>OV815274.1:10000-10010000 GCA_929108145.2 Limnephilus rhombicus | reverse complement strand
TTAAGATTCCACGGAAAACACAAACCAATAATTTTCCTTATTTCATAGCTGCACAGCTCGCACGATTAATTCATGGATATTATCGATCATTATAGACTGCTTGCATTTACTGGTGGCGTAAGTGTAAATGACACAAGGCAAAGCACGACCTTCCAAACACAATAAATCCTGTTAAATAGGTTAAGACGCGTATTATCAGAAGAGCTAAGGATCATTGCCGCTCCGTGGCCGTGAACTGAGCTAATAAGGCAACCACTGTTAATTGGCAGCACGTAACAGCAACTACCAACCAACATACATGCATAGGTGCAAATAATAATTAATTCTGCGATAGGCGCAAAATCCACAACGAATTAAAGTGCTGAAACCTTTTTGACATTAATATTTTTTAATAACAAGGTAGGCACAATTTTAAAGATGCCTGGCAAAAAAAAATTATAAGGCAAGTTTCGCTCTTTTTACCTTAAATAATAATGTATGAATATTTATATCGGTGACTGAACAACTCGGAATCATGCAACTTCAACTTCTTCTATGGTAAGTCGTTAAAAATGATGGAACAAAATTGGTCGAATAGGTTATGTTAGGTTAGGTTATGAGCTATTTTTCAAATTTTTTCATAACTTTCAATGACTTTTCAAAGGGGTGCTGAAATCAAATTGCTTATTCTGATTTGTCATGGGACCATTTATACCAGATAAATGTGTAAAGTGTAATTCTATTCTTCATATATTTCTTTTTAAGGTTCACCACTCTTAAATTGCTGTGAACATCAATTACTGGTCTGCTAACTCAAGTAAATCTACAAATTATTCATCTGTAAATTCTAAACTTCTTGTTAGTAATCTTTTACTTCCATGAAATACAAACCAAAATTTCTTAAAACAGTTCCATGACAACTCAACAAAGTGGCATTTCAATACCCTTCTGAAAAGTCATTAAAAGTAATTAAATTAAATAAAAATTACATAACCTAAACTTAAGTAATTTAACCAAGATTTTTCATCACATAAATACACACTGGTATCAAAATAAATATTGCAGCTCAAATATATTTATGTACAATGAATTATTTATGTACAATGAATTATTTAAGTACTAACTAAAATCATTAATGTACACTCCCCTTCCATACACAAGCACATGTTTTCAATGGAAGGGTAGTAAAAAAAAAAAAAACCTGAGATGTTTAATTACCATACCATGTAAAACATAATATTAAAAATAAAACATTATATATAAAAATAAAATATAATCACTATTAATGCCTTTTCAAAGAAGTGACGAAGTTCCAGTATCTTGAGTTTGTTCGGTCAATCTGAAAATGACTGCAGTTTGAAAACCAGTCAAGCATATATAACTTACTTACAAACAAAGCCTACAAACTTTTTTCAGCGTAAATCTTATAAATTTTCCCAATTACTACTAGTGTAGAATTTGCAGACAAAGACATTCATAGCATTTCTTACGTTAGCAGAATATAAATGTGTTTATTTAGCTTGCGTACCCTAGTGTCCGTACCTCTGACAGAATGACCTTCAGATAATAACATTTGAGTTAGAATGTATTTTATTGGTTTAATCTAAATTAAATCAATGATTACAACACTTTAAAATCTCCTGATTAATGGTTTCATCAAAGTGCATGATGTTAGGCAATGCGTTGAATTATGATGTGGAGTAGATGTTATTGCAGAAGGATGCTCTGTGAGAATGCTAGAGAAACAATGGCTCGTTTACATTTTACTCACAATCTCACGAAATACAAAGCGAGAGGAATATTAAGGAAATTGTGAAAGATACTCTTATTACTGAAGACGGTCATGTTTAGCAAATAGGCCAGCGAAGAAACAAATAAGCTTGACTCTGAAACAAAATAGAATCGAAAACATAGTTTCTTTTTTTTTTTTTTTAAAGATAACTAACTAACTAACTAACCATCACGCCGTTTCCCCGCAGGGGTAGGCAGAGAGGACGGACCGCCAAACAACTCGGTCTTGGCACACACTCTTTGCCTCACTCACATTCATACATCGTCTCATACATTCTCTTCTATTATTCTGACTTTTGACATGACCCGACTCAAGTATCTGATTCACTTGATCGTGCCATGTCTTCCTCGGGCGTCCCCGACTTCTTCTACCATTCACATTCGCGTCGTATATTCTTCTTACACTACTTCCTTCGTTCATTCGCTCTACATGCCCAAACCATCTGAGGGTCCCTTTCTTAATCTTACTCATTATGCTTACATCAGCCTTACATTCTTTGCGGATATCCACATTTCTCACACGATCATACATTGTTTTACCACACATACGTCTCAGGGATCTCATTTCAACAGCATTCAGTTTACTTTCATCCTTCCTCTGCCAGTTCCATGCCTCACTGCCATACATCAGGGTAGGTACCAGGACTCCATTGTGGACTGCTAGCTTCGCTTTTTTGACAGTTTTTTATTAGCGCCAACGGCATTCAGTCCACCATTAATGGAGTTACCGGCATTCACCCTTCTTTCAATATCTCTTTCAGCCTTCTCTTCTATATATAAATCAAAATAAGCTTTCTTGGGTGTATATACATGTATGAGTTATCTACGTATTGCTATATTAAGCATAGAAAGTGTTTGAAACTTTCAAAATACCTTCCTTCCATCCTCGCGAAGGTTTCTGGATTATTACAACTACAGAACAATACACATGCAAAAAAAAAATTATCATTACAAAAACTGTCAAAAATGTCACAATTTGAAAATGACATTCTGCCAAAGAATGATTGTTCAATCAAAATTGAATTTTCGAATACTCTTTAAATTAATGAATTTATTTGAAGTACTCACCTATGATGGTACTAATCAAAATCGAATACTTTGAATGTAATAAAAATTATATTTATTTTAAATAGGTATCTATATTAGGTACCAAATTTGATTGATTGTTCTTATAATATACAACCATGAATGTTTGTAAGAGAAAAGTTTGAAAATCTAAATGTACCAGGACTGAATATATTGAACGCGGAGAAGGGAGGGGATCGCGGGGGGGTTCGCGGGAGAGGGGAGAGGGAAGGCGGGGAATATAGATGGGGAACGCGTAGGGGGTAGGAAACATGGGAGGGGAAGGGGAGGCGGATGGGGAACGCGTAGGGGGAAGGAAACATGAAAGGGGAAGGGGAGTCGGAAGGGGAACGGGACGAATGGGAAAAGACACGCAGGGAGAAACAATTTCTAATAATATAAAAAGATACTCGGGTAGTAACAACCATTTAAAAGTAAATACCTACAAAATTTAAATATAACGATACAAGTAATGCAAGATACTAGATTAGAATGTAAATAAAACATAACTCACGAACGAGTTAGAAAAATAAAGCAAGAAATGCAGCAACCTTCGAAAGCCTTGAAAGTAAATTAATGCTAGGGAAGTCGATAATATCCGTTTCATCGGCTCTTAATAAGCTTTACAAGAGTCATGGTTTCAGATTGGCATTCAGAAGAATATATTCAATCACAATAATGCATAGTGCAAAAAGATTGCATAGTGCATAATGCAAATTTGCCCAAAAGAGGTGGAATAAATGGGTGCGCTAAATCCGTCAATATCGAAACACTTCTCAGAAGAGAGTTTTCTTATGTCAGCACCTCCAATTTATCGTCTGAATTAAACATTTGGTGGTACGTGACGGTAGGAGATTGCATTATTTTCATTTAAATTAGAGCCATCGATCGCGGAAGTTAATCTAGCACTACTAAATCAATATCATTATTAATTCGAGACGGCAGAGAGGTACCTCATTCAAAACCCGAGTTGGCAAATAAAAAAAAAATTAAATGTTTTTTTTTTCAAATAGGTACAAAATTTCCATATAAAATAACGTATATATGCACCTTGTTCTAGAGTGGAGCAGACTCCCTAGAGAGAGAACACTAATAAAAATCGCTTTAGCTATTTAGCTTTAGTTCATAAGAAGGCAGATAGTTGACAAGCCCTCGGTGCCAAACCCGATCAACGGCCTTGGAAATGTCCAGTGCAACCGTTTGGGTCTCACCGAAACATTCCACTCACCGCCCTCAAACGTGCGTCACACACGCGAGAAGATCACCGCACGAGCGGTTCCACCGGAATCAGTATTGACGTTCGTTAATAATTTTGATCTTCTCGACGTACCTATGTGGGCAGTTTATCATTGATCACACGTTCCATCACTTTGGATAGAACAGATGTGATCTTATATTGTATGCCGGGGGCCAACTGTCGGGGGATCAACTGTTATGGAACCGTAATATTTACCTCCTACGTGTGTTTGGATTTTACACGGCTGATATGTAGGCTGCACGTAGGGCTGCCAACCGTCCGGGTTTCCCCGGATTTGTCCTAGTTTAGAGGGCGTCCGGGGAGCGTCCGGGCGGGGTTTCATTTGAAGTCCGGGTTTAAAAAAAAAATTTCTAAGTCTTAAAATTTAAAGTCAAACGTACACGTTTGCACTGAGGAAGGAACGGTCGTTCTGAACCCGGTCGGCTTTAAACAAATATAAAAGTTGTTCAAACAAAGTAACATTGTTTAATTTATCTTTAATTAAAATTAAATTCAATTTCCAAGAATACAGCTGCATTGATTTTTACAAATTCCTTTTAAAAGGGGAAGATATTCTAAAAGCTATCGGAAAGAGTGATAAATACAACAAAAAAACTGAAAAGTAAAAAAGGCGAGAGGATGAGGAAAAGGCTTTAATAGCTAGATAATCAAATAATGTACTTTTGAGTGCAATAATTTCTTTTCATTTTTGTTGGTAAAGTTATGATTGTTTTTATTACGTAAAAGAAAATTACAATGGCTGTTGATTAAAATTTCTAAAGTGATATAAATGAGTATAGTTTTTGGTTATTTTATGCTTAAAAAATTAATAATGTAACTTACATTACAGTAAGTCTAAACTTTAAAAGGGTTCAGTTTCGTTGCTTAAGATTTAAGAAGACTGAATTTAGTTCATATTATGTTAAGAGATATTTTGTTGTTTAAATGGCTGCTGATAAAAATTTAAAGATAAAATTATTATTGAGTTAAAGAGTTACCTCAAAAATTGTAAGACTGAATACTAAAATGGTCTCAGTACTTTTAAGATTTTTGTCTAAAAATTTAATTGAATTTTGTTAGGCTTAATATTTTAATAAGGTTTTGTTTTCTTGACAGAGTATATTAATAATTTGTGTTTTATTTTAAGAATAAAAAAATTCTAACTGATTATTAAAACAATTTGTAACAAACTGTAATTGGATTCTGTTTTGTTAAGTACATTTATAATGATGATAAAAGATGACTAAATTTAACTTGAAAATAAATAAAAAGGTGATTTATGACATTTTCAACTGTTTTTTATTACACTATGTTTAAAAAAACCTGTTGAGATGTCCGGGTTCTGGGCTCTAAAATCCGGGGTTTTCACGAGTCTTGTCCTGGTTGCCAAATTTAAGATATGGCAACCCTAGCTGCACGTTTATATTAGATTGTTTTCTGTGTGAATCTCTTAAAATGAATTAAAATAATATTTTGAGATATCATCAAATTGAATAAATTGATTGAATTGACTCTCAATAATCATATACATTCCAAACTTCCTATTCCTCTCATCCGGTTCTTTTCGCCAAAACAAAACAAAACATTCCTCAAAAGGGGGATACCATACCAGGATTGTGCTTACACATGCATTTGAAATAATGCAAAATATGGATAAGTAAAACATACGAGAACACAACGTTTAACATCCTACAAACTTTAATATAATGTCATATTATTACATTATTAGCACACTAAATCATTTAGCAGCCGATGGCGGAAGTCATGTATATCATACATTTATTGTCCTCCGTTCAACCATTGATCTCTTTTGACGGCTTAATAGATTCCGCTAATTGAAATATCACATCAGAACATGCACGTGCATGTCAACTACGTCAAAGCATAATAATTGCATTTGATCATTGTGATGCAGGCCGTTGATGGTTTGGCGCACGTCACACGTGCGCCATTTATGCACAATTTTATGACTGATTCAACAGAATTCATCGTGCCACGTCATCTATTAAAGAAAACAATGCAGAAAATTCCAACACAGGAGGCCCTGAGAGAAATAACATCCCTCAGTGCCTATGTCATCTTTAACGATGCTGTGTTGAGGAAAGGAAGATCTGGGAAGGAAAAGGGAATGAGGGGTGGGTAGGAATCTGGGGATCAGTGTGTCCAGGAGTGACGGACGTATGAATCTATCCTTGCCACTGGGGTTATATTTCAATACTGATATATTATCGATTAACAAAAACAGGTTCGTTAAAACATTGAGAAGGGATCAGTAGATTGTATAAGGAAGGATTTTGGTAAGGTCAATTCAATTGTCTACTTAACGACACTACTTCTGCCGGATCTGCCCTGATGATGGACAACGCTGTCCGAAACGTTGGCTAAAGAAGGAGACACCCTAAAAACAAATTACGAAAAAACTTATAAAAATATGTTCATGTTCAATAGTGAGACTGATTCGAACAAACTTAAGATCAAAAGATAGTCTTGGATTCGTTTGATTGAATTCTTTTGACCCCTACGGCAGGTGATATTTTATAATTTGGTTATTGAGGGAATGGTGTGCCCTTGGTCTCCTGTCTCCTGTGTTTTTCTCCTTCGGCTATGAAGGCATGTACATATGTCTGCAATTACTCATGAGGGCTAAACCTAAATTTCATAAGGCCAATGATCAAAAAATCTTATCAGAATCGTGATCGGATGCAACCTTAATCTAAAAATTCATAATTACTGTAATCAGTGGATATACAAAACCTAAATGAAAAGAGAGAGCAGATAAAACAGTGCCACCACCGAGAAAAGATCAAATGAAAACCATAGATCAATCACGGTTTAAAATAAGTTGAAAGATAACTTTTTTACATGGAACAAAGATCCACGCCACATAATTAAGCCAAAGAAGTCATTAGATCTAGATTGTTATCTGAATGAATACGGCAGGAGATCCATAGTAAGGACAAACGGTAAAGTTCCTCAAATGTCCAGTACAAGCTAAGAATCGACACTTTGTAAAAATGAATGTTATCTCTATGGGACCAAAGAAAAGTTGTGACCAAACAGTAGCGTTGTTTTTGTAATAGTGATAAGTTCAGTATACTTTAGACCAGTTCTAAACTCGACCTTAAATGCCAGTCTTACATCAGGTAACCCATTACGTGTCGTAATTATAACCTCTCTTGTTGTTTTTCATGTAAAACACTTTTAAATACATGTGAATATTTCTTAGCAAGGTCGTTGCGGTAATAAGTTCAATAAAAAATCCAGCTTCGGAAAAAATATGACGGTTTGAGACTTTAGTGTTAACATAAATGTACCAACAGGATTTGTACATGGTATGTAAAATGTTTTATACATTTAAAAAGATATAAACTGCGATGGAGAAATAAACTCTTTACGAAAACTTTCGTAAAATGCCCTGTCACAATGGATGAATTGATGTGTTGTTTCAAAATGAAGTAATGCGCATGCGCAATAAACACAGTGTCGAACAAATTTTGCAGTAAAAATCACGTAAAATCGAAAAATTAAGCAATTGCAGGTGGGTGCTAAACTGTACGATACTACTACCCACGTTACTTACATTTATTACATGGTTGTCGATTAAGACAGATTTCCACTAAAACAGTCGAAATATAAAATAAGTTGGACAGAAAACCAAAAAACATGCCATTAAAGTACATACGTCTACAATTTTTTTAACAATTATAGATTGTGTGTGGTATGTTAAATCGTGTCAAAACACAAAAAAGTTATAGATACGACGCGGCGGTTCTTCCCACCTTTTAACTGTCTGGTTTGCATCAAGTAGTATATTCTCAAAGCAGACAAGGTTTGCTTAATGCGCGATCCGCACGGGTTTCGCAGTCCATCAATCCAAACTAATGTGAATTTAAACAGTCGTATCCGATGATCGATCAACAACCGACGGGCTGGGCCGCTTCCGAGAACTGCGAACCAGCCAAAGCTAAATTCCTTCGATGATTAAAGTGTCAAATGTACGACGGGAGGTGGCGTGGTGTAGATTAATAAGAAACGGATACCATAAACTTTAGCCGACGAACAACTACTTCTTGGTCAGGTTTTTTCAATTCACATCCCTGTCAATGCTACAGAAATGTTATGGAATGAAACTGGCCTCAGGCAACAGCTAGAAATAATAATTATTCAAGCACTAAATAATAATTAATTAATATTGATCATGACATGAGGCACGATGTGAATACATCAACAGACTCGCAGTCTGAACACAATCCGATAACATATCAAGAAATTAATAGCAGCTTTGCTAAACACAATAGGAATGTATATATTTTTTTATTGTAAATGTGATAAACTCAACACATGTATTTTGTATCTATGTACTAATATTGAAGACAAGATACACAAAGCAATCTCGGGATCAATTGAAGTCAATGAAATTTCCTGAACATTTTGAACTCATTGATGAAAACTAAAGAAACGTACTTTGAACTAACGAAGACCAGATACAGTCAAAGCAGTCTCGGGATCAATAGAAGTCAATGAAATTTCAGGAATTGCTTCAATCGAATTTAGAAGTCGAAGAGAACGCAAATAGTCATGCATTCTATCAATCAATGGGTAAATATAACCTCCCGCCATGTTCTGAGAAGCAGGCGCCTTTGCAACTGGCGGTCCCTGTTCTCGTCCGATCCAATTCACTTACCATCAATCTCAATTAATGCTGTGGTCCAAATTGGAGGCGGAACAGCGCGGCCGTGTTCCGGCGGCTGATACCATAAACAATCTGATTGTCAGCAGCACTGACTTGTGCTCTGTGCTCTACCTCCGCCCAGTTTCCATAAATTAACTCTAGAAAAAATTACAAGCTATTCAAATGACACTGCGAGTTTGTAAAAAAAAACTGAGTTGTCGGCTTTCATACTGGCCTAACCACAAGGAGAAACTATTTCACAAAGTGGTATTACTAATTTCTGATAGTGTTTTGATTAGTTGCCTTTTGATATGGTTAGTAAAACGTTACCACAACACGGTGTTCATATTTCTTATCAACAAACATACTAGTTTACACGACGATTAATGTTTTGGCTTTAAATTTCTTTTCTTCGCAGCTTTGTTTTAATCAATTCAGATGTGTTTAAAGTTATTCTAAAATTTCTTGGTTGATTTAAAACAATACAATGTTCGTGGAATTTATATCTATTTTAAAAACTGAAGATTTAACAATACCCTGACTACGTGATGGAAAGAGCATTTCTATTAAAACAAAAACTTCAGAAACGCCCATTGTAGAAAAAGTAGATAAAGAAATAAACACAGTAACCTATGGTAGTTGGTAGCACCCAAAGAGCATGACCGATATACAGATCAGCTGTAGATAATGTATGGAATCCATAAACTAGATGCATGCACCAGTATAGAATACAGATAACTTGCTGGGTGCATGCAAAGCGATCAACAGAGGGCCCGACCAAGAGCCAGCGATTCCATCCGCGTACACTGCACGCAATTTGCATCAAGTGCACTGAAATAATAATGATTACTGGTGTCGGTACTAGGTGATAGGCTTGTTAGCGCCTAATCAGTTTAACCTTAAAAAATAATTTAAATTCATACGAGAAATTCACTTATAAAATAAAACTGGAAATTGCAAAGAGTACACAACGAAATCATAACCAAAAAAATAAGTTTACAGAGTCACCATCAACGTCGCGTCGTTTGAAACGTTTGTTTGGTCAGGATTCTAACTTCACATGATCATGACGATTTCTCACAATTTATTTACCGATTTCTGATTTTGATATTGAATCTTGTATTAAGTATTTTAGTTTAACATATTTATGTTAAAGGAAAGTATTTAAATATGACGCATATTTACCATTTTATAACATACCAAAATGTGCAGATAGAACGAAATGCAAACAGCTAGGGCATAATAACTCATTGCTTAAGGTTCTAACTACATCTCCCCAATTCCATTCCAGGATAGCGCCAGGTTCTAATTAAATATTTTACTTTAAAATATGTTTAACTAAAATACTTCACACTAGATTGAACCTCAAAATCAGAAATTGTTAAATACATTGTGAGAATTTTTCTTTGCAAACTTTGACACAAACTGTGAAGTTAGCACCCTGTCCAACAAAGTGATGAACTACGTAAAAGCGATCAAAGATACAAATAGCAATTACAAAAGGTTCAAAGTGATGATAGAACCTTGTAAAATAAATGGAAGCTTTATAAACTTGATTATGAACTTCTTTATGCATGGTTATAGAAATGATCAAAATAAGTGGTTTTTCATTCAAATGTAATTTTTGAAAAAAAAATGTAACCTTGTCCGACTGAGGTGACGAAAATCAAAACCACAGGATGGAAATAAAAGGAAGGATAAAGTTTCATACACATAAATAATACATTAACAAAAGTGTAGTACATACGTGTGGTTTCGGTTAGCATTATTATTTAATACTATCATATTCGTAAACATCAAGGTTCTCGGACGCATTACTTAGATACTTAGAAATCTATGATAAATTTTTGAGAATAATAATTATTAAAATGACGTTTCTGGCAACCCAGGAAATGCTGTTGGCAAAAGAGTCACCGTTAATATATTGATGTCACATGTCAGAAGATCACATGAGGACAATAATGAATTAATTCTAAAGGAAGTGGCTTACAGAAACTAGACATTGAGTCTATTTTTATCGCACAGATTTTTAATACTAATAACAGGTAAGAAGTACTAATACAGCCAAAAAATACAATAAAAAATAGATCTACTATTTTTGCTTGGCTGTATCGACAAGATTCATATACGATCGCATTGGACATTTCGGTATAACCCTCTAAACCAATCCTAACAAAAAAAAAACAGAAAGTGCAGTTCACACGCGGTAGAAGTGAAACCTTCAGTAAAAGTAGACAAGACTGGGGAGGCTACGAAGCACCGCACAAAGAGGAGACCGACTCATTCTCTTTCTCTTGCAGTAGTTATCAGTTATCCTGTAGATGTATTTGTTTGTTTGTTTTAAGTGTCGCTTTTTCGTTTCATCGAGTTTCAAATCACAGTGGTGCTAAAGAACTTTTCACTTCAAAAATCAGCATAGGTACCTACGCAATAAAAAAGAAGAGAAACGCTGTACATATAATATGAAAAAACTTGCAGCTGTACCAAATTTCGATGAAATTTTGCTTCTGTATATTTTTTATGTGGATACCACACAAGAGTCCCAACTGTCCGATGCCAGTCTGTGGAACCATGGCATCCCCAATTTTGGTACGTTTTAAGTTGTGAGACTGAAGAGAGTGGGAGGACAAGGAGATGTGAAAAAGGAAGATTATTCCGATCTGATCACAAAACATGGCTAAAGACATTTCAAGCGAAGTTTCGATTCTGAATGGTGAACTTTTCACTGGGGCCGGAATATCTACCACTGTGACTCCCTCATGGACCGGTAAGGAATCGACATAAACCGATCGCTGTGGGACTTTTCTGAGCAGAGTCTTACAGCACTCGTTTTATGTCCATTCCTTACCGACCCCTGAGGGAGTCGCCAAAGTACCGCGCTATTGGGTTAGGTTAGGTTAGGATAAGAGGGCCGTGCACAAATGCTATATCAGGAACGTGTCAATTCAGATAAGCAAAAACTGGGCGTTCTATTCTCAATAATATTTTGCGTCTGTATTGAACAAAATTGTCGTTGTACTGACTTAAGTACGAAGACCACGCAAATTTATTTTTTAAGTCTTGTGATTGCATGATTTCCTTCATGGTGAAATTAATGTTAAGTATGAAGTTAGTGCGTAATGACAGCATATTAATTCGCAGTATTGGGCACAGACCGCAGCGAGAGGAGAGTCGGCTGCGGGTGGCGGGAAACGGCCGATGGCGGACGGAAGTGGCCAGTTGGCTGGTGTTGCCAGTTGCTAGTTGCTATTGGGGTACACGAATATAGGTAATGGCAACAACTCTTCAATCATACTAGTCGGAGGAGCACGGCGAGGTATGGATACAAAATTGCAGAGATTCTTTATGATTATTACTTGTTACCAATTTATGAGTACGATCGTTTGAAAATCTATGTCCGCACATTTCCAAAAAAATAAATTATGATTGTGTTGAATATTACATGGAAAGAAATCGATTTTTAACGATTGTAAAAAAATTAACAAGCCATCAATTTAAGGATGTTTTATTGATTTGCATTGATAACATATCATTATGATACAAAGAAAAATACACTATAACAACATCAAATACGCAAAAAATTTGATACATAATTGTTTTGTGTTTAATTCGTAAAACTCCATTTATTTAAAAAAAATAATAATTTAAATAAAATTTAATGATGTTATTATTCAGTTCTGTGGGTTTCTGTTCTGTGACAGATGTTTCGGTTTACAATGCCGTTTTCAAACTGTGGTTAAACCACTTTGAGACGACTTATTTATACGATTGAAAATTTGAATATTTTGATGATTAATAATTTATTCCTACAATTTCGTAACAAGATATACGTATAAATTCATTATATTGCATTTTTTTCGGATATTCTGTTGTTTAACAAGATATCGAATAAGATACCACGTAAATAGGCCTACATTATTCGTTTTTCCTGTGCTGTACAGAACTGTAATGTTGGTGAAGTTGTTCCTAATATAATATGATGCTGATATCTAAGGGATATTACCTAATAAATTTTAGCAACTTAAGATGGAAAAAAGAAAGAAATTTCAGACAGCAAAAGCCAATTGTAATTTCAAAACGCCAGAGCTTACCCTTTTTTAGTTATTGCTGCTTCTGGACGGAATTTTTCTGCTTTATGGTTAAGCTAATGAAAGTGAAAGAAGTATATTATCTGCTTTAAAGTTGAGATCCCATATCTTTTTGGAGTGCGTCATTAATTTTTTTACGTCTGATATTGGTTATGAGTAAAATTTTGGAAATAGATCTGACTCCTCACGCATTGATGTTATCTGCAAAACGTGTTCGATATCAGAAAATAGGTTGGGCTGAACACAATCTACGCAGGTCTCCTTCTAATTGATAAAGACCTTCTGTAGGTTTCGACAAGAAAGAAAATGCCAGGTTTAGTCACATACATAAATAATTAACGGTAAAAAAGATAACAGAATTTATTGAAGGGCATTGAAGTGTGTATTAGCTTATTCATAAATAAAATGGATAAGAAAAGTGATAAGACATTATAGTAAGTACTTACATACTTATTATTATTTATCGGAAATGTTTCCGCTTTCTAAATAAATATTTATTAGTTAGTGCAACTAGATAATACAGGAACTATTAAGTCTAAATATTTTACAACAAAAGGTTGACATTAAAGCTTTTAGAGTTGTGAAACAAAGGGGTTGCTTTATCAACTAACAAACTAATAAGTCCAACACTTCAACATTCTGCAAATAGTCGAGTACAAATAATGGAGCTTCGATGTTAAATGATGATTAAGAAAAACTGTTAGGTACATGTGTAGGTACGTACTGCTTGTGGTTATCAATTATCATTAACGAAATGTAAATTAGTATATATACTTCTTTTGACGTGAAGACCAGTTAACATCAAAATACAATGAATGGTTGAATCCTTCACTAAATAACAACCAAAAGAAACTAGTCCTTTACATTTTAAATGCATCTAGAGTCCGTCAAATAAGAGTAGAAAATATAAAAAATGGAACTACAAAATTGTAGGCTTGCAACACCAATTCACCTGTCAATTATTATTTTAAAGTGCAATGACACTGAAAATACTGAACTCTGTATACACATTTAAAAATACATTTTTTTGTTCTTAAAAAAATCGAAAAAGCACTGTTGTTAAGTTACCTACTTAATGGCATAAATTTGATTAAATTGTGTTTTACAAATTTTTAATTTAGCATAAATTTGAATATAACAGTAGGTACAAAGGAAGAATCAATAATGGTGAGTTTAGTTACACCACTTTTAGATTTAAATGAGTTAAATACATTCAGATCTAAAATTAGAGACATGATCTAAAGCCTGGACAAAGCTAGTAGGTTCTTAAGCTAATATTAAATAAATGTGAGCAATTTCTAAAGTGTGCTTTATACTTTATTACAATATAGTTTTTCTTCTTTATGTTAACACAAAATTGCAAAGATATAATAATTCTCGGTAAATGAAGAAACCCACCGTTAGTATTGCCATTTGAACAACAGTGGCGCCCTCCTATGTCTTCTACTCTTGTTTGACAAACTGTAATTGAATTTCGATAATTTTTTTTGGATTAATGAATGAATGCAAATCTTGGAAGCGGAAATTAACCCACTTCCCGGCATTCGATCGAGTTGAAACTTGGCAGATAAACTCTGGTTAATCTACAATTTAAAAAAGAGTTACCTTTTAAGAATTATAGGCAATATATTGTTATATCTCTAGGTTGTATCTTGCCTCAATAGCTCATAGAGTTGACCGACAGCGGCCAAAATGCGACCAAAATTGTGTAATTTATATTTTTTGAAGACAAGTAGTTAAAGGAAATAAAATGGATTTTGAAGAACACAATGCCTTGTACCTGTGAGAGGAGGACTGTCAATGGAGCTAACAAGGAATTTCCCACAGCTGCTGGGCAGACAATAGAGGCGATGACTCACAATGCTGCAAGCTACATACTCCATACATCCATACACGATCGGAACGCGGCCAGCCCCATACACAATTCGCGAATTCCTCGCCTTCATCAACCGGCTGAGAATACTCGTTCGGAATGCGCCAGAAAAAACAACACAATCGGAAACTAACAATCTGCTCTGAATTCTGAACCCAAAAACCTGAATAAGGTCACGAGATGATCATAATCTGCAATGGGCGAGATTACAAAACAATTTAGATAGTAAACGCTATGGTGTTTTCACGGAATAATTACTTTTAAATGTAGGTTATACCAAAAATGGTGAAACGCAAGGTGGCTTCAAGGGGTCAAATACAAAATGAACTTTTTTACATGAACGCACAAGTCATTGAAATTTTACGAGCCAATGAAAATATGATATCTCCCGTTTAGGGACTGACTAAAGAAAAGGGGAGAGGGAAAGAAAATGACTCTGATCTAAACAGCCTTTCAGGAAACATTTTCATTTGGCCCTCGTTAAGTTATGAACCTCTGGATACAGATCCAAGGAGCTTGCTTATCGTTCTGCTGCGGAAGTCATCGCTTATTATTGTTAATAATAAAAACATCTAACCGTTTTTTATTAAAATACGCAAGTATTTTTTTTTTGTAGTAAAAAATACGTGACAGAGTTGTAACTCATCGTTTGTTTTATTTTTTATTAATAAAATTCCTTTATTATTTATTTACAGTTTTTTTACATTTTTAAATTAAGTCCCGTTAAACTGATTGATATCAGTTTGTCAACGGGTTCTTTTGACAATTACTTTTTTTTTTAAATTGAGACAGGTCTTCGACCAAGTCGAAGAGACAGGTACATAAAATATACAGGTACATAAAATATACAGGTACATGAAAAAAAAATTGTTAATAAAATTTATAAGAAATACAGAACAGAGAAAATGAAAGAAATAAAAGAAAAGACAAGAGAAAATAATAATGGAAAAAACATTAAAACGAAAAGCGGAAAATAACAGAAATTAGTACAAAAAAGTTCTTTCACTTAACCATTTTTTTAGCGTACATTTCCTTCTGAAACTCAATTCACAGCTTTTTATTGCGTTGGGTAACATGTTGTAAATTATTGGAACAAGGTATTCTAGAGTTCTTTGACCGTATTTATTTAGGTATCTGGGAATTATAAGTCCATCATTTGCAGTTAGTCTTGTATTATGAACATGAACAACTAGTTTATTATATTCAGATTGAGATGTATGCTGACTCGCAATTTTAAGCCACAGTATAGCACGAACAGATAATACATTTACAGAGTTGTATAATAATGATTTTGGTATATCATGTCTTTGTTCGTATTCAGTTTTTTTTAATAATAATTTTACCAAAGCATATTGTACGTTTTGCACTGAAAGAAGATTTGTTTTTGTTGAATGTCCCCATGTGGTTATTCCATATCTTATTAGGGATTCCGCCAATGACAGATATACTAATCTAAGAGTATTTAGTGGAACAAAAAACTTCAGTCTATAAAGTTTGCTCACTATAGCTCTAAGCCGTGTGCAAACTTTTTGTATATGTATATCCCATTTAAAATTACAATCAATTGTTAAGCCTAGATATACGTATTTAGAGACTAGTTCAATATTTTTACATGAGCATGGTTGTATCACAGAATTATGGATGCAATTAAAATCATGAGAAACAATTTTAGGAGTTATAATGATGATGGCATGAGGGGATCTGATGTGCATAAGCTTTGTTTTTTTAGCATTGATTATTAAACCTACATCATGTGACCATTTTCGAAGAGTGACAAAGTCATTTCTATCAACATATTTTGTTCACGCCTCTTCAAGATCGTTTGATACTTGCATTTGATTTGAACTCTACTATTTGAGCATTGACTATATTCCAAAGAATCACAACAAACTCGCCGTGTTATCTATTAGTGGTTTTACAATATAATTCATTTCCCACAGAAAACGATGTTCGATGTTCAATGGGCGAGGAATTAGTTGGCAGTTTGACCCACTATTGGGCCCGCTGTGCGATGTGGAGCCGGAACGCGGTCAAAGCAGATCTCTTGCCGGGAGCAACACAAGACAGAAACATACAACACGAGAGGAAAAATACGCTGAACGCGTGTTTGTTGATAAAGATGTCGCATATATACGAGTATAATATGCAGAGACGATCAAAACATGAAAATCAGAAGGGCAACTATAAAAAACAACTTGAATACGTCGGAGAAAAGTGAGTCTGGACACCTGTGATACATTTACAAAACAGTCAAAAGAAATAGGAACTAAAATGGATAAAAATATAAAATATTAATGAAGAATAATAATAGGAGTGGGCAGTAGTCTTGTAACCCCATACAAATCCGTCTTGGTACAAACTGATTACTTCCTCCACAGGTATGCATACTTTTCTGTTATTTCGACTCTTGAAACCACTCAACGTAAATATTAAATACACAGTGTTGTGACTTCCTGAGGCGGCCATAGTACTCAACACTTATTTCTCTTATCATCTCGCGTTATCCCAAGATGCCTAACAGTCATAAGCCAAATTGTATTCAGAACAAATTATCAAAACTGCTAGCTTCACCTTTTCGTCAAATTTTGTTTAGAGACGACTGTATTCAGTGCTCCAATTACACAATAATTGTAAAGACCAATAATGCCAATAGCAAACTGTAGAGAACTAAACTAACCACAACACTACTCCCTTGGTATGACTGTTCAATGCAGTCTTCTGGACGTTCATCTCTCGGAGTGGCTGTCTACTACCGACCCCACCACATGTGTGCCCGTTGCCTGTTGAGTCGGATGAGTGCAAGTTGCATCTGCAAAGACATCTGCATTTGTTGAGGTAGCGCGTGTATCGCGGTCAGCAGGGTGAAAGCGGCGCCAATCCGGGCCAGGGCACAAGGCGCGAGCACTTCTGCCCCGGGGTAAATAATGCAAGCGATCGCCCTCTCCGCAGTACGAATATCGTGGCCAGCGTGCCGGATTCGATCCAGCGACGCGCGACGATGGGAACATTGTATTTTTGTGTTCATTCATAGAGTTCAGCATTACTATAAGCAATTTACACAAATTTAGTCCAAGAAAGCTACCACAATGGCAGCTTGCCTGCAAGCTCTACGAATTAAATTACATATTTGTTTTTACATGTGTTTATTAATTATTTTGTGTTTAATTCGTACAACTAATTTAATTTTAAAAAAATAATTTAAATCAATTAATAATGTTATTATTAAGTTCTGCGAGCATTTCAGTTTTTTTTTTTAATTATTATTGAGACAGCTGTTTCGGCTTACAAGGTCATTTTGAAACTGGACAGTTAACTGATTTTAACAATGTTGTAAGTATTTTAGTTTTTTTTTATTATTGAGACAGCTGTTTCAGCTTACAAGGTCATTTTCAAACTAGACAGTTAATTGAATTTAACAATGTCATTATTAAGTTCTGCAAGTTTTTTTATTATTGTGACAGCTGTTTCGACTTACAAAATCATTTTTAAACTAGTCACTACTGTCACAATATTAAAAAACTAAAATACCCGCAGAACTTAATACATAATAACATTATCAAATTGAATTATTTTTTTTTAAATGTGCAAATATTTACTTTTCTTACCAATGAACGCTTAGGGGTCGTCCATTAATCACGTGAGGCTCGAAAGGGGGGGGGGGGGATCGGAAAAATCACGAAATATCACGATGGGGGGGGGGGGGTATAATGAGATATCACGTGTATCTATTTTTCGTGATAATATTCTGAAAATTTCAAAATACTTTGTACTAAAAAAAATACACGTGATTTTGGGGGGGGGGGGTTAGTCTAAAACCTCACCACATATCACCAAGGGGGGGGGGGGGGTTAAAAAGTTGCTAAAAAAACATCACGTAATTAATGGACCACCCCTTATCATATTTTTGCTATCCGTAGATACCTCTGATAATTTATAAGTCTGGGTCATTTCTTTGTTATTTCCGTACTTAACCACATATTTTTATTTGAGGAATTCTAATAATAAACAATATTTTCGATAAATTTTGTGCCGTGACTCTACCAGTGGATTTTTGTGTTCACTTTCTCCTGGATTATTCATACTATTACCAGAGAAGACATTTTTATCGTCAGAAAGCCCTCGGACCCAAATAACAGTCACAAATTATAAATCTTGTAAAAAACATCTTTATTTTAATCAGAAATTCCACATTGATACATTATCGAATACCTAACTTTACAACTTGAGTTGCTTGATTATTTGAAGTCAGTTTAATAAGCTGATTATTTGGAAACGGAAATAATTAAAAATCGATAATAATTCTGACTAAAGGTGGATGGGTGCCTCTTCCGAAGAATCAAAATACATACTATCTTTTAATTAATAAAATCCAAAATATTAAAACTAGTGTTGATAATGCTGATGACCGTACGGTAAAAACCAGTTATCGCACCGATATCATTTGAAGAGACTCAATATATTTTTTATTTTAATCAGATGTGCCAACATTCGAACGGAAAAAAGGTGTCATACCCAAAACATAATGCAGCAATCGACTGTTTCAAGTTTGATGGGAACCGAGGCTGGCGGTCCCTTATCGTGTTCTGATACTACCTAACACCGATGTAAGGCAGTGAGGCGTGGGGCTGGGTGAGAAACAACGAAAGTAGACTGAAAGTCGTATACGAAGATATAACGAATGAGGGCATTCGAAAAGAACGAAAGGTCGATGCAAGACAAGACATGTTCAGCGTTCCATCATCTTTGCCTTCCCCTATGGAGAAATGGCGTGATAGTTTAGTAAGTAAGTTATTGAGAACTGCACGTAGTTCAAATAAATTAACATTTACACGAGGAAATAATCTGTTTTGCGGAGAGCCGGAGAGCCTGGGGGTTAAGTCCGTAAAAGGACAGAGTGTAATAGCCGGTAGATTGAGTTCCCCGCATCAATCATGATACCACCATCGTGCAACAATAAATCGCATTAACACTGTTCAATTCTTCTGGCATCTAGCTGCAGATCTGACGATGGATGCCATTCAAAATCGCACGGGAAAAAAACTGACATAAATTGGATAAATTATCTTCAGAAGTGGCTGCACGCCACTCTCGTCAATAAAGATTAATTTGCCAGATTAGTATTTAAGAAATAAATATTTAGAAATGCATGTTTGCATTGTTATAAAAAAACGCATATTTTTTGGAGAAGTCAATTTTAATAAGAATACTTAATGCTTTTCCAAAAGATTAAACAAAAGAAAATTAATATTTAGAAATAAAAGTCGCTGGCTATGAGAGGTCCCAGATGGTAAACTAATAATAATAATAATAATAACTAATAAGGGTCAAGAATGAAATATTTAAAAAACGAAACAAAAGTAAGTTGATTATTAAGTTGTAGAAGAATACGAAAATATTTTTTTTCTTTTTAGTGCATTTTTTTAAGTCGTTTTTTTGTTTTGTTAAAATTTTTGTTTATTTTTAATGAATCTGAAGTACACTAACTAATTCAATTAAGATTCGGCCGAGTATCGTTAATTTGCTCTTAAGAATTGGAGAGTTCCGTTACTTTATCATGGATCCCATAATCAGAACCTAACCAAACTCTCATCAAACTACCCTTGAAGTACATCCTTTCCAATAAAAAAAGAATCATCGGTTGGCGTGATATTGGTTATTCGTCCATTTGTCGTGCACATACTTGATGCAAATTTAAGACTTATATGATTTTCTCATGGATGCCATTGTCAGAACTGGACCAAATTAAAATGAGACCACACGGAAAGCACCAGCTATCAAATAAAAAAAGAATCATCAATATTGGTTCACCCAGTGGAAAGTTCTGAGGTAACAAACATTAAAAAAAATACAGTCGAATTGAGAACCTCCTCCTTTTCGAAGTCGTTTAAAAACAAAATTACATACATAGCACAAATTAAAAAAATATATATATATATATATCCTCAACATTAATTGACGGCTTACTTATTTAACATTATATAACACATAACAAAGCCTTCTCCATTCTCAACCAACGTTTAACCCAAATATTTCGTAGATGAAACTAAACGCATAAAAAAATCGAATTACTTTTCCGATGGAATACAACTTAGGAAATGTCGGTGGTCCAGCCAATAACTTATTTCTTAATTAATTTAGAACAACCCAGTAAAAGCTTCGGGCCTGCTGTAACATAAATTATTGGAATACGGCTGTCACGAATTCTGATTCTCCCATTATTGTACATAACATAATTTAAAAATATAATTTTCAGAAAAGCAAAGAACATAATTAATAAGGTTTTGGATAACGAAACTTACACAGCCATAAAAAAAATTTAAAAAAAAACTTTTTATCTACCTTACGCGTAACAATTTTTTTAAAAGAAATAGATATTCCCGGGTTATGATGTTACGAATAACCTGATAATATTTGAAAATCTCCTACTACCACCACTGTAGGTGGAAAATGTTGCTCGTGTCGTGATGGAGAACTTAGCCAGCCGAGGAATTGAACACACGACTATTGGGTGGAATCCAAACGTGATGCCAACTCGGCCATTGTCCGGTCCTATTGGTGTACGTACGTTCGTGTGTTGTGATAACAATGATAACTATAATATTATGTTAACATTGCTATGCTTTTCTCTCTTTATTTGTTTTCTTTCTCTGTACTATAATACCATTTATTATATTTTATTTTGATTACCGTTATTTGTTTTTTTTTTACATTAACTCCACACAGGAGGCCCTGAAGAAAATAATTTCCCTAAGGGCCTATGTCATCTGACATGCTGTGTGGAGGATCTTTTTGAGGAGAGGAAGGAATGAACATTGCTCTTGAAGAGACCCATGTTGTAGGAAGGAGGAAATACAAAAGCCGGCAAATTGTTCCACAGCCGAGCTGTTAAATACAAGAACGAGTCGAAGAAGCGACCCGTTCTCGTGTGACAAACGTCAACCGTGTACAAATGTTGGGCACGCGTTTGGCGTGTTTCTCGACTATGCACCGGTGCCGAGGGGATAAATGACGCCAGTTCCTCGGAGCATCTTCCATTGAAATACCGATAGAACAAGGATAGCACTCCCACCCGACGCCTGTGCTCTAAAGATTGCAATCCGAAGTTAAGTTAGGAGAATCTATCAAACCGACCGCCCGTTTACGCACAGAGTCGAAGGTTTTTTTTTCTCCACACGACTAAACATTGATTTAGGGACACACGCTGGGTACATTTTTAATTGTGTAGTGGAGTATATTGGAGTGGAGTGGCAATTTCATTAATGTAATAATTTTAATTTTAACACTATAAATGTTTCGAACAATAAATAAATAAATATGTCTGTCGTACATAAATAAACATGAAATCAGAAAATTTATTGATTAAAATAGATTAGTGGCTCCTGCTGCAAATGTTTTAAGTCTGCCGTTATTAGCAGAGCCATTTAGCATTAATCAAATACAAACTGATAATCAGGAAGGACTTTCAATGAATTTCCAACCATTTACACAATCGTAGAGAATGTGTTGAAAATGTTGTCGGGACGATTTGTAAGGATCTTTGATAAAAGGTAAATCTAACAGACGAGCCTTTGCGAAAGGAATCAATTGTTTTCATTATTGAACTGCATACTAAAAGCGTATGGATGTAAAATATATGGTAACATAATTTATTATCTACATAGTACGTTATCTGCGGTTTATGTTTTTACTTGAATGTGTTACCTTTCTCGTGTTGAAGTCGGTTCGCCAAACAAACGCGTTAATTTCCAGAGGAACACGTGACTCACACACCACCGAGGCGTCCGTCGTGTTACACTTGTATAATATTTACGTTGTGCCTAGACTGCTAATAATGTGCTGGAAAAGGTGTGAATAGATGCGGTGGGTAACACAGTAACAACATATGAAATGACCTTGAACAAAGACACCCGAGCGGATCTGTTGTACATCAATGATTTTTCTTATTAACCCGGCGTCGTGGGGTTGGAAATTTGTTACACGGGCGTGGGGGTTAATAAGTGGGTCATGATGACCCACTTATTCAACACGAGGTATTTCATTACATTTATAGAAAAGGTAGAAAGTTTTGCTTATAGCTATATTGCACTTTATTATGGAAATAAAACATGATATTATATCGACAAAAAAGTATTAATTATTTATTTTTTTAACCAATAAACACACCACTTAATAAAAGTTAACAAAATTAGCTTCCTCTAGCTTAATCATAAGCAACACTTATTTTTTAGCATTCTTTTAAATGGCACTTTCAGGAACTTAACAAACTAATCTTTGAAAAAAAAAAATAATATGCGAAAGGCATTGTAAGTGCTAAATCTCCCACTAGGTGGCGTCGAGGCAAATTATGTCTACATTTTTTGGTGAAATACTTTAACTCGTCAAATATTAATAATTATTTTGAATTGATAAACTAATGTATAAGACAAAATTTTTATGCATAGCACAATGGGTAACAATTATTATAAGTAATAATTAATAGCCTGAAACACTCATCTACAATGAAAAAATCTCCCGAGAAAAGATACATGCCGCCGACGGGACTCGAACCCGCGTCCTTCTGATTGAACAAAAAGTTAATTCGAATCATTATTATGAATGCAATCGGCGCAAAACGGTTTTACGGGGAAGGATCATATTTACCTTTTTCAGCTTTAGGCACGTGTAACTGTTATCTAATTTAAAAAAAAAACGTTTAAAGAAAGTCAACGCCTCCAGCTACTGAGAAGAGCGGAAACGTCACACACGTAGTTATAAAACCACAAGCAATTTAAAACATGGCGGATCATTTTGAGCCATCCCCACGACGCCGGGTTAAAAGCTGCACTGCCACCACAGAACATCATGTGAAGATCCATAGAAACATCATGTCAGATTTACTATGTTAATCGAATGAAAATAAACATATGTGAAGTTGTGACACAACAGCAAAAGACTAACCTATTAAGAAGTGTGCCACCCCACGGGGTACACGTGAGCAGCAATGAGCTCCGAATGCAGTCTCTACATCAATTCTCATAACGAATATGCTCCACTTCCTCGAAGTAACACAGATATGGAAAAACGGCCGCAATTGAGAAATGGCACTCAGAGCAGCAGCACATCAAGCAGTTGGAGAAGAAAAAAGATACTACTATCTACCAGTCTTGATGACAGAACCGGCTATCACTGCGATGAAAACGAAATGTGATTTGAACGACATGGAGATGACTATGACATGAAAGTGATTGATTTGACATTTATATAAAGTGGTTGTAAATTGATTAGAAGAGTTGATTCCCTTTTTGCCTTGGTGGGGACAAGCGTAAGCACCGCGTGGGTCTGACGGCGGCCTTCGTTCCAATCTCCGCGCCACGTGACCCCATCTCCAGTGTGTATCCGCGCATGTGTTTAAAACAATCGACAAGTAAGCGCTGGCGCCACGCACATCGCTTTACTATCCCCACAGTACGTGTCTAGGTACTAGGTATCTCCACCTACCGTCTGCGCTCCCAGGATCTGCCCATATAAGCGTGCCGAGTGCCGACTGCCGCGCGATCAAAGTACTCGTAGATACTAAGTATACGCAAAGCTATTCTCATCATTGAGCCAATTGGTTTGTCAATCAGCCAGATAAAATAGTGGCACAATACCGCTGGGTTCATTGTTTGACTTTAAAACATCCAACAGTTAATAAACTATGCACTTCATAACATAGGCTTGTAGACCACCTTTCACTAATGGTGCAATATTTCAATCTTGAAGGTGGCTATTATTTATCTGGCGTTTCGAATGCAACGAAAATAGCAATAACAACAAAAAATTGCAATGTACCTGAAAAACTAACTATTTCCTGGAAGTTTTCCAGGGTTAAGTTATTGTTTTGTGATTTTACGTTTACGTTAAAAGGCAGCATATTTAGATAGATATTATTTACCATTCTGAATCAATAGACAAAATAATAACCAAAATTAAATACGCTTTTTATTACTTTTTTTTTATACCGCACAAGAGTCCCAACTGCTCCCGTCTAGACCCAGTGAGACGATAGTATCCCCAATTGAGGTATGTTGTAAGACTGAAGATAGTGTGGAGGGGAAGGAGATGGGAAAGAGGGAGGTGGGGAAGTAAGTACATTGCTATTAAGATCTAGTCACCAAACCCGGCTTTTTATAGATGTGAATACCCCACAAGAGCCCAACTGCTCCCGTCTGGAGCTTATTGGGAGGTTGAAGGTAGTGGGGAGGGGAAGGAGATGGGAGAGAGGAAGGAGGGGAAGTACCTGGCTATTCAGATCTGGTCATCAAACGGCTAAAGTTATTTCAAGCAACATTTTTTCAATTCTGAATGGTGGTAGCTTCCGCTCTGGAATGCGCCGCAAATACACTATATTTATTATTTTAAATTAATAAATTGTGAAGTAACACAAAACAATAAAAAAAAATCAAGTTAAGAAACATTCAGAAAACTAAAGTTGACAAGAGTGGGAACGCTACGAAGCACCGCACAAAGAGGATACCGATTATACTATCTCATTCTCTCGAAGGCTAAATCCTATAGATGTATGTGTTTGTCTCTTTTTAGTGTCGCTATTTTTCGTTTCATCGAGTTTCAAATCACAACGGTGACAAAGAAGTTTGCATTTCAATAAAATTTACTTACGCATGCCGGAATTCGAACCCGCGACTTTCGGATTGCTGGTCTAGGGCCTTACCCTTCGACCACGGAGGCCGTCATAAATATAAATAAAAGTCAAGAAAAACAATTTTCCATAATTAATTTCCCGTCAAGTGACATCACGTGCGGAAGAGTATACAATACTTGTGTGTTCGGTTCGGACTGTTTACAAAACATGAACGAAGAATGGAGGAAAACAAATCTTCGAGACTGAATGAGTTCATTAATCATATCTTCTTTATCAATTCATAAATCAACACTTTGTTTGCAAACAACATGACAAATCAATAACACGGTGCCAATCAAAAGACTAGGAGTGCGAATCAAGATAACATGAATCAATACAACAAATAGGTACATAATAAAAAATTACCGAAACAAAATTTAAAAAAAAATAGGGTATATGTATTAATATGTTGATGGTTTCAAAATATGTTATTAACGTTAAACATAAAAGTTAATCCTTCAGGCCTCGGGCATATTCTGCCAGAAGGTCAAAATATTTCCGCTTTGCAAAGAAATCGAAATAAATCGAATATTCTGAACGCACCTATCCGAAAACTTAAAACTGTTTGTGAAAAAACACGGACTTGAGTCCTTCTGCTTCAAAATGAAATGGAATATTTTGTTATGACATGTGGTGTATTATGAAAGGGTCAATGTTTGAAAATTGTTTGCTTCCATAGAAAGCGTAGTAATGTTAGAGGCAGAAGGATGCAAATGGATTTGAGCCATAATACTCAAAATGCAACTAAATCATAAAGATGCAAGTACATTTACATATTTCTGCTTCTAAAATAGTTTTTGCATCAAAGGTAGTTAGTTGCAACCGTATACATTTTTGAAAATCCTATTTTTCTTCATAATAGGACTTGTATCTTTCTGCCACTGATAAACATGATAATTTACTTCAAGTCTGCATGAAAAACTCATTTCTTCAAATTTTGGACTTGCAGTTTGTATAGCAGAAATAAAGGTTTAATTTTTTAAAAACTAAAATGATTAATTAAATCTTTAAAAAGTTTTAAAAGTGGTTCTCCTTACTATTTTTTGATTTAAAATTACTGATAACGAAAAATATAAAAACACGTATACACGGTGTCCGGAAACTCGGAGTACAAGCGGGAAACTGGTAAATCTACATCACATTCGGAGTCGATTTGTGATATAACTTTTTTGATTTGAGCTTTCGTTCATGTTTAATCAGGTGTATATATTTTATTAGACAAATGTATTATTAACGTTATTGTTAAAAATTGAGATACTACCAGCACCTATGGGTTGCTTGAGCAAGCTCCCAGACGTTGATATTTCGAATGGTGCGAGGCTTGGCTGGACGCTGAGTGTTCGCAGCCTGTTTTAACTACCAAGTACATACTATGGAGGAAGCCATTTTTTTTGTAGATGCTTTCGAATTGACATTAGTATAATCGTAGATTCTTTAAATGTGTGCAGGTTTTTATGTTATAAAAGTGCTAGCATCCCATTATTATTGCTTCTTCCCAACGCAAGTTTTAACAGTAAACAACTGCCAGTGTTTGGCCCGGTGTATTGACACCGTATTATAATACATTTATAACATGTCCAAGTGAAATAAATAGTGAAGTTTTTTGCAAGGATAATTATTTTATTTAAAAGGACCCCTATCAATTTTGAACATGGGCCTTACGATCCGGATTGCAATCAGAGGACTGCAATAATATAAAAAAAAACAAGAACCAGCTGCCAATTAATACAGATGACCAATATTACAATTACCGGAATCACAAAGATGAACAAAGGAAGACTGGATTCACATCGGAAATGAGATAAGTTTTTAGTGCCTTCCCACCCATACCCATTCTTTAACATCCATACAGAACTCATTCGTAGTTTTTTTTAACAAGATTAATCCCATAAATATTGTATTGTAAAAAATAAAATCACTACCCACGTAAAGATTTTATGCAATTCATGATTCTCAATTAATGATTGAACATTAGGTTCTCAATTAATAATTGCCAGGAATATTGTCGTTGTTGTTTTTCAGGCGGGTAGCTTCTCAAATAAATAAATACGCATTGTCGGAACACATTTTATCAGGGATTAAGCTACGAAAAGGTATTTGTACACAAAATGGATAAGATCAAATCTTTAATAGCCAAGAGAGGCGTGATTAAGGGGAAATTGACGCGTTTCGCGGATTCTATAAACTCCTTGTCCGCGATTGAAATTAAACTGAGGTACGACCGAATAAAGCCATTGTTAGATCAATTCGAATCTATACAGGACGAAATTGAAATTTTATCGGATGAGGAACTGGAAAATTCTATTCAGCGCGAGACGTTTGAAAATCAATATTTTTCAGTCCTTGCTACTGCTAGAGGGGCGATGGACTCAATTAACGAGGGTAGAGTCGACATCAAACTCCCAACTCTCCAATTGAGGGAATTCGATGGGAATCAAAAAGATTGGGTAAATTTCGTTGAAACCTTTAAAACTTTGGTTCATAATAACAGTTCCTTGAGCAACGTCCAAAAATTCTTTTACTTACAATCTGCGCTGAAAGGGAACGCATTGAAAATAATTAGTAATCTAGAAGTTTCGGAATTAAACTACCTATCGGCTTGGGAATTGTTGCACGACAGATTTGCGAATCTCAGGGCTACCGTACATAAACATATCCAAACTCTATTTCAATTAAAGGAGATGAAACATGAAGAGCCTGTAGCATTAAGGTATTTAATTGATGAAACTAATGTCAATTTGAAAGCGTTACAAAACATCGGAGTTAAAGTAGATCATTGGGATCCTTTGATTATTTACATAATTTCAAATAAATTGGATATAGCTACCCGGAGAAATTGGGAACAATATACATTGCAAGGTGAATTACCTACATTAAAGGAATTCATAAAATGTTTATCTGCTAGGGCACAAGTATTGGAGCTTATGAATGCTTCAGAGAAAAAATCTTCTAACCTACATAAAATGCAAATAGGCAACAATAATAACAAAAAAGATTCATCGGTATTCTTGGCAATAAAGGCAAACAACTGCATTTATTGTAATGATAAAGGTCATCAAATTTATTTTTGCAAAAAATTTCTAAAATTAAAATTACAGGATAGGATTGATGCTACGAAATCAATCCGGGCGTGTTTTAAATGTTTGAGGTTGGGTCATCAGGCACAGAGTTGCAAGACAAACCTAACCTGCAAAATTTGTGGCAAGTATAGCCACAATACTCTATTACACAAGGAGGTACCTCCGCCGGAGACCTCAAATATGGATGCTAATAACGAGGTTATAGTGTCGAATTTTTCTGCATCGGAAAAGGCAGAAAAAATAATATTATTGTCAACCGCCTACATAGGAATTGTGGGGGCCAACAATAAAATGTTTAAAGCTCGCGCCCTGATTGACTCTGGTGCGCAGAGTAATTTTATGAGAGCTGAATTTGCTATTAAATTAAATTTACCATGTGAATGGATAAACAAACCCGTGTCTGGGATCCATAATAATATCACACACATAAAAAAGAGAATTTCAGTGGAGATGACTTCGCTTAATACGGATTATAAACGCGAAATATCATGTCTGATTTTACAGGAAATTACAACCAATTTACCACAAGTGACAATGGCGAAAAAAGAGTTCAAAATACCACCAGGACTGGAGCTGGCAGACCCGAACTTCAATATAGCTGCACCCATCGACATCCTGTTGGGCGCGGAGAGCTTCTGGGAAATGCTAAACAACGATAGATTGAAACTCGAGTCAGGACCAACGCTTCAACGTACGCAACTGGGATGGATTGTGTCCGGTCCTATCAACGTGTACCCCAAACAAAGGCCTGTATCAGATTTTTGCAGTTTATCTATAAATAAGTTGAGTCATCAAATAGAAAAATTTTGGAAATTGGAAGAGATTAATTCCACTAAAATTCAAACTCAAGAAGAAAAGGCTTGCGAAGCCAGTTTTGTAAGTACTCATACTAGAGAAGATGACGGTAGATATGTAGTAAGTTTACCGCGTCGGGCATGCATTGATCAGTTGGGAAACTCATTGCTCACTGCCGAAAAAAGATTTAAAAACGTAGAAAGAAAATTTGTGTCACATCCCGAGTTAAAGACACAATATGTAAAATTCATGCGTGAATATGAAGAATTGGGACACATGGAGATGTGTGACCAGTCAAAAGGGGATCGTGACTCCTATTTTTTACCGCATCACGCTGTAGTGAAAGAATCCAGCACTACTACTAAAGTGAGGGTCGTTTTTGACGGCTCCGCCAAAACCTCAAATGGAATTTCCCTCAATGAAGCCTTGATGACAGGACCTGTTATACAAAAGGATCTATATAACCAACTATTGCATTTCAGGAAACATCAAATAGTCATGACTGCCGACATCGAGAAGATGTACCGCCAGATTAACATGTGTGAAGATGACCTGGACCTACAGAAGATAGTATGGCGCGAGTCGCCACAGGATGTGCTCAAGCATTATCGTCTGAAGACTGTGACTTATGGACTGGCACCTTCCTCCTTCTTAGCCACAAGATGCTTAAAGCAAATTGGTATGGATAATAATTTAATTTTTCCTAGAGCTAGTCAGGTCATAGAAAATGACTTCTATATGGATGACTTGTTAACGGGAGCAGATGAGCTGGAATCCTGTAAAAAATTAAAAGAAGAATTAATCAGCATCTTGTCATCTGCGGGGATGACATTGAGGAAGTGGAGGTCCAATGCGTTGGAATTGTCAGCCGAGTCGGGCCAAGCTAAGTGTGCCGATTCAGGCGATTCCGACAAAATTATTACTGACAATCCAAAGACTGAGAAAATATTAGGATTAACATGGAACAATGAATCTGATTACTTTTCTTATGTAATAATGAAGCCATCAGATCCAACCGAGAGCAAACGAGAGATATTGTCTTGCATCGCATCAACCTTCGATCCATTGGGACTCCTAGGGCCGATAATAGTCATAGCCAAATTGATAATGCAAAGGCTGTGGCAGTCCAAAGCAGCATGGGATGATCAGTTACCTAATGAAATATTAGCACCCTGGAGGACCTACCTGCAAGATTTAATTCAGCTAAATGTGTTGAAAATACCAAGAAAAATTATTTGCAAGCAAGCAAAAGAGCTACAGCTACACGGTTTTTGCGATTCGTCTGAGAAGGCTTTCGGAGCCTGTATCTATATGGTGTCAATGGACCACAGCGGTAAGTGGCATTCACACTTAATAACATCCAAATCAAGGGTAGCACCATTGAAGTCTATTTCACTGCCTAAGTTGGAGCTATGTAGTGCTGTACTACTGGCAAAATTAATGAAAACTATAAAACAAGCATTAAATATAATGAAGATCAACACATATTATTGGTGTGACTCTACGATAGCGCTGTGTTGGCTGAAAGGTCAACCTACTCGTTGGAGCACTTTCGTGGCCAATCGAGTAGCCGAAATACAAGAACTGAGTGATCCAGATCAATGGAGACACGTATCATCATCCGACAATGCAGCGGATATACTTTCAAGAGGAGCTACGGCGGATAAACTGATAAATTCTACAATATGGTGGAATGGACCAAATTGGTTGACCGACGGAGTCAACGATTGGCCTATATCGAACATTTCCTGTTCAAACCCTCCGGAGCTCAAGAGTAAAAATATTCTTTTATCTACTGATATTCAAGAATGGGAAATATTTGGAAAATTTTCCTCATTTATCAAATTGAAAAGGGTTACAGCATATGTACTGCGGTTTGTGAATAACTGCAGAAATATTAAAAGTAAAATTTCAGGTAATTTAAGTGTAGCTGAACTAGAAGCAAGTTTGAATTGTCTACTGAAATCAGCTCAGGCACATGCCTTTCAAAAAGAGTTGAAGACATTAAAAAACCAGGGAAATGTCAACAAAAATAGTAACTTAAAATCTCTTCATCCCTTTTTATGTGATGGTCTTATATATGTGGGCGGTAGATTACATTTAGCTACACACCTATCGTACCAACAAAGACATCCAATTATATTGCCAGCTAAACATAAGCTAACCGAATTGATTATACGTCACTATCATTATGTAAACTTACACGCAGGACCTCAAGCGCTATTAGCTGAAATAAGATTAAGGTTTTGGCCTATTTTTGGGAAAAATACTGTTAAAAAGATATTACATAAGTGTATTGTGTGTTTTAGGTGTAATCCTCGTATTGGTAACCAGATCATGGGAAGCTTACCGAGCGAAAGAATCACACCGAGCCGACCTTTTGCTATCACGGGAGTCGATTTTGCTGGACCGATTCCAACCAAAAGTGGGCCACTGAGGAGAGCTCCACTCGTGAAATCGTATTTATGTATTTTTGTTTGTTTTTCCACAAAGGCGGTTCATTTGGAATTAGTTTCGGATTTATCTAGCAATGCTTTTTTGAACAGTTTAAAGAGATTTATATCCCGTAGGGGAGAACCTGATAAGATCTTTTCCGATAACGCTAGCAACTTTCGGGGGGCCAGTAATAGGCTCAAGGAGCTGTATACCAGTTTGAGAGAGAACAACGACAAGATTCAAAATTATTTAGCTAACAGAGGTATTGAGTGGAGGTTCATAACCCCTCGAGCCCCTAGTCAGGGAGGGCTGTGGGAAGCTGCGGTCAAGTCAGCAAAGTTTCATTTGTATAGAGTCACTAGTAATTCTGCTTTAACCTTTGAACTTTTGTATACCTTAATTTGTCAGATTGAGGCCTGTCTAAATTCCCGTCCATTGACTTCCTTGTCTGATGACATCCACGATTACCAACCCCTCACCCCAAACCATTTCCTCATAGGCACTAAATCCTCTATCATTCCGGAGAGAGATGTCCGAGCCATACCAGACAACAGGCTGACCCAATATCAGAGAATCCATGCGCTAATGTTATCCTTTTGGTATAGATGGAAGCGAGAGTACTTGATGGAGCTACAAAAAAGGACTAAATGGCAAACCAGTAATCAACGGGCACTGCAAAAGGATGATCTGGTTATTCTGAAGGAAGATAATTTACCTCCACCATTATGGAAAATGGCGCGAGTTATATCTACACATCCCGGCGCGGATGGTGTAGTGCGAGTGGTTACCCTGAAAACCCCTCAAGGAATCTTTGTCAGGCCTATCACAAAGATATGTCTAATGCCTCTGGATCCGGAAGCTGAACCTGTGACGGACGCCCCGGACCCTTCAGTCAGTCCGGACACCCCGGACGACCATGATGAAACTTTTTAGGGTGAAAATATTTAAAAAAAGACCCTTTAAAGATACCAATCCCAGGAACAACATGACAACCTATAAATTGATGATTGATTGCACCCCGCGCTGTGGTGCTTATATCGTGGACTGCACCTGGAGAAGATCCTAACCAATGGACTTAAAAAAAAAGACAATTGTGTTGTGTTGGGTTGGGTTTTATTATAATATTATTTTGTGTTGGGTTGTGTTCTATTATAATAGTATTTTGTGTTAAGTTATTATTTAAATATGTAAAAAAAAAATTTTTTTTTTGGTTAATTTAAGTTTATATAATTAGTTTAGGTTAATCACCTTAAAATTCAACTTGTGAATGTACATTTTTAAATAATAGTATAATAAGCAGTGCAGGATCATTTAGTTTTGGCTGCTAATTTATAATAGGTAAAATTATTTGTTAGTATTTGTACGGTATTTAGAGTTAGGATTTGTGTTTTTTTTTGCTTTTGCTTTGATTGTCTTCCCCTGTTTTTGTTATGTTTTCTTGAAGGGTTCCTAAATCGGTATGGGCGATTTAGTAACCCCGAGGCGGAAGCTATGTTAAAAATTGAGATACTACCAGCACCTATGGGTTGCTTGAGCAAGCTCCCAGACGTTGATATTTCGAATGGTGCGAGGCTTGGCTGGACGCTGAGTGTTCGCAGCCTGTTTTAACTACCAAGTACATACTATGGAGGAAGCCATTTTTTTTGTAGATGCTTTCGAATTGACATTAGTATAATCGTAGATTCTTTAAATGTGTGCAGGTTTTTATGTTATAAAAGTGCTAGCATCCCATTATTATTGCTTCTTCCCAACGCAAGTTTTAACAGTAAACAACTGCCAGTGTTTGGCCCGGTGTATTGACACCGTATTATAATACATTTATAACATGTCCAAGTGAAATAAATAGTGAAGTTTTTTGCAAGGATAATTATTTTATTTAAAAGGACCCCTATCAATTTTGAACAGTTATCATCTTACTTTTTTTCATAAAGGGGTCGTCCATTAATCACGTGAGGCTCAAAAGGGGGGGGGGGTGTCGGAAAAAATCGAGGGGGGGGGGGGGGTATAATGAGATATCACGTGTATTTATTTATTGTGATATATTCTGAAAATTTCAAAATACTTTGTACTAAAAAAAAATATACGTGATTTGGGGGGGGGGGTTAGTTTAAAACCTCACCACATATCACCAGGGGGGGGGGGGGGGTTAAAAAGTTGCTAAAAAACATCACGTGATTAATGGACGACCCCAAAGGTGTACATTTTAGTTCTTTTGTGAAGATTTGTAAACTTTTTGTAGATTTGATTATAAAGCGTGGTGTCTTCTCTTTCTAACACCGTTTAGATTATATTTCTCACGATAGTTAGAGAGAAACAACAATTTCTATGAGACTTACACGATTTGTTCCCAAAAGCGAAAAAAATTGCCTGGGGGGTTAATGAAGACAAATATAATTGACACGAGAATGAGAATGAATCAAGAATATCAAACACAGATCACTGAAAGAATCTACAAAATTTCGGTCACCAAGTTCAGTCGCGTTAGGTTCAGAAAATATGGAATTTGCAAAATCAATAATTCATACAACCTAATTTACGGGTGTACTACCGGGGAGAAGAAGACCTTGAAAAAATAGCAATAAGTTGATTTATAAAATATGCACATTAGGATGTTTAAAAAACCTGTAATGGAGATATTAAATCTTATGATAGTAACAATAATCTATTTCATCACATTGCGGAGGCTATTAAGGCCGCTTAAACGGTTAAAAAAATAAACACCGCCGCCGAATGAAACATAATCCAAACGTCTTGGAGTGTAAATATTTATGATAATGTGTGAAAAATCCTTCAACTGTAGAAGATATCAGATGGAATGAAACACATGGCGCCACAACTATGGCGGAGAGAACTGGCCCAGCATCTCCTATGGGTCCAGCGGCCGGCGGCCATGGAACCGACCGCACCATCCTTGCGGTCCGAGATATGTCTCCGGTCGTATGAACACGGTGAACAGATCGCAACAGATAAACAAATAGCAAGTACATGATCAAATAAATTATTAATAATAATAATATTTGATCAATTTTTATCGTTAACCCGAAAGACTCTTGGACAAGAGCGGCAGTGCAATCTTGCATGAATTGCTTCAAGCCAAATCTAGGATGAGGGAAAATTGTCTGGAAGCTATCTTTTTGAAATTATTTGTACGCAAAGTGGCACTTAATGAACTGTTTTTAATGTTTGTATTTTTATTGCAATTCTAACAGCTAATGATTTTTATAAGGTATTTGATGAGACAAGGAATTTGATTCGTCGCGCATCGTTAAAAAATTTAAGTAGGTTTTGACACTTTTCATACATCATCCCACTCACCCCGTGGCTTAAATGTTTCTCGAATAGTTCCATCCAGGGCTTATTAGGTCCATGGATTTTGCATGAAAAACATTGCAGACAAATCTAAGGTGAGGTGAAATTGCATGGCAGCCAATTTGTGTGACAAATTTTTTAAGCGATTTATATAAGTGGCATAAAATTGACAATTATAAAATATTTTTTATATTGCTAATGCATATAAACGGCTTATACATTTTTTAAATGATACAGGGAATGGAACATGTTGTGATAAAATTAAGTAGGTGAAAGCATTTTTCATAAATCTTCCCTAGCAACCCGCAGCTTCAGGGCCTTCTCTGATCAAGGCCTTTAGGTACATGATTATTCCAGCTCCATTTTAGGTAAATGTGGAAATATCACACGAATGGCGTTTTAAAAATCAAGAAACAACTTAAAACAAAAGTTTAAGTACCTAAAAATTAACTAAAAAGGCTACGAAAAGCTTCGAACTTTGAGATAAACTGACCAAAGAGAAACTTAGGAAGATCTAAAGCAAAAAAGAAGCAGACATAATTTAGACACACAAGGACCTTCAGGACTTTCACACGTAACAAATTTAGTGGCCCTCAAAATTCAGGACTATAAAAAATCTCAAGGTGTGTAACAATGTGTTAGAGATCGTTTCTGAATGCGCCCTAGGGTTCATTTTTACAAAAGAGGCAAAAGTTATCCAATTTATTATGAAGTTTGGTTATTGAACCCGGAGATTGATAATACCCTTGACATAAACATAGCCGTGAAATGAATCCTTGGAACAAACCTGGCTTTTATTTCTGCCACATAAAAAATGTTACGTTGTGTACAATGAGTTGTAAATCTTCAGAATTGAAGTTTCAGTAGGTAATTCTTAATAAAGGGCTTGTTTATGACTAGTTTGTCATTTTGTCTAGGCGTGGTATGGGTGTAATACAAAGTGAACACGCCGACTAAACAGTAAGTTGTTTACTGCCTGTTCGAAAGAAATCCAAATAATAACTTGCTAAAGTAATACCAGTAGTCGTATGACAATACTGGTTGTTAAGGGACATACTTAACTTACTTTAACTAGTGATTCCTGACATTATTTGGAGTAAAAAATGTAAATTTTTGATGTACCTAATTTTTTTTTCTTCAAAACCAAACAAATTCTTCCACAAGTCGTCATTGGTCACTCAGCCGAGTAACCGCCCAACTCCTCACCCCGTTCCTAACTGTCCAATAACTACGGATTTTTTATGTTTTACGTTGAAAAAAAAACATCACAAATGTCACCGAAGACCAAAATTTCTTTTACATATTTTACTCCAAATAATGTCAGGATCACTGGTTGAAGTAAGTCAAGTATGTTCCTATACACCCTGCTTAAGTTATGATTTGTCCAAAAATGATTTTTTAAAGATAAGTATAAAATCGTTTCATAAGGTTTTGTGTCGTCTTTAGTTTGATAACTATGTCAACACTTACCTAATAACCAAACAAGCAAACCAGTAAAACGTAATTATTTTTGATTTTTGAGGACAATTGACATAAAGACTTTTCTGTTCATAATATTTTGATTGACCATTCAGGTGACCTCAAACCCGGAATGAGCTTGTCTAGTCGTAAGAAAGTGTAAAAAGATGATTTTATCTGGGATATTCTCTCCGTCCGAGCCGCAGATGATTGTCGGCATTATTGACATACAAGTAGTCTTGAAGGCAGGTAGGAAGGTAGGAAGGTAGGTAGGTGGCAGGTAGTATAGGTAAGTATCGCGAGTAGCAGATTTCACTCGATCTCGCGACCTCCGCCGGTGAGCGACCGGCAAAGGGCGAGGAATGCCACCGCGGCGGCGACTTCGTCAATTCACATCTCCTAGGACCATTACACGCAGGAATGCCAAACAATAAACAGCGAGATGCAGGCGAGGATAAACACCGGCAAACAAGCGAACTTGGAAGATAAAGAAATTAATATACGATCGCCGGTAAACAGATAAATGGGCAATTCGCAGATGTACACGACCCCGCAGCAAGTGAGGGCAACTTAGTAATGGATACCAAAGCCACGGTAGGAAACGAAATCACAGAAACTTAATAAAATAATGAAGGTCCATTACACGCATGAATGTAAAACCCCTGGACAAAACATTAGTGCGACATTGTATGAATGACATTGAAGCCAAATCTGAGGTTGGGAGAAATTGCCTGGCAGCCATCTTGTACGACAAACCTTTGAAATGGTTTTTAGGCAAACTAGTGTAAAATTAACAATTTTACATTGTTAATGCAATTTTGTGGTATATGATGAGACAGGAATTGGACCTAAACATTTCTAACCACTGGAACGCTCTTTTACGAATTTCGGAACCACTTACAAAATATAAGTTTGCCAAGTTTCCGAATTTCGGAAGATTCTCCCTAGTTGCACAAATTTTTTTTTTTAATATTTTCGAAAACTCCCGCGATCTGTGATTTGCATAATCACGTAGTTGACAAAATCCTTTATAGGATTTTACATAGATGTCTCTATTCTTTTGCGTCTACAATTAACTGTAAAGATATGCATAAGCATGTATCTTATGTTGTTGACAAAAATTTCTAGGTTAAAATGACAGTCGTGTGTTGGCTTAGAATTTTTATTTTTATTTTATTTATTTATTTAATTATTTTCATATTACATTTGGTTATAAAATGACGTATTGCCCATCTCACTAGGTGTGAAACGTCTGTGTTGAGATGGCAATTTACAGAGTGGTTATCTAAGATTTTGTAGTAATATTATGAAAATGGCAGGTTAATATAATTTTTTTTCTTTAAATATACAATTCAAGTATGTTACATATATATAAGAAGATTGCAGTAGGTACATGGTTACATATATACACACAGTAGGTATAAAGGTAAGTCTGTTTTTAAATACTTGTGATGGATATGTTTATTTGAGGTGATCAATGATTTTACTTTTAAATGTACTTTTGGTTTGCGTGTTCCTAATTTCAGGAGGTAGAGAATTGAACAGCTTTGTTGCATTATATTTAAAACTTCTTTGCCCATAAGAAGTTTGACAAACTGGGATGTTGAAAGATTTTACATTTGACTCTCTTAAGGCTCTTGTGTTCATTCGTTCTTCAAACATGTGTGTATTTTTAAATTGATGAAGCAGGATATTTTTTGAATACAATTTTTGCAGGTTCGGAACATTTAGTGTCTTAAAAATAAAATCAGTGCTTGTTCTCAACGGGACTTTAAGAATAACCTTCAAAATTAGTTTTTGAATCTTTACTAAAGGCTCTAGGCAAGTATTTGTGGCACTACCCCAGCTGATAATACCATATTCAAGTGATGATTGTATAAGAGCACAGTAAACTTGTTTCAGTTGTTTTCTATTTAAAATATCTCTAACATTTTTAAAAAAATAGACAAGTTTCCTCAGTTTGGTCGTTAGGTTTGTAACATGTACGTTCCATTTAAGAAGATCATCTATTTGAATACCAAGATATTTAATACTGTCAACTCTACTTATAGAAGGACAGGTACATGGAGTTAATAGGGGGTTACAGCTGTGGAGTTTAAGGCTTTGTTGTGAAGGCAAGAACTTATTTGAAATTCGAAATGTTAGGAATTTAGTTTTGTCTGTATTCAGGGTTAATATGTGATCATTAAGCCAATTTTTAACAATACGAAAGCCATTTTCTGCCGTTTTAAAGACTTCATCCCAAGATTTGGCGTGAAATAGCAAGACCGTATCATCGGCAAAACTTGTGATTTGTCCACAAATTTTTAGGTTACATAGATCATTAATATAGATTAAGAATAATAAGGGTCCTAGGATGCTACCTTGTGGAACGCCACAATGTGATTTTTGGGAACTACTATAGGTACTGTTTATTTTAACACATTGCGTTCGATCAGTTAGATAACTATGAAATAATTGAAGAACTGTATCTGATATTCCTATCCTCTTAAGTTTATCTAAAAGTATTTTGTGGTTCACAGTATCAAACGCCTTTGCAAGATCAAGGAAAATTGCTAAACATTTATTTCCTTTGTCGACATTACTTATTATGAAGTCTGTAACGTTAGCGATGGCGTCTGAGGTTGATAAGTTTTGGCGAAAACCAAACTGATTTGCTGATAATGTTTTACTAGAGTCAAGGTAAGTAATCAATTGATTTCTTAGTATTCCTTCAACAATTTTAGAGAGTGCACTTAGAACACAAATTGGTCTGTAATTGGTAATTTCAGTTTTTTTTCCACCTTTAAAAATTGGAGAGATAATCCCTTGTTTTAATACATTAGGGAAACAACCTTGAGTGAAGCTCTTATTGATTAAGAATTTGAGGGGAACGGCTATATGAGATTTCAGTGATTTTAGTAGTTTACTTGGTATTTTGTCATGTCCAGGTGAAGTCTTCTCTTTCAGTGAGTCGATTTCTTTGATGATATCCTCCATCGATACATCTTTTAGAGTAAATTTTGCGTAAGTTTCTTCTCGGGGATTATCATCTGGTTGTGGAGTTTTAGTATTACAGTTGATGTTTTCTTTTATTTTACTGGCCAAATTTGATCCGACGTTTGAAAAAAAGGTATTTGCATGATCGGCAATAGTCTTCGGGTCCAAGTTAAGATTCACATTCTGACCATCAATTATGAGTTCCTCAATTTGATCTCTGGATTGCCTTGCATGTGTTATCTCTTTAAGAATTTGCCAAATCTTTCTGGAGTCATTATTACATTCAATAATTTTTCTTGAATAGTATTTATTTTTTGCATGTTTGATTAGTTTAGTACATATATTTCTATATTTTTTGTAAAATGTAGTAAGTAAGTAATTATTTGGATCTTTCCTTATTTGTTTATGAATATTATCTCTTTTCCTGATGCATTTTAGTAATCCAGGTGTAATCCATGGTTTAGTGATTGTATTTTTTTTATTAGGTACCTCTTTCTGGTAGGTGTGTAGATTTATTTGATTTTGAATACAGTTAGTGAAATAATTCCACGCCATATCATTATCAGTAATTGAATACAAATTTTCCCATTTTTCGTTTTTTATGTTGAAGATAATTGAATCCCAGTCGATTTTATTTTTCACGATAGATATATTTACGGAGTCATCTTTAGTAGTTTTTTCATTTCCAACTTCCAATATTGTAGAGTAGTGGTCTGTTACTGTGGATTCATATATTATTGTGTTGATAGGTTTTTTCGTTTTACCTATTACATGGTCAATGCAAGAAAGAGTTTCGTCAGTGACTCTAGTAGGTTTGTTTATGTAACTAACAAGACCGTAGTAGCTTATGGCATTGAGGTAATCGAAGAATGATGTTAGTGATTGTTTTAATTGATTTTTATTACGTGTTTACGCACTACAGTTCCCGCAATTCAATTATCAATCTATTTAACGTGTTTTCAATTCGTTCAAATTAAAAATTAGTGCCTTTTTACATATTTTACGAAGTAAAATTTAAATTTCGAATTTCACCCGATCTTTGTGTTAATTTTTACAATTATCGACCTAATTACTTGACGTGTGCATTTGAACTATAATTTATCAGTTAGAAGGATTCATAACAAAGATATACATGTAAATTCCAATTAGTTTTAATCCAGTAAATCACAACCAAAGCCAGCTGTCAGATGGCATATTTTGTCAGAATGGAAATTGCGAAACTCGACAACATTCTTGCAAGTATTCTAAAAGGTTAGTAATACGTATTCTTATGATTTATATCTTATTAAAAACCTTGTATCTTAATTCACTACATTATATAAAAACATGTTGATGAATATTCAATGTTAGATCACAAATGTTTACAAAGCTGCAGTCTGATTTTGATAATGTGATTTAGGGTGTATTTGTAAAACGATTATTTTAGTTAAATAAAGCAAAAATCCGTTAATTCTTATTGATAATTGTAGACAATGAACGCATCCTTCTAATTTCATACAGTTACTTTGTGTTAAATGTATTTCAATATACTAAAAAGTGGATTTCATTTTGACACTCCGCGATCTCATAAGTCCATAAAAAATTTTCGAGCAAAATATTCCATCAGCTGATTGCACTGAAAAATTGACAGTTTAAAAATATGTTTGCTTCTGTGGTTATCAAGTAGACCATAGACAACGTGTAGAAATCGAAAATATCCAATGTTGACTTGAAAAAGTAACATTTAGGGCAATTTCAAAGGAACTAACACGCAGGATTCGCACATTTTTCTTTATGATTTTATAATATTTTTTTTATAAAAGATAGGTTAATTCATTGGCTATATAGAACTATAATCAGTTTGCATGTCTCCATATTAAAATTCGGAGATATGATTTTTCCAATGTCGGCGGAAAAAATTCAAATGGACTCGAAAATATCACGAACAATCCGAGGCAAAAGTTATAAAACGCGCCGTCGCTCCAATGGTTAACTGTTTCTAGATTTTTTTTTTAATATGTAAAGTACATAATAAAAAAACAATTAAAATTGAAAGCAAGGAATTTTATCTACATTTATAAAAATGATTATTAAATGATTATAATATATAATTATAAAATATTTCATTCACCATTTGTTTAAAGTTTTTTTAATACTTTGTAGAAGGTAAGAAAAAGAAAAATTAAGAAAATTGGATCATTTCAGAAAACTTAACGACTATTTTAACTTCGTACGTTCGATAGTTCGCGCGTTTGATGAATGTTGCAAAAGAATGATCAATGAATTTTTTGAATTAGGTATAGATATTTTAAATAGGTACCTATGTTAGATACCAAATTAGATTGATTGTTCTTATAATACTTTACATTACTTTTTCGTTTTTCTGTTTTTTTACATCGATCGATATTTTCGATCTTTTTTTTATCTTTGTCATCTCTATATTTTATCATCACTATTTTTGTTATCTCTTTTTATACCTCTGTTTATATTTTGCTATTTCTAATTTCTGTTAACTTCTATGTATACATAGCGATAAGCAACTATTAAACTGTGCATTCTGTGAACATTTTTAAGTGGACTATTAACATCTACGCTTTTTACAATGCTAATCTAATGACTTTTTTATGTTAATACTCTGTAAATGTTCCAAAACAATAAATATAGTACTTACTATGAAAATTAATATTTGTGATATATGAACAATGAAAATTTGAATAAAAAAATTGTAATAGGCGGCTGTTTGAAAACTGAATGTACTGGGACTGAATACATGGAACGCGGGAAGGGGGTTGGCGGGAGGGGGGTTGGCGGGACGGGGGAGCGGGAGAGGGGAGAGGATAGGCAAGGAAGGTGGAAGGGGAACGCGGGAGGGGAAGGGGATGCGGGAGGGGAACGGGGACGCACGGGAAAGGACATGCATGGAGAAACAATTTATTTCTTTGAATATGGCATTAGAAAGCATGCCGAAAACCTGCTAGTAAAATAATAAAATTAAAATATGTAAATTCATATACTCGAATAAGTCAAAAACAATTTTTAGTTTAATGACATTCGGTTTTACACCTTATTTGAGTTAAATGAGACCACAAAAAAGTGTGAACCTTATCTCGAATGGCGCCCCCGCTGGTCGGGACTTTTACTAGGGCGATTATCTCTAATTAACTGGCGGTATTACGGAGTCTTACTTACCTGCTTACAGGTTACAGGCGCTTCCTCACCTTCTTACACGCCGCTAAAGATTTACACTGTGATAAGATTTTATTTAAGCCGATTCACGAAGGTTATTTGGATAATTACCTACTTGATTAAATTGGTAAAGCAATTTTGGTTCCTACTTTTCGATTGTATTCGGGCATATAGCTAATCAATTATAAACAACAGAATTAAAATTACTAAAGACAAATTACCACGTATGTGTTCTTTTCGTATGTATACGTTCCTCTATTATAGGTTAATAAGCGGTGTGACGTCATTTAATTGACATATTGGGTAAACGAGATGGGTTTATACTTTTAGGTGCGAGGAATTTAATGGTAAATAATCTATTTACCTGAAGGTCGTTTGTCAGTGGAGGACAGTTGAAGCGGCCACAGGCTCGGGAGGCCAAATTATACCACTTGTGTCAATATTGGCTAAAGACTTCGTAACTGCCGTTCGATTCAAAGGGAGCGATCGGTTAAAAATAATATTACCATAATATTTTCAGCAGATGTCACAATGCAAATACGTAAGGTTGATGGTTTGTAAGAATGCAAAGATGTTGAACTGAGCGCACTTAATACAGATATTAAGTCCAAAATTCAATAAAGACTGAATGTCCAAGATATGTTAAGGTACGGGTGGTAATGGAAGAAGTAGCATAAACTGAGGAAGAACTGGAATCGTCACGTAAAAGGATATGCGAGAAAAGATAGCGTAACATTACGGAGTTGGGAGTGTAAATAAGAAAGAAAAATAAGTATAACAAACGACTCACAAGTGCAGCAGGCTTGCAACGAGCTACCACAACAAGGAGCGAGACAACTAATAATATACTTTATCAGAACCTATCAAAAAGGCAGCAAAAGTTGTAGGCGGTACAGCGAAAGCCAAGGCAGTTCATGCAAAGAAGGGGCGTCTATATACTTATCAATATTATCAGACAAGTGATAACAGGTAGGAAGCCAAGCAGGAAAAGGTTGCCGTACCGTTACCATGCCGAGCTGTATTTGGCAAACAAGCCAAGTACCTACAAACTAACACTACAACTACATTACTGTGGTATACAAAACGCCACCAGTGACATTCTGCCTCGCACTGGAAAACGAAACACGTAGGAAGATTTATGTGATTAGTCGACAGATTCTTGGATTAGGTAGTAATACCAGCTGATTTTAATACAACAAAAAAGTTTAAAATTTCGAAAAGAACTTCCGCTAATACTAGTATGAATGGTTTGAAAATGTATACATATTAATATTCGATAAAAACTGAAATGGTGTTGGACGTCGTACACGAGATGTACACGAGAATGCCAAAAAAACTAGTTTAATTCAATAAGAATCCTGTTAAAACTCCATAGTCCAAAGCAACGGGAACGGTGTTAAGTTACGGAGTGAGAACGAATGGAACAGGTTTTGGTAGAGCGTCTAACACACTGGGCTCACGGCTCAGGCTGGCATATTCTCATTCGCCGAGCCGGAGCGGACACCAAACCACTTTCTTACGTCTGCGACAGCCTGTGGAGTGTGGTCCCCTACTTATTTGACAATTACCAGCTCAAAGTATGCAAGCTATGTGTGCCTCGCTTGCATTCTAAGCTAATTCCATCTGCTCATGCCTCATGCCCGTTGCATCCGCGAGACAAAAGCCAACCGACCAACCTATCGGACTATTTCGAAAATGCGCATCACTAAAGGTTTAGCAGCAAACTAATCTCAACTACACTGGTTTTATAAAATGTATAAAATCACATTGGACACGCACTACACGACCGCGGATACATATTAAACGACAATAATTTATGTTTACAGATGTAAACGATCTGATAAGCTTAATGATCAATTATATTAATTACCGAAATGAGCTATAATCGTTTACGAAATGCTAGGCAAACCCAGTACTAATCAAATTAATGAGAAGCGTTGTTCCATTCTAATTTAAGTCATTCAATTGACATAATTCACGTCATGAAAATATAGGCCGCTCTTGTGAATGTGGTTATTGACATTATTAAATAGAATTCTGAGTAGCTCCTTGGGCATTTGGATACGATATAAATCTACGCTGTAAAAAACATGTCACGACGAATGAACATATTGGCTAACAATCAGCAAAGGAAACCAAACTGGGCTAATGACTAGGCATCGTGAGACTGAGTAGGGCCTTGACTCTTTTCTGCCCTCGTCCAAGACGATAGACACCAATAATAAATCGACAATGCCGAAGATCGTTTTTGGTAGGTGGGGTATATCCAGGCAAGAGAACAAGATATCGTTAATATACATTCATTTGACATTCAATAATAGGAATTCTTATTGGCCAACATAACATAACGGAGTTAATGAAAATATGTTTACAGAGGACAGGCGATAATTTCCCAGAGACTGCAAAGACAACCCATTAAAAGGTTACCAACATTTTCACAACAGGAAAAGTTCCTTATCGATTTGTGTAAACAACAAAACTGAATACTGGAATAAATGACTTTCGCTGCCGACAAAGGTTGCCATTATTATAGTAAATACAAATAATATCAATAAAAATACTAAAGCCAGAAACGGTAGCTCTATATTACATGTTACAAGTTTGGCCATAATAATAATTAACGTTTCGAAAGGTGGCCATAGAATTTTTTGCCGTATCGCCCGGACAAAGCGTGCCTTTAAGCGGACATGAAAAAAACAAGAAAAAAAAACCCAAATGGCGATAAAAAATATTTGCGGCATAACGGTGTACCGAATAATGGAAACGAGATAAGGCAAGGACGGAGATAATTTAAGAATAGAATCGATAAAAAACTTATAATAGGGGATAATAATTATTTTAAGAACAACAAAATGAATCAATAGTGTTTTTAAGGTGATTTAATTTCGTAACACAGTGCGGTTTTTATGATTGTGGTCTTTCAAAACTCGAGCAATATATTATAATGTAGTATCTACACTTTTAGCGAAGTCCTTGTAGGTAGGTGATTGTTATTTATTTATTTTTTTTTTTTATATTCGTTTTTTTGTTTGTTTATTTTACAATTCTTGCTGAGCGCTGGATGGCGAAGACTATTTTGTTAGTTAGCTGCATTCGTTACCGCCCTTTCTAAAAAACAGCGACAATATGCGGGGTTTGCTTTTTTGATTGTGACGAGGATTTCCCTTTCAATCGGTTGACACGTTTGTCGTTTATTAAACCATTTTAGTCTTGTTCAATAATCATAATATAAGTACCTACCTACGCTATTTTTACAAATTTTAGTGAAATATCACCTAAACAAGCGAAAAATTGATATTTACAGATGTTGCGGATTGTGAAACGGTTAAATTTTTGGAATACTGTCCAGAATAAAAAAACTAAAAAGACACAAAATATGCACTTTGCTCTGCGTAATAGTGCAGTGTAGAATGTAGGGTAGGTACGAGTACAACAAGTTTCTTGAGGGTTTCAAATTTGTTATAATGTGATCATTTGAAAGCTTATTTTATAAGCCGAGTCGAATAGTGGTATTGAATATGGCCACTGAATTATAGTTTGACAGTGTTTGTGTTGGTTCGTTGGTTTTCTGTTGTGTTGAATGGCCTGCCACGGATTAGCCTCCGTCCACATATTCCTGGCAACATAAGAAGCTGAACACACTCCTACGTTGTTATTGGCCTGTCATTATTAGTTATGCCTTGCACTGCACATTGATTACATTACGATCAATTCGGATTCGTGTCTGTTGTGTACGTTATTGTTAAGGTATTCAAATACGCGGACATCGCATCGGAGTATCAAGAAGCAATGTGGAATCGATTAGTTAACAAGATATTATTTGCATATAGCGATTAGGACAACGCTGTTATTACCCACACAAAGAGAATAAAGCGGGGAGGATAAACATAAATTAACATAATACTGATGATTGATATTTTTAAAATCTATTTAAGTAAAACACCAACTTACTACAACTAGAAAATTATAGAAGTTTGAAATGTAGAAACAAAAATTTTTAAATTCTCTTAATTTTTATTTCTGTAGAATCTCAAGACTGCCGTCCATTTTTATTATACATAGTTATCTATCTATATCTAGAAAAGAAACACACACGGAAGTTAGCGAAACAAAGATCAAAAGGTTTTAGATATTCTTCTTATATCGTCACAACTCCGTAAGAATTTTACACTGAAGACATTTGTAACATTCCACTACTTCAAATATCCAAAACATGTATGGGATCACACAAAAATATTGACCTTGCAATAAATGCAGTCTACAGAACACTAAGAAAACACAACGACGTGAAATTTCAATAAGATGTATCTCGAAAGTTTACTAGAAAATGACAACGTACTGCATACCCTACAAAACATGGCCTAAATTTCAATAGACAAGTCTCATCTTGAGAAAGCTCGTATGAAGTGTGCTAACATCAAAGGCAATTGCTAACACGCATACGTTTCTCACATTGTGGATTGATATCTTCGTCGTTTTCGGTATGATCCGGCTATTTGCTACCGGCTACATTGTTAATCTAAAGCCACAGGAAACATAAAACGCAGATCGAGTTTGACAGGAATATCGTCCGGTTTCAATACGTATGAGAATGGCCATTCATATTTGCCTAAGATACGAGGGCAGATAAACAAAACGACCAAGACAGGAGAAAATCATCAGACATCAACCATTAGTAACAAATGACTAATTTGCGCAGAGAATGACGCGACATGCATAAATAAACAAAAATAGAAGAAATTTGAAAGTAAACCAACAAAAACAAAACTTATATTTGTTACCATGTCTAAACTATAATTTTGACGGCGACCATGTCCAATTACGAGAAATCATCTCACTGAAAATGTTTTACTGAAGGCAACCTGAGGTCATATTGGCTTTGCAAATCCGTAATATAAACATTAAATTAGTCATTGATTTGGCATGGTGGTTTTCGTCTACATCAATTTAATTTAGAAATGTTGCCTTATCGAATTTACGATAGAAATGTTGAAAACAAATAACCGTAAAACGCGAAAATGCATCATATTATTTACCCAGCTGATTAGTTCACGCAAGGTCGAATGCTATAGAAATAATATTTGTTAGTTAACCAACAATTATTTTCATAAATGTGAATTTAAAACACAGACACGACAAATAAATTTTAAAAAGCAATTAGGGAAAAACACCAACAGATTCCATACAGTCTGACGGGGAAGAATTCAATAAAAATGCTTAATCATTAGGTTGATTCACAAATCATTGACGTGCACGAAAAAATACATAGATATTGCATACGTCAACAATGAACGATTTTGCTACAGTGGGATTGTCATTCAATATTATTATTGGGCAACATTATTTTAATCAAAATCCCCAAAAAATTATCTTGCGTGCCAATATTATCCGTATCAAGACGGGAAAAAATATCAAATAATTAATTGATATGTATTAATAAAGGTTGGTAGAAGGGCCTGTAAAATAAATTACACAATGAAATGATAAATAGTCGATGGATGATCCACCGACCTCGCCATAACCGTAGCAAATGACAAAACATTTAAGAAGTCAATGTTCAGCCCTGCCTCGCTGTAAAATGAGAAAACTGGCCCGTAAAATATGTCACGGCTCATAGTTTTGCATCATACACCACGGCTACCGAGCACCTTCAGTGGGCGAGCAATTATAATTATAAACGATAGGATTTTTAGTTTTACAAACACCTTTCCGGGGGCCTGACCAGACAATGTCGCAAAGATCATTAGTTCCCTAGCCCACACGGCAGACAATATGGAAACAATCGAAGCTGGGATACTTAAAGGCGAGGACATAAGATTCCAAAGGGCAATCAGACGACCTCCGTAGTCCAGTGGGTAAGACTCTTGACTCACAATCTGGACGTCGCGGGTTCGAACCCGGCATGCGCAAATAAATTTTATTTGATTAATTTGTGTTATTTCACAATTAATTCATTTAAAATAATATATAGTATATTTGCGGCATGTTCCAGAGTGGAAGATACTATCAGTATCGCCCTGGTGTAAGACCACCATTCAGAATTGAAACGTTGCTTGAAAATGGCTTTAGCCGTGTTTGGTGACCAGATCTGAATAGCCAGGTACTTCCCAACCTTCCTCTTCCCCACCTCCTTCCCCTCCCCACTACCTTCAGCCACACAACATGCCCCAATTGGGGATGCCATAGTCTCACTGGCTCCATACGGGAGCAGTTGAGATTCTTGTGCGGTATTCACTGTAAAAAAAAAAAAAATTAAAAGCTGCAGAATTATTAAGTAGATATAAACGATAGGATTTTTAGTTTAATAAACACCATTCCGGGGGCCTGACCAGACAATGTCGCAATGACCATTAGTTCCCTGGCCCACACGGTAGACAAAATGGAAACAATCGAAGAATGGGATATTTAAAGGCGAAGGCACAGGATTCTAAAGAGCAATCAGTTCTTAGGTTCAGAATTATTATGTAGTCTGTATAAGTCCTAAGATATAGCAAGAGAGGTTCAGATCTTGTTACCTGCGGTCGCTGGGTATGTGGGTGGACAATCGATGGATTGAGATGTCGCGCCATTTCCTTATTGCACCGATGCTTATGGAAACTAGAAATCAGTGGTAATGAAATCAGCAAGGCAGGGCTTTTCCGAATATGGGAATTGTTAACTAAATAATATTATATCTATGAAACCAGGCCAAGGATTCGTTGGTTAATAAAACCGCAGAAGAGGATCTCCTTTTCCTGAATACTATTGCAGATCTAATTAACATTAACCGATGATTTGGCAGTAGTCACAGGTTTTTTCAAGCACTGAACGCCGCGCGCCGGTTTGATGGCAGGTAATCGGTGTAAAATAACCAGGTGGACAATTATTAAAAGGTATTCACGGAACACATTTAATTTTACAATCTTAACTGCCAATTTCTCGGAGTTGGCTACTTTTAGACGCGCTGAACGTATACTCATTAGCACATACGCGCAGACATCTCACCTGAAGTTTATAGGCACATTAAGAAGCCTGTTCCTTTTCACTACTTCGTGAGAGTGGGAAAACGACGAAAGCAAACAAAACGAGACCCGGCGAAGTATCAAAACATAACTAAATCGTGATGATCTAAGATGGGGGATCCGATAGAGGTGAATTAAGACTAGATAGACTGGCGGCTGGTGACTAGTATGGGCAGGGGCGGGGAGGAGCATAAAGGCTGAGCGTGACCGTCCTTGCATTATCGCATCTCTCACACTAATGACTACCAGTTCTGTCGATGGGTAATTAATTATGAACATTAATACTAGTGGGAAATGGTGTGGGCGATCCCGCAGACGCTAAGGTTTCTGCTGAGCCGGAGAGATAATAATTAATATCGATTGGCATTAAGACGTGATACACATTGTGCAGTGACCAGAAGTGGCTGCCATTATAAACAAATAAATTAACCGGCTAAATCACGACTTACAACAACCAGTTTTACCAAAGTGCTTAAAAACAAAACTTACAAATTATTTCGTGCGTGATTGGTTCGATAAGATAATCCACAAAATGTATTTAATTTAAAACTAATTCAAAATAATAGCGCCCTGTAAGTCACCTTTGTTGACCATGTTCCCTTGTAATTTTGACTCCTCTCACCCCCCCCCCCCCAAATCACCGCCCCTACTATCATCACCTAAAAACATCTAATCATCTCTGTACTTCTATAAATTTTAACTAAAGCTAGTGAATGAAACGGATGTGTCGTAACCGGTAGCAAATAAATAAAATTAACTAACAAATTACATATACGTACTTATGCACGACAGGTCATTAATTAATATAAGAATAATCGAATTGGCCGTAAAAACACTGGTTATTAAAAAAAGTCGATAAGGCAAATCGAGTCGATTAATTCTTAGCCATCTATTTAAGGTAACACGCCTAGTCCATACCCATACTTAATATCGCGGAAATATATGCATAGTCATTAAATTGGTGAATCTTTCCTACATTTTCTGTCAACAGCAAAGAAAAAAACAGTCCAGAAGGTTATTTACATAATTATATGTGATCATTTGCATACGGAAAACTAATTAAATTCCAAGTTTGGAATTGAAAATTTCGAAGAAGGTCTGCTAGTTTTCTGCCACCCAAAGGCGGAAAGTAAAACGTTAAATTTCTTAAATTTACTACACATACTACTCTGATGTAGATTTATGGGAAAAAATATTGCTGGCTAATTTAAAATGAACAATAAACAAGAAAAAAAGAAACATAAATCAATCTGCCAGTTGAGCCAAACGGGATGTTAGATAAATCAATGTTTTATGAGAAGATATAGAACTAAAACAGCGAACATGGTTTATAGATTAGTTTCAAATGTACGGCGAACTTTTAAATCAATTGCCAATTTGGATTTTAAGATTTTTTTTGAGAACTAGAACAAAAATAATTTGAATACTTGCATGCTGCAATCTGGATGTAGTCGGAAGAGGAAATTGATGTATTTACCTAAAACAAGAGAAAATAAAAGACATTAATAAAAATCTGATTTGTAAACGATATCCCAGAAAACCACAGTCAAAAGAGAAACGTAATAAAACACACAAAGACAATGAGCAGTTAAGTTGAGAAAATCTAATTCAGACTATGCAAGAACAATGAATATGTCAATACATAATATTAATGTGACCACAGCGTGATATTTAAGGGTTCCAGTTACACATCTTGCGGTTTCATCAGGCTCAGATCTATAAGCCGAGTTACGAGTGAAACCGATTACCTTTGTGGTGCTCATGTACCCACAGTCACTAGACAGGATAACTCCGGTGAATGCCCAATACATCTAGACAAAACACAACTAATAATTTTGCAATCCACACTTTTCGAAATTAAGCAATTTGACGTGCACAATAAATTAGATTGTGGCAATAACGACACACGATTCCGATACAATGCAGTGTAAAATTGTCGTCAATATCGTGTTCTCGACTTATAAATTATCGTTGTAGAAACGCCTCAGAGAATGCAATTGCAAATACATGTGTATGCATAATGTTAACATAGCCTGGAGCCAGAGCTGTGAAAAGGCAATAATTATGGCGAAACATAGAGAGGCATAAAGCAAAGGCTGTCGAAGCCACAATAAACCAAAACCTGATTATAGGAAAACCACACTGGGTGCCAAAATAAAATAATAAGCTAGGAAGAAAGACGGAATAATAATTATACACTTTCAATCAAGATTAATGAAAACCATAATGGAAACACGAAGGAACAAGAGAGTTCTGTTTATATTCATCGATAGTGCAACGCCAGCGCCAGGCGTTAAGTTCCGATCGTAACACACAGTGTAAGCTAGAGAGCATCACCAGCAAAGGTCAAATTAAACAAAAGCAATGGTGGCAGAAAAACAGAAGCGGAAAAATCTTTATTGATACAACAACACATTTTGTAATAATTCTAGGTAAAGTTCAATTTGAAGTATAACGTAATATATATGAAAAAAGATAAAAGCTCAAGAAACAAGATGGGTCAATGTTGTCGCTGTGCCTTAATTTCAACTCTCATCTTAGTGTGGCGTCTCCAAGATCAGGACCGAGGTAAGAGATCGGATCAGCCCCGGCAGTAATGTGGTTTGAGCCTAAGATCCTGAGAGTCATCTGTTTGAAGGTGGGCACTGGGCAGTGTGGGCACTCTGGACAGGGCAGAGGTAATGACCAAGTCACGTGCACAGCAACACGGACGATAACAAGGACACGCGTTCCTCGTTGTTCTAAACCACTTTGCCCAAACATCAATATAGATTAATCTACATGCCGCATGCATCAAATGGCAAATAGCACACCACTATTACCAATGGCGAAAGAGAAGTATTCCAACATAATGCCATGGTTAAAACACACAATGAAAGTACTTTGCAGAAGGCTGTTATGAGTTACGGTGAACTTTACAAAAAACTGATAAATATATAATACATACATAATTGATTTCTGCGAACAAGTCGTTTCTCAACGAAGAGACAGTATTATTATAATAATGCTCTAGAAGGCATAATCACTTAGTTGACAACAAAAGTCACATAGAACTTACGATTGACCTCAGAAGTGACAAGACCTGAGACAATTGGAAGCGGTAGGTATTTCGAAAATACTGAATAATATGACCAAGGTTAAGCTACTAGCTGGTTGGATTAAAGATCAATGGCGTTGATGCCAAAACAATCAAATCTACTCTAATGATAATATAAATGCCTAAACGAGAAGTGGTCGCGTTAGTTATGCTTTCAAAAAGCAATTATACGCAATAAATGAAACAAGAGTAAGGAAATGATACTGCAGGAACTTTATTGAAGAAACTTTTGAAGCAAAATGTCATGTTAATTATATCATTTACCAATAAGACCGATGGATTCGATATTCATCTTTCACGCTGATCGAGAGGTTGTCAATTTTCATTGAAAGCCACTTTGCCATCCATAGTATTTATGAATTTGCTGAGAATGGCAACAATCGTTGGCCTTTTGAAACAGTGCCATCCGCCGGCATTGAGCATGTCCTTCGTTGGTTTTGCTTCTATTTTAACAATTATTGTAAACGCGATTGTGTTGAGCAAATAGCAGCGGTGCTATCTGCTATCAGGCAAATTCATCTGGGATCTTCTTCACGCCAGCGTTGTGGTCGGGCATTCAATTACAAGAGTTAATCTGTTTCAATTGTGTTCATGTGCAGCATGGGAGAGGGAGCAGGCAGAGGTATAGGCAGCAGGCAGCAGGCAACAGGCAACAGCCCATGCACCGCTGCTCCTGAACAAAGTGCATATCACTCCATGAATCTACCGCCGGGATGAGTAATACTCGCTGCTGGGCGAATTGTCATCAAGATTTTTTTTTTTTTTTTACAGTGAATACCGCACAAGAATCTCAACTGCTCCCGTCTGGAGCCAGTGAGACTATGGCATCCCCAAAATGGGGTATGTTGTGAGGCTGAAGGTAGTGGGGAGGGGAAGGAGGTGGGGAAGAGGAAGGTTGGGAAGTACCTGGCTATTCAGATCTAGTCACCAAACACGGCTAAAGCCATTTTCAAGCAACGTTTCAATTCTGAATGGTGCTCTTACACCAGGGCGATACTGATAGTATCTTCCACTCTGGAACATGCCGCAAATATAATATATATTATTTTAAGTGAATTAATTGTGAAATAACACAAATTAATCAAATAAAATTTATTTGCGCATGCCGGGTTCGAACCCGCGACCTCCGGATTGTGAGTCAAGAGTCTTACCCACTGGACTACGGAGGCCGTCAAGATGCCATCCAGTCCAAACAACTACACAACTATCCGCCTAAACGCACTTTATCGCACAACGCATAAACCCGATATACATATTATACAACTGGGAGAATCTGTTCACATTAGGAAAACTACACGAGAGACTTGAAAACTTGGCTCTTTTTTGAAAACCTGCAACGATAATATTGTTCTACTACATGCTACACTTCACACAAGAAAATATTATGGCGTATGGTGGAGTTGGAATTAATGAACATTACCATGCATGATTATTCATTACTTAGAATTAGCTAACGTTAACATGTAAATAGGCTTCAATTAGATACTATATTAATGATAGTGATGTGATTATTTATAAACGTAAACAATAAAGGAAATAGTAATAATTGATTATCATAGTTAGCTTAAATTATTAAAAGCATTATCATACGCCATATTATTATATTACTTTCGCATCAATCATGGGGACTGATAATTGCATTGCCACAGTGTCAGCGGGTTGTATTTATTGCAATTTAATTAGAAAATAAGATCACATCCCACGACGGTTCTGCAAGAACGTGCATAGGAGGATGGCTCTTTTAATTAGTGATATCCACATTAGATAATCGACTTAACATTGGACCGTGAGTATCTACAACAAGTCTACATCACCGCATAGTACCTAAGGTCAGAACATAAACTTATTCAAACGATTAACGATGATACATAATAAACTTATTGTCAGTGTAGGTAAATTATCAAGATTGACTTGCATTACGGAATGGCCGATGGAGTAGGGACACTTGAAAAGTTTTGTACAATGCCAGCGTATTTTAAAGAGAAAAAAACAAATCAGAAGAATCTCCTACACACGGTGCATAAAAGGAAACAACGGCCGGGATTCCAGCAGTCACCACGTCGCGTCGCCACTAACCGAAGCGAATCTCTGTCCGTTTTTAAAATACTAACGATATCTTCTTTGGATACAATTCGTTTCGGATGTCGAATTTATTCGTAAGCCGTGAGGTCCATTGCGAAATGGCAGAATTGAATCAGTTTTGAGTAATAGTTCAATGAATATACGGAGATACATTATAGCTTAGTCACAAAGGGCGAAGATTTATTACCAGGCGTACTTATCGAGGCCAAGGTGAGAAAACAGGACACAGGGAAGATAACGCGGTTTATGACAGATTAAAACCAATAAACCGCACACAAAACTTGGCAAATGGGATTAATGAGACGCTAACAAGTAACCAGTCTCAGGCTTGCTGCAAGCAGCATTGCATGGATGAGTAAGTGTGACAGTTAGGCTGGTGGCTAACCGCACGAGAATGATGGCCATTTTAGGATGTTTCACATGAAAAGCAACTTGGCCAAACAACTACCGATGGCCTGGTCTAGTCACGTTTGACCCATCGTGCGTACCGAATCCGCGACCGTAAACATTCAATTACTGCTACATCAGTTTTTTTCTATCCGACTCAAAGGCTCCGCAGCTAACTCGACCTTAAACCGAGAACCCGATTAAAACCGTTTATGATCAAACTCAAGGGAGGATGAATTCTTTGCACTCTTTAGAATGAGCACACAGAAACGAAGAATCGTAAACTAAACAAAGAATAAATGAGAATTGCCATACTTCTGAAGTTACTAGTCACTTAATTAAGTGGTTTTCTCACCCCATTTGGCACTGCTCTATACTTATATTATACATTATACATACATGTACAAACCTTGCTATTGAAACTAATAATAAATAAATAAAATTATTGTCAAACGGAAGTAAGCTTTGCATACAAACAATGGCGATTACATTGAGGAAAACACGCATTCTTGGTGATTGATTTAGACCAGTATTATGTAACAAAGCTCACCAGCTAACCTTCAAAAGCAGAAGACCATCATCGCAGATCTTGGCACAATTATCCTAGGACAATAATTATGATATAATAACTACACTTACACCCCACCTCAACCACGGGACACAATGAAGGAGTATTGATAAAATAGATAAATCACACAATCATTAATTATTGCCATGAACAAAACATGTTACAGTCGAAACTTTCAATGGCAAGCGAGAAATAAATTTTACACCATAAAACGGTTATTGATTCAATCCCAGTAAGGCTGAAACAACTAATATTCATTTAATTTTATTATACTGTTGATGAATGTAGTTATTTATTAGTGCACTGTCACGTATTAAATTCTCTCCATTAACACGTGACTTCTTAGCATTCTCAACCAATTAATAATAAGGTTGACTCGAACGACTTTTACCGAGAACAATAATTTACAGAGTAAGAAGGAATGAAATGAAGAATTACCGAGGAAGTGTTATCGGACCCCTATTGAATTATCTTGTCGAGAAAACCTCGATCATTTCCATTCCGGCCACGAACCGGGGGGTCAATTAACTTAATATACTTAATGAATAATTATTGGACATTAAATTTGGTATCCGACTAATGATGGATATGCCTAACTCAAGCAAAATGTGTTGATGAAGCAGACATTTTGTTACCTCCGACATGTTCTTGCGTGACTAAACCGGTAACTCATTTATCATGGATAGTAATGCCCTTACCAGCCTTGAGGTTATGGGGGACCAAAGTCCAAATTTTAAACATTAAATTTCCGTAGTCTTGGGTCAAAATAAGAAAATTTATTTTATTTATTTATTAATCGACTTACATCCAATTTACAATAAAATAACACGAAATTTAGAAAAGTGTACATTATACATCTCATAATAAAATAGAAGTGATAATGGAAGTTACAAGTTTAGTGAAGTCAAGACTTGGCTAAAATTAAAATAGATATAAAACATCTTCAATTGTTTAGTGATCGAAAAAATCATTTAGGCTTATACCAAAAAAAACAAGATCTTGACTTGAGTTGACCATTCTACACATTCTGGACAGTGGTGAATTTTATCCATAATTAGTCGACTGTTGATTGAGGAAGAACAGTTAATTATTTTTGAGTCTACGGGAAGGTATATTGAACGGGACGAGTTGTAGTAATGTAGGTGAATCAATAATACAGTTGATAATTTTGAAGAAATTTTAAAAGAGTTTTAATTTTAATAGAAAAATTGCAGTGTAGCACGAATAAATCGATAAATAATACGTTTGAATTGTTGATGTGCCATTTTTGTATGATAGCTTGACATCATAGACCAGAGGTACCTACAAAAGAGAAAAAGTACACAAAAATTAATGAATTGACGTAGGTACCTACTTATGACAAAATTATCATTTTTTAACACAGATTTGTTCAGCGGATGTGTCGGGTCGATTTAGATACATAATTGGCCGTCGTTGAATATTTTAGTGGGTAAATCCCCCATCAATGGGCCAAACGCTCAACGGCCTTTGGGTCATCTGCATTCCTGACGTCACAAGACACGTAGATAGAATTTACCTACACGCATTCCGTTGACGCTTCCTGAAGACAAAGCAGCCACACAGTACACACCTCTCGGATTGCGTAAAGGCATCGTTAGACACGCGGTATTCAGGCCGAGTGCTGAGTGGCGCTCAACGAGCTATTCGCTACTTGCTCCTTATTTCCGCCGTTGAGTGTTTCGCGTTCAGGTTCAATCTGCTTCAACAGCCGCCCACCGCAGCTCGGCTCGTCATAGTCTCCAATCTCCCGTATTTCAATTACCGCCACGCGAAAAAATTTGAGCGTTTAGTCGCTGCAAGTGGGAGGGTAAGTGCATGTTCATTGTGCTCCATGTGATTTACAACGGCATCGAATCGGAATAATAAAGCGATAAAAGATTCTCCACGGCAATAAATGCGCGACACCAGTTGTGGTGCATAAGAAACGTGTGCATGCATGCATTGCTTATTTCCCGAGATGCGCGCCCGTGAATAACCCGAAACCTCTCACGGCCGTGGCATCATACCTGGTTTATATGGCATCCAACAGCGATCGGTGTTTCAGCTCACGTGTTGCGTGGAAAAATCCGAATGTCTAACTATCAATCTTTCCCGAAACCCGCTGATAACGTCTGGGATCAACATAAGTGCAAAAATGATAATTTTGTGATAAGCATTTCATTTGAGTTTCGTGTCCTCTTTAGCTTGATATAGCTATGATATGGTAACTCAGTCGCATACATGTCCACAAAACCTAACAAACCAACAAAATCCTATTATATTTTCCTTATCTTTTACTGTAATGGCACGGATCCCCAATTCAAACACGAGAAATGCTTTTCTCTATTAAATTGGGTAGATTCATTAAAAATAAATTTTCCTTCTGTCGTATATATGTATTTCAAATAAAAATAATAAAAATTGGATTTGCAGGAACATTTGAATGTTTCAAGAAAACTGTCATTATTTTAACCCCCTCTAACTTCAAATAAATGGAATTTTTCGGAACATATCCGAAAACTAAAAACTGTTTTTGAAAGGTGATGAAATACGTTTACAAATTAATGTAATTATTAGAAATAAAAATAAAAAAGTTTTTAAACTTACTATCTAAATATACTGACAACGAAAAAAAAAACACACATATTTTATTAGGCAAATGTAAATTTGTAGTATTATCGTTATTATAACCTCACATTTTTGATGTCTCATAAAAAAAATAATTAATAAAAATTCTCGTTTGATACATTTTTCCCAAATTGCTACCGGAAACTTTGGTTTCACAGAGGTGCACATTCTTGATTCGAATATAAAACGTGGAGCTTGCTCTTTCTAACACCGTTTAGATCATATTTCTCACCATGCAAGTAAGGGAGATACAATGATTTATATGAGACCTACGCGAATTGGAATAAATTTGGCAACCTGTGATTAAACGGGTTAACTTTTGGGAAAAGATACTAATTCCGCCAAACAAGACCGCAGGCGATAGGTATTTACCAAGTTAACTAATCACGATGAAATGATTAAAGGTAGAATAATTGAATCTGGTCATGCACGTGGCCTGAACAATACCCCTTTGTCGAGCGCACAATTCGATTGGCATTAAGTCTCGCATAAAAACAACGCTAGGCACACAATTGAAATGGTAAGGCGGAAGAACGATTCAGGGACGGTCATTAATAACAAGATCCTTGAAGTATCAACATCGCCATACTTATAGTGCAAATTTGCGCAAAGAAGACATTACAATAAATAATTGATTAAAAATGATATCGATTCTGCACTTAGAGGAGAAACAAAATATTAATGTCTGTAATCATTCCAAGACAAGAAAGACGAGAGTGGTTGAGATTATGAAAGACATTCCTGGGACACTTAAATATTTTTGATACTTTTATCTATATTATTAATTTCATTTTGGATCCCATAACGGTTTTACGATATAGGTTTTTAATACCGTTATTTACAGTCGTAAGAATATTATTTACAAATATCTGGTATAAAACCGCATCCCACTGCCCAGTTCACGCAGAACTTGAATCCACCTTTATTATTTTGACAAATCCAAGTAAACATGGAGTCTATAAACGAGCTATAAACATGAACATAAAACGGATTCGTATGATTATTGTACCGTGGTCAAAGGCGTAGTGTAATAACTGGATAAACGGTTGACAGCCTAGCCAGGATAAGGTAAGGCTATTTTGCAATAATGGCATTTATGCAACTTATGGCAACTGATCATTTTATGAGACCTAAGCCAGATTTCGGACTTTCCAGCTTTCGTGTTTTAAAGGTAATTAATGAATTTCCCTTTGGATTTTTATAAACATGGAACGTGACTGAGGGTCAAGTTACTGTAACCTCTCTCTATTTTTCAGAAAAGATGCATGCACTAATATAGAAGTTACACCGGAGCTTTCGCTATTCCGGTTGTACTTAAGGATAAAGAATTGTCATTAACCTTAAAATTAACGACTTTGGAAAAGGAATTGTCCTTAATTTTGAAATGAACGAGTTTTTCGTTAACTGCGATACCAGTTCTCTAGGAGGACAGGGAAAAAGTGTTAATTTTAAGGTTAAAGACAATTCCTTTTCCTTAGGTAGAATCAGAATCACCCCTTGCAGGATTATTCATTAGTATCACTGACATTATGAACAAAGATAAGACACCGATCAGTTTTAAAGGAGGACAAGGAAATGTTTCCGCAATTCTTCACATGTTATCGGTATAATCCTATGTACCAGTGGCGGTAGTGAATATTTGACTGCTAACCGCTAAAGGTTTGCTGCGGTGACCTTTACGAGTATCTCACGGCTGTCGGCGACCTCAGGGTACCTCCAGCCAGGTCCCTCAGTTGTGGCCGCTTGGCACATGTCCACCGGAGAAACATGGCCAAAGGTTGGCAGGGCCGTGCGACAACAGACAATTAAAGGGAGTCAACTGTTGATATGGACAACTGGGAAATCGAAGCGTTAGACGAGATAAATCTTGCCGGCACGTCAAACGTGTCTATGAATGTTAACAGCTATGTGCTGCGCGTTTTTCTTCCGATTCAGCTATGACAATAAATTATTGTATTTCTCAAGAATGAGAGGAATCAGCGGAGGAAACGTATTTCAATTCAGAATGAAGATTACCGTAATGATGTGGATTTCGAACACTGCCAACAGCTGTAGCTAAAAGCCACATTTCATAACAAATGCATGTGACTAAAGAAGAATTTCAACAAGAGTACCACTTCCAAATAAGGAGGGGGTTTAATGGCAACAACCTAAAGGGAGACTCTTAACAAGACACCGTTCGTGGTCTATAAGAGTGTAGGGAGAGGAGAGGAGAGGTTTGTTTGTTTACCTTTAGTTAGGTCGGTTAGGACTTAGAACCAGCGGAGATAGCCCGATACGGCGGCCGCCCCGGCGACGCCATGCCATGGCAGTCTGTTCAGTCCGTTGTCCCGCGACAGAAGCGAAAGGCTAATTTATATGACAAATCCGGCGGGCGGGGATCTCGGTGCCCTTTGTCCGATTTGCATAATCGGGACATTATCTCCATCGCCATTGCCGCTATTGCCAGGAGGAGGTGCTAACCAACACGCCCGACTCACTTTCAGAAATGAGACTAAATGTCGACTCCTAATAATTGAGACAATTGGAATGCCAAGCTTATCGACAGATCCATTGACCTATGACGCCTAACAAAGGATACATAACTTTTGTTTATACGATTATTTTATAACGGATACTTTCCCAAGACTCCACGGAATGGTAATTTATTAGAATTCATAAAAGAAGAAGAAATATGTTCAAAATAACGTGACGTATACGAACATAAATTGGTAGTGAAACTCAATCCCACAATGGAACGTTTTATAACAAAAGCGAATAAAAATAAAGAGATGCCCGCTGCCCACTGCCCACTGCCCACAGTGCCCACAGGAACGGGAAGGCCTCGCTTTGTGTCTTTTAGAAGACAACTTCATAGACATTGCGGCTGCGCGGGTATAAATTACTAGAGGCGATGGAAAGCTCAGATAGCACTTTATAGGCATAAAGCTAAAGAGAAACAATGCGATATTAATCAGGCGGGTAGGCCTGGAGAGCAGTGCATCTCGCCTAGCGATAGCATCTCCTACATTAATGGTCCATTTTTACAGGAGCAAGAACACAGCCATCGAGATACAATGCCTTTAAATATTAATCGAGGTTGGAGCGAGGGAATTGTTCAATCTCAATCCGCCTCCAACCACAATGCGTTCTTTGTTGTCGTTGGAGGAAACGGCGAATGCATATTCTAATGCGTCGCTAACTTGACGCGAGGAAGCCATAGTCTAATTGTGTCGTGACACAGAAACCAATCACTTACCTGCAAGGTAAATAATCAGCATTCCAGTGACAAATTGATAAGCGATGGATTAACATCAACGTAAACAAATTACAAAGATTGCTACCAGTATCGCATTATCAAATATTCCAAATAATATAGCTGTGTTACAACATAACAGCCCGCCTCCCAGAAGCGGCAGCCCACGTGGGAAGAAACGCGGAACACAAAATAATATAAAAAACAACGCGGAAAGCGAACATAATTAACTAGGTACATGATTGATAGGCGTTTTATTAACTTATCAACTTCTATCATGTCAAAGCATGAAATATAACGTAGATTAATAAAAAATACGGTAATCCAGTAGCAACGTGCATCGAGGTGCATACACCATCCAACAAAAATCATAAAGCGATCATGATAATAAATAGTTTAACACGTAATACGATTGACGCAAGAATACGTAATACAACGCAAGAATTATGTTATAATAAGCGTTTGATGAATGAAAATCCAGTTGCTCACCGTACCAAAACCTCATTTAACGGTCAACCATATTACCAGGTGGTATTCTGAGAATCTACGAATAACAAACTAATCTAACCAATTTGTCTTCATAGGAAATGATCTGAGTGGAAAGCATCTGTGGCATCTTTGTTTTGTGAGGCATCTGACGGTATAATTTTAGAGAGAATGCGCGCCCAACAAAGATCCTGTTGCACGCTGTTATTGGATGTCATTCAACAGCTGCAACTTGTACGGGATATCCTCCGGGGGCACTAAAATAGAATATATCCCATACAATTCGAGTAAAATATATCTAACGTAACGGTACAAACACTCGACAGACACAAAAAACTGGCTCGGTAGATATTTCAGCAAAGTTTTGCACAATGGCCCGTAACCTGAAAAGTAATTGTGTGTCGTGCTCGGCATCTTTTTGTAGCCAGAAACCCAGATATTTATTCAATAAAAAAATCGTAGAGAAAGTAGTTAATCGAACAACACAAGTTTAAACTCATTTATCCACAATAACTAAACATAAATCAAACAAAGCTTAGAAGTTTGCCGCTATATGGATTAAAATTGAAAAAGCTTCTAGGGGAAAAAATGCTTAAAAAAAAGATGACTTGAATAAGCACTATGACCTAAATGTAACGCTTTTGTTAAAAAGTTCAATAGGTATGTACTGATTTAAATGAAGATATGCAGCACTCATGCTGCAATGGAGTGAATTAATTAGTGCTGTCTCAATGACGTGATAGTACCTACTCCGACCCTAATGTACGCCACTTTGTCCTAGTCAAGATATATTAGCTTTATGGAAGCTGAACAGTTAAAAATAATACGGCTGGTGATATACGAGACAGGGGAGGGAGCAGAAGATTATCCACATTCAACAAACGGTACAAGACAACATACATTTTATGAAAACAGAATATGATGTAGGAAAGCATTTAAAAACGAAAAACAACCTAACCAAGCTAACAAATGAAAATGGAAAAAATCTATTAGAATCAGCAATAGAACAGCCATTTGGTTTTTGGTAATAAATTTCAGAAAACAATGGATGATCCGTACGGCCAATACTAACTTCTACAATGACGCGTTTATTTAAATGTCCGTACAATACAATAGCAAGTTTATTAAATAATCAGACAAGATGACTTTTATTGGCGCATTTTTTCATAAAAGTGAAATATTGGCAACTCTTGCCTTATTCATTGCTAGGAGTCGGATTTAGAATAAGAAATTATTGTTGATTAGCGTTTCGTTTACGTAAATTACACCGGCCTCTGCAGCTTAATGATTAGGAAAGGCTCTTTAAAACCATTACAAACGAATTCCAAAAATGATAATTTTTTTCATCCAATGCCAATTATTTTTAACTCCATTCATCACACTTGAAAAACGCTTAATAAATAAACAGTTTATAAAACGTTCAATTGATTATACGAGCATTAGAGCTGCAGAGGCACTGCGGAGTGTGTACGAGACGAGTCTTCGGATGTAATCGCATCCGACGGGCAGGGCCATATACAGGCGTTATGTTGTCATTAGGGAGATATATCGGTACTCCCGGTGTCTGATTTAATTTGGACCCCTACATTCACAATACATATATTATTATACACAACGCTGCAGAGTCCCGGGTCTTTAAAAATATACATGGCTTATGAGGCGTCCTGCATGAAAAAGCGTGGTTATATTTACATCCATCTCGTCAATGGGCTTTTTGAGGGGGTTATATTAATTACACGGGCTTCATTATCTGTTCGTAGATAGGCCGAACGTGCTCGCTTTGAGACCTCATAAAAATAGACACCCGAGTGTTCTAAGGTTACATTAAGATCGCCGACTTGGCCATAAGACTGCTAATTAGTTTATACAATAGGACAAATAACCCACAAAAGCAACAACAATTTGGGAGGCGGGCATAGGTACCGTCGCCCTGGGAACCATTTATTGGATAACCAACACTTCTGCCATAGGTCACCCCAAGTGGTTTGCTACGTTTGGTGACTTAGCAGGGATACCCGGGTTAATGGGGCGAGGTCGGACTCTTGGCGGTCACGGTCTTGGCGGCCTATGTGTCTGCCCATCTGCTGCGTGGCGGACCGGATCGAGAGACTGGTTGAGGAGGTCTTTAGACCTCTCCAGTCAGAATCCCTCGACCCATCGCCTTGCACCGCAATTGACGGGATGGATTCATACGGTTGTCACTCCTGGAAACACACCCCTCATGCCTATTTCCTTCCCAGAACTTCCTCTTCTAACTTTCCTTTAAAAAACCGTCCACACAGCAACCCCTAAGATGACCAGAGGAAAATTATTTTCCTCAGGGCCTCCTGTGTGGAGCTAATGTAAAAAAAGTTAGCATTTTTTAAAACCGGTATATTTTTACTGATTTTTACGATTTACGTATTTTTAAATTTTCTAATCGGTGAGGCCAAAACACTGTAACTAGTTTTATTAATTTCCCTAAAAATTCATAAATATTCTTTACATCCGATATTTATGGATCAAATTAAATTTCTCAAAAATTCCCAATTTTCCAGGTCTATGGCCATCCTGATGCAAGTGCAGAGCCAGTGAGTGCTAGACTACAGCAGAATTCTCCCTCGCGAGGAGTATATTATCATAGCGCCCGGCATCAAGATGCAGTGCCTGCTGTACTGGTAATGCATAAAATACCTTCCAGGCAGATACGGCGATAAGGGCCGGAATTCACGGTAATTAAACGGCGATATCGCGTGAACCCTATCAGGTCAGGCTCGTGTTGACATTGTCATTACGCCGAGGTTTGTTTACTTTCAGCGGATTACTTAGACTAAATACGTAACCAGCATTCCAACGAACACTGCAGAATTATAGCCGGAATGTTTTGCCATTTTATCTCAGTACCCTCATAGTAGTTTCTTCGAATTTACTGGGCGGGCTGATGCGACGCCGAGCTATATCAAATTTCCGTACTGTCAACAATCAACATACTTTCTGCTACGTATCAGTTACACCAATGTTTTAAATGATTTGATCAGAAACATGAGAATTGCTTGAAACACCTGCCAGTCCAAACAATTTTGAAAGATCAGTTCGGATTCAATTGGAATTTCCACTTTTAAAAGATTATTTCGTAAATATTTATAATTTTATAACATTCATGTCAATTCAGTGGGTCAACTTGTATTCGATTGCATACTAGCGATGTGTAGGTTCAGCTGGAGTGGGCTCTTGAACTCGGATCCTACTCCTTTTTCAATTCGAATATTCCCAGAAAACCCGGTCTAGACTCGGACCTCAACCCAGAGCCGGACCCGAATGCCTCCGAGAGATCGTGCGAGTTCTTGTCCGGGTTCTATTCGGGTTGGCTCCCAGTACTCCCAGTTCGGTTCGGCACCCAGTACTCAGTCCGCACCCAAGAACTCGGACCCGGGACATGCTCCTAGAACTCAAGTAACTTTAAAAGATTGGTGCAAAATTAACTGCATGGAACTTAATGTTGATAAATGCAAAATTTTGTCCTTTTATGGAACCAAAAAACCCATTCAGTTTGATTATAAACTAAATAATGTTTGTCTCTCTACTGTCACATCTATCAAGGATCTTGGGGTCACTCTGGATTATAAACTTTCTTTCCGGGATCACGTTAATAACATCATCGTAAACAAATCACTTAAACTACTCGGCTTCATTCATAGAATTACCTTTGACTTTAAACATATAAATACACTTAAAACTAATTATTATTTTTAATTTATAAACTAACGTTTAAGACAAGATTTCTATGCATAGCACAAAGGGTAACAATTATTATAAGCAATAATTGTCAGCCTGAAACACTCATTTACATTGAAAAATCTTCCCGTTCAAGTCCCGTTGGCGGCAAGTATCTTTTCTCGGAAGATTTTTCAATGTAAATGAGTGTTTCAGGCTGACAATTATTGCTTATAAAAATTGTTACCCTTTGTGCTACGCATAAAAATCTTGTCTTAAACGTTAGTTTATAAATTAAAAATAATAATTAATATTTAACAAGTTAAAAGTATTTCACCAAAAAATGTAGACATAATTTGTCTCGACGCCACCTAGCGAGAGATTTAGTACTAACAATACCTCCCTCACAAAAATAAAGTTGGTTGTTTTCAGGTGAAAAATGTAATAATCAGTAATTGATGAATGAAACACCAGTATATATTGAATTATTTGGCGGGTATTAGATAAGCCGCCATAGCTCAGTGGTCAGAGCATCCGACCGGCAATCAGAAGGACACGGGTTCAAGTCCCGTTGGCGGCAAGTATCTTTTCTCGGAAGATTTTTCAATGTAAATGAGTGTTTCAGGCTGACAATTATTGCTTATAATAATTGTTACACTTAAAACTCTTTACTGTTCGCTGGTCCGCCCTCACCTTGAATATGCTAGTGTCATTATTTGGTCTCCTTTTTATGCTGTCCACATTTGTTACATCGAATCTGTACAACATTGCTTCCTACGAGGAATTGCTTGGAGGTTAGGACTTGAAAGAGGAGAATACTCGTATGATGAAATTGAACAAACTTTAAACATTTCCTCTTTAGAAAAACGTAGAAAGGGCTCTGATCTAATGTGCATTTTCAAAATTATCAACAGTATTACTGACACACCTGCTTTGTTACAACTCATCCAGTTCAACATTCCTTCCCGTAGACTCCGAAATAATGAATTGCTGTTCCTCAATCGACATTCTACTAATTATGGATATCATTCTCCTTTATCCAGAATGTCGAGACTTGTCAACGCAATTCAAAGCATTGAATTTTTTGGTGTAAGCCTAAATGACTTTCGGCAGTCGTTACGCAATGTGGTTTTTTAAAGTCTTTTTAAATCCATTTTCAAGCTACTTGTAGTTATCTTCTCTATGTACTTTTATATTATATGTATTTTGTCAATGCTCTTCATCTATATGTAATCTCCTTTCATTGTGATCTCTCTTTTTTTTCTATTCGTGTTATTGTTATATTGTTAATTGGACTATTTGTCCGTAAATAAATAAATAAATAAAAGGAAGCACGTCCCGGAGGCCTCCGGCAATATGCAGAACTCACCCAACGCAACTCTATTGCATACTTACATGCATACTTATACACTTACATTCATCTTTCACAGAGCGTGCGGTATCTTCATCATCAGTATATTATATCTAGATCCCTTTTTGTCGCGTTAGAGATTCATTGTGCTGACTATCTACTGTTGTGCTGACCTATCCTGTGCCAAGTCTCTCCTCGTATAGCTTCTGCAATTATTTTCCACATCTTTGCCTATAGTTTTGTTTTTTTTCTTCCACATCTTTGTCTACGGTTTTTTAGGCCTATCAGTCACACATGTTTTAAAATTTCAATGAACTTTTAAAACATTCTTTATTTGGTTCAAATGCTTGACAGATGCTTAGATGAATCAATAAAGTAAAGATACATTACTGATACTAAGTGCGAGGTTTCACCGAACCAGGTCCAATGGACACCCTTTAGCTGTACGTTCATATGTATACATATCCTTTGAACAGCTTATTCTTTTCATAAGCGGTACTTAATTTTTTGTTCAATTAGTATGAATATAACGTGTCTCGTATTTTTATAATGTCATTGAATAGATTTTGTAATTTTTCAAGCTTATTATTATTAACATTCGATAGGTAAATTACTTCATTTGAAAGGCAAATATTTATAAATACTTTCAGCTTTACAAATCCTACAATAATAAAATTATAATATAATATCCTGAGATTTTTCACGAGTCTGTGCTGGTCAGGAAATAGCATTGCAATATAATTATATTCATTTATTTATTATGAATTAACGCCGAGAAACGGCTTAGGAATTACAATAATTAGAAATATGGATACAGAATATACATATATAGATGTAGAAAAAAAAATAAAGAAAATATATTCATATGACAAAAAATTAAAAACGTAAATATTGAATTAAAAAATAAATTACAAATAGTAAGCTATTAAAAATACAAATATGAAGAATAAAGAAAACCTCAGGTACATGTTTACAAGATATTTTGATAGTACTTTGAAACTAAAAAAATAAATACGTAAGGTATGTAATAAAAATAAATTTAAAAATTCCGGAAGTAAACTTTGAGGAAGAATATAAACAAAAAAAATGAAACAATACAACTTTGTATAAACCACTTATATAATGTGCAAATCCGACCGGTTTCGGAACAAACGTTCCTTCGTCAGGGAAAGCTTATACAATTAATTATAATTATTATTTTTAATTGTTAAACTAACGTTTTTAAGACAAGATTTTTATGCATAGCACAAAGGGTAACAATTATTATAAGCAATAATTATCAGCCTGAAACACTCATCCCCATTGAAAAATCTTCCGAGAAAAGATACATGACGCCAATGGGACTTGAACCCGTGCCCTTCTGATTGCCGGTCAGCTGCTCTCCCAATTGAGCTATGGCGGCTTATCTTGCCAAATGTATTAATTATTATAATAATATAAACATTCAAAGTATATTTGATTATAACCCAACTGAGAAGCGCTGACAAACAGCAGTAATTAAATAATGTTGATATTCTTTCAATATTCATCACGTCATCAACAACAACTTTATTACAAAGTATACTATGCAGGCGATTTATTATGGAATATAATTCAGCATTTTATCCTGTATTGTTGCAATGGTAAGGTAATATATGACGAACTGATCTGCTCGGTATAAGAAAACATTAACCATATGAAGTAGCTAGTATATAGCTGACGTGAAATATTATATAGGTGGGTATTACAGGTATTACTCAGATTCTAGAGCAAATTATCTACAGTCTTTAGAGAAATTTTCCTACGGATCATTAACACTCTTCTCTCTACTAAACTGCATTTTAAATATATGGTTGTAAAGATAAATGCATAGCAAAGAGGAAAATTAGATAGCATTAAAGCTGGTATCACAGAATCAATCATTATTTTCCGGTGATGAAATAATAACTCTAGAAGAATTTCATACCGTGTACGACGCAAGTCCCCGATGGCATAAAAACACCATTTTATCTTATCGCCTTATCGTGAACCATTCTTATCATCTGTGGAAGCACACCTGAATACAGAGAATAATAAAAATATTTTCCATTTCTATTTTATTATTATATATTTTTCTTCAAAGTGCTATCCCGCTGATTTAAGCAGTTTGTCAACAGCATGCTCAGTTCAATATTATAATTTGAGGTTTTACTCATGTTATTTCAAAAATATTCATCCTAGACTTGAAGAAAAGTCAATAGATGTCGCACATTCAAATAAAAATGGATATATTTATCCAAGATACTATCTAGATTGCATTTAGTTCGGGAAGAATCTTGCAATCTTACATAATAGCAGCCAATAAAAATATGCGTTAAGAAAATGAACATAAATAATTAATTTACCTAGAAATTTAGGAGGTAGAGGTGTAGTCAAAATAACATCTTTGAAACACAATCAGGTAGAAATGCTTTAAAAAAATCCATAGGAAAGCAATAGCCAGAAATGCACAAAATAATTTGCAAGGCAGATAGAAACAATACACCTTTAAATCTATATGACGAGAATGCCAACATTCTTAAAAATACTAGCCAGGAATTATTAGATTTTTTAAATATTTACATTGAGGGATCAGTAGGATTTATAGGTCCAATTAGGAGTTCCACCGAGCCGAACCCTCTAATATGATATTTGGATTCTGGTAGGTTGACATGTTGTTCTTGTATTATTTTGTATTTATCATACTTACATAGTGCAATTGCATAGCGTGAATTGACTAGATGATCATTTGTGGAAAAGTGTGTGAAAGGGTTTAGTTTTTCCTGTGAGGAAGATTTAACCCGGACTTAAAATCTGAAGTTGAAGTGTGATTCTGTTAAATATGACCGAAGGGGATAGGTTCAAATTAATTCAGTGATTAGAACAGAGCCCCGGTAAGGCTAAGGTCTTGGGTTTTCCCAGATGCGACCGATTTTTTAATTTTTAATTTTCTGTTTTAAATTTTAGATTGAGAGTCGCTATTATTGTCGTCTCCATCGTCTCCAATGATTAATTTCAATTTGGGAGGCGGGAATGGGTACCGCCGCCAAGGGAACCTTTATTGGATAACCAACACCTCTGCCATAGGTCACCCCAAGTGGTTCGCTACGTTTGGTGATTTAGCAGGGGTGCCCGGGTTCATGGGGTGAGGTTTGTCTAGGTCTTGGAGGCGGATGACCAGGACATACTGAACCCCAGATTCCTACCCACCCCTTAAACCCTTTTCCTTCCCAGAACTCTCTTCTCCTTCCTTTCCTTAAAAAAACCCTCCACACAGCATTCTCAAAGATGACAGGCCCTGAGGGAAATTATTTTTCTCAGGGCCTCCTGTGTGGAGCTCATTTAAAAAAAAATAAAAATGATTAAATATTATAATTTGAGGTTTTACGCATAAAGTATTGCAAAAGCATGTATTATTTTTTAATATTGACATGAAGACTAGGAGAAGTCTTTAACGCCGTGAAACGCCGCTTGCAATTCCTTCCCCATAATTCGAGGCATTGTTCGTGGATGTATACGTATATGCAGCATAAGACGATTTCATTGCCTTGTACTTGTAAACAGTGGCGTAGCTAACATAGGTGGCACCCGGTGCGGATGTCACCCCCCCCCCCCCTTCATTAAAGGCGACTTGAGAAATTCAAAACGCTAATTTCAACTTCATAAAATTGGTCCATCCTGGGGCGCGGGCGGGGGGTGGCTAGAGAATTTCAGAATATAGGCTATTCCGCCTGTACGAAAAATAAAGAACAGACCATGTTTGCAAACTTGTTTGGCTTATGCAGCAGTGTTGCTTTCCTTTGGCGATATTTTTTGACAATTAATTCAACTTTCAGTTTAATATAGAGGTATTTAAAAAAACTACAATACCTACATTAGAAGCACAATTAATTCAATTGGCTTATTTAGAAAATTCTAAATAACATATACATTCAATCTAGTCTCTTTCAACGGAAGCAATCTTCCGAACAGGCCCTCCATTGATATGCTTGGTGTAACCCTAAGTGACCAGCTCAGATATGGGGGCTCCATCGAAGCCAAAGTAAAGTTAGCCTCCCAGAAACTGGGCGTACAGATACTTTAATAGTGCATAACTGCTAACCCTGTAGAAATCGCAAGTGCGCCCCACGGTTGAATTTGGCAGCCACCTCTGGTCTGGAGCTCCAAAATACCTGAAAAATACCCTCGACTCTGTGCAGAAGCGGGCGGTCCGTCTGATAGATTCTCCCATCTTAACAGACGGATGGCAATCTTTAGAGCACAGGCGTCGGGTGGGAATGCTATCCTTGTTCTACCCGTATTACAATGGAAGATGCTCCGAGGAACTAGCATCATTGATCCCTTCGGCACCGGTGCATAGTCGGGAAACACGCCAAACACGTGCCCAACATTTGTACACGGTTGACATTTGTCACATGAGAACGGGTCGTTTCTTCGACTCGTTCTTATGTTCAACAGCTCGGCTGTGGAATGATTTGCCGGCCTCTGTGTTTCCTCCTTCCTACAACATAGGTCTCTTCAAGACCAATGTTCATTCCTTCCTCTCCTCAAAAAGACCCTCCACACAGCATCCCAGATGACATAGGCCCTGAGGGAAATTATTTTCCTCAAGGCCTCCTGTGTGGCGTTAATGTAAAAAAATATATATATATATTTAAAAAATATATATATAATCATTATGCATACATATGTAGGTAACTACAAATATATTTATATATTATGTATTTGACAAATAAGTGTCGATGATCGAGATAAAACAATAGATTAATATATAAAGGCTACTAAAATATTGCGTAGATATCTAGGAAAACATGGAAAGGCACTCACAAAAAATAAGGAAATTTGCGGCAGAACTTTTATCACAATAAGATATGACTATCATGTTGATAAATTAGTAGGTAGCAGACAAAATGTGGTGTGACCTTCACAAACCATTTATTTATTGATGCTTTAATTTTTGACAGTAGCTTATCACGTATCATATTTTTCTTGTATATCATCGATTGAGCGCTTTTAAAATTATCGTAACGATATACTGTAACGGTACCGTGACGGCATAAAAAGGCAATAAACATACGTTCCTTATCACAATAATGCTGGAGCTCTTTCAAAAGATGAGAGAGATACACAATGTACTGTCTGTTTCCTCCAAAGGAAAAAAAAGTCGTCATTTTCTTGCATCTCTCTCACACACAGCACCGTGAGGTTTCCGTAAACCCCTGCAATACTACTATCGCCGAGACGATAATTTTGAAAGTACCTACGGAATATAGTTACAAGGATATGATTGAAGTTTGAATGAATTCCAAAAAAATCAAAACATCAAATGTCAATGCGCTGATGGTTTTGCCGTTGTTCTTAAACATATAATGCTGCAGCTTTTTCTTACCCACTAAATAACAATAGTCGAAAATGAGACAAACGGTGAACGTATACCTGCACCCCCCAAAGGAAACAAACAATCATTATAATAAATCTCCCTCAAACGAATAAAGATATATTATATGTATAATTAGATATATTTGCTTCCTCCAAAGGAAAAAGTAGTACTTTGGAGGAAACAGTCACAGTATTTTGTGTCTCATCTTTCTTAATGTGTAAGAAAGAGCTGCAGCATTACAACGATAAATAACGTATGTTTATTGTCCTTTTTGCCGTCACGGTACCGTTACCGTGAATCGTCACGGTAATTATAAAAGCGTATATTCGATCAACTCTGCGCGATCCATAAAGCTATCGACAATATTTGCAATTTGATAATTTACTTAGCCCTTTCATCTACCTTCCAAGGTGCGAACAAAATGTAACAAGTCAATATAAATAATCCTTTATAGGTTCAATAATTTATGTAAATTCAATGGTCGGGGTAAACAGCACTATCGGCATGCAGTTAGCTAGGTCATAAAAGAGTACGTATCTATAATAGATTCCGCATAATGCTATCTGTTCCCAGAAATTATCATAATGGTCTGTATTAAGTATGGCAGTGCCACGATAAGATAAAATAATCGATACCTACCAACACTAGATAAAATGCCGTTTTCTGAATTCATAAATAATGACAATAATTGGAAAAAATTATAAATCAACTAATAAAAATGTCAAATTTATATACTCGTAAATCATCTAACAAGAAGGTTAAAATTGTTTACAATGATTGAATAATTATATTACAATTTTTTTTTCTAGCTCCACACAGGTGGCACTAAGGAAAAAATCCTCGGGAATTGTCGTCTTTGGGGATGCTGTGTGGATGGTATTTTCACGGAAAGAAAGGAGAGGAAGTTCTGGGAAGGAAAAAAGTATGATGAGTGGGTAAGAATCTGAGTAACCACCACCAAGACCTAAGCAAACCACACCCCATGAACCCGGGCTCCCCTGCTAAGTCTACAAGCGTAGTGAACCACTTGTGGCGACCTATGGCAGGGGTGTTGGTTATCCAATAAATGGATCCCGAGGCGTCGGTATCCGTATCCGCCTCCCAAATGAATTTTAACCCATTCACAAAATTTACTAAAATACTTATTACCATTATCTGTATCCATTAGAAAGTGTTTTGAAAGGGTTAAATATGAATTTTATTTTTATTTAAAAATATATAATCATCATCGTTACATAGTATAACACGAAGTCGCTCAAAATGTATGTGCGCGTTAATCTTTTAAACTACGCAACGGACTTTCAAACGGTTTTCACCAATAGATAGAGGAATGTTTATATGTATAATACATGTAAATTATATTAGAGAAAAGCCGAGAAATTCATAGAAAACATATTTTTGTGCGATTTAAAACGGCTGGCGGGCCGTACTATAGTCACTTTTGAAATTCGTTCTACGGAAGAAATTGGAAAATAGATGTCCTAGAGTAAGTAGGTATTTGATTTTCCCTTTTCAAATATCCAGTGTTGCATTGCAAGCATTGTATAATTAATGCTTATTATAGTAGAGAAAAGCCGATAAATTCAAATATTCGATTCAGCCAGCGGGCAGCGGGTAGCTGGCAAGCGGGTGGTGTGAATTTTATAAAGATTGGGTAATGGCGTTGTGTTTCGTTAGCCACAGCAACGTGTGGCCGGGTCTGCTAGTAAAATATAAAGCCTACTTACTACTTTCCATGGCAACGCGAGCTCATCGAACAAACTTGTCATTCAATGATACTGTTTCGATAACGTTTGGATGATGTATCGTTTTATTTAACTATTTGATTGGTTTTATGTGGTGGTCACAGGTGATAAAATACTGATGCTTCCACAATCTATGCCAAAAAATCTTATACAATAATCCATAGATAATTTGGTTGCTGAAAGGCAGTTTTTAAGTCGGGTGAAGAATTAATTATACCTTTCACCAAAAGGAGCTTAAAAATGTTCTAAAATCATAGAAATTAGTTTGAATGTCAAAGGGTTTCATCATTATGGTGTAATTATCAAAAGTTGAGGAGGAATTTACCAATAATTGGTGTATTATAAGATGTTTAATTGCTCTCATTCTCCAAGTATCTCTGAACACCTACAAAACCGTAATTGTTGAGTATGTGAAACGTTAATCCGTATCAATGAAAGGCAGACAGGTTGCCCAAACTCCTCATTTTGGTTTTATTTTTTAAAACGATGTTTATGACCCGTTCCCGATTCATGGCCCGTCGTTACACCACGGTGTCCCACAAAGAGGGGTCCCAAGATCACTTTCAGCTCTGCCGACCGGAATGTACCGTTAGTCCACAACAGGCGAACATCTCATGCGGCTCTCTGGCTGGCATCTTGGAGACACCTCTGCAACAGAGGCTAACCAAACACTCGCAATCTAAACACATTATTAAACGATCATCAGTGGGTTTGACTCTGAACCTAATCAGTCAGAGCACAGGTTTTGCAGATAGTCGGCAAGTCAGCAGACAAGACAGTCACTTTGAGATGAATGCACCATCAGACCCAAGAAGAAGTTAAAAGTAGGCTTGTAACAATTTTGCACAACTCCGTGTTGTCTATGAGCGATGGCTGACACGGAAAAACCTTGACCCTATTACAAAAGTAACTCACTTTTTTACATTGATTCCATCTATGGGACTATAAATAACCTTAATTGAACCCAACTGAATAGCTTCGTCAGGTAGTGGTGACTTCAACATAAATGCTTTTAATAGCATAAATTGTGAAGGAACGGATTCAAAGGAGAAATAATAATAAAACACTAAACTATTATTCGGGTAATTCCACAGAGAGAATATTCGTTAATAGTGAGAAATAAATTAAACGCTATTGATTGATCACCGCATGTGCTGATGCATGTGTTATGGCTTTATGCTCTTTTGCTAGATGGACAATAATAATTTATTATAATTTCATACAATTGGCAGGTTTGCGTGCAAGAGATTCGCTTGAGTTTCATTTAGTTGCACTCTTGATACGTGAACGCCAATCTACAGCACTGCTAAAGATTCCAGTGTCTAGGTCTAGGAGATATAATATGCAAATATCATAAAGGTTGTACGGGGTAGGTGTTGCCGCAAATAATCAAGAATTCTAGAGCACTCTGCAGAAACTTGGTGACCTTTCGGATTACCGGATTCGAAAAGGCCAAAAATCAAAGTTTACCCGGTTGCTACGTGGTCAGTGATGGATCATTCATTGGTTGTGGAGGAATGAACGTAATGAAAAATGGTTTGAGTTTACTCCTGAATGATCTCAATCAACACTGGTCCTACTAAATGCTTTTCTCATTGAGACAGTGGAAAAATACTGTACGTCTGAAGTATCCACTATCATTTATACTTCAGACGCACTCGGCTCCTCAAAGGAAATGTAGCATCAATAAATATCGGAATGCATCGAATACAACTAACCGTACAAAACCAAATCAATAAATCCGACTGAGATGCAATAAACTAACCCTAATAAAACTATATTTACCACCGATGTCATCAAGTAAGCAGAGAAAAATACGGTTTACACATATAAGGGCTATGTTAGATAAGTGTAACGTAACACCTTTTACACATATAAGGGCTATGTTAGATAAGTGTAACGTAACACCTTTTACAACAAATAGGCGTGATCTAAAAGAAAGGTTGACGCACCCGAATAAAACATATATTTCTATGATATGCCACACAATTGTTCCACTGCCTGGATCCATTGGGCTTATCGCAACCATAATTGGAGTAGTTATATGTCGAAAGAAAATAGGAGAAGGAAGATTACAAAGATCTCGACACCAAAAGTAGCTTTAGCCATTTCAACCAATTTCTAAATCTGTCAATGTCCTAATCTATCACCAGAACGCTGCTGAAAGCATCTTCAAATATGTAAAGCAGCCAAAATGGTACTAAACACTATAGGTACCTACGCCCTCAAGACCGATAAATTGTAAGACCTCCGTGATGGAGAGGCAAGGTTCTCCACTAGAAATCCGGAGGACGCGGGTTCATAACCCGGCGTGCGCAAATAAATTTTATTTTAATAATTTGTGTTACACGATTATATTAATTTAAAATAATATTTAGCATTTTTGCGCCACGTTCTAGAATGAACGTTACTCTCAGTATCGCCCTGGTGTAAGATCACCATTTAGAATTTGAATGTTGCTTGAAATGGTTTTATTTTTTACCACCATCTCCTTTCCCTCCCCACTGTCTTCAGCCTCAAAACATACCCCAATTGGGGATGCCACAGTCTCACCGGCTCCAGATGGGAGCAGTTGCGACTCTAATGAGGTATTCACATAAAAAAGGTAAAATAATAAGTTTTTTTTAACATTTGCTCCACACAGGAGGCCCTGAGGAAAATAATTACCCTTAAGGCCTATGTCATCTTTGGGGATGCTGTGTGGAGGATGATTTTAGGCAAAGGAAGGAGACGAAGTAGTGGAAAAGAAAATGTATAGGTGTGGTAGGAATCTGGGGGGTCAGTGTGTCCAGGAGTGACTGATGTATGAATCAATGCAGAAACCAAACCTTTTAAAATTACAACCGGCAGTTCCTCTATCCTGGATGTGGTTTGGTCGTTATCTTTGTAAAATAAAAGCCAACTATCAATATTTACAATAAAACATTTAATTTGCAAGTGAATTATGAAAAAAGGTGTGATAATAATGAGTAATCGGGACATCGCGTAACCCCTTCCCCTAACGACCCATAGAATTTAAATCTGACAGAGAGGTCACGCGTTGATCCGAGAGTATTGCGTAACTGTGACGTCTCAGTACCAGTACATACTCCTTGTTACGTATCTTTACGAGTTAAACACTTCAATTAACAAAGAAAATTCGAAATTAGTTGATCACGATTCCTTTCAAGCGAAGCGAGATTGTAAAAAGCGCCAATGGACTTTACTTAATGCATTTCACATTACCTCACGCGATTGCTATAAAATACACAAGATTGGTTTTAAATAAACACAAGATGTGATCTTTTAAAGATTCATGCTGTGATATTTCCTCCTCCACGATCCTAAATTTCGAACAATCTTGAACGGATTCATTAATTGTTTTTGTGATTAATTCGATGAACTTTAAATTTAATAATTTTAATAAGCATTTTAGTTTTTATTTTTGTTACAGCTGTTTCGGCTTACAAGGGCATTTTCAAACTGTGGTTAAACCACTTTGAGGCGACTTACTTATACGAATCTAAATCAATTGAACAGATTCCATAATCAGAGCAGATGTAGAGATATAATTTCAAAACCAAAAGATAAATGGCAATTTCTTTTTTTTTTGTATATTTAATTTAGTTATAAAATGTTTACATCTAATACATTATTTTCTGAAACTACTTAATATAATATTATTTCCTACCTACTTACTAAAATTTGCACTTCTTAACATTAAGACATGATCCAAGAAAAACTGCAAAACTGCAAGCTTCCTTAAACATTTACCGGGAGTTCATTAAACATTTAAAACCATTATGGTACATATTGTTTTGTGTTCCCGATAAATTTGTTTTAGGAAGCCAAAAATCGTTGCAGTTTCTCGTAGGATAGCAAAAAACTGTACTACTAATTCTAACATTGTTTAACATATAATCTGGCAACATTTTATTTTTTAACTTTATAACTTGGTGACTTAGCAGGGGTGCCCGGGTTCATGGGGTACGGTTTGTATAGGTCTTGGTTTGCCCACCTACCGCGTGGCGATCGTGAGAGAGTGGTCGAGGGAGACCTACCCTAGACCTCTCCAGCCGAACTCTCTCAACCCATCGCCTTGCCGCAGTGGGAGGGATGGAATCGTATGACATTCCTGTACACATTACCTTGAGGCGATTTTTCACAAAAACGGCGCTATATAAATTAGCCAAATATTATTCTCTTTTCCCAAAACTTTCTCTCCTTCCTTTCCCTAAAAAACCGTCCACACAGAAACCCAAAGACGACATAGGTCCAGAGGGATTTTTTCCCTCGGGGCCTCCTGCGTGGAGAAATTGTAAAACAAAATCGTTTACAAAGAAAATTCTTTACATTGCAACGTACAAAAATAAGCTAACTTATTACTTCCGAGAAAACTTATAGTCGCATTTACCTCATACTGAAGTTTATATTTTCTTTATAATACGAATGAAATCAGCTTCTTGTTCATTTGAAGTATGTTATCAGGTGACACAGTCAACATATTGCGACGATATTCGTATTACCTAAACGGGCTGAAAATTGGACCAATGAACCCGTTTCTTGGATTGCAAACTAGCAGAGGGCGAACCTAGAAAACTCTAAGTCAATGGATCGCATTCGACTAATCACACTAAAAACTGTCATCGATACATAATTTCTGAATTACCCTAACCCCTAACTAATTTAGAAATTAACCCACCGGATTACATCGCAGTTTTAATCCGCCGATAAAAATGGGGCCATTATATAAACATAAAATATTTCAACACTTTAACAGACTAGGTGTTAGAAGTATCACGGGATCGTCGCAATAAAGCAAAGTACCAATCCAGACGATGAAGACATGTCATGGAATGTCTTATCTTGCTAAAGTATTGGCTATCAGCTGCTCGGCATAATTAATAACAAGATAGTAAGATAGTTTTAAACACTTCACAAAACGACTTGCCGACTGTGTTCAGAAGGAAATAATCTTCACTTTATTACTCCATTACATTTTATCTGGGGAAAAATAATCGTCTTTGCAAAAGGAAATAAAAATAACAAAATGCTATTATTATAACCTATACAGTAGGGAAAATTACTTTGGACGCTAGAAGCTACTTCTTTTATACAATTATTGTTCAGACTTATATAGCACGGTCGATCAATGAAGATTGTATCGATAACTTTCGGTAACTTCTCATCGTTCCCTAGCATGACAATATTTAACAGTTCACAGTGCCTAAGTGCTCTTAATACCCACCATTCGACACCAACTAATGTTTGTACATTAGCGATCTGCAGTTGTCCTAGAGAACAATGAGAAGTTACCGAAAGTTATCGATATAATTCTTATCGATCGACCGTGCTAGGGATCCTGAAACCTATCCATATCAAGTTTTTCTTAGAGTCCCAACCGTATGGAGGAATCCCCAATTAGAGTGTGTTACGAGGCTGAAGGTAGCGGAGAGGGGAAGTAGATGAGGAAGGTGGAGAAGAATCTGGCTATGTATAACCTGGTCACAAAACACGGCTAAAACCATTTCAAGAAATGTTGCAATTTTGAATGGTGGTCTTATACAAGGGCGATACTGAGATTATCTTGCAGCACGTTCCAGAGTGTGCTGCAAGCTGCAAGTACCTATACTATATATTATTTTTAATGAATAAATTGTGAAATAACACAAATTAAAAATTAATCAATTAAAATTTACTATCGCACGCCTGGAGTTGACCCGCGATCTCCGGAGAGCCTCCCCCCCCGAACACGGAGAGCTATTAGGGATGAGGGATGTGAAGAAGTTTTAACACCAGGGCAGCACAAAGTTGATCAATTCGAAGGAATTTTATAGGCTTCGTATATTTATGTTGTGCGGAGACTTCTTATATCGTAGGCATAAACAAATTTTCTCATATGTGTCTGGGTATGACGGCATAAAAACGCCACCAGACTAAATACCCCGCTATATTATCTAGATAGCTTTAAAAAAAAAAAATTTTCTCCTGCAAATTAAAATGTGGCTAATCCCAGTTTGCCGTTTTACCATTTCGATGCGATTCACAGATCTCCGTGTGATGTGATGACTAATACTGAACGGTATGAAAGAAGCAAGAATTTAACTTGTGAATTTCACGCACGCGGAATTCGCAACGGTCATTTTTCAAATCCAACCGTCTATCGCGCTGATGTCACTCCCCGAGTCTGCACAGTCTGGACTGGAGGGGCCAAACGCACGCACATGCTCGTAAAATATACGTTTTAACGGTTTAGTAAACACACATTTTTCTCGATAAAATTACTTCATGGCTTTGAAAAGCGCCCTATAATTAATAATTATTAGCCATACACGTATTATAACAATTATTATCATTATCACTCAAATGGTAACCTTATAAAATATTGACAAAATTGTAAAAATTTGTTATTTCATGGACATGCCAAATCGATGAGGTGGTGAAATTTTTAACTTTTAAGACGCCGTATCTGCGCTCAAAAAGAAGAAGATGGAGAGATATGTAATTAGGAATTGATGATGCGAAGATGCGAAAATTGTGAAAAATGTTTAATAAAACACGACTGATTTAAAAAGGAGAAAAAATCTCGCGGGGGTTGTCTTAAACAACATTTAAAGAAACACTGTGATTTTTTTCATAGAACTTGTAAAATAACGGAAATAAACGAGTTTATAATAATTTTTTGAGCATAATTCACGATTTTTTTCTATCGAGGGAATTTTATATAATTTGCGTTTCGGCGCGGGGAATGTGTAGATATTATCTTCAAGAATAGCATATATTTTTTTAAGAGCTTTAAAATTCAAAATGCTTAAGAGAGATATATTTGTAAGATGTCGGTAGAAATTTGGGTAGCGGCGTATATTGGGACCGCTTAAAGTTCTTGTATTCCCGTGACGAGAGCATTTCAATGTCAACTCGTCACAGCCAGCAACGAGAATCACGCACGTGTTCGTCATACTGTTAAAACACTGGGATCATTAACATGCGCAGTGTTAATCAAATTCATTGCCGACACCCGAATAATAATATCAACACCCGTCTGGGTCATTCCTGCTCCCCGTTGGTTGTTTTATTGTCCTGGAAATTGATGCCTGCCCGCCTCCGAAATCATTAAAATCAACGTCGCAGCATGCCTCAATAACCCACCACACGAACCAGTATAAACATACCATAAACAAACAACGCGCTTGTGCTTAGCAACGAGAATCACGCACGTGTTCGTCATACTGTTAAAACACTGGGATCATTAACATGCGCAGTGTTAATCAAATTCATTGCCGACACCCGAATAATAATATCAACACCCGTCTGGGTCATTCCTGCTCCCCGTTGGTTGTTTTATTGTCCTGGAAATTGATGCCTGCCCGCCTCCGAAATCATTAAAATCAACGTCGCAGCATGCCTCAATAACCCACCACACGAACCAGTATAAACATACCATAAACAAACAACGCGCTTGTGCTTAGCCAAATAGAATTCCGTGTAATAAAAAAATGGGGTGAGTTGTTATTCGCTGGGTACCTAGCGAAAACCGAGGGGTGGCCGCAGCACTTTAAATGGAACGGGATGATCGAGTGTTCTAGGCTGTCACGTGCAATAGTCAGAAAAGTAAACGATTCTGAAATAAATAAAAAAAATCATTGGATTGATGGGAGGAGAGCTTGTCAAAAGCACAATTTAGACTAAATTACTTTCGGCGTAAATAAAATAATATGACTAATAAAATTGTAGAAAACCAATGCAAAGTATATTGGATTACTAATTCGAAATACATAGTAAAAAATAGATAGAAGGTTTATAAAAATGATCACATTACCTTTATTTATTACCTTAAATAAACTAAAAACGTGATAATATACTTTTTTTATATGAATATCGCACAAGAGTCCCAAATGCTCCCGTCTAGAGTCAGTGAGACTGTGGCATCCAGATTGGGGTATGTTGTGAGGCTGAAGGTAGTGGGGAGGGGAAGGAATTGGGGAAGAGAAAGCTGGCTATTCAGATCTGGTCACCAAACACAGCTAAAAGCCATTTCAAGCAACGCTTCAATTCTGAATGGTGGTCTTACACCAGAGCGATACTGAGAGTATCTTCCACTCTGGAACGTGCCGCAAATATACTACATATTATTTTAAATGAAATAATTGTCAAATAACACAAATTAATCAAATAAAATTTATTTGCCACGCCGGGATTCGATCCGGCGACCTCCGGATTGCGTGTCAAGAGCCTTACCGCTAGACCACCCTGGCCGTTAAATGATAAAATCAAAAATTGAATTGACATTGTTAAAAATTATAACAATCCAAAAAATTTCTTTAAAAAAACACAGTTTCACACATAACCAAGCAGCAGGCAGCAGAAAATTTCCCTGTTTGTGGGACACAAATAATATCCCCCAGAACACAAGATGTAGGTTTATCCATTCGTCCTAAATTCAGTCAGAACACAATAGTAATATCCGGTAGACCTTTAGAAATACAACATAATAGAGAAAGAAATGCGCAGCCCCTGATAGAATGATTGCCCATGTCGTGCGACCTTGGGATTCACGCTCATCTCCCGCACGAATAATTCGTTAGCGACCGTTGGCTCTCGAATCTCGAATAGCTCTGGGAGCAAACAATAATAATAAAATGTGTTCAGAATACAGAATGCCTTCGCCAAGCAACTCCGCCGGAGGTCAACTCGCGATGGCCCGCAGTTCAAATGTTTGGACAAAACTCTCGGTGCAAAAAATTGACTGGACATCATTTGACCTCAGTTTGATCAGTATTAATCAAAATGACTGGATGCGGAATTAAATATAGTAAAAGGCTCAAATGATACACGAACATTAGTTGAATCTGAAAAGATGCAAATTGATATAATTTGCAATTCTTACTTCAGATTGCATATTAAATTTGTGGAGGCATAACAGCATTTTGATGTATCTCAAGGATTTGTAGAGAACCAATTAACCAACAATGAATTAGATTGAGATAGTCAAATAAACAATCATCGTCTCAAAATTGTGCAATGTAATCTGGTCGTAATTTACCTCATTGACTTGTAACGACACAATATTCAATTAAGTCAATGCTGCTCATTTAAATACTGCTACACAAAATAGTAGCTCATAAATTTGATTGAATTATTGACAAGAGAGCTTTTGCAACATTACATTAATCGATATTAAATTGTATCGGCGATTGAATTTGGGATATGGGACGCGAACAAACGAATCGTTACATGGTCACGACGATTGCGAAAGTTTTTTTGGGACAATGAGGAAACTTTTCCAAAGAGATAATACAAAAGAGTCAACCGCCCCCGGTCAGAAGTATGGAGAGTCAGAAGGCAGAATGAGAGACGAGAGACCCCCGCAATCACCGCAATGCTTACAATGAAATGGTCGGGTCGCGTTTGGCAATTCTTTCACCTAAGTCGTTTGTTCTGCTTTGTGGACCGGTATGTAAATCTCTATTCGCCAGCATCGCGAGAATGTCGTTGAACGGAATTTCGCAATTTGCAGCGTACATCATGCAGATGCATGACAACAATTATTATTGAAGATGGCTAAAAAAAATTCTAATCGGTTCAATGCTAAACCAAAGACAGATTTCACAGAGGAAATGAATATTTCCTTCGATAGAAAATTTATTAATCTTGCAACTCTTCTACCGGGGGTTGTCTAACATCATATTTATTTATACTTTAAGATAGCCGCACTAAACAATGAACTCGTACTAGAATAATTATTGCAGAATTCTCGAAGGTTTTTCAGCCGCGACATTCCTTATCCACCGGCAGATAGTTTTACATTGAATGAACAGTGGAAGTAGGCACTAAATATTTCTCATTCCTCGTTAAGTGGTCCGAGTATTCGAGTTCTTTGAGCGTTATTATAGTCAGAATGGCTTCCCATTCTTTATTCATACGCTGCAGTAACTTCGTTTGTGACAATTTTCGTCGACGAAATGATTCAAATTCCACGGTAGCTTTGTCAAGGTTCCATGTTGCCTCGCTGTAGAATAAGCAGATGTGATGGCTGGTAATACGGCACAATTCTTATTCCTGGATAGTATTTAAAGCTGGTATTCTGGTGCGGTACCTATCACCACCTGCTTTTGGGGCGTAGCTTACAGGATGGGACATTATTATTTGTCTGAACACGTGGTGCGGTTTACAGTTTACACGCGGAAGCAGATAGGTGCAACCAAATTTAAAAATTCAAGACTGAATAATATACCTCAATTTCATATCTAATATCTACCAACTCATTTATATTTTATCATAATTACAAATGATTAGATAACCATTGAGTCTAAGAATATGAATTACGAAGATAATAATTGGTTGGGAGTTGAGCAACGAAAAAGTTGAAAATAAAATGAAAAGAAAAACAAAGAATTACGGAAGCATGGCCAAGTGTCTGTCGACAGAAGGGCTCGCGGGTCCGAGGAAGCGGAACGAGCTTCAAGGACCAGCGGCAGGTTTGTATGGAATCTTTCCCACAGTACCTACAATCCACGTGATTTCTTCAGGTTCTTCAAGCCACGCTTTGTTATTATCTTTATCGTTAAAAATGCGCCGCTGTGAACCAAATTATCATATAATCACATGTTTAGAGCTTCGAACTAAATTATAATTCCCGGGCATATTTTAGAAAACGCGCATGGTCCAATAATTAGACTACCAACTAAGGCTGCCACGACTGTGGGTGTTGGGAAGTCTTCGGAGAATTGCGTCGCGGATTCCGGGTAAACTTAAACTAATTGGTTATAAACGAAGGACACGATCAAAAAGGCAGTGCGATTGTTAAAAATGACTCAAATACTTTAAAATACAATAGACTGACGAACGTTTTACATCATGCAAATTAGACAGCGTGGTGAGTGGTGAACACAGAGTACGGAACACGTACAGGGAACAAGGAATGCGAAATGATTACGTGAGCTATTAATTCAATGTTCCGCGTTTTAGAATTAAGCGAATTAAGGGCGATAGTAAAATATTGGACTATTTGTTGCACGCACTGGTAAAGATCATAAATGAACACTTTCTCCGTAATATATCAAGAGTTGCTTGCGACACCCGGGCGGGGTGTTATTACACGCGTAATGCAATGCAACCAGACTGCATGCACTAGGAAAGGTGAACGCGTTTGATTGCATGTTACGCCTTTAGAATTCTCGTTCTCAACAATTATGGACCTACACACTACACATGTATCTAATAAACTCTCATTTATCAGGCAAATTAGTGACCATGTAATGCGCACTCAATAAGAAACGACTATTGAAGTCGGTTGCATCTTCACGCAAGATCTACTGACACGACAATGATGAACCGAAGAACGACACCAAAATAACAGATCAAAGACGCGGACAGTATTGCCGAACAAAACATTAAACAAGTAGACAAAAAATATGGTATCGTTATTGAATAAATAGGAAGCTCATTAATTAATCAACGAAGAGTCGATTGCGACCCAAAGCACGTGTTGTTCTGTGGATGAAATCCAAACAAAACCAGACTGGACGATGCCGACGTTTCACAAAAGCGGAACGACTAACATGTCCGCGCAGAGTGCAGCGCAAAAACTCAAGGTCATGGCGAACCAACCGGCAAAAAAAACTTGAGACTCGGACAGCGGCGTTCTCACGGGAGACCAGGAGCCAGGAGCGCAGAGGGGAGAGGGAAGTCGGTAGACGGAGGTAATTCCTCGGGATCCGTCGACCGTCACAGGTCCGGGCTCTCGGCTCTACGCTCTCGGGCCGGGGGGCATCGTAAACCCGCGGTCCTTCGGAGGCAACAACGGGCAACACTCCAAGCCGCGGGAGGAAGTCGTTTTTTTCGCATGGTCGATTCACGCGATCCGCAATATTATGACTGAGATGCGTGCATTCTGCCGCAAGGCTTGATTATTATGTAATACAAAGAAGATTATGTCTGCCATAAAATAATTAGCACCTCCGTCGACGTTTCGCACAGTATAAAAACATTTTGCCTAAGGAAAATTCATACGTTGAAAACTGCACGTTGACATCAATATTATCATATCGCTAATACATCTTTATGCAAATATTATTCTTTATTAAGATTTTAATCTCTATGATGCATTCAATGACGGTCCTTACCGATATTTTTAATAAAACGTCAATATCCATTGCGAGATTCTTGTATCTTGGTCGATAACCCAGAGTAAAATACAATTCACCCACATCTGTGAGTCAGAGAACAAAAAATAATTTAGGTACCTAGAAATAATGATATATCGTAATACGCTGGCTTAATCGAATTTAATTTCGAAGCGAAATCTGAAATCTTCCATGTCCATAATATGCACAACGCGAAATTACGGTACCTACGTATAATAATAGCAGGCCGATCGGGCCTTTTTCGGAATCGACTAATCATCGTGGGCGTCAAATTACCTCTCGAACTATTTTATTTATTTTTTACAATCACAAAGAGACGTCAGAGTATTATTAAATTATTGTTGTATTACAATGTAAGTCGCACTGGATACGAGAGATCGATTGATTATTATATTAGCAAGAGGAAATCAATCAGTGTTGCCAAATACAGAATGGCGAAATGTGAAATGGCGAACAATCAGGCCATTTTTTTACGATATTTTAAACAGCTAATAATGTCGCAAGAGAGCGATTAAAAACCTAATATTTAGAGCACTTTATTATCTACCTACGTTAAAATAATATTAGTTTGTAACTTGGATTACAAATATTCATTGTACGTATTATTATAAAACCATTCCTATTTTATCCATATCTCCAAAACCAAGCAGCCGAATTGATGTCATATACACGAGTGTTCATAAGTTTTTAGAAGGATGTCAAGTTAAGTAGAACTTGTCTATCGGAACACCTGCTTATCTTCAAAAAAAATAACTGCGTTTTATGCATCTCTGGTGCCTAGAGCTTTTACAGCGCCGGAGGGAATTAACTGGAAGCCAATCTGGAAGCTGTATAAATTCCCACACTAGAGGAAGGTCGCTAGATTTCAGAAAACTCAAGTGGGTAACGTTATTTTAGTTGGCAGTAATTACTTTGTGGTTTTAATCATAGATAATTAATAACACCGAGACAGTTGCGTGGTGGAAGTTTAACATTATTCTCGTCTTGTTAGAGATTAGATTTTTGAAACGTAAATAGACACTTTCCTTATTTGGGCGAGGCAACTCCAGGACTGTGTGAGGAGAGGATGGGACCTCCATGAACGGAGGCTGAACAATCAGCACAAGACAGGGACGTATGGAGGAGCCTTGTCGATGCAGTGGGTCCCCGACTCGAATAGGACAAGGGGAAGAAGATGATGGTGATGAAATAGACACTTTTACCAAACAAATGCGCCACAAACAAGCGGATGCACATTTAGATGAATATCGCCTGATATTGCACATCTCTTCCCTTTTACCCGTTGTCCCATTATTCTCATACTAATTCACACTTACCGATATATTATACATTTTCTAGTAACGTTATTTCTCTGTGCGCATATCAGATTTAAATAAAACAATACTAAAATAATCTCGTCATGTTTCATCTATGATTTTGTGAGGCCTACATCGTAAAATGTTACGCAGAAACCTTGCTAAATGTGATTTATTCTCATAGCAACACATTAAAATGATTGTGCATTCCCAACAGTAGCAGTTGATTTCTCTATGGGACCTTCGGTCTAGCCTAGAGTTGGTCGTTATCTGCCTCAAATACAGGCCTCATTGTTGCAATATTTGAAAACCTACAAAACGTAATAATGTCCAACATATCTTATCTTTTAACACCTACTTTCTAACCTTTTATTTCCCGAACATCGCACGTTCTGTGTGGTCACATTTAACCAAAGTTATCTTCAATATTTGAACACCATTATTATACCGACACCGACATGCACCCGTTAAAAGCGAGAAAAGAATTTTAAAAGCTTTAAAAAACTACTAAATGCCGTAAAACTAGATCACAGGCCACGAAATAAATTTTAATAATAATATTTGGATGATTTGTATAGCGCCATTATATACGCACTTGTAATATATTTCTACATTCCTACTTCCAACTATAAACTAGACAAACCATTATAACAACTTATGGCTAAAAATTGCATCCACCGGTTCATCGATCACTGATACTAAACTACATTTATGTACAATGATGATTTTACCAATGAATACGATGCTGCGTAAAAACGTACAAATATTGTTTGTTGCCTTCCGGTCCTGTCCACGCATCTTCCGTAAACCTTTTGTTAGAAGGTTTGAGTGGTTGGCAATTGTTATAGTTTTGTACTGTTTTACTATTATTGAACTGTGTCATATTGTAAATTGACTTACACACTCCATATAAAGACTAATTGTGTTTACCGTAAAGTAATTGTGGATTTTATTACACCTTGTAATTTGAAATAGAGAATTCAATATTATTTATATAATTTTACATGTTCCGAAATCTAAAATGCTGTCGAGTACCAAAAATTATCTTACTTTAGATACAATCGGACAGGAACTATTATTTTAATCTAAAATCGCGTCCTCCAAAGCTAGGTTCAAATTCTATTATTGTTAATCATAGATTTTTGATCTCATCAAAATATTTCCATGACGGTACCGTATATACGTAATATGACAGCTGATTTATTCAAAAACATAACAAACGGCACTGTTGATAACTTTCTGCAATATTTAATAACCACATTTATGTTTCATAATATTATTCAAAGCACTGAATAGACAATACACACTAGAAATGTCTTCCATGTAGATTTTATAACGATTTGCCGGCTTCTGTGTTTCCTTCTTCACTCTTGGAGTATTCATTCAGGTAGATATCTACTCAGCGAAACATAAAATATCGATCGGTGTCTTACGACTTACCATCACTACTTCTTTCACTGACGTTTGTCGAATGAAGTGGCGATATACGATGTCAGGCGGTAAAAGGGAGACAGAGCGCGCAATTTTGATTGGCTGTCTAGGTCTAACAGTCAAAAGGTGTTATGTCATTTGGCGATGGTGGTTTTCTTTCAAATCGACAAATACCGCACTTCTATTTTGTATTATCTGGTCACTGTTTTAAATGAAGGTGACATTTCCGCGTATCAAGTACTTAGGTCCAGAGGTCGCGAATTCCAATGCTGACGATTTTGAAAAGAAATAATTGTGATGCAAGAGTGGAAGATAAGACTATTAAAAATGGTGACGAGTGATTGTCATTGCCTGGGACTTGCTATTATTAAATTCTCTAACTACACAGGGTTCAATTTTCCACTAGATCCACCGGTTCAATGCAATAAGACTTGTGTGAAAATCAACTCTGCTGGTCAAGAGCGAATCTTTTTTTTTTCTACTAGCTCAAGTCCCCGGCTTTGCCCCTGTTTTTCGCAAAGTTTTTTCGAAATCTAATAAGGACAGTGATCTTCCTCTTGTTTTGAACGTCAAGTGTGCAAATTTCATCAATATCGGAATAAAACGGTAGATTTGTATCAAAATCAAATCCACAGATACTCTTAGGGGGCATACATTAATTACGTGAGTAGTTTTTCTTCCAATCTAGATCCCCCCCCCCCCCCCTTGGTGAGATAAATTTGGACCACTTCGTATATTCTTTTCAAGAGACGTGAGATTTTGCTGAATTCCCCCCCCCCCCCCCCCTGTTTGAGCTCACGTAATTAGTGTATGCTCCCCTATTTATACAAATAGAATCATTTTTATGACACACTTGCAGTAAATTTCGGAATACAGATAAACAAAAAAGGTTTCAAGGTTACTTAAAGAGTAATTTAATATTTTTTTCAAACATAGCAAGTTTATTTTGTGGCACCATTTTAATCCAAAATTTATAAACATTTAGGGTCAGTTGTTTCACAAAATAACAGCTCTTCAAATTTTTTAAAGTTCTTTTATAAATATCATTATTGGCCAAATACTTAAAAATAAACTTCGAAATTCGATGAATTGTTCAAATTCTGTGAAACTACTGACCCTAAATTTTAACCACTTTTAGTGTTTGAATTCCTGAAACTGACGAAAAAATTGCTTATGAAACATGTTGGTTTTTTAAACAATAAAAGTGGTCAAAACGAAATGTTTATTAATTTTGAAGTAATTAAATATTTTCACTGTTTTAGAAATTTCATTCAATAACACCATTCCTCTTGTCATGCTGTGCTGTGCTAGAAAATCTGATATATCGTATGGTATCTTGAAGAAGTAGTGGTGACGACTAAAGCCCTATAATAATAAGTTTTTACTCCAGGATGTGGCGAGGACAGTGCGACCCCACATGACCCATATAGTTATACACATGTACACAACAGATTTTAAATAAATAATCAAGTAGATACACATAGAGTAGGAAATGGTCCTGGGTCGGTCGATCGTTTTACACGACCCGGGTCGCTCACGACCCACTGGCGTCACGAGCGGGTCGCGAAGACCCGCTCTTTTCGCGACACAAAATACGAAACTCGATTACTCATCACCCAGTTACTTTCTACGGGTGCGCCGCGCGGTAGACGGTCGCCGCCCAGACCGGTCAAGTCATACGCGACACAAAACCCAGGTTATAATTGTGTGAACGTTCTCTCACTGCTCACACTTGTAACTAGTAATGTCATGTCCCAGAAATTAATTTAAAAAAGACATGCTTCAGGGGTAAAAAAACAATGTTTTATCACGTTTTGGAGGATATAAAAACCTTGTAAAAAACGTGTTGTTCTGAAGCTTTTATTGAGAATTTAAATAAGTAAACTAGCTGTAAGCTAATACTTTATTATAATTTCTTTTTATTAAATTCAGACATTTTACACTTTTACCAATTTACAGTTTCTATTACAATGCACAATTACATTCACACTCACACGAAAAATGAAAAGTTTTTATGAAAACAACACTAACAAAATGTGAAAAGAAATGCACTTCACCCGTTGATTAACAATACCAAGATACGCTCTAATTTAAAACGACGCTGTGTCTAGTCGAATATTCAAAAATAGAATCTACCTAACAATCCCGCGATGACGTACACGGGCAGGAAGCAGGATACTGTCACGCACGTGTGTGCGCTGATCGGCAATCGGCGATCGAATGCATATCGAATGCGTCGCAGTTTGCGGGTTCCGGGAGCTGACACGTCTCGCCCCACCCGCACCCGGCACCCGGCGATCGGTCCGTGAGTCACAGGGTGCAGGAATGTGTCGTAGATCGCGGGTAGCGGGATTGTGTCGCGGTTCACGGGTCGCGGGTGTGCGATCGTTGTTCTTGTCTTGTTGTTCGCGAGTCGCGGATCGTGAGACCGGGTGCTGACGAATAAATAACCCGCTCGCTCTTTGGTGGCTCGTGAGCGGGTTTCGACGATCAGGTCTTTCACGATCGACCCAGGACTAGTAGGAAAATACAAAAATATAAGCTGTAGCATTCAAAGAGGAATGGGCTGTCAACAATGTTTTACTAAGTACATATAGCAAGATTTGTTTAAAGTCTGTTTTCTATGCTAAGTCAATGTACTCATTGCTTCAAGTAAGTCCGTATGGTGCATTTTCCATTATTTCAAGGCAAATTGAGGGCAATACCCATTACAAACAGACAACCGCCTAAGGGTAGTTCTCTAAGGAGGTCATTTACAAAGCAATTCCGCAATAATACCCAGTGTAACAATTACCCATTAAAAGCAGGTCATTAGATCGCTAAAAGTAATTCATTAGTCATAAGTTTTAATTTCATTATTTGAACAACAACCACAGAGATAAGTAGACAGCAAATAATAGCGACGCGGATCATCGTCTGTCGGTAGACTTGCATAAATCCACTGAAGAGAAAAACCTGCGTGCCCGAGGGGAAGCAATGATAATTTATTGTCTAGGTAAAATAATGTTACCTTACTATGGCTGAAATTGAGCAAACTAATAATTTCTTGAACAGAAGACCAATTTAAACTGCCATTTTGGTCCCAAGGAGTCTAATCTTCTACACATGTTATGTTCGGTGCTTTACTCTAACTCTTCTTTTGGTAGTCTTGCAGAAAGTCACCGAAGAGTTCTGTGAACAGAATAGACCTCGAGTCCAAAAAGTATATCCCTCATTTTATCTTATTTAATAAATGAAAACCAGAATGTCTTCTGTAATTATTTTAGATTTATTCACAAATTCACTTTGTGAAGGAACATGTTGATAAATTAGGTAAGTGGTAGGTATATAAAAAGTGATTTGTTTTAATTTATTTAAGGTAATTCAATACTTGATTATAAACCATGGACATTTCATGCAATTTTTTTTAAATTTTCAAATAAAGAATTATACCATTCTTCCAAAGAAACGTCAATATCTCAAGACAATTCTAATATAATATTGAGAAAAAAAATGCAAAAAAGAAAGTCCAAATAAACACAATGATTTCATATTTGTTTAAAATCAGAGTATGCAATTCACACGCGCTAGAAGTGAAACCTTCAGAAAATTAAATTAGACAAGATTGGGGAGGCTACGAAGCACCGCACAAAGAGGAGACCGATTATAGGTAGGTACTATCTCATTCTCTCGCAGGCTAAATCCTATAGATGTATGTGTTTGTTTATTTTTAGTGTAGCTATTTTTGGTTTCATCGTGTTTCAAATCACAACGGTGCTAAAGTTTTCACTTAAAAAAAATATATATTGAAATATTAAAACGGCCACCATCTTGAAATGAAACGCAACGTACAAACAAATTTACAGATCGTCAGACAAGATTGAAAAAAGTTCGATAAAGACTTCGCTACAGTAAAAAAAAAAACCGACAGAAGTGTGACTTTGGCGTGTTTATGTGCCCGAAAGAAGGTCAAATTCCCTTACTTTAGGTTATATTGAATTTCATTGTTCTGTCTTACTTGAAAAAGCCTGTGAGGAACGTACGCACTTAATTTGACGAAATTTTTAGATTAGAGTTTTCTTCTAAGTCGGTTCCACACTTCTATAGAGTTTCTGTTCAGTGCATAACTCCAACTGTGCATGTATTGGTAGATTATTTTATTTATAAACATAATATTATAGTACGCGGTAGACTCCACGGCACAGTGAAGGACTTGAATCTCGACACGCAAATGCATCATTATCCAAAGGAATGCAGAAGACATCGGCAGAATGAAGAAGAGACGAGCAAGTAATAATAATAATAACATATTCGAGAGAAGACTCGTTTAATAAACACTAATAAAGATGGCTGCGTGTTTGTGTTTACATTAAATGTTCACCGTAGTTGTCAGGGGTGGTCGGGGTCACCAAGTCACCATACAGATTGTACAAACAAACTGACGCGTGCCATCTCGATAATAATAATAAGGTATATACATAATAATTAATGAAAGACAAATATAATAAATAATCAATGTGGAATTGACAAATCAAAAAAGGAAAATATCGATCGTCCAGGTGATTAGGCAAACATCTCAGAAAAATCGAAATTTGAATTAAGTAGGTATGCCCTGTATATAAGTACCCTGTATCTGATACAATACTCGGATCATTCATAAACACCACCAAATCAAATTAAACAACTTAAACCTTGACGGCCGGCGTAGTCTAGCGGTAAGGCTTTTGACTAACAATCCGAAGGTCGCGGGATCGAATCCCGGCGAGGGCAAATAAATTTTATTTGATTATTTTGTGTTATTTCACATTAAAAATAATATATAGTAGGTATATTTGCGGCACGTTCCAGAGGGGAAGATACTCTCGCATCGCCCTGGTGTAAGACCACCATTCAGAATTGAAACGTTGCTTGAAACGGCTTTAGACGTCTTTGGTGACCAGATCTGAATAGCCAGGTAGTTCCCCACCTCCTTCCCCTCCCCCTCCCCACTACCTTCAGCCTCACAACATACCCCAATTGAGGTTGCCATAGTCTCATTGGCTCCAGACGGGAGCAGCTGAGACTCTTGTGAGGTATTCATATAAAAAAATATATTTAAAAAAAAGATTTTTTCTGGGTCACTAGTAGCATATTTCAATATGTCATACTAATTTACCAGGCCGTTATGCCTTCCGGTGTTATTTTGTAATATGTAAACCACAGACACGTGTAAATAATTTATGGTGAGCATTCGAATGTTGTTTTCCTCATTATCTCAAAACTTAGTATTTGGAAATGTCTGACTAATCAACTGGACGATAGATATTAAATTATAGCTATCCGGAATCAGAGGGGCTATTGCAACCCCAATTGGGTAGGTTGCGAATTGCGAAGGGAATGTGGAAGGGAAGGAAACTGCTATTCAGATCTGGTCACAAAACACGGCTAAATTTAGATTCTGACTTGTGGTTTTTCACAAGGGCGATACTGAGTACGCAAGTACGACTCTTGCGCTGTCTTATAATGTAATAATGCATATTTAGTGAACTATGTTGAAAAGAAACTAATTTTTATGTGAAGTTTTATACGAATACAATAAATTTACGTCTGGAGCCAGTGGGGCTATGGCTCCCCAAATGAGTACGACTTGTTCAAGATGCGACACAGTAGAACAGATGTTCTAACACAACACATCACGACAGGAGGAATGGTGCTATTGAATGAAAATTATAAAACTAACTACCTAACCATCACGTTGTTTCCCCGCAGGGGTAGGGGGAGGACGGAACGCCAAACAACTCGGTCTTGGCACACACACTTTGCCTCCTTCACATTCATAAATCGTCTCATACAAGCTCTTCTATTATTCGGACTCTTGACCTGGCCCGTCTCAAGTACCTATCTGATTCATTCGTTACCGTAAAAGAATGATTAATATTATGTTGTACAACAATTTAAATAAATTTAAAAAATATGTGTATGTAAATAATTGTTTTAACAAACCACAAAGTGTTTTTTTCTTCATTTATAAATGACGCCACAAAGTGAATTTGTGATTATTGAAGAAAGAAAAAAATGATCACGCCTTCAACTGCGGTTTTTCACTATTTTTTTTAAAGATTACAAGTAAAGCGCATAAAAGTATTTAAAAGGGTATGAAGAATCTTACTACCTATTGTCAATATTTAAAAGGGTATGAAGAATCTTACTACCTATCGTCAATATTTAAAAGGGTATGAAGAATCTTACTCCCTATCGTCAATATTTAAAAGGGTATGAAGAATCTTAATACCTATCGTCAATATTTAAAAGGGTATGAAGAATCTTACTACCTATCGTCAATATTTAAAAGGGTATGAAGAATCTTACTACCTATCGTCAATATTTAAAAGGGTATGAAGAATCTTACTACCTATCGTCAATATTTAAAAGGGTATGAAGAATCTTACTACCTATCGTCAATATTTAAAAGGGTATGAAGAATCTTACTACCTATCGTCAATATTTAAAAGGGTATGAAGAATCTTACTACCTATCGTCAATATTTAAAAGGGTATGAAGAATCTTTATCTTTATCTTTTTTTATCGTCAATATTTAATAACGTAAAACATATAAATAATAATGACTAATGACCGTTGCACATTCCTCCATGACGGGGTAAACAGCAAAGAGAGGTTATACAACCGGGGGGACGGGTTTTTGCGTCGCGTTATCTCAATTTGCTTTTACAGTTGATAGTTCACCGCAAATAATTAATAAAACAATAATAAATAAATAAATATTACGCAAACGGAATTTAAAACATGACTAAGCCGTAGAAAGAACGAGAGGTGCACAATTGCTTGCAAAATAAATAATGTATACAATTTATAACGCTGCAAATCTTCAGTTTATTAAAATACGTAATTTTTGAGGGTTAGGTACCTACCTACCTAGGTACCTAATCCGTTTATCAAAAAGAGTTTATGAAATAAATTTAGATTATTAAGATTCTTTTATATGCTGTTCCCGTCTGGAGCCCGTGGAACTATGGATCCCCAATTTGGAATGTTTGGTAGTGGGGATAAAACAAGAAATTTATTTAATTAAATGAAGACAATATAAGCGAAACTCAATCGAAAATCTGAAAACAGAAAAATCAATATATATAAAAATCAAAATATTACAATTTGAGGTTTTACTCATAAAGTTAAAAAAAAAAAAAAAAAAAAAAAAAAAAGAAATTTATTATTGAAATCAATTATTTTGGTCAAATAAACGTTAAATTTATTAAAATATTTGCATGAATTCTCCGTACCGAACTCAAACAAGCAACTTCAGCTCGATGTTATTATTACAGTGAGGAATTCAATGCAATGTATAATTTATTAACTGATAATAAACAGAGGTAGCCGTAGCGCATAAGTTAATGTTGATAAACCAAAGAAATAACAAACGTAACAAGTAAAATAATAATGTTATAAGCATGAAGAATAACAACGCTAGTGTCGGGCAGGGTTGCCAGGTGTTCGGTATTCTACCGAACCGTTCGGTATTTTAGCACCGTGTTTGGTGTTCGGTATGACAAAAATACCGAAGTATGGGCAATTTTTCTCCCTAATAAACGATTTGACGCAATCGGTAATCGATGTTGCGTAGCATCCTTACTGTTTTCGAGCCATTTCGAGGATTAGTGTTACACATCAGGTTACTACGTACTTGAGTAAATGTGATTTTTCGAATAATTTGATTGCTTACATTGTTTCTAAGTCCGACAACCCCCCCCCCCCCCCCCCCCCCCCCCCTAGGCTTGTTGAAAAAAATATCGATATTTTTTGATCCGATATAGCGATACAAAATATCCAATATCGAAAATTGTATCAAAAACCAAATCGCAACAGCAGGCAGTCGCTTACCTTTAATCTCCCTATTTGCAAGACCAACTCCAAACAGAACTCATTTATCTACAGATTCACACACTCATTTAACTTAAATTATTACCACATTGACATTTTTAACTCAACTTTACGTGACATGAAACGAAAACTCACCAAGCAACATGACTCAAACTAGAAAGTTCAATCCCTACATATGTTCCCGTCCTTTGCCTCTTAATCATATTCCTATGTTCCTCCTCCCCCCCCCCCCCTTTTTTATATTTTGTAACTAAAAAATGAAACTACGAAAATACCCTTACAATGTTACACTTTATTATTTCTTATTAACTATCATCAGTGGAAAGTTCATAATTGGCATAATTAACATCTTATTAATGTATTATATTGTAATCTTTGATTTGCTGTCAACTTTCTCTAAAATAAATAAAATAAAATAAAAATAAAATAAAACGATATTTTTTAAATTTATGTATTTAAAGTCACTAGAATCCAAAACCGTATAGGAACGAACGGAAAAAAGTAACTGTATTGGGTCATGACATCTGGCGGTTGAAATTTTAACTATTAATAGCTTACAAATATATTGTCTTTGCATTAGTATTTGTGATCACCAATACTATCTCATGTGTGTAGGTACATACGTAGAAATGTATGCTATTTTTCGCCATTTTTTTCTAAGCCACTCCTATGTGTTGGTTCCCAATTGTCTATGATTATTGACTATACCTTGTTCCAAACACGAAGTCCTTTTTGACAGATTAATACACCAATAGAATGTTACTGAGACGCATACACTTTGTATGCATCTCAGTTTACATATAAGTTAAAAGACAGCTTTTTAGTTTTTGATATTTTTGTAATTATTACGTAATAAAAATGAATAGTGATAAAAATACCTTAATTTTTATTGAGATTTTTGTACATTAAAAAAAGCAAATTGTGTACAAAAATTACTATTGATAATATTGAGCTGAATACACTATTATTTTAAAAACGCAAAATCTCTTGAAAATTTGACCGATATATCGATATTTTTTCCTCGATATATCGACGTCGATATTGATATTTTAATAAATATCGATACATCGATATTTTTTTTACTTTCGACATCCCCCCCCCCCCCCCCACCCCACAATTAGGGAAATTTCACCTCGAATTTTTTTTTTGCTCGCTATTCGGTATTTATTTGGAAAAGACCTGGCAACCCTGGTGTCGGGTGATACTAGGTAGGTAAATGATACAATATTTTTTACTCCGGTAGGTTCCTACCTCAGAGTAACAATATACCTACCTATGTTCCTACCGGCCCACAGCCTAGTGCCTAGGTAGGTACCTAGATACTTAGTTGAAAAAAACTATTATCTAACTAATAATTAAAAGGGGGGTTAGGGGGGATTCGTTAGTCTTGGAAACGTATTTTATTAGTAACTACCTACCTAAATAAGGTTTATTATTGTGGGACTTTCTGAGAAAACATAATCTCTCGTCACGGCGCATGGAGAAGACCCTGATTCCCATTTACACTTTTTTTATTACAGAAAGGGGGAAGAAACAATGGATATTTATTCAAAACTTCGACGGAGTATTTTTGTAATTATTATTACAGGATATTAATATTTCATATTCAGACTGATGTGGAAACCGCCGCAATCATAGGTGAGGAATCTGAAGAGTTTTTTTAATCATTACGAAAATCTAAAATGATTTTTTTTTCATTGTGGCATTTGAGTGTAATAAAATAAAATTTTATTATTCGAAATGCTTATGTCTTTCTCGTTATATAGGTAATAATTAAGGTTCTTGCAGTAACTTAGTGGGTACAATTTCGCATTGTACAAAAATAATATCACAATAAAAAATAAAAACAAAATTATCTAAATACATACGTAATATTGTAAAGGAAATATATTCCATTTAAATTTGAATCATGTGCCTAGTGTCAGTTAGAATGCAATTATCAATTATCACTTGTTTTGTTTTTCTATTATTTGATAAAATATGAGATTTTGTTAGAAGTAACCGTTCAAAGGAAAGTGATATAAATAAACATAAATATCGTTTCTTTGTTAAAAATCTTTGCAACACAGGTTATAAATTAATAGAAAGGAATTAAACCTCTCAAATTATTATATAAATATTATTAATTCGTATGCAGTACCTAATGTACCTTGTAGGTGCCAAGCACCGAAGAAATTAATATTATTATTGACCTTTAGACGTAATTAATAATCGGTAGGTACCTACGTAATAATATAATTTATATTTTAGAGATCCACTAAATATCAAGTCAACATTCAGGGCAGATGAAAAAATTGAAAACCCCCTGAAAATAAAATTAATTAAAAATTAAGATACCTACCTACACGAATAAAAAATTACATTTTCATTGGGTAAGAACTCTCGTTCATAGGGAAATATTATAACAGAATTGTGATGTGACCATTGTGATCTGATCTGATCACATTCCACAGCTATAAAATATTTCCTTACAGAACGACAATGACAGTCGGTTTTGTGATAAAAAATATCAAATTCCCCACTTCTGACGTTACAGACGATTAAATTAATGGTACAGAAATTTGTACCGAAGTATTTGAAATGTAAAGAGCAATAATATAATGCGGATTGGTGTTGTAATAAGTGTAGTTTGCACAAAACATGTGTCTTACCTGGCAAAAGGGGTCTGTTCAACGTGGTAAACATCGGTTATGGGTTCCGACCGCATGAGTCCTTGGAGCCTCTCGTCACATAATTCTAGAAAACCGTCGCCACTGCTTTTTACGTCTACCTTCATTTTGAAATCACTTAATACACTCATTTTCACTCTAATAATGTAAACACGATTGAAACGGTGGTCCACAATAAAAGCCAAGGAGTTAACGTACAGGCCGTCAAAACTACCTATTACTTTACTTTAAGTTCTTTAAAATAACTGCTAGGTAGATACAAAAGGCTTTGCGATTATTTAATCAAATCCACATGAAATTCTAATTGCTTCACTAGTCTCGGCTACTACAATAACTTATCGTTATCATTGCATAGAAGAGTTATCGGAACAATCCAAACGGAAAACATATCGAAGTGGGTAAAATCACGATTCTTCTTTGTATTTTTTTACACAGACTCTGTAAAACTTACGGAAGGCACAACTATAATTTTGAGATTATGAAAAAAACTGGAATACGTTCGAATATTCGAAAAAACATTCAAAATAACAAACGTTAGGACGATAACAGACAGCGGCACCGCACGCCACCAGTCACATTTCCGTATGTTTCCTTCTGTACAAAATCGTTTGTTGATGGAGATGTACTTTTAATTTTTACCCCTACACTTCGCTAGTGTCGCGTTCTCGACGGACGGAAGCAAATTGAAGCATTACCGACATCTATGTGCGAACCGCATTACCAAATGCAATCGATGTTTCAGCGGGGACTTCAAAATCGTAATTTTAGTGAATAAAAATATTCCACCATGTGTTTTCACGTGCTCAAAAATTATTTTTAACTAATTCATGACACAAAGTAATTAATTAATACGTAAGGAATTCTGTTAAATATATTACAATTTAAAATGATTAAATGCTTATTTTTAAGCACTTTTATTAATAAGTGGTTGAAATTAAGTATTTATTAATTTTTAATTAAAATGGTGCCACTAAATAAGTTTGTGTTTTAAGAAAAATGTATTTTTTTTAAGGATTATTCCACCACGCATTGTCATTTTGAGATCACAAAAAAATATTCATAAGAAAGTAGGTACCTACAGCATACTCAAAAATCTTCCACTCACCATAGATAATGTTTGCATAACGAATAATTATTAAGAAAATTAAAAGTAGATCCTTATTTTTATGTTCTCACATCGTTCTAGATGTTGGCAATATATAAAAATGATATATTATCTCTGAAAATATTAGGATATTATAGGTAAAAATAATTTTAAAGGTTCACTTGCTTGTGTAGTAGTGTACTAAAAGGATTAAAAATAAATTTATTTAATAATAACTTAGTTTTTGTTTGGAAGCTAAATAATGAAACAAAAAAAATCAGAGTGTGCAGTTCACACGTGGTAGAAGTGAAACTTTCAGAAAACTTAAGTGGAAAAGAGGCTACGAAGCACCGCACAAAGAGGAGACCGATTATTCTATCTCATTCTCTCGCAGGCTAAATCCTACAGATGCATGTGTTTGTCTCTTTTTCGTTTCATCGAGTTTCAAATCACAATGGTGCTTAAGAAATTTTCACTCAAAAACATAACGAGAACAGAGTCTAAATTTAAACAAAATTGATAAATGTCACTATGCACCCAATATCTTTGGGCATTTACAGGGTAAGAGGGGACCGCAGGCGGGTGTTCCAAAACTAATTCAAATAAACTTTTTATAACTTTCGGTGTGCACAAAATCAAATCATCATCCTCTTAATGATTTGCCCGTATTACCTACCCATTAGTGATGTGTAGGTTCAGCTGGAGTGGGCTCTTAAACTCGGGTTCTTCGGGCAAAGCGTCTCCTACTCCTACTCCCTTTTCAAATCGACTACTCCCAAAGAACCCGGTCCAGTATTTGTATCCGGAACTCGGCGGACCGAGCCACTCGCGAGTCGAGTACGGCGGCGCGGCACTTGGCAGCGCAGTCCGTGCCTACGAACTCGTCAAACTCGTGCGTCTCGGTCCGAACCACGCGCGATTCGGTCACACGTTCGAGTTCTTTTGCGGGCTCCGGCTAGGGTGGAAACTGAGCCATTCACTAGTCGGGAATAGGTTGTGCGTTCGGTTCTTTTGCGGGCTCCAGCTCCGTGTTCTGGCTAGGGTGGAACCCGAGCGTCTCGGTCCGAGCCATTTGCGAGTCGGGAATGGCTCCCGGGACCTGCTCCAAGAACTCAAGTACTTTTAAAAGGATCCACGTCTCGAGGCCTCTGGCAAAATGCAGAACTTACCCATTGACTTTTATTTATTTATTTATCGGATATTAATTTAACCGCTTGCATGAATTGTTCAAATTCTGTGAAACAACTGGCCGTTATCTTATATTGAATTACTGCGTGGCTTTTTTTAACCCCTTCAGAAATCATTAAAAAATGGGAAAAATCACGTATTTCATAGAAAAGAAAAAAAAAAAATCTGGTAAAGCTTGCCCTTGGGCATATTTGCCCAAGTATACTCGGACAGTATTATGTGCGAAAATGTGCACGACTGAGATAACTCGGGCAAGCTTTACCAGATTTTTTTTTTCTTCTTTTTCTTTGAAATACATGATTCAATTTTTTTTCATGGAAAAAGGGTGTTTTTTCCCATTTTTTAATGATTACTGAAGGGGTTAAAAAATAGCCACGCAGTAATTCAATATAACATAACGGCTAGTTTTTTCACAGAATTTAAACAATTCATCAAATTTCGAAGTTAATTTTCAAGTTCTGTTATCATTTCAATTCTATGAAACAACCGGTCCATAATGATATAAAAACAGAACTTGAAAGTTAGTTTCCAAATTATATGGTCCTAAGAAAATTGATTTTCGTTGTAGTAGGAAGGTGTTAAAACCAAGCTGATTCAGTTAATTGAGACCCATATTCTTAGTTTACCCCTTTTCCGGCTATGTTATATAATTATAATATTGTAAATTAGATTCAATTTTGTGGGGTGTCATTTTTCAGCCCTCATAAATGCCTGCATCAGAATTAAGTGAATTTATTCAGAGAATAGTAAATGCGAAGATGTTTTCTTTTACAGCACACAGCAGAAAAATCATAATCTCAATTTACATATTAATCATTTATCATTTGTTTTTCAATTTGAACTTTTTTCGGTACAATATTTTCTCTATATTATCTCCATCCTATTTGGTTCTCTATCTGAGATTTGATACCACTGTCGCTATTTAAAAAGAAAAATTAGAGGTACCCACTGAACACATGAAGTTTCAATGGGATTGTTAGCATTCTCCCAAAGTGGTTTGCTACGTTTTGGTGACTTAGCAGGGGTGCTCAGGATTATGGGATGTGGTTTATCTGGGTCTTGGCGGCAAAGCACCTGCCCACAAACTGCGTTTAAGGCTGAATCGGGAGAGACTGGTTGAGGGAGATCTTTTGACCTCTCCAGCAAGATTCTCTCGGAACATCGCATTGTACTACAGTGGGAGGGATGGATTCATACGCCCCTCACTCCTGGACAAACGACTCCCAGATTTCTACCCACCCCTCATAAATTTTCCTTCCCAGACATGGGCTTTCCTTTCTTTCCTAAAAATACACTCCACATGGCATCCCAAAAGACGATGTAGGCCCTGAGGGGAATTATTTTTCTCGGGGCCTCATGTGTAGAGTTAATGTAAAAACAAAAAAAAGTCTCGAATGGTTTGTCGTTCAAGGCTTTTCGCTAGACTTTCACTTTTCAACAGCAACCATCAAAAATCTTGATACAAGAAAAAATTCGCAGGTGAAAAATTTACAAAAAAGTTCAGAAGCAGAAAGTCATTGAACGATACTTTAAATTTATGAGGAAGGGAAAATACATAGGTGTGCTTGGTTAGGCATTACAATATGTTTATTCGAAAATTTAAATAAATACCTATATTTATATCACAAGGATGACAGTTAGGTACTCTTTGGATTTAACAGAGACACCTGATGGTTTGAAAATAGAATTCAAACAAGTAAATAACTGACATCGTCTGCTTTATGAAAAATTTTCTTGTCATTGTCAAAACTTACTAGTTGTGTATTATGTAATTGACAAATCTCATCTCTTGTGCAAGTTTCAAGTCACAAAAGGAATTACAGATCAGAATTTTAAGCAGATAAGATTACGGAGGCCTCCAAGCTGCATATAACTACAAAACAAGGTTGGTGGATCTGTTATTTTCTTCGGAGTTGTTTGATTATCATTCCTTGTGATATTTTGTTTGCGCAAGTAGAGTTTTCATAATCATATCTGTGAGTATTAGGCTCAGAGGGTTTGAGATTATTTACACATCTCAAACTCATATTATAATGCAGTGCTATTAAATAAAACCAGTCGTATATAAAGAAAAATAATATTTATACTTATTTTAAATAACATTATAAATAATTCTAATATAAATATACACAATTATATAGAACGAAAAACATTATTTATGCATTAAACCGCTTACTCGTTAATACGGAATACTTTTTATCCAAACAGTTAGATTTAGCTTTATTATTACAAAAAGTGAGTATTTGTGTTCGGGGAGACCAAAAAACATGCAAAAAATATGCATTTAACATTTTAATTTTGTTAAAATTAATTCACTCGTGCGGTAACGCCATGTTTATTCATCGTTTTTATTTCATAGACATTTCATCAATGCTGCCAATCATAGAAAAAATATTTTTGCGTAAAACAAAGTGAATGCATCATTGACAAGTTTGTACCTGTATTTATAATAGTAGAACGTGGAAAGAAATGTATTAAAAATAATTACACAATCCCGCTAGACAAACCCTGCTTTGCCAACAAACCATTCAAAACCTGGGATGATTTTTAAAAGTATGATGAAAAGCGAGTTTATTTTAGAGAATTTATTTTATAAGATTGGTACTTCCGACAAATGTCATATTTGATTGTCTATTAGTTAAAAAAAGGAACATTCCGTATTATCCGTGCATCAAACTTCGACAACACGAACGTTCCGTGTTATCCGTGAGGTGGACTAACTTCATATTTACCCAAAAAACTATCATATTGATTGCATAATTGCAAATGAATAACCACTCAGTCCATAGGAGTTACAAACACAGATTTGTTTAAATTCAATGTTACTTTAATAAGTGGACTGTTTATGATGATAATATGGATGATTATTACTATGATAATAATTGATTAGTCTTAGAATCACACGATCAAATAAAAAAAAGTTTTTGCCAATTCAGAACTGTCTAATTATTATTTTTACTCTTCTACCAGGCCTTTTTGTATACAATAATTGAACTAATCCGGACTTCTGCAAAATTTCCAAAGAAAAATAAACCAATTTACAGAAGATGGATGCTGCCTTAATGCCTTTGTATCGATGTATCTTCAAAAATGCCTCAAATGATGTTAACGGGATATTGTACTACACATTAAGGTTTTATGAAAGGAGTCCTAAAATATTCTCTGAAAAGTTCGAGTTCTAGAACCCGGCAGGGCTCCTTACCGTCTGTAGTCAGCAGTCTACCAAAATGATGATTTTTATTAGTCGCCTAACGAAAGCGCAAAACATAGATTTCAAAACCTTTCAGTTCTCATAGTAAAATACAATGCTTAGAAATCAGAACATACATACGATCCATTCCTAATAACCATTCTTGTTCTTAACAGGAATAATTACCGATTTCAATACATTAGAAGCCCCATACTGAAAGAGGTTAACTTATACGTTCCTAACAAGTATACTCGTGCGAGATCCCATGCACCTTTTTATGCTCCAAAAGCGAGAACTTCTGCCTATCAGAAAGCGCCAATGGTCAGAGTGACTCAACTGCTTAATGATTTTCAATGTCACTTAAGCCTCGATTACATTGAGAGAGTTTACAAGCTACTAGCCGGTAAGTTTAAAAGCGGGTGAATCGGTGAGTGAGATTATCATGATGACACACAAAACTGTCTACTCGCTCAGTAGCGACAGTAGCAGCTAGCAGCTAAAATGACGACTCCCGCGCGAAACAATTCGGTCGACATTTTGTAAAAAACTTGAGCTCATAGCTAGCGCTACACGCTAGCCAGTAGCAAGAATTACGACTCTCGCGTGAACTAATTTTGACAGTTACGAAATCAGCTGTTGGTGAGCCGCCATCTTGAGCGAGTAGCGAGTAAAGTTGACCACCTTTCAACATTTTTCGTAGATTGTCCACAATCTGCTAGTTAGCTAGTAATACGATTACACTGAGCGAGTTTACTAACAGCTGTCAAATAGTGATAGTGAATTTCCCAGATAATAGCTTGTAAAGTCGCTCAATGTCATTGAGTTTTTATTGACAGTTTAACAACTATCTTTTGATGCATATCACCACATCGATGCTTTGGAATAATGCATGACGTTACCGCGACAAACGGAACTTTGTTATTCCAAAGGGTCGATATAGTAAAACTGCCCCCAGGAACTTTTTATTCTTCTACTTTGCTCAACTTCATATCAACCTTTTCCAGTTGTACCAAGGTATCATAACAATATAATGTCACCTCTTGCTTGTTTATTGTTGTCTTTAGTATTGTTTTTTTGTATTTGTTTTTAGTATTTTTTCTTCAATATACATGCTATGTACTTTCTTCGGTTTATATTTGATAACAACTACTACAACATGTTTATACATTTTTTTTACCATTTCCCATTTACTTTGCCTCTACGTGTTCTACATTTGCAACAACAACAAAAAATATGAAAAAACGTCAGAATTATAAAACATTAATTATGTACAACAACAAAAAAGTTGGTTCTTATTCTATGGATGATATTCTATCATTTTACATTACATGTTATTTAATATCATCCATAAACCTTATTTGTTTGGAATTTAGAAGCCACTTGGCTAATACTTTTAGAATGTCAAATCTTTAATCACGTGGTGTTACGCCTCTTCAGCGGGGGGGAGAATATTAGAAACAATGGCGATTATTTCTTCCACTTCTTTTTCAGACAGCCTCTCCTCGCTCTCCTGTACAATCTGAAAACATTAATACAAATCAATAAATTAAATAGTATAAAACAAATTTATTAAATTGAATGTTGTTTCCCGGGTGTTAAGGCGGGTTGCGCTTCCTTTCCTTCTTGAATCAAGATTCTACAGAACTTTACGGTGTTCATCAAAAGGGCAGATTTGAAATACAAACTGTTCATGAGAATCGTTGACAACTCCAGAAAATTGGACGTACAATATTTTACAAATGGCAATCAAAGCTGTGTAAAATTTACTACTGTCCGTCGCATTCCATACATTTTAAAATGTATTTGTATAATTTTAAGTTAGTTTTAAAACTGCTAGTGAATGACACGGTTGTCGAAACTGTTAACGATATTATTCAAAATTAATGAACACATGTACATTATGCTGTGTCAATTATATCAACTTTTGAATTCAGAAATGACCGGGGTCTCAAAAGTTACGTCTTACAAAGAAAATGAGAACTGCATTTAAATTTATCTTAAAAAAATGGTTATTTGATCATAAAATACAAGTAGTTAGAAATACAAGTAAGTCAACCACAATTTAATTTATTTTTATGTTTTCGAAGATCATACGGAACTTTTGAGACCCCAGGCGTTTAAAAATAAGTGCATTTTTTTCTCTCTCTATGTACATTAGCGACATAAGCTAATGTACATTGTGAAATAAAACTCTCCAAAAACGAAATTAACACATGCCAGGCGCGTGAAAATACAGAACCCCTTCAAGAAAAAAGAATTTGTTTTAAACCGATATATCTTTGAAAATAATATGTACTTTTGAATGATTTTTTTATATAGTACTAACCAAACCCCAACTATAAAAATATTGTCCAAAATTATAGCCTACTTTCTAATAGGACTCCATAAACCTAAGGTAAAGTCAATGTTAGGCCATTTGGTGAAATTTTATATCATCACTCACATTATAACACCGCGTATCTCAAAAAATTTGTTTTTTTTTTCTTTAAATTTCTTTTAAAACTAAGCATGCACCATGGTTTGGAATCGAACAAAATAATTGGAACTGATTAATGATTAGCATTAAATGTTCACACAAGTTTGATTTAGTAATGAGAATAAAATTATTATAATTTTTCAAGGTTCTGTAATTATTTTCGTTTTAAAATTGAAATTAAAACACTTTTTAACTTTGTACTTTTTCATACTTTTTATTTTTGTTTTATTATTTGAAGACGTTATATATTTCTCGCATAAGAACAACGGATATCTCATTATTTCTCAGCCCTTTTGTGTGTTATACCGTATTATTTTTAATGGAAAAAAAAAATGCTTCTTCAAATAACTGATCCCTAAATATTACTTTCGTATTTATTACATTACAAAACAAATTGGTTTTCACTTTGTTACAAATCATTACAAAAAACAATTTGCGCATCTCGAGTGCCAAAGTGTAAGTTTCCTTTTGATAAAATTTCTTCCACACAAAAGACGAGGAGATAAGAAGATTTCCCCATCTTGTACCACATATAATTATATGTTTTTATACATATAGTTGACACTCTTACAAAGAGATTGGTGTACAATATTCATATAAATATATTTGACAGCATCGCCTTTCCAGGCATTCAAGTAGGACCGGCCTTAAAGATATAGCGGCACCCTTCCCGCCGTAAGTGGGTTAATATCAACTTATTAATTTGTAACAATGAACTGTGTATGTCTAACTAAATAAAACAAATGATGTATTAATTATCTGAAAGCTTACCAGTTGTATTTCCAGTGGTGATCTTGGAGGTGTATTTAATATCATGAGTTTTTCTGTTTTGGTGAGTTTGAAGGGCTTCAAGGCTGTGAGCAATTTGCTGATCTTCTCTTCACTCTGGTTCTTGCAATCTGTATCCTGCAAATAGCGTAGAGTCTGAAAACAATACAAAAAACACATTATTAAGGATACATCACAAAAAAAACATTTAATTTTTTTATAATTTGAAACAATTTGAAACACAAAATTTTGTGTTTTGTAATTTTATAATTTGAAACACAAAATTTTATTTTATCACATTTACTTTATTTATTTGATGAATAAAGTACAACATATTTGAAATAGACATTTACTATGTCTTTTGATTTTAAAAAATATTAATCAATTTGGTTGGGTTGGCCTAAAATCCAAATTTAAGTGTTTTGAATGACAACGTTATGTTTGGTAAGACGTTTGTTTATCTTTTTGATTTTGTTGCTTGAAGTTGGAAATTTTTCATTTTCAATTCTGGAAAATTAAATTTTTCTGAAAAAAGAAAATTCTGGGAAAACGGGCCATTTTCTGAATTATCACAAAATATCCGCTAGGTGGTAGGCGGTCCTCCTGTCATCGATCCGACTGGTTTATCCATGGACCAGGGTTGCCGATTCATGAGAAATTCCTCAAATTGCTTGGGTATTTTAAACTGGTTAAACTGGTATGCGGAGAAAATGCAGGGATTCTACAATATGAGGAAAGCCGTAACTAATACCGATTAAAATAGCATTTCCTGATTCTTCTTCTTTTTATCAGGTCCCCCCCGACGTTGGCGATTACTCTGGAAAATGTCTCTCAGTCTTGCGCTGCCAGGAATTGCTCCTCCACACTTCTAATGCCGGTCCACTCTCGTACATTTTGCAGCCAAGACATTTGTTTCCTACCACCAGGCCCTCGACGACCCTCTATCTTGCCTTTCAATACCAATTGGAGCAAGTGATACTTCTCCCCTCGAAGTATGTGACCCAGATAGGAAATTTTCCTGACTTTTACCAATGTATCTGCTCCAGCCCGCCTGAGAATTTCTGTGTTGGTTATCATGTCGGTCCATGGGACCCTGAGCATTCTCCGGTGAAGCCATATTTCCCGATTACCCGGCCATGTTCAAAAATAATATTTACAATTACAAGTAAGAATGTACTTTAATTTCGTTCACTTTCACACACACAAGAACATGTGGGGGTTTTGAACATCTATTTAGTGTATTTTAGAAAATAAGAAAAAATTATTTGATTCACCATTATTACTACAAAAGACAACTATTTGCATTTGGGCGATGGAAAACACTACATTTAAAATTTCAATTATATAAAATGAAAATTTACTCTTGACGTATGGGACGACAATGACATTTTGTATTTAAATTTTGAAAGCAAATATGTAGTTGTCTTTTAAAGTAATAAAGGTGAATCAAAAGGTTTTTTTCTAAAAAATATTTGAAAAGCTTGTCCGTTCATCACGAAAATTTACCAAATTTTCTTCCTGGAAAATTGGAAATAAATTAGGTCGGAAAAATGTATAAAGTTTTTGAAACTGAGAAATTTAAGTTTTGTAAATTTTCTGTTTGATATTTTCTCATTTCGGATACCATTTGAAAACTTTCTTAAAATAACAATGGGTGCCAGTTCCATTTACAACAATTCGGAACTGTACAGACAATGACGTAATAATCAGCCAGAAGACATTGGAAGAATTTAATATAACTTACTTCGTAAGTAACGGTGGCCAGGGAGCCTTCCTTCTTGTATTTTTTCTGGGTATTGTCTTTCAGCATTTGCAAAATTTGAATTACTTCATAATTGCAAAGGGATGCAGCATTAGCATTAATTCTGTAAGAGTTACAAAAGGGCAAAATTATTATCAACAGTGATATCGTCACCTCATTTGGACACAGTTCTAACTGACATTTTTGTCAAAAATGACCTTTGAATGCCAAAGCATTTCTTTTCCTCATTTCTATACCCAAAATAATTTTATAGGTATGTAGATAAGGGTATATATGACAAAGTCCCAACTTCAAGCATTTTAAATAAACATTTATTTTATGAGGTTCTAACATCACTTACACTCTCTATTTTGCTTGTATCTGACAGTTGATGGTTTTTACGAGACGCAATATAGTTGGATAGGGTTCTAACTTCGCCAAGGTTTGCAAAGATGAATTTTCGTAATCTAATTAACAATTTTTTGATTTTGAGGTTCAATTTCGTATTTTGGTTTTTCTAATGGAAAATATTTAAATAAGACGTGGTCCTAGTTACGAGTATGGAATTGCATTTGGGAATTGTGCAATTAGAACCTTGTGCAATGAAATACATTATTACGCCCTAGATCAACGATACTCAACCTTTTTTCTCTTCGGGCCACATACATGTATTTGTAAAGTTACGCGGGCCGCAACACTATACTGGTACGACGAAAAAAAATCATCAACCCCCCCCCCCCCCCCAACATTTTTTCGATTTAATTTTGAAGACACTCCGCCATTAATAATAATAATATTTGGATAATTTGTAGAGCGCTGTTTTTGTGAAAAATTACCTAATTATGCGTATTTATATTATAAGTAAAAAGTACTTTATACGACAGCAAGAAATGCTTTTAAAATTAGTAGGTACCTGACTAACCATTGACATTAACCAGTTTTTATGTATTATAATTGATGCGGTTGTTTCTAGAAGTGGCACTTTTATTTATAAATTACTAGCTGGTACACGGCATGCGTTGCTATGCCGTTTAATAAGGAAATAGTTTCTCACTGCGTGTCCTTTACCATTCGTCTCTTTCCCCTTCCGCCTCCCCTTTCTCTCCCGCGTCCCCTTCCCCTCTCGCGTTCCCACTCCGCCTCCTCCACCTTCCCTCTCCCCACTCCACTCCCCCCCTTCCCCGTCCCGCGACTCCCCCTCCCAAGTTCACCTCTCCCTCCCAGATTCCCCTCCCCTTTCCCTGGTTTCACTCCAACCCTCCCGCACTCCACACATTCAGTCCCGGTACATTCAGTTTTCAAATAGCTCGTGGGCCACCTATTCAATTTTTTTTATACAAATTTCATAACGTCAGAGCTCACCAGTGGTTTTATACAAACCTTGTCCTGACAATAACGAACACAAAAAAAGAATTATCCAATTTGGTGCAGTCGTTAGGAAGTTATGCGCTTAGCAACACATTGAGAGATTCATATTTATATTATAGATTTGCGCGCGTACTTGTGTGTCAAATATTTGTTTTTTGGGATTAAATCTAGCGTGTGTAAATAGCAACACTCTTACACATCTGCCCTGATGATGGACACTGTAACGCTGTCCGAAACGTTGGCTAAAGACGGAGGTAGCGCAACACGGCATAACACCCCAAAAACAAATAACAAAAAAAAACCTTTTGGCCGTGAATATCTAAACAAGTATCTTGCTCTTGTACCAGATCGTGTGGACCATAATGACAATCCTTTTCGGGTGTCACTATCTGTGGCCTCAAGATTATAAATCGAATCGAATCGAATATTCGAAATTTAGAATGATAGTTTTTTTTAAATCAAGTTCCTGATGGTAAAGTGGTTAGGGCCACACACAAAAGCTTGGCGGGCCGCAGGTTGAGTATCGTTGCCCTAGATGGTTGGACATGGTTATATTTGCATTTTTTTAATATGAATACCGCACAAGAGTCCCAACTGCTCCCGTCTGGAGCCAGTGAGACTATGGCATCCCCAATTGGGGTATGTTGTGAGGCTGAAGGTAGTGGGGAGGGGAAGGAGATCGGGAAGAGGAAGGTGGGGAAGTACCTGGCTATTCAGATCTGGTCACCAAACACGGCTAAAGCCATTTCGGTAAATATGCAGTTAGTCCACCTCACGGATAACACGGAACGTTCGTGTTGTCGAAGTTTGATGCACGGATAATACGGAATGTTCCTTTTTTAACTAATAGACAATCAAATATGACATTTATCGAAAGTACCAATCTTATAAAATAAATTCTCTAAAATAAACTCGCTTTTCATCATACTTTTAAAAAACATCCCAGGTTTTGAATGGTTTGTTGGCAAAGCAGGGTTTGTCTAGCGGGTTTGTGTAATTATTTTAATACATTTCTTCCACGTTCTACTATTATAAATACAGGTACAAACTTGTCAATGATGCATTCACTTTGTTTTATGCAAAAATATTTTTTCTATGATTGGCAGCATTGATGAAATGTCTATGAAATAAAAACGATGAATAAACATGGCGTTACCGCGCGATTGAATTACTTTTAACAAAATTAAAATGTTAAATGCATATTTTTTGGTCTCCCCCGACATAAATACTCACTTTTCGTAATAATAAAGCTAAATCTAACTGTTTGGATAAAAAGTATTCCGTATTAACGAGTAAGCGGTTTAATGCATAAATAATGCCATTTCAAACAACGTTTCATTATTTATGCATTAAACCGCTTACTCGTTAATACGGAAAACTTTTTATCCAAACACTTAGATTTAGCTTTATTATTACGAAAAGTGAGTATTTATGTCGGGGGAGACCAAAAAACATGCAAAAAATATGCATTTAACATTTTAATTTTGTTAAAATTAATTCACTCGCGCGGGTAACGCCATGTTTATTCATCGTTTTTATTTTAACATTTCATCAATGCTGCCAATCATAGAAAAAATATTTTTGCGTAAAACAAAGTGAATGCATCATTGACAAGTTTGTACCTGTATTTATAACAGTAGAACATGGAAAGAAATGTATTAAAATAATTACACAAACCCTCTACACAAACCCTGCGTAGCCAAAAAAACCATTCAAAACCTGGGATGTTTTTTAAAAGTATGATGAAAAGCGAGTTTATTTTAGAGAATTTATTTTATAAGATTGGTACTTTCGACAAATGTCATATTTGGTTGTCTATTAATTAAAAAAGGAACATTCCGCATTATCCGTGCATCAAACTTCGACAACACGAACGTTCCGTATTATCCGTGAGGTGGACTAACTGCATATTTACCAACGTTTCAATTCTGAATGGTGGTTTTACACCAGGGCGATACTGAGAGTATCTTCCACTTTCATGTTAGTATGTTCTAAAATGGTAAGTGGGTATATCCTATTTAAATATTTCCCTAAATATATTCAATTAAAATTCAAGTACATAAGATTCAACCTCAAAATCAGAAATTGGTAAATAGAGCATCAATCGTCTTTGCAAAACTTTTGACACTCAATCTCAGAAAAAGGTGAAGTGAAGTTAGAACCCTATCCAATTGAGGTGACGATATGATCGCATTAGGTACATTATCATTCTTTCATTACATTATTTTTTTTTTTTTTTTTTTTTTATTATTTCATACAATTTTTGAAAATACACTTTTATTTTTTTGTTTTCTTGATTACCATACTAGGCTAATGCCCGTGTTAAGGTAATCATACGTGATTAAAGTTATACAGTGTATGAACTAGAACAAAATATAGGTTTGAAATAGAAATTATAAGATATTAGAAACAAGATAAAGAAAAAAGATAAAAATATTTAAGGTAAAATATAACAAGATATATGTATACGTATGCACATACATATACATATGCACATACATACACAAATACATATAAATACATACAAACACACATATATAAATATATATATACATATATATATAAATATATAAAGGATTATAAAAAAGAAAATGTTTTAAAGAAGTTAAAAATAAAATACTATATAAAAAATAAAATACTAAAATATAACTATATAAAATACTAAGAAGTAGGATTTACATATGTTTATCTATAATTTTTTTTTTTTTTTTATGAAAGCTAAAATTTTTACTGGAGGTTTGTCAAGTATGATATTTTATTTAGTTGATTTAATTATTTTCTTTTCTTTTAAAATGGTTAGGAAGTCATATATTCTTTAAAAAAATCTCGTCCCCTTTCGAATATCCAATTTTGAACACGAATAGTAAAAACAGGTATGGTAATATTTGATTTTATATCGGTGCTCAATGCATTGTATATTTTGGGGGCAATGAACCAAAATTGTCGGTGAGCGAATGTGGTTCTAGTTTTTGGGACCACGCATCCCAGATTTGATGAAAAGCGGGTTTTGGCTTGATGTTGTGGAGCCACCAGTAGGTTATTTTTCCGTATGTAGAATAGGCTTGTCTTAGTGAATAGTTGGCGAATATCTAAGACCTTAAATTTAGTAAATAGCACATTAGAGGGGTGGGTAGGTTGGCATTTAAATATGATTCTCAGTATTAGTTTTTGAACTGTAATTATTGGATTAATGGCGGATTCTGTGCAACCACCCCATCCCAAAATACCGTATGTTGCAATGGATTGAAAAAGGGAAAAATATACGCTTCTGAGTGTTTTTAGGTCTAAGATGGATCTAAGAGAGCAGAATATATGGCAGAGCTTACGGAGTCTTTTAACTGTGCCACTTATGTGTGCTTCCCAACGTAATTGGTCATCTATGATTATGCCCAGATATTTAACTTCCTTAGATGATTTAAGGGTAGGACACGTGCAATTTGTAATAGGTGGGGTTCCGGGTGGGTGTGGGTGCATGTTTAGTGAACACGAGTGAATTATTGGTTTAGGGCAGTTGATGGGAAAATTATGTTTGCGTATGGAAAACGTCATATATTGTGTTTTGTCAATATTGAGTGTAAGGAGATTTGTGTCAAGCCAATGCCTCACTTTTATTAGGCCATTATCAGTTTTGTTTATAACTGCTTGCCATGTTTCATCTTCGAATATTAAGACTGTATCGTCAGCAAATGATAATATCTTACCTCCAATATCCATGGTACATAGTGTGTTGATGTATAAAAGAAATAGGATTGGTCCTAGTACACTGCCTTGCGGTACACCGTAAGACATGGATAATTTTTTGCTTTTATTTATTTTGTCAGAGTGGATAAGAGTTTGTTGAGTTCGGTTTGTTAGGTAGTTTTCGAACCATGTGTAGGGTATCCCAGTTATTCCGATCTGTTGAAGTTTTTTAAGCAGTAAGGGATGAGAGACCGTATCAAATGCTTTTGAGAGATCGAGGAAAACAGCAATTATCATTCTTTATTCTTTCTAACACAGACATGAGAGAAGAAAAACGTATTTAAAAAAATAAATTTTAAAAAGCGGGTCGGTCAAAACAATTATCGATGTTGTTTCAGACGATAATACAAAACAACTTTCGATTTTAAGGCCATCGACAACACGTTAAAATTTGGGGGTTATACGAAACAAACGTCGAACCAGAAATTAGGACTTCTAAAAAACGTAGAACTAAATTTTAACTGTACACATGAATTTTTTAAAAATGTACAGAAAGCCTTTGACCATTGTTGGCACTAATTATATTCCGACAGGTATGTCTATATTTATAATTAATAATTAGGTAATAACTGTCGATAATAACTTACGTTTCCATTTTGAAATTTGAAACTTGATATATGAAAATTTCGGAATCAAGTTTGATATCACCAGGAACTAAACGTTGATATATACAGGAAAGTCATGAAAATTATTTTTAATTCATATTCCGATTTACAAATCTTTGAACTCACACACGCACACGCTTTTATTTATATTTTTAGGTTATTTTATTTTGGCAGATTTTGAAATTTTACACGAGAAGCCATAGATTTTTGATAAGGTGTGTTGCCATTTGGCATACTCATCAGGCCAAAAACAATAAATAATATTACGGTCCCCTACTTAAAAACTTCTAGGCCAGAAATATTTTATAAAGTGTCGTTCATAAAGCACAAAAAGATTGATTCATGAAAAAGGTTATAAAATCAACCAAATAATTTGAATCACCTAAAATTGAATAATGAAATATAACTTTCATTAGATTTGTTATTAAATCAGATTAAAAGAGGTTTTTTAAGAATTTCTTTCAACTTTCTAACCATGAAGCCGCTTCTCCGCAGGGGTAGGAAGAGAGGTCGAACTACCAAACAACTCGATTTTGGCACATACTCCTTGCTTCATTCACATTCATACGTCGTTTGAATCACATGATTTATTATTCTTCTTCTTCCTCGGTGAGGGGTCAGAGAGGTCGGGGGGTCAGACTTCTAGGTCTGCGAGCCAGTCCAGGGCCTGTGGAGCTCATCAATCCCGCGTGGAATTAATGGAGCCGGCATTCGTTAACCACATGTTCGGTGGTGTGCACCGCACCGCATTCACACATCGCCAACTATTTAAGGCCCCATCTATACATCATATGGGCACAATGACTGATTTCATAAAATCATATTAAAATCATTTTATAATTTATTATGAAATGCAGAGATGGAATAACGACGACGATAGAATGGGAAAGGTTCCCATAATTTTACAAACAATGAGAAAATAAAATTAGCATTAGAGACAGCCTTTCCGTTTCCAAGACTTGATACCTAGCCTTGGAGTTTATTGATGTATTAATGATATACTAGCTGTTAAAAACCCGCTCTGCAGGTTTTTGCTGCTAGGCCCTGCGGGCGGCTTTTACTTCCGCTTCGCCCAGTTTGAGTGTAGGTAACCATTTTATAAATCCGATAAGAACTGGTTCCAAAAATAGCCACTTCCTCGAATCCACTGTGAACTGTGATCCAGTTACTGAGTGACAGCTAGTCATAGAGTTAAAGTAATCCTGACAGGCAATGCCGCCATATGTAATCTCTCCATATCCGGAAAGATACTTAAATTCTATATATCCGTAGTACTTATACCTAGGGAAGAAACGTACACATTCGAGCTGCTGATGAAAGTAGCGACATCTTGAATTCGAAACCGAATTATAACAGTAGCTTTGTGTAAAATTCCACTTACTAAGTTATATGCGCGGCGCAAATAAGGGTATGAAAACTTTAGGATTTGTATTAAGAACAATTAAAAACTTTGAATCGTTACAAATCATTAAACTACTGTATACATCCCTTTTTAGAAGCCTAATAGAATATAACTCCATAGTCTGGTCGCCCTTCTACAAAATTCATATTCATACTATTGAAAGAATTCAAAGAAAATTTCTACGTTTTGTAAATTTTAAACTTAACATCCCTTTAGAGCACATAAATTACCCATCGTTAATGAATACTTTAAATATTCCAACATTAGAAAACCGACGAAAAATAAACGACTTAACTTTTTTATTAAAATTATTAAACTCTAAATTCGACAGTTGTGAACTCCTGCAATTAATAAATCTTCATGTACCTACACGAACAACTAGACAAACATTGACATTTCATATACGTACATCTCATTCGAACTATGATTTACATTCTCCAATACAACGTTTGCATAGTCTTGGTAACAAATACTTAAACAATCTGGATGTATTTGACAATAATTTGAACTTAGCAAACTTCAAACGCCATATGTGCCAACTATTTATTTCTACCTATCCCATAAACTAATGAGAACAACAATTTTAAACATTACCTACTTTACGTCAACTACTATTATTTTATGGACTATGTTTTATTTCTTATATTTTATGTTACCTGTATTTTCTAACGCTTATATTTTTATGTAACCTATATATATATTTTTTTAACCCTTATTTTTTTTCTAACCTATATTTTGTTTTTAACAAATATTATGTTACTTGTATTGTGTATTGTAAACCCATTCTTTACACTGTAAATAAAAATGTACTGCATTCTATGTAAAAGCCCTATGGGCGTTTAAATAAAATAAAATAAAAAAATAAATAAAAAATATGGGTGGCGTCCGACATGTACTCGTAGCTGGGTTCTGAAATTCAACCAAGCAGACGCAAGCCTATTAATACTGTTTGATTAACGATAAAATTATAGCATAATTTTGTTCTGATGACAAGATATTGCCAAAAAACTGCTTTTAGGTGGCATTTTTTTCAATATGGCGGTGCGAGCGGCAAAACTTCGAGGTGGCAAAGTCGAAATTCGGAAAGAGCACATCAAAATCTATAACATTACCAATTTTCAAAACTCCCGACAAACTTTCCAGGGAAAACTACCAAATGACTGTACTAATAGATGCAATTCGAATTTGTCAAGTTCTAGCTAACGATAGCGACGACGAGTAGTGAAACTACATTTTTATGCTTCGCAAGAATAGAACCTGCAAGCAAAACACGTTTTGTGTGCAAGATGTTTTTTTTAATATTCAGGTTCACTAGCAGTCAATAAGCCTTGGACAAAACTATTCGAGAAAAATTTTAAGCCGTGGGGGAAAATGTATGAAAAATGACAAAACCTGCGTAAATTTTTTAATGATATATCCCTGTCTCATCAAATGCCCATAAAATCGTTTATAATGTGCATTAACAATGCAAAAATAAAATAAAAATAGTTCATTTTCAAATCATTTCAAAAGTTTGTCATACAAGATGCCTGCAAGGGAATTCGCCCTCACTCTAGATTTGGTTTCAATGCGATTCATACAAAATCTTACTAATGGTACTGACACACTTGCTCATTAACAAGCCGGCTTATGAGCATGCTCATTAATGAGTATGCTCATGTCAAAAAGATATTAAAGATATTCATGTGACTAAAAATGCTAATCTAAAACACAAAACTCATACGTGGATATTCAACAAAGGCGTTGTATACTACAGGGAGATAATTTACACCATATAACAACACACTAAACTATATCTTTCTCTTTTCCTCTAAAATATTTGTTATTATTTCTAAATTTCTTAGTATTCTTAAGTATATAATCATTTTAAATTTTTATATTTCTTATTAATTGTATGAATATTTTTTATGTTTCTCAACTTTTTTCATTTTCTTTTTCTTTCATTCTATTTATCTTTTCATGTATAAATTAAAATTTTTATCTTATTCTTTTCTTACAAGATTAAGTATTCAAAATTTGACTAAATTCCTGCCACTCCGGAACAGGCTCAGCCTAGTGAGGTGGTGTTTACCAAAATTTTATTTGTGCTTATCTTGGTTAATAAATAATATATATATGTATATATATATATACACGGTGTCCGGAAACTCGTAGTACAAGCGGAAAACTGGTGAACCTACATCACATAGAGAACCCAAATAAACATAAAGATTTTCAATTTAAGCATTTTTAAATTTAAAATTAAGAAAAAAAAATTATTTTAAAAACATTTCGGCTTTTTAGGGTTAAAATTTTTGAAAAGCGGAAATGTCATGATGACAGATGGAAGATGTTATTCTAAAATTATTTATAAGTTGCTTAATCTCTTTTCGTGTCCATAGTTTATTTATTTTCATCTTAATAATTTATTCTCCCACCTCTTCTAGGCATTACAATATGGTTAATTAGCGGGTAAATATGCAGTTAGTCCACCTCACGGATAACACGGAACGTTCGTGTTGTCGCAGTTTGATGCACGGATAATAAGGAATGTTCCTTTTTTAACTAATAGACAATCAAATATGACATTTGTCGGAAGTACCAATCTTATAAAATAAATTCTCTAAAATAAATTCGCTTTTCATCATACTTTTAAAAAACATCCCAGGTTTTGAATGCTTTGTTTGGCTACGCAGGGTTTGTCTAGCGGGTTTGTGTAATTATTTTAATACATTTCTTTCAATTTTCGTTATTTGTTTTTTGGGGTGTTATGCCGTGTTGCGCTACCTCCTTCTTTAGCCAACGATGTCCGAAACGTTGGCTAAAGAAGGAGGTAGCGCAACACGGCATAACACCCCAAAAACAAAAAACGAAAATGCTTTTGGCCGTGAAAATCTTAAAACTTATCATTTCTTTCAATGTTCTACTGTTATAAATACAGGTACAAACTTGTCAATGATGCATTCACTTTGTTTTACGCAAAAATATTTTTCTATGATTGGCAGCATTGATGAAATGTTAAAATAAAAACAATGAATAAACATGGCGTTACCGCGCAAGTGAAATTTTAACAAAATTAAAATGTTAAATGCATATTTTTGCATGTTTTTTGGTCTCCCCCGACATAAATACTCACTTTCGTAATAATAAAGCTAAATCTAACTGTTTGGATCCGTATTAACGAGTAAGCGGTTTAATGCATAAATAATAATTAGCGTACCAATTTATTTTATTGTGTGGCAGCTCCGCATCTGGTTGCAATGTTTTCAAATCCAAAAACACATCACAAACATTTGTCACCAATTGTTCAACTTATCACAACTACATAGGAGGGTACACACCGCTTTCCCGCCCTGGTATAAATAACAGATTACTCACTAACTAATAATTCAATTAATTTCATTCACAATTAATCACACAAAGAAAATAACTTAAAGAGTCACAATGTTACGCTATAATTAATAACGCACTATTATTTACGTTTCAAATAAAACACAAGAAACATCCCACGTCAAAGCGTAAATACAAACTGATACAAACTAATTGGGCGGTCCAAAACACGGAACTGTTTGCATACAACTCGAGTGAAATAGCGCTGTTTCGTTTTTTAAAACGGTGCTAAAGGGAGACGCATGGGGGAACTCTCGAGCGCATTCCTTGTATTTTTGAATGAATTTGACGCGATCCCGAGGATAAAACGGTCCAAGTCCGAAATTTGAAGAAATGAGTTTTTGATGATAATTTACTTGAAGTAAATACGTTTTACGTGAAGTAAAACATGATAATTTACTTTTAGTAAATACGTTTTACGTGAAGTAAAACATGATAATTTACTTGGAGTAAATTATCATGTTTATCAGTGGCAGAAAAATGGAAGTCCCATTATGAAGAAAAAATACGATTTTCAAAATTGCATGTGGATGCAAGTACCATGATGCAACAACTATCTTAGAAGCAGAAGGGTGTACCATGGACTTTATTCCTTTTATAATACACCACATGTCATAACAAAATAGTCCACTTCATTTAGAGGCAGTAGGACTCAAGTCCATGTTTTTGTTTTTTTTTTACATGAGCTCCACACAAGAGGCCCTGAGGAAAATAATTTCCCTCGGGGCCTATGTCATCTTTGGGGATGCTGTGTGGAGGGTTTTTTAAGGAAGGGAAGGAGAGGAGAGTTCTGGGAAGGAAAAGGGTTTAAGGGGTGGGTAGAAATCTAGGGTTCAGCATGTCCTGGTCATCCGCCTGCAAGACATAGACAAACCTCACCCCATGAACCCGGCACCCCTGCTAAATCACCAAACGTAGCGAACCACTTGGGGTGACCTATGGCAGAGGTGTTGGTTATCCAATAAAGGTTCCCGGGGCGGCGGTACCCATTCCCGCCTCCCAAATTGAAAAGTTGACTCAAGTCAGCGTTTTTTTTAATTTAAACAATTATTTTTAATGGCTTTACTATAAAAAATTCGTTTCATTTGCTCCTTCTTAAAACAAAACTAATTGAGTTAATAATTAGTTTTTTTGTTATCTATCATACAACATCTCCTGAACATTTACCTTTTTGGACTTGCTTCCGTACAGAATTTGGTTCGCAAGTTCACAGTTCAAGGCCAAGCCATTAGTAGCTAACCCCTTTCTATTGTGTTGATCGAACCGAGCGCAGAAAGGGACAGCAAATTTCGCATTGCACTCACCGTGAAACGACCGTACTACACGGAATAAAATTATGAATAATTTCAAAATAATGTTTTAAATCCGGATTTCTTTGTTTGTTTTCTTTTAATTAGTTTTTATTAGTTAGGTACTATGAACGTCAGTAATAATTTATAAGAATTTGACCAAAAAAAAAATCAACTTCTGACTCGATTTACTCGAAAACGAAAGCTCAAATCAAAAAAAATTATACCACAAAATCGACTCCAAATGTGATGAGGATTCCCCAGTTTCCCGCTTGTACTACGAGTTTTCGGACACCTTGTATATATATATATATATATATCATATACATTACTGCCTCTTGCATAATATTCTGCCTCAATTTTCATCACGTGTTTGCAACAATTTTTTCCAATCATCAGCACTTATGCTATTACATATTATTATTATTATGCCCATTTTCCGTTTTCCCGGTGTTTCAAATTTTCCATCTGCCTTTTCCCCTTCCTTGACGATTCGTCTAACCGTTGATTCAGATTTACCTGTGTGTGAAAAACATCATTAAAATTATTATTATAGAAAGTAGTTTTAAAAAACACACTGGATAATATTCACTTAGAAAGAAAGAAAGAGAAAACGAGAAAAAAATTACTTTTCTACGAGTTTAAAGAAGTTGCATATTATTATTTTTTTATTGAGTTATTCCCTTTTTCCTGTGACCGCATATTAACTGTCAAATGGATGTGTCAAATTCGGATTTTTGAACATAACCTCAAATCAGATTGTAATGGTTATTATCGCTCGAAAATTGGCATGAATCTTGTAATACTAATAAAATTTATAAAACAAACTATACTACGTACCAGTCATTTCTGCAGTTCGTTTGTAAACATCTTCTAAATTAGACAGAAGCTTCTTCGCATGATACTCGGCTAGGCAGCGTTGAATAACGCAGAATATAACCCCTCCTACATCACTATGTAATGGTTTATTCATTTTAATTAAATTCAGTCACATAACGAATAAAAATATTATCAAATCAGCGATCTTCTACTCAGATTTAAGACAATAAATCAACCGTAACATGCGATAACATGATAGCCACAGGAAACGTCATAGCAAAGCGTGTAATTCGGTGCTGCCATAGTAATAAAAGTGTTTCCTTCCAATGGGCCGTTTTCGCACGATTTTGGCCGCTAGGTTCGCTCATAGTCCTACCGGTCCAACTATTTTATTTAACTGTCAGATCCCATACATTTTTTATGCCGTTTGACGCAATTTAGTGTTTTTAAATATTATTATAATGCCGTCAACCTGTTGTAGTGTTCCAATGTGTAGAAATAGGGGTGGGCAAGAGTTTTACAAAGATTGAAAGACTTGAAAGCGAAATGGATTCATTCAATCAGGCGTTCCAAATGGGCACCGACTCCTGATTCTGTTGTCTGTAAAGCTCATTTCGGGGACACAGATTATGTATTCAATAATATTAACCATAACAGTAAGTACATGACTCATTTAATTAATATCTTACTATAATTGAATCCTCAATATAATACATATAAAGAGTACTTGTATAGTATAATGAACACGTAAAGAAACATTTGACAAAGAATGCACAAAATTTTATACACAATGTTTTACCTTCTTTCGCAGTTGACATTATTTGACGAACGTACGTATATAAATATAAGTGTAGTCAATCACAACTAACATTAATAATTATGGTAGACATAATATCTTATTTCCTTTTTTTAAATTAAACATTTTAAATTGTTGCAATAATTTTATTACACGGTTATCAAAATTTCTGGCACGAGATTTCTGGGCGGCTGATTCTTCGTTGTTGGCAATCTAATTTGCTTTGCATTTCTCGTCCCATGTCTGTATATCTCGTGATTGTAATTTAATTTTCAGTAGGAGTGTTTTAGCAAAAAAATCAAATTATTATTATTTCTTAACGTAAACCGTTTTGTATTTTATATCATGCAAGTATGGAAGTTTGAGCCTAATTTTATTTTCAGATGTACTGTACAGGCAAAAGCTACTGATAGGTGTAGTTCCTTCAATATTTCCCTGGATAAAATTAGAAGTAGGTAATTTAGAACTAAGAAACAGACAGGGAAGGCGTCTGATACGTGAAAAAATATATGTAAATTCTACCAAACCAAAACCACAGGTGTTGCCTGTGAATCTAGAAGACGTAGCAGTGGAAGTTATATTGCCTTTTCATACTCCGTGTGATAGACCGACTTGAGATAAAGACACTCAGACAGATAATAAAATGTTAAGTAACTGTTTATATTAATTTTTTATTTTTAATTTGTAACTTCATGAGAAAAACCTTAAATTGTAATATTTAAATAAATGAAGACAATATAAGCGAAACTCAATCGAAAATCGGGAAACAGAAAAATCAGAAAAACATATTGACACCTCTGGGACTCGAACCCAGGACCTCTTGCTTTCCGGGCAAACGCGCTACCGTTACCGCTAACCACCGACACCGTGGCGCAGTGGTTAGCGCGTTTGCCCGGAAAGCAAGAGGTCCTGGGTTCGAGTCCCAGAGGTGTCAATATGTTTTTCTGATTTTTCTGTTTCCAGATTTTCGATTGAGTTTCGCTTATATTGTCTTCATTTATTTAAATGTTTGTATTAAAATAAACTTTTGTTCCACCGTGGGGGAAGCTTATGGCGCAGACTACGCCAGTCGAAGAATACCATCATCACTGCCATGGTTGCCTGGATGGAGATGGGAGTCCCCCCTGTTGCCCTTCTGGAAATGGGAGCCTGTCAAATATCCCCCATGAACGGATATTTGCATATTTTTTTGGATCTATTATTATATACTATATTTTTAATTTATTTTCTGTTCCATTCTGTGTATGAATGCATTGTTATTTTGTCAATGTTTGAACTATTTCAAAATATGGAATGTGTTGCATTGCACAACATTCTGAAATAAACGATCATTAAGCTGGGAACATACTAGGCCCACGCCACGCCACGCGACGTAGGTAGACGTCATCATTTTCATATCTGGACTACTTACCATCCATACATTTTCTATGGAAACGGGTGCTTTAGAATCACACTAGCCCCACGCAACGCAAACCGACGCCCCCTACGCGACGCGGATCTGCCGCAGCCAGATCGGCGTGGGCCATGTGGAAGGTGGAGGGGGTATGGTCACGCCTACTACGAGATGATTTTACATCTTTCTGGTGTTATCTAAACATCTAACGTTATGTTTCGCAATATCTGTGGTTGTTTTTTGACAGATATTATTAAAAAATGGATGACGAACAGTTCATTGAAACTGCCTTGGACTACATTGGACGGCACGAAGTTATTTATAAAATCAAATTACAGGATTATAGAGATTCTGCATACGCAGTGCAGCTTGGGAGGAAATTTCAGCCATTCATGGCATGACTTTCAATATTATATCATGAATGACAATCAAACATGACATAGACACACTGCCAGTCTTTCTCTGATTCGAATGGACTTTCGTGTTTTCTTTTTTTATGTCATATTCAATTATGCTGTGAAGCTCTTCAAATACCACTTTACTCATACGGAAGTACATGAAGAATCGTCCGTCATCAGATTCTAGTTAATTAGATTAGTTAACTAGATTCTACTAAAGTATGGAAACCTCCAAACATTTGTCTTTGTTTGTTAATGTTGTGGACCAAATACTTCTCACTTTTTTCTTTTTACGAGAATATTGATTTAATAATAATAATCGTAGCAAATCATCTTCAAATTCACTTTCAAGACATGGCAAAGCTGTCATCTGCTGAGAAGAGAATCACATAAACATAACCTAAAAAATAAATGTCAAATGTGCCTGCGCACAACCAGAGACCCCTTGTCACGTGGTCACAGCGACGCGTACGTACGTCGGCCAGTGTGAACGGGACAGGAACGTTGCGTCGCGTTGCGTCTGCTCAGTATGATCCTTGCTTTATTATGATACGTTTTAAGATTTTCACAGCCAAAAATATTTTCGTCAGCGCCGGATCTGCCATACGTTCAAAAACGTGCAAAAACCTGGCACCAACTCCGAAGGGGTGCCGTCAGAAAATAAATATTGTATTCAAATTTAGTTATAATATTCCCTGAATCGTTTAAAAATTACCAATAGTACGAAATAATTAATACGCTCTAGCAACACTTTCCAAAGAAACAGAATGCGCACGCATCAGGTTGGTATCAACGGCTTACGAATTTACAGTCAGTTACAGATTTTTTTTACAAATTCTATATATTTAGTTTAAACGTAAGATCTATTTTTCCATATATCTTTTACCGTCTTTTACGACGAATGGGTGCGATCCAAATTCAATAACCAATCACAGCGCGATATTTTTGTTCTAGAGAATCAAACCAACTGACTCACGCCTTTCAAAGTGCTGACAATTTTAGTTAGCGTACGCTCGCTGTTATTTTATTTTGTACGATTTAAGTCTCTAGGAGAAGGTAGTTAAATACCATTTTCTTATGAAATCTTCAGTAAATTCCATTAACAAAAACATCGCACGGTTTGCAGGATTTGCAGGTTGCAACGTGTTACGTGTTGACAGTTTCATCATTGATTTGACGTATTATTTGAAGTTCGTTAAATGTTTAATTAATATCTATTAGATTTGTTATTTTACGGTGTCAGTGTAAGGTGTAAGCGTCTTTCGTAATCCGTTGATACCATACGTCAGTGTTTAGTGTTTGTATGGTGTTTGTTCGCTCAACACAGAACACAGGGGAAATGCAAGGTACAAATTTGAGGTTATATTCTTATCACGAACGAATTTTTAATCAAAATAAAAAAATTTGGGAAGAGTGGGGGGGGGCGCCATCGGTACCTACTGCACAGGGCACCAGATTTCGTAGATCCGGCCCTGATTTTCTTTATTTGTTTTTGGGGTGTTATGCCCTCTTGCGCCACCTCCTTCTTTAGCCAACGTTTCGGACAGCGCTGCAGTGTAGCGCAACACGGCGTAACATCTCAAAAACAAATAACTAAAAGATCATTATTATATTTGTTTTAAAAGAGTGAGTGTCACTGCAGTTTTCTCATGGTTTTCTGCGGCCTTGCACGACAGCTACTGCCATGGTTAAAAAACATTGTTGTTTAGTTGTACTAAATAACACAAAATAATTTAAGAAATATATAAATAAAACTTTCTTTTATTTCTCGAGATCAATATGAAAAGAACAAGATTACAGACATAATATAAATGTGTCGTAAAACATTTACAAACATTATACAAATAGAAGAAGATATCAGTATAACAAATAATTAACATTATACATAAATTATTTATTATTTTGGCATTTTTTTTTTACATCCTAATATTATATAGTTGTGGTAGTAACGGTCAACGCGTGAGCAGCTTTGTGAAGAGTCAACCTATTATAATAAAGAAAATAAGATTAGCAAATTAAACATGCATGTAGAATAAATAAGTCAGTTTTTTCTCAATTTCAAGTCTCAGAGGGGTAATAAATAGCATTGCACACCACGTATTTTGACACATTTATTTTGAGGTAACTAATCGCTTACGATGTCACTCACTTGTATTTCCAATGAAAAAGATGATTTATTGTTTTTATATTGCACTTTGTTAGAATACAATAACAGTACCGGTGAAATGTGGACATTTTACCAATGTTTTTTCTATATTAAAAGTAGTTAATCTTGCATAAAAAACCCACCCCATACCTAAAAGTCATCCCAAAGCATTCCGCCATTGATTTTTCTGGATTCTTCATTCAAACAAGGATGTACTGCCCAAAAAAATTATTTCCCTAGATTTCGAAGTGAAATTTCCCTACAATTATCGAAATAACAATTACCTACGTAGCCACCTGATTGTGTAACACTAATCCTGTTACATGTTAATTAATTAATTGGAAAGATATTGGAACTTGGTAAATATACTAATAATACTGTGCTTTTCCAAATAAAACACTTTTTGCTACGTGAAGTAATAATTTAAAAGTACGAATACACTCACCACTGAATTAGAAACTGAATTCCAAATTTAAAAAAAAACACTTTGCAAAATAAAAATCAACCGCAATCACCGAAAAAACGGAACTTAAAACATAAATAATTTTTTTTTTCAGAGGTCCCATTTATCTTTTTAGATACATAGGGAACGTACCCATACTACGTGACAAACTTTTTGCACTTTTTAACCCCCCCCCCCCCCACCGTGACCAAAAACCTAAGCAACCCGCCGCTCATTTGTACCAAGCGTGGTATTTTGAAGACCCCCCTCCCTCGAACGTGTCACGTAGTATGGGTACGTTCCCTAATATCATTTTGAGTTGTCAGTGTTAAAAATAACATTGCATGTAAGTACATGAACAATAATTAAGATTCATAGGAATTCCAAAAAAAAAAAATATATATGTATATATAAATAATACCAGTAATATTGTCATATGTAATAAAAATTTTGCCAGAGTTCGAAATTTCCCTAGATTTGTCCTGATTCCCTTATCCCTAAAAAATATTTTTCTCCCCTAGATATAAGGAAATTTCCCTCGACATAAGATCACTGATTCAAAATGACAACTTAAAAAGTAAAAAACTATAGTGGGTGAAGACGTTACACAATTCACCATAGATACGGTGCGTTTCTGGGAGTCTTGAAAAATTAAAACTTTGACAATTATTTTAACTATTAAAACTAACTATAAAAATAAAAATAAAAATGCAGTTATTTGAGTTTGAAGGTCTTTATTCATAAAAAAAAAAATATAAAAAAAATTGGACTGGAGTTCTTTATTGCCAAACTATAGTAGGTATTTTTTGACGTGTAATCAAACCTTTATCAGGAAAATATTGTAGTTTATGGTATTTTAAGTGTAGCAACATTTTCGTAGTTTGTCTTTGCTTTCTTATCATATGGCGTGCTTGAAAGCAGGGTAGCGCATGTTCTTCCGCCATTTTCTTTTTAATCAATAAGTTAAGAAATGTCAGTGTGGTGAAGTTATTTCGGTGAAGAAATCTTCCAACATCCGTCCGTTGGAGAAAGAAAATCACAAACAGATCATCATGGAGAATTCCTACGGGGTTGGCGTGGTAAACAGATACGCTCTTTTTCTCGATGATGAATCGGATCCTTTGGATGTGCTGAAAGCAAAGGAGCTCGAAAAAGAGCGCAAGAAGAAGACCAAAGAAGCCGAAAAAGAGAACAAAGGAAAGCCTGAGGCGAAAGCTAAACCGGCTGTCCCGGCTCCAGTGCGCAAGGGCATCAAAGAGACCCAGAATGTGAAACCACAAGACGGCAAGGTCGCCGAACCAAAAAGGGAAAATAAAGTTCCCGCCAGACCTGCCGATCCACGCAATCCCGAGAGACCTCCTCCTCGCCGGCGTGAAGACCGTCCAAACGGTCCGTCCGAGAATAGCGAAGGCAACCCCAGGCCTCCGCGAAGGGATTTCGGTGATCGCAAACCCGGCACTTTCGAACCGCGTCGTAATTTCGGCGAAAACACCGGCGAACGACGCAATTACGGTGGAGAAGGCGGTGGCGAGCGTCGCAGCTACGGAGAAGGTGGTGAACGTCGCAGCTACGGTGATGGCGGAGAACGTCGTAACTACGGAGGTGGCGAAGGCGGCGTAGAGCGCAGGACCTACGGCGGTGACAACAACGAGGGAGGCGAGCGTCGCGGTCCCATCAGGGAGAGGGGCCCGCGGGACGGGCCCCGCGGTGGCGGCCGAGGCCAATTCGACGGCCGCGGCAAGCGCGAATTCGATCGTCGCTCCGGCTCTGACAGGACAGGCGTGAAGCCCGTGGACAAGCGAGACGGTGGCGGCTCCCATAACTGGGGATCACACAAAGATGACCTTGAGGAATGGAACAAACCGACTCCCAACTCAGAGGGAGAGCAGACCGACGGAGAGAAGACCGAGCCCGCACCAGCCGCCGAACCGCGTGAGGTCGTGCCGGGAGCCGAGGGAACTGAGGCGGTGCCAGCTGGCCCTGCCGCTCCCGCCGTGCCCGTCGAGGAAGAGGCCAAGGAGCTGACTCTTGACGAGTGGAAGGCTCTGCGCTCCGGTCGCCAGAAGCCGCAATACAACCTGCGCAAGGCTGGCGAGGGTGAGGACTTGACCCAGTGGAAGAACATGGTTGTCCTGAAGAAGGAGAAGGCTGACGGGGAAGACAGCGACGACGAGTACGACTCTGCTGAGTACCCGCAGCGGGTCGGCCGCCAGAAGAAAGTGGTGGGCATCGAGTTCACATTCTACGAGCCCCGACGCGGAGGCGGCATGGGACGCGGAGGTCGTGGTGGACGAGGTCGCGGTGGCCCTGGAGGCGGCCGTGGAGGAGGTGGCGGTGGACGCGGAGAGAGGCGTGACGAGCCCCGCGAAGGTCCCCCGGCCCAGGTTGGAGGAGAGGAGCGCAGGGAGCAGCGTGGCCAGCGCCAGTTCGCCCCCAAGGTGGATGACAACAAGGACTTCCCGTCCTTGGGTTAGGACAGCTCACTGGTGGGTGGATGGGGAAGGTTTCCGGTAACATTATATATCAGCTATGAGCTAGAATACAGTCATTGTGTGTAATGTTATTTTTGAAGTAAATGTATGATTATTTACGGAAATGTTTATTTTTAACAGACTGATGTCTTATGCTAGAGACGCCGTTGGGGGCCCCGGAGCACGATCCCGGTCCCCGGATGGCCGGGGAAGTGTTTCGGGTTCGGAGGTTTAGCTTTTGAGACATCCTCGATTTCTCTCGATCCCCCGTCGATTGTGCTTTTGAAGAATTGTTGACATTTTTATAAAAGTTTAGAAATGAGATTCATCCGTTTTGTTTGTTGTAAATGTTGATGCCTGAATTTCTGGGTTTTTTTACAAAGAGTACAAATAATCGGTTTTGTGATTTGGTGGCTTTTATTTGAGAAGTTTCCTCTGTTGACAAAAAATACTGTAAATAATATATACTTATCCTTTTTGTACTTTTAAATGTGAAAATGAATTTCGTGGTAATTAGCGTTGGTTTGTTTGAATGGAATAACAGCATGGACAAGATATCGCAGTACAGTAGAATATTACTTATACTTAGCGTAATGTTTCATGTTGACTCATCTCCTAATATCCATGTGTATATCATGCTCATGTTTTCTCAATTTTCTACATTTTTGTTGGTTTTTTTACAAGACTCAAAAAGATGAGAAAAATTAAAATCGAATAGACATCTTTTCAATATAATCATTTATATTTTAAAAGTTTGCAACATCACTTGTCATAAGATTGTTATTTTATATAATATGTGAATCTTATGAAGATTGAGGTCTGTAAATAATAGTTTTTAAATAAACTACTGGAATACATTGATATGGTGTTACAAATATTGAGTTTCTTATTATTATTTTACACAAATCATCTCGACTAAAGTCATACATGGATCCGAGGTATGTGCAAGCATATAGAAAGCGCGGCGGGCAGTTATTTGTAGTCTAGTTTTATATTACGATCAAACTTTATGTACTTCATCCAGCATACATACATACATTTATTATTATTATTGTTATTATTTTTTACATCTATTTTGTATTAAGTTCCCCATACTGTTTGCCGAATAGATATGTTGAAACTTATATAATTTCTTTACTTGCCCATGCCTAACATGCCTCCGTCAGCTAACATTACCCGTATTATATTATTGGCAACTTCTATAAGCTCTTCAAGTCGTATTTTCTTTAGTTATTACATTTTTGTACAATGGAACCAATTTTTTTTTACTTGAATGCTTTGCTTTTAGAACCTGACTAGTAACTAAAGTATTTGGTGACCTTTAACATTTGCTGCTACTTGTTTGGAATGGTTGGTTTTTATTAATATCTAATTTAATTTGTAGTTTGTGCCTTATTGCAACAGAATTTCAACTTACAACCAACATGACAGAAACACCACATTGCTCAGGAATCGGTTCCTTCCGGATTTCCTTTGTACAAGTCTAAATGCAGGAGAATCAAGGTAGAGGGCGGAAAGAAGGCGAATGATTGTTCTGGAGTTCGGTGTTAAGAGATTTCTATGATTATATTAATTGTAAGAACGTCTTATATTCACACAACTGCCAAGTACGCAAGTACTAGCTAGAATTAGGCAATAATCTTACAATACTCCATTAACCAGTTGGCGGACAAGATGACTTGCACATGAACTAGACTAGTTGAAAACTCCTTCCAGCCAAGAAGTCAGTGCCGTTGCGTCGGCCACTGTGATATGTGTAAGTTAATCGCTGCTCCCTAGAATTTTTATCAATATAATAATAACTTTTATTATATAATTCAGTTTTATTAATTTATAAAACAATTGTTTTGCTTTGTACATAGACTGTTTAATATTGTCTTTAAAATTTTGTCTGGAAATGACCTAGCAAGTTGAAATATAGATTGAAATTTAATAAAGTTTTGTAGAATACAGAACAATTGTTTTTATATTAATTTATTCTGTGAAGAAAGTTGATCTATTTATGATCGTCCTACTGCTGACCATCAGCTTCAAACTCACGGCGAAAGACAGATTGGACAGAATCCTGGCTGCTGGCAGAGAACTACGTGTGATGCTTTCGAGAGTTTCTCAGAAGTAAACCCAAAATACCAACCTGTCTCCAAATCACTGGAAAAAAAAAACTTGTCAAGTGATTTCCTAGAATGGTAAGATTTTTTAAGAAAGGTAAGAATCGGGCAAGATTTAAGTGACACTAAAAGAAGCCCTAATACAAAGGAACCGTTAATGGTTTATATGATTTTTTTTAGCATGTATGCAATGTACTGTTAAAAGATGCCCATTTGTCCAGCAATTGCCATGTGGTTATTACAAGGTCTTTCGTAATACCTTTCTAAAAAATATTCATAAAGATTTGGACAACTTCTGGCCTAATAGAGAATGGGGATGTTCTTCGAGTTGGCTAAATGGTTAAAGGTTGCACACATTGAAATAATAATAATCTATTTATAGATCCATCATCTAAAATTGGATAAGTTTTATGTGACACACATTGTCTTACTTCTTTAAATGGATTTTGTTTACTTTTATTTTATAAATAGTAACACTTGGTCTAAAGTTTCACTTTCCTCACTCAAGAATTTAAAACTGAAAATTTGTTTTCAATCTAATGCTAACAAAACTTTTGTGATAAATTTTGTTTATCCAGTTTTATGGGAATAACATGTTTTGTACCATTTGTGGTTGATCTAGTACCCTGATTAGGCAACATGCACACCTATAATATAATGTATAAATTGTGTTTTTAGATAACAAATACTAGCTCGTTTACTTAGCACTAAACACCAAATACATGGTTTCATCTAAGGTCTTGGTAGGGGTCGCTTTCCTGCCATGGATAATATTGGCCGATAGTAATATTAAGATATACTTGGAAAGGTGAGCATAAAATTGAATTATTGTTATTGGGGATGGAATGGGGATCACGAAGTGATTCAACCATTAATCAATCTGGATATAACTTGATAAAGGCAGAAGAAATTTACATCATGAGATTCAACTTATGGGTGTGAGTGAAATCCTCTATAACTAGGCCGGAAGGGTAAACCTGACTGGAAGCCTAATCCTGTTCCTATTGTGGCTATCCCCTCAGGACTCTGGCATATTCCGTCAGTAAGTCAGCATATTTCGCCTTTGCACTAAAATTCAAATAAATCGAGTATATCTGAATGTGTTCAAAAACTAAGAACTGTTTTTAAAAGTTGACAAAAAATGCTTTCAAATTTTATTATCAAGAAATAATCACGTGCTTTTTAAATATAATTTTTTTTTGTACGCAATAATTACTGGTAATGAAAAAAACACAAAATATTAGCCAAATGTATTAAAAATTATCATCTTACTTTTTTGGCAAATTCACGTAAAAATAATTAATTGAAAATTCACAAAGTTTAGTAAAATTAAAAAATTGTACCTAATTCTTTTGTGGTTAACTTTTAGATTCGAATATAAAACATGGTGTTTTCTCTTTCTAATACCATTTAGATCATATTTTCCATTAAGATCGTAAGTGAGACAATTAATTCTATGAGGCACCTATTTGAGTTGTTCCCAAAAGCGAACAAAATTTTCAGGCTAATATTTAATGCTAAACTTTCTGATGTCAATGACCGTATAGTGAATTTTAACTCTGTAATAAAAAGCGATTGATGGATAACTGCGTAACGCTGATCTCCAATATAGTTACAGGAAGAAGTTTCCTGAACCAATCTTCTTATATATGGTGAGCAGCAAAGTTGCAAAGCATTCAACTTTTAACATTAAGGCCAGAGGTGTAGTGGTACACTAAAAAGAATTTTTTTTTTGATTTTGGGGATAGATTTTCTGTGCTTTCTCATGTTCACAATGTCAGTAGAATCAGGTTGGAGGTCTCAGTCCATGGAGGCACCAGATCTCGGTCCGTTCACCACGTGTGAAGGACATGGCTGCATTGGTGCTCTAGCTGTCTGAGCTATCTAGTTTGCTCCCTCCTTATGACATAGCTGGGTCTGGTCTGTAGAGTAATAGGTATTCCATAGTCCAGGTTAAGGTGATGGTCAGTAAAGAAAAGAGGCGATTAGATGGTAGGTCGGAGCGAGGTCAGTGAGCGAGAAGAGAGAGATGTTGTCGGGACGGCTTGTGATGGTTGACAGATTTCGAAGGGCCTGTAGCTCCTATTTATTAGGTCACGGTAGCCAAGGTAGCAAACTGCTGTTTGCCACCGGAGCCGGATTCAGAGAATTTGGTGAAAGCGCCTGATGGCAACAAAACTCCCTCTGCTCGCTCGCGTCACAAAGCATTTTACATATTTAATATAAATATTTTTGGGAGATCTGTGGATACATTCGGCCACGGCTTGGCTGCTTCAATACGTCCGTCACATCAGGTTTTAGCTCGTAGCATAACTTTAAAAATAAAAATATAGTTAACATCCCTAGAATCATCAATCTCTTTATATTAGGACAGATATATTGTCAACATTTTGATTCATGCTAGTAACAGACCTAGCTATTATAGCTGAATGGAACGGAAATGAAAGAAAATGCTATTTAAAATGGAGGTGTGACGAGGCTTCATGTCTGGATGCTATTGACGAACTGATGAAGATTTAGGGGATATCTTTGTTACGAGTGTTGATGTTCCATAAAAAAGGGATATTGGGAATACTTATTGTTATTATTATGTTTTTTGAGAAAGACGAACATTCCCGAGTTGACAACATTTGAAAATCTCCTACAACCACCATATTAAAAGGAAAATCTTGCTTGTGTTGTGATGGAGAACTTAGCCAGCTGAGGAATTGAATTACTATTTATTCCCAAAAGGAAATACTGCTATGTTGCTAAGAAAAAATCAGGGCCGACAAACAGACAATTTTTTTAAATAAATAAACTTAACTTTATAAATTACATTTAAAAATAGCAAGTTAATATATTTTAAAGTTTGGCATACAGTGCATAGAACTGTACAATTATTTAACTGTACAATAATGAAATGTTGATTAGGTATCAAAAACTTCGCTGTGCTGAAATTAAGTTGTTATTATGATTAATCCATTTTGCTATATCCATGCCACATATAATTTGTAGTCCAGTGCCATGCATCAGTTAGAAATTTGATGACTCGAAAAGGGTGCCGTATACACTGAGTTATATATAGATTAGGTATGCGATGAAAAGATTAAAAATACTGAAGTTTTTCTCCTTTTTTTAGCCTGCTACAGAAATATTCAGATGGTTCACATTTTAACGTAAGCAAGGATATTTTTTTGAGGTTCAATAAATATAAATTTGTTGATTGATTAAATTTTAATTATACATGGTAATAAATCAAATGAAGATATATAATACAATTTAATTTCCATTCTAATAAAGTCCGATTGGTTAGTGTTGAATAATAAGACTACTTAATCCCTATTAATTTAATCTATGTAGGAGTGGCAGCTTGTGAACTTTGAGTGAGGTGAAGTGCTTAGATTGAAAATATGTAATTATTGATTGCTGAAAGTAGAACAATTTTGTTAATTTATTTATTAGCTTTGTAAACTGCACTGAGATGATGTTTCATGAAAATGGCCCTATAAAGATATATTTTATTTGCAACTACCAGACTATTTACCATAGCAAAATGAAACCCTTCCAAAAGAAAACAAACAAGAAAAGTTATGTTGTCACCGGGAATCTATCACGGCCAAAAGTCACCGTGAAATGCCAGTTTCACCGTGGCAATATTCAAACAAATAGGAATACAATTTATAAATTTGAGATGAGAAAAAAAACAACCTAATTCATCCCCAAATTTTTAAAATTGTTTTACTCCTGGAAAGATGCTAAAATCTATTTGTATTTTTATCTGTTTAGTCATTAGTTTTGAATAATCAGTAACTTATGTCTAGCGACTAATAATTAAGATTTAGAACTATTGAATTACAACTCAGACCTATAACTAGCTACTAACAATAAGGCCCGGCGCAAACGTCAGATTTTCCCATCTGATTGTCGGGTTAGACAAAATTCGATTGGACGGCGGGTGCGGAAAGGCGTGACCTATTTTCATTACTCCGCGCGGCGGTCCAATCCAGTCCGACAATGGGCGTGCCTCCGGTATTATAACCTATCGGGTTCGAATCGTTTCGTGTCTGATCCGACTCTTGTCTGACGTGTGCGGCCTGCCTAAAGTGGGCTACAGACCTTCAGTTTTAACTATACAGTCAAACTGTACAGATAAATCGTTAGGTGTATAGGACAAAAGTTGAACCGTACAGTTTAACTGAGATCTAATCAAAATACGAATAGATAAATCTCTACAGTTAAAACTGACAGTGTGTAGTGGAAAACTGTACAGTTTCGTCAGTTTTGTCGCAATTTCTTTTAATACACTCATTAAATTCATATAAATTTCTCTTTTAATACAAATAATAAATTTAATTTTAATTTCTCTTTTATTTTTCTTTTCATATACTCAGTTTCTTTTAATACATCTTTAGGCTTGTAACGGCTAAAGGGTCGTCTATGGAGGCCATTGTTGATAAAAACTGAAAGATCTCGCAGTTTTACTTGAATGTGTGTAGGCTGTATGGACCTACGATTTACAGTTAAAACTGAAGGTATGTAGCCCGCTTAAGACTTATAACTAAGAACTTACAACTAAGACCAATTAACTAGAGACATACAAACAGCTTATCAAGTTATAAGTTTAAGTTGCATGTCCCTAATAAGTCCTATTGTTAGTCACTACTTACAAGTCTTAGTTGTAAATCTTATTTAATAATCGCTAGATATAAGTCTTAGTGGTAAGTTGTAGATTAGATAAATTAAATTGTCAAGCACCCCTGAGGTGATCCTTTTACGAAAACGGCACTATGCAAATCAACATTATGATGACTAGAGGTACAGTTTGTCAAATAAGAGTAGAAAATATACGAGGGCGCCACTGTTGATCAAATGGCAATACTAAACACAAACTCATGGTGTTAAAGTAAAGCTGTGTAACCTACATTTTTATAAAAAATTAATAAGGCATAATAGTGGAAAAAATATTTTTTCATTGCAGTATGGATACCCGCCGATCTCAAAATTAGAATTGCATATAGGTATATTATTATTACGCCTTTGCAATTTTGTGTTAACATAATGAAGAATAACTATAATGTAATAAAATATAAAGCACAGTTTAGAAATTGCTCACATTTATTTAATACTAGATAAAGTACCTAGCGTTGCCTGGGCTTTAGATCATGTCTCTAATTTTAGATCTGAATATATTTAACTCATTCAGATCTAAAAGTAGTGTAACTAAACTCACCATTAGTGATTCTTCCTTTCTATCTATTGTTAAAATCAAATTTATGTTAAATTAAATTAAAGCAAATTGCTTTATAAATCACCTTTTAATCAAATTTATGTCGTGAAGAAAAAATATTTTTTAAAATGTGGTTTACTGTGTTCTATACATTCAGTGTCATTGCACTTCAAAAAAATATTTGACAGTTAAATTGGTGTTGCCAGTCTACAAATTTAGTAGTTTCAGTTTTTATATTTTCTACTCTTATTTGACAGACTATAAATTTGGATTTGCATCGACAACATAAATAAATATACGTAGAGTATTACATCTTAGTCCTCGTCAGCCGAGCGATTCTCTATGTTTTGTGAGATCGAGACAGATAGATATCAGGTGAGATCTCTTGTCAGATTTGTATGATTTTCTAAGTCTGTTAAATGAATAAATAATCATTCATGCTTGCATGAATTCGTGTTTAAAACGACACCGGCCCACAGAAAAAGCAAATAACAGCCAAAGAAAATCATACAAATCTAACAGGAGATCTTGCCCGAGATCTATCTCGATCTCACAAAACATAGACAATCTCTCGGCAGAGCTTGATACAAATAATGTATCCCAACATCTTGTTATTTTATTCAGTTAATGGGCTCTCCACACGACACTGCATGTAGTGACTGCGGCAGTGACTGCAGAGAGCGTGGAGTTGAGCAAACTAGCGCTGTCTCGTTTCTTAAAGGGTCGCTAGAACAAGACAGCGCTAGTTCGCTTAACTCCACCCTCTCTGCAGTCACTGCCGCAGTCACTAAATGCTGTGTCGTGTGTAGGCCGCTTAATAAAACTAATCTGTGGCGGTAGGTATTTAGGTATTACCTATTACAACAATGGTGACTTTTTTACAAGGCCTTACTACACCCATTGAGCCTTTGTTTGTCTGTGAGTAAAAACAAGGGTAAACATGTTGAAAAATGAAAAGAATCTTTTTGAGGTAAAGATATTTTAATAAATTAAGCAGCAAATAATAAGGAATAACATTTATTACAAAAGGAAAACAATAAAATATAATATTCAAACACTCTTGTTTCTGCAGAACTCTTTGAAAGGCTCATCGCAATACACATTAATATTACAATAATCATTTATAAAACAATATTGGAACATACAAATTTTATAAGACAATAATTAATAATGACCTACTATAATAATATACTTATAAAATATTGACTAGAGGTGCACTATGAAGCGCTCGTTTCCAAGTAAGAATGGAACAGGCGTCAAATTCACTTTAGTATCGGACAGTCAATTGTTAAAACATGGTACAGAAGTCAGAGCCATACTGTTATTCTATGCCGAAGGTGTTAGTTTCTTCCACTGCGAGCAGCAATTTCTCATGCAGGATCTCGAGGGTGGGGTACGGGGGCAGGTCGAGGCGGTTGAAGCAGGTGTGCGCGCGCGGCAGGCTGTTGGGCTTGCCCCACTTCTCGATGCAGAACTTGCGCGGGCCGACGGAGCCGCGCAGCGCCGCAAAGCCCTCGTATGGGATGCTCGATGTGCCCGTCACAAACTGCACGAGGCGCAGACGCTGCTCATTGCTGAACCTGGTAAAACATTATTCAATGTGAGTATAAGATTGAGTACAGAATTAAATTATGTCAAGTACACGGATAATTTATATAATATATGACCGGTCAAACTGAATATTCTTTTAAATTTCAAAATGAAATCTTCAAATGCTGAATGCTTTCTTTATTAGTAAAATCACTCAAGTTTGAGGAAAAATAAGTCACCTTGAACATACACCTCATTAAAACGCAATACAAAATGGGACAGTCAAAGGTGATTTAACAAGGTTCTAAAAATATGGAAATGATACGGAAATTTGAATATAAGCCCACCTTCTACTATAAAACGTTTATAGCGGTCACATCTGCCCTGATGATGGACACTGCAACGCTGTCCGAAACGTTGGCTAAAGAAGGAGGTAGCGTAACACGGCATAATACCCCAAAAACTAATAACAAAAATTTATAGCGGTTTTTGAAATACTCATTATTCAGATATCTGAACTGTTATATTAATGAAAAACTAAAAAATCACATATGACAACAATTGTCTATAAGTACAATGAGGTTGTTTATATTTAAAGAGTTATGAACAATAGTTTTTTTGATATCTGCAAAAATGTTATGAGCTTTCAAAGTGAACTGACTATTCAGTAAAAATTACAATTGAAATGGCAGTGCGGTTACTGTTGTGCCCTATCTCTTCTGTTGCCGTGCCAGTCATTTTATGCATCATGACGTCACACCCGTATCGGCCGGCCACGTAAAACAACAACATTTTGACGGCTTATATCTTCGGTACTATTCAATATTTTCCAAAAATTTACTTACAACTTGAATATTAACCCGCAGGGGTTGACAACCAACTTCAATAAACAAAAAGATAGATGTTTATTGAAGTTTTTTGTGTTACTTGGCGGTAAGGGTCTTCGCTCATGGAGAAACCGAAAACTGTTAAAGCAACTATGATTTCAGAAATTATATCAGCTTGTTTAACAAAAATATAATTTTTAATTCAATGAAGACAATATTACCTAAATTTGAGGTTTTACTCGTAAAGTAAAAAAAAATATATGTATATAATTTATTAATAATTTATCAATTATCAACCTCCCGAATAAAATTGATATTTTCCTTCTCGCACATATCGCAAACTATTCGAAAACTTGACAGGTCGTGAGGCACAACCATGGGAACCTGTCAACCTGATAACTTAAAACGCGCCGGCCGCAGCGACTAGCACTGAGTTACGGCGTCGCCCTTGACAACTGGTCTTTAACAAGTTGCCTGTGTGCGGATCGCCAATGATATTCGCAAGTTGCTTTCCTGTGGATAGCAATTGAGTTGCTGACTGTTTTTTTTTAGTTGACCCATGAGCGGATAGACTAACACTTACAATAAAGTGACATATTTATTAGTCTTTTTTATACCAAGTAGATATAATATCTGAAGGCAAAATGAACATAAAGGTTAACACTCAATTGTAGTGCTTCGTAATGTGTGTGGGCACAATTCTTCAACACTGCAAATGCAAGGGGTTCAGCCTAGCGATTCCGTATTCGTTATTGGATAACGGAAGTAATCTCCTGTCAGATTTGTGTGATTTTTATGGCTGTTATTTGCGTTTTCTATGTACAACGTACATTAAATGAGTAAATAATCATATGTACTTGCGGGAATTCATGTTTAAATCGATCTAAACTAAAATATGTGACGTAAAAATCACATAAATCTGACAGAAGATAACGTCCGTTGTCCAATAACGATCTCACAAAAAATACGGAATCGCTGGGCAGCCTCTAGGCGATAATAATAAAAATACTAACCTTCCGATGGTCTGCCAGAACCAGTGTATGACGGGATGCTGGTCATGGTAGCCGCTGCGGTACTCCGTGTTGTTTCTCCAGTCGGCGATGTCAATCTCCGCCGTGCCAGCGATGACCAGCTCCAGCTCGCGGGCGTCGAACACGGCCACCAGGCGCGGGTCCACCACCTCGTAGAACCCCCTCACCAGCCACTCTGTCTGCTCTGCCACCCCTCGCTCCAGTCTCCAGCGGACTACTCGCTCCAAATACTCCTGGAAATTACAAAATTACAATCAGATCTCTGATTTGTGCAAATGGATGGAACATAATGAAAGCGTTTTTTATTGCGGTATTTTAAATAGGTACATAGTTATCTATGTCCTAATACAATCCTTATATACAGGATGTAACAGGACGTACCCGAGGGATTTTAACCAGCGATACCTGAGCATATTTGAAGTAAAAAATGTAAATGAAATTTTGGTCTCTTTTTTTATGACATTTTTTTATTTTTTTTCTTCAAATTTAAACAAAAAAAAATTCTTTCGCTTGTTGTCATTGGTCATTCAGCCGAGCAACCGACCAACCCCTCACCCCGCCTCCAACTGTCCAACACCTACCATTTTTTAATATTTTTGTAGAAAAAAAAATAAAAAAAACATTAAAAATGTCACCGGAGACCAAAATTTCATTTACATTTTTTACTCCAAATAATGTCAGGAATCGATGGTTAAAATCCCTCGGGCACGTCCTGTTACACCCTGTATACATACACTTAAAATAACACATTTATACTAAATCAATCACATATCTTCGCAATTTAATTTTAAATGCCTTTATGCTCTCTTCCAATTTTATTTCTTCTGGTAATTCTCCAAATATCTTAAATGTTTCGTACATCAATGACTTTTGACTGTGTTTTTTTCCTGAAGGGGAGTCTTAGTTCATTTCTCTCGTCTCATGTGTATGTTTGCTTTGTAGTTTATCAATTTTTCTTAGGAATTAAATACACGTATGGCCATTGATTATTTTGTAGATTAACAAGTATTGAAGTAAATAATTTGTTTGATGACAAGATATTTAACTCTTGACCCCTGCTAAGTCACCAAACGTAGTGAACTACTTGGGGTGATCTACGACGAAGGCGTCCACTAATATCTACAGGAATTCCAAAAACTGAAAAAATCTAACTAATATCTATGAGAACCAAAGTGCGTACGAATATCTACAGCTCAATTGCTGACTAATATCTATGAGAACCAAAGTTGACAAATATCTACGGCACTGGCATAGGTTGGATTTGCAATTATGTATACCATATTGGAAAACGTAATAATGCAGTTTAAAAAAAACTTTATTTATGTATGTATGTAAAAACCCCTAACATCGACCTATTGGACACATTTAGCTGATTATTAAGGATTTGGGTTTTTGTTTTAACAGCTTTCTTTATTTCGAGTGCTTCTAAATTATGTAGTCTGTTACCATAACTATTTCTATGTGAGTTAGGTTAGGTTAGTTTAGGTTGAGGTGCCGTGTATTTCGAAATAAATAAATAAATAAATATCTTTGTATTATGACCAATAAATTATGTTCAATAAATTATTGTCCTCGTAAACAGCAAAATACGTAATATTATGCAAAAACTTCATGTACTTTAAACAATTAAGCCTTTACGTAATTAGTAATTACGTAATTGAAGTAATTTAAGCTTCTCCGTACAACCTCTTGCTCAGCTGCCCTCTGTAGATATTAGTCCAACCTACGCTCTGTAGATATTAGTCAACACTAGGACCGTCATAGATATTCGTCCGATCTTAGCTCTGTAGATATTAGTCCAACATATGAGCTGTTGATATTCGTCCGACATACAGGCTGTAGATATTAGTACCTGGAGTCACCTACGGCAGAGGTGTTGGTTATCCAATAAATGGTTCCCGCGGTGGCGGTACCCATACCCGCCTTCTAAATTGATAAATTTTATTACATTATAAAAAAATAATAAAAAAAGCTTGTTCAAATTGGTTCGAACACGACTGTAGTCAAATGGCGGCCATGTTTGTTGTGTGCCACATCAGCAACCATTTTTTATTTCCGTTCCCGAGGATAAAACGGTCCAAGTCCGAAATTTGAAGAAATGAGTTTTTGATGTAGACTTGAAGTAAATTATCATGTTTATCAGTGGCAGAAAGATGGAAGTCCCATTATGAAGAAAAAATAGATTTTCAAAATTGCATGTGGATGCAAGTACCATGATGCAACAACTATCATAGAAGCAGAAGGGTGTACCATGGACTTTATTCCTTTTATAATACACCACATGTCATAACAAAATAGTCCACTTCATTTAGAGGCAGTAGGACTCAAGTCCATGTTTTTGATTTTTTTTTACATGAGCTCCACACAGGAGGCCCTGAGGAAAATAATTTCCCTCGGGGCCTATTTCATCTTTGGGGATGCTGTGTGGAGGGGTTTTTTAAAGGAAGGGAAGGAGAGGAGAGTTCTGGGAAGGAAAAGGGTTTAAGGGGTGGGTAGGAATCTAGGGTTCAGCATGTCCTGGTCATCCGCCTGCAAGACCTAGACAAACCTCACCCCATGAACCCGGCACCCCTGCTAAATCACCAAACGTAGCGAACCACTTGGGGTGATCTATGGCAGAGGTGTTGGTTATCCAATAAAGGTTCCCGGGGCGGCGGTACCCATTCGCGCCTCCCAAATTGAAAAGTTGACTCAAGTCAGCGTTTTTTTTTAAACAATTATTTTTAAAGGCTTTACTATAAAAATTTAGTTTAATTTGCTCCTTTTTAAAACAAAACTAACTGATTTAATAATTAGTTTTTTTCTTATCTATCATACAACATCTCCTGAACATTTACCTTTTTGGACTTGCTTCCGTATGTTTCGGGTACAGAATTTGGTTCGCAAGTTCACAGTTCAAGGCCAAGCCATTCGGATTAGTAGCTTACCCCTTCTATTGTGTTGATCGAACCGAGCGCAGAAAGGGACAGCAAATTTCGCATTGCACTTTGACTTGAAAGCGCGAAAATAATGAACAGCTGTTTTTAACCGTGAAACGACCGTACTACACGGAATAAAATTATGGATAATTTCAAAATAATGCTTTAAATCCGGATTTCTTTGTTTGTTTTCTTTTAATTAGTTTTTATTAGTTAGGTACTATGAACGTCAGTAATAATTTATAAGAATTTGACCAAAAAAAAATCAACTTCTGACTCGATTTACTCGAAAACGAAAGCTCAAATCAAAAAAAATTATACCACAAAATCGACTCCAAATGTGATGAGGATTCCCCAGTTTCCCGCTTGTACTACGAGTTTTCGGACACCTTGTATACTCCGATAACAAGTATAATGTTCAATGCACAATTTTACTGGTATGACGGTCAAAAATGAAAGAGAATCTCTAACATGCAAATAGGCCTTTTATACCTTCCATTGGCATCATTTATTAGAGACACAGTTCACTATTATTCCATAATCTCCAACCTATGTTCATTACAATAAATTCATCATCAAAGGAAATGATAATGCTGTAACCGTCATTACCAGTGACCATGTTTTATACTTCATTTCAAAGGAAAATTTTTTCTTCCTCGATTTATTTGATTTCAATGGTTCTAAGATTATACAGTCAATAGTTAGAAAATCATAATTCATTTTATAAATTTCAAAAGGTTTTTACTTTCATGTCTGGATATTTTAGTTGTTTTGTTTTAAAAAAACTATTTATGGTCTTTTCCTGTTAGGGAACGTACCCATTCTACGTGACACGTTTAGGGGGGGGGGGGTCTTCAAAATGTCACGGTTGGTACAAATGAGCGGTGGCGGGCTTAGGTTTTTGGTCACCGGGGGGGGGGGGGGTTAAAAATTTCAAAAAGTTGGTCACGTAGTATGGGTACGTTCCCTTACATGGACACATTTAAATCAAAATATAATTTAAAATTTTAAGCAACCCCCGACACAAAAATCTGATGACCTTGAAACGCTTGAACAGATTTTTCATGAATTGTAGCTAAGAACCATCTCGATCATGTCAGCTTTCAAACAAAAAAAACCGTATCATAATTGGTCCATTTGTTTAGGAGCTACGATGCCGCAGACAGACACACACACAGACAGACGCACAGAAAGTCAAACTTATAACACTGCTCCTTGCATCGGGGGTTAAAAAAAGGTTCATGCAATAATATTACATACTTCATTAATTTGATTTTTTTTCACTTTTAGGTTAGGTCAGGGGTCGGCAACCTGCGGCTCTTTGGATGTGAAGCTGCGGCTCTTTAGTTCCGTAAGCAAATATTTATTTAAAAAAAAAATTAAAAATCGTTCATAATCGATGAACAAGGATTAGGCACCATTTCTATCTCTCAGCCACTTGTACTTCACCGCACCCCTCCCCCGTGACATGCGTCATTACTGTCGTCAGTCGATGTCATTTCTATGTAGGTTTGAATTCGCTTTCGACGCAAGACAGTTTGGCATCTTCACCAGTGCTTCGGCTGTGGCGTATAGTTTGTTATTTCAAGTAGAAGAGCTAGAAGGGAATTAACTTCTCAAAGGTATGTATGTAAATATATAATAATAACCTAAAACTGCAAGGAAAGGGGAACCCAGCCTATGTTTTGGTAAAAGAATTGGTTTGTTTCGAAGAAAAATTAATTATTTTTGCAGAAGATATTCAGAGCGGTAAATTACTTAATTTTCAATTTCTAAAGCAATACCGCGATAAAACCAGTGCAACTATTGACATGAATTACTTCAGCACAGTTATAAAAAAAATTAAGGATGAATTTGCTGACAGATTTCAGCAATTCAAAACCAATAAAAGCACTCCAGCATTCATAGTAAATCCTTTCAACACAAATAGTAACGAAATCCACATTGAGCCATTTGGAGTTGAATTGAATTTGAGTTGAAATCTACTTGAGTTGAAATCCACATTGAGCCATTTGGAGTTGGAAATCATGCCTCTACAAATGCAATTGATCATTTTAAAAATCATGTATAACAGTGTTTCTTAACCGTATCGCCCCCTTTACCACAGTAAAATAATCCAGCCCTCCCCCCCTCCTTCTAAAGTATACTGTATTATATACTGTCGGCAAAAAAAAATGTGGCTCTGTAAAAACTTTGATATTTTGTAAATTGTAATTTTTGGCTCTTCAGACTCAAAAGGTTGCCGACCCCTGGGTTAGGTTAATAACAAAAGGTTTTATTTTATTTTAACTTAAACGACATGTATAATTAGAAAGTACTTCATATATAAGGTGTTTATTTGGAAACAGACAAATGATCAGAGAGGACGGAACTCACATATACACATGCCTTTATATATCGTTGCATTCTTTCTTGCATTCTTTCAGCATTCTTTCTTGCTTGCACTCTTCTTCTTTTCACATTACACATTCATTCAAAGGTTCATAAGTACATGGTTTTGTAAACCGTGTCCAGAAACTTAGTACAAGCAAGAAACTGGTGAATTTAATAAACATAAAGAACCCAAAAAACAGCTTCTACTGGAGTCCTGGACGCGTATTTACAATCCTTATCGCGATTCAGTCGCGCTGCGGACTGAAATGCGGTAGGGATTGTAATGCATAAATCACCTTACAAACACTACCTCATTTCAGTCGCATTACGCGCTTCGTTGCTCTATCTGTTTTGGTGAGAGTGACAACTGTAATTATAGAAGGGTTAGCAGAGAAGATGGACCGCGTTTTTTTATACTTCAAAAAAAAATTTTACATTGAAAATTTATTTTTTAAGTAAAAAATAAATGCGCGTTTTAAATTTTTTACTTCAAAAAAAAATTTTAAATTGAAATTTTATTTTTTAAGTAAAAAAAAACGCGCATTTAATTTTTTTTTTGAACTAAAAAAAAACGCGGTCCATCCTCTGCTAACCCCTCCATAATTACGGTTGTCACAGAAACAGATAGAGCAACGAAGCGCGTAAGGCGACTGAAACGCGGTAGTGTTTGTAAATGATTTATGCATTACAATCCCTACCGCGTTTCAGTCCGTCCTGGACACCGTGTATGGTATAAATTAAGTCTGACTGGCATAGGTAAATTTTTCAGAAAATATGAAATATTTACAGCAATAGGTGTCATCGTTTTGACTCGTAAATTAATGTTTTTGGGATTGATATCTAGGTGAAAGTCGTGGAAATTTGATTCATTTTAATTTCATGGGACAGAATTGATCCATTTTTAAAGCTTTGATTAATAACAATGTGATGGATTAATAAGCCAATTGAAACAATCATAAAAATCAGTGTGATTACTTTCACGGCAGTAAAAAAAGTACCATAATATATATTATTATGTGTGGATATCATAAATCTGTAAATACTGATAAAGATTATGTAAGGATATAAATGTAATTTGCAGGTATTAGGCTTATCAGCCAATGTCAGCATTACGTCAGGTAACAGGATTACGACTAATGAACGCATTAATGTGACATTAAATTGCATCCAAATAATAGATCGGTCTATCAATATTGATTAAAATACATATCCGTCTCCATGCTATATGTTTCGGGTATCATTCCTGCTTAAAGCAAGGTGGGCTGATAAAACTTCATCACATTTTATTGACGATAAATGCCGTTTAGAATTTTTGATATTTGAATGATCTCGGTTAAATCTTTGTGTACCAATGATAAGTTAATTGATGGTCTTCAAATGTGAGGAACTTTGTAATACCTTAACGTGAGCCTTCATTGTATAATAACAGGTAGGTAATAGAAAAATCTTTTGAAAAATTTTGGTAAAAGGTACAAGAGATTGTTTTATTTTCACATTACAATCAGAAATCTCATATAAACTTTCTAATATTTTAAAGAACATACCTTCTTATTCTTTTCCGTGACTAAAATATTCCTTCCTCCCGGCTTCAACTCCCTTTCCACGACTTGTCCAAAGAGCTCCTCGGTAACAGAGAAGGTCAGCTCCAGTCCTGACGAGGCCGTGGTCCCGAGATCGTTGTCCCGGATCCAGTGCAGCGAGCGGTGGAACTCCTCGTCCAGGGACTCCAGGTCCGACAGGCAGACGGGGAGGCGGAGGAGGGCCTTGTAGAAGGGGCGCGTGAAGAAGGCATCAAGAAGGTATTGGTGGACGAGAGCTAGGCCGAGAACACGACCACTGAAGCGGAACCTGGAATGGGAAAGATCAGTTGTAGTTGATTGAAAAAATGAGGAAAGTTCATGAAGTACTAAGCTCTTATTTTTTGCCATATTATGTATATGACTGCGGTGGGTAGCACAACACAGCCAGGATTATTGTCATTGCCGGAGATAATAAAAATCATTTGTCTTTCATATGGTGGCATTTTTTATTACAGACTGTGTAGGTACCTTAGCATGAGATGCCATGAGCAAAATGCAAAAGATATGGAGTGACATAACATATGAAAAACGAAGACCACCAAGGGAAGACTCGTCTGGGTGTTGATTTTCCCTATATTTCTGTACGGTGTGGAAACATGGACACTCAATGAAAGAAAGCGGAGAGACGCCCTCGAAATGTGGTGCTGGAGAAAAATGCTCAGGATTCCATGAATAGCCAAACGGACCAATTCGTCCATTCTGGAAGAGATAGGCATTCATAATAAGCATTCAACTATCTGCCTACAATGCATTTTAAGATCTCTCAACACGTTGCTCGCCAAAGTGAAGACTCCGGCTTGGAGAAACTCATAGTCATGTGCAAAGTGGAATGCAGAAGAAGCAGAGGAAGGTCACCAATGCGCGGGAGTGACCGGTGACCGAGGATCACTGGCGTCCGGCACGTAAGTGTCGGCAGCTCTCCACGCAGCACAGAAAGCGAGTGGAGGTGCCTTGTCCACCATGGAAATTGGAGTAGGGGACACGATCCTCAGCAATGACAAACCGACTGAAGAAGAAGACCTTAGCATTGATCAGTTCATCACGAGCATGCAATTTGAATGCATGTCAAAAGGTATAGTTAATAAGAAGAGGTCTCTCAGAAGAACTTTGTGGGATACCACACTTTACTTCTACATTTCGCAAATGTTTCAACAAAAAATACAGCAATACTCCGGCATGTACACAGCTTTTGAAAAGTGTGTTGTTTGTCATCTCTGCCAGCAAGAGACAAAAGGCTGAAAATGATGAATTGTTAGATTAGGACGACTAGGTAGGACCAGTCAAAATAACATTCTATGGGTTTTGAGTTTCTTTAGCCTTGAATTATAAAAAATCGTTAAAGTTAAAACAAAGCCCTTCCATTATTGATTTTATAGAATTTATGAGAATATTATTTGCTCGCAAAAATATCGAATTTCCGAGTACATAATACTCGTACACGTGGATGAAGAAATGTTTGGTTCATGAACGTTAAAAGGTTCGAATAAAAAAATTGTGTAAACAAGGTTTACAAAAACCCACTTAAATTTCACCCGAAGTTGAAATGAAAACAAGGCAATTTAATATTATCATTTTGGGAGGCGGGTATGGGTACCGCTGCCCCGGAAATCATTTATTGGATAACCAACATCCTTACTATAGGACACCCCAAGTGGTTCGCTACCTTTGGGACTTAACATATTTGCGGCATGTTCCAGAGTGGAAGATCAGTATCGCCCTGGTGTAAGATCACCATTCAGAATTGAAACGTTGCTTGAAAATGGCTTTAGCCGTGTTTGGTGACCAGATCTGAATAGCCAGGTACTTCCCAACCTTCCTCTTCCCCACCTCCTTCCCCTCCCCACTACCCTCAGCCTCACAACATACCCCAATTGGGGATGCCATAGTCTCACTGGCTCCAGACGGGAGCAGTTGAGATTCTTGTGCGGTATTCACTGTAAAAAAAAAAAACAGAGGTGCTCGGATTTTTCTAGGTCTTGGCGGCGGATGCGTTTGCCCACCTAATAGGTGGCGGGCCGGATCGGGAGACTGGTTGAGGGAGGCTTTTTGAACTCTCCAGCCGCTCTCGATCGAGAGGTGGATTAATAGGTCCGTAACTCCTGTACACATTACCCAGATTCCTACCCATCCCTCATACCTTTTTCCTTCCCAGAACTTTATCTCCTTCCTTTCCCTAAAAAGACCCTCAACACGGCATTTTCAAAGGTGAATAAAAAATCACGGGATTGTTTTCATTCTTGACACATCGGTTCCAATTTTGAAAATGACAATTCAAATAATTTTCTGTTAAAATATTATATTACAGGTTATCGTTTCTCTAAATTCTTGAATAAATCTGTTCCAATTTGAAAATGACACCTAAATTAAATTCATTGAACCAGAGTTAAATTTACAGACAGACAACCCGAATTAGTATATTCGATGATGATTTTTTAATAAATATTCCCGCGGCAAAAAGTATAATAAAAATTATTATTAACAGAACGATATTTATCCATGTGGTCGATATAACAGAAAAGATAAAACGAGAGATAATTACCCATATCCGTTTTTGAGGGAATCCTCGTGGTATATACTGTACCAGTGTGCGATTTGTTTTTCTTTAAATACTGAACCACATATCAAACAAATTAGTGACATGAAAAATACGGCTCAATCGGTAAACGACGTTATCTGGGAATATTCTCAGAGTAAACAGGATTACTGTTAGTTATCGATAACTGACGGCAAATGACGAACGACAGCGACACTATCCGTAATAAGACAAATAAATGTGGCGCATGTCTGAATACTGAACACGTAATAAAAAAATATTATTCCTTTATTGATTCACGTGGAAGAATTTTTAATATTTTCGGAGGCGATAAGCGGCAGGAAATAATATAGAAGCGTGTCAATATTGGAATATTGAGCGCTTTTATTGTTAATTGTTACCGTGACGACCCACGATCACGGTACCGCGGCTGCACAAAAAAGTCAATAAACTTGTGTACATTAATCACAATAATTCTGCAGGTCTTTCAAAAGACGAGATACCCAATGTACGTAGGTCTGTTTCCTTCAAAGGAAAAAAGTAATAATTTTTTGCATCTCTCTCTCACACACCGCACCGTGACGTCTCCGTAGACCCCTACAATACTACTGACGTCTCCGTAGACCCCTACAATACTACTGACTACTGACGTCTCCGTAGACCCCTACAATACTACTGACTACTGACGTCTCCGTAGACCCCTACAATACTACTGACTACTGACGTCTCCGTAGACCCCTACAATACTACTGACTACTGACGTCTCCGTAGACCCCTACAATACTACTGACTACTGACGTCTCCGTAGACCCCTACAATACTACTGACTACTGACGTCTCCGTAGACCCCTACAACACTACTAGCCGTGACAATAATTTTGAAAGTATGGAATATAGCTACAAGGATAATATTGAAGTGTGAGTGAATTTCAAAAATTCAAAAACGTCAGACGTCAATGCGCTGATGGTTTTGCTTTTGTTCTTAAACATATAACGCCGCAGCTCTTTCTTACAGTCGAAAATGAGACAAACAGTGAATGTATGTCTGCACCCCCAAAGGAAACATACATCTCTCTCCCACGTATATATATCTTTTTTTTTATATGAATACCGCAGAGTTCCAACTGCTCCCGTCTGAAGCCAGTGAGACTATGGCATCCCCAATTGGGGTATGTTGTGAGGCTGAAGGTAGTGAGGTGGGGAAGGAGTTAGGGAAGAGGAAGGTGGGGAAGTACTTGGCTATTCAGATCTGGTCACCAAACACGGCTAATGCCATTTCAAGCAACGTTTCAACTCTGAATGGTGGTCTTACACCAGGGCGATACTGAGAGTATCTTCCACTCTGGAACGTGCCGCAAATATACTATATATTATTTTAAATTAATAAATTGTGAAATAACACAAATTAATCAAATAAAATTTATTTGCCACGCCGGGATTCGATCCCGCGACCTTCGGATTGAGAGTCAAGAGCCTTACCGCTGGACTACACCTGCCGTGTTTCCTCCAAAGGAAAAAAAAATAGTACTTTGGAGGAAAGAGACACTATATTGTGTGTCTCATCTTTTGTCTCACCATTATTAATGTGTAAGAAAGAGATGCAGCATTATTAGGATAACGTTTAATGCATTTTTGTGCCGTCACGGTACCCGTAATCATGGATAGTCACGGTAGTAATAAAAGCGCTCATTATTGGCGACTTTAATTTTAATCTTTTGAGCAAAATACTGCAACAATGATAGCGGTTTTCGAATAAGAAATAAGAATACAAACACAGGATGACAGATAACAATCTGAGTCACATAACAGGCAGAATGGACACTCGAAAACAGAATAGGCTAATGAGGGGCCGACTAATCGATTTGGCGAAAGGAACCTCGCCTCAACAAACAAGACAATGGCAGGATTAAAAACGGTCCCTTCAGAATGATTTTTTTTTAATCTCCAAGACTGGTTACTACTTACAGTTTCCAGTGTCGGAATATAACAAAGGAAAACTTTGTTTTAAAATGAGGCGCGTGTTCTCAAATTCCGTGACACAAATAAGCCCCTTGTATTACAAATCTACGTACAAGAGAAATAATGCCAATGATAATATGAAAATCTAGAATGGACAAAAGCCGAAAAAGTAAACATGGAAGTAGATGAAAGTAAAGACATTAACGAGGGTTACACTGTAATACCGCTGAACAAGTAAACTAAAATTTATCTACACTTCTGCCCTGATTATAGACACTGTAAGGCTGTGCCAAACGTTGGGTAAGAAGGAGGTGTAAACGCGGCTAAATATCCCAGAAGTAAAACAAAATAGGTAAAGTAAAAAATAATATAGTCCCATGCAAGGCTGTCCCAATTGTTGACTCAAGGAGGGCATAATAATATAATGAAGCAAGGCACGACCAAGTGAATCAGATACTTGAGTCGGGCCATGTCAAGAGTCAGAATAATAGAAGAGCATGTATGAGACGATGTATGAATGTAAACGAGGTAAGGGGTGTGTGCCAAGAACGAGTTGTTTGGCGGTCCGTCTTCTCTGCCTACCCCTGCGGGGAAACGGCGATGGTTAGTTAGTTATGAAGCAAGGGATTGTATAAGGGAATGTCACACCCCCCCCCCCCCTTGCCAAAGTATTGCGTAGGAAAAATTTACATTTCTAATAAACACAACAATATTATTCGCATTGTCTCTTTTATCAATGTGATTATTGATAATAAGTTGTTGCAAATAAAGGTCCCAAAAACTGATAATGCGCGTTTTCATCCCGTGACAAAACATCTTCCGACAAAATATCCCACCGACAAAACATCCTCCAACAAAATAACTTTACCTTATTTAACTTTTTACTATTTTTTTAAATAATTTATTGTCTTTACAGGATGTCTATATTATTTTTTTCCCATATTTTTGTTAGGTTAGGTCAGGTTTTAGTAGATATTTTGTTGGGAGATGTTTGTCCGTAGGATATTTTGTCGCGGGATGAAATGTTGCGGAACCCCAAAAACTTTTAAATAAATATTCCAACCCCCCCCCCCCCTTTTTCTTCCCTCCAGTACCGAACCCCCCTCCCTGTGTGAATCCCATAGCTAAGTCCTTGTAGAGAAGAAAACATACATAAAATGTCAATTCAAGCTGGCCGAAAAGTTGGCTCAAGCCTCAAGGAGAAGAAAGCTCAACAGGATTACGCCAAAAGTCAAACAACAATATTATATACTAGCAGACCCGGCTACACGTTGCTGTGGCTAACGAAACACAACGCCATTACCCAATCCACACCACCCGCTTGCCAGCTGCCCGCTGCCTTAATTGAATATTTGAATTTCTCGGCTTTTCTCTACTATAATAAGCGTATATTATACATATAAACCTTCCTCTTGAATCACTCTATCTATTGGTGAAAACCGCATGAAAATCCGTTGCTTAGTTTAAAAGATCTATGCGCACATACATATAAAAGATATAAAAGAAAACGATTGTAAATAATAAATAAAAAGGTGTACTTTACTTACCAGTCATGATAGTTGTCGACAAAGGCCGACATGGGTGAGATCTGCACGGTGTAGGTGTCGTTGGCCGAGTACTCGAACAGGCCGTAGTAAGGGTTGAAGAGCTCCCTGGACAGCAGGAAGAAGAACTCCCTGGAGGGGCCCCCGTAGTCCAGCCCCTCCTCGCTGTCCCACGTCACGCCCAGCTTGCCCTTCTGCAGCTCCTTCTTGCCGCAGGACATGATGCGGCGGAAGGCGTCCTCCAGCAGGTGATCTCGTCTTATATTCAACCTGGAGAAGCAATCCTCGCCATTAACATTAACAACAACAGAAGGTACTTTGATAACGGATCGAAGGCCGAAACCGATTTCACACAACAAGTAAACTAGAAAAACTTATTATCAAATCAAAAATGCTAAATTCGGTTGTCGGTGCGTGAAGTGAAAAATTCATGCGTGAAATTATTTACGTTCAATGAACTCAAATTTGCTTGGAAATTTTCAAAATAGAAACCAATTAGGTAAATTCAGACAAGCAATAAAGTAGGTACCTACCCACAATCAGCACAATCATCGTATAGCTTTACATAACTAACTAACCATCACGTCGTTTCTCGGTCTTGGCACATCTCTTTGCCTCATTCACATTCATACATCGTGTAATACGTCATACTCTTCTATTATTCTGACTCTTGACATGGCCCATCTCAAGTATCTGATTCACTTGATCGTGCCATGTTTTCCTCGGGCGTCCTCGACTTTTTCTACCATTCACATTTGCGTCATATATTCTTCTTACATTACTTTATTCGTTCATTCGCCCGACATGCCTAAACCATCTGAGGGTCCCTTTCTTCATCATACTCATTACGCTTACATCAGCCTTGCATTCTTTGCGAATTTCCACATTTCTCACACGATCATACATGGTTTTACCACACGTACGCCTCAGGATCTCATTTCAACAGCATTCAGTCTGCTTTCATCCTTCCTCTGCCAGTTTCATGTCTCACTGCCATACATCAGGGTAGGTACCAGCACTCCATTGTGGACTGCTAGCTTCGCTTCTTTTGACAGTTTTTATTAGCGCCTACGGCATTCAGTCAACGGCATTAATGGAGTTACCCTTCTTTCAATATCTCTATCAGCCTTCCCATCTCTCGTAAACATACTACCCAGAAAAGGAATATAAGTTAAATTGAAAACAACAGTAGGTATAACATAAATAAAAAAGGATTTAAAAAATAAATCATAAAACGTACTTATTATCAGACTAACTTTAAAGAACCAGTAAAATTTATATACGCATACCGTATGCATAAATTATTCCTCGTTATTACTCGGTATTTACATTAACTAAAAAGTGTTGAACATTTGGCATATAATTAATTAACAATTCTATATTTTAAATGTGTATTTCTTTAGCCAACGTTTCGGACAGCGTTGCAATGTCCATCGTCAGGGCAGATCCGGTAAATTCGCTGTCCGAAACGTTGGCTAAAAAGAAGGAGGTAGCGCAACACGGTATAACACCCCCAAAACAAATAACGAAAATACTTTTAGCCGTGAAAATCTTAAAAGTGTATTTCTTTTGTTTAATGTTTTGTCAGATTTTGCGATTTTCCATGTTTACTAACGGTGTTCATTCGAAAGGTAAATTTCTGATCGAATCTGATGAAAAACTGACAATGTTTGTTATTTTTGAAAGGCTGAGTCCTGAGGCAAATATTTAGTAAATATATTCTACTTCACACATCCCGCAATTGATTTTGACGGGTCTTCTGCGTTAGTCATTAAATAATTATGAAAGAAATAGGAAATTATACAAATTTAACACGAAAATCGTACATACTTATAATTTTATACGATAAAAACACGCACGCAAAAAAATACTAAAAGCATATGTATATAATATGCTTGGATCTGGTCAGTACAATTTTTAGTGTTTATTATTCTTGAAGTTTATATTAATATAATTTAAATTCGCACAGCAGCCGAGCAAGGAGTGAAAAAGGATTTCCAATTTGGTGAAAGATACCATGAAAGCATTCTCTCGCACCTGGACAAGAGGAGGAATCCAACAATTAACTGAAAAACCCGTAGAGGTATATGCTTTGGTATTACATACTTAAAACACAAGAAAGCAAGTCTATCAAAGGTTTATTTCATTCATCATTCTCCATTGATGATTTCGACAGGGAATCATCAATTAAGTTTATGAATGGACGATTGAAAAGTTATTGACAGATGTTGTTGAATGTATATATTTGGATAATGATGATGGTTATCAATCGGCGATTCAACAGCTGTTTAAAGTTATGAATTCTTGGTAATATTTGATCAGTCAATGTGGCAGTGTGACCAAAATTTTGACTTTGCACTTTGCGTGTCATCAAAATTTTAAAAATTCTAGCAGTCTCATTCCTGGGAATATTTTGGTGCTAGTGCAAATTCTAAGATCCAAGGTCGATAGAGGATTGAGAGAAACAACAAGAGGACAATTTGATAAGAGCGAAAGTCCAGTTGTTTTAAATTCATTTTTATGCGATCGATAAACAAAACAAAAACAATCGGGAGATGAAAGTAAACCAATAATAAAGAAGCAAATTTGGTGCATTTTCGAACAAAATATGGTAATCGCTAAAAAAAAGAAGAAGACAAATAGAAAGAAGAAGGATGAACTTTCTCTCCTTCAGAGAGAAAGAAATCCGGAAGGATTTCAAAGTGATTTGTTTAGTAACGCTCAATTCGCCTGTTGGTCTGAGATTTGCATTGGGAAGAACGTATTTGTGCATTTGAGGAGTGTTGAGCGAAAATTTCGATAAAAGTAGTTTAGTAGGATTGGAAACAACGACCGTAATAAGTAGTTGTGAACTGTTTGTTGTTCGTTGCACGCTCGGGAACGATGACAAGTTACAGACATCATCCGGGTTAAAAGAAAATTATTCAAAAGCATTCATGTCAATATTAAATAATATAGGTATGTTTTGTATTAATATTAATCGCATTGAAATAACTGGAATTTTTTATTTAAATATTATTATAATGTTTTTTTATTTATTTAATTAAACGAAGACAATGTGAGCGAAACTCAATCAAAAATCTGGAAACAGAAAAATCAGAAAAAGATATTGGCACCTTTGGGACTTGAACCCAGGACCTCTCGCTTTCCGGGCGAACGCGCTGTCCACTGCGCCAATGTGTCGATATCAAATTCGGTCATTTTTAACTGTATCATACTTCGACTAAGAACCACCCACATTTTATTTTCTTAACGCATATTTTATTGGCTGCTTTCTTAATGTACGATTGCAAGAGTCAAACCCGAGCTTAATGCAATCTAGATAGTGTCTGGATAAATTTTTAACCATTTTATTTAATATGCGACATCTATTGACTTTTCTGCAAGTCTAGGATGAATATTTTTATCTTTATTTTAACTTTGTGAGTAAAACTCAAATTGTAATATTTAATATTTTTTTAAATTTCAGTTTTTTATAACTTATAACATAGTCTGGTGTAATAATTGATAAGTTTAACAACATTGAATTTATTTGGATACTCGAAAAGAGGTAGGTTTTATTATTATAAATTATATTTATTAAGGTGATGAACTTACTTCAATTTGGCGGGCCCCTGTCCGTAGCCCTTGCTGTCCAGCTTGCGGTAGAAGTTCCTCAGCTTGGCCTCGAAGTCCCGGCGGTAGGGGGCAGGGGCGCGCGCCCCGTGCCTGGCGGGGCCCGGCGAGGCGGCGGGGGAGGCGGCCCCGGGCGAGGCCGCGCCCCCCACGCCAGCGCCCCCGATGCCCGCCCCACCTCCACTGCCTCCACCGCCTCCCACGGCCGGGACATAGCTCATGATCTCCTGCTCGAACAGGCTGCAACAATACCAACAATAAACCATTAGATACTTTTGATAATATATACTGACATGCAGAGCTCCGGGCCAAAAAGGCCCCTTTCTCTTTCATCGTGAAAGATACAAACTATTATTCTTTCAAATATTCCCAAATGAAAATGTAATATGATGGTGCTGCTGATAGTTCTAAAAGCTCCGTAGGAACATTTCTTTTAATACATGCGTTATTCAAAGCTGTGCCAAACGCCGGCATATCGGTCGCCGTACATTCCTAATGGGAATATATGGCGAGCTATATGCTGAAATAGGCCACATCTTTTATAGCTGTGTGTTGCACCCGTCTTAAGAGAAAGAGAAAGATATTATAACGGAGCCTTTCGGTATTTGAATATTTTGATCTTAACCTTTTCAGACCTGAATTAAAACTGGCAGTGGTAGAGTTATTTAATTTTTTTGGTGTTTTTTTTAAATTATTTTAGAAGGTATTGGTGCTTTCGTTTGAAAGAACATTAGGTCTCAGAGAGCATGTTTCACATAAAATGACGAATCTTATTCTGCATTCCAAAAATATATAAATTTAAGTAATACCTAATTCGATCAAGATTAAATACAAAAAAAAACATCTTTCATTACCTATCTAAATAAAAATGCTACAACCTGAACTATTAGCTAAATTGAATAAAAAAATAGCGTGTAAAGCAAGTCACACGAGCAATTGGAAAACGATAACCGCCAATTTTTATTCGCTCTAGATAGCGAGGATATTTTAAAAATCTAATTATTTTCAAATATACCCACGGTATATTGGAAAGGGTTAACCTTATTACCTATATAAACATTTCGTAAGACAAGTGGTAAGAGACATGAAAATGAAAAATATATTTCTTATTTATTTATTAAAAAAAATAATTAATTTAATTTAAACAAAGGTACATTCTTTACTTTGCTTATTAGATACACAATTTTAATATTTTTCTTTAAATACGTTTAATCTAGGCACATTTTTATTTTCATTAGAAACTAAGCTATTAATTTGGATGTCTTTTTGCCATTCTGTGTTTTTGATGTGTTCTATATTTTTTATCTAATACAAGCTGGTTCCCGGCATGCGTTGCTATGCCATTTAATACAGAAATTGTTTCTCCCTGCGTGTCCTTTCCCATTCGTCCCGTTCCCCTTCAGCCTCCCTTTCCTCTCCCGCGTCCCCCTTCCCCCTCTCGCGTTCCCACACCGCCTTCCCTCACCCCACTCCCCTCGCCTGCTTCCCCCGTCCCGCGAATCCTCCTCCCGAGTTCCACCCTCCCGCATTCCATTCAGTCAGTCCCGGTACATTCAGTTTTCAAACAGCTCGCATGCCTCCTATTGCAATTTTTCATACAAATTTCGTAATGCCAGAGCTCACCAGTAGTTTTATACAAACCTTGTCCTGACCATAACGAACACAACAAAAAAAGAATTATCCAATTTGGTGCAGTCGTTCGGAAGTTATGCGTTACATACATTTCGGCGATTCATTTTTATTTATATAGATAGATAAATAGATTTTCTTTCTGTCTTGTATTGTATGGCATATGTGGAAGTATTTATTATAATTTAGTTTGTCGTTAAAGTAAGTTGGTAGTAAATTGTTAAAAACTTGTAGATAATAATTAAAAGGTTATAGAAAATTCTTGGCTTCACTCAACATAATATGCCATTTCAATTATCATTTTCTATGTTAATTTATGTTTATTGTACTCCAATATTTGTCGCTTCGCTCTATTCTGAAATATATTTGGAGTTTTTTTAAGCTACCAACATTACGAAGGTAGATAATATTAGAACAGTAGTAAAAAAACTATATATCGGGATTATAACAAGGGTTTCCACAAGGTACAACATTCGGACCTTGTTAAAATGAAAATTGCGCAAGAATTATATTTAACATGTTGTGATGATGAATCTAAGGAAAAAGAATGAATTGACATTGAAAGAAACTTAACCTCACCTTACCCAAAAGGATCCATAACCTAACGCAACCCTTTGCCAAAACGAGCAAGCAAAAAAGCACCGCGTTTTGAATACGCGATATTCAATACACCAGTTCATTCAGGTTCTCGTGATGAACCATAAAATAAACGAAATCATAACATGATTATGAACTTGAATGAATGAACAAAAGTGCACCTTCTGGTCCACTATTTGCGCAGTCATCCTCACTAAGCAGTATTTTTTACTCTCACTGAGATAATGGTTGATCGATAAATTCATCTCCATCAGGAAGTTCTTCAAACCAACAGGATGAGCCATCGTGTAGTCCGTTTCTGTTTATGGCCAAGCACCTGTTGAAAGTTCCGATCAAATAAAACAGCCAATTAATGATCCGCATTCTCGTAATAGACTGTTTAATGTAACCTGTTTATGTGAAGTGGTACTCGGAATAAGGATTGTGAGAAGTTTAATCGAAGGAGTGACACCAGAACGACCATTGGTTAGGAATTGATACTCCAGTTAGGTACAGAAGTATGTATGTAAATTCGACGATCATAAAAACCCGTAGACGATTTGTCCCGGCAGGTGGGTCGCGTGGAGATTACGGGGAACGGTCGATTCTCGGCAACATTTTTACCATACCTACATGACTTTGAAAACTATTTGACTCCCAATTAGCTAAGGATCGATGGAGGGGAATCTTCATACGACGAAATGATTGACGAAATGAATTCCAAGTTTTAGCCAGTAAACATTCTGGTGGATATAAGATACTCAACAGATAGCAGTTGCAATCCAACTATTCTTGGAATTTAGAGTTATAGGTACATATAGCTAGGTGCCACGTTCAGAATATTTTATGACTTAAGTGTCACAAAATTATGTTACATTTTTCAATATTCGCTTCCTCGTGTGGTGACCTTACTTATACAAGGGTAAATCAAGCAAAATATTATGCTACTTAGTTTGTTTTGACTTGATTAAAATTAGTAGTTGTGTGAACAGTAGATCTCGGGTCGAAAAAAGTATTTCTTATTTGATAAACCAAAACCAAAATTTATAAGTGTGTACTTAAATACCTACCTACTTAATTATAATCCGTACATTTATCAAACATTGTTAAAGTAATAAGTAATAATTGACAAATAAATGTTTTATTATTATTTTAAAATTCGTCCAAATAAACGTCACTATCGCAAAGAAAATTATTTTTTAAACTTTCTCCACACAGGTAGGTACCATAATATTGAAAAAATGTGAAAAAGAAAGTAAAAAAAACACGACGATTTCATGTTAAATTCTCTTTACTGAACCATTAACACGGCCACCATCTTGAAACGGAACTTACAAACAAATTAATAGACTTAATCCTTCCTTATTTTACGTAAGGACTAATGGGACATCTTTTATAACTTTTTATAGAGTTTTTTTTTTTACATGATCTCCACACAGGAGGCCCTGAGGAAAATAATTACCCTCAGGGCCTATGTCATCTTTGGGGATGCTGTGTGGAGGGTTTTTTAAGGAAAATAAGGAGAGGAGAGTTCTGGGACGGAAAAGGGTTTAAGGGGTGGGTAGGAATCTGGGGTTCAGTATGTCCTGATCATCCGCCTCCAAGACCTAGACAAACCTCACCCCATGAACCCAGGCACCCCTGCTAAATCACCAAACGTAGCGAACCACTTGGGGTGACCTATGGCAGAGGTGTTGGTTATCCAATAAAGGTTCCCGGGGCGGCGGTACCCATTCCCGCCTCCCAAATTGGAGAACCAACCGGTTACCAGAATATGAAGATTTTAGGTGTGACCCAAAAAAACAGAGTGTGCAATTCACAAGAGGTAGAAGTGAAACCTTCAGAAAAACTAAAGTAGACAAGAGTGAGGAGGCTACGAAGCATCGCACAAAGAGGAGACCGATAGGCTACAAAGCACCGCCAAAGAGGAGACCGATAATACTATAATACGAGACAAATATATAATCCTATAGACGTAAGTTCTCACTTCAAGAAGACATGATGCCTCTTGGACTTCCACAGCCGCTCCCTTTCTTCTTGTTCTCTAGAGCCACTATATTAGTGAACTACTAACTGCAAGGTTCAATATTATAAAGTGCTTTTGAAACGATAATCCATAAACCGATGAAAGTGCATAAATTGGATCATTCACCAACGCAATAAAGTTGCCATTATACATTATTAGACTAGGCGGAAACTTCAGGCCTCGGGCCAATGGCCGAAGCAGCTACTATCCAAGCTTCCAGGAGACCACGGATCGCAGAAGAGGCCAAAGGGGAAGTATGAAGGGTTCGTAAATCAAGAATGAAAGGTGAAATAGCTGTTTATCACGCCTGCAAACCTACGCAGTCGTAGCGTGACTGCCAACCAGGAGAAATTAAAAACCGAGCTAGAAGCATAAATTAACAATGTGCCGACAGCCAACCATGAAAATTAGGTTAATATTACATACGTAATACAATAAATTCTCATTCAATGGACGCTATTGTGGTTTCATTTTGAAGAAACTACCAGTGATAAAGAATGCAGATTGGGATCTGTGGGACCCAAAATGACCCAAATGGACCAGTAAGGAAAATACAATAATAGGCAACGACTTTAAGATGATATAAAAGTGTCGAAGACACAATTTATGAGAACTCCTTCCTATCAATTAACATTTTTTTTGTATGTTTAAAAACGATGTAAGAAAATGCCAGGACGCCCGCCTCAGGAATATATTATTATGGCACGTTCAAATAATTTAAATTCTTGAGTGGATTATGTAAAAGTATGCATGTATAAATGTAAATGAAGCAAGGGGATTTTTTTTAAACATTAATTCCACATCCTAAGTAAAATAATTTCCCTCAGGGCCTATGTCTCTTTGAGGATGTTGTGTGTAGGATATTTTAAGGGAAAGGATGGAGAGGACGTTTTGGGATGGAAAAGGGTATGCGGGGTAGGATATGGAGGTCAGTGTGAGCAGAAGTGGTGGACATATGAATCCATCCCACTGCGGTACTAGGCGATGGGTCGAGAGGGTCCGGCTGAAGGGGACAAATGTTCTCCCTCAACTGGTCTCTCCTGATCCAGCTCGCTACGCACTAGCAGACGCATCTGCAACCTAGACCTTAATAAACCTCTACTCTAACTACTACAATAAAAAAATAGAGTGTATATTAAGCGTGTCCCTATTTTGTAAACATTTACCCAAACCTCACCTCATGAACACGGACACCCTTGCGAAGCCATCAAACGTAGCGAACCTCTTAGGATGACCTATGAAAGAGATGTTGGTTATACAATAAAATGATTCTCGAGGCAGCGTTCCAGAGGTACCTATTACCTACATCCGCCTCTTAAATTGTGCCTTAATAGCAAATAGCAACTAAATATAATGGATTTCGTCCAAAAGCAGACAATTGCTTTAAAACAAGTGGTTTACCTAGTATATTTTTTACCAATGCAAACCGTAAAACAATAACCACTCGTAAATAGAGTAAGTCCAGAATGTAATAATTTATCACCAGCGAAATGCAAATCATTATTCGGTAGTTAACACAATACGGACGGTCCACAGTCCACAGACAGCGAGACCTGCAGTAGAAAGTGTGCGTCGTGTTCGTGTAGCAGGTTGTACATAGACATAGAGTAGCCCATTATTTGGTACATTATACAAGATCGGTGCAGATCGCCCTACATTAGGCCATACTACCCGGAGTTAGGTACGGTTCACACGACACGGTTATTTCTAATTTCAAATGAAATTATTCAGAGTAACTTCTATTCAAACAGTTTCACTTTAAAATTTATGAAAGAAATTATTAATTTAATGAATCTTAAAACTCTCACGAGTTTGGCAAATTAAAAGGCGTATACCCTTTTCAGACTAGGTCAAAATCATAACATTACAGACGGAGAGATTATAAAATTCTAACCACTGATTTTTTTATAAGAAACGCAGAAATACAGATCTAGTCTCTACAGAAAATACACATATGTAAAATAAAACCTACACTAACCGATTGTGGCAATGAGGAGCATAATCAAAAAGCTAAATAAAGGAATTCCCCACTCGGTTCAATGATTTTTGCTATAATATGGTAAATTTGCAAAACGTCTTGAGCGATTGCTTGCCATAATGTGCCAACATTTATAGAACCTAAAAATATGGGATAAATGGTGAAATCTAGGAGGATTCGTTGGCTTTAAACCGCACTTCAGCAGTTAATATTATGTTTCCATATTAATATTTTGAGGAATGAAATTAAACATTCCCAAGAACACCAATATTTTGATGAATGATATTAATAACACCAATATTTTGAGGAATGATATTAATTAAATCCCCAGAACACCCATCGCTCGAGTGGATAAGCAAGTATAAAATATTACGAAATAATCTAAAAATATATACAAATAGATATTAAAGGGTTTAATGATTGTAAACAAGTTGCGTTTGTATTACTATTCAATATCGTTTAGTATGACTCATGTATTCGACCCTCATCAATGCAGTTGTCTCAGAGAGCACGTGAGCTGAATGAAAATTAGGAAACTGATAGTAACAATTACCATAAAATAATTAAGTAGATTAGGTACCACCACGCAGGTATTATCCGAAGCAATGTGGGTTCATATCAAGAAGAAAATAATAATGCAGATCATAAACAAGCGCCTTTTCGGGGAGAAGTTGGAATAACAAAGTTCGAGGGCACGTGCCCGGTGCCCGCGTGCCCGCGTGCCCGCTTGTCGTGCGCACCCAGCTTCACTTTCAACCTGTATTTTTGATTTAACATGCCGGTACTAATGAAGGTAAAAAACCACACAGATCTGGTTTACCTAACTACCGCTCGGGCCGCGCCGTGTGTTACAACGGGGGGCTAGATGACTACTTGCCTCATATTATCCGACGATCCCGATTCAACAATAGCTAATAGCCATCCACGAGAAAGACATGTTGTATAATTTATCGACCCGAACAGAACACAACCGTTGTAAGGTAAAATGCTCTGATTTACGAACAAGAATTATAATTTTAACAACCACGAAAATAACATACAAACTAATGTGTAACTTGTCAGAGATATAATACATGTGAATTTAAACTCGTTCTACGAAAAACATGAACCCCGCGATACCAAAGCAGGTCCTTTCCAACTAGTCGTAGAAACCTCTATTATTGCTAAACCAGAAATATTTTACACAACAAGCCGTTGAACATTGCGTGTTTGCGTTGCGTCTCAATACCACGTTCATAACATGCGAAGGATTTCGAGTACCTAGTACCTGCCTACAAAGAACTGAAAAAATGATTATGTTAAAATACGAAAAAGGTAATGAATTGGATATACATAACATACACCCACCGGTCACAACGCAACGGAAGTGAGGACGATGACTTTTCTATGCTTAATAAATAATCGTTGTTTAAATCAGTGGACAATGGGTTACTGCATATCATTATACAATTCACTATTCAACATAAATACTCAGAAGTCAGTGAGCAGCGAGCACAACGCCACCTGTCTGATTGATGATCAAAAATAATCTGGCAGAAAAGGTGAAGGAAGCCACACCAAGTTCCATGAAACCAAAGATAATCCGAGATTAAGTTGGCCGGAATTTGCAAAAAAACTGTGGTCAGAGGATGTGGCGTCAATCACAAATTGATCAATTCAGGGTCATTGACCAGGGCACATTTTAACTGAACATTTTCCCGAATGGACAGACGTATTAATGATATGAACCGGTCAAGCGCGGCGATAAAATAAATAAAAATAAACAGGGTCATGTAAAACATTAGCAAATATATATCATCTGTAGGTAACGGTTTGGACATTTTTAAGTCTACTGCGATCAACCGTCATCTTATAAATAAATTGCGATTTGTTAAACATACTATTATGGGCAACTTCGATAATGATGTCACAATGTCGGTTGGAATATACAATACCTAAACGCAAGTTTAAGTGTATAAAGAACATCCGGACGATGAGAACGTAACGGCAAAGGATGTATCCTTTGTCATTCTCGTCAGTCGGAAACTAAATTGGACGATAACGGAATAATTTATTGAGAAAGTGACAGTATTGCCATATCTGGATAATAAACAACGTCGACCGTGAAAATCTATAATATAATATGATGCAACGAGGTAGTGCCTTGTTTATTTCCGCGGCTTGTAACACCTTATAACAGCTATCCGACGTTATGCAGAGTTATGATTAGTTTTGCAAAGCGAAAACACAGAAATGTTTCCCCGGAGCAACAAAGGGTGTTCGCAAAGTTTAATAAAGCATTTTGTCTAGAAATTGTTACATGGTTCTCCAAAGAAACACAAAAAATTAAATAAAGCATTTAAAATGGGAATTCGCAAGTAATTCACAGAAGGTAGCACTTTCATTTAAGGAGATTTTGTAACTTATACAACTTAACTTTTATAACTTTTGTATCTTCATACAAATATGTTTTGTGTGAAGATTTCATTCTACTACATATCTGGACAATTACCAAGGCATGGCGAAAGTTCTTTTTAACGTCTAATAATAAAATTAGTTGCAAAAGCTTGAAACTTGACGACACAATTGTTTGTATTATCTTGTTCATTCCCGCTTACTAAAACATATGAACGTTCGGGCTTTTAGGTAAAATGGTTAAATACCTGGTTCAGATATGCTTATCAACACATTTGAGGTTTTAGAAGTACACTAGTTCAAGACTCGCAATACTAGAATTCTCCAAAACGCTTTCATCCAAAAACTTCGACAGTAAGTAACATAAAAATTAGAAGGCATACCACGAGCTAAACCATTTCACGATTTCTTGAGTCACCAGCGAGTGCGCATTATTATATCATACGTCATTTAACTGTAACCGAATGTCCAAAGGCCTTCACAAGGTTGACTGCTCTGCATTTCCAACACTCTGTGAGTACAAGACAGCTTGTACTTGTACCAGTCCGAGAGCAGCGGAGAAGAGGAGAGATAGATGACGGTAGAATGCCCTCCACTTCCGTGCATTGCGCGCTGGTCGCGTGCAGGGCCCGCTCGCCCAGTGCCCGGTCCCCGGTGCAGGCGACTGGGACAGTGCCCGGTAAGGCCCGGCCAGGTGTGGCGATGGGAGAACGGAGAACCGGCCCAGCCGAGATGCGGCAAGCTGATAGCTGATAGTCATTTCGGGCAGGACTGTAATATACCTCAGAGGCGATTTGTTCTAGTGCGAGAAGAAGGGAATCCCGGGAGTAGGGTTCACTCTGTTTTCTTAAAAGTTAAAAACCTTTAAACGGGATGCACAGCGATTTATTTTATTTTTATTATTGTATAAAAGTTAAATACAATGGAAATTTATACCCGCTAAGCTACTACAAGTAGCTTGTCATTCCCAGCGTATTTAAACTTTACCTAGTAAACAACAATTTTCCCAGAAACAACTTTTACGAATAATACCAGGGCAGACAGACACCCCTGAAAAATCCAGGGATACCTACTCTGAATTCTTGACATATCGGCTATTTTAAAATTGACATAATGTTCTATTAAATTATTATTTAATACGTGGGTTCTTTATCTCCTATCTGAATTTTTCAAACAATCAGTACCAAATTTGAAAATTGCATTCAAAGCAAATTCGAGTTCTAGAGTTCATTGGATCAGAGTTACGAAAGACAGACGTACAACCAAAATTCATGTGAGAAATGTGATGTCACAGCATTTTGTAGCGCGTTAACTATTTTTTTTTGATTTTGGTATGGTCTATTAAGGTTCACATTGGTTCCGTGGCTGTGGATGTTATAAAAATATAATACAGTTAAGATATTAAAACAATTATTTTTTTAAAGCATCTATTCTACGTGCTTCTGCTATTCTACGTTTCCAAGAAGGTAAAAAGTCCCAAGTGGGCAGGACTGCCGCAGGCGGGGCGGGGGCCATTACTAGACTTGCTACACTCAAATCTGAACCGAAACACGCAACAAATCCCAATAAAAGGGTAATAAACCTCACCACCGAATACAAAAATCCAACAACCTTAAATCTTACCAAGATAATCAAACACACATTTCTACGAGAGGACAGCAAGTATCTTTGAGACCTTTCAAGACAAGGATCAAAATTTGATTCGATAGAATCTTCAGAAGGAAAGCAAAAGGCACGTGGAAAAAATAACATACCGATCACAGATGACATTGAAATTTACAGAAGACTTGATCTAGTCTTTTTTACAGGAATTGGGCAATTTATGAATGAGGTTTTACTCAAAAGTTTTGATCATAAGGACAGGAATTAACTTGTGGCGGGAAACAAAAAGAGCGTGTCAAAAAACGGTTATAAATTCGAAATTCGAATACTCCCATGCTTAGATAGGTAGGTGTTTCAACAACTTTTACCATCCATGGAATTCGACCGAATGTTGGCAGGACGTAAATTATTCTAACAGATGATAATAAATTTATTGATTATGAACGCAGATGCGATATCAAGCGTCTATAAACCAACTTCAAGGCATGCCGAAACAAAAACCCATAAATATAATATAAAATTATATTATACTAGATCGGTTTAGGCACATTAAAGTTTTCGATACATATTATTCCCAGACACCATCGCGTGCCAAATTATGATGATCTTCGTTTTACTTCGTGGAGTTTGTGATCTACATAATATTAAAATTATAAATGACCACAATCTTAAAAAAAGCGAAGGCGACCGCTGCGCAGAAATGCTAATCTGAAACCGACACCCATCTGGCGAAATCTTAGACATCACGTTACACATTTTTTATTTGAAAAATACCGTTGCTAATATTAAGCCATTTTTTATAGAGGCATTTTCATAAAATATCACTTAAAGGGCGCTTTCTAAAAGCTAAAAAATAGCTTAAAACAGTTAGTTACAGTTTACTATAGCAATTTATTTAGATTAACCATAAACATTCAAATGTCTATGAGAATAACCGAGGAGATATTATAAAATACACGAAAATTAGTTTCCAGATTTACACATAGTAAATATTTACGTCACTACAGAAACTTTCAAGAATAATAAATAACGAAAATAGATAGAGTATTCAAATTTGCACAACAGTGCAAAAAGAATGCAAAGCGTAACGGGATAATTAAATAAAATGAATAATATTTTTGAATGTAGCTATTACTTTGTGGTTTATCCATTATAGAAAAATGAAACAATACAACTTTGTATAAACCACGTACATAATGTGCAAATCCGACCGGTTTCGGAACAAACGTTCCTTCGTCAGGGATAAATAAATTAGTATAAGCTTTCCCTGACGAAGGAACGTTTGTTCCGAAACCGGTCGGATTTGCACATTATATAAGTGGTTTATACAAAGTTGTATTGTTTCATTTTTCTAAAATGAATAATTTTAACGGTATACACAATAGTCTTTATTTTGGGTGCAATCAGTTTGCAAGTATGACACGGTTCAATATTAGCGATACAGTATAATAAGTGCGCCCCACGGTTGAATTTGGCAGCCACCTCTGGTCTGGAGCTCCAAAATACCTGAAAAAATACCCTCGACTCTGTGCAGAAACGGGCGGTCCGTTTAATAGATTCTCCCATCTTAACAGACGGATTGCAATCTTTAGAGCACAGGCGTCGGGTGGGAATGCTATCCTTGTTCTACCGGTATTACAATGGAAGATGCTCCGAGGAACTAGCATCATTGATCCCTTCGGCACCGGTGCATAGTCGGGAAACACGCCAAACGCGTGCCCAACGTACAGGGTTGACATTTGTCACATGAGAACGGGTCGCTTCTTCGACTCGTTCTTGTGTTCAACAGCTCGGCTGTGGAATGATTTGCCGGCCTCTGTGTTTCCTCCTTCCTACAACATGGGTCTCTTCAAGACCAATGTTCATTCCTTCCTCTCCTCAAAAAGACCCTCCACACAGCATCCCAGATGACATAGGCCCTGAGGGAAATCATTTTCCTCAGGGCATCCTGTGTGGAGTTAATGTAAAAAAAAAAAAATAATAACTTTATGGGTTCACTCTCAAAGTAAACATTAGTATTCCCTCAACCGCTCGTTTTACTTTTTACGCTTTTACCAAAAGGGTTACAACAAGTATAATCGCTCTAGGTTAGCTGAAATTACTTCAGTCCTGCCAGAGATTTATCCCCCAGCTATGACATCCCTTCCAGGGATCACACTGAGCGGCGGGGTGAAAATTAAGCAATAGCATCCCTCGCTCTAATTAGTAAGAGACGAAGTGATGCGGGAATAAGAAAGTATTCGAGATCGAAGAACTAATCAATATACGCTCGGAAATATGCATCACAATTAGATGCTTTGTTACAAAGACTTAAAAAGGAACATTATGTTACCTTTGACATAATAAGTCCTTTTGTCAAAGTACGTACTATCCCAATTTTATTATATTTCTTGACCTATATCCAAACAATTAAATGACAACGTATCGTTACCAACTCAATTAACACAAACTAACGTCCCAAGTGTTTGCATTATTAGATTTGCGTATGGGTTCGACATTGGTTTAACGATGGCTCATAAAAATAAACAATCAGGTACTTGAAGAAGTAATTAAATTGAATTTGTGTTATATTCACCCACATGACACCTGAGTTAACCTTGTCGAGTTTGCGTAAAGTGAACCGTTACATGGAGCAAGATATAGAATAATAATTGAGTGCAAAATACAATTGAATCGGAATTGGCTCAAATTGTGTCACAGCTATTTTATTGTCTTTGGCTTACGATATAATTTATGTATGTATACACAAACACAAAGAGACTTTATCAACAAGTTATTTTTACACGTAGTTATAAAATTTGCATAGGTTTAAAGAGAGCCACTAATAATAGTTTATGAAACTATGCCAGGAAAGGGCGAGTCGACAGATTATCCCAAATTATAATTTTTTGTGCATTATTTACCAATTTCAAACCTAAAATCGACTTCAAAAATACCTGTTAGTATGGATATTAAGGGCCTTTAACCAGCCAGCTGCTTAACGGCCCTTAGATGTTCTTACGATCGTACAGGGTGGTTCCAATGAGAAAGATTAATTATTCTCCGTACCAGCTTTTTAAAATTATAACTCAATATCGATTTTATTTCATTCCAAATTTGCTTTAATTTATACCTACATCCAAAGATGCTGAAAGGCGTGGTGATTAAATTATTAAAATTATGTACTTTTTGTAATTTTTTTTGATCATAAGTATTTATCATTTTACTATAATGTTCAAGCAAAATAAGAATGTAAAAAAATCTTAAACATATTAATTAGTAAGACCGTAAATAGATGACAAAATAGAGAAATTTTCATTATAAATAAGTGTTCGGATTTTTTTTTAATAATTTTATTTGAACTAAAATTAAAATTTTGAAACATGCGTTTCCTAGATAATGTATTGATTTACAATAATGTATGATTACATGGTATGAAATATGTTTTGTAAAATAAGATTTTTCGTTTGAAAATTTAACAAATCTGCCAACGACCTGTGGTATTTTTTCTCAAAATTTAAAACATGCGTTTACTAGATAAAAGAACAATCTTTCGAAATCAATTTATATTTTATTGTGGAAAAGAGTGAATACGTCTAAAATTTGATTAAAACATGACAAATTTCCGGTTTTCTCTGGTTGTACCCTGTGAAATGAATTTATTTACAGAGTCGATTTTTTGTACTTATACGCTGGAATATACAGTATATAGACAGGGACACAGATTTATCCTTGATGCATTTAAATGAAAATATGTTTTGTATTTTTATTATTTCGTTGTATATCCTCCCTGCACACCCCTTCGGGGACACTTAGTTATATTTTGGGTAAGTAAGTATACCGGACTTTCCCTACACCGACTGCATATTGTACATAAGTATGCCGGGGGGTCAACTGTCGGGAGATCAACAGTCATGGAATTGAAAGAAAGCTATATGCATGCACGTATGAAATTACAATCATATAATCATCAAAAATGATTATACGGTTTCACTTGCTTCAAATTTGCTTACTAATAATTGATGAACACAATAAAATAAGTGTTATAAATGAAAACCAAATTTTTAACGATAATTAGAAGGCAAAATGTAAAGGTCTTAGAAAAAATCTTCGAATTTGGGAAAACAAATTAAAGAATTTCAAATTTCATAAAACGATTTTTTTGAAGTTGTCAAGTTTTCTTACGAGAGCAAAACACTCGCGATACAAACAATAAACATAAAATTCAATAAATATCCATAAAATCTAATGGATAATGATTGTAATTACCCCCGCATAACTATTCTAGCTAAGCTGTTGAATTATTAGGTGCAAAAAAATCTCACAGATGTTATTTTGAATATGTTAAATTTTAATGTGTTCTTGTCAGAAATAATATTGTTTGGAGCATGCGATAAATCACTAACCATAAATAAATAATAAAAACAGTATCATTTTAATTTTATACCCTCGTAGTTTAGATTACGAATTTATCGGTTCGGCGATTACTATAATTTTATATGAGAAATATTCTAAAGAAAGACAGATACATGTTATATTAAAAAATGATAGAAGAACTGAGTTGGATTCATATCCACTATCCACAGGTTACAAGTTGTAACTTACAACTGCTTTACAATATATTAAGAGGAAACAAGATGGCCGAGAAATCTGAACAATAAAGGGACAACTGCATGTCAGGCTAATATCTAAATAAAATTAAAATAGAGGTTTTGTATTCTCCATTTTTCTCCTCCAAAACTGGACCGATTTTAAAGATTTTTTTTTACTAACTGTTTAAGAACAAAATACTCCGTCTGTACTTTTTGCTTTTTAAAAAAAATACTGGATCTTTTCCAGTATGTATACTGAATGCCTGTTGATGGCGTTCAAACCAGGCAATTTTAACGATTTTCGGAGGGTCCTAACTCCCATAAGAAGTACATAACTTATCTAAAAAAGCAAAATGTACCGACATGCTAGTGTTCGATATCTATATCATACTAAAAATATATTTGCAATAGTGTCAAAATCCAGAAAACGGAAATAGAGGATTACGTTTGTATCTACGAACAAAACGCAGCCCGGTTTCCTCTTAACATTTGGACAAAGAAACTATACATACTTTGCAACAAAACTCCATAACATCCTTCCCCAAGACCAGTGGCAGCTCGTGACTTTTGGGTGTGCTAGGGTGCTAATATTAAGAAAATGGCATTATGGATGTTGTCGTATGCGAAAAATATTTTGAATAAAAATATGGCTTAAAGAGGTCAATGAGAAAACCCTAGCGAAGACGCTAAAAACGACATTGAAGACAAATGAACTATATTTAAATAACATTAGTCTTCCTCGGCACAGGACCCCCTAGTGAGGAGGACTAAGAAATACAATACTTTATACTTAATTTCACCATTACATTTTGTATGTAAATTTTTTTTATATAGTCGCTAAAAAAAAAAAAAATTTAAATTTAAAACTATAACAAATATTTTATAAGTGAAGTTGTATTAAAGTAAAAAGTTACGTGATACGAACATGAAAAGAAGAATTGGTTGATGTATGGTTGGTGATTTTAGTTTGCATGAATATAATAATATACTGTAATGTAATATAAACTAACTCAATAAAATAAAATGAAGCAATGTAACGATTTGTGGTAATGAAGTGACCGGATAGCAGAAGAGTGGGAGTTAAGTGAACATCAGTCAAGAGAGGAGGGAATTAGCCTGGCCGCCCAGGGCGACCGGAGGACTGACGAGGAACGCTAAGCACTGGCTCCAACCAACCTACTCCAGGGATGTTGCTGGGTTATTGCTGGGTTGTGTTGATGAGCCTCGAGTGAGACTTGAGCGCCACTCAGGTTTGCTATAAGCGTGGCTAGCGCAACATGAAGATATTCGTCAATAATTGCCAGAAGGAAAGAGTTGTGAATACTGCATAATAATGTTTTATCTGAGAATCTCACTTGGCAGAAGTGTTTTTAATCTAACCTAGAAGTTTTGTATCTTGTATAGATATCTGGGGCTTAAAAAGAAGTGCCTGTGTCGAATTTGTGAATCGCTCAGGAACGAATTTTGTTTAACGATTTTTTGGCATATACCACACTGAGTCAACATTTTGACTTTTACATTTGGATAGGCCACAATTTCATTAAAATAGAGTAGGTACCTGCTATAGGAATATATATATAGCATTCAAATAAGGAAACGTTTTATAGTACTTTGTGGTACCTAAATTTAATTACCAAAAACTGACACAGGCACCTATAGCTTTAACCCCCTCAGTCAAATATTTTGTCCGAAAATCATAAATCATATGAAACTTATTATTTTTATATTATTTATAACATCTCATTTTAGCTTCTTTTACATTTTTACAGTTCAATAAAATTAATGTTATTCCACAGTAACGTTGAGAGGGACGATACATTTGACAAAAAAAAAAACGAAATAATTATTTATACGTAGGTACCACAGAATCTTTATCATTCAATATCAAAATGTATAATCAAAATAATATCATAACATCATCTTTTAGAGAGCATCTCGATGCGGACGGATATCATTAAATACATATATTTAATGATATATGTATCATATATATTGTTCCAGATGTGTCAATATCTTTTTCTGATTTTTCTGTTTTCAGATTTTCGATTGAGTTTCGCTTATATTCTCTTCATTTAATTACATATATTTGAATTTCACTTTTGTTGGAATGAAGCTGTATCTTGAAAGTGGAAATTAACCCACTTCCCAACACCCAATCGAGCTGAAACTCGGCAAATAGACTCGTTGTCGATGACAATTCATTTTATCAACTTTTAGTGACAATCACGCAAACACACGCACACATATACGCATTTTTCTGGAAGAAATGAAACCAACTCGAGATCATGCCAGATTGGTATAGCGGTTGATTCTGATAACTGGGAAGGAAGGTTCACACATTAGACAAACCATTTTTTTTTTAATTTTTGAAAGATATTAATTTAAAAATAGATGTATTGTATATAGGAAAAAGAAAACTTTGTTTCTTATGGGTTGATTTTTTTAACGGTTGGTACTGATTTTAAAGAGGGGTTCGCGTGTTTAAGGATCTTGTGAAAAGAATGGGTAGAAATGGACCACAGCCTGCCGGATATCGTAACAATTTAGTTACAGTCATTACATTGGCTCATCTAGTTATCTTTTATCTCGTTATGCCGCTACCCATATGGACCCTATTGCTACGTGATCTCACAATGCAACAAATCTATATATCGGGTCGGAAAACAAAATCAATTTACAAGGGTTAAGTGGAACCCTCCCATTTTGAGAAATTCATTCAGTAACAGGTGATACGCTAACGATTTAAGAATTTTTTTAACAGTTTAACCCAAAACCGCAAATCGTTTTTATAGGGAATTTTAAATTGGATAAGATGTTCCTTTTCTACGGCTTAGAATTTTTTATCTTTCTTTATAATAGTTTGTCAGACAGCTTGGCGAAGTGTGCAAGTGCATTTATACCTGTAAAAATTGTGTATTTATTTACACAGGCCTAACGTAAAAAAACAATATCATAAAAGATTGGCAGTACGCATGTGTGAAATATATTTAAAAAAAAACGCCTGTGTATTTCAGACTCAGACAATATTACATTAATTTACTAAGCGTAAGTAAATCCTGAGTTTTTTTTTAATTTTTTTTTTTTTTAATATATTTTTATTAATTTTTTTTATTTATATTTTTTATTTTTTTACATGAGCCCCACACAGGAGGCCCTGAGGATGATATGCCATCTTTGGGGATGCTGTGTGGAGGGTTTTTTTAAGGAAAGGAAGGAGAGGAGAGTTCTAGGAAGGAAAAGGGTTTAAGGGGTGGGTAGGAATCTGGGGTTCAGTGTGTCCTGGTCATCCGCCTCCAAGACCCTGACAAACCTCACCCCATGAACCCGGGCACCCCTAATAAATCACCAAACGTAGCGAACCACTTGGGGTGACCTATGGCAGAGGTGTTGCTTATCCAATAAAGGTTCCCGGAGCGGCGGTACCCATTCCCGCCTCCCAAATTGTTAACTCAACCATTTGGCATTTCATCTATCTGTAAATTTGTCTGTTACGTTCCAGTTCCGGTTCAAGATGGTGAACGTTTTTGATCCTATTATCCCGTCAGAGATCGCATGATCGTGAGTCCTACTAATAGATGTCAAATTCGGAATAATCAATTTTATAGTAAGTACCTACCGATCTGAAGAAAGATTGAAAAAAAAAATCATTGAGTTAGTACCTACCGTTTTAAATGTTATATAAATTATTTATGGTTTAAAATCAAATAGGTATCCACTTACAAAACTGATTTCATCGGTTATTTCCGTTTTTTTACTAAATAAGATAAAAATAGAAGACAATACATTGGTCGCAAGGTTTAATAAAGTACAAAAGTTGTCAATATATTGTCAAGAGAAGGTTTGTGTATTTATTGGATAATTTTTCTTCTAAAAAACTTTAAAATTCGCGGAACGTCAAATGTAAGCAAAGACATCAACGCAGAGGGCAGAGCGAAAATTTTTATGAACACAAAACGATTTACTTCGGTTATTTGAATGAAAAAACGTCGGAACACATAATTACAATTAATTTATTTTGTACAAAAATTAAATTAGACCCATTTCTGTATATTTTTTGATGAAATCGAATGATAAACTTTTACAATCTATTTATTTCACAGTCAAATTTAAATAATGTACTCCAGATATTTTATGCACAAATAACTCCTTAACCCACTGAAGTTCAAAATACATAAAACTCTATATCGAGTATCAACATTATCAAAACTTATTTTTTTTAATCCTTTAAAGTTTTTTATATAAAATGTCGCATTTTACTCAAAATCGTGACAAAATAAATCGCAATATAGAGATGATCGATTTAAACTAATTAATTTTCCACGCAGAGTAATATAATATAAATTGCCTTTTTAGAATTGCGAATTTACGTTAAATCTGCTCACGACCGTGACAGTAGCTGCCGCGACTTGCTGTAGTTTTTTCGAAAGAAACCACAGGGTTCAAAATTAAAAAAATATATGTATATATATAACACGCAAAACGATTACAGTTATTAAAGGTTAACAACTTCAAGTTCTATTTTCAAATGGTTTTTGATGAATAAATCTTTGAAAGTCACGGTAGTGATGTTTTAACCTCTCAGGATAAATTGTTCGGTTTTCGGAACAACTCATAGAAATTGTTGTCTCTCTTACAATCTTGGTTAAAAATATGATTGAAACTGTCTTAGAAAGAGAAAAAAACCACGCTTTATATCCAAATCGAAAAGTTTTCCGCAAAAAAATAAAATGTTCAACATTATAAATTCAAAGTTTCAGACCGCAATTTGAAAAAAAAATGGATGAAAAAAAGAATTGACGATAAGGTTTATAATATATTTGCTAAAGAAAATATTCCTAGAAAAAACGGAAGGTGAGCCTAAAACTTTCTTATGTTGGATTCAAAAATTTTATATTACAAAAATTTATGATTATTTCGAATTATAAAATTGGAAAGCTTATTTCATCACCTTTCAAAAACGGATTTAGTTTCCGGTTGCGAGAAATATTCCATTTATTTGGGTTTTAATGCAAAGTGGAAACATTTTGACAAAATAGGCCCTAGGCCTGAGGGGTTAATAAGTCAGGTACGCCTCATACGTCATACTGGTAATGTTATATTATAGAGAAAACAAGCTTATGGGTCCGAGTGATTAAAACTTATAAAGGCAATTAGAGGGTTAAAAATAACAAATGAGCTCATTTGCAAATTCGCAAGCGTGACAAAGAAAACGAGAACATCTCTTGAAATATTCATGGGAGAGTGCTGTGAAATTGAAATATAGATAGGAAAATAGAGGTAATGAGAGTAACGCTCTGGCACTTAATTCGTCCATTGTTTATCTTAAATGGAACGATTATCGCAGTGGAAGTTATTATTACTTCAGTTGCAGTAGATTGCCAGCCTCAATTAGTTTTGAGAGTAAAAACTAGGCCAAACAAAATGACGCATAATATTTTAATTTAATATAGTATGTACATTTTATTACATCCGTTAGCAGAAAGCAAGCATGGTAATATAATATGAACGTTTAATGTCTGCTTGATTTTCAATTTAAAAAAATTTAATTTTTTTACTTGACACCTCACAAGAGTGTAGAACAGTATACACAGTGTAAAGATTGTGGAACTATGTCGCCACCCGATTGGGAATCGTTGTGAGGAGGGTTAAGGTAGGACCTGAAGGAACGGATTTATCTAGAAGAGGCCCAGATTTTGTGAAGGAGGAAAAATAGATGCCGGTAGCTCGTTCCACATACGAGACGATTTACACAAAAACGAGCTGAAGAAACGACCCGTTCTCATGAAGCCAACATGAACCTGTGAACGGGTGTTTCGCTCGTATCCGCCGAGTTTTTAAAGCACGTGCACCGGGATCAATGCTGTTAGATCTTTAGAGCAGGCTATCCGGTACTTGACATCTACACCAAAACTAAACACCGAAAACCACATTCATTAAACTATTTTTATATGTGACCGGCCAAATCAGAACAAAACAGAACCACCTCAGAAAGGTCATTAAGAGTAATGATAAAAAATATTAAAAAAATGGTTAAAAACGAGTAGGTTAAGTTAGGTTAGGTTTACCGGCTATTTTAAAATTATTTTTTCATAGCTTTTAATGACCTTTCTGAGGTGGTTCTGAGTTGGCATGGAACCATTTTTATACTGGAATACCGCTCTAAGTGTATTAACAAGCGCAACACGATATCACCTCTACATACATAATAACACATTTCACACTGCAATGCTGTCCGAAATATTGGCAAAAAAACAACACGGCGTAATAACACAAAAATGAATCACGATAATACTTTTCCCAGTGAAAATTTCAAATCATAAGGGTTTTCATTAGTTGTAAACTTGCATGTAAATATTTTAAAATCTTGTGGTCTAAGGTTACTGCTCTCTTTATCGCATCCGTCAGTTACTCAGTAGCGGCCTTGAAGACGAGTGTATGCAACAATACCAAAGAGCTTTTACCGTTAAAAAACTGTTACATTTTGCAAAAAAGTGTTTTAATATACGTTTAAAATGGAAAATAATCGAGGGGAATTGACTTTTTGCTCCGTTCAGCACGAAAATGTACAAAAAGTGTACTGAACGCAAGTTCAGTTATTTAATCTATGCATTTTGAAGAGATTCGTTGCCGGTTGGTAGTAATGTAAATGGTTGATAATGAAACTGTACAGCAGTTTGAGATCGAATGCCAGCACCGAGAAGTTTTTTTTATTTATTTTATATTAGACCGATTTATTCATCTCGGAGAGTTAGCACTGAACTGGACAACGTCCAGTGGACACGTGTGTTCATTTGAGTTTTTTCGCATTTAATAAGGATGAACTCAATCGCAAATAATATCAACGTTCTGAGGTATAAACATGTATAAAAACGGGTGACTTGTGCAATTTTTGCGAAAAAAACCCGGATTAGGTATCAAGTCTACACTTAAGAAATCTTGCGGCCGTTGTTCCCAACTTTTCGATCGATCAATCTGAGCCTCCGATCAGCTAAATTATTTGTTTTTAACGCTCGCTTCGCCGGTTTGTCGGAGAGTCACATTGGCAAGAAAAGAGCGCATTTGTGCATTTGAGGAGTTTTGAGTCAAAATTTCATCATTTGACAACATTTGATCATTAGGATTGGGAACAACGGTTGTTAGAATTATCAGAATAAAGCGATTGAATCAGTACCCACGAGTAAGTATATTTAACATAAAATTATTTAAACTGTAAGCGTATTACTGTTTAACGAAATTGTAGTCAGAATCTTTAAGAATTACATCAGGACATGGAGTAGGTTACGTTAATTTCTTGACACGACGCAGAGACTAGATGATCTCATCTAGTACTGTTACAAATAGAAGAGTGAGCAAACGTTCAGACAATGATCAAATGATAATGATAGAGAAGCCAGAGTAAAGATCAGAGCGTTTAAATCGGCAATGGTAAGCCCTTTGGAGCAGTCAAGTTCACAATGTGACACGTGTGCCCTTTGATTCGGTGGACATTCACCGCAGTGCATTCCTTCCTGGGCAATTATTCCCTTCAGCCGATGCATGGAATGCAGAAAGGGACAACGCGCGCTGCTGATGACTGCAATCCCAGGCGAATTACAACCAATTGACGAGAACGATTACTTTTATTGCAGTCTATTTGGTGACGGATCGTAGAGGCGCCGAAAAGTAATGGTTTAAGGTTGAATGATTTATGAAGGTTGGAGAGACTGATTTTTGAAACATGGATGATATTAAACTTTCAACTGTTAGAAATAATAATAAACGAGAATTATTGACAGGACGTACTTATTTCTTTAACGTCCGTAGGGCTTTTACAATATATATGAAGGTGTGCGGGTCGCAAAAATTTAGAAAAGAGTCCCGGTACGGCCAAGGGAGTTATATGGTGTAGTAGATCTCTTTGCCCCCCCCCCCCCAGGACGACTGCTTCCGTTTTTACCTAAAGGGCGTGCTTTTGAAGATATAAGGGCTGGAAGTTTCACCCTCTTGAAATTTCTAGAACAGTCTTCCGGAAAGTTCTAGAAGGTTCCATAGACCTCTTGAAAGGTCTGGAGGGAGTGGCGGAGTATGTCGGAGTATGTTTGAGAATAGGGAATCGGGAACATCATTGTGGAACATTCCAGAACACTCTCGAATGTTGTCCTAAGCGAAGTCGGTTGACCCAGCTAGTATATAATAAATATCAGTAGAGGCAATAAATACTTTTCATGTTACATTGACGATATATTACATTATATAGAAATTATAGTGTATAATTTTATAAATTTATTTTTTTACTCACGTTAAACAGACCTTTACATGGATATTCGTGTAACTATTCCAAAATACTAAATACTTCAAGCTTTCATTCGATAAAATTTTAATTTACTTTTCCCCATTAAGACAGATGAGTTTTCTTTAGCAGTGAAGTTGTATAATACCTATTGATATGATAAAGATATTAGTAGTAATTACTCTTTACAATTACATACAGCGTTCTTAGGGTGATTTTTCACAAAAATTACCTACAAAAATTATCCAATTATTATTACTATTATCAAAGAACATTACAGTAATTAATTAATTATGTTTTTGAATGTAGCTATTACTTTGTGGTTATCCATTATAGAAAAATGAAACAATATAACTTTGTATAAACCACTTATATAATTTGAAAATCCGACCGGTTTCGGAACAAACGTTCCTTCGTCAGGGAAAGCTTATACTAATTTGACAGTTTAGAACAATGTTTTATTATAAAACGTTTAGATAACTTAGAAGCTTTGGAAATTAAAAAATCCCTTAAAAATAATGAATCTATTATCAACAAACAAAAAATATTGTCGTATAGCCCAATCATGGATTTGTTCCCCTACCCACCCACTCTACACTAATACCTACCCACCCAATCTACATTATTAACTAACAACGGCTCCACCCCTACCACAATAAAACATTGTTCTAAACTGTCAAATTAGTATAAGCTTTCCCTGACGAAGGAACGTTTGTTCCGAAACCGGTCGGATTTGCAAATTATATAAGTGGTTTATACAAAGTTATATTGTTTCCTTTTTCTATAATTAATTATGCTTATTTTTAGTTTAATTTCATTAACACACATTTTTTAATAAATGGATAAATGACTATTTTAAAGTAGGCATCAAAAGGGTAACCAGATAAACCCGACCGAAGACAAAATAATAGGATAGGTTATTTTTTGTTTGTTATTTTTCTTCAATGTTCTGTTTTGTCTTGGAACCGCTAAAAATATTGAATCAAATGTGGTTATATAATAAAATAAAACTATAACTTTATCGTCTGTACTTGGTTGTCGTTTTCATTGTGATGAGTGATGATAATATTACAATAAGTAGGGGGCATAAGATACCAGCCCAGCCCAGAACAAACCTGTAGAGTATTTAGTGCACAAGATATAAGTTACATGACCGGTCTTTTTTATTTTCAAAAACACACATCGGTCTGACGGACCCGCGTCATGTCAGCGTTTTTTTCTACCCGGGCGTGCGGCGAGGGATAGAAAAATAAATCCAAAAAGGCAGGGGCACAGCCGGGTATCAAAAACAATCAAACGATAGTAAACCATCACTACACAATGGGAACAAAAAGGAGGTGAGTTCGCGGGTGTTTATTGTTGGAAGCTAGAATCAATAAACGAGTGATGCGCTAAGTTTGGCGATATAGCAGGGGTGCTCGAGTTCATGGGATGAGGTTTGTCTATGTCTTACCGGCGGATGAGTTTATCCATCCACTGAATGGCGGGCCAGATCGGGAGAGACTGGTTGAGGGAGAGCTTTTGACCTCTCCAGCCGGACTCTCTCGACCCATCGCCTTGAACCACAGTGGGAGGGATGGATTCATTCGTCCGTTACTCCTGGATACACTGACCCTTGGTTTCGTATCCAGCCCTCATACCCTTTTCCTTCCCTGAACTTTCTCTCCATCCCTTTCTTTAAAAGACCCTCCACACATTATCCTGAAAGATGACATAGCGGGTGTGGAGCTAATGTAAACAAATAATAGCGTACAATGATAACAACATGATATTGTGATAAATAGTTTCCACGGCAGTTCAAGTTCTGCTGAATGGTATTTAAGTCCCTTAACGGAATGGCTCCGGCTTACTTATCGGAAATGTTATGTCTTATCCAACTATCGATAGTCAACCCTTAGGTCAGCAGCGTCATCAGCTAGCGGAAGGTTGAAGGAACAAAGCGCACACCAAATACTATGTTTGGTGAGCGTGCTTTCGGAGCGTCAGGACCTAAAGCCTGGAATGGACTGCCACATGAATGATCACAGACTCAGAAGAATTTAGAGCTAAACTTAAATCCCACCTTTTCAGACAGTGCTATTGCTCTACCCATACAGTCAAAATCTTTCACCTTTTTTATAAAATATGTTTGTTGTTTAAAGTGTAGATACTTAGTAATTCTATAAGTTAATTTAATAAGTTTTTAAAAAGATGATGTAGGTATAGTAACTCCTATGAGGGGGTGACTTTGCACCACTTTTATAATTCCTTATTATCTAATTGAAAACCGCAAATTGCAAGAACGTAATGCCATAAAATATATTTTAATATTTAATTAAATGAAGACAATATAAGCGAAACTCAATCGAAAATCTGGAAACAGAAAAATCAGAAAAAGATATCGACACCTCTGGGACATGAACCCAAGACCTCTTGCTTTCCAAACAAAGAGGTCCTGGGTTCATGTCCCAGAGGTTTCAATATCTTTTTATGTTTCCAGATTTTCGATTGAGTTTCGCTTATATTGTCTTCGTTTAATTAAATATTACAATTTGAGGTTTTACTCATAAAGTTAAAATAAAATATATTTTAGGCACACCCAAGAGTCATTATTAGTCTTTCTTTACGAAAATTTTCCCCGTAAAATGCACAGTAGCCCCAGTTTACGATACGTTGATTGCCCATCAAATAATGCAATAAATTAATTGTTGCAATAAATTACACAGTATTAACTGCGTTGTCTCCTTTACTCATTTGCGTGCGGTATTGTATGAATATAAACAATTTATTTATATAACGCACGACACTAATTTACCATACTTTACAATCCGATAGTATTAATACCCTAGCGTCTTATTATATTATTGAAATGCGTGGGAGTTGATAAACATGGTAAATAATATTGACATTGCTATTTCAGTCCCATCCGAATAATGCTGATATTATTTTCTGGCTTATTTTCTATTTCGGTTGTGTTTATTTTCGATTTCGGAAAGATACTCTCGAAATAGGCTTCCCATAAAAGTAAACATCAACAGGACTCCGACAACAAATCGGTATAAAAATATAAACGTTCGTGAAATCATTAAGAAATTTCTTGGAATAATGACTCAAAGAATGAATCTATATTACGAATTCGTCATCATAACATAATTATAAACGATTATTGTCAGAGTGATAGGTTTAGGTATCTTAACAAACGGATTGCAATATTTAAAGCACAGGCGTCGGGTATTTCAATGGAAGATGCTCCGAGGAACTAGCATCATTGATTAATTCGGCACCGGTGCGCAGTCGGGGAGCACGCCAAACGCGTGCCCAAAATTTGTACACAATTGCCATTTGTCAGTGAGAACGGGTCGTTTCTACGACTCTACCTATGTGTTGCCTCAATCCTACAATATGAGTCTCTTCAAGACCCAGGTTAACTCCTTCATTTCCACAAAAAGATCCTCCACCCAGCATCCCCAAAGATGTCACGGGCCCTGAAGTAAACTATTTTCACCAGGTTCTTCTGAGTGGAATTGATATTTAAAAAAAAGGTAAGAGTAAAACAGTTTGTCAAAATAAAGTACTATAAAAAACAAAGAACTATAATAAAAACACAAAGTATAAAAAGCGCTATGGTTCGAGTGATTAATTTTCAATATCAAACGTTGTATCAAACGGTGTTCAGATATTAGTAGTAATTCCTGGAAAGAGAATATTTAACATTTATTCCATATATTCTAAGGAAATTTAATTTGTTTGTAATGTACGAATTTGTCGTTATTTTCTTAAATTTACACATTAGATAAGCCATTTATACACGTTAAATCAAAATGAAAAACTATGTGAAAGACACGCTAACTTTTATCATAAAAAAAAAACGCTAAGAAAAATCGAGTAACGCCATTTTTCTCGCCCAGTCAACAACATCTGGTTGGAATTAGAACATAACCTCACATTTGAAAAAAAAATTCCGAAATCAGTGTTGCCATTGCACACAATGAAAAAATATTTTAATTCCATTTTTTTAATTAATATTTTGATACATTATACTATGCCATAACATTGTTTTTTGTAATGCTTATTTGTATTTTATGAAAGCTGGGGATACGCAGAAGTGATCCAACAATCAACGGATGCTGCGCCTTCGATTAGTAAGTACTTACCTAACTGAGCGTGTGGGAAAAATGTCGATAAGAAAAAAGAACGTAGAGATTAGTAAAGAATGCACAGATAAAATTATATCTGGAAGTTGATAAGTTAGGATTGCAACACGGGTAGGGAATCAAACTAAATGAAAACAATAACATCTCTATTAAAGGATTCCATGACAGTTGATCCCCAAACTGTTGGCCCCCGGCATACTTATATACAATATGCAGTCGGTTTAGAATATCTACTTATCCAAAATATAACGAAGTGTCCCCGTAGAGGTGTGCGGAGAGAATGTACCGCCGAATAATAAAAGTGCAAAAAAGTTTTCATTAAAATTTTTTTTTACATTAAGTAGTTTTACACGAAGCCACGAGGAAAATAATTCCCCTCCGGGCCATGACATCTTTGGGGATGCTGTGTGGAGGGTCTTTTTAGGAAATGAAGGAGAGGAAGTTCTGGGAAGGAAAGGGGTATGAAGGGTAGGTAGGGTCAGTGTGTCCAGGAGTGACGGACGTATGAATTCATCCATCCCACTGCGGTGCAAGGCGATATTCCGAGAGAGTACGGCTGGAGAAGTCAAACCCTTAATCATTCTCTCTCGATCCGGCCAGCCACGCAGTTGGTGGGCAGAGGCATCCGCCGTCAAGACCCTGACAAACCTCACCCCATGAACCCGGGCACCCCTGCTAAGTCACCAAACGTGGCGAACCGCTTGTTGTCGGTTCCCGAGGCGGCGGTACCCATACCCGCCTCCCAAATGCATCAAGGAAAAAACTACTTCCCTATATACTGTAGGTATATATACCAGCGTATAAGTACAAAAAATTCACACTACAAATAAAATCGATTGATATCCATATCGACTTATCATTAAAGGTATTTTTTTAAGTCGATTGTAGATTTGAAATTGGTAAATAATGCATAAAAAATTATAATTTTATAATTATTATAATTTCTGGGGGTCAACTGTAGGGAGATCAACTGCCGGGTCACCCTTTCAGAGAACGCACAATATAATGCCGATCAAAATCGAAAATGATAATTGGTGTTTAAATGTGTCGCGGGGTGTGAAAGGGTTCAGATTAATTCGTGAGATAAAGTGTCAAGTAATAATCAAAAAAACACTAATTTCGGCTGTAGGTCTGTCTATCTGTGAAACTGTGTCTATATCAAAATCATTTATATCAAAGTCATTTTCAAAATTCGAACTAACTGTGAGAAGAATTCAGACAAGCGATAAAGTAGATAGGTACCTACCTACAAAATAATATTTTTAACACATTTTCAAAATTGGATGTAACTTCTCAAGATTTCAGACTGATTTTTCATGGATCTGCGCTAGTAAATTATAAAGGATATCTTAATATGAACCAGATGTTAATTACAATTGTAAAAAGAACAAACAAATATTATTGGATTACTGTAATTTTTCATTTTTATGACGGCCTCCAAGGTTGAGTGGTCATGATACTTGCCTACGAATCCGGAGGTCGCGGTCAAATCCCAGCGTGAACAAAAAATTGGTTAATTTGTGTTATTTAAAATAATATGTAGGTATACATGTACGAGTGGATTCGCGGCAATCTTCAGAGTGGAAAACACTTTCAGTATCGCCCTGGAGAAAATGGCTTTATTGTTAAGTGTTTGTTGACCAGATCTGAACAGTCAAGTACTTCATCATATTTCTCTTCCCATTTCCGTCCTCTCCCCACCCCAGCCTCACAAAATAGACTAATATTTAGGAATGCAATAGGATCAGTGGCTCCAGACTGTTGGGAGCAGTTGGAACTTCTTATGCGGTAGGTACTCAAATAAAAAATAATGTGTGTGCAAATAAAATATGAGAAGTTACTAATACACTGCAGGATTGGTGTTTATATTGACTGAAATGCAAATGACATCTCATTGACAACATTGTGGTAAGTTATATAATAATTCTAATTTTTATTGGAATAACTCTTGTTACAATATCTAATGAAGGTTATACATACATCAATGTAATATATCATTGAAGAAGAAGATATTGCTAATAAATCTAAACTAAAATATGAAAAAGAACAAGACACAGAAAAATAAAAGAAGTAATGGTCGCAATTGGTACAATAGGTCAATAGGTGACCCATATAAATAAAATCGGATATGTTTATCTGAGACACTATCTATGTTACAAACCAATTCTTTAGAACTTTGTGATCATTTATAAAAAAGGTAACAGCCAAAAATATGGGAAAAATTAGTCCAAGATATTATTAACAATAAGGAACTCCAGTGAAAAATATTATGGCTTTAAAAAAATATGTTCATATAGACCAATAAAGGCTGATCCTGAATACATAAGTTTTATTTCATAATATTAAACGTAGAGTTCTTAAAAAATTATTAAAAAATACATTTTTAAACCTCTCGTCAAAACACACTGTAAAGTTGGTATTACTGAATGGTTAGTGCTGACGTCACGCGTCACCAGTCATTGTATTGAAATCTTTGATTATGTAGGTATGACATAAGCCATCAGTATTAACAACATTTCATGTTATTCGTTATTTCATACTGTTTATAGAGATTTAATCGTTGTGTTTATTGAAACAATATTTAAGCCTAAATAATTCAGTATCAAAAATAGAGGTATCTCTATTATTTAAAATATTGAAAAACTACTGCACAAAAAAATAGTAATGCTACTTCTAGGGAGAATTCTTCGAATAACGCTATTCAAAATGGCGGCACTTGATCAGCTGATTGCCCAATCCTATAGTAATTTTTCAGGAGTAATGACGTCACACGATTCATGGTACATACGGTGGTCTTAGGGGGATCTTGAAAAATGAAAACTTTGTCAATTTTTTTAACTATTAAAACTAACTCTAAAAATAAAAATGCAGTTATTTAAGTTAGAAGGTCATTATTCATAAAAAAATAAAAAAAATTGGATTGGAGTTCTCTATTAATAGAATACTTAGTTTTAACCACGTTTATCGTTTAAAACATCAATATGTTTCGTATTACTTTACCAGGGTTTAGTGATGAAATAGGCATCGCTTACAAAACATGTTGGTTTTTTAAACAATTAACGTGGTCAAATCTAAGTATTTTATTAATTTTGAATTTATTGTTGGCTGTGTTTAAAGAAGATAATATTGTTAATTTTGAATTTGAATCATGAGATTGACGAAAATTATTTAAAAATAAAAGAGCGTTTGTCTCGATAAGAAAGAGATCCTGGGTTCGAGTCCCAGTTGCAACTGTTACTTTTAATTTTTCTGAATCTTGTTCTTTTTCATATTTTCATTGAGATTTATTAGCATTATCTTCTTTAATAAATAATAATAATTATAGTATCACGCTGAACGACATAACACTGCGTCTAGGTTAAATCATTGTTGATGACCATGTTATTTTCCATTAAAATAATGTAAAAACATAAGAAAAGCATTAAAAATGAGTTGTTCGTACGTAGGTACCTAACCTACTTCTCATTGTTAATTATAAGCGGTAACCCATTGTTATTACAAATAAAAAAACGTTAAAAGGCATTCATAATGAGAAAAATAAAACAATATAATAAAAGTTTAATTACATACTTAATTAACATAATATTACTATCACCATAAATCAAGTAAATGATCCTTTGTATGAACGTTTGTCCCACTTTTAATAAAAATGCTGTTTGGCAAATATTGTAATGCAATTAAACATACTAATTTCTATTGTTGGTGAATTGGTAATATGAAATATTCCTATGTAATGAGTAACATTATTCAAGTTCCACCAACTTTTGATGTTCATAATTGGAACGGATAAGTATTATAAAAGTCAACATCAGAAAAGCGATCAAGCAGGTACCAACATTATTCTTTTGTAATTAATAATTCTTTATTCAAATTTTTTATTTTTATTATTTATTGAAACATTTATTATAATTACAATTTTACAACTAAATATTTTTTTTACAGGTTTTTTTTTTTACTACCCTTCCATTAAAAGCATTTGCTTGTGTATGGAAGGGGAGTGTACATAAATGCTATTAGTTATTAGTTAGGTATAAGTTAGTACTTAAATAATTAATTGTACATAAATATGTATTTCTTTTGTTCAAATGCTTGACAGGTATCGGATAGTTGTCGTAATTTTTCAAGTTCACTAACATTCGAAAGGTGAATTTCTTTTTTTGAAAGGCAATGATCCACTCCAAAGGAAAATGTTTTTTTTTAATATGTACTTTCAGTTCCACATATTCTACAATCTATAACAACATAAATACATGTGTACCTAACATTAGTATTCCGTTAGTTTACTTCAAACGAAATAAAAAGTCAAAAAAATTAATGACAAAAGTCTGGAAAGATATTCCTTTTACTTGAAAAAAAAAGTTCAATAAATTAATGATAAAAGCCTGGATATATTTTCTTCTTACTTGAAATGAAAAAAGTTCAATAAATTAATGATAAAGGCCTTGCTAGATTTTCTTCTTACTTAAAATGAAAAAAAAAATCAATAAATTAATGAAAAAAGCATGGGTAGATTTACTTCTTACGTAAATGGAAAAAAAAAAAAAATTTATGATAAAAGCCTGGATAGATTTTCTTCTTACTCAAATGGAAAAAAAGATCAATAAATTATTAATTTATTGATCTTTTTAAAATTTAAAATTAATGATAAAAGCCTAGATTGTATTATATTTTCTTCTTACTCAAATGGAAAAAAAGTTCAATAAATTAATGATAAAAGCCTGGCTAGATTTTCTTCTTATTTGAAATGAAAAACTTAAGGCGATCCACTAGTTCAGGAAAAAATCGAAATCGGAATTCACGCCCTTTATGGGAGGAGTTTAAAAATACTTGAGAAAAAGCTTTTGGAAAGGTTGGAAAAGGTATTTGAGAGTTTTGTTTTACAGGTTGATTTCGTAAAGGCCTGTAAAAAATATTAATTCCTGTTTTACGCATTGTTTATTGTAATAAAACGGAAATTTAAAATTGATTTCACGAAATCAAGCGACGCGGAGTCACGCGTCCATCTCCCGCTCAGTTCGGGGCGTGACTGAGGTTTGGCGACTGTGGCGTGAACAGTTGTTCTTCGGTGGACGCCATAGGGTTCACTTTGAAAAACCGAATTCGTCGACTAGCGGCCGTATTGTAAAATAACAACGCGAAAATGCATATTTTATTTTATTTTGGGAAGATTGGGTGTAAATATCAACTTTTTTTGCGATCATTATAAAATAAACTGAATTTGCCACATTATACAATAAAACCATAACCGAAAAGGGGTTTATAAATAGGAGAGTTTGGACTTGAAAGTGTGTTTTTTAGACCTAATACTTTATTTTTTTATAGGCTTATTAAAAGGCTTATAAAAAAAATGACCGATATTTTTAAGGGCCTAGGTATGTTCTACACGCAGTATTTAATTGAAGCATCTACAATACTTCTAAGCGATCAAATTTTCAAAACAAAAACATATGATTTTGTATGATTTTGCATTATTTACTATGGCTTCATCTTAATGATAAAATCTTGTTTTCACATTGACCGGAACTGCAAACAGTGCAATCGAAGTTGTTTGGTTGAAAGATGGATCGTAGGACGAAATCTTGAAGGGAATTATTATCGATGGCCGTATTGAAGGATAAAGCCAAAATTTACAAATTTCCGAAAATTAATTTGGAGATGTAGCGCGCCGTTTTTACGCTTGCCACTACACCATCTCTTTCCCCCGTACAGCGCCATCCTGCTCACCCAAAACTAGGCGAACCAGGCTGCGCAGACGCCTTCTGCGCATTTCCTACTCTCGAGTCGCTACTTTAGATGAATAAAATGCTCATTAATAATAATAAATAATAATATTTGGATGATTTATATAGCGCCGTTTTTGTGAAAAATCACCTCAAGGGCGCTGTGCCTAAGCCTTAAACTGGAGTGGTAGACACAATAACCCATGAAAATGTCAACAAGAATAATTGAAAATATTGTAAAGTAATAAGTAAAAACTAAAATTACAAATATAAAACAAAACTGCGTCACTTGATTCGTTTTGGAGGGAAAGATCGGTTCCTCGAGACGCTACAAAGCTTCCAAAAAGGATATAAAAAAACAAATCTTAGAGGACAATAATAATAATATCTTCCAGCCAGGGCAGGTTCACGTCCACGGGCTGTGGTCCTTTACAATAGGAAGACATCTGGTCACGTTATTGTGGGACTAAAAATAAATCACATGTCACGCCGGGATGACGGATGCTGGGGACGCGGCAGGATGACTCTAAACTCTAACACATGTCATGTTAGTGTTTTATCTACTGGAACGTGAAACTTACATTACTCATTACCATTACTGAGGAAAAGATGTGTTTGGGGACGGACTCGGGTGATATGGCGAAAAAATGAAGATGCAAAAAATGTATATACATATTTAACACATGATTTTTTATGGATTTTTGTAGGGGCGGCAAAATTAAGCGATCACCTTTGGAAAAGGGAATAGTAAACATAAAGTTAATCTATTCAGATAATCATATTTGGCCAAGCACAGCGAAGACCTGTTTTAAGTTTTAACTCGACCATTTGGCATTTCATCTGTATGTAAATTTGTTTGTTCCTGTTTAAGATGGTCGCCGTGGTGGATGCTACATTTTTAGCAGAGTTCGCATGAACTTGGTACTTGGTGGTGCTACGAGCTTTCGAATCGGTATAATCAAGTCATCGAGATGGTGATATTTCTTTGGAAAAATTGTGTAATTCTATATTTGAAATTTAAAAAAAAATAATTTATGGTTCATAAATACGTAGGTAGGTATTTAAGTAAGTACCTATTTACAAATGTTATGATTTCGGAGAAAAATTGGTTTTGATTTATTAAATAAAAGTAGTAACACACTTTTTTGGACGCGAGGTCTACTTTTCGCAGAACTGCTAGTCATAAATGAATAAAATGATGACAATGTTACCAATGATGACCTTAAATATAATATTTTGTAAAATAGATATGCATAAATGTAACCCATAATATCGTTAGAACCTTTAATCCAAAGGTAGCCAGTAGAATTGAATAGTCTAACTGTAAAATAACTTGTGGTTGCTCTATTGTGCAAATTCCTGCCCTATATCTGTCATCCATCCGTTTGCCCATTCTTGACACGATCCGCCTCAACAACTAGATTAATTAATGTAGGAGTAGCACAGAATGTTATCAAATTCATTTACGGATTATTTCCAGTCGTGTTACCTATACTATATTTACTAGCGTTGATGTTAATTTAATTTCACAAATCTTTAAAAGTGACCCTACCCAAGTTCGGCCCTGAGCATTTTTTACGATGGAATTTACATTCAACTCAAATTTACACATAACATGGAATCTTCGCGGTATAATCAAAATATTAATTAACGTAATATATAATATTAGGTTCTTTTTATCAGAGGCAAAATTTTTAATGCTTCAGAAAAAAATGTAAAGCCTTTGTAATAAATTAACATTATAATGAATAAACTGATTAAGAAATTTGTTCGATCAAAATTTAATCCGGCAGCGTAGCCACAAAACAGACAAAAAAATCTAATAGTGTCAGGTTCTCAGAAAAGTATTGAAATTCATTACTGATGTTTCAATAGCTAAATGATTCTAATTTTAAAATTTGTTATATTATCAACGAAAGGAATAACCAAATATTATTGATGTAATACCTTCTAACGAATGGATTGATTTCGAGATTTCATTCAAATTATAAAATACTAGCGCAGAATCGTGAGAAAAATCACGGGATCTATTCCAATTTTGAAAATGACAATTAAATTAAAATTTCACTGGACCAGAGTTACACGGACAACCAAACAACCGAATTTACTATTTTGATGATAAACCAAACAATTTTCGCTTCATTAAATTCATTGTTAATTCACGGTTTTACTAAATTTTCCGGTCAACAGCTACTGTATTATATACGCATGAAAAAAATTTCCGCAAATATTACAATGCGAATAATAGTCAAACAGAAAATGACACGAGAAAGGGGTCCCGGCAGCAAGCGTTCAAAAAGAAGCAGAAGATGGTTTTAAAAAGGGAGATATGTAAATATTTATATAAAACGATTTAATTAAGCGAAAATTGTGTAAATATTACTTAAAATACGACTCGTTTACCCAAATTTAGCATTTAAAGATACATTGTTTCAAACATTTTTTTCATACCTTTAACATGTTAAAAAACAGAACTAAAATGTGTTTAATATTTTCGGAGCATACTGTGCGATTTTTTTCTATCGAGGAAATCGGACGTTATTAATACATCACTGACGCCTTACGCAAAACCATCTTCGTACATAACGTTTGTTAAAAGCTACTTTTGTAATAGAACCGAATTCAAGTTGCCAAAAATGCCAAAAGATGGCGGCACTTACGTTAACAGATCGCGCGAAGTATAAATACTTTTGGATTTGTAACTTCTGGAATCGTTCTGGGCACCAAGAGATTGATGGTAATATTAGATATTATTATTATTGTAACTAGCAGTTATGAAAAATGATACCACTTGTCTATGTATTATATATGACGTCATTGCCTGTCGCAGTTACTTTGTCCCGTTGACTAGCTGTCTCTGGATCCGAGGAACCGGCTATTTTTGGAACCAGTTCTTAACGGATTTATAAAATGGTCACCGACACTTAAACTAGGCGAAGCCGAACGAAACGCCGCCCGCAGGGCCTAGGCGCAAAATCCTGCGGGGCGGGTTTTTAATTACTAATTGCATATAGGTAATTACCGTTTCGGCTCAGTGAATGTAAAGATTAAAAAATAACAAATAATTTTTTAAGAACTAAAAAACTTAAAGTGTTCAAGGAAAATATGTTATAAATCGGAAGAAATTCGGAATGTCAAGCCTTAATGCTCTGCAACCGGGCTCGAAAAGAAGAAGATGGAGAGATACGAAATTACGAATGTTAGAGGAGAGCGCTAACATTTACAACGACAAAATCGATGCGAAAATTGCGAAAATGTTTAATAAAACACGACTCGTTTAAAATAGAGCAAAAATCTCGCGGGCACTGTCTTAAACAGCATTTAAAGAAACACTGTGAATTTGTAAAATAACTGAAACAAACGTGTTTATAATAATTTTTGGAGCATACTTTGCGATTTTTTTCTATCGAGGGAATTTTATATAATTTGCGTTTCGGCGCGGGCAATGTCTAGATATTATCTTCAAGAATAACATATATATTTTTAAGAGCTTTAAAAGTTACCGTGTTTAAGGGACATATGTAAGAAATCGATAGAAATTCGAGTTGCGGGCCCTTAAAATACAATTCATACAATATTACTTCAAAGAACACATGAGTTCTTAACACTACATTTTAATTATTAATTTTTGCATTTCAAAATTTTTATTTCTATTTTCGTTAAAATATTATTATTTTTCGCTTAATTTTATTTATGTTTTAATTTATATATTTGTATAGAATACATGAGTTCTTAACACTTAATCTTTATTATTAGTTTATGTATTTCAAAATTTGAATTTTCATTTTTATTTCTATTTTTCTTTAAATGTTATTTTTTTTCACTTACTTTTATGTATTTCTTAATTTTTATTTAGAATGTTTAATTATCTGTTTCAATAAAATAGAATTTTTAAATTCCTATTTAAAATATTAAATGTTTGACTACCACACACGGGCAAAAAACCAAAAAATCTGTAACCAATAAAATTTTATGAAATAAAAATAAATTATAGCTGAAACTGGAATTGGAATTCTGTTAGAAAGGATTTCCCTGTAAATATACCTATTTATAATATTAAAAAAATATATGTCGTGCTATCATGGAGAAAATTATATATAATTTTTTCCAATGCTTTAGTTTTGCATTGAAATGTTAACTTGTACACCGTGGACCTTAGTAGGCTGTTGTAGGTCACATGAAGTAACTACTCACGGTAGTAATTGTTTGTGAATAATTACGTCGAATTACAAATAAACACAAGTCAGAATCAGCTGTTAGTTGTGCATGGATGAGCATAGCCAGTAAATAATCTTTTATATAACATCTTTTATGAACCAACTAACCATGTTCGCATTTTTGCATGAATTAACAACTTCGTAATGTTACTAGTGTGGCGAATTAAAAGCCCAGCTTATAATAATGCGGATTGCAATAATAGGCTAAAATTACATACATATTATAATTCTGGTAAATTCACTACAAACATATTTTTACACTCCCAACGAATGTGACGATTCGTGCGTTGACCACATTGAAAGCTTTAAAGAGCTGTTTCCCATGTGATCCATATCGTTGGATCCCCGAAAGTTGGTCCCCCGAAAAGATAATTATTATAGAATTATATTATTTTTTGCTTTTTTTACCAATTTCAAACCTAAAATTGAATAAAAAAACCTTTAAAGTTGGTATGGATATAAAAAGCATTTATTTATAGTTTCTATTTTTGTCCTTATACGCTTAAGGCACAAACTTCGGAAGGTGAAGTACGCCAAGTACAAGTACGCCCAACAATTGAATTTGGGAGCCACCTCTGGGCTCGAGCTCCAAAATATTTGATAAATCTACTTGATTATGCCGGTCTCTGATTGACAATCCCTTGTTATCAGACCGATTGCCGTCTCTAGTGCACAGACGCAATGTGGGCATGCTGAGCCTGGTCGACGGGTATTTCAAACGAGCCTGCTCTAAGGAACCAGCAGCATTGATCTCCGGTGCACGGATGCACGTGCGTGAAACCCGACGGACACGAGCGGAACATCCGTTCACAGTTTATTTTGGCTTCATGAGAACGGGTCGTTTCTTCGACTCGTTTTTGTTTCGATTCGTACGTGGAACGAGTACTGGGGCTAATCCGGGACTCTTCAAGACCCGCATTAATAAATCAATTACTACAGCCAATACCCTAACCCACCTTACAACGCAGCCCCACCGGGTGGTGACATAGTTCCCTTGTTTTGTATATCTGTACAGACAGGGTCACTCTTGTGAGGTGTCACATAAAAAATATAAAAAAGAGCAAACATGGTGGCACTGGTATAAAAAAAAACTTAAATGTAATTTTTACCATCTACCTCGACGTAAATAGTAGTAATTAAATATTTTTGCCTTATTTTCTTTCCCTTACTTTATCTGACTATTTCCGCTGTTGCCTACAATCATTTATCTATTAATATTACATCCAAGCTGATCAAAATATTGTAACGATAGAAAAGTGTACCAAATGTCTTATTGTTATTTATTTATTTTTGATTTCATCATCTAACTGCCTTGCAAAAGGCAGAGTTGTGTAACTTGGGTTAGGTTAAATAACATTTTAGTACATAACAAGTAGGTGAACTTACAGGCTGAACAGAACCCCAAGGGTCTTGGTAATAATCCCCATTGCTGTGATTCACCTTCTCGCCTTCCATCTAGTGCGCTTCTTCGTCATCACTCACAGATGGATCCCAGGCACTTCTCCATACAGGCACCGAGGACACTGCAAGCACTACAGGCGCTACTACAACTCCACCAGGCGCCACCACCAATAACAGCAAGAATCGTTCAGGCCTAACCAAATTCAAAGTTAAGCTTTGCAGTCTGTTTTTGAACCCTCACAAAATTGTAAGTTAGTTAAAAAAAAAACACTTTATTATTTTGATTTGTTATTTATGTATTCACAGTGTTGAAGGGATTTTATACAGTCACTGTTCACCTTTGACCCGATGAAACCAAATCGGTTTACACAATAATTAAAATGCACATATCAAACGTTCGGACGATACGCTGCCAGTCCGAAAAACAATGCTTTATTTACACGATGTTTTTAAATTTATCATATACTTTGAATAAGTCTTCAAATTCATGTAGATAATATTTAAAACGATCGATTTTATAATGAATTAAAGTGAGCCATTTTCAGGTTGTTACGGTAAAGTTTGAAATGGATAAAGTTAGTTACGATCTAAATATTTGATATACACGCGGCACACGCGACCTATTCTCAAATATAGTGGTTAAAACCGACGTTAGAAGTACGTAGAGGTGACTTAGAAGTTTAAACTAAGTTGTTTTTTAATGTCTGAACTCGGAAAATGCGTTGGTTTGTTTGAGGATGGTCGGAAAAATCGCGTTTGTTTTGTGCAACGGCGCTGAATTCGCAAGAGTCGTGGAAAAGCGCGAAATTGCGGGGCGGAGCTGCGCAGTAACGTGTGATCGTTGCGCCGGTCGGGGCGGTACTGGCGGGCGGGCGGCAAGTCCGTAGGCAGCGGGGGCAGTCGGCAGGGGTGATACGTTCTCTAGCTTCGTTCTGTTCTAATCACTTTCATATTCCGTACTCGAGTAACGTTTGTCTCCGGTACCTACGCCGGTACGGGTACACCTGTACCCGGGACGCTGTCGCTCAGAGCTTTGACTGAGTAGGCACCTACTAGTACTATTGATGGGCACGATCGAGATTTACGCTTCTAAATTATTAATCAATTTTTTTAAAAGACCCAATTTATTCGAATAATTCATTTTCAAATATTTAATTACAATAAAAATAATCCTTCGTCATTTTGATTAATGACATTTCAAAAGTCGGAATAAAACACACTTTGAGGACGTTTGAAGGTATGAAACGGGCGGCGGAAGACGAGTAACTAACTAACAGCGGAAATAAACACTAAAATATTATATAATAAAACGGAATGAATCATAAAACAGCATCGAGTGTGGTAAAATACTTTAATAGGTAGGTAAATAACCAAACCGGGTTATTTTAAAATCCTGAAAAATTTCCAATAAAATATTTCCTACGCTTATAAAATAAAACTTCTTAGAAATTATGCGTATCACCACAATACGTATTTATTATAACATAAACATAGTAAAATAAATTCAAAGCAGTGGCGTGCTATAACTATTTTCGTCATGTTTGCAGTATTCCTTAAAACTTACAAAAATGGTTTGGATATGAAGAGCGGATAAACGGAGAAAGGAGTCAGGAGAATGCATATAACTACAAGTGCATGAATAAGTCAGAGAAGCCACAGAAAGACATGACCAGGATATCTGCCAGTACTGAATAGTGTAGTGTTCCAACCTCTCTGTCTACCGCTACAAATTTTCCATTCAAATTTAATACGACAGTCGAAAACCCTGAGAAAAGACACCTCCTTCAGGGAATAAATTTTCCTACGGTATTTTCTATTAAGGGTATACTTAAAAGAATTCATAACCTGCTCTTTTTTTAGAATGAAAAAAAGCATCTTTCGAAGTTATGTTTAAATATTAAGGTCAAGTAATGCAAAATTATCACTTAGAACTATTTAAGATGCTGTTAAATATTGCAAGTAGAACACTTATTTGCTTTTGAGTACTAGTAGATTATTCTTTTATCAAAATCTCCCACTTACGTAACCCTTTACGGTTATGGTTTTATTATATAATGTAAAAAAATTAAATTCTTTATAAAATTATCCTAAAATATTTGTGCCTGAGCTTCGCAAAACAAAATAAAACAAGTTGTTGGCGATGTTTTTTTCTTGAATAAATCAAAACAGGCGGCTGGTCTTAAACGGGAATATAAACCTTATCGCCATCTACATAAGAATTGTTATTGATATCGGCCTGATTCCGAATTTTAAACGACGTGGTGCATCACCTGAAGATGAATTATTTGTTCGCGTCCGTATGTGTGCAATATGAATAAATAGTTTTGTCAGTAACAAATATAAAAAATAAAACTATTTGTTCTAAATTCCGTAAAATCGAAAAGAAAAGTCAGGGCACGCCACTGCACGGGTCGTGTACTTTACCTAATAAGTCATACTTATTACGCCTTGCAAGTACAAGGTCACGGGCTTATTACTATAACGCGCCTCGTCACGTCACATTATTATGTATCCTGACGCTGTATCGTCACTCGTCACCACTTCATCATCCATCACCACTGACCCAATTAGACATACATAATATTACGCACCGCAAAGGTTGAACGATTTACTACAAATCACTAAAGGACTATTTTCTACTTTTCCACGGAAAGTTTCAGTTTATTTTTTTACGTGGGTTTTTAACCATGACACGACCAACGTGAACATTGCACAATGCACATTTTGTGCAAATTTTATTTATTGTCGATATTATATCATACATACTACTCATTTTAGTATATTAGCTGCGAAAGGAAGCCAATAGTACACATACTTTGAACTATGTAGGTATTTTTAAATCGGAACCAACTAAAACTTGGAACAAAATAAATTATATATTTTTACTTGTACGTATCAACAGCCTCCGTGGTCGAGAGGTTTGGCTCTCGATTAGCAATCCAAAAGTCGCAGGTTCGAATCCCAGCGTGCGTAATTAAATTTTATTTGATTGACTTTCTTTTTTTTTACATGTGGGTGAGGCCCCGAGGAAAATCATTTCCCTCAGGGCCTATGTCATCTTCGGGGATGCTGTGTGGAGGGTTTTTTAAGGAAAGGAAGGAGAGGAGAGTTCTGGGAAGGAAAAGGTTTAAGGGGTGGGTAGGAATATGGGGTTCAGTATGTCCTGGTCATCCGCCTCCAAGACCTAGACAAACCTCACTCCATGAACCCGGGCACACCTGCTAAATCACCAAACGTAGGGACAGAGAGCAAATTTATTAAAAAAATATATATGACTGTGATGGCAAATTTTCATTAAAATGTTCTCACAATGTTAATTAGAATTAGTGTACAATGAATTTTCCGTTATTTAAGTATTCACAAACATACATTACTGAAGTTATTTTTTTTTACCTAATAGATATAAATTATAAATAAAATTAATCTAATAGAAATGGTAACTTTTAAAGCTTTCCAATGTTTAAGATATTCAATTCGTGGGTTTTATGCTAAGTGGGTAATATAATCAAATATAATAGAATAAAAGAGTGAACAATTGTGAATTGAGTGAACAAACAACGCGGTAGAGGTGAAACCTTCAGAAAACTAAAGTAGACAAAAGTGGGGAGGCCACGAAGCACCGCACAATGAGGAGACCGATAGGCTACGAAGCACTGCACAAAGACGAGACCGATTACTATCTCATTTTTTCGCAGGCTAAATCCTATAGATGCATGTTTGTCTCTTTTTAGTGTCGCTATTTTTCGTTTCATCGAGTTTCAAATCACAACGGTGTTAAAGAAGTATTCACTTCAAAAATGAAAATATGGCGTGGAAGCATGGGATTGTGGTCGAATTACGAATAAATTGAACGAACTGTCTATGTAAGTTATGCGTTTGGTAGGAAGGTAGAAACCAAGGCGGGGAGCCATTGTGGGTACATGCGATTTGCATGGTGAGCGATGTTAGCGACACTAAATACTGTTTCTATAATTTACTGTTTCATGTCTAGTATTATAATCTTCTAAAGCTCTGGTCAACGGATCAGAAAGTTTCTTCTCAAAGAGAAGCTGCTGTCAATCTCTCCGCAAGCTTAGCGTCATCTTAGGTCATCGTCCGTTACGTTCAAACGCATGCAATGTTGACTAAATCCCTTTCATTCAATTAATGTCAAAGAAATATTGAAAACCTTCGAAAGGCCACCAATGATAACATTAAATAATCCGATCAAAAAAAAAATAATAAAAAAATGTCATTCTCATTCATTAGTATCATTACAGTCAGACAGGATATAATGCATGTTGGGTTGATGAATGTAGTGTAGGCGAAGTTGAAGCAGTATACAGGTACAATAATATATTTTCTAGTAATCATGATATTTAAATTTAATCGATTCGTTAGTATTGAACGAATCTTTTTAAAACCTCAATTCAAATGATTCACGATTATTATTAATAACTAGCTTTTTCCCGCGGCTTCGCTCGCATGGTGTAAGGGGGGTTCCCACTCCGCCTCCTCCACCTCCACCCTCCCCTCTCACCGCCCTTCCTCCCACCTTCCCCCCCCCCTCCCCATCTCTCCCCCCCTCCCGCTTTCCATTTCAAACCACGCGTGCCACCAATAGCATTTTTTTTATACAAATTTCTTAATGTCAGAGCTCACCGGAAGTTTTATAAAAACCTTGTCGTGACAATAACGAACACACAAAAAAAAGAATTATCCAATTTGGTGCAGTCGTTCGAAAGTTATGCGCTTAGCAACACATTCAGCGATTCATCTTTATATTTTAGACTAGCTTTTTCCCGCGGCTTCGCTCGCATGGTGTAAGGGGGGTTCCCACTCCGCCTCCTCCACCTCCCCCCCCCTCTCACCACCCTCCCTCCCCCCTCCCCCCACCCCTCTCCCTCCCGCTTTCCATACATTCAGTTTTCAGACCTCGCGTGCCACCAATAGCATTATTTTTATACAAATTTCTTAATGTCAGAGCTCACCGGAAGTTTTATTAAAACCTTGTCCTGACAATAACGAACACACAAAAAAAGAATTATCCAATTTGGTGCAGTCGTTTGAAAGTTATGCGCTTAGCAACACATTCAGCGATTCATTTTTATATTATAGATAAGTTCGATAATTTGTAGAGCGCAGTTTTTGTGAAAACAAACCTCAAGAGCGATGTTCAATTTATGATGAGTTCTCAGGCTCTGTCTAGTTTATTTTATTTTTATACATATAAACATAATAAATAAAAAAAAAAGTTTTTTGTTTGTCCCTTATGCGGTACCTAAACCTTTCATCCGATTGCTATGCAACTTTGGTGTATTGTAATGCACATACCGGGGAAGGTTTCTATATGTAATGGCGAGCTCTAGCGTTATGAAATTATTTCCTATACCGCTCATCCGATTGCGATGAAACTTTGATGAGTTGTTATGGGCACACCCGTAAATGTTTCTATTTATTAAAATGAGCTCTAGCGTTGTGAAATTTGTATAAAATATTGTAATATGTGGCGCGTGAGTTGTTTGAAAAATGGATGTATTTCATATAGTTTGGCAGGGAGGGAAGGGGAAGGGGAGGAGGAAGGGGAAAGGGAACAATGGGAAAAAAGATGCAGGGAGAAACCATTTCTTTATTTAAAAGGCATTGCAACGCTTGCCGGGAACTCGCCAGTAAATAATTAATAATAACTATGTATATTCATACAAATCTACAATTTTATACCGAGATTGATGAAATTTTACACACTTGACTTTCAAAACACCTTTGCGATTTCCAAAAACCATCCCTTTTTCCAAGCCCTAACGCAGCTATATGCAGTAGATTATAAACAAACCTCCACAAGTGGTAAGAAAAGGGAAGACAAAAACAAAGTATTTATATTAAAAAAAAAACAAACAAACAAAAATAGAATTGACATTGAAAAATATTATAAAATATTGAAAAATAGAAGGAAAAGAGCTTATTATTACTTTACCTATGTTTAATGTATACATAAATCGGGGTCTATCCGACCGTGAACATGACCATTTGCTTACACATTTGCTTAAACATTGCTGTAAACAATGGCATACTGCGAACGCAAACAAAAATGTGGAAGGCCACGCCTCCATTGGTAATATTTGTAGTAATGTTCAAACAAATGTGTAACCAAAAGTTTATGTTCATGGTCGGAGGAGACCCTGCTTAACAAGAAATCCCTCATAGATAAGGATAAAACATTCGTAATGTGGCAAATTAGTTCAACTATTCAAGCGTTGAAAGGATCGATTCATCAACGTTACCGACTCAAATGAATCGAACGGACGCAATATTAAATACTAGTGGTCGCCCAATGGTCGAAATTCGACCATAATTAATTTAAATTATGTAGTACGTGTAATGTTTCTTATGTATTTTTTATGCATAATTAAAAAAATATAATAGCATTCTGCTTGTGCAGAATCTCTGTATAATAGTTTATACTAGCTGGGCCCGTTACAAAAGCAACTAACGGGTTAAAACACTATGGGATTTGACGTGTGAACGTGGATGAAGCGAGGAGGAGTGTGTGTTAAATTAAATATATGAAGAAACCTAAGGTTACAGTGACCTTGCAACGCATGCCGGGTACCCGTTGTATATAATTTTATGTAGTGCAGCGCTTGGTTTAAAATGTAATTTCCCAGGAATTGGAATGGAACCATTACAGTTAAGTTGACCCCGAGGTTATAGTGGCCTTGCAACGCATGCCGAGTAACCGTTGTATATCATTATATATATTGCAGGCACTTGGTTTAAAATGTTATTTCCCGGGAATTGGGATGGAACAATACAGTTAAGTTGACCCCGAGGTAACAGTGACCTTGCAACGCATGCCGGGTACTAGTTGTATATAATGTTATATATTGCAGGCGCTTGCATTAAACTGTTATTTCCCGGGAATTGGGATGGAACCATTACAGTTAAGTTGACCCCGAGGTTTCAGTGGCCTTGCAACGCATGCCGGGTACCCATTGTATATAATGTTATATAGTACAGGCGCTTGCATTATAATGTAGTTTTACGGGATTTGGGATGGAACCATTACAGTTTAATTGACCCCGAGGTTAAAGTGCCTTTGCAACGCATGCCGGGTACCCGCTGTATATAATTTATTTGTTTACGGACAAAAAGTCCATTAACAATATAAAACACGTCACTAACTTATATCTCCCTCTTATCCTTTCCCTCCTTATTCCCTTCCCCATCCTTCTTTTATATCCATATCTTCCATATTTTCCAGGGTCTCCTGTGTGGAGATCATGTTAAAAAAAAATTCTTCTTCTCCTTCCTTTCCCTTTAAAAACCCTCCGCACAGCATCCTCAAAGATGACATAGGCCCCTAGGATTCAGAACGGGCAATTTCTCGCGTAATTTCGTGATGCCTGAGCTCATTTTTGTATTAAAAAAGTGTATGTATTGTCTAGGTCTTGGTGGCGGATACGTTTGCCCAACCACTGCGTGGCTGGCTGGATCAGAGGAGACTGATTGAGGGAGAATTTTGACCACTCCAGCCTGATTCTCCCAACCCTTCGCCTTGCACCGCAGTGTGAGGAATAGATTCATACGTCCGTTACTCCTGGCCACACTGACCCCCAGATTCCTACCCACCCCTCATACTCTTTTCCTTCCCAGAACTCTCATTTCCTTCCTTTCCTAAAAAAAATCCTCCACACAGCATCTCAAAAGATGACATAGGCCCTGACGGAAATTATTTTCCCCACGGCCTCCTGTGTGGAGCTCCTGGGTGTGGGAGATGCTGGGTGAAGGTTTTTTTAAGGCAAAGAAGGAGAGGAGAGTTCTGGGAAGGAAAAAGGTTTAGGGGTGGGTAGGAATCTGGGGTTCAGTGAGTCCTGATCATCCGCCTCCAAGACCTAGATAAACCTCACCCCATGAACCCGGGCACCCCTACTATATCACCAAACGTAGCGAACTACTTGGGGTGACCTGCGGTAGTGGTGTTGGTTATCCAATAAAAGTTCCCGGGGAGGCGCGGCGGTACCCATTCCCGCCTCCCAATTTATAATTTAGTAGTCTGATATAGACATCAAATCGATAGGTACATTTGTCACATTTTTTTAGAAACAATAACTAAGGTTTATTACAGTAAAAAAAATAAAATGATTTCATAGTGCGCAGGTAGGTACTTAATAGACTTATAGTATTTTTTTCCAATACGGCGCTACAAAAATTAATTTTTCTGAATTTTTTACAAACAAAAATTTTGTTTTATTCGAGTAAAAAAAAACAGAAAAAAATATTCTTACATAGCGTACTCTACTCCCCCCCCCCCTTCCTCCATCCCGCAAACCCCACTCCCGAGTTATAAATATTAAATATATAATTATCCCGTTCAACTTCAAGCAATTTCGTTATACATTTACAAAAAAAAATAGATAAGCAAAATCATCACATGATTCCGAGTAAGTTATGTGCAGGTAGGTACCAACATAGATTAAAAAGTGACCATCTTGAGTGATTTATTTAATTTCATATCATTAAATATTTAAATGAAAGAATACTGTTCCTAAGCCGGTAGGTACCTACCTGGTAAACCCCGAGAAAAATTACATTGTTGTAGGTACCTACCTACGCGTTTTCTCAATAAAAATTGCGTCAACATTACGTATTTTGTTACTTTTCTATCGATGGAACGGTAGGTACCTGCCCCGTTATAAATTGAGTTTTTTTTTCATATGGCCAGTAATTTAATACTCTCGGATAATTTGAGAACGCATTTTCGACATGAATTTTTCAGGAAATGTGTGATATTTGTCAGCTTCTACTGACATATTTTATAAGAGATGCGTATACAATTTTGGTATCAAAAGTTGCGTATTCCTCTACTCTATTATATTTTTTAAAAATATCAAAGCTGGGATCGCTTTTTGGGCTGTAATGCAGTATTCCCCAACCGAAACCGCTGAGAGGTCCGTTTCGGTAGCATAAAACTGACATTTGAAATCTACATATACCTATCTCAGCATTCGCAAACATGCAAAAAGAGATGGGTTAATCCTGACCTGACTCGATATTTCTAGCATTTTAATTTGCATTGAAACTAATGGAAAAAAGACATCTCTTGTTTTTTAATGCGAACCTGTCAGCGGAAAGTGTAACCGAGCCGAATTGAGTGATTTTATTAGAGTTCTAGTTTTCGCCGCCAGTTTTTTTCTTTAAATTTTGTAGGCCAAAAAACGCCTAATTTTTGTCGCAAAGTCAAAGTACTGAAACGTGCACTGAATTTTTTTATCTGAAAGGGCGTAAGCGACTTTTTTTTTTTAAGCGACAGTGCGCCGTAAGGTCTTACGGATCGCGGGGGAGAAGGGTCGATTATCGCATCATCAAAACGCGATTTTTTTTACGATTTTTTGTATGAGATCGCTGTCCATGCCCCCTGTCCGGCCAAATCGATCTCTGCGGTCGGTGAAACTGGATAGGCAGAGTGATCGATTTTCGCCTGTCTCTAAAAGGCCACGTTTCCATAGTGAGTTTTCGAAAAACAAATGCCAACTGTGTATTAATATATAATATATAGAGAAGGATTAGTATCCTTCTCTATATAAACTATAAGTGTGCGAAAATTCATGCTCCTCCGTCCGCGCAATTTTCGTAAAAAGGGGTACAAAGTGTTTCCTTCACGTATTAATCTTTTAAAAATAAGTCGGCTAGAGGGGGGGGGGGAGGGAACAGTCATGTTTTTATATTTTATTAGCTTCGACCAGCCGGTGCGCGGCTGGCGAACGAAGCAGTTCGCAACTATGAAATAAATAAGTTTGCAGTCAAAAGGGTAACATAAAATATAGGAAATCAATAAAATTTTCACTAATAATTTGAAGGTACTTATCTTAGGATGATTGCTTCAAAAAAATTTAAGAATTCATCAATTTTTTTAAGTTGATTTTCACGTTCTGTGAAAGTTCTATTCAAGTTCTGTGATTATTTCAGTTTTATGAAGCAACTGGCCTATAATGATATAATAACAGAACTTGAATTGAACTTACACAGAACGAGAAAATTAACTTTAAAAATTTTAATAATTGTTCAAATTTTTTTTTAAACAACCCGGTCCTAAGCTTTCTGGAAAAGAGTTTATTTTAAAGAATTCAAGTATATATTATTATTATATTCGCTGGTTCCCGGTATGCGTTGCAATGCCATATTGAAAGAAATACATTGTTTCTCTGTGTATCACCTTTCCAGTCACCGTTCCCCTCCCGCGCCCCCTTCCTAGCTAGCTTTATAAATTATAGCCTATATGTTATTCTGATGTATGAGCGTTATTATTGTAAAGTTTCATTAAAATCCATTTAGTGGTTTTGCGTGAAAGAGTAACACACACATCCATACAAACTTTCGCGTTTATAATATTAGTAAGATTACACTGAAAAAAATGCGAGTCAAATGTCAACGAAAACAACTAATTATAAACAATTTAATCACAGTTTAATATATAAACTAGCACAAACAGTCACTATTTACAAGTGGTTATCTTTCTGGAAACTATAAATACATTTAAATATTGATAACGGCTTCTTAATATCAGCATGAGTTCAAAAGTTTAACCGAATAATCAGTTCAAAAAGTGAACATTAAAAAAAGCCAGGTAATCTCGTATGAAAAACAGTGTACCTAACAGGTTACATTTTCTTTAAAATCTTTACAATTTCACACAACCCACACTATACGACAAAGATAATTGCACTCCATAACGCACACAACAAATAATGATATAATCGCCGCTACCTCAGCATACAAACCAAAATACATGGGACTTTAATAAACCTAGCATTTTTAAGATAGCCCTGCCGCGTCAGTAGCTTAGTCACAAACTTCACGTTATCATCCATATCCAGACTAGAGATATTCATGAAAATGCAAATCCAAGAGTACTTACGCCTGCCCGCCGACGTTCCTTATGCTAGCTGTTAATGTAAGTGGCGTCATATTTTTGCATTATTAGCTAAGTACTTGCTATTATAATAAGGTTCGATTATGACAGTAGCTTGGTCAGAAACTTCAAGTTTACAGATCGTTTCCATATGGCTCGGCGTCAGAGTTGTACTCGGATTCTTAAATTTAAACCGTACAGTCGCTAGGATAAATACTGTCAGATACACAGAGCACCAAATGTTGTTAAAAAGAAAACTGCACGGCTTAAATGTTTCTATGGCTCAGTAGTTTTGAGTAGCCGTTTGTATAGAAAGGGGTATGTCCAACCGCCTGGAGACTATGGCAATTGGGGTAAGTTGTGAGGCTGAAACAAGTGGGGAGGGGAAGGAGATGGGAAAGAGGAAGGTGGGGAAGTGCCTGGCTATTCGGATCAGTCACCAAACAAAGGCCATTTCAAGGAACGCTTCATTTATGAATGGCGGTCTTACACCAGGGTGATGCTTAGAGTATCTTCCACTCTAGAACGTGCCGCAAATATACCTTATATTATTGCTTTATTAAATGATTAAATTGTGAAATAACACAAATCAATCATACAAAATTTACTTGCGCACGCCGGAATTTGAGTCACCGGAGTCCGCCGCTGTTTAAAAAAATATGCTATTTTAGATATTAATTTAATGCTTTAAAGCCAAATTTGAAAATGTTGACTGTGCCCCCTTTAACCAGAGATATTAGATAATCAATAAGAAATTATTTTATTTTACTTTTAAAGAATATTCTTCTCAACACTATTTTGCCCTATTGAAAATCTATTTAAGGTCCTAAGAATAGTTAATTCCTTTCTATAACCGTTTAGCATAAATAAAGTGACTATTACGATCTACAATCTACATAATAACGCAGCGGAAATAATGTTCCACAATATTTAAAAATGGTATCATGTTGAATTGCAACTACTGCTAGAACAGGAGTAAAGTTAACCCCTCAGGCTAATTTGTTCGCTTATGTGAACAGCTCGCTTAGGTCTCGTAGAAATCTTGGTATCTCCCTTACTGTCTCATGGTGAGAAATGTGATATAAAGGATGTTGTATATACTGTATATTCTTTGTTCCACATTATTTAATTAATTTTTGTAAGAACTCGCAAGGAACACTATAGGATTTCTTTTAAGTTTATTATAATTAAGCGCACTTCAAGCGAAATAACACAAAACTGCGCTATATAAATACTACGTTATTATTATTATTAGAAAGAGAAAACACCACGTTTTACATTCAAATTAGTAAACCACAAAATAATTATAATAAACACCTTTATAAAACCAAAGTTTCCGACCGATTTGAAAAAAAAATTGAAAAATTTTGGGAATTTTTTTATTAATTATTTTTACATGAAACGACAAAAAGTGAGTTCACGAAAAGTTTGTAATACAGTCATCTAACAAGATTTGTGTAAGTATTTTTATTTATTTTTTGTTGTCAGTCAACTTTTTTAAGTTGGCTTTCAAATTTTTTATATTTCAATAACCACGTGTTATTTTAAATTATAAATATTTTTAATCATAAAAAAATACATATTTCAAATTATAAAATTTGAAAACGTGTTTTCTAACCTTCCATTTTTGTTTTTAGTTTTTGGATATGTGCAGAAATATTCAATTTACTTGGATTTTATTGCAAAGCGGAAACATTTAGACCTTACGACAAAACATGCCGGAGGCCTCAGGGGTTAAATAATTTTATTATTATGAATGTAAAATATGCATCGGAGAAACATTTAATAAAACTGACAGCAACGGCACCAATATGTCAATAATGTCAGTATATTGACACTATAATTAATCATCTTATATTATCCAATTTGATATAATACATACTATGACTCGGAGTTTTATCGACAGTCTCTTATCTGTGGATAAATTTTGTAATATATTATACTATTGATTCACGAAGATAAATAATTTACGTCCATAAATACGTAATAATTCTAGTACCTGGGTAGGTATTGTGACATCATCCTCCGTGGCAGCGTTACGACCTCCGTGGTCGAGGGCCGAGGCTCTTGACTCGCAATCCGAATGTTGTGGGATCGAATCCCGGCGTGGACAAATAAATTAATTTGATTAATTTGTGTTATTGATTGTGTCACAATTAATCCATTAAAAATAATATATAGTATATTTGCGGCACGTTCCATAGTGGAAGATACTCTCAGTATCGCCCTGGTGTAAGACTATCATAGAGAATTGAGTTGCTTTAGCCGTGTTTGGTGTCCAGATGTGAATAGCCAGGCACTTTCCCATATTCCTCTTCCCTATCTCCTTTCTCTCCCCACTACCTTCAGCTTCACAATATACCCCAAATGGGGATGTCATAGCCTCACTGGTTCCAAACGGGAGCAGCTGGGACTCTTGTGAGGTATTCACAAAAAAATCATGCTCTATGTTTTTCAGTTATCAACGTCATTCGCCATCATGCGCTATGGAGCTTTAAAACATCAGTTTAAGCGCATAAACATTAGACAAGACGAAATTTAGTAATTTTTTTTTACATCGATCCCACACAACATACTCTGAGGAAAACTATTTCCCTCGGGGCCTGTCTTTGAGGATGGGAGGGTCTTTTTAGGGAAAGAATGAGACAAAGTTCTCGAAAGGAAAAAGTATGGGTGAGGGGTGATAGAGCGGTGGATAGGATCTGGTTTTCAGTGAGTCCAGGAGTGACGGACTCATGAATCCCGGTCGTGCAAGGCGATTGGTCGAGAGAGTCTGATTGTCCGCTGGAGAGGTCGAAAGCTTTACCTCAACCAGTCTATCCCGATCCCATGAACCCGGGCAGGCCTGCTAAGTCACAAAACGTTTCGAAATACTTGGGGTGATCTATGGCAGGTGTTGGTTAACCAATAAATGGTTTTCAGAGCGGCGGTACCCATATCGCCTCCCAAATATGAAGAAGGGGTTGAAACTCGTGCGAAACAGGGAAGCAATAAAAAACCGACAGGTACACACTACATAATTTTCTTCCATATATTTTAGTCAGGTTCCATCACTTCGATAAGGCGGATCCAAAAATATAAGGTCAAAGATGCAGACTTGTGCAGCTTCAATAATGCAGAACTATAAACATCAACAATATTGTTATAATCGCAACGGAAAGCGTTCTGCAACACATAAACATAACATCAGAATATTGCTTGTTTCATATTATCCAGTCAACAATACAGAATATTGCCGGGAGCCGGTTTCAAGTTTGTTTAATTTCAAATACAAGAACACAACACGTAGCCGAACACAAATATCCTGTCACCAAGTAAACACAAGCAGAAGCCATAGCCAGTGAATCAACAACCAAATATACTGTCTCAGCAAAGGGAGGCATACCGCGAACCGTACTTTGTTTAGAATGGCGAATGTGTTCAACAAGTCAACAAACAAAACACACGAAATTCGCAAATAATACTCTAAATTCGCAATACGCAAATAGTCACAAATGTGAGTATAGAACACTTGAGACAATACGCCTGTGTTGTGTAATTGTTTTCACTATTTGGACAGAAGGAACGGTAGAGACAGAATTAACAAAGTTATAATAGAAGGTGTTATTTATAGGTGACTGTGATCTATTGTAATAATGACACGATAGTAAATAATAATACGAATAAAAAGTTATTTGATCAATAAAGAATTCCACGAATTGAATAATTTATCAATGAATCATGACAGGTTGTTGAGAATAAATATTTAAAATATTTCTTCAAATTTTGCAAATTCACTTTGAGGCACCATTTTATTAATGAAATAATTAAAAACACTTTTGTTTTTACCACGATAATCTTTATTTAAAAAATCAAGAACGATGTTCTCTTCATCAGGACATTATATGTAATAAAAACTAAATTATTAAGAATAGAAAGACAGGCGTGAATTTAACCATTCATTTAATATAAATACTGGTTTTAAAATTTTACACACTAACGTTAGTGGTTTTCACTTAAATCTTTTAGAAATATTAGAAATTAGGAAAAATGCCAATAGAAAATTAAATATTATTAATAATCAGATTAATTTTGTGAATAACCCTATCTTAAACATATTTCCATTGTAATTTTTTGTCTTTGATCTTCTAAGCACCCCCCTTTCCACCTCTCCCCCCCCTCTACCTGTTGATCTTCTAAGCACCTCCCCTTTCCACCTCTCTCCTCCCCCACTACTTCCATTTCTACCCACGCCTGTCTTTCTATACATGATAATTTAGTTTTTAGTACATAATTTTTTTTTTTACATGAGCTCCACACAGGAGGCCCTGAGGAAAATAATTTCCCTCAGGGCCTATGTCATCTTTGGGGATGCTGTGTGGAGGAGGGTTTTTTTTAGGAAACGAAGGAGAGGAGAGTTCTGGGAAGGACAAGGGTTTAAGCAGTGGGTAGGAATCTGGGGTTCAGTGGGTCCTGGTCATCTGCCTCCAAGACCTAGACAAACCTAACCCCATAAACCTGGGCACCCCTGCTAAATCACCAAACGTAGCGAACCACTTGGGGTGACCTATAGCAGAGGTGTTGGTTATCCAATAAAGGTTCCCGGGGCGGCGGTACCCATTCCCGCCTACCAAATATATATAATGTCCTGATGAAGAGAACATCGTTCTCGAAACATGTTGATTTTTAAAATAAAGATTATCGTGGTAAAAACAAAGTGTTTTTAAATATTTCATTTAAAATATTTGTCTAGTATAATTATTTATATAGTCGACCTGTTTTAGAATAGAAACATATTATAGAGTCAAAACAACACACATATAAAATGAGTAGTAAACAGTTTACATGGTTTTATAAATAATAGCGAGTTCCCGGCATGCGTTGCACTGCCACTTAAATAAAGAAATTGTTTCTCTCTGCGTATCCCGTTCCCCTCCGCCTCCCTTCCATCACTCGTTCTCCCACCACTTACCCGACTTTCCTCTCCCCTCTCCCGCTTCCCCCATACCATAATCGCGAACCTTCCGCGTTCCATACATTCAGCTAAACAAACAGCTCGCGTGCCACCTATTGCTTATACAAATTTCACAATGCCAGAGCTCACTAGTATGCATAAAAGCCTTTGCGGGCGTGCGGACAACAACTCTACAAAGATTTATCACAATCGGATGAATAGTATAGGAAATAATAACACAACGCCAGAGCTCACCACTATATATAGAAACTTGTGGGTAAGCGCAACAAATCACCAAAGTTTTATCGCAATCGGATGAATGGTTTACATGCGCATAAGGGTCACACAAAGAAATATTCATTTTTTGATTACATGGATCGGTACAATGAAATAAATGTCTGGTGAGTCTTATATTTAGAATTATATTTGGATACAGAAGATACAGCAGCGCATCTTCAATGTTTACGGAGCTAGGACTACACGGATTCGCCGGTCTGATGAGACACCTGGTCACTGGAGCCAGGATGCGGCTAATGGCTTCCGATAACAAAGTGGTGATCGCAGCCTTCCAGCACCAAGCGCCACTCCTGAGCGAGCGCTGGACCCTAGCTCACTCCAGACCAAGTCCTACATTATAATTGATTATTTATTTTATTTCTATTATCGCTATGTCTTTTATATTTGTTTGTTCTATTTACTTTTTTTTTTTTTTACTTTATCTGTTGTGTAAATATGTACAAATTTATGGGACGTGTGGGATTGCACTATCCTCCCCACATCCTGGAATAAACATTATTATTATTATTATTATATATACATTTTACAGAGTGGGGTTTGTAGGTACACGCTAATGAATGATTTGAGGTAAGATAAAGATAAACCATATTATATGTTTTTTAAACGTGTGTGATGTATAAGTATTTAAATTATGACTTGTTCTATTTTTTTACAGTTAAATGTATATTACAAAGTTTCATAGCTCATGATTGAAAAGGTGGCATTGAACTAGAAAAAGCTGTGTTGCAGCAAAGTTCATGACATCTCACCATTCCAGATCCAGAGCACCTTTAATATTGAAAGCATTCGTGATTCATAACATATCTGTAATCGCAGGCAATAATAAATTGAGATATACCAGAGTGTGGTACCGAACCGATAGACATAGGCAGCGAGCATTGTGTTGTAACGTGTATAGATGTCGTTTGATTGTTATGCCACTAAAGCTTGGCTGTAACCCTACATACTAGAGCAGAATACATAACCTTTATTCTCATATGAAATTTAAATCAGTTGTTAACCTAACAAAAGCTTCTTAACATCTACATAAAACGAAGGGGTTTGTCGCATTCTACAGTAATATTAAAGCGAATTTAAGCAGTTGTTAACCTAACAAAAGCTTCTTAACATCTACATTAAACAAAGGGGTTTGTCACCTTCTACAGTAATATTAAAGCGAATTTAAGCAGTTGTTAACCTAACAAAAGCTTCTTAACATCTACATAAAACGAAGGGGTTTGTTGCCTTCTACAGTAATATTAAAGCGAATTTAAGCAGTTGTTAACCTAACAAAAGCTTCTTAACATCTACATAAAACGAAGGGGTTTGTCGCCTTCTACAGTAATATTAAAGCGAATTTAAGCAGTTGTTAACCTAACAAAAGCTTCTTAACATCTACATAAAACGAAGGGGTTTGTTGCCTTCTACAGTAATATTAAAGCGAATTTAAGCAGTTGTTAACCTAACAAAAGCTTCTTAACATCTACATAAAACGAAGGGGTTTGTCGCCTTCTACAGTAATATTAAAGCGAATTTAAGCAGTTGTTAACCTAACAAAAGCTTCTTAACATCTACATAAAACGAAGGGGTTTGTCGCCTTCTACAGATATATTAAAGCTAATTTAAGCAGTTGTTAACCTAACAAAAGCTTCTTAACATCTATATTAAACGAAGGGGTTTTAAGAAATGGTGCTTGAAATTGAAATACAAATATAAGCGTTATCTAAAACATTGGCTTAGATAGCGCTAAAGTTAAGTGCATGAAAATGGTATTTAGAAAACAATAGGAAGGTGAACAAGGCGGTGTTTTCAATTTGGGAGGCGGGTATGGGTATCGCCGCCTCGAGAACCATTTATTGGATAACCAACACCTCTGCCATAGGTCACCCTAAGTGCTTCGTTACGTTTGGTGACTTAGCAGGGGTGCCCGCGTTCGTGGGGTTAGGTTTGTCCGGGTCTTGGCGGCGGACGCATCTGCCCACAACCTGCATGGCAAGACGGAAAGAATGGTTGAGGGAGTCCCTTTGACTTCTCCAGCCTTACTCTCTCGGAACATCGTCTTGCACCGCAGTGGGAGGGATGAATTCATACGTCTGTCATTTCTGGACACACTGACGCCCAGATTTCTACCCACACCTAATACCCTTTTCCTTCCCAGAACTTCCTCTCCTTCCTTTCCTAAAAATACCCTCCGCACAGCAACCTCAAAGATGACATAGGCCCTGAGGAGAATTACTTTTCTGGCCTGTGTGGAACAAATGTAAAAAAAAAATACCGCTGACAGTTCCCTACTTTTTATTCGGTGGCCAGACAACTCCGAATCATGCAACTTCAACACCTCCTTTGAAAAGTCATTAAAAGCGATGAAAAAAATGGTTAAATAGGTTAAGTTAAAGTAGTTAAGTTAAGGTTAGGTTATAGGCTTTTTATCAAAAAATATCTCAACTCTTAATGGCTTCTCAAAAGGAAATTCAAAACTTTTCTATATTATTTACTTTTAATCTTACGATAATTTTAAATCTCTAATTTTTAAGTTTAATTTTATCTTAATCGTATGTTTTTTATTTTTTTCACCAATATTATATATACATATTTTTTATGTATTATGCATAATTTTGTATATAAAATGGAGGTCTCAGCATGGGTAAACCACCCAGTGAGGCTAACATCATTGAATTGTGTATAAAATGAAAATATATTGCATCAAATAAATAAAATAAATGTCACTTGGTTGAGAGCTTATAACGGATTTTCAGCGGTACTACTTTACGTATGAGTGAGAAAAGGTTCAAACCGACAACAAAAACATTAAACGTTAAATAAGGTCAGGAGCAATACATTCAGGTGTTTGAGAGTAAACCTAATAAAGTACCAAATGATAACAATATGCGGATTAACGAAGGTTTCGAAGGATTAGCACACAGTGTGAATGAGTCATATTTCAAACATGCAACCGATGAATAATATAGTTCCTGACTGACAGTGACCATTAAATACAAAATATGGGGCAATATAAAAATACCTGTTCCTCTGAGGTTCGTGCTTTCGGAGAATCATGTTCTCCGGGCAAAACAAGATATTAACATTACCCGCATATTAGGGAGTCCTAGGCTAATGTAGAACGGAGCATAACCAGAGGCTATCGACCCTTTGGACTTTGGACTCTATCAAATCCAACGATATGCATATTTTTAAAGGAAAGCATCAAAATAAATATCAAAGAAGATGATGTAATCTCTTTTGAATTCGTAAACGCATTCTGATGATCAGGAAAGACAAATTAGAGCTTCTTATAGCTTTATCAATTATTTTAGATATTGAATGTTTAAAATATTGAATTAACCATTTTATATCGTTATCTGGTTTTCCGTAATTGTAATATTGACACTCATCCAACCAAACAAACTTCAAAATATGACGACAACGAAGGGTGTTTAACCTTAGATGTTACATGATATGTTAGATATATATAAGCATTAAAGATAAAAATATTTAAAGTGATAACCAGCATTGACGCTGACAAAGCGAATGCTTTCAGAGGGCCAGAGAAAACCGGAAATATGTCATTATTAAATCAAATTTTAGACGTATTGAAACTTTTCCACAAAAAATTATAAATTGATTTCGAAAGATTGTTATTTTATCTAGTAAACGCATGTTTTAAATTAAAAAAAATATATATTTTTAGTATAATAAGGTTATACCACAGGTCGTTGGCAGATTTGTAAAATTTTCAAACGAAATTTTTTACATATTTCATACCCTGTAATCATACATTATTGTAAATCAATACGTTATCTAGTAAACGCATGTTTCAAAATTTTAATATTAGTTCAAATAAAATCATTAAAAAATATATCCGAACACTTATTTATGACGAAAATTTCTCATTTTGTCTATCTATTTACAGTTTTAAAAATTAACATATTTAACATTTCTTTTACATTCTTATTATGCCTAGACATTATTGAAAAATGATAAATACTTATGATCAAAAAATAATTACAAAAAGTACATATTTTAATAGTTTTATCATCGCGCCTTTCAGCATTTTCGGATGTAGTTATAAACTAAAGCAAATTTGAAATAAAATCGTTATTGAGTTATAATTTTAAAAAAGCTGGTACGGAGAATAATTAATCTTTCACATTGGAACCGCCCTGTACGATCGTAAGAACATCTTTCGACGAAATGTGGATTTTCGGCCGCTGGATGGTTGAAGGCCCTTTTAAGATTAAGCTCTAGGTCTAGGTGACAACGAAGGATGGACGACGTAGACTACTTATTTCGACCAGTGTCGCATTATAATAATACAATTTGTTGAAGAGACTCCGGAATGGGTCCCTTTGGCTCTGTCGCATGTCATCTACCCCAACTTTTTTTAAACCCATCTGACAAAAGGGTTACAAAACATAATGGAAGACTCAAAGAAAAGAATTATAGACGAGAGACACAAAGAAAAGTAATGTTTTTATCAACAGACTTGTATTGTTCAGGCGTAGCACCGAAATCGGAACGGTAACAGGTAATACACTCTGGTAAATGATCGAGTACATGAGATATTGTTATTTAACAAATTCTGCAAAATCACCCGGCACCGTTAGCAAGCAGTTTTTTCACCAAATCCAATTATTTGTTATAGTTCACGTAGAATAAAAAGAGAAAAACCGCAGAGAACTGTTATCGCTTACGAATTCGATCAAAATATATGTTGTATTTTTTTACTGTGCAATTTAAAATTTCAATTTATTTATGTTGATTTTGTGTACATATCGAATACGATAGGTTTTTAAGATGTACCCAATTTAAGATATAGGTTTAATTAATTAATACTTGGTCCAGTTAGTAATAGGACGATTAGTCTCGAACTTACCTTCAAGTAACATGAAAATAAAATTTAAAAAAAACAAGTAACATTTAGTTAATTCGTTACTAATACTATTACGCAATACTATTTTGTAAAATCAACTTATGACGCTTTACAAAGCAAGATAATAACTCAGATTTGTGCGATAAAATAAAATGACAAATAAGATTTAATTATGCACAAACCTATCCTACCCCTGCAGGAAATTTTCAATTTAAATTTTACGCGCTAATGACCGAGCGCACATCAACTTTAAAATTTCCAAAAACTTAATCAAAGACATACACGGGTAAACAAAATCAATTATTATCGAAGAAATGAAAAGTTTTATTAGGTTCTAAATAAATAACTTTGATTGAATTCATTGCTAGTTTGTAATTCCCATTTTATACAACGCATAGAACGAGCCAAATCACCGCTTTGACACAGCCTAATGTGATTCAAAATTGGTTTTGATAGATGTGTTTTATTTTGGTGTTCACGAAATAATACAAAAAGATGCCGCAAAGTGGTGACCGCTAAACTATTGCTTTAGTTGTCGGCAACGGAGAGGCACGAAGCACATCATCGAGAGATTAATTCATTTTCATACAAAACCTAATGCTTGTTATTAGGTCTATGAATTAAATAAAGCCAGCACAATAAAATGTTGACGAATTGCCGAAGATCCCGGCAAGTTCCTCGGGGCACTGTTAATGGCCAATATTTAGAAATAAAATGTCGGGATAGAATAATAAATACGTATCTACCATAATGCTAAGAAATTACCATGTTAAACTATTTACCCTTTAGAAATCCAAAGCCGGATGATTGTATGATGAAGCAAAGTCTTCAGAATCTGAAACAGCTGTCACATGTACAAACTGATAAAAATCGATTTTCGATCGTATTAAAATAATATTATTAAAAATGGTAAAATGGTGCTGTGTAATAATAATTGCATCTAAACAGTAAAACTGGTACAAATTATTAATACCTACTTTATATAAAAATTAAAACTACAAAGGAAATATTTTAATTTTTTTGAATAAAAAAATAATAGTGTTTGGTATTTATAACCTTTAGGGTTCAAGATTTGCTGGAATTCGAAAATATTTTCACAAATTGTCCGTTCTTTAATTTCAAATATTTCTACATCGAATTAAATTACAAAATATTAAACAAGAAATAAAAAAAATACTTATTAGATCAAAATTATTATCAGCATCTTTTTATCACTTCCTGGAAAATAGGAGTGGTGCTTGTCAAATAATATTATCGCAAATATTGATTTTTTATTGAGTTATATGTTATTATGACTGTTCTCATCTCAAAAACAGTTTTGCAAAACATTAACTAGGTAATTTGATTAATTTTTATCCGTTAAGGAAGAACCAAAATTTTTAAAATACAACAGGTCACAAAAGTGAACCTTGTGGACCTCCCGAGGTAGGTAACAATGACTGTATTGAACCTAGGACGTGTTGCCGGGTCAGGCTGACTGAGCCCCAAGGGGACTCCGCCCCGGCACGCTTCCAGTGCACTGGGCTATTATAAACCGTTTCCACTGGATGGCGCTGCGCCCCCGGTCATAGGAGGCCCGGCCCGAATATACACTCTTTGGGGGCCCCATAATTTAGAGGGAATGGAAATTCTACTATAAACAATTACAAACTTGTTGCATTTGAAGGAATGTATGAGAAATACATAGGAAATCGCCCATCGACAAATACGCACAGTTTTCAAGTTAGAATACAGGGAGGAAATTCGATTTACAGAAGTCGCAACACTGATAAAAAAAACGAATAACTAAATAATATTATACATATATTTCAGAAGCTTTAGCAGTTTCATTGTCGTAATCAGGCACGTGCCACTTCTACACTTCCAATATTATAAATATTAATTTGCAAATTAGCTGTTGAGGCTGCAATTAATTATAAAAGCCCGTAGCTTTAAAATATTATACAATCTGGTTTAAGTCATGCTGCTAACCAACAAACAAAATTGGCTAACAGTAGTTTTTCATTTTGACATTGTAAATAATTGTTGACAATAGAAAATAATTTATTTACGTTCGTTTTAAAGTTTTTTTATTAACTGCACGGAAACTGTCAATTCTTTGTATTTTATGTCCTTGTTTTCCCAACTCGAGTATCGTTAATATTAAAGATTACCATCGGTAATAAGTTTTATCATATTTATCACACGAGATATATTTCAGAGATAACGAATTAACTTATTTTAAATACTGGCATTCCTCAAAAGACACAATCCGCCTCAAACATTTAATATAGTTCGCCGATAATTCAAAGGCAATCATAATAATTATTCGCCTCAAAGTGCCCGATAGAATATGCAAATATGTTGAAAAATTAACGGCCTATCCTTTATTGGCCAATCTTAGTGTGCCGTCATGAGACAAACAGGGCCAAATAGTATTTGAAGGGCATAAATTGTTGCTAATTGTATTTACCCATCGAAGATTATTATTTGGAGATTGGGTTCCAATTTATGGTGTTTAGTAAGTTGGATAATATTTGAGTACTTGATGGAGAATATTGATTAACGATAGCGAGTGATAATTTTCAGAAATAATAAAAATAAATATGGGCTGGACAAAATTGAAAAGAAATTTGAAAACTTATTTCTTCTAAGCATCTGTTGTTGGAAAATGTTTAACGTAAGTATATTATTATAATCTACATCCGTTATACGGATAATTGTGTAAAAGTGATAATAACGCATTGCTCTAATAATTGAACTAAAGAGTATTGGCGAGGAGCCACCTTCATCGCGACATTAAACTATAAACTAAAAGGTAACATAGGAAGTAATAAAACGGACTAAATTCGAACTGGCGAATCAGGCATCATGTGGGCAGAAATGACAGGTAAATAATTAATTAATGGGGGAAAATGTGTCAGGTTCAGGTCGGTTCTGATAATGGAGCCGTTAATGTTATCCTTCAAACGCCGATTTGTTTTCCAATTCGCATCCGTTGGAGGAAATTACGCCACAAATTTTGCAAACACAATAGCGCACAAGGCCGAGAATGGTAGTTTCTATAACCCGCATGATTCCAATATGTACAGAATTATCAAATTTTACGCAAAAGTGAAGCGATACGGACATCACAGAAAGTGGAGTAACTAACTGAAAGGGAAATTTGACTGATTTTAATGCGTAGCGATGGCAGAGAAATGGAAAGTTTAACTGAAAAAAGAGAGACAACCCCTGTTGAATACCGTCCATATGCCAGTATGTGTAAAGGAAAACAGAGGTTTTATAGTATACAAGAACTTTCCTCCACATGATTATATGAATTGATGAGCATAAAATAACATCTTGAAAAAGATGAATTCCATAATATACATTAACTTTAAAAAGCTGTCAGTTTAATGAGATTTTATATTTATTCAATCTTATATTTCCTCAAATATCTCAAAACTAGTTGGTTGTCAGTTGGATCTTTCTCTATAATACGAACTTTCAATTAAAGAGAATACTAAAAACTTCATAGATGACATAAAATAATTGGACACCAAAAATTGGTAAAATTTCTATTATGCAATGCTCTTAGCATTAATGTTTAACTGATGGTCTCCCATTTAAAAGAAATAATCTGAAAACATTTGGAAAAACATATAAATATTTGAATTCCAATTTATTTCTCAGATATTCCGTGAGTCCATTTTTAACAAAAAATTGTAGCTAAAATAATATTATGAGAATCTAGAAAAGCATGGTCACACCGTCAGATTTTTGTGTGGAACTGACCCTCAGATCCCATAAAGATAGGTCTATACGGGTGATGACACTAAACAAAATAAAGCAAAGCTCAAAGCGCGTCCAATTGACGGTTGAAGAATCCTAATAGATAGGTGTAGAGATAGAGGAAACATAGGTTATCCAAACCTACACACAAATATTTTATATTTTGACCACTTGGAGATACCACAAGGTACGTTGGAGGTACCACGATTATTATGCATTGAAATAAATCACATATTTCAATAAATCAGTATATTTCTAAAAATGAAAAATAAAAGATATTTAAAACGTGAAAATAACCAGAAACCTTGATTATTGTCATTCTGTAAATAGTACGAAAAAATTCACAACATAAAGGATCGGTATTTTTTAGGTTGAAGGGCCTTCAAGATTGTGGTGTCTTTTGTGCTCTATCAAAATATTGACTTTATGACAAAAACGGCGAAATGAAAATTACATAAACCAATATTAAGCGGTTTGGACACAATGCATAGATTCAACCAGATTTAATAAGTACGACCTTAACTAGAGACAACAAAGATATACTAATACTAACCAGAAAAAAGGAATTTAATACATTTGCGCAATATGTATTCAAGTTACGCGAAGTAAGAAGTTTATGTGGAGATTTATCCAAAAAAAAACATCTAAAAGTTATTCTCATATCAAACCAAAATTTATGTCGTTTCGGAAACCGCAAACAGTATTTTTTGTTAAATTTATACTCCTCATCGTTCATTAAAATTTAAGTGGGCATATTTATCTGGCAATCTTAGGGTCAATAATAGTAAACAATACAAAACATGGTAAAAACTCTTAAAGTGCCCTTAGGACCCGATGTAAAGAAATTATTTCCAAGGGTTGAGTCGTAAATACGAAATCCACTGATTCTTCCCTTTGCTGGAGTACAAAACCTTGCAAGTGAGGAACTAATTTTATTGAATTTTTAAAAATTAAAAATTTATGGATTATATATCTATCGATTCACACTTCATACCCTCAACGTTCAAGTGTTCTAAAATAATATATTTTTAGTAATAAATTTCAATTGCTTGTCTGCAACGAGGTAAAACCACTTTACGCCAACAGGGGAGGCTAACAATTTAGAGATATTTACATATTTGGATAACCATATTCATACCGACTAAAAATGATAATTTCTGAATTTATTTATTGCAAACGTGAGTAATGTGAGCATTCCTAAAGTAAAACGATAAAATCCAAGACCACAGATAAAAGCAATCGGACCGCATCCGCTAGCCAAGATATAGAAGAGGAAAATAATGTTATTTATGAAAGAAGTAAAATGTCAAAAAACAATGGAGGAAACCGCAAAAGAAAGTCACAGTAAATGACATAATTCCTATATCTTACTCCATCAAAGGTCTCTATTCGAAGAAATTATAAAGCCGATCGTAATGAAGTCTAGTGCCGATGGTTTGGCAGTCCTTTCCGCTAGCAACCTCGGATAGATGAGTCCAGGTAGTTTCCTTGCTGCAACCTTTCCGCTTGGGTCCATATATCTCTGTTGTTTTTTGTTGTCTACTGTCACGACCTACGGGTAATTTGTATTTTTACAATACAGCCTATGTGTTTAACTGAAAATAAAATTAAACTGATTTTAATAGTCCAATAAAGTTTATTGCAGCCGCTCCCCGACGGAACTTTCTTCTTTCTCCGTACAAATAACAATACTTCACTTGCACTCGTATAACTCTTTTCGAAAGTCAAAGCCAGAAAACCGAAAAAAGGATAAACGTTTGAAGTTTGCCGTGGAGAAAGAAGCAGGCGTAGTATTGATCCTTGTGGTATAACAAAACACCGATGTGTTATTAATGATAATGATATAAGAATGATTTTGTTGCAATAACGTTTATTTTTTAGAATCACTAATATATAAAAGACAAAAATTGTTAAAAGTTTAATTATGTTTGTAGATATTTCAATTCTTTTAAAATAAACTCCAACTTTTATTTTTTATTGAATGTGAATATGAAAAAGCGTACTCATACATGCAGTCGTCAGTCTCGGAGTTACACATCACCCACAATAACATCACCTCCAATAATTATGATAACAATCAAATTTCTACCTATGGAAACAATTTTGGTTCCCATAATATTCAGATTCCGGAAAGACAATTGAATGTAAAAGATGGATGCAAACGATGCGGATATATCTCTGAAGGGAATGCATTTTCAATAATTAAAGTGAATGATAACATCTCATTTGCAAAAGAAAAATACAGGAAGTGCATAGATAACACCTATAACACCGGTACGGGCGGTGAGACGATCATTACGTGTGGCCTCACAGGGACTACAACTAGCAGCCGCATTTCCTCGACATTTATCCAAGGAATTTCAAGAATCTATATGAAATGACGATCTATTTGAGAACATCCTGCCATCACCGCTCTCTTTGTTCTGTTTTTTAACTTTGATGCTGCGTCTCGTCTCCAGAAGATAAATAATCTAAGAGGATGGCAAATGAATGTAATTGTAATTCTTGAAAGGGTGTATTATATTAAGTAAGTACATACACTAATTTTAAATAAAAAATAATAAAAGAAAGATCTAAAATTACTTCAATGAAATATCACCAATTTTGCAGACATCCAAGGTTTGAGACAACGAAAATCTGTGAGATTTTTTTTTTTTTTTTTAATACATGAATTATCGAAAGTACATACAGTTTTTTTGTGATATTTCACCCTCCATGCTAGGGATGACCCCGTGTTATGGCGGGTGAAGTTAACAGTTTGCGGATATACATTCATTAGTATAGATTGAAATTTTTCACTAATTGATACTATGCACACAAATTCTTCTACAATAAGAGAGTATATGTAATTATATTGGATTACAAGAATAAGGTGAAGAAGTTAAAGAATTATTGGAAAAGATAAATGATTATTAGTATATATAGGAATTATTGATATATAGTTCACAGTAATCAGTCTTATACATATAATGCTGCTTAGATAGTAAATAAAGATATATTATGTTTTGCCTGCTCAATACTATGCACACAGATCTTCTATAATAAGATAATGATAATACTTATAGTTAGATTGGGTTACAAGAAGAAGGTGGAGAAGTTAGAGAATTATTAGAAAATGAAAAATTTGAGGAGTTGTTAGCTATAGATCACACTAATTAATCTTGTACATACAATGCCGCTAATTTATAAAATAGAGATATGTTATGTTTTGTCTGAAAGGTGATTAAATTAATAGAGTATAAAGTGAGTGGGTGTTTAAATTCTAATGTATTCCATGTGTAAGGATTATGTAATATATTAAATATTATTCGAAATGTGTCTTTGCAGGTGCATAGTGTCTTCTGTGTTTGAAAGAATAACAATAATTAGACAAGTAAATATACATAGGAGATTGACAAGACAGGGTATTTTTTTGTTTGTTAGAAGGAGCCGTTTATCTTTCTGATAACTTTTTTCAAATGATATCTTCTGTTCCTGCTGAAAAGTGGTCTGTATCGACCTAACTGTTCCAGTTTATCCTTTGCCGTCCTTCCTGTCATAACTTCCGCGTTAAAGATTTATGGCTTCGGTTAAACATTTCTCTACCGGAATTTTTATTGCAGGGTTTTCATTTTATGGGCAAGCGTAAACACTAACCAAGATAAAATAGTTACAGCAACTCAAAAAGAACGACGTATCAAATAAACAATGCAGTATGATTTATTCCTAGGCATTAGGATGGAGGATACATATTATTAATGAAAACTAATGATTACAAAAATGCCCGATGCCTCTGGGCATTGCAAACCCCAACTTAAATATAATTTATAATGTGCATACTATGTCCTGGAGGTTGAATGGGGGTGTTGGATAGACCTTATTATGCTAATAAACTTTTTTTATGTGTATTTAATTATTTTCCCTATTTTGTTATTCCGAAACACTGATTATATATACCAGGGTTACCAAAGGAAAACATAGAAAGGAGAATGAAAATGTTTTTTAACTGAAATCAATTTATTAAAATGCCTAAGCAGAAATGCGGTGTTTGCAGGTTCACTAAGCATTGTTGAAAAATCTATTTTGTTTTATAAGCAGAAAATAAATTAATACATTTTAAAAAGAAATTCAAAGAGGAGGACTTTGAATACTTATAAACCGAAGGAGGATAATTTTATAAAAGTTTTATACAGGAAAAAAGAAAATTACATTTTCTATTATTTAACTAGAAATAACTAAAACAAATGCATTTCACTATATATTGTACATAAATTAAGGAGACACATATTGCATTCACATAGTTTTCTTAATGGTAACAGTTGTTTTCGTGTAAAAAAAATTGCGGATGTTCTGGATCTGAAGTTTCTTTTTTTTTTACATGAGCTCCACACAGGAGGCCCTGAGGAAAATAATTTCCCTCAGGGCCTATGTCATATTTGAGGATGCTGTGTGGAGGGTTTTTTTAAGGAAAAGGGAAGGAGAGGAGAGTTCTGGGAAGGAAAAGGGTTTAAGGGGTGGGTAGGAATCTGGGGTTCAGTATGTCCCAGTCATCCGCCTCCAAGACCTAGACAAACCTCACCCCATGAACCCGGGCACCCCTGCTAAATCACTAAACGTAGCGAACCACTTGGGGTGACCTATGGCAGAGGTGTTGGTTATCCAATAAAGGTTCCCGGGGCGGCGGTACCCATTTACCGGTGAAAAATCTTTTTGATTACCTCGATTTGTATTCCCTATAATTCATTTATGTATGTTTCATATGCGTTTCCTCAGAATTCAATCAAGTAATTTAAATGTGAGTGTACGAGACTATAATTTAAATTTTTTATTTTTATTTTAACTTTATGAGTAAAACCTCAAATTGTAACATTTAATTAAATGAAGACAATATAAGCGAAACTCAATCGAAAATCTGGAAACAGAAAAATGTCCAGCAAGAGGTCCTGGGTTCATGTCCCAGAGGTGTCAATATCTTTTTCTGATTTTTCTGTTTCCAGATTTTCGATTGAGTTTCGCTTATATTGTCTTCATTTAATTATAATTTAAATATTTTTTAAAATAATTTTGTAACAACTATGTTAACCGGCTAAATACGCTATTTAAGATGGTGATTTTATCTTTAATTGGATAATTTGTAGAGCGCCGTTTTAAAAAGCGCTGTACAATTTATTAATAATTGTTAGTTCTATCTAATTTTACTAGTTACAAATGGATATAGAAACATACTTACCTGGCAGGTCACTTCCGATCCAATTATGATCATTATCCAATAATGCTGTTTAAATGTTATAAACTTATTAATGAACAGCCCAAGATATTCTGAGATGTTCTGTTTTGTATACGACAAGACAACCCTAATTACAAATTCAGAGAAAATATATTATATCACAATGGAATTTGGATCTGCCTATTTGGATCTATAACTTGTTGAATGTAAAAAAATACATAAATACAGGCATATAATTTTAAAGGTAGAAAAAATCTCCGACAATTATCGCTTCAACAACTCTATCATTCGCTTCTCTCCGATTAAAAGGGCGATGAAAAGAACGAAGTTCCTAGCAATAATTGCTGCCCATAATACACCATAAATGAAGAAATTGGTTTATTCAGAAATGTCTGGAAATCGAAGATGGATTTTGATAATTCACTTCGACAGTCTTCGCGTACAATGGAAGAAGAGATAAAACGGTCTTAATAAGGAATATTTCACTTCTTGTCAGTTAACAAACAAAACAGATTAGACGGAGCCGGTTTGTTGGAGAATAAATCACTGCTGCACGCGTCTGGTAATGGCCAAAGTAGAATTATTGATGGTTTCATTCTAGAAAAGATGAGGAAAATTATGGGTTCTGTGTTTTAATTGCGAGAGGGCAGCCGAGGGAAGATGGTGGAGATGAAGTATGAAAAACAACATGTAGAGTTTTGACGGCTGTGATGGTGATGGGTGTTACACTAGGAGGGATATTTATATTTACAATAGAAGCAAACCTATTCTTTAGTTTGGATAAATATGGAGTTGGATTGTATTACAAACATGTTTACTAATTTCACGGTACCACGGTACCTATAAGGTGAAATTAACTAAAGTTGCTTTCAAAACAAAATTCATTCACTTGATTTCGAGGAATTCGTAAAAATAATATGATTTATTTTCAATTACTGAATAAAATACCCCAAGAGAGGACTTGGCATACCAATAAAACAATCTGTCTAATCGGTTACAGAAAAATGGTACAATAATCCAATTTTAAGAGTAACTAACTACTCGAGTCACTCGGCATAAAGACCTATTTCATTGTCACCATTCACAAACAAATTACATAGCATAATCGCCAATTACTCGCCTACACACCTATCCATTAACAAATTGCAATGATGAGGGTTTGAAGTTGTGTATTTGTTAAACATACTAATCTGGATGTGATGGTGTACGGGTAAGAAAGTAATATGAAATATTTCTGCGCGATGCGTAACATTATTCAAGTCCAAAAAACTTTTAATTTACAACATTGGAACTACTTATTATATCCGACAAGCGATAAAGGAGGTACCAAAAGTATTTTATGTATTCATTTTTTTTAATTCGAAATGCTAATTTGTTTTCCAAATACTTGACAGATGCTTGATGAAATAATATAGTGAAGATACACCGATACAAAGCGCGTGGTCTCACTGAACTAGGTCCAGTGGACACACTTTTTTGTTCATATACATATACTATGAAAGGTCACACTTTTCATAAGCGGTAGTATATTTTTTCTTCTATTGGTATGAATATATCATGCCTTGAATTTTTATAATGGATAGATGCCGTAATTTTTCAAGTTTACTAACATTCGAAAAATAAATTTTTCTTTTGAAAGTAAATGAACCTGAGGCAAAAAGGTATATATTTTTTATAAAAACTTTCAGCTTCACAAACATAAAACAATTATGATACTCAGCGATCTTTCATAGTTCTGCTAAAGTGTTAATGAATAATTATTAACAACGAGGAGCTCAATTGTACTTCACCTGAAACTCCCGTAGAATGTGGAGTTCCCCAGGGTTCTGTCTTGGGTCCTATTCTCTTCTTCTCTATACGAATCGCCTCGAGAAACTCATTCAATCAGCTGGCTTTGAATCACAAGGCTATGCAGACGATCGGTTCATTTTCAAGTTTTGTTCCCCGGATGAAAAAGACGTCCTTAAAAACGAGGTGGTTAGTTTCTTTGACACAGTCTCAAGTTGGAAGTCTGTCAATAAACTCAAACTTAATCCGACCAAGACGGAATTTATTTGGATAGCTTCTCCTGGAAGGCAAGCCCTCATCGACTCTAATCCAATCCATATTCAGGGCACAGATATAATCCCTTCTACAGAAATAAAATTTCTAGGTTTCACTATAGACAATAGTCTTTCTCTAGAATCACAAATTTCCAAATCTGTAAGTTCAGGCTTTTTCCATCTAAGGCAGATAAAATCAATCAGGCGTTGCCTTCCCTCTGATGGAGCAAAGTCACTCATAAATTCGTTCGTTGTCTACGTATGGACTATTGTAATAGTGCGTATGCTAGCTTACCTAAAAAACAATTCAATAGAATCCAGTCCGTTTTCAATGCTGCGGCGAGAATGATTTTTGGTGAATCTAAGTATTGCCGTATTACCCCGCTTCTAAGGGATCGCCTTCATTGGCTTCGATGCCCTGAAAGAATAGAGTTCAAGATCTGCTTAATGACCTTTAAAGCATTGCAAGGAATGGCGCCAGCCTATATATCGGAACTATGTGTCCGACAAAACTTAAGCGATAGGCAGCTTACTCTAAGGTCAGCAGATCTAGATGTTACTAATCGTTTAATCGAACTTTCTAGGTCAAATCGAGCCGTTTATTATGATCGATCTTTTCGTATAACTGGCCCGCTCATTTGGAACAAACTTCCCTCAGCTCTTACTAATATCCAGAACTTGGCTGAATTCAAAAGAGCTTTAAAAACAAACTTATTTAAAAAATCGTACCTTTCATGAATTTTAACTCGTTTTCAATCTACTATAATAAGCCATGTTCCTCAAGTTTCTGGTAATTGTTTGGTTTCGATTACCTCCTTATGTTTTATGTGCACTCTGTTATTATTATTTCTAAACGTAAACTGCCTCTTATTCTTTATTATAATTTAATTTTAATGAATTCTTTTTGTTAATATTGTTCTTTAGGAATTGCTTTGTATATACTATATATTCTTATACTGTATATTCTGTATATTGTATATACTGTATATTCTAGTAATAATTGTAAATCTTAGTTGTAAGCCAGTAATTTTATTATTTTATGTATTTATTTGTACAGCGCCCTTGAGGTGATTTTTCACGAAAACGGCGCTATATAAATTAGCCAAATATTATTATTATTATTATTCTTTGTTTCACATAATTTAATCAATTTTGTATTTTGTAAGGACTCGTAAGGAACACTATAGGATTAATTTTAAGTTTATTATAATTAAGCGCACTTGAAGTGAAATATCACAAAACTGCGCTATATAAATACTACGTTATTATTATTATTATTATTATAAGAGCGTGTTATTCTATTTTCACAAGCAGATGGACTCAAATCAATTAAAGGAAACCAACAGCCAGCTGTTTGCCAATGTTTAGCAGTCGACAGGACAAGTCTATGATAAATTAACACTGCTCCTTGGAATATATTTTTTTATTTAATAAATGTTTACATGATACATTGTTGGTATTTTTTGACTACCACACTAGGCTATTGCCCGTGTTGTGGTAGTCATATATGACATATTATTTTATATAAACAGATAAAAAAATATGAGAAGAGGAAAGAAAAAATAACATATTTAGGGATAAATAAAACTAAAAACAGATAAAAATAAAGATATAACAATTAAAAGTAAGCTAAGAAATAAAGAATAAAAAGATAATTTAAAGAAGATTGAAATAAACTCTGCCAAGTATTATTATTCTTGAGATAAAAATAGAAATAAAAATTAGTAAGTATTCTTCTGCACGAGAGTACATGTTTGTAGTTGCTTTTGATATTCTTTCTCTGAAAGAAGTTGGAAAGAGTGTTAGAGAAAGTAAATTTTTTTGTTTGTAATTATTTTTTTAATGTAATGTTAAGTTAAATTAATTAATTAATTACATTTGTATTAATTTTTTATATTTTTTTAATATTAATATATTTGTTTTTATTGTAATATTAAGCTCTCATGTGTTGTTTGAAGAAATCTCTTCCCTTTTCAAATATCCAAGGTTTGATACGGGCTTTAAAGAGAGATTTAGAATTATTCTGTGTTTTTATATCGGCACTCAGAGCATTATACATTTTGGGAGCGATAAACCAAAATTGTCGTTGGGCGAATGAGGTTTTTGTTTTAGGGACCACGCAACCCAGGTTTGATGAAAAACGTGTGTGTGCTTGATGTTGTGGAGCCACCAGTAGATATTTTTGGCACATGTAACATATGCTTATCTTAGTAAATATCTGTCGAATGTCCAAGACCTTGATTTTAGCAAAGAGTTCATTTGAGGGATGGGTAGGTTGGCATTTAAATATGATTCTCAAAATTAGTTTTTGAACTGTAATAATTGGATTGATAATGGATTCAGCACAACCACCCCATCCCACAATACCATATGTAGCTATGGATTGGAAAAGGGAAAAGTATACGGTTCTTAGGGTCTGTAAATCTAAGATGGGGACCTAAGGGAGCAGAATATATGGCAGAGTTTACGGAGTTTTTTTACTGTGTCACTTATGTGAGCTTTCCAACGCAGTTGGTTGTCTATGATTATCCCCAGATATTTGACTTCCTTTGATGATTTAAGAACAGAACAAGTGCAATTAATATTAGGTGTGATTTCTGGAGTGTGTAAGTTGAGTGAACATGAGTGAATGATTGGTTTAGGGCAGTTGTTAGGTATATTATTTTGACGTATGGAAAAAGTCATATATTGTGTTTTGTCGATGTTAAGTGTGAGGAGGTTAGTGTCTAGCCAATGCTTTACTTTTATTAGGCCATTATTAGTTTTGTTGATAACGGATTGCCACGTTTCATCTTCGAATATTAAGACCGTGTCATCGGCAAATGATAATATCTTACCTCCAATATTCATGGCACATAGTGAGTTAATGTATATAAGAAATAAAATTGGTCCTAGTATACTGCCTTGGGGTACACCATAGGACGCTGATAATTTATTACTTATATGTTTTTTATTAGATTGGATCATTTCATAATGCATACAAGCAAAGTGATATTCCTAGATACATGATAGTTAGGATTGAAAAATTCTTCAAAATGATGACGCGTTGAACGCACAGATTAGCGAGAACGTTATAATGTACGCGTTCACACATAGCACCACTTAAATTATTTTAGGAAAAAACACTTTTACAAGTTACGCTTTAAAATAAAGTGATATAATCTACGATTTCATAAATGGCGTGAGTTTAATTATTTTAGGGAAAAATACTCTTTACAAGTTATGCTTTAAAATATTAAGATCAATTAATTGTTTGCGTCCGTACACACGCAAAATGAAAAAGAGTAAATAGTTTTGTCCATAAAAAGCTCAAATCTTTCAAGAAAGGCGACAAACACAAAATTGCATTGAATCTCCCATACAATATTGTATTTCTTAGCCTTTCTTGGAAGATTTAAGTTTGTTTATGGACAAAACTATTTATGCATACGCATATTGTGTTGGTACGGGCGCAAACAACTGCATAATTAATCTTTATATTTTAAAGCATTACTTGTAAAAAGCATTTTTCCCTAAAGTAATTAAACTCGCGCCATCTATGAAATAGCAGGTTATGAATTCATTTAAGTATCATCTTAAGGGCCCGCTACCCGAATTACTACCGACTTTTTACATATCTCCCTTAAACACGCTAAGTTTTAAAGCTATTTAAAAATATATATGTTATTCTTGAAGATAATATCTAGACATTGCCCGCGCCGAAACGCAAATTATATAAAATTCCCTCGATAGAAAAAAATCGCAAAGTATGCTCCAAAAATTATTATAAACAAGTTTGTTTCAGTTATTTTACAAGTAATATGTATGAAAAAAATCACAGTGTTACTTTAAATACTGTTTGAGACAATGCCCGCGAGATTTTTGCTCTATTTTAAACGAGTCGTGTTTTATGAAACATTTTCGCAATTTTCGCATCGTTTTTATCGCTGTAAGTGTTAGCGCTCTCCTCTAACATTCGTAATTTCGTATCTCTCCATCTTCATCTTTTCGGGCCCGGTTGCGGAGCCTTAAGATAAATTATTTGTTTTGCATTCGTCCATACGTAATATTAATATGAATACAGAGTTTTGTCCGTATACAATATCAATTCTTACGAGAAAGGAATAAAAATACAATTTTGGGGTGGATCATCATAAAATATTGTATTTGTATGCCTTTCTTGTAAGAATCTAGTTTTTATACGAACAAAACTATTTATTAATTTTCATATTGCATATGTACAAGCGCAAATAATAATTCATGTTAATATTTTAAAGCACAACTTGCAAAAAGTTTTTCCCAAAAATAATTAAATTAGCGCCATCTACGAAAGAGCAGAGATCAGTATCATGTTAACTAGGTTCTTATCCACCTCCCTCAGAAAAGAGACAAGATTTCCCATATACACTTTATCCCTGAAGTTTCCCTCAGAGGACATGAACCCAATTGGTGCAAATGTGTACTTATTACATTCTAATAAATAAATCGATTAAGTTCTAGTACCTACCTACCAAACATCATAGAATTATTTAAGGTAAAATTAAAAAAACTATCTCAAGTTACATATTATGATAATGAAAAATAAATAGTGACTGCCCAAAATATTTAAAAGGGAAAACGTGTTTCATTCTATCATATTTCCTAATCATCAAATAATAATAATACGATTTAATAGAACAATATGGTCGGCTGGCTACAAGTTGTTTTGGTAGAGAGGGAATTGTTAAAAGGGATGGTGTAATTATTAGTCCAATGGAAGCAATTCGGTGAGCAGTGAACTACATATAACCGACTACATTGTAAAAAAGGCTCAGGTGAAATGGTTAATTTCAAACAGAATAGCGCAGACGAAGTGCAACCTTTTGACTTTATGCACAGGTAAATTTTATGGTGGCTTATTAACGAAATACGGTAGGGATCCTAGGTCAGCATCTTATAACAGGGCTGGAGTAAGAATTAAAATTTAAAAAAAAACTCAGGGAAGCCCAAGAATTAGAAATCCAAACAGATTGCAGTAATATATATATATACATATATTGTGTGGATGATAGCAGATCACAGCTGTATCAAGTAAAAATTGTGACTTTGAAATCAAAACTATATTATAATGATCACAGATTTAAAAAAAATAATTAGAATTAATCAAATTTAGAAATGTTAATTATTTATTTAGCTGTTTCGGCGTTAAAGGTCATTTAAACAACAAATTTGTATGGTTTTTACTCCTACCCTATTTTTATTTGCAAGACGTTTAAAAGGGATTTTTTAATATTTTCGGTAAAAACCCCGATTTACTTAAAATAGTGTGAGGCTTTTACTATTAAAAAATGGTTTTATTTATTTATTTATTAACGCCCTTTTTCGGGGCTTTTACATATGAATAGTAAGAAATATCAGTATTTATTGTACATAACTGAACTGCCTTCGTAACAATATTTTATATTTGTTTAAAGATAAATTGAAGATGTGAGATTGATCCCTTTTCAATGACGGCAAGTTTCTCTTAATTCTTATATAATAATATTGACTGTAAATAAAACTATAAACTGTAATTGTATAATAATATAAATTTCTCTAATAAACAATAAACAGTGTTAATCTTAAGTGACCTCCTAGGTAAGTATGGTCCTGTGTCCTGTATATTATCTGCCTGAATATAAATAAATATATAAATATTATCGAATAAAACAATTCAACTTTGTTTGAACCACTTATATAATGAGTAAATCCGACCGGTTTCAGAACAAACTTTCCTTCTTCAGGGAAGTATACGCTTGCCCTTGGAACGTTTGTTCTGAATCCGGTCGGATTTACTCATTATATAAGTGGTTCAAACAAAGTTGAATTGTTTAATTTATCTAAATATATAAACACATTTTAACGCAGCATCACGTTCATTGTTTAAATGCATTGTACATAAAGTTTTATATTTGTGATCGAAGAACCGGTGCGCGGTGGATGCAATCTGTTAGCCATAAGTAGTTATAATAGTTTTTCTAGTCTGTAGTTAGTAGCATTGTAGAAATATGTTATAAATTTGTACAGAGCCCTTGAGGTGATTTTTTATAAAAACGGCGCTATACAAATAATTCAAATATTATTATTGACGTACCTTGAATATAGCAAGTTCCTACCTTGAATACTATTTAAGTCATTAGTCATTTGCCATTCGTTATTATTTATTTATTATTTATTTATTTGATGCAATATTATTTACATTTTTTACATAATTCAATGATGTTGGCCTCACTGGGTGGTTTACCCGTGCTGAGGCCTCCATTTCATATACAAAATTATACACAATTCATATAAATATATATATACATAATATTGGTGAAAGAAAGGAAAAAAGTAAATAAAAAACATACGATTAAGACAAATTAAACTTAAAAATTAGAGATTTAGAATTAACGTAAAATTAAGAATAAATAATATTATATAAGGTTAAAAACGATATTTTTATTTATATTTTTATTACCTGGTTATGAAAATTAATTAAAAAGTGTTTGAATTTTTATTACAGCTTTACCGACAGATAAGCATAATCTACCAACGTAAACAACACAATGTCGTTTAGAGTTAGTGGACTTTTAATTATTATACGATTTCCTCCGTCTGTCAGTGCGAGCATGACGAGAAGAAAGAAAGAAAGAGAGGAACGCTGGAAAGTCCTGGATACCCAGAAAAAACAGGAAACTAAATAAAATATGTATCAATTTTCAATGCCGATGATATCTTTGTACAATTTTCAATGCTGATGATATCTTTGTAAAATTTTCAATTCTGATAATATCTTTGTACAATTTTCAATGCTGATGATATCTTTGTAAAATTTTCAATTCTGATAATATCTTTGTACAATTTTCAATGCTGATGATATCTTTATACAATTTTGAATGCTGATGATATCTTTGATCTCTCAAGACTATTGGCGGCCATCTCATCCAGCTCTGTTCCACAGAAATAGGATAGAAGTTACTCTCGTCCCCCGGGTCATGAATTCATGAATATAATTATTAGTGGTGCAGTACCATGGTTACATTAATCACGGAAGTCCGGTAGGCACGCCACCGATACAGAACAACACAGAAGTAGTAGCAGGCCATACGGGTCTACGGGTGCGCCAGGTGATGTATGGGAGGCAATAGATGATCACTTACAGCAATGCTACTTAGTCGGGCTATACCAACATTACAATAAAACAAATCAGAAGAAAGACCACCAAAATGAAGAAGTTATGAAGACCACCTTCTGCGTTCAAAGGGGTGGTTACATCAATGTACGGAGTATGGAATTAAAAACAAAGAAACATTCAACACTTCTAATCAATCTTACCAAAAACAGAGCCTTCCCCTGTCATGGAAGATCATGGGCCTAAAATTCAGATTAAATAAGTGGACGATCATGGGCCAAAAATTAATCTCATAAGTGGATGATCATGGACCTAAAATTTGGATTTTATAAGCGGATTATCAAGGGCATATAATTTAGTTTTTTTAAGGATTTGAAAACCATTATTAATTTTTTCATAAGTGCGAAGTTTGAAGTTTTTTTTTTACATTAACTCCACACAGGAGGCCCTGAGGAAAATAATTTCCCTCAGGGCCTACGTCATCTGGGATGCTGTGTGGAGGGTCTTTTTGAGGAGAGGAAGGAATGAACATTGGTCTTGAAGAGACCCATCTTGTAGGAAGGAGGAAACACAGAGGCCGGCAAATCATTCCACAGCCGAGCTGTTGAACACAAGAACGAGTCGAAGAAACGACCCGTTCTCATGAGACAAATGTCAACCGTGTACAAATGTTGGACACGCGTTTGGCGTGTTTCCCGACTATGCACCGGTGCCGAAGGGATCAATGATGCTAGTTCCTCGGAGCATCTTCCATTGTAATACCGGTAGAACAAGGATAGCATTCCCACCCGATGCCTGTGCTCTAAAGATTGCAATCCATCTGTTAAGATGGGAGAATCTATCAAACGGACCGCGTCTATTGAAATGTGAAAAAAAATTGTCTCTCCAATCCTGTCCATGAAAAGATGATCACGGGCATAAAATTTAGATTTTTTAAGGATTTGGTAGGATTTCGTAGCGAAGCGAAAATATTGATAATATCATGGGCCTAAAATTCCAATTTTATAAGTGAACGATCGTGGACATAAAATTTAGATTTTATAAGTTGACGATCATGGACCTAAAATTTTGATTTTGTAAGTGGATGAACGTGGGCATAAAATTTAGTTTTTTTTAAGATTTGGTAGGGGCCTAAAACTATTATTAAAATTTTCTTAAGTTTGGAGTCTGTTGAAACGTGAAGAAAAACAAAATTGTATAAATATTCCAGTCTAGTTTCAAGTAGGTATCTCCTCTTTAAAAGGTACCTTCCATTTTTTTATGCAAAGCATCGAACCCGTGCAATTTAGACTAACGGATGTCTTTTGATTATTTCAAATCGAATCGACGAAATGGAATGGTGCATTTCCTTGCTACATTGTTCAAGATTCAATCGCACAATGAAGTGAAGAACTCGAAAACTAAATGCTGCCAATACCGTGGGAAGCCAATACAAGACATGTTGCAAATAACTGCATGCAAAAAACCCAGCGAGTAAACTGAATATAAACGAGATTCGCCGAAACATCTCGATAGTTTAGAAAAAAAATGTTAAAACTGATCGACCAAAAATCTTTTGAATGTTTTATAGAAACGTGTGAATATTTTCTTACTAATCCGTTAATAAAGACAACTTACTATTGATGGAAAAGTTTTTTTGTATACACCCAGATTTTGGTGATACCTACGTTGCAAAAATCACGGACAAAAGACCAGTTGCTGCATTCTATTTCGATAACCCTTTATGTGCATCCTTCAACATGTCACGTTTCACACATTGCGGTGAACAAAGGCTTAAAAACATCCGCTACTTCAGATATTACAAACGTATTTTGTGACCAAACAAAAACTGATCATGTCGAAAATACTAATCAAAGAAATGCAAAATGATAAAGATTTTAAATCTAAATCAAAAGAGGACAGTTTTGAATATTGGTAATTGAAACCAAAGAAAGAAACAGGATTAAAAATTATTAACCACGAAGATGACGCAGTGAGCAAGCCACAAAGGATTCACTTTATCTATTGACGAAACAAAAATGCACCCATATAGTACAGGCGCCACTCCCAAACAATTTCCTGAATCGCTTTTGTCCCACCGCTTGTTAAAAGGTCTCTCCAATTTGAATAAAGGGTTCACGAATCACTGCACTTTGACACGTGGTGGAAACAAAGGTGCAGCGCAAGGAGCACCAGGACATGTGTCATTAACCCCGCTGCCAAAATAGGGGAGAGAATGAGGTCAACTGTAATTGGGGTGACTGAAAAAGCTTTTACCTTTAAATGCGTAGGAACTGTTTCATTTTTATTTCCCCTATCGATGGCTAGACACTTAATGAAAGCTTTTACAAAAAAACAATGTGCGTAATAGTTTTTTGAAAAATAAATATTATCAATATAGCTTCGTATTTCATAATATGGGCATTTCATAATATGGGCATTTAATTTCGTAAAACCATTTGCATAAAAATGACGAATTGAAACATCAACTTCTTTAAAGATGAAAAGTAACTAAAATTCACTCCTTTTACCCTCCAAGAAAATGCCAAAATTCAATGGGTAAAAAAAACGAGTGTGATTTAGACCACACAACTGAAGTAAAACTTTTTAGCTCCATCTATATGATAGGAAGAGAGAAAGAAAATGTGCGCGCGCACAGCTCTCTCTTGCACCTACAGTGTGATACAGAAAATAGGCCTGCACTGTGTCTTAGATATACGAAACGTAACTGGCAACGAGAGAAAGAGAGAAAGAAAATGTGTGCTCGCACCTCTCTCTCTTGCCCCTACAGTAATACGAAACGTAACTCTCTTTCTATCTTCACTAACTTATATCTCTCTCTCAACTACCGTTCTCCTCGCTCTTCGTAACGCTCTCGTCACGCATTCACCAGCTTACTCCCCAAGTCAAGCGTGCGTAAAGAAGTTTTACTTCAAAAACTGCACTTACTACGGTTTTACACGCTACTTGTGATTTAAGTATGTTAAACGAACATGGATCTGTATCGCCGGCTATGAAGGGTTTATCGAACAAGCTGTATTATTTTGTTCTCGATTGGACACATCTGAATAAATTTGCACCTGCGGGTTTGTAGATTCAATCGCTTCCTACACGTGTTTTTCTACAAAATTAGGGTTCGTCTAGCAAAAAAATAACATGTGCGTTCCCACATCCTGCACTAAGCAGCGTTTATCCCGTTATTCCTCATTGTATCTCATTGAACTTCGAGAACATCGGAGATCAATAGATGTGTCGAGAGCGTATCGGAGAAAAAAGATCTGGATGCTTTTCATCCCAATTCAAAGCAGAAACATCTCCTGTTACTACCCACGCCCACTGAATGTTTTGTTTGCTAAAAGTACGAGAAATAATCGTGGGAGTAATCCAGAAATTAGAGATCTTTTCTAACACTATTTTTTAAAATGCAATGAATTTTAAATAGCAGAACACATTTAGATAACATAATTATTTTCTATACATTATTTAATAAATTAAGTATGAATAATAATTTAAATTGAAATTAGGATGTCATTGAAGTTTAACCAACACCTCTGCCATAGGTCACCCCAAGTGTTTCGATGCGTTTGGTGACTCAGCAGAGGTGCCCGGGTTCATGGGATGAGGTTTGTAGGTTTTTAAACGCCCATGAGGTGATTTTCTCACGAAAATGGCACGAAAATCCAATTATTATTATTATTATTGTAATGCCTTGGCGGGCGATGTGTCTGCCCACCTGCTGCGTGGCGGGCCGGATCGTGGGAAAGTGGTTGAGGAGGTCTTTTGACCTCTCCAGCCGTCCAGCCAGTATCCCTTGCACCGCAGTTGAAGGAATGGATTCGTACGTCTGTCACTCCTGTACATACTGACCCCCAGTTTCCTATCCATCTCTTATACTTATTTCCTTGCCAGAACTTCCTCTTCTTCCTTTCCTCAAAAAACCCTTCCATGCAGCATTCCCTAAGATGACATAGGCCCTGAGGGAAATTATTTACCCTAAAAATCTAAAAAGTCACCGCAGACAAAAATTTCATATCTATTTTTTACTCTAAATAATATATTAAGGAATCACTACTCAAAGTAAGTCAAGTGCATACCTTACACCCTGTATACTTAGTAGTCATTCTGGAACGTAAAAAAATATAGGTACCTAAGTAAGTTAATGAAAGAAGGCTCTGGAAACTTTCGTCATCATACAGTTTTTTTTTTTTAAGGGTCGGGTATCAAACCGCGCTGACGCTGCAGTTAGGTATTTCTTGTACTTGTAGACAAACACGGACGCAGCTGACCGCCTGCGTCTGACTAGAGGAGATGTGGGTAAACTAGACACTACGGACTTAGGAAATAAAAATACACTTGCCTTATAAAATTAAAATTTTGTTCCTACTATAATAATGGATACAGCTTAACATACTAAGAATCATATTGTGGAACAGCGTGGATAGCTCATAGAGACATTTGCGCCTGGGTCAAACTGCCCATTCACTGCACTTAGGTATTTTTGGTAGTTGCAAACAAGCTCGGCCGCCGCGATCTACTGTGTATTTCGGTTAGATTCAGGCACGGCTGCTCAGCATTTTGATAAAATACGGAATAAAAATACACTTGCTTTGTAAAATTTTAATTTATTTCCAACATAATTGATACAGCTCGACAGACTATAAATCATGCAAGGGCAAGGATACATAGACTTTTTTTAGCCCCTGAACCTTTACAGACGTCTTAGTTTTTGACTCAATGTGACATAGAATCTAATGGTGTTTTGATGTGGAAAAAATTTCTGGTTCATATATTGTTTGTATAATGTTATTAATTTTTTTATAATTTTACCAGAAAATAATGGGTGTGAATAAGTTACGACAACCAGTTTTTACTCTGTGTCTTAGAAATTAAAAAACAGGTAGTTTTGTTTTTGAAAGTTTATTTATATGCATACAGATTTTTTTTTAATACCTAGTAAGAAAGAATATATTTTACAATTTATCTTTGATATACATAAAGTAGAACGAAGCACATTTAGAAAAAGACAGTCAAAAATATAAAGAAGTTCAGACAAATTTTTATAAAACAACTAAATGTTTTATTTTTATTCTTATGTACCTTACAAAGTCCCAACTGTTATCAATCGCCTGGGGCCAGTGATTGGGGTATGTTGTGAGGCTAGATAAGGTGGGAGGGGAATAATATAGGGGAAGTACCTGGCTATTCAGATTTGGTCACCACACACGGCTAAAGCCATTTCAAGCAACGTTTCAATTCTGAATAGTGGTCTTACACCAGGGCGATACATACAGTATCTTCCACTCTGTTTTTTTATAGAAGGCTATTGAAAAGATTTTTTTTCTTTGTATAAAACACGCTGTAACTCGTGTTGTGCGTGTTACAGGTAAAATTGCAAATTTTATATGTAAGTTCAAAATAAATTAATTATTATCCACAATTATCATAGTTATTTCACAGCATTATCCAAATATAACAAAGTTACTATTATATACTTGTTTACTATTATATAATTTTACAATTGAAAAATGTCCTCCACAACACAGGTAAATTCCTAGCGTGGAGGACATTAAAGAATACATTTGTAATGTAAACTTATTAATTAAAAAAAATACAAAACAATACAGAGTGATAAGTGTTAGCTCCTCATTTATTCATAAGACTGTTATTTTGTAATAACATCATCCTTTCTCCAGGTCTATTATCGATAATTCTAAACATTCACAAAAAGTGTGGTAGATCATTCATTATAGCAAAAAGTTTATATGGAAGGCCATTACTCAAGCCGCTTATGTTTATTTAAAAAACTTACATGTTCACTGATAGTTTCTGTTATAACAACGTCATTTATATTGCTTCTGCTGCTTTCCTAAAAAAACATATAAAATAAATTTATTTGTAATAATACAACCCAGAATTTACCCAACATCGAAATTCATTCGATTTATCAATGGATCTGACAGTCGTTGTTTTCAATAAAACTTAGTGACAATTTGAACGAAATCGGTAGAGAACTCAAAATGCTCGTCGAAATTATGCATTTTGACATTAAATTCGAGTTCGGTGAACCCCAAACTCCTTAAACCTGATTTTGAACCAAATCGTCAAAGTACTTTATTTATTTTTTTATTTGTTTATTAAGACATACACAGTACATTATAATACAGATTATAAGGTATGTTAAATTAAATTATTACATGGTTATGTACCTATTACGTAAGTCCATAGAATGTCATTTGGTAATTACGCCTGAGATATGAACCGGTCTTAAAACTTAATTATTGAATGAATGAGTAATAATAACAAAAAGGAAGAAAAAGGGGGGGGAGGGGGGGAGATAAGGAGAAATTTTAAAATCAAGAATTATATGCTCACTAATTGTAATTGACTGATTAAAGTTTAATGAAAAGTTAAGTGTAAGTAATTTTAAAAAAAATTATATCACGCCAAGAAATTTAATAAATTAGTTTTGTATGTTTGCAAGGAATCGTGAAAAATGTCTAAGTGTAGTACTTTTACCCAACTTTTACTTAAGATATTCAAGATGGGTGCCGAAATTTTGCATTTTGACATTAGATCCGAGTTCAGTGCTCACCAATACTCCCATGTACTGATTTTGAACCAGATCAGTAGAGAACACGATAAATTCAAGATGGATGCCGAAATGTTGCATTTTGACATTAGATCTGATTTCAGTGCACTTCTAAACGCCCGAATCCTGATATTGAACCAAATAGATAACTAGAGAAATTCAAGATGGATGCCGAAATGTTGCATTTTGACATTAGATCCGAGTTCAGTGCACGTCCAAACGCCCTAATCCTGATTTTGAACCAAATAGGTAGATAACTAGAGAAATTCAAGATGGATGCCGAAATGTTGCATTTGGACATTAGATCCGAGTTCAGTGCTTGCCAATACTCCCTAATACTGATTTTGAACCAGATCGGTAGAGAACACGAGAAATTCAAGATGGATGCCGAAATTTTGCATTTTGACATTAGATCCGAGTTCAGTGCACTTCTAAACGCCCGAATTATGATATTGAACCAAATCGGTAGATAACTACAGAGAAATTCAAGATGGATGCCGAAATTTTTAGATGACAAAAAGCAAAATGACTTCAGTCCATCTTCAAACTACCTTTGATAGAAATCAGTAAATAATTAAATTTTGACATTATTACCTTATTCTCCTTTTCTTCCAGTGGGAGGGTCTATTTTTTATGGCACGGTAAGCAAGAATTCCTTTATTTTTACCCATTTTGAAGGTACCTGAAGTTTAAAAAAAAAAATCTGTAAAACTGTAAATCAAGTTAAAAATAATTTATTAGATAATAATAAATATATTTTATTTCTACTTACCCGGTTACTGAAACACCTATCTCCTCAATTATTCCTTCAAAAATCGAATAAACAGCGAACAAAACTGCTGCGAAAAAAATATGCGTGCTGTCGCCTTGACCGCTATCTCACAACTGAATGAATTCTGTGAAATTCAACGGTTATATAAGACATCGCGCGGCGTATTATTTTGCCATACATTTTTGTATGGCGGAGAATAGTTGAAAAATTCAGAAAGTTTAGGCGAATTACAATAAAAATCTAGATACACTGAAGTGCTTTTAATTTAATAGCTTGTTTTAACGTAATGTTTACTCTGAGATTACGGAAGGATTTTTGGTAAAAATGTTTACAACAGGTTCAGGAGAGATAATCGCGAAGGTCTTTTTCAACGTTTTAACTAAAGTTGCAGTAGGTATAACTTATAGAATTTGTAAGATTACAGTAAAAAAAATTTAATCACTAGTAACTTTACACATTTTTCTAACTACCCGTATATAATTTTCTAGTATTGCTGCTACGAGACGCGGATGCTACTGCTAATGCGGAGCGATGTTTTCCAAACCCGACCCTTAAGTTTCTTTATTCTTTGAATTGTTCATTACATGAATTGGGGATTTTTGGACCACCATACTAGGCACACGCCTGTGTTGTGGTGGTCGATTTTCATATACAGTATATTAAAAGATGCAATATAAAGAAATGTGCGAGAATATAAAAAATAAAATAAAAATATATAAATATACATATTATATATAATAATATTAAAGAAAATTAAAGAAAACAAATGAATATAAAATAATGTAAATAACTAAAGAGTATGGAAACAATAAATTACTATAGAGTATAAAAGAGTATGAAAGAATATAGTAGGATATAAAAATAATATGAAAAGTATAGAACATAGAAGGCAATACATGAAAGAATATAAAAATGATATAATTATAAAATATATAAAGTCGAAGTAAGTACTTTGTAGAGTATGCAAATAAGAAATGATAACGATTTTAATGAAGATCTGTGTGTACGTGGTAATATTGGTAGGTACATTATTTCAAACCAACAGTCATCTTACTAAGAAAATATCTTCTTTTTTCCTTATCTATTGGAGAAATAAATAAGGAAGACAGGACCATTAGGGATGTACATAGGTTGTAGGTAGGGTAGGTAGTAGTCGTTGTTGTGTATTTAAAATTCTGACTAAAGTGGCCTTCAAAAAGTGTCACGTCTGTAATATTTCCGGTAAAGGACTTTCACGTTGTAAATTACGACTGACCCATTATTGGAGAAATGTTTGCGAAATGTAACGGTACCTAGCACCTACCCTGAAGGCCGACTACCCCTTTTCTGGGTAGAATAATTTATTATTCTAAAACCTTGTTTACAACAAGACTCAACCATCACGTTTATTTATTTATGTACTTGACAATGCCACTTGCGACAGCTGCTACGGAGACATACAAAAAAAATCCCTTGATCGCTTGGTTAAGGCGCCGTATCCCCGCTCAAAAAGAAGAAGATGGAGAGACATGTAATTACGAATGTTGGAGAGATGCGCTAATATTTAAAACGATAAAATTGAAGCGAAAATTGTGAAAATGTTTAATAAAACACGACTCGATTAAAATAGAGCAAAAATCTCTTGAAAATTTTTAAAGAAACCCTGTGAATTTTTTCATAGATATAACTTGAAAAATAATTGAAACCAAAGTATTTATAATAATTTTCGGAGAATAGTTTTCGATTTTTTTCTAACAAGGGAATTTAGTATATTTTTAAAACGCAAATTATATGAAATTCCCCTGTTTAAAGTTAAATTCCCTTGTTAAAAAGAGCTTAAAAACTTCAAATGTAAGAAATCGGTAGAAATTCGGGTAGCGGCGGCCTTAACTAGTTGGAAAAATAACAATATTCCGAGTTCAGAACCGAGATGCCACGAAGTTTTGTAGAGACTTGGCCCCCTAGCATGGTCGATCGATATAGGTTTTATCGAAAATGTCGGTAACTTGCGATCGCTCCCGAGCACCACTGCAGGACGCTAACGAAGAAATGACAGTTTACGTCAAATAAATTAGAAACCCTTAGTCGATGTGAACTGTTGTTTGTTCGTTAGCGGCGTGCAGTCGTGCTCGGGAGCGATGTCAAGATACCGACATTTTCGATAAAACCTATATCGACCGACCATGCTAGGACCCCAGGAGATCTCTTAATCATTGACCCCTCATGTGGTTAACACTTATTAAAGAATTCCTATATTTGACACCTACCATTGTAACTCCTTCCTAAAACATGGGTTTCTTACAACATAGGTTTACTCCTTCCTTTTCTCAAAATGCATCATCCCCAAAAATGGCATAGGTGGTGGAGTAAAAAAATTGCAAACTATATAAAATGAGTAGGTGATTTCAGATTGCGTAATGAAAGAACTTGAAAAGAACTTTGAAAAGGTAAAACTATCAGAAAAACCGCCCAAAACCACCAAATCAATATTCAACTCTTTATGACAGAGAAAGAGGCCTTTTTGGCCCAGAGGACAGTATGCCAAAATAACAAAACGACCGCCCAATAATGTTGCAATGAAAAATTATTTTTTTGTTTCATTATCTATATTTAGATCGTAGTAATACTTTCGTCAGAACACTGATGCGAACTGATGCACCAAACAGGTAGGTACTTAAACGTAAGAGCTTTCATAAATAAAAAAGATCCGTGATTTAAGCAAAAAAGCAACGATATCAAATATCACAAGATGGGATCTGTTGCCGACTAAATGTGGCAAAGTAGGCACTTATTTTGTTTTATAGGTGTTAGTAAGTAAGTAGGTAATGCGTATTCCATCGTCAGTGGATATTTTCCGCTAAGTTCGCTTCATCTGCCCGTGTGGGTGATAAAATGAAAAGTTTATTATTGTTGTTCCTCCAGCGACATTTATTTATATCGTTTTTGAAGTGAGAGGACGTCGCGGTGGCCGGAGACGCCGCTGCCAGAGGCGTAGTTTTTGCTCCGGCGTCGCGCGTCGGGTGGGGTGAGTATGAATTGATAAAAACATCTGGGTCACACTTATCAAATCCTACATTAACGAACTTATTTTTTTTTAGATATCATTTGTATGTACGCAGTATTACAAAAACACAAGGGTTATCAATTTTATAATGAAGTTGATTGACTGCCATTTTGTCAGCGTGTTTATTATCACAACTTAATATAAATTTGTTGTATTGGTTAAAAAATCTACAATACTATTTATAGACCACCGAAAGCCTTTCGGTTTTTCTAAGCGCAAGTTTAAAACAGTTTAATTTGGTCAACATGTTTGACGTGGTTTAACACTATAAAATTATGATTTATAAAGTTGGTAAATTTACATGAAGTCTGAACTATTGGGACAAGCGGGACATCACATTTGGAGCATAGAGAGATATACTGTATAAAATACTAGATATATATAATATATCAATGATTTGGAGTCGACTTTGCGGTACAACATTTTTTGATTTGTGCTTTCGTTTTTCAGTAAATCGAGGCCGAAGTTGGAATTTTTTAGATCGAATATGAAAAAAATATCAGTCGCTAAGGGGTCTCTTGTTTAAATTATTGTAAATATGAGTTACATTTATAAATATATGTTTTCACAAATATTTAATTAATGTCATCATTGGTCATGTAGATCTTATCAGAAAAGAGGAGGTCTTGTACCTGATAAGGGAACCACGATTCTTACTTAGGTCTCAACTTCAATATTCAATTTTCAGTGCCGGCAACCCGGGCGATGATTTTATTTTCATTTATGTACATAGTTTTCTTTTACCCACCTCACTAGACAGAGTCTGTTCTATGATATAATATGTTTGTATAAAATATTCTATTTATATTTTTATTGTATTTTCAACTTTGGGTCAACAAAACTACAAATACTTGGGAACAAATTTCTTTAATAAATTACCAGAAAATATAAGATCCCGTAAGGACAGTTTCAAAAATTTCAAAACACAATTAAAAAAATATACTGAAAACCTTAACTAAAAAAAAAATAATAATTTAAAAAAAATTTATATATTTCTATTATTATATTCTTATTATATTTATCTTATTCTTTATATAAACTAAATTTAAAAAAAAAATCAAAATAACCTAACAAATAATACTTCCTCCCGTACACACAAGCATTGGCTTATTATGGGAGAATGTTTTTTTTAAATATGTATATTTGTATTAATAATAATTGTATTAAGTTTTTTTTTTTATATACTTTCATTATATTTATGTATCTATTGTATGTATTGTACCATATAAAAAATAAAATTATATTTAATATCATTTGAAGAGTAGACCCGGCCCAAAAGTTTTTTAAACCCTTCGTTGCCGAAAAAAAAATTCAAAATGCTACAACGAAAAAAAAAATTCACCAATTAAATATTTCGATCCTTGGGGTGAATTTGTTTCCAAGTGTAGGCGAGAAACAGGTGCATGTATGTATGTGGTAATTAGTCCCGGAATGATTGTTGCAGAATAATAAATTTTGCAGAGTAGCTCTATGAGGTACCTACTTTAAAAATGATTGGATGCAGGAACGCACAACAGTCTAGGTCGTAGTGAATAATTTTAAACAAAAAAAGTTACATAAGACAGTTTTTTTTCCATTTAGTAACACAACATAGCCAATTGGGTTATGTTGTGAGGCTGAAGTTAGTGGGGAGGGGAAGGAGATGGAGAAAAAGAAGGTGGGGAAGTACCGGGCTATTCAGATCTGGTCACCAAACCACAACTAAGGCCATTTCAAGCAACGTTTCAATTCTAAATGGTGGTCTTACACCAGGGCGATATTGAGATTATCTTCCACTCTGGAACGTGCCGCAAATATACTATTTTAAATGAATGAATTGTGAAATAATACAAATTAGTAAAATAAAATTTATTTCGCGACCTTCGGATTGCGAGTCAAGAGCCTTTTCCCTCGACCAGAGAGGCCGTCAATAGTCGACACATTCGAACAAGAGTTTGGGAGAAGGTTAAGTTGGTTCTACAATGTTATACTGTTATGTCGTTTTATAACTTTGTTCAATGCCCTTGAGATTTTTGCCTCCTTTCAAAAATTAACAAAGTATTATTATGAAAGGATCCGCGGGGAATGAAAACACGGCCACCCTGCGCATTAAAAACGATGACGGGTAGATTATATTCACATTTACCCAGAAGAGGTATTTCCTCCCGGCTGCGGCTCTCAGACGTGCATTAGATTCAATTTGGACCATCATCTCAGCAAACTGTATACTTTTATCTCCATTGCTTAATGCTTACCGAAGACTGTGTTTCTCCTTCGAAATATTCGCAAGAAATGAGAATATTCTCTGGAAAAGCTATTTAGGGGACGTACCCATACTACGTGACCAACTTTTTGCAATTTTTAACCCCCCCCCCCCCCCCCCCCCGGTGACTAAAAACCTAAGCCCCCCGCCGCTCATTTGTACCAAGCGTGGTATTTTGAAGACCCCCCCTGAACGGGTCACGTAGTATGGGTACGTTCCCTTATTTAAATTTAAAGTATTTCGGTTCATCTTAAAAAACAAAAAAAAAATTATAAAACAAAATTATAATTCTTGATATTATGCTTTTAATTAATGACTAGGTTTTTTGGTGGGACCCTCAGATGGTTTGGGCATGTAGAGCGAATGAATGAAGAAAGTAGTGTAAGAAGAATATATGACGCAAATGTGAATCAGATACCGAGTGCCATGTCAAAAGTCAAAATAATAGAAGAGTATGTATGAAAAAAGTGTGTGCCAAGACCGAGTTGTTTGGCGGTCCATCCTCTCTGCCTACCCCTGCGGGGAAACGGCGTGATGGTTGGTTAGTTAGGTTTAATGCTAACTCCACTCAGAAGGCCAGGAGGCCAGGAGGCCATGCGGGTAAAGTTTTCTTACAGGGTCAATATGAACTTTATGGATACTGTGTTGAAAGGAAGATATGTACCTGGGTCTAGAAGAGACCTACGTTATAGTAAGGAGGAAACACATTCGCCAGCAAATCATTCAACTGTCGAACTGTTGAACACAAGGAGTCATCGAGGCGACAAATGTCGCGTTCACGTTTGGCGTGTTCTCCGACTGTGCACGGGTGCCGAAGGTATCAACGACGTTAGTTCCTCGGAGTATCGTCCATTAAAATACCGGTAGAACAGGGAGGATTCCCACTCGACTTCTGTGCTCTAAATACTTCAATCCGTTTGAGGGAGTTAATGATTGCGCTGTTAATGTGATATTTCTGAAACAAATAACGCTATAAAAATTGCCTAGCATTAAAAGCAATTGGAACAATTAAAAGGATGGCAATGAATAAGTTTTTAAATGATGCGCAAAAAAGATCACTATTTACGAAATGAGAATATAATTCGATAATTGATAAAACCCGAACAGTTTTAACAAAAAAAATATTGTACAATCTTGTACGGAAAATGGTACAATATAATATTAGACACTTTATCAATTAGTAATAAGCTGCAAATATTATAGCAGCACTGTCTTCGTAAAAATAATCAGACATGATCATGGAATCATGAGACAAATATTTTAGCAGCAGGTTCTTCATGAAAATAATCAGAGATGAGAGGAATCGTGAGATAAATCCTCACAAATATTTTAGCAGCAGGTTCTTCATCAAAATGATTAGACATGAGAGGAATCATGAGTCAATTCCTCACAAATATTTTAGCAGCAAGTTCTTCATCAAAATTATCAGACATGAGAGGAATCATGAGACAATTCCTCACACATATTTTAGCAGCAGTTTCTTTAACAAAATGATCCGAGATGAGGGGAATCATGAGACAAATCCTCACAAATATTTTAGCAGCAGGTTCTTCATCAAAATGATCCGAAATGAGAGGAATCATGAGACAATTCCTCACAAATTGATCAAATTCAACTTCATCAAAATGATCAGACAAGAGAGGAATCATGAGTCAATTCATCACAAATATTTTAGAAGTGCACCAATGTTTTTATGACTTTAAATTGATTAAAAAAAAAACAAAGAAAATTTGAACAAAAAAAGGAAAACGCATTTTCACACATTGTCAAAAGTGAGAGACATATCAAACATGTAAATTTCAAATGTAAAAACTTATAGGTTGTATTTTTAGATTATTTATCGTCAAATATTTTCAAACAATTTTTTTTAATAAGGCATTGTGCTATCACACAAATAAAATTTGTTTGTATGTGAAACGGTGACCGGACAACTTAACAATGTACAACTTCATCACTCCTTTGAAATCATTAAAAGTTATGAAAAAAACTTGGTTAAATAGGCAACGTTGGGTTTGGTTATGGATAATTTTTTTCATCAGTTTTAATTATTTTTTAAAGGGGTGTTCAAATGCCACTTTGTTTGGTTGTAATGAAACCATTTGAAACAGACCTCGATTGGTTGTCTCAAAATTAAGTTCGCAGTACAAGTCAACTCGGAATGTCTATAAATAATAACAAACTGCGGGTGCGATATTTCAATTTTGGCGTTATTTATTTATCTGCCGACACCGGGGGCCACGGTTCAGCTTTATATTCGGTAGTCTGCTAATTAGGAAAATATTACATTCAGGGTGCAGTTACACCGTTCAGTTCTTGCCTTAATAAAAAAAAATGCCGGAAATAAGACCCAAACCATTTAATAAATTATGGTTATGATTAACAAAAAATAATATATTAAGCACGATGTTGGGGAATGTGCGCACGAAGAATTATTCGGATGGCGCCAGGCTTCCTAGTTATAAACACATAATTTATCATTGTAATATTTATCATTAGATAATTGGATAAAACCAACGTAAAAAAGTGCTATTTTAACAGTTTTTAAAGAATCTGAAGTGTCCTCAACACGAAGTATAAGACTTAGAACATCTGCGGGAACGTATATGTATGTACCTAGATGCAACACGACAGCTGCACAAAACCATCATGAATATGTAGGCCCAAAGCTATAATAACGAATTACCCAATGCAATAAAAAGTGAGAAAAACTATCTTAAATTAAAAAAAACTAGCATTGTATTTTTACAGATAAGCAACAGATTATCTTATTTGTATCGATGATTTTCAGATTGATATTATATTTCTATAAGTATTTTTCTAATTGTAGAATATAGAAAAATACAAATAATTATTCATATTTCTATAATTAAATGTATTTTCTAACTGTACAATATTTTGTAATATCTTACAGTATTTTATTTTCATTTTTGTAACATATCATCATTATTACATAGTATAAAATGAAGTCGCTCAAAATGTATGTGCGCGTTAATCTTTTAAACTACGCAACGGATTTTCATACGGTTTTCACCAATAGAGAGTGATTGAAGAGGAATGTTTATATATTAGAGAAAATATATTATGTTTATATATTAGAGAAAAGCCGAGAAATTTAAAGAAAACATATTTTTGTGCGATTTAAAACGGTTGGCGGGCCGTACTATATTCACTTTTGAAATTCGTTCTACGGAAGAAATTGGAAAATAGATGTCCTAGAGTAGGTAGGTATTTGATTTGAATTATTTTATTTGATGAAATCGCTCAAAATGTATGTGCGCATAGATCTTTTAAACTACGCAACGGATATTCATGCGGTTTTCACCAATAGATAGAGTGATTCAAAAGGAATGTTATTATAGTAGAGAAAAGTCGAGAAATTCAAATATTCAATTCAGGCAGCGGGCAGCGGGCAGCGGGCAGCGGGCAGCTGGCAAGCGGGTGGTGTGGATTTTATAAAGGTTGGGTAATGGCGTTGTGTTTCGTTAGCCACAGCAACGTGTGGCCGGGTCTGCTAGTTATCTATAAGCAGTAATAAATATATAACATAAGTACATAGACTAGCTCCCCAATAAACCCGAGAATATTTCTCTACTAATTGGGTAACCACAAAAACTGATGAATGATATGTAACGTATTAAAAAAATATATATAAATAAATCTAAACGAACAAGACGGTAATACGCATTTTCATCCCGCGACAAAATATCATCCGACAAAATATCTACTAAAACCTGACCTAACATAACTTCAGGTAATTTTTGTCCTATTTTACTATTTTTTAACAATAATTTATTGTCTTTATAGGATCTCTGTATTATTTTGTCTCATTTCTTTGTTACGTTGGGTTAGGTTTTAGTAGATATTTTGTTGGGGGATGTTTTGTCGCGGGGTGAAAAGTCGCGGAACTGAACACGACACCCAAAAGAAAATAAAAAGGTAACATTCACAACTGGGCATCGAATCCAGGAATACTCTTAGGTTACAAATAAATTCATTAGAACTTTGTAAACATTCAAAAAGATAGCAGCCAAAAATTTATGAAAAATTAGTTAAAGATAATATTTTTAATTCGGAATTTGAAATATGAGAACGAGAAAGAAAACGTAAAATAATTAGGTCCCAATGGCCGAGTTGATTGAGGTGTAAAAGTTCAGTTCCCGATAAGAGAGCGATCCTCATTTATGGTTATTTTTAATCATATTTAATAATAAAAAATCACTCAAGTGACAGGAAAACGATACAAGTACTAAAATTATAAAATAAATAGGTATTTTTAAAATATCGACCAACGCGGGCACCCACCTAAAGGAGAGTCCGGGCAGTCCAGGCAGTCCAGGCAGTCCAGGGGCTTTTGAGAATAATTACTTCTAATTTGAGAAATTCGCCGTGGAGGAGGTTGTCGCATCCTGTCTGACCAGAAATAAGTCTCACTCAAAATAGGAAAAAACGAACGAATGAGCAATAAACTTTGCTATGGAGTGTGATTCTCCAATATATCAAAATAATATCACATGGTATCTTATTAAGATCATATTATTCAATAATTAGAATTATTGTGTAACATATGTTTTGCACATCCTTCGTTTTCCGTAATCCAGTGAATCCTAGGGCGCCATTCATAGTAAAAATTACAGTTTTTCCTATCAAGTAAAACGTTGAATTAAGTTCCGACAAGCGAATCAATGTTTACAGGAGACAATCATATCGCATTTTGATCAGCATTGTCAATGGTGAAGTTTCAATTTTCAAAAAATATTTCGTGACCTACTACCTATATGTATATGGATTCCATTTTTTTTAATGATTGTCGAGGGAATAGCAATCCGAAGGTTGCGGGTTCAAATCACGGGGTGCGCAAAAAAATCACTAATTGGAAGATACTCCCAGAAAACGCCTTGGTGTCAGAATTGAAAACTTGCTTGAAATGGCTTTAGGCGTGTTTGTTGACAAGATCTAAATAGTCAGGTACTTCCCCAACCCTTTCCTCTCCCCACTAACCTTAACCTCACAACATACCCCAATTGGGGATGCCATGGCCTCACTGGCTCCAGACAGGAGCAGTTGGGACTCCTGTGAGGAATTCACATAAAAAATATTTAAAAATTGTGTATGAATAAATCAACATCGAGAAAACTGTGAGTACCTAAACTCGTTCTAAGTCTCCCCATAAGCGCGTACGAAATCAGCCGCTCGCCTTTTAAGAATAGATTTCCTACTGTAACTAACTGACTGCGTGTCAACTTAAGAGCTTGAAGAATATATTACTTAATATGTACCAGCAAAACGCGATGATCAACAAGTATGAAAAATATGCCACACCACTGGACTAAGGACTGGATCACTGATCTGAAGCATTGTGATTTCATAAACGCACGTTATTATTTGCTGTTGTTTATGTATAATGCGCCACAAAGTAATACGGTGCCTGCGGCGCAAATTCAGTCGTTAAAGTGTTCTCCATTGCATGTTAGCAAATTGTAAATAATAACACACACACGCTAAACTTTCAACGTTGCAAATTGCAAAATAAAGCGGCGTGCAGCCGGCACCGTCGAGCCGGAACAGTTGGGCCCGGCCGTTCAGCTGGCAGCTCTCATGGTGCTGTCTTCAGTTGGTAAATAAATAAATCATTGTTTATTTATCAACTGCAGAGTGTTCGATAGCTACCAATAGTTGTTAGGGATGAGAGAATTGGGCCGCGGATGTATTCGCAAATGGGATTCTAAGCGGGAGAAACTAAACAGAATGAGGTCATATCACTATTTTCGAACTAATGAACTATCATACTTAAGGCTCTGCAACCGGGCCCGAAAAGAAGAAGATGGAGAGATACGAAATTACGAATGTTAGAGGAGAGCGCTAACATTTACAGCGACAAAATCAATGCGAAAATTGCGAAAATGTTTAATAAAACACGACTCGTTTGAAGTAGAGCAAAAATCTCGCGGGCATTATCTTAAACAGCATTTAAAGAAACACTGTGAATTTTTCATATATAATATAACTTGTAAAATAACTGAAACAAACGTGTTAAAAATAATTTTTGGAGCATACTTTGCGATTTTTTTCTATCAAGGATATTTTATATAATTTGATTTTCGGCGCGGGCAAAGTCTAGATATTATCTTCAAGAATAACAAATATTTTTGAGCTTTAAAACTTACCCCGTAATAAATCGGTACAAATTCGGGTTGCGGGCCCTTAAAATAATTGTAAGTTTATAACAGAAGGTAACTGACTAACTAACCATCTGCCTACCCGCAGGAGTAGGCAGAGAGGACGGACTGCCAAACAACTCGGTCTTGGCACGCACTCTTTACCTCAATCACATTCATACATCGTATCATACGTATTCTTCTATTATACTGACTTTTGACATGGCCCGACTCAAGTATCTGATTCACTTGATCGTGCCATGTCTTCCTCGGGCGTCCCCTACTTCTTCTACCATTCACATTTGCGTCATACATTCTTCTTACACTACTTTCTTCGATCATTCGCTCTACATGCCCAAACCATCTGAGGGTCCCTTTCTTAATCTTACTCATTATGCTTACATCAGCCTTACATTCTTTGCGGATCTTCACATTTCTCACACGATCATACAAGATTTTACCACACATACGCCCCAGGAATCTCATTTCTACAGCATTCAGTTTATTTTCATCCTTCCTCTGCCAGTTCCATGCCTCACTGCCATATGTCAGGGTAAGTACCAGGACTCCATTGTGGACTGCTAGCTTCGCTTCTTTTGAAAGATTTTTTTAGCACCAACTGCATTCAGTCCTCCATAATTGGAGTTACCTGCATTTACCCTTCTTTCAATATCTCTATCAGCCTTCCCATCTCTCGTAAACATACTACCCAGATACACAAACTCATTCACTTTGCGGAATTAATACAGATATAATTATATTTTCAGAATTATTGCGATAATTTTGGATTGATTTGGACTCTGCACTAATCCTGGGTCGATCGATCGTTTTACACGACCCGGGTCGCTCACGACCCACTGGCGTCACGAGCGGGTCGCGAAGACCCGCTCTTTTCGCGACACAAAATACGAAACTCGATTACTCATCACCCAGTTACTTTCTACGGGCGCGCCGCGCGGTAGACGCTCGCCGCCCAGACCGGTCAAGTCATACGCGTCACGAAACCCAGGTTATAATTGTGTGAACGTTCTCTCACAGCTCACACCTGTAACTAGTAATGTCATGTCCCAGAAATAAATTTTTAAAAAGACATGCTTCAGGGGTTAAAAAAACAATGTTTTATCATGTTTTGAAGGATATAAAAACCATGTAAAAAACGTGTTGCTCTGAAGCTTTTATTGAGACTTTAAATAAGTAAATTAGCTGTAAGCTGTAATGCTTTATTATAATATCTTTTTATTAAGGTCAGACATTTTAAACTTTTACCAGTTTATAGTTTCTATTACAATGCACAATTACATTCACACCCACAAGAAAAATTAAAAGTTTTTATGAAAACAGCACTTAGTACTTTGATTAACAATACCAAGATACGCTCTTATTAAAAACGTCTCCGTGTCTAGTCGAATATTCAAAAATCGAATCTACTAAACAATCCCGCTATGACGTGACACACGGGCAGGAAGCAGGATACTGTTACGTCACGCACGTGTGTGCGTTGATCGTCAATCGGCGACCGAGTGTGTCGCAGTTACAGTTCGAGAGTTCCCGGAGCTGACACGTCTCGCCACTCGCCACATGGGCACCCGGCGATCGGTCCGTGATAGACGTGGGCAGAATGATTCCCAGGAGTGAATCGATTCAGTCTGATTCCCATGGCCTTTTGAATTGATTCCTTTAATTGAATAAAATCCCAAAAAAAAAAAAATAATAATAATAATAATAATAATTGAAAATTAAATGAATGGGGAGGCTAACACCGCACACGAGACCGGAAGGCCACGGAGTACCCGGAGTACCGCGAAAGAGGAGACTGATAGGCTACCAAGCATCGCACAAAGAGGAGACCGATTATTCTATCTGATTATCTCGCTAAAACCTATAGATTAATGTGTTTGACTCTTTTTAGTGTCACTTTTTCGTTTCATCGGTTTTCAAATCACAATGAGTGGGGAGGCTACGAAGCACCGCACAAAGAGGAGACCAATAGGCTACGAAACACCACACAAAGAGGAGACCGAACATTTAAATCCTATATTGTTTGTCTTTTTTTAGTGTCGTAATTTTTCGTATGTAAAATGTATTTATTGTTAGCAATTATATCTTAAAATTATACAAGTTTTCGTTTCACCCTTAAAATTTTATTGATTTTATTTTATTTATTAAACTTATAATTTTGTTCCATTTCACGTGATCTAATATAAACATACATTTAACATTAAGATGAGTATTTTATGACAGCTAACCACAGCTAATTGGCCTTATAATATCTGCAAATTTACATATTATATCGACCCAAGATCTACGTCTAAAAGTAGGTAGGTACAATATCTTCCGTACGTACCAAAAAACAGATAAGCATCATTTTAGCTTCTCACTGCTGATGTTCAGATTCAAAGTCGAAAGTTTTCGACTAACTATGTAATGAAATTGACGGCTTGGCGCGCGGGGGAATAAATGAACCGCGCGGACGGATTAAGGGCTGGCATTGCGGAATGAATTAGTAACTTTTGACTAATGTTTTGTGTCTTACCTAGCAGTGACTTGATTTACTCGCGAGTTGCGGACCTAGGACTGGGATGCGTTTGGGACATATCGTGACATTGACGTGGTCTGAGATTCTGAGGTCTGAGATTTACAAAAGACCATGACGTCACAAGTGAAAAAGACTTTTGTTTTAATTCCTCTGTCTGTCGGAATCGGACAATCTCGATTTCGACAGACTAGATACCTGGGACGCGGACATTGAACACGGACCTGGGACGGCGGGGACCTTATGACAATCTCAGGACTATTGATTAGGATGAATGATTAATTCATTGCGTGAAAGAGATGCTCGGGCAACCCGGATGAATCGCGGCCGCGTTTTGGCCATTTTGGGACATGGACTTTGATGATGTTCGGGTGTTTTTAGAATGGCGGCACGGCGGTAGCGGAATACAATCGTAATAGGCGAGTCGTTCACAATACCGTCCGTCCACCACTTCGCGGCGCGCGGCCCGTTTAATAATATTTAAATACCTATGAAACAATATAATATTTAAATCGTTTACAGAACACATTATTCATTGAAATAATTTAACAGTAAAATAAACGGAAATTAAAAATGTATGGTGTCATTAAAAATCGTAGGATGCAAGGCCAAAGATAAGGAATGAAGAATCAATTCGTTTTGAAATTGAGAATTAGATTGAGTGTGTCACAAGATTGAATTTATTCATTTAATTCGGTCATTCAATTTTGCCCACGTCTAGTCCGTGAGTCACGGGGTACAGGAATGTGTCGTTGTTGGTAGGTTGCGGGAGTGTGTCGCGGTTCACGGGTCCCGGAAGACCCGGGTGCTGACGAATAAATAACCCGCTCGCTCTTTGGTGGCACGTGAGCGGGTTTCGCCGATCAGGTCTTTCACATCGACCCAGGACTACTCTGCACCCTGTTCGAGCTTCTGAATGTGAATTTGGAGTAGATAATAAATAAACTGGACAAGAACCAAGTGTCCATGATGCTATCTTCAATAAATAAATATAAATTATTATGCTGGCTACCCTTTGTATGCAGGATAAGGAAAATACCATTGCGCATCGAACGTCAAACTTTGCCCCAATTTACTTGTTTCCTTTAGCCTAGTACAGGGGTCGGAATTTGCGGCTCGCGTGTCGCAAGCGGCTCTTTGCACAGGCGTCTGCGGCTCTTCAGACATCAATTGCAATTTCATCTCTCAAACTAACCTTGACTCGAACAGCATCAGTGTTACCAACTCAGCTCATGGAACGCTTGATTTATTGAACGAGTCTTCTGAAGTACGAGAATGGTTTCCGGAACTTTAGGAACACAAGGCTGGTTTAAGGTCCAGTAGAGTCCACAAGATTAAATTATTGTTGCACGCGGAAGTTTGCTGACCCCTGGCCTAGTGTTATTCGACCGTTAATGTCCCTACTCGTAACGTGTGCGTTCACCTCAATTAAAATAATAATAACATACTTAATTATTATTTTTTTAATTTATAAACTAACGTTTAGACAAGATTTTTATGCATAGCACAAAGGGTAACAATTATTACAAGCAATAATTGTCAGCCTGAAACACTCATTTACATTGAAAAATCTTCCGAGAAAAGATACTTGCCGCCAACGGGACTTGAACCCGTGTCCTTCCGATTGCCGGTCGAATGCTCTGACCACTGAGCTATGGCTAAATGAGTGTTTCAGGCTGACAATTATTGCTTGTAATAATTGTTACCCTTTGTGCTATGCATAAAAATCTTGTCTAAACGTTAGTTTATAAATTAAAAAAATAATAATTAATATTTAACAAGTTTAAGTATTTCCCCAATAAATGCAGACATAATTTGTCTCGACGCCACCTAGCGAGGGATTTAACACTAACAATGTCTTCCTCGCAAAAATAAAGTTGGTTGTTTTCAGGTGGAAAAAATATAACAAGCAGTAATTGTTGAATGAAACACTAGTATATATTGAATTATTTGGCGGGTATTTGATAAGCCGCCATAGCTCAGTGGTCAGAGCATTCGACCGGCAATCGGAAGGACACGGGTTCAAGTCCCGTTGGCGGCAAGTATCTTTTCTCGGAAGATTTTTCAATGTAAATGAGTGTTTCAGGCTGACAATTATTGCTTGTAATAATTGTTAATAACATACTTTAAAAAAAAAACAATAACTCAAATGTTTTTGATCGGACAGGTTTCACTCCTCTGAGGGCTGCTTGAGATGTGCTAAATAAAGTTCTGAAGAGGAAAAAATGTATAAGCGGGATAAGGTGGGTAGGAATCTGGGGTTCAATGTATCCAGGAGTAACGGACGTGTGAATTCAACCCTCCCGCTGCGTTGCAATGCGATGTTCTAAGAGAGTTCTACCGGAGGGATCAAAAGCTCTTCTTCAATTAGTCTCTCCCGATCTAACCTGCCACGCCGGTGAGTAGACACATCCGCCGCCAAGATAAACCTCACCCCATGAACTAGGGCATCCCTGCTAAGTCACCAAATGTAGCGAATCACTGGGTGTAAACAAGCCGACAACCATGTTAACCAGACAAGGTAACCGGGCGATCGGTTGTGATCGCGTGCCGCACGACAGCCGGGAAGTCAAATCAGCCAACCATTTGACGTTCCAACCAGGCATCCATTGAACCAGCGCATCGCATTGCGCGGTCCGCCAGATATTTGGCGGAATGCGGTGCACTGAATCGCCTAGGAATATTGGTCAATCCGACATCTAACTGCATTTAGACCATTGCAATGCTCACGTCAGCAGCTGTTATTCGTTTATTATGAAACACAATATTGTACTCGTTTATTTATATGCTTAATACGAGCAGAGTCTATTTTGGCAAAGAATAAAATAAAAAATACGATGAACTAATTTAATAAGATAACAATAGGCGTAGAACATTTTTGCAGATTTCGTTTAGTAAACTGCGTTAGAGTAATTTTAATAGTAGAGGACTGTATAATAAGATAGAGTGTGCTGAAGTAGATATTTTTGTCGATAATTTATATGGATTCAAAAAAAAATGCTCTCCGATTGCTGAAAAATATGTGATAAATTATTATGTATCATTTTTGTCTCTAATTATGTCTCTTATCTTGCCTCTCTTTAATTGTTATTTGAGTACACTTTTTTTATTTAAATTCTATATGTAACTCTGTTTTTTTTTGTTTTATTTTATCTAATTTTTATTTTATCTGATCCAAAATTATTATTTTATTATTTGGCTAATTGATTGTATATAAATTTTTACTTTATCTCATTTGTATAATTAACTGAGTTTTTATAACTGGGTTGTTCTCACATGTGTGTGAACAACCTGCAAAAACGCAGTTTAAATAAATAAATACCTTAAGAAGTTCTTTAATGGACATGAATTCAGAACTTCATTAAAACAAAATAAAATCTTTATTGAAAATAGTCAACTAACTTCAAACAGAAACCCATTGGGTGATGGTCTACCACAAGGGCAGATTTAGGGGGGGGAGGGAGGGGGGGGGGGGGGGCACGGGGCACGTGACCCCCAGACGGTATTTTTGTGTGAGGGAGGGAGGAGGGGTGGGGGGGGGGGAGGGGGGGGGGGAGGGGGGGGGCACAGGGCACGTGACCCCCAGACGGTATTTTTGTGTACTGTGGAGATTCCATCACAGTACAGAAAACTGTCTTTATTAAACATTAAGGTTTTAACACTTTCATAAACCTTCCTGTACATACTTGAACTTGTAGAAATAAACTTGAAGTATGATACTTCAAGTTTATTTCTAAGAGTAACACAGGTCTGCGACTGTTTTTTTTCTTCTTTATAATAAGAGGTAATTCCCATGTATTTTTGGTTGCTGAATTCGGGAAAATTATTAAAAAAATTCCATCACGTATGGTTCCGGAAAACTCAAAATTCTGTGGGATTGCCTATCTTAAGGGAACGTACCCATACTACGTGACACGTTTAGGGGGGGGGGTCTTCAAAATGTCACGCTCCATACAAATGAGCGGCTGGTTGCTTAGGTTTTTGGTCACCGGGGGGGGGGGGGGTTAAAAATTGCAAAAAGTTGGTCACGTAGTATGGGTACGTTCCCTAAGGTGCAAAACGGGGTTTATTGCCGAAATATATATTTTTTATTAATTCTAACTTATTATAAGATAACATAATGTTTTATAGACTGAAACAAAACATTTAATAACTCATGACGATAAAATTAGTCAGCGTTGAACCTTTCATGAATTTTAACTTGTTTTCAATCTACTATAATAAGCCACGTTCCCCAAGTTTCTGGTAATTGTTTGGTTTCGATTACCTCCTTACTATAGTTTTATGTGCACTCTGTTATTATTATTTCTAAACGTAAACTGCCTCTTATTCTTTATTATAATTTAGTTTTAATGATTCTTTTTGTTAATATTGTTCTTTAGGAATTGCTTTGTATACACTGTATATTCTTTGTTTCACACTGTTACTCTGTGCACTCTGTTATTATTATTTCTAAACGTAAACTGCCTCCTATTCTTTATTATAATTTAGTTTTAAGAATTCTTGTTATTAATATTGTCCTTTAGGAATTGCTTTGTATATGTGTATATTCTCTGTTTCACATTATTTCATCAATTTTGTATCTTGTAAGGACTCGTAAGGAACACTATAGGATTAATTTTAATATTTAAATAAATGAAGACAATATAAGCGAAACTCAATCGAAAATCTGGAAACAGAAAAATCAGAAAAACATATTGACACCTCTGGGACTTGAACCCAGGACCTCTTGCTTTCCGGGCAAACGCGCTAACCACTGCGCCACGGTGTCGATATGAAATTCGGTCACGTTTAACTGTACCATACTTCGACTAAGAACCACCTACATTATCTTCATTTTTCTTTAACGCATATATTATTGGCAAGTATCTTTATGTATGATTGCAAGATTCAAACCCGAACTAAATGCTCTCTAGATAGTGTGTGGATAAATCTTTATCCATTTTATTTAATATGCGACATCTATCGACTTTTCTGCAAGTCTAGGATGAATATTTTATTTTTAATTTTTAACTTTTATGAGTAAAACCTAAAATTGTAATATTTAAATAAATGAAGACAATATAAGCGAAACTAAATCGAAAATCTGGAAACAGAAAAATCAGAAAAACATATTGACACCTCTGGGAATCGAACCCCGAGAACAGTAATTGTTGATTTTTTTGCCCGTCGCCCACTGTGCCCCCCCCCCCCCAGAAAAAAATCCTGGATCCGCCCTTGGTCTACCACCAGAACGATACTTGAAAATATTTGACGATACTATGAAAATTTCACTTTATTTTTCGTCGAAACCCGTGTTATTTTTTGTACGAGCAAGTCTTCCACTGTACGTTTGTGACAGTTTTACTTTAAATTTGTGATGAATCTGAAAATTTGACATTAGATTTTGGCGAAATTCGCGTTATTTTTTGGGAAATGCGATGACATTTTACAACAAAGGTGATGATATGCTAACTTTATGGTATTTTGCAGCTAAAAAGTGACGGAACCAAGTACATTTATTATTATTTTTTTACAAGACCGAAAAATGAACGACAATAGGTAGCTACTTGGCATTTTTGTATAGCTGCGTTCTATTTCATGTCTGGGAGGCGGGAATGGGTACCGCCGCCCCGGGAACCTTTATTGGATAACCAACACCTCTGCCATAGTTCACCCCAAGTGGTTCGCTACGTTTGGTGATTTAGCATGGGTGCTCGGGTTCATGGGGTAAGGTTTGTCTAGGTCTTGGAGACGGATGACCAGGACACACTGAACCCCAGATTCCTACCCACCCCTTAAACCCTCTTCCTTCCCAGAACTCTCCCATCCTTCCTTTCCTTTAAAAAAACTGTGGTGTCCGTGGCTGCCCAATCGTGATGGCAGCGCCAATTTGGATATGCGGACTCACTTATGTTAGGACTGAAGTATTGTGTCGGTAGCACGCAAATGAAGAGAGTATAAGTATACTGTAAAGGTATTTATTAGGGAGCTGCTTTAAGCAAAAGAGACATACTACTGACACGCATCGCCTTTTATAGAGTCTCGCAAGCATACTATCTCGCTTGCTCTCATATACATTCACACAGACATTACAGAAACCCTCCACACAGCATCCCCAAAGATGACATAGGCCCTGAGGGAAATTTTCCTCAGGGCCTCCTGTGTGGAGCTCATGTAAAAACAAAAAATCAAACTTTTCAAAACCTAGACAAAGAAATATTTCGAATTTACATGTAATATGAAAATCGCGTGAAAAATCGTGATATTTGCACAAAAATTGCGAATGTCACGTAAAAATTCGCGTTAACGAAAACGCGAATTTTAAAGTCTCTACGTTATACGTCACAGGTCTCTACGGTGATGCGTCACAAGAGTCCCATCTGTCCGGAATCAGAAATCTTGAGGAGTGTTGTGGGGTTGAAGAAGTTGGGGAGGGGAGGAGATGGGTAACCGGGGAATACTAAACATAGAAAACTAAATCAACCCATTTCAAGTACCATGCACTCCGGAACGCGGTGCAAATAACAATTATATTTGTAAGCCTGCTTGGATGGTGTCTCTTCGGATTCAGTTGCTGTGTTTTTGAATGCGTGAGAAGTATACTAATGAGACGAGAAAGGAGAACAGCTTCCTAAAGGAAGTGAGGTGTTTTCCACTCCAAGCAAGGTGTCCATCAATATTCCTAGGGTATGACAGGATGCATGATACATGATGCTATAAAACTATAAAGATGATGGACAGAGTCGGTTACATGGTTACATTAACAAACAAAAACCCAAGGATTATAAAAACATACTCAAAAATCAATACCACTCAACTAATTTTAAAACGTTTTCGCTTTATCAATAGTCTAGCCTTATAAATACCTAAATTCTATCCTTAGCGAAGGATATGGCGAAGGATTACTCAATTATATTTCAACACCATTTTATGACTGACGGTTCGCACAGTAAATTCGATAGAAACCAATAATACAGATCAATTACATATTATTTTTTTCAAACCAATGTTATTACCATTTTTTTATACATTTCTAAATGGAGGTAGTGACAGTTAAACACTGTGCATTTGTCACTTAAGCTGGTGGCGAATGTTAATCCATACAAATAAATTCCCTGAGCGAAGCATGCGTTAAGACGCGTTTGTGACTCCTACGGCCGCTGTTTCCAATTCTACTAATCATCTGCTAAGCCGAAATTAAGATTCAACACTGCTTAAGCATTACTTAATCTAAGGAAGCCGGACATGTGGATTAAACTCGATTGAGCGAAGCAAAGTTATAAAAAGTGTCACCAGAGTGGCGTCTATACCTCGTGGCGTTAGCGCCACTCTGGTGACACTTTTTATAACTTTACTTTGCCCAGTCAAGTTTAATCCACGTGTCCGGCTTCCTTAGATTAAGTGATGCCTAAGCAGTGTTGAACCTTAGTTTCGGCTTAGCAGATGATTAGTAGAATTGGGAACAGCAGCCGCTAGTATTTATTTTAACATAACGATCGCTCAGTTTGATTTGCGAAAGCAGCCGTTAGTACCAAATAAAAGCTGTCCAAACGTCGAATGTTTATTAGTTACAATAAATCAAGTTGATGTATGCACAGCATTACGAAAGCTGAAAATATGTTTGGGTTTGAAATATGAAATAATGCTTTGTTTCAGAAAGCTGTTTCCGTGCCTGAAACCGGACCTCATCTTCCACTATCAGGATAGGAGCCCAGGAGCTGGTTAGATAAACAATACACCGTTAGAGTTTATGATAAGAAACTACTTGTAAATGAATGGCCGGATGTTTGCTACATGAAATCTGTCACGAGTAAAGGAAGATGGCTTTGGCAGGGCAATCAACCCTGGAGGGAATGCAAACATAATTATAAATGTTAATTATGTATCCATCTATTTATATATGTGATGCACGAGTTTCAGGGCTTGCAAAATATTAAGTTCCTAATGCAGATTAGACATAGGTACAGAAATATCAACTGAAAAATAAATACATATACATATCAATGATTGGTTCTTCCATGTCCAATGATAAAATTTGACGTTTTGGGTATTTCTATCAATCCTCCAGAAGGATGTTGTAACATTTTCGTGAAGTTTCATTGTGTTATGATTTGTGGAAGTTTAGAAGTGTTACAAGTGGAAACAGTTGTTCATAATAATATTACAATGTTCCACCTAGAATTAATAGTTTCAAAAATAGATTCCCCGAGACACAAGAAAGTATGAAAATACAATGCGAATGAGCTGGAGTTAGCAGAAAGCATTTTTTAAATTTATGTGTAGGCGTCATAGATTAAAATGATAGGGGAATCCATATAATGTATAATTGCAGCCACACCCTTTATTACATATTATGTTATCTAATCTCCCACTGCACCCACCGAGTAATTATAAAATGATTTAATCATTATCATGACGCCATCAACTTTGACAAAATTTATAGTCGTTGACAAAAATAGTCCCACAGTGATTGATCAAGGTGAATGAGCTGGCGAGATAACATAATCAAGATAAGGGGAAAAACGGTCCTCTGCCAGCCAAAGGGCAATGACTTCTCAGTTCTGGCCGCTGAAGATGACACATGTGTGTATTTATACAGTGGTACAAATCAGCATAGACCCTACGCACAGCATGTGGAAACAGCAAATGCGACGCACGTGACTAACATCGGCAGAACCGATTTGTCTCTGACCATGTTATGAAAAGGAGCTCTTGTACGCACTCATGTAAATGAATTAGACGAAGAGCAGAAACTTTGCACAATCCGAAACGAAAATGCGAAGGTTCATAGCTGCAAAAGCACATTGCAAATCCATAGCACGTTGTTTTGGATAGGTACTATGACGAGCATCGAATTAATTTTCCCTCACGGATTTTTGCATGCCGACAGCAATGGCTTATCATTATGAGATAACCAGGAGACAACAACAAGCTTCCCAGGGCCTGTTTTTGGACCTTCTCTGACTTGCAAAGGATCATAGGATAGGATAAACTCTGGTCAGGCTAATTAGTTCATTATTTTATTTTCAGTCATTTGAGGTTTTCTGGCATATCTGAACTGGACACAAGAACGTAGGAAAGAGGGGTATATCAGAGCAATCAGTTTTCTGGACAAAGCCAACTTCTTGCAACATGAACACGTCATATTTTTTAAACATTATACCAAATCATCAACCGTGACAATTTGCTACTGAAAAATTGTTAAATAACAACAACAATATTATGCCGACAACGTGAGTGACCGCATACAATCTATCACACATTGAAATAAAATAGGAGTAGGTAGTTCATTAGTCAATGTTATTAGGCTCCAAGCAAATTAGAGAAACCGCAAGAGCTTTGTCGAAATTGAAAATAATGTACTGTCATTTTTTACGTGTTATCAGCACCAGTAATTATGTGTCTGTGAACCAGTTTCTTGCTTGATTTATTGAGAGTAAAATACAGTTGTTATAAGGTTCCTAGTAATAAGTAAAATCGATTTGTGCACAAGTTTGCAGTTATGAAAGTTCTGGTAAACAAGAACCGAGCCAATATTGTGATATTATTTATAGAATGTACAATGAGTTAGTTGGTCTTTGGGTCGAAGGTCAAACCAAAGCGACGTTACGGGGGGGAGGAAATATGAACACCAGATGGCGAGCTTTAGAACAATCGAAAGTTTGGTTACATAACTCAAGAAAAACATGGAAATATAAAAATGAAGAAGGAGGAACAAAAAACTATGATTCTATTGAAAGAACTAGTCTAGAGGGATTTATCTATCTATTCTAGTCTAGAGGGATTTATCTATTTATCTATCTACAAGGGATTTTTCGCGTTCAACAGGACATCGTTTTTTCCCGATAAAACAATGGAAATTATAACCTGCCAGTCACAGAACATTCTATAACCTTTGAGTGCATTCAGTCTTAAATTGCGAAATAATGTTGTAATTAAGATGGATATAAGAATTAACCAGATTACGTCAAGTATATGTTGGAGTATATCTGTACCCGGGAAGCATACGGATGCAAGTCCAAAAAGGTAAATGTTCAGCAGAGCCAAAAAACTATTTTTGCTGTAACTAAGGTTTCATAACTTCTTCGGATATCCATGCTGATAGATAACAAAAAAATGTAATTATTAATTGTTTTGTTTTAAAAAGAGCAAATAAAACGAAATATTTTACATGTAAAGCCTTTAAAAATATTTTTAAAAAAAACGATACAAAAAAATACGGACTTGAGTCCTTCTGCTTCAAAATGAAATGGAATATTTTGTTATGACATGTGGTGTATTATGAAAGGATCAATGTTTGAAAATTGTTTACTTCCATAGAAAGCGTAGTAATGAGGCAGAAGGATGCAAATAGATTTGAGTGATAATACCCGAAATGCAACGAAACAAGTACATGTACATCTTTCTGCTTCTAATCTGGTTGTTGCATCAAAGGTAGTTACATTTTTGAAAATCCTTTCTTCTTCATGATAGGACTTGTATCTTTCTGCCACTTATAAACATGATAATTTACTTCAAGTCTGCATAAAAAACTCATTTCTTTAATATTTAATTAAATAAAAGATAATATTAGCGAAACTCAATCGAAAATGTGAAGAAAGAAAAATCAGAAAAAAGATATTGGCACCACTGGGACTCGAACCCAGGACCCTTTGCTTACATGGTTAATGCTCTACCAACTGAGCTAAGGTGCCCATATCAAATTCGGTCACTTTTAACTGTATAGACTAAGAACTAACAATATTATCTTCATTTTCTTAACGCACATATTATTGGCTGCTATCTTTAAACGCTATCTAGGTGGTGTGTTATTTTTAATATGCGACATCTATTGATTTTTTCTGCAAGTCTAGGATAAATATTTAATTTCTTTTTTTTTAAATTTTTAACTTTATGAGTAAAATCTCAAATTATGATATTTAATTAAATGAAAACAATTATAGCGAAACTGTGGAATTATATTGAAAATGTGAAGACACCTACGCTCAGTTGGTAGAGAACTTGCCATGTAAACAAAGGGTCCTGGGTTTGAGTCCCAGAGGTGCCAATATTTTTATTTTTTATTTAAATAAAACATACAACGAAGTTGCATTCCCATATCTTTTTCTGATTTTTCTGTCTTCACATTTTCGATTGAGTTTCGTTAATATTGTCTTCATTTAATTAAATTTTATAATTTGAGATTTTACTCATTTCTTTAAATTTTGGACTTGCATCCGTATGCTTCTCGGGTACAGTTATTATGCTGGCTTATACGAATAACAATGAGCCGTGACGATTGAATATAAAGGAAAACGCGAATAAAAACTTAGTCATGCGTGCAATCAGGATGCGCTATTGTGAAATGATGATATCACGTACTAAGGACGAGGAGGTAGATATAAAGTAACTGTAAATAAGAACTAAACTACTGCAATTCAAACCAAATATTTGTAGGATTTATTGGCTATCCGAGATTTAGATCCACGTATTGTAAACATTACGTTAAATATAAACAATGATTCAGATAAATTTGTTGGATTAATTGATTGCTTGCACGCTGTTACATAAGGCCTTATCAGGGATTTTGATAAGCAGTTATTGCACTCGGGCAAAGGCATATGATAAAGTAGCTTGTCAAAATGCAACATTTCATTGGAACTAGTGATAGGAACTATGAGTATTCCCATAGACATCAGAATTCAATAGACCAGAAGATACAGACGAGGGGGTAAAACCAAACTATGAAGGGGGAAGAGGGGAAAGATGACTGTGATTCGTTATACAATCAATCTGACAGTAAATAGGCATCTCGCATTACAATATCACCATTTAGTTCTTAAAAGCAAAATCTGCTTTGAATGAATAGACCTTTTTACATGGGAGCGCGAATTGCTTGCCACGATAATAACATATTTGCTAAGGCCAAATGCTCGCCGCAAAAAGACTCACCCCAATACACATAGCAATATTTTGTTGCCGTGTTTAGTTAAAACACTATTACAAATGTTTCATAATTTACTTACCCCTGTAACCAGCGACGCGAACACTGGAGAACCGCCCACATTCGCTATGTCTAAATAATATGTACCTATAATGTATGGCGCAAGCTGCCGTTTTTGGCGTGATATTTCGTAAAACGTATAGACGTTACTTTCGCGCTGGTCACAACAAGAATGATGACGTCACATATTTTAGATTCTCTCCCCTCCCCATGGAGCGAGCTGGCGCCAAGGCGGAGCTTATAGCCGGTTCCATGGGGAGGGGGAAATATTACGTTTTTATCACTTAGGGCAGGTCCAGATATATTCATATGTCCGTGAGTATTCCATACTATTTGATGTAATTTGAAAGAAGGGAAAGTAAAAATGCGACAGATAATAATAATAATAATAATAATAACGTAGTATTTATATAGCGCAGTTTTGTGATGTTTCACTTCAAGTGCGCTTAATTATAAAAAACTTAAAATTAACAAATAAAAATTAATTAAATAATGTGAAATAACGAATATACAAAAATATACAAAGCAATTCCTAAAGAACAATATTAACAACAATAGTGAGTGCTGTTTTGGCACAGGACAATATATAATGATAAACCATCACGGTGCCATTCAACAAGAATCATTTAAACTAAATTATAGAGAACAGGAGGCAGTTAACATTTAGAAATAATACAAATTCAGAGTGCACATAAAACTATAGTAAAGAGGTAATCGAAACCAAACAATTACCAGAAACTTGAGGAACATGGCTTATTATAGTAGATTGAAAAGGAGTTAAAATTCATGAAAGGTATGATTTTTTAAATAAGTTTAAGATAACCCAGTAAAACCTGACAGAGGTCGTATCCACGTCATCTCGTCATCAGAATTTGAGCACGAAGTGTTACAAACCTAAAAAATATCATCCCGGACACGAACTTTTTATTATTTATTGCAGCAGTTAAAAACCCGCTCAGCAGACTTTTGCTGCTAGGATCTGCGGGCGGCTTTTGGTTCCGCTTCGCCCATTTCGTGTCGGTGACCATTTTATAAATCCAAAAGGAACTGGTTCCAAAAATAGCCCGTTCCTCGGATCCACTGTCATCCCGTGAAGCTAGTCACCGGGACAAAGTCACCGAGACAGAGCAATGGCGTCATGTGTAATAATTTATAGACCGCTTGATACAACATGTATTACCGTCAATCTTTCCATATCCGGAGAGATACCACATATTCACAAATTCGTAGCAGTTATTATTATTATTATTTTATTTTTTTTACTTGAGCTCCACACAGGAGGCCCTGAGGAAAATAATTTCCCTCAGGGCCTATGTCATCTTTGAGAATGCTGTGTAGAGGGTTTTTTTTTAAGGAAAGGAAGGAGAGGAGAGTTCTGGGAAGGAAAAGGGTTTAAGGGGTGGGTAGGAATATGGGTTCAGTATGTCCTGGTCATCCGCCTCCAAGACCTAGACAAACCTCACCCCATGAACCCGGGCACCCCTGCTAAATCACCAAACGTAGCGAAGCACTTGGGGTGACCTATGGCAGAGGTGTTGGTTATCCAATAAAGGTTCCCGGGGCGGCGGTACCCATTCCCGCCTCCCAAATTGTTTATTATACCTAGGAGGGAGACGTCCCCATCCGACCTGCGACGGAAGTAGCGACATCATGTGACGAATTCTTGAATTCGAAATCGAATTTTAACAGTAGCTTTGTGTGAAATTCCACGTACACAGATGTTATTTGTGGCGCGGCGCGTATGGCGTGGCGTCACACATGCGCTCGAAGCTGGGTTCTGAAATTCAGGCACGCAGACTTTACGTTTGATACTGTTCGATTCAATTCGAAAGCAACGTACGTTCGCGAAATGTCTATAGGAATATGAATAAAAACATTCGACATTGTAGTATTTTTTGTCTTTTCCGTTTCCTTACAAGAATGGAGATTTTTATAAATGGTTTTTAGGACGATCGTCGATGACGTTCATGCGATCTCTCTCTGGGACCCCCCTATGTAACTTATAAAAATGGAAGATTTCATTGGAACTACAGCGTACCTACAAATTCATTGAAGGGAAAGTAACGATGCCCCAGACAACCGATACTATAGGTGCATAGAATAAGGACTATATTTACATTGTGCACTGTGGTATCAGAAGGCACTTCGCTCCCAAATCGATCATCGCAATACCTGGCCCTGATGTACTGATGTAATTAAACACGGTGAAATTAGTCGCCGAGTATTCAAATTAGCAATGGCAACATTGAAGCGCTTGGCGATTATGGATTTATGTGCGAATTACGCGGGAGGCTACAGCCGTATCGAAAAGTGATCAATTGTGATAGGGGCGACAAATAATGATACTAGTGCTGCAACACAGGTACGGCAAACGCACTAAACGGTAATGGTAATAGACTAATGAACGCTTTTATAATTGCCGTGATGATTCACGGTTACGGTACCGTGACGGCAAACAAAGTCAATAAACACACTTTCCTTATCGTTATAATGCTACAGCTCTTTCTTACACATTAACTTCATCATCTTACATCTTACAACTTCATCATCTTACACATTAATTTCATCATCTTACATCTTACAACTTCATCATCTTACACATTAACTTCATCATCTTACAACTTCATCATCTTACACATTAACTTCATCATCTTACATCTTACAACTTCATTATCTTACACATTAACTTCATCATCTTACATCTTACAACTTCATCATCTTACACATTAACTTCATTATCTTACATCTTACAACTTCATCATCTTACACATTAACTTCATCATCTTACATCTTACAACTTCATCATCTTACACATTAACTTCATCATCTTACATCTTACAACTTCATCATCTTACACTTGAACTTGAATGTGAATGGCTGTTTTTCACTCTATTTGTACTTTACTTTTATTGTTTTTCTGTTTTTTTACATCGTATATCGATCTTTTTTTATCTTTGTCATCTCTATATTGTATCATCACTATTTTTGTTATCTCTTTTTATACCTCCGTTTATATTTTGATATTCCTAATTTCTGTTAACAATTATTAAACTGTGCATTCTGTGAACATTTTTAAGTGGACTATTAACATGTACGTTTTTTACAATGCTAATCCAATGACTTTTTTCTGTTAATACTCTGTAAATGTTCCAAAACAATAAATAAATAAATTAAGGCGGTACTGATAATTTTTGTTTGCTCTCAAAACTCTCATTTTAATCATTTCCGGCGAATTCGTAACTATAATAAAAAAATAAAATTATTTCCATGCCGCAAAAGAGATGCGAGTTATTTATATTTTAGATTAATAAAAATAGTTCCTTACCATATTCCTTCCTTAATATATTTTATGTACAACGATTTTAAACTTCATTTTTTTAAATATGAATACCGCACAAGAGTCCCAACTGCTCCCGTCTGAAGCCAGTGAGACCATGGCATCCCCAATTGGGGTATGTTGTGAGGCTGAAGGTAGTGGGGAGGGAAAGGAGATAGGGAAGAGGAAGATGGGGAAGTACCTGGCTATTCAGATCTGGTCACCAAACACGGCTAATGCCATTTCAAGCATCGTTTCAATTCTGAATGGTGGTCTTACACCAGGGCGATCTGAGAGTATCTTCCACTCTGGAACGTGCCGCAAATATAATATATTTTATGAATAAATTGTGAAATAATACAAATTTATTTGCCACGCTGGGATTCAATCCCGCGACATTCGGTGTACGAGTCAAGAGCCTTACCGCTAGACTACGCCGGCCGTCAAATACGTTTTTCAACTATAAAGTTAACGGTAAGCACCAGATTTTATTTTTCTAGACGATGAATTAATAGCTTCGGGAGGACAACATGGAGACATTTTAAATTAATTAAAGAGAACGCTGCGGAAAGGTCGTATCTCCACTTTCCAGGCCTGCAAGGGTGAATTTGACCGTACGTTCGTCCAATACGCAGTGCCGCGGAGTATATTTGTTCACACGCTTTCTTTACTTACGTCGTTAAGATTCCCACATTATTTTTCTTTTTCTTCTTTTCTTTGATACGGCAAATTCGACAGTAGTTCCGTCCAATATACGGGTCGCGAGTCGCAATTTGTATACACGGCTTCTTTACTTATGTCGTTATGATTCTGAATATACTTTAGGGTATACTGTCGTCTTAAATAATGGTGAGACAAAAGAGAGATACACAAAATACGTGTGTCTGTTTCTTCTAAAGTACTACTTTTTCCTTCGGAGGAAACATTTATTTTTTTTTATTTAGTAACTATATATTTATTATTTTTTACATTTTTATATAAGTATATATTATTATGACTCGGCCACGGAGACGGGAATTGCGTTTCATTTTATTTATATGTGTGAGGGAGATGTATAATAATGAATGTATGTTTCCTTTGGGAGGATGCAGACATACGTTCGCCGTTAGTCTCATTTTCTTCTATTGTTATTTAGTGTGCAAGAAAGAGCTGCAGATGTTTAAGAACAAATCAAAACAATTTGACGTTTTTGAATTTTTGGAATTTACTCACACTTCAATATCATCTCTCTCCTCTCTTTGGTTTCAATCTTGGGATTGGTTTGCAGCAATTTCCTCTATTCGTCTCTTCCACTCTTCCCTGTCTTGGGCGGCTCTTTTGAAATCTGCATATGATGAGCAGCGCACGTCCACCAGCAGTTCCTCCAGGTACTCTCGGCGTGGGCGTCCCCTAGAGTTTGTCCCCTCGGTGATAATCTCCATTATGGCATGCAAGAGGCCTTCTTGTCGTATTACATGGCCGATCCATCTTGCACGCCTTTCGGACAAGGTCCTGAGCAGGTACCTTCCTCCTTCGATTCTTTGGAGAACCTCCTCATTTGTAATATGGTCTCTCCAGAAAATTCCTAATAGTCTTCTATAGGACCACATCTCAAAAGCATCTAGTCTCCGTTTATCTCTTTCGGATAGGCACCATGTTTCCAAGCCGTACATCAAGATACTCCATATATAGGTCTTAATGAGGAGTATTCTCAGTTTTAGGTCTATATTATTCTATTCTATTATTTTCGACCTTTTATTGAATGCAAGCCTAGCCTGATGTATACGGCTGTCGACCTAACTCTTAGACCGACCGTCCCATGTTATTTTGCTCCCGAGGTAGACAAACTCCTTGGTGTTCTTTAGTGACATCTCTGTCCTGGCATCTCTACTCTCATCTGATGTTGCGTTCGGCCTACAGTCAGCAGCTTTGTTTCGTCAATGCTGTAATTGTTTTGAAGAATGCTTTCCATGGTTGTCAAGGCTTCTTGCAGTTCTTCTTTGCTTTCAGCAACCATAGTAATATCGTCAGCAAACCTTATTTTATCCACCTTTTGCCCGTGTATCTTTACACCTTTTCTGTGACTCATTCTCTCTCTCAAGTCATCAATCGTACTCTGTATATAAGCGTTAAAAAGAACAGGTGACAGAGAGCATCCCTGTCTCACCCCTTGTCTTATACTGGCTTCATTGTAACTATATTCCGTACTTTAAAAATTATCGTCACGGAAAGTAGTATTGTAGGGTCTACGGAGACGTTACGGTGCGGTGTGTGAGAGAGATGTAAGAAAATAATGACTTTTTTCCTTTGGAGGAAACAGACTTACGTACATTGTATATTTCATCATTTGAAAGAGCTGCGGCATTATTGTGTGAAAGGACGTATGTTTATTATTTTACGGTACCGTTACCGTGAATCGTCACGGTATTTATAAAAGCGTCTAATGGCTCACAACAGATGATAGATTGTGATCAGTGCGACTGTACCTGCTTACAGCGGGCCTAATTAATGGATAGAGCAGATGCCGGTGCCAGGGGAAGGATTAAAGTATCTCTTGCTGTGCGATTTTACCAGTGCCAAAATCAATGTCAGTGGGTGGAAAAATGGTGCCAATGTTGTCTAATTTTACTCTTATGAAGGACACAACACTTGGTTAACGATCAGTTGGTTTGAATTGGATTAAAAAAGGACTGGCAAATCAATTGGGAGCTATCAAATAAGGTTTGATTAGATATGCACAAGTTGATAACGGCTCGGTCTCGTCCTAATGGAGGCCATGCTCAGATATGCGGAGAAACATTGCGCGAACAGAAAACAATGCAGAAAAAACAATAGATCTAGAAGGAGACAAAACTGAAAAGAAAATAACGGAAGTACAGCAATTTATTAAGAAAATTGTTAGATTAATCTTTACTACGAAACAGTTTACATCATAAATACAACAAAATATATTTAGATAACTAAAGCTTTCCCTACCTATTGCATGAAAATTGTTGATTACGTTATAAAAAATGTAAGAGTAAACTAGTAAAAAAAAATTTTTTTTCATTAGAAATTTTATGGCTAAATTTATCTGTGACAGTTTCCATTGATTAACTTTTATTTCTTTCTTATAAAATAATGCACAAAATAAATTTTACGCTTGAAATTGTGAACTCCAGACTCAGTTAGTCGAGCGATTTTTGAAGTGAAAACTTCTTTAAAACCGTTATGACTCGAAACTCGATAATACGGAAACGAGCGACACTAAAAAGTCACAAACACATACATTTATAGGATTTAGCCTGCGAGAGATTGAAATAGAATGAAACCTTACCTACGTACAGTACCTACGAAGCGATGTGCTCAGTAAAGCTGCGCGCATTGGCCGCTTTGATTATGAGCTTCAAGGCTCCTATTGATTGAGATTGTGAGGGTGAAGGTTCACTTCTACCGCGTTTGAACTGCACTCGTTTTTCATGTATATTGCCTATATTCGTGGCGATGTAAGGTACACTAAGAAAACATACATTTTAGGCTTATGGCTTACTTACCTAAGACTTGACATACCTAAGTTTTTAAGGCTCCGCAACCGAGCTCGAAAAGAAGAAGATGGAGAGATACGAAATTACGAATGTTAGAGGAGAGCGCTAACATTTACAGCGACAAAATCGATGCGAAAATTGCGAAAATGTTTAATAAAACTCGACTCGTTTAAAATAGAGCAAAAGTCTCGCCGGCATTGTCTTAAACAGCATTTAAAGAAACGCTGTGATTTTTTTCATAAATATAACTTGTAAAATAACTGAAACAAACTTGGTTTATAATAATTTTTGAAGCATACTTTGCGATTTTTTTCTATCGAGGGAATTTTATATAATTTGCGTTTCGGCGCAGGCAATGTCTAGATATTATCTTCAAGAATAACATATATTTAAGAGCTTTAAAACTTAACGTGTTTAAGGGAGATATGTAAGAAATCGGTAGTAATTCGGGTAGCGGGCCCTTAAATGCTCCAAAAAGTAATAATCAGGGAGGGCTGGCTTAGTGTAAGGAGAAAAATTAAAACTCCTGCGGCGGGATACGCATTTAGTCTTTGAGATTTCATGCTGTGTTTATTTCTAGGTGACACATATAAATGATTGCTATGGCTGGTCCATTAGAAGAAGGATCTTAGGAATTTAATAAAGACTTATCGTGCAGCACTTACTACAAAACAATGATTGCTATTACGAAGTAGTGATCCACGTGACGGGCGATTCTTATTGTACTTTGATACGTGCTGCGTGTCAGCCATTATTTAAATATTTATGCTGGATACAAGTATACCAGGAAAAGGGCATTCCATTGTCTGCGCTTCCGTTGCTCTAATTGAAGAATAATATTGACTATCTGCCTACAATAGTTCCTGTTTGCAAAACAAAATCCACTGTGTCCAGTGCACACGTACACAAGTAGGGCATAATATATCAGGCACGCTCGACCCTAAGTGAAGTTTTCAGCTTTCTATGTTTTAGATTTTGGTATTCATACCAATAATTCAAAAATCTTTCTCTTAAAATTATCACACAAATATTATTAATTTATATAATACATGTTACATAATTGTGGCATTTACATAAAGTAGATATATTGAATCACCTTACTAGGCGGCTGCCTGTTTCATGGTGACCAATGGAGTAGTTACTGTGTATGAAATTTATACTTTAAAGTCAAGTGTAAACATATGGATTTAATATAAATAATGTTAAAATTGGAAAAATTAAAATAAAAAGTAGAAAGTAGAAAAAGTAGAAAGTAGAAAAAACACAATAGAAGGGAAAAGTGAAGTAAATTAGCATAAGATTATAAAAATGTACATACCCTTATTCTTTTATTAGTATATGTGCACGTGTATGCAAGCACACATGTACGTGAATAGATACACACATGCACATGTACATACATGTACACGTACATACACATGTATACGTACACACTCACAATACATATATATATATATATACATACACACACATATATATACAAACATATACACATACATACATATACATGCATACACATATGCATATACCAACACATACATACATACACCTACATATACCTAAATATATATCCCAATCCTCACACATGTAAACAATAATATACACCTCTATCTGAGTACGAGAAACAGGCTACTAACACTATCACATTATATTTCGTGAAATTAGAACTTTCCTATCATTAGACCTCGGACTCCGATGTGGGTTATGATTTATCGCTTGAAAAGTGCAAGGCGCATGACCGCACTAGGAATTTATTCTATTCCCGAAATGAAGTTTTCAGCATTCTATGTTTTGGATTTTGGTATTCATACAAAAAAGAAAAAAATCGTTCTACTAAATTTATCATATTTATATTATACTAGCAGACCCGGCCACACGTTGCTGTGGATAACGAAATCTTTATAACCATCGCCATCTGTTAAATCAAATCCACACCACGCTGCTCGCTGATAGCTGCCCGCTGTCGCTTGGCCAGATATATTATGTATTTCAACCAATTTACACAAAACCTTGACAAATTATAAACCTAAAAACCTTCCTCATGAATCGCTCTATCTATAGGTGAAAACTGCATGAAAATCCGTTGCGTAGTTTAAAAGATCTAAGCGCACATACAGCGTGAGCGACTTCATTTTATACTTAGTAAAGATAAAGATTTTGTGAAATTAGAACTTTCTTGTTATTAAACCTCGGACTCTCGATGGGATTTTGATTAATCGTTTGAAAAGTGCCAGGCACATATGGCCGCACTAGGAATTTATTCTATTCCCGAAATGAAATATTCAGCTTTCTATGTTTTCGATTTTGGTATTAATTTTTGGTATTTTCGTAAATTTAACACATTTATATTATATTTTATTAAATTAGAACTTTCTTAATATTAAGACCTCGGATTCTCGATGGGGGTTTTGATTTATCGCTTGAAAAGTGCCAGGCGCGTGGCCGCACTAGGAGTTTATTCTAGCAATGCAAATAACAAAATCGAATGCAAATGACCTGATTTGAATAAGTCGAGGGTGAGTGCAAGGGACACACATGTGTAGTCAGTTTATACCTTCTAGCATTGAAGGTTACGGTTTTGCAATAATAGCAATTTCGGACACCAAATTAACGATAATATGCGCCGTTAACTCCCCTCCCCGACCCACTTGCTCGGTAATATTTTTTTGGTCTATCAAATAATTAGGGTTGGGTACCCCTGGTATAGATAGTTTCATCTATCGAATATATTTCCTGCTTTAATCGTACTCTATCATGAACAAGAACTGATAATTTTCGTAGATTACCGACAACTGTTTTAAAATTCAACAAAAATAGATTAACTTCCTGTCTAAAAAAACATTTTTGGTTTTATATTTAATTTTGAAGTGATTTATTTAAAATCTTTTCAAGTTAATTGTTCAAATAACATGCAATGACCTAAATGCTAACACCTTTACTAATAAACGTGTTTTAAATTTTACACAACTGATAAACAACCATTTACTTCTACGATGGATGTTTACCATTGGAGTAAAACTTACAACATGTTTATTAGTATGATCCCAAGGGCCATACTAAAAAACATGTTGTAAGTTTTACTCCAATGGTAAACATCCATCGTAGAAGTAAATGGTTGTTTATCAGTTGTGTAAAATTATTTCCATAGGTGATTTACTTTTATAGACACAAAACGAGTAATTAGTGAACTTAAAAAGAAAAGTAAAAACAGTAATATATTTTTTTAAATAGAGGTATAAAATGAATAGGGAGAAAATAATTATATAAGCTTTAAAATAGTGGTTAACTTCTTTTTACATTAGCTCCACCGCGGTGCAAGGCTATGCATGAATGGATCGCGAGTCGCGAGAGACCGGCTGGAGAAGTCAAAAGGTATTTCTCAACCAGACTTTGCCGATCCGGTCCAAGACGGAGTAAATGCACATACAGATCCGCCGCAAAGCCATAAATAAACCTCATCCCACGAACCAAGACACCTCTGCTAAGTGACCAAACGTAGCAAACCACTTGTGTTCCTTTCTTTTTTAAACTTTTTAAGTTCTCAAAATTTTACATTAAAGTGCTAAAAAAATTTAATTTGTCATAATTAGATTACAAAAGCAATAATTTTAAAACAAAGTACGTTATCTATACTAAACTTTTATATTCTTTTATCTCCACTATATTCTTTCACACTCTTTTATGTCATTTTATTCATATTCCTTTATTTTCTTTAATTTTGTCATTTTATATTACAAGCGCCTTGCAAACGCCTGCACTATATTATAACATTATACACAACGGGTACCCGGCATGCGTTGCAAGGTCACTGTAACCTCAGGTTTCTTTATATATTTAATTTAAAACACACTCCTCCTCGCTTCATCCACGTTCACACGTCAAATCGCATAGTGTTTTAACCCGTTAGTTGCTTTTGCAACGGGCCCAGCTAGTTTTATATTATTTTATGGTCATTTATATTGTTTTACATTTTTTTAAGTTCTTTTATATTTCAAGAAGAAGATAACATTAATAATCTAAACGAAAATATGAAAGAGAACAAGACACAGAAAAATAGAAAAAGATAATGTTCGCAACTGGGTCTCGAAGCTAGTACCCGAATTTCTACCGATTTCTTGCATATCCCCCATAAAAATTTGATGTTTTTAAGCCCTTAAAAAATATATGGTATTTTTGAAGATAATATCTATGCATTCCCCATGCTGAGACGTTAATTACGTGGAATTCCCTCGATAGAAAAAAAAATCGCAAAGTATGCTCCAAAAATTATTATTTTCACGTCTGTTTCAGTTATGTTACAAGTTAGGGAACGTACCCATACTACGTGACACACTTTTTGCAATTATTACCCCCCCCCCGGTGACCACGTGTAGTATATTCCAAGACCCCCCCCCCTAGTTTTCACGTAGTATTTTATAAATATGGTTTCGAATCATTTTTTGCTAACAAAAAATAAAAAAATGCATTATTTGGCTTATATTTGTCTTTATTAATACGGTGCTTGCTGCGTGACAGCAAGAGTGCATGCATTACAAGTGGAAAAAATATTATCAAGATAAAACTTATGTCAAAATATATTGAAAAGAAACGAAAGTCTTGTTATTTTTATAAACATTTTTCATCTCAATCATCTTCAACAAACACGTTCCCAGCATCAATCCATTCGGATACGTCACCTACTACCCTAATACATTTTTCCAATCTTTAAATTAACAGGAACTTTATAACAGCGCGGAACTCAATTTTCTCCACATTTCACAATTTCTTCCCGATTGAAGTGTTTGGTCGACGATAGCTCAAAGACTAATGACCTAATTACGATAAAACCCGGTGTTTATCGTAAAAATGAGTTGTTCAATTAGTACCTAATTCAAAAACCTCCCTTCGTAGCTCGAAAAAAAACACGAAACACGTGATAAAAACCTAAGCCCCCCCCCCCCCATTGTGACCAAGCGTGGTATTTTGATGACCCCCCCCCCCCCCGAACAGGTCACGTAGTATGGGTACGTTCCCTTATATGTATGAACAAATTCAGTGTTTCTTTATATGCTGTTTTAGACAGCTCCCAAGAGATTTTTACTCTATTTTAAACGACTCGTGTTTCATTAATCATTTTCACAATTTTACTGTTTTAAATATAAGCGCACTTTCTCCAACATTCGTCATTACATATCTCTCCATCTTCTTCTTTTTGAGCGGGGTTACGGCGCCTTAACCGGGACGTAATATATTTTATATTTCTTCTTTCATGGTGGTCGATAATTCCTCAAATTATATAATTACAAATTTATGCCCGAAATTCTTTGTCTCATTATTCGTAATGCGCATAAATAAGGCACTGCAAAAAAAATCGATTAATAAAGCAATTAAAAGTAATTCAGTTTCAGAAAGCAGACATGAGTTGCATTCGCCAAATATCTAACCAGCCAAGTACAGCAATTAGTATGCGGGGAGCAGCATTCTATTGTCCCGAGACGTCCCATTCATCGTTTCGGCGGTAAGAGTATCGGCCAGCGAAACTACAAGATATGCAGCATCCTTAGACGAAGTATTTATAAATATTCAGTTGGTTAAATAAAATCGATATGATGGCGTTTCCAGGAATCTACGTTCTCCGCAAGAAATGGACCGCACTTAAAACAGCGGGGATGCGAGTAAGCATGAGAAAATGTTAAATATTTTTACAGATAAACTGCTTAGTTAAAAATGTGTTTCTAATTAAGTATCTTTTATTTCATCTTCTTGGTGTGCCTTGTCAGGTCCCACCGACTTTGGCGATCACTCTGGAAAATGTCTCTGTCTTGCGCTGCCCGGAATAGCTCCTCCACACTTCTAATGCCGGTCCACTCTCGTACATTTCGCAGTCAAGACATTTGTCTCCTACCGGGCCCTCGGCGACCCTCTATCTTGCCTTTCAATCTTACCCTCTATCTTTTATTTAATAAATCAAAACAAAAAATTTCTCTCAAATCACAAGATTTGTAAGCAGATACTTAAATAACTATCAACTTAATTATAGACCGTATATTTTATGTAATAATATATTAAAAAATGCTTATAATAAAATCCAAATCAACAAGACGATTTCACATTTGAAAAAATAAAACTTTAACGAACCATTAAAACGGCCACCATCTTGAAAAGGAAACAGAACGTACACAAAAATTGATAGACAGATGAAATGCAAACCTGTCGAGTTAAAACAGGACATCGCTACGCTTAGTCCACAACTTAAAGGTACCTAAGTAAATATATGTGAGATTAAATTAAACGGGGGTGAGGAGGGGGTGGAGGGTTGTTTTAACAAAAATTCAAAAACTTCATATTTTTAATTATGTCTTTCAATTTAAACTAAGCAGAGGTTATTACTAACCATTAGAAATAGAGGATGGACTGCCTTTCATCTGTCTTAACACACACTCCTGGCGTCGGTCACCATAAAACAGGCAGCCGCCTGGTGTTGATTTAATGTATCCACCATGTAAATGTTTTAATTATTTAACACGTATTTTATAAATAAAAAATAGGTTTTAAACATTTTAAACTGACAGAATTTATAGTAACTAATGGAAGTGAGTTTCAAATTCAAAGAAATATACCCCCAATGAAACGAACTGGCCTAAAATTACTTATACGAGTACTTGTCCTCACTAGGTAAGGGTTCTTCCAAAACTAGTTGTCAATTTCATACCTTTTTTAAGATCGTGTTTAATTTCATTTATAACTAAGAAGCAATTGATTAGGCAGGGTCCACGAACAATAGAATTTAGATAAAGAGATACAACTAACAATTCTCGAATCTTATGAGAATTTGTGCAGTAACTGTGTAAAGTTGCGTTGCAATGAATCGGGTTTCCTTTTCACTCGCATGTCATGGCCAGACAGAGTGAATTAAGCTGCGGATTAAAAAATTACGCGCTAATCGGGAGCAATCTTTCTGTTTCTTAGTTCATTTCAGTTGGCTGGCTAAGAACAATGGCGGAATGGCGAAAATTTGGAACCAGGCTCTTCCCAAGACAGTCCATTCAATCAAACCCAATGGGGCCACTCAAATTAAATGTCAGTGCAGTTTGATTATGTTCCCAGAATATGATTCAGTTGGTACTGTTTATGTGGAAATTGCGAAAGTAAAACCAATGCTAGAGCAAAGAAAAAAAATTATTGTGCTTGTGACTCGTGATGGTCATAATCGAAATATCCCTAATCGAATAATGTTTCGAATTGATCGCTCGTAATCGAATAACATCGATTTAGAAAATTTCAAAAATAAATAATTATGACAACGATTTTAATTAATAATGTGATTACTAATTAGCAATAGGTCATCGCTAACATCTGTTAATAAACGATTTATTATTGTAAATTTACGACCACAATACGAGTTTTCGACTACCTTCAAACATTTTTTTTCTTTTTTTTTCGAAGAAAACATCTTCGGTAAGGTTTTCACTTTGTGATGGCATTATTAATTTTAATGAAAAGACAAATAACTTTGTTTACTTACATCACTTTTTATTTATATACAATCAACATGTTCACATCATCAGTACATTTGATCCTGATGATGTGGACATCGTTCATTAAACATGTTGATTGTTTATAAATAAAAGTGATGTAAACAAAAAATATTTCAATTTAAAAAAGTTTTTCTGATTTTTCTGTTTCCAGATTTTCGATTGAGTTTCGCTTATATTATCTTCATTTATTTAAAAAAAAGTTGAATTGACTACTGAAGTTTCGCAGCACTTCTCTGAAGCACGATGTGTATTGTTTGTTATTTATATCATTAAAAACTAACCACATAAAAATAGAAAACCGCAATTTGATGAGATCATAATTCTCCTGCTAAGGATCTGTTAAGATAAAAAGATTAAGTACATTTTATATATAGTTGTAAGTGGTTACTTTGAGGATATCTAGTGAGTCTTTAATTCGTGTGTTGTTTATTGTTTATCTCGATTACTCACTGATTCGAGTGGATTTGGAAGGATTATCTCGATTATATGTGCACATCGCTAATTTGAGCACAGTCAAAGTAAATACAGTCGTGGGTGTGAAATCGTAATATCATTTAAGCGAGATGCTTACTTTATACATTTAAGCCAATGGCTTAGATATAAGAAATAATCGTCGGGAAATAACGACCAACAAGTGGTGGGCTGTGCACCTATGGAGCACAAGCAGATGGGGCAGTTGAAAAACATGAAACAAAGATCTCATTCAAAATGAAATCAAACTGCTTGCAAATGGTCCGCTTCAAAACGAAGTGATAATTGCATTATAGTCATGCTGCTGGTAGGTCCGTTGTAGCGCTGTTCTCTTTCTCATAATTGACGTATAATAATAATATTTGGATGATTTATATAGCGCCGTTTTTGTGAAAAATCACCTCAAGGGCGCTGTATGTGACAGAAAGAGAGATTACAACGGAGCTCTCAGAGGCAGAATAAAGCCTTGCTTCAGACGTAAGTCAGAATTTTAAAATACACTGAGCAACTAATCTCTAGAAGTGTAATCTATATCGAATTCAAAGATACCGCCAGTTTACACAAGACATTTCGACTCTAGGCCCCAGGTAAGTGAAATTGTGCATCGGCTAGAAAAAAAAAGACATTTTTGATCAATTGTAGGTAGCAAAAGTAAGAAAGAATGAGGTTACTTGAAGACAAGCCCGCAACACATTTCTATCAGTTGACCTCTTCAGTGGCCTAAACATATTATAAAGAAAAAATTAACCGCTCTTTCTTATTGCATGAGCCATTTCATTAATGCGAATGGGAACCCAAAACAATTTCAGAGCGTTATAAAAACATAATTCACCCGAAAGATTAATCGTGTAAAATGAGCTTAATTAAAACCCCCAGAGAATCAAAATGCGATAAATTGACGGAACCCCGTGAAACAAGAGCAAAAGACAAAAGAATCTAAGTGGCGCAAAAATCAGGGTTGAATCTTAAATAATCACCACTGGACCTTGGCGCGAATACCTGGGCATGAATGAAACGGCGGGAGCCACCGCCATCTTTAATAAAAATGGCGGGAGCAGATCTAAACGCCACACAAAATGTCTATAAGCTGACGGGAAAAAGGTGCACTTTAAGATATGGGTGCAGACATTTCTAGGGAAGCAGTTTAGTATGTTTCTTTCTTTGTTGCTTGAGTAAGGTTTATGATTCTTTGATGATTGTCCTATTAACATTTGGGCCCAGTTTTTCATTTGCTTCTAAGGCTCGGCTATACGGGAGTGTTAGAATTATTTATTTAATGATTCCAAACAATTACAAAACAGACCTGACCTATTACTTTATTATGTCCTGTTTTGTCACTGTCGTGTTTTATACGGTTAACGATTTGTAATTACATGCTTCACAACGCAAAGCGAGACTATACAAAACCAAAATTATATAAAATCGTTGAAGAAGAAGATAACAATAATAATCTAAACTCAAATATGAAAGATAACAAGACACAGAAAACAGAAAAAAGACAACGGTCGCAACCCAGTTGCAGTTGCATTTATAAATTTACACGAATTTATTTTAACCTTTTCGCAGGTAAGTATTGCCTATATATGGAAAATATCATAGCATGGACTTAGTCCATGCTATGATATTTTCCATGCCATGATATGCCGTGATATGCCATATTTGCCTACACGTAAAATATTCGAAATCAAAGTTTTCGTAGAATAATGTCAAATGTGACAGATGAAAGATGCGTCACTACTAGCGCCGCCGCATCTAAATTAACTACTTCTCAGGTAGGGTTCCCAGATCAAAAAATCAAAATCCCGGAGAAAATTCTTCGGACTTTCTTGTAAATATAATATTAATGACGCCCAGGGTGCCACCCGACCGAGTGTCAACCCCAAGAGTACAATTCTCTAGCCACCCCCTCCCCCCCCCCCCAGGACGGAATTTTTTTTATGAAGTCGAAATTTGCATTTGTAAACTTTACAGGGGGGGAGGCACAAAAGGCCAATGTAGAAAGGGTCTTTTCCTTAATGGGAAAACAATTAACTCTCTTAACACAGTATAATTTTAAAAATATGACTTGCGTAATGTTTTACATAACTATTATTGAGATTCGGAAGTGTTTAACGATATTTCCGGGAGATTAAAATATCAGAAGTGATGTTTTTACTTTAATTTGTAACAAAAATAATTTGGTTTATTTCATTTTTTATATCAATCTCCACTTAATTGTAGAAATTCCGGGCTGTTTAGGATTCCCCCCGCATTCCGGACAAAGACCTATATTTCCGGACATGTCCGGAAAATTCCGGACGTATGGCAACCCTATTCTCAGGTAAGTAATGTATACGGCACACGCTCATTAGTAGCAAAACAGCATGCTACTAATGAGCAATTGCTACCTAGTAGCATGCGTGTCAGTGCCGTTCCTAGTATTAAGCGTGCTCATTTGAGTTTAAATTTGTGAGCATGCTCATTGGATTCACGGGTGGAAGCCTCTGAGCATGCGTGAATAGGCTAGCTTATGAGCATGCTCATTTCGACTCGATCTCAGTTTGCGCCTGCGCATTCTTTGCGAAAATAAAAACAAATGGTCCGCTGGGAAGACGAAAAAAACCTTGCTTTTCGTAATTTATTATGGGAATCACGAATGTATTTGGAATACGGGGTTACAAAAATACCCACAATGGATTTCCAAATTCTCCAAAATGAAAGCAAATCCTATTGAAATTAGCATTTATTTTTTATTATTTAGTCATTTTCGGATTTGTTGACATCTTGGACAAAAATCAACCGTTTAATTTTCTTTCGTCAAAAGATTCTTAAATAATTGCTATTGCAATTAATTTGCGATTCTTAAATAGTTGCAAGCAATAAGATTATTTTTTAGTTCTGGGTGAATGCAACTGACATTTGTTGCAGAGCATGTGTGTTCAATCGTTGGCTTTGAACATACTCATTCATGAGAATGCTCAAAACAAGCTTGCTCATTTATGAGCAAATGTGAACAGTTGATGAGCATACTCATAATTGAGAATGCTCATGAGTTTGCTCATTAATGAGCATGTATGTCAGTACCATATCTGACAAAATTTGAACGATTTAATTCCATTTTCGTGAAAGTTCTATTCACGTTCCGTTCAAGGGCCGGTTATTACACAGTACTTCGAAAATAACGGGACTTTCACAGAACTTGAATATCTTTGAATTTTGTGAAACAACACGTCCTTTTCTTAAGGCGGCTTTAGAAGCAACTGAAAAACTGGCCTTAACGTCATTCAAAGGAAACCGCAGAAAATATTTGGAACACATTGCTAATATTGAATGGTTGATAGCTCCGTTGCAACCTCTCTTTCAGTGGCATGCCTCGCTTATGAGAAAGAGGGAGAGGTTACAATGGAACTGTTAGCGGCACGCCATGCTCGCTTCCTTCGCGGTATGTGCTGTGCACGCTATTCAAATCGAATCATCCGCATTTTGAATAGGTCTGACGTATTGAGTTCTGCAACTTGGTCACATCGTATTCGCCACACATCAATAAAAATCAAATGATAAGAATTAAAAGATACCTGTGAGACAGACCAGTTAGCGCGACAATCTCTGGTAACTGTATTAGGATGGCCCACTTACCATAAAACCAAGCAAATAAACAAATAATAATAATAATATATCTTGAATGAAATTTGCAAGATTATAAATAAAAATTACATATTCAGTGTTATGTTTACAGTGGTTTAAAATTACATAAGTACAAAAGGATATCAACAGCAAAAAATATAAATATGAACAGTAGATAAATGAAAAATAGAAAACAGTTATAAATTTTGGTTTTTCAGTAATCTGCCTCACTAGGCTAGCCTGTGTTGAGGCAGTAATTTTTAAATCAATTTATAATACTTATAAACATAGCTACACTTTTATTAAAAAAGTAATCACATAATAGATTGGTACCTACAAGTTACACCTTTCGTACTAAATGAAAATTTTGTACAATAAATGATTTTGATTTTGTTACATTAATACAACATCTCTTTCAATCTGATATCCTCCGTGCTCCGTGATCGAGGGGCAAGAGTCTCAACTAGCAATCTAGAGATCGCGGGATCAAATCCCGGCGTGCGCAAGCACATTTTATTTAAAAGTATACGCAGCACGTTCCAGAGCGGAATATACTATCAGTAAGGTCCTGGTGAAAGACCAATATTCAGTATTGAAACTGCTTGAAATGGCTTGACCAGATCTGAATATCCAGATACTTCTCCACCTCTCTCTTATCCATCTCCTTTTCCTCCCCACTTACTTCAGCCTCCCACCATACTCCAATTAATGGGAACGCCTCACTGTCTCCAGACAGTTAAGAGCAGTTGGGAAATAAAAATAAAATAAGACACTGCGCTGTCGCGTTATACCCATTGATACTTTCTCGCAAAAGCTTTCACCTTTGCAAATAATAAAAAAATGACTTGTGTTTGAGTTCTTTTACACACAACTCGACTCTCATTTTAACATTCGCAACAACTTGAAATTCCATCGAGTTTTATATGGGTCGCACATCACAACATCTAGGAAATGAAACAAATAAATAACGAGAGTCTCATAAAATATTAAAATAATCGTGCAACATTGTTTACTGTTGTACGCAAGCAAGTTTAGTGCTTCGGTGATATCGTAATAATATTATGGAACACACGTCCCAATGTTAGTCAGGACACATTCTGGAATGCAACACATCAACACATCTGCACGACTCACAATAATGGTAACAAAACAAAACGAAACAAAACAACACTTATTTGATATAAGACTGCGAAATGTTTATGAACGAGATAGGAACATGAATTCGTAGAAACAACAGAATGATGCCTCCGTATAGAAGGGGAGCAAAATGTTTCGACGTCGAGCTTTTCGAAAGAGTTGGCGCTTGGCCATTACCAAGAACGCCAGGAGCTTTTTGCTTCGTGCTTTTTGCCTCGAAACTGATTAGTTTGACGTTTATATTTTGAGTAAACACGATACTTGCGTTTTTACCAATAGATGAAGAGTGTAAAGATGATTATTTCATATTTGTTTACCTTCGAACTCAGAAAAGTTTGAAATATCAAACATTGATCAAATATGAAGTTATGACAGTCGTTCTTTCAGAGATTTTTAACACTCGTGCAGCGGAATAATTTTATAACACTTGCTGGCGGCATAGACACAATTATGAAAAACCTCAGTGTTGTTATGTCAGCCGAGACAAGAAGAGGAAACAATGTAAGACTAGGAAAAGCTGTGGGGCTTCCATGAAACCTACATTTTTGCGATAATTTACATTCAGTATCAGACAACATTGTACTACCTGTGATTTTACTTTCTTGCATCATTTCCTTTGTAAATATAGGGAGGCATAAATATTATGCTATTATTAATACTATGTCACTTGGTTAAGGATATAAACGTTACTCGACCCTCTATCTCGGGAACGGAAGAAGTTTTTAAAAAATTGGCTGCTAATTTAACTAAAAATGTAAAAATGAGTGTCACGAAAATTTAGTTTACTCGACTTCTACAAAAACTCACGACAATGTAAAATCGAAAAGTTACAGTTGTGGCTTTTCCGCTGGGTGTTAACCCTCTTGATTCCTTACTAAAACAGGATGGAAATAATTGAATTGAACTAAAAGACTCCCACTCTGAAAAAGCTTTAACGAGGGAGATAAAAATCAAAGGAAACATACATCGCGTGAGCAGGTACAAGGAGCTGTGTAATTATAATTATTGTTACTAATGTGGAACAAAGAATTAAAACATGGCCACAATGATCCTCCGATAAAAAGACTTTGAATTTTCTTAAGTATGTTCCAGTAGAGCAAAAACATGTTTTTTTTCATTTAGAGCACATTTTCTTATCTAAAAGTTAAAGCAACCAAAAATTTACTGTTCCTCATTAGTCATCCCATCATAGAATTTATAATTGTTTTGGACTGGTCGAGCCGTAGGTTATTTTTAAATTAATGCAAATTAAGCGAGAGGAATTTCTGTAATGGCTTTACTAAATTGCTGCTTTCCAATGTTTTGAATTCTTTGCCCTCTCGAAAACTTCTCATTGGCATTTCAGAAATTTGAGAATGTGAAGTGGGGTTTCGGAACTATAGAATGATCTCTGCACTAAGTAGAGGAAACCAATTCAAAGTAAGTAAGCAATGACATTATATATTTTAACAACAAACATTTTTGAAATACGAGACAAAATACTTGTAGAAACACAAATGAATACTATGACATCTGAAATTTTTTTAAATTATTTCACGTCATAGTAGTCGGATTGTCGTAGATGGTATCTTTAATTTTATAAGGCACAAAGGTGCATGAATTATTTACTAAATCAATTGTGCATAAAATATCCCAAGGAAAACTTGTATTTTTTATATTGGTGGTGTGGACGTCATCATTGGAAATTATAATAATATCAATCACGAATACAAGTGAGGCCTTGTACCGTTAAACTTAAAGAGCAATAAACCAAATACAGATTGGCTTCTGTATTCTTTGACGGACGTTCCGCACCAGTTGTCCCGAAAGCGATTAACTCCGTCAATGGACAATGAGAATGGGGAATGGTCGAAGTCATTGGAGATTGGAGGGGTTTGGTACAACGGGACACAGAAGCACGAGGAGGTTGGAGTCAGGTGTGCCGGCCTGCTCCACAGAAGATAATGGTAATGTGGCTACTGCCACCGCAACTACTAGGTACTGCCGAACGTGACAACGGACAAAAATCATATCACATCCAAACAATAAAGTTGATTAGTGGGTCTTTGTTGTTTTGGTCACGAATTACGATAACCCTGGAAGCAGATAGACTGGCGAAACCTATAATTTGGACAATTGTTCTTTTATCTCCGGGAAAATTAAAAAAGGCTTCTATTTGGAATTGCAGGGAATGATGGGTTGTATTATAATGAAATATTGTGTTGGCTTTCAAAATGGCCTCTTGTGCAAGCTCAAGTTAGCAAAAGCTTTGGATTCAGCAAAATGAGAAAGTTTTATAATAGGACCCTGCCTATTTTTAAAAAGTATTTGATGCTTGAAAACATCTTGCAGAAATATTTGAAAAAATAAGTATTTTTTTTCTTCATTTGAAAGAACATTATGTCTCTGGGAGAGACTGATTGAGGGAGACCTTTTGACCTTTCCTGCCGGACTCGACCCATCGCCTTGCAACGCAGTGAGTGGAATGGATTTATACGTCCGTCACTCCTGGACACACTGGCCCATAGATTCCCACCCACCCCTGACACCTTTTTCCTTCCCAGAACTTCCTTCATTTCATTAAACATACCCTCCACACAGAATCCCCAGAGATGACACAGGCCCCGATGGAAATTGTTTTCCCTAGGACCTTCTGTAGTTAGGGAGCTAATGTAAAAAAAAAAACATTTCAAAATATAAACATGACTACCGCCTGAAAAAATAGCCCATCAAGCCAGTAATACCGGCAACTGAGAAACGAACACCGACAATTTTTAATCGCTCAAATAGGGAAGAAAACAATCTGAAATCTATGTATTTTCAAATATACGAAACGAAGAGCACGAAAGGGTTAACCCATAGGTAGCAAAAAGTTCATTTTACTCGCAGTAATAAATTAATACATGCTGGAATCCGTTCGCTGCTTTATAAGCTGCCAATATTGGGTTGTTTGTACTCGTACATTTTATATTATGTCAAGGATTGAATCAATTTTTAAAATGTGTTAGTCACACCGCAAATAAACTGATAATTTGGTCTCCAAACGTAAAGTTCCAACAAAACACATTACGCGCAATGTGATACTGTCATTTGCGTACAACAGTCATCGGTTGGGCGTTTGTGTTATCGAATCATGGGAAGGTTGTGCTATTGAAATATAAATATGATTAGACATACATAACCAAGAAATTAAATGCACGATGATTCATTTGCGTATATTTCTTAAAGGGGGAGTCCGGTTTAGCCGAGTTTTTTATCAAAGCGATTTTTTCAAAGATAAAATTTATTTTTGTTTACGAAACTTTTGATTTTTTTTTACATTAACTCCACAAGGAGGCCCTGAGGAAAATAATTTCCCACGGGGGTTTGTCATCTGAGATGCTGTGTGAAGGGTCATTTTGAGGATATGAAGGAATGAACATTGGTTTTGAAGAGACATGTTGTAGGAAGGAGGAAACACAGAGTTAGCCTCTCAAAATACTGCAGTTTTTGAGAAAGGAAAGGAGCTAACTTAACTCTGGCTTTGATGGAGCTCCCATATCTGAGCTGGGAATTTAGAGTTACACCAAGCATATCAATGGAGGACCTGTTCGGAAGATTGCTTCCGTTGAAGGAGACTAGATTTTCATTGATTGTATCTTTGAAACATTAAATTCAGCGCATGAACCACAGTTTGCAAAAAAAGTTGTTGATTGCAAAAATGGGGACTTAAATCAAAATTGATGAAAAAAACGGTGTTAATTTTGCAATAACTTATAAATTTAATTTTCTTTTATTTAAACTTTGAATCAAGTGAATCGGATGAAAATTCGATGAGCTACGCTACGCGCTTCCAGCCAACTTGAAATGGTTTCGAGAAAAACGCGTTTAAAGTTTTTGCTTGTAACCGGTCCCTCCATTCTCCGTCTACCTGCTCGACGCGCACCGCTCCTAACTATATTTAAAGGTCGAATTTGATGCTACAACTTTGGGAATGTATTCTCCACATGTATAGGAAGATTTTTAGGCACCAAAAAAGTCGATTTTTTGGATCGGCTGGACCAGACTCCCCCCTTAAGTCTGTACTGAGAGATTTGCATGATGATCGTTTAGCAATTAGAATCAGTCAAGCGCAAGAATAGTGAACTATCATTGTCCAGTAACTTGGTCAATCTTGATAATAATAACTTGTCTTTTTCTCACGGCCTTTAACAATGCGATTCTTTATTACATTGCACTAAAAAAGTTAAATAAACCCATTAACACACACATAATATAGAGATGCAATTTATGAGGTCTCACGTCTCGTTCTCAAAACGGCGAAGTCCACACAAAACGATAATAGGCCACTTGCATCACATTTAAAAAAAAAAATTCCGGTTTAGGCAAATATTCTAAGACACTCTGTATTTTTTAATCGTATTTTTGAAACCCTGGGGATTTTTTGAAAATTTCAATCCGAAAAATCAGACCATTTTTTTATAAACCGTAAACATATAAATAACCGGCACAGGAGAATAACGAGGCATACCAAAAATATTACATCTCATAAATATTTTTCCCTTGATCCATCTTATTGATCATAAATCATTATAAATGTAATATACTTGTACTTGTAAATTATAATAAAAATAAGAATATTATAAAATTTGATTTTGATAAAATCAGCACCATAACCATTATACCTCTAAAACACGTACATATCTAAAATGTACGGGGTTCTCCTCATAACATCTGTCAAAATTTCAAACCAAATGATAAGTTCGTAGAGAACAAACAATAAATCTAGTGAACGAATTAAAAAAAATCGCCTGAAATCAAAGTGATGCCGTATAAAAAAAAAACAGTGTGGAATTTTACAAAATTAATAGGAACATTTTCGGAGACGGGACATTTTCATGTAGTGACGTCACGAGCCCAAATAATGGATTTATTTATTTAAAAAAAAAAAACTGTACATTTCTAAAAAAATTTACTAACATTTTCGTAATCTTGGTAAAAAGATCTATCCACACAATTTTTTCCAAGTCGTTATGAAATCCATGCAAGTGGCCTATTATTAAAAAGTGAAGTCGAGAAAAGCAGGCCAATTTTTCGCCAGTGAATGTCGGGTGCTAGAGACACATTTGTATACTATTAGAAAAAAAAACGTTGGCATACTTTGCAATGTCATTCAAAGTAAAGTGTTTGTGTTGATCAAAATACGTATGTTCTCAATTTGGGAGGCGGCAATGGGTACCGCCGCCCCGGGAACCTTTATTTGATAACCAACACCTCTGCCATAGGTCACCCCAAGTGGTTCGCTACCTTTGGTGATTTAGTAGGGGTGCCCGGGTTCATGGGGTAAGGTTTGTCTAGGTCTTGGAGGCGGATGACCAGGACATACTGAACCCCAAATTCCTACCCACCCCTTAAACCCTTTTCCTTCCCAGAACTCTCCTCTCCTTCATTTCCCTAAAAAAATCCTCCACACAGCATCCCCAAAGATCACATAGGCTTAATTCTGTCTATTGAAGTGCTTTTGATTACACTTATTTTTATTTTTCCGTCTGGTCCCCCCTCACCCCTACCGCGATCCCCTCCCCAAATTTCATAAAGCTAGAGCGAACTATTATTTATAGAAACCATCGCGGTCGTGCGCACAACAAATCACCAAATTTTCATCGCAATCGGATGAATGGTGTGATAAATAGTTTCATAACCCCAGGGCTCACCATTATATATAGAAACCTTTGCGGGAGTGCGCACAACAAATCACCAAAGTTTCATCGCAATCGGATGAATCGTGTAGTAAATAGTTTCATAACCCCTGGCTCACCATTATATATAGAAACCTTCGCGGGAGTGCGCACAACAAATCACCAAAGTTTCATCGCAACCGGATGAATGGTGTAGTAAATAGTTTCATAACCCCAGGGCTCACCATTATATATAGAAACCTTCGCGGGAGTGCGTACAACAAATCACCAAAGTTTCATCGCAATCGGATGAGTGGTGTAGTAAATAGTTTCATAACCCCAGGGCTCACCATTATATATAGAAACCTTCGCGGGAGTGCGTACAACAAATCACCAAAGTTTCATCGCAATCGGATGAGTGGTGTAGTAAATAGTTTCATAACCCCAGGGCTCACCATTATATATAGAAACCTTTGCGGGAGTGCGCACAACAAATCACCAAAGTTTCATCGCAATCGGATGAATGGCGTAGTAAATAGTTTCATAACCCCAGGGCACGCCATTATATATAGAAACCTACGCGGGAGTGCGCACAAGAAATCACCAAAACTTCATCGCAATCGGATGAATGGTTTAGGAACGCGTATGGAACAAACAAAGAAACAATAATTTTTATGTATAAAGATTACGATCAATGGAATCGAATTCTCGGAACATTGTGTATTTTGCATAGTTGCCGGTATAAACAAATAAACAAACAGGGCGGAATGTGGAAGAGATGGCTAATTAGATTAAAGTTGCCAAAATATATGGACACAAATAATCGACCAATGGACACAGAAGTTCAAACAGAAAAAATAGACGAAATTTTTATATGGACAAACACTCGCAAAAGCGTGGGAACGCCAAATAGCACATTCTCGGAATAATACTCAAAATTACTTGCTAATAAATAAGAAATCATCATTACAGAAGCTCTCAATTTGGCATTACACCATCTTTCTCAACGTATAACACAAATGAATTTGTACAAATTGTATAAAGATTCTCGGTCATTGCTTCAAGCTAAGATATTGCTAGCATTTTGGAAAAATCACCTTTGAATGTTGGTGCTCTATTCGTCTTTGGTTCACTCAATTTTTGGTGGCGATTGACGATGGCGCGAACTATTAAAAATGGCGATATGAAACCAATAATAAGAGTTAATTTGTTAATCAAACGCCGGGACAGAGTTAGCCATTGTTGAGTTGTGGATTCAGGGGACAAAGAAGCCGCCAAACTTGGACTGGAGTTCAAATCACTTAGCCAAAACCGTCGAATGAAAACTAATGGAATATGAGAAAGATGTAAAAGAAGAAGCAAATCATTAGGAAACAGTTTTGTTATTGTGGCCATGGCGTAAATAAATAACTCGTAATTTATTTTTGGGGTATTATGAGCCAACTCTTTGGACAGCGTTACAGTGTCCATCATCAGGGCAGATATTCACACCTAACGTAAATGTAATGCAATCCGAAATATTGACTAAAAGAGAAGGAAGCACAACACGGCTTAATACCCTTTGACTGTGAAAATCTCAAATCATATACAGGGCTACAGGGTGTGTAACAACACGTAACTGAAGGATTTTAACCAGCGATTCCTGAGCATTTTTTTAATCACACGTCGCCACTGATCACACTCCTACATGTCGCGACGGGATCACGTGATACGAGCGCTGTTTCGTATGATAGATACAGTGCTGATGAAACGAGACGGGGTTTTTTATAATGGGACCCGGTAGTCAGTTGCGACGTGTGATGGCAAAATATTTTTATTGTTTTTAGTTGAAAAAATTTTCCACAGTTTTTACTCCAAATATGTTCAGAAATCAATGGCTGGTTAAAATATTTCGGGTACGTGATGTTACACCCTATTTAAATTATATATTATGAAGACATCTATTCACACAACGAAGGAAATGTTGAACCGTGTGCGAGTAGCGTGTTATAAAAATGGCCGTGAAAAATATTGTGGTTCCATAATCATATTATTTAAAACTACGTAAATTTAATCACGTATTTAGGGGCAGTGGCTGCTTGTGACTTTTGCGTGTGTTAAAAAAACAGTGCTAGTATTAAAAAAAATAGTGATGTTGAAAACTTTTTTTTTTTGAAAAATCATTTTTTATGTACGAAGATTTTCAAGATTCTTTCAGTTTGGCAGTGCACTGCACCGGATTTCCTGAAAATCACACGAAAACACGTTTTCGGTTATTACACCAATAAATACTTCAGGCACTCTAGCACACCCAAAAGTCTCGAGCCGCAACTGAAGGAACAAAACTCATACGGTTGGCTATAAAAACTGTGAATATTTTGAATGACACATTCACTGCTTAAAAAAAATAGGACGTAAAAAAAACGATTTTAAAGTTATTAATTCACCTGAACTATGAAATTGGGCCAAGGTAGACAGACTTTCATAGCAAATTAAATGCCAGTAGTATTTTTTAACCTTATTTAATTTCGAAAATAATTATGATTTGGTTGCCTTTTTTCAACACAGATTTCTACAGAATAGGCCACTTGCATTACATTTAAAAAAAAATTCCAGTTTAGGCAAATATTCTAAGACATTCTGTATTTTTTTAATCGTATTTTTGAAACCCTGGCGATTTTTTGAAAATTTCAATTTTATGGGTGCGAAAAAACCATTGATATATATATACTAGATGACTAATGACCGCGCCAAAGCATTGCCACTGTACATATGTCCAAAAGCATATGCCCCGCTAACGTCAGTTCAGTGCTCATTGTGACGCCGACCGACTTGTGCCGGACGATACGCGATCAAAACTATCACCAAAATGGTTAAATGCGTGGCGAAAAAATGCGATTCAACATAATAAAGCAAGTGAAAATACTTTCCACACCTAATTTTATTGTTTACATATTCACATTTAATTAAAAAAAGCAGAAAATGAAATAAAATGTTAAATACTCCAATATAGGTTCAGTGTTGCCACTAAAAAGTCGTTTTGGTTTTCCCACATTAATGGGAGAATACATAACTTATGGAATAAGTTACTATGGAGGTAACCATATTAAAATACTTAATAAAAATTATGTTTTAATCTTAATATTTTAGTTTATTAATGAATAATCTAGTAAGTAATAATTTTTTTTTTTGTATTTTAAATTAATAATTTTGCAGGGCACCATAAGATGCAGCACGCCGTGAGAAGTGGGTGGAAATAATTCGATTGCTGAGAAAATAACTTTGAAAACACTTTTGAAACAATTTCTGTTTGAGTATTATATACTATTGGTTCAATAAAAAATATTGGAACAAATAATGACTTCATTATTTCATTAGTTGTGCATTCTTTTAGTCATATAATGAAAAATACATATTTAAAATAATTTAAATAAGTTTATTTTATTACAAACTAACGTAAAAAAAAACTATTTCATTGTTTATTTTGGGTAAAATTTCACATTGTAGGCAACACCAAGCCGCTATTGCAGATTTGCGTTTCTGGCTTTGTCTAATCCTAGCGGTGGTAATGTTCTCGTGACTTGTGCAAGTGAGACAAATATATGTTTACTTTCAAATGTTTAGTGATTCCAAAGCTACGTCGTTGCAGTTGTAGAGTGGTTACGCTTTTTTCGATGAGCGGGAATGAAGTTTGCTTCTCTATTTATATACCTCAATGGAAAAAACGATAATTACATGGCCGAAAATTATTTAAAAAGAAAGAACGTTTGCCACAAAAAAGGGCACAGGAGAATAACGAGACATACCAAAATTATTACATCTCATAAATATTTTTTCCTTGATCCATCTTATTGATCATAAATCATTATAATATTCAACGTCTACATTACTAAATCCAATGTAATATACTTGTACTTGTATATTATTATAATAATAAGAATATTATAAAATTTGATTTTGTTAAAATCAGCACCACTACCATTATACCTCTGAAACACGTACAGACAGCGTAAAATGTACGGGGTTCTCTTCATAACATCTGTCAAAAGTCATTATGAAATCCATGCAAGTGGCCTATTCTACAGACAGTTATAAATTTCAGATTTAGATAGAAGCTTTTTAGGTGTTCCATTTATATACATATATATATTTAATTTGGAATGAGATCTCGGTATTCAAAATTGGAATGACCTTTGCTAAATAACGTCTATGTGAAAATTTGTTGTTTTTTTCTATGTTTCTAGTTCTTAACATAGACCTATCTCAACTAAACTGTCAGTAAGTTGTCCGTATTCTGAGAAAAGCACCATATCATTATCCATGTCAGCGAACTAACTCGCATGACAGCACAACATGTCCACTGGGTTATGGGAAGTGTGCAAACGGACTGAACGCATAACAATGGTCAACACCAGTGGCGGCTCGAGCACTTCTTTGGTGTGGGGATCGACATTTTTTACGTATTGTACCGTAATCTAACCATCCGTTTCTACGGGTATAATTTAAAATTTCTCAAAAAAAAAAATGGTCTAATCTTACTAATCGGATATCTAAACACAAAATAATATAAAATGTCTATTTATATATAGGTATGTATAAATACCAATTTGCAAGATAGCACAATAAAAATAAAACTTTATCTTGCAAGATTAATATCGAACTTAATTTGAATGCGCGCGATTCCCGCCAAAGAATTGTCCCCATGGTATTTGAATACACATACGAGTGCACATGCGCAGTTGCAAACGATCATGAAACAACGCAAGGAATCTTTTAATTACTTTATAATTACTTTTATTTAAAGGAAAACAATCACTTTGTTTGTAACCACGATTTATTGATTTAATTTTTATTTACCGACCGGTTTCGCTTAATACAAGCATCTTCAGGGTGTAAATTAAAACTGATGAAAAAATACATTGTGTGAGCTTATATATACATACAGACAGAGACAAAACATAATATAAAGTAAGAGTGAGAGAGTGTAATTAACATCCTATATAGTGATAGAGAGAAAGAGATGGGTATATCTAATGAATAATTACATTATATCTACAGGGACAAAACGTCATTTGAACCGGTGATTAAGGAATAAAGTGGCTACGGGTTTTTTTAGTTTATGGGAAATATTCCTAATATCGGACTATTTGACACATTTAACTGATTATTAAGGATTTGGGTTTTTGTTTTAACGGCTTTCTTTATTTCGAGTGCTTCTAAATTATTAAGCCTGTTACCATGACCATTTCTATGTAAAATCTTAACAATCAAAACACCGGTGTTTTGTCTTCCGATACTTTGTGGAAATATCTTACGGAAAGAAAAATTGACGTAAGTAAGGCTCTTGACTCGTAAATCGAAGGTCGGGGGATCGAATCCCGGCGTGTCAAATAATTTTTTTTTGATTAATTTGTGTTATTTCACAATTTTTTTCTTTAAAATAATATAAAGTATATTTGCGGCACGTTCCAGATTGGAAGATACTCTTAAGTATCGCCCTGGTAGACCACCATTCAGAATTGAAACGTTGCTTGAAATGGCATAAGCCGTGATTGGTGACCAGATCTAAATAGCCAGGTACTTCCCCACCTTCCTCTTTCCTATCTTCTTCCCCACCCCACTACCTCCAGCCTCACAACATACCCCGATCGGGGATACCATAGTCTCACTGGCTCCAGACGGGAGCAGTTGGGACTCTTGTGCAGTATTCTCGGAAAGGGACTCGGGATGTCAAAGGGGACGCACGGGAAAGGACATGCAGGGAGAATTAATTTATTTCTTTGAATGGCATTGCAACGCATGCCGGGTACCAGCTAGTATTATTTATTATTAAGTTCTGCAAGTATTTTTTTTCTTTCATTGTTTAATAATATTGTAACTGCTATTAATGTTATTCAGTATTCAGTTCTGCAAGTATTTTTTGTTTTCTTATTGTTAATGATGTAACTGCTTTGACTGATTTAAAATATTGTTTAGGTCTTGTGAACATCTGAGAAATAGGTAATAAATAATTTTCCTTTATCAATGTTTTATTAAAATATTCATTATAACATTTATTCATAATATCAATGGAAATATACAACAATGCTTCGTAAGTACGATCATCTATTTTGAAAAAATGCGTGTAAGTAATCATTTGGTGCCATGCACAGGTAATACGCTTTGTACAACTCATTTGCTGTAACTTCTAAACTGTAGTACAATATGTTTTCTGTTTATTTTATTATTATTATTTTTTTTTTATAATAACTAAATAAAAAAAATATTTTTTTTTGTATGTTTTTCTCCATATTTTTATTTTATTTTTATAATAGCTGAAAAAACCTTTTTCACTTATTCTACCTATGGAATAATTATTTTTTATACTATCTTTATATTTAACATGTTTTTTTAAGTCTAATTTATACTTTGGGTACTTGGAAATATAGTATTTTGTTTTAATATTACCCACACTCAGGCAGTGCCTTAGTGGGTTTTCATTTCTTGTTCATAATTGTTATTATATATTATGTTATTATACAATATTTGCTATTATACATTATATGTACAAAGAAATGGGAATAAAAAAGTTTAAAAAAAAAATAAAAAAAATGCTTATGAGTAAAGCGGGATCACAAATTGTACCATTCTTGACACCAAATTCGTTTATTTTTATTAAAATACAAAGATAACCCAAGAGCTAAGAATGCTTTGTCTCCGTTATATTCCATTTAATTTCAGCCGCACAAAATTCACTGTCAACCATAAATAAACCAAACAAACTATCGAAAATCACATCTAGGCAAAGACAAATGCTTGCCAGAACGCTTGTAGACTATCAAGCGGCTTGACGGCCAGCACGTAAATTTATTTTCCGTTATTGTCTATGAATGCTTGCCTCAACAGCTTGATGCGCGCTTCAAGCCGTTGAGCCAAGCCTTAGTCTATGCCAAGACGATTTTTCATTCGAGAGGCACTTGAACATATTACTCCTTTGTCTATGGCTTCTTGTCATTTTCGGTAGTTGAAAGTGAGTTTTGTGCGAGATGGAATCTAGTAAAGAAAAATAATTATTTGTTGTGTTATAATAAATGTTATATATTAATATTTTAATATAACATTGACGTAATAACATTATTAAATTATATTAACAATAATTTAAAAGAAAAAGCCGATGGATTTCTACACATTAAACACAAAAACAATTAATACCTATTTTGTAATAATTTAATCTAATTTTTATAAACGTTTTACGTGATACGTAATATCTAAAATCACCACTCAGGTACTTATTTGTCTATGATTTATTGTCTACGCTAAAAAAATATAAATTCGCTTCAAGCGTTGCGCAATAACGTAGATTATTGTGCAATGCTTGGCTCAAGCGTCAAGCCACCTCTGGAGACGATCAAAATGCGGTCAAAACTCTAGCCATAGACAAAAAACTACGTGATTGAGCCAAGCCGCTTGATAGTCTCGCTAGCCCTTTAGGGTTACCGGCTATTTGAAAATTGTTTTTTCATAGCTTTTAATGACCTTTCTGAGGTGTTTCTGAGTTGGTTTCATTCTGAGTTGGCATGGAACCGGTCTAAAACACACTCGTTTTTTATGCGAGTACCGCACAAGAGTCCCAACTGCTCCCAACCGTCTGGAGTAAGTGAGACCATGGGCAATTGGGGTATGCTATGAGGTTGAAAGTAATGGGGGAGGGAAGGCGATGGATGAGAGGAAGGTTGATAAAGTACCTGGTTGTTCAGATCTGTTCACTGTTCACCAAATATGGCTAAAGCCATTAAATTTTCAATTTGGGAGGCGGGTATGGGTACCGCCGCCCAGAGAACCATTTATTGAATAACCAACACCTCTGCCATATACGTCATCCAAGTGGTTTGCAACGTTTGATGCAGGATTTTAGCAGGTGTGTTCATGAGGATTGTCTAGATCTTGGTGGCGGATGTGTCTGCCCACTTACTGTGTGGCGGGCCGTATTTGGAGAGACTGGTTGAAAGGATCTTTTTACCTCTTTAGACTCTCTCGATGGATTTATACGTCTGTCACTTCTGGTCACAGATTGTCTAGATCTTGGTGGCGGATGTGTCTGCCCACTTACTGTGTGGCGGGCCGTATTTGGAGAGACTGGTTGAAAGGATCTTTTTACCTCTTTAGACTCTCTCGATGGATTTATACGTCTGTCACTTCTGGTCACACTGACCCCTAATTTATACGTCTGTCACTTCTGGTCACACTGACCCCTAGATTCCAACCCACCCCTCATACCTTTTTCTTTCCCAAATCTTTCTCTCCTTCCGTTCCTAAAAAAAAACCAGACTGCACAGCATCCCCAAAGATAACATAAGCCCTGAGGGAAATTATTTTCCCCAGGGCCTCCTGTGTGGAGCTAATGCAAAAAAAGCAATGTTATTCTGAATGGCGATCTATCACAAGGGCGATCCTGACAATATCTACAACTCATACGTATAAAAATATATAATTTTAAATGAATAAATTGTCAAATAAAGAATCCGCAACCTCCGGATTCGTAGCCAAGGATCGTAACCACTCAACCACGGAAGCCGTCAACTGTCAGCCATCGAAATAGCATAAGTGAGTAATTAGTAATTGTTTGATTTGATAACCGCTAAGCCCGATAATAATACAATAAGATTTAACCTAATGCCTTATTCTAAATAGTTTCGAGGTCAATTGTCAAAATCGGTATTTATTTGAAGTTTTAGTAACATTTTGAGAATCCCTGAATGAATGTTTTTGGTGCCTTACGGTTTTTGGTGTCGGATTTCGAGCGAGCTCCGCTATTAACAAATGCGATAACAATTGCTTTGATATTACTATCAACATTTTTTGTTTTCCGTCTCCTCAGTTTGTTGAAAGACGGTTGAAAGATTGGTGCGAAGTTCGCACGGTCACACACAATTTTGCTAGTGGTCCGTTGTAAGAGCCTGTCCACGAGTACGCAATGAACACTTGATGTTTGTCGTTTTTGGCATTTATATCAATGTTAAAATGCGTTCTGATGAAAAAGAGATGCACCAGGGAGAAAACACAAATATTTTAATAGATATTTATTTATCAGGAAAGATTTCTGACTAATATCAATAATTGCACGACCTAAAGTTACTATGTATTAAGAATTTAGAGTGCGTAAATAATTATGTAGACATCAAAAATAGAATACCAATTTGATTTGGTCAATTTTTTCCGTGTCTCTGAAACCGATTTATAAATTAATAGACTTTACGATTTATAAATTAATAGCGTTTTCACGAAAGATATAATCATCCATTACGACACTATTTATTTACAATTTAAAATCGTAATTATTAGGTCCGCACAGTTGACATAACACCAAAAAACTTGACATTTGACATTTACATAAATGTTAAAATGCGTTCTGATGAAGAAAAGATGCTATATCAGGAAGAAAACACAGATACTTATTCATCAGGAAATATTTCCGACTAATATCGATTATTGCAGGACCTAAAGTTGCCTTTTAAAAATTTCCAGTGTGTAAATATTTATGTAGACGTCAAAAACAGAATAATTATATTGATATTTGATGTAATATTATAATTTTATTATCAAATATATTTTTGATGTAGAATTATAATTTTCTTATCGAATATATTTATTATTTTATTATATTTAGGTATATTAATATTTTAAACTCGTGATTATGCCCGCTCATTGCAAAATGTCTCAAAAAGTCATTCAGTATATTCTCCATAAACGACCGCATCACGTGGCTTCTGCGAAAAAATAAATTATTCCTCCCCCGCCGGCCCCCGCCTGCATTCCCGCTTCACCCGGCATGGGATGTTTTCCGTCGCTCAAGGGAAGCTCGAAACACAACAAAAATAGTCAATATTTATCATTTTAATGGTGATGTTAATGTGATTGTCACGGCAAACGTTAATAGCGGAGCTCGCAAGAGACAGGCTTTTATTTCAACAACAATTTTAGCTGATTTTAAAAGCTTCCAAAATTCTTGGACATTTATTTAAAGAGAGGTTATTTATAGTGTCCGACCGAAACAGAACTCTTTTTCAAAGGTTTTTATCACGTAGTCAATCCAGAAATCTCACGTTTTTTTCGAGCTACGAGGGGAGGTTTTTAAGTTCGCGGAATGGGAAGGTAAGTGATTAATGGGGGTACCGCTGAATTAGGTACTAATTGAACAACTCATTTTTAGGATAAACACCAGGTTTTATCGTAATTAGGTTATAATATCGTAACGACCAAACACTTCAATCGGGAAGAAATTGTGAAATGTGGAGAAAATTGAGTTCCGCGCTGTTATAAATGTATTAGGGTAGTAGGTGAATATGTTGAAAAGGAAAAATAATTTTGGATTTTATTTATACTCAAAATATGCATTTTTTATTTTTGTTAGCAAAAAATGATTCGAAACCATATTTATGAAATACTATGTGAAAACTGTAGGGGAGGGGGGGGGGGGGGGGGGGTAAAAAATTGCAAAAAGTGTGTCACGTAGTATGGGTACGTTCCCTTATCAATTCATAACAGAAATAGGCCACTTGCATCACATTTTTTAAAATTTTATTCCGGTTTAGACAAATATTCTAAGACATTCTGAATTTTTTTTTTTTTTTAATCGTATTTTTGAAAACCTGGGGATTTTTTGAAAATTTCAATCCGAAAAATCAGACCATTTTTTATAAACCGGAAAGACGGGACATAATTTTATAGGTGCGAAAAAACGATAATTACATAGCCGAAAATCATTTTTAAAAAAAATAACGTTTTCCACACGAATAGCACAGGAGAATAATGAGGCATACCAAAAATATTACATCTCAAAAATATTTTTTTCCTTGATCCATCTTATTGATCATAAATCATTATAATGTACAACGTATATATTACTAAATCCAATGTAATACACTTGTACTTGTAAATTATAATCATAATAAGAATATTATAAAATTTGATTGTGTTAAAATCAGCACCATAACCATTATACCTCTAAAACACGTACCGACTTCTAAAATGCACTGGGTTCTCTTCAGAACATCTGTCAAAAAGTCACACCAAATGATAAGTTCGCAGAGAACAAACAATAAATCTAGTCAACGAATTCAAAAATTCGCCTGAAATCAAAATGATGCCATATTAAAAAAATAAATCAGCGTGGAATTTTACAAAATTAATAGGAACAATTTCGGAGACGGGACATTTTCATGTAGTGACGTCACGAGCCTAAATAATGGATTTATTTATTTAAAAACAAAAAAAACTGTACATTTCTAAAAAAATTTACTAACATTTTTGCAATATTAATAAAAAGATCTATTATACACACGATTTTTTCCAAGTCGTTATGAATTCAATGCAAGTGGCCTATTTGCAGAACTTCATTGTGGGCATGGTCTCTTCACGAAGTGTGACCTATGCCGATTTGAAAGAAAACCTGTGTTGCCAATTTGCACAAGACTTCAACTCCAAGGCCCTGGGACTGACCAATGAAATTAATTGTCTGTTCAAGAAAGAATTTTTAAATGAAAATATTTGATCAATTCCAACCGAAGTGAGATAAAATTTACCTTACTTTCTGGAACAGAGATACAACTACCACACAATTCTATCGGTTTATCTCATCAAGCAGCTTTAAAAAAATCTGAATAAATTTCACGAAGTTCGGTTGGCGAAGAAATTAATAGTACAAAGTCCTACCTCAGCAGAATGGTCAGCTGCACGTCATGCTGGAAGCGTTCTAGGGCAGGCGGGCCCTCAGTCCTCACGGCTGTCACCTTGTCCCGGAGCACCGTGCTGCCCGCCACGCCCGAGTGCCGCTCGCGCAGAATGTCCATGATGTTCGGCTGGCGGAGGAACGCCACCACCTGTAGAGAGATAATATGTCAGAAGTTGTTGCGGATTGAATATTAACACCACACAACTGACAAAAAACCATTATTGTATCGTAAATGACCGTTTATCAGTTTCGCAAAATCTAAAACAAGCCCATCAGCAAAGGGGTAAATATATAAAAGCAGGTTCTATACAAGCACCAACAAAACGTGCCGTCTAAATTCTGCATCGTTCATGTTGAATTATTTCAATATCCAAAGTGATTCTATTTAATTACAAGATAGCTCTTCCCACAGAGTTAGTCCTGCAGGCCGGGAGATAAAACAGTCTCTGCTGTCGGTGACGGATAACCATAGGGAACATAGAAATTAATGCTCCCCAAGATAGTTGAGTTGTCGAACCACCCAGAAATCAGTCTGAAGAAATTTGAAACAATGTGCACATAAATAGGTGTGCATTTCGTGGTACTGAAAGGGATGATGATTTAAAGAACTGGAGGTCAGAACTGCAGAAAAATCATTAACTCTCCCGCAGCCAACTGGGGCCGAAGGTAGACCCCAAAATTACTTTCCTTTTTATATCTACTTAAATGCATGAAATATATTTTTGGTATTTTAGGTATTCCTGCGCAAAGGATTAATACATAATGTGCCGTTTAAAAAAAAATGTAAAAAAAATCGTTGATCGCAGGCAAAAATATTTTATCAAATATAGGTAATATTCCCTGCTCAATAAATGGACAAATAACAAAAAAAAGAAAAGGGGATTTCTATGGTTCAAATGCTCAAGCCAGAAAAATGCATGGGATCATCGGCCGACTCACATGGTTACGGACGTTATGTTTAGCATCTTGGCCTGCCGAGAGTTAATTTTTTTTTCCTAAGGCATCCTTTTACTGCTGGGTATTTACTACAGATATTTACTAACTGGGCAAATCTAAAATCAGCGTTTTGAGAAACACTAATGATAAATTTTCGATTAAAATCAAATTGTTCAGAAGTTTAAAAACATGATCAAATTACGTCGAGAAGCTCACCTTATCATTGTAGGCCACGGGAATCTCCGGCATGGCAGCCGCTGCAGATCCTGAAGAGGAGCAGGGCGGGCGTGGTGGAGGAACCGGAGCCTGAAATGAAGATCACTGTTAGTCATGTGATGGGCACACGCATTTACACCATTTAATTTTCACAATTTTCAAACCTTTTTTGATTTTCAAAAATTTGAAAATTTTCAAAAATTTTAAAATTTTCAATTCGATGAAAGAAAAATTATTTGGAGACAAAAACTTCAACATTCGAAGCTAGTTCATAACCAAAAATGGTACTTACCTGCAGAAAAAAAATAATGCTATAAAACACAAATACCTCTGCAAAAGTATTACATTAGAGCCAGTAACATTAAAAATAATGTATCACAAATAAAGCAAAACAGTATGATAATAAATATGTACACATTTAAAAAAAATAAACATGGGTGAAAAACAAATACTGTATTATATTGCATTTTGGCATCTTTCCAGTGTTGCCAGCTTTTTCACCTTCGCTGCATAAATTAATAAACTATGAAGTTTTGTAAATGTAATTTAATTCCTCTTCTTTAGGCTAGAATTTTATTTAATTATTAAATCCTATTCATTGCCTGTTTTCTTCATGGCTGATAGTGGAAGAGAAGAGCTTAATTTAAAGTTTCTTTGTCCGAAAGCAGTTTTAAATTTGGGTATTTTCATAAGCTCATTTTGGTTAGGCAAAAGTGAGATAGGTACCTACTTTACAGTTTTAAAGCGCCCTTAACAAAAACAAAGGAGATGAATTATACAAGGCAGGTTTCAGGTTGGATTGGCGGGAAAACACAGGTTAGAAGGAAAAATTAGTTGTCAAAAAGAAGGGTTACAAAAAGTTTGAAGAGTTGTTGCTTGAAAGCAATGATGTATGTATTGTGAAAAAGATATAGGAATTGTAATTTAAGTAAGCAGAAGAGAGAGAGAGCAAGTAATAGTAATTAGTGAGAAAAAGTAATCAAAATATCCTTGTAATTACTGCAAACCCACACTAATATTATATTACAGTAATAATACCATCAGTACACATGGACAATAATACAAAATCTAAAATTACAAACAGCATTAAGGCTGGGGTTAGACTCGTAATTAAAATTTACGGATTAGGTACATAAGATTTTGACAGGTCACTCACAGGAGCGTTCACATATGCATCCGACTTTTGGTAATTAATGATCACGGAAGTTGTTCGGAAGTTCGACCTGTGTAAATGCTCATGCGACCGTTTACATCTGTAAATTTATTTGCGGTAAGATGGCTTCCTGTCAACAAATTGACCTGCTACTGTCAAATTTACGCGATTTCGTCAATAAAGACGAAAATGCCCAAATAAAGTATTGAAATAGATTTTGGCTTTAATTAAACAATTCTCCATGCACTTTTGTGCCGTCAAAGGTGACAATTAATTTCGTTTCATCCAAATGACAGCTACCTGACATCTGCTGACAGCAACCGACTTCGAATTCAAAATTTCAAACACGTAAATGTTAAAAACAGAAACAATAAGATTGGAAGGGATTGGACCCATAATTGAATAGAAGGATGCTTATTTTCCAGAAAACTTAAATAAGTGGAAATAAATACTAGTTTTGTAGGAAAAAAATCCTACGAAAACAATTGTCTTTTAATTTTTGACATTCGCAACGGCGGCAACGGCGCATTTCGGAACTATTTCTTGCGGCAAGTCTCTTATCTTATCAAACTGATTTTATAAGCTGTAAGAAGGCTAGAAATTTGCGCGGGCGGGATTAGACCTGTCAAAAACCTTCCGAAAGAATAAGTTCTGTAACTTGCTATAAATTACGTTAAGTGACTTTTGGTGTCGTTTACATTGGTAATTTGGCAATAAATCGCTTACAAGAGCGATTTACAGGAAAAAAATTATGAGTCTAATCCCAGCCTTACATTGAAGAAAGAAAACTTTATGATCATACATACTACGTAACTGAAAACAACCACAACAAAAACGGTGATATTGAAAATGAGAATGCACTCATTGTTGATCCAAATAAAAGTATAACTAATATTTGGGATACTACTGAAAACACATAAAATAAAAGTACTATGTACATATGTGATAAAAATAAATACATGAATCATGTTTTAATGAGATCTGTTAGCTCCTCCTTGGATCGATGTTTCAGACAGCATTGCAGAGTCCATCAACAAGACAGTCGACGACCTGCTGACACCTCAAAAAACAGTTTTGGAGTATTGAACCGTGTTGCTTATCCTGTTTCGTTGTGAGCCAACATTTCAGGAAGCCTTGCACTGTTCCATTACCAGGACAGACGTCAGATAGCGAGGTCTGATAAAGGTATATAAAACTTTGACTTGAGAGGGAGGAAGCAGAATAGATAGGTAACACAAAAGTCAAACAACACAACAGCTGCGAAAATTTTATATCATGTACCTAATTGCTGTGACAATATTAATTCAGTAACCAGATAAAATAGAACAGAGACTAAACAGAACACGATTAAAGAATAGATTAGGTTCGTTATCTTTTTGTTCCTTTCGGCCGTTCTTCCATAGGGACACTCAAGTATCTGATACTGGTCGATTCAAGTATCTTAGCAACTACCGCCGTACATCTGTGCGGAAGTTCATACACAGACACAAGTTGCTGACATTTTATAAAATTGTAGGCAAAGCCAGTCTCCCGCAACCAGCCGGGTGAGTTTGTTCCCATTTACGTCATTAGGACTATGGCGCCACTTCCACACGGACATTTTTTAACAATGTATGTATGCGCTTTCTCAACAAAGAATGTCGTGATATAAAAATGACCGCTACAGTAAATGTTTTATGAAAGCATTCTAAGCTTTGATATCTTGAGAATTCAAAAATGATTGGTGTCTGCGCGGGTCTCACGATTTCAATAGTGATGTTAATACACAACATGAGCATCAAATAATTCTTACACATCCGTGTGGAAGATGAACCTATTTAAGAAGAAGAACCTACCTCATTCTTCGCAAATGTTCTATATTGTCATGGATCCTCTTAAATTTTAACTAAAGCGTAAATAAATGTTTAAAAATACATATATTAATAATAATGTTCAAGAGGGTGAGATGAAAACACCAAATGAAAAATACAAATAAACCCAACAAAGACACAAAAGCAGCAACACAAACAAAACAATCACAATAGCATATCCGACCACCTGTTCAGAGTTCTGGGAGAGTGAGGGCTGGTTGTGCCTCCGACGGACGCTGGGCACGGGCGAAGCGAAGGGGGAGGCCACCGGTGCCCCCGGGGGCGCCGCAGGCAGCCGGGGATCCATGAAGGATGTCTGCTTCTGGTTGTGGTCTATGAAGAATTGCTAACAACAAATACCCACACCATAAGTAAACGACTTCTGTCACCGTGGCCAAATTATATTATATATAGAAGCAATAAACATTTTAGTGATGTTAATTGTAAATAAGTTAATGTTAAGGAAAAAAAATTGTTATGCTTATAGAATAGTTTATGCAAAAGTGCGTACCTCTAGGAAAGCCCACTCTAGGGCAAAATGGAAATACATATGTGAATTTCAGACAAAAATAAAATTTAAAGAAAAATCATTATAAGAAACTAAACTTCTCTATTACTTAAAGAGTGTGTAATTTTGATAATGTTATTGTTGTAACAAAGAAAACTAGAGAATGTTGATTGTCAAATATTTTTATTTGACAATTTAAATTTGCTAGGATTGAAGTGATGAATCTTTGATCTATACTAAAAAGGAATGTTGAGTAAAGATTAACTAGTTCATAATGTTTATCAGAGTAAATTTTCAAAACATGTTATTCCTAGAGTAAAGTAATGAATTGGGGAATTTTCGTTATCACAAAACGTCATAGAGTGATTCAATTAGAAGCACTATTGCATACTAATATCTCATTGGAACGCGTTCCACTAAAAGAACGCGACAAGCAGTCCACGTAGACTGGATTCGGTAGTTTCCAGTCGTTCGGCGTTAAGAGTGTTGGAGGAGTAACGGTGAAAAATTGTTTCGCTTCACGTCTCTTCAAAAAGACTAGGAGAATTTTCATTACCACAAAACGTCATAGAGTGATACAATTAGAAGCACTATTGCATACTAGTATCTCATTGGAACACGTTCCACTATAAGAACGCAATAGCAGTGCACGTAGACCAGATTCGGTACTTTCGGCGTTAGAGTGTTAGAGGAGTAACGGTGGAAAATTGTTTTGCTTCATGTCTCCTCAAAATATAATACATCCGATGCGAAAATACTAGGGGTTATTCGTAACCCTGGAAAGTTTGTCTTTCTAAAAACCAAAAACATTCCTGTAAACTTGAAATTTTAAAGACTGCACAATCTCTCTAATAAATATTAATTAATGTTAATAAAAGAGAAGGAAGAAACCATGCATAGTTGTAGCATATTAATATAATTTAAATAAGAAAAAACGGTTAGAAGAATATAGTAGAATATGTTTGATAAAATATTTTGTTGAATTTCAGTAATTTTACCTTTCCGTTCCGATCGAACTTAGTTTCCCAGTTGTCGGGCAGTTCCCTGGTGCTGTCGGAGAAGATGTTGACAAGGGTGACGAGGTCTCGGTTGTGTTGGTATCTGTCGAAGGAGGAAGCGTCTCTCCGAATTTTTGATATCATGTGCTTCAGGGTACTGTTGCGGTTGTATAAAGAAAGGGCATCCTGAAATACAACATTAAATTAATATACATAGCACCTACTTTGGGATTTACGAATTATTGGGTATTCTCATAAAATCGATGTAAAACAATATTGTTAATATTTTTAGTATTGGCAATATTATTATCGAGGACAGTGTTTTACAGAATTTGAACAATTCATTAAATTTCAAAGCTAATTTTCAGGACATTTTTGTTTTGAAGAGTTTTAATTTTCAATGTACATTTGTTATCTTACATTTTATTTTTTCTGCTACCGGTTTCCGGATATTCCCATGTAATGTCGACTCCTCCCACTGTTCTTCCCCGCCCCAAAATCACCCCTCCCACTACCCCCACCTAATTTTTAAGTAGTTTTAAGTTTGCTAGTGAATTGGTTAAGTAGTTTTAAGTTTGCTAGTGAATTTGCGGTTGTGTCGAAACCGGTAACAGAAAATAAAAAATATAAAGTAACAAATGTACATTGAAAATTAAAACTATTCAAAACAAAAATGTCTAGAAATTTTTATATACATAGTTAATGCCCAAGAAATACAAAAAAATAATTTTCAAGTTCTGTAAAGGTTCTTTTCAAGTTCTGTTATTCAATCATTGTTTCCCAAAACAGAATAAAAAACAGAAAGTTAAGAGGAACGCATGCGCGGCCCATTTATGCCTGTTTCATGCAAATCTTAGATTTGGATTCGAGATCAAAATACCCAACCAAACTGAAAAATTATTTTTGCAATCAAAAGGTATAACAAATATCTAGTTAGGATGTGAGCTACTTTATTTATTTTTGCTTTGATTTATAAGATATAGGCCATTAAAGATTTCAGTGTTTCATTATTTTGGACGCAACTTGGGCAATTATTTGTGAGTAAAAGAAAAACATTGAAAAAATTAATTTTACTATATTTATTTTAAAAATACAATGAAAAATAAAATTAAAAATAAAGAATTCTTAAAAATGCATTTTTTTGGGTTGTAATTTAAATATATAAACGACTATTTTTTATTCCGCCGTAAAAAGATAATTTGTATTTTTAATTTACACCCATCAGAATTACTTTTTTAATAAATTTTTATTTTTTATTTTATATTTCTTCATATTTACATTATAAATATAGAAAAATAATTTTTTTATTGTTTTTCATTTACTCACAAATAAATGCTCAAATCTCCTCTATAATACCGAAACATTCAAATCTTTAATGGCCTATATCTTATAATTTAAAGCAAAAATAAATAAAGTAGCTCACATCCTAACTAGATAACTAATATACCTTTTGATTACAAAAATAATTTTTCAGTTTGGTTGGGTATTTTGATCTCAAATCCAAATCTAAGATTTGTATGAAACGTGCAGAAATGGGCCGCGCATACGTTCCCCTTAACCCCTCCGCAACGTAAGCAGATATAAGCGTTAAAAATAGGACAGCAGTCAAGTACAATAAGCGTGTTTATACGTCAGCGCGTGTGTTTCCATAGAAATCGTTATAACTCCTTTATTGTTTTAGTTACATCCCTAAAACAAAAAGTCAAAGGTCGATAGTAGATCAAGCTGCACATTTCTATCAAGTTGTCTATGGAAATACATAACAGGAATCAGCTGTCAATCGTGTAGTTGACAAAAATATTTACCCGTGCAAATTTGGTACCGGCAGCTCCACCGCGCTCCACATTTAAAATTTTTATTAAATATTTTCATATGAAATGATAAAAAAGTGAGGTGACAAAAGTGTTTATTACACATATATACAATAGAATAAGTATTGTTGTTTGCATAATCTGTGATTTTAGTACCGTTTTCACATAAAAACATCACGTGAGTAATTTTTACCTATTTTTAATGTTTGCGTTCTAAATTTTAATATTTACAAATGCTAATATTTATTTGTAATATAATAATTTGAAAGCCTATTTTGTAACCTTTCTAAAACAGTTTTTACTATTCGGCTACGTTCAGAAATGTTTCATTTATAGAGCTTTAATTGTGAAGCGGTTATAACTAAAAGTTTTTGTAAAATGTCATTTCGTTTAAGACACCAAAAGCTAATATTCTCGAAAATTCGGAGGGGTTAACTTAGAAAATTGATGAATTGTTCAAATTCTGTGAAACAACATCGTCCTCAGAGGTGCTCGATTATTGATGAATTTACAAAAGTATTAACAAATTATCGAATATAATTAATTCCATTGATAATATTGTTACTACCATTTTGTTGACCGTATTATTTTTTGTGTGCCGGTGGCCATAAATATTACTTTACATCAAGAGATATGATATTACTTTGAAACGGCAGCGAGGACTCAAGCCTGCTTATCCCAGATGCGAACCATTTTGGTTTCAAAACAAGACAACAGATGTCCATATAGGAGAATTTAAATCTGTAGTTTCATTAGAATAATAAAATATGAAATCGCACGATGAACAGAAGTAGTTTTTTAAAATCTAATAATACCAGCAGGCGGAACAGCTACCCCATATCGAATAAAAATTATCTATGAAGCAGAAATGTCTGTGTGTTTTTATCTGTGTAATTTTATCCTCACCTGGTCCATATGTAGTATGGAGTAGAAATCTGGCCTGCAGAGCAGCGTGACGGCAGGATGCGGCAGGCGGGGCTCCAGTGGGTGTGGGGGCAGGGCGGGGACCTGGGGGGCCAGGGGGGCCATGGGCTGCGGGTTGAGGGGGGCCGGGGCCAGCACGGGGGGCGGAGGGGGCGGGCAGGGAGGAGGCGGCGAGGAGGTAGAAGGGTCGTCCGAACATTCAAACTGGCGGGAGGTGATGGTGCGGCGGATACTCTGGTACCTAGAATAACAACGAAAAGGGATAAAGACATCTTTGATAACCACTATAAATAAATAAATCGAAAACTTTTTAACACAAGGAGTACTATTAGTTCTGTGAACAGTAGAACTTTAATTTAAAAGTATGTTCCTAATTTTATCTTATTATAAATCAAAACCAAAATTTTATCTGAAATCGTAAGATTATAAAGCATACATTTTGTATATTTTTTATAATTTCAAATTAGGAGTTACATATATAATTTGATAAAGAAATTTCAGCATCGCAATGACAAATTATTTTTCAAACTTACTTCAGGTAGGTAGGCACCATAAAATTGAAAAGATAAGTCAAAGTTATCAACCTAGTCAAATTTAGCCATCTAGTCAAAGTAAGGCTTGCTTTCCAATTTAACCATAGAACTATGCAATTAGACGGGCTTCATGTATAATATAATATCCCATATAAGTGGGTTCCACTATGAGGAGTGACAGCGGTGAGGGGTAACCGGGGGGGAAGTTTCCGTCTTACATTTTGACACATATCAACCGAGGTCGATAGTTTTAGGTTAGCTAAGTTGGTGGATTAGAGTGTTGGAGGCCCAACTAAGTTTCAATTTCAACCAAAAATTCAATTTTTTCGCTTCGTCTCTCATCTAAATATTGTTAGTAGCATATTTAAATATTGCCACCAAAAGTACTGCTCGTTCCTCTGGTGGCCAACATGAAGATCACTCCTGTTGCTTCGGTCGGTAAAGAAGGGATTGACTGGACCTATTGGACTCCTGCAAACGAGAGGCCGCCTCAAGTTCCACATAATCTTGTCGATTATTGGATGTTATTATTGTCATTTTCCGTGGAGACAATATATTTCATTGTAAACATTGACTTAGCATTTTATTGTTGCTAACAATATATTCATCAATTATTATACAAAGAATAATCGGCTTACCGTCTGTCAAGCTGCCTCCGCTGCAGCTCATTGCTCGACTGGCGGGGCCGGAGGATGCTGACGGAGGGAGAGGGTCGCGACCAGGTGGTGGTTCGGTTGATGTGGTCGATGTAGAACAGCCGGCCATGGCTGTCCAAGCGGGCTTCCCAAGCTAAAAACGAATAAGAAAATTAGTTTAGGATAGTGATAAACACCACGGAAAACAATAATTTTACTCTTAACACACTTCAGGCAGGCAAAGTTATAGCCTATTTTGTAATAGGATTCCATAAACAGAAGTTAGTCAGTGTTGGACCATTTAGTGGTATTTTATGTGAAAAAAATGTACATATTTTATTACTAAAGACCGGATTATATGCAAATGCATATTTGCATATGCATTTGCATATTTAGACCCTTTTCAGAGGTAGTTGCATATTTTAGAAAAAAATTTGAGATCTTGCATATTTTCGCTCGATCTCGTTCATCATACTGATAGTGACACTATAAACATGAGATAGCTAAGTGCGCGGCAAGCTGTGATGTTTTACCATGAACATTTTGCGGCCATCAAGGGTGTTAATGATTTCGATAGTGCAGAGGATTTGCCAGTTTTCCAGTGCAAAGAAGCATTTGACGATGCTAGTATTAAAAAAACCTAGCTATGATTAGCACTCATTTCGCCAAGTATAAAAACACTTGAAACTCATGGATTGTCGTTGAATGAATCTCAGGTTATGAAGAAAATTAGCCTTATGAATTCCTCGTTGCCAAAGCTATTCCCGAGTAAACTCAAAGAAAAGTTTGAAAACTTACTGAATAATAACCCAGGGTTTGAACCCTTGTGCCAAATTGATATCTTCATCAACGGGGCAGGTAAAGTTTTGCCCGGCACAATAAGTTCAATAATCGCACCCAAATTTAAATTCTGTCCAGTCACATCAGAAGACGTAGAACCGTCACCCACGGCATTAGAAGGCCAAGACCCAGTTTACGCCTCTAGCGGTAAATAACCTTCTAGGAGGCTGAAGCTAGGCGGCTGCAAACGTCAGATTCATACATTACGAACTTCACTTCTATGGATATTATTGCGGCGGTGCAGTACGCGTGTTTTGATTTAGGCAAAAAACTATAAATTAGAAGCATTACATGCACAATACTTACAATACTTTGAGCGACGTTACTTATTAATTCTCTACAGAAGTGTTTTAAGTTTAAAAATGGTTAATAAGTGCGTTGTTCCTCGTTGTAAAGGGAATTACGATAACGAACCAAGACGTCATACATTTAAGTTCCCAAATGATGTTATATTACGAAATAAATGGGTTAAGTCTATTCGTCGGGATTTCATTCCAACAAAATATTCAACGGTAAATGAAAAGTGCTTATTTTTTATTGCAAATACGGGATTCAACTTTGAACCTAACCTCAATGTAAATGTGTATGTAAAAACCGATTGTAATGTGGTGTTTACACATGTTTATTCATAATATTTTGATTTTAAAATGTGTTTATTGTCTAATTTAATGTTATTAGCTCATAACGTTGTTGTCTAATTTAATATATTGTATCGTTTTTGATAGCTTCTTGATGAAAGACGACAAAACCATGAAAAAATGTAACGTTTCAAAGTGCCTAGGTATTTAATATTAAACGGCTAAATAACACTATTTTTTAAGAGGGTAGTGTACAATTGAAATCTATTATTGTCGTGCATTGTGAAAATGTACCTGCATTATAAACAAGTACAATTGAATGCATATTGATTGTTATGTTTGTACCTAACCTCAATGTATATAAAAACGTGCAACTGCGATTGTGATGTAACATTTACACATGTTTATTCATATTATTTTGATTTGAAAATGTGTTTATGTTAACGTTGTTGTCTAATTTAATATATTCTATCGGTTTTGACAGATTTTTGCTGTAATGAAAGACGACACAATGAAAAAATGCAACGTGTGAATGGAGTGCCTAGATATTTAATATTTATTGAACAGCTAAATAATACTATTTTGTAGGAAACTACTATACTATATGTATAATTTAAATCTATTATTGTCGTGCATTGTGTACATTATGAAAGAGATTGACAGTTATGATTACTTGAGAAAACATAAATTAACACTAAAGTAATAACTTTTCAGGTATGCGAGCTGCATTTTAAAAAGGAGGACATCATTACAACCAGTGTTCACACCAACGTCCAAACTGGAGAGCAATGTATAATGAAATACAAGAGGGTGAAACTTGCTCCGGGAGCTATCCCGTCAATTCTGCCAAATTGTCCAGCCTACCTGTCAGCGACTCCAACATTATCCCGAGAAAGTGTGGACGCAAGGAAAAGCAGGAAAGAGCTTCTTAATTTACAAATAGCAGTAGAAAAGAGCATAGTTTCTAATGCAGTCTTTGAATCTCAGAACCATTTTTCAACTTTTAATGAATTTTTAGGTTGCATTGACAAACATAACTTCCCAACTGATTGTATTACCGTGAAAAAAGAAAGTTCCGTAGTATTTTTTTATCTTGCGTCAACTCCATTTCCAAAAGTCATTGCATCTGCCGTTGTCGATATAAATTTACGGCTGAGTTTATTTGTTGAATGCGTAGAATTAAAACAATTAGGTGAAAAAAAATTTCCACAGCAAATAAACGATTACAATGAACTTAATACTATTTTATTATCAATTCAGTCCTTCAAAAATGTTTCTGACAATGCTATAGATACTGTATTAGAAACTGTGGTCCATTTACTAAGTGAAATTGATAACTTATTAACAGATGATACTAAAAAGCAGAAAAAAATTCAATTTTTAACGGAACAATTACAATTATTAAATCGAAAATCAGGGGCTGCAAGATATTCACCATGTTTTGTAGTCTTCAGTAGCATTCTGTACTCTATTTCACCCCATTCATATAAATTCCTACGAGGCTCAGATCATCTAACGTTTCCCCATCCTAGAACTTTGAGAAGAGTTTGCTCCAAGTTTCGTACAAACCCACTAAATGAACATTTAATTTTTTGTCGTTTATGAAACATAAATTTAAATTGTTAACGAAAAGGGATTTAACTGTAACATTGATGATAGATGAAATTCACATAAAGCCATATTTAGATTACAGCGGAGGCAGCATTTTGGGAATAGCTTACAATAGTGAAAACGCAGCTACTACTGCACATGTCTTTATGATTCAAAGTTTACCCTCTCGATACAAAGAAGTAGTCCATATACTCCCCGTCAAAACTATGAATGCAGCATAATTGTTTACTATTATTAAAAAAATTATAATGGGTCTTCAACAGATAGGTTTTAATATTTTGTGCGTAGTTAGTGATAATAATTCCATTAACAGAAAAGCTATGATGTCTTTCAGCACTCCCCCCCAACTGAAAACTGTGTACTGTCATCCATCCAATGAAAGTTTACCTTTATTTTATGTTTTAGATTCTGTCCACGTTTTCAAATGTATAAGAAACAATTGGATTAATCAGAAAGATACTCAACAAGTATTATCATTTCCACACTTCGAAGATCATACGTCAGAATCAGTAGCTGCGTTTTCTTCCATAAAACGACTTCATGAATTAGAATGTAAAAATTTAGTCAAGTATGCTTACGGATTAACAATGAAATCTCTTTGCCCAAGTTCTTTTGAAAGACAAAACGTGAAGCTTGTTCAAAATGTGTTTAATGAATTTGTTGAGCAGGCATTGATGATTCTAGGTGAGCAACATAATATTCCCCATTTTGCAACAACTGCTCATTTCATATATTTAATTCGCACATGGTGGAATATTGTTAATGTCAAAACTCCATTCAAGGGAATACGATTGCGAAATCCCCTTCAACAACCACTTTCTCTTAAACCTGGTGAAGAAAATGTAGCATTTTTGGAAAAATTTATTAAATGGTTAGATTCATGGAAAGCTTCAAATAATAATTTTAATTCACTAACAAGAGAAACTCACTTAGCTATTACACACACAACCCGTGGTCTTTTAGAAATGGCTGAATATTGTATAAATACTTTAAAGTTCAAATATTTTCTTCCGGGCAAAATTCAAACAGATGCATTAGAAGCCAGGTTTGGTAAGTATAGAACTATGGCAGGTTCACAATATTTAATATCAATCAGACAAATATTTGAAGTGGAGTCAAAGTTGAGGATTCAAGATCTGCTACCTTTAACGTTGTCTTCATCTGCATTTGGCCGTATACAGATTGACATTGTTGATTGTGAACCTGAGAATGAACCCCAGGCCTGTACCAGTTCAAATAAGCAACCAAATTTCTCTTTTTCTGGATTATATAAAACATTTACTGAGAAAGATTTCCAGCAAGCAGAAGCCAGTCTCCCCGTTCTTACATATCTCGCAGGTTATTGTGCCCGAACCGTTTTAAAGAAACTTAAATGTACAACATGTTCCAATACCATCACTGTCGATAAAATGTTAGACACAGATTGTAGTTACTCATTAATAAGGAATATGGATCGAGGTGGTTTATTATGTCCTCACCCTGACATCGTCAATGCCGTCATTCATAACTATGTCACCGTACAAAAGCTTTTATCAACCAAACTAGAAAAAATATTTTTAGATTACAATAACCAGCGTGAATTAGTATCACAATTGACAATCGACGCTATCAATGATAGAGATTTTTTCCTAACAGATTTCAATTGTCCCGCTGGACATTCATCGAATATTATTTTGCAACATTTAATCAGATCATCTACAAATTCATTGTTAAATAATTATGTTAAAAGAAGAAATGATACTACCAAAAAAGTTGTGAAAAGTCGCAAAATCTACACAGTAAAAAAAAATATTCTTGACTGATCGATATACCCACATACACCATTCCCTCATAACCATCCAACATTTCAAAACAATATACCCCCAATACTTTATACTACTTGTGTACTACTTTAGTTGTTATTATTTTCAGGCGCACATTCTACAGCCTCCAGCCTCCAGAAACTGCAGCAGACTGCTCTACAATCTCAACTGCCGGCAATCATATCCACTACTACACAACATTCATATTATACATATTTCAACATATATCATTATAATCAAATTTCATTATTAAATGTAATCAATTATTAATTTTGTTTTTATTTAGTTTATTCTTTAGGGCCAATTGTATCGCAGAATTTGAACAATTCGTCGAATTTCAAAGTTAATTTTCAAGTTCTGTTGATGTTCTACTCAAGTTCTGTTATTATTTCAGCTATGTGGAACAACTTGCCCATATTGATTTAATAACAGAACTTAAATGGAACTTTCACAGAATTTTAAAATTTACATTGGTTTCATGAATTGTTATTCTGTGAAACAACTGACCCTTATTCTAAAAAAATATAGTTTTTGATATCTTCCCTAATTATAAGTACCAATACACTGTACTTAGAAATGTTTCATTTTTAACAAAGGATATTAATGATTTTTTACTAAGAAATTTTCTTGCCTTATTTTACCCGTCAATGCTTTTTCCCCAATGTGCCATGAACCTATGTTTTTTGCACTTCAGTGTGTATTTAGTGTAATATTTTCTCTCTTCAGATCACTATTTTGCCATAATTGGCACCTTATTAGATTTTTTAATCCATAGTCATCAGCCTTCAGCGGCGGCCATCTTGATCCAGTGTCCTGGCCTTGTGGAGTCTAGGAGGTTTTGGTAGAACGCAATTTGTCTACAGAACATTTAGAACAGTACTTAGTCATACACGTTTTTAAAGGTAAATTGTAAATTTCATTGTTAAATACATTTTGTAATGGATATTTTCCAAAATACGATTGTTATCCTTGAGAACTAATAGCTTAGTAAAATAAAAAATATTTAAAAATATGAATTCCGGTAATACTTCATGTTGCATATTTTGGCCCTTTTTATGGATTTTCGTGCATATTTTAGCCATTTTTATTGCATATTTTGGGCTGTTTTTGTTGCATATAATCCGGTCTTTATTTATTACATTATAAAACAATTGGTTTTCACTTAGGTGAATCACTAAATCATTAAAAAAAAAAAAAACAATTTGCGCATCTCCAGTGCCAAAGTAAAGGTCTGCTTTTGATAAAATATTCTTCCACACAAAAAGACAAAAAGGTGTGGAAGATTTGTATCACATATTCATACATATATTTATTTTACATATAGTTAGGACCCTTACAAAAAGATTGGTGTGCAATATTCATATAAAAAAATTGACCGTAAATAGGACCAGCGTAAAAGGTAGAACCACCCTTGCCGCCCAAAGTGTGTTAACACTGTAAGACGATTTTTAATTCTCCTTACACCTAAAATATAACAAAAAGCAAAAGGATTTTTATGTAATTTTAGCAGTTTTATTGTGTAAAATTTATTTTAACATGATATTCAGATAGTTTTACGAAAAAAAAAAACAAGAAAAAAATATTTATATTGCAAGAAAATTAAAAGAGGTATTTTCTGTAACAATTTTATTTAAATTTTTTTTAGAATTAGCTCTTCACAGGATACCTTGAGGAAAATAATTTCCCTGGGGGCCTGTGTCATCAGTGGAGATGCTGTGTGGAGGGTCTTTTAAGGAAACGAAGGAGAGAATGGGTTCCATTCGAAAACACCACTAAACAACAGCAATAGAGTTGGTTCTGACAGGAGAATTATTGGCGTGACAACACCATTTGGGATTTTTAGCAGCTTAGTTAGGTTATCTAAATCGAAACAAATGAGTACTCACCGAAAACATGCAATAATATTACTATTCAGAAAAATATATACAAAAATTAAAAAAAAAAAAAAAAAAAGGTAAAAAAAATATAATGTGTTGGATAACTTACATGGAGGTAAAGGTTCATCACATTCTGTGTAACTTCTCCCTTGTGAGGTGGCTCCCGCATCCGCTGTCAGAGGAATATGGCGGTTGATTCTCTCCGGTATAGAAGGAAGTCTAGTACTGGCTAAGTGTCTTAATGGTAGTGGTAAATTATTACTAGAGGATTCATTTGACTCATTTCTACTTAAATTATTTGACCTAGATTCTCTCACTCTCATGTCTACGCTGACAGATGACAATTCATTCGATCTGACATCCGGAGCTCTTCTGTCCAACACAAAGTCTCCCAGAGTCCTAAAGTCCATGTTTGGCGATCTTATTTCCGAGGTTCGCAGCTCCGTCATACATTCTGGTATTCTTAAGTCTGTTACTGGCCGCAACTCGTTGAATGTGGTGTCCAGAGGCCTTATATCGGCATGCTTTATCTCCGGAGATGCCACGAACTCCGGTTGATTTGCTTTTAGTCCTGGGGGTCTCATTATGTCCGGAGGGGGGAGGGGTCTGTTGCGTCTTGCGTGATGTGTAGGCGTGGGGGGGCATTGCAATGCGTGACCGGCGACCCTGGCCAAAGCTTTAGGATGGGGTCTCATGACAGGACTGCCTTCCGCCTTATTGCTAGCATCTAGATTACTTCTGCTCAGCACGTTGTGTTTGGGTGTGCCATTGTCAAGAATTCCAGGTTTTGGAAGGCCGTTTGAAGCAACTCTTGCTAAAGAGGAATGTGGTGGTAAATGTGAGGAATTAACACTAAAAGAGAGACCATTGCTAACAGCATCAGCATAATTCATTGGAGAATATGATGAGCTGTGTGGCTGGTCGAGTAAAGAGTTTGTACATTCATTTGCTCCGCCATTGACTATTGAATTATCTGTGTTTCCAGCAGAAGATGTAGAAGGGCCATCTTTGGCCAATTCCCCCAAACAAATAGAGTCTCCAGCAAGATTTCCAGTTGTGTTTGAGGTCTTACACGATGCATTGGAAGTTTGTCTGGACAAAGGCTTGTGACCTTTGATAGCTGATATCTGTTTGATCTCGATCTGGTTTCTGTTTTCATCTTCAAATTCTGGATGGTGACTTATATTTTCCAAGAAGTTGGTCTGAGCTCTCTCTTGGGACTTCAGATGGTTGGGAGTAACATTTTGAACTTCACTAAAATTACCAGTATTTTTGACTTCATGTTTAGGAGTTTCATTCGATAGCTCCGGCTTGTCCATCTTTTTCGTAAAAACTGTTGTAATATAATTGTCTACCCCAATATTCTTTTTAAGCATTGATTTAGATTTAAGCGGAGAATTAAAGTCGAACGGCATGTCCAGTGAGCGCTTATTTGAGAGAAGCTTGTGAGAGAAATGCGTGGATGTGGAGTCCCCTCCCAGGCTGCCGTCTGTCTCAGGAGTTGCAAGGGGAGCTGCTTGTTCCAGGGAGTGTGTGAAGGGATCCAGGGAAGAAGGAAGAGGCATCGCATGAGTATTTTTCATAAAAAATTCTCCAGGTATAAAGTCCGACCCGTTCGCCATGTCATTGTGATTGGTAAAAAATTGTTCATCAATATCGATGAGCTCAAAATTGAATGTGTCTTCTGGTTTGCTCATTTTCTTTGGCTTCTGATGGCGGAATATTTGCGGAGGCGAAATGGCGTGCGAGCGTTCCAGTGGCCGGTGGACCAGCCGAGGAGGAAGGGGCGGAGCCGACTCCTCCATATTTGCTAAATTAACTATATTCTCATTATCATACACAAACTTCATTATTTTACAGGGATTCTTGGGGGACCAGATCTTGTAGTACTCCGAGCCGGGAGAGATCAGTGCTCCGTTCATTTTTACTTTTTTTTTAGCACCGTTTAAAATTTGACCATCGATGTTAGAGAGCGGGAGACACTTTTTTTTCACTCCCGACGAGGTGGCGGCAATTTCTTGATCTAGAGATTCTATATTTGGCGATTTGTCAGACGATTTATTCATTTGTTCATTTATCACAGATTTGGAACATTCATCAGAGTCCTTACTAACACAACTTAGAGATTTAGAATCATTATCACTTTGAGTATTCTGCGAATCATTATGTCCGAAGTTTACATTATCCGCAAGCGGGTTCTTGAACTTATCACTTTCTTTGAAAATTTCACTAATTGAGCACTTGTCCACATTCTTGCTGAGGTCGTTGATATCGATGCAGTCTTCGAAGCACAAGTTATCCATAGATTCTGAGGAGCTCCTGTCATTTGACCTCTTGAGGGGAGAGGAGTCTAGCCGGGCGAGGCCTACTCGGGAATAGCCTTCCAAGCCACTGAAGGAGAAGTTGTTAGAATGGGCGAGGCATTCGAGGGGTTGGCCACCGTAGTAACGAAAACACACCAGTTTTTCACATTCTGTAATGAAAATAAAAACAAATCAATGATATTGAAAATACCTGGTTCCTATGGATAATTGCACATTTTAAATTTGAATTTTAATTCACCTCCACATAGGAGGCTTTTGAGGAAAATAATCACGGGTCTTGAAGAGAGACCCATGTTGTAGGAGGGAGGAAACAAAAAGGCTGGAAAATCGTTGGAAAATCCCCACAGCCGAGACGTTGAACTCAAGAACAAATCGTAGAAACGAAACGCTAAATAATTATAATGTAAACTTTTTTGAAACCAAAGTTTCTGATTCCAATTTGAAAAAAAAATTACGAAACTATGGGAATTTTTTATTAATTATTCTTACATGAAGCAACTAAAAAATGAGTTGACGATAAAGTTTATAATAAACTTGACTAATAAAATGTGTGTTTTTATTTATCAGTAATTTTAGTTAGAAAAAACATAAGGTGAGACATTTTTAAAACTTTTTACGTTTGCACTAAAAAATTTTATATTTAAAAAATTAAATGTTTATTTAGAATTATAAAATTGAAAAGCTTATTTCATCACCTTTAGAAAAAAGTTTTAATGTTTCATTTAATTGGATTTTATAAATATAAATATTTTGACCTTCCGATAAAATAGGCCCGAGACCTGAGGGGTTAACTATATTGGTGGTTTCATAGATCGTTCGGCAAGATCAAATGTCAGAAATACCAGGTTAGCAGAACAGCAGGCGGGTAAAGGGAACTGACCTTGGTGAGAGAGATTGGGCTGATCCAGCAGCCACATAGCTCCGAGGGTCCCCTCTTGCTGCAGCAGGCTCGCGCGGGCCAGGACCGAGCTGACCTCGAGGGTATCTGGAGGAAGAGGAAAATAAATGATTAGATACGATACATTTAAACTTTTATAGTCACACCTAACATTGAATTGTTACAAATGAACATTTGTCAAACCTAACCAAACCTCAATATGGAGATTGCGCTTTCGGAGTATCTCGACCTAAGGCTTGGAATAAACTCCCTCCGGAACTTAGATGCATAACAAGCCCAACAGAATAAAGGTCCAAACTAAAAACCTCCCCTTTTGGGCTCTCATACCCTTAAATTAAATATACCTATCTGAGAGTATCATATTTGTATTGTTATGATATGTCTTAATCAAACTTTTCTTAATGAATTAAAATTATTCGAATCCTTACACATCAATCTATCTCGTTATAATTGTTAGTCTAGTTTGTAGTTGGAATAAAATTTTAGAAATATATATTAAGTTTGTACAGAGCCCTTGAAATGATTTTTCCCAAAAACGGCATTATCCAAATATTATTATTTTTATCCATCAAACCTAACACCCCAATAAACGGCACATTCATTTTACAAAACTAAATGAAATGCTGAACATAAAACTAAATTGAAAATGTTTTGGCCAATGCATGTTTTTCTCTAAATCAAATGTATTCCTCCGATCAAAGAAAATGGAAAAGAGCACCAGACTCAAGAAAACCGTAAACTGGGGCTACTTTGGATCTTACGGGAGAACTTTGCAAAAACAATGAATTATAATGAAGCCTAGAGGTGTCTAAAATATTTTTTATGGCATAACGTTGCACCAGTATGCGATATCCAATGAGATGGCAAATAAATATATAACAAATTTATAAAACAATTAGGTTCACAAAACCACAAAACTACAAAAAAGTTGCTTACACATCTACCGGATCTGCCCTGATGATGGACACTGCAACGCTGTCCGAAATGTTGGCTAAAGAAGAAGGTAGCGCAACACGGCATAACACCCCAAAAACAAATAACGAAAATACAAAAAAGATGTTCATACCGACCTCATATTATCTGACCATTCATCATTTAAAAAATACTACTCATTCCCTTTTAAAAAAAAATGTGAATAAACGGAACCCCGGTTTACGGAACATCAAATACCGGGTTAGAGAACTTTTAGAAAATGAATTGAAAAGAACTCAAAAAAACTTTAGAAAAAACTAATTCCAAGAACTTAATTTTCATTAGCTATGCTTATTTTATTTTTCTATCACATTACGCTTTATGTGGTGAGTTCCTCCTATTTCTTGTGCCAAAGTTTCGGACTACCTTGCAGAGTCCTTCATCAGTGGTAGCTCAATAATGTGGATTACACCGGTTGGTTGCTTCTATGAAACACCCTTCAAATCCGGATATTATTCAAAATAAGGTCGATTAAAAACTTTAAAGGATGAACCTAAATGACGATATCTACCTACCCGATCGCGAAAACGGTAGATTGCACATTTATGTTGCAGTAGATTCCACATTCCACATATTCTAATTTACGTGAATTACAACTCGAAATATTGTGCAAAATATCCTATGGAGCATTTTCGAAGCGAAATGCTTTCATTTCCAACGAAATCTGTCCGAGTTGCAGTCTGCAATGTCTGCATTACGTGAACGAGATCCCTGAAAGATAATGTACATACTCTAGAAACTAGGACGTCTCCTCCAAGTGAAATGTTCGCCACTTCTAGCATCCGGTACAAATCCGGCACAGCCCCATTCAACGCTGGAGACACGCAACATTCAATGCTCGAGAACTCAAAAGAGACCATGTTCCGACGCGAAAGCTGCATTCAAGTCAAAAGAGACGATGATGTTCCGGCGCGAAAGCCGCATTCAAATATGGAAGGCGCAATGTTCCGGTTCAAAACCCAGTATTCAAATGTGGAACGATGAAGTTTGATCGCAAAGTCCAGTATTCAAATGTAAAGGGACGAAGCTCCGGCTGGAAAGCAATCTCGATTCAAATACGGAAGACTAAACTCGCGATGTGTGAAACCCCATATTGAATGGGGAGTTTAAAGAACATGATATTAAAAGCTAGAAGCCGCTAGAATTACTTCTCGCTCGTAGCTGACAAGTGCGGAGAAACACCTACAGCATTTCTAAAGTGTCTGTCGATTTGGCAAAATAATTGGAAACAATACATTTTTTAAACAAAATACATAACACAATGATTAATTTTTGGGTTATTAAACCGTGTTGTGCTTCTTCCTTCTTTAGCCCACTTTTCAATGTTCGACGTTTAAAAAGCCTCTTTGAAAGGGTGATACTGATAATATTATGTAAATAAGAATGTTAGAGGGAGTGCGCTAATATTAAAAAAAGATTATAAGCGAAAATATTTAATAAAGCATGCTTTAATTAAAACCAGCAGACCCGGCCACGCGTTGTTGTGGCTAACGAAACACAACGCCATCTACCGGATGGTTACCCAACCTTTATAACCACGATAAATTAACTTACACCGCCATCTGTTAATTTGCATACAAATCAAATTCACACCGCCCGCTTGCCAGCCCGCTCGTCCACACATACAGACATTCTCCTTTATACTCGTATATTATAAATTTCAACCAATTTACACAAAACCTTGACAAGTTATATACCTAAACCTTCCTCATGAATCACTCTATCTATTGATGAAAACCGAATGAAAAACCGTTCAGTAGTTTTTGAGCTAATCGCGAACAGACAGACAGACGCGGCGGAGGATTTTAATTTATAATATATAGAGAAGATTTAGGAAAAATCTCTCGATAAATGTCCCAAGTAGAATTTGAAGAAACTCGTGATTTTTTCGTAACTTTAACATTTAAAATAATAGAGCTAGATGTGTTTTAAATAATAATTTTCGGAGCATACTTTGCGATTTTTTTTCTATCGAGGGAATTTCTTATAATTACTGTTTCGGCCGACAAATGTATAGGGATTATCTTAATAAATAACATATATTTTTTAAGAGCTTAAAAACTTAAAGTTAAAGGAAATGTGTTATAAATCCGTAGAAAATCGGATTGTGGGGACTTAACGCGCGCAACTTTTATATGCATCAACACACACTTTACACAATCTACTGAATCTATACATCTACCCTGATGGTTGATGATGGACACTGTAACGCTTTCGAAACGTTTCCTAAAGAAGGGGGAAGCGCAACACGGCGTAATAACCCAATATTAGTACATAACGAATTAATCAATTCGAGTTATATTTTTTGGGGATTATGTTTTAGCGGTCATATTCAATAATACCTGGCGTACATGTTGAAAGTGAAAGAATAACAACATGCATACCATTATTCCAGTATTTATATTGTTTTAGTATTTTAGGATAAAATAGTAAATTTAGAAACACCCTTTATATAACAAATGAGTATAGCGGAGCCCTGGCATGTTAAAAAAACATATCTGCTAGTACTGCCAAGCCGGATTTTGTCCCCAGAGATGAAAGTGTACAACTTCCATAGGCTGATTAAAATCACGCGAGAACCTAGGCAATAAAACCGACAAAGAAAATGATTTTACCCCAAAATATAAAGCCAGTTTGGGAAAGCACCGCAGGCGATTTTCGGGCGTTGCTTATCTTTCGATGGGTAGGTACCTACTCACTCCATTTAGGCTTTCTTCGTTTAGTTATATTCAAAGATGTCGTGTTTTGCCGACGTTTAGATGCGGTATCACTTTACATTAACATCAGGAAAACAAGGGAAATTACGAAACAGAATAAATTATTCATGCAAATATCAGCTGTTTATCTGACAGCTATAATACTAACCGCCAATAATTCTTCCCGATGGAAATGTGCTAGCGGGCAGTCAACGATATCGGCATATTATAATGCTGCAAATTGTGATGCGCGGGACATTTTGAATCGAAAATGGCAAGAACATGAACATTAAAAATTGCAGCATTTTTTTAGTGTATTCGTGAAGCGTTCATAATTAATTATGTAGTACGTAATATTATACCGCCATAGTTTATTTATTACTGCAGATCGCGATAGGCTTGTTTTCCCTATCGGAAATTGTTGCATCTGAAACTACTTGCGAATTATAGCTTCAGATGCATTTGAAAATGGACTGTAGTAATAAGAGAACTAACGAAATGGCGTTTGCTGGAATTGGGAAAAACGAGGTATGCAAGGAAAAGGGATAACCAATCACTTACAACTGTATCTCTGCGAAGGAACACACGACCCAATCACAATGTGTATATATCTCGGGGTAATTATCGCCACAACCAAATTAATAAATACAAAACAATATTATTTACTTCACAGATGGTCAAATAACTTTTTTTAGTTAAAAAACAAGATTATGTTCACGAAAAGACCAAAAACTTGTTCCCAAGGTAGTTTAAAATCTTCTTCTGTTTTTCAAAAACAAATGCACTCGAATTTGCTATTTTTCTTGCCTTTGTTCCAAATTTCAAATACTTTTCCAGCAAGGTGATGGTTGGAGAGAACTCATTTTAAAACCACAATCTGGAGGTAGTACAGGCACCGAAAAATTTACAAAAATTGCAGTAATTTTTAAGCGGGTCGGAAAGCTTTTTATCATCAATGATGAGTAAGTTTATCCGACATTTAGTTTTTCCTTCAACTACCATATCTGAACTTCATAATACCGACACTAAAAATACACACATATTAAAATTGCAATAATTTTATAATGTGAATTTGAAGCTTTTATCGTGAATGAGTAGGTGTAATCAGTGGCAATAATAATGTGGCAACGTTTTATGCATTATGTGGTTGGTAGGGCAACAGGCAACAGAGGAAGTGAAGTATGAATGACGTAAATGTGCAGTGGGAAGTAGAACAGTGATAGAATAGGAGTGGGAGGAGCAGGAATGTTCAAATTAATACTTCCTGCTTCAAAATCACCACCACTTTATCGCAGCACGTGTGTGTATGAGTGTGTACTGTGCAGCGTGTTGACAGTGTGATTATATTGCTGAATACAATCAATGGTTTGGCAAACTCGGTCAACACAAATTAATAACTCCACTGCGAGGAAAACGGAAATGCTGATACTAAAGGGTTGGTGATTCTCTGTTGCTTGGTTTATATTTTTTATAATAAGAATAGTTCTACACAATTCTACATTAGGCAACTAGTCAAAAACATACTATCGTATCTCCTCAAGCACATGACATGACCAATTTGCTCGAGATACTAGAGCCAAAGGGCATACATAATCTCTTACTTATATCCCTTTCGCTAAAACAACTTTTGGCAAAAGAAATTTTAGACCCTTTGCACAAAGCACAATGTACTTTCACTGGCTATTAGATAGAACACAACTTATCTATAATATAAAAATGAATCGCTGAAAGTGTTGCTAAGCGCAAATCTCGAGAGCAGCTGAACTGAATTCGCTAATTCTTTTTTTTAGAATATTCCTTGATGTACGAGGATGGTTCTTACGGAGAGAAAAATTAAGAAAATTGCGCAGAAAATTGGATAATTTCAGAAAACATCGCACGTTTGACAGTTCGCGTGTTTGAGAATGACATTTTGCAAAATAATGATTGTTCAATTAGGATTCTATTTTTGAAAATCTTTTAAGTTGATAAATTTATTAAAGCAGGTACTCCCCTAATAGTTTGAATCGAATCAAGAATTTTGGATATTTTAAATAGGTACCTATGTTAGGTACCAAATTTAACATACACGAAAAATGTTAATTTGAATAAAAATTGTAAAAGGTGTCACGCGGGCTGTTTAAAAACTGAATGTACTGGGAATAAATATATGGAACGCGGGAGGAGGGTTGGCGGGACGAGGGAGCAGGAAAGGGAAGAGGGAAGGCGGGGAAGGTGGAAGGGGAACGTGGGAAGGGTTCGTGTGAGGGGGGAGGGGAACTCGGGAGGGGGGTTTGCGGGACGGGGGAAGGAGGTGGGGAGTGGAGTGGGGAGAGGGAAGGTGGAGGTGACGGAGTGGGAACGCGAGAGGGGAAGAGGACGCAGGAGAAGAAGGGGAGGCGGAAGGGGAACGGGACGAATGGTAAAGGACACTCAGGGAGAAACAATTTCTTTATTAAATGGCATAGCAACGCATGCCGGGACCAGCTAGTTTTAAATATAAATCAGACAAGTCTTGGATCCCCAGCCAAGACAGAACTAACATCAAAAATTTTATCAAAAACAATTTACAAGTATGCATTTCCATTGGTACATTGCTGATTGTCTTTTATTTTAAACGTAACATTGGGTTGTTATTTGTATTTTTGTAATAAACTGATTATGTTATAAACTACACCGATTGTCTTTTATTTACGAAACATTGTGTCGTTATTTGTATTTTTGTTATAAATTGCTTATGTTATAAACTGCGCCTGGTCTTAACCTCAGAGTAACAATATACTTAACTCAGGAGTTCCTAGCGAAAAGGCACAGCACATCTCCAATTGTAATAGAATCAATAAAGATGAATAATAAGAGAATCTGAAAGTACTCTCAATAATAATAATGTACAAATGTATGACTTCACCATTCCATAGTGAAAAACCCTTTTTAGCTTCTATTTATTTCACTCTTTTCTTTTAGACTTTTAAACTTTAATATATATATGTAACTTTACAAATTAATATTGTAATTTAATTTATATTTCGATTATGCTTAAGTCCCTACTAATGCTGATTAATTTCAATCCCGTTATTTTTGTTTGTAAGTACAAAAAAAAACTGTTCTCCATAATGGTATTCTATATTATTTGTAAAACATTTATGTAGGTACTACACATATAATAATTATTTTATTCATATATGTACTTAAACTTTTATATGCCATATAGTTAATGTAATAATACTAATAACAATGTATGTAAAAGCCCAATGGGCGTTTAAATAAATAAATAAATAAATAAATATGCCAAAATCCTACGCATTTCAATAGTTATTTAAATTTAAAAACATAACATCATTTTATGGTTACATATTTTACAGCGATAATGCTTTATCAATGTTTACAGCATTATGATCATTAACCCCTCGGGCCTAGACAAAATATGTCATCATATTCCCTCTTGACATTCAATTTCAAATAGATTCGATGTTTTTGAACTAAACCCAAAAATTAAACAATATTTTCGAGGGGCAATTAAGTGAAAGACTCTTTCAAATTTGATTTTACAATGGACTGCATACTAAAATTTTAAACTCAAAGAGAAAAAGTTTTTTCAAATCGATTACCAGTGGTTTATCTTGTAAACTGTATTTACCACTTTACATGCAACTAGAAACACAAATTTTGTTAGCTAAACTATTATAATGATTGTCACTTCACTTTTCGTTTTGTGTAAAAAATATATATTTTAAAAATTTGGAAACCTCGATCGGGTAAACTGTTTGCTGGTTTGATAATTTTATAGCATTATTATAAACTAGCGAGTACGCCTCTCAAAAAATAAAATGTTTCTCCCTGAGTAGCTTTTCTAAGATGTCCCCGTTCCCCTCCCGCCTCCCCCTCCCCTCCCGCTCCCGTGTTACCCTTCCCCTTCTACCACCCCTCTAGTCCCGCGTCCCGCGACCCCACTGTCTCCTTCTCCCTCGCACCCCCCTCCCGGATTCCCATCCCCCTCCCCCTCTCTCCTTGCCGCTAATGTATATAAAATACACCATTTTTTTCAAACAACCAGCGCGCCAACCGTTAGGATTTTTTATACAAATGCCAGAGCTCACCACTATAAATAGAAACATTCGCGGGCGTGCGCACAACAGATCACCAAAGTTTCATCGCAATCGGGTGAACGGTATAGGAAATAATAAGCGACAAATAAAGAAACATTCATTTTTATAATACACTAGCTGGTACCCGGCATGCGTTGCTACGCATTGTTTCTTCCTGCGCGTTCTTTCCCATTCGTCCCGTTCACCTTTCTCTTCCCCTTCCTCCCCCGCGTCATCTCCCCTCTCGCGTTCCCACTACTCCTCCTCCACCTTCCCTCTTCTCACTCTACCCCCTCCCCTTCCCCCGTCCCGTGAACCCCCCTCCAGAGTTAAATGATTGACAGGAATGAAGGTAGAACAGTTTGTATGGGAAAATGAAATTGTTGTTTTTACTATCTTCCCCGCAATTTTTCCATATTTTCTCACCGTTTAAACCTTCCCTGGACTACGACAAACATTTTAAAACCAAAATCAGCTAAATCGCCCCAGCCGTTCTCGAGTTTTAGCGAGACAAACGAACAGCAATAGATTTTTATACATATGTACATAGATGTAGATTATACAGTATATTGTAAACTTTTAAATGCAAAAAGAAAGCTTGATGTTTTCTCTTTCTAAAACTGTTTAAATAAAATTGTTTGACCGGAGTAGAAAAGGAGATAGAACGAGTTTTATGACAGATATAGCACCACGTGGTCCGAGAGGTTTTAATAAATAAATATTATATTATATATAACAAAGTTTGTTAAAAAATCAATATAAGATACGGATGCTGCAACCGACGTTTACCATTGTCTTCCGTTTTTGCCCGTTTAAAAATCGTTACGGTCGGTATCCGTTAGACCGAAACCCCGCCAATGCTCAGGAAGTACCGTGCGTCTACTTCCGATTTGAGAATTAATGACCCCCTTGCATAGTTGCGTCCCACGGGGATGGTTCTTGCTACTTGCTACCTGAAGGGAACTGCAGGTGATTGGGTAGTTTACCTTTAACAACGCCAAGAAGGTGGAACTTTTGCGGTATTGATCTAATTATGAAATCCAAGCATGTTTCTTTTTTAAATTCAATATAATTCACAGTAATGTTTTGAAGTAAAAACTTCTTTACCACCGTTGTGATTTGAAACTCGTTGAAACGAAAAATAGCGACACTAAAAAGAGACAAACATATACATCTGTAGGATTTAGCCTGCGAGAGAATGAGATAGTATAATCGGTCTCCTCTTTGTGCGGTGCTTCGTAGCCTCCCCACTCCTGTCTACTTAAGTTTTCTGAATCACTTCTACCGCGTGTGAATTGCACTGTTTTTGAAGTGAATCTTTAGCACCGTTGTGATTTGAAACTCGATGAAACGAAAAATCGACACTAAAAAGAGACAAACACATACGTCTATCGGATTTAGCCTGCAAGAAAATAAGATAGAATAATCGGTCTCCCCTTTGTGCGGTGCTTCGTAGCCTCCTCCCTCTTGTCTACTTTAGTTTTCTGAAGGTTTCACTTTTACCGCGTGTGAATTATAGAAACTTGTATATTTTTTAAGGATAGTTAGAGTACTTACTTTCTCCAGACAGTGGGAACAGAATGGTACTCTTGCGGGAACGTGCCGTAAATATACTATAAATATTTATAACATTAATTAAATGCGAAATTACCGAAATCAATCAATAATCAAAGAATTCATCTTTCGAAAAATTTGAAAATAATAACACCCACCATCAGCGCTTTGGTGTGATTTTTCGCAAAAATAGCGCTATTAAAATTAGTTAAGTTATTATTTATTATCTACCACATCAAGCGCCAGAACCGACAGCGGACAGACAAACTAACCACATGGCTCGTCAGAATGAATTCAAAAAGAGATTCGAATTTTAAAAAAAGAACGGCGAATCCCGCCGCGCAAGGATGTTTGCTTCCGGTTCGGCGGGCGGAAATAGACGACTTCAGGATGTCGGCAAGAGTAGGTGGCCACCTACTCGGCTGGGTGGCCGCTCACCACCACCACCACTCACCACTCACTGCTGCCTGCATAAATGATTGCACTTACAGATTATCAAATCAAGTAACCAGGTAGGTATTCTACTGACTTCTATTCGTCACAAAAAAAAACATTATTCCACCTAACACAGTATGCGGGGACATTGAAGGTCTAGATTTGTTAAATTAAATAGTAGAGCCGTTCATTCAAAAAAATTAGATTCTTGCGAGAACTCCAAAGGGGCAACAATAAGTTGCCTATACCGGGGTGGGACAGTGGTGGGTACTTCAATGACTTCCATTCGTCGAGAAGGAATCATTTTCGAAACAAAATAGGGATGTGACGAAAAAACATTTTTAATTTATTTAACCCATCTGCTTGTTTAGGAATAAATACATCCCAAAACATGTAATCGCGTTATACTTTCATAAGACCAAAAACGTCCCGAGCGACCTTACATTTTAAAAGTTATATATCATTTCTCTCTTCCTCTCATGCAAACATATGCATTTTTCTTTTAACTTGCATAGATATTTTACAATCTCGATCCAAAGTGACGGTTTCAGAATTTTTTTCAGAATCCGAGGCTTCCGGATTGTGAGGTGCGAATATATTGAACCAAGCAGACGGGTTAATTCTTTGACCACTCCGTACCTCGGGTATGTTTTGTTAGAAGGTCAAAATATTTACACTTTTCAATAATAAAATCCAAATAAATGTAATATTTTTGAAAGTATCTGAAAGGTGATAAAATACGCTGAACATTTTATAATTTTAAATAAACGTATAATTTTTGGATACGCGCCATAAATATATTTGGGCATTAATTTCTTTAAATTGATAATTTATACTATAAGACCATAAGGGCGCCATCTATGGGTTTTGTATTGTATTGAATTGAACCTATGTGACTTGAGATGCAGTGTATTCATGCGTTTCCTTACCTTTGTGAATCAAGCAATTACTTCTGACGGGAGTGTCAGTAAAAGGCCAAGAGATGTCTCTCCTGGTCAGTCTTAAGAATAATTCATCCAGTGAGTGAATTATTGTTGTACCTAAGATTGGATTTTTGGCACGCATTATTAATATGCAAATTTTTCATTGTTGAAACTTCCTTGCTGTGCGAAACATCTGTCAAGATTATGCAATATCGCCTTGACATTTTTATTGAAAAGAAGTGTTTTTTTGTGTGGACATCGTGGCTGAGCTGCATTCTCTGAGTGAGTGTTTGTTTGTTTTCACTTTGGTTTTTGAGATTGCTGGGTCAACTGTTTTTTTGTGTCACATAAGGAAGAATTCAATTTTCGTTAAGTTTACATAGGGTAGTCATCCCTTGTGTCAGGGGCTATTTACACGCCCCTACATATTTATTGGTCCTTCGTAGCCTGGATTATTAATTCATTCATACATTCAATTCGAGATTATAGCTTAATTACATGGATGTTTGAATTTACGTATTTTTTTTGGTAAATTTGAAGTACCTCTCATTTTTTTGAGAACTATAGCTGGTCTTGTTTTTTGCTTTTGGATGACATATTTGGATGTTCGCAGAATTATCGTAATTTTGGATAATTATTCGCAACATTATTATTATTAATTAATTGTTAACATTGTTCGCAGAATTGTCGTAATTTTGGATAATTATTCGCAACATTATTATTAATTAATTATTAACATTGTAACATTATTGTAAAATTTTGTGGTAATCTTTTCGCATATATAAAAAATGCCAAGAATTACGGAGGAGGGTTTTGATGAGGCTCAAGACAGATCGCTTATTCTTTTAACCGCAAAAAAGGAAAATCTTTTTGTTCGTATGAACGATCTGTATAATGCAACAAATAATATATCTAATTTTGAGTCAAGAAATAACGAAGTGTTTATGGCTCAGTCAGAGATGATTGATCAAATGCGAAGTCAATTTGAAAATATTATAGATAGCATCAATGATCGTCAGTTAACTTTAAATCCAGAATTTAAACCAGATTTTCAAGCTTTAAATGCTTTTGATGATCTTTTTTTGAAGGTCAAACGAACTAGATCGAATATGAAAACTTCTGTAAGAGAGTCACTGACGTCACAAAATAAGTCGCGGGAGCCGTGTATGATTAATCTTCCTGCAATAGATCTTCCAACCTTCGATGGTAAGAATGAAAGTTGGTCGAAATTTTTTGAGTCATTTAAAGCCAATATCCATAATAATAGACAGCTAACTGACTCGCAGCGTGTGCAGTACTTAGTCGGAAAACTCACACACGGGGCTTTGAACATAACCGCAGGCATTGTGCCTTCGGGTGATACATATCAGATCATTTGGGAGAGTTTAGTTAAAAAATATCAAGATAAACGTACACTAGGAACACATTATTTAAATAATATTCTCGATGCGAAAAACTGCACGAATACATCTGCCAGTCTCAATTCTTTCATTGAAAGATATTCTTCGTCAGTGTCGGCATTAAAGCAGTTAGGTATTGAAGATTTAACTGATTTTATTTTGTTTCACTGCGCGGTAAGAAAAATTGATTCACAGACGGCTCAGAACTTTGAGCTGACAGTTCGTAATAAAGAAATTCCTTCTTATAATGAGTTAGTTTCGTTTGTACAAGATCAAGTAAAGATTTTAGAACGAACGAGTAACTCGCATGGTGTCGTAAATAAAACGCATCCCATTTCGTCCTCCCGATCAAATAATACTAAATCGTTCGTCGCGAGTAATGCGAATATTCCGCGCTTCCCAGCTCCGCCGAAAGGATGTATTCTGTGTAACAAAACTGATCATTTAATCAACGTTTGCTCAAAGTTTAAATGTATGAGTTCCCCACAGGCTCGATTTGAATTTATAAAATCGAAAAATGCCTGTGTAAATTGCCTTAGTGGTTCACATACAATCAAGTCATGCAAATCGGGGTTAGTTTGTGATTTGTGCAATAAACGTCATCATACATTCTTACATTTCGGCAGTGTGAATAATATGAAAACCAATACTCATGTACATACGTCGCAAGTACCTACCAGTGAAGAACCGTCAGTCCCCCCTCCAGTGTCATCCAGCATCAATGGAACTGGCATTGGTGATAAGCAAGTGGAGGGGACCGCGAATGTCAATCCTTCGTGTTCGCTTTGTGCCAAAGTAACACCGAACTCTTCTATTTTACTTTCGACCGCACAAGTATACGCGAAGCTTAAAAACGGAAATAAAGTTATTGTTCGGTGCCTAATTGATAATGGCTCTCAAAATAATTTGATTACGGTCGATTGTTGTAAAACTCTGAATTTACCAATATTTCCTTTGAGTAATTCGTTTGTCAAAGGAATTGGATCAACGTCTCGACCAATTTTCGGTTACGTGTATTTGGATATTGAGTCTCGCGTATACCCAGAGAATAAATATAATATACATGCGCTTGTCGTTGACAGTATCACCGACCAATTACCTAATCACTATATAGCCAAGGGTGATATGAGGTACTTAGAGGGCATACCTCTCGCAGACTTAACATGGAATATTCCTGGATGCGTGGATGTCGTCATCGGTGCACAACTGTTCCCATATATTTATTTAGGGAACAGGGTTGAATCGGGTACTAGTGCACCCCCCGCGTTATCGACCGCTTTCGGTTTCGTGTTGATGGGTGATTACCCCAATAATGTGCTCAACACAAACACATCATTCTCGGCACTCGCACTTAATGATTTAGTGCAAAAATTTTGGCTGTTAGAAGAGATACCTAATATAAAATTTCTAAGTCCGGAGGAGACAGAATGTGAGAATCTCTTTACTTCATCAATTTCTCGCACTGATGATGGTAGATATTCTGTTGCTTTACCTTTCTGTAAAGATCCAAGACAATTGGGTAATTCTCGTACTGCTGCCCAACGCCGATTTTTGGCATTGGAGCGAAAATTTAAACATTCCCCTGCTTTGCAGGAGAATTATAACAAGGTTATCAGTGAATATATTGAAAATAATTACCTATCAGAAGTCTCAGAGTCTGATATCACAGAAGATGGATATTACATCCCACATCATGCTGTCACTCGTCCAGACAAACCAATGCCTCGTATTGTGCTCGATGCTAGTGCTAAAACACACACAGGGCTGTCACTGAATGACATTATTCATACTGGTCCCAATTTGCAAGCCGATTTGTTTCTGTTTTTGCTTGACTTTCGTCTTTTTCCCATCGCTATGACTGCGGATATAAGGCAAATGTATTTACAGATTGAAGTTCCTAGTAAGCATCGCAGATACCTGAGGATCTTATTTCGATTCTCAAATAATGGTCTCATACGAACTTTTCAGTTCAATCGAGTTCCTTTCGGCTTGACGGCAAGTCCATACTTAGCAATGCGGACGGTTCGCCAGTTGGCCCAGGATATGAGACCACATTACCCGGATGCTGCCAAAGTGGCAGAGTCCAAGCTGTATATGGACGACCTGGTCTATTCTATTGCAGATGAGCCCAGCGCCATACGTCTTTCTCGAGAATTAATCTCGTTGTTTAAGTCCGGTGCCTTTGATTTAGTAAAATGGACTAGTAATTCTCAAGTTGTACTTGAGAACCTCCCGGATTCTCACCGCAGCCCAGTGGACTTCACTGTTGGTTCTAACAATACCTCTAAGGTGTTGGGCCTTTCGTGGGAACCAGCTGATGACAGCTTCTTCTTTACGACATCTTATGTTCAGGAGAAGTGCACAAAGCGGAGCATACTCTCCATAGTCGCCCGTTTATTTGATGTCCTCGGCTTGGTCGCCCCTGTCATTCTGTACGCTAAATTACTTATCAAAGAGCTATGGCTGTGCAACATTGGTTGGGATGATACACCCCCTGATAGCGTTATTCGTCGGTTTTCGGCGCTTACACAGGAATTTCCGCTAATTTCAATGATAAAAATCCCTCGCCATGTTGGTGTCCTGAAAGACAGTACGGTGCTCGTTGTTGCTTTCTGCGATGCAAGCATGAATGGTTACGGCTGTGTGATTTATTTGCACACCACTGATCTGTTTGGAAAAATTACAGTGAGATTGTTGTGCGCAAAATCAAAGGTTTCTCCCACCAAAGTGACGACCCTCGCTCGTTTGGAGCTCTGTGCCGCAGTATTGATGTCCAAATTAATACGGACGGTTCAAGATAATTATTCTGAGCGTCTTCCTATTGCAGGAACATATGCGTTTTCCGATTCTACCGTTGCGCTCTCTTGGATACATTCTTCACCGCATCGCTGGTCGGTGTTTGTTAGTAATCGCGTAGCGCAGTGCCAAGAAAATTTGTCTCCAGAGAACTTTTACCATGTCGCTGGTAGTGAAAACCCGAGCGACTGCCTTTCTCGTGGCATGCTTCCTTCCCAACTCGTTTCACATGATTTATGGTGGAACGGCCCATCATGGATTCGCAGCCCACCTTTGGAATGGCCATTAAAACCGTTTCACCCTACCAATACTGGTGAAATGCCTGAACACAAGGCTAATGTGCTCATTGCAACATTTCAGGGTGAAAAATCGGTCCTGAGTGAACTGGCTCAGCGTATATCCACTTGGGATAAACTACTAAGGATTGTTGTTTATGTCCTCCGATTCATAAAAAAGATATCACTTTCCTCTGGAACGGTCAATAATCTTATGACTGCTGAAAAGGCTGTGATTCGTGCTGTGCAGAGTATTCATTTTGCAGGAGATATTGCTGCACTCCAGGAAGGCAAATTTCATTCCAAAAGACTTCAGAGTTTATCTCTATTTCTTGATGGAGATAATCTGTTACGTATTGGGGGGCGGCTTTCTAAATCGGATTTACCCTTTGAGGTTAAACATCCGGTTTTGCTTCCCAAACATGACTGTGTTGTCGATCTGATCATCGCTCACTTTCATGTCGTGAACTGTCATACAGGCCCAGGACTTCTTATGTCTATCTTACGTCAACGCTATTGGATATTAGATGCTAGGACTGTTATTAGGGCGATGGTGCGGAAATGCAATTGTTGCTTCCGCTTAAATCCATCGCATCCTACACCGAAGATGGCAGATTTACCGTCATATCGTGTTGCAGAAGCAAAGGCCTTCGTACATACCGGTGTAGATTACGCAGGTCCACTCCGTATTACGCTGACTCGTCGGAGAGGACAACATTCTCAAAAGGCATATATTTGTCTATTCGTATGCCTTGTGACCAAGGCTATTCATATTGAGTTGGTCTCTGACTTAACTTCAAATGCTTTCCTGGCTGCTTTCAGCCGTTTTATTTCTCGGCGTGGCCCGGTAACATGCTTGTATTCAGATAATGGTACTAATTTTGTGGGTGCGAAGGCACAATTAGATGACCTCTACAAGTTTTTGGTTGAATCTGAATATGAGCCCTCATTAAAGCGCGAACTCGCTAAGCGTCGTATAGAGTGGAAAATGATTCCACCACGCGCGCCTCATTTTGGGGGTATGTGGGAGTCGAACATAAAGAGCATGAAGACACACTTGTACCGTGTGATTGGAACTCAGCTTCTCACCTATGAGGAGTTACAGACTGTGCTAGTTCAAATTGAGTGCATAATGAATTCGCGTCCACTTACAGTTATGTCTTCTGACCCTTATCCAGAAGTCCTTACGCCTGCGCATTTTTTAATGTCGACACCATTGCAGTACTTGCCTGCTTCTGTCCTGGCAGACGGTAAAATCAATTTGACTCAGCGTAAGCAATTATTAGACAGCATGGTTCAGTCCTTCTGGAAGAAGTGGCGTTCAGAGTATCTGCACACCTTGCAAGTCAGGCAGAAGTGGACTACTTCTGATCATCCGATTGATATCGGAACTGTCGTACTAGTGGGACAAGAAGATTCCCCTCCGTTAAATTGGCCTTTAGGCGTGATAACTGAAATCCATCCCGGAATGGATAAAATTGTTCGCGTTGCGACGGTAAAGACAAGATTTGGTTCTTTTAAACGTCCGGTTGTCAAATTATATCCCATTCCAACGCAATAATTTTATATTTTATCTATTTTTGTTTATTTTTATTTATTTATTTCTTTTGATTTTAGTCATTGTTTCAATGATCTCTGACCCAGACATGGCATTACTTAATATCCGTTATCTTGGTCAATTGAACTTTATTACATTGTATTTTTGGTTATTTTTCTTTATTTTGTGAGATTCTGCGAATTTCCAATGCGTGTCATTCCTGAATATTACCGGTGAATAGTCACTTTATTTCTATTTCATTTCTTGTTTCATTTGTATTTTTATATTCTTTCTTTTGTAAGCTCTGCGAACTTCCAAGGCGGGGAATATGGATACGCGCCATAAATATATTTGGGCATTAATTTCTTTAAATTGATAATTTATACTATAAGACCATAAGGGCGCCATCTATGGGTTTTGTATTGTATTGAATTGAACCTATGTGACTTGAGATGCAGTGTATTCATGCGTTTCCTTACCTTTGTGAATCAAGCAATTACTTCTGACGGGAGTGTCAGTAAAAGGCCAAGAGATGTCTCTCCTGGTCAGTCTTAAGAATAATTCATCCAGTGAGTGAATTATTGTTGTACCTAAGATTGGATTTTTGGCACGCATTATTAATATGCAAATTTTTCATTGTTGAAACTTCCTTGCTGTGCGAAACATCTGTCAAGATTATGCAATATCGCCTTGACATTTTTATTGAAAAGAAGTGTTTTTTTGTGTGGACATCGTGGCTGAGCTGCATTCTCTGAGTGAGTGTTTGTTTGTTTTCACTTTGGTTTTTGAGATTGCTGGGTCAACTGTTTTTTTGTGTCACATAAGGAAGAATTCAATTTTCGTTAAGTTTACATAGGGTAGTCATCCCTTGTGTCAGGGGCTATTTACACGCCCCTACAATTTTTGAATTATAAAAATTTTGAATGCAAACATTAAAAAAAGGTTTAAAATTTTCTCACCTTGAGTTTTTTCTGAGAACTAAAAATAATAAAAACAAAATGTTTTATCAGAAAAGTATATTAAAAACGTTATTGTTGTGTTTCTTTTTTGTCGTTTAAAAAATAATTAATAAAAAAATTCCTAAAATAATAATTAATAAAAAGTTTCACTTTTTTTTCAAATTGCGAAATGAAGTTTCGGTTACATATAGGTTTATATTTATTTTAAATATTTTATTGTTCACTTTTAGATTTGAATATAAAGCGTGGTGTTTTCTCTTTCTATTTTTTTTACTTTAGCTCCTCACAGGAAGCCCTGAGGAAAATAGTTTCCCTTGGCCTATGTCATCTTAGGGGATGCTGTGTGGAGGGTCTTTTTAAAGAAAGAAAGGAGAGGAAGATCTGGTAAGGAAAAATTATGAGGGGTGGTAGGAATATGGCGGTTAGTGCCCAAGAGTGACAGACGTGTGAATCCATTCCTGAGAGAGTCCTGCTGGAGAAGTCAAAATACTTCCCTCAGCCAGTCTCTCTCGATCCGGCCCGCCATGCATCAGGTGAGCAGACGTATCTGCCGCCAAGAAAAATAAAAGACACCCGGACAAACATCACTCCATGAACCCGGGCACTCCTGCTAAGTCACCAAACGTAGCGAACCACTTGGGGTGACATATGGCAGAGGTCGTAGAAACGCCCGCATGTGGCAAATATAGAAATAACCCGAAGAGGCGTCTCAATACTCTTAAACTCCACCTACATCTTCCATTAACCTTCCACAGGATTATCAGTAAGGAAGTCTGGTTTTTTATCTTTCGCTAAGGTCCAGTTTTTTTTTTATGTGAATCCAAAATAAGTCTTATACTAGACAACAAGAACAAATGCTTCTAATTTTATTAATGTGATTACCACACAAGAGTTAAACTGCCCGGAGCTAGTGGGACCATGTCATCCCCAATCCTGAGAAACGTTGACGAATAATTTTAATCGAATTATTTTAATTGTTATTTATCGACATTAAAATGGACGTCTTCCGTGCTCGAGCGATTAATTCGAAACATCAATCGATTATTAATATGTTTCGGAAGCGGATATATGGAGTATGCCCATCACTAGCAAATACCTACTTCAGGGGTATTTAAGGCGATCAAGGTCAATGTCAATGCTAATATGCAGTCAGGTTGGGTATTGGATACGAACGCTTAATTTGTCATACAATAAAAGAAATATACTAATAGATACGTATGAATCATCAATATCTATATTATATATACACAAAAAATCAAAATATGCTTGCTTGGGTGTATATACGAGTATATGAGTATATGCGATGTCTATATATTGCTATATAAAGCATAGGAAATGTTTGAAACTTTCAAAATACCTTCTTTAAACCCTTGCGAAGGTTTTTGGATTATTACAGCCACATGACAATACATATGTAAAATTTTTGAAACATTACAAAAACTCTTGCAAAAATGTCAAAATTTGAGAATGTAATTTTGCAAAAGGGGGCATCATTAATTACGTGAGCTCAAAAGGGGAGGGGGTCCAGCAAAATCCCACGTTACTTGAAAAGAATACACGAAGTGGCCCAAATTTATCTCAACAAGGGTAGAGAGGGGTCTAGATTGGAAGAAAAACTGCTCACGTAATTAATGTATGCCCCCTTTTGCAAAATTTATTTTATTATTCTCCTAATACTTTGAATCGAATCGAATGTTAGGTACCAAATTTGATTGAGTGTTCTTAAAGTATACAAAAATGAAAATTAAAATTTGAATAAAAAAAAATGTAGTATGTGGCACACAGCTGAATGAAAACTGAATGTACTGGGGCTGAATATAGGGGGGTTGGCGGGACGGGGGAGCGGGAGAGGGCAGAGGGAAGGCGGGGAAGGTGGAAGGGGAACGCGGGAGGGAAGGGGACGCGGGTGGGGAACGGGGACGCACATGTGTGCAGTTCACACGCGGTAGATGTGAAACCTTCAGAAAAGTAAAGTAGACAAGAGTTGGGAGGCTACGAAGCACCGCACAAAGAAAATATCGATTATTCTATCTCATTCTCTCGCAGGCTAAATCCTATAGATGTATGTGTTTGTCTGTGTTTAGTGTCGCTATTTTTCGTTTCGTAGAGTTTCAAATCACAACAGTGCTAAACAAGTTTTCACTTCAAAAAGAGAGGCTCTAATGGGGCTTTCAACGGCAGGACAGAGTACATGCATCATCCATTCGTTTGTTTTAGAGAGGACCAGTTTAACCCTGATATCTTGGGCATCTTCAGACCGTTGGAAACTTGGAACAGCTCCACAAACAAAAACACAAAGATTTCTCAGAAAGACATGGTGTGACGTTGAGTCGGAATAGTAGAAGATTATAAGTATGAATACGGATGAAACATTTCGTTCATGCCAGGACGATATTGTGCTGGGCTGACAACTGTCTACCCAAAACCTCTAAAAGCATAATTAATTAATAAAATAATATTGTTAAAATTTTCGATTAGAGGATTTAACCTTTGGCAATCTGAAATTGACTGGAGTTGCTCTGAACCCTGACTTATTTATGTATTTCTAACATGAATGGCCTTCGGGACTAGTTAGCCGTTAGATTGGCCGCACTCCAGAATTATAAATGGGTTGAAAAATCGATTGTAGAAAGATGAATAAAAGAGCTGCCCGTTCGTGAGCATAATATGTACGTGCATAAGACATGGCCTTTGGTAACTATTAATTTGAGAATAATGAATTAATTAAATTAGTACAACAGTACCTAAGCACATGCTGTAAAAAAATATACCCTAGCTTGTAACAGTTTGAAATTATAATGCTAAGTAAGCACCCAGTCATAAAGTCAGTTGCTACACATCGATTCGAATTGATTTTTAATTCCTAATTGGAAAGACAAATTGGAACAAAAGGAATCCTGCATTCTTCTGTTGCATAAAACATACTATGGGCAAGCTAATTTTTCAAATAGTTCCAAATAGGAAGTCAGAGAGTCTGGACATTGTTTCAACGAGGGAAGACAAGTACTTCGGTGGAACTTTGTTGACCTGTGAGCTAATACTTCGTTTAGTTTTGAGTTTAATATATTAATATTGATTTACCATTTAATATTCTGTTCAATTTGAACTGGCGCCCCTGTAGTAATTTTCACATCGTGATGATCTTTTTAAAAAAATATTTGATTTTATTTTAAAACGCGACAAGCTATCGATTGATTTTATTAGTTTTATTTAGTTTCTTTTAGGCTAAACACTGAGTTTAACGGCTGAGTTTAAAATATTAGAATAATAGTATTTTATTTAAGTTATTAGAGTCGATGTTCTGGTTTTGATGTTTTTAAATAGAACAATATAATATAATTATTGCCACAATTCTATTTTTTTAAACTAAATGTCTTATTAAATGTTGTACTATATATTAAGCATTACAAGCTATAAAAATATTCATAATATAATCTACCTAACCAACTGTGTATCCGTATCAAAATTAGAGAAGTTTTTTGTAATGTTTCTTTCAATGGGAATTGGAGATCGTTTGTTTGAAGCTGTCGAAATTCATCGATAGCAGAAGTCCATGTACTTACCTATTTCTTGTGCTAACAGAAAATTTAAACAAAACCCAACCTAACCTAAATTAACTCGCAATTTTGAATAATTGCCAGATCTAAAGAGGTGTACATTATGAAGAAAATAAGAGCTGAGATGTCATTATTTTTGAAGCAAAGGCCAACTTTTGATTTCTACAGAAAAACAGATTAAATAAAATATAATAATAACATACCCATTGAAGCATCAAATAATTGGTATCAAATCTGATCTGGGCGCGCCAATTAGCAAATCTTAATAAACACTCACGTCAAATAAATCGATTTGGGTTTCCTCAAGGATTTCCGAGCGGACCTGAATGTCAGCATCACCTACAGAAATTCTAAATAAAAATAATAATATTAAACGTGAGGAATGCAAGACCCGAAATACCAAACGGCGAGAACACGTGCTCGGGCGCATAAAAAACCACGTCTCAATTTTGGGCACTGCGCGAAGTACCAACACTTCCTGCACGCATACGCGTAAAAGCTCATGCGCGTAAAAAGACACAGGTACCGCTGATAGCTCCGTTGCAAACTCTCTACCTATCTCATAAACGAACATGCACATGTATTAGAAAGAGAGGTTACAACGGAGCTTTCGACGGCAGGACCACATATACTACACGATTCGTTTGTCAAGTATGAGCCCAACACGACATTATGAAAGCTAATTGACTCCTTGACGCGGAGAATTTTTCTACTGTGTTTACTGTGCCTACAGTTCTGAAATATGTCGATGGAAGGAAAGAGATCTTGAAAGTAAATAAGGGGGCATACATTAATTACGTGAGCTCAAAAGGGGGGGGGTCCAGCAAAATCACACGACACTTGAAAAGAATATACGAAGTGGCCCAAATTTATCTCACCAAGGGAGGGATGGGTGGGGGGGGGGGGAGGGGGGGGGGGGGGTTAGGTAGGAAGAAAAACTGTTCACGTAATTAACATATGCCCCCTAAAACTATCGCTATGGTAAATGTACTAATATGTTCTATGTTCCAATCTACACAAAAAATATGATCAATTAGAAGTATACTGATGCACACAGAAGCAACACTAAATTAATATATAAGTCTTTGAATGTTCTACCTGTCAGAGGACTATTGTTATATAATAATATATTATGAGTTAAGTTAAATCTGATTCCATGTAAAGGGATAGAATTTATCATAAACATAATACAATATTCATTCAAAATGAAGGATTGGTGGTTCCGAAATGTACCAATGAATAAGATGAAAGAACCCTTAACTATATTGTACCTAAAATATTTAATAAAATTCCAATAACAATTAAAAATAATAACGTTTTTACTGCTAAAGTCAAATATAATCTAAGGAAATGTCTATTAGATACTGATATTTCATATTGATACCCTACCAAAAAAGCCCTTGTATTCCCAATTGGAATTTACTTTCGAAGGAAATGGAAAAATCATTATAATTTTGAAATACCTTATGTATATGAAACTATTTATTTACTTGTTGATTATATTCATTTGTTCATATTAAATTCATTTGCACCAGTTTACATAAGGCTTGTACTGCTGTTTACATTTTTATACCATTCTGTAATTTAAACCATTCATCTAATTGTTATTTTATCATCAACTTTATACATATACACCGTTTGAAAATGTAGCATGTTATTGCATAAAACGTTGTCATTATGTACCTGCTGACAAACTACATAAGTAGTTTAGCAGGTTTAAATGTTAATAAATAAATAATTAAAATAATTAAGATATACCAAACAACACCTGAACAAACAGAAAATGCACGCACAAGAACAACAAAATGTTCACACAAGATAATGTTTTTTAAAATTTTGGAAACCGACCAAAAGATCGATATTATACATTACACATTATTATAAGAACAATAAAAAGTAAGAATAAGTTCAGATAGCAAAAGCAATAAAATGAAACAAGTACAGTGAGGATGTTTGATAACTTAAAGCTATTTGGCCAGGATTTAAGCCAATTTGTATTGTATCACTAGTTTTTGACACACATTTTTAGATGACACAACGCCAAGAAAATGCTATCAACCTTGATCCTCTTGGCCCCATTCCGAGCCTTCCCTAACCTCAAAACTTTCATGAAAGGAGCGTGGGACGTCTTGTCCGGTGCAGCGGAACGAATCCAAACGGTTATTAGCTTCCGGCCCCTTTGCGGCGCGTGCCAGCAGCCGGAAGGAAGTAGCGCACACCCGCCCCGGAAGTGACGCCGAGGGGTTCTGTGCTTTGGGGAACAAATATAATTCAGTTATTTAAAACAGAATGGGTTGATTGATGCTTTACATTTGGAAATAAATCAGTTTTTGAGTGTAAACTACTGACTTGTTCAACAAATTAAAAAACGAGATCGGAACATCTTAAATAAATAAAAATATATTATTAACACATAATTTTGTTAAATTTTCAGCCAAGAAAGTCGCTTTAAAAGATTAAAAATTGTAAAAATATCATTAAACATAATAATCATAATAACAAATAACACACGAACATCGGTGGTAACATTTATAGGTTGTCGGAGCTGTGAAAAGGTTAAGAATTTTGAGATAAACTTAAAGAATTAGCATAAAATAAAATAAACAGAAGATCAAAATTTCACAATAAGGCAAAAAATATTCTTATTCTAGAATTTCGGTAGCACTAAAAACGGATTTTCAATACTTACATTAATGAAACTATGATCGTTACATTGTGGTATTTATAATATGTACTTACACATATCGATTGTCCGTTGATTATCCGTCACATCTCCGAAAAATCGAAATTTGGGTTCAGTATGCAGTTGTATGTAAAAGTGTACCCTCTATTTAGTACAATACTCAGATTATTCGTAAACACCACAAAATCAATTATAATGTAGAAAATATTAAGGTGAAAAAAACAAACAAAAAATGATGTTTGGGTTATTAGTAGGAAATTTCAAAACGTCATAATAATTACCGGACCGTTATGCTTCCCGGTGTTACTTTAGAGCATATTAAATACATAAAACACAAACAAGTGTGAATAATATTTGATTTATGGTGAGCATTCCAATCTTGCTTCCCTCATTATCTCAAAACTTAGTATTTGTAGAAGTCTATCTATAAATCGACTGGACTCGACTGAAGTCTATCTATAATCGAGTCTATCTATAAATCTATAAATCGACTCGACTCGATGATGATCGATTTTGATTTCATCGACTCTGATCCATTGAATTATGTTTAGGTTTACGTCTTCAAATCCATTACGAAGAGATTTTGTTATATTTCGAGAACCCCTTAGTACAAAAAGCCAATTGATTAATTGCCCATTTCATTACACATACAATAAATAACTCACACATGTGTCGCTACTGCTACCCCATCGAAACTTGTCCCGTTCAACCCTTTAACTTTAACAATAAATTCAGAGCTCCTATATATGTCTAACACACACAGCAAATAACCTTCGGTAGTTGACTTGACACGGAATTTCGGGACTACGCCGAGACCAGGAATAATGGCCTTTATGTTCGCTTTTGAAAATCTGCTGAAATGTAATACCGGAAAGGAATTATTGTACTAAAACATACAGTAGTTGTACATTGTTTGTTTCTGCTAGCGGGGAAACTATGACTATTATGACAGGAACAATGCGTTGACAATTATACATTAATAATAGTTCCGGAAACGCTTTTGTAATGTGGTTAACTAGCTATTAATGGAATAGCTTTGAATGTTTACCAATGTTTGTACAATTCAAATTATGATATCGGTAAAATGAAGTGTTTTGAACACATGTAGATACATATTATATAACAGGGAGTACGTCGAGATCCAGGTTTTTTTAGCTTGGACTAACGGGTCTTTCCAACAAAAATTTTTGACCCCTCCAAAAACCCGTGTCACACAAATGAAAGTTCATGAATTGAAATTAAAGTAATTGGCACAACAAAAAATGCATTTCTGCAAATTATATAAGGCTACCAACGGCCAAAAAGATTTGCGTAGGTCATATTCGCATATCGTCCTTGCAGCTTTCATCTGTTGGCGGTTTTTTTATATTTTATTCTAAATATCTATTTAAAACCATTTATAGGGCACAATTATGGAATTTCATAGATATGTGGCAAGTATACCAACCAGCGATCTATAAGGGATTAAAGTGGAGATGAACGCATGTAATTATATTTTTATGAATTATTTTTGCAACTTTGACAATTAAAATATTGAAAGAGGTCTCATTTCTCATTCTGGATGCAAATAATCTCTTAGTACACCTATAAAACATTAAATGGTAAACCACGCTGGTAAAAATGCTAATGAAATTGGACAATTGAGCAATTTCGTCTACTCTAGCAAGAGAACATTAAAGCATTCTTCTTTGATTTATTACTTTGGCTAACGACGACATTAGTATTTTAATAACGTGCTTATAGTATTACAAGATATTGCAATATTGGAGTAATTATTTTTGTCATTTTACTTATTAAGTCATGTCATGATAACTGTGGGCATAAGGTCAAACCAATATTGCGATTGAATAAGACAAACTATGTTCCTCTTGACGCATAACAGCGTTATGAGGAAGTTTCCTGTCTATTAACATGAAATCTTACCACCTAATAATGGGCTTCGACTTAAGTGTCAGCAATAATTTAAATAATTACGACATTTACAATAGCAACTACCTGATATAAAAACAAGTTGTAATAATAATTATTGAGACGTGTGTCCGGTTTCGAATGGCAAAGCAATATACCGAATGACTTTGACTTCTGAAGATATTGCATTGCTGGTAGGCGAACTTTGGCTGACTCGGATTACTAATTAGAGTACTAAAGATCGATTTGAATACAGATTATATTTGACATATTATTTCCTGTAATTGAATGCGCATTATCTACGGATGAACACGGATGAACCTGTGTAAATACTGTAAAGGCGTACTTACAGTTGATCTTTCATTATAATTCTCACTCAGACGAAAACAAATAACATAGAGGTGACAACGGAGTTCTCAGTGACAAAACCAACCGAGGGGCGATCTTTGACGGTGTTTGAGAGAACCTAAAAGGGCTAAAGGTCACCTTGAAACCGGACCGATCGAATAAATAAGCTGTAAATAACTGTTAATGGAAAACAAAGGACCAAGAAGAGAGGCAGAAACCTGGAAAGAATATCATCCATGTGGACTATTATCATTTTAACCGGTTGATCGGCGAGTGGTACAAAAGATAGTTCAAGGCTTGGCGGATTCGTAAGTCGTCCACTATTGTATTACCCGTGAACATTAGTAAATTTAGTAGTCAGAAATGCTTTGTTAAAAATGGAAAAAGCACACCTTTGAAAAATCCTGATAGCTGACTACACATAACCCTAAAAAATACAAAAAGAAAAACACATATAAAATACAGAATTAAAATAATTTGCTGGTAAGAAATTAAATATTATAGTTAGGTATGTAGGTACCTAACTACTTCACCAGTTGTCAGATACATCAGTTCCAATTTTGAAAATGACAGATAAAATAATTTTCTACTTAAAAATCAAATTATAGGTAAGATAAATTTAAAAGAAAAGTTCAAGTTAATTTTTCAGAATTATAATCACACAGAGACCAACATCCGAAATTATTTTTTCCATATCACAAGCCACATGAGTAAAAATATTGGTTGGTTAGTCCAGCAAGTGATGAGTTCAAATTTCAAATTTTTATTGATAAAGTTCTGAGCGAGAGCTAGTAAGAATGTCATCGTCGTTCGACTTCTTCCTTCTCACGCATCTTGTTTGAAAATGTAAAAGACAGAAGATATTAGAACGATGACGTCACATACGTCGTTGGGACAACTGTAAGTTGCTTCGGGCAGCGGCCTGCACGCAAAGATTGTCCTGATGGTAGTCATTTCCAATAGGAGCTGAAGAAAGAATCGATAACTCACTCAGTCCAAATTATCGCAGCATTTATCGCATGAGATCATTTTCTAATTCGGCGTCCAACCACTGATCTCAGAGGCTACCCTGTGTGAGTGCACGGGAGACACATTCATTAGTTCTGCTAAAACTCTCTTCGCGTTCGTTTTCTCGCCACGTGACACCATTAACATTTTTGCATCCGAGCGTCTGAGGTCTGCTGGAAGGCCGTGAGCCGTGATCGCCGCCAGACGCCGCTGCATCGGAGTTATTTTTACCCGTCTGACGAGGAATTCAATATCCGATACTCGTTAAATGCTTCGATGGCGTAGCTACTATTATATAGCAATATATCACGCAGATCAGAAAACGCCAACACCTCGAAACGCCGACAGTAAAATATAATGGCGACTGTTGTGAACCATGGTCTTACTTTTCGGGAGAGCGAAAACAAAGACACAATGGTCAAGAAAGAAACAACTTCCAAGAGGAAGCGGAGAGGAGAAGGAGATGTGCAAGAGGAAGATTGGGAAGTACCTGCCTATTCAGATGATTTTAAAAGTGAATAATGCGGAACACGCCCTTCCGAAATCTGGATTATGTTAAGCAGGTGAAGGAAGCTTGGAGAGGAACGACTTGGTAAAGATGAAGGTTGAGAAGTACCCAGCTAATAAGTCTGATCTGATTATTAAATACATCTAAAGTCAATTCCAGCGGCGCGTTTCGATGAAAAAGAAGGAAAACGTTTATTAATCATAAATATATTCATTATAAGAAGAAGCTGTAGCACATTTAATAGATTATGCCTAGAGGTCGATGTGTTTTACACGAACCTCACAAATTCACAACATTCGTAAAAAAAATAACTTTCGATCGCATCTGTTTAACCGAAAACTTAATATTTCATTGATTTTTTTAAGCTCCTCACATTTCCTTTTTTGCTGTCAGCAGTTCGAATATGGATAAAATTACTTTCTCAAAGATATTTTAATAGCCATTCAAATTAAAATGTCTTCATCTTCTTCGTCCGTGCACTGTCCCAACTCATTGCCTAGGTAGGCTGTTGGGGTTGGCTCTTCTCGTTCTCAGGCTATATCTTCTTCGGTTTGGGTATCGTTTTCAACCAGGCCGTTTCTCTGTAATATTTTGGAGCATTGAGTCATCCAGGAGTTCTTTAGTCTTCCTCTGGATGACTGTCGATGAAGCTCCATAGACATTGCCTGTTTCACTGTGTGGTCTGTGTGGTCTCCGTCTTATGTGTCCATACCATCTCAACTGTCATTCCTTCAGTTTACTGTTTATGTCCGTGACACCCAGGCTACCACGAATGTGTGAATTTTTACCCTATCTAAATGTAAACCCTGGAAATATTTCATAAAACACCTTTTGTAGATTTAAGTAAGAAGATGCACTTTATCAGAATTGTTTATATTAGGTATATTTTTGTGTATATTTTTTTCTATTATGGTCTTAAATTTCAATGTCGTTATTTTATTGGTCAATGACAAACATTCTTAACACTTATGAATTTATGAAGACTGTTTATAACGCCAATAAATAAAATAATATACTATAATTGGTAAAATAAGATTTATAGGAAAATGTTCAATGTTTCCGCGCTCCTGAATGGCCGCAATTTGTTGCTTATGATCGTTGTTTGGCTTAGAACAGTCGGTACGGGAAGGATACAACCGGAGATGCTTGCAATAAATCAGTGGAAACGGGAAGTGTGAGTGAAAGAGTAGAAAAATTCATGACAGACAGGATGTAATGTCATAAAATGCAACCCTTTGCATTGACCATGCATAAATAATAATTGCTTACTCCAAATCAAAAAAATTAACAGCTCATTGTGGTCAAGACTTTAGCCACTGTTAATGCAGGAATCTTTGGGATGAGATCCTGTTTTCTTCAATTTCTAATGATGTGGGTACCTATTTTTTTAAATGAAAATTCATTAGCACCGTTGTGATTTGAAACTCGATGAAACAACAAAAACACATACATCTATAAAATTTAGCCTGCGAGAGAATGCGATAGAATGAAACCTTAACGCATTGGCCGCTTTAATTATGAGATTACTTTTCAATGCTCATATTGGTTGAGATTGTGTGGAGAAGGTTTCACTTTTACCGCGTGTGAACTGTGCTCGATTTTTTTTAATGCGAATACCGTATGAGAGTCCCTACTCTACTCCCAACCGTCTGGAGTGATACCATAGCAAATAGCAATCCCAATTGGGGTACATTGTGAGGCTGAAGGAAGGAGAAGGGAAAGGAGATGAGCAAGTGTAAGACCACCATTGTTAAGACCACCTAGAAGCTAAAATCTGGTCACCAAACATGGCTAAAGCCATTTCAAGAAACGCCGCAATTCTCAATGGTGATTTATTGGATTATGGATTGTGGATTATAAAAATAATTTTAAATTAATTAATTGTGAAAAAACAAAAATAGTTAAATCACTTACCCAGATTTGAACCCGTGAGCACCGGATTGATAGTCAATAGCCTTGTTCCTCGACCACCTAATGTAAACGTTGCTATCATTTTCATGTTGTGCATATAATAGTCCTGTCGCGGAGACCTACGTTGTAATACTCATTTACAACGAAGCTATCAGCCAAAATACAAACTTTAAAAAATATAATGAAAATTTAAAAAATTAAAGTGGATTCCAAGAAAGAAGCTACGAAGGTCATAATAACATCGTTATTTATTATACAGGATATTCAGTTTTACCCGTAGCAATACCGAGTGATTTATTTTACGATGCCTTTTACGCACGCCAATATTCAAGACTGTATTTTTCCTCAAATTGGATATCATAAGAAGAGCAAGCATCCTCAAGAGCGTATGTTCCAAGTAATGATGTGCACCCGGGAATATTCCCCGACCTAAAATAAATTCCCTAGTCTTTTTATTAAGAAAGCTATTCTGAATGAGGTTGCCTTTTTATGAAAATGTTTTTCCATACATTTTATACAAGTAGTAATGTGCATCCGGGAAAATTCCTTGCCCTAATATAAATTAAAAAGCGTTTTTATTAAGAAAGTTATTTTGAATGAGGTCTTTTTATGAAAATGTATTTATCTTAACCCTTGATTCTACGAAACGGGCGGTCCGTTTGATAGATTCCTCTTTACATTCAAAATGAACAATATTGGTCCCAGAACGGTGCCCTGTGGGATACCAAAATTTGATGTTTCTTGGTGGCTAGGTTTGTCATTTATTTTAATAAATTGTAGACGATTGTTCAAGTAATCTTCTATGCATTGGATATCTTTATCGGTGATGTAATTTGATTTCAGTGTTTTAAAAAGCTTTACGTGAGAGATACTATCGAATGCTTTTCTTATGTCTATAAATTGCATTCTTTACAGCACAGCAAAGATAGTTTTTCGATATCTCCCAAAATTTTCAAGTTGTGAGCTTTCAAAAAGAACTTGAGTAAAACGAATACAATTGTGTCTCGTGATGTAACACGAGACATAATAATTCACAATGCTAATGGCAGTACTACAGTACTGCTGTGCCAGGCATTGTGTGTACCTTGACCGGGCGCAAATATCAACATTTTGTCGGCTTACATCGTCGATATGTAGGTACAATTCGATATTTTCCAAAAATTCTGATACATATGAAAATAATGTGGAATTTGGTTGTAGGAAATAACCTCACGTAGATTTTACCATTTAGAAGAGAATTCCCACAATATTCCACATTTCGGGAATATACCCAAAAAATAATTCCCGGGAATTTGTCCATCACTAGTTCCAAGTCCTGACAATGTCAGAGGATACTCTCGACCATAATTTCTTTGAGAGTCGTATCAATGACAAATTTCAAAACTTCATGTATAAATTGGTAAAACTTAAAACTGAACTCCCTACCAATATTCCCTGCCCTCTCAACATTACTGAAATTAACTATTTATTCATAAATTTTATTTACAAAAATTGCAATAAAATTGAACAATAATGCCTGTGTCAGACTATGCTATACTCTCACGGCTTGGTCAATTTCAGCATACAGTTCACCCACGTATGCTGAAAAGTCACGAGAGTACAACGCAAGTGTTTCATTCCCATCAATCACATTATTAACCCTTTTGTTTGTATACATTTGTTCTTGCGGTGCTTTTGTGTGCAGGTTCCTATTTTTAGTTGGGTAGGTACACCCCACAATTTTGATGACTAAATTAATGAAAAGCCAAATTATAAAAAAAAGTCCTAACAAGAATGCCCCTGTTGCACCTACCGGTCGTACCAGAACTGGAGTGCTCCTGGGTGGGGTAAAATATTCGTATCGGAAATTGGACATCGTTAAAAAAATTATCACAGAACACGCCACAAATTGCACCCAAGTCCAGCCTCCCTTGTTAGGTAGATAGGTACACCCCACAATTTTGTAATGACTAAATTAAAGAAAAACCAAATTGTAAAAAAAATGTCCTAACAAAAGAGTGCCCCCTATTGTACCTACCGGTCGTACCAGAACTGGAGTGCTTGCTCATGGCTGGGTGGTATTTTCGTATCGTAAATTGGACATCGTTAAAAAAATGATCACAGAACACGCCACAAATTGCACCCAAGTCCAGCCTCCCTTGCCACTACTGCCGAAAATTCAAAGCAACAAAGTAGAGTTAAAACAAGTCAATGTTTCTGAATAATTGAGGACTTATAGTCAGCAACGGTGTTGCCAATTAGCTGAGGCTAATGGAACACGGAACATGCAAGCTTACTTTGCTGGTACAGCCAAAACCACCTCAACCCAGGCCAGGACACCGAATCAAATCGATCGCTCAATTCTATAACCTATCAGACCGCGGGCATATTCTTTCAGGAGGCCAGAATATTTCCGCTTTGCAATAAAATCAAAATATATGGAATGTTTCTGAACGTATCTGAAAACTAAAAACTGTTTTTGAAAGGTGATGAAATAAGCATTCAAATTTTATTATTATAAATAAACAGTTTTTGAAATATAAAATTTTTTAATGCAAGTTTTTTTATGGAAAATTTATAAGATAGTTTTTTTGAGACCTTTACATCAACTTATTATTTACAATACATTGATAAAAGAGGTATGTAATCTACGAGTACTATTCTCTTTTATAACCCCCACCCCCTTAAACGAGGTGTCAAGAGACGTACTTGACTTACGTTAACATAATATGATTCACGAAATTATTTGGAGGAAAAATGTAAATGAAATTTTGGACTCCGGTGACTTGTTTTGGTGATTTTTAACATTTTTTTCTTCAAATCTAACAAAAAAGTCTTCCAAATATCACCACTGGTCACTCAGTTGAGTAACCGCCCAAACCCCCACCCCGACCCTAACTATCTAATATATAAAATATTCTGATATTTGTTTGTTTTAGGTTTGCAAAAAAAAAACATCAAAAATGTCATCGTAGACTAAAATTTCATTCGCATTTTTTACTCTAAATAATGTCAGGAATCAGTGGCAAAAGTACGTCTGTTACACCCTGTATACTGTATACGTATATGCCCTTGGCATTAAATAAAGATGAATGTAAGACTGCGGTTATCTTACGTTATACGTGATTAGAAAACTAGTTGGTAGAATTAATAATGCATTACTTGATCAAATTGTATATTCTCACAGGAACGCCGAACGGTTCGAGAACGTGGTAAAAAGGAGTTCAAAAGGTTGCCGGGTTGCCTGCAGTTAGTGCCGCAACCGTTATGGCACCGTACCGTAAAAAAAACCACGTTATTTCCTACACGAAATCGACATGAAAGGCATTATTGTGGGTTGCGTGTTCAACACGTACGTGAATGTGTACATTGAATTAACTCGACGTCGGAAATAATTGTCTAAGTACATATTTAATTTAACCCACACGGAAAATGTTTCTCTCTCTCGTAAACCCCAAATTAAGTTCCGTTCTTTGAATTTTTTCGTGTGTGACTGCCGTAAACGTTTTGTGTGAATACTTGCTTTATTACGGGGAATGCAAAGGTTCCCAGGCCTGACAAGTTACGTTATTGTAGGTGGGTTCGCATATTTTTGCATTTTATTAGGGTTTCAACGAGGATGGCAAAATGTGGAAATAATATCAGCCTAATAAGCATTTTGCACGATGCTCTTTTTTAATACCGATACCCATATGTATCGGGACCCATGAAATCTTGGCTTTACACCACTATTATTTTCGTACTATATTAGAAGATAAAGGGAGAAAGTTATTTATTTATTTATTAACACCCTTTTTAGGGGCTTTTACATACGTGTAGTAAAAATTATATAGTATTTAATGTAGACAACTGAACTGCTTCAGTAACAACATTTTGTATTTGTTTAGTGGCAAATTGAGGATGTCCACTGAATTGGTTTAACTCACTCAGTCTTGCTGCAAACTTCTTGGGTTCAGGACATGCGAGCAGTTTAATAACCAAGAATTCAACTAAGAGTGCCCATCATACAAACCAGGCAAAACCACGCATTATACGTTCCTCAATGCAACACTAATGGTGGGTTTCTTCATTTACCGAGAATGCTAAATGCAATGCTAATTGTAAAAGTAAACGGTCAAATGCATAGAAATTTTTAAATTTCGATCGTTTACTTTTACAATTAGCATTGCATTTAGCATTCTCGGTAAATGAAGAAACCCAGAAACCCACGGTCAAATGCATAGAAATTTTTAAATTTCGATCGTTTACTTTTACAATTAGCATTGCATTTAGCATTCTCGGTAAATGAAGAAACCCACCCTAACTCTAAACAAAATACATTCACCGCGCTTCACACATCTTTAACAATTAATACAGTGAATTCGACTTATTTAACACAGTACCTAACATTTTCAAACCTAAAATGAATAAATAACATTTATGCATACATACTACTATTTACACACAATAGATCCATACCTTTCCCCTCCCTTCCACCATCCCATCCATATGACCTAATTTAACTATTTTTCTTTATACCTACTCACTAAATAATTTAATATACGTCAGTGAAAACTTATTATTAGTTAAATATTTACACATATTTCATCAAACATTATTAATTATTTTAACTGTTGGTTTTCCAAATAAAATAAAATAAAGAAACTTTGCTAACATTGTTCGATGGCATACGAAGAAACAACCTGGAATACGCCAGCGACGTTTGGGCACCATACCACCGGAAGTACATTGATATCTTGGGGCAAATTCAGAAGAAATTCATAAGGTATATCTATCTATATGCAGGCACATGGAATCTATCAAAGGTTCGTGTATCATATTGACTTACTTTATAAACTGATTCTGTAAGTCTGGAAACTAGGCGGAAAGCAAGTCAAGCTATGTCTTTAATTTATCGACTAACTATTTATCGATAGCCCATTCCTCCTGGGATGCTATGATTTATTTGTACCAGATCCATACCTACTACAGCCGGAGTCGATACCATAACCTGTTCAGAGTACCGAATTGCAGACATCCTAGCAAAGCGTAGCAATACGAGGGGAGTGGTGCTGTTAAATGAACTTGCAAACCATTTGGATGTAAGTTACTGTTCTCTAAATGCCTTAAAACTATTATTGAAGAGTCGCCTGACTAAATGCTGATATGGCGACTAAATTATACTCTAATTGGAATAATATTTTGTTGTACAATAATAAAACTATTTTTTTTTAAATACTTACGAATTCAAAATATTTTTGCGATTAGCGAAGGAATAATACTTTGCTATGTATTTATTTAATCGTCAAAAAAAGCTACAATTTGAACATAACCATAGAATACACGAAAGCATATTTGTTATTTGCCGATGATGTTAACAATTTATATCGAAAAGAACAAAATAAAATTTTATTTAATTTAACAAAAAACGTAACTCTCCATCGACTTATCTTAATAATTGTGCGGACTTATCTTACGTATTGTAATTTTTAAAGTATTATATTTTTCCATCTTGCATGGTGAAGTATTTAGTTTCGATTTCATTTGGTTTTTGACTTTTGTTTTTGTTTTAGATGTTGTTTTTGATTTGGTCTTCTATTTTGTCTTCTATTTCGTTTTTGATTTTGTTTTTTGATTTTACTTTGATAATGTTGTGCTTATTTAGAAGTTATTTGTAATAGGTAAATAAAAAAATAACATGTAAAAGCCCAGCCGGGCGTGAAATTCATAAATAAATTCATTAAAACATACACGGGAAATTCACAATACCTGACATAAAACTGCAATAAACATATGTTAACTTCTTTTCATTATCAATATTTTAAATATAAAACGAAATGTACAAGCAACTTTTCCACATAATATAGTCAGATAAATAACAGACGACAGATGTCAAATAATATCCGCTAACTAAAACTGTACAAAAATTGGCATATGAAAAAACATGGAAACTGGACGAAAAAAATACTCGTATATTCGATTCAGCGCTGAACGAGAGACCTGTCCTGTATGATCTACGTATATCGATTAGAAAGAAAAAGTGATGTCATCAATTTACATACAATTTACACCAATCACAACGTCTTTTGAATCCTTATTATTACATAAGTATACAGGCACCTAATACTAGTACTAATCTAATTTAAATATTGGCAGTGCCTACGTATCTGCACGGAATTGTTTCCTCTTTCGATAGCAAGCAGGCAAACAAAACTTTCTTCATTGTGTGTGGGCTTTCGTATGAATACCGGAATATCACAAACAAATTAACAATATACGTTCTCAATAAATGTATCGCTGACATACACGAAAGTATATTAATTTAGTTGATTTGTTTAAAATAACAAACAGAAATAAAACGTAACAAAACATTTCAATTCGTAAATCAACCAATTCAAACCGTAACTTCAGAAGATCCACCGCTACTCCAATTGCAGATTTCCTCACAACTTTACACTGCTTTATGTCGTGATATTTTGCAGCACCAGTTGAGTTTGCTATTTCCATGCCAGATAGATGCTAATAACTCCTCAAGACAATATAAAATTTATACACATTTTGATGAAACTGTGGGAAGATTGTACATAATAAAATATTGTCTAGTAATTTGCAACGGCCCACGGTGCGCGCGGCGCCGCAATGGTCGTTATTTGCAGCCAACTGTATCAGCCGGGTTCACACGGTATTGCCATTATGCAGGAGTCACAAATTAATGTATGTAACAACAGATATATTTAGTAGAATGTACAGAATTGTTACAGCTTGATAAAGGTGTTCACATACGGAGCGACTCATGTTAGCAGCGACTTGTGATTTACTGAAAATGGGGTGACATAGCCTCGTAGTGTAGTAATCACATAAAAAGTAAAAATGTATGAACTATTCTGTGTTGATGTTTTGCGTCGAAGGGATATACAGGGTGTCCGGGGGTAAAGTGCATTATCTTCGGGAGGTGATTCTACATGATGGTAGGAGTAAAAAAGATTAACAACTTTTTCCGAAATTCCAACTTTTTTTTTCCCATACAAAAAGACGTACCTACTAAAAATCCTCAGTGTAAGGTACGATCTTACTTGCTAAGTTGCTGAGAGCCTGCCGGACGCCCGACTCGATTGTGATTGGCCCGTATCGTAACAGCGGAAAACAATAAATCTGGCCGCACACGCCGGACTAATTTTATCCTTTTGCCTCAAAACTACCCGTAAACGTTGGAATTTCGATAAAAGTTGATTATCTTTTTTACTTGTACAATCATGTAGAATCACCTCCCGAAGTTAATGCACTTTACCCCCGGACACCCTGTATAAGCCATATCCGTGGGAGAAGTACAAAAACATGACAAATAGAAGAGCATAACTTTATAAACAACCATGGAGTACGTGGCAAAATGTCTGCCTAGTTTATGAGCTAACTTACCGGTAGGTAACAAATTGTTAAAATTAAATAATCTTTTTCCGAAAAGTGTAACGTAACAAGCGGAGTTCCACAGGGATCACACCTTGGTCCAATCTTATTTATCTTTTTTTTTTATATTTCGTACCGCATTCAAAACATTAAGATCGCATAATATTCTTCAAGATAATACCATCAAATTGTTAATTTGATGCAATGAAAACAGATTTTCTAAAAAAACCTCAGAATGTCAAATAATCATATATATTTTCGAATAAAACAACAGTTGAATTTAATAACAACGTAATATGATATAATAATGATAATATGTGATAACACAAATATTAAAACCTTCACTTTAAAAAATAAAACAACTACGCTCCTGCCGCTGTAAAACGTTTTTCGGTCACATGCTTAATTTATGATAAGGTTAGAACGAACCTATCAGCGTTACGTCTTTTTACAACATAAGTGTGTTTAACGCGACTTATTCCGTGGGATTTTCGTTCACAGTTAAGAAAATAATAATCAGCGGGGTTGTAGCAATTTATATACGGACACTCATTCACAAGCACACGTGAAAAATGACAATAATTATTTGTGTCATTTGAGATAACATAGGAGCGGGCGTGTATTGAATGGACTTATGCCGCGCATGGGAGGGAGGCCCACGCCGGAGAAAACTGTAAAAAGTGTATCAAAAGAGATCTCGGGCAGGTGGGGTGTGGGACGGGCCAGGTAGGCGGCCACGGAGCCTCTGGAGACGGAGGTGGTATTAACCGATTGTGACCCGAGCTGATGCAACGCCGGACCGAGGTGGGTGGCTCCTGCAGACATCATGCTATACCGGCAACACCACCACTATCAAAGAGCTTGCCCTTGGGAGCACTCGGGATTTCATAACACTTGATCCCTCTGCCAAGTGATCCCTCGAATACTGATCCTCACAAAGGATAATTTCTGTTATAGGTACTCGTACTTTCTCCCTGCTAAATTATGCAAAAATGTTAAACAGTATATGACAAAAGTCAATACATGGCGTCTTGAGTGGAAATCCGCTACACAAATACATATATTTGCTAACAATAATGCCGTCCGAAAGAGAATGCAGAGATGATATAATATACCACTGACTACCAAAAGTTGACATACTTATAAATACAGACGGTTTAAGGAAAATACACAAAATACGGTAAGGAGACATAGTTATAATCCGTCGAGTGTAATATTTGACTTAGCCGTAGCGAAGTCCCGTTTTAAGTCGACCGTTTTTCATTTCATCCGTCTATAAAGTTGTTTTACATTCTGTTATGAAAATATTTGCGTTGGACGCCAAAATGTTATGAAAATATTTAGCTTTCACATTGGAAACTAAAATGTTAGGAATATAATACATGGAGAGCAAGAGACAAGTGTAATTATTACTGGAGAATTTGTATCTCAGGCGTGGACCTTAAGCAGGCGGCTATAAAATACTTTGTATGAGGATAGGTTATTTAAATGAAATAGTATAGTGCTTTGACACAGTTAAATTAATTTATTAATTAAGTACAAATAATAATCAGGGCTAGACTAAATTCTGAATGGGCATATTATGGAGCGTTAGTACCGTTTAATCTTGAGGAGTTGATGAATGGGTGAATGCCATATGTAGGCGATCCATAGCAGGCTGGAGCGACGAACAGGCCCCCAGTCCCGCGGTTTCCCAGCGACGTCCCGTCCCAGGGCGGTTGCCAGCCAGCCGACTATGTTGATGACGGCCAAGGTGGGCGATCTTCGGCCGCATCTCTGCGAGCACCTCTGGCTCCAGGTATAGTCGAAAGGTCTTGTCATGACTGCGTCTGCAGATGCTGGATGTGAGTAAATCCAGAAGAAATAATCTGCTCCCATGGTAATCCGCTGCTGATCCAGGATTTAAATGATTGTCCTGATGGTCTTCAATAATGGATGCCGCTGGTGGGCGCGGATTTATCAATCTTCACATGTTGTTAAAATAATGTTGAACTACGACTATTTGATTACGTCGACCCGCCGCAGGGACGGTGGCCGTGGTCACCTGTGGCTGCTCAAAAAATGACGAGCTCAAGGCCAGTCCTGCCTAGTGAACCCCTCTGTGCAGATCCTCAGTATCACCAACTGAGCAAAGGTAAACATTTCAATGCTACCAATATAAAGATGTTGAATGTTAACAAACTTCACACCAAAAGTACCCATACACAGATAATTCACTTGTTACATTATTTTTTATGTAACAATTCCGTTTCCGGTTCAAGATGGTGGCTGTTTTAAAGATTAATTCAAATGTGAAATCGTCGTACATATTATTTTGACTTTCTTATTTGCATTATTTCAAAGTTATTTCACGTACCTGCCTGAAGAAAAATGAAAAAGAATTATTGTGATTGAGATAGTGACGTTTCTTTGTATAAATCACTGTATAATTCCTTTTTTTTATATTAGCTCCACACAGGAGGCACCGAGGAAAACAATTTCCCTAGGGACCTATGTAATCTTTGAGGATGCTGTGTGGAGGGTTTTTTAAGGGAAAGGAAAGAGAAGATATGGGAATGAAAAAGGTATGAGGGATGGGTAGGATTCTGGGGGTCAGTGTGGCCAGGAGTGACGGAAATATTTAAATCCTTATTTGAAATATGAAAAATGTTATGTAAATACAATTAAGAGGTAGGTATTTAAGTATGTAACTACTTACAAATCTTATGATGTAAATTTTGAGCTAGAAACTCTTTCTTTAGTCGCGATGTAAATAATAGAAATTTAATAGTAGTAGGCACTAGCAACTTCGTTGGATACTTACTTTAACGAAGTTTATACCAAAGTGACCAAGAAATACCTGTACCACCATCCACCAGCAGAAGTGTGGGTGCCATTGCCAGCATCACACAACCTGACTTAAAAATAATCTGGTCCCACCTCTATCATGTCTCCGTCATTCCGATGAAACCGTTGTTCCAAATATCACTCACTCCACCTCAGATGGCTGTTTTATCTCAGTTGTTAGAGATGATGGATGAACCGCCAGATGTCAGATAGCCACACGAGCTCATCTCAATTGGAGAAAGACGTATGATTGTAGGACGATCACGCCCGCCGTATTTCCGGAATGTTAATCTTCTTCGAGTGGGAGATACGAAGTATTGTGAAGGCAAATTACGCTCTTATAGTAATTGTATATTAGTAAATTTAAAGCCGGTTCCGCCATTGTAATAGTACTAAAATTTATATCTCTTGTTGAAATTTTTTCACGAAAAGCGGATTCCGTCAATCAAAATTAATTGACCCATGGTCTTGCCACTGAGAGCTCAGTTGTACCTAACCACCTTTCAGTTAGAGAAGTTACAATGGACCATTAACCGGGTAACAAAAAGCAATTTACAGTAAAAAAATACCATGCATTTGCTTTAGTCATAGAAAGTTTCAGTAGTAGTTCTAATTTTGTTGGCGCCTATACTTATTTTTTTCCAAATTTAACAAATTTTAACACTGAAGCAACACTTCTATTCATCAAACAAATTCATAATTTTTAAACATAATACTTTTGGTTGTCTGTGATGTTGTGCGTGATGTGAAATATTTTTGCATAATGAAATCAAATATGTTTTGAAATTTTTGAAATTGGAACTGATGATGTGAGTTCAGACATGCGATAAAGTAAGTAGGTACCTATCTACCTGTATCTAATCAGAAAATTATTTTATTTTTATCACATTAATAATTTGAAAGGTGTATTTTTTTTTTAATTTTTGACAGATTTACCGAGTTCATTCGAAGGTTACATTTCTGACGTCTTTCTAATTATCAGTAAAATCATAGTAATAAAAAAATTGGCAATATTCCTTTTTGAAAGGCAATGTGATACGGGGAAAATACTTTCAGTTTCACAAATCCTACAATAATTATAATAGCCCGTGATTTATCGAGGGTCTGTGCTAGAATTAAACAATAAACAATAAGTAATTTTCTTGAATACGTCTTAAGGGCCCGCAACCCGAATTTCTACCGATTTCTTACATATCTCCCTTAAACACGTTAGGTTAAAGCTCTTAAAAAATATATGTTATTCTTGAAGATAATATCTAGACATTGCCCGCGCCGAAACGCAAATTATATAAAATTCCCTCGATAGAAAAAAATCGCAAAGTATGCTCCAAAAATTATTATAAACACGTCTGTTTCAGTTATTTTACAATTTATATGTATGAAAAATTCACAGTGTTTCATTAAATGTTTTTTAAGACAATTTTTGCTCTATTTTAAACGAGTCGTGTTTTATTAAAGATGTTCGCAATTTTCGCATCGATTTTATCGCTGTACATGTTAGCGCTCTCCTCTAACATTCGTAATTTCGTATCTCTCCATCTTCTTCTTTTCGAACCCGGTTGCAGAGCATTAAAAATGCGCGTGCAAAATATAAAGCTCTCAATGTTAATACCACCTTGAGTTGTGCAGCTATAAAATAGCCAACTATGTAACTACGAACTTTAAAAATTCCAATTTTTTTAATCTTTCTATTAGAAAATATTATTAAAATCTAGGATGAAGCCGGCTATTAACTAAAAATAGTTAATAATAATTACTAGTGTATTAATATCTTACTATGGTATCATTAAGAGTTTTACCTTGCTTTTATTACAAGGATTTACATGAAACTACATAGCTTTCATGAGTTACAACATTTTTTCTATATATAAAAAAACAGTCTTACTTCTGTATATTGAATTTATTAAACACATTCTTTATGATCAGAACTACTCAATGGAATTTAAGCCCCCCTGTTCCTGAGGCAATTATAAAAGCAATTTTACCTACGCGGTCGGCTTTATGATAAAATTCGTCAAAAAACGAGGTGACACCTGTGAAATAAAAAAACGATACGAGACACCTACGTTCTCAGTCGGTACACAGAAACTGCCCACTACGTAAAATAAACCAAATATACCTGATACAAATACCGAATCAGTACGTATTTCGTAGAACATGACAAGATAGATACTTTCCAGATTTAAAACTCATAGCTTTACATATTGGAATATTGAATCAATTTTATTGGTACAAACTTTTGTTTTAGACATATGTGCTGGTGACCAGTTGATTATCTAATTGCCCTTATAATTTTGGCGGTGAAGTCCTTATGGCTTATCACTTATCACTACGCTGACATAGTAGAAAGTCCAGCAATGTTCACATTTCAAATACAAACGAAATAATCACATTAAATCCAAAGACAACTAAACAATTATAGACATACAGGGCTCGCTGATACAATATAGTACACAACTGCTGACACTGTACAAATCGTCAAGTGCACCCCACTATTGAATTTGGTAGCCTCCTCTGATCTGGAGCCCCAAGGTACTTACTAAAAAAAACCCTTGACTCTGTGTAGAAACGGGCGGTCCGTTTGATAGATTGTCATATCTAAACAAACGGATTGCAATCTTTAGGGCACAGGCGTCAGGTGGGAATGCTATCCTTGTTCTCCCGGTATTTTAATGGAAGATGCTCCTGAGGAACTAGCGTCAATGATCCCTTCGGCACCAGTGCACAGTCTGGAAACATGCCAAACGCGCGCCCAACATTAGTAAACGGTTGACATTCTTCACATGAGAACGTTTTGAGTTCAACAATTCGGTTGTGGAACGATTTTCCAGCATCTGTGTTTCCTTCGTCCTACAACATTCACTCCTTCCTCTCATCCTGTGTGAAGAATTGAATATCAACAGCAATCATTCCAATAACGCTGTGTAAGGAAGGGGGCACACGTTAATTACGTCTACTTGAAAAGAATATACGAAGTGGCCCAAATTTATCTCACAAAGGGGGGGGGAGGGGTCTAGATTAGAAGAAAAACTGCCCACGTAATTAATGTATGCCCCCTAAGCTTATTTGCCGGGGATTATGTTGAATAACTTTTATAAAACATTGTTATTTCTTAATATATTACTTAAAACAGTTTTAAACTTTTTTCCACTTTTTATTTTATACTAGCTGGTTCCCGGCAGCGTATTTCCAAAACCTATAACGGTTCAGTCGCTTTTAGGGAATGCAATCCCGCAAGACCATGTCAATCCAGGTATTTGCGAGACTGAACAATCTTAGTCCCGCTGAATCCAGGTATTTGCGGGATCCAGCAGGGTGGACGTAGATATCCAATCAATCGTATAATAAAGACCTTATACCTCGATCTACCAACCTTGCTTTTAGAGTTTTAAATTTATACCTAATCAAACAAGTTCTTTGGGACATTTTAAATGGCTTATTAATATACCTTTAGTTAGACATATATAAAGTTTAAGTCATAAATTGGCAAAGAATAAGATAAGACATAAATTTACATAATAACTTAAATTTAAATAATAACGTTCACACGATAAATAATATTCTTGTACAATAAGCATCATACTCGTAAATTTAAACATTATTTTGGAAATAGTTTCGTAAAAAGGGTAAAGTATTAAGTTATCGTGTCGTCTGATAAACGGCTTTTGATATTGGACACAAGGTAGCCAGCGGCTGAAAAAGCTCGTTCAGCTTCCATGCTGGTTGGCACAATAGTCATTAGAGCATTGTAAGTGAATAGCCTTTTAATCCACCGGACTCGGAAGTAATTTATTTCCTTCTTTATCAAAACCTCAATGTTGCTCTTATTGCCAGATATAGGTTGTTGGGCTGTTGAACTCTAACTCTTCATACTACGCTTCTCCGTAATCCCGCCAGTCCAGCGGGATCCCGCAAAATTTTCGACCGAGATTAGTCCCGCAAAATGTCTGCGGGATCTCGGTATTTCGGGATCCCGGTATACCGGGATTGCATTCCCTAGTCGCTTTACATTTTCAATATCAAAATTTAAATATTTAGAAATAAAATTATTAATTTCTAATACACGCACTGGAAAGATTATTTTATCTAGATTTTTGAATAATTTTTGTTTTTGCGAAGTGATAAAAAATTATCAATATAGAGGTATATTTTCAATACATGGGAATAATATTAAAATTGAAATATTTATAAATAAAATTATTAATTTCTAATATATAGTCCCGCAAAATGTCTGCGGGATCCCGGTATACCGGCATTGCATTCCCTAGTCGCTTTACATTTTCAATATCAAAATTTAAATATTTAGAAATAAAATTATTAATTTCTAATATCAGAAAGATTATTTTATCTAGATTTTAGAACAATTTTTGTTTTTGCAATGTGATAAAAAATAACCAATATAGAGATATATTTAAAATGTAAATTGTCGACTGAACCGGTATAGGTTTTGGAAATACGCTCCCGGCATGCGTAGCAATGCAATATTCAAAGAAATACATTGTTTCTCTCTGAATCACCTTTCCCGTGCGTCCCCGTTCCCCTCACGCGTCCCCTTCCTAGCTAGCTTTATAAATTATAGTATGTTATTCTGACGTATAAGTTATATTACTGTAAAGTTTCATTAAAATCCATTCAGTAATTTTTGCGTGAAAGAGTAAAAAACACACATACATCCATACAAACTTTCGCGTTTATAATATTAGTAAGATTTTAACGTTACCGGTTTCAGCCTATTAACGCCACATTTTAATTTCCGTTGGGCTAAGATCTAAAAAAAACATATTAATAACATCCTTTCTCAGTATTAAGCATAAAAATAAACACAAAACACTGTTACAAAAATGCCATAAAATTCGTCGGCAAATCCAAAGCCGGAAGTTGAATCAGATCAATTCCATAGAATTCATGAGCAATTCTAAATAATATTAAAAAATATAAATACACACAAGCCGACATGGGTTATTCTTATGTGGATTGCCGGGCAAAGCCGGGCGGCAATTTATTTTTATTAAAATGAATTAATCTGGTAAATATGTAGACAGGAAGTCCCTTCCCGGCAGAAGAATTGCAGTAATCTGACCTTCCTGCTTACAATAATTATTTTTGTGCCAGAACAGATTCTCACGCCAACCCTCCCTCCTCGCCGTGATGTGAATTCATAATCGGTATTTGGACAATGATTTTTGTGGAAAAGGCTTGGGCAAACAAAATGAGTCAACACAAAGTTAATACAATGCAAACATTATTAATTTATTAAAAATACTAAAACCGAATTTGCATAAATGATATTCGAGATAGGTCATTGATGAGATAGATATTGATGTTATTTTGTAGCGGCGAAAGGATTGACAATTGCACATTATCTAAAAATCACGAAATCTGACTTTACTAGTCAAGACTAGCCCTAAGAAATTTAAACAAAAGAAGTATAAGTTTATTTATTTTATTTGGAAGCGGGTATGGGTACCGCCGCCCCGGGAACCATTTATTGGAGAACCAACACCTCTGCCATAGGTCACCCCAAGTGGTTCGCTACGTTTGGTGACTTAGTAGAGGTGCTTGGGTTCATGGGGTGACGTTTGTCCGGGTCTTGGGATGCTTGATCTTTCCTTCCCTAAAAATACCCTCAACACAGCATCCCCAAAGATGATATAGGCCCTGAAGGGAATTATTTTCCTCGGGGCCTTCTGTGTGGAGCTTATGTAAAAAAGGTACTTCGCTTGTTTGAAATTTTGATACATCAGTTCAAATTTTTAAAACAGAAATTAAAATGTTAAAATATGATATTGTAGAGAGGGGCTTTATCGCTTGTCCGAATTCTTGGCGCAATCAGTTCCAATTTTGAAAAAAAATTGAAAACAAATCCGAGTTCATTGAACCAGGGTTATAATCACAAATACACAACGACACGGCCTATGATTAAATTAGTATGGTTGATGATGATGTACATTGTAAGTGTAAAGCAAAGATGATACGAAATTATGCCTTGCATTATTTGTTAGAGGTCAACATCTTTAAATAAATTAGTCGGAGGGCTAATTTGAGTCAATTTCTTATTTGGTTCATAGGACATCAAATCTCTAAAGTGCCCTAACGATATGGGCTTAGGTCCAGGTAAATCGAGAAAGAATTACATAATTGATTACACATCAGTTGAATGGGGACGAGAGTTTTATCTCGACACGACCCATCTTCCGGTCCTCCGGGAGAAACAAATAATAAAACAGGACTATCTCGCTCGAAGATCTGGTCAACATCCCAGCCACCGGGGCCCAGTCCCTGTGATTGATCGGTCCACAGCGAGACGAGAGCAATGCACCAGGTTTCTGGGGATATTTCGTATTATTATTTCATTTGGACATCCGCTCTGTTTGGGACAATAGCACTGTGGACAAAATATTTTGCTGAAAACAGACGATCCGTGGAGAGATGTCATTAATTATACAGTCAAGACAGGTTGTATGCGATTTGTATTGAGAAGGTAGCTTCTTGTGGAGATAATCGATGTGGATATAATATTTATTATCTGTTGTGCTTTTAGGCAAAAGTTCAAATATGAAAAATGAATGAATAAAGAAGAATAATTCAGGCACAAAAGTCCAAAAATTTAAGAGATACAGAGATACTGTTGGTTGTTGACAAACTAGATTTACAAAAATCGTAGGCAAACTGGTAACCATCCTTCATGTTTCACTATTTCATGAATGTCTAGTAAATTAAGTTGGCAGGTAAATGATCGAATTTACTAGTCAAATGTATCATTTTAGGTGTTCATGTTGTGTTGTCAGAGCATTAAATAAATGCATGAATATTAAGAAATTGTGGTAACTCTTTTAATATTAATTTTGTAGAATGGTCAACGCAAGTCAAGACCTTCATTTTTATGGTATAATGCCTAAAAGATTTTTGAATAAAAAACTAAACTTTGTGACTAAACAATTGAAGATATTTTATAACTATTTTGAACTCTAGCTAAGACTTGACTTGTCACTTCTATTTTCTTACGTTTATCTCTGTTTTGTCTTTGCTTTCATATACCATCCTTTATTCTCATAATGTACATTTTTTCAAATTTCATGTTATTTTATTGTAAATTGTACTAAGTCCGTTAATAGATAAATAAATAAATATCTCCTCTTCCTCAGTGGTTGTTTTCTAGGAAAATGCACCTTGCATTCAAGGACGTCAAACTTTAATAATAGTATATTGTTGATAGGTCATTTAAGGGTCCAGTAAAATGTTATTTTTTGGAGTCTGGCCTATATTTTGCATAAAATTAAATAAATAGAAAGGTTTAATAATGCAAACATACAGATGTGATCAACGTAATACTAAACGGAAGTTCCGCAAGGAACTTTTTGTACACAATACATTCTTTGCAAATACAATATTGAGGTTCAGGTATACGAAATATTACATCAAAAATGCCGATACCAGCTGAATAAGCAAACACAATAAAAATAATATCAAAAAGAATACAAGAATGATAAAAAAGAACAACGCCATCGTTCCGAGAACCAAAAATTGATCAAAAACACAAATTTTACTAAAGTATCTGTTAATTTGACACATAACAAAACCGAAACTCTTCACATGGTCATAAAAATAAAGATCCATGCTCTCGCAGTTTCTTAAATTATGTAAGGGATATAAAATTATGCTATTTTATAAAATAATACAGGCGATAGGAAACGGCTAGTATTAAATCCGCCGAGTTGACACCATTCGTCCATTGTGTGTGTCACGGACGTTCAGAATTTGAATTTGAAAATGGAATAATGGCGTGCACATTGCATAGATTGGTCGGCATCCGGTCACGTTTTGTGAGCTAATCGGAAGCATGCTCGGAACACACGTTTGGGGTGTATTTAGGTTGCGGCTTATTGGTTTATGATGGATGTAAGCTCACCGGTGCACTGTCCACTAATTGGAGCAGTTTTGGATGCGTTGAATCAACATTGATTAAATTATGTCAACATGACACAAATTGCAGTGTTCGCAACACTGTTTAACTGGAACGACATCATTATTTAATTTCCATCAACATGTTTCATAAATATTATGATTTAAAGATATATTAGCACACCACTACAGAAAAATTGCAGATAAATATTAGTAAATATTAATATTTATGCAGATAAATTGCATAAATATTAAATATATCCTGCATTTACCCCATATTGAAAAAAAACAGATGTAAAAATTATAGAACGTGTATTATTATTATTATGTAATTATAAAGATATTATTAATATATATTGTCATATAATATAATATAAGCAGTAAACAGAACACCAAATTTAATGGACTTAACTCTTGGATAAATTTTAGATACTCAAAATAAAACTCACAAGATCCGTTACCAAACACTCTTATTTAAATTATAACCAACTTGCAACAGTTAGTTGCACAAGGTGTACGGATTATTTTACGACCTTCAGAAGAATATAGAATTGGAATAATTACAAAGAAACGGCTTAACAAAGGGAGGCTGAATAAAGGACCCTAATCTTGCGAAGGTAGGCGGAGGCACGAGAAACGAGGTGTCGGAAACGTTTCCAATTCGGACATGTCAACAGGTTTTTTGTGTGACCAGTCCTTTAAAGAGAAATACACAATCACGACCAGTGAAGAATTTGAATATTTTAAAATGAAAATAAATACACAGGACCCGGAGTTGAGCCTTGAGGAACGCCGTAATTCGACTCGGATACATTTACGACGGATGAAGGTGCACTGGTTTTAAATGGTATGATTGGGTTGATGGTTAATCTTTTGTGGGAAGGATTAGAATCGATTTGAAAGATTTACATTATTATTATAGGTGTACTAACTAGTTACAAAAATGAATTAAAAGTGTTTGCAAAAATCGCGTTTTGGAAAATGATCGGTTAATTTGTGAAAATTAATTATCACACAGACCCCCACAGTGACTACTGTATATTGTATTTGAACGCACGGCACATAACCAATAAATTAGAAATCATTCACATCAAAAGATTATCTATTACCATCGCTATTGCTAATGATAATGAATCAATATCGAAAAACAAAAACGAGGAGAAAACTTGAGAACTACTTACTGGTGTTCTTAGGAAATTACTCTGTTAATAATTAACAACGACATGAATCTTCAGTTATTTATACAAGAATACAAGCGTGGGTGAGAGCTAATGAGATTACCAACGTCACAATCTTCAAGTTCTACAAACATTGACAGACTGGGTGAGGTCGACGCTAGAAAAATAAACATAACGACATAATAATGTATTGATTATATGAGAATTAAGACTTCAACGTTCGTCGTAGAACGCTGTGATCCTTGGTCCTGGACGCGAAAGAAACGGGGTTTTAACCCGGTAAAGTGAAAATGAAAAAGGAACCATTTTGTATGCGTTTTTCACTTCTTTCGCTCGCCATTCTCCAGCGGGCGAACAATAACACCAATGGCTATACGCAGTAGGACTTTTGCGTGGTATTTAATAGAAAAGGAGAGAACGTTCTGGGAAGCAAAAAGATTTGAAGGGTGGGTAGGAATTTGGGGGTCAATTTGTCGAGGAGTGACGGACATTTGAATCCACTGCGATGCAAGGCGATTGGTCGAGAGAGTCCGGCTGGAGAATTAAAAAGGTTTCCTCGATCAGTCTCTCCCGGTCCGGCCCGCCACTCATTAGGTGTGCAAACGGATCCGCCGCCAAGACCTAGATAAACCTCACAACATAAACCCGGGTACCCCCGCTACGTCACGAAACGTAACGAACCATTTGGGGTGACCTATGGCAGGGATCCAATAAATGATTTCCGGGGCGGCAGTACCCATACCCGCCTCCAAATTGTAAATGTATTCATATCCGCAGTAAGTAAATTCAAGTAAGGGAGGAACGCACATTTTTAGACTGTTAAAATCAATCTTACATTGAAATTAATTCGTTTCCGAAAAAGCGGGAAACCATTAAAAAAAACATCAACATCCAAAGTGAATTGTCGGTTTCCGTTTGAACGGAGACGGCAAACAATGTCTCGGCTGTTGACAGAGAGCACATAGGTACGAAACGCGGAGACCAAACAAGAGTGGCTAATCCAACAAAAGGACGGAAGCGCGGGTGTTGACAGAGCGGCTGCCGAAATGGAAGAAGTCACAAAGTCACCGAGGTGTCTTGTCGACCTGTCGCGGGCGTAGGTGTCATCGCACCTCGTCATGTCTCACGTCACAAGTGGTGACTAACGAGATGGTTAACTCTAAACTCCAAAGGGCTTTTTAAAGAAAAAAATGTAACAAAATAACGCAATTGTCTTGATGTATATAATATGCATATAAAGCAATTTGAGTTCAAAACGTGAGTGGTTCATCGATCTTTAAGGCAATTCTTACCCAAAATCGTGGCTAACTTAATTTCGTTGGAACATCGGAACGACAGCTAGGTGAACAAATTTATCGAATTAAAACGGGAAATCGCTTGCTTACAATGTTTGCTAACATGTTTTTGATGAACCAATCTGCAAACCAAAAAGTCCACCCAGTAACTTTATTGGCACGGAGGAAAACCGGAGAAGCAGGGCAAGGTCTTCGATGCGCTGAACTGGTATTAGTATTTACGTTCGAAACGTTGCGTTGGCGTAGTTGGATGTAGAACTGCATCCTGTAATGCAGGATTGTGTATGGATGAGCCTGGTTCATCGGAGTAATTGGAGTAGGAATCAAAATCCTCAGCAATGAATTATTATCCTATTATAGCTTGCAGTTATTCGATTGGGGCACGTTAACGAAACTTCAAAAGTGATCTATTCAAAGGCCAGAACTTTCGAACTGTCAAAGATCTTTTACTTTCTAAGCAGCCAAATTTACCAAGCCAAACATAACATGGTCTAAATAAGAGGAAATCTCAAATAATATAACATCGAGGTTAGAGTCAAAACATCGCACACATAATTGAGGAGGTAATTATTGCGAGGAATTAACAGATAATAGAAAGTACCCACTAAAGAAATTAAACTAATTCAAAAATTTTCTAATCATAAAATATAATATGTCCCAGAAGATTAATTTGCCGCTTTCTTTTTTTAAGATAGACCGGTTTTTAATCCTGAAATGAAGTGCGAAATTGGTACGGTAATAAACCATTAATTTGTATGAAGATGTCAAGCATTTGAGGTTAGACGACAAAAAACCGGCATATAAATTATACATGTAATGTTAATAATAATATATTCAACGTTCACTCATGTCAGCTACAATGTGGGTGCGATATGAAGTTAACCTACATTCCGAGCGATAAAAATTAAATTGTTAACATACTCCGCAGACACGCAGACAGCAGAGGCGAAATTAATAATAATTGAATGGAAGTCAAAACAAAAATAAAAAAACATAGATCAATTTCACTTTCCAACCAAAATTACTTGTTCTGGTGATTTTGTGTACATCAATACATTCATTACACACTAAACTTGTTTTTCACGTTTTCAATGATTTCTGGAGTTCATCCAAAATGCATTTAGCACACATATGTTTGTGAAGCTTAAACAATTTACGGCCCAGCAAAATAAAACCTGCATAAAATACGTCACGTCTCAGGTGGAGGGAGGACGGGCAAAATGTGACATTTTATTCTCATTCGCCATTCAAGTGCAAATATTTTTAAAAACTATACGTACACGTACTTAAAATCTATTCTATATATTTTTTTATATTGGCTCCAGTAAAAAAATCCCTAAGGGCCTGTGTTAACTGTATGCCATATGGAGGCTTTTTTAGGGAAACGAAGGAGAGGAAGTTCTGGGAAAGAAAAATGTATGAAGGTTGGGTAGGAATCTAGCGGTCAATGGGTCCAAGAGTGACGGACGTATGAATCCATTTCTCCCACTGCGGTGCAAAACGATGGGTCGAGAGAGTCCGGCTGGAGAGGTCAAAAGGTCTCTCTCATCTAGTCTCTCCCGATCAGGTCAGCCACGCAGAAGGTGTGCAAACGCATCCGTCGCCAAGACCTAGATATTTATTAATATTAAGAAGAAGAGGGGGTTGCGTAAAAGGTAAAGTTAATTAAGAAGGAGAGGTAGTCCACTCCCTCTCAAATTACGTACCACAGTCATTACGTTTATTAAAATATTGAAAGGTATTTAAAAAAAATTCGTGACGTTATTATATTTTATTTTAATTTTATTTATTTTAGGGAAAGTTGACAGAAAAACTGAGATTACACAATAGACAATAGTAAGATATTAATTATGCCAATTATGAACTTTCCACTGATGATAGTGGATGAATGATGAAGTGTAACATTGTAAGGGTTTTTTTCTTAAATTAATTTATTTTTTGTTACAATATATGAAAGGGGAGGGGAGAGGAGGAACACAGAATTGGGATTAAGAGGCAAAGGACGGGAATATTGGCGACCCCTAGGTATGCTGCTCGCCACTCGTATATTATTCCATTTCATCGAATGTTAATATTTATTTGCTCGGTTTATGACACAGTTTGCATAGTAAACTTTTAAAAATCAAACCCAATAATGCGCTAAAGGATGTCGTTAAAGTTTCAACACGAATCTTCACGGTGTCTTTAGTGCTAATTTTACACCAATGAGCAAAACAAAACCATAACTTCACCTAAGCCTGGTGCTCAAAATCAAAAACCGTACCAAAATTAACAGCCAAAATGATGCTGAAATTGGAGCAACATAATAAAGAGACATTGGAATTATCGATGAATACAAAGTTAACATACTAAAACAATACCAGTCGCCGGTCAAAGCCAAAACATTAGCTTTGTTCTCGTAAATCCAAAAATGAACAACCAAGGTGACTCTTAATTTGGTTCAATACGACGTTAGAAGAAGGTAATCCCTAAATACAAAGATACCACAGATAAACAACATCCAGTACATTTATACTGACCAAAACCATAACCTTACATAAGTCCGGTGCCCATTAATGAAAACTGTATCAAAATAAACAGCAGATGTTGAATTTTGACCAATATGATCAAGAAACGTTGAAATAATCACTGAACATACTGAAACAACATCATACATTAATGAAATAATCAAAACCACAAACTTACCTAAGCTTGGTGCTCATTAATGCAAACTGTATAAAAATGAACAGCCAAGACGACGTTGAAATTGGAGTTATAAGATGAGGTCAAGCTGAAGTAATCCCTGAACGACGCAAACAATTTTGGAATATAGAATAAAACTTTTGCGTCGAAGGCACTTTTCGAGAGTAAATTAAAAGAACTTCCGTTATCCGCGCGACGACATGCGGCAGGAAGTAATACAAATGACCGGTGGACATTATTTGGACAATACCTGTGTACGCACCGACGATTCACTGTTGTTTCACTAAACCATTGATCATACTTGTATTTCATGAATGAACGAACGTATTCCGGCGGTCGCGCTCCCGACTGAACTACGAGTAGTACTGTTTTGTTTACCGTAGCTCGCGAGCGGCGATGGAAAACACACGAAGTAGACTCTCTAAACAGTGGGAAAGCAGTATATAAATGCGAAGGAGAAAAGCAAATTTACAGATAGTCAAACAATAATTTGCAGCGGTTTAAATGGCGCAACGATTCGTTGACGCATGAAACCAACTAATAACAAATTTTGTAAAATGTTTTAATATTTTTGACAATGGTTGACTTAAAAACTGTGTAATCCATTGCAGAAGGTTTTACGGCTCTTAAGGCCTTTATTGCTTAAGCTATTATAGCTTTAATTGTCTTTTTAACATGAGCGATATAAATATATGTACCTGGTAAAAGAAAAAAGGATTATAACAACATCTCAATAAATAGTCCTGCAACAGTTTTTTTTTACATTAGCACTACACAGGAGGCCCCGAGGAAAATAATTCCCATTTTTGGGGATGCTGTGTGGAGGGCATTTTTAGGGAAGGAAGGAGAGGAAGTTCTGGGAAGAAAAAGGGTATGAATAGTGGGTAGGAATCTGAGGGTCAATGACGGACGTATGAGTTCATCCCTCCCATTGTGGTGCCAGGCGATTGCCAGAGGGTACGGCTGGAGAAGTCAAAGGGACTCGCTCAACCATTTTCTCCCGATCCGGCCTGCCATGCAGCTGGTGGGCAGACGCATCCGCTGCCAATACCCAGACAGACCTCACACTATGAACCCGGGCACCCCTGCTAAATCGCCAAACGCAACGAACCACTTGGAGGTGACCTATGGCAGAGGTGTTGGTTATCCAATAAATGGTTCACGGAGCGGCGTTACACATACCCGCCTCCCATATTGAAAAGTTAGAATAGTCCTGCCATAAAGTGACAAAATGAAAGTTTTACGGAGATTGCGGAAGAAGTGCTATTTTTTTTATTTCCAGTTATAAATAATAAAGGCTGTCACAAGCTTTCGGCGACTTTAACGCATGTATTTGTAGATACATGACAAGTATCTCGTATGAATAAGTAAATATGATAACCTCATTATTATGAAAATTCTTCTGGAATGAAACAACATGTCGAAAAGAAACGAATATCACATTAAGTGCCTAGTAGGTACCTCAATATATCAATAACAACTACGCCGCAAAAATAACATTTTGGAAATCAGAGGTGTTGAATGGAGTAGAATTGGTAAACAATTCGGCCATGGGAGTCCATCAGGCAACGAGGTGTAAACACCAGACCACCGTCTTGGCCGTGGTCCAGCGACTGCCGGATGCAGCAGGCCCCTATAGCACAACACACCCGCCACCGGCTGAGTGCGTCATCACCGCCGTCGCCTCTATTATTGTGGAATTATGGTAAATGGTGAATGCACGACCAATCATCGATCACAAAGATCAACCAGTTCCCACGGTATCTGGACCAGCATTATTGCAGAGGATGCTGCTTTTGTGGTAAAATGCGATTAGAGACTTTCACAGACTTTTACAGTATAGTTTAATAGAATCATTTTCCAAGAAGGGAAAACGCAAAACACCAACTTTCTTTCGTATAATTATTTTGTTCGATTCCATTTAAAGTTTTCAAGGTTACCTAGTGCTTTACTTGCTTAGACAACTAAGGGATTATATCTTACTAGCTTTTCCCGCGGCTTCGCTCGCATTGCATTAGGGGATTTCCACTCAGCCTCCTCCACCTTCCCTCTCCCCACTCCACTCCCCCCCATCAATCCCCCTCCCCCTCCACCCACCCCTCCCCACACTCCACTCCCCCCCCATCAACCTCCTTCCCCCCACCCCCTACCCCTCCCCTCACCCCCTACCCCTCCCCCCAACCTCCTCCATCCTTCCCCTTTCCCCTTCCTTCCCTCCCCCTCTCCCTCCCCTAACCCCATTCCCCCCCACCTTCCTCAACTTCCCCTTCCCCCGCCCCACTCCCCCCACTCACCTCTCGCATTCCACACATTCATTCCCGATACATTCAGTTTTTAAACTGCTCGCATGCCACCTGTTATAATTTCTTATACAAAATTCATAATGCCAGAACTCAACGGTAGTTTTATACAAAAAAAACGAACAAAAAAAACAATTATCCAATTTGGTTCAGTCGTTCGTGTTTATGCGCATACATACGTTTTGGTGATTCATTTTTATAGATAGTTATTAAGTGCGAATTATTATTCTTCTTTTTATATTCAACCAAAAAATCCAGTACGGCAGTTTTATACTTAAAAAATGCGATACCTGTCTATCCAATTAAAACAATAATTGTTGTGTGACATTACGTCAAAATTTGAGAATGACATTTTGCAAAACAAAGATTCTTAAATAAAAATTCTATTTTAGAAAATATTTAAGCGAATTTATTTGAAGTACCTACTTCCCTAATAATTTGAATCGATTAAAGAATTATAGATATCTTACTAATCGTGCCACCTATTGCAATTTTTCATACAAATTTCGTAATGCCAGAGCTCTGAGCTGTTCATTTTATTGTGAAGTTTCATTAAAATCCATTCTGTAAAGTAGGAATTAGTATTTTATACATATTTGAATTTTAACATCAAGGGGATGTCCATAGTAACCTAATTAAAAAAAAAAAACATCGTATCCAAGGCGACAATTGGCGTTTGCAATAAATCGAATTTGTTAGCGACAGAAAACGTATGATAAATAATTTCATAACGCCAGAGATTATTCATAACGCCAGGGCTTACCAATATATATAGCCTATAGATCTCGCAAATAATGTAGCTTACTATTAGTGAAATAATTTTTAAAATCTATTCAGTAGTTTTTGCGTGAAAGAGTAACAAACATACATCCATACAAACTTTCACCTTTATATTAGGATATACAAGGGTTCAAGTTAAATTCAATAACAGCAGAAGCAAAAACTGGATAAGTGATTGGCAAAATCGAAAAATATTGGCAATCAAAACAAATTTTATATTCTGAAATAAATGGATTCTGCGACGTTGTTATATTTACTAAAAGGAGATTGCAACTATTCTGGCGACGATCGAAAATTTAGAAATGCGTAGTTTTTTAAGTGAAAACTTCTTTAGCACCGTTGTGATTAGAAACTCGATGAAACGAAAAATAACGACACTAAAAAGAGACAAACACATACGTCCAAAGGATTTAGCCTGCGAGAAATGATTTTTTTTTAAAAGGCACACATTCCCGGGTTACGAATAACTCGACAATATTTGAAAATCTCCTACTAATTAGTACAAAACTTCGTCGCCTATCGGTCTCCTCTTTGTGCCATGCCTTCCCAATCTTGTCTATTTTAGTTTTATACGTAGAATTGCACACTCTGATTTTTTTGTATTGGCGTTAACTATGTAACAATTTCTACACATTTTAATTTTGAAAAAAAATTATTTCACATGTACATTTGTTACTTAATTATTCTCTTTTGAAATTTAAATTACAATAAGTAACAAATGTACATTAAAAATAAAACTCTTCAAAACAAAAGGTACTGTGTTGTTTCTCTTAGAAAACGAGCTATCATCATTTGCCTATTTAATTTATCAGTATCCATACTCTCCTTAGGTGGAATTAAATGAATATCAAATGTGACAAATTAAAGTTCAAATTATTATTAACTACAAATTGATGAATTATACGTATTCATTCAACACTCCACAATACGCTGCTAAAAATAAACAAATCTCGTTCCATAGCATGTCCCAATCTTGTTACCAAACTATTTATCCATTTGTCTGAGCAATCGCCGACCAGCAGACTGCCGACACGTAGACATGTTGTAAGTGTAAAATAACAATAAGATGTCATCACAGTCCATTCATTGACAAAAATAATATCCACTTTGGTGAATGAAATCGCGAAGAACGGCCTTGGCCAGCTATGATACTACAAACAATAAAAATATACAAACACACGGAGTTGATTGGAACTAAGTGGCTTGGACACGGTATGAGATATTTTTATCGCAGTGGTATTTGAATGTTGATCCAATCTTCTAATTTTTATAAAATATGTTCTGAGATGTGTACATAATTATATTAATGAAACAACAGATTTTTTAAATAAAGTGAATTGCAGGATTGAAATTATATATATATATAATGCCTTAATTAGAAGTAAACTTGAATATGGAAGCACTATTTGGAATCCACATTACTGCAAGTATGAAAACATTGTAGAATCAGTTAAAAAAAATGCTAAGACTGTTATCTTTTAAATGTCAATTACATGAACATCTTAGATCGTACGACATGCGACTTGAATACTTCAAAAAATTAATACACTTAAAATCAGAAGGCAATTGACTGATCTAATATGTTTACATAAAATAAATCACGGCCATCTTGATACTTCATTGTGTCTTAGCAACATTGATATAAATGTTCCCAATTCCCACTGCTTAAGACGTCATAAAATGTTTCACCTGAATACATTTAAAAACAATATCGCCTATTTTAGCCCTCTGACCCAAATGTGTCGACTGTATAATAAGATAGAGTGTGCTGAAGTAGATATTTTTGTCGATAATTTATATGGATTCAAAAAAAAATGCTCTCCGATTGCTGAAAAATATGTGATAAATTATTACGTGTATCATGTTTGTCTCATGTCTCTTATCTTGCCTCTCTTTAATTGTTATTTGAGTAAACTTTGATTTTTTTGTTAAATTCTTTATGTAATTGTTTTTTTTTATCTAATTTTTATTTTATCTGTTCCAAAATTATTATTTTATTATTTGGCTAATTGATTGTATATAAATTTTACTTTATCTTATTTGTATAATTAACTGAGTTTTTATAACTGGGTTGTTCTCACATGTGTGTGAACAACCTGTAAAAACGCAGTATAAATAAATAAATAAATACCGATTTTCCCAATAATTGTTGAATTTTGTTGCATCAAGTACAGATTTGGGCGCATTGTCTTATACTACAGGACATTGCGGGCCTTACTGATAAACATATTTCAAACTTTCATCTGATAAATAATAATTTATTATACATTTGATGGTAATGAGTTGAGAAAATTTAAAAAAAGTTTATTAGCAAGGCCCTATGACCACACCCTCGAGCGCTAAATTCGGAGCACCAGAATTGTAATGTTCATTCTTTAATTGTCAATTAAAGACCACGCATTCTGAATTTCCTCTTACAATATAATTATATTACTCGTATAATATAATTCCTTTGAATACTTTAGGTTGTTAACCTCTTAAAAAATATGTTATTTTTAAAATAATCTGTATTCAGATGCCGAGTATTATATGAAATTCCCTCGATGGAAAAAAATCGCAAAGTATGCCTGAAAGTTATAAATAAACACAGCTGGTTCCTATTTTTTTCACAGTTTCTGGCTTTCACCCTTCAAGGGTGTTAAAAACAAATTATGGAGAGGAAAGGTAAATTAATTTATTAATTTTATTTAAATGGGCAAATTTCAAAATTATATGGAAGATCGGAGTCGAGTTCAGACTTAGAACAGATGAATATGTTACAGGTATGAATTTGCAGTGTTTCTTTAAATGCTACTTAACTCGGATGTTGAGAGATTTTTGCTCCATTTTAAATAAGTCATTTTCTTTAAATACGTTCGTTTACTAACATTAATTAAAACCGTTTCCAGTAAGCTCCCTTTGAACGCCTATAACGGATACTTAATCAATAAAAGAAAAAACATGTTAAAAGGGCAACACATCAACCTTTCACTAATGATCGGTAGTTGTTGGTACCAAGACAAACAAGAGATGGATGTAACTCAAAATACTGCCCAAAGAGCCGGAAAGATAAAATGTAAAAAAACATTATTTTGGACTCATTCAAAGCACAATAGATGTACATTGTTAATTCAAATTCGAGGTCAAATAATGCAATTTTACTCCAATACATTCAACACAATTGAGCAATATAATAATCTCAACACAATGTACGCTTGGTGTAGCATGAACAAGAAAATGTTCTGTTGTTATAATGTGTGAATATTTCATTAGGTAATCCAATCATCCCATACATGCATTGATATAAACTGACAACACAAGGTGAGTCCCCCACGACCTCAAGATGTTACTTTTTGGGATGCTTCCTTGCACTAATTACGCCTCAACTAATCACAGAAGCGATTGAAATTCATAAGCAGCCGATTAACATGAATAGGGACGACGCGACGCGACGCGACGACTAGTTAATGCTCCACGACATAATCTTGGTGAACGGTCTGACCCACATTAATGAGATCGACTCTTGCATTAATAATCATTGTGTACAATGCACACCTGTTTTGATGATAAACACTATTGACTGTCCGAAACGTTGGCTCCAGAAGTGATGTTGCCATTTGCAGGATTAGATTATATCGCTCAAGACGTTTTTTGCAAACTTGCCAAAAGACGCCAAAAATCGCTCGAGTGGAAGTGGAATTTCATCAGGTGTTCAATTTATTTATTTTTTCTGGACAATCAACAAACAATATAGTGCAATTCAATAGGGAGTTTTATTTATTTATTCGAAACAGTAAATTATTGGGAGTCATCAATAAATTGCGAATGTTTTTTTTACATTAACTCCACACAGGAGGCCTTGAGGAAAATAATTTCCCTCAGGGCCTATGTCATCTGGGATGCGGTGTGGAGGGTCTTTTTGAGGAGAGGAAGGAATGAAAATTAGTCTTGAAGATACCCATGTTGTAGGTAAGAGGTCGGCAAATCATTCCACAGTCGAGCTGTTGAACATAAGAACGAGTCGAAGAAGCGATCTGTTCTCATGTGACAAATGTCAACCAAGTACAAATGTTGGGCACTCGTTTGGCGTGTTTCCCGAATATACACCGGTGCCGAAAGGATCAATGACGCTAATTCCTTGGAGCATCTTCCATTGTGATACCGTTAGAACAAGGGTAGCATTCCCACCCGAGGCCTGTGCTCTAAAGATTGCAATCCGTCTGTTAAGATGGGAGAATCTATCAAACGGACCACCCGTTTCTGCACAGAGTCGAGGGTATTTTTCAGGTATTTTGGTGCTCCAACCAGAAGTGGCTGCCAAATTCAACCGTGAGGCGCACTTGTGATTTGTACAGGGTTAGCAGCAAAGATATTCAAATACAGAATAGATATGCTATGGTGTCCGCGCAACTGTCGCCGGACTACGCGCTAATTAGCGTAGTTTTCATACAAAAACAATTTGTTCATTTCGTTGATTTTTTGAAAATGTACATAAATATTGGTTAATAATATATTTTGAATAAGTAAAGAATTCGTTCATTTAGTTTAACGTTCGTTTGGTTTATTCGTTAATTATTTGTTCTTTTAGTTTATTTGTTAATTGGTAAACAATACCGGCGACACCCGGAAGCGCAGACCCACATAGTAAAAACAGCAGCACATCTACTTATATTCCAATATCTTTGGTTAGCAGTTGTGTATCTGCGTATCTGCGGTCCCTGTACAGTACGCCCAGTTTTTGAGAGGCTAACTTTACTCTGGCTTCGATGGAGCCCCCATATCTGAGCTGGTCACAGAGTTACACCAAGCATATCAATGGAGGGCCAGTTCGGAAGATTATTTCCGTTGAAGGAGACTAGATTTTCATTTCGATGCCTTTTAGACGTAATCGACAAGTTTGGGTCTTTGAAACATAACATTAACTTTATTAATAACTAGCTGGTCCCGGCAATAGAGAAATTGTTTCTCCCTGAGTGTCCTTTCCCATTCGTCCCGTTCCCCTTCCGCCTCCCCTTCTTCTCCTGCGTCCTCTTCCCATCTCGTGTTCCCACTCTGTCACCTCCACCTTCCCTCTCCCCACTCCACTCCCCCCCCTTCCCCCGTCCCGCGAACCCACCTCCCGAGTTCCCCTCCCCCTCCCTGGTTCCCCTCCCCCAACTCTCCCTCCATCCCGCTTTCCATAGCAATAGCTGCTTCCTCGCGTGCCACCAACAGCAATTTTTTTATACAAATTTCATAATGCCAGAGCTCACCGGAAGTTTTATAAAAACCTTGTCCTCACAATAACGAACACACAAAAAAGAATTATCCAATTTGGTGCAGTCGTTCGAAAGTTATGCGCTTAGCAACACATTCAGCGATTCATTTTTATATGGTAGATAATTAGTTTTTGCATAATACACTAACAAAAATGGAAAGGACAATGATGCGAAACATAAAAAGAGACTCCCAGAAATATCGTCGTGTTTGGACCAACACAGTACAATCCAATCTATTCTCTGTATGCGTGTGAAGTGTGAAACTGGACGACCTTGGCGGGGATTATTTGACCTCTGCACTCGGTAAGAAGCGGTTTTACAGCTTATTATTAGAAGACCCATGAGGAAGTATAAATAATCTTGAAACGATACGATTGTGGTCATCACCGATTTCATTATCAGTCGAAACATCGAACCTGAACTCGGAAATAATATTATAAATACCCTAGCATATATGTATATTTTTTAATTTATATTTTTGTAACTTGCATCGTGCAATTGTAAATATCGACACATCGTCACGCAGCGACTGCGTAGAAAAAAACGCATAACATAACAACACGATAGTCCGTGTATGGCGTGTATTTCGAATAACCTGTAGCACTTCCAGCTTCATTTCAATGTCTTGAAATGTGTAGTCCTGACTTTTACCAGACCATTTAGTCGCACCCATCATAGATACACTGTGCTCGGTCATAATCTCAAATGTTTTCAATTTGGTAGGCGGGTGTGGGTACCGCCGCCCAGGGGAACCATTTATTGGATAACCAATATCTCTGCCGTACGTTACCCCAAGAGGTTCGCTACGTTTGTGACTTAGCAGGGATGCCCGGGTTCATGGGGTGCAATTTAGGTCTTGGCGGCACATGCTTTTTTCCTACTGCGTGGCGGGTCGGAGACATTTTACCTCTCCACCCGGACTTTCTCGACCCATCGCCTTGTACCGCATTGGTATGGATGGATTCATGCGTCCGTCCCTCCTGGACACATTGATCCCCAGATTCCTATCCACCTCTCTATACCTTTTTTCTTCCCAGAACTTTCTCTCCTTCCTTTTCCTACAAAGACAGCACAGCATCCCCAAAAGTGACACGGGGGGTTTTGACATCTTTGAATTGTTTTCCTCGGGTCCTCCAGTGCGTATAAAGGATCTTGGGATTATGCAAGAAAGTAAGTTGACATTTCGCGTTCATATCGAAGAGGTGTGACAGTCGGCCTTAAATATATTATGGTTTGTTCTCCGAACCGTCGGAGCTTGTCGGGATACCCGTACTCTCAGAATTTTACGCTTTCCCGCGGTCTGCAGAAGGCTGGAGGGTATCTGGAATCCTCACGAGGTGAGGTGTTCCACACATTGGAGAGGGTTCAAAAAAGTTTCTGAAATTTCTCTACACGAGGGAGTACGGCCACTCTTCCGCGGCTCTAGCGACGAACTTTCTTCTGGGCATGCTGGGTCTGCAGCTCAGAGGAGAGTGGTATGCCGCCACCCACTATTCAGACTGCCAGAGGCTATATGGGGGCATACATTAATTACGTGAGCATAGGGGGGGAGGGGGGGGTTCAGCAAAATCTCATGTTACTTGAAAAGAATATATGAAATGGCCCAAATTTATCTCACCAAAGGGGGGGGGGGGGGGGCCTACTAATAACTCAACTATTTTGGAGCGTGTGGGTCTCTATGTTCCAGAAGACATAATATTCATGATTGATTTGATTTTGAATGAATCTTTAAAAAGGGTAAAATAAAAACAATGTATGAAACCAGATTAGTACTACAGGGGTAGACACCAACATAATTAAATTTTCACCAATTTGATTGCTAGTAAAACTGAAACTATTAATAATTCAAGAGACACGAGGAAAACTATCCGAGTTCAAAAGTAAACATGTTTTCCAGGTTGATTAAAGTTATGCAATCCAGAGGATTCCGCATTCAGACTCAGACTACTTGGGATTTGTTTATTTGAATATCGATAAAGGAATGAGATTCACTCTTCTTTGGGGAATTAAGGTCATGTATAATAAGTAAATAAGTAAAAAAGACAGTTTGGAAATGGGCGGAGGTTCACAAGCCACAAAATACACTACGTAGTTCAGAGGTATTATAGTTATCAAGCCCGTATAAACACGAAATAAAAACGTGTTCCGTTCCGTTGTGGGGAGGTGTCTGCATGTGCGGATAGAAGTCCAAGGGTTCGGTTTGATTCGGTTCTTTCCGACACCGACACGACGACGACACGTCGCGAGTATGCTGCCCTGCTAAGCTTATTAGTACACTGATATTATTTATAATAATAATATATTAAAGTTCAAGAATGTCTTTTCTGAATATTGCCTTTACACAATATACAACAGAAGAAGAAAAAACATCGATTAAACTTAAGGAAACAGATATATATATACGTTGCGTTTTTTTTAAAGTTGATTTCCAAGGTATTAATAATGGATAGTAAAATCAGAAAAATCAAAACAGAACTATCACGCCTCGTAATATTAGCATCACATCCGTGTTAACGCAGTAAATCTTGTTGTAATAAAAATAATACCAAATGAAGTTAATAAAATTGTCTTGCTTCGGCATCACAAGCCAAGAAAGATCGGTATGTTAATAAAACATTGATTTTGTGAGTTAAAATATAAATGAAAATACCAAGAGTACACGTGTTACCCAGGAGTAAATGAGTTGTTAGGAGGTGAAGCAAGCACTCCTCCGGACATCGCATCGTGTCTGGAATCGAATAATGCACACAAACGCACTGATCGAAGCGTCCTAATAGCTAGGACGCTAACTACTGAGCTAATACAAATTTCCGGCCTGAAGACGTACATAATTCTGTTAATTTTTCATTCGTTGCGCATATCTTTTGTGTTTTGTGCAACGTCTTTAAGTTCTCACGGCTTCTCGGAAATAACAAGACATCCGATTGTATTTTGGTACTCGTTTCCAAGTGAATTTAAATAAAAAAAAAACATCACATCCCGGCCATTAAAACGTTCTCGAATTCCTTGAAATAATTCAACTAGAACCAGCAGTCACCATCCTCGGATTAAATTGTCGATAAAGCAGGAAAACTTGAATTATTAAATGTCGATAAAGGGTCGTCCGAATATTACGTCACGCAATTCTTTAGTCACCCTTTACTCTCATCGCTATGTCACGCTTTCTTAGTCCCCTCACTTTAAATTACAGAAGGCTGGCCGAAATCCCTCCACTATGAACTTTATTATTGAGGACGGAGAGCGAATTTTTTATAATTCGTGAATGTGAGTGGGACGTTACTCTGCGCCATCCCCCTCTTCTATATGAAAATCTCGTTAACATCTGCACCCGCTTTCCCGTACGATGTGACATACTTTATGGACGTCCCCCAACTGAAATTACAATACTAAAACCATCCATAATTTTGAACCACCAAGACGTCAAAGACGAGCAGGATAAGGGTATAATATAAAAGCGCCAATTCCAAGAGATCATCAATCTCCTCCATAATGGCACATAGTATATATATGTACTTCCGAGTTCCGAGAGGCAAATCTGAAAGTCACACGAGCCAATGATTCATATATTATATACTTAGTTTAGTAAAATATAGCAAAAACTTTTGATTTCCCAGGAATTTGTTATCAGGAACAGCGGGTTCCCCGCTATCGGTTCCACAGTACATGAGCGGCGCCAAGAGCTCGTGGTGGATTTTTTTCCCGCGGAAACTCGTAATGAGTCCAGGAACTATGGTGAGTAACCCCATAAAAACACTTCCACATGTGATTCTGTCTTCCTAGATGACCTGATAGATAGATCTAAGGCGTATTATGTAAATTGTTGAATGCTTCGGTCATGGTACTCATTCAACAAAACGCTCGGGGCATGAGAAAAATGCGCATGTAGAGGCATTAAAATACCATTAGTTTAATATGCAAGACGATAGCACTTATATAAGGCATAGTTGGTTGAAAACAGTCGAAAACACTGTGCTTGACAACCAGAAAGCACGATTCAGAAATATAATCTGGAAAGGTATTCTATTCAGTATCTGGAGCGAGAAAAGATGAGCTGGCATTCGTTGGTAATCCAGTTTCTATGTCTTGACAGTTTATTGCTGTGTTCCAATTCCATCCAGACTAAACCATTTTTTTCATTTGCCCGCGTGCAGAACCAACCTTAGAAAAAATTCACCAATCCCCCGTATATGCGCGCAATATAACACGCAATTTAATAATATTGATATTCTTAATAATACTCTTGTGAAATACCGAAACGAAGTCAAGCGTACGACCACAAATGTTAATTAAATTAATGCACAACTGTAGAAAGGGTACAGCATGAGCATCTCCTGTCCCCATCCCATCTTCCTCTGCCTCTTGCCCTTTCCTATTCCTTCTTCCTTCTAATATACTTATTTATATTTTTTTGTTTTTATTTTCATTTTCATTTAATGGTTATTACCAATTACAATTTTATATTATATCATAATAACCAACATTAGCATAAGAAACTGTTTTGGCTAACCTCATGTTTAACCTCTTATATAACTCACCTGTATAAAAATTGCTGTTTGTTTCTTACAATAAATAAATAAATAAATATTTTTGCTCAATTTATCCCAGTTTCATAAGTTGAGGTTGACAGTATTCGTCATTTCCAAGGATGTGACCAAGATTTTAATAGGGTGTACCTGAGTTACTCCGGTGATTCCTGACATTATTTGGAATAAAGAAAAAATGTAAGTAAATTTAATTATGGTCTTCAATGATATTATATCGTTTTATCATTTGTTTCTTTCATGTCACTGGTCACTTAGTCGAGTAACTACCCAACTCCTAACACTAACTGTCCAATAACCACTGATTTTTAATGTTTTTAATCGAAGTCTACAGAAATCAAAATGTCATCTTCATTTTTTACTTCAAATAACTTTAGAAATTACCGGTAAAGTAAGTCAGGAACGTCTCTTAACATGATCTATAATGCCTTGGTCGCTTTTCCTGTTACATACGAATTAACACTTCCTCGCAAGTCATGATATGTGTTATTACATTCAGGATACTAGCCATCAGTAATTAGCTGATTAACAAGTAGATTATGATCAAATGAAGCACACCGGTTGTTTGAAGGTAAGGCAATCGATTCAAAAAACATAATACCGGTTATCTCCAACGTGTAGTTTAAACATCATTGCAGGCGCCAATATCCACATTTTTCAAAATTTATTATCATCTTCTCGTTAGTTGTATTGAATTTGTTTTGATAACAGTGATTTAACTTTAGAGAACTTCCCGGAAATTGATTAACGGACTGTATAATACACAGGTATTTGACTACTGACATGCCCGAATCATTAATCATGACTGGCCGCCCAGAGTCATTATTCTAGCAGTACTGGGAAAAGTAATCAGCGATGATACTCGTATAATTACATCAAAAGGGATTACGACAGATTTGCGGCCTGCGTCAGCAAGTCAGGAATGCGTGAAAAATATTATGCTGAATTATGATTTTCCATTGAATGTATTTCCTTAATGTGTTTTCTTCGAAGGCGAGACTAGCCGTGGACTTTATGCTGCCCGGGTTTATAATAATATTACTAGGGTATAAAAAGCTGTGCTATGGCATCTCAGATTATACAATATAAATTCTATGATCTGAGTACGGCATCAATTAGGATCAAGGTTTTCGATTTCAATGTTGCATATCTAATTGTGACATACGGTATTTAGTTTTATTTACAGTCTGAACAAAATGATATTAATAATATCAGATTTTTTGTTCAATAATTAAATTAGTAGTTTATCAATATTTAAATAAGTAGATTCCTGTTTTACCATGGTAGCCGTAGCCATTTTCTTTTTTGTCAATAATATTTGGATGATTTATATAGCGCCGTTTTTGTGAAAAATCACCTCAAGGGCGCTGTAGTATATTACAATATTATAGATTTCCCTTTTTACCATTATAACCATTTTCTTAGATTTAATAGAGCGATATCTGTAGATTCATGTTTAATCATCTCACCCATTTTTCTTTTGTTTTACAAGACTGAATTTTCTCTCTTCAAATTTTCAAACAACAGCTTGTGACCGAAGCTCACTTCTGTTTTATTATTATAAAAGATAAGGATTCGATAATAAATGTGATTGACATTAAAACTTGTGCCCTTTATTTAACAGCTTGCTTGTAAATTAACATACCCACTTATCGGAAATAAACGGAAGATGTGCTTCCTTGAAAATAATTGTTTTATTTTTATTAAAGTTGTTATTACTTTTATTATGGCGGGGAACATATTTTTCTTTTTATTTATTTAAAGTACAAATACCTCTAAATACACAAAATAAAACATTTTCATGAAAAACGACTACAAAACAATAATTATGCAGTGTAAACAGACTAATATGATTCAAATTAACTCAAATTTACAATCAGACTGCAGGAAACCAAATGTAAACTAACAACTGTCTGATGAAATATCTAAAATCAGTAAAACTTTTAGAAAAAGGACTGGCATCTGATGTAATTTTTCTTTTTAATAACATTAATTTCCTTATTGAGGGCCCTGCATTATTGAAAATGACTTCATTTCATGTTCCTTTCAATGGGAATATCAAGTTTATGATTTATATGTCTTAAAAATGTAAAAAATTATTCCCAGGGAGACATCGTATGCACGTCATCGACGATCGATAAAATATTCCTTCTCGCACATTTTGCGTGAAAACGAAAAAGACAGAACAGATGTCTTTAATCGATCATGCTAATTTGTTCGCTTTTCAGAATAGCTCATGTAGGAATCATTGTCTCTTAGAAAATTGTTGTCATAGAAATCGTTGTGTCTCCTCTTACTGGCATGGTGAGAAATATGATGTAAACGGTGTTCGAAAGAGAAAACACTACACTTTTTATTCAAATCTAACCACAAAATAATTAAATTGTACAGCTTTATAAAAACCAAAAATTTCGACCACAATTAGAAAATAAATTTATGAAAGTTGTATTTAAAAGTAAATTATTTTCACATGGAATGATAAAAAGTGAGGTGATGATAACGTTTAATAAAATAATTAATAACGTTTTGTCTAATAAAATATGTGTGTTTAAATTTTTTCGTTGTCAGAATTTTAATTAGGAAAAAAGTAAGGAGAGCCATTTTTATATTTAAAAAATAAATGTTTATTTTTAATAATAACATTTTAAGAAAGCGTATTTATTTCAAAAACAGTTTATAGGTTCCGGAAACGTTTAGAAATATTTAATTTATTTGAATTTTATTGTAAAGCGGAAATATTCTGACCTTTCGAAAGAATATGCCCGATGCCTGTGGGGTTAATCATATTCCTATAGACATTTCGCGAACGTATGGTTTTTCCGAATCGTATAACCACTAGATATTGCCAGTTATAAAATCAAGCAAAAATATAAATAAATACTTTATTTCATAAAACGCACAAAATAGTCATAAAATTCGCACAGGATGAGGTAGCCATTTCACATTAATTACACAATAAAATGTTAATAATTTAACCGTAATAATAATATGATATTATCGTTATAAAGTTTATATAAGTTCCTGTCCGGAACAACTTATTTCTAAATTTGTAATCCCATGAATTTAAGTGTCATCGTACGGAACGTACCCATACTACGTGACCAACTTTTCGCAATTTTTAACCCCCCCCCCCCCCCCCGCCCCGCTCGCGCCCGGTGACCAAAAACCTAAGCAACCCGCCGCTCATTTGTACCAAGCGTGGTATTTTGAAGACCCCCCCTGAACAGGTCACGTAGTATGGGTACGTTCCCTAAGGAGTTCACGCAATTTTGAATATTGGAATTTTTAGAAAACTTGAAAAATTGTATTAAAAATATATATCTCATGTTTTCTTTTTGTGAAAACTTTATCTAACGAATTTTTTGTTTATTATTTGTAACTAGCTGGTCCCGGCATGCGTCGCTATGCCACTTAATAAAGAAATTGTTTCTCCCTGAGTGTCCTTTCCCATCGTCCCGTTCCCCTTCCGCCTCCCCTTCTTCTCCTGCGTCCTCTTCCCCTCTCACGTTCCCACTCCGTCACCTCCACCTTCCCTCTCCCTACTCTACTCCCCCCCCCCCTTCACCGTCCCGTGAACCCCCCTCCCGAGTTCCCCTACCCCTCCCAGGTCCCCCTTCCCGCGTTCCCCTTCCACCTTCCCCGCCTTCCCTCTTCCCTTTACCACTCCCTCGTCCCGCCAACCCTCCTCCCGCGTTCCATATATTCAATCCCAGTACATTCAGTTCTTAAACAGCCCGCGTGCCACCTTTTACAATTTTTATTCAAATTTCCATTTTTCAAGTATATTAAATTTGGTACCTAACATAGGTACCTATTTAAAATATCTAAAATTCTTGATTCGATTCAAAATATTAGGGGAGTACCTACTTTAAATAAATTTTTCAACTTTTCAAAAATAGAAACAATGAATGATTGCACAATCATTCATTGTTTTGCAAAATGTCATTCTCTAACACGCGAACTGTCAAACGTGCGATGTTTTCTGTTATTATCTAATTTTCTGCGCAATTTTCTTAATTTTTCTCTCCGTAAAAACCATCCTCGAACTTCAAGGAATATTCTAAAAAAAGAATTAGCGAAATCGGTTCAGCCGCTCTCGAGATTTGCGCTTACCAACAAATTTAGCGATTCATTTTTATATTATAGATGTACCTAACCAATAAAAATTTATTTCGACACAATTATAATTATTTCTTCAGACAAACATTTTCGAGTGAACAAGAAAATATATGTGCGCATAAATTTCTCGCGTTTTTATTTCGATTTCAAATAAGTATGTATTATATTTTGAATTTGGGAGACGGGTATGGGTACCGCCGCCCGGGGAACCATTTATTGTATAACCAACACCTCTAGGTCATCCATCCGTGGTTGGCCAGGTTTGGTGACTCAACAGGGTTCATAGAGTGAGGTTTGTCCGAGTCTTGGCAGCGGATACGTCTGCCCACCAGCTGCATGGCAGGCCGGATAGGGAGATAATGATTGAGGGAATCCCTTTGACTACTCCAGCCGTACTCTCTCGAAACATCGCCTTGCAGTGGGAGGGATAGATTCATACATCCGTCACTCCTGGACACACAGACACCCAGATTCCTACCCACACCTAAAACCCTTTTCCTTCCAATAACTTCCTTTCCTAAAAAGACCCTCCACACAGCATCCCCAAAGATGACATAGGCCCTGAGGGGAATCATTTTCCCCTCAGGGCCTACTGTGTGGAGCTTATGTAAAAAAAGCTAAGAACTCTCTGCCTGAGAATACTTTATTATTAACTAGCAGACCCGGCCGCACATTGCTGTGGCTAACGAAACACAACGCCATTACCCAACCTTAATAACCAACGCCATCCGTTAATTTGCATTTTAACAAATATTATGTTACTTGTATTTTATTTTTTTTTTATTTATTTATATTTATATATATATTTTTTTTTACAGTTTTTTAGAGAAAATGTGTCCTAACTGGGGTACCCCGTTCTAAGGACACATTGTACAAGTTTTATTATTTTAATTATAAGTAAATACCTAATCTATGTTAGAATACTGCCAAGGGAAATTATTAAGTTATATCTAAAAGAAAGTACAAAACAAAGCATTATTCTTTGTTGGGTTGCAAAATTGAATCTATTTTCTTCCTTCCCATGTCCACAATCCATATTTTTATGCTTCTTTTGAAGTATTTTGTAAATATTTTGTATTGTGTATTGTATTTTGTAAATCCATTCTTTTCACTGCAATTAAAAAAAAATGTACTGCATTCTATGTAAAAGCCCTATGGGCGTTTAAATAAATAAATCAAATATCAAATCCACACCGCCCGAATGCCAGCCCGCTGTCCGCTGCCCGCTTGCCAGCCCGCTCCCTTTATTTATATATATTTCAACCAATTTACACAAAACCTTGACAAATTATATACCTAAAAACCTTCCCCATAAATCACTCTATTGGTGAAAACCGCATGAAAATCCGTTGCGTAGTTTAAAAGATCTAAGCGCACAGACAGCGGGAGCGACTTCATTTTATACTATGTAAAAATGTAAATCTTTAATTTTGGAAAAATATAAGCAACGTAAGACCAAATTTGATTCGTTCAATAACCTCTTGAACCCCAGTTGTATGCCAGGATTCCAACAAAGCGAAAGAGCACTCATCATAAAACATTCATTATTAATTCCTCCAAACGTAAAAATTCATTCTTAGATTATGTACGATGGCCGCATTTGATAAGCAGGTTAATTATTATTTGAAGTGAAAGGGGACTTAATGAAGGAAGTAGAGTTAAAAAAAAACTATTGTATTCAAAAATATATTTAATTGCGAACTATGAATGGACGGCGGTCAAGTGTTAGTATTAAATTATACATAGGTATGTAAATTTGTTCATCGTATTTTAAAAGAGGGACTCATTTCCTTCCACTAGGGTGGCCATTTTAAATGAAACGTTTTAAATAAATCTTATGAAAATTCCAGGTTCTGTGAACAGTTTTTACCCATCTCCCAACCAGTTTATAACTAAAATTTTGGAGGTGGATATGGGTACCGCCACCCTGGGAAGCATTAATTGAATAACCAATACCTCTCCCACAGGTCACCCAAAGTGGTTAGCTGCGTTTGGTGTCTTGGCCCGGGTTTATGGGGGTGAGGATAGTCTACCACACCTTTTGCGTGGTGGGCCGGATCGAGAGCGACTGGTTGAGGGAGGCCTTTTAATCTCTCCAGCCAGAGACACGTCGCCTTGCACCGCAATTGGAGGCATTGATTCATACGTCCGTTCCTTCTCACCGATTCCTGCCCACCTCTCGTACCTTTTTCCTACCCAGAACTTCCTCTCCTTCCTTTCCTTGAAAAGACGATCCACACAGCATCCCCTAAGATGGAGCTAATGTAAAAAACCTGATATTTGGGGAAAATTACAAACAATGATTAAAATTTTAGTCCCTCAAAAACGGGTCGGGGGTGAAATTTTCAAGCCTAAAACGTCTTTCTGTTAAAAAAAATATGGATGTCAATGTATTGGAATAACCTCTGAAGGTTATAGATGGTTTAATATTTAATTATTGAAGAAAAAATAAAATTTAAACGAAATATGCACAGAAAAGACGCAGAAAAAAAAAGGTAACGGTCGCAACTAGGGATAGAATTCAGGACCTCTATCTTACGAGGACAACACTCTAACCACTGATCTATTAAGACCTGATTATTTTCCGTCATTTTTATTGATTTACTGAAAGTGAACGTGACTAATGGGAGCTGGGGAAATGATCAAATAATATTACCTAACATTTTATTGCACTGTTCTTTATCATAAATATTTAGATTGCTAAATATATAAATAAAAATGTTTTAAACCTTGCGCGTACGTAGGTAATGCAAAACGCTGAAACACAAGCTGAAAGCGCAAAGACTATGATATTTAACACAAAAAATCTTATTCGGGTTCTCCAAGTCTGGTGCCACCCTGTTTTATGTTTGATTCATTCACAAATATTCCGTTTGTAAGTTCGCGTGTTATTTCAAAGTTTTATAATGGTTACAATTCGGTTTCTTTAAACGGGTGAAAGCGGAGCGGAGCAGTAGAAACGGAGATAAGTGGAAAAACATAATTACCTTCGCTGATCAATGGCGTTCGTTTTGAACACATTTACCGTAATTCTACGAAAAGGTAACTAAAACAATATCAAATACCAAGCATTATAATATTAGGTCCTTACATAGGTTTTATCTTGAGAATGGGGGCAAATTTTAAAAGTATGTTAACATTAAAACATCTGTATTGCTCACTAGTACGAAGCAGATTAGAATACAATTCCTCTGTATGGTCACCATACTACAATGTTCATTCTCAATCATTGGAAAAGGTACAAAACAAATTTCTCCGGTACATCAATTTTAAAATGAAAATACCAATCGAATTTATAAATTATAATTACTTACGCGCTGAAACCAGACTTCTTAAATTATCAGATAGAAGAGTGTTAATTGATTTATTATTTGTATACAAAATTATAAAATCTTTAATTGACAGCCCTAATTTGTTGGAACTAATTTGCATTAGCATACCCGCTAGACAAACTCGTAGTAAAGATACTTTTAAATGCAACAATAAACTCAACACTAATTACTCTATATACTCACCAATACCAAGAATCCATAACCTTGCGAATAAATACTGCGAATCTATAGATATATTTACTATTGACAGTTTTGAATGTTTCAAAAATCAACTAATCTCGATTCTATCTGCTAATAATTAACTTTTATTATTTTTTTTTGTTTTTCACATAAAATATTTTCTCATCTAAACCTCCCCAGTAAAATGTATACTTACTTTATAATATTTTTGCAGTTCTATTTACACTTTGTTCTATGTCAGGTCTTATTATTATTGTTAATAATATATATAAATATTTAAAGCTGAATTGTTTTAGTTTTTTGTAAGTACAACTTGTACTATCTCATTTAATTTCTTTTTTATGTTGTAATATTCTTTACCTAACGAGTCGATTGCATTCATATTTATTCTGTTTTATTGTTTATGTAATACATGTAATTAATATTGTTTATTATATATTTTCTTCTTTTCTTGTAAAAGCCCACTAGGGCGTTAATAAAATATAAAATAAAAATAAAAATATGAAATTGGCGTTTTGTATGGGAGGAACATGAAGTCGATTTTTTTTAAATATAATATATTTATTTAATCAAAGTATGTACCATTGCTATCCATGCACTTCTGCCATCTCATAGGTAGTTAGTTCATCGACCCCTTTAATAAAAAAAACCATTCCGACGGGAATCAATAAAATCTTTGAAGGCGGTTTGGACTGCCCCATCGGAGTTGAATTTTTTCCCTTGCAAGAAGAAATGGTAATCTGTTGGTGCAAGGTCCGGAAAGTACGGTGGATGTCTTAGATATTCCAATTGAAGCTAGTCTAATTTAGTAGCCGTCTGTTGTGCAGTGTGTGGTCTAGCGGTCAACGCGCGTTTGTTGATTTGCTTCACTCAATTCGTGAGGTACACCTTTCAAGCTTTTTCACCTTCCCAATTTGCTTCAAGTGGATTAAAACAGCTTTATCACCAACACCGCAGCCTGCAGGTAACTCGGACGTGGTTTGCGATGGATCCGCTTCCACAATAGCCTTCAATTCTTTATTATCAACTTTGGTCTCCGGCCGTCCACGGGGCTTGTTCTGAAGGTCGAAATTTCCAGAATGAAAACGATGGAACCAAAAACGCACTGTGTTTTCTTTTGCGGCACCGTCGCCATACACATCATTAATCCGAGCCGTTTCTGCAGCATGGTGCCATGGTGGAACTCGTACTCGTAAATAACGCGATATTTCAAGTTTTCCATTTTGTAAACTAAGTGACGCAAAGAAAAAAAACAATTAAGGAAAAAACAAATGAATTATAATTTTCGAAACACAAATACATGAGTAAATAGCTGTATAAATTTGAATTTGGAATTCCTAACCAAAGAGAAGATATTTGAGATCAAAGTTGCCAGTACGGCAAAACGCCAATTTCATATGTAAGGACCTAATATTTTGAATTTATTAAGAAGAATGAAGAGCAGTGAATACATGATAGACGAGTGTGATTTGTACGAATTGTACGAGTTTCAGAAGAAACTGAAAAATGGAAACAAATGATATAAAGGAGCACAGCAACAGCAGCACCAAGCGCCACTCATGAGTGAGCGCTGGGCCCGAGCCCACCCCAGACCACGCCCTACATAATAATTGATTATTTATTTTATTTTTAGTATTATTTTTGTTAGTCTATGTACTTAATTCTTTACTTAAGGCTCCGCAACCGGGCCCGAAAAGAAGAAGATGGAGAGATACGAAATTACGAATGTTAGAGGAGAGCGCTAACATTTACAGCGACAAAATCGATGCGAAAATTGCGAAAATGTTTAATAAAACACGACTCGTTTAAAATAGAGCAAAAATCTCCGGGCATTGTCTTAAACAGCATTTAATGAAACACTGTGATTTTTTTCATAGGGTTCGTCCATTAATCACGTGATGTTTTTTTAGCAACTTTTTCACCCCCCCCGTGGTGGGGTTTTACACTAACCCCCCCCCCCCCCCCCCCCAAAATCACGAGTATTTTTTTAGTACAAAGTATTTTGAAATTTTCTGAATATTATCACGAAAAATATCTCATTACATCCCCCCCCCATGGTGATATTTCGTGATTTTTCCCGAACCCCCCCCCCCCCTTTCGAGCCTCACGTGATTAATGGACGACCCCATACATATAACTTGTAAAATAACTGAAACAAACGTGTTAATAATAATTTTTGGAGCATACTTTGCGATTTTTTTCTATCGAGGGAATTTTATATAATTTGCGTTTCGGCGCGGGCAAAGTCTAGATATTATATTTAAGAATAACATATATTTGTTAAGAGCTTTAAAACTTACCGTGTTTAAGGGAAATATGTAATATCGGTACAAATCCGGGTTGCGGGTACGTAGTACAATTTTCAATAAAGCAAAAATATTTGACAATTTTTTTTTTAGGTTGGTATGTAGTAGTAAGGGAACGTACCCATACTACGTGACACGTTTAGGGGGGGGGGGTCTTCAAAATGTCACACTCCATACAAATGAGCGGCGGGTTGCTTAGGTTTTTGGTCACCGGGGGGGGGGGGGGGGGGGGGGGGGGGGTTAAAAATTGTAAAAAGTTGGTCACGTAGTATGGGTACGTTCCCTAACAATAATGAGATAGAGGATTATATTTGGGTGGGGTGACTAATTAATGCACGACCTTTATATAAATGTTATATATAATAAAAGATATACGTACTTACAATATGCAAAATGAGTGCTGTTTTAAAACTGTACATTGTGTGTTAATTGCAGAGTCATAGTACACGTAATATAAACCGAACGGATTAGAATTGACTCCATCGAAACCATTCATAAAACAAACCCTAAAATTGAATTACAAGACACCGAGTTAATACCATCTCGTATTGCAGGTGGGAAATTCAATGCAATACCAAGCGCGTGAGCTCGGAGCTCTGAATTGACCACCATTGTGAAGCTGGACCTGTGTGCATGCACGAATGATTTTATTAGTCAGTGATGGTGTCACATTACGATCAATGATTAATATGAATATATTAATAACTGAACCTATTCAATTAAATATGCACCGTCGCCAATAAAACAGCAATGTATTGGATGCAAAAAGATTACTAAGTACTTTACATAATGTCTATGTCTAATGACTACCTATGTCAAAATCTGCTCACCAAAATTGTTTTTTGTTTTACATTAGCTCCACACAGGAGGCTCTGAGTAAAACAATTTTCCTCAGGTCCTGTGTCATCTTTGGGGATGCTGTGGGGAGGGGCGTTTTAGTGAAATGAAGGAGAGGATGTTCAGGAAAGGTAAAAGGTACGAGGGATTAGTAGGAATCTTGGATTCGATGTGTCTAGAAGTTAGAGACGTATAAATCCATCCCTTCCACTGACGTCAGATTTCATGTTAAATCAGGATGGTTAAAATTGCTTCCGCGATAAAAAAAACTCCCATCCTGATCGAAGCTTTACGAGAAAGCTCACAATAAGATTGCAAAATCAATGGAGCATCTATTATACTATCGTGATTTTTGGAATATTATGTCGTGTTGCGCTATCTCCTTACGCAGCTAACATTTCGGACAACGTAAGAGTGTCCATCATCAGGGCATACGTGAAATATACATGTAAATAAAAAAAATAAAAATCACGATAATATTTTTGGCCGTGAAGATATATTTAGCTTATTTTCAGGCCAGTGGTAAAAAGTCAAATAATTCCTCAAACATTCACTATATGCTTGCTTTGTTGCATGGCTGTGTGATAGTTTGAGAAATCAAGTAATCATCAATCCCCACTCTGATAAGTGATCATATGCGTATGACCTATCTGACCAAACTCACATAATGGGCGGAAGTCGTCACGTTAACAACATCATTGAGCGTCAAAATACCGATCGCTGTTTATCACATTCAGGGGCGTACCGCATCGTGACATATTTTAATTTATTTATTACAAACTCCATCCGACTTTTGATTCTTACACGCCGGTTCAGCGTTGGATGTAGCTGTAAAACCGAGCTTAAAGCTACATGCATCGTTGTAATAAGTCAATTTTTCACTATTTCTACCCTAAGCGTTTCTAAAGTAACGGGGGTATATATATGGCGAAAACAAAATACATATATGGAAAACGTTTCTCCCGAAATGGGTTTTTTTACATTTACTTTCACATAAGAGGCCCTGAAGAAAATAATTTCGAGAGGATTTGGAGAGGAAGGAGTGAACATGGATCTTGAAGAGACTCGTCTTGTAGAAGGGAGGCAATACAGATCCCGTCAAATCGCTCCACAACGAGTCGCAGAAGCGACCCGTTCTCCTGTGACAAATGTCAACCGTGTAAATATGTTGGGCACGCGTTTGGCATGTTTCCCGACTGCGCACCTTGCCGAAGGGATAAACGATGCTAGTTCCTCAGAGCTTCTTCCTTCTTAATACCGGTATAACAAAGACAGCAAACCTACCTGACGCCTGTGATCTAAGGATTGCAATCCATTTGTGGTATCTATCAAACGGACCGCCCGTTTCTGCACAGAGGGTTTTTTCAGGTATTTTGGGGCTTACGAAAGGTGGCTGCCAAATTCAACAGTGGGGCGCACCTGCGATTTGTTCAGGGTCAGCAGTTGTGTACTATTAAAGTATCTGCGGGCCCTATACAGTACACCATGCTTCTGAGAGGCTCGTCGGTTCCAGGTGTGGTCTACAGATAGTCTGCAGTCAGGGTGTAAGTTGAGCTGCTTTGTGGCTTCGTTCAGTTCCACACCAAGGAACCGTACAGTAGATAGAGTTTGAGGTGGTTTGAGGTATCCTTTGTATAGTAAAACACTTGTGTTTGTCCTGGGATATTGATTGTAACTTTATTATTCTAGTGAATAATTTACAGAGAGATTCGTTCTGGTCTGAGCACTTGACTGGCGACAATAATTGAGAGTAATTAAAGGTCGGGAAGGAAAGACGAATTGAGTTCAAGAGAAAACAAGTAGAATCAGGAGAAAGAATGACTTAAGCGTCGATGACACAGGGCTAGTTTACTAGCTACTATCTGGGAAATTCACTATCTGTTAGTAAACTCGCCCAGTGTCATCGTGTCACTTGCTAACTAACAGCAACTAGCAGATTGTTGACAATCTACGAAAAAAAGTTGAAAGGTCGTCAACTTTACTCGCCTACACGCTTGCTCGTGATTGGTTTATTTATGTTTCCAACATGGCTTCCGATAAACAGCTGATTTCGACTGTCAAACATTAAAGAATTAGTTCACGCAGTCGTCGTTATTCTTGTTACTGGCGCTAGCAGCGGCCTCAGTTTCCTACGAGCGAGTGGACAGTTTTGTGTGTCATCATGACAATGTCACTCGCCGATTTACCCGCTTTTAAATAGTAGCTTGTAACTCGCCGTGTGTCATCGAGGCATAAGCGAAATCAAAACACTCCATTTTATAAACATTGAAAGAGAAAGTTTGACGCGGCCACAGACAAAATAGAGCATAGATATAGAAATTAAGATAATGTTTGAATAAAAGGTGGCATAGACAGGAAAGTTTAAAGTAAGAGGCTCTACACATCGAGATTAGATAAATGAGAGTTAAAAGTGTTCAGTGCTAAATGAAGTTAAATATAAAATAGGGCAATCACAACACACAACATCCAACAAACTTGACTCTGGTTTCGATGGAGTTTGACAAAAATTCTTCGTAAATCTCCGATGTACACAAGGACCAAACCTAACGGAAAAATTTTCTTGTGAGATGTGCGCGTAACCGGAGCGTTTCTTCAAGCACCTAGCTAGGTGCTAATAATCGAAACATTTTGAACAAGAAAACTGGTACCTAAGTTCTTTTAAAACTGCATATTTGAATAATCATAATGCACTAATTTATATAATATATGTAAATAGTGTTTGTGTCGGCACGCCTCTGTCACTGTTTCCTAGCACGCTTCCCCGTGTCGTCGTTCTGCCTATCGTCGTGGGTTAATTATTCAATTACCTCATCATCTTCTGCAGCCCTGTCCCTGGTAGCTCCGGTAGGTCGGAGGCATTGTTCGCGAGGACTTTGTCACGAAAACCAGGGGACTTAGTTAGTAGCTTAGTACTCTGTTCTTGGTACGAGTTAGAATTTTCATTATCAAGGTTAAATCGGGAATAACCAGACAACCGGAGATATATAATTTTTAAATCAAATTCTAGACGTATCGACTATTTTCTACAAAAAAATATAAATTAATTTCGAAAGATTGTTATTTTATCTAGTAAAGCCATGTTTTAAATTTTGAAAAACTACGAGTATGTTTTAGTTCGGCAGATTTGTTAAATTTTGAAACAAAATGTTGTACTATAATATATAACACACATTTCAAATCATATAATCCATACAGTAAAATAAATCAATAAATTATCTAGAAAAGCTACTTTTCAGAATTTTAATTTCAGCTATAAAATCATTAAAAAAATAGGCGCGCACGTGTTTTGCGACGGAAATACTTCAGTTTGTCTATTTATTTGCGGTCTTTCAAACTAATATATTTCAGATTTTTTACACACTTGAAAAATTATAAATATTCGTTCTGATGATAAAAAAAAAAATACAAAAAGTACACAATTTTGATACATAATTTTATCATCACGCGTTTGAGGATTTTCGGGGACGAGGGGGGGGGGGGGGGGGGGGTGGAAGGTCAACGCGATAGGAGGACAAACTAAAACGAAGAAATTCAAACACTTTTTTTCTTTGCGTGGTAATTAAGGCTCCGGTAATAGGCCACTTGCATGGACTTCATAACGACTTTTACTTTTTTAACCAAGATTACGAAAATGTTAGTAAATTTTTTTAGAAATGTACAGTTTTTTATTTTTAAATAAATAAATCCATTATTTGGTGTTTTTCCCACTTGTCTTAAAATTGCTACGATCATACCATTATATAAAAATGGTCCCAAAAATGATATTTCAAATTATCGACCAATTAGTATTTTAACTCCTCTGTCGAAAATATTGGAAAAAGTTATTAAAAAAAAATGTTCTTACATTTTTGGATACCAATAAAATATTATCACCTACGCAGTATGGTTTTAGTTGGGTACTGGTGACGCTATAGCTAATGTAACTAATATAATTATTAGAAAACTGGATGAAGGCAAAAAATGCTTAGCTGTTTTCATTGATCTTCAAAAAGCTTTCGATACAATTGATCATGAAATACTGTACTTAAAACTAAAAAAATGGAATAACCGAAACAACTCTAAACCTACTTAGAAGTTATTTAACTGGAAGAGAACAAATTGTACAAATTGGTAAAAGAAAGAGCAAATCTCTTCCAATTAAATTCGGGGTCCCCCAGGGAAGCGTATTAGGACCTATACTATTTCTGATATATATATATAAATGACCTTATGAATCTTCCCATTAATGGAAACATAACGAGCTTTGTAGATGACACTGTTATTATATTCCACAAACAAGATTGGAAAAGAACCTACAAGGAGGCGGAACATGGCCTGGCTGTACTTCAAAACTGGCTAAAAGTAAACTCCCTTACATTAAATGTTAGTAAAACTAAATATCTAACTTTCTCCAAAAACAAAAGAGGACAACCAATGAATGTGCATGCCCTCAAATTACATGAATGTCAAAATACTTTTCCACAATGTTCCTGCTCGTCTATAACCCAAACCAAAAGTATTAAATATCTTGGGATTGAAATTGATGAAAATCTACAGTGGAATTCACACATTGATCTTACCTCAAAAAAGCTAACAAAACTCATCTACTTCTTCAAAAAATTAAGAAACATCTTGTCGATGAGGGATCTAAAGAGAGTATATTATGCTTTATGCCACTCTCGATTGCAATATGGAGTAATAGGATGGGGCACAGCAGCATCCAATCACTTAAAACAACTTAAGATAACTCAGAATGGGCATTATAAAGACCATTCTAAAGGTCCCCATAAGGACGTCAACAACAGAAATTTTTAAACAGTTTGATGTTCCAAGCATACAGAAAATCTATGCCAAAAACATTCTAGTACATCACCACAAAAATTATTCAGAGGCAGACACCTCACACGCTCATAAAACCAGAGCCAAACAAACAGACATACTTAATATACCAAAGTGTAACTCTTCATTTGGTCAAAGAAGTTCTGCATTTTTAGCAGTAAAGTTATATAACAAACTCCCACGTAGTATCAAACAAATTTAAAAAAAAATAGCTACATTAAGGACATTAAATGTTGGCTGAAGAATTTATCGGAAAATGAACTTACTAGTATACTTAAAACATCATAGAAGTTTCTGGAAAACCTTATCCAATCAATGAAGTTAAACCATAGAAGTCGCTGAAAAACTTATCCAAAGCATAGTCCCCCTCAGCACAGGATCTCCTAGTGAGGAGGACTACGAATATATTTTATATATACATCTAACTAACATGTTTCATATAAAAATGTAAAAAATATTATATAGTTACTAAATAAAAATAAAAAAAAATAAAAAAATTATTTGGGTTCGTGACGTCATGTACATGAAAATATCCCGTCTCCGAAAATGTTCCTATTAATTTTATAAAATTCCACACTGATTTTTTTTTTATATGGCATTACTTTGATTTCAGGCGAATTTTTGAATTTGACATTTAACGTTTACTAGATTTATTGTTTGTTCTCTGCGAACTTATCATTTGGTTTGATTTTTTGACAGATGTAATGAAGAGAACCCCGTACATTTTACGTTGTCCGTACGTGTTTAGAGATATAATGATAATGGTGCGGATTTTAAGAAAATCAAATTTTATAATATTCTTATTATTATTATAATTTACAAGTACAAGTATATTACATTTGATTTAGTAATATAGACGTTGAACATTATAATGATTTATGATCAATAAGATGGATCAAGGAATAAAATATTTACGAGATTTAATATTTTTGGTATGCCTCGTTATTCTCCTGTGTCATTCGTGTGGAAAGCGTTCTTTTTTTAAAAAATGATTTTCGGCTATGTAATTATCGTTTTTTCGCACCTATAAAATTATGTCCCGTCTTTCCGGTTTATAAAAATGGTCTGATTCTTCGGATTAAAATTTTCAAAAAATCGCCACGGTTTCAAAAATACGATTAAAAAAAAATACAGAATGTCTTAGAATATTTGCCTAGATTTAAAAAAATGTGATGCAAGTGGCCTATTAATAAAATATTATTCCGCCATTACCCAAGGAAGTAAAATTTATGATCTCTGTAATTCAGTGCACAAATTGCTTGCAGTTACAGTCTTTATACAGCCATAAGAGAATAAAGAAACAAAAAAGCGAAACTTCAAACCATTCTGTTCTGTAAAGGGTTACATTCTTGATTTATTTTCTTTAGACTCCGGGTTCAACGATTCGGGAGAAGTCAAAGATCGCTGCAAATTGAATCAAAGCCACAAGAGTTGTTACCGGGCAGTGTGAGCAGCGAGCAGTGAGCAGTGAGCACCTGATTTCTGCACGCCTTGATTAATTATCACAGGTAGTTATCTGATACCTGTGCAGGTCCTGGGTAAGTTATGCACTCGCCTCACGAAGGTATCAATTAACAGTCATTAATTAATGCGAGGGCCGCGGACTGAAGAAGGGATAGACATGAACTAAATGAAATTATTTTCTCATTCTTATTTTCCACGGATGGTGTCAAGTGTCAGGTAGTTTGCCGCTCGCATGACTCTTGGACATATTGGAATAATTACGTTTTGACGGAATAATAGACTATAATTATTCATTCGCAATCAAAACATGAAATAAAAATATAAGTGTAGAAGTACACACGCGGTAGAAGTGAAAACTTCTGAAGACTTAAGTAGACAAGAGTGTGGAGAGGAGCACCGCACAAAAATAGAGACTGATTATTCTATCTCATTCTCTGGCAAGCTAACTCCTATAGACGTATGTGTTTGTCTCTTTTTAGTGTCATTTTTTCGTTTCATCGAGTTTCAAATCACAACGGTGCTAAAGAAATTTTCACTTCAAAGAGGAAAATAAAAACTAATATCGCAACATATACAATACAGGTAGGTACTTACTATAAAATATGTTCAATCATTATTAATTTGACCTATGCATTTTTTTTTAAATTACGTGATTACCTCACAGGAGTACCAACTGCTCCTGTCTGGAGCCAATCTATGGCATCCCCAATTGGGGTATGTTGTGAGGCTGAAGGTAAATGGGAAGGGTAAGAAGATGGGGAAGAGGAAGGTGTTAACTTATATGCTTTGTATGTACCTAATTGTAACTCTTACTTTTATATTGTCATTGTTTCATACCTACATCGAGTGACAGCTGTGTTTTGCTCTGCTCCCGAAATCAATTGTTATTATTTTATTACAGTGAACTAACATTCAGTGCACTTGTCATAACTGATAAGAATTATTCCTTTTTTCTTGGAAAGTGTTGCTTTCCCACTAGTGGATAATTAATTGACAGTTTTAGAAACTAAAACATTATCAAAATATCACAAGGGAACTAACTGTCAAATAAAGAGTGAAATAGGCAGTGTTTGACCTTACAACCAAATAACAATTTCAAAATGGCAACTTCAGAAAAAAATCTGAGAAGCAAAGGGCAAACGACCGGGACTAGTCTCACATCGGAGTCCCAGGGTATAAATATTGATCTCCTACTGGAAAAGATGGAGATGAAGATGGAAAAAAAACTTGAAGTGTTTAAGCAAGCAATAATAAAAAAAATTGATGATGAAAATCAAGAAAGCAGAAGCACGAGAGACTTTATCAGCCGGCAATATGATGACATCCATCTAAAGATGGAGACCATTATTAAACTGGTTTCGGAAGTAGAATCAATGCGAAAGGAATTAACAGAAAAAGATGGGATAATAAAAAGCCTTGAAGTTAGACTAGCAGAAGTGGAGCAGAGAACGCGTGAAGACACTCTTGAATTTGCTGGAATTTCAGAAAAAGAGGGAGAACAGCCAGCAGAAATAATTAAACGAGTGGTCACAGTGACAGGTGTCGACTTAAAAGGCGATGATATTCTCGATATCAAGAAAATTCCAGACCGACGACCAGGAGTCCCCCCAAAATTTCACGTTAAATTCACTAATCCCCAAAAAAGGCGACAGATTCTACTGAACAGGAAGCTACTCAACCCTACCACAACCCAAGGAAACGGATACCAGAAGATTTTTATTAGCGAAATCCTTGGTGCCTATTTCAAAGATCTTCTGTGGAGGACGAAGACTAAGGCGAAAGAAATGGGATATAAATATGTCTGGTACAAAGAATGTAAAGTGATGGTTAAAAAAAATGAAAATGACAGAGTAATATATATCAAACACTCTGATGACCTTAAAAAAATTGATTAATTTTCCTATTTGAGAGTCTCACTTTTACCGGTCATTCACTGGGTCGATTCCCCTCAGTTCGGTGAGTCATGTTGTATACTATTATTTTCAAATTGCAACAATAATTCACCTCTACCACTTTCAATGAAAGGTTGTAATCCCCAGTGATGGCTATGGATTAGTGTTTCTCTTATTTAAGGGAATTAAACAATTTATTTTTTTTGTAATATAAATTTTAATATGGCTATTACCATTAATAATACATATGAAGAACTAGGTGATCAAGACAATTTGTTTATAACATCAGATGCAAAAATATGCAAATACGTAACAACCGATTCAAAAAACACTATTATTATGCACCAAAATATTAGGTCAATTAATAAAAACTTTGATGAACTCCAGATACAGCTTAACCACCTTAATATAAAATTTGATGTTATTATTCTTACAGAATGTTGGTTGACAAATATTTACACACCAAAATTTATAACTCACTACTCTTCATTCAACTCATCAAAACATGATAGTCAGAACGATGGAGTAGTGGTATACACAAAAAACGACCTAAACTGTGTTGTAACGGAAGTAAACATTATTGACGCGAGCTGTATGCAAATAATGTATAATAATGATACGTGCATTCTAGCAATATATCGCTCTCCATCGATTCGTAATATAACACCATTTCTTAACAGTCTAAATAGCATACTCTCAAATCTTTCCTACACTAAAAACATAATAATTATGGGAGATTTGATTATATCAACATACTTCCAAATAACCCACACCATCAATGCCACGACTATCTGAACATGTTAGAGTTCCATGGATTAATTAGTACCATCAATACACCAACAAGAATAGCTAATGAATCAACATCATGCATTGATCACGTTATGGTCAAAACTAATAAACAAAACAAAAGCATTGTTTACAAATCAACAATTACAGATCATTACACAACAATATTTACATTGCAATCCGACACCACAAAAAATAAAAGTAATCAGACAATTATGTACAATAATATTAATTTTGAGAATTTAAAAGATATAATTAAAAGTAAATCTTGGCAAGAGCTTTTCCAAATAAAAAACTCAGATGATGCATGGAGATATTTCGTTGACTATTTGAAAAATGAATTAATTAATAATACTACAATTCTGACAAAACACACTCCAAACAAAATTAAACCTTTAAAATCATGGATAAATTATTCAATCATCAACTGCATTCGTAGAAGAAACGCATTACACAAAAAAGTGAAAGAAAATCCTTACGACATTATATCACTAAACATCTATAAAAGATATAGAAATACATGCGGCGAAGTCATTAGAAAGGCGAAAGAAATCTACTACAGAGACAAAATCCAAGAAAGTAACAATGATCCCAAAAAAATATGGCAAACTCTAAGAGAAGCCACAAATACACAAAACACTAAAGACAAACAGGACATAAGTAAACTTTGTATTGACGGAAAAATTATTGACACCTCAAAAAACCCCAAGCTCGTTGCGGATTATATCAATAATTTTTTTACAAATATTGGTTCAAATCTTGCTTCTCGTCTACCAAATTGTGGGAATGCTCTACCTGCTGAAGCAGAACTCCAATTTCCCAAAGGAAGATTCAATTTTCAAACTGTGTCAAGGGAAGAGATTCTAAAAATAATTAATTCCCTAAAAAACACGTCTTCTGCCGGGGTTGATGGAATATCAACCAAGATTTTGAAAACGCTGGCTACGGAAATTACATTACCTTTAGAATACCTAATTAACCTTAGTATCAGTCAAGGACACTTCCCCTCAAACTTGAAACAAGGTATTGTTATTCCCATACATAAAACAGGTAACAAGACAGACATAAACAATTACAGACCAATAACTATACTGACCACACTATCCAAAGTATTTGAAAAAATTATCAATGCTCAGTTGGTAAAATTTCTGGTGTGCCATAAAGTACTCTCAGAAAATCAATACGGGTTTCAAGAAAACAAGAGTACTTCTGACGCTATTGCCGCCGTAACTGACTTCATTGTGAAAAACCTCGATAAAAGCAAAAAAATGTATTTCAATATTTTTAGACCTCTCTAAAGCCTTTGATACAATATCACACAGTAAATTATTAAACAAACTTCAAATAATCGGTATTACAGGCAACGAACTTAACTTTTTTAAGAGCTACCTTGATGACCGCAAGCAACAAGTGAAAATAATGAACACACTTAGCTATCAGTGCTCAACTCACTATGGGATACCTCAAGGTAGCATATTAGGACCATCTTTGTTCCTTTTATATATCAACGACTTATGTAACTTTAACATTCAGGGAAAAATAGTTAGTTTTGCCGATGACACTGTTTTACTATTTGAAGCTGACACTTGGCAAGCTGTTTACAAAAAAGCTGAAACGGATATAAACATTATAAAAAAGTGGTTAGATACAAATACGCTCACATTGAACACTGAGAAAACTAAATATGTCACATCAAGCATAAATATAACAGGTCAACCTCATGATGACGCCTCTATTAGAATACACACATGTTTAAATTCCGATGAATCTTGTCAGTGTCCCTACATTGAGCGCACTACACAGATGAAGTATCTCGGCCTCACAATTGATCCATATCTCAAATGGAATATTCACACTCAAATAATTGCTAACAAAATAAGAAAAACCATGCACTTTTTCAGAACGATACGAAACTTTCTCGACTTAAAACACTTGAAAATGATTTATTTTGCAGTCTGTCAATCCATTATTGAGTATGGTATCATAGCATGGGGAGGCGGTACTGCATCAGCACTGGACCCAATCATAAAGGCACAGAAAACTATTATAAAATTAATTCTTAGACTAGCTCTAATTACAGACTCCAACTTAATCTTCAATATTATGAATGTGTTTGACGTTCGGCAGATATATGCAAAAACAATCCTCACTCATCTATACACAAATATACACAAATACTATGAAAAAAGATTAAACACTCGCTGTACTCGAAACAATAACAAATATTTACTACAAATTCCCATAACTCATACTACTTTTGGTCAACGAAGCTTCAGATACCTTGCAACAAGACTTTGCAACATTCTTCCAATTAGTATAAAAAAATGTGATTCACAAAAAAATTTCAAAAAAAACATAAAAATTTGGATAAAAAATAATGATAGAGCATTTACCGGTGCACTCACCCAAATTCGAAATTAATATTGAACCAATGCTGTTATTATTGTACCAATGTTATTGTTATTATTAATGCAACCATTCTATTGTGTGATTTTATTCTAATGTAAGTGTAGGTATGTTCACAGTATAATAAATTGACATAAAATTACTGCCTCAACACAGGCTAGCCTAGTGAGGCAGGTTATGAGAAACCTAAATTTATAATTATAAATCTCTGTTCTTTAATTACCTACTGTATATATGTATTTTGTTTTTTGATATTAACTTTCGTACGTATGCAACTTTTAAACTGTACTTTTACTGCACTTATGATGTACTTTTTGTTTTTGTAGTTATAAATCTTCATTTTTTTTTTGTTCAATTTTTTTTACGCACCAGATTTAAATGTCCGGGTTTAATTTTCCCCACAGGAAAAACTAAACCCTTTCACACACTTCCCAAATGATCATCTGGTCAATCCACGTTATGCAATTGCACTTTATGTATTATAATTACAAAACAATACAAGAACAACATGTCAACCTACCAGAGACCAGATGGGAAAATAATTCACCGACTCCAGATATTTTCATATCAGAGGGTTCGGCTCTGTGGAATTCCTAATTGAACCTATAAATCCTACTGATCCCTCAATATAAATATTTAAAAAATCTTTTGTAATCCTACATGTATTTAAAATTACCGATTTTTGCATTTTTATGTATAAATTCTTTGACAAATCTAATACGCCTAAATTTTGAATCAGAGACCTAGGTATAATGCCAGTAGCCGAAATAACAAATGGTAATATTTTTATATTCCGAGAATGCCAAATTCTTTTAATCTCATTTCCTAAATCTGTGTATTTTCTAATTTTTTCAGAAACAGTTTTTTGAATATTACAGGAATTTGGAATAGCTACATCAATGATATAAGTTATTTTTTTAATTTTGTCATGTAAAACTATATCAGGTCTATTATGACTAATTGTTCTGTCTGTTAGTATAGTTTTATCATAATATATTTTATAAAATTCATTTTCTAAAAATGAATTTGGTTCATATTCATAATATGGTACTATATAACGGCAGTCAATCAAGTTATGTTTAATTACCAAACTTTGGTGGATTATTTTTAAAACCTGATTGTGCCTAAATGTATACTCGGACGGCGCTAATATAGAACATCCCGATATAATATGTTCTATCGTTTCCGGAAAAGCCAAACATTTTCTACATAAATCATCAATTTGATTTATATCTTTGATTATATGCTTCCTATAATTTTTAGTATTAATGACTCTATCTTGAATGGCAAGCATAAATCCTTCTATTTCTGCGCTCAACTCTCCAATACTCAACCATTTGTTTGACGAAAGTTTGTCAACATACGTTTGGTTGAGATAATTGAAGTGTGTTGCATGAATAATTTTATTTGACCATGAATCTAATAATTCCTGGTTAGTATTTATAAGAATGTTGGCATTCTCGTCATATAAATTTAAAGGTGTAATGTTTCTATCTGCCTTACAAATTATTTTGTGCATTTCTGAGCTATTAGCTTTCCTATGGAAAAAATTTCTAAGTATTTCTACCTGATTGTGTTTCAAAGATGTTATTTTGACTACACCTCTACCTCCTAAATTTCTAGGTAAATTAATTCGTTCTATAGCTGAATTTGGATGATGGCAATTAAACTTTGTTAACGTAGTTCTAATTAATCGTTCTAAACTATCTAAATCTGTATTGGACCATTTAATTATGCCAAATGAGTACGTTAATAAAGGTATTGCCCAAGTATTTATTGCTTTTACTAAATTTTTAGCAGATAGATTGCATTTTAAAATTTTTCTGATCCTAGTTTGAAATTTAATCCTAATATCATTTTTAATACTAGTGTGATCTAATCTATTCGATTGCGGGTATCCTAAATATTTATAAACCTCATCCCCTTTCATACTTTTAATTTTGAAATTTCTAAATATACCCTCGTCTCCATCTACAATTTTGCCTTTATCTATATGGATCGTTTTACATTTATCTAAACCAAAAGTCATTTTAATATCATCTGAAAAAATTTTAACTACCTTAATCATTTTTTCTAAATTTGATTCAGAATTTGAAAATAATTTTATATCATCCATATATAATAGATGTGAAACTATACTACTCTCTCTTGTATTACCCTTAATTTTTATTCCAAACTTGCTTTTAATTAACATTTTCGACATAGGATTCAATGCTAAGCAAAACCAAAGAGGACTCAATGAGTCTCCTTGAAAAATCCCTCTTTTTATTGAAATGCCCGGTACTACTATTTTCTTACCTTTTAAATTTACTAGTAAATCTGTATTCCAAAAGGACATAATATTTTTCAAAAAGCTAATTATAATTGGGTTAACTTTATATATTTTTAATATTTTGATTAGCCACGAGTGCGGGACACTATCAAAAGCTTTTTGATAATCTATATAACAAGTATGTAAATTACGCTTTTGATTTTGAATTTGTTTTAAAATTACAGAATCAATAACTAATTGTTCTTTACATCCCATATGTTTTCTGCGACAACCTTTTTGTTGCTCAGATAAAATATTTTTTTCATCCAAATGAGTATATATTAAATCTGTCAAGCAAGAGGTTAAAATTTTGTATATTGTCGGTAGACATGTAATGGGTCTATATTGAGAGGGATTATTAATATTTTCGCTTTTAGGTAACATATAAGTAATGCCCTTAGTTAGAAAATTAGGAAAATTTTGAGGTTGTTTGACAAGTTTTGAAAGATTTTTTGCAAAAAGAGGATGTAAAGTAGTTAGACGTTTGTACCAAAAATTATGTATCCAATCGCAACCCGTGGCTTTCCAATTATGAGTATTTTTTATAATTTTGGCTAACAATTCAACCGATATATCAGAAAAACTCATTTGTTCAATGTCTGAACAATTGAGTTCTTCATTTTCTATCCATGAACCTGCCTCATTATGTTTTATATCTTTACTCCAAATGTTTGTCCAAAAATCGCGCATATCTGATTCAGATGGCAACGGAATATTATTATTCGAAATAATATTTTGTTTATCATCAAGTTTGGAATAAAATATTTTCTCATTTTTTTGAAATAATCTATTATTATTTCTTTTATTATACGTATAATTATATCTTTTTAATCTACTAGCTTTTACACCTAATTTTTGTTTTAATAAATCTAATAAATCATTGATTATATTTTCATTATTATTACTACCAATGTTATAACCAAATTTTCTCCCAATTTCATCTACATGTCTCAAAATATTTCTACTTCTATTCCCATTTTTGTATTCAATTACTCTAGCTATACTACTTCTTAAAAATACTACATCATTTTCTAATCTAATCTGCCATTCTGGTTTACTATAACTATATGATCTATCATCAGAGGATGTTAATTTAACTCCTAACCTAGTACATATAGTGATAGCACTAGCGTACACTAACGTATGAAGATCTAAAAAACTAATATCGTCAAATATTATTTTTGGTAAAATTAAATTATTTAATTCAGAAATTAATTTAGATAATTTTTTTGACGTATGCAATTTTGGTAATTTTGGTCTAACTGTGGGCTCTATATCTATATATCTATTTATATTATTATGAAGCAAGTTAGCTAATTCTATTACATTATCATCTAGTAAGTTTAAATTTGCAATGTTGATTTCCCTAAGATTATGAATAGCGTCTAAGTTATTTGAATCTACTGTAATACCATTAGATTCTTCTACTAGAATATTATCTAAACTGTCTTCATTCAATGTATCTAATATAACATTACTACTCGTATTAATTTGGGCTTAAGTTCGGTTTATGGGCGAAATTCCTAAAAAATAAAACTAGTTATTTTTATACTAATTTGGGGTCGGGGAATCCGAATCTGAAAGAATTAGGCGGCGGCAAGCAATATTAACTGAATTACAGGACTTTAAAAAATTTTATACACATACAGGAAAATAGCCATTTTGGAAGCATTTTGATTCCTAGAAAATCAAACTAGTTATTTTTATACTAACTATGGGCCGGGGAATCCGAATCTGAAAGAATTAGGCGGCGGCAAGCAATATTAACTGAATTAAACGACGTTAAAATTTTCTATACACACACACATGAAAATAATCATTTCGGAAGTATTTTGACACACGCAGTACAAAGATCATAGAAAAACAAGAAATATACAAAAACATGTGCCGGCAGTGTTACCAGCTCTCAAAAATATTTATCTCTATATCAATAATTTCCGACACGATAATTCTTCACATAACACTTTAACCTGATGAATTACGACTATCTCAACGGCGTATTCTTAAACCAAAAGTATGAAAATTCGTAGTCTTAAAAATGCGTAACCTAACCTAACCTAACGTTAGGTTTGTGTAACATGGTTTGTGCCCCTTTATACCGCCTGCTCGCGTCCCTAACCTAACCTAACCTAACGCTAGGTTTGTGTTACATGGTTTGTGCCCCTTTATACCGCCTGCTCGCGTCACGGCAAAAAAACATCCCTGTTTTCAAGTAATTTAGCGGCTACGCTAGGTTTGTGTAACATGGTTTGTGCCCCTTTATACCGCCTGCTCGCGTCACGGCAAAAAAACATCCCTGTTTTCAAGTAGTTTAGCGGCTACGCTAGGTTTGTGTAACATGGTTTGTGCCCCTTTATACCGCCTGCTCGCGTCCCTAACCTAACGCTAGGTTTGTGTAACATGGTTTGTGCCCCTTTATACCGCCTGCTCGCGTCACGGCAAAAAAACATCCCTGTTTTCAAGTAGTTTAGCGGCTACGCTAGGTTTGTGTATCATGGTTTGTGCCCCTTTATACCGCCTGCTCGCGTCACGGCAAAAAAAATCCCTGTTTTCGAGTAGTTTAGCGGCTACGCTAGGTTTGTGTAACATGGTTTGTGCCCCTTTATACCGCCTGCTCGCGTCACGGCAAAAAACATCCCTGTTTTCGAGTAGTTTAGCGGCTACGCTAGGTTTGTGTAACATGGTTTGTGCCCCTTTATACCGCCTGCTCGCGTCACGGCAAAAAAACATCCCTGTTTTCAAGTAGTTTAGCAGCTACGCCGGGTTTATGTAACATGGTTTGTGATACAAAATAACGTGCCCCTTTATAATGCCTACTCGTGTCAAGGCATAAAAACTCCACAATACTAGTTGGTGTACCTCCCTAAAATATTTGAGGATCAATTATAAAAAATAAGTACTTAAAATATAAACATGTTATTTTACGTTATAAATATTACTGCTTAATGGCAACACTTAATTTTGTGTGGTAAAAACATCTATGTTATCGTGTTTTTCTATGATCTTTGTACTACATGTGTCAAAATACTTCCGGAATGATTATTTTCATGTTTGTGTGTATAGAAAAATTTTAAGTCGTGTAATTAAGTTAATATTGCTTGCCGCCGCCTAATTCTTTCAGATTCGGATTCCCCGGCCCATAGTTAGTATATAAATAACTAGTTTGATTTTCTAGGAATCAAAATGCTTCCAAAATGGCTATTTTCCTGTATGTGTATAAAAATTTTTAAAGTCCTGTAATTCAGTTAATATTGCTTGCCGCCGCCTAATTCTTTCAGATTCGGATTCCCCGACCCCAAATTAGTATAAAAATAACTAGTTTTATTTTTTAGGAATTTGGCCCATAAACCGAACTTTACCCTTAATTTGTTCTAAATTATTCTCTAATTGCAATCTATCTGCTATTTCCTTTTTTATCTGATTTAATGTTACTAAAGGGATTAAATTATTTTTGAAAATTGCCCTTTTTTGGTCAGCTAATCTTTGTTCGTTTACTTGGGCAACCGGATAATTTTGTGAGAAAAGTAAATGTAATTTTTTCCTATACAATAACATATCTGTTTCTAGTTTCGTCACATAAAAATATGAACGTACGATGAACATATTGACATCGTTCGTCCATTTCATTCTCTGCCTAGGAATACCTGCTTTTGTTTTTTGGGGTCTCAGATTATCAATGTTCATCTGTAAAGATGACATAATCAACCCATTTTCATTTCCGTTGGTTGAAAATGACATTTTGTCACAAAATTTTCAAAACAACTTGGAAATGATTATTATTATTATTCCTACATTCCAGTAACCAAGCAACTGTCGTCGTTACCTAATACTGTCATTTGTCAACAAATAATTTTCAATTTGGCCAAATTAAATATTTTAATGTAAACTACCCTTCAATACTACAAATCTATAATAAATATTATATTTTAGAATAATGTTATCAAAATAAAATATATAATTAAATTTACCTGCAAAATATATTTCAAAGTAATCTCAAAATACTGTTGTTTACCTTGGTTACTGAAGCCCTCACAAAAGGAAAATTTTTATATCGTATTTATTTATCTAAATATCCTACGGTTGACTGGCAGTTTATTTATTAGGTTATCTAATATACTTATTTTCAAATATTTATATGTTTTGGGATCAAAGCTAATTCTTTTCTTTCTGATACAATAAAAAAAATCAGAGAGCCAAAATACAAGCAAACGTCGAGGCTAGCGTTGCTAAGCAACATATATTATTATATATTATTATATATTATTACACTTTACGCACCAGATTTAAATGTCCGGGTTTAATTTTCCCCACAGGAAAAACTAAACCCTTTCACACACTTCCCAAGTGATCATCTGGTCAATCCACGTTATGCAATTGCACTATATGTATTAAAATTACAAAACAATACAAGAACAACATGTCAACCTACCAGAGACCAGATGGGAAAATAATTCACCGACTCCAGATATTTTCATATCAGAGGGTTCGGCTCTGTGGAATTCCTAATTGAACCTATAAATCCTACTGATCCCTCAATATAAATATTTAAAAAATCTTTTGTAATCCTACATGTATTTAAAATTACCGATTTTTGCATTTTTATGTATAAATTCTTTGACAAATCTAATATTATTATTATTATTATTATTATTATACCCTTCTGGAACTTGTATTCATTTTATACTTTCTGAATTAATTGTACATAATGCCACATATAACCCCTAAAGTTTCGGACATACTCTGTCAGAAGATCAGAATATTTCGCTTTGCGATAAAATCCTAATAAATGGAAAATTTCTAAACGTATACAAAAACTAAAAACCAAATTTTAAAGGTGATGAAATACACTTTCAAATTTTATTATAAGAAAGAAATGTATAGTTTTTTTAAACGTAAAAACTTATAACGCAAGCGTAAAAAAGTTTAAAAAAATGGCTCGTCTTCCTTTTTTTCTAACTAAAATTATTGATAAGGATAACGGAAAACTTACATTTTATAAGACAAATGTACTATAAACGTTGTTGTCACCTCACATTTTTGTCGTTTCATATAAAAATAATTATTAAAAAATTCTAAAGTTAATTTTTTTTTTCAAGTTAACTTTTAGATTTGAATATAAAGCGTGGTGTTTTCTAAAATCGATTAGATCACATTTCTCACCATGGTAGTAAGAAGGGACACAACGATTTCTTTGGTATCTATACGAGCTGTTCCCAAAAGCGAACAAATTAGCCTGAGGGATTGAGTGTTATTTTTTTTATTTTTTTGTGTGTTAGTATTTTCTTATGCTTGTATTTACACCGTTGATATTAAATGACTAACATTAAACATATCGCAGTTCAGCGACATGAAAATTAATATTCATCGATGTGCTTCCCAATTGACAATAATGTAGAGGCCGATCCGTTAGCTTCAAAAGAAGTTGGTTATTTCGTTAAAAGACGAGCTTACAACACCTAATAATAAACATGCAAATTCAAATTGGTATGTATTCAAGGACATGATCACAATTTTATTGGCAAGCGGTCATTTTAAAATGTGGACTTAATTCCTACCGAATTGGAATTAAATAATTACGAACAATTTACATAGAATTTTATGAATAATAATAATTGACCGAGCGCGAGCGTAGCGAAGTTCTGTTTTAAATCAACCGTTTAGCATTTCTGCCATCTTTAAATTGGTTTGTACGTTATGTTTCCGTTTCAAGATGGTGGCCGTTTTAATGATTCAGTAAAGATTCGTTTGTCAATGTATTCATTTGAATCATTTTATTTGTATTTTTTTTCGTGGTAGGTAATTCTACATAAATCTCTACATCTCTACATATTATAAATTAAAGTCCCACGCGTCGTCTGTCTGTCTGTTCGCGATAAACTCGAAAACCACTGAACGGATTTTCACGCGGTTTTCACCAATAGATGGAGTTTCGTGAGGAAGGTTTAGGTATTTTGTAATTTGTCAAGGATTTGTGTAAATTCGTTGAAACATAACGATAATTGTCAGAAGTGTCGGAAAAAGTCAAGCCGCCTAGGCGGCTGGTAGCTTTCATCGAAAACGTTGCCTTATCCTTTTGGGATATAACAAAACAGTGCATGGTGGAATATTCCTCTTTTATAGATCTAAAAAAAAGTCCGCGAAGGCATATATCTATCTTTTACGGATAGCTTACTAAAACCATTCTATCTTCTAAAAAAATGGTCACGTACATTGCGGTAATTGAAAAGTTATTTAGACGGATACAGTATTAATCCTTATTAACTTAAATACGTTAGTTACCCCAAGCATTTCATGCACATTACTAGCCACAGCAACGCGTGGCCGGTTCAGCTAGTAACTAACATAAATAACACGGAGACTTTACAATAATTGGCTTGAAAACGAGGTGTTGCCACTAGCGGGATTTTTCAATAATTGATTGAGTTATGGCAATATTTGCACGTTCTAATTAACCCTCCACCCGTCGCGCCTTTTTTGTAACGCGAGATATTGCGCGGGGTCGCTTAGGACCCCAAAAATAAATATGGTTAAATTGTTGTTATAGCATACATTTTATTTGTTATTTTAACTGATTACAGTCAGGTGATAATGACTGTTTTCAAATAAAAAGAAATGTTAAAAATTAGATATTTATTTTCAATGCAAGAGCCACAACAACAAGGAACATTTTTTTGTAATTTCGAATCAAATTTTTTTAATAGAAAACTTTTTTTTTTAAATCTAACCAATTTCTATTAAACTTATAACTATTTGAGATTGATACAGACTTATTATTATAACAACAAAAAATCAACAAAATAATGAAAAAACATATAAACTTGATTTTTCACTATTTTTTGAGCCTCACGCCAAAACACAAGTCTGTTTCTCACATGGTACATGCACAGACTGAATTTTCTCGGCGCTAGCGTTAAATATAGTCCCTTTTAGGAAGCTACAGTGGGAACATTTAAAATGTACATAATTAGCATTTCTGTAAAACCTGGGCTTTTAAAGACCCACGCGACGGGTCGAGGGTTAAAGTCACTGGTGACTAGTGGGTGAACGAGAGCAAGCATTATAAAGTCTTTACGACTTCCCGAATTGGACTGGAGAATGAATCATTCTGAAAGGCCAATAAAAGTATTATATGAGAACATCCAATATGTACACTTTTATGGCGACTGAGAGAGGAATCTCGAGGTAAATGGCAGAGTCGTTAAATTCATCAGATTATCGTCGTAAAACTCAGGAACTTTACTATTATACACTGGACTGGCATGCTGTCGGAAAAAGATGATTTCTTCATCTCGACGATTTGTCACATTTGATGAAATTATTATTATTCGTATCTCAAAAGTCAAAGGTGGGATACATCCGATTTTTTATGAACATGATTAAAAAGGTCTGTTTACATTTTTAAGTATCTACACAACAAGCGTAGGAGATATGAATAAGTTGTTGTCGACACCGAAGTTAGGCCATCTTAGTAACATTCGTTGTTGTTCAGATATGACATTTTACATTGTAACTGTAACTGTGGCGACGTTAATCTTTGGCGATGCACCACTTCGTGTAAAATTCGGGATCAGGCCGATATCAATAACACTTCTTATGTATATGGCAATAAGGTTTGAATTGCCGTTTAATACCATCCGCCTGTTTTGATTAATTTACAAAAAAAACGTGTTTTATTTTATTTTGCGAAGTTCAGCACAAATATTTAAATGTTTTACATTGATCATTTTCTAAATCATTTAATTTTCCACATTATACAATAAAACCATAAACGAAAAGGGGTTCGTAATTAGAAGATTATTAAGATTATAAGATTATTGTTTATAATATAGTGGTTTATACAAAGTGATCCGTTATTCATTATAGAAGATTTTAAACTTTAAAGCTGTTTTGATAGATATGATACTTAATTTTTTGTGGGCTTATAAAAACACTAATAAAAAAACCACTTGATTATTTTCAAAGGCAAATATGTGTTGTACTTTCAGTATTTAATTAAAGCATATGAAATATTTCTAAGCGATCTAATTTTCAAAACCAAAAACACTTGATTTTGCAGTACTTAGTAGTGCCTCGCCTTAACATCGAAAATACATAAATGTGCGGTAAAACCATCGACCGAGTCAATAAAGGACGGGTTGTTTCAAAAAAATTTAACAATTGATCGAATATGTGAAGTTCATTTTCATGTTCTGTGTAAGTTGCTTTCAAGTTCAGTTGTTATTATATCATAAAACGTCAGTTGCTTCATAAGACTGAATTAATCACAGAATTTGAATAGAACATTCACAGAACGTGAAAATTAACTTCAAATATTTAATGAATTTTCGTTATTTGTTTTTGGGGTGTTATGCCGTGTTGCGCTACCTCCTTCTTTAGCCAACGTTTCGGACATCGTTGCAGTGTCCATCATCAGGGCAGATCCGGTAGATGTAAGGAGGTAGCGCAACACGGCATAACACCCCAAAAACAATTAACGAAAATGCTTTTGGCCGTGAAAATCTTAAAACGTATTTAATGAATTGTTTAAATTTTTTGAAACAACCCATCCTAATTCAGTGCAGATTGATTGGGTGCTTTGCAATTTTCTTCTGTCCTGAAGTACAGAACATAAAGGCAAACGAAAAAACAAAACACAAACAACCGGTCAGTGGCTGGATTAGCATCGCGTCTGGGTCACACTCAGGTGTCGTGAGTTGAATTCCTCGGTGACTAAATTTTCCATCACGACTCGAGCAACATTTCAGCTCACTGTGGTGGCAGTAGGAGATTACCAAACTTTGCCATAATCGTAACTAGAAATGATGGACTTTCTTTTAAAAAAATAAAAACTAAAAACAAGACTCGAAAAGAATAACTTCACACCATCATTTAGCCACAAGGACAATAAATTATTCTATAGTTTTAAAATCTGCATAGTAAACGCACACGTAAATATTATTAATTGCGCCTTACAACATACTACATAATACGTTACTAATTAAATACCTAATAATGGAGAGAAAATATTTAACGATTTAATTTTAAAATAATTTTATACACACATATAGTATAATAAATATGGATATTGCGAGGACAGCAAACAACATGAGGCGAATTTTTCACAATATGCATTGCAGATATCTGAACATACAAATATGTTTTAATTAGATATTTTTTGTGAACAGCTTTAACACTACGAATATAGCTGCAATAATTAATTAATTCACCGGGGAATTTGATTTGCTTAGCATGATTTATAATTTGACGTAATTGGATTTAAAGTACAGACTCTCCTGGGAAAATGCCAGGAGAACAAAGGAACGCGAAGCAGGTTATTCACAAAATCATTGTTGACATAACTGAGAAACGCGGTAGTAGGTAATTGAGGAAGTTGCCAGGTGATAATAATAATTGTTAAAGAAGCTCACCCGAATGCTTTTATGTAATGAAATATAATGAGGAGACATGTTGTGTACAATAAATTATGCAAATGCAAGTATTTCCAAAATGTATTAACCCCTCAGACCTCGGGTCTATTTTTTAAGGTCAAAATATTTCGGCTTCGCAATAAAATCAAAATAAATGGATACTTTATAAACATATCCGAAAACTAAAAACAGTTTTTGAAATAATAAGATAAAATACACTTTCAAATTTTATAAATCGAAACAAGCACACAATTTTTAAGTATACATTTTTTGCGGATAAACACAATTATTGTTTTAAATGACTCGCCTTACAAATTTGTATAAAGCAATTAATTATAACGAAAAAAAATAATAACACACACTTATTTTATTAGACAAATGTATTATAAACATTATTGTCACCTCACTTTTTTGTCGTTCCCTGTAAAAATAATTAATAACTAATTCCCAAAGTTTTTTTTTTTCAAATTGTATATTTTACTTCTTTTGTGGCAAAGTTTGGGGATGTGAATATAAAGCGTTGTGTTTTCTCTTTCGTACACCGTTTATATTATATTTCTCACTACGATAGTAAGGGAGACAATGATTTCTATGAGACCTACGTCTTATTTAAATGTCGCACGTATGTTTTTACGGATCTTTCTTTTTCGCTTCCATTCATTGTAATGTCGGTAACTGCGAGAGCATGAATCGTACCGTCTTCAGGCCGGTCTTATGGCGTGTACTATTTAAATATTTTTTTGGTCTTAAAGATTGCTGTGATGGTTAGGGAACGTACCCATACTACGTGACCGGTTCAGGGGGGGGTCTTCAAAATACTACGCTTGGTACAAATGAGCGGCGGGGGGCTTAGGTTTTTAGTCAAAAATTGCAAAAAGTTGGTCACGTAGTATGGGAACGTTCCCTTAGTTTGTTATTAACAAGTCAAAATTCAGTGTCACCAAAACACCAGCAGTGGTTGTGCGATTTTTGAAGTGAAAACATCTTTCACCGTTGTGATTTGAAATTCGATGAAGCGGAAACCAGCGACACGAAAAAGAGACAAACACATACAACTATAGGATTAGGCCTACGAGGGAATGAGATAGCAATAAAATATTTATTCAATTCACGGGTACTCGGTTCCAATATAATGCGATAAATCCACAGTCCCATGCAAGTCTCCTTTGGTGTAGTGGTATAAAGCGCCTGACGAACCGTTGCAGACATTTAGCTGACCAAGGATCGAATCCTACGAAATCCAAAAAGAAAAATATTTTTGTAAAATCAATATCCAGTTTTCAAAGCACCGCAAAATGAACAGGCAAAAAAAACAAAAGAAAGCGACATCAGCGACTCCAAAGAAGAAAATACAAATACTAATAAGAATACCAAATGTAAAGGAAAAGGTACACTGAATTCGACGACAGGAATATGGAAAAAATCATGCTTCACATTGATAAAAAAAAGTGCTTCGTAGTCTTCCCCACTCTTGTCTACTTTAGTTTTCTGGAGGTTTCAATTATACCGCGTGTGAATTGCATACTCTGATTTTTTCATTCAGCGATCAACTTATGAGTCAAGATCATCAAGGATTAACCAGTAATCTCAGAGCTGTTAATGTGTCACTTTTAGAATAAAAACTACCCTGAAGTAACTATTATTACAAGTTTATAATTCATAAGTTGCATGTTTAAACCCTCATAACTAACTAACTAACTAACCATCACGCCGTTTCCCCGCAGGGGTAGGCAGAGAGGACGGACCGCCAAACAACTCGGTCTTGGCACATACTCTTTGCCTCACTCACATTCATACATCGTCTCATACATTCTCTTCTATTATTCTGACTTTTGACATGACCCGACTCAAGTATCTGATTCACTTGATCGTGCCATGTCTTCCTCGGGCGTCCCCGACTTCTTCTACCATCCACATTCGCGTCGTATATTCTTCTTACACTACTTCCTTCGTTCATTCGCCTCATTATTGCATGAAAGTTCGGAATAGCTTTGGTATGAAAAAAAAATCGCGTTTAGAAAACAAAAAAGCTTCACAATCGTTAGGGAGGTAGGTCTTATCCTCGTGTTCTTGAACGCGGCCAACACGATTTCCGGCGGGTAATGACGATCTATGGTTCCCACTCCTCAATTATAATAATAATGTGTAACAATGATAGTAGTAATTACCATTATAATCCCTAAATGCAGTTAATTATTGCCAGCCGGCCGGCGGATCAGCGTTTCGGATGCATCCAATTGAGCCGGCATTAAGAAGATTGTGTGCAATGGGCGCTGCCAACATCCCTCTTAAGTTGTTCAACCGGTGATCGTCGAGATATCCAACACGAAATTCAACGAAATAATTCGATTTTAAAAGATACCGATTCAAATTCTTTCCAATGAAGTAATGAGCCTAGTAATCGAAAAATATAAGGGGATGCTTTGTGGAGGGTCTTTTTGAGGAGAGGAAGAAGTGAATGACGGCCTCCGTAATAGCCCATTCACATGGTTCATTTATCTTTCATTTTGTGATTTCATTCCGCCTCTTTCCCTCGGAAATGAACCGTAAAACGAAAATGAAGAGAGACAGTGCCGAATGAAGCATTCCAACAATGTTGGAATGCTTCTTTCGGCACTGTTCACTCGCAACCGGAATTTAACATGGGTGTGAACACTCAAGTGAACAGTCTTTCACTCGCGAATTAGTCGGCCGAGAATGTTCTGGCGTGAGGACGAGTAGCCGGAGCGGCTTAAACGTCAAAATGCTCCGTTTAGTTCGCTTTTCGAAATAACTCCTACACGTCTTATAGAAATCGTTGTTTCTCCCTTACTATCATAGTGAAAAATATTATCTAAACGGTATTGGAAAGAAAAAATAATGCTCTATATATTCAATATAACAATTAAACACAAAAAATTACGAATGTACACTTTTATGGAACCAAAGTTTCTGATCGAATTTGAAAAAAAAATTATGAAACATTGTGAATTTTTTATGAATTATTTTTATATGAAACGACAAAAAAGTGAGGTGGCAGAAACGTTTCTAATTTATTTGTCTAACAAAATAAGTGTGTGTTTTTATTGATTTTTTTGTTACCAGTAATTTTAGCTAGAATAAAAGCAAGGAGAGCCGTTTTATTAACCTTTAAAAGTTTACATTAAAAATTATTCTATTTAAAAAATTACGTGGTTATTTCTAATAATAAATTTTGGAAGCATATTTTATCACCTTTTCAAAACAGTTTTTAGTTTTTGGATACGTTAATAAATATTCCATTTATATGGATTTTATTGCAAGCCGAGGCCTACTTTGGAATAAAAAAAAATTCATGGTGCAAAAATACTGGTAGATATCTGTTTTCAGGTTATTATTTAACCATATGTTCATTTTATGGAGCTGAAATTTATTTACTGTTTACGAGAAATTACGAGAAATTGGCGATTACTCGTAATTTAGTTCGAAGTTATCGGAAATGTCAATTGAAATCGTAAATAGCGCAAAATAGCGCGCTGCGACTACGCTCGACGACTTCGTAGCGAGAATGTCGAGTGAACTCTTCCTTCGAAGGAACCGTGTGAACACGCGGTGAAACGAGAATGGAACATTTTCGTTATTTGTTTTTGGGGTGTTATGCCGTGTTGCGCTACCTCCTTCTTTAGCCAACGTTTCGGACATCGTTGCAGTGTCCATCATCAGGGAAGATCCGGCAGATCCGGTAGATGCCGGATCTGCCCTGATGATGGATACTGCAACGATGTCCGAAACGTTGGCTAAAGAAGGAGGTAGCGCAACACGGCATAACACCCTAAAAACAAATAACGAAAATGCTTTTGGCCGTGAAAATCTTAAAACTTATCCGAGAATGGAACATTTCATCGAGTAAACCTTCATCCGAGTGAACCATGTGACTTCAGCATAACGACTCTTGACTCGCAATCCAAAGGTCGCGGGATTTTTTCCCGGCGTGCACAAATTAATTTTATTTGATTAATTTATATTAATTCACAATTAAATTATTTAAAAAATATATAGTAGGTATATTTGGGGCACATTCACTCCAGAGTGAAAGATACTCTCAGTATTGCCCTGGTGTAAGACCACAATTCAGAATTGAAACGTTGCTTGAAATGGCTTTAGCCGTGTTTGGTGACCAGATCTGAATAGCCAGTTATTTCCCCACGTTCCTCTTCCCCATCTCCTTCTCCTCCTCACACCTTCAGTGTCACAACATACCGCAATTTGGGATGCCATAGTCTCACTGGCTCCAGACGGAAGCAGCTGTGACTCTTGTGAGGTATTCACATAAAAAATTAAACTAAAAAATTATGGGTTTTGAAGAGACCGTTTAAAATGATGGAAGTAAGAGGAATTCAAAAACAGTTCGGTTATTCATAACTATATATGTATAACATTCGGAGTTTATAATTTGAAACCTTTAAAACTGCCGATCTCATCTTTAACTGCAGACATTTCCATTTACGGTCGTTGTTCCCATCTTCCGATTGATCAATCTGAGCCTCCGATCAGTTAAGTGATATGTAACGCTCGATTCGCCTGTTGGTAGGCGATGTGCGTTGGGAAGGCGTTTTATGCATTTGAGGAGTGTTGAGTGAAAATTTCTCAATCAGTAGGATTGGGAACCATGGCCGTTAGCGTTGACTTTTAAGTTTTGTTTTTAAAGACACGCAAATACTGAAAATCCACATTGTTCTTACATTAATTAATTATAATAAAACAATTTGTTTTTGCAGATCACAACGGACGACATCTTGCTTCTTGCCAGCCCTAAACCTTCGATTAAATTATACTCAGTCTCGTTGGAACACGAAATTATGCTAAGCGGTCGCTCAGTTTGATTCGTGAAAACGGCCGTTGGAGTAATAGCATCCATGAAGATACGGAAGTATTTAATTTGCAGGGGTTAACAAAGGTTATTTAGTGGGGGAGGAAATAAGTAGGTAACTCAGCCGGAAACAGACTGTATGTCCGGTTTAGGGATGGTACGGCCGTGACGATGACGCGACATTTCTAGCGATTGCTAGCACTTTAAGAGATAAATTAATAGAAGTGTGTTTTGGGCGTGTCCGTGTATTCGAAGTTTTATTAATTTTATTTTATGAGAATATGGAAAGAGTTGTATGGAGCCAGTGGAACAATGGCACCCCCAATTCAGGCGTGTTAGGTGCGTTGAGAAGGGGAAGAGGAAGGTTGATAAGTACCTGGATATTCAGATCCGGCTAGTAAACACGGCTATTACCATTCAAAGGAAAGTTTTGATTTTGAATGGTGGTCGTTCCCAAAAGTCACGGAGGTGGTCAATATAATGGTAATAAATTGTCAAAATAATGGTAACTCAGGTATTCTTCCAATTACAATCCTTCCTAAACATGAAATCACAAGCACCATCCTACAAATTACTCGATAATCAACTCACACTAACCTCAAGCCACTTTAGTACCAAGACATCCATCCACACACAATACTCGAAATAGCAATAAAATACGCGTTCCTCAAACACACACCATAAAATATGGAATAAAATCCCTGAACTATATACTGTCTACATACTATATTCGCTTTCATAAATGTGCAAGGGAATCCAACAAAATAAAAAATTTATGAGAATAATTTTTAAGTACGGTTGTGGATGAAACTATGTAATTTTCTTATCATGTCTTGTTTCTTTTTCTCTTCTTTTATTTTTTCGTTTGTTTGTAATCATCCATATTTGTATAACCTTGTTCTATTTTCTTTATTTTTTGTTTTCTATTGTTGTTTGTTTTACTGAACCTATATTTTATTTTTCATCTGTACTGTAAGTGAAACTTTTATTTTTAATAGTAAAATTGTAACTTATAAATTGTAAGTTCCTCCCGCCCTAAAATGAGTTTTGTAACTCATCGGAATTGCCATTTGCGAAAAAGCCATTTCAGTGCGCGAAATAATTGATTAAGCATTTCAAATATCGAAATTCTTTTTCAAATATAAAATCAATTTCATTGGCATGTCTGGGGCGTTTAAGCCACAAACCACACGCAAAGATAAAACTGCACAAACGCAATCTACGGCGATGCGTAGCGAATAGAAAATGCAACTACCGCCGACCGTCTACCAGATAAATTGCGAATTAAAACTTACACACGATACATTGTCAATCATAGACACGATCGGTAAATCTGCGCAGATAAATCGCGCTACGAAATTTCGTAACACATGTGCACCAAGCATAAATTAGCGACAAGAGTTTTCTGCCGACAGATCACACTTCTAAGTATTCTGTATTCAGTGCTTTCAGGGTTGGTCGCCAGAATTAGTTAATTGGTTATTTAAACCCGTATCTGGTAAATATCGATCGCTCCAAGCTATTAAGTTGATGAAGCCAGCCCACCTACATCTGTTTCGTGTACTTCTGGTAATAAATATATTATATTGTCGGCTGGCACAGCGATATATTATAATATTTTATTAGTAATTGCCAATAAATATTTAAATTGCGGTGAAATATAACGCATATCGCGTTGAAACATCACACATCGATAAATAAATAAATGCAATGGTAATTGATTCAATATTGAACATGCAGTCAATCGATAATTCATGTTTATGCGCATACTATATCCATACGGTTCGTTTCAATTGAAACTATATGTAGTGATGTACCTACCTAGCGATTAAAATTTTTACGATAACGATTATTTAATCGAAAGACAAAAAGGTATTGACAGAAAATAAAAGCAATTTGTCATGCCCACATTGATGATTGCATATACTCGTAATATGATGAGACATAAAAAAAAGGTATTGACAAAATGATTTCCTTAGTTTAGTAACAACATATAAATTCAGCAAGAGTAAAAATATTTAAAAAAGTACCTACTGCATATAGACATATGTGGGTATCTATCTACAAGCAAATTATTGTAACATTCTTCAGTCCCTGTGATTGGGACGGTGCTACGATAATTGATCCCCAGACAGTCATTTTTGTGCATTATTTACCAATTTCAAACCTAAAATTGACATCAATATGGATATAAAACAATTTTATTAACTCTATTTCTTTTTTCTGGTATATTCAGGTGGTTTTATTCTTGGTGCATTTGAATTAAAACATGTTTTATATTAGTGTTATTCGGTTGTACATCCTCACCGTACACCCCTTCGGAGACACCTGTGCCATACGCAGCTACAAAAGATGTGGCAATGGGAATATACGGCGAGCAATATGCCAAAATAGGATAAGCCATATCTTTTTATAATTGTGTGTGGCACCGCTATTAGTTATATTTTGTGTAAGTAGGCATATCGTAGTTTTCCTATACCGACTGCATATTGTACATAAGAATGCCGAGAGGCCAACTGTCGTGGAATTTTGAAGAAAGGGAACTCGACACTGAAGGTGCCCACTTGTCGATCGGATAACATCGGCTATTTCCGTAACCGTTCGGGTATTAGACACGTAGGGCAACAGTTGACACTCTCCTATAGTATTACTTGACTTGACATATGGTGATGGTGAGACACCTCAAAACTACATATATCGACTACAAGGTAATCAGTTACGCAGATGACACGGTAATTCTATTCAAAGCTCCGAGTTGGGAAAAGGCCTTCAAAAGTGCGGAAACTGTTATGTTAGAAATAAAAAAATTGGCTGGACAAAAATCTACTTACCTTAAACATCACCAAAACAAAATACTTAACATTCAGCAAAACCACTACCGGGCAACCAAAAATCTTTCCGCCTTATACCTACACCCTGATATTACCTCAAATCCCTCAAACCACAACTGCGAAAAAATAGAACACACTGATAATATCAAGTATCTAGGCTTAACAGTGGACTATAAATTAAACTGGGAACTTCATATAAATTTATTAATTAAAAAAATCCGTAAACTATCATTGATTTTTAAAACTATTAGAAACATTATGTCACTAAAACAACTAAAAAATGTTTACTACGCTCTATGTCAAAGCCTTTTAACTTATGGAATTTCTGCTTGGGGGGGAGCTGCCGACAAGTACATTAAACCGCTTAACACAACTCATAAAACATTAATTAGGATCATGTTCAAAAAACCTTATCTTCACCCAACGGAAAACATACTTATTACTAATAACATACTAGATATCAGGAAGCTGTTCATTAAAAAGATAATACAAATAAACTGCATAAAATCCTCACCATGCCACATAACTCACCCAAAAAACTCAAGAGCTAAATCGTGTAATCTACTTCTAGTGCCTAAAACTAAATCAACTTTTGCCCAAAAGCACGAATCTTACCTCGCACCTCACATTTTCAACACCTTCCTAAAAGAAACCACCTATTGTACCACTAAAAACAACATAAACTGGTTATACAAACATTTCAATACATACATGGTTACTACACAAAAAAAGGGCAAGCATCACCAAGTTATTAGTAATCTCATCTTAGTCTTTAATCCTCACTCTTTATTTACATATATGTGTTGGTTACTTATAGAAATTTTATCTTAATTACAGATACTGCTTTTGTTTTTACGAATGCTTATATATTATTATTACCTCATATGTATATTATTTTGTTGAAATCTTATAGTTCTAGATTTAGACGCTAGCATTAACTATGTGTATTCATTTTGTTGATATTTAATAGTTCTAGATTTAGATGCTAGCATTACCATGTGTATCTGATGAATTTTTGGTTTTATGGAAATATGTTGATTCCTTGATAACTGTATTTCTACTCCCAATAATTCTTATTTGATTATATGTATTTATGTTTTAATATGTATCTTTGTGTTCGATTATGTACACATATGCGAATACCTGTGTGTATGTATGTGCGCATATGCGTGTATGTACTTATATGCGTGTGTGTATGTACATATATGTAAATGTATGTGTGTGTAAGTTTATGTAGGTATATATTAATTTGTACCCGCCTCGGAACAGACTTAGTCTAGTGAGGCGGGCTACTAACTTGTTTGTATAAGATATTATTATTACAATAAACGCCCGGGTTGCCGGCATTAAAAAAAAAATTACCTATACCGACGACATTTGTTGAATGACACTGAAACTACGTACATATTTCTATACACTACAATTATTAATGTTAATATTCATGTAGACGACCTGGTGATACATGCGGGTATAATTATTATTTCTTTGTCTTTCATTCATAAATTTGAAATCCTTATAGGCTTTATTTTCAATTTTTTTTTTATAATCGAACAGATAATGAGCGATTACGAAATGATAGATTTTTATAACCCGCTTTTACGCCGCATAGGGAACGTAATAGTTGAATCACTAGGTGAAGTAGGTAGACAATATATTATGAATGGCTAGAAATCGGAATGCATGAAATCAATAATCAAGCAAGTCCAAGGAAAACATGACGAGGTGTAAATGGAAAATGTCCATGTAGGGAGCTCGTGTGTAAACATTAAACTATACATAATATTATGGACTTGCAGCGGTGGGTTTGTATTGGTAATCATGTAAATAATATTACCGCTGTGTAGTAAATATGTTGAAAAATTATCAGGAGCTGAATGGAGGTATAGGTTCACCCTAAACGGTTGAGTAAATACATTGGGAAATTGGTTTCTGAATGGTGGTAAAGGTCCACCCTAAACGGTTGAGTAAATATGTACGTTGAGAAATTAGTATGACTAGTGATTGAATAGAGGTACAAGTCCACTTTTGCTTTTTTTGGATGTGCTTTAAAAAAAAGAAGTAAAAAATCTCTGTGACCGATTTTTTTTAAACAAACATTAAGGGGTTACGAATAACCTGACAATATAAGAGAATATCCTACCATCACCACAGTAAGCGGTAAATGTTGCTCGTGTCGTGACGGAATTTGAATCACGATAAAACTGCGACCTCTGTGGTCGAGGGGTAAGGCTCTTGACTCGCAATCCGAAGGTCGCGGATAGAATCCCGGCGTGCGCAAATAAGCTTTATTTGAATGATTCATTAGAAATAATATATAGTAGATATATTTGCGGCACTTTCCAGAGTAGAAGACACTCTCAGTATCGCCCTGGTGTAAGACCACCATTCAAAAATAAAAATATTCTCAAAGTGGGCGGTTGGCAATAAAAGGTTGAGAATCTATGGGTTAGACTTTTAAAGGGTTAGGTAGCACTCCACCAATAAAAGGTCCAATTTATCCAGAAAACATAATATCGATCTCTTCGTAGAACTGCACAAAAGTTCTTGACCCTTCGTATGTATGCAGTTAGAGGGTAGGTAGGCTGGCGGGCTGCATACATTTACAGTGTACTTACCTGCTACTTACTCAGCTCTTTATTAAAAAAAAAAAAACAAAACTTATAGTACCTTTAGGTAATAAAAAATGTTTAGTTGGACGTAGAGTACCTACTTCAACATGAATACTTGAAATAAAAAAATAAAATCGTACTTTTTAATGGGAAATCTTAGATTTTTAATGCAGAATAGTGATGCCTCGGTAGGTACCCTGATATTGAATAAATATTTTATTTTTGTATTGACGTACAGTCGCCGTCGCGGGGAATACAAACACATCCACTGCATCCGACACACATAGTACACTACACATCCTGGCGCGTACCACAGCACGCCGCGTACATATTAAACGCAATAATGTATTCAATATTTCGAAATACATAGCAATATTATATTAATGTAGGTACAACCCACCTTCTAAAAAGCGGTGTCAATGACAACTGCAGACTGCCAGCGAATGGCGATGCACAACACTATTCAAGCACAAAAATGTCGAATCAAAATATGTAGATATTTTGATCGAACGTCACTAGTGTCAAAATCACTGCACTGCGGGAAAAAAAACTATAGCGATTAGGGATTGCAATAGAATAAATGAAATAGTTATTAAGGCTGATTGAAAATGGAAAGGATTTGATGAATATTTTACTACATAAAACATATACGTAATATTATGAAAACGAAACTCAATAAAACAGGAAAATTAAAGCTTATATTCGATTATTTCACGCTGATTACACGATTTGACGTGTCAGTTTAACAAATTACGCACAACTTTAGTAGACTTGCTAGAAAAGAGATATAGAAATTAATGTTATGGTGAATAATATTATAAAAACAGGTATTTACACAAAAAAAACAACTGAACAATCGATTTTCTAAATATTTGCAAAATAGCGGTCTACCGGTATTGCAATCCCTAGCAGCAATGCAATTTTTGAATAACTTTTGTTCTAAACGCGCGGCAACGAACGCAGCCACAGATGAACCAAACGTCACTGACTGCGATCGGTTGACTTTTGAATGACTACGGTAGTCGGTAGTAAAGAGGGGCGGGGACAGGGGACAGAATGAACCGGGCCGAGGAGAGGGGGAATTCATTCATGAAACCGCGTATACACTACGTAGTGGTGGGGAGTGGTTCGAAACCGCGTTTTTTCGCCAACGACTTTGTAGTGAATTATAATCGTAAGTGAAACGCGCCAGCTGTGTGTGTTTTGACAATGTGTCTGTCTGTGTGTATTGTAGCGATAGATGGACGTAAAATGATAAACAGCTGATGCGGGAGTGCGTAAAATACGACACAACTATTTAAATGGGACAAAAGATGACGATGGCTGGTGATAGTGTCTGTTAAATTTATTATACCAGTAGGATGGCTTAAATTTGACTCATAAATTAAATTGTGGGATATTTTGTCATCAAATTTCGAGAAGCGGAAATATTGGCGTGAGAAGTGGGTATCATTAATAATAATAATAATAAATGACTACATACTTTAAATATTTGTCTCTTCGTTAGTTTTCATTGCATTCGAATTCTCTAAAATAATTAAATTACCTTTTTTATACCGATTATACTTTTTTGTATTTTTCAGTCATTGCTAGTTTATTAATTTTTAAGATAGTCGATAATCACTTCGAGGTCATTTAAAATTAAAAAAATACAAAAGATCGTTTTTAAACAAAGACCTACCAAACTTTAAAACTTTACAGAAATTGTCTTAAATGGAAAACATGTATCAAAACAAACGTGGATCGGGAGAAAATCACAACAACAGTGTTATTGAATTTTAGAAGAGATTTTGAAACGATAGACAGAGAAAGACTTATAATGAAATTGAAGGACAGAGGAATTCATTGCAATGAACTGCAGTGGTTTATTGATTATCTAAAAAAATAGAAAACTAAGAACCAAAATTGGAGATGGTTTCTTTGAAGAACAACATGTAAACCTCGGAGTTCCTCAAGGATCTGTACTGGGACCGCTCATTTTTATTATACATATTATATTATTGATATAGCGGGAGTTCCTAAAGTACTTACTGTTCCATCAAACTTTTTGCATATGACACACTTTTATACAATATACCAAAAACATTGAAGATGCATTGTCAAAAATACTAAGTGAACTCCATGAAATATCTAAATGTAAAATATAAGTAAACTGAAATTAAATGTAATTAAAAATATATTCACTGTGTTAGGTAAAAAACTAAACGAACTTTTTACTCAAAATATAGATGGTCAAAATATTGAAGAAGCGGAGAAATCAAATGCGTGGGAAATACAAGTGTAATTTTTTGAGCAATAAAACATAATTTAAAGGATAACCGAGGCGTGCGGTCTGTATTGTGATGTAGCAGATATACTGGGATTTAAACAATGCCACGCCAACTCAAAATGCGGTGTGGCATTTATGTCTAAGATATACTAGTATTGATTAATAAGTAAAAAAAATGATTAATAAGTAAATTTTTCTAAGCAATAAAACATAATTTAAAGGATAGATATAAATCAGAACCGAGGCGTGCGGTCTATATTGTACTGTAGCAGATATATTAGGATAAAAATAATGCCACGCCAACTCAAAATGCGGTGTGGCATTTATGCCTAAGATCTACCAGTATTGATTAATAAGTAAAAAATAAAATGTTACCAGGTCATGCTACCATAATGGTGAAAAATGTTGATATTAATAATACAGTTAATGGCTATCCTACGAAAAGTTGCCACTATATACCTAATATAAAGATTTCTAAGACACAATTATCGGGAACATAAAAAAAACATTTAAAAGGCTATAAGAAAAATTCAATCAACTCGCTATTATTAAAGTTTTCGTCTCAATGTTGTGAAGTTCTAATTTTAGAATGTAGATAATAGAATATCGTTTTAGTAGTTTATGGATAGATATACACCAGGCATAAAAAGCCTAGAAGAAAACACGGTTATGTAAGAGAAACTACTAAAAAATACAAATTTCTTATATTATTATCATGATATGCAGTTTTTTAGTGAAAAATCGTAGATATTCACAACTTTATCTACTTAATCTGATTTTGGAGAGAATTTGGTTTCGCGCGTACTCTAATAAATATTTTCAAATTGACAACACGTCTGTTCTGTATTAAAAAAAAGTCGCTCGTGAGAATGGTTGAGCGTAAACTTCAACGCCAAACAATCACGGCGCTGAAAATTTAGCTTCCTCGTGAATAACCGGGCTTCAAGTTTATAATATTTTAGGAGATGCGCTCAGAAAAACAGAAACTCTAGCCGAGTCATAGATAGGATATGACAGAAGGCGAGAAGGATACAAAAAATACACTATTCCACGCCGACTATTTACGTCACGTCTCCCACGTGAAGGATACGAGGAGCACGTGGGATTTTTTTTATAACTTTATGGCCTAAATTCCAAATCTCTACTGGTTAATAGGTCCATAACCTCGAGTCGCGCGCGTCAACTATGTACAATAGAGAAATAAGTACGAAAATATTATATTCTAGTGATATCGCCGCATAATAGAATCACCCGCCGTTTTGCCTGCACAAAATGTACCATTGCCCAAAAACCACCAATGTAGTGTATGGAGCTAGATCTATGCATGAATTATGTAGTGATATCGCCGCATAGTAGAATCACCCGCCTTTTTGCATGCACAAAATGTACCATTGCCCAAAAACCACCAATAAGGAGCTACATCGATGTGTGTAACCACCCAAAAATCCATAAATTTTGGCAGTCAACTATTTTTTTTTTTATTTTAAAAAAGATAAAGAAGTAAAATGCAATCCAGCCTAGCGATTCCGTATTTTTTGGGAGATCGTTATTGGATAACGGACGTGATCTCCTGTCAGATTTGTGTGATTTTTATGGCTGTTATATGCGTTTTCTATGTACAACGTACATTAAATGAGAAAATAATCATACGAACTTACAGGAATTCATGTTAAAATCGATCTAAACTAAAATATGTGATGTAAAAATCACACAAATCTGACAGGATATTACGTCCGTTATCCAATAACGATCTCACAAAAAATACGGAATCGCTAGGCGATTTGGTTACCAGAAAGGTATTCACCGGTGTGTTAATTTTTGCCTATATTATAATTAGTTAACACTAAATAATAACAAACCTCCGTAGTCGAGGGTAAGGCTGTCGAAGCAATTCGAAGGTCGCGGGTTCGAATCTTGGCGCGCGCAAGTAAATTTTATTTGATTGATTTGTGTTATTTCACAATTAACTGATTTAAAATCATAAATAGTATATTTGCGGCATGTTTCGGGGTGGAAGACACCATTCAGAATTGTATCGCCCTGGTGTAAGACCACCATTCAGAATTGAAACGTTGCTTAAAATGGCTTTAGCCGTGTTTGATATCTGTATAGTAAAATCGCCGCAATATTTGTTTATTTCAATAGAAATATTTAAACATTCCATCATCAGATACGTTTTAAGATCACGGCCAAAAGTATTATCGTTATTTGTTTTTGGGGTGTTATGCCGTGTTGCGCTACCTCCTTCTTTAACCAACGTTTCGGACAGCGTTGCAATGTTCATCATCAGGGAAAATCCGGTAGATGTGTAATTTTTAGTGGTGAAATGTGTGCTTATTTACTTGGAAGCGTAACCGTGTCGCCAGCTCCACTACAGTCACCGGTACAAAATAACCGTGACAAGCAGTGGCGTTTCTATTCAGCTCCGCGGCAATGACGCCACTGCTTGTCACGGTTATTTTGTACCGGTGACTGTAGTGGAGCTGGCGACACGGTAACGCTTCCAAATAAATAAGAAACACATTTCAACACCAAAAATTGACACATCTACCGGATCTGCCCTGATGATGGAAAGTGCAATGCTGTCCGAAACGTTGGCTAAAGAAGGAGGTAGCGCAACACGGCATGACACCCCAAAAACAAATAACGATAATTCCATCATCATGTTAGGGAACGTACCCATACTACGTGACCTCTTCGGGGGGGGGTCTTCAAAATGTCACGCTTGGTACAAATGAGCGGCAGTTTGCTTAGGATTTTGGTCACCGGGGAGGGGGGGGGGGGTTAAAAATTGCAAAAAATTGGTCACGTAGTATGGGTACGTTCCCTATGTGTATTTGAAATTGTTATTCCAGATTTGAAGCTTTTAACAGAGATTACAAGTATAATAGTTACTTACTACCCAACTTCTCCCGAATTTCAAGGCAATTTTTATTTAGTTGTACAATTATTATTGAAACACATGAAACTAAAAATATTGCGATAAGCCTAACATTAACAATTTTAAAAAATTGTTTAATGGCTATTTCAAAGCCTCACAACTCGTAATGGGAAATCTTATTGGAAACTACAAATGTTCGGTAACTTCTCGTCGTTCCCAAGACAACTGCAAATCGCTAACGTATAGACCACAGTTGACGTCGAATGTATTAAGAATACTTAGTCATTGTGTTATTTATTCGTTGGAGATCTGCAGTCATGCCAGGAACGATGGGAAGCTACCATGCCAAGAGTCAGCGTTTGTAAATGTTTTGGATACAAAAAAGATTATATTTGAAAAAAAAACACAAATATGATCTGATTACAATAACCGGCGCCCACCGTAAATCAGAGAAGTTTTCTCCGTGATGACGTAGGAGCCAGTTCCACTTGAGCTGAGCTCACCATTGAACCATCCACTTAAGTCACCTGAGCAGGTACCAGCTACTAACTACTAGCTACTCCTTATAATCTTATTTAAAACGTGACGACATTGTTTATTATAATTCAGCAATAGTGACGGCACCCGTATTCCAATGAAAAGCCGATATTTACGAAAACAAGACAAAATAATCAATAAAAATAAAAAATACAAACTTCATTTACGCCTATCTCTTTATATAATATATTCAACATTATGCGGGTAACCATTGAGATAAGAAAGGTTAATACGAATTGATCAGTTAAAATACACTGCTTTTCAAAAACATTTGATTTAAAAAGTGCAAAGTCATAGAAAACGCGAACATTCATTTTGAACCGGAGTTAATTTTGAATTTTACTGATGTGATCTTATAAATTAAACGTTGGTTTTTATTAATTTATTAAGGCAAAGGGCCTTTAGGTCTAAATTCCGTTTCAGTACATTTCATCCACTATTTGCATCCCTTTCATCAAAACACTAGGTATTATCATAAAATATGAAAATGTTTCGAATTTATAAATAGGCCAAGTATTATATTTAACTCACTCTTGAGGTACTACGTATTCTGTAAAGTATTCCATCAATCTTTTCTTGGATTATCAATTGGAAAAATAAATGGTTATTTCTAAGCTCATGTTATAAATTACTTAGCATGTTCAGAAAGTAAGTGTACTGTGACCATAACGGGCGGTGGTTTTTAGTTTTTTTTTAGGGTTGGCACTGAGTGGTAGAGGGGGTCTCCTGACCAGAAAGAGCATCGCAGGAACATTGTAGTACGTAAACTCACGTTCTAGTGTTCAGTTGGGTGAAAGATGTCGGAAAAAAATCCCACGAAGTGCTGTGATCCGCTTTTTACTCATGGAAGGAATAACACCCACAAGAAAAAAGATGAGGATTTCTGAGCTCTATTGTGACTGGAGATGATAGTGGGTGACTCATTACACGCCTGGGAAAAAAAACAGTCGTCAAAGTGGCATCACACCAATTCCCCATCTGTCAAAAAATTGAAAACCACAATTTCGGGCAAAAAAAATCATGGCCTCAGTGTTTTGGGACCGAAAGGCAACATTTTGGTCGAATTCAGCCTCAGATTGAGACCATCAATGCACAACAATATTGTGTGCCCTGAAAAAACTCAAAAGGAACATTCAAAACAAAAGGAGGGGAATGCTGGCCAGAGAAGTGTGCTTTTTTCACGAAAAAGTCCGTCCTCTAAGAGCTATAGGTACATAATTATAAAAGTAATTCATCAAATCCAGAGCCACACAAGTTACTTGCAAACTTTTACTTGCCTCAGATTGAGACCATCAATGCACAACAATATTGTGTGCCCTGAAAAAACTCAAAAGGAACATTCAAAACAAAAGGAGGGGAATGCTGGCCAGAGAAGTGTGCTTTTTTCACGAAAAAGTCCGTCCTCTAAGAGCTACATAATTATAAAAGTAATTCATCAAATCCAGAGCCAAACAAGTTACTTGCAAACTTTTACGTGCCTCAGATTGAGACCATCAATGCACAACAATATTGTGTGCCCTGAAAAAACTCAAAAGGAACATTCAAAACAAAAGGAGGGGAATGCTGGCCAGAGAAGTGTGCTTTTTTCACGAAAAAGTCCGTCCTCTAAGAGCTATAGGTACATAATTATAAAAGTAATTCATCAAATCCAGAGCCAAACAAGTTACTTGCAAACTTTTACTTGCAAACTGAACGTGTTAATTTTTATACGTTGTTTATTGTTATTTAAACATATATTAAAATTTAAAAAAGAACTTTCATACTGAAAATGTTCAATTATTTTATATATGTTTGTAAATTTTTTAATATTTAGATTATTATATGGAGGTTATCTTTTGTATTTTTATTTATGTTTTTCTTTTGTACTTTGTATTTTTATTTATTATCTTTTATATTTTTTTGCTTTAATGTTTATTGATATATGTAATTATAGATACTGCTACCCGGCTCAGAACAGATATTGTCTAGTGAGTCGGGTAACGCACATATATGTAAATGTAAATAACTATTGATATTAATAAACACCCGGGTTACCGGCACCTTTAAAAAAAATCCCACGAGAGTTTTAGCATTTTCATACAATCAAGTGATAAAAAAGAAAGAAATGAAAAGAAAATACTTGGTTTTAAGTCACTTTATTGATTTATTTTCATTGTCTACCTGTTTCGGTACCTGCGTACCATCATCAGGACTGTTATAAAAATAATGCTATCAAATACAGAAGTACACATATATGTAATATATATTATACATATTGTCAATTATTGTGAGAGGGAGGTGGGGGAAAAGGTGAGGGAGAAGGTGGGGGATAAGTGAAGTAACGGGGAACATACTTAAAATAGGGCTGACGGTTAAATTTAATTGGTTATTAATGATTTCAACCTTTGAATATACCTTTTTTTATTTCCAAAACTTCTAAATTGTTAAGTCTTAAACCTATTCCATTTTCGTCTTTTCGTGTAGGAATAAATACATTTTTATGTGAAAATAAAGCAATAAAGTGACCTAAAACCAAGTATTTTTTTTCATTTATTTAAAATTTCAAGTCACAATGTGTTTGCGTCTTTTGAAAAAAAAGAAGGGTGTACAACGAAAACGATTTTGACAAAAAATTGAAAGTTAGTTTTTAAAATTTAAAGTTTAATATATGTATAGTATTTTATTAATGTGATTATACCATATGATCAAGGACATTATCAAACTGTGATTATACCAAATTGAGGAAAAAAATAAGTTAGAGTACTGTGCTGGGGAAACGTTGTAATAATAATACCTTAGTGTAATTCAGTAGAATAACAACAGAGAAAGACACGCAACAACGCAGAAAACGTGGCAATAATTATTAGTTTAATCAAAAGATCCGTGTAATGTTAGCACGCAACAAGTTAATTGCGATATTTCAATTTTCATATCAATAATACATAATAAATAATAACTAATAGCAAAACATCCGGAATACGGAGAATTTCTCAGCATTTAGAGGTCGATTTAGGGAAGATAATCGAAAGGTCATCTTAAAATTGAAACGTGCATCCAAAAGCATTGCAATAGGGATGTATTTAACGAATCGCGAATAATTCGCATCGCAACAGCAAATCATTAAATACCTACTTCGGCAAATCACCATTTTTTTTCTATTCACTATGGGGTGAGGTTTTTTTTTTTTTTTTTTTTTTTTTTTTTTTTTTTTTTTTTTTTTTTTTTTTTTTTTTTTTTTATTAAGGAGAAAATACAGATACAGACGTCAATTGACAAGAATATACAAAACAATTAATAGAGAATTCGCCTGCATCCAAACTATTTCTCACGAATTAACATTGACAGCAGATGAAAACATATACAAATATTTTTACCGTTAAATACGGAAAAGACGTATGTATATACATAAGTAAATATTATTTTACAGAGAGATGAAAAAAGAATGCGCAATATCCTTATAAAAGTTTACAAATTGTTTTGGGAAAAATTTTGATGGTAAGACCAAATATATATATAGATAAAAAATAATGTCACAGAAATTTAAAAAAAGAAAGGTAGTTAAAATTATAAACCAAGCAATGTCTAAGGTATTGTACTTTGTAGGAAAACGGCCTTCAATTTTCTACTAAAAGTACTGCGTGTATCAAAAAATAAGTCGGAATCCTTGATGTTTTGATTTTGATTAAACGATTCGCACATTCTTCTGATTGGATCCCTGACACCAGCATTTGTACGCGTCCGGCTAATGTGGAATAAGTCGTTAAGCCTACTCTGGGTGGTATTTTGAAGTTTATTAGTTTCAGTAGGTCAGGACAGTCGATAAAGTTATTGCAGATTTTATAAAGCGTCATGAGGTCAAGGTATGTTCGCCGGTTAGTTAGAGTGGTGACGTTATAATTCGAGAGCATATTTATGTACCCCCGTTTAGGTGCGCTCATTCTGAAATTGAGGTATTGCAGAAATTTCTTTTGAATACTTTCAATGTTGACTTTATAGACACCGTAAAGTGGTGTCCATATGGAGGTGCAGTATTCAAGTTGAGAACGGACCAGCGTGTAGTAAAGTAGAAGATAAGTTTCAGGTTTTCGAAATTCGCGGCTGTTTCTGATGACAAATCCTAGCATGCGGTAAGCTTTATTCACAATGTTCTCAATGTGCGCATCGAAATGGAGTTTAGAATCAAAAAGTACGCCTAGATCTTTTATACAGTAAACGCGCTCGAGTAAATAGTTACCAATACAATAATTGTGTATAATAGCGTTGTGATTTTTAGTGAAGCTTATTTGTTTACATTTGTTGTAACTTAGGTAAATTTTGTTTTCATTGCAAAATGCTTCGAACCTTACTAAGTCGCTTTGGATGAGCAGACAATCGTTTAAATTCCTAACAATGCATGAAACATTTAGTAACAGTGTTAATAAAAAGTATAAATAACAGTGGACCCAGGATTGACCCCTGTGGTACGCCAGAGGTAACTGGTTCCCACGTAGAAGTATGTCCTCGTAATGATACAGCTTGCTGTCTTTTTGTCAAATATGAGACAAACCAACGTAATAAGTTTCCCCTAATTCCGTTGAACATTATTTTTTTAATAAGAATAAGGTGGTCAACCTTGTCGAAAGCTTTTTTGAAATCGCAGTATATTGCATCTACCTGGTGGCCTCGATCCATGCTAGTGAATAAGAAATTTGAGTAAATTAGTAAATTACTCATGGTAGATTTGCCTTTTACAAACCCGTGTTGTTGTTCTGTAATTTTGGCGGCAAGCTGGGGATATATATTATCATGGACAAGTCTTTCCAAGAGTTTAGGGATCGCCGAGAGAATAGATATTGGCCTATAGTTTTCGACTTTTTGACGTGAGTCACCCTTATGGACTGGTATAATATAAGCCAACTTCCACCTATCAGGGAAAACCCCGTCACTCAGGCATTTATTAAATATTATGGTAAGTGGAACATACAATGACGACGCAGCAGATCTGAGGAAAAATGCCGGTATTCCATCGTGACCCGCACCTTTGTTTATATCTAACGCCTTTAAACTTGATTGCACTTCTTGTTCCGTTAGTTCAATGGTGTGAATGTGCGTAAGTCCAGAGTCCCGAACGGCCTCAAGTTGGTCAATGTTAATTAAGTCATTGATAGAGGAGGGTTCAAATGTTGACTTGAAGAACTCAGAGAACATATTACAGATTTCTTGGGCATCATTAGATTTGCGCCCTTCGAAGGACATAGTAGCAGGATATCCATCAGATGATTTTAATGAGGATATGTATGACCAAAAGCATTTAATATTATTTTGCAATGAACTTTCGATGTTTTCAAAAAATAACTTTCGAGATTCACTAGCCAATTTTTTGTATGTAGCACGTAAGAAGGAAAATTTACGATAGTCAGAAAGACCTTTATATGTCTTCCATTTGAGCCAAACTTTATCTTTTTTCCGTGATAAGCTAATAAGTTCGGGAGTAAACCATATGGGGAATTTGTCATTTCGTCTGGCCAATACTGGAATAAACTCATCAATTATATTGTTTATTATTACATAGAATCGGTCTACTGCTTCTTCTGCTGATAAATTCGCGATTTCAGACTTCCAATCAATACAATTAATGTCATTATTAATTTGAGTATAATCAGCTTTCCTGAAATTGTGCCTACGCTCTTTGTTGTTTTTAATTTTTGGTTGAATCGCGGATGATATTTCAAATTCCAGGGCTGGATGGTGTCTGTCCTCTGAAAGGAGAGGGTCGTCGCTATGTGTAACTTTTGTTTCGCGACTGTAAAATATAAGGTCTAAGAATTTATCGTTGTGGTTAGGTATACAATTATATTGAAATAAGCTCATCAATGCCATTGTTTGAAGAAAAGTTTGCGATGCAGCCGTGTTTGAGGAGGCAATACCATGATTGCAGCCTTCGGAAAATGTCCATGTAAGAGTAGGTAGATTCAGATCTCCAAGAACACAAAACGTTTTATTTGGTTCTGATGAAAAGACGGATTCCAGGTTTTTGGAGAAAATATCATAAAGCATTATTGGCGAGACAGGAGGTATATATACAGCACATATGGTGAGATTTAGAGACCTTAACGGAAATGATATAAAGATTTGCTCAATTTGATTTTTTTCCCAATCGTCGAGACGGGAAGCTGCGAGTTCCTTGCGCACTGCCACTTACACACCACCTCCGTCCATCTTACCGGTAATTATACGGTTCCTATCTCGTCGGAATACCGTGTAACGCGAATCTATGAATTCGGCCGTGTTTACACTTGCTACAAGCCACGTTTCAACTAGAACTATAACATCATAGTTATTCGATGAAATATTAATAAGAAGCTCCTGAGTTTTGGTCTTAATACCACCACAGTTCTGGTAATAAACAGATATAGATGATGAGGTCATTTTTTTAGAGTAAGAGTGTTATTCGACTTATTCCACATTTGCGGGAGTGATAAATTAATTAGGACGTATGATGCAACAAAATTATATATAAAACATTGATTACTTAGTGTAAAATATGAATGAATATGCAGGAAATATGATAGTGCTATATGATTATGGAGGTATTGCGCTATAAACAAATATATTGAGTAATTTTGCAAGAAAAAAATTAATGACCAAGAGTGCAGGATAGTGATAGAAAGCTGGCATCGATGGCAGCAGTTTGTTCTAGCAGTCACATATTTTGTTGACCATGAGTGCTGATTTTTTTAAGGTCTCCCTCGCAACGAATGGTGACGACTCGAGAGAGATCATTCCTCTTCGCCAGGATACTGCCATTCCTCACCCATATGTATTTATAGCCGTTTTCTTTTCCGGTGGCACGTGTTTTGGCAAAGAGTATTTTATTTTTTAGTGTCAGGTGCTCATTTACGTAGAAATTAGTGGTGGGAGCTCCAAGTCCTAGTTGGTCCGTTGTGAGGCCGCGGCGAGTCCTTACCGCAGCGATGACATCATCACGGAGACGCTTTGTCGTGAGATGGACGACTATGTTGCGTGGACGGTTGGAGGGAGACGAGTGGCCGCGAGCGACGCGGTGCACCGACACCACAGCGCTACTAGGAAGTGGCACGTTGATAGTTGATCCCATTCTCTCCATTAGGGTGAACAGATTTTCACCTTTCACCTCGGGAATGCCGTGGACATCTAAATTACACACTCTGCTACGCTGCTCCATGTCATCTTGAGCATCTCTGAGAGATTGGATTTCTTGTCGGAGGCTGGCATTTTCTTCCTGAAGAACAGTCACACACCCCATGATTTTGGTGTACTGGTCCTTCCACTCATTTGATAAAGTGTCCAATTTTTGATGAATAGCATCAATGGCATTCTTACTCTCAGTACGCATTGTTTCGAGTTTTGACTCAAAGAAGTTGATAAGGGAGTCGGTGTCAATGTTTATCATTGACTGGTGAGTTGCCGACGGTGATTCCATAGTGCCAGATGCGGTCAATAGAGGCGATGATAGTGTTTTCTTCACACTGCAAGTCTTGCTGCGAGATTTAGACATTTAGGTTATTTATTATATATATACATATATATATATTTTTTTTTTAAATTTGGGATTTATGGTTTTGCTCCCCTGAAAAGTTTGTTAACTTCAAGTAGGTACCTATATAGGCAAACTCGAGACAGTAAGGTTGACAATGTGGGTAGTAGTTTTAATTTAACAGATATTTACACAGATTCACTTTTAATTTTATTTTGTTTTAGCTTTTGAAACACTATAAACACATATATTATTAAGATGTAAGTCAAGTTAGATTAGTGGCCAATTTAAGCCCCGTTTTAGTATAGTTTTCACTGCTTAGAGCATAAAATTCACTGTTTTTTGTTAATTTGAGTGGAACGAATATTTAATGTGCTTGCTGTGTCACTGTTGTTATTGTTGTTTGTACGGGTCTTGGCGGTGGATGCGTCTGGCTACCAACTGCGCCCGGGAGAGACCGGTCGAAGAAGAACTTTTGATATCTCCATCTCATTGCCTTGCGCCACAGTGGGAGGGATGGACTCATACGCCCGTCACTCCTGAACACACCGATCCCCAGATTTCTAACCACCACTCATACCTTTTCGTTCCCAGAACTTAATTTTCGTCCTTTCCCAAAAAGCTCCTCCACACGGCATCTACAAAGATGAAGTGGCGCTAAGGGAAATGATTTTCTTCAGAGCCGCCTGTGTGGAGCTAATTTAAAAAAAAAATCTGATGGTGAGCATGAAAACAAAGAATTCGAAATAAAATAAATTATGTTATAATAATAGGTTATTTCAGAATATATGCAGAGGTACAGTTTGTCAAATAAGAGTAGAAAACATAGCAGGGCGCCACTGTGGTTCAAATGGCAATACTAAACATATAACTCATGGAGTTGATGTAAAGCTGTGTAACCTATATTTTTATAAAAAATTAAAAAGGCATAAAAGTGATTTTTTTTTTCATTACAATATAGATAATATAGATACCCACTGATCTCAAAATTAGAATTGCGTATAGGTATATTATTATTACACCTTCGCAATTTTGTGTTAACATAATGAAGAAAAACGATAATGTAATAAAATATATAGCACAATTTAGAAATTGCTCACATTTATTTAATACTAGCTTAAGTACCTAGCGTTGCCCGGGCTTTAGATCGTGTCTCTAATTTTAGATCTGAATATATTTAACTCATTCAGGTCTAAAAGTAGTGTAACTAAACTCACCGTTAGTGTGATTGTCACGATTGTTCAAATTGTCATGAACAATTGTGTGTTCTACACATTCAGTGACATTGCACTTTAAAAGAATATTTGACAGTTAAATTGGTGTTGCCAGCCTACAAATTTTGTAGTTCAATTTTTTATATTTTCTACTCTTATTTGACAGACCATAGCCCAATGCAATACATTCCACATTTCGAAATAACACACGAAATTAGACAAATAATAATAAGATAAGGTAAAAAGTAAATAACAATACGTAAATAAAAAAATAAATAAAAACGAACAAAGCATGAAAAATATGCGAAATGAAACTGAAAAAATATTTCAGATGCGAAATGAAACTGAGGATATTTCTCCGTCTCCCATCTCCAGAGGGCCATCGGGGGACACCATCCAGGCAATAATGGCAGTGATGATCGTATTCTTGGAATGGCATACCTAATCTGCGCCATACGCTTCCCATGCGGTGGCGGAGAAATGCCACGAAAGTGTGCATTTTCCTCCAGGAACATTTCCGTAGCACTGCAGTATCACGGTAGGCGAAAAAGTTGGCGATAAGCGTTATTGAAATATTTATTATATTGTTCTCCGTTTGTAGGCGCCGACCTAATCTGTTTTGTGCGATAATAGTTTCAGTTATTTGAGATGATTTTTCAACAAGCACAGCACACATCCTTATTTCACATTATCTTGGCGGCCATGCGTGCGGTAGGACTCGATTATAATACATAATTTCAACTAATAATTTGCAGATGAGTTTTTATGTATCTCAATTATAAACAAGTTTTTTACAAGGTTATAAGTTTACTAGGCCACACAGGCTCCACACAGCATCTTTAGAGATGACATAGGCCCCGAGGGAAATTATTTTCCTCAGGGCCTCCTGTGTGGAGTTAATGTAAAAAAAGGTTAGTTAGTCATGTCATCACGTGGTCCGTGCTCAACACGAAGATAGAAAAATCCATTTTAAATAAATGAAGAAAATATTAGTGAAACTCAATCAAAAATCTGAAAATGGAAAAATCAGAAAAAGATTCGGTCACAACTGGGATTCGAACCCAGGACCTTCGCCTTATCGGGGCGCAACTTTACCAACTGAAATAATGTGTCCGATTCGGTCATATTTAACTGTATCTTACCTCGACTAAGAATTATCAAAGCATATTTTTATTGGTTGCTAAAGGTTTGAATCTTGCAATGATACATAAATATAGCAGCACCTAAAAGTATGCTTTACGCATCGGTTGACATTATAAATATCAAAAAAATATTATTTAGATAAATTGCAGCATTTTCCAAAATACTAAAACATATATTTTTTCATTAGAAATGCATACTTAATATAAACAACTTAGGCTAAAATTATCAGTGATAGTTTCCCTTGATTATTTTTTAAAATTTATTATAAAATAATTCACAAAATAAATTTAAAAAAAAACACTTTTGCTGATAACAATTTGATCAAAAGTAGAAATCGGCCGAGAATCATCAATGAACGTGGACTGTTCAAATGTCCAAAATTAAAAATGTGGATTTGATGGTCATCAGATGCGATAGAGTTTGAAACTTCATTTTGGTTTCTAGAGTCATTACGTCAAAATAAGAAACAAAAGGTGCGACTGTTGATGCATTCAAAATGCAGGTAGAGTCCGTTAGAGCCCGCTCAGTGGCCCGCATTCCCCGCACCTGTCCGACTCTTGTATCTGCAGTGGACAGGTGCTTTTAAAGTGGCAGTCAGGTGCGGCACCCCATTACCCATTATTGTATTGCATGCACCTTCAATACTGTGCAACGTTGCAACTAATGTGAAAATACGATAATGATGCAACTAAATTATAAACATAGCTGTAGGTGTCTACATATAAAGCTATATTCATTTAAAGTTCTTATAAAGTAAATAAGTATCAGAACTCAGAACCGGGACGCGTATTTTTTACATTTTCAATATCAAAATTTAAATATTTAGAAATAAAATTATTAATTTCTAATATAGACACTGGAAAGATTATTTTTCTAGATTTTAAAACAATTTTTATTTTGCAAAGTTATAAAATATCATCAATAGAGAGGTGTATATACAAGTTATAAAATATTATCAATATAGAGGTGTATTTACAAGTTATAAAATATTATCAATATAGGTGTATTTACAAGTTATAAAATATTATCAATATAGAGGTGTATTTACAAGTTATAAAATATTATCAATATAGAGGTGTATTTACAAGTTATAAAATATTATCAATATAGGTGTATTTACAAGTTATAAAATATTATCAATATAGAGGTGTATTTACAAGTTATAAAATATTATCAATATAGGTGTATTTACAAGTTATAAAATATTATCAATATAGAGGTGTATTTACAAGTTATAAAATATTATCAATATAGAGGTGTATTTACAGGTTATAAAATATTATCAATATAGAGGTGTATTTATTTACAAGTTACAAAATATTATCAATATAGAGGTATATTTACAAGTTATAAAATATTATCAATATAGAGGTGTATTTACAAATTATAAAATATTATCAATATAGAGGTGTATTTACAATATATCGGAATAATATTAAAATTTAAATATTTACAAATAAAATTATTAATTTCTAATATAGGTACACATCAGGAAGATTATTTTATCTAGATTTTAGAAAAATGTTTGTTTTTGTAATGTGATAAAAAATAACCGATGTAGAGGTATTTTTTTTTTTTTTACATTAACTCCACACAGGAGGCCCTGAGGAAAATAACTTCCCTCAGGGCCTATGTCATCTTTGAAGATGCTGTATGGAGGGTCTTTTTGAGGAAAGGAAGGAGTGAACACGGGTCTTGAAGAGACCCATGTTGTAGGAGGGAGGAAACACAGAGGCCGGCAAATCGTTCCACAGCCGAGCCGTTGAACTCAAGAACGAGTCATAGAAACGACCCGTTCTCATGTGACTAATGTCAACCGTGTACAAATGTTGGGCGCGTGTTTGGCGTGTTTCCCGACTATGCACCGGTGCCGAGGGGATCAATGACGCTAGTTCCTCGGAGCATCTTCCATTGTAATACCGGTAGAACAAGGATAGCATTCCCACCTGACGCCTGTGCTCTAAAGATTGCAGTCCGTCTGTTAAGATGGGAGAATCTATCAAACGGACCGCCCGTTTCTGCACAGAGTCAAGGGTTTTTTTTAGGTATTTTGGAGCTCCAGACCAGAGGTGGCTGCCAAATTCAACCGTGGGGCGCACTTGCGATTTGTACAGGGTTAGCAGTTGTGTACTATTAAAGTATCTGCGGGCCCTGTACAGTACGCCCAGTTTCTGACAGGCTAACTTAACTCTGGTTTCGATGGAGCCCCCGTACCTGGGCTGGTCACATAGAGTTACACCAAGCATATCGATGGACGTTCTGTTCGGAAGATTGCTTCCGTTGAATAGTTTTAAATATTCCGAAGGTATATTTAAAACGTAAATTGTCGCTACCGCGACTGAACCGGTATAGGTTTTGGAAATACGTAACCCGGACGCGGTATTCAGGTGATTCAAAAGGTGGCATTATTTTCAAAGTGAGAATTTGCAAAATTTGGGAAGCGGCTATGGGTACCGCCGCCCCTTGAAACACCCCTGTCATAGGTCAACTCAAGCGTTTCGTTACGTTGCCCATCTACTGCGTGGCGGGACGTATCAGAAGAGACAGGCTGAGGGAGATCTCTTTTTTTCTCACTTTGACCTCTCCAGTCTGACCCTCTCGACCTATCGCCTTGCATCGCAGTGGGAGGGATAAATTCATACCTTCGTCACTCCTGAACACATTGACCCCCAGATTTCTATCCACCTCATACCTTTTTCCTTTCCAGAACTTCTTCTCCTTACATTCCCCTAAAATGACACCCCACAAGCATCCCCAAAGATGACATAGGACCTGAGGATTTTTTTTTACTCAGGGTCCCATGTGATATAATGTAAATATTTTTTAAATGTTTACAAAATAATTATCATACCGTCGGCGTCGCGTCGTGTAATTTTTGTCTAAAATGTATAAATTTCTAAGAAATATTATACAAGATAAGTATATAAATATTAATTAATATAAAATAGTAAAAACTTCGCTTAAACCACTTTTTCTTGTTTAGATACAACCCATACATTCCAAATATTCACGAAATAAATTTATTATGCTGTCGACCAATTATGACATGTCCGCTAATCAATGGATAATAATAATTACTAGTTTGAGCTCCTATTAGCTTTACCATTACTAAATCTTCAGATAGCGCTAACCAAAATTAAAGAAATGCCATAATAATTAAACGCTAATCGGAAGCCATAAAATTAGGAAACCTAGAGAAATAGCTAATTATTACATCATTTGATCTGAAGAAGACACGGTTAACCAAAAATAAGATGGCGAATCGAATAACTGTCGTAATACAAGACATTACTAATTTTGTAAAATGCCCACGAGGCGACATTAATTTTTCAAAAATGGTGCCTTAGAAATTAGCCAAGCATTATTATTTATTACGAATGTGGAATTTATATCTTTCGATTATCTTTACATCCGGGATGAGCTGAAAGCTCCTTTGCTTTGGGAACTCTGAAGTAACGGGTCAAAACATAGAAGTGTAAAATAAAACACTCTTCAATCATGCGAAGAAATGTAAAGTATAGCAAATGAGGTATACCGGATTTAATTATAAAAATTACAAGTGTGCAATTCACACGGGGTAGAAGTGAAACCTCCAGAAAACTAAAGTAGACAAAAGTGGGGAGGCTACGAAGCATCGCATAAAGAGGAAACCATTCTCTCATTCATCATTCTCTCGCAGGCTAAATCTATAGATGTATGTGTTTGTCTCTTTTTAGTGTCGCTTTTTCGTTTCATCGAGTTTCAAATCACAACGGCGCTGAAGAAGTTTTCACTTAAAAAAAACTTATTTATAGTTTATGCAGAATGTTTCAGAGGTAATTTAAATAAGTCAAAATACGTTTCTATTGAATATTCGCACCTCGTTCGAGAGAATCCACTAACAAGTGCACAACACGGGCCTTATGGCCGTTTTACACCATCTCTTTTTTTCAGTCCGATTCCCGTATTTACCAAAGACAAAATTTTTCGCTTTACACAATCGTTATTTTCATCTCTATTTTCATATCTACGACTTCAGTTGGCATCACTGCAAACAACACATGCACAACAGATGAAAATAGCGATCGTGTAAAACGAAAATGTTTGTCTTTGGTCTCTACACGGGAACCGGGCTGATAAAAGAGATGGTGTAAATACGACTATTGGCCTAGTAATTAAAAAAAATACAAAAAACTGTAACTTATAAAAATTTATTAAATAATAAAAAAATTCCCAACCATTATCTTTCTCACCCCATTCCTTCCACCTCACGTAACCACGCCATGGTCCGATGGTTCCGGGCAATTGGGACTTTAGTGCAGCATTACTTGTAAATAAACCCAATATGATTCAATTCCACCTTATCAAACCCATCTCATCCTTTTAATTAGAATCTTCAGAGAAAAGAGCGCCAACGATTGTGTCCACAGAAAATAGAAAAAGGGGAGATGGGCCATAAATCATTAGTAGTATGAAACCGCGCGCACTAAAATTTCGCCAACATCGCTCAAATAATAGGTACAAATAGCATCAATGCACAGCGATGCTCCTATTTTGTTTCCGTCTACTGATATACCAAACCAAACACATAATACTTATGTTCAAAATTGTAAACGATAAAATAGACCGTCCTGATTTAACAAAGCTCATTGAATTTCATATTCACACGAGAACCACTCGTTCTAAAATCCTGTTTAGATACAACAATAACAGGACTGAGTATACGAAACACTCGCTTGTATCTAGGTTACATGATGTTAGTAATAGATACGCAGATGTGGCAGATCTATTTAACTGCACGGAAGGTAGGTACAAGAGGGCTATGCTATCAAATCTTTTCAATCAATATTAATTCTATTTGTACCGTAGACTTTTTTTATGTAATTGACTCTCTGGTGTCATTTCTCATTCAAATGCCACAATTATCTGTTATAGGTAACTACTTTTTTAAAATTATTTCTAATATTTTTTCATATGATTTTGTGACATGTAATCAGTGCTTATGGTATATGTATACCTACCGTTGATATTAAATAAATTACTTTCATTGGATCCGCCGCCCGCTTTGATAGTCCGTGCAGTTTGGTCCCAACTAGGGGACAGTTGGCACGCTTCCATACCATATCCTTCTTAGTTGATATCATATATGACAATACCACGTAAAAATATACGAAAACGTTGTTCAATTTATCCTTATCAAATCCTGTCATTTCAGATCGTCAGAGAAGTGCGCCCACGAGTACGCCTGTCGATTCAAGTAATCCGGTCGCAGTTGGGACTCTAGTGCAGTATCACATAAACATAAGAGCAAAAGTGGTTAAATGGATCCTTATCAAACCCGTCTCACACTGTCAATTCAGATATTTCGGCCACAGATGGAGTGAACTCTAGTGTAGTAAGAATCACATAAAACTAAGAGCAAAAGTCGTTCAATCGATTCCTATCAAATCCATTTCATACTATCAATTCAGATCGTCAGAGAAGTTAGCGCCAACGATAGCGCCTATTGATTCAAGTAGACCTAGTAGACGGAGTACGATGGATGCGCTGGCTCTGTTGGCTGCCCGTGCCCGGGGTGCATGCGGGGCGTGGGCCGTGGACCGCGAGATAGAAGCGGGCGCGGGCGACCGAACGGAAGCGCCGCGCCGCGGAGAGATAGCCCAATCAGATCACAGCCTCCCACTGCACTGCGTTACTGTGCTGCTCGCACTACTGCCGCTAAGGGGGCGGACGGTATGCTATATTACAGTTACAGTGGCGTGCGGGGATGGATAACGAAACATGTTCTAAAACGGTGTTTTCATAGGTTTCTGGACACGTCGTCAAAAACATTCCTACCAAAGAAATGTCACTGCTCCGGAAATACTTATAAACATAATCCAAACAAATAAATGTAAAAAATATATTTGTTCTTAATATTTTAATGCCAAGTCATCAGCGACCAGCCACCAAAATACTGTAAAAGGTGTATAGGCACGTATCCGAGGGATTTTAACCAGCGATTCCTGAGCATATTTGGAGTACAAAAAGGAGATGTTATTTTGCCGTCTTTCTATTAAAACCAAAAATAAATATTTTTCAATAAGAATCATACCATACGAAAGAAGAAGAATAAGATCAGGGGTCCTAGCACACTGAAATCGTTATCTTTACAATATCGAATCGATATGGCATAACAACCGACGATTTTGTACCGAACCGATATTGATGGGCAATGTAAGGTATCAAAAAGAAATTGTTATACGCTGGCAACACTTGAGGTACTTTCTACGTAGCTGTCACAATGTCTATGGTATCGCAGTTATAGACCAGGAGCCGGTACATAAATCTTACGTCACAAACCTTACGAGTACAAGGATGAAACTACTTTTGTAGTGATAATGGACATTTAGTAAGCCTTAAAAAAGCTGGTGTGCCGCGGCTCTTGGCAGATTCCGCGCAGTCATGGAACTAGTGAAATTCTTCAATGGGATGGTTTAGAATCTAGACTACAGTTATTCCTTGGTTTCATTCGTGTACTCGATGACGTAAAATTTACTAATTTCTATCCCAATTTGGCAGACCTGCTAATTTTCTCATCTGCTAATCGACCTTTATCATATGAAACCATTCCCGTTCGTGTACCCGATGACGCAATTTTTTCGAAAAAAAAATGAGTGTGCCTTAGTTTAGACCACACGACTGAAGTAAAACTTCACTAACTTATGCCGGGTACCCGATGTATATAATGTTATAAAGCATGGAACCATTACAGTTGACCGCGAGGTTACAGGAGCCTTGCAACGCATGCCGGGTACCCATCCCCATCCCCATCCCCATCCCCATCCCCATCCCCATCCCCATCCCCATCCCCATCCCCATCCCCATCCCCATCCCCATCCCCATCCCCATCCCCATCCCCATCCCCATCCCCATCCCCATCCCCATCCCCATCCCCATCCCCATCCCCATCCCCATCCCCATCCCCATCCCCATCCCCATCCCCATCCCCATCCCCATCCCCATCCCCATCCCCATCCCCATCCCCATCCCCATCCCCATCCCCTTCCCCATCCCCATCCCCATCCCCATCCCCATCCCCATCCCCATCCCCATCCCCATCCCCATAACCATCCCCTCCCCATCCCCATCCCCATCCCCATCCCCATCCCCATCCCCATCCCCATCCCCATCCCCATCCCCATCCCCATCCCCATCCCCATCCCCATCCCCATCCCCATCCCCATCCCCATCCCCATCCCCATCCCCATCCCCATCCCCATCCCCATCCCCATCCCCATCCCCATCCCCATCCCCATCCCCATCCCCATCCCCATCCCCATCCCCATCCCCATCCCCATCCCCATCCCCATCCCCATCCCCATCCCCATCGCCATCCCCATCCCCATCCCCATCCCCATCCCCATCCCCATCCCAATCCCAATCCCCATCCCCATCCCCATCCCCATCCCCCAAGCGTGCGAAAGGCCCGACCGTTCGCCTCACCCGATCACCGTTCGCATCGATTACCGTTCGCATAAAATGTATATAAAAATCCTTTTTCGTAACGCATTCACCAGCTTACCCCCCATGTCGATCGTGCGTAAAGAAGTTTTACTTAAAAAATCGCTCACTATTTCCATGACTGCGTGGAACCTGCCAAGAGGTGCACCGGCAGACTAGCTTGTTTAAGGCTTACTAAATGTTCATTATCACGACGTGGGTTTGTATAGCCAGGCTCCCGGTCTATAATACCTGTCAAAAATATCGTAATCCATTAATGTAAAAATATGACAACTAACTAATAATCTTCTCTTTTGAACATTTAAAGATCCATTTACATCGAGATTTTTGCTGAGATTTCATAATAATATTAAATACACACACTTTAATATACGTTGGAAGTCCGCATGTATTTTTTGACAATAAAAAAAGGAGTTAATTGGACAATGAGATCATTTGCCGTAATACGAGATATATTCGTATGTACGAAACTGTCAAACGAAAACGTCTGAATTCCGATTTAATTCAATCCTGAAATCTTCGATAATCTGCCTCCGTTCATTAATAAACCAGTAATTATGCAGAAAGAATGTCATTATTAATAAAGTTGTGTAGATATATCGCCAGTTAAATAAAGGACAGAGTGATTTACAATCTCGTATCGATAACGAACCGATTGCCCTAGCACGCTTGCACCATCGATAGGCAGACCGACGTCGAAGGGAAATAAATAAGGAATCGACATAAGATGGCAACACTGGGGATCTTTTGAATGAATTTTCGTTTCTAAATTTGAAATGTGCTCCTACGTACAAATGAAAAATACCAATAAATTGACAATTTCGAATTGAAATACGAACTCAAATAAATATTGGCGTTTCGCATGTTCATACTGTTTGAGACTAAGACATTTTAACAAATTTCGTTTCTCGAAATTGAAAGCAATTAATTGATCGCCTTTTAAATGAATTAACTGAGTCTATGGGTCTCGTATACGATTTATTTAAATTCTAAGAGTTTTTTTAGTTCACCTCTACTCATTAATTAGCCAGTTATTTTGCGTAACAAACGACATTATTTTTTAAAATCTGTACATTGACAGCTTATCTGTCACTCCGGAAGCCACGGTAAAAACGGCGTCTTTTGTCAACCGACTGTCGGAATCGTATGTTCACTGTGCTCGCAAATATCGCTAACCGACCATAGACAACGGATTTATTACATTTCGTATTAATATTGGGGTTTTATCCATACAAGAATGCATACGATTTGGTGGGCTTTTGTCAATCGTCGGTCGGAATATCCCCTATCAATTGTTGAGCGTGCTAGCACATATTGATAACTGACCATAAATGACGGATTATACCGATATCGTATTGATATAGGGTTATATCGATCGACCATGCTAGGACCCCAGGCGAGCGACTGCTCATTGCTTATTCTCCAACCATCAGTGTCAGTGTTCACCACACCATGTCTGACAGTGAGAGCGATGTTGAGATTTCAATTACTTACTGCATTTATCATTATGACTCAATTATAGAAAAAGAAAAGAAGGAACGGACGTTGGTGGGCGATCAATTTATTTAAATAATTATAGTTGCGATTTCCCGCCAAGCATCTTCGTTGGGCGATTTATTTTTATAATAACATTAAAACAATTTTAAGGGTCTAGGACGTTTCTACGCCGCCGGTTCTTCGCCGCCAGTTCATCGCCGCCGTTTCTACGCCGAGACGGTTCTACACCGGCCGTTTCTACACCGGCCGTTTCTACGCCAGCCGATTCTACGCCGCATTCAAATTAAATTAACAATTACAATTAAACTTTATTGTTTTAACACATACATACAGTCATAGAAAATAAAATAGAAAATACAAAAACTATCGAATCATTTAAAAAGTAGCATTAACATTTATTTTAAATTAAAAGAATAAATAGGAAAAATAAGATTATTGCGTCATTTGGTAATTGTGTGCTAGGCCACGTAAATAATCTAGAGGTTCCCTGTTTTCATAATCTAAGACAATTCTTCGAATACGTTCATCAGCGTCACGGTATTTTTTCAGCTTCATCGGTGGTAAATGTCCGGCGATAAGTTGCTCAAAATAAGCGTCTCGTCCTTTTTGTACTTTTCGCAATCCATCTATAAATTTCCAAATAGTTGGGTGATGCATACATAATTCAGAACGCAATCGACGATTGGCTGCCTCTGCATGATTATTGGTGCGATCTTCTCCATCGATTGTTCTCTGGTATAAATTCCACATTGTTGGATGAAACATAGGCGGGCGCCTACCATTCCCGCGTCGATTTAAACGGCCAACATAGCTGTCTTCAAACCAATTTAGAAGCGGCTGAAGTTCTACTGGCAAATCATTTGCTAAAGCATCAATGTATTCATCTAAATCAGCTATTGGCACAAATGCTAATGCAATGACCATTTTAGCTCTCAATGCAAATTCAGCATCATTGTTGTATTGACTAATAACACCAATCTGAGCTAAATGCTTCCTCATATTTTGTGCTAAATGGAAGAAGCAACCTTTTACATTTACTTCAGGAAAGCAATCTTTCATGGCACTAAAAGCTGCATATTCATAATCACAAATGATAGATCCTGGACTTAAATTTGGCACTAGTGTTTTAATTAGTTCGAACATACGTGTGTATGTAACACGCTGCTTGTTAGGTAACAGAGCATACACTATAGGATGCACTCCTCCGTGTTTTGTTGCCATAACAATATAAACTTGCGAAAATAGCCTCGGTGCTATTGCGAAGGTACCATCAGTGTACCATGTATTGGCATTATGCAAATGCTGCAACCAGCTCCCTCTTCCAAAAATTAAAATTCTGTTTGCTCCCTCTCCATCGTCGCTTAGCAAAAAAGTTTCTTCTGTTCCTGGTTGAGGCACATATAGCTTATATCGATTTGGCAACACCAAATCGTTTAGGTCTGCGGGATCAGCAGGTGCAGCATTAATTTGATTCCGTTTTCTTCTGATTATTTTTCTCAGGGCTGCATTATTTGGAATCGATGCTAAAACAGCTTCAGGCACGTCGACTATACACTGATTTATAACTACACTTGTGCCCTCCATAGTTTCTTCTGCACGACGTTTCATGTTAGTGCAAACAGTTGCTGATTGTATGGCTGCTGCCGAGGAAGGGTGAGAATGATTGTTGATTTCGTTGACCACTTCTCCAGCCCTCGTGTGAATTCTTCCTTTACAGCGACCCACTTCTTCGCACCGCCAAAATTTTAAACTAGCGTCCCTTTTACTAACTTTGTCGAAAACGTACAAATATCCGTTATATGAAAACTTCTCGTTTCCTTTCTTGCTGAGAACTGCTGGTTCCATTATTAAGATCACTGTTAACTAACGTAATGATTACTTTGTGACGAATACACTTAGAGTGATGTGTTAAGGGCTCCTGCCCCATATTTATACCAAATACTGTTAAACAGTTTTTAGAATTTTAAGCGGATTAAAACTTCTCATTACCTCCTTTGTGCTAATGGGCCTGTGTTGATAACCATAACACCATTAAGATAACCCGGATTAAAACTTCTGCTTACCTGCTTTGTCAATGGGTCCCAATCTGGTAATCCCGGCGCTCTGTGGCTGAAATTGGAACGCTGGCGCGTCACCGGCCCCTGATCAGCATGTTCCCAAAATGCATTTATAAGGAATGATTGTATTTTTTATCAATTTTTTTTTAGAATTCAATCTTTGATTCCTTTATGTCTAAGAAAGATTAACCTAATGTTACCTAATGTTACTATGACCAATAAAACGTCAAAATGAATTTATTCTCAGTTACTCACTTAAATTAAAAATTTCATTGAAAATTACATCTGAAACTTAATTATTCTGTAATTAGTCGCAGAACAGAGGATTATTGGGCGCACTTTTACGCTGCTGTATTTAGGTGAGTTTGAAGGTGTGCAGAATCTAGCTGTTTGTGTACTTATTATCGATTTTTTTTTTTATAAATTCATTTAAAATATTTTTAAAGGTATGAGCTTTAGTAAAGTAACAGTAAAAAGATATTTATGTCATAAATTATATCGGAAATCTTGATTTAAAGTTGACGTCTTTTTTCCAAATTTTTTTTTCAAATTTATTTTCTTTAATGGAGTAGGAAAAAAAACTCCACGATTCTCCACTCTAATTTTAAAAGAATATTATTGATGTATCTTTTTTGTACATGGAACAATAAAAATTATCACCAGCCGTCACCAGCCACTCCAGTAATTGCATTTTTAAGGAATGATTGTATTTTTCATCAATTATTTTTTTGAATTCAATCTTTGATTCCTTTATGTCTAAGAAAGATTAACATAATGTTACCTTTATTACTATAACTAATAAAACGTCAAAATGAATTTTATTTTCAATTAGTCACTAAAATTAAAAATTTCATTGAAAATAACATCAGAAAGTTAATTATTCTGTAATTTATGTAATAACATATTTTTTAATTTATGTTATTACATAAATATAAAATATCCTGTACTATCTTTTGGAGTCTTTTCCGTTTGGTTATTTTAATGCGCATGTCATTAAATGTATAATATATTTTTAAGTAGGTACCTGCCAACTATAAAATGTTTATAAATACATTCAATTTGCGTGTGAGCATTTTTAGCAGGAGTTAATATATAATTAGATTACCTATTGTGTGTAATTACACTAATTACCCCCATTAAACCATTCTACCCCCAATTATCATTATTTAACGTTATTCCCCACTGTCTGGAAAATCCTAAGTATTATTGCTATGTACATCGATTAACAATGTTATGTTTATTGTTTGGGATTCTCCTTCAATTTATGAAGTTATTATAGAGAATCTTTCAAAAATTTTGTAATATTTCATATAAACACTTAAAAACAACAATAAACAACCAAATGGTCGAACGCCGAGAGGGATGTCGCGCCAGCCAGCGCTCCAATTTCAGCCACTGTGCGGCGATTGTAACTTGCATGTACAAAATATCTTTTAAATTAAAATAAATGTTAATGCTACTTTTTAAATGATTCGATAATTTTTGTATTTTCTATTTTATTTTCTATGACTGTATGTATGTGTTTAAACAATAAAGTTTAATTGTAATTGTTAATTTAATTTGAATGCGGCGTAGAATCGGCTGGCGTAGAAACGGCCGGTGTAGAAACGGCCGGTGTAGAACCGTCCCGGCGTAGAAACGGCGGCGATGAACTGGCGGCGAAGAACCGGCGGCGTAGAAACGTCCCATTCCCCAATTTTAAACATTTTAGACAATTTAAAACATACAATATAATTACACGAACGAACAATTTTAAACATTGCAGACATTTTTCATTATTCCAAGAGTACAAAAGAGTCCACGCAAGTTCCAAGAACACAGGAAAACTTTGAAGAAACCGACTCGAGGAGCGTCTGAACACGAAGGAATGCTCTTGGCAACTGTTCGGGCGCACCTGTTGGGTTTATTTCAAACGAACGAGCATTCTACTAAATTTCGGCGAACTCACTCGGAGCACCGAAATAAAGCTCTATTTACACAAAAATAATTTGCAAGAGCAGACTCGAACGAGCATTTGCTCGTTTGGTCCAAATGCACCTTAACTTATCTCTAAAGAATTGTACAGGTTAGTATTTGGCCACACCGCGTCAGAGGATTTTTTCAAAAAAATTGCGTTTCTCACATTTGCCTGAAATAAAATTTCTTTACGGAAAGATTTAATTTATTAAGAGTAATTAATTACCATACAAATGTGCCCCTAGAGTCTACTCCTACACACCTCATCCCTCTATGACCCATTTACTTACCATCATTCAAACTAAATTGCTCATATGGGGATAATAATCCGTGGTTAGTCAACATAAAAATAAAATACTTACATAAAATAAACTAAACTAAAAGTAATTAATCATTTTTCCTCTAAATTGTTACTACATGTAAAACTATGATATAAGATTATATGGCAAGGTACTGTTTAATGTACAATTTATTTTATGTACTGGCAATTTTGAATGCTGGTTACACCGGAAAGACTAGATGTAGTTCCAAATGCTACCGTGAAATCATTCCGTCCCGAATTGTGCTTTGTGCTGGTGTGTACAGCTATCAGATTTAGCCCTGCAACTTTCTGATATTTAATATTTTGTCGCGATTGTGTTTGGCTATTACAATAAAAAGAGAATCTATTAAAACCTTCTAATCATTTATTTAACTCCCGTGACACATATGATTTGACACGTGTTGATTTGGTAAGATAAACACTATCCCATATTGGTGACCTATGTAAAACTATGATGTAATTTAACTGCTACTAACCTGATGTGCAATACTGCCGTCATGGGTGGAACCGCAGCATCCTCCATGATTATCTCAAGAACGATGCTGTGTTTTTACTTACGACAGCAAAATAGCACTTTAATTAAACACGCGAACAACTCAGCACAAGTTCTCCTATAGAGGTGTTCACAAAACACTACTACAAGCCCAAAGAGTGATACAGTTACTTTTTATTAACATTTTTTTTTACATGAACTCCACACAGGAGGCCCTGAGGAAATAAATTTTCCTTAGGGCCTATGTTATCTTTGGGGATGCTGCATGGAGGGTTTTTTTAAGGAAAGGAAGGGGAGGAGAGTTCTGGGAAGGAATTGGGTTTAAGGGGTGGGTAGGAATTTGGGGTTCATTATGTCCTGGTCATCCGCCTCCAAGACCTAGACAAACCTAACCCCATGAACTCTGGTTATAATTGGTACTTATATAAAGTGTACGTATGTGAATGGAAGTAAATAAATAATAATAATTCAAATCTTACAGGACGTTTGGTCTACTTGTAAAAAACCTCAATCATTTAATAAATGTGTACAACTTAAATACTGAATTGTTCAGAATAGGTAAAACAATAACAATTTGGTAGACGGGCATGGGTACTGCCGCCCCGGGAATAATTTATTTGTAACCAACACCTATGCCATAGGTCACCCCAAGAGCTTCGCTACGTTTGATGGCTTAGCAAGAGTGCCCTGAATAATGGGGTGAGTTTTGTCCAGGTCTTGGGGCGAATGCGTTTGATCACCTACCGCATGGCGGACTGGTTGAGGGAATCCTAACCTAGACCCCTCCAGCCGAACTTTCTCTACCCATCGTCTTGCACCGCACTGGGAGGGTGGATTCATACGTCCGTCACTCCTGGACATATTGCCCCCAGTTTCCTTTAAAACCAAACCCAAATACTTTTTTCTTTCCCAGAATTTCCTATCCTTCCTTTCCTTAAAAAGACCCTCCTCACAGCATTCCCAAAAATGATATAGGCCTTGAGGAATTTTTTCCTTAGAGCCTTCTGTGCGGAGCAAATGTAATTGAGCACTTGATTTGGTATTCTGAACATTGTAAAATACATGTTAACACTAAAAGGCAACGCCCAAAACATGTATTTTTTATAATCTTCGGCACGCCATTGGTTTAAACGCGTGCGTTGTGTAGGTACGTGTAGAGTCATGAGTCATGATTTATGGAATATAAGTAAGTATTAATTTCTGATTGAGGATTTAAATTTAGAAACTACACTGAAATAATTCAAATCTAAATGATTATCATTGTTATTTCACATACCTAACAAAAGTTTCGTGAAGGAAAATAAATGTTATCTTTGAAAAACAAAAGCGTTGAAAAAAACAGTCGGCTGGACTAGCCCTCCCCCAACAGGTACGAGCTGAACAATGAACAATTTTGAAAGATGCAAAAAATTCAAGGTAAGGTAGAAATTTATATTTTCAAAATTAGAACTTATCATTCGAGATGATACAGATGTTACTATCGAGGACTCTCATTTATTTGGTGGACGCTAAGAGTATGGACAATCTTAGTTCCATGGGTGGACGTCTATTACCATGGGAAACGTGATTTCTGAAAGTCCATTATTCCAATCAGAAGGACACGGGTTCAAGTCCCGTTGGCGGCAAGTATCTTTTCTCGGAAGATTTTTCAATGTAAATGAGTGTTTCAGGCTGACAATTATTGCTTATAATAATTGTTACCCTTTGTGCTATGCATAAAAATCTTGTCTTAAACATTAGTTTATAAATTAAAAATAATAATTAATATTTAACAAGTTAAAAGTATTCCACCAAAAAAATGTAGACATAATTTGTCTCGACGCCACCTAGCGAGAGATTTAGTACTTACAATACCTCCCTCACAAAAATAAAGTTGGTTGTTTTCAGGTGGAAAAATATAATAATCAGTAATTGTTGAATGAAACACCAGTATATATTGAATTATTTGGCGGGTATTAGATAAGCCGCTATAGCTCAGTGGTCAGAGCATCCGACCGGCAATCAGAAGGACACGGGTTCAAGTCCCGTTGGCGGCAAGTATCTTTTCTCGGAAGATTTTTCAATGTAAATGAGTGTTACAGGCTGACAATTATTGCTTATAATAATTGTTACCCTTTGTGCTATAGATAAAAATCTTGTCTTAAACATTAGTTTATAAATTAAAAATAATAATTTAGTCCATTATTTGTCCAGTTAAATGTTTATCTTACATCTTCAAACAGAACACTATTCAATAAACTAATCAAGATTTTAGAATCCAGAATTCCGCGCAGACCCAACCTTGAGCTGTCTGTAATAATGAATAATAAATTTCTTTAGTTCTATGTCCACTAGTCATAAAACATCGCAGAAAAAATTTGGAGCGGATATCAACTTGCACACGCTGCTTTTTGCTTGGGAAAACGGATTTTAATAGTTGATCAGAATAATGATTGGATTAATTTACATAGGGCCGATTTCGCGGGAAAGGGGTGTTTTACAACTTAATTTATTTAACCTAAAGACTCATCTAATAACTAACAATTTACAGCTAAGATTTATAACTAGTGAATTACCTACAACTAAGATTTATAATTGGTGACTAGTGACTTACCCAAAACTAAGATTTCTAACTGGTGACTTACCTACAAGTAAAATTGATACTTACACAAAACTAAGATTTAAAACTAGTGCCTTACCTACAACTAAGATTCATAACTAGCGACTTACCCAAAACTAAGATTTATAACTAGTGACTTACCCATATCTAAGATTTATACCTAGTAACTAACCTACTACTAAAATTTATAACTAGTGACTTTCCTAAAACAAAGATTTATAACGGGTGTCTTACCTACAACTAAGACTTATAACTTATAACTATTGACTTAAAACTAATAAGATCGTTAGAAAAAAAGCAAAGAAATGCCTAAGTAAATAATTAATGAAATCTCTGTTGTAAAAAAGCAATACGTATAATTTTGACGAATGCGTCAGTGTTGTCATCGTTGGGCATTTTTTTTTGTAACTTCTGATTAATTGATCGATCGCCGTTCACTTTCGGGACATCAGTTATGAACAAACGGTATGGTCAAGCTAGGGCCTCTGATGATGCTGATAATTCAATGAATGGACCGTTTGAGTAGCACGCACCTAATAGTGTAACAATAACGATCATTCCCGGCGAATTCCCACTGGCTTACCTACAACTAAGATTTATAAGAGTGACTTACCTACACCTAAGATTTATAGCTAGTGACTAACCTACAACTAAAATTTATAACCAGTGACTTACCCAAAACTAAGATTTATAACTGGTGACTTACCTTCAACTAAGACTTATAACTAGTGGCTTTAAATATCACGGGTGTAATGGCTAACGAACTTTAGTAAAACAATTGATGAAATTAATTAATGTTGTAAAAAAAGGAACGCGCATAATTTTGACGAATGCGTCAGTGTTGCCATCGTTGGGATTTTTTTCCAGATACCTATCGAATTATGAACAAATGGTATGGTCAAGCTATGGTCAGCCCCTGATGATGCTGCTAAGGCAATGAATGGACCATTTGAGTATGCACGCACCTAATATTGTAATAATGACAATCATTCCCGCCGAGTTAGCGAGCGTTGCCCATCATCATCACAGTCAGCAGGGTCCGGTCAGTATGGACCTGCTGCTGAGAGCTCCGTTATCGCCTCTCTCTTCATCGTACGCGTCGTCCATCAGAATGAGAGAGAGGTCGCAAAGGAGCCATCAGCGGGGTGCCTGTAATCGAGTTAGCAGACATCAGTACGGGCAGTACGGGCGGGTCAAGTGGGAGGTCAAATGGCTAAATCTCATTCATTCATAATGTCAGTCACGCAGAGACGGACTTGGAACCACCATCAACCATTTAACTCAAATGTTCTACTGTTTCACAGGGCCATGCTTACCTGACGGTCACTTTAATGTTTGCTTTTATTGTTTATCAGAGAATTTTATATACAGTTTTGCAAGCCGAGGACATACTCGTACTACTGGAAACACTGCGCATTGCGTGCAATACTTAAGCCAGGTCTCTTGCCACCTCCGAAATGAACATTTGCTTGAACACTACAAACTTTGTCAATTGGACGCCCTCGTTGATAAACCAAATTGGTATTTTTTCTTAATTCCTGATAAATAAATACCTAATCAAATTTCGAGGTAGTACGGTCTAACTTGAAATCTGCGATTTTTCCCTGATACTTATATGAAACAACTACAATCTTATCACTAAAACCGTAAGAACTTGACGTTTTTAACTTCAACGTAATTATTTATGCTGACGAAATTCTTAAATGGTACAATTAGGTCGTAAATAATCGATATTAGCCAGGAATCTTTTCTGATAAAGAAATATCTGTGCTTTCTCCCTGATAAACCACCTCCTCTTCTTCAGAACTCATTGTAACATTTACGTCAAACGTCAAGTGTTCAGTGCGTATGCGTAGATATGTCCTCACCACAGACAACTAGACAAATTGTGTGTGGTCACGCTCACTTCGCCCCAATGTTTGAACCATGTTTCAATAAACGGAGAAGTCGGAAAACAAAAAATGTTTATAGTAATGATCAAATGTTCAAGGTCGGAAGAGACCCCTTTAGTTACACATAGCCATAGATAAAGTAGTAGGACAGTGATAAGTGGTAACTAAATCACTGTCCTCTGAAAAGCGCTGTCCACGTGTGCAATTAAGTAAGTGGTTTAGTAAACTCTAGTATTTGTAGTAAAACTTGAATTTGTGCAAGTCCGAATCGCGTAAAAAAGCCTCTACCTAACTATAAGTATCAGCAGCGGTGGAAAGGGTTGAAAAGGGTGAAGCGGTGAAACCTAATTGAAAAAATAGAAAAGATTCTAATCCAATCTACTTAATTTCTACTTAACACTAACTTACCACTAAACACACCTTCCTCACGCGGATAGTGACTTAAAATTAACTGAATGATTTAGTTGGCACCTTTCACTGTCTTTTCCACAGCTATATATAGCTATATGACAGCTGTTGAGCGCTTTTATAATTCCCGACGACGGCACAAAAATGCAGTAAACGCACGTTTCTTATCACGAAAACACTGAAGCTCTCTCTCTCTCTTACAATAAATAATTTCGAGACAAACAATGAACGTATGTCTGCTTCCTCCATACGGACAAAAAGTAATTATTTTCTTGCATCTTCTTCAATGATTAAAAAATGAAATGCCGCTTGTCATAGCCGTCGACGTGCCATTGCCGTGGTAATTATAAAAGCAGCCATTAGCGAGCTCTATGAAGTTAACTATGGGAAATACCGATCTCTATAAATTGGCATTAGTTAAAAACCCAGGAACAATAAACAAAATAAATACATATAGTAGAATCATGAGATTATTACAAAGATATTAAAACTGAATATATTTTTTATGTTCATTCGGTCCCAGGTCCCAGGTAGGGATGTCGAAAGTGAAAAAAATATATCGATACATCGATGTATCGATATTTATTAAAATATTAATATCGACGTCGATATATCGAGGAAAAAATATCGATGTATCGATACATCGGTTAAATTTTCAAAAGATTTTGCGTTTTAAAAATAATAGTGAATTCAGCCCAATATTATCAATAGTAATTTTTATACACAATGTGCATTATTTTAACGTCCAAAAACTCAATAAAAATTAAGGTATTTTTATTAGTATTCAGTTTTATAAGTAATAATTACAAAAATTTCAAAAACGAAAAAGCTGTCTTCTAACTCATATGTAAACCGAGACGCGTACAAAGATTGTATGCGTCTCAGTAACATTCTATTGGCGTATTAATCTGTCAAAAAGGACTTTGTGTTTGAAACAAGGCATAGTCAATAATCGTAGACAATTGGGAACCAACACATAGGAGTGGCTTAGAAAAAAATGGCGACAAATAGCACACATTTCTATGTATGTACCTACACATATGAGATAGTATTAGTGATCACAAATACTAATGCAAAGACAATAGATTTGTAAGCTATTAATAGATAAAATATCAACCGCCAGATGTCATGAACCAATACAGTTTCTTTTTTCCGCTCGTTCCTATACGGTTTTGGATTCTAGTGACTTTAGTTACATAAATAAATAAAAATATCGTATTTGATACAATTTTCGATATTGGATATTTTGTAAAGAAATATCGATATATCGGCCAAAAATATCGATGTATTGAATAAAAAATATCGATACATCGATATATCGATACTTTTTTAACAAGCCTAGTAAGCCTAGTCCCAGGGAGATCTTTACGGGGTCAGGACGCTCGATTTTAAATGTCCATTTAGCGTCTAATTGCGTGAAATGCGAGGGAAACGTTGACCCTCTCTGTGTCCCTCTGTGCATATATCCCCAAGGGGCATGATGGTAATTATTGTAACCAAGACGCCTACTAATTGTAATTGCTGTATCCGGGAATGTCGGCGGGAGAAGGGTTAATAGATCACGAGATGGATCTGGATTAATCCGGAAGTCGGTTAAGTAATGTAATGATAGGGCTCTATGTAGGATGCTGGGAAGTGGGTGTGATATATATAATTTTAGAGTTATGGATATCACCGTGTCACATTAGCAATGATTAATAATAATGTAATAATTAACTTTAAGAGAAAAACGAATAACCAGACAAAACCGGAAATATGTCATTTTTAAATCAAATTTTAGACGTAGGTATTGACTCTTTTCCACTAAAAATTATAATTGATTTCGAAAAACTGTTCTTTTATCTAGTAAAGAAGCTATGTTTTAAATTTTGAGAAAATATGTTTATTTTTAGTACAAAAAGGTTTTACCGTAGGTCGTTGGCAGATTGTTAAATTTTTAAACAAAATTTTGTATTATACAACAATTGTATTATGCAATAAAATAAATCAACAAATTATCTGGGAAAGCTATATCTCAGAATTTTAATTTTAGTTTAAATAAAATCATTTAAAAAAAGATCCGCACACGTATTTTGTGACGAAAATACTTCAGTTTGTCTATTTATTTACGGTCTTACAAACTAATATATGTATTTAAGTTTTTTTGCATTCTTATTTTGCTTAGACATTATTGAAAAATTCTAAATACTTATGATCAAAAAATAATTACAAAAAATACATCATTTTAATAGGTTTATCATCACGTCTTTCAGCCATTTTGAATGTAGGTATAAATTAAAGCAAATTTTGAACGAAATAAAATCGATATTGAGTTATTATTTTAAAAAGCTGGTATAGAAAATAATTCATCTTTCTCATTGGTACCGCCATGTAGGATCGTAAGAACATCTTTCGATGAAATATGAATTTTCGGTCGCTGGCTGGTTAATGGCCCTTGAGGTGGCGTTAGTTTCACATTTGTAGAAAAATAATTAATTTAATGAAAATTCGAATAACGGCAATAGTGTCACAAATGCGCTATGAGTAGTTAACCCATCAGACTAATTTGTTCGCTTTTCGGAACAACTCATATAGGTCTCATAGAAATCGTTGTGTATCCCTTACTACCATAGCTAGACGTACGAGTACGATCTAAATCAAATCTAAAAGTTAACCACAAAAATATTAAAATGTACACCTTTTTGATGCCTATGAAATGAAACTTTGTGATTTTTTTTACAATTACTTTTACATGAAACAAATGACAAAAAAGTGAGGTGATGATAACGTTAATAATACAATATTTTTTGTCTAATAAAATATGTGTGTTTTTATATTTTTTTCGTTACAAATAATTTTAGTCAGAAAAAACGTAAGGCGAGTCATTTAAAAAAATTTATAACGTTTGTATACAAAAAATTTATTTAACAAAAATTAAATGATTATTTTAATAATAACATTTTAATCACATTTCAAAAACAGTTTTTAGTTTTCGAAAACGTTCACAAATATTTCGTTTATTTTAATTTTAATATGGTTAGGGGTTAATAAATTAAATAAATAAATATAATATCACCGCAGGGCCCCGCCTGGAAAACATATTACCAACTTATTTGTTAAGTGAGTTAAAAAAGGAACTAACGAACGAACTGTTTTTATATACAGAAAATACGAAAGCTTTTCTTCCCAGCGTTAGTCATTAATTAATAGATTATGTTACAAATTCTTAATGCACTTAGTACAGTTTCACAGTGTGTGTGTGTGTGTCTAAGTGGATTTTAAAGGAATGACAACTTAATTCGTTCGAAGTTGATCATCAACTTTATAATTGTAGCTACAATTTTACTCTTTCCCTTTTAAAACGCTTTCACTCCTGACTAGAGCATAGAGCAATACCGTTATGTCGTTACCGCAATTTCGCGGATTTCGCGCTGTTTTTTAGTACTGCAAAAGCGAGATTAGAAATGAGAACTTCGCGGTATTAAAAAATCCCCGAATTCCCGAAATCCCTACAGCGAACTAACATTTGTTTGTAGTCTTATTCAATCTCAGTCTCACTCGCAACTACTCGCAAGTCGGACAGGTGAATGACTGATCTGTCCTATTTTATTTGTTTACTAAGTGAAAGCGTGAAAAAATAATTATTTTTACTAATATATTAACGTTTTATATTCGTTTCTGTGTATCAAACTTTTTTTGTAAAAAAATGAATACTACAATTAATTGCATTGAATCAAAGACTTCAAAAGTTCTAATATAGTGTGGAAACATTTTTTGCGATTTATAGATCGTCAATCAGCGAAGTGTAAACTCTGTCCAGTTAATATTAAAACTAGTGGACGATCGACAAGCCGTCTACATACTTATTTACGCACTAAGCACGGAATTGGAGCTAAAAATGTTAACTCCGACGAGATATCAGAAGAGGAAGATTGTCCTAGCGCAACACCAACTACGACCCGCAGCCAATCTTCCGAGGTAGCAGCTACAACCTCAACCTTAATTGACGAAGATGAACACATCGAAAAACTACAATCACTGGCGAAAAAAGCAAGATATCACACTATTTCGAAAAAACTGTTTCTCTTTCTATGAAAGTGTCCCGTATGGCAAAAGATGGAATACCATTTAAAGTTTTCGTAAGTTCAGAAGATATACGGTCATTGTTACTAATTTCGAAATATATATTACATGTCCGATACCGCAATTTCGCAGTATTGAATATATACTGCGGTATTGCGAGCTCTACTCCTGACGCTTTTGTACCGTTCCCCTAAAGTTTTTTTTAATGTCCAATGGATGTGGTGTCGGGACCGAACTTTGGGCAGACTATAAAAGGAGCAGCATAGAAAGAGTTAATATCCAATATACTAACGCTTTCCGCCTAAAGTCTGGCCTCCGCGTATGTTCGCGGTGGGGCGAGTTCCCGGCTTTACAGCCCTCATAAGATCGAGGGTTGCAGGAACGAGGAAAAGTAATATCCTTATCGTGGAAGTCCGCTGTAGGCCAGCCTCCAGCATAGACAAATACTGACCCCCTCACAAATAAGATAACGGCCACATATTTTTTCTTTATAATTATTATTTGTTCACATATTGGGGATAAGTTAAACTATTATGGGCGCCAGATCGTTTATACATAACGAATAAGTAATCTGTATATATAAATATGAATCCCCGTTTCCTTGGTCACGCCATAACTTCAGAGGGACTTAACATGTTTCATTCATCTTTTTAAAAAAGTTTTCTAATACTTTGTAGAAGGTTCTTACGGAAAGAAAAAATAAGAAAATTGAATAATTTCAGAAAACTTAACGACTATTTTAACTTCGCACGATTGACAGTTCGCGCGTTTGACTTTTCGCGCATTGTTGGAGGGGGGTTGGCGGGACGGTGGAGCGGGAGAGGGAAGGTGGGGAAGGTGGAAGGGGACGGGGAAGGGGGCGCGGGAGGGGAACGGGGACGCGGGAGGGGAACAGGGACGCACGAGAAAGGACATGCAGGGAGAAACAATTGATTTCTTTGAATATGGTATTGCAACGCATGCCGGGAACCAGTTAGTCACCAAAATACAAAGAAGATAGTGGTAAACCATATTTAAGAAATTAATGAAATAAAGTTGAAGGATTTACGTAAACAAAGTTTACGCCATTGTGGTTTACCCACGAATTGTCGAAATTTAACGAAAGAAAATTTCAGAAATTATCAGAGTGCACCATCCTCCCCACCCACCCACCAAAATAAAATAATATTATTATATCGTCAAAACATCTTTAATTTTTTTTTATTAAACCTAACGAACCTGATAACCTGGATACCCTGGACATATTAACCGGATAACCTGGACATATTTGAAAAAACTCTTACTTCTATCAATACAAACAGAAAAAAATGTTGCTTGTACGGTGATGGAGAACTAGCAGAGGAATTAAACCCACGACGCATTTATCCACATCGCTATTAACGGGTATTGTATTTGTGGTCTCCCAAACCTCCTCAATCCTGAAGACTTATTTTTAAGAAGTCACTTTGATCCTTGCGAGTGGAGACATTCTCGTATATCTTATTGATGGCTATTCAAATTAGAAGGATAATGGAAGCATTTTCAACTCTGGAATAAAGTTTAAAAAAATCATGTAAGTGAAAAAATCGTTAGGTTTTTAACTCGTGACATCAAAGCCCAGCCGCCTCATCGCTCTGCTGTAGAGACAACAAAAACTATTAGAAAATTACTGTTTAATTGTACACAACCTTGCACTCGGGTTAACAGCCGTATAGAATGGATTACCCAAGTAATTTCGGACAATTTTCGGATAAACACCCTCGGTTCGTGGAAAAGTGCTAACCTTTTTTCAGCCAACAACACAATTCACGAACAATTTTCATTAGCGCAATAACTGTACACAAGACAGGAAGCCATTTAGAAATAGCAGACTTAATTGAATTACAGGGGAAGCGGAAGGGGGGGGGGGTGTGTACCACCTAGTACAGAGGTTCCCAAAGTGGGTGCCGCGGACAGAGATCAGAGGTGCCGCGAGGCGCCCCTGATGTATCATAATATGCACATAATTAAGCTTGTAGAGAAGAATTCAATCATTCAGGAAAAAACTACAACTGTGGAAGAGAAAAATGAGTGATGACGGAGGCAAAGGTTGTTTTCCAATATTACAACAGTACATGGCACATAGCGGAGTTAAGGTTTCGAATAACTTGTTGAACCTTTTCATAGAGCTCCTATCACAGTTAACTGACTGGTTTGCAAAGTACTTCGCAGAAGACCAAGTGGAGAAGTTTGTGTGGATCCAAGATCCATTCCATGCTCAAGCTCCCCAAGATTTTACTACGCAGGAAGAAGAAAATCTAATTGGCCTCTCGAGAAACAGCAGCCTAAAAAAAAACAAAATTCGCTTGTTCGGATTTGACGGAGTTTTGGATATCAGTCAAAAATCAGTAACCGATTCTAAATGCAAAAGCTGTAAGGGTCCTCATTCCCTTTGTTACTTCATATTTGTGCGAAGCTGGATTTTCAGCGGTTGCGGTTATAAAGAGCAAATATTGCTCGAAAATAAATGTGGAAAAAGAAATGAGAGTAGCTGTATCAAGCCAATTTTCACTAAACAATTTTTGTAATTATATTTGCTATTTCTTTGTAAGTTTTCCTACCAATAAATTTACTTATTCATTTTAAATACGAGTTGTATTATTCAGTGGAGTAGGTAAAAAATTGGTCCGTCCTGGGGGGCGGGGTGGGGGGGGGGGGGTGGCTAGAGTCCTTGGGGGTGACACTCGGTCCCGGAGCTACCACAGATAGACATTATATGACCGGTGCCGTGAGAAAATTCAAATTTTCTAAGGGTGCCGCGACTTGGAAAAGTTTGGGGACCCCTGACCTAGTATTTAGTCATATGTTGTAGTCGACGAATGACTGTAAGCACGTAATTATAATGTAGAAAGGTACTCATCATCATCATCCGTAACACTATATTATAGTGATAGAGAACTTTTTTTTAAGTGAATACCTCACAAGACGCCCAGCTGCTCCCATCTGGAGCCAGTGAGACTATGGCATCACCAATTGAAATATGTTGTGAGGCTGAAAGTGGGGAGGGAGAGGAGATGGGGAAGAGAAAGGTGGTGAAGTACATATTAGCTATTCAGATCTGGTCACCAAACGCGGCTAAGCCGTTTCAAGCAACGCACAATGGTTTTACTAGTATGGGAGCGTTGGAAACGAATCGAAATTTCAAATTGCAGGTACCACAAAATTTTGTTTCCATATCTTGACATTTCATACCAGCGCATCTTTTCCCCACCACCGAACTCAGCAAAACGTTTCGTCGCTGCGTAACACGTCAGCAACGATAGACTTCTCGAGCAGTCAGGAGGTTTGTGCGAAAGGCAACGTTTATTATTTAGCATTTAGGGACTGATAACTTTTTACACCGCTTGCTGGCAACTTTTTTCAACATCGATTCAATACCTTCAGGTGTGTACTAAAGATGTTAAGTTTTTTTTTCTTTTCTTAATGTGACAAACTTGGGATATTTAAAAAAAAATATCTCGTGAATTTAAAAAAAAAATACTACTGGAATAGTTAAGGTTTTAGTTTGATATTTCATAAAATTTCGTAAATGTGCTGATGTTTTTTTTTTTTTTTTACATTAACCTCACACAGGAGGCCCTGAGGAAAATAATTTCCCTCAAGGCCTATGTCATCTGGGATGCTGTGTGGAGGGTCTTTTTGAGGAGAGGAAGGAATGAACATTGGTCTTGAAGAGACCCATGTTGTAGGAAGGAGGAAACACAGAGGCCGGCAAATCATTCCACAGCCGAGCTGTTGAACACAAGAACGAGTCGAAGAAACGACCCGTTCTCATGTGACAAATGTCAACTGTGTACAAATGTTGGGCACGCGTTTGGCGTGTTTCCCGACTATGCACCGGTGCCGAAGGGATCAATGATGCTAGTTCCTCGGAGCATCTTCCATTGTAATACCGGTAGAACAAGGATAGCATTCCCACCCGACGCCTGTGCTCTAAAGATTGCAATCCGTCTGTTAAGCTGGGAGAATCTATCAAACGGACCGCCCGTTTCTGCACAGAGTCGAGGGTATTTTTCAGGTATTTTGGAGCTCCAGACCAGAGGTGGCTGCCAAATTCAACCGTGGGGCGCACTTGCGATTTGTACCGGGTTAGCAGTTGTGTACTATTAAAGTATCTGCGGGCCCTGTACAGTACGCCCAGTTTTTGGGAGGCTAACTTTACTCTGGCTTCGATGGAGCCCCCATACCTGAGCTGGTCACTTAGGGTTACACCAAGCATATCAATGGGGGGCTGTTCGGAAGATTGCTTCCGTTGAAAGAGACTAGATTTTCATTGAGATCCCTTTTAGACGTAATCAGACAAGATTGGGTCTTTGAAACATTAATTTCAACGAGATTATTTTTACCCCAAGAGAAAACACTCTCGAGGTAACCGTCCATTCTTTGCTTCAAAGCCTTACGAGCTGTTGGAGTTTGTGAGCCCTTTGGGGGCTTGTCAAACAAAAAGCTATCATGAACTGTACTGTCATCCGCGTAACAATGAATTGGTGCACATGACAAAAGGTCGTTGATGTGCAACAAAAACAGAGTCGGAGACAAAACCGATCCCTGCGGGACGCCAGCATTTATCGAGTGAGAGGAAGAGGTGAAACCATCGACTACCGTCTGAATCGACCTCTCCCTCAAGAAGTCGGCAATCCACGTACACAAGGATGGTGGAAGTCCGTAAGAATGCAGTTTGTTGACAAGTCCTCGGTGCCAAACCCGGTCAAAGGCCTTGGATATGTCCAGTGCAACCGTTTGGGTATCACCGAAACGTTCCAGGCATCGCCCCCAAACATGCGTCACATACGCGAGAAGATCACCGCACGAGCGGTTCCGCCGGAATCCGTATTGACGGTCGTTAATAATTTTGTTCTTCTCGAGGTATGTGAGCAGTTTGTCGTTGATCACACGTTCCATCACCTTAGACAGAACTGATGTGATCGCTATGGGGCGGTAGTTGGCCGGGTTGGAGCGGTCACCCTTCTTTGGAATAGGATGGATAACCGCTTTTTTCCAACCAGAGGGCACAGAGTATGTATTTTTATATATGATGTATTTTTATATACGAACTATTTTAGTATCATATTAAAAATAAATCTTGCGCATTTTTTAATTTAAGTGCTTCATAAATATTATTTTATCACAGGTTTGGTTTCAAAGGATTTGTTCTTAAGACGAAAGGAGTTATTTGACATAGTGATGAACTCAAAGTGCTAACAGATGGAAAAACTATTTTTATATTTGAAAAAAAAAATTATAAACCTCACCAATTGCCTTAAAGAGGGGTTGGATAAACTCTGTAAAAAGATCGCGGGCTTCAAATTTCGCTTTAAAACAAGATGGACAAGAAGCTCGTCGAGATGAAGCTAGATTTGTGATGGAAAATAAAAAAATGACTTGAGACTCCGATTGGTTTTATATTGTACGCGATTTCTCCTGAAAACACAATGTAGTTCTGATCGATCCAAACGCTTGAAAACCAAAGATCTTCGGAAAAGTGTACTTCTTTATCATTTGGCGTTTGCTACAAAAATAAACTTGAGAGCTTTAGGTCAATCGGTTGCATCAAAATTATTAGAAGACATTATAATAGGCACCAGTAAGTGTACAGTACATGATGTACAAGGTATTTGATGAATATCGCTCTTCTTACAAACAGATGTTCATTGGGCCGCGAGAGGAAGCGGATTATTCTAGTATATCTTCAATTGTACCTATACTTATATATAGTTTGCGGAAAGTCTGACAATATAAACGAAGTGTGGCAGAATCCTTGCCCATCGTCCACCAGATATTGCCGCCCGATTAAGATTATCAGGAAGAGGCTCAGGAAGCTCGGAACAAAGATTTTTAAAAATATCGCGAGAAGTATTCTAGAAAATGTTCTCGTGAGAAATTTAATGAGGATGTTTTTAATTTAATGTTAGTTACATCTGATCCTGTCATAACTAGATACAGGCAACCCCCAAAGAATAAATTAAATCGTTTTCCTAAAGAAGTTTTCGATTTAATAATTCCTCCGGATATTCATTCTTCAAATATCTTTAGCACCGACGATGATGATGATGATTGTTCATCGTCTGCATCAGAATGTTCAAAAGCGAAATTAAACATTACTCGGCCTCTATTTTCACATGGATGTGGTCATAAATAATTAAAATTTTAAGATATTTTTTAAATTTTATATTTTTTGTCAAAAAAATTCAGAAATCGTAAATAAAATACAGTAAAACTTACTAAAACCGATTTTTTTTAACCATACCGAAAAATAATATCACTATTTTCCCAGTAAATCCACCCTGTGAATTGTTTCCAACTTTTGGGGTATTTGGAACCACTGTGCAACGTTTCAATTCTGAATGGTGGTCTTACCCCAGGGCGATATTGAGAGTATCTTCCACTATGGAACGTGCCACAAATATACTATACATATATTGTTTTAACTAACTAACCATCACGCCGTTTCCCCGCAGGGGTAGGCAGAGAGGATGGACCGCCAAACAACTCGATCTTGGCACACACTACTTGCCTCGTTCACATTCATACATTGTCTCATACATACTCTTCTATTATTCCGACTCTTCACATGGCCCGACTTAAGTATCTGATGCCATGTCTTCCTCGGGCGTCCCCGACTTCTATATTATTTTAAATGAATTAATTATGAAATAACAAAAATTAATCGAATAAAATTTAATTGCGCCAGGATTCGATCCCACGACCCACGATCCGACTTACCCCTCAACTAGGGAGATGAATAAATGTGTAAGTTGAATATTATCGCTCTTTTCGTGTAACTGGCCCTTCCCTCAACTGTTACTAATAATCAGAGTTTGGCGGAATTTAAATGGGCTCTAAATACAAAACTATTTAAAAAAATCTTTTCAATATATGTACTGTAATAAGCCTTGTTCTCAAGTTTACGGAAATTGTTTGGTTTTGGTTTCTTCCTATACTTTTGTATTCATGAAGCGAGGGAGTTTATCCGAAAATTGGACTCCAGATACTAATATCTACAGCCTGTATGTCGGACGAATATCTACAGCTCTATATGTTGGACAAATATCTATGAACTTCAGAGTGAAAACTAATAATACCTACAGAGCTAAGGTCGGACGAATATCTATGACGGTCCCAGTGGGACTAATATCTATGGAGCGTGACTAATATCTATGGAGCGTAGGTGGGACTAATATCTACAGAGGGCAGCTGAGCAAGAGGTTGTACGGAAAACTTATTAACCTAACCTTCGCAATATTACGTTATTCCAATATGCTATACATAATTGCAAAATCCAACCTCTGCCAGTGCTGTAGATATTCGTCCTCACTTTGGTTCTCATAGATATTAGCCCGATTTGTTGAGTTTTTGGAATTCCTGTAGATATTAGTAGACGCCTCCGAAAATTGTTCGGAATTACTAAGGTAGTCCACTCTTATTAAATGTTTCTTACTTCTAAACGTAAACTGCCTCCTGCTCCATATTATAATTTAGTTCACCTAAAAGAATAATACCATCGCATAAACCATTACAAATAGAAGAGACCTACATATCCTAGATAGCGAAAAATACCTGGGCTTATATATTGATAAACATTTAACATTTAAACAACACGGTGTATTTGGTAGAATTGCTCATCTTCTACCAACAGAGGTAAAGAGGGGCTTATACTTTAGCTTAATCCAGTCCCACCTAAATTATTTAATAGAAATATGGGGAAACACATACATTACGTACAACGACTTACAAATAATACAAAACAAAGTTATTAAAAAACTCTTCAACTATAACCCAGACACTCCCACAAAAAAACTATACGAGGAAATGAACCATTTGAAAATAAGAACATTGTACGAATATAACATATGTCTTTTAATCTACAAAATACAAAATGGACTTATACACACAAACACAACATTTATAAAAACATCACAAGTACACGAACATTATACTAGACAACACAATAAATTGTACACAAATACTGTCAAGACTGAAAGTGGCAAGAGAAGTATTGGTCACGAGGGAGTTCATATATATAATCTCCTTCCAGATAGCCTAAAAACGGAAAATAACATAAAAACCTTTAAAAAAAAACTATTTAAACTCAAAATGTTGGAACAAAATTAAAAATATTACTTCTTACTACTGTACTATATATGCTCTGTATTTAAGTTAAGAAAGCGAAATATTATGTTTCTTTTAACTTAATAATAAAATAAAAAAAATAATAATAGTTTTAATGTTCTTGTTTTGTCTGTGCTATATAAGCACTGTTATCGTCTTTTGTTATTGCCTTGTTCTATAACTGCACTGTTATTGTTAAATTTCGTTTTCTTGGCATTGATTTGTTTAAATACTGTACATTCTTTGTTTCATATTATTTGTTCAGTATTTGATAATGACTCTTATTTTTTGAGTTTAAGCGCACTTGAAGTGAATAACACAAAACGGCGCTATACAAAAATAAGATTATTATTATTACTGATCATGCGTAAACCTTTTGCAGGTTGTGGAAGCGGTAATAAATATTATTGGCGAAAAAAATTCAATCTACTCAAAACTCCGATATTCTTTATATATGTTTCTTTATTTTTTTAAAGAAAGACAAAAAATCCCGGGTGACGGAAAAATGTCAATTGTGGAGAACTTAGCTAGCAGCGAATTGAACACGCGACGCTCCGGTGGGAACCCGACACATTTCTCCACTCGGCTACTGGTCGGTAGTTCGGTAGATGATCCTGATGACACCTACTATTCTCTTCACTTATAGGTGAAGAACTGAACAGCGTAACATAACACGATACACGTATATCACAAATTTGGAAGGCGGGTATTATAAGGTATATATTGGATAACCAAAACTCATGCCATAGGTCACCCCGAGTGGCTGCCTACATTTGGTGATTTTGCTCGGGTTCATGGGGTGAGGTTTGTCTAAGTTTTGGCGGCGAAGGCGTTTGCCCACCTACTGCATGGCGGGTCATGTCGGAAGAGACTGGTTGAGGGAGACCAAACCTATACTTCGGCAGCTGGAATTTCTCGACCCATTGCCTTGCACCGCAGTGAAAGGGATGGAATCATACGACCGTCACTCCTGGATACATTGAGCCCCAGAGTCCTACCCACCCCTCATACCCTTTAACTTCCAAGAACTTCTTCTCCTTAAAAATACCTTCCACACAGCATCCCCAAAGATGATACAGCCCCCCGAGGGATTTTTTTCCTCAGGACCTTCTGGGTGGATGTAATGTAAAAAAATTGTTAAAATACTTTGCGTTATGAGATATTTTTCTTTTTTTTTTCATTACTTTTAAAGACTTTTCAAAGGGGTGTTGAAGTTGCATGATTCTGAAACCGAAAAAAGAGCTCTTATGCAGTAGCGTAGCTAACATGGGTAGCACCCGGGGCGGATAACGTGGTGTCATCCCCCCCCATTAAAGTTGACTGATAAATTCAAAACCCAAATTTCGACTTCCCTCACTACGCCTCTGCTCTTGTGTCTGATGAAGCCACGATTCTCATGTCATTTAAATAAGTAGTGCGTAAGCGGAGTACGCAAATGTTTTCAAGAAGAGGAATGTTGTGAGGCAGGAGAATGCGGATCAGAGATAAAAAATTAAAATTCTGGATAAATGGTATCCCACCAGGGTGTGTCAGAATAATACTCGAAATTAATTCGCTGTACTCGAAACAATAACAAATATTTACTACAAATTCCCATAACTCATACTACTTTTGGTCAACGAAGCTTCAGATACCTTGCAACAAGACTTTACAACATTCTTCCAATTAGTATAAAAAAATGTGATTCACAAAAAAATTTCAAAAAAAACATAAAAATTTGGATAAAAAATAATGATAGAGCATTTACCGGTGCACTCACCCAAATTCGAAATTAATATTGAACCAATGCTGTTATTATTGTACCAATGTTATTGTTATTATTAATGCAACCATTCTATTGTGTTATTTTATTCTAATGTAAGTGTAGGTATGTTCACAGTATAATAAATTGACATAAAATTACTGCCTCAACACAGGCTAGCCTAGTGAGGCAGGTTATGAGAAACCTAAATTTATAATTATAAATCTCTATTCTTTAATTACCTACTGTATATACGTATTTTGTTTTTTGATATTAACTTTCGTACGTATGCAACTTTTAAACTGTACTTTTACTGTACTTATGATGTACTTTTTGTTTTTGTAGTTATAAATCTTCATTTTTTTTTGTTCAATAAAGATATATTATTATTATTATTTCTGTGCAAACGTACATTGAAGGTGTAACAACCGCACGAATATCTCGTCTTACTGTAACCAATGAATCTGTCTGGTGAGTGCTATTAAAATGAGATATAGGACACATTGTGGTTTTTACCTGACCACAGTCAGGAAACTCATTTCGTTACAAACCATAACACAGTATCATCTTCGCGTTAAACGTGCTCGCGTATAAATGCAGGTACTACAGCTTCCCGGCTTAACAAAAACACATTCATATTATGCTTATACTAAAATGAAAACATCATACTATGGCAAGGTACTGTTTAATATATTTATTCTACTGGCAATTTGAACGCTTGTCACACCGGACAAGCAAACTGTAGTTCCAATTACTACCGGGAAATCATTCCCGTCCATAGACATCCAAATTTAATAGACCAGAAGATACAGATGAGGGGTAAAACCAAACTATGGAGGGTGAAGAGGGGAAGATGACTGTGATTCGTTAAAAAATCAATCTGACAGTATATAGGCATCTCGCATTATAATATCACCGTTTAGTTCTTAAAAGCAAAACTGCTTTTTAATGAATAGACCTTTTTACATGGGAGCGCGAATTGCCCGCCACGTTATTATCATATTTGCGTAGTCGAAATCGGCAAAGGAAAGTTCACCCCTTTTCACACGGGAATATTTTGTTGCCGTATTTAGTTGAGACACTTTTACAAATGTTTCATAATTTACTTACCCCTGTAACCATCGACGAGCTCACTGGAGAAACGCCCACATTCGCTACGTTCACATATATTAGGGTATAATGTATAGCACAAGCTCTCACTTTTGTTCGTAAAATGTGCGATGTGACCAGCGCGCTGGTCAGGACAAGAATGATGATGTCACATTTTTTAGATTCAAGCGACGCTCTCGTAAGCCCAGCTGGCTCCAAGGCGGAGCTATAGCCGGCTCCATGGGGAGGGGGAAATAATACGTTTTTATCACTTAGGGCAGGTCCAGATATACTCATATGTCCATGTTCCCGTCCAAAGTGTCCTGGTGTGTAGGTACAGCTGTCAGATTTAGCCTCGCAACTTTCTGAGATTATTGTGTCGCGTTAATTGTGTTTGACTATTAAAATAAAAAGTAGATCTGTTAAATTAATGCCTTCTAATCATTTACTAAATTTCCGTGACACTTATGGAAGTATTGATACCTGGTATTGTCAATATACCCATAATACCATCCCCACTAAATTTGAGCGGTCGAAATGGTCGAAAAGCGAAAATTAATGATCATTAAAGCAGAGCTACCCCAAAAACTACTAAATTATTACTGCCGAGGACTTGAGGTGGCCACTTCATCGTGACTGAAATATTAGATGGAGCTGTATAGCAAAACGCTCAGTATTTTATATATTATGAACAGAGGGTTATCTCTTCAAGGATGCTGTGCTGAATGTAATTTTATGGAAAGGATGGGAGTTTACATGTTTTGTGAAGTGACCCGTGTTATACGAGGGATGATACACAAACGCCAATAAGTCATTCCACAACTTTTACTTTAACTCCAGCTTCACAAAATACCCCAATTACAGAGCGATTTTTCAAAACCTACATATCGCAAACCTAGATAAAGAATAGCACAACTCGAAATAATCCAAAATTGAGTTATTGCCATTTTCGGAATCTGCGTCGAAAACTACACAAACCACAAAGACACCTGTTTAAAAATCTACATCAATAAAATTGTAGATGGCACTTAAGTCAGTCTTTCTGAATTGCTCTACAAAAAACCCCCACCAACAATAGTAACGCATCACCAGTTACGACATACCAGCTGTAGGGGAAGATGCTGTCAATACGCACAAAGACTGTATTATTTCGACTTAGTCTTGTATTCGTGATTAACCGCAGTCATAGTGCGTGAATATTTTGAGTTGATTTGGTATTCGTGATTGAACTTGTCTTGTTTCTCGGGCGTTCTACATATCAATTCCACTTACTCCGGTATTGTGAAGATTATAAAACATAACATACAGAATAAGAGTGCATTTATTCAAAATTTATCACTAATATGGAATCAATTTGAGTTGATAAAATTATTAAACAATGATTTTGTCACAAATACTAAAATAACACGAAATTAATTAATAAACGCGTGACACGTGAATTTGATGGTTAAGTAATTAAGCAAATAAATATCCTAGTAAAATGACATACAATATCATATAACAATATTTTTAATCGGTCAAATAGAAATCGAGTAAAACGTTTTTCGCTGTTCCTGAAAAAAGAGGTATTTTGAGTTGTACTACTCTTTATCTAGGTGTGCGATATTTTGACGGAGGTAAAATTTTCCGGAACCATTTGTTTTATTTTTCCAATTGGTGATTATTTATCTAAGTAAGTAAAGGTAATAAAACTATAACTATTATTGAAAACGAGCAGAAGTCCCTGGCGTTGCCCAGACTTAGACATAGAGTTTTTTAGAAATCTAAAGTACACAGTGGCCTTCCTCTTGTGTTGAAGGACAAGTCCCGTCGACTCTGTGCAATGCAATATTCACTAAAAATACATTTCTTAAAATGCGGTAAATATCCCTATACAAATATTAGACAAGTTTCGCATGCCTCAATGTGCAACAGTACCAAATGGATCACCTATTATGCTAAAATATAGCAAACGCCGCAGGCCACTTGAACTTCGTGTTACCGATTAAAATACCTACATCCATCAAGACACCAAACTTTTATATTAAAGTAGAACAAACACAGCAGTCCACCTGACGTCCGTGTTACAGATTGAAATACATCCATCAAGACAGCACACTTTTATATTAAAGTAGAACAAACAAAGCAGTCCACCTGACTTCCGTGTTAGAGATTGAAATACATCCATTAAGGCAACACACTTTTATATTAAAGTAGAACAAACGCAGCAGTCCTCCTGACCTCCGTGTATACTGACAGAACACTTTTTTCGATACCGTCAAAAATTGGCTAGAAAAAGACGCCGAGAGATTATTCTCTCCCAATGTGAACAAAACATGAGTGGATTAAAAGTAACAGTATAAATGCAGGATATGAGTGATACGTGGGCATTCTACAAATAGGTCCGAGAGACAAGTTATTCAGATAAATTTGGTGTCTCCGTGACACATTAGGTCTGGTAGTCATATTATTTCAGTTCCATATTAGTGGAAAGTGAGTTGAATTGCATTACTCATACTACAGTCAAAATATCGTGATTCAGAAACGTTACAGTTATCGAAGCGGATGCAGAAAACTTTTGTTTAAGCATACAACATTGTATTACGTTTGATCTAATTTAAGTGAAGTGTTTTGCATTATTGAAATAACTGACTAGGTATATATCTTACATTGAGTTAATTATACAATATCCATGTTCTTAGTTGGAGATGACCATGTTTACTTAGAAGAGGTTTAAATATAAATGTAGCTCCGTCAGAAAATATTTCCGCGTTTTCAGCTACTACCATTTTAATACAAAAGCTACTTTTAAAAATAATATTGCTACACAAAACATCGTAAGCGACAAAGATTAAATGCATCGCTAAATAGCGTGAGCTGTTTTTTTTTTTTTTAAATTTAGACACCCCCCCCCCCCCTTTGGTGAGATTAAGTGAAATTTGGTGGGACCCCTCACGTGAGATTTTGACTTTTTTCCTACTCTCGAAAAAAATGTTTTTCATAATGGTCATTAGTGTAACTCTAAGTGACCCGCTCAGGTTCGGGGGCTTCATCGAAACTAGAGTTAAGTTAGCCTCTCAGAAACTGGGCGTACTGTACAGGGCCCGCAGATACTTTAATAGCACACAACTGCTAACCCTGTACAAATCGCAAGTGCGCCCCGCGGTTGAATTTGGTAGCGACCTCTGGTCTGGAGCTCTAAAATACCTAAAAAAAACCTTGACTGTGCAGAAACGGGCGGTCCGTTTGATAGATTCTCCCATCTTAACAGACGGACTGCAATCTTTACAGCACAGGCGTCAGGTGGGAATGCTGTCCTTGTTCTACCGGTATTACAATGGAAGATGCTCCGAGGAACTAGCGTCGTTGATCCCCTCGGCACCGGTGCATAGTCGGGAAACACGCCAAACACGCGCCCAACATGTGTACACGGTTGACATTAGTCACATGAGAACGGGTCATTTCTATGACTCGTTCTTGAGTTCAACGGCTCGGCTGTGGAACGATTTGCCGGCCTCTGTGTTTCCTCCCTCCTACAACATGGGTCTCTTCAAGACCCGTGTTCACTCCTTCCTTTCCTCAAGAAGACCTTCCACACAGCATCTTCAAAGGTGACATAGGCCCTGAGGCCATAGGCCCTTTTCCTCAGGGCCTCCTGTGTGGAGTTAATGCAAAAAAAAAATTTTTTTTCAGCGGGCAAAATGGGACACTTCAAAAGAAGTGAAACAATTTAATATTATTTTATTATCTCTATAATAATATATATTCTTGTAAGTTGACGTGAGATTTTTATTAATCCCCCTGCCCCTCAGTTTAAATGCTATTTGATGAGATTTTACTGGACCCTCGCCCCCATTTTGAGCTCACGTAATTAATGTATGCCCCCTAGCCGTGTAGTTTCAACATAGATATTATCGTTAGTATAATTAGCTATACGAAGTTTTGTGGTATCTCAAAAGATGTAGTTAAGTACTATAATAAGAACAGTATCATCTATCGTCGCTCGTGTCTAATGTACGAACGGCTCCGATGATAGCCGAAGGCATCTGGTAGTCGGGCAGACACCATCAGTCTAGAGATTCGGGGCCTCAGGCCTCAGGTCTCGTAAGAACTTGGAGCCTACTACAGTAAGGACGGACATTTGGTCCTTAATACTAATAATTTTAAATTTATTTTGCAACTAATTTTATAAGAAACAATAAAAAATAATCAAAAGAAACTACCACAGCTAATATTGTCTTTTTTCTTGTATGCTTTCATACATTTGTAAAGAAAAAGTACAATTTTTAGTACTTTACGCTTATATTTTTTTGTAAAGTAAAAACAATCTAATTTTAAGTGTACTCAAGGGAAACGATAGGAACAGTTTCAATTTATCCAAAGCATATTTTTCGGTAAACCGATTCCTAGTAAAGATTAATCGAAAATAGGCCCACGCATTCCGAATTTCTATCGATTTAACACTTATTTCTCTAGAACACTTGTTTTAAGTTCCTAAAAAATATATGTATGTTATTTTTATTATTTTTTTTTTATTTTAGCATATAAAATATAATGTACATTTAGATGACGTAATAATTTGCGTACATGTTCATGTTCAAATATCTACTAATAAACAATTTTACTATTAGGATAATGTATCTAGAATTATTGTAATTAATTGTTAAAAACAAAACAAAATTTAACTTATTTGAAGAACGGAGTATCACTTGGAAACTGAGTTATAAGTTATTCTTGAGATTAGATTATTAGAGATTAGATTATCGGAAACTTTTTTTTTTTTTGAGATTATCTTTAAAATATTTTTTTACAGTGTATATTAATTGGATTTTATCATTAATTTTTCTAATTTCATCCGGTAATCGGTTGAAAATAAGTCTTCCTTGATAAGTATAACAATTTTGTGCGAAGGAAGTGTTTAATTTTGGGCATGAAAAAATATATTTATGTCTAGTAATCTCGTTGAATTTAATGTTTCAAAGACCCAATCTTGTCTGATTACGTCTAAAAGGGATCGAAATGAATATCTAGTATCCTTCAACGGAAGCAATCTTCCGAACAGGCCCTCCATTGATATGCTTGGTGTAACCCTAAGTGACCAGCTCAGGTATGGGGGCTCCATCGAAGCCAGAGTAAAGTTAGCCTCCCAAAAACTGGGCGTACTGTACAGGGCCCGCAGATACTTTAATAGTACACAACTGCTAACTTTGTACAAATCACAAGTGCGCCCCACGGTTGAATTTGGCAGCCACCTCTGGTCTGGAGCTCCAAAATACCTGAAAAATACCCTCGACTCTGTGCAGAAACGGGCGGTCCGTTTAATAGATTCTTCCATCTTAACAGACGGATTGCAATCTTTAGAGTACAGGAGTCGGGTGGGAATGCTATCCTTGTTCTACCGGTATTACAATGGAAGATGCTCCGAGGAACTAGCATCATTGATCCCTTCGGCACCGGTGCATAGTCGGGAAACACGCCAAACGCGTGCCCATGAGAACAGGTCGTTTCTTCGACTCGTTCTTGTGTTCAACAGCTCGGCTGTGGAATGATTTTGCCGGCCTCTGTGTTTCCTCCTTCCTATAACATGGGTCTCTTCAAGACCAATGTTCATTCCTTCCTCTCCTCAAAAAGACCCTCCACACAGCATCCCAGATGACATAGGCCTCGAGGGAAATTATTTTCCTCAGGGCCTCCTGTGTGGAGTTATGTAAAAAAAAAGGTACGGTTTTCAGTTATAAATTGATACTTTTCTTTTATAATTTGAATCAATGCATTTCTATTGTACAGATCTTTGAAAGAAGGGTTACAGATCTTTATTTTTTAAGATAAAATACATTTGTATAGCCGAAGTTATATGAAATTCCCTCGATAGAAAAAAGCGCAAGGAATGCTCCAAAAACGTGTATTTTAAATGAATTTTTGAAAAATCAATACATCAATCAAAAATTCCATATCATCTCTACAAATTATAAATTAAAGTTTCCGCCGCGTCTGTCTGTCAGTTCGCCATAAACTCAAAAATCACTGAACGGATTTTCATGCGGTTTTCACCAATGAGATGTTTTCACCAGAGTGATTCATTAAGGTTTAGGAATATAATTTGTCAAGGTTTTGTTTAAATTGGTTGAAATATGAGAATATCTGTATGTGGTGGTGGAGCGGGATGGCAAGCGGACGGTGTGGATTTGATTTGTATGCAAATTAACAGATGGCGGTGTGAGTTAATTTAAGTAAAGTTAAATTAAGATGGTTATAAAGGATGGGTAACCATCCAGTAGATGGCGTTGTGTTTCGTTATCCACAGCAACGCGTGGCCGGGTCAGCTAGTAATAAATATAACAACAATTTTAAATAAACAAAAATAAAATTAGGTCATTAATAATTCATATTACTTGTAAGGTGTTCCCCGAAACATATTAGAAATAAAAAATATTAGTTCCCCGAAGTAAGCTACAGACTCCAATTAAGCATAATGGGAATAACCATAATAATTAGAAATTTGACAGTCAAAGACGACTTAGTAACAAATGTAATAAAACCCATATCTATAATATAAAAATGAATCGCTAAATGTGTTGGGAGGCGCAAATCTCGAGATCAGCTGAACCGATTTCGCTAATTCTTTTTTTAGAATATTCCTTGAAGTACGAGGATGGTTCTTACGGAGAGAAAAATTAAGAAAATCGCGCAGAAAATTGGATAATTTCAGAAAACATGAGCATGTTTGACAGTTCGCGTATTTGAGAATGACATTGTGCAAAACATTGATTGTTCAATCAGGATTCTATTTTTGAAAATCTTTAATAAATTTATTTAAAGTAGGTACTCCCATAATAGCTTAAATCGAATCAAGAATTTTAGATATTTTAAATAGGTACCAAATTTAATATACATGAAAAATGGAAATTTGAATAAACATTGTAAAAGGTGGCACACGGGCTGTTTAATAACTAAATTTACTGGGATTGAATATATGGAACGCGGGAGGAGGGTTGACGGGACGAGGGAGCGGGAAAGGGAAGAGGGAAGGCGGGGAAGGTGGAAGGGGAAGGGGACGTGTGAGGAGGGAGGGGGGTTCGTGGGACGGGGGAAGGGGGGGAGTGGAGTGGGGAGAGGGAAGGTGGAGGTGACGGAGTGGGAACGCGAGAGGGTAAGAGGACGCAGGAGAAGAAGGGGAGGCGGAAGGGGAACGGGAAGAACGGGAAAGGACACTCAGGGAGAAACAATTTCTTTATTAAATGGCATAGCAACGCATGCCGGGACCAGCTAGTAATTGAATAAAATCCCTGCACATCACCCCTCCCCCATACGTTACGTAAATAAACCGTAGGTTAAGAATAATTTGTACCAGTCTGAAGATGGCTTTAACAAGCTGAAACCGGTTACAGTCAAGTAAAGGGTCGCCCATTAATCACGTGATGTTTTTATCACCTTTTAAACCCCCCCCCCCCGGTGATATGTGGTGAGGTTTTAGACTAACCCCCCCCTCCCAAAATCGCGTATATTTTTTTAGTACAAAGTATTTTGAAATTTTCAGAATATTATCACGAAAAATAAATACACGTCATATCTCATTATACCCCCCCCCCCCCCCCTCTCGTGATATTTCGTGATTTTTTTCCGAACCCCCCCCCCCCCCTTTCGTTATTAATGGAATTAAAGTGGAAATAAGTTTCATATTGGTTTTATTATAATATATTCGAATTTACATATCCCCCTTTCAAACCTTCTTCGTCTTATTTTTGGACGCTTACACAGCGCCTTATTACAATCGCTCTGTTGCATAATATAATATGAAAAATCTTTGGAAAACAGGCCAATAAATAAATCCGTGAGAGCGGGAAACATCCAACTGAGACGCCATAACACAATCAATCGGCGGAAAATAATATCCCATCTTGTTTCGCAAGTAATGAAGTAACCAAAACGTTAGACAATGTGTCTCTCGGCGTTGTGTGTCTATAGAATACATTATTATCAGTGTACTTCCGCAATGCGGTAACAACGTTTGCCAAGTCAATCCACGAGGTATAGATTTTTAGCAGGGAAAGACAAGTAAAAAACAGGTGAAAATGGAGCGCAATTATTATAAAAAGCAGGTGGAATATTCATGGCGGACCATAGAGCTGATGCCACGGGTCGTTACAAAAGGCGGAAAGCGGGGTTGGTAGTGAAATAATCAAGTACTCTCTGACATTGTACGAGAAAAAAATTGATGGAGCTGCGATCGTTTAAAAAGATTTAATTGGCAACACAAAGATGCAACTTAGAAAAATGAATTTAAGTTTAAAAAAGCGCAACGGTTCAAGTGCATATTTTTGACTTAGCAAACAATATTCAGAAATTAGTGGTACTTTCCGAAATGAGATAAATCAACAACATATTCTAAAACCATTTTATGTTTTTTATTACTATTAATAACTTTGCAAGGAATGTAAATAAATACATGGAAAGGCGGGTTTTTTGTACTTCTGAAATGTATGCGTAATAAAAATAGCAATTTATTATGTCATGTTAGATCAAAATAAAACTAAATTAAATTCATCATTTTTTCGTTACCATATCAACACCAAGCTGCTCGCTTGTTTTTGACTTTTTGTTTTTGTTTGACAGTTTGATGAAAACATTGTAAACATACCTACATCAACGTCAAGAAGAAAAACCAAAGATATGTATTTTGATCCGTGAATTTGATTTAGTTTTATTGAGTTAAAAATATTATAAAAAATGGAAATGCAGACACTTAGAAACACAAAAAATGCCTTTATGTGTAATTTATAATTATCTTTCTTGCGAAGCGTTAAATAATAAATAAAAAGTGTAAACATAAAATTGTCTTAGAATTTGATGTAGCAACATCTCCTTTCGGGAGTAGGCACCACTAATTTCTCAACACCGTTTTTTTTACATTAGCTCCGCACAGGAGGCCCTGAGGAAAATAATTTCCCTCAGGGCCTATGTCATCTTTGGGGATGCTGTGTAGATGGTTTTTTAAGGAAAGGAAGGAGAGAAGAGTTCTGGGAAGGAAAATGGTTTAAGGGTGGGTAGGAATCTGGGGTTCAGTGTGTCCTGGTCATCCGCCTCCAAGACCTAGAAAAACCTCACCCCATGAAATCGGGCACCCCTTCTAAATCACCAAACGTAGTGAACCACTTGGGGTGACCTTGGCAGAGGTGTTGGTTCCCGGGGCGGCGGTACCCATTCTCGCCTCCCAAATTAAAAATTGTTTGATCAAAGTCAACAATGTACAAAGGACCAGTGTGTTTTTTTTAAATTGCATTCATTTTCCTATAAGCCATCTTGGTGTTGCCATAAAGCCTTTTGAACGATCGCAGCGCCCTCAATTTTTGTCTACATTGTTTTGGAGATATTCGGTGCAATATTATTATAAGGTCGTAGGTAAAGCCGCGATTACGAGTCAAAGCGAGTCTAGCCAGCGCATTCACTATCTGCTAGTAAATTTCTTCAGTGTAAAATCTGCTAGTTAGCTAGTTAAGTGATTATGAATAGTGAATACGCCGGCTAGTAGCTTGTAAACTCGTTCAAAGTAATCGAGGCTTAAGGCGCCGCATCCCCGCTCAAAAAGAAAAAGATGGAGATATATGTAATTACGAATGTTGGACAGAGCGCGCTAATATTTTAAATGATAAAATTGAAGCGAAAATTGTGAAAATGTTTAAAACAGGACTCGTTTAAAATAGAGCAAAAATCTCGTGGAATGCGTCTTTAGTATCATTTAAAGAAACATTGTGAATTTTTTCACAACTATAACTTGTAAAATAAGTGAAATGAACATGTTTATAATAATTTTTGGAGCATACTTTGCGATTTTTTTCTATCGAGGAAATTTCGTATAATTGCGTTTCGGCGTGGAACGCGTCTAAACAGTATCTTCAAAAATAACATATATTTTTTTAAGAGCTTAAAAACTTCGTAGAAATTCAGGTAGCGGCGGCTTAAGATCATAGTTTTGAGTGCAGATTTATTGGAAATTGTACATAAGATTTGATAGACAAATGAAAAAGGTACAAAACAGTACCCACGTATATACAGTGACACAATGTTGAAAAGTTAAAAAAATTCAGATATTTCATTTTTCACCATAATTTATTTTTTTAAATTATTTTTTACATGAACTCCAGGCAGGAGGCCCTGAGGAAAATGGTTTCCCTCAGGGCCTACGTCATTTTTGGGGGATACTGTGAGGAGAGGAGAGGAAAGAGTGAACATAGGTCTTGAAGAAGAGAAACACAGGGCAAATCGTTCCTGGGAAAGAGAATCACGCGTCTTCATAATGATTTAAATATATTTATCCAACAAATCTGCAGCCATTTATCGATAAATTTGTGTTATGTATGTATTACTAGATTTCGTTAGCTTAATAGCTAAAAAATTTACAGAAATTTCATGATAGTTTAAAGTTATTTTCCAGTTAGGGAACGTACCCATACTACGTGACACGTTTAGGGGGGGGGGGGTCTTCAAAATGTCACGCTTGGTACAAATGAGCGGCGGCGGTCTTAGGTTTTTGGTCATCGGGGTGGGGTTAAAAATTGCAAAAAGTTGGTCACGTAGTATGGGTACGTTCCCTTATGTACAGCGCTCCTAAGGTAATATAGTATCACGCTGACCTTTTTCTGAATAGAATGAAAGACGACAAGCAATATTGTAAACAATAAGGGTTAGGTACGTGCAGCAAAATCCTTAGACCTGCGTCAATAATGAATTATAGCAGGGGAAATGACAAAATAAATTAACTGTATAGGGGTAAGGCTTCCGACTAGATATCGGGAGGTCATGGGTTCAAATCCCGGCGTGCCCAAGCATTTTTTAAAAATATTTTTTTGTATCTTCATAATGTAATCATTTGAATTATATTAGGTATATTTGCGGCACATACCAAAGTGGAAGATACTCCCAGTATTGCCGCGGCGTAAAAGCACCATTCAGAAATGAAACGGTAATCATTTAAATTATATTAGGTATATTTGCGGCACATACCAGAGTGGAAGATACTCTCAGTATTGCTGCGGTGTAAAACCACCATTCAGAATTGAAACGTTGTTTGAAATGGCTTTAGCCATGTTTAGTGACTAGATCTGATTAGTCAGTTACTTCCCTAACTTCCACTCCTTTCCTTCCCCACTACCTTAACCTCAAAAAATACCCCAATTGGGGATGCTATAGTCTCACTGGATCCAGTTTCGAAGCAATTGCTTGTGCGGTATTCACAATAAAAAAGTAATTAATGATAAAAAAATATATATATTTAAATACACTTACCAGATCTGCAAAGCGCCACGAAATGTTCCTCGCCCAACGGACAAGGGGAGATTCCTTCCCACCATATCCTGAAACCGCACTGTTGCCCGTGTGACCATTTCAGGCATGGTCGTGCCCCTTCTCCCGATTCACCCAAAACACCACTTTCCTTCTTACACCCTTCATTTTCCAATGCACTTTTAATCGTCTGGTCATCTCCTCTACTTTTGCAACCATCAGCTGTTTCAACAATACCCTTTTCGCTATCTCCTTGGTTTCTATCGTCAGCTTTTTCCTCTGCATCCTTTTTAATACCTGGATCTTCTTTAACAGCTTCTTCTCCAGCTGACGAGCTTGCGCCATCGTTGTTGCCAGCAATGATATCAGTTTCAATCTTTTTCAGATTCTCGGCGTCTTCAGACGAGCATGCAACACCGTCAGTTACGTTTTCTGCGGCGGGGTCGGTGCTCATTTTTTGTGTTTTATTTGAAATTATAAATTACTTATGAAACTGCATGTTTGAGTGGTTGCAAAAGCTGCATCGTGAGATTCTGTACGCAACAACAAAAATATTACTCTCGATTGAGAGAAAATTGCCACAACGAACACTTCGATGGCAACGAAAAAAATTCTTTTTTTAGAATACACCGGCAGGTACAATTATTTTAAATAAAACTTTTATTTTAGAGATCACAAAAATACAACACGTATATAGAGAGCCAAGAGATAATCAAATTAAAACAACAACAAAAAACTTTGCACACGTTATTTTGCAGAGGCGTCTATGAAAAACTATTTAATTATGTTTACATCAATAATTACACGAACATTGCAGCACTAATTTACGAGTTTTTTTACGGCTAATAACGCCCGCCGAGCTGGCGTCAAAACACGAAACTTTTCACGTATCTTATAACACGAAACCGAACTTTGACACGTGAGCATTCCTTGAAAATACTAGTTTCACATTTTCCCCGCGTCCCGGCGGGGGGGACCTACTGGCCTATATTATTATGATTATAACGGAAAACTGGGGAGGGCGGTTTAGTTTGTATTTTTCCCGGCGCCTCGGTACATGCCATGGTAGATGCGCCACTGGGTCGTTGCCATGACGACGGCGGGCGCCTGTCAGGCGCCAATTCGAGACGCCACTACGCCGAACAAACACTGAAAGAAAATAGAAAACTTATAGACACTGCTGACGCTGAGTGGGATCTGCCGAGGAACTTACGTAACTGTTTCATCCCGAACGGAAAGTTTTGGGGTAGGCAAACTTCGTAGGCCTGCGCGTTGCCGGCTGCAGGGGCCGGGGGAATTTAGGCTTACGGTGCTCCGGTGCCGTGTACTCAATTCACAGGTGCATTTTCACCCACTTATGTACTAATAAACTTGTTTTTAATTTTACACAACTGACAAACAACCATTTAAGGCGACGCATCCGCGCTCAAAAAGAAGAAGATGGAGAGATATGTAATTAGGAATGTTAGAGGAGCGCGCTAATATTTAAAGCGATAAAATCGAAAAAGTTTAAAATAGAGCACGTTAGGTTAGGTTAGGTTATGGGCTATTTTCCAAAAAAAATCATAGCTTATGACTTTTCAAAGAGGTGTTGAGTTAACTTGTTTCTGAGTTGGCATGGAACCGTTAAATCATCTGACAGCACCCGGCAAGGAAGGGTTAATTGCCGCATGGGGGCATACATTAATAACGTGAGCAGTTTTTATTCCAATCTAGACCCCCCCCCCCCCCCCCTTGGTGAGATAAATTTGGGCCACTTCGTGCTGGACCCCCCCCCCCCACTTCTGAGCTTACGTAATTAATGTATGCCCCCTGTGGCAAAGGGCAGGGGGAGATTTTAAAACATTAATTGATGTACTTATTGCAATTTTAATGACTGTTTTTGCAAACGAATATATTTTATTTTATTAACATTTTTAGGCATTTGAGTTTAAATTAGAACACATAGACAATTAGAAATTGGGATATTTTGAGTATTTACTTTAATAAAATGTATATGCGCATCCGCCTAAACAATTTCAATGAAGAAACTGGGCGGCGTTTTAACCGTACATTTTTTTACATTAACTCCACACAGAAGGCCTTGAGGAAAATAATTTCCCTTAGAGCCTATGTCATCTGAGATGCTGTGTGGAGTACAAACGTATTCCCTAATGTCCTCTCTAGATTTTGATACTACTGCAAATATAGATATCGACCACTAGAGTGTCAGTATATTTTCCTTTTTTTTATAAGTTACTTTTCACAGGAGTTAGGACCCTCCAAAAATGTTAAAATTGCCTGGTTTGGACGCCATCAACAGACAAACTAGACAATGTATTTTTTTAAAAAGCAAAACGTACAGACATAAGAGTATTTTCTTCTAATACAATTAGTAAAAGAAATCTCAAAAATCAGTCCAGTTTTGGAAGAGAAAAGTGGGGAATACAAAATCTCGGTTTTAATGATTTTATTTAGGTATTATCAGCCTGAGGTGCAGTTGTCCCTTTCACTCAGTATTCAGGGGAGTAAGAGCAAAAGTAACAGGAGAAGTTTTGTAAAATACATATTATTCAAATTTCTCGGTGACCAGGTTTCCTCTTAATATAAGTATTAAAAATAAAAATTTGTTACCTTGTGTAAATGGGTAGGGATCTAGTTGAAGTGAAATGGAAATTGAATAAAAAATTGAACTAAATAAATGAACAGTACAACAAACATAAACCAATATAATAAAGCAATAACTATAGAACAAAACAATCACAACTTTACTATTATTCTAAAAAAAGTGCACTCAAGTCTACGAAGCTCAAATACATAAGTTACACGACGACAAGCAAGTAAACAAAATAACGATAAATTTTATGTTATGACTTATGACCTAACTTAATTACATTGTTGTCCCGTGAAGTTGAACAATTCAGTGATGGCACGCCATGCTTTAAATTTTGGATAATTGCAAGATCATATAATTAATCTTAACATTCAATAGAATCAATTCTTATTTAAACAAAAATATCCAACAGATAAATAATAATACAACATTTGCACAAGAAAATAACTTTGGAACAAACCTTTGATAACAGAATTCTTCTACTTGGAAATTTAAAATTTCAATATTTTTGAATGTAGCTATTACTTTGTGGTTATCCATTATAGAAAAATGAAACAATACAACTTTGTAAAAAAAAAAAAAACTAAACTTTGTATAAGCTTTCCCTGACGAAGGAACGTTTGTTCCGAAACCGGTCGGATTTGCACATTATATAAGTGGTTTTTACAAAGTTGTATTGTTTCATTTTTTTTAAATTTCAAGTTGATAAAAAAGTTGTCTCTATGGACTACTATAAAAACTAGGCCCAATTGAAAAACATTTAGATCTCCCACAAGAATTTATAATTTTCTTAAAAGAAAAATATGTTTACATATTTACAGGTTATAATAATTTTCACAACAAACACGTCCATCAGATCCATCTGTAAAAATGTCACTCTCATTGGAATTAGGACAGTGCCTACTTATCACTACTTATAGTGTTGTAGTTTACCATACAAAGTAAGAACTTCACGCTAAAATGGAACATTATGAGATTTAAGTTTTAATTAGGCACATATTAAATTTGAAATTATGGAAAAATTAAACTTTAATTTTAATACAAATAATCATTTTATTAGGCAGGTAGCCAGCAAAATGAATCGTAAAAGAAGGAACTACTCGGCCACTTTTATAATTCTATATTGTATTTTAGACAGTGATAGCGAACAATAATTGACCAGTATCATTACGTAGTAGCCTAAGGTGTCAATAAGTTAAATTCTATGCTTTGCGCCATGTTCTTAATTTCCAATAATTGTGATACGTACAGGAGTTTAATCCATAAAACTAATTTGTCAGCATAAGAAATCATAGAGAAAGAGACGTTCAAATTACATTTTGATTCAATACAGGTACCTAGTAAATTTCCAAAAAAAAAATAGATAAAATTTTAATGTTAAATGCAGCAAAAAATTATTTATTGTAATGGCTTTACTGTTTATTAATTTAACTTTAAAGATTAGTAACCACAGTGTATTTAATTTAATTTAGAAACCTTTATTAAACACCCGTATTTTAAATTTATATTTGGACAGTGTTCCATCTTTTTTGCTGAGCCCTTTGCAATAAGGTAGATGTTATAAAAGTTAATAATAACTTATAATCATACCCTTGCAACATTATTATTGTGATTGAACAGACAATGATAATCGTAACACTTTTAATATTTGCTTTGGCAAAATGTTAAACAAAATAAACTTTTGTAAATCAGCGGAAGGATTCTTTTGTAAAACGGGTAGGTGAAAAAAAGGAGAATTAGGGTTGGAATGGGTAAGAGGTGATAGCGAGACAAAATAAAAAGGTCAAAAATCTTCTTCATACTGGTTCTTCCTAACATAATTTTGAACAGTTTAAACTGCAAATCAATTTATTGTAACATAAGCATATTGTCCACACACAATTGGCAAGTTTTCACTCACACTTTAAAAGGCTAAACAATTCAGAATAATTTAACATTTTCTTTGAATGCACCTGTTCGTGGACACTTTTGGCTAAAGTTCAATATTGTCAGTACAAACAAAAATATGTTAATATTGGTTAATGCTCGCGAAGTATATGAACATGCATCCAAATTATATGGCCTAAAAGCATAATGTATATTATTTTTCGATATGAATGGAAGCAAAAACTGATATAATATATTATATTTCTTAGTAAACATAAGACAATACCTGCTGATATTCGAAGGTAAATCGACACTTCATAAATTATAAAACGTAGCTAATGCGATAAAAGTTTATTCAAAATGCTAAAATCTTTATTCACAAAACTGGTACGCGGCAGACGGTCGAAATTTAGATTTTTTGACGTTTCCACAAGAAAATGTACACATCGATACAATGACAGATGTATGCGATCGCGATTAATTTATGGCTGCTAAAGGCCACCGTCTTCACGGGGTAGGCACGTTATTTATCAACATGTGCCATTGAAAAATAGTTTCTAAAACCACTCTTAGGAATATATTTTTCATTATTTTTGCTTGCATCAAGTATAAATTTATTGTAGCCGTACTTGACAAGACCTCCTGTCAAAATATTTTTATCTTTGGAATTTTTTTTTTCTATGACTATGTTATTTGAATAAATGTCAACAGAAAGGGCGGGCGAATAACAACGATCGACTTTATTTTGTTTAAAAATGAGTTCTTTTACTAGTTTTTCTATGCCAGGAACCGAGGAAGGAGAGCGGAAAACCATAAATTACTACCGTGAAATTAATGAGGTATGTGAAATTAATTTGCGAGCGTTTAAAATGTTATGATCCAAATTGACACTTTTGGGTGACTAATGTAAATCTAACTTTATTTTTCAGCGTCTAAAAATCATCAACGATCGAATGCAGAGTATTGAAGAAAATTTTGTAAAGCTATCTGAGTCTTCAACACATATGAATATGATTCTACCTCCGTTGTTGGTATTTTTGAAGACAAATCTTATACTTGAAAATTCTAAATAAATTTATTATTAAAAATAGTGCGCTTGTTTTCATATTTATTTTTTGCATATAAGTTTTTACTTCCCTACCAGTGTTCTTTTTTTACTCAAGCTTATTGAATAAATTTATTACTTACTGAGAAATGTATTTTTGACAAGTGTCCGAACAACAGACTTTTTTGCTTGTAAATTTAGACTGTGTAGGTAGTAAAGTTGGGTAATGGGTGGACTTTGCCGTTTTTGATAATACTAGTGGTTCTGTGACAGGGTGGCCACAGACCTGGAATTATCAGGGAATTTCAATTTTTTTTTAGAATATCAGGGAATTCCAAAAATAAAACTAAATTCGTTATTTTGCGATTTGTGAAATCCAAAGTTGTTTTATTGCAGTATTTTAAATAGGTACACAGTTATCTACGTCCTAATACAATCCTTATATTTACATGCACTTAAAATAACACATCTACGAGTATACCAAATCAATCACATATCTTCACAATTTAATTTTAAATGCCTTTATGCTCTCTTCCAATTTTATTTCTTCTGGCAATTCTCCAAATATCTTCAATGCTCCGTACATCATTGACTTTGGACTCTGTGTTTTTTTCCTGAAGGGGAGTCTTAGGTCATGTCTTTTCCTCGTCTCATGTTGTTGCTTTGTAGTTTATCAATTTTTCTTAGGAATTCAATAGATAATATAATATTGGTCATTGATTATTTTGTAGATTAACAACATAGTATTGAAGTAAATAATTTGTTTAAAGGACAAGATATTTAACTCCTTCAACATTTTCTTGACTGAAGTGTACCTATTTTTCTTCAATATAGTTCTCATAGCTCTGTTTTGTAGAATTGCTATTTGTTTCATTAATCTGTCGTTGGCTAAGAACAGAATGCTACTACAGTAATTTATGTGTGGTACAATGATTGCGTTTTACACATTTTTACTGGAGACTGTCAAGGAATCTTCTTCTTCCCATCAGCGAAATTTTTTTGGCAATCTTTTTAATAATTGGTTTTGTATTTTGAGCGAAAGTCAATTTGGAGTTTAATTTCAAAAACTTCTTTCAAAACTTCTCCGTCTATCAAAATGTCTTTTTTTGTTTGCGTTTCTCGTTTTCCAATGTTCATAGATTTAGTTTTGTTTACATTCAATTTTAGTTTATTTTTCTTCAGCCATATTGATATATTATGTAGGTCTTCATTTAAATGATTCATTATGAGTTCATAATATTCTCCTGCTATATATATCCATGTGTCGTCATCAAATAATCTTATTTTACAATTTTTACCATATCAATAATGTACATTATAAAAAGAATAGGTCCGAGAACAGACCCTTGTGGTACTCCCAATGTAATCTTCATTGGTTCGGAGATTGTCTCACCCACTTTTGTGGTTTGATATCTTGAACTGTTTCAATGCCTTTCCTTTTATTCCATTTTTAAATAGTTTTTTAATGATTATATCTCTATCTATTGTTTTAAAAGCTTGAAAAAAGTCTTAAAGTGAAATGTCATAAATTTGTAACAAGGGTATTTTGTTTTTAATACATTATTGTGATGCAAAGAAATAATAAATGCTATAGATGACGGAATTCCCTTTATTATTTATCTAACAAACGATATTCCCTTATATCAAATTAAACATATCAGGGAAAAATGTAGAAACTGCCCTGGAAAACCTGGAATTTTGAAATCCGTTTTTTGTGGCCCCCCCCTGTGTGAACAATGTAGCAATGAGTTGTTTATGAAATAACCGCAGAATCAACCTAGCTCTTTTTGATAAGCCATATTCATGATTCCCGGTAAACCATTCCAAGGCTCAATTGAACGGTGACTCTGTAACTAACATGTTTTAAAAAAAAATAAAGAACTACCTTCCATGCCTTCATTTTATTATTTCCAATATAAATTACTTTCGTAGCTTACATACCTCCTCCCTATTGTTTAATATTTGTATAGTATTGCAAGTTGCATTTCACAAAAAACGCAATAAGCACCATTCAGGAGATATTTTAGAAAAATATCACCCTTGAAATTGCTCAAGTATTAATTGTTCTTACATATTCAGAGACATGAACAGCGTCTTAACAGTCCGACATCTGGACTTGGAGCTACAGCTACCTGAACCTACTAACTACCTAGCATATTATTTTTCTCATGGTAGTGTACAATAATACTCTACTCTTTGAGTCGCCTGAAAATATTCAGTACCGTGACTCCTGCTCTAAATAAAATGAGTCACAGTAGACTTTGCGTAATGTTGATTATTCTGGCCCCAACAGTCACAATGTTTATGCGCTCTGAAGGAATAAAAGGGTACATCAAACACGATTACCATCTCATCAGGATTAACCGGACACAGAAACAAATTTACAAAGTGCTAAAAATAAGTCAAAACAGGACTTTGTTACGATCAGTCAATTGTACTCCTGAAATAGCTTCACATTAACATTCATTTTCTACTGGTAATTATTAGTGTTGCAACAGAATTCTGCTTCTGCAGAAGTTCCGCAAGTTTTTTCACTTCCATTTCTGGTTCCGCAAGCTTTATAACAGAACTCTAAATGAAGAATATAGCGAGGAGCGCGGGGGTGACTGGACAGGGGGTGGTACACAAACGTGTCGCAACGAGTTTGTTTGTTTATATATTATTTTGGTTCATTCTGTGCGTCACCGCGCCTCGTGACATTTAGTGTAAGCGTGTAAATCTTCTGTTTTTCTTGTTTGTTTTGTTACTTATTAGTTTTGTGTTTTGTCCTATTTGGAACTATTTCGTTGAGATTAATGAATCAAGTGCCAGATGCAAACTCTTTGAAAAAGTGTATTTGCGAAAAGGTTGCACAACTACAGCTTTAAAAAATCACCTAAAATCGATTCATGCCGAACAGTTTGTAGAGTATTAGAAGTTAGATGATGCTGTCAAACTTTCATTGGAAATGAAAAAACAAAAGGTAAGTAAATATTTATTTATTGCTTTATTAACTTTGTGTAAGTGAGGTCGTGGCCTAGTGGCGACTGCGCGCGTCGTTCGATCACGCAGTTTAAGAAAAGTCGTGCGCGATCAGTCTTTGGATGGGTGGTATTGGTATCTGGTACTGGTTTAATATATGAAGAACACCAAAACAGACTCATCATCATCATCATCTGTGGCTCTACAACCCAGGTCGGGTCTTGGCCTCCAGCAGAGCCTGCCTCCATGACTGTCGGTGTTGTGCTGCGTTGCGCCAGTTTCGGATGCCGATGGTGCTTGCATCCTTCACCACTCCATCCAGCCATCGAAGCTTTGGTCTTCCAACTCTTCTCCGACCCCCAGGTGCACCATCCATAATTCGCTTTGGAATATCTCCTTCGCTCATTCTCTGGATATGTCCAGCCCACCTGAGTCTTCCAGTTTTGATTTCCTTGGAGATATTAGGGTCCTCGTAAAGATCGTATAGCTCCTGGTTGTATCTGATACGCCATTCTCCATTATCACAGACTGGGCCGTAAGTCCTTCGCAGTACCTTCCTTTCAAAACTTTCTAGGGCTCCTTCATCACCCTTACTGATTGTCCAGCATTCCGAACCATACATAAGAACAGGTCGTATAAGGGTCTTGTAAAGCAGGACTTTAGTTCTTCTGGTAAGGTGGCGAGATTTCATATGCTTCTGTAGCCCAAAGTAGTATCGATTTGCAGCTACTATTCTTCTTTTGATTTCGCTGGATACATTGTTGTCATTTGTCACCATAGTACCGAGATATACAAACTCGTTGACAGTTTCAAATGTATAATTATCTATCTGTATACTTGGTGGTTTCTGGCGTCCATGTACGGGCATATATTTTGTCTTCCCCTCGTTGATGACCAATCCCATGTTCCTTGCCGACGTAGCTAAGCTTTTAAACGCCGATTTTAGTTCATATTCTGAGCGTGCGATGATATCTATATCGTCAGCATAAGCAAGGAGCTGAACAGACTTGTTAAAAATATGGCCTGTGGTTTGTATACCTGCATTTCGGATGGCCTTTTCCAGCGCTAAATTGAATAGAATGCAGGCAAGTGCAAACAGACTCAAAGGTGTAAAAGCAGCCAAATGACTTTTTATTATATATAATTTACCTCTGTTTAATTTCAGGTACTAAAAGTATAAAATACAAATTTAATTAAACAAATCTTAAAAAATAAAATTGTGCTTTTTCTTCATAGTATTAACACTTCCGCTTCTGCTAAGATTTACTTTTGACATCTGTTTCCGTTTCTGCTTCCGAAGACACTTCTGTTGCATCACTAGTAATTATAATTTATGTAGATGGTTGAATCTGCTTTGTTTTATATTATAATAGTCATGAATGTTTGGTATGATAAAAGGTAACTGTTTCACAAATTCAATGGGCCGCTTTTCTTAAATATTATTTTGGGGAAAAACTACATTTAGAAGCCTGGGGTGTACTCCACCTTATACATATAGGTGAGACATAAATATTTGCACCAAGAAAAAAAATACAGATTGTATTTAAATAAATGGTTATTGATAAGAACAAAAATATGCTGGAAAATCATTTCGTCAAAATGGCCGCCATCTCGACTTGGAAGATAATCCCATAAAAAAAAAAAATCAGCTGGAGTTGGATCCGGGCTGCGGGGAGGCCATGGAATATTTCCTCTACACGAAATCAGCTTGTTAGGGAAAATTTCTTTAACCACGGTTATACTCTCTTTGGAAGTATAGCAGGTTGCGCCATCTTGCTGCATCGAAGTCCTATTGTTGTAACCAATCAACTGCTGCAACTGTGGTTGAAAAAATTCCATCGCCAAAGCATCTGAACGCTTGCATGTCGACATATTCGGATCGTCTAGTACAGACATGTTTACATTTGCCACATTCTCTTCGCTCCTCCGGCTCCATGGCCTGTTTATTTTCGGTTGAGAGTCGTGCTGGTGTCTTAGAAATTTTTAACTCATGATTTAGTTTAAATAACACTTGGGCACTAATTAATAAATACACTGTAATAGGCGGTGTGCAGTGACATAAGAATCATTGTTTTTGTAAAAATGTTTTACCCAGAAAACGCGTTGCTCTCCCGTAAAGCGATACATTGGGACTAAATTTTAAGAAATGAGGAACCGCCCATAAGTGGCCCCGCTCTCCTCCCCCGTTCGGTAGCCTTGCTAGCACACTACAAAAGTGCATATTCATGTATGGAACATATGAACTACTTGGCAGTTCTTAGAAACTCTTTGAGTTCAAGGGTCCAAAATTTCTCATTGGTCCAAAATGTTAGAGATCAAACTAAAACATTACATTACTGTATAAAAGTTTCTCAATTGCGGTCAACAATTTTCCAAGACTGAAGCAATGACGTCGATGTTCAACTGCATTATACGATCAAAATTAGAATATGCTTCTGCTGTTTGGGCCCCATGCCAGCAAAAATACATAGATTTATTGGAACAAATTCAAAAAAGAGTTTCTAAGGTATCTTTATATGAGAATGCATGGTGAATACCCGCGATTTATGCATCACCTGGATTTGCTCTCTGAAACACGCTACAAAAGTCTTCAATCTAGAAGGAATGGGACTCTTACAGTAACAGTTTTTAAAATTATAAATTACTAGCTGGGTTACCCGGCTTCGCTCAGGGCAACATTCCAGAGTGTTCTGGAATGTTCCACAATGATATTCCCACTTCCTTATTCCCTAACATTCTACCACATACTCCGCCACTCCTTACAGAACTTTCTAGAGCTCTACGGAACCTTCTAGAACTTTCCAGAAGACTGTTTTAGAAATTTCAAGAGGACGAAACTTCCAGCCATTATATCTTCAAAAGTATGCCCTTTAGGTAAAAACGGGAACCGTCATCCTGGAGGGGGGATAGAGATCTACCACACCATATAACTCCATTGTTCGTACCGAGACTCGTTTCTGAGTTTACGCGAGCTGTACGTTTTTTTGGACTTTCTTTTACAATATTTATTTATTTATACTGCGTTTTTACAGGTTGTTCACACACATGTGAGAACAACCCAGTTATAAAAACTCAGTTAATTATATAAATAAGATAAAGTAAAAATTTATATAAAATCAATTAGCCAAATAATACAATAATTAATTTTGGAACGGTTAAAATAAAAATTAGATAAAGTAAAACAAAAAGCAGTTCGACATATAGAATTAAAAAAAAATCAAAGTTTACTCAAATAACAATTAAAGAGAGGCAAGATAAGAGACATAATTAGAGACAAAAATGATACATAATAATTTAGCACATATTTTTCAGCAATCACAGAGCATTTTTTTTTAATCCATATAAATTATCGACAAAAATATCTACTTCAGCACACTCTATCTTATTATACAGTCGACACATTTGGGTCAGAAGGCTAAAATAGGCTAGAGGGCTAAAATAGGTCAGAGGGCTAAAATAAAATATATATTGATTACATTGACAGCCCATACCTCTTGAAATGCTATAAATTGTACGTACTGAACAACTACCACCAGGGTCGTCACCACGACTTGCTCTGTATTCCACACAGCAGAACAGACGTTTTGGCCCAGCAGAGCATGACAAGAGGTATGATGTTGCTAAATGATATCTCTAGGTCTCTTGACAATTTCAACATTGGCCTTGAAGGTTTCAAGTCATTTTAGACAAGAACTCTAAAATATATATTACTTATAGTAAAATTTCAAATTTAAAGTTTTGTATATACATATTATGTGCATTGTAATAGGATTATATTTATCGGTAGTTAAAAAAATAAGTTTTTAAGTCAGCAGCACTGGGAGGATGGTGCAAACCCAGTCTGCTATATTATATGAGATATACAGGTAAAACTATTATATTATTTAAAGAGAAAAATAAAATGAAAAAACATAATAGGTAGGTACCTAAAAACATACCGATAGCGAAAGTTTGAAATGCTGTAAAGGACAATAAATCAAAAAATGAGTTTAAATGTGTCATTTTTCTTCATTTTTTCTTTCTTTCGATCTGTGTCGTCGAAATATTTCTAGGAAAATAAGTGCATATTGAGAGAATTTTTTTTCTAAAAAAATAAAAATGAATTAAATACTGTTATTAAAGAAATTTACAAAAAATTAAGGATGGGTTGTTTCAAATTTTTTTAACAATCCATAAATTTTTTTACAGTCTGTCAAATAAGAGTAGAAAACATAGGAGGGCGCCACTGTAGTTCAAATGGCAATACTAAAAATAAACACATGGTGGCAACGTAAGGCTATGGAACCTACATTTTTTGTAAAAATTCAAAAACACATAAAATTAGGAAAAATATTTTTTTATTGCAATTTCGATATCCACTGATCTCAAAATTAGATTTGCATACACTGAGGTATATTATACCTTTGCAATTTTGTGTTAATACAATAAAGAATAACGATATTATAATAAAATAAAAAGCACGGTTAGAAATTGCTCACATTTATTTAATAGTAGCTTGTAGCCAGCATTCAAGGGCGGATCCCGGGGGGGGGGGGGGGGGTGATGATCCCCCCTGGGCTGGGTTCAGGACCTAGGTGAACCACTAATTAAATTGGAACGACTAAACTTTAGTAACAAAGTACTAAGTTAAAAACTTAAAAATAATGGATACAAGTAAAAACCTACGTTTTAATTGCATTTATTATTATCAAAATTAAATTATAACTTCTTGTGACTTGATCACGACTATGTGACCCCCCTGGCACCAAAGCTGGATCCGCCCTTGCCAGCATTGCCCGGACTTTCAAATCATGTCTCTAATTTTAGATCTAAAAGTAGTGTAACTGAACTCACCATTACTGTTTCTCCGGTTATACCTACTGTTAAATTAAAATTTATGTTTCATAAAATTAAAACAAATCACTTTGTAAAAAACCATTTAATCAAATTTATGTCGTAAGTAGGTACCTTAACAACAGCGCTTCTTCGATTTTATTTTTTTTTTCTTTAAGAACAATTTTTTTTTTTAAATGTCATTCAGTGTCATTGCTCTTTAAATGAATATTTGACAGTTAAATTGGTGTTACCAGCCTAAAAAATCCGTAGTTACATTTTTTATATTTTCTACTCTTATTTGACAGATTCTAAGTTAATTTTCACATTCTGTGTAAGCTCTATTCAAGTTCTGTGATTATTTCAGTTTTAGGAAGCAACTGGCCTATATTAATATAATGAATAAACTTGAATAGAACTTACGCAGAGTGTGAAAATTACCTTAAAATATTTGATGAATAAGGAACTCCAGTGAAAAATATTATGGCTTTAAAAAAATATGTACATACAGACCAATAAACGCTGATTCTGAATATACAAGTTTTATTTCATAATATTAAACGTAGAGTTCTTAAAAAATTATTAAAAAGTGCATTTTTTAATGTCTCGTTAAAATACACTGTAAAGTTATTATGATTGAATGGTTAGTGCTGACGTCACGCGTCACCAGTTATTGTATTGAAATCAATTGAAATGTAGGTATGACACAAGCCATCGGTATTAACAACATTTCATGTTATTCGTTATTTCATACTGTTTATAGAGATGTAGTTGTTGTGTTTATTGAAACAATATTTAAGCCTAAATAATTCAGTATCGAAAATAGAGGTATCTCCATTAGTTTATCTCTATTATTTAAAATATTGAAAAACTACTGCACAAAAAAAATAATAATGCTTCTTCTAGGGCAGGGGTTCCCAAACTTATTAGTATCACGCCTCCCTACTGCTTAAAATGAATATGCCCACGCCTCCCCTCGGCCCAGGGCCCAGCAAGGGGCCGTTCAAGTATTACGTAATGCACTTTGGGGAGGGGGGGGGGGGGGGGTAACATGTTTTTCTTCATTTAAATAAAAAAAAAAACAGGGAATTAAAATCTTCCAAGTTGGCAACCCTTATAGTTGATGTTGTACGGGGAATTCCTCGACTGTATTGTGCGTAATTTTTATTTTATTTTCGTTTTCAGTATTCGTTAGTGTTTTAAACACGAAATACGCATAAACACAATTAATGTGAGTTTGTAGGAATTATAATGTCATCAGCTGTTAGTGGCCTATAAAAGCTCTCATGCTGACTTTCCAGCGCAGCGCAACCATATTTGGAAGACAGCAAAAGAAAAAATAATGAAAAATTTATGGAACATATGAATGATGTTATATTAGAGTTTTTAGTTGGAACAACGCTTTTTAGTTATTACACACAGGTTAGTTTACTGCTAAAATATAAAAATATTATTTAAATAAAGGTTTCGTAGTACATGCATAGTTACACTCAGAACATGAAAAAGGTTTTCTCCACTTTGAATCGCACTATGGATTTTTAAATCTCCCTTTCGAGAACTTCAATAACCACGTTCGGGACAAAAATGGTCTTGTCTCCTGAAGGTAAACATGTGATTTTTGTGCCTCTTTGTAGAACACGAATAGTCGCAGTAGAAACATGTAATTGGTTTTATAGCACAGTGAATCAGCGAATGATTTCTAAAAAGTTCCTTTGTACAACATGAATAATTGCAGTCTGGACATGAAAAGGGTTTTTGTCCAGTGTGGGTAAACATGTGACTTTTTAGATAACGTTTTGTAGCGCCTAAGAAAAAGGTTTTTCATCACTGTTTTATTTATTTTTTTCGAGAAGAAGAATAGTTGCAGTCAGGGCTTGAAATGAGTGTTTTTAACACTGTGGGTAAACATGTGATTTTTTGTTTTTTTTTTAAAATAGTAAATGAATATGAATAGTAATAATATGAAGAGTTGCATTCAGAACATGGTTTTTCGTCACTGTGAGTTAGCAAGTGCCGTTTTAGCTATTTTTTTCTAGAAGAGGAATAGTTGCAGTCACAACATGAATAAGGTTTTTCTTCACTGTGGGTAAACATGTGATTTTTAGATTTCTCTTCGTAGTACATAAATAATCGCGCCCCCCTGTACATGTCTTCGCGCCCCCCTAGTGGGGCGCGCCCCCCACTTTGAAAATCAATGTTCTAGGGAGAATACTTCGAACAACGGAATTCAAAATGGCGGTAGTTGATCAGCTAATCCTATACTAATTTTTCAGGAGTGATGACGTCACACGATTTACCATATTTACGGTGGTTTTTGGGGATCTTGAAAAATTAAAACTTTGACAATTATTTTACTCTAAAAATAAAAACTGTGAAAGATCTATTCAATGTTATCTTATAATAAAAATTCAAATTATAGGTCTAAAAAAGGAGATATGATTTAAAAAAACTTTCTTTTAACTCTCCTGAACAACAAACATTTTGTCCTTCAGCATTTCAAATCTGCATGACCGATAAATTAATTAAAGAATTGTCTGTCAAGGGGTTGCCTCATCATCTGCATCCATCACTCATTTAGTGGAAAGCTGAGCCACCCGGATGCAGCTATGACAATGATGTTGGTTGACTTCCGTGTCCTGTCCCAGAAGTTGACTAGTCGGTGGCGAAGTAAGGTGCACCCTCCCTACAGCGAACATTGTGTAGGCACTGCAGAAACTTGCCTGTATGAATTACTGTTATACCCTCAGTTTGTCACATTGCGCTGCTGGATAGGAAAAATCTGTGTCTGTTGAATGCAGGCATGTCCATATGGTAATCAAACAGTTTTAACTTTTTCCAAGCGATCGTAACAACAGTTGATACGGCAAAAAGCCATGCCTCATACGCGCCCGTATCAGCCCTTGTCACACTAACTTCGGCTGCCGAAATCACAGCGCTCCTGTCACAGTTTTTTTTCCTGCTTGCTAGGACATTCGTGTAACTATCACGATGCTGACATCTTCAGGCATATTTCGAAACTAAAATTGTATTTCGTAAGGAACATCTATAATCAAGTGAATGCGTACTCGTGCCTTTGAGTGCCATAGTTCACAATTTAGTCGACAGATGGCGCTAGTAGTAAATCGCAGTTTGCGCATGCGATTCAGATTGACCATATTGGACAAGCGTCGAAAACATTTATTGTCGAGATCGCGCATATTCTAAACGCTTATTTGTGTTGTGAAACTGTGATTTTGACTTTATTAAAATTTTAGACAGAAAATTTTAGACATTAAATATTTTAGACAGACACAACGTCTCAGACAAAGATCTTGCAAACAATATACCCCTCACTAATCTTAGCTATAACCCTTTCCACTTCACTCCCACTACTGACGCAGAAATTTTAGAACTAATCTCATCCCTTAAAAACAGTAACTCTGTAGGTATAGATCACATTTCAACAAAAATCATCAAACATATCCAAAAATATATAGCCTCACCTCTGAAACATATAATCAATCTAAGCTTTAAAACTGGTGTATTTCCTAACTCCTTAAAACAGGCCACAATAATCCCAATATTCAAATCAGGAGACGAACTATCTGTAAATAACTATCGACCGATATCTTTACTTAGCACAATATCTAAAATCATAGAAAAAGCGGTGAAGAATAGACTCTACAAGTTCCTTGAAGATAACAAAATATTATCGGACAACCAATATGGTTTCCGCAAAGGTAGGAGTACCTCAGATGCAATAGCCGCTCTCACAAAAATAGTTTCCTTTAATCTCGACCTTGGTCGAAAACCGCTTGCTGTTTTCCTCGTTCTCTCAAAAGCATTTGATACGGTCTCTCATCCCTTACTGCTTAAAAAACTTCAACAGATCGGAATAACTGGGATACCCTACACATGGTTCGAAAACTACCTAACAAACCGAACTCAACAAACTCTTATCCACTCTGACAAAATAAATAAAAGCAAAAAATTATCCATGTCTTACGGTGTACCGCAAGGCAGTGTACTAGGACCAATCCTATTTCTTTTATACATCAACACACTATGTACCATGGATATTGGAGGTAAGATATTATCATTTGCTGACGATACAGTCTTAATATTCGAAGATGAAACATGGCAAGCAGTTATAAACAAAACTAATAATGGCCTAATAAAAGTGAGGCATTGGCTTGACACAAATCTCCTTACACTCAATATTGACAAAACACAATATATGACGTTTTCCATACGCAAACATAATTTTCCCATCAACTGCCCTAAACCAATAATTCACTCGTGTTCACTAAACATGCACCCACACCCACCCGGAACCCCACCTATTACAAATTGCATGTGTCCTACCCTTAAATCATCTAAGGAAGTTAAATATCTGGGCATAATCATAGATGACCAATTACGTTGGGAAGCACACATAAGTGGCACAGTTAAAAGACTCCGTAAGCTCTGCCATATATTCTGCTCTCTTAGATCCATCTTAGACCTAAAAACACTCAGAAGCGTATATTTTTCCCTTTTTCAATCCATTGCAACATACGGTATTTTGGGATGGGGTGGTTGCACAGAATCCGCCATTAATCCAATAATTACAGTTCAAAAACTAATACTGAGAATCATATTTAAATGCCAACCTACCCACCCCTCTAATGTGCTATTTACTAAATTTAAGGTCTTAGATATTCGCCAACTATTCACTAAGACAAGCCTATTCTACATACGGAAAAATAACCAACTGGTGGCTCCACAACATCAAGCCAAAACCCGCTTTTCATCAAATCTGGGATGCGTGGTCCCAAAAACTAGAACCACATTCGCTCACCGACAATTTTGGTTCATTGCCCCCAAAATATACAATGCATTGAGCACCGATATAAAATCAAATATTACCATACCTCTTTTTACTATTCGTGTTCAAAATTGGATATTCGAAAGGGGACGAGATTTTTTTAAAGAATATATGACTTCCTAACCATTTTAAAAGAAAAGAAAATAATTAAATCAACTAAATAAAATATCATACTTGACAAACCTCCAGTAAAAATTTTAGCTTTCATAAAAAAAAAAAAAATTATAGATTAACATATTTAAATCCTACTTCTTAGTATTTTATATAGTTATATTTTAGTATTTTATTTTTTATATATATTTTATATAGTATTTTATTTTTAACTTCTTTAAAACATTTTCTTTTTTATAATCCTTTATATATTTATATATATGTATATATATTTATATATACATAACACCGTCTATTTGGCGACCAGCATGGGCAAATATGCATCTAAAGTGGCGACCACCGACATTTGGCGACCGATATACGGTCGCCACTTTATTTTTCGAAATTTTAACACAGTTCATAGTACATGTCGTCACAAGCATTTTGGCAAAAATTGTCCTGGTAGCCAAATTGGGCGTGAAGTGGATGATTTCGAATATTAAAGTTCCGCCATCTGTCGCTACGCAGCTAGGCGCTAGGTGATATACACGGCCATGTATACTGCCCTTCATCCTACCGACATTTAGGCGACCGGCCGGTGTGACATAACATGCCGCCTTTTATTCCTAGCATTTACCCGCCACCGATGGCGTTGGCAAATGTGTTGGGAAACAACGTTGCCGGTCAATTTCAACTCCCGTACAAGAGTTGAGGTGCACGTGGCGGTGGCGTGTTTTGCGACGTTGCCGCCGCGCTTATTTACCCGATTGCCTCGAATGTTTTGCCTTTTAAAATTTTATCGTGATCAATCGTATTATCGTATACCGAGCATTGACGTACATGTGATTTGGAGTGTAGGTATTTGGCGACCGACCATTTTAGTGTCTTAATTACAATACATTATTGATTACGGTTGACTCAATGAAACGGAACAAAAAAATTGAAAGAATAACAGAAATGCAATATCAAGATGATTCTTCGGAGTCATACCTACCTATGACATAGAATTCAGAAAATCTGAGGTACTTGCCTTCAATTAATAATTCTTCTTTTCGGTCATTTATACGGTCAAATTTACTTCTTTAAAATTCCCTATTCTTATTTTACAGGAGTTCACTTACTCTGACGGTGATGGTGGGATACGACCCAAATCCCATGTGTGAAACAAAAGGCGAGCTCACCAATTAATTTTAATCGAAAAAATAAAAATATTGCATGGATGATTCATCTAATCAAAACGACCCACGAACATTGTTTCCACAAAACTTCAACGTGTTGACCAAATCGAAGAAGAAAATTGATATAGAAATAACGAAAAATAAATACAGTGCGCAGTTCACATGCCGTAGAAATGAAACAACAGTGGGTAGGCTACGAAGCACCGCACAAAGAGGAGACCGATTATTCTATCTTAGGGGCATACATTAATTGAGCTCAAAATGGGGGGTGGGGGGTCCAGTAAAATCTCACCAAATCTTGAACAGTTTTTCAGCATATTGTCGCGATCATATTTACCACAACGGGGGGGGGGGGGGGGGGCGTAACGGGATAGCATTGGGCGGGATGGGATAGGGTGGGACCCCAGATACACAACTGATGTCTCGTGAGGGGAGAGGGGGGGGCACCAAATCTCACCAAAGGGGGGAGGGGTTAAATTGGAAAATTAACTGCTCACGTTATTAATGTATGCCCCCTTATTCTCTCGCAATCTAAATCCTATAGATGTATGTGTTTGCCTCTTTTTAGTGTCGCTAATTTTCGTTTCATCGAGTGTCAAATCACAACGGTGTTAAAGATGTTTTTACTTCAAAATAGTTCAACTGCCAGATTTTTGTTTTTATTTCGAAAAGGACTTAGGACAGGTGGTTTTAAAAATTTGACCGAGTCATCATTAAAAATTTTAAGTTAATTTTCACGTTCTGTGTAAGTTCTATTCAAGTTCTGTTGTTATAACAATGAACTTGAATACAACTTACACAGATTGTGAAAATTAACTTCAAATATTTGAAGAATCTGTCATTTTTTTTAACAACCCGTTAATTATAATTTTAATTGTTCGAGGCGTGTTTTCAGAAACATTGTATTCGAGGAAACAACATCGAAAACAATGCGACTAAATTTAATATAAATGTTTTTGTTTTTTTACTTTAGTTTCACACAGGAGGCCCTGAAGAAAATAATTACCTCAGGGCCTATGTCATCTTTGTGGACGCTGCGTATAGGAAAGGAAGGGGAGGAAGCTATGGGAAGGAAAAGGATTTTAGGGGTGGGTAGGAATCTAGGGTTCAGTTTGTCAAGGAGTGAGGGACGTATGAATCCATCCCTCTCACTGCGGTGCAAGGCAATGTTCCGAGAGAGTGCGGCTGGAGAAGTTAAAGGGACTTCCTTAACCACTCTCACCCGATCCGACCTGTCATGCTGCTGGTTGGCAGACGCATTCGCCACCAAGACCCGAACAAACCACACCCCATGAATCATTAGATGACTAAGTCGTAGGTGAAAATATTGAAATGAACCAGAACCCACCACATCAAATGCATCACAACCATATAAAAGTTTCTTAAATCCTTATCAGACAGTCGCGAGTAAACACACTACAGTAAAAAATTCACACGCGGTAGAAGTGAAACCTCCAGAAAAACTAAAGTAGACAAGAGCGGGAAGGCTACGAAGAAGTGCACAAAGAGGAGACCGATTATACTATCTCATTCTCTTGCAGGCTAAATTCTATAGGTGTATGTGTTTGACTCCTTTTATTGTCGCTATTTTTCGTTTCATCGAGTTTCAAATCCAAAACGGTGCTAAAGAAGTTTTCACTTCAAAATACAAATGTGCAGTTCACATGCAGTAGAAGTGAAACCTCAGAAAACTCTAGACAAGGGTGGGGAGACGACAACGAAGCACCGCGCGAAGAGGAGACTGAATAGCTACGAAGCACCGTACAAAGAAGAGACCGATTAGTCTATCGCATTCTCTTGCAGGCTTAATCCTATGGATGTATGTCTTTATCTCTTTTTAATGTTGCTGAGATGAGATAAACGGAGACTAGAGGCTTTTGAGATGTGGTCCTATAGAAGACTACTAGGAATTTCCTGGAGAGACCACATCACAAATGAGGAGGTTCTCCAAAAAATCGAAGGAGGAAGGCACCTGCTCAGGACCTTGTCCGAAAGGCGCGCAAGATGGATCGGCCATGCAATAAGACAAGAAGGCCTCTTGCATGCCATAATGGAGGGTATGACCGAGGGGACAAACGCTAGGGGACGCCCACGCCGAGAGTACCTGGAGGACCTGCTGGTGGACGTGCGCTGCTTATCATATGCAGAATTCAAAAGAGCCGCACAAGACAGGGAAGAGTGGAAAAAACGAATAGATGAAATTGCTGCAAACCAATCCCAGGATTGAAACCAGAGAGAGAGAATGTTGCTATTTTTCGTTTTATCGAATTTCAAATCACAACGGTGCTAAAGAAGTTTACACGTACTCGAGTTTAATTTATGTACCTACATCATCTCTAAATATTTAAATTTTTAAAATTAGTAAGATATACATAATAAAAAAAATGCTCGTACATCTATGGAATTTAGCCAACGAGAGAATAAGAGTATAATCGGTCTTCTCTTTGTGCGGTGCTTCGTAGCCACTCCTCCCACTGTATTCTAATTTATTTTCTGAAGGTTTCACTTTTAATTGCGTACTCGGATTTTTTAAAATTGTTTCGGATACCTATTTAGCTACCTATTATTATATTTTTTTAATTCTTTTTAAACGTTTTATATCTTTTCATATACATAAGAAGATGAACATTCATTATAAGTGATAATTAAATCCTTTTTTACCTTTGGTAGAAAGCAGTCACTTTGTGGTTTGACAAAGATATTAATTGAAATAAAACAATCACTTAGTTTGTAACCACGATTCATCCATTAACCTTTTTTATACCGACCGGTTTCGCTTAACCTGCGCATCAGCGTTATTTCATTATATCTACTTTATCGCGTTGAAACCAAGCTCACGCACACTAACGAAATTCAAAACAATAAGCGCACACAAACTTAGCTGTTGCCGGCCGAATTCCCTATCCCCCCGCTTGACCAAGATTCCGTACACCTCACCCACACAGCTGTTATGCATTGTGGGTGTAGCCGGTAGCGTCTATCGCATCTTGTGTTCGGAACTCGGAAGTGCGTGCCGTAAGCCGTGCATATAGGTAGGTACCTATAGACTAGACAATAGAGGTTCAAAATGAGGCTAACCCAAACATTAATTCCTCCGTCGATGAAACCTTTGCAGTCACGTGGAGTATCATTTAGCGATGACGAATGACAAAATATCCAACAAAATATTAAACGGGAAGTTAGCTAGTTATTTTTAGCAAAAACTGAAAAAAAATTATAACTCTCGCTGGAAAAGTATTTCTTTCGAAAACTCTTCACATCTTGTTAGTATTAGGTAATTAATATCCACCTGATTAAATAGAAATCCAACAATATTTTTGTTGGGAAAGTGTTTTTTTAAAAAGAGATTTGTTTTTTTTTTATTTCTATTGTTGCCGTGAAAATTCCTCCCTCCAATTTTTGATCACGAAGTGTCTTTATATTGGTGTTAGCTTTATTTAATCAAAAGATCCAACATTTTTTTTCTTTTTAAACCATTAGTAAAATTATAATTCTATGGTTATTATAAACCACTTTTACAGTAATCAAAGCAATTTTTGTTTAAAACATTCATTCTTTCATTGAGGTATAATATTCAATGCTTCTGCAATTCTTCGCACTTTCGGACATCCCATAAAACACAAAAAAAAATCAAGTCGGCTTCCCACCCCTCCCCGCCCCCGCCACGGCCGCACTTACTTCGCGGACAGCTATATCCCGCGCCGATCGGCTCGCTTGCCCCCCGTGCGACTAGCCCCACCGCTTCCCTTACCCCGCGGACTCCTGTTCATACAAAAGTCACGTGGAATCTGCGTTAAAATAGGTTGCCGTTGAAAATTTAGTTGGATCTTTGCAGAAATCATTTTAACATAGCTATCCTATCAATTTGACTTAAAAAAATTGGACGGAGGATTTTTCCAGAGCGATATTTTTGACTGATATCAAAAAAGCATGTACCAAAAGAAAAAAATGTTGGATCTTTTGATTAAATAAAGCTAACACCAATATAAAGACACTTCGTGATCAAAAATTGGAGGGAGGAATTTTCACGGCAAGAATAGAAATAAAAAAAAGTGTTTTGATTTTTTATGTGAATACAAGAGTCTCAGCTGCTCCGATCTGGAGCCAGTAAGACAATAGCATCCCCGATTGGGGTATGTTGTGAGGCTGAAGGTAGTGTGGAGGGGAAGGAGATGGAGGAGAGGAAGGTGGGGAAGTACCTGGCTATTCAGATCTGGTCATCAAACAAAGCCATTTCAAGCAATGTTTCAATTCTGAATAGTGGTTATTTTTAATATAATCGCATATTATTTTTAATGAATTAATTGTGAAATAACACAAATTAATCAATAAAAATGTATTTTATCCCGCGACCATCGGTTTGCGAGTCAAGAGCCTTACCCCTCGACCACTCCGGCCGTCATTGTTGATTGTTATCATTTTGAATCCACCAGCCAAGACGACAGGAATTCATATTATGAATCTCATAATATTATAATTTGTTAATCGAAACAGCATTTACTTTGTAGAATTCAATGTTAAAGGACCAATTTAGTAAAATTAGGACAAAATCCAATAGGTCCAAAACGTCTGTGAATGGTTTTTTCATTACTAGGTGTACTGATCGACGGAAAAAAGTCTAACAAAATCTGATGACCGGAAGTGAGTGTAAAGGCGAATCTCAAAACTGCGTTTTTGTTTTCCATCGGCCACGGAAATCAAGAACATTGTAACCCTGCCCCAAAGTTATTGTTTTTCACGGATGTATGAAAATACTTTGTCGCTGGAGACTTGATGCGGAGATCAACGCCGCTAACCATGTTATTAATATAGTATAAATTAGGCAAAACTTCTTTGTAATTTCTAAGCGTAGAACACTAATTATTTTTCTACCAATCTTACGGTTCTTACTGTCAGTTAATTCAATTTATTTGGCTAAGCCATTGGTTCCAACACAGTCATCGCCCGTTGAGAGTTCAATTCCCCGGCTGGCTAGGTTCTCCATAATTGAACAATCAACCACATCACCCGCTGTAATGATGGTAGTACAATTGGGAGGTTAGTACAATTCAATTTGGGAAGCGGGAATGGGTACCGCCACCCCGGGAACTTTTGGATAACCAAAACCTTTGGATAACCAAAACCTCTGCCATAGGTCACCGCGAGTGGTTCGCTATGTTTGATGATTCAGCAGGGGTGACCGGGTTAATGGGGTGAGATTTGTCAAGGGCCTGAAGGCGGATGACCGGGACACGATTCCTACCCACCCCTTAAACCCCTTTCCTGAACATAACTTTCCTCTTCTTCCTTTCCTTAAAAAACCCTCCACACAGCATCCCCAAGTATAGGCCCTGAGGGAAATTATTTCCTTCAGAGTCTCCTGTGTGGAGCTCATGTAAAAAAAAAATAGTGACAGGTTATTCGTAACCAGAGAATAATTAATTCTAAAAAATAGTACCTATATTGCAGTTGTCAATTGCTACGTATCGCAAAAAGGTAGCCACTTTTATGCATTCCGAATAATTATTGGCACCTGAAATAACCTTTCGGTCAAAGCAGAGCTTTAAAATAGAAGCCAAAAGCGATAGTTAATTTTGACACGATATTTACGTTGTTTCTGTTCACTCTATACCTATATTTTTTTACATTAGCTCCACGCAGGAGGTCCTGAGGAAAACAATTCCCCTCAGGGCCTATGTCATCTTTGGGGATGCTGTGTAGAGGGTATTTTTAACGAAAGGAAGGAGAGGAAGTTCTGGGAAGGAAAAAAGTATGAGGGAATGTTTAGAAATCTGGGGGTCAATGTGTCCAGGAGTCACAGACATACGAACCCATCCCTCCCACTGTGGTACAAGTCCTTGGACCGAGAGTCCGGCTGGAGAGATGAAAATGTCTCCCTCAACCAGTCTCTCCCGATCCGGCCCGCCATGTAGTAGGTGGGCAAATGCGTAGGCCGCCAAGACTTAGACAAACCTCACCCCGTGAACCCGGACACCCCTGATAAGTCACCAAACATATCTGACCACTTGATGTGACCTATGGCAGGGTTGTTAGTTATCCGATAAATGGTTCCCGGGGCGGCGCACTATGGAATGGCACGGAACAAGGCCGTCTCATAAATCGAAAAAGGGTGTATTTTTTTTTTCAAATGTACCTATAGCGGTTTTAATAAGATTAATGGTTGATAATTTTTTATCCGTTGAAAAAAAAAATTTTTTTGTCTTTTTAAAATAATGTCAAAGTACGGGATCAGGCTGAGATATTTAATTTAATCAAAATGTGGAATATTTTGTGGTACAAATCTCAAGCATTCGAGCTAGTTTATATATAGTTTATTATATATCATTGTAACAGTTGTTTATTAAGCTGTTTTAATATATATTTTAAATATTTTATTTTTAAATAATACTTATTTATAAGCTCCCTTCAAGCAAGTAATACCGAAACCAGATTTTGACAAAGTTCGGGTAAACTTTCAACTAGTAGCAGGGTTTGGACCTGTGAATCTGAAAACACAATTATAAAATATAAACCTTTTTTTAATAGGTTCATTAAAAAAGTTTGCGGATTTTGTGCGTTTTAGCGTCAATAACGTTTTTTTCTGCTGCTCATTTTTATCAGAAAATTACCTTGTCGCAAGGATAAATTGTTTTTGAAATGTCTTGTTTGGAATCAAAATATTAACCATTCAATAAATAAAAATATGAAATACAAAGATTGTTTAGTTTTTCATCAGCACACCAAATTTTATTTTTTTACGATAAGAAACAAAGAAGTTACAGGTTTATGGGACGATACAGAGCATTTGCAACCACTGTCATTATGGAATGGCCCGGAACAAGACCGTCTCATAAATCGAAAAACTATACTTTTTTTCGTATATTACCTATACTGGTTTTAATAAGATATATAATTAGTTAATTTTTATTTCGTGAAAAAAAATTTTTTTTTGTTCTTTTGTATATTTAAAATAATGTCAAAGTACGGGTTCGGGCTGAGATATTTAATTTAATCAAAATGTGGAATTTTTCGTCGTAAAAATTTAAAGCATTTGAGCTACTTTATATATAGTTTATTATATATCACCGCTAAGGTTGATTTTTAATCTAAAATAATGTGTATTTGAAATATTTTAGTTTTAAGTAATAATGATTGATAAGATCCCTTTAAGAAAATGATTTCTAAACTGGATTTTAACAAAGTTCAGGTAAACTTTCAACTGGTCGCAGGGTTATCCCCTGTGGATATTAAAACACCATTTTATAAGAAAAACATTTTTTTAATGTTTTAATTTTAAAAAAATTGAGAATTTTTGCGCAACAGCGTCAAAAACGGTTTTGCCGCTGCTCCTTTTTATGAGAAAATTACCTTGTCGCAGTACTAAAAAAGGATAAATTGTTTTTGAAATGACATGTTTTATGTCAAAATAATAATAATTCACTAAATAAAAATATGAACCAAAAAGATTTTATAATTTGATTGATATTGTCTCCCAAATATAAAATGATATCATAATAATCGTCTACCGTTTTGAATTCTGGGGATTCTTTTTTGGTTTCCTTCAAAATAATATTTGTACTGGAGTATTAGCGGCTCTGAACGCAAATTATTATTATTTTTTTTTAAATCATATAAAATTGTACACGAATGCATTCTTTAAGTTTTCTACTATTTCCTCACTAAGCTAAGTGATTGTGTAACGGAGAAGCCTGTTGACGTAGATAGAATTCTAACCCGTGACATTCTGTTCAGGAAGCAAGCATTATCCCCAGCGCCACCAAACCAAACAGGAAAATTTAAAAGAATGTCAAATTTTATTATGTCGTCAAGTTAGCCTCTGTGTGATAACCAATCATTATGTACCTACGATACACGGTTGGCAAATCGAGACCGAATTAAAAGGATTCTGAAAGCATCGTAACATAAACGTACTGCATACAGGAATATACGGAGGTCGTCAAATGTTCGTCACGAACGGACGCCCTAAATATGGAATGAAGTGTGATATACGTAAGATATACGCGGTTGCCAAAACGGCGGCAATATGAAAGGACGCCCAAAAGACTCTAAAGTATACGTACCTATCAAAAATTTGAATACCCTCAAAACACAATTTCTGGATAATTCTTTTACTATCACTCTTTTTTCAACCTAAAAATATGTGAACATTCACAGCAATTTTATTAAAAAACCTACCGTAAGCAGTGGTAGCCAAAAGGATGCGAAGTGAAAGGACGCCAAATCTGTAGCGGGATGTATGTGCATATGTATTTGTATGTGCATACGTATACATATATCTTGTTATATTTTACCTTAAATATTTTTATCTTTTTTCTTTATCTTGTTTCTAATATCTTATAATTTCTATTTCAAACCTATATTTTGTTCTAGTTCATACACTGTATAACTTATATCATGTATGATTACCTTAACACGGGCATTAGCCTAGTATGGTAATCAAGAAAAAAAACATAAAAGTGTATTTTCAAAAATTGTATGAAATAAAAAAAAAAAAAAAATTATATGACAAAAAGTTTCGTGTTATTTTTAAGTGTCGAGTTTTAGAACTTGTTTATACGAATTAATAATAATAAGTGATTGAGGTACCACTTGTGTCTATCAACGCAGTGTCCTGAGTACAAGCACGCGGATAAATGGCGCCGCCTTTAAGATAACATGGGTATGTTTTTTGTATGGAATTTAATGTTTTTGTTTTTATAAACATCTAGGAGTGTTTACAGACGACGATTTGGTTTCAAATTGTAGATAATAATCTCATCTGTTTATATAGTATGATAAATCATACCATAATATGCTGTAATTTGACATAAAATTGGATGGATAGGTATTTTAAAACATGTACCGCGTATGGGTATTGAAAAAACGGAGTAGTTCAACGCGGGGAAAAGGTTAATAGGCTAGGATCTGCGTGGTTGAATTTCAGAACCTGACTTCGATAGCATGTCCGACATCACGCCTTACTCGTCACACCATGTAAACATCCGTGTACGTGGATTTTCAGACAAAGCCATCATCATTTCTAATTAAAGAATTCGTAACAAGATGATGCAACTTTCGTCGGCAAGACACAAAGGGAAGTTCCCTTCCTAGGTATAAGTTCTACGAATTTGTGAACCTGGAGTATCTCCCGGATTTCGGAAGATTGACGGTAATTCTCAGTTGTATCAAGCGGCTGTATGTTACATATGATGTCATTGTCCGTCCCGGTTACTTTTTTGCGGTGACTTGCCATCACTGGTTGACACTGTTGACAGCGGATACGAGGAACGGGCTAATTTTGGAACCAGTTTCTATTGGATTTACAAAATGATCACCAACACTAACTTGGCGAAGCCAAACCAAAAGCCGCCCGCAGGGCCTAGCAGTAAAAACCTGAGGAGCGGGTTTTTAACTGCTAACCTGACATTAATATAATTTGTTCATGAGATTTTTACCCTTGTCACACTATGGAGATATTAGGTCACGGGAGGTCGGCCTTCCAAAGGTTATAATCACCTCGGGAAGCTTCAACACTTTTTTCCTCTTACTGAGTTACATCATAGAATCATAAACCATGAATATTTTAACAAAGTTTCCGATCCTTGACCGAGGGTGCATGTTTACACGGACACGGTAACTAAATAGAGAAGGGAAGAAATTAATTATAGATTAAAGCTTCAAAATTACTGTAATTCTTTTAATAAAAAATATTAACAGTGGTCAGATTTCTTTCAAAAACAAATACTTGATAAACTTAACCTATTCGAGTCAGTAGCCATCACACAAAAATCATTAAAAAAAGTATAACTTCTATAAATAAACAAAAAGTCTTTTCCATAAATATTGTTAAAAAAAATATAACAATGCATCATCTGAATCGGTTTCCACTTCAATTAAACTTAACTAATAAAATAAATATGTAATGTATGTACATAAAAATGAATGTCTTAATTCCTAGTTATATTACAGTCTGCAGAACAGTCAACTAATGTGTTGAGAGAATTGTCGAAACAACAATCTTTATCGTGTTAGGAAGTTGATAATGGTTTGAAAGACCGACCATGGTCAGGATTGAAATACGTTGGACTTAAAAGGTTAAGATTTTTCAAACTGTCAAAGGGGACAGAGTGAGCACTCTTGGACGAGCTGTATACAGAGCGAGGACTTGTTGAACAGTCGTAAGGAACTGTGTGAGGGAAGAATAAAGGTCGGCTGCTCGGAACACTGGCTCTGATGGTAGAAGTTTGAGATGGGAAACTTTGGAAAGCACTTGGATTCCCAGAGAAAGAACTATAAACACTTTTATCACAGAACATATCGGATTTTTTACAATAGTCACCAGCAATGGATTCTTCCCGCGATGGGGGAAAAGACCCTCCGGCTCGGTAGCCTGAAGTGAGAGATTCGAACCCGGAGCTTTGACTAGACGATCGACTAGTATCGTGAAGATTGTAAATTTGTCTGGGGCTATCCACTCCCCAGTAACCTCCCGCCACCCAGGACTGTTGGGTCCCGTTAGTGAACATACTGGGCGATAACACGGGACGTCTCATGATAGGCGCTGGAGACGGCATGAACACATTACGCCCATCATACTTCTTAGTGCTAAACACAAATGATTTATCTCTGGACTTGCAGCTTTTATTTCCAAGATTTAAAGTGCTGATACTGTCATCGAGGTCGGAGTTGTGAGCGGTGACATTCTTTTGCCACAAGCTCATTCCGGATGTGGAATGGTTGCCAGATAAATATGGATTGTAATTTTTCAAAGTACTCGTATTAGTTTTGTCGTATTGCGAACTACAAAAAGAATTATTTAAAGAATTATTATGGTAGGGAAACTGGTGGGCTTCCGCTGAAAAGTACTTTGGGGGACTAATATCTTTAGATTTAAAATAGTCAGGGGTTGAGGTTCTCTCGTTGGAGATATCTACATCTGAATCATCACTGGTTAATTCGGCATCATTGTAGGCAGAGGAGAAAGAGGAGCTTGATAAGTTCTTCATTTTCTTTGAAACGACGGTGGACTTCTTTTTGGTCTCATTCTTTTCTTCTTTTTTCAATGGCATATTCGCTATTAAGATAATTGCGCAGGACAGCTGTAAAAAGGAAAAATAAATATTGGCATCTTGAAAAAATTTTAAATATGGGAAAGGGAGGAATTATTGTTTTATCAAGGGAAATATTTTACTTTAACTATTTTGGTATGAGAACAATGCAAGTGCAGACTATTATTTTTGGATCTAGTTTTTAATCATTTTATTTACCTGGAATAAGTGCAGATATTTATCTTCTTTGCTTGAAATGTAGTAGGCAAACGACCACACCACCACATTGATAAAATACCGCAGAGAAAGTCCAAGTTCCGAGAGGTACAGTAGTCCCTGCAATGCCAATCCCGTAGAAGTCAACCATCGAAGTGCCATTGCCAGAGAGATGTGTCCCAGTGGCGAATTGCTCACCACTTTCTTTAAACTCTCCGCATCGAGATAATCGGTTGGCATTAAACTTGAAATATATACGGATACAGTAACATTACTGAATTTATCTCTGAGATCATGAATTGAAGACATTATGTCTTCATTAAGGAGTGTGGTATTGCTAACAGCATTGCTCATATTTCTGAAATGCTGCTTGATCATACGAACCATTTTCTTTGACAGAAATAATTCTGCATTCATAGCAATATCCACTAAAATACAAATTAGAAGTAAAATTGCTGATCCTCTCAGTATAAATTTAAGGCCGTTTTTGGCAGAGTTAAAAATGATCCAGTTCTGACTATTTTTTGATTTGGGCGGACATTTTTTCTTGACTAGGAAATGGCCCTTCTCTGACTGAAGCTTCTTGTTGACTAATCTCCGACATTCATGGCACAGTTTGTAAACATCGTCCAAGTGCAAGCTGAAAGTAACACATTTATTAGACTAAGTATTCTTTGAGGTCCTGAGAAGAAGCATGCATATCAAAGATATTGAAATATAAGAGATGTGCTATCCGCAGTTTTTAACTGGGTGGGACTGTGTTTCCCGGCGTCGCCGATATTGTTAACCAATACTACTGCACAAAAATATCTACTAAATGAACGAATTATTTCCATATAAAACTATATTGTAAACCAATACTACTGCAGACCTTAAATAAATCCACTAAATGAACGAATTCTTTCCAAATTCAAACTATGCTCATTAGGTAGTAGCGATGTGTCGGTTCTGCTGGAATGGGCTTTTGTACTCAGGTCCTTTGCGGGACATGGTTCCTACTCCTTTTTTAAATCCACTACTCTAATAGAACCCGGTCGCGGAACTCGGGCTGGGTCCCAAAACCGAAACTCGTTAAATAATAATATCCACTGACACGCACTAATCAATCTAATCATTCGATAAATCTAATCTCCAGTTACCGGCACGACGGAACTATTATAAAATATGTAATGGATCGAAAGCATAAACAAACACATGAAATGCGTGTACTGACACCGACTGACCGAAAGGTAATAATTAAAATCTCTGATTAAAAGTGATGAACATTAACTTTATCTAAATACATCTGTTATGGCCAGTCAGCCGGACCACCGGGACCATGACAAAACACAAATGGATTTCGTTGAACTTTGCCAAAATGTACACTCCGAGCCACGTTGGGAGTAAATCGCGCATTAGAGTTCAAGAGCCAACTGAGTTCTTTCAGTCTCAGTCCGAGCCACTCGCGAGGCGGGAGTGGGTCGCGCGTTTGAGTTCTTTTGCGCGCTCTGGCACCAAGGTACGGCTCCGTTTGAACTCGTGCATACCGGTCCGAGCCGCTCACGAGTCAAGATCAGTAATAGCGCGTTCGAGTTCTTTTGCGCGCTCTGGCACCGAGATACGGCTCCGTTTGAACTCGTGCGTCTCGATCCGAGCGATTCGCGAGTGGCTCCCGGGACCTGCTTCAAGGTACTTTTAAAAGGAAGCATGTCTTGGAGGCCTCCGGCAAAATGCAGAACTTACCCATCTCTATTAGGTAGTAGACTGCTGACAGTCGGGCGGCCATCATAGCATATCTCCTATATTTCAATATCTTTGATGCGTATAAATGGGAGTTACTCGATAAATAAATTAGATAAATCGTTGCACTCTTCGATTTTTATACTAACTCCCTTACTTTTAATCGCGGTGGCAACATTATGCAGCACCTTAGGTTGAAATAGTGAAAAATTCGACTTAACCACTCAGACCCGCAAGCTTGTTTTCATGATAATTTATTGTTGCCAAACATATGTAAGACATGGGATGCACACCTGACTTATTAAACCAGGCTTGAGGCCAGATTTACTAAACCAATAAGAATCGGGATCAGTAATTAGTAAATTATAAGAATAACTAAAGTATAACATATCAAAGCAGCGGATATCACATGATGTATATAAATATACCATTGTGATTTGCAAAAAGGAAAAAGTACCCACTTAAAAGCTTCCACTTCGCGGTCAAAGTTTTTCTCATTCATCGGCTTGAAATTCGCCAACTGCAGAACTTTGAGTTGCTGATTTGTGTTACATTTATGACACAATCCATTATGAGATCCTTTGGGAGAGTGACGATTCTGATTGAAGTGAACGGGATTTTTCAAATGGGTCTGCAACGACTTATTGTAATCGCCATCCTAGAAGAAAAATATTATTTAGTTAGCGGTTCACATTTGGGAAAACCGAATAAGTATTATGGATTTTAATTGGCACTTACTGAAGAGAATCCATTGTATTGTTGACATTTTTGACAAATCCAAGAGTTTCTTTGCACAAATCGAACCCAATCGTTATTGTTACAGAACCAACAGTTCACACGAATAGGAAGGTCCCTGTAAAATATAAAAAAGGTCAAACAAGGAACATTAACAAGAATAATGAACAAAAACAAGTTAGTTTAATAAAAGAGATGTCATAATATAAGCTAAATAACAATCAAAAAGCGATTAAAACATGTTTAGCACCCGGCGGGAAAAATTATAGATAACCTCAATCAAAATATTACCATAACTTAAACGCTAACAAAACGCATAATATAAAGCAGATTAGGATGACTCCAGCAATTAGCGTACTATTAACGTATAATTCATTTTCCATGATAACTGAAACAGGTTTAATTCGCCCGCATTTAATTAATAAATGGGGTTTCAAACTTCACAAGTCAAACATTTGGTATAGCGCGCACGCGAGATTTTTTTTACATCACAAAATATACCATAGATTATACTACAAATTGCTACAAATAAACCCAACCTCCAATGTTTTAATATTGCCATTTTAATAAAAAAAGTCGTTGAAAATAATTACTGAAAATGGTTTAGATAGGAACTTCTTCATTTGAAAAATTATATAACTAGCAGTTAGGCTCTGTGGGAGGCTTTTGGTTCGGCTTCGCCCAATTAGTGTTGGTGACCATTTTATAAATCTAATAGGAGCTGGTTCCAAAAGTAGTCGATTCCTCGGATCCACCGTCATCCAGTGTAGCTAGTCACCGGGACAAAGTAACTGAGTCAGGCAATGACGTCATATGTAATATATAGCCGCTTAATGCAACCATGTATTACCACCAATCTTTTCATATCCGGAGAGATACTACATATTCACAAATTCGTAGCAGTTATATCTAGGGAGGACACGTCCCCATCCGACCTGCTGACGGAAGTGGAGACACCTTGTGACGAATTCTTACCGTTATAATTCTTAAAGCGAATTACAACGGTAGCTTGGTTTGAAATTCCTCGTACATAGATATTATTTGTGGCTCGGCGCGTGTGGCGTGGCGTCAGACATGCACTCGAAGCCGTGTTCTGAAATTCAACCACGCAGACACAAGCCTATTAATACTATTTGTAAATATTCTACTAACCGCCGCACTTTTAATAAATACGAAACAACTACTTACGTTTGGATAGATGGTAAAGTATGCATATAAATTTAATTTTCATTAAAAGTTTGAAATTTCCGCTTTATAACGATTCCTTTGTCGCCATTTACATTTTTTTGTAATTGTTGACATTTGCGTGAGTTTCATTTCAATCTAAATTACTTCTAATTCGGAAATTGCTAACCATTTAATTGAATTTAACCATTCATTTGATATAAATACTGGTTTTAAAATTTTACACACTAACGTTAGTGGTTTTCACTTAGATCTTTTAGAAATATTAGAAATTAGGAAAAATGTCAATAGAAATTTAAATATTATTAACAATCAAATTAATTTTGTGAGTAACCCTATCTTAAACATATTTCCATTGTAATTTTTTGTCTTTGTTCTTCTAAGCACCCCCTTTCCACCCCCCCCCCCTCCCTCTTGTTGATCTTCTAAGCACCTCCCCTTTCCACCTTTCTCCTTCCCCCACTACTTCCATTTCTACCCACGCCGTTCTATGTTTGATCATTTAGTATTTAGTACATTTTATGTCCTGATGAAGAGAACATCGTTCTTGAAACATGTTGACTTTTAAATAAAGTTTATTGTGGTAAAAACAAAGTGTTTTTAATTATTTCATTAATAAAATGGTGCCACAAAGTGAATTTGCTAAATTTGAAGAAGAGAAAAATATTTTTTAGGGAAAAGGGAAATCAGCACTAAATCTACGGAAATTTCGACCTGGTAAATTTTTTATTGCATATGACAATATTACTAGTATTATGTACCCATATGTTTTTTGGAATTCCCATGAATCTTAAATATTGTTGATGTACTTAGAAGCAATTTTTTCAAGAAATGCTATTTTTAACACCGATAACTCAAAATGATATTATGTATATAAAAAGATAAATGGGGACCTCTGAAAGAAAAAAATAATTTAACTTGCAAGTTTCGTTTTTTCGGTGATTGCGGTTGATTTTTATTTGGAATTCCGTTTCTAATCAGGTGACTGCTTAAAATAAGATTTATTTTCTGTATACATTTGTTACTTTAATTAACCAATGTACATAGAAAATAAAAGTTTTCAACAGTGTAATTTGTTTTGTTAGAACAAAGTGTAATTTCCATAATCTGAGTCTAAAAGTGCGGCGGTTAGTGGAATAATTTTATATATTTTTAATCATTCAAACTTTTACGTAAATTTGATCGGAGTATTGTTATAAATATACCCAAACGTTTTTCAAAAATCTCTTTTTCATTTAGTTACTAAAAAAAAGATTCACGCAGTATAGCAATACTGAATCTTAATGTCACATGTTGTTTTAAACGTCAAAGAGACGTTTTTAAAATAAGGTTAAGTGAATATTGGTTCTAAAAAGGATTTTTCTTTAACGATATCTTGCTATTATCATTTTGCAAGATGGTTTCGGAAATAGACATCGCATTGCTATGCACATTCGCAGACAATGTCGATCTTGCTGGTACGAAGTTAATTCATGATAATCAATATTTTCAAAATAATTTGCTTTGTGTTTTCATAATTCTAAACTAAATATTTACCAAACTTGTGACTTGAAATTGTCTGCGAAATTTGAAGTGGAATTGACCGCATTATCTATAATATCACCATATAACTTTCTAGAAACACTGTTTCAACCTGAGCTCTAATTCGGAGATTTTCGGCCACAATGCTAACTGCCCCGTTATAAGTTTAAAATCTTTTAAAGCTCTGAAACAGATCAGGGATTCTACATATTGGTGCTGTATTTCGGTCAGCTGTGGTTCGAATCCTAGGATTGTTTTATCTTGTAATCTTTTGTTCACCCATAATCAAAGACATTGAACAAGTAAAAATAATGTAACTATGTGTGTTTTCAGGCCTTCCTGAGTATGTCCAACATTTATGGAAAGGAGAGTGGGAATCTGTTATTGAAGGTTCCATATTTGAAACCCTCGCTTCTGGAGCGGATGGTAAAACAGTTATCGCTGAACACATTAAAGCAGCCAAAACAGACGAAGAGCGTTCTTCAATTTTGGCCGCTGGAATCTCCTGCATTTACGCATTCTGCGAAGTCAACTGGACTGGCCCAACCACAGATATAAGTGATAAGCTGAAAGAAAAGTTTTCAAACTACTTTGATGTACCTGCACAAATAACAAAAAATGAGGAAGAAATGAATCCTACCATATTGAGTCCGCAGCTGCTTCTTGTAGCTACAGAAATCTTTAATGGACTCCTAGCAGAGAAGGAAACTCATGTGGTAAATATTGACACAATTAATCGGTAGCATACTCCAACTTGTAACCATGCCCGATGGTACTTTTTCTTTGTGGTCTGCGTCAATAATGTTGCTGATTTTTCAGATTTCAAAATATTTTATAAAAGAAGTATTTTATTTCAGTAAAATCTGTATTCTTAAATACATATTTTTATGTTCTGCCAACTTTATTTATCTCCTATGATAGCTGTTATATATCTCTCCTTTAGTTATATTCTATATATCTCCTACGACAGCTTTTTAGCTTTCTGAAAGTATTGTAAATGATTCTGAAGATATTGTAAATTACTTCTTGTTCAACAAAAAATATATATAAGCGATAAAGAATACATGCAATAATAATAAAAAAGTATTTTCTAATCATGGATGGTCTGCCAGTTGCTTCACCACTTTTGGACGATGTCTTTGAAATTCAAAGTCGTTTCAATATCATTTCAGGTGACCCTATGGTGGAAACTACGTTGCTACAGTTTGTACCAGAGAATATTGGACGAGAACAGTCCCCGTGTGTACAATGAACTGGAGTCCACCCTGAACCTGCTCTCCAACTCGGAGCACACGTTGAAGGACTTTCCCAAGATGCAGGTGCTCCTCAATATAGAGATGAGCCAAACATATCTTCTGTACGGAAGGGTGCAGAATTCTGACGCTAGATTGAAAAAGGCAAATGAGGTTTCTGGGTTATCACTCACTTTAAAAGGTTTGTAGTTTTACATATTTTAAAAATGTTATACAATTTCTCCTCTTTCTTAATTGTTCAGGAGTTTGGTTCAACTTCCACATAACAAATAATATGTACTACTTTCGCTAACTCATAAATAAATATGACAGTATTTTATTTCCTTTTTTTACTATTCAAAGACTGCTGCTTCTATCACATAACATATGCTGGGCACAAAGATATTGAAATACAAGAGATATGCTATGATGGCCGTCCGACTACTACCTAATGGGCATAGTTTGAATACGGAAAGAATTCAATAATTTAGTTGATTTTTTTAAGGTGTGCAGTAGTATTGGTTAACAATACCGGTGACGCCAGAAAACACAGTCCCACCCAGTAAAAACTTCCGATAGCACATCTCTTATATTTCAATATCTTTGATTGGGCATGACCAATTAAGAGACACTCAAGAGGTATTGTTCTGATTAAATACTTTTTCTTCTAATAAGCAGATAAATAACAGTGTGATTCTGACTCAAATTTCTTTGTACCGGAGTTATCATAACGTGTAATGTTTAGTGAGCTGCACCAATTTATTTATGAACTCACCTGTGTGGAGAGAGCTATGTACTTCCCAAAGGCGGTGGATCAAAAAATCAATATATATTTTTTGTCCTATAATGCTTTTACAGGGTTTTAGATTTGCTTTTATGTACATCATATAAACAGTACAATTATAATGAACTAGACTCAAATCTGCAATGTTATAAAAATTTATACAAACTGAATAATAATTTTTTTTAAATTTTGCAAATAATGGTATAAATTTATCTTCAATGTGTTTTACCAGAAACAATGCTTTTTTAAAATCTGGTCACCTAACAGACGTCATTGGCAGATTAATGATATCGATGCTGGAAAGAAATATTGCTAAAGCGCTATACTGCTTCCCACATATGTGACTCTAGAAAATTTGATTTGATGAATATAAGCACAAACAAACAATGTAGTTTATTGTGTAGGTTCATCTTTAATGTCACAGCTGTATGGCGCTTTAGCCATTTTTCCTTTCCAGCGTTATTATACAAATAATATATAGTGCCCAGGTTCTTTGGTTGAATCTGTATCCATTTCAAGTGTTTTTTCCCTTCCAGGTGCAATGGGCAAGCGCACCAAGTGGCAACACCACGCCATCCCGCAGCTGTCGGTGGGAGTGGAGGTGAACAACTCGTTTGACAGAGAACTCCCCGGAGAAACACACGGCAGCTCACACCTTCTGAAGCCGCTGCAACTCAACGATGACACCCGCCTTGAGAACATTCAATTCTCAGACATCGAAGACAATGTGAACATTCAGATGACAAGTTTGGAGCAGCAAATTTGCTTGGCAACAGTGTAAGCAATATATATATATATTTTTTTAAATAGGCAATTCACCCCAAAACGATTGCTTTGTATAAGCAATATATTATTATAATATGGTTTATACCATAGGTTCTCAACGTGGGCGTTAAGGCCTCCTTGTGGGCTTTGAGACTTTCAGGAGGGCAGTAGAAAATCCAGATAAAATTAGGGGGCATTGAGGTGGCACAGTGAGGGGGCATGGGTAGGTAAAAAAATTTGGTCTAAAAAAAACGAAAAAAACACGCTACTCACATACTAATAATTAAGAGGCTGCCAAGTGGAGGCTATTACAGAGCCGTACTCTAGGGAAGACATAACTTAATTTTTAAACTCGCAAAAATGCTTAGGTACCTATGAAATACTTATTTTTAAATAGTCCCAGAGGTGCCAACAACTTTTTCTGATTTTTCTGTCTCAAGATTTTCGATTGAGTTTCGCTAATATTGTCTTCATTTTATTAAATATTGTAGCGCGCCGTTTTTACGCTTGCCACTACACCATCTCTTTCCCCCGTACAGCGCCATCCTGCTCACCCAAAACTAGGCGAACCAGGCTGCGCAGACGCCTTCTGCGCATTTCCTACTCTCGAGTCGCTACATAAACAACGCCCCGCAACAAGGAATGGCCTATATAAAGAGCTGCGAGCCCTAAATTAAACCAGTTCGTCTGTAGCTCGCTCTTGACTAGTACGCTCTCTTAGTTGCGCTTCGTCCTTTGGCACGACCCTCTAAGGAGTATTCTACTACCATAAGTAAAGCACCAACCAGACCCCGACTGCTGCCTTAGTTGCGCTTCGTCCTATGGTACGACCCTCTAAGCAGAACCACAGTCAGTTTTGTTGTTCCCAAAGCCTAAACAGCAAGGTTCCCTCCGATCCCTTGCTCAGTTAATTATTATTATTGTGAATTGATACATTGTGACTATTTTTACTATATGTGATCTGTGAACTTACTTTAAATAAATAACATTTTACAAACAATTGTGTTATAATATTACAATATGAGGTTTTGAAGTTAAAAATAAATATTTTTATGTGAATACCTCACAAGAGTACCAATTGCTCCCAACCGTCTTGTGCTAGTGAGTCTATGACAGCCCAAATCGGGGTGCGTTGTGAGGCTTAAGGTAGTGGGGAGGGGAAGGAGACGGGGAAGGTTGGGAATTACCTGGCTATTCTGGTCATCAAACACGGCCAAAGTCATTTCAAGCAACGTTTGAATTCCGAATGGTGGTCTCACACTAGGCTGGAGAGTTATTTCCACTCTGAAAAAATTGTACATATTATTATCTTATATATAAAAATAAATACTTTTTATGTTTGTTCTATTTTATGCGCTGCCATACCGTTCATCCGATTGCGATGAAACTTTGGTGATATGTTGTGCGCACGCCCGTGAAGGTTACAGGCTTTATAATGATAAGCTCTAGCGTTTTGAAATTTGTGTAAATGAAAATGTGTATATTTTAGTGGAGGAAAGGCAGGAAGAGGAGGGGAGCGGGAGAGGTGGGGTTCGCGGGAGAGGTGACGAGGGTGGGGGAATTCGGGGAAGGTGGAAGGGGAATGCGGGAGGGGAAGGGGACTCCGGAGGTGAACAGGGACGCACGGGAAAGAACATGCAAGGAGAATCAATTTATTTCTTTAAATGGCATTGCAACACATGCCGGATACCAGCTGGGGAACGCGGAATGGGAAGGGGACTCGGGGGGTGAACAGGGATGCACGGGAAAGAACATGCAGGGAGAATCAATTTATTTCTTTCAAAGGCATTGCAACGCATGCCGGGTACCAGCTGGGGAATGCGGGATGGGAAGGGAACTCGGGAGGTGAACGGGGACGCACGGGAAAGAACATGCAGGGAGAATCAATTTATTTCTTTCAATGGCATTGTGACGCATGCCGGGTACCAGCTAGTTTTTAATAATCTTAAAATTTACACGTCCAACATTTGTCACATGAGAATGGGTCATTACTAGGACCCGTTCTTGAGTTCAACATCTCGGCTCTGGAACGATTTGCCTGTGTCTTTGTTTCCTCCCTTCTGTCTCTTCAAGACCCATGTTCACTCTTTCCTTTTCAAAAAAGATCCTCCACACACCAGCGCCAAGGGTTGACAGGCCTGGAGAGAAATTATTATACTAAGGACGTATGTCATCTTCATACGTCGGGATTTGAACCCGTGACCACCAGATTGCTAGTCAAGACCCTTACCCCTCGATCGCACATGCCGTAGAATTTTATTTCCAATAGCTGCACACAGGAGGCCCTGAGGAAAATATTAAATGCTAGCAAATCTAGTAAAGTAATTTTTAGCACAAAAAGGACAGAGTGGAGTATACGATGTGATATTATTTTAGTATAATTGATTTATCCCGTTCCATTTGAACTCAACTTTTATTTATATGATTAATCTTTTCTATGTCGAATCGCAGAAACGCCGACACGTGCGTACTTGTCCCAGCAACAAAATTAAAGCATCTTTATAATTAAATTTTATTTCTATTTCCTTTACATTTTGTATAATATTTAATTAAAATAACACAATTGATATCACACAACCTCCAAACTGAAAATCTAATATACATATTTGTATGCGCAAAAGTGTTGTGTATACGAATTCACTGCTTGAAAACCAATTTCATCAAAAATAATGCAAAATTGAAAAATTGTTCACACAAAATCTCTCGTTGTATTCGCCAGCCACCTGCACAAACTACACTCTATTTAAAACAAACTTGAACGGTTAAATAACGAAAATTTAATTATTATAAGCAATAATTGTCAGCCTGAAACACTCATTTTACATTGAAAAATCTTCCGAGAAAAGATACTTGCCGCCAACGGGACTTGAACCCGTGTCCTTCTGATTGCCGGTTGGATGCTCTGACCACTGAGCTATGGCGGCTTATCTAATACCCGCCAAATAATTCAATATATACTGGTGTTCATTCAACAATTACTGATTATTAAATTTTTCCACCTGAAAACAACCAACTTTATTTTTGTGAGGGAGGTTATTGTTAGTACTAAATCTCTCGCTAGGTGGCGTCGAGACAAATTGTGTCTACATTTTTTGGTGAAATACATTTAACTTGTTTAATAATAATTATTCAATGTAAAATGAAGATTTTTCAATGTAAAATGAGTGTTTCAGGCTGACAATTATTGCTTATAATAATTGTTACCCTTTGTGCTATGCATAAAAATCTTGTCTTAAACGTTAGTTTATAAATTAAAAATAATAATGAAAATTTAATTGTTTTGCCTAATAATGAGCGGCTCTGGAATTTAACGTTTTGCCTCCACTATCCATCTCCTACTAATAATCTTAAGTGTGTTATTATTATTAAGATTTGACACTAAATCATGAATACAAGAAGGAAGGAGGTAAATAAAATGGTATAACAAATAATTTAATTTTTAATCGAATTATTGATTTCGTGACAGTTGAACCCGAGCTATTCAGAGGTACACCACCAAAATTATTATTTTTAATTGTGTAAATATTTAATTTCTGAAGAAATATTCATATATAGGTTTTTTAGTATAATTGTATTTAGTTACTGGCAATAAGTAGTTGATATCTTTATAGACAATACATCCAGCGCGCACAGCCCAAGGACGAGCTTGCAGACGAGGAACTGTTGCCCTTCCTGAACTTGCTGCTTTCGCAAGAGGAGGGCCCTTGGTGCACCCGGATCCACGTCTTCCTAATGAAGTGCAAGATAGAGGCACGCAACAAGAGGACCGTGGAGAGGTCCATGATGCAGTGCGAGGAGGTGGTCAATAACTTCACCAACCCGGAGCCTCAAGTTACCAGCAGGTATTTATTGACTGAGCGCATCGTCATCATATTATCGTTTCATCATTCTGTAAATTTGTGTGTTCCGTTTACATTTTCGAAAATCAACAGCATCCATTTTATTATTCAAGCAAGCCTTACTTTGACTAGGTGACTAACTTTGATGATGATTCAGTAAAGATTCTTTTTTCAAATTTGAATTTGTCGGGTTTATTTGGACTTTCGAGATAGTGATGTTTCTTTGGACAAATTGTGTAATTACTTATTTCAAATGTAAAAAATGTTACATAAATACAGTTGATAATAAGGAAGTCAATGAAAAATATTATGGCTTTAAAAAAATATGTTCATATAGACCAATAAATGCTGATTCTGCATATATAAGTTTTATTATAAAATATTAAATGCAGAGTTTTTCAAAAAATTATTAAAAAGTCCATTTTTAATCGGGTCATAGAAACACGCCGTCAAGTTGGTATTATTGAAATGTTTAGTGGTGACTGAACACCGTAAAGTCATTGTATGTAAATGTAGGTATGACATAAGCCATCGTATTAACAACGTTTCATCTTATTAGTTTATTTACATACTCTTTATAGAGATTTAGTTGTTGTGTTTATTGAAACATTATTTAGGCCCAAATAATTTAGTTTAAAAAATAAAGGTATCTCTTATTAGTTTATCTCTATTATTGAAAATATTCAAAAACTACTGCACAAAAAAAATAGTAATGCTAGTCTGGGAAGAATACTTCGAACTCCGAATTTCAAAATGGTGCCAATTGAACAGCTATTGCCCGATCTTATAGTAACTTTTCGGGAGTGATGACGTCACACGATTCACTACACATACGGTGGTTTTCGGGGGATCTTGAAAAATTAAAACTTTGACAATTATTTTAACTATTAAAACTAACTCTGTGGCGACACATCATAATCTTTTCGTCATCAGAAAGAACGTACGAGAAACATCTCCTAATATTCGCGCGGCGCCGCCAACCTACTTGCCTAGGTACCTTCCTACCTATGCCGTCGCTACAATGAACTTCGGCCGCCTGCCGCCGATAAATAATAATTTCGCCACCGCCTAGAAAGGTCTAGAGTTTATAAGCCGCCTGAATATTCAGCACCGGGTATGTTCGAGTACCTTCCAGTGTACACATTGCCGGCGAATGGAAAATTACTCCACCGGTCGCGCTGGTATATAAAGCGACTCAACTCGGCGCTCGGGCAGTCAGTCTCTATCTAACAGTCGGTCAACAGCTCATCATATAACAGCACGCACACGAGAGCCCGGTGCATCTCCGCTCTCTCCAGGGCAGCTTCCCGAGGTCCATCACCACGTCTCAGCTCTAAGACCCACCGTGTCTTCAGCTACGCAGAACAGCTACATCCCGCGATTTACAAGGCTTGCTTCACCTTCAGTCCAGGGATCAGCTCACCACTTCATGGCACCCCGAAGCGCACCGTGCTTCGCTGCCATGGAAACACGCTCCGCCTCGCCAGGACTACCTGCTGGTGGCTCAGCTCACCGAGCCACTCACTGTTCATCTCCGCGACTCAAAGCGTCGAGCAACGGCCTGGAAGATAGGTCATCTCCACCGCCAACGTGTTGAGCAACTCGCTGACCTTCACCACACCATCTCCTCTGTGCGCCTCCAGCATCTCATATATGGCACTCCGCATTACATCATGTTACCGCTTCACCAACCCTCGCAACTTAGCCCAATAAACGACTGACTCACTACACCGACTGACGCCTTTTATTTCTCGCCCCGTCTCTGCCGAATGGCCCGCTCCCTCAACTCTAAAAATAAAAAAATGAAGTTATTTAAGTTAGAAGGTATGAATAATGATTCATTAAAAAAATTGGACTGGAGTTCCTTATTAAGTGGGTGGGTATAAAAGTACGGTGACTGGACAACTCAGAATCAACTCAACTCTTTGAAAAGTCATTAAAAGTGATCTGGTTAAATAGGTTACGTTATGGGTTATTTAAAAAAAAAATTTCATAGATTTTACAAACTTTTCAAAGAGGTGTTGAGTTGAGTTGATTCTGAGTTGTCATGGAATCAAAAGTATCTACTTACAAATCTTATGATTACAGAAGAAATTTTGGTTTTGATTTATAAAATAAGAGAAAATTAGAAACATGATTTTTTTGGTCATGAGGTCTACTGTTATAGAACTACTATCGCAAGCCAAAGATGGGATGCAGACGAAGAAGGGATGTCTCTTTGAAAGGGCGTTGCTTATTAGTAGTTTGTTAGCGACAGTTGATGGCTTGCCACAACGCACTCGCCCCTCACACCTCCTGTCATTCTGGCAACAAATTAAATATTTTTAACAAGCTTGAATAATTTTGAATGTTGAGTAATCAAATGTAGGATAATGGAGCCTCTACATGTATAATCAATATATATTATAAAAGAAAGTGTATGAAAGTGTGCGTCCCGCTAAAACTGAGAAAGATATGATCAAGGGAGTTGTACGGTGTGGTACCCCTCTACCATTCATGAGGAAGGTTCCCGCTTTTACCTAAAGAGCGAGCTTTTGAAGATTTAATGGCTGGAAGTTTCACCCTCTAGAAAGTTCTAGAATTGTCCAGAACATTCGAGAGTATTCGAGAGCATTCCAGAACATCCTGGAACATTCTGAAATGTTGTGGAATCTTCGAGAATAGTCTGGACTTCCGGGAACATCCTGGAACATCTCAGATCATTGTGAAACATTCCAGAACACTCTCAAATGTTCTGGAACACTGTGGACCATTTGAAGCCTTTTTTGTATAGGTGGGGCTATCCGTTGGTAGGGGTATATAAAGCAAGATCCGTTCGAACATCAGTTCAATCTCATATCAACTCCCTGAGCGAAACCGGGTACCCCAGATAGTTATTGATAAAATGAATGTTTTATTTCAGACTGTCGTACCTGTGGGCCAGTGCCCTCCCTCCAGTTCTCAACTGGCGCTCTCTATTGGCTGATCTTCTTCTGAGCATTGGTCTGGTCAAGGCGGCTTTAGACTTGTACCTGAAACTGCAGCTGTGGGAAGAGGTTATATCCTGTTACACTGTATTGGACCTGCGCCACAAAGTGAGCTATTTATTTAATTTATTAATAGGTTATTCACTCGAGCAAAAGCGTATTTAAAAAAAAAACTCTTTCTGTTTTGTATTCGGCCGTGCTCTTTCCAAAAATCATACCTCTGAAAACATATTAATATGGAAACATATAAACTGCTTACTGTGGTTTAAAGCCAATGAATCTACCTACATTTCACCGTTTATCCAATATTTTTAGGTTTAATAAAAAATATTTTATTTTTTTATTTATTAAATTTATAAACTTCTTCAAACACAGCAAACTTATTTTGTGACACCATTTTAATTCAAAATTAATAGAATACTTGGTTTTAACCACGTTTATTGTTTTAAAAAACCAACGGACCGGTCGTACACATTCGAAGAAGAAGAAAAACTGCTCACAAAAAGTCAATTTTCTTTCCTTTTTTAATTTGCTTTAGCTTTGAACTCTCAATGATTTAGATCACTAACCTCCATTGGATGACGCAATACACGCCTCTACTCTGACACTCTTCTTGCTTCATCCACACGGATACAACTATTCATACATACTCTTCTATTATCTTCTTATAATTAATTTAAATAATTGGATATTCTTCCGTTTCAGGCTGCAGAAATAATTCAACAACAGATTGATATCAAGCCGACGGTGAAACTCTATTGTCTATTGGGTGATGCTACAGGTACGTCCCATAAGATTCAGACAAACTAACAATGTCAACTTGTGGACACATTACCTTTTAAATGTGTATAGTATCATTTTCTGAAGACTTTAATTAAATTTACTTGATTTTCAGATGATGTGGCGCAGTACAAGAAGGCCTGGAACTTCTCAAAGCACCGGAGCAGCAGGGCCCAGAAGCACTGGGGCAACTATTTGTTTGCGCACAAGAAATACGAGGAGTGTCTTCCCCACTATCAAAAGTCTTGCGAAATCAACTCTCTACAAGAATCCGTTTGGCTCAGACTTGGGTAAATAATAAATAAAATGATTAGGGTTATAATTATATATTTATACAAGCTGATACCCGGCATGCGTTGCTATGCCATTCAGTAAAGAAATTGTTTCTCCCTGCATGTCCTTTCCCATTCGTCCTGTTCCCCTTCCGCCTCCCCTTCCTCTCCCGCGTCCCCTTCCCCTCTCGCGTTCCCACTCCGCCTCCTCTGGCTTCCCTCTCCCCACTCCAGTCCCCCCTTCCCCCGTCCCACGAACTCTCCCGAGTTCCCCTCCCCTTCCCGGGTTCCCCTCCCCCCTCCCTGGTTTCCCTCCCCCCCCTCCCGTGAACCCCCTACCCGACTTCCCCTCCCCCCTCCCGCATTCCATACATTCAGTCCCGGTACATTCAATTTTCAAACAGCTCGAACTTTTCGAACAGTCGTTCGGAAGTTATGCGCTTACATACATTTCGGCGATTCATTTTTATTTATACAGAATAGATATTAACTATGGTGCCTGAAACAAAATTTCCCGCAAATATATCAACATCGTTTCCACGACAACGATTTGTTTTGCTTTTCGTCTGACGTTAACAATTACTCGCTTTTGTCACGAAATTTATTTGACATGAACAAACAAATTTCATAAAAGCTTACCATTATATAAGCCTATGTTATTCGCTGATAATGTAGCTTTCTATTTGTGAAAGAATTTTTAAAATCGGTTTAGTGGTTTAGGCGTGAAAGCGTAATGAATAAACTCACGCACTTTCGCATTTATAGTATTAGTACAGATTGTATTTTTCCTTTGGAGGGGTGCAGACATATGTTCACCATTTTTCCTATTTTCAACTGTTGACATTTAAAGTGTAAGAAAGAGGAGCAGCATTATATGTTTAAAAACAAAAGAAAAATAATCTGTGTATTGACATTGACGTTTTTGAATTTTTGGGAGTAGGTACACTCAATACTCAATATTATACTTATCACAATATTCCTGCAACTCTTTCAAAAAATTAGAATTCGTTCCATACAAAATGTATAGGAAAAGAATTTTCTTCGTAATTACGTTTTTCGTGAATTTTCCCGATATTTTATTAGTTATTCTGCTATTCGGACCGGAGACTAATCCAAAAAACCAAAGATCATAAAAATCTGTCTCGCCGTTCTCCAGTTATAAATGGTATAACTAACCCGACTTTGTTTTATATATTAAGATGAGTAAAATACATAGGAGGGAGTATATAGTAGCTTAACATAATGCTTGCTAAATGGGAAGGATAGGTTAAGGGCCCCCAACCCGAATTTCTTCCGATTTCTTACATATCTCCCACACGGTAAGTTTTAAAGCTCTTAAAAAAATATATGTTATTCTTGAAGATAATATCTAGACATTGCCCGCGCCGAAATGCAAATTGTATAACTACTATAATAATACTATAATACTCTAATTATTACGTGAATTTAACAATCAAGTCACACAAATACAATTAAGTAATGCAATTTTATAAATAGTGTAACATGACTTCAGGCATTTTAACCAGTGATTCCACATGCGTGCCAAGTTATTGCGTACCCCCAATTTGGCTTCGCGTACCCCCAGGGGTACGCGTACCACAGATTGAAAACCACTGCTCTAGACAGTAGAGAGAATTACGACTCCCACGAGAACTACTTCTGACAGTTAAGAAATCAGCTGTTCGTGGGCCGCCATCTTGAGCGAGTAGCGAGTAAAGTTGACCTTTCAACTTGTCAACAATCTGCTAGTTAGCTAGTAACACGATTACACTGAGCAAGTTTACTAATGGATAGTGAATTTCCCAGATAGTAGCTTTTAAACTCGCTCAATGTAATCGAGGCTTTAGGTACCATATTTGGTTGATTGTTCTTATAATATACAAAAATGAATATTTGTAATAAGTGAAAATTTGAATAAAAAAATTGTAATAGGTGGCATGCAGCTGTTTGAAAACTGAATGTACTGGGACTGAATATATGGAATGTGGGAGGGGGGTTTGTGGGATGGGGGAGCGGGAGAGACGAAAGGAACGGGGGCGCACCAGAAAGGACACGCAGGAAGAAACAATTAATTTCTTTGAATATGGCATTGTAATGCATGCTAGGAGCCAGCTAGTGATAAATAAAAAGGCAGTACTCCATTTAAAAAGGTGAAAAAGAAACTCTATTGAAATAGAATAAAAATAGAGCAAGTGTGAATACACGTCAATTCTATGAAATAGATCGTAGAATAGATCAGGTGGAAACCCGGTGGTAGCGTTGTTTTTCACATACTATTATAATGGCAGTCCAATACTCTCTCTTTAATCCGCCACTCCAAAAACTGGGCAAGTGTTAATTTATTAGTGAAAGCGATGGATTATAGTGCATGTATAATAAAAATTGAAACAGGTATTTTGTAAAAACAAACTAACACTGCTTTCGATCTTTCGTAAAATTTCAATTTTTTGATTTAAAGTTAAGGTGTTGTGTTAATGCTTACGAGAAGACCCCATTTTGTAAACCTGTTCAAACAAAAAACGTGAGAGAACAAAACTAATAGAAACACATGCGACATTGCTTGAATACCCAAAGGACTAACAGATATGTCCTCAACAACAATAATGAACCCTGGTGACTGGTAAAATAGTCAGCTCTAGCAAACTGGATGGTGGTATTGTAACTGTGTGGGTAAGAGTAAGATAATCTAACCTGTCAGTGTACAAGGCTTGGTGCTGGAATCTAGGCATGCGGCGAACTTCTTATTTTGTATAATTTATTTGTACAGCTATGCCGCCCTCACGGTGGAGTGCTGGGAGCTAGCGGCCACCGCCTACAGGCGCTATACCTACCTGGAGCCTCATTCCTTCGAGGCATGGAACAACCTGGCCAAGGTTTACGTCAAACAAGGGAATAAGGAGCGAGCCTACAAAGCACTCAACGAAGCGCTGAAGTTCAATTATGATAATTGGCAGGTAAGCAGATGTCAAGACTTAATGTTTCTGTGCTATTTTTACTGGTTTAATTTCCCCCAAAACTACAATACATTTTTTTAGACTACCTTTACATACGTAAGTTTTTTCCTTTAAGTCGCTCACGTAAGTAACTTATGGCCAAATTACCAATGTAAATGACACCAAAAGTCACTTACCGTAATTTATGGCAAGTTACTGAAGTTGTTTTTACGTAAGTTTTTTAACAGGTCTAATCGCGTCCGCACGAACTTCCAGCCTTCTCACAGCTTATCAAATCAGTTTGACAAGTTAAGACGCTTACGGTATGAATTAGTACCAAAATGCATGCGAGATGTCAAAAATTAAAAGGTAGTTCTCTTAGGATTTTTTCCAAAAAACTAGTATTTTTATTATTTTATCTAAATCTGATTACATATTTCAAGCCTAATTCTATTTCATCACTTTATTTGGGCCTTTTTGTCTTTATTGACAAAATAGCGTAAATTTGACAGCGGCAGATCATTGTTGACAAGATGCAATCTTATCACAAATAAATTTACACATGTAAACGAACGCTATGAGCACTTACATAAGTTGAACTTCCGAACAATTTCTATGAGCATTAAATACCGTATGTCGGATGCATATGAAAACGCTCCTTTGAATAACTTGTCAAAAACTTAGTAAGTCGTAAATTTTACTTATGAGTGATCCCCCAAGTATTAAATTTAATTTGAAAACAGTAATAGAAACGCTTTTACCTCCACACTCTTTTGCACTCCACAAAATTTTTAGGGTCTTACCGTTAATAATATTTGGAATAATATTTGGATGATTTATATAGCGCCGTTTTTGTGAAAAATCACCTCAAGGGCGCTCATAAAATTAGGCATCTGTCGTGGTGCTTATTGTGTGCAAAGCTACATCCTACCTAATTTTAAAGATCCTGTATTGATTTAAATATACAAGATTGTTTTTTTTAATATTCTAAATACCTACACATGCGTAGGTACTAACTTTATCGAGAATAAGAATTAAATGAAAATGCTATTGAAAGTAACATAAAATGTAGCAGTGCGAAGGTTATTTGAGGTTGAATATTTTTGAATAGGTTTGGGACAACATGCTGGTAGTCAGTGTGGACATTGGCCAGTTCGACGATGTCGTACGAAGTTACCACCGGCTCCTGGACCTGCGGAGTAAACACCTGGACCTGGAGGTCTTGTCTCTGCTGGTCAAAGCTTTAATACAGGACAGTGTTGACCATGACGGAAATCGCGTTAAAAGGTTTGCCCCCCCACTTCAATCAGCTTAATGTAATCAGTAGATAATTTAGTATGGGTGAACCTTGGTGTGGGCAATCTTTGATATATATATTGGTGGCCCAGTTGATTAGTCAGACATCTCCAAAAAATCAAATTTTGAATGGATTATGCAGTTGTATGTATGCGTGTACCCTCTGTCTGGTACTATACTCAGATTACTCATAAACACCACCAAATTTTAATACAAAAGTTTGTATGGATGTATGTGTGTTTGTTACTCTTTCATGCAAAAACTTTTTTTATTTTTTTTTATTTAGTAACTATATAATATTTTTTACATTTTTATATGAAACATGTTAGTTAGATGTATATATAAAATATATTCGTAGTCCTCCTCACTAGGAGATCCTGTGCTGAGGGAGACTATGCTTTGGATAAGTTTTTCAGCGACTTCTATTTATTTATTTATTTATTGTTTCTTTACACTGTAGGTAAAAATGTTTACAATACAATTTGTTACCTCACTAGGACAAGCCTGTGTTGAGGTTAACAATAATTATACAAGTTAACAAAATAACACAAAATTATACAGATTTTGAAAGAACAATATTGTTGTATTTCTTACAGATTGAGATTAGATTATGGGTACCTACTGGTACCTACTAAACTGATGGCGCTAGGTACTACATTAATGTAGACTTTTAGGGTGACCACAGTTTTGAGATCTGATTTAAAATAAAATAAAATAAAGTTTTTTTTTTTTTTTAAGGATTAAGTTGTGAATAATAAATATATGTATATAATTTAACATGCTGTAGATTTGGCAAGAGGAAGATGAACAAAAACGGTTCAAACAAAAATAATATTATTTTAGCTTATTATTATAAACATACTCATTTAGCTAATAATTTAGAAAGGACAAAGTAGAGAAAATCAATTGGCAATCTATGGTTTAACTTCATTAATTTGATAAGGTTTTCCAGAAACTTCTATGATGTTTTAAGTATACTAGTAAGTTCATTTTCCGATAGATTCTTCAGCCAACATTTAATGTCCTTAATGTAGCTATTTTTTTTTTTTTTTTGTTTGATACTAAGTGGGAGTTTGTTATATAACTTTACTGCTAAAAATGCAGAACTTCTTTGACCAAATGAAGAGTTACACTTTGGTATATTAAGTATGTCTGTTTGTTTGGCTCTGGTTTTATGAGCGTGTGAGGTGTCTGCCTCTGAATCATTTTTGTGGTGATGTACTAGAATGTTTTTGGCATAGATTTTCTGTATGCTTGGAACATCAAACTGTTTAAAAATTTCTGCTGTTGACGTCCTTATGGGGACCTTTAGAATGGTCTTTATAATGCAATTCTGAGTTATCTTAAGTTGTTTTAAGTGATTAGATGCTGCTGAGCCCCATCCTATTACTCCATATTCCAATCGAGAGTGGCATAAAGCACATATATATAAGCAACTACTGAATGGATTTTAATGAAACTTTACAAACATATAGCTCATACATCAGGATAACATATAGGCTATAATTTATAAAGCTAGCTAGGAAGGGGACGCAGGAGGGGAACGGGGACACACGGGAAAGGTGATTCAGGGAGAAACAATGTATTTCTTCAAAATGTCATACTAATGTACCGAACCGTTATGCTTTCCCGTGTTATTTTACAAAGTTGTTTATTATATATTGTTCGGTCAGTGGCTGAGTTGGCATTACATTAGGGTCTCACCCAGGCGTTGCGTGTTCGATTCCTCAGCTGGCTAAGTCCTCTGTCACGACTCAACCAACGTTTTCCCCTTACTGTGGTGGTAGTAGGAGATTTTCAAATGCTGTCAAAGCCACCCAGTGAGGCCAACATTGTTAAATCATATTGTAAAATGTAAATTACTAACGTATCAAAATAAAAAAATAAAATTGTTAGGTTATTCGTAAACTGGGAATATTTGTCTTTCTTTAAAAAAAAAAATATGCAAAATACACACGTGTAAAAAATTTTTGATTTATGGAGGGCCCTCGAATATTGCTATCCTCATAATTTCAAATCTTAGTGTGAGAATGGTTATGGTGGCACGCCTGCTTTTTCAAATATGCAAGAGCGAGACAGCAGAAATAGTGTATAAAAGGTGATGGATGTTCCTGCTCGCTCTCCTTACTTACAGACAGCTCCGATAGCTAGCACGTGGCTTATAGACTTATATTGTGCAAATAAATGTTCATCTCGTCCACGCGCGTATTATTTAAGATCTGCAAGATCACCTATCACGCCTACACACAAAGTCTAAATAACACTTAATATTTGGATATGTCTGACTAATAACTGAACAATCGATATTATTAATTACAAAGAAAAAATAACAGGTTTGTTTGCAGACAAACGAAAGCTGCAAATAAAATGATAATATGATGTGTTCATGTCATAATATTTTTCAGGATTACATCAAAGGTTTTGGAATTGTTTGGACGCATCACTTCGGCACATTCAAATGATGCGGCCGTATGGCAACTCTATGCGGACATCAGTCCTACTTCCTTGTTGAAAGGACAAAGGTTGCTTAAATCTTATAAAGAAATCATCCAGGTAATTGTTCTATCTTCACATTGCTTCGTAACACTATATATCGACGGTTCCGAAGAACAATGTCGGATCCGCTAAAATTGAAAATCGTCTTGTTGGCTTCTTTATTGGTTTATCAAAACTTATCTAAAAAACAGTAAAATTGCAGAAACGAAACTTTAAACAGCTTTATTGCAAAGCTACAAAATTGCACATCCAACATTGTTCTTGGAAACCGTCGATATATTTATATAAAGAAGATTGTCAGTGGCTGGCTTATGGCGTTTGTTTTATTTTCGTTCAAATCTACATTTTTATTCAAAGATTGATAAAATTTTGCACACTTGACCTTGAAGACAAGAGGAAGGTCACTGCCTAAGTCTGATTTCGTAAAACCCGCCTTCCACTGTGAGCGGAGTGGACTCCGTACGGACTCTGCTCGACTAGCAAACGATAACTGGATATAAGTGCTTCCATCAAGAACGAGGTGAGCGGAGCGGACTAAACAAGTTAAATAGGTTCGAACGAGTCCGCTTGTGCACACCATCGCCGACTAGTTTCTAGCGGACTCCACTCAAGAACTGTAGCCAATTCAGTTCCTCGCTGCATTTTTGTCGAGATGGAGGTGTTTATTGAAGCCGTTCGCTAATTTTCGTGTTTATAGGATACGACTAGCAAAAAATGTCGCATTGTCAAAAAAAACAATCATTGAGATGAAATTGCCAGAAATAAGAAAATAATAAAAAAAGAATTCATGACATTTTTTTAAGCAAACATTTCTTCATTACATATGCTCAAAAAATCTTCCTCACTAGAATCAGTTCTTGAAATCCCAGAAATCACTCTGTTTAATTCGAGACGGAGCATCAATGACTAGTTTTCAATGGAAGGGCAAAACTATTTCTCATTTTTCGTTGACATCGCTCCGCTCGGCAGCGAAGGGCAGTTGAAGGCAAACACCTATCTCCTTAGCGACTCTTCTTTGGTAGAAGGTCAAAGCTATTTCGCTCATCTCCAACCTCGCTCAGCTCAACTCTTTTCCGCTCGCCGTGGAAGGCGGGCTTAAAACTCTGTGTGAAGCCCAGGCAATGACGGGTACTTCCAGTAATAATAATGGATGTGAAAAAATACTTCTTACATATTTATAGAAAAACCTTGTGTTGTACATGAGAGTTCCAAAGCAATGTTTTAATTTCAGTTTTCCAAACTAAATAAACAAATTTCTATTGTCTATTAATCTTAGCCCCTCAGGCTAATTTGTTCAGTTTTCGAAACAACTCATATAGGTCTCATGGAAATTGTTGTGTCTCCCTTCCCATAATGGTTACAAATATGATCTAAATGGTGTTAGAAAGAGAAAACACCACGCTTTATTCTCAAATTTAAGAATTAACTACAAAAAACATTTTTATATACACCTTTGTGAGTCAATTTGAAAAAAAAATGAAACTTTGGGAATTTTTTATTAATTACTTTTACATGAAATGACGAAAAAGTGAATTAACGATAATGTTTATAATACATTTGCCTAATAAAATATGTACTAGTTTTTTTTTTCCATTTTCAATAATTTTAATTAGATGAAACATAAGGTGAGCCATTTTTACAGTTTTTTTAAGTTTGCATTCAAAATTTTTATATATAAAAAAATTATGTTTATTTCCAATTATAACATTTGAAAGTGTATTTCATCACCTTTCTAAAACAGTTTTTAGTTTTCAGAGGCGTTCAGAAATACCATTTATTTGGATTTTATTGCAATGCTGAAATATTTTGACCTTCTGAAAAAATAGGCTCGAGTGGTTAATAAATTATTATTCCCTTGATATAGTAGGTATTTTCTTATGTAATCTTTTTTATGTAAGATGGTAGGTAAGTGGATATTTTTTTATTTCGCTAACAAGGAATTGAATGGTTTGCAATTGTTTTTTCTTCTTTCAGCTCGACACTTGGGTCACAGACGAGAAACTGTGCGAAGCCGTGATGAACCTCGTAGAGTCTCTCTCCATCAGCAGTTTGGCGGCACTGGAAGAAAAGGACGGTTCGGAGGCCACCCAGGAATGGCAACTCCTCTCGTCAGCCCGCCTCACGGCCCAAGCCGTCATCCGCGCCATCACCAATCAGAAATACGAACAGTTCGATGAGAAGCTGGCAACATTACAAGATTACTTGCAAAAATTAACAGCGGCATTGGAGAAGCGATGAGGTTTTGAGGAGACCTAAATTTAATTATGTTTTATGTTAATTATTTATGAAACATAATAGCAAATATTGTATTTAATTGAAAATAAAGAATTTTTGTCTTTACCATGAGTGAGTTTTTTTTTTGTAGAATAAATTATTACTAAGTCACATAAGTAGGATAGATAAATAAAGCAAACAGGTGAATTTGCACAAGTAAGGGCGCTTGCAGATAAGGGACTTTAGTTGCGGGCTATACTACGCTTTATGGAGGTGCACATACGAGACTGTCTCCGGGCGCCCTTATTAGCATGCACAGTTGGTGGGGAGGAGCAGCGTCACCATGTGGGATAGTATACTAGTCCCGGCGAAAAGTCCCAAGTGAAATCATCGTTCTAGTATCTTCTGTCTCTTTCTTTTCAAGGTGAGTGAGACGGAAGAGGATGATCGTCGATGGTGTGCGTGTGTCGTCTCGCTGGGACTAATGTATTATTATTTACTGGAGATTATCCATCTGTATATTGATCATCCAGTTGACTAGTCAGACATCTCCGACAAATCAAAATTTGAGATGAGTATGTAGTTATATATAAAAGTATACCCTCTATCTGGTACAATTCTCAAATTACTCGTAAACACATCAAATCAATTATAATGAAGATAAGCTTGTAGGGAAGTAATAAAAAAATTGATGTTTTCTACGTTACTAATAGGAAATTTCAAAATGTCAAACTATTGTACGGGATCACCATTATGCCTCCCGGTATTTTTTTATAGCGAATTTAATGTGTAAAACACAGACCCATGTAATTAATATTTGATTTATGGTGAGTATTCAAATATTGCTTTTCTCACTATCAAAACTTATTATGTGTGTCGTTGCTTATCCAGAATATATAATAAGAGATATCGGCCTTATTTCCCGCCAGCGTCGGTCATATTTACTGCTTTATCTTGAATTTCCCGCCTTTCTTTTGTAACTCCCTTCAGCTGTCAAATGTCACCATGCAGTTGGCATTTTGAGAAGCCGTGTTAATTTAATTTTGGCATTTATATCGCCAACATCGGTCGTAAAATTTTTCGTTCGTAATTGTTTTAACGAAAAGAATATCTGTTGCTACCCGCAAATGCCGTAATTTTATAAAAAAATAGTGCAAGTGAATAGTGCGAACATTTTTGACAGTATTAGCGTCTTCCTACTACGCTATATAAGTCTGTGTCGCCTGTTCTCGTAAACGCAATGACTCTGATTAGCATGTCCAGGTCAAGACCTTCCAAGATTTGTCATGGACAGGTCAACCCAGGAAGCCACTGTCAGCACGCCAAGTATAGTGCATAAATAAACCAATCCCTAGATCGATATGCGTGACTCGTACGGGTGACTCCGTCGCGTGTTCCCGTATCTTCTAGTGGCTAGGATAGCTGGCTTTCACCCAGCAGGCTCAGGTTCGATTCCCGGTACGGGAACCAGTTGTGCCTCTCCGACGCACGCGAAAGCCCCTCCGACGTTGGTTGAGTCTTCGGGTCTTCTCCATACTAAACGATAAATTAAGCTGAATGATATTGTCTTACGTAATTACCTGATTTATGGATCAATTGTAGACACATTTTAACCATTTTTTCACCTTTAGAATTCATGTAAACGATTTTTGAATGAAATATGACCATCGGCGATGTCATATTACAATATTCAAATTACAAATACGAAATCATGACATTCATGTTCGTTTGATAAACGTTTGACGCAATTTGATGTTTAAAGTTAGACCTATCTATAATTCAGCTTTATTTATAAGAATTTGGTCCTGCTTCTGACAGTTTCAAGCATGTTTCAAGCTTAAAGTCAACTCGGGCTTTAAGCTTGAAACGCTTTTCATATTTATATAATTTTGTTAAAATAAAACAACGTACAGTTTTCATGGTAATATAAATAAAAAATTGACATTTTTAACCTTGCTTTTTTTTTTTTTTACATTAACTCCACACAGGAGGCCCAGAGGAAAATAATTTCCCTCAGGGCCTATGTAATCTTTGAAGATGCTGTGTGGAGGGTCTTTTTGAGGAAAGGAAGGAGTGAACACGGGTCTTGAAGAGACCTATGTTGTAGGAGGGAGGAAACACAGAGACTGGCAAATCGTTCCACAGCCGAGCCGTTGAACTGAAGAACGAGTCATAGAAACGACCCGTTCTCATGTGAATAATGTCAACTGTGTATAAATGTTGGGCGCGTGTTTGGCGTGTTTCCCGACTATATGGTATTACAATGGTAGATGTTCCTCGGAGCATCTACCATTGTAATACCGGTAGAACAAGGACAGCATTCCCACCTGACGCCTGTGCTCTAAAGATTGCAGTCCGTCTGTTAAGATGGGAGAATCTATCAAACGGACCGCCCGTTTCTGCACAGAGTCAAGGATTTTTTTAGGTATTTTGGAGCTCCAGATCAGAGGTGGCTGCCAAATTCAACCGTGGGGCGCACTTGCGATTTGTACAGGGTTAGCAGTTGTGTACTATTAAAGTATCTGCGGGCCCTGTACTAGTTGACGCCCAGTTTATGAGAGGCTAACTTAACTCTGGTTTTGATGGAGCCCCCGCACCTGAGCTGGTCACTTAGAGTTACACCAAGCATATCGATGAAGAAGACTAGATTTTCATTTCGATCCCTTTTAGACGTTATCAAATATGATTGGGTCTTTGAAACATTAAATTCGACGAGGTTATTCTTACCCCAAGAGAAAACACTCTCGAGGTAACCGTCCATTCTTTGTTTCAAAGCCCTCCGAGCTATTGGAGTTTGTGTGCCCTTTGGGGGCTTGTCAAACAAAAAGCTATCATGGACTGTACTGTCATCCGCGTAACAATGAATCGGTGCACATGACAAGAGGTCATTGATGTGCAACAGAAACAAAGTCGGTGACAGAACCGATCCCTGTGGGACGCCAGCATTTATCGAATGCGAGGAAGAGGTGAAACCGTCAGCAACCGTCTGAATCGACCTCTCCCTCAAAAAGTCGGCAATCCACGTACACAAGGATGCGGGAAGTCCGTAAGAAGACAGTTTGTTGACAAGCCCTCGAAACCTTAAAAGCCCTTACAAACTTAAAAGTAGTGATGCTCAACAATAGCTCTAAAAGCAGTGACGTTACAACAAGACTTAAGAGTTACCACAATACAATACTTGAAATGGGAACTGCGTTTCGCTGGGATCGTCAAAAGAGCAAGTTCAATAACATATTTAATCAGGAAAGTGTTCCTCGATCTAACATCAGATATGATGTTAAAAATATACAAAACATATATGCGACCTCTCCGCCTCAACCTTTCCAAATATGGAGTCCAAAAATAGTTTTGCAAAGGATATAGATTTAGTAAAGAGAGTACAGAGATGATTTACAAAAATTACCAAGAGATTTGAAAGATCGACAATATGATGATAGACTCAAGGAACTAAGATTACCAATATAAAAAGAAAGAAGAGAAGGGGGTGACAAGTTGACCGAGACCGTCAAAATATTTTATGGGCATTATAGTTGCTCTGGCATCCAAGAAATCTTCACCACCAACCAAACAACAAAGTTAATCTCCGCGGACACTCAATTTTTCATTAACAAAACATCTTTCGCATCCAATCCTAGGAAACACTTCCTTGTAAATAGAGTAGTAGAAGCATGAAACAAACTTCCACAACATGTCATTGATGCTACTAATTTAAACCAATTTAAAGCGTGATTGGATCCTTTTCTAAAGATAAGAAAAGATTAATATATATTTAAATTTAAGAGTTACTGTTAAACTTATTGTGAATTCAGAATGCTGCTTGCTCATTAAATTACAACAGTAATAATTTTTGTATTTATTACATAGTACAAATATTTTCAGTTATATATTGTGCACTTTGATTAGTGAAATAAAATATAAAAATACAAGAATTTTTCTTATAATAATTTTATTTATTTATTGAAAAATAAGAATTACATAAAAAAAACATAAGCTGCATATCTCACTAGGGCATTCCCGTATCGAGATATGCAGTTTTACAATGAAATTTAAAAAATAAACATACATATAAACTTAATAAAAATATAATTATAAATCTACAGACATGGATTATTAAAAATTATAGCTGGGCAGTATGCTCATCGTTGGCAACAATAACATTATACTGTAAACTAAAAATACAAGGTACCTGTATTAATAATTATAGCTGGGCAGTATGCTCATCGTTGGCAATAATAACATTATACTGTAAACTAAAAATACAAGGTACCTGTATTAATAATTATAGCTGGGCAGTATGCTCATCGTTGGCAACAATAACATTATACTGTAAACTAAAAATACAAGGTACCTGTATCAATAATTATAGCTGGGCAGTATGCTCATCGTTGGCAACAATAACATTATACTGTAAACTAAAAATACAAGGTACCTGTATTAATAATTATAGCTCGGCAGTATGCTCATCGTTGGCAACAATAACATTATACTGTAAACTAAAAATACAAGGTACCTGTTAGTTGTGGCTTACCAGATGCATTCATAGGGTGACCATACCACAGTAGCATTTAATTATTAACAAAAAATAAAGGTTGGTAAATAACAACAGCTAAATAATATCAGGTAAATAGTAATAAACAATTATGTATAATAATAATAATTAAGTAATACATTTATATAGTTTATGTAATAAATATAATATATTAAGTAAATAAATATAAATAAATTAAGTAGATAATATATGATATAATTATGAGTAAACAATAATAAACAATTTATTAATAATAAGTAAATAAACATAAGTAAATTAAGTACATAATAATTATGAGTAAATACTAATAAACAATTATATAGTACAGTAAGTAAATTATGATACGAAAAAAGTAGATAATAATAAGTAAATACTTATAACAATAAGCAAGTTAAAAAGTACATAATAATATATAAGTTAAGTACATACACAGTTATTAAATATGGATTGTATGAAATATAGCTTAATTCCAGAGTGATTTATGATATAAGCGACAACATGGGTAATCCAAAACCAACACTCTCGGTTAGTATACATATTTTGACCATTTTCTTGAATAAATGTAATGTACCAATAGTTTTTATTTTTTCATTGAGCATATTATAAAGCAACGGGGCTTTATATGAAAAACTTCTTTGTCTAAAGGATGTTTTGGTATATACCGGCTGATACAAAGAAGAGCCCAATCTAGTGTTGCGCACTTGTTGAGATCTTTTCGCAGTGACAATGTTGTTGAAAAATTTACAAAGACCCTGTATTATGTACAACTGCCTTATTTTCATAATTTTGCTTTCGCTATATGGTAACTGTGATGAATACATAAAACTTTTCTTGAACACTATTTTTAAAATTAATTTTTGTGCAATATTTAAAGGCTCTAGAGTAGTCTTATGACAAGAACCCCAACAAATAACGTTATATGAAAGCATTGATTGAATATGAGCATAATATACAGTTTTTAATGTAATTTTGTCCAATATGTTTCTTAGAGTCTTGAAGATATAGGCTAGCTTAAATTTTTATCAATAATTAAGCCAAGATATTTGATATTGTCTACTCTTTCCAAAGATGGACAATTACACTCCTGTACGCAACAATGTATTTTTAAAGAGCGGTCCAAAGATGGTTGATTTACAGAAGAAATACTAAAAGTAATATATTTAGTTTTGTTCATGTTTAAGGTTAACATGTTTTGATCAAGCCAATTTTTGACTGCCCTTAATCCTGTCTCGCACTTAGCATACGTATCATCCCAAGTATCACCAGCAAATACTAAAACAGTGTGATCTGCAAATACAATCGAAGAACCAGAAAACGGTAGTTTACAGAGGTCATTAATATATAACAAAAATAAAATTGGAATCAGAACACTACCCTGAGGAACACCATATACAACGGGCCGTTTTCTGAGTAATTCCAAAATACCCACGAGATGGCAGCACGGTGTTTAGCGGTCCTCCTGTCATCTAATCTGTGGACCAAATCTATGGACTGACGTCTTTCAATGATTGATCTGTCATTTCGATAGCTATTTGCAATTTGTTTTCCGACAAGTTTAGCCAAACCGAGTTTGCTCGATTTGTAAGTAAAATTCACAAAAAGTAAGATGCTGCTCTCAGCAACAGACCATGCTGCTCAATGACCTCAACGCTAAGCAGGCTCACAACGATGATGGACTCCTTATCGTAGCGCTGGTTCTGCCCTTCAAACCATACGTTGAATGTAAGATATGGATTTTATTATACCTCTAATACTTTAACCAGGGATTTAACCGGTCTTTTAAATGTGATTAATTTTAAGTAAGTGGTACTATGGCACCCCCGATCAGGGTATGTTGTGAGGCTGAACTGAATGGAGGAGGAAATAATATGGGAAATGTGGAGGCTGGGAAATGCCTGGCTATTCACACCTGGTTACCTAACACAACTATTGCCATTTCAAGCAAGGTATTGCTTCTAAATGGTGGTTTTTCACCTGCTGTTTAAGGAAGGGCCTTAAAAGAATGGATTTTTAATAAAGATCTTGAAAAGACCACTATTAAATAAGGGAGGAGAGGGAAATATTCCTAGTATGTAGGGAAATATTGCATGAGAACAAGTCGAATGCTGCTGTCATCTACTGTGGATGGATGTTCCGCTCTTGTCTGGCGAATTTCTTGCTGGTGAACCGATACCAAAGGGATCTCATCAATTTATTAACATTATCTGCTACGTGTATTGCCTAGATCTGAATAACCAGACAGTTACCAATTTCCTCCAGACTCAAAAGCTGCTGTTTTGTTACTCTTAATTTTTCATTATTTTTGACATAGGTAAAAGCAAAGCTTAAATCTCAAAGCATAAAGCTCGAGGCAAAAATCTAATCGCTTAACACTCAAGCTTAAATTGAAAGCTTGAAGCACAATCTTTAAAATCTCCCAACTATGTCTAGGGCATTGCACTGGTCGTCTTCTCTCGGATTCCTTGTACTATTCAATTATAATTTTCAGACGAATCTGACCACATGACGAAGGAGCGTCTGCCCATCCGAGGCCACACATTCGAGGAGCATGTGGAATCCTTCACCAGCTACTGCGCTACTACCGCGGGGCTCCAGGTCATGCAGTGGTCATGCATGTCCTACCTCTGAGAGGAGGACTTCAACCAGTCCTACTACTGGCTGAACGACTATCTTCATCATCAAAAAGGACCCAAATTTCCCCTAAACCACGGCTGAATAGAAGTTTTAATAGGTTTACTTATATTACCTCTTATCACCTTTGTATTTTGATATCCCTCATCTGTGAAATAGATTATATTTCTATTGAATGTTTACAAATAAAATATTAGCATAGGAAAAATCAATTTTTTATCAAGTAAATTCTAAAAATAAATGTTAATTAATATTGTATACCTAGTATGGAGGTTGGGAGATTTCTACACTAGTTGCAAATTTAATTTGCTAATCTTATTTTCTTTATTTTAACAGGTTGACTGTTCACAAAGTTGCTCACACGTTGACCGATGCTACCACAACTATATAATATTAGGATGTGAAAAAAAAAATGTCAAAACAATAAATAATTTATGCATAATGTTAATTATTTGTTGTACTGATGTGTTCTTCTATGTGTATAATGTTTGTAAATGTTTTACGACACATTTATATTATGTCTGTAATCTTGTTCTTTTCATATTGACCTCGAGAAATAAAAGAAAGTTTTTTTCTATTTATTTATATATTTGTTAAATTATTTTGTGTTATTTAGTACAACTAAACAACAATCTTTTTTAACCATGGTAGTAGATGTCGTGCAAGGCCGAAGAAAACCATGACAAAACTGGAGCGACACTCACTCTTTATTTTAATAAAAGAAATATAATAATGATATAGTTATTTGTTTTTGGGGTGTTATGCCGTGTTGCGCTACCTCCTTCTTTAGCCAACTTTTCGGACAACGTTGGCTAAAGAAGGAGGTAGCGCAACACGGCATTACACCCCAAAAACAAATAACGAAAATATTTTTGACCGTGAAAATCTTAAAACGTATCATAATAATGATCGTTTATTTCAGTGTGCAATGCAATACATTCCATATTTTGAAATAGTTCAAATATTGATAAAATAACAATGCATTCATACACAGAATGGAACAGAAAATAAATGAAAAATATAGTATATAATAAATCCAAAAAAATATGCAAATATCCGTTGATGGGGGATATTTGACAGGCTCCCATTTCCAGAAGGGCATCAGCGGGGACTCCATCCCCATCCAGGCAACCATGGCAGTGATGATGGTATTCTTCGACTGGCGTAGTCTGCGCCATAAGCTTCCCCTGCGGTGGAACAAAAGTTTATTTTAATATAAACAGTTAACTTTTCATTTAAAATAAAACAATAACTTTGTAAACACCACTTTTATTTTTATACTTTATGCCATAAATAAACCAGTCAACTGGGTTTCGCTACAACCGTAGCTTCATCAGGGCAGTATAATACTCTACTAGGTACTTCTAATACTCTACTAGGTACTTCAAATAAGAGAAGTCAGATGTCCGGCTCAAGAAAATTTACCATTTTACCCTACTTTTTAACTCAAATGAAAAGTTATAATAACTAGGTACTTACATGTCTAACTAAATAAAGATTTAAACAATTGAGCATAGGTTTTTATTTTGAGTCTGGCGCGCTTACACACGCAAAATCTTATAAATGGCCATTAATAAAATCCAGTTTGACACCCCTCCGTTACGTAATAAATTATAATTTCCAGCTCATAATTCATAAATGATCGGTTTGTATAGGTCTATACGGTCTATACATAAATAAACCAATCATGGTCTATACATGGTCTATAACGTCTATAATCTATAACAGAGATGAGATATGCTTAGATTGCAGAATTTTGTAATTATTCCGGTCAATACCCGAATCCGGGGAATATATATTTTTGCCATAGACAAAGCGATCAATCAATGAGAACTTCGAAAAATCGGGAGATTTTGATGCCATTCCGGTAGATCGGGAGATGAAGTGAAAAATCGGGAGCTTCGGTAACACTGCCCGGAACCACACTCGTCATGAACAAAAGGAATGCCGTGACATTCAAATTAATCAAATACTATAGTTAGATCACGACAAGAAAAAAAAACAGTTGAGAAAAATAAGAATGTGATTGATTTAATGAATCCTTCCTATTTTATTTATATTTTTTATATAATATAATATAATTAATAATTATTTATAATAATTTATATTTATTTGCACCAGATTTAAATGTACGGGTTTAATTTTCCCCACAGGAAAAACTAAACCGTTTCACACACTTCCCAAATTATCATCTGGTCAATCCACGTTATGCAATTGCACTATATAAGTATTATAATTACAAAACAATACAAGAACAACATGTCAACCTACCAGAGACCAGATGGGAAAATAATTCACCGACTCCAGATATTTTCATATCAGAGGGTTCGGCTCTGTGGAATTCCTAATTGAACCTATAAATCCTACTGATCCCTCAATATAAATATTTTAAAAATCTTTTGTAATCCTACATGTATTTAAAATTACCGATTTTTGCATTTTTATATATAAATTCTTTGACAAATCTAATACGCCTAAATTTTGAATCAGAGACCTAGGTATAATGCCAGTAGCCGAAATAACAAATGGTAATATTTTTATAGTCCGAGAATGCTAAATTCTTTTAATCTCATTTCATAAATCTGTGTATTTTCTATTTTTTTCAGAAACAGTTTTTTGAATATTACAGGAATTTGGAATAGCTACATCAATGATATAATAATAATAATATAAGTTTATTCCAGAAAGTATGCAGGGGAGTGCAATGCAATACATTCCATATTTTAAAATAACAAAAAAAGATAAATGATAAGTTAAGGTAAAAAGTAAATAACAACACATAAATTAAATTAAATAAACGAATAAGCATGAAAAATGAAACTGAAAAGAAAAAATGATGTAAATATCAAACACTAAATGATTTTTAAATAGCCGTTTACGGGGGGTATTTCATCGTCTCCCGTCTCCAAAGGGTCATCAGGGGAGATTCCATCCAGGCAGTCATGGCGGTGATGATATAAGTTATTTTTTATTTATTTTGTCATGTAAAACTATATCAGGTCTATTATGACTAATTGTTCTGTCTGTTAGTATAGTTTTATCATAATATATTTTATAAAATTCATTTTATAAAAATGAATTTGGTTCATATTCATAATATGGTACTATATTACGGCAGTCAATCAAGTTATGTTTAATTACCAAACTTTGGTGGATTATTTTTAAAACCTGATTGTGCCTAAATGTATACTCGGACGGCGCTAATATATAACATCCCGATATAATATGTTCTATAGTTTCCGGAAAAGCCAAACATTTTCTACATAAATCATCAATTTGATTTATATCTTTGATTATATGCTTCCTATAATTTTTAGTATTAATGACTCTATCTTGAATGGCAAGCATAAATCCTTCTATTTCTGCGCTCAACTCTCCAATACTCAACCATTTGTTTGACGAAAGTTTGTCAACATACGTTTAGTTGAGATAATTGAAGTGTTTTGCATGAATAATTTTATTTGACCAGGAATCTAATAATTCCTGGTTAGTATTTATTAGAATGTTGGCATTCTCGTCATATAAATTTAAAGGTGTAATATTCCAATTCAAAATATTAACTATGTCCTTTTGATGAAACAACTAAACTTAATTACGCTGTCAGATAGGCGGATCATCTCTGACCTTGTACTATTAAATAAAATCATTAATAATTGCATTGACAACCCTGAAATTCTCGCCAAAATAAAATTTTACGTACCGATCAGAAATACGAGGCAATGTGCTACCTTCTTCTGTGACAATTTTAAAACAAACTATGAGGCTCATACACCTATAAATAGATTACATCATTTTGGTAATAAATTTGAGAATATTGTAGACATGGGGTAAAGTTCGGTTTATGGGCCAAATTCCTAAAAAATAAAACTAGTTATTTTTATACTAATTTGGGGTCGGGGAATCCGAATCTGAAAGAATTAGGCGGCGGCAAGCAATATTAACTGAATTACAGGACTTTAAAAATTTTTATACACATACAGGAAAATAGCCATTTTGGAAGCATTTTGATTCCTAGAAAATCAAACTAGTTATTTTTATACTAACTATGGGCCGGGGAATCCGAATCTGAAAGAATTAGGCGGCGGCAAGCAATATTAACTTAATTACACGACTTAAAAATTTTCTATACACACACACATGAAAATAATCATTCCGGAAGTATTTTGACACATGTAGTACAAAGATCATAGAAAAACACGATAACATAGATGTTTTTACCACACAAAATTAAGTGTTGCCATTAAGCAGTAATATTTATAACGTAAAATAACATGTTTATATTTTAAGTACTTATTTTTTATAATTGATTCTCAAATATTTTAGGGAGGTACACCAACTAGTATTGTGGAGTTTTTATGCCTTGACGCGAGTAGGCGTTATAAAGGGGCACGTTCTTTTGTATCACAAACCATGTTACATAAACCCGGCGTAGCTGCTAAACTACTTGAAAACAGGGATGTTTTTTTGCCGTGACGCGAGCAGGCGGTATAAAGGGGCACAAACCATGTTACACAAACCTAGCGTAGCCGCTAAACTTCTCGAAAACAGGGATGTTTTTTTGCCGTGACGCGAGCAGGCGGTATAAAGGGGCACAAACCATGTTACACAAACCTAGCGTAGCCGCTAAACTACTTGAAAACAGGGATGTTTTTTTGCCGTGACGCGAGCAGGCGGTATAAAGGGGCACAAACCATGTTACACAAACCTAGCGTAGCCGCTAAACTACTTGAAAACAGGGATGTTTTTTTGCCGTGACGCGAACAGGCGGTATAAAGGGGCACAAACCATGTTACACAAACCTAGCGTAGCCGCTAAACTACTTGAAAACAGGGATGTTTTTTTGCCGTGACGCGAGCAGGCGGTATAAAGGGGCACAAACCATGTTACACAAACCTAGCGTTAGGTTAGGTTAGGTTAGGTTAGGTTAGGTTAGGGACGCGAGCAGGCGGTATAAAGGGGCACAAACCATGTTACACAAACCTAACGTTAGGTTAGGTTAGGTTACGCATTTTTAAGACTACGAATTTTCATACTTTTGGTTTAAGAATACGCCGTTGAGATAGTCGTAATTCATCAGGTTAATGTGTTATGTGAAGAATTATCGTGTCGGAAATTATTGATATAGAGATAAATATTTTTGAGAGCTGGTAACACTGCCGGCACATGTTTTTGTATATTTCTTGCAGGGGCGTAAAACTTGGCTTTAACCTTGAAACTGACAGGAGTGAACCAAATTCTTATAGATAAAGCTGAATTTTATTATAGATAGGTCTAACTTTAAACGTCAAATGTCAAATTGCGTCATGCGATTATCAAACGAATTTGAATTTGTGTTGTTGACATCGCCATGGGCATATTTCATTTAAAAATCGTTTACAGGAATTCCAGAGGTGGAAAAATGTTTCAAATGTGTCCGCAATTGATCCAGAAATCAGGTAATTACATGAGACATTAACATTCAGCTTAATTTATCTGTAAATCTATTTGAGGTTAAATGACATATTGATAAAATATTCTTTCAATTTTACTTTAATAAGTATAATTGTAATACGTACGCCTCGTACGTCATACATATGTCTGTTAATGTTATATTATCGTTAACACAAGCTTATGGGTCCGAGTGGTTAATGTTTCACAAATATTGTTTCAGAAAATGTTCCAGACTTTGAATGACTTTGGAGCTTTACGTTAGGAACACCTTATAACATTGTTTGGCAGACCATAACACCGTTAATGGCAGGTAAAATTAATAATGCTACTAATTTATATGTTCATATGAACAGAAGTGAGAATACTTTTCCCTTGTGGTAAACAAAGTATGTCATCACAAGGGAAAAATACTGTATATTCTGTTCACAAACTTTGTTTAATGTGATATATTTTTTTCAGAACACATGATGCGGTTTTTACCGTGAGATGGCTGAAATGGGTCCCCGATGAAGGTATAGGTACTCTGTTTAATTTCGGTTGAAAGGAAATTTAGAATATGTAGATTTTTTATTTCATTCTACAAGAACTGTACGGTGACTGCTGGAAAGGAAAAATGGATAAAACGCTATATAGATGTGACATTGAAGATGAACGTATATAAACAAACAATACAGCTATTGTTTATGTTGATCTTTAATGTCACAGCTGTATGACGCTTTAGCCATGTTTCCTTTCCATTCCTTTGTCGATATTCTTTTTCAAACCATTTTTCAATTCATCGAATTCACCGAACCAGTGTTTTTATGTGCTATTATCGATTGTCTTTCTGAAAATAAAAAGAATTTAAACATGTACCCCCGAGTTATCATTTTTCAAGCAGAAAAATGTAAATTCGTCGTAGAAAACCAATCATTATTTGAAAATGTTTTCCTTTTATAAGGATTCATATTTCAAGTATTTTAGGTTTTTTACTAACGCTTGAATTTTTGATTTCCTCAGGATAACAGGTTTCCATCTGACAAAGCTCCTTGCTGAGGAAATGAGCTTTAAAAATTATGTAAAGCTCATTCCCTCAGGCTTTGTCAGATGGAAGGTTGTTTTCTTGGGGAAACTAAAACATTTTTCTGCTTTCAAGCATTTTTATTTTTAAATAATTTATTTGGCTAATGAATTAATAAAGTAGGTCCAATGCGATTATATTGTCTATGGTGGCAAATGGCCTTGAACTTCCTCTATGTTATTAAGACAATAGTTTTTGGTGGACCATTTTATTTTTGGTTAAGTTGGTGACAGTGATGACGAAATTTCTAGTATGGAGAAGGCCCGAAGATATCGATTTTATTTATGATTTCTTGTTTTTCTATGATCTTTGTACTGCGTGTCAAAATACTTCCGAAATGATTATTTTCATGTGTGTGTGTATAGAAAATTTTAACGTCGTTTAATTCAGTTAATATTGCTTGCCGCCGCCTAATTCTTTCAGATTCGGATTCCCCGGCCCATAATTAGTATAAAAATAACTAGTTTGATTTTCTAGGAATCAAAATGCTTCCAAAATGGCTATTTTCCTGTATGTGTATAAAATTTTTTAAAGTCCTGTAATTCAGTTAATATTGCTTGCCGCCGCCTAATTCTTTCAGATTCGGATTCCCCGACCCCAAATTAGTATAAAAATAACTAGTTTTATTTTTTAGGAATTTCGCCCATAAACCGAACTTAAGCCTAGACATGTTTGCAGATTCTGTATTAGTTAAAAAAGAAGTCTTTATAATTACTTTAATGAAATGTATGATTTTGATTTTAATTAATTTTATTTTTTATTATTATTTTAATCATTATAATTGTGTACTACGTACCTGCCTAACTATTATTATCTATCCTTGTAAAAGCCCACTAGGGGGTAAATAAATAAATAAAATAAATAAATTACAAATCTGTATGATTCAATCAAAAATAGTCCGACTAAATATAGTTTATAGCATAAATAAACCAATCCCTAGATCGATATCTTCGGGCCTTCTCAATACTAGAAATTTCGTCATCACTGTCACCAACTTAACCAAAAATAAAATGGTCCACCAAAAACTATTGTCTTAATAACATAGAGGAAGTTCAAGGCCATTTGCCACCATAGACAATATAATCGCATTGGACCTACTTTATTAATTCATTAGCCAAATAAATTATTTAAAAATAAAAATGCTTGAAAGCAGAAAAATGTTTTAGTTTCCCCAAGAAAACAACCTTCCATCTGACAAAGCCTGAGGGAATGAGCTTCACATAATTTTTAAAGCTCATTTCCTCAGCAAGGAGCTTTGTCAGATGGAAACCTGTTATCCTGAGGAAATAAAAAATTCAAGCGTTAGTAAAAAACCTAAAATACTTGAAATATGAACTCCTTATAATAGGAAAACATTTTCAAATAATGATTATGGTTTTCTACGACGAATTTACATTTTTCTGCTTGAAAAATGATAACTCGGGGGTACATGTTTAAATTCTTTTTATTTTCAGAAAGACAATCGATAATAGCACATAAAAACACTGGTTCGGTGAATTCAATGAATTGAAAAATGGTTTGAAAAAGAATATCGACAAAGGAATGGAAAGGAAACATGGCTAAAGCGTCATACAGCTGTGACATTAAAGATCAACATAAACAATAGCTGTATTGTTTGTTTATATACGTTCATCTTCAATGTCACATCTATATAGCGTTTTATCCATTTTTCCTTTCCAGCAGTCACCGTACAGTTCTTGTAGAATGAAATAAAAAATCTACATATTCTAAATTTCCTTTCAACCGAAATTAAACAGAGTACCTATACCTTCATCGGGGACCCATTTCAGCCATCTCACGGTAAAAACCGCATCATGTGTTCTGAAAAAAATATATCACATTAAACAAAGTTTGTGAACAGAATATACAGTATTTTTCCCTTGTGATGACATACTTTGTTTATCACAAGGGAAAAGTATTCTCACTTCTGTTCATATGAACATATAAATTAGTAGCATTATTAATTTTACCTGCCATTAACGGTGTTATGGTCTGCCAAACAATGTTATAAGGTGTTCCTAACGTAAAGCTCCAAAATCATTCAAAGTCTGGAACATTTTCTGAAACAATATTTGTGAAACATTAACCACTCGGACCCATAAGCTTGTGTTAACGATAATATAACATTAACAGACATATGTATGACGTACGAGGCGTACGTATTACAATTATACTTATTAAAGTAAAATTGAAAGAATATTTTATCAATATGTCATTTAACCTCAAATAGATTTACAGATAAATTAAGCTGAATGTTAATGTCTCATGTAATTACCTGATTTCTGGATCAATTGCGGACACATTTGAAACATTTTTCCACCACTGGAATTCCTGTAAACGATTTTTAAATGAAATATGCCCATGGCGATGTCAACAACACAAATTCCAATTCGTTTGATAATCGCATGACGCAATTTGACGTTTAAAGTTAGACCTATCTATAATAAAATTCAGCTTTATCTATAAGAATTTGGTTCACTCCTGTCAGTTTCAAGGTTAAAGCCAAGTTTTACGCCCCTGGTTTATAGACATATGATTCGAATTTTTAAAACATGTAACAGTTACGAGAATTGTGTACTACGTACCTGCCTAACTATTATTATCTATCCTTGTAAAAGCCCACTAGGGCGTAAATAAATAAATAAAATAAATAAATTACAAATCTGTATGATTCAATCAAAAATAGTCCGACTAAATATAGTTTATTCGAATTTTTAAAACATGTATTTACTTTAAAAAATGCCGGAAGGTAATGATGCCTGGTCGGTAACAAAGTTGTTTTCGAGCAAGGAGATCGCAGATATTTCTTTATTCAGCGACGCACGGCTTCCTCCGTCTAGATTCTAGATGTAGTGTGAAGTTTAATAATATTGGTTGAAGCTGAAACAAAGACCGTCTAACTGTGCCAGTGTCATTTCATTCCTCTTTACAAAATTAATCATTTTATATAGATAATAGTTTTAAAATAGTATTGTAAATTAGTGTAATATAGTTTTTACTTGTATATTTGTTTTCACTGTAAGTATTTGTGTTATATAATTGGTTCTTCGGAGCAGTTAAGGTAAGATTTTTTTTTGATTTGTGTGCTGTAGATTTATTCGAAAATGGATAAAGAAAAACCACCTGATCCCCCAGATGATGGTTTGCTATCTGAATCCTCGTGTGTTACAAAAAAAATAATCGCGGTTAATATTCCGGAGGCTTCGGACTTCGTAACGATTACGTCAAAAAAAAGAAAAATTGCTAAACCAGCAGATAATAGAAATGCAACAGATTTTGAACAAATACATCGAAAAACACCCTCCACGCAAAACGACTCCCTTCCAAATAATTCTGTTTTACAGGATGTAATTCCGTCCACTTCTTCCTCGATTTCAAGTCTAAGTCCAGCAAGCCCATCAACCACACCCGCCCCACTGGTAAACAATACTCCTTCACAAATGTCACGTCTGTATAATAATCTTGATAGACCACCTTACATTACACACGTGACTAAAATTTCAAAGAATGAAAAACAATCAAATTTATACGATGTGGACTTTGGACATTTTATGTTTAAAAATAAAATCCACCCTGTCTGGAATGGAGTAAAATCGGTTGGGCGTAACCGTCTTTCTGTTGAATTCAAGACAGCGGCTGAGGCCAATAGCTTTGTAAAATCTGATGTTGCCAAAAAAAACTCGTACAACGTTTTCATACCTACATATCAGGTTACAAAGTTAGGTGTCACAAAAGGGATCCCACCGCACTGGTCGATAGAGGACATCCTGGAAAACATTACTGTTCCTCAAGGTTTCGGAAAAGTTTTAAAAGCGCGTCGTCTAAATTACAGGTTTAATACGGGAAACTCTGTAGAATGGAGACCCTCCCAATCCGTTGTCCTAACATTTGACAGCAAAGACCTTCCACAAAATGTTACTATGTTTAACGTCTCTCTACCAGTAGAGCTCTATGTGTTCCCAACTGTGCAATGCTACAAGTGCTGCAGATTTGGACACACAAAGAACCTCTGCAGATCAGAACCCCGTTGCTTCAAGTGCAGTTCGTCCCATAGTGGCGATTCCTGTGATAAAACAGAGGAAAATTATAAATGTTTAAACTGCTCCGGTACCCACATGTCCATCAGCAAAACTTGCCCTGAACTGTCAAGGCAGCGCAATATTAAACACACAATGGCCGAGAAGAGCATCTCTTATGCGGAAGCATCAAGAATGTTTAACAAATCCATTCCATCTTATTCTGAAGTAACTTCCAAAAATTCTAAAAAATCCACCCCTTCTCAACCTTCTTCTTCTTCATTTAGAAAAACTGTTGAAAGGGTCGTGAAACCTAGAGTTCTAACAAAAAAAAATAATGCTAATCACGAATCCCTTCTGTGGTTCCCTAATGGACAAATTCCTTCCAGTTCAAATTTCAATTCTTACCTAAAGTCATCTACTAAAGAACAAAATAATAATATAGACCTTAACTCTACACTAATCACCTCATTTTTACATATTTTACAAACTTTAAATAAAAACAACATTCAAATACCGTCCCACGTTGCTAAACAAATTACTAATATTATCAACTCAACTAGAAATGGCTCCTCTGATGAGGATTCTTCAGTGGAATTGTCATAGTCTTAGAAATAAGACTGAAGAATTTTTAAACACATTACACTCAAACTCAATTGCAGTGGCTGCCATCTCGGAGACGTGGCTGGAACCGGATTCTGATTTCAGAGTCAGGGGATACCACTGTCTTCGAGACGACCGTCAAGATGGAAAGGGCGGCTCCGCTCTTTTCATTAAAAAATCATTACCCTTCTCCCCTGTAGATGTAAAACCAATTGGTTGTCCTTTTCAAGTGACGGCCGCAAAGGTTTTTGACACTACAATAATTTCTTTGTATATATCACCATCTAATAAACCTTCTAAATCAATCCTAAAAGCTATGTTTTCCAAGGTCACTACCCCTTCTCTTGTTCTGGGAGATTTCAATGCCCATCACGGATTATGGGGAGCTCACAATTGTGACAGAATGGGCCGAGATATTGTTGATCTACTAGATGAACTAGACTTTTGTATTATCAATGATGGTTCTCCTACTCGTCTTCAGGTGCCTGGTCAGCGACCCAGCATGGTTGATCTTACTATTTGCAATTCCAACATAGCCGCATCCCTGTTATGGAAGGTTTTGGATGACCCTCATGGGAGTGATCATTACCCCATCCTCATTGAATCCTCAAATATTTATCATTCCAACAAAAATGTCAAGTGCAGTAGTCGAAAACCAAGGTTCTTAACTGCCAGAGCCAACTGGAATGACTATTCAAATCATACAAAGTTCTCTGTGCAAAATCTGCCCTCTCCAACTACAGAAAATGTTGCGGAATGTTACGATTTATTTGTGTCTGCAGTCATTACGGCCGCAGAAAAATTTATCCCCATTAAAACGACACGTAACAAAGGGAAACCTCCCCCAGCTCCTTGGTGGGATATTGAATGCTCAGACGCAGTAGATATGAGGAAAAAATATGCGAAAATTTATTCAACAAATATGAATATGGAGAACTTCCTTCAGTATAAACAAATTGAAGCTAAGACCAAACGTCTTCTAAAAAACAAAAAACGTCAAGGCTGGAAAAAATTTTGCACATCATTATCTCCCGAAGTTCCTCTTTCAGTTGTTTGGAATTCAATTCGCAGGTTTAAGGGTTATCACGTCCCAACGGTGACTCGACCACTCACTTCAGAGTGGGTGAAGGAATTTGCCGATAAACTAGCTCCTCAAACTGCAAGTAATTTTAATGAAACAGAATTCACATACTCATTTAAAACACGGGGTTGGATGGACACCCACTTCAATTTAACGGAACTTAGGGAGGTCTTAAACGATCTCACAGACTCATCCGCTGGTGTAGATGGAATTCCTTATAGCTTTATTAAAAACTGCGACGTTACCACACTAAACTATTTTCTTTCAATTATAAATCTGATCTTTGACTCCGGCAAAATTCCATCATCCTGGAAAACTCAAATAATTGTTCCCATTCTGAAACCCCAGAAAGACCCTAACTCTGGACTTTCTTACAGACCTATAGCTCTGTCATCTTCCTTAGTTAAAATAGCTGAACATATGATTAAAAGACGTCTAGACTGGTATGCAGAAAATGAGAAAATTCTTCCCAGCTCTCAGTTTGGCTTTCGAAAAAGAAAAAGTACGATCGAAAGTGTGTCCATCCTGACTTCTGATATCCAGTTAGCCCTGGCCGATAATGAATTCCTTGTCGGTGTTTGCCTTGATGTGTGCGGAGCTTTTGACAATGTTTTATTGGATGTTTTATTTAATAAATTATTAAAAATTGGCATCCCTCGTAAGCTTTCCAGTTTTATAATTAACCTCCTTCTTACCAGGAAAATTCAAATCCAGGTGCTGGATTCTCCTCCACTGGAAAGAATAGTAAACAAGGGTTTGCCTCAGGGCTCCGTCCTTAGTCCTATCCTTTTTAATATTTATACCTTTGACCTGCATCGGAGTATGCATCCATCTTGTAAAATACTCCAGTATGCGGATGATCTTTTTATATATATTTCAGGACGAATTATTTCTATTCTGGAGGATGTGATTAACATTTGCATGAAAAACCTTGACACCTGGTTAAAAAATCACGGCTTAGAAATTTCTCCGTCCAAAAGCAATGTTATCGTCTTTTCCAGAAAACGTGTTACTCCGCGTGTAACAGTCCAAATAAATAATTCAATTCTCCCTATGCAGGTACAAATAAGATTCCTTGGGGTAATTTTAGACTCTAAGTTAACATGGAACCCGTATGTTAATTTAATCATTAACAAATGTCAAGCTGGCCTCAACACTTTACGTGCCGTCTCACGGGTCTGGTGGGGAAGTCATCCATTCACCCAAAAACTTTTTTATAACGCATATGTTAGGAGTCATTTGGATTACGCGTCATTCCTCATTGAACCCACTTCTAAAAAGAACCTCGCAAGGTTGGACCGTATTCAATTTCAATGTTTAAGATTGATTATCGGAGCAATGCGTTCTTCCCCAATTAACGCTTTACAAGTGGAGGCTGTGGAGGCTCCTCTTCATTTCAGAAGACAGTTCTTGGCTGACAAGTTTTTATTTAAATGCTTAAGACTCTCTAATCACCCACTGAAAGACAAAATTACTGCACTCACTGCTCAAGTGAAATCACTTCCATATTGGAGGAACAAATCAATCCCTCTTCTTGTTAAAAGCCTCCATACGTACTGTTCGTATAAACCCCTCTTAAATCCATCAGACAGACTTCCTTTATACGCCAACTCCTTTCGTATTCATTTGTGTAAACCAAATATTCTTTTTTCTCTCGGCATAATTAACAATCACGAAGCTCCAACAAAACTTATCCAAATTTTAAATTCGAAATATTCCAACTGGAAAATTATTTACACAGATGGTTCCAAGTCTCCCTTATCAAACCATGTGGGAGCGGCATTCCACTGCCCATCAGATCAAGTCGATAGAAAAATTAAACTTCCAAAAGAGGCTTCCGTTTTCACTGCTGAATGTTTAGCCATTTTTGAATCCCTCAAATACATTGACGATGTTAACATTGGAAAATTCTTAATTCTCTCCGATTCCCTGAGTGCACTTCAAAAATTAAACTCTTCCCCTTTCCATTACCCAGAAGACGATTTCTGTGTTGGAATTCGCACTTTAATTCATAAATTAACCGACTCTGGCAAAGAAATCATCTTGGCTTGGATACCTAGTCACTGCGGTATCCCTGGAAATGAAAAGGCCGATTCATTGGCGAAAGATGCCATTATTTCGGGGGATATTTTATATAACTTTTTAAACACCGATGACATTTTCATAAAATTGAAGGAAAACATGATTTCCACATGGCAGAATCATTGGGAAGAATCTAGTCAATCAAAAGGATATAGCTTTTTCACAATTCAGCCAACGATTCCTTCAAAACCGTGGTTTTCAAGACTTTCTTTTAACAAATTCTCGACATCATCCATTTGCCGCATGCGGATAGGGCATTGCTGCCACAATGTTCACCTGACAAAAATTCATATTAAGAATTCTGCGATGTGTGAATGTCGTCTTGGTGAAGAGGATCTCAATCATATTTTTTTCAGTTGTCCTTTAAATAATTCATACAAAAATTTCTTCCCTCACCTAATCAGTTCGGGTATATTGCCTCCCTACAACATTGCATGCCTGTTATCTTCTGTGAACAAACGCGTGTATAAAGTCTTGGCTAATTTCCTGAATATTAACAGCATCAATTTGTAACTGTAAGTTAAGTTTCATGTATTTATTTATTTATTTTATTTTTTACGCACAATAAATTGTGTCAGCATATCTTTTAATTTCCTTGTTATGTTTAATTAAAATCTTCTCTTATTGTAATAATTTTGCGTATTATTATTATTATTATTTGTATAGTATTATTATATAATGTAGATAGGTTCTTGTTATTAAAACTAAATTAGTTAATATTAACCAAAAATTACACTCACAAAAGCATTCACTTGACACTGGCCAGAACACTCTTTTGGGGTGAAGAGCCATTAAAAAAAAAAAAAAAAAAAAAATAGATGTAGTGATACACTGGTTAGTAACGGAGGTGCGGGGCGGGATACAGCTGACGAACAGGGACAAACGCGGCCACAATTTTAATTACCGCTTTCGCGGAAGACTATGACGATTTTCTCTGGACAAAATCAAAATCTCAATTCTTTCTATGATACAATAGCTTTAAAAATAAATTAAATACAAATAAATATGCATAATTAGTTGTACATACAGGTCGATTAATGAATGTAGTGATTATTCTAGTGTAAACTGTTCTTATTTGTAGATCAATTTACCGGTCCCTCATTTTCATGGGGAAGGTAATGAAACAATACTCATAACATCATGTAGAATTACCTCCCGAAGTTAATGCATTTTACCCCCGGACACCCTGTATAACTCGTCGCGTTAATGATATTTCAGAAGAAATAGTATTATTTATGCATTGAACCGCTTTCTCGTTAATACGGAATATTTTTTATTCAAACAGTTAGATTTAGCTTTATTAAATCTTACAAAGGATTGCAAAGGGTGAAGATATGAACTCCGTTCATTTCGCGTCCACGATGCAGGAACGAGTGTGATATAGGCCTGTTGAAAAAGTATCGATGTATCGGTATTTTTAATTCAAATACATCAATATTTTTAGCTGATATATCGATACAAAATATCCAATATCGAAAATTGTATCAAATACGATATTTTTATTTATTTATGTACTAACTAAAGTCACTAGAATCCATAACCGTATAGGAACGATCGGAAAAAAGTAACTGTATTGGTTCATGACATCTGGCGGTTGAAATTTTAACTATTAATAGCTTACAAATCTATTGTCTTTGCATTTTAGTATTTGTGATCACTAATACTATCTCATATGCGTAGATAGTAGATACATAAGCGGGGTTTACACGCAGAGATAAGCGGGGTTTACACGCAGAGTTTGGCCTGCGAGTCTCAGCACACTTCGCTCCGAATCGTTGGCGGAAAGGTACGTGTAAACGCGATCGACTCGCAGGCGAAACGCTCCAGTCACTCGCCAGTTCGTATCAGCGTTTGGCCCGTTGAGCGTTCACACGTAAGGGTTGGAGCGGGTGCCGCGCGAGATGTCTTTGACTTTTTTTGTTTGTTTATGGCTATTTGCTGACTGATTTTATTCAAGAATTAATTTATCTGCCATTCAGTGTTACCAGATGCGTGGTTTTTTGGGTCGTTTATACCTCCACGGTTTTCTCAAAAAACCATATCGAACTCTTGTTCGATATTCGATGATTGTATTTTAGCGGTCGCCAAATGATCTACTTTTGAGTGGATATGATTTGTTTATTGTTTGCATGGGTCGCGTGAGTGAAATCCCGAATTCAGGAATGTAGTTCTTGAAATTTTGAACTTTAGTACGGGACTACGGGTTCACAACGTCTTTTTATTTAATAATAATATGAATTAATTAATAAAATGATTTGAATATAACCATGTAAGTAACTTTAATAAGGTACCTACTCTAGGTACCGTAATTTTTAGTAATTATTATTGTTATTTATATTTTAATCTGAATATTTAATTGAAAATAGATTTCTGTAAATTAAGTTTGATAAAAGAAAAAATAAAAGTTTTATATGTGTAGTCTCATCTCACAGTGTATTATTTGCGAATAAAACACATTGATATATATTCGATTTTGAAGTATTAACAATACATCGGTTCAATACGATGAATCGTTACTATACATCGAGTGTTTACAATACAACGATGTATATCGTCCATCCCTATAAGAAAGTCTTTTGACCTCTCCAGCCAGAATCCCTCAACCCATCACCTCGAGAAATCCTGAATTATAGCTGAGCAGTGACCTTTTCAACAACAGAATCAATAATAAAAGAAAAAAAATCTACTGATGAATAAATGTTCATATTATTATTATTATAAGTCCCAAATTCTGTTACAAACAAAAGTAGTGTGTCAGTAATAATATGAAAACAGCTTGTTTTTTAAATGATGACATTTTACTGAAAAACTTAAAATTGCTGTAAATATTTACTGGTTGATGATTAATTTGCATATGTATATATATATATATATATATATATATATATATATATATATATATATATATATATATATATATTCTAAAAGGCAATTAAATTCTCTATACTTCTTTTAAATAAATTTCTTTCTTTGATGGATATTTTAGACGATATGAAGGAATTTTTGATGAAAAATGTGAAGTAAAATGATTTTTTCGAAAATATCTACATTTGTGGAGCGTGTAACTCAAAAACAGCTAGGATTTCGAAAATTACGTATGGAATAAAAGTTGTAGGTAATTTTATGAGCTTTTACTTATTATGAGAAAATTTTCCTCTGCGGCGCCCCGTTTTCGGGATATAAGCGGAAACCCGACAATTGGGACCTTCTCCCCCGCCCTCCCCCCTCTAGCTCACCACCTAGATGTCAGGACTTTTAGTATGTTCAAACCCTAAGCACCCTGAACAAGTTTCTGAAGGAATCGCTTAGGTTCCTGCTCACGCACTCTACACCTCCTTTTGGACCATTCATTGACTGGACTAATAGTGAAATCAGTGGCGTAGCGTGGGGGGGGGGGGGGCGGCCTGCCCCGGGCGGCACTTTTAAGGGGGGCGGCAAATTTTCACAATAAATAATAATATTATCTTGGAAAAATTTATACCATTTCAAATCATCATTTAAAAATGTTCTACGATACTTTCGTTTACGAATCCAACAATTGTTATTATTATTTATTAAAAATGTCAACAATTATATTTTTTTAAGCTGCAAATTTCGCAATTCACAGGAAAACCGTACGCATATTATGAGAGTAATATTAATTAAAGCTTTTTTTTTTACAGTGAATACCGCACAAGAATCTCAACTGCTCCCGTCTGGAGCCAGTGAGACTATGGCATCCCCAATTGGGGTATGTTGTGAGGCTGAAGGTAGTGGGGAGGGGAAGGAGGTGGGGAAGAGGAAGGTTGGGAAGTACCTGGCTATTCAGATCTAGTCACCAAACACGGCTAAAGCCATTTTCAAGCAACTTTTCAATTCTGAATGGTGGTCTTACACCAGGGCGATACTAATAGTATCTTCCATTCTAGAACATGCCGCAAATATACTATATATTATTTTAAATGAATTAATTGTGAAATAACACACATTAATCAAATAAAATTTATTTGCGCATGCCGAGTTCGAACCCGCGACCTCCGGATTGTGAGTCAAGAGTCTTACCCACTGGACTACGGAGGTCGTCGAAGCTAATAACTCGCAAACAGATTCATTCTTAATTAAAACCAGAATTGTGTTCAGAATGTATTAACGAATTAATTTCATTTGTGTATTCATCTGCTGATACATTTCGAAAGAGACCGTTATTTTATTCGAAGTGCAGTTATGAAATTCTAGTTGCAGACTATGTATGTGCTGCCAATATCAAAGAGAAACCATTTTCATATTCTGAGTGTAGTTTTAATTCGCCAAATATAGATTTAATTTAACCCGTCTAATCACTGGAGACACAAATTGTCCCACACATTTAATTTTAAAATAAATTTGTGAAATTATTTCCCACATATTTAATTAAAATAAATTTGTGATTGCGATAAATAGTTAAGATAAAGTTTTATTACATTTAAAAAAAAAGAAATCTGTATTTAAAATTTTAAGTTTATTCTATTAGGTACTTTAATTCGAATGTTCGCAGGCGTGTATTTTTGAGCCAATCCACATTTTCAATATCAAAATTTTAATATTTAAAAAGAATAATGTTCTAATAAGCACATCAGGAAAAATTACAATATCTGGATTTAAGAACAATTTTGTTTTCAATTTTGCAAAAGGATAAAAAAAACAATAAAAAGGAACATTTAAAATACATGGGAAGAACCGGAAATTTCGTACAAAAACATTGACAGGCAAAAGTTTATAGATATTTTTTCTTATTATTCGAAGGGTTAAACCAGTTTTCAGAATGTAAAATTCCATTTGAGGATTCATCTGCTGACATGATTCAAAGCAAAATATTATCTTATTCGAAATTCACTTATAAAATTCTAGTTGCAGACTCTGTATCCTGTACCTGCTGCCAGAATCAGAGAAAAACCATTATCATGTTCTGAGTGTACTTTTAATTCGCCGCATACAGACTTAATTCAAACCCATTTTGTGTTGAGAACGTAAATTTCCAGTTGTGGATTCATCTGTATGTTGACACATTTGAAAGGAAAACATCCTCTTATTTGAAGTTCAGTTATAATATTCTATTTGCAGACTATGTATGTGCTGCAAGAATTAAAGGAAAACCATTTTCATCTTCTGAGTTTAGTTTAAATTCGCCAGGTACAGATTTAATTTAAACCAGTACAGAATGTAAAATTCCAGTTGGATTCATCTGCTGACACATTACGAAGGAAAGCATTCTGTTATTCGATGTGCAGTTATAAAATTCTATTTGCAGACTATTTATTTAATGCCAGAATCAAAGTAAAACCATTTTCATGTTCTGAGTGTAGATTTAATTCACCGCATTCAAACTGGTTTTGTGTTCAGAATGTAACGATAAATTAAATAACGGGTTGCAGATTCATCGTGCATCGAGTGAAGTTTTACATTTGAGTTACATAATTCTGTAAAATTCTGAGAAATTGTTTGTTGCGTGTGTAACTATTATTTGGGGACTCTAACGCAGTATCAATAAATCAACTTTTGAGTAGAATTTATAAACATGATTTTGGTTGAAAGAATACTCGTCAAATGTGATTTTAAAAAAATCCGGCTCGAATGTAATCAGGTCGTGATACAAAAATGGGATTTACGAATACAACCCCCCACCCCAATCCCCCTCCCGCCCGCTAGAAGAACCCAAATAAGTGGGCGGCGAAATTTTCCTACGCCCCGATGTTCTGAGTGTAGTTTTGATTCACCATCTACAGATTTAATTAAAACCAGTTTCGTGTTCTGAATGTAAGTGCCGGTAGAATCAAAGAAAAACCATCTTTTTGTTCTGAGTGTAGTTTTGATACACCGCATATTTGGTTTAATATAAACCAGTTTTGTGTTATCGACATAACAATAAGTTGCCGATACATCATTTGAGTTGCATTCCATACGTATGCGTGATGAAGATGCAAATTCTATTAGCAGCTATATATAAATTTGTAGTAGAATTTATAAGCATGATTTTATTGAAAGAGTACTCGGCACATGGAATTATAATCGGCATAAAATAATAGAAAATAACTACCCACCCCCCCCCCCCCCCCGGTGAGCGCTTGAAAATCTGCGGAAGAAGTACCTGTAGAAGTTGGGGGGGGGGGGGGGGGGGGGGGCGGCAAAATTTTCCTCCGCCCCGGGCGGCCGAAACCCACGCTACGCCACTGAGTGAAATACATATTTTAACAAATATCTACGCCAATTAAGAGTGCTAGCTCTTGCGCTTGGCGTAGGAGTTATTTCATAATTATTTCATTATTATTACATAATTTTACAAAGAGTGTACAATAAAAATCTTACGTACTAGGATATTGTGACGTAATTTTAATATGGCATGAAATGAAGTTATAACATTTTGATTGGTGATGTTATGGTTGTTATTTTTTTTAAAGAATAATTTGACCTTTTATGTCTTTGTAAATATAATTATTGTGCATTTGTTGTGTTGAAATAGAGGAATTTGGATGTTAAATTTATGCCTTAATGATGAGATAAGTTAAAAAAATCTATTAAATTTTCTTTGAATATTATTTGTAATATTGAATCTTTTTTATGAAGGTCTTACACTTTGAAAAAAATTATGCTGAAGGGAATGTAGGTTGTCTTTTCAAAATTACTTAAAGAAATAATTTTTGTACCGCTTTTACAGGACTTACAATTTTCTCCTACGCACTTCTCCATCCAATGATTCCATAATGAATTAGTGGTTGGTGGGGGGAGGAGGGGCGGGGGAGGGGGAGGGAGGGCGGTGAGAGGGGGGGAGGTGGAAGAGGCGAAGTGGGAACCCCCCTTACACCATGCGCGCGAAGCCGCAGGAAAAAGCTAGTAATATAATTGTTGCGGCGGGTAGCAAATGATCCCTCTCAAGATCGAGGGATCAAATGCTGCGTGGATGTTGTGGACTGTTTACTGTATGCGGTTCATATTTACCTATTTATTATATTTTAATCGCACTTACCCATACTGCTTCCCTCTTCGTTCAGTGTTCACTGGAAAGGTAGGTATGTTAAATTGGTTGAAATTTTGGAAGGGAATGGCGATTGGGAATGAACGTTTGATCGCGAAATATTAAGCGAGAATGGATGACGCGTGGCGATGGTACTTGCGAATAGCTGCGAGATTTAAAAGTTCACTTTGCGGTTTGATTTCTAAAAACTGTAAAAGCGGTGCGGTTTTAGGACTTCTGTCCTGTGCGGCGAGGTAAATTCAACTGAGGCAGAGGGCACCAAATACGTATTTTAGAAAGGACCACATGTAACAATAAAGGCGCAAACAATAATAAATAATTAATTCCACCTAAATAATGTTCTAACTTATCGAATAGTACCATACTTTCTTCCGTATAATCGTCATACAAAATGAACACCTGTTGAAAAACTTTTCAGGAGTGATAACGTCACACGATTCACTATAAGTGCGGTGTTTTTCAGGGGATCTTGAAAAATTAAAACTATGAAAATTATTTTAACTATTAAAACAAACTCTAAAAAAATATATGAAGTTATTTAAGTCAGAAGGTCATTATTCATTAAAAAAATGGGCTGGAGTTCTCTATTACACCGAGGTACTTTATTTTAGTTGTATGGTTTAATATGGTACATGAATTATTACAGACTTTTTTCTTACATTTTTGTTGCGTATATATTAATGTTGGGGTAAGTTTTGAATTCATTTATTGAGAAAGGAATATAAACTGTTTTTTTGCATTAATTGTAAGTAGGCTTGTGAAGCTTGCCGTGCTGACGAAGTTTTAATTTAAAAAAACACTTAGTAGTATACATTTAGTTTCCGAAATTGTGAATTTTAGTAATTTACATCAAATGTTTTACACTGTATAATAGTTTTTCAATCCATTTTTATGTATGAAACAAATAGCCCCGTATTTTGCGTATAGCTTGAGAAAGATAACAATCGCGTACTGGCAACAAAAAATATTACTGTCTTCGCTTGTTTGACGCTTGACAGCTGACATATCTCGGATGTCATGCGGATGTCACATGGATTTCACCGATTTCACCATAGGTAAAAAATAAAGTTGAAAATAATAATTACTTTATTTTACATGTCTAATCTAATAGATAAATATGATTTCCATTCAAAAACATTGGTTTTTAATTTTGTTTTTGGAAAAAACATTCTTGTTCCCGAGCTGGCACATTGGTCGTTGGTGTTTGTTTTACTTGATATTATTTTGATTATTTCAATATACCTATATTCATTTATTTTAAATACTTCTTATTTATATATTACATCTAACTTATTTTTATATTACATCAGAAATTTGTTACATGATTAGATCACCATGATACTGGAAGGAGGCTAGGAGTCAGACGGAGGAGAAGACGAAGAGGGCTGGCCAGTGGAATATTTAGAAGTTTTCCAGAATCGTGCAGAGGGATGCATTGAGCCAAGCCAAGCCTCTTGGAATGGATCCATTCGTAGAAATCCATCAAGTACTTTTATCATTACATATTTCTTATTGCTAGCGATTATTGCGTTTGATGTTATTATAAAACGATGAACATGTCTGGGTTTTAAATGAAACTATGAAGTAATATTTTTTCATTTATAGAGTTTGGAAGAGAGACAGCAGCCACAGGGGGGGAGTCAGAGTCCTGCACTGTACACTGTACCCCTAGGACAGCCCGGTAAAGCCTCAACTTCCCATGGACGGAGAGCTGATCTACGGTGGATCAAGAAAGATTACGAGAATGTTGACTCTCACTGTGATGTGACCTTTTCAAACCCACCACTGAATATGTCTGTCTACAATATTTTTTATGTTTCATATATGAAAACACTATAAAAAATATTGTTGAGTAGACAAATTTGTATTCTGTACAAAAAATAGCATTAGCGTAAACACCTCAGTCAACGAAATGAACTGATTTCTAGGAATGCACATCATGATGGGTATCCTCAAGTATCCGGCATTCCACCTTTACTGGGTAAACGATAAAAGGCTATCTCTTATCGCAGATGTCATGCCTAGAAATCGTTTCACTAAGTTGCGGTTGTGTTTTTATTTAAACAACAATAACACGTTGATTCCGAGAGGATGCCAGGGTTACGACAAACTATTTAAAATAAGGCCGTTGTCAAATGCCCCGCATGAAAATAAGGTCAAGGTGGAACCTGAGGAGTTCAATTCTGTAGACGAGCTCATGATACTGTTCAAAGGTAGAAGCAATTTGAAGCAATACATAAAAAAATAAGCCACACGAGTGGGGCATCAAAGCCTTCTCCCGAGCGGTAGCCAGTCACAGTGTGGCCAGTGGCCAGTAGCCAGGTAGGTGGGCTCGTCTATGATTTTGAGATGTACATGGGCAAAAACAGTAATGTGGGTGAGAAGACTGCCCGGTATGACGGTATGAGTGAAAACATTGTTTTTTTTTACATTAGCTCCACATAGGAGGCCCTGGGGAAAATAATTCCCCGCAGGGCCTATTTCATCTTTGGGGATGCTGTGAGGAGTGTCTTTTTAGGAGAGGAAGTTCTGGGAAGGAAAAGGGTATTAGGAGTGGGTAGGAATCTGGGGGTAAGTGTGTCCAGGAGTGACGGTCGTATGAATCCATCCCTCCCACTGCGGTGCAAGGTGATGAAGGTAGTTAGAAAGTTGATAAAGGGTATCCCTCCAAACCGTAATTTCAAAGTCTCCACTGACATTGTGTAATATTTTTTTATTCAAATGTGTATGAAATATCTAGTCCAGATATTGATCGTCCAGTTGATTTAGTCAGACATCTCCAAATCCTAAGTTTTGAGAATATATATTCAAATGTCCACCATAAATCAAATATTAATTACACTTGTCTCTGTTTTAAATACTTAAAATGATGTAAAATAACACTGGGAGACTGTCTATTAGTATGACATTTATTATTATGACATTTTGAAATATCCTACTAGTGATCTAGAATCCATTTGTCACATGAGAACGGGCCATTTCTACGACTCGGTCTTGAGTTCGACAGCTAAGCTGTGGAATGATTTGCCGGCCTCTGTGTTTCCTCCCTCCTACAAGACCTATGTTCACTCCTTCCCATGGGCGTAGGCACGGTAGGGCAAGGTGGAGCGTTTGCCCCATGCCTGGCCTGCCGATGCATGAGCTCCGAGTTTCTCCACTGAGTCGCATTTTCAAATTTACAGCACTTCATAGGATGGTTTTTCCTTTTTTAGTTCTTATTATCTGCATTCATAAAGCCTTAAGCATGAATAAGTTGTTACCTACTCTAGATTTTTATTTTTTCCCCACCCTAAATCAAAACCTGGCTACGCTCATGCTCCTTCTTCTCCTCAAAAAGACCCTCCACACAGCATCTTTTAGATATTATTTTCCTCGGGGCCTCCCGTGTAGAGTTAATGTAAAAAAAAAATCATATATGATCTGTTCGGTTCTACCTGAGAATTGTATTTAATCTGGTTAATTGCTGGATACATATGCGCGTCGTAGAGGTGGACCCCTCTGCGGAGGCGGGTTCCAGTGCTCTAGGAAGGGTACGCCAGTCCCACCCGCGCCCCGTGGAAGGTATCAGGTACATTGGCTGGAACATTTCCCACAGGTGCAAAGTGTTCCAAAGCAAACAAAGGTTCAATGTGAAAGGTGCACCTTTGTTTCACCTCCAGCAAAAAAATTTCAAATCATAGCATTAATCAATAAGAAACCGACCTAATATGTAAGCACATTTTATTTATTTTAGATTTTTAATTTATTATATTATATATATGTTTATGTAATATGGCAGACTGGGATTGCACTATCCTCCCAGTCCTGCTGGAATAAAAGCTTTAATAAAAATAAAATGACTAAGACAGCCTTTAATTTTACAAGTAATGATAGCTATATTATCTCTGCTACTTTTTAATGTGGTATGTAAATAAAAATATGTTTTATAAAAAAATATTTCATTTATCTTCACACTAATAAATTACGCACCTCTCTCTACCACAGTTGTTAAAACAACGCTAAATAGTGCCAGTTACTAAGCTGTTAAATATTTCTTTAAGTTTAAGGAAATTTATTTGGTGACAATTTTATTGTGATTGAATTGATACAACTACAGTAAATAAATACACACAAGGTCTTCTACAATTTATTTTTATGCATTCACAAATGGCGCCAATTAAATTATTTTAGGTTATTAATACTTTTTGGATGTTACGATTAAAAATATTAAGGTAAATTAATTGTTTGCGCCCGAACACATTTAATATGAATATAAATAAATATTTTTGTCCATAAACAAACCCAAATCTTTCAAGAAAGGCTGAAAAATTCAATTTTGTATCGGTGACTCAATCCAATATTGTATTTTTCAGCCTTTCATGAAAGATTTGGGTTTGTTTATGGACAAAACTATTTATTCATATTAAATATGTACGGTCGCAAACAATTAATTCACCTCAATATTTTAAAGCAAAACGTGCAAGAAGTATTAAAAACCTAAAATAATTTGATTGGCGCCATCTGTGAATGCGTAGATTAAAACGTACGCGACGTTTAACCTTAAGAGGAACGGCTGCGCAGCCTGTTTCAAACAAATTTTAAATTTGTATATGAGCCCAAAATACTCGTACAAACTGAATATTATTTTTTTTTCCAAATGTGTAAAAAATATCTAGAACAGATACTGATCGTCCAGTTAATTAATAAGATATCTCCAAATACTAAGTTTTGAGATAAAATGAGGAAAGGAACATTTGAATGTTCACTATGAATCAAATATTATTTACACTTGTATGTGTTTTACATACTAAAAATAATACAAAATAACCCCGGGAGGCATAATGGTCCGGGTCCGGTACATTAGTAAGAAAATTTTAAAATATCCTGCTATCGACCCAGAAAACATCAACACTTTGTTTAATTCACTACAAGTTTTTGTGCATTATAATAGATGTTGGTGGTGTTTATGAGTAAACTGAGTATTGTACCAGATAGAGGGTACACTTTTGCAAAAAACTGCATACTCAACTTAAATATCGATTTTTCGGAGTTGTCTGACCAATGAACTGAATGATCGATATGTATTTTATATTACGACATACAGGCCATTAAGTAGTCAATTTTTCATAATTTTAGGGGTTTTAAATTACACATATATTTACAAGGGCGGATCTGGGATTTTTTTCTGGGGGGGGCACAATGGACGGACAGGCAAAAAAATCAACAATTACTGTTAGAAATAAACAAGTTCAAGTATGTATAGGAAGGTTTATGAAAGTGTTAAAACAATAGAAAAATTAAAAGTTTAATAAAGATAGTTTTCTGTACTGTGATGGAATCTCCACAGTACACAAAAATACCGTTTGGGGGGGCACCCGTGCCCCCCCCCTAAATCCGCCCTCGTATATTTATTTGAAAGTGCTGTTCCCGTCATAGTAAAAGATTATAATTTTTATATGGGAGGTGTTATCATTGCAGTGTGCTAGTTGAGTTGTATGCATCACCAACATAGTTCCCACGACCGGTCAGTGACTGAGTTGGCTTGGAATCTTGTAGAGATAAGTAGGGAGGAAATACAGAGGCTGGCAAATCGGTCCACCGACGAGCTGTTGAACTCAAGAACGAGAAATGACCCTTCCTCACGTGACAAATGTCATGACCGACCCAGTGGCTAAGTTGGCATCGCGCCCAGGAGTCCCATTGTTCGATTCCTTAGCTGGCTAAGTCCTCCGTCACGACACAAGCAAAATAGTCAGGTTTTTTGTAACCCGGGAATGTTTGTCTTTCTTTTTAAAAAAATAGAGTTTATATTTTATGTACAAGGTTGATATGTTTTTTTTTTTTAAAGAAAGTCAAACATTCCCGAGTTACGAATAACCTGACAATGTTTGAAAATCTCCTACTACCAACACAGTCAGCCGAAAATTTTGTTTGTGTCGTGAAGAAGGACTTAGCCAGCCGAAGAGTTGAACACGCGATGCCCGGGTGGGACGCGTGTTGGATTGCCAACTCAGCCACTGACCGGTCCTGACATTTCACACGAGAACGGGTCATTTTTCCGAGTGCTTCTTGAGTTCAACAGCTCGGCGGTGGAACGAGCATCCGTGCTTCCTCCTCCTACAACTTGAGTCTCTTCAAGACCCATGTTCAGTCCTTCCTCTCCTCAAAAAGACCTTCTACACAGCATCTTTTAGAAATAATTTTCCTCAGGGCCTCCTGTGTGGAGTTAGTATAAAAAAATATCAACGTATGATCTGTTTTTCAAATCCTAGCATAACCGAGACAATCTTTAATTTATAAGTAATCACAGCTATAGTTTATTTCTTCTGTTTTTTAATGTCAGTAGTATGTATGTAAATAAAAGTAGTTAAATAAAATATGTTTTATAAGGTAACCAAAATGTTTCATTTATATTCATTCTAACAAATTATGCACCTCTCTCTACCACAGTTGTTAAAACAACGCTAAATAATGCCAGTACACATAATAAACTGCTAAATATTTCTGTCTTGGATGAGAATTACATTGTAATTGAATTTATACAACACTGTAAAATAAGTACACTTAAGTTATTCTACAATTTATTGTAAATTCACTTTATGGCATCATTCTAATGAAAATAATTAAATATGAAAATAATTAATTAACTTATGAAAATAATTAACTTCACCCTTTTAAACATTATCAAAATAATTATAATATGCTTGTACCCTCACTGATAATATGGTCATTTTTTTATTAAAATACTGGTTTACAATTTCATTCATATAAATAATTTGTCACCGCCGCTAAAACTGTCAAAACTTGATAGGTGACAGCTGACAAGCATGTGATAGGTATCATCTTGGTTATGGTCAAAACTGTAGCAAAAACTTTTGAACTGCACGACATGTCCCGCGACACACCACAGTTCGCTCCGAACGCTTGAAAATCAGTTTACACGTACACTTCCGCGCGAGGGTCGCCCAAGGTCACCCATTCAACGATTTCGCCTGCCCGCGGAAGTGTGGCGACTTTTTTACCCAAAATAGTGTTCCTGTTCGGCCTGCAGGCGGACACGGCGTTTCGGCGGGCTGCTTGGCGAACACCATAGACATCCACCTTCGTGAGGGCACAGTTGTATGGAGCTTCTATAATATTTCTATAATCTATGGTCAAAACTGACGCTTTGGCCTGCCCGCGGAAGTGGGGTGACTTTTTAGCGCAAGGGGTCGGCCGGCAGGCGGACACGGCGTTTCGGCGGGAGGGTCGCATGCCGCTTTAGCCTGGGGGCGAGGCACGCGGTCGGAAGTGTACGTGTGCCCCGGCCAATACATGAAATGTATGCTATTTTTCGCCATTTTTTTCTAAGCCACTCCTATGTGTTGGTTCCCAATTGTCTATGATTATTGACGCCTTGTTCCAAACACGAAGTCCTTTTTGACAGATTAATACGCTAATAGAATGTTACTGAGACGCATACAAACTTTGTATGCGTCTCAGTTTACATATAAGTTAGAAGACAGCTTTTTAGTTTTTGATATTTTTGTGATTATTACCTAATAAAAATGAATACTGATAAAAATACTTTCATTTTTATTGACATTTTTGTACATTAAAATAATGCACATTGTATACAAAAATTACTATTGATAATATTGGGCTGAATTCACTATTATTTTAAAAATGCAAAATCTTTTGAAAATTTGACCGATATATCGATACATCGATATTTTTTCCTTGATATATTGACGTCGATATTTATATTTTAATAAATATCGATACATCGATATATCCATATTTTTTTCACTTTCGACATCCCTAGACTGAGATATTTTTGATATTCGCGCATACGCGTTTAGACAAGCCTGCCATGGTTGAAGTAAGGCCAAATACGAATTCTTGCTTATAGTCAAAGTGCACGAATAGCTTATCCGAAGCGAGCGGACTCGGTACCATTAGAGACTTGTTTGCCTGACCACCTTTCGACGGTTCCATGCCAACTCAGAATGAAACCAACTCAGAAACCCCTCAGAAAGGTCATTAAAAGCAACGAAAAAATAATTTTAAAATATCCGGTAACCCTAACCTAACTTAACCTATTTAACCAATTTTTAAATATTTTTTTAACTTCACTCTCAATGACCTTTATGAGGTGCTTCTGAGTTGGTTTCATTCTGAATTGTCCGGTCACCCCTTTCGACAGTTATTTGTTGTCTTGAGTAGCCGAATCCTGTTCATCCTTTTCGTGGGCTAGTCCATAGACTTTTATATTTGAAATTAGGTATATACTCCAGCATCCCTTAAACAAAAATTCACCGACCGCCACTGGTCTGATATATGTGCGGCCCTTGGGAAAATTTTAGGTCGTCAATGTGGCCCGGGGTGCAATTTGAATGAAATGAAAATACCATTTAGCAGCACCATACCTCTCGTCATGCTGCGCTGGGCCAGAACGTCTGTTCTGCCATGTTGGATACAGAGCAAGTTGTGGTGGCGACCCTGACAGTAGTTGTTCGGTACGAACAATTTATAGCATTCTAAGAGGTATGGGTTGTCAATGTAATAGTTTATAATTTTGAAAGCTGTTACTGTTATGGTACGTTTCCACGCTTGCCAAGGCTTGGCAAGCCTCCACAAGCTCCAAGCGCCCACAAATCTCGCTTGGCATTTGGAAGTCGTTTACATGCTTGTGAATGCGTCAGTGCGCTACCTACACCCGAGCATGGCGGACGCCGAACTTGTGTCGGCTATTGCGTTTGGTTTATCAAACTTTTATTTGAAATACAAGCAAAGTGTAACGAAAACAAGGAAAGCCCGACAACCACGAAGATGATGGATGATACAGATTCATGAAAATCGTCCCAGGTCACTTCGCGCAAAGAGGAGACATTATCTCACAGGCTAAATCCTATAGATTTTTGTCTCTTTTTAGTACCACTTTTTCGGTTCATCGAGTTTCAAATCACAACGGTGCTAAATAAGTTTTCGCTTCAAAAATAATGATCGCAATTGCGACCCGAACTCGAGGATCACTTGTCATATATAAAATTATTTTGTATTATAAAAAAAGTTATTCTAACAAAAATCATATATTTTTTTACTATAATAAACAGTAAATCATAAATAAAATATTATTTATTTATTTTGACTTTTTAGGTAAATCCAGTCGCAATAAATTACATAACATAAGTGCATTAAAATTATGTACTTATACATTTTAATAAGTCTGGCATGCCTCATACGTCATACATATGTCTCGTAATATTATAAATATTATCATAGACCGCATGGAGCAAAAACGGCGTGCATCCGCCGCCAGTTCGAAAGTGCCACTGAGCGTTTGCCGAAGCTTCGAAGCTTGCCGTTGGATCCGACCCCGACTGGATCGGCGGCAAACTCTCGCAAGCTCTGGCAAGCCTACGCAAGCCAGCCTACGCAAGCCAAGCCAAAGGGTTCCATTCCTTCTAGATTGGAGACTTTCGAAGCGCATTTCAGATAGCAAATCCATATGATGCATGAATCGCGGGTGTTCACCATGCATTCTCATATAAAGATAACGTAGATTTTTTTTTTGGATTTGTTCCAATAAATCTATGTATTTTTTCTGGTATGGGGCCCAAACAGCAGAAGCGTATTCTAATTTTGATCGTATAATCTCTTGACCACTGATGCATACACACTGTATTCTGTTTTTTAAATACGTCACAAGAAACTGTATTAGAGGTTGGTCAAAACCTATTTTATGGATCTTTCGTAAAAGTACCGTCATGATCTACACGGTCGAAGGCTTTTGCAAATTCAGTGTAAATAACGTCTGTTTGATATTGCGCGTCTAATCCTCTTGCTTTATGCGAGAGTTCAAGGAGATTGGATACAGTAGATTTTTTGACAAAAAACCGTGCTGATTTCCCCAAAGAAACGGTTTCATTTTATTTGTTAATTTTTCACAAATAAGTGCTTCAAAAATTTTCGGAAAAGATGACAAGACAACTACCGGTCTATAATTATGTGCCTCTGTTTTGCAACCCGACTTATATATTGGGCTCACCTTGGTGAGTTTCCAAGATTGGGGAAAGGTGGAAGTAGCAATACTGAGGTTGATTATATGGCACAAAGGTTTATACAAATATTCCCATAACGTGATGATTACATGAGGTGGAATTCCATCCGGTCCCGTTGCCTTGTCGGGCTTTTGGTTTTGAATATATATTTTTACTTCCTCAGGTTTAAATTTTCCTAGGGAAATTGAATCTATAAATTTAGGCACCTCTTGCCGAAGACTTTCCGCATTTAAGTTGGGACACGTTTGGTTATAAACCGATTTGAAGTACCTAGTCCGCGAATTTCTCTGACACTAGTTGGGGACACTGGATGATTTCATCCGCGTCTATGAGCGCGATAGAAGTACCCCCACTTGATTTTTGTGTCCTGATGTATTGACAAAAGTTTTTGACATTATTTTTAATCCCATTTTCAATATTAGATAAGTAAAGTTTCTTTTTTAAAGAAATTTCCATTTTTAGTTCAGATCTCTTCGCAGAAAATAGTGAGTAGTCTGAGTGGCTCTTACTGGCCTTACATTTTCTGTGAAGAGATTCCTTGAGTTTAATTTTATTGATTATACATTTATCGAACCATACTGGATATTTAATATTTGTTTTGGGAGGTTTTTTTATTGGGACACACAGTTCAAAAATACTGCCCAATATTAAGTAGAAATATGCTACGGCATCGTCAACCGATTTTACGTCATTTAAGTAGTAACTACAACAAAAAATACACCTTACATATGTCTTTCAGACAGCTTTTCAATAAACGTAATAATGTTAAAGAATTTCATTTCTGACAGTCAAAGTTTCTGACGTCATCAAATAACAACACTGCTGGTGAGACGACAGCTCGACTAGTTTACTAATGGTTTAAATTTTTCAAACTTTTTCAAAGCACGACCCGCTTTTAGTAATAAAATAAATTATATTTTTTCCATAAATTATAATTATAATTACATACATTCACCCTCCGCTGTTTTTTAGGAATGACCAACCTTTTTAGTCGAAGTATTATTTATATATCTATCCGTTATGATTTTGTATGCGGACCTTGGTGGGAGGGTATGTACAACATAACCTGGTTATCTTTGTTATCGGTGGACTCGAAAACCTACTTAACATATTGTGAAAAAAAATTTGTTTAATAAAACTATCAAAGGGGGTAAAAATAAAGCGTCGCAGGTAAAAAAAATTATATCCGCAATGCCAAAACAATGAATGCCATCGATTTTTTCATTTGGAAATATTAAAGAACTTATAAAAGTACTTTCTATTTTGGCGGTTGATTCAAAAAAGTTAGTCGCGAAAAGAGGGCAAAAATTGCCAGACAAAATTTTTACTACGTCCAAGGTCAAACCAATAAATGGTGTTGGTTTATTTTCGTTCGGAATTACAATAGTTCGTCAAGATAATTTTTGTTATTTTGTAAAACGGAAACTTTTAAAATACATTAAGCACAGATCTCAACAAAAAACCGTTGCACATTCTTTAATTAAGGTCGCAAGTTAAACTATCTTAAGGCACGGAATTTTGAATTTTACCGTTTTATAACATATTTCTCTTGAACACTTTAAGTTTTTAAATTTCTAAAAAATAAATGTTATTTTTGACGATAATATCTATACATTTGCCACGCCGAAAGGGTAATAAGGAACTCCAGTGAAAAATATTATGGCTTTAAAAAAATATGTTCATATTGACCAAGAAACGCTGATTCTGAATATATAAGTTTTATTTCTTAATATTAAACGCAGAGTTTTTAAAAAAATATTAAAAAGTGCATTTTTAAACCTCTTCTCAAAACACAGCGTTAAGTTGGCATTACTGAAATGGTTAACGGTGACGTCACACTTAACCTGTCACCTGGTGATAGTGTGTTGACATTTGAAATGACTTGAAGTGCACACGTACCTATGCAATTCAACATTTCGTGTGTTTGGTTTATTTTCATACTGTTTATAGAGATTTAGATAAATAATAGTTATTGTGTTTATTGAAACATAATTTAGGCCCTCAACAATTTACGAAAAGGGCTATATTTGCGGACAATCTGCAATAAATTTTGTCTATTTGAGGTTAAAGTCGTCCTATTTTGACATTTGGTTATGTATTTTCAAATTGTTTTTAGTGTAGGGCTTTTTATACAAGTTGTTACACACTCGTCATGATCAGTGTATTATAAATACCAGTGTTTCTGTATGTATTATACATAAAACAATGTAACGCCAACAATGTAAACAACAAAGTAACGCCTGACACAAAACACGATGTCACATGTATTTGCAATGAAAGAGATGATTTATTGTTTTTATATTGCACTTTGATTAAATACAATAACAGTAGCGGTGAAATGTGGACATTTTACCAATGTTTTTCTATATTAAAAGCAGTTAATCTTGAATAAAAAACACACCTCACACCTAAAAGTCATTACAAGCATTCTGCCATGACCGCCATGATCAGTGTTGCCAGCCGTGTCTTGTAAAAAGTCACCTAAAATATATAAAAAGGTAACCTTTTTGTGTGAAAAATAACCTTTCGTATTTTTTCCAGTGGAATGGTAAAAAGTTGATAGAATACATGAGGATATAAATAAACCAATCATCATGAGGAGCTCAGTATTAAAGTGGGACATAAGCCATTTGGATTATTTTTGAGTAGAGCGAGTTTTTTGTTTTGTATATACCGGTATGAAAAATCTGATATTTTTTCTACCTGCATAACCTTGCCGGCGTAAATAGCGGGTACTCAAAATGCAAAAAGTCAGATTGAGCGATCAATCAGATTTGTCGAGTGAGCGAGAAGCTATGGTTAATTTGTAATTTACACATTTTTTTTTTTTTTTTAGTTTATTGAGGTAACAAACAGTAATACATATTTTAAATAATAAAGTAACATATTACATTGTTGCATTAACCAGCGAAGTTTCCGGTAAAATTTATAATATATATATAAAAACATAGATTAAAACATTAAAGAAAACATAAAGTGATAGAAAAAAAAAAATATATATATACAACAGAAATGAAAAAAAAAAACATACAAATTATAAAGCATATTACAGGATATATAAATAATCCAAATATTATTATTATAATAAAAAGAAGGAAAACAAACATAATGAGAATGAAAAAAAAAATAATAACATGCAGCATGGGTGAAGAGTTCGTAATTAACAATTTGTTTAAATTTTTTCTATTACTGATTTAATAAATTGGCCTGAGGACAAATGAAAAATATCAGAGTCGTAAAAGATATCATTGAATTTTGTGCACGTCCTTCAGAGAAATGAATTTTGTGTGTAATTTGTTTTTGAGTGTGGGATGTGGAATAGTTGGTTTGATCTTGTGTTTCTTATTGGACAGTGGAAATTAATGTTTTCTAGAAGACAGTTGTTGTCAACAACGTTGTTAATGATTTTGAATAAAAAATTTTGGTCGGATATATTTCTTCTATCTTCTTAAGTTGATAAATTATGGAATGTTAATGAGTCTTTTAGGTTTTCTGATGTTCGAAAGGATTTAAAGTCTAGGTGTTTCAATGTCTTTTTTTGAATTCTTTCTAACCTTTCAATATTTACTTTGTATTGGGGATTCCATATGACTGATCCGAATTCTAATATTGAGCGAAACGTGTTCCTCTTTCACAATAGTGTGAAAGAGAAAGAAGTAAAGTTTTGCAATAAGTTTATAGTCCATGATTTAGCAAGCCGTTAGCCAACACGAAAAAAAAAACAAAAGAGCATTCCGTTTGACGTTGGTTCTGAAAAATCACCTAAAAGTAACCTTTTGAGTAGTGTAACCTGAAAGAAACCTTCCAGAGTAAAAAATCACCTAAAAGGTTACAAAAGTAACCTTCTGGCAACGCTGGCCATGATTCTTCATTCAAACAGGGATGTTCTGCCCAAAAAAATTATTTCCCTAGATTTCGAAGTGAAATTTCCCTAGAATTTCACATTTACGCAATTACCTACGTAGCCACCCGATTGTGTAACACTAATCCTGTTATATGTTAATTAATATGATAATTAATTGGAAAGATATCGGAACTTGGTAAATATACTAATAATACCGTGATTTTCCAAATAAAACACTTTTTGCTACTTGAAGTAATAATTTAAAAGTACGAATACACTCACCACTGAATTAGAAACTTAATTCCAAATAAAAAAAAAACACTTTGTAAAATAAAAATCATAAGCAACCCACCGCTCATTTGTACCAAGCGTGGTATTTTGAAGACCCCCCCCCCCCCCGAACGTGTCACGTAGTATGGGTACGTTCCATAATATCATTTTGAGTTGTCAGTGTTAAAAATAACATTGCATGTAAGTACATGAACAATAATTAAGATTCATAGGAATTCCAAAAAATATATATACGTATATATATATATAAATATTACCAGTAATATTGTCATATGTAATAAAATTTTTGCCAGAGTTCGAAATTTCCCTAGATTTTGTCCTGATTTCCCTTATCCCTAAAAAATATTTTTCTCCCCTAGATCTAGGGAAATTTCCCTCGACATGACATCACTGATTCAAAATGACAACTTAAAAAGTAAAAAACTAACGGTGGGTGAAGACCACCATAGATACGGTGCGTTTCTGGGAGTCTTTAAAAATTAAAACTTTGACAATTATTTTAACTGTTAAAACTAACTATAAAAATAAAAATAAAAATGCAGTTATTTAAGTTTGAAGGTCTTTATTCATTAAAAAAAATTGGACTGGAGTTCTCTATTATATGAAATTCCCCGGAGAGAAAAAATCGTAAGATATGCTCCGAAAATTATTATAAATAATTGAAAAAAACCATAATTTCTTTAAATGCTATTTAAGGCTCCGCAACCGGGCCCGAAAAGAAGAAGATGGAGAGTTACAAAATTACGAATGTTAGAGGAGGGCGTTAACATTTACAGCGACAAAATTGATGCGAAAATTGCGAAAATGTTTAATAAAACACGACTCGTTTAAAATAGAGCAAAAATCTCGAGGGCATTGTCTTAAACAGCAAAGAAACACTGTGATTTTTTTCATACATATAACTTGTAAAATAACTGAAACAAACTTGTTTATAATAATTTTTGGACAGTGGCGGATACAGAGGGAGGGCGCGCGCCCCCCCCTTGCGGGCCGCAGTCCGCACGCTATTCGTTCTAGTCTTGGGTAAATGGCCAGATTTTCAATAATATAACCAACTGGTTATTGGTATTTAAATAAATGGTTATAAAATGGTATTTGGTTATTTAGTTATTTCTCCATAACTTTGAGGGTGGGCAACGACGGCAACGCGTCTGCTGGCCCGGCTACAGTTGATATTAACTAGTTATTAGTAGTTTTCATGGTTGTGAAGTCTTGATCTCATTCATCATTGTTTGTCCTTGATCTGAATATCCTACTTTGAACACGCTGTACAAAATATTTGCTTATCTACCTGTATCTATTACTACAGTAGAAATAAGTTTTTCAACATTGCGGCGTACAAAGACATGGCTGAGGTCGACAATGAAGGAGGATCGCCTTAATGGCTTAGTTTTGTTGAACACTCACCCTGAAATTGATTGTCCTATTGACGATGTAATTATCCAATTTGCCAGGAAGTGCAGAGAATTCATCATTTAAGGAAGAGAACCACAATCGTAACTTTTATATAATAATTAAGATGGCATTGTATTGTAGATGTTTTTAAAATAAAACTTTCTTAAACTTTGCATGTAACTTGATCATTTTTTTATTACGATAAAATTGTAATTTGGGAGGCGGGAATGGGTACCGCCGCCCCAGGAACCATTTATTGGATAACCAACACCTCTGCATAGGTCACCCCAAGTGGTTAGCTATGTTTGGTGACTTGGCAGGGGTTCCCGGGTTCATGGAGTGAGGTTTGTCTAGATCTTGGCAGCGGATGAACTGGACACACTGAACCCCCGATTCCCACCCAACCCTCATGCCTTTTTCCTTCCCAGAACTTCCTCTCCTTCCTTTCCTTCAAAAAACCCTCCACAAAGCATTCCCAAAGATGAAATAGGCCCTGAGGGAAATTATTTTCCTCAGGGCCTCCTGTTTGGAGCTAATGTAAAAAAAGTACGTAAAGATATCTATAGCGCCCCCCCCCCTTGAGTTTTTTCTGTATCCGCCACTGTTTTTGGAGCATGCTGTGCGATTTTTTTCTATCGAGAGAATTTTATATGATTTGCGTTTCGGCGCGGGCAATGTCTAGATATTATCTTCAAGAATAATATACATTTTTAAGAGCTTTAAAACTTAACGTGTTTAAGGGAGATATGTAAGAAATCGGTAGTAATTCGGGCAGCGGGTCCTTAAATATTTCCCGCAAGATTCTTGTTGTATTTTAAACAAGTCTTGTTTTATTAAACATTTTCACAATTTTCGCTTAAATATTATCGTTTTTAATATAAGCGCGCTCCTTCTAACTTTCTTATTAACATTTCTCCCCTTCCTCTTCTTTTTGAGCGCTTACTGACGGGCCTTAAGTAGCCACAAATTTCTGTCATTTTTTATTTATTATATGCAATAAAACTTAATGTTTTGAGCAACTGATTCAAAATTTTAAAGAAAGATTATCATTTTTGGCTAATACCTTTTGCAAAACAGAACAGCCTTTGAATATTTTCGTCGCATCCGCCACCAAGACCTGGACAAACATCACTCCATTAACCCGGGCACCCCTGCTTAGTCACCAAACGTAGCGAACCACTTAGGGTGACCTATGGCAGAGGCGTTGGTTATCCAATAAATGGTTCCCGAGGCGTTGTGGGCGGTACCCATACTGGCCTTCGAAATTAAATCGCTTGTCATAATAAAGTTTAAAAAAAATTCCAATTAAGTTTATAAATTGAATTTTTAAATTTAATCAAAGCATTGAATTTTTTGGTGTAAGCCTAAATGACTTTCGGCAGTCGTTACGCAATGTGGTTTTTTAAAGTAATTTTAAATCCATCTTCAAGCTACTTGTAGTTATATTCTCTAGGTACTTTTATATTATATGTATTTTGTCAATGCTCTTCATCTATATGTAATCTCCTTTCATTGTGATCTCTCTTTTTTTTCTATTCGTGTTATTGTTACATTGTTAAGGGTCGGGTTTGGAAAACATCGCTCCGCATTAGCAGTAGCATCCGCGTCTCGTAGCAGCAATACTAGAAAATTATATACGGGTAGTTAGAAAAATGTGTAAAGTTACTAGTGATTAAATTTTTTTTACTGTAATCTTACAAATTCTATAAGTTATACATACTGCAACTTTAGTTAAAACGTTGAAAAAGGCCTTCGCGATTATCTCTCCTGAACCTGTTGTAAACATTTTTACCAAAAATCCTTCCGTAATCTCAGAGTAAACATTATGTTAAAACATGCAATTAAATTAAAAGTGCTTCAGTGTATCTAGATTTTTATTGTAATTCGCCTAAACTTTCTGAATTTTTCAACTATTCTCCGCCATACAAAAATGTATGGCAAAATAATACGCCGCGCGATGTCTTATATAACGGTTGAATTTCACAGAATTCATTCAGTCGTGAGAGAGCGGTCAAGGTGGGACCACGCATATTTTTTTCGCAGCAATTTTGTTCGCTGTTTATTCGATTTTTGAAGGAATCATTGAGGAGATAGGTGTTACAGTAACCGGGTAAGTAGAAATAAAATATATCTAATAAATTATTTTTAACTTGATTTACAGTTTTACAGACTTTATTTTTATTTTTATTTTTAAACTTCAGGTACCTTCAAAATGGGTAAAAATAAAGGAATTCTTGCTTACCGTGCCATAAAAAATAGACCCTCCCACTGGAAGAAAAGGAGAATAAGGTAATAATGTCAATTTTTTTTTTTTTTTACTGATTTCTATCAAAGGTAGTTTTAAGGTGGACTGAAGTCATTTTGCTTTTTGACTTCTAAAAATTTCGGCATCCATCTTGAATTTCTCTGTAGTTATCTACCGATTTGGTTCAATATCAGAATTCGGGCGTTTAGAAGTGCACTGAACTCGGATCTAATGTCAAAATGCAAAATTTCGGCATCCATCTTGAATTTCTCGTGTTCTCTACCGATCTGGTTCAAAATCAGTATTGGGGAGTATTGGCGAGCACTGAACTCGGATCTAATGTCCAAATGCAACATTTCGGCATCCATCTTGAATTTCACTAGTTATCTACCTATTTGGTTCAAAATCAGGATTAGGGCGTTTGGACGTGCACTGAACTCGGATCTAATGTCAAAATGCAACATTTCGGCATCCATCTTGAATTTCTCTAGTTATCTATTTGGTTCAATATCAGGATTCGGGCGTTTAGAAGTGCACTGAAATCAGATCTAATGTCAAAATGCAACATTTCGGCATCCATCTTGAATATCTTAAGTACTTTGACGATTTGGTTCAAAATCAGGTTTAAGGAGTTTGGGGTTCACCGAACTCGAATTTAATGTCAAAATGCATAATTTCGACAACCATTTTGAGTTCTCTACCGATTCCGTTCAAATTGTCACTAAGTTTTATTGAAAACAACGACAACATCCATTGATAAATCGAATGAATTTCGATGTTGGGTAAATTCTGGGTTGTATTATTACAAATAAATTTATTTTATATGTTTTTTTAGAAAAGCAGCAGAAGCAATATAAATGACGTCGTTATAACAGAAACTATCAGTGAACATGTAAGTTTTTTAAATAAACATAAGCGGCCTGAGTAATGGCCTTCCATATAAACTTTTTGCTATAATGAATGATCTACCACACTTTTTGTGAATGTTTAGAATTATCGATAATAGACCTGGAGAAAGGATGATGTCATTACAAAATGACAGTCTTATGAATAAATGAGGAGCTAACACTTATCACTCTGCATTGTTTTGTATTTTTTTATTAATAAGTTTACATTACAAATGTATAGTATAATGTCCTCCACGCTAGGAATTCACCTGTGTTGTGGAGGACATTTTTCAATTTTAAAATTATATAATAGTAAACAAGTATATAATAGTAACTTTGTTATTTTTGGATAATGCTGTGAAATAACTATAATAATTGTAAGTAATAATTAATTTATTTTGAACTTACATATAACATTTGCAATTTTACCTGTAACACGCACAACACGAGTTACAGCGTGTTTTATACAAAGAAAAAAAAACTTTTCAATAGCCTTCTATAAAAAAACAGAGTGGAAGATACTTTATGTATCGCCCTGGTGTAAGACCACTATTCAGAATTGAAACGTTGCTTGAAATGGCTTTAGCCGTGTGTGGTGACCAAATCTGAATAGCCAGGTACTTCCCCTATATTATTCCCCTCCCACCTTATTCAGCCTCACAACACACCCCAATCACTGGCCCCAGGTGATTGATAACAGTTGGGACTTTGTAAGGTACATAAAAATAAAAATAAAACATTTAGTTGTTTTATAAAAATTTGTCTGAACTTCTTTATATTTTTGACTGTCTTTTTCTAAATGTGCTTCGTTCTACTTTATGTATATCAAAGATAAATTGTAAAATATATTCTTTCTTACTAGGTATTAATAAAAATCTGTATGCATATAAATAAACTTTCAAAAACAAAACTACCTGTTTTTTAATTTCTAAGGCACAGAGTAAAAACTGATTGTCGTAACTTATTCACACCCATTATTTTCTGGTAAAATTATAAAAAAAATTAATAACATTATACAAACCATATATGAACCAGAAATTTTTTCTACATCAAAACACCATTAGATTCTATGTCACATTGAGTCAAAAACTAAGACGTCTGTAAAGGTCCAGGGGCTAAAAAAAGTCTATGTATCCTTGCCCTTGCATAATATGATTTATAGTCTGTCGAGCTGTATCAATTATGTTGGAAATAAATTAAAATTTTACAAAGCAAGTGTATTTTTATTCCGTATTTTATCAAAATGCTGAGCAGCCGTGCCTGAATCTAACCAAAATACACAGTAGATCGCGGCGGCCGAGCTTGTTTGCAACTACCAAAAATACCTAACTGCAGTGAATGGGCAGTTTGACCCAGGCGCAAATGTCTCTATGAGCTATCCACGCTATTCCACAATATGATTCTTAGTATGTTAAGCTGTTTCCATTATTATAGTAGGAACTAAATTTTAATTTTAGAAGGCAAGTGTATTTTTATTTCCTAAGTCCGTAGTGTCTAGTGTACCCACATCTCCTCTAGTCAGACGCAGCCGGTCAGCTGCGGCCGTGTTTGTCTACAAGTACAAGAAATACCTAACTGCAGCGTCAGCGCGGTTTGATACCCGACCCTTAATTGGACTATTTGTCCGTAAATAAATAAATAAATGTCTTGTGTCCCCCACTTTGAAAACCACTGTATTACACACAGGCCGTGAACAAATATTGATGTGTTGGTGCGAAAAATTACACAATAGGTTTACTCGGTGGTCAGTTGTATATTGTCGGAAATTCGTATGCAAGATGGCGGAATTCGAAGGAGAGTTTTATTGCGGAATTACTGTTACTGGAGTTACTTTTATCCTGATGTTTTGTATGAGAGTGCTTGTCTAGATATTATACGTCAATGATCGCTAGCCTATATGCTCAAGGTTCGCAAGGTTAATAGAAAATGCGTTTAACAAGGTTAGCTCATACGGGCCTTTTTCGAAAACTTCGAAATTTCGTACGCGTGACGCAGCTTGAAGTAAAACACCACCACTTGTATCTCAATTTGGGAGGCGGGCATGGGTACCGCAACCCCGGGAACCATTTATTGGATAACCAACCCCCCTGCCATAGATCACCCCAAGTAGTTCGCTACGTTTGGTGATTTAGTTGAGGTGAGGTTTGTATAGATCTTGGTGGCAGATGCGTTTGCCCACCCAGCGTGGCGGACCAGATCGGGAGAGATTGGTTGAGGGAGAATTTTTGACTTCCCCAGCCGGACTCCTTCGACCCATCGCATTGTACCACAGTGGGAGGAATAGATTCATGCGTCCGCCACTCCTGGGCACACTGACCCCCAGATTCCTACCCACCCCTCACACCCTTTTCCTTCCTCTACCCTCACGTCTTCCTCTCCTTCCTTTCCTTAAAAAGACCCTCCACACAGCATTCCCAAAGATGGCATAGGCCCTGAGGGAAATTGTTTTCCTCAGGGCGTCCTGTGTAGAGCTATGTATTACAGAAGACGATTTAGGGGGGAAGGGGGGTCGACCATGTCTTATTTTTTCTTACAAGGGGGTTGGAGGGAACCTCGATAGTTCTTACGTAAGATCACAAAAATGCGCAAATTGAAAATTATTAGTACCTTTGTAAGTACAAATAAACATTTCTAAAAATTGTTACTTTGAAAAATAAACATTTTTTTTTTTTTTTTTTTTTTTTTTTTTTTTTTTTTTTTTATTATAGCGACTATATACAAAAATTTTACATACAAATGGAATGTGAAATTAAGTAAAAAAATATTGTATTTCTTAGTCCTCCTCACTAGGGGGTCCTGTGCCGAGGAGGACTAAAGTTATTTAAATATAGTTCATTTGTCTTCTATGTCGTTTTTAGCGTCTTCGCTAGGATTTTCTCATTGACCTCTTTAAGCCATATTTTTATTCTTGATTTGTATTCAATTGGATTTTTTATTAGTTTTATGTCTTGGGGGAGGATGTTATGGAGTTTTGTTGCAAAGTATGTATAGTTTCTTTGTCCAAATGTGGTTTTATAACTTGGAATATTTTTTATATCATTTTTATTCGATCTAGTGTTATGCATACACGGTCTAGTAGAGGATTCATTATTTTTGAAGAGCTTCAATAATATATTTTTGGAATATATTTGTTGTACATTTGGTACGTCAAAGTTATTGAAAATTTCAGTTGAAGGCGTTCTAATTGGTACTTTCAATATGGTCTTTATGATTCCTTTTTGAATCGTATTCAGGCTGTGTAGGTACGTATTTGCAGCAGATCCCCATCCTATGATTCCATATTCAATTCGAGAATGACATAACGCATAGTAGACCCTTTTCATATCCTTTTTATTTAGCACGTTTCTTAGATTTTTGAAGAAATATATAAGGCTTGTGAGTTTTTCCGTAATACCTTTGATGTGTAGGTCCCATCTAAGATTTTCGTCAATTATTACTCCGAGATATTTTATGTTTTGTGTTTTTTCGATGACGGGGCAGTAACATTGTATATTATTTCCATGGCATTCATGTAATTTTAGTTCTAGTGATTTTATTGGTTGGCCCCTCGAGTTCATTGAAAATGTTATATATTTTGTTTTGCTTATATTAAGGGTAAGCGAGTTGATTTTAAGCCAATTTTGAAGTGCACTAAGCCCTTTTTCAGCCTCGTTAAATGTATCAGTCCAATTTTCTTCTTGAAATAATAAAACAGTATCATCAGCAAAACTGATTACGTTTCCTTTAATGGTAAGGTTAGTTAAATCGTTGATGTAGATAATGAACAGAATCGGTCCCAGTACACTTCCTTGAGGAACGCCATAGTTTAAAGATAGAAGTTTGCTCTTTTGTTTGCCAATTTGTACTTGTTGTTCTCGCCCTGTTATATATGACTCCAATAAGTAAATTGTTGATTCGGCCATTCCTATTTTTTTTAGTTTAGTTAGTAGTATTTTATGGTCTATTGTGTCAAAAGCTTTTTGAAGATCTATGAATAAAGCTAAACATTTTTTCCCATCATCTATGTTTTTTATGGCCATGCTTGTTAGATTTTCTATGGCATCATTGGTGCTCAGATTTTCTCTAAAACCATATTGGGATGGTGATAGTAATTTGTTTTGTTCAAGAAATTGAACAATTTGCTTCTTCATTACAGTTTCCAAGATTTTTGAAAAAGAGCTTAAGAGACTTATGGGTCGGTAGTTATATATATCCTTTTTGTTACCACTTTTATGTATGGGTATAACTGTAGCTTTTTTAAGGCATGAAGGGAATACATTTGTAGATATAGACAGATTGACCAAGTATGTCAATGGGAAGGTCAGTTCATTTTGTAGTTGTTTTATTGTTTTATTTGAGATTATGTCATTTCCCGATGATTTATTAATATTAAGGGATACAATTGCATTTCTGATTTCAGTATTGGTTACATCAGTTAACTTTAATTTATCTATCTGGTTCATATTTTCCTTTTCTTCTGGTAAAATGCTAGTTATTGGTTGTCTGATTTTCTTTGCTAATTGTGACCCTATATTAGTAAAAAATTCGTTAACGTATTCGAGAATTTTGACCGGATGCTTTGCGAAAGAGATTTGGGTATTTTCAATTGTTAATTCCTCCATGTTCTTGTAATGGGATGATTTTGCATTTGTAATTTCATTAATGATCTTCCATAATTTGCGCGGGTCATTGTTACATTCGTCTATTTTCTTCTTATAATAATTTTCTTTGACAGTTCGTATAACATTTTTGCAAATATTTCTGTACCTTTTGTAGTATCGTTGTATAAAAATATCACAAGGATTTAATTTAGATTTCCTATGTAATTCATCTCTTTTTCTAATGCAATTTATAACGCTTTGAGTTATCCATGGCTTAAGATGTTGGTTTTTATGCGAAATCTTTTTTCCTATTGATTTGGTATTTGATACGATGGTGTATGTTATATATTCAGTGAATTTACTCCAGGCATTATTTGCATCAAGGTTTTCCAGTAGGCTTATCCAGTTCGTATTGAGTAACTGTTGTTTTACATCATTCCATTTGGTTTCTGTCTTTTGCACGATAATTGGGTAGGGCTGCGATCTTTGTATTTTCTTTTTTGTAATAGATAAAATTGTTGTATAGTGGTCGGTTATAGTAGAGGTGAATATGATAGATTTGGTTGATTTAATAGTCTTACTGAACATGTGATCGATGCAAGATTTGTTGTCATTAGTTACACGCGTAGGTTTATTTATCATACTTTGGAGTCCATGGGAGGCCAGTGTTTGTAGATAATCAGTTCTATTGGGATGACCATTTTCTAATATGTCAATATTTATATCTCCGATAAGGAAGACATTTTTTGTGTTTTTTAGAAGATTGAGTTCATTAGAAAGCGTTTCAAGAAACTGATTAATATTAGTTGTAGCTGGTGATCGGTACAGAGCTAATATCGTGGTTTCATCACCCACTTTGATCTTTAAACAGTTTGCATTTGGGAATTTTATTTCATTGACTTCAGTTTTAATGTCATCTTTAATGTACGCTATCACACCATCATTTTTTGTGTAATTCAAATTGGTTGCATATGACGTGTAATTATTAATTTGCAAGGGTGAATATTTATCCTTTATCCAGCATTCAGTGAGGATAATTATATCTAGATTTATTTTTAGATTCTTAATTAGTATTTGAAGTTCATCGAAATTTTTGAAGGAATCATTGAGGAGATAGGTGTTACAGTAACCGGGTAAGTAGAAATAAAATATATCTAATAAATTATTTTTAACTTGATTTACAGTTTTACAGACTTTATTTTTATTTTTATTTTTAAACTTCAGGTACCTTCAAAATGGGTAAAAATAAAGGAATTCTTGCTTACCGTGCCATAAAAAATAGACCCTCCCACTGGAAGAAAAGGAGAATAAGGTAATAATGTCAATTTTTTTTTTTTTTTACTGATTTCTATCAAAGGTAGTTTTAAGGTGGACTGAAGTCATTTTGCTTTTTGACTTCTAAAAATTTCGGCATCCATCTTGAATTTCTCTGTAGTTATCTACCGATTTGGTTCAATATCAGAATTCGGGCGTTTAGAAGTGCACTGAACTCGGATCTAATGTCAAAATGCAAAATTTCGGCATCCATCTTGAATTTCTCGTGTTCTCTACCGATCTGGTTCAAAATCAGTATTGGGGAGTATTGGCGAGCACTGAACTCGGATCTAATGTCCAAATGCAACATTTCGGCATCCATCTTGAATTTCACTAGTTATCTACCTATTTGGTTCAAAATCAGGATTAGGGCGTTTGGACGTGCACTGAACTCGGATCTAATGTCAAAATGCAACATTTCGGCATCCATCTTGAATTTCTCTAGTTATCTATTTGGTTCAATATCAGGATTCGGGCGTTTAGAAGTGCACTGAAATCAGATCTAATGTCAAAATGCAACATTTCGGCATCCATCTTGAATATCTTAAGTACTTTGACGATTTGGTTCAAAATCAGGTTTAAGGAGTTTGGGGTTCACCGAACTCGAATTTAATGTCAAAATGCATAATTTCGACAACCATTTTGAGTTCTCTACCGATTCCGTTCAAATTGTCACTAAGTTTTATTGAAAACAACGACAACATCCATTGATAAATCGAATGAATTTCGATGTTGGGTAAATTCTGGGTTGTATTATTACAAATAAATTTATTTTATATGTTTTTTTAGAAAAGCAGCAGAAGCAATATAAATGACGTCGTTATAACAGAAACTATCAGTGAACATGTAAGTTTTTTAAATAAACATAAGCGGCCTGAGTAATGGCCTTCCATATAAACTTTTGCAAGTACGGGGAGCCAAGGAAGAGGAGTCGATTTTAAGGTTCCGCTGATGGTTCGCATTGTGGCATTAAGCTGAACGTCAACCATGGAAGTGTGGGCGCTTCTGGCCCATACTGGAGCACAGTATTCAGCTGCTGAGAAAACCAGGGCAATGGATGCCGTTCTGAGCGTGTTGGCGTCGCATCCCCAGCTAGTACCATATATAAATAAACCCCGCCAAATATCAGGCGAGAGATTGCAACACTGAGGGAATACAAGAAGGCGCTGCAAAAAAGCGAAATACCCTTGCACGATGATGTCGTTTCTCACCCGGCATGCCGCTTAAAGTCTCGAAAACCCTTCTGGACGGAAGGAGAAAGACTCCTTCGAACACCTCTAACCCCAGAAGATAGGTGGAAGCTTGAGTGGCAATCAGCCAACGTCAAAAACGCCCATCTCGTGCAAGACCCCACTGAGAGACAGCCTGGGTTCTCATTGCCTCGCAAACTCTGGACTGCCATCAATAGGATAAGGTGCTCCCATAGCCGTTGTGCTCATATGATGCATAGATGGGGCCTTAAAGAGTCGGCGACGTGTGAATGCGGTGCGGTGCAGACCACCGAACATGTGGTCAACGAATGCCCGCTCCATTCATTCCCCGGCGGGATTGATGAGGTCCACAGGGCAACGCCTGAGGCCCTAGACTGGCTCGCAGACCTAGATGTCCCCCTCTGACCCCCCACCATACGAAAGAAGAAGAATATAAACTTTTTGCTATAATGAATGATCTACCACACTTTTTGTGAATGTTTAGAATTATCGATAATAGACCTGGAGAAAGGATGATGTCATTACAAAATGACAGTCTTATGAATAAATGAGGAGCTAACACTTATCACTCTGCATTGTTTTGTATTTTTTTATTAATAAGTTTACATTACAAATGTATAGTATAATGTCCTCCACGCTAGGAATTCACCTGTGTTGTGGAGGACATTTTTCAATTTTAAAATTATATAATAGTAAACAAGTATATAATAGTAACTTTGTTATTTTTGGATAATGCTGTGAAATAACTATAATAATTGTAAGTAATAATTAATTTATTTTGAACTTACATATAACATTTGCAATTTTACCTGTAACACGCACAACACGAGTTACAGCGTGTTTTATACAAAGAAAAAAAAACTTTTCAATAGCCTTCTATAAAAAAACAGAGTGGAAGATACTTTATGTATCGCCCTGGTGTAAGACCACTATTCAGAATTGAAACGTTGCTTGAAATGGCTTTAGCCGTGTGTGGTGACCAAATCTGAATAGCCAGGTACTTCCCCTATATTATTCCCCTCCCACCTTATTCAGCCTCACAACACACCCCAATCACTGGCCCCAGGTGATTGATAACAGTTGGGACTTTGTAAGGTACATAAAAATAAAAATAAAACATTTAGTTGTTTTATAAAAATTTGTCTGAACTTCTTTATATTTTTGACTGTCTTTTTCTAAATGTGCTTCGTTCTACTTTATGTATATCAAAGATAAATTGTAAAATATATTCTTTCTTACTAGGTATTAATAAAAATCTGTATGCATATAAATAAACTTTCAAAAACAAAACTACCTGTTTTTTAATTTCTAAGGCACAGAGTAAAAACTGATTGTCGTAACTTATTCACACCCATTATTTTCTGGTAAAATTATAAAAAAAATTAATAACATTATACAAACCATATATGAACCAGAAATTTTTTCTACATCAAAACACCATTAGATTCTATGTCACATTGAGTCAAAAACTAAGACGTCTGTAAAGGTCCAGGGGCTAAAAAAAGTCTATGTATCCTTGCCCTTGCATAATATGATTTATAGTCTGTCGAGCTGTATCAATTATGTTGGAAATAAATTAAAATTTTACAAAGCAAGTGTATTTTTATTCCGTATTTTATCAAAATGCTGAGCAGCCGTGCCTGAATCTAACCAAAATACACAGTAGATCGCGGCGGCCGAGCTTGTTTGCAACTACCAAAAATACCTAACTGCAGTGAATGGGCAGTTTGACCCAGGCGCAAATGTCTCTATGAGCTATCCACGCTATTCCACAATATGATTCTTAGTATGTTAAGCTGTATCCATTATTATAGTAGGAACTAAATTTTAATTTTAGAAGGCAAGTGTATTTTTATTTCCTAAGTCCGTAGTGTCTAGTGTACCCACATCTCCTCTAGTCAGACGCAGCCGGTCAGCTGCGGCCGTGTTTGTCTACAAGTACAAGAAATACCTAACTGCAGCGTCAGCGCGGTTTGATACCCGACCCTTAATTGGACTATTTGTCCGTAAATAAATAAATAAATGTCTTGTGTCCCCCACTTTGAAAACCACTGTATTACACACAGGCCGTGAACAAATATTGATGTGTTGGTGCGAAAAATTACACAATAGGTTTACTCGGTGGTCAGTTGTATATTGTCGGAAATTCGTATGCAAGATGGCGGAATTCGAAGGAGAGTTTTATTGCGGAATTACTGTTACTGGAGTTACTTTTATCCTGATGTTTTGTATGAGAGTGCTTGTCTAGATATTATACGTCAATGATCGCTAGCCTATATGCTCAAGGTTCGCAAGGTTAATAGAAAATGCGTTTAACAAGGTTAGCTCATACGGGCCTTTTTCGAAAACTTCGAAATTTCGTACGCGTGACGCAGCTTGAAGTAAAACACCACCACTTGTATCTCAATTTGGGAGGCGGGCATGGGTACCGCAACCCCGGGAACCATTTATTGGATAACCAACCCCCCTGCCATAGATCACCCCAAGTAGTTCGCTACGTTTGGTGATTTAGTTGAGGTGAGGTTTGTATAGATCTTGGTGGCAGATGCGTTTGCCCACCCAGCGTGGCGGACCAGATCGGGAGAGATTGGTTGAGGGAGAATTTTTGACTTCCCCAGCCGGACTCCTTCGACCCATCGCATTGTACCACAGTGGGAGGAATAGATTCATGCGTCCGCCACTCCTGGGCACACTGACCCCCAGATTCCTACCCACCCCTCACACCCTTTTCCTTCCTCTACCCTCACGTCTTCCTCTCCTTCCTTTCCTTAAAAAGACCCTCCACACAGCATTCCCAAAGATGGCATAGGCCCTGAGGGAAATTGTTTTCCTCAGGGCGTCCTGTGTAGAGCTATGTATTACAGAAGACGATTTAGGGGGGAAGGGGGGTCGACCATGTCTTATTTTTTCTTACAAGGGGGTTGGAGGGAACCTCGATAGTTCTTACGTAAGATCACAAAAATGCGCAAATTGAAAATTATTAGTACCTTTGTAAGTACAAATAAACATTTCTAAAAATTGTTACTTTGAAAAATAAACATTTTTTTTTTTTTTTTTTTTTTTTTTTTTTTTTTTTTTTTTTATTATAGCGACTATATACAAAAATTTTACATACAAATGGAATGTGAAATTAAGTAAAAAAATATTGTATTTCTTAGTCCTCCTCACTAGGGGGTCCTGTGCCGAGGAGGACTAAAGTTATTTAAATATAGTTCATTTGTCTTCTATGTCGTTTTTAGCGTCTTCGCTAGGATTTTCTCATTGACCTCTTTAAGCCATATTTTTATTCTTGATTTGTATTCAATTGGATTTTTTATTAGTTTTATGTCTTGGGGGAGGATGTTATGGAGTTTTGTTGCAAAGTATGTATAGTTTCTTTGTCCAAATGTGGTTTTATAACTTGGAATATTTTTTATATCATTTTTATTCGATCTAGTGTTATGCATACACGGTCTAGTAGAGGATTCATTATTTTTGAAGAGCTTCAATAATATATTTTTGGAATATATTTGTTGTACATTTGGTACGTCAAAGTTATTGAAAATTTCAGTTGAAGGCGTTCTAATTGGTACTTTCAATATGGTCTTTATGATTCCTTTTTGAATCGTATTCAGGCTGTGTAGGTACGTATTTGCAGCAGATCCCCATCCTATGATTCCATATTCAATTCGAGAATGACATAACGCATAGTAGACCCTTTTCATATCCTTTTTATTTAGCACGTTTCTTAGATTTTTGAAGAAATATATAAGGCTTGTGAGTTTTTCCGTAATACCTTTGATGTGTAGGTCCCATCTAAGATTTTCGTCAATTATTACTCCGAGATATTTTATGTTTTGTGTTTTTTCGATGACGGGGCAGTAACATTGTATATTATTTCCATGGCATTCATGTAATTTTAGTTCTAGTGATTTTATTGGTTGGCCCCTCGAGTTCATTGAAAATGTTATATATTTTGTTTTGCTTATATTAAGGGTAAGCGAGTTGATTTTAAGCCAATTTTGAAGTGCACTAAGCCCTTTTTCAGCCTCGTTAAATGTATCAGTCCAATTTTCTTCTTGAAATAATAAAACAGTATCATCAGCAAAACTGATTACGTTTCCTTTAATGGTAAGGTTAGTTAAATCGTTGATGTAGATAATGAACAGAATCGGTCCCAGTACACTTCCTTGAGGAACGCCATAGTTTAAAGATAGAAGTTTGCTCTTTTGTTTGCCAATTTGTACTTGTTGTTCTCGCCCTGTTATATATGACTCCAATAAGTAAATTGTTGATTCGGCCATTCCTATTTTTTTTAGTTTAGTTAGTAGTATTTTATGGTCTATTGTGTCAAAAGCTTTTTGAAGATCTATGAATAAAGCTAAACATTTTTTCCCATCATCTATGTTTTTTATGGCCATGCTTGTTAGATTTTCTATGGCATCATTGGTGCTCAGATTTTCTCTAAAACCATATTGGGATGGTGATAGTAATTTGTTTTGTTCAAGAAATTGAACAATTTGCTTCTTCATTACAGTTTCCAAGATTTTTGAAAAAGAGCTTAAGAGACTTATGGGTCGGTAGTTATATATATCCTTTTTGTTACCACTTTTATGTATGGGTATAACTGTAGCTTTTTTAAGGCATGAAGGGAATACATTTGTAGATATAGACAGATTGACCAAGTATGTCAATGGGAAGGTCAGTTCATTTTGTAGTTGTTTTATTGTTTTATTTGAGATTATGTCATTTCCCGATGATTTATTAATATTAAGGGATACAATTGCATTTCTGATTTCAGTATTGGTTACATCAGTTAACTTTAATTTATCTATCTGGTTCATATTTTCCTTTTCTTCTGGTAAAATGCTAGTTATTGGTTGTCTGATTTTCTTTGCTAATTGTGACCCTATATTAGTAAAAAATTCGTTAACGTATTCGAGAATTTTGACCGGATGCTTTGCGAAAGAGATTTGGGTATTTTCAATTGTTAATTCCTCCATGTTCTTGTAATGGGATGATTTTGCATTTGTAATTTCATTAATGATCTTCCATAATTTGCGCGGGTCATTGTTACATTCGTCTATTTTCTTCTTATAATAATTTTCTTTGACAGTTCGTATAACATTTTTGCAAATATTTCTGTACCTTTTGTAGTATCGTTGTATAAAAATATCACAAGGATTTAATTTAGATTTCCTATGTAATTCATCTCTTTTTCTAATGCAATTTATAACGCTTTGAGTTATCCATGGCTTAAGATGTTGGTTTTTATGCGAAATCTTTTTTCCTATTGATTTGGTATTTGATACGATGGTGTATGTTATATATTCAGTGAATTTACTCCAGGCATTATTTGCATCAAGGTTTTCCAGTAGGCTTATCCAGTTCGTATTGAGTAACTGTTGTTTTACATCATTCCATTTGGTTTCTGTCTTTTGCACGATAATTGGGTAGGGCTGCGATCTTTGTATTTTCTTTTTTGTAATAGATAAAATTGTTGTATAGTGGTCGGTTATAGTAGAGGTGAATATGATAGATTTGGTTGATTTAATAGTCTTACTGAACATGTGATCGATGCAAGATTTGTTGTCATTAGTTACACGCGTAGGTTTATTTATCATACTTTGGAGTCCATGGGAGGCCAGTGTTTGTAGATAATCAGTTCTATTGGGATGACCATTTTCTAATATGTCAATATTTATATCTCCGATAAGGAAGACATTTTTTGTGTTTTTTAGAAGATTGAGTTCATTAGAAAGCGTTTCAAGAAACTGATTAATATTAGTTGTAGCTGGTGATCGGTACAGAGCTAATATCGTGGTTTCATCACCCACTTTGATCTTTAAACAGTTTGCATTTGGGAATTTTATTTCATTGACTTCAGTTTTAATGTCATCTTTAATGTACGCTATCACACCATCATTTTTTGTGTAATTCAAATTGGTTGCATATGACGTGTAATTATTAATTTGCAAGGGTGAATATTTATCCTTTATCCAGCATTCAGTGAGGATAATTATATCTAGATTTATTTTTAGATTCTTAATTAGTATTTGAAGTTCATCGAAATTTTTGTTGATACTTCGTATATTTTTATTTAATATATTAAAATTGTTTTTAAGAGTTGACAGTTCATCTGGTTTGTTTGTAGTTATTGTTTCATTATCATTTAAAGTTGTTAAAGCCTTTGGTTCAGAAGTAATTATTGTGGTATTCATTTTCACAATATAAATTATTAAGTGGATTTAGTAATGTTTTTTTTAAAATATAATTTGCTAAATTATTTTTACCATATCATCTAGGTGCTTTATGTAGATAATTTTATCATCTTGTTTTTTACGGATCATAATTTTGCCTTGTTTGTACCAAACGTATTGATAATCTTTTTCCCTGGCTACTTGTTTCGTTTTCCATAATATTTCTTTATGGTACGGGCTCAATTCTTCGCCGATGTAGATAGGAGATGTCGTCAAATCCTTTATTTCATCATAATTTATTTCTTTTTTCTTTTCAAGGAGATCCTTTATTTCATCATAATTTATTTCTTTTTTCTTTTCATTAAAACAAACCAAAGATGTATTCATTTTTTCCTTTAGATTCTTACGTAATAAATATTAAACAGGGGGTGGGGGGGTCGGCCTCTTCTTATTTTTTCTTATAATAGGGGGGGAGGGGGTCGAAAACTAGCAAAATTTGTCTTACGTAATAAATGAATGGCCCCTATCGTAATAAAAAAATCTCCCAGTGTAGCATGGACTTCAAGCAACGTCACGAATTTTTAGCCCATGGCAATGGTTGGTAGGCATCGGTTTATTTATGGTGGTAGGATGCAGGGGATTGGTTTATTTATGGTGGGATGTATCATGGATGTATCTATGGGTGGTAGGTACCTGACGTACCTGTCAAGAGGCGTTTGACATTTGTCTCGGTTGGCTGTCAAGTATAATAATCAACATTTTAATTATGGTTTTACAAAGTGAAATATTGATTGAAAACTTTTAAATTAAAATAGAATTAATTTAAATATGGCGGAGGGAAGAAGTGATGACGATATTCTCGAAGGCTTTTTGTGTCCTATATGCAAAGCCGACCTGAAATCGCCTAATCAGTTAACGATTCACTTCGAGACTCTTCACCAAGAAGAGCAAGATGTCCTCAAATCCCTGAAGACAATGTTTGGCAAAGCAAAGAAAAAAATACTCAATTTAGATGAGAATTCGCTGAAAGAAACGTTTGACAAGACATTGAGATTCACAGCGGAAAACGTCACTGATTTCTATGAACCCCAAGAGTTTGGCAGCTCTAAGAGTATTTCGGAATATTACAAAGCCGTTAGGTCCGCCAAGTTAGAGCGATATGCCGCTGAGACAAACAAACTGCTAATTAGACTGGATAAACTAGTGGCTAATATGCCCCATGATCAAAGCCTTAGGAAACAACATGAACAAGAAGTAAGTTTAATTTAAATTTATTTAGAATTATAAAAACATTACATAGATAAACTCGAATTATTTATGCATTAAACCGCTTACTCGTTAATATGGAAAACTTTTTATCCAAACAGTTAGATTTAGCTTTATTATTACGAAAAGTGAGTATTTATGTCGGGGGAGACCAAAAACATGCAAAAAATATGCATTTAACATTTTAATTTTGTTAAAATTAATTGGCTAGCGCGGTAACGCCATGTTTATTCATCGTTTTTATTTTAACATTTCATCAATGCTGCCAATCATAGAAAAAATATTTTTACGTAAAACAAAGTGAATGCATCATTGACAAGTTTGTACCAGTATTTATAACAGTAGAACATGGAAAGAAATGTATTAAAATAATTACACAAACCCGCTAGAAAAACCCTGCGTAGCCAAACAAACCATTCAAAATCTGGGATGTTTTTTAAAAGTATGATGAAAAGCGAGTTTATTTTAGAGAATTTATTTTATAAGATTGGTACTTCCGACAAATGTCATATTTGATTGTCTATTAGTTAAAAAAAGGAACATTCCGTATTATCCGTGCATCAAACTTCGACAACACGAACGTTCCGTGTTATCCGTGAGGTGGACTAACTGCACATTTACCAAACTCGATATGGGTTATTATCAATATAATAGGCACGAGTATGATTTTCGTGCCAATGCGATAAAATCTGTATTAGAGACGCAATAATAATATTGAGTCTACATAGAATTAAAAGCTTTAAGTATCGATATCTCGAAAACTAAGCGAGATAACAAAAAATTTTATTCTTCATTTTCATCTTATTTTGGGCTGTTTTACCGGAATACATGGTCAAATCGCGGTACCACGGAAATCGCACTCTCCCCATATAATTTCTTCCTATTATTGATACTGCAACAGTTTGATTGGCTTCCGTAAGCTCTCAGGATATATTTATTTTATTCCCTTGATAGTAGTCCAATCCATTTAATGTTGGCTTGTAATTGTGGCGATGGTTTCACAACGCTCCCGGACTAAGGTGTCTGAGCCTTCTTCCCATCAGGTTTAGTTAAGTTAGCCTCTCAGAAACTGGGCGTACTGTACAGGGCCCGCAGATACTTTAATAGTACGCAACTGTTAACCCTGTACAAATCGCAAGTGCGCCCCACGGTTGAATTTGGCAGCCACCTCTGGTCTGGAGTTCCAAAATATCTAAAAAAAACCCTTGACTTTGTGCAGAAACGGGCGGTCCGTTTGATAGATTCTCCCATCTTAACAGACGGATTGCAATCTTTAGAGCAAAGGCGTCAGGTGGGAATGCTGTCCTTGTTCTACTGGTATTACAATGGAAGATGCTGGAAAATATACATCCCAGGTATTTAATGGTTTGTTTGGCATGCAGGGTTTGTCTAAAGCCTCAATTACATTCAGCTAGTAGCAATTACGTTCAGGATAGTAGCTAACAAGCTACTATCTACTAAGTTTAAAAGCGGGTGAATCCGCAAGTGAGATTGTCTGATGACACACAAAACTGTCCACTCGCTCAGCAGCGTAGGAAACTGAGGTCGCTGCTAGCGCCAGTAACAAGAATAACGACGCCTGCATGAACTAATTCTGTCAGAGGTTTGACAGTCGAAATCAGCTGTTTATTGGCAGCCATATTGAAAACATGAATAAACCAATCACGACTTAGCGTGCAGCAAGTAAAGTTGACAACCTTTCAACTTTTTTCGTAGGTAGTCAACAATCTGCTAGTTAGCAAGTAATACGATAACACTGAGCGAGTTTACTAACAGATAGTGAATTTCCCAGATAGTAGCAAATATATATATATATAGATAGTACCAAACGGTTGCACTGGATATTTCCAAGGCCTTTGACCAGGTTTGGCACCGAGGGCTTGTCAACAAACTGCCTTCTTACGGACTTCCCGCATCCTTGTGTACGTGGATTGCCGAATTTTTGAGGGAGAGGTCGATCCAGGCGGTTGCTGATGGTTGCACCTCATCCTCGCATTTGATAAATGCTGGCGTCCCACAGGGATCGGTTCTGTCACCGACTTTGTTTCTGTTGCACATCAATGACCTCTTGTCTTGTGCACCGATCCATTGTTACGTGGATGTCATCCACGTAACAATGGATCGGTGCACAAGACAAGAGGTCATTGATGTGCAACAGAAACAAAGTCGGTGACAGAACCGATCCCTGTGGGACGCCAGCATTTATCAAATGCGAGGATGAGGTGCAACCATCAGCAACCGCCTGGATCGACCTCTCCCTCAAAAATTCGGCAATCCACGTACACAAGGATGCGGGAAGTCCGTAAGAAGGCAGTTTGTTGACAAGCCCTCGGTGCCAAACCTGGTCAAAGGCCTTGGAAATATCCAGTGCAACCGTTTGGGTCTCACCAAAACGTTCCAGGCACCGCCCCCAAACATGCGTCACATACGCGAGAAGATCACCGCACGAGCGGTTCCGCTGGAATCCGTATTGACGGTCGTTAATAATTTTGTTCTTCTCGAGGTATGTGAGCAGTTTGTCGTTGATCGCACGTTCCATCACCTTAGACAGAACTGATGTGATCGCTATGGGGCGGTAGTTGGCTGGGTTGGAGCGGTCACCCTTCTTTGGAAAAGGGTGAATGATAGCTTTTTTCCAACCAAAGGGCACAGAGCCAGACTTCAGGGACATTTTGAAAAGCTTCGTCAAAACTGGAGTTATTTCTGCAGCGCTCCTCTGCAATACCAGGGGAGGTATTCCGTCAGGCCCACTAGCTTTATTAATATCAAGCCTTCGTAAGACTTGGAGTACATCCCGATGCCGGATCCTCAGTTTTTCATATGAAAACCGCAATGAGGAACCGACGGCGGGGTAGCACCTTGATCATCGAGGGTCGAGTTTTCCGCGAAAATTTAGCCTAATAAGTTAGCCTTTTTGGCGGCGGTATTTGCTAGAGAGCCGTCAGGTCTGGTAAGAGGTGGCAGACTGGGTTTGCAGAAATTGCGACCTATTGAGCCCGCAAGCGACCAGAATGCTCTGCTGCCGTGCGGGCAGGCAGCCAGCTTTCTGCTGATCTGCAGGTCGTGCTCGAATTTTGACCTGTTTATGCTCCTCTTGCTTTCCTTTGCCATTTTGTTATATACTATTCTGTTTTTGGAAGTTCGAGGTGTGTTGTAGGCTCGGTGAGCCGCGTTTTTTCATCGCACTGCTTCAGAGCATTGTCGACTGAACCACGGCTTTGAGCCCACACCAGTTTCTTTAACAGTGGATTAGATGAAGCCATCCATCGCGGATGTGATGACTTCACCAATTTCCTGGGCACATCTTGAGGGATCTGAGGTCCGAAAACAGACAGCTGACCACGGGAAAGCATTAAAATGTGCCCGCAGACCAAACCAATCTGCTGATCTATAGTGCCACACTTTTCTCTTCAGCCGCTCGTTAGGCGGTCTGAAGGTTAGGGGGATTGACGTCGTCACCAGGCAGTGGTCGGACGATCCTAAAGGCGCTGTGACATCAATCTCTTGTAATCGTGTGGCACAGTGGTTAAAAGCAAATCTAACAGATTGGAGCTGTGAGTCTGGACATCAGAAACCCTTGTAGGCTCCTGAACCATTTGCTCCAGTCCGTGGCAGAGGGCAAAGGATTCCGCCTCTCGTCCAGCAGAGTCCGTTGGTCCTGAGAACTTTAACCAAGGTTCGTTATGAACATTGAAGTCCCCCAGGACCACAAACTCTGGCGTAGGGAAGCGGGGCAAGAGGTCATCAACAGTATTACTTAGATGTTTGAAGAGTTCGGACGTATCTGAAACCCTAAGGTTTGGTGAGCTGTATAAACACGCCTAGAATCTTACCGTACTGGCAAGATTGACACGCACCCACATTACGTCGAATCTGGAGTTCTCCAGATTCAACAGTCGCACACAGTTGACATCAGCTCGGCTGAAGAGATAGACACCTCCTTTGGGTCTGAATTTGCCTGCGAGAGTGTAGCCCGGGCAATCCAGATAGGAGGCGTCTGTAGGCTCGGCTATCTGCGTCCCAGAAAGGAAGAGAAGGTTAGGACGTTGGGAGAGAAGGTGGTGGTGGACGAAGTTTAAGTTTTTGTGCAGGCCGCGAATGTTGGTGAAATTCACCAACAGTCTTGGCCTGCACTGGGGACTCGTGCTTCTCGCCGTTGTAATAATGATGTTATTGTTATTTGTTAAATTCATGATTTTATAGGTGGTTTTTTTTTTTTTTTTGGGTTATGAGGAGAAAGGAAGGTCCGGAAGGAAAAGGTATGAGCGATGGGTAGGAGGCTGGGGATCAGAGTATCTAGGAGTGACGGACGTATGAATCCAACCCACCCACTGCGGTGCAAGGCGATGGGCCGGGAGAGTCTGGCTGGAGAGGTCGCCCAATGCGCCCCAAACGCTACTGCTGGGTCCCCTCCGGTCACGAACCGGCACAACAGCAGCGGCGGGGTTTTTGCACTCGTTGATGGGGCAGCCCACCCTCAGTCGTGAGTCTGAGGGTCGGGCCCCTGTACTACCGAGCGGTTCGGACAACGGTAACCGGTTGTAAAGGGTCTCCCTCAACCAGCATCTCCCAATCCGGCCCGTCACGCAGAAGGTGGGCCGACGCACCCGCCATCAAGACCCAGACAAACATTACCCCATGAACCCGGGCACCCCTGCTAAGTCACCAAACGTGGCGAACCACTTGGGGTGACCTGTGGCAGAGGTGTTGGTCATCCAATAAATGGTTCCCAGGGCGGCGGTACCCATACCCGCCTACCAAATTATAGATAAAGACAAGTTATTCAATAGTATAATAGTTTTTCTGAGTGGCATTACCAATAGTAGGTTAGTTCTGCATCTCGGAACAATAAAAGACCCGTGCTGCATGCTCTTGTGAAGTTGTGGGGAACATAAAACTCAATTTTGGTATTATAACAAGGTAAAAGAAGGAAAAGGATGACCAATCACTTACCATTTTACCATCTCTGTGAAGGAGTACATAATACAGTCAATTTAATAGTTCCACCGTGATACCATTTCCAAGCAAATGAATACGAAAAATGATATTATGCACACAAACAGCACCAACAATATGCTTCCATGATTTTCAAAATAACAACACTCGAACTTGCACTATTTTCTGGCAATTGTTCGAAATTTCAAACAGTTTTCCAGCAAGGTGGATGATGGTTAGAGAAAGGTAGGATAAAATAACATTCTAAGTATATTCTCATTTGTTAATAATTCATTGTTGGTTGCTAATAATTCATATCTCTACATATTATAAATTAAAGTCCCCCGCGTCGTCTGTCTGTCTGTTCATGATAAACTCTAAAACTACTGAACGGATTTTCATGCGGTTTTCACCAATAGATAGAGTGTTTCGTGAGGAAGGTTTAAGTATGTAATTTGTCAAGGATTTGTGTAAATTGGTTGAAACATAACGATAATTGTTAGAAGTGTTAGAAAAATCAAGCCGCCTGGTAGCTTTCATCGAAAACGCTGCCTAATCCTTTTGGGATATAACAAAACAATGCATGGTGGGATATTCTTCTTTTATAGATCTACAAAAAAGTCCGCGAAGGCATATATCTGTCTGTAGTGTTCTGATATTTGATCGACACTAGCAGATTCTCTAACACACTTTGGATGGAGATAACTTCTTAAATAAATAGATTCTGGTTCGTTATCTGCGTTTATTTATACTTCGCGTATACAATGGAATTCGGTAGTCAACCTAACTAGGAGCTGGCTAAAATGGTTCTGCCCGGTGATGATCGAAACACTGCCTCTGGGCCCCCCGATCCCCCTGCCGGAGAGCTTAAGCACTACCGCTTGCCATCTAGCGGATTCTACCGAAAGCTGATGTCACCGCCATCTGTCTCTACAAGGCGGAAGCTTTTACGATACACCACACTATCTTTTACGAATAGCTTACTATACCCATTCTATCTTCTAAAAAAATGGTCACGTACATTGCGGTAATTGAAAAGTTATTTAGACGGATACAGTATTAATCCTTATTAACATAAATGCATTAGTTACCCCAAGCATTTCATGCACATTATTATAATCTTTCACACCATCTCTATCTCTATCTCTACATCTCTATCTTCTCTATCTCTACATCTCTATCTCTATCTCTACATATTATAAATTAAAGTCCCCCGCGTCGTCTGTCTTTCTGTCTGTCTGTTCGCGATAAACTCGAAAACTACTAAACGGATTTTCATGCGGTTTTCACCAATAGATAGTGTGTTTCGTGAGGAAGGTTTAAGTATGTAATTTGTCAAGGATTTGTGTAAATTGGTTGAAACATAACGATAATTGTTAGAAGTGTCGGAAAATCAAGCCGCCTGGTAGCTTTCATCGAAAACGCTGCCTAATCCTGGGCATACTTGGTGGGATATTCCTCTTTTATAGATCTGCAAAAAAGTCCGCGAAGGCATATATCTATCTTTTACGGATAGCTTACTATACCCATTCTATCTTCTAAAAAAATGGTCACGTACATTGCGGTAATTGAAAAGTTATTTAGATGGATACAGTATTAATCCTTATTAACTTAAATACGTTAGTTACCCCAAGCATTTCATGCAGATTATTATAATCTTTCACACCATCTCCACGTATTATAAATTAAAGTCCTCCGCGGCATCTGTCTGTCTCTTTGCGATAAACTTAAAGACGGCGGTGGATATAAAGGTTGGATAACCATCCAGTAGATGATGTTGTGTTTTATTAGCCACAGCAATGCGTGGCCGGGTCAGCTAGTTACTTATAAATAAAGTATTCCCCAGACAACTGTTTTATGTACTTAACTAAAAATGAGTAAATAAACATTAAAGTAATTTATAAAACCAAGATAATTACGTCTACTGCCAATAGTCAAAGACAACTAACTAACTAACCATCACGCCATTTCCATAGGGGTAGGCAGAGAGGACGGACCGCCAAACAAATCGGTCTTGGCACACATTTTCAAAGTCAAAGACAACATGGCAATAATAAGGAAAAAACTTGAATAAAATCCTCGTAGATTACCCCCTTCCCTCTCCCCCGTGTGTAATGTATAACAGTAGAGCCTCGCTAATCCGGACCCCCGTTACTTCGGTGCACGCTGTAATCCAGACGGGTGCATGTGTTCAATAATTTGCTGTCACTCGTTAATTAACTTTTAGTTTTTTTTTGGTTAAGTGCCCTTCGTTATACGTTTGAATTTTGTATGAGTACATTTGTACGTACATACATATTCTTGTCTAAATTGACTTTAAATTTTTACTTTAATAAATTAAACCCAAGTTAAAAATGTGTTTTATTCCTATTAAAAAATTGCATACTATAATCCGGACGCCTCGATAATTCGGAAGGGGTCTTGTTTTTCCCTATCCGGATTAGCGAGGCCCTACAGTATACTGTAGATCAAGATGTAGATACTGTAGATCATTTGTACCAGTCTGAAGATGGTTTTAACAGGCTGAAACCGGTTATGGTCAAAAATAAATTAAGTGGAAATAAGTTTTATATATATAATATTATTATAATGGAATTCCACCACAAATTGTCCGTATCAAAAATAGAAATATATTCTCATTTTAAGACCAAACACCCCCTTTTCATAGTTGAATGAAACACACTATATTGTGTGTGCACCACTTTTTGACAACCATTTTTAAACATGGAAGATAATATAATCAGTCTATGGCCTGTACAAATTAAACGTCGATCATTAGAGTATTATCAAAATTTTTCTCACAGTGATTTACCCAAAGTTCATGCATTTAATTTAATAATGTTCCATCACAGAAGTTGTGAATGTGTTTATATTGTTATTATTGTTAGAATATGTTGTGACCATTGTGCCACTGTCTAGATAGTCCCGTGGCTCGACGGTTCTTCGGTGAAGCTGTGCCCGGGATGTGCCAAGGCATTCAACATCACGCGGCGCCAGCACCACTGTCGGCTGTGCGGCTCTGTGCTGTGCCATGACTGCTCCTGCTTCTTTGACATCAACATTGCCCGTATGTACATTGTCACTTGTACCTATTAAACTGTACACTTTTTATTTTATGTATTTTTATTTTTAAACACATCTATTTGAATTTCACTTTTGTTTGTTTAAATGAAACGGAATCTTAGAAGTAGAAATGGTAAGCGTTCGAAATCACTGGACACATATTGAATACAAATATTTTTTAGAAAAAAACCTTTTGATTCACCTTAATGATTATAACAGATGGTTCCATGACAGTTGGCCCCCCCGGTGTATTTATGTACAATGTGGAAAATACGGTATACCTAATTACACAAAATATAACTAAGTGATCCCGAAGAGATGTGCAAAGAGGATGTATCGCTGAATAACAAAAGTATAAAACATATTTTCATTCAAATGTATAAAGGAAAAATCTGCTTGTCTACATACTGTGTATAAGTAAATAAATAAATCGACATTGTATATAAATTCGTTTGACAGCCGGCGTGGTCTAGCGGCAAGGCTTTTGACTCGCAATCCGAAGGTCGCGGGATCGAATCCGGTTGTGGACAAATAAATTTTATTTGATTAATTTGTGTGTTTTCACGATTAATTCATTTAAATAATATACATAGCACGTTCCAGAGTGGAAGATACTGTTAGTATCGCCCTGTTGTAAGACCACCATTCAGAATTGAAACGTTGCTTGAAATGGCTTTAGCCGTGTTTAGTGACCAGATCTGAATAGCCAGGTGCTTCCCTACCTTCCTCTTCCCAATCTCCTTCCCTTCCCCAATACCTTCAACCTCAACAACATACCCCAATTGGGGATGCAATAGACTCACTGGCTCCAGACGGGACCAGCTGGGACTCTTGTGAGGTATTCATATAAAAATAAAAATAAAAATAAAACATTTTTAAGGGTATTTTGAAGTCTATTTTACATTTAAAATTGGTAAATGATGCACAAAAATTATAATTTAATAAAGTAATAACTATAGTGGGGAGCTAACTGTCGGCGGATCAACTGTCGGGTCACCATAATAGACAACTATTTTGATTCAGGGCGATCGAAAAAACTGCATTCAAAATTTTCTTTCGCCGTACGAGATCGCAAATGTATGTATATATAAATATGAAAATGCGAAAAGTTATCTTTTACGGTAATTAAGCCCTAGAATACTAAACTATCGTAAAAATTACGACGGCAAAATAACGATTCCTTGACAAAACAATGTTTGAGTCGTTCCCATGCCCCCACTTCACAGTACCTTCCTAATTTGTTCCGTCAGTGTACCACGCGCTGTCATTGTGGTCAGGTGTCATTTGTGTGTTGACTTATAGCAAGAGTGTTATAAAATTTATGTAAGTTTAGTGTTTACGATAGTTTAGTGTTCTAGGGTTAATATGTATGAAATAAAAGAGCTCATAAAGTATCTTGCTTGTTGAATCTGTTCCTGAAGCGGCAAAAATTCAAGAAAAATATGCGCCTTTTTTCTCCATCCAAGATGATCCAAGGCAAGAAAAATGACAACAAACTTTTGCATGAAATGCAAAAGAGCCATATGGGCGCATAATATGAACGCGTGCCTCAACTGTTATTTTTTTGTTTTTTTATTATTATGTGATCTCTTAAACCAAATGTATATTTTGCACAAATTTTGCAACATAAAAGAGCTTTAAAAATGTCTCAACTTACATTTTTTCTAACAAAATTTACCGAGAAAGAAAAAATAAAAACACATACTTACTACGTATTTTATTTATTTCACAAATATATTACAAACATATTGTCACCTCACTTTTTTGTAGTTCCATCTAAACATAATAATTACCAAAGATATTCAAATACAAAAGAGATATGCTATGGTGTCCGCGCAACTGTCGGCGGACTACGAACTAATTAGGGTAGTTTGCATACAAAAAGAATTTGTTAATTTCATTGATTTTTTGAAGGTGTACATTGGTATTGGTTAACAACATAGTTTGAATACAGAAAGAATTCATTCATTTAGTTTAATGTTCGTTTGGTTTATTCGTTAATTATTCGTTCATTTAGTTTATTTGTTAATTAGTAAACAATATCGGCGACACCCGGAAGCGCAGTCCCACCTAGTAAAAACTGCAGATAGCACATCTACTTATATTTCAATATCTTTAATAATTACCTATCTTTTATTATATTTTTTATTAAAATTCCCAAAATTTCAAAAAAAAATTCTAATTGCGATCCGAAACTTTGGTTTCATAGGAGTGCACTTTATTTACTTCTTCTGTGGTTGATTTTTAGATTTGAATACGAAGCGTGGTGTTTCCTCTTCTGATCTGTTTAGATCATATTTCTCACTACGATTGTAAGGGAGACACTACGGTTTCTATGATACTTATACGAGTTGTTCGGAAAAGTGAACAAATTAGCCTGACAGGTTAACTCTAAAATATAAGACAGCACACCTTGTTGTTTATTATATATTTTTTAATTGTTCAATAAGAAATAAGGTCGCGTTTTGAAATTCGGTGGGTAGTTTACTAGTTATTAATTTGAACATTTTCTTCATCAGGATGACTCAAAACTCTGGTCTTTGTCTTTTTATGCTTTTAGGTTGCATGATCGATCCTTCTTACGAGACGTCCAAGTTTCCCACCAACTCCGACCCCACGAAGACGGGTCTCAGGCTCTGTGAGCACTGCTATAACCTTATCGAGCTTCGCAAGCAGATGCAGGAAAGTAGGAACTCTAAAACCATCCTCGTTACGGGTTACGAGCAAATGCGAAGCCTCATGGAGCAGGCCACCCCTGCAGCTGCTATGTATACCAAAGTAAGTCATTATACTTCCCCACCTTCTTCTTCCCAAACTCCTTTCCTTCCCCACCCTACTACTCTCAGTCTCACAACATACTACTATAGTCTCACAATCACGATAATACTAAGACTGTGAAAATCTCAAATCTTACCTGTTTTTACTTGTTTATCTGAGATAACTATACATCTTACGAAAATTATATTTTAACTGCGGGCAAAACGGAAAATGCCATGAGTTACGCGTTGTCAAGAATCAGCTGAGCTGCGCAGTGTAATCAGATAGTAATGTGGTAAGAGTAAAAATGTATAATTTGTTATACAGTGATTGACAACACTATTTATTGCCTGACAAAATTACCATAAAATTTGTCCCTAGAGCAAAAATGCTCTTATTGGATAATTGTAACTTTAATACGCCCGATAGGTGAAAAAAGACTGATTTGCTTTATGGCAATGGTCTGCAAGGTACCTACCAGCCAGTGGTTCCCTCAAGTCAATTAGTCAATGACCTCCCTAAATTATAAGATGAAAATAAAACATAATATGAAATATTATAATAATCAAAACAACTGGAATTATTCTAATTTATTTGAAAATGCGCAGCCAGATAGCAGGCAGCAGCAAGTAGTGACATTTAACGTCTCAAATGGAAGCATCCGTTTTCCACGCTCCTATGATTACCTGGGTCAATTTATCAAATGTTCCAATATCGTATCTTCTATCTCTTATCGCGCCTTACAATAAATGACATGGCATTATGTCTAGTAAAAATGCTTTCACATTCTGAAGACAGCTTAGTCATTGAAGTGAAGGAGACAGCATGATGAATATTATGCGTTTGAAAGAGATGGTTTAGAGCCGCCTCTGCTACCAGTGTATGTATTCTATTCTATCTGTATATATAGGTTTTATTCAACTCATAACTTTAATGAGAAAGTACTTATCTATTCCCTAATAAAAATGATTTTTCTAGTAGTATTCTCTGTTAAGCAGCTATCTATCTTCCAAGACAGTGGCCCCCAACCTCCGGGCCATGTACCAAATGGTATTGGGCCGCGCGAGCAGTGGCGGCCGCTGGCCTGAGAATGTGGTGGTACACTGACAATAGTGACAATCCGTACCTACTTATGACAAACAAATTATTAATTAGGCATTTTTATTTTATTTTCAAACAAACTGTTATTTCTCTTATATATTCAACACTGGTTGCACTCATTTTTGTAATAAAATTATATATTAATAAATTAGATTATTGGTATTTAATACAATCAATACAAAAAAAAAAAACAAAACATTGACTATTATCCTGTCACAGGCCAATATAACGCGCGCCGCCAGACTGCGCTAGACGCAAACTGATCTTCGCCGAAATTTGATTGTATTCGTGTCACCTCGGGTCATGGTTCACGGTCAATCGGTAAACTTGCAAGAATCGGATTATGTTGGGCGTGTGACACACGGATTCAAGCTAAATTCTGGTACAAATAGTGAAATCGACGCACTTTGGATGTTTTAAATATCCCATACAAAAACATGATTTGGTTCATGTGCAAAGGAATGCACCTGGCCGATACGAGGGTGCTCGGCAGCCGCGCGGGAGATTAAGCGATAATATTCATAGCATTGGTAACTAATATTTTGAAATGATTAAATTAGAGATTCTATAGATTTAAATTAGAGAAGTTAAATTAGAGATGTGTATAGTCTTCAGTAAGTAAATAAAGTAAATTTAGACATTATAATTTGCCAGTGCTGCACACAAACACACTGTGCAACCAGCCGCCCTTGCGCGCGAGGGCCTGCTTAAAAATCAAAATTACTTAAAAAAAATCGAACATACGCAATAAAACTTGTGGGTTTTCAAAGTCACCTTTCCAGCACATAAATAATTGCAATCGGAACATACAAAAGGTTTTTCTCAACTGTGAGACGGTTACTTTTAAATGTTCCTTTCGAGAACATGAATAGTTGCAGTTTCTTATATTCTGGGTGTAGATTAAAACGACTTCCCGCATACAGATTCACCCTTAAATTAAAACCAGTTTCGAGAAAAGCTTTAAATTCGAGGTGCGCACCAGAGAAAAAGCATCTGCTTGATCTGTGTGTAACTATTCTTTAAGCTTGTGGAGTCTTGATGAGTGAACATCCCCCTCCCCCCCCGGGCTGCGGGTAAATTATTAAATGTTGACCGGTCTGCGGTGATAAAAAGGTTGGGGACCACTGTTCTAAGGAATGCTTCAAATTGCCAATATAAGTGCCTGTGCAAGTTTTTGGTAATTTGATTTAAGTACTAGTACTAGTACCAGAAAGTACTCTAAAGTGCCCTTATTTGAATACTTAAATACTTACGTCGGGTGCTCTAGATTGATGATATTGAAACCTATTTAATGTGGAAGTCAAAATACTGTTTGGGCACTTTTTATGCCAAGATATCGATGAACAATCTTCACTCCGGAGCGATTTACAAATTTGCACTTGTAGCCTTAAGCCCGTGAAATATAATTGTGTGTAATTTTCAGATGTGTGTAAGTTTAAAATTGGGAGAGACGACATACCACCTGACTGACGCCAACATCCTCAAGTCCAGGATAGCAAAGTACGCGGAGGGGATAGACAGTCTTAGCAAGCAGATAGCCGCGCTGCAGATAGCGCAGCCGGGCAGTCGGACCAGCAAATTACAGATCTCTATCCGTCAAGCTGCTGTTCACTTCATAAAGGTTGTTGTTATATTTACACATTCAGTAAAACAGGTGTGATATGTTTCCCTATAAATGTTACGTATCATAAGTATGATGAAGCTGAATCGGAAACCAAACACCCGGAAATCTCCATTGCTCGAGTGGTTAAATTGTATTAATTTATGCAATGTTTGTTACATGTTATAAAATAGATCTAATTGGAAAGCGTGATCCAAATGTTAAAATTTTATTAAGATAACTACATATTATAGCTAGACCACAAACAAAAGTGGTTGCGCAAATGCACAGCTCTTGCCATGCACAGAACGGGCATGATTTATTAGTAGTTTGCTAGAATTCGTTGGTGGCACCGCACTTGCCTCCCTCACTGCTCTTCATTCAAGTTGATGGTAGCGAACGGTTCTTTGTTTTTGGTCGAAGCTAAATGACTACTCTTTTGTTATCAGGAAGAGTTGCTAACAACCAGCCCGCTCCCGAGTGAGGCGGAGATAAAGGAGATACGGAGGATAAAGCGCGAGGACGCAGAGAAGCGGATAGAGCAGGAGAGGAGGCAGATGCAGATCAACCTGGCCAAGAGGCAGGCCCTGGAGGACCAGGCTACTGGGGGCAGGAAGCCTGACGGGTTGACTGTAAGTTCTAATACAGTGAAACCCTCTTAAGAAGTTTTCCACGGGACCAGAAAAAACAAACTTCTTAAGCAGGAAAACCTTATATGTGGGAAAAATTTGGCCAATTTTGGACCGAGGGACCGAAAAAGCCAAACTTCTTAAGCCACAAAACTTCTTAAGCGGGAACTTCTTAAGAGGGTTTCACTGTAATGCATTTTAGTTTAACCCCTTGAATGCCAGAATTTCTGTAGTGGATATGCCAGTAGCTCACCTTCCTTGCCATGATTTGGTAGAATTTTGAACCTTAAAAATGCCCCTAGCATGCTAAAATATATTTTATTCGCTTGGCAAGTAAATAATATACATAAATATTATTCTCGTATGTTGCAAACATATTTATTTTATCTGTGAAAAAGCGCTTTGCAAATTCCTTGTCAAATGTCACAAAACCGATTTTTGAAAGTCTTAATACTGAATTTATTTACAGGAAAGTCTCATATGACTTATTTTTATTGTGAAGAACGCTTATATAGCACAAAAATATGATAAACTCAAGAATGTTTTAATATTTCTTCATTATATTATATTTTTTACGGCATTATAGAGAACATATATATTTATCTGAACATAAGTAGGCTCTACTGAGGAAACTACATACAATTTTTATACACAATTCAAATACATTATCTGTAAGACTGTACAATTTACAAAAATATCTTGCAAAAAACAAGTAGGTTATTACGAAAATAGTGTCGGCCGGTCCAGAGTGGGCTACTTAACTCGGAATTTTAGCTTGGTATTCTAACTAAGACTGCCACCACACATTGCTGGACCCACAAATGTTGGTGTCAGGGATCCAATCAGAAAAATGTGGGAATTGTTTAATCAAAGTTGAAGGATTTCTATGTATTATTTGATACATGCTTTTAGCAGAAAATTGAAAGCTGCTTTCTTATAAAAAAACAACTTCGACGAACTTCGTTTATATCTATGTTGTGTACTTTTTCTCATTTCTCAGTATAGCACTATTTTTTATTTATTTTTTTTATAAGAAAGATAATTTGAGAGCTACAACTTTACACCCCGCTCTCTCGAATGTGTCTATCCCCACCCTCCTCGCAGCAATCATCGCTTAAGGGTGCCAAATTCAAATAAGCAAGTTGCTCCGCCCCACCCTGTACTTTGTGAAAAATATCAATATTAGATTTATTTTCAATTTACTTAAGTACTTTTTTGTGAGTTTATCAAAATCAGCCAAAATTTCCAAAGCGTGTTTTGCATTTCCCTGACTCATTTATCTGCTACTAATGTTAATCTGTGAGAATTAGTTAGGACGCAGGTGAATTCTCACTTTAACCCTTCAAAAATTTGGCATTTTTTTCGGATGGTCAAAATATTTTCGCTTTACAATAAAATGCAAATATTTAGAATATTTCTGAACAAATTCAAAAACCAAAAACTGTTTTAGAAAGGTGATGAAATACGCTTTCAAATTATAGAATTTGAAAATTATTTTTTTTTTTAAATTATAAAATTTTTGCATACAAACATAAAAAAGTTTTCAAAATGGCTCACCTTATGTTTTTTCTAACTAAAGTTACTGATAATAAAAAAAATAAAAAAACACATACATATTTTATTAGACAAATGTATAACAAACACATATTGTAACCTCACTTTTTTGTCGCTCTATGAAAAATAATTTATAAAAAATTCCCGAAGTTTCATATTCTTTTTTCAATTTGCGATTCAAAACTTTGTGTACATAAAAGTGTACATTATACTTTTTTGGTGGCTATTTTTTAGATTGGAATATAAAGCATGATGTTTTTCCTTTCTAACACCGATTAGAACATATTTCTAACTATGATAGTAAGGGAGTTACGGCGTTTTATATGACACCTATGTGCGTTGGGACAAATATGGTCTCCTGTGATTAAACGGGTTAATGTTTTATATCATCTTGTTAACTACTGTCTGTATCTGTATTTTCTTCATAAATAAAAAAATTAAAAAGTGTTAACCCAATATAGGTACAGTAAATATTTATTATGTAAATAGAAAGTATTTGTAGTTGCATTAACCAGCAGGGTTTCACTGCTTTACGTAATAATGTTGTGTAAGTTAAGAAAAACATGATATTGTACGTGAAACAGATTCAATAACACACATCAGAAGGGTGATCTTTTGTGACACAGTACCTAATGATTGTTAAATCAGACCTAAATGACACATTTTGACAGTTTGCTTAAATGTGATATTCCTTATCGCGCTAATAAGCTAAATACTGTGCTTGTGTTAATCCTCGTTAAGAGATGTTAGTCGCGGGAAAGTTTGTGAATCAAATGTCATCACTATAATATGACATATGGATAGTCATTTATGAATAGGCTTATATGTAAGTAGTTATAATAACTAACAAATAGTAATTCATGTTTCTAATTAGTTAATTAATCCATACCAACTTACATCAACACATGACAGGCATAGATAGACAAGCCATTGAAAGACATAGAAAATTACAGAAATTTGTCAGCCGATAACGGAAAACAGACGCCTTTGATTTTGCACAAAAGAGTATCACCCTTCAGGGATAGGAAGTGCGTAGTTAGTTAATTTGCAATTTCAGTTTTTCCAAGAGCATTTATCAGAGTGAGAAAATGTTGCTTTATTTGGTGAATGTTCTTAACCCCTCAGGCCTCGGCCGTATTTGTTCAGAGGGTCAAAATATTTCCGCTATGCAATAAAATCCAAATAAATGGAATATTTCTGAAGGTATCTGAAAACTAAAAACTGTCTTTGAAAGTTGATAAAGTGCGCTTTCTAGTTTTATAATTCAAAATAATTTATGAAATTTAAAAATTTTGCATGCAAACATAAAAAAGTTTTGAAAATGGCTCAATATTTATTCTAACGAAAATTACTGACAAGTAAAAAAAAAAACATAAACATATTTTATTAGAAAAATATATTATAAGCATTATCGTCAACTCACTTTTTTGACATTTCATGTAAAAATAATTAATAAAAAATTCCCAAAAATTAATAAACATTTTTCAAATAGCGATCTGAAAGTTTGGTTTCATAAAGGTGTACATTTGACTTATTTTGTGTTTAATTTTTAGATTGTAGTTTATACTACAAGCATAGTGTTTTCTCTCTCTAACAACGTTTAGATCTTAGATTCTCACCGCCCACTTTGAGAATATTTTTATTTATAGTTCCCCCTAACTCGTGAATCTGAAACAGCAAACAGGAGGGGTCGTAATGAACAGGATACTTCGACAGAGGGGGCGTAATGGGATACCACGTGGGATTACATTTGCCACAACGGAGGGATGGGATGGGGCAAGATAGGATGGGGTGGGATGGGTTTCTCTGGGTCCCCTACCGCCCCCCTGAAAGTCTAAAATGCCCCCTAATTTTCTCTTGGTCTTCTACCACCCCCCTGAAGGTCTGAAAAGCCCCCAAGGGGGCGTTATCGCCTACGTTGAGAACCTATGGTTTAGATCATATTTCTCACTATGGATAATAAGGGAGACACAACGAATTCTATGAGACCTATATGAGTTGTTCCGAAAAGTTAACAAATTAGCCTGACGGGTTAAAACAAATAAATGTTGTGTATAAATTACATAATAGGATTGCGTGCATGCTTCGTAAGAGGAGTTGGAATTACGTACGAATATGATTAAGTATTTTTTTTAACTCATTCTTATTATTTTTGACAACATGCTGTTTTCAAATGTAGATGGTGAGCAAGTACGGAGATAATTTACCCGACGGAGACATGGATGATCCATTAGTAGAGCAGATGAACATCATCAGAGGGTACATCAAGCAGGCCAGGGATGAACTGAGATTCGAAGAGGTAATTATCACTTATTACTGGTTTATTTAAAACATTTAACCCGAGGCCTGTGATTAAATTTGGCTCCATCGTCTCTGTGTCAAAATCTTTCCTTCTTGTTGAACAGAGTACAGTACTTTCTCACAAATCCGCACCCCAGAAACTGGGCAAGTGTCCAATTAATTTCAAACATACAAAGCATGCTAAAAATTAAAAGATGATATAGCAAACTTTATTTTCAAGTAGAGAACATTTGTGCCCGCCGCCCGTTGCAAGATGACAGCGGATGATGGGTTGCTACAAAACAAAGTAAATACGCTAATTAAGCTTATTTTCATGCTTATTTTTATGTTGATTTTAGAAGAGGTGGAAGAATAAATTAGTTAGATGAAAATAAATAAACTACAGACACGAAAAGAGATTAATAGCAGCATAAATAAATAAAGTTAGGGTAGCATCTTCACTCTATCACCATGACATTTCTGCGCGTTCACAAATGAACACTGCTAAAACAATCGGGATACATGATGGGGGTCGCTACTCGCCGAAAAAATAGAACGAAATGGATTGAATCTACTAAAGAGCTGACTCTACCACTCTACTAAAATTATGGTGTTCGGCTGCGTTTAGTTACTACTACACTCTCCACTCAACTAAAATACTTTATCAATCAAAACGGGGCTTAACTATAAGTGACCAGCTCAGGTATGGGAACTCCATCGAAGCCAGAGTTAAATTAGCCTCCCAAAAACCGGGTGTACTGTACAGGGCCCGCAGATACTTTAATAGTACACAACTACTAAACCTGTACAAATCGCAAGTGCAGCCACCTCTGTTCTGGAGTTCCAAAATACCTAAAAAAACCTTTGACTCTGCAGAAACGGGTGGTCCGTTTGATAGATTCTCCCATCTTAACAAACTGATTGAAATCTTTAGAGCTCAGGCATCGGGTGGGAATTCTATCCTTGTTCTACCGGTATTTCAATGGAAAATACTCCAAGGAACTAGGAACGTCATTGATCCCCTCGGCACCGGTGCATAGTCGGGAAACACGCCAAATGCGCGCCCAACAATTGTACATGGTTGATATTTGTCACATGAGAACGGGACGCTTCTTCGACTTGTTTTTGAGTTCAACAGCTCGGCTGTGGAGCGATTTGCCGGCCTCTGTGTTTCCTCTTTCCTACAATAAGGGTCTCTTGAAGACCAATGCTCATTCCGTCTTCTCCTCAAAAAGATCCTCCACACAGTATCTCAGATGACATGATCTCCTGTGTGGAGTTAATGTTAAAAAAAACACTTAGTTTTAATTGTCGATATAATTTTTTAGTATTGATATAATTATCTTTACACTGTATAAAGAATATAAATATAATCAATAGTAAAGAAATCTTTTTAAATTACCCCTTGCAAATTACAGCCTTCCCACTCCCACCAATCCATTCACTTCTTTTAGTCTATTGTTGTTATTAATTTTAACTCGTAGACGACGGGGACGGCAAGAAATTTCAGTAAATAAAAAGATTTTTTGTTAAAGCCAATATATAGACAATACCATACTTGATAAAGTGACATTTTTATTTTTATCTTTAACTTACCTAGTATGTAGAGGTAATATCCAAAGACAAAATGAATATATATAAGGTCATCACCGTAATTGCAGTGCTTCGTACCATGCATAGGCATGATTATGTAACACTGCTATTGCAGGGCTCCGGCCCCTGGGGGTTAAGTAAAGCCTGATGAAGTAAGCATTTCTTACGAAACATTGGTTGTTTAAACAATAAAAGTGGTTAAAACGAAGGATGGATTGTTTCACAGAATTTGACCAATTCATCAAATTTACATTTTCAAGTTCTTTGAAAGTTCTATTCAAGTTCTGTTATTATATCATTATGGGCCAATTACTTCACAGAACTGAAATAATGATAGAACTTGAATAGAGCTTTTGCAGAACCTAAAAATTAACTGTGAAACTTAATGAATTGTTCAAATTCGGTAAAACCACCCGTCCAAAGTGTTTATTAATTTTGAATTAAAACCTGTATTTCATAAAAAAATAAACAAACAATTAGGCCACATTGTGAAGAGATAGAGATGTTCCGTATTTTACCATATTCTTAGACTTGAAACTGGAGTGCTTTTTGCCACAATATGACACCATTTAACCCTTCGAATAATAAGAAAATAATTTTCTGTCAAATTTTGCCTATCAAGGTTTGCGCGCAAAATTCCTGGTTCTTCCCATGCATTTTAAATGTTCCTATTTATTGGGGTTTTTTTAATGCTTTTGCAAAAACAAAAATTGTTCTAAAATCTAGATAAAATAATCTTTCCGGTGTGTTTATTAGAAATCAAAATTTTTGTTTCTCAATATTAAAATTTTAATATTGGAAATTTAAATTGGCTAAAAAATGCATACCTGCGAATATTCGAATTAAAGTAATTAAAATAGAATAAACTTATAATTTAAAATACAGACTCCTTTTCTAAATAAAATTTGTAATAAAACTGTCACCTCACTTTTTATCACTTTCATACAATTTTATTTTAAAATTAAATGTGTGATACGTCACAAATTGGCGAAAAATTAAACCGTCACTTTTGATCGGGTTTGTAAAATATCTGAAAAACCTAGCTCATATAATTCTAAGACAATGAGAAGCATTATTTCATTCCGTTTCTAACATAAAAGAAATCACAAATATTCGCATGACAGGAAGAGAGATATCTAACTTTTAATAATGCACTGTCGCTCTGGGACAATCTGGGTCTCTTGTTATTATAACGGCACATGATGTTTTGGGACAACTTGGGTCTCCTGTGATTAGACGGGTTAAAATACCCCAGAATGCTTTACTGCCAGTTTTAGGCAAATTTTCCCTAGATGCATTAAATTTTTTTTTCAATTTTTCCATATTAAAATTCGGAGGTATGATTTTTTAATGTCGGCGGAAAATATTCAAAATGGTCACCAAAAAATCATGTCGGAGGAAAAAATTAAAAATCGCGCTGTCGCTCCAGTGGTTAAGAGCTTGGGTTCAATCCTCTGAGTCCTCCATCATTGCATAAGCAATACTTTCCCTTTTTCGTGTATTGATGGTGGTACAATGTTTTCAAATTTTGTCAGGTTTTGTCAGGTTACCTGGGAAGGATAACCATTCAAAAAAAAAAAAACTATAACCCAATCAAGTTATCTGGTTCACCTGGATAAGTGTATCATCATTCCACAATGTGGCTCCTCAGGCGTCTGCTTTTTTACCATCTCATAATAAACTTAATTGCATAATTCATATTTTTTCCAGGTGGCAATACTGGAAAGGAATCTGAAAGAACTGAAACACGAGTACTATTTGCAACAAAACCAAGCAGCCGAACACTGATATTACCTACAAAAAAAGCAATTTTAATATATTAATTACTATTAGTACACCATATTGTATAATATTATTATCCATTTCCAATATTTATTATGGGCTCTCTTGCACAACTTTCACAGCTAATAAATTATGTACCACTCTTTATCTTATATATTTATTTCTGCATTTTATTATTTATTTTTATATTAACCCCACCCAGGAAGCCCTGAGGAAAACAATTTTCCTCAGAGCCTGTGTCATCTTTGGGGATGCTGTGTGGAGGGTCTTTTTAGGGAAAGGAAGTTCTGGGTAGGAAAAAGATATGCGGGTTGGGTAGGAAGTTAGGGGTCAGTGTGTCCAGGAGTGACAGACGTATGAATCCATCCCTTCTGCTGAGATGCAAGACGGTCGAGAGAGACAGTTTTGCATTGCAGCAGGAGGGATGGATTCGGGTCGAGTTCGATTAAGTTGAGAGAGACGAACTGGAGAGGTCAAAGGGTCTCCCCAAACTCGCCTCTTCTGATATGGCCCGCCACGCAATTGGTGAGCAGGCACATCCGCCTCTAAGACCTAGACACACCTCACTTGATGAACCTGGGCACTCCTGCTAAGTCACCAAACCTAGCGAAGCACTTGGGGTGACTTATGGCAGAGGTGTTGGTTTAATTCCTAACTAAATGAAGACAATATTAGCGAAACTCAATCGAAAATTTGGAAACAGAAAAATCAGAAAAAGATATTTGCACCTCTGGGACTCGAACCTAGGACATTCCGGGCAAATGCGCAGCGGTAGCGCATTTCAATGACAATAGCGAAGACAATGTTAGTTTCGGTAACATTGTCTTCATTTAATTAAATATTACAATTTGAGGTTTTACTAATAAAGTTAAAAATAAAAATGGTTTAATTCCATTGGTTGGTTCCAATGAATGGTACCTGGGGCGGCGGTACCCATACCCTCCTGCCAAATTGCACTGCAAAATCCCACTAAAGGGTCAGCTTGTATGTAGGCCTATCCGCAAACAACGCTTCTAGCGTTCAAAGCAGTTCCCAACCTACAAAAAAAAAATTGTAAAGGGGCCAACCAAATCAATTAGTAATAATATATCGGGCCTATGCACATATATTCAAATATTGCTTGATACTTGCACGTCCGTTTAGGTCGGGGGTCGGCAAACTTTCAAATCAGAAGAGCCAAGTTGTCATTTTTTTTATTTATTATGTGGATCTATATAAAAAGGTTTACATATATTTTTTTGGCCTTGCCTGTCTCACTAGGAAATCCTGTGTCGAGACAGACTAGTTTACAAATATTTTATAAATATTAAATAAAGTACACTTTTCAATTCAGCAAAAATATTTGACAAAAATTTTCAGGTTTTCAAATTTTGGTTAATGACAACAATAATGAGATGTATTATATCATATACAATATGATTATATTTGGGTGAGGTGACTAATTATTGCACAACCTTTTTGGATGATCCATTGTTTGATCAGGATTTTGTATTTGTTAATATTATTCGATTGTCTTGTTTATTATTGTATATTTTAGGTGCAATGTATTTGAAATTTCTTTGACCAAATGTTGTGTTTGTTTTAGGTGTTTGTATGAGTTCTTTGCTTTTGTGCTGTGTGTTTACAATATTTTGGGTATTTTCATAAAATGTACGTGTTTTATTTTTAAACAGATGAGTTAAGATTGTTTTTGTGTAAATTTGTTGAATATCTAATACAGGGAATTTTTTTAATGTATCTACAGTACTTGTTATTATGGGAACTTTAAGAATAACTTTCATAATTAATTTTTGTGCCTTCGATAATGAAACTATAGCTGATAGTGTTGCACCTCCCCAAGCGATTATTCCATATTCAATGATTGATTGACAAAGAGAGTAATAAACAATTTTCATAGATTTGGAATCTAGTACGTTTCTAATGTTTTTGAAGAAATAAATATGTTTTCTAAGTTTATTCGTGATAAGTAGGCAATGTGTATTCCACTTAAGATATTGATCAAATGTTAGACCAAGGTATTTGATATGGTCCGTTCGATCTAGGCAAGGACATTGACAGAATGTATCGTGAATGCAAGAACATTCATGTACTTTTATTTCAACATCTTGATTAGGTTGGCCAACGATATTTATACTAGATGTAATGTATTTTGTTTTGATAGTATTTAGTGCAAGAGAATTAATATCTAGCCATTTTTTAACAGAGTTAATTGATTTCTCAGCCATTTTGTATGCATCCAACCAAGTGTCAGATTGAATTGAATTGCACAGTATCGTCAGCAAAACTTACAATTTTTCCATCTATCATTAGGTTACAAAGATCGTTTATGTATATGAGAAATAAAGTAGGGCCTAAGACGCTTCCTTGGGGAATTCCATAGGTTAAAGGGAGGGGGGTTTGGCTGAATTTGTTTTCGATTTTGACACTTTGAGTTCGATTAGTTAAGTAACTTTGAAGAAATTCGAGATCTTTCCCTCTTATACCAATGGTATTTAGTTTATTAATAAGGATGTCAAGGGAGACAGTATCAAAAGCTTTTGAGGGGTCTAGGAAGATAGAAATGCATTTTTTACCCTTATCTAAATTTGAAATAAGAAAGTCTGTAACAGCAATAATAGCATCGGCAGTGCTTTTATTTGACCGAAAACCATATTGATTTTCGGAGAGTAGCTGCTTGCTTTCCAAAAATGTTTTCAGTTGTTTGTTAATTATTTTTTCAACTACTTTCGAGAGTGAGTTAAGTATTGTTATGGGCCTATAATTGTTAATGTCAACTTTTAGACCACTTTTGTATATGGGTATGACGAGCCCTTGCTTTAATTGTTTAGGGAAAATTCCCTGTGATATGCTTAGGTTAATTATGTAAGTGAGAGGTTCCAATAGTTTTGAGTAAATGTATGGTGATGCCATCCATACCGGCGGACTTTGTGTCTTTTAATGCGTTAATTGTATTCTTAAAATCGTCATGTGTAACCGTTTGAAATTTAAATTGTTTAGAATGGGGTATATGTGTTTTTTTTTCTATAATTTTGTATTAGAATTCAGGGAGGACATTTTGTTTGCTAATTTTTTCCCGACATTAGTGAAAAAGCCATTGGCATGGTTTAGGATTTTTTCCGGATTCTTTGAGAAGTCGACGGTCAGTCCATCAATATTGAGTTGTTTTAAGTCAGTGTTTAAGTTAGGCTTAGTATGAGTAGCTTCGCGTAAAATGTTTCACATTTCTTTTGGATTACCTTTGCTTTCTTCTATTTTTTGTCTATAATATAATTCCTTAGCATTCCTTATGACTTTTGTACATTTGTTTCTGTATCTTTTGTAAAAGTTGTTAAGTATGGTGTCAGAAGGATTCAATGAAGTTTTTTTTATGGAGTAAGTTTCTTTTTCTTATACAATTTATAATGGTGTGATTTATCCAGGGAGTTAGAGGTTTAAATTTGTGAGGGATTGTTTTTACTATAGAATTAGTGTTATTATTTATTTCAGTTTGTAGTTTGTCTGTGAAATAAGTCCATGCATCATCAGCATTGGGTATGTGTAGTAAGTTGTGCCAATAATTACAGGAAAAAGATTTTTTTAGATTCTCATAATCAACTCGTTTTATGCAATAAACGTGTTTCATTTTTATATTTTTTGATGGTGTGTTTAATGAAATCATAGTTGCATAGTGGTCAGTAATAGTAGATTCAAAAACAAGTGTTTAATATAGTTTATTCGTTTTTATCATAATGTGATCAACACAAGAGCTGGATTCTATGGTGACCCTAGTCGGGTGATTTATTGTAGATATCAATCCATGGTAACTAAGTAGGTTTAAGTAATCTTGGCATTGTGGGTGTGAATTATTTGGTAAAGTGTTAATATTAATGTCTCCGACTAAAATTAAGTGTTTTTTATGCGTAAGTTGTGATAATTTTTCATTTAGGCTTTGTATGAATGGGGTTATATTGTGGTAGGAGGGAGATCTATACATTGCTAGTATGCATGTGTCACCATACAATATTTGTAGACAATTTGCACCCGGGATTATTATTTCCAATGTTTGAACATTCAGTACATTATTCACATATATAATAATGCCGTCATTCTGATTGTGGTGGGTTTTTGTGGAGAAGTGAGTATAATTAGGAAGGTGTTTTGGTACATATAGTTCATTAATCCAACATTCTGATAGAATAATTATATCAAATTTAACCTTTAGATTATTCAGTAAAGTAAGTATTTCTTCCCAATTTTTATTTATGGATCGAACATTATGGTGAAAATTTTTTAGGTTCGTGTAGTCTTTCATTAGTAAATTACAAAACTTTATATCTGAAGATACATAATTATTAACTTTATCAGAAGATTCTGTTTCATTATCAAAAATCAGTCTAGCCATTTTTAAGAACAATTTACAATGGAACTTTAATATATTTTGCATTGGGAGCCCCGTCACAGTGGCTAAAACTGGGAGTTCGCCCTATATCCGATAGTAGTACATAGGTAAGATACATGATTTCTGACAGTATGGAAACAATCACTGTAAAATGATTTCACAACAACAATTTATAATAGTCAGGATCAGGTTTTGTATGGTAAGAGCGATCGGGCCAATGTTCGACATGTGACAGAGCTCATCAACATCCTAAATAATTTTACATAAGTCATCAGAATGTTAATTATATATTATTTTATCCGTGGCTGATTTCTTTACCAAAATTTTTTCGTCTTTATACCAAACGTACCAAAACTTTTTTCCTTGCATATTTGTTTGGTTTTCCATAGAAGTTCTTTGAAATAAGGAGAATAACACTTATAAAAATCTTTTCGCAGTATTTTAAGATATCATGGGGAATTTTTTTTCGGTTTACTAGTAGTAGGTTTTATGGAAATGCGATTAAGTACCTGATTAATCCCTTTAAACCTATAGTTAAACCATGTCGTGGCAACATTGGTCACTTGACCAATGTAGTTCCTCCAACTGCCGCTGAAACAGAAGCGACATTCCAGTTACGGGACCTGGCTCGTGAACACGTTCTTAAATATTAATTAATCTCATTTCCATTTCTACCCGCGAAGTATAGATTTGTAAATGTGTCTGACTAAGACGAAATAAATTATAAAACGTGGAGAACTCTTTTATTATTATAAATACACGCAATATCCTTCCCTGGAGTTGAGTAAGTATATCGACGACTCTAAATAAGCAATCTCCACAGTTTCTTTTGCGAATATCCGTGATCTAATACAAATTTTCGGGGGAGCTCCGGGTCGCCTGTCGGGAATCCTTTTGGCTTCCAGGATATCGTGGGGAAGAAGCTCTACACCTACAGCTGCTGCTAGCTTCTTGACGGTCTCAGAGGGTTGTTCACCTTCATGTGGTGGTGTTCCTGCGACCTCTAATGCATCCTCCTTTGAAGTCTGTTTGAGGCTGACCAGACGAATTTCGAAATTTTTTAGAATAAGGTTTTTTTCATGTAATTCTTTTCTTAATTTTCTACCTCCGTTACTAAATTTGCAATAGTATTCATTTTTGTATTCAGGTCGTCATATTGGCTGCTGATAAAATCTCTAGATGTAAATAAAATGTAAATAGGTTGAAAAATCGGAGAGCAATATATATAATATGAGCCACAAAACGCCTGTGCAAACAGCCGCACGCATCTCGCGGACCACGGTCTGCCCTATCGATGATCTAAGTCGCACATTTCGCAGTGTCAGGACTTCCAAATGGGCAAGATGTGGGGAAGAAAGAAAAACGAGAAGGGAAGAGGGAAATTGGAAAGTGAAAGTTACTAGTTACTAAATTTGAAACAAGCCGTTTTCAGGAATGTGTTAATTCTGAATGGTGTTCTCTCACCATTAGAATTGACATCTTCCACTCCGGTGAGGTTTTTTATTTATTTAATATTTGTATGTTTTTACAATAAGTATATATTTTTTACATGTTATACAGTGTTGTAAAGCAATATAAAAATAGTCTTTCTTCACCATAAAGTGAAAAGGCTCTTGTGTTTGGTGAGGGAATTCACGCTCAATTATATGTAAGTGGTGAGCAGTTTTTCTTTCAATCTAGACCCCCCCTCTTGGTGAGATAAATTTGGGCCATTTCGTATATTCTTTTCAAGTAACTTGAGATTTTGTTGCCCCCCCCCCCCCACCCCCCTTTGAGCTCACGTAATTAATGTATGCCCCCTAAAACATGTTAAGTAAATAATAAAATATTGCAAATAATAACAAAAATATATGTAAAGAATAGGTGTAGAATAGGTGTGGGATGGATTAAATTCAGATCCGTAACAGGAATATTGTGTGACTCCAAAATGCCTATAAAACTTAAAGGAAAGATATACCAGACTATTGTAAGACCCGCCATAATGTATGGCTCCGAATGCTGGACTATGTACAACTCCTACTCTAGGCAACTCGATACAGCATAAATGCGAATGCTTAGATGGTCGGCAGGAGTATCACTAAAAGATAAGATTAAAAGTTCACGCATTCGTGGTAGCCTGGGTGTCACAGACATAAACAGTAAGCTGGAGGAACGACAGTTGAGATGGTATGGGCACATAAGACGAAGATCATCAGACCACACAGTGAAGCAGACAATGTCTATGGAGCTTCATCGACAGTCATCCAGAGGAAGACCGAAGAACTCCTGGATGATTCAATGCTCCAAAATACTTCAGAGAAACGGCCTGGATGAAGGCGATCTCAGAACAGAAGAAATTACAACCTGAGAAGGAGAAGAGCCGACCCCAACAGCCTACCAAGGCAATGAGTTGGGACAGCGCAAGGAAGAAGAAGAAGAACAAAAATATATGTAAGTAAGAAAAACTCGAGATATTTCAATAAATAGATTTCTAGATTTAAAAGAAATAATAATAATAGAATAGATGCATTTAATGTAAGTCTTATTATCTACATTATTTTCTCTCTTAATTCGAGGTTGGATACCATCTTGATTATTTTGGCTTTATGGGAACTCTCTGAAACTTATGGGAATGTGTAGTTATAGCATAACACAATATTGAATTTCAGATTCTCACACCACTTTTTGAAATTTTTGTCCTTATTGCGGACACTATAAGGCTGTCCGAAACATTGGATCAAGTAGAGGAAGAAGCAAAACATGGCACACAAAATTTAACCAACATGATGAAATACTTTATTGTGATTAAAATACACAGCTACAAAAACACGGTACAAAAACTATCAAAGTTATTTACAAAAACTATCAAATAACTAAGTCTAAATTCTAAACAGGCTTCTTCTAATAAACTTTCAAGATGAAAGAGTCTTGGAAGACCTAAGCATAGGTCTCTGAACAATGCGAAGGAAAATTCGAAATCCATAGGTGAACTGCATTTCATAGAGGCACTCAGGAAGCAGATTCCCGTTCTTTATCCTTGGCTAGGCACAGGTCTCTTATGCCTGTTCCCCTCATTTTAACTTTGGCACTGACTAGAGCATGTGAGACGGCCACATAGCGATCGCTATGCAACTATCTCACTCGTTCTAGTTTACGCCGAGGCTGGAGTGAAGGGGATGGTAATATTAGGGACATGTTCTTGGCTAAAGATTAAGAAAGGGAATCTGCCTCCACGAATCTTCTAATGTTAATGATGGTAATCAAAACAGGTAATTATTTTACAAAACTTTATAAAATACGTAGGTACCTACACAACAATACTATTTTGCATGGTTCTAAAAACCTCTAGACAGAGCATTAGTGCGAGTATATATGAATGGCATTGAGCCAAATACAAGATGAGGGTTAATTGCCTGGCAGCCATCTTGTATGACAAACTTTTACAATGATTAGTGGTAAACAAACTAATTTTATTTTTGTTTTGTTAATGTAATTATAACGTCTTATGATTTTTTTAGGGTATTTGATGAGACAGGGAAAAAAACAGACAGGAAAACAAATAATAATAAGTCATTTGAAAATTTATGCAGTTTTTGAAAAATTTTCATACATCTTCCCCCTCACCCCGCGGCTTTATATTGTTCTTGAATATCTTCGTCCAGGGCTTTTTAGGTTCATGACTATTTTGTATGCTTCTCTGCCTTTACAATTTTTTCCAATAATTCTGGTCTAATGAGCAATATTTTATGCAAAGTATTGTCGAGAATTTCATGCTGGTCTTCCTCAGGTTTGCAAACCCCCAGTAGAGCGTACATATGAACCCCTCCCATGACATCTGATATAATTAAATTTTTTCCGTTTTCCGTAAAAAGTATCCTGGACAGCTTTGATACTTGGGTCGGTAATTCTATGACTAGAGTTGTCGTGTCTATCTTCTGTTGGATGTTCCATATGTAGACGGATGTTCCACTCACGGCGGCGATTATGGTGGAATGCGTCGGGCTAAATACTGCTCCTGTGACAGGGTTAATGTCTGTGGTTAACACAACAAGTGGCGCGTCAACATTTTCCCTCCATATCTTAACCGTCCAATCGGCTCCACAAGTTAGAAATATCTTCTTACAATAATGAGAAAACTGCATTTCATACACCGGACCGTCGTGAGCTAAAAAGAAACTCACGTGTTGGTTCAAATAGTTCTTAGAACACTTGTAAATATAACCGTCCGATGTTCCAATAAAGTATATATTGTCTAAACTGGGATGAGGACAGTAAAAATGGCAGATCGTGTTTCTAACAATGGGAATTTCATTTTTCAAGCACCAATCTTCTTCATAAATACTTTTCACATCCCCCTCTGTTTGTATTATTCTCATAATTGATTTACAGATAAAGTCTTTAGTTTTGGTTTGCATGAAACGGTTAATTCTGCCATCCTGTCCTACAGCTAGCACTTGTTCAACGTCCGGGTTATAGTTTATTGAGTAATACCACGTCACATACCAAATAGGTTGAAATGTCGGAGAAGAGTTCCGGCTGCTGTTAGCTATGACATGTTTATTGTACGATGTAATATCCACAATACGCACGTCTCCACTGTAAAACCCGGCAGCCAATAGATTGGGATTGGCTTTTGAGAAAGCTAAGCTTGTCAAGGGAGTATCAAATTTCCACAATCTTTCAGGCTGAGTGGGATTCTTTATGCTCCATATGCATATTATACCACTAATAACTTCCGAGTATAAAAATTTTCCATAACCAACAGCAATTATATCGGAGTTGCCGGTATTTATGCACATTGCCGTAACAGTCCTATTTTCAATTTTGAAATAGCTGAACACCCAAAGGAACATTAATTCGTATTCATAACTCAATTCACAAACAATGTCATCCGGTCTGACGAGTCCTTTAAAGTCCTCTTGTTCTACTTTAAAATTATTGTTTGCGATGATTCTTTCCATCATCATGACAGCATCGAAGAATGCCGTGCTGTTGAGAATGGATTTGATTTTTAACTCCTCCTTTGTTAACTGTGCATCTTCCCGAGCCTGATTAGGATCTACAATAGTGCAACCGCTCTGAATTTTAATTAATGAATCACTCTTTTCAACTCCGTAAGAGTCATACATATCCCAAACAGAAGCGAAAGCAGAATTATTAGCTTTCTCCACTCTGGGAGCGATTGTGTGCCTAGTTTTTCGAATGCACGCCAATGTTTGTGCTTCAGTTGTGATAGTTTTACGATTGCGTCCCTTTCCTATGGTGAGGTAATCGTATTTTTCATTTTCTTTCTCGACAGAGTCTCCTTCGGCACTTCCTTTCATCACCGTCACGCTCGCTAGTTCAAATAAGAAAATGGTTTCAGTCTCCTCTAAGAAAAGTCGTATTTCTGACGGGAAAATCATTTTGGAAGACATTTTGGGCAACCACATAGCCGAAGGGGCTTTCATATCTAAATCTTCGTCTAATTGATTCCCGACGTCGCAGGCGACAAATTCAACTTTAAGGTCATCCAAGCTGAAGTTGGCAGTGATGCGCTTGGGAGCATCTTGATCACCAACAAATTGAGCTTGCGAGGGGGGTCGGCTTATCTGGCTGATCTGACTCACTCGAGACTTTCGTTCAGAAAGGCTGCCACCTTCTATCTCTAGATCAAATTTACCTCCACTGTTCTTGTGTTCTTTGCTTTGTATTCTATTCGGTGTGACATCGATATTTTCATGCAATACTATTACAACAGGCTCTCGAGTTTTTTCATAAATAGTGTCTTCATGTTCGAAATTGACGCTCTCCGCAATCCTTGTTCTCCGTTTAGAGCTTTGGCGCTCGACGCTAACTACGCTACCCACTGAGGCTGAGGTGGCATTAGAATGAGTGGAGAGGTCTTTGGAGAGAGCGATGGATATTAAATCCCCGGATGTATCCTTGAATGCAACCCGGGATGGCTCCTTGGATGGCGGAGCTACTTCTTGCTTGGATCCTGGGGGACTTGGTCCCAGTGGTGATCCTTCGGGAGAAGCCATAATGGTCGATTAGTCAATGGATTCATATATTAAACAAATGTATTACAGTATGAAGAACCAATTTTAAAACATTTATCTAAGTACAAAGTAATAATGTACGAACTGTCATTTCAGAGTTTCAAATGACTATTCCAAATTTGTAATTTCGAAAAATATTTTTTTAGCAAATAATCTAATGTTACTTCCTTTCGTTTTTAAATTAAAAACACGGTGTTTGAAAGATATTTGAAAATATAGGAAATAGGTACCCACAGAGCGACAAAAGCTGTTCTAAAACAGGGCTGTTCAAGCTTCTGGTTTTTTGTTCACCCCTGGTCAAAGATTCGGGATAGCTTATTAATGTTAATAAGTAATATATTTACCATGATTTCGTGTTTCCGTAGATATATCTCACAATTTTATTCCCAACCTGCCGATTGTAATTTCTGCTGTCTATTTCTAATCAAATTGATTAACAACTCGTTTCCATGACTATTTACCTAAAAAGAATTAAGGTGAATCACCCCATACCTATTCACCCATAACTTTTTCTACAAGTGGCAAATCTGATTATGATAGTGTTATTATGCTTATGTCTGTACAGTTTCGGATTCTTGTTATTTTCAAAAAGAATCGTTGATGTTTTCAAAAAGCATCCTAGATAAGAATACCTACTTATGTCAAAAAGAAAATTTATAAAACTTGGAATTTTTCAGTAAGTATCGAAAACTTTTAAACAATTTCTCGACCCATTTTCGGACCAAATTTTTTCCCAATTTTCCTCGAAGAATTTTTTTCCAGGATCAAAAAGATACCAATTCGAAAATTTTCCAAATTTCAATATCAAAAATATATCTACCTAAACGATTTTATTTAACGAACAATAAAATTTCCCATCATGGAAAAATGCCAAATTTCACATAATATTGAGGAGATTTAAAAAAATTTTCCGACCTACTTTCCGACCAATTTTACGATTTTCCCAGCAGAAATTTTATCAGAAAAATAAAATTTTCCATGATCAAAAATTATCCAGTATGAAAAATTTCCAAACCTCTAATAACAAAATCAAAAAGAATAATCTGTAACCGAACATAAAATTTTCCAAAGTAAAATATGAAAGTTGAAAAAAAGATCCAACTTATTTACCCCAACTTCATCTAGGTACGACGATAATAGTTTTTTTTGTCCCGGTGACTTTGCTGCCACTGAATCGCCCGATATTATTTTTCCAAGGACAGGTTATTTTTGGAATCGGTTCCATTTGGCTTTTATAAAATTCGAAATTTGAGCAGTGTCTGTGAACAAAAAAAAATGTATCCAAAATACGAGGTGCAACACCACGTACCCGAAGGACTTTAAGAAGCAATTCCTGAGCATATTTGGAGTAAAAATTTGAATGTCATTTAGTTGTCTAATGATTTTTTTTTATAAAACAACAATATATTTTTCACCAAACTTTAGCTCAAACCCATCGCGACGGGCTGTTTCGTGTGTTAGTGTACTGCTAGAATGAGACGCAACGCTTATCTAGTGACCCGCTAGGCTACATACGCGCTACTCTGCTGACTACTTAGTTGCGAGGTGTGATGGAAAAATATTTTTAATGTTTTTTGGAAAAAAAATGTCTCTTGACAGCAAAATGACATCAACATTTTTTACTCTAAATATGCTCAGGAATCGCTGGTTAAAATCGCTGGCACGTGCTGTCACACCCTGTTTAAATGGTAATCTTGAAATTTTACAGCTCTCAAACCGATTTGGTTAAAAATGTTTAGGGGGAGATGAATTCGAATTTTATGTCAAAATACCTACACCATTTCGGCGGCGTTCTTTAGTGTATTGAGTTCTTATCAGCAGTAATGTTACTTGACATAAATTAGTTTTCATACGTCTAGCGAATTTCAAATGTACGAAGTTATACGATATACACATTATTCAGGCATATTTACACAAATGGTCTTCAATTCAATTGGTGGAATACTTACAAATGGCCAAAAGTCGACTATCAGGGAAGTTAATAACTTATAACGCAATCAGTGGCGGATTTGCCCTAAGGCCTAAGTAGGCCCGGGCCTAGGGCGGCCAGATATTAGGGGCGGCCAATCATGACAAAAAAGTCACTGATGATAACAAGAAATAAAAATAAAAAAGAATTACTAACTTGACGAAACTAAGCGCATCTGAAGTGGGAGAAAAGGACAAAGCATTGCAAATGGTTTATTCTACTGACTTAGAAGACAATTTTTCATAAGAGTGTCTCCATTTTCGTGCTCACGGCAGTGTGAAAAATGAGGATCGAAACAGTGAAATGGTAACGAACTGAAGGTCATCACAGCATTTATCCAAACGTGGGTATTGCTTTTCGTTTGTGTGTGTGTACTCTCGCCAGTAACTGTTCTGCAGAACGATCGTTTTCTTAGTTGCAACAAGTTAAAATTTAATAAAATAAAATACTTTTTTGTTTAAAACCACGAGATTTATTGATACTAGTATTAATTTGTACCCTGAAGAAGCTTAAGTTAAGCGAAACCGGTCGGTTCGTTAATTAATAAATCTCGTGGTTTTAAACAAAAAAGTATTTTATTTTATTAAATATGTCAAACCACAAAGTGATTGCTTTCTACAATAATAAGTTAAAATTTATTTACGCACAACAATGACGGAACAAAGGTTAAACGATCTTGCTTTCCTTAACATAGATTTTTAAGGAAATAGGATTGCGAAGAGTTAATTAATGATTTTGCTGCACTTAAGTGCAGACGAGTTTTGAAACACATTGTGAAACACTTATTATATATTATAAGAGAATAAACCTGCAGTTAAACTAGTTAAATAAATAAAACCTAAAACCATTTTAATGTTTTGTTTAAATGTACAATTATCCTTGAAACCTTAGAAAGTATTACAAACTAGCAGCTATTAGGTATAGTTAACAAAATTTTTAAATCGATTTATGATTGGGTACTGAGAAAGGGGCGGCTTGTACTTACTTCATGGCCTGGGGCCTAGGGTGGCCAAGACTGCAAATCCGCCACTGAACGCAATTACTAAATAGGGCGAAACCCATCAAAAAGCCGCCTGCAGCCTATAGAGCCCGTAGCAGCAAATAAGCAGCGGAATCGGATTTTTATCTGCTAGTATTCCATTCATCTTTAGGAATAAGTAGGTGGGTACTTAGTATTATTTAGAATAAAATAATATGTATAGGTACCTCAGTATCTACGTAAGATATAAAGAGTATCGATTTGGAATAAAACAAAACACGGGACGGGTGTAAACAAATTCCTATCAGACTTGTCTAGTTTTCGAACAAGGAACTTCGAAATTCCACTTAACAAAATAAAAATTGTAGTTATTTTTACATTAGCTCCACAGAGGGGGCCCAGAGGAAAATAATATCCCTCAGGGCCTATGTCATCTTAGAGGATGCTGTGTGGAGGGTCTTTTTATGGAAAGGACGGAGAGGAAGTTAAGGGAAGGAAAAGTTACAAGGGGTGGGTAGGAATCTGGGGGTCTGTGTGTCCAAGAGGAAATATAAATCCCCCAACTGTGGAGCAAGGATATGGGTCGAGAGAGTCCGGCCGGAGAGGCTTCCCTTAACCAGCCTCTCTCGATCTGGACTGCCATGCAGCTGGTAGGCAGATGTATCCGCCGCCAAGACCCGGACAAAACTCACCTCATGAACCCGGGCATCCCTGCCAAGTCACCAAACGTAGCGAACCACTTTGGGTGACTTATGACAGTGGTGTTGGATATCCAATAAATGGTTCCCGGGGCAGTGGTACCCGCCTCCCAATTTGAAGAACCAAGTTAAAATGAATAAAACTGATTATCTTCGATTATCAAAATTCGAACCAAAATTTAACCAATAATTTACGAAATGTAATTTTAAAAAACATTAAACTCGGGACTAGTGATAGGCATTATCGAAATATTAAAATTAAATTATCCGATTCCGAAACATTGAACAAAAACGAATAAATTTCAAATTAATCGCTGGGATACAATTTTTTGCCAAAAAATATACTAACGCCAGTTGTTGTCCGTTGATTTATAAAACCATTATCTACTCATCTACTGATGTAATAAATAGGTTAACCGGATTCAGGTTCTGGACCCAGTGGTTGCGAGATCTAAAGCAGAAGTAAAAATAATAATAACAAATTGTAGCAGGGTTATAAAAGAAAATAGTCTTTGTTCAGTTTATTTATCTTATATAGGGTTTACAGCTTATAGTAAAAACCGAGTACAGAACAGTTTTAGCACAAAATAAAACCACTGCGTAATACCCCCAACATAGGACCCGCGGTCTCTTAGTTGGGTTAAGGTTTCCCGGCCAAAGACGTTACATACTTTATATAACGTCATTGTTCCCGGCAAGTAATGTCCACTAGGGCGCTGTTACTTGAATTCCTAAGAAGGACCCAGAGGGCTCTCTCGACTTGGTACTGGTTTAGTTAACCGAGCACTGACCACTAGGATACTGTTGCTTAGTTTAACCAGGAGACCGGCTACTCTGATATCATATAGGCCTGCAGTGTATTATATACCCCTTAGGGCAGGGTAGTGCCGGCTGGCGACGGAGGGGAGGGGGTAGCTCGGCCAATGTCTTGGCGGCCGGGTGGCGAGGCGAAAGTTGCCGAGCAAGACAGCCCTATGCGTGTGAGGGAGAAAGTATTCGGATTCGTGCGTCGGCGTCGGACCGAATACCAAGCGCTACAAAATCAATTTCGTACCTCTACTACTATAAATTTGTTGTATCCCGTACCCCGTACCCCGTACCTACCCTCTGTGTATCTTGTGTTTACACGTAATGAAAGACATGTTTCAATTTTAGTTTTTAATACTCTCATTATTACATGAATTTAACAATCAAGTCACACAAATACAATTAATGCAATTTTGTACAGAGCACGACTTCGGGCATTTTTAACCAGTGATTCTTCATCCGAAATTGAACAATTTTTTTTCAACGAAAAAAATTTATTTATTATTATTTTTTTAAACTTTATGAGTAAAATCTCAAATTATAATATTTAATTAAATGAAGACAATATTAGCGAAACTCAATCGAAATCTGGAGACAGAAAAATCAGAAAAGATATTGAAATAATAATAATAATAGAAATAATATCTTTTCTGATTTTTCTGTCTCCAGATTTCGATTGAGTTTCGCTAATATTGTCTTCATCTAATTAAATAAAAAAAATATGTTCTCCAAACACAATTCCAAACTCACAAAGTGTATTGAGAGGGTGAATTTTTTTAAACCTCAAAAAAAGCAGTGTGGTCGTGCGGCAGTCGCATTTCAGTTGCATTTTTAACAGGTTGCCATGGTAGCGGCTCACGAACCGTTAAGTGTTTGAATAATCTGCGATACGTTAGATCAGAAAAATATCGATTTTGATCAGGAGGTTGGTTGAGATTGCGTCGACAACTGGTTTCATTTCAGTTTCTCCATGAACGAAGCCCTTATTCACTCCACCACGAACCTGTCATCTCTAAAACGAATCAATAAATTATTTGGGAAAGCTACTTTTTCAAATTTTAATTTAAGTTCAAATAAAATCATTAAAAAAATATCCGCGCCCTTTTTTGTGACGAAAATACTTCAGTTTGTCTATTTATTTACGGTCTTACGAACTAACATATTTAAAATTAAAATATTTTGCTCCGAAATTATTGAAAAATTATTAATTCTTTGATCCAAAAATAATTACAAAAGTACATAATTTTAATGGTTTTATCATCACGAGTTTGAGCATTTTTGAATGTAGGTATTTATCAAAGCAAATTGTGTGTGAAATAAAATCGATACTGAGTTATTATGTTAAAATGCTGGTATGGAGAATAATTAATCTTTCTCATCGGAACCGCCTTGTATAGTTGCAAGGGTACGATCGCAAGATCACAGTTCGACGAAATTTAAATTCTCGGCTTGCTGGTTAATGGCTCTTAATGAAACGGAAACGGAACTTAGAAATAAATGTACAGACATGTGAAAACGAAATGCTACGCGCAGTTAATAAATCACTATTAGTCAGTTGTAATTTGTAATAGTGTACGAGTACAATATCCTCTCAGCCAACAAGCCATTACGGAGTTCAACATAAACAACACACCTCAAAGGAGGTTTTGACATATTGTTGTATGCTTTGGTAAAGGTTAAATAGCATTCTTCCCCTTGTCTGGTAGGTACCTGTCTGGTTTAAAAGTATACACTATACACCTACCAACCTACCCTCCATTCAGACAGATGCTTCGGGCACGTGCGCTACAGGCAATACATCATCTTTCCGGTCTCATTACCAACTGCAGGGGTGCGATAAATACCTTTTAATGATTTATTCATATTTTAAGTGAAAACTTCTTTAGCACCGTTGTGATTTGAAACTTGATGAAATGAAAAAGCGACACTAAAAAACACAAAACACTTAACATCTATACGCAGGGGTGCTCAAACGGTCGAGTGCTTTTTGAGTCGATCTTGAGAAATATTTGTCGATGTAAATAGATCTATTCACAGTTTTTGTTTTAGTTGATCCTCAATTAGGCCTCAATAACACTGCTCATTTTTCATGCCCTTTTTTATTGTTTATTTGTAGCTTATATTGTCAATGGTCGCGACTTTTTTTGTTGTTTACTCTATACTCACTATGGTGTGTAACGTCACAAGCCCCTATAGAAAAAAAATCGTCAGATTATTGCATATTCATGGTGAAATATTGTCGAAAATTGCCCCTTCAAAAGCCCGAAGATCGATCTAGTTTCTAGTGTGTCGTCGTTTGGTTTATTTATGAGTCAGTCAGTCCGAGTTGTAACTTGAAGGCGATATGAAGTTTATTAATAAATAATACGAAATGAGTGCGGTGAAGAGATTCGGTGTGCGATGTAGTTTTAGCACACTGATTTAATTTAAACCAGTGTTGTGTTCACAATATAACGATTAATTTAATAACAAGTTGTCGATTCATCGAGTACCGAGTGAGATGTGACATTAACACAGAATTTTCCACCTTGCAGAAGAGTTATAAATTTGTTGTAGAATTAATAATAAACATGAATTTTATTGGAAGAAATATGATATAAAAATCGGCATAAATGAGGTCTCAATAAAGAATATAGGATTTCAATGCCCCCCCCCCCGGTGCTCGAAAATCAGAGTCGATCGATCGGAGTCTAATAATATGGAGGTAGCTCGCTAGCAGTTCAAGTTTGAGCACCCCTGATCTATAGGATTTAGCCTGCGAGAGAATGAGATAAAATAATCGGTCTCCTTTTTATGCGGTGCTTTGTAGCCAATTTGGGAGGCGGGTATGGGTACCGCCACCCCGGGAACCATTTACTGGACCCTGCCACAGGTCGCTACGTTTGGTGACTTAGCAGGAATGCCCGGGTTCATGGGATGAGGTTTGTCTAGGTCTTGGTGGCGGATACGTTTGCCCAACCACTGCGTGGCGGGCTGGATCGGATAAGATTGATTGAGGGAGGCTTTTTGACCTCTCCAGCCGGATTCTCCCGACCCTTCGCCTTGCACCGCAGTGTGAGGAATAGATTCATAAGTCCGCCACTCCTGGCCACACTGACCGCCAGATTCCTACCCACCCCTCATACCTTTTTCCTTCCCTTAAACCCCCTCAAACCCTCCACACAGAATTCTCGGTGCCTCCTGTGTGGAGCTAATGTAAAAAAAGCCTCCCCACACTTGTCTACTTTAGTTTTCTGAAGGTTTCACTTGTACCGTGTGTGAATTGCACACTTGTATTTTTGAAGTGAAAACTTCTTCAGCGCCTTTGTATTTAATAAATACCTACCTAGGTAGATGCTTTGAGATTTTCACAGCCAAAAGTATTATCATGATTTATTTTTGGCGAATTATTCGATTTCAGTGCCGGCAACCCGGGCGTTTACTTTATTTTCATTTATGTATCTACATAGATTTGTTTTAACCACCTCACTAGATAAAGTCTGTTCCGAGGCGGGTAATTATCCCATGTTGCTCTTCCCAATTCTTTAGCCAACGTTTGAACGGTGTCCATCATCTGTCCCGACAATGGATACTGTAATGCTGCCCGAAACGTTGGCTAAAGAAAGTGGAAGCACAGCGTGGTATAATACTCAAAAATAAATCATGATATAGTCTGCCAAATAAGAGTAGAAAATATGAGAAATGGAACTACAAAATTTTTAGACTGGCAATACCAATATTCAAATATTCTTTTAATGTGCAATGACACTGAGAATACAGAAAACTGTCTCTCTCTGGTTTCAATCCTGGGATTGGTTTGCAGTAATTTCCTCTATTCTTCTCTTCCATTCTTCCCTGTCTTGTGCGGCTCTTTTGAAGTCTACATATGATGAGCAGCGCACGTCCACCAGCAGGTCCTCCAGGTACTCTCGGCGTGGGTGTCCCCTAGAGTTTGTCCCCTCGGTCATACCGTCCATTATGGCATGCAAGCGGCCTTCTTGTCTTATTTATTACCAATTATTTTATTACATGGCCGATCCATCTTACACGCCTTTCGGACAAGGTCCTGAGCAGGTGCCTTCCTCCTTTGATTATTTGGAGAACCTCCTCATTTGTAACGTGGTCTCTCCAGGAAATTCCTAATAGTCTTCTATAGGACCACATCTCAAAAGTCTCTAGTCTCCGTTTATCTCTTTCGGATAGGCACCATGTTTCGCAGCCGTACATCAAGATACTCCATACATATGTCTTGATGAGGAGTACCCTCAGTTTTAGGTCTATATTATTCGATTTTATTATTTTCTACCTTTTATTGAATGCAAGCCTAGCCTGGTGTATACGGCTGTTGACCCCGCTCTTAGACCGACGGTCCCATGTTATTTTGCTCCCGAGGTATACAAACTCCTTGGTGTTCTTCAGTGGAACTCCTGACATCTCTACTCTCATCTGATGTTGCGTTCGGCCAGCAGTTTTGTTTTGTCTTTATTTATCTTCTGGTTGTAGTTGTTTTGAAGAATGCTTTGCGTGGTTGTTAAGGCCTCTTGCAATCTTCTTCGCTTTCAGCAACCATAGCAATATCGTCAGAAAATCTTATCATATCCACCTTTTGCCCGTGTCTCTTTACACCTTTTCTGTGACTCATTCTCTCTCTCAAGTCATCAATCGCACTCTGTATATAAGCGTTAAAAAGAACAGGTGACAGAGAGCATCCCTGTCTCACCCCCTATCTCAACACTGTACACATTAAAAAAAAAATTGTTCTAAAAAACAAATCGAAGTAGCACTGTTGTTAAGGTACCTACTTAATGACATACATTTGATTAAATTGTGTTTTATAAAGGGATTGGCTTTCATTTAATTTAACATAAATTTGAATTTAACAGTAGGTGGAAGGGAAGAATCATTAATGGTGAGTTTAGCTACACTGCTTTTAGATTTGAATGAGTTAAATATATTCAGATCTAAAATTAGATACATGGTCTAAAGCCCGGGCAACGCTAGGTACTTGAGATAATAATTAATAAATGTGAGCAATTTCTAAAGTGTACCTTATATTTTATTACAATATCGTCATTCGTCATTGTATTGACACAAAATTGCAAATGTATATGCAATTCTAATTTTGAGATCAGTTGGTATCTATGTTGCAGTGAAAAAATATTTCTTTCACTTTTATGCCTTTTTAATTTTTAATAAAAATGTAGGTTACACAGCTTTAGATTAGTACCATAAATATATTTTTAGTACTGCCATTTAAACAACAGTGGCGCCCTCCTATTTTTTCTATTCTTATTTGACAAACTGTAAGTATTTAGGTAATTTATAACTGAAATGTGAAACCATGATAGTAGGCATAATAATATTATTAACTTACAGTTGTTGTAAGTTTGATAAGGAAATGTTCTCAGTGGCGTAGCTAGCATGGGTGGCACCCGGGGGGGGGGGGGGGGGGGGGTGATGTCACCCCCCCCCCTATTAAAGTTGAGTTGAGAAAAAATTCAAAACGCTATTACCTTTGATATTAATTGAAAGAAAATAAAATGTATATTTATTTAAGATCAATTTAGTCGTAACCCTGCGGTGGTAATGAGAATACCGTGTTATTATCACGCATTGCTGATCACCTGTAGTATTTATTATTGTTCAACTTGATTTCCAAGTCAATTAGAGATATTCCGAGAAGAAACAGCACGCAATTAAACACTCCTTTGTTAAAAATCTGAAAAAACAATAAGAAAAAAACCACACTTCAGTATTTCTTTCCTAAATAAATAGGAATAATTAGTAATCTTTTTAACCTCTGGAAAATAGGAATCATTTTTTTGGTCGTAAAGACTTCTCTATCTATTAAGTGGAATAAAAGTTGTAAATATATATTTTTTATAATAATATACTTAAATATTTCGCTGATCTGATTGAGATATGTACCTACTTACTTTAAAACTTTAAATGACAGCGTTTAACTAGCTAGCGGACGAAAATCCACATTTCGTCGAAAGTTGTTCTTACGATCGTGCAGGGCGGTTACAATGAGAAAGATTAATTATTCTCCGTACCAGCTTTTTAAAATTATAACTCAATATCGAATTTATTTCAATCCAAATTAGCTTTAATTTATACCTTCATCCAAAAATGCTGAAAGGCGTGATGATAAAACTATTAAAATAATGTACTTTTTGTAATTATTTTTTGATTATAACTATTTATCATTTTTCAATAATGTCTAAATTTAATAAAAATGTTAAAAAAAATCTGAAATATATTAGTTTGTAAGTGCGCAAATAAATACACAAATGGACCAATTTTCGTCAAGAAACACATGTACGTACATATTTTTTAATGATTTTATTGAAACTAAAATTAAAATTCTAAAACATGCGTTTGCTAGATAATGTATTGATTTGTTTTACTGCATGATTATATTATTTGAAATGGGTGTGGTATAATACAAAATCTTTTTTGAAAATTTAACAAATCTGCCAACGACCTATGGAATAACCTTATTATACTAAAAATTTAAAAAAATTCTCTAAATTTATTACACGCGAATGCTAGATAAAAGAACAATCTTTTGAAATCCATTTATAATTTTTTGTGGAAAAGAGTCAATACGTCTAAAATCTGATTTGAAAATGACATATTTCTGGTTTTCTCTGGTAATGCCCTCTTAAACCGAGCCAATATACGACTTCCGCCCAGCCCATAAATGTTGATGCTCGAATGCATTCATAATAATTTATGTACCCCTCGAGAATTTGACTTCCTAGTGAACTTTATATACAATATTAGCGAGTTCCCGGCATGCGTTGCAATGCCACTTAATAAAGAAACTGATTCTCCCTGCGTGTCCTTTCCCATTCGTCCCATATAACCCTTTCGCTTCCCCTTACTCTCCCCTTCCCCGTCCACTACCCCTCACGCGTTCACACTCCGCCTTCCCTCTCCCCACTCCCCGCTCCCACTCCCGCATTCCCCTCTTCCCTCCCGCGTTCTATACATTCAGTTCCAGTACATTCAGTTTTCAAACAGCTCATTTCAATTCGTTTATACAAATTTCATAATGCCAGAGCTCACCAGTATATATATATATATATATAGAAACCTTTGCGGGCGTGCTCACAACAACTCACTAAAGTTTCATCGTAATCGGATGAATGGTTTAGCAACGCATAAGGTACAAACATACACACATACACATGTGTATTTTATAATGTTTCTCGGTGTAAGGCTTAGTTGATGCGTTAAATGGCCTATACGGAGAAGCTGCAAAAATTACCGTAATTGATAATTCGGCACCGACAAATGCCACCCGTAAGATAAAAGGGTTGTTTTTACGACCAGTTCGTGTTCTCGACGTCTCGGCTGTGGAAAAACTTTCCTCTTACAATATAGATTTCTTCGAGAGCCAGGTTCATTCCTACCTCTCATTATCCTCGTCTCTGGACAGACTTCAAAATATGGCATGAAGAAAGCGTTTCTGCACATAATTAAAAATACGTCATGAAGAAACCTTCTCTGCACAGAATTGAAAATATAGCATGGAGAAACTTCTCTGCACATAATTCAAAATATGGCATGAAGGCTTTTCTGCACAGATTTGAAAAAATGTCACGGAGAAACCTTCCCTGCACAGAATACAAATTATGGTATGAAGAAAGCTTTTCTGCACAGAATTGAAAATATGTCACGAAGAAACCTTCTCTGCACAGAATTGAAAATATGGCATGAAGAAACCTTCTCTGCACAGAATTGAAAATATGGCATGAAGAAACCTTCTCTGCACAGAATTGAAAATATGGCACGAAGAAACCTTATCTGCACATAATTGAAAATATGGCACGAAGAATCCCTCTCTGCACAGAATTGAAAATATGGCACGAAGAAACCTTCTCTGCACGGAATTGAAAAATGTTATGAAGAAACCCACAAACCCGTTGGGGGTGTCATAAATGACTACGTGCTATTGGAACATTCTGTGGTCATCACCATAAAAACATCTTTAATTTATATTACAATTACGTTACATAACATATTTAAATAGATTTTCTTCTCTTATTCATCAGAAGGGGGCACCGGACACGCAGACTGAGCATATTATGCAAAATGGTGCCACGTAGATGGTTATGTGAAACTGAGCGTGTCTTGTACAATATGGTCTATGGCAGTGGGTTCACTCAGCGTGCTTCCGTTGCAGCTAACTGGTAACTTCAGCTTTAGTGCTATGGGGGAATCTGTTTAGAGTAATCGAAGGAAGACGGTAGATCAAGTACAGTGCACAGAAGTTGGTGAAACTGAGAAGTGATGTCGCTATGTTGAGGAAATTTAGGAGTATCTTTCTGGGAGCCAAGACAGGTAGGAGAATTGCTTTTTCGCTAATCTAATATTTTTTTGTACCAGTAGCTGCTAACAGTGCTAATTGTTTTATTGAACGGATTGAGACGTCTTAGCAAATTGTTTGTTCTTTTTTAATTGAGTCATCGATAAATGAAGGAACATTTTGTTGTTTTATATCTGTATTATATTAATTACTAGGGTCCGCGAAGCAGTAATCCACAAATTGACGAATAATTTCCTGAATGTTACTACGGTTATCATTATAATTTTAATAATGGCCTGCGAACGTACAAATGTACCATCATGTTTGTACAACGGGGAACGTTGGTGCTGTAGATATTGTGGGGAATACATTAGTTCGTTTGTTCGTTCTAACTCTTGTAGTCAATGATATTTAAAAAATAACAAAAAGTACTTACATCTTTCGACACATAAATATATAAATTAATATTGTCACTACACGTTTAGCAGTAAAATATAACCTCAAACGCGTCTTTTGCGCGTTTCGCGCCAGTGTTGCGCGGTGTGATTTTGCAGTTTATATATCGATTCTTCGAATGATAATGTTTCCAAGCGCGCCAAAAATTTCAATATGAAGTAAAACCCAAAATTCTTTTTTTATTATTAAATATTGACTTTCTTCTTCGCACTGATATCAAAAAAGGTAACACATACTGCGATTTAAAAATTAATGTCGAGAATCGTCTATAGCGGAATCGCCCTTAGTTATTCTTTAGTCTCTAAACAAATCAGTTTGTAGAACTAGGAGCCTAGATTTTAAATGTTAAATTTGTTTTTATTTGTTTAATAAATTACAAACTTTTGAGATTTTCTCAACTACCATACTAGACTAATGTCTACAAAACACGACATCTTTTTTCATCTCCGATTCCAATTAGAGATCAATGTCAACACTTTTCGCTTTAAGCGATCGCTATTTTCAGCTCTATTTTCATATCTACGATTTCAATTGCCATCACTGAAAACAACACATGAACCATACCGTTTGCTGTGATGCCAACTGAAATCGTAGATATGAAGATAGAGATGAAAATAGTGATCGCGTAAAGCGAAAAATTTTGACTTTGGTCTCTAATTGGAATCGGGTTGAAAAAATATGTCGTGTATTGTGGGCATTAGGCCCTATGGTAGTCATACATGATTTAAATGATAATGGAAGAACTAGAAAAATATGTAGAAACAAATAATAACATACGAGATACGAAATAAGAAAAGAAAATCATACATAAGAGGAAACGGGCGGCGTTTCGGCAAAACAAACGTATTCCCACTTTCCTCTCTGGATTTTGACACTACTGCAAGTATTTTTTAAAGTACAGATATAAAAATTGAGAATAAACTGAATAACAAAAAGTATTTTAAAGGAGATAGAAATAAATATTATAAAGTAAGATTAGAATGTATTATGTAAAATTAAACCTAATATAATTTTAACGCAGGTTAACCACTAGAATACTAGTTTTACTCATCTAGAATACCTAGTATGTACGTGTTTTTGGTCTCATTGTCACATTTGCCGGATTGGGAGATGCTGGTTGAGGGAGACCCTTTACAACCGGTTACCGTTGTCCGGGCCGCTCGGTAGTACAGGGGCCCGACCCTCAGGCTCACGACTGAGGGTGGGCTGCCCCATCAACGAGTGAAAAAACCCCGCCGCTGTTGTTGTGCCGGTTCGTGACCGGAGGGGACCCAGCAGCAGCGTTTGGGGCGCATTGGGCGACATCTCCAGCCGGACTCTCCCTGCCCATCGCCTTGCACCGCAGTGGGTGGGTTGGATTCATACGTCCGTCACTCCTGGAATCTGATTCCCAGCATCCTACCCACCCCTCATACCTTTTCCTTCCCAGACCTTCCTTTCTCCTCATAAAAACAAAACTCAACTCAAATCATGAACTTAACAAGAAATATAAGCAACATCTTTACAACGGCGGGAAGCAGGAGTCCCCGGTGCAGGCCAAAACTGTTGGTGAATTACACCAACATTCGCGGCCTGCACACCAATTTAAACTCTGTCCATCACCACCTTTTTTCTGAACGTCCGAACCTTCTTTTCCTGTCTGAAACACAGATAGCCGAGCCTGTGCCTGTAGACGCCTCCTATCTGGACTGCCCGGGCTTCACCCTCGCAGGCAAGTTCAGACCTAAAGGAGGTGTCTGTCTCTATAGTCGAGCTGACGTCAACTGTGTGCGACTGTCGAATCTGGAAAACTCCAGATTCGATGTAATGTGGGTACGCGTCAATCTTGCCAGTACGGTAAGATTCTACGCGTGTTTATACCGCTCACCGAACCTTAGCGAATCAGACACGTCCGAGCTCTTCAAACATTTAAGCGATACTATTGATGACCTCTTGCCCCGCTACCCTACGGCAGAATTTGTGGTCCTGGGGGACTTCAATGTTCATAACGAACCTTGGTTGAAGTTCTCAGGATCAACAGACTCGGCTGGACGCCAAGCGGAATCCTTTGCCCTTTGCTACGGATTGGAGCAAATGGTTCAGGAGCCTACAAGGGTTCCTGATGTCCAGACTCACCGTTACAATCTGTTAGACCTATTTTTAACTACTCTGCCACACGGTTACAAGATTGAAGTTACAGCGCCTTTAGGATCGTCCGACCACTGCCTGGTGACGACATCAATCCTTGTAAACTTCAGACCACCAAACGAGAGGCTGAAGAGAAAAGTGTGGCACTATAGGTCAGCAGATTGGTTCGGTCTGCGGGCACATTTTAATGCTTTCCCGTGGTCAGCTGTCTGTTTTCGGACTTCGGATCCCTCAAGATGTGCCCAGGAAATTGGTGAAGTCATCACATCCGCGATGGATGGCTTCATCAAATCTACTGTTAAGGAAACTGGTGTAGGCTCAAAGCCGTGGTTCAGTCGACAATGCGCTGAAGCAGTGCGACGAAAAAACGCGGCTTACCGAGCCTACAACACATCTAGAACATCCGAAGACAGAACAGCTTACAACAAAATGGAAAAGGAAACCAAGAGAATCATAAATAGGTCAAAATTCGAGCACGACCAGCAGATCAGCAGAAAGCTGGCTGCATGCCCGCATGGCAGCAGGCAATTCTGGTCGCTTGCGGGCTCTATAGGTCGCAATTTCTGCAAATCCAGTCTGCCACCTCTTACCAGACCTGACGGCTCACTAGCAAACACCGCCACCGAAAAGGCTAACTTACTAGGTAAAATGTTTGCGGATAACTCAACCCTCGATGACCAAGGTGCTGTCCCGGCGTCGGTTCCTCACTGCGGCTTTCGTATAAAAAAGCTGAGGATCCGGCATCGGGAAGTACTCCATGTTTTACGAGGGCTTGATGTTAATAAAGCTAGTGGGCCTGACGGAATACCTGCCCTAGTACTGCAGAGGTGCGCTGCAGAAATAGCTCCGATTTTGACGAAGCTTTTTAAAATGTCCCTGAAGACTGGCTCTGTGCCCTCTGGTTGGAAAAAAGCGGTTATCCATCCTATTCCAAAGAAGGGTGACCGCTCCAACCCGGCCAACTACCGCCCCATAGCGATCACATCAGTTCTGAACAATAGACAACAAGAAGCAATCTTCCGAACAGGCCCTCCATTGAAATGCTTGGTGTAACCCTAAGTGACCAGCTCAGGTATGGGGGCTCCATCGAAGCCAGAGTAAAGTTAGCCTCACAGAAACTGGGCGTACTGTACAGGGCCCGCAGATACTTTAATAGTACACAACTGCTAACCCTGTACAAATCACAAGTGCGCCCCACGGTTGAATTTGGCAGCCACCTCTGGTCTGGAGCTCCAAAATACCTGAAAAATACCCTCGACTCTGTGCAGAAACGGGCGGTCCGTTTGATAGATTCTCCCATCTTAACAGACGGATTGCAATCTTTAGAGCACAGGCGTCGGGTGGGAATGCTATCCTTGTTCTACCGGTATTACAATGGAAGATGCTCCGAGGAACTAGCATCATTGATCCCTTCGGCACCGGTGCATAGTCGGGAAACACGTCAAACGCGTGCCCAACATTTGTACACGGTTGACATTTGCCACATGAGAACGGGTCGTTTCTTCGAGTCGTTCTTGTGTTCAACAGCTCGGCTGTGGAATGATTTGCCGGCCTCTGTGTTTCCTCCTTCCTACAACATGGGTCTCTTCAAGACCAATGTTCATTCCTTCCTCTCCTCAAAAAGACCCTCCACACAGCATCCCAGATGACATAGGCCCTGAGGGAAATTATTTTCCTCAGGGCCTCCTGCGTGGAGTTAACGTAAAAAAAAAACTCAAGTATCTATTATTCAAAGAATGCTCGTCCCCTTTAAAAAGTTTCCAATTTTGAACGCGTATAGTAAAAAGGGATATAGTTTTATTTTATTTTATATTTAAGTATTTGTTTGTGAATTGTCGTAGAGTTGCACATGTGTTTATGTGACGATTAATTTATAAGATACCTACTAGCGAGTACCCGGCTTTTCTTGCAATGCCTTCAATTGAAGAAATTGTTTCTCCCCGCGGGTCCTTCCCCATTCGTCCCGTCTCCCTTCCGCCTCCCCTTCCTCTCCCGCGTCCCCTTCCCCTCATGCATTCCCATCCCGCCTCTCTCTCACGACTCCCCCCCTCTTCCGCTTCCCCCGTCCCGCGAACCCCCTCCTGCGTTCCTCTCACCCCACTAGCATTCAAGACATTCAGTTTCAAACAGCTCGCGTGCCAACGTTGCAATTTTTTATACAAATTTCATAATGCGGGGCTCACCAGTATATATATACAAACATTCGAGGGCATGCTCACAACAACTCAGCCAAAGTTTCATCGCAATCGGATGAGCGGTTTAACAACGCATTGTTAGCAACGCACAATTTCATCCAAAGCTCACTATTGTATATTATATTGAAACATTCGCGGGCATGCTCACAACAACTCAACCAAAGTTCAATCCCCAAAGTTTCATCGCAATCGGATGAGCGGTTTAACAACGCATTGTTAGCAACGCACAATTTCATCCAAAGCTCACTATTGTATATTATATTGAAACATTCGCGGGCATGCTCACAACAACTCAACCAAAGTTCAATCCCCAAAGTTTCATCGCAATCGGATGAGCGGTTTAACAACGCATTGTTAGCAACGCACAATTTCATCCAAAGCTCACTATTGTATATTATATTGAAACATTCGCGGGCATGCTCACAACAACTCAACCAAAGTTCAATCCCCAAAGTTTCATCGCAATCGGATGAATGGTTTAGCAACGCATAAGAAACACACGTACAAACATATTTTGATTTTTATATATGTAGATTGACATGGATTGATATACTCGTAATTAGCAATTATGGGAAGATATTATATTTAAAGACGATTTTCTTCTAAATAAGTATATTTAAGGTTGTACAGCATTTTAACGCGATTTTCGACTATCTGAAACCTATCGGAATCTCTATGGATTCTTATACGATACAAAAAATATCTTGCGAAAAAAACGAAAATATTAACATTTATTATCGAGGTCTTGATATCGCAATCAAAGAATATGCAGGTATCTATCATTTCCAATGTTATCTACAATGTGCTCCAAACGTGTGAAATCTCTGTCGATTTTTTCTCTCTTCAAAGTGACTAATTTAACCTAGACAATTGTTTTAGTTTTTAATGTGAATATTGTATTATGTATTCAACACTCGTCGGAGAGTCCTTTGAAAAGGAATTTCTCACAAGTCGCTCGTGACCGCTGCATTCGTGAGTTATTCTTTCTCGCCATCATCGTGCGTTGTTTCCACGCACTGCACGCTTGGAGACTACAGTTGGTTTTTCAGATACAATATTGGTTCTGCTAAAGATCCTAGAACATTATTATATAATACAAATTGATAACATTGTCTGCATCCAACTGTTGCAATGTCACAAAGCGGTGTCGGAGAGGGGTACGTACAAAATCTCAACAACTTCAACAAACTTGCAAATTCAGAAGAATGACTTTTCGAGCAAGGCCACCGTAGTGGAGCGATAAGGAGCGAAAAAAATCGACCACCGTAACACGGGCATGTACCTAGCATGGTGGTCGAAAAATCCCCAAATTATGTTATTATCAAAGCAATGAATAAAAAATAAATAAAAAAATAAAAACCATAGTAGTGTTTTGGAAAGTCCAATGCGTGAAATCAGACCTTCGTGACTTCATTTTTTTTAATTTCGGTACCTGCAAAAATTCCAATAAAACTTGTTCCTACCCAAAAGTAATAACAAGCCTCCGTGGTTGAGGGGTAAGGCTCTTGACTCGCAATCCGAATGTCGTGGGATCAAATCCCGGCGTCTGCAAATAAATTTAATTTGATTAATTTGTGTTATTTCACAATTAATTGATTAAAAATAATATATAGTATATTTGCGGCACGTTCCAGAGTGAAAGATACTCTAAGTATCGCCATTCAGAATTGAAATGTTGCTTGAAATGGCTTTAGCCGTATTTGGTGATCAGAATAGCCAGGTACTTCCCCGCCTTCCTCTTCCCCACCTTCCTCTTCCCCATCTCCTTTCCCTCCCACTACCTTCAGCCTCACAATATTCCCCAATTGGGAATGTTATATATAGTCTAACTGGCGAAGCGTGGGGGCCAGGGGGGCGGCCCGCCCCGGGCGGCACTTTTTAGGGGGGCGGCCAATTTTCACAATAAATAATAATATTATCTTGGAAAAATTTAAACCATTTCAAATCATTATTTAAAAATGTTCTACGATACTTTCGTTTACGAATCCAACTATTTTTGATATAATTTATTAAAAATATCAATAATTATATTTTTTTAAGCTGCAAATTTCGCAATTCGTAGGAAAACCGTACGCATATTATGAGAGTAATACTTATTAAAGCTGATAACTCGCAAATAGATTCACTCTTAATTAAAACCAGAATTGTGTTCAGAATGTATTAACAATTAATTTCATTTGTGTATTCATTTGCTGATACATTTCGACAGAGACCATTATTTTATTCGAAGTGTAGTTATAAAATTCTAGTTGCAGACTGTACGTGCTGCCAGAATCAAAGAGAAACCATTTTCATGTTCTGAGTGTAGTTTTAATTCGCCAAATACAGATTTAATTTAACCCGTCTAATCACAGGAGACACAAATTGTCCCACAAATTTAATTCTAAAATAAAATTGTGAAATTATGTCCCACACATTTAATTAAAATAAATTTGTGATTGCGATAAATAGTTAAGATACAGTTTTATTACAATTTATTTTAAGAAAAGGAATCTGTATTTAAAATTTAACGTTTATTCTATTTTAGGTACTTTAATTCGAATATTCGCAGGCGTGTATTTTTGAGACAATCCACATTTTCAATATCAAAATTTTAATATTTAGAAACAATAATGTTCTAATAAGCACATCAGGAAAAATTACTATATCTAGATTTTAGAACAATTTTGTTTTTTGCGAAAGGATAAAAAAAACAATAAAAAGGAACATTTAAAATGCATGGCAAGAACCGGAAATTTGGTGCGCAAACCTTGACAGGCAAAAATTTATAGATATTTTTTCTTATTATTCGAAGGGTTAAACCAGTTGTCAGAATGTAAAATTCCATTTGAGGATTCATCTGCTGACACAATTCAAAGGAAAATATGTATTATCTTATTCGAAGTTCAGTTATAAAATTCTAGTTGCAGACTCTGTGTATCCTGTACCTGCTGCCAGAATTAGAGAAAAACCATTATCATGTTCTGAGTGTACTTTTAATTCGCCGCATACGGACTTTATTCAAACCCACTTTGTGTTGAGAATATAAATTTCCAGTTGTGGATTCATCTGTATGTTGACACATTTCGAAGGAAAATATTCTGTTATTCGATGTGCAGTTATAAAATTCTAGTTGCAGACTGTTTATTTAATGCCAGAATCAAAGTAAAACCATTTTCATGTTCTGAGTGTAGATTTAATTTACCGCATTCAAACTGGTTTTGTGTTCAAAATACCACGATAAATTAAATAACGAGTTGCAGATCGTGCATCGAGTGAAGTTTTACATTTGAGTTACATGATGCTGTAAAATTCTGAGAAATTGTTTGTTGCGTGTGTAACTATTATTTGGGGACGCAGTATCAATAAATCAACTTTGGAGTAGAATTTATAAACATGATTTTCGTTGAAAGAATACTCGTCAAATGTGATTTTTTTTAAATCCGGCTCGTATATAAATAGGTCGTAATACAAAAATGGGATTTCCGAATAAATACAACCTCCCCCCCCATCCCCCCGCTGCTTTAAGTACCCAAATAAGTGGGCGGCGAAATTTTCCTACGCCCCGATGTTCTGAGTGTAGTTTGATTCACCACATACAGACTTAGTTAAAACCAGTTTCGTGTTCTGAATGTAAGTGCCGGCAGAATCAAAGAAAAACCCTTTTCATTTTCTGAGTGTAGTTTCATTCACTGCATACAGATTTAATTAAAACCAGTATTGTGTTCAGAAAAAACCACATTTTTGTTCTGAGTGTAGTTTTGATACACCGGATATTATTATCAATATATCAATAAGTTGCCGATATATCGTGTACCTAGTGAAGCTTTGCATTTGAGTTGCATTCCATACGTATGCGTGATGAAGATGCAAATTCTATTACAGGCATACCATTCTCAATTTCTGAGAGCAGTTATATATAATTTTGTAGTAGAATTTATAAGTATGATTTTATTGGAAGAGAACTAGGCACATGGGATTATAAAAATCGGCATAAAAAAATAGAAAATATCTACCCCCCTCCCCGGTCAGCGCTTGAAAATCTGCGGAAAAGTACCTAAGTTGGGGGAGGAGGGGGGGGGGGATGGGGGGCAAAATTTTCCCCCGCCCCGGGCGGCCGAAACCCACGCTACGCCACTGTATAGTCTCACTGGCTCCAGATGGGAGCAGCTGGGGCTCTTGTGAGGTATTCACATAAAAAAAGTTCTGAAGAAAGACATTCTCTGAACTTGCTCAGATCCACTTCCTGCAGCTCAAAAGAGAGGGGTATGTCACTACCCATTTTTTAGACTGCTGCCAGGCTGTATAGATATAAATATTTCAGCTAGGTACTCGTATTTGGAAACGCGTGGGATTCTAAGTTCTGATGACTTTCTAAAACAACGTCATCATAGATTATTCTATCCTTCTGCCTCTAAGACCAACCTGCCAATGGTTCTCCTGGTGGGGAGGTGTAGTTCCTGAACAATATTTCTTCGGATATATATTTTGCAATTAGGAGAGATTCAAAAGGGAAATAATTTTGCTTTTTTTAAAGAGTCTCGCCTCATTGACAAGATTTTAAATTTATAAATCGTAAATCAAAAATATACGTTATCCAATGAATAAGCTACCAAGAGGATTCTAAAATACCCCATTACTTTACACAGGGTATTAAGGAACGTTGTTGACTTACTTTAACCATGCAGTAATTCCTGACAGTAAATGAAAATGACAAATGTAAATGAAATTTTGGTCTCCGGCAACATTTTATATGTTTTTATTGTCAGTTAAAAATATTAATAAAAATATATCAATAGGTATTGGACACTTAGGGGCTGGATGTGGAAGACGACATGTGGAAGAAATTATTTTTAATTTGATTTCGAAGAAAAAAAAATTATAAAAAAGACATACAAAAGTCAACATAGACTAATATTTTATTTACATTGTTTACTCCAAATAATGGCAAGAATCATTGGTTAAATAACTCAAGTAAATACCTCCCTTAACACCCTGTAAATATAAATAAAAGTTTCGCGTCAGGGTTTCTTTTTTACACAAATCTATAGTTTTATTACGGGATTAATGAAATTTTGCAAATTGACAAATTGACCTTCAAAATAAGAGGAAGATCATACTGTTTAAATATAATGCGTTGATAATACGTTGAAAAACCACCCCCTTCCCGTTCCCGTTTCCCACCTCTTAAGCAGAAAAAAATGCGTGGGCAACACTGAGTGCATCAGCTAGTCCTTTGCAAATTATAGAGGCCAGAAAGTTCCCATGAAAACTTTTGTGTATTTTCTTAATTCTTTTAATGTCTGTGCGTTTTTACCCATCAAAATTATTGTTTGAAAACGGGTAGGTTCATTTCTCGGCGGGCCGAGCACGATTTCTCATAATTTTGGCACCTGATATTTGCGGACGCCGTGAGCGGGTCAGCCGAACCCAAATCTGCGATGGGCACATCCCAATATCATCTGTGTATATTATTTGCAAATGTGATTAATTTGGAACCGCGGACACGGAATATTTGATGTATAGATACGGCGTCCCAAGTTACCGCTGCCTCACGACGCGACCAGCCAAGCCATAAGCCATATTTCACGAAACGTCTGGAATTATCTGATGGTCTATCCATCACCGAAGCTACACGCGATTATCAACAGATTTCAAAATGATATTGTAAAAATTATGAAAACACGAAGTGATAAAATGGTTTTGGACACTTTGAAACGAATATCCACAAAGGAAATCTCAACAGGTTCATCCATGACCTAATTTTTGGCCACATGTTGGTCAATTCGCAAACACCCTGGAGCGTTCTCTGGCCAAAATGTGACCAATTTGAAGAACTATTTTAAAACATTTTTTTGGAATTATTCAAAAAAATTCCCGCGCAATTTAATGTACTTAAAAAATAACGTGTTTTCACTATTCAATAAGAGATGTCACGCATATCTTCTGAATTTTGTGATTATAGTAAAAAAATAATTTACTATTATAGTAAAAAATATACTTGTTTTATTACGGGTTGATTTTTTTTGAAATATGAAATCGTCGTGTTCAGTTATTGGACTTTCTTATTAGATTTTTTTTCAATGGTATGATAGGTAGCTACCCGCCTGAAGAGAATATTTGACCAGTAAGTGGCTTTTTGGTAGCGTAATCGCGTTTTGATCCCACCCAGGCGTCGCGTGTTTGACGACATTTTCCGCTTATTGTGGTGGCAGTAAGAAATTTTCAAATAAAGTCGGGTTATTTGTAACCCGGGAATGTATGACTTTCTTTAAAAAAAATATTGAAAAAATAATTATCATTAGATGATGACATTTTTTTGAACAAATTTGAAATTTAAAAAAAAATATTAATGTTTCTGCTTAATACAAATTTTGCGATTTCAGAGGAAATTTGAGTTTTAATTTATTAAATAAGATAAAATTAGGAAAAAAAAAATTCACGCGAAGTTCACAAAACTACTAGTAGTTATTATTTTTTCATTATTAATTACTTTTCAACGCCCTGATGGGCTTTTACATGACAAATTTATAATACAGAGACACAGTTTTTAAATAAAAAAATAAACTATTAAAAGATAACTAGTAAACATCATATGACATGTAGCTATACCTTAAAATAAAAGGATACCTTAAAATAAAAGAGAAAGCTTCTAAGTTACTGACAGGGCTGGGCAGTATTTGAATTACTTGTAATGAAAAAGTGCGAATGTGCGAAAAAGTATTTTGTAATTTGTATTTTAATTACAGCAACGCATGTATTTTGCCCAGCCCGGGTTACAGATGACATAGAAATAAACTAGTAGGTATGTTAGTAATTACAAATTTGCAGATGACTGACTAATTGTGATGAATAAATAATACGTGACAAAATGCAAGATATTAAAGAAGAAAACGGAAACAAGTTTTTATATTGTAGATTAACACAGAAATACACAAATATATGCAATAGCCTCTATGTGATGCTCCTTAAATATCAAAATATTCTACATAAATATGTTATTCAGGTATTTCTTAAATAAAGGTAAACTTTTATTAAGTACATCGATATTTGAGGTGAATTTGTTTACAAGTGTGTGAGTCGAGGAATAGGTGCATGAATGTGGTAGTTTGTTATTGTTTTAGGTAATAATATATTAGAATTATTGTTGCAGAATAATATATTTTGCCTTGTTTCTCGATTAGGTACCTTGAAGTCGATAAGATGTAGGAGTTCGCAACAATCTAATTGAGAGTGAATAATTTTAAACAAAAAAGTTAGATAATTTATTTTGTAAGGATGTATAGTTAATGTCTTAAATAGGTAAAAATGTGTGCTGCACTCGTTAAATATTTCTTATATGAATTTGATAATATGGGGACCAAACTATGGAATTGTATTCCAGCAAGCTGCGTACCAATGACAAATATACGATTTTATAACTTGAAGTCTTTGATTGTTCTGATTATAAATTCTAGTATTTTGATGCCTTTGTTAGTTATTTGTTGTATGTGATTTATAAAATTTAATTGCGCATCAAACATAACTCCAAGATCCCTAATTTATTTGACTTTTTCTAAGATTTTGTTATGTATTGTGTATTTGAAAGATAGTGAGGAATAAGTTGTTTGCGACACACCAATTGTGTAATTTGTCGATGTTTGACTGTAGAATTAGTCACTTATATTGGGTATTTATTTGTATAATTTAATGTCATCGGAAAAAAGCAGAACTTCTACATCGTCGAAACAACTTATTAAATCTAGATATTTTTATATATTATTAAAGAGGTGGAATAAAACAAGGCAATGCAGTTCAGGTAAAGAGACGCACTAGCCGCAGTCGTAAGTAGGATCCTCGGCTCGGAGAGATCCTGCCGTCCAGAGGTCCAGGGCGGCTGCTAATAAAACGGAGCCCCGGGCGCACCATAAATACAGTCCGGGCGGCGACCAATCATTTAAACTCTTAAAAAATTCGCTCTGCGTGAACCCGCGACCCCACGTCTTAAGGCCAGAACTAATGTGACCGGTGGGCTAAATAAAACAAGCGCAATAAACCATTGACGATATTCTAGGCAATATGCTTGCAGGTGGATAGCACGTAGTTACTCGAAGATATTACGAAAAAAAAATCGTAAATTAGACAATTTTCTTCCTCTAAATAAGTTGCATTGGAGATACTTGAATGATTCTAACGCAGACCCATGAAAATCGCGGAATCCTGTTTTTAATATTATAAAGGCGAAAGTTTGTATGGATGTTTTTCCTCTTTCACGCAATAAATAAAAAATAAATAAATAATTTAAATATTACAATTTGAGGTTTTACTCATAAAAGTTAAAATAAAAAATAAAAATAAAATAAAATTTAAAGGTTAATTTATTTTATTTTTTATAGGAATTGTTCCCTTGACCCTTCCCCTCCCGCGTTCCCTCTCCGCCTTTCCCGGCATCCCCCATCCACTGGCGGGAAATCAAACTGGCGGCGTCAACGAAAGTTATGTGTTAAGCGTGTAGGTAGAAACAAAGGCGTGACGCCGCTGGGCGTAGAGCGATTTGCGGTACAGATTTGAGTAGTAGGTACGGTTAAAGGGTACTGGCGACATTTTGTGCGCGCGTTTCCACACATGTTTTCATGGCCATCTCACTCGTATCTATTAAATAGATTTTTCGCTGAAAAGCAATGTTGCCTCGTAAAAAAAAACCTAGTCCACCTTCCTTACCAACAATATTGTGATTGTGATTATAGATCTGGTTGCCAGATCTTACATAAAAGCCGCCTCAATAATTTATTGGATTTAACCAAAGATATTCAAATACAGAAGAGATATGCTATGGTGTCCGCGCAACTGTCGCTACGCGCTAATTAGCGTAGTTTTCATACAAAAAGAATTTGTTAATTACGTTGATTTTTGGAAAATGTGCATTAATATTGGTTAACAATATATTTTGAATAAGGAAAGAATTCGTTCATTTAGTTTAACGTTCGTTTGGTTTATTCGTTAATACTTTGTTCTTTTAGTTTAATTGTTAATTGGTAAACAATATCGGCGACACCCGGAAGCGCAGACCCACATAGTAAAAACAGCAGATAGCACATCTACTTATATTTCAAAATCTTTGGATTTAACCAAAGTGATTTTTTTTAAAATTATAAGGTATAGCAAACATAATTTATTCATTTTTTTTTGTTTTAAATATAAAATATAGGCTCTTTCATTTTTCATTAAAAATTCATTACTCACAAAAAATTGCCAAAGTGGCCTCTAAAATCATGAAAAATTGAATTATTTGATGATCTGCATTTATAATTAAAAACACAAATAAATAAAGTATCACATCATATCCGTACCAGATATTTACCATTCCAGAATAATTTTTCAGTTTGTTTAGGTACTTTGGTTTCAAACCCAAATTTACGTTTCGTACAAAAAAGGCAACGCAGCCGTTCTACTTAAACAATGAATTTATGGTGGCTAACAAAAAACAGTAAACGGGAGAACGATAAATTTATTTTCGTGGAATATTTGGGCCAAGTCTTGACACTTCAGGTCAACTCTCGTCTCTCTGGGTTCATATTGGATTATATGTATTGCGCTTGAGACGGACGTGAGACAGTTACTTTTTACTTCTCCGTAACGCCCGAACAGATTTAATAAAAATAACACGCTTTATTTACATTTAATGTCGGATGTAAAGAGACCAGCGTGAAAAGTGCAAAGTTCGTGGGGTGAGGTATGTGTAGATCTTAGCGGCGAATGCGTTTGCCTACCTACTGCGTGGCGGGCCGGACGGAGAGTGAGTGGTTGAGGTAACCTAACCTAGACCTTAACAGCCGGTCTCTCTACCCATCGCCTTGCATCGCAGTAGAAGGGATGGATTCATACGTCCGTCACTCCTGGACCCTGGATTCCTACCCACCCCTCAAACCTTTTCCTTCCCAGAACTTCCTCTCCTTCCTTCCCATAAAAGAGCATCCATACAGTATTCTCAAAGATGACATTTATCAGGGCCTTCTGCATGGAGTTATTGTAAGTTGAATCTGCACTTTTTATACGAGCATTCCAATCGAAAATCTACTTTTAACTTTGAAGTTTCCACTTTGTTTTTTTTTCCATTGGGCATTTTCCACATCTTGAATTTTGTTCCCCAAATTTTACAATTAAACATTAGAAGAACGCAGTGGATTGGTAAGGAGCTTTGTCTTTGATCCTGTGCTATCGACTTCGATTCTCGAAAGTAAAATAAAAAATAAGACCGACGGCTGCGCGTGATCAACCTTTTTCATTCAAAAATTAATCGCTTGTTTGCCGGTTATATAATATTTGTACCCGATGAACGCCGACATTTAGATCCCCGATATTCATACATTTTATTTTTTACATTCATGAATTTTTACACACTTCCGGAGGTATAAGGTCGTGGGAGCTCGGCGCTCCAAAGGTTAATATTGGTTTTTTAGGCCAAAATAACAACAAAACCGATTTTTTTTCAAAGGGGTATTCTGGGCTAGAAACCCGAATTTCGGGTGTTTTTTGTCGGTCGTTAAAAAAACCATTAATAGACCATACATTTTAAAGCGTATTTATTTATATTTTAATAATACACAAAAAAATAAATAAAGATATGTATTTCACGAAGCTGTTGAAGTAGAGAGGAAACAAAAGAGCGTGTCGATCTTGTCACGATTGCAACCCTTCTGGTCATTTGAAAAAAAAGGGTTGATCCTTTATCAGTACAAAAGTCAGGTAGGATGACATAGGCCCTCAGGGAAATTATTTTAGAAACTAAATTATTTTGTGTGGAGTTAATGTAAAAAAAAACTTCATTTACTGTGTTAATATAGGTATCATCATCATCATCATCTGTGGCTCTACAACCCAGGTCGGGTCTTGGCCTCCAGCAGAGCCTGCCTCCATGACTGTCGGTGTTGTGCTGCGTTGTGCCAGTTTCGGATGCCGATGGTGCTTGCATCCTTCACCACTCCATCCAGCCATCGAAGCTTTGGTCTTCCAACTCTTCTCCGACCCCCAAGTGCACTATCCATAATTCGCTTTGGAATATCTCCTTCGCTCATTCTCTGGATATGTCCAGCCCACCTGAGTCTTCCAGTTTTGATTTCCTTGGAGATATTAGGGTCCTCGTAAAGATCGTATAGCTCCTGGTTGTATCTGATACGCCATTCTCCATTATCACAGACTGGGCCGTAAATCCTTCGCAGCACCTTCCTTTCAAAACTTTCTAGGGCTCCTTCATCACCCTTACTGATTGTCCAGCATTCCGAACCATACATAAGAACAGGTCGTATAAGGGTCTTGTAAAGCAGGACTTTAGTTCTTCTGGTAAGGTGGCGAGATTTCATATGCTTCTGTAGCCCAAAGTAGTATCGATTTGCAGCTACTATTCTTCTTTTGATTTCGCTGGATACATTGTTGTCATTTGTCACCATAGTACCGAGATATACAAACTCGTTGACAGTTTCAAATGTATAATTATCTATCTGTATACTTGGTGGTTTCTGGCGTCCATGTACGGGCATATATTTTGTCTTCCCCTCATTGATGACCAATCCCATGTTCCTTGCCGACGTAGCTAAGCTTTTAAACGCCGATTTTAGTTCATATTCTGAGCGTGCGATGATATCTATATCGTCAGCATAAGCAAGGAGCTGAACAGACTTGTTAAAAATATGGCCTGTGGTTTGTATACCTGCATTTCGGATGGCCTTTTCCAGCGCTAAATTGAATAAAATGCAGGCAAGTGCATCTCCTTGTCTTAGTCCATTGAAGGTCTTTAGGGTGTCTGACAGATCCTGTTGTATTCTGACTCGGCACTCAACATTAGACATTGTGAGCCTTAAGTTTACCAGTTTTCTTGGGATATTAAATTCATCCAAGGCTCTGTACAGTCTTTCTCTATTTACCGTGTCATAGGCAGCCTTAAAATCTATGAAGAGATGGTATGTATCAACATTAAATTCTATTGTTTTTTCCAGTATCTGTCTCAGTGAAAAGATTTGATCAGTTGTAGATTTCCCCTTACGGAACCCAGTTTGATATTGGCCAATTATGCCATCCGAATATTTCATAAGCCTACCACACAGTACATTTGATAGGATCTTGTATGAGATATTCAGCAGCGTTATGCCCCTATAGTTAGAGCATTTCATAGGGGGGGGGGGGGGGTATAATGAAATATAAATAAAATAAAAACATCGAAAAAAATACTTTTTTGCGCCGATTTAATTTTTTATGCGACCAATATTTGTGTTCATACGTACAAGTACATCGGTCGTTCATAATTTAAATCCACCAAAATTCTCTTTTAATTTTTTTAAAATATATTTAAGTAACGTGTCGTATGTATGCAAAGTAGCTTTTTAAGGCTTAGTTTGTCGTCTTTAATTCGATCGTTCAGTTGATTCAGTTGACGAAAAATCGAAATTTGAATTGAGTATGCAATATGTAAGTGTACCCGTGTAGTGTAAGTGTATAAATAACACCAAATCAATCAATGAATCATCAATCATCATCATCAATCAATCAATCATCAATCATCAATCATCAATCCTCAATCATCAATCATCCCACATCAATCATCAATCATCAATCATCAATCATCAATCATCAATCATCAATCATCAATCATCAATCATCAATCATCAATCATCAATCATCAATCATCAATCATCAATCATCAATCATCAATCATCAATCATCAATCATCAATCATCAATCATCAATCATCAATCATCAATCATCAATCATCAATCATAAATCATCAATCATCAATCATCAATCATCAATCATCAATCATCAATCATCAATCATCAACCATCAATCATCAATCATCAATCATCATCATCATCATCATCATCATCATCATCATCATCATCATCATCATCATCATCATCATCATCATCATCATCATCATCATCATCATCATCATCATCATCATCATCATCATCATCATCATCATCATCATCATCATCATCATCATCATCATCATCATCATCATCATCATCATCATCGTCAATCATCATCATCAATCATCATCATCAAAATCATCAATCATCAACCATCAATCATCAATCATCAATCATCATCATCATCATCAATCATCATCATCATTCATCAATCATCAATCATCAATCATCAATCATCAATCATCAATCATCAATCATCAATCATCAATCATCAATCATCAATCATCAATCATCAATCATCAATCATCAATCATCAATCATCAATCATCAATCGTCAATCGTCAATCGTCAATCATCAATCATCAATCATCATCATCATCATCATCATCATCAATCATCATCATCATCAATCATCAATCATCAATCATCAATCATCAATAATCAATCATCAATCATCAATCATCAATCATCATCAATCATCAATCATCAATTATAATAAATTAAAGTCCCCCGCGTCGTATGTCTGTCTGTCTGTCTGTTCGCGATAAACTCGAAAACTACTGAACGGATTTTCATGCGGTTTTCACCAATAGATAGAGTGTTTCGTGAGGAAGGTTTAAGCATGTAATTTGTCAAGGATTTGTGTAAATTGGTGGAAACATAACGATAATTGTTATAAGTGTAGGAAAAAGTCAAGCCGCCTGGTAGCATTCATCGAAAACGCTGCCTAATCCTTTTGGGATATAACAAAACAAAGCATGGTGGGATATTCCTCTTTTATAGATCTACAAAAAAGTCCGTGAAGGCATATATCTATCTTTTACGGATAGCTTACTATACCCATTCTATCTTCCAAAAAAATGGTCACGTACATTGCGGTAATTGAAAAGTTATTTATACGGATACAGTATTAATCCTTATTAACTTAAATACGTTAGTTACCCCAAGCATTTCAGGCACATTTTTATAATCTTTCACACCATCTCTACGTATTATAAATGAAAGTCCTCCGCGGCATCTGTCTGTCTCTTCGCGATAAACTCAAAGACGGCGGTGGTTATAAAGGTTGGATAACCATCCAGTAGATGACGTTGCGTTTTATTAGCCACAGCAACGCGTGGTCAGGTTAGCTAGTCAATTATAATGCAGAAAAACATGTAGCGAAATAAACAAAAAAAAAAATGTTTTCTGGGTCACTAGAAGGAAATTTCAAAATGTCACTGAATCGGGGTGTTATTTTATTTTAGGGAAATCAACAGTTTACAATTTTTTAAATTTATACATACATATGTATAATTTACCAAACTGACAAACCAATTATAGATTTCATTATACCTACTATTTTAAATGTGTGTCTATAAATTAAATGGTAATCTTACAACTAAAAGATGTTATTATAACTATAGATATTATAACAGAAGGTAGGTAGTATATAATATATGTCATTACATAATATATCATTACATTTATGCAATTTTGTACCCATTTAATACCTTTTTAATACACTATAGGTAGCATATTTAAGGGCCCGCAACCCGAAATTCTACCGATTTATTACATATTTCCCTTAAACATTATGCACAAAATAAATAAAAACCACTTTTTCGCTTACTTGCCTCGTGCAAAAAGACGCTCGATTTTAAAATTTTGCAGGCATGAGATTCGAAATATTTCTAGCGTTTATATTCCTCTTAAGGGCCCGCAACCCGAATTTCTACCTATTTCTTACACATCGAGGCATTTCATAAACGAGGCAAGGAATGTGTGTCAAGACCAGGATGTTTGGCGGTCCGTCCTCTCTGCCTACCCCTGCGGGGAAACGGCGTGATGGTTAGTTAGTTAGTTCTTACACATCTCTCTTAAACACGTTAAGTTTTAAAGCACTTAAAAAAATATATGTTATTCTTGAAGATAACATCTAGACTTTGCCCGCGCCGAAACGCAAATTATATAAAATTCCCTCGATAGAAAAAAATCGCAAGGTATGCTCCAAAAATTATTATAAACACGTTTGTTTCAGTTATTTTACAAGTTATATGTATGAAAAAATTCACAGTGTTTCTTTAAATGCTGTTTAAGATAATGCCCGCGAGATTTTTGCTCTATTTTAAACGAGTCGTATTTATTAAACATTTTCGCAATTTTCGTATCGATTTTGTCGCTGTAAATGTTAGCACTCTCCTCTAACATTCGTAATTTCGTATCTCTCCATCTTCTTCTTTTCGACCCCGGTTGCGGAGCCTTAATAAGTAAAAAACAAACACTTCTAAATAATATTTGATTTATGGTGAGCATTCGAATATTGCTTTCCTCATTATCTCAAAACTTAGTATTTGGATATGTCTGACTAATCAACTGGACGACCGATATGCATATTATATCTACGGTTCCAAAGAACAACGCCGGATGTGCGATTTTGTAGATTTGCAATAGAGCTGCTAAAATTTTCGTTTTCTGCATTTTTATTGTTTTTGTGATTAAGAAACATGGCGTTGTTTTTGATTTTTGGCATTTCAATCAAAATTCCGAATATACAGACTTCTATATCAACAAAATAAGCCAACAGAACGATTTTAAATTTTTAGCAGATACGACATTGTCAAAGATATTGAATATCTTTGGACATTGTTCTTCGGGACCGTCGAAATATAAAATTTAAAAGTTTTAGCGCCGTTAGAAATTATTGATCTGCTTTAATGTGTGTTAATTCTTGAAAACAGTTGCTCAAAACATTAGTGCTTCCAATGACGCATGAATACGAGTAAAGCGTGATTGTGAAGATATGGTTATTTTTTTCAATGAAGATAAGTTTTATTAGAGTTCAGTCAAGATCACATCTTCCTTGAGTCACGCAAAAAATGTTAAAAATCACATAATAATATCGCAAGTTGTAAACATTACGGTTTTGTGGGCCACATCACTGGACCCGGGGTCCAAGCATGGTCGATCGACAAGAAGTTGATAGGATAACTTTCGGTAACTTCTCATCGTTCTCTAGGATAACTGCAGATCGCTAACGTACAACAATTGACGTCGAATATATTAAAAACACTCAGTCATTGTAAACTGTTACTAATTCATTAGCGATCTGCAGTCAAGCTACAATCCTTATCGATCGACTCCGCTAGGGGGCCAGGGCTGTAAATTGAACATGAATGTTGAACTCCTCGCTTCTTACTATTTTCTCGTCAGATGCCAACATTACCTTCCAACAAGTTGAAATATGCTAGTGGTGTCCATACACTCCCTCAGGGCCTGTGTCGTCTTAGGGGATGCTGTGTGGAGGGTTTCTTTAAGGAAAGGAACGAGAGGAAGTTCTGGGAAGGAAAAAGGTAAAAGGGGTGGGTAGGAATTTGTTGCTGATTGTGCCAGGAGTGACGGACGTATTAATCCATCCCTCCAACTGCGGTGCAAGGCGAAGGATCGAGAGATTCTGATTGAAGAAGATAAAAGACCTCCCTCAACCGGTCTCTCGCGATCCTGCCCACCACGCAACAGACGGGCAGACGCATCGGCCTCCAAGACCAGGACAAACCTCACCCGTAGCGTACTACTTGGGGTGACCTTATGGCAAGGAGGGTTATCCAATAAATGGTTCCCGGACGGCGGTACCCATACCCGCCTCCCATATTGTGAACTAACACAAATCCATCAAATAAAATGTATTTGTGCACGCCGGGATTCGGATTGCTAGTCTTACTTCTCGACCACGGAGGGGAGGACGTGAAAATATAATTTTGATGGTTCCATGACAGTTCATTCTGCGACAATTCATCCGGCGACAGTTCATCCTGCGACAGTTCATCCGGCCGACAGTTCATCCTGCCGACAGTTCATCCTGCCGACAGTTCATCCTGCCGACAGTTCATCCCGCCGACAATTCATACGGCGACAATTCATTCTGACAATTCAACCTAACCTAACCTAACCTATAAGTATAACCTACAAGTATAAGTATGTCATATTTTGTTATTCACGCATGCTTCTTCGGAGAGTCGACATTATTGTTAGTAAAAATATTTTTACAGCGGATTTCCACTCAAGATGCCTTCAGATATAAGTATATCGATTTTGGCTGTACGGCCGTATATCCTCTTTGTATACTTACTTAATAAAAATCTTCTAAATGATCAGGCAGGATGAATTATCACCGGATGAATTGTCGGCGGGATGAACTGTCGGCAGGATGAACTGTCGGCAGAATGAACTGTCGGCCGGATGAACTGTCGCAGGATGAACTGTCGCCGGATGAATTGTCGCAGGACGAATTGTCGGGTCACCAATTTTGATAGTTTTGAAAGTTTTGCAATTGGGTTATTTAAACATTTTACAGTTTTTTGAAAAAATGTATTTAATTCAGTATCTACTGTTTAAATATCCTTCAAACTTTTTTGTGTGGGTTGATGTTTCCACCTACCAATTTTCCCACTTGTAAAGTTAAAATGAATAATCTTGTACTGTATGGATGTTAATGATATTAATCTGTCGTAAAATAAATTTGGATAAAAAATACCATCTCTGTCAAAGCCCGAGACGCTCGTTTCCCCATCAGAATCGGACGGGCCCGGGCGCTTCCATGTGGGCGATGAGGGGTGTAGCAAGAGGTGAGTTGTGCGTTGTGCAGCCTGCCCAATAGCTGCCCAGACCCTGCCGCGGGTCGGGTCCTGACCCAGGCGGCAGGCCAGCCCAGGCCCAGGCGTAGGTACCAGGCGGTCGTGAGATTGCCGTGAGACTTATTGTTATTCATAAATTACGACAGATAATGTGTAACGGCTGCGGCCAAACGCACACAGTCACCGGGTTCAAGTAACCGCGAATTTATTATCCTTTATTCACACTGTGTACATTATCCATATAATCTGCCTACGGTTTTCATGGTTTCGATATGATACGATATGATTGTACTACTCCAGACAGGAGCACTCTGGTCCCGGTGAGACCGGTTCACGAAGGTGCACTGATTTGTTAGGACTTGGCACAGGATAGGAAGTTTGTGGATCGGTATATATATACATGGCAACCTAAGAAGCCAATACTGGAATTTAAGAAGGGCAGGAATAAAGGAATTGATTGAGATTTGTCTGTTTTTCTCTTTATGTCTTATTCTTGCCTCTTCTCGGCTCCTCTTGGATCTTCTTGTCCATTTATTGCTCTTCTTGTTTATTTTTTTTTTAATGTTCTTTGCTCTTCTTGTCCCTTATAACGTTTATTGTCTCTACTTATCTCTTCTTGTCTTTTATTGGTTCTTCTTGACCCTTTCAGTCTTTCTAGTCTTTACTTGCATCTTCTTGCTCCTACTTGCCTCTTTTTGATTCTTTTGGGTTTTTCAGACTTTATCTTGCTTTTGTGTGCTTTTTCTCGACTCTCCTAGTCTCTGCTTACGTTTTTCATAGTTTCATGATAAAAACAGAAAAATCATGAAAAGTTATCTATATATATTAATATATGTAAATAACATCACCAATACAACAAACAACCAATAGTCGACAAACACGAATATGAGGAAATCAACAAACACGAGGAAATCGATAAACATGAAGATGGGGACTACAAACATCAAGATGAATAAATCATAAAAATTGTGAATGAAAACAAACAACATGACTTGGAGTAGAAATCTCTAGCGAGGAGGATCGTTGATACTCATTAATAAAAACAAATAAAATAAAAACATCAAACCTAACCAAACCCGATCTAACCTATTATTTTATCATTTTCTGTTTTGTTTTATCCGTTTACTATTTTCCACACGTTTTCGTTCTACGTTTCTACAAAGCGTGTTAAATAATTGGATTATAATTATTTTCGCTTAGCGATTTCAGAGCACTATGCGTAACGTGAATTCATAGAATGGAATTTTAATGAGCTAACTATGTATGTCGGTATAATTCCTGTAATTATGTAAGCTCAAAGATCGTAAGATATAACGCGAAAGAGAAGCACTTAAAATAGTTACCCCATATTCATGGAAGATTTTATAACAGGACAAATTAAATAAATTTAAAAAATGCACCAGTTTTTCCATTTAATATATTGTGGAAAGGCAAAATGATGAAAATCTGCCAATCTTCTACCTACCATTTGGTGACATTTATTCAAAACTTTGACTTCACAATTAATAGGTCAATAGGCCAACTTTAGGTAAGTCAATAGGTAAAGGAACTGCCATATAATGAAATTTCATATTAGGATAGCTCATTAGAAACCAACGATAAACTCATAACTAAAATAACCCTGGTACATGGGAAAGATTATTCATTTACAACGCGTTTAAGATGGAATTTGGGTTCGTAGGCCGCCTCACCGCACCGCCCAAATAAAAATGGTTAATATGTCAGATCTCGCGCCGTGACCCAAGCTCATATTTTGCATTTTTTTCGCTTATTTTCATCTCAAAAAACGCTTTGAAGTTTCGTAAATTATCGTGCGAATTTGGTCGGCGTAGAAACAACTTGCCCAACCATAGGAAGGTATGGTTTATGGCTTGTACACGCCTTCGATTTCCGAGTATTTACGGCATACCACAAGGCTCCATTCTAGGTCCATATATCACGAACAACTTTACATGTTATTATCTATTATCATTGACTATGAGATAACTTGGTATCATAGGCAATTCGGCATTGAACACCTCACGATCTAGTCATATTACTGGCTTAAACTAACCCGAACTAAGTTCCCAATTATTTCAACTTTAGACAAAAGATAACACCATAAATCTCCCGACTTGGGTCAAGCATACAACGATTTCTCATACAACCCACGGTAAAACAGCAAAGGAAAGGTTTATTCCACCCACTAGTAACGCTTTTATGATGGGAAATAAATAACATATCGGTGGGTTTATTGTTTATTGAATTAATGAAACAGATGAATATAAAATTAGATAGTAAAAACATACTAAGAATTAGGAATGTACAAAATTGTACTAAATTTCCTACAAGCAAGTGTGATTTGAGTGGAAAATTGGTTAGGGAAAATTAAAACCACAGAAAGACAAGAGAAGATACTAACGTTTGTCCTATTCCATCAATAATTCTGGAATTCAAATGCATATTTTTGTTTATATAGTGTTCCCGAAATCTTGATAAATCACTATCTTGAGATCATTTTCGACTTTATTTACTGTTGGTGATATCAAATAAAGCATTTTTTTTAAATCAACAGGACGTATCTTTATTATAAAAAGGTAGCTGGTTCTCGGCATGCGTTGCAATTCCATATTCAAAGAAATAATTTTTTTCTTCTTGAATCACCTTTCCCGTGCGTTCCCGTTTCTTTTCCTAGCTAGCTTTATAAATTATAGCCTATATGTTATTCTGATTATTGTAAAGTTTCATTAAAGTCCATTCAGTAGTTTTTGCGTGAAAGAGTAAGTAAGAGTGAAAGAGTACATCCATACAAGCTTTCATGTTTATAATACTAGTAGGATTGGTAAATGCGCCCTCAAAAAAATGGAAACCTGTTAAATTTGAGCTCTATTTTGATTCCACGTTTTTTTTTAAAATCAAAATGCAACAACGTTTTACTATGTGAAGCCCTTTTGTACAAGCACATTTTATCATCGTTCTCGACCATGACTGCAGATCGCAATTGAACAGACAACAGTTTAGTATTTTCACTAAATAGTATGCATAATTTAATCGACACGGTCTGTTATTTTTTGGTTGGCGATGTGCAGTTGTGATCGGGAACGATGCCATGTTTTCGAAATTTTCGATGTGTTTAAGCTAGGAGGCCAGGAGATCTAGCATCGATGATTGATAAAACCCCATATCATTACGATATTGACCAAATCCGTCATCTATGGTCAGGTACCAATATTTGCGATTACGGTCAACAATTGGTAAGAGATATTTCGATCGATCTTTTGATAAATTTTAGCGCGGCCTCCATAGTATCAGATATATTTCGGTTAACAGTCAATTTGTGTATTTATTTGGATAATGTTGTTCGTTGTGCAAAATTATTATCTTTTTAATGAATGGGTTTCAACTAACGAAGCTTTTAGAATTGATATAACGCGATCCATAGATTGAATTTGTTCAACCAAGAAGCGACCAATTAATTCCGTTCGATCTTTGAGAAAATAAAGTTGTTGAAATATTATGATTTAAGACCTGATTAACTAATTTACTCCCGTTTAGTGTCAAAAAGTAAATGCGGAAGTAGAAAATACCTTCAGTGTTGCCAGCGATATATATATATATATTTATTGTAAAAAGAAAGACAAACATTCCCGGGCTACGAATAACCCAACAATGTTTGAAAATCTCCTACTACCACCACAGAATATATCCAGAACGACGTCTACCACACCATACAACTTTCGTACAGGTTTGTACCTAACTACCTATTTATTATCGTAGAGCTAGACACACATTTAATGCCGCCATCTCATTGTAAAGGCTCCCAAAAATCCGCCTAATTGTGTCTTGTAATGTTACGGAAAAAGGTTATCACTACGTATGTTTATTTACAAAACTTTCCAAAATTTTATGTTTCACTCTCGGAAATCCAAGATAATACCTATCAAACGTGCCAAGTAAAAAAAATAGGGTAATGTTTCCCAACTTGGCTAATTCTTTAAGCTCAAATTATTTAAATAACACTTCATTTAACTTAATATCCTCCTCACAGCATCCCCGAAAATGTGTGGAGTTGATGTAAAAAATGAATAATAATACAACAGAAACAAGAATAATTTACGTAGGTTAATTGGTAAAAGATGCTTTAAAGTTCCATTTTCATTACAATTAAAGTTCGAAATTCTTGTGAAAAAAATATCAAGCCGTCGCGTCATTTTGAAATTGTTATTAACACTTATTTATAACCCAAATTAAGAACTAAATAATCATATTTTGTGCTTGTCCCCCAACGTAAATAGTTGCTAATCAAAATCGGTTCCAAGAAAGCTTGTTTTAAATAGTTTCACTCACAAAATAAATTAATTCGTACTTACGGAACGTTTTCTATGTTAATCAAATATTTCTATGTTCTCAGAAATAAACTGATATAAAACGCACCCGTCATTCATTTTTACTGATATTTTATAACAGAATAATGTTAGCAATTGTATTTTTGTTTGCAGATGTATCAACGCCTGCGCGACCATGGAATCGTACGGATTCAGGGCGGAGGAAATAATGATGTTCCAGTTCGTGTTGAAGAGAGGATCCTCAACATGATGACAGAAGACCCGACGCTTTCCGTGCGTCGCGTCGCCATGATCGTTGGAGACATAACACACACGACGGTATGGAGAATCCTAAAAAAACATCGCCTGAAACCTTTCCACTACAGGCGCTGCCAAGGTCTACTGGAGAACGACCATTTCTCAAGACTAATTTACTGTAGACGGATGCTACGAAATGTGTTGAGAAATGGAGATTTCATGAAAAATATTCTATTCACAGACGAAGCCCAATTTACAAAAACAGGAATATTAAATATCCACAACCTGCATCATTGGGCCGAAGAAAATCCTAAGCTTGTCCGGGAATCGTCGAGCCAAGAGAGATTCTCAGTAAATATGTGGGCGGGTATTTTGGGTAACAAAATAATTGGTCCGATCGAGTTGCCTCCCAGGTTAAATGGACCGATGTATCTGGAGTTCCTGCAAGGGCAGCTGGGCGACATTCTGGACGAAGTAAACTTACAAGCACTGCGAAGGATGTGGTTCCAGCACGATGGAGCTCCACCCCATTATTCCGTTGCCGTGCGGAACTACCTGAATGTAGAGTTTCCTGGACGGTGGATAGGCCGAGGTAGTCCTAACATTGCATGGCCACCGAGATCACCCGACCTAACACCGTTGGATTACTACCTCTGGGGAACTCTGAAGGAAAAGGTATATTCGAAGCCGATAGCGACGAGAGAGCAATTGATCCAACTGATCATGGAGGCAGCAGACGAACTGAAGGCGAATCCTGCTAATTTAAGCATCCATAATGTGTTAAGATTGCATGCATGCATTGAAGCCGATGGCGGCCACTTCGAGCAACTTTTATAATAATAATAAAAAAAATATTATAACCAAATGTCAGCATTTTTATTCTTACATGTCATTCATAATATTATGTTCGTATCTGTGACAGATGACAGACACAAACGCGAACAAAACATTGCCGGGTGGGTTTTTAAATTATTTTTAGAGGTATTATTTAATTATAACTTTCGCAAATAGTATTTTTAAGTATTGTAAGTTCAGTCAACATTACACTTAAACAGTAGATACTAAAATGTTTTCAAAGCTTATGATCGAACCACCACGATTAATTTATTTGAAACTTCTATAAGAACTCACATTTTGTGTCAAAATTATGAAACATTCCAATCCTTCATAATCGGACTGTTTGTGGTTAGTTTGTATTTTATTGGTAAGGCTGAATACAGTCAACTTATTGACTTGATTTTTTTTTCTTTAAATCGGCACCATTACCTTAGGGAACGTACTCATACTACGTAACCTCTTCGGGGGGGGGGGTCTTCAAAATGTCACGCTTGGTACAAATGAGCGGCGATTTGCTTAGGATTTTGGTCACCGGGAGGGGGAGGGGGGGGGGGTTAAAAATTGCAAAAAAAATTGGTCACGTAGTATGGGTACGTTCCCTTCTGTAAAATGATAATATTATTTGTATCGGTAAAACAGGTTATTATTGCAATCCTTATTCTGGATAGTTCCTTGTAATCCAAATGTATGCTATTACATTCAAAACATTGCTAGATCAACTTATTTTCTAAGAACTTTGTCAACATACTTATTGATGGGTTGGTAAAACCAATAGTTTATTGTTTCAAAACACTGGTTAGGCCACATTATAAGTCGAGAACTTTCTAAGAATTGTGTTAGGTATCCTGTTCTTCATAATACGTATTAATAGATCGGTAAAACCAATAGTTTATTGATTGTAACCCTTATTCTGAGTACCTACATAACTGAAAAATATTAGTACCTACATTGTGTAGTTAGGTAAAAATAAATGGGGAATTTGAATTGGAATTTGAATCATGACTAGGTACTTCCAAGAATACACAATTACCTACTACGTGGAATTGCGAGGAGTATGCTAAGACCGAGTTGTTTGGCAGTTCATCCTCTCTACCTACCGCGTGATGTTTAATAAATCTTTTGAACAAAATATTTCACACGGTTTTAAAATTGTTCCAATATGTAATTGATTTATTTTTAAATTCATTTATAAAATTAAATATTTTTCTTATTCAAATAATTCAGCACCTGGCAGCATTCTAATTTTAAAATAACATCGTATTCTACCTATACATGTATGTATTTCATATTATTTTAAATTCTGTGGGTCAAGGTCACGGTTACGCATTTGCAGCTGTTGACAAGTTCGTTTTATATGAGCATTGATTTTATTGACAATAATTTCGCGATGATAATGCGCGTTTCGTTTTGGTGATTCTGGATACCTACTTAAGCAAGTGCAAGGGAGATTGTTTTTCGCGATGATAATGCGCGTTTCGTTTTGGTGATTCTGGATACCTAATTAAGCAAGTGCAAGGGAGATTGTGTTTTTAAAGGTGGTTAAATATTTATCTTATCTTATTTCTTAATATTTATGATAAAAGGACCATTGGAAATTATTCTCAATTATTGTCAACAAATAAGTTATTTAATTACTGTTTTTGTGTTTAATTCGTAGAACTACATTTTTTTTTGTTTAAAAGTTATTTAATGGTGGGTTTCTTCATTTACCGAGAATGCTAAATGCAATGCTAATTGTAAAAGTAAACGGTCAAATGCATAGACATTTTTAAATTTCGATCGTTTACTTTTACAATTAGCATTCCATTTAGCATTCTCGGTAAATGAAGAAACCCACCCGTCTTCTAACCACAAATTATTTAAATTAGAATTCCATCAGGAATTTTCGGTACTTAAAGTCTTTACTTAAAGCTAGCAATAATATCTGAGTAAAATAAGCATAATAATTATTTACGCAATATTAAATATTACTTGTTTGGTATTGGAGCATATAATATGGTCCTGCCTTGAAGCGCGCTGGCCGTTGTCGCCTCCCTTCCACTGTGTGCACGTGTGAAATTGCGACGTTGTCTCCCGAGTAGACCAATGATCATGCCATTGGCGACGCGTGATTTAAAAACATAATTTTTGTTTTTAATAGAAAAAAATATCACCGGAGAGCAAAATGAAATCTACATTTTTTACTCCAAATATGCTCAGGAACCGCTGGTTAAAATCCCTCGGGTACGTCCTGTTACACCCTGTATATATCGATATCGATTTAGTATATCGATTTCTTATTTATCCTCTGTTAATATCGGTTCGGCTGTCAAGATGAAAGCGTTTTAGGGACATCGATATAAAATCATCGGAAGTTACTCCTACCGATTTGTTATCGATTTCAATATGCTAGAGCTCCAGAGGTGTATTAGTCAACATTTTGTAGACGATATATCGACTAAATATGTCACTTTAGTGCAACCCACGGAGTCCAACACTGCCAGTTTGGCATGCTTTATAGTAGTAAATCTTTAGTATTGTAATAAAATACAAGTTCTCATCGAGTTTAATCGATTTTGCGTTCACATTAACATGTGGTTACGGGCTTGGCATATCAGATATGAAGTGAAAGAAAACCAACATAATAATATATTTCACTTACAGGGTTTTGGAAAAGTGAATTTTTATTCTACTCTCTTACCCAGCTCATGACGTCACTCGTCCTGTGTCCATTTTTCTCCGAATAGCGACGGTCACCGAGTCACGAATTAATTATAAAAGTCCGATCAGAGTTTCTTGCGTTTTTACCCATGGTGCTGATCAGGGCCGGGCCTGAGACAAACGGCGCCTGGAGCGATTCAAATTTTGTGCCCCTTGTCAGAATCGAAAGACGCCCAGGTAGGTGACCGATGACCAATAATATTTTGATTATTTTTATTTTTGTGTAGCGCCGTTTTTATGATAAAATATTTCAAGGGCGTTGTGTTATCCACTGGAGTTTTCCGATAAATAATAATCAATTTCACCCTTGAGCGCTCGAAATTTTTTTTTGCAATCGGTTTTTGAAATTACCCGCCCTAGTTAAAAAAAATCATACCTCCGAATTTTAATATGGAGACATATAAACTGCTTAAAATGTGTTAGAGAGTCATTGAATGACCTATATTTGACCGCTTATCCCATATTTTTAGGATTCATAAAAAATATATATATAAAAAATCATTAAATATTTTAACGCATGAATTCTGCGTATTATTTACCTGAAAATTGCCATAGTACCTATTTGGGGAATATTAAATATTATGACCTCTGTTAGTTGTCTACGAAATAGCAGATAAACACATATATACCTACATTTAAATTCGAACACGTACTCTTTTTATTTGTTAACACTTCGATCACGGAAATTTTAAATGCTGTAAAGGAAAATGTTAATTGTTCAAGACAGCGAAAGACATTTTGAAAATTAAAAATTAGCTGTTCGACTTCCGCCATTTTGGAGTTCGGAATTTGGAGTTGGAGAGTTGACCGCAGCCACCGCACAATCGGCCATTTCCAAACTAAGATGGTGTGGATTGTACCATAAGAGTTAGATTTTATCAGTACCTTGGTGCCTTGCCAATTCGGCGCCGGTCGCGGAATGCTCCAAGGCACCCAGATAGGGCTGGCCCTGATGCTGATTGAAATTATTAGGATTATAATAATTTATCAGCCGGCCAGTCGTGAGCCAAGGTTAAAAATAATTGTGCCAGAGGTAATGCATACCAAATTGTTACAGGCTGTACTTTGTAAACGTAATTCGTACAATGTAAGCAGACTTTCGCATTGGTGCTGGAAGTGTAAGTGCCGCGAGATTGAAATTATAAACAGGTATATTCAATATTATGATAAAGGCGTGCGTAGGTATCGATATTGAAATTATCTCAGAGAAAGATTACCTTCAAATTATACTCGCACTCCTTCGTAGCTGATTGCCGATATCCCTTGACTGCTCGAATGGAAAACATGGTATAAAATAAATTAGTGTTTTGAAAGTCAGAAAAAATTTATCCCTTAATTAAATCCCGATATAGATTTTTTAAATAACAGCATAACGATGGCTATTTTTCTAATTTCAACAAGTCAAAAAATTTCGAATTTTGTTAATGATGCAATTTTGTTATGAATTGTGCTCTGCTCTTATTTCTATTTATTTATTTTATTTTGTTTGTAGGCTCGCCAACAGAATACATCACATGTAATTATTACATTAAGCTTACAGATTTAACATGGTTACAGTGATAATTCCAATTAAAGGTGAGCACACCATTCATCTCAACATTCTTAATATGTTTACCCAATAATATGTACGTGCATAAAACAAGAAGGATAAAATATTAAAAAATACATACATACACACTTATGTGTACATGTACACACATGTATATGCATATGTGTGCACAATCCACACACACACACACATACATACACATGCATACATGTATGTACATACATGCACATAAATATGCATTTATACACATATTACAGCTCTAAGTGAGGAGACCATCAGTACATAAAATACATTTTAATAGAGATTAAATTTAAAAAAAATATATATATATATATTTTTTTTAATATATATATATTTTTTTTTTATTATTCGAAAAGGTAAGTAAGGATTTAGCCTGCGAGAAAATGAGATATAAATGGGTCTCCTCTTTGTGCGGTGCTTCGTAGCCTCCCCACTTTTGTCTCCTTTAATTTTCTGAAGGTTTCACTTCTACCGCGTGTGAATGGCATACTTTGTTTTTTGTTTTTTAATTAGGATCTTTTTGATTTGTGTAATGAAGACTTCTGTTATAAATAGACATTTTCCAGCATATCAAGTGCAGGGCGTTCTGATCCCCTTAACAAAATCCTTTAGTTAGGAATACTTTTTAAAATGCCCTATTAAAATTCTTGATGGCCTCCGTGGTCAAGAGGCTATCGTCTAGCAATCCGAAGGTCGCGGTCCAAATCCCGGCGTGCGCTAATATATTTTATAGGACTAATCTGTGTTATTTCACAATTAATATATAGTTTATTAGTGGCACGTTCCAGAGAGGAATATACTATCAGTATCGCCCCAGGTGTGAGGACTACCAACCAGAGTTGAAGCGTTGCTTGAAATGGCTTTAGCCATGTTTGGTTCTGATCTTCCCATACCTTCAGTCTTACAACCTGCCCAATTAGGGATGCCTTCGCGCTGGCTCCAGACGGGAACAGTTTGGACTTGTGCAGATATTAAAAAAAATAAATTATTATTATAAAAAATAATTTTATTTAGCTGCCTTCGAACCCAACACTAATCAAATCTAGCTGAATCAATTGGGCATACTATCAAAATTGGTTTTATCATTCAGAGTTCATAGGTTAGTTTTATTCCACCGAAAAGCAACACAAAAAGTTTTTATCCATATGGTTGAAATGACTGGTTTGATGGTCGGTTTGGACGTTTAAATTGCTTCAATTCTGAGAAGTATGAATCCCAAAATGTTAACTAAGTCTCATTTTTTAACCAATAACTCACGTAACTTTAAAATTAAATTGCTCATTCGTGACTTACAAAAAATAGCACGCGTCACACATACGAGCACATGATGTTCACCCGCGGAAGCGTCATTAATCCACTTGATGATGCGTTATTTATTATTAGATACAGTTTTGAATTTAAATTATAAACCAAAATCTGGTGAAATTTCGGCATATTAAAATATTTTTATTATATAATTTTTTGCACTAATTAACTCCGCAGGGCAAATTATTTCAATTAATAAACAATAAATAAACGTAGGTGTGAATCATCAATCATCACCAAATACATATAATAAGAAACATACGGAATTAAATGAAGCAGAAATCAAAAGAAATATGCTATTGTGATCTTTAGGGAGATTTAAATAATTAAACCATGGCCTTAAGGTTCCATAGTAAGCGTTCAAAACGAAAAAGTAAGCGATATGTTGATACGAATGTTAGAGGGAGTGCACTAATATTAAAAAAAACGATAATAATGAAGCGAAAATTTCGAAATTATTTAATAAAACACGACTCTCTGTTAATAATTATTTAATAAACAGAAATCTCTCGGCGAATATATTAAGGCTCCGCAACCAGGCTAGAAAAGAATAAGGTGGAGAGATAAGAAATTACGAATGTTAGAGAGCGCTAACATTTACAGCGACAAAATCGATGCGAAAATGTTTAATAAAACACGACTCGTTTAAAATAGAGCAAAAATCTCGTGGGCATTGTCTTAAACAGCATTTAAAGAAACACTGTGAATGTTTTCATACATATAACTTGTAAAATAACTGAAACAAACGTGTTTTTAATCATTTTTGGAGCATACTTTGCGATTTTTTTCTATCGAGGGAATTTTATATAATTTGCTTTTCGGCACGGAAAATTTCTAGATATTATCTTCAAGAATAACATATATTTTTTTAAGAGCTTTAAAATTTAACATGTTTAAGAGAGATATGTAAGAAATCGGTAGAAATTCGGGTTGCGGGCCCTTAAGAGGAATATAAACGCTAGAAATATTTCGAATCTCATGCCTGCAAAATTTTAAAATCGAGCGTCTTTTTGCACGATACAAGTAAGCGAAAAAGTGGTTTTTATTTATTTTGTGCATAATTTTATAAGAACGAAAAAAGTTAGAACATGGAAAACCTCATAAATAGTCTTAGCCATAAAGGGGTATTTAAAAAAAAATCTTTTAATACTTCATAAGTCATGAAAAAACATTTTTTTTGTGGTTTACGCTTATATTTTTTGTTACGTAAATAATAATTTTATTGTAATTCCAATACATAAAAAAGCTAGTAAAAGCTTCGATTTATCCGTAGCATATTTTTTGATGTTCATACTGTAAGCCGATTCGTCGTAAAGATTAATCAAAATAGTATCTAAATAGGATTTCACGTGTATATTCATCTTAAGCAGCATTTAAAGAAAACTGTGAATTTTTCATACACATAACATGTTAAATAACAGAACAAAATGTATTTTTATTAATTTTCGGAGCTTAATTTGCAATTATTTCTACGGGAATTTCGTATAATTACCATTTCTGCGTGGCAAACATATAGGTACTATCAAGTGTTCAAGAGAAATATTTTATAAATCGGTAGAAATGCGGAAAAATGAGTGAAATGAGAATATAATATGACGTGGAAGAAGTCGGGGACGGTCGAGAAAGACATGGCACGAGCGAGAGATGCCAAGAGTCAGAAAAACCAAAAAGTATGTAGAGACGATATATTATTATGAAAGTGAATGAAACTAGGAGTGTGTGCCGAGACAGAGTTCTGTGGCGGTCTATTCTCTATAAAACGGAGAGATGGTTATTGGTAGGTACCTATTTACTAAGGTGGGTCACGGCTGTATGGGAAAATTTGTTTTCTTGTTTTGGTTTGTCTAATAGTTGATAACAGGGTGTTAAATGAAGATTTAAATCACGTAATTTTTTTAATAATATTTGGATATCATCTTCTTTCTCCGGATTGACTTTGAAATTTCACATAATAGAGATAAACCCACCCTTGTTAAATCTTAAAAAAATGTTAGAAAAACCATTAAAAATTAATTATTTTCTAATAAAACTCGAAATAGAGGGAATATTTAGATTTTTTTGAGTATATTAATATTATTCAAATTATCTGAAGGCAGTGAATACCAGCAAAATCATTTTTACACTCAAATTGCGGCATTATTTTGTGAAATCTTGGAACTTTTTGTAAATGATTTCGTAAATATATACTACATTTGCTAAAGACTACAAAAATATGGTTCAAAAGGATTCATAGTAACTTTTGTATACATATATACTAGAAATAACCCCTTCATATGAAAATTTTCAAAACTTTGAAGTGAATCCGGAGGAAGAGGATGAAATCAGAAATTCGAAAAATTTTAAACACGTCGTTTTCAACCCATTTGGCACCCTTTTATCGCTCTTAGAATTTGAAAATAACATTTTTTTATGTGACCCACCTTACTGTTTACTTTACAACAATGTTTTTTGCGTCATCTCTTTTATCAATATTATTTTTATATTAAGTTGTGATATCCCCCTCCCATATTTTCTCCCTTCCTCAGAATCGAACCCCTCCCATGAGTCGAACCCCCCGCAATTAAGTTCAATAGCTACGCCCTTAATTATAAATAATTTTAACGATGCCCAATCGATAATAAAACTAATTTTGTTTAGGATTTACTGCCTATGTAGATAACTTTATACATTATCGACGTTTCTGAAAGCAGTATCACTTATAAAACATCTCACATAAAGATGGGTGTTGGGTGTTGAAGTGTAAGTTATGCGATCACCCTTTCCATTAACACAATACATTATGTAGATATATTATGTACAAGTAATCCGAACACACACATTAAAACACTGGCAAACCATAAAACGATCAATTTAATCATAACCTCTTTAATGCCTATGGATTTTATTTGTGGTAATAACATGAAATAACCGCCTAATAACATATCGACCGGAGAAAGGGCGTAACTCCTTGACTCTACTTATTAATTAGTATTTGGGTCAATGGCGCGTCGTGACTCCATTTAACCAAACGGGAGATGGGCGATATCTCTCAGATATAATTATATAGGTTAGGTCGGGTTCAGTCAGACCGTCAGACCTCGACTCGCCATGGGAGATAATGTTATGACGATCCTGAGAAACAACAATAATAATTATTGATTGCGTCCATTTTTTAATTTGCTGGGATTTTAGAGTTGTTTATTTGTACTTACCGATACGGCGCGGGCGGATAAACCCGGCGATCATTTTAACACATTATAAAATGGGTATTGTAAATGGAATGTTTTAAATTAGCCGGTTCGTATCCGAATGATATTAGACCAAAAATATGCGACTAAGAAGTTTAGTATTACAATGTCGGATGTGTGATTTTGTAATTTTGCGGTAGAGCTGTTTAAAGAATTGTTACTGCTATTTTACTGTGTTTGAGATCAAGAAATATGGTGTGGTTTCGATATTTTGCATTTAATTTCATTAAAAATTCCGAAAATACCATAGACATCCAAATCAATAGACCAGAACATACAGATGAGGGGTAAAACCAAACTATGGGGGGCGAAGAGAGGAAGAAGAGACTGTGATTCGTTAAAAAAATCAATCTGACAGTATATAGGCATCTCGCATTATAATATCACCATTTAGTTCTTAAAAGCAAAATCTGCTTTGAATGAATAGTCCTTTTTACATGGGAGCGCGAAGTGCTTGCCACGTTAATAACATATTTTCGAAGGCCAAATGCTCGCCCCGAAAAGATTCGCTCCCATTCACATAGCAATATTTTGATGCCGTGTTTATTTAAGACACTTTTACAAATGTTTCATAATTTACTTACCCCTGTAACCAGCGACGAGCACACTGGAGAACCGCCCACATTCGCTATGTCCAATAATATGGGGGTATAAATGTATAGCAATACCGTTTTTGGCGTGTCATTTCGTAAACTATATGAATGTTAGTTCCGCGCTGGTCACGACAAGAATGATGACGTCACATATTTTAGATTCAAGCGAGGTTCTCTCACCTCCCCATGGAGCGAGCTGGCTCCAAGGCGGAGCTCTAGCCAGCTCCATGGGAGGGGGAAATAATGCGTTTTTATCACTTAGGGCAGGTCCAGATATATTCATATGTCCGTGGAAAATACAGACTTTTGAATCATTATAAGGAAATTAAAATAGCCAACAAAATAATTTTCAATTTTTAGCAGATTCGACATTGTTCTTCGGAACCGTCGATATGTTTATTTCATGACTAATATGCATAATATGTATTTATTTTTTAATGCAGGCACCTGTTTAATGCACTTACGACGACAAACTCCTCCCTTCTCGAGGATTTGTGCTACGTGGAGGTTAAAGTTAAAGTTTCATTTACAACTTGTGAGACGGGTTTGGGTACCGCCACCCGAGAACCATTTTTTGGATTATCAACACCTCTGCCGTAGGTCACCCCGAGTGGTTCGCTACGTTTGTTTTCTTGAATTCATGAGGTGAGGTTTGTACAGATCTTGGCAGCGAATGCGTCTGCCCACCAAATGCGTGGTGGGCCGGATCGGGAGGGACTGGTTGAGGGAATGGTGTTCATTTGTTGTATATTTTGATCACTGGAAGAAGCACTATAGTTTACTCATTGAAAACTTGAGCTTAGAGATAGGTATACATATTATACACATATTCCCATGTTTCTCCAGCTCCATGGAACCGAATGCTACTGACATTTGACACAGAAAAAGCATCAGTGTTATGCCGAAATAGACCAAGCCAAATAATTCTGCGGCTTTTATAGCTAGGTCTGTCACTAGTTTAAATGAAAGAAAATAAAGCACTTTACTCAGTCCTCAGACATATTTTGTCATAACATATACATGGAACATTTCTGAATGCATAGGATTTTTTTTCTAAGTAGGCAATTCACACTAAATATTCACCGGAAAATTAAAAACAAACAAAAACGAAACCAACAAATGATGATAAAATATGCTTTCAAATTTTATAGAATACTATTTTATTCTATTAATATTATAAAGGCGAAAGTTTGTATGGATGTAAGTTTGTTACTCTTTCACGCAAGAAATACTTAATAGGCTTTAAAAATTCTTTCACTAATAGAAAGCGACATCATTTGCGAGTAACATAGACTGTGTATAATGGTTAAGCTCTGGCATTATGAATTAGCTCTGGCGTTATGAAATTATTTATCATACGTCTTCTGTCCCTAACAAAATCGAGTTATTGCAAACGTCAGAAGAAAAGCAAACAAATTCTTGCCTGGGAAACGACGTTTTTTTTTAAATTGGGCTAATTAGGCTAAAAAGAGTGCTTTGTTGGCGTCGTAGTTATACCAAACTCTAAAACTGAATCACCGAAATGTACGTATGCGCATAACATCCGAACCACTGCACCAAATTGGATAATTTTTTTTAGTTCGTTATTTTGAATAAAACTACTGTTGAGCTCTGGCATTATGAAATTTGTATAAAAAAATAATAATGCGTGGCACGCGAGCAGTTTGAAAACTGTATGTACCGGGAATGAATGTGTGGAATGCGAGAGGTGGATTGGGGTGGGTAGGGGGAGTGAGGGGAGGGTTGAGGAGTGAAGAGGGGGAAGGGGGAGGGGGAGAGGGGGCGGAGGGAGGAAAGGGAAGGGGGGGGGGGGGGGCGAGTGGCGCGTGCGAAGCCGGGGGCAAATTTTTTTTGAAATATTTAAATTTTTAATGCAAAGATTAAAATGGCTCACGTTACGTTTATTCTAACTTCATACTTTTTTCTCAAATTGCTGTCGGAAACTTTTGTTTCATAGTGAACATTTTATTTTTTTCTGTGGTTTACTTCTAGAATCGAATATAAAGCGTGGTGTTTTCTCTTTATAAAACTGTTTAGATCATACTTCTCACCATGACAGAAAGATAAATACAACGATTTCAATTAGACCTATCTATGTGAGCTGTTTTCAGAAGCGAACAAATTAACCTGATGGGTTAAAAAAGAAAAACGGTCAAAAATATTTATTAATAATATGTTTCATCAACATTTATTTAAAAAAAATTATATTTGGTTTATAATTAAAATTAGTTTGTTTGTCCCTACCGACACCAGAAAAATAATTACAGGAATACCAACCTACGAATATTAATAAGTCCGAAATCAGTGTCCAATTTGACAGGTGAAATGATTACAACAAAAATTATAATTATTAGGTATCTCAGATTAGACATGGTACGCTGTTTTACCTTGTTAACGCATATTCAATAAGATTTTCACATGCCACGGCGTAGGAATGCCGTCGCTACGGAGCATTTGTCTTAATTAAAACACCGAGGGTTCGGAGTTCGAGAATAGAAGATGAAAATCAGGGGTGGATTGTGAATTTGGTTGCAATTTAAACATTCTGAAACCAATCAATTCACAGAACAATGAAATATGTTAAAATATGTTTCTCCTCCCATAAACACGAGCTCCTAGAGCTCAACTTATGGAGTAGTAGAATAAAATATGAATCATTTTATAACCTTGCATATATTATCATTTGTAATGTATAAACAAAAATCTTGAAATAAATAAATAAACAAAAAAATAAAAATAAATACTTTATTTTTATAAAAGGTCTTGTTAATTTTTTTTTATATTAGCTCAACACAGGAGACCCTGAAGAAAATAATTCCCCTCAGGGCCTATGTCATCTTTGGGGATGTTGTGTGGAGGGTTTTTAAGGGAAAGGAAGGAGAGGAAGTCTTGGGAAGCAAAAAGGTATGAACGGTGGGTGGGAATCTAGGGGTCAGTGTGCCCAGGAGTTACAGACGCATGAATCTATTGTTGAGAGAGTCCTGCTGGAAAGGTAAAAGGCCTCCCTCAACCAGTCTCTCTGGTTCCGGTCCGCCACGCAGGAGGTGGGCAGATGCATCCGCCGCCAGGACCTCGACAAACCTCGCCCTATGAACCCGGGCACCCCTGCTAAGTCACCAAACGTAGCGAACCACCTATGGCAGAGGTGTTGGTTATCCAATGAATGTCAAAGGTTTCACTTTCCTGTTGTGGATTCACAAGCCAAGGGCCTATTCTATCCCCGTAGACCGTTGTTTAGAGAAAATAGGTACTAAATAAAATAAAAATATATTGAATCAAGGATTTTAAGTAGAGATGCCTCGAATATTCGGCTGCTATTCGGTATTCGGCCTATTTGGCTACTTTTTTTTAACTATTCGGTATTCGGCCGAATATTGAGAACTATTGTGCCGAATACCGAATACCAAATCATGAAAAAAAGGCCTAATATTACTCACAAAAAAAAATATTTTAACAAAAAATCAGCATACTTAATTAATACTTAAAATCTATCAATGTTAAATTTTATGATGAATGAAAACATTTTTTCAGCATTTGTTGATAGCAATTATTGCGCTTTTCATTTATAAAACGTCATTGGCTTTTCATCATAAATTTTACCAGCTCCGAAAAAAGCCGCTCACTACACTGCTACACTGCTCCCGGGAGATGATAAATAAGTCTTAGCAAATTCTGCTAGGTTTGTATACTGTTTTGCGTTTGCTGACCATCACTTGTAAGGGTCTGCTATCCGATCTAGGCGCACAGTTTTCATGTAATTTTTAAGACATACACACTACAAGTTTCAATATATTTTTTAAGATATACACAATTTGATGTAACAATCAACAAATAATGCGTGTTGTGACACGACCAACTAGCAAATGAAACAAATAGGCCCATGACGTGATTACCGCATGCACTTCAATGATGTAGGTTGGAACCTGTCACCCGTGAAATGTACTAAGTGTCACCGAATATTCGCCTAGCCGAATAGTCGGTATTCGGCAAAATCACTATTCGTTTCATCTCTAATTTTAAGACTCCTTTATAAGCCATCAAAGAAAGAAGATGGTTAGAAAGGGGTATACACCTCATCCGAGTCAGCCAATATTTAAAACGATCATAATTAATAACCCTAAACAAAAATTGAAAATAAATATTGAATTATTCATTAAGAAATATGTAATTTTTTTACATGTGCTCCACACAGGAGGCTCTGAGGAGAATAATTTCCCTCAGGGCCTATGTCATCTTTAATGATGCTGTGTGGTGGGTTTTTTTAGTGGAAAAGAAGGGGAGAAGAGATGTGGGAACGAAAAGGGCTTAAGGGATGGGTAGGAATCTGGGGTTCGGTGTGTCTTGATCATCCGCCTCCAAGACCTAGACAATCCTCACCCCATGAACCCGAGCACCCCTGCTAAATCAGCAAACGGAGCGAACCACTTGGGGTGACCTATGCAGAGGTGTTGGTCATCCAATAAAGGTTCCCGAAGCGGTGCTGCCCATTCCCGCCTCCCAAATTGAATTGTAAATAATAAAAAATATATTGAAATAATTATTTCATAAAACTCAACTTATTTGAAATAAAGCAAATATCTGGCGACTTCTGAGTTAAGTATAGCATTTAAAGAGACGTTACGATTTTATTTTTCCTCCCTCTTACATGGCTCCTTCAAGACCCTCCAATCGGAGCCTTACAGATGAAAGGCTCGAGGCAAATTATTTCCCTCGGGACCCTACCGTGTGGAGTTAACCTAAAAAATCATCAAGTATAATGGAAATGGGCCTAAAATGAAAACGATGTTTTATATATGAAAAAAATTAAGTTAGTTTATTTGATTGTTAGTCCGGCCCTGACACCTGTCCGGTGGAAGAGAGACGGCTGCTTACAGTGGTGAGTTTGGTAGGTAACAAGTGCGAGAGGGACGACAGACGGGTTAGGGGTCACTCGGAACAAAATATTGGCACCGCCCTTCCTGATTGCCGTTCGGGCTGAGCGGGCTCGCTGGCACGTCAGATCTAGTCACCGATTGTTTTCAAAATAATATTATTATTGTCAAGGAATACTTTTTCATAAAAACAAACGTTACTGGATTACGAATAACCCATCAATGTTTTAATTTTTCCTATTTCCATAATGAAAAATGGAAAATCTCATTTGGCAATAGTTCTGTGTACGCAATGCTCGCACAACGCACTGAGCCGCTCCAAACCACTAAATAAATAATTTAACAGTCAAAGGGAAAAAATAAGTCATTGAAGAAGAATAATAATCTAAACGAAAATATGAAAGAGAATAAGTTTTTTTGTGTCTTGTTCTCTTTCATATTTTAGTTTAGATTATTATTGTTATCGTCTTCTTCAATGATATATTACATTGATGGAAATAGCCTTCAAAAATTATAAAAAGAGAGTGTTTCTTATAAAAAATTGAAAAAATAAGTCCCGAAACAATTGTTCACAGTTTGAGGGGTGAGTATGGGTACCGCCGCCCGGGAATCATTTATTGAGTAATCGACGCCTCTGCGTTAGGTAACCTGGTTCGCTACGTTTGGTCACTTGGCAGAAGTGCCCGGGTTCAATCTCATTGGGTGAGATTTGTTCGGGTCTTGCGGCGGATGTGTCTGCTCATCAACTGCGTGGCAAGGTAAATCGGGAGAGACTGGTTGAGGGAGACCTTTTGACCTCCCAAGCAGGACTTTCTCGGAACATTGCTTTGGGAGTGGGAGGGTGGATTCTTTCGTCCATCACTCCTGGACACACTGACTCCCAAATTCCTATCCACCATCCATACCTTTTTCCTTCCCGGATCTTCCTCTCCTTCCTTTCCTAAAAATACCCTCCACGCAGCATCCCCAAAGACGACATGGGCCCTAGAAGGAATTATTTTTCGTAGGGCCTCCTGAATGGATGAATTTAGGCACGTCTCTTAACACCCTGTATAATGTTGTACATGAGTGTCGAAATATTACACACAAGTCACAGGACAGAAGGAACTTTCTCTTTTAATTTTTTCTAGTTAGGTACGTAAAGTAAAATCTATTTATTGAATGAAAAATATACTTAGTAATACATTACTTTTATTAAATCAATACGACAGCCAGTTTGATATACAAGTCCTGTCGAAGCTTGAGATAAGCGAAACATGGTTGGCTGTCATGTATTGATGCAATGAAAGTGGTGTATTGAGAGAAACGGCTGCGCGACCTTTTTCAAACAAAAAATTATTTTGGATTTACGGCCAAAATAACCTACCAAACTCCAGACATTATTTTTTTAAATCAAAATCTATAGCAGATATGTAATACGGATATGTGTATTTACTTACTATTTCATTTATTTGTTTTTAATTATGAAAAAACTCCGCCCTTAAACATTCAATTTTTTATGATTTTAGAAGCTTTGAAAATTATTTATGAGTTAGGCCATCCGCTAAGGGAAGAACTGAAAAAAAAACAGTCGGCATCTCAATCGCTATCCATAAGAAAGCAACTTGCGAATTTCATTGGCGGTCCGCACACAGGAAACTTCTCAAAGACAAGTTGCGCCGCAGCTCGCAACTCGCAGTGCTAGTTACCGCGGTCGGCGCTTTTCAGTTTCCAGGTTGACAGGTTTACATGGTTGTGCCTCACGACCTGTTAATTTTTTGAGTAATTTGCGATATGTCAGAGCAAGAAATTATCGATTTTGTTCAGGAGGTAGAAAATTTATTTTTGTATATTAAGGTTGATAATTTACAAATCATAAAGGTGAGTTGCGCCGTGAATTGAGTTGCCAGCCAGTTTTCGGTTTCTCCATGAGCGAAGGCCCATGATAATTATTAAAAAAAATACGGAGTGGGGTGGAAGAGGGAGGAGGGAAGGAAGGGAAGGGAGAGGGGTGGAGGAAGGTGGGGGGATGTGGAGTGGGTAGGGTGTGGGGTGGGGGAGGGATGGGTGGAGGAGGGGGAGGGAGTGGGGGGTTGATGGATGAGTGGTCTGGGGAGAAGGAAGGTGGAGGGGAGTGGAGTGGGGGAAGGGGTGGGTGGAGGGGGAGGTGGGGATTGATGGGGGGAGTGGAGTTGGGAGAGGGAAGGTGGAGGAGGCTTAGTGGAAATCCCCTAATACCATGCGAGCGAAGCCGCGGGAAAAAGCTAGTATACATATATTACGAGTAAAAAAATCATAAAAAGGGCATTAATGGGTACGATTTTTAATTTGTATACAAAAAAATTGCAAACGACGTAAATCCGTCGTTTATAATTTGAATTAACGCACGCCAAAATGCTTTTTTAATAATTTTTATTTTATATTTCATCATTTTAGCGTAGTAAAAGAGCAAAATTATTTTACTTAAATAATTATCATTACCTCACCAATAATTGCCAAAGTTTCTTCTAAAATCATGAAAAATGGAATTATTTAATGAAGGATTTTTTTTAAATAATTTAAAACGAAATTTTGATATTATTTGTTGGCTATTTCGGGCTTAAATCCAAATTTAAGTTTTGTAAGAAAAGGGCCGTGCAGCCGTTCTCCTTAAGTGTCACATAGTATAATGTCACATCTCCAAGTATTTGCCTCCTTCGAAAAAAAGTAAAGAAAATCTAAAAACATCTAGATATCTAATGATACATTTTAAAGGGAAATGGGTTCATTAAAACATTCGTAGTAAAAAATATGTATTAAATTCACTCATTCATCTTTCATTTCTAAAGACCAGTTTCAGGAGGTTTCGCTTCTTACCGCGCATTCAAGTATTGCAGTAAGAACGAATTGCGGGAAAACCTTTAGTATTAATCCTCAACGGAAACTTCACTTGCTCAGTGAACAACCGACTTGTTTTAAATTAATTTAATTGGATTACCAATAAATAATAACAGAATACGACGGCCTCCGTGATCGAGGAATAACTAGTTTTGACTAGCAATCCGAATATCGCGGGTTCAAACCCAAGCGTGCACAAGAAAATTTTATTTTATTGAATTGTGTTATTTCACAATTCAATTATTTAAAGTAATATAAGGCACATTTAAGGCACGTTCCAGAATGTGAGATACTCTCTGAATCACCCTGGTGTAAGACCACCATTCATAATTATGACCGGTCAGCATTGGCTGAGTTGGCATCGTGTTTGGGTCCCACCCAAGCGTCGTGTGTTCGATTACTCAGTTGGCCAAGTCCTCCATCATGATACAAGCAGAATTTTCCGCTTACTGTGATCGTAGTAGAAGATTTTCAAATATTGTCAAATTATTCGTAACCCAGGAATGTTTGTCTTTAAAAAAAAAAAGTATTTGAAACGTTGCTTGAAATGGCTTTAGCCGTATCTGGCGACCAGATCTGAATAGCCTGGTACTTCTCCACCTTTATCTTTCTCATCTCCTTCCCCTTCGCACTATATTACACCTCAAAATATACCCCAACTGGGAAGACTACAGTCTCACTGGCTTAAGGCGATTGGGAACAGCAGTTGGGACTCTTGTGACGTATTAATATACACGTGAAAACCTCAAAGTGGTTAACGAAAGAATGAATTTGTGATAGCGAATGACGCAGCTATTTTGAATAGCAGATTCATTTCCATTGGCTCCTCGTACGCCAATAGTGATCCCTCAATATTGCCACCTAATCACCAACTACCGGTACAAATTAAGAAGAACCATTCTGTTCCAGATTTCCGGCGACTTAACAGCTCGTAAATCACCTCTTCTTCGCTTCCACTATTTATTTCCACTTTCCACTAGTTATGGAACGGATGAAAATTGTTATAATAAACTTATAAGTAGAGTGAATGCTTATTTGGTATAGACAATCCACGTATATTATCACCCAATAAATTCATTTACGAGTACTTCAGTCAGTAAAGATTTTCCGTGTATGACACAACGAGCATCCAAACGTCCCTCGTGACGGTTACCCCCCCTTGTTATGGTGCCAACTTTATGGACCCGCGGAGATCAGCGCCTCACAGCACACATACACGCACCCCACAAACTACACTGGATACTTGGTAGTGGACCAGTTGAGATACCATGCTCGCAGACAAGATACACGGGTTCGATACCGACTGAATAACATTTATAAGATTTAAGGCAAAGATTAATGCTAAATCACTATTTTCGATTAATCTTTACAATGAATCGCTTTAAAAATGAGATAAAATGTAACTTTTCCTATCGTTTCCAATAATCAGAATTAAAATAAAATTGTCAATCTTAATATATACGAATGTATCCAGATTTTTCACTTTTGAATCTCTATCCTTATTCTTTAGAATGTAATTTTTAAGTTTATTATTTGCATAAAATGCAGGAAGAGTTTAATTTGGTATATTCTTTGATGTGTAATTGGAAATTTTTAAATTAAAATGATAAAAATCTGTAATCTATAAATTAAAATGTAGTGATCGTGGATTTTTTTTTTATATGGGTAAAACTTCGAGAAACTTTGAAATTGGGAAAAAGGAACATATATATGAGATGTTTAAACAAGAATTATTAATCAATATAAACAAAATAATTTTCTGATTATTGGTACTTACCTACCTACCCATTTTATAGCTTGTTTGGACATCAGTTCCAATTTTGAAAATGACCATTAAATTCAAAACAAATTTCACGTTTCATTATAACGCACATAATCACAGACAACCGAAATGAGTATTTGTTTTTTTTAAGAAAATCAAACATTCCCGGGTTACGAATAATCTGACAATATTTGAAAATCTCCCTTATATTGGAGGACTTTGACTTAGACAGTCGATGAATTGAAATTAAGACGCCTGGGTGGGACCCAAACGCTCAAACTCAGCCACTGACCAGTGTTTGAGAGACTTGGCTCCCTAAAAGCTGTCCACCGATACACCCAAGGTTCGTAGAAAATGCCTTTTTCGAAAAAAAACTCGTCGGGCCGCTTTCGAAATTTCAAATGCGTGACGAAGCTCGAAGCAAAACACTGCCACTTGTATTGCAGTTAATTCAAATATCCCAGTGGAAAATGGACTCCAAGCTACGTCACAAATTTTCAGCCAATTACCTCCCTCGATGAGCAAAACGAACCTTTTCTACGAACCTTGGGATACACCCCCATATTTTTTACAAAACGTAATACCTAATAACGCTTGAAGCCGACTTTGAATAAAGAATGGGAAATTTCCCACTCCTACGCCCAAAGTAGGTACCCAAGTAAGCATGGAACAACCTAGAAGATTTTTTCTTCTAAATAATCAGGTAAGTACCGAATCGATACTTGCAAGCGACACGGCTACATGAAGCGGGTAGGTGCTGCCGATGTATTCCGTGTTTATCCCTATAATCTAATATCTTATTGGAGTATCGAGGGGTATGGAGGGGACGGCGGTTAGGCAGGCCGTTCCCACGACTGGCCCTATCATTTCGGCCACTTAAACAAAATAAAAGTTCTTAGGAATTTTTGACGGACTCGTGCATAAAGTCGTTCCCGAAATGCATGCGATTATTAAATTTACTGCAATTATTGCTGGAGATGAACGGCACGGATCAACCATTAACCCGGATTCGCCTCCGTGTGAATAAAAACGCACTCGTTTCGACGAGTTTTCAGATTTTGAAAGTAATTACCTATGGTAGGTCACATAATGAGGAGTTACATAAATATTATACGATAATACTTTATTTTAGTACCTACCCGAGTTGTTCAGGGTGTGGAGCCTTCAGGACGAAGACTGTCCTGCTGATAGACAACTTCCTACAGGATAGGGTACTGGAAGAAGATGCTGGTAGATCACAATATCACATCATGATGAGCAAGGTCAACTACAGTAGGCACCTATCTACATACAGGAGTTAGCACGCGACGGAATTCGGAGTGTCATGTGATCAAGTCACTGCCATCGAGCAATGACGGGTTGAAAATGGCGCCGATTATCGTTTATACTCGTTTTTTACATCAGCTCCTCACAGGAGACCCTGCGGAAAATAATTCCCCTCAGCGCCTCTATCATTTTATGGGATGCTCCGTGGGGGATATTTTTAGGAAAGGAAGGAGGGGCAGTTCTGGGAAGGAAGAAAGGTTGAGGTGTGGTGGGTAGGAATTTAAGGGTCGGTGTATCCAGGAGTGACGGACGTATGGATTTATCCTTCCCATCTGCTGGAGCGGTCAAAAGGTCTCCTTCTCAGCATGCCTCTCCCGATCCGGCCTACCATGCAGTTGAAAAAGCAAGAAACCGGCACCCCTGCTAAATTACCGTCTATGATTAGACTATTTTAAACACTGAAGTTTACCTATCAAGAGCACTAACTTCGTAATTTGGCGGTCACGAGCCTAGATCCGTTCTACAAGGAGCGACAAGATTACCCAGTTGATAATCAAAAGAGAGTGGTGCAGGACGTAGCAGAAGACGCCGTGCTTCACAGGAATATAAATTTAAAAATCGAACGTCTTATTTGCACGAGGCAAGTAAGTGAAAAAGTGGTTTTTATTTATTTTGTGCATAATTTTATAAGAACGAAAAAAAGTAAGAATATGGAAAACCTCAAAAATAGTCTTAGCCATAAAGGGGTATTTAAAAAAAAATTGTTTCTTATATTAATTACTTCATAGTTAAGTCATGAAAAAACATATTTTTTGGTGGTTTACGCTTATATTTTTAGTTACGTGAATAATAATTTAATTGTAATTCCAATACATAGAAAAGCTAGTAAAAGCTTCGATTTTTTTATGTTCATTCTGTAAGCCGATTCGTCGTAAATATTAATCAAAATAGTATCTAAATAGGATTTCACGTATAATTTCGTCTTCAGTGCTTGAAAACCAACGTGAAATAGTCCACTGAGTTGTATTTACGCCACCTGCGGGACGAGGTGATAGTCAACCTCTGATAGGAGAGGGCACTAAAGTAATAAGAATAAGTGAGCAGGTACCACGATAGGTAGAACTAGAGGTAGAACCAACTTCATCCAGTTTTCGTATCAACGATTTTTTCTCCAAAAAAATCTTGTACATAAAAATCTCGTGTCACGGTGTTTGTGGTCGCACTCCTCCGAAACGGCTTGACGGATTTTTATGAAATTTTTTATGCATATTTGGTAGGTATGAGAATCGGTTTTAAAGTATATTTTATAAGTGATTACGGTATCCCTATCCAGAAGAAAAATTTTTTGACAATTTTTTTTTTTAATTTGACATCAAAAAATACCTATAACCACAAATTTCAACCCTCCTACCCACACCCTCCCTTTTTTAATCAGAACGAAATTAATTATGTTGTTGAATGACAGATGGCGCTACGTCCGCCTCATCGAACTTTCATCCACACATGCGCAAGACATTCACGAGAAGCGTCGCATCATTTGATATTTCATTCGGTATCATGTTCTCGAGTGGGCAAACCATCGACCTTATTTGTGTTGGCTAAAGACGGACTGACAAAAAATATCGTACAATTGCTCTTTGAAATTCATGTTGGTTTTCTTTATTTCATTTTCTTACTTGTGTTTTTTTTTTTGTTTTTATCGGCGGTCATCGTCTACAGCGCTCCATTCCTCTTTCTGTCACTTCTTTCTGTCTTTCTGACACACACTTACATTCGTAATTTTTTTATTTAACAACCAAAATATTCACTTGAAATAATTTATATAGCAGAACAACGTTTGTCGGGTCAGATAGTAATCTATAAATCCATTACTACAGACTGCAGTTGTTACAAAGAAACCTATTTCTTCAAAACAGCTAATATACATAGCTTGCATTTATGTACGTGTGAAATAATGTTCTCTAGTATTATGAAACTCTATTTCTTTTTTTAATTTGAATACCGCACAAGAGCTCCAACTGCTCCCAACCGTTTGGAGCCAGCCAGACTATGCATCCCTAATTGGGGTACGTTGAGGCTGAAAATATTGTGAAAGAGGAGATGAGAACGTGGGAAGTACCTGGCTCTTCAGATCCGGTCATCAACAGATAAAGTCTGAATGGTGGTCTTTCCTAGGGCGATACCGAGAGTACTTTCCACTTTAGAGCGTGCCGAAAATATACTCTTAGTGCTTTAATTGTGTAAAAACACAAAATAATTAAATAAAATTAATATTTTGGTGGAAACCAATTGCTTTGTGGCTTGACATATCAATGAAATCTACTTTGTTTATAACAACGATTTTTTTTACGACCGACCGGTTTCGCTTAACACAAGCGAAACCGGTCGTTTCATAGGGTACGAAATTAAACTATAATAGAATGAGATTAAAATATAATAATGGAACTGTGAGATTTATCTTATGTTAAACGAAACCGGTCGGTCGTAATAAATTAAATAAACCATGTGGTTGTAATCAAAGCATTTGTTTTATTTCATAAATAAAATTAATTTACACACTCCTGTTTGCTGGTCGAGAGTTTTATCCCTTAACCACTTCTTTTTCTTCTTGTGCCCTGCCGTTCAACGAACGTTGGCTATCATGTTGGCTATGCGGACTTTGTTTACTGCGGCCTGGAGCTCTACGGTAAACTGGCCAAATCACTGTCTCAGGTTTTTCAGCCATGAGGTTCTCCTTCTTCCAGGGCCCGTCTTCCGGCAATCTTTCCCTGCATTTTGAGATGCAGGATCTTGTCCAAGATATTGAAGTTTTCGGATTTTTATAGTTTTAATTACTTCCTTTTCTTTATTCATCCGAACAATAACATCTTCATTCGTAACCCTGTCCACCCAGCTAATTTTAAGTATTGACCACGGAGTACGTTAATGCTTAGTTTTAATTATTTCATAAATTATAGAGCATGTACTTAAATATTTAAAATTTCACCAAAAACTCTTCAATTTTATCTGAAAGAAAATTGTTGAAATAAATACAAAGGTAGGTATTTAAATAATGCTCTGGGATCACTAGCTCGATATTGGGATATTTTCTATCATACATTGGAAAATGATCGAAATATCTACTTGCATTTACAGATAGTCTGTGTTAATCTGGAGCAGGGGAAATAGTCACTGAAGGTGCCCACCGGTAGATCGGATATGATCGGCTATCTTCGTAACCATTCGGATGTTATCTTTCTCATCTGGTAAAACTTACTGACCTCTGTTGAGACACATTAAAACTACACATAACTACCTATTCTAACGACATGTCTGGATAGATGCCGGAACTACATACATATTCGTATACACTACAGTTAGCCTCAGGCCTATGAGATCTCATTTATATTGCTGCTAGAATGAAAAAATAAAAGATATAGGTACCTTTAATACATGTAATACCTACGATATACATACAAATTGTTTTAGACCAATTTTAATATATAGCTCTATCAAACACAGAAAATATCATCTACATATCTTCTCCAAATAAGATAATTATTTATAAGTAATGACTTGCGATTAAAAATAAACCCCCTAATTACCCCTTCCTATTTGTTCATCTCCAGTTAAATATGTACGTATATCTGTCAGTATTTTTTATCTTATGTTATATTCTCCCGAAGAAGGAAGGCAACACTTTCGAAAGCGACCATAAAGTTAATGTTTTTTAAAGATATTTTAATAAAATGTTTGTTATGGACGGTTCCAAGACACCTCAACAAATTGGCATTTCAACACCACTTTGCAAAATCGTTAAAAGTTTTGATTGAAGTGAAACTTATATACATCGCTGTGATTTGGATTTCGGATGAAACGAAAATGACTATTACTGCACCTGTGAAGCATCAACTGCACTCATTGGCCGATTTGATAATGAGTCACTTTTCCAGTACTGGTTGAGATTGTTTTGGTAAAGTTTCGCTTCTATCGCGTGTAAACTGTACTCAAATTTTTTTATAGCCCATAACCTAACCTAGCGTAACCTATTGAACCATTTTTTACCATCACTTTTAATGATTTTAAAAGGAGGCGATGAAGTTGCACATTGTTGAGTTGTCCGGTCACCGTTATGGACAGTGGCAGAAAATTTACTGCTTAACTTATAATAAATATTTTACCAAATAAAATCTATCTTTTCATTGTACAAAATGAAGTCGCTCACGATGTATGCGCTTAGATCTTATAAAACTACACAACGGATTTTCACGCGGTTTCACCAATAGATAGAGCGATTCATGAGGAAGGTTTAGGGGTAGTGGGCTGCGAGCTGACAAACGGGCGGTATGGTTTTGATGTAACAGATGGCGTTGATTAAAGGTTTCGTTAGCCACAGCAAAGTGTTGCCGGGTCTGCTAGTACTTAATAAAAGAAAAATATACACATCTTGGTTGAGTCATAAATAAAACTTTTGTTAAAAAAATAACAAAGCATTACCCGTAACTTTTAAAACACGTGTAACCATTAAAACAAAGGATTTACGACATGTTTTCACAGTTAGTCATAGGATGTTGTTTTTGTTTTTTAAGTGCTTTTTAATTAACACACCTTCGCTGTTGAAAATTAATAAAAATAAATAAAACAGAGCTTAAGTAGTTAGGCTTCTAAAAACGCCGACATACATACCTATATTATTGAGAATGTCCTATTCGGTGAAGTTCTCTAAAGTTCTTTCCATGAACCGATGCGATCTAGGCATTATTTCACAACGTAATAATGTGTTTTATGAATATCGTCATGTACCACGTATTTCACGCGGTATGTAATTAAGCGCTAACCTCTTACGTTTAGATCAAAAACGTGGCCGCTCGGGTTAAAAATGTGTGAGGCAATGTTAATTACCACTTCTCCGCCAAAACCACGATCTTCTCGACTCAAACTCTTACTTCCTCGCAGCCAGGGCCGGATTGAGGAATGTGAATTTGTATACTTCCTAGGTTCACCAATCACCAATGTTGATGCCACCGGGAAGACATGCGGTGAGTTAACGGCGTCGGGGGAAATGTGAATTTATTTTCTAATACTTAACTATGACGATTTTATACCTAAGGGAACGTACCCATACTACGTGACATGTTCAGGGGGGGGGTCTTCAAAATACCACGCTTGGTACAAATGAGCAGCGAGGGGTTTGGGTTTTTAGTCACCGGGTAGGGGGGGGGGGGGGGGGGGGGGTTAAAATTGCAAAAAAAATGGTCGCGTAGTATGGGTACGTTCCCTAACTTGTATTACGAACTTATATTATTACGTCGTGTAAATATCACTTGGCGCTAATAAAAAAACTGTCTATAGAAGCGAAGCTAGCAGTCCACAATGGAGTCCTGGTACCTACCCCGATGTATGGCAGTGAGGCATGGAACTGGCAGAGGAAGGATGAAAGTAAACTGAATGCTGTTGAAATGAGATCCCTCAGGCGAATGTGTGGTAAAACCATGTACGATCGTGTGAGAAATGTAGATACCCGCAAAGAATGTAAGGTTGATGTAAGCATAATGAGTAAGATTAAGAAAGGGACCCACAGATGGTTTGGGAATGTAGAGCAAATGAAAGAAGAAAATAGTGTGAGAAGAATATATGACGCAAATGTGAATGGAAGAAGAAGTCGGGGACGCCCGAGGAAGACGTGGCACGATCAAGTGAATCAGATACTTGAGTCGGGCCATGTCAAAAGTCAGAATAATAGAAGAGTACGTATGAGACGATGTATGAATGTGAGTGAATTGAATGATTTATTAATTGTACTTTTGGAAAAAAAAAATTTTTAGCAAGATTTTGATTCGTTCACACGAGGCTTCTTGAAGGAGCGGGTCCATGGGCAATTGCCTACTCTACCTTGTGGTTGATCCGGCACTGTTCACAACATAAATATTTAATGCGCACGCATATAGCAAAGGTTACCTATAAATCATGAGCGTTAAAAGATATATGATACGATTAAATATAATATACACAAGCTGGCCGCAGCGCTGAGGCGGCAAAAGGATCTTTCACGCAATGAAAACGTTTATTACTTCGGTTATCTCCTATCTACAAGAATTCCTACAAAACAAAAGACCTCGCAAGAACACGGTGATTCTTTTGGGATAATAGCTTTTATTATGTAAGATGTTTTATAACAACTCTGGGGTATCAGTAATACATGATTTAAAAATATATTATTGTTCAACAGATTAATCATTCATCTATACCACATTTTTTCTTATTTTAAGAGAAATTCCTGGCGGCGTTTGGTCCATACAAACGTATTCCCCGATTTCCTCACTGGATTTTGACACTAGTGCAAATGTTTTTTTAATGTAATATTGATATCGACCACTACTCTATCAGTACGTTTTGTTTTTTTTTTGTTTTTGATAAATTACTTCTTATAGGAGTTAGGACTAGAGCATGCAATACCGTTACGTCGTTACCGCAATTTCGCGAATTTCGCACTGTTTTTCAGTATCGCAAAAGTGAAATTAGAAATGCGAATTTCGCGGTATTAAAAAGGAACCGTGATAGGGAAATCACCGCTACGAACAGTGCGTCGGGGAATTCCCTACAGCGAACTAACATTTATTTGTAGTTTTATTCAGTCTCAGTCTCACTCGCAACTACTCGCAAGTCGGACAAGAGAGTGACTAATCTGTCCTATTTTATTTGTTTACTACGTGAAAGCGTAAAAAAAAATTATTTTAACTAATATATTAACGTGTTATACTCGTGTCCATGTATCAAACCTTTTTTTTGTAAAAAATGGATATTACAATTAATGGTATTGAATTCGAAGACTTCGAAAGTTCTAAGATAGTGTGGAAACATTTTTTGCGATCTGTAGATCGTCAATCAGCGAAGTCTAGTTATTATTAAAACTAGTCGACGTTCAACAAGCGGACTACATACCTTCTCATTTACGCACTAAGCACGGAATTGGAGCTAAAAATGTTAACTCCGACGAGATATCAGAAGGGGTTGATTGTCCTAGCGCAACACCAACTACGAGCCGCAGCCAATCTACAGAGGTAGCAGCTACAACCTCAACCTTAATTGACGAAGACGACCACATCGAAAAACTACAATCACTGGCGAAAAAAGCAAGATATCACACTATTTCGAAAAAACTGATTCTCTTTCTATGAAAGTGTCCCGTATGGTGACAAAAGATGGATTACCTTTAAAGTTTTCGTAAGTTCAGAAGATATACGGTCTTTGTTACTAATTTCACATTATCGCAAATGTTTCGTTATTACATGTCCGATACCGCAATATCACGGTATTGAATATATACTGCGGTATTGCATGCTCTAGTTAGGACACTCCAAAAGTCGCTCAAATTACCTGGTTCTCACCCACCCAGTATACAAACTAGACAATATATATTTTTTTAAGTAAAACTTACAGTCATGGAATATTTTCTTCTAAAAAAATCTAAGAATCGGTTCATTTTTGCAGCAGAAAAATGGGGAATAAAAAACCTCGATTTGACGATTTTATTTAGGTATTATCAATCTGAGGTGCAGTTGTCCCTTTCGCTCAGTATTCAGATGGGGATAACAGCGACAGTGATAGCAACAGTTTATTAAAATACCTATTTTTGTTATTTGTTTTTGGGGTGTTATGCCGTGTTGCGCTACCTCCTTCTTTAGCCAACGTTTCGGACATCGTTGCAGAGTCCATCATAACACATCTATCTGCCGGATCTGCCCTGATGATGGATGCAACGATGTCCGAAACGTTGGCTAAAGAAGGAGGTAGCGCAACACGGCGTAACACCCCAAAAACAAATAACGAAAATGCTTTTGGCCGTGAAAATCTTAAAACTTATCCAAAATACCTATTATTAAAATTTCTCGGCGAGCGTGTTTCCTCTTAACATTCTTAACAAATGTGAAAGATAGGTAGGTACATAAGTTTTCAGGTTATTTAAAATAATTAAATTTATGAACAGTTTTAGAAATTTCTTTCATTATCACCATTCCTATTGACATGATATGCTGTGCTTGAACATCTGTTCTGCCGTGTAATATCTAAAAGTCGTGGTGATGACTACGGTTAATTTTCAGGCACGTATAAGCCATCTACATACAAATGTTAAAAAATTGTAAAACGTATCAATATTTTCATACCCTGAACTATAATATTATTTCTAGGTCTTCGAATATTAATTATTACCATTTAATTTTTAATTATTGCCATTTAATTTCTCCATCCAGGCTATCTCGACCCATCGCACCCCTTGCACCGTATTGGGAGGTCCGTACGTAATCCAATCCACACATTCATCTCTCCTGGACACACTGACCCCCAGATTCTTCCTCACCCCTCATACTCTTTTCTTTCCCAGAATTTCCTCGCCTTCTTTTCCTTACAAAGACCCTCCAAACAGCAAAACCAACTTAAAAGCCACTTTGCTATAACCACCTTTGGACAAAGACATCTTACATATATAGCTTGCTAACTATGCAATACACTGCCAGCCACGATTCGACAAATAGAAACAATTCACCTACAAAATAAATAATTGGATTGCTAAAACAGGTCGTCCCTCTATAGCAGCGGTCGTCACACTTTTTTGGTCAAGGGCCACATAGGACAATGTGAGGTATCACCGCGGGCCGCACACTTATGATTTCGGGGGAGGGGGGAGGAACAAGTTAAAAAGCAATTATTTTATACTTTAAGTAACGGGTTGCTACTTCCTCCCTTCTTGTATTCATGATATAGTGCCAATTCTTAATAATAACAATACACGTAAAATCATAATATTATATTTAAAAAAAAAAAATCTGTAGATCTGTAATGGAATCTTTCAGTTCAATTTTCATCCACTTCCCGAACTATCGAAATGTGTGAATTTTTGCACACGTGATAAAAATGATTACAATACATACAATAACAAAAATTAACAAATAAAAGTTTATTTTGCTTTATTAATACGTGATAAGCGTGTTTTTTGGTTTTTTTAGACCATTTTTTGTTTACCTACCTACTGTGCCATCTCTAAGCCCTCTAATTTTCTCTTGGTCTTCTATTGCCCCCCTGAAAGTCTCAAACGACAATATAATTAATTGTAAAAAAATGGATAATTTAATTAATTGTACATGAAAAAAAAATACATTTAAAAAGAAAACGGCAGATATTTGTGCGGGCCGCAAAAAAATGGATAGTATAATTGTGCATGATAAAAAATATATTTAAAAATAAAACGGCAGATATTTGAGCGGGCCGCAAAAAAAACGTATAGTATAATATTGTACATAAAAAAAATATTTACAAATAAAATGGCAGATATTTGTACGGGCTGCAAAAAAACGGATAGTATAATTGTACATAAAAAAATATATATTTATAAAGAAAACGCCAGATATTTGTGCGGGCCGCACAAACATCCGCCGCGGGCCGCATGCGGCAGTATGCAGTTTGACGACCACGGCTCTATAGCAAACTTCTGCAAAACATAATACGTAGATCTGAATATAAAATAGCGAATGACGAATATTTGAAAGGCACATAGGTTACACGCACGTTAGATAGAGATGGCCTGTAAATATTATCTTTAGAATTAAAAAACGTAAGCGCCTGTTGTTAAAATATTTAATTAATCACGGTTTATTGAAAAAAGAGCAAAAATCTCGCGATAATTGTCTTTAGTTTTATTTAAAGAAACGCTGTGAATTTTTTCATACATATAACTTGTAAAATAACTGAAACAAACGGGTTAATAATAATTTTTGGAGCATACTTTGTGATTTTTTTCTATCGAGGGAATTTTCTATAATTTGCGTTTCGGCGCGATAAATGTCTAGATATTATCTTCAAAAATAACATATATTTTTTTAAGAGCTTAAAAACTTCAAATGTTTAAGGGAGATTTGTAAGAAATCGGTAGAAATTGGGAGAACCGAGGCTTAATCTACATGCAACCTAGCCTACATAATGTGATCAAAGGGCAAAATTAACTTCCATAATTATTATTACAATATCTAGTTCGTTTCATCTTTTCTTCCATCGGCATTTGTAATATTATTCTCTCTGTATGATTAACATACAGTTCCTATTTTATCTTTCTTTTTTTATTGGAAAATTTTTCTATCAACCTCAAAGAAAGAATGTTAAAATGTATTTAACCTTAATATTTATGTAGGTATGTAAAATTGAACGCTTTTATCTTCGTTCGTTCTATTTAAATATTAGCTCCACATACTATCATCTTAGGGTATGCTGTAAGGAGGGTGTGCTTTTTAAGAAAAGGAAAGAGAGAAAGTTCTTGGAAGGAATAAGATATGACGGATGGGTACTAATCTGGTGGTCAGTGTATGAATCCGGCTGGATAGGTCAAAAGGTCTCCCTCAACCAGTCTCTCTCGATCCGGCCCACCACGCAATAGGTGAGCAGACGCATTCACCGACAAGAATGAGACAAACTTCATACCATGAACCCGGGCACTCCTGTTAAAGCGTTAAACCAAACGTAGCGAACCAATTGAGGTAAACTATGGCAGAGGTGTTAGTTATCATCACAAATGGTTCCCGGGGAGGCGGTACTCATATCCGTCTCCTACATTGAATATGTATATCCTAGTGAGACAGGCATAGAAAAAACAATTATGGTCATACTTTATATAGATAAATAAATAAAATAAAATATAAAAAGGGTAGAAAAGAATGTGTCCTTACTTGGTTACCCGTTCGAAGGTCACATTGTACATGGTTACATGTTTAAATTACAAGTAAGTAGGTACAAGGGCGTAGCTAGGATTTTGTTAAGGGGGAGGGGGCAGGCGTAGACAAACCAAGAATATATCTAAGGTGAATGCAGCATGAGCAACGGGACATTAAAAATGAAAAACAAAATATCCATCAGTTTTTATTTTACAAAAAAAGTAGTCGACGAGGTTCTTCACAAAACTGTTTTAACACCTCAGATTCAATTGTATCCTTAGTTGTTTGTACCATGGTTCGATGTACACTGAGTATACATAGGGCGATCAAACGGTTTTCATTCATCGTTGATCTCAGCCATGTTTTAACACGACGCAGTGTAGAAAAGGACCTCTCTATGTTACTTGTAGTGCAAGGTGGTGCCAAAGAAATAAGTATTGCCTTTTTTGTTGCGGGAATGAAAATGTTCGCCTCCTTTAACACTTCAGTAAAATCTAGTTTTTCGAGATCTTCTCTGGTAATACCCTTGTTCTCCCATTTTTTTTACCATAGTTCGGCTTCTTGATTAAAATTAAGTAAATCGTAGTATAGGCAAAAACTTTGTGCTTTTTCTTTGAAATCGATTAACGACATATTCAACATTGTACTGGGATGTAGCGACATTAATCCGAAAACAGCTAAACTTTAGTCACCAAAACGCTGCTCCAATGCAGATTATTAGGGAATCTAAATAAGGAATTATAATCGATCGCTCCCAAAAATCGCATGGAGTCTCAGCAAGGTGATTGGACCGATGTTGTTGGCGAGATACAATGCGTGGGACTTGTATATTAGTTCCAAAGTCAGCTGCAGTTCTAATTGAAATATCTAAAATATTTTGGCTCTCTATGTCTACGTTGCTTCGATGATCATTTATAACAGAAATTATACCTTTAATATGACTCATACATGCGTACATATCGATGGTTTCCGATTGTAAAGCATTGGCAATAGGTTCCAATATGCCTGAGTACTTGGCTAACATATAATGAAAACTGATTTAATAACAGCGCAATGTAACTGATTAGCACGTTTTTTTATGCTTCATTAATCATGATCAACTAAAAAGGTAATAATAAAAATTAAATTGATTCTCACATACAATAGGCTACCGACGTAATATTTATTTACGATTTGTGAGCATTCCTGCATCTTCTAGTGGGGGGGGCGGCTGTAATTTTGTCATGTAAAACTATATCAGGTCTATTATGACTAATTGTTCTGTCTGTTAGTATAGTTTTATCATAATTTTTTTTTTTTCAAACCTGATTGTGCCTAAATTTATACTCGGACGGCGCTGATACAGAACATTCCGATATAATATGTTCTATAGTTTCCGGAAAAGCCAAACATTTTCTACATAAATCATCAATTTGATTTATATCTTTGATAATATGCTTCCTATAATTTTTAGTATTAATTACTCTATCTTGAATGGCAAGCATAAATTCCATCTGTGACAGGGCGTACAAACTTCTAGGATTCATCATAAGAGTGACCAAACCATTTAGGTCTCCACACGTAATCAAAATACTGTACGTCTCTTTTGTTCGCTCAATATTAGAATTCGGATCAGTCATATGGAATCCCCAATACAAAGTAAATATTGAAAGGTTAGAAAGAATTCAAAAAAAGATATTGAAACACCTAGACTTTAAATCCTTTCGAACTTCAGAAAACCTAAAAGACTCATTAACATTCCATAATTTATCAACTTTAGAAGATAGAAGAAATATATCCGACCAAAAATATTTATTCAAAATCATTAACAACGTTGTTGACAACAACTATCTTCTAGAACACATTAATTTCCACTGTCCAATAAGAAACACAAGGTCAAACCAACTATTCCACATCCCACACTCAAAAACAAATTACACACAACATTCATTTCTCCGAAGGACGTGCACAAAATACAATGATATCTTTTACGATGCTGATATTTTCCATTTGTCCTCAGGCCAATTTATTAAATCCATAATAGAAAAAATTAAAACAAATTGTTAATTACGAACTCTCCACCCCTGCTGCATGTTATTTTTTTCATTCTCATTATGTTGGTTTTCCTTCTTTTTTATTATAATAATAATATTTGGATGATTTATATATCTCATATGCTTTAATTTGTGTGTGTGTTTTTTTTTTTCATTTCTGTTGTATATATATATATATATTTTTTTCTTTTTGTTCTACCACTTTATGTTTTCTTTAATGTTTTAATCCATGTTTATATATTATAAATTGTTGCGGAAACTTCGCTGGTTAATGCAATCATGTAATATGTTACTTTCTTATAAAATATGTATAACTGTTTGTTTCCTAAATAAACTAAAATAAAAATAAAAAATAAAAAATAAAATAAAATAAATCCTTCTATTTCTGGGCTCAACTCTCCAATACTCAACCATTTGTTTGACGAAAGTTTGTCAACATACGTTTGGTTGAGATAATTGAAGTGTTTTGCATGAATAATTTTATTTGACCAGGAATCTAATAATTCCTGGTTAGTATTTATAAGAATGTTGGCATTCTCGTCATATAAATTTAAAGGTGTAATGATTCTATCTGCCTTGCAAATTATTTTGTGCATTTCTGAGCTATTAGCTTTCCTATGGAAAAAATTTCTAAGCATTTCTACCTGATTTTTCAAAGATGTTATTTTGACTACACCTCTACCTCCTAAATTTCTAGGTAAATTAATTCGTTTTATAGCTGAATTTGGATGATGGCAATTAAACTTTGTTAACGTAGTTCCAATTAATCGTTCTAAACTATCTAAATCTGTATTGGACTATTTAATTATGCCAAATGATTACGTTAATAGAGGTACTGCCCAAGTATTTATTGCTTTTACTAAATTTTTAGCAGATAGATTGCATTTAAAAAAATTTCTGATCCTAGTTAGAAATTTAATCCTGATATCATTTTTAATACTAGTGTGATCTAATCTATTTGATTGCGGGTAACCTAAATATTTATAAACCTCATCCCCTTTCATACTTTTAATTTTGAAATTTATAAATATACCCTCGGCTCCATCTACAATTTTGACTTTCTATAATATGGATCGTTTTACATTTATCTAAAACAAAAGTCATTTTAATATCATCTGAAAAATTTAATTAACATTTTTATTTAATTTCGTTTTATTATTTTGTAAATTGGACGTTGGTCCGGTATCGATTAAATAAAAGTCTTTTTGCTGTGAGACATATTTTGATCAAACATTGACAATAAATAAATCACAAAAAAACTGCGAATTTAAAAGGATTTCTTGAAACTTACCAGTCACAATCGTTTGCAAACATCGATTATTTATTAATACTGACGGTCATGTGGAACCTTACGGCCTACAATAACCATGTGAAATAATGATTTATATCCTTGGGAGCTTTCCTCTTTCCCATGATTACGATTAATTCTCATACCTACTTTAGAAAAACGTTTTCGGCTATTACCTGAGTCCGACAAGGTTCTACCCGAGAAAAACGGAGAATCGTTATTTCCACACGAAAAGGCATTGGCGTAATTATATTAAAGAATTGCATCCAATGAATTCTGGGGTCATACACGAGTGGCCCTTTGGCTGGAATCACGAAAGCATTCAACTATGGAAGCACAAAATATCATTTTATTTATTTGTAGTAGAAATGTCGGCGCGCGGTATAGGTAAAACAACTTAAGTTGGAAGCAATAAAAATACTTAGAATTGTTGTATTGGTCTATCTGTGTGAACGTTAAGCGACGCCCACTAACCCGATAAGGCTCTCTGTCTTGCTTGCACCCACTTATTGTAACTAGTTAGAAGAGAGGCAAGTTTTTTATGACACCCCTAAAGACTGCACTTACGGGGTGTCCTATTCATTCGGTTCGTAATTTGAATTAAACATACGTTCACCTACATATCGCAAGTGAAATAATGACTAATTTTTAAATTTGATATAATAAATAGTTTTCATTATTTTTAATTCGAATCTTTATTAGTAGATTTACAGAGTGTTATTAAAGTGTGCAAGTGTAATATTTATTACAACATCATGGAGTCCTATTACAAAACGGGACGTGGAAAATCACTGAATGGACAAAGTTGTGAAATTTTATTCCGCGTGTTTAATTATTTTATGCAAAATATAAAAAACGGTGGCCAATTTTTAAGCATGAATTACTTATAGGATTTGACGTCTAAGGCAACTGGAGTATCGCAGACTAGTATTCGACGTATCGTAACTGGAGTGGCAAAGGAATTAGAAGCACAACCGTCATCATCGTCAACTCAGCGACCAACATTCAGCACACCAGGAGAGAAACGACGCAGACTATCAACCAAATCAGATGTAGATGATTTCGATAAGGAAGTTATTAGAAGATGTGTGTATGATTTTCTTTCAATTCATAAGTCTTTGCCAACGATGAAAAAAAATCACCGAGTTCTAAAAGGAGACATGGACTACGCAGGATGTATAAATACGTTAAGGAAAGATGTATTTTTTTATGAATACCCATTTGAATTCAATCCTGAAGATTATCACATTTAGTTTAAAAAAAATTTATGATATAATCTAAGTATTTCAATAACGATGTTGTAAAACAAAATAAGTTTTATGTGACCGACTTCAACGCGCTTTGGCTTCGAATTCTCAATTGTGAAATAATCATTATTATTTTTTTTAAAGCCTAAAACGAAACACGCTGTATGAAAGTTTTGCATCTGTGTGAGTACTGTGATGAAATCAACTTAACTTGCGAGACCTATACCCCTTGACGATTTGTAATTTCACACGTGTCGAATCAGTCTCATAAAATAAAATTAAATATTTATTTATTAATATTAAGTTATACTGTTAACACATATCGATAGTTTGATAATATATTTAGAAACATACGCATGTACGAAGGATTTTAACTAGCGATCCCTGAGGATATTTTGAGAACAAATAGTAACTGCCCTATTATTTTTTTTCTATTAAAAACAAACAAAAAAAATCACTAGTGGCCACTGAACCCACGTCGCGACGGGATCACGTGATGCGCATGCTATTTCGTGTGTTACCGTGCTACTGGAACGAGACGGAGTGCTTGTCAGGTGACGCCGCTAGGCTGCACCCCGACTAATCAGTTGCGACGTGTGATAGAAACATATTTTATTGTATTTAATTGAAAAAAATATCATCTATATTTTTTTACTCCAAATATGCGTATTGTGTGTGATGGACGATGAAGGAGTTATGCTTAGAATGAGTTTTGCTTAGAACGAGGTTAATTTATAATATAGATTTTACGCCAATTTTCTAGTTTAGATGATCGATTTTACCACGGTTATGTATTTATTTGTATATGTACGTTTGGCCTTCTCAATCATAATAATATTGTGTTGACATTCTTAAAACCTATAAGTAGGTTAAATCTTTCGTCTCATGGGTCAGATGTTAATTTAGTCACCGGACAACTCAGAATGAAACCAACTCAGAAGCACCTCAGAAAGGATTTGGTTAAAAGGTTAGATTAGGGTTACCGGCTATTTTAAAATTATTTTTTCATAGGTTTTTATGACCTTTCTGAGGTATTTCTGAGTTGGTTTCATTCTGAGTTGGCTTGGAACCGTTAATTTACGGTTCGTGAAACAAGGAAAAGTCTACGTTCGATGCATTGTGAACATACACGGTAATCGTTTTATAATTCGTGCTGTGGTTTCGTGATGAGCCAAGGAACTCTCGCGAAGGAATAAGGACTATTATAAGTTAAAGAGGGACTAGGTACAAAGAGCAGAAAGAAGTGGGGAAAATTTATCACAATGCATTATTTGCTAATTAGTTAAATCCGCTGGTAAAATGGGAGTCGTTTTGTGGAAATTTGCAAGTGAACAAAATGTTGAAAAATTGGTAACCCGCGTTTTCATCCCGCGACAAAATATTCCATCAACAAAACATCCCAACGACAAAACATCTCCCGACAAAATATCTACTAAAACCTAACCTAACCTAACCTATTAAAAAAATGGAACAAAAATAATACAGACATCTTGTAAAGACAATTGACAAAAAAGACAAACGATTCCACGCCAGCTGCTCCCCCGACATATTTATTAACAATATGCAGTCGGTTTAGAGAAAATAGGTCTACCTACTTACAACTAATATAACTAAGTCCCGTAGGGTGTGCAGAAAGTATAAAACTCATTTAAATCCATCAAGGATATAACTACTATCTGTATATAAATATCCATACGATTTGGTAGATAGGTGGGTTTGGGGTATCGCCTCCCCGGGAACTATTTGTTGGATAACCAACGCCTCTGCCACAGGACATCCCATGTGATTCGCTACGTTTGGTGATTTAGAGGTGAGGTTTATCTAGGTCTTGGTGACGGATGCGTTTGCTCACCAACAAACCGGCAGACCGGATCGAAAGAGACTGGTTGAGAGAAACCTTTTGACCTCTCCAACAGGACTCTCTCGGAACATCGCTTTGTATTCCAGTGGGAGGGTTGCATTAATGCGACCGTCTGTCGTCTTAAGCACATTGACCAGATTCCTACCCACCCCTCATAACTTTTTGCTTCCCAGAACTTCCTCTTCTTCCTTTATTTAAAAAGATCCTTCACACAGCACCCCCAAAGATGACATAGGCCCTGATGTATTTTTTTTATTCCTGAGGGCCTCCCGTGTGGAGATAACGTAAAAAAAGGTATATTTAAAAAAAATGTCATTTCAGAAGGCGTCCGTGGGTGGTTGATATTGTCGAAACACTTCACTCTGAGATGATTTAAACTAGTCCTGGGTCGATCGTGAAAGACCTGATCGTCTAAACCCGCTCACGAGCCACCAAAGAGCGAGCGGGTTATTTATTCGTCAGCACCTGGGTCTCACGATCCGCGACTCGCGAACGACAAGACAAGAACAACGCGCGCACTCCCGCGACCCGTGAACCGCGACACATTCCTGCACCCCGTGACTCACGGACCGATCGCCAGGTGCCGGGTGCGGGTGGGGCGAGACGTGTCCGCTCTCGGAACCCGCAAACTGCGACACATTCGATATGCATTCGATCGCCGATTGCCGATCAACGCACACACGTGCGTGGCAGTATCCTGCTTCCTGCCCGTGTGTCACGTCATCGTAGATTCGATTTTTGCATATTCGACTAGACACAGCGTCGTTTTAAATTTGAGCGTATCTTGGTATAGCGTATCAACCATCAACGTATCATCGTGAGCGTATCAACCATCAACGGGTGAAGTGCATTTCTTTTCACATTTTGTTAGTGTTGTTTTCATAAAAACTTTTCATTTTTCGTGTGAGTGTGAATGTAATTGTGCATTGTAATAGAAACTATAAACTGGTAAAAGTGTAAAATGTCTGACTTTAATAAAAAGAAATTATAATAAAGCATTAGCTTACAGCTAATTTACTTATTTAAATTCTCAATAAAAGCTTCAGAACAACACGTTTTTTACAAGGTTTTTATATCCTCCAAAACATGATATTGTTTTTTTACCCCTGAAGCATGTCTTTTTTAAAAATTAATTTCTGGGACATGACATTACTAGTTACAGGTGTGAGCAGTGAGAGAACGTTCACTCAATTATAACCTGGGTTTTGTGTAGCTTATGACTTGACCGGTCTGGGCGGCGACCGTCTACCGCGCGGCGCACCCGTAGAAAGTAACTGGGTGATGAGTAATCGAGTTTCGTATTTTGGCGTCACGAGCGGGTCTTCGCGACCCGCTCGTGACGCCAGTGGGTCGTGAGCGACCCGGGTCGTGTAAAACGATCGATCGACCCAGGACTAATTTAAACAGATATTAAATAATGGTCTTGTCTGTACTGGGCAATGGCTGCTTCTTCCAGAATAAAATTACATCCTCATAAACATTGCACATCACCTGATACATACACACTCACAACTCCACAGGAATCTGCCGATAAATAATATTATTCTAGTCGCTCCATTGGGTGTGTGGAAATATTTAATGTGCAATCAAAGGTAGGCTGATTACTTGCACGCTTCTGGAAAAGCTTCAAATATTATGATAGTACTAGCTGACCCGACAAACTGTATGTTGTTCTGTCATATAAATTATTTCTGGAGAATATTTTGATCGAACAACGAATGTATTGTAAGTGTGTGGGGATGGGATCTATGACAGAAAGAGGAATGGAGCGCTGTAGACGATGACCGCCGATAAAAACAAAAAAACACTAACTAAAGTGAAAATGAAATAAAGAAAATCAACATGAATTTCGAAGAGCAATTGAGTGCATGATATTTTTTGTCAGTCCGTCTTTAGCCAACACAAATAAGCTCGATGGTTTGCCCACTCGAGAACATGATGCCGAATGAAATATCAAAATGACGCGACGTTTCTGACATGTGTGGATGAAAGTTCGATAAGGCGGACGTAGCGCCATCTGTCATTCAACAACATAAATAATTTCGGTCTGTTTGAAATAAGAAAGACGGTTTAATTTGTTCATACAAAAATACTAAAATCGCGGTTAAAAAATGGGAGAGTGGGGGTAGGAGGGTTGAACTTTGGGGTTATAGGTATTTCTTGATGCCAAATAAATAAAAAAATGCAAAAAAAATTATCAAAAAATAGTTTTTTTTCTAGATGGGACACCCTAATCACCTAGCGGTTTAAAATATACTATAAAACCTATTCTCATACTTACCAAATATACATAAAAAATTTCATAAAAATCGGTTAAGCCGTTTCGGAGGAGTGCGACCACAAATATCGTGACACGAGATTTTTATATGTAAGATTAAAGAGGCGAGCACTCATATAATGAAATCGAACACATTTTAAATATTTCTTCTTTAGAAAAGCGTAGAAAAGACTCTGATCTAATTTGCATATTTAAAATTATCAACAGTATTACTGATACACCTGCTTTGTTACAACTCATCCAGTTCTACATCCCTTCCCGTAGAGTAGACATGGGCAGATTTATTCCCAGGAGGGAATTGATTCAGTCTGATTCTCCTGGCCTTTTGAATTGATTCCTTCTATTCATTCCTTTAATTCAATTAATTCCAAAAAAAATCTAATTCAGAAAACAAAGTGGGGAGATAACGAAGCACCGCGAATCCCCGCCCAAAGAAGAGACCGATTAGACTAAACCCTATAGTGTTTTTAATGTCGTTATTTTTCGTTTCATCGAGTTTCAAAACACAACGGTTCTAAAGAAGTTTTCACTTCACAAAGCACTCTTCCGAGGGTGAATTTGCCTATTTCACTTAAAAAAAAAAAATTACTAATTATGTCGTTCTGAAAAATTGTACTACGGGGTTAATGTATTATTTTAACAAAATTAAAATTGACAAGAAAAATGTATTTACATTAGACTAGCAATAAAATCTTAAAATTAAACAGTGTGTGGATAAGCACAGCACTCAACAGCCAAAAAAATATTATTTTAGGATGGCAACACTGGCACTCTAGTGTCTTCTACCGGCGGCTGTCAGAAAGGCAAAATTCTAATTTTATTAAAAAATAACGATAATAAATCACTCCCGGATTTCTAGCTAAGTTCGGATTCAAAGTCGGAAGTTTTCAATCAACTATGTAATGAAATTGACGGCTTGGCCAACGGAGAGGAATGAGTGAACCGCACGGACAGATTCGCGGCGAGCATTGAGGAATGAATTAGTAACTTTTGCCTAGTGTCTTGCCTCTTGCCTCGCAGTGACTTGAAAACTCGCAAGCTGCGGACCTAGCAGGAACTGCGTTTCGGTCCTGTTGGGATTGACGAGATCATAAATATAGACGATGACTTCAGAACTGAATTGAGATTTAATTCCTGAATTAGTGAAAAGGACACCGCGGTCCCGACAAACTCGTTATCGACAGACTATAAACTAGAGACTATTGTACGCGGGACGGGACGGGTACGAGACTGGGACGACGCGGCGGACTATGACTGTATCATGTACTGAATAGAACCAATATATTAATTCTTGCGTTGTGAAATAGACAGATTCGGAACTAGTAACTCGGCCGATTCGCGATCGTATTTCGCTTGGGCTGACCACGATGAAGTTGGTACCTACGGGTGTTTTACGAATGGCGCGCATAGAATAAATATTATTCTATGGGCGCGCCGTCCCTCTAAATTTTTACGAATCAATATAATATTTAAATTGTTTACGGTACACATCATTAATTGAAATAATTTAACAGTAAAATAAATGGAAAATAAACACTTATGGTGCCGTTAAAAATCGTAGGATGCAAGGCCAAAGATGAGGAATGAAGAATCAATTCCTTTTCAAATTGAGAATAAGATCGAGTGTGTCACAAGATTGAATTTATTCATTTAATTCAGTCATTCAATTTTGCCCACGTCCACCGTAGAGTCCGAAATAATGAATTGCTGTTACTCAATCAACATTCTACGAATTATGGATACCATTCTCCCATCCAGAATGTCGAGACTTGTCGACGCAAGTCAAAGCATTGATTTTTTGGTGTAAAACTAAATGACTTTCGGCAGTCGATACGCAATATTTAAATGCTTCGAATGCTTTAGAAAACATTCTATTTGTACTTTTTACATTTTATATTAATTGTCATTGCTATTAATTTATATGTGCTCTCCCTTCACTGTCATCTCTGTTTTTTTTTTTATTCGTGTTATTATTGTGTTTTTAATGGACTATTGTCCGTAAATTAATAAATAAATAAAGATTATCTCTAAACTTTATAAATTAAAGTCCTCCGCCGCGTCTATCTGTCTATTCGCGATAATCTCAAAAACCACAGAACGGATTTTCATGTGATTTTCCCAATAGAAAAGGGTACCGATATAATTTATCAAGGGTTTGTGTAAGTTGGTTGAAATATATAATTAAAGGAGAATGTCTGTAAGTGGTGGACGAGCGGGCTGGCAAGCGGGCGGTATGGATTTGATTTGTATGCAAAATAACAGATGGCGGTGTAAGTTAAAAGATTGGGTGAGGTTAGGTTAGGTTAGGTTCCAGTAGATCCAATAGATGGCGTTGTGTTTCTTTAGCTAGCTACGCGTTGCCGGGTCAGCTAGTATATTATAAAGAAGACCGTCTGCGGCGGCTTTGTTTTTTATACAAATCGACAGTTTTATTCCGAGATTAAATTTTGCACACTTGACCGTCAAAATAAGAGAAAGGTGACTGTTTACATGATATTAAGAAATATCACCCCACCCCCTTTTTCCCATCCCTTAAAACAGAATTTTAATATTTCTTGATGAAATTTAGCACACCTGACATTCAAAATAAGAGGAACGTCATTTCGTCTGATATTGAAAAACGACTCCAGATACTAATATCTACAGCCTGTATGTCGGACGAATATCTACAGCTCATATGTTGGACTAATATCTACGAACTTCAGAGTGTTGACTAATATCTACAGAGCTAAGGTCGGACGAATATGACGGTCCAGGTGGTGACTAATATCTACAGAGCGTAGGTTGAACACTAATATCTACAGAGCGTAGGTTGGACTAATATCTACAGAGAGCAGCTGAGCAAGCGGTTGTACGGAAAAGCATAAATTACTTCAATTACGTAATTACTAATTACGTAAAGGCTTAAACGTTTAAAGTACGTACATAAAGTTTTTGCATAATTGGAGCAAATGGTTCAGGAGCCTACAAGGGTTCCTGATGTCCAGACTCACCGTTCCAATCTGTTAGACCTATTTTTAACTACTGTGCCACACGGTTACAAGATTGAAGTTACAGCGCCTTTAGGATCGTCCGACCACTGCCTGGTGACGACATCAATCCTTGTAAACTTCAGACCACCAAACGAGAGGCTGAAGAGAAAAGTGTGGCACTATAGGTCAGCAGATTGGTTCGGTCTGCGGGCACATTTTAATGCTTTCCCGTGGTCAGCTGTCTGTTTTCGGACTTCGGATCCCTCAAGATGTGCCCAGGAAATTGGTGAAGTCATCACATCAGCGATGGATGGCTTCATCAAATCTACTGTTAAGGAAACTGGTGTAGGCTCAAAGCCGTGGTTCAGTCGACAATGCGCTGAAGCAGTGCGACGAAAAAACGCGGCTTACCGAGCCTACAATACATCTAGAACATCCGAAGACAGAACAGCTTACAACAAAATGGCAAAGGAAACCAAGAGAATCATAAATAGGTCAAAATTCGAGCACGACCAGCAGATCAGCAGAAAGCTGGCTGCATGCCCGCATGGCAGCAGGCAATTCTGGTCGCTTGCGGGTTCAATAGGTCGCAACTTCTGCAAATCCAGTCTGCCACCTCTTACCAGACCTGACGGCTCACTAGCAAACACCGCCACCGAAAAGGCTAACTTACTAGGTAAAATGTTTGCGGATAACTCAACCCTCGATGACCAAGGTGCTGTCCCGACGTCGGTTCCTCACTGCGGCTTTCGTATGAAAAAGCTGAGGATCCGGCATCGGGAAGTACTCCATGTTTTACGAGGGCTTGATGTTAATAAAGCTAGTGGGCCTGACGGAATACCTGCCCTGGTACTGCAGAGGTGCGCTGCAGAAATAGCTCCGATTTTGACGAAGCTTTTTAAAATGTCCCTGAAGACTGACTCTGTGCCCTCTGGTTGGAAAAAAGCGGTTATCCATCCTATTCCAAAGAAGGGTGACCGCTCCAACCCGGCCAACTACCGCCCCATAGCGATCACATCAGTTCTGTCTAAGGTGATGGAACGTGTGATCAACGACAAACTGCTCACATACCTCGAGAAGAACAAAATTATTAACGATCGTCAATACGGATTCCGGCGGAACCGCTCGTGCGGTGATCTTCTCGCGTATGTGACGCATGTTTGGGGGCGATGCCTGGAACGTTTCGGTGAGACCCAAACGGTTGCACTGGACATCTCCAAGGCCTTTGACCGGGTTTGGCACCGAGGACTTGTCAACAAACTGCATTCTTACGGACTTCCCGCATCCTTGTGTACGTGGATTGCCGACTTCTTGAGGGAGAGGTCGATTCAGACGGTAGTCGATGGTTTCACCTCTTCCTCACACTCGATAAACGCTGGCGTCCCGCAGGGATCGGTTCTGTCTCCGACTTTGTTTTTGTTGCACATCAACGACCTTTTGTCATGTGCACCAATTCACTGTTAGGCGGATGACAGTACAGTTCATGATAGCTTTTTGTTTGACAAGCCCCCAAAGGGCTCACAAACTCCAACAGCTCGTAGGGCTTTGAAGCAAAGAATGGACGGTTACCTCGAGAGTGTTTTCTCTTGGGGTAAAAATAATCTCGTTGAATTTAATGTTTCAAAGACCCAATCTTGTCTGATTACGTCTAAAAGGGATCGAAATGAAAATCTAGTCTCTTTCAACGGAAGCAATCTTCCGAACAGGCCCTCCATTGAAATGCTTGGTGTAACCCTAAGTGACCAGCTCAGGTATGGGGGCTCCATCGAAGCCAGAGTAAAGTTAGCCTCACAGAAACTGGGCGTACTGTACAGGGCCCGCAGATACTTTAATAGTACACAACTGCTAACCCTGTACAAATCACAAGTGCGCCCCACGGTGGAATTTGGCAGCCACCTCTGGTCTGGAGCTCCAAAATACCTGAAAAATACCCTCGACTCTGTGCAGAAACGGGCGGTCCGTTTGATAGATTCTCCCATCTTAACAGACGGATTGCAATCTTTAGAGCACAGGCGTCGGGTGGGAATGCTATCCTTGTTCTACCGGTATTACAATGGAAGATGCTCCGAGGAACTAGCATCATTGATCCCTTCGGCACCGGTGCATAGTCGGGAAACACGCCAAACGCGTGCCCAACATTTGTACACGGTTGACATTTGCCACATGAGAACGGGTCGTTTCTTCGACTCGTTCTTGTGTTCAACAGCTCGGCTGTGGAATGATTTGCCGGCCTCTGTGTTTCCTCCTTCCTACAACATGGGTCTCTTCAAGACCAATGTTCATTCCTTCCTCTCCTCAAAAAGACTCTCCACACAGCATCCCAGATGACATAGGCCCTGAGAGAAATTATTTTCCTCCTAGTCCAGTGGATAAGACTCTTGACTCATAATCCGGAGGTCGCGGGTTCGAACCCGGCATGCGCAAATAAATTTTATTTGATTAATTTGTGTTATTTCACAATTAATTCATTTAAAATAATATATAGTATATTTGCGGCATGTTTCAGAGTGGAAGATACTATTAGTATCGCCCTGGTGTAAGACCACCATTCAGAATTGAAACGTTGCTTGAAAATGGCTTTAGCCGTGTTTGGTGACCAGATCTGAATAGCCAGGTACTTCCCAACCTTCCTCCTCCCCACCTCCTTCCCCTCCCCACTACCTTCAGCCTCACAACATATCTCAATTGGGGATGCCATAGTCTCACTGGCTCCAGACGGGAGCAGTTGAGGTTCTTGTGCGGTATTCACTGTAAAAAAAAAAAAATACGAGTATACTAGCTGGGGTACCCGGCTTCTATCAGGGATTTAATATGAGATTGAACTGAGGTTCGAACCCACGACGGATCTTACTTTATACACCCTTACCAATGGGTAGCCCCACCGATACAAAAAAGGCTTCGAATGGTCTACAATTTTCCAGAACATTCCACAACATTCGAGTGTTCTGGAATGTTCCACAATGATCTGGGTGTTCCGGGATTTTTCCGAACGTACCAGACTATTCCCGAATATTCCAGAATGTTTTTGAATGTTTTGGAATGCTCTAGAATACTCTCGAAAGTTCTGGACTATTCTAGAAATTTCTAGAGGGCGAAACTTCCAATCCTTACATCTTCAAAAGCACGCCCTTCATGTAAAAACGGGAACCTTCTGCGTGGATGGGTGATAGAGGGCTACCACACCATACAACTCCCTTGATCGTACCGGGACTCGTTTCTGAGTTTTAACGGCACGCACATAGTACACTTTCTTTAATGTTAAGAAATTGTGCACCCACACGAGCACTAATATTTTAAACAATTTTGAATTTTAATTTTGTGTGTTTCAAAAATTCACAAAGGTTTTAGGGAAAATATTCTTTGGTAAACTATTATTTTACAGCAAGAGCCTTGAAATAATAGGTATGACGTACGGTTTATCTACAGGGTGTTAAGGGACGTACTTGACTTACTTTTTAATCAGTAATTCCTGACATTATTTGGAGAAAAAAATGTCATTAAATTTTTGTCTCGGGTGATTTTTTCAATGTCTTTTTTTCTATTTTTTTTCTTTAAAATCAAACAAAAAAAATCCATATGTCGTCACTTGCTGGTCAGTCAGTCGAGTAACCTCCCAACCCCTCACTGTCCAATACCTTCCGAATTTTTAATTTTTTTTTAAAACACATCAAAAAGGTCCCCGGAGACCAAAATATATTTATAAACACTTTTTTCTCCAAATAATGTCAGAAAGCAATGGTTAAAAGTAAATCAAAGCCTGTGTATAGTGTATATTATAGATTTTTCCTGTAATAATTTAATAAATTACCCACACTCTAAGGCCGTGGTCGTCAAACTGCGGCCCGTGGGCCGCATGCGGCCCGCGGCGGTTATTTGTGCGGCCCGCACAAATATCTGCCGTTTTCTTTTTTTAAATATATTTTTTTCATGTTCAATTATTATACTATCCATTTTTTTGCAGCCCGCACAAATATCCATTTTATTTGTAAATATATATTTTTCATGTACAATTATACTATCCGTTTTTTACGGCCTGCACAAATATCTGCCGGTTTATTTTTGAATATATTATCTGTTTTTTTTCATGTACAATTAAACTACCCTATTTTTATCATGTACGATTATACTATCCGTTTTTTTGCGGCCCGCACGCAAATCTGCCGGTTTATTTTTTAATATATTTTTTTTCATGTACAATTAATTATATTATCCGTTTTTTACACTTAATTATGATGTTGTTTGAAGACTCACAGAAAATTAGATGGCGTAGAGATGGCACAGTGAGGGTGTAGGTAGGTAAAAAAAATGATCTAAAAAATACCAAAAACACGCTTATCACGCTATTGTTTGTATTTTGTGCCTTAGGTCACCCCAAGTGGTTCGCTACGTTTGGTGATTGAGCAGGGGTGCCCGGGTTCATGGGGTGAGGTTTATCTAGGTCTTGGAGGCGGATGACCAGGACATACCGAACCCCAGATTCCTACCCACCCCTTAAACCCTCTTCCTTCTCAGAACTCTCCTCTCCTTCCTTTCCTAAAAAAACCCTCCCTACAGCATCCCCAAAGATGAAATAGAAAGGGAAATCATTTTTCTCAGGGCCTCTGTGTGGAGCTCATGTAAAAAAAAAATATCGCATCAAATTCGCACATTTCATTTATTAAGAATTGACACTATATCATGAACACAAGGAAGGAAGGAAATAGCAACCCCCCCCCCCCCCCCCCCCCCTCCCGGAAACCATAAGTGTGCGGCCCGCGGTTGATACCTCACATTGTCCTATGTGGCCCTTGACCGAAAAAGTGTGACGACCGCTGCTCTAAGGGGTATTTCACCATCCTCTCGATAAGCTATCATAAGGTATTTCACCATCCTCTCGATAAGCTATCCATAACGTCAGGTAGATTTTCAATTTACGATTTAAAGATTTATTTATTCATAAGTTCGAGTTTACAATTTGGTACCCGAACCTTTGAAAAAAAAATATAAGTGTGCAGTTCGCAATCTTCTACGCGGTAGAAGTGAAACCTTCAAAAAACTAAAGTAGACAAGAGTGGGGAGGCTAACGCTACGAGCACCGCACAAAGTGGAGATCGATTACACTCATTCTCTCGCAGGCTTAATCCTGTGTGTGTCTCTAATCTATGTGTTTATCTATTTTTAGTTTCGCTTTTTCGTTTCATCGAGTTTCAAATCACAACGGTGCTAAAGAAGTTTTCACTTCAAAAACAGAGTGTACAATTCACACGTGGTAGAAGTGAAACCTTCAGAAAACCAAAGTGGACACGAGTGGGGAGGCTACGAAGCACCGCACAAGGAGAAGATCGATTATAATATTTCATTCTCTCGCAGGCCAAAACCTATAGATATATGTGTTTGTCTCTTTTTAGTGTCGTTATTTTTCGTTTCATCGAGTTTCCACAAGGGTGCTAAAGAAGTTTTCACTTCAAAAATGGCTATGATTGGTTAAATTAACCGAATTTTCTACCTATTGCGAGTATCTTATACATTTATTTATTATAACGCCGATTTATTACATATTTTCCTTTTAGTTTTAAAGCTCTCTCTCTATTCTTGAAGATGACATTTATACATTCTCCACGCCGAATTATATGAAATTCCTTCGATAGAAAAAAATCCCAAAGTATGCTACGAAAATTATTATAAACACATTTTTTCAGTTATTTTACAAGTTATATTTATGAAAAAATCACAGTGTATCTTTGTATGCTATTTTATACAATCCCCACAAGATTTTTGCTCTATTTTAAATAAGTCGTGTTTTATTAAACATTTTCACAATTTTCGCTCAAATATTATCGTTTATAATATTAGCGCGCTCTTTCTAGCTTTCGTATTTACAAATCTCTCCATCTTCGTCTTTTTGAGCGGGTTACTGCGCCTTAATCTTTAATGACGAAGATGATGTTCACACAGGAATTCTAGATTTGTTTTTGAACGCGAGAGACCTACATATTTTGACGCGCCTTACGATAGTTGCACGTTAGAATTCTGAAAACAGTTATTGGATCCTGTTAGTTGATTGGTAGCAAATTAATGGCGATCATTGAATTGTTAAAGGTTCTCATTGACTAAAAAAGGTCTTCCTGGTGCTTTGCGGCGTCAATATTACGTATAATTAGAAAACAATTTCAAATAGAGGCGATCGTTTGGTTTAATTTTATAGGCCGGCATTAGTAAATAAATGATCCCCACGAGGACGGGTGTGTGTGCAATGTGTCTCAACACCCATACCATACCATACAAATGTAAGTACAGTACGTAGGTACAATATGCTACACAAGTACGATACAGAAGTACAATATACTACATTATGTACCATTAAAGGCGTGCTTTCCGCATAGGCATATAAGCACTGCCTACTCTATCTGGCTCGTATAAATTTTTATTTTTTTTATTCACAAAAAGATACATAAATTGCAATAAATTTTTTTAAATAATTAATTACATAATATATGTATTTGATTTACCCCTATAAATAATCAGTGCTTGTGTGTACGGGGGGGGAGGGGGTGTTATTATATTGGTTTAAATTTTTTATTTTTTTTATTCAGTTTAAATTTTCGGTATAATTTTTAAGCTGAGTTTTAATTTTTTTTATGTTACTGTTCATGTTTCTGATTTTTTCAGGTAGTGAATTTAAAAATTTAACTTTAACTGTCCTATTGTTTTTTTTACATTTTGGAGTAGGAAGTATTGACGTTTGTCTAAGATTTCTGTTATTTTTAAAGGGTGCAACTTTATTTTGAATATTATCTTTATAAATTTGTAATAAGTATAACGGTATAATGATAAAAGTATAATGCACTTCATTTTCTGACTTTAAATTGTTTGAATAACGGTTCTGATGAAAATGAGTTGGGTTTTTTTAAAATTGTTTTTATTATTAGTTTTTGTGATAAGTAAATTGTTTTTGTTTTATTTGTATATCTACTGCCCCATCCTATAATGCCGTTTTGTATAATTGATTGACAGAAATATAAGTAATATTAAAAAAAAAGCAGGAATTAAGTATGCCAAATATCGCTCAAGACAGAGAATTAAATGTTGATGACCTGTCAGTTGGTCCCCCGAAATTATAATTATTATAAAATTATAATTTTTGTGCATTATTTACCAATTTCAAACCTAAAATTGACTCCAAAAATGCCTTTAATAATAAGTTGGTATGAATAGCAAACGAAATTATTTACTTTGTTAAATGAAGACAATGTAAGCGAAACTCTACTGAAAATCTGAAAATGGAAAAGTCAGACTTCGATTTATTATGAAAATGAAAATAATGTGGGCGGTTCTAAGTCGAAGTATGATATCGCTAAAAATGAATTGGACCTTGGCGCAATAATAATAATAATAATCTTTATTCCAGGATGTGGGGAGGATAGTGCAATCCCATACGTCCCATATAGTTATACATATTTATATATTTACACAGTAAAGAAATAAGAAAAAATAAATAATCAATTATTATGCAGGGCGTGATCTTGAGTGTGCTCGGGCCCATCGCTCACTCAGGAGTGGCGCTTGGTGCTGGAAAGCTGCGGTCACCAACGTGTTGTCGGAGGCCATTAGCCGCATCCTGACCCGGTGTCTCATCAGGCTGGCGAATCCATGGAGTCCTAATTCTGTGAACATTGTTGAAGCGCTAACAAACAATGGTAGCGTGTTTGCCCGGAAAGCGAGAGGTCTTGGGTTACAGTCCCAGAGGTGCCGAAATCTTTTTCTGATTTTTCTGTTTTCAGATTTTCAATTGAGTTTCGCTTATTTTGTCTTCATTTAAATAAATATTACAATTTGAGTTTTACTCATAAGGTTAAAAAAATAAATTATTTACTGTGTCGATTTTTTTGTACTTTTACTCTGGTATAATGCAGTATTATAGACAAATAGTTTTGTTTCTTGATGCAATTGAGAAAATTTGTTTTATGCTTTATTATTTCGGGTTCACTTAGTTATATTTTGTGTATTTAGGTTTACAATATTTTCCCTAAACCGACTGCATATTCCATATAAGTATGCCGGGGAGCCAACTGTCTATAAATCAACTGCCATGGAAAATTCAATGTTTACTTTATACTACACAACCATGTATGTACCTACATGTCTACTGTGATATGCTTTGTGTTTAAATAGGCAAAGCTTTTCAGAAAAAAATGTGACGGCTACGTAATGCCAGCTGTCGGTTTGTCTATTAATTGGTGCAACTATTCAACGAAATAATGATGTCTGTGTTTATTTAGCAGAAAAAACATGGAATTTTTAAATATCCAGCAATAGGCTTGTAATATGCATAGATGATTTGGGGTATGAAATTCAAATCAAATTTGTAACAGCCAACAGAAAACTTACACAAATGATGTACATAGTTGTCTGTGGTAGGTTTTTTCCAGTTGTTTTCCTTTCTGCCTAACCTGATCCAAAACTCTAAGGACGCCAATGAGTGCCATGTAGACTAGACAGAGGATGCATACAGAAGTACCAAACATAGGTACAATATGCCATACAGAGGTAGCAAACACAAGTACCATTCATAGGTACAGGGTACATGGCACCTCAGATGCAGTGTGCACTACTTGGTATACACTTGTAAAAGTTAAAAGGAGAGCGAATCACCAATAAATCTCTGGTAACAAGTTCTCACAGACGGAGGTATGCTCAAGAGACCACTCATTTTAAACGGGCCGATTTTACAACCCACAGCAGGTTCACTCCTTACTTTCCACAGGGCCTCCCGTGTAGAATTAATATTAAAAATATCAGAGTGTGCGATTCACACGCGGTTGAAGTGAAACCCTCACAAAACTAGAATAAACTAGAGATGGGAAACTACGAATCCCTTTTTTTATCAATGTGAAGGATGATTTTTTCCATATTTTTTCGTCGAATTCCAGTACACCTTTTCCTACAAATTTGATCGTCTTATTAATTAATAGTATTCGTGTCGCTAGATGCCTCGGAGCCGGTGTCGCTAGATTCCTCGGAGTCGCAGATGTCGCTTTCTTTTGTGTTTTCTTTGCCTGTTCATTTTGGAGTGGTTTGAAGATTTTTATTTTTTGGATTCTGTAGGATTCGACCCTTGGTCCACTGAATGCCTGGCCGCTTAGGTTCGTCAGGATGCGTAAGACCGTGGATGTATCGTATTATATTGGAACCGAATACCCGTGAAATAAATAAATATTTTATTGCTATCTCATTCTCTTGCAGGCTAAATCCTATAGATGTATGTGTTTGTCTCTTTTTATAGTATCTATCGTTTCCATTTCATCGAGTTTCAAATCACAACGGTGCTAAAGAAGTTTTCACTTCAATAATTAAACAATACATATTTGAAAGAGAGGTTTTCCGTGAGACACTACTAAAATATGTCATTGCCGGAGTCCGTGGGGCGATGCGATGGTCCTCTCTGGCGGGGAGCGGGGAGCGGGGAGCGGGGAGCGGGATGGTGTAAAGCGGGAAGGAAGAATAAGGAGAAGTAATGAGTTTATCCCAACCTAATCAACATTCCTAATTCCTCAGATTATATGAGATATGCCGAAATACGCCAACCCACATGATATTTTATCTTTTGTAGCTGCGTGTGGCACCGGTCTTAATCTTACGATAAATATTGTTTAACCCAGAAAATTTCCGCTTGGCAATAAAATCCAAATAGATGGAATATTTCTGGATGTATCTGAAAAAAAAACTCTGGTAATGAAACACGCTTCACTTGTTAGTATTAGAAATAAACATATAATAAATTTATCAATTAAAATTTTGAAAGCAAACATAAAAAAGTTTTTGAAATAGCTTACCTTATATTTTTTCAAATTTAAATTACTGGAAATTAATAAAAAGAAGAACACACACATGTTTTTATTAGAAAAATGTATTACAAGCGTTATTATCACCTCACTTTTTGTTGTTTTATAAAAAATAATTAATAGAAGTCGCTGAAAATTTATCCATAACATAGTCCTCCTCAGCACAGGATCTCCTAGTGAAGAGGACTTCGAATATTATCAACATCTATTTTACATATATGTAAAAAAATAAAAATTCAAATAGATCTATTTTTCGCAAATTGCGGCCGGAAAATTTGGTTTCATATAGATCATAGGTTCTCAACGTGGGCGATAACGCCCCCTTGGGGGCGTTTCATTTCTTCAGGGGGTGATATAATAACAAGAGAAAATTGGGGGGCGTTCCAGTCTTTCAGGGGGGCGGTAGGAGACCCAGAGAAACCCATTCCACCCCATTCCTATCTCACCATATCCCATCTCATTAGGGCCATCTATCCACAAAAATATTTTCCCTATCCCATTACGCCCCCACCATTGTGGCACATGTAACCCATCGTGGTATTCCATTACGCCCCCTCCGTCGTGATATCCCGTTACGCCCCCTCCGTTGTGGCAAATGTAACGCCCCCCGTTGTGCTCGATTTCTGTTACGGTTTCACGAGTTAGGGGGCGCTAGAAATAAAAATAATGTCAAAGTGGGCTGTGGGTAAAAAAAGGTTGAGAATCTATGATATAGATGAACATTAATTTATTTATTTTTGTTGTTAACTTCTAGATTCTAAAATGAAGCATGGCGTTTTCTCCTTTTAACGCCGCTTAAATCATATTTCTCACTACGACTGTAAGGGAGATAGGACGGTTTCTATGAGACCAACGTGAGCTGTTCCCAAAAGCAAACAAAATAATCTGAGGGGTTAAAAAATTTTATGAAAGCAATGGTAAATCAACGTATTACAAAACTGAAGTACTCACTAAACTTGTTGCAACAACAATTACTAGCTCTTGGTTGAGATTTCATCGACATCGATCAAATTGACCTTTAAAGTAAAACTCTCCTCTAAAAGTCCACTGGTTTATTTTAAATGTCACTCACCGTTTATTACACAACTAACTCGAGACGACATTTACGTGGAATCTCGTTTAAGTTGCGATTTTTAATTGATAAAGTTAACTTTACGCTTTGGATATTCTTTACGATGTGTACAGCATTTTTAAAGGAAGCGAGTATTGAAATGCTGTAGGAGGGAGAAAATAGAAAACAGGAGAAATCGTTTTCACCGTCAAGTTGTAAAGCAATTTCTTCTTTGTAAATTAAAAAGCTGCCGAAAAGTTGTGCTCGTAGCTTTTAAATACTCGCTTATGTCCAATTTGAAAATGGGCTCCGCCGCACCAGGATCAACTTATTGGATAACCAACACCTTTGCCATAGATCACCCAAGTGGTGCGCTACTTTTGGTGACTTAGCAAGGGTGCTCGGGTTCATGGGGTGAGGTGTGCCTAGGTCTTGGCGGCGGATGGTTTTGCGTGGCAGGCCGGGTCGAGAGAGACTGCGTGAGAGAGACCTTTCGACCTCTCCACCCGAACTCTCGATTTATCGACTTGCACCGCAATAGGAAGAATGGATTTATACGCCCGTCACTCCTGGAGACATTGACCCCCAGATTCTTACTCACCCCTCATACCTTTTTACTTCCCAGAACTTCCTCTTCTTGTTTTCCCTAAAAAATCCTACACACAGCATCCTCAGAGATGACATAGGCCCCAAGGGAAATTGTTTACCTCAGAGCCTCCTGTGTGGAGTTCTGATGTTTGCAAAAACAGTATCGCGTCTAAAATGTTAGCAGACACGCCCCGTTTCTCATGTTTGCACAAACTTTTGGTTTAATGTTTGTGGGTAATGTTTACGGAAAGGAGAAACCTCCAGATTCATTCGATTTATCGACTTGCACCGCAATAGGAAGAATGGATTTATACGCCCGTCACTCCTGGAGACATTGACCCCCAGATTCTTACTCACCCCTCATACATTTGTCCTTCCCAGAACTTGTCCTTCCTTTCCGTAAAAATACCATCCTCACAGCATCCCCAAAGATGAAATAGGCACTGAGGGGAATTATTTTTTACAGGGCCTCCTGCGTGGAGCTAATGTAAAAAAAAAGTAATAATTCTCTCTTTGGAAAAATTTTATGAATATTTTTTTCTTTAAGGTATATCACCCCTGAAATTTCAGCGTAGGTACCGCTCTGAGAAACGTTGTATATTTAAAATCATTATCAGTCCTCCTAGGTTACCATGTAAGTTTGTGGCTATGACCCTAGATGGCAACATGTAATGTCGCTAAAGAAATGTGATAAACAATCATCTCTGGAACAGAAATGCGATGCGGGATTTAATTGCAATTCTAGTTCCACTTTTTGCCGTACGACATAATTGATGTCCGAGAAACATCTCCTTTAATTAAGGGATCTGTATCATCGTATCCTGTTTGTCTATTTTTATTGTTTATGGTATTGCGAACATCTCGGTTGATTATTCATTACACGTGTCGTCAACCCTAAACCGAAACAAAAAGAATATCATCATCGTCAAACAGTATTAATAGACTAGAGCAGTGGTTCTTAACACGGGTTCGATCGAACCCCAGGGGTTCGGTGAGTCAGTCTCGCGGGTTCGGCGGAAGTCAAGATACAACCCCGACTACTCTATATGATTTGTGATGACACGCTCCACTTGTCCAATTAAGAAGGGCTCGGTGAATGCGCATAAGCTGGTGGGGGTCAGCACCTCCAACAAGGTTAAGAACCACTGGGCTAGAGACTGTACGGTTGAAATTTAAGAATCCGGCTAAGAATGCAACGTTTTCGTGCGTGGAGTTTGCATACAAACGCACTTTTGTAATAGAACCGAATTAAAGGCTGATGGCGCCACTTACGTTAATAGTTTGCATGATTAGCATCGCCTGGCAGGCGTAAGAACAACGGATTCGTAATTTTGTGTATCTCTCCGGATACGGAGAGATTGACGACAATATGTTTATTATTGTAACTGGCAGTTGTTAATAATAGAACCACGCGGCTATATATTACATATGACGTCATTGCCTGTCGCGGTTACTTTGTCCCAATTGACTAGCTGTCACTGAATCACAATGGATCCGAGGATCTAGCTATATTTGGAACCAGTTCCCATCCGTTTTATAAAATGGTCACCAACACTCAAACTGGACGAAACCGAACCAAAAGCCACCCGCAGGGCCTAGCAGTAAAAACCTGATTTTAGTTCCTGCTGCTAGTTTTTAACTACTAGTGTATATTATTATTAAAACGTATTTCAGGTTGTCTCTGCAAAACTGAGGTGGTGGCATATTCTTACTAATCCGAGGAAAATGTATTTTTTTTAATCAATCAAGTAAATGAGCTCGTTTACCAACTTTGGTAATCGAGTAACTTTTTACAACAATTTCTTGCCGGCAAGGTATTTCCTGCAAGATTTCCTTATTGTCTGTCAAGATTGCGCTAGATTGTCGTGTATTGCCACAAACAACCAAATTGGTAGACTAAAGCCGGGTTTCTTGCGACCAAAAAAATACAAACAATACATCAAACATTATTAAACAATTAGCTCAGACATTATTGAAACATTGTAGCGCGGTAGGCCTGGCTACACACATTTTGTTTAACAGTCTGCATTGAGACGTATCTACGCATAGCACACTTGACGTTTGAAGTCTATGTAGATAATTACGTCGATGTCAAAAAATGTGAAGATGAATTCTGATGAGGAAGAGATGAAGGACATCAGGGAGAAAACACAGGTTTCAAGTTAAAAGTCGTACCTCAAAATTTTTACAGATAATTTATCAGGAATTGAGAATAGAATACCGATTTGGATGACTCCAGATACTAATATCTACAGCCTGTATGTCGGACGAATATCTACAGCTCATATGTTGAACTAATATCTACGAACTTCAGAGTGTTGACTAATATCTACAGAGCGTAGGTTGGATTAATCAGCTAAATGTGACCAATAGTCCGATATTAGGGATTTTTACGTACATACTTACATGAATTAAGGTTTTTAAACTGCATACGCAATATTACGTTATTCCAATATGCTATACATAATTGCAAAAAAATCCAACCTCTGCCAGTGCTGTAGATATTCGTCAACACTTTGGTTATCATAGATATTCGTCAACAGTTTGAGCTGTAGATATTCGTCAACACTTTCCTTCTTATAGATATTAGTTCGATTTTTTCAGTTTTTGGAATTCCTGTAGATATTAGTAGGCGCCTCCATTTGGATTGGGCCTTTTCTTCCATGTCTCTGAAACCGATTTTGCAGAACTAGTTTTAATTACCACAGATGCAAAAAAAAGTTTCACTAGAAATACGAATTGGCATTTCATTAAGATTTCTAGCTTCTTGCATTCGTACAAGACGTAAATGTACCATTTAAGAATTTCAAAACATTTTTTTTTAAATTAAAAGAAATATAATATTTCGCTTTTTTAACTTACGTACAGAGAGTATAGTAGTATATTAGTAATATGTTTAAAAACAATAATTATTATCATTTATTGTTACCTAGGTTTATTGGACCCTCTAATAATTTATTTAAAGGTGAGTTCATGATAGAAAAAATCACCCATTAGGCCATTAATTAATTACAACTTATTAAACTCATAATTATTACTCTCCCAGGAACAATCCCTTCCCGTATCTTCCCCGCTTCCCCGGGCGGAAATGTTTTCCATCGGCCACGAAAAACACAAACATTGCGTCTGCAAACTCGGCCACGCCCCCAATAGAATGTTTGAACCAATGTTTTCTAAATGTTTGTGTTTTCGGTCGCAAGAGACCGGGCTTTACCCTAACATGAAATCTGGGTATCATTTCTGATGTAGACAAATCTGACGTAGACACATCTGATGTAGACACAGTGGCGGATATATACACGCGGGGGGCGCCCCCCCCCTTGCCCCCCCTTGCCACACCCCTCCTAAATATAAGAAAATCTTTCTTCAATCATTTGCTCTACATGTCTAAACCATCTAAGCGTCCCTTTCTTAATCTTACTATTTACGCTTGCGGCAGCCTTGCATTCTATTACCATTTTTCTCAATTCAATTTATTTATTCTTTCAGAAACATTACAATATTATTTAGTTGTTAATGGTTAATGATTATGTGGTTATGAATCAAGTGGTAATTAAACAATTATAGTAGGTATATGGTGTGAGCACCAAATACCTACTTAGATATAAAAAATTATCAAAAAGGTGATAATAATCAATACGGAAATAATAGTTTCCAGTAGTTGTTTAAATTAAAAGTACATAGAGTTAAGTAAAAAGTTATTAAAAAGAAAATAATAAACAAGAAATAATAGTTTTCATTTAAGTACATTGTACGGTTAGTTTGATTTTAAATGATTTAAGGGTCCAATGGAAAATGTCAATATCTCTAAGGTCATTATAAGTTTGGCAGATTCGCCTGAATTAATTATTAATTATTGAAGTGAAAACAACTTAAGCACCGTTGTGATTTGACAAACATATACATCAATATGTTTTAGCCTGCGAGAGAATGAGATTGGATAGTCGGTCTCCTCTTTGTGCGGTGCTTCGTATTCTCCCCACTATTGTCTACTTTTTAGTTTTCTTATATCTTTAGCCCCCCCCCCCCCCCCCCCCCCTTGAGTTTTTTCTGTATCCGCCACTGTGTAGACACGTCTTAGCCCAGGCAATGCCGAGGACGTAAGCATTTATAAATAAACCCTGATATAGTAAACATTGCTCCTGAAGCACGGTGGTTTTTTTAAATAATTAAATTGAATTAAAATGGTGCCACCAAATAAGTTTGCTGTGTTTGAAGAACTGAAGGCATTTTTTATGATAAAGAATTCAAGCAATCTTTTTTCATGAGTAATCTAAGAAATTAAATATTCTTTAATGGTCACTGTGAATATTTCATACTGAAAAAACTTAGCATTTCATTTTGACGACACGTTCAACATTTCCCGAAACAAGGAATAAAAAATCTTAGGTACCTAATTGTTTCTCCCATTGAGCGTTCATCGCCTCGACGGTTTCAAACAAAATGGTCGTTTGCGGTAAATTTAATTTGAAAAATACTACTGATGTATCAATTAAAAAAATTTAATACAATGCAAATAACGTTCATTTCTAAGTTCTAACGACAAGCAAGTGATGATACCTATCCAATAAGTCTTAAGTTCAGCAGATCTAGATGTTACTTATCATTTAATCGAACTTTCTAGGTCAAATCGATTCGTTTACTATAATCGCTCTTTTCGTGTAGCTGGCCCGCTCATTTGGAATAAACTTCCCTCAGCTCTTACTAATTTACAGAATTAGCCTGAATTTAAAAATAAAATTATTTAATAAATCCTATCATTCATAAATCTTAACTTCTTTTCAATAATAAGCCGTTTTCTCCTTATATGTTTAATGTCCACTCAGGATTTTCTTATTTCTGAATATAAACTGCCTTCTGTTTTATATTTTATATCTTGTTTTGTCCTAGAACATCACAGTTATTCTTTATTGTTATTGTCCTGTCCTATAATAGCACTGTTATTGTTGTTTTTTGTTCTCTTATCATTGGTTTATGTATACCGTACATTTTTGTTTCATTTTATCTGATCAACATTATGTAAGGAGCACTGTAGGAGTCATCTTAAGAATACTCTCTGAACTCTCCTGAACTTGTAAATTATTTAAGAATTCACATACGTACAAGGCCAACCAGACTAAACTATTTTTTTCATTTGCCCGCGTGCAGAACCAACCTTAGAAAAAAATCTCCAATCCCCCGTATATGCGCGTAATATAACACGCAATTTAACAATATCGATATTCTTAATAATACTCTTGTGAAATATCGAAACTAAGTTAAGCGTACGACCACAAATGTTAATTAAATTAATGCACAACTATAGAAAAGGTACAGCATGAGCATCTCCTTTCCCCATCCCATCTTCCTCTGCCTCTTGCCCTTTTCTATTCCTTCTTCCTTCTAATATACTTATTCTAACTTCTAATATTTGTTGTTATATTCCTTTGTTTTTTTTTTTGTTTTTTTCATTTTCATTTAATGGTTATTACCAATTAAAATTTTATATTATATCATAATAACCAACATTCGCATAAGAAACTGTTTTGGCTTACCTCATGTTTAACCTCTTGTATAACTCACCTGTATAAAAATTGCTGTTTGTTTCTTACAATAAATAAATACGACCACGGAATACTAAATTATTATTTCGCGCACAGTGAAAATACACACAATGACACAATGCGCTTTGCAATTTGGTTTTCAGAAAATTTCAGACTAAAAATAATATCGTAAATAATATCTGAAACTTAATGCATACAAATTTCAACTAGAACAATTTAGCAAATGCTTTAGATAGGTACTTAGTTGGCAGACGTGATAGGAAATATTGGATTTTCCACAAATTCCAGGCTCAAAACAGCAAATATCACAATAAATATTATCTGAAGGCATTTTAAACCATAAATATGCTCTCTTCCTTTGTAATAGGTGTTGTTATGACTGAGTAATGGGTAGTCTACGGTTCTTAACTATAAACGTATTGCGATCTTTAACCCTTAAATTGCGAAGCGCTTAAATTACGCACGTGTTTAAGGTTTAGTTTATGACTGGAATTGACGTTAACTCCCGTGACGCTATGTTTTACAATATGTGCAGTGGCGGATTAAATAGTACCAACTGTACAATGTATCTACTGTAAATTGTGTCCGGGCACATATTTTTTCCCCTTTTATTGTTTATACTAGCTGAAATCCCCGGCGGCGTGAGTATCTACATCAGACGTGCCTACATCATTTGTGTCTGCATCATATGTGTCTACGTCAGATGTTTAGGATGTGTTAACATCAGATTTTTTTTATTTTTTATTATTTATTAACCAAGATATTACAATGTAATATATTAATTAACATATCAAAATACAATATACATTTTTTTGGTATATACCACCTCACTAGGCTTAGCCTGTTCCGAGGTGTCAGGAATTTAAACTAATTTCGATATCTTAATCTTGGAAGAAAAATAAGATAAAAATAAAAATATTTTAATTTAAATAGATAAATAGAATAAAAAAACAATAAAAAAATGAAAAAGAAAAGAGATAAGAAAAATGGAAAAAAATATGAAAGAAACAAATTAGAATCACAAAAATAATTGTGAGGATAAGACAAAAAATACAGGCGTTGAGTGTGTTTTTGTATTGTTCAAGTTATCTGCCCGCAGTATGCAATACCTTTGTTAATTTTGTATTTTAGATTTGCTTTTTTTGTTATGTGTTTATTACAGCAAAGTCTTTAAATAACTGTACTGTCGAGAATCTAAAAGGCTTTTTTGTAATAACTTTAATTAAGGCCTTTTGCGCTTTGTTGAGAGGGTCCATATTAGTTTTCGCAGCACCACCCCAACCAATCATATCGTGGGTGATAATTGATTGGCCTAACGCATAGTATATAGTTTTTAAAGTCTTCACTGGCATTATGTTTCGTATTTTCTTAAAAAAATATATAAGTTTCCTGACTTTACCCGCTGTTTTATTTATTTGTTCTGTCCACCTGAAATAGTTGTCAACGTAAATTCCTAAGTATTTTATTATCTCAGTCCGTCTTAGCGGGTTGTGTAGGCAGTTTTCTTTAGATGAGCAGTCGTGTATGGTTAAGTTTTCATTAAGTCTCGGTTGACGTCTGGGATCTATACTGAATGTCATGTACTTTGTTTTGTCTATATTTAGTGTAAGCAGGTTATTGTCTAGCCAATTTTTAATCTGGTTGATTCCTTCGGCAGCTTCTTTGTATACATTTGTCCAGGAGTCAGAAGTGAAAACGAGAACAGTGTCATCCGCAAAGCAAATAACATCTCCGTTAATAACTAACTAACACAGGCAATTGATGTAAAGTAAAAATAGGATGGGTGCTAATGTACTTCCTTGGGGAACTCCGTAAGTTATGTATCTGCTTTGGCTTGTTACGTTGCCTAATTTTAGTGCGTGGCTGCGTTCAGTTATATATGATTTGAACCAGTTATATGCAGAGTTTTTAATACCTATTTTATCTAATTTTTTAAGGAGAAAATAGGAGGAGAGATATCTGATGTGTTTACACCAAATCAGGTGTGTCTACATCAGATATCAGCCGAGCGATTCTGAATCTTTTGTGGGATCGTTATTGGATAACGGACGTATCTCTTGTCAGATTTGTGTGATTTTATGGCTATTATTTGCTTTTTTCTATGTACAACGTACATTAAATTAATAAATAATCATGCATATATGTACTTGCAGGAATTCATGTTTAAAACGATTTAAACTAAAATATGTGACAGTAAATATGTAAACATCACACAAATCTGACAGGAGATAACGTCCGTTATCTAATAACGATCCCACAAAAGATATAGAATCTGAGATATACATATAACTACAGAATGTCTACTAGGCCGTAATTTTCCTTTTAATTTGAATATCAAGTTTCCAAAATTTCACCAAGAAGTCTCAAAATTCTACTCTAAGGGGTGGAAAAGGGGTGTGGGGGTGGTTTTTAAAAATCTCACGTGGGCAGTCACCTTTCTCTTTTTTTAAGATCAAATGTGTAAAATTTCATCAATTTCGAACTGTTGATTCATATAAAAATAAAAACAAAGCCACGCCGCCACAAACATTCTTTTTTAAATATTATACTTTTTTTTTATTTAAGCGACTACATAAAATAATTCTATTTACAAAATATAATGGTTATGTTAAGTAAAGATATTGTATTTCTTAGTCCTCCTCACTAGGGATTCCTGTGTCGAGGCGGACTAAACTTATTTAATTATAGTTTATTTGTCTTCTTTGTCGTTTTTGTGTCTTCATTAGGGTTTTTTCGTTGACCTCTTTCAGCCATATTTTTATGCTTGATTTGTACTCATAAAATTTTTTATAAGTTTTATTTCTTCGGGGAGGATGTTATGGAGTTCTTTTGAAAAGTAGTTTCTTTGTCCGAATGTGGTTTAATAACTTGGAATGTTTTTATGTCATTTTTATTCGATCTTTTGTGATGGATATGCGGTCTAGTAGAGAATTCAGTATTTTTGAGTAGTTTCAATAATATTTTTTTGGTATATATTCGTTGTACATTTGGTTTGTCAAAGTTATTGAAATTTTCAATCGAAGGCGTCTAATGGGTACTTTCAGTATGGTCTTTATGATTCCTTTTTTAATTGTATTCAGGTTATGTACATGTACCTACGTGTACCAGAACCCCATCCTATAATTCCATATTCAATTCGAGAATGACATAATGCATAGTAGATCTTTTTCATATCCTTTTTATAGATAGACATTAAATAAAGCCTAAATGGAATAAAACATGATAAAGTTATTGTTATTACTGTACTGGCTCGCCGATATCTAATGTATCTGTGTATCTACAGATATCTAGTGTATCTACGTATCTATAGGTATCTAGTGTATATACTAAATACCAGGGGTGGCCAACTTGATTGGACCCAAGATCTACTGTTTACTGACGAAACCCTGTGGGGGAGGGGCGGCCTCCGGCGATGCTTTTAAGGGGCGGCAAAATTTCACAATAAATAATAATAATATCTAAAATCTCATATAACCGTTTCCCTCAAACTCTTAATTAATAAGAGCTTCACTCAAGGTTGTTTCCCAAATGTATTAAAACAAGTTATTATCTCTCGAATTTTTAAAGGTGGAAAAAAATCTAAAATTCCAATTACAGACCAAATTGAGTTCTAAGTGCACTCTCTAAAATTGTTGAAGGAATACTGAGAAATCAACTGATTACTTACCTTAACTCTAGAAAAACATTATCAGCAAATCAGTTTGGTTTTCGCCAAAACTTATCAACCTCAGACGCCATCGCTAACTTTACAGACTTCATAACAAGTAATGTTGACAAAGGAAATAAATGTTTAGCAATTTTCCTTGATCTTGCAAAGGCGTTTGATACTGTGAAACACAAAATACTTTTAGATAAACTTAAGAGGATAGGAATATCAGATACAGTTCTTCAATTATTTAGTTATCTAACTGATCGAACGCAATGTGTTAAAATAATCAGTACCTATAGTAGTTCCCAAAAAACAGTTTGTTGCGTTTCACAAGGTAGCATCCTAGGACCCTTATTATTCTTAATCTATATTAATGATCTATGTAACCTACAAATTTGTGGACAAATCACAACTTTTGCCGATGATACGGTTTTGATATATTACGCCAAACCTTGAGATGAAGTCTTTAAAATGGCAGAAAATGGCTTTCGTATAGTTAAAAATTGGCTTAATGCTCACATAACCCTGAATACAGACAAAACTAAATTCTTAACATTTCGGATTTCAAGTAAGCTCTTGCCTTTACAATAAAGCCTTAAACTCCACAGCTGTAACCCCCTATTAACTCCATGTACCTGTCCTTATATAAGTAGAGTTGACAGTATTAAATATCTTGATAATCAAATAGATGATCTTCTTAAATGGAACGTATGTGTTACAAACCTAACGACAAAACTTAGGAAACTTGTCTATTTCTTTAAAAACGTTAGAGATATATTAAATAGAAAACAATTGAAACAAGTTTACTGTGCTCTTATACAATCATCACTTGAATATGGTATTACCAGCTGGAGAAGTGCCACAAATACTTTCCTGGAGCCTTTAGTAAAGATTCAAAAACTAATTTTGAAGGTTATTCTTAAAGTCCCGTTGAGAACGAGCACTGATTTTATTTTTAAGACACTCCTAACCTGCAAAAATTGTATTAAAAAAATATCCAGCTTCATCAATTTAAAAATACACACATGTTTGAAGAACGAATAAGCACTAGAGCCTTAAGAGAGTCAAATGTAAAATCTTTTAACATCCCAGTTTGTCAAACTTCTTATGGGCCTAGAAGTTTTAAATATAATGCAACAAAGCTGTTCAATTCTCTACCTCCTGAAATTAGAAACACGCAAACCAAAAGTGCATTTAAAAGTAAAATCATTGATCACCTCAAATAAACATATCCATCACGAGTATTTAATAACATACTTACCTTTATACCTACTGTGTGTATATATGTAACCATGTACCTATTGCAATCTTCTATACATATATGTAACATATTTGAATTGTATATTTAAAGAAAAAAAGATTTGATATCAATCAACCTGTCATTTTCATAAAAATTTTCATAATATTACTTTAAAAAAATCTTAGATAACCACTATGTAAATTGCCATCTCAACACAGGCGCTTCACACCTAGTGAGATGGGCAATACGTCATTATTATAACCAATTGTAATATGAAAATAATGAAATAAAAATTAAAAAATTGTATATGACTAATTTTCAGTGAGAATGATTAAGGGAGGTCCTTGGCGATGCGATTTGTCAGGAATGAAATTATTGATTTTTTTTCTTTTTGGTGCCGACTATCATAGATGCTGTTTGACTATGGAATGCTGCAATGGAATTCATCATTTCTGTTAATGTTTTGTAATTCCAGATTTAATGTACCCATTTCCGGTAAAATCTGCTAAAAGTGCTAAATCACAAAATCACATTGCCAGTTCTTGTTCGGCTACGGGTCCGAGTGCTCGTGTGGGTTCGAGTTCTATTGGGTTCGAGTCCTTGGCCGGACCCGTGCGTCCGATCGACTTGACTAATAGCCGCGATCAACCGTTTGGCCATTCCTGCTATATACGTATCTACAGATATCTAGTGCATCTACGTATCTACAGGTATCTAGTGTATCTACAGATATCTAGTGTATATAGTATATACTATATACGTTTCTACAGATATCTAGTGTATCCACAGATATCTATAGTGCCTGCGTGCTTACAATTTAGAGATGCTTTATATTTTTTAGAGATTTCCAGTTTCCAAGATAGTCAGCTTTCGTGTGTACTGTATATTTCCATCGTGCAGTTGAGGTACAAGTAATTATCGACACCCATTCAATCAGTTAAGCATCAAATTTTATAATCAGATAAACTGCGAATAATCTTATATGTACCTATATAAAAATCTCGTGTCACATGGCAGAACAACGTTTGTCGGGTCAGCTAGTAGTGTATAATATTACCTGACTAGTTTCTTCACACGGACTCTAAAACAATAATAAATCGTCACGTCGAGGTCGGTGTACTAACCAACAGGCGTATTCCATATTTTGAATTTTTTTAGGAGGTCCAAAAATACCTTTTTTCCAGTTTCCTATACACATTATTAAAAATGTTACTAATTTGTTAAAAAAATTGTAAATAAAACCCTTTTAGCGAAACACGTTATTCATAATAAGAATCCGGCAAAAAAACAGTTTTTTGGCTCAAGTAACAACCTTAGTGAAATTTATTAAAGAGACCGGATTAAAAAATGGCAAAATAGGAGATAGCATAATGGGCTAACGGCCTAAGTGCTCACGGTAACCTGTATGTAAACCATCTCTGCTCTATAATAAAAAATGTGTTGTAGGTACACAAATGATTTTCCTTTGCATTTAAATAAACACTTTACTAAACATTCACAAATTTATTGCAATAACACCATAAACACAGATCATTAAAAGTCCTTAAATTGGTAAATAAATTTAAAAGACCCTTTAGCAGATTTGTTAACAAAGGGTGTAACTTCAAAAACTACCTTTAAAAAGAAAAATCATGGCGCTTCATTCCTTCAGCCGAATCCCGGGGGAAAACTGTCATTTGTGAGCCTAATTGTTATATTTTTTAATAACTCAACCTGTTCATTACCTCATCTCCATATTGGGTTATCCATAATGTGTAAGAAATGCGTGAAAACTATAAAATGCCTACGTCATGCCTCCAAAAGCTGCCTGGGGAACTTTTTCACACGACCGACGACTAAAAAGCATAGATCACGCCCGCCTCAGCGAACACCTGTGCGGTGATGTTCATGTAGCCGGGTATTAACCGGGTACTTACCCGCTGCATACACGGCCGGTACCTACCCGGCTGCGGTACCTACCCAGCAATACCGGCGTACCTAGGCAGGTATCGCGCCACAGTCCCAACGAGTTTCTAGCCGTGAGTGGTCGCGTTAACCGAACGTGTTTGAAATTCATAATACGAACTCTAAATCAGTTTTTTTTTTTTAAATAAATTCAAATACTTACCTAACTGCCTGAAAGCAGGAACTGTAATATATTTATGAAAAATGTGGACATTTATTTAAGCATTTACCTTTTTCGAATAAGATTCTAAAACGAAAGGATTTTTTTTTAAGTGGAGTTTTAAAAGTAGTGAAAATGTAATTAATGTGAAAATAAAATGAAAAAGTGTACAAAAAGTTTTAACTGCAGATTTTTAAATTTTGTTTAGGATATAAAAATAAAAGAGGTGATTTGACTTTCTTCACGTTTTCTTTTTCTTTAAACGACAAATATATCATTCCGATTTTTTTCCGATTCTGATATTATTTATCATTGTTTATGTCATAAATTGTAAAATTGTAATGGATATCACGTAAAATGTAAAGAGTGTTACTATACCTACCAGTGGCGGTCCGTGATTTTTCAGTGAGCTAGAGTGGTAGATAAGATTAAAAATGCGACATGATTGATGTTGTAGCTGAAAAAAAGATTTTTAAAAGAATCCAGATTTAAAATTCGAACAAAAATTAAAATTTTGAAAAAAAAAAGTTTTCAGCTACAACAACGTCAATAATATACCACTTCAATCTTATCACTCTAATGGCCGTTATAATGACATCTTTTTTCAGCCCGATTCCAGTTAGACACAAAAGTCAACATTTTTCGCTCTACGCCATCGCTATTTTCATCTCTTTTTCATATATACGAGTTCAATTGTCATCACTGCAAACAACAAATGAACCATGCTGTTTGCTGTGATGCCAACTGAAATCGTAGATATGAAAATAGAGATGAAAACAGCGATCGCGTAGAGCGAAAAGTGTTGACTTTTGAGTCTAATTGGAATCGGGCTGAAAAAAGACGTCGTGTTAACGGCCATAACTTGGAAAAGTCGCGGACTTCTACTGATAACTACCTAAATTGTAATTTGTAGGCTTAAATAATAACTAGAAATAGTCGATTATTCCTTATAACAATATTTCTTATAACGCTTTCCATAAATCCTACCAACATTACATTGCTTACTAGTGATATCGGGCATAATCGACATTCAGCCGAGCCTTTTCGAAATGATCTACGTAAATACAATCGAAACAATGTTTGTTTTCATGTTTCGAAACAATTTTAGGAATATTTCTAAATGATCAAAATTGAACGATTTTTTTCTAAAAACCTATCATGGGTACGAAATATTCGTTAGAATAATTGAATCACTGTATTGAAACAAAAATACCTACAATTCTATTACCGTGTACCTACCTACCTACTGCTATATAAAATATAATAAACAGTTTCCCCGAGGACCGGAATTTCAGTTGTTAAACCTCGGCCTGAAAGATATTTATGTTCATCAAGTTTTTATCTAGTACTAACCCTGACAAGATAAGCCGTCTCATAAACATTTCTGAGCATGCTGAAATATTATTTAAGAGGAACGTTTGGGCGACCCTTTTCGGCATGTCTCATACAAAACTTTATTTTGGATTTGAGACCAAAATACCCAACCAAACTGCAAAATATATATTTTTTAAATGAAAAGTTAAAGAATTCTGTTGTGCTTCATTTTGGAAGCAACTTTGGAATTATTTATAATTATTAAAAAAATACTCTACCTTATGTTCTGTGTTAATATAATGAAAAATATAATAAAATGTTAAACAGGGTTAAATTTATTTTAGTTTTTTTAAGATATAAACGCCAAACTTTCGTTCCGAGGTAAATCGGTAATTTGTAATTTAAAATTACACTCATCAAAATGATTTCTTTTATTAATTTTTATTTTTTATATTCTATTTAATCATATTTTTATAATGAATCTGGTCAAATTTTTATTGTTTTTTATTTATTCAAATAATTTCCCAGGTTGCCTCTAAAATCAAAAAATTATGATCTTTAATGGCCTATATTTTATAATTTAGAGCAAAAATAAATAAAGTAACTCATATTCGTACAAGATATTTGATGTAACTTTAAATTTAAAAAATAATTTTTCCGTTTGGTTGGATATTTTGATCTCAAATTCAAAATTAAGGTTTGTGTGAAACTGGCCGAAACGGGCCGCGAAACGTTCCTGTTAACTATTTTTACTACTGAACTATTTTACCAGCCATTTTACTGGTCAATGATTTTACTACTTTAACTATTTTAAAACCGAACAGTTTCACTATTTAACGATTTACTACTTAATTAATTACTTTTGCTTTTACTACTAACTATTTTAATACTTACATGTTTTAAGATTTAACAATTTGTAATTACTTAACTTTTTACTACTTAACTATTTTAAACTTAATTATTTTAATATTTAACTATTTAAATACTACCCAACTATTTTACTACTTATTTTTTTAACTACTTAACTATTTTACTACCTAGTCAAAATGACAAGTTGAATAAGTTGAATAAACTTTAAAGCCCTTAACTTTAAAGTGGTTAAAAGGAAATGACCCATTAAAACCACTGAAATCCTTCGCTCCCCGTTAAAAAAACAACACTATCCATAGAGAGAAAGAGAAAAATCGTCTAAATACATGGTGTTCGGAAACTCGTAGTGTTAGGAAAGCGGGAAACTGATGAATCTACATTTGGAGTCGATTTTGTAGTATAACTTTTTTTTATTCGAGTTTTCGATTTCGAGTAAATCGAGTCCAAATTTGGAATGTTTTAATTAGATTTGAAAAAAATCGTTCGCTACGGGATTAATATCAGCTGTTTAATGTCTTTTAAAATGTGGACCCGTCTTCAAAGGTTTTTTTAACCCTTCAATTGCCGAAAAAAATTAAATAAAATCAAAATGCTCAGAACGAAAAAATAAGTTTTTTGGTTTCTCTACGTGATGTAAACTAACTTGTTTCACACTTTCTATACAAGTTTTCAGGTACAGTTTGTCAATTAAGTTTAGAAAATAAATTATGGCGCTGCGATCGTTTTCTAGGTTTTAAATGGCAACACCAAGATGGCAATAAGACAATGAATGTATGTTTTAAAAAACACTTATGGCCAAAATGCATATTTCATACCGTATTTGTATTTTCAAAAATTTTGCACGAAAAACTCTAATTTAGTAGAAGTAAAATAAAACAAAACAAGTTTTATGTGCGCGTTTATTTCGATATAAAAACGTAGGTAATTAAAAACTTGAGTCTATTAATTCAACACCCGACATGTAATTATTGTCTTCGTCCTCGCGTGATTCTTCTTCCTGCGCAGTGATTGTGATCTTCATCTAAAGGCAGTTCATCGATATCATCATATATGTTTAGTACTGCCTCGTGCATAATATTCTGACTCAATTTTCATCACGTGTTTGCAACAATTTTTCCAATCATCAGCACTTAAGCTATTACATATTATTATTATTATGCCCAATTTCCGTTTTCCCGGTGTTTCAAATTTTCCATCTGCCTTTTCCCCTTCCTTGGCGATTCATCTTACCATTGAATAAGATTTACGTGGGTGTGAAAAACATCAAAAAAATTATTTAGATGTATTGCATAGAAATGGGATAGGTCTACGCCTTAATAATCTTGAAGCCCTTGAAATAAAAAAGTCATTAAAAATAAATAAAACCAATTTACTTAATAAACAATTAGATTTGTCTAACACCCCGATTTTTAAAATATTTCCATTACCCCCACCCACGTTCACCCCTCCCTCTTAGACACCTCCCTCATCGCCCCCACCTAAGTTGATATTCTGTCTCCCTCTTCTAATTTTACTTATAAATACCATGTTTTTCTGTATTATGTTCAATATATTTTTATTCACCCCTGAGGAAGGTTCAGTACGAACCGAAACCGGTTGGATTAAAAAATAATAAAGTGGAATTGAAACAAAGTTATTTAATTGTGTTTATTATAAAAAAAATATTATTATAGAAGGTAGTTTAAAAAAACACATTAGATAATATTCACTTAGAAAGAAAGAAAGAGAAAATTAAGAAAAAAGTTATTTTTCTACGAGTTTAAAGTTGCATTTTTTTTAATTGAGTTTTTAACTTTTTCCTGTGGCCGCCTATGAACCATTGATATATATATACTAGATGACTAACGACCGCGCCAAAGCATTGCCACTGCACATATGTCCAAAAGCATATGCCCCGCTAACGTCAGTTCAGTGCTCATTGTGACGCTGACCGTCTTGTGCCGGACGATACGCGATCAAAACTATCACCAAAATGGTTAAATGCGTCGCGAAAAAATGCGATTCAACATTATAAAGCAAGTGAAATTACTTTCCACACCTAAGTTTATTGTTTACATATTCACATTTAATTTTAAAAAAGCAGAAAATGAAATAAAATGTCAAATACTCTAATATAGGTTCAGTGTTACCACTAAAAAGTCGTTTTGGTTTTCCCACATTAATGGGAGAATACATAATTTATGGAATAAGTTACTATGGAGGTAACCATATTAAAATACTTAATAAAAAATGTTTTAATCTTCATACAACATACTTCATTAAAACTTATTTTAGTTTATTAATGAATAATCTAGTAATTAATTATATTTTTTTACGTATTTTATATTAATAATTTTGCAGGGTACCATAAAATGCAGCACGCCGTGAGAAATGGGTGGAAATAATTCGATTGCTGAGAAAAGAACTTTGAAAACACTTTTGAAACAATTTCGGTTTGAGTATTATATACTATTGGTTCAATAAAAAATATTGGAACAAATAATGACTTCATTATTTCATTAGTTGTGCATACTTTTAGTCGTATAATAAAAAATACATATTTAAAATAATTTTATTTAATTACAAACTAACGTAAAACAAAACTATTTCATTGTTTATTTTGGGTAAAATTTCACATTGCAGGCAACACCAAGCCGCTATTGCAGGTTTGCGTTTCTGGCTTTGTCTAATCCTAGCGGTGGTAATGTTCTCGTGACTTGTGCAAGTGAGACAAATATATGTTTACTTTCAAATGTTTAGTGATTCCAAAGCTACGTCGTTGCAGTTGTAGAGTGGTTACGCTTTTTTCGATGAGCGGTAATGAAGTTTGCTTCTCTATTTATATACCTCAATGCTATGAACTGTCAAATGGAAGTGTCAAATTCGGATTTTTAAGCATAACCTCAAATCAGATTCTAATAATCGCTCTAAAATTGGCATAAATCTTGTAATACTAATCAAATTTATTAAAAAACTATACTACGTACCAGTCTTTTCTGTAGTTCGCTTTTAAACATCTTCTAAATTACATAGGAGCTACTTCGCGCGATAATCGGCTAGGCAGCGTCAAAAAATGCAGTAGTGGTGCAAGAAAAGTTATATACTGCAATTTGTTTATTTTTATTAAATTCAAGCAATGCACAGGCAAACAATAAAAAAAATAATTATTAAATGAGCGATCTTCACTGTGTTCTACACGGTTTTAAGACATTAAATCGGATGACAGCCAACAGTCATACGAAACGTCATGGACAAAGCGAGTAATTCGGTGTTGCCATAGTAATGAAAAAATTTAGTTCCAATTTAATAAATTTCTAAACTTACTTGCCAAACTGTACATTGTAGCATATGAGTTCTACATTCTAACCCCGGTAATTTTTCAAATCGTTACTTTTTTAAATTGAAATAAAGTTTTTTGAATGATTACAAATATTTAACTATTTCAATGGTATTTTTCCTTCGGCGATACGTTCTAGTCCCGGGTCGATCGATCCTTTTACGCGACCCGAATCGCTCACGACACACTGCACTGGCATCACGAGCGGGTCGCGAAGACCCGCTGTTTTCGCGACACAAAATATGACACTCGATTACGCTTCACCCAGCTACTTTCTATTACCTGAGTCGAGTGAGCGGGTAGCGAAACCCGAGTGTTGACAACCCGTTCGCTCTCTCATTCATCTATCTATCGTCACTCGTCCCGCCACATCCGCACCCGAAACCCAGGTTGCAGTAGTAGAGCTGTTGCGAGAAGTGGGTCGCGAGACCCGGGTGCTGACGAAAAACTGACCCGCTCGCTCTTTGGTGGTCCGTGAGCGGGTTTCAATGAGCGGGTTATTCACGACCGACCCAGGACTGATACGTTCATTATAATAATATGTAATAATAGTACGCAATTGGATAAATTGAATAGCGCGGTTTCTGTGGAAAATCACCCCAAGGGCGCTGTGTGGATGCTCAATTTTATAAACCATAATAATACTATTTGATTTATACATCAATTTTGAGAACAGCAGTAATGCCTTTTTTGCCGATAATACATTTTCCCCAGAGAATTTTATGATATCAGTTAATGTAAAAACTGCTATACGGCGTAAATAAATAAATAAACATGTGTGCAATGTTCTCACCTTCTTCAGAAACTCTTCCTTTATTTTTCCTGGTATTCAAGGAGTATATTTCTCAGGATCTGTAGCCCCATCGGAGCCTTCGCACCCCTCGGACCCCCCGCCGCCCTATGGAGAGGTGTGGGAGGGCCCCGCAGAGCCTTGGGGCCCGCGCGCCCCCAGTCCTTCGCCATCCGTCGCTTCACAGGTGAGACAAGAGACAAATTGCCTATGTACTGGCTCATTATTATACTGAAACACCGGCCCTAGAAGATTAACGCTTGCAACACAGTATTACCTTTACATATATAAACACACACTTCACAGCAATCTACACATCTGCCTTGATGATGGATACTGTAAAGCTGGGATCCCACCTGATATATTCCATAATCTATTTTATAGAACCTATGAAATAAATTAGTTAGAACAGACTTTCTATGCGATAGAAACACAAAATTGAATGAACTTCAACTTTGGTTCTACGCTATAGAATGTAGAATAGGTAATGTTGGGTTCCCATCATATCCTCTTTTTAATTTAATTTATATATTTATTACTTGACATTGTATTGATTATTATTATTATATTATATTGATTATTATTTGATAATATGTGTCTCACGGGGTGCTTTATCCTTGCTCTTTTATCTTATAAAATTATTTTATTTTATAAGATAAAATAAAATACAATAATAAAGGAGGTAATGAAAAAAAAATACAAAAATTAAATAAATCGGCAAATGTTATGAGGTACGGTTGAATATAATCATGTATGTATTGTAATGGTATGAACGTGTTAATATGTATGAACATTTTATTATTTTTCAAAATATTTTTTTTTTGTAATATCGCCTTTTTGTTATTTAATCCATCTTTTAATTTTGTAACTGAAATGTTTTTTTGTTTTCCTCGTTTTTGTATCGAATGAAAGATTGTTGAATGCTGTCTCTGATGTTGAATATATTCTCTGAGAATCTATGGTCTATTTATAGAACGAAAGTGTAAGTCTTTTTTTTTACATTAACTCCACACAGGAGGCCCTGAGGAAAATAATTTCCCTCAGGGCCTATGTCATCTGGGATGCTGTGTGGAGGGTCTTTTTGAGGAGAGGAAGGAATGAACATTGGTCTTGAAGAGACCCATGTTGTAGGAAGGAGGAAACACAGAGGCCGGCAAATCATTCCACAGCCGAGCTGTTGAACACAAGAACGAGTCGAAGAAACGACCCGTTCTCATGTGACAAATGTCAACCGTGTACAAATGTTGGGCACGCGTTTGGCGTGTTTCCCGACTATGCACCGGTGCCGAAGGGATCAATGATGCTAGTTCCTCGGAGCATCTTCCATTGTAATACCGGTAGAACAAGGATAGCATTCCCACCCGACGCCTGTGCTCTAAAGATTGCAATCCGTCTGTTAAGATGGGAGAATCTATCAAACGGACCGCCCGTTTCTGCACAGAGTCGAGGGTATTTTTCAGGTATTTTGGAGCTCCAGACCAGAGATGGCTGCCAAATTCAACCGTGTGGCGTACTTGTGATTTGTACAAGGTTAGCAGTTGTGTACCATTAAAGTATCTGCGGGCCCTGTACAGTACGCCCAGTTTTTGGGAGGCTAACTTTACTCTGGCTTCGATGGAGCCCCCATACCTGAGCTGGTCACTTAGGGTTACACCAATCATATCAATGGAGGGCCTGTTCGGAAGATTGCTTCCGTTGAAGGAGACTAGATTTTCATTTCGATCCCTTTTAGACGTAATCAGACAAGATTGGGTCTTTGAAACATTAAATTCAACGAGATTATTTTTACCCCAAGAGAAAACACTCTCGAGGTAACCGTCCATTCTTTGCTTCAAAGCCCTATGAGCTGTTGGAGTTTGTTCAACTTTGGGTTTACATTCCATGGAGAGCCTATTCTCACTGTTTCATCTATTTCATAGATTCCATGAAATAGATTAGATCAAAAAAAAATGTAAAAACATTTCAAAAAGCTAGACACTCTGTTCCCATAACGACTGATATTCTTAGAATCAAACGTAAAAAATTCCAACTTCGAACTCGATTTACTCGAAAACGAAAGCTTAAATCAAAAACTTATAATCGATTCCAAGCTCCAAGTGTGATGTAGATTCACCAGTTTCCCGCCTGTACCAATGACGTTATATAAATAGATTCGCCATAGTCTCACATGCTCGCAAAATAATGTGGCAAGTAAGCAACACTCTTTTGTTTTCAGCGGTTTTCAGTAATTTCTTAATTCAAAAGTTATTCATTTATTAAAAAGTTATGCTACTTTCACACTGAAGCCAAACTTCCAACTCGAACTTCCAACGCATGAACTACCCTTCTACGCAATCGTCCGAAAGTTTGAAGTTGGAAGTTGACCTCAGTGTGATCGTACCATAAGACAATTTAAAGAATATGTGTTTTTTCTCAAATGACCTACAAAATTGTCGGACGGGGAACATGAAAATTAATTGTATTGCTTATATTAATCGATAATAATAAGTAATTTGTGTGTACATATAAATTAAATGCTATTTCTTCACTTTTACTAATGTTTGCCGTGTAATGGAAACATTTTCTCATCATACGGAGGGAATTTTGGCGCTTTTTAAATCCAATTTTCCTACTGGTAAGACATGACCTTACTTGACGAGTGACAGTTTAGTACTAAAGTACTAGATATCGAGATCGGTACAATTGTCTTGTTCTTGTCTTCCCACTTTGAGATTTCTACCCCGCGTCTAAAGTATGTAACGTCTTTGGCCTGTACCACCACTTTCCGGACACCATTAGTTGACACCGTTCAAAGGCTTTGTGTCATTTTATTTATTTTGTGTTTATTGTGAAAAATAGTGAATCCAATGTTTCACAAAATTCCAAATTATAACATAAATTTATTACATCAGTCGAGATTTCAGTTTATTATTTATTTATTTTACGATTGAATTTATTTCTTTAGTTCTTCGAATTTTATTTTGTACACCATTTTACTCTTTACACCTTTTTTTCTAAACCATGTTATTGCTTGGTTTTTGCATCTAAAATAAGTCTAAATTGCTCGAATCCGCAGTAAAAATAAAATAATAAATTATTTATCCACGAAGCTAGTTGTGCAAAATTCAATGGAACAAACAATAATGTCAGTTTTTTCTAAGTTTATACCGAGCAGGAAATTTATTTATCTGAGTCGATACGAAGCCATAATAATATTATCATGTGGCTAATAAACGGATATTTCTCACTGCACATTTACGAGCTTGATTACGTGTAAAGAAATAATCTGTATAAGGACATATATCCAGGCGTAGGCTTCTCTTTTTTATTTTATCGATTATACTTTGCTTGGCTTTCATTCCTTTTACGGCATTTTATCTTATTTCACAGTTTTTCCTCATCCTTGCAACACTCCTTCCTAACAAATTGGCCATTCTATTTATGAACTACTAATTTTGTAGATTTTTTGTTGGTAGGTTATAAAATGGCATTTCAAGTTAGCTCACCTTTAAAGATATATTATTATTTATAATGTTAACACATGCAACAAAGTTATGACTTTCGCATGATTTTCTGCGATTATAATAATCTAAACGTTTGTATTTGTAGGGTTTGGAATTTAAAAAAGCTTAGTTCCTACCGGGATGTCGGTTCCTACGCGTAGGTACCTATCCCTAACCATCACCTTGCTGGAAAAGTATTTGAAATTTGGAATAATGCCAAGAAAAAAACTGCAAAAACGAGTGCATTTGTTTTGAAAGCAAAAGAAGATTTGAAACTACATTGGAAGCAAGTTGTTGGTGTTTTTCGTGTACACAAACTCGTTTTTAGGTAAAAAGAAGGAATATGACCACCTCGGAAGTACGTAATATCGTTTTGTACTCATTCGTTTTGTTCTGTCGATAATCACCTCGAGGAATCGCGATCAAAATTAATTTGCGATGGACCTATATAACTAGTATAACTACCTAGGTACATTGTTATTGTGTCGTATGGTCCTTCGCAGAAATACAGTGGTAAGTGATTGATTTCCATTCCCTTTTCCTTGCATATTTTGTTTTTCCTACACATACCGTCACCCGATTCCAACAAACACCACTTCGTTTCATTTGGTTATTAGCAGTCCATTACAAGTTCATCTAAAGCTGTAATTCATATGCGGTTTTGGACGCAATAATTTGGGAGGCTGGTATGGGTACCGTCATCCCAGGAACCATTTATTATATAACCAACACCTCCGCCATAGGTCACCCCAAGTAGTTCGCTACGTTTGGTGGCTTGGTAGGGGTTCTTTATCTAGGTCTTGGCGGCCAATAAATATGCCTACCTGCTGCGTGGCGGGCCAGATCAAGAGAAACTGGTTATAATCTAGACCTCTCCAGGCGGACTCTCTCGACCCACCGCCTTGCACCGCAATGGGAGGGATGGATTCATACCTAGACATATTGACCTCCAGATTCCTTCCCACCCCTGATACCTTTTTCATTATTAGAACTTCCTTTCCCTGAAAAGACTCTCCACACAGCATCTCTAAGGATCACATAGGCCCTGAGGGAGTTTTTTTCTCAGGGCCTCCTGTAAGGAGCTAATGTAAAAAAGGCGCTATCCATTCAAAATACCAAACCTAGAAAAAAACACCTTTTCTATTCAACGGGTTTGTATTGTGGATACCTAAGTACGATAGACACCTAATCCTGATTATATCTTCTATAATTACTTTTTTATGATCACGTTTAAATCTCCACGACCTATCTGAAATTAAGAATCATTGCATAAAATATCTGAGCTGATCATTGACCTGATGTACTTGGTCGAAGGAGCTGATTGATGGTACCTACTATCTTAAAAAAAGGATTTGTTTTCAAAAATATTAAATTTATAACCCTGCTTCTAAATAATAAAAAAAATCTTCAAAATAATTATTTATAACCCAGCGGGACTGCTAAAAAACGGATATTAAATTCGTAACACAAATTTCAAAAATAATAAACAATGCAATATTCCTTTACGAGAACAAAATTAAGAAGAAAACAGCAAATTCTTAAATTAAGGTGAATCTTAATGCTAAATAACAATTTTAGATCAATAAATACCTACCTACTAACGAGTCGGCTTTGATTATATAAATGTCTAGATAGAGTGTTGCGCTGTAACTCCGAAAAAAGAACGGGCCAGATTTGAAACGCTTGTGTGCGTGACACGCACACAAGTATAGGTAACTTATATTGTTAACGTAAAGCGCTCAACGTCACTGTAGGCGTGATGAGTGATACCAGCTCCCGAGTATTTCCCATAAAAGTGGGTAAAAAATATGTTTCGGTTTAGCGGGACCTATAATTCGTTTAATTTTGAATTCATTTAAGTAAGATAGTGTTCTAAATATAATGATATAAATGAAGAGAAAATCATTGTTAAAAGAGATTTATTTTTGTTTGATTATTTGGTAAATTTTGGGGATTGGTGTGTCCATGGCTATTACGAATAATTTTTAGAAAAAAACTTTAGATTCACCTTAATCACTATAAAAGGAAACTTATTGCATCACGGCTGGCGGAAAATAATGCATTTTCATTTTCAATGTCGTTAACTAAAATTTCAATTCGCGAACCGAAACTATGACAGCCCGCCCGCCATTTTGTCACTGTCAAAATACGTTTTTGAATGGTTTGTTTGGCTACGCAGGGTTTGTGTAGCGGGCTTGTGTATGTTATCTTTACTTTAAAAAACAGCCTACGTTTTTGAATGGTTTGTTTGGCTACGCAGGGTTTGTGTAGCGGGCTTGTGTATGTGACAAATGGTGGGCGGCAGCGGGCGGGCTGTCGAAGTGTCGGTCGGAAGTGAAATTTTATTTAACGACATTGAAAATTAAAATGCATTATTTTCCGCCTGCCGTGAGGCAATAAGTTTCATTTTATAGTGATTAAGGCAAATCTAAAGTTTTTTTCTAAAAATTATTCGTAATAGCCATGGATACTAATCCCCAAAAATTACCGATTATTTTTAAAAAATAAATAAGAAATACAGAAAATAAGAAAGATACATTCATAGACGCTGCCAACTGGCCGGCAGGCATCGTTGTGTCTAAATTGAAAATTTTATCATCATCAAATAAAGAAGGTGGCCCATATCCAGGTAAATCCCTAAAAATGGTAAAACTATCTTGTCACACTAAAAAAGACAATGCAACTTTTTAAAACTAAAGCTATCGATAGTTATTATTTATTCTTAATGACCTTCCCTTTTAATTTGTTTTTTAAACAGTTTTCGTATAGATTTTACATCCCGGTTAATATTATCCAATTTTGTCTTATAGTGAGGCCAAATATTTTTCCACGGCCAAACTTATCAAATTAACTTGATGCAGAAGACCGTAAATCTGATCGGTTTTTACTTCGAAATAATTATCGGGAAAATTTAATTTGAAGAACAGGCAACCCTGTAAACATGGCGTCAAAACATGGGGTCAAACGGCGTTGTCCTTAGACCAAATTACACTATTAAAACTGAATTGTTTCTTTAACTGAATGGTTATTTAAAGGTTATTAACCGATGATAGGTAACATTTTTAGTTGTTTTCAATCGTCCTATGTAATTCCTGCACACTGATATAGCGCAAATCGTCATTTTCAAATGTCACACAACACGTGTTTACCGTACAACGATAGTGTCGCCACTGAGCGGACAGGCCGACCGCCGAGCTTATCGGCCAACATTTGGCAGATATTTTTTTTGGCGCTTCGTCACTCGAGCGCTATATCTAGACATTTATATAATCAAAGCGAGTCGGTTTAGATCAGAGGTTCCCAAACATTTTTTTCTCGTACACCACATTCAAAATTTTACTACTTTCGGTGGACATTCGGTGGACGTGCTGTTACATTTCTAACATATTCCCAAAACTCATAAAAAAATGTGAAGATTAGATCTAAAGATGGAAATTTCGTCACGGCTGAGTTCTAATCCTAAAATACACTACTTCAAAAATTTAAGGTAAGTTTAAAAAAAATGAAATTAATGCTAAGTAAACAGGCTATCTATCTGTAATTGAAACAATTTTTGTGAAGCCCATGGACCAAAAAAAATACAAAAAATTTCAAATTTGTTTTTTCGCGATATCTGTTAGGATTGCATAAGAACCGTAGCTCTTATAAAAATTCAGCCAAAAATCTGAAAATTTGAATCTTAAAGCTTCAAAATTCTTTTTTTAAAGTCTCAATTCCCGTTTGCTTATATCTACGATTTTTTCTCGAACAAATGACGTAGCTTGAAGTAAAACACTGTCACTTGAATTGACTAACTAACTAACTAACCATCACGCCGTTTCCCGTAAGGGTAGGCAGAGAGGACGGACCGCCAAACAACTCGGTCTTGGCACACACCCCTTGCCTCGTTTACATTCATACATCGTCTCATACATGCTCTTCTATTATTCTGACTCTTGACACGTATCAAGTATCTGATTCACTTGGTCGTACCGTGTCTTTCTTGGGCGTCCTCGACTTCTTCTACCATTCACATTTGCGTCATATATTCTCCTTACACTACTTAATTTTACTCATTATGCTTACATCAGCCTTACATTCTTTGCGAATCTCCACGGTTCTCACACGATCGTACATGGTTTTACCACACATTCGCCTCAGCGATCTCATTTCTACAGCATTCAGTCTACTTTCATCCTTCCTCTGCCAGTTCCATGTCTCACTGCCATACATCAGGGTAGGTACCAGTACTCCGTTATGGACAGCTAGCTTCGCTTCTTCGGAGAGTTTTTTTGTTGGCGTTTAGCCCTCCATTAATGGAGTTACCTGCATTTACCCTTCTTTCAATATCTCTATCAGCCTTACCATCTCTCGTGAACATACTTCTCAAATACACGAACTCATCCACCTGCTCCAAATATTCATCATTCACAATTATGTTCCACATTGTTTTCATACTCTCTCTTTCAAATACCATGACTTTAGACTTGAATTAAGGTTAGGACTTCAAGTTACGTCACGGATTTTTAGGCACTACCCCCTTGATGAGCTAACCTTGTTACGCATTTTCTACTAACCTTGCATATTACCGCCTATTACCCTATATTCGTGGCGATAAAGGCACACTAATAATATACACAATTTTGGCTTGTGGATTGCTGTTAACTTTTTTTAAATGATGTTGGAAAAGGGTAAGTAAGTAGGTACTTACTTTAATTTTACAATTTAATTAAATACGAAGTACCTACCTATTTGGTTTTACTCTTATTTTGAATAATTTACTCGTAAAATTTGAATCACAAAATCATTCGCTTTTTTTAATTATTTATTTGGCTTTCACCCATTAAGGATGATCTTGGCCATTTATTAAAGTAAATTACATATTTTTAAAATTATTTACATTTCCAGTTTTTTTTTTTTGTAAATTAGTTACATTAACAATTTTTAAAAATTATTTACATTTTCAGATTTTTTTTAAATTAGGTACATTGTCAGTTTTTTTAAATTAGTTACATTTTCATAATTTTTTTAAAATTAGTTACATTTTCAGTTTTTTACATGGAATAGATAAATTATATTAGCAAATATAGACAATGGGCCAAGACAAATATTCATATGATTATACAAGTTGTAACATACAGAGTTGGTTTTAGTAGTAATTACAAAATTGTAGAGTAGGAAGATGTACAGGTTCCCAAAAATAGGAACCTATACAACTGTACACACAGAGTTGGCATTAATAGTAATTACAAAATTGAAGAGTAGGAAGATGTACAGGTTCCCAAAAATCGGAACCTGTACATATTCCATACTTCCATTTTCATACAGAGTAACATACAGAGTAACACACAGAGTTGGTATTAATAGTCATTACAAAATTGTAGAGTAGGAAGATGTACAGATTCCCAAAAAAAGGAACCTGTACAACTGTACATAATAACACTGCCAGAAACAAATGTATACGTATGGAAGAGAGAGAAATGTGATTGATGCTTAAATGTTGAGGCCATTTTTGTAAATAAATTTTGCTAACAAATAGTGAATTTCAGGAGAGTTGAGACTAAGAAGGCAGGGTACACTGGTAGGGAATTCAATTTTAAGTTTTAACAATTCAGGTATGATGTTTGGAAATTGGTCATTGATAGGACACTCAAAAAAAAATTGGTGCTCAAACGGTCGATCGCGAGTGCTTTTTGAGTCGATCTCGAGAAAAAATTGCCGATGTAAATAGATCTATTCACAGTTTTTGCTTCAGTTGATCCCCAATAAGGCCTCAATAAGACTAAATCATGCCTTTTTGTTTATTATTTATTTGTATCTTATATTTATCAATGGTCGCGCCTTTTTTTGTTGTTCACTCTATCCTCATTTATGGTGTGTGACTTCAAAAGTCCCCATTGGAAAAAAATCGACTAATTATTGCATATTCATGGTGAAATATTGTCGAAAATTGCCCCCTTAAAAGCCCGAAGTTATCGATCTAGTTTCTAGTGTGTGGTTTGGTTTATTTACGAGTCAGTCAGTCCGAGTTGTAACTGAAGACGATACGAAGTTTATTAATAAATAATACAAAATGCGGTGAAGAGAAGGAAAGCGTTTCATTTTAATAACTATTGGGAGGAATAATTGCACAATATTTCACAATAAATAATAATAATAATATCTTGTAAAATTTTAAACCATTTCAATTCGTATTTTTGACGCACCAACTTGTTTTCCATGACTAAGTTTCTACGTTGTATTCTCGAATGCATGTACGAAAGAAGTTCATCAGAAATTCATCAAAATTATACTGTTGGTTACCTATTACAATCTGTGCACAGTTGAAACATTTTTTTGTGAAATGTGAATCTTATGTGGACGTCATCAATCCAGCCTGCTACATCAACCAGTGAGTTTTACGCTTCCTTATTTCCTACCTTCTAAGAAAGTTCCTCACATACATCATTTTTTACATTCACTATGTATGTGCTGCCAGAATCAAAGAGAAACTATTTTCATGTTCTGAGTGTAGTTTAAATTCGCCGCACAAAGATTTAATTTAAACCAGCTTCGTTTTCAGAATGTAAAATTCCAGTTCTTATATTCGAAGTACAGTTATAAAATTCTGGTTGCATGCAGACTGTGTATGTGTAGCCAGAATCAAATAAAAACAAAAAAAATGATTTCTACGCACCCCCCCCCCCCCCCCCCCCCCAGGGCTTGAAAAATCTGCGGTTGAGTCGATCGATCGTAGTCTACAAGTTTGAGCACCCCTGGTCTAAAGTATCCTCTGAACCACAATCACAATAAAGCGAATTGACTATGTGGAATCAATCTGGCGAGATGGCTAAGACAACAAGTATGACCTAAACGCATTCGAATATTCGAATAATTCGGTGTATTTTTTAGGCATGGAAGTGTATTTGTGAAACCAGGGCTTGAGAGGAATAGAAGGTTGAATTAAAGAGTACTGGTGACCTTTTAACAGAGAGGATGATTTCCATTCAGAGGACCATTGGCGTTGTAACTTATTTTTTAAAAAATAGGAAAATAGTCTCTAACAGGAATAGGAATAGTACTTAATGGACCATGAACAATGGATTCCTTAGCAATAGAATCAGTCTTTTCATTTCCAACAATACCAAGGTGTCCTGGGATCCAGGCCAAGACCACTGACACGTGAGCCAGCGACAAGGAATGCAGGAGGTCTCTGATAGAGCAGATAAGAGAGCCACTAATGGAATTGAGAGGGGATGCGCTTATTTTTTGTAATGAGCTAAGTGAGTCTGAAAGGATGAGAGCATTTCTAATGTTGAGAGATTTGACGAGATGTAAAGCTTATATGATAGCTATGCATTCAGCAGAGAAAATGGAACATTCTTTGGGAAGTCTGTGTGGGAAACACAATTTTCTGTGAGGTGCATAGACACTGGCCCCACAATGGGAGTCCGAACTGAGTTTGGAACCATCTGTGAAAAATTTTATATAATTTGGCCAGTTATTTTCAATAATTTTGTTGAATTCTGCATTATTGGATTGAACTAAGTTTTTAATATTTGTTTTATATATTCCTATAAATTGGTGCACCTTTGGATAGAAAGTAAGACTTTCATAGGGATAAGAGTATAAGGGGAGAGATTCATTGCGATAGGAGTTTGTGGAAACATCCAGGAAAGTGTTGAAGCAATTATAGAGAAGGGGAGGGGAATGTTTTTTCCAAAATGGATTCAAATTGACCTCATACTTTAACAATTGAAGTTTGGGAATAAAGGGATGAGAAGTTATTGAGCATGTTTTGAAAATATATTTTTCTGCTAGGCATCGCCTTCTTATATTTAAGGGAGGTTCGCAGCATTCAACTTGCATTGTGTTGATTGGGGAAGATTTCATGGCTCCTAAGATAAGGCGAAGAGATTTAGACTGAATTTTATCTAATTTAAGCGAATTTGAAGTGGACATTGGATCAAACAGACAAGATCCGTAATCAAGATGGCTTCGGATGAGAGCATTGTACAGAAGTTTTAAAGATGATGGGTGTGATCCCCACCACACTCCGGACAGAAATCTAAGGGGATTGATGTTGCTTTCGCATTTCATGATGACATGATTTATGTGAGAATTCCAAGTAAGTTTTGAGTCTAAAAACATTCCCAGGAACTTAACTTCTTTAGAGATAGGGATGATTTCATCGCCAAATCTCACCTGAATTTCTGGGAGCTTTCGACGACGAGTGAAGATGACAACTTTGCTTTTGGAGGGGGAAAGTTCAAGGCCATTAATATTAACCACGCCAAGAGTTTTCTAAGAACATTGTTGATTGCTGATGCTGCGATAAAAATATTACGGGATATTTTGTAGAAAGTCAAGTCATCAGCATATTGGAGTATGTTGCACGAGAATTGAATAGATTTTTCTAGATCATATGTGTAAATATTGTAAAGGATCGGGCTTAAGACCCACCCTTGCGGGAGACCTTTGAAAATGTGTCTAATGTGGGGAGGGGATTCAGACCCATCTACAAAAATAGTTCTCTGGGAGAGCAAATTGACAATGAACTTTACCAATTTAGGCGGAATACCTATTGCCAGTAACTTTTCTTTCAGGATGGGGATATGAACATTGTCATATGCTCCACAGATGTCTAAAAACACTGCAATGCAATATTCATTTTTAGATAATGCTAATTTGATTTCTGTAACAAGAGAGGAAAGGTTGTCAAAGGTACTTTTACGCTTTCTAAATCCAAACTGGGAAGGAGAAAGAATTTTATTTTTTTCTACGAACCAGTCCAATCTATTCTTAATCATTCTTTCAGATACTTTGCAAAGAGTAGAAGAGAGGGCGATAGGTCTGTAGCTTGAACCTATGATTGGATCTTTACCACTTTTGCAAATGGGAATGATATTTTGAATTTTCCAGTCAGGGGGAATAATGCCAGAATCCAGAAAGATATTGATGAGAGAGAGAAAGTAGGTAAGAGAATTGTCATCAGAATGACGGATGAATATATTCAGGATTTCATCCTTGCCCGGAGCTGAGTCATTGAGGATTTCAATGGCTCTTTTTAACTCATCAAAGGAAAATGGAGCATCTAACCATGAAGAAGATTTTAAAGTGAAAGGCAAAGAAGGAAGTTCATCAAAATTAGGGACATAAGGGGGAGCTATTTTATTAATAAAGTCGTCAATCCAAATAGCAGAATTACGAGATGGCTTTGGCAGGGAAAAGGAAGATCTAAACCTGCGAATCATGGACCAAACCTCCCCTGCTGGAGTAGCATGGGATATATTGGTACAGAAATTACGCCAGCTGTTTTTTTTTTGAAACGGAATGTGCGTTTAGCAACAGCTTGGGCATTCTTGGCTGAGATGTAATTATTCATAGTCGGCAGTATGTCTTATTGGCCGCTTTCCTCTCCTTCAGCACTCTAAGGCATTCCTCATCCCACCAAGGGGGAGGGCGAGCCTTCGAGCCTACATGAGATGATTTGGGGATAGACTTGTCAGCCGATTTTAGAATGGAATCAGTCCAAGATTTATAAGAGGAGGTGCAATTATCAGAAGAAGGGGAAGGCAGGGAGAGGGAAAGATCCTGGATAGAGTCTCTGAAACGGGACCAATCCGCTTTTTTGTAATAAATTTGGGCTTACTTTTAAAGTGATTGGTGTCCAACCGTTAAGCCAAATTCAAAATAATGGGATAGTGGTCACTGCCGCAGGGGTCTGAAGAAATTCGCCAAGAGATTAGTGGATAGATACTCGGGGAACAAAGGGATATGTCCACCGTACTAGGATTCTGTCCAGGGTGACTAAACCTTAAGGGAGAAGAAATTTTGCTAAGCATGTGAACCCACAGTGGAAGGTCAAACGGGGTAGAAGGAGGAATATAGAGAGATACAAATGTAATATTAGAGACAGTGGCTGCCACTAATTGGAAGGATGAATTTGGGAGTTTAATAAAAATAGGGGAGAAGGGGGGAGAGTTTTTGATGAAAAGGGCTGCACCACCCTTCCCATCAATGCGGTCGTCCCGCAGACATTGATAGCCACTCACCTTGAAGAGTTGAGATGGCTTGAACCAAGTCTCAGAGACGGCAGCAATCGATATGGAGTGTAAATGTAGAAGGCGGATGAGGTCATCCTTATTGGAGGTGGCGCTTCTACAATTCCACTGCAGAATTGCTGCTATTGGGGCAGCCATTGGGAAGAAGAGAATACAAAGAAGAGAGTAACGAGACAGCGTTGGACGGTAGAGAATTATTATTGTTAATAACAGAGATAAGTAACATGAGAAGAGTTTGAATAAAAGAAGAGTATTGTTGTTAATGGAATTTGCATTTAGATCAGGATTGAAAGCACTGCTGTTAGTTGAAGTGGAGTTAGAAAAGGCGGAGTTTTGAGGAAATAGAGAGCTGATGTTACCATTTGGGAACAAGAGCTGAGAGTTATGGCCAAATTGATCATATCCAGGGGTTTTAGTTGGACGAGAAGCTTGTTTTGTCATTACAGTTTTCTTGTAAGACAAGTTTAAAGGAGCACTAATTTGGGGTTGAGAGGTAACTTCAGCAAAAGATTTTTTAGAAGGAGCTATTAATTTGGAGGCATAGAAGTATGAAACGCTATTGGAGGCCATAGATCTTTGAAATTAAGATGCCTAGTCTTAATGACTTTTCCCGAAGATGCTGGAATAATGAGTTCCGAGATAAGCTCTTCTTCAGCTAGGTCTACAGGAATACCTCTAACGAGACCCAAGCGAGAGATATTGAAAGAAGGGATATAGGCTTTAAATTTTTTTGCAGAGAGGGAGTCGATGGAATTTATGAATTTATTGGCATTCAACGCGGGTGTGAACTCAACACAAATGCAAAATCTGCCCTCTGATCGGATACCACCTGGGGAAATGCCAAGTGGTTTTTTTCCAATGAATTTACCAAATTCAAGGGGGTGTAAAGAATGGCCAGGAGAGTTGTTTTGAACATAAACTATGAAGGGAGCTTTTGCTGAAGTCGGATACAAAGAAAGAGGAGAAGCTACAGGAACTGAGACCTGTGAAGTATCAGTTTTTGGAAGGTCGCAAACTTTCCTCTTTTTTGGAATAGAAGATGGAACTTGAAGGTCTGTTATCTCTACCTCACTACCAATGTCAAAATTTGAAGGGTCAGGGGGAGCGGGATCAGGGGGATTTCTTCCCCATGGCAAAGACCATTGAGGCAAAAGGATATAAAACAAAAATAAAATAACACTTACTGGACTTGGTCAGCAATAAACGAACTCAAAAGAGGACAAAAAACTAAAAATATAACTGACTAAATGCCAAAAATTCAATTTTTCGTATTAAAACGAAAAAAACGCAACAGTGTTTTTCAACTGTCAAAATTCGAATTAAAAAATCATTCCCTTGACACTGGCCAGAACACTCCTTTGGGGTGAAAAATCATGAAAAGGAGAAAAAAAGATAAGCTTGATTGACAGGACATTCGAAATAATTGTCGACGAGTAGGTACCGTTCCCAACCAATCAAATAAACAAACGCCTAATCTCTTGCAATCTATAGGCACATAAAAGGCGTGTTCAATATTAACCATCCTACCTCATTATTTAGGAAAATAATGGGCGTACATTTCGGCAATGTCAGTTTCTTTCTCCAACGCCGATTGTAATCGATTAAATATCATCTTTACGATTTTAAATACACAATAACCTCTGAGACATATTCCTTTCTTTCCATTCTGTCGGTATTTAATGTTATAGAACCGGTAAACCCGCGGGAGAGGGCTTATTATCTGAATAAAGTAAATGAACCTGCCAAATAATTTTAAAATATTACAATAATAATTAAGTACCTACTCCATTTTTGGTCGTGCAGCTCGTTATATTGCATGTAGATTCGTGTGATAATCGGGCGTGTATGTGCAGAAAAGATCCAACTGACAAATCTGTTTTGAGATATTTGAGGAAATATAAGATTGGATAAATATAAAATCACAGTAAAATTGCCAGCTTTCAAAATTTAATGTAAATTATGGAATGAGTATTTCTCTTGCTGATTGTGTTCAATAGATACCTACCTACCTTTAAATAATAAATAAACTCGAAAACTGTCCAAAGAAGCGAAGATGGCAGTCCACAATGGAGGCTGGTGGCTACCCTGATGTATGTCAGTTAGGAATGGAACTGGTAGAGGAAGGAAGTAGACTGAATATCGTAGAAGTGAGATCCTTGAGGCGTATGTGTGGTAAAACCATGTATGATCGTGTGAGAAATGTGGAGATCCGCAAAGAATGCGAGGCTGATGTACCTAAGCGTAATGTGTAAGATTAAAACCATCAGATGATTTGGGCATGTAGAGCGAATAGATGAAGAAAGGAGTGTAAGGAGAATATATGACGCAAATTTGAATGGTAGAAGAAGTCGGGGGTGTCCTCGGAAGGCATGACAGGATCAAGTGAAACAGATAATTGATTCAGGCTAATTCAAGAGTGAAAATAATAAAATAGTATGTATGGGGCGATGAAGGACTGTGAATGAGGCAAAGAGTATGTGCCAAGACCAAGTTGTTTGGTGGTAATTCCTCTCTGCCTATCCATGCGAGGAAACGGCGTGGTGGTTAATTAGTTAGTTAATTCGTAAAATGATCATGACGGTGATTATTTTTCAAGGAGCATCCAAAGAGGATTGGACTCTTTCTGGAAAACGTACAACTAAAATTTTCCAATACCTATGCAACTATTTTCTAACGCGGTTACTATCAAAGTAATATTTTTTTATCGGCTGGATCTTTTTTCCAGTGCATTAATGAGTTATTTTTAATATTTTATTTTACAAAGATCTGCATTTTTTTCTTTTATTTACCAAATTTTTACGTTTGATACATACAATCAAGGGCGGATCCAGGATTTTTTCTGGAGGGGGCACAAGAGGCGGGGGGGCAAAAAAATTAACAATTACTGTTAGGATGTTTTTCTAGGGGGGGGCACAAGGGGCGGACGGGAAAAAAATCAACAATTACTGTTAGGATTTTTTTCTGAGGGGGCACAAGGAGTGAACGGGCAAAAAAATCAATAATTACAAGTTCAAGAATGTATAGGAAAGTTTATGAGTGTGAAAAAAAAATTAATGTTTAAAAAAGACAGTTGTTTTAGCTTCTAAGTATGTACTGTGATGGAATACTAAATCCGCCCTTGCATACAATATTATGAAAATCATAAGAGTAATGGGAACCCACTAAGGCGAATGGGTATTATAGTTATATTCATTTTATTTTTGTACCTAAAAAGAACAAAAAGTGGGCTAATAAAGCAAAAACATAATTAAAAGTTGTCTAAACAGTTTGTAAAAGATATGCAATAGTGTAATAAATTGTATACAAACATTAATTTATTAATAACCAGCTTTTTCCCGCTTCGCTCGCATGGTGTAAGGGGGGTTCCCACTCCGCCTCCTCCACCTCCCCCCCCCCCTCTCACCACCCCCCCACCCCCCATCATCCCTTCCCCGCCTCCCCCCTCCCCCCTCCCCCCTTCCCCCCCCCCTCCCCCCTCCCCCTCCCCCTCCCCCCTCCCCGTTCCCCGTTCCCCCCACCCCGTTCCCCCCTCCCCCCTCCCCCCTCCTCCCTCCCCCCTCCCTCCCGCATTCCATATATTCAATCCCAGTACATTCAGTTTTTAAACAGCGTGCCACCTTTTACAATTTTTATTAAAATTTCCATTTTTCATATATATTAAATTTGGAACATAACATAGGTACCTATTTAAAATATCTAAAATTCTTGATTTGATTCAAACTATTAGGGGAGTTTTTTTTTTTACATGAGCTCCACACAGGAGGCCCTGAGGAAAATAATTTCCCTCAGGGCCTATGTCATCTTCGGGGATGCTGTGTGGAGGGGTTTTGGGGGAAAGGAAGGAGAGGATAGTTCTAAGAAGGAAAAGGGTTGAAGGGGTGGGTAGGAATCTGGGGTTCAGTGTGTCCTGGTCATCGTCATTTATTTTATTTAATTCACTATATTAAATTAAAGTTTCAACGTCTATATTATTAAGCCATAATTTTAACTCTTTTTAAACGACTTCAAAAAGGAGGAGGTTCTCAATTCGACTGTATTTTTTTATTTTTTTTTATGTTTGTTACCTCAGAACTTTCGACTGGGTGAACCGATATTGATGATTCTTTTTTTTATTTTAAAGCTGGTGCTTCCCGTGTGGTCCCATTTTAATTTGGTCCAGTTCCGACAATGGCATCTATGAGATAACCATATAAGTCTTAAATTTGCATTAAGTATGTGCGCGACAAATGGACGAATAATTCAATATCACGCCGATCGATTTCGATGATTCTTTTTTTATTGGAAAGAATGTACTTCAAGGGTAGTTTGATGAGAGTTTGGTTAGGTTCTGATTATCGGATCCATGACAAAGTAACGGAACTCTTCAATTCTTAGGAGCAAATTAACGAAACTCGGCCGAATCTCTTAATTTGACCCTAACGTCGTTATGGTCAAATTATGTCTGTCTAATATGAGCAGCACGTTTAGTAGGTCTACCCATATTCAGACAAATTAGTTAGTGTACTTCAGATTCATTAAAAATCAAAAAATAAACAAAAATTTTAACAAAACAAAAAAACGACTTCAAAAAATGCACTAAAAAGTAAAAAAATAATTTCGTATTCTTCTACAACTTCATAATCAACTTACTTTTTCTACTCATCAATATGTAGGTATGATTGTTATTTTTGGAGTCGGTGTCAGCAAAGGTACCCGGCCCGGCGTGTTCATTTGACAGCTCCCCTCACGCCGCGGCCCCGCTCTCGCCTCTCGCCTCGTCAAGTCGCTTGTGCGACACAAGCACATCTCACCTATAACTATGTATGTAGTTACAAACCTACCTTGACTGACACCGACTCCAAAAATAACAGTCGTACCTACATATTGATGAGTAGAAAAAGTAAGTTGATTATGAAGTTGTAGAAGAATACGAAATTATTTTTTTTACTTTTTAGTGCATTTTTTTAAGTCATTTATTTGTTTTGTTAAAATTTTTGTTTTTAAGTATTGAGGTAGTTTAGTTGTCAATTGAGTTGGATCTTTTCTGCATATACGTCCAATCTGTTAGTCCCTTTATTTTTTGACACAAATTTCAATCGATTTTTCCCAACAAGGAATTCTGGCTAATGGCTTTGGCATAACTTGTTTTGTCAGGAATTGCCGTAAACAATACAATAATCATATTATATTATGACTACATCGATTTTCGTGTGCCATATATCCCTAGTAAGTAGGACCAGTGACTTATTTAAGAAAAATAATATCTTCGTTTATTTTTATATACAAACCTCGAATATTTAATTTCCCAGTGCATCTTATAGTAAAATAAGTACTCCATTTTTCTGCTAGTCTTATCCCCGCTCAAAACGAAGAAGATGGAGAGATATATAATTACGAAAGTTGGAGAGAGCGCGCTAATTTTTGATTGAATTGAAGCGAAAATTGTGAATAGAGCAAAAATCTCTTGGGGGCTGTCTAAAACAGCATTTAAAGAAACACTGTGAACTTGTAAAATAACTGAAACAAACGTTAATATAATATTTTCGGAGCATACTTTGCGATTTTTTTCTATCGAGGGAATTTCATATAATTGTTGTTTCGGCTTGGTGAATGTATCCATATTATCTTCAAAAACAACAAATATTTTTTTAAGAGCTTATAAACTTCAAATTTTTAAGGGAGATATGTAAGAAATTGATAGAAATTCACATTCCGATTTTTTGTCGTTTTATAACGTATTTCTTTTGAACACTTTAAACTTTAACGTTTCTTTAACTTTAACTTTTCAGTTTCTAAAAAAATATGTGTTCTTTTTTAAGATAATGTTATACTTTTGCCACGCCGAAACGGTAATTATATGAAATTAGCTCGATATAAAAATTTGCAAAGTGTGCTCCGAAAATTATTATAAACACGTTTTTTCAGTTATTTTACAAGTTTTTTTTTTCAATTATTTCTGGCTTTTACCCTTCAAGGGTGTTCTAGGCCATCATTTAAAATTACAGAGAAAGGAAAAGTGAATTTTTATATTAATTTTATTTAAATGTGCAAATTTCAAAATTATATGGAAGATTGGAGTAGAGTTCAGACTTAGAAGAGATGAAATGTTGAATGGAGGGGACGCAATTTTAGATAACGCTTGATAGAAGAGAGGATATTTATTTAGAGAGGGACAACCAAAAAATATGTGATCTAAAGTTCCCACATAGAGAACGTACAATCACAATCTGGTGGGGAGTCAAGGACGTGAATTTTAAAAAGGTGAGAAGGAACGGAACAATGTTCGATTCTTATTCGAATAAGTAAGGAAATTTCTTTTTTGGAAAATAGGGGAATTTTTGAAACCACGGTTTTGATGGGATAGTCCTTTGTATTGAGGCGTAGCGGGCACCCATTGACTAGCAATGTTCCAATACTGTGTCCAAACATCGCGGGATCTATTAGTCCAGTTAATGAATGGTCCAAAAGGAGCTGTAGATTGCGTGAGCAGGAACCTAGGCGATTCCTTCAGAAACTTGTTCAGGGTGCTTAGAGTGTGAACATACTAAAAGTCCTGACGTCTAGGTGGTGAGCTAGGTGGGGAGGGGGGGAGAAGGTCCCAATTTTCGGGTTTCCACTTATATCTCGAAAACGGTGCGTCGCAGAGGAAAATTTTCTTAGAATACTCATATTAAAGCTCATAAGATTATCTACAACTTTAATTGTACACGAAATTTTCGAAATCCCAGCCGTTTTTGAATTACATGATCCACAAAGATATTTTCGAAAAAAATCAATTTACCTCACATTTTTCATCAAACATCCCTTCATATCGTCTAAAATATTAATCAATGAAAGAAATTTATTTGAAAGAAGTTGTAAAGAATTTAATTCCCTTTTAGAATATATACCAGTAAATATTTACAGCAATTTTAAGTTTTTTAGTAAAATGTCATCATTTTCAGAAAAAGCTATTTTTATCTTATTACTTACTAGCTGACCCGGCCACGCGTTGCTGTGGCTAATAAAACACTTTGTAAAATCCAACCTTTGTAACCACCGCCGTCTTTGAGTTTACCGCGAAGAGACAGAAAGATGCCGCGGAGGACTTTAATTTATAATACGTAGAGATGGTGTGAAAGATTTTAATAATGTGAATGAAATGCTTGGGGTAACTAACGTATTTAAGTTAATAAGGATTAACACTGTATCCGTCTAAATAACTTTCCAATTATCCCATTGTACGTGACCATTTTTTAAGAAGAATGGGTAGTAAGCTATTCGTAAAAGATTGATGTATGCCATCGTGGACTTTTTTGTAGATCTATAAAAGAGGAATATCTCACCATGCATTGTTTTGTTATATCTCAAATGGATTAGGCAGTGTTTTTGATGAAAGCTACCAGGCGACTGGACTTTTTCTGACACTTCTAACAATTATCGTTATGTTTCAACCAATTTACACAAATCCTTGACAAATTACATACCTAAACCTTCCTCACGAAACACTCTATCTATTGGTGAAAACCGCATGAAAATCCGTTCAGTAGTTTTCGAGTTTATCGCGAACAGACATACAGACGGCGCGGGGGACTTTACTTTATAATAATATGTAGAGATTACTGACACACCATTTTTGTTTGTAATAGATTGTGGGACTTGGACTTGAATATCATTTATGTTCAGAGTTCCTAAAACAATTAGTTCAACGACTCTTAACTTTTAGTGGACATTCTGTGGAGAACCACATTGATGCGATCATTCAAAAGCCGAGGAGGCATAACAGGAGGCAGATGTGTTTCGCACAATGTACTCAGCAAGAGGTTAGTTGGTATGAGCGCAATTCATGAGATCTGCACTTCCCTTGAAGAGTTTTGTGGAGTCTTCTTCTTCTTCGTCAAGTGAACAGCACAAGGACCTCAGACAAGCCCGCCGGAGTAGAGATACAGCGGACATTGCCAAACTCAGTCAGTGGTTTGATGCATATCCTCCCTTCGCACAAACCAGTGAAATAATGTCAATTTTCGTCGGAGATGCTACAATAACTTGCTTACGATGCTGTTCAAGTTACTGAAAAGGCAATGAATGCGATAGCGGGCTTGGCATTCTCAGACATCAAGTTGTCCCGCAAAGATCGGACATTCCCAATGTCTTCTGTCAGTTCGTCGATAAAAATTCACGATGAAAAGGTTACAGTTGACCCAAGTTGCTGTTTCAGCGGATGTGTAAAGCAAACGATCAGATGAGGATTTGATGAAACTGAGTATGAGTTGGCCTCATTTCCCTTGGCACTGTTCAATGAAAGTGGGATGCATCGTGCCCTACCATGATTGCAGATCACCAACGAATAATTAACAGTTTAAAATGACTAAGTGTTCTTAATATATTCAACGTCAACTGTTATTTGTATATTAGCGATCTGCAGTTGCCCTAAGGAACGATGAGAAGTTACCGAAATTTATCCTATCAATCTTATCGATCGACCATCCTATCATCCACATGGGGTCCTAGACCCCAGGAGCGAATCTAACAGTCGGCATTTCAGCAAATTTAATGCTGAATGCCATATTGATTATAATTTTAAAATATAAAAATAAAAATATAATCTTATTCTACTATGTTGATACATTTATAATGAAATAAAAAATAAAACAATGAAAAAAACAACCATTTTGGTGTATAAATTTTAATTTACTGGTGTATACTTATGACAAATTTGTTTAACAAATTTATGTATGACAATTTGGTTTCCAACCTAAATCTGACCTTCATAATTTAAATTGAAGCCCATCAAAATACTTTATTTATTTATTTAATATTTCATGATATTTACATAGTAAAATAAATAAATAAAATAGCTAACATTCTTGCTAGATATTTTCAATATCTTTTGATTTAAAAAAAAATTGTGTGAAAAAGGTCACGCAGCCGTTCCTCTTACCAAGCTTAGGTGGTAGACTGTTTTATTGTTTAATTTTTCACTAAACTCGTATTATTACCATTTCAGATTGATGCCATTAGGCGCGCCATTGAAGACTTCGACCTCTTGGCCACATGCAAAAACAGCCCTCACCCAGAACCTGCCGGGGAAGTTGCGGAGCCCACTGGGGATGCGGTGAGACCCGCCCCAACCCTCCCACCAGACATGGGACAAAAGACATCCCTCCTCACAGGACGGCACCGCTCCAAAGTCTCCCTAACCTGGGTCCTCCGGGAACGATCAGACGTCCAATACAACCCTTGCAACAACCAAGCCTTGACCGACACTTCGAGCTCACGAATAAGCCCCTCCGATAACTTCACCAAAAGGTATCAAAGACCAAATAAAAGCTTCAAAAGAAACACCCTCAGAAAAGAGAGAGACTACTTCGAAAATGATCAAAATTTCCACCCAAAGGTGGCGAATGATCGAGTCATCGGTAGAAACAGCGCTAAGCACGACAGGTCTGTGGGACTAGAAAATAGTCAAAGGGTTGTGAAACCGAATAGGAATTTAAGTCCGAACCACAACCATGATTCGTGGACAGATTATGGCGGAGGATTTGAGAGCAATGCTTCCTCCCGTCGACATCGCCACCGCCGAAGAAAGAGCCGCAATGCGGAGAAGCAGAGCCAGAACTTTGGATATGAAATCAAGGATATCGACTGGTTTCTTGCAGAGGTAAAAAGCGCAACACTGTTGCATACATTTTTCAATCTCATTTATTATTACAATACTTAAGTAGATGAGCAGGCAGCATTTTGCTGATCATAATATCTAATTTCACAAAAAGTCAATCCTTTCTTTTCTCGTAATGAGAATCGAATCGAGCTTTATTGATTTATATCATTGGAAGCATCGATGACATCTTGTGGAAGCTTGTTCCATGCTTCCACTACTCTATTTGCAAGGAAGTGTTTCCTAGGATTGGACGCAAAAGATGTTTCGTTCATTTTGTTTCAGTAATACTTTAGTATAACAATACGAAAAGATTTCCATTTACTTATCTAAAAATTGTTTCTCCTCGCATGTCCTTTCCCGTGCGTCCCCGTTCCCCTCCCGCATCCCCTTCCCCTACCGCATTCCCCTTCCTCGCCTACCCTCTCCCGCTCCACCGTCCCGTCAACCCCCTCCCGCGTTCCATATATTCAGTCCCAGTACATTCAATTTTCAAACAACTCGTGTGCCAGCTATTACAATTTTTTTATTCAAATTTTCATTTTTCACATATTACATTAATATTCATTTTTGTATAGTATAAGAACAATCAATCAAATCTGGTACCTAACATAGGTACCTATTTAAAATAAATATAATTTTAAAAATCCATTGACAATTCTTCTGTTACAAAAAAAAACAGCTACCTGCTAAATTCAATTTCATCAAACGCCTGAACCAGCGCCTTCTCTATCCTGAACTGTCAAACGTGCGAAGTTAAAATAGTCGTTAAGTTTTCTGAAATTATCCATTTTTCTTTCCGTAAGAACCTTCTACAAAGTATTAGAAAACTTTAAAAAAATTAACGAAACAGGTAAAGTCGTTCTGATCGGAGACAAGGATTCATGTTTATATACATAGATGACATATGTATAGCGCAGTTTTGTGTTATTTCACTTCAAGTGCGCTCATTAACTTAAAAATAATCTAGTATTCAGTCAAATTATTCCTAGAGTGCTTGATCTAATACTATGGACGTTTTTGCCCATCAACTGCTTGCAGGCTGGATCGGAAGAGGTCAGTTAAGGGGAACCCTTTTATCACCACAGCCGGAATCATATGGACCCATTGACCCCAGATTCCTACCTTTTTCCTTCCTCTTCCTTCATTCCCAAGATCCTCAGAACCTCCTCTCCCTCATTCCCAAGATTGCCCACACAACATTCCCAAAGATGACAGGCCCTTAGGGAAATTATTTTTCTATTTTCCTCAGGGCTTCCTTTGTGGGGCTAATGTTCATGGCATATATGGTTGTATTTTAGGCAAGCATCGAGAACCCTGGAAACATTCCCGTGGTGGTGACGTACCCGAGCATCCTGTACCAGACGAGGAACGGCTGCCGGCAGAAGGAGCTGAGCCTATCGCTGGGGATGGTGGTGAACGCCGTGTTTAAGAATCAGCAGTGGCTCTACGTGCAGACCCCTCACGGGGAGGAGGGCTATGTGCTCTACGCCTCTTGCCTGCCCCTCGGCATACTGCCTTCACAGCAAAGGTGATACTCACACTAAATTATATTTTAACTGAACAATCTTAAGTGCATTACTGCACCCCTTTTTAACCCCTAGGGTTCAGTTTTTTTTTTTTTTATATGAATACCATACTCCAACAGTCCCCAACTGCTCCCATCTGGAGCCAGTGAGACTATGGGGGTATGTTGTGAGGCTGAAGGTAGGGGAGGGGAAGGAGATGGGGAAGAGGAAGGTTGGGAAGTACCTAGCTATTCAGATCTGGTCACCAAACACGCCTAAAGCCATTTCAAGCAACATTTCAATTCTAAATGGTGGTCTTCCCACCAGGGCGATACTGAGAGTATATTCCACTCTGGAACGTGCCGCAAATATATTATATATTGTTTTTTATTAATTAACTATGACAGGTCCATCACGACTCAAGCAACATTTTCCGCTTACTGTGATAGTAGTAGGAGATTTTCAAACATTGTTGGGTTATTTGTTAGCCGGGAATATTTGTCATTATTTAAAAAAAAAAATAAATTGTAAAATACCACAATTAATCAATAAAAAAAATTTTGCGCACGCCGGGCAAGAACCCGCTACCTTTGGATTGTAAGTCGAGAGTCTTACCTCAGGACCACGGAGGTCGTCAAGTTGAGGTTGCAGTTGCAGGCTGTTGCAGTGTTGAAGAATTTTGTACCCACGCACAGTACAAAGCACTGCCATTTTGTTAATTTTTCCTTTAGATATTACCTCTACTGCGTTAGTTACCTCTAGGTGTGCAAACTGATTCTATACTTGTATTAACTCATTTGTTTTTTGCAAAATGTGTTTTTGTAAATTATACCGTCTTACCCGATAATATGTTCGTATATTTATAAAAATAGTATATAATCTGTCGAAAGTATCCCAGAATTTCCCAAACGAGAATAATTTTGGTGGCACTCGAGTTTAAGAGGGCGTTCAAGTATTACGTAATGCAATTTTTGAAGATTTTTGACCCCCCCCCCCCCCCCCCATGTAACGCGCCGTAACATTTTTCCGTTCCACCCCCCCCCCCCCCCCCCACCCCCCCTCCATCCCCCCCAAAACGTTACGTAACGCCCAAGTGACAATTTTTACCTGAAAGTCACAATTTAGTTGCGCAAAGTACTGGAAAGTCGCTTAAATACCTTTTTTCTTGTTTTAATCGCGTTTGCGGTAATAAATAAAACAAGAGATTTCGAGAACGAAAAGGATTGCCAACTTGGAAGATTTTAATTCCCTAGTATGGTATTGTCTATATTTTGGTTTTAACAGAAATTCCTTTTAATTTATCGAAGTTTCTTGTCAGCCGGGTTAAAAATGCTTTTCTTCAAAGTTCTCACCCCGCCTTCAGTTAAACTATATTGCTTTTACGATCTTGATAGATCATTTTGTAAATTTCCTTGAAAAACAGCATGCATCGATACAGTTCTCGCTAAAAATGAGGCATAAGTTCAAATAATATATTTATGGTGATCTAATTTCTACAGGGCCTTCTTCATGACCTCCCCTTGCCCTTACTGCTATATGAAGCTCCCCTACTGCCTCCAACAGAGACCTCCACCATCAGGGGAACAATGTCTTGTATTGTCCACTTTGGGAGAAACCGGTTTAGACACCAAAAAAACACTCTTTCCAAAGATCAACAATGTAATTTAGAATTAATGTTAAATTACTCCTTCCTTGGCAGATCCCAGACCCCCTGGAAGGCAGCCCCATGCTGGGAGAGCACCCTGGACCTGTATCCCCAGCCGTGCGGCAACATGACGGACAGCGAGAAGGAACAGCTGCGCGGGGGAACCAAGTCCGAGTGCGGACGAACCCGCCCAAAACAGAAATTCTACACAGACTCCATGTCAGCTTATGGCGAACGAACCTTCGATAAACTCTACCTGAAAGCCACCAGCTGCTCAAAGTTAAAAGACCTCTGCGACGACAGCTCCGTGATGAGTTCCATCACCTCAAAAACAAACGATTTCAATTTAAAAAACAAGTATTCCATTCGTAAAAAGAAACAAAAATACAATGACTCAAAAAACCACGTTCGGTATGTTTCTCGCCATACTTTGCTGGTCGTGGAAAAGGACTATGAAGGGTCCAAAGTGATCAATACTTTGTCAGTGAGGAAGGGCGACGTGGTCATATTGGTACAAGGGGGCGGTATAGAAGCGGACGTAGATTCGGAGTGGTTTTACGTGAGGAACAAAGACGGTGCGGAAGGGTTCATACCGGCTTCTATAGCTGGACATGGCTTCCTTTGACTCAGTGAAATGTGTTTTTTGGACAATTTTAAGTGTAAAATTAAATAATTTATTGAAAAAGTTTTCTAGTCATTTGATTGGCAGTATTGAAAATGTTTTGAATAGTTATGAATGTATTATTTATTAAAAAATGTATAAAACATGTTTTATTATTTATTTTTTGAAGTTTAATAGAAATTTATTTAATAATAATCTCACCCAAGGTTGTTATACACGAGGAAGATAATACATATATATATATATATATATGTAGGGAGGGGGGGGTACGCTCTCTCAATCCATATACAGTCATCACAGATATATAATCACCACAGACGAGTAATGTTATATATCTGTGACGGCTGTACGGGATTGTATGGTGAACTTTATTATTTAACAGGTGGCCCATTACACATTAAAGCTCGCCATACAATGTAGGTGGGCATATTGTATTTCTCATGTGTAACAAGCTTTATAAGTTTGTTAAAAAATAAATGGATATTCACGTCCATTATGTGCAAGAGCCAATAAGTACGGCAAAATTACCGAATAGTTCGAATACTGCACACAATTTGTCCTTTTCAGCAAAAAGTTATCTTTTTAGATATTTCCCTTTTTCATTTAATAATTTATTTATTTATTTATTTATTTATTAACGCCGATTATAGCGGCTTTTACAAAATAATTACAAATATTTTACATATGAATACAGAATATACATAGATAAAGAAAAAGAAAAATTTAAATATATAATTCATAAATGAGAACAATAAAAATTGTAGTATCACATAAAAGTACAAAGAGTAGGTTATTAAATACAAAACAACATATTATATATCCCGGATATTATGTATTAGGAAATTAATACTTTTAATCTGTATTTGATTATAGTTAAACTGAGAAGCGCTGACAGACAGTTTTAATTAAGTAGTGTTTGTATGAGGTTAGACTAGCAATGTTTATAGATTCATCCAAAACATATTTATTTCCAAGTACATGCAGGCGATTCATTATGGAATTGAGTTCAGCGTTAGATCCTGTATTGTTGCAATGATAAGGTAATTTGAAACGAACTGATCGACTAGGTACATGGAAACTTATTAGCGAAAGAAGTTCAGGGGAGTTCAACAGGTTGGTAACGATTTTAAATAAATAAAATAGGTCTGAACAAATTCTTCTTTCTTTTAATGTATCGAGTCCCAATAATTGTAACAGAGAGGGATAATTAATGTTTTCGATGAATATTCCCAATTTAAAGTTAATATAACGTAAAAATTTATGTTGGACTCGCTCAAGAGAATTCTCATGTACACTGTAATAAGGATTCCAAATGGTGGAGTTAAATTCTAGTTGGCTTCTAACAAGTGAAGTGTAAAGTAATTTGACAGTTTTTAAATTTTTAAAATCCTTTGAAATCCGTAAGACAAATCCTAACATTTGCAATGCTTTACTGGTTATATTATTAATATGTTTAATGAATGTTAATTTAGTGTCAAAGGTTATACCAAGGTCTCTTATTTCATGAACAGATAATAATATGTGATTATTGAGAAAGTAGGTGAACAACAATGGGTTTTTTTTTCTGTGGAATCTCATAAGTTGACATTTTTTTACATTAAGAGTTAATTTGTTGATAAGACACCAATCATAAAAGCTATTAATATTAGATTGAAGTGTCAGACAGTCCTCGATATTATCAATAATTCTAAAAATCTTTATATCATCAGCAAACATTAGAATGAGAACACGGGTGAATATGTTTGTTACGTCGTTAATGAATAAATTAAAAAGTAAAGGACCAAGATGCGAACCCTGGGGTACGCCACTGGTGGCTTCGAACATGTAGGATAAGTGATCATTAATACAAACAATTAGCTGACGCCTAAGTAAGTAACTCTTAAACCAAGATAAAAGGTTTCCATTAATGCCGAGTTTCAAAAGTTTATTAATGAGAATTTTAAGACAGACCTTATCAAACGCCTTACTGAAGTCGGTGTAAATAGAATCAACTTGTTGTTTGTTGGCAAGTGCATTAGAAATGAAATTTTCATATAATGTAAGGTTAGTCAAAGTTGATCTGCCGGAGATAAAGCCGTGAAATAATAATAATAATAATGTTTCAATCTTTTCTAGTCGTTTTTGTGAGAAAATCACCTCAAGGGCGTTGTAATTAACTATACATCCCAGGAGTAGAAACTATTTAACCTGGTTGTATCATCTCTGAATAGCTAAGCCAAGATTTGTTCATTTTAAGGGTATTCTATTTTTACTGTTGCTTAGATTTGAATATGATTTAATAAAAAGAATGGAATAAAAATACACCATCTTACTTATTAGATTCTTATGCGCTGCTTCAGGATTGGTATAGTTAAACCGTACATGCATGTACATTGCTTATTGTCACTGTATCTGAAACAGTTACTGTTACAACTTGCAGGTGACATGCAGTATATTACATGAGGCGGATTAAGTTTTGGCTAAACTTGTGTATACCACACAAGAGTCCCAACCGCTTCCAACCGCCTGGAGCCAGTAAGACTATGGGATCCCAATTGAGGTAAGTTGTGAGGCTGAAGGTAAGTGCGAAGAGGAAGGAGATGGGAAAGAGGAAGGTGGATCTGGCTATTCAGATGTAGGCACCAAACACAGCTACAGCCATTTCAAGCAATGTTTCTATTCTGAATGGTGGTCTTACACCAGGTACTGAGAGTATTTTCCACTCTGAAACGTGCCACAAATATACCTTATACTATTTTAAATTATTAAATTGTGAAATAACACAATTAATATTTACTTGCACATGCTGGGATTTGAATCCGCGATCTCTGGATTTTTAAGCCTTGCCCCTCGACCATAGAGGCCTTCATATAGAAACATAAATTTGAATAAATCTCAGCTTTAGATATGCTTAGTCAAGGTAACTGAGCTTTATGAAAATCAAGACACCAATTTTTGTGCTTTTTAAAAATTTATTTAAAAAAACAAACAAACTATCGTCAATTAAAGCTTAGAATTTGATCTGCGTAGTTAAAGGTGGTGCACAGATCGATGTTGGGACTGGAGCCAGCGATGGTGAAGACACGGTGAGGGGAGCTCTGACAAACGGCGCTGTAGACCGTGGTGGCCGAGACGGGGATGCTGGCTAGCGTGTCACCGGAGTACCCGAGCTGGTACAGGTACGGAGCGCAGCCACCGGCGATGATGCAGTCGTCGTGGAAGTAGGCGACATGCATGCCGCGGTCGGGCAGGTCAAACACAGTGGTGGGCTGCAGCGAGCGGATCTGCCAGAGCGCTAGCCGGGGACCTCCTCCACAGATCTGACAAAATACATTAAATTGTAACCTCTGTCAAAAAATCACTTCTCTGAACTATTCCGAGGAGCTACTTATAGTAGATTATATACTATTTTTATAAATATATAAACACATTATTTATATATATGTGGTGAAGCCAACACTCAGGTACGTACCTACTTAAGGTATGTACCTGTGCAGCACGGTGATGTTGCCGCATGGTACAACTGGGAACGGAACACGAAGAATACCTACCTACCTGCGCTGACATATTTGGAATCTCGTCGCACTTTATGGAAAGTACCGGAGCATTTACATTCCCTGTACATTAGGCGTCAGAACCATCGAGAAATGTATCGTATTCTCTCGATATTACCAGCCAAATTATTAAACCGTTACCTCCGCCGCGGCATTATAAAAGCCGGAGTAATGGTTTGACCCAGTCAGTCGATAGAATAGCAAGCCAAACTACTTGTACCGTTATTTACAACTTTCTCGCTCCGTGTAATATTTTGAATTATTAATAAACGATCAACAGTTAATTCCAGTGTTTTCTTTACGCGTTTACGTAGCGCGTCTGATTGCTACATATATAAAATTCGACTCTGCGCAGAAACGGACAGTCCATTTGATAGATTCTCCCATCTTAACAAACAGATTTCAATCTTTAGAGCACAGACATTGGGTGGGAATGCTGTCTTTGTTCTACCAATATTTCAATGGAAGTTGCTCCAAGGAACTAGCGTCACTGATTCCTTTGGCACTGGTGCATAGTCAGGAAACATGCCAAACACGCGCCTAACATATGTGAACAGTTGACATTTGTCACATGAGAACGGGTCATTTCTATGGCTCGTTCTTGAGTGTAACAGCTCGGCTGTGGAACAATTTGCCGCCTCTGTATTTCCTCCCTTCTACAGCATGGATCTCTTCAAAACCATCTTCAAAGATGATCCTGTGTGAATTTAATGTAAAAAAAATTTAAGGGAAGGAGATGGGGGAAAAAGAAGATTGGAAAACACCTGGCTATCTTTTTCTTTTTTTTTTAAGAGTTGAGACGGTTTACATATAGTTCTCGTGAACACTTAGGCCATAGACCCATTATGCTATCTCACATTTTACCTCATTCGTTTGACAGTAACCCAGTCCCTTTTATAAAGTTCACCAGGATTGTCACTGGAAATGATCTTCTAGTTCCACAATGTGTCTTCCCAGGTCTCATTTCTCCTCTTGACTCCTCCTTAATTCCCTGAAGGCCCCACGAGGGGAGAGGGCCTCATCTCTTCTCCCCACTACTCCTTGGTTTCCTGAAGACCCCTTAAGGAAAGAAAGCTTCATCTCTCCTCTCCACTCTTTAGTTCCCTGAAGGCTCCACAATGGAGAGTTCACCTCCCTTTGGTTCCCTGAAGGCCCCACAAGGGAAAAATCCTCTCCACCTTGGTTCCCCGAGGGCCCCAGGAGGGAAGAGGACTTCATTTCTCCTCTTCACTCCTTGATTCCCTAAAGACCCCACATGGGAAGAGTTCAGAGAGAAGGCCTCATTTCTCCTCTTCAGTCCTACGTGGTTCCCCGAAGGCCCCACATAGGAAGAGGACATCATCTCTCCACTATACTCCTTGGTTCCCCAAAGGCCCCGCACCTGAAGAGTGCACTTCCCTTTGGTTCCCTGAAGGCCCCACAAGGGAAGAGTTCATGGAGGTGGCCTCAGCTCTCCTCTCCACAGCTTCTCCTCTTGGTTCCTCCTGCAGGCCCCAAGAAGGAAGTCCACAGAGATGGCCTCAGCACTCCTAGGGTCCCTAGGGAAATAGAAGGTCCACTTCAACAGAGCCCCGAGTGCTGGAGTAAGATCTAAATACTCTCGAGATGCGACCCTGTTTCTCGGAGGCACCGTTCGTGACACTGTTCCCTAGGACATTCAGCCTGAGCATGGTAGCTCACACCTTGGCTTGGGATGGCTTTTGCAGGTTTGTGTTTCCACTCCCTGAGCGATGGGTTCACCACATTCCCTACGCTATAACCTGGCTATCAGATTTGGTCACCAAACATGGCAAAACCTTTTCAAGCAACGTTTCATTTCTAAATGGCGGTCTTTCACCAGGGCCGTATAGAGATCATCTTTCTTGTTCTTGTCTCAAAATCTCTCGAACAACTGCTGCACATGTTTATAAAGTACTATTAAATGAAAAAGAACTCACTATCCAGTCCTCTCCAAGAGAAGCGGCTCCCACCCACTTGCCGAGGTCTGGTCGAGCCAGCTTGCTCTCCGAGTGGGGCTCGAAGCTGTTGTAGGCCTGCGTCCGACTGTCCCATATACAGACCATCCCGTCTTCCCCGGCTGATATTAAGTTGGAGTTCCTATCGGAAGACATTTATTAAGTCTTTACTAAGACTGATATCAGGTTGGAGTTCCTACCGGAAGACATTTCCATATTCATTTAGAAAAATTACAGATTATTTTTAATTACATAAGGGGAACGACTGCAAGGCCTTTTTCATACAAAACTTTAATTTGTTTTGAGACCAAAATACTTGACCAAACTGAATAATTATGTTTTTAATCAAAGGGTATGTATAGTTAATATCAAATATAAAAATCTAAAAACATAAAATGAAGAAAAAAAAGCTATTTTATGGGCATAAATTTGAATTACAAAAGACCAATTTACATTGGAACATAAATTTGATAGAATACATTGTCATCGAGAACAAGTCTATCTGCCGAGTTTCAGCTCAATCTGATGTGGATATTAACAATCGGATAATATCCACTTCCAAGATTCTGCTACATTCATCATACGTGCATTCAATCGAGAAAACAAAAGTGAAATTCAATTAGACGTATAAAAAAATCGGGCGCTACGGGGTTACTATCAGTTGTAATTTTTTTTATTTTTAATGTTGAAGTACAGAACCAGCTCCAAAGTTTCATAACCCTTCAGTTGCCCAAAAAAGGAAAAAAAAGTTATTTTTCATATATTGAAATGGTCAGAACGTTCAGAAAAGTGTACTTAAATTCAACTTACAATCCATGTATCGAATGAATATAATCCTCATGTCCTTTGAAAGTTCGCACAATCTTTCCTTCTTCGAGATTAAAAGCGTAAATATTATTATCTCCACAGCCGGCAAACATTAATTCCTGTTCCTCACTCCACCAGAGGGAGTTGACGTCCACCCGGTCTATGATGGATCCCCCTCCAGGCAGGGTTATCTTCCATGAGGGTTTGGGAGCCTTGTCTTTCAGGCAGCTCCAGTCCCATCCGCTGATCTCGCTGTGGGTTCCCACCACCAGGAACTTCTCCGTTGAAGCCATGGAACAGATCTGGACATCCTTGTCCACGGTGAGGGTCTGTTCCGGCTTGTTGCTGTACGTGAAGTCATCGAAGTTGGGATTTAGGACCTTATCAAGACTGAAAGGATAAAACAGTTATAAATAACACTTATTAACCCATTCAGACCCCTGTGCATAATTATGCACACTTATTTTAAAGTATACTAGGTGGTGTTTTATGTATTTCAAAATTTCTGCCTGTTTTGATTGGATTAGAAACATTATTATTACCTGTCAGAAATATTGGTACTTTCAAATAGTGTAACAGAGCTGTTTAACGGGAGTGCTTTTATTAAAAACTAGCTGGACCCGGCATGCGTTGCTTTGCCATTTAATAAATAAATTGTTTCTCCCTGCTTGTCGCGAATTCCCTACCCGAGTTCCCCTGCCCCCTCACCCCACCCGCATTCCATAATTTCAGTCACGGTACATTCAGTTTTCAAACAGCACGCGTGCCACCTATTGCAATTTTTTTATACAAATATCATAATGCTAGAGCTCACCAGTAGTTTTATACAAACCTTGTCCTGACAATAACGAACATAAAAAAAAAAAAAGAATTATCAAATTTGGTGCTGTCGTAGTTATGTTAGTACATACATTTCGGCGATTCATTTTTTTTTCTATATAAATACAGAAGATAGATTCTTATTAAATTATTCAATAAAATAAATACGAAGATGCAATTTTAAAATATTTAAAGCTATTATGTGTATATTGATTAAAAAAATAGTCAAATAAATAAGCACATGAAAGTGTTTGAAATTTGATATGCAGAATTATGCACAACAAGTATGTGCGTCACCATTTCACGATATATACAAAGTGTTATACAACTTTCTTTATGATTTGGGAAACTCAACTAAGTGTAGTTCATTTTAGGTAAAATGTAGGTGGTATTATACATTCAATAATGAAGAGTTGAAGGTGATTTAGGGATTGGTAGAGAATGAAGCTGAGGCTGGCTGAAATGACGATGATAACTTTGATGTAGAAACTGAACGATTGCAGGACATTCGGAATGTGAACCTTCCACTTCTACAAGTAAGAAAAGGTGGAGATCACTAACAAAGACATGCATTTCAAAGAAGTTAAACCATTGGTGATTATGGAAAAACTTTATATTAAAACGTGAAGAAGAATTTTTTATGCATTGTATACACTTTTAAAAATGAGGACGACGATTATTGGGCCACTTATGGGTCCAATGCATTATTATTATTAATGTGAATTACATAAAATTGATACAGCGACTCGGGAAAGATTTTTGCAACTAAGTAACAATACGCATTTAGTAATATTTTGTAAATAACACCAAAGTCTAGCGATAAATTCGCAAAAATGCGTCCATTGTACAATCCCATCAGAAAACATTGGCTTGAATTGGCCAGATGAAATTGTGTGTATTGATGAACAAATGCTATTTTTCAGAGGGATGTCAGCTATCAAGCAAAAGCAGTCCATGAAAGGAAGGCCAACACTAAGGCGGCCAACTTTACAAAATATCAATGCGGGACACAGTGGTGTCGGGGGGGAGGGGGGGGGGGGATACAAATTTATAATTCTCTCGGAAATCGAGAATTCGGCTCATTTAGATTACAATCACAACATGAACACGGTTTCTCTTTGATTCTGGCAGCACATACATAGTCTGCAACTAGAATTTTATAAATGCACTTCGAATAAGATAATGTTTTCCGTCGAAATATGTCATCAGATGAATCCAGCTGGAATTTTACATCAAAACTGGTTATTTATAATTAAGAATATCTGTACGCGGCGCATTTAAACTATACTCAGAACATGAAGATAAACATTTATGCAAGAATGGAAATTCTTTTTAAAATTCAGTGTACTTACAACTTCGCTTTTTCGCAGTCAGCGGCATGGTCAACAAATGGTTTTTTTGTTATTAGTTTTTGGGGTATTATGCCGTGTTGCGCTACCTCCTTCTTTAGCCAACGTTTCGGACAGCGTTGCAGTGCCCATCATCAGGGCAGATGTTGGACACTGCAACGCTGTCCGAAACGTTGGCTAAAGAAGGAGGTAGCGCAACACGGCATAATACCCCAAAAACTAATAACAAAAATACTTTTGGCCGTGAAAATCTAAAATCGTATCTAACAAATTGTTTGATTTGATTTGAATGATAAATACGGGTTATCAATCACGTGTCACGGCATGCACTTATTCAATACTACACTGGCCCTCTTTGACTCTTGCTTGACTTACCTAAATAAACCAATCCCTAGATCGATATCTTCGGGCCTTTTCTAGGGACAAATATTGTTATCAACTTAATCACAGATGAACGGAAATGGTTAAAATAGAATAAAGATAGAGGAATTTTCGTTATTTATTTTTGGGCTGTCATCATCTACCGGATCTGCCCTGATGATGGACACTGCAACGCTGTCCGAAACGTTGGCTCAAGAAGGAGGTAGCGCAACACGGCATAGCACCCCAAAACAAATAACGAAAATACTTTTGGCCGTGAAAATCTTAAAACGTAACCAAAGATAGAGGAAGTTTATTTGTCTACCATATACAATATTGTAAAAATATAGGAATGCGGGACATGCGGGACGCTTTAGATGATTTGCGGGACTATTTTATCAAATATTTCAATGCGGGACTACAACCGCCAATGCGGGACGGTCCTGCAGAATGCGGGACGGTTGGCCGTCTTAGCCAACACCCAATGGACAAATGGACTTGTTACTTATAAAGATGAAACAACTGGCTTAGATTAGTCCAGTCTACATTTATCTCAAAAAAATTGAAGAATATTCCAATTATTTGGAATTTATTGCAAAGCGGAAATATTCTGGCCTTCTGATAGAATATGCCCGAGGGGTTAACAATAAGTGAGGTCTTGAAGGGGTTTGTAGGGATATTAAATACCGTAAGGTTATACATATAGAGTAATCAGTAAACTTTCGAAATCACTGGGCGCCGCCCGGCCGCGATTTCATACGACGAAAGCGAATTTTCAGCATTTTCCATCGCCCCCCATGCAAAAAATTGTCTTTTACAGTAATTAAATACAAATATTCGTAAAGCGTATCCAGTGATTTCGAAAGCTTACCGAGGAGTCAATGAAATATTACTTGTAAATAGCGATTTGTCCATAACTATTTCCCGCCAGCAGATATTTTCCACATGCCGAAAAGGTTTGAGAAAGAACTGTGTTATAAAATGATTTATCCAACATCTTAGCGACGCTTTATTGCGGCGGTTGATATTATAATGCTCTTTGAGAATTCTAAACTTATTTATAATCACACTACTTTTCACTCAATCAGATAATAACATTAACCGGCGACAGGAGAAACATAATAATATAAACAAGACGCTAAACAAAACATAACCTTCATTTTATATTTTGACAGAAAGAGAAACCATAGATAAAGTATCAAATGTCTATTTATAGTAGATAGCAATGTTGCCATGTCCCAAAAATAAAAATCCATGTTTCAGGGATAACCAAGCCAGGGAGAACTGCTTGAGGTATAGTCTGTCAAAAAAGAGTAGAAAATATAAAAAACTGGAACTACTAAATTTGTAGACTGGCAACACCAATTTATCTGTCAAATATTTTTTTAAAGTGAAATGACACTGAATGTATAGAACACAGTAAACCACATTTTAAAAACTTTTTTTCTTCATGACATAAATTTGATTAATAGGTGATTTATAAAGCGATTTGTTTTAATTTAATTTAACATAAATTTGAATTTAACAATAGATAGAAAGGAAGAATCACTAATGGTGAGTTTAGTTACACTACTTTTAGATCTGAATGAGTTAAATATATTCAGATCTAAAATTAAAGACATGATCTAAAGCCTAGGCAACGCTAAGTACTTTATCTAGTATTAAATAATGTGAGCAATTTCTAAACTGTGCTTTATATTTTATTACGTTATAGTTATTCTTCATTATGTTAACACAAAATTGCAAAAGTATAATAATAATATACCTACATGCAATTCTAATTTTGAGATCGGCGAGTATCTATAGTGCAATGAAAAAATATTTTAACAATTATTATAAGCAATAATTATTAACCTGAAACACTCATCCACATTGAAAAAATCTTCCGAGAAAAGATACATGACGCCATGGCGTCATGTATCTTTTCTCGGAAGATGACACGTACCAATGACAACAAGCGGAAGAATTTTTTTTTGTTTGAATTTAAAGAAAAAAAAAAAAGTCACCGAAGACCAAAATTTCATTTACATTTTTTATTCCAAATTTGCTCAGGAATCGCTGGTTAAAATCCCTCGGGTACGTTCTGTTACACTCCGGTGATATTTTTGATGTTTTTTTATTTATTTTTTCTACAAAAACATTAAAAAATGGTAGGAGTTGGACAGTTGGAGGTGAGGTGAGGGGTTGGTCGGTTACTCGGCTGAGTGACCAATGACAACAAGAGGAAGAAATTTTTTGTTGTTTGAATTTAAAGAAAAAAAAATAAAAAATAAAAAAATGTCATAAAAAAGTCACCGGAGACCAAAATTTCATTTACATTTTTTACTCCAAATTTGCTCAGGAATCGCTGGTTAAAATCCCTCGGGTACGTTCTGTTACACTCTGTATATAAAAATCATTTTAATTAGATACCTACACTACTACTGCAATTTGCTTGATTTGTATGACGTGTTTATCTTTTTTTTACAAAACTATTTTTTTTCTTTATTCAAATAAAAATCATTGCTTTTAAAGCATTGTAGATCATTTACTTATGTTCCGCTGTTTCCTTACTTAGATTCTCAATGAAAAGCTTACTTAGAGTCTGTCAAATAAGAGTAGAAAATATAAAAAATGGAACTACAAAATGTGTAGTCTGGCAACACCAATTTACCTGTCAAATATTCTTTTAAAGTGCAATGTCACTGAAAATAGAGAACACTGTATACACATACAAAAAAAATTGTTAAAAAAAAAATTTAAAAAAAGCACTGTTGTTAAGTTACCTACTTAATGACATAAATATGATGAAATTTTGTTTTACAAAGTGATTGGCTTTCATTTAATTTAACATAAATTTGAATTTAACAGTAGTTAGAAAGGAAGAATCATTAATGGTGAGTTTAGTTGCACTGCTTTTAGATCCGAATGAGTCAAATATATGCAGATCTAAAAATAGAGACATGATCTAAATCCTGGACAAAGCCAGTAGGTACTTGAGCTAATATTAATTAAATGTGAGCAATTTCTGCGTGTGTGTGTGCTTAGATATCGTTATTCTTCATTATGTTAACACAAAATTGCAAAGATATGTAGCAATGAAACGTGCTACGTAAACACAGTTAAAAGAAAACTCTAGAATCATCGGTTGATAGTTTTTTTATGTGCCATTAAAATTTTTACAATGTTATCAACATATGGAGAGTGACAGACTGAAAAATAAAATAAGAATAGGTACCATTTGTTTCAGCTTGCTGTTCAAAAGAATTGGAATTTGAATTGCTTTAATTTGAATTCTTAAGTAAGTACTTCTCAAGTAAGTACTTCTAACAGCGCAGGTAGTTAAGTTGACTCGCCACATATCGATCGTTTCGGGCGTAATCCAATACGTGACGTAGCAACAATGCGTGGTTGCTACAGGACTCCCTCCCCAGACAACGCAGACATGGCTGCGGTGGAAAGAGGAATAGTCAGATATCGAGGTGATCGGGAAATCGAACCCGCCTTCCAGAACGAGTGGTTGTGTGTGTCCGATCCTTACTGCCATCGAACAACGGAAGGGTTGGTTGTGATGTGGCGGCTGGTGACTCTGATGCGGTTTGCGAGTGTGATGTGAAACTCTCAAGATCTTGAGCAACGTATGCTGGTTTGAGGCGGTCGATGCTCACGGTGATTTCCTTCCCTTTTACCAGTATGGTATATGTTCGTTCGTGCCGACGAACGACTTTATGAGGGCCGCTGTAGGGTTGTTGAAGCGGGCTCTTGACTGTGTCGTCCCTCAGAAAGACGTGAGAAGCTGTGGGAAGATTTTGGAAGACGAAACGATGTCCATAACCATGGCGGGTACCTTCAACTGGTCTCAGCTCGTTGAAATGTTTCCGTAGTTTCTTTAGGAAGCTTCCGGTGTCGTCGTTAACATTAGGTCGTGCTGTACATAGAAATTCGCCGGGTAAGCGGAGCGGCTCGCCGTACACTAGCTCGGCTGAGGTTGTAGCGAGGTCATCTCTCCAAGCTGCTCTGATTCCCATGAGTACGGTGGGAAGTGTTTCCGTCCAACGGTTATTCTGATGGCACTTGATCGCTGCTTTCAGTTGACGATGAAATCGTTCCACCATGCCATTTGCTGCGGGGTGGTATGCAGTTGTATGGATTTGCGTCGTGCCTGCCAGGAAATTCAACTGCCTGAACAACCTCGACTCAAATTGTCTCCCTTGGTCCGTAGTAATGCGGAGTGGAGTGCCGAATCTTGTTATCCAGCCCTCGTAGAAAGCACGCGCCACTGTTTCAGCCTCTTGGTCTGGGATCGGGAATGCCTCTGGCCATCTCGTGAATCTGTCTACGCACGTGAGACAGTATCGGCATCCTTCTGAAGAAGGCATGATGATTATGTCGATGTGGACGTGCTCGAATCTAGCGGAGGGTCTGGGAAAGGCTCCCAGGGGTGCTGACACGTGCCGTGTAATCTTGCTTCGTTGGCATTGAAGGCAATTGCGTGCGAGCTTAATAGTCTCAGCTTTAATGGCCGGCCAGACATAACGTTGAGTTATGAGCTTAACCGTGGCCTTAATTCCAGGGTGAGCCAGCTGATGGACCGCATTGAATGCCGCAGGTCTGAACTTCTTCGTGACGAAGGGTCTGGCTATGGTAGTTGAGACATCACAGTAGAGATGCGCGTCAGTACCCGGAATATTAATCTTTTTAAGTTGTAGGCTAGAACTTCCTTGCAAGTGTTGTTCCAGTTCAGGGTCGCACATCTGGTCAGCTGCCAGCGCTGCGTAGTCCAGAGGAGTATCTATCGTCTCGACCCTGGAGAGAGCATCCGCGACGATGTTGTCTTTTCCGGAGACGTGTCGGATGTCAGTTGTGAACTGGCTGATATAGTCCAGATGGCGGAATTGCCTTGGTGAGCATTTGTCTGCTTTTTGTTGGAAGGCGAACGTGATAGGCTTATGGTCTGTAAATATGGTGAACGACCTGCCTTCCACCATGTGGCGAAAGTATTTCACAGCGAGATAGATGGCTAGTAGTTCTCTGTCGTATGCGCCATATTTCTTTTCAGCTGCCGAAAACTTCTTCGAAAAGAATGCTAGAGGCTCCCAGTGACCTGCGACGAATTGGTGGAGTGCGGCACCGGCTGTAGTATCAGACGCGTCGCTGACGATAGAGAGTGGGGCGTCGCACTTCGGGTGAACGAGCAGGGTTGCCTGGGCCAGAGCTTCCTTGCACTTGCTGAAAGCTTCTACTGTTTCGGCAGTCCAAGACACGAGTTGTTTGCCTTTTTGGTTCCCTTTTAGGAGGTCATTGAGTGGAGCTTGTGTCCTCGCGGCGTTGGGAATGAATCTTCTGTAAAAATTTATTGCTCCCAGGAAACGGCGGAGATCCTTGATGGAAGCTGGTTGGCTGTAGTTGTTGATGGCCTCCACTCGATCTGGGAGGGGTGAAGTGCCAGCGTCGGACACCAGGTATCCTAGGAATTTGACTTTAGTCAGGCCGAAATGGCATTTGGCGGTGTTGATGACAACACCATATTCCTGCAGGCGCTGGAATAATATCTTGAGGTGGGCTAGGTGCTCTTCCTCTGACGTTGAGGCAATAAGGATGTCGTCTATGTAGGCGTAACAGAAATCTAAGCCTCTGGTAACCTCGTCCATGAAGCGTTGGAAGGACTGGGCTGCGTTGCGGAGGCCGAAAGACATCACCGGAAATTCGAAGAGTCCGAATGGCGTAGTGATTGCTGTTTTCGGAATGTCCTCGGGAGCAACAGGGATTTGATTATATGCCCGCACCAGATCAATCGTTGAGAAGATCTTGGTGCCGCTCAGTGCCTGTGCAAAATCTTGGATGTGGCGTACGGGGTATCTGTCCGGAATAGTTCTGGCGTTCAATCTTCTATAATCACCACATGGTCTCCACTGGTCGTCCTTCTTGGGTACCATGTGCAAGGGAGATGCCCAAGAGCTCTCGGAAGGTCGAGCGATTCCGAGACGGACCATGGCCTCGAACTCCTTCTTGGCGCGTTTTAACTTGTCAGGAGCAAGGCGTCGTGGGCGTTCGACTGTTGGAGGTCCTGGCGTGGTGTTAATATGGTGCAGTGTTGCGTGACGAACTTCCCTCCTGGCGCCGTCAGGGCGAGTGATGTCAGGAAACTGTTGAAGAAGCTTATGATACGGGGACGTTCCTGTGACCGTCTTAATGGAAGCGATCTTGTTGTCGCTTCGTTTTCCCGTGATGGTCAAATTCGTCACCTGGTCCAGCAGCCGTTTATTTCGGACATCCACCAGTAGCTCGTACTTGGCGAGAAAGTCTGCCCCGATGATTGGCCTGGAGACGTCTGCAATGACGAAGCTCCAAGTAAAGCCGCGTCGCAATCCCAGATCCAGGTTGAGCGTTAGGCTGCCATAAGTAGCGATTGTGCTGCCATTTGCTGCTGCCAGTTCGTATGTCGCTTTAGTGGGGCGTCCCTGAACAAGGCGTCGTGGGAAAACGCAGAGATCTGCGCCGGTGTCTATAAGAAATTGGGTACGGGTTACCCTGTCGGTAACAAAAAGGCGACTGACTTGGTTGGGGCTAGTGCTGGTCGCCATCAGTTTGGGCCCCGCGCGTTTTCCTGCTGGAAGTTGCAGGGTTTGGTGCACTTGCTTGCCTTCGTCCCATACTTCCAGTGGTACCAGCATGTTCCCTCGGGCTGACGACCTCTGGACCGACTGCGGGAACGATTGCTCCAACGATGCGGGGTGGCGCTCCTCCCATGCTGGCCAGAGCGTAGTGTCGAAACTTCGCGCCTCAAGGTAGCGAGCTCTTGTTGGAGAGGCTGCATCAACCGCGCCATCTGTGTAACCAATGAATCTTCGGACGATGGAACACCCACTGAGTTAACTGCCGGTCTACCAGCATAGTCTGCTATGGCATCGGCCAAGCTGGCCACCTTGTCAAGCGGAGTGTCTTGCTGCGTAGCCAGAACCACCTGCATACTTCTAGGAAGACGACCCATCCATAGGGTTCTCAAAACCTCATCGGGCACAGCGCTGCCGGCGAGGGTGCGCAGGTGTCTCAAGAATTGGGAGGGTTTACGGTCTCCGATTTCTTCATGTTCCAGAAGTCTCCTTATCTTCTGCTCCTGCGTGGAGCTGAGGTGTCTGGTTAGTTCATATTTTAATAGTGCATATGCACCGACCTCAGGGGGCTTCACAATGATGTCCCGGACTTCTTGGGCGTGGGCGGGCTCCAAGGCTCCGAGAATGAAACCAAATTTTGTGGCATCCACGGTCACTCCTGCTGCCTCGAAGCTGCGCTCCACCATAGCGAACCATAATTCTGGGTCAGTAGGGCAAAAAGGCGGAATGCGTACTGCCACTCGGTTGACCTCAGGCGGTGGATTCCTGATGTTGGGTTGCTGGTTACTTGGTTGCTGGCTGTCCTCAGATGTTCCGCTCACAAGAGACATGATGATGATTGGTGCGCGAAATTTATCACCGAAGAGTTTATTTCGTGCGCGACGTGCTCGCGGTAGACGTACTTGCACGCGTCGTGCTCACTGTCGGATTCACAAATGTAAACTTCGTGGTCACTAATGTGAACGTCGGTGTCACCAATGTAGCAATTATACGTGCTACGTAAACACAGTTAAAAGAAAACTCTAGAATCATCGGTTGATAGTTTTTTTATATGCCATTAAAATTTTTACAATGTTATCAACATATGGAGAGTGACAGACTGAAAAATAAAATAAGAATAGGTACCATTTGTTTCAGCTTGCTGTTCAAAAGAATTGGAATTTGAATGGGCCGTTTTCTGAGTAATTCCAAAATACCCACGAGATGGCAGCACGGTGTTTAGCGGTCCTCCTGTCATCTAATCTGTGAACCAAATCTATGGACTGACACACTGACGTCTTTCAACGATCTGTCATTTCGATAGCTATTTGCAATTTGCAATTTGTTTTCCGACAAGTTTAGCCAAACCAAGTTTGCTCGATTTGTAAGTAAAATGCACAAAAATTAAGATGCTGCTCTGAGCCACAGACCATGCTGCTCAACGGCCTCAACACTAAGCAGGCTCTCAACGACGATGGACTCCTTATCGTAGCGCTGGTTCTGCCCTTCAAACCATACGTTGAATGTAAGATATGGATTTTATTATACCTCTAATACTTTAACCAGGGATTTAACCGGTCTTTTAAATGTGATTAATTTTAAGTAAGTGGTTCTATGGCACCCCCAATCAGGGTATGTTGTGAGGCTGAACTGAATGGGGGAGGAAAGAATATGGGAAATGTGGAGGCTGGGAAATGCCTGGCTATTCACACCTGGTCACCTAACACAACTATTGCCATTTTAAGCAATGTATCGCTTCTAAATGGTGGTTTTTCACCGGCTGTTGGAAGGGCCTTAAAAGAATGGAATTTTAATAAAGATCTTGAGAAGACCACTATTAAATAAGGGAGGAGAGGGAAATATTCCTAGTATGTAGGGAAATATTGCATGAGAACAAGTCGAATGCTGCTGTCATCTACTGTGGATGGATGTTCCGCTCTTGTCTGGCGAATTTCTTGCTGGTGAACCGATACCAAAGGGATCTCATCAATTTATTAACATTATCTGCTACGTGTGTTGCCTAGATCTGAATAACCAGACAGTTACCAATTTCCTCCAGACTCAAAAGCTGCTCTTTTGTTACTCTTAATTTTTCATTATTTTTGACATAGGTAAAAGCAAAGCTTAAATCTCAAAGCATAAAGCTCGAGGCAAAAATCTAATCGCTTAACACTCAAGCTTAAGCTTAAAGCACAATCTTTAATTTCTCCTAACTATGTCTAGGGCATTGCACTGGTCGTCTTCTCTTGGATTCCGTGTACTATTCAATTATAATTTTCAGACGAATCTGACCACATGACGAAGGAGCGTCTGCCCATCCGAGGCCACACATTCGAGGAGCACGTGGAATCCTTCACCAGCTACTGCGCTACTACCGTGGGGCTCCAGGTCATGCAGTGGTCACGCGTGTCCTACCTCTGCGAGGGGGACTTCAACCAGTCCTACTGGCTGAACGACTCTACCTTCATCATCAAAAAGGACCCAAATTTCCCCGAAACCACGGCTGAATAGAAGTTTTAATAGGTTTACTTATATTACCTCTTATCACCTTTGTATTTTGATATCCCTCATCTGTGAAATAGATTATATTTATATTTCTATTGAATGTTTACAAATAAAATATTAGCATAGGAAAAATCAATTTTTTATCAAGTAAATTCTAAAAATAAATGTTAATTAATATTATATAGTATGGAGGTTGGGAGATTTCTACACTAGTTGCATATTTAATTTGATAATCTTATTTTCTTTATTTTAACAGGTTGACTGTTCACAAAGTTACGCTACCACAACTATATAATATTAGGATGTAAAAAAAAAAAAAAAAATGCCAAAACAATAAATAATTTATGCATAATGTTAATTATTTGTTGTACTGATATGTTCTTCTATGTGTATAATGTTTATAAATGTTTTACGACACATTTGTATTATGTCTGTAATCTTGTTCTTTTCATATTGACCTCGAGAAATAAAAGGAAGTTTTTTTTATTTATTTATATATTTGTTAAATTATTTTGTGTTATTTTGTACAACTAACCAACAATCTTTTTTAACCATGGCAGTAGATGTCGTGCAAGGCCGCAGAAAACCTTGACAAAACTGGAGCGACACTCAGTCTTTATTTTAATAAAAGAAATATAATAATGATCTTTTAGTTATTTGTTTTTGGGGTGTTATGCCGTGTTGCGCTACCTCCTTCTTTAGCCAACTTTTCGGACAGCGTTGGCTAAAGAAGGAGGTAGCGCAACACGGCATAACACCCCAAAAACAAATAACGAAAATACTTTTGGCCGTGAAAATCTTAAAACGTATCATAATAATTTCAGAATGTTGTGCAATGCAATACATTCCATATTTTTAAATAGTTCAAACATTGACAAAATAACAATGCATTCATACACAGAATTGAACAGAAAATAAATGAAAAATATAGTATATAATAATAAATCCAAAAAAATATGCAAATATCCATTCATGGGGGATATTTGACAGGCTCCCATTTCCAGAAGGGCATCAGCGGGGACTCCATCCAGGCAACCATGGCAGTGATGATGGTATTCTTCGACTGGCATAGTCTGCGCCATAAGCTTTCCCTTGGTTTTGGTTTTGTAGAATTCAAATATATTTTTTCACATATCAGACGCCTTTCCTGTCAGTTTCTTAATTATATATTACCTACTTCTACTTTTATCCAGGGACATATTGAAGGAACTACACCTTTCAGTAGCTTTTGCCTGTACAGTACATCTGAAAATAAAATTAGGCTCAAACTTCCATACTTACATGATATAAAATACAAAACGGTCTACGTTAAGAAATAATAATAATTTGATTTTTTTCTTAAAACACTCCTACTGAAAATTAAATTACAATCACGAGATATACAGACATGGGACGAGAAATGCAAAGCAAATTAGATTGCCAACAAAGAAGAATCACCCGCCTATAAATCTCGTGCCAGAAAGTTTGATAACCGTGTAATAAAATTATTGCAATAATTGAAAATGTTTACTTAATATAAAAAAAGGAAATAAGATATTATGTCTACCATAATTATTTGTTAGTTGTGGTTGACTACACTTATATTTAAAGGTACGTTAGTCAAATAATGTCAACTGCGAAAGAAGGCAAAACATTGTGTATAAAATTTTGTGCATTCTATGTCAAATGTTTCTTTACGTGTTCATTATACTATACAAGTACTATCTGTATTATATTGGGGATTCAATTATAGTAAGATATTAATTGAATGAGTCATGTACTTACTGTTATGGTTAATATTATTGAATACATAATCTGTGTCCCTGAAATGAGCTTTACAGACAACAGAATCAGTCGGTGCCCATTTGAAATGAACCTAATTTAATGAATCCATTGCGCTTTCAAGTCTTTCAATCTTTGGGAAACTCGTGCCCAACCCTATTCTACACATTGGAACACTACAACAGGTTGACGGCATTATTATAATATTTAAAAACACTAAATTGCGTCAAACGGCCTAAAAAATGTATGGGATCTGACAGTTAAATAAAATAGTTGGACCGGTAGGACTATAGCGAACCTAGCGGCCAAAATCGTGCGAAAACGGCCCATTGCTTTAATTTGAATTCTTAAGTAAGTACTTCTCAAGTAAGTACTTCTCACAGCGCAGGTAGTTAAGTTGACTCGCCACATATCGATCGTTTCGGGCGTAATCCAATACGTGACGTAGCAACAATGCGTGGTTGCTACAGATATAAAATTCTAATTTTGAGATCAGTAGAATGAAAAAATATTTTTTTCACTTTTTTGCCTTTTTAATTTTTAATAAAAATGTAAGTTACATATCTTTAGATTACCAACATGATTATATTTTTAGTACTGCCATTTGACCAACAGTGGCGCCCTCCTATGTTTTCTACACTTATTTGACAAACTGTAAAACATGGTTTTTATAACCATTGAAACAGGTTTTTTTTGTTACCCCTGAAATATGTTTTTTTTTTTCGGAATATGGCAACTCTGGTTATGACATGACAGTGTTGACAGTTATGGGATGGGTTCGTTTTTCGTTATCAATCGAACGTCAAATAATTAAGTTGATTTTTTGTTAGCAATCTAAAGTAAATATACGACCGTATCGACATACAGTATAACTTTCTAACTGTACGGCGCCATGTTTTCTTATCTCGATTTCCTCTGATAAGCATTTAGCATTTTTCTATGTGCATTAATTAAAGCTGTTTTCCTTGTTCTTTTTCAAATAATCATACAAAAATAACTAGAAATGATACTGTCAAAGCCAATAATCGATTTAACGGCGTCGTATTTGCAAAACTTATATCTACATCCCATCAAGACCAAATCCCTGACAAGGTATGTGCGAATATGAAATAATTATGCTTACCGGGATAAAACCTTCCCTCAGATAAATGCGATAATCAGGCCAGATAATTTTACAATGAACGGAAAACACGTTAAAATGAGACATTAACCAATTTTAATAATCATTTTTAAATATATTGTGCATTTTCATCATCCTTCGAAATTAAAAAAAAATTATGCAATATAATGTACTTACTACATACAACGGATTAACCTGGTCCAAGGCTCGGGTGGTGTTCTAGAGTAATTCTGCTGCTAGACTGGAATCTAGACGACCCTACAATTAAATAATTAGTACTACATGGGACCTTCTTTGTATGATAATATTATGGGATGAACCAATGGTCTGTGGGATCCCGCTTGCACCGCACAGGAATACTTAAAGAATTCAATACTTTGTTTGTGTAAAAGCCCTATAAAACAATTCACGATTATAAACATTACTTGTAGAGAGTTTATACACATTACAAGTGAAAAAATTATATCACTCTTCAAAATTTGGAAATAATTCTCTGTATTTAGAAACAGTTTAAAATGTTATATTATTAATAAAATCTTGTGTAAGGTGAGATGGGGTAAGACTTATGTAAGGTGAGATGGGGTAAGACTTATGTAAGGGAACGTACCCATACTACGTGACACGTTTAGGGGGGGGTCTTCAAAATGTCACGCTCCATACAAATGAGCGGCGGGTTGCTTAGGTTTTTGGTCGGGGGGGGGTTAAAAATTGCAAAAAATTGGTCACGTAGTATGGGTACGTTCCCTAAGGTGAGATGGGGTAAGACCGTGAGATTTTTTGATGAGATGAACTTTGGTTCTTGTAATTTTTTAATGAAGAATCTGTGTTGTCCCGCAAATATTTTAATTTAATTTCTTATCTTTAGATCTTAATTATGTTAGTAAATTTTTATTTATCGAGTTATCCACAGTAAAACACCCGAAAACTACCAATTAAAACTTCTGGAAAATTATTTTTTGGTGTGGGGCAAGACCGGGTAAGATTGATTAATTATCTTACCCAAATTCCGGTTTTTTCTGGGAAATTTCATTAAAAGACGTGCCTCACAACCTAACACTTTAGCTACCTCGAGCCGACCGAAGGAGGTGCTGAGCGTAATGAAATAGCGCTCCTCTAGAGGTATTGACGCATGTTATAGGTTGCCAGGATACCGCGAAAATCGCGTTTTTCGATCTTTCTCCAAATCCGGACTTACCCCAACTCACCTTACTATTTACTTTGCTATATTATTATTTTTATATACACAACAGTTATTATTTTTTAATGCACTAGTACAATATTGTATGTTCAGTACACCCATAAATGTATATTATGCCCGTGTTAATAATGCACACGCCGTGTTGTTAATGATAATAATATTTTGATAATTTGTCTAGCGTCATTTTTGTGAAGTCACCTCAACCTTTACAGCGTTCGCTATACAAATATTAATTCCTAGGCTCTTTCTTATTACTGACTATGTACTTATATAATCTATTTCAACAACTTAACTTATGGCTAAATTTAATTGTTATGAACAATTTTTTTCCAGTGGTATTCTTTCCGCAGTAGCCAATTTTGCTACTCAATCAATCACATCAGACAAGAAAATCAATTATGAGAATGTCGCAGCATATGGGTTGTTCGGGTAAGAATAAATTTTAAAACTATTTTTCAACATCAAGATTATCTATAAGTGGCCAACTGAAATTCCTGAATTTGGAACAAACAAACATTATCTTAATTATTCAGAGATATGAATGTATTATTACACATGTCTCTGTATGGCAGAAGAGCCAAGAAGAGATAAGAAGAGCCAAGAAGAAATAAGTAGAGACAAGAAGAGCCAAGACGAAACGAGAAGAGACAAAACAACAAGAAGAAGCAAAAAGAGACAATAATAGAAAAGAAGTGATGATAAGAGACAAGTAATGGCAAGAAGAGCCTAGAATAGACAAGAAGATTCAAGAACAGACAAGATACCAGAAGAGCTAAGAAGAAGCAAGAAGAGATGAGAAGATCCCAGAAGAGACAAGCAGACACAAGAAGAAGCAAGAAGAGTCACGAAAAGCCAAAAAGCTGCAAGAACAGCTGAAAAGAAACGAGAAGTTCCAAGAAGATACAAGAAGAAACAAAAATGGGCAGAAATAGACCAGAAGATCCAAGAAGAGTCGAGAAGAGGCAAGAAGAAGGAAGACATTAAGAAAGGGTAAAAAAAAATCATAATGCTCAATCCAGTCCTTTATTCCTGCCCATCCTAAATTCCAATATTGGCTTATTAGGTTGCCATGTATACCGGTCGATTAAACTCTAACCTCCTTTCCATCCTCAGAGCATGTGTTCCAAGTCCTAACAAATCAGTGCCCCTCGGTGTACCGGTCTCACTGGGATAGGAGTGCTTCTGGCTGGGGGGGTACAAACGTATCGTATCGAATACATGACTCTATAAGGAAGGGGTGGGGCAACTAAGGCTTTTTGGTGCGCCCTGCTGACCACAAAAACACCTCATAGCTGCTGACCACAAAAACTCCTCATTTCATTCAGAAAGCGAGAACGGTTTTCTTTCACGGTGTTTCAGATACATTTTTAAGACATTATTACAAAACACAGAGAAAGCACATATAACATAGGTGACAAGTATTACTAGAAAGCGGTTAGCAAGCAAAAAATATCTACTATATCCAGCATCTTTTTTATTTTATTTTAATTTCTTATTATTCAGAGGACAACATATATGAGTGTAATGCTAATTAAACTGGGGACTTGCTTACAAATTCACTCTTAATTTACAACCAGTTTTGTGTGCAGAATATAAAGATAAAATTTACAGTTGTGAATTCATCTGCAGACACATTTGAAGGAAACTATTCTCGTAGAAGTGCAGTTATAAAATTCTAGTTTCCGACTATGTACTGCAAAAATCGAAAGAAACCATTTTCGTATTCTGGGTTTTAATTAAAGTTCGGGATTTGTAGAGGATAGTAGACGAGTTAAAACCAGTTTTATGTTCAGAATAGAATAAGTTTTGAATATAATTCCAGTTTTGAATTCGTCTGCTGACGCATTTCGAAGGATTATGATGTTCAAAGTGCAGTTATAAAATCCAAGTTGCAGACTATGTGCTGCAAAATCGGAGGAAAACCATTTTTATGTTCTGAATGTAGTTTTAATCAATAATGCATTCGAAAGAAACCGTTCTTATGTTCAGTGAGTAAACATTCTAGTTTCACATCATATGCTGCAAAATTCGGAGAAAAACCATTTGCTTGTTCCGCGTGTAATAATTTTTTAAACCCGTAGACTCTTATGCAGAATTACCCTTAAGTTTAAACCAATCTTGTGTTCTGAACGCAACTCATAATTCGGTTGACGGACTCATCTGTCGACGCAATTCAAGGGAAAACATTCTCGCATTACTAGGTGCTGTTATAAATTTCTGGTAGTAGACTCATTTCTGAACATGACATTTAGTCACGCATTTTCCATTTTTTATTCGAAGAATTCTTGTCAGGTCTGATATAAAAAATAAAATTATATCGGTGCTTGGTAAAATGAGGTTATAATTATATATCGAGGATTCTGACCCCTCCCCATGTATGGGGCCCACGGGTGGTACTACAAACATCCAAATGGCCTCCAATGGCAAAAATGTTCTCCACTCCTGCTCTTTGGGTTGAGATAATATTATTTTAAAGTTTACAACTTTGCTCACGGAAAAAATCCTTATCAATAATATTTTTTTAGCAGAATTGTACCTTTATTGTAAAGATTTAATGTGAAACACTAACACTATATGAGATTTTGACTTATTTGTACTTTTCTATAATAATGATTTTTTGCTTGTTTAGTGAATGTACGCATTATGGCAACAGTTTAAGAGTCTAAGAACAGCCATATTCAACCTTTTTTCTTCTCGGGTCACATTCCTATGCTTGCAACGTTACTAGAGCCGCAACATAGTACACCATACCATTTACATTTAGGGGGGTGGGTGCCGTTGGTTGTTTTAACCCCGAGGGATCAAGTTATTTTTACATGCACACATAAATTTTATTTTATATAATACTAGCATACCCGGCCACACGTTGCTTAGGCTAACGAAACACAACGCCATGCTATTACCAAACCTTTATAACCAATGCCATCTGTTAAATCAAATCCACACCGCCTGCTTGTCAGCACGTTGCCCGCTTGCCAACCCGCTCCCTTTATTTATATATTTCAACAAATTAACACAAACCTTGACAAATTAAATACCTAAAAACCTTCCTCATGCATCACTATCCATTAATGAAAACCGCATGAAAATCCATTGCGAAGTTTAAAAGATCTAAGACATCAGGACACAGACAGCAGGACTGACTTCATTTTATACTATGTAAAGATTAAAAAAAAATTATGGACAAAACTTTCGTCATCATACATTTTATCTAAAAGTTACAATTCAAAATCTTCAATACAATATCAGCAGAAGAGTGAAATTCTTGACACGTTTTTAAATTATTCATAAACTCACATAAACTAACTATCATTGAAGAAGAAGATAACACTACTAATCTAAACAAAAATATGAAATAGAACAAGACAAACAAAAATAATAATGATAATGGTCGAATCTGGAATTGGAATCCAGAATTTGCTCATCTTACCAGGTAAGACGAGAGGTTCTGAGTTCAAGTCCCAGTTGCAAACGTTATCTTGTTATTTTTCTGTGTCTTGTTCTCTTTCATACTTTCGTTTATATTATTAGTGTTATCATCTTCTTGTTATTATTATTGGAGCATGTGTCAGGAGGTAACTTTATGATGTGTTGTAGGTTTCTGTTTGGAGGAGCCATTCCGCACTACTTCTTCACTTTCCTGGAGAATTTTGCCAGGAAAAAATTTTGCTGCTCAATGTTCTGGCAGCTACTTATGGAGCGCGTGATGTACATGCCCGTTTTCCAGTTCTTCCAGCTCTACATGATCTCCTTACTGGAGGGAAAGTCTCATCTGGCTTCCCTCAATTCCTCTCTAATGCTTTTACAGAGAGTGGTGAGCGCCAATTGGAAGTATATCACTGTCCTACAGATAATCAACTTGAAGTTTGTTCCCCCCATGGTGAGTGAATCAACATTTCATTTTATACATTTCTTGCTTGTTTTACCTTGCACTTTGTGCACTTTAACCTATTTGAGACGAGCGTCATGTATACGTGCCAACCGATCGCGTGCCTAAAAGACGAGCATCATCTAAACACGACGCATATTACGTTATTTTAATTGTTTAGTTAACTCTCCCGCAACCAACTGGGCCGAAAGTAGACCCCAAAATTACTATCCTTCTTATATCTACTTAAAGACATGAAATATATTTTTATATTATATTATTCGTGCGCAAAGGATTAAAACATAATGTGCAGTTTAAAAAAATTTGAAGAAATCGTTGATCGCAGGAAAAAATATTTTGTCAAATATAGATAATATTCCCTGCCCAATAAATGGACAAAAAACAACAAAAAAATTAAAAGAGATATCTATGGTTTAAATACCCATAAAACAAAAAAATCATGGGGTCGTCGGCCGACCCACATGGTTACGGACGTTATGTTTGGCATCTTGGCCTGTCGAGAGTTAACGAAATTTTTGATTTTTGGATATGATTTGTTATCTTTGAACGGTTTAGATTACATCTACGTCTTTGAATATTTTTAAGTGGCACTATATTCAATTATAAATCTGCCAGTCCACGGGTATTGCAAATTCTTTAACGACATCGTCGTAAAAAGGTTAAGCAAACCTCTTGGCAGGAAGACTTTCTAGTTCATTGGGGCAGATGAATCAACAATTGATTTACAAGTCTAAAAATTTAAATCATATATTGCCACATATAGATAGATGGTCCTCTGTAACTAAATGCAAATACCTACATCTTAACTATGAATAAAAAAGAAACTACATTTGCTAATCTCTGCAAAATCTCTCCAACAGTGAGCTCTAAGCATCACGATATTTGCACAACATTTTTTGTGTCTGAAATTTGTAGGTCATCGCCACTATTTTCAGCTCGCATCATCATTTCCATAATGAGCTTTAAAATATCAAAAAAAGAGACAAGGCACCGTGTTGTTTGTTTCATATTTTTCAATTTATAATCAGTCCTAAAGCAGTTAATCAGTACATTCCGGGCCTACAACCTTTGAAAAAAAAAAAAAATAATTAAATGAAGACAATATTAGCCGAAAATCGGGAGACAGAAAAATCAGAAAAAGATATTAGCACCTCTGGGATTGGGAATTAATTTATGTAATTGTTTCATTATGTTTTCAGTTCAGAGTGCTGTTTAACAACCTGCTTGGATTCTTCTGGGTGATGTATTTGGCTTCTGTTCGAAAGGTCGTGACAAGACGTGAGGACAAGTTAAAAAAAATAGCAGCAATCAGAAAATTAGCTGAAGAGCGTAAAAGAGAAGAAGAAAGCAGAAAAGCTGAAGAATTGTAATTATATTTGTGCCTGAACAGCTGATGATTTGGAGCAATAATTCTTTTATTTATATTAATGGAATTATTTTTCACCTTGTTTGTTTCATATTTTATCACAAAAAGTGTTGGTTTATCATTATATTTTTGTATTTTTTAAATATATTTTTGTAAAACATATTTTTGTAAAATATGTTTTTTTCAATTTTATTTATCTGTTGCACAGAACGTCTAAAAATATATTTGAGTGATAAACTCACAAATAATCAGAATGGTGATTACCAGCATTCAAAGTATTATAATTTTCTTATCTTTTTATTTGTCGCTGTGGTTGGCTTTATTGGCCAGGAAAAATTCAGCGAGAAAAACCAATGACTATCCAAGATATTTCAATGTTTAATTTTCATATTTAAGTATTTTACTACATAAACAGAATAAGTTTGGATAAATTTGATGATTGTCAACTTGAATTGATGGATTATTTTGTACAACTTTACTCACGACCCACTGGCGAAGTGATCGGGTCGAGAGTACCCTCTCTTCGATTCTGTACTTTTACACATGGAAATAATGTAGAGTAGAGAAGAGTGCTGATGTGCGCACCGTCCATAACTCGAAAATACCCTTCAGGTTACCCGTTACCCGATCTTTGATTGGGTATTTTTGTTTGACGTGGGTAGGTAAATGATAACATATTTTAGATTTCAGATATCTACTTTCACTATTTGTCTATCGTGACAACGAAATTTGAAATGAGCGGTTTACAAAATTCATTCATTTATGGTGGCTTGTCACACTGACATCCGTCACGGGACACGTAATAGTAACCCGATTACTCATTTGTGGTTTATGAGCAGGTTACAATGAGCAGTTAGTTCTAAATTGTCCCAGGATTAACATGCGTGTAAACTTAGAGATAACGGCACATGGAAATAATGTAGAGTTTTAGAGAGACTTTTGCTGTACCTGGTGTCAACCTCTTGAGTGCCAATGTGCCAATTGGCACAATCAAAAAATTAATTTCTCTGAGCTATTCTGGGACCCTACTTATGTTAGCGTATATACTATTTTTTTATAAATATACAAAAACATTATCTGATAAGAAGGTACAATTTACAAAAACATCATTTTGCAAAAAACAAATAAGTTATTACGAAAATAGAAACTGCTGGCGGATGGCGAAAATTTAGCTTTGGCACATCAAGTGTTAAAGATCATTTGATAAGATTTAAGATTCACTGCTGGCATTGGACAGACTGACAAATATTATTGTACATATCTGTCTCTTATGGGAACAAATCTTAGAAATACTAGTAGAAATTATTGTCATATTCTATTATTAAAGCACAAATATGATTGTAAAAATATGCATAAATTTATATCCAAACATATTATGTTTGAACTATGAACGAAATGAATAAAGTAAAAACAAATTTGTATATGTATATACAATTGAAATCTGCTATTTGTTTGCATACAATACTGATGAATAATGAAAAAATGACAATTGACCGAGGTTTTGCTAGAAAAAAATTGCTAAATTCTCAATCATCATTAATATAATTATGTTTTAAGTTGATACAAGCATTTAATGAATGAAAGACCCTGCCCCTGCCCCTGCAAGTGGCAAGTGGGGTCAATAGACCAGTCTGTATAGTCGAGGCCAGTTCATTACCAAACATAAATGAATATGATAATTTTACTTTGTGAACGTATTTAAACATGAACATTGAACCTTTGCAAGCATTCAATTTGAAAATGCTTTATCTGTGTGTACACAAGATAAGGCTGGTTTTGACGTGATAACATATGAAATATCCGCTATAAGAAATGTCACATAAAATAATATTACGTTCTAAGAAATATGAATTACGGTGGGAATTCTTTATTTTGTATTTGATTTATCTAGATTTAGAAAATTTTCATATTATATAACTAGTATTAAGAATGGTTATTTGTTTAATTTTAAATAATGTTTTAACAGGGTATGGTAGTAGTATTCTTAAACTATAGTCAGATTTTTAAAAATCTGATTAATAAATAATATATAAATGCAAGGTGACCGGGGGTAAAATTTTGGAAGGCAATTTTACACAATAGTACAGGAAAACAATTTTAACCCGGCGAGCGTAAGGTTGGGTAAAATTTACCTGAGGCAATTTACGGAGCTCGATAATTAACAATAGTTTGCTGCGCTCAAATGTTACGTGCCCCTCAGTAGCAGCGCGGGGGTAGGTAAGGAAGCGACAAGAAACGGGGATTTAGTCAGCCACCGTTCATTGAGGTAATTAGACGTAGTCAAAGTTGTTGACGGGTAAGTTTTACCCACCCAGCGCTTGGTGTTACTATTTTTCACAAGTACTAAGATCAGTTGTAGAAAATGTTAATTTTTTTGTGGTTTTATTTCGTTTTATATAAAAATGACAATTAAGTGCCATAAGTTGAATTCTCTAAGAAAAATGGTTACTCAAATAAAAATGATTAAACTACTAATTATAACAGTTTTATTCCTCGTTTCTAATAACAAATACTTAGAAAACAGGCAAAATAAGTATTCTATCGAATTAAAAATGGTAATAAGTCGAGAATAAAAAAAAAACGATCTAAGAATTTCGGATGAAAAGTACCCAACCTTCTGCTTGATGTTACAAATTTGAATCTAATGCTTGCCGGGTTAAACATGTTTTTATGTATTTGAGCGTATCAATATTATCTACAGTTTCAAAAGGGACTTCAAACTAGTTTGGAATACCCGCCCGCATTCCTCTCTTACCCCGCAAATGCCCAAAGATACTGGGTGGGTACTTTGTGATGTTTATCAATTGTTGAAGAAGAAGATAACATTAATAATCTAAACGAAAATTGAAAGAGTACATGACACAGAAAAATATAAAGAGATAAAGGTCGCAACTGGGACACAAACCCAGAACCTCTCGTCTAACCGGGACGTGCGCTTTTACCAATTCAGCCATTGCCACCTTCTAAGAAACCGTCATAATTTGTCAATCTCATATTTTCAAATTATAGAATTAACAATATTATTTTCCACTAATTTTTCCATATCATAGGCAACCACCCTTTTCATTTTTAACAATCGTTATAAGAACTGGTTTGTAACCAGGATAGCGTCTCGGATAAATATATACGATTTTATTTATATGGAACACATATTGACCTTTTTATAAAAGTCTAAACGAATATTCAATTTTTTATAAAAACAACTCTCTTTTTATAACTTTTGAAGGTTATTCCCAGCAATGTAATATATCATTGAAGAAGAAGATAACACTAATAATCTAAATGAAAATATGAAAGAGAACAAGACACAGAAAAATAGAAAAAGATAATGGTTGCAACGGAGACGCTATCTACACAGGTTACAAACTAGTTCTTAAAACGATTGTTTCCAATGAAAAAGGGTACTTGCGCATGATATGGAAAAATTTGTGGAAAATAACATTGTTAATTCAAAATATGAGATTGACAATTATGACGGTTTCTTGGGCGGGCAATGGCTGAATTGGTAAAGGGGCAAGTCTCGGTTAGACAAGAGGTTCTGGGTTCGTGCCTTGTGCTTATAAAATTTTTATTAATTGTGTTTAAATTCAACAAAAACAAAATATTTTTTGATCCATCCAGTACACCTTTCAAATGATTATCTATAAAAAGTTTCTAAATTCCGTTGTGCAAATATTTAACATTTTTCTGTGAGAAAAAAACATTCCATGCGAATAATTAAACTACCCTAGTTTTGAAAAAAAGTTGGCACCTTTTTTTTTACTCATTCTATCATGTAGAAACACCTTCCGAAGTTACTACACTTTATCTCTGGAAACCTGTACATTAGTGTGGGCCGCAACTGTATGGCGAAAAAAAAATTGTCTTATTTCCTTGAGCGCTAGTAATAAAAAGTTGTCTTAAGTCTTTAATGTTAATAAAAAATAAAAAAGTTAAATAATATTATCGTTTTTAGGTTCCCCGAAGTGATCAAAAAATTATTAAAAAATATTTTTGGTGAATTATTCCCAAGTAGTAAGAAAATAAAAGAGTTACAATTACAAAATAACAATTTATTTACTATTAAAGTAGTTACAACATTAAAAAATACAATCATAATTATTACATTAAATCACGAAGAATTAAATGTGATCAATTATTCCGGTTGAAAATCATGTTTTGTTTCAATTTTTGGCAATTTTTTTCTGGAGTGTTTGGTAGTATTAATAAGGCCTTCCCTGTTCTTCCTGCCACACACTTTCGAAGAAATTTCAGTCACAACCTTTACACAACGTTCTACAGATTGTGTAAGATAGGGGAACTTGTCAAAGTTAATAAAAATGGAGCTGACTTCTGAAGTTAGGTTAAATTCTTTTTCCGTTACATCTTTCAAAATAGGAGGATAATATGTGATTGGCGTATCTTGCCAAGATATCATATCAAAATAGGATTGTGCATCAAAATTCAATGTGGGTATTCTGTCAGGAATAACTCTCTGGCTTTCAGTATCATTGACAAGAGTAAATTTTCAGGATGGGTGAAGTAAGCGCTTCGCTGTATCTCAGGATTAATTATTGCTTTTAATTCATCCGGAAGATAGCGCGAATATTTAATCATGCTAAAAATATGCCTCGCACCCTTTTGCACGACCCATGTAGTTTTAGATCAAAGCCTCATAGGAACTATGCCCTCATTATAAACGTGGCTAACATAACAAAATTTTCTGATGGCGTTGCGCTTTCAAAACATATTCGTGGGATTCAACTCGTCGTAGAAATCACTGAAATGTTTTGACGAACAAAATATTCCATTATTGGTTTGGCTTTGTTTACGGCAGTGCCTGACTTAGGCATAATATGCGTCAAGAAATGAGAGCCTGGTTCCACGATTATCGATACGTTTTCTTCAAGTACTGTGCTTTTATAGTATTTGTGTCTTTTTTATATTAGCTAAGATCTTGTCCTCTCGACCATCAAAAATAATCCACTTTACTCATTTAGCTTTGATGAGTACAGATCTGGTACGCAGATGTTCGCGAGGCAGTCTATTTTTGTCTATTCGTATTATCGTGCCTGATTATGTTGAAATCATTTAAGACGGCAGAAGCGATTGCTACTCCAGCTCGATTCGATATCCTGAATCTGTCACAGATCTTGGAGAGAACTGTAAAAGACGGAGAATTGCTGGTTGTCGGAAAGGCGGTGTTATCAGTCTTAAGTTGCCGACTTGATTTTGCAACCGGAGAAGATAATTTTGATGTTAAGGTGGAAGATAATGTAATAATACACAATGATCCAAAGTGTCTACAAATTCTAAAGCTTTTTCTTCTCACACCTGTTTATTTAATTTGGTAAGATCTTTTCATTTTCTCTTCATAGGCTTTTCCAATTGTTGCGTAGTCGTATATCAACACAACCGATGAACATTTTTCTCTCACCTCTTTGGTCTTCCAAAAACTTCTTTTTTTTAAGGAAAAGTTTCATTTATTGTCTATAATTTGTATCAATAAATGGCATTTATTGTCTTTACATTTATAATAACAAATATAAAACAGTAGGGAGCTTGTGATTTTAAATTATTAAATTATAAAAATTTTATTTCTTCTACATTTTTCTGACTTCAACAAGCTTACATACTTATGTTGATATGCCAATAATTTTTGTAATTCTATGTTTCGAAATGGTTGGCAAAGAAGCTTTTTCCCATATTTTAAAAATACTTTTAGTTACCTACACAACAATATCACGAAACGGAGGGTCCGTGGTCGACTAAGGAACGGTAAATATGGCGCGCTGCTCAAGCGAGGGCGGGTTTGGGGACTGCGGGCGGACGTGCTTTAGTGCTATATTACTACAAAAATAATAAATAGTAGTTATATACACCGAAGCTATAGACACTATTAAACAAGATCTCATAAATGAAAATCTTTAAACTATTTCAGAATATTTTGTGCAGAGGCTGAAAAAATTGAAATCTTTCGATATTTTCTCAAACTTCAAAGGACCCCCGGAGCCTTAGGATATATTTTGATTTTTTTTAAACTAAATTATTTTGATGTTGTTGATAAAAATACAACTTTTTATCACTAGCCCAAAAGGAATTCAGAAGAAAAAAAGATCAGCCCATGCTACTGTACATGGATTAACTTCAGTATTTTAAATATTGTATTATTTTACCAAATAATGAAATCTTTCTAAAGGGACCATGTACATAGGAAGAATATGTGTAAATATAATATTTTTGTAGATTTTTTATCTTTACAAATAAAATATATTTTATTCATATTTGACATGTAGTTTTAATTCTTGAAATCCTAAGCTGATGTAACTATTAATATCTTTAATCATCGAAGTACATATTAGCGACTCTCAAATGAAAATTTGATACAGAAAAAGATTCAGTTGCATCTGGGAATTGAACCCAAGACCTTAGTCTTGCCGGGGCTCTGCTTTAACCACTGACCTAATTCGACCTTATCCACTTCGGTCATATTTAACTGTATCACACTTCCACTAAGAACTACCAACATTTTCTTAATCCATATTTTTATTGGCCGTTATCTTTATTTATGATTGCAAGATTCTCCCTGAACTAAATGCAATCATACATTTTTCAGATGCTTATATATTTTATCAAATGTTTCGCTAATGTGGGAAAAAAAGCGCAATTTACCACACTAGCAAAACATCTAATAAAATGTATGAGAATTTGGCAAAAAAAAAACAGTTAACTGGCTCCTAAAAAAACTCCAAATGCGAGATTCGCCTGTTTGTTTCGTGTGCGACGAATTAATAACTGTGGTCCGGATATTAGATGTTCTACTGTTTCAATATAAATATTATTGTTAACAAGTTTGTTATTAATTAATTAAGAGTGAAAGAGTGAAAGTACGTCAATTTTAGCAAAACAAAATAATTTTGTTATTATTGATATGTACTATGTATTTTGTTATCATAATCATTTTGAGGCATGGGTGATAACAGTATCTAAAGTTAATTTAGTTAAATAAATCAGCTATTTTTTATATTTTATGGTAGACTGTTTGATTAATGTTGTTAACCCTGATTAAGTCCGTTGAATAAATTATTCATAACTAGCGAGTTCCCGGCATGTGTTGCAATGCTATTTAAATAAAGGAATTGTTCTCTTGACCCCTTCCCTTCCCGCATTCCCTGCACTCTTCTGAATGAATGGGACCCTACCCGATTCGATCATACTTAACTGTATCATAATTCGACTAAGTACTATCAACTTAATCCATAACAGCTATCTTTATGTATGATTGCAAGATTCATCTCCAACTAAATGCTACCTACATGGTGTCCTGGGTAAATTTATCCATTTTTATTTTAATATATAACATCTTTTGACTTTTCTGCAAGTCTAGAATAAATATTTATTTTTAACTTAATAACTCAGGTATGCCTCATACGTCATAGGTATGTTACATTGTCGTGTAAACAATATTAAGGGTCCGAGTGGTTAAGGGGGCCGTAACACTTGGCTACAAAAGCACCAGCGTTATTTGGCTTGGCCTATTTCAGCATATCATTCACCATGTATTCTCATTGGGAAAGTACGGTGGGCGATATGCCGAAATACGCCAAGCCAAATAACGCTGGAGCTTTTATAGCTTACGACACTTTATGACTGACAACTTTATTGTTAACTAATATTGTCTTCATTAATTAAATATTAGAATTTGAGGTTTTACTCATTAAGTTCAAAATAAAAATTCATGTTAATATTCATAATAATATCTGTAATTACTGTCATAGTACCACAAGTACTTCTTTTTTACTCTTTTAACTTACACTTATGGCACTCCTTAGTACAACTTTACATGATAATCAAATTACACACTTACTTGTATTGTGCCTACTTATATCTAGGCTAATAAATAAAATCATTTAAAGATAACTTTGTGGAGCTATTTTCTAATTATTATTTATTTTCTTCAGAATAATAATAATCTAAATTACTTCAAACTTTGGTTATTGCAGCGAGGTTTGGCAACACTGTAGAATATTTATACAGATTTGCAAGACTTTAACCCTTCGAATAATAAGAAAATAATTTTCTGTCAACTTTTGCCTGTCAAGGTTTGCGCGCAAAATTCCTGGTTCACCCCATGCATTTTAAATGTTCCTATTTATTGTTTTTTTTAAACGCTTTTGCAAAAACAAAAATTGTTCTAAAATGTAGATAAAATAATCTTTCCGATGTGTTTATTAGAAATCAACATTTTTGTTTCTAAATATTAAAATTTTAATATTGGAAATGTAAATTGGCTAAAAAAAACACACCTGCGAATATTTGAATTAAAGTAATTAAAATAGAATAAATCCAAAATTTTAAATACAGATTCCTTTTCTAAACAAAATTTGTAATAAAACTGTCACCTCACTTTTTATCGCTTTCATACAATTTTATTTTAAAATTAAATGTGTGATACGTCACAAATTGGCGCAAAATTAAACCGTCACTTTTGATCGGGTTTGTAAAATATCTGAACAACCTAGCTCATATAATTCTAAGACAATGAGAAGCATTATTTCATTCCGTTTCTACCATAAAAGAAATCACAAATATTCGCATGACAGAAAGAGAGATATCTAACTTTTAATAATGCACGTTCGCTCTGGGACAATCTGGGTCTCCTGTTATTATAACGGCATATGATGTTTTGGGACAACTTGGGTCTCCTGTGATTAGACGGGTTAACTGGCTGTAGATTTTAACCGTCGATTTCTGAGCAAATTTGGGGTAAAAACACGTATATGTCGTTTTGCTGTCTGATAATTTTTTTTTTCAATTAAAAACAAAAAAATGTTTTTCCATCATTAAAGCTATATAAATGAAACATTTCTGAATGTAGCCGATTACTAAAAACTGTTTTTGAAAGGTTATGCAATAAGCTTTCAAATTGTTAAATTACAAATAAATATTAAAATTAATTTTTCGAATAAAACTTCTTCGGAAAGGTTTTCATTTAGTGATGACATTATTTATTTTAAGAAAAGACAAACAACTTTGTTTACATCACTTTTATTTGTAAACAACCAACGTACACAGGGCCGGATTAAGCATGTCGGGGCCCGTAGGCAGTGCACGTCTCGGGGCCCCTACCTACACTTTTTTCAAACTATCAAAAATATTTTTCTACCACAACGTATTTTTATTCATTATTTTTTTTATTTTTTTTTTTATTAATTTTTTTTTTATATGAATACCGCACAAGAGTCTCAACTGCTCCCATCTGGAGCCAGTGAGACAATGTCATCCCCAATTGGGGTATGTTTTGGCTGAAGGTAGTGGGGATGGGAAGGAGATAGGGAGGAGGAAGGTGAGGAAGTACCTGGCTATTCAAATCTGATCATCAAACACGGCTAAAGCCATTTCAAGCAACGTTTCAATTTTGAATGGTGGTCTTACACCAGGGCGATATTGAGAGTATCTTCCACTCTGGAACGTGCTGCAAATATACTATATGTATATTATTTTAAATGAGTAAATTGTGAATAAAACAATTTAATCAAATAAAATGTATTTGCCACGCCGGGATTCGATCCCGCGACCTTCGAAATGCGAGTCAAGAGTCTTACCGCTGGACTAAGCCGGCCGGCTACGAAGTAATGCCATCATCCCATCCAATAAAAAAAATTGAAACGAATGCAATACAATACAATAATTCTTTATTAGACATAAAAAGGCACAGATATACACGGTGTCCGGAAACTCCTAGTACAAGCGGGAAATTGGTCAATCTACATCACAATTGGAGTCGATTCGTGATATATTTTTTTGATTTGAGCTTTCGTTTTCGAGTAAATCGGGTCCGAAGTTGGAATTTTTTTGGTCATATTTGGAAAAATCGAACACTTGCAGTAAATATCAGAAAAAAAGTTTTTTGTGTAATGTCTTTTAAAATGCATCGAATGTTAAACCAGGCTCAAAAGTTTTTTTAACCCTTTAGTTGCCGAAAAAATTGAAAAAAAGTAAAAAAAATAATAAAAAATCGAAATGCTCAGATCGAAAAAAAATTTTTTTGGGTTCTCTGTGTGATGTAGATTCACTAGTTTCCCGCTTGTACTACAAGTTTCTGGACACGTTGTAGAAACAAAAATATATTTAAAAAAAAAACGGTACTATGAGCGGTCTTATCACTCTTGTGATCTCTTCCAGACCACCTTGGTATGGAGATAAGCTTGTATAACATTTATATTTTAAACACATAATTAGAAATAACAAGTAAAAAAAAACTGAAACAAAATAAATACCAATAAAAGCCACACTCGGCACCTACCTGATACTAAGTAATGCTGCTAAACGAATAAAAGTATAAATACCAATAAAAGCCACACTCGGCACCTACCTGATACTAAGTAATGCTGCTTAACGAATAAAAGTAAAGTAAAGTAAAATACTACAATGTTTTTAGATTTTCACGGACAAAAGTTTTTTGTTATTAGTTTTTGGGATGTTATGCCGTGTTGCGCTACCTCCTTCTTTGGTTACACGGCGTAACACCCAAAAAACGAATAACAAAAATACAATGATGTTTAAATATTAACTCTTCTAACTTTTTTAGATACAAAATCGTTTAAAACATCTTGAAAGTTGACCTTTTCCAAAATATCATTTTCAATCGACATTATCGCCAATGAATTTAACTTACTACTTAGGTAGGTACTATTAGGCGGACGGAGAGAAAATGAAAACGGCACGAGATGAAACAGTAACAATTTTCATAATATCTTCACAAGAAAAACTTAACAAAAAAAACTTCACACTCGTCAAATTCTATAATATTAAATGAATTATGTTTAGAAAGCCTTATCAACATCCGACAGAACAGATAATGATCAACAATAACCTATTAGACATAAATAAACTATTCATAAAGAAGATCATCTACAAAAACTGCATAAAAATATCACCACACTTCATAACTCACTCGCAATACACAAGAGCAAACACACACAATCAACTACAAGTACCATATATCAAATCAAATTTTGCAAAAAACATGAATCTTACTTGGCACCATATATATTATATTCAATAAGTTTGTAGCCCAAACAAAGACCTACGTCGCATCTAATAATTTGAACTGGGTTTTCAAAAGATTTTTAAACTGGTTGAATGTCAAGGAAAGAAGAGAGATAAGTAATATTCTTAATATCTAATATTATATATTTTCTATTTTCTACTCTGTTTTTAAATTCTGATTTTCCTCTTATTTTTTATTATTATTTTTACTATAATATATGTTTCTTTTTTTCTTTGTTTTACCACTTATTTGTTTTTTATGTAATTAGAAATTGTTAGTTACCAGCCTCAGAACAGACTTTGTCTAGTGAGGAGGGTAAGGAAAAAAAAATCATGTTATACATAACTAATAATAAATAAACGCCCGGGTTGCCGGCACTGAATTGAAAAAAAAAATTGAAATAAATACTTATGTTAAATAAAATCTGGTAATCAAACTTACGTGGTATCGTAATGTAACTTCAGTTTATTACACTCGTCGTCTCGCCGATTTTCTCGAAGCACTTGCAAACAATAAAAATATAACACTTCTTAACAAAATTCGAAAGTTTTGAAACATCGAACAGAGTAAAACTGTTTAAATTAAATCACTGTCGCAAAACTCCCAAATCGTAATTTAAGACAAAACGATATGAAGTTTGTTTACGACACAATTCAAATTCTATAATATTAAATGAAATAAGTATGTTAAATAAAATCTGGTAATTAAACATACGTGGTATCGTAATGTAACTTCAGTTTATTACACTCGTCGTGTCGCCGATTTTTAGAAAATGAAATGAAGTTTGTTTATGACACATGACAACACACAACATATGTATCGAACGAATCTGAGTCAATCGGGGACTCCCCCAAATCCGGGGTCCCCAATGCCCAATGCTCTTTGTCATGCCAAACAATACTGTCAACCTTATGAAAGTGGGCATAAAATAAATAAATACATGTAGCAGTAGGCGTGCATTTATAATGCATTCAGATTTGGAATAAATATCTAGAATTGACGATATCTAGATTTTCCCTGAGATCTCTGAACTATTACCCTGCGTCTGAAGAATTAATTACTCTATAATATTTTAAGCAGTGTTTTCGTACCTCGCTAGATCTTTTCTAAGCCGATCAAAACTCCGGCGCGGCATCCCGTTGCTTACTGATAGAGAGTCAAACCATTGAAGCAAGTCATTTTTTCTCGGGGCGCGGGGCCCCCAGCCGATGCGGGGCCCCTAGGCAGTTGCCTACTCTGCCTTAGGGATAATCCGGTACTGAACGTACACAGTGAAGAATTCGTTAGAATTAGTCAATCACTTAAAAGATTTGGAAATCCCTAACCACGCTATGTTGGTTTCCTTTGATGTCATAAATTTATTCCCAAATGTTCCAATAGAAGAAAGTAAAACAATTATTAATAATTTATTAAATTCTCTCAATTTGCCGAAAGACTTAATTAAAGATTTAATTCTACTATTCGATGTTATTTTCAAACAGAATTACTTTCAATTCAATAATACAATATTTAAAAAGATGGCTTAGCGATGGGTAGTAGTACGAGCCCTTTGATTGCAGATATTTTTTGGAAAAGATATTTCGATGATATAATATGTATTTGGTTAGGAACAGAAAGGCAACTGAACATGTTCTTGAATTTTTAAAATAAATTTCATAAAAACATTCAATTCACACTAGAAATAGGTAAAGAGAAGAGTTTAAATTTCTTAGATTTAAATTTAACATTAATAGGTAATAAAATAGATTTTAATATTTTCCGTAAAGATACGTACACCGATATTGTCATAGATAATTCATCAAATCATCCTTATTCTCAAAAACTCGCGGCCTTTCACTCTATGATTAATAAATTAATTACGATTCCTTTGTCTGTTCCGAATTACACTTTGGAATTAAATATTATTAAACAAATAGCAGTTAATAATGGTTATTCTGCTAAATTAATAGATCAACTAATAAATAAAAAGAATAAACAGAAATTCTTAAACTATATATTTACCCTTTTTCTAAACAAATAAATAATCAATGGCGTAGAATTCTATTTGTTAATAATAATATGTCAAAAATAATTAGTAAAAATATTCCCGGTACTATACAACCAGCATTTTATACAAATAATAAATTTAAAAAGTTCATCCTTAACAACAAAGATAGCGACATTAAAACAAAAAAATCGGGCGTTTATAAACTAAATTGTAAAGACTGTAATTACTTTTATATAGGTAGAACAAATGGAAACTTTGAAGTCAGGGTTAAAGAACATCTCAGGGCATTAAATGGCAATAGCGAATCTGAGTTCGCAGATCATTTAATAAAAAATGATCATAATTTTGACAAAAACCATGAACTTAAAATATTACATATGGGTTATAAGGCATCCCAGATAAATAATTTAGAGATTTTAGAAATAAGGAAAAATGTAAATAATAAAGCAGACTTAATTAATAAGCAACAAATTTTTATAAACCCTCTTTTGAACCTTTTCCCACTAAACCGGTCTTTCCCTGCTAATGACTTTGAAATCCCAATTGTCCCCTCAATCTTACCCCTTCCCCTTCCTCCTACCCCTTCGTCCCATATGTGATCTATGTTTAATTTTTAAGTTTAGTATACATTTGATCCTGATGATGTGAACATTGTTCACGAAACATGTAGATTGTGTACAAATAAAAGTGATGTAAACAAAGTTGTCTTTTCTTAAAATAAATATTAAAATTTAGAATGCAAACATAAAAAATTGTAATAATGACTCACGTGATGTTTTTTATGTGAAAACGGTACTAAAATCACAGATTATGTAAAAAAAAACGTTAAAATATTATTATTAAATTCTAATATATAATAAACAATTCGGTCACCTCACTTTTTTACCATTTCATACAAGAATATTTAATAAAAAATTAAAAATGGCGCATAGGCAATTTGGCGAATGAAAACTGTTTCCAAAAAAATAGGTATTTTTTTATGTACTTTTACAGACAACTTTGCATAGAAATGTGAAGCTTGATTCAATATGGATCTACTAATTTTTGTTTTAGGGTTGTCACAAGAACAATAACAGAGTTATAATGATTTCTATGGGAACACATGCGTTAATGTGAAAACATGCTTATTGTACTTGACTGCTATTGTTATATTGTTGTGTAAACACGCTTACGGGTCGGAATGGTTAATTTTATCTTTCTTCATTAATTATTTTTATTTTATTTTATTTTATTATTATTGTACAACAGAATACTTCCAATTACAGTACAATTTAGTTACCCTATCAGCATTTAGGCAAGTGACTCTTCAATAATATTTTTTGGGCATATAAAGAATAGTCACTTACATCCAAATGGTTTGCAATTTCATTTAACAGCACCACTCCCCTCGTCATGCTATGCTTTGCCAAGACGTCTGTTCTGCCGTTCGGTACTTTAAATAAGTCATGATGTCGACTTTCGACTGTGACTCACAGAATCAATTTCCTCACTCACTAGACTCACAGAATCAGTAAGTCAATATGGTGCTTGGATAGGTTCCATGCTTCCGCAAACATACCTGAGGAATTTCTTCTGGATTTGCTCTAACATATCAATGTACTTCTGGTGGTACGATGCCCAAACATTGCTCGCGTACTCCAGCTTGCTTCTCAGTATGCCATCGAATAACGCTAGCATAGCTTCTTGGTTATCAAACTGCTTACAAGTCCTGATGATGAACCCAAGAAGTTTGTAGCAAGACTGAGTGAGCTGCGATATATGGCAAGAGAACGTCAGTTCGGGATCAAAGACGACACCGAGATCCTTCACGGATTTTACACGTGATAATGTTTCGCATTTTATTTTATAATCGTAAACTATAATGTTTTTACAACGAGTGAAGGACATAGTGACACATTTCTTTGTGTTAAAATCTATTTTGTTTGCCAGCGACCATTCAGATAGTGCATCCAGATCAGTTTGCATTTTAAAGCAATCTTGTTGGCAGCTTATTTTCATCATAATTTTAAGGTCATCAGCAAATAGTAGACATTTGCCGTTCCTAACACAGTTTTGGATGTCATCTATAAGTATCAGAAACAACGTAGGTCCTAGGTTAGACCCTTGAGGAATTCACTTGGAATTCGCTTGCAGATTGCGCTTGGAATTTTTTTGAATTATGTCCATTTATTGAAACAAATTGGCTTCTGGATTTTAAATGCGATGAGAAAAAATTCAGTGTGGGTAGATCGAAGCCTATTTTAAACATTTTCCTCAAAAGTATATCATGGTCAACACGGTCAAATGCTTTGGCAAAGTCGGTGTAAACTACATCTGTTTGGTGCCTCGAGTCTAAACTGGTGGTTACCAACCGCGAAAAATTAAGCAGATTTGTGATTGTTGATTTCTTTGGAAGGAAACCGTGTTGATTTTCACCAATGAATGGCGAAATCTGGTGACTTAATTTGTCACAAATCAATTTTTCAAAAAGCAGCACTGATAATACGGTTACCGGTCTGTAGTTTTTGACGTCTGTCTTATCTCCAGCCTTGAAAATAGGACTGACTCGGGTCAGTTTCCATATTTGGGGGAACGTAGAAGTCAAGTACTAGAGTTAAATATATAACAAATGGCTTCACTTATCATTGGCGCTATGCTAATGATAATACTGGAAGGAATTCCATTCGGTCCTGTATCCTTGTCTGTCTTCAGCTTACTAATGTAGGCTTCTACCTCTTTCGGATTAGTTAATCCAAGAGATATGTCACCTAAGTTCTACGGAATCTCTGTTTTCGTAAATTCCGTACTGAGATCCGGGGTTTTACTATCACATACAGACCGAAAGTAGTCTGCGAACATCTGACAAATAGATTCTGAATGTGTTATAAATTCGTCTCCACTCTTCAGGCCATTATGCGACCTGGAGTTTGCTTTCTGTGATTTTATGAAATCCCAGAAACATTTGACATCGTCTTTAATCCTTTCCTGAATTCTTTTTAAATATTGCTGTTTATTTACGGCAATATCTTTTTTGAGCTCGGATCGCACCGCAGAAAACAATAAGTAATCAGACTGCTTCTTGTGCAATCTATACCTTCTGCGATGCGCTTCTTTGCTTTTTATTTTGTCAATAATTGATTTTGTGAACCATATCGGGTAGGTTACACTCACATTTATTGATTTCTTAATTGGTACACATAAATCAAAAACACTTGCTAAAACATTATAAAAATAATCTACCGCAACATCAACAGAGTGTATGCTTTTAAGAAATGTCCAGTCAAAATGTGACGGAATGTTTTGACACAATTTTATATCAGCATGCTTAAAGTTATATTGCGAGTAGCAGTTGGTAGGTTGTGCAGACGAGGCGGGGCGAGTGCAGGCGTGGGGATTGTTGTGACCGTTACGTCGTATGTGCGTGGCTCGCGCGAGACTCGCCATGATGGCCAGTGTTGGATGATGACGATCTTCTTTGACGAATGGCTCCTCGCTTCTCGTCACTTCACATATTATTATTCAACTCGCCTGTCTCTACACCCTACACATACATCCCTAGTGAGACAGGCACAATAAAAAGTACCTGATCGAATTTTGTACAGATGTAATAAATAAAATAATGCATAAACCTGCTTTTATACATGTGATGTCCTAGATTAAATACTATCTCAAGGTCGAGGTCCAGAATAATTCCTAAAACCTGTTAAATAAGCCAATCAGAGCTCATTGCTATCACAAATAAAGTCCAAATTGTTTTGTTGACCCTGGAATTTTATTTAAAGAGTTTGCGAGATAAAGTTTACAACAGTTTATTTCCGTCCCTAGTCATTAATAGTATTCATACTATTCTAAAAATAGGCTGGCTAAGTCCTCTATCATGACAATACGATATGATATAACGATGCAATATTTTCTGCTTACTTCGAAGGTAGTAGGAGATTTTCAAATATTGTTAACAAATATTTTTATCCTAACCCAGGAACGTTCGTCTTTCTAAACAAAAAATTCTATCGCATAGAAAACTTGTTCTCTCTGATCTATAAAATAGAAGGTGAAAATGCTACTTAGGTTACGTCCGAATTGGATGTATTAAAATTAATTATACATTATTTCAGAAAATTGTTTCATTTATGAATTACTAATCAATCATTTCTTTGTATCAACACAGCAACCGTAGATAATAAATTGGAGAAGAAACATATTATATTAAATGTTTCAATTAAATAATAAACACAAATGCATATTAATGTATTTAACATAATTTATTTGACAACAAAGAATACAATAAGTTACATAAATTAGTAAAATAAACACGTTACCCACTAATTACATTTAAGATAGACAAATAATGTCAAATAAATAAAAATGAGATTCTTAAAAATGACTAGATCCAATTGGAATGGAAATTAATAGGTAATTAAGAAAAGCTCGTTCATTTGTGAGATGTTTATACTTCGGGGTAGGATGTAAACCAATTTCATTATGTAATAATCCCCCAACGCCATTCATTCAACAGGCCAAGTAATTGTTTGTAACCTTGACTTTGTATTAATACACTTGGACTCGAACCATTATACTTTTCTGACATAGTTACAACTCGGAATGACTTAGTTAAATAATATCACATAAAAACTAAGGTCAAATTATTTACAGATATATAATTATTAAATATGTATTATTATTTCTGCATCTTTAAAAGAGACTAGAACTTCTGTTGGGAAATTGCACAATGACATTTTACAAAAATAAGACTAATAATGTCTTTTTTATTTGGGATTTCTATATTTAAGTTTTTAATCTAGCATATTAAAAATTAAACAAATTTTTGGAGTTATACACGGTACCAAAAAAATAAAAATTAGGATTATTAACTTCCATGATGGTTTTCGCTGATAGAAACAATTGGTGCGTTTTAAATAAACATTTGTCGAAAAATAAATGTCTATTATTAATTTTGCACTGTAAGATGTTTTGACTTGTCCAAACTTATTTGTTATAGCCAGTATGAATTTTTAATAAAAATTATTACTAATTTTAATATTACAAAATTCATTGCCACCAGTCTGCACTGCTTAATTAATTTTTTTTAAATAAAATAATTGGTGTAGTGTGTTTTATTCCACAGTTGAGAATACATCAACAACCTTTTTCAGAAATGATTTAAAATAAATAGTTTGTGTTCAAAACTTAATTTTTTAAATTCCAAAATAAATAAATCACAAATTAATTCTAATAATAATCAATAAATCACAGACATTAAAAAGGGAGTACATGTTTTAATAAATAAATAAATAAAATATCATTTTAAATATTGCAAATGACTAGAAAAAAAACTATACAAGTCGGTATTCAAGTGAAGCAATGATTGAGTCTATAATATCATTTGTAGCCATTTCCTTGGAAAAGCTCTTACAAACATTTATTAGATCTCGATTTTTGGTCTGGCATTTGATTTGACTAATAAATACAGAAATTTTTAGGGCAAAATTTGTTTTTTTTATGCATCTATTGCGGGTTAAATAAAAGTTGATAATCTTTGCATCAACAAAAAGCACCTACAATATGCATGCACATTGTCATTATTTGACCATTACATTTCTCACAGTAGTTATTTCACTTTAATTAGCGAGAAATATTAATTAATTATTACTTATGTTTGATAATTATAATCATTATTTGATCCTGATTTTCATACGCAAGTTGAAAGCAAATATGTAAATTAATTGAAGTTCATTTGGGATATCTAAGGGTCATTCAATTAATTATCTAAATGACATCTTGATTAATTTCAAGTTGTTATAATGAGGCCCAATTGTTTCATAGAAATTCACATGTGACTAAGTCATCTAATGACCATTCAGCGCCGTTTTGTTTTTTGACATTTGAGGGGTTCCTGTTAAACGCCAATTCTTTGTGCGTTTAAGCTACTTCCATCAAATTATAATAAGCTGACAATATTAATAATATAATAGTTGTCCTCTTCTGCTGCTGACAATTTATTTAAAATCTGAAATGGACTTGGAATCAGCATTTAACGTGGACATTTCAACTGACAAAAAAATAAAATGGCGCTGGATGGCCATTTGATGACAATTTTACATTTGAATTTTTGTGAAACAACCCGTCCTAAGTATCATTGGGATTCATTGCACATAAAAGGGATTTCATTGCTACGATTAGTTTATAATCTACGTATCTTAGTCCAGCTTTTGTAACAGTTGGGAAGGGGATGTAACATTTGCAACCGGTTGGTTTATGGTGTCCTGCTGGTTGGGAGATACTTTGGGAACAGTTGGGGAAGGGGGGAGGATGTGGAGATTGTTGGGGGAGCGTGGAGAAGGCTGGAGAGGGGGAGGGGAGTTGGAGCGGGGAGGGGAGGAGGGAGAGGGGGAGCGACTGCTCCACTCGCTGCTGGACGACTGAGAAGACGGTGTGGGCCGCCGGTACGGAATTGGACGCTTACGAGCACTAGAATACAAATATTGTTAGTCTCCTTGCAATGTTATTAAGTAATTAATGCCCGCTTTTACCAATCAAACTGAGCAATTGCTAAGCAAAATTTGGCTCTAACACATAACCTTGGTGTCACCAATGTGACGAAATGTAATTTAACGCTCAACGATACAAATAAAGTCGGGTCATCTATTTTCATGGATTAATCACATGGAGGCTTTGAACAATTATTGTCAATGCGGTGGCTTTCGGTCGCGATAATCGCAGAATCAAAATTAGAACTTTATTTACAAATGTGCTACAAATTTGTTTGTTTGAAAACTTTTTTTTATGTAATGTTCACAGCACGAAAAAATAAAAGTTATCACAATTGTACATGTTAGTTTTGTATTTAATATTTTAAAGTGGGTATTAGTTTGAAACATGTTATTACATATTACTTGGTAATGAATAAGCTAATTCGATTTGATAATGCTCAATATTTTTTTTTTTAATGGAAATGAAGTTCTTTCCTTGCTTAAATTTGCATCCAAACAGTTTTGATTGATGAAAGCAGTCATGAGTTGTTTGAGAATTCAATGCGTTGACTGCAGGTTATATCATAAAGATATAATACCTTGAGTATGAAGTAATAATATAAAGTTGGGTAACATTTTATCAGTCAACATTTCAATCCTCAATTTAACGTTAATGGTTTTAGATGTTATCTGTTATCGATTTCTTTTAAATCAACAATTAAAATCCATTCCAGGTGTTTTGGTTGGTTATCTTTGGCATATTAGTATTTCAGTAAGGTTAAAAGTTTTTAATTAAACTTGAATTAAAAAGGTTATATTATTAATATGTAAGTCTAATATTCATGAATATATATGAAAAGGTTCATGCCACTAGCAGCTACAACACAGACATTGTCATGCAAACACAAAATAAAGATGATAAAAACTTACATTACTTACGGTCACCTGTAGCTTTAAAATACAGCCATATTATTATACTTCATCTGCTTGTTGTCCTTTTGCTTTCATATTATTTGATTAATAGAATTTCAAAAAATGGTATTGCATCAACATAATATGAATACATATTGCATCAATATAATGTTTTAGATTGATGCAAAATAATATTTATAATAATATTTGTTTTATACAACACACATGCGCTTGCTTGCAAATGGAACTTACCACACGCAGAGTGGCTAAACATTAAAATAATAAAGAGTGCACAGTAAATAATAGCAAAATAAAACAACTAATAAAAAAATACAAAATACTGAAAAAACAATTTATTCAATGGATAATATTGTACAATTAAGGGAAAAATAGGTTACAAAAACGTATTGACAACTTATTGGACTTAAATTAAACAGTTTCTACAAATAATAATAGGTCAACTCTAATTTAAGCAATTTATTAAATAATTAATAAGGGTCTTGAGTATGCAACTCATTAGGCAAATTTATTATTTAAGAATCATCACTGTCCTCTGAGCTGGAAGACGATTTTCCTGTTTTTTTGTTGCTAAAAGAAAATAAAATAATAATATAATAAGCAGAAATAATTAATTAACAAAAGGAGAAAAAATAATTCTGGAAATTCAAATTTTACGTTTATGGTCGGTTGTCTGTTTGGGTTCTGTTACAATTAAAGTTCTCTAATAATGAGTTACGAATAAACCAAAAACAAGTTAATTCTTTCTTGCGCCCATATCTCAGTGTTTCAACAAACCTCTTAAGATTAAACGTCACATACATTATAATCTACGCATTCACAGATGGCGCCAATAAAATTATTTTAGGTTTTAAATACTTTTTGCACGTTATGCTTTAAAATATTAAGGTAAATTAATTGTTTGCGCCCGTACATATGTAATATGAATATAAATAAATATTTTTGTCCGTAAACAAACCCAAATCTTTCAAGAAAGGCTGAAAAATTCAATTTTGTATCAGTGACTAAATCCAATATTGTATTTTTCAGCCTTTCTTGAAAGATTTGGATTTGTTTACGGACAAAACTATTTATTTATATTCATATTAAATATGTACGGGCGCAAACAATTAATTTACCTTAATATTTTAAAGCGTAACGTTCAAAAAGTATTTAAAACCTAAAATAATTTTGTTGGCGCCATCTGTGAATGCGTAGATTATAACGTATGTGACGTTCCATAACCTTTGTTTTACTTTGAAAATGATTGCTCTCAAGCTTGGCTTATCTTTTTGAGGAATATTTCAATCTATATTAATCCCCTCAATAGCTGACTGCATTTTATGTCTTAAATATTTATGCTTTTATAGAGGAACATATATGCATCTTTACCACCTGTTGTATTTTAGATCATTCTATCTTTTTGCTGATACTATATCTTCACTTGTATATACTTTGGTTTAGCATAATCGTGATTATAAGAGCAAACAAATATTTCATAACAGCAGCTATCAATCATATCGTCAGAGTGGTTTTATTTTTTGGAATATGTATTCATATTTGATATTATTACATAATGAACACTTCAAAAAACATGAACTGGGTAAAAATTTACGTCACACTTTCAGCAATTCGTAGTACGACGGCCAGTATTGTGGGCGTTAACGCTGATAACAGTGCTGTTGAATTCCATTTAGATTTCAATTCAAGATTTAGCTGATAAAAACAGGACCTAAGTGGTGACAAAGTGCACATAATATTATACATTCATTTGTACACATCAACTTAGAGAAGTTTAAATTTTTTCCCATCCCACAATCAGGCGGCTGTAATTAAAACTAAAAAAATATATAGAAACACAGAAATCTAAAAACTATGAAATAAAACCTGAAAAACTACAGTAAAAAAAGCTAACACACTCACGAAAAATAATAAGGTCAAGCTAACATTGATAATATATAGGTACTAGTAAAATAGGAACAGTTCTAAATGTATGGAGTGGGGTGAGGAGGCAGGCAAAGTTACCTGGTGATCCGACGCCTGTCCAGGAAGCTGGGAGAGCCGGCTCTACGAGGAATAGAGGGAGAGCGAGATCTAGAGCCCGACACGGACCTGCACAAAATATAATGCTCAATACCTAAAGCTCCTGGACTAATAAATGTCTACTGTATTTGTCCTATTTTCTATGCATCTGGGTACAACAAATCAACAGTCATTTCAATTGACCAACAGCCGGTTTTTTTCAATATAAATGATGCACTCAGCGGAAGAGTGGCCCCATCCCTTCAACGAAACAATTTTTCGTTTTTTTAAAGAAAGACAAACATTCCCGGGTTACGAATAACCCAACAATGTTTGAAAATCTCCTAATACCACCACAGAAAGCCGAAAATGTTGCTTGTGTTATGATGGAGGACTTAGCCAGCCAAGGAATCGAACATGCGACGCCCAGGTGGGACCCAAGCGCTATGCCCACTCAACCACTGACTGGTCGAACATCATAATGTTATATATTTTTATCATATCTATGAAGCCACAGTGGCCCAATTTTAGTTTTCACTGATTTCAAAGGATCTTTGAAATTCTGTGAATGCGCATATGAAACTGATGGGGGTCAGTACCTCCAACAAGGTTAAGAACCACTGACTTAGGGTGGACCTATGGCACAGGCATTCAATATACAATTAATGGTTCCCGGGATGGCTGTACCCATACCTGCCTCCCAAACTGATATTTCACATTTGATCACCATCAAATCGAAATTCAGAGCCATTTTAAATCATTGATATTTGAATGGTGCCTATTAAATGCTGATTCTCGGCCCTGATCAGCTTTCAAGCACAAATATAATGTTTTTAGTGTGGATATTACCTGGAGGATGCTGAAGCAGAGCGAGAGCGCGAGGAGCGGGAGGAGCGGCTGTAGCGAGAGGAGGACCTGGCACTGGAAGAGCTGGCGCTGGAACTGCCCGATGAGTATTTGCGCTTGGACCGCCTGCAATAAATCACAACAATATTCTCGTCATAACTAGACATCCCATTATATTGTATATCCCATAAATATGTATTTGCGTGTGCAAATGGGACTTGTGAGTTGGAGACTTTAAGATAATGATTGAATGCATTGTATAATATAGGTTAGGAGCTCACTGGGTGATATTTCATATCATTAACTTATTGCACCATAATACCGCATAAAATAAATCATTGCCATTATCATAATGCAATTAATGATATCGGGAATACATAAGAGAGAGAATGAATCATGTGGTTTTGAACTTGTCAACAGTTGACGAGAGTAATCAACCTTCAATGAGTTTACATAATATTATATATCTTTTGCGAGTACAAAACAATATATTACAGTTGACCAGAGATAATCCGGCCCCTATAATCCGACATTCCAACAACAGTATGTACATACAAAGCATATTTATTAGGGCAAATCTTCGACAATGCATGCTTAACCCATTGGCTCTAAGAAATCCTGACTCACAGACAGGCTGGAGTAGGTCGGCCAAAAAACTAAAAACGAGCATAACAGTGACATCTTCGAATAAAATTTTAAAGGCCAAACGCTCTGTAGATAAAGAAGCATTCATTTTGTGGTATTGGTAATAATATGTTTTTTAGTTTTTGTGATATTTATGTTTGAAATTTTGTAAGCGGCCAGCCGCCATGTAATTTCTTCAAAATGGCGAGTGGTTCTGGGCTTGTGGCGGTGGCCCTGCATGTCCCTGATTACTTTGAGGATTATCATACCAAACAAAAAATTTAGTTTTAAGTATATATTTATGTAAATAAAAAATATTATAGTTAGATTTCTGAATATTATGTTTTTTTTGTATCTTTATGAATAAATTATTTATTAATGTTATCAAGTTTAATTTGTAGAACTCCATTTTAATTTAGATTTTTTTTTTTTAAATGTTGACTTGCTTGCGGCACTGAGACTTTTGCTCGACATGTATTGTCTCAGTTTGATTGTGAATGTGGTCGCGGGCGTTCATACATCGCTGTCGCATCGTACAATGCATATCTACACGTGTCACAATGGTTTCGGCCGGTGGCAGTACTCTATACTCTATAGTCTAACAAAATTTCGATCATCTGACACCGCCTTGCAAAACATTTGTCGGATTACTGCGGGTCAACAACGGCATACATAAAAATGTATTGCACATTACGATTGTCTTAAATCGTAGTGTACTAACTCCTTTTTGCAGTTTCTGAATTAGAGCTTGAAATGAGGGCTCCATAATCTAGCTCTGCTAGAGAAAACCATGTTGCTTTGCCAATCATAGAGAGTTTTTCAGAGCACCGTGAACCAATCAGAGACAAGCATTCTTCCATTAGTTCTCCAAACTTAGTACCCAACATCAGTATAAAACTTTTAATTAGCTGGAGCAATAAATATATTCGTATGTTCAAACAAAGCTCAACCTAAACCTTTATCTTAAATTTGTATCACAATTTAGTTGCATAGTAATAGTGATATTTATACAATAAAACTATACCCTTCACCCTCAATGCTCGCGACATTGTAAATAACAAATTTGTAAAAAAAAATATATATTTTTTTTTTAAATCAAAAAATCTTAAGCGTTTGTAAAGGTCATTTCATAAACATTCTCCAACGCAACCCTAAAGAGTCCTATAAATTCTCCAGTCTTTCAAAATAAATATCAACTATACTTTTGTCACTAATCTTTTTGTAAATGTAATACTAATAGTGATAGGGGTAGCAAATGCAGTGGCGGCTCGAGCACAATTTCGATGGTGGGAACCGATATTTTTTATGTGTATAAATAAATATACTTACGTACTCAGTACAATTGAGAACATTCAAAATACCTACTCTTTTATATTCATGTACCTGCACGGGTAGGTATATTTTTTATCTTTTCAATTATAATGTCTAAAGTCTAAAGTAAATAATTCATTAATTTAATATAAATTTAATATAAAGCTTAATAAAAAATAACAAATATAATTCAACCAACTTAGGTTTAGAACGCCTTTGCGGTAAATTTTCCACCAGAAAGGCGCTTTAGAAATAATCCGACCTATATTATTATTTTATTAACAAAATACGTACAACAATAATACCACTAACGCAAATCCCGGTCCGTGCAAAGCTCACATCATTCAATTTGAACGAAAACAAATGACCAATTATTCACGAGGGGATCCTAGAGTTTATCCCCACGAGAATGATACTATGACTCAAATGCGCATGCGCAAATTCGCGAGATCTCTAACAAACGTATTCAGTACGAATAAAAGATATAAATTTCAAGGAAAAAATCCCATGATGTCCCCCAAGTGCGCAGAACGGTTTGCGCAGTGCGCATGGCGCATGGCAACTGCTAGTTTCGAGCTCAAGCTTGAGTCGCGATTCGAATTAGTACGCAACAAGGAAGTGAGCGGAGCGGTCGCATGTTCGTCCGAAGAAACTTTTTCAATTTCGAGGTTAAAAATGTTCTGAATTGAAATTATAGATTAAGTTTCTGCAAATGTTAATAATTACATTTATGTTAAGAATTAATGTTTGTGAACATAAAGCATCGAAAAAATTCTCAATAGCCTTTTAAATGCCAGTATGTAGGAGTGTAGCTGTGAACAGCAGGCCATGAATTTTAATAAAAATAAATCATTTTTAAATCTTATTTTTATAAATTAAAAACATTACACCTTGAAAGGATATTTAAATGACTTGGCAAACATCTTGAAAAAAAAAAAAAATTATTAAAAAAAAAAAAAAAAAAATCTTGCTCAAAGAATAGCGAGATAACTCGCTATTTTTCTATGGCCGACCTGCTGGGCACGGCCAAGAATGCGAGAAATCTCGCTCTTGGCACAGAAACGAATAGGTTTCTGAAATATGAAGTGGGGTCTGTCCCCACCGTCCCCTTGTGAAGAACCGCCACTGAGCAAATGTAAAATCGTGCAATGTCCAGTGTTTTAAATATAATGTCCTCTGCGTGCAAAGTCGTATCTTCTCCAAGCATAAACTTTCTAATTAAAGTGTGTTTATCGGAAGTGACCTGCCACGTAAGTATGTTTCTGTATCTATTTGTGAATAGTAAAATAAGATAGAATCTAAAAATTCTTAATAAATAGGCCATTTGCATGGATTTCATAATGACTTGGAAAAAATCGTGTGGATAGATTTTTTATTAAGATTATGAAAATGTTAGTAAAATTTTTTAGAAATGTTCAGTTTTTTTTTTTTTTTTTTTAAATAAATCCATTATTTGGGCTCGTGACGTCACTACATGAAAATGTCCCGTCTCCGAAAATGTTCTATTAATTTCGAAAAATTCCACACTGATTTATTTTTTTTATATGGCTTTGATTTCAGGCAAATTTTGGAATTTGACATTTAACATTCACTAGTTTATTGTTTGTTCTCTACGAACTTATCATTTGGTTTAACTTTTTGACAGATGTTGTGAAGAGAACCCCATACATTTTATGCCGTTTGTACCTGTTTTAGAGGTACAAACTTGTTGGTGCTGTTAACAAAATCAAATTTTATGATATTCTTATTATTATTATAATTTACAAGTACAAGTATATTACATTGGATTTAGTAATATAGATGTTGAACATTATATTGATTTATGATCAATAAGATGGTTCAGGGAAAGAAATATTTATGAGATGTAATATTTTTGGTGTGCCTCGTTATTCTCCTGTGCCATTAGTGTGGAAAACGTTCTTTTTTTTAAAATGATTTTTGGCTATGTAATTATCGTTTTTTCGCACCCATAAAATTCTGGTTTATAAAAAATGGTCTGATTTTTCGGATTGAAATTTTCAAAAAATCGCCAGGTTTTCAAAAATACAATTTAAAAAAAATACAAAATGTCTTAAAATATTTGCCTAAACTAAATTTTTTTTTTAAATGTGATGCAAGTCGCCTATTGTACAGCGCCCTTTAGGTGATTTTTCACAAAAATTATTATTATACGCAAAACCGTTGTTTTCTCAAATGTAAGATTTTTTATTTAGTTCTAAGTGGTTTAAGAAGATCCATTTGTAAATAAATAAGAACTTGTAGAATGGAATAAGTACCTTGAAGAAGCTGACGATGATGAAGAAGAGGAGCGTGACCTGGACCTAGAGTGCGACGTGGAGCGGCTCTTGTCCGGTGTCTGCAGGCGACGCCTCTTCACTTCCACTGAAACCTTCTCCTTCTCCCGGTTCACCTCTTCCTGGCTGCCCACCAGGATCTCGCTCTTGGGGGTTTCCTTGTGTTCAGGCGAGATGTCCATACTCTCCGAGGATGCGGATCCATTACGCTCAAAGGCGGTGCTGGCTGCGGCGGTGGTGACTGGAGCTGCCGAAGGGCCGGGCTTGTCCACGGGCGGCAGGGCAGGAGGGATTCCTTCGTCTCTCGCCTTCTGTTCCATCCTCTTCTTAACAGATTCCTTGGCTATGATTGCCAAACCTATTTTAAGCAGGTCCAACTCCTTGTCGTGTTGATCCTCGTCGTCGTCCGGTCGAGACACATCGTGTTCATCTCCAGAGTCTTCACTGGACGAAGCTCTCAGGCGTACAACGGGCTGTGGAGTCTTGAGTTGTTTAAATTTCTTTGAATTGTCACTTCCAGAGGGATCCTTCAGGTCATTCTTTGATTTCTTCTTTTCTGACTGGATGTATTTTGATTTGTCTTTATCGGAAAGTTTATTAATGACATCGATGTACCGCTCGGGACTACGTCTTGCGGGAGAATAACTGAGACTAGAACTGCTTTTGGATCCAGCTGAAGGGCTGCGTTTCTCTTGAGTTGTTTCATCTCTTGGAGAAGTTTCAGTTGGTTTTTTCAAACTACTGGCATCAGTTATATTGTCTAATTTAACATCTGGTGGAAGTTCTGGTAGTGATTGTGATTGACATTCTACCTGATTGAGAGTTTTGACATTCAGCACTTCCAATAGCTCTTTTACAGTAGTGACTGCCTTATGCGTGACATTATCAGAAAACACAGTGTTAACTGAAAGTTTGGGAGAAAGGTTCGAGTCTGGTTTGTTGATATTGGGGACAAATTCTTTAGAAACAAGCTCAGTCGTTACGACATCGGCATTCCCATTGGATACTGAATCACTTTTGCCTTCTGTAATATTAGGCTGTTTTTCATTCTTACGAGGTGGAGAATTATCCGGAGTGCGTGAGGAATGATCAACTGTCGACTTCTTGTAATGACTAGCAGAATCAGAGTTATTTGCTTTAGATTTGTAGACAGGAGATCTGTCTTGATTATCAGAGCTCCTTTCACGTCGTCTGTCTTTAGGAGTTCTACTCCTGGACCTTTTGGGGGACTTATTCTTTAGAGAGCGACTGTGTTTTGGGGAAGGACTGAGGTTCTTTTTGTCCGGAGAACGCCTCGAGGTCCTATTGTCTGCTTCTTTTTTGGAAGGTCTCGGAGATCTACTATTCCTGTCTCGGCGTGAGAGTTTGGGAGAGCGATTATCCCTGTCCCTGTTGTGCCAGGGTGAGCGGTGTCTCTCTCTTCTTTTATAGGAAGGTGAAGGACTGCTCCGGTCCCTTTTAGCCGGGGGACTGTGCCTTCTTCTAACTGGTGATCTGCTGTCATCCCTGCGTGACTTGCGGTTGATATCCCGATCGTGCTTGGGAGAAGCACTTCCTCTATTGTATCGCGATTGCACGGGTGATCGACTAGCCTCATCTCTCCTTCGCCGAGACGAATCTAAATCTTGCCTGCCATAATTACTATATTTGGAGAGTTTAGATTTGTCTTGAGAGTTGGCATCCCTAGCAGCACGTTTAGGAGATCTACTATTTCTGCGATGCGAACGATCCTTTGAGCGACTACGTTTGGTGTAATCCGCCTTGTCCGGAGAAATATCTTTTGGGACACGTTTAGGAGTTCTACTTCTGCGATTTGAACGATCCTTGGAGTAATCAGTTTTGTCAGGAGATATGGCATCTTTGGTGGCACGTTTGGGAGACTTGCTTCGTCGATTGGAGCGATCTTTGGACCTACTGCGGCGCGCAACTTCTGACTTGTCAGGGGAACCAACATCTTTATTACGTTTAGGAGATCTACTTGAACGATGAGCGCGTTCTTTAGAGCGACTGCGCTTGGTAAGGTTGAGAGTTCTGATTTCGTTTCGCTCCTCTGAACGACTTCTTTGAGAGGTGGATTTCTTTCTGTCATCTTTGGATCCGGAAATGTAGTTTTTCTCATTGGGTTGATCATACTTGTCATATTTTCTAGAGGATTTGGAAAACGACTCATCTCCGCGTGCTTTTTGATTTGATTCAACATCTGGAGATGATTTCCTGTTTTTATCTCTTCCTCTGACATCAACCACTTCCTTATCTCCCTTCTTCCCTTTAGAGCTCACATGGTCTCTTTCTTCTGAATGTTGCTTCTTAGACCTTTTCTTTGAGACTTTCTCAGGAGAGCTAAAAAGACAAGATTACAAAATTAATATTTTGATTGTAGGTTGTAGTTTTAATTGATATTATATGTATGTATTAGTTTAGTAAAATTGAAAGAATTAATTACCTGTCACAACTACTATCTCGCTCGCTTCCTTGTTTCTGTTTGGCCTCGTGTTTCTTCTGCTTTGGGAAAGAAGAAAGATATTAATTTCCATGAATGTTGCAAGAAGGATTCCCACACACAATACAAAAAAAGGTGAGTTTTACAACTAGAATCGGTAACAGAACACAAGTAACAACTATTTTCATGCATTCACTAAAATACTAGATACATAAACACTTTGAGAGGCCAAATGACAAATATTTGATGATAAAGCAATACTGTAAGTGCTGCACGGCCATTATTTGAATATTCTCGACTCCCCATCGGAAGAAATCTCTGCCAATACTGCATTTAGTTCAGATCAGACTGTCAGAGAGACGCTTGCTATAAGACGCTGATGTTGAAGACAATCCAGTGCAAATGAAGTTGAATAGGAAGGACGTAGACTTGTGGTAAGTATGCTGAGTTGTGTAAGTGAAACATTCAATAGAAATCTGTATAAATAATTTAATTAATCCAAAAATGTCATTGTGTTTTGGGAATACTTACTGGGGCTTCTCTTCACACAGAGGCTATCCTATGAAATGATGCGATCATAAACAGAACATATTTACTTCTGATTTTAAGGTAACAAAATAAAACATAAAACAAAATAAATCCATCCTAGAGTATTTTGTAATGCGGCAAGAATCAAATGTTTACAATTATTATTACCATAGAGAATGCACCTCATCTCATCTGATGGGGCATTTGTTACATGCAGAGGGCTGAGCCAGGGGAGAAGGAGATCCATAACAGAACAGATCAGATCAGTGAAAGGGACAGAGAGAGAGAGGTGGCGGGTGGATTGATTGCATCTCATTAAGGAACTGGTGGCTACCTTTCTCTTGCGGCGATTCTTCTCCGAGGCTCCGCTGTCCGAGTCGCTGTCCTGCTCACTGGAGGAAGAAGACTCGCTGGAGCGGGACCTCTTCTTCTTCTTTTCTTTTTTAGACGACGATCTAAGTTCAACAGAGATGCACGTGTGAGATTGGGTGAACTTTGCCAGACTTTCAGAGCCAAAAATGGATACAAATCGATGACACAAAATGTAGTCAAGTATTCTCAATATTGATCAAATCAATTCAAATTACGGTTTCATCAAAAACTTGATGTTAACGCAAAATTAGAGACATAAAAAAATAAATGGGACATTTAACTGAAACATTAAAATGAAGCTACATTATTCTATGAACCTCCAATGAAAGGAACCCCCTTCCCTTCCTTGGTATCGTTAAGAAATAATTAGGTGAATGACATAAGGGGCACGGGGGGGGCTTGAGGGGTACATTGTCCACTGTAAGGATACAGAACACTATAATACAACACATATAGTAATAAAGTCTTGCTAAATTGATATCAGTATTTTTACCTTTTTGTTCATCGATTAGGATTGACTTATAAAAGAAATAAGATGGCGATTAAAATAAATTTTGGCACTTATAAAACATACACATTATAGAGGAATTTGGAGTTGTAGTAACAAGTAAAGTTATAATAATTTACTGATTTTGTATAAGAGAAATACTTGAGAGTTCAGAGCAAATGAAATTGGTTTTCTTAGGCTAATTTTACAAGCATAGAAATGCATCGAATTTTATCAGTATTCTGATTCCAAAAGCTGATTTAATCTACACTTAGTTAAGATTTAAGATAATTTGGACAATATTATAATATAGATGTTCCTACACAACTATTCACTGTCATTTAAGACACTTCAGGATTTTATTGTTTTTAAATTTAATTAATATCATTCTAGATCAGTGATTCCTAAAGTGGGTGTACAGCCTCACCAAACGAAATGGAGGGGGTGTACAAGCTGAGCCGAACACTTGTGCAATGACGGATTTCTCCAATCAAAACTGAAGAAATGGTAAAGGCAAATTTATTCTTAGCCAAAGTTAACAGATATTAACTACTATACTAATCCCAGCGAGAGATTGTACATGACGTCATATTCTAGTATCTTTTGTCTTTTTCATTTTCCAACAAGATGCGTGAGAAGGAAGAGGACCAAAGTCGATGACGTCCGTATGAGCTCTCACAGGGTTTAGAGCGTGGAAACATGTTTAGTTTTATATCCCGCATCCAATATTGTATACTTTTTAATTGCATATTTCCAAAGAAAGTTATGAATATAATTTAGACCGCAACGGCAGAAAAAATTATGCATTTTTAACCAAGGGGTGGAAGAATAAAACAGTTTAGAATCACTGACCTAGATATTCATTTTTGACTCAAAAACAGTTTTCTTCTTTTAAGTAATAAGGTTTGGTGATAATAATGTGAACCTGATACCAAAGAAGTCAGTTGTATCCTCTGAGAATGTAAGTATTCAAAAAAGCGTTAAAAAAAATAACTATTCGCCATACAAGTTATATTCTGCCTTGGTAAGTAAAAACACAGTTTTTTTTCTCTAAAAGTCTCAGGGAAGACAATGGGCTTTAACTAACCATGGCAGTACAGGTATTCGTCAACTTACGACCGCGATCGGTTCTGCCAAATAGGTTGTAAGTCAGATCTGGTCATAAGTCGTATCATGCAATAATTTCCTTACATATACGCGCATTCCTTGCGCTGCGTGATGATATTATTATACAACGAAAATGAAGTAATAAGTACAGGAAAAATCTTTACATATTATATTCATAATTTTTTCCCCACCCCTGTTTTATGTGAACATGAATAGCAGCAGTAGGTACAAGAAAGGGGTTTGTCTCTACTGTGAGCAAGCATATGACGTTTTAAATATTGTTTTTGACTAAAAGAAGAGCTACATACTGAATATTAAACTGTTTTTTTCCCATCGTGAAAAAGCATATGACGTTTTAAATGTTATTTAATGCCTATAAAACTGAAGGGAAAGATATACCAGACTATTGTAAGACCCGCAATAATGTATGGCTCCGAATGCTGGACTATGTACAACTCCTACACTAGGCAACTTGAAACAGCAGAAATGCGAATGCTTAGATGGTCGGCAGGAGTATCACTAAAAGATAAGATCAAAAGTTCACGCATTCGTGGTAGCCTGGGTGTCACAGACATAAATAGTAAGCTGGAAGAACGACAGTTGAGATGGTATGGACACATAAGACGGAGACCATCAGACCACACAGTGAGGCAGGCAATGTCTATGGAGCTTCACCGACAGTCATCCAGAGGAAGACCGAAGAACTCCTGGATGACTCAATGTTCCAAAATTCTTCAGAGAAACGGCCTGGATGAAGGCGATACCCAGAACAGAAGATATTACAACCTGAGAACGAGAAGAGCCGACCCCAACAGCCTACCTAGGCAATGAGTTGGGACAGCGCAAGGAAGAAGTTTTAAATGTTATTTAAGTCCAAAAGCAGAGTTGCAGTCAGAATGTTACAGAGGTTTGTTTCCATTGTGAGTTAACATATTACGGTTAAAATAATATTTTTGGTTAACCCGCCCCTTGCTGCTCGTGCACCGGTGTGTCATGAAAAATAAGAAAAAATAAAAATTTAACGCGATTTTGACCCTTATGTATAAAGAAACTGAATGAAGAACAAGGTCAGAATCGCTTGCTCTATTCTCGCCCTTTACCATAGCGAAACCTGCAATGCACCTAGTCGCTCGGAATAATTTATATTTTATTTGCCGGAGCGCGCGGATGTGCACGACATGTGCCCATGCACGTGAAAAAAATATGTTTGTCTGCGATTTTGACCCTTCTATGTACAGAATTTGTATGAAGGACAAGGTCAGGATCGCTTGCGCCAACATTCCCCATAAGATGGGTAAAAATTTCATTCACCTTGCAACCCCAGAATATTTTAAAATAATTTTATCTGTGGCATCAAAATGTCAAATTTGCCGCGATTCTGTCTGTCAAAGTCGATGCATGTTATTTGACGAAAACATCGCAAAACATATCAATTTACGTAATTAACGCAAGTAATGTTGTTTTGGTACATAGTTTTTCTAGGAATGTGTTTCGGTCAATAAAATATATGATAGCTCAAAATTAATCCACAAAACATTCAATTCAAAATTCAAAGTGGTGCTTTGTTAGGAAATTTCCATATTTTTCCTGGCTATGGACGGGTTAAAAGATGAGTTGCAGACTGAACAAGAATAAGGTATGTCTTCACTGTGAGTTAGCATATGACTTTTTAAAAGTCCTTTTTGAGAACTCAGTAGGGACAGTAGGGACATGAATGAGGTTTGTTTGCCACTGTGTGTTAACAAATGATGGTTTAATGTCTGTTTGTACACAAAAGAAGAATGGCAGACTGAACACGTAAAAGATTTTTCTCTGATGTGAGTAAGCACGTGATCTTTTGAATTTACATTTCGCGAAAAAAAATATTTGCATTGGATACAACAAAAAAGGGTGCGGAAAAGCCTTGCTAACTCTGATTTGTACGAGCAGGAATGGTAGCATTTGGAACATGATAGTGTTTTTAATTAAATCTGAAAAAGAAAGTGAAGAAAGCTTCACCGCCACCTTCAGCGCAAGCGAACAACTGAACGCGGATTGTAATTGTAAAGTCGAACAGTCGTAAGTCGCGTAGGTCGTAAGTCGACGAATACCTGTATATGTAGTTATTATTTTATAGAGTACTAAACAATATCATTTCAAAATCTTTAAAGTAGTGATCAAACGATTCTTACTTCATACAATAATTTATATAAAAACAGGTGATTTGTTATATAAATTTAAATAATTTCCACAATACAATGGAACTTAAATTTATTGTAGAAAAGAAAAAGATATACACACAAGTGTTAGACATTGTTAGCATTGCCAGGGGTGGGATGTACAAATATATTATAGTTGAGGATGTTATGAGGGAATTTATTATTGGCCAAGGCTACAATGATTTATTGTTTTTAAATGGCGAACTTGATAACTGAGTTGCGGCAACGATGCAACAGTACTGGAATCGTTGCATCACTACATTAAAGTAATAATAATTATAATATTATATAAATGATTCCTGAATATCCATGATGAAGATGAAAGAATAATGATAAGTTGTATGATTAGATTTAATTTGTATAGCTATAGAAAAAACAACAGTAACAGAATGTTTGATTAAATAATGGTCGTTTAAATATAACGACAGAGGTTATGGAGATTCATCGAAATAAAAGAAAAGAGTTGATTGAATGTATGTAGTGATAGTGTTCTCTCATAACATGAGAATGGAAATGGTACTGAATTGATGAAATATTCTAGAAAACGGCACAGTAATGGAATCAAACATACTTGTCTTTTTTGTTCTTCTTTGATTTCTTCTTCTTCTCTTTTCTGACTTCGGGAGAAGAACTGAAAAGAAAAAAAAACAAGATTAGAAAAATTTACTCAACCTGAGAATGTGGTTGATCAAATCCAAAGCGTATTTCTGATTATTAAAACAGACTCTCAGAAGCTAGGTATGTAGTACAAAGCCCGCAGGTATTGTAATATTGCATGATAAGTTCGCCCTTCCGTGGAATTTAATGCAGCAAGAGAGAGGGTATCATTTATATTTGGGAGGCGGGTATGCGTACCTGGGAACCATTTATTGACTAACCAAAACCCCTGCCATAGGTAATCTCTATGTATGATAATTTAGCAAGGGTGCCCGGATTCTTGGGGTGAGGTTCGTCTAGGTCTTGGTGACGAATACGTTTGCTCACCTGATTCAGAGTGCTTGAGGCAGATATAATCTAGCCGGACTCTCTCGACTTATTGCCTTGCACCGCAGTGGGAGGGATGGACTTATACATCTCTCGTTTTTGGACACTTTGACCCCCAGATTCCTACCCATCCCTCATACCTTTTTCCCTCCCAGAACTTCCTCTCCTTCGTTTCCCTAAAAAGATCCTCCAAACAGCATCCCCAAAGATGACATAGCCCTGAGGTATTTTTTTTTACTAAGGGCCTCCTGGGTGGAGCTATTGTAAAAAATATATGCAGCTTTTGCACACAGAGGAAAATATTTTCCCTCAGAGCTACATCATCTTTGGGGATGCTGTGTGGAGGGTCTTTTAAAGGAGAGTAAGTTCTGAGAAGGAAAAAGGTATGAGGGGTGGGTAGGATCTGGGGGTCAGGGGGTCCAGAAATGACAGACGTAAGAATCCTCCCACTGCCGTACAAGGCGATGTTCCAAAAGAGTTCTGCTTGAGAGGTTACAAGGTCTCCCTCAAGCAGTCTGTCCCGATCCGGCCTGCCACACAGCTGGTGGATAGACACGTCGGCAATGATTGTACACATCAGCTGTGGTACAATTTGAAACTTTTGTTTCATTCTTCTTCTCCTTCAAAAGGTCTTACGTAAAACGTGCCAACGAAGACAAGAGAAGAATAATTCCTGCATGGAGTTGAAATACATAAAAGAAGTGTGGTACTAACCTAGCGTGCCTCTTTTTCTTCTTGGGCTCCGGCTCCAGGTCAGGGCTGGGGGTGCGCACGGGTAGGTAGGGCGCCTCAGCCCGCCCCCCGGGCCCCGCGCGTGAGCCCCCCTTCAGGGAGCTGCCCTCCACAAAGTTGGAGGAGATCCCAAAGGCCTCCCGCAGCCGCGCGTTCTTCTCCTGCTGTGCCTCAGCCAGCTGGTGGGTCTCCCGGACACTGAAAGAGAAACCAATGTTTAGTTCAATCATACAAGAAACTTTAACTTAATAACCACAAGCTCCAAATACCAACAAACTTACACACTTATGAAGCAGTCATAATATTTCCTAATAACAAAATATAAATGCTTTTATTAGATTATAATTCTTCCTATTGACGAGTTTTTCCATGGTCAAAAGCCCTGTGAATTAGCGATGTGTGGATTCAACTAGAGTGGGCTCTTGAACTTGGGTTCTTTGCGGGAAGCAGATCGTACTCCTACCCCTTTTTCAAATTGACTACTTCCAGAGAACCCAGTTCAGGAGTCGGACTCAAACCCGGATTTGGAGCAGGAACTCGAATGCCTCCATTGACATTACCGTGTTCGCGGTCCTCACGAGTCATGAGGGTTCTTGTCCGGGTTCGAGTTCTTGTGCAGGTTCCGGCTCAGAGGTCCGGCTCCGGCCGATCCCGTGCGTCCCGGTAACAGCACCCAGTAACCAGTCCGCACCCAAGAACTTGGACCCGGGACCTGCTCCTAGAACTCGAGTACTTTCAAAAGGAAGTATGCCTTGGAGACAAATTCCACAACAACTCAACAAAGCGGCATTTGAACACCCCTTTGAAAAGTCATCAAAATTATGAGAAAAAAGTGTTTGAAAAGTAGCCCACAACCTAGCCTAATGTAACCTATTTAACCATTTTTTTTCATCACTTTTCATAGGAGGTTTTGATGCTCACCTAGCAGTCAGGACTTAATACATTATTTCAGAACAAGTTATGTTTAGACGACGGGGTTAGCTTAAAAAGAGATTTTAAGTGAAAAGCTTGCACTACAGATTAAACGGTTTATAGCCATCACTTTACTAAAATCATATGATACATTTAAAAAAGCAAAATATTGACTTTATTATAAAGAAATGTTATGAGGTCTAATCAACCTTATGACAGAGCGCATGGCTCGCTGGTGGCCGTTGTTAGCCAGGTAGACTTGTAGGTTATCTACATCGTGTGAGGAAGCCACCGGGTGCGGGAGACAGCTGCAGTGACAGCAGCACGGTCTCCGCATCCTCGCCAGCAGGTTCCGCAGATCAGGATTCAAACAGGCTTCATCCATCTCCGGAGTACCCAACATTTCCGTCGGACAAGGTAACTGTCTCTCTTCGCACCGGCCTTGATGCCCCATCTGGTATGAGGAGGTTCTCTGACACCTTCCGTATGATTGAAGTCCTTGAACGCTGTGTATATCCGTGTGGTGCGTCGACATCATAGAATGCGGAGAAGTTATCATCTGATGCTGAGCGCTTATCATGGGATGCGGTGTGGCTAACAACGGATGCGGATGCGAAGCTGTCATCTCGTTGTTTACCCCTTCGTTCGCGTCCATGGCTTGCTTGGCTTTCTCGGCTAGAAGAGCGCGACGATACTTGGAATTCTTCTCAGCAAAAACAGCTTGAAAGGTTCCTCTCCAAAGACGTCCAAACAGAACTCTCTCATTAGGAGTATCACGCTTGTTAGACACATTTTTGTTACTGCCGCCACGGTAAAGCATTTCAAAACAATGTGAATATTTCGACAAAATAATACAATTATTATAACGACTATTTTTAATGTAAATATATTTTTAATGTTATGTTTAATACTAGCTTAATGCAATGGAAGACTCTGAAGACACCAGAAGTCAGTGTGACACGGTTTCGTGTAAATCGAACCATTCACGTTTTGGAAGACATATTTGATTTTGTGATTTGAGTCCTAGGTTTTCATAGATCTAGTATATATGATCCGCCGATTCGTCTAGTCAATATTTGCAGGCAATGGCCGAGATTCCGGCGAAAAGCGTCACCGCAGTAAGCCCTACGTCACGGGCCGCCGACTCACTAAACATCGCGATCATTTTATCACTAAAATAACGCAATCAAAACTGCAAAGCCTTATTTGGCGCATTTTTTCGTTTGATAAATAAAAAGGTGTTAGTTAAATGATAAGAAAGGAAAGGGAATTATCCGCCGTCATCTATTAGAGACATAGCGGAGGCTGAGAGGAAACTGTATGGAAAACAGGAAGCTCGGAGTGCCGTCGCGGGGGAGAGGGACGGCGCTACGGCTGCTGGATGGGAGAGAAGAGATGGGTCGACATCACAGGCCGTGCGGCGTAAAATCGACAAGGGTTGACCAAATCCCAAGGAAAACTCCCGCGAAAATTATTATTTAAAAATAAATAGTTATTCTACGACGGGATAACATATAAATAGATCGCAACGTGCGCCGCTTTCATAAACACTTTGCGAGTGACGAATTTAAAAAATGATTAACACCTGCCAAAAGTAAATTGGGTCGGCTGAAATATTTGGAAGATATTTATCTATGTGGTGCATATTTTCGGAGCATAAGTTAAATTGACTCACTTAACACTTAAAATGTTATCGCAAGAATATAAATGCGTACCCATCTCGCCGTCATGTTTTTAGCACGCTTTTTACCGAGAACACGACGCGTAAGTTAGAAGAAGAAGTAGGTAACACCCCAGGAAGACAATAATAATGCAAAATTACTTTAATAAAAGAAGAGAGTTTATGATTTTGTTGGCGCCAAATTAAGAAAGGAGTGTGTGCGCGGGACAGTTGCACGGCGTTTCATCCTCTCTGCTTACCCCCGCATAAGGGCATTATTCCTGTGCTTCATTCGACGACAGTTACAAAAAAATACAACTTAATAATAATTCTAGTCACAAAATGCATACGCTACAAAATATATATCATCTGTCCTGTTTTGCATAACACGTTACGCCTATATGCACACAGCTTGCGAGTTGCAAGCATGCGCCGTGTCCAGTTTACCTACAGCTGTGAGTTCCCGACGGCGGTAAACTGTGATTATTATGGTATTGTACAGAGGGAGAACCCTGTTCCGGCAAATCAACCCCTGTCCCCTAACTCCCCTGTCCCCTAACTCCCCCCCCCCCCACCTCACTCACACCCCGTCACCTCGCCGGCGGAGGGTAGAAGATCAATACAAACTGTATTCCCCCGAGAGAGAGGAATGCCGAAGGGTTTTATTCTAAAAAGACCTCTACTGCTATTTCGGTATCAAAAACGCAGTAAGAAACGTCTAGAGATGACCTCTAAACATTACATTATTAAGAAAATGAAAATTCCAGCTTCGTTTCCAACATTATTGAAGGCAAACAAATTTTATTGTGAGCGAAGCAAACGCATTATATTGGAGTGAATTGTCAATTTACATTGTCTATTGAATTATGAACAAAAAAATTAAATTCGACAACACACGTAAGAATATTAGTTGTATATTAAAAGCGTGTTAATAAAAAGCGAATTATCGTAATTTTCCGATAGCAAAAAACATTTCCAAACAAAACCACGAATATACCGCGGACTTCTGGACTATTACCGGACTGAATATTCCAGTTAAAAAAAAACATCAAAATAAAAAAAATGTATAAACTTAAATAAATTAAATTTCGAAGCAATAAAAAATGTATTTTATTGTATAATATATTAAAGCACGCAAATTTATGTGAATTAAAAATAAATAAATAAACAATTTTCTATAAACGATTTCTAAAGGCATGATATAGATAGCTCTATAGATATTATCAACGATCAAATAAATACCAAAGTATGGACTTCCTCATACGCCAGAAAAGTATCCGAAAGTAAAATAATTCACATACTAATAAAAACGTAAAAGAAATAAAAAATAATATCATATCGTTTTTTGGAGCTTCGCCATCGAATTTCTGCCAACTCCATTAGAAAAGAAAAGCAAAGGAAACCATCGCGTCATATAAACGACATCAGCGGTTCCCTATCATCTTGTGCTACGACTATTGTTTTACAAACCGAAACTTTGGCGACCCACGTGACTAATTATCATGACCGATTAAAAAAACATTTAAAACTTTGGCATCACCATAGCAAATATATAGGAAACTTGCTTTACGAAAGCATTTATATTTGATTTAAAAATTATTAAACGAATGATGCCGCAGGTGAAAATTTTGTTCCTTCCCGACCCCGACTAGGTAGTCTTGATCCAAAAATGAGAAAAAAATCTCAAAAATATTTTCGTAAATTGTATTGTAAATTCGATGAAGCTGTTTCTACCCTCGACCAATTAAATTAATTTAAGAGGCGGAGTCTTCAGGAGATTGGCGATATTTTCGTAGAATTTTTTTGATGAATTCGTTGGTCATGACCATACTATGCTGTCAAAAATATACTATATTCGCACTCAAATATCAGATATTTTTTTCCAAGGAATTATTCAATGAATTGTGGAAATATCGTGTCACTTGCTAGTTAGTGCCCTTGAGGTGATTTTAGCGCCAAATAAATTAGCAAAATATTATTACTGTAATTTATAGCAAGTTACAGGAGTCGTGAGAGATGTGAACTTTTGACAGGTTAAATCGCGTCCGCGCGAACTTGCAATCTTCCATAACTTATTAAATCAGTTTGATAAGTTGAGACGATTACATGGTACCAAAAATGAATATAATAAAGGTTTTCGTTAACGTGCGTGGAAATATTTTCTCTCGAAGCCAACATCTATTCCAAAGCTTTATTTTGGGCCCTTTCGTATTTATCAAAAGAAAATTGAGTAAATTATGACAGCAGCAAATCGGTGTTGATAATCTTGCCGTAAATAAACTTACAGGTGTATCGGTCGATGTGAGCACTTAAAGGTACTTACGCACATTAAAATTTTAAACAACTTCCTTGAGCATTAATTACCATACGTTGAATGCGTATATTGCGTAAGTAAACGCAATTGTGAGTAACTTAGGGGCCATCCATAAATTACGTCACCCCTTAAGGCGGGGGGAGGGAGTAGAGAAGTGCGACATTGTGTGACAAGGGGTATGGGGGGGTCATCAGCTCTGTGACGTCACATAAAAATCTTAATTATTACAACTGTTTTGATTATTTTTAGATGCAAAATTGCAAACTATGTGACGTCACACTAGGGGGGAGGGAGTCTCACAAATGTGACGATGCGTGACAGGGACGGAGGGGGGGGGGGGGCTGTAAAAAAAACCATGAAATTCGTGTGACGTAATTTATGGATGGCCCCTTATCAAAAACCTACATGTTGCGGCGGGTAGCAAATGATCCCTCTCAAGATCGAGGGATCAAATGCTGCGTGGGTGTTGTGGACTGTATACTGTATGCGGTTCTTATTTACCTATTTTATTATATTTTAATCGCACTTACCCAGAATGCTTCCCTCTTCGTTCAGTGTTCACTGGAAAGGTGGGTATGTTATAGTTTGGGAGAGATTTTGGAAAGGAATGGCGATTGGGAATGAACGTTTGATCGTGAGATAATAAGCGAGAATGGATGACGCGTGGCGATGGTACTTGCGAATAGCTGCGAGATTTAAAAGTTCTGTTTGCGGTTTGATTACTAAAAACTGTAAAAGCGGTGCGGTTTTCAGGACTTGTGTCCTGTGCGGCGAGGTGAATTCAACTGGACCAATAAGGAACTCCAGTGAAAAATATTATGGCTTTAAAAATATGTTCATATAGACCAAGAAACGCTGATTCTGAATATATAAGTTTTATTTCATAATATTAAACGCAGAGTTTTTAAAAAAATATTAAAAAGTGCATTTTTAAACCTCTTCTCAAAACACAGCGTTAAGTTGGCATTACTGAAATGGTTAACGGTGACGTCACACTTAACCTGTCACCTGGTGAAAGTGTGTTGACATTTGAAATGACTTGAAGTGCACACGTACCTATGCAATTCAACATTTCGTGTGTTTGGTTTATTTTCATACTGTTTATAGAGATTTAGATAAATAATAGTTATTGTGTTTATTGAAACATAATTTAGGCCCTCAACAATTTACGAAAAGGGCTATATTTGCGGACAATCTGCAATAAATTTTGTCTATTTGGGGTTAAAGTCGTCCTATTTTGACATTTGGTTATGTATTTTCAAATTGTTTTTAGTATAGGGCTTTTTATACAAGTTGTTACACACTCGTCATGATCAGTGTATTATAAATACCAGTGTTTCTGTATGTATTATACATAAAACAATGTACCTACAAAGTAACGCCTGACACAAAACACGATGTCACATGTATTTGCAATGAAAGAGATGATTTATTGTTTTTATATTGCACTTTGATTAAATACAATAACAGTAGCGGTGAAATGTGGACATTTTACCAATGTTTTTCTATATTAAAAGCAGTTAATCTTGAATAAAAAACACACCTCACACCTAAAAGTCATTACAAAGCATTCTGCCATGACCGCAATGATCAGTGTTGCCAGCCGTGTCTTGTAAAAAGTCACCTAAAATATATTAAAAAAAGTAACCTTTTTGTGTGAAAAATAACCTTTCGTATTTTTTCCGAATGGTAAAAAGTTGATAGAATACATGAGAATATAAATAAACCAATCATTATGAGGAGCTCAGTATTAAAGTGGGACATAAGCCATTTGGATTATTTTTGAGTAGAGCGAGTTTTTTGTTTTGTATATACCGGTATGAAAAATCTGATATTTTTTCTACCTGCATAACCTTGCCGGCGTAAATAGCGGGTACTCAAAATGCAAAAAGTCAGATTGAGCGATCAATCAGATTTGTCGAGTGAGCGAGAAGCTATGGTTAATTTGTAATTTACACATTTTTTTTTTTTTTTTTTAGTTTATTGAGGTAACAAACAGTAATACATATTTTAATAATAAAGTAACATATTACATGGTTGCATTAACCAGCGAAGTTTCCGGTAAAATTTATAATATATATATATAAAAACATAGATTAAAACATTAAAGAAAACATAAAGTGATAGAAAAAAAAAAATATATATATATACAACAGAAATGAAAAAAAAAACGTACAAATTATAAAGCATATTATAGGATATATAAATAATCCAAATATTATTATTATAATAAAAAGAAGGAAAACAAACATAATGAGAATGAAAAAAAAAATAATAACATGCAGCAGGGGTGAAGAGTTCGTAATTAACAATTTGTTTAAATTTTTTCTATTACTGATTTAATAAATTGGCCTGAGGACAAATGAAAAATATCAGAGTCGTAAAAGATATCATTGAATTTTGTGCACGTCCTTCAGAGAAATGAATGTTGTGTGTAATTTGTATTTGAGTGTGGGATGTGGAATAGTTGGTTTGATCTTGTGTTTCTTATTGGACAGTGGAAATTAATGTTTTCTAGAAGACAGTTGTTGTCAACAACGTTGTTAATGATTTTGAATAAAAATTTTTGGTCGGATATATTTCTTCTATCTTCTAAAGTTGATAAATTATGGAATGTTAATGAGTCTTTTAGGTTTTCTGATGTTCGAAAAGATTTAAAGTCTAGGTGTTTCAATGTCTTTTTTGAATTCTTTCTAACCTTTCAATATTTACTTTGTATTGGGGATTCCATATGACTGATCCGAATTCTAATATTGAGCGAAACGTGTTCCTCTTTCACAATAGTGTGAAAGAGAAAGAAGTAAAGTTTTGCAATAAGTGTATAGTCCATGATTTAGCAAGCCGTTAGCCAACACGAAAAAAAAACAAAAGAGCATTCCGTTTGCCGTTGGTTCTGAAAAATCACCTAAAAGTAACCTTTTGAGTAGTGTAACCTGAAAGAAACCTTTCAGAGTAAAAAATCACCTAAAAGGTTACAAAAGTAACCTTCTGGCAACGCTGGCCATGATTCTTCATTCAAACAGGGATGTTCTGCCCAAAAAAATTATTTCCCTAGATTTCGAAGTGAAATTTCCCTAGAATTTCACATTTACGCAATTACCTACGTAGCCACCCGATTGTGTAACACTAATCCTGTTATATGTTAATTAATATGATAATTAATTGGAAAGATATGGGAACTTGGTAAATATATTAATAATACCGTGATTTTCCAAATAAAACACTTTTTGCTACGTGAAGTAATAATTTAAAAGTACGAATACACTCACCATTGAATTAGAAACTGAATTCCAAATAAAAAAAACACTTTGCAAAATAAAAATCATAAGCAACCCGCCGCTCATTTGTACCAAGCGTGGTATTTTGAAGACCCCCCCCCCCCCCCCGAACGTGTCACGTAGTATGGGTACGTTCCATAATATCATTTTGAGTTGTCAGTGTTAAAAATAACATTGCATGTAAGTACATGAACAATAATTAAGATTCATAGGAATTCCAAAAAATATATATACGTATATATATATATATATATAAATATTACCAGTAATATTGTCATATGTAATAAAATTTTTGCCAGAGTTCGAAATTTCCCTAGATTTTGTCCTGATTTCCCTTATCCCTAAAAAATATTTTTCTCCCCTAGATCTAGGGAAATTTCCCTCGACATGACATCACTGATTCAAAATGACAACTTAAAAAGTAAAAAACTAACGGTGGGTGAAGACCACCATAGATACGGTGCGTTTCTGGGAGTCTTTAAAAATTAAAACTTTGACAATTATTTTAACTATTAAAACTAACTATAAAAATAAAAATGCAATTATTTAAGTTTGAAGGTCTTTATTCATTAAAAAAAATAAAAAAATTGGACTGGAGTTCTCTATTATGGCAGAGGGCACACAATACGTATTTTAGAAAGAACCACATGTAACAATAAAGGCGCGAACACTACATAAGTCGTAAATTTTGCTTATGAGTGGTAAAACTAGCCTAACATTGACTACCCTACTTTAGAAGATCCAAGAATCCATTTTAAGTACCGTCAAAGTAAATAGCTAATCGACTCACAGATTGGAAATCTTTGGATGGAATGGAGGGTTAACAATACAGAAATAATAACGAAGCCGGAAATGATAAGATTCAAGATAAAGAAGAAAGACGTAAGAAAACTTATCGGTAACCCAATTCTTACTATTTATGAAGAAATCGTTTCTGAAAGAAAAATAGAAAGAAATTTCATTGACAAAGGCACTGCACTGACATGTAATTTGCGATTCGATTTCAGTGATACGTTGTATTATTATTACGAAAAGGTTTCATACAAGACAAAGAAAATATCAGAATAAAATAATTTTTAAAAAGCAATGATTATTGTAAAAACGGCGCTCAAATGTATAGCTTAGTTCTTAGTGCAATTATAAATGTACCCAAATTGCATATACAATATATTAGAAAAATGTAAAAATTACTTACGTATTTATACGATAAATTAGAAGTATAAAGGTAGTCTTTACGCTAACGTGGCACCCTCATCTCTGTAGCTACAAATTTGATAATAATAATCGGATAATTTGTATGAAAAATTACCTCAAGGTAAGGCCTTGAGAAAAATAATATCCCTCATAGAAAAATAATATCCCAGGGCCTATATGTCATCTTTGGGAATGCTGCGTGGAGGGCATTTTTTAAGGAAAGGAAAAATAGGAATATCTGGGAAGGAAAAGGGTGTGAGGTGTGGGCAGGGCTGGGCAAAATACATACATTTCTGTAATTAAAATACCAATTACAAAATACTTTTTCGCATGTATTTAAAATACGAAATACAAAATACTTTGAAGTCTTGTATTTGAAATACAAAATACAGTATTTTAACCATTTTTTAATTTCAAATACAAAATACAAATTATAAAATACATTTGGTTTTGGTAGAACCTTTGGTTGCAATAAATTGTTGTAAGTGCCCTTATCTAAGGGTGCGTTTCCATAGAAGCAAAGGTGAGCAGAGTGAAACAGAGACGTGCAAAAATTGACCAATCATATTGCTCAGAAGACACATCTCGTCTCCGCTCCACTTGTAAAGTTTTGTGGTGTAGGACTTGGGTGTTAGATAATAATAATTATCATTATTATAACACTATCTGGTTCCCGGCATGCGTTTTTTTTTTTTTTTACAGTTAATACCGTACAAGAATCTCAACTGCTCCGTCTGGAGCCAGTTAGACTATGGCATCCCCAATTGGGGTATGCTGTGAGGCTGAAGGTAGTGGGGAGGGGAAGGAGGTGGGGGAGAGGAAGGTTGGGAAGTACCTGGCTATTCAGATCTGGTCGCCAAACACGGCTAAATTTTCAAGCAACGTTTTCAAGCAACGTTTCAATTCTGAATGGTGGTCTTTTACACCAGGGCGATACTGATAGTATCTTCCACTCTGGAACATGCTGCAAATATACTATACATATATTATTTTAAATGAATTAATTGTGAAATAACACAAATTAATCAAATAAAATTTATTTGCGCATGCCGGGTTCAAACCCGCGACCTCCGGATTGTGAGTCAAGAGTCTTACCCACTGGACTACGGAGGTCGTCTGTCGGTCGGAGGAGGTCGATGCGTTGCAATGGCATATTCAAAGAAATAAATTGTTTCTCCGTGCACGTCCTTTCCCGTTCCCCTCCGCGTTTCCCTTCCACCTTCCCCGCCTACCCTCTCCCCTCTCCCGCTCCCCCGTCCCACCCACCCCCCTACCGCATTCGATATATTCAGTCCCAGTACATTCAGTTTTCCAACAACTCGCGTGCCAGCTGTTACAATTTTTTTATTCAAATTTTCATTTTTCACATATTACAAATATTCATTTTTGTATATTATAAGAACAATCAATCAAATCTGGTACCTAACATAGGTACCTATTTAAAATATCTATAATTTAAAAAATCCATAGTCAATTCTTTTGTTACAAAAAAAACTGCTAAATTCAATTTTATCAAACGTGCGAAGTTAAAATAGTCATTAAGTTTTCTGAAATTATCCAATTTTCTGCGTAATTTTCTTAATTTTTCTTTCCGTAAGAACCATCTACAAATTATTAGAAAACTTTTTAAAAAATGAATGAAATATGTTAAGTCGTTCTGAAGTTATGGCGTAAGGGAAACAAGGATTCATTTTTATATACATAGACGATATTTGTATAGCGCAGTTTTGTGTTATTTCACTTCAAGTGCCCCCTACAGTAATTAACTTAAAAATAATCTAGTATTCAGTCAAATTATTCCTATAGTGGCTTGATCTAATACTACAATAATGTACAATACAAAGCAATAATAAGTATAATATAATATGATACAAATATGATATAAAATGTACAATAACAGTGCTATTATAGCACAGGACAATAATAATAACTAGCATGACATGAAAAAATGTGCTGTACATTATAAAGCAATGATAAGATAACTACAAATAAGCATTAGTAAGAGTGCTGTAGCACAGGACAATAAGACAATAGTACAGGATTTTAGCGTTTTTAGTCTATGTATTATCTATATCAGTTTATTTTTCATTATTTTTTATTTATGTTTATTTAGGAAGCATACAGTTGTGTAAAAGTAGTTGTACATAAAATAGTGAACATAATTTAAACCAGTTAAGTTCCGTTTATATAATAATATGTAGTTGTTAATGGTTAATGATTATGTGCTTATGAATCAAGTGGTAACTAAACAATTATAGTAGGTATATGGTGTGAGCACCAAATACCTACTTAAATGTAAAAAATTATCAAAAAGGTGATAATAATCAATACAGAAATAATAGTTGTTTAAAATAATAGTATATAGTGTTAAGTAAAAAGTTATTAAAAAGAAAATAATAAACAAGAAATAATAGTTTTCATTTAAGTACATTGTACGGTTAGTTTGATTTTAAATGATTTAAGGGTAAGTACAATGGAAAATGTCATCATCTCTAAGGGCATTATAAGTTTGGCAGATACGCCCGAGCAAGGAATTTTGTGCGTATTTCGATTTAAAATGTTGTATATGAAATAAGGTGTTCGATCTGGTATTGTGTTCAGGGCAACGAAATGCAATTCTTTCTAACAAGGCTGGTGAGACAATGAGGCAGTTCACAATTTGGAACAGAAACAGTACGTCAAAAATTTTCCTCCTTTTATAAAGAGCAATAGGGTTACACTGATGATTTTGAAAACGATAAGACAGGTGTTTCAAAATTTTTTTCAAAAAATGCCAAACTGATAAACTACAATCAGTGTTCAATGCCGCAGCACGACTTATCACTGGGGTACCCAAATTTTCGCACATTTCGGAACACCTCCGAAATCTTCACTGGCTGAAGTGTCCTGAAAGGATCCAATACAAATTATGCTGGATAGTGTTTAAAGATATCAATGAAATAGCTCCATCCTATATATCTGAATTGTGCATTCCTGAAAATATTGGTCAGAGACAGTCAACTCTTAGATCAGCGTCATCTTCTGCAATCGGAAGGTTAAAAGTACCTAAGCGAAATCCGAACACTAAGTTTGGTGATCGTGCATTCGGAGTATCTGGCCCTGAGGCTTGGAACAAACTTCCCATGGAACTGAGATGCATAACCAGCGCAGCGGAATTTAGATCCAAGGTAAAAACGCATCTTTTCAGACACTCATTTCCTTAAATTCGTCATTCTATAATTGTTGATGTCCACGAATTTATAGATATATATAATAAGTGGGAGCCTAACTCCTCAATCTGTATGTTGAGCGATGAATCATCTTAATGCAGTACAATTCATTTTCATTCATTTAAGATAAGCTTGTGTATGTTCCTATAAATCCAGCTAAGATCATTATTGCACCGATAATTCCATTAAGATCATTATTTCACCCGTGTTCTATAATAGTAATATAATATAAGAACTACCTCCTTCTTCTAGCGTTAATAGCACTAAAAAACAGAATATAATATGTATAAAATTTGTATGTACCTATGTATAAAATTTATAAATCCTCAAACTGCTTTGACTCGCAGCAAAAACTTATCTATGTTACGAGTTTGTACATATACCGACAGAACTTGTTTGTTGTTTGGTTTTTAATGTTATCATTATCACTGACAACAATGACAAATAAGTATTTTGAAATGTTGGTACTTATGTTAGTTTTAAGTCTCTAACTTTAAGTCACAGTTGTAAATATGTATGTCATTAATCCACTAGTTTTAAGTCAACTATCGTAAGTCTTAGTCATAAGTCACTAGCTATACCTAAGTCTTAGATTAAGCCACTAGTTACAAGTCTTAGATATAAGTCACTAGTTATAATTACAAATCTTAGTTATACCAATTTTATTACATATTTTCTTGTACTGTACAGCGCCCTTGAGGTGATTTCTCACAAAAACGGCGCTATATAAATTAGCCAAATATTATTATTATAATTAGCTTGTACTTTTAAGTTTTGATAAGAAAATATATTAGAGAAGATACTGTAAAAAAATAGTGAGAGGTGATAATTAAAGTATAAAATGCACAGTGAAAAGTAGTGAGAAATAGTATAAACAAGTATAAGTCAAGGGATCTTCTTGAGGTCTTCTTCTGAAGAAATCCGTATCACGGGGGAACCATCGCTTTTCCTCATAAAAATGTTACAATTTCTTGTCCATAAATATTGGAATTGTTTTTCGGCCTTAAGTTCCCTGGTTTTCTTCATTAGAAGCTAGTTAGAAGGTGTGAGGTGCTCGTTGAGAAATATGCGGCTTGCCGCCCCTGGAAGGCCGATGTCTGCTGAGGTCAAGGTCCGGTGGGGACGAGCAGCTGTCAACAGGGCATCCTTGCAATCTCGCCGAAGAAGACGAATGATGATATTGGGAGTAAGTGTTGATGTTGAAGCAACTTTAGAAGTTGCTGTTGGCCATGGCCGCACTCTATGAATAAAATCTATGTCTCCTTTTTGTAGTTGAAATCCGATCTTCTGGGATATATTCTCCATAATATTATGAAGGTTTTCATTTTTGGAGGTTGGGACTCCGTGAATTTCAATATTACATAATCTATCGAATTGCTCATCATTATCATTATTAAGATCGCTAAATGTATTTGAAAATATATTTTGAAGCCATAAGTATTTGAAATACAAATTACAAAATACCTCAGCAGCGGGTAATTGAAATACCAATTATGTGCAAAATACATTTTTAGGAAGTAATTGAAATACAAATACAAAATACGAATTTGTATTTCAAATACGTATTTCAATTACAAGTAATTCAAATACTGCCCAGCCCTGGGGGTGGGTACACACACGTGGGCAAATACATCCGCCGCCAAGATCTATACAATTCTAACTCCATGAACCCGGGCACCCATGCTAAGTAAACAAACGTAGCAAACCACTTGGGTTAACCCATGGCAGAGGTGTTGGTTATCCAATGATTGGTTTTCCCGGGGCGACGGTACCCGTGTCCCAAATTGACAGGATAGAACACCAGACACAAATGCCCCGACAAACACCGTTCACAATGATCGACGCAATATTCTGACGCCGAATGTGCGGAATATCATTCATACATTTTATATCATTATAGAAATGTACATTCACGACTCTTACGTACCTGAGCACTTTATGAACACTACTGCTGCTAATGTGAAACATTTCGACGCGAGTAGGTATTAGGTGTAGGTACCTGTACCTAATCAAATAAACTATAATCGCTGCTGGGAAAATGCGAATAAAAAAAGTCGTAAATTCATTAAGTGTTTATGGGCCCTAATAAAAACAATAAAATCGGCTGTGGTATTTTATCATTAACTCCCGATTTCTGGCACGAACAAGTTAAAGTTGGCTATTTTCAGAACATAAGTTACGACATTTAGTTTCAAGTTTTTTTTATTGAAGAAAGTAATTGATGTAATAAAGGGATACGGTATTATATTATAATACACAAGTGCAGACCGGTGAAAAATCACGAGATATTATAATTGTAGGATTTGCGAAGCATTTATTTCTTATTCATTTATTTTTAAGAAAGACAAACATTCCCGGGTTACGATTAACCCAACAATGCTTGAAAATCTCCTACTACCACCACAGTAAGCCGAAAATGTTGCTTGCGTTGTGATGGAGGACTTAGCCAGCCGAGGAATCGAACACGGGACGCCCAGGTGGGACCCGGGCGCGATGCCCACTCAACCACTGACCAGTCGAATATAAATAAAATATCAATTTTCTTTGTGCATAAGTAGCAAGGATGGAAAATAGTCGATCAAAGAAAAAGTTTTTGTATAACACCTGCCAACGAAGAAGTGTTAGGTGACCTAAGCTTAGGTGACGACATGGTGTGAAAGCAAACACCGCATCCTAATATACTCGTACAGGGTGTTAAGGGACGTAATTGACTTACCAGTGACATTTTTAATGTTTTTTTTGTGCCCGACCGAAACAGGATTTTCTACCGAAACCAAATCTTCGGTAGCTGTCTCAGTATCGGCCGAAACCGAAACTTTTTTAGACATAATAAAAATCTATTATTTACTGAAATTTGGCTTATTTTTTACAAACAGTTAACATGTGTTAAATGAAATTTAAAAAAAAAAAAACAATGACTGAAGTATGTGAAAAAAATTATTTTTTTTGATATTACTAAAAATTAACAAACATTTTTGGAACAAAAATTTGTCAATAATCAACACTTATGTTCATTATAAAGGAAGGACCTCATTAATTGAATATTATAGCGGGGTAATTAAATAAAATCCACACTTTTCTTCTATAAACACAATTAGTCTTTTATTGGGTGGGTACAATCAATTACACAAGTATCCAGTTCAATAATCGTAAAAACAGTAGTAACTTAAACGTACAAATACAACAGTAGCCTACATGGTTATTATGACAATAATAACTTCAAAGGACCCTAATTATCCTTTAATTTCTCGTCACCTTACACACAAAGGTTTTACGACCTGAAGTTACGCGAGACACCTCGGCGGGTAAACTTCGACTTTTACTATTTCCTGGAGCTCAACGCGGGACTCCCCAGCGGGCCAAAACTCAAAACTCTAAGGTTTGGATTGTCTTTATATACCTATTGTCCCGCTGCCTGTGGAAGCGGTAGTAGGGGACAACCAATGCAAGACAGAGAAAGTATTCGAGCGTGAACACTTCTCAAATATGCGCTTTGTTACAGTATTTTAATTTAATTTGCTTTTATAATCACAACATTCTTAAGACTAAATTTACCATTTATTGAGATCTTTTGCAGAGTTTCGGTGCGGCCGAAGGTTCGGCAGAAAATCTGCCGAAACCGAAACTGATGCCGAAACTAGATTTTTTTGCCGAAACCGAAACCGAACCTTCGGTCGGTCACTGGTTTCTTTTTCCAACTTAAAACGTAAAAAATCAATAGGTATTGGATAAGAAGGGTCGGGGTGAGGGATTGGGCGGTTACTCGGCTGAATAACCAGTGACAACAAGTGGAAGAATTTTTTTGTTGTTTGGTTTTGAAGAAAAAAAATATGAAAAAAATGACATCAACAGTAACCGGAGACCAAAATTTCATTTACATTTTTTACTTCAAATAATGTTAGGAATCACTTAGGAATCACGTAAGTCAAGTACGTCCCTAACTCCTGTATATTTTATTATAATCGCAAAATATAATACGGAAACATTCTTGTGACTTAAGGCTCTGCAACCGGGATAGAAAAGAAGAAGATGGAGAGATACAAAATTACGAATGTTAGAGGAGAGCGCAACATTTACAGCGACAAAATCGATGCGAAAATTGCGAAAATGTTTAATAAAAATTAACTCGTTTAAAATAGAGTAAAAATCTCGCGGGCATTGTCTTAAACAGCATTTAAAGAAACACTGTGAATTTTTTCATACATGTAACTTCTAAAATAACTAAAACAAACGTGTTTATAATAATTTTTGAAGCATACCTTCGCGATTTTTTCTATCGAGGGAATTTTATATTATTTGCGTTTCGGCGCAGGCAATGTCTAGATTTTATCTTCAAAAATAACATATATATTTTTAAGAGCTTTAAAACTTAACGTGTTTAAGGGAGGATATGTAAGAAATCGGTAGAAATTCGGGTTGCGGGCCCTTAAGAGGAATCCGGGCGGCGTTTTGTCCATACAAACGTATTCCTCTCTGGATTTTGACACTAGTGCAAATATGTTTAAATACATTATATATATCGACCACTAGCGTGCCGGTAGGTTTTGCTTTTTTTGAAAAGTAATTTCTTATAGGAGTTAGGACCCTCCAAAAATCGTTAAAATTGCCTGGTTTAAACGCCATCAACGAACATTCAGTAAACAAACTAGACAATATATTTTGTAAAACATACAGACAATGGAGTATTTTTTTCTAATACAATTAGTAAAAAAAAAAACTTTAATACAGGGCCAGTTCTGAAGGAGAACAATGGGGAACTTAAAACATAGGTTTTGGTGATTTTATTTAGGTACTAGCTGACCCGACGAACTTCGTACCGCCTCAGAATCAATAACTGTCGAATTAAATTAAGTTTTTTTATTAAGTTAAAAATTACACAATGAAGCAATTATCGAGGCCCAACTGTCCGTGTTGTTTTTGTCAGTATCAGAGATGGTGTTGTGTAAGGATTTATATTTTTTGTGATTTTCTTACTTTCCACTAACTTACGGGAATTTTTGAAAGGAAGCGGGTACTGGTGCCGCCGCCCCGGGAACCTTTTATTGGATAACCAACACCTCTGCCATAGGTCACCCCAAGTGGTTCGCTACGTTTGGTGATTTAGCAGGGGTGCCTAGGTTCATGGGGTGACTTTTGTGCGGGTCTTGGCGGCGGATGCGTCTGCCCACATGCCGCGTGGCGGGCCGGATCGAGATAGACTGGTTGAGGGAGGCGTTTTGAACTTTCCAGCAGGATTCTCTCGACCAATGGGTCGAAAGAGTTCGGCTGGAAAGGTCAAGGTAAAAGGTCAATTCCGGTCAAATCAATGGCCTTGCACCGCAGTTGGAGGGGTGGATTCACTCCCGGATACACTGACCTCCAGATTCCTACCCACCCCTCATGCCTTTTTCCTTCCCAGAACTTCCTATCCTACCCTTCCTTAAAAAGACCCTCCACACAGCATCCACTAAGATGACAATAATTCCTGAGTGGAGCTTACTTTAAAAAAATGCGTTTCATTTCAGAGATTTATTATTATTGTATTTTTCCTTGGAGAGGTGCAGAGACATACGTTCACCGTTTGTCTCATTTTCGACTATTGACATTTAGTGGGTAAGAAAGAGGGGCAGCATTATATCAACGGCAGAAAGGCTAATTGACGTAACTAACATTTTGTCGACTTTCACTTTTTGATGCCATTTTACTTGAAAAAAACTGCGTCGATCTGTGTACTCGAAGAATTAAAATTAGAAAGTTTATCCCTTTAAAATACCTACTGTTTTTTTGTGGAAGTCCGACCAAAAATTGACGTAAGTGATGGAAAATCCGAGGTTTTTTAATAAAATGCGGGTTACTCCCTTGAACTCGGGCGTATCCAATGTTTTAGTTTTTATTTACCAAGAAAAATTATATGTTTACGACAAAAAGCCTTTCTGTGTTTTAGGAAACATTTTCGCTTACGGCAAACGGCTGACTAAAGTTTTAAGTTTTATTTGGTTACATTAATCCTATAAGTTGTGCCGCATCGAAAGTTTCTAGTAACATCATTTTGTAAGTTTAAAAACTTATTAAAAGTTGAATACTACCACAGATTTGAAGACTTTTACTTTGTGGAGAACGTTAGACTGTTTTAATCGAAAATGGGTCACGCTCAAACATCGTGTTATTGCATCCTGCTTCGGCGTTCAGTGCGCATCCGACCGATGCAGGGTGAACGTGAAGACGTAAATTCGTGGGTGAATATTTGTGCGCATGGTCATTGTGAATGGTCTCATACGATAGGGGTCGATTAGTAAATGAGAAAAAAGCAGGAAAACGACGGAATCTTCCGAATCCCGTCCGTTCCACAGTGCTTTCGCGTGCCCCGCTAGCAACGACTACATCAAATACATTAATGAAACCAACGAATTACTGTAGTCTAGATCATCCCATTGAAGAGTTATTTGATCGGCTGACCACCAGCCTGGACGTTTTTGGTGTACGATTTTTAAAGTTTTGAATTTCTTCAATATATTTTTTTATTATTTTTATTTAATTACGTTTTTAAAAACTTCTATTGCCATATTTAAAAAAAATAAGTGATGCATATTAAACAAGTAATGATATAATGACGAGTTTTCGCTATTTAAATAGAGCTTAAAAAAACAAAAATAATTATGTGCATAACTCTATTTCTGAAAAAATGTCAGTTGCGAGCTGTCAACTTATTGCCTTCGATATGAAAAAAAACGGTTGTTAAAAGAATATTTCGCCTTACCTCCCCATTACAAAAATATATGTTTTAATTTAAATTCGGTTACATCAACTAAATGTAAGTCTGATTCCCCTCGAAGAGGCTTACACCATGGTTTTAGGAGCTACAAATAACACAAAAGAGGTTACGCCCTTTTGCCTTTCCGTAAATTAATCGCACACCGAGCTTCTCATACTAGATACTGTTGGTTACAGCCAAGCAATCGTAAAATTTTCACAAAAAAGAATGGATGTTACCACCAAATCATCGTTTTTTTAAATAATTACATAGATCTAATTATATTGGTAGAAACATATACATTATTCTGTTGTTCATTGTAAAAATCAACGAGATAGGGGTTACCGTTACTATTTTCTGATTTTTTTTTGGTTTTTTCGACTTTCCCGAAAGTAGAGGATTTTTTTTTTTCAATTAGCCTTTCTGCCGACGATGTGATTAAGAACAAAACAATCAGCACATTGACGTTTGACGTTTTTGAATTTTTGGAATTCACGCACAGTTAAATATTATACGTATCACAATATTGCTGCAGTTCTTTCAAAATATGAGAATTCGTTCCATACAAAATGTATTAATTTTTTTTTTATAACTTTCATTTTCGTGAATTTTTGCGATGTTTTAATAGTTATTCTGTTATCCGGGGCGGAGACAAATCCAACAAATCAAAGATCATCAAAATCGGTCCAGCCGTTCTCGAGTTATAAATAATGTAACTAACCTGACTTTGTTTTATATATTATTAAGATTTTATCAGCCCGAGGTGCAGTTGTACCTTTCGCTCAGTATTCGGGGAAGTAAGAGCGACAGCGACAGCAACAGTTTGATAAAATACCTATTTGGTCAAATTCACACGCAGTAGAAGCCTGAAACCTTCAAAATCCCTAAAGTAGGCAAGAGTGGGGGATTTTTTTTCCATATTTTTGTCATCGAATTCCAGTGCATCTTTTCGTATGCATTTGGTCACCTTATTAATATTTGTGTTTTCTTCTTCTGAGTCGCTAGATGTCACTTTCTTTTGCGTTTTCTTTTGCATGTTCATTTTTAAGTGGTTTGAAGATTGGATATTAATTTTATAAACTTTTTTTTTTGGATTTCGTAGGATCCGATCCTTCGTCAGCCAGATTGTCTGCAGGGGTTCGTCAGGAGCTATAAACTCTACACCAAGGAAGACTTGCGTGGGACTGTGGACTTATCTTATTATATTGGAACCGAGTACCCGTGAATTGAATCGATATTTAATTGCTATCTCATTCTCTCGCAGGCAATATCCTATAGATGTATGTGGTTGTCTCTTGTTGATGACGCTCGTTTCCGTTTCATCTAGTTTAAAATCACAACGGTGGTGCTAAAGAAGTTTCCACTACAGATGTAAAAAATTGTAAAAATCTATTGACAAATAAATGTTTTCATTATAGATAATAAGATAATATAGAAAAGCAGCTCACATGACTCTCCCGAAGGCATCCTTGACGGGTTTATCCAGACTGTCTCCATCCATCAGCTTGGCTCTGTACTCTGCTATTTTGTCCTCCACCTCGCTGCTGGAGAACCTGGGGACAACAAAAACGAGGTGTCAAATTAGCAAACCAACATTTGTACACGGTTGACATTTGTCACATTAGAACGGGTCGTTTCTACGACTCGTTCTTGAGTTCAACAGCTCGGCCGTAAAACGATTTTCCGGTCTCTGTGTATACCCGCTCCTGCAACACGGGTCTCTTCAAGACCGATGTTCCTCTCCTCAAAAAGACGCTCCACACAGCGTTCCTAAAGATGGCATGGGCCTTGAGGTAAATTAGTTTAGTGTGGATTTAAAGTTATTTTTTTAAAACTGAACCACAGTATTCTTTCGTGTTTTAAAACACTTATTTTTTTAGTACGAATAAACTAAAAATCTAAATAAAAATGAATGTTTCTTTGTTTGTCCCTTTTGCGCCCATAAATTCATCCATCCGATTGCGATGAAACTTTGGGGATTTGATGTGCGCATGCCCGCGATGGTTTCTGTATATAATGATGGCGTTATGAAATTATTTCCTATACAATTCACCCGATTGCGATGAAACTTTGGTGAATTGTTGTGAGCACTCCTGTGAAGGTTTCTATATATATCTAATGGTGAGCTCTGGCGTTATGATTTTTGTATTAAAAAAATTGCAATAAATGGCCCGCGAGTAGTTTGAAAAATAGGGGTATTTCATATAGTTTAGCGGCAGAGAGGGAAGGAGGGAGGATTAGGGGAATCCGGGAGGGGAGAAGGGGAGTTCGCAGGAGAGCTAAGGCAGGGAAGGTCGAAGAGGTACGGGGGAGGGAAACGGAGAAGGGGTAAGACGGGGAAGGTGAAGGGGATGCGGGGAGAAGAGTAGGCGGAAGTCAAACGGGCACGAATGGGAAAGGACACAGAGAAAAACAATTTCTTTATTTAAGTGGCATTGCAACGTATGCCGGGAACTCGCTAGTGTATTATAATTTATTGGTAAAGTATGGACAACCCGCCGCATACCGCTACACTTTAAATAGGCATAACATTTAAAAAGGAAACTACTTTTAAACTTTTTCGTTATTTGTTTTGGGGGTGTTATGCCATGTTGCGCTACCTCCTTCTTTAGCCAACGTTTCGGACATCGTTGCAGTGTCCATCATCAGGGCAGATCCGGTAGATGTGTGAACATCTACATCTACCGGATAGATGTGTGAACATCTACATCTACCGGATCTGCCCTGATGATGGACACTGCAACGATGTCCGAAACGTTGGCTAAAGAAGGAGGTAGCGCAACACGGCATAACACCCCAAAAACAAATAACGAAAATGCTTTTGGCCATGAAAATCTTAAAACTTATCTACTTTTAAACTTAATTACCACACACAAGAACCATCGGTTTCAGTCGAGATAGACGGAAAAATATGCATTTAAATTTTAATTTCATAAAAACTTTTTTGTACATAATTTTTCCTTTTCGAATGACATTTCGTGTTGTATTCTTTCCAGGATTGAATATTTTCAAGGGATACCAATTTTTAAATATTAAAAAAGGTTGCCACACCGCTAAAATACTACCTAAAATGCTACCTAAAAATATAAAAGCATTCACGAAACAAGTAGCTAGAAACGGCATATAGACAATATTATTACGAAAATATCTGATTTGCCTAATTACCTAAGAAATTATTCTAATACCTAGAACGAAAATAAATAAAAGAACACGGGCGCGTTTTTCTTTTCAATAACATATACGCCCAGGTTTTGAAAGGTTTGTACTGCAAGTAGGATTTGTCTAACGGGTTTAGGTAATTATTCTAATACCTAGAACGAAAATAAATAAAGGAACACGCACGCGTTTTTCTTTTAAACAAAATATACATCCCAGGTTTTGAATGGTTTGTAGGGCAAGCAGGGTTTGTCCAACGGGTTTGTGTAATTATTTGAATACCTAGAACGAAAAAAAATAAAAGAAAACGCACGCGTTTTTCTTTTAAGCAAGATATACATACATCCCAGGTTTTGAATGGTTTGTAGGGCAAGCAGGGTTTGTCTAACGGGTTTGTGTAATTATTCTGATACCTAGAACGAAAAAAATAAAAGAACACGCACCCCTTTTTTTTTTAATGGTTTGTATGGCAAGCAGGGTTTGTCTAACGGGTTTGTGTAATTATTTGAATACCTAGAATGAAAATAAATATAAGAACGCGCACGCTTTTTTCTTTTAAACAAGATAATATACATCCCAGGTTTTGAATGGTTTGTATGGCAAACAGGGTTTGTCAAACGGGTTTGCCTAACCTAATAACCTAACACAACCCGTTTGATAAACCCTGTTTGCCATACAAACCATTCAAAACCTGGGTTTTTAATGGTTTGTATGGCAAACAGGGTTTGTCAAACGGGTTTGCCTAACCTAATAACCTAACCTAACCTAATAACCTAACCTAACCTAATAACCTAACCTAACCTAATAACCTAACCTAACCTAATAACCTAACCTAACCTAATAACCTAACCTAACCTAATAACCTAACCTAATAACCTAACCTAATAACCTAACCTAATAACCTAACCTAATAACCTAATAACCTAACCTAATAACCTAACCTAATAACCTAACACAGCCTAACCTAACATAATTAATAGTACATTGATTTTAATTTATCCTAAATGTACTCAATTATTTATTTATTCAGAACATGAATATTTGTATGGTGCAACTTTAGTTAGTACCTTCCTCTAATATGTGTGATTTTTGCTATATGTATAGCAATCTTTTTTTAATATTTATCGATTGGTACCCTGGAAATAGTGGAAATTGTTCAGTACGCAAAATAATGTAATAAGAAATGTCAGCTGTAACGAGAAATTACGTACAATTTTTTTTATGGAATGTAAATTTAAATGCATATTTTTCCACCGGTCCTGACTGAAACCAATGTTTTTTGTGGTAACTAAGTTTAAAAGTAGTGTACTTTTCAAAATCTGTGCCTATTAAAAGTGCGGCGGCTTATCCATAAATTAATAAAAATACTGTATTAAGATATGTATTAATTGTAATGAAAAATTATCAAACCTGTACAAAGATGAAGCAACGCTCAGCATAATGACTGAGATGAAACAAATCAACCCCTAAAAAATGCTCTGTCAGCTGCTCTCCAAAAACACGGTCGCCATTTTTTAAACTTCCAAGCGATAGCTTTTGTTAAATTTTGGTAGGATTAAATAATAATGTACTTATCACTTATTCAAACGATTAATATGTTCATGGCGTGTCCAACGTTTCTGGGATTAAAAATAAGGTAAACACGGCACGCGGTAAGTAGTAAATGTCTAAACAAATTATATATAATTAATTTTAATCGCACTGCCGAGGATACTGTTCACTTTCAGTTTTCAGTCACGAAAGTTTGCCCCCAGTGACAATATAATAATTTGCTTGGTTACGCTGGAACTTTAATAACAAAATACAGAATTAATTCCACACCTGCTTATGCAAATTAATACTTTCAGAAGCACGAAAGAGTTATAAAACTTCAGAAAACAATGCGATGACAATCCACAACGTACGAAAATATCAAAAGTTTCGCGGGCTCTCTTCGACATTTATACAATCAAAGCTTCAACCATAAAACAAATGAAAACTTTTATTTGAAAATAAAAGAGCTCAAGTAATTTGAATAAGCGCGATTTTAAATTTTATTCCATAATATGCAGGTAAGAACTGCTGCGCTATTGCAAGTAGGTCCGGATTGACCATCACCGAGGGTGGAATTGGTGTGAGGCGACCAGGAGGAATGAGTAACAAGCTAAAATTATTATTATACGCACTATTAAAGAGGGGGTATTGAATTGTGTAATACACGTAGTGATGCCGTGTCCCATAAAAAAACATATTTAAAGGGTAAAAAAACATGTTTCACCATAACATCACCGATCAAAATGCTTTAACTTCATTTCATACCATATTATAATTATTAACGTACAAAATCCCAGTACTTAAGATTATATTTATTGTACACGCTTTTATATAATTTAAGAAAAAACTCCTACACCAAGCTCAAGAGCTAGTCTCTCTCGATTGGGGTAAAAATCCTTAAAAATGTGTATTTCACTATTTTGTTTTTGCCATAGTATTATGTTTATTAATGTAACATAATCAATAAAAAATAAATAAAAAAATGTACGAAGGATAAAAAAAAAACAGTTTTTCGTAAGATTTTTATTGAGAGATTAAAATAAGAAACCAATGTTACTTAGTAAATTATCTGCAATGCTTTATAAAAAAACAATAAATTTATAATTTTCCTTTGAATAATAGGAAAAAAATATTATGTTTTTGAACACACCACATAATTAAAACAAATGTTTTGTTGTGTTTTTACGAAGAGGATTGTGTTTTTACTGTTATCGAGTTTTTTTACGTTAGCTCCACACAGGAGTCCCTGAGGAAAATAGTTTCCTTCAGGGCCTATGTCATCTTTGGGGAAGCCGTGTGGAGGGTATTCTTAGGAAACAAAGGAAAAGAAGTTCTGGGAAGGAAAAAGTGTGGGTAGAACTCAATTTTAAATGAAATAATATTTTTTTTTTAAATCTAATTTATGAGAAGATAGAGAAGAAATATACAATACAATAATATTTTTTTTATTACTGATATATCTTTGCCTGTATTATCTTATATTGCATCCTATTCGAATTTAACTATTTTACTTAAAGTTCATTATGTCGACTTGTCTTCATGTATATATATTTAATATAAGTACATACTTGTAATAACATACTCTCTGTACCTATTCGCATTTTACAATGGCACTCTCCAAAATTCAAGCACAAAAAATGTTTTTTCGCTTTTGAATTGGGTGGTTTTGTTAAAAAGAAATTTATATATTGTAATTAGCTTTAAGAACCATATGTTTTACTATAAATCTGTATATGTATGTATTTTTTTAAATAAAAATAAAAATATTCTCACAACACAAATAAGTTATTTTTTCTACATTTTACAGTAGTTAGGTAATTAAGGTTACATGATAAAATTTCATTTAATTTTACTTTGTACTAATATTACTTATTGACAAATATAATAATTCGATAAAGAGACATTGTGAACCCGTTCAAAAACTACATTCTTCACCCAAAAGCACATATTTTTAGTGACCCGTAAAAAAAACATGGAGGTATAAATACCTTAAATGACCCAAAATACCACGCAAACGTGGTAAAAACCATGTATCTGGCAACACTTCATACATGAATAATATCGACCGAAGCGTAGAGTGTAGGGGGGGAGGGGTTCAATAACAATGATACGGCCGTACGTCAGGGGATGAATCGATTTTTTTAGTAAGGTACTCTCGTTACATTTAAGGGAGCGGTGGACTGGCACCCGGTTGGCACGCGCAGGGGTCGCTGATTTACACATGACGTCATGGAATGCACCTTGTTTCACTAGCTGTACCCGCATGAAATAAATCACATAAAATATCTCAGCTGATTCGATGGCACCATTCATCATGCTTTACACTTGTGCGATCTAATGAGGACTTCCCGAGAGTGGGCCGGCGATTTTTCGACGTAAAGTGATCCAAATCTGTTTCAATATTTGTTTACGTTATCCTCCAAACGCAAAATACATTAAAAGGCAGAGCATCCGTTGTAATGAGGAAACCGTTTTAATGAGGAGTTTAGGATAAAGGGAAGAAGTTTAGGACAAAGGGGACAAACGAAGAACTCAAATTTTTTATACATAAAGAAAAAAGGGGCAAAATAATTATCATTGACTCAGAAAAAGGCTGCCTCCTAAAGTCGTGAAAAATCTAACTTTTTAATGGCCTATTTTCATAATATAAAACACAATGAATAAAGTAGCACACATCCGCACTAGATATTTGCTATGCCTTTTCATAAAAAAAGAATTGTTTGGTTGGGTATTTTGGCTTCAAAACCAAATTTAAGTTTTGTATGAAAAGGACCGCGCAGCCGTTTCTCTTAATTAAATTTCGACGTAAAGAAACAAAATGTGAAATGCCAAGATTTTTTCCCAAAAAAAAGTGTTATTTGTCCAAGAAAAGGGCTATTTTCTGCAAAAAAGTGACCTACATTGAAAAAGGTGTTTTATTTTTAAATCACGGACAATTTACTGGATTAATACGGCAATCGAGAAAGGCCCGTGCCTTTTTTTATTGTAGTATTATGTAAAACCCTTATGTAGGCGATACGGCCCGGGGTGGACATTAATTTTTGGCATATATCCAAGGCTGGCCGCTCCATCATAAATTGTGAGGCCTGATGTAATGGCTTGGGTTTCAGTGGCATGTTTTGGGATATCGCTGGCAGAGACATATTATTAGATTGAGTGGGGTAGGTACCGTGTCGAATAAATTGCAGAGTGGCTTTTTACGGAAATTCTAGATTGGCATAAAACATCACGCAGAATTTTCCCTAAAAGGCAATTTTTGTTTTGCCTTACTTAAAATGTCAGGCGAGTGGAAGTGCTTTCAAACCAATTTGAATATTTTCTAGATCAGTGTTCATATAAATATTACTTACAAATTTTACAACGCGGCAATTTTTTGCTTTAGGCACAATTAGTCCAGTCAATGAATGGTCCAAAAGGAGGTGTAGAGTGCGTGCGCGACAAACAAAAGTGGTGTGTCAGTAATAAGATAAAAACATCTTTTTCTGAAAAAGACGATATTTTAGTAAAAAAAGCTTTAAATCGCTGTAAATATTTACTGGTTGTAGATTTATTTGCATTTCTATATAATATATTCTAAAAGGGAATTTCATTCGTTGATGAATATTTTAGACTATATGAAGGAATGTTTGATGAAAAATGTGAGGTATAATGATTTTTTTCGAAAATATTTATCTACATTTGTGGAGCGCGTAACTCAAAAACGGCTTGGATTTAGAAAATTAGTGTTCAATAAAAGTTGTAGATAATTTTATGAGCTTTTACTTATTTTAAGAAAATTTTACTCTGCGACGCACCGTTTTCGAGATATAAGCGGAAACCTGAAAATTGGGACCTTCTCCCCCCCCCCGGGACTTTAAGTATATTCACACCCTAAGCACCCTGAACAAGTTTCTGAAGGAATCGCTTAGGTTCCAGCTCACGCACTCTACACCTCGTTCCTTGACTGGAATAAGTAGCATTCAATATGTACTCGTACTTTGTTTTCGAAAACTTATTTCAAATTGATAAATAATAATGCGTCTTCACTTATTTTTGACAGGTAAATTGATATTTCAAAGCTCCATAGTTCATGGTGAAAATGACTGCAAACTGGAAGTATGTAGTTGCTAGACCATTAACTTCAGTCAGAAAAACAGTACAAATTTCATGAATCCAGAGTCCACCGTTCCTTTACCCGTTAGAGTTTATATATAATACTAGCTGGTCCCGGCATGCGTTGCTATGCCATTTAATAAAGAAATTGTTTCTCCCTGAGTGTCCTTTCCCATTCGTCCCGTTCCCCTTCTGCCCTCCCTTCTTCTCCTGCCTCCTCTTCCCCTCTCGCGTTCCCACTCCGTCACCTCCACCTTCCCTCTCCCCCCCCCCCCCCTCCCCCCTTCCCCCGTCCCTCGAACCCCCCTCCCGAGTTCCCCTCCCCCCTCCCGCGTTCCCCTCCCCCCTCCCGCGTTCCCCTCCCCCCTACCGCGTTCCCCTTCCACTTTCCCCGCCTTCCCTCTTACCTTTCCCGCTCCCTCGTCCCGCCAACCCTCCTCCAGCGTTCCATATATTCGATCCCAGTAGATTTAGTTTTTAAACAGCCCGCGTGCCACCTTTTACAATTGTAATTCAAATTTCCATTTTTCATGTATATTAAATTTGGTACCTAACATAGGTATTTATTTAAAATATCTAAAATTCTTGATTCGATTCAAATTATTAGGGGAGTACCTACTTTAAATAAATTTATCAACTTAAAGATTTTCAAAAATAGAATCCAGATTTTAACAATCATTGTTTTGCAAAATGTCATTCTCAAACACGCGAACTGTCAAACGTGCGATAGTCGTTAGGTTTCCTGAAATTATCCAATTTTCTGCGCAAATTTCTAATTTTTTCTCTCCGTAAGAACCATCCTCGTACTTCAAGGAATATTCCAAAAAAAGAATTAGCTAAATCGGTTCAGCTGCTCTCGAGATTTGCGCTTAGCAACACATTCAGCGATTCATTTTTATATTATAGATTAACTTGAGATTATTTTGAAATACCTACAAGATCAAAATTCATGTACCAGGAGATTCTGGGAAGTAAAAAGTAAGAGAGGTGGGTAGGAAGTTGCTATCATAGAAATTTTCGCACCCTGTACGAGTGGCTTGACAATTTCAGGAATAAAAATTTCTCCAGTAATTTTCGTACACTGGGGAGGCTAGGACATATAGGCAATTTTCACCGATAGGTGAAGGGGTGATGAGCCCGGGCACCCCTGCTAAGTCAACAAACGTATCGAACTACTTGAGGTGACCTATGGCAGAGGTGTTGGTTTTTATTTTTTTAAGTATACATTTTTTATGTCATACAGTGTTATAAATATTATCCAATAGATTGTTCCCGGGTTAAATGCCAAATTAATTCAACCCAATTTAATATGAAATGGATTATACGTGATTAGAACATCCCTGCCGTGAGAAAAAATTACAAGTGCGCAGTTCACACGCGGTAGAAGTGAAACCTTCAGAAAACTAAAGTAGACAAGAGTGGGTACGCTAGAAGCACCGCACAAAGAGAAGACCGATTGTTCTATCTCATTCTCTCGAAGGCTAAATCTTATAGATGTATATGTTTGTCTCTTTTTAGTGTAGCTTTTTTGTTTCATTGAGTTTCAAATCACAACGGTGCTATAGAAGTTTTCGCTTCAAAAAACTAAAACTTGAAAAGTTATTTGCTTTTTTGGCTCAAGAATCAGAGAAAAAATAAATTGATGGCGCCTACTCCTAACTCCCAGCGTAAAACCTTGGTATTTGTTTAGGATTGAATGTGTTCTGTATATTGGATGCGGGGAAACATCAAACTTTTATGGTTTCAATCAAATATTATTAACTTTGAAGTGTTTTCCCTAGCGCAGAGTAAGGAGAAACGACTCGAATCAAATTGAAACGTACTTCCGGGGGCAAATATAAGTTTCCCTTTGCTTTATTCGACAGTAAAGGAAGAATAGTTGACTATCATATTGACCAAGTGAAAATATACGGCTCTTTTATAGACGGCACGGGTATGAGTGAAAATAAAGATGCTCTAGTCGTCGGGAAAAGATTTATTAGCTGCAAAAGTGAAAATATACGGCACTTAGTACTTTGTAAAAGGTGAATCAACAGAAAACCCCCTTTTCTGGACAATGCTAGATGTTTGGGAATCTTTTATATGCGGAACGAGGAGAAAATGTACGGAGATTTTACACATATGCTTAGCTATAGCTATAGCATATAGTTTAACATAGCTTTGCTGAATTAACCATAAAATTTATACAATTGTATTTTTCATGGTAAAATCTACTTTTTTGTAATCAAGAACATATTTTATTTGCTAGGTTGTTAGCCACCCTGAAAAACGACTAGGAATATTTTGTTTTTTCAAAACCTTCTATTTGGGACATTTTTAAATATACATATTATATCAATATAGGACTGATTCAGTACAATAAAGTGAAGAACAGTAGCGACTCCTTGATCTTATCCTTAGCAACATTAATATGTGTGACGTGACGAGAAGCGAGGAACCATTGGTGAGTGAAGACCAGCATCACCCGACGCTGGACATATCCGCGCGACTATCAAGAACGGTTCGGTGCAGACGGCGATGCCGCCAAAACGTTCGCCGCGTCCCCCCCGGGCCCCCGCCTTCGTTCCTCAATTATAATTTCTACAAATTTAATTATAAGCGAGCAAACATAGAACTGTGCAATAATATTCTATCCCACTTTGATTGGACATTTTTGTACACCATAAAATCGGTGGATGAAGCAGTGAATTATTTATATAATGTATTGTTCAGTGTTTTTGAATTATGTATACCTATTAAGAAACCCAACATCACAAACGATGTATATCCGATATGGTTCAATAAGAGTATTATAGATAAATTGAAAAGAAAGGAAACGCTCCGGAAAAGATATCTATTGCACAAAAAGCAATCCGATTATCTAACATTTTCAGCGAGTAGATCCGAGCTAAAATATGAAATAAATTGTGCTAAAAAACAATACATGAAAAATGTTCAGAATGGGATCAAAGACGATATAAAGTTTTTCTGGGATTATATTAGGTCACAAAAAGTTAACCCAACCTCAACAACATGCTTGACTGAGGAAGGCGTAACTTTTACTAACCCTGACACAATTGCTAATAAGTTTGCTGACTATTTTCATTCCGTTTATAGTCAAGTAACCCCGAAACTTGAAACCAATTTCCCAACAGCATCACCCTGGAATGTTGGAGATATCTCACTCGGATTGACCAACATCCAGGAAATAGAAGCCTGTATCCGGAATATGCGACCTGACAAGGCTACTGGTCCGGACAGTATTCCTCCTTCGATAATTATAAAAATCTCTCCCAATATCTGTGTATCCCTTGCTTACATATTTAATCTCTGCATCATGTCATCCACGTTTCCACAGTGTTGGAAATTAACGAGGGTCAGCCCTATTCACAAAACCGATGAAAAGACTGATGTCAGAAATTATAGACCAGTTGCAGTACTGTCAACAATTCCAAAAATTTTTGAAATGATTATCTGTGATAAAATCAGTCCGCAAATCGTGCCTTTCTTACGAGAAAATCAACATGGCTTCTTACCGAGGAAATCAACGGTAACCAACTTACTCTCTTTTTCTCGACGGGTAGCAAAAGGCCTAGACTGTAAGCATCAGACGGACGTAATCTACACGGATTTTGCAAAGGCATTTGACCGAGTAGATCACGACGTTCTATTAAGAAAGATGCACAAAATAGGTTTTAATCAACCCTTACTGATATTTTTTGCGTCATATTTAAAAGATAGAAGCCAGTATGTAAATGTAAATGGATACGACTCCCATGAGTTCGTAGCTCTGTCAGGAATTCCTCAAGGATCGAATCTAGGTCCCATGTTATTCCTTATTCTAATAGATGACATTCAGGACTGCATACGTCATAGCTCATGTCTCCTATTCGCGGATGACATGAAACTGATGATGGAAATCGAATCAGATGACGATTATTCCAAACTGCAGGCAGACCTCGATTCAATCATGAAATGGTCGTTAGAAAATAAACTTAATTTCAATATAAAAAAATGCGTCGTTATGACTTATAGTCGTTCACAAAATCCGTTATTATACCCGTATAGAATGAATGGAGAAATACTAACACGCGTAAATATCATCAAGGATCTTGGGGTGACCTTTGATCCCAGGCTAACATTTTCAAATCATATAGTGCAGCTTACTTCGGCTTGCTCCAAAATGCTTGGTTTTGTAATTAGAACTTGCAAACAATTCAGTAACGTAGAAGCAATGACCGCCATGTTCAACGGAGTGGTCAGAAGCAAGCTGGAGTACGCTAGTACTGTCTGGATACCATATCAACTTAAATACATAAATATGATTGAACAAATTCAAAAAAAATTCCTAAGGTATGTTTACATGCGATCTTACGGAATATATCCGAAATTCATGCATCACGTGGAACTGCTAAAGGAGACAAATTATCAAAGCCTAGAGACCAGGCGTAATGCCGGACTCATGGTATTCGAATTAAAGTTAATAAAAAACCTTATTGATTCTCCATATCTCCTGTCATGCTGTGGCTTATTCGCTCCTGCCAAATACTGTCGAACTCGTAGCCACGCCCTATTCCACATACCGCAGGGTCGGACAGATGTCATGGCTCAACACAGCATGACAAGAGGTATGGCATTGCTTAATGCCCTACCAGCGGATATAGATGTGTTCGATATCACCGTACCATGTTTTAAAAAAACTATATACATGTATTGTTAGTTATAAGAAAATTAAAATTGTACCGTAATTGGACTCACCTGTCTGTCGTACAAAAAACAAAAAAAAAATATATATATATTGATCAAAATACAAATTAAAAGTCCTCCGCCGCGTCTGTCTGTCTGTTCGCGATAAACTCTAAAACAATTGAACGGATTTTCACCAATAGATAGTGATTCATAAGGAAGGTTTATGTATATAATTTGTCAAGGTTTTGCGTAAATTGGTTGAAATATATCTCTATCGCTACATATTATAAATTAAACTCCTCCGCCGCGTCTGTCTGTCTAAACTAAACTCAAAAAATACTGAATGGATTTTCATGCGGTTTTCACCAATAGATAGAATGATTCACGAGGAAGGTTTGGGTATATAATTTGTCAGGGTTCAGTGTTAATTGGTTGAAATACATAATCTGTAAGGGAGAATGTCTGTATGTGGTGGACGAGCGGGCTAGCAAGCGGGCGGTGTGAATTTGATTTGTATGCAAATTAACAGATGGCGGTGTGAGTTGATTTATCGTGGTTATAAAGATTGGGTAACCATCCAGTAGATGGAGTTGTGTTTCGTTAGCCACAGCAACGCATGTCCGGGTCAGCTAGTACTAAATAAACTCAATTTGCCATCCATGAAAGGAAAGTCAACATCTATATGTCACAGTAGCGTCTCTAGCGGCCAGAGTTGATCATTGGTTGATTCTGCCAGTATTTTGACATTCTCTATCATATTCTGTCAGCAGTTCAAAATATTTCTGCTTTTCATAAAAATGGCTAATACGCTTTCAAGTTTTATTATTAGAAACTAGCAGACCCGGCCACACGTTGCTGTAGCTAACGAAACCTTTATAACGCCATCTGTTAAATCAAATCCACACCACGCTGCCCGCTGCCGCTTGGCCAGATATATTAGGGAACGTGCCCATACTACGTGACCCGTTCGGGGGGGGGGGGGGTCGCCAAAATACCACGCTTGGTACAAATGAGCGGCGGGCGGTTTAGGTTTTTGATCACCGGGGGGGGGGGTTAAAAATTGTAAAAAGTTGGTCACGTAGTATAGGTACGTTCCCTTATGTATTTCAACCAATTTACACAAAACCTTGACAAATTATATATCTAAAAACCTTCCTCATGCATCACTCTATCTATTGGTGAAAACCGCCTGAAAATCTGTTGCGTAGTTTAAAAGATCTAAGCGCACATACAGCGTGAGCGACTTCATTTTATACTTGGTAAAGATAAAGATAACCATGTAATTTTTTAAATATAAATTTTTTGATTGCAAACTTTAAAAAGTTTTAAATACGGCTCACTTTACTAATATTACAGTAACTAAAAAAGAGTAAAAACACACACCTATTTTATTGGACCAATCTATACATCTATCTATCTCTATACATCTATACTCTATAAAAGCATACATACATATAAATAAAAATGAATCGCCGAAATGTATGTACGCGCATAACTTCCGAACGACTGCACCAAATTGGATAATTCTCTTTTGTGTTCGTTATTGTCAGGAAAGGTTTTTATAAAACTACTGGTGGGCTCTGGCATTATGAAATTTGTATAAAAAAATTGCAATAGGTGGCACTGAGCTGTTTGAAAACTGAATGTACCCAAGGGGGGGGGGAACCCGGGTGGGGATTCGCGGGAGGGGGGAGGGGAACTCGGGAGAGGTTCGCGGGACGGGGGAAGGGGGGGGAGTGGAGTGGAGAGAGGGAAGGTGGAAGAGGCAGAGGGGGAACGCGAGAGGGAAAGAGGACGCGGGAGAGGAAGGGGAGGCGGAAGGGGAACGGGACGAATGGGAAAGGACACGCGGGGAAAAACAATTTCTTTATTAAATGGCATAGCAACGCATGCCGGGTACCAGCTAGTATATTGTAAAAGTTATAATACCCTCTCTTTTTTGTCGTTTCATGTAAAAATATCAAAGTTACATAATTTTATTTCAAATTGCTGTCGAAAACTTTCATTTTATAAAGGTGTGTAAATTTTAATTATTTTTTTTTAACTTTTAGATTCGAATACATAGCGTAGTGTTGTCTCTTTCCAATACCGTTTACATATTTCCCACTTTGATAATAAGGGAGACACAACGATTACTATGAGACCTATATGAGTTGTTCCGAAAAGCGAACAAATTAGGCAGAAGGTTTAATATTATTGGATATTTGGTCCTATGTAGTACCCTTTTCCAAAAATAACAGGTAGGTTAGGTAGCAACCTTTACATTTTTTTAAAGTCAGGTCCAGAGGACCAATAGCTTCGACAAAAGCGACCAAAGCATCCCTATCTTACGCTATTTCAGTGGCCTCGAGGCAATGTTCAAATGGTGTAAGACCAATTTATATCTAACTAGCTTTTTCCTGCGGCTTCGCTCGCATGGTGTAAGGGGGGTTCTCACTCCGCCTCCTCCGCCTCCTCCGCCTCCCCCCTCTCCCCCTTCTCTCCCTCCCTACCGCTTTCCATATATTCAATCCCAGTACATTAAGTTTTTAAACAGCTCGCGTGCAACCTTTTACAATTTTTATTCAAATTTCCATTTTTCATGTATATTAAATTTGGTACCTAACACAGGTGCCTATTTAAAATATCTAAAATTCTTGATTCGATTCAAACTATTAGAGGAGTACCTAGTTTAAATAAATTTATCAACTTAAAGATTTTCAAAAATAGAATCCTGATTTAACAATCATTGTTTCGCAAAATTCATTCTCAAACACGCGAACTGTCAAACGTGCGATAGTCGTTAGGTTTTCTGAAATTATCCAATTTTCTGCGCAAATTTCTAAATTTTTCTCTCCGTAAGAACCATCCTCGTACTTCAAGGAATATTCTAAAAAAGAATTAGCGAAATCGGTTCCGCTGCTTTCGAGATTTGAGCTTAGCAACACATTTAGCGATTCATTTTTATATATAAGATAGACTTTATAAAGATTTTAAAAAAAATTAAGAAAACTTTTTTTTTAAATCTGAATACCGCACATAAGTCCCAACTGCACTCAACTAACTGGAGATAGTAGAATTGTGGCATCGGCAATTGGGGAGGTTGAAAGGAGGGGAACGAGATGGGAAAGAAGGTATTCAGAACTGGCAGCCAAACACAGATATGGGTTCTTATCATATTCATTGTAATTTATCAATGCAACATTTGATTTTTGTATGGCCGTTTAACCCTTGGAGTGCTAAGGGCTAAAGCAAATCGACCGCCGTACGCCGGCTGAAACTATTTTCTTAATAACTACTTGTTTTTGCAAAATGATGTTTTTGTAAATTTTACCGTCTCACCAGATATGTTTTATTATTTTCAATACCTATAAAATAATGTACCTATCTGTCCTATGTATTTTCCTCGGGATAGCTAATTATATTCAGAGGAATGTTTTATTTTCTCTAATGCTATTAAAAAAACATATAATAACGAAATATTAAAATATTTTTGGGTTTTATCATATTTTCCATAAAGTTGAATTAGTGTTCTTCACAATAAAAAATAAATTATATGAAACTTTCCTGTAAATAAAAAAAAAACTACTTTGAAAATGGGAAATGTTTTTCTCTTTCACAAATAATGTAAAAATTCAAAGATAAAATTAATACGTGACGAAAAGAAAGTGCAGAATAATATTACGATACTTTATTCCTTGCTAGGCGAATAAAAAATATTTAAGTGTGCCACTATGTTACAAAATACAATAAAACCGAGACAAGTGCAGTGAACTGCTAACGAATCCACTGTGGATTTTCGGCAAACTATGGGAATATACGTCAGAACTCCATGGTGGATTCGTCAGCACTCTACAGCAGGGGTGGGGAACCTGCGGCCCGCGGGCACTTTTGGTGCGGCCTGCTGAAAAAAACCACAAAAATTACACAGAACGGGATGGTTTTTTAGGGTGTTTCAGATGCATTTTTAAGACATTATTACAAAATTGTTACTACCAAGTAATTTAGATACAAATAAAAACGTGATAAGACCCCCGATTTTACTTTTATTTTAATTTGTTATTGTGAAACGAGAGTGAAATTCCATCGGAACTTTTAATTTTCTTGTACGGGACAGTCCCGATATTTCAAGATTGATGGCAACTCTATTCGGAGGGGAATCTTAGGCAGTCTGTCATAAACATTATTTTCTAGTCATCGTTGCGGAAGTAAAGTGGATAGTAAATCAATAAAATCCTATTAATTACAACTACGAAGAAAAGAATAATTGAAGCTGAGTGAAACGTGAAATGACTTGAAACTAAATTAAGGCTGTGGAAAGTAACACTCCAAGTACAAAATCCTTCTACATCGTTTGCGTTTGCTAGTGGTTGAGTGCGCGAAATTAAGTGAGGCGTGAACGATTTAAGGACGTGGAAAGAGAGCAAACGGATTTGAACATATTTGCTACACCGTTCAACGTCGAACCATCGAATGTGCCCGATAATCTGCAGCACGAAATTATTCGATTACAAAGCGATGATGAACAAAAAGCTAGATATAACAATCTCCCCAAATAAAGTCAGGAATAACTGGTTATATTAAGTCAAGCACGTCTCTTAACATTTTGTATATAATACAAACATTAATGCCATAATGATTGCCACACTTCTGGCATAATAAAAATCATTACACCAATTAATTGTAATTATTTAAATAAATATAAAATTATATTGCGGACAACAAATATGCTACAAAATGTAGAAAAAACATTCACGTGATCAGAGTACAATTTAATTTATTAAGCTGGTTGACTAGTGGACTCATATGCAGATTCCTTCTAAAGGTAAAACCAATCTTGTGTTCACAATGCAAATTCCTGTTGCGGATTCCTTAATTTTAACCCTAACGCATTTATTTATTGTTATTAAGTTTATTTGGTAGAACTCCATTTTGCTTTTTTATTTATTTTATATATTTAATAATTTTATTATTTAATGTATAAAAACAATTTATTATAAACAAGTTCTGCTTCTGCTTCGTAATTATTATTATGCGTTACAGCTGTTTCGCCCTCTGAAGGCATTATCAAACTGTGGTTGTTACCACCTACACACGATGTATTTGTGTCATTTCTAGACAGGTACTTATGATGAAAAAATGAATATCTTTTTATTTTTATTACCTGTGCCCCTAAACTTCTAAGTAAAATGACTGAAATATTTTTATTACCTGTGCCCCTAAACTTCTAAGTAAAATGACTGAAATATTTTTATTACCTGTGCCCCTAAACTTCTAAGTAAAATGACTGAAATATTTATGATTAAGTTTCCCAATTACTGGATTGTTTAAATTTGACTGAAGGTCGTTAATTATTCTATAAAATAAGCCCGTGATGATTCATCCGGATTTACCTTGTAATACAATTAATATTTGAAGTTTAAAATGGTCGTCATTACGCTCTTGAAGAAACCCACGATGACTCTTGTATTTACTTCATAGCACTGTTAGGTATTTGGACTACGTTTGAACATATCTTAAAGTGGCGAGCGAATTATATTTTTTTTCTTTGTTCATTAATTGATGTAATATAATTAAAACCAGTTCTGTGTTATGAATGCAACGAAAACGCATCAGGTGTGATTTTATTTACTAACGCATTTCTTATGTTGGAAGTGCATTTATAAAATTCTAGTTTCGTTGTTTATGCTGCTAGAATAAGAGGAAAGCCATTTTCATGTTCTGAGTGTAGTTTTAATTCCCCGCACGCAAATTTAATCTAATTGAAACTAGTTCAGAGTGCAACGAAAAATTTCAGTTGTGGTTTCATCTTCTGATGCATTTTGACGGAAACCATTCTCGTGTTCAAAGTGCAGTTATAAAATTCTGGTTGTAGACTATGTGCAGCCAGAATTTTTTAGGAAAACCATTTGCATGTTCTGAGTGTAGCTATAATGAAAGAGTGTTGGCAGTTACGTAACTATTTTTATTTTAATTAGTTTTAGTAAAACTAGTTCATTTGAATGTGGCTGCCGCCCCCCCCCCGCCGAGATGGAAATCGGCGTGCGGTCCGCGGGTTAAAGTATAAACATCCAAATGGCCCGCGACGCTAAAAAGGTTCCCCACCCCTGCTCTACAGGAATAAACGTCAAAAATCCACAGTGAATTCATCAGCACACTACAGGAATAAATGTCAGAAATCCACAGTGGATTCGTCAGCATACTACGGGAATAAACGTCAGAGATCCACGGTGGATTTCTTGAAACACTAAGGGTTAACTCTGTCATATAATATACTGCCTTCATGAACGCCGCACATCATAGTATTAATTTAATAATTAATCAGATCGCTCAAACAAGTTGCCTTGTTGACTTTGCTTAACAATGGCGATGAACTATTCATCGGGTTGATAAATTCCACTCCCCCCTCTCCCCCTCCCAAAGACAAGCCGATCCATTACCACCCCCCTCCCTCTCACATGGACAGTGGGCACACACTTTACTTTGTTTCACGGAACTAAATAAATGTTTGATCAGACCTTATCCCGAGAGACGATAACCCTAAAAAGTTTAAATCTAAATTTGAATTAAAATGAAAAAGTGAAGGAGACTTGGGATTTTGCTTGGGGTCGATGTTTAAAAAACGTGAATATAAAATCATTCTAGTATAAATTCTCTATAAGCTAGCTCATCAATAGTCCAATAGGTTAGTACTGTTAGTAGGTACCTATTTGCCAAGGTCCATAGAAAATGTATTGTTTGCTCATGCAGGCACTTTTCGGAAAAAACTCTTCGGGCTCGTGACGTTGCTTCCCGTTCTAGTCCCGAAACTAGGGATGGTTGTTACCTGAAATAGGTTGTCACTGCGGTTACAGTTACCGGAGACCGATGACTTATGTGGAACGGGTATCCATTTAGTTTTGGAACAAGAAATATAAGCAACATCTTTACAACGGCGGGAAGCATCTTTAAATTTGGGAGGCGGGAATGGGTACCGCCGCCCCGGGAACCTTTATTGGATAACCAACACCTCTGCCATAGGTCACTATGTTTGGTGATTTAGCAGGGGTGCCCGGGTTCATGGGGTGAGGTTTGTCTAGGTCTTGGAGGCGGATGACCAGGACATACTGAACCCCAGATTCCTACCCACCCCTTAAACCCTTTTCCTTCCCAGAACTCTCCCCTCCTTCCTTTCCTTAAAAAAACCCTCCACACAGCATCCCCAAAGATGACATAGGCCCTGAGGGAAATTATTTTCCTCAGGGCCTCCTGTGTGGAGCTCATGTAAAAAAAAAAAAAAGCAGGACTCCCCGGTGCAGGCCAAAACTGTTGGTGAATTACACCAACATTCGCGGCCTGCACACCAATTTATCACCTATGTCCATCACCGCCTTTTTTCTCAACGTCCGAACCTTCTTTTCCTGTCTGAAACACAAATAGCCGAGCCTGTAGACGCCTCCTATCTGGACTGCCCGGGCTTCACCCTCGCAGGCAAGTTCAGACCTAAAGGAGGGGTCTGTCTCTATAGTCGAGCTGACATCAACTGTGTGCGGCTGTTGAATCTGGAAAACTCCAGATTCGACATAATGTGGGTACACGTTAATCTTGCCAGTATGGTAAGATTCTACGCATGTTTATACCGCTCACCGAACCTTAGCGAATCAGATACGTTCGAGCTCTTCAAACATTTAAGAGACACTATTGATGACCTCTTGCCCCGCTACCCTACAGCAGAGTTGGTGGTCCTGGGGGACTTCAATGTTTATAACGAACCTTGATTGAAGTTCTCAGGATCAACAGACTCGACTGGACGACAAACGGAATCCTTTGCCCTTTGCTACGGACTGGAGCAAATGGTTCAGGAGCCTACAAGGGTTCCTGATGACCAGACTCACCGTTCCAATCTGTTTTTTTAATTACTGTGTCACATGGTTACAGGGTTAAGTCATAGCGCCTTTAGGATCGTCCGACCACTGCCTGGTGACGACATCAATCCCTGTAAACTTCAGACCGCCAAACGAGAGGCTGAAGAGAAAAGTGTGTCACTATAGGTCAGCAGATTGGTTCGGTCTGCGGGCACATTTTAATGCTTTCCCGTGGTCAGCTGTCTGTTTTCGGACTTCGGATCCCTCAAGATGTGCCCAGGAAATCGGTGTGAAGTCATCACATCCGCGATAGATGGCTTCATCCAATCTACTGTTAAGGACACTGGTGTAGGCTCAAAGCCGTGGTTCAGTCGACAATACGCTGAAGCAGTGCGACGAAAAAACGCGACTTACCGAGCCTACAAGACATCTAAAACATCCGAAGACAGAACAGCTTACAAAAAAATGGCAAAGGAAACCAAAAGAACTCATAAATAGGTCAAAATTTGAGCACGACCAGCAGATCAGCAGAAAGCTGGCTGCATGCCCGCATGGCAGCAGGCAATTCTGGTCGCTTGCGGGCTCAATAGATCGCAATTTCTGCAAATCCAGTCTGCCACCTCTTACCAGACCTAACGGCTCTCTAGCAAACACCGCCACCGAAAAGGCTAACTTATTAGGCAAAATGTTTGCGGATAACTCAACCCTCGATGACCAAGGTGCTGTCCCGACGTCGGTTCCTCACTGCGGTTTTCGTATGAAAAAGCTGAGGATCCGGCATCGGGAATTACTCCATGTTTTATGAGGGCTTGATGTCAATAAAGCTAGCGGGCCTGACGGAACCTGTCTTGGTACTGCAGAGGTGCGCTGCAGAAATAGCTCCCATTTTGACGAAGCTTTTTAAAATGTCCCTGAAGACTGGCCCTGTGCCCTCTGGTTGGAAAAAAGCAGTTATCCATCCATCCTATTCCAAAGAAGGGTGACCGCTCCAACCCGGCCAACTACCGCGCCATAGCGATCACATCAGTTCTGTCTAACTAAGGTGATAGAACGTGTGATCAACGACAAACTGCTCATATACCTCGAGAAGAACAAAATTTTTAACGACCGTCAATACGGATTCCGGCGGAACCGCTCATGCGGTGATCTTCTCGCGTATGTGATGCATGTTTGGGGGCGGTGCCTGGAACGTTTCGGTGTAAACCAAATGGTTGCACTGGACATTTACAAGGTCTTTGACCGGGTTTGGCACCGAGGACTTGTCAACAAACTGCCTTCTTATGGACTTTTTTTTTTTTTTTACATTAACTCCACACAGGAGGCCCTGAGGAAAATAATTTCCCTCGGGGCCTATGTCATCTGGGATGCTGTGTGGAGGGTCTTTTTGAGGAGAGGAAGGAATGAACATTGGTCTTGAAGAGACCCATGTTGTAGGAAGGAGGAAACACAGAGGCAAATCATTCCACAGCCGAGCTGTTGTACACAAGAACGAGTCGAAGAAACGATCCGTTCTCATGTGACAAATGTCAACCGTGTACAAATGTTGGGCACGCGTTTGGCGTGTTTCCCGACTATGCACCGGTGCCGAAGGGATCAATGACGCTAGTTCCTCGGAGCATCTTCCATTGTAATACCGGTAGAACAAGGATAGAATTCCCACCTGACGCCTGTGCTCTAAAGATTGCAATCCATCTGTTAAGATGGGAGAATCTATTAAACGGACCGCCCGTTTCTGCACAGATTCGAGGGTATTTTTCAGGTATTTTGGAGCTCCAGACCAGAGGTGGCTGCCAAATTCAACCGTGGGGCACTTGTGATTTGTATTGTGATTATTCTCAACACTTTTCCAGTTTAATCCTAGACGTGATTGTTTGATAAGTTTGACTTTCATTTTAGAAAATTGACATTATTTGTCAGACAACAAAAATCGTGAAATTGGTCATTGCATGAGGTGATAATGACCTCAAATCTACATCATCAATGTGGAAGTAACAATCCAGGGATTATTTCCCTTTCAATCCTAATACTAGTTTTAATATATAATAATTAGTATAATATTACCAACGGATTATTGAATAAATCATTTGTAGATGCCTTCAGTCGCTTGACGCCATTAGTTATATTGCAGCAAATTCAAATCTGCCGGAGGGGAATGGACTTCAAGCTACGTCATGATTTTCTAGCCAATCACCGCTCTACCCCCTCCATGAGCTAACCTTGTTAAAAATATTTTCTGCGAACCTTGCCTATTTGCCACTTTTACAAAGTAGAGAATCATTTCAAAACAGCAAAACGTAGGTACCTACCCACTTTTTTAATCCCTTGGGCAATTTTGGAATATTCTTCGCAGACAACAAACACACGTAGTCTTTTTGGGAGATATATCTCCGAGCCTGACGCGGGCTCATAAAATTTATGCATCACATTTTTTTTACAATGAGAAAAATGATTTAAACAGTGTTAGAAAGAGAGAATAATAGCGCGCTTTCAGTTTGCAGACAAATTTTTATGGAAAAAATTTAAATAACTCTATAAAACAATATTTAGCAATTGAAAATTTGAAACATACATTTTATTTTTATATGAGCTCCGTACAGGAGACCCCGACATACAGCCCCTCGTCGCTGCTTGTCATTTGTGTGGAAGACTATTTTATCAAAAGGAAACTTACACTTTGGCACTGGAGGTGCCAAATTGTTTATTTTTTTATAATGTAATAAAATACATAGATTTTTTACATACAAAACTTCACTAAATGGCCCAATACTGACTTTAACTTCTGTTTATGGAGTCCTATTACAAAATAGGCTTTATTTTTGGATCATACTTTTATGATTGGGGTGTGGGGTCATCATACTATATTTTAAAAAAATCATTCAAAAGTACATATTATTTTCAACTAGCAGACCCGAACACACATTGCTATGGCTAACGAAACACAACGCCATGCCATTACCCAACCTTTATAACCAACGCCATCTGTTAAATCAAATCCACACCACCCGCATGCCAGCCCTCTCCCTTTATTTATATATTTCAACCAATTTACACAAAACCTTGACAAATTACATACCTAAAAACCTTCCTCATGAATCACTCTATCTATTGGTAAAAACCGCATAAAAATCCGTTGCGTAGTTTAAAAGATCTAAGCGCACAGACAGATGGGAGAGACTTCATTTTATACTATATAAAGAAGAAACATTGGTTTAAGACAAATTTCATTTTCTCGAACGGATTCACACACATAATAAAAAAGTCAATTAAATGCATTAAGTTACTTAAGTTGAAGTAACATGGTTCACTCGGATGAAGGTTTACTCGATGAAATGTTCCATTCTCGTTTCACCGCGTGTTCAGACAGTTCCTTCGAAGGAAGAGTTCACTCGACATTGTCGCTATGAAGTCGTCGAGCGTAGTCGCGGCGCGCATTGTTATTCGTCCGGCGCTGACGGCTAAGTTCGGGAATATTTACGATTTCAATTGACATTTCCGATAACGTCGAACTAAATTACGAGAAATTGACGATTCTTGTAAACAGTAAATAAATTTCAGCACCATAAAATGAACATATGGTTAAATAATAACCTGAAAACAAATATCTACCAGTATTTTTGCACCATGAAAATTTTTTTATTCCAAAATAGGCCTCGGCTTGCAATAAAATCCATATAAATGGAATATTTATTAACGTATCCAAAAACTAAAAACTGTTTTGGAAAGCTGATGAAATATTCTTCCAAAATTTATTATTAGAAATAACCACGTAATTTTTTAAATAGAATAATTTTTAATGTAAACTTTTAAAAGTAAAAAAAATGGCTCTCCTTGCTTTTATTCTAACTAAAATTACTGGTAACAAAAAAAATATAAAAACACACTTATTTTGTTAGACAAATAAATTATAAACGTTTCTGTCACCTCCCTTTTTTGTCGTTTCATATAAAAATAATTCATAAAAAATTCACAATGTTTCATAAATTTTTTTTCAAATTCGATCAGAAACTTTGGTTCCATAAAAGTGTACATTCATATTATTTTGTGTTTAATTGTTATATTGAATATATATAGCATTATTTTCTCTTTCCAATACCGTTTAGATCATATTTTTCACTATGATAGTAGGGGAGAAACAACGATTTCTATAAGACGTGTAGGAGTTATTTCGAAAAGCGAACTAAACGGAGCATTTTGACGCTTAAGCCGCTCCGGCTACTCATCCTCACGCCAGAACATTCTCGGCCGACTAATTCGCGAGTGAAAGACTGTTCACACACATCATTCACGTCACATGATGTTAAATTCCGGTTGCGAGTGAACAGTGCCGAAGGAAGCATTCCAACATTGTTGGAATGCTTCATTCGGCACTGGTTCATTTCGAGGGAAAGAAATTCCAGGCTCATATTATAATATAATTTGATTGATAGTCTGAACCTCCTGGATTTTATAAATTGTTTGTAACCATACAACTACTGCCAGGGGCGGCACCGTGATCAACTACGCGTTCCACAAGGCAGAAAAGCCGTGTTGGCTCAGCACAGCAGGACACGAGGTATAACGCTCTGCTAATCAACTCTCTTGAAATCTTCCAACATAAACCTTGAAGGTTTCAAGGAACATGCAAATAAGTATCATAAGTCATGAATGACATTCTGGTTAACTTTTATGTTGAATTAACATAACTGAATTTTTGTTAATGTCATTGTAATTGAATATTAAATGGAAACAATCTGTTGTAAAGAATAAAAATATTATTATTATTAATTTATACATTGTTGCATGAAACGTAATAAACCTCAACACAATCTAATCTGAATAATATCATTATTTTAATCCAATTTCATGTTATTCCATTCAATTAAATATCATACAGACATTCGAAATGCAGAGAAATATTCAATGGTAGATAGGTAGTTCTAATCAATACATTGAAATCCTAAGATTTTTGTAGTGCAATCAGGTCACAGCTTGATCTGAAGCCATTTAAAGGAAAGGTCAAATGGTCTATTGTAAGTTTTTATTAATTTCAGTAAACATATTTTTTAAGTGATAATTTAAAAGATATTAAATAATTGGATAAAAGAAGTATAAATTAATGAAACGCACCTAAGATTTTGGATTTAAATTGTGTGTAATGAAAATGTATTCAAAATCCTCATAATGGACACAAAATAGTCTACTTGTTTATCTTTCGAGTTGAGGCGGGTTCAATTCCCAGCGCAACCCGAAATTGTTACATTGATGAGGTTTATTTTCTGTGAAGACATAGGTGCTATAAGTCAGTGCATTATGATGCTGTTGTGGTGATGGATTTTACATAATTAAATTTATAGTTCTGATTAGGAATCTGGAAAAATAAACAACTTACCCTTGTTGCTCCAAAACATCTTCAAGTTCAGCGCATTTGACTTCTATTTTACGTTTCCTCTCATGGTCCAGGATGTCCTTGTTGGGTTGCCTGTTGGATGCTGAATCCAATTGTGCAATTTCCTCCTCGGTCTTGTAGTTGACTCTGTCTTTTGTTTTCCTGACGAGGGCCCAATTCCTCTGCACATGGCCATTGGTGCCAGAACCACGGGGGGTTACTAAACCGATTCCGTTATACATCTTAAGTTAATTGTGTCTGAAACATAACAAAAATAGTGTATATTTACGACTAATCCACGATCCATCAATCAATATTTTTTTCAAGTGCGTCAGATGGAAATGACGAATGGGCATTGCTGCAATAACTCACCTCACTAAAATAATATTTAATAGTGATGCATTGGATATTAAAATCCTTTCAATTTAATTACTAACAACGTGATAAATGACAAAAAAGACAGCCGTCGACGGACGAATATCCGACACGGCCATGTTTGTGAAAGAACCACAGACAATATGTGCTAAAGTCGAACATAAAACATAACAAGATCGATATTTTGTTGACCGATATATAAAAATATTTATATTTATTTTCAAATTAAGTGTGAAAAAAAAATGATTAAAGTTCGTTATCTTTCAAAATTTGAATCCGCAGATCCAGAGAAAGTATTCAATTCCTTAAATTTCAATAAAGTAATAAGCCCCGATTCAAATTGTAAATTGCGCAAAAAAAATTTGCCCACACATTTCGTGTAAGAATGGTTTTAATATTTCTATATTTGAATAAGGAACTCCAGTGAAAAAATATTATGGCTTTAAAAAAATATGTCCATGTAGACCAATAAACGCTGATTCTGAATATATACGTTTTATTTCATAATATTAAACGCAGAGTTTTTAAAAAATTATTAAAAAGTGCATTTTTAAACCTCTCCTCAAAACACAGCGTCAAGTTGGCATTACTGAAATGGTTAACGGTGACGTCACTGTTAACCTGCTAACCAATTCACCGAAGTATATCAAGATGTATTGACATTTGAAATCTTACGCCTTACGCCACGAAAAACACTCACGCCATTCAACATTTCGTGTTTTTTGGTTATTTTCATACTGTTAAAGAGATTTAGATAAATAATAGTTATTGTGTTTATTGGAAACAATATTTAGGCTCTCAACAATTAAAATTATGACGGAAAAGGGCTATATTTGAGGTTAAGTAGCCATAAATAGGTTATAATGTCATATTTGACATTTGGTTTACGATACATCGGTCGTATTTTCGAATTGTTTTTAGTATCAAGGGCTTTTTATACAAGTTATTACACAATCGTTATGATCAGTATATTATAAATACCAGTGTTTCTGTATGTGTTATACATAAAACAATGTACAGTCACGCCTGAACACAAAATTCGAGGCTTACGATGTCACTTGTATTTGCAATGAAAAAGATGATTTATTGTTTTTATATTGCACTTTGTTAAAATACAATAACAGTACCGGTGAAATGTGGACATTTTACCAATGTTTTTCTATATTAAAAGCAGTTAATCTTGAATAAAAAACACACCTCACACCTAAAAGTCATCCCAAAGCATTCCGCATTGATTCTTCTGGATTCTTCATTCAAACAGGGATGTTCTGCCCAAAAAAATTATTTCCCTAGATTTCGAAGTGAAATTTCCCTAGAATTTCACATTTACGCAATTACCTACGTAGCCACCTGATTGTCTAACACTAATCCTGTTATATGTTAATTAATATGATTAATTAATTGGGAAGATATCGGAATTTGGTAAATGTACTTATAATACTATATTTTATATTACACAAACGCTTTGTAGATTTTTTAATAATATTAATTTTGCAGAAAGAACACGGCAAATTCGTACTACGAGAATTGGCTCTGGTCTGAACTTTATGGCAATTCAAACTAAATCTTCTTTTGGTCAAAGAAATTATTTTTATCAAGCTCCACTCATATTTAATAGCCTTCCAGAACATAAAGTCATCTAATTCCTTGTAAACTTTTAAGAAGGATCTCAAATTATTTGTGTTAGTCGAGGATTGCCAATTGATTTTCTCTACTTTGTCCTTTCTAAATTATTAGCTAAATGAGTATGTTTATAATAATAAGCTAAAATAATATTATTTTTGTTTGAACCGTTTTTGTTCATCTTTTTCTTGCCAAATCTATAGCATGTTAAATTATTTACATATATTTATTATTCACAACTTAATCCTTAAAAACAAAAAAAACTTTATTTTATTTTAAATCAGATCTCAAAACTATGGTCACCCTAAAAGTCTACATTAATGTACTACCTAGCGCCATCAGTTTAGTAGGTACCCATAATCTAATCTCAATCTGTAAGAAATACAACAATATTGTTCTTTCAAAATCTGTATAATTTTGTGTTATTTTGTTAACTTGTATAATTATTGTTAACCTCAACACAGGCTTGTCCTAGTGAGGTAACAAATTGTATTGTAAACATTTTTACCTGCAGCGTAAAAAAACAATAAATAAATAAATAAATAAAAATACTGTGCTTTTCCAAATAAAACACTTTTTGCTACGTGAAATAATAATTCAAAAGTACGAATACACTCACCACTGAATTCCAAATAAAAAAAAAACACTTTGCACAATAAAAATCAACCGCAATCACCGATAAAACGGAACTTAAAAATTTTTTTTTTCAGAGGTCCCATTTATCTTTTTAGATATATAATATCATTTTGAGTTGTCAGTGTTAAAAATAACATTGCATGTAATTACATGAACAATAATAAGATTCATAGGAATTCCAAAAAATATATATACGTAATAAATAAAAATATATATAAAAATATATATAAAAAATATATAAATAATACCAGTAATATTGTCATATGTAATAAAAAAATTGCCAGAGTTCGAAATTTCCCTTTTCCCTAAAAAATATTTTTCTCCCCTAGATCTAGGGAAATTTCCCTAGACATAACATCACTGATTCAAAATGACAACTTGAAAGTAAATAAACTATCGGTGGGTGAAGACGTCACACAATCCACCATAGATTCGGTGCTTTTCGGGGGGTCTTGAAAAATTAAAAGTTTGACAATTATTTTAACTATTAAAACTAACTATAAAAATAAAAGTGCAGTTATTTAAGTTTGTTTTATTCATTAAAAAGAAGTAAAAAAATTGGACTGGACTTCTCTATTCTTTTTCACACAGGAGGCCCTGAGGAAAATAATTCCCCTAAAATCCTGTCATCTTTGGGGATGCTGTGAGAAGGGTCTTTTTAGGAACGGAAGGAGAGGAAGCTCTGAGAAGGAAAGGGGCATTAATGGTGGGTAGGAATCTGGGGGTCGGGTCCAGGAGCGACATGAATCTATCTCTCCCACTGCAGTGCAAGGCGATGTTCCGAGAAATTACCGTTGGAAAAGTCAAAGGGAGTCCCTTAACCATTCTCTCCCAATCCGACCTGCCATGCAGCTGGTGGGTAGTCGCACCACCGCCAAGATCTGAACAAACCTCATCCTATGAACCTGGGCAGCACTGCTAATTCGTGGTGGAATTCAGGGTTGAATTCCATTACAGTACAATTGTTTTATTTAATACATTAGAATGGTTTCACATGGTCTGATACTTCACATTGCCTGATTCCAAGCTTAAGTTCAGCCTAGTGGTGTGCCGGATCGTTAAAAATGTATATCCGCGGATACGGATCCGAATACGGATATTTGGTGTCAAGATCCGCGGATACAGATCTTTATTTCCTTATTCAATCGGTGTCGGCGCGTGAGACCTTGAAACGATAGTTGAAGTTACGCCCGCTGCAACGACGATATGGTAACTTAATACGATAAAATATTTGATTTTAAGAAATAAAAAATACTCTGACCGGAATTTAAAAGTTTTTTTTAATTCTGCCTAATCACCTTTATATAGCATTTCATCCTTTCAAATTAAAATTAATAAGGTAAAAGATCCACGAGAATGATAACGGATACGGATCTTTCTTCTCACTCGGATATCCGCGGATTCGGATGCGTTCAAGTTCAACCGTACCCCGTCACACTAACCTCAATAGCAAACTTCTTGTCGAGCAAAATTCACATACGGATATGCTCCATGGGCTGCAGAAAAAGACGGCAGAATGAATGACCCTTGGAGAAGGTGGTGGAACTAGCAGAAATGTTATTCTCTACAGAAGTTTTTTTTTTGTAAATAGCGATTTAGTGATGTTCATTTCTATTATCCTGTACATCTACTTAAAATAATTTAATATCTATGGTCCTAAATGTCAATATTCAATATGTCAAAAGTTTTGACAAACGGCTGATTGTGGCTGACCAATAGCGGCTGATTATAAATTGATTAACGTGAATGCGATAAAATAGTATTATTATCGTCGAAAATACATCTCATTGTTCATATAAATCAGTAAATCACTAACCTCCCTCTGAATGAGCGCTCACTTTGTACGTGTTCATTTTTAACTTAAATTTTAGCGGGTTAGGGGTTATATTTTGCTTTTAAAATGGTTAATCATGAAACAGTTGACGGCTACGAAGCCTTTACTGCATTTGTGGAGACAATAGACGTTACAAAGGGGCCATATTTTATATTGTACACAGGATCAATAATTGACGGCAAAAGCTGGTGCCCAGATTGTGTGGAAGGTTAGTAAAATGATTCTTATGGGTTTAAAGTGTCGTTCAGACATCGAATATAACCGCGAGCAGGTATCTGTTGAACCGCGAGCGCTTATGTTTCGTGCCGTTCACACGGCGCAGATCAAATATTTCTTCCTATGGTAGGAGAGGGGTCAGAGGAATTAGCGAGCGGCCACGGAGTGGCGCATTTTTTGTACTAGCCTCTCCCACACGCACACTTCGGAGTGACCCAGTCCCGCACCACTTCAGGACGCCGCGCAGAAAAGTCTCACAGTGAACTGCGCTGTAAACCTATCGGTCTTTACTTTTCTGCGCGGCAGCCTGAAGTGGCGCGGGACTCGGTCGCTCCGAAGTGTGCGTGTGGGAGGCGCTACTATCAACTTGACATCTGTCATCCACCAGTCTAGGCAGCTCCGTAATTAAAATGACCCCCTCTCCTGTTTCCGTCAGAGTGGGGGGCGCTTAACTGTTGGCATATCGCCTCAAGAGCGGTTATGGCGTAAGATGTGCATTGTCTGTGGTAGATGTGCGCATAAAGCGCTCAGGTGTGAACGGTCTGAAGGGATTGTATGGAGAGTGATATTTGGCGTGCTATGATCTTTTATATTTATATGCTCAATCTGAACAGGCCTTTACTACAGAACTGTTCAAATACAAATATCTTTTGAAATGTAGATTGAAAACCGAGTACTTATTTATCTAACCGCTGCACTTTAAGGCACAGATTATGGACGTATAGTTAACTTCAATAATTACGAAATAGATTATTAGTTTTAGTTAATTAACTTATTGATGTGTATTTAGATTTAAGCTGTGTACAGACACAGCTACAAACCGCGAGCAAATATCTGTTGAACCGTGAGCGCTTATGTATTGTACCGTTCACACGACGCTATCAAATACTTCTTCCTATGGTAGGAGAGGGGGTCAGATGAATTAGCGAGCGGCCACGGAATGCACTCTGAATCTGTCAACTTGACATCTATCATCCACCGGTCTAGGCAGCTCCGTAATTAAAATGACCCCCTCTCCTGTTTTCATCAGAGAGGGGGGTGCATAACTTTTCATAATATATCACCTCAGTAGCGGTTACAATGTAAGATGTGTATTATCTTTGGTTGATCTGCGCACCGCTTAGGTGTGAAGTGTGAACGGTCTGAAGGGGTGTATGGAGAGTGTTATTTGGCGTGCGATGATCTTTTATATTTTATATTCGTGTCTAAACACCCCTTTAAATTAAAATTTCGCAAACGTCACTTCATAGTAAAAAAATCTAAAATGACAGCAAAGGGATCATTTTATAAGAGAAATTTTGGACTTTTATTGAATAAAAATGTAATTTTAATGCATCTTTTACATCTCTCCTGACGTAAATAGTTATTTCATGTAGTAATTAAGTTGAAACGAGGTGTAATATCCATAATCTGTGCCTATTAAAGGTGTGGTGGTTAGGTAGGTATTTTCCGAAAGTAGCTCTCAATGACCTCATCCTATGTCGCTGCATGAACATTTTTTAATGCTTTTATTAATTTATTGTCTCATGTTGTATTTCCAGCTGATCCTGTTATAGAGAGTGCGTTAGAAACAGCCCCCGAAAATGCCAATTTTGTGACTGTGTTCGTCGGTGATCGAACCACGTAAATATACATCTTTTTAAAAATCTACGAGGGCTGTCTGTAAAATAAGGTTTCCAAGGTGCTGTGATCGCGAGGAATGATTTTATGCGCAATCCTGCAACACTGGCGTGTAGCCTGATTTCTTCCCCTTTCCAAATCCCCACCACGTTACATCCTCTGTGACGCTTAGTCTCGACGTGGAAACCATTCGCGCTGGAGCTTCCACTCGTCGCACCCACCAGGTGTGAGTTACGCTCTGTAATTTGTTTTTAAACTTTGCTTCGGTGAATCTGAATGACGCCTCTGGGATTGTTCCTTTGTCTGTGGTGTCGTGTAGTGTATCCGACTCTCGTCCTCAGTCACAATTAAGTCCAAAAATTCTTTGCAATCGATGTCGTAGCACTCAAGGAATTCACGGGCTGCTTCAACTCGTTGTGGTTTGTGATCTTCGGTGAGCGGGACCCACCTTGGGCAGACTTTGTGGTCTCCCAAATGTTCTGTCAAAATCTTGTCAATAGTGGTCTTACTGACACCAGTGATCATATCACAGAGCTCCCAAACCGTCACCCGTCGGTCAGCAATCATTGTTTTTTCCACTTTGGCAATTTTTTCGTTTGAAAACGATGGCCGTCCTGCACACTTTTAAATTCTCTGCACCATTTGTGCACATTTTCGAACTCATACACTGTATTCCGTACATTTCAAGTAGTTGAGAATGAATTTCTACAGGGGTTTAGTTGTTTGCACAAAAAACTAATTGTAGAGCGTAATTCACACTTGGCGGGTGAGGCGAGGAAGCTTCAGAGACTAAGTGTCGCAGAGATTGCAGCATGGTGGGGATTTAGCGTAGGGAAACCAGGATAACTCGTGTTTCCGGATCTCGCGTAAAATTGTTCCTCGCGACCGCAGCACTTTAGAGACCTTATTTTACGGACAGCCTTCATGTGTACATCAATTTTGTTATAAAACCTGGAACGAGGTGCAAATGTGAACACCGCAAAAGGGTCACACGTGTAACAGCCATGTAGAAAATGTTTACGAAATGTAATACCCGTAACTTGTTGCCACCATGCTTATGCCTGGATCACACCTAACGAGTGCTCGGTACATGTAAACACATCAAACACATGTTTACTCGGCCGAGAGCACTGTCTCGCCCATCTATTCGGTACGTGTGATCCAGGCATTATGTATACAAAGTTTTTATGTTAACCTGATCGATACGGCATGTGTGATCAATCAGCAGCCATCCCTGTATGGTGATGTGTTTTATTCTTTCTTTCACTAGGGCGTGTCATAATTGGTTTTGCCGGTATACTACGAGAGCTCGAAATTTAAAACTTGTCTCCACTGTGAAAGATCTTGGTATTGTGTTTGGTAGTAGGTTGACTTTTCATGCTCATATCGTAATCAGTGGCGGCCCGTGACTTCTGGGAGTGCTAGAGTGCTAATATAAAAAAAAAAAAAATGGCACTATTGATGTTGTTGTAGGCCAATGGTCTTCAACCTTTTTGAGTACCCCTTGTCTCTTACTACAAATTTGTTGTTCCCCGTACCCTCTATCTATCTTTTTTACACGTGTAATGAAAGACGTGTTTCATTTGTAATTTTGAATACTCTATTACATGAATTTAGCAATCAAGTCACACAAATACAATTAAGTAATGCAATTTTATACAGAGTGTAACACGACTTCAGGCATTTTAACCTGTGATTCTACATGCGTGCCACGTTATTGCGTACCCCCAACAGGTTGAAAATCACTGTCTCACTGAATCAAATCTGAGGAATTTGAGGAAATCAAATTCAGCCAAACTGAAACTTCCTGAAATTTTTCATACAAAAAAATGATTTTCAAAAAAATATTTTTTTTTTTTCAGCTACAACATCAATAGTGCCATTTTTTGTAAGGTTAGCACTCTAACACACCCAAAAGTCACGAGCCGCCACTGATCGTAATGACGAGTAGTACTTCACTTAGTTTTGACCTACGCATTGCGAGAAATTTCAGAGATACCCGGGTTCTCACAATACTATACAATGTTTTGGTTAGGAGTAGGCTTGAAATTGGATCGGTGGTTTGGAGCCCTCACTAACTGAAGTATTCCCTCATGTTGGAGAAGGTTCAAAAGAAATTTTTGAGATTTCTCTACCTGAGGGAGTATGGCTCTACCCTACCGACTTTTTCTTGGGCTCAGTATGAACCATCTACGGGTCAGAAGCGGTATGCTCATTGTAACACATTTCTTCAGACTGATTCGTGGATGATTCGAAAACTCGACTGTCGTGGAGAGCATTAGTTTCAATGGTTATCTCCGCCACTGACAGCATAGATTGTTTGCAGAACGGCTTGCAGAACTAACTTGCCAATAGTCATGCCAGTCGGGAGAGCTGTCTTGTCGTTAAATAGAATCACTTCGAATATCGAAATGTTTAACGTCAATGAAGCACAATTTAGACGGAAAGCTTTGTTGCTATTAGTTTAAATCGACTTATCTAATCTTAGTATTTTCTCTCTTTTAAAAACGCTTTGAAATGTTAATTTTACAATGTTTTTAAAATGAATAAATTGAATTGAATGCCTGATTGTGTAGGCTCTCGTGATTGTGTAATTTGCTTTATTATTACTAATTTATTTTTTTAATAATTTACAGTTGGAAAGATCCAAACTGTTCTTTCCGTAAAGACCCCAAAACCAAGCTAATGGTCATTCCAACCCTGGTGCGATGGAAGGGTCCCCAGAAACTGGAGGGGGAGCAATGCGCCAAGAAGGAGTTGGTGGAAATGGTGTTCATTGATTTTGAAGATGATTAAATTATAAACTGACTTTCTGCATATTATATTATGATTTAAAAGGTTAAAAAAAGAATATAAGACCGCTCTGTGTATTCCATGGTAAAGGAAAATATTTTTATTCATATATTTTAGCAATATGTAAAAATAATTATAAAATGTTTTAAAGAAAATTGTAACATTATAAATGTCTCATTCATTGAAATTTTTTAATGAAAATACTATATTCCTTTTTTAATTAAAACCGAAGAAATTGTATAGACATGAACCTTTTTAATCAAATTCAGATGTTGGTTCATTTTAATATGCTTTTTATTTGTTTTAGGGGAGTTAAATATTTTATACCAAATGTATTAAAACTTTTGCAATAATTGTGTTTTTCAATGGCATATTATATTTTTACTAATATTAACCACTCCAACCCGTAAGCGTGTTTACACAACAATATAACAATAGCAGTCAAGTACAATAAGCGTGTTTTCACGTTAACGCGTGTGTTCCCACAGAAATTGTTATAACTCGGTTATTCTTCTAGTGACAATCCTGAAACAAAAAGTAGAAGATCCATATTGAATCAAGCTTCACATTTCTATTCAAAGTTGACCATAGAAGTACATAAAAAAAACTTATTTTGTAGAAACAGTTTTCACCCGCCAAATCGGGTGAAAACTGTTAATTAAGTGCGCCGGTGTTAAATAAGTAAGTAAATTAAGTAAGTTAAGTAAGTAAGAGAGTGTTAATTTCTTATTAAATATTCTTGTATGAAATGGTAAAAGAGTGGTGACAAATTTGTTTAGTGTACATTTATACAATGGATTAAGTGTTTTTTTTTTTACATAATCCGTGATTTTAGTGCCGTTTTCACATAAAAACATCATGTGAGTCATTTTCACAATTTTTTTATGTTCGCATTCTAAATTTTAATGTTTATAAATGTTAATATCTATTTATAATGTAACAATTTGAAAGCTTATTTCATAACCTTTCAAAAACAGTTTTTAGTATTCGGCTACATTCAGAAATGTTTAATTTATAGAACTTTAATTGCGAAGCGGAAATAACACAAAGTTTTTATAAATCTGACAGTTTGTTTAAGATAAAAAACTTGCATAATCGCAAAATACCGGAGTGGTTAATAATTAAAACAGGCAATGTTTTTAACCACTTGGACCCATAAGCTTGTTTACACGACAATGAAACATTACTAGACATACATATAAGTTATTCATAGACATCCAAATGGATAGACGAGAAGATACAGGTGAGGGGTAAAGCCAAACAATGGGGGGGCGAAGAGGGAAAGATGACTGTAATTCGTCAAAAAATCAATCTGACAGTATATAGGCATCTCGCATTATAATATCACCATTTAATTCTTAAAAGCAAAATCTGCTTTGAATGAATAGACCTTTTTACATGGGAGCGCGAATTGCTTGCCACGTTAATAACATATTTGCGTAGGCCAAATGTACACCCCAAAAAGATTCGCCCGTTTTCACATAGCAATATTTTGTTGCCGTGTTTAGTTAAGACACTTTTACAAATGTTTCATAATTTACTTACCCCTGTAACCAGCGACGAGCACACTGGAGAACCGCCCACATTCGCTATGTTCGCATAATATGTAGGTATAATGTATAAGCACAAGCTGCCGTTTTTGGCATGTTATTTCGTTAAATGTATGGATGTTACTTCCACGCTGTACAGGAAAGAATGATGACGTCACAGATTTTAGATTCAAGCGAGGCTATCTCCCCTCCCCATGGAGCGAACTGGCTCCAAGGAGGAGCTCCAGCCGGCTCCATTGGGAGGGGGAAATAATACGTTTTCATCACTTAGGGCAGGTCCAGATATATTCATATGTCCGTGAAGTTATTAAATTAAACACGTACACTTTGAAATAACATATTTTTTTATTAACTATTTGTTTATAATATATGTAATCAATTATTAGTTTTTTTTGGTTAGTAGGTTGTTTACAAGATAGAATATAACATGATACAAAGATTGGAATATAAAAATCACATTTTTTAATCACAATTTTCTTTATGCTTAACTTTTACTCTCTTAACAATTACTTGTTTATTACAAAAAAATTAAAACAGTAAGATAACTTAACATTAATCAATTGTGAGACCTCAATCATAAGTCTTTCACATTTTTACATCATTCTTCTTATTGAACGTCGTAATATACGTAGGTAGAATAAGCCAACTTCTTTTAACCTTAATTGATAACCATTCTTTGTTCTCTTTTCTTAATAATACATACTGCCATTTTTCTTTATCATATCAATCATTCAGTTGATTTGTCAGATATCTCCAAAAATTTCCAAAAAACTGGAAATTTGAGTTGTGTACGCAGTTATATGTAAAGGTGGACCCTCTATCTGGTACAATACTCAGATTACTAACACCATCAAATCAAAAATGCAGAAAAAATTATAGTGAATTAAACAAAATGATGATGTTTCCTGGATTACTAATAGGATATTTCAAAATGTCATACTAATGTTGCACTGGACCGTTATACCCCTTGGTGCCATTTTGTAGCATATTTAATATGCAAAACACAGACACATGTAAATAATATTTGATTTATGGTGAGCATCCGAATATTGCTTTCCTCGTCATCTCAACATTTAACTGACTAATCAACTGGACGATCGATATACACATAATTTTACTTTTATAAAAGTTTTTGCACCAAAATATTGCAGTTTCTTATGAAGTATTGCGTAATTTACAAAAAGTTAAAAGAATCTGAAAACATAACCCTTGCCGATCAAACATTTTTTCAATTTTAGTAAAAAAAAGAAACATGACAAATATCCAAAGTTAATAATTATTCTGTTATTACAAAAAATTTATTAAAAAATAGATAGGTATGGAAATTAGGAATAAATCATTTAAACGTATCTATGGAAAGTAATTTGCTTCGTCCACGCACCTTGCGGCTAGCACTTGAGGCATTCCCAACTAGCAAGTAATGTCAGTCAAAAGGTCAAAATTGAGTTACGAAATCTACTGTGACTATAATAGTATGGTCGGACCTTTCAATTAATGTGTGAGTATTAACTTTGCTAGTTGAGAATGGCTTGGTATGTGGACAGAGCAATAACATACAAAATATGACAAATAAATGTCTCAACAATCTCATAAATAGTCAAGAATACAAAGTTCACATTCTTGAAATATTTTTCTGAATAATCTACAACAATCAAACTATACACTGTTATAGAATACATTTACAGCAAAACCCTCTTACAAAGTTCAAAATCCAAATAAATGGGATATTTCTGAATGTATGGTGACTTAACAGGGGTACCCAGGTTCATGGGGTGAGGTTAGTCCAGGTCTTGGCGGCCAATGTATCTACCCACCTGCTGCGTGGTGAGCAGCATCAAGAGAGACTGTTTGAGGGAGATTTTTATCTTCTCCAACCAGAATCTCTCGACCCATCGCCATGCACCGCAGTTGGAGGGATGGATTCATACATCCGTCACTCCTGGACACACTGACTCTCAGATTCCTACCCACCCCTAATACCTATTTCCTTCCCAGAACTTCCTCTCCTTCCTTTCCTTAAAAAAAACCTCCACACATTATCCACTAAGATGACATAGGCCCTGAAGGAAATTATTTTCCTCAGGGCCTCCTGTGTGGAGCTGATGTAAAAAAAATTAAATAAACATATAATTTTAGAAATAAAATTTTTAAATGCAAACATAAAAATGTTTTAAAAATGGCATTGAACTAAAATTGAAAGCAAAAAAACACACATTTTATTATTCATTATTGTCCCCTCACTTTTTTGTTGTTTCACATAAAAATAATTAATAAAAAATTCGTACATTTTTCTTAAATTGCGGTTTAAACCTTTGGTTTCATAGTTCATAGACATTTTAATGGGGTATTTCCACATTTTTTTTAATCCTTTATTTTTATGTTGACGAATAAATTTTCTACAGCGAGTCAAAGTTTCCCATTTTTGAATTACTGCCAAAATGATAATTTGGGGCGGGGCTATCGTGTGACGTCATGAGTGTGAACGCTCACTGACAATGTTTATTTATGCTGGCCCAGCTGTGCGACGCCTGTGACGTCACATTCTGATTTTCAAACCATGGGCCGTTTTGATTTTGTCAGTTTTAGACTGTTTTTAAAATCAATAATATTGAATGAAAACATAACATTTTTAGTAGGATGATTAAAATCAGAAAAATGATCTTTAAATATTCCGTACATTTTCAACAGAATCCCTCGTTTGTGGAAATACCCCATTCTTCTGTGGTTAACTTCTAGATTGGAATATAAAGCCTGGTTTTTCTCTTTCTAAAGGAGAAATGAGGATTTCTATGAGATCATAATATGAGTTGTTCCCAAGGCGAAGAAAATGACTACGGGTAAAATCTGTTTGTTGCCAAAACTGATTAAATTGGTTTGAAAGGTTAAGAAGTTACTTTTTCTCCGTAAACCTTATAAGAGAGTTTCAATGTATTTTCATGTGTAAGAAGTGGTTTATGATTGAGCTGCAATGACGCCAGTTGATGTGGGACAGTCGTCTTCAGCTGGTGCGGTGCTGATGTCAAGCTTGCTGAGAGGAGGGGTGATGGACACGTTGTAATACACGTTCTTGTTTCTTAAGAAGGATGAGGTGTTGTCGAATATCACCGTATCTGAAAAGGTAAATATAACAATCAGACAACAGTAAAATGTAATAAATCTTCCACAAAATGAGTAGAAATTTGTACATATCTCAGCAGTCACCATAAGACTAGCGACTCGGAACCTCAGAATAACTTAGAACCTACTAGAGCAAGGACGTTTGGTCAAGTTAAATATTCATTTTAAACACTACAATAATGTAAATAAATTATCTTGTAATCTCAACAAACCTCGATCTTATTTGGAAGTTTCCCAGTAGATTTTAAATAGTCTTAATCATTGGTATTAACAGATACTACAATTACTATCTGTACGAGGGCGTTCAGCGCTGCGCTGATCATGTAAACTAATGGGTAGTGTGCAGTCTTACAAAATTAACATTTGAACAAAGCTGGTTATAACCAGCTTTGTTCAAATGTTAATTAATGTTATAACTGAGGTTCAGCTTCGGAATCATCTTTGGGACTTATCTTGCAATTTATACAAATATTGGGATGATAAGCTGAACTGTTAACCTGTGAGGTATTGTTTCAGACTTTGATGAATATATTAATAAAACAAGGCCTAACAATAGAGAACTCCAGTCCAATTTTTTTTAATGAATAATGGACCTTCTAACTTAAATAACTGCATTTTTATTTTTAGGGTTAGTTTTAATAGTTAAAATAATTGTCAAAATTTTAATTTTTCAAGATCCCCCGAAAACCACCGTATGTATGGTGAATCGTGTGACGTCATCACTCCTGAAAAATTAGTATAGGATCGGGCAATCAGCTGATCTACTGCCGCCATTTTGAATTCCGTTGTTCGAAGTATTCTCCCTAGAAATAGCATTACTATTTTTTTTGTGTAGTAGTTTTTGAATATTTTCAATAATAGAGATAAACTAATAAGAGATACCTTTATTTTTGAAACATTATTTAGGCCTAAATAATGTTTCAATAAACACAACAACTAAATCTCTATAAACAGTGTGTAAATAAACGAATAAATTAATACGATGGCTTGTGTCATATCATACATTCCCATACAATGACTTTGTGACGTCACGACACGTTGAACAGTGACATCACCTTGAAGGTGTGTTTTTATGACCCGATTAACCTCTAATGGGTTGGAGACGCGCGGGCGCGCACGTATTATGCGCATGTGTGAGAAAATAATTCGAAAATTTGAATAAAATTTTCGACCAAAAACTGTTTGTCTGCGATTTTGGCCCTTCTATGTACAGAATTTGTATGAAGAACAGGGTCAGAATCGCTTGCGCCAACATTACTCTGTGAGCTGCGTATAAATTTCATTCACCTTGCAACCCCAGTATATTTTTAAACGATTTTATCTATGACATAGAAATGTCATTTTTGCCGCGAATTTTAGCCATCAAAATTTCGTGTTCCTCAACTAAAACATCGTAAAACCTATTAATTTACGTAATGAATGCAAGTAATGTTGTTTTGGTACATAGTTTATTGTTCTAGGAACGTGTTTCAGTCAATAAAATATATGATAGCTCAAAATTAATCAACAAAATATTAAATTCAAAATTCAAAGTGGTGCTTTTTTTAGTGAATTTTCGTGAAATGGCCTGGCCACTCAGAGGTTAAAAATGGACTTTTAATAATTTTTTAAAAACTCTGCGTTTAATATTATTAAATAAAACTTATATATTCAGAATCAGCGTTTATTGGTCTACATGAACATATTTTTTTAAAACCAGAATATTTTTCACTGGAGTTCCTTATTAGAAGACGATTTGGTGACGTCAGCGAGGAATTATGGCATCATTGCGTACACCAACGGTTAGCGACCAATGCGTGGCATTATTTATTCTCAGCCTAAGAGCTTGGTAAAAATAAAATTGTTGTGAGTTTGCAGTTGGTTAATATATTTTTCATTGCAGCCTCTATTGTTGATTTTTATTTTATTTCAAATAAGTTGTATTTTATTTTATTTAAATTTATTGTTTCATAATATTATCTCTTCATTGAATTTTTTTAAATTTCAAAATGGGGACCTCAAAGTACCCAGTGAGGCCCGCATTATCATATAATGCTGCGTATAAACAGGTAGGTATTACCGCGAACCAAACCACGAATTATGGCGTTTTGCACCGTTTGCAGTTGCTTCGTTTCTTTACCATAATTCTTGACTCAGTTTGCAAATGTATATGCAGCCTAATGTTTGAAAATACGTAATATTATTGTACCAATAAAAAAAAAAAATATATATATATATTCCATGATTAGATGATTTCTAGGTATGACAATGATGAACACTTACAAGTGGATGGTCCATTGACCGAAATAAGTCCGGTCTCCAGCACATTACCGGAGATCTTTCTCGGTCCTATAGCAACCGTCTCCTTTCCATTATCATCCAGATTGAGCACAAGGAACTTAATGTCATGGTCCTCTACTCCAAACTCCCATCTGAAAGTTTTACAGAAAACATTAAAAACACTGTATCCTCCAGCAGAGTCTCACAGACGATACTATGTTTTTACACATGATGGCAGTATAGCCTTGTAACAACATAAAATAATTGTACGGAAAGCTGTAAGAAAAACATCAAAAATTTTTGTAAAACATTTTTGTAAGCTATGCCACTTTTGTGCTGACCGCCTCAATCAGGCTTCATAAAACACGATGTCTGGAAATTCGTAGTACAAGCGTAAAACTGGTGAATCTAAATCACATTTGGAGTCAATTTTGTGGTCCCCATTTCTGTTCAAAAAACCGAATATGAAAAATCGGATGTTGGACGCCATCTTCACACTTCCGTGACGTTCACAAGACAAAACGACAAAAAATCGGATGATCAAGCAGACGCTGCATGCATGTTTCCTTGTGACTGGGTGCAGGCGGGGTGTAGTGGATCTCACGTCAGATGGACTAGCCGACTAGTGTACAACTTCATACAAACCTATGAGAGAGTGAGTTCCAATACGATTTTTAAACGGACGCACTGCACTGGCTATCCTTCCGACAAAACGTGCCAGATCCGTTTTTTAATTGTGTTGGACATGTGTAAACAGCTCCATATAATCTCAACAGTTACCAGAGCATCCAATTTTTAAACGGAACGACATCCATTTAAAAAAAAAATATGAATGGGCTCTCACTTTTTTTTGATTTGAGCTTTTGTTTTCGAGTAAATTGAGTCCAAAGTTGGAATTTCTTAGGCCAAATTCGATAAAAATCGGACTCCAGGGGGTTAATATTAAAATGTGTCGAAGTGTAGAAAAGTTTTTTTTTGTTCGGAATAGGCTAATAGGTTAGTCGAGTGGCGATTAACTCGCCAGTAATGTACCACTCGACTCACCAAAAAGCTTTCACATTACGGTAGAGTACATTAGAGTGGCGCATTGGAAGATAAACGGGCTGCAATGCAACAAAGTAAATAGACTAATTAAGCTGATTGTGATGGATATTTTAGAAGAGGTGGAAGAAGAAATTAGTGAGATGAAAGTAAACAAACTATGAATACGAAAATGGATTAATAGCAGAAAAAATAAAATTATTTTAGAGTAGCATCTCCACTCCAACGAAACGACATTTCTGTATCTCTCATCTGTCAAGAGCCCGCCAGCGGGCCTTTCTTTGAAATGCGATTTTAACCCTTATGTATAAAGAAACTGTATGAAGGACAAGGTCAGAATCGCTTGCTAATATCAATCTAAAATACCATCCAACATTCAACAGGTTAATAAACTGTACTAAAACAACGGGTTTGGACTTGTTTAGTGCTTGAGCCAATGAGCAGTGACACATGATGGGGAAGGCTACTCGCCTGAAAAAATAGTACAAAATGGATTTACTCTACTAAACCACTGACTAAACTACTCTACTAAATTTATAGTGTTCGGACATGTTTAGTTGAATTGACTGTATTCACTAAACTACTAAGCCTAGTACAAATGGGTCTTTACTTGCTGAAAAAAATTGAAATGCCCAAATTGGAAAAAAAAGTTTTTTTGGGTACTACATAAATGATTTTCTGAACACTATTTTTATTAAAACAATTTGTCTCAGAGTCTCTGTCAACTTTGGGGATTGCGCATGCAGGTTCTGTTGTAGTTCAATATAAATGTAAATGAATCAGGAAATGCCTACCTCAGGAAACATCCTGGCTCCGCACAGATAAGATCCACAGAATGCTTCTCTCCACTTTTGATGGTAACATTGGTGTAAGACGCCTTCTTTTCTTCATTCATCTTCCTCGTGTGGTAGTGCTTCGGGACCTTTCCGCCCACTTTTACCTGAATCATTCAATTAATTTTTGAACAGTCAAAATAATAAGAAAAACACAGGTATTATAATCTCAAGTCTTATTTTGTATCTACCAGTAGCATGTAATCCGGAAAAGCTAAATAAATAAAGCATAGTCATTCTATAACATTTAGAGAAGTGACACCTGTTGAGATTAGCAGCAATTATTTTCTGATAAGGTATAATATATGACCAATGATGACCTTAAATGTATAATACTTTGTAAAATATACATATGTGTTAATGTAACTCATATTCTTTATATTACAATAAAAAATAATTTTTTATTCCATTTCTCTACATATTATAAATTAAAGTCCTCCGCCACGTCTGTCTGTTCACGATAAACTCAAAAACTACTGAATGGATTTTCACTAATAGATAAGAGTGATTTCTGATGAAGGTTTAGGCAATGACGTTATATAAATAAATAGACTCGCCATAGTCTCATATACTCACAATATAATGTGGAAAGTAAGGAACACTCTTTTGTTTTCAGCGATTTTCAGTATAATTTCTTAATTCAAAAGTTTATTCCTGTGTGATAAAGATAGACAATCAAATAATGTGTGTGTATGAATGACATGAATGTATGAGCGGGCGGCGTATTGCTTGTCACTTTTTGATGGAACGTTCGCTCAGTTCGCTGTCTCCTTTTCTCGAGGCCCACTAGAATAAAAGGTCCGGCTGCCTGTTGGAGTTTGATATGTCGAGCTATACAATAAATATTATAGGGCAACGACAGTTTTCAAATGGTGGCGATTGTCATCAATGCTTGTTAGAACTACTGATTTATGTGTTGTTTTATCGCAAGCAAAGTGTTCAGGCTGATTAGTCTACTTTAAAACAGTGAAGTTTACTTAGCAACAGAAATTTGGCTGTTGCGCGTCCAGACCCTCTACTTTAGTAGGACTTGAATTTTCTCTAATGACGTTTAAAACCGCGAGCGGGAAACATGAAAATTAATTGTAATATTTACAATAATCGATAATATGAAGTAATTTGCGTGTACTTACAAATGAAATGTTATTCATTCGCCTTTACTATTATTTGCCGTGTAATTGAAACATTTTCTCATCACACAGGAGGGCATTTTGACACTTTTTAAAATGCAATTTACTTACAGGTAAGAAACATTTTCTCAACACACAGGAGGGCATTTTGACACTTTTTAAAATGCAATTTACTTACAGGTAAGTGCTGGTAAGACGCAACCTTACTCGACGCGTAGCAGTTTAGTACTAAAGTACTAGATATCGAGATCGGTACAATTGTCTTGTTCTTGTCTTCCCACTTTGAGATTTCTACCCCTCGTCTAATATAGTATGTAACGTCATTGGGTTTAGGTATATAATTTGTAAAGGTTTTGTGTAAATTGGTTGAAATATATAATATATAAAGGAGAATGTCTGTATGCGGTAGACGAGCCGGCTGGCAAGCAGGCGGTGTGTATTTGATTTGTTTGCAAATCTACAAGTTTATGCAGAGGTTGATGAAATTTTGCACACATGACCTTCAAAACAAGAGGAAGGTCACTGTCTACATTTGGTTTCGAAAACTTTGTGTAAAGTCCGGGCATCGCTAGGGACTTAAGCAAGTACATAATATAAAATTACTTAAAATATATTGTGCTATGGAGAAACAACTCCAGAGGCTGGGCTATTATGAACAAAGGCTGCCGAATTACCGTCAGGGTCACCTTAACAATGAGTCTCTGACCTGAATAGGATAAGGGGAAGAAGATAAGATGACGAAAGAAAGTTCTATTTACCTTGGAAGGGCATCTCGGGTTGCCATCAGGATCAACTTGTGTTCCCCCGTAATGTTTGGGAAGTTGATCAGTGTCCACGACATTGAGGATAGCCGACTCCCATTTCCTCCTGTCAGAATTGTAAATTACTATTTTCCTGATAGTCATTTCATTCACAAACTTCTTGACGATGGAGAAGGCCAGGGAGAATACTTTTGGAGCTGAAATAAAAATTATACCATTAAAATCATGTTGAAAATTCAATAACTTACTCCACTTGTTTTACCATTCAAGCGATAGCTACCCAAATTTGGGTAGATGTAGGTAGGTGATTTTTACAAATTTATTTTGAACTTCATGCTATCTGCTAATATGTTTGTTATAGTATTCAAATTTAGAAATTAACCACAGAAAAACTAAAACATATACCTCTATGAAACCAAAGTTTCCGACCGCAAATTGAGAAAAATTTATGAAATGTGTGAATTTTTAGTTCATTTTTTTTTTATGAAACGACAATGAGATAATAAGGGGCACACATTAATTTTACGGGAGCAATTTTTCTTCCAATCTAAACCCCCCCTACCCCTTGATGGGATAATTTTGAGCCACTTCGTATTTGAGATTTGTATTCCAGATTTTGCTGGACCCCCCCCTTTGAGCTCACGTAATTAATGTATGCCCCATAATGTTTATAATACTTTTGTCTAATAAAATAAGCATGTGTTTTTCTTTTTTTTCATTACCAGTAATTTTAGTTAGAAAAAAATACGGTCAGCCATTTTTTAAACTTTTTGATGTTTCCACAAAAAATTTTAATTTTCAAAAATTGTACGCTTATTTTTAATAAAAAAATAACATTTGAAAGCGTATTTCATCACCCTTAAAAAACAGTTTTTAGTTTTCAGATACTTTTACTTGGATTTATTTGGATCTTATTGCAAAGCGGAAATATTCTGACCTACTGTCAGAATATGAGGCCTGAGGGGTTAATTTTTTTTTTTTAATGTATGTGCCTATAGATATTGCTAGTACAGCATAGACAACATACAGAAAGAGTAATGTTAAATTTTACCCCAAAAATAGCAAGATAAGGGGAATTTTGTTACCTACCTAAGAAACATACAGAATTCACATGTTTATAAATTTTACTATAAAAAAAAATTACATATAAAACTTTAAAATATGGGATAAACGGTGGAATATAGGCGGATTCATTGACTTTATACCATAATAAGCAGTTTACATGTTTCCGTATTAATATTCGGAGATAAGAATTTAGGGATGAGAGCGGATCTAAAACCGATTATGTGTAAATTTCAATCGCTAGTGTGGTTATCATCAATTTTCAAAAATGTGAAACATAAACTGTATGACTTTTTGTATTAATTTTGAACGTTAAATGGATATTTTCAACTTCCACAGCTCTGACCCTGACTGAAATTCCAGAAAGACTGCAAATTTCATGACACTGTTCCAGAGGTGCTTCAAAAAATTAAGCAATAAAAAATAATTTGACTATTCATTGTTATTATGGTTCTCTAGTATTATAGGTTCTCTGGTACTGGTTTTGATTGTTAACAGGTTGCAATAAATACTCAATCCATTAATACCTCTACTTCAAAATTTAGATGTTTTTGCCAAGGCTAATTATAGGCTGCACAGGAGTGTAATTAACCCAAATAATAACAATGGTGTTACTTACCATTGATTATGTAGCAGGTTTTCAAAATCTCGGGGTAATTGGATTCGTACATTTGAAGTAGAGATATCACTAGTTCACCAGCTGAAACAAAAAATGACACAATGTTTGAAGGAAATACTATCATTATTCTTGATTGTTTGAGCAGCTATTTTGTCAGATTTTAAGCAAATGGAGGACGATTCAATGTTACACCTGCTCCTACTCTGAATTCTACGGTGAAGCAAGTTTGACTGAGCTCCGTCGCGTTGGTTGTTTGCTAACACTACGCAGCCAATAATAAGATATGTTTCTAACCACTGTGCCACACGGTTACAAGATTGACGTCACAGCATCTTTAGGATCATCCGACCACTGCCTGGTGACGACGTCAATCCCCGTAACCTTCAGACCGCCAAACGAGCGGCTGAAGAAAAAAGTGTGGCACTATAGATCAGCAGATTGGTTTGGTCTGCGGGCACATTTTAATGCTTTCCCGTGGTCAGCTGTCTGTTATCGGACCTCGGATCCCTCAAGATGTGCCCAGGAAATTGGTGAAGTCATCACATCCGCGATGGATGGCTTCATCCAATCCACTGTTAAAGAAACTGGTGTGGGCTCAAAAGCCGTGGTTCAGTCGACAATGCTCTGAGGCAGTGCTATGAAAAAACGCGGCTTACCGAGCCTACAACACATCTCGAACGTCCGAAAACAGAATAGTATATAACAAAATGGCAAAGGAAAGCAAGAGGATCATAAGCAGGTCAAAATTCGAGCACGACCTGCAGATCAGCAGAAAGCTGGCTGCCTGACCGCACGGCAGCAGAGCGTTCTGGTCGCTTGCGGGCTCAATAGGTCGCAATTTCCGCAAACCCAGTCTGCCACCTCTTACCAGACCTGACGGCTCTCTAGCAAAAACCGCCGCCGAAAAAGCTAACTTATTAGGCAAAATGTTCGCAGAAAACTTGACCCTCGATGATCAAGGTGCTACCCCGCCGTCGGTTCCTCATTGCGGTTTTCACACGAAAAAGCTGAGGATCCGGCATCGGGATGTACTCAAAGTCTTACGAGGGCTTGATATTAATAAAGCTAGTGGGCCTGACGGAATACCTGCCCTGGCATTACAGAGGTGCGCTGCAGAAATAGCTCCAGTTTTGACGAAGCTTTTCAAAATATCCCTGAAGTCTGGCTCTGTGCCCTCTGGTTGGAAAAAAGCAATCATTCACCCTCTTCCAAAGAAGGGTGACCGCTCCAACCCGGCCAACTACCGCCCCATAGCGATCACATCAGTTCTGTGTAAGGTGATGGAACGTGTGATCAACGACAAACTGCTCACATACCTCTGCCATAGGTCACCCCAAGTGGTTCGCTACGTTTGGTGATTTAGCAGAGGTGCCCGGGTTCATGGGGTGAGGTTTGTCTAGGTCTTGGAGGCGTATGACCAAGACACACTGACCCCCAGATTCCTACCCACTTCCTTCCCAGAACTCTCCTCTCCTTCCTATTCCTAAAAATACCCTCCACACAGCATCCCCAAAGATGACGTAGGCCCTGAGGAAAATTATTTTCCTCAGCGCCTCTTGTGTGGAGCTAATTTAAAAAAAAAAAAAAAAATACCTCGAGAAGAACAAAATTATTAACGACCGTCAATACAGATTCCGGCGGAACCGCTCGTGCGGTGATTTTCTCGCGTATGTGACGCATGTTTGGGGGCGTTGCCTGGAACGTTTCGGTGAGACCCAAACGTTGCACTGGATATTTCCAAGGCTTTTGACCGGGTTTGGCACCGAGGGCTTGTCAACAAACTGCCTTCTTACGGACTTCCCGCATCCTTGTGTACATGGATTGCCGACTTTTTGAGGGAGAGGTCGATTCAGGCGGTTGCTGACGGTTTCACCTCTTCCTCGCATTCGATAAATGCTGGCGTCCCACAGGGATCGGTTCTGTCATCAACTTTGTTTCTGTTACACATCAATGACCTCTTGTCATGTGCACCGATTCATTGTTACGCGGATGACAGTACAGTCCATGGTAGCTTTTTGTTTGACAAGCCCCCAAAGGGCACACAAATTCCAATAGCTCGGAGGGCTTTGAAGCAAAGAATGAACGGTTACCTCGAGAGAGTTTTCTATTGGGGTAAGAATAACCTCGTTGAATTTAATGTTTCAAAGACCCAATCATGTTTGATAACGTCTAAAAGGGATCGAAATAAAAATCTAGTCTTCTTCAACGGAAGCAATCTTCCGAACAGGACCTCCATCGATATGCTTGGTGTAACTCTAAGTGACCAGCTCAGGTACGGGGGCTCCATGGAAACCAGAGTTAAGTTAGCCTCTCAGAAACTGGGCGTACTGTACAGGGTCCACAGATACTTACACAACTGCTAATAGTACACAACTGCTAACCCTGTACAAATCGCAAGTGCGCCCCACGGTTGAATTTGGCAGCCACCTCTGGTCTGGAGCTCCAAAATACCTAAAAAAAACCTTGACCCTGTGCAGAAACGGGCGGTCCGTTTGATAGATTCTCCCATCTTAACAGACGGACTGCAATCTTTAGAGCACAGGCGTCAGGTGGGAATGCTGTCCTTGTTCTACCGGTATTACAATGGAAGATGCTCCAAGGATCTAGCGTCATTGATCCCCTCGACACCGGTGCATAGTCGGGAAACACGCCAAACATGCGCCCAACATTTGTACACGGTTGACATTAGTCACATGAGAACGGGTCGTTTCTATGACTCGTTCTTGAGTTCAACGGCTCGGCTGTGGAACGATTTGCCAGCCTCTGCGTTTCCTCCCTCCTACAACATGGGTCTCTTCAAGACCCGTGTTCACTCCTTCCTTTCGTCAAAAAGACCCTCCACACAGCATCTTCAAAGATGACATGGGCCCTGAGAGAAATTATTTTCCTCAGGGTCTCCTGTGTGGAGTTAATATAAAAAATAAAATAATAATCCAAACAACTATTGTTCGTTACCATAATAAAGTAACTTGACATCTTGCTGAGACCCAGACATCTTGCTGAGAGTGTAGAACAGAACCCAGCATGAAAAAATAGGCCACAAAAGTTTGTATCCGATCTTATTCAAGTTGTGGGTATTTTCAAGCGACTGTCTGCTGATGGTGGCATCATAATGCTCAAAGTTAAAATATTTTCATTATCATCACGGCACAACCATCACAACCCAGGGTGGGGTCCCCCACTAATACTCTCCACTGGGTATGGCCCCTCGCCACTCTCCTTCAATCCTCCGTCCTGCCCCAATCATCTCCACGCAGTCCAGCTACCTCTTCTTCGGTCTGCCTCTGGGCTGCTTTTACTGGAGCACCCGCACTGTGATAACTTTTGGCATCCTATCACCTGGCATCCTTTCCACATGATCAGCCCATTGCAGTCAGAATCTCAAAATAGTCTCATGATCTAAGTTTTCAAGTTCATGGTTCATCATTATCCAGTAAGATTCATTTTCTAGCATAGATCTAAAGATTTTTTAAAAAGATGTTATTAGTTAAATGTTAACATGGTGATAGAATGCAGGACTGTTCTTACAGAACTCGCTACCATCAATAAAATCCTGATATGGGTACCAGGACATAAGGGTGTTGAGGGCAACGAGCGGGCTGACGAACTAGCCAGCAAAGGGGGTGAAAGCATCACTTGCGGGATCCGAGCTGGCCGTAGGAGTAGCAGCTTGCCACACCAAATTAGGGAACGTACCCATACTACGTGACATGTTTATGGGGGGGGGGGGTCTTCAAAATGTCACACTCCATACAAATGAGTGGCGGGTTGCTTAGGTTTTTGGTCACCGGGGGGGGGGGGGGGGGGGTTAAAAATTGCAAAAAGTTGGTCACGTAGTATGGGTACGTTCCCTTACATATTGAGAGGTGGGTCGAATTCCAGCTCTGGAAGGAATGGGAGAAGGCACCCGGAATGAGGCAATGCAAAGTACTCATAAACGGACCAGACCCCAACGGACGGACCAGGAAACTACTCGATATGGACAGAAACTCGCTGAGGGAACTAGTAGGACTACTAACGGGACACTGCCATCTCAGGAGACGCATGCAGCCATGGGGAGTGGGAAAGCACCAATAGATGTGGAAAATGTGAAGAGGATGAAGAGACTACAATTCACTTACGGTGTCAATGTCCTGCCCTGGTGGGAACTAGGCTCAGATACCTGGGGAGACACACTGTAGAACCAGAAGACTTAGCCACATATCCAATGACAACTCTGGTGAACTTTATTAAAGGGACTGGGTTATTGTTAAAGGATTGTGGTAAAATTGGAGATAGCGCAATGGGCCTATGGCCTAAGTGCTCACGGGAACTAATCGTAAACCGTCTCCGCAAAGAAAAAAAAAATGTTAACCTGGTCTCCAAGCATACTGGCGCATTGAGAATCCCTCCATGTCCATGATGCAGAGCAGCTGTCTGGCGTTGGGTCCTCGGGCCTGGCTCTGCTGCTCAGCGATCTTGAGGTACGCCTCCAGCACTCTGATCACCATACGGATCATGTCAGACTTGGACACCGAGTGCAGCAAGCCCCACAGGTCCAGACCAGCAAAGGGCAGTATCATCACTGGAAGAAACCAGATAAATTAATAAACAATTAAGTTATTAATTTTTATTGGAGTAAGTGTATGGCATGAGTGGTTAGCGTTGAGTGGCCTCAGTGCACGCTCAGCGTTGACGGCCACCGCTATTGTTTTAATCATGGCTTCTGCGTCATATGATATTGTTGATATGTACTTGGAAGAAAGTTTGTGGTTAAAATATAATTTTGAGTCAAGACAAGATCCCAGTGATATTGTTATGCAAAGAAAGCTGTTTGGAGAGTTTCATACGTTGTTTGAAACATTAAGATTCAATGAAGATAAATTTTACGAGTATTTCTGAAAGTTCTCTCCACACTCTTGCTTTAACTATTTTATTCTTATATAAAGAATGAGAAGATAACCATATTTCAGGCTTATTCTGTATTTCTGAAATGATTTCTTAAAACAACATTATGCGCACGCTCTTGTCACCGCTGCAAAATCACAAACTCGTTTGAACCTGCACGCGACGCCCCGCTCGACGCAAACATGCACGCTGCTGCCACCGCCCCGCTCGGCCCCCAATCAGGACAGTGCCACAGTATATGAATTACAGTACTATGCAAAAACATGTGTTTGACATGAACGCCGCATGCTCCGCACCGCCCCACGCTCGATTTGAGCTTGCACTCAGGCCTTACACTAACTCTTGTTATGATAACTTCTGGAGGTTATACCCATCAAAGATATATGTATAGGACATTGATGGGTATAACCTTCAAAAGTTATTACAACAAGAGTAACACATCTGCCCTGATGATGGACACTGTAACGCTATCCGAAGCATTGGCTAAAGGAGGTAGCGCAACACGGCATAACACCCCAAAAACAAATAACAAAAATAACAAGAGTTATCCAATAACATTGAATTATTATTTAGACTTTTTGAAAAGGTAAAAAGGTGTTCCATATAAACAAAACCGGATACATTTATCCAAGACACTATTTAGGTTCCAAACCAAATTTTTTAGAACATTGTGATCATTTAAAAGGGTGGCAGCCAAATATGTGAGAAAAATTAGTCGAAGATAATGTTGTTAATTCTCAATTTGAAATACGAGATCGACAAAAATGATTTAAAAATAAGAGGTCTCAATGACTGAGTTGGATAAGGCGTTTGTCCCGGTAAGACAAGAGATTCTCAAGAAAAGAGAAGGGTTCGAGTCCCAGTTGCAACAGTTATCTGTGCCTCGTTCTTTTTCATACTTTCGTTTACCTATATTAGTATTATCTTCTTCTTCAATAATAAATTAGGTATTCAATTCTACTTCCCCAAAAAGACCTGAACCATAACAAATTTATGTCCTAACATAGGACGCATTCGCAAGATGCAAGCGGGTTTAAATATTATTCAAAAGCACCAACGTATTTGTATGAAATACGTAGTGTAGTGAGTTAAAAACATGTAAAAAAGAAAGAAAAAAAAAGAGAAATAAGCACAAATTTGAAATTTGAAACAAAGATAAATAAATAAGCACAAATTATGAGGCACACCAATCAGCACATATTCTAATTAGATTTATTTAATTTGAGGACTTACCGGGGGCACCCTCCTTGTCGAAGCCGGTAATGCCACTGGGGAAGTACGAGATGAGGGGTTCTTGGGGCTCCCACAGGGGCAGCTGAGTGTCTATGGCCCATTTCTCCCTCCAAGTTAGAGACTAAAGAAAAATATCATTTATTTTATTACGAAGTACAAAAAAACCACTCTCGTGCTTATGTATTATACTAGTTTGAGGTTCGAACCGATGAAAAAATTGATAAATTTTATCAATCAAAACTTTTCATTTTAAAAAGCCCGAGTAGAATGTATAGCTGATATCACATTCACATACAGAAAGCCATATGTGCGAAATTATAGTACATATTTAAGATTCAAAACCAAGAAGTGCCAAGAAACTAAGTGCAAGAAAAGGTTATTTAAGAAGATAGAAATAAAATATTAAAAATAAAAATATATTACTGAAGAGTCACATGTCTAAATGCTGATAGGGTAACTAAATTGTGCTGTAATTGGAATTATTCTGTTGTACAATAATAATTAAAAATAAAATAAAATAGAATAGTATACCCTAAAATATATTCAGAATATTAACGACGTAAGTAAAGAAGCCGTGTATACAAGTTGCGACTTGCGACCCATGTATTGGATGGACCTACTGTCGAATTTACCCTATCAAGGAAAAGAAAAAAGTCCATCTGGAAAAATAAAATTTGATGCTCACCGCTAACAACGTATTGCAATTTTTTAAAGGCGTTGTACGTTAAAAAAATTATGGCAACGTACTGTTTTTATTAATCTAAATTATAAATAACTCGCATCCCTTGTGAGGCATGGATATAAAAATGATAATTCAATTACGAATTCGCCGAAATAAATTAAAATGTGAGCCTCGGGCAAACCCCCGATAAACGTGGTTATGTCTCGCCTTAAAAATGGTAACGAGATAGCCTAGTTTTAAATCACAATGAAATTATGTTAGTGCAATTCGGTAGAATGAATTAATTAATACAAAATAAAGAAGTATGAAGTATGCCGCTGCCAATGTATAAATTAATTGTATGTTTAAGAAAAATAATTGCTCCACTAATGCATGGATCTGGAACCCAAAATAATATATGTATGTTAAATGATATGTTAACTCTCATTCGCTTGCAAATTACAGGAGTAATTCTTATAGCTATTAAATTTCAAGGTTTTTATATTAAAACATGAAGTTTGCTTACATCTCTCAGCATCTTCTCAGCGGCTTCTGCACTCCAGGATCGGGCTGAAACAATTATTAAAATTATTTAATTATTGAAGACAATACGAAGTTTCTGACTCTCAATGGAAAATTTGAAACAGAGAAGTCAATAGATGTCGCACATTAAATAAAAAATGGATAATTTATCCAAAACACTATCTAGAAAGCATTTAGTAGGAGAAGAATCTCGCAATCATACATCATAAAGATGGCAGGCAATAAAAATATACATTCAAGAAAATTAAGACAATTTTGGTCGTTCTTAGTCGAAGTATGATGGTACAGTTATACGACAGAAGAGGTAGGGTCACATTAGCCCAGCAGCGGGGCAAGGCTAAGGTCCTAGGTAAAATTCCTAGATGCGACCGTACCCATTTCTGATTTTTCTGTTTCAAATTTTCGATATTTTTTCAAAGTCGCTAATATTGTCTTCAGTGATTAATTAAATATTACAGGTTTTGTTTTTTTTTTTATAATTTTTTTTTTCAATTTTGAGGTTTTACTCAGTCAAAATAAAAATAAAGATTAAAATAAAGTTTATGGAGCAATTAAAAGATAAGAAACAAAAATAACAAATGAAAATAAAAAATATAACTAAAATTGAAATAAAAAATAATCTTCTGAAGAAGTAAAATGTCTGGTCGTGAAATTTGCACCATTTTTCAGTTGTGGAGTTTTCAAAAATCAACCCGTAAAAACATTTTTTACTATATATATTACAAATGTATTTTAGGATTAAAAAGAAAAAAATGAAAACCTCCCTCCAACAAAGCTAACAACTGAACCAAACCTCAATTGGACAGGACTGACATTTATTTCGCATTTAAAACCTGCAAAATTCGGGCGTATTTTGCCAGTAAATAAAAATATTTCCGCCTTGCAATAAAAATCCAAATAAATGGAATATTTGTGAACGTATCCGAAAACTAAAAACTGTTTTAGAAAGGTGATGCAATATGCTTTAAAAAATTTATCATTAGAAATAACCATGTAATTTTTTAAATACAAACATTTTCAATGGAAACAATAAAAAGTTTTAAAAATGGCTCACCTTACGTTTCTTCTAACTAAAATTACTGTTATTACCAGGGTTGCCAGGTCTTTTCCAAAAATATACCGAACAGTGAGCAAAAAAAAATTTCGAGGTGAAATTTTCCTAGATTTCACGGTGGTACCTTGGCAACACTCGTGTCGGAGGGAAGGGGGGAGGGGGGGGGGGGGGGAGTTGTTGGACTTTGAAACAATGTAAGCAGTCAAATTATTTCGAATAATCACTACGTAGTCACCTAATGTGTAACACTAATCCGCGAAATGGCTTGAAAACAGTGAGCGCGTGCACGAAGCGGCATCGGCAACATCGCACAAACTAAGTAAAGTATGCTTCGCAACAATCGCAACATCCATCGATCGCCGATTGCGTCAAATCTGAGAGTTGAATCGCTTAATAAGGAGAAAAATTAATCCGAAAAAAATACTGAACCGCCCATACTTCGGTATTTTTGTCATACCGAACACGGTGCTAAAATACCGAACGGTTCGGTAGAATACCGAACACCTGGCAACCCTGGTCATTACTGATAACGAAAAAAATAAAAACACATATTTGATTAGACAAGTGAATTATAAAGTGTATTAAAAAAAACTCTAAAAGCTCTGTCACTTTCACCGAGCGCATAACATACGACTTTTTAATTTATGTTCTCCATTGCAACTTTACAGTTCGCGTCAACAATTCGTTATTTGTGCCTTCCAGTAAAGGTTTATGAATAAAAAATCGAAAAGCTCAGAAAATTTTTTGGGGTTCATTTTTTTTACATTAGCTCCACACAGGAAGCCCGAGGAAAATAATTCCCCGTGGGTTTATGTCATCTTTTGGGATGCTGGAGAGTATTTTTTAGGGAAGGAAGGAGATGAAGTTCTTGGAAGGAAGAAGGTATGATGGGTGGGTAAGAATTTGGGGGTCAGTTGGTTCAAGAGTGACGGACGTATGAATCCATCCCTCCTACTGTAGTGCAGGGTGATGTTCCGAGAGAGTCCTGCGTCTTCCTCAATCAGTCTCTCGATCCGACCTGCCACGTAGTTGGTGGGCAAACGCATCGGCCCGTTAAGACCCAGACAAACCTCACCCCATGAACCCGGGCACCCCTGCTAAGTCACCAAACGTAGCGAACCACTTGGGGTGACCTATGGCAGAGGTTTTGGTTATCCAATAAATGGTTCCCGGAACAACGGTACCCATACCCGACTCCCAAATTAAAATGTGACGTAAATTCACCTGTTTCCCGACTGTGCTACGAGTTTCCGAACTACGTGTACGGCGTGTAATTGACAATAAATTTAATGTCGTTTTCGCTTTTGACCGTGTCCATTGCCAATTTCTTTTCACGTCAATCATGTTTTTGCTTTAAAATTATCTAAATAGGCGTTCAACATACATAGCACGTAAAATTACAAGAAATAATTTATTTTAAAAATGTTGTTTCTACCTTTTAGCCACCGGAGAAGAAAATAATCATTGTGCTCTGGCCTGGTGCAGACATCTTGAACACTTCGACGGAACTGGAAAAAGGAAACAAATTATTAATTATACTGTGATTTAACTACTTGAAAACCCGAATATAATCCATTATATTAATAAATAGGTTATAAAGTAATATAAATACCTTACTAACTTTAAAAAATAAATCAAAAAATCCCATAACATCATAAATATAATAACGATTTTACAAAAATAAAATTAGGGCTTTATCCTTGTAAGGTTTTTCCCCAAACAATATTGAAGTGAGCTACAAACCAGAGGTAATTAGCCTACTGGAATAACCAAAATAATTAGAGATTCGACAGTCTAAAACGACTTAGTAACAAATGTAATTAATAATTTAATTGTTTAAAATCCTTGTAGATCACCCCTCTCCCCCTCCCCCAAATGTTATGTATGTAAACCGCAGGCTAAGAATAATTTGTACCAGTCTGAAGATGGCTTTAACAAGCTGAAACCGGTTACGGTCAAATAAATTAAAGTGGAAATAAGTTTTATTATAATATACTAGTAATTATCATTACGGAAATAGTAATTGCGAAAATAAAAACCTTTTAGAAGTAGACAAAGATTGAAATATTACGTTTTGTAATATAAAACAGCCGATGAATCAAAACAATGAAATCAATGACCTGATTAAATGTCACATAATTTACGGTAGGTACCTATCGGAAAAGTTTATGCAAACGTTTGAGGAAATCAAATTTTAAGGATGACAATTGCACGCTACTAAGCCTGAAATATTGTAAAAAATGGTACCGGGTCATGAATAATAATATAATTATTCAAGTTGCGTAAAAAATTACGGAAATTGAATGTATTTTAGCAACGAAAGTGAATTATTAATTTCCGCTTCATTTCTTTTACCAATATTGAATTATTGAGTTTTTTTGAAGTGAAGACTTCTTTAGCACTGCTGTGATTTGAAACTCAATGAAACAAAAAAGCGTCATTAAAAAGAAACAAACACATACATATATATGATTTAGCCTGCGAGAGAATGAGAAAGAATAATATAATAGGTCTCCTCTTTGTGCTGTACTTCGTAGCCTTCCCAATATTGTCTATTTTAGTTTTCTGAAGGTTTCGCTTCTACCGCGTGTGAACTGCACACTTTTATCTTTTTTTTAAATTAACACTTAGCAACACTAGCTATTTTCAGCCTACACAAATACACTTACTGGACTTAGGTCCTCCATAAATTTATGCTTCATAAAAATAGAAATAAGAACTTTTTTGGGATTAATTTATTTAAAATTGATGAAAGAATATAATAAAACCAAGAAAACCATTTTATTACATTTTTTAAACAAACGTGTGACCGCGATGGCGGTGTTTTTCCCCATTTGTACCTGTTTTTGCCATAAAATTCATTAGAGCTACTGTCACTCAGATTTGCATTATCCAAGCTATCATTTCCAAGCTATCGCGAGTGGTGTTAAGGGTTAACACCACTCGCGGGGGTTTTTCCTTGTGGAAAGGAAGGAATGAACCTGAGTCTTGAAGAAACCATATGTTGCAGGATGGATGAAGCACAGAGGCCGGCACATCGTTCCAGAGCCGAACTGTTAAACTCAAGAACAAGGATAGCATTTCCACCCAACGCTTGCTCTCTAAAGATTGCGATCCGTTTGTTAAGAGGCTAGACTTTAAGCCAAACGCGAAACGCTTAGGTATTTCATTATATCTATTCTGTCCTGCTCAAACAAACTCACTTTTTCATTAAATAATATTTTCCGATAAATTATACATGTTTTACAGTAAATGTGTACGTTAATACGAAACGCATCGAAAATTTAAAAACTTACCGACACAGCTTTTATCTTCTATTTTATTTTGTTTTATTTATTGAGGAAAATCAACAGATATTTTACACTTATAATAATAACATTAATAATACACATAATATCCAATAAAAGATTTTCGCATAATTAAAATTATAATTAAAAAGTTTAAAAAAAGTAAGGGTCCTGTACCCGTAAGAAGTTAACAAAAATAATATATCCTTGAAAATTGTAAAAAAAAGATATAAAAACACAATATTTAAACTAATAATCTGCTTACTAAATTTCAACACATAAAGTAGTCAGAGTCAGAAATCTATTCTCACTCCACAACAGCAATAATAATAATATGTACACACCTACAACCCGGAGTGAACACAATAGTAAATCAAATGACAAGCATGTTAATGGAAAGGATTCACAGCAATAACATAATAACTTGCAACACGGTCAAATAATTATTTAATGTTGGCTATGACATACTTTTTTAAGGTACTTGAATTACATGAGAATATGTCTATATTATTAAAATTCTTATCAAATACATTGCATGCTCTGAATATAAAAGCATTTTGTCTGAGATTAGTAGAACATTTTTGATGATGAAAAAATGATTTTTCTCTGGTTCTAACGCCTGGGACTCTAAAATTAATCTCAGTCAAAAGGGGAGAACAATCAATAAAACCATTGATAATTTTATGAAGATATATTATATCTGCAGAGTCTTTTCTAATTTTTAATGATTAAGTCCATAAAGGTCCAGCGAGCTGTTTGTGTCACGATAACCAATATTAAACTTGAAATTTAAATTTTCTAGAAGGCAATATAAAAATTCATTTCTGGAAGGCAATATAAAAAAAAATATTCATTTCGTGCAATTTTCGCCGTAGAAAAGTGTTTTCTCTCGGACGTACTTTTTGTATGGGCCGAAAAGCGAAGTCTATCATCTTAATATGGTAGAATCTATCAAACTTTCTGCACAGAGTCTAGGGTTTTTTCAGGTAATTTGGGGCCACAGACCAGAAGTAGCTGCCAAATTCAACAGTGGGGCGCACTTGCGATTAGTACAGGGTTAGCAGTTGTGTATTATTAAAGTATCTGCGGGCCTTGTACAGTGTGTACAGTACCAACGCCTAGCTTCTGAGAGGCTAATTTGACTATGGCTCCGATGAAGCCCCCGAACCTGAGCATTACACCATGCATATCAATGAAAGGCCTATTCGGAAGAGTGCTTCTGTTGAACGAGACTTGATTATCTTGATTTTTTTATGGCGAAAACAACACGCAAACGCCATGCAAACAAAAAGTTTTATTTTAGAAGTAAAACTTCTTTACGCACGCTCGACTCGGGGGTAAGCTGGTGAATGCGTTACGAAAAGTGGTGATGTGTTACAAAAATTGGTGATGTGTTACGAAAAGTGCGATGTTACGAAAAGTGTGATGTTACGATAAGTGTGATGTTACGAAAAGTGTGATGTGAACGGTAATCGATGCGAACGGTGATTGATGGCGAGGCGAACGGTAGGGCCGCACGCTTGACTTGGGGAGTGATAAGGATAAGGATTAGAATGGTCACCCCAAGGTTGTAGGTTACCCCAGGGTCATAGGTCACCCCATGGTCATATGTCATCCCAATGTCATATGTTACTGCAATGTCAATGTCATATGTTCTTTTATAAATTAGTGAAGTTTTAGTTCAGTCGTGTGGCGTACTCGTTTTTTATAGTTATCAAATTTAATTTATAGAATTTCCTTTCAAATGAAGTAATAACATAACCTTAAAAAAAGATAAGGGTGCAGAAATTCTACCGCAACTCCAATAATATCTTGCCTCTATTTTTTCCTCAGTTAGTGTGGGTACCTAATTAAAGTTACATGATATTATTTATTATAACCATTAAATGTTATTAATGTATTCATATTATTTATTGATAAAGATAATAATTGGATAAAGAGACGTTGTGGACCCTTAGTCCCGTACCGAAGTTCAACAAATACATTTCTGAATTCGGAATTTAATCCAGGCGACCCGTACAAAAAAAATAGTATCTCACTCAAAAGTACATACTTTTGGCGACCACTAAAAATCCATGTCTTGTTCGAGATTTTTTCGGAGGTATTTATTTCACATCATATTATAGTGCTTCCACACAAACGAAGTATTGAAATCCGTAAGTCTAAACTTTAACTTTAGGGTGCACAGTTTACACTAGTACTGGGCGTTGACGATAATTCCATCCAACGCCAACGTCGTTATCGTTGGCGATTTTCAACTGTTGAAAATATCTGTTGAAAATAACGTCGACGTTGACGCAACTATAAATTAGGAGATCGACACGATACTAACAAAAAAAAAACAAAAAAGATATCAAAATCGTATTAAGGAATCCCTTTTAACGGGTGGTTCCCCGAATCATTGATGTATTATTATTATCACTTATCGCTATGCCCCGCGCCCCACACACGTAATAATAATCCTATAATAACGTTGAAAGTTGAAACTGTTGGAAGACGTTGCGCGTTGGTTTAGGCGTTGAAATAATTACCCTGTAGAAATATTAAAGACGTTGAAGATATATTTTGCTTGTCACTGATAAATTCGCTTGTTGCTTGGCGCTACGGATCGACCGTATTGGATGGGAAAATAAAATAAAAAGTGCAGTAGGTACGTCATTAACAAAAGACCATTTCAAATAAGGTATAATATCGTTCACGAAGTGTGATCTCTTGACCCTTTTGATTTAACGGGCCAATACCGTTGAAAACAATAGGTACAAAACATAGCTGTTTAGGCGACCGGCGTTGATAATTATCAATACGTTATTTTTTGCTTGTCGTTGATAAATTTGCTTGTTCCCTGGCGCTGCGTATCGGCCGTATTGGATGGGAAAATAAAAAAAAAACGTGCAGTAGGTACGTACATTACCAAAAGACCGTTTGAAATATCGAGTAATGTTGTTCACGAAGTGCAAACTCTTAACCCTTTTTATTTATTAGGCAGTTGAATCGTTGAATAATGTTCCCATGTAGGTATTATATTTCAACTGTTGGCGCTAATTATTTTCAATAGCGTTGGACGTTGAAACAATATAACTATTGTTTCCAACGGCTAGTTATATTTTAATACAGTACTAGTTTACACCCGCGCTGTGCAAGCGGGTTCCACCCAAAAAACCATGAAAACCGATAAATGTGCATTTGGCAACACTGGTAGTAGCTAACGCTGCAATCTGTTATAATGCGTAATATGAATCTGCGAAAAACAAGTTTAAAAGTGAGAGGCTTGCTGAACTCAAAAGGAAATTAATAATTATACGCACAACCAAGCTCGGCTGACAAATTAAAACAAAATTGCACTGCGCGTTGTCAATTATCAATTGCATCAAAACAAATGTTTATTTTTAATTTGAGTAAAACCTCAAATTGTAATATTAAATTAATGAACACTTAGAGATCCTCAATCGAAAATCTGAAAAAGAAAAATCAGAAAAAGATTCTATCATATCCAGGACATAGTAATCCAGCGGGGGGAGGGGGAGGGGGGCGGGGAACCCAGGAGGGGGGAGGGGAACTCGGGAGGGGGGTATGCGGGACGGGAGAAAGGGGGAGTGTAGTGGAGAGAGGGAAGGTGGAGGAGGCGGAGAGGGAACGCGAAAGGGGAAGGGGACGCGGGAGAGGAAGGGGAACGGGACGAATGGGAAAGGACACGCAGAGAGAAACAATTTCTTTATTAAATGACACAGCAACGCATGCCGGATACCAGCTAGTAATATATAAAGGAGAATATCTGTATGTGGTGGACGAGCGGGCTGGCAAGCGGGCGGTGTGGATTTGATTTGTATGCAAAGAAAGGCCACTATCTGCATTTGATTTCGAAAACTCTGTGTAAAGCCCGGGTATCGCCGGGGACTTCAGCTGGTTACGTATAAATGAAACAAACTTTGAATTACGAAGAGTTTTATAATAATTAAAAAAAAAAAAACAGTTTATGCTGAGTAGAGTTTATAATAGAACCAAATTAATATATTCTGAATAAAAATTCCATTGATATCAGAGATCAAAAACTTCCTAAAATTTTATTCACAATCGATTTACTTGGCATTGAGTGTATCTGCTTTTGTTTTCACAAACATCAAATCTTTTGTGACTTAAAAAGCATTGAATTACCATTTTTGTTCGGGTTTCTAACCAATGGTTCTAACAAAATCTTAAAAAATAATATAAAATCCTTATTATCACATACTAGCGAGTTCCTGGCATGCTTTGCTATGCCACTTAATAAAGAAATTGTTTTTCCCTGCGTGTCCTTTCCAATTAGTCTCGTTACCGTCACGGGATCCCCTTCCCCTCATGTGATCCCACTCCGCCTTCTCTCTCCCCACTCCCCCCTTCTGCTTCCCCGGTCCCGCGAAACCCCTCCCCCTCCCGCGTTCCATACATTCCGTCCCTGTACATTCAGTTTTCAAATAGTTAGCGTGCCACCTATTGCAATTTTTCAAATCCCCAAAGTTTCGTCGCAATTGGATGAACGGTTAGCAACGCATAATTACATTAGTGGATAAATAATCGTGCATTTTTACAGTATTTCGTGTTTTAAACTACTTAAAACCGGCGAAGTTAGCATTGAAAAGGCAATTGACATTTTGACAACCATAGAAAATTACACAAAATTGCAGAAATCTATGCACAAATCTGACAGCACATCTCGTACGAAATCGATCTCGTATCACAATAATTACGAAATCGCTCTTCAGAACTCACTATTATTCATAGAAACCATCGCGGACATGCGCACATCAAATCCCAAAAGTTTCATCGCAATCGGATGAATGGTTTAGCAACGCAGAGACATCTCATACACATAATCATATAAATATAAGCATATTTTGATTTTTATATAAATATAGATTTGAATGTTCCGTACATATAACGAATAAACGTTTGGGGTAACTCAGTGACGTCAATCGTTTGATGCCCAAGGCCTACGTTCTGTAGTAGGCCTTGTTTGATGCCTATTAGCTATGTTGGTTTGTCAAAAGTTAATAGAATAATAATTGAAATTGATTACGAATAATTTAGAAATGGTAAAAGGGTAGTTTTATTCTATAACATGCGTCAACTGATAATAATAAAATAACAACCCCATAACTGTATCTCCATAGAAACCAAGAAGAAGTTTAATCGATAAAAGGGGCTTATTTGAATAAACAATAATATGCACAGTCTCAAATAGTTCTGCTTTCCATCAGAAGTTGTTGTGATACAGTGTCTGATGCATAAATATTAATTTAGCATCGAAATGTCGAATGATAATAATTCTGAATCCAATCTTAACGAAGGACCTAGAATTGTGCTGGTATCAGAAGGTTCAGATAGCGATTTATCATCAGCTTCTTCCACTTCTTCAGAAGATGGACACGACATAGAAGCTTTGAAGAACTCAAATAACATTCCACCAGATTACTGGCACATCCAAAAACTGGTCAAATACATGAAGGCAGGAAATCAAACAGCAACAATGGTGTCACTGTCATGTCTCAAAGACCACGATCTTACAATTCCATTGAATCAGATAGCAATTCAGGATGCAGGAGGGTTAGAGATTCTAATCAACCTATTAGAGACGAAAGATGTGAAGTGTAGAATAGGAACTTTGTACGTTTTAAAAGAGATAACGAAAAATGTGGAGATCAGAAAGAAGGTGACAGATCTTGGAGCTGTTCCTTTGTTGGTAACTATTCTGTCAGATCCCACGAAAGAACTTCAAATCCTCGCAGCTGAAACAGTGGCTAATATTGGCAAAGTAAGAAAGGCAAGGAAGTTTGTCAGAAAATATGGCGGAATTCCGAAATTAGTTGATTTGCTAGACGTGAGTGTCAGGTGAATATGGATCTTCATTCAAATCAAATAGAATTTAACTGGTGGTTTTAATGAATCTATTTTTGTGGCATTAACTACGTCACAATTTCTATACATTTCGTTTTAGAATAGTTTTATTTTGTAATGTTAAATATGTTACTTTTTTATATTTCGCTACAGTGTTCGATACATAAAACTAATCTAATATTGTACAAGTAGAATTAAACATTAACAGCCTTACTAAAAAAAAACCACAGCGCGACCGATTAACTGTGTTATTGCAATAACATAAATAGAGCTCGTATACACTAAAAGACGTTTTATTACCAATAACGTTTCTTTCGTGGTCACGCTGTTAAAACGCATTGAAGATGTGACAACGTTGTATATGGTTTTAATTTACTAGGAAACAATGTTGTTTTAATTCTTCTCCGCTAGGGGCATTATTGGTGCACCTGTGCATATCGGCCCGCGATGACAAAACAGTTCGGTGTGTTTATGGCGGGATATGGAAAATTTTGTTAGTGCCTAAATGTTGTGATTTTACTAAATAATTTCTATTGTAGTGACGAATTTACTCTTCTGTTCACATAATTGATATATTTACCATATTATTTGTGTGTTTTACATCAGTTTAATCAAGTTATTGTACAAACGCCGTACTTTCAAAGTTGAACTGTCAGAATATTGTTTTTTATAGGTTACTTAAGATAAAATTTTCATTTGAAGATCTTTATTTTAAGAGAATTTCTTAAAAGTGATAATTTTTTATAATATTAAAATCTAATACATGTGTTCGTAAACGTATCAAAAAATTAACGTCTTTAGAGATGCAAGAAATCTGTTTTAAATTTCGGTATTATTTCTAAGTTATTTTTTTGGCAATAAAAAAAACTTTGAAATTTTTTATTATTTTTTTATTGTATACACGATAAAAAAGTGAGGTGATAGTTTCCTTCCAAATTTATTACATAAAAGGACTGTGTTTTTTAAATTTTGATTTTATTTAAATTTCTCTACATTTTGGTCAAAAATGTTGTGGGAGGAAATTTTTTTCCATGTTTTTCCGAGTTTGGATCATAAAATATGGCAGTTTTTGAAAGCTAAAATGTATTTCAAATACTCAAATCTAAAAGGTAATTTTATCTAGTTTTCATAAATGGTATTTGTTTTTACGACACCTTCAAAAATAAGAAATATATAGAACATTCAAAATACTATGGAAAAATTACAAATATCGTTCGGACATCAATGGTTAAAACAGAGATAAACTACCCTCTCAGGCCGTGGAAACCATGTGTATTTCTTTCAAAGAACAAATTTTTAATTAGTAATGTTTTCACATCCGCGGCCGTTTGTCAATTGAATAAAATTTTCACTGGGTTTTTTAGTAAGGCTGTAAGAATAATTAGATATTGCTAGGTGGGGGTAGTGAAGGTAGACTTGAAGGGGGAGAATGGGGAAGTCAACATAAGGCAACATGGCTAGCAATAGTGATTTACAGGGTGCTATTATTTTTTTTTTTACTATGCTAATTATTTCTGTACTTGAATAAATTTAGGTAAGTTTTAAAACCGTTAGTCAATGATACGCATTCAAAACCGGTAGCGAATTATGGAAAAAAAACGAGTGGGCTTTAGACCACACGACTGAAGTAAAACTTTACTTACTTATAAAATAACATATGACATTGACATTGGGGTGACATATGATATTGGGGTGACATATGACCATGGTGTGGCTTTTTGACCCTGGGGTAACCTACAACCTTGGGGTGACCTACGACCTTGGGTGACCTACGACCTTGGTGTGACTTACGACCTTGGGGTGACCTACGACCTTGGGGTGACCTACGATCTCGGGGTGACCTACGACCTTGGGGTGACTTACGACCTTGGGGTGACTTACGACCTTGGGGTGACCTACGACCTTGGGGTGACCTACGATCTCGGGGTGACCTACGACCTTGGGGTGACTTACGACCTTGGGGTGACCTACGATCTCGGGGTGACCTACGACCTTGGGGTGACCACGACCTTGGGGTGACCATCCTTATCCTTATCACTCCCCAAGTCAAGCGTGCGTAAAGGCCCGACTGTTCGCCTCGCCATCGATCACCGTTCGCATCGATTACCCTTCGCATCACTTTTTCGTAACATCAAACTTTTCGTAACACATCACCACTTTTCGTAACACATTACCACTTTTCGTAACCCATTCACCAGCTTACCCCTTAAGTCGAGAGTGCGTAAAGAAGTTTTACTTCAAAAAGTAACAAACGTTGATTACAAAATAAAACTATTTTAAATAAATATAAAAAATGTGAATCTAACCTATTTGCAAATGATACTATAAATACAATATGTAACAAGTGTTTGGTCAGGTTTTCGGTTGATGTGTAATTTGGATTTCGGAAATTTGGGAAGCCTCTTTTCAGAATATATTACTGTACCTGATAAAAGTGCAGAATCTAAAAACGTATGATTTAAAATGATTATGATTGGTTTCAGATGTCTCGGAACTGAGGTAGAAGAACTGACGGACGAAGAAAAGATCCAATTGGACATCACCAAAGCAGGAACCCGCGCCTTGTGGTCAATGTCAGCTTCCTGCAGAAACCGAGAGGCCATGAGGAAGCACGGCATAATCCCTCTTCTCCAAAGACTTTTGAAGTCCATCCACATTGACATCGCCATTCCGACCATAGGAACCTTGCAGGAATGCGCTTCAGAGTCCTCGTTTCAATTGGCCATACAAACCGAAGGAATGGTCCCGGATATTGTGAAACATTTGTACGGGGAAAACACCGAACTGATGGTAAGTTATTCTAACTCATAGAGCAAATTAACATTCCAGTTTGTCAAACCTCTTATGGGTAAAGAAGTTTTAAATGTAATGCTAGTAAGCTATTCAATTCTCTACCTACTGACATTAATAGAAACACGCAAACTAAAAGTTCATTTAAAAGTAACATCATTGATTACCTCCAATAAACATATTCAGCACGAGTATTTCATAACACATATTTCATTATCTATGGTACGTTTGTTGACAGAAGTGTCCAAGTGTTCACGTTAGTTTTTTTTAAATTCAAAAGCAAAATACAATCGGTACAAGTCAAATAAGTGTCAGTACAAGTTAAAGTGATTATCGTGCACTGCATGAACGTATTTTTACGAGCTTAAATGAAACCTGTGATTGTTTTTTTCAATATCTAAAAAAACAACATTCAAATTTTATCAGATAATCGTTAGTGTTTCTAGATATCTTCTCTCAGTTAATTATCTTAAAAGATAACATTGATTGATAACGATACAATTGTGATCTTCTAATATAAACCTAAGAACGTGCTTAAATCTGTGTTTAAAGAAATATTCTAACATTTAAATAATTGAAGTGGTGAATTGCATGAATCATTAATGTAGGTAACTCTAACTGTAACATCATTTTGCCATAGTACCAGAAAGGTGTCGTGAAGTTTGCCTACTAACAGGCGCTATTAATACATAGTACTAGAAATAGTAAGGTGTCGTGGAGTTTGCCTACTAACAGGCGCTACAAATATAATGCATCTTTGTGAGGAATGTAAGCTGAACGCGAAGGCCGACGAGATAATGACTTGCAGTAAATGTTCCCAAAGCTATCATTTTAAATGTGTAGGAACTACCAAAGAAAATTACACAAAGCAATCTAAACAATATAGAACTACTTGGAAATGTGTCCCTTGCAAAGGAAAACAGAAATTTACTGGAAATAACGCAGAAACTCTGGTTCTTCAATCCCCCACCATATTGCACGGACAACCAACAGGTTCCAAACAAAAGACTAATGACACCTCTATATCCACCCCACAAACTGCGAGTTCAAGCGACGTATCTAAAATAATCTTAGAACACATAGACGAAAAATTAGACCAGGTACTGAAAACCCTAAAACATGAATTATTTCAATACCTTAACTCCAAAATAATGGACGAACTAGGGGATATAAAAAACAAGCTGTCCCATATGGAAGACTTTCAATCATCTCTTGAATACTTCGCTGCAGAATATGATAGATTAAATTCTACATGCAAGGCTAATGAGACGAAAATATCCAAACTGAGTTCTGAAAATGAAATCTTGCAGCGGAACTACGACATACTATCCCAAAAAATGAACGCAATCGAACAAACTAACCGGAACTGCAATCTGGAGATTCAGATGGTCCCGGAGAAGAGGAACGAAGACATCATGATTACAATACAAAACCTGTGTACATCAGTAAACTATCCTGTAAAGGACGAGCAAATAATTTCCTGTCATCGTACACCACGCCACCCTGACGCAACTCCCAACTCAAGACCAAAAAATATTGTACTGACTCTGCCCAGCCCTCGAATCCGTGACGAATTGCTGTCTGCAGTTAAGGTATTCAACAAGAGGAACGTGGATAGGAAACTGAATAGTCAACACCTTGGTTTCACAGATTCTTCTCCGATATACGTATGTGAACATCTGTCACCTTATAACAAGGAACTTCATGCAGCAGCTAGGCGAGCAGCAAAGGACCTGAACTTCAAGTACGTATGGATTAAAAATGGGCGCGTCTTCTTAAGGAAGAATGACATGTCTCCACCACTGCTCGTGAAGAACAAGGCCGTACTACAGAATCTTACCGACAAATCACCCTCAAACCCGTCTTCCTCCGTCCTTTAAACCTAATGTATACGTCTTGTCAAAAATTACAAAATGGATCTGAAAATTTTCTACCAAAATGTTAGGGGAGTTAGAACCAAAACAAATGACATAAAAAACGAAGTTATTATCAATAACTATGATATAATCTGCTTCACCGAAACTTGGTTGAGTTCATCAGTATTCAGTAATGAATTGTTTGATGAGCGTTACCTGGTCTTTCGGAGAGATCGCGAATCAACTAATTCTACATCTAAAAAAGGTGGGGGGGTATTAGCGGCAGTCAACAAGAATCTAATAACAACTAGAAAATCATCTTGGGAAAGTGACGGTGAAGATTTATGGTTAGCTATAAAACTGCATGAATATTCAAACTCGTTCATCTATATATGTGTTCTGTACATTCCCCCCAATTTATCTGTTGATGATTACTGTAATCGAATCAAAAATATTCAGGATATTTATTTGCAACATATTAATTCCAAATCTCAATTTATAATCATTGGTGATTTTAATATACCTGAAATTAAATGGACACCTGACATAACATATAATAACATAATACTAGCTCCATCCAATTATTTTAGTCACAAAGCTCATTCCCTTGTCAATTTGGCCTCAATGTGCAACCTTCACCAATTTAATTATTTACCTAACAAAAATTTTAATATTCTTGACCTTGTTCTTTCCGATAAAACCAATATTAATATTTCAACGACAGCTAACTTATCAAAAATTGATCACCATCATCCCTGTTTTGAAATAAATGTAAGTCTAGAAAAAATGCAATTCCTACAAGAAAATCACTCTCCCGTAAAATACAACTTCAAAAAAGGTAATTATGAAGGATGTTGTCATGATCTAACAAATGTAAACTGGATCTCACTTTTTAACAACTGTCATCTCAATAATAAGGTACAGTTATTCTACAATACACTATGGGATATTATAGACAAGCACATTCCAAAAAAAAAAACATACGTAAGAAATCACTATCCCAATTGGTTTAGCGAATCTCTAATAATGCTCCTCAAAGAGAAAAATAAAGTAAGACTTCGGGCTAAAAAATATAACAACCCGATAGACTATTCCGAGTTTGCTACTCTTAGAAAAAGATCAAAAAAAATGCTAAAAGAATGCTACACATCCTACATCAATCTAGTTGAGCGTGGGATAAAAGATAATGTTAAGGCTTTCTGGGCTTATTCTAAATCATTGCGTAATTCAAATTCGATTCCAAAAACAATGCATATGGATTCTATGATTGCAAACAATGGACAGCAGATTGCCAATATGTTCTCTAATTATTTTGGATCGGTTTATACTCAGTCGAATCCCACATCAAATACTTCCGGACTGAATGTTCCTCAATTCAACCAATTTAATCTTAGTAAACTTAACGTAAGCATGGGAACTATCAAATCTTGTTTAGAAAGCATTGATATACATAAAGGCCCAGGACCAGATAAAATACCTCCTTTGTTTTTAAGATGTTGCTCTAGCACGTTGATCAAGCCACTTTTCATTATATTTAACGAATCATTATCTACGGGAACTTTCCCAGATTTGTGGAAAAATGCACATATTGTCCCAATACATAAATCTGGCGATCAATCTTCTGTGAAAAATTATCGACCAATTAGTATATTATCATGTTTTGCAAAAGCCTTTGAATCTATAATCTATAGTTCCATATTCGCACACTTTAAACCACAATTATGCATCAATCAACATGGATTTGTTCCTAACAGATCCACAAATTCCAATCTTCTCGATTTCTGTGATTATGTTTGCAATGCGTTTAATGAAAGAACTCAGGTAGATGCTATTTACACAGATTTTCAAAAGGCTTTTGATAAAGTAAATCATTTTATTTTACTACAGAAGCTTGGTCGTATAGGTATTCACGGTGATCTATTTAGGTGGCTTAAATCCTATTTGGAAAACAGAACACAGCTCGTTCTTATAAATGGGTATGAGTCACCTCCCGTAATTGTAACCTCTGGTGTACCCCAAGGGTCCAATCTTGGCCCTCTGCTTTTCTTAATTTTCATTAATGACCTAGGCCCCATGTTACGCTGTGATTTTGTTTTATTTGCCGATGATTTAAAGATTTACCGTAAAATTTCCAATGATTCTGACCAAGTTATGCTTCAAGAAGACCTTTTCACACTACATAACTGGTGTATTCAGAATGATATGTTTTTGAATATTGAAAAATGTTACATTATGACTTTCAGCCGTAACAGAATGCAAAAAGATTATGCATATTCCATAAATAATGCTCGATTAAATGCAGTTACAACCATCAGAGATTTAGGAATCATTATTGATTCAAAATTTAAATTTGATGTACACGTCAGTGATATCACGACTAAATCCTTGAAAATGATGGGGTTTATACATAGAATATCTAAACCATTTAAAAAACCCCAATCCATTATAACCCTATACAACTCATTGGTCAGAAGCAAATTAGAATATGGTAGTGTTATCTGGAATCCACACTACTTAAAATATTCAAAAACTATTGAATCTGTGCAAAAAAAATTTCTGAGATTGTTATCATTTAAACTTGGACTAAATGCCTTACTCCAATCTTACGAGGAACGACTCCAATATTTTAAGTTTACAACTCTGGAAAAAAGAAGAAAAGTTGCTGACTTAATGAGTCTATACAAAATCATTCATGATAAGCTTGAAACAACTCACTGCCTGAGCAATATTCTTATTAAGGTCCCCAATAGACGTAATTTAAGGAATCAGAATATATTTCATCTTGAATTATTTAAAAACAATATTGCATACTTCAATCCACTGTCTCGGATGTGTCGACTGTATAATTCCATTGAATGTAACCATATAGACATCTATGCAAATAGTCTCGCTTACTTTAAAAAGCAAATTAACAATAGACTAACCTAACATGTAATTGAGAATTGAAAATACTTATCTTAATACTTATCTTGAACTTGAATGTGAATGGCTGTTCTTCACTCTATTTGTACTTTACTTTTTTTGTTTTTCTGTTTTTTTACATCGTATATCGATCTTTTTTTTATCTTTGTTATCTCTATATTGTATCATCACTATTTTTGTTATCTCTTTTTATACCTCCGTTTATATTTTGATATTCCTAATTTCTGTTAACAACTATTAAACTGTGCATTCTGTGAACATTTTTAAGTGGACTATTAACATGTACGCTTTTTACAATGCTAATCCAATGACTTTTTTCTGTTAATACTCTGTAAATGTTCCAAAACAATAAATAAATAAACATTTACATTTAGGGGGCAGTTTTTCTTCCAATCTAGACCCCACCCTCCCCCTTGGTGAGATTAATTTGGGCCACTCCGTATATTCTTTTCAAGTAACGTGAGATTTTGCTGGACCCCCTCCCCTTTTGAACTCACGTAATTAATGTATGCCCCCTTATGCCTACTGTGTCCATATACTATGTTCTGCATGTATGTACATTTGACTAAGTTTCACTTGCCTTTTTTCTTATCATTTTTCACTTTGCCTTTTTGTCAAATCGAAATTTAATTGCTTCAAAATTATTCTTGTTTTATTTTAATTTTCTATATTCATACTTGAATTACATAATTTAAAATAATTTTTAAAACATTATATTATGTTTTTATAAGCAAAAACCTAGCTAAAAGCCACTTTCTAAATTGCCATCACAACACAGGCGTTTCACACCTAGTGAGATGTGCTATGTCATTGTCATTACTCATTACTGTAATCAAATGTAATTTTTTTTTTTAAATAAAAATTGGAGATATTTTTCCCAGACGTTAAACAACCGTAGTCATTTTGGGAGATATTTCTCCTAGCCTGACACGGTTAGTCATGCTAACACATTTTGTATGATGGTGAGATATACGTATGATTTAAACATTGTTAGAGGGACCCACGACACTTATATATTTATTATTTATTATACATAATAGACGCTCCCGAAAAAATGAAATAAAGCTATCATTTAGCATTTGAAAAATATTTATCTAGGTTCGCAAATTTTTGTATAAAACGTGACGATAACATTTATAATAGGTACCTTTGCCTAATTAAATATGTTTTTGTGGTTTCGTGAAAAGTGGTAATTACAGTTTACTTGTTAAAAACCGTCGGTAACCGCAAATGACTTTAATAACTTTACTATGGTTGCAAAATGTCGGTCATCTTCTTTCGAAAAAAGATATTGAATTTTGGATTACTCGTACGTTCAAAACCAGCGAATTTATCAAGAATCGAGTGTATTGCGAAAATATCTCCCGCGCAATCATTTTATTTTGACTGTTCGCGAGAAATATTTGCAAAAGGCTAGGCTCCAGTTATAGGCTCTTGTACGTCAACCTTTGACGAGGATGGATATCATAGGTCAATGACGTCAACTATTCGGCCCATTTATTTGATCGAAGATTCGGCCACATACTTTCGACTACCATAATACGGGTGGCATGGTGGTCGTAACCTCAAATTGTGTAACCAACAAAGCAATAAATAAAGAAAAGTTTGAAATAAACTACAAAACCAACTTTAGAATCCGGTTTTTTAATGCGAGTAAAAAATGGTTAAAGGTTACATACATAGACATATAAAGTATTTATTATCAAAAATGGTATTTATAGACCTGATTAGTCAAGAAGCTACTCAAGGACTTGTTATAAATGGGAAGATTCTGAACAACCTGCGTTATGCACACGATACGATATTTCTAAGACTTCTAAAAAATAACATTGAGGATCTACAACTTTTTTTTTTTTTTTTTTTTTTTTTTTTTTTTTTTTTATTAAGGAGAAAATACAGATACAGACGTCAATTGACAAGAATATACAAAACAATTAATAGAGAATTCGCCTGCATCCAAACTATTTCTCACGAATTAACATTGACAGCAGATGAAAACATATACAAATATTTTTACCGTTAAATACGGAAAAGACGTATGTATATACATAAGTAAATATTATTTTACAGAGAGATGAAAAAAGAATGCGCAATATCCTTATAAAAGTTTACAAATTGTTTTTGGAAAAATTTTGATGGTAAGACCAAATATATATATATAGATAAAAAATAATGTCATACAGAAATTTAAAAAAAGAAAGGTAGTTAAAATTATAAACCAAGCAATGTCTAAGGTATTGTACTTTGTAGGAAAACGGCCTTCAATTTTCTACTAAAAGTACTGCGTGTATCAAAAAATAAGTCGGAATCCTTGATGTTTTGATTTTGATTAAACGATTCGCACATTCTTCTGATTGGATCCCTGACACCAGCATTTGTACGCGTCCGGCTAATGTGGAATAAGTCGTTAAGCCTTGTTACTCTGGGTGGTATTTTGAAGTTTATTAGTTTCAGTAGGTCAGGACAGTCGATAAAGTTATTGCAGATTTTATAAAGCGTCGTGAGGTCAAGGTATGTTCGCCGGTTAGTTAGAGTGGTGACGTTATAATTCGAGAGCATATTTATGTACCCCCGTTTAGGTGCGCTCATTCTGTAATTGAGGTATTGCAGAAATTTCTTTTGAATACTTTCAATGTTGACTTTATAGACACCGTAAAGTGGTGTCCATATGGAGGTGCAGTATTCAAGTTGAGAACGGACCAGCGTGTAGTAAAGTAGAAGATAAGTTTCAGGTTTTCGAAATTCGCGGCTGTTTCTGATGACAAATCCTAGCATGCGGTAAGCTTTATTCACAATGTTCTCAATGTGCGCATCGAAATGGAGTTTAGAATCAAAAAGTACGCCTAGATCTTTTATACAGTAAACGCGCTCGAGTAAATAGTTACCAATACAATAATTGTGTATAATAGCGTTGTGATTTTTAGTGAAGCTTATTTGTTTACATTTGTTGTAACTTAGGTAAATTTTGTTTTCATTGCAAAATGCTTCGAACCTTACTAAGTCGCTTTGGATGAGCAGACAATCGTTTAAATTCCTAACAATGGCAAATATTTTTATATCATCGGCGTACAAAAGAAATAAACAATGCATGAAACATTTAGTAACAGTGTTAATAAAAAGTATAAATAACAGTGGACCCAGGATTGACCCCTGTGGTACGCCAGAGGTAACTGGTTCCCACGTAGAAGTATGTCCTCGTAATGATACAGCTTGCTGTCTTTTTGTCAAATATGAGACAAACCAACGTAATAAGTTTCCCCTAATTCCGTTGAACATTATTTTTTTAATAAGAATAAGGTGGTCAACCTTGTCGAAAGCTTTTTTGAAATCGCAGTATATTGCATCTACCTGGTGGCCTCGATCCATGCTAGTGAATAAGAAATTTGAGTAAATTAGTAAATTACTCATTGTAGATTTGCCTTTTACAAACCCGTGTTGTTGTTCTGTAATTTTGGCGGCAAGCTGGGGATATATATTATCATGGACAAGTCTTTCCAAGAGTTTAGGGATCGCCGAGAGAATAGATATTGGCCTATAGTTTTCGACTTTTTGACGTGAGTCACCCTTATGGACTGGTATAATATAAGCCAACTTCCACCTATCAGGGAAAACCCCGTCACTCAGGCATTTATTAAATATTATGGTAAGTGGAACATACAATGACGACGCAGCAGATCTGAGGAAAAATGCCGGTATTCCATCGTGACCCGCACCTTTGTTTATATCTAACGCCTTTAAACTTGATTGCACTTCTTGTTCCGTTAGTTCAATGGTGTGAATGTGCGTAAGTCCAGAGTCCCGAACGGCCTCAAGTTGGTCAATGTTAATTGAGTCATTGATAGAGGAGGGTTCAAATGTTGACTTGAAGAACTCAGAGAACATATTACAGATTTCTTGGGCATCATTAGATTTGCGCCCTTCGAAGGACATAGTAGCAGGATATCCATCAGATGATTTTAAGGAGGATATGTATGACCAAAAGCATTTAATATTATTTTGCAATGAACTTTCGATGTTTTCAAAAAATAACTTTCGAGATTCACTAGCCAATTTTTTGTATGTAGCACGTAAGAGGGAAAATTTACGATAGTCAGAAAGACCTTTATATGTCTTCCATTTGAGCCAAACTTTATCTTTTTTCCGTGATAAGCTAATAAGTTCGGGAGTAAACCATATGGGGAATTTGTCATTTCGTCTGGCCAATACTGGAATAAACTCATCAATTATATTGTTTATTATTACATAGAATCGGTCTACTGCTTCTTCTGCTGATAAATTCGCGATTTCAGACTTCCAATCAATACAATTAATGTCATTATTAATTAGAGTATAATCAGCTTTCCTGAAATTGTGCCTACGCTCTTTGTTGTTTTTAATTTTTGGTTGAATCGCAGATGATATTTCAAATTCCAGGGCTGGATGGTGTCTGTCCTCTGAAAGGAGAGGGTCATCGCTATGTGTAACTTTTGTTTCGCGACTGTAAAATATAAGGTCTAAGAATTTATCGTTGTGGTTAGGTATACAATTATATTGAAATAAGCTCATCAATGCCATTGTTTGAAGAAAAGTTTGCGATGCAGCCGTGTTTGAGGAGGCAATACCATGATTGCAGCCTTCGGAAAATGTCCATGTAAGAGTAGGTAGATTCAGATCTCCAAGAACACAAAACGTATTATTTGGTTCTGATGAAAAGACGGATTCCAGGTTTTTGGAGAAAATATCATAAAGCATTATTGGCGAGACAGGAGGTATATATACAGCACATATGGTGAGATTTAGAGACCTTAACGGAATTGATATAAAGATTTGTTCAATTTGATTTTTTTCCCAATCGTCGAGACGGGAAGCTGCGAGTTCCTTGCGCACTGCCACTAACACACCACCTCCGTCCATCTTACCGGTAATTATACGGTTCCTATCTCGTCGGAATACCGTGTAACGCGAATCTATGAATTCGGCCGTGTTTACACTTGCTACAAGCCACGTTTCAACTAGAACTATAACATCATAGTTATTCGATGAAATATTTATAAGAAGCTCCTGAGTTTTGGTCTTAATACCACCACAGTTCTGGTAATAAACAGATATAGATGATGAGGTCATTTTTTTAGAGTAAGAGTGTTATTCGACTTATTCCACATTTGCGGGAGTGATAAATTAATTAGGACGTATGATGCAACAAAATTATATATAAAACATTGATTACTTAGTTTAAAATATGAATGAATATGCAGGAAATATGATAGTGCTATATGATTATGGAGGTATTGCGCTATAAACAAATATATTGAGTAATTTTGCAAGAAAAAAATTAATGACCAAGAGTGCAGGATAGTGATAGAAAGCTGGCATCGATGGCAGCAGTAACAAGTTTGTTCTAGCAGTCACATATTTTGTTGACCATGAGTGCTGATTTTTTTAAGGTCTCCCTCGCAACGAATGGTGACGACTCGAGAGAGATCATTCCTCTTCGCCAGGATACTGCCATTCCTCACCCATATGTATTTATAGCCGTTTTCTTTTCCGGTGGCACGTGTTTTGGCAAAGAGTATTTTATTTTTTAGTGTCAGGTGCTCATTTACGTAGAAATTAGTGGTGGGAGCTCCAAGTCCTAGTTGGTCCGTTGTGAGGCCGCGGCGAGTCCTTACCGCAGCGATGACATCATCACGGAGACGCTTTGTCGTGAGATGAACGACTATGTTGCGTGGACGGTTGGAGGGAGACGAGTGGCCGCGAGCGACGCGGTGCACCGACACCACAGCGCTACTAGGAAGTGGCACGTTGATAGTTGATCCCATTCTCTCCATTAGGGTGAACAGATTTTCACCTTTCACCTCGGGAATGCCGTGGACATCTAAATTACACACTCTGCTACGCTGCTCCATGTCATCTTGAGCATCTCTGAGAGATTGGATTTCTTGTCGGAGGCTGGCATTTTCTTCCTGAAGAACAGTCACACACCCCATGATTTTGGTGTACTGGTCCTTCCACTCATTTGATAAAGTGTCCAATTTTTGATGAATAGCATCAATGGCATTCTTACTCTCAGTACGCATTGTTTCGAGTTTTGACTCAAAGAAGTTGATAAGGGAGTCGGTGTCAATGTTTATCATTGACTGGTGCGTTGCCGACGGTGATTCCATAGTGCCAGATGCGGTCAATAGAGGCGATGATAGTGTTTTCTTCACACTGCAAGTCTTGCTGCGAGATTTAGACATTTAGGTTATTTATTATATATATATATTTTTTTTTTTTAAATTTGGGATTTATGGTTTTGCTCCCCTGAAAAGTTTGTTAACTTCAAGTAGGTACCTATATAGGCAAACTCGAGACAGTAAGGTTGACAATGTGGGTAGTAGTTTTAATTTAACAGATATTTACACAGATTCACTTTTAATTTTATTTTGTTTTAGCTTTTGAAACACTATAAACACATATATTATTAAGATGTAAGTCAAGTTAGATTAGTGGCCAATTTAAGCCCCGTTTTAGTATAGTTTTCACTGCTTAGAGCATAAAATTCACTGTTTTTTGTTAATTTGTGTGGAACGAATATTTAATGTGCTTGCTATGTCACTGTTGTTATTGTTGTAACTTCTGCTGAATCAAGTAGTGAAGACGTTTAGAATACTTTTAGGTTAGAACTGAATACAACTAAAACAAAATACATGTTCATAAGCAAAAATAACGCAATTGACTTAAATGAAAATCTTTATATTGCTGGAACGAAACTAGAGAAGGTACAAAGTAATGTATACTTGGGCTGCAATTTAAATGAAAGATGGGATCCTTCGGTTGAAATCGAATGCCGCATTGAGCAAGCTCGTGCAATTTTTATACGCATAAAAAAGATGTTCTGCAGTCATGATCTCAACCTTGGAGAATGCGAATGATCAGATGCTACGTGTTTTCGGTATTATCTCATGGAATGGAAGCACGGACGCTTACCAAAGACATTGAAATATAATTTCGAAGCTTAGGTACTGAAGAACTGATAAAGCGACATGAAGCTTTCGAGATGTGGATCTACAGAAGAATACTCAAAATAAGCTGAATGGACAAAATTACGAATGAAGATGTTATGGTTCGGATGAATAAAGAAAAAGAAGTTATTAAAAATATAAAAATCCGAAAACCTCAATATCTAGGACATGTGATGAGACATTCAGAGAAGTATGAGATCTCGCATCTCATAACGCATGGAATGATTGCCGGAAGTCGGGGCCTGGAAGAAGGAGAACATCGTGGCTGAAAAACCAGAGACAGTGGTTTGGCCAGTCTACTGTAGAGCTGTTCCGGGCCGCAGTAAACAAAGTCCGCATAAAGTCCACACAATGACACAACGTCCGTTGAACGACAGGGCACGAGAAAAAGAAGATTAATCAAATTGAACATAATCGTGATTTTAAATGGACAAAAATTGTTATCGGAATCTAAAATTAGACGAAAATTATGCAATAATATGTTTTGCATACATCGTGTGTGAAACTGAGAAGTGTGAATGACGTCGGATCATTATATTTTTTACCATTTAATAACATTTTTAACCTTGATCGATCGGAATACCATACATTTTTTGATATTTTAGTTGAAATTTGATCGTAGATTAGAGAAAAATAAGTATGGTATGGAAGCGTGCCGACTGTGGCGGCGGAGCCAATCAAAGTTATGCATTTGCCACCTCGCTAATAAATATGTTTTAAATTTTACACAACTCATCAACAACCATTTTCCCTGACTTTAATGATTGTTTATTAATTGTGTAAAATTTAAAACACGTTTATAAGTAAGGTCCTTGGTGTGGAGGTAGTTACAAAACTGGGGTGTTTTTGCTATGTGTGTACTTTTATATTTAAACTAATCTATCTTTTATATCGAACTAATCCCACCAACTGCCCTAAACCAATCATTCACTCGTGTTCACTTAATTTAGACTCTCCAGAAACCACACCTGGTATTAATTGTATGTGTTCGACCCTCAAATCATTAAAAGTAGTTAAATATTTGGAAATAATCATAGACAACCAACTTTGTTGGGAAGCTCATACCAGTGACACAGTAAAAAAAAACTCCGTAAACTCTGCCATATATTCTGCTCCCTTAGGTCCATCTTAGATTTACAGACTCTAAGAAGCGTATACTTTGCCCTTTTCCAATCCATAGAAAATAGCAACACACGGTATAGTGGGATGGGGTGGTTGTGCTGAATCCATTATTAGACCAATTATTATTGTTCAAAAACTAATTCTGAGAATTGTATTTAAATGTCAACCTACCCATCCCTCAAATGAACTCTTTGCCAAAATCAGGGTCTTAGATATTCGACAGCTATTTACTAAGACAAGCATTTGTCATATACGAAAAAAATAACCTACTAATCTCCACAACATCAAGCACACACCCGCTTTTCATCAAACCTGGGTTGCTTGGTCCCAAAAACTAATACCTCATACCTCATTCGCTCAACGACAATTCTGGTTCATCGCTCCTAAAATATATAATACTCTGAGTACTGACATGAAGTTAAGTAATTCTAAATCACTTTATATAGCGCGTGTTCAACATTGGTTATTTGAAAGGGGACGAGCGTACTTCAAAGAATACATGAGTACTTCAAAGATTACACTACATTTTAATTATTAATTTTTGCATTTCAAAATTTTTATTTCAATTTTTCTTTAAAATTAAAAGTAGTTTTTTTCTCTGTTCATTTTTCAACCTAATTTTATTTATGTTATAATTTAAATATATATGTTTTAATTTATATATTTGTATAGAATACACGAGTTCATCTCATTATTAGTTTCTGTATTTCGAAATTTTAATTTCAATTTCTATTTTTCTTTAAAATATGATTCTTTTTCTTTTCTTTATTTGTCACTTACTTTTATATATTTCTTAATTTTTATTTAGCATGTTTATTATCTGTTTCAATAGAATAGTATTTTTTAATCCCTATATGTATAAAATATTAAATGTAGGTACCTATGACTCGGGCATTAGCCTAGTGTGGTAACCAAAAAAAAAACAAAAATCTGTAACAAATAAAATATTATGAAATATGAAATAAAAAAATCCAATCTCAATTGTATCTATTGTCTATCGGCTGAAGTCACCGGCGTTGCCTGGGATTTTCGAAATTAGACGTAGACAGTGACCTTCCTCTTGTTTTGAAGGTCTAGGTTTAAAATTTCTTTAACTTCGGAATTAAAATCTAGAATGCATTTAACCAGCGATTGCTGAGCATATTTGGAGTAAATATGTGTATGTAATTTTGTTCTCCGAAGACATTTTTTTTTCTATTAAAAATATTAAAAATATTTTTCCATCACACGCCGCAACTGACTAGCTAAAAGATTAGCAGGTTTATAGCCTAGCGGACACTTAATAAGCGTTGTCGATAGATAGAAGACGATTAACTAAATAGCAATGTTTATTTTTAGATGTACTGCAGTCAAGCCATCTACAAATGCGCCCTGGACCCGTCGACCCGCGAGGCGGTGCGTCTGGCCGGTGGGGTGGAGCCTCTGGTAGCAGCGCTGGCGGGGGCCCGCGCCGAGCGCCCCCTGCTGGCCGCGCTGACGGGGGCCCTGTGGCGCTGCTGGGCCGGGGGGCCCACTCTGGTAACGGGGGATGCCGCCTCAGAGGTTGTCAACTTATTAGACCACGATCACGACGAGGTGCTGACCAACGCGGCGGGGGCACTGGCAGAGGCTGCCAAAACGAGGATTGGGAGAGAGACGCTCAGGAGTTCGCAGGGTATTCCGCTTTTAGGTACCTAACTGCCTACTGTAAAGTTACTTTTTCAAACTGCTCAAAATAATATACATATTAAAAAATAATAAAAATGGTAACCGCCAACCGCCAGGAGCCAGTGAAATTTTAATTTAATTGGTCTTATATATTATTAAATCATTAAAAAAACGAAACATGGAAACTAAAACCGATAGTAACGAATGGGAATTTCGGGAAATTGCAAATTTAGATGATTCTTAGCAACTAGACAAAAAAAGTCCGCCAAGATTAAAAAATAAATATAACTGCTCTATACAATTTCCACCACAATTACTGTAATTTACTGAATTATAAAATACCTTTTATTAAAAAAGAGTTTTACATTTCAAGAATGTTTTATAATATATATTTCAGTGAACCATCTGAACAGCAGTCACCATCCCCTGCTTCAGAACGTGTGCCTGGTGATGACGGAGTGCGCCAAGGACCCTGGCTGCATGGAGCAGCTCATGCAGCTGGACGGAGTGAGGCTCGTCTGGTCTCTGCTCAAGAACGACTCGCCCAAGGTGCAGGCCTACGCTTGCCTGGCGCTATGCCCTTGCGTGGAAAATGCCAAGGTCACCTATTTCACTATGTTATGTCGAGTTTTTATAACTGGATTGTTCTCACATAACCGAGAAATTATTAAGTATATTAAATGGACACCAAAATGCCAAGATTAAAGTTCACAATGTGTTCTTTGTTAGTAACCAGTAACCAGTAACCACAGACGGTAGTTTTTTATAGCTTTATCTCACTTTGATTAGGTCTTGGTCATATGTTTGCGTGATGCGCCAGCCATGAGTCACATCATAAATAAAATATCAGAAAACAGTAAACCACATTAATCAATAATTAAGCTATATGTATCCATATTCACTATCAAAATATTTATGATGGATGACTTGCTAGATCACGACAATTCAATACGTAATTAAAACAATGTATTGTAAAAACTGACAAAATTGCAATCAAATTACCGATTTTATATAAGTACATACTTTAATTAGATATCATTTTATTTTACGGTACGTATTACGAAGACTCGATTATTTTTTTTTTATTTTTTTTTTTTTGTATTTTAAATACATAAACGGCTATACTGCCTTCGCGATAACATAAAAATAAATATTATTGTTTTCGTCTATTGGCTACAAATTACTGAAATGGGTGTATTATAAATATAAATGGTCCCAATGCGCTTCCTTGTGGTACACCATGTCTCACTAATTTCCCGCAGTTCCGCTCTTTTCTTTCTTTAAAAAATGCGCGTTAGACTCGTAATTAAAATTTACGGATTACATAAGATTTTGACAGGTCACTCACAGGAGCGTTTACATATGCATCCGACTTGTGGTAATTAATGATCACGGAAGTTGTTTGGAAGTTCGACCTGTGTAAATGCTCATACGACCGTTTACATCTGTAAATTTATTTGTCAACAACGACCTGCTACTGTCAAATTTACGCGATTTTGTCAATAAAGACGAAAAGGCTTGAAATAGATTTTGGCTTTAAAACAATTCTCCGCGCGCTTTTATGCTGTCGAAGGTGGTCAAAGGCGGCCATTAATTTCGTTTTATCTGAATGACAGCTACCTGACATCTGCTGACAGCAACCGACTTCGAATTCAAAATTTCAAATACGTAAATGTTACAAACAAAAACATTAAGATTGGAAAGGATTGGACCGATAATTGAATAGAAGGATGCTCGTTTTCCAGAAAACTTAAATAAGTGGAAATAAATACTAGTTTTGTAGAAAAAAAATCCTATGAAAACAATTGTCTTTTAATTTTTGACATTTCGCAACGGTGCGCGGCGCATTTCGGAACTATTTCTTGCGGTAAGTCAAACTGATTTTATAAGCTGTAAGAAGGCTGGAAATTCGCGCGGGCGCGATTAGACCTGTCAAAAAACTTTCGAAAGAATAAGTTCTGTAACTTGCTATAAATTACGTTATGTGACTTTTGGTGTCGTTTACAGTGGTAATTTGGCCATAAATCGCTTACAAGACCGATTTACAGAAAATGTTATGAGTTTAAACCCAGCCTAACAGAAAGACAAGTTGCATCGGAGATCACAGCTATATCCGAGGTATCAAAACGATTGAAAAAAAATGTATTTTTTATGTTCTTCGTAAAACGGTTATACACCAACATGGAGAAGACTAGAAATTAAAAAGTGCGTAGGGGCAATTTTGCTATTTTGTGACATGTGTCAAAAGATAGTTGCTGAACTGTCTAAATTATGTTCTGTTCAGGATTCCGGCATCCTGGTGCGCAGTTTCGTGGGGGCCCTGGAGCTAATCGTCTCCCTGCTGAAGTCTCCGGACAACGAAGTGCTGGCGGCCGTCTGCGCCGCCCTTGCTACCATTGCCAGGGACAAAGAGAACCTGGCGGTCATATCTGATCATGGGGTCGTCTCCAAACTCGCTGCACTAGGTGAATATTTATATGTAAAACCCCCAACAACAACAAAGTTTTATTGATGCCTTGAACTTGAAGTTGAACATAATATTATAGCATAATACATTGCCGAAATGACCGAAAATTTTGCATGGCCAAGTGAATGGGTGCTCTTTCGAATGCCACTTTTTTTCTAAAATTAGAGATTATTTCCGTGATATTCATAACATCTGTACAATATACATAACTAGCTAACCCGACAAACGTAGTTCTGCCATATAAATTATTTCTAGTGAATATATTAATTGTTAAATAAAAAATAACGAATGTATTGTAAGTGTGTGGGGATGGGATCTATGACAGAAAGAGGAATGGAGCGCTGTAGACGATGACCACCGATAAAAACAAAAAAACACCAACTAAAGTAGGAAAATTAAATAAAGAAAATCAATACGAATTTCGAAGAGCAATTGAGTGCACGATATTTTTTGCCAGTTCATCTTTAGCCAACACAAATAAGTTATATGTCATAAGTAATATATGTAAATAAGCTCAATGGTTTGCCCACGCGAAAACATGATGCCGAATGAAATATCAAAATGACGCGACGATTCTTGTGAATGTCTTGCGCACGTGTGGATGAAAGTTCGATGAGGAGAACGTAGTGCCATCTGTCATTCAACAACATAAATAATTTCGTTTTGTTTGAAATACGAAAGACGGTTAAATTTGTTCAAACAAAAATACTAAAAACGCGATTCAAAAATGGAAGGGTTGGGGTAGGAGGGTTAAAACACGCGGTTATAGGTATTTTTAATGCGAAATAAAAAAAAATTGTCAAAAAAAAAAGATTTTTTTCTGGATAGGGACACCCTAATTACCTAGCGGTATTTAATATACCTTAAAACCTATTCTCATACCTACCAAATAAAGAAAAAAAAATTCAATCGGTCAAGCCGTTTCGGAGGAGTGCGACCACAAACACCGTGAAACGAGATTTTTATATGTAAGATTTGTAACCTTGTAAGAAACGGAAGACATCAACAGTTCAAATTAGCAATGACCGTAGACTTAAAAAATGGATTATAAAAATTTGCATTGCAAAATAATCCAATCTGAGACCTGCTTTATTTCTTCGGATACTTCGACATCTATAAATTATGAAGTGTTGCGTGTGTAACAGAAATGAGCCATGAATAATAATATAAAGCATTCGAAGCGTTACACGATAAATTTTCCAGCAGAAATTACCATCACTTTCTAAACGACAGTTTTTATGGCGGTTTTTAAAAGACAATAATTGTTGTGGTCAAATTTCGGAAACGCAGATATTTCGGTAACTCACGATTTAAAAAAAAGGTAGACACTTACCCAAATAGTTTTGAGGCATAATAGGAAAATGTTAAAATTGGTTATGTCCACGTAAGAATGAAATCAGTTTTTTCTTCTTTACTCTGTGGTTATGTTCAAATAAAAAGAGCGTTCGAAGTGTCGTTTTTGAAAGTTGCTGACATGTAACTTTTCTTCGGTAAATAATACATTATTTTTCGTTATGCTAATTTTAGGTGAATAAGTAAAGAGTTGACACTGTTGTGTTTCAAAACTTTATTTGTTTTGTTTGAAGCATTGTTCAGTCCAGCAAACACTCCAAAGGCACCAGATATTATTTTAAGACTACTTCTTGGTACTCGTATATGGATGTTTGTACATTCATGAGGATGCAGAGATGCGGAAATCTAGAGAAACTGACATTCCTTGAAACGGCTTTCTTAGAAGAATGCTCTCGTGTTTAAAGATTGCGACTGGTCAAGATTGATACAATTTCGCTTCCGTATTTAAAGTTGTGGACATTAATCTTTCAATCTTAAAAACTTTTTTTAAACAACGAGAACCTGTAGTTTTAAGTTTGAAAATTGTTTCTTTGGTGAAATTTAAATCAAGGTTGGTTCACAAATTTTTTATTCATATTAAGTAGGTTGTTTATTCCAAATTCACTTTCAAATAAATGAGAAAATATTTACAAATAATTTACAAGGAAGAAGTGCCAAAAGGGAGTTTTATTTTTTATTTAATATTTAATATAATATTAAAATTTGGCATTTTTTTCAGATGGTCAAAATATTTTCGCTTTACAATAAAATGCAAATATTTGGAATATTTCTGAGCACATTCAAAAACCAAAAACTGTTTTAGAAAGGTGATGAAATACGCTTTCAAATTATAGTATTCGAAATAAACATATTTTGTTTTATTATAAAAATTTTGCATACAAACATAAAAAAGTTTTCAAAATGGCTCACCTTACGTTTTTCTAATTAAAGTTACTGATAATAAAAACACGTACATATATTATTAGACAAATATATTACAAACACATATTGTAACCTCACTTTTTTTTAGCTCTATGTATGTAAAAATAATTTATAAAAAATTCCCGAAGTTTCAATTTTTTTTTCAATTTACGATTCAAAACTTTGTGTACATAAAAGTGTACATTTTACTTTTTTGGTGGCTATTTATTAGATTGGAATATAAAGCGTGGTATTTTTCCTTTCTAACACCGATTAGATCATATTTCTAACTATGATAGTAAGGGAGTTACAGCGTTTTGTATGAGACCTATGTGCGTTGGGACAAATATGGTCTCCTGTGATTACGGGTTAATCCACTGACTAGATAATACACACACATAAATGCTATCCATGCATAGGCATATGAATATTAGTAGACCTGCCCTGAGTGATAAAAGCGTATTATTTCCCCCTCCCCATACCGGTTCCTTGGAACCGGCTGGGATTGAGTATGGCTTCGCGTGAACGGCGTGAATCTAAAAAATGTGACGTCATCATTCTTCTGCGAGCCAGCGTCGAGCGCTCATCGGTGCATTTTAAGAAATAATACCGCAAAAAACATGGTTTGTGTAAATATATACTATCACTCGAGATACATGGCGTGTGCTCGTCGATGTTTACGGGGTAAGTAAATTATGAAACATTTGTAAAATAGTGTCCTAACTAAATACAGCAACAAAATATTGGCGTCTGAAAATAAACGAACTTTACTTTGCCGTATTTAGACTTCGCAAATTTGTTCAATACGCGGCGAGCAATTCGCGCTCTTATGTAAAAAGTTCTATTCATTCAAAAGCAGAGTTTACTTTTAAGAACTAAATGGTGATATTATAATGCGAGATGCCTATATACTGTCATATTGAGTTAACGACGAATCACGTACGTATCGTATCTCCAAAGTCATCTTCCCGCTCTGCGCCCCACTGTAGTTGTTATCTACCCCCTCACCTTTATGTTCTGGTCTACTAATATTCATAAGTCTATGAATCCATGTATATTTGAATGGATATCGATGTCGCCACTGACTTCGCAGCTTTTGGCTATTAGATCGAGAGAGCCAATAAACATTGCTTACTTTGTATCTCTTACACTACGTGATATCGTATATTGACATTCCTTTTGATTTTGAATTTGTACAGAGACCGAATTTCTCAATTTGAAATTTAAGTCCGATCGGTCCGACTTTGGATCATGAAACTCATCCGCATCGCATTTCTTGTGTATACGATTGTATGCTTCTATTGTTCATTGCAAATTATTCATGTTCAGGAGGCAAATTTTAACAAGTTTGTTCAAAGTGGTAAGTCCTGTTGTAAGTTACTCATGTTTTTTCATAAATAGTAAAATTAAAAAAAAAATAAAAAGAGGTTACATTGGGGCTTTAATCGGCTATCTGGACCAGAACTATTATTAACACGGAAAGATATTGATGCATTCTTACATCGTCTATTCCTTAAGCGACAGGACAATAGCTATTATTAACAGATGGGATATAATATTGTGGGATTCTAGTAGTATTATGAAAAGAGGGGAAATGATTTTGTGGGATTATTTACATCGTCTGTCTCTCAAGCGGCAGGACCCTACTTACTATTAAAAGAGGGGATATGATATTGTGGGATTCTTTACATCGTCTATTCCGGGCCCGCAACCCGGATTTGTACCGATTTATTACATATTTCCCTTAAACACGATAAGTTTTAAAGCTCTTAAAAAATATATGTTATTCTTGAAGATAATATCTAGACTTTTCCCGCGCCGAAACGCAAATTATATAAAATTCCCTCGATAGAAAAAAATCGCAAAGTATGCTCCAAAAATTATTATTAACACGTTTGTTTCAGTTATTTTACAAGTTATATGTATGAAAAAATTCACAGTGTTTCTTTAAGTGCTGTTTAAGATAATGCCCGCGAGATTTTTGCTCTATTTTAAACGAGTCGTGTTTTATTAAACATTTTCGCATCGATTTTGTCGCTGAAAATGTTAGCACTCTCCTCTAACATTCGTAATTTCGTATCTCTCCATCTTCTTCTTTTCGGGCCCGGTTGCAGAGCCTTAAGCGGCAGGATCTTAGCTATTATTAACAGAGGGGATATGATATTGTGGGATTCTTACATCGTCTTATCCTTAAGCGGCGGGACCATAGCTGTTATCAACAGAGGGGACATGATATTGTGGGATTCTCTACATCCGTGGTCGTCAAACTGCGGCCCGCGGGCCGCATGCGGCCCGCGGCGCATATTTGTGCGGCCCGCTCAAATATCTGGCGTTTTCTTTTTAAATATTTTTTTTTCACGTACAATTACATTTTTCGTTTTTTTGCGGCCCTCGCAAATATCTGCCGTTTTCTTTTTAAATATATTTTTTTCATGTACTTACATTTATACTTTCCGTTTTTTTCTTCCCACTCAAATATCTGCTGTTTGTTTGCTTTTAAAATATGTTTTTTTTTCATGCACCATTGTACGATCCGTGTTTATGCGGCCCGCACAAATATCTGCTGTTTTCTTTTTAAATATTTTTTTTCATGTACAATTTTATAGTATCTTTTTTTTTCGCAGCCCGCACAAATATCTGCCGTTTTCTTTTTAAACATATGTTTTTTCACGTACAATTATAATATCAGTTTTTTTTGGGGCCCGCACAAATATCTGGCGTTTTCTTTTTAAATATATTTTTTTTCATTAACAATTATACTATACGGTTTTTTTGTGGCCCGCACAAATATCTGGCGTTTTCTTTTTAAATATATTTTTTTTCATGTACAGTTATATTATCCGTTTTTTTTATTTTGTGTACGTACACACATGATTTTAAAACGTTGATTTTAATTGTCGTTATTTGTTTTTGGGGTGTTATGCCGTGTTGCGCTACCTCCTTCTTTAGCCAACGTTTCGGACATCGTTGCAGTGTCCATCATCAGGGCAGATCCGGCAGATCCGGTAGATGTGGATCTGCCGGATCTGCCCTGATGATGGACACTGCAACGATGTCCGAAACGTTGGCTAAAGAAGGAGGTAGCGCAACACGGCATAACACCCCAAAAACAAATAACGAAAATGCTTTTGGCCGTGAAAATCTTAAAACTTACTTGATTTTAATTGATTGACATTTGATTTTAAATCGCCCAGTTGGTTTTTGAACACATAGTGTACATCATAGGTTCTCAACGTGGGCGATAACGCCCCCCTGTGGTCGTTGGAGACTTTAAGGGGGGCAGTAGAAGACCCAGAGAAAATTAGAGGGCGTAGAGATGGCACAGTGTAGGTAAAAAAAATGGTCTAAAAAAGACCAAAAAAACACGCTTATCATGTACTAATTAAAGCAAAGTAAACTTTAATATTGGTTAATTTTTGTTATTGTATGTATTGTATTAATTCTTATCGCGTGTGCGCAAATTCACATATTCAATAGTTCGGGAAGTGGATGAAAACTGAACTGAACGATTCCATGACGTGCATTATTATTATTAAGAATTGACACTACATCACGAACACAAGAAGGAAGGAGGTAGCAACCTGGTACTTAAATCCAAAAAAAATGCTTTTTTAACTTGCTAAAAAAAAGGTACAACACCCCCCCCCCCCCAAATCATAAGTGTGCGGCCCGCAGTGATACCTCACATTGTCCTATGTGGCCCTTGACCAGAAAAGTGTGACGACCACTGCTCTACATCATCTATTCCTTAAGCGGCAGGATCACAGCTATTATTAACAGAGGAGTTAAGATATTGTGAGATTCTTTACATCATCTGTTCCTGCGCAACCATAATTTCTTATGTATTTTGGGAGTCAGCACTATCAAACAATTGATATCACCTGTCCCAGTGAACACGACAGACGACAACCTCCGTCGCAGCCTGGCCGAGGCAGTGGCGTACTGCTGCGACTGGGGGGACAACAGGCAGGAGTTCGGCAGGCTCGGGGCCATCGAGCCACTGGTGGGGTACCTCACCTCCAAGGAGGTCAACGTGCACAGGGCCACTGCGCTGGCGCTCTACCACCTTTCGTTCCATCCCATCAACTGCCTCACTATGCACCAGGTACGGGTCTTTCCAATGTTCTTCTTCTTCCATATTCCAATTTTTTATTAAATATTCTAAAAATACATACATTAGAAGACAGAGGTAAAACATACGATTTAACCTTTTTATTAAAAATACTAAACTTTAAATTCGACTGTTGTGAACTCCTGCAAATGATAAACTTACACTTACACCCACTGTAACAACACGACAAAATACACTACTCTACTGCAGCATTCATAAGGGTAGCTACATTGCCAACTCTTCGATACAACGATTTCACACTATGGGAAATCAGTACTTAGTTGATGTTGACATATTTAATATCAACTTGGCGAGTTTTGTGCATCATGTAAAATATTTATTCCAACACTATTCCTAAACACATCTTGTATTTTAGTAAACCCATCAAATGGCTGTGTTTTCAGATTTTGTTTCTTTTATTTTTATGACTTGTGTGCATTTTTTATCTAATGTAATTTTATTTTTATTATTTCTTTCTTAGGTTTCAAAATTTTCTGTCATGTTAAAACTGTACTACCAATCATGTAAAAGCCCTCTGGGAGTTAAATAAATAAATGAAATATGGTGTAGGGTCAGGGGGGATCAGCTAGGTGTGCAAGCCAGTACGTCACTTCATTTGTATAGGGTTCTAACTTCACTTCAACTTTTTCGTTATTTGTTTTTGGGGTGTTATGCCATGTTCCGCTACCTCCTTCTTTAGCCAACGTTTCAGACATCGTTGCAGTGTTGTAAATCTTAAAACGTATTTCACTTCAACTTGTTCTGAGATATGAGGTGTCAAAGTTTGCAAAGACGATTTCCTATTATCTATTTACCAATTTCCGATTTTGAGCTTGAATCTAGTGTAAAGTATTTTAATTGAACATATTTTAAAGGAAAGTATTTAAATAGAACTTATACTTACCCTTTTAGAACAAATATAAACACGCAATTAGAATCATATGCAACCAACTAGGGCTTATAATAAATAATAATAAATCATTGCACGGTTCTAATTACATTTCCCTAAAACAATTCCAAGCTATTTAAATATTTTCCATTCAAACATGATAAATTAAAATGCTTTAACTAAAATTGTTAAATAGAATACGAAAATTCGTCTTTGGAAACTTTGAAACCTTAGAAAATTGTAAAAGGACAAGGAAAAATTCAGTCCACATTCATAGTCCTGCGCCATCAGCATCGGAGCATATTTTCAAATTCCTGTTGTTGAAAGGTAATAAATTATATATAATATTTCACGTCCTCGACTCCCTATAATTGTACATTCTGTGGTCTAGGAACTTTAGATCACATTATCCCTCTCTAAATAAATATTCTCTCTTCTATCAAGTGTTATCTAAAATTGCCTCCCCTCCATCAACATCTCTTCTACGTCTGAACTCGATTCCCATCTTCCATATAATTTTGAAATTGGCACCATTAAATAAAATTAATATATAAAATCTCCTTTCCTTTCTGTGTGATTTTAAATGATGGCCTAAAAGGGTGAAAGCCAGAAATAATTGAAAAAGTAATTACATTTTTTTCTATTACTTTTAATTGTTAAACTAACGTTTAAGACAAGATTTTTATGCATAGCACAAAGGGTAACAATTATTATAAGCAATAATTGTCAGCCTGAAACACTCATCCACATTGAAAAATCTTCCGAGAAAAAATACATGACGCCAACGGGACTTGAACCCATGCCCTTCTGATTGCCGGTCAGCTGATCTCCCAATTGAGCTATGGCGGCTTATCTTATACCCGCCAAATGATTCAATATATACTAGTGTTTCATTCAAAATATAATAAGCAGTAATTGTTGAATGAAATGTTTGTTTACTGTATATAATTCAGATATTGAAGAATTTTAGTAACGAATCATTCAAAGATGAACAGTCAACTACTTGGCTGTGCTCATACTCGTGTCAGTTGTAGCTATATTCTATATGGCATTAAAATGATTGGTTTTTGAGATTACCTTACGATTACCAAATACGTAAAACGCAATAATCACCAATAACAGCAATAACTTACAGACGTTCACCACGTTTCAAATCCGTTTGCAGATTTACCTTGAGATTCTTACGTAGACAAGTACACCGGCTTCAAACCTGAAACGGCAGCTGGTTTCAGACGAAGATCTCAGAGACTTATTTTATTTTAGTTTATTAGGGAAATAAACAGTTATACACATTTAATTAAAGTAATTGCATATTACATATATTTCATGGTTGCATGAACCAGCGAAACTTCAGTAAAAATTCACAGTAGATATATGTATATATATATAGAAAAACATAGATGATTAAAGAAAACTAAACTAAAGTAGTAAAAAATTAAGAATAAAAATATATAAAGAAGAAAAAACAGATTAAAGTACGTAGGATAGATAATATGAAATTAAACTATGAACATATAAAAAAAAATACATTTTAACATCATAAGATAATCTTCATGATAAACATGATTAAAAAAGAAAAACAACATAATGAGAAAATAACACACAGCAGGGGTAGAGGGTTCGTAATTAACAATTTAAAAAAAAAAAAATCTATTATGCGTTTAGTAAATTGACCTTAGGACAAATTGTCAAGGTCAGAAAATATTGTCAAGATATTATTGTATTTTGTGCACGTCCTTCTGAGAAATGAATGTTGTGTGTAATTTGTTTTTGAGTGCGGGATGCGGCACAGTTGGAAATTGAGAAAGTCGAAATTAATGTTTTCTAGAAGATAGTTGTTGTCAACAATTTGATGATTTTGAATAAAAATTTATGGTCGGATATATTTCTTCTATCTTCTAAAGTTGATAAATTATGGAATGTTAACGAATCTTTTAGATGTTCTGATACAGCATATTTAAAACTGTCCATCATAAAATAATGTTTAATATGTTTAATCTTAATCCAATAGCCATGACGCATGTCCTCATCAAACAAATGTGACAGGTTATTATTTGTAAAAATGTTTCGTCTCGGTCCACGAATGTTTGCATGTAAAGTTGCCGGTCAAGGTATACTGGCCATTCGATATACATATGTAGTTATATTATACCTTATTGCGTTAAAGGTTTAACTTCCACATCAGGCACGGATCGTCAGTTAAATAAACCGGGAAATTTATAAAAATTAAACTTTTCATGTCTCCCATATTGAAAATAACCAAAAATAAGACAGCTCTACAGATGCAAAAACACAAAAGAAAAATATGTGGAAAATGAAATCAGGAATAAAACTGTCTTTTTGCGTCGACATGCTCACGATCAAATTGCCCGTATAGAGCGTATGTGGGATCGGCCAAAGGGAACAATTAAAAAAGGAAAGTGACGCTCAGGCCAGGACTTGGCGGCCCTAGTGGTTGTTGTGTATTGCTCAATTATTTATATGAAAATATTCATTTGCATTTAGAAAGGTTGAATAAAAAAAAATTATATTAAATATTTTTTTAACCTCTTGCTAGCCGGGATATTTATAAATCTCGGAAAGCATACTTTGAAGTGATATTTTGTCGATTTATTTTTATCGATTATTTTATTTACCGAAACACATTCTTTGAACAATATACTATCTATAAAAACAACATTACTTGTGTTTATTTGATGAATGAACAGGTTTTTTGAAGTTTTTGTGACCGACCCGATGGTCGATCAGTCGATACTGATTTTGACAGTTGAATTCGCGGTAAAATGCGTCATTCATATTCCAAAGATAATTCTTTTTAAAATATTCTGGTGTTACCAGGCGAATGAAACTTTTGGCGGCATCGGGAGTACTGTTGGCGCAAGCGATTCTGACCTTGTTCTTGAAACAGTTTATAAATAAGAGTCAATATCGCATATAATATATTTTTTTACATTTTTGCCGACCTCACCGGTGATCGAACGGCCTAAAACCTGAATGTATAGCTAATTATAATAATTATCTACGTGGAACTATGACACCCCCAAAATGAAGTAAGTGACGAGAGCGAAGGGAGTGAAAAATTGATATCATTTTCAAAAATACATGAAAAAATGCCGCAGGCGAAATTTTTTCCACGGTATTCCTAATAATTGTGGTAGGTAGTAGATAGATGGTGTGGGCGAAGGAAGTGGAACACGAATTATTATATTCATAAAGCCACGGAAAAAGTGCCGCGAGCGAAATTTTTTCTGGATCGGAGGGCAAACCAATAAGTGCTTTCGATTATTATTTTTCGTAACGTAAGTATCCCAACCACATATTAGAATCCTTTATCCACTGGAGCGACAGCGCAATTTAAACTTTTTTCTCCCATTGCTTAGATTTTTGGTGATCATTTTGAATATTTTCCGTCCACATGCGCTCCAGAAGTTAAAGTACCTATATTATTTAAAAATGTGAAAAAAAAATCAAATTTCGGCACCTAGCCTGGGTCCCCTCCGAAGTGGAGGCCCTAGGAAATTTGTTGAAATATGTCTTTCTAAGTCCTGCGTCTTCAACTTGTACAATCTTGGCAAATAGCCGGGCCTTTCCGAATTGGGGTCTCTAGGAAATATGTTGAAAAATTTCTATAAAAAAAATGGATTGGTGTTGGAAAAAAGTGCTTTTTTTCTTACGAATTCTAGGAGTTAACAAGTGCACAAAATTTAAATAAGAATCCTTTGACATTCTGTAGAAAGAATGAAACTTGTTGTTATAATCTCATGCAGTTCCCTGGCGGCAAATAACGCCCTGCAGTTAATATTTCTTTCGATATATGGATGAACGCAAAATCTTCTATTAGATCGTTTTTAATTCTTATAATAAACTGGCAGACCCGGCCACACGTTGGCTAACGAAACACAACGCCATTACCCAACCTTTATAAAATCCACACCACCCGCTTGCCAGCTGCCAGCTGCCCGCTGCCTGAATTGAATATTTGAATTTCTCGGCTTTTCTCTACTATAATAAGCATGTATTATACATATAAACCTTTCTCTTGAATCACTCTATCTATTGGTGAAAACCGCATGAAAATTCGTTGCGTAGTTTAAAAGATCTATGCGCACATACATTTTGAGCGACGTCATTTTATACTATGTAATAAAATGATGATAAACGAGAACATTGTCTTCATCGCTAGAGTCACTTGGCATCGTATCTCCACGTGAAAGTGGGCAAGTTCAGTGTATTTCGGGCGTGTACGTGTACAGTCTTGCATTATATGTAGGCTACTTGTGGTTGCGTCACAATCACGTAGTTTATCTTAATGAACAAAGGGCCTTAGGTTAGATTAAAGAGTGACATGATCAGTATGATCCTGAGCATGTCGATGCAAAACCTGGCCGTTTTATTTTCTATTTTATTTTATGTTTATAAAACAGTCATATATGCTGAAAAACACTTAACTTGGAAATAAGTAAAATGTACCGACAAGTAGGTACTTGGAAACGATGACCGGCCAACTCAGAATAAAACCAACTAAAAACCACCTCAGAAAGGTCATTAATAAAAAAATTGGTTAAATGGGTAAAGTTAGGTTAGGGTTACCGGCTATTTTAAAATAATTTTTTTCATAGCTTTTAATGACTTTTCATAGAGGTGTTGAGTTGACTTGATTATGATTTGGCATGGAACCCTTGGAAACAGCCGGCAGTTCAATTAACTGAACCAGTCCTCATCTTCCATCTTCCATCTTCTTGCCAGATATAATTACTTCTCAGTAAAGTCGTTCTCTACCAATAAACCGCAGTGACGACTTGTGGTTAATTCTAATTTAACTGACCCGATATTATGACGGTATTACCCAACAGCTGATGCCTCGACGATAGTCATTAGTGATTACAGAGATGTTCACTATGAAATGATTTAAATGAGACGGTTCCAATTGTTGTCGGCGAGGAAAAGTAGAAGGCGCCGCATCCGCACTCAAAAAGAAGATGGAGAGATATGTAATAACGAATTTTAGAGGAGCGCGCTAATATTTAAAGCGATAAAATCGATGCGAAAATGTTTAATAAAACACGACTCGTTTAAACTAGAGCAAAAATCTCGTGGAAGAATATAAAATTAAAAATATCATGATATACCGAAATCGTTACTATACAACTCTGTAAATTTATTATCTGTTCGTGCTATATTGTGACTTAAAATTGCGAGTCAGCATACATCTCAATCTGAATATAATAAACTAGTGGTTCATGTTCATAATACAAGACTAACTGCAAACGATGGACTTATAATTCCCAGATACCTAAATAAATACGGTCAAAGAACTCTAGAATACCTTGTTCCAAAATTTACAACGTGTTACCCAACGCAATAAAAAGCTGTGAATTGAGTTTCAGAAGGAAATGTACGCTATTTTGTACTAATCTCTGCTTTTCCGCTTTTCATTTAATGTTTTTTTCCATTATTATTTTCTTTTTATTTCTTTCATTTTCTCTGTTCTGTATTTCTTATATAAAAATTTATTAATTTTTTTTTTCCAAAATATGTGTTTTTTTATATATAAAATGTAATAATATGTATATTTTATGTACCTGTCTCAATTTAAAATAAAAAAAAAGTAAATGTCAAAAGAACCCGTTGACAAACTGATATCAATCAGTTTAACGGGACTTAATTTAAAAATGTAAAAAAAACTGTAAATAGATAATAAAGGAATTTTATTAATAAAAAAATAAAAAAAGGTATCTTACTATAAAAGTGTCTCGTGGAAGGTATCTTAAGTATCATTTAAAGAAACATTGTGAATTTTTTCACAACTATAACTTGTAAAATAACTTAAGCAAACGTGTTTATAATAATTTTCGGAGCATACTTTGCGATTTTTTTCTATCGAGGGAATTTTATATACCTAAATTGCGTTTCGGCGTGGAACGCGTCCAGATATTATTTTCAAAAATAACATATATTTTTCTAAGAGCTTAAAAACTTCAAATGTTTAAGGGAGATATGTAATAAATCGGTAGAAATTCGGGTAGCGGCGCCTTAATAGAAGGCGCCGCGCCGCATCCGCACTCAAAAAGAAGATGAAAGATATGTAATTACGAATTTTAGAGGAGCGCGCTAATATTTAAATCGATAAAATTGCGAAAATGTTTAATAAAACACAACTCGTTTAAAATAAAGCAAAAATCTCGTGGAAGGTATCTTAAGTGTCATTGAAAGAAACACTGTGAATTTTTTCACAACTATAACTTGTAAAATAACCATGGACATATGAATATATCTGGACCTGCCCTAAGTGATAAAAGCGTATTATTTCCCCCTCCTATTTCGCCGGTTCCATGGAGCCAGCTCGGCTTATAGCCCATTCACATGGTTCATTTATCTTTCATTTCGTGATTTCATTCCGCCTCTTTCCCTCGAAATGAACCATGTGAACACGAAAGTGAAGAGAGACAGTGCCGAATGAAGCCAACATTGTTGGAATGCTTCCTTCGGCACTGTTCACTCGCAACCGGAATTTAAATTCACGTGACGCGAATGATGTGTGTGAACACTCAAGTGAACAGTCTTTCACTCGCGAATTAGTCGGCCGAGAATGTTCTGGCGTGAGGACGAGTAGCCGGAGCGGCTTAAACGTCAAAATGCTCCGTTTAGTTCGCTTTTCGAAATAACTCCTACTCGTCTTATAGAAATCGTTGTTTCTCCCTTACTATCATAGTGAAAAATATGATCTAAACGGTATTGGAGAGAGAAAATAATGCTCTAAATATTCAAAATAACAATTAAACACAAAATAATACGAATGTACATTTTTATGGAACCAAAGTTTCTGATCGATATGAAAAAAAAATTATGAAACTTTGTGAATTTTTTATGAATTATTTTTATATGAAACTACAAAAAAGTGAGGTGACAGAAACGTTTATAATTTATTTGTCTAACAAAATAAGTGTGTGTTTTTATTTATTTTTGTTACCAGTAATTTTAGTTAGAATAAAAGCAAGGAGAGCCATTTTTTTAACTTTTAAAGTTTACATTAAAAAATATTCTATTTAAAAAAATACGTGGTTATTTCTAATAATAAATTTTGGAAGCATATTTCATCACCTCTCCAAAACAGTTTTTAGTTTTTGGATGCGTTAATAAATATTCCATTTATATGGATTTTATTGCAAGCCGAGGCCTATTTTGGAATAAAAAAAATTTAATGGTGCAAAAATACTGGTAGACAGAGGCGGCCCGTGACAAAATTTGCGAGCAGTGCATTTCACAAAAGAAGGTAACATTAACATGGGAAAATAAAGTGATTTAAAGGGAGTGACATACCTAGTAAAAACGTTCACTTGTAGAGAAAATCCATTCGTCGGTCTTTTACTTGTGAAAATACTTCAATGACACGATTGTTAAAGTCTGATATAGAAGATATCAACCCTTTTTCGATGATCATCATTGACAAAGCATTAAGCCTTAGATTCTTGAGCCGGGCCATGTCAAGAGTCAGAATAATAGAAGAGCATGTATGAGACGATGTATGAATGTGAATGAGGCAAGGAGTGTGTGCCAAGGCCGAGTTGTTTGGCGGTCCGTCCTCTCTGCCTACCCCTGCGGGGAAACGGCGTGATGGTTAGTTAGTTAACCGTTTCACTAAAACGCTCCACTAAGTTTCATTTGATAAAATCGACGTTAATCGCAATGTTTTCCATAGCACTCATTTTTAAATTAGTTTTTTTACATAACAAAACTTGCGAAAAGCGTTAAAATGCTTTCAATACCGAAACCATAACCGAAAGCGAAATAATACTGAGGTTGATCTTGATGCGCCGCGCCGGCGACCGATGGCGTTAACACATAACATTGTTAATTAGTCTTAAATTCGTTGAACATAACTATTTCATTCCAAAGGTTCGGGACCACGTTGCGCAAGTTTAACGTTTTGTCATTTGCACCGCTAATGCACGCAGGCACCATATATCTTCTCTGCTTTCACACGTCAATCGTCCCTATGGGTCTATACCTGTTTTGCTCATTTCACGGGCACGTGCACTCCAGCATCTGGAGATGATCCCAATAGAAATATAACTTCATATGACGTCACGCCTGGGCATAACAAAATGTGCACGAATTCTTTCTCCCATGGGAGTGAGTTTAGTCAATTGATAAAGATTTCGTAACGAATTGGCGGGAATTCTTCGTGAGAGGATGTACTAATTTACACTTCTGACTTATATTGACGTTCGGCAGTGCGGTGGACAAATGCACTAAGGGAGAGGCCGCCACTGCTGGTAGATATCAGTTTTAAGGTTATTATTTAACCATATGTTCATTTTATGGTGCTGAAATTTATTTACTGTTTACAAGAATCGCCAATTTCTCGTAATTTAGTTATCGGAAGTGTCAATTGAAATCGTAAATATTCCCAAACTTAGCCGTCAGCGCCGGACGAATTCCAATGCACGCCGCGACTACGCTCGACGACTTCGTAGCGAGAATGTCGAGTGAACTCTTCCTTCGAAGGTACCGTGTGAACACGCGGTGAAATGAGAATGGAACATTTCATCGAGTAAACCTTCATCCGAGTGAACCATGTGACTTCAGCATTACGAGAGCCTCGCTTGAATCTAAAAAATGTCACGTCATCATTCTTGTCGTGACCAGCGCCGAGGTCACATCGTACACTTTACGAACAAAAGTGAGAGCTTGTGCTATACAGCTATACATTATACCCTAATATATGTGAACGTAGCGAATGTGGGCGTTTCTCCAGTGAGCTCGTCGCTGGTTACAGGGGTAAGTAACAAACATTTGTAAAAGTGTCTTAACTAAATACGGCATCAAAATATTCCTGTGTGAAAAAGGGCGAACCTTTCCTTTGCCGCATTTGGACTACGCAAATATGTTAATAACGTGGCGGGCAATTCGCGCTCCCATTTAAAAAGGTCTATTCATTCAAAAGCAGATTTTGCTTTTAAGAACTAAATGGTGATATTATAATGTGAGATGCCTATATACTGTCAGATTGATTTTTTAACGAATCACAGTCATCTTTCCCCTCTTCACCCCCATAGTTTGGTTTTACCCCTCATCTGTATCTTCTGGTCTATTAAATTTAGATGTCTATGAAAATAACAGAAGTGCCCTTCGTACAAATTTGAATTGAAACAAATGTGCTACTGACTTAGTAACTTTTGCTTCTAGACCATTTAGCACGCTGTTTATCTCTCTTAAACTTGTTTGAAATTGTATATCGCTATCACATTTGAATATCGTAATCATGGTGAAACACAGTTTTGTATGGAATTATAATCCGAAACTAGGCCTACAAATGAATCAGGAAACATGCCCACTAGGCACTTTTTGGTGATTCTTTTTTTTCTATGATAGACAGTAATGGATAGATTAAAATTATTATTAATAATAATAATAGATAAAATATTAATAAAGAGGAAATACAGGCAAAAAGGTATTTTTACAGAAATATCATTAATAAGAGACAGTAAATACACAGAAAAAATAATACACTAAATACGAAGGAATACTAATAAAAGACGGATAATAATCGAAGTTTAATTCAACCTTTATAACCTGCAGTTACGGTGCTTATAAATATATTTCTGAATAACGTTCATCTATAAATTAGTAATAACCTCTGCCCCTGTAACAATGCATCAGAGATGGCAGCCTCTACTAACTAATACCACGATGGTGAGCAATTCTTGGGAACAACTTCTCGGAGCTATTTCAAAGGAGTGAAGGTTACCGAAGTACGCGTAATGTTTACTGAACGGATCTAATCACCTAAATAATAATATTGTTATGTTGTAATAATTACTAATCAGTACTAATCACTGAAACACTACCGGATTTGGAAGGACGTTTGTGCGGCCCGATTCATTTTGTGTTTGAGGCCAAAATACCCAACCAAACTGAAAGATTATTTTTGAAAACAAAAGGTAGGTATATCAAATATCTAATACGGACATGAGCTACTTTCTTTATTTTTGTTTCAAATTATAAATACCTAATAACTAACCCGGCCACGCGTTGCTGCGGCTAACGAAACACAACTCCATCTACTGGACGATTACCCAACCTTTATAACCAAGTGTTATTAACTCACACCACCATCTGTTACTTTGCATACAAATCAAATCCACACCGCCCTCTTGCCAGCCCGCTCATCCACAACATACAGACAACCTCCTTTATTAATATATTTCAATCAATTTACACAAAATCTAGACAAATTATATACCTACCCAAACCTTCCTCACGAATCACCCTTTCTATCCGTTCAGTAGTTTTTGAGACAGACAGACGCGGCGGAGGACTTTAATTTATAATATGTAGAGAAGATAGAGATAGGCCATTAAAGATTTAATATTTTCATGATTTTAGAGACAACTTGGGCAATTATTTGTCATTAAATGAAAAACATTTTACTACACTTAGTTATTATAAAAATATGATGAAATATAAAATAAAAATTTATAAAAGAAATCATTTTGATGGGCGTAAATTGAAAGTTATTTAAAAATTAATACATTTTTTTAGGTCAACAACCAATGAGAGTTTGACAGTTTGACTTAAGACGGGTCCATTGCGCGGGCAAACTCCAGACTATGGCCAGACGTTTGCTTTGACAGTCCCATAACAGACATTCAAGGTCATAAATTTTTGTAGTGTTTGAGTTTCCAGTGTTCGGCGTTTGAAGGTCATTTCGGCGCTTGGAGGACTTTTAAACAATTAATTAGGGTGAAGTTCGCGCAGTTCACACAATTTGACAACTGGTCTGGAATACGGACGTCCACGCGTACGCAATACTTGACGTTTGGCGTTTATTGCATGTCCTAAGTTACTATTGGATTTGAGATGCACAGATATTTTAATAGATATTTATTTATTAGAAAATATTTCCAACTAATATCGATTACTATTGAATTTAGAGTGCGTGAATAATTACGTAGCATCAAAAATTGAATAAATTTAAATTGGTCAATTTTCTTTCGTGTCTCTGAAACCGATTTATAAATTAATAGACTTTATTTACAAGTGAGTTCACGAAAGAAATAATCATCCATTACGACAGTGTGTTTATTTAAAATCATAAATAATAATTTTAGGTCCGCGCAGTTGATAACCAAAAAACTTGACGTTTGACGTTTTTCGTTTACGTAAATGTTAAAATGCGTTCAATGTGGAAAAGATGCTACACCAGGAAGAAAACACAGACATTTATTTATCAGGAAAGATTTCCGACAAATATCGATTAGGTTTTGCACCAATAACATTATATAATAACGTCATTGTATTGCACGACCTAAAGTTACTAGAATTTAGAGTGCGTAAACATTTACGTCAAAAACAGAATAATTAAAAATATTTGATATTATATTATAATTTTATTATCAAATATTTTGATTATTATATTATATTTAGGTTTAATAATATTTTAAACTCGTGATTATGCTCGCTCATGGCACATAACCGTAAAAGGCCATTCCGTTTTCCCCACACACGACCGCATCGCGTATCTTCTGTCAAAAAATGAATTCTCCCCCCCGCCAGCACCCGCCTGCCTTCCCGCTTCACCCGAGATGGGATGTTTAAGTTGTGTTTTTGTGTTTTGTTTTCCGCAGAACACGGGAAGCTCAAACACTACAAAAATTGTCAAACATTTATGACCTTCAATGTTTTGACCTTGACTATCAAAGCAAAAGTCTGGCGTTTTCCCGCCCAATGGACCCGACTTTATGTATATTTTTGTAATATCTATGATATTTACACGTTTATTAATAATAAGAATAATTCCAGATAAAATATAAATTTGATATCCAACTTTAATTGCCTAAGAAGTGTTTATATTCATAATGAAGTGCACATCAAATTTTTCAATTCAAGTGCGTTGATTGTTTTTCGCAGTGATTCAATATGAAATAAATGCATTTCCGTCAGGAACTATCACGGATTTGATAGCAATAGTAGTATTTATGAAATGGCGTGAGGCAACCAGTATTTCTGGTTGTTGGATAATGGTAGTAGGATTGTGCAACGCCGATTCGAGAGGGATGAGCTTGTCGAGTTGCATCTACAATTAGTTAACTAAACAACACGAAATCCCCACTGAATGCACAAAGCGCACGCAAAACTTTGACTTTTACTAGTACTTATCGGTTTCACGTTTACTTATACAACAGCTGATGTATATTATGTTATTATAAATATGTTTGTTCATGCGATTCATATACCTTGTGATGTGACATTACAATTTAAAATAAAACAATAACTTTTATGTAGGCAAAACGGCACGTAATAATAACACCCGTGTCAAAGAACGCCTAAGATGTTTACATAGTAATGGCTTCTCCGAATTTGCGAACCATCTTATTGAAACAGAACACAAATTTAATAAAAACATAGGCGTTACCTTAAAGCATAAATACCTACGCCAATGATAAATACGAAATAGGTATCAGATTGGATAACTTGGAAGCACTAGAACTAAGGAAAGCCAAAAACATCAATAATCTCTGGCTTGCCATTGAAGTAAAATCATGTATTGGTTTCATAGTGCTTTCACACAAACGAAGTATTGAAATCCGTAAGTCTAAACATAAACTTTAAAAGTTAATAAAGTACAATCAAATAAATTTAAATAAAAGTCCAATACTTAGGTTTTTCCCCATTGACAAAGATCATTCTCTTTCCCTTATTTCTCCAACTACCCTTACGCCAACTTCTTCCTTCACTTCCTTCCTTCATTTTGTTTTAAACCATGTTATTTTTATAATACATGTAACTGACCTTTAGTAGAGTATTATACTGCCCTGAAGAAGCTACGGTTGTAGCGAAACCAGGTCGGCATAAAGTATAAAAATAAAAGTGGTGTTCACAATGTTATTGTTTTATTTTAAATTATAAATATGGTTTAATTTAAATTTAATCTAACACAGCTTTACCATCGTGATGTAGGAGTAAGAAAAAGTACGAAAATTTTATGATTTTCTCACAACCATTTTGGTAAATGTTAGGAAATATCGGTATAGAACCTAAGGCCTTGTACGTTCATGTTTGACGTTTTGGCTCGATCGAACATGTTGACTTAGTACTATTCTCGTCAATACGTCAAGGTTTACAGCAGCTCTTGATAAAATTTCACAACGTTTCCATCATAATTTTCCGTATATTATATGGCAACATTACAACATCATTTAGTTAATAACCTGCTGGTGGGAGTGGGAAAGTCATCAACAAGTTAGTTAAACTGATAGGTAATAAATACATTGATAGTTCAGCGATGGCGTTTAAAACCGGTTTGCACGACTTATTAGAATAATTAGTTCGTAACTAAAAAATAAGAAAGTATATTATAGTGTTGATTTTACTGTAGTGATATTATGATGCCGAAGGGTAGTTGAAGTGAGTAATTCATTTTGTATTTTTTTCAGGCAGGAGTTGTTAAATTTCTTCTGGAAACTGTTGGATCAACAGATGAACAACTGCAAGAGGCCTCTGCCGGCTGTCTGTGCAACATCAGGAGATTAGCTTTGGAAACTGACAAGTCCAAAATCAAAACATAGAAAAACTAAGGAATAAAGTGTGGAAGGTTTGTCCACGGCATGGCGCGGGCAACACACAATTTTGTAAACACACCAACATAATAAACGTTAACTTAGTCAAATGAGTCCATAGTGATTAGGCTTTGCAATTCCGCAATCCCGCGGGATTTCGGCAACATTTGATCCCGCGTACAAGCTGGATTTGCGGGATTGCGAGATTAAAAAAAATACTAAATCACCAAAAACATGCCATGATGTCAGTCCCACCAGCTGTGTGAAAGCAGAGAGAGGTTTTCCGTTGCTGGGCTTTAGTACACAAATGTTCGTTCACGTATGTGAGAGGACTCTCCACAGTTAGGGTTGCCATCCGTCCGGGTTTCCCCGGATTTGTCCTAGTTTAGAGGGCGTCCGGGGAGCGTCCGGGCGGGGCTTCATTTGATGTCCGGGTTTAAAAAAAATTTAAAGTCTTAAAATTTAAAGTCAAACTTATACGTTTGTCCCGAGGAAGGAACGGTCGATCTGAAACCGGTCGGCTTTAAACAAATATAAAAGTGGTTCAAACACAGTAACATTGTTTTATTTATCTTTAATTAAAATTAAATTCAATTTCCAAGAATACAGCTGCATTGATTTTTACAAATTCCTTTTAAAAAGGGAAGATAATCTATTAACTATCGGAAAGAGTGATAAATACAAAAAAAACTGAAAAGTAAAAAAGGCGAGAGGCTGAGGAAGAAGCTTTAATAGCTAGATAATCAAATAATGTACTTTTGAGTGCAATAATTTCTTTTCAATTTTGTAGTTAAAGTTATGATTGTTTTTATTGCGTAAAAAATTCTAACTAATTATTAAAACAATTTGTAACAAACTGTAATAAGATTCTGTTTTGTTAGTACATTTATAATGATGATAAAAGATGACTAAATTTAATTTGAAAATAAATAAAAAGGTGATTTATGACATTTTCACTGACTATGTTTAAAAAAACATGTCCGGGTTCTGGTCTCTAAAATCTGGGGTTTTCACGCGTCTTGTCCTGGTTGCCAAATTTAAGATATGGCAACCCTATCCACAGTCCATTTTTACGATCTAAATTTTTATCAAAGTCTTCTTAAACTACTTATTACGATACGTTTTCAGTGTACTTTACAATTACCAAAGATAATTGACTTCAAAGGACCATAGAGAGCCAGATGGTTGTTATTTTTATCAAAGTCTTAATAATATTTGGCTGATTTATAAAGCGCCGTTTTCGTGAAAAATCACCTCAAGGGCGCTGGCTCTTCTTTAAATACAAATAATTTTAGGTTTTCAATGTATTTTTATAATATTACCAGTAACAAAGATGATTGATCGCAAATGACTGTGGAGAGTCCTGAGTGTTATATTTTTATACATTATTCCGATTTTTTTAATCAAATTTTCTTAAAACACTTATTATGTTACCTTTTCAACATTTTTTTTTTAAATATTACTAATTCCAAAGATGATTGTTACGAATAGTTCTATTAAGTGATTTACACATTATATGTTACATTTTCAATGTATTTTTTATAATATACTAGTATCGAAGAAAATAGATAAATCATTAAAAAAAATCATAAATTGTTTGGTATTATTTCAATTTAATACCCCTTAATAAACATTCCGCGGGATTTCTAAATTATATCCCGTGATCCCGCGGGATTTGAAAAATATGCATGATTTGCTAACCCTAATGGTGATAGCTAAAAATACAAAATATCTTTTAAAATGAAATTAAATTAATTAATGAAAAGGAATTACTGAAAGACTGCCTGAAAGTTGAGGGACGAAGAAAATGGATCCAATCAATTACATCAATTCTTTGCACAACAGAAAGTGTTCGGAAAAAATCTAAAATACGAAAAATGCTTTTCGAATCAATTTCGTAATAATATATTCTTAATTCATTGTTATAACTAGAATAAATAACTAATATGAACGAACGTGTCTTTAATTTCTTCACCATGTATTTTTCATATTTACATTTTTCATTTCATGTACATATTTCAACAAGCGAAGTTAGGTGAGATTAATATTATTTGTAGAACATATTTTACAAGCAATGATATTTACAGAGAAACGCATAATAACTGAAAATCAAGTATTGAACCGCAAGTTCGCATTGTAAAAAATTATGTGAATTATAAAAAAATTAAAGAATATTCTGCACATAAAACGGACATTAAACAATACGCCAAATCATGATTGATTTTAGAAATCTCTTTAATCCCACGTAATTTAAGTCTAGCCATAACGGTATAATTAGTGGTTGCTAAATAAATCTCGTTTCAATATTTTATTTGTGCCAATCCTAAAAAGATGGTGCTTTATTATTTAAATCCGCCGTAGAGGCCATGAAGCGCATTGAAAAAAAAACAACCCGAAAAACAAAGGTTTTTTTACTATAATAAATCTATTTTAAAATGTCATTTAAAACTTCTTTTTTAACTGGAGGTTGAACTTTCCTACCTAGTAAATAGTGCCGACAACTCTAATCACCGAGTCAAATCTTGACTGGATAAGACCGAGATACATTGCGTAAATTAACTGCTTTTCAATTAATTTCATAGAAATGCGTGTATGTCCGTGATTGTCATCAAACGTTCACAGAATGCATTGTCATCGACAACAAGTCTATTTGTCGAGTTTCAGCTCGATCGGATATCGTGAAGTAGGTTAATTTCAACGTCCAAGGATCCACTTCATTCAAACACAGAAAATCGAAATTCAAATAGATGTATTTAAAAAAATATTTAGTTAAACCGGTTTTGACTTAATTTATTGATTTAGTTCAGCTTCAACGATTTGTTTACGAGATAATTTAATGATACTTTCATTGATGGCTATAAGTGATTTCAAATAAATAATAATATTACTTTTATTTGCATAAGAAAGCCACAGTCGTTTGCTAATTCGCAAGTAACTCAAATATTTTTGTGAAAATATTTTAGAATTTCCAAGTTCCATATTGTGTACGGATATTCGTGGAAGGATATATTGTGTAAGTTGTTATTTTTGTGTAAATAGTAATTTTTCGGTCAAAGTACAACTTGAAATTGAAGGTTTAAAAAATATAACAATGAAACGAACGTACGCCCATAGTTGAGAGTTCCGTTGCAAACCTATATCGTAATCAATCAGTAATCAAATCACCATTTTATTGTGAGGTTACAACGGTTGGAAGAACACCTAATCTATTTATTTATTAGAATAAGAAAAGACTGGCGTAAAGCAGCGCAGCGGACACCGGTCGGGCGGCGTGGATTTGATTTTTATGCAAATCTACAGTTTTATTCAGGGATTGATAAAATAGTGCACACTTGACCATCAAAACAAGAGAAAGGTCACTAACATTAGCTCCACACAGGAGACCACGAGGAAAATAATTTTCCTCGGGACCTACGTCATCTCAGGGGATGCTATTTGGAAGTTTTTTAAGGAAAGGAAGGAGAGGAAGTTCTGAAAAGTAAATAGGTATGAGGGGTGGGTAGGAATCTGGGGGTCAGTGTGTCCAGGAGTGACGGACGTATGAATCCATCCCTCCAACCACGGTTCAAAGCGATGTGTCGAGAGATTCCAGCTGGAGGATAAATGACCTCCCTCAATCCTGCCTACCACACGGCAGGGTAGCAGACACCTTACCCCATGAACCCGGGCTCTCCTGCTAAATCACCAAACGTAGCGAACCACTTGGGGTGACCTATGAGGCAGAGATGTTGGTTATCCAATAAATAGTTCCCGGGGCGGCGGTACCCATATCCGGCTTATTTTTTTTATTTTTTTACATGGGCTCCACACAGGAGGCCCTGAGGAAAATAATTTCCCTCAGGGGCCTATGTCATCTTTGGGGATGCTGTGTGGATGGTTTTTTTAAGGAAAGGAAGGAGAAGAGAGTTCTGGGAAGGAAAAGGGTTTAAGGGGTGGGGAGGAATCTGGGGTTCAGTGTGTCCTGGTCATCCGCCCCGCGAGGCCGTGCAACACCGGGAACTTAAGCTGGTAACTTATAACTTATAACCAAACATGTTTTAGAAACTTCACACTGCTATCAATGTTCATAATGAAAGGAATTACTTTTTAATACTCTCTTGAAGGTTATACCCATCAATATAGAATATAGTATATAATTGAAGAAGATCGTACTAATAAATATAAAGAATCTTAAAACAGAATAAGACACAGAAAAATACAAGGGTATCTGTAATGGTAAAGATAAATTGACGGAATTGGTTGAGGCGCTGTACCCTGTTAGTACAAGAGATCCTGGGTTCGAGTCGAGTTCGAGTTGCGACCGTAACCCCTTTGGTTATATTATTATTTTTTTTATTATTATTTGTTATTTTGGTTATATGTTATCTTCTTCTTCAATAATAATTATTGTATTTGTCAGGCCCGTGAAATCAACGCGGGATAAAAAAAAAACATTGGGGCACGCTTGATTAAATTTTAACACAGTTTACGAAACTCGCAATAAAGTACTTAATTTTACTATCGTAAGAAATTTGAGCATGACCGAAAACTTTTACCTTTTTTCCAAATCAAAAATTGTTACGAACGCTGGTGTAACTTTTACTTTCAGTAGATAACTTTTTACAGTGTCAAGAATATAAAATTTGACGGCAATTATTTGTCAATAAAAAAGTAGGTCTATTCGTAAAACAAGTGCCGTTCGCCGAAGAAAGAAACGCAAAACGCCTTTCACATTTTATACCATCCGCACGTTATTCGTTCTTTCTTTTTCATACTAATGGGACCGTTTTCACCGTGTATCATTGACGTTACACTACACTGCGTGATGAGAATTCGTATTGGTTTTACTTTCGATTATATTTGGTGAAGTCTTTATGGCACGGGTGCTGGTGCTGGTGCTAATGATCCTATCCATTGTGCATAACTTTCCAAAGAATCCATCACTCTAATGAATAGAACGGTAAGTATCTAAACATTTGCAGCTATTCATTCATTACAAGGCATATAAAAAAGCATAGTCAAGTTCGTTTACAATGACATCGATGGGGTCGGTAAATTGATGGTTATCTATTTTTTTTAATAACTATTTGATAAGTTTGTCGCTAATAGCGGTTGGCACTGCTTCTAGCGAAGAGAGAGATAGAGCGAAAGAAGTTTATAAGGGATGTAAGAAAAGAGTAAGTGTTGGAGTGAAAGAACGAAAGAAACGCCTGGAAGACGAAGAGGGAATGAAAATGACAAAAAACACTTCCAAGAAAACATTAAACTGTTTTGGAAGGAGTTCAAAAGGTCCCGGAGTGGTTCAGAGAACGGAAGCCTGAAAGTCATAAAATCGAAAGATGGAAGAATGTTGACGAATGAGGAAGAAATAAAAGAGAGATGCATAAAATGTTTTGAGGAGGTCTTCGAAAGCAATCCGGGTGATAGTGAGGCCAGCGCTGAATCGGATATGAACGATCACGGAGTGAATGTTATCAAAATCAGCGTGGATGAAATAAAAAATCGATAAAATGCATGAAGAATGGTAAGGCTGTTGGTTACGACAATATTGCTGCCGAATACTTTAAAGGAGATAGCCATATATTCTCAGATAGTTGTGCAAACTTTTTAACCAGTGTTTAGAGGAGGGTTACACGCCATTAGATTGGAGAAGGGCTGTAATCATGCCGTGTAAAGGGTCACGTGTGGAATGTGGGAATCATAGGGCTATTAGCCTGCTAAGTTCAGTCGGCAAGCTGTACGGAAGAATATTGTTTGAAAGGGTAAGAATGGAAACAAAGGATAAAATATGGGATGTGCAAGGTGCCTTTATGAGTGGAAAGGGATGCATGGACCAGATTTTCTCCTTGCGTATGCTTACTGAGAAGTTTCTGGCGAAAAACCAGAAACTTTTCTACGCCTTTGTAGATCTACAAAAAGCATACGACCGAGTCGACAGGAAAAAGCTATGGAAGGTTTTGTCCAAGTATGGAGTGAATACAAATCTCATACAGGCAATTGCGTCTCTGTACGAGGGAAGCGTTGCGTGTGTTAGGGTGAACGGTGGTTTTACGGGGTGGTTTGACATCACAAAAGGTGTCAAGCAAGGCTGCGTAATGTCACCATGGTTATTCAATCTATACATGGAAAATTGTAAGCAAGAATTGAAAGAGGTAGGATTGGGCGCGAAATTGAGTAATCTGAAAGTATGTTGCCTGTTGTATGCTGATGATGCGGTGCTGATTTCTAACACTATGGAAGATCTACAGACTCTCGTATCTAATATGACAACAGTATGCAACATAGTTGTGAATGATGAATACTTGGAGCAGGTGGATGAGTTTGTGTATCTGGGTAGTATGTTTACGAGAGATGGGAAGGCTGATAAAGATATTGAAAGAAGGGTGAATGCCGGTAACTCCATTAATGGTGGACTGAATGCCGTTGGCGCTAATAAAAAACTGTCAAAAAAGGCGAAGCTAGCAGTCCACAATGGAGTCCTGGTACCTACCCTGATGTATGGAAGTGAGGCATGGAACTGGCAGAGGAAGGATGAAAGTAAACACAATGCTGTTGAAATGAGATCCCTGAGGCGTATGTGTGGTAAAACAATGTATGATCGTGTGAGAAATGTTTATATCCGCAAAGAATGTAAGGCTGGTGTAAGCATAATGAGTAAGATTAAGAAAGGGACCCACAGATGGTTTGGGCAGGTAAAGCAAATGAACGAAGAAAGTAGTGTAAGAAGAATATACGACGCAAATGTGAATGGTAGAAGAAGTCGGGGACGCCCAAGGAAGACATGGCACGATCAAGTGAATCAGATACTTGAGTCGGGCCATGTCAAAAGTCAGAATAATAGAAGAGAATGTATGAGACGATGTATGAATGCGAGTGAGGCAAAGAGTGTGTGCCAAGACCGAGTTGTTTGGCGGTCCGTCCTCTCTGCCTACCCCTGCGGGGAAACGGCGTGATGGTTAGTTAGTTTAGTTAGTATTACTAATAAGTTTTGGAGGATATACCCGTCAATTTAATATATCATTGACGAAGAAGGTAATACTAATAATTCTAAACGAAATATGAAACAGAACGAGACAAAGAAAAGTAATAATAAGATATTAGAATAAGTGGTGAAAAACAGAACTTTTTTTGCGTTAACTCCACACAGGAGGCCCTGAAGAAAATAATTCCCCTCAGGACCTATGTCATCTTTGGGGATGCTGCGTGAAGGGTCTTTTTAGATAAGGAAGGAGAGTAGGTGGGTAGGAATCTGGGGGTCAGTGGGTCCAGGAGTGAAGGACGTATGAAATCCATCCCTCCCACTACGGTGCAAGGCGATGTTCCGAGAGAGTACAGCTGGAGACTCCCTCAACCATTCTCTCCTGATCCGGCCTGCCATGCAGCTGGTGGGCAGATGCATCAGCTGCCAAGACTCGGACAAACTCACTCCATGAACCCGGACACCCCGACTAAGACACCAATCGTAGCGAACCACTTGGGGTGACCTATGGCAGAGGTGGGCTTAATTTAATGTTAAAATGTATATTTTTCTCATACATTGTAAATACTGTAAGTACATAACAAAAATGCGCATAAACAAATAATTTCGTAAGACATGTACAAAAGATAATTCATATATTCGCGTGTTTTAAATACAAATAATTAAAAAAATATATTTTTGAATTTTTTTATTATGTAGGTATATCAAAAAAATTCTTCAAATTAGGATTAAATACACCCACCCCAAAGGTGTGTTACAAGTACTTGATTGATGTATTAAAGTTTTTTCCGTCTACTTTGTACGACTTTTCGACAGACTCCGGCTCGAGAGGTGAAAAGGTCTACCTCAACCAGTCTCCCGATTCGGCCTGCCACGCAGCTGCTAGGCAGACGCATCCGCCGCCAAGACCCGGACAAAGCTCATCCCATGAATCCAGGCCCCCCTGCTAAAATTTACCAAAAATGTAGAGAACCACTTGTTCTGTAGCGCAGTTTAGTGATAAAATCACCTCGAGGGAGTGAGAAAGGGGTGTCATTAAAAATGGAGCCATCAGCGCTGACTTTGTGTTGAATTTTATTTCAAAATTAGGAAATATTGGATAAAATAAGCAAAATAATAAAATAGGTAGATAAACTTCTATAAATAAAGTCCACTGACAATGTGTTACTAGCGAAATACTGTTTTATTTATATGCGAATAAACTGAACATGGTTTCAATGTTGGATTATAATTCCATGATGATAAGCAATTTATTATTATTATATTCCAATTGCAGATGTCCCTCCAGTAAAGCTATTTTGGCAGAATCGATTTGGCAATTACCAATTTGTTTCTTCGTACTTACCCATTACCAATGGGATAGCCAAGCTGTGTCAGCGAGATCAATCAATACACAGGTTGAGGTTCACGGACTCTACGTTTATTGAATGTTATTTAGACATCGGATTAGGGTTGCCATCTGTCCGGCTTTAGCCGGACATGTTTGGCTTTTTTAGGTCGTGTCCGGCTAAATATTTATATGTCCGGCCTGTCCGGCTTTTGCTAGGCTTTTTGTTAGTGTAACGCGGTGCACGCAGCGCCTGCAGAACGAACGCAACGCAAGCTACGCAAGGCGCAACGTGTTAAGTACGAGGCGGGGGCCTCTTGGTTCACGCGGGTTTTGTCTTCCGAACTTCTGAAATTGGCGGAATATTACTTTCAAAGAGTTTTCTCTTTAATAAACGCCCAGTGGACCAAGGAACGCAATAAATTGCAAACAATTGCTAGGATGGTGTATACATTTTATAATTTAAAAATGACATGTCAAGGATTTTACATGAAAACGACATTTTGGATAAAGTAGGTGAAAACGCCAAACATACAAAATGGTAGATTTTTGTAATTTTTGAATATTTTGGAGAAGTCGGGATTTCATTTTAATTTATGTTTTCCGTTTTTTATCCACAAAGATAAATATGTTTCATTTTATATATATTTAACGAAAAAATTTAGTCAACTGTTTAACAAGAAAAAGAGTTATGTTTTGTTTTTCGTTATTTGTTTTTGGGGTGTTATGCCGTGTTGCGCTACCTCCTTCTTTAGCCAACGTTTCGGACATCGTTGCAGTGTCCATCATCAGGGCAGATCCGGTAGATGTCCGAAACGTTGGCTAAAGAAGGAGGTAGCGCAACACGGCATAACACCCCAAAAACAAATAACGAAAATGCTTTTGGCCGTGAAAATCTTAAAACTTATCTATGTTTTGTTTGTTTGTTTTATAAGTTTAGTATGTTACGAGAATGTCTACAGACAGAAGACTAAATTTTTTTATTTATTTTGTTATTGACATATATGTTATACAAATGTCAACTGATGACAAGGATAAGACTGATTGTTGTTATTAAATTGGTAAATGTGTGATTAATAAACAACTGTAACTTGTTGCAGATTTTTTATTATTATTACATTAATTACATTAATTCAATTCAATTCAATTTATTTATTCCTTAAAAACATTACAAAATTTAAAATTTTAATGCGTTTTAATTATGTATAAAAGTTATGTCCAAAATTATGTACGTACGTCCGGCTTTTAGGGCTAAATGCCCGGCCTTACAGAGCGCAGTCAGGCTTTTTTATTTTAGAAGATGGCAACCCTACATCGGATACAAAGCATGACACGACAATGATTGTTTCAGAAGGATTTTTAGGAAAATGGCGAGAATGCCAGCGAACGGCAGCGAGCGACTCTAGATGGCGCAAGTAAGGGAATGAAATTACCCGCCAGCTTATTCTGGCGTCTGGCCCGCAAACGCTGTCAGATGTCAGGGATACCCTTATACAAAAATATATTTTTTTATTTACATTTAAACCCGCTAAACTACTTATGTAGTTTGTCAGCAGGTACATAATGACAACATTGGTACATTTTCAAACATTGTATACATATATAATTTTATAATTTTGATGCTAAATATCAATTAAATAGATTATTTAAATTACCGAAATAGTATATACATGTAAGTAGCACTAGAAGCCTTAAATAATAAAAAAGTACAAATGGATTTAGTATGATATGATATAATAAAAAATTAGTATGTTATGATATAATAAAAAAGTACAGATGGATTTAGTATGAACAAATGAAATATAATCACAAGTAAATTAAAAGTTTCATATACATTAGGTATTACAAAAATTGTAATGAATTTACCAATTCCTTCAATGTGAGTTTCAATAAAGAATACAAGGACTTCGGTAGGGCATCAATATAAATCATCCCTATCTAATAGCCATTTCCTTAGTTTATATTTGACTTTACCATTAAAAACGTTATTATTTTTGATTGTCATTGGTAGTTTATTGAATATTTTGGGTACAATATAGTTTAGGGTCCTTTCACCGTATTTATTGGTACATTTCGGAACCACCAATCCTTCATTTTGAGTGAATCTTGTATTATGTTTATGGTAAACTCTTTCCCTGTACAAGGAATCGGTCATATGTCAAATGTAAAATTAAATGTCAAATGTATAATTGTCATTATGTAAAATGGATTCGCTGTCATTCTCTACACTATCATCGTATATTCATAGCAGTGATGGGGACGCACGGCCCGCGAGCACTTTTTGCCCGGCAAAATGAAAACCGCAAAAAATAAATAAATAAAAAAAATACATTCAGAACGCGGAAATGGTTTTCTTTACCGGTGCGTCGTATTCTAAGGAAACCATCCTCCAGTGAAAATTAAAATAAACTACTGACGCAATTCAAGTTGCGGACACATCTACTGAAACAATTCAAGGGAAACCATTCTCGCATTCCTAATGCAGTATTAGATTTCTAGTTGCCGACTCATGTGTGAACATGATCTTTGGTCACGTATTGCTCCATTTTGTTATTCGAAGAATAGGCCACTTGCATCACATTTTTAAAAAAAAATTCCGGTTTAGGCAAATATTCTAAGACATTCTGTATTTTGAAACGTATCATGTTCGTATTAAAAAGGTAACCTTGCGGCAGAGCAGAGACCAGGGCTCAGGATAGTGGGCCAAGTAGTTATCTGTCATGTAGGTAGGGTTTTCAATCAAATAAAAGAAGAGGAACTTTATAAAAATGTATTGAATCCAAAACCACAAAAAGTAACAAGGAAGTGTACAAACTTCGTACCAAGTTAACAAAAAGGAAATACAAAAATACACATACCAGATGGACTCCTAATGGACACGCTAAGCTAACTATACGGAAATAACCCCGGTAGACGAACGCGATCTTGCTTCGCAGTGAGAAAACACGAGACGGGACGGGAACTCCAGTCTTCCCATATGGGAACGGCGCGGAACCCAGAGCACCAAGGTCGTCCTTCTAATTGGGCAGGAGGACGCTATACCTCCAAGGAGCGCATTCAGCCACGGGCCATCTCTACGAACTCCAATCCAAAGGCACGTGGTCCCCATCAGTAGCCAAGTCTGGCGTATTACGGTTAGCAGACCGTGACATTGCGACGCGGGGTCGTGAAGGCATATTATAGTAGCCAACACCAGGAGCAATTCACTTCACGATTCCTTTTCCAGAAATACATCCACCACACGGCCAACCAGCCACATCGGAAAAAAGTGGGACTTACACGTCATCCACTAAAAATAACTCGTACACGAACCTCGCGTGTTACGTAAAAAACACCCCGCGTTCTTTTAGGTTTAAAATCGACTTAGATTCTCATGATTAAACGTAAATTTAAACACCAGGATGGTGAGTCACCAATTTACGACCCAACTGCCCAAGTTGATCGGAAATAAGTGCCCATAAACAAAAAAGAACTCTTTCTTTTCCAAAAATTACCAGTGTCCAAAAAAACACCATAGACAAAATAACCACCTAAGCAAGAACTGCATTAGTCACATAATTATTTATGTGACAATTCCCCCCTTCCCACGAAAATGTTTGCCCTCAAACATGAAAAACTAAGTCCACAAACTAACTACACTATGAGTCCATCAGGTATCTAGAAAAATGATAACAAAAACATTAATTAGTAATTAAAATAACAACTTAGAACTAAATTTCTTAAAGGTAAATCTCTTAAAATTAAATTTCTTAATAATAAAGAACAAACGAGAAAAAGAAAGGCACGAAAACAAGGAGTCAACCATCATCTACTAAATTAAACAAAGTTTTGAATTTACTTTAAAAAAAAAGGAGACCTGTTGTTTTCGTGTCAATTTAACAAGATTTATACTTATAAAATACTCAACATTTTATATTTTAAGAAAAAACACAACCAAATAAATAGTAGAAAAGAAAAAAAAAAATTTGATCACTTTTCCTTATACAGGAAATAAAGGCCAATTTGGCTTCACTTTTTAGGGTTAAACAGCCCTCACTCGCACTGAATTTACGCTATATTTGAATAGCAAAAAAAAAGTAACCTATCTAACTAAGTCCATCCGGTTTAACATTCTTAAGATAAAACTTAAAAATAAACAAATACTTAAAATTAAAGAAGCCTAAATTATGAAAATATCTATATAGATATACATTTTTCAATCAGAACAATGGAGTTCAATGTTGGCAAAACTAGAACACAAGAAAATACTTTTCTGTGTTATAAGTAATATAGAATCAGTATACAAACTGTCTATCAGACGTGGACAGAGTAGGGATCTTACATTGGATCATCTAACTGTCATTATTGAACCAGGATTTACAATTCCGAAGAAATACCTATATGTAAAAAGGTCGTCAAACTAGAATAATATTTAAATTATCCAATTTTCAAAAATCAAATCAGGTCAGGTTTTATAAAACAATAAATACCTGCCAATCAAGGTGGTCAGATTAGGATTTACATAACTCAATACCTATCTATCAGATCATGACAAAAGTCGATTGGTACTTAACAGCAAAACAGAAAGTTAAGCTCGCAGCTTAGGATATCCAAAAATCCATTAAACAACCTGCATCAAAAACTCAAAAGAGTGACATTGTTTGTAAAAAAAATGAGACCACGGTAATACCCAAGCTGGCATCCCTTAAAAAAAACACTCCACGAGTGCACAAAAGTCAGCATTTCTTGTACAAACAAAACAAAATGTGTGATCAACTATGGCTTTCAGTGAGTTGACACTATTCGAGGTGTGATCAATTCAAAATTTTAATGAATGACACTAGTAATACTTAATTTAAAGTTTAATAATGATACTAACAGTAAGATATTAATGTTTATATTATTTAGAGTTAAAACTATACAGAACAGACTTAGACTTAAAAAACTAAACAGAACACACTTTCCTGTATTAGAGGCAAAGCGATAATTCCAAAGGAATTAATTATTAGTTAAGCACGCCGAAGCAGTACTAACTTTGTTAGAGACAAAACAACTTTCTTATGAACTAAGATTTATATAAAGAACTTTTAGGAAAGCTATACCATACTTAAACTTATGAAATACAAAATATCAATAATAAAACTAACAGAACTTTTGTGCATCAGAAAGGTGCTCAAGTCTCTGAAACACAAAATTCCAAAATATTCCTTCTCAAGTTCTCTGGAGGTTCCATGGGCAATGGGCAATAAAAGAGCCTCCAGTGGACTAAAGAAAGAAGGGCATAAACTTAAAAATAATAGCATTACAACTAAATCCGTTAAACAGACGGAACAAGGTATGAAATCAGTGTGTGTGTACTCATGTGAACAAGTATATTATTACCAAAATAATCATACGTTTAATAATACAAAAAAAAAGAAACTCGAAACTAGTGCATGTTATTATTAACAGAAAAGCATATTAACAGAGGAAAGAAAGACTTAACTAACAAAATTTGGGCGCCAGTGACCACAAGGATCACATTCCAGTTTACCGAGGGTAAATAAACGGTTTATCGTCAATGAACTAGAATTAAGTGTCTGTACTGAGCACAAGATTTGGAGGTACCAAACTCCAAAGCATGAGACCAGAACAATCACAAAAGAAACAAATGTAATTAAATGAAGCAGTATGAAGGTTCGGTATTCCCTCATGCCACCGCATAAAAAAAATATTTAAAAAAAACTTAATAGTTTTTAATATATCTAATTATATGAAGGTAGTATTATTCTAATACTAATATATGCATAGTATTAATTATAAAGATAAGTATACCTATAAATAAATATAGCTAACTATGTATAAACGACTACTTATAAATATCTATAAATACACTAGGATTTTAATCAAAATATACTTATGAGGTCTATAATCCTCGTCAAAATTTGTCATTAAAATATATGCGTCCATATTGTGTAACTGACGACGACCTTCTGTCATCCTTGTGCACAGAACGCAAAAGATCGTCGGTTAGTTATGATAAATGTCTAACCATGTAAATAAAAATTTTAATTTAATTTATAATTAAATTATTATTCTCAAATAATTATATGAAAATAAATGTAATAATAGGATTAACCAAGCTGTTATAATTAATTATTTATTTGTAACACGTCAATTACCAAACACCCTGTACGTATGAACTCGAAAAATAGTCATTGATTTTCAATAACGACAAAGCCATTTATAATTTATTTAAAATCACCTTAGAATGCAGTAAATATTTAAAATAATAATTATTTTTTACAACATACGTTCCACGAATTCCCTTTATATGTATGAAGGTATAACCGGACACAAATGCGAACAAGAATAGTGCCGTTACTATATTCTCCCAATATTTTAGTAACCGCAAGCTTATAATAAACAATTATTTATGATAAATGTCTGTCACAAGTCGTCCTATGTTTAAAAAACAAAAATAACGTATTTAATAATGAACCTCCGCGGCTTTGTAAGTAAACAATGCACATAACCTGACAAATGTCAACAAGAATTGACAGCTCGGCTCCGATAAACCATAACATAGATAGCTGACAGTTAAAACAGAATTGCCAGTAAACAGAAAAAATGTTCCCAACAATATTTCGGTTATCATCTCTAGAGGTATTATGAATGAATTTTGTGTTTAACATTATCTTAATGACAACACTTAAAGTTGGTGTCACTATAATTACATGCCTTACGAAAAGGTAAACAAACAATAATATTCACACAACAAAATGATCATAACACAATGAGGTGTATTTTCAGAATGACACACAGAATCTCTGCAGAACGGTTAATGTTAGATATAAAACCAAATAAATGCACACACACCGATTCATCTCTGATTTCTCTAAAATTATCAGCAAAAGAACTGAAAATCCACCCCACATGACAGAAAAGTACGTTTCGGGCACCGAAAATAACTGATTTTACACGTTGGAAGCGCCACTGAAACGTATCATGTTCGTATTAAAAAGGTAACCTTGCGGCAGAGCAGAGACCAGGGCTCAGGATAGTGGGCCAAGTAGTTATCTGTCATGTAGGTAGGGTTTTCAATCAAATAAAAGAAGAGGAACTTTATAAAAATGTATTGAATCCAAAACCACAAAAAGTAACAAGGAAGTGTACAAACTTCGTACCAAGTTAACAAAAAGGAAATACAAAAATACACATACCAGATGGACTCCTAATGGACACGCTAAGCTAACTATACGGAAATAACCCCGGTAGACGAACGCGATCTTGCTTCGCAGTGAGAAAACACGAGACGGGACGGGAACTCCAGTCTTCCCATATGGGAACGGCGCGGAACCCAGAGCACCAAGGTCGTCCTTCTAATTGGGCAGGAGGACGCTATACCTCCAAGGAGCGCATTCAGCCACGGGCCATCTCTACGAACTCCAATCCAAAGGCACGTGGTCCCCATCAGTAGCCAAGTCTGGCGTATTACGGTTAGCAGACCGTGACATTGCGACGCGGGGTCGTGAAGGCATATTATAGTAGCCAACACCAGGAGCAATTCACTTCACGATTCCTTTTCCAGAAATACATCCACCACACGGCCAACCAGCCACATCGGAAAAAAGTGGGACTTACACGTCATCCACTAAAAATAACTCGTACACGAACCTCGCGTGTTACGTAAAAAACACCCCGCGTTCTTTTAGGTTTAAAATCGACTTAGATTCTCATGATTAAACGTAAATTTAAACACCAGGATGGTGAGTCACCAATTTCCGACCCAACTGCCCAAGTTGATCGGAAGGAAGTGCCCATAAACAAAAAAGAACTCTTTCTTTTCCAAAAATTACCAGTGTCCAAAAAAACACCATAGACAAAATAACCACCTAAGCAAGAACTGCATTAGTCACATAATTATTTATGTGACAATTTTTTTTTGTTAATCGTATTTTTGAAACCCTGGGGATTTTTTGAAAATTTCAATTCGAAAAATCAGACCATTTTTTATAAACCGGAAAGACGGGACATAATTTTATAGGTGCGAAAAAACGATAATTACATAGCCGAAAATCATTTAAAAAAAAAACGTTTTCCACACGAATGGCACAGGAGAATAACGAGGCATACCAAAAATATTACATCTCATAAATATTTTTTTCCTTGATCCATCTTATTGATCATAAATCATTATAATGTACAACGTCTATATTAATAAATCCAATGTAATACACTTGTACTTGTAAATAATAATAATAATATTACAAAATTTGATTTTGATAAAATCAGCACCATAACCATTATACGTTCTCTTCATAAGATCTGCCAAAAAGTCAAACCAAATGATAAATTCGCAGAGAACAAACAATAAATCGAATTCAAAAATTCAAAAACGAATTCAAAAATTCAAAAACGAATTCAAAAATTCGCCTGAAATCAAAGTGATGCCATATAAAAATAATAAATCAGTGTGGAAATTTACAAAATTAATAGGAACATTGTCGGAGACGGGACATTTTTATGTAGTGACGTCACGAGCCCAAATAATGGATTTATTTATTTAAAAATAAAAAAACTGTACATTTCTAAAAAATTTTACTAACATTTTCGTAATCTTAGTAAAAAGATCTATCCACACGATTATTTCCAAGTCGTTATGAAATCCATGCAAGTGGCCTATTCTTTTCTGGTGTGATGTAAAAAATAGGCGCTTGGTAAAATGGGGTTATTTGCGGTTTCCGACAACGAAATTTGCCGCCCCAGAAACCATTTATTGGATCCCTGCCATTGTTCATCCCAACTGGTTCTATACGTTTGGTGACTTAGCAGGAGTGCCCGGGTTCATGGGATGAGGTTTGTCTAGGTCTTGACGGTGAATTTTGCCCACCTATTAGGTGGCGGGCCGTATCGGGAGAGCCTGGTTGAGGGAGACTTAACATAAATCTCCCCAGCCGGACCCTCTCGACTCATCAACAATGGGAGGGATGGATACATACGTCCTTCACTCCTGGACACGTTGACCCTCCAGATTCCTATCCACCCTTCGTACATTTTCCCTCTTCCACTCCTTTCCCTAAAAGACCCTCCAGGGATGACATAAGGCCCAAGTGATTTTTCTTTCCCTCAGGGCCTCCTGTATGGTCTTAATGTAAAAAAATAATTATAACCACATATTATTATAATCATCCCCCACCCTCTTTGCCTAAAAGCTTCTCTTCTTTGTAAAAAGTTTCTCTATCCCTGATTTATAGTAAGTAGATGCAAATATGATTCAAAGTGTACAATATAACAAAACATTAACAATTAATAACTTTAAAAAAACTGCTGAATGTGAATAAAGCGGAATGGAAATTTTGCACGTACCTACGGCAGGTATTAGTATTGTTTCCTTAGTCATAGAAACATACATTTCCGGGGTTTTAGAAGGGTTTGTTTTGTTTATATGATCGCACCATTGAAGCTATGACACTCCCTGACTTATAAAATTAATAATCCATACTTTTTTTACATTAGCTCCACACAGGAGGCCCTTAGGAAAATCATTTCCCTCGGGGCCTATGTCATCTTAGGGGATGCTTTTCGTGGAGGGTTTTTTTAAGGAAAGGAAGAAGTTCTGAGAAGGAAATAGGTATGAAGGAATCTGAGGGTCAGAGTGTCCAGGAGTGACGGATATATGAATCCATCTGTTCAACTGCGGTGCAAGGAGATGGGTCGAGGAATTCTGGCTGGAGAGGTCAAAAGACCTCCACAACCAGTCTCTCTCGATCCGGCCCACCACGCAGAAAATCGGCAGACGCATCGGCCGCCAAGACCTTGACAAACCTCACCCCATGAACCCGGGCACCCCTGTTAAGGTTAAACGTCACGTACTTTATAATCTACGCATTTACAGATGGAGCCAATTAAATAATTTTAGGTTTTTACATAAGGCGATACGAAATTACGAATGTTAGAGGAGAGCGCTAACATTTACAGCGACAAAATCGATGCGAAAATTGCGAAAATGTTTAATAAAACACGACTAGTTTAAAATAGAGCAAAAATATCGCGGGCATTATCTTAAACAGCATTTAAAGAAACATTGTGAATTTTTTCATACATATAACTCGTAAAATAACTGAAACAAACGTGTTTATAATAATTTTTTAAGCATACTTTGCGATTTTTTTCTATCGAGGAAATTTTATATAATTTGCGTTTCGGCGCGGGCAAAGTCTAGATATTATCTTCAAGAATAACATATATTTTTAAGAGCTTTAAAACTTACCGTGTTTAAGGGAAACATGTAATAAATCGGTAGAAATCCGGGTTGCGGGCCCTTAATGCTTTTTGCACGTTACGCTTTAAAACATGAAGGTAAATTAATTGTTTACGCCCGTACATATTTAATATGAATATAAATAAATAGTTTTGTCCATAATAAAATCCAAATCTTTCAAGAAAGGCTGAAAAGTATAATATTGGATCGAGTCACCGATACAAAATTGAATTTTTCAGCCTTCCTTGACAGATTTGGGTTTGTTTATGGACAAAACTATTTATTTATATTCATATTTGATATGTACGGGCGCAAACAATTAATTTGCCTTAATATTTTAAAGCGTAATGTGCAAAAAGTATTAAAAACCAAAAATAATTTAATTGGCGCCATCTGTGAATTCGTAGATTATAACGTTCGTGACGTTTAGCCTTAAGTCACCAAACGTAGCGAACCACTTTGGGTGACCTATGGCGGAGGTGTTGTATATCCAATATATGGCTCCCAATGCGGCGGTATCCATACCGCCTCCCAAAATGTTTTTCAAATACAGCAAACTTATTTTGTGGCACCATTTGAATTCAAAATTAATAAACACTCTTATGGCCTTACTTTTGATTAAATAAACGTATTTTAAATTTTATGCAACTGATAAACAACCAATAATGTATGGTAAATGGTTGTTTATCAGTTGTGTAAAATTTAAAACACGATTAGTATGGGGGTTAGTTTTAATGCTTACTACAGGATTTACTTTTACGAGTAAGTAAGTTTTTTATAATTACTTTTAAGTAAACCCTGATGAAGTACCTAAGCATTGCTTACGAAACATGTTGGTTTTTTAAACAATAAAGTAGTTAAAACTAAATGTTTATTAATTTTTAATCCCGCTGTATTTGTTTTACACGGGGACCCGGTTAATAAAAATTATAAGAAGTAAGATTAATCCCAATGATAAGAGAAGGTATCATTAAAAGTGGAACACAAGCCTTTAAAAACAAACATGAATATGTATTTAGACTCCAATTTTTTTACCAAATATTACCTTTTATGATTTCTTTTATAGGTGAAAACATAACAAGTTTAATGAAAACGGTCTTGGACTAATAAATATTATGAGTTAAGCTATGTTGTCCCAAATTGTATTTAAATTTAATCTGCCTATCTATTTATATTCTATTTACATAAAGAACAACTCGGCAAAATCTAGTTTTATTTCAAGACTGACAAAATTTTGCACACTCGTTGACCTTCCAAAAAATAGTCACTAACTTTTGAAAAATCACCCCCACCATCTTTTTCCAACCCTTAGAGTAGAATTTTGATACTAAATAATAAGTCCCAACTAAACGGAATGGTGTCCCATATAACCGAAGCAAATTAGTTTTAGTTTCTTTATACTTTATACGGTTTCTGTTCCTTGGATTTTGTCCCAAATGACCGACTGTCCCGATAAACAGGTGAATCTATTAAGCGGAGTCTACTGTATTATTATTTGTCTTAACTCTGAACAATTGATTCATCGAACGAAAGCTTTGAAAAAAAAGAAAAAAAAGAGTGTGCTAGACCACACGACTGAAGTAAAACTTCACAAACTTATATCTCCCTCTCAACTTCCATTCCACTCAAGCAGTAATGATGGATTGGGAAATGATGGATTATCTTGTGATACGTTAAAAAAATAAAACAACATGTCCTAACTCCATTGCAACATATTTTTAATATATGCCTCAAAAATGGTCATTTTCCAGATCAATTTAAAATCTCCACTATAATACCTATTCATAAATCTGGAGATACGAATAAATTAGACAATTATAGACCAATATCTCTTGTTTCAAACCTCTCGAAAATATTCGAAAAATGCATCAAGTTTAGAGTCATTGAACACTTAGAAAAATAAAAAATTCTATCGAAAACCCAAAACGGCTTTCGTAAAGACCTGAGCACCGAGGATGCGATATATGAATTGACTAAAAAGATATACTCATATTACTCATCTTTTGATAAAAAAAAATAAATGTCTTGCCATATTCCTAGATTTAAGACAAGCTTTCGGCACCGTAAATCATAATTTACTCGTTACAAAAATAAATCAACTAGGCTTCAAAAAAGACACACTAAAACTATTCTCTAACTATCTTACAGATAGAACACAAAAAACAAAAATTGGGAATAATTATAGTTCAGAGTCAAAGATAAAAAATGGAGTTCCACAGGGAACTGTGCTTGGCCCGATTTTATTCTTAATTTATATTAATGATTTATGTAATTTTGTAATCCCTGGTAAAATTGTTTCTTACGCAGGCGACACGGCAATAATAGTAGATGGTAATCATTGGAAAGAAACTTTTTCGAAAGCAACTGATTGTATTTCACTGGTTTCAACATGGCTAAAATACAACAAACTCGTTTTAAACTATAGCAAAACATTTTACTTGCCTTTTTATAAAACCATTAAAAATAAACCTAAAGACAACCTTAAAATTAGAATCCATAATACTAGTTGCAATCAAGAAATGTGCTTCATGTGCAACGAACTCACTAATGTCGAAAATATAAAATATTTAGGAGTATCAAAAGATATAAATCTTAATTGGAAATCACATATTAATCAAATCACTTCTAAATTAAGATATCTGACCTACATATTTTATAGACTTCAGGAAGTACTAAACATTGAAAAATTGAAAATGATCTACTTTTCCCTGGTGCAATCATCAATCACTTATGGCATTATAGGATGGGGTGGTGCACTTGATACATTTATGAAGCCTCTACAAATAATTCAAAAACACATAATTAAAGTCATATATAACAAAAATAAAACATTCTCGACCAACTTACTATACAAAGAAACTAAAATATTTAATATACGTAAATTATTTATATTACAAACTTTGAAATATGAATTTAAAAACAAAAATAATTTCGAAATAAATAAAAACAGAACGAGCAAAAGAATAAATAATATATTTTACACCCCACAAACCAATACTAAATTGTTGCAGACACATAGCAGTTTCATTGGTCCTCGTACATTTAACCTTCTACCACTACAAACTCAAATGATAAATAAAATGATAAAATATGTAAAAGAGGTAAAATTATGGTTGAATAATGTAGATATTGAAACGCTTTTTCTATAAATTTATGCATCCTTCTACAACTCACTTTCTGTAACTTCCTAAACTGTAGTACAATATTTTTTTTGTTTATTGTTTTTTATAATAACTAAAAAAAATCAGTATGTTTTTCTCCATATTTTTATAATAGCTGAAAAAAACCTTTTTCACTTATTCTACCTATGTAATACTAACTTTTTATACTATCTTTATATTTTATATGTTTTTTAAGTCTATTTTATACTTTGGGTACTTGGAAATATAGTATTTTGTTTTAATATTTTCCTCACTCAGGCAGTGCCTTAGTGGGTTTTCATTTCTTGTTCATACTATTTGTTATTATACATTATGTTATTATATACTATTTGCAACTATACATTTTATGTACAAAAAAATGGGAATAAATTAAATTTAAAAAAAAGTACCATTTAGAACTTCAATTAACACGTAAAAATAACACCTATTTACCGATATGCTAATATGTACCGAACTCGTAAAAATATAAAGAAAGTCTGGTTCAAATGTGATGGTGATATTATTATTGAAAATCAAAACAACTTTTTGAGTTTTTTACGACAGATAAAAGACATTAAAAATATGTTTGGTGAAAAATGACCAGGTTTATATTATTAATAAGTACTTTCTTATTTTCCCCTTTACTACAATATTGACTGACTTTCACCCGAGATGATATACACAAAGTCATCTTCGGAATGAATTTGAGTTCATACAACGAAGTATCTACATGCATTTTTCTCTACATCGAGTATTATCATTTGATCATTTGTTCATTAGTCATTATTAAAGACCGGATTATATGCAACAAAAACAGCTCAAAATATGCATGCAAATACGCAATAAAAATAGCTAAAATATGCACGAAAATCCATAAAAAGGGTCAAAATATGCAACATGAAATAATAGAGGAAGTCATATTTTTAAATATTTTTATTTATTTTATTAAGCTATTTGCTCTCAAGGATAAAAATCGTATTTTCGAAAATATCAATTACAAAATTACCTTTGAAAACGTATATGACTAAGTACTGTTCTAAATGTTCTGTAGACAATTGTGTCTACGATCGCTTCGTATATTTTTGTAAGAGGAAAAGGAGCGTTCTACGTCTACTGATGTGACTGGACAGAATTTAAATTTGGATGCGATTTTTGAACTTATTGTGCCGGGCAAAATTTCACCTGCCCCGTTGACGACAATTTGGCACAAGGGTTCAAACCCTGGGTTATTGTTCAGTAAGTTTTCAAACTTTTCTTTGAGTTTACTCGGGAATAACTTTGGCAACGAGGAATTCATAAGGCGAATTTTCTTCATAACCTGAGTAGATTCATTCAACGCCAATCCGTGAGTTTCAAGCGCTTTCACAAGCCGCGGAGCGATCAGTTCACTAGCCGCGCAATTAGCTATTTGACGTTTATAGTGATAATTGAGAACGATGAACCGAGATCAAGCGTAAATATGCAAGATCACAATTTTTTTGCTAAAATATGCAACTACCGCTGAAAAGGGTATAAAAATATGCATTTGCATGTAATCCGGTCTTTAGTCATTATCATTAGTTTATAAGCCAGCGGGTCATCGTACTGTCTGTGTGTGATTGGTAAAACAGCTGACACCGCGTGAAGGGAAATGGTAAATAATGAGCAACCATAGATGTATGCGAGCAACTAGATTTTCTTTACAGATGTGAAATTAGAGTTCAATTGCACGACTTTATAAAGGGTATGTAACAAAATCATAAACATGACGAATGCGGGAAAAAAACCGAGCGAGAAGTTAATATAAAAATAAGACAATAGAAATGTTACAACATTTTGTTGGTATTTCAATAACATAGGATTGTGTAGGGATTTTAATAATATGAAATGACCGTAGACCGGGCGTAGCGAGGTACGGGCAGGGGGGGGGGGGCGGCTGCCCCCCCCCCCTAGAAGGTGCAGGAATGCTCACAAACCGTAAAGTAATTTTACGTCGGTAGCCTATTGTCTGTGAGAATCAATTTAATTTTTATTATTACCTTTTTAGTTGATCATGACAAATGAAGCATCAAGAAAACGTGCCTATCAGTTAAATTGCGCTGTTATTAAATCAGTTTTCGTTGGCATATTGGAACCTATTGCCAATGCTTTACAATCGGAAACTATCGATAAGTACGCATGAATGAGTCATATTAAAGGTATAATTTCTGTTATAAATGATCATCGAAGCAACGTAGACATAGAGAGCCAAAATATTTTAGATATTTCAATTAGAACTGCAGCTGCCTTTGGAACTGATATACAAATCCCACGCATTGTATCTTGCCAACAACATCGGTCTTATTACCTTGCTGAGACTCCATGCGATTTTTGGAAGCGATCGATTATCATTCCTTATGTAGATACTCTAATATCTGCATTGGAGCAGCATTTTGGTGACCAAAATTTGCCTGCTTTCGGATTAATGTCGCTACATCCCAGTACAATCTTGAATATGTCGTTAATTGATTTTAAAGAAAAAGCAAAAAGTTTTTGCCTATACTACGATTTACTTAATTTTAATCAAGAAGCCGAACTATGGTATAAAAATGGCAGAACAAGGGTATGACAAGAGAAGATCTCGAAAAACTAGATTTTACTGAAGTGTTAAAGGAGGTGAACATTTCCTTGGCACAACCTTGCACTACAAGTAAGATAGAGAGGTCCTTTTCTACACTGCGTCGTGTTAAAACATGGCTGAGATCAACTATGACTGAAAACCGTTTACGTAACGCAGTAGGCTTAGCGAGGGGGGGGGGCGGACCGGTCACAAAAATATTGAATCTAGCTACGCCCTAGGAAATGGCTCAATTTGTTATGCAATTCTGCGTGCAATAGATAATTAAATGGACCTTCTGACTGTCCAATGAAAATGTCGTAAATATCACTTTTTGTATGGTAATTTAATTTGATCAAAATAATTTGGAGAACCGGAATTTATTTGAAAAAAATAGTACTTAAATACATATAAATAGTTTTTTTTTTACATTAGGTCCACACAAGAGGCCCTAGGGAAAACAAAATTCTTCTCAGGTCCTATATCATCTTTGGATATGCTGTGTGGAGGGTGTTTTTAAGAAAGGAGGGAGAGGAGAAGTTCTAGGAATGAATAAGGTATGAGGGGTGGATAGAAATCTGAGGTTCAACGTGTCCAGGAATGACGGATGCATGAATCCATCCCACTGCGGTGCAAGGCGATGGATCGAGAGATCAAAAGGTCTCTCACAACCAATTTCTCCAGATCCGTCCCGCCACGCAGTAGGTGGGCAAACAGATCCGACGCAAAGACGCGGTCAAATCTCACCCCATGAACCCGGGCACCCCTGCTAAGTCAACAAACGTAGCTTGGGTTGACCTATGGCAGAGGTGTTGGTTATCCAATAAATGGTTCCTGGGGCGGCGGTACCCATACCCGCCTTCCAAATTAAGAAGAAGTTATTGCCAATTTTGCCTTACTAGACCCCGGTTTTAAACTGCCTTAATGCAGCGGTTCCTAAAAGGTATGGGGTTCCGAGAGTTGTGGCGTGGGCGTGTTGCAGAATCAGGCAGCCGACGACAAATGAAGGCACTTACCGGTTGGTACCAAACCGTGGCGCAAGTAATCAGTGCAAGCACGCAACACGCAATAGCGAATTCAACAAACATCATCTCATCACACGCCATTTTAAGATTATTATAATATAAGACGATTAATAATAATCGCAACATTTTTTTTTTCAAAATAATTGTCTTTTAATAATAAATAATAGTTTCAAGTCAAACATCTAAGAAATCAATTAGTAGTTTAATAATAAAGTATAAAAAAATTAAATATGATGTGCAGTTCACACGCAGAAGTGAAACCTTTAGAAAACTAAAGTGGACAAGAATGGGGAGACTACGAAGCACCGCACAAAAAGGAGACCGATAGGCTACAGAGCACCGCCAAAGAGGAGACCGATAATACCATAATACGAGACAAATATATAATCCTATAGACGTAAGTTCTCACTTCAAGAAGACATTTTGCCTCTTGGACTTCCACAGCCGCTCCCTTTCTTCTTGTTCTCTAGAGTCACTATATCTCATCCTCTCGCAGGCTAAAATCCTGTAGATGTATGTGTTTGTCTCTTCTTAGTGTCGATTTTTCGCTTCATCGAGTTTCAAATCACAACGGTACTAAAGAAGTTTTAACTTTAATGACGTTTCAAACAAAGGAGGTATTGGTTGAATTCATTCTGAGTTGTCCGGTCACCCTTTAGAACGCAGGCGTGAGGTAGGTATGCTATCCTTGTTCTACGAGTATTACAATGGAAGATGCTCCGACGAACTAGCGTCATCGATCTCTTCAGCACCGGCTTTGTAACGATTTTCCGGCTTCTGTATTTCCTCCCTCCTACAACAAGGGTCTCTTCAAGATGTGTATTCGCTCCTTCCTCTCCTCAAAAAACCGTCCACACAGCATCAAAGATGACGTAGGCCCTGAGAGAAATTATTTTCATCAGGTCCTCCCACGTGGAATCTGTAAAAAAAAGACGACAAATTCTTCTCCTCTCTGGCCTGTCCGTTCAACGGACGTTGGCTATCATTTTGGCTATGTGGACTTTGTTTACTGCGGCCCGGAACAGCTCTACAGTAGACCGGCCAAATCACTGTCTCAGGTTTTACAGCTATGACATTCTCCTTCTTCCAGGGCAAAAAAAAACTTTCGGCAATCTTTTCCTGCATTATGAGATGTAAGATCTAAATTTAACCAAGTTATTTGATAATTTCGAGAAAATAAATAACTAACTAACTAGCCATCACGCCGTTTCCCCGCAGGGGTAGGCAGAGAGGACGGACCGCCAAACAACTCGGTCTTGGCACACACTCTTTGCCTCACTCACATTCATACATCGTCTCATACATTCTCTTCTATTATTCTGACTTTTGACATGACCCGACTCAAGTATCTGATTCACTTGATCGTGGCATGTCTTCCTCGGGCGTCCCCGACTTCTTCTACCATTCACATTCGCGTCGTGTATTCTTCTTACACTACTTCCTTCGTTTATTCGATCTACGTGCCCAAACCATCTGAGGGTCCCTTTCTTAATCTTACTCATTATGCTTACATCAGCCTTACATTCTTTGCGGATATCCACATTTCTCACACGATCATACATTGTTTTACCACACATACGTCTCAGGGATCTCATTTCAACAGCATTCAGTTTACTTTCATCCTTCCTCTGCCAGTTCCATGCCTCACTGCCATACATCAGGGTAGGTACAAGGACTCCATTGTGGACTGCTAGCTTCGCTTTTTTTGACAGGTTTTTATTAGCGCCAACGGCATTCAGTCCACCATTAATGGAGTTACCGGCATTCACCCTTCTTTCAATATCTCTTTCAGGTTTCCCATCTCTCGTAAACATACTACCCAGATACACAAACTCATCCACCTGCTCCAAGTATTCATCATTCACAACTATGTTGCATACTGTTTTCGTACTCTCTCTTTCAAACACCATGACTTTAGACTTACTTACATTCATCATTAACTCATTCTTCATACATACTTCGTTCATCCTAGATACGAGAGACTGTAGATCTTCCATAGTGTTAGAAATCAGCACCGCATCATCAGCATACAACAGGCAACATACTTTCAGATTACTCAATTTCGCACCCAATCCCACCTCTTTCAATTATCCATGTATAGATTGAATAACCATGGTGACATTACGCAGCCTTGCTTGACACCTTTTGTGATGTCAAACCACCCCGTAAAACCACCGTTCACCCTAACACACGCAACGCTTCCCTCGTACAGAGACGCAATTGCCTGTATGAGATTTGTATTCACTCCATACTTGGACAAAACCTTCCATAGCTTTTTCCTGTCGACTCGGTCGTATGCTTTTTGTAGATCTACAAAGGCGTAGAAAAGTTTCTGGTTTTTCGCCAGAAACTTCTCAGTAAGCATACGCAAGGAGAAAATCTGGTCCATGCATCCCTTTCCACTCATAAAGGCACCTTGCACATCCCATATTTTATCCTTTGTTTCCATTCTTACCCTTTCAAACAATATTCTTCCGTACAGCTTGCCGACTGAACTTAGCAGGCTAATAGCCCTATGATTCCCGCTTTTTTTAATTGCATTCGTTCATTGTTTTGCATCGTCGAGTCATTTAAAATATTGCAACACAATTATTTAACTAATTATAATTGTTTTCTGACGAGATAAATGTAATGACAATGACTAATGACTGTATTCAATCCCTTTGTCACGATTGAGTACGTAGGTACCTACAACAAGTCCCATTATTACGTATTTACAGTGTATATTACAGATTACAGTTGGAACCTACCTACCTCTAATAAAATTTTCCATTCTTATTATTTCTCCGACAGTGCGTAATTTCCAAAAATATGTATTTTCCAGTTGACCTAAACATTCGTCCTTTGTGTGACCGCGAAGCTTTATGACCGGTTATAAACATGTAACATTGAACGTGATGTATTTTATTAACATTCGGAAAATAACAAGTTTTTTGAACGCGGAAGATTCTACACTTCATTTCAATGACCTTACAACAATGACGCTACATGTTTCATCTCAGCCTACCTAAAAATTGCCATACAAACTATCACTTATGGTAAACTAACGAGTTCCCGGCATGCGTTGCAATGTTGCGTGTCTTTTCCCATTCGTCCCATTCCCCAGCCGCCTCTCCTCCCCCTCCCATGTCCCCTTCCCCTCACGCGTTCCCTCTCCACCTTCCCCGCCTTCCCATTCCCCTCTCCCGCGAACTTCCCATGCGCGATCCCTTCCCCTCTCCCGCGTTCAATATATTCAGTCCGGGTACATTCATTTCAAACAGCTCGCGTGCCACCTATTGCAATTTGTTTTACAAATTTTCATTTTTCATATACATATTACAAACATTCATTTTGGTATTTTACAAGAACAATCAACCGAATTTGGTACCTATTTAAAATAAATATATTTTTTGATTAGATTCAAAAAAAGTTTTGTAAGAGTTTTTGTAATGAAAAAAACTTTTCAGATGTATTGTCATGTGGTTGTAATAATCCAGAAACCTTCGCGAGGATGGAAAGAAGGTATTTTGAACTTTTCAAACATTTCCTAACTCACATTAATAGAAACATATATTGATTTTTATATTTATAGATTTGTAATTCCATGCATTAATGTTTTAGTAAATTTTCGATTGGCAAGTCATCGTATTATTGAATCATTAATTTGTTAATAGAATTGATATAAAGATTTTTTAAATTTTTCTATAAAACGTATAGTCGGCGGTGGCGTAAATATAAACTAACGCCATATCTTTATTATTTAATCTGGCAACCTCCCCTACTCTCGTTATGTCATAGACGACAGCGCCCTCCTTTTTCTCCAAATTAAGGGAGCATACATTAATTACGTGAACAGTTTTTCTTCCAATCTAGACCCCCCCCCTTGTTGAGATAAATTTGGGTCACTTCGTATTCCCTCCCCCCCCCCCTTTGAGCTCACGTAATCAATGTATGCCCCCTAACGTGTAGCACTGTAAGAAATTCTAAATACAAACACGTTTCTATTTCTGGAAGGACCTCGAGGTAGGTAAACCACTGATTATTTATTTTTACACAATGGATACAGAAAACCCTTTATCTAGTAGTATTTATTAGTCTTCGGACTCAGCTCGGGAGATAAAGGTTGATAACACAGGGGGCACAGGCAACTCTACAGCGAGAGTCCCAAACATGAAACAAAACTCTAGTTCTAGAACACGAATTTGGAAAATTGGGTTTCATTTGATTCGGCCCGTGCGTTTTTGTATAAATATATTTATTTACGTGTGCACGAAAGTTTCAATTGAAACCCACTGACTTACACCTATGTTATTATGGAAAGCTAAACAAATTAAGATTTCTAAGAGTAACTAATTAAAACAATTTAAAAGGTATTAAAAAATCCGGTAAATTTTGGGGATCGCTGGCAACGGTTAATACGCACTTTTTTTTGAAAAAATCTTTTGATTCACCTTAATTACATTAAAAGATAACTATTTGCATTGGGGAAGTGGAAAATATTTTTGTGTAACATGGTTTGTGATACAAAAGAAAGTGCCCCTTTATAACGCCTACTCGCGTCAAGGCAAGAAAAACATCCCAGTTTTCAAGTAGTTTAGCGGCTGGGCTAGGTTTGTGTAATATGGTTTGTGATTCTGGCGTACAATCTCACAAGACGAAAGCTAATTTTAATTTTACGTAATGAAATTTAGAATGAAATATTTTCCACTTCCCCCAATGCAAATAGTCGCTTTTTAATGTAATTAAGGTGAATCAAAAGGTTTTTTTTTTTAAAAAGTGCATATTAACCGTTGCCAGCGATCCCCAAAAATTAATAAAAATCCAATGAGACTAATAAATATGACGTTCCTATTTATTCACTTTTCACCCGAAAATGACACCCACATCAGCTATAAAGTATCCATTATCCATTTTAGCCTAAAATAAACGTGAAAAGTGATAATTTATTGTAATGTGGAATAAGGAATTATTTACCTAGTTTAAATTCAGAATATACAGAAACAAGAATTATCATTATCAACAACAAAAACGCGTTTCATTATTTATTAACTAGAAACAATTTATTTTAATTATTTACAAGGCTCGGTAAACTACGGACCACCGGTTAGTTTAACAAAAATTACAAGTGTGCAGTTCACACGCGGTAGAAGTGAAACCTCCAGAAAACTAAAGTAGACAAGAGTGGGGAGGCTACGAAGCACCGCGCAAAGAGATCGATTATTCTATCTCATTCTCTCGCAGGCTAAATCCTATAGATGTACATATGTGTTTGTCTCTTTTTGGTGTCGTTTTTTCGTTTCATCGAGTTTCAAATCACAACGTTGCTAAAGAAGTTTTTACTTCAATAATAATTTACGTTCTAGCGGCAGCATTTCGTATTTTCACCTGAAATGTGGGAAAATTTTTCGCCCGATTCACGTTTCATGTAATATTTAGGAAGGGTTGGAAAAAAATTGATGAATTCATGATTAGTGATGACCGGTCAGTGGTTGAGTGGGCATAGCGCTTGGTTCCCACCCGAGCGTCGCGTGTTCGATTCCTCGGCTGGCTAAATCCTCCATCACAACACAAGCAACATTTTCGGCTTTCTGCGGTGGTAGTAGGAGATTTTCAAACATTGTTGGGTTATTCGTAACCCGGGAATGTTTGTCTTTCTTTTAAAAAAAAAAAAAATTAAGTTAATTTTCACGTTCTGTGGAGGTTCTATTCAAGTTCTGTTGTTATATTTTTATAGGCCAATTGCTGCATGAAACTGAAATAATGAAAAACAAAGAATTTTTTTTTTTAAATGACTTTCTGGATGTTTAAAATCGACATCATTTTCATTGGATACTTCTCATTTCTGGTTGCTATAAAAATATACAACGATTTCTTCTCCATTAGGAAAATTTCAAAAAGACCATCCACCAAAAATAACATGTTCTTTAAAATTTTATTCGGGAATTTGGGAAAAATTTCATATCTTGGCATCCACGTATCAAATATTTTTTAAGTTTTTTATGGCTTTTTTCCTAGGTAGTCTTTTACATTTTTTTACATGAAAACTTGCGTAAAACGTACGTAACCTAGGAAGGTAGGTACCTAACACCACAATTTTTATCTCCCCGTTTTTTAATTTTCGCAAAAAACAATCCCCCACTCACAATACACACAAGCACCGCTTTTTTTAGGGGTACTTCAAATTAATTATGCTCACATAAAGTACATTTCTTGAAAAATTAGATTTCATTAAAAAAATACAAAACTTTTTCTTTTTCTTTATACAGGTCGGTAAATGCCACAGCTAACTAATCTAACTAACTAAACTAACTAACCATCACGCCGTTTCCCCGCAGGGGTAGGCAGAGAGGACGGACCGCCAAACAACTCGGTCTTGGCACACACTCTTTGCCTCACTCACATTCATACATCGTCTCATACATTCTCTTCTATTATTCTGACTTTTGACATGACCCGACTCAAGTATCTGATTCACTTGATCGTGCCATGTCTTCCTCGGGCGTCCCCGACTTCTTCTACCATTCACATTCGCGTCGTATATTCTTCTTACACTACTTCCTTCGTTCATTCGCTCTACATGCCCAAACCATCTGAGGGTCCCTTTCTTAATCTTACTCATTATGCTTACATCCTAATCTACCCATACAATATATTACACATTTATTACAATTACAACAAAAAATACCAGTGTTGATTTTTTGAGATACTAAATACCCATACCTACATGTTTATTTCATATCAATGAACAACAAATTATGAGTAACGTTATTGAACTATCTACCTATTTCTGTGATGAACTTTACCCATGAACAAAATAATCGTGATTATTTTGGTAAATATGCAGTTAGTCCACCTCACGGATAACACGGAACGTTCGTGTTGTCGAAGTTTGATGCACGGATAATACGGAATGTTCCTTTTTTAACTAATAGACAATCAAATATGACATTTGTCGGAAGTACCAATCTTATAAAATAAATTCTCTAAAATAAACTCGCTTTTCATCATTGATGAAATGTTAAAATAAAAACGATGAATAAACATGGCGTTACCGTGCGAGTGAATTAATTTTAACAAAATAAAAATGTTAAATGCATATTTTTTGCATGTTTTTTGGTCTCCGCCGACATAAATACTCACTTTTCGTAATAATAAAGCTAAATCTAACTGTTTGAATAAAAAGTTTTCCGTATTAACGAGTAAGCGGTTTAATGCATAAATAATAAGATATCTTTAAACTTGATCAAATCATGCGTTGTGTTGTGCGGGTTGTGCCATCGTTACAAATATCATTGTAACGATTTAGGTAGCTATCGGCGTGTTTATATTTATATCTGTCAGACTGTCACAAACCTTCATCAGGGCAAATCTCTGGTCATCGTCCAAGTTGAGGCTGGTTGCTGGGACTGGGGGCATTTTGCACAGGTATCTGAAGAACTCACAACACAAAGGCAAGACAGTCGCGAGATAATAATACTTGACTGAATATAAAATACGATACAGCAATCAGGTTGCGTTGTAAACAAATAATGTTTCGAACCGACACACAACCGCTCGGACGCGCTCTCGACGAAACAATAATTTCCAGGGGGGTATAACTCCGAACTTTTTTGTGTCGTGACGTATGATTCATGACCATATCATTTTATTGGTCCAAATTTCCATAGAAAGACTGTTGAGAACTGAGTAGTATATCTAAGTAGGATATCTATGGCATTATATGTCAAATAGAGATAGCACATTGTTCGAACCGAATATTCCTAACCTCCCAACGCCGGCGTAAATATTTGTGAAAATGATTCCTTGATATCATTGCGGTTTCGAAGGCTGTGAAGATATTGATTCAATTCGACATAAGTTACCGACCCACTTAAGGAGTGTCCCGAAGCCTGGCAGCAGCAATTCGTTCCTCAAAAGCATCCCGGGTGAGCGTTCGCTTGGTAATCGGCGTCTGGTATCTTTTGTTTAGAATAATGTGAAAATTGACCTGCAATATTGTGTTTTTCTAGATAAAATAATTGATAATCAATACCGGAATGTAATATCAGTGATACAAGGAGGACTTCCACAAGCTTTACCTTCGACGAGGACAAAATCAACGACTTCAAAGAAGAGGCAGATGATGAAATCAGAGATTGGCTCAGATTGGGTACGTTTATAAGTACATTTTAATAATATTTGAATGATTTGTATAGCACCGTTTTTGAGAAAAATCACCTCGTCTGTAATGGACTGTTGGTACCTGCCCTGATGTATGGCAGTGAGGCATTGAACTGGCAGAGGAAGGAAAAAAGTAGATTGAATGTTGTAGAAATGAGATCCCTGAGGCATGTGTGTAGTAAAACCATCCACGATCGTGTGAGAAACGTGGAGATCCGCATAGAATGCAAGGCTGATGTAAGCATACTGAGTAAGGTTAAGAAAGGGACGCTCAGATGGTTTGGCCATGTAGAGCGAATGAACGAAGAAAATAGTGTACACGTTCCAAATGTGAATGGTAAAAGAAGCCGAGGAAGACATGGCATGACCAAGTGAATCAGATACTTGAGTCGGGCCATGTCAAGAGTCAGAATAATAGAATAGCATGTATGAAACCATGTATGAATGTGAACGAGGCGAGGAGTGTGTGCCAAGATTGAGTTGTTTGGTGGTCTGTCCTCTCTGCCCACCCCTGCGGAAACAGCATGATGGTAAAGTTGGTCATTTAACTGGACTACCTTTTTACACGGTGCAATTATAGGTTTTTGTTTTGAATAATGTGGTAATTTGTTTGAAATATTGTGTTTTTCTAGGTAAGAGGAAGTCTCAACTCTCACCCAGAAAGAGGAGAATGCAGTTGCAAATGGCGGGGACCAGGCGTCAATTGAGATAGCCCAACAAAATAATGCAACGGAACGCATCGCTACGAGTATTGAAGATTTTCTTTCCGGCTCTCTCTGAATGAATATATTTAAAGTATGCTCAATATAGGATGAAATTGTTGTCCTCATTTATCTTACTTGTCTTGTTGTTCTTATTTATTATTTATAAGACATCACAATGAACATCCTTTTTTTTGGAAATCAGCAAAATCCTATAAAATTATCCTAAAATGACTGCTTTGTAATGAATATCTTTCAACACCTTTAAAATATGTTTGTATATTATTTTGTGAATTTATACATATTATGTAGATTAATAAATAAATACTTTTAACATCCTGGATATTTTATTTTTAAAATAATTTTTAGGCTGATAAATTAGGTAGTGGGTAGGGATTTATATTGTTTATGGTAGTACCCTTTTTTTTTTTACTTTTCACCATCCTTGTCGATGGTATGTGACGTCAGAGTAATAAAATTTTCATTTTGACAGTTAAAATAGTGTCGAAACCAGTTGGGAACAAAAAGCCCCAAGATATCGATCTAGGTATTAGTTCATTTATGATAATTTCCATAATCTCATTCGCTTCTTCCGCTTCTTCGCTTGCTTGAATGACAACAAACGTTGCGTTGCGGTTTGCGGTAGGTTCCAGATTTTCGAGCTCGCGGCGGGAACGTTGCACTTTTGAACCTGCGCAAATAAACATTCAGATGAACAGATTTTTGCAATATTGCAAACATTATTTTGCACCGTTTTCGTACGTGTCGTTATGGCGTCGTGCCTGCGGTAAAATAGGGACGTGCTCTTTTGCAATTTGCATTCTCATTTAGTCACTATTTTTGTGCAATTTGTGTCAATTCTATTAATTATTTAACCTTGCACATACCTACTACCTACATTATTTTCCGATTATTAATTATTAATGATGACGAAAATACAAGGTCTTCCGGGATTTATATTTCCGGGACAAATATTTGATAAAAAAAAGATGGATAGTCGAGCTTGCAACCGTGAACAACAGGGAATAAAATACCTCCACAGTATAAAAACAAAAATCTAAACAATAACCTTAAACCAAAGATAGAATCAGTGGAGTGTTTCTGTGAAATCTTAAAAACAAATAAAGATACTTAAACAGTATAAAAACCTGATACAATAAAATAAACAACTTAAAAGTTGAGCAGCCACCTGAGAATCAACAATCAAATACCTAGGTAGGTAAGTAGGTACCATAAAAAAGGGCAACAAGTTAATATATGGTGACACAGTAATCTCAGTGTTATTAAGACATTAATTATTATTAAATGATCTGCATGCGGAGATAAAACATTTTAAAACCCAAATCTATCTATTTAAGTGCTAATAACAAAAATTACTAAAAATAGACCGTTGAAAAAAACGAATGTGCTTTAGACCACACGACTGAAGTAAAACTTCACTAACTTATATCTCCCTCTCAACTTCCGTTCGCCTCGCCCGACCGTTCATTCACCAGCTTACTCCCCAAGTCAAGCGTGCGTAAAGGCCCGAACGTTCGCCTCGCCAGATCACACTTTTCGTAACGCTCTCATCACGCATTCACCAGCTTACTCCCTAAGTCAAGCGTGCGTAAAGAAGTTTTACTTAAAAAATAAATATTTATCATTTTAAAAAGTGCACATTGGAACAATATATACGAAACAAATCTCGCTTCCTGATACCCGGTTCGTGGTCTGATGGTTGACATTGTTCATTCGTTAATCGAGTTTATACACCCATGTTCAATCCCCAGTCGAACCAATTTTTTTTTCTTCTCATATTTTTTTTTAATTTCCTTTATTTTTCCCAATTTTTACATTATTATAAAATCATAAGAGTAATGGGAACCCACTAAGGCGCAGCCTGTGCGTCTCGTGTTCGATTCCTCGGCTGGCTAAGTCCCCCATCACAACACAAGCAACATTTTCGACTTTCTGTGGTGGTAGTAGGAGATTTTCAAACATTGTTGGGTTAATCGTAACCCGGGAATGTTTGTCTTTCTTTCAAGAAATAGAAAATAGAATAGAATCGTATCTAGAAAGAAACAAACAGTGGGCATATACCTACCTAAAGTAAAACAAGATTACATTTTGTCTGAACAGTTTGTATAAAAAGTATATATAATCGTGTATAGTGTAATATTATTAATTATAAGTGTATAGTGCAATAATAAATCATTAGTGTATAGTTTCTGAGAAATATGTAGTGATATAAAATAGATAAATAATGTTTCAACTTCTGTAAATAATTTTAAATCTTTTAGGTATTGAGGAAGTTTATTACGTAATATATTTAAGTAAAATCCCATCTAGTGCAGGCAACCAAAACTAGCAGTATAAATTTTTTAATAATTTTACAGTAATAATTACAAAATTAACTAAAGTGACATCTCTGGACAAAACCGTACAAATTTAAAATCCAATTAAAATGTCGAAATCCCGCAAAAACATTAGTGCGTCTCCTACTCCACGTTCAGCAGAATTATTACTAGAAGATTTAACACATCGGCTTATGTTGAAAATAGATACAAAAATAGATGATTTAAAAAGGGAACTGTTTTTTTTCAAAAAATGAACATAGACGCAGAAAAACATAAAAAAACCATAGGCTTTCTTTGTGCGAAATACGATGAATTTAGTCAAAAAAATCAATCTAAACTCTCTGAAAAATCAATGATAACGGATACCGATACATTAAAACAAACTTTGAAAGAAAAAAATCTTCTACTAAAAAACCTTAAAATAAGAGCTGCCGAAAGCAACCGTAGAATGCTGGAAGACTCCTTATAGACTAGAAGCCGAGATAGGTAAACCCTACGTCATCGAGTACACGGATGGAACTACATTGTAGTGATAATGGACATTTAGAAAGCCTTAAAAAAGCTGATCTGCCGGTGCGCCTCTTGGCAGGAGCCGCGCAGTCATGGAAATAGTGAGCGATTTTTTTTCGAAAAAATTAGGTCATCGAGTACCCACACGAACGGGAATGGTTTCATATGAAGGTCGATTAGTAAATGAGAAAAAAAGCAGGTCTGCCAACCAACAGCCTGGTACGTTCGCAGGCAGCCGGTGTTAAAGTGGGGTAAAAATGAGTAAATTTTACGTCATCGAGTACACGAATAAAACCAACGAACAACTATGTACAGATCAGTGGTTTTCAACCTGTGGTACAGTTGTTCGTTGGTTTTATTCGTGACAGGCTGCGATACCCATACCCGCCTCATCTTATAGCAGTATTGTACACTGCTATTTCGAGGGTGCGAGTTGCGGGTCCATCCCATTTATTTTTAAAAATAAAGTTACGCCAGTAAGTCACAATGAAAATGAATTGGTTTATCGATTTTGTTTGTCAAAATATCAGATATAAAATATAAACATCGCAACTCTTTCTTTTTTCAAAGAGAGATCCGCAATCTGAGAACATTGCAACTCTTTCTTTTTTCAAATAAATAAATATTTTAAAGAGGTTTTTACTTTTGAGTTAAATTTGCAATGTTCAAATTAGAGCCGTAGGGTTTATAAAATGATTTGGAGGTTTATTATGGGTGGTTATTATAGTATTTAGTTGCCATAAAGTTAAAGTCATAGACAAAAAAATTCGTTTTCTTTGATATTAATTTCACTTTGTCTATGGTTTGGCGAGTGGTTTATCTATGGTCAGATACATATTTGTTAATTTATGGTCAGATATGATTGGTTTGTTTATGGTCAGATCAATTTGGTTATGGTCAGATCTGTCAACGCTGTCAATTATTTTGATTGCGACGCGAATCAAGTTTTTATAAAGTTTAAATATGAATGCGCCACCAACCTTCGAGTCCTTCCTCTTGTACGAGGGAGAAAAGAAGTACGTTTTCATTAATTAATAGATAACGCTTTGAATCTTATTAAATCCTGCAGACAACTAATCGGTTTTCTAAATTATAGGGTCCAAAAGGAAGAGGACACAAAAGTCACAAATGCCGCCGTATTCACCGTAAATAAAGAAGATCATACACTAGGAAACATGATCAGAAAGTTTGTATTTAATATGCATTTTTGGTTCTCTGTGATGTATCATTATGCTTAAACCCCAACGTAATTGTGATTTTCTAACCTATTTTCAGCCAATTGTTAAAAGATCCCAAGGTTTTATTCGCTGGATACAAGCTACCCCACCCTCTGGAACACAAGTTCGTCATCAGAATACAAACCACATCGGACTACACTCCACAAGACGCCCTCACCAACGCCATTACAGATCTTATTTCAGAACTGTCACTGTTTGAAGAGAGATTTAAAGTAAGTGACCTTTATTGCTTGTTTTTATTTTTTTTTTTCAAATTAACCCCACACAGGAGGCCCCGCTTGGGGTACTATGAAGTTACATTTGCGAAAGTTTAATTTAAGTCTAAGTACACATCAATAAGTTAATTAACAAAAACTAAGATGTAATAACCTATTTTTTGCATGTAAAAAAAATATTTGTTTCCTGTAGTCATTGTTGAAAGGAGTAATTTCCACAATCTGTGCCTAAAAGTGCGGCGGTTAAGTAAATAATTATTGTCATATCTTCTGCTGTAAAAAATAATAATGTTGTTTCTTAACAACACTTTATACCAGGGGTTCCCAAAGTGTGCGCCGCGGCGCCCTGGTGCGCCATAGAAAGTAAAGAGGGGCGCCGTAAGTCGATCCTCTATCATTATCCGAAACCACAAATATTTGCACATCTAAAGAATACAAGTACATACTCGTCGCGTTGCTCAATCGCCGAAAAGTACCTACGACCTACGCGCTTGAAAACCGTTGACCCTACCCCAATTGTACAAATATGCGGCATCTAATAAACTGGTTGTCTGACAAGACCTGATGGGCCTTTCCACGGAACACCTATCGAAGCTCAACGAATGGTTTTCGAAGTACTTTGCAGATGATGATGTCAAATAATTTGGGTGGATCCAAGATCATTTCCGTGCACAAGCTTCGCCAGGATTCACAACACAAGAGCAAGAAAGTCTCATTGAACTCTCTTGCGACAACAGCCTCAAAACTAGATTCACCCAAATTTAACTTCGAAAGCTTTAAAAATTTTCATTCGTTCGCCACATCATGTTTATGTGGAGCTGGATTTTCAGCTGTAGCTGTAATCAAGAACAAAATGCTGAGAGATCAATGTTGATGGGGGGGGGGGGGGGGGGGGGGGGGGGGGTGGGTTGTCGGACTTTGAAACAATGCAAGCAGTCAAATTATTCAAATAGCACATAGTCACCTGATGTGTAACACTAATCCGAAATGGCACGAAGCGGCAACATCGCAAAAACTAAGTAGGGATGCTACGCAACATCCATTGCGGCTTGCATCAAATCTGGCAGTTGAATCCAAAAAATCACCTATTTGGGAATATTATGAAATTTGTAGTGAAGACAATAAATATTAAATTTATATGCATTTTTTTCATTATTTGGTATTCGGTATTCGGCCAAAAAGTAAAAGTAAAAAAAAGTAGCCGAATAGGCCGAACACTGAATAATAGCCGAATGTTCGTGGTATCTTTACAAATAATACCATATTAATTTTTTTAAATGTGTGATAAATATAAATGTTTTTGGTAAACATGCCTTTAATTTTGATTCTGAAGCCTCCCCACTCTGTGAATTACACCCTCTGTTTTTTGGTAATTTTTGGGGATTAGTGTCCATGGTTATTACGAATAATTTTTAGAAAAAAACTTTAGATTAGCCTTAATCACTATAAAAGGAAACTTATTGCATCACGGCTGGCGGAAAATAATGCATTTTAATTTTCAATGTCGTTAAATAAAATTTCACTTCCGACCGACACTACGACAGCCCGCCCGTTGCCGCCCGCCATTTGTCACATACACAAGCCCGCTACACAAACCCTGCGTAGCCAAACAAACCATTCAAAAACGTAGGCTGTTTTTTAAAGTAAAGATAACATACACAAGCCCGCTACACAAACCCTGCGTAGCCAAACAAACCATTCAAAAACGTATTTTGACAGCGACAAAATGGCGGGCGGGCTGTCATAGTTTCGGTTCGCGAAGAGAAATTTTAGTTAACGACATTGAAAATTAAAATGCATTATTTTCCGCCAGCCGTGATGCAATAAGTTTCCTTTTATAGTGATTAAGGCGAATCTAAAGTTTTTTTCTAAAAATTATTCGTAATAGCCGTGGACACCAATCCCCAAAATTTACCTGTTTTTTTTATAGGCTGGTTCTTCACATTGTTAGTATTTAGTTTTTATTAGACTTTTTACAGTTGTTACACAATTGACCATACCACAATTAGTGATGTGCAGGGGAATATTTCCCCACCTGATATAAATTCCCTAAAGTTGGGAAATTATTTATTTATAAGGTTTTCTCCTAAATACTTTTATTTTGATAAAATTGATTATATTTGAAGAGTTAATAACAATAGTAAAATTAGTTTTCGGTATCTCCGATGACGAAGTTATGAGCTGTCAAAATATACTTGGGTAATTGTATGATTAATTGTGTACTACTTATACAATTCAAATTCGAATGGTAGTGCTGCACTGCTGCGCCAGTCATGAATATACTGTGGCATCACATGCTTATCGGGCAGTTGCAGATATCTTCATATTGACAGCTAATATTATCTTTTGCACTACATATTCAGCATTTTCCAAATATTCTAAAAGTTCTTACCTAAGCATACTCTAATTAATATGATACATTTGTAAATAACATGAAATTTCATTGTAAGAGACAACCTCATTATTTAGAGTTTAGAGTCTAAGCATTTCACCATTTAGATGGAATTTCCTGCAATATTTTGGGAACATTGCCCAAAAATAATTACCTAGAAATTTACGAATACCCTATCCACAATAAATGGGATTCTGCCGTTACTTAACAAAATTAGTGGGCCTGAAAGAATACTTACCCTGGTATTGCAGAGGTGTGCTGCGGAAATAATTCCTGCTTTAACAAAGTTTTTCAAAATGTCTAAAGAGAATTTGTGTTATCTGAAGGGTGATTCTGTATCTTTTTATAATAATAATAATTGGATAATTTATACATATAATTTATATACAATTATTATAATAATAATTGGATAATTTATAGAGCGCCGTTTTTGTGAAAAATCACCTCAAGGGCGATATTATATTTTGCATTAAGTCAACATTCCGAGGCAATTAAGACAAAACGACAAAATCTATCGGATATTGGAAGGCATCCGTCGTGTGTTATCGGCTGTCAAATCTCTGTGATTTTCTAAGACTATCAATGGCTTTTCTAGTTAAATGGATTAATTACCTACTTAAAAACTCAAATTACTTTTTTTGGTTATTAAAACTACTTATACATAACTATTCTTTTGTCGTATTATTTTGATGTTTGCAGACGATCACATTCGATTCGCAAATTTTCTCTTAACGAGGCAAACGCGCTCTCATCTTTGGCGTCAGGGTAACGTACTTTTAAGAGTCGATGTCTTAATCCAAGCGCAGTATTTAACTCGTTAGCGTGATATGAAATAATACATTTAAGAAAACTGTCAAAATGTATCATATACGGTCGATTTAACATGCATTATGCTGTCGCAAAAGATACAGAAGGAAAAACTTCTGGCTGGAACTCTCTCCAACCCGGCAAATTACCACCCCACAGCTATCAGTCTGAATATGTTCACAGGAGATAAAACCAGTCCTCGCCCAAATATATAAGTAGTACTAATAATGTATTGTTTATCTTTCCAGGAGGCAATAAAGGAGAAGAAGGAAGGATTGGATTAAAAAGCAGCTTAGAAAAATAAGTTATTTATTATAATAAATAATTATTTTAAGATTAAAGTATTGTCTCAAGCGACATTAATCAACTTATGCACTTCAGTTTTCACAATATAAATAGTAAAAAAATTCATACAACTACGTGTAACTTTTTTTAATAAATATGTAAATTGATATTAAACGTAATTATATTTTTTGATAATTTCGTTTTTCTCACTAGGACCGAAAAGCAAATAAAAAAAATAATCAGAAACCCTTTTTTCTACAATAAATATGATTAGTCAGGTATTAAAAACAATTAAATTACCTAAAGGTTAAGCATAATCACATTGTAATTCAATTTATACAAAATATGTAACAAAACAGGATACATACGCAATAATGTAACATGATTACAATCTAACAAACAACTTGGATAAAACATTACAAGTTTGGTAACATCGCCATTTAAATTAAATAGCATTGTAACAAAGTAACAATAAATTATTAAGATTTTAATTAAATCTGCGTACACATTTTTAAAGGCAACAAAAATGGTCAGATTGTGTAAAATGAATTTGATTCTAGTAGGTTTCTTCATCATCACAGTCCTCTGTCGCGTGACCAAACACTGAAATAAGAGAAAAACAAATGTAAGTACACATAGACATATATTTAGAGCAGAGATTTAGCAGATCCGACAAAGAACAATGTCGGATCTGCTAAAAATTGAAAATCGTTTTGTTGGTTTTTTGTTTATTTAAAAGTCATGTGTTGAAAATTCAATGAAATGCTAAATATCAAAACAACACTATCTTTCTTGATCTCAAAAACAGTAAAAATGCAGAAACGAAACTACATCTGACATTGTTCTACGGGATTGTCGAAATGCTTCAAGTTGTAGTAGGTACCATACCAAGTATTTTAAGAGTTAATAAGTAAGAACTTTTTTCAAAGTAGTTCTAATTATGAATTTGAAATATTATGAAACAAAAATAACTGAGATTTACAAGTTCAATGATGTAGCGATGGATAAATATGTATAATCTAATGCCGGGATCTCACCTGATATATTCTTCGATCTATTTCATAGAATCTACGAAATAGTTCGGCTTTTCTGTAGAATAGAAACCCAAAGTTAAATGGACTTTAACTTTCGTTCTATAAATTTACCATAGAGACCAATGACGTTACAATACATCTAGACTTGCTATTGTCTCAAACTCAAGATAAAATAAGAAACACTGTATGTTTCCAGTAAATTCTTAATTCAAACTTTATTCATGTATGATAAAGGGCGACCGGACAACTCAGAACCTCGTCAGAAAAGTCATTAAGAGTGATGATAAAAAAATGGTTAAATAGGTTAGGTTAGGGTTAAGGGTTATTTTAAAATAATTTTTTAATGACTTTTCAAAGAGATGTTGAGTTGACTTCATTCTGAGTTGGCATGGAATCATGATAAAGATAGACATTCAAAGAATATTTGCGCGTAAACGAAATAAATGGTAAGACTGGACGGCGTTGTCTATTTCGTAAGTTCTGTCGAATACTACCTCAAGGCCGACTAGAATTGAAGGCCCGGACCCTGAAGGATTTTAAGGTGTCAAGTGATCAAGTTATAATAGAGCAGACAGTTTGCAAATGGCGGCGATTGTTGTTGAATTCATTACTGCCGATTTGTTTTACCGTAAGCATATAAATAAACAGAGTGATTACTATTTTAAACAGCAAAGTTTACTTAGCGACACCTGTACTGTAGGTTTTGCATTCTATATGATGAACGATGCGTAAAATCTTCAGGTGAAAATCAATTATTGTATTATTTTTAATAATAAATAATTTGTGTGTAGATATTTCGAAACGAAATGTTATTCCCTGGCTTTTACTATTGTTCGCCGAGTAATGAAAACATTTTCTCATCGTACACAAGGGCATTTCGACCCTTTTTAATGCAATTTACTTAGAAGTAGCATGTGACCTTACGCAACGCGTAGCAGCAATACCCAAACTACGAAATCGAAAAAAATGCAATTGACTTGATTTTGACTTGTCACTTTGAGATTTCTACAGCGCTATGACGTAATTGAAAAAGACTCATAGAATAGATCAGGTGAGAAAGCATCATAATAAAATTGAGGTATCCATTTTGCAATGATTAATACATTATTTCCATAATGGAAATGTTTATGCAGATTTAAAATATAAGCGGTTGTGTACATAATTATAAGAATTTTTTTCTTTAATATTGTTACCAGTCTGAAGGTGGCCGTTACAAGCTGAAACTGGTCCGGTGAAAAAATAAAAAGTGTAAACAAATAATGAATTATTATAAATAACAGTTAAATAGGATATATATATTTATTTAATAAAAAAGGCAATTATTACGGGAAAGACTGCATATTATGGGAACTGTGTACATATTCCTGAAAATGTCAGTACACAATAGTCAACTCTTACATCAGTGGCGTCATCAGCTATCGGAAGGATGAATCAAACAAATTGTACACCTTATATCATAAGCAGAGGCGGCTCTAGGGGTCCAGAAATGGAGGGCCATTTAAAATAAAATGATATTATGATACAATATCAAATTAAAAATGATAATATTCATTTGTAGATACCAAGAGATTGAGAGTCAAATTACATTTAATATAGTAAATTGTTTCATGCTACAAGCATACAATATGCAAAATTAATATACTTTTATCAAACCATCTCTTTCAGACGCATAATATTCATCATGCTATCTCCCTCAGGGCAAAGACCCAAACTGTCTTCAGAATCTGGCATTTTTATTGGCGAGTGCCATCTCGTTTATTGTATGTAAAGAGACAGAAGACATGATATTGGGACATTTGATGAATTGACCCAGCCAATCATAGTGCGTGGAAAATAAAGCTTCTATTTAGGACTTTAGATGTCATTACTTGCCGCTGCCTGTTATCACCAGTTATTTCGATTTGCATAATATTTCATTTTACTGTTGTCTTATAATTTTGGAAGGTTTTTGACCAATTGACCCGAGGGAAGGACCGTCACTGATTATAAGTTAGGTCCTAAAGCCTGGAATAACAGCCACATGATCTAAGAGTGTGATAAAGGACTTGACAGAATCAGAGCAACACTTAAAACTTATTGTACTTCAATCTAAATTAAATTGTCATAGTAATTTTAGATAAAGCTTTTTCATAACTTTCTAGCTTTTTTAATCACAGCACACATCATGTTTTGACACAATGTATGGCCCAGTTGTTTGGTAGAAATTTTATAAGTGACAAAGACATTTAATGGCCATTCAACGCCATTTTGTTTTTTGACAGTTGAAAGGTTCCCACCCCTCACACGGCTAATTTGTATGCTTTTCGAAACAACTCGTATAGGTATATAGAAATCGTTGTCTCCCGTTGAAAAAAGTGAGTTGATGATAACATTCATAATACACTTGCACGATAAAATAAATGTGTGTTTAAATTTTTTTAGTTATCAGTATCAGTAATTTTAATTAGAAAAAAAACGTGAGGCAGCCATTTTTAAAACTTTTTTTATGTTTGCATTCAAAAATTTTATATTTAAAAAATTATATGTTTATTTCGAGTTATACAATTTGAAAGCATATTTTATCACCTTTCAAAAACAGTTTTTAGTTTTCGGATGCGTTTAATAATATTTTATTTATTTAAATTTTATTGCAAAGCGGATATCTTTTGATCTTCCGGTAAAATAGGCCCGAGGCCTGTGGGGTTAAATGCCAATTCTAAGTCCGTTTCAGCATTTAAACAAATTGTGATCAGCAGAAGAGAACAACTATTATGTTGTTAAGCTCGTCAGCTAATTAAAATTTGATAGAAAGCCGAACTCGGCATTTAACAGGGATCTTTCAAATGTCAAAAAACAAAATGGCGCTGAATGGCTATTATTTGATGACAATATTACATTTGACTTTCTGCGAAACATCTAGGCCCTATGTGTTTTAGTGAAACTTCATGGATCAAACGGAGGTTGTTTGATGTTTGAAAAATCTGTTATAATATATTATATTGTAGTATAATTACCCTCGCATATCTCGCAGTAGAGGCGGGGGGCGGGTGCAGCCCTCTTCTTGTCGGGCTGTGCGGGCAGCGTATCGGCCTCGCTGGTCTGACGCGGGCAGTCCTCCGTCTCGTGTGCGTCAAACACGTCGCAGATATCGCAGAACATACGCGGGGCCAGTGCGCGCGCCTTCAGCCCGTTGCTGGAAGAAAAGACACAATATCGTTACAATTATTTTTTGACATATTTTCAAGTCAAACATGCAAACGTCTCCTGTCCCTCCTCACCTCACTCAACCTCACAAATTAGAGATTCCATACTTCCATTGGCTCCGGGCAGTTGAGATTCCCGATCTGCTGAGCAATTCTATATCTTTTGTGGGATCGTTATTACAGTGAATACCGCACAAGAATCTCAACTGCTCCCGTCTGAGCCAGTGAGACTATGGCATCCCCAATTGGGGTATGTTGTGAGGCTGAAGGTAGTGGGGAGGGGAAGGAGGTGGGGAAGAGGAAGGTTGGGAAGTACCTGGCTATTCAGATCTGGTCACCAAACACGGCTAAAGCCATTTTTAAGCAACGTTTCAATTCTGAATGGTGGAATTAGATAACGGACGTGATTTCCTGTCAGATTTATTTGATTTTTATGGCTGTTATTTGCTTTTTCTATGTACAAATGTATATTAAATGAATAAATAATCAAGCATACTTGCAGGAATTCATGTTTAACACCTTGTTTGCCGCTCGTGCACCGGTGTGTCATGAGATTTTACACGCGATTTTGACCCTTATGTATAAAGAAAGTGTATGAAGAACACGGTCAGAATCGCTTGCTCTATTATCGCCCTTTACCATAGCGAAACCTGCAATGCGCCTAGTCACTCCAAATAATTTATATTAATAATTTACCGGAGCGCGGGAATGTGCGCAGTTCTTGCGCATGCGCGGGATAAATATGTTTATCTACGATTTTGACCCTTTGACCCTACGAATTTGTAAAGGACAGTGTCAGAATCGCTGGACACGAGTGTCATTTCTGCCGCCGGGTGCCGCGTCGTAATTGGTGGAGCTTTTTGCTGGCCTACCCCGGCAAACAAGAGGTTAAAACGATTTAAACTAAAATATGTGACATTGGAGGTTATCCACCACTTACCCACTCTGGTATAAGTAACAGATAGTTACTCCTTCAAGGCTCTCGCAAGGACAAGGAAAAAATGTGACAGTAAATATAAAAAATCACACAAATCTGACAGGAGATAACATCCGTTATCTAATAACGATCCCACAAAAGATATAGAATCGCTCAGCAGTGTCACACAAAAATAAAATATATACTACTACTAAAAATCATCACCCTCGAAGTGAAGAGAAGTTGATAAATCATGGATAATTATGTTACAATCATTTTTATTTACAAACCTAGTTACCGCTGAAATCGAGTGAAAACTTTTGTGCCATCTTTTATTTGTATATACAGAGCGCTAAGAGACGTACCTGACTTACTTTAACTAGTGAATCCTGAGGTCATTGATTAAAAAAATGTAGAAGACATTTTGGTCTCCGGTGACTTTATAAAAAACATATAAAAATAGTTGGGTCGGGGGGTTGGGCGATTGCTCGGCTGAGTTACCAATGACGACACGTGAAAGAATTTTTTTATTTGTTTGTAAAAAAAAATTAAATGTCACAGAATAAAATGTCAAATTACACCAAAATAAAATTACATCACTGGTTAACCCCTTTTAAACGAGTGTCATGTACTTATACATGTCAACCGATCGCATGCCTAAAAGATGAGTGTCATCTATACATGACACATGTACGAGAATTTGAAATACCAGTCCACGGGTATCGCAAATTCTTTAACGACATAGTCTTTAAAAGGTTAAAGTGAGTCAGGAAGGTAATAATAAATTTCTGTCCATTTTCTAGCTGTGTGGTATCGCCTCTGAATATAAATGTATTTATCAGTAAAGTTTTATGATTGTTCTTAAGTGACAATAAGGGATTTTGCATCAATTCTATACATACATGTCATTAATCTCTACATATTATAAATTAAAGTCCTCCGCCACGTCTGTCTGTCTGTTCACGATGAACTCAAAAACTACTGAACAGATTTTCATGCGGTTTTCGCCAATGGATAGAGTGATTCATGAGGAAGGTTTAGGTATATAATTTGTCAAGGTTTTGTGTAAATTGGTTGAAATGTATAAAGGAGAATGTCTGTATGTGGTGGACGAACGGGATGGCAAGCGGGCGGTGTGGATTTGATTTGTATGCAAAGGAAGGTCACTGTTTACATTTGATTTCGAAAACTCTGTGTAAAGCCCGGGCATCGCCGGGGACTTTAGCTAGTGATTAATAAACAAATAAATGCAAGAGATATTATTAGATAGGTTAGGTACACAGGCAAACTAAATTGATTATAAATTAATATAGTTATTTGAATACACACAGAAAAGCGATATTTTAAAATAAATTTTCCATGTGGCGATATGTATTTTATGGTATGCAAAACACATTACTCATTAGTTGAAAATTGTTTAAAAATCTACGTTTGAAAATTTTGGACGGACCAATAGTAAGCAAACACAATATTTATTTGATGCACGCTTGCCTCTCACTCTGTTGCCACGGTTACAAGCCCAGAGATCTCATCAGCATCTCTAGCTCGAGTCTACTGTCACAGCAGAACCCTCTTGGACTAGGAGTGGAAAGAGTTCACAAATTTTACATTGAAGGGAATTTAATATAGTAATATGCAGTCACAAATTTTACATTGAGGGGAATTTAATATAGTAATAAGCAGTCACAAATTTTACATTGAAGGGAATTTAATATAGTAATATGCAGTTACTTGGAATTATGAGATTTTTTGGAAATGTCTAGTTTTAACATGCAACATGGCTGCTTTCACCAATCAAATTGAGCGACCGCTAGATAAGTTGAGTTAAATTTTTAATCAAGTAGTCAATTTTGATATCGCCAATGCGGCTAAGTGTAATTTTCACTCAATGGTACGAATAGTTTTTGATTGGTGAAAATAGTGATCAATATGTTTAAATAAGGTCCAGTTGTTTTGCAGAATTTCAAATGTAACATGGCCACCAAATAGCCATTCAGCGCCATAATATTTGAAAGGTTCCCGTTTAATGCTGATTCTAGGTGCGTTTCAGCTTTCTATCAAATTGTAATAAACTGGCAACCACCAACAACATGATATCTGTCCGCTTCTGCTGATGGCAATTTGTTCGAAAGCTGAAACGGACTTAGAGTCGACATTCAACAGCAATCTTTCAACTGTTAAAAAAACTAAAAAAAGCATAACCCGTAGGGGACGGCAAGAAATTTCAAAAAATAAAATGATTTTTTTATTAAAGCTTTAAGAACTACTTGTACATTTTTTGGCTAGGACTTTGAAAGACAAAATTTGAGATTTTGGTGACATAATACATGATATTAATTATCGGTATCAGAACTAGAGATGGGTAAGTTCTGCGTTTTGCCGGAGGCCTCCTCGACATGTTTCCTTTTAAAAGTACTTAAGTTCTAGGAGTAGGTCCCGGGTCCGATTTCTTGAGTGCGGACTGGATACTGGGTGCCATTGTGGCTACCGAGACGCACGGGTTTGGGCAAAGCCGAACCTCAATGCCGGAACCCGCAAAATAACTCGAATCCGGGACCTGCTACCGACTCGCGAGTGGCTCGGGCCGAGACGCACAGGTTTGACCGGAGCCGGACCTCGGAGCGGGAACCCACAAAAGAACTCGAACACGGGAGCTGCTCCCGCGAGGGAGTTCCAGGTTTGGGTCCGAGTCCTGGACCAGGCTCTCTGGGAGTAGTCGATTAGTAAAAGGAGTAGGAGTAGGATCCGCTGCCCATAAAGAACCCGAGTTCAAGAGCCCACTCCAGCTGAACCTACACATCGCTAATCAGAACCCTGACAGGCACTACTTTGTAAGTTAGTAACATTGTGGTGGAACTTTAATAAGACTTATAAGGTAGGATTAATAACACAATAGTGATATTACGTATATTAATTTATACAACACTAATGGCGTGCTTTCTAAAATCATTAATCATTTCATTACTTGTTACCAATGAATGTATACAACGTAACTATGCATTAAAGGTCATCAGAAAAACCTGCAATCGAGAAACAAGTCAAAAAAACCATTAAACAAAAAAAATATAAAATGTTATTGCGATTAATGTTTGGGTTATTATGCCTCATTGCGCTACCTCCTTCTTTAGCCAACGTTTCGGACAGCGTTATAGTGTCCATCATCAGGACCAGTGGCGGCTCGTGACTTTTGGGTGTGCTAGGGTGCTAATATTTAAAAAATGGCATCATCAATGGTCGTATGCGAAAAATAATATTTTTATAAATTCAAAAATCGGTGTTTTGTATGAAGATTTTTCAGGAAATCAGTGCGGCGCACTGCCAAACTGACACTTCCTGAAATTTTTCATACAAAAAAGTGATTTTCAAAAAAAAAATTAAATTTTTTTTCAGCTACAACAACATCAATAATGCCATTTTTTCAATATCAGCACTCTAGCACACCCAAGTCACGAGCCGCCACTGATCAGGACAGATTGTAAATTGTGTAGGAGTGTGTTTATATATGTAGAAGTGATATCGTGTTGCAAGCGTTAATCCTCGTAATGTGATTTTCTGCATTTAGTATTGGTGTAGCCGCCTGATACCGAATACCAAAAACTATTAACCTTAGCCCCGTCATCCCCGTTAATATTTATGGGGTTTTGTGGATTTCAATTGCTTCAGAAATTAGGTGTGATAGATGCGTTTTGGCCTTTCCAGCGCTTTAGGCACAGATCCAAAGTTATGAAAGGAGTGTTTTAATTATCACATTTGTAGATATTGTATAAAAGCCATGTAATTGGGGGTTCGTAAATCCCGCTCCTTTTTCAAACCCCACAAAATTAGGCATAGAACTTAGATGTTCTATCCCTAATTTTACATAAGTTAATCATGGACTAAAATATAATGATGTAAATAAATATATTAACTATATTGAAATGAAATTAACATTTTTTATTACTTGGTACCAATTTTTGATTTTGATTTTGGTACCAGTCTTTGATTTTAGTATATTTTGAAAAATGACTATGAAAAGGTAACACAGTAAGTCTTGAGGACTTTTCCTACAAACCAACTTTGGTACTAGCATTATAAAAATAAATTGAAAAGATAAAATAATAAGTATTTTAAGAAAACCATTAAAAATAAAATCATCGGCAAAAACCCTCAAAAAATGCTCTCTCTGCTTCCACTCTAGATGGTGGGAGGAAGAAGGTGTGTGCTTGTTTTCGGTGTAAATTTAGTATTTTTTCAATCCCGCAAATCCCATGCGAAAATACTACATCTATTGCTGAAATCCCACAGGATTGCAGGAATGCGAATCCTAGACGTAATGATGATGTACCTTTTATCAAACTATTGCAGTATGTATGTAGTAGAGCAGGTTATTAATAAGAAAAACAAACAAAGGATATTCACTCACTAGTTATATTCATTTGCTTCCTGAGGAGTACATCCCATCTCTAATACTTCAACTCGCGCCTTCAGTTCTTCGTTCTTCTTCTGCATATCTACGATGACTGAATTCAAGAAGTTAACTTGCCCCTCCACCTCCTCTTTCTCTTCTAGCAGCCTGGAAACAGAATATAATTATGCTAAATATATATTGCAAATGTCCAATGAATTCATTCTTTGGAAAATATATGATAATTATTTGCCAAACCGTCGCACATTTAATAGATACAGATTATGGAAATTGCAATTCATTTCAACTTAAATATAAGTTATAAGAAACAACTAATTTCATTGGGGAGATGGAAAAACATGCACAAAGTAGGTTATTAGGTTCGTGGTTTGGTTTATTTAAATAATTTGTACATATTTAGATTGGAGCACATTTTTTTGAAGAAGAGTGAAACTTACGAGTTGGATCCTCTACTAGTTCAGTCCTCCATCATTGCACAAGCCACACTCGTCGCTTATAATGATGAAAGTGGAAGGGTTTTCAAAATTCTGAGATTATTTGTAACCCGGGAATGCTGTATTTCTAAATTCTGAGATTATTTGTAACCCGGGAATGCTGTTTTTCTAAATTCTGAGATTATTTGTAACCCGGGAATGCTGTATTTCTAAATTCTGAGATTATTTGTAACCCGGGAATGCTGTTTTTCTAAATTCTGAGATTATTTGTAACCCGGGAATGCTGTATTTCTAAATTCTGAGATTATTTGTAACCCGGGAATGCTGTTTTTCTAAATTCTGAGATTATTTGTAACCCGGGAATGCTGTATTTCTAAATTATAAAAAAATAACAATTTCATCTGGATTTTTAAAAAAATATTTTCAAAACTAAAAAATACCGTTATTCCATCAATAATACCTATGACTTAGTTGATTTAATCAGAAAAATGTTTTTGAAGTGAAAACTTCTTTAGCCCCGTTGTGATTTGAAATTCGATGAAACGAAAAATAGCGACACTAAGACAATCACATACGCCTATAGGATTTAGCCTTCGAAAGAATGAGATAGCGTAATCGGTCTCCTCTTTGTGCAGTACTTCGTAACCTTCCCACTCTTGTCTACTTTAGTTTTCTGAAAGTTTCACTTCTACTGGGTGTGAACTGCACACTTGTAATTTTTTTTAAACTTTGGAAATCAGCGGTTTAGAAGTTGCTACTTGATATTGTATTTATTACCATCATACAATCAGTGCTTAAATTTGAGGTTACCTTTTAGCATCGACATCAACGGGTCTAACCTCAGCTTTAGGTACATTGTTGATGTTTGAGTTGAGGTCTGGCTTCACGAATTTCTTTGACTCGTTCATTTCTTTTGTCAAACAGGTAACTTCTAGCAATAGTCCTTCATTGTGCGTCTTGTATTTCTGAAATAGGAAAAATTATTTTGAAATAATGCGACTTTAACAAGATTCATAATTTTTTTATAAATTTCTCGATTTCGGTATTTCAATTTCTACATTTTATTAAGTCTTATTACAAAACTGAGTTATCAGTTGGATTGTAAGAAAGTTGAAAATTGTAAAAAAAATTCCAGCTATATAAATATTTTAAATACATAAAACAATTTGAATTCTAGAGTACACAGCAAGGCTGGTAGAAAACGCGTTTAACAAGGTTGGGCGGCTTTCGAAATTTCGAAAGTGTGACGTAGCTTGAAGTAAAACACTGCCTCTTGTACTGCAGTTAATTTAAATCTCCCAGTGGAAAATGGACCACAAGCTACGTCAAGAATTTTTAGCTAACACCTCCCGACCCCCTCTTTGAGCCAACCTTGTTAAAAGCATTTTCTACGAACCTTGAGTACACAGTTGATTTTTTTTTACTAACCTTAAGGTCATTCTCTAGTGTTGCTATATGATTGCTGTATTTGGTTGAATCACTACTTTTCTTCGCCAATTGTTCCTGCAATCCAGAAATCTCAGTTTTCAATACTTTGTACTCTTCATCATGTGCCTTCTGGCAATTTTGCAATTCCAGTACCACATTCTGCAACTCGGTCTTCTCATCTCCAGATTTTTTCTCACTGGAAGCTTCCAGATATTGTATCTTATTCTGTAATTCTTTAACTGTGTTAGTTGCCTCTTCGAACTTTGTTAACAAGTCAGTTTTCTGTTCTTGCTCTAATTTCAATTGCTTATCATTCTCTTTGGCTTGAGAATCATAAACTTTGAGTTGCTCTTTTAGCTGCTTTCTATCTTTCTTACCATCACTCTTTAGTTTTTCAAAATCTTCTTTCAGCTGGTTGTTTAGCTGTTCATAATTTTTCTTCTGGGCTTCATTCAGAGTAGTCAACTTTTGTATGTCGGCTTCTGACTTCTCCGATTGAGCTTTCAACTCTGAAATCTTTGAATTGGCATCGTCTAGCTGCGCAATTTTTTTCTGGGACTCTGCCTTTTCAGTCTCCATGTTATGTATAATCTTTTTCAGTTCACTGAGTTCATGGAGATGATTAGTTTTGATTTCAGCTATTTCACTCTCCAGGGTTTTGTGTCTCTGATCCTTTTCGGCAAATTCATCAGCACTGTCTTTTTTCAATGACTTAACATTTTCATTTAATTGTGATATGACAATATTCTTATTTTCAATTTCGTGTATATGTCTATTGATATCAGTCTTCAAGTTTTCAACCGTGGTATGAATGTCTTTGAATTTATTTATCTCACTTTCGAGGATCAAAATTTTTTCTGATTTACTACTAATTTCTGTATTCAGTTGATTCATTGTAGTTTCTAATTTTTGTATTTGACTGATCAGTGTTTCGTTAGTTGATTTGAACTGGTTAAGGCTTTCTGACGTCTGAACTGTTTCGTGTTCAATTGATTTCTTTTCTGAAATAATAGAATCCATATTCTCTTTGAGTTTATTGATAATGTTTTCTTGCTCTTTCAATTTAACATCTTTGTTGGAATTGTCTTCCAATAAATTGTTTATTTTCTGTACATTAGTTTCACACTCCGACAGATTCAGATTGAGTTTCTTTTCAAGTTCATGTTTTTCATCTAACAACTTTTGAATATCTTCACTGTTAATGTTGATCTGTCTTTCTTTTTCAGAAACAATATCCAAATTGGACTTAAGATCCAGTTCGTACATGGACACTTTATGCTGCAGTTCTTTAACCAAACTGTCCTTTTCATTCAAATTGGATCCCGAAGTTTCTTTTTCCTCATGAAGCTTCTTGACTTCTAATTCAAGAATATTTTCCTTTTCTTCTTTTACTTTCAGTTGCGTTTCCAGCGATTGCTTGGTAGCGTCAAACATCTCCTTTAACTTGGAATTAGCTTCTTGCAACTGTTGTTCATTTTTCTGAGAGGCTTCCAATTTTTGGTTCAGCTCATTCTGCACAGCCACTAATTCATTTAATTTTTCCTTCAGCTGACCCTCTGAAGTTTGGCCATTTTCTTGCAAAATATCTAGACGCTTCTTGAGATCAGATATTATTTTACTTGATTCTGATTCCAAATCCTCAACCTGTTTTTTCAATTTAGTTTCACTGTTGTTTTTAGTTTCCAAAGCTAACGTTAGCTCTGAAATAATTGCTTGATATTTGGTTTCAAGATCTGACAAAAGCACAGAAGACTTTTCTTGAATTTCAATCAATTTAGTATTTAGAGTCTGTACTTGATTTTCAGATTCCTTTGCAGAAATTTCCTTATCATTTAACTGTTCAGTCAAATCATATTTATCTTTTTCAGTTTGGTATTTGACTTGCTCGAGTTGTTGTTTAAGTTCCTGTTCAACGCGCTCCAAATTATTGACCTTTTCCCGGTTGGCTTCTTTCACGCTTTGCATGTCTTTTTCAGCATCTCTCAACTTATCCAAGAGACTATTAATTTGCTCATCTGAAGTTGTAGAATGATTACTCAAATTTGAAATCTCATTAGCCAGTTTTTCTTTCTGCTGTTGAATTTCAATATTTTTCTCAGTTTCATTTCTGAGTTGTCTCGTGAGGTCTCCATTTTCAAGTTGCAATGCGGATAAAGTTGTTGTGATTTCAGTGACGTTATTCACTAACTCATCCACTTTAGCTTGCTTTTGTGTGATGAGGTCGGTTAGCCTTTTCAATTCGTTTATTTGCTCCTCTTTCTCTGAATTCAAAATGTCACAATTTTTAACACTCTCTTCAAGAAGAAGATTTTTGTCTTCAAGCTGTTTATTTACAGATTTTATCTGGGAATCTTGTTCGTCCAACGTCTTTTTGAGCTCTTCTTGTAATAAACCAGTTTGCTTGGTATTTTCAAGGTTCAATAGCTCAATTTGAGATTTGAGATTAGTGATCTCTTCGGTATATGAAGTGAGTTTATTTGACTGCTCTTCCATCTGTTTTTGATATGTTCGTTGAGCTTCTTGGGCTTGTGTGGTAACTTTGCTAATCTCAGTTTCTTTTTGGGTCACTGCTTCCTTTAACTGTTTGATTTCTTCTTGAATGGTCTCATGCTGTTTGGAAGTATTTGATGAGAATTCTTCCAGTTCGGAATCTTTAGAAATCAAATCTGCTTTCATTTTGTCAAACTCAAGTTGTAGGTTTTTAAGCTGAGTTTCCAACTTTTGGTTGTTTTCGCCCAGTGTTTCATTATCAAGGTTTTTGGCGCTAGATTCCATCTTCAATTTTTCAATATCTTTTTTGAATGACAACTCAGATTCTTTAGAAGAAGCAATAACTAAAAAGAACAAAGAAAGAATAATAATATACAGCAGCAATAATAGGTAACTATTTTCCAAAGCTTTGACAGTTTGTCAAACTAGTCAGAGTTAGAATAAAATAAAAAAAAGTTTAACACAGGAAAATTAAAGAGGAAACCAAACATACCTTGATTGTGTTCTTGAATTTTCAAATCCAGAGCAAGGTGTTTCTGCTCCAATTGGGATCTCAGTTCACTGACCACATTGCTGTGTTCTATACTCATCTTGTCCAACTTCTCATTCTGCGTACTGAGCTTGGTTGTGGCCTCAGTGAGATTATCTGTAAGCAGCTTGATCTGTTCCGAGGACTCGAGCTGGAGTTCGGTCAACTTGGATTTTAGTTCATTGATGGTCTTTTCAGATTCTATTTTGAGTTTGGTCAATTCTTCATAGTGGTTCTTTCCCAGAGATTCCTTGTCACCGTCCTTCTCTCTCAACAGGCTGTGAGCTTCGTCAAGAAGATTTTGCAGTTGTGCTGCCAGAGCTGGAAGGTTTATAGATAAATTTATAATATCGGCATGAAAAGAAGTGAAAATGGAAGATTTTATAAAATTCTTGAACATCCGTAGAAGATAAAGTAAAGAAATTCAAGGAGAAATTCAATAAAGGATGAATATGGAGACGAAGATGGAGAATGAAGTGAAGATGAAGACCAAGATAAAGGATGAAATGAAGATGAAAATGAAGGATGAGAGATGAAGATGAAGGATGAATTTAAGATGGAGAGGATGAAGGAAATGCTGAAGTATAAAAGACGAGGAATGGAGGATGATACGAAGATGAATAATGAAAGATGAAAAATGAAGGATGAAGCAAAGATAAGGGGTAGTCCATTAATCACGCGATGTTTTTTTAGCAACTTTTTAACCCCCCCCCCTCCCCCTGGTGATATGTGGTCAGGTTTTAGACTAACCCCCCCCCCACCCCCCCCAAAGTCACGTGTATTTTTTTAGTACAAAGTATTTTGAAATTTTCAGAATATTGTCACGAAAAATAAATACACGTGATATCTCATTACACCCCCCCGTCGTGATTTTTTCCGAACCCCCCCCCCCTTTCGAGCCTCACGTGATTAATGGACGACCCCTAAGGTAAACGACGAAGGCTGAAGGTAGTGGGGAGGGGAGGAGATGGGGAAGAGAAAGGTGGGGAAGTACCTGGCTATCCAGATCAGGACACCAAACATGGCTAAAGCCATTTCAAGCAAGGTTTAAATTTTAAATGGTGGTCTTACTGGAGAGTATCTTCCACTTTGGAATGTGCCGCAAATATTATTTAAAATGAATAAAATTGAAAATAACACAAATTAATCAAATAAAATTTATTTACGCACGCCAGGATTCAACCCCCCGACCTTCGGATTGCGAGTCAAGAGCCTTACCCCTCGACTACGCCGGCCTTCTATAACTATAATTGCTATCTTAAGAGTTAAGATACTTCAGCCAGCCAAAAGATTGCCAGAAAATGCTTGGGCCAACTTTCAGGAAGTTTTCAGGTCTTTTCTTATTTAATAATTTTAAAAATTTTATACCATGTCCAGCTTGCACTTCATCCTTATGCTGTGCCAGGATTATTTCATTTTCAGCCCTGTGCTGTCCCTCCATAAGGACACATTGGGCTTGCAGCTCATCCACCTGGCGCTTGGTCTGTTCTAATTCTGAGTCCATGCCTTGCAGCGTGCCCACCAGTTTCTCCTTTTCTTTCTATAATGAAGACACAACTTTCTTTTGACTGGTGTCGATGTAAAACATTGCATGAATTTTACAATGGTAATTTGACTTTATTTCATTTTGAAGAAGAAGTCAACAGTAACGTCGCAAAAAATGGCAAAACAAATTTAATAAAAATTGATAAATAACTCACCATGAGCTCTTCCTTGAATCTCTGGAAATAAAAAAGATTTATAAGAACACAAAAATTTTAATTTTCAATATGTATTATTAAAGTTTTTGGAGTAATTTTGTTTCCATGAAACATCACGAAAATAAAATAAAATAAAGTTAAACTTACTCCAAATTCCTCCTTGTGAATATTGTCTTCCTCAGCTCGGAACATGAGGTCTTCCACCTTCTGTTTCTCATCGTCTAGCTGCCGGGAGAGAACCTCATATTCTGCTTTCAATTTCTCAATGTCCTTCAGATACTGAAAAAAAAAATAGATTGGCCGATTATTAACTGTTTGAATAAACGATCCAGAAATTTCCTGCAATGCAAGGCGATGGGTCGAAAGAGTTCGGCTGGAGAGGTCAAAGAATCTCCCTCAACCGGATTCTTCCGATCCAACTGGACGAATCTATTTTAGGTTAGGTCATTTGTAACTCAGGAATATCTGTCTTCTTTTGCAAATAAGAAGTAAGAATAAAAACCATTGTAGTACGTACGGGATGAGATTTATGCTTTTATTTTCTGTATTTAAATTGGGACGAAGTTTGGAGTTCATTTCTATCCGTCTTTGCCGCTAACCCAGGACTAAAAGCTCGTCGCCAGTGTAAGTCCAATACTGCGGAAGAACCGTTTGTAAAAATAATCAAGAGGTACAAAAACTATCTTGGGATAGACACACTCTGCTTATGCTTATGTACTGGGGATGATTCATTTGATTTTAACTGAGTACAAGCAGTCGATTGGTCAATTTCACAATATGAAAGCACCAATCAATGCGGCTTGTGCTGTTCAACTAAAAGAACTAAAACACATTTAGAAATAATTGGCTCATACGCAGTATTGAATTCATATAGCCCATAGGTTCTCAACGTGGGCGATAACGCCCCCTTGTGGGCTTTTCAGATCTTCAGGGGGGCGGTAGAAGACCAAGACAAAATTAGGGGGGTTTCAGATTTTCAGGGGGGCGGTAGGAGTCTCAGAGAAACCCGTCCCGCCCATCCCATCTCACCACACCTCATCCCATTACGCACCCCGTTGTGGTAAATATAATGTTTGATAAAACTGTTTTTAGATTCAAAACGACAGATGGTAAGTAAAAAGAGTTTGGGGGGCGCTAGAAAAAAAAATATCCTCAAAGTGGGCGGTGGGCAAAAAAAGGTTGAGAATCTATGATATAGACCAGGATTTCCCAACCAGTGGTCCGCAAGAGGCTAGAAGATGGTCCGCCGGTCAATAAACGAGCCAGCGCACGGGCGGTCCCTAGTCGAGAAGTCTGAATAAAAAAAATTGGAACAATATTCAGTTTATCATTATTGTACCTTGTGGTCAGTGGCCATTACGGTATTCTGTTTCACCCCACCCCATCCTACCCCGTTCTACCCCCTCCGTTGTGGAAATATTCTGCTAGTACCCGTCCCACCCTATCCCATTACGACCCTCTCGTTGTACTATCCGTGGTGCCACCCATGCTAGCCTACGCCACTGACCACAAGCAGTGTCACCCCCCTCCCCCCTAATAATGTTGATAAACACAAATTTCGACTACACAAAAAATTGGTCCGTCCTGGGGGGGTGGGGGCGGCTAGAGAATTGTTGAGACCCGGGGCCCCCCTCGCTATGCTTGTGGTCCCTGTTGAAAAAATAAACGTACAAGTGGTCCCGGGTTGGAAAAAGGTTGGGAACCACTGATATAGACCATACATTCTCAACCTTTTTATGCCCACCGCCCACTTTGAGAATATTTTCATTTCTAGCGCCCCCTAACTCGTGAATCCGAAACAGCAATTGGGGGTGTAATGGGATACCCCAGACAGGGTTACATTTGCCGCAGATAGGATGGGGTGGGATGTGTTTCTCTGGGTCTCGTACCGCCCCCCAATTTTCTCATGGTCTTCTACCGCCCCCTGAAGGACTGAAACTCGCCCACGTTGAGAACCTATGATATAGACCATAGGTTCTCAAAGTGGGCGATAACCTCACCTTGTGGGCGTTTGAGACTTTCAGGAGGGCAGTAGAAGACCCAGAGAAAATTAGGGGGTGTTGAGATGACACAGTGAGGGCGTGGGTAGGAAAAAAAAGGTCTAAAAAAGACAAGCTAAGCTATTATTAAGAATTGACACTATATCATGAATAAAAGGAAGGAGGTAGCAACTCGGGACTTAAAATATAAAAGAATTGCTTTTCAACTTGCTAAAAAAAAGGTATAACCAATAATTGAATATATTTTTAATTGAATTATTGATTCCGTGAGAGTTGAGCCCCCCCCATAACAAGTTGTGGTAAATTGCAATAGCTGTTTCAGATTCGCGACACATGGTAAGTTTGAATAAATTTCTCCAATTTGGGAGGTGGGTATGGGTACCGCTGCCCCGGGAACCATTTATTTGATAACCAACACCTCTGCCATAGATCACCCCAAGTGGTTCGCCACGTTTGGCGACTTCGCAGGGGTGCCTGGGTTCATGGGGTGAGGTTTTTCCAGGTCTTGACGGCGGATGCGTCTGCCCACATACTGTGTGGCAGATCGGATCAAGAGAGTTTGGATGAGGGAGGCCTTTTAACCTTTCCAGCTGGCCTCTCTTGGCCCATCGCTTTGCTCCGCAATTAGAGGGATGGATTCATACGTCCGTCACTCCTGGACACACTGACCCCCAGATTCCTATCCACCCCCATACTTTTTTCCTTCCCAGAACTTCCTATACTTCCCTTCCTTAAAAATATACTCCACACAGCATCCCCTAAGATGACATAGGCCCCGGAGAGAAATTATTTTCCCTGTGTGAGCTCTGTGGAGCTAATGTAAAAAAAATTAGGGGAAAAAAAATTGTCAAAGTGGGCAAAATAAGGTTTGAGAACCTACGATATAAATGATGTATTAAATTAAACACCTGCGCGTTTTCCTTCTGGCTGGAGGTAAGCGCAGTCTGCAATCTCTCCATCTGCAATCCCATCTTGGCTTGCTCTCCTCTCTCAACTTCATGTTCCTTTATCAACTTCTCAATGTGCTGCTGCTTCTCACGAAGGATTTCCTGGAGAGACAAATGACGTTGTATTAGCTTGTGATTCAGATGCTGGTTAATTAAAAATAAATAAAACATTTGAGCGCAGGAACGGGAATTAGAGGATTAGAGAAGGATAATGATTTATCTTGTAAGACACACACAACTTTTCAAGTAATTTCTCTTATCTACGTGCAATCAACTAATTAATCTCCATGATAAAAAGGTATGTTCATTGCAGTACCTAAATTTTCATATTGTTTTTTTAACGTTTTTTTCTTTAGAATCAATGTCGTATCGTGATTTTTCAATTGCTAATCTAAGGTCTTCCTTTGAATATAATCAGGGATGGTCCTTGGTTCCTTAGAGCCTTGGCAAGTTGGCACCCGGAGCGGACTGCTCCAATTGTGCCTGCACAGAGCCAACCCTGAATATAACACAACGTTTTAGAATATGACGATGAACAGTCAATTTGAGAAATTAAAAAAATATATATTTTAAGCAATTTAGTATGTACCTCGATTTGCCATAAATATGAATCTGTTCAACATTTGTAATGAATTCTACCTATTGGAATTATTCAAGGTCATTTTGATTAGAGTGCATTTTTCAAATAGCTTAAGTTGATTTTCTTTGGCTTAATATAAAATGAAATTTATTCTTTAGTATTTGAAAATTCAGCGCAATTTGTTGATCACAAAAAATTGATGCAATCCCATTTTAAGCTTCATTCTGAAAAGGAGTATTTTTAGTAGTTCTAAGCAATAATCGCTACCCTGATATTGCACCAAATCAATTGAATACACAAAAGTCTAGTAACCTAGTAATTTTGTCAAGCGGTTTATGCATAGATTGTAGATGAATACTTTAAACTCTAGGGACTGAAGTAAGGCAGAGACTGAATGTGCAACTAATGACTGTCATTATTTTAATTTCATGTTTGGTCAACGATTGATTTTCAACAAAAACATTTTCTTATTTTTATTTTTAACTTTTTGAGTAAAACCTCAAATTGTAACATTTAATTAAATGAAGACAATATGACTTGCAGAAAAGTCAATAGATGTCGCATATGAAAATAAAATGGATAAAGATTTATCCAGACACTATCTAGAGGGCATTTAGTTCGGGTTTGAATCTTGCAATCATACATAAAGATAGTTGCCAATAATATATGCGTTAAGAAAATGAAGATAATGTGGGTGGTTCTTAGTCGAAGTATGATACAGTTAAAAATGACTGAATTTGATATCGGCACCGTGGCGCAGTGGTTAGCGCGTTTGCCCGGAAAGCAAGAGGTCCTGGGTTCAAGTCCCAGAGGTGTCAATATCTTTTTCTGATTTTTCTGTTTCCAGATTTTCGATTGAGTTTCGCTTATATTGTCTTCATTTAATTAAAAACATTTTCATTTGGAAGCAAATAAAAATAGAATATTGTCATATTAGTACGTCAATGTAACATGAGTAAAACGTTCGATTTATATTAACTTAAACGTCAAACTGACAGCATGGTTGTAACAAAAGGGGCTCTCTTTTGCACCCCCGGATCTAAGGGGGAGCAAACTGGGGCGCAGTTTTAGGAGGCGCCAAAATCGTAATTTATATGTTTGATTGAAAAGAAAACTTGATTCACAAAGCGCCTGGTATCCAGAGCACTTTATTCTATCGATTATTCATTTGATTTTAAAACGCCCAGTTGGTTTTTTAACACATCCTAAGTTGATTTATGAATATATGCTAAGTCAATTTTGAACGTGCGCATAGTGTTTGTGATGTCACTGTCAGGGGAATCCCCTTCGCATCTAGAACTAGGGGCTTCATGAGCTGAGACAATAAACCCGAGCGGTTTGAGAGGGAGCGCCACTATCAAGTTTCTGCCCCGGTTTGAAAAAGTCGTAGATCCAGGGCTGCTCTCGTGTGAATAGCTTAACACTAACTACTACTAAAATATCATAAAACCTTCAAAGCCAACCTTTTTACTCGCGTCTGAATTTGCCAATTAACAAGTTAACAATTTCCTTCTATAATATAACTACTTAATTAAAATTATTTTGATCTAACTTATGATTTAATGTATTATTTCTCATTACTAAACTAAATAATTTTTATAAGTTCATAAATTTTTTGTGATATGTATCATCAACATAAAAAGGTGAACACAAATATATCCTTTAACCTTTAGCCTCCCGCAAACTAATACCCCTGTAGTTTGCTGAGGATTTCAGATTACCAATTGGATAAGCCGCCGATCAACACGTACAAAGTTGTCATATCCAATGGGTTCTTTTGGCATTGAGAAGTTACGGAGGCATATCGGTATTCGCTATAATGCAAAATTTCTGAATATTGGTACCTACTTAAAATTCTAACATTCGGATTAACTATCTAAAGAGTACCCTATTATTGATTAATTTGTTGATTAGTTTGTCCATAATTTTCTATATGAGAGCTGTGAAGTTAATTTAATAACACGTTTGTTGACTATTAGACTTTTATACTTGATGCATCTAACATCTATTTTTAATACTCGATACTTTAAATATATTGATAGAGATGCCATCAAATGCTTTTGTACACGGTGCCCGGAAACTAGTAAATGAAAAATTGGAATCTACATCACATTTGGAGGCGCTGTTTTTTTTTTTTGATTTGAGCTCTCGTTTTCGAGTAAATCAAGTCTGAAGTTTTTCAGTATTTTTTTTTTAAATCGTTCATTAGGGGGTTCAAAAATCAACACAAGCGCGTTTATTAAATGCTCAGATCAAAAAAAAAAGTTTTTTTGGGTTCTCTATGTGATGTAGATCGAGAAACTGAAGGTTTCCCGTTTGTATTACTAGTTTCCAGACACTGTGTATAACATCACCTTTGGGGATGGTGTAATAATAAGATGAAAGCATTTGAAGAATTCCTACCACCATCATTATAAGCGAAAAATGTTGCCTGTGCAATGATGTACTTCGACTAACAGAAGAATTGAACTCCCTAAACTCCGCTACTAACTGTTTGATTTAAATAACAATTTATTTATTTTCAATAAAGCTTCAAAATTGTACATTTACTGTTATTAGTATCAAGGAATAAAAATCTACAAGGTAACATCATGTTACCTTAAGAGAAACAGCTTCGTGGCCAAAATACCAAATCAAACCGAATAATTATATATTTAATCAAAAGGTGGAGCAAATATCTAGTACGGATAGGTGACACTTTATTTGTTTGTGTTTCAAATTATAAAATTTAGGACATGAGAGAAATTGATTTTTCACAAATTTGGAGACAACTTTGAAATTATTTGCGAGTTAATCATTTAAAATAATAATTTTGCATTATGTATCACGTATGTATACTAAAATACACAATAAAAAATATAAATTATTAAAAAAAGCGTTTTAACAGGCTTAAATTTAAAATTTCGACTCTGTAAACCCTTTTTTTAATGATGTTTTATTTTGTATTTTATATTTGACACTAGGATGGGCAAGATGATTTTTAATAGTTACCTCACAAATAATTGTCAATGATGCCTTTAAAATTGGATTCTTTAATGGCCTATGTTTACTGATTTAAAACACAAAGAAATAAAGTAGCACATATCCCATATATGCTTATACCTTTGGGTTAAAAAAAGAAATATTCAATTCCAAATTTAAGTTTTGCATGAAAACAGCCATACAGCCATTCCTTCCTCCAAACAGGACCGGTCAACCTTTGTATTAATAATTTTTTTTTTAAATTTTCTTCTCAGATTTAATTTTATCGTATTGTTCATTGTATTTTACAGTTTTTACCTGGAGTCTTTTAATACTTTTGTTGTTGTGTGTGTCTTTCAGGTATCGAGATAGATCGTATGGGATAAGGAGTCAAAGGACAGAGCAAGACAATAAGAACATACATAAAGCGCTCAATTTTTTATTTACAAAGTATAAATTAATATTAAATCTAGATTATTAGAGTTTAATTCTATATTAATAATACAAATCTAAATTATATTATCGAATTCTTCAGGGAAAGAACAAGAATACAAGCTTAAAAAACAAACAATAAACACTATTAAATGTGGCAATCCTTTATTAACAAACATTTGTACATCGCGTAGCAACGCCAATTCTAGAAATTATAAAGGTGCTGCACGGAGGCCATTTTGTGATCATAAAACGCATTTATTAAAAATTTTAACACAGGCTTCAATAAACATCACTTAAATACTCAGAAGTGCCATATATTGTCACTGATAAATTCATAAGTATTATATATTATCACTTCTAGATTTAAAAGTGCTGTATAATACTGCCATTTCTAAATTTAAAAATGTTGTATATTGTCACTGATAAATTCGTAAGCGCCATATATTTTTACTTCCAGATTTATAAGTGCTGTATATTGTCACTTCTAGATTTAAAAGTGCTGTATAATACTGCCATTTCTAGATTTAAAAGTGTTGCATATTGCACTTCTGGATTTAAAAGTGCTGTATATAGTCACTTCTAGATTATTTAAGAGTGTTATATATTGTCACTTCTGTAAGTGCTGTACATAGTCACCTCTAGATTTATAGCTGTTGTATATTGTCACTCTAGATTTATAAATGCTGTATTTTATCATTTATAAACATTCTCACAACCAATTTCTGTGCAGCGTCTTTTGAACTTCACAAATCATGAGTGGTATTCACCGTGCAAGGATAGTACATACTTCCATTAGTTAGTTTTACAAGTCAATTCATAAGAATGCATTACAGTTATATTTAAAAGGTTTCCACTGGCACAGATAAGTTTCTATTCCGGGAAGAAAGTTGGAATTATTGTAGTCGTACATAATCTGAATTACCTGAAGAGTATTTTTGGCCGACATCGGAGTCGATGTAACGCGAGGACCTGAAGACAGCCTCTGTTTCCGGAAAATATAATTATATAAATTTAAACAAATAATATTCTGTATAACAAACATACAAATAATCAAACTTTAATCACTTGATTCGAACTTGTGAATTATTTTATTTGAACTTCAATTATCAAATAATTATTTTGTGGAATGCATTTTATGCTTTGTACTTTGCATAAAGGATGTTTTCTAGTACTAAAAATCAATCTGCTACTCTGAAAGCAATATGCAGTGTGAATTATATCTATGTAAATTAGTAAAAAGAAACTATCAACTAAGTCATTATACATTTGTGAATAAGGCACCACGGAAATATTGTTACAAAAATCACATCTTTCCATCCAGGAAATATTACCACCACATTTTGGTGTCATTGAGAAATTATTTCCAAAAACATCCCTAAACTATTTAGATTCATTAGAATTAACGAATGTTTTAATACTTCAGTTAAAAATTAATGATTTGTTAATAAACTTAAATATGAATATTGGAGATAGTTTGTTAACAATATTTTTAATTAACCTTTCCACGAGAAGATTCAAACATTATTAAATAAATATTCAAAAACAAATGATACAATATTGCCAAAATTCCCACAAATTAATAAATGGTAACTATATAATATTATATATTATAAACGATAGAATGTTTAGTTACACAGATTAATAATGTTGCAATTTATTAGTTGTAAAAATTTTCGCAGATTTTTTTTGGTTAATTTGGATTTTTTTTAACTCAGTCTTACCACCGCGCCCGCCCCGGGTTTCGCCCCATTTGTTGGAATTCTTCGTCAAATACTGAAAAGCTTCTCTCCAGTCCTAGATTAATAAATAATTATGATGCAAATTAGTTAACAATGGTGCAAACATGCAACGGTTAGTTGAAATAATAATTACACATTATGAAGACCAAGTTATTATAATTTATTCCCAAAAATGAACATCTTGAGGTTATATTTATGAAAAAAAAAAACAGAGCCTTTATTCTTTACATATTAGGCTATTTGTCACATCTCTGTATAAAGATGAAACTATTTGTGGTTTGAATTTTACTATATCATTTTGACACTTTTTGCCAAAGTTTAAATAATATAGTTCACAAAAATAAAGCTTACCGGTTGAATTAAATATCTGTAGATTACATTCGGATAAAAATTATTAAAAAATATCTTTGTACGACTTTATGAACAATTAATTTTTTTTTAAATTTATAGCTTCTAGTAGTGTTGACATTGAATGTTTTTAATGCATTAAAATACAGCTGTTTTCGTAAGTAACAAAAAAATTGTGACGTTGAATCAATGTTTACTCAGACACCGAATTCTCAATGAATTATGCAAGAAAAATATAATTCGTCACTCTTTTTAGCAATTAACAACTGTTCAAATATTCATGCAATCAAATCTGCTTCTCAATTTATTCAGTTCTGGGAAATTTTCACTTGAATCCACACAATGTTAATGGAAAAGCCAAAATAGAAAAAGCTGCTAATTCTTATACAAGTTATGCCCAAATAAAATACATATTTACAATGAAGAGGATGTTCTAAACATGGTAATGGCAAGGTTAATGAGTCAAAGAAAAGCATTGTTGAAGTAGTGTTAATAAGTGTTTTTGTTAGTAAGTGTAGAGGAAAATAGACAACATTTTCAGTAAAATTATGCAACAACAATACAACTACAAGAGGAAATAAATTACATCATAGTTAAAACAGTACATTTCTGTGCAAGTGGGTTCAGATCTTAAATAGTTTGTGTTCAATTGAGTTCAAGAATGCAGTAGAATATTATAACACCTTGATCAAAAAGTTTAAGGACTTTATTCATAAAATCAAAGATACAAGTTTATTCATCAAAATCGATATGGTTCGCTTCAAAGTACTCTCCTTCAACTGCAACGCACTTGATATAATCCTCAAAAAACCGCTGGTACTCAATTTTCAGTATGTCCATCAGAGTCGTTTTCAATTTTTTCATAATATTCTATCGAGTGTTGTAACACGCTCCGCGAACCGGTTTTTTAAGACGGTTGAATAGGAAAAAGTCACAGGGAGTCAGATCAGGTGAATTCGAAGGCTACTGGATAGTATTCGTGTTGTTTTTGGTCAAAAACTCATGGATAAGGAGTATTGTGCGACGGTGCATTGTTGTCATGCAAAATTGATGCCATTTTCAGACTTGTAAAAAATCTAAAACGCATAAAGGTAGAGGTACTCAGCGTAACTTTTACAAACGTCAAGCTATGACGCTGAAATTTGGAGGGAAGTGTCAATGACTGATGTGGTAACATAACAAATAAAAAGAATTCCAATCAGGTGACTGACAGCGTCACACGGTGGCCGGTCCTAAAACTTTTTGATCAAGCATGTTGCTTATTAAATTATACAGAGAAATCCATTAAATAATACATAACAAGAACACACAGAGCAAAGTTCTTTAAAAGCTGAAAATATGCAAAGATTTTAGGATGGAATTACAAAATTATGTGGTGTAATATTGGAATGATTTATTTATTTCAATATTATCAAATGCAAGTAAAATAACATAAATAATACGGCATTTTTCTAATTCAAATTCCACTCAATAATATTATAAAGCAATAAAATTGTAGAATAGTTGTGCAGAAGCAAATTTATCTTACAAGCTTTAACACACGGTTTTGTGCAAGATTGCAACAGGAATTTAAAAATTTGAAACAAACAAAGGCATCTTGTCTTATTTCTTGATAGTTAAAAATGGATACAATGTTTAGATAACACATTTTAACAAACTTCTTCAAATTTAATATGATTTTATGACATTCCGAGCAATCATGTTCAACTTCTTTTGAATGTTTTTGTTTTGGTGAATGAAAAATGACACAACAATACAGAAATACTTTTTAAAATTTCTTTTCATGAATGAATAAAATGGCGATAATGATGACAAGACAAAGCACATTGAAAACCATGCAGAAATACAAATAAATAATAGACAATACCAAGGATGCAGACTCTATTATGAAAATTGCGTCTGGTGTACAGAAACAAGTACGCCTGATGGTTCATGCACATTCATAATGAGGTGCCGTGAACTTTCACCTCAAGACAGCTACAAATTGACCACTCACTCTGTAACTCAATTATTTAGTCAGCAATTGCAACAAATTTAAATAAATGAAGGTGACAGTTAAAAAATATAAATGATGAGACAAACAAAATAATAATTGTGCTTGAAAACTAGGATCTGGTAAAACTATGATCTGGTAAAACCGGTGCATAAAAAATATAAGGAAAATCACAACGAAATTTGAAGTAATTTATTTATTATTTTAATATTTTTTAAGTCAGCAGAGCCAATGGTCATTTTTATGGTGTGATGTGCACTAATATCAATTGTATGTTTGCTAACACTAATGGAGAGTGGATGGGTGTTGATATTTGTAATCTCTCAGGTTAGGGGGTGCCATCATAAATATTGTTATAAGCAAAATTATTAAAAAAATCTAACCTAATGAGAATCATAACCGATCATGTATGCTAGTTCCAGCGAGAGCTCACGCTTACGTCATCTACGATTGTAGTTTTCGAAGAAACTAAAACCTTTAGAAGAAACTAAAACCTCTTCATGGGACTGGTACAGAAATAAGTAAAAACTGATATAATCACAGAAGTAAAAATGGACAAAATCTCGTTATTTTTTTAGTAAAAATGAGAAGCCCAAATTGATACAAAGGTTAAAAAAGCATAAACAGCAATCATCGAAAAAAAAATTGTGTCAAATGATTATTATTGACAGCGCCAAGCAAAGGGGAGCGATTTTTAGTTTGGAATGGTTGAGATATGAAATATTTTAAAACAATGATCTCAACAAGATATAAAAGTGAATATAAGATTTTTTTAAATACGGTACAGTCTCTGTAATCCGGACCCCCTATAAACTGAACCTCCAGTAATCGGAACCATCAGGTGACCGAGGTGGGATGGGTGGGTAGAAAACACAAGGCGTTGTTAACCATTGAAGAAAAAAGTGTAATTCTAAATAAAAGAGACTTGAAAATGAAGAGAGTTGTACGAAGTTAGCGAGGAACATAACATTGGTAAATCCAGAGTATCTGATTTGAAAGGTAAAAAGAATAAAATATAAAACTCTCAAATTTTCTGAAAATCCGGCTGTTTCGTAAAGATTCCAGTATTGCTGAAAATTCGTTAAACCGAATTGTTTGGATTGTAGGGACTATACTGAAAAAACAATTGCTGTCTTTGCTCCTATATCTATATCTATGATGGTCTCAGACTGAGAGATAACAATATCTCAAGACTCGTCCATGGCAGAGTGTGTGCTTGCCGGAAGAGAGAAGCGATTCAGTACATGGTGGTGACGAAGATGGCGTTTCCGAACATTTGGGGCGAGACGCAGGCGGCGTGGTAGTGTCGCGGGGGGGGGAGGCTCCAGGGGCTGGGCCAGCTGTCCGCCTAGCCTACCTGCGCTCCGCCCGCCAGCGAGGTGACCCCGAGGCGGGGCCGGCCCATCACCACCGAGGACTGCATGGACGTCATGGAGGCGTTGGAGTCGGGCGGCGAGGTGGCTCGCGAGCCGTGTACAGCGCACGAACCTGGCCGGCGGTTGGACGGCGAGCGGGACACCTTGGACAGCGGCGCAAACAACCCGAAGCGGGGGCCACACTCAAAGTACCTGCAAATAGCACTCACCGTGTAATATAGGGAAGTTTCGACATCACGGCTGTATTCTAATCTGGTATTATTGAATTTAGTAGAGAGAAGAGATACAATGCTACAGAAAATAGAAGTAAGTAGAAGAAAGGTTATATAGTAAACATAAAGAAAACAAAATAGTCCGGAATTTGTTTAGAAGAGTTTTACTTCAAAAGTACAATTGTTACAAATTTTTATTTATCTTCTACCGGTTTCGCCACGTGTCATTCAATTAGAAAAATCCTCATTTTTAAATAAATTTTTACACATGCAAATTGTGTAGAAAGCTAAAAAAAATCATTAAAAACAATTGAATGACTCGGATATGTGAAACCGGTAGCAGATAAATAAAAATTAACCCGCCTGCTTGGTTCAATATATTCGCAACTCACAATCCGGAAGCCTCAGTTTCGCCCGAAAAATCAGAAACCGTCACTTTGGATCGAGATTGTAAAATATCTATGAAAGATAGCTTTTATATTCTAAAGACAATAAGAAGCATTTTTTCGTTCTCTTTCTGATTAAAATAAAAATACATATGTTTTTCATGAGAGAAAGAGAGATATATAGCTTTTAAAATGTAAGGTCGCTCGGGACGTTTTTGGTCTAATGAAAGTAAAACGCGATTACGTGTTTTGGGATGTATTTATTCCTAAACAAGCAGACGGGTTAAGTAACAAATAAACATCATCATCATTACATAGTATAAAATGAAGTCGCTCAAAATGTATGTGCGCATAGATCTTTTAAACTACGCAACAGATTTTCATGTGGTTTTCACCAATAGGTAGAGTGATTCAAGAGGAAGGTTTATATGTATAATACATGCTTATTATAGTAGAGAAAAGCCGAGAAATTCAAATTTTCAATTCAGGCAGCGGGCAGCTGGCAAGCGGGTGGTGTGGATTTTATAAAGGTTGGGTAATGGCGTTGTGTTTCGTTAGCCACAGCAACGTGTGAAATAAAACTCTTTAAAACAAAATGTCAAATAAGTGTAACACTTAATAGTCTGGAATCATCCAGTAAAATGCTTCGTACGCATTGAATCAAAAATCAACCATGAGAATCAAAAGCATGCAAGAAAATTTAAAACGATTCTATAAAAAATGGGTGACGAGTATAGAAAATAACAAATATAAAAAGTAGTGACACAAAAGTTCACCAATGAAACGAACAATCCCGAAGCAATTAAGAAAAGCCACAGTCGTGATGTCATGGCATGCAGTCCGAACAGGCTGTAAAACTTTGCATAGGTACTCCAAGAATAGAAGAAGAAAAAAATATTCATAATAAATTTATGGAATTCTTTCTTCTATCCTTTGGGTTATGGCCATGTACAGCTTAAAGTTTCTCAGTTGTCCTGCAAGCGCCTCTATTGAAATACTTTTTTCAACAAAACTGGGAACCATGAATTTGAGGAAAGAAAATGTTACATTAAAATGGAAAATAGCTGTTGAAGTTTTATATATTTTTTAAGTTAATAAATCAGTCCTTTGCAGACTGAGGCGGACCTTTTCCCTTCCACAGAGCCGTCGTTCTTGCCGATGGGGTCGTCCAGTTCCACGCCGCACCACTGCCCTGAGGCAAAGTCCGTGGGGCCCACGTAGCGCAGCGTGCCGGCCTTGCTGCCCTGGCTGGACGAGACTATCACACGCTCGCCCAGGCGCAGCTCTGCCGATACTGTCGATGTGCCTGAACATCAAATGTTGATTAATAAGATACAACATAGATATAAGAATGATGTATTTTTTCTACTTGTTTTCAATTCTATTTACGGAGTTTATTTCGGGAGGCGGGTATGGGTGCCACTGCCCCGGTATTAATTGAATGGATAACCAACACTCCTGACATAAGTCATCCCAAATGGTTCGCTACGTTTGGTCACGTAGCAGGGATGCCCGGGTTCTTGAGATGAGATTTGTGTAGGTCTTGGCTGCCAATGCGTTAGTCCACCTACTGCGTGGCGGGCCAGATCGGAAGGGGTCGGTTGAGGGAGACTTTACTTGAACCTCTCCAGCCGATCTCTCTCGATCCACCGCACCGCAGTGGGAAGGATGGATTCATAAGACCGTCACTCCCAAGTACGTTGACTCCCAGATTCCTACCCACCCCTCATACCTTTTTCCTTCTCAGAACATCCTCTCCTTCCTTTCCCTAAAAAGACCCTCTTCACAGCATCTCCAAAGATGACATGATTTATTTTCCTCAGGGCCTCTTGTGTGGAGCTAATGTAAAAAAGGCCATTTTGAAACTGTAGAACTTGAATCAGAAAGAGATAGGGATCAGAGGTAGACAAAGAAATGAGACCATCCAATCAGGAGCCCAAATTATACTGTTAAAACCCCAGACAAATCGGGGAATAACTCGATACGGAAAGAAACTCAATGAGGGATCTGGTTGGACTAAGAACAGGACACAGCCACCTCAGGGGACAAGTGTAACTGTTGGTAGAGGAGAAGACAAATAGCTGTGGAAAATGTGAGGAGAAGCAAGAAACTCTAATTCACCTACGGTTCCCAATGTCACATCGACGGGAAGAAGGATCAAATACCTGGGAAGACGCATTGTAGAACCAGAAGACAGCCGGATAACCATGTTGAACTTAAGTTTAAAAAGGCCAAATTTTACCTGTAAAAGTGCCTAGAGTTGTCATCGGTTACTCGGCATCGTCTCCTGGTTCCACGACGCGTCCGAGTTATCTGAGGCAGCATAACATCAAGATACAAGCAATAAGGTTAAATATGGAAATAGTATAGGGGATATATGCCCTGCAGACGCCGAGATTTGAAACTGCAAAATCTAGGCCCAAAGCCAAAGGTCATCAAAATGAAAAGAACCTTATTGTTAATGCTTCATTTTGATGAGCTTATCTATGCATAATGTATAAGGCACAAGTTGCTTACAAACATAATGCAAATATTACTTATTCTACTGCTGAAGCTCCTCATGCTGCCATTCGGCGACACCGATCTCTTAGCTCGTGTCGGCGTGATCCTCTGCGCTGGGGAGGCCGGGGTTACGGGCGTACGGGGCGCGGGAGAAGTGGGAGCGCGCAGCCCCGAGGGTGGGCGGCTGCCCCCGTTGGAGGCACCGCAGCTGCCCATCTCGCTGCCGGGCGAGGAGGGCGACGGCAGGTCCAGGGGCTCGTGGGTCAGGCGCGTGAGGCGAGAGAACACGCCGCGGCGCGACTCGCACTGGAAGTAGCGGACGCCGGCAACGGAACCGTCATTTTTACCTGGAGATAAATAAAACACACATCAATAGGTTACTTATGGTACCTCAATGGGAGCCATCCATAGGTAGACAGAGGAAGAGGTGGATATATTGCGTGGAAGAGGAAGCAGGACTGACACTCAGCCAGTGGAGAGTTTTGGCTGAGGAGATCAAATACCACCTTGGGATGCAGCATTTGGGTGATGAAAGCTAGAACGCATCAATAACCCTCTATCGTGGGATTTTTTTAATCATATTATGATGATAGGAAGATTATGAATTACCATTGTTTCAATATTTAATTTGTCATCACTGCTCATTTTTGCATCCGATCGAAATATTTGTATAGATGGGGAAAATTTTTGTATTTTTTTCCAAATATTCGTGTTATGCATAACTTCAATCAATTTCGAAGAAATTATGAAGTACTTTATTAAATCGATTATGTAGTGTAAATAACCATTAAGTGCGAAATATTAAATGCAGAAACATTCATTTGTTTACCAGTGCTAAACAGCAAACTCCACGTCTGCTAAAAATCCACATACATAATTTTCATGTAAAAAATTTTAATACTTCCCGTTTTTTTTTTGCATTATCTATATCCAAATTCAAAACTACTATGAATGGTTATCATTTTTAATTTAAATCTTTTGATTATTTTGGTGCCCTCTCCTGCACGAGGTTGGCTGTCATCAGGGCAATCTTCACCTAGCAGGCTGCAGCCCGAAATAGCTCAGCGGAACTGGTCCAGTACCTACCAGTCTCGTAGGTTTTAAAGCCGTTCCAAACTACAAAATCCTTAACAACGCTTCTTCCACTTTGCATATTATGAAACAAAAGCTAAATAATTGACTGATGAATATAAATAAATGATCGAAGTCCCCCTCTGATCAGTTCATCATTCTGGAGAAATTGTGGAAACAAAAGCTGAAAATTGACTGCTGAAAGTGAATAAACAACAATCAAAGGTACCCACCGATAGCCTCGTCCAGCACAACTCCTGCCCATTCTCCCGGAGCGAACTGCGTGTCCCCGATGTAGGCGATCTGCCCCGGTTTGCTGCCGCCCACCCACACTCGGTCTCCGATGATGAAGCTGTCCGTGTCTTCCGTCAGCACCACGCTGTGATCTAAACAGGCAGGACACAAGTTGGACATCGGATCGAAGGCAACAGAGATTCCACCAACCCAGGGGTTAATCATTTTATAACAGTTGAAGACTGGATAAACAAAGACTGTTAGGGAAAACCAGGGTTAAAAGAACCAAATTAAAGATAAGTACTATCGTAGATGCAGCGAATATTCGGCCACTATTCAGCATACGGTCAATTTTTTAACGCTTTCAAGAAGACTCAGAGGCCTATGGCCGGATAGCGAACTTGATATTCGGCCGAGATCGTTAATCTAAGAGCTTTTTTGCATGCACTTACATGAATTATATCACTATAAAAAGGCAAAACCTAATATGTGGTACCTAAGTACTTGTAGTACTAAAAGTTCAGGTTGAACAGAATATACAGTAGTTTTTTTTTGTTGCTTTGCGCGATGCAACTGATGGACAGATAAATGAAATTTAAGCATTTTCTAAAATAGGCCAAATATTTAGATATTAGACCAAAATCACTACTCGCTGCATCACAAGTAAAAAACAAAAGTAACTGATGAATTGACTGTTGATAAATAAAAAAAAGAAAGTTGAAATAGCAAATTGATTCGGAATTAATTAATTTTGGAATAAAGAAACGAGGAAGACACCTGAAAGTAATGATGGTTGTGTCTATTATTGTCGAATACAAAAATGACAGCATTTTTTTTTCAAATTCAAAGGGAAAGCTGAAAATAGAAGCAAAGAAGAAAATGCACAAAGGTAAAACAAATAAGATGCAGGGATCCAAGACAGGCAGGAGGAGAACCGTAGAAGCGTCGTGTTCAGAACACAATATAAGGGGTGCTCACCTGAAGTCCGCCTCAACCCAGCCTCGCTCATCCGGCGCGGGTGGTGCTCCCAGAGCGCGTCCATCGAGGTGACGCTGTACGTGCTGCAAGCTGTCACACCACACAACACAACATAAAGTGCTAAAGCTCACACAACACACACAGGTGCTAATTGCTGGTTAACAACGACTTGTGAATACAAAGGAGCCAGCGGGAGACCTCAGACATAGACCATGGAAATGCCGCTGATGTAATAAGAGCAATAAAACAACGGCACTTTGAATGATTGATAGCTAACCCAAAAAAGCAAATCTCATCAATCTGCAACCCTGGACAAGCAGACGATTAGCATCGCAAGCCAACAGACTGCCATAAGTTTCTGAATGAAGTCATGCAGATAAATCACCGCAGTCATTTGCCTACATCTTCCATTGTAAATGTCCAAAGTGTCCCAGCCAGCGACCCGGCTACGTGAGATCACAAACATGTAGAGGCGTAATGGCACTTTTTGTGGGAAAACGGTAATGTTCGACGGAAAGCGTTACTAGGTTGTGGAAGCGGACTGTTAGTTGTCCCACGCAATATGAATAATTTGATAAGATCGCCATGTCCCCGTCAATGCAATTGCGCATGATCATCATACTATGGCATCTCTGACTGCAAACATCGGCCTGCAGAGGATGTAATGATAACTGAAATGGTAAAGGCAAAGCGCCAGAGAACCGAGTAAAATTTAAATAATATTGTGGAGTCTAATAAGACAGTTATTCTAAGACAATTTCGACACTTCTAAATGGAAATTTGTATAAGTGTGGTTGAAAATAGACACACTCCAAATATGGAAAACAAAGTACAAACTGTGTGGTCCAGTCTCCAGTCATAAGATAAGAAAACATGTATTACACAACAAGCGGATTAGCATGGGAACAATGACTTTCCTCGTGAGAATAAGGAAGCAAAATGAAATACAGCTTGCCGATTAAGCGGCCGCAAATATTATGATTCAAGACATAAAAATAAAGATTTTTAGCACCAAGCAAAAAATTATCAATTTAATGCTTATTTCGTTGCATCTTTGGCAAATTGTCCATAAAACGTAACAGTCTAAAGAATTTCAAAAACATTAATGCCACCTTCTAAATTGTAAACGACTCTATTCCATAAATTCGCCAATTCCAAGGAACATAATATTTCCAGAATGGTGACAGACTCCCACATCTTAAATTTTATTGAAATATTAATTAAATTAGTGAGATTCCACCTGTCAAAAAGTGGCAGAACGCCTTATATTATAAATCGACATATTCATGGTAAATGTAAATATTGGACTTTTTAGCGAATATTTACATTTGCTATGAAATAATGAATTGTGTTAGTTACATGCAAAGCAAACATTAAGTTAGATACGACAAATAATATTAACAATTTAATTAAATACAATTAAATCTAATTAGCTATTTAAAAATGTCTTAATTGATTTAGGACAAGTTAAATAAACTTGTTCCAATAAATCTCACAGTTGTTGAGATTGCGAGATTTAGGGTTTGACAGTTCACAGATTTAAATTCGTGTTTAGGGTTTAATCGTTAAACAACTATCACTAACTCGGGTCATCAACCTTTAACATTCGATTAGAGCATATAATTAATATTCAAACACGTCTCGAACTGCATCGTTTTGGCGTGTCACATGTGAATAATACAATCAACAAATAGACAACTTTACCACGTACGATACGTGTTGGCACTGTCAAACATTACGCCAAAGAACATTATAAGATCAATAGAAACGATCAGTCATTATACAAAGAACACCCAAGCGTTCTTTTGATAAAATAGTATTTACATAAAGCAGCAATAGCATTAAAAAATAATAAATACATAGATATTGTTTTAATTTTGAATTAATTCCTGAAGAGTCCCACAAGGAATACTTTTAGGACCTGTTTTATATTATGACTAATATTTTAATATGAGTGAAGGCCGTACGGAGATGATTACTTTAAATTTATTAAATAATGCTTAATCTTCGTGTTTATATATATATATATATATTTTTTTTTTTTAAATATAAGTAGGTGAGGTGTTTGATGATAAATATTTTATGTTGATTGTATCTGCGGGTGATAGAGTTGCCAATCAATACTCACTAGAGGGCTTGCGCTCCCTTGAGGGAGTTCTTTCTCCGTACGATCCCATTCGATGGATGGCTCCAATCTCAGAGCTATCTTCGTCAGCCTCTTGCACGTCTGCGGACCACATGCAATAATACCACGGTAATAACATAACTACATGCATACAAGGGACAAACCAACTAAACGGTACAAAAACAATATCCTAGGACACACCATACAGTGCGAGATAATTACAAGGTGTATAAAACAGACTTGAGCAAAACAAGAGATTGAAACTTAATAATAATAATAATTGGATAATTTATAAAGCGCCGTTTTTGTGAAAAATCACCTCAAGGGCGAATATTATATTTTAAGACATGATCGGAGAACCCAGTTTCAATCAAATGTTTTGAAATGAAAAATATAAAGTTCAAATCTAGGATTTAAACGTGGATTGGAGCCAGCGACTTGCTGTGACAAATTTTATAGTAATAAATGATAAATGAGTTTTCTTGGTCAGATTCTATTTATTGATAACAGTAATGTCGTTGGACTCTATACGTGTGTGTGCGAGTCTAACATTTAATATGGATGCCGGTCATGTTATACAAGAAGTTTACGCAAGTAGACAAACAAGCCCGAAGCGCTGTCGTGACTCATTCAAACGTGCTCAGAAGCCTAAATCAGACAAGACCACGACCATTCATCAACCAATGTCGCCCCGAGCACACAGAGCAGGGTGCAGTGGTCAACAGTCAATAGTACCATATTGGGCAAATTAAATTGGAATAAATACATACACGACTAATCGAATAACACCACGGATGTTATGAGACTATCAGCCAAGTCCAAACATGTAATCGTTTCCAGATTTATTTGTAGCCAAGTAAATCTCTTGGTCATTATCAATTTGCTTGTCTTAGATTTAGGCGTTACTAATGCGCTGATTTGACTTTTAAATGTGTTTCACGACATTTTAATGATTCAAATAATCTGTTGAATTTACAGGCAAGTCCTATTTGGAAGAAGCTTACCCCAAGAGCTTTGCTCCAAGGTCGATTTGATTGTTCACAGTTTAAAATCATGACATTCGTCGGAAATAAATAATTATCAAAAGTGTTTCGGTCGAAGTATTTCTTGTTTGAATAGAATTTCGTCAAAATTGTTATAAAAAATCGAATAAAAGGAATGATGTTATAGTATATTCTACCAGGAGTCAATAAATTATTAAGTCCTGAAGATAATTAATTTAATAAACCAGTGCTCAGCGGATTAACTGGGGCAGAATAATCAAATTAGCATTAAATGGCTCGCCTTTCATCAGCCCTGATTGGAGAAGCCAAGTGCAGAATTGATAATTTAAATTTAATCAAAATTGCGTCATTCTTGGCAAACATGACAAATGGCGCAGATGCGAGCAATTACACAAATGAAAGGAAGCAACTTGAACACATTCCCGCAAATATGAGCACTCCAATGACAATGGAATCCCAAACTGGACGATCGTCATGAAAATGCTAATAAAAAACAACAGATGACTTAATCATTTATACAGGTTTTTGAGTTGAGCAATCAATAAAACCCACATTTTACACAAATCATTTACACTTTTATTCAAGAATGAAAAAAGAGCAATTTGGCGAAATAAACACAACATCGCAGTAGCTTTTTCATGTTTCCAGTGGCCATTGATTTAAATTTATGAAAACAACGAGTTTTTTAAACAACTGAATTATTTAAAGGCTGGAAGGCTTTTATTGACACAGATGTAAAATAAATCAAATCCGATACTAAAATAAAATAATCACAATGTTTGATGATAAAAATACAAGCATTATTTTGGGATGTACAACAATTGTAATATAAACAAATTGATCTTTTATATTTATTATGATTTATTGATACAGAGACAGTCTGCATAGCTAACGTAAGATCTGTGATGCTTTACATTAGTCCTTCGATGATAGTCCTTTTAATAAAGTTCACCAGGGTTGCCTTTGAGAGTTTAGCGAAGTCTAATTTCTGATTCCACCCCCTTCGATCTTTTTTATAGGCATATTTAATGAAATTCTATAAAAACAAACAATGGTAGCAACAAACACTTACTGAAAGGCAACTAAACAAATAATTTGCGTGCTGATAGCAACATAAAGAAAAGATAGAAGAAATGGAGCCAAGTCCACAATACCAACCTGCCAAGTGTTTTCTGGAGTAGTCATCGCTGTATTTCCTGGCTGCGTCGGTCGAGGAGCCATCTGAATTAAATAGAAGCAGAACACTCACAAAACCAAACGAAAACGGTGCAAAGAAGTGTTAAACGGGAGAAGCGGCGAAAATATTGATGGTAAATAAATTAAATTAAAATTCTGATTAAATAGACTTATATTGCATTTACTGACTGGGTGCAATCGAATTTTTATTACATTCTGATCAAATGTGATTTTACTGATTACTAGAGATAGAAATTTAACGTGTCAGTTTTACACTCTATCAAACACATGTAAAATACTTTTACTTGTTTTATATTAACTTTCAGAAATACAGTTTTGAATGCTTTCCAGGATTTAACATGGTGCGCTATGTTTCTGCTCAGAAATTAATGTTTTTTTCCTTACGTTTTAATAGATCATTGCATTAATTTTAATAAAAAAATGAGCGGAAAATAGTAGGTGTTAATTTATTTTCAAATCAGTACCTACGCAATAATTTGTGTATTTAACCTACATATTATTACATACCACCAATGCTTTGGCCCACCTCGCTGAATAAATCAGAATTCAAAAACAACAAAGGTTGTTATTAGCAAATATTCAAAATTAAAAAAAAGACATCCATATAAAAAGAAATGCAAATAAACTCAACAAGTTGCAGAATAAGTCAATGGTACTATATACACGAAGCGATAAAAAATATGTATATTTAGAGGTGTTAATTGGACTGGCCATGTAATTATTATTAGACGAATTCGCCAAATATAACAACTCTATATGATGATGGCTGTTTAGAGATATTAATGACTGTAATTGAAATGCATTAGTTTGCACCTGATTGCCGAAAATTGAAAAAAATAAATATTACATTGGTTCACTTCGTCGGGTGCTCAAAATGTGTTGGTAAATAATCTGATCGAAGTTTCGATGCCAATAAGCAAACAAAGTAACGTTATTCAGAATCTGATCGAAATTTTAACGTCAACTAGAAAACAAAGTAACGTTATTCAGAATCTGGTCGAAGTTTCAACGCCAACTAGCAAACAAAGTAACGTTATTGAGAATCTGGTCGAAGTTTCAAATCCAACTAGCAAACAAAGTAACGTTATTCAAAATCTGGTCGATGTTTCAATGCCAACTAGCAAACAAAGTAACGTTATTCAGAATCTGGTCGAAGTTTCAAATCCAACTAGCAAACAAAGTAACTTTATTCAGAATCTGGTCAGTTTAAATGCCAATAAGCATGTTGTACAGAATCTGATCGAAGATTTGATGTCCATATAAGACAATAAACTTAATTTTTTATTTTATTTTTTTATTATTGAGTTAGTTTATACTACATGAATATAAACTAATAAGCACAATGTAACATTTCATTTGATAAATTTAAATATTTTTACAGTAAGCATAACATTTCTTTTTAAATACATTCATTCTTTCTTCATTCTTCATACTTTCAGGCATTTCATCATACATCTTTATTCCTCTGTACATTAGGCAGTTCTGTGATTTTGATTTCTTCATTTGTGGCAATCGAACTCTGTTTATATTTCTTGTTTTAATGATTTAATAACATAAACCATCGATAGCGAAAAACTACAAATTATCCTGTCTGGTCGTTCTGATTAAAAAAAAAACATTTACAAAGATTACAAAAAGTTGCAATTTACATAATTAGTTATAGGCTCATAAAGTTAAACCAAGCCATGCCATAAATTTGCATAAGTGTCAGACATCAGTGGTAGATGTGATGCTAGTAAAAACCCATTTATACGATATATTTTTAGAGTCAGAGGGGCTCAGTTCGTAGAGCACGTAGACAACACCACACCGAACATAAGACAAAGGTCTACTTATATATTTTGATTAAAATTCAATTAAGTAGAAAACAAAATAAAGGAAAGAGTGGGTATATTAATAAACAATACACAAAGACACATTTAGGCAGAGAAATACAATCTTAAAAATTTCAATAAATAATAATTAAAATTCTAGGAACATGAACTTTGAATAAAAATGGGTGGAGTCTTACATCAATATTTCACAAAACAAAGATAAAAAAAACTTTGCAAATTGGCTTTCTTGTAAAGCCAGTCTATAATTTGGTCATTTTTTTAACCTCACGGAGCATAAGTCAAATTAATTAGTTTCGTTCCGTGTTCAGCGAACAATATGATTAATAGCAGACATCGAAATAATAGAATAATTTTACCTACCAATAAAATTTATATTTTGTTTCCATCGATGCCTGGAATCCATTATGAGAGAGAGCTAGCTCTTTCGCCCTTATAGTTTCAGTTTCGCGCGTGTTTATTCCCTATATTTGCCCTTTTTTTATTCGACTTACCACATTTTCTCTCTGCTGGCAACACTAGTGACGCGCATCTCAGATCACGTGATGTTATTGTTTGTCATATGACTCGTAATGCACCAGGTAGGGATTACCTGGATTCCAGGCATCGATGGAAACAAAATATAAATTTTATTGGTAGGTAAAATTATTCTATTTTGTGTTCCGTATCGATGCCTGGAATCCATTATGAGATGTGTTTGCTCTCACCTGGTGATCTGAAAACTTAGCGTTATATGTGATGCTATTTACACTGGAGTAAAGAATGGAGCCATTGAGTGCTGGAGGTGCTCACTTCTGGAGTGCGCTATCTCCTTCTGGTAGAACTTCCGGAAGGTGTGCTCGGACTTCCAATTCCCTCTAGCAAGAATCTCCTCTATGGGGTAGTCTTCCAACCAGTTTAAGGAGGCTACAGCCGAGCGTACACTTCCCGGGGTTACGTGGACTCCAGCTTTTCTGAGGACTGATTTGATCCATCCCCCTATTATCGTTTGCGTTGCCGGTTTTGTTTCTGCTGATGTGGTCACAAATAGGTTCTTTAGTAGAGGACCTCTTCTGGCTGTAGAGAGGGCAACGACTTTTCTCAACCATTTAAGGAGGTTGATGTTATCTTTTTGTGAGCCTGTCAGTTTCCAACCTGATTGTTTATGGTTGGCTGTGTCGGTTTTTGCCCCAAAAATTGGCCACAGGGTAATAGAGTTCCTCTTGTCGATGAAATGTTCTGGGGTGATTCTGAGCAGTGTCAAATCATGAACTCTCCTGCCTGACGCCAGGACGAGGAGTATTGCTGCCCTCTGTGACGCTTCAAACAGCGAGTCTTCTGTGGGGGAATTCTTGACCAGCCAGTCTATTACTTATCTGGGATACCAGATAGGGGCTTTCTCCTTGGTCCTCCTTGCCATTGAGATTGCCTTGAGAACGTGTCTTACCAAGAAATCAAAGCTGATTTTTCTCGCATTCTGAGCTGGGCCGCAGAAGGTAACAATGGCTGACTTGTGGACCTGAATGGTCCCTGGGGCTAGGCCTCCTTGAACAAATAGGTAGGCTAGATACCTGGCAACCGTAGTTGGTGGGATGACTTGAGGAGTTGGCATTCTTCCTGACTCCATGTTGTCAGGGCTTGTTCCCACCCGCAATTCTCCAGACCTCTAGTTCCAGATCCTGAATCCTGGGAGGGGGTAGTCCTGTCGATGTGTCTATGAGGACTCCCTCTAGGTTGCGCAGGCGTATGGGAGGTTCGTCTGTTCGCTGTTTTAGGTCGCTTCTCCAGAAAGTCTTCTCCCATTTTGGGACGACTAGAAGGAACATGCCCTTTGCCTGATTTAGGTGGGTGAGCACTCTCGGAACGAGGTTTGGCGGAGGGAATACCCAAGCTAGATTGTAGTCCCAAGGTTGACTGAACGCGTTGGGAAAGCAGGCTAAGCAGTCGCTTGAGTCTCTGGAGACGTATGTTGGTACCACGTGAGCAGTGGCTGAAGCGAACAGGTCTATTTGAGGGCGACCCCATTTTTTTTTTTTTTTTTTTTTTTAATATCTCCTTCGTTGCCGGACTTAGTAGATGCCACTCTGGAAGCGGTGCGCCCCGAGAGAGACGGTCCGCAATTCCGTTGTATCTTCCTGGAATGTATTGTGCTGTCAGAGATATCTCCATCTGGTCTACGAAATCCAGTAGCTCCCGCGTTGTTTCCAGAAGGGCTAACGATTTTGTACCCCCTTCCTTGTTGACATAAGCCACTACTGTCTTGTCTGTCTGCAATAAGACATTCGTCTTGTTAAGATAAGACATTGGGCTTGTCCTTCCAATGGCTGCTAGCCACCACTGTATATCCTGCCGTGCTGCGTTGGGCAGAGCAACGGGCCGCGATGGTTTCAGGTGCTGAACCTCTGCAGTCTGCGGCAATGCAAGCAACCACGAGGGATCACGAAAATTGCAAAGTTGAGTCTTCCCAGTAGACCGAGAGCCTGCCTGGGAGAGCAACTGCCGACTTCCAAGGGAACCTGCAAGGCTTGGCGTAGACCAGCGCACTTGCGGTCGGAGAGAGACTTTTGATCTGCTCTCGTGTCCCATGTTATACCCAGGAACTCCAACTTCTGCGTGGGTGTCAGGACACACTTGTCCGGGTGCAGTCTGCGGCAATGCAAGCGACCACGAGGGATCACGAAATTTGCAAGGTTGAGTCTTCCCAGTAGACCGAGAGCCTGCCTGGGAGAGCAACTGCCGACTTCCAAGGGAACCTGCAAGGCTTGGCGTAGACCAGCGCACTTGCGGTCGGAGAGAGACTTTTGATCTGCTCTCGTGTCCCATGTTATACCCAGAAACTCCAACTTCTGCGTGGGTGTCAGGACACACTTGTCCGGGTTTATGCACCAGCCTAGCTGTTGAAGTGTGTGCACTATAGCAACGGCTTGGGAGGTGAGAAGTTTTCTGGACTGGTTTGCTACTAAGAAGTCGTCTAGGTAGACTACAATCCTGAGTCCCTTTTTCCTTAGTAGTTCTGCTACCCAGTTTGAGAGCAGCGAGAAGATCCTTGGCGCTGATGACAGGCCGAAGGGCAGACACGTCATCTGAAGGAGCTCTCCGTTGTACACGAGGCGCAGGAACTTCCGGTGTGATCTTGCGATTGGCACGTGGAAGTAAGCCTGAGAGAGGTCGACTTTTATCAGCCAGTCGTCGGGTTGGAGGAATTCCGGGACCCGAAAATGACTGAAGAGTCTGAAGGGCTTTAGTCTATGAAGACGTTCAAGGCCTTCAGGTTGAAGATGGGCCTGAGGGTGTGGTCTGATTTGGAGGTAAGGAACATACCTGACAGGAAGCTTGGGGAGTCGTCTGCTGCCTCCAGGATTTTTGACGCTTTCATCGTTTCGATGTGTGCGGTCATGCCTGGAGACAACCTTGTCCTGAAATTCTGCTTCACCTCGGCCGATGGGAGCGCCCGAGGAGGTTTTGATATGAAGTGTATCCTTGCTCCTTTTAGAATGTTCAGGATTAGCGGTGATGCTCCCAGCTCCCTCCACACCTCCTGATATGCCTTTAGGCGTCCTCCCCAGAATGGCTCCGGCCTCCAGTCACCTCCATCGCCTTCTACCCCGATCGCTGGCCGCCTTGCGAGAGGGCTCTGGCTTTTTGGCGGGCTGCCTGTACGTCCTGTCTTTCTCTGGCCTAGGGGCAGGTCGAAAGGGCTTCCTAGGTCGGGAGTGTGGAGCCTCTATCACCGGTCTTGCTGCTTGTGAGGTAGAGGGTTGAGGTTGACGGGGGATATACGACGAGGATGCACTACCGAATATCTTGTCTCGTCCCCCGTTTGCCACGATATAACTTGCTAGTTCCTCTTTATTGAAGAGGTGACTGGCGCTCGGAGGAATCCTGGCAAGGCCTTCCTTGATGTACGGGTCCCTTACTCCCTCTAGCAGGGCCTTTCGCCTACTTTGTAGGCATTCCGTTCGCCTTCCGCATAAAATCTGTAGGACGTCGTCCGTGGTCTTACTGTACTTGGCAAACATCCCCTGAATCTTGTCAAACAGAGTCGCAGGGGTCAAGCAGGTGCCTGGTTCGGATGCCCAGTTTACCAGTGCCTGCATGTTTCCTCTGACCGACTCTGTTTGGGATAGCACTGCATTGGAGAGGGCTCCCAGGGAACGGTCCAGGGCTGGCGCGAAGGAGTTCTTATCAAACCTCCTAGTTCTTCATTTACCTCCAGCTCTACGAAGGCGGCCGTGGCGGTGTATACTTTCTGTGTTTCGGCATAGCGAACACGCGATCATTCCTCCGAGCCAAAACGCTGAAGAGCCGAGATAACTGCGACTCTTCTTGCGCCTGCCTTCGGAATCGGCGATTCCTTCACCAATGTGCTTGGATTGCAGAACTCCAAAACGTTTTTCTGAGCGGCTAGGCTGGCGGGCATCTCCAAAAACCCCGATTCTACCTCTTGCCGCATCTCTCCCGCGGAGTCTTCTTTGTCCGAGACCGTTTTCTCCGCGAACTCTACCCGATTCCCAGATAAAACGTCCGTCATGGCCGACATCTGTTGCATCAGGATGTCTACCCGAGGATCCCGATAGTAATCCTTTCTTCCGAAGTGTCGGATCCAGAGCTTTCGCGCGGCATTTGGCGTTTCCGAGAAACTCGTGCTTGATCATTGTTTCCGACCGGCGAAGCGTCTGTTGTCGATATCACTCATTTTGTTGCACAGTTTAAACACGTAAACAACCGAAAAAACACACTAAATAATTAGTCAATTTCTCAGAAAACTATCTATCACGGTATATTTAATGTTTAAACTGAAAGAGCAGGGAATAAACTTCGATTTTCGACTCAAAATTGGTTTTTTAAGTACAGCGAAACACGAAAACTGCTTTCGGCGCGAAAAAACGGCGTCATATGACAAACAATAACATCACGTGATCTGAGATGCGCGTCACTAGTGTTGCCAGCAGAGAGAAAATGTGGTAAGTCGAATAAAAAAAGGGCAAATATAGGGAATAAACACGCGCGAAACTGAAACTATAAGGGCGAAAGAGCTAGCTCTCTCTCATAATGGATTCCAGGCATCGATACGGAACACAAAATAATATAATATGTAATCATCAGCCATTTATCTCAGCACGTGACGATCGGCATTTTGATTTATGTGACTAGTAAAAAAAACCATTGAAAACTCATACAGTACTATGCTAAAACGTTTTGGATGCGGAGAATAGAATGTGCTAATCTTAATACATTATTTAAAAAAAATGGCATAATTAATTATTATAATAGAATTCCAATCATGTTGACTACTTGTAATGTTTTTTTTTATAATGTTATTTTGCGTGAACGAGAGGCTTATTACGGAGCAGTTTTGATCACCGAGTCACGAAATGGATTCTCTCTCCTAACAACAAACCGAAATTTTAAACCGGGTGTAAAAAATTGTTGCGATAATAAAACCGTTAGAATTAAACTTTTTATTACAATACAATTGCTAAGTTAAGGGGGAAATACGATAAGATGGCGTGATTTGTGATTTTCATGAATTTTTTTAACACATAAGGAAAATAAACATTTTATTAATACGTTGGGGTAATTTTACACACATATTCAAGAGTATATTCTAAAATTTTCAAATATTTTCCTCAAAAAATAACGGAAATATCAGCTGCCGCGCATTGTAATTCGCCATCCGGCTGGGCAATTTGTGTAACTCCTGGAGGTCACAATTTTCACTTGAAATCAATTTTTCAAGAAAATTTACTTTTTTATAAGTGTTTCTTCTATTTGAATCTCACTCCTCACAAAAAAATCGTTTTTTTTTTTTTGAGGAATGTGAAAATTTAGAATGATTTTTACCATTCTTTCATACGTTTTTGCAATAAAAAATAGTTAAAACAAATATATTGTTTAGGATCGAGGTTCAAATAGAGCGTATTTACATAAAGAAACTATGCGCAAAGTTTAATAACGATTGATCAAGAACTGTAAGAGCTAGAGGTAACACAAATTCGAAAAAAGTAGTTATGAGAAAAACGCGTTTGAAAATAAGAGTGGCAGTTAAGTAGTAGTAGTTCGACCGAGGAATGCTCACTCAAACGCTTATAACATTACTTTGAAACGGCGTGGAATTTTGGTTTGAAATTTTCAGAATATATTTTTGGATTGTTCTACTATCGATTTACGAAAGAAAAAAAAATTTAAGCCTCGAAAAAAGCTTTGAAAACGTCAGTCAAACATTTATATTTTTTGATGTTGAAAAAACATTTAAGAATACAAACATCCCAAAGGAGAAGAATCACTGCCGCTTAATGAATAAGGCAACTCAAGAAACATTATGGCAGAAAATATTTCTCAAAATTAGAAGCATTATTGGTGTTTGTAACAGAAAAGATATTCCGAAAAGACGTCAAAGTCTTTAATGTTGTCTTTGAGTCGGGAGGTCGCGGGTTAGAATCCCATTGACTGTTTTCCAAACATATTCGAACGCGGGTGATGCTAAGCTGAGAGTAAAATTTTGATTGAAAAATTGATAAAATATCAAACACTAAAGCAAATGACACTGACAATGATAAACAATAAATAAATGAACAAGAAACCAAGCGTATTAACACGTAGTAAATCACTTCAAATTACTTTGAGCAAACATTGTCCCGGTACTGTTTGTTCGGCAATCGAAAAACAATTTGCGCAGCGACAGGGAGCAGACTATTATAGTATAACAGCACCGACTGTATCGCTCTTGACCTTGCTAATGAGAATGAGTCAAGTCGTGGTTGCGCAGAAGATCACAAGATTCACAAGCAAACGAGATAAATAATAATAATAATTACTGTCCGTCTGTTAAATTCCTGTAATTAACATCTAGCCTCAGATGCTGCGAAGAGGTAACGGAAAACTTCATTCACACTTCACACCACAATTTACGAGTGTATTACCTAATGGATGCACTATTATAACATTTTGGTCGATTGCTTTAACAAGGAGCTCATGCAAGAAATCTAAAAAAATATAAGTTGAAAAGAAATATTATGCAGAATTAGGCACACTATTTCCCTTATCTGTAAAACCAAAAATAATTAGCTGCTTAGCAAAAGGAATATTTCGCAAACAATCGCCTCTTAATCATTCACAATTTTAAGTGCTTGCTCTCTTATAACCCACCCCTACAGAAGATAGGTTATGAGAATAAAAAACATTCAAATTATGCAGATAAAAAAGCTATACGACTTTATTCGCACTGAATTGGTTGGTTCTGGATTGGATTGAAGAACATTTGGGTCAACATTTTATATACCATCTTGAATAGGTGGTATCTGTAAATAAATTATCGAATGTATTCATCCAAAAGTGGATAAATAACGCTAGACAATGCTGACTGATTGTTCATTCATTTGACGACCACACAGAAATTGTTCGATGGAAGCCAAAACGATTTTATCAGAAAATATTCCATCTTTCATAAGGAGGACAAATCGTCGCGCAAAGTTTAAAACAAGTTATCGCTTTTTGCCATTTTAACCATTGTTATAAGTTATAAGGTAATAAATTTCATAACAATGCTACATTTATGGTTAATAAAGATAACGTGTTATTATTTTGTAGCTCTGGGCGATGTTAGGTCTTCCTTCAGATCTCAATTATTTTGAAACGTGTGTTTTTTAATTAAAGTTTTTTTTTTTAATTATTCATCTTTATTAATTACATTACATTGCTGATGTAATGTGCCTGTACCTCACTAGGAACTTCTGTGTTGAGAGTAGGCGCAGTTTAACATGAGCTGTTTACACTGAAATAAAAATAGCACCAACATTATTGTATTTTAAATTAAAGACAATCATCGTCGTAACATTGGGAGTACTTATAAAGAGGTTTTAATAAAATCGCTGATGCTTGTTGTGTTGATGATCCAAGATTTGGTTTCAGATTTACATTTCAAATAATTTACATCTGTAAGTTCTACCCAATACATTTAACCTTATTTATTGCGACGATATTCTAAAACCTCGGAGGAGATACGTACATATATACAAAACTGTCGAACAAGAATTGAAAATAAAAACAGAATCCCACCTAGATTAGCGTAGATAATCAGATAATCTGAGCAATTCTGAAGGCCAAATAGACGAGAGCAGACGATGAACAAAAGAGGCTAATTAGCCATAAATAATCAGTTAGTTTTCATAATAATATTTAGCACCGAGCACAAGCCTACGTATTCTATAATATCTGATCTGTCCAGAGGAGCATTAATTTGGTCATATTTCATTCATAAACGAACACAACAACTTTGCAGGCGGCCCCTACAATGTCGTCATGGATAATGTTATCGAGTTATAATATTTAGAATATAATATGTAAATTGATCTGGAGGACGATACGATCGTTGCTCGCTGGGCAGATGTCACCTTTGGATAAAAACTGCGCATTGATTACCTCTTACATCTTACATTTTTGAAGCATTTCAGAACAAACCTTTATCATTTCAGACAAACAGTGTGTATTAGGAAGCAAACATTCTCGAATGGTGAGTTCTATTTTTATGGAAATGTGCCACTCATTTTGACTGAAATTTTTAGATCGACGGAGCTTAGAAATACTAAATGAACCGGTAAAAAATTTTAGACAAAATGTCATATTATTTGTTCCATTTTCATCACGTTTTAAAATCCACACAAATTAATTTGTTTAACTTATGAAATCTCATCTAAATCCCGTACGAAGCCGGTTGTTAAACTACGTTTAAACTAGTATCTGTAAAGGAGAAAAAATATCGACGAACATGGAATTATGCAAGAAAAAGAAAGAACTCAATTACGTACGTGTATATTACGTGAAAGATCGAAGATTATTGTACAAAACCGGAATGACCAATAAGCTACAGAATCAATTAGAACTTATCGAATAGTGATTAAGATCAGACTATAAACTATAAATGTCACAATTTGAATGACGACCAGTTAGACAGGCGAAAAGAAACATACCATCGGGTAATACCAGATTTTATTCGGACAACTCATAACAGTTCGTTTTGTATGAAGATTGGGTCAGTATCACAGTTGACGGTATTTTTAGACCAAATCACGATCAGGGTTACGCAGACCATTCATGTAATCGGGACCAGCGCCATTCTTAGTATGCTTGAACACCTTGAATAAACCGATCAATTAATCCTTCTTGATTGTGATTGACACTAGTCTAACTAAAGAGGTGTTTAAATATGACCGGTGTGACTGCATCGGAGGTCAAATCCGTAGGCAACAGTGATCTATGTATAATATACATAGTGCCAATAGCAAGCCTATCGATATTCGTAAATTAATTATTGAGGTATATGAAAGGATCCCTGGGGAATTCCTGAACAATAAAACTAAAAACCTATTTCTTCAAGAGTCATCAAACACAAGTCTCAGTGCAGGTACTTTTGAATCAATTTGTTCATAGTGGTGGTATAGGTATATTTGCGCGTATCTAATAAAATAAATTACAGAGAACCACGATGTTGCATATGTTTAGTAAATTAGCGTGTTTAGCTACACTTGAACAAACTAAAAAATACCTTCAATAGGCGCCACAATGTCGCTACACTGTTATTGTAAATGGGATTATACGAACAGTTGGAAATCACGAACCGTGAGTTCAGTATTTTATTATTGTCTAATAAGAAGAAAAAGTGTTCTTGAGCGAAGCCGGGTAGTGGAACTAGAGTCTACACAATAAACACAACATATTCTAGCATACATCATAATGGCACACTTTTTTATTGATTCAATCAATTCACAACCTGTGTGTAATTAGATTCAAAACAAAATTTTTACAGAAAAATACGACGACAAAGTCAAAAAGGGGTCGTGGAAGAAAATGACACATTAATCATTATTATTGTGTTACGTTCTTATGGAGCCATTATAATGACAAAAAAACTGGCTTTTATAACAGTAATTACCAGTCCATTTCCGCTGTGTCGTAATTACCTCAAATCATTGTCAAGTTCCAAGCTGCACATGGATGCATTGTGCAGAATACTTTGACATAACATGCCACAAAACAGTACCACGACAAAAGCGCCGATAACAATAACGCAATGTAATGGCTGACCCTGAAAAGCGGGAGATCACAAATCCGATATTATTTATACAGAATGATGAAAAAAACCAGTTCGTGTTTTGGAACAGTGACCTAGACCCAGACGGCTGGCCGTGGAGAAGCTGTAGAGGCCAGGGAGTGTAAATAAAACAATCATGACGAATAAAACAATAATGATGAATGAGACTCCGAGTAGCATTAGGCAAAGAGAAAGGCAAACAATAGATATTTTAGACAAGGCATTTGTTACTTATTGATGTTTTTAAAGGTTAGTTAATCTTTGCTTGCTTTGAATAATACCTAATGGATCGTTATTGATTATTAACATATTGATTTTGGTCGTTGCAGGATATTTTTGCTGCTCCCTTGCCGAACCTCAATTTCTTGCTTTGGATAATAAGTAATTAATTAATGAAATAAAAGTAAAAATTCGGTTATAACCATGAAATTTCTTTAATTTACTGACCGGATTCGCTTAGCACAAGCATCATCAGGGTACAAATTAATATCTGTTTATTACAGTTAGTCAGGATTCAAAATGAATCAAGTCAACCAATACAAATCCAATATGGAGTCCCGCAAGGCAGTGTCTTAGGCCCGATTTTATTCCTGATATATATAAATGATTTATGTGAACTAAACTGTCACGGCTCAGTCATTAGTTTTGCAGATGACACAGTCCTTCTATTCCATGGAAAGTCATGGGAGACTGTATTTGAAAAAGCTGAAAAAGGGATGAATCGGGTAAAAAAATGGCTTGATTCAAATTCACTAACACTAAATGATACAAAAACTAATTATATTAAATTCAAAATCCACAACAAACAGACGGATAACCTCAATACAAACCTAAACATAAAAATTCATAAAGACTGTATAAACGTGAACCGAGAAACTCCTTGCAACTGTCCAAAATTGAATGAAATACAAACAATAAAATATCTTGGAATAATAATTGATCAAAACTTAAATTGGAACTCCCAAGTGGAAAATGTGAGCAACAAATTAAAAAAACTAACCTATTTTTTCAAAACAATAAGAAACATTTAAGATAAAGAACAGCTAATTAAAATCTATTATGCCTTAGCCCAATCTCAACTACAATATGGTCTTATCGGATGGGGAAGCTCATGCGATTCCACTATAAAACCAGTCCTCATAGCACAAAGGGCAATTCTGAAAATTATACTTAGAGTACCCATCAGAACCCCTACAGACTATGTTTTTAAAGCGCTGAATTTAATGTCACTGAAACAATTATATACAAAAGATATTCTAATGTACGCATTCAAAAATCAGAATAACTTTACACAGACAAACTCGGGCCGATTCACAAGATCTACATTACAACATACATTCTACCAACCTACAACTAAAACGACTTTTGGACAAAGAAATATGGAATACTTCTCTGTAAAATTATTTAATTTACTCCCTCTTGCAATGAAAACCACAAAAAAATAACCGCCTTCAAAAGAAGCATAAAAATATGGATTATGGACATGGGAAGGAAGAAAATAGATTCAATTTTGCAACCCAACAAAGAATAATGCTTTGTTTTGTACTTTCTTTTAGATATAACTTAATAATTTCCCTTGGCAATATTCTAACATAGATTAGGTATTTACTTATAATTAAAATAATAAAACTTGTACAATGTGTCCTTAGAACGGGGTACCCCAGTTAGGACACATTTTCTCTAAAAAACTGTAAAAAAAAAAAATATATAAATATAAATAAATAAATAAATATAGATTGAGAAAATATAAAATACGTAGAATAAAGGAACACTGAGATAACATAAAATTAAAATATAACGTGGTAACAGAGCGAAAGAGTCATATAATGTGTAGATACACAATGAGTTACCATATATATCGAAAGAGACAAAGCTTCAAAACTGAAGAGGCGCTAAGGGATAATGGGAAATTTATAGTGAGTTGATGGGAAATATATCTAATATTGGGTTATGTCAAAAGTAATTAATTATTCAACTGGGTTATATTTTGCTTCACTATCTGTTACCCTCTCGTATCGGAGCTTGGTTATAAGGGCAATCTTCATTCTGCAAATTGCAGCCGCACCATCTTAGTATTATCAGTTAGAAAATCTTCATTTATCATCGATCAAGATCTTCTAAATATCAATCTGTCTGCCCGGTATTCAAGGTGTCTTGTATCTTTTGCATCCTATGTTAGTTTTAATATTCTCCTGATGAAGGAAATGCACTTCTGAAACCGGTAGAGCTATGTGTTAACAATGATGGTTTAAAACAAATATGTGTTTATATTGCGATTGCTTTAGATTTCCTACCGGCTGCGCCATTTTGATTGCGTGTTTTATTGAGAGAAATATAATATTGATGGAAAAGGCTCTCTTACATGCAGACTGACTTTTTATACCATCAGAGACATACGTCCACTATTATTCCAAAGACAACGTCCTAGGTTCATCGCAGTTTCCATATCGTATTAATATCACTCCTTAATTAAAAACATGTTTGTTTTGGTTTTTCAACACATGATGACAAAGACATTTTCTCATGGAACGATACAATTCGAAGAGTTTTCATACGTCATACTGCGAATCTTATTAAAAGCCACTGGCACAAAACAAATTGAGCCTCTCATTGATGTTGATTTAGAATTGATAAAATCTGTGGGCTGATTGAGTAGAAATCGATTACCCGCGGGGATCCCAAACATCTAAAGCACCACAAAGCAGATAATAGTAGTTGGTTGTATTCCTCGATTGTTGTGACTGATTTGATTAAACTCCATCCCACGCGGAAGTCAGATGAGCAACAATGTGTCACGTGGACCAGGTATGAACTAATAGTAATTGCTATTTGATATTCTGATGTTGGAATTATCATACGCCGATGGTCGGTCCGAGTACATTCACGGGCATTTTGAAGGTCTTCATCTGAGATGAAATAGGAGACGCAGATTTTAGATTAGTTCTGGCCATAGACATAATTTTGACGTTAGTGGCCCCCTTTTGGAAGGATTTATACAAAAAAGGTTAATACTTAACATATCCATTCGGTAAATCAATGCTTACATTAGAACTGATCACTGTATTGTTAGGTGTGACAATAAACAAAACTAGCCGTTAAAAATCCGCTCTAGGCCCTGCGGGCGGCTTTTGGTTCAGTTTCACCCAGACTGTTGGTGACCATTTTTTTAAATCGGACAGGAACTGGTTCCAAAACACAGGCAGTTCCTCGGATTCACTGTGATCGGGTGACAACTAGTCACCGGGACAAAGTAACCACGACAGGCAATGACGTCATATGTAATATATAACTGCGTGGTATTATTATTCACAACCGGCAGTCACAACAATAATAATTACAAATCCGTAATACTTACGTCTGCCAGGGGCCAAGGGATGCTAATCACGTAAGTGGCGCCGTCTTTTAGCATTGATTTATTTAATTCGGTTCTATTACAAGAGTACATTTGTATACAAACTCCACGTACGAAAACGGTTTTGCGTACGGCGCGACGCCAGAGTTGCATTATTAGCCGGATTCTTAAATTTCAACCGTACAGTCTCTAGCCTATTAATACTGTTTGATGATAATGATGCTATGTCAGGACAGTTGAATCTTAATCTACGTCTAAATTGAAGGATGTTTTGATAACACAGTGAGGATATATAAAAGCAAATCAAATTGGAAGATAAATTGAAAGAAAATTACAGCACTTAACATCCGACGCCACGGAAGAAGTATTAATAAAAGATCGGATGGATCTTCAGAGCGAATGACGAGAATATGATGATAGGAATTACAGCCCACGCGGAAATAATGGCTCTGCAGCAGTTTTTGACGCGGTCCCGGCGGGAAATCGTCATTTAGGAACACAATGATCATCATCAGGGACCACTTTCCACTTCCACTAATGACGCTACCAGGTTAAGTAGCAGCACCAATTGGAGAGTCGCGCCGCGTAACAGAGGGTCAGATTAAAGCACTAAACAAGTACATCAACATCAACAATCATAATATTTATTACGTAACTACTCGTAGCTTGGTGCATATAAGCCAGGGAAATAAAAATAAACCAATAACATCAATTATTTATTACTGAGGAGTCACGCATTGCGTAATACAAGATAAAAATACATATCTAAAAATAGAAAAATAATAACACTATTGATAAAATTTTTGTGGTTTGATGAGTAAAAGCTTGTGAATTCTAAAGAGAAATCGGATCTGACCACAAACCGGAATGTATGTAGGAACGAAAAGATTCCACGAAAAAAGTGAGGGAAATGATGACGAACCTTTTCTAGATATTATCTAAAAGTAGGGCACGTAAATGACGGATGTCATGTGGTCATAATCTAAACCAAAAACATTTAAATGGTAGAACTATAGTGTCCCAAAGCCTTTGAAGATTTGGTGGAATGTCTTTTATCATTATCCCATTATATTCCATTTTCAGTAGAGTCAAATGCATGTCTTTTGTCGGGTATGGTTCACGATCAAAGGTAATTGATTTACGAAAGAGTCAGTAAAAATGGGCTTTGAAATCCATAAAAACATAAAATGGATTCCATATTTTCTGAAATTTAGGATATTTCTTTATTTATTAATCAATGATTCGATTTTGCAGAACTTGTACATTTACTAATGTTAGACAAATCGGCGTTTCAATGTCAAGCGGAACATAAAAAGGGTACAAAATGGTAACAAACATGAAGAACAATAATAATAGGTAAAAACGCAAATATACAAATGCTTTTATTATAAAAAATCAGATCATAGATAAAGCGAATGATTCAGCAAGGCCAAATACATGAATAATAGTTTTAAATACTATTATTTGCCACGGTTATGACATGACAATAGTTGATAATATCCTGGTACTATTTTGTAAGACTAGTTTTTTTAAATTGCATTATTTAAGGATTTGTGGAAATTGCATGTAGATCAATGCAGTCTAATGGTGGAGTGAATTAGTTCTAAATGCGCAATTCCTTTATCAAAAACTCGGTCGATATGTCTTGCTTTGGTTGTTCGATTGACATCTCAATGGGCGTGCAACATTGTGCATGGGCCTCTCAAGCCACGTCTGACATTTCCCAGTCAATTAACCTTTGACGATAGATTGAGAGAATTTAAGCGATTGGACATGTCAATTAAACATCATCCTTTGCGGTGAGATATCTGCGGAGATCTGAGGCTAGTACCGTGTGATGTAACCGAAGAGATGTATTGCGACATTAATGACCGTTGGTAAAAGGAGTTGTATAATCAATTTCAATTCGAAAAGAACAATAACAAATATTGAACATCCTCATAATAAATGGCCTCAAGTATTTCAAGAAATAATAAGAATTTCCAAACCCCTATCAAGATTTATAAATAGACAAATCGTTTTTTGCAGGCCTATTTTAGTTGCTCCATTTTTTTAAAGAAAGATAAACTGTAATAGCTCCAATGTTCTCTCCAGAAACATTCGTTATTTGTAAATACTGGGACCATTATTCTTCAATACTACAAGATGCTTATTGAAAGATTTGGGTTCTTTGAATCACAGTGACTATTTATTGACGTAGGTATAGTAATTTTTAATTTATAAATCAAAGGACTAACGTCCTTTCTGACTGAGAGCTAGGTTTTGTCTGCGGAGCTCTAGAATTATCTACCTTCGGTTTTCTTCGGTACATTTCGGAAACGAGACCACGTGACCTGAAGAGCGCATAGACAACTAAAGTAACGTGAGAACTAATCATAGACTAATTATGATACGTTACACGGACATTCCCGGGTTACGAATAACCTGACATTAAAAAAAAAAACTCTCACTACACCACACTAAGTTGACAATGTTGGTTTTGTCGTGATGAGGACTTAGTCAGACAAGGAATTGAACATAGGACGCCTGGATGGACGTCCAAAAGCGATGCCAACTCAGCTACTGACCGGTCAATTCTATCCACAGAAGGATTCTTTTACTAAAATGCAAACATTGGCATCTCGATTTTGTATGGGATCTACAGGAATGTTGACACCAGCTGTCGAATAAGTGTAAGTTTTTGGCTTTGCTGAGCTAGAAATTGAGCTATTGGCTAGATAAAAACACCGAGAGCTTTATTACTGCTCATTGACTATCACGAATATTTTTATGGTAACCGACGAGTTCATCGAAAATCAATTCATCGAAAGCAAATTCATCGAAAACGAGTTCATCGAAAATCAATTCATCGAAAATCAATTCATCGAATGATCAATTCATCGAATCGCCAATTCATCGAAAAACATTTTTTTTGTAGATATTAGAGCTGACAAAATTAAATACACAAAAAGGTCTGTTTAACTGAGTTAAATGTGTTTAGCAACTGTCAGTTTCGTAGTGACAATGTAAAATTTATAGGTTATCTTTTCGATTTCCGAATGTCTGATACTGCAAAAAAGGGATATCTAAGGAACGGTGACCAGACAAATCATAATGAAACCAACTCATAAACAACTCAGAAAGGTCATTAAGAGTGATGATAAAAAAATATTTAAAAATTGGTTAAATAGGTTAAGTTAGGTTAGGTTAGGTTAGTTTAGGTTAGGTTAGTTTAGGTTGAACAATGCTTTTTTAACTTCTCGGTCCGCTCGGCATTTCTCTCAAATATCAACAAAATATATTTTTTCGATGAATTGGCGATTCGATGAATTGATCATTCGATGAATTGGCGATTCGATGAATTGATCATTCGATGAATTGGTTTTCGATGAATTGATTTTCGATGAATAGGTTTTCGATGAACTCGTTTTCGATGAATTTGCTTTCGATGAATTGATTTTCGATGAATTGATTTTCGATGAATTCGTTTTCGATGAACTCGCCGTGAACTTATTTTTATACAGTGTAATAGTTCCGGTTAGTACTGTCTTTATTCAATTATTGAAGGGAAATTAGTTCTTACTTAGAGGCAACAAGACGTACAAGAAAATTAAAATAATTTACATTCAAGTTTAAAAACGATTTACGAGATATTGCAATATCACGATAATGATAATCCCTCAACAGAAATGATTATTATATCACATTTTAATAATAAATAATAACAAATTATCGTGTAAATGAAAATGTTTGCATAATTTCTCGATAAATATAAAATCGTATATGCAGTTTTCACACTACCATCGGTATTTTCATTACTCCCACACTTGTGTCATGCGTCAAAAGGTGATTACATGTACAAATTCATAATAATTAGCAGTAATTTGTAATTATCTAGGTCACCGAAACTTAAGTCGTGAATTAATAAGAATTGACGGGAGGCATACACACTTTCAGTCTAAAGCTTTGAAATTTACTGAATGTTTTACCCAGGAATGTGGCAATAGGGCGTATTGATGATAATCTTCAAGATGCGATTAAAAAATTTTACCAATGTTTTCATCGGAAAAGGTAAACACTTATACAATTAATAAATGCTTTGGAAGGAAATTTGAATGAAAAATGTACGTTAATGATGAGTTGGAAAATACTAGGGGGGGTTTAGTAAATGAGCTTTAAAATACGTTTTTTAAGGTAGCTCCACACAGGAGACCTTGGAGTATTATTCCATTCCTCCTAGTGCGGTGCAAGGGCAAGAGTCCGGCTGAAGAGGGGTTAGGTCTCCCTCAATCCGCCACGCAGTACGTGGGCAAACGCTTTCGCCGCCAAGACATAGACAAATCTCACCCCGTGAACCCGGGCATCCTCGCTAAGTCACCAAACATAGCAAACCACTTGGGGTGACCTATGGCTATACAGGGTGTTAAGGGACGTACTTGACTTACTTTAACCAGTGATTCCTGACATTATTTGAAGTAAAAAATGTAAATGAAATTTTGGTCTCCGGTGACTTTTTTAGATGACTTTTTTTTTCTCCAAATTCAAACAAAAAAAAAATTCTTCCGCATGTCGTCACTAGTCACTCAGCCGAGTAACCGACCAACTCCTCACCACGCCTCCAACTGTCCAACACCTATCATTTTTTTATGCTTGTGTAGAAAAAATAAAATAAAATAAAAAAACATCAAAAATTTCACCGGAGACCAAAATTTTATTTACATTTTTTAATCCAAGTAATGTCAGGAATCACTGGTTAAAGTAAGTCAAGTACGTCCCTTAACACCCTGTATATTATAGTTAGCAATATTGCGCGTATTAATTAACCTTGATGGTGTTAATAATAATGTTTTTTATACTATTTTAATCCCAAATTATCCCAAAGTGATTTATAGTGGAAAATCGTAAAAATCTGAAAATGTGTTGCCCTGATCGATTTACCCTTATCTTTGATTTATTTATCTTTAAAAGGCAAGTGCCTTAATTAATTTAAATGTTATTATTAATATTTATTTTGAACTTTATGAGTAAAACCACAAACTGTAATATTTAATTAAATGAAGACAATATTAGCGAAAGTCATTTAAAAATCTGAAAACAGAAAAACCCGAAAAAGATATGGTCACACATCGGACTCGAACCCAAGAACTCTTGTCTTGGATTCGAGTCCCAGATGTGACATATCTTTTTCTGATTTCAGATTTTTCATTTTCAGATTTTCGATAGAGTTTCGCTAATATTAAAAATTCAGAAGTAGATAGATAAAAACCATCAAATCGGTTAGTAGGTACACGTCAAGATTCCTTTAATACTTAATTAAAAGCTGAAAACGGGTTTTTACCGATTTCCAAAACTTGTTTCCAAATTGGATGGAAGCAAATATATAATAAAAGAGGATTTAAAACTTAATTAATATGCGTATTAAGTTTACTTGAAAACAATCAATTTTTTGGATACACAAGGAGGATCTAGCGGCCTACTAACATAAAAATAACCTACCGGATAAATAAAAATAAAAAAACAAAACTTGTTAATTTTTTAATGTTTTTTCTTGCATAATTTTTCTGTTAGTGAGTGGGATATCTAAATTGGGATATCTAAAACAAATAAAAAAATAAGGTTGAGTAAACGAGAGAGCGAACTCACTAACTAACCATCAGGCCGTTTCCCGCAGGGGTAGGAAGAAAGGACGGACGGTCAAACAACTCGGTCTTGGCACACACACTCCTTGCCTCGTTCACATTCATAAATCGTCTCGTACATGCTCTTCTATTATTCTGACTCTTGACATGACCCGACTCAAGTATCTGATTCACTTGGTCGTGCCATGTCTTTCTCGGGCGTCCCCGACTCTTTAACCATTCACATTTGCGTCATATATTCTACTTACACTCCTCTCCTCGTTCATTCGTTCTACACGCCCAAACCATCTGAGCGTTCCTTTCTTAATCTTAATCATTACGCTTACATTAGCCTTGCATTCTTTGCGGATCTCCACGTTTCTCACACGATCGTACATGGTTTTGCCACACATACGCCTCAGAGATCTCATTTCTACAGCATTCAGTCTACTTTCATCCTTCCTCTGCCAGTTCCATGCCTCACTGCCATACATCAGGGTAGGTACCAGGCTAGCTTCGCTTCTTGGACAGTTTTTATTGGCGCCAAAGGCGTTCAGTCCTCCATTAATAGAGTTACCTGCATTCACCTTCTTTCAATATCTCTGTCAGTCTACACGAATTCATCCACCTGCTCCAAGTATTCATCATTCACAACTATGTTGCACTGCGAGAGCTGAGATAAAAAACACAATTTAATAATTTTTACAATTTATTGTATAATTTAATCTAGTTTCAGTGCGAACCATATTTTCGCTACAATTCACAAAAATAGAAAATCTTGCGGTCTCGAAAGAATGCGATTGAAACTAAAAACCTTCTGAACCCAGTTGTAACTACCATTTTTATCATACCATTATCACTTCACACGCAAACAAATGCGAACGCAGCAACAAGCTTGTGATCACTTCAACAAAAATCGGTTATGACGTCACATACCTACGCTTTTGCCACAATTTCAAAATTAGGTCCGATCTTTTGTTGCATTTACCTTACGCCTGTACCTTCTTGTATGTATAAAATTACCGCGGTGTTATTTCAATGTCCAGAGCCATAAATCTGTAGGTGTTGCGAATAACAGCGCCATTCTTTCATTCTCCTCGACAGCATTAATCTTATTACGCTCAGATGAATTAAATCTTACGTATGTCATGATTCATTATTCATTACGGTGCAGCGTTGCGTGTCACATAATTAAGTATGTAAGACAATGCGGGTAGGCCGTGTTCCCGGCAAGCGTTTCAATGCCACTAATAAAGAAATTTTCTCCCTGCGTGTCTTTTCCCATTCGTCCCGCTTCCCTTCCCCTTCCCCCTCCCCTCTCCCGCAAACCCCCTCCCGCGATCCCCCCCTCTCCCGCGTTCAATATATTCAATCCCGGTACATTCGGATTATCAAACATCTCGCGTGCCACCTATTGCAATTTTTTTTACAAATTTTCATTTTTTCTAACAACAATCAATCAAATTTGGTACCTAACATAGGTACCTATTTAAAATAAATATAATTTTTGATAAGATTTAAAGTTCGATTTTGTTTAGTAGCATAGGTAAGTAAGTACTTCGATTAAATTCATCAATTTGAAGAGTTTCGAAAATTGTTTTTTTTTTTTTTTTTTTTTAATTCATTTATATATACATTTATTTATTAACCAATACATATAATATGTAATTAACCAATATATATATAATATTAGTGGTAACAATACCTCCCTAATTGAGAAATTCTCGTGTTTAGAGATTGTTTTGCAAAATGTCATCCTCAAATTTTGACATTTTTGCAAAAGTTTTTGTAATGATTAAGAAACTTTTCAGATGTATTATAATGTGGTTGTAATAATCCAGAAAATCTATATATATAGATTTCAAATCTAAATACGCACAAAACTCTTTGCTCGAACTTATCCACAAACCTTACAATGCCCTAAGACGGCGGTTGTCAACCTTTTTGAGCTTGGGTACCCCTCGACTGTTACTACGAATTTGTTGTACCCCGCACCCTCTATCTATCTTTTGTTCACGGTAATAACAGGCATGTTTCATTTGTAATTTTTTAATTCTCTCATTATTACATGAACGTAACAACCAGGTCAAACAAATACAATTAATGCAATATTGTAGAGTGTAACACACGGAGGAACGAATAGAGTTTATATTACTCTATTCGTTCCTCCGTGGTGTAACACGACTTCGGGCATTTTTAACCAGTGATTCCACATGCGTGACACGATATTGCGTACCCCCAATTTTTTGCTTCGCGTACCACAAGGGGTATGAGTATCAAAGGTTGTATTATTTCTGTTAAGAATAGTTAGTGACATCTATGAGATAAATATTGTAATTAATTCCATTTGGTTAATTATTCTTAGTTTATTAGAAAAGTGTGCATATTAGAGACCTCTGTGGGAATTTTATAGAAGCTAGTGTTATCAGCCAACAAATTTAGGGCACGTGACCTCAGTGGATATTTGCTACTTGTATTGTTATTATTGTATTTTAAAACAGTCTGAAAGACGGTATTTTTATAGTTTTTAGTAGTATAAAAAGGGCTATACTCAAGAAATTTGTTCTCTTCCATTAACCCTTACCTAGAGTATAGACGCCGTACCGCTCGAGGCGGGGTCCGGGCTGAATTTAGTTCTAAAAGTGTTGATTTCATTATTGCTCAAAAAGTGTTTGTAAATTTATTGTTGATTTTTTTTAAACTTATAATATGTACTATTATAACAACTAATAACTACTTGCTTCCTAATCTGTAACCATAAAAATGTGTTTCCTAAATAAACTTATTAATATGGGATTATAATTTATTCCATTGAACTCCTCTGAAACTATTCCCCCTCCCCCCTTTATCTAACCATCATGTAATAATTTTGTCTCCCTTTTTTTCTATTTTATCTCCTTTTGTCACCAAGAAGAAAACTTCTGTCACTTCTTTTCTATTTCCACCTCTTTCAATCATTGTTTTATTTTCTTATACATATGTGTCTGTATGTAATTAGCTTTAGTTAATATAATAAGCCCTCACGAAGCTTGAGCAATAAAAAAGTGGTGTATTACAAAGTGTATTTTTATTTATTTATTACAATAATATTAATAGTAGATGTGAAATCTACTTTGCTGCATTAAGACGAAGCAACAAAGTGAATAAAACGTGTAGTCATAATAAATGACATTATATGATTATCATCGGCATTGTCCATAAATACCGTGAAAATGATGTAATATTTTATTGCATTAATCATGACGCGCAGAATGGTATTGCCTTTTTCGGATAATAATAAAATAAATTCCCAAACGATTAAATATACATATCTATATATAGACAATCATAAAATTGATATTAAGTATGCGTCTCGATAAGGTGCTACCATTATCTTAACTGATTAAAAAACAAACATAAAATTAAGAAAAACAAATGCAATCCCTACGTGGTACTTTGATCCATGCATTTATTTTAATTCTTAGTGGAATTAAATCATAATAGTACCTACGATTAAAATCGTCCACTGAAATTAGAGAAATTTAATCAGATATTCTTGTTAAATTCGATACACGGACTGGGGTAAAGGAAGACGCTGCATTTCATGCCTTCGACTGTGACTGGTACGTGTGCAATTCCACTAAGTTATTCTGGGCAGCAGCCTGGAGAGCGAAGGTTGAGCTGATTATAGCCAACCTCCGCCATGAGAGGTCGCCAAATGTCAAACACTAGTAAGTTAAGAAAATTAATCACTACCCATATACACTGTCGTCAAGTTCGAAATCGGAATCCCGCCCCTTTTTGGGAGGGATTTAAAAATACTTGAGAAAACTAAAAATTTCTTCATCTTAAGGTGATACTTAAAAGAATTCAAAATCTACCCTTTCACAGATGGCTCTAGTGTAATTATTTAAGAAAAAATCCCTTTATGCAAATTATTATTCTTCAAAATACTAAGATGAATTGATTTTTTGCGCCGGTACAAACGCAATACAAAATTTTGTCGTTAATTCTGTCCAATATTGTATTCGTAAGCCTTTATTGAAAGATTTGAGTTTGTTCATGGACAAAATTATTTATTCGTATTGCGTGTACACGGGAGCAAACAATTAATTCATCTTAATATTTTAATGTATAACTCGTTAAAAGTGCTGTTTCAGTAATTATTCTAGCGCCGTCTATTAAAGAGCAGATCATGAATTCTATCACGATTCACAAGCGCATGGAAAAATCCTTCTTGCCATTTTTTTTAAATATGCAGATGTAGTCCGCGATAAATCTAATCACGTTGTTAATACAATGATGTGAAAAAATTCAAAGTGATTAGTGATGCACGCTGTATTATGTAAATATTATAAGTGTGCATTGAAATAACTTCAGAGCCTATACCGAATTGGCAATCTTCTCGATTAGGAAAGCACGAGTGGTAGTAGGAGAAGGAGGTAACAATCAGGTAACGATAATGATACAGACAGGTTGGGAAACGTGTTCCACCACGTGGAGGCGTCAGGTGTATGACACACGAGTCCATGTGTCAATCGCTTCAATCACTCTCACAGGTACAACAACTCAATTGCTGGCTGTCACTCGAGTCGGCTGTCATCGAGTAGAAATGCAAAGGATGCACTTTTGAACCAGTTTTAAACTGTGTATTCAGGTTTACAAAAGTAGTACGCGTGGAGAAAACCACGATTTAAATAAATTATTAATTTGAGAATATAGAAGATATTGTGGGCTTTTATAATTACCGTCACGTTTCACGGTTACGGTACCGTGACGGCAAAAAAGGCAATTAACATACGTTCCGTATCGCTATAATGCTGCAGTTCTTTCAAAAGATGAGAAACATAATATACGTAGGTCTGTTTCTTCCAAAGGAAAAAAGTTATCATTTTCTTGCATCTCTCTCACATACCGTGACGTCTCCGTAGACCCCTACCTACATATCTAGATAAAATTTGAATTGTTAAATAATAATGTATTGTTACGATACACCCTACGAGTAAACGCACGCTTTCCCCTTGCAAATAAGGACATGCCTCCCCTCCCCGCAACGGTCCCGCGGAAGGCTAGCAGCAAGCCGCTCTACGAGTAAATACCCGCTTTCCCCTTGCAAATATTGACACACCGCACCCCTCCCCTGCGGGCTGCGGGCCTACTAGGAACGCGTTCCCCCCGCCGCAGATCCCAACCGGCCGCCGACTCGATAGGTCGCGCCCCTCGCTGTGCGTTCGGTATAATTCCCGCGCGAGTCGATCTCTGCAGAAATATACACGGTCGTGGACCATGGCCCGTTCCACTTGCTGAATGCCGACACCTAGACTGGACCCTGGACCGCTACCCCCCGGCTCCCTGCCGCAGACAACAAGCTGTGAGTTGATTCCACGATTTTCCTCTTACTAAATGTGTCCCCTTGCCATACACCGTTGATACGATCACACCCCAGAGAGATTTGAGAGACCCCTTCGTAGGAGACACCTAGCTAGGGCCTGTTGTTGATTTGCGATTACTAATTATGTTGTTGCTAGATGTTGTAATTGTGTACACCAGTCAATACAGATATGTTTTCACCTAGCTACCTCTTTCATTTGACGGAATCACGTGGGCGAGTTTTGGCATTCACCTATGTAACCTTTACCCCCCCCCCCCCCCATAGCTACCTACAACCCTGACGAGGAGAGCTTTCCCGCCTGCCGACGGCATTGAGCTAGCTGAGAGCAAAAGGTAGGTGGTTTCCCTCCACCCGGGACTACTACAGTACATATACGAGAGTAGACCGGCGCGGCGTTAGAAGTGTGAAGAACAAGATAGAGAGACTTTCCAGAGTGATCGCCAAAGTCGGAGGGACCTGATAGGGCACACGAAGAAGAAGAAATAATATTGTATTTTACCAAACACTGGTACTATTTTTATTATAGAAGAATTATCACCCCCAATAAAGGAATTTCAACGGAATAATTATTAAGATACTTAACAAAATTTAATAACCAATTAAAATCAACAAAATCCTCTAACAGGATTTAAGATGAACGTAGGTATGACTTAGAAAAATAACTTGAAACTGGTTTCCTCTAAAATATGCAAAGCAGAATTTGCCTAAATAACACATATCTCGTAGGCCATGATAATTTGCCATCTAGCTTAAGAATCAGCAACTCATGAAGTCACCTTATAATTAATCTAACTTACGAAGCATCCAAAAAGTAAAATTCTATGCAAATTTTACTGAAACTGTTTTTACTGTAAAGCTGTGAGGGTGCTGAATGTGAATTATCTCGCTAAACGGAAAAGCGGAAGTTGGAGTTCAACTTCCGTAACCGCCAGTCACGTGACAAGATGGCGGCGGGCGCTTCCGTATCCGGCGGTGAGCGCGCCAAGAAGACCCATTAAATTTGTACGTGAAAATGTCGCAACGAGAAATACACCGGGTTGTCGCACCTAAATACTGTTATGAACAGTTATGCTTCCAATTTCTAAGAACAGTTGAATTTAAAGCAACACGCCAAAAGCCTAACGATAAACAATCCGTAAAATATGTTTCTATTCTACTGTTCAACTGGATTTTCTTCTTTATAAATAAAATTTATTCTTAGTCTTTAAGGTTTACTGTTGGACTTTCCGTCTTATGCATAATACGTTGTTGATTAATTTCAGTAATTAAAAAAGGACATAAGCATGTCATTTTTATTACATTAGCTCCATAGAACGAGGAAAAAATCCCTTAAGGCCTATGTTATATTTGGGTATGCTAAGGGAAAGGAAGTTCTGAGAAGAAAAAACGGTAAATTTTCGGGATTAGTGTCCATGGTTATTACGAATAATTTTTAGAAAAAAACTTTAGATCCACCTTAATCACTATAAAAGGAAACTTTTTGCATCACGGCTGGCGGAAAATAATGCATTTTAATTTTCAATGTCGTTAAATAAAATTTCACTTCGCGAACCGACACTACGACAGCCCGTCCGCTGCCGCCCGCCATTTTGTCACTGCTAAAATACGTTTTTGAATGGTTTGTTGGCTACGCAGGGTTTGTGTAGCGGGCTTGTGTATGTTATCTTTACTTTAAAAAACAGCCTACGTTTTTGAATGGTTTGTTTGACTACGCAGGGTTTGTGTAGCGGGCTTGTGTATGTAACAAAATAGCGGGCGGCAGCGGGCGGGCTGTCGTAGTGTCGGTTCGCGAAGTGAAATTTTATTTAACGACATTGAAAATTAAAATGCATTATTTTCCGCCAGCCTTTTATAGTGATTAAGGCGAATCTAAAGTTTTTTTTTCTAAAAATTATTCGTAATAGCCATGGACACTAATCCTGAAAAAATAGCGAAAAAACATATCAAGCGTTGGTAGAAAGCTGGGGTCAATGTATCCAGGAGTGACGGACGTATGAATCCATTCATTCCACTGCGATGCAAAGCGATGGATCGAGAGAGTCCAGCTGGAGAGTCTACGTTAGGTCTCCCTCAACCAGTGTTTCCCGATCCGGTCCGCAACGCAGTAGGTGGGCAAACGCATTCGCCGCCAAGACCTAGAAAAACTCACCCCTTGACACCGGACACCTAAGTGCTAAGTCACCAAACGCAGCGAAGTACTTGGGGTGAACTATGGCAGGGTTGTTGGTTATCCAATAAATATCCGAGGGCGGCGGTACCCTTAACCGCTTCCGAAATTGATATGTCATAAATAAAAGATTAATAACAAACAAGTGGAATGTAGAAAAAGTAATAAAAAACAAATAAATACGATCTTGAGTAACCTAAATCATAAAGAAAATAATAGATTCTGACTGAAAAATAATGTTCATTTACAAATACAAATTGATATCTTATTTATAAAGATCGTGAGTCTTTTTATTCCATTCCTTTCATTCTAGAGTATACAGAATCGAAAGTAATTGTATAATTTTTTACTTTTATTTAAAAAAAAAACAATGCACCGATAGATAGCATTTTTGCGGCATTCCTTACGAAATACGTAAGATGGCAAACTAATCGATTACAGAAACATTTTATCGCCCAACACAGCAGGTGTCGAAGTAATTATTGTGACTGAAAGAGAACATTATAGGCTAAAAAATATTAAATATTGAACAACCAAAAATGTAACAAAAAACCACCGAGTGCCTTGATTGTCAAAATCAATCTCGCAGTATATTTTATCATTTATTTAAATACTTAAAGATTAATTTACTGCTACCGGTTTCCACACATTCTTGCCATTCACTACTTCACTAGCAAACTTAAAACTAACTTAACATTTATACAAGTACAGAAATGATTAAATTTTATTATGTGGGGGTAGTGAGTGGGTGGGGTGATTTTAGAGAAACTTAATAGAGGCATGCCATAGCTTCAAGAAAGAAAAATCAACAAAGAAAAAACCAAGCTTAAACATTCAAATATAAATAAGTACATATTTTAATTTGAGCGCTTTAGAAACCTTAGAAATAAAAAAATAAAAAAAAATAGTTAACAAAATAATAGCACCCTGTAAATCACCCTTTTTGACCATGTTCCCATGTTATGTTGACTCCTCCCACCGTTTTCCCCCTCCCCGCAATTCACCCCTCCCAGTAACCTCACCTAATAAAATTCAATAATTTCGGCACTTGTATAAATTTTAAGTTAGTTTTAGTTTGCCAGTTAATGACACGAACGTGTCGAAACCAAAAGGTAGCAGATAAATTAAAATTTAAGCAAAAAAATGTACTTGGAAAGAACTCTTCAAAACGAAATTGTTACATAGTTAATGCCCAAGAAAGACAAAATATTTTTTATCAACTCTCGATTCGATTATGCATGACCATTTTTTCTACAAATTGTATGCAGGTCAGGCAGGTACATCGAACATTGGCAGCTGGTACATCGCGCAACAATTATTAAGACTTTTCCTTTCGCCAAAAACTAGCTGGTTACCGCTTTCACCTCGACGAAAGTCTCCCGGATCAAAACATTATTACGACGAGCCCCATTGTTAATATTGTTATGGATGCTATGCAAATTCCCCACGTGCGGCCTTGAACCTCTGACATTTGGGCTGATACGCTAATTGATTTGCCGGCGTTATCCAATCAGAAAGCCATTTGTCCGCCTGCTCTGATGTGTGTTTTGTATGGCGACTTTTTATGGAATATTCTCAAGATAGATTAGTATTACGATGCTCTTGAATGCTTTGTTGTAGAGTAGCAAAAACGTGCTGGCCATTCATAACACTACTCTAACTTCAATCAATCATTTAATTCGTAAGTTGAAAAGCTTTTCAACTTTATCAGAGGATGAATAAATGGTGTATTTAGAATATGAGTTGAATCTATTCTGACTTTTAAATGAAACACTTGTTGATATTTTATTGAAATCTCGTAGCACTACTCTACAAAGAATAGTCAGCATTATTTAATCGTTTGAATTAAAAATTCAACGCCGTTCATTTGCTTTTCAAAGACAAGACAAAAAAACTTGCGATAAGACCAAAATAACTTAACTTTTTCAATTCATTTTTTTAATTTTTGATATTTTGATTTATAGCAACGCTATAACCAAGGCCAAACAGTTTAAAAAAAAAATCAAATGTAATATTGTCATCAAATGACCATTCAGCTGATTACGCCGATTCCAGGTGCGATTCAGCCCTTGAACGTATTGTAATTAGCTAACATGACAGTTGTTCTCTGCAGCAATTTGGTCAACAGCTGAAACGGACTTATTAGAATCGGTATTTAATGAGAACTTTTCAACTGTGAACATAAAAACAAAATGGGCCAAGTGTGCCTTAGAATAGTCAACAATATTGAATGAATCATTTTAATTTACAGTTTGAAAATCAGTTCGCTTTATCCGAGAATGGATGTAGTAAATAATAACTGGAAGTAAACCGTACGATGAGCTCGATATAAACTCATTTACACATTACAACTTTGTTTGCAATCGCACAGGACCCGGATATTTTGCGAATTCTTAACAAACCAGATTGCAGAAAAGTAGGATGATGTAATAATAAATTGTTTGATTCTAGAATGAAAAGGCGACTCTATCAATAAATTCACGCGATTTGAGAGTGTCAAAGTCGAATGCGTAATCAGTTAATTCATATTCGTAACATTAACTCATCCACACCTAACTGCCTCCATAAATGTGATGCTGACCTTCGATAGGGCGACGCAGATCACAGCCTACTGGCCATAAAGAAAAACTAAATATATTAAAGTTTCGCACAGTAAGACAGTAGGTACAAAATTATTGGATAGTAGGACAGCAAACTAAAATCCTTAAAACAATAGACCAACAAAACAATTATGATATATATGAACAAAATACAATAACAGCAAAAAGAAAAGGTCGTGGAATTCGAGGACAACAAGATGTTTCTAAAAATAATATGCAAATGCCAAAGACCACTGGGTAAAGCATAAGAACATTTAGTAGATAATATCTTTCCGATTAATCCTGAATGGAAAACAACAGCTCGGTTTAAAGCAAACGAGTTAACAAGTAGTTTTGTATTGTTTGTCAAAACACGTTTACAATCAATAAATAATAATGTCAGATTATGTTTTTTTCATAAGTCTTAATCTGTCGTCCACTATACTTATTATTTTATTGACAAGGTCTTAGCCGGCGTTCCGCAGGGCCCTCAGTTAGGCCTTGAAATATTTATAATATTGATTTGTATAATTTTAACCACGCGTTTCCATAACGGTCTCTGATCTGACCCCGTTAGTAGACCCTCGGGCGGTACCTCAGACCTTAACGACAAGAACAAATGATATCAATAACGAAACATGAACATATTCCAGTGGATGTCTTTTTAAGAGATGACAGAATTGATAAGGAAGGCGTATCAAAAATGTGGGATGATGGTTTTCGAAAAGAGACACTTGAAACGAAAATATATTGATATGGAGAGCTTTTGGGTGTGCCCTTGGATTTGAATACAATGCAATTTTGAGATTCGTAGCTTCTGTGGAGTGGTCAAAAATGCTGACTTTTGATTTATAGGTAGAAGGTTTAAAAACAAACAAACAAATTAAAGCTTTAGTTTTAGCAAAGATAATACTATTGACGATAATTTATTTCACCCTTGATTTGATCCACCAACATTTTGAAGATAATTAGCCTTGGATTTTTTTTTACACAATGGAATTCGAGATGGAGAATTGTTTTTAAATGGAAAATTATCATGTCACGATGATAATGAGATAATCATAATATACCATTGTTGTAATTCAACATGTAATTCGACAACCTTGACCAACGGAACTTAAGACGACAGAAAATAAACCGTGTGAAAAAAAGCACAATGAAAATCGACAGAAATCGAAAAATATACAGAGAATGATCATATATTCTGTACAAGAATCATTAAGAATTAGCATACCTATGTCGAGAAGCATACCAAATAAGCACAGGACGAGAATTATTATTCTACGTATGTTAATTAATTGACATAGGACGATTGCAACACAACGGTTTCCCTAGCCCTTCAGGTGTCGAGGAGAACGCAACATGCTGTCATTCCTCCCACGATGTGACATTCCCGCATCGGACACCAGCGGTGGTTAATAGAGGTCACCGAGGTGTATCACGATCGTCGCAGGTCCCTTTCTGCCTACCTGACTATTGATTGGTGTTGGCTACCGGATGCTAATGTTCCCAGTGAGTAAGCCGATGCAAAGCAGTGAGGAAATGAGCAAAGCGATCTTGAGGAAAATTGTTTGAGCCAGTGGGCGCGGAATTGTAAGATGGATATGAAGGAAAACTTACGAGATATGGCATTAAAAAAAAGACAAATTGGCACCACCTACTAGATGTTGACTGTGAGGTGTTAATTAATATTACGAGAGAGTAAGCGAAAACAAAAACAGTAGTGGCGGCAAAGTGGGCGCAGAATAACTTAATTCTTTGGTATTTTGTTACAGCCAATAACGAGCTCGTCAAGGAATACCATCTTCCAGAAACAGATTTTCCATTATAACGGCCATCCATAATCTATCGTCTTTTTGTAATTAGCCACGATCTAATGCATTACAATATGCAAAATGATCTGCTGAATAGCAGTTGAATAGCTGAATAGCTGAACTAGCAGTTCTGTGATCAGTAAACTTCGCGTCCAAAGGAGTACGTTTCTAATTTTCTCTTGTTTAATAAATCAAAACCGAAATTTCCTCTGAAATCATAAGATTTGTAAGTCGGTACTTACATACGTGCCTACTTAATTGATAAACACGTCGATTTCACATTAAAAAAAACTCATTACCGAACCATTGAATGGCCACCATCTTGTAAACGGAACCGGAACCAAAAAGAGGAATTAATATATGCCAAAAAGAGGAATTAATACGCCATGCTCAGTCAGTCATCTATTTACAACGTAAGATTTCTTATTTTAACATTCATAACATTTGGGAAGATAAGTTAGTATGTATACAAAGAAACTTTTAGGTTATTTAAGGGTGTATGGAAGAAGAAGTAGGGGACGCCCGAGGAAGACATGGCACGACCAAGTGAATCAGATACTTGAGTCGGGCCACGTGAAGACTCGGAATAATAGAAGAGCATGTATGAGACGATGTATGAATGTGAACGAGAAAAGGAGTGTGTGCCAAGATCGAGTTGTTTGGCGGTCCGTCCTATCTGCCTACCCCTGCGGGGAAATGGCGTGATGGTTAGTCAGTTAGTTTTTTAAGGGTGTATTCAAGCCTAGATTTTTTTTTCGTATTTCCATAGTTTAGATATTCAAAAATAGTCCTTAAAGGGATTTTTCGAAATAAGAATTATTTAAAAATTATACGAAAATATAACTAACAGTGTTGTGTGTAAATGTTGTTGTGGCAATATTCTATTTTCTTAAGTTTTATCATGGTCGGGTGGCACCCGGTGCGGTGCACCCCCCCCCCCCCCCCTCCTAGCTACGCCACTAGGTAGTACTTAACCAGAATAAACAATTGTACAACCAATAACAAAAGATGATGATTCATATCAATGTCAAAAATTAAAGGCGTACATAAATACCGTCCACTTCGGGAATTTACAATTTGATTGTCGAAATAATTTTATATCCACCACTTAAGTGTTGTAATTTTATTGGTACTCGTATTTACAATCAAATGATATATATATTTATTTTATTGGCACGATTAATTGAATAATATCTGCTCTATACACCACTCGGTTCGCCAAGCAGCTGATATCATCAAACCTCGAGGGTGAAGAGCGGCGTGGTAATTTGACTGACATTAAAACCGACATGTTGGCAAACAAGAATCGTTCATTGTGATCAAAACAGATAAAGCAATGGAAATAATATAGCTCAATCGGTGCAAGCAAGTATCGTAACAAGGGGGGAATCTAGTTCAGCCGAGGTTTTTTTTCAAAGCGTTTTTCTCAAAGATAAAATTTATTTTCAAGTAGATTCCCTTACATTGGGCTTGCACTAACTTCTGATCTTTTCATTTTATTTCTTAGAGACCTTGTTTCTCTTACTGTCTTTCAGGTTATTAGTTTATATTTGTGTTCTTACATCTTCTTTATTCTTTATAATGTTCAAGGTTATAATATTTTTGTAAACTTCTTAAGAGTACAGAACCCTTAGTTTATTATAACTTTAATTATGTGAAAATTTATTATTGTTTTTTTTAATGTTTATTATTAATGTAATTATTATAGATGTAAAAAATCTCTTGATTTTCCCTAATAAATAAAATAGGAACTAAAAAATAATGTCGACAAAACTTCATATGCACCTTTGTACGCATAATGGCAAGTAAGAATTTATCTGAAATCAATAATACAGACTTAATTTGCCATAAAGACGGCTAAATCACTAGTGTAGCAAATTTTAGAGGCGGTCAAACAGGTCCAGTTATCATACAGAACTTGAACAATTCATCAAGTTCTGTAAAATACGTGTCTACTTTTATTAAAGTTCTGTTATTATTTCATTTTTTTATTATTTTTATTTTATTATAGCGACTATATAAAAAAAATTTTACATACAAAATGCAATGTGAAATTAAGTACAAAATATTGTATTTTTTAGTCCTCCTCACTAGGGGGTCCTGTCCCGAGGCTAAAGATATTTAAATATAGTTCATTCGTCTTCTATGTCGTTTTTAGCGTCTTCGCTAGGGTTTTCTTATTGACCTCTTTAAGCCATATTTTTATTCTTGATTTGTATTCAATTGGATTTTTTATTAGTTTTATGTCTTGGAGAAGGATGTTATGGAGTTTTGTTGCAAAGTATGTATAGTTTCTTTGTCCAAATGTGGTTTTATAACTTGGAATATTTTTTATATCATTTTTATTCGATCTAGTGTTATGCATACACGGTCTAGTAGAGGATTCATTATTTTTGAAGAGCTTCAATAATATATTTTTGGCATATATTTGTTGTACATTTGGTACGTAAAAGTTATTGAAAATTTCAATTGAAGGCGTTCTAATTGGTACTTTCAATATGGTCTTTATGATTCCTTTTTGAATCGTATTCAGGCTGTGTAGGTACGTATTTGCAGCAGATCCCCATCCTATGATTCCATATTCAATTCGAGAATGACATAACGCATAGTAGACCTTTTTCATATCCTTTTTATTTAGCACGTTTCTTAGATTTTTGAAGAAATATATAAGGCTTATAAATATATATAAGGCTTATTATGAGCCAGTTGTTTCACAGTCCTTGAATAATAATGGAAATGAATGAATTGTTCAAACTTCAACGGGAAGGGATGCCCGGGTTCATGGGGTGAGATTTGTCAAGGTCTTGGTGGCCGATGTGTCCGTTTACCTACTGCGTGGCGGGCCGGATTTAGAGACTGGTTGGGGAGGTCTTTTGATCTCTCCAGCCAGAATCCCTTCGCCCATCGCCTTGCACTGCAGTTGAAGGGATGGATTCATATGTCCGTCACTCCTGGACACACTGACCCCCAGATTTCTACCCAGCCCTCATACCTAGAAATTCCTCTTGTTCCTTTCCTTTAAAAAAATCCTCCACACACCCTACCCTAAGTGTAGAGCAAATGTAAAAAACAAAACAACAGGCCCTTAGTTCGAATGCTCTTGCGCAACGCACACTTTGCACATATATAATCCTGCTACGCCCCTGGCTGTTTGTTACAAGTGCGGCCCCCTGTTCAAAGACCGGAGTGTTCAGTGCTCAGCTACCGTTAAAACTAAACAGACAGAGCAAATAAGCACAGCAAAGCCGGCAAATCGAGTGTGACGATTTGAATATGAATGGACATAGCAGTCAACTGTCAACAGCCAGTGGCCAACTTAACGAGGAAATGTCAAGTGTTGGCGGATCGGGGTAAACAGCGTAGCGGGCTTACGGGAGCGTTTCGATACAAGGCACACAGTGAACCAATCGAGAGTCAACAAAAACACCTCAAAATATTGCTAATCGAACCTGTTTGGTGTTTGCTTTACCAAAATGAAACCAGAGTGATATTAGAAGATGTTTAAATGAGGAACTGATGGATGGTGCAATTGAAACAGGGCTCAGTTAGGCATAGAAGATTTTTTATGATGCAGAATGTCTAACACTGTTTAACAGAAGACCAGAAGATAGATTGCTACCAAAAAGATAACAGCAGAGATTCAGCCATGACTCCCAAAAGAAACGGAAGGATGAAACAGCTAAAAACTGACCCAAGGCGATAATGGTGTTTGAACTGTAGTTAATAATCGGTATGCCAAAGCGAAATATTAATAACAAGGAAATGATATGATAGATCATTTTAACAAACGCTTTTGTGGCCTAGGAAAAAATCTGAAATGTTTCAGTTTAGAGAATTTTGGTTTTTATCCATGGAAAGCCAATATAATCAACGGATTCTCAGAATTACACAGTTATGCAGGCAGCCAAAATATGAAACCAACTAACGAACAAACATCATTTACAGGAAACCACGATATCTACTACTTAGAAACTCCGCACAGTGTGTGTCGATCTGTAATTTTGTACGCGAACAAACAAAAAGAGTTTGAGTGGGCCAATTTTCATTGATTCCTTACCGGCAGGCTTATTGGATTATACAAAAAGTACCCCGGAAACAGTAGTAATCTTGCAAAATAACGCAAACATAAAAATATATTTTGTAACTTAGGTTTCGGAATTATGTAAGGTACAATAATAATAATAAAAGATTTATTAGTAGCCCAGATTTCGGAATATTGTCAGATACGTATTGCGTCAAAATGGCGAATAAAATAAACGCAGTGATGCGGGAATAATAATAATTTTCTCTAGAGAATACGAACAAAAAGCAAACAATGAAAACACATAAAATACACAATTGTCCCACAGTCGGCGTTATTTGCCAATTCCTGAAAAGAAACACAATGCACAGCGAGCGCAGTTTGGCGAGATGAGATTGCATCAATAATAAAACGATTTAGGTGGAGGTGCAGTTCAGCCATAGGCTGTGATGCTGTATTATAATTATTAATTTTCTTGGACTGATACAATCCATGATATAATGTAGTTGGCGCCGACGGGACCCAAAACGACCTTCGTAAATATATTAATTAAAGAATCAACACAAAATACGATTACTGCAAAAATGAATGTTTGGTTTGGTGGTCAATTTGGGTATAAGATGTCTATTTATCATAGTTACGAAATAATAATATTAAGTAAAAGAGAATACCGAGACTGCAGATACTATAAATTGTCTTCGCGTTTGCAGAGATTGTTGCTGCGAGGAGATTCACAACTAAATGTATAAGAATTAAATTGCTTAATAATTACAAGCAACTTGAAAAATATCCCAAGGTCCAATAAGGTTGAATTGCGAGGGCAGTTTCTGAAGTCATCGGTTCTATAAATATGAAATTATTGGAAACGTCACTCCACCGTAGCAACACGAAACACGAGTGATATTTTATATTTCAGAGCAGATATTGAACGTACAATAATTGAATATAAACATGTCTTGTCTTGCCTGTCCAAGCGTTGAAATATAGTATTATTATAAGCGGTATTAAATAACAAAAACAAATAATATAAAGTTGTGGAGATTCTTTGAGAAAAGAAGACATTTAATAAATATGTGATAATGTTTTTCTTTCCAATGTTTTTCCAGTTATTACGCGAAATTCTTTTGGGTACATGTGATTGACAGGAAGCAGCAAGAAGATTGATAGCATCTGGAAACGAAGCTCTTCTGTAGATCGTTTAAAACTGGTTCAAGTGAATGCAGAGAAATGCTGCGTAAAAAATTCTCCAAGAGCCGAGGCAAACAAAACCATAAAAAGAGCAGCGGTCAAAGATACGCATCGCTCGTGCGTGACTTGGCCTAAAACGAGTCCGAGCACGTCGGGCAATAATTGAAGACAGCTGAATGCCACAACTAAAAGCAATTCTTCACAAAGTTACCGCAAATGGTACATAGTAAAGTAGATACACAACAAGTAAATGATGTCACACTGCATAATTTATTATCTCCGTGGAACATACGAATACTCGTAATAGACTATTACATTGTTTAACACTCAAAGGAAGGAACTAAGATATAAGCAGCCAAGTGGAAATGTACTCAAACGACATTGATGGCGAGTCTTGTGACATTGCCTAGACTTCATTGTTTACGTGCATCCAATCACAAATAATTAACTTAACGAAACACGAGATTTGGCGGAATGGACGACTGAGGCCATCAACGAACATTATTTGAGGTTTTTTTGGAAGAGACCGCAACGACGCATGATATTCCTTGATACGTGTAACCTTTAAATTGTACATCGATGGCTTTACGCAATTACCGACGTAAATGCGTTGCATTATTCACGATTCCTCCAAAAATAATTAGCACCAGAGATTGGGTTCGAAAACGATAAATAAACGTAAGGAGGCATTGAGACTGCTGCGACCTGTGAACGCTACGGTAATAAATTATCTGGGCAATTGCATTCAGTCGGGCAAAAAAACTAATTGCGCGACTTCTAAAGGAGGTTGGACGCAACGGGCAATACTCCATTTCTTCTCAGAAGGGAACTCAAGGCCTGCAATTATTTTGGCTTTATTATGCAAGAGCATTACCGTTCATGAATAAGTGCCGAATACGAAAAGCTTAATGCAAAGAAGCGTTTTTTTCTCGGTGAAGAAAACAAAAAAAGACATTGAATGTAAAGCGAAAAGAGTCGGCTGCCAAGGCATTGCCAATATAGGAACACTCACCACCAAAACATGGAACAAAGGCTAAATGGGATATAATGACATTCGAGTGGAATATGTAGATTGCTGAGTATTGTCCAGTATGAATCAGCAACATCGTTGTTGAACTGGTTTCAAGGCTCCCAATTCGGAACGAATTGGGGGTTTAACAATAAACAATAAAATTGCAAAGGGGAGAGGTAGATCGATAAGAAGTTTAAAAGCATTCTCGGTGCAGACTTTACATTTTACATTGCGCCGAATAAAATCGTGCATTAAGGATATATAAATTAAGATTTTGTTTTATTATAACTGAGACCACTAAATTCACACAAATTATTTTAAAAACACGGCTAAAGTTCGGTGTTTGGGTAAAATTCCTAAAAAATAAAACTAGTTATTTTTATACTAATTTGGGGTCGGGGAATCCGAATCTGAAAGAATTAGGCGGCGGCAAGCAATATTAACTGAATTAAACGACTTTAAAAAATTTTATACACATACAGGAAAATAGCCATTTTGGAAGCATTTTGATTCCTAGAAAATCAAACTAGTTATTTTTATACTAACTATGGGCCGGGGAATCCGAATCTGAAAGAATTAGGCGGCGGCAAGCAATATTAACTTAATTACACGACTTAAAAATTTTCTATACACACACACATGAAAATAATCATTCCGGAAGTATTTTGACACATGTAGTACAAAGATCATAGAAAAACACGATAACATAGATGTTTTTACCACACAAAATTAAGTGTTGCCATTAAGCAGTAATATTTATAACGTAAAATAACATGTTTATATTTTAAGTACTTATTTTTTATAATTGATTCTCAAATATTTTAGGAAGGTACACCAACTAGTATTGTGGAGTTTTTATGCCTTGACGCGAGTAGGCGTTATAAAGGGGCACGTTCTTTTGTATCACAAACCATGTTACATAAACCCGGCGTAGCTGCTAAACTACTTGAAAACAGGGATGTTTTTTTGCCGTGACGCGAGCAGGCGGTATAAAGGGGCACAAACCATGTTACACAAACCTAGCGTAGCCGCTAAACTACTCGAAAACAGGGATGTTTTTTTGCCGTGACGCGAGCAGGCGGTATAAAGGGGCACAAACCATGTTACACAAACCTAGCGTAGCCGCTAAACTACTCGAAAACAGGGATGTTTTTTTGCCGTGACGCGAGCAGGCGGTATAAAGGGGCACAAACCATGTTACACAAACCTAGCGTAGCCGCTAAACTACTCGAAAACAGGGATGTTTTTTTGCCGTGACGCGAGCAGGCGGTATAAAGGGGCACAAACCATGTTACACAAACCTAGCGTAGCCGCTAAACTACTTGAAAACAGGGATGTTTTTTTGCCGTGACGCGAGCAGGCGGTATAAAGGGGCACAAACCATGTTACACAAACCTAGCGTTAGGTTAGGATAGGTTAGGGACGCGAGCAGGCGGTATAAAGGGGCACAAACCATGTTACACAAACCTAGCGTAGCCGCTAAACTACTTGAAAACAGGGATGTTTTTTTGCCGTGACGCGAGCAGGCGGTATAAAGGGGCACAAACCATGTTACACAAACCTAGCGTTAGGTTAGGATAGGTTAGGGACGCGAGCAGGCGGTATAAAGGGGCACAAACCATGTTACACAAACCTAGCGTAGCCGCTAAACTACTTGAAAACAGGGATGTTTTTTTGCCGTGACGCGAGCAGGCGGTATAAAGGGGCACAAACCATGTTACACAAACCTAGCGTTAGGTTAGGTTAGGTTAGGGACGCGAGCAGGCGGTATAAAGGGGCACAAACCATGTTACACAAACCTAACGTTAGGTTAGGTTAGGTTACGCATTTTTAAGACTACGAATTTTCATACTTTTGATTTAAGAATACGCCGTTGAGATAGTCGTAATTCATCAGGTTAATGTGTTAATACGACGGACGAAGAAGACTTGGTCGATTTATAAGGTATGTTTTTGAGAGCTGGTAACACTGCCGGCACATGTTTTTGTATATTTCTTGTTTTTCTATGATCTTTGTACTACATGTGTCAAAATACTTCCGAAATGATTATTTTCAAGTGTGTGTGTATAGAAAATTTTTAAGTCGTGTAATTCAGTTAATATTGCTTGCCGCGGCCTAATTCTTTCAGATTCGGATTCCCCAGCCCATAGTTAGTATAAAAATAACTAGTTTGATTTTCTAGGAATCAAAATGCTTCCAAAATGGCTATTTTCCTGTATGTGTATAAAATTTTTTAAAGTCGTTTAATTCAGTTAATATTGCTTGCCGCCGCCTAATTCTTTCAGATTCGGATTCCCCGACCCCAAATTAGTATAAAAATAACTAGTTTTATTTTTTAGGAATTTTACCCAAACACCGAATTTATTCCAAAAACACTTCCTATCATCGGTTCAGTCACAACGAGGGGCATGTATTGCAATGGGGGATAATTTTCCATATTTTGTTTAGACATATGTAAATTAACCACTAAACCTATTTTCGTATAGTAATGAACTTTAAAGATGACCACCAACTGAAAACGACAAATTTATCAAATTTTAATTAAAATTAATAGATAACTTTGTATTAACCACTTAATTATTTACAAAAACCGACATGTTTCGTCAGCAAAGCTGACTTCTTCAGGATTTTGACAGAACTAATTTAAAAAATAGACATACATAGGTAATAGAGAAAAATAATAGACATAAACAATAATAAAATTTGAAAGAAAATAATGTGTAGAAGACAAGGGGCAATATAGAACAATTAAAAATTTAAAAGGGGAATAGATTTAATAATGGGTCATTTAAAAACAATATTCGATTATTAATAATATTTAAATTTGCATTAACACTAAATAAACTAAATTAAAATTTATTTATCAGCTATTAAAATGCATTATTTTACTTCTCCGAGGACTGAAATAGATGCTCCTAGCTCCTATTGACATAATCTGAATATTTACCGAATGGTTCGTGTCCGGCCCAATTGTTATGTATTTTTTTTTTTTTTTTTTACATGAGCTCCACACAGGAGGCGCTGAGGAAAATAATTTTCCTCGGGGCCTATGTCATCTTTGGGGATGCTGTGTGGAGGGTTTTTTTAGGAAAAGGAAGGAGAGGAGAGTTCTGGGAAGGAAAAGGGTTTAAGGGGTGGGTAGAAATCTGGGGTTCAGTGTGTCTTGGTCATCCGCCTCCAAGACCTAGACAAACCTCACCCCATGAACCCGGGCACCCCTGCTAAATCACCAAACGTAGCGAACCACTTGGGGTGACCTATGGCAGAGGTGTTGGTTATCCAATAAAGGTTCCCGGGGCGGCGGTACCCATTCCCGCCTCCCAAATTGTACAAGTATATATACTCCCAATGTATACAAGGAAGATAGATGAAGCTTTCCAAAAAATGTGAACTAGGTGATAATTATATGGTGATATTTGCGCCCCCTCGAAATGCTCTGGATGGATAGGTTTTCAAAACTATAAGAAATATAAAAGGAAGAAGTTGACAATATCTCGCACAATCACTGAGTCACAATAACAAAGTCACCCAAATAATACAACGGTAGAGGAAGCAAGCACCGAAACCGGGGTGACTGGTGCGAGTGCAGTTCCGCTCAGTTATCTGGCCTGCCATTTGATAAATAGTTTGATAAAAGCCAACTTTCGACAGGAGGAGGCAGCAGACGAAGAAACAGCTAGTATCGTAGGAGTGTGGCAAAGATACGACCATAAAGGGCCCATTAATTCAAATCATTTCATTCGAACTTCCTCGATTGTACGGTTAATTGAACTGTATTTATAAAAAGGCACGTTCTGAACAGACGAGAAATAGGTACTAAAAGATTGAAATGATAATTGAAGACATTAATTCAATTAAATACGGTGATTATCTCCTGACACGTGACAATCAAGCACGCGTGTTGTCATGGTGAGGTGACTTTAACCAAATATAATTATTATGTTTGCTAACAACAACAAATTATATAAGTGGTCAGTAACAACCCTGACGATGTATGATTTGTTATTACGTTATTAATAATGATACGTATTCAATCACATTATTATATTAAGGAGGTATTTCACCATCTTCCTGATAGCTTATTCATGCGATAACGAATATAAATAAATAAACAAATAAATACTCACAACAGGTAAAAAAAATAATCGGCTAACTTATCTTATATAATACTAGCTGACCCGACGAACTTCGTACCGCCTCAGAACTTTTCCTTCCCAGAATTTCCTATCCAACCCTTCCTTAAAAAGACCCTCCACACAGCATCCCTTAAGATGACATAGGTCCTGAGTGGAGCTTGTGTAAAAAAATGTGTTTCATTTCAGAAATTTATTATTATTGTATTTTTCCTTTAGAGGGGTGCAGAGACATACGTTCACCGTTTGTCTCATTTTGACTCTGACATTTAGTGTGTAAGAAAGAGGGGCAGCATTATATGATTAAGAACAAAAGCAAAACAATTAGCGCATTGACATTTGAAGTTTTTGAATTTTTGGAATTCACGCACAGTAAAATATTATACTATCACAATATTGCTACAGTTCATTCAAAATATGAGAATTCGTTCCATACAAAATGTACGAAAAAAATATTTTTCTTCTTATCTTTCTTTTTCGTGAATTTTTGCGATGTTTTAATAGTTATTCTGTTATCCGGGGCGGAGAGAAATCCAACAAATCAAAGATCATCAAAATCGGTCCAGCCGATCTCGAGTTATAAATAGTGTAACTAACCCTACTTTGTTTTATATATTAAGATGTAGTTACTATTCATAGGTTCAAGTACCAAATAGTAAACTCAGACTTTTAAAATACAAAAATCGTGTTTAAGGCGCGGTATACCCGCTCAAAAAGAAGAAGATGGAGATAAATGTAAATACGAATGTTAGAGAGAGTGCGCTAGTATTAAAAACGATAATATTTAAGCGAAAATGGTAAATATGTTTGATTAAACACGACTCGTTTAAAATAGAGCAAAAACCTGGCAGGGATTGTCTAAAACAGCATTTAAAGAAACACTGTGAATTTTTTCATAGATATAACTTGTAAAATAACTGAAAAACGTGTTTATAATAATTTTCGGAGCATACGAGTACTTTGCGGATTTTTTTCTATCTATGTACAGATATTATCTTCAAGAATAACACATATTTTTAAGAGCTTTAAAACTTAAGGTATTTAAGGAAAAAATGTAATAATTGGTAGAAATGCGGGAAGCGGGGTTTTTTTAATCTAAAATGTATGTTAACGTGTGAATAATCGGAGGTTGGTGAAATACCCCCTTAAACACAAAACCACCGCTTTAAAGGGAATATGAAAGAATCGGTGACAATCGATTTCATAGGTATGACGGAGGATTAAAAAAAATCAAAATACATACAATTTCGCGGTATTTATACATTTAAAAAAATACTCAAATATGGGCCTGTTATACCGACTATTGATGCACTTAAAAGGTGATACTTAAAAGAATTCATAATCTTCTCTTTCGTAGGTTGCGTGAGTTTAATTATTTTACGGAAAAATGCTTTGTACAAGTTATTCTTTAAAATTTTAAGATGAATTAATTGTTTGTGCTCATACGTACGCAATATAAATATAAATAAACAGTTTTGTCCATAAATAAACTACCTAAAGAAGGTTGTTACCAAATACAACATTGTATTCATTAGCCTTTCTTCTTGAAAGATTTGAGTTTGTTTCGGACTTATTTATAGTCATACAGCCTTCGATCAATAATGTCATACGTCAATGTTTACAGCGTATTTACATGCGCAAACAATTAATTCATCTTATTATTTTAAAGCAAAACTAAAAAAGTTTTTCCGTAAAATAATGAAACTGGTGCCATCTAGGAAAGAGCAGATAATGAATTCATTTAACTATCATGTTAAGCGGCCACTACCCGAATTTATACCGATTTCTTACATATCTCCCTTTAACATTTACAGCCTTACTAAAAAAAACCACAGCAACACCGATAAGCTGTGTTACAGCCGCAACATGAATAAAACAAAAATACACTAAAACACGAAATATTACCAATAACATTTGTTCTTAAAGTGTATTTTAAATCTGGCAACAATGTAATGTTTTACAGTGTAAGTACTAAATTGTTTGTTTTACTTCATAACCGCTAGGTGGCGGCGCCTGCGCATTTGTCGTTCGCGCTCATGTGGGTGGTTTGGTATATTTATGTAAATGAACTTTCGCGCTGAAACGCTGATGTGTGTGAAATATTACTTATACGTGACGGTAATTTCTATAAATATGACTAATTCACTCCTATTTGATATAATTGATATATTTACCGTGTTTTTGTGGTTTTTCATAAGTTTAAGGATTTTATTTTATGAGAATTTCATAAAAGTGGTGTTTTTTTTTAAATATTAATATCTAATACATGTGCTCCTAAACGTATCAAAGAAATTAACGTCTTTAGAGATGCAAGAAATCTGTTATAAAAGTCGGTATCATTTTTTAGGTTAGTTTTTTGGCAATAAAAAAACTTCGATTTTTTTTATTGTATGCACGAGAAAAAAGTGAGGTGACAGTTTCGTTCCAAAAGGTCTGTATTTTTAAAATTTTGTTTTTTTATAAATTTCTGTACACTTTCATCAAATATGTTTTGGTAAAAAAAAAATCCATTTTTTTTCGCGTTTGAATATGTGGCAGTTTTTAAAAACTAAAGTGTGTTTCAATTACACAAATCTAAAAGGTAATTTTATCTAGTTTTCATAAATGGTATTTGTTTTTACGACACCTTCAAAAATAAGAAATATATAGAACATTCAAAATACTTTGGAAAAATTCCAAATTTCGTTCAGACATCATTACTAAAACAGAGATAAACTACCCTCTCAGGCCGTGTAAACCAAGTGTATTTTTTTCCATGAACAATTTTTTAATTAGTAATGCTTTCACATCCGCGGCCGTTTGTCAATTGAATAAAATTTTCACTGGGTTTTTTTAGTAAGGCTGTTGAAGTTTTTGAGCTCTTAAAAAAATATATGTTATTTTTGAAGATAATATCCATACATTCCCCACGCCGAAACGCAAATTATATTAAATTCCCTCGCATTGCAAAATAAATTGCAAAGTATACTCCGAAAATTATTATTTTCAAGTTTGTTTCAGTTATTTACAAATTATATGTATGAAAAAATTCACAGGTTTCTTCAAATGCTGTTTTAGATAGCCCCCAAGAGATTTTTTCTCTATTTTAAACGAGTCGTGTTTTATGAAACATTTTCACAATTTTCGTATCGATTTTATCGCTTTAAATATTAGCGCGCTCCTTTAACATTCGTAATTACATATCTCTCCATCTTCTTCTTTTTGAGCGCGGTTACGGCGCCTTAAATGAAAATATGTTTTATACTTTTGTTAACCGGTGGGCGGTGGTACATCTTCTCTGCACCCAGTCAGGGGTTAGTTATATTTTGTGTAAGTAGGTATACCGTATTTTCGCTAAACTTACTGCAATTGTATAAAAGTATGCACGGGAGCCAACTGTCATGGAATCGAATTAGACGTATAGTGTTGTTATGTTCAAAACTGCACGTAGTTTTCGTAAGCAGATAATTAGTGCAGGTTTCTCCAGGTGATTTCACGAAGAGCAATAAATTTAAAGCAATAGGTGAAAGGTAAGAAGAGTGATTAGAGGTGGAATGCAGTCGCCTCCTGCGGTGTTTCTATCGATTGGATTAACTGACGTCATATTAACTCTAAACTTGAGTGAAACGGGATTAAAACTTGACAGGTTAAAACAGACGGGAATAACATCCACAACAAGTAAGTCTACATATTAAATACTAGTTTGACAACCTGTGATATGTCACGTTAACGAAATGATTGAAATATTTGTTGGTGATTTTACCAGGATGTAAATTCCTACGTCTCATTTAGCGGAAAATATTAATTACCATTTAAATGTTTTAAGTGAAAGCGTTAGTAAAATGCGAGATAATTTTTTTTCATAACAGGTTTTATCGCAGGAAACAGTTACGAACGAATCGCAAAATGCTGATAATAAACGTAATGTGTAAATATTTTTTTACGAAATTGGGATGTCTACGCAAAATTATTCTAATTGAGTGCTCAATTTTTATAAAATGAATTTACACAAAATATTATTCACCGAATTCGAAATTACATTCAGCGATGTTCGATTGGATGCACATACGAATGACAATTGGATGTCATTTTATATCTACGTAGAAAAAGGTTAAAAAACTATTAATTGTTTTTGTATTTAATTCGTAGAACTAGTAATTTTTATTTAATTTAGTAATATTATTTTCGATTTTATTACTGCGAGATTTTTTATTAATTTTTTTCAAACTGTGGTGAAACGACTTTGAGACGACTTATTTATACGAATCTAAATGTAAGCCGAAACATCTGCAACAAAAATAAAAACTAAAATACTTGCAGAACTAGATAATAACATTATTAAATTTAAAAGACATGTACCACTTTTATTTTTAACGAGTGGCGAATATTTCGAAATCTCACAAAATGTCACAATACAAAATCTAATACAACATTGAAAATATTCTAAAACATGTAAGATAAATTCATTTATTTATTGTTATCAAGTTTAATAGTAGGTAAGTGGAACTACATTTTAATTTGTTGCAGTACTTGCTTATAAAAAACCCTATGATGAATTCATTGAAATAAGAAAGGTAACTGACGAAAATTTATGATGGTTATGTATAATATATGATGCTATAAATCATTTTTATTTTACAAAAAACTCAGGTTGATTAATGTCTCACAATAAAATCAAAAGAACAAAAGACCGGTCAGTGGCTGAGTTGGCTTCGCGATTGGGTCCCAGCCAGACGTCGCATGTTCGATTCCTCGGCTGGCTACGTCTCCATCCGACAAAAGAAACATTTTCCTCTTACTGTGGTGGTAGTAGGAGATTTTCAAATATTGTGAGGTTATTCGTAACCCGGGAATATTTATCTTTCTTTTAAAAATATATTTTTAAGTTATTTTCTTTTTAAACTAGGTAGGTGGACAAATTAATGCACTTACTGCAATTTAAGATTCAGATGACAGCGTGGGTAAAAGTTTATTGAAGAAGTTTTTCAATGCATTTAAATGTAATGAATACCGACGACGTTATGGCAAGAATGTAAATTGATTTCGCAGGAAATGAAATGTAAGTAATTCGAGATTTAATTCATTAACGGTTATTTATTGCTAATTTATTAATTATGGTAGCAGTTCGTCGAGTGTTAACTATTCGATAGTATTTATAACGGAATACCACATCAGGTATTTACAAAATCCTGTAGAAACTGGCTCTTATAAATATTGTATAAAATAAAACTTCTTTAAAAAGAGCTGGTGAAGTCACCTCCTTTCTCATCGAATGCATCATAGTTGAAGAGATTGAGAAAAATAGCTCGACAGAAAGACGCCGTGCAAGCGGAAAGAGGGGAATCTTTAATATATTTGCAATTAAAATTAGATGGTATCTCCACTTGGTACAACCGACTTGAATTTGGATAGTTAACGCTTGAAATCAACATCTATAGTTTTCAAACAATGTAAAAAAATATACTAAAAGTCAACAACATTAAATTAGAGTGTTTGCACTTTAAAATTAGCATTTTAATATATTTTTCACAACCTCCACACATCACAGCCAAAGATGACATAGACCCCGGAGGGAAATTATTTTCCCCAGGGCCCCAGTAAGTATTGGACACTTGAGGGCGGGGTGAGGGGTTGACCGGTTACTCGGCTGAGTGACCAGTGACGAAGTTTGAATTTGAAGAAAAAAAAATGAAAAAAAGACATCTAAGAAGTCGCCGGAGACCAAAATTAAATTTACATTTTTACTACAAAAATAATGTCAGGAAACAATGGTTAAAGTAACTCAAGTACGTCCCTTAACATCCTTACAAAATTAACAATTAAATTCAATAGGCTAAATATTTTGGCAAAGATATTTTATAATACACCAATACAAAGTAAGACTATGAAAACGAAGGTATTTGAGTTTAATGTTTCCAGAAGTTAAATTTAGGTGGGATTCTACATCAGCTGTACTAAGATCGAAGTGTCAACATTTTAATTATACTTATATCAAAATTTTAATACATGTTTCTTAATGAATAATATTTATTTAATATGGAAATGAAAAAAAAAACATTTACACGCAACATAATACTATTATTTGGAAGTAGTGACTTTTTAAGTGGAAAAATATGTGGTCAGAACATTCTATGAATCTATGACTTATATTGTATCCGTATATGTAGCTAATTCAACGCAGCGTATTAAGTAAGACTAGAAACACAAAGAAATGAACTTATTGGATAAAGCTGTTAGCGGAATTTTGTATGACGTTTCGGTTGTTTCAGTCGGAATGTGAATGCCGACATATGGGTCGTAGGAAGGTTAGCTACATCACTAACATGGAATTATAAGTTAAATTCCACGTCACGTCAAATCTATGCGTTAATCGATTTGTATTTGACATTAAAAACTTTGTGATACATTATTATAACTTGGCGGATTATCTATCACCTACAGATTAGAACATGGCGTTGCTTGTTGCTTTGTGAAACGATAATTACGTTTTTTATCAATACGAGTTAGGTTTCATATTGCATATATGAATTAATTTTACAAAAAAGGTCTTCTTATACATAAATAAGCCAAGGGTCATACATCTTCATTTATTGAGAGGAACGGCTAGGCTGCGAGGTCTTTTTCTTAAAATTCATTGAATTTTGCATTTGAGGACAAAATACCCAACCAAACTTACTGATCTATATTTAATCGAAAGGTATAGCATATACCTATTATGGTACTTCTCAGAAGTATTTGATTTATTTTTGTTTTAAATTATAAATTGTAGGCCATTAAAGAAATCGATTGTTCATGATTTTGGAGGTAACTTTGGAAATTATTTGCGAGCTTATGGTAATTGTTTAAAAAAATAATTATGTCCGATATACTAAGTTAACATGCTGAAATAAAATAAAACATCTATAAAAAAATCTTTTTTTGGGTAGATATTTAAATTAATATTAATAATTTAAATTATATATGACAAACTTGTGTTCCAACTTAAAATGGTCGTTTTGGATTCAATTTAAGACCACCATAATACTTGGAACAATTGGGTCAACACGCCAAAAAAGCAAAATTGATATTATAAAAACAATATTTTACAATGAGGAACATCAAACGATACACGCGCTGTTTCATGTGTTACCGTGCTGCCAGGCAATACCAGACTACTCAGTTGCAACGTTTGATGTAAAAATATTTTTATTGTTTTTAATCGAAAAAAAAACCATTGGACTGCAAAATGACAACTACAATTTTACTCAAAACGTGCTCAGGTTAAAATCCTTCGGGTACGTGCTGTTACACCCTGTAAATTTATTTTAAAAAAAGATTTTGAGAATTCTGATTTTACTGTCAGAAAGTTCAGCAATATTTCATTTGGTTTCGATTGGTGAATGCCGCCATTATAGTCACGAAGAGATACAGCGATAAAGGGACCGCTGGTCCTTAAAACATTTCAGAAAACGTGCCGAGGGCCTCTAATGATTAAGAAAAAGAAGAATATGATGTCTCGGGTGACTCACGATGTTTGCTTTGAGCCTTAGAGTCACGTAGCTCCACAACTACTAATAAATGGGAACGTTATCCATCTTACTTTTGAAACCCACCGCATACTGAGGCAGAGTTCAAAGACACCGGGAATGTGGGATAGAGTCCGATTCGATCTTTGGACCTGGCCAAACTCACCCACATTCTTTTAAACGTTAAATATTTCGTTTTGAAGAATTTTACTTTTCATGTACATTTGTTACATCAATTTTATTTATTTTTGGTACCGGTTTCGACACATCCGTGTCATTCACTAGCAAACTTAAAACTAACTTTTTTTTTATATAAGTACAGAAATGATTAGATTTAATTAGGTTTGGGTAGTGGGAGGGGTGATTTTGGGAAAGAGGAATAACGGCGGGAGGAGTCAACATAACATGGAAACATTGACAATAAGGGTGATTTACAGGGTGCTATTATTTTATTAACTAAATAAATTATTGATTTCATATTTTTATATATTTCTAAAGTTTCTAAACCGCAATTATATTGAAATGTTCAAACTTGGTTTTTGAAGTAATTCTTACGGGTACAGGACCCTTACTTTTTTTTACTTTTTAATTATAATTTTAATTACTTATGTGAAAATCTGTTATTGGATATTATGTGTGTTGTTAATGTTATTATTATAAGTGTAAAATATCTGTTGATTTTCCTTAATAAATAAATAAATAAGTCCGGACTGGATTTGTCGCTTGACCTTATCAAAAAAGGTCCGTCATTTGCCGTCAGATGATAATTATATGACCACATACTATCATGTGAGCTTCGGTATCGCAGAATTCACGCGTCCTACCGCAAGTTTACTCAAAAGAGTATAAATAAATGCTGGTGTACGGTACTGTAAGAGAACCTTCGTGGTTATGCGAATACCAGACAGCGGATACACTCATACTTCCACCGATACTTGTGGCTGATAGCGATGGTGATGGTTGTATCACGCGTGGTTGTGCGGCTTTACTGGGATATTGTGATTCATGGAAGTGAAAGAACTGAAACTGGATCTTATAGGTCACAATTGTAGATAGGTAAGAGTAAAGAGCTGACATGTCGAAATGATACTGTTATATTATAAAACTTAGTATATTGGTGATAAATTCATCTACCACATTGTTTAGTTAAGAGATTCTGTAAGCATGTTTGAAATTAGGGTACAGAGTGCATATTTTTTTTTGTAAGAATAATTGTTAGAAAGTAATAGACAAAGGTTGATATCCACGATGAGTTTAATAACCTGTAGACATTAACCTGGGAGAGAAATTATATAGATGGCGGCAACCTTTGAACCTTCGGAGACAATAATTAATACTACAGAATATCAAAAACTAGCTGGTTCTCGGCGTGCGTTGCTATGCTATTTAATAAAGAATTTTTTTCTCCCTGTGTGTCCTTTCTCATTTGTCCCGTTCCCCTTCCGCCTCCCCTTCCTCTCCCGCGTCCCTTTCCCCTCTCGCGTTCCCACTCGGCCTCCTCCACCTTCCCTCTCCCCACTCCACACCCCCTTTCCCTGTCCCGCATTCCATACATTCAGTCCCGGTGGATTCAGTTTTCAAACAGCTCGCGTGTCACCTATTGCAATTTTTTTTATACACATTTCTTAATGCCAGAGCTCACCAGTAATTCTATACAAACCTTGTCCTGATAATAACGAATACAACAAAAAAAGAATTATCCAATTTGGTGCAGTCGTTTGGAAGTTATGAGCGTACATACATTTCGTAGATTTATTTTTATTTATATAGATGTCTAAAATAGACTGGATGGGTAGGGCTGGGTATCTATGTATCATTACTAGTAACGGTAATCCAGGACACGATGTTCAAATCTTTACAAAATGTTGGCATAATTATAAGAGCTGTATTAGCAAGCGTTTTGTATCTACATATGTCACATTTTGGGTATGAGAGTCGAGAGTCGAGAGAGAGTGTTGTGGTTTTAGAACTCTGGACTACTTGCATTGTGCTTATAGGCTGTTCAACCCAGATATTTCATTCGATTTCCGTTCTACAACGTAGCAAAACCACAAAGGTCAAACAAGTATACATATATACTAACCCCAGATTAACAATCAATGTGAAAGGAGTGAAGGGAATAGGGCCACACGAGAGGTATATTAGGATTTTAACGAAATTTTTTTTTTTTTTTTTTTTTTTTTTTTTAATTGTACAACAGATTTTTATCCAATTACTGTACAATTTTCTCATTTTAACAGTCTTAACACCTAGGAAGATGATTAATATACAAAAAAATCTTAAGGCTATCTAAAGAAGAGTTATATATATCTAGTGTTTCCGATATTTCGTTCAACAGCACCATTCCTCTTGTCATGCTATGCTGTGCTAGAACATCTGTTCTGCCGTATGGTATTTTGAACAAGTCGTGTCGACGACTACGGCTGAAATTTTCAGGCACGTATAAGCCATAACATTCCAAGAGGAATGGGCTGTCAATACGATTATGGATTATGTTAAAACTAAGAATTGCAAGATTTGCATAACGTCTAGTTTCCAAGCTAAATCTATTTGTTGCCTCAAGTAATTCCATATGGTGCATGAATCTCGGGTACGTTCCATTCATCCGCATATAGACATACCTAAGGAATTTTTTCTGAACTTGTTCTAGCATATTAATATATTTCGCTTGGTGCGGAGTCCACACACCACTGGCATACTCCAGCTTACTTCTTATGACTCCATCAAACATGGCTATCATTGCATCTGGGTCATCAAATTGCTTACATATTCTGATGATGAAACCCAGGAGTTTGTAGCATGCTGGAGTGAGCCGTGATATATGATCCGAGAATGTCAGTTTGGGATCAAAGACGATACCGAGATCTTTAAAGCTATTGACTCGGCATAATGTTTTCCCTTTAATGTTATATTCAAAAACTATGGGCTTCTGGGAGCGGGTATATGTCATGGTTACACATTTTTTTATATTGAATTCTAATTTGTTTTTTACTGACCATTCTGCAATAGCATCAAGGTCAGATTGCATTTTTAAGCAGTCATAGTAACAGATTATTTCCATCAAAAGTTTGAGGTCATCTGCAAATAGAAGACATTTGCAATATTTTACACAAACCTGGATGTCATCTATAAGTATAAGGAACAGCAAAGGACCAAGGTTTGAACCTTGGGGAATACCTGATAACGCCGGGAATTGTTTAGATTCATGTCCATTTATTATTACATATTGACTTCTAGCTTTTAAATAGGACGCGAAGAATATAAGTGTTTGTTGATCGAAACCAAGTTTGTACATTTTAAGTAGTAAAATATCATGATCAACTCGATCAAAAGCCTTGGCAAAATCCGTATACACTACATCTATTTGGTGTCTCAAGTCCAGTCCGACGGCCACCAATCGCGAAAATGTTAACAAATTTGAAACCGTGGATTTTCTTGGCATGAAACCGTGTTGGTTTTCTCCTAGAAATGGCATAATTTGGTGATGTAATTTCTTGTAAATAATCATTTCAAATATTTTTGGAATAGTTGACAGTACAGCTACTGGTCTGTAATTCCTTATATCAGACTTGTCTCCAGCCTTGAAAATTGGGCTTACACGCGTGAGTTTCCAAGAATGAGGGAAACACCCAGTCGATATGCTAAGATTAAATATATAGCTCAGCGGTTGACAAATGGTTTTTGACATATGAGCAATTATATTAGGGGGTATTCCGTCTGGGCCTGCAGCCTTGTCGAGCTTTAAAGTTCGAGTACAGGAGTCTACTTCCTCTGGACAGGTTAGCTCAAGACCGATTTTACCAATATTCCAGGGCCTCTCGGTTCGAGTAAAGTCTAGATTTAGTTGAGGAGCAATCTGACTGTACACTGATTTGAAATAATCGGCAAATTTTTGGCTTACTATTTCGGGATCGGAAAAAGTTTCCGTTCTATCACTCAAGTTAATTTGGGTATGTGGATTTGCCTTTTGGGATTTAATAAAATCCCAAAAACATTTGACATCATCTTTGATCCCATACTGAACTTTTTCTAAATACTGACGCTTTGCAATTGCTATATCTTTTTTAAGCTCGGATCGCATCGCAGAGAATAACAAGTAATCCGATTGATTCTTGTGCAGTTTATATCTTCTGCGGTGCGATTCTTTGATTTTTAATTTATCTATAATTTTTTTAGAGAACCACGCCGGATAATTTACATTTTTACATATTTTTTTCCTAATGGGGACACATATTTCGAAAATACTGAATAATACATTGTTTAAGTACGCAACTGCGTCATTTGCTTCCGATATAGTATGTAGGCAGTTCCAATCAAATTCTGAGAGTATGTCGCATATTAACTGCATATCTGCTCGCTTGAACTGGAACTGATGGTTGGAGGTTGGTACTAGTGCCGGGCGAATAGCGCTGTTCCGCAGCTGACGCCGGTTACATTTTGTCCTGGTTAATTTAGTATGAATTGCTAAGGTCGGATGAAATTTATCTTCGTTGACCAAGGGTTCATCACATCGACATACGTCGCAAATAGTCGTGTTACTTAGTACTAGATCAAGTATATTGTCTAAATGATTTTTAATTTCATTTTCTTGTTTGAGGATATTGGAGTTCAAGAAATATAAGTGCTCTAACATAACCTCTTCGGGTTTGTTAATTTTCAATCTCAGCACATAAAAAAATTGGTAACGACTGTACGTAACGGGACGAAGGATTTGCTTTAGTTTACATCTATCCTTTCTTCGGCTTGTGATAAGAATAACAAACGAAAACCCTCGATATATCTACATATATAGTAAAGAGTCTTAAAATCAAAAGGCGTTAAAATTTGTGCGCAGAAGAATCACGCAATAAGATTCAAAGAAAAGATGAATACAATAAAGACAATAATTCAATTATCAAACTGGCATTGGCAATCATCAAATTAACAAAACATTTTCAGACTTTTAAGTACAGTGTTTTCAAGCGTCAATCAAACGCGAAGTGATGCCAATAAAGTCTATTCTTTTCAATCTGGAGATCCTTTCAAATTGTTTGTCTACCGAGCTTCTGTGTCAAAACAACGCATGGGAGGGACTACAAAACTGACCAGTCACTGACGTAGGTACGAGGAAGGATGACAACTATGGAGTGTTACAATTACAACATCATGAGCAAAACACCTCCTTGATTATCTTCGCAATCATTTAGAATTATTAAATCCCAGCCCATGGGGTAGGAAATTCAGAAAATATTAGTAATGGCATCAGTCGGCTCATCTAATCAGGGAAGTTAATATCTCTCTTAGAGCAACTAAAGTAGCAGGGGTGCCCGGGTTCTTGGGTTCTTAGGTTTAGATGTGCCTGTACACATAGTTGGTATTTAGACCACATTGGATTCTTTCATTGTGGTACGCACAGTGCCACAGGACACACTGTTAGGTTGGTAGTCGGTTCTCAGTTTGCAAAACTTCGTAATTGCCGTGAAAATTTCTTATCTTCTCCGAGGTTTGTCTAGGTGTTGGCAGCGAATACGTTTGCCCTCTTACTGCGCGGTGGACCGGATCGGGAGAGACTGGTTGAGAGAGACCTAATCTCGACTTCTCTTAACTCATCACCTTGCACCGCTGTGGGAGGGATGGATTCATAGATTCGTCACTCCTGGATATATTGACCCCTAGATATAGATTTATACCCACAACTTCCTCCCCTTAATTTCCTTAAAAAGAGCCTCCACACAGCATTCCCAAAGATGACATGGGTCCTGAGCGAAAACTGAAACTCAGAGCCATAACCATTTTGGAAAACCCATGGTTAACGAAACAAGTTTTTCCTTAAACTTGTGTAGGTAGGTTGTCTTAAGCTTGGTAGGTATCTAATGTAAATATCGTATGTTATCAATGTAAAAGAGATATAATGATTAAAAGAACTAGGTCTTGTTGATCTGCGACACCAAAAGATTTGTTTTATAATGCTTCTAAATCCTCATAAAATATTTACTGACATTACCAACTAAAACGCAGTTTTCAGTACAAGGTTATTTTGATAAAAAAATATGATTCAAGGAACCTATTGTACTTCCACTTCAGTTTATTATCCCCAAACAACACTTATAACGACATTTCGACAACACATTAATCTAACCTCATCAACGCCCCTTCCAAACTTCTATTTTTCCTCAAAATTTATAACCAAAGCGACACCTTTGCTTATGAAAGGAAACCGGGCGGCGCGCCGCCCGGTTTGACCGCGGCGTTTTGACCGGTGAAACCAACTCAGAAGCACCTCAGAAAGGTCATTAAGAGTGATGATAAAAAAATATTAAAAAATTGGTTAAATAGGTTAAGTTAGGTTAGGGTTACCGGCTATTTGAAAATTATTTTTTCATAGCTTTTAATAACCTTTATAAGGTGTTTCTGAGTTGGTTTCATTCTGAGTTGGCATGGAACCGTTTTGACCATACAAACGAATTTTCTCTCTGGATTTTGATACTAAGGCATATATTTTTTAATATCGTATAGATAGCGACCACCAGCGTGTCAGTGTCAGTACGTATGGTTTTTAATATCGTATAGATAGCGACCACCAGCGTGTCAATATCAGTACGTATGGTTTTTTGATACTTTAATTCTTATAGGAGTTAGAAGGCTCCAAAAATTGTTAAAATTGCCTGTTTTGAACGCCATCCAGTATCAAAAGTTCAGCATACAAACTATATAATGTCTTTTTTAAACGTGTTGGGAGGTGGGAATGGGTACCGCCGCCCCGAGAACCTCTATTAGATAATCAGCACCTCTGCCATAAGCCACCCCAAGTGGTTCGCTACATTTGGTGATTTAGCAGGGGTGCCCGGGTTCTCGGGGTGAGGTTGAGTTCTTGTCTAGGTCTTGGAGGCGGATGACCAGGACACACTGAACCCCAGATTCCTACCCACCCCTTAAACCCTTTTCCTTCCAGAACTCTCCTCTCCTTCCTTTCCTTAAAAATCCCTCCACAAAGCATCCCCAAAGATGACATAGGACCTGAGGAAAATTATTTTCCTCAGGGCCTCCTGTGTGGAGCTCATGTAAAAAAAACGTACAAGACACAGAATATTTTCTTCTAAAATTTTTTTAAAAATAGGTTCAGTTTTGGAGGAGAAAAATGGAAAATACAAAACCTCCATTTTCACGATTTTATTTGGGTATCATCAGCCTGAGGTGCAGTTGTCCCTTTCGTTCAGTATTCTGGGAGTAAAAGCGACAGTGACTACAACAGTTTGGTAAAATAAAATAAAAAACACCAAATAAACAGCACCTACCCTATATTTTGTTATGTGCAGTAAATAGTTCTAAGGAATTTGCTAAGCAAACTGTGTAAGTTAGCAAGTAAAGCCATGGTAATTATTATCATATTTAAACCGTTCGAAGACAGTTATTCTGCACAATGACCAACTTAACTAACTGCCATGGGGGGGGGGGGGGCACTGCGAGGAGACTGAGGAGAGTGCATAATGATGTAGGTCACCAAAAAGACAAGATAAAAACACTTATCGTGAAAAATTAGAATAACGCTTAGCGGCCTACTAACGGTCACCAGTCAAAGTAAAGAAGTCACCAACGGAACTGAGCACAATTTTCGTTAAAGAAAAATAAAAACAGGACACCTATTTGTGAGGATTAACTGCGGATAGCGCTGAACTATCAAAGAAAAGTCTGCATAAATTTATTAGTGTGCGGTAAAATGGTCAACAATTTTGTAATATTACTTTGATGATGTAAACAAAAACATGTCTTTACTTCTTGATTTAGGGATCGCTCAGTTTTGATTGGTGAAAGCAGTCAAGAAATTTATAACATTGTAACTGACCTAAAAGTTAGAAAGATAGTTTTTTTTAAATTATCTATGCGACATTACAATTTGCTCCACTAAAATCTCAAAAAAAAGTATTTACGTAAATATCCCCGCGATTTGTTTTGTTTAAGTTCAGGTGTTCACAGATGGTACAAATTTAATTAATTTAGGAAAAAACCCTTTTACAAGTTATGCTTTAAAATAGCAAGACGAATGATTTGTTTGCGCCCGTGTAAACGCAATATGAACATGGATAAAGAATTTTGACTGTACAAACCCAATTCTTTCAAGAAAGGCTTACAAATACAATATTGGGTTGAAAGTTGAAACACCGATACAATATTGTATTTGCATGCCTTTCTAATCGAGTTTGTATACCCACAGAACTTTTTATTCACATTGCATATCGATAGCGGAAAATAAATCCATTTTTTGCTAATCTGCGTCGTCGAAATATTTCCAGGAAATTAAGTACATCTTTTACGACTTGCATTTTAAGAGTCCTTACATTTTTTCTGAAAAATTAAAAATAAATTAAATACTGTTAGACATTTACAAAATGTTATGTATTAGGTATTAAAGATCTTTTCAACGTTATTTTACAATAAAAATTCGTACATGGAAGTAAAGAAAAAGAGGAGAGGCAATTTTTTGAAAAAAAAAAAATCTCCTGAACAATTAACATTTTTAAAATTCTGTGATCAATATGTACGGGCGCAAACAAATATTTCATCACTAGCAGTTAAAAACCCGCTCCGCAGGTTTTTGCTGCTAGACCCAGCGGGCGACTTTTAGTTCGGGTTCGCCCGGTTGGAGTGTTTATGACCATTTTGTAAATCCGATAGGAACTAGTTCCTAAAATAGCCAGTTCCTGTGATGCAGTGACAGCTGGTCACCATCGGCGACTCACCGAGACAAAGTAACAGTGACAAAGTAACCGTGACGAAGTAACCGTGACAAAGTAACCGTGACACGCAATGACGTTATATGTAATCTATAACAACTTCGTCAAGTACCTATTGCCGTCAATCTTTTCAAATCCGGAAGGATACATTTAAAGTATATAAATCCGTAGCACTTATACCTAGGAGGGTAACATCCATATGCGAGCTGCTGACGAAAGTAGTGACATCTTGTGTCGAATTTTTGAATTTGAAACCGAATTATAACAGTAGCTTTGTGTGAAATTCGACGTACACATATGTTATTTGTGGCGCGGCGCGTATAGGTGGCGTCCGAGATTCACTCGTAACTGGGTTCTGAAATTCAAACACGCAGACGCGAGCCTATTAATACTGTTTGATGATAATATTTTAAAGCACAACTTGAAAAAGGTTTTCTTCTCTAAAAGGATTAAATTACCCCCATCTATGCAAGAGCAGATCATGAATTATTTTAAGTTTACCCTTAATCGACTAATTTAACTACGCAGCTACTGTATTTTTATTCTATGGAATTATTTCGCAAGCCTAGTTCTGTAAATGTTGACGTTTATATTGAACACGCTCAGTATAATATGGATTTATGTCACACCTTTGCATTATTTGATTATGTCACTAGAAAAACAAACAATAATAGTGTCACAATTGTGTTTGCTTTGACATCATTTGAATGATAATAATACCGGCATGTAAAATTCACATTCATAGAAAAATCACAATCACACGAATGATGTAAAAAAACTGTATAGTTGTTCTAGAAGACTAGAAAATATTAAAAAAAATATTTGGAGTAAAAAATTTCATTTTGCCATTTTACAGTCCGATGATATACTTTTTCAACTGAAAACAATAAAAAAATATATTTGGGAGGCGAGCATGGGTACCGCCGACCCAGGAACCATATAATAACCAACACCTCTGCCGTAGGTCACCCCAAGTGGTTCGCTATGTTTGGTGACTTAGCAGGGGTGCCCAGGTTCATGGGGTGAGATTTGTCCGGGTCTTGGCGGCGGATGCGATGGCGGATCGAAAGTTAAGGGTTAAGGGAGTCCCTTTGACTTCTCCAGCCGTACTCTCTCGGAACATTGCCTCGCATCGCAATGGGAGGTTCATACGTCCGTCACTCCTGGACACACTGACGCCCCGATTCCTACTCAACCCAGATAATCTTTTCCTTCCCACTACTTCCTCGCCTCCATTTACCTAAAGAGACCCTCCACACAGCATCCCCAAAGATGACATAGGCCCTGAGGGCAATTATTTTCCTATTATTTGCCAATGTAATTTTTATATATTTTTTTTTTATATTGAAAGAAAATCCCGAAAATTTAAATAAAGAATGTTCGAAGAAAGTAATGTAGCTACGAATAATTTTTTTTATAAAAACAAAAAGTTTATGGAAATAAGGGTCAACGAATTGGATCGTAAAATGGCAAAAAATCATAAAAAAGACAGTGATGACAGCTTATGGTTCAATTAATGTCGCCGATTCAATAACTATCTGGGTTAAGCTGTGAATAAAATTTTATAGCAACGATAAAAAAAATCTATTGAAATTTTAGTGTAAAATCCCGTTTTGTTTAAGTAGGCCCATGCATTTTACAGTTAAAAGAATTTTGTATTTGCAGTTTGTATTTTTGGCGTTTAAAATAACATGACTGCGCATAAGGAATTAAACACCTTAAAATATGCACAATTGACACATTTTGATTAAATGTATTGTTATTATCACAGATAATAACACGTAATTTAAGACTGTATCGTGCTTCTAACACAGATAAATTGAAACAGGTCGAAAGGTTAAGGGTTGTTTTTAGAATTGTAGAATAAGGTATCATATTCACGCAATCACACCGCAATAATTAATTAAGGAGATTGTAACACGGCACAGGTAATGAATGGGTAGAGGTGAGGTGTTTTCTTTCTTGGTACGGACAGGTACGAGCAAGACCAACCCCCGGTGGTGGAAAAACAATGAAAATATAAGAAATAATAATCACGTGGGTAAGGGAGGTAATCGGCATATATTATGAATTGTGATTTTGTGAATGATGTGTGTTTTATAATGATGTATAATGTACATGTTTTATTCTTTTATGATATAAAATTATGGTAATGTTATTTTTTTTATTAGGTTGTTTTTTTATAATGTTGTTTTTTTTTTATAGGCAATTCACCCCAAATAGAGTGAAATTTTGTTCTTTAATCCATCTTTTAATTTTATATCTGAATTTATTTTTGTTTTCCTCAATTTTTGAACCGAGTGAACGACTGTTGAATGCTTTTATGGGGGAGCAGACATGTTTTTCGAATTCAATTTTTCGAAATAAATTGTTCGAAATCTGATATGTGTTTTGTGGATGCGTATGTCGAAGGACCTTGTATGTGTTTTCAGATGTACGATAGACCACTGCACAAGTAAAAATGAATGCACATAAAGGAATAGGAAAGAAGGGACTTACTGCAGAACCTTGCGGCATTTCTCTTCTCTCATGGCTGGGTTTTGTTCATACACTTGTATAATTATTAATCGCGGTATTTACTGTGATATGCGGGAATGAGTTAGAGAATGCCGGGAGCGGAAAATTATACGCTTACGCGGCGAGTTTCGATTGACGACACTGATTTTTTATGGTAACAAAATAACAGGTTCATAGGGATGAGACAGGATTGGTAAAAGGAACATGATAGGGATGGAATATGTGACATTCAAGTTACAAGCACAGAGTCTATGATATATGTAAATGTATGTATGTAGGTGTAGCTATGAATTGTGTAAACGCCCAACCAAAATCAATTTTTCGAATTTCAGTTTTTCTAAAGATCAATTTTTCGAACAGCCATTGGCCGAAAGACATATTTTTTAATAGACATATAGACATATTTGTTAATCAACATTTAAAATATATATTTCACTAGCTTATGACTAACGAGATAATGTTAGGTTAGGTTCGTTGATTTTGTCAATCCTATAATAAAATACTCTTGTACGTACTGTATACATACTTATGTCTATTCGAAAAACTAGCGTTATGTTTTCGAAAAATATGTTTTCGAAAAATTGAACTTCGAAAAATTGCATTTCGGACAATTGAATTCGAAAAATAGATATCGAAAAATTGCAATTCGATCAATTTACCTAGACCGCTTTTATGCCATGGTATTTATGATGTCTTTGTCCAAAGCTTGTGTTTGTCATCGGAGTTTTTATGTTTTCTTTGTACGCTGGTCTGTTAGTGATATTTTGTGTTTGTTGAAATTAGGTATTTTGTTAAAAAATTTAGTTTAGAAGTGTTCTAACGTATAATTAGCGTAATCTGTAATACGTCAGACCTGTTGAATATTTGGTCTGTGTCAGTCAGTCTATGTTTTTTAAGTATTACCTTTAAGAAGGTTTTCTGTGCAATTTCTATAATATAAACGATAGCTGAGTGTATTGCTCCTCCCCAAGCAATTATTTCATATTCAATTATTGATTAACAAAGTAAAAAATACATTGATATATTTTCTATATGTTTCTCAAGTTTACAATTATTCCCTACTCTGATATCATTTATGTTTTGTACAAATAAATTTCCAATAAAAAAAATATAATCCCTATCCACTTAACTGAGGCAAAACACCCAAACAATAAATTAAGAAGCGACTGGTGTATGATTTAATTTTCTGTAATTTAAACGTCTATGACTAACGCAATCAAAGTTAATTGTCTCCTTTGAAATTAAAATTCACTTCACATTAACAAGGGTCAATTGAAATGGTGATGGTAAAAACGCCTCAAGTGATTTTTTGCCCTCCCGCTCAGCGAATGGCAAAAACAGACAAAACTACTTTTCAATTCGGATATTTGCTGTTGCTTACTATAAAAAAAATTGGTATTTAAAAACAGAAGGCATTATATTTATAAAAAATCAAGACTTGCTTGGATAGGTCATATTTAAACCGACACGACCGTGAAAACCACAAAACAGAAGCATATTTTATGCAACAATGCATTCAAAGTAAATAAACGACTCCTGGTTTACTTTGTCATTGGGAAAGGTTGATTTGCCAGTCTACAAGAGGCAAAGGTCATCTGAAGGTGTTGATCGAATAACGCTATAGAATTAGAATACCTTCTCAAACTATTTAGGCACTATTTCGAAGAAACCACGGAGGTGTTAATAGACTTTTAAGTATACAAGATAAAAAATAACGCCTAAACATGTTTTTTGAAAACAAATGTCAAGATAAGATAAAATATGTTTATGTAAACAAATTATCTAGGCCTAAATTGTGCGATAAGCTATTTTATCGAATGTTTGAATAGCCCCTACGTAGATTTATTTGCAATCTTTTTACATAAATTTTGATTTAAATACTTATTTTGTAAGACAGTCTCGGTAGGAAAGTGAATAACGAAACTTCAAGAGACGATTGAAGAGAAATATTGTTAACTATTGAAATATTAAAAAAAATAATAATTTGCTTAGTATTTTCGGGTTTCATAATAATTCGTTTAAAATTTATTCTCCGTTGAAGTCAATTCCAGGATCGCTTTCCATGAAAATTTCTGGGTCTCTTCAATTCCCTTAAAATTCCTGTTTTTCAGGTATGGCAACCACGAAATAGCACCCCAACAAGAAATCCCAATGATTCCAACACAGGTAGAGGCAATACAGGTTTATTGCTACCAGCGGTGTCCCCCAAGGTTCGCACCTGGGACCTTTATTATTTATCCTCTTCATCTATGACGTTACAAACATTTTCTATTACATTGTCTAAGTTTTAATTTTTGCCGACTAATATAAAGCTGTGATCATTAATGATGTGAACGATAGCATAATTCTTGTTTGAAAACGAAAGAAACAGAAGATACTAGAACGACGACATCACGTACGATCTATCGCTGGGACTAATATACATCCTTGCTCACTGGACCTACCAATCCCCCACCAACTATGGACATTAGAACATCTGCTCAACGTGGGAGCATCGCTAAAATTCATGTAAATCTTCATCCACGGAAGACGAAATATATTCATCACGAGCAAAAACTATCACTTAAATGGCTAAACAACCGTATTGATTTCCACCGCAATACATAAAAGCATTATAAAACGGTGCAATAAAATGTGATCTCCAATAAAAAAGTGGGATAATTTTTTTATAAAATAATAGCAAATTTGTATCTAGCGTGGGTACATTTCAATATTTCTTCTCATACTCTCATCCTCTTTGTCAAAGATGTTGCTATGTGATATTGTACATGACAATATTATCATTTAAAAAAAACACAGTGGGAGGATCATAAACAAACCTTTTTGGAGGAAAACACACAAGGCGGCCCACATTAAACAATAATAAGACGTAGTTACATATTTTTTGCACAGATGAAAAATATATTTTTTTTTTTTATTTTTTTTTAATTTTATTTATTTATTTATTTTTTTTATTTATTAAAATACAATACAGAATATAGTATATTATATAAAGCATTGTACTCCCAAGAGTTAATAAACTCATTGCGGGAATGATACGCATTACATGAAACATATAGCTGTATGTATTATTAAAACAATATTATTAAAACAATAGACGATCGTACCTATACTTAACGAGGCGATAATGTTACGTCCTGTTTAAAATCTACAATAGATGGGAAGTAAAATTATAGAAAACTAGCGAGTTCCTTGAATGCGTTGCAGTGCAACTAAAATAAAAACAAAATTGTTTCTCTCTGCGTGACCTTTCCCATTCGTCTCGTTCCACTTCCATCTCCCCTTCCCCTCCCGCGTCCCCTTCCGGGAACCTCCCCCCTCCTTCAATCCCCTCCCCCTCCCACCATCCCTCCCTGCCACTGAACTACATGAAATACACTCATTTTTCAAACAACTCGCGCGCCACTTTTTTTGCCGGAGTTCAACGGTATATATTATATAGAACCCTACGCGGGCGGGCGCACAACAACTCACCAAAGTTTCATCGCAATCGGATGAATATTACAGGAAATAATTTCATGACGCCAGAGCTCAAAATTATATACAGAAACCGTCGCGAGCACGCGCACATCTAATCCCCAAAGTTTCATCGCAATCGGATGAATAGTTTAGGAGCGCATAAGGGACAAAGAAAGAAACATTCATTTTTATATAATTATTATAAAATGTGAAAGACATGAAAAATAATTGTTTATGATTAAATATTATTGATATAAGATATAAGTACACTTGCACTTAAAGGTAGATAATTTTAAAGAAGGTTATTTGAAAGACACATATTTTATTATTTCAAATATATTGCATTCTCTAGCACGGACACAGGTACACATATACTAAATAGGTACCAAGAAATTTTCTCACATTATGTAGGTACCTACCTAACAACCTATAGCATGTTTCAGTACTTTAATAAACATATATTATTAAAAAAAAATGAGGTATTCCAAAACGTTGTGATAAAAAAATATTTTTTGATTAAGATTACGAAATCGATTAAAATTTTAAATTCCAAAAGGAAAAAATGCAAAAATAGATTAATTACTTAATTCCCAACATATCGAAAATCTGTCAGCAAGTGGTTGTACGTGACGTCGTCGTTCATATATTTATTATTATTAGTATTGTCTATCTTTTTCGTTTTCACATAAAACGTGTGACGAGGACGATCGTTGATGACGTACATACGAGATCTCACTACGACTGGTATAGCTTGATTGTACCCTAATGATTGATAAGGTTGTCTCCTAGAACGAAATTTCACATTTTTTTACAAATGTATCATACTAATTAGAGCATGCTGAGAATATAGCTTTTTGAATTTTTGTAAATACCTAAATTATAGACGACAAAATGTTGATATTTGCGGCCGGCTGAAAAGTGTGTGACATCACGGTAAATACTCGGCGTTTTTACGAACCTTACTGAATCATAATTACATAAGTTTTACCCAAGTTCACTTTGAAAGTTCGCCATTTGTTGAGATATTGAAAACTAGTTTTATTTTCGTTAATAATTCTCATTCCACCATCCGTCATCAAACGATGGCTTATCCACAGAAAAAAAAGTATTTTAACATATTTTCGACTTACAATTTTTATTGTATCCTACTAACATTATAAAGGCGAAAGTTTGTATGGATGTGTTTGGTTGTATGTTTGTTACTCTTTCACGCAAAAACTACTGAATGGATTTTAATGAAACTATACAATAGTATAGATCATACATCAGAATAAGACAGCGCCCTTGAGGTGATTTTACAGCGCCCTTGAGGTGATTTTCCACGAAAACGGCGCTATATAAATTAGCCAATTATTATTATTATTAAGATATATAGGCTATAGCTCACAGCTCTGGCATTGTGAAATTTGTATAAAAAAATAGGTGGTACAATTAGTAAGATATCTATAACTAGCAGACCCGGCCACACGTTGCTGTGGCTAACGAAACACAACGCCATTACCCAACCTTTATAAAATCCACACCACCCGCTTGCCAGCTGCCCGCTGCCTGAATTGAATATTTGAATTTATCGGCTTTTCTCTACTATAATAAGCATGTAACTAATTAACTCGCTGGATATTTGAAAAGGTAAAATCAAATACCTACTTACTCTAAGACATCTATTTTCCAATTTCTCCCGTAGAACGATTTTCAAAAGTGACTACGGCCCGCCAGCCGTTTTAAATCACACAAAAATAGGTTTTCTTTGAATTTCTCGGATTTTCTCTAATATAATTTACATGTATTATACATATAAACATTCCTCTTCAATCACTCTATCTATGGTGAAAACCGTATGAAAATCCGTTGCGTAGTTTAAAAGATTAACGCGCACATATACATTTTGAGCGACTTCATTTTATACTATGTAATGATAATGATTCTTTATTCGATTCAAATTATTAGGCGAGTACTTCAAATAAATGCGGGAGGGGGGAGGGAGAAGGAGGAGGGGTTGGAGGGGGAGGGGGGTGGTGGAGGGTGAGGGAGGAGGGTAAGGGGGTGACGGGTGGGAGAGGTGGAGTAGGGAGAGAGGGGGGGAGAGAGGGGGTGGCGGGGGGGGGGGAGTGGGGGGAGGAATGGGGGAGGGGGACGGGAGGTGGAAGAAGCGGAGTGGGAACTCCCCTAATACCGTGCGAGCGAAGCCGGGGGAAAAAGTTAGTTTATTTATAAAGTCCGAGTTGCTATTCAGAACATTATAAACCTATAAATAGTGGCCATGTATCGGAAAAGTTAGCCGAGTTTTCTACGTATTGCGAGTATTTATTTATTTATAATATACGTTATCCTATGGATAAGCTATCAATAGAAAAGTGAAATGGCCCCTAAACATGAGAAATCATCATTTAAAAAAAATAAGGGACGAAATCATTCGCCGTTACAATCCCTTTCTTGTTTTCCTACCTCTTCGGATATAGGACACCCTGTCGAGGCTTTTAATAATATATTATTTTTAGGTGTACATACATTATATTTTACGATTATTACAGTTTCTCAAGATTATTGATTTACGTTCCTTTCAATGTTATTGTTATAAAAATGGCAATCAAAAGAGTGATTATAATACAAGGTTAACTTTTCAATAGCATTCGATAGAAATCTAAACCTAAGCTGAGAAAAAAATATAGCAACCTGCCATTCATTGGACCATTTACTACAGTGTTCAATAATAATATAATATCTATACACACAATTTTAGTGCCAGTTGTTTCACAGAATTTGAACAATTCATCAAATATTTAAGTTAATTTTCAAACTAGGTTAAAGTTCTTTCAAATTCGGTTATAATGTCAGAAAGAATTTTTACAGAACTTGAAAATTATCTTTGAAATTTGATGAATTCATCAAATTCTGCGAAACAACCCTTCTTTACGCCCAGTTGTTTCGCGGAAATTCAAATGTGACATTGTCATCAAATGCCATTCAGCGCTATTTTGTTTTTTGACAGTTGAAGGCTCCCCGTTAAACGCTGATTCGAGGTGCGTTTCAGCTTTCTATTAATAAACTGTAATAAATTGAAAGGCTTGACAAAATGATTGTAGTCCTATTCTACTGATCACAATTTGTTCAAAAGTTCAAACGGAGAATCGGCAACTTACGGGAACCTTTCAATTGTCAAAAAAACAAAATGGTGCTGAACGGCCATTTGATCACTTGTGATCAAATATGACTGTCATAAGTGAATTTGTGCGAAACAATTGAGCCTTAATACGCATAATTACCAAAAACAATATTTCGTTTCAACTTAATATTACGGTAAGAAAAATTATTAAAGTTGCCGGAAATAGAAAATAATGCAAATAAATAGCAAACAATCCATTATCATCAAGTAATTTGGAAACCACTTATTGGATAACCGACACCTCGGCTATAGGTTACCCCAAGTGGTTCGCTACGTTTGGTGACTTAGCAGGGGTGCCCGGGTTCATGGAGTGAGGTTTGTCTAGGTCTTGGCGGCCGATGCCAGGTCGGTAGAGATTGGTTGAGGGAGGTTGGTTTAATCCTTTTCAGCCGGAATCTCTCGCACCATCGCGCTTGCACCGCGGTTGGAGGAATGGATTCATATGTCCGTCACTCCTGGACATACTGACCCTCAGATTCCTACCCACACCTCATACCTATTTCCTTCCCAGAACGTCCTCTCCTTCCTTTCCTTTAAAAACCCTCAACACAGCATCACCTAAGATGACATAGGAACGGAGGAAATTTTTTTTCCTCAGAACCTCATGTGTGGAGCTAATGTATTTTTATTTTATTATTTTGAGCTTTTCGTACCAATTTCGTCATATTCAGCAGTACCTAGATGTCACATTGGTAGTAGGCAATACTTATGAACATTCAAGATGGCCGCAAACTAGATGGAAAATTATCCGTACAAATTCGAACGAAATCGCTATATCATTTTCCAATTCCGATAAATTTAATATTTTTTTCTGAAAGTAATTTAGTCGATGATGCGTAAGTTTAATTTCGTTAGTGATGCATCAGTGTGTCGAATTAGTAAACATTTACAAAGTGTTTCAATATATATCTCTTTTCTGATAAAGTATGCATGACCAATGATGACCTTAAACATAATATTTCGTAAAATATGTATATGTATAAACGTCTAAACTCATATTATTTATATTACAATAATAAAAATAATAAAAAATATTTGGTAAACTTTCGGAACGACTGGACACGCTTAGTATAAATATTTAAAAAAAACCTTTGGTTTACCTTAATTACTATAAAAGACAACTATTTGCATTCGGGGCGAAGGAAAACACTGCATTCAAAATTACGTAAAAAGGAAAATTTGTTTTCGTCATATGGGATGACAACTGACAACCATTTATAATAATTTATGTCCGTATTGTATGACATTAAAAAATTCAATACAAAATGTCATACAAAGCAATTTTTCATTTTACGTAATTTAAATTTAAATTTTAGTATTTTCCATCGCCCCGAATGCAAATAAACAAATTTTATAGTAATTAAGGTAAATCTAAAGGATTTTTTCTAAAAAATATTCGTATCAAGCTTGTCCAGTCATCCCGAAAGTTTATCAAAAACACACTAAATTAGTTTTAAAATACCTAAATTCTTCTGCCGTTGTAAAGATAACGATCATTAAAAAGTTCATAAAAGCATTTTCTTCTAACTTTTCCAAGTAGTTCGAAACATTAAATAAATTAACAATTAGCGTAATTAACAAACAATCAAAAAAGCAAATATTAACCTGAGTAGGAGCGATTATCCCCAACGGGGCAGGTAGCAACGGCAGGCATCTTGGACGTGAAACGAAGCTTTCTTTGTAAAACTCTCTTTTACGAAAGATCTTCTCAAATATCCCCAAAAACCTTCACTTCTTCCTGTCGATTTTTCGTCGAATTTCTTCTACAGTTCGTTTCTGTCGTAAACTAAAAAAAATTGTTCTTCCAAACAAAGCCGTTTTTTCTATGGAAAACAACCAACCCCTATTTTTAATAGTTGTATTTTTTGTATATTTCAGGGAATTCTTTATTTAAATTATCTTGATTTTGCTCGATTGTTTTAAAACTGTCACTTGAATGTTCGTATTTTGAATTTAATGGAATGCTTTTCGTTGTTATTTGTTTTTCCACGTGAGCTGAAATGGTGTCGATTGTCACTGTAGAGGTGCTCTTCGTACGGCGTTCTGAGCTGAACTGACTGGAAAAGGCACTCCGCCAGAGGGCGGCCGAAAACGAAGGCGGTGTGTGGGAAACAGCTCAACGGCGAACAAAATCATGTAAACAAGCGAGGAAAATTAAAACACTTAGCAAAAAATCCAATTATTTCATTGCAAAATATTTTTCAATGTTTCGATGTGATTTGCGCTTTTATTTTGATGTGGTACAGGAAACCGAGCTGCGGGAAAACTGTGGTGGTGTTCAAAGTAATGGCATTTTGTTGATAAATTTTGTCAACAAGGTGACGCTATAAAACGTATTATGTGATAAATTTATAAATAACAATAAAGGACATCACTTGATTATTCCGAGAACGATGTCGAGTGTTGTTTATCATGAATTATGATTGATTTACACTATGAATAAAATACGACTACGCGATCATGTAATAATGATATGGATTTTATCGCAAAGGGTTTTCAGGAAAAGTATGCTTACAAACAATCTCTAAATCTGAATTATTTTAGATAGATGATGTGATATGGTTTGCATTACTCATTTCAATTGATTCTTGATCTGGGTGCAATCGATATTGATAATGTTATCGATATCAAATGAAATCTTTTAATCCACACAAATAAAAATATCAATGAAAAATTTGTGTGATTCACCGATTCCCACAAACCGGCATTTCAACGATCGATAAGGATTGATAGAATAATCTGTAATCGTTCCCTAGGACAAAAGCAGACCACTCATTATTTTCATCCAACTAACTGAATAACCGTGGGATTCTCCTTAATTGCTTGTATTTTCCACAACATTTAAACAACATGTAATGAGGTCGAGGGGCAAAGCTCTCGACTAGCTATCGGAGATCCCGGATTCAAATCCCGTCGTAGCAGATAAATTTAATTTGTGTTATTTCACAATATAATCATTTAAAATAATGTATGGTATATTTGCGACATATTGGAGCAACCACCACTTGAGTGAAAAATATAAATGAAATCATGTTTTCCGGTGAATACAATATTGGATTGAGTCAACGATATAAAATTGAATTTTTCAGCCTTTCTTGAAAGATTTGGGTTTGTTTATGGACAAGACTATTTATTTATATTCAAATTAAATATGTACGGGTGCAAACCATTAATTTACCTTAATATTTTAAAGCGTAATGTGCAAAAAGTATTAAAAACCTAAAATAATTTGATTGGCGCCATCTGTGAATGCGTAGATTATAACGTACGTGACGTTTAACCTTAAAGTAAGTAAAGTACGTCCCTCAGTAACACCCTGTACAGATCTAAACCAGAAGTAATAAAATAGAGGACAATTATTAGAATGTTATATTTTCTCATGATAATTGTTTTAAATTATTGTACATTGTGTTTTTACGGCATTTCATTCGTATCCAATGAAATTATTGCACTCTGTAGGTAATGGAAAAAAGAGGAATTTTTCAATCACTTGCTTCCCACGAAAAGAGAAAAAAAAACCTCAGTGTTTTCGACATTTTTATTAAATGTTAAAGCAATAATATTTTAATAATAGAGTTTGTACATTCTTCCATCGGTATGACCTTTTACGTTTTACTCATTGTGAGATTTAGATTGTGGATTTTAGTTTTGTAACATTTAGCTAAATGCCATGTGATTATTTATTATCTCTTGTTACCTCCTATGGCGTATGTACGTGCGGTGAGGGCAAGATATTCTGGAACTGGAGTCCAGAAAATGTGTCACGAAAATACCCTTTCCTCGTCCGAGATATTTTACAATCATAGGCTCCTCGTTTAGTGACATTTACTCAAGTTGGATGATGAGACGTGACATCACTACTGCGAACGCCAGGCAAATGTTTAGGTAATTCATTGAATAATTTAATTTTTTATTGAATGCAGCATGGGCATGATGCCGAAACTTTTACATACGTTTTATTAATGTTATTATGTTTTATTTGAATAAATGCAATTTATTTTCAAACATTTTTTATGTAGTCAGGGGTGGTTAATTACTTTTCAGTAAGCTAGAGTGCTAAGATTGAAATATAGAACATTATTGATGTTGTTTTAGGGGCCGTTCAAGTGGGTCTTGTGAAACGTTACTGTGCGTTACGAGGAGGGGGGGGGGGGGGGGGGGGGGGAGGTTCGAACAACGCGATACGTAACATGTTTTTCTTTATTTAGCTTAAAAAAAGACTAGAGAATTAAAATCTTCCAAGTTGGCAACCCTTTTCGTTCACGAAATCTATTGTTTTATTTATTACCGCAAACGCGATTAAAACAATAAAAAGGGTATTTAAGCGACTTTGCGCAACTTAATTGTGATTTTCAGGTAAAAATTGTCACTTGGGCGTTACGTAACGTTTAGGGGGGGGGGGGAGAGTACGGAAAAACGTTACAGCGCGTTACATGGGGGGAGGGGGGGGGGGGGGGGGTCAAAAATCTTCAAAAACTGCGTTACATAATATTTGAACGCCCCCTTAGCTGAAATTATTTTTTTTTTCAAAATTTCAAAACTTTTGTATGAAGATTTTTTAGTTTGTGGATGCAACGTACACCCAAACTGAAAAAAATCCTGAAAATCTTAATACAAAAAATTAAATTCGAAAAAAAAATCGTTTTCAGCTTCGACAACAATAATGCCGTTTTTTAAATCTTAGCAATCTAGCTCACTGAAAAGTCACGGAATGTCACTGCTATGTAGCTGTATTTGTCACAAATAAGTTTATTTTTGCCATATTTGCATTCATAGACTTATTTTTATTCTATAATTTGTACGTTTACTTCTATATATCATTGTCATTTTTCTGTATCCTATAACGTAACTGTAATTTTGTTAAGAGTGTATTACCAGAGAAAAACAGAAATATGTTGTTTTTAAATTTTGAGATTTTTTTTATTTATTTTTATTATAATAAGGTTGTACCATAGGTCGTCGGCAGATTTGTTAAATTTTCAAAAAAGATTTTGTATTATATCACACCCATTTCAAATCATATAATAATGCAGTAAAATAAATCAATACATTATCTGGGTATCGCATGTTTTAGAATTTTAATTTTAGTTTAAATAATATCGTAAAAAAAATATACGTACATGTGTTTCTTGACGAAAATTTGTCCTTTTGTGTATTTATTTGCGCACTTACATACTAATATATTTCTGATTTTTTTAATATTCTTATTTAACTTAGACATTATTGAAAAATGATAAATACTTATAATCAAAAATTTTTTTTACAAAAAGTACATAATTCCAATAGTTTTATCATCACGCCTTTCAGAATTTTTGGATGTAGGTATAAATTAAAGCAAATTTGGAATGAAATAAAATCGATATTGAGTTATAATTTTAAAAAGCTGGTACGGAGAATAATTAATCTTTCTCATTGGGTTCCAATTGGAGAGGTTCTCCCTGCACGATCGTAAGAACAACTTTCGACGAAATGTGGATTTTCGGCCGCTGGTTGGTTAAACGTTCTTAAACAAAAATTAATTGTAAGAAAAATCTGTACTTTTGAAACTAACAGCTTATTCGTCTTCTTTCGTATGGTAGGGGGTCAGACGGGGATATCTGCGAGCCAGTCTAGGGACCTGTGGACCTCATCAATCCCGCCGGGGAATGAATGGAGCGGGCATTCGTTGACCACATGTTCGGTGGTCTGCACCGCACCGCATTCACACATCGCCGACTTTTAACAGCTTAAACATGGCCAGCATCGCACTTATGCACGGAGGCTTGAAAAAAAGGTCTAATGATTTTTTACGGACAGAATAGGGATTTAGAACAGCAAACAGACAGAAATTTCCTCATGATACGTCAACAGTTACAGACCTCTACGCATACTTCTGTCAGAATTAAAACCAAATCAGGATGTGATCACACATAAAATGGCATCACTTCAAAAAAAAAAATTTATTATATATATATATTTTTACATTAGTTCCACACAGGAGGCCCCAAGGAAAATAGTGCCTATGTCATGTTTGGGGATGCTGTGTAGTGGGGTTTTTTTAGGAAAGGAAGGAGAGAAAGTTCTGGGAAGGACAAGGGTACTAGGGGTGGGTAGGAATCTGGGGGTCAGAATGTCAAGGAGTGACGGGCGTATGAATCCAACCTTTCCACTGCGGTGCAAGGCTACGTTTCAAGAGAGTAAGGCTAGAGAATTCAAATGGACTCCCTCAACCATTCTCTCCCGAACCGGCCTGCCATGCAGACCCGGACAAACCTCACCCCGTGACCCGGGCACCCCTGCTAAGTCAACAAACGTAGCGAATCACTTGGGTTGACCTACGACAGAGGTGTTGGTTATCCAATAAATGGTTCCCGGGGCGGCTGTACCCATACCCGCCTCTCAAATTGTTAATTATTATATTTACGAACAGAACTTAGAGATTCCGTATCAAATCAATTTCGTTAAATTTTGCCGTAAGGCTTCTATTTAAAATCTGCACCTTAAAGCTTCTATAATACACTCAAAAGACGAGTGGTCCATTAAACACAATAAATTATAGTAATTAAGGGTAATTTTATAATGCATTCAATGATCTCATCCACAAGTTTTCAACAGTATTTGGCGCCATTATTCAACTAATTGCCAATGAATATTTAATGGCTCCAACACCAATGCTGACCGTGACCATGTTTTGAAAGAAAGTGACCAATAACAAGTTGATTGCATCTGGGTTGCCATTGCTACAAATCAAACGGAATTTACAGTTCTTTAAAAAACGACTTCCTTTCGAGCAAGGCAGTTTTATAAATGATTTACCTATATACATACTTTACATGTCTTCACTTCCCAAATTTTAACTAAGTTTAAAGAAGGGAGAATAAAAACTCTCATTCATCCTTCGTCTTCTCCCCCTTACTTATATCTGGTTCAGCGGTTTCTTCTCTATCTTTCACCTGACATCATTAATGTATTTTTTTTATTGATTTAATATTTGTATGTTTTTACAATAATTATAATAATACATCGGAATATTATTTATGATAAGTTCTATAATTGTTCTGTTGTTTGTGCTATGCTCGGGTGACATGGTGTCGGTTACGACGTGTGCCGAAGATAGTCGATCAGAGACATGCAAGTAATTCTAATTACGGGAGCTCGTCAGACAAAATCTAGCATGCGAGTTGAAAGATATTTGTATTGTGCGTAATAAAATACAAGTCACTGTGATTTCAAAGAATGAAAGTCTTTTAATCAAAATAACATAGTCCTGGGATAAGGTCCAGTGCTAATAATAAAGACATATATCTCTGTAAAGGATTAAAGAGAGAGACATTACTAATAATTAAGACAATTTTATTAAAATAACTAGCTCTGAAGTCCCCTGCGTTGGCCGTTCTTTACACAGAGTTTTTCGAAATCAGATAATAATAATAATATATCTTTATTGAACAAAAAAAAATTAAGATTTATAACTACAAAAGTTAATATCAGAAAAAAAAATACATATATACAGTAGGTACTTAAAGAACAGAGATTTATAATTATAAATTTAGGTTTCTCGTAACCTGCCTCACTAGGCTAGCCTGTGTTGAGGCAGTAATTTTATGTCAATTTATTATACTGTGAACATACCTACACTTGTATTAGAATAAAATCACACAATAGAATGGTTGCATTAATAATAACAATAACATTAAATATTTTCCTCTTATTTTGAATGTTGAACGTGAAAAATTTCATTAAGTATCAAAATTCTGCTTTAAAGGTGGGAAAAGCGGATGGGGAAGGTTTTCGACATCTCGCATAGACAGCAGTCATCTTGCTCTTGTTTTGAAGGTCAAGTATGCGAAATTTCATCAATATCAGAATAAAACTGTTGGTTTGTACAAAAAAAGCCGTGCCGCCACATACACTATTCTTTATACAGGGTGTTAAGGGACGTACTTGACTTACTTTAACCAGTGATTCCTGACATTATTTGGAGTAAAAAATGTAAATGAAATTTTGGTCTCCGGTGACATTTTTGATGTTTTTTTTTTTCTACAAAAACATAAAAAATGGTAGTTGTTGAACAGTTGGAGACGGGGTAAGGGGTTCGTCGGACACCCGGCTGAGTGACCAGTGACGACATGCGGAAGAAATTTTTTTCTGTTTGATTTTGAAGAAAAAAATTTTGAAAAAAAAAAAAGTCATCAAAAAAGTCACCGGAGACCAAAATTTCATATACATTTTTTACTCCAAATAATGTCAGGAATCACTGGTTAAAGTAAGTCAAGTACGTCCCTTAACACCCTGTATATCATATACAGCTGGATAAATAGAGAGAAAGATAGAAGAAGATATGTAGATATACAATAAGTAGCATTTTCCCGTGGATTCGCTCGCCTGGTGTAAGGAGGGTGTTCCCACTCCGCCTCCTCCACCTCCACCCCCCCTTCTCACTAAGCACAGGTATCCGGGTTTATGGGGATGAAGTTTTTCTAGGACTTGGTGACAGATGCGTTTGCCCATCTACTGCGTGGCGGGTCGAATCGGGAAAGACTGGTTGAGGGAGATCTTTTGATTTCTCCAGTCGGACTCTATCGAATCATTGTCTTACAGCGCAATGAGAGGGATGGATTCACGCATCGCCTCTCCTGGATACACTAACCGCCAGATTCCTACTTTAAAAAAAAATCGTTGGTGGTTCTGATTATGATACGAGAAGGAGAATGCTTCGAAAAATATCATACCCTAAAAAACTATAAGTGATGGTCACTCAGAAAAAATAAGTAAGAAATTTATACTAACATTGGAACGAATCGTTATTTTTTTGTAATGAGATAAATGTGCTCAAAATGTGACAGTGTTATAATATGTATAATATGTACAATACTCTGACTTGTAAACACCGTGTAGAATATTTACCAAACTTATTATCTATTTTATGTGTTGTGGGCTGGTCTATCTTTTGTTTCCTGAAAGAGGGTCTAAACCTAAAATAACGTAACCAATGCAAAATAAGAAACCATCCACTACCCATAAAACCTAAGCCAATCAGGGCCAGGTAGTCGCTGCTCAGCCGCTGTGCGGCACAGGACAATTAGAAAGGAACTTCTCCAAGGATTTACATTGGATTGTCTGTATATAGTATTTTATATATATATTATTTTATGCAAAATATACCAAACAACTAATGGTCACACGAATTATCCGATAGGGTGCCGCAAAAATAATGAACGGAAAATTTCATTTTAAGCATAAATATAACATACATTTTTGGTCAGAGTAGCTAAACGGTTTTGAGAAAAAATGGTCAGAGTGGAAAAGGTTAAAACGGAATAGCGGAGTTTAAACGTCATGACTATGAAAAACAGTCAAAAATAAATTTATCAACATCAATTAGACTAAGCTGGAGAAAGAACAAATGGACATTAAAGACGTAGCCATTGTTTGATTCAAATAATAACTAGGTCTAAATTACTGGCAACCCCACGCTTAAACCGCTAACATCCACAATAAGTTGACGGCTCTTAAAAAAAACTAGATTCGTTCTCATCACTGATTAACAAAATTACAATGTATTGGAAAGGAAAGTCGGTTGTGAATCTATCATCAATAGGAAACCATAATAAGTGATTACCGGAAACCGGTGGTGAAGAAATGAACTGTCTGACCGCATTTGTATTTGGATTCTGACTACCACCTACCTATCCGGTCGACAATCATTTGCGAATAATTAACAACTTTAGGAAATAAACAAAAAAGTCAGACAGACAGAGAGACAAATACGTACTGAAGTAGGAAATAATTAGGTCGTGTTTGGTGTGAGGGAGACATGCCGAACTGCAGTCTATGGTTTGAGGTTAATCAAGCTGAATTCTAACACCATGGAAGATCTACAGTCTCTCGTGTCTAGGATGGACGAAGTATGTATGAGGAATGAGTTAATGATGAATGTAAGTAAGTCTAAAGTCAAACAGTGTGCAATATAGTTGTGAATGACGAATACTTGGAGCAGGTGGATGAGTTTGTGTATCTGGGTATAATATGTTTACGCGAGATGGGAAGGCTGACAGAGATATTGAAAGCAAGGTAAATGCAGGTAACTCTATTAATGAAGGTCTGAGTGCCGTTGGGGCTAATAAAAAAACTGCCAAAAGAAGCGAATCTAGCAGTACACAATGGAGTGCTGGTACCTACTCTGATGTATGGCAGTGAGGCATGGAACTGACAGAGGAAGGATCAAACTAGACTGAATGCTGTTGAAATGAAATCCCTGAGTGCAGTAAAAACATGTATTACCGTGTGAGAAATGTGGAAATTCGCAAAGAATGCAAGGCTGTGACAGGCAAAAATAAGTAAGATTAAGAAAGGGACCCTCAGATGGTTTGGGCATGTAGAGCGAATGCACGAAGAAACTGTTGTAAAAAGAATATATGACGCAAATGTGAATGGTAGAAGAAGTCGGGGACGCCCGAGGAAGACATGGCACGATCAAGTGATCAGGGAAGTCAGGCCATGTCAAAAGTCAGAATAATAGAAGAGTATGTATGAGACTATGTACGAATGTGAGCGAGGCAAAGAGTGTGTGCCAAGACCGAGTAGTTTGGCGGTCCATACTCTCTGTCTACTAAGTTGATATAATGTGAAGTTATCATTATCTTCACTAGGTGGGATTGGCCTTCTTCACAAATGCTCTTCATTGGTTGCGGTTCCCCATCATTCACCTCCTAAAATAATACTCCTCAACCTTCCTCTTGCCCATCTTGCAACAATCCCCCTGACAAAATAATGAATATAGTGTATTGGTGAATTAACCCCTAGTCTGCCAAGAAGTCCAAAGTGGACTTTCTCGTGGCTCACTGCACATCCCTTGATTTTATGGTAATTTAAACCTTAAAAAATGCTCCTAGCATACTACAATATATTTTATTCGCTCGGCAAGAAAATGAATCACAATCATCGACCAAGTGTATATTGGTCGAAGATCACAATACTTATTCTAGCTTGTCGATTCGTTACTTGCAAATTGATGTTTACTTAACGTGTCCGATAATTCCATGCCTATTGTCAAATTTCCGATTTTTAAGTCAAAATTCTATATTTATTTTTCAGGAAATCCTCATGGGACTTATTTTTATTATGAACTAGCTGAAGTCCCCGGCGATGCCCGGGCTTTACACAGAGTTTTCCAAATCAAATGTAGACATTGACATTCCACTTGTTTTGAAGGTCACATGTGAAAAATTTCATCAACTTCGGCATAAAACTGTAGATTTGCATACAAATCAAATCCACACCGCCCGCTTGTCAGCCCGCTCGTCCACCACATACAGACATTCTCCTTTATATTTCAACCAATTTAGATAAAACCTTGACAAATTATATACATAAATCTTCACCATGAATCACTCTATCTATTGGTGAAAAACGCATGAAAATCCGTTCATTAGTTTTTGAGTATATCGCGAACACACAGACGCGGCGGAGGACTTTAATTTGTAATATGTAGAGATAATGCTTATTTAGCTGGAAGATATATTAACCACTCGGACCCATAAGCTTGTTTATATACATATAAGGTGTGAGGCGTACCTGAGTCAATAATGTTCAAGAATATTTTCGTATTTCTTCATTACCCCGTTTAATCACAGGAGACCAAATTTGTCAGAGCTTACATAGGTCACAGTCTCCTTCAACGGAAGCCACCGTCCGAACAGGACCTCCATCGATATGCTTGGTGTAACTCTAAGTGACCAGCTCAGGTAAGGGGGTTCCATCGAAACCAGAGTTAAGTTAGCCTCTCAGAAACTGGGCGTACTGTACAGGGTCCGCAGATACTTTAATAGTACCCAACTGCTAACCCTGTACAAATCGCAAGTGCGCCCCACGGTTGAATTTGGCAGCCACCTCTGGTCTGGAGCTCCAAAATACCTAAAAAAAACCCTTAACTCTGTGCAGAAACGGGCGATCCGTTTGATAGATTCTCCCATCTTGACAGACGGACTGCAATCTTTAGAGCATAGAAGTCAGGTGGGAATGCTGTCCTTGTTCTACCGGTATTACAATGGAAGATGCTCCGAGGAACTAGCATCATTGATCCCCTCGGAACCGGTGCATAGTCGGGAAACACGCCAAACACGCGCCCAACATTTGTACACGGTTGACATTACTCACATGAGAACGGGTCGTTTCTATGACTCGTTCTTGAGTTCAACGGCTCGGCTGTGGAACGATTTGCCGGCCTCTGTGTTTCCTCCCTCCTACAACATGGGTCTCTCCAAGACCCATGTTCACTCCTTCCTTTCCTCAAAAAGACCCTCCACACAGCATCTACAAAGATGACACAGGCCCCGAGGGAAATTGTTTTCCTCAGGGCCTCCTGTGTGGAGTTAATGCAAAAAAAAAATATACATATATATATATATATACATATAAATCGCAGTAACTCCCTTACAAATATAACGTTATTATTATTACTACCACACTGACAAATATGTTCTAAAGTTTAGAACATATTTGTCAGTGTGGTACTAACACTAACTGCTTTTCTAACACCGTTTAGAATCTAAACGGTGTTAGAAAGGCAAAACACCACGCCTTATCTTCAATTCTAAAAAATAACCACCAACAAAGTAAAACGTGCTAAATAAAAAGGATATGAAAAAGGTCTACTATGCATTATGTCATTCTCGAATTGAATATGGAATCATAGGATGGGGATCTGCTGCAAATACGTACCTACATAGCCTGAATACGATTCAAAAAGGAATCATAAAGACCACATTGAAAGTACCAGTTAGAACGCCTTCAATTGAAATTTTCAATAACTTTGACGTACCAAATGTACAACAAATATATTCCAAAAATATATTATTGAAGCTCTTCAAAAATAATGAATCCTCTACTAGACCGTGTATGCATAACACTAGATCGAATAAAAATGATATAAAAAATAATCCAAGTTATAAAACCACATTTGGACAAAGAAACTATACATACTTTGCAACAAAATTCCATAACATCCTCCCCCAAGACATAAAACTAATAAAAAACGACATAGAAGACAAATGAACTATATTTAAATAACTTTAGTCCGCCTCGGCACAGGACCCCCTAGTGAGGAGGACTAAGAAATACAATATTTTGTACTTAATTTCACATTGTATTTTGTATGTAAATTTTTTTTATATAGTCGCTATAATAAAAAAAAAAAAAAAAAAAAAAAAAACGTACACCTTTGACATCAAAGTTTTGAATCGCAACTGGAAAATTGGGGATTTTTAAACGTTATCATCAGTAATTTTAGTTAGAAAAAAACGTAAGGTGGGCCATTTTTTAAACTTTTTGAAGTGAAACATCTAAAGCAGCGCTGTGATTTGGATTTCAGATGAAACGCAAATGATGATTACAGCACCTGCGACGCATTAACTGCGCTCATCGGCCGCTTTGATAATGATGTCACTTTTAAAGGCTTCTATTGGTTGAGGTATGAAACGGAAATTACGCGAGGTCTGCGCTCATTGGTCGCTTTGATTATGACCTCACTTTTCAATAATTGGTTAAGATTGTTTCGGTAAAGTTTCGCTTCTACCGCGCGTAAACTGCACTCGAATTTTTTTAGTTTATTTCGAATTATAAATTTGAAGGCGTATTTCATCACCTTTCAAAAACAGTTTTTAGTCTTCTGATATGTTCACAACTATACCATTTATTTGCATTTTATTGTAATGCGGAAATATTTTTACCATCTGAAAAATACGCCATATTTATGAAGGGTTATATGTATATTTTATAACATTAGAAAGAAAAAAAAGCATTTCTCTGAATATAAGAAGCTATTCCGTGGAAACTTCATAGGATAGTCATATAAATATATAAACATACTAGCTGACCCGACAAACGTTGTTCTGCCATATAAATTATTTCCAGTGAATATTTTGGTTGTTAAATAAAAAAATAACGAATGTATTGTAAGTGTGTGGGGATGGGATCTATGACAGAAAGAGGAATGGAGCGCTGTAGACGATGACCGCCGATAAAAATAAAAAAAAACACCAACTACAATAGGAAAATGAAATAAAGAAAATCAATATGAATTTCGAAGAGCAATTGAGTGTACCATATTTTTTGTCAGTTCATCTTTAGCCAACACAAATAAGCTCAATGGTGAATGTCTTGCGCATGTATGGATGAAATTTCGATGAGGCGGACGTAGCGCCATCTGTCATTCAATAACATAATAATTTATTTCTGTTTTAAACACCAAAGACGGTTAAATTTGTTCATACAAAAATACTAAAATCGCGATTAAAAAATGGGAGGGTGGGGGTAGGCGAGTTAAAATTTAAGGTTATAAGTATTTTTTGATGCCAAATAAAAAAAAAATACAAAAAAAAATGTCAAAAAAAATAATTGTTTTTTCAAGCCGTTTCGGAGGAGTGCGACCACAAACACAGTGACACGAGATTTTTATATTATAAGAGATTATTTGATAAGACGGTAAAATTAACAAAAAAATAATTTTGGAAAAACAAGTATGCAAAACGTGTCAGTCGGCGTACAGTGGGCGATTTGCGTTTTATCATTTTATCCATGACATTCCCGGGGATCATCCGTGTATTTATCAAATAATCAGTATAATAAATAAAATAATAAAATAAAAAAGCAATTTATTTCTTGCAAATGTTACAGAGTTATAAAAAGAAAGAAAAAGTATACTTAATGCAATTTACGAAGAATGTAATATAGGTATCTTACATGATTTATAAGCAACAACCGCTCACTCAGGCGAAAATGAAGGCCTCCTCTAAAGAATTCCATTTATCTCTTGTTTTGTTCGTAGGGTTAAGTATTTCTTGTATGTGTGTCACTTCTCGTATTTTTGAGGAAGTTTAGAATTTCTTTTTCAGAAATAATCAGTAATTACTCACTAAATTAAAACATTCATTAAATCATTATTAGGCGGATTGGTTAATTAATTCAGGGATGAATTCAATCTCACGTAAGTCAATTAATTTGTACAACTTTTAACAGTAGTTTCCCAATAGTATGAGTCGTTCAATTTCTATATCCGCTATATCATTTTTCACTGATTCGGAGAAAACCGCAAAAAAACAGTCACATCTCTAATGAAAATAAAAAATAACATTTTATTTTTTTATAAAATGAGTTGGAGTAATACACATTCGAAAAGTGTTCATTTTTCAATTTATGTCTAGAAATATTTAAGTAATTTGTATAAATAAAATGGATACAGCGGACTTTGATACTCACTTCGAGATTTATATGGAATACAGAGGCTTTTGAAACTCAACTGACCAGATGGGCGTGTTTCTACCTCCACCATCTTGGCAAAATAACTGCTCGTGATTCGCTGAATTCCGATATAGCGGGTTTTGATAGCAACTTCTTGAATGATATAGCGGGTTTTGTTTCTCACTCGCAGTTTTAACATGGTTTTTGGTCGTGATGAGGGAGGTTTTGAAACTCAATTTTAGATTAGTCTTGTTCCTCGCAAAAATGTGAACAAGATGTCATACTCAGATCATTTTGTCAAAAAATCGGATATAGCGGGTTTTGAAATTATAGGATTCGTATTATAAATACACCGCGTTGCTATTGATTGAGAAATCCTTTGTTTCAAAAAGGACAAAACAGAAACAACAATGTCACTGTTCTGAGAAAGAGTGATTAATGATTAATTAAAATTATAATATCTCAAATTTGATGATTAAATCTAATCAAATATTTGCTTTGCGCAAGTGGTTCGGATTCTTGCGGTGAGTTCTACATTGTGAAATAAACAGGTGCATATACTTCGATAAATAAAACGTTTTATTATTATTCAGAGTTTCCCAAAGCGCAAGACCCAGGGTTTTCAAAACTAATTGCGACACCGCCCCCTTTTTAAAGATATTTTCTTCAGCCCCCACCCTCTGCATGAAAACTCTACTGATTTGAAAAACCTCACACGAGCCGCCTCTTTACTCTCGTCAATGTATAAACATTCGTTATCATTGCATAGTATAAAATGAAGTCGCTCAAAATGTATGTGCGCGTTAATCTTTTAAAATACGCAACGGATTTTCATACGGTTTTCACCAATAGATAGAGTGATTGAAGAGGAATGTTTATATGTATAATACATGTAAATTACATTAGAGAAAAGCCGAGAAATTCAAGGAAAAAATATTTTTGTGCGATTAAAAACCGTATGGCGGGCCGTTATTATAGTCACTTTTGAAATTCGTTCTACGGAAGAAATTGGAAAATAGATGTCCTAGAGTAAGTAGGTATTTGATTTTCCCTTTTCAAATATCCAGTGTTGCATTGCAAGCATTGTAGGTATAATTAGTGACGAGTTAATTAATAGAGAAAAGCCGATAAATTCAAATATTCAATTCAGGCAGCGGGCAGCGGGCAGCTGGCAAGCGGGGGGTGTGGATTTTATAAAGATTGGGTAATGGCGTTGTGTTTCGTTAGCCACAGCAACGTGTGGCCGGGTCTGCTGGTTTAATATAAAGCAATTTTTGATTAAATACGTACATCCGAAGTTACCTACTACACTTTAACCTTTCAGTCATTGTGTTTAAATATTTGAAAATACATAGATTTTAGATTTTTTTCCACACTGTATGAAGGGAATAAAAATTGATGTTTTTCTTTTTCCAATAATAAATAATTATTGCTTTTATAACTGACTTTGCATGAATTTTAATTAATTTTATATTTATAAGTAAAATGTAAAGCTCTTGGATTACGCTTGGTAAGGCTTTTAAAAAAATTGAATATTATGATTATTGAGGTATGAATTATAGCCTTCTTATAACTGTATTGCAAACAGTTAGACACATCTTCTTCTTCTGAGAAAGTAAATATTACCAACCGCACTCAAACTAGATGAAAGCGAGTATCTAAATTACTCTGTCCTGATATTATTTTCGCAATAAACAATTAAGAGTTGGTACATGGAAGGTAATTAGGCTTTTTTAGGTAATTTTACGTGAAACCCGTCCTCTGAGCAAGGGCGGCTGGTCGAATAGTGTGTTCGTGTGCAGCACTGGTAAATTATATCGTCTAAAATTACTTTATAATATCTTACCGAAAAATATAAAATCTATGAATTTCATTAAAAATATCACCTACCAATATAATGCATAATATAATGTGAATCAGGGAGAGCAAATTCTCAAAGTTCCGCGCGAAGTTACCCTGTCCGGTGTGCAGGCCGATTGCAAGCGGAACGAATTATGTTTTTGTATCGAATATCCCAAACATCACCAGGAGCGCAACGCCGGCCATATGTATGAAAAATTAAGCTATATTGGTGTGCCACCCGGCGGCCTTTATCATACAAACTTAAATTTGGATTTAAGGCAAAAATACTTAACCAAATTGAATAATTCTTTTTTTAATCAAAAGGTACAGCAAATACCTAAATTTTGCATATATTTGCTTTTTTATTGATTGGTGTTTTAAATTATAAAACGCTGATCATTAAGGAATACAATTTTTTTATAGGTAACTTTGACAATTTTGCCCTCGTGCTGTTTATACATTGTTTATAAATACTGTTTGTATCCTGTTTAAAATGAAATATAAACTAACTATCCAACCATCACGCCGTTTCCCCACAGGGGTAGGCAGAGAGGACGGACCGCCAAATAACTCGGTCTTGGCAGACACTTTTTGCCTCACTCACATTCATACATCGTCTCATACATTCTCTTCTATTATTCCGACTTTCGACATGGCCCGACTCAAGTATCTGATTCACTTGCTCGTGCCATGTCTTCCTCGGGCGTCCCCGACTTCTTCTACCATTCACATTTGCGTCGTATATTCTTTTTACACTACTTACAAATTTATTTTATTTTATGAAATATAAAATAAAATAAATTAAACATTGTAAAAAAAGAGTTTTTTGGGTTGACATTTTAGATTTATTTACGAAAAAATAGTATTGTGTTTTTATTTTCTTAGTACCGAAAAATATTTTTTTTAATTAAAAAGCGATATGTAGAAGTTTTCGCACTTCGAAAACAGCTTAAAATAGATCTTCTCTCCAAATAAGATTAGTGGGATCATTTTTACCTAATGTTGCTTAGTAATCGTTATCTCATAGTTACGGATTATCAGTGAACCACCACGTTTTCAGGGCAGCGGCCGCCACTGCCTCTGAGACCTAATATTCTTTCAAATGAAAGTAGTACTAATATCGAAACTACGTATTGAAGAAAACACCATTTTTTTCAAAAAACTTTTTCAATTGTTATCAAATATGTTATATCGCTGCCGGTTTTAATTCAGGTCTGAAAGGGTTAAAATAGATAAAACTTTATTTTTTTGGTAGAATCACGTGAGTTGACAAATGCAATATTATAAGCCAACTGATAATCCAGGAGTTTTAAAGGATTTAATTTTTTTACTGCACCTCGTGACTACGATTCTTTTTTTTTCGCATTTTTTATTTTATAAATTTTTAATGTTTTTGTAGTGTAATAAAATAACCTGTTGTTTCTTCATAAAATAAAGTACAGCAAAAGAAACATGCACTGCTATCAAGCGACACATAAATTCAAACCAATAACTGTCACAATTAATCAATTACGTATTTTAAAATAAAACAAAAAAATAATAATGCCCGCATAAAAGGATTCTCACGAAGCGCTAGGTCGCAATATTGATTTAAATAGACACCATTAATTTATTACAAATTAGTTGTCAGTTTATGACAAGTTAAACATAATGCACAAAAAAGTAATAATCATCGTTACATGTTAAAATAATGAATGGGTGACCTTGGCTTATTTTCATATCACTAAGTGTGTTTTAAAAAGTTTTCGTAGAATTTCAGGGCATATATGTATATTTAAAATTTGATAAATGATAATTTATCAAATTTTAATTTATTAATATACTAATAATTTTAATAAATATTTAGGTTCGTCCGGGTCTTTGCGGTGGATGCATCTGCTCGCCAGCTGCGTGTCAGGCTGGATAGGGAGAGTCTGGTTGAGGGAGATCTTTTAACCTTTCCAGGATTCTCATAACATCATCTTGCACCGCAGTAGGAACGATGGATTCATATGTCCGTCTCTCCTAGAGACACTGACACGCAGATTACCAACCACCCCTTATACCCTTTTCCTTCCCAGAACTTCATCTCCTTTCATTACTTAAAATACCCTCCACACAGCGTTTCCAAAGATGACGTAACACTGAGGGGAATTGTTTTCCCCAGGGCCTCCTGTGTGGAGCTAACATAAAAAAGATGTTGGCACAATCGAAATAATAATTTTGAAAACATGCATAGGTACTTCTCTAATCACACCGATATTTTACTAAGATAATCTTGTGTCAGAAATTGAATAGTTAATTATTTTAAAATATACTTGTACGTAGTGCATGACAAACTGTGCATATACAATATAATATTAAAACACCGCGTAACCTGCAATCAGGGTTGCCAATGCAAAAGTTCTAAAATACCCGCAATAGATGTTCTAATTCCCCACAAAATCCCCATAAGTTCCTTTTTACCTTCAAATTGAACGCAAATTCTATTGAAATTAGCACTTATATTTTATTGCTAGGCATTTTCGGATTTTCTCTTTCGTTAAGGCTATAAGGGTCCGAAGTAAGCATTCAAAAATAACAAGAAGGTGACATGAAAGGGGGATATGTGAATACGAATGTTAGAGGGAGCGCACTAATATAAAAAAAAACGATAATGATTAAGCGAAAATAGTAAAAATATTTAATAAAGCACGGCACTTTAAAGTAGAGCAAAAATCTTTTGGCAATAGTTGTAAGTAGCATTTAAGAAAAATTGTGATTTTTTTCATAACCCCGGTGACTAAAAACCTAAGCCCCCCGCCGCTCATTTTTGTACCAAGCGTGGTATTTTGAAGACCCCTCCCCATGAACGGGTCACATAGTATGGGTACGTTCCCTAACATGTTAAATAACGGGAAAAATTGTGATTTTATTAATTTTCGGAGTTAACTTTGCGACTGTTTTCATATAATGACCCTTTCGGCTCAGCAAATGCACAGATATTATCTTGAAAAATAACCCTTATCTAACATTAAGTGTAATTCTTCTAAATATTTTTTTTCAAAAGCGAATGCCCAGAATCCCGCATTTTCCCCACAAAATGTTTCAAATTCTTGAAATATCTTAAAAATTCCCCGCATTTTGGGGAATTACCCACGAATTGGCAACCCTGCCAGCACTAATAATAATAATTTAATGTTCCTGTTACACTGGTCGTCAACCTGTCGCCGACAATATAATATTTTCTTTGCGATTGGGGTGGTGTCCTCATTTTTTAAATTTGGATGAATTGTATTAAGTACATATATACAGATAATAACGACAGTAAAATTAGTTTTTTATCGATATCTCCAAAAATGACAAAGTTATGAGATTTTAGTGGACATCGGTAAAATGAATGCAATTGTGTCTCGTGACGTCACATTCAGTAGAGTTAAAACATAACAAACAAAATGAATAAAGATATTAAACAAAAACAAAAAAACTTATTCATAAATCGAATGGCAGTGCTGCCGCGCATGTACCGTGATATCACACGCTAATATCAACGTTTTGACAGTTTATGTCTTCAGTATTATGCTGTAGTTCTAAAAGATGTAAAAGTTCTATCCTCAGCATGCTCTAATTATTACGAAAGATTTGTATTTGTATAGGAGAATTATGTTGTAGGAGACAACCCCATTCTACACAACTGAAGGGTGATTCTGTATCTTTCGTGTTATCTTTTACGTTAAGTCAGCGTTACGAGACAATTAAGACAAAAAGGCAATATCCGTCGGATATCGGAAGGCGTCCGTCGTGCGTTATCGGCTGTCAAATTTCTATGGCTTTCAATGGCTTGTCTAAGCCTGTCGTGTGTTGATGTCAGTTGGTGTGGATTAATTATCTATTTAAAAAAACACGAATTTCTACTTATAAGTTATTATTATCTACTATTTACATATATATAAATAGGAGTTCATTAATTAATGACTATCCGTTTATCGTATTATTTTGATGTCCGTACGATATGACATTCAATTCGCAAATTTTCTCGTGGCTGACGTCTCTTAACCTCTTGTTTCCGGGGTAGGCCAGCAAAAAGCTCCACCAATTACGACGCGGCACCCGGCGGCAGAAATGACACTTCGTGTCCAGCGATTATGACACTGTCCTTTACAAATTTGTAGGGTCAAAGGGTCAAAATCGTAGATAAACATATTTTTCCCGCGCATGCGCAAGAACTGCGCACATTCCCGCGCTCCGGTAAATTATTAATATAAATTATTTGGAGTGACTAGGCGCATTGCAGGTTTCGCTGTGGTAAAGGGCGATAATAGAGCAAGCGATTCTGACCGTGTTCTTCATACACTTTCTTTATACATAAGGGTCAAAATCGCGTGTAAAATCTCATGACACACCGGTGCACGAGCGGCAAACAAGGGATTGAGGACAAACGCGCCGTCATCTCTGACGATAGGGTAACTACTTAAGTTGGAGTTTACACAAGCGCAGTATTTAGCTCGTCAGCGCGTTATGGTATAAAACGCATTTAATAAAACTCGAAATGTGTCGTATACGGCCGATTTAACACGCGTTACGCTGTCGGTAAAAGATCACCCTTCTGGACGGCATTAGAAAACCTTAACAAGTAAAAAAAAAAAAAAAAAAAATTCGTTTAAGTAACTCTAGGTCGGACATGCGATCAAGTGTATTTGGACTTTGGAGCCCTATCATTGTTCACTTCTACAAAATATCTTTTTTTAATTAAGTCCAAAATGGACCTGTTGTTGCCGACCAATATATTTGTACATTATCTTCAATAAGGACAAGAGTCATTCTAATCAAACTGGTCTGCCCACTGCACCCGTCCCTCACTCCTAAAATTATTAAGCAAATCGACACCACCTCACAACAACATCACAAGTATAAGAGAATCACATTTGCAACACTAAGTCTTGGTTATGCACCTTTCTACAATTCCGAGGCAGAAGTTTGGATTGTGAGGACCCTGCGTGGCCTATTGACACAAATCCCCAATGGACGATCGCACAGGAATAAACACGGACAATCTAACGCTAATTGGCGTAATGAAATTGTAAATTGGCAGGCGAACATGTTATTTATTAATTGATATTCGCGATATGGTCGTCCTTTGCAAAATGATTGGGCAATAAAATACATGAGAAGTGAATGAACTGCCAATATTCCAGTTCCTACGCATACTGATGGCCTCCATGATCGAGAGGTAAGGCTCCCGTAATGTAAATCCAGGCGTGAGTAAGTAAATTTTATTTGATTGAATTGTGTTTTTTCACTAATTAAAATAATGTATAGCATATTTGCGACACGTTTACAGGGGATTTACGTTCGAGCAGGCTTTATATACGAGCATATCATACATACATATGATATACATGTAGAATGGTTCCATGACAGTTGATCCGCCGATAATTGGTTCCCCGGCGTACTTATATACAATGTGCAGTCGCTTTACAGTTTAGAGAGATAAGGTTATACCTAATTATACAAAATATAACTAAGTGGCCCCTAAGGGATGTGCAGAAAGGATGTACCGCCGAATAACAAAAGTATAATACATATTTTCATTCAAATGCGTCAACGAAAAATCTGCTTCTCTATTTACTGTATGCACCAGCGCATAAGTACAGACAAATTGACACCGTGTATAAATTCCTTTGATATTCATACCTACTTATTATTAACCCGTCTAATCACAGGAGACCCAAGTTGTCCCAAAACATCATTTGCCGTTATAATAACAGGAGACCCAGATTGTCCCAGGGCGACAGTGCATTATTAAAAGTTAGATATCTCTCTTCCTGTCATGCGAATATTTGTGATTCCTTTTATGTTAGAAACGGAATGAAATAATACTTTTCATTGTCTTAGAATTATATGAGCTAGGTTTTTCAGATATTTTACAAACCCGATCAAAAGTGACGGTTTAATTTTTCGCCAATTGGTGACGTATCACAAATTTTATTTTAAAATAAAATTGTATGAAAGTGATAAAAAGTGAGGTGACAGTTTTATTACAAATATTATTTAGAAAAGGAGTCTGTATTTTAAATTATAAGTTTATTCTATTTTAATTACTTTAATTCGAATATTCGCAGGTATGCATTTTTTAGCCAATTTAAATTTCCAATATTAAAATTTTAATATTTAGAAACAAATATGTTGATTTCTAATAAACACACCGGAAAGATTATTTTATCTAGATTTTAGAACAATTTTTGTTTTTGCAAAAGCGTTAAAAAAAACCAATAAATAGGAACATTTAAAACGCATGGGAAGAACCAGGAATTTTGCGCGCAAACCTTGATAGGCAAAATTTGACAGAAAATTATTTTCTTATTATTCGAAGGGTTGGGACAGCGCAGGGAGTGTGGCGAATCCATCGCTCAGGGAGTGGAAACACAAACCTGCAATAGCCATCCCAAGACAAGGTGTGAGCTACCGTGCTCAGGCTGAATGTCCTGGGGAACAGCGTCACGAACGGTGCCTCCGAGAAACAAGGTCGCATCTCGGAGTATTTAGACCTCTCTCCAGCACTCGGGGCTCTGCTGGAGTGGATGTTCTATTTCCTTGGTAACTCGTGGGACAAAAAAAATGGACCATTCGAAAACTAGGGGCCTTTTGGGAACCTATGAGTGCTGAGGCCACCTCTGTGAATTTCCTTCCTGGGGCCGTAGGATGAACCAAGAGGAGAAACCGTGGAGAGGTGAGCTGAGGCAACCTCCATGAAATCTTCTTTTGTGGGGCCTTTTAAGGAACCAAGGGGAAGGGCACCCTCGCGGGGCCTTTGTGGAACCAAGGAGGAGTGAAGTGGAGAGATGATGTCCTCTTCCCATGTGGGGTCTTTGAGGAACCATGTAGGAGTGAAGAGGAGAAATGAGGCCATCTTGGTGAAATCTTCCTCTGTGGGGCCTTTAAGGAACCAAGGAGGAGAGATGAAGTTCTCTTCCCTCCTGGGGTCCTCAGGGAACCGAGGTGGAGTGGAGTGGACTCTTCCTTTGTGGGGCCTTTAGGGAACCAAGGGGAGGCGGATTCTCCGTCGTGGAGCCTTGGGGGAACTAAGGAGTGGAGAGGAGAGATGAAGCCCTCTTCCGTCGTGGGACCTTTAGGCAACCAAGGAGGAGTGAAGAGGGGAAATGAGACCTGGGAAGATACATTGTCGAACCAGAAGATATAGTTTCATTTCCAATGACAATCCTGGTGAACTTTATAAAAGGGACTGGGTTACTGACAAAGGAATGAGGTAAAATGGGAGATAGTACAATGGGTCCACGGCCTAAGTGCTCACGGGTACTATATATATATATAAACCGTCTCCGATTATTTAAAAAAAATATATATATTATTAAAGGTATTTTTGAAGTTGAACTGAGTATCTTTTACCATTGAAATTGAATGAACAAAAAATTATAATTTTATAGTAAATATCATTTCGGGGGATCAACTGTCAGATCACCATGTAGAATAGAATCAGCATGCCTACATTAGAGATGGCAATCGGTCTGTTAGCAACGGATTGTCAAGCAAACGAACCGCCCTCCTTTGCAAAGAATCAGGTAAGTTTAAGTGTTAAGAGTTTAATTAATGACTTCGTAGTAGGTATGTGTGTTACATTATTATAAGTACTTAAATTAAAATGAACATTGGATTAGAAAGCAGGATAGAAAGCCGAGGAGGTAAAATCAACAAATACTGTAAAAGAAACAGCTAAATAGGCTAGGACATTAAACTAAGCACTGTAGAATGGTGTAGGAGGTATAGAACGGAGAACGTTACTTGGATAAGTAGAAATACGTGAACTAAATAGAAAATACTTAGAAAGCTGAGAAGAATCATTTCAGAGCAGAAATCGCAATTATATTCAGCAATCAGAAGCAAATAATAATGTGTTCAGGTTTTTATTCGATTTGCTGCAGTCATGTGAAGTGATGGAAATAATCGAAATTAACCGTTTCGAAACATTTAAATAGCAGAGTGGAGTTAAGAAATAATTGCATAAACGTTCCTCGGATACGGAAGCCGCCGATTTCCATAAATGTAAAGAAAGGCAACGGATATCATCGTCGATTTAAAGTTATCGCAGTAAGAGGTGAACCGAACACAGAACGTACTAACACAGATGAATTTCGTGCATACAGTATGTTTTAAACTCGTTAATCATATTCGTAAAAGAAAATTTCAGGAAATTGAAAAAAGTTAATTAATGATAAAATAAAAAGAATTGGAAAAATTTTCGAATATTATTTTTCGAACCCGTACATCTGCATGAAAAACAATAATCAGCCTTAAAAGATGCTTTTTTCTCCGCGAAGTTTGGTAAAGATATCACTGTTGTAAGTGTACATGTACGGCGCACCAATATTCCTATCCTCCGCTCCTAAATTCGCGTTGTTTGGTTAATCTTTAATTGTGCGACCTATATAATTATCTCGGTCGTATAGAATTCACTTGTTTATCACTTGTTTATTAAAAAACTACAAAATCCATTGAATGAATTTCAAGCACTCCAAAATACTCGAAAACATTATACAAGAATAAATCATCAATTTGAAAACGATTATTGAATGAATAAATATACAGAATCCATAAATAATCGATTATAATTATCAAAACAGAAATAAAATGACTGACCATCACTAATGTGCAGTCATTAGACATCGCCAGAAAATGGTAAATCTAGACCGTAGACACGATAAATTGACAATGACAGTGCGGAAAAAGCCGAAAGAAACACCAAAAGCGGGAACACCAAGAACAAAGAACAGTAAACAACTTTTTAGGGCATCATGGCATCATGTCGTCATTGTACTGCAATGCACGTAGCACAGAATTTTATGGTCAATTCCGTAGTAAATAAGGATATATGATGTCAGGAACCCAGAACACACGTAACTGGTTCAGTCAGTTCGGTGTTCGTGAAACAAAATAATTCTAAAGTCGACTTATAAACATTAAAATTCCCATTAATATTCATGTCAATATTTACGTGTGCCCAACGTGTACGAAATATTAATATCGCCGTGACAATGCTCCCACAATTGTACGATGCGAAGAACAAACACCTGACGTATGGAATATGGAACCAGAGCAGGTGACCAAAAAGGGGCACCGCAGGCTCAATACCGATTAGGAATACTACGAGTGATACAAGTTTCGTTGGCACACATAAATATGGGGTATTGTTATTGGCAGAATTCGTAGGAAGGAGGAATTTGGTGTGGACATTCTTGCACGACTCTGATAGTTAAGTATTTGGATGGAGAAACTGGTCCCAGGAATCAAATAATAGCTATTTGAAGCGGAATAATAAATAGAAGCTATGTGGATGATGACAGCTAATTGTAGAATCAATCATCCTGCATTTGATCTTCCAAAGTTGAAAGACTATCGAAGACACGAATTCCGTTCTGCTGTAGCTATTTCAGATGTAGTATGTAGATTGAAAAATGCTGTGACGATAGCCAACCTTGGATAGGGAAGGTCAAAATGAAAAGAAGTATAGCGATATCTATGGCCTAAGCTGGGCGATGTTTAAATCTCCGCAAAGTAAAAATTATACAGCACTAATAGACATGTTTTCTAAATAATAGTTAATTACGTTAGAGCCCCAACAGGAGAGAGACCATTGCAGATGACTTGAGCATCAATTAACCTATGTTAAAGGGAAAGTGTAAATGGGATAGTAAATGATTTTTTCCTTTTTCTAAAATACATATCTATGATCCTGTAATTTGATTTTAAATACAGGCAATTTTCATTTACTTGCCACACTGAAACGCGTGTGCGTTGGATCGCACTTCTGAATGACAGAGCGGTTTTGAATCCAACCGTTATTCTGTTTAGAGCGACGTTAGTAATAACATCGTACTTCTTACATACTAACCTCCGTGTTTCCAACCTTTTCTGATACCATCGCTTTTGTAAATTTGAGTGCTTAGTAATAGTCCTAATAATGATCCAATCCTAATATTTAATAGCATCTTATTTTTATTATCCTTTGTTCCATCTCTTGTTAATGTGTCGGCATTTCACAGAAAAGCCAAAAATACTTAAAAAGTAAAAAAAATTCTTCTACTCCATGCCGCCATTTACCGTTTGATAGAGTCGTAAACCTCAAAAATCTAGAATAAGTTCATGCCGGTTGTGTTGAGCGACATTTTGATTTATAACCGTTAAATGAACAATCGAGCCTCGACGAATCAAACAGAACAATCCGATCTAAATTACTTAAACGTTCAGAACATAACTAATTGTTTTTATTGCCGGAGCGGAAACATTGCGAATTTTATTCCACAAATTAAATTTTGTGCATCGAAAAGAATTGTTTCTAAAACATATTGCGAAGCGTATGATAAGGTATTCTGTTAACGCGATAACATCGTATTTTCATAGTTTCTAGACCGAATTTCACAAAATTTACAAAAATAAAGGTAAGAATTTATCCAGTCACAACATTTAATAAGAGAGTATTCGAGATTGAATACTTATCCAATATACAGTCGAAATTAATAAGATTTGTTTCAGTTTTGATTTATTAAGCAAGATAAAATTAGAACCATACTTTATTGGATGCGAAGTCTACTGTTGACAGAATTACTAGTCATAAACTTCATATTTATGATAGGCATCCCTTACTTGATTTAGGTATATCGAAGGAAGATTCTGTTGATCCAGGATTCCGCAGAGGTTCAATCAAAGTCGTGTTTACGTGAAACATGTACGGAACGCGAAAGCAAGTGGTTGTTAATTGAAAACAGCACGAAGAATGCAATAATGGTGCCGCGAAACTTTTAATTTGTTGTGCTCGCCCACGCTCCTTCAGGGGGCATTGACTCCGATCGATCTGCAAATGGGAGCCGAAGCCCACGACCGCAATCCCAATAACAAACAAAACATCCAATACCGGTGGAAGAACTAGAGTCAAGGAAGAAATCAACGATCAGACAGAGGAAAACAAAGAGGGGAGAGGACTATCAAACAATGTGTTATTTTTTTCTTCTTTTTTACATTGACTGCACACAAGAGGCCCTAAAGAAAATAATTCTCCCTCAGGGCCTTTGTCATCATTGGGGATGCTGTATGGAGGGCATTTTTAGGAAAGGAAGGAGAAGAGGGGACTATCAAACTATGTGCATATTTTAAGGTAAATTTTTTAAAAAGTGAAAACTTCTTTAGCACCGTTGTGATTTGAAACTCGATAAAACGAAAAATAAACGCTAAAAAGAGACAAACACATACATCTATAGAATTTAGCCTGCGAGAGAATGAGAAAGTATAATCGATCTCCTCTTTGTGCGGTGCGTAGTAGCCTCCCCACTCTTGTCTATTTTAGTTTTCTGAAAATTTCACTTCTACAGCGTTTGAATTGCAAACTCATGATTTTTTTACATTAGCTCCACACAAGTAGCCTTAAGGAAAATACTTTCCCTCAGGGCCTATGTCATCTTTGGGGATGCTGCGTAGAGGGTCTTTTTAGGAAAGGAAGGAGAGGAAGTTTTGAAAAGGAAAAAGGTGTGAGGGGAGGGTAGGAATCTAGGGGTTAGTGTTTTCATGAGTGACGGACGTACGAATCTATCCCTCCCACTGCGAGGCAAGGAGGTGTTCCGAGAGATTCCTGCTGTCAAGATCAAAAGGTTTCCCTCCACCAGTCTCCCCCGATGCGATCTGCCACGCAGTTGGTGGGTAGACGTGAACATCCGCCGCCAAACATCAACCCTTGCTAAGTCACCAAACGTAGCAAATCACTTGGGGTGACCTATGGGGTTGGTGTTGGTGATCCTATAAATGGTTCCCGAGGGCGGCGGTACCTACAACCGCCTAACAAATTGAAATAATAATAGTTTCCTATATAAACAAGACCAGCCCACAGAATCAGTAATTGAAATGTAACAAATAAGTAGTGTTGTACATTAATTAGTCGAACATTACAAGTTTTCAGTTGTATAGAACAAAGTGAGACGATCAAACAACTTGCTCGACTTGCTGTCAAATTTGGTTCACACGCGATGTTCGTAATTGTAATGGCTGAACTTGTTTCTAAGTTTGTTGGAAGTTTGCAGAGGTGAAAGCAAAGTAGAGGTGACTGAAATGTCAGGTACCATTTAACCATAAAAACCAGGTAAATGATTTCCACCCAATCCCACAGTCGACGCAAGCTTATCAGATTCTAGCAGTATAGGTATAATAACATCGTAACAAAAGTATCTTATTATTTCGAGCGTATATTGTGAGTTAAGGGCTCTACACACGACACTCCATGCTGGCCTGCAGGGACATCTGCCGCAGAGTCCCTGCATGCGTCTCGTTCTAGCGGCACTTTAACAAATGAGACAGCGCTAGTTCGCTCAAACCCACGCTCTCTGCAGGCACTGCCTGCAGGCCAGCATGCAGTGTCGTGTGTAGAGCCCTTTCTTCAATCTCGAATGCCTTCTCATTCCCGCATCACTTCGTCCATTACTAATAAAATAAGGGACGAGGGATGCCATTGGTTAGATTTTGCACCCCGCCGGCGCTGCTCAGCCATACAGATGAATGTAAGGACAATCAGAAGGACACGGGTTCAAGTCCCGTTGGCGGCAAGTATCTTTTCGCGGAAGATTTTTCAATGTAAATGAGTGTTTCAGGCTGACAATTATTGCTTATAATAATTGTTACCCTTTGTGCTATGCATAAAAATCTTGTCTAAAACGTTAGTTTATAAATTAAAAAATAATAATTAATATTTGGCAAGTTTAAGTATTTCCCCAATAAATGCAGACATAATTTGTCTCGACGCCATCTAGCGAGGGATTTAACACTAACAATGTTTCCCTCGCAAAAATAAAGTTGGTTGTTTTCAGGTGGGAAAAAAATATAATAAGCAGTAATTGTTGAATGAAACACTAGTATATATTGAATTATTTGGCGGGTATTTGATAAGCCGCCATAGCTCAGTGGTCAGAGCATCCGACCGGCAATCAGAAGGACACGGGTTCAAGTCCCGTTGGCGGCAAGTATTTTTTCTCGGAAGATTTTTCAATGTAAATGAGTGTTTCAGGCTGACAATTATTGCTTATAATAATTGAAATTCTTTCAACTAACCAAGAGTGAATACTCGTAATTCTTTTGTTAAAAGGTTTAACGAGCGGTTGAGGGAACAATTAGTTTTCTCAGGGTTATTTATTGTTAAAATACCCATAAAATTATTGTCCTAAAGTACTGTTTAACTATTATTGAACTGCGTCATACTTGCAAATTGATTGTACCTACTCGAAATAAAGACTAATAATTGTGTTTGCTGTATAAAAAGTGTGCATTTTTTTAATAATAAATTTTGTGATGAAGGCTTCTTGCTGAGGTTCGTGACCCCTGCTCCAATTTCCTCCACTCCTCGCGGTTTGGAGAAAATTAGAGAGCTGCGGACACGGAAGTACCGGAGGCCAGTGATACTTGGTCGCTCCAGCACATTGGTGACCTTCCCCTGTTTCTTCTGCTCTCCACTTTGCAGTCACTATGAGTTTCTCCAAGTAGAATTCCTCAGTTTGGCAAGCAACGTATCCAAACTTAACATACGTTTTAGGCAGATAGTTCAGAGACTATTGCGCATGCCTAGCTCTTCCAGAATTGCCCAACTCTTCCAATTTGGGCGTCTGGAGTAGAATCATACAATTTGTCTAAAGAATAATTACTTTTTCAAATTTTCTTCAGGCAGGCAAGAACCATAAAATTGAAACTGCACCATTAAAACGGTCCCCATCTTGAACCGGAAACGTAACATACAAATAAATTTATAGAATTAAATGCAAAACGGTCAAGATAAAATAGGACTTGCTACACTCTAACTAATAACTGTATATGCCAACTCAGAATGAAACCAACTCAGAATCACCTGAGAAAGGTCATTAAGAGTGATGATAAAAAAAATATAAAAAATTGGTAGAGTTAAGTTAGGTTAGGGTTACCGGCTAATTTTAATTATTTTTTCATAGCTTTAATGACTTTTCTGAGGTAGTTCTGAGTTGGTTTCATTCTGAGTTGACATGGAACCCTTTGAACGGGCGTTCGAGTCTTGGTTTTATAATCATAAAAAAAATATTAAGTGGTTTTAATGAAAGAAATTATTCAATAATATTACTAACAAATTGTTTCCATTCATTTCCTCGACTATATCGTCATTAAAAATATGTGGGTTTCTCTTGATATTTATTCCAACTTTTAGAAAACGGTGTCACCTACATACAATTATTGCTATTTTGGAAAAACCATTAGAAACAAGGTTTTGCTTTTATTAAGTGTAAAAAAAAAAACAGAAATGGCGGGGGCGGACTTGGTAAACAGACCACACGGATCACTGATTAATCATCTCTCATTTTATAACGGAGATGACCGCATGAACCATCTACAAATCATAAATCTTTCAAACTACTTTCGCGTGGGTAAGAACAGATAAATTATTCTCCACGAGCCGTCATTGGACAGTCAAATTGTAATACATAGCTTTATTACTTAGTAAAATTTCCATAAAGTAAGATGTTAGATGGGTAAGCGGTAAGGTCTGAGGCGACTGCCCAGTTCGCTCGGACAGTCGCTAAGACACTGAGTGAGATCGTATATAATATTAAACTTATATATATATATATATATATAAATCAAAATATGTTTGCTTGGGGATATATGAGGGTCTATGACTATGTATAATTACAACCACATGACAATACATCTGAAAAGATGTTTTATTCATTACAAAAACTCTTGCAAAAATGTAAAAATTTGAGAATGACATTTTGCAAAAAAATGATTGTTCAATCAAAATTCAATTTTCGAAAATCTTTAAATTAATGAATTTTTTTGAAGTACTCACTCATGGTACTAACCAAAATCGAATACTATGTACTATCTAAAAAAATTATATATTTATTTTAAATTGGTACCTATGTTAGGTACCAAATTTGATTGATTGTTCTTATAATATACAAAAACGTATGTTTGTAATAGAAAATTTGAAAGAAAATTGCAAAGGGTGACACGCGAGCTGTTTGAAACTCTGAATGTACCGGGTCTGAATATATTGAACGCGGGAGAGGGGAGGGGATCGCGGAAGGGGAGTTCGTAGAAGAGGGAGAGGGAAGGCGGGGAAGGTGGAGGAGGAACTCGTGGGGGAAAGGAAACACGGGAGGGTAAGGGGAGGCGGAGGCGGAAGGGGAACGGGACGAATGGGAAAAGACACGCAGGGAGAAACAATTTCTTAATTAGTGGCTGTGCAACGCATGCCAGGAACTCGCTAGTAATAATATACAAAGTATTGTAGAAAGAAAATAAGGGATGGGAAATGCATTTACTTTCGATTTACCTACACTAGATAATTACTTTATATCAACCATAAAATGGTACTATGGCACGAAGTGTTTGTACTTCATATTAATTACCCAGGTTATAGCGGGAACTTGGCACGCCTCTGAAAATCAGGGCTGTGAACATATTAATAGTAGTTAACTAACTAATTAAAACAATGTTTTGAAAGTTTGAGGTAATTTTGTGCCAAAAACACACTTAGTATACCTCTTCAAACACAGAACTTCTGTTCAAACTGATGAAGGGCAAAAATCTCTTACTTATCCATTTCGCTAAAACAACTTTTGGCCAAAGAAATTTTAAATTTTAAATACAATGTACGTACTGCCAATAGCTATAAGACAGATCTCACATCAAAGATTTTATCGACCAATTTACATGTATGCTTTTCTAATAGTACGATGATTATTGTTTTTTTTTTTACGTAAAATTGTGTTATTATTAGTATTTTTGTTACAAAAAGTTAGAAGCAGGTGACACCGGTCCACCTCCAGTCCGAGTTAACTACGGCTGACATAGCGATTCCCCCCAAAGTTAAGGCACCAGACCAGTGCAGTCTTCTATATGTGACAAAATAATTTTTTTAAATTTCATTTTCTGAAATGTGTATTTGTTAAGAATGCTTTCACCAAATGTTTTAAAGAAATTCTTAAAATTGACGGAGATACAGCATTTTATGTGAACCAGCCAACTTCTGCTACCTCAGGCTCTGGATTGTTTCCGAAAAATATTGATCTTTCCAGAAGCGTCGCCCATATTAAAATGTTCGGATGCCGAACTAACAAGAACGTTCCGGCCACCGCTCGTAAGACGCCTAACCCGGCATTGCGTGACTGGACAGTAGGTACCTATCACATCGATACTGAGCTGCAGATCTACCTACCTCTCACGCGTTCCAGAAAAGGTACGAACCATTGCGCGCCTGAAATGCACAGTTCGGGCGCTTTCGAGAAATTCGCCGAGTGAAGAATTACTGCCAAGAATTACTGTGAAGAATTACAAAGCAACACTCCGATTTGTCGGGCTATATAAAGGCGCCCGGCAACAGACACAGTATTCAGTGTTACGGTGTTTTCATAGCGTTCAGCAAGCTCGCCTCAAGCAACCGCAGTTAACCTTGAGCCAATGAGAAACTACGTTCGTTTTGTTTACCTAAGTGCCGGTAGTGTAGTAAATCTGTTTCGCTGTCCATTCCTGAATTGATTTGCAAATTGTAATTTTTGGTAGAACTCAATAAAGACTTCCAACACGCAAATCTCATTGTTCTACATTGGCAACCTTCAACCACGAGTTCTACATATGTGAAACCGTTTGTACGTTGAATTATCCTTAAGCAAACTTTGAACGCGTTTTCAACTTGGTTATAAACATATTAAAAGAACTATACCCGATTTGCATGCAACAAATCTTAAACTTTTAGAAAATCCAGTATATGTGGCAACACGTAGGGATTTTTTTTTAAAGGGCCACCTTTTATTTTGTTTTTATGAAAACCGTAAATAAAATTCGCTAAGCCACCATTTTTTTATAATTTTTTTAGATATCGAAATTCCCCTACGTAGTGATATAAATCCATATGTCTAGTTTCCTATTAAAACGTATGGCGTAATCGCTGTCAACCGCCGAGCAGTAATTTAGTCGGGAGTGTCCTGTTGAAAGCGGCGTAAACCGCAAACTGTACTTTAGATTCGTGAACACAAATTTATGTGCAGTCTCTATACGTATATATTGACTATTAGTATTAATAGAAAAAATCCATTAATCGTTTGCTTGAAAATAATTACGAAAAGTACACCCTTGTTTTTCTGTTTGTTCTCTTTCATATTTTCTTTTAGGTTATTAGTGTTATCTTCTTCTCGAATGGTACATTTATGTAATTGAACAAGAAGATGTATAACTGCACCATTTAAAAAAAAAATAATACAAATCTTAGAAAAAATCAAAAATTCTCCACCTTTCCAATTTCACTGAATTCTACTTCCATCATACCTTTTTCTCTCTCAGAACATTCTCTCTAAATTCTAAATGTAGTCATAATTTGTCTCGACGCCACCTAGCGAGGGATTTAACACTTAAAATGTCTCTCTCGCAAAAATAAAGTTGGTTGTTTTCAGGGGGAAAAAATATAATAAGCAGTAATTGTTCAATGAAACACTAGTATATATTGCATTATTTGGCGGGTATTTGATAAGCCCCCATAGCTCAGTGGTCAAGAGCAGCTGACCGGCAATCAGAAGGACACGGGTTCAAGTCCCGTTGGCGGCAAGTATCTTTTCTCGGAAGATTTTCAATGTTGATGAGTGTTTCAGGCTGATAATTATTGCTTATAATAATTGTTAACATTCTCTCCTTTATTTCCTTAAAAATATCCTCCACACAGAAAAGACGACACGGGACTCGAAAGCAATTATTTTCCTCAGAGCCTGCTGTGAGAAGTGAATGCAAAAAAAGTAAAAAAAAAAAATGTTTGAAAATTAAATAAAAGATAATTACGTAGTGACAACCCTGAATGTAAGTATGTGCTCGACGATCGTGACGTAATTATTACGTAATTCCAGCGCGGTAGAGCCGGTACAGCACGGGGGGCAAGGGGGGCACGGGGTCGTCAGTTCAGAGGCGTGCGAAATTGGCTAAAACACGGTGTTGGCGTTCCGTGAGAAAATGGCCGCTTATCGGTTCAGCGGAATCGTTCCCGTTATTCCATTGTTGCCAGTTAGTGCACTGGATTATATTAGACGAATGGCTAACGAAACATCGATAGGTTCATTAGCAAGTATTAGAAATAAAGGGCTTTTACAATTTTATTCACACAATTAGGCGTCATCAAAGAATAAGGGGGCATACATTAATTACGTGAGCTCATGTAAATGTTGGGGGCGGGGGGAGGGGTCCAGTGAAATCTCACCAAATCTCATTTAAACCGGGATGGCCAATAAAAATCTCACATCAACTTTATCCCAAATTTTGTTCGCTGAAAAAGTCTAATGACGTGGGCAGGGGCCAGGAAAAAACCCATCCCACCCTAATCCATTATGCCCTTACCGTTAGGATAAATATGATCTTGGACAGTTTTCAGCTTATTGTCGCGATTATATTTACCTCATGATGAATACTTGGAGCAGGTGGATGAGTTTGTTTATTTGGGAAGTACGTTTACGAGAGATGGGAAGGCTGATAGAGATATTGAAAGAAGGGTGAATGCAGGTAACTCTATAATTGGAGGACTGAACGCCGTTGGCACCAACAAAACTGTCCAAAGACGCGAAACTAGCCGTCCATAATCGAGTACTGGTAACTACCCTGATGTATGGCAGTGAGGCATGGAACTGGCAGAGGAAGGATGAAAGTAGACTGAACGCTGTAGAAATGAGATCCCTGAGGCGTATGTGTGGTAAAACCATGTATGATCGTGTGAGAAATGTGGAAATCCGCAAAGAATGCAAGGCTGATGTAAGCGTAAAGAGTAAGATCAAAAAAGGAACACTCCGATGGCTTGGGCATGTAGAGCGAATGAACGAGGAAAGGAGTGTAAGGAGAATATACAACGCAAATGTGAATGGTAGAAGAAGTCGAGGACGCCCAAGAAAGACATGGCACGACCAAGTGAATCAGATACTTGAGTCGGGCCATGTCAAGAGACAGAATAATAGAAGAGAATGTATGAGACATTGTATGAATGTAAACGAGGCAAGGAATGTGTGCCAAGACCGGGATGTTTGGCGGTCCGTCCTCTCTGCCTACCCCTGTGGGGAAACAGCGTGATGGTTAGTTAGTTAATATTTACCTTAACGGGTGGGGGGGGGGGGGGGGTCAAAGTATAGGATGGGGCGTGGGACAGGGTGGGACCCCAGATAAACCACTGATGTTACGTGAGGGTGGGGTCCCCACCAAATCTCATTTAATCTCACCAAAGGGGGGAAGGGGGCTAAATTGAAAAAAAAACTGCTCACGTATTTAATGAATGCCCCCTAGGGAAAGCATTTTCCTAGGGAAAGCATTTTCCACACAAATTCAAAATGAAACATTGTCATCAAATAGCATATCGGCGCCATTTCACACAGGAGGCCCCGAGGACAATAATTTCTCTTAGGGCCTATGTCATCTATGGGGATGCTGTGTGGAGGGTCTTTTTGTGGAGGAAGTTCTGGGAAGGAAAAGGGTATGAGGGGTGGGTAAGAATCTACAACGTATGAATCTATCCCTCCAACTGCGGTGCAAGGCGATGGGTCAAGAGAGTCTAGCTGGAAAAGTCAATGGATTTCCTCAAGCAGCCTCTCTCGATCCGGCCCGCCACGCAGCAGGTGGGAACATCCGCCGGCTAGACCTGGACCTCACCTAATGAACCCGGACACCCTTGCTAAGTCACCAAACGTAGAGAACCACTTGGACTGACCTGTGGCAGAGGTGGTTATCCAATAAATCGTTCATGGGGCGACGGTACCAATACACGCCTTCCAAATTGTTATGGTGGAGTTAATGTAAAAAAAAATACCTTAAATTAATTTTTTGAACAATAATCCTAAACCTAAAAAACTGCTTAAATCGACTTTAAAAAAAAAGATATATTTTTCTCACGCAGAGAAAACTTTATTGAACTAGAAAATTTAGATACAATAATTGTTATTGATGGATTGAAGTGTTTATTACTTGAATAAGGCAACTACTGTGCCGTATCAAATTACTATAATTTAAAGACAAGCGTGAAATATATTCTGAAAGGTGACAGCACGACCCTGCAGCCTGCATATCTGAGCGGTTGCTGAGAATAACAACGCAAGTCTAAACTGAGAAATAAATCTACATTATACTTATGAAAATAATATTTAATAAAATCTTTTCGTGTGACTCTACTAGACAAGATTGTATACGTTTTATCCATGATCACTTTGAAAGATACCAACGTCGTCATTTTTTGAGATTAGAAAAATAATTTTGTTTTAGTTTTCAACTCTTTAAAAACAATACATTTTATTCAAAGTACAAAAAAAATCTAAGACAACCACATTTAGAATTGGATACGTTTTTAATTTTCCACGGCCAAAAGTATTTTCGATATTTGGTTTTGGGGTGTTATGCCGTGTTGCGCTACCCCCTTCTTTAGCCAACGTTTCGACAGCGTTGCAGTGTCCATCATCAGGGCAGATCCGGCAGATCCGGCAGATCCGGTAGATATGTGACACGGCATAACACCCCAAAAACAAATAACGAAAACATATGAAATTATTTTCTTAAAAAAATATATATATACATCCGAGATGGTTCCTTGACAACTCAGAATCATGCAATTTCAACACCCCTTTGAATACACCCCTCATTAAAAGTTATGAAAAAATATTGAAAAAAGCCCATAACCTAACCTAACGTAACCTATTTAACCAATTTTTCATTTAAAAAAATTAAATAATTTAAAAAATATATGTACTGCATTCTACGTAAAAGCCCTTTGGGCGTTTAAATACATACATAAATATTTGTTTTTCATCAATTTTAATAATTTTTTGAAGGAGTTGTCGAAGTTGCATGGTTCTGAGTTGTCCGATGACCATTCCGAGATATCGAAAAACTAATTTTACTATTTTTAGTTCTACAGATAATAAATTTTCATCAAAATAAATAGTAAAAAAGGAGAATAATGGTACAGTATGTCAGAATAATAAACCTATGTATGAGACGATGTATGAATGTGAATAAGGTAAGGAGTGTGTGCCAAGATCGAGTTGTTTGTCGATCCGTCCTCTCTGCCTACCCCTACTGCGAAGCGGTGTGATGGTTAGTTATTTAGGAGACCATATTAATTAGAATAATTACTTTCTTTTAAGAAAAATCCTGATTTTGGGATATTTACGAAGGTCCAGCAATAAGTACCCGTGTTTGAAGACCGGTGGCGTTGCTGAGGAAGTTGAGATTATCGTCGTGTTCTGCCGTCTGTCAAAGGACATCATACTAAATTTCAGACTGATTCGTAGGTTAGTTTTTATTTGGCAGCCACTTGTATAATAATTATCTTTTCATTTTTTTATGTTTAAAAGCATAGTTGGATGCTATCCCTGGGAACCCTTCACCATTTCTTGACAACTGTGAGATTTTGGTTCAACGAATTTAAAGTGGTCGTACATCAGTTTTTGATGAGGAGCGACCAGGCCACCCGGGAAACGTGGTTACCTAGGAAATCGGATCTAGATTCTCGAAATAAGTCATCAGCACATTCATCCATGGCCAAAGTGCAAGAATTGCGCCACGAATTGCTGCCGCACCCATCCTACTCGCTCGACCTGGCTCCCTGCGACTTATTTCTTGTTCCCCACCATGAAAACATGGCTCGGGGGAAGAAAAACAGCTCAAATGAAGAGGTTATCGCCGAAACAGAAGCGCATGTTGACAAATCGTGTTTTTGGAGGGGTCAAAGAAATGGCAGAAACTTTGGGAAAAGTGTATCGACTTGAGAAGATAACGTTGAAAAACAAAAAAAAAAAATTGTGAAAAACTTGCATCTTCATTTCTAACACGTGTACTTATAATATACCAGGTCTGGGAATGTTCCCGGGTGCACATCGCTAAGTACAACTAAGAATATTTTTGTAGAATTTAACCAAAACATAAATATACTTGACTCCCTTCCAACCTGAGCATGGTAATTTGTTCACGGACCATCGAATCCCACACCTTTGCGGTTCATTGCAGATCACGATCGAATAAAGTTGCGTCGGACTTCAATAATAGCCTCTCTTATTCACTGGTCCCGTGACCCCAATCACATCCTCTTCCAACGGGTCTTCCGGAACCGGGCGACGCCGGAACCCGAGTCGATTGACAAATACCACAAATGAAAATCCTCGTATACTGCTGAAAAATCCGCTGTAACCTCACCCTATTTCTCATAAACGACGAAAGAACGGAGCTGTCAGTAGAAGTGTATGTATGAAGCCTGATACTAATAAATTATTTATTATGGGAGTTGGGAGGGGCCCCAAAATATTTCCATGACAGAACCATGAGATAATCTCCTTAAATTAGTTCAGTGGTCAGAGCATCCGACCGGCAATCAGAAGGGCACACGGGTTCAAGTCCCGTTGGCGGCAAGTATCTTTTCTCGGAAGATTTTTCAATGTAAAATGAGTGTTTCAGGCTGACAATTATTGCTTATAATAATTGTTACCCTTTGTGCTAAGCATAAAAATCTTGTCTTAAACGTTAGTTTATAAATTAAAAATAATAATTAATATTTAACAAGATAAAAGCATTTCACCAAAAAATTTAGGCATAATTTGTCTCGACGCCACCTAGCGAGAGATTTAGTACTAACAATACCTCCCTCACAAAAATAAAGTTGGTTGTTTTCAGGTGGAAAAATGTAATAATCAGTAATTGTTGAATGAAACACCAGTATTTATTGAATTATTTGGCGGGTATTAGATAAGCCGCCATATCTCAGTGGTCAGAGCATCCGACTGGCAATCGGAAGGACACGGGTTCAAGTCCCGTTGGCGGCAAGTATCTTTTCTCGGAAGATTTTTCAATGTAAAATGAGTGTTTCAGGCTGACAATTATTGCATATAATAATTGTTACCCTTTGTGCTAAGCATAAAAATCTTGTCTTAAACGTTAGTATATAAATTAAAAATAATCCTTAAATTCTTGGATTTATACAGACAAAGTGTCCGGAAACTTGTATTACAAGCGGAAAACTTGTGAATCTAATTTAGAGAGGGCAAAAATATGAACTTAATTTTTTTTTTAATTTTTCGGCAAATAAAGGGTTTTAAAACGTTTGGAAACGAATCTACGCTTCAACGTATTTCAAAATACATTAAACAGCTGATATTAAACGATTTTTTTTAATTTGAAAAAAAAAAACAATTTTGGACTCGATTTATTCGAAAACGAAAGCCTAAATAACAAAAGTTAAACCATAAAATCGACTCAAAATGTGATGCAGACTCGCAATTTTCCCGCTTGTACTACGAGTTTCCAAACACCGTGTGTAATGAGACAAGGTCCGGAAATTCGTATTTCAAGCGGAAAACTGGTAAATCAATAATAGATATTATAAAATAAAATAAAACTCCTTTCTCGAACGGAGCATTTCGAATTAATTAAAAAAACTTTTTCCCGCAACTAAAGGTTTTAAAATTATTGGAGCCGAGTCTACCCTTCGATGCATTTCAAAATACATTAAACGGCTGATATTAACACTTAGCGACCGTTTTTTTTTAAATTTCATAAAAAAATTTCAGTCTCGGACTCGATTTGCTCGAAAACGAAAGCTCAAATAAAAAAAAAGTTATACCACAAAATCCGACTCCAAATGTGATGCAGATTCACAATTTTCCCGCTTTTACTACGAGTTTCCGAACACCGTGTGTCCGTGTGTAATAGGGTCACGTCAGGCCTGATGAAAGACTAGCTTTGAACGTCGGAGGAAGGTATTGAACGGTTCAACTATGTAAGTATATAAGATTACAAAGCAATCTGAGATAAGTAACTCAAGTTCAAATAATGTTTTGTATATTTAGGTTCTACGGACAAATCCAACAAACTCCTTGTTTGTTAAGGTAGTCGCCACGCTACAGACGAAAGTTAATAAGGAATGTTACATTGTGTCATCACTCTTAAAAAAACACACTACACACGTCACAAGAGTACTTGTAATGTTCTTCAATCTCAGTACTTCAATGAGTACTTGAAATGTGTTCGGGAAAACTTCAATAAAGATCGAGGTTCCTCGAGATTACAATAAACTTTATTTACGTTATCATGATGTTTACAATGAGTATTTAACTGGACCTGACGTCCATACTATTGGAACCTCTAAGTAGTTCTGAAGCCAGCAAGCCAAGCCAGTGAAGCCGACACTGAGGGAGCCCAGCTGTCTATCGCGTAGCATCGGCTATTTCCGTAACCGTTCGGGCATTACACACGAACGATTATAGTCACCACTCTTCTAAGGTACTACTTGGGGTGAATTTGTCTTTTACAGGTAGCCAAGATTATTCTGATGTAGTGATACAATAATAAGACGTGGGTAATCTTATTTCCGTTTATTGCGAGAGCTGTACAATATTGTTCTTCTAGGACGCCTGGAAAAGGATGAATGGACAACAAACAGACCCTTTCATGCATTACTCATGCTGTCTCACTCATACACGCATGTCTCTTTCATACCTTAAGAGTTACCACACTACTTAACTGAAATCTGTTGAGAAACCCCAAAACCACATATAACTATCTATACTATCGACATCAGTTGAAGGATGTTGAAACCACATATATAATCCTATATACCACAGAACTTCAGTGAGAGGCTGAGGGCCTCGCTAAAAACAACACATAACTTTTTTCCGAAATTCCACCTTTTTTTTCCCATACAAAAAGACGTACCTACTAAAAATCCTTAGTGTGAGGTACGATCTTACTTGCTGAGAGCCTGCCGGGCGCCCGATTCGATTGTGATTGGCCCGTATCATAATAAATCTGGCCGCACACGCCGGACTAATTTGATTGTTTTACCTCAAAACTACCCCTTAAAGTTGGAATTTCGAAAAAAGTTATTTATCTTTTTTACTTGTACTATCATGTAGAATCACCTCCCGAAGTTAATGCACTTTACCCCCGGACACCCTGTATACGGAAGAACGAAAACCAGGATAGAGTGCCATTTACTACTATTCTGAAATACTTGCTAGATTCACATGATGCCTCAAGTATTTTGTTGATTTATTTTATCATGTCTTGGGAGTCACCTACTCCATCTCCCATCCACTTCCGCGTCGTTCATTCCCCTGACACTCTTTTCATCCATCCAATACAAACGAACTAAATTATCTAAGCATTCCAAGCTTTGCTTCCTTTCCAGTCGCATTCATTACACTTCATCGGCCTTGGGTTGATGTATAGTCTAAATACCATTTGAATCTATTGATATTTATAGAAGGCTTTTAACCCAAAGAGTCTCTTTGTTGCAATGTATTTCTTTTAAGGCGGAATCAGATGATTCACTTTTGGTTCATTTCCGCCTCTTACACTCGGAGTGATACGTCAGAACAAGAAATGAAACAAAAGCGCCGAATGAAAGCAAAGTGAAACTTTTGAACACGGAGTGAACGCTCGTTCAGTCCATCTCGCGTCGTGTACTAGGAGGACGTGATCACATCGCACGCAAAACGTTAAAATGGTATTCGTTCGGCTAATTTGGTCGCTTTTTGGAAAAACTCATATACCTAGATCTCATAGAAATCGTTGAATCCCTTATTATCTTGGAGAGAAATATCATTTAAACGGTGTTGGAAAGAGATAACAACACGTTATATAGTCAAATCTAAAAGTTAACCACAAAATAATTCAAATGTGCACCTTTATGAAACCGCGATTTGGAGAAAAAAAAGAAGAAACTATGTTGTTGTTTTTTTTTACATGAACTCACACAGGAGGCCCTGAGGAAAATCATTTCCCTCAGGGCCTATGTCATCTTTGAGGATGCTGTGCGGAGGGCTTTTTAAGGAAAGGAAGGAGAGGAGATTTCTGAGAAGGAAAAGGGTTTAAGGGGTGGGTAGGAATCTGGGGGTTCAGTGTGTCTTGGTCATCCGCCTCCAAGACCTAGACAAACCACACCCCATGAACCCGGGCACCCCTGCTAAATCACCAAACGTAGCGACCCACCTGGGGTGACCTATGGCAGAGGTGTTGGTTATGCAATAAAGGTTCCCGGGGCGGCGGTACCCATTCCCGCCTCCCAAATTTGGTGTGATTTTTTAAATTAATTATTTTTAATGAAACGACTAAAAAATGAGGTGATGATAACGTTTATAATTCATTAAACAAACACTTTAATTTTACTAGTAATTTTAGTAAAAAAAGTTTATTTTAGTTAAAAAAAATTAAAGTTTGCGTGCAAAATTTTAAATTTTTAAAAAAATTACATGATAATTATTTCTAAATATAAAATTTGAAAGTGAGTGAAGCGTTTGATTCCGCCATTAGCGAACAGCTGTCAAATTGCGGATAGCGCGGGAAAATTTATTTTGCATTGCATTCGATTCCAAAGGACGCACCTGAAATACCATCCTTTTCTTATTCACTTCGTTCAGCTATGATAGATAAAACAAGAACGTGGTATATTTTTGTTTTATCTGTATGACCATAACCTGTCTTTGTATTTATTTAGTCTATGAGTTGAGTCCACCTGGTTACACCGATAGCCAAACACGTCACGACTATTTACAGTTTGGCGTGATCAAATGTTAAAAACGCGTCAATTGTTTGTTTTTCGCTCTCAATGACTTATTACCTATTATTCTTACATCATCATCAAATTTCGTCTGAACATAGTCACGTTGTAAAATTTCAAACGGGAAGTAGACATGATTGTTTAACAGACGCAAAATACAGTCGAAAATAAAAATGTTAGTTTTTGTGTGGCTCTATCTGATACCCTAGCAGTGTGCATGCCCTCTTAGTCTAACTATGTTCATCTTCTTTTATGTTTGCCCTATTTGACTGATCCCCACACACGCTTTTCTGTGGGGTAATTTTAGGTTATGAGATGCACATTGCACAATGCGATCATGAGTATTTCGATGTCACACAAAAACATATAAGAACTTTATTTTCGCTTGTATTTTGCACATAATTTTCGATTATATATTACTAGCTGACCCGGCCAAGCGTTGCTGCGTAAAAACATAAGGTCTGGATGATTATCCAACCTTTATAACCACCGCCGTCTTTGAGTTAATCGCGAAGAGACAGACAGATGCCGCGGAGGACTTTAATTTATAATACTTAGAGATGGTGTGAAAGATTATATCTAATAATGTGCATGAAATGCTTGGGGTAACTAACGTATTTAAGTTAATAAGGATTAATACGTATCCGTCTAAATAACTTTTCAATTACCGCAATATACGTGACCATTTTTTAGAAGATAGAATGGGTATAGTAAGCTATCCGTAAAAGACAGATATATGCCGTCGCGGACTTTTTTGTAGATCTATAAAAGAGGAATATCCCACCATGCATTGTTTTGTTATATCCCAAAAGGATTAGGCAGCGTTTTCGATGAAAGCTTGACTTTTTCCGACACTTCTAACAATTATCGTTATGTTTCAACCAATTTACATAAATCCTTGACAAATTACACACCTAAACCTTCCTCACGAAACACTATATCTTTTTGTGAAAACCGCATGAAAATCCGTTCAGTAGTTTTCGAGTTTATCGCGAACAGACAGACGACGCGGGGAACTTTAATTTATAATATGTAGAGATATTTTGTGTCTGTCTAAAGGGGTCCGAAGATGATCATTATCAATTGATAATAATAATAAGTTATTTATTTCAGCCGAACAGAGCGGTGGGTGCAATACTCTGTCAGCCATATAAAAGTATACATTGCATAAAATGGACTTACATACTATATAAAAAAAGAAAAAATAAAGTAATATAAAGAAGATTTAAAAAGAAATATATGTATATACACATATTTAGTACTCGTATATCTACTACGGGGGCTTCAGATGAATTCTCCATGTTTGGTGAAGAGGCACGCCCTGCCACTGGGCCACGGCCTGGACGAGAATGTACTACGATCTTTGGCAGCGCTGTCTCACCCCGGCTATTCTGTGGCGCATGTACCCTTCCTACTGCGAACATCTGCGAGGCACTGCATCGCCAAGGTAGGCCGAATAGCGCCCTAGATGCGTTATTGTATTGTACTCGAAGTGTGTTCATGACGCCTTGTGAGTATCTTGTCCATAGTTCGCCGGTGTAAAAACTCATGCAGTAGCTCTGGAATATTTGCTTCTTCACCGGAAAACTGCACCTGTTGAATCTCCTGGCGAGCATGTTGGCTCGCACGCTTAGTACTCTTCTTTGGCGTTCTATGTCATTTTTATCATTTAGGTCATCAGTGACGACATGCCCCACTGCAGATTTTGACATTGTCTCCGCCGAGGAGAATGGGTGGAATGACAGTAGGACCAGTATTTGCTTGAAACACCAGCAATGATGACTTTTTGGCATTGTACATCCAACCTAATTAAGCCAGCAGGAAAAGGAACTATAGATGCCCTGTTTAAAATGATACAGACAATGTACACGACTGGAAAGATACCAGAGGATTTCGAGAAATGTCTAATTGTCGCATTACCAAGGAAGGCGGGCACGACGAAATGTGAACAACACAGAACTCTTAGCCTAATATCCCATGCCTCAAAAATATTGACTAATATCATTCTAAAAAGAATCGAACCAAAAGTAGAGAACATCCTTTCCGGAGACCAGTTTGGCTTTAGAAGAGGTGTAGGAACCAGAGAAGCAATATTGTCGCTACAAATACTACTAGAAAAAAGAATAAAAAGAAACCAAAACACATTCATCGCATTCATAGACCTGGAGAAGGCTTTCGACAAAGTAGAATGGAAAAGACTCTTCGAGATTCTGAAGAGAATTGACATCAAATATAGAGATAGACGAATAATCCAGGCGCTATACAACAATGAGGCCGCTATAATTAGATGTGACAATGATACAAAAGAAGCCAGTATAAGACAAGGGGTGAGACAGGGATGCTCTGTCACCTGTTCTTTTTAACGCTTATATACAAAGTGAGATCGACGACTTGAGAGAGAGGATGAGTCACAGATAATGTGTAAAAAAGATATACGGGCAAAAGGTGGATATGATAAGGTTTGCTGACGATATTGCTATGGTTGCTGAAAGCAAAGAACTCCAAGAGGCCTTAACAATCATGCAAAGCATTCTTCAAAACAATTACAACATGAAGATAAATAAAGACAAAACAAAGCTGCTGACTGTAGGCCGAACGCAACATCAGATGAGAGTAGAGATGTCAGCAATTCCACTAAAGAACACCAAGGAGTTTGTCTACCTCGGGAGCAAAATAACATGGGACGGTCGGTCTAAGAGCGAGGTCGACAGCCGTATACACCAGGCTAGGCTTGCATTCAATAAAAGGTCGAAAATAATAGAATCGATTAATATAGACCTGAAACTGAGAATACTCCTCATCAAGACCTATGTATGGAGTATCTTGATGTACGGCTGCGAAACATGGTGCCTATCCGAAAGAGATAAACGGAGACTAGAGGCTTTTGAGATGTGGTCCTATAGAAGACTATTAGGAATTTCCTGGAGAGACCACATTACAAATGAAGAGGTTCTCCAAAGAATCGAAGGAGGAAGGCACCTGCTCAGGACCTTGTCCGAAAGGCACGCAAGATGGATCGGCCATGTAATAAGACAAGAAGGCCTCTTGCATGCCGTAATGGAGGGTATGACCGAGGGGTCAAACGCTAGGGGACGCCCACGCCGAGAGTACCCGGAGGACCTGCTGGTGGACGTGCGCTGCTCATCATATGCAGACTTCAAAAGAGCTGCACAAGACAGGGAAGAGTGGAAGAAACGAATAGATGACATTGCTGCAAACCAATCCCAGGATTGAAACCAGAGAGAGACATCAAACCATGACTGTCGAAGTATGCTTGGCATATGGCCAGAAGTTTTCTCATTGCCCTTACTGATGGGGCCAGTATGACCATGTCATCTGCATAACTTATATTATTCATTCAACGTGGCATCCGATTCTTGCTTGTTCAGTGTTTTACTAAGTTCGTCCATATATACGTTGAACAGCACTGGGGACATTGAGCCTCCTTGCCTAACGCCGCACTTTAATTTTGCTGCTTTTGACAGGCTGTCATTCCATCTGACGAAGTTTTCCTGTTGCTTGTACCATATACTCAATATATTTACAATTTGTGGTGGTACTTGTCGGTCCGTCAGTTTTTTTCCATAATTTATCATGACAAACCATGTCAAAAGCTTTGCTTAGATCTAGGAAGCATGCATATACCGATGTTTTTCTGGCCTATGTCAGTGAAAATGTGCATTGAAGTTCGATTGACAGAATATATATCGACCCGTCAATACTTTGCCCTAGTTGTTCAGTGGACTTTCTTTAAAACGACAATATACCCTAAAATATATTCAGAATCTTAAAGACGTAAGTAATAAATACACATTGCGACTCGCGACCCGTGTATTGGACGGGAACTACTGTCGAATTTGCCTTATCAAAGAAAAGAAGAAGAAAAATAATGTGGGAATCACGACATAAGTGAAGAAAGCGTAACAAATATACGCCGCGGCACGTACGCGGTACGGTCGAATTCACCCTAGCAGGCCTGGAGATTCGACCTTTCCGCCGCGTTCATTTTAATTAATTCTGAAGAACGTGTTACAAATATTTAAAATACGTCTCCATGTCTCACTCCCGAAGTTGTTAATTCATCGTCTAGAAAAATAAAATCTGGTGCTCACCGCTAATTTTATAATTGAAAAACGGGTTATAAAGTTTTTAAATCGTTGTACGTAAAATATATTAATATGGTAAGGTACTGTTTTTATCAATCTAAAATATAAATAACTTGCATTCCTTGTGCAGCATGGAAATAAAAAAGTTATCATAGTTACGAATTTGCCAAAAATGATTAAAATGTGAATTTTGAGCAAAACAAAAATTATTAGGGTTGGGGTTGTTGTGTACCGCCTTAACCTAAAGTGTGCGAATAAACTGATAATCTTTGAATTTTTCTTTCCATAATTGTAGTATTTTTATTTTTGTAATTTGTAATCTTAATGCATGGGTCACACACAGCTATAAAATATAAAAGATCATTTGGCTTGGCGGATTTCGGCATTTCGTTAGCCGTACATTCCCAATGGGAATATATGGCGAGCGATACGCTGAAATAAACCAAGTCAAATGATTTTCATAGATAAATTCGTTTGCCGTTTAAATACTGTACTCAGTTTGCAACTTTATTTCATTGTATTGAGTATTTTTAAAAAATATTAGGACCCGTGTAACCACCATACGTAATACGTACTATTTTAAATTAAATAAAAAACACTGCAATTGTCAAACGCATCAAAGACGTAAATTGACATAACCATTGACAATTTATATTGATCGTCTCCGGAGCGCTTTACAATCATGAATCCACTAGCAAATTAATCTTAGTTAGCAGTATTATAATTTTATATAAGAACTAATGTTGTAATTTATACATCGCTAGAAAGCATGCTACTAATGAGCAATTGCTACTTAGTGGCATATCTTTTGAGCATGCTACTGGATTCGCGTCAGGGTGGGTGGGTGCGCTCTAAGGGTGTCTGAACAGGTTTGCTTATAAGCATGCTAGTTTCGATTCGATAAATCATTAATTTTAGAGACATCTTATTCTCGCATCTCCTACTAACAAATGATTACATACTCCAAGATTTGCTCTTCTAGTTATACAATTACGAATCAGCTGACCTTTTTATTTTCTTTTTTTGTTCGTCAAAATTTTCTTAAATAATTACAATGCAGGCAATAAGATTATTTTATTTGTTCTGGGCGAATGGAACTAACTATATTTGTACCTGACACTGTTTTAACTGCTGGTAATTTCTTGCAAAGCTTCTATTTCAAGAGCATGCTTATAGATAGCACATTTGTTCAATTGTTTGCTTTGAGCATGCTTAAAACAAGCTTGGCATATACGAATAAATGTGTAAAGTTTAGGAGCATGCTCAAAGCACACTTATTTATGAGCATGAGTACCTCAATAGCCAATGGGAAGTAAAACGCTAAGCAGTTTCGAAGGCCGCTGTTGAAATGGATACGAGATTTTGACTTATGCTCCGTTGTTAAAAAAAAGTAATCCATGACATTTGCACGGATACTCGATCCATGCACGACCATTTGTCACATATAATTTATCACACACTTCTGAAATGCAAGGTTATGTTGTGATCAAACAACTCAAACAATGCAATAGAGATATCATTTACATTACATCAACAGTAGAAAATACATACATACTCACAAAGTATCTGCAAACAATTTGAAACATGATAAGGTTAACAACTTTTACGATTAGTGTACCTAAGGGGGAAAATATTAGACATGAAATATAATATTCTGAAAGAAAGACAACATTATTAGAGACAGCTGAAAAAAAAAACAGCTAAAAACAAATTTAATTTAATCGTACAATGCGTAAACACACGGAAACGAAGAACAACCGGCATGCTTGTAAAGTAAACATTGTAACGACCGTATTATGTACAGACGAAATAATATGCGAATGTATTATACATACGAGTATATACAATGTGTTTTGTATTATGTACATCGGATTATATTATGCGAAACAGATTGAAAGTAACTTTGTATATGCACTACAACAAATACCCGTGCTGGGTGATATACATACATAGACGAAATATCGATACAAACTGTTTATTGATATTTTGTTTGGGTAAATATTCAGATAAGTTGGACATCCAATATTCACAAACATTTAAAAAACATTTCGTATCAGTTTAATTATAATGAGGAGCATCTATTTTAGTCTCTGTATAAGCAAAATAATGCAATTTAAAAACTATTGTGTTAAAACTAAAATTGACAAATTCGTCGAGTTCATTTGGCAGCCATCGATAATTTTACTTTACTACTGATGTGACATATGTTTTTAGTTTTGTCTTTCTTTTACAATCTAACCAAAGATCTTAAAATAGGTTATTAGTTTGGGTTAAAAACTAACCCAAAAACCTACTTTTATATAACACTAGCAGACCCGGCCACACGTTGCTGTGCAAGGACGGATCCAGCTTTGGCGCCAGGGGAGGTCACATAGCGCCAGGGGGGGGTCACATAGTCGTGGTCAAGTAACTAGAAGTTATAATTTAATTTTGATAATAATAGTTACAAGTAAAAAGTAGGTCCACCTAGGTCCTGGACCCAGCACAGGGTGGGGTCATGACCCCCATGACCCACCCCTCCTGGATCCGCCCTTGTTGCTGAGACTAACGAAACACAACGCCATTAGCCAACCTTTATACCACCCGCTTGCCAGCTGGCCGCTGCCTGAATTGAATATTTGAATTTCTCGGCTTTTATCTACTATAATGAGCATGTATTATACATATAAACCTTCCTCTTGAATTACTCTATCTATTGGTGAAAACCGCATGAAAATCCGTTGCGTAGTTTAAAAGATCTATGCGCACATACATTTTGAGCGACTTCATTTTATACTATGTAATGATAATGTAAAAAAATAGCGGGAATAAAATACGTTAAATAAACGTTCGTAGAAAATGCGTTAAATAAAAATAAATAATAGCTCATAACAGTCATAGCCTAACCTAACGTAAACAATTTAACCTAGTTTTTATTTTTCAACCACTTTGTTGGATGTTTCTTGAGTTGTTCGGTCACCAAATTATTCTTACCTATTACCTATATGAATTTGAATGGAATAACTATTTATGCAATAATTAAAAACACTTTGTTTTTACCACAATAAACTTTATTAAAAAGTCGACATGTTTCGAGAACGATGTTCTCTTCATCAGGACATATAATGTACTGATGACTTTCAGTACATATAATGTACTGATGACTTTCAGTACATTATATGTCCCGATGAAGAGAACATCGTTCTCGAAACATGTCGACTTTTTTAATAAAGTTTATTGTGGTAAAAACAAAGTGTTTTTAATTATTGCATTAATAAAATGGTGCCACAAAGTGAATTTGCAAAATTTGAAGAAATAACTATTTAAAATTTAAATGGATTATTTTGCTTCTCCGGAGTCTGAAATAGATTCTCCTCATTGCCAAAAAACTGATGCGAAGCGTTTTAATAACAATTTGTGCGAAATAAAAATGTACAGTGCATCGAGATATTTATCTTTTTTGTATTAAAATTAAAAGTTTTAAAGACCAACATAGTATATTTAACATGGCCTGGTAATATTTCAAACTATTCTACAGTATTTGTAGTTTGGCCTGTTGTAGCGCATAATATAATCCGAATGCTGTTAAAGTGTTATTAGGTAGAAGAGGACTTACTGGCTTTGGGCGAGGGCGGGATGGCCGGCTTGGGCGGGCCTGCCGCGCATATCCGCCCAATCTTGGAGGGCGGCCGCAGCCCCGAGGGGCGGATAGCGGCGCCGGCCGGGGTGGCGGGCGGCTTCGTGGTCGAGTCGGGGGCGGGGGATATCTCACTCATCCTGATAACACTGTGCACCGGGCTTCAGAACATCACCACACGAAACACATTTAGCACACGCGATGTTTACTCTGGACAACAGAGCTATCAAAACAAAGCCAGAAAAAACACCCACGTTTGAAAACGATTGCTGAAAGCAAGGCGTGAAGCTGAATCTTGTGGAATTCACGCACAAAGCACAGTTTTTAATAGCACTATTTTGTTAGTTTCACAGTCCGCATTCACGATTCACCAGCAGATAATTAATTAACGTCACACGGTCACAACAAAGAGAAGATTGCAAATTTTATTTCATTCTCCGTCTCTGCGAGCAGCGAGCTATGTTCCAACACTGCTCCAATTAAGATGCACGCCGTCTAATCAAACCGGGAAAGTCTCCGCTGAAACAAAACACGAACGCTATAAAGTAGATGTGGTTGAAGATACAAGGTATGCAAAAGGGGACCAGTTCACCAGTGCTCAGTACAAAACCAAACTACCGGAACACGCAGATAATTACGACTACACGAGCCACTGACTGCACACAACACCTCACCAAGAACGCTGGAACATTATCATTCGGCGTTACTTGTACGATCACCTGATTGATTTGACAGATGTACGTGCGCGATACAAAATGAACACGATCAAAAGAATCGGTCTTGAGGCCTGAGCCACTAGTGAAAGAGTTTATTTTCAGTGGACAGGACCCAATGGCCGATACTGGACGTTCGCCAATTGTTACGCCAAAAGTTTGTTGCGCTACACGTGACGCTGTTTGTGATGCTCATCTTTGTGAGTTTCCACGATCGCTATAATTATATGTTATGTGTGCGAATTGGGATTGCGACGCAAATAGTCGACGGATTCCAGAATTAAATCACGGTCAATGGGTTGGACTGTTTTAGAATGCATTCAGAAGATAATACAAGTTGGTTTGTTTAGCGCTTGCTAGATCCACGTGGAACGCTTTACTGATTAATGAATAGATAAGGTAACAGATGAATGATGAATGAAACAGAATGCATGGCATATCAAAAAGATCTAAAGTGTGTGCTTTTTGTTTTTGGCAACTGTACAACATTACTAAGATGGGTATTACCGGTACAAAACATTATGATCTCGAACAACCGGAAAAATTGTGCATCACTAGTGGTATTAAAGGCAAAATTCTAAAATTCTGTTTTAAGCGTTATCGACACACAAATTATTGAAATAACACTTCGTTTCAACTTAATTATTACAAGAAACAACTATTTACGTCGGGAGAGATGGTAAAGACGCAGTAAAGTTCCATTTTTATCAATCAAAGTACAAAACTGGAGTGGTGATAGTTTTGACGCCATTTTTTTGTTGTTGTATTATTTGACATTTACTATAAGTTTCGACGCCATTTTTTTCTTGTTGTATGATTGGACGTTTACCATAAGTTTCGACGGCATTTTTTTCTTGTTGTATGATTTGACGTTTACCATAAGTTTCGACGCCATTTTTTTGTTGTTGTATGTTTTGACGTTTACCATAAAGTTCCGTTAAAATCTACTTATGTATTAATTATTTAAATAACCCAGCCTAAGAACCTAATCTTAATGATCTATTTTGTGCATGTTTTTCCACCTCACCCGACGTAAATAGTTGTTTCTTATTGTAATTATAATTAAGTTGAAAGAAATAATTTGTGGGTATAAAACGTGAAGCGGGATTCTAGAATTTTACCGATAAAACTTTGCAAGTAATATTTGTATAGCGACCTTGAGGTGATTTTTTACAAAAAACGGCGCTATACAAATTATCCAATTACATATTAGTATTACTATGTTCAAATCTGGCCCCCTAGCACAGTCGATCGATGAGGATAGAAAGGATTACTTTCTGTAACTTCTCATCGTTCCCTTGGACAACTGCAGATAGCTAACGTACAAACAACAGTTGATGTCGAATATATTAAGAACACTTAGTCATTGTGAACTGTTACTTATTCGTTGGCGATCTGCAGTCATGCTAGGGAACGATGAGAAGTTACCGAAAGTTATCCTATCAATCATTATCGATCAACCGCGCTAGAGTGCCTGGACGCCAGAATGCTTATGAAAAAAAGAAGATGGCGATAGGTTTTACCGCCAATTTAGCTGGTGAAACAACAGACCCTCAATCGAATTCATATTTAGACACGCAAACTCGAATTTTCATAACTGTTCATTGATTTTGCTTTCAACAAAAATCAATAAGTTCAAATTTAAAGCCAATTAGACACGCAGTGGGCTCGTTGAGTTGAGTGTGGCTATTAATTTCTAGACTTGGTTTAATTATTTCATTGTGTATTTTATTCAACATTTCCCGATTCGTAACTATCTCTCATTATCACATTGGAAAATTTATGGAAAACGGCAGGACTTTATCTCTCCGCGTTTTTATCTACAAGATATTTACTAAAGATTGTGAGTGTGCAATTCGTAGGCACTTGGGGGAAGCCCGGATAAAGCGGATTGGCTGGGCAAAGCGTAAACGCTTATAGCACTTTTGTGAAATACAACACCACTAAAACAATAATAAAGATACGTAAAACCTGTCCACATGACAGTTCCAGTCATTGTTGCAACGGGTTTGACGAAATGCTCTAATTATTAAATTTTTTTGGTATTTCGTCAAGATTTTTTCCTAAAAGTTGGCAACACACGATATCAGACAAGTGAACGAGAGACAGAGCGAATGCTAAATGGCTGGAACCAAAAGGTATTAAGCCAGTGCCGACATCGGTTTCCATTCAAATCTGCACGGAAGACATTTCTGGTGTTCTTCTTTATTAATAATAATAATAGTTGGATGACTTGTATAGCGCCATTTTTGTGAAAAATCACCTCAGGGGCGTTGTACAAACTTATAACATATTTCTACAATGTTACTTCTAACTCCATAAACAATAAATGTTAACAAAAACAGTTTTGTTACTGAAATGTGAAGGTCTCTTGAATCTAAAACAATTTCTAAAGTTCCAAATACCCAGAATCGCCCTGGCGAAAGACAGTTTGAATTAAAGATTATTTAAATTGATTTTGCTATGTTTAGTAACCAGATCTGAAAAGTTATTACATTTTCATCCCCTTCCTACCCTCCAGCCTTCTTTCCCTTCTTCATCTGTCTCACACCAATTACCAGAAATTGGTGTGAGACAGATTACATAGGCATTTGGCCTTTGGGACTCACGCACAATATCACATTTAAAACCCCTGGGTGCGATGCGACCCCTGGGTGTGCCCCAGGGGTCGCATCTCGGACCACTCTTATTTAATATTTACATAAATAACATTTATGTATGCTTCCAAAATAGTTACTTTGTGTTATATGCGGATGACATGGAAATTTTTAAACCTGTACAGTATTTATCCGATTGTGTGGAATTACAAAGCGATCTTGATAATTTGTGCGCATAATGTGAATCAAACTTATTGTCCTTGAACATTTCTAAGTGTCACTTAATCACATTTACCAGAAATAAAAATTAATTCATCTACCCTTACAATTCAATAAAAAACCCTTATAAACTATGTTTACATGTAAAGATCTAGGTATTTACTTAGACAGCAAATTAATTTTTGATAAGCATATCGAACAAATTATATTAAAATATTACAAGATGCTAGGTTTCCTATTAAGAATATGTAAAGTTTTTAAAAGTGATAAACCCTAGAAATGTTGTTTTCTTCATTAGTCAGAAGTCCACTGAAGTATGCGTCAACCATATGGAAAATTTGGCTTAAAATCAACTCGCTTACCCTTAATATAAGCAAAACAAAATATATAACATTTTCAATGAACTCAAGGGGCCAACCAATAAAATCACTAGACCTAAAATTACACGAATGCCACGGAAATAATATACAATGTTACTGCCCCGTCATCGAAAAAACACAAAACATAAAATATCTCGGAGTAATAATTGACGAAAATCTTAGATGGGACCTACACATCAGGCGCGGCCGGTGCCTGAGTGCACTCGTGCAACGAACCGCCAACAAAGTTGAAAAACAATTTTGAGCTCATCGTAATCCTACTTAATGTTTTTAATTATAAGATTAAACAAAATATTTAAAAAAAAATCTTAAAAATTGCAATTAATAACATACTAAATGTAAGAATATTGTAGATAAATACGGCAAAAACATTCCACCCGCGCGGTTAACACTGGCTAGGAACGAGACACCGAGGTACATACCAATCTGCGCGTTAGACCTAAGCGCCCTGTTTGACTAACATTATTTTATATGCAGCCCATACGAAACATCTCCGGACCGTGGTTTTGTCAAAACGTATCAAGAAAAATACACCCGACAGTCCGCCGCACGGACAGCGGAGATATCCGAACAAAGAATACAAGAATTCCGAACGTAGGGCTCGAGCGATGTAGGGTTTGAAGAAGTATTAAGTAAAATCATAATATTTCTCTTGTAAAATGCAACCTCGGGTCAACGGGTCACGGGTCACAGCTATGCGTGCGATATTATCTTGTGATAGAGTGCTGCGGATTTACATACTTGGCATTGACTTTACTATTTGCTTTTTTTGTACAGAAAGTAACCTTTTAATTGTGTGAGGTTTTTTTTTACTTATTACTAACTTCATATCGACCCCCATTGGGTATTGGGTCAGTAAACACCCACCACCGTTTACATCCTACGCTGCAAATTAAAATTGCTTGTGCTTCTGTTAATTATTGCGATATTAATTAATATCGAAGATTTTTCAAAATAAATACCTTCTCTTCTTTGCCACTAATCCTATAATACTAATAGATATAATATCAAAAAAATGATCCATAGTGTTAAATAGCAAATAATTTATGATTTATGAAGTTTTTTAATGCAGTGTCCCCGCTTGCAAAGTCGTATCTTCCAAACATAAACTTTAATATAAGGGAACGTATCCATACTACGTGACCAACTTTTTGCAATTTTTAACCCCCCCCCCCCCCCCCCCGGTGACCAAAAACCTAAGCCCGCCGCCGCTCATTTGTACCAAGCGTGACATTTTGAAGACCCCCCCCCCCCCGCTAAACGTGTCACGTAGTGTGAGTACGTTCCCTAAATGTGTTTATCGAATAACGAATTTGTCAGGTGAGTATATCTGTCTCTGTTTGCAAATAAAATTGGGTGATTGAAGTCTTCGCTCGGCAAAAGGATCGAATAATTGATCTTCTCTATAAGTAAGTAAGGTAGTGCATTTATATAAATTACATACATTACGTTTTTGATGATATCAGTGAACCACCAAAAATTTAAGGCACCGGCCGTGCCTGCTACACATCAAAGGTATTACGGAAAAACTCACAAGCCTTATATATTTCTTCAAAAATCTAAGAAACGTGTTAAATAAAAAGGATATGAAAAAGGTCTACTATGCGTTATGTCATTCTCGAAATGAATATGGAATCATAGTATGGGGATCTGCTGCAAATACGTACCTACACAGCCTGAATACGATTCAAAAAGGAATCATAAAGACCATATTGAAAGTACCAATTAGAACGCCTTCAATTGAAATTTTCAATAACTTTGACGTACCAAATGTACAAAAAATATATGCCAAAAATATATATAGAAGCTCTTCAAAAATAATGAATCCTCTACTAGACCGTGTATGCATAACACTAGATCGAATAAAAATGATATAAAAAATATTCCAAGTTATAAAACCACATTTGGACAAAGAAACTATACATCCTACTTTGCTACAAAACTCCATAACATCCTTCCCCAAGACATAAAACTAATAAAAAATCAAATTGAATACAAATCAAGAATAAAAATATGGCTTAAAGAGGTCAATGAGAAAACCCTAGCGAAGACGCTAAAAACGACATAGAAGACAAATGAACTATATTTAAATAACTTTAGTCCGCCTCGGCACAGGACCCCCTAGTGAGGAGGACTAAGAAATACAATATTTTATACTTAATTTCACATTGCATTTTGTATGTAAATTTTTTTTATATAGTCGCTATAATAAAAAAAATCGTCGATATAAGGTATACATATTATATATTTAAAACTACTTACACTTAACATTTCACCAAACCATCAGTCAATTACAATTCAGTGAGCATATAATTCTTGATTTTTAAATGCCTCTTTATGTCACCCCCCACCCTTTCTTTCTTTTTATTATTATTATTACTTGTTCATTCACTAATTAAGTTTTAAAACCCGTTATTACATATGTCAGGCGTAACTACTAAATGATACTCCATGACTTACGTAATAGGTACATAACAATGTAAAAATTTAACATCTTATAACTTGTATTTTAATTTACTATGTATGTCTCAATAAACAAATAAACAAAAAAAGTTAAATTTATCACCCAATTTGCCCGGATTTCCCCCCACTTGTCAAACCAAGACACAAAATACACTAAACACGGTTCAAAAGTCGTTTTGAAAAAAGAAAAATATAACAAAACACTGATAATAGTTCCCCACAGGGCCAGTGACCATTGTATTTTGCATGAGAATTCGTAGATTGAAGTTAAATATGTAACTACGAGTAAGTTTAAAATCAGATTGGAACGTTTAAAAATTCAAGATGGCGATATTAAAATATGCACAAATTGGCAAAAGCCGTTTATTTTAGTATCGTGAGTTCATTTTCGTAAAACGAAATATTGTGGCGTGCCTCACGGCAAGAATTCAATCGATAAATCGTAACAAAAAAACATATCCTGGAAATTCGTATGTAATTAATATTCAAAGGCATTTAAAGAGTACCCCGGCATTCGTGCTTATGCAAATTTGCAGCCTTCGATAGCGGATTTCAATATTCCGATGAAGTTTGGTGAATAGTAGTAATATTGTACCGTGTGATGATAGTTTAATAGACTTTAAATAAATTCCCACTCGAGTGATTTTTGGCGTATTATGGCAAGTTTGCAAAACATCTTGAGCGATCGTTTGCCACAATGTGATAAAATTTATAGAACCTAAAAATATGGGATAAACGTTTAAATCTATGTGGATTCATTGAGCGATTTATTATTAGTATTATTACCATCACGGTACCGTGAAGGCACAAAAAAGGCAATAAAAATACTTTCCTCATCGTCATCACAATAATGCTGCAGCTATTTCGAGCGATGAGGCCCCGAGGAAAATAATTCCCCTTAGGGCCTGTGTCATCTTTGGGGATGCTGTGTGGAGGGTCTTTTTGTGGAAGGAAGGAGAGGAAGTTCTGGGAAGGAAAAGGGCGTTAGAGGTGGGTAAGAATCTCCAATCAGAGTGTCCAGGAGTGACGGACGTATGAATCCATCACTCCCACTGCGGTGCAAGGCGACGTTCCGGGAGAGTACGGTTGGAGAAGTTAAAGGGACTCCCTCAACCATTCTCTCCCGATCCGTCCTGCCATGCAGCTGATGGGCAGACGCATCTGCTACTAAGACCCGGAAAAACCTCATCTCATGAACCCGGGCACCCCGGCTGAGTCACCAAACGTAGCGAGCCACTTGGGGTGACCTATGGCAGAGGTGTTGGTTATCCAATAAATGGTTCCCGGGGCGGCGGTAACCATACCCGCCCTTCAAAGTGCTAACATTAGAAAAAAAATTACATTAGAAAAACAATGGCAAAAAGTGGTGTTGTAGCCGAAAAAGTTTTTTTTTTTAAATTTTGGTTTTTGTATTAAAATTTTTCAGGAAATCAAACTAAGTTCCTAAAAAATCTTCATACAATTTTCGATTTTCGAAAAAAATAATCAGAGTGTGAAATTCACTCGCGGTAGAGTGAAACCTTCAGAAAACTTAAGTAGACAGGAGTGAACGAATATACGAAGAATACGAAGCACCGCACAAAGAGGAGGCCGATTATACTATCTCGCCCACTTGAAGTGAAATGAGACAAAACTGCGCTACAAAAATATAACGTTATTCATATTATTATCATTTTCTCGCAAAGCTAAATCCTATAGATGTTGTTTGTCTCTTTTTAATGTCGCCATTTTTCGTCTCATCGAGTTTCAAATCACAACGGTGCTAAAGAAGTTTTCACTTTAAAAAAACGTAAAAGTCTTTAACCCTTAGCGGAGCATTTGATTTTTTTTAAATTCAAAATTTTAAACTGAATGACAAAAATGCCAATAAATTTGATGTTATTCAATTTTTTATGGAAGACAATGGCAAATATTTGGCAGTATTAGTTACTTCAATATAAATATGTTATTTTAATAAAAAGCTCACTGCTACACTAGGTTATAATTATTTTGAACTAGCTTTTGCCCCTTGCTTCGCTCGCATAGTATTAGGGGGGTTCCCACTCCGCCTCCCCGCCTTCCCTATCCCCACTCCATTCCCATCCCTCCCCACCAACCCACCTCCCCCCTCTCAACCCCTCCCACTCTCCATCCCCTCTGTACCCGTTACATTAATTTTTCAAGCAGCTCGCGTGCTACCTATTAAAGCGTAACAATCAAACACACGCAGTTTCGCACATACAATATTAGTATAATTTTAACTATTGAAGGAATCTCCATAGTAACCTAAACAAATAACAAAATGACAGCGCACGTCAAATAATTACTTATAGTTATCAAGCAACGCTTTGCTTTTCGTCTGGACTAGGGAATGCAAATCTCGCGAGATTGGGGCTCAGGCGAAATCTCGCGAGTTTATTTATGAATAACAATACTGCGAGATCTCGCCAATTTCGAGATTTCGCGAGATTGGCAGTTTTGTGTGTTATTTTTTCAAATAATCACAATATTTGAATAAATTAGGAAAAAAATAATAAAAATCATAAGTATTATAAGATAAACATTTATTTTCACGAATTTTTTCAATAGACTTTAATGCATCAAAACTTGTTTGATGTTTTTATATACAATTTTTAAATAAAAGTCTAAGTAGTAAACTTTGACGTAGTATCTATCAAAGAACAAATAAAAGAAACAACCAGTCTTCTCTTCTAATATCAAACAAAAATCTTTTAGTAATAAAACAGTTTTTTTGTTGTTTGTTTTTGGGGTGTTATGCCGTGTTACGCTACCTCCTCATTTAGCCAACGCTTAGGACAGCGTTACAGTGTCCATCATCAGGGCAGATGTGTAAATGTTAGTGGTAAAATGTGTGCTTAAGCACTTCGAAGCAATACCGTGTTGCCAGCTCCACTCCACTGCGAGCTGGAATTACAGTAAACTTGAAGATGGTTTTCTGCATTTAGCTTTGGTGTAGCCGTCAATTACCAGATACCAAGAACTATTGAGCTTAGCTCCGTCGTCTCTATTAATGTTAATAGGATTTTTATGAATTTCAATTGCATCTGTAATTAGGCGTGCTCTATAAGTTTTGGGTCTTCCCAGGACTTCAGGAACAAATCCAAAGTAATAGCCGGTTTCAATTAAATGCTCGGCGATTGCCGATTTGTCAGGGTGGCCAAGTTTACACGCTCGAAAGTGTTCCGATATCCTTTTAGAGATCGTCCGCTCTGTTTGGCCCACATAGACCTTATGACATCCGGAACAGCTGAGTTTATATACTCCATCTGTTTCTAGAGGAAACTTGGTCTTTGCAGGCCTCAAAAAGTCTTGTATTTTGTGGTTATTTTCCAGCTCCACTGTGAACTTAATTTTACTGTGAAGTGAATTAAGATGGCCTAGGAAATCGTTCAATTTCTCTATTCCATGAGGCCAAATGGCAAAGACATCATCGACATAACGCCACCATACCTTTGGAACAGCCGAAGCTGTGTCGAGTGCCACTTCTTCAAACTTCTCCATAAAGAAGTTAGCTAGAACTGGCGACAACGGACTGCCCATCGCAACTCCTTCCACTTGCTCAAAAATTTAACCCTAAAATGCAAAATAACCTGTTTTGAGACAGTGTTCAAAAAGTTTGCAAATGTCTTCCTCATATATCTCCCTGAGCATTGTCATGGCGTCTTCTAGAGGCACATTCGTAAAAAGAGAAAGTACGTCAAAACTGACAAGAATATCCCTTTCGTCAGTCTTAACCTTCTTAAGTTTACTGATCAGATCTGAGGAATCCTTAATCCAAGATTCAGTTTTTCCAGTTTGCATCTGCAGTAGTCTAGAGAGGTATTGGGACAGTTTGTAAGTAGGTGCGCCAATAGCACTGACAATTGGTCTCATTGGGATATCCTTTTTGTGTATTTTAGGAAGACCGTATAGGGCAGGAGTTCTGGAGGCTTTTACAAAAAGCCCAGATCGATCCTCTTTCCCAATACTGGAAGCTTTAACTAGCTCTCTTGTCTTCAGGTCAATTTTATTGGTGGGGTTATTTTTAATTTTCTTGTAAGTGCCGGCATCGCACAGGAGGTCTTCCATCTTCTTGATATAGTCTACCGTATTAATCACCACAGTCAGTGGCATTACCTTTGTCGGCAGGCAGAACTAAGATTTCCTCATTGTCGGCAAGTCTCTTGTCGTATATCCTCTGCTTGGGTGTCTGACATTTTATGGAATTTCATCATTGAATGTAGTGCTGTCTCTACACCACATACGATAGATTCCACAGGTATCTTTTTGGGAGCAACTGCGTAGTTCATCCCCTTGGCAAGCAGAGAAAAACAGTTCTTTTTTAACAAACAAAACAACGAGAAGTAAAAAAAATGAAACTTATTATCTAAGTTGAGTTGACTATTAAACTGAGATATTATGATCAATTAAATAAAACTATATCTATTGAGTTGATCCATTAGATATTACAGATTAATTAACAAAATATACCAATTAGTCAGACTATTAGAAATTACAGCCTCACGCGCACCGAACGAAACCGACAGATCGCAATTCCGTCCGTGTCAGTCCGCTCTTCGAATAAGACGTTTTTATGCACGAGTGCAATCTCGTTAATCTCGCGAGATCTCGCCCTTTTTTTCGTCCGAGACCAATCTCGCTAAAAAAGGCCGAGATCTCGCAAAAACGAGATCTCGCGAGAACGAGATTGCTTTCCCTAGTCTGGACAATAAACACTTATAGTTCCCAAGCAACGCTTTGCTTTTCGTCTAAACAATAAACGTGTAATTAAATAATTAACGCCGAGCTTATTCATAACGCCAGAGCTTATATATATATATATATACAGCCTATATTACAGGCAAATAATTGTAACTTTCCATTATATTTTTTTATAATTTTATAATTTTTATAATTTTATTTATCTTAAAAAATGGAACATGTTACAGTGTTACTTTATGAAAGAATTTTTAAAGTCCATTCGGTATTTTTCCGTGAAAGAGTAACAAACGTACATCCATACAAACTTTCGCCTTTATAATATTAATAGAATGTGTTATCACTGTGATACCGCAATTCCGCTAAAGGTTAAGGCGTGAATAAATATATACATTTCAAACCAAATTCTTTTACAAAGACGAGGAAAAATCTTAAATCTGATTTTACCAAAGAACCGTTATACTTTCCGTAGCGGACGACTAGTGAGCTCGAATTTACTGAATACTAGTTGAAATCTCCCTCGTTGCCCGGGTCTTAAGCAGAATTTTTCGAACTCTAATGTGAAAGTGACCTTCCTCTTATTTTGAAGGTCAAATGAGCAAAATTTCATCAGTCGCGGAATAAAACTGTAGATTTGTATAAAAATCAAATCCGCCCATCCAACACAGACACTCTTCTTTATACAAATATAGAAGATAGATAGATGGTTCTACGACAGTTGATCCGCCAACAATTGGCCCTCCGGCTTACTTATATACAATGTGCAGTCGGTTTAGGGAAAATACGGTATACCTAATTACACAAAATCTAAGTGACTCCGAAGGGATGTGTAGAGAGGATGTACCGCCGAATAACAAAGCATAAAACTTAGTTTCATACAATTTTTGTTTTACATTAGCTTCACACAGGAGGCCCTGAGAAAAATAAGTTCCCACAGGGCCTACGTCGTCTTAAGAGATGCTGTGTGGAGGGTCTTTTTAAGGGAGGGAAGGATATGAAGTTCTGGGAAGGAAAAAGGTATGATGGTGGGTAGGAATCTGGGGGTCAGTGTATCCGGGAGTGACGGACGTATGAATCCATCCCTCCATCTGCGGTGCAAGGCGATGAGTCGAGAGAGTCCGGCTGGAAAGGTCAAAAGGCCTCCCCCAACCCCGGTCTCTCCCTCGCCACGCAACAGGTGGGCAAACGCATCCGCCGCCAAGGCCTGGACAAACTTCAGCCCATGAACCCGGGCACCCCTGCTAAGTCACCAAACGTAGCATGGGGTGACCTTTGGCAGAGGTTTTGGTTATCCAATAAATGGTTCCCCGGGCGGCGATACCCGTACCCGCCTCTCAATTTGTAAAATGCATAAAGGAAAGATCTGCTTCTCTATGTACTGTGTATACCAGCGCATAAATACAAAAAATTTACACTGTATAAATTCGTTTGAAATTGGAAATTATAATTTTATGGTAAATTAGCTGACCCGACCACGCGTTGCTGTGGCTAACGAAACACAACGCCATCTACTGGATGGTTACCCAACCTTTAAAACCACCGCCATTTGTTAATTTGCACACCAAACACCGCCCGGTTGCGTATTTCCAAAACCTATACCGGTTCAGTCGCTTTACATTTTCAATATCAAAATTTAAATATTTAGATATAAAATTATTAATTTCTAATATACACATTGAAAATATTATTTTATCTAGATTTTAGAACAATTTTTGTTTTTGCAAAGAGATAAAAATTATCAATATAGAGGAGGTGTATTTACAATATATGGGAATAATATTAAAATTTAAATATTTAGAAATAAAATTATTAATATCTAATATACACATCAGAAAGATAATTTTATCTAGATTTTACAACAATTTTTGTTTTTGTAATGTGATAAAAAATAAGCAATATAGAAGTATATTTAAAATGTTAATTTTCGCTACCGCGACTGAATCGGTATAGGTTTTGGAAATACGCCGCCCGGTTGGCAGCCCACTCGTTCACCACACACAGACATTCTCCTTTATACTATATATTTCAACCAATTTATATAAAACCTTGACAAATTATAAACCTTGGTCATTTATCACTCTATCTATTGGTGAAAACCGCATGAAAATCCGTTCAGTCGTTTTTGAGTTGACAGACGCGTCGGAGTACTTTAATTTATAATGTGTAGAGAAGAAGATGTAGATATCATTTCGGGAGCCAACTGTCGGGTCACTAGATACGTAGATAGATTGTTCCTTTCACCAGTTTCCCAGAGTCACACAATTGGTGCTGTACCAAGTGACTCCAGAAGCTGTTTGTCTGACTGAATAATGCCATCAACTCTGTTCCACCATACGAAGTAGAAGATATTGATTAAAAAATCTAAATATCAACAAGTCTTCAAGTGAAAGCTGAGGAGAGTTTGCTATTCTAATAATAATAGTGCATTATTAACAATGAATGCAGGCAGCAGGATGTCGTACCTTGTCCGACAGGGTATATCCCGTAAGAGACTGTTCATTAAGGTGGGTCATTTAAAAAAAAATGATAATTTTAGATTCTGTTAGCGATAAAAGGGTGCCAAATGGGTTCAAACCAACGTGTTTAAAATTTTTTAAATTTCTGATACGATCTTCTTCCTCCGGATTCACTTCAAAGTTTGAAAATTTTCATTTTTAGAGGTATTTTCTAGTGTGTATAAAAGTTACTACGAATCCTTTATACTATATTTTTTGTAATATTCTATGGCAAATATGGTACGTATTTACGAATTCATTTACAAAAAATCCGAGTTTTGATTATTAGTGGCTCGAGGTGAGGGCGGGGGAAGCACCGATTGCACTAAGCGCAGCGACTCTGCGCAACCGACGTCGGAGTTTGGAGTCAGTATCGCTACGGCTCTTTAAGCGGTAGGTCGCGTTGTACAAGTTTTCGCAATGGAACGTACTCGGAATGCGTTAAAAAGTCCCATATTTGGTGAAATTTGCGACATTAAAGACAATGTTTTACCAACTTATTGTGATGTTATGAAGTTTTTTGAGTGGACCAGGCATCAAATAAAATTAAATCAAGAGACCAAACTAGAACCCAAATTTCAGCAAATAGAGTGTACTGTGACAGCACGAATTGAAGAAATATGGAGAAAGGCTTCTATTCCCATCGTTACATACTCGCGAGTAGCACGCATGTTGAGGTCATATCATTTTAAATGCAAAAACCTTCTTAAGTCACATCCTAAAATACCGGAGAAAAAAATGGAGGAATTCCGTCGCAGAAGTAAAGTGCTGTTTGATATTTCGTCTTGCAAATGCAAAGATTTCAGTAAATGTGACTGTCCTAAAGATAAAAAAATACCTGTAAATGAACAGAGTTTCATTAGTGACCAACGTACTACACGAAAAATGATAATAGGAAATGTGGATAACGCTACAACAAAACGAATGAAAACTGCGTTGAAAATAAAACTTCTGAAGCAAAAATCCTTGCGTACGTCTAAAAAGGAAAGCACAGTAAGCCAACTACCTCTCTAATCGATATTTCCACGTCTTCTTCATCAAATGAATCCGATTGCAATGATGTTTTCAAACCAAATGTTGTATCTCAAATGCCTCAGAAGCAGGCTGCGGTCACTATTGATTATTCTACACTGTCGAAAACTTGTGATAGATATGGAGTTTCGGATAGAGCAGCGGCAGCCATTGCCTCAGCAGTTCTGTATGACATCAAGTCTAATATTCCAGTTATTGACAAAAGTAAACTTCGCAGAGAATGAAAAAAAAAACAAGGGAAAATATTAAGGCACAACACATAGTTTTCAAATACCCGCATTATATTTTGATGGCCGGAAAGATAAAACATTAATTATCAGGGAAAAAGGGGGGAGGCATTACAGAGAACTAATCATTGAAGAGCATATTTCAATGATAAAAGAGCCAGACTTAATATATTTGGGTTATATTGCACCAAACTCTGGCACGTCGAAAGTTATAGAAAGAACAATTGTCAATTATTTTTTAAAGGAAGAAATACCATTTGAACCATTAATGGCTATTGGATGTGACGGAACGAACGTGAACGTTGGAAAACATGGAGGTATAATAGGTTTGCTTGAAAAACGTTTGGATAAACCATTGCAATGGATAATTTGCTTGCTTCACATGAACGAGTTACCATTTCGTCATTTGTTCACACATCTTGACGGTAAGACATCTGGACCTCAAACATATTCAGGGACAATAGGACTAGCTTTAGAAAACTGTGAAAAAAAGCCTATTGTTCATTTTCAGAAAATTGAGGGAGAGTTGCCTGAATTATTAACTAAAGACCTAAGTACAGATCAGTTATATTTGTATAAAATCGTATCTGCAGTTACGGTGGGGGAATAACCTGAAGATTTAGGCCACAAATCTCCTGGAAAAATGTCTCATGCCAGATGGCTTACGCGTGCTAACCGAATTCTTCGTCTTTATGTTGCAACGGAAGTTCCTACAGAGAATCTTATTATTTTAGAAACGTACGTTGTTAAAGTTTATGCTCCGACTTGGTTCAGTATTAAAACTCATCCCACCTGTAAAGATGGAGCACGTCACCTGTGGCAGCTAATTTCAGCGTCTAGATACTTATCCCCTGAACTAAAAACTATAATTGATCCAGTCATAGAAAGAAACAGTTACTTCGCACACCCCGAAAATTTACTACTTGCAATGTTAACTGACCCTCACAAGCATATCCGGGAATTAGCTGCGCGTCGTGTTCTAAAAGCACGCAGTAAGAAACTAAGTAAAACAAGGCTGTTCCAACTTCCAAACATAAACCTCGATGCATCATATTACTACGACCTTATTAATTGGCAGCAAAATGTAACCGAACCCCCAATACTGAAGAATATATCGGATGAAGATCTTCAATTATTTGTAGCACAGGGGGAGAAGGTAAATTGCCTCTTCTGCGTCTGCCATGTCATACTCAAGCAGTTGAAAGAGCTGTAAAGACTGTTACTGAAGCCTCGACTACTTTATGTACGAAGTCTGCAAGAGAAGGTCTTATTAAGGCAAAGATTGAGTCTCGCAAAATAATGCCGAAGTTTGAGAGTAAGAAGGATTTTGCTGGTATTTGAATACACTGTCTTGAGATAATGTTAATTATAATCATATATTTTTTTAATAAATAAGTCAGAATATTCTCTCTAATTTGTGTTTTATTGAAAAAAAGTTGATTTTTAATTGTTTATCTAATATTTTTTTGAGATTTAACAAGGGTGGGTTTTTCTCTATTTTGTGAAATTTCAAACTCAATCCGGAGGAAGAAGATGATATCCAAATATTATTTAAAAAAATTACGTGATTTTACATCTTCATTTAACACCCTTTTATCACTAACAGACAAACCAAAACAAGTTTTTTTTTTCCCCCATACAATCGTGACCCGCCTTACTGTTCATTTCACGCCGCTTGGGTACTTCCGGAATGGGATATCCAATCAAGTCACGCCGCGCACTGAGCCAATACCACTTCCTTGTAATGTCTTTGGCAGCACCAAAAAAATAGTGCTATACAGTTCGATACTCTAATATGAATAGATTCATTCGTAAGAACGAATAACATCTTCATCATCATCACTCTTGGCTCTACAACCTCTGGTGGGTCTTGGCCTCCTAAAGTCTTCCTCCACTCATCACGGTTTTGCGCCAGCTGTCTAAAGTTTACAATCTTCAAGGTGGATATATCTTCGAGGACGTTGTCGCTCCATCTTAAGCTTGGTTTTCCCAGGCTTCTTCGCCCTGTCGGTCTCGAGTTCAGCAGGGAACGAATAATATTTTCACAATAATCGATTCATACATTTGAACTTGAACGAATACATATAGCAAGTTCAAAATGAGTTGTATTTCGATATTCAGACGATAAACATCACCTCCTTCTAGTCGGTCGGGAGCTTTCCCTACTTTCAGTTCGGTTAACTTAGGGTTTAATCCCTCAGGCCTCGACCATATTCTGTCAGACGGTCACAGTATTTCCGCTTTTCGATAAAATCCAGAAAATGGAATAATTGTAAATGTATCTAGTTCGCTACTTATAGGTTATTCCAGTAAAACTCCCAACAATGTCGAAATCCAAGCCTATCCAGTATCCACCCCTTATATATGTAACACCTAAAAACAAGCGTACTAAAATTCTTTGTGTATATTTTTCCCTTTGTGAAATACTTTCGGCGGTCTTTCAGATACAAGCAAATTTAAACGATTCTTCATATTATATTGCTCGTGAATCAAATCACCGATTCGTTCGTGAATGAGTTGTTAATTAATTTCAATGAATGTAACCTCTCGAAAACGAAAACCTGTTTTTTGAAAGGTGTTAAAATAACCATGTAATTTTTAGACATAAAATTTTTAAAAGTCAACTTTAAAAATGGCTCAACTTACATTTTTCGTAACTAAAATTACTGGCAACGAAATAAAATAAACCACACACATATTTTAGTAGTCAAATGTAATTTAAACGTTATCTTCCCCTCACTTTTTTGTTGTTTCAAGTAAAAACCATTAATAAGTTTCATATTTTTTCCAAATTACGGTCGGAAACTTTGGTTTCATAAAGGTGTAACTTTTAATTAATTTATGGTTATCTTTTGAATTTGAATGTAAAGCGTGATGTTTTCTCTTTCCAATACCGTTTAGATCATATTTCTTACTATGATAAGAGAGACACAACGATTTCTATGATACCTATATGAGTTGTTCCGAAAAGTGAACAAATATGCCCTAGGGGTTAAATTCATTGAAATCAAAATAACAACTCTATTCACGAACGAATCGATGAATCGATTCACGATGAATATGTGAAGAATCGTTTGAATTTGTTTGTATCTGAAAGACCGCCGAAAGTACTTCACCAAGGGAAAAATGTACACAAAGAATTTTAATACGCCTGTTTTATACGTGTTACAAAAGGGGTGGATACGTGGATAGGCTTGGCTTTCGACATTCTTAGAGGGTATTTACCAGAGAAAACCAGAAATATGTCATTTTTAAATCAAAATTAAAGATTTTAGACGTATTGACTCTTTTACACTAAAAATTATAAATGGATTTCGAAAGATTGTTCTTTTATCTAGCATTCGAACTTTTAAATTTTGAGAAAAAATGTTTATTTTTAGTATAATAAGGTTATACCATAGGTCGTTGGCAGATTTGTTAAATTTTCAAAAAATAGTAAAATAAATCAATACATTATCTGGGTATCGCATGTTTTAGAATTTTAATTTTAGTTTAAATAAAATCATTAAAAAATATATACTATATACGTACATGGTTTCTTGACGAAAATTGGTCCGTTTGTGTATTTATTTGCGCACTTACAAATTAATATATTTCAGATTTTTTTAACATTCTTATTTAACTTGGAAATTATTGAAAAATGATAAATACTTATAATCGAAAAATTATTATAAAAAGTACATTATTTTAATAGTTTTATCATCATGCCTTTCAGCATTTTTGGAAGTAGGTATAAATTAAAGCAAATTTGGAATGAAATAAATTCGATATTGAGTTATAATTTTAAAAAGCTGGTATGGAGAATAATTAATCGTTCTCATTGTAACCGCCCTGAGCGATCGTAAGAACAACTTTCGACGAAATGTGGATTTTCGTCCGCTGGCTGGTTAAACGCTCTTAACGAAGGAGGCATTCCATAGAGTTTTGAAATAAAGACATTTATGCACTTATCGCATCTTTGTCTGAAATATGAGTTCTGTATATATTTTTTAAATCTTTCTACGCCTTGAATGAAGAACGGGGTTTCAGACGTTTACTTTATCCGTTTAAATGCCTTCCTTCTCTTATTGGAAAAGCATTGTTGGATTCCAAAAACATCCAAAATCAAAAGCATCGGATTCATTTCGTCAAGCTCTGGTTACCAGAGACTTCGGATCTAATCTTTTTGGCATTGAGTCGTTGAACTACGATAGTTCTTTTGTTCCAAGGTGTATTACAGAATTCTTCCACTGGAACGCAATGAGCTTCTTCTTATTTATTTATCTTTTGTATCGGCCTTCTGGCTTCTAACTTTGAACAAAGGACTTAACCAACTGAGGCCCGTTTTGATTCTCGGTGGATTTACCTACATGAAGCAAGCACTCTCAAAGTCGTCAGCTGCATCTCATTTGCAGGCGACCTGTTTTTCGTCCCCTGTCAAGGAAAATGTCAAGTTCCACCTGATAATTCGTTAGCCGGCACATTCCCAAAATAATACCAATGATGTAGAGCAGTGGTGCTCAAACGGTCGATCGCGAGAGGTTTTTGAGTCGATATCGAGAAAAATTTGCCGATGTAAATAGATCTATTCACTGTTTTTGTTTTAGTTGATCCTCAAGTAGACCTCAATAAGACCGCTCATTTCATGTCTATTTGTATGTTATTTTTTTGTAGCTTATATTGTAAATGGTTGCGCATTTTTATTATTTGTTTACTCTATCCTCATCTATGGTATGCGACGTCATAAGTCTACATAGAATAAAAAATCGTCTAATTATTGCATATTCATGGTGAAATATTGTCAAAAATTGCCCCCTTCAAAAGCACGAAGTCATTCAGTCCGAGCTGTAACTTGAAAGCGATACGAAGCTTATTAATAAATAATACAAAATGAGTGCGGTAATTCCCCTTAATAACCCTTCTGATACTATTCTCTACTCATTCTACAAAAGATATAGAAATCTATGCACCCAAATTATACGAAAAGCTAAAGAGCTACATTTCAAAAATAAACTGATAGAATCCAATTACGATCCCAAAAGTGTATGGTCAATACTAAAGGAAAGTACTTGAACTCATAATTTCGATGATGATAATATCAAAAATATTGTCATCAACAATGAAGAAATCCTCTTCCACAACAATCCTACACTAGTTTAAATTACATTAACAATCATTACACAAATATTGGAGGCATTCTGGCAGAAAACATTACAAGTACTGTGGCAGAGAATCTACATTCATCTAACCATCAAGATACTCCTAACTCCAATAAAGATATACAATTTAAACTCCAAACCATCTCATGCGATAAGACGATTAAAATAATACAATCATTAAAGAATAGCTCAGCTGCAGGTACTGACAACATAGATGCTAAAACCATTAAAACTCTAAGTGACCAACTCCTCAATCCACTTACATACCTGATAAATCGTAGCCTAAAAGAAGGTATTTTTCCTAGCTGCTTAAAAAATGGACTAGTAATTCCTATCTATAAGTCAGGACCTAAAAATGACATCAACAACTACAGACCTATCACTCTTCTAAATACTATGTCCAAAATTCTGGAAAAAGCCATCAAAGAACAGCTCTACCACTACCTAGAAACAAACCATCTACTCTCGAAGAACCAGCATGGCTTTAGAAAGAACAGAAGTACACAACACGCTTTAACCTCAGTAACAGACTTTATTAACTCTAACCTTGACTCAAAGAAAAAAGTAATTTCAATATATCTCGACTTATGTAAAGCCTTCGATACAATATCTCACAATATACTTTTTAAGAAACTTAATAAACTCGGCATAACTGGAAATGAACTTAACTTACTGAAAAGTTTTATGTCAGAGAGAACTCAACAAGTCATTATCAACAAAGTGAAAAGTGAACCCCTTCCGATCAGTAACGGAGTGCCCCAGGGTAGTGTTCTAGGTCCCATAATGTTTCTTATCTACATCAATGATATCTGTGAACTAATTACAGAAGGCAACATTGTGACATTCGCTGATGACACCGTAATACTTTGTCAAGCTGACTCATGGATCAAGGCATTCCTTAAAGCTGAGAAAAGTCTTGCTGTCATCAAACAATGGCTCGATGAAAACAAACTTACTCTAAATACAAAAAAAACTAAATTCATTACACATAGTATAACTCAAAGAGGTCAACCTCCTCCAACCTTCACTCTGAAAATACACGACTGCTCCCAACCCTTCTCATCGTGCAATTGCGAAATCATACAAAATGTCAAACAAATAAAATATCTAGGCGTGATAATTGACGAAAACCTACGCTGGAATGACCACATTAACTTAATTACATCCAAGCTTAAAAAAATCATGTATCTTTTAAATAATATAAAAAATATCTTCCCACGCACAATACTAAGATCTATCTACTTTGCTCTTTCCCAATCTTTAATCATGTATGGTCTTCTGTCTTGGGGAAGTGCAAGTAATATTTCTCTAGATCCACTAGAAAAGGCACAAAAGGCAACAATCAAACTAATACTTCAAGTGGCATATGATACAGACTCTGAAAAAATTTTCAAGATGCTCGACGTTTTGTCAATCAGACAACTCTACGCTAAATCGTCTATTCTTCACCTCTTCAAATTCAAACTTCATATCCCTTTACTTTCTCAGTCCTCAATAACAAGCCGGTCCTCAACAAACCTAACACTCAACATCCCGCTAAAGCACACGACCCACGGACAAAGATCCTTTAACTACTATTCTATCAAACTATATAACAGCATGCCACCTTCTTTGAAACAATCTGCTGATTTTTCACCAACAAATAAACTAAAAAAACAAATCACAGTCTGGATAAAAGCTAAAGGAACACTATTTTTCCAAAACCTATTTACTCCAAACCAAACATAAAAATTAACTTATTAATAACCAATGTGCAATAACCATTAAATAAAATAAATATAAAACTTTCTTCTACAACACATTAATACTTGTCACACAGAATCATAAATAAACACGTAAACACCTCAGCACAGGTTCTCCTAGTGAGGTGTTCACGAAACATACAATACCTATCCACAGTTTCACCTTCGCAAACCTACCATACACCCTACATAATAAAATTGTAAAATATATTATGTAAAAATGTTTTCAAAATTTATCTATTATGTAAAAATGTTAATTAATAGGTAAATACTGTAATACATAGAAATAAATAAATAAATAAATAAATAAATAAATAAATAAATTAGAAGTAGGTAATATGTAAGATTTTAATAAGGATTGTTAGGAAGAATTCTTATTTTGTATGGTGAAGGATAAGTGCATTTGTCTCATTTGCCGCGCATCAGTTGCAATACCTAAGTATGGGAACTTAGAGAGGCATTATAAAACTATACATAAAAACTAAGAAAAGGATTTCCCGCAGCAGAGTGAATTAAGAAAACGAAAAGTATGTATGTGATTTGATAATTTGTTTTAAAAAAGAACAAACCTTGTTCACAAGACCAGCCAAACAATCAAAAGCTGCAACGATCGCATCATTTAAAATATCTCATATATTTGCGAAACACAAGCAACTATTTGAAGATGGAATGGTTGTGAAGGAAGCATTTATTGAAGCGGTGAAACTTTATTTGGAAATTTCCATGTGTTAAACCGTCCATGAGTTCCAAGTACAAAAATAGCAGGAAAACCGTAGTTTCAATTAAATATCAGTAAATATCAATTTACTTGGGTGTAGCATAAATTAAAGCCGATGACTCGCGTGCAGATTAAGTCTTACGTTAAAACCAGTTTCATGTTCCGAATGATATAAATTAAAGCTGGGGAGCAAGAAGATTCAATCTTAATTTAAAACCAGTTTTGTGATCAGACACATTTCAAAGAAAAACATTCTCTTAATCGACGTGCAGTTATAAAATTCTAGTTGCAGACTATTTATATGCTGCCAGAATAAAGAAAAACCAATTTCATTTGCGAGTAGTTTTAATTCACAGCATACAGATTTAATTTAAACTAGTTATGTGTTCATAATGTAAAAGTCGAGTTGTGGATTCATCTGTGGACACAATTCGAAGAAAAATATTCTCTTATACGAAGGGCAGTTATAAAATTCAAGTTTCAGACTATTCATGTACTGCCAGAATCAAAGAATAACCATGTTCATGTTCTGGGTTTTAATTTTTTAATTCGCCGCACATAGATTTAATTTAAACCAGTTCTGTGTTCAGAATGTAAAATTCCAGTTGTGGACTCATCTGCTGACACATTTCGAAAGAAAATCATTGTCTTAATCGAAGAGCAGTTATAAAATTCAAGTTGCAGACTATTCATGTACTGCCAGAATCAAAGAATAACCATTTTCATGTTCTGAGATAATTATACAGATTTAATTTAAACCAGTTTTCACATGTGATGTAAAAATCGGCATAAAATGAGGTCGCAATAAAAAAAAAGGATTTTTACCCCCCCCCCCCCCCCCGGTGCTTGAAAATCTGCGGAGAGTCGATCGATCGGAGCCTAAAAATATTTAGGTAGATCGCCAGCGGTTGAAGTTTGAGCACCCCTGATGTAGAGATTGTGAGAGCAGGTCGATTAGCTAATTTACATTAAATTATCTCTTTTCGTTAGAAATTTTATAATTTATTGATTTTTTTATATACTCCGTGTTTGAGGGTTGCACCGTGAAGCTTCAGAGGCACCTAGCATAAAACATAGATAAAGATTTTATCGACAATGTAGGTAACTAAATATTCTGAATTTAGTTGACGTGAACAGTTATTTGTTGGTTGGCGATCTGCAGTCGTGCTCGGGAACGAGAACAAAATTACCGACATTATGGGTAAAACTTTTGTTGATGTTTTGTGTTTATATGTAGATATAATTGGAAAAAGCTGTATAAAAATCAATACATTGCAAAAGCGGTAAAGAAAGTAATAAAAAAACTTTTTGGCATAATAAATACATTTACACAAAAATTTTACACGTAGGTAGGTAGGTACACACATGCACATAGATAATATTTCGCGCTCAAATTCTTTGGAAAATGTCGAAATTCCCTGCAGGGGAGGTAGTTAACTAACCTAGTGAGTCTAACCAGGGACATCAATTAATTCAATTTATTAATTTTAAAAACATTACAAAATTACAATTCCAAACCATTTAGAGAAAATATTTTAGTTGAGGTAAACAGATTTAGACTATCAGCAACAAAGGTTGCCGTTGGAATTGTGCTTCATGGATGTTAAACATATCGGTTTCAAAATGATTCTATTTAAGAACAAGACAGCTCTCTCGACTGGCATGATCATTGGTAAGTTAGTTCTGCAAGCCGGGAGATAAAACAGTCTATGCTGTCGGTGACGGAGATAACCATCGGGAACATAGAAACTCATGTTCTCCATGATAGTCGAGTTTTAAAACCATCCACGAATCAGTCTAAAGAAATTTGTTAGAACGAACACATCCCTTCTGACCCGTAGATGGTTCATACCGAGCACGCCCAAGAGAAAGTCGGTATGTTAGAGCCACGGGTAGTAGCCATACTCCCTCAGGTAGAGAAATCTCAGAAGTTATTCTGAGAAAATTCCTTCTCCAACATGAGTGAATACTTCAGTTAGTGAGGTCTCCAAACCACCGATCCACGCAATGACTCCTAACCATTGGCCTATAATATCGTCAATGCTCCTAACCAAAGCCTTGTATAGTACTGTGAGAACCCGGGTGTCTCTGAAATTTCTTGCAGTGCGTAGGACAAAACCCAGCATTCTCAGTGAAGTAGGTACTAGACGTCATTACGATATGAGCATAAAAAGTTAACCTACTATCAAACGCAATACCAAGATCTTTCAGAGTGGAGATACGTTTTAAATTTCGAGCTCTCATAGTGTACCGGTAAAACCAAGTATGACATGCTCTAGTGAAAGAAAGAATGAAACATTTAGAGATATTGAATTCATTCTGATTCCGTATACTCCAGTCAACAATTTTATCAATATCCGATTGGAGTCGAATGCAGTCCTCTGAAGTTATTCAACTAACTTACCATCACCATTGGTAAGTTAGTTCAGCACCTAGGAAGAATCAAAAGCCTGTGTTGGCGGCCTCGCGTGAAATAATCCGGGATATAGAATCTCACTATAGCCCAGAATGTCTAGTATTAATAATAAACCATTCAGAAGCTTGTAAGTTATAAGTTATAAGCCATTAACAGTAATGCGACATCCCTTTTGTAACTAAGGCTGCAGATGCCCAGCATTCCCAAAATAATGCTTAAATGATTTTTTTTTGTCATGTATATTATCGAGGCTTCTGACTCACACAATGTTGTCATTTTTTGCCTCCTCTGTTTTTATAATCTATCATTATAATCTCTAATGATCTTTAAAAGGTACTTAGAGTCCTTTTATATTCATTTCGTATAAAAAATCACTTTAAAATATTTTCCAGTTTACATGATCTAATAAATTTCATTATTCTCGATATGGCATGAAACTCAGTTGAGGCTATTAAATTCTGAACTTCCAATGGGTTCGAGGTCATTAGTATTGTAACTTTTAACTCTCTGTCGTTCATATTTAATGCACTTCGATAATGTGTCTCGACATCTTCAATTTGTTCACATATCGAGCACATTGGAGAATTAGAGAGGCCTATCAAACACAATATTCTTCCATTAGTGCATGTCCAGATCTTAATCTAAAAATGATTGTCATTTCCGATCTTTTCAGATTAACCTCAGTGAACCATGGTCTTTTAAACGGTTCGTTTAGGAGCTTTCTGTACCACATTTCTTTATTGGTAGACAACGTTTCAAAATGATTATTCCACATAGTATTACATATGGAATTTATTTTTTGGCAGTAATCTTCAGCGTCTGGCGTCCAGTCGTAGATGATTCCATTCACACATGCTTCGTTTGCCAACAAATCCGCCTCTTCATTCCCATGTATTCCTACATGAGATGGAATCCATTGTAAACATATGGACAGTTCTTTCTGCTGTAGCCACTGCTTAAATGAATCAATATGGTGAAGATGTGTTACCGAGACAAAGCGCATAATGTCACTGAACTAGGTCCAGTGGACATACTGCAGCGACCCGTTCATATAGGTACTAGTGATGTTCCGGATAGCCGTATCCGTATCCGCGGATATCCACGGGAGAAGAAAGATCCGTATCCGTTACTTTTCTCGCGGATCTTTTACCATATTAATTTTCAATGGATAGGATGAAATGCTGTACATAGGTGATTAGGTAGAATTAAAAAACTATTAAAATCCATTCAGAGTATTTTTTATTTCTTAAAATCAAATATTTTATCGTATTAAGTTACCATACCGTCGTTGCGGCGGGCGTATCGTCAACTATCGTTTCAATGTCTCGCGCACCGACACCGATTGAATAAGAAAATAAAGATCCGTATCCGTATCCGCGGACCTTGACATCAAATATCCGTATTCGGATCCGTATCTGCGGATATACATTTTTAACGATCCGGCACATCACTAATAGGTACATATTATATTCTTTGAATGGCTATCCGTTCGATTAGTATGAACATAACGTGTCTTGTAAATTTATAATGTCATTGGATAGATGTCGTAATTTTCATTACTCAAGCTTACTACACATTCTATAGATAAATTTCTTCTTGTGAAAGGCAATGATCCTGGAGCAAATATATCGAAATAAGTACAGCTTAACAAATCCTACAATTATTATAATATTCCGTGATGTTTCATGACGGGTATTAAATATGATGATTAGGTACCTACGTGAGACATGAGTAATGATAAATGATAATAATTATTAATCTGAGCTTGCATTTTTAATCAGAAAAATACCGTGATACAATCATTTAATTATAAAAAAAAATAACCTAAATGTGACGTGTTTACATCAAAATCACTACCGTTAGGTATTTTCCACACAGATTAATATTTTAAAATTGTATTACTACTTATCGATTGTTTGAAAAACAGAAATTTTATCGAACCTTTGCTTATCTTTGCGCGGTGATTGATATAAATTATGCTGTTTTGTTCATATAAACGTATTCCCCCATTTCCTCTCAGGATTTTGATACTACCGCATTTTTTTAAATATGATATACAAATATCGACCACTAGCGTGCCGTACGTTTTGATAAGTTACTTCTTATAAGAGTTAGGACCCTCCAAAAATTGTTAAAATTGCCTGTTTTGAAAGCCATCAACAGATTTTCAATAAACAAACTAAACCATGTATTTAAAAAAAGCAAAAAGTACAGACATAGAATATTTTCTTCTAATACAGTTAGTAAAAAATATCTTAAAAATCTGTCCAGTTTCGGAGGAGAAAAAAGCTAGTACCTAAATAAAATGTAAAACCTACATTTTATTTAGGTACTAGCTTTTTCCTGCGGCTTCGCTCGCTAGGTGTAAGGGGGGTTCCCACTCCGCCTCCTCCACCTCCCCCCCTCTCACCGCCCCCCTCCACCCCGCTATCCATACATTCAGTTTTCAAACCTCGCGTGTCACCAATAGCAATTTTTTTATACAAATTTCATAATGCCAGAGCTCACCGGAAGTTTTATAAAAACCTTGTCCTGACAATAACGAACACACAAAAAAAGAATTATCCAATTTGGTGCAGACGTTCGAAATGATGGCTTAGCAACACATTCAGCGATTCATTTTTTATATTATAGATTGTCAGCCTGAGGTACAGTTGTCCCTTTCGCTCAGGGGATAAAAGCGACAGTGACAGCAACTGTATGGTAAAATACCTATTGTTCTAATTTTACGGCGACCGCGTTTCATCAATACATTTTAGGGGTCGTCCATTAATCACGTGAGGCTCGAAGGGGGGGGGGGGATTCGGAAAAAATCACGAAATATCACGAGGGGGGGGGGGGGGGGGGGGTTATAATGAGATATCACGTGTATTTATTTTTCGTGATTATATTCTGAAAATTTCAAAATATTTTGTACTAAAAAATACACGTGATTTTGGGGGGTTCAAAAGTTGCTAAAAATACATCACGTGATTAATGGACAACCCCTTATTATATTTCAGTATTATACATAAGTAAAAGGGGCATACATACCCCCCTCCCCCCCTTGGTAAGATAAATTTTGGCCATTTCGTATATTCTTTTCAAGTATCGTGAGATTTTGCTGGACCCCCCCCCCTCTTTTGACCTCACGTAATTAATTTATACCCCTGAGTACTCCATAGAACAAAAACAAAAAAGGTTTTTAAAAATCGATATTTGAAAACGTTTTATCAATGTCGCTAGAAGTAGGGGAGAAATTATTGTGCTTTCTACGTGCATATGGACACGCCTACAACATATTTCTGCAGGTTCGTCACTTCAGTGGAAACATATTATAATAATAAATAAGTAGGTACCTACCTGAAAAAATATATACCTATAGGTAGAAATTTCGTTTACACAGAAGTATTCCACATTACAAATGTAGAATAAAATTAATGGTATGGAAAAATACAAAAGGAGGTAATGTACCCACCTAGGTACATCTTCGCTTGAGTGAATTATTTATATATGTATTTATATATATTCTAACCGGAAAAAATATTTTTTTCCAGTTTGGAAATTTTTAGAGCAGTTTTGAAAATGTCGTAGGTATTTCACGCTCGTACGCACGCACAAGCAAATCATATTGTTTGATCATTACTTGAGGACCATTATATTTATATTATAAGCCCGTCCCAAGGTGTGAATGAGAGTCCCAAGGTGGAGTAAAAGGGTGCATAATATAATAAATTTGAAAGGAAATGAAAAATTTCCATGCAATAATGTAAGAATTGTCCCCTTCAAAGTTGCGAACAAAGAAAACGGCAGACACAAAGTTGAACTGTTATTTATTTTCATAAATTAAAACAGGTAGGTAGGTACCTAGGTAGTTATGTAGGCCTCTATTATTGTACAGTTAGTGAAGAACTTATGCCCATGGGGATCTATTAGGTAGGTAGGTATATCATGGTTGGTCTATTTATCTATTTTTCGAGCAGCTGATCGAGTTGAGTCACGACTCAGGTCGAATAGAAGAAAAGAAATAAAAATACATGATTTTATTCTAATCGCCTTGCTGTTCGTTAAATTCACTGAGTTATATTAGTACTCGTAAATCTCAATAAAACGATATTCAAATTTGAAAACAGGATTTTTATTCCAACCAATAATAACTTCGGAATGTGTTGACAATCTCATTATGCGGGTTCACATACCAATAGTAATAATAATTTATTAATAGAGATGCGACCATGCACATTATATAATATAATTATATTATGTATGTGTACATGCACATATTTTAATAAAGTTTATAAACCTTCTTCTAAAGTACCTAGTAAATTTTTTAGTTTTTTTAGGTTTGAGTGTAGGTGTAGGTTTGAGTTTTAATATTTATTATGTTAAAATTATTTTCGTATATATTTATTAATTATCTTACCTTGTCAAGTATAGATTGCAGACAAAACAGATAAAATTGCAATAATCTTAACGGAATTTTATTGCATTTCGTTAGGCCCACATGTCAGTGAATTTATGTGAACGTTTTTATAAATTACCAACGACACATCACTTATACGAAACGACACTGTAAAAACGGGGGATGAAAAAACTGACACTTCGCACAACAAGTTGTTTCACAAAACGACAACGATCAACACGAAAATAAATGAAACATCAAAATTCTGACATATAAACACAACACCACGTTCAAAAATACACCAAATATGGCAAAAACATATTTGCTCCAAATCGGACCATTGACAGGCACATTTATAGTGTGGCGCACATGAAAAAACACAACTTTTGTGACATGTAAAATTTTATAAACCGATAAAAAATAAGTGAATAACCCTCAATTTTTCACAAACATTTACAAATATACTAAGTTAAACGTTTTTTCCACATAAAGGCACTTTTTTCTAACGTTTGGCAAAATTTTGCAAAGATTTAAAAAAAAAATGAGTAGGCGCCTTAAAATCCATATTTATGCGTGTTTCTTTCGTATGGCAACCACTTTCAATATGGTCGCCTATCTGTCACTACATTTAAATCCTCTCTCATAACGAAGGAAAAGGTCTAAAATTGATTTAAAATGTTAGTAGTTCGATTATAAACCCGTCACAATGAAGTTGGTATTCAAAAGTCTGGAGAAAGATGGAAACGGGTAAGTGTCGCGCGCTTTATAACCTAACTCGCGAGGGTCGTCATTTTATGCCAACAAAATTTATTTTATCAGTTTGAATCGATATTTTGTCACAGAATTTTGATGTGAATTTCTTGCAGGAGGATTGGTCTTATTCCCGAAGAGTCGGAGGATATGTGGCATGCCTTCAACTTAATAGCCGAAGGAGATATCGTCACCAGCTCTACTATAAGGAAAGTCCAGAATGAATCTTCAACAGGGTCTTCCACCAGTAGCAGAGTGAGGACGACCCTTACAATCAAAGTAGAGACAATAGATTTCGATACCCAGGCGTGTGTTCTCCGTCTCAAAGGGAGAAATATACAAGAAAATCAGTATGTAAAGGTTCGTCAGTTATTATATTTTTCACTCTTTTTATGATTGATGCATTTTCATAAATATGGAACAAAGTTTTATTTTCTGTCTCATTCTTACGTTTACGTGCGCCTTCAATTTTACTATTGAAATCATTAATTAGTGGAAATGGCTGAAAAACTTTTTATTTAACAGGAGGTTATTAGACTGCTTGTTTGCATTTTGTAATCGGAATATCATTGTTATTATGACAATCATCCCATAATCTGTACCAAGAAGGTCAACACCGTGAGAAACTAACCAAATAAAATGTAACAACATTTTTCATAGTTATTTCCATGAGTATTCTAATTTTCATTCCTCATTTTCCCTTATTCAATAATAATTGTGTTTTAGTGGCTGCATATTAATTAAGACGACACTCGAATTATTTAAATTGCAATTTGCGTGAAGACAATTTGTGATTATTTTTTTACTTTGTTTTAACCCCTCAGAAAATCGCCAATATGCACTTTTAATGTCTTTAACGAAATGACATTTTACGAAAACTTTGTATTATTACCGCTTCACAATTAAAGCCCTATAAATTAAACATTTCTGAACGTAGCCGAATAGTAAAAACTGTTTTAGATAGGTTACAAAATAAGCATTCGAATTATTATATTACAAATAAATATTAATATTTGTAAATATTAAAATTTTGAATGCAAACATTAAAAAAATGTGAAAATGACTCACATGATGTTTTTATGTGAAAACGGTACTAAAATCACAGATTATGTAAACAACAACACTTATTCTATTGTATAAATGTGTAATAAACACTTTTGTCACCTCACTTTTTTGTCATTTCATATAAAAATATTTAATAGAAATTAACAATGTCGAGCGCCCGTAGGAAATTTGGCGGGATAAATTATGTGTCAGACTGCGTGTCTGACAGAATGTTCTTTTTATGTATTTCTATGGACAACTTGAATAGAGATGTGCAGCATGATTCACTATCTAAGAACATTCATAGATAAAATAGTCTAAGAACATTCATCCTAACTGGTTGAATTCCAGATGGGTGCATACCACACGCTGGACCTCGAGCTCAACCGCAAGTTCACCCTTCACAAGTCGCTCTGGGACTCGGTGGCTTTGGAGCGCGTGGATACGGCGTGCGACATTGGCCAGAATGCGGACCTAGCCGCCGTGGTGATGCAGGAGGGGCTGGCATACGTATGCCTCATCACGGCAGCCATGACACTGGTACGATCCAAGATTGACGTCACCATTCCCAGGAAACGCAAAGGCTTCGTTCAACAACATGATAAGGTAACCATTACTATCAAGTATTAATTCTGTGTAAAAGCCCATAATGGCGTTTACAGATTAGTAATTTCATGGATTAGCTTTTTTTTTAAATTACTATCATAATCATAATATTGTGACCTAATTTGTCTGCTTTGAATAAAATGTGGTGAAATCACATTTTATCATATACAGAGCACGTATCTGAAGGATTTTAGCCGACGAATCCTGAGCATATTTGAAGTAAAAAGTAGATGTCAATTATTATTTTTTTCTATTAAAAACCAAAAAAATATTTTTCACACACGTCGCAACTGATAATGCACTCCTACACTTCCCGACGTGATACACCCTGTTTCGTATGTTCCATGCTGCTAGAACGAGGAGCGCTTATCACGTGACCCGCCAGGCAATAATACTCAACTACTCAGTTGCGAAGTGTGATGGAAAAAATATTTTTATTGTTTTTGAAAAAAAAATCATCAGACAGCAAAATGATTTTTGACATTTTTTATTCCAAATATGCTCAGGAGTCGCTTGTTAAAATCCTTCGGGTACATGCCATTCCACCCTGAATATTTATTGGTATTGTCTTTAATTTGTAGAATTTCATTAACACATACAAAAATCTCTTTTTTAATAATTTTTTTTTTTAAATTTTTTTTTTTTTTTAATAAACCAAAATATCCTCTGAAATTATAAGATTTCTTGTATACGAACAAAGCCTGCATTGTGTATACTTTTCAAGTTCAAATAAGAATAATTGTGGATTGAATAGCCATTATATTATCTTCCAATAATTCGTTCGTTGATCTCTTTTTTTAAGAAAGGCACTGTTTTTCAGCGTTTGTGGACTGCACCCACTGTCTCGCAGTATCAACAACAGGGCAAAATAATATACAAATTATGAATGCGTCTATTTCTTCTCGTTGCAGGGTCTCACGCGCTTCTACGAGTCTGTCGTGCAGGCCATCTTGCGCCACGTCAACTTCAGCGTGGTGAAGTGTGTGCTGATAGCGTCCCCCGGCTTCGTCAGGGACCAGTTCTTTGAGTACATGTTCCAGCAGGCCGTGAAGACGGATAATAAGCTGCTGCTGGAGAACAAAGGGAAATTCATGCTGGTACACGCTTCTTCTGGATTCAAACACTCACTAAAAGGTCATTTTTAATATTACATTAATTATTTTATATATTTTTAAGTTCACTCAGTTACTATAAAAGGCTAGAACTGACTATTTTACCAGTCACCGGGGTTCATTATTGTTATTTTAGGACATTTCTTCTATGTATTCTAGCAACTTTCGCACCCGTTTCTGTTTGTTCCATGTATTTGGCAAGGCAGCTTAACTTTAAACCAAAAATGTTAATTAGAAAGAAAAAATAGTTAATTTTACGAAAGAACGATAGCTGTGTTTGTTTTTGCGAAATATGTGTTTTTATTTTAACATATTTTGTGTGTATGAACTATAATTTATCGCTTTTACCAATTGGACAATTGAACACTTGCCTGATTTTTGGGGGTGGCAGATTAATGAGAGAGTACTATCATCTGGGGCGAAGCATTACCATTTTTTGAGGTTTTTTAATGCCATAAGCTTATTTTATAACCTGAAAAAAATTGTGAAAAATTGAGAAATGGTTTGACCCTTCATAAAATTTTTGGAAAACCTTTTTGTTTTTTCGTAGGCGGGTCTCTTCACCCCACACTTGAGGTGAAGGGAAACACTGGGTTAATTTAACTCTATTTTAATTTTTATTCAATTAAAAACAACAAAAAAAAAAAAAACAGAATGTGTATGGATGTGTTTTTGTTTTTTTTGGAAAATCATAAAAAAAAGTTTTGGGATTTATAAATAAAACAAAGGTAGATAAATTCACAAAAAAAATAGAAATGCAGGGATCATATTCCTAATATTTTTGACCTCCCAGTTGCGTTATTTTTTCAACTTAAAACATAAAATCAGTATTGGACAGTTAGGTGAGGGTTGAGCAGTTACTCGGTTGAGTGACTTAGAGATGACATGTGGAAGAAAGTTTATTTATGTTTAGCTTTGAAAATTGAATTGAAAAACATCAAAAAAAATCACCGGAAATTAAAATTTCATTTATATTTTTTACTCCAAATAATGTCAGGAATCGTCGGTTAAAGTAGGCCAAGTTTTTCGTATAACCTTGGCTGTATTTTACCCAATATTTAATTGAAATATTTTGGGTGGACATACAGTACAACCGACCACTGTTAGGCAAGCCTAATATTTCCAAGACACTTATGGAAAGAAGTAGGGATGTATCACTTCGGTTGACAGAGCTACAGTGTTCGCAAGACAACATAAGTTCGATGGTCTGCTTCACCCCACCTGGTCCCCTGATTTTTTGACATTTTTAATTGCAGAGGTCCTGCAAGACCCGGCGGTGCTGGCCCGCATGACGGATACCAAGGCGTCCGGAGAGGTGCGCGCACTGGAGTCTTTCTACACCACGCTCCAGTGCGAGCCCGCCAAGGCCTTCTACGGCAAGAAGCACATCCAGCGGGCGTGCCAGGCGCAGGCCATTGAGACACTGCTCATATCTGACAAGCTATTCAGGTAACACTCGCATTCATATTAACACCCTTCAGGCGGACGAAAACAAGAAACCTGTTCGAGAAAATGGAATTAAAAATAATGAGTATATTTGAATGAATTTTAATATAGTACTCACCACATCCCAACTATAAAAGTATTGTCCAAAATTATAGTATATTTTGTTATAAAACTCCATAAACAGAAGTTCACGTGTAAAATATGTGCATTTTTTATTACAATATAAAAATGGTTTTCACTTTGGCATTAATACATTAATAATTACAAATATATTACAAAAAAAAATAAAATTGCGCGTTTCTCCAGTGCCAAGTTTACTTTTGATAAAATATTCTTCCACACAAAAGACAAGAAGATGGGGAAGACTGGTGTCTCATATACATATATGTTTTATACACATACAGTCTGTCAAATAAGAGTAGAAAACATAGGAGGGCGCCACTGTTGTACAAATGGCAATACTAAAAATATAATCATGGTTATAATATAAAGCTGTGTAACCAACATTTTTATTAAAAATTAAAAAGGCATAAAAGTGAAATTTTTTTTTTTTCATTCCACTGATCTCAAAATTAGAATTGCATATAAGTATATTGTTATTATATCTTTGCAATTGTGTGTTAACATAATGATTAATAATGAAGAATAACGATTTTGTAATAAAATATGAAGCACACTTTAGAAATTGTTCACTGCTCACATTTATTTAATATTAGCTTAAGTACTTACTAGCAAGGGCGGATCCAGGGGGGGTGGGGGGGGGGGGTCATGGGGGTCATGACCCCCCCTGGGCTGGATCCAGGACCTAGGTGGACCTACTTTTTACTTGTATCTATTATTATCAAAATTAAATTATAACTTCTTGTGACTTGACCACGACTATGTGACCCCCCCCTGGCGCTATGTGACCCCCCCCCCTGGCGCCAAAGCTGGATCCGCCCTTGCTTACTAGCCGTTGTCCAGGCTTCAGATCATGTCTCTAATTTTAGATCTGAATATAATCAACTCATTCAGATCTAAAAGTAGTGTAACTAAACTCACCGTTAATGATTCTTTCTTTCTACCTAGGTTAAATTCAAATTTATGTTAATTTAAATGAAAGCCGATCACTTTGTAAAACACAATTTAATCAAATTTATGTCATTAAGTAGGTAACTTAATAACAGTGCTTCTTTGATTTTTTTTTTTTTTAAGAACAAAAAGTAATTTTAAATGTTTATACAGTGTTCTGTATCATCAGTGTCATTGCACTTCAAAAGAATATTTGACAAGTAAATTGGTGTTGCCAGCCTACAAATTTCGTAGTTCCAGTTTTTTTTTTCTACTCTTATTTGACAGACTATACATAGTTGGGGCCGTTACAAATAGACGCAATGCATTTCCAGGCATTCAAGTAGGACTGTCGTAAACGGTGGTACTTCCCTTCCCGCCCAAGTGTGTTAACATCCATCCAATACAAGGGATCTAAATTCAGTCAGCCTTTAACCCTTCGAATAATAAGAAAATAATTTTCTGTCAACTTTTGCCTGTCAAGGTTTGCGCGCGAAATTCCTGTCTCTTCCCGTGCATTTTAAATGTTCCTATTTATTGGTTTTTTTTAACGCTTTTGCAAAAATAAAAATTGTTCTAAAATTTAGATAAAATAATCTTTCCCGTATGTTTATTAGAAATCAATATTTTTGTTTCTAAATATTTAAATTTTAATATTGGAAATGTAAATTGGCTAAAAAATGCATACCTGCGAATATTTGAATTAAAGTAATTAAAATAGAATAAACTTAAAATTTTAAATTCAGATTCCTTTTCTAAACAAAATTTGTAATAAAACTGTCACCTCACTTTTTATCACTTTCATACAATTTTATTTTAAAATTAAATGTGGGTTACGTCACAAATAGGCGCAAAATTTACCCGTCGTTTTTGATCAGGTTTGTAAAATATCTGAACAACCCAGCTCAAATAATTCTAAGACAATGAGAAGCATTATTTCTTTCCGTTTCTAACATAAAAGAAATCACAAATATTCGCATTACAGAAAGAGAGATATCTAACTTTTAATAATGCACGGTCGCTCTGGGACAATCTGGGTCTCCTGTTATTATAACGGCATATGATGTTTTAGGACAACTTGGGTCTCCTGTGATTAAACGGGTTAAAGATTAACTTTGGACGAGAAACTTCAATAAAAAAGACATTTTTTTAAACCAATATGTAAACAATACCAAACTTAATAAAGTGACATTTTTATCTTTGACTAACCCAATAGAGATAATATGCAAAGGCAAAATGAATGTACATTTATTTTATTTTATTTATTTATTTAATGCCCAAAGAGCTTTTACATGTTTTGTAGTACAAATAATTCATGACCGATGATTTTTAAACATATACAGAAATAATAAAAATAAAATTAGATAAAAAAGCACACAAGTCATAAAAATACAGCGATTTCATAGGTTTTCAAGAAAACAGATATGTTCAGGAATAGTTTTGGAATAAGTTTTTTTACAAGTTCAACAAAATTCGCCAAATTTATGTGTCAATATCACCTAAGTACTGATTTCCCATAGTGTGAAATCATTGTATGGGAGAGTGGGCAATGTAGTTCCGCTTATGAATGCTACAGTAGAATAGTGTATTTTGTCGTGTAGTTACTGTCGGTATTCATAAGTTTATGAGTTGCAGTGGTTCGCAACAGTCAAATTTAGAGTTAAGTATTTTGAATAAAAATGTTAAGTCGTTTATTTTACGTCTGTCTTCTAGTGTGTGTATTTTTAGAATATTTAATAATAAATTATATTTTAAGTCTTCTAGTGGGGTATTTAATTTAAAATTTATAAAACACAGAAATTTGTTTTGTATTCGCTCAATGTTATTAATGTGAATTTTGTAAGATGGAGACCAAACTACCGAGTTATATTCCATTAGGCTTCTAACTAGAAATACATATAATAATTTAATGACTTGTATGGAATTAAAGTTTTTGGCGGTTCTTAATATGAAGCCTAGTGTTTTCATACCTTTGTTTACAATTTGGTGGATATGATTGGCGAAACTTAGTTTTTCATCCAAAATAATTCCAAGATCTCTCGTTTCCGTGATTCTTTCTAAAGCTGTGTTATTGATGGAATATTCTAATAAAACAGGATTTTTATTTCTGAAGAAAGTCAAGGTTTTGCACTTTTCTACATTTAAGAATAAATTATTTTGAACGTACCAATCTTTAAACTTACTAATCTTTGACTGAAGTATATGGCAATGATTTATATCAGTTATTTTCTTGTATAACTTGACGTCATCAGCAAAGAGCAATACCTCGACATCATTGAAGCAATTGTTTATATCATCCATGAAAGTGAGGAACAAAACCGGGCCAAAGTGACTACCTTGCGGTAGACCACTACTAGTATGTACAAGGTCAACATTGCAATTGCATTGCTTTGTACCGTGCATGGCCATGATTCTTCAACACCACAAATATAGGGGTCAGGCCCCTGGGGGTAATGGCTGTGCCTTCCGGACGGTCTGCTAAATTTGTTTACAATTTGGAATATTATTGTGAAATGTTTACATCTTCACTCAATATTAAACTGACTTCGTAAATAGGTCAAAATTGCATTCCGTTAAACTGGGTATGTTTAAAATTATTGCACACCATTTTTTGTTGAATTTTTTATCTCATCAGATCTAAGGAAATGTTGATTGATATTCAGAAATTGATGTTTATTTGGTTTTCATTTTCAGATGTCAGAACATTCAAGAGCGAAAGGATTACGTTGCTATAGTGGAGTCTGTGAGGGAGAATGGAGGGGAAGCCAAAATATTCTCAAGTATGCACATATCAGGAGAGCGTAAGTATCCATTTTAATGATTTATCAGTGTACTTTATGATAGCAACGGTTGTTCATATAATTAAACAATAAATGTGGTGCCAATACTTTTTTAATCTAAGTTAATGTAATTTTCTCTTTACCTCATTTTATTATTTTTATAATTTCTTTGTCGTCTTCATTCAAAGTTAAGGGTCTTATTCTTTGAAGAGATCCATTACAGAAACATGAGAGGCTGTGTAAAAATGCTTTTAGTGTGAATGAGCCATTCTAAAAGATATTTTAATTGTATATTTGTGAATTATAAAAGTAAAATTTTGGTTTTATTTCAGAACTGGAGCAGTTGACGGGTGTTGCCGCGATCCTCAGATTCCCCATGCCCGAACTGGAGGAAAGTGAGGAAGAAAACAGCGATTCGGAATAATGGCAACACTACTTAGACTACCCATTTGTATTTTAATCTTATGACTTTAAGTTGAAATGTGTTGTATATTTATTTATCACCGACATAAATGTTATAATATTTGGGGTATATTTCTCGAAACATCTCGAAAATGCAATTAAAAAGGTTTTTATTCAACAGAATTATAAATATTATCCTTTATTAGGTATTGTTTTCGCCATCCCATGGATAATCTAAATATGTAGCTTTTTCGCTCGGCAACACTTCAATTCTTAAATTTACAACGTCTATAAGTAGTCTTGGCTGTCCCAAAAGCACGCACATATGCATGGCAGGCTGTGATCTTGAAGTATACAAAGTATATGCAAAACAAGGTTCATTCCAAAGCTCTCTATAAATTTGTATATAAAACCAATGTGAAAACACCAGTATTTTTCATATTTTCATGTGTAACTCCATTCAAGCAAACTTAAAATGATTCAAAACAAGTTATTGACATTTGATGTTTTTCCCGTGCCTCTTCATACGCATATCCGAGTATGGCTATCAAATGGGCAAACTTCACCCTGCAGACTGCAGACAAGAAACACTGAACGGAGCTGATGTTTGAACCAATCACCTAAATTTCTTCCATGCACCAATCGTGCAAAATTCGGGATCAGGCCACTAACAATAAAACTCCTTAGCAGATGGCAATGAGATTTAAATTCCCGTTTAACACCAGCCGCCTGTGTTGATTTATTCTCGAATAAAACATTGCCAAAAAGCTTGTTTTATTTAATTTTGTGAAGCTTGGGCACAAAAAATTGAAATGTTTTATGATAATTTTCTAAAGAATTTAATTTTCCACATTATACACTAAAACCACAACCGAAAAAGGGTCCGGAAGTATGAGATTTTGAACTGTAAAGCGGTTTTTATAGGCCCGATACTTTTTTTTTGGGCTGATAAAAAGACTAATCAAAATATACAAGGCTAAACATGTATTCTACTCTCCGTATTTAATTTAATCATCTAAAATATTTCTAAGAAATCTAATTTTCAAACCAAATCGCGTGGTTTTGCATTGCTTAGTAGTGCATTTACCTTAATCTTTTTCCAGTTTATAAGTTGGGCACTCTTGTATTGTTTTTTTTTTTTCGTAACATTCCCGGGTTACGAATAATCTGCCAATGTTTGAAATCTTCTACTACCACCACAGTAAGCGGAAAATGTTGGACTTGGAGGACTTAGGCAGCCGAGGAATCGAACAAACGATGCCTGGGTGGGAGCCAAATGCGATTCCAACTCAGCCACTGACCGGTCAATACATATTTACATTTCTCCTATTGTCGAAAATTTTGAGAATCGGGGGATGTCCGCTTTGAGCTTTAATTAGTTAAACTACCGCCTTTAACCACTCGGACCCATAAGCTTGTTCACACGACAATGTAACATTACTAGACATATGTGTGAGGTGTACCGAGTTATTAATCATCATTTGCACATTGGATCAGCTGACAAAATGATAATTGGATAATGTTTCGACCTGTTTGTCTTAGATAACTAAATAACCTAAGAAGCCTTCATACTTTATATCTGTTCAAGATGAACAAAGGTAGAATGTGAATTTAGTAGAGGGACAACAAAACTACCCTGATGAAACCGAGAAACAGTCCCCAAGTATATTTCTGTTGTTAATTAATGATAATGTATAGATAGACAAAATATACCTTTAGTGATAATTTGTAATAAAGTGGTGGCTGAGCCACAAATTATGGTTATTATTTGTACGTTGTGGATCTCGCTCAGTGATTAATTTTCCTTTTTATAAAATAATATCTTGTTCGCATATGATATTATTATTTCTCGATTTGTAGCTTTTTTACTCATAATACCAAGTAAATTGTTGTATAATGATAATAATTACATTGTAACAAATATCATACTTTATTGTGTAACTTGTAAATATATTGAGGAATTTTGTATATCAATTATTTTGTCATTATTGTCTCAGTTCCCCAGAGTAAAGAATTGTTTTTTACCGCACCGGAGACCTAATCGTCTTGAGCCAGTGGGACTTTGGCATCCCCTATTGGGGTATGTGCAGAGACTGAAGGGATTGAGCAGGGGAAGGAGGTTCACCAATCACAGCTAAAACCATTAAAAGGTGGTTTGTACGGAGAATATCTTCTTATTTATATTTCAGCAATGAAACGATGAAGTGTAAATAAGTTTGTGTCACAGAATTTGAGCAAATCATCAAAGTTAAAATTCAAGTTATGATTTTATGCCACCGTGGAACGGTTGTTTCACAGTACTAATAACAGAACTTGGAGGACTTTCACAAAACTTGAATTTTAATTTTGAAAATTGATAAAATTTTTAAATCCTGTGAAACAACTTTTCCTAAATAAGCAAAATTAAACTAACTAACCATCACGCCGTTTCCCCGCAGGGGTAGGCAGAGAGGACGGACCGCCAAACAACTCGGTCTTGGCACACACTCTTTGCCTCACTCACATTCATACATCGTCTCATACATTCTCTTCTATTATTCTGACTTTTGACATGACCCGACTCAAGTATCTGATTCACTTGATCGTGCCATGTCTTCCTCAGGCGTCCCCGACTTCTTCTACCATTCACATTCGCGTCGTATATTCTTCTTACACTACTTCCTTCATTCATTCGCTCTACATGCCCAAACCATCTGAGGGTCCCTTTCTTAATCTTACTCATTATGCTTACATCAGCCTTACATTCTTTGCGGATATCCACATTTCTCACACGATCATACATTGTTTTACCACAGTGAGGCCAGCAGTGAATCGGGTATGAACGATGACGGAGTGAATTCAATCAAAATCAGCATGGATGAAATAAAAAAATCGATAAAATGCATGAAGAATGGTAAGGCTGTTGGTTTCTACAATATTGCTGCCGAATACTTAGGAGATAGCCATATTATTCTCACATGGTTGTGCAAACTTTTTAACCAGTGTTTAGAGGAGGGTTACACGCCATTAGATTGGAGAAGGGCTGTAATCATGCCGTTATACAAAGGTAAAGGGTCACGTATGGAATGTGGAAATCATAGGGCTATTAGCCTGCTAAGTTCAGTCGGCAAGCTGTACGGAAGAATATTGATTGAAAGGGTAAGAATGGAAACAAAGGATAAAATATGGGATGTGCAAGGTGCCTTTATGAGTGGAAAGGGATGCATGGACCAGATTTTCTCCTTGCGTATGCTTACTGAGAAGTTTCTGGCGAAAAACCAGAAACTTTTCTACGCCTTTGTAGATCTACAAAAAGCATACGACCGAGTCGACAGGAAAAAGCTATGGAAGGTTTTGTCCAAGTATGGAGTGAATACAAATCTCATACAGGCAATTGCGTCTCTGTACGAGGGAAGCGTTGCGTGTGTTAGGGTGAACGGTGGTTTTACGGGGTGGTTTGACATCACAAAAGGTGTCAAGTAAGGCTGCGTAATGTCACCATGGTTATTCAATCTATACATGGATAATTGTATGCAAGAATTGAAAGAGGTGGGATTGGGCGCGAAATTGAGTAATCTGAAAGTATGTTGCCTGTTGTATGCTGATGATGCGGTGATGATTTCTAACACTATGGAAGATCTACAGTCTCTCGTATCTAGGATGAACGAAGTATGTATGAAGAATGAGCTAATGATGAATGTAAGTAAGTCTAAAGTCATGGTGTTTGAAAGCGAGAGTACGAAAACAGTATGCAACATAGTTGTGAATGATGAATACTTGGAGCAGGTGGATGAGTTTGTGTATCTGGGTAGTATGTTTACGAGAGATGGGAAGGCTGAAAGAGATATTGAAAGAAGGGTGAATGCCGGTAACTCCATTAATGGTGGACTGAATGCCGTTGGCGCTAATAAAAAACTGTCAAAAAAAGCAAAGCTAGCAGTCCACAATGGAGTCCTGGTACCTACCCTGATGTATGGCAGTGAGGCATGGAACTGGCAGAGGAAGGATTAAAGTAAACTGAATGCTGTTTTTTTTTTTTTTTTTTTTTTTTTTTATTAGAAGAAAAAAAGTTATAAATATTACAGGAAATCAAAATAAAATAAGATATTACAAAAAAGAAAAGTCCCAATAAACTACTTTTAAGTAGTTTGTCAATGGGTGCTTTTACTTTGAAGTTTTTTTTTTTTTTTTTTTTTTTTTTTCTTTTTTTTTTTTTTTTTTTTTAAATAAAACTTATAATGCAGTTTGACATTTTTTGTGTTACGAGTACTACAAGAATGTTAATACAAACTTTTTCTTTCGGCGAGCCAATTTTTCAATATAATATTTGTTCTTACATTATTTGTACATTTTTTAATTTTAGCAGGTAACATATTTAAGCATGTAGGTATCATGTAGTCCAGCGTTCTTTGTCCATATTTGTTTAAGTGCTTAGGTACGATTAGTCCTTCATTTAACGTAAATCGAGTTTTGTAAGTGTGGTCCAGTCTATTTATGTATATAGGGCTATTCATATGCTGAAAAATAATTTTATGCCACAGAATTGCTCTTACTGAGAGAATTTTAAGATTCTGGTAAAAGTACGGAACATTGTGTCTTTGCTCGTATAAACTTTTATGAGCTAATAATTTAACTAATGAATTTTGGACAGATTGAACATGATTAACATTTGTCTTACAGGAAAGTCCCCAAGCTGTAATTCCGTACCTTATAATAGACTCAGCTAATGATAAATAAATTATTCGAAGTGTGCATATTGGAACATAGAATTTAAGTTTATATAATCTACTAACAATAGATCTCAGACGTTCACAGACTTTATTTATTTGTAAATCCCATTTGAAAAAGCAGTCAATAATTACACCTAAATAAACATATTCTTTAACCACTTCAATATTTTCGCATGTACACAATGCTGGGATACCAACATGTAAGCAATCTGAACCGTGTGTTTTTATTTCTGGTGTAATAATATTTGTCTTGGCATTGGGTGATCTAATATGTATCAGTTTGGTTTTTTTTGCATTTATGATTAAACCAGAGTCATGAGACCATTTCAAAAGCTCAATGTAATCCTTTTGTAAGAGTTCAATACATAATTTTAAATCACTGCGAGAAATCACTAGTGCAGTATCATCCGCATATACAAAGTGTTTTACATGTTTAAAGATGTACTTAATAAAAGATACATAAATGATATATAAAATTGGACCTAATATGGAACCTTGAGGAACGCCAGCTAAAATTTTTCTTTTTTTACTTAAAGTGTTCAATAGCTTTATTTTCATGCATCGGTTGTTCAAGTAATTTTCAAATAGTTTTAGGAGCTTTCCTCTTATTCCTATGATTTCTAGTATCTGCAATAATTTTCTATGATTAATAGTGTCAAATGCTTTAGAATAATCTATAAATAAAACTAATACATGATTTTTACTATTTAGTTCATTATTTATGAAACTGGCAAATTTTTGAAGTAGCATTTCGGTACCCTTTTTTTTCTGGAATCCATATTGATTTGTATCAATAATAGAAAAATCTTCTAAATATTTTATTAATTTCAACTGAATGTATATTTCAAGAATTTTTTCGAGTGATGGCAAAATACTTATCGGTCTATAATTACCCAATAGAGTGTGATCACCTCCTTTATAAATGGGTCTGATAATACTACATTTTAAGTCATCTGGAATTTTTGCTTCAAATAAAATTCTATTTACAAAATGGGCTATGATTGGAGCTAAAATTATTATATGTTTTTTAATATCACTCATTCTGATATTATCAATTCCAGGAGAAGAGCTTTTAAGTTGCCGCACAATGCTTTCTATATCAGAAATTTTGGCCCTTGGTAGGTACATGCTTTGAGGCATCTTCTCTGGTTCAAAAGCAGTTGTCCTGTAATTACATTTATGTAACATATTGCAAACACTGTCAGAGAAATAATCAACAAAATCATTAGTTACATTTTCTTTGGTCCGATCTTTCATCAAATATTTGGAGGCAACTTGGTCACAATTATTTTTACATTTCTTACCTAAAATTTGATTACACTCGTCCCATGTCTTTTTTGAATCTTGAAATAGATTTTTGAATTTGTCATTATAGTATGAGGTTTTTAATTTAAGTAACAATTTATTTAAAACATTTCGATAACACTTATATTCTTTTTCATAGTATTTATTTGTTGGGATGAGATCCCAAAATTATCCTACTTTTATTATTACCTTTGAAGTGAAACTTCTATAGCAAGGCTGTGATTTGGATTTCGGATGAAACGGAAATGACGATTAGTGCAACTGCGACACATCAACTGCGCTCATCGGCTGCTTTGATAATGATGTCACTTTTAAAGGCTCCTATTGGTTGAGATATGAAACGAAATTACGCAAGGTTTGCGCTCATTGGTCGCTTTGATTATGACCTCACTTTTCAAGTATTTGTTGAGATTGTTTTGGTAAAGTTTCGCTTCTACCGTGTTTAAACTGCACTCGAATTTTTTAAAATTCTGAGCTCACTAAAAATGTTAATACTGCGCAAGAGTCTCAACTGTTCTCGACCGCCTGGTGCCAGCGAGACCATGGCATCCCCAATTGGGTTAGGTTGTGAGGCTGAAGGTATTGGGGAGGGGAAGGAGATGGATAAGAAAAAGGAGAGAAAAGTACCTGGCTATTAATCTGGTCATCAATAATGACTCAAGCCATTTAAAGCAATGTTTCAATTCTGAATTTTAGTCTTCCACCGGGGCAATACTGAGAGGATCTTCAACAGGATTTAAAAGCAAATATAAAAAAAGACACTGGTTATGTATGATGTTAAAACTTTATTTGATACAATAAGTTCAGTGTAATTTTGCTTAACAATACATGAAATTCCACGTACCAAGATGAAATCAATTGTAAGTTATATTCCGAAGATGGTAATTGGTCTGTCAGTTGTTATTCCGCCTTGGCCGACTTCTTGGCCGCCTTCTTCTCCACCTTCTCGTTCTCATCGTGTATCCTTCTCTTCTTACGCAGCAGCCAGATCTCCTTCATCCTCTTCCTCTTGCCCTCCATCATGCTCTTGTACAGGCGCTTGTGCTTCTTCTTGATCATCTTCTCCCGCAGCTGGTAGTCCTGCTTGTCCTGGCGATTCTTCTCAAATGGAATATCCTTGGCCACCTCTCCAGGCTTGACGGCCATTGCCTTTTTCTGTGGATAAAGGAAATGATTGATTAATAAGGGAAAACAATTTTTAATGAACCCACTCCACTGTATGCCATAAGCTATAAACACTAGAAATGCCTCCAAAGTAGATTTGGATGAATTTTTTGGTTCTAGTCATAAAATGAAAAATACCACTAAAAATGCCTTTCATGTAGATTTGAATAAAAATACCAATGTTGCCACCAACTTGATACCTTTTAGTGGTAGCCCTGTTTCTTCTCACACCTGCCTGACATTGTATATCGCTAACTAGACGTGGGCAAAATTGAATGACCGAATTAAATGAATAAATTCAATCTTGTGACACACTCAATCTAATTCTCAATTTCAAAAGGAATTGATTCTTCATTCCTTATCTTTGGCCTTGCATCCTACGATTTTTAATGACACCATACATTTTTAATTTCCATTTATTTTACTGTTAAATTATTTTAATGAATAATGTGTTCTGTAAACGATTTAAATATTATATTGTTTCATAGGTATTTAAATATTATTAAACGGGCCGCGCGCCGCGAAGTGGTCGACGGACGGTATTGTGAACGACTCGCCTATTACGATTGTATTCCGCTACCACCGCGCCGCCATTCTAAAAACGCCCGAACATCATCAAAGTCCATGTTCCAAAATGGCCAAAACGCGGCCGCGATTCATCCGGGTTGCCCGAGCAACTCTTTCACGCAAGGAATTAATCATTTATCCTAATCAATAGTCCTGAGATTTTCCTAAGGTCCCCGCCGTCCCAGGTCCGTGTTCAATGTCCGCGTCCCAGGTATCTAGTCTGTCGAAATCGAGATTGTCCGATTCCGACAGACAGAGGAATTAAAACAAAAGTCTTTTTCACTTGTGACGTCATGGTCTTTTGTAAATCTCAGACCTAGAAATGACGTCAGGCGTCATCGTCACGTCAATGTCACGATATGTCCCAAACGCATCCCAGTCCTAGGTCCGCAGCTCGCGAGTTAATCAAGTCATTGCTAGGTAAGACACAAAACATTAGTCAAAAGTTACTAATTCATTCCTCAATGCCAGCCCTTAATCCGTCCGCGCGGTTCATTTATTCCCCCGCGCGCCAAGCCGTCAATTTCATTACATAGTTAGTCGAAAACTTTCGACTTTGAATCTGAATATCAGCTAGAAAAGTGAGAAGCTAAAATGATGCTTATCTGTTTTTTGGTACGTACGAAAGATATTGTACCTACCTACTTTTAGACGTAGATCTTGGGTCGATATAATACGTAAATTTGCAGATATTAAAAGGCCAATTAGCTGTGGTTAGCTGTCATAAAATACTCATCTTAATGTTAAAATGTATGTTTATATTAGATCACGTGAAATGGAACAAAATTATAAGTTTAATAAATAAAATAAAATCAATAAAATTTTAAGGGTGAAACGAAAACTTGTATAATTTTAAGATATAATTGCTAGCAATAAATACATTTTACATACGAAAAATTACGACACTAAAAAAAGACAAATAATATAGGATTTACCCTGCGAGATAATGAGATAGAATGATCGGTCTCCTCTTTGTGTGATGTTTCGTAGCCTATTGGTCTCCTTTTTGTGCGGTGCTTCGTAGCCTCCCCACTCATTGTGATTTGAAAACCGATGAAACGAAAAAGCGACACTAAAAAGAGTCAAACACATTAATCTATAGGTTTTAGCCTGCGAGATAATCAGATAGAATAATCGGTGTCCTCTTTGTGCGGTGCTTGGTAGTCTATCAGTCTCCTCTTTTGCGGTACTCCGGGTACTCCGTGGCCTCCCGGTCTCGTGTGCGGTGTTAGCCTCCCCATTCATTTAATTTTCAATTTTTTTTTTTTTTGGGATTTAATTGTATTAAAGGAATGAATTAAAGGAATCAATTCAAAAGGCCATGGGAATCAGACTGAATCGATTCACTCCTGGGAATCATTCTGCCCACGTCTAACAGATAGGCGACCATATTGAAAGTGGTTGCCATACGAAAGAAACACGCATAAATATGGATTTTAAGGCGCCTACTCATTTTTTTTTTAAATCTTTGCAAAATTTTGCCAAACGTTAGAAAAAAGTGCCTTTATGTGGAAAAAACGTTTAACTTAGTATATTTGTAAATGTTTGTGAAAAATTGAGGGTTATTCACTTATTTTTTATCGGTTTATAAAATTTTACATGTCACAAAAGTTGTGTTTTTTCATGTGCGCCACACTATAAATGTGCCTGTCAATGGTCCGATTTGGAGCAAATATGTTTTTGCCATATTTGGTGTATTTTTGAACGTGGTGTTGTGTTTATATGTCAGAATTTTGATGTTTCATTTATTTTCGTGTTGATCGTTGTCGTTTTGTGAAACAACTTGTTGTGCGAAGTGTCAGTTTTTTCATCCCCCGTTTTTACAGTGTCGTTTCGTATAAGTGATGTGTCGTTGGTAATTTATAAAAACGTTCACATAAATTCACTGACGTGTGGGCCTAACGAAATGCAATAAAATTCCGTTAAGATTATTGCAATTTTATCTGTTTTGTCTGCAATCTATACTTGACAAGGTAAGATAATTAATAAATATATACGAAAATAATTTTAACATAATAAATATTAAAACTCAAACCTACACCTACACTCAAACCTAAAAAAACTAAAAATTTTACTAGGTACTTTAGAAGAAGGTTTATAAACTTTATTAAAATATGTGCATGTACACATACATAATATAATTATATTATATAATGTGCATGGTCGCATCTCTATTAATAAATTATTATTACTATTGGTATGTGAACCCGCATAATGAGATTGTCAACACATTCCGAAGTTATTATTGGTTGGAATAAAAATCCTGTTTTCAAATTTGAATATCGTTTTATTGAGATTTACGAGTACTAATATAACTCAGTGAATTTAACGAACAGCAAGGCGATTAGAATAAAATCATGTATTTTTATTTCTTTTCTTCTATTCGACCTGAGTCGTGACTCAACTCGATCAGCTGCTCGAAAAATAGATAAATAGACCAACCATGATATACCTACCTACCTAATAGATCCCCATGGGCATAAGTTCTTCACTAACTGTACAATAATAGAGGCCTACATAACTACCTAGGTACCTACCTACCTGTTTTAATTTATGAAAATAAATAACAGTTCAACTTTGTGTCTGCCGTTTTCTTTGTTCGCAACTTTGAAGGGGACAATTCTTACATTATTGCATGGAAATTTTTCATTTCCTTTCAAATTTATTATATTATGCACCCTTTTACTCCACCTTGGGACTCTCATTCACACCTTGGGACGGGCTTATAATATAAATATAATGGTCCTCAAGTAATGATCAAACAATATGATTTGCTTGTGCGTGCGTACGAGCGTGAAATACCTACGACATTTTCAAAACTGCTCTAAAAATTTCCAAACTGGAAAAAAATATTTTTTCCGGTTAGAATATATATAAATACATATATAAATAATTCACTCAAGCGAAGATGTACCTAGGTGGGTACATTACCTCCTTTTGTATTTTTCCATACCATTAATTTTATTCTACATTTGTAATGTGGAATACTTCTGTGTAAACGAAATTTCTACCTATAGGTATATATTTTTTCAGGTAGGTACCTACTTATTTATTATTATAATATGTTTCCACTGAAGTGACGAACCTGCAGAAATATGTTGTAGGCGTGTCCATATGCACGTAGAAAGCACAATAATTTCTCCCCTACTTCTAGCGACATTGATAAAACGTTTTCAAATATCGATTTTTAAAAACCTTTTTTGTTTTTGTTCTATGGAGTACTCAGGGGTATAAATTAATTACGTGAGGTCAAAAGAGGGGGGGGGTCCAGCAAAATCTCACGATACTTGAAAAGAATATACGAAATGGCCAAAATTTATCTTACCAAGGGGGGGAGGGGGGTATGTATGCCCCTTTTACTTATGTATAATACTGAAATATAATAAGGGGTTGTCCATTAATCACGTGATGTATTTTTAGCAACTTTTGAACCCCCCAAAATCACGTGTATTTTTTAGTACAAAATATTTTGAAATTTTCAGAATATAATCACGAAAAATAAATACACGTGATATCTCATTATAACCCCCCCCCCCCCCCCCCCCTCGTGATATTTCGTGATTTTTTCCGAATCCCCCCCCCCCCTTCGAGCCTCACGTGATTAATGGACGACCCCTAAAATGTATTGATGAAACGCGGTCGCCGTAAAATTAGAACAATAGGTATTTTACCAAACAGTTGCTGTCACTGTCGCTTTTATCCCCTGAGCGAAAGGGACAACTGTACCTCAGGCTGACAATCTATAATATAAAAAATGAATCGCTGAATGTGTTGCTAAGCCATCATTTCGAACGTCTGCACCAAATTGGATAATTCTTTTTTTGTGTGTTCGTTATTGTCAGGACAAGGTTTTTATAAAACTTCCGGTGAGCTCTGGCATTATGAAATTTGTATAAAAAAATTGCTATTGGTGACACGCGAGGTTTGAAAACTGAATGTATGGATAGCGGGGTGGAGGGGGGCGGTGAGAGGGGGGGAGGTGGAGGAGGCGGAGTGGGAACCCCCCTTACACCTAGCGAGCGAAGCCGCAGGAAAAAGCTAGTACCTAAATAAAATGTAGGTTTTACATTTTATTTAGGTACTAGCTTTTTTCTCCTCCGAAACTGGACAGATTTTTAAGATATTTTTTACTAACTGTATTAGAAGAAAATATTCTATGTCTGTACTTTTTGCTTTTTTTAAATACATGGTTTAGTTTGTTTATTGAAAATCTGTTGATGGCTTTCAAAACAGGCAATTTTAACAATTTTTGGAGGGTCCTAACTCTTATAAGAAGTAACTTATCAAAACGTACGGCACGCTAGTGGTCGATATTTGTATATCATATTTAAAAAAATGCGGTAGTATCAAAATCCTGAGAGGAAATGGGGGAATACGTTTATATGAACAAAACAGCATAATTTATATCAATCACCGCGCAAAGATAAGCAAAGGTTCGATAAAATTTCTGTTTTTCAAACAATCGATAAGTAGTAATACAATTTTAAAATATTAATCTGTGTGGAAAATACCTAACGGTAGTGATTTTGATGTAAACACGTCACATTTAGGTTATTTTTTTTTATAATTAAATGATTGTATCACGGTATTTTTCTGATTAAAAATGCAAGCTCAGATTAATAATTTGTTTAATGTGATATATTTTTTTCAGAACACATGATGCGGTTTTTACCGTGAGATGGCTGAAATGGGTCCCCGATGAAGGTATAGGTACTCTGTTTAATTACGGTTGAAAGGAAATTTAGAATATGTAGATTTTTTATTTCATTCTACAAGAACTGTACGGTGACTGCTGGAAAGGAAAAATGGATAAAACGCTATATAGATGTGACATTGAAGATGAACGTATATAAACAAACAATACAGCTATTGTTTATGTTGATCTTTAATGTCACAGCTGTATGACGCTTTAGCCATGTTTCCTTTCCATTCTTTTGTCGATATTCTTTTTCAAACCATTTTTCAATTCATCGAATTCACCGAACCAGTGTTTTTATGTGCTATTATCGATTGTCTTTCTGAAAATAAAAAGAATTTAAACATGTACCCCCGAGTTATCATTTTTCAAGCAGAAAAATGTAAATTCGTCGTAGAAAACCAATCATTATTTGAAAATGTTTTCCTTTTATAAGGAGTTCATATTTCAAGTATTTTAGGTTTTTTACTAACGCTTGAATTTTTGATTTCCTCAGGATAACAGGTTTCCATCTGACAAAGCTCCTTGCTGAGGAAATGAGCTTTAAAAATTATGTAAAGCTCATTCCCTCAGGCTTTGTCAGATGGAAGGTTGTTTTCTTGGGGAAACTAAAACATTTTTCTGCTTTCAAGCATTTTTATTTTTAAATAATTTATTTGGCTAATGAATTAATAAAGTAGGTCCAATGCAATTATATTGTCTATGGTGGTAAATGGCCTTGAACTTCCTCTATGTTATTGTTTTTGGTGGACCATTTTATTTTTGGTTAAGTTGGTGACAGTGATGACGAAATTTCTAGTATGGAGAAGGCCCGAAGATATCGATCTAGGGATTGGTTTATTTATGTCTCTTACCGACAGCTGGCAAGACAACAGGTTAAATGTTCAATCGTGTATCGCCATATTAAGAATACATATTAATCTGATTAATCTGGACTTGTTATTTAATAAAACCCGAGTCACAGAAAAACATGGTGTCAGAAGTGGGATGATATAACTATTTGTCGAAATTACCTACATAATAGTGTCAAAAAATAGTGATTGCCAACGGAGACGAAAATACGTTCGAATAATGGCGGAAACACGTGAAAACTCCGGTACGAAATTAATGAATACCTTCATACCTACAGAATGGACGTCGTGGATTCAAAGTTTTGAAATATATTTAATGGCTACAGGAGCAGATCAAGAGGCAGAACACAAAAAGATTGCAAAATTACTGTACAATATGGGAAGAACTGGGTTACAAATTTACAATTCGTTTAACGTTGCTATTAAGTCAATCACGTATAAAGAAGTTGTGGACCTATTTAATAATCATTGTGTGCCGAAGAAAAATCTAACAATGGAAAGACACATTTTCTTTAATACGAAACAGAGTGAACACATGTCCATGGAAGACTTCATAGCGGAATTAAATAATAAAAGTCACAACTGTGAATTTGGCAATTTACGCTCGTCATTGGTATTAAATATATTTATTTCGAACATGCATTCAAGACACAATAGCATTAAAGAAAAATTATTACAAACGGATAAAATAACTCTGGACCAAGCCGTAGATATCGCGAAGACAATGGTGATTTCACAGAAGGATGCCGTACTATTGAGTGCTGAAGTACATGCCGTCGCAACCAGCAGTCATCACTTCGAAAGGCGAGGGAGGCCTTCAAGTCCATCTCTCCATCGTCAGCCGAGCAGTCAGTCGCCAAGGGGCAGAGAGCAGTACCACAGTCAACCACACGTCAGGTCACCGTCGCAGAGGAGAAATACGTCCCCCAGCAACAAAATATGTCAAAGATGTGGTCAGATACACCGTCATTCATGTCCAGCGACGAAAGTTAAGTGTAACACTTGTCATAAAATAGGTCACTTCAGTCGTTATTGTTTTAAAAATAAATCAGTCGTCTCACATGTCAGTCAGACAAATAAAAATAAATATTCTAATGAAGTTTATAATATAGAATCAGTCAAAATGTCACAAAACAATAGAAAACAAAATGTCAATTCTCTACTGTCAGTATGGAATTTTAATTTAAAAATTAACGATAAAAATGTCACTTGTATTCTTGATACTGGAACAATGGTGAATGTCATGTCTTATAATACTTTTAAGAATTTAAAAATATCCGATAATACTATCAATAATTACTGTCAAAAATTAGAGTCATTTTCTGGTAATAATATTCCTGTAAAAGGACATTGTATTTTATCTTGTCAATATAATGAAAATGAAATTTCAAATATAGATTTTGTAATAACACCCATGAACTGTCATACAATCATAGGTCTCCAAACATGTCAAGATCTGTGTCTAATACAAAGAGTATGTACCACTGCCAATGTCAATAATAATTATGTAAAAAATATGCTAAAAGTGTATAATGATGTTTTTCAGGGCCTTGGATGCCTGCCTCACAAATGTCACATCACCGTCGACCAAAACGCGATGCCTAAAATCAACGCCAGCAGACGCGTCCCGTTCAAACTACACTCACGTCTAAAGGAGGAACTGGACCGCATGGAGGAGTTGATGGTTGTTCGAAAGGTCACAAAACCAACGTCATGGGTCAATTCAATGGTAATTGTTGAAAAACCTAATAAAAGTTTAAGAATTTGTTTAGATCCTAGAAATTTAAATCAAGCTATTAAACGCTCACATTTTCAATTTCCTACATTAGAAGAACTCAGATACAAACTGAACGGAGCCAATGTTTTTTCTAATTTAGATGCAAATTCAGGTTTTTGGATGCTGAAATTAGATGAAGAAAGCATAGATCTTTGTACTTTCCAAACTCCATTTGGGAGATATCAATTTTTACGTTTGCCATATTTATGGTATAAACTCAGCACCAGAAATATTTTTTAGGGTCATGACAGAAATATTTTCAGACATAGAAGGAGTCCTAATATTTGTCGACGATTTTCTTGTTTTTGGAGAAAATGAAAAACCTTACTGGAACATGCAAGGTGAAATTCACGTCGTCAATGACTTAGTTTTCAAAGGTTCTAGTCTTGTCATCCCAAATATATTACGTCCTGTCATGCTTAACAAAATACATGAAAGTCACCAAGGCATATCAAAATCAAAATATTTGGCTAGAAACATAATATACTGGCCAAATATGAATTCGGATATTCAAAATAAAGTGGATCAATGTAATATTTGCAATAAATTTAAACCAAACAATAGAAAGGAACCACTTATTCCATATTCTATAGCTTCATTTCCTTGGGAAAGGGTAGGTGTAGATTTGCTTCAATTTAATAATACCATTTATTTAGTCGTCATGGATTATTATTCTAAATATATAGAAATAGTCTCTTTACATTCAGGTTATACAGCTAACCTTGTCGTCACGCATTTAAAAGCGATATTTGCTCGTCATGGGATACCATTACAACTTGTCAGCGATAATGGTCCTCCATTCACTTCAGCTATATTTAAAAATTTTATATATGAGTGGGACATAGAACATATTACAACTAGTCCCAACTTTCCGCAGAGCAACGGTCAAGCTGAAAGTGGAGTTAAAATTGTAAAGAATATATTTAAAAAAATGTCACGAATCAAAAACTGATATATATATATTGCATTGTTACATTATCGAAATACTCCAAAAGATAATTTACCGTCACCGTCACAACTTCTTATGTCAAGACAACTTAGAGTAAATATTCCAATTAAGTCAAGTCAATTAAAACCTAGAACAGTTAGTTTCCAAAAATACCAACAGGGGATGAGGAAAAATCAAAATAAAATGGAAAAATCGTACAACTCTCATACGAAGGAGTTACCACCATTGAAAACTGGTGATCCAATTTTATTCAAAAAGACTCCTCAAAGTCATTGGATTCCAGCAACTGTTGTTGAATTATTAACTAACTGCCCGCGTTCATATGTAATTAAAACTTTAGATGGTGCAACATACCGCAGAAATAGGAAACATCTCATGTTAGATAAATCTAGATTAAGTCAAAATAATTTAAGATATAATGTAAAACCCTATGAAAGTATTTTAACACAAAATGGCGATGATGACATCGAACAACTACCAACTTCGTCCAATGCTCCAGATAAAAATTTGGTCCCGGTGTCTGCGACAAGTGATACAGGCATCCGACACCAAACAAAGTCTGGAGACAAATAAATAAACCAAAAAGGTTTACATTTTCTGAATTTGATTGAAAATTTTTATGTCTATAAGTTATGTATGTTGTATTATTTTTCTTTTTACAGTGTTAAATTAAATGTCATGAACAATATGTCTTAAAAAAAAAAAAAAAGGAAGATGTTACATTGTCTATTATAATATTATACTGTCTATGCCGTTACATTGTCTATTACAAGATTCCGGTCGGAAGAGCTCTCTTACCGACAGCTGGCAAGACAACAGGTTAAATGTTCAATCGTGTATCGCCATATTAAGAATACATATTAATCTGATTAATCTGGACTTGTTATTTAATAAAACCCGAGTCACAGAAAAACACTCACAATCCGGAGGTCGCGGGTTCGAACCCGGCATGCGCAAATAAATTTTATTTGATTAATTTGTGTTATTTCACAATTAATTCATTTAAAATAATATATTTTTGCGGTTTTTTTGCGGCATGTTCCAGAGTGGAAGATACTATCAGTATCGCCCTGGTGTAAGACCACCATTCAGAATTGAAACGTTGCTTGAAAATGGCTTTAGTCGTGTTTGGTGACCAGATCTGAATAGCCAGGTACTTTCCAACCTTCCTCTTCCCACCTCCTTCCCCTCCCCACTACCCTCAGCCTCACAACATACCCCATTTTGGGATGCCATAGTCTCACTGGCTCCAGACGGGAGCAGTTGAGATTCTTGTGCGGTATTCACTGTAAAAAAAATAAAAATAAAAAATAGCCATTTTACATCAATCAAAAAATCATTTACCTCACATTTTTCATTAAACATTTCTTCCTATCGTCTAAAATATTCATCAAAGAAAGAAATTTATTTGAAAAAAGTTGTAAAGAATTTAATTTATATTTAGACTATGTACACATTTGCAAATAAATCTCCAACCAGTAAATATTTACAGGAATTTTAAAGTTTTTCGTAAAATGTCGTCATTTTCATAAAACGCTGTTTTTATCTTATTACTGACACACCGACGCGCGACGACGATTATACGACGCTCTGACCGCTTTTAGTCAGGCGTACGGTCAGATATGGCCATGGAAATCACATTGATGCGATTGTTCTAAACCGAGGAGGCATAACAGGAGGCAGAAGTGTTTCGCACAATGTACTCGGCAAGTGGTTAGTTGGTATGAGCACAACTCATGAGATCTGCACTTCCCTTGAAGAGTATTGTGGAGTCTTCTTCACGTCAAGTGAACAGCACAAGGACCTCGGACAAGCCCACCGAAGTAGAGACACAACAGACATTTCCAAACTCAGTCAGTGATGCACATCCTCTCTTCCCACAAGCCAGTGAAATAATGTCAATTCCCAATGTCTTCTGTCAGGTCGTCGATAAAAATTCACGATGAAAAGGTTGCAGTTGACCCAACATTGCTGTTTCACCGTATGTGTACAAGCAAACGATCAGATGAGGATTTGAAGAACTTCTTTGAGTATGAGTTGGCCCCATTTCCCTTGGCACTGTTCAATGAAAGTGGGATGCGAAAGACAACTAAATCTGTCCTGTACAGCTTATTCGAGCCTACCAAAAAACAGATAGTTTTAGTTGTGGACGGAGGATTTCTACTACACATAGTAATTTGGCAAAAAGATGCCACAACTTGTGATCTTTACATAACCTACGTCAACCACCACTATCCTGGAAGACTCGCACTGTGGTATTTGATTGGTACACAAACCCAGCCAACGGTACGAAATCACAAGAACAGATGCGATGATACATACTGAGAAGGTCAGCTGACATCAATTTGACTTGGAACATATCAATACCCGTTAAACAGGAAGATTTTTTATCCAATCCTACCAACGAAAGTAACTTCATCTCCTTACTACAGATGAAGCTTCGGGAGAATGGGATACAGACTCTTCAGGGCATGATGCTAACGTCCTTGTTGTGAAGACTGCTGTGGAACATTCCTCTCACAATTCTGTGGCTGTCGTTAGTGAGGATGTCGATCTTACTGTCCTTTTGATTGCTTCCACTCCTCCCACCCAAGATATTCTGCTGCTGAAACCGGACGAGGGAAAACCAAAACAATGGCACTGTCCACCCAAGAGATGCAGCACCGTGGATTTGAACACATCCTGTTCTTACATTCATTTACCGGCTGCGACACAACATCTGCAACTTTCAGGAGAAGCAAGGTGGGCTTCTCAAAATTGTACTTAGAGTCAGAAATGATCAAGCAAACGGCAATGATTTTATAACCCCTCCTCTACTCACAGCGAGGTTGAAGAGGCTGGAATTAAATGTTTCCTGAAATGGTGCGCGGCACCAAAAAGACAGACCAGTACCGCTTCCAGTCGTTCACAAGGTTGGTGGCAAATATGAAGCCTGATATCAGCTCCCTCCGTCCAACAGAGAACGCAGCTAAACAGTATTCCCAGTTCACTGATTGAGCTGCCCCCTGAAGAATGGGGGTGGAAACATGAAGGAGAGACCCTGATGCCAATTACAACAGAAGATCCACCAGCGCCGGAGGTCCCTCTGAATATGATATTTTGCCGCTGCACCAAAGATATTGAAATATAAGTAGATGTGCTATCTGCTGTTTTTACTGTGGGGGTCTGCCGATGTCGGGTAACACCGATATTGTTTAACAATTAACAAATAAACTAAAAGAACAAATAATTAACGAATAAACCAAAAGAACGTTAAACAAAATGAACGAATTCTTTCGTTATTCAAATATATTGTTAACCAATATTAATGCACATTTTCAAAAAATCAACGAAATGAACAAATTCTTTTTGTATGAAAACTACGCTAATTAGCGCGTAGTCCGGCGACAGTTGCGCGGACACCATAGCATATCTCTTCTGTATTTGAATATCTTTGCGCTGCACCAAGGATTGTGCAATTGGCAAATGTGGATGCCGAAAAGCAATGCTGACCTGTTCTGCAGCGTGCCTCCACTGCCAAGGGAGATAGATGCCTCAATAGCGTGCCTGTTGCCGAGGACGACGATGAAGACGACATAGAGCCCATTCAGCAAGAACCATCCACTACTGAGGATGAAAATGCCATGGATGAACAACGCTTGCCAGGTCCCTCAAGTCCAAAGAGGATGAGAGTGTAACATGATGTTATTGAGAACAGTGATAACAATGAGGTCTATAATTTTATGTGCTTAATGTAACGAAATAGAATAAAATTATAGTGAGATAATTATCATTATCATTATAAAACACAAATATAAAGTTTTCAAGTAACATGATTTTTACCTACTTTATTTAATCTGACTTTAAAGTTTGGTTACACACATTATTAGGCAAACGAACAAGAGTTGTGTGTCAGTAGTAAGATAAAAACAGCTCTTTCTGAAAATGACAAGATTTTTCAAATAAATTTCTTTGATGAATATTTTAAACGATATGAAGGAATGTTTGATTAAAAATATGATTTTTTTCGAAAATATTTACATTTGTAGACCGTTTAACTCAAAAATGGCTGGGATTTCGAAAATTACGTGTAGATTAAAAGTTGTAGATAATTTTATCAGCTTTTACTTAATCACAGAAAATTTTCCTCTAGAACGCACCGTTTTTGAGATATAAGCGGAAACCCGAAAATTGAGACCTCCCTCCCCCTCCTCCCCCTAGCTCGCCACCTAGACGTCAGGACTTTTAGTATGTTCACACCCTAAGCACCCTAAACAAGTTTCTGAAGGAATCACTTAAGTTCCTGCTCACGCACTCTACACCTCCTTCCTTGACTGGACTAATCGTGTAAAGCGAAAACTTTTGTATTTGGTCTCTATATGGGAATCAGGCTGAAAAATGACATGGTGTAAAACGACTATAAGAAAGGGACGCTTACAAGGGCGTAGCGAGGTTCACAAACTGTAAAGTTTACGTCGGTAGCCTATTGTTTGTGAGAATCAATTTAATTTTTATTATTACCTTTTTAGTTGATCATGATTAATGAAGCATCAAGAAAACGTGCCTAACATTGCGCTGTTATTAAATCAGTTTTCATTTTATGTGTTCAATTGATAGCCAAGTACTCAGGCATATTGGAACCTATTGCCAATGCTTTACAATCGGAAACCATCGATATGTACGCATGTATGAGTCAAATTAAAGGCATAATTTCTGTTATAAATGATCATCGAAGCAACGTAGACATAGAGAGCCAAAATATTTTAGATATTTCAATTAGAACTGCAGCTGCCTTTGGAATTGATATACAAATCCCACGCATTGTATCTTGCCAACAACATCGGTCCTATTATTACCTTGCTGAGACTCCATGCGATTTTTGGAAGCGATTGATTATCATTCCTTATTTAGATTCCCTAATATCTGCATTGGGGCAGCGTTTTGGTGACCAAAATTTGCTTGCTTTCGGGTTAATGTCGCTACATTCCTGTACAATGCAATGTTGAATACGTCATTAATTGATTTTAAAGAAAAAGCACAAAGTTTTTGCCTATACTACGATTTACTTAATTTTAATCAAGAAGCCGAACTATGGTATAAAAAATGGCCGAAATGGTATAACCAGAAAATATCTCGAAAAACTAGATGTTACGGAAGTGTTCAAGGAGGCGAACATTTTCTTTCCCGCAACTAAAAAATAAACTTATTTCCTTGGCACAACCTTGCACTACAAGTAACGTAGAGAGGTCCTTTTCTATACTGCGTCGTGTTAAAACATGGCTGAGATCATGGACATATGAATATACATGGACCTGCCCTAAGTGATAAAAACGTATTATTTCCCCCTCCACATGGCGCCGGCTGAAGCTCCTCCTTGGAACCGGCTCGCTCCATGGGGAGGGGATAGAGCCTCGCTTGAATCTAAAATGTGTGACGTCATCATTCTTGCCGTGAACAGCTAGAAGGTAACATCCATACATTTAACGAAATACAACGCCAAAACGGTAGCGTATTCTATACAATATATCTACATATCAATGTGCACATAGCGAATGTGGGTGGTTCTCCAGTGTGCTCGTCGCTGGTTACAGGAGGTAAGTAAATTATGAAACATTTGTAATAGTGTTTTAACTAAACACGGCAACTAAATATTGCTATGTGTATTGGGGCGAGTCTTTTTGGGGCGAGCATTTGGCCTTAGCAAATATGTTATTATCGTGGCGAGCAATTCGCGCTCCCATGTAAAAAGGTCTATTCATTCAAAGCAGATTTTGCTTTTAAGAACTAAATGGTGATATTGTAATGCGAGATGCCTATTTACTGTCAGATTGATTGTATAACGAATCACAGTCATCTTTCCCCTCTTCGCCCTCCATGGTTTGGTTTGACCCCTCACCTGTAACTGCTTGTCTAGTCATTTGGATGTCTATGGCTGAGATCAACGATGACTGAAAACCGCTTGAACGCAGTAGCTTGGCGTGGGGAGGGGGGGGGGGGGCGTGGCAGACCGCCCGGGGTGCAGACAATGCGAGTATAATGGCGATATTACACACTTCAACCACATTGATGCGATTTGGTTGAACGGCGTATAATTGAAAGGGTGTGCTGTTTACACGTACTTGACAGAAGTGGACCATTCAATCACATTGCTGTCATAGAGTTTAGAATGTCTTCGAAACAGGTCGTGCGCGCGGGAATTATATCCCTCTGATTTAATGTTCAACAGGCTTGGATAGTTCTTAAACTGCTCTAAGAACAGAGGCGTATGCTCTTCCCTCAATTTAAAAACCATTTTCTATGTTGACAACTCACTACAAAATAAACAGTCACAGTTTGACACTTCAATAAAAAACAAACAAACGCCGCATTCGCGCATGCGCACGAATGGACAACAGAACCAATCGCACTGAAAATATTAAACAAGTTGAATATTTTCAATACGGTTGAAAGATGATGCGCAATGACATTGAAGCATTCAATGTCTTGTTTACACAGTGCAATTTGGTAGCTTCAACCAAATTGCGAGGCAGAATTGAACCGTATAATATGCCCATAAGACAATGCTTGATGTGAATGAAACAAGAAGTGTGTGTCAAGACAGAGTTTTGTGACGCACCATCCTCTCCGCCCACCCTTTCGGAAATGGCGTGATGGTTAGCTAGTTAATTAGTGTATAACATAAATTTAATATCGAAATCTGCTTTAAATTAGTGTAATGCTGACATAGCTTGCTATAACATGTGATGCATTTATTTTTTTATCAAATACGATATCACTGACTAATTATTATTTATTATTTGTTAATCGCTGATGTTTCAATTTTGCTTTCATTACATACAAGATAAACAAATTCAAATTTTAATTCTAATGTAATGTACGTATTTTGAAACACAAAATTTGCTTACTTATGTATATAATTTTGTTGTGCAATCAGCCACCATGTTGGCAAATAGCAGCTGCAATAATAAGATATGAATCCTTATATTTTTTCTAACTTATTACCATCACTTCATTTTCAGTGAAGATTAGACAAATCTATTCTTGCTTCATTCACATTCATACATCGTCTATATTATAATATAGAAACGTTTCTACTACATAAAAGTTTCCCATCTAAAAGAACTCGCCACACCAATCTTTTTTACACAACCAGTAATAATACGAACGCTGCAGCCAACTCCCCCATTTCCCGCATACTTCAAAGTTTCAACTCAATTAAAAAAACCACAAATACCGATATATTTTTTGATTCCCTCCCTCTATTTAAGAAAAACATTTTTAGCACACTTAATTCGCACACATAACACACACATCCACACCCTCACACGCGCATTTACACACATACAAACACTCTCACACACCCCTCTCCTTTAATAAGTTACTAACTTAATTTAGGTATATTGTATTATTTATCTCACAAAAATATAAGTAGATAACAGCGACATGTCATTGGTACCAATTATTGTATTAATTCTATAACTTTGTTACTATTTTCCATTATGTAATAATGTACTGTTTGTTTCTGCAAAATAAAAATAAAATAAAAAATAACTTCTTGGTGCACACTCCACTTGCTGTATTCAAATTTAAGCATTGTCTTTTCCTAGAATTCTGTTATGCTGATTCTTGACATGATCGATTCGTTGCCATGACAGTTGATCCCACGACAATTGTCCCCCCCCCCCCCCCCCCCACCGACAGTTGATCCCCTAGACTAGACGGATGATCTCTCTATCAGATGATCTCTCGGACAATTGAACTCTTAAAGGATTATTTCTGCTGTACGTCCTAATTTGTAAATTAAAAAGAGAGGATATAGACAGCGTAACTAATGTCTTGCAGTATGTTTAGGGAAATACGCTGTATCTACTTACACAATATAATATAACGACGTAATTGGCGGGCCAACTGTCGGGGGGACAACTGTCGTGGGGTTAACTGTCGAGTCACCAAACGACTAAAGTATGTATTTGACTCACTTGGTCGTACACGCCTTCCTCGAGCGTCCCCGACTTCGTCTACCACATTTTTTTTTCAAATATCTTAATATAGAAATGCTTCCCGATAAGGTTGGGCAGGAAGGATTAACTACAACATCTCTATCATGCGTCACTCCTAGCTTTATTCACATTCATGCGTCGTCTCATCCTAGCCTTCTATTGTTCTGACTCTTGACATAATAGACTCAATTATTTGATTCAGTTGATATTTGCATCTTTCTCGAGCGTCCTCGACTTCTTCTACCAAATATTTTTCATATTGTAATATAGAAACATTTTGAAACAGTTGTGAAAGAAAGTACAAGTTAATTTTATGAAACGCTGAATTCAATAAATTATTTTATTTACATCTTAAATTTAAGTATAAAAGTATAAAAGACAAAGTTAAAATGTTTTTACTTATTTGACTACAGATTCTGTAGTGAAAAAGTAATGGAGGGTGTCTACATGTTGGATTTCGGATCAGGTTCCATCGGGTTGATGGTAAATCTTACTGGGCTGAGTTGTTGATTCCCCAAAGGGACGCTCCTGGTTGGCGCTTGCTTGCGTCTTCAGATCCTAGATCCTTAGTGTCATTGGACCTTGTTTCCGTCTTGGGGTTTGAATTATGGTGGGCCTCTGTGTTATGTGCCCCATGTTCCTTGGAGCCTTGGGTTTGTGTCGCCTGGCTTTGAGCAGGTTGTGGAGGAGCTGTGTGGTCTTTTCCTGCTGTTTGACTTGCGTGGCTTGCAGCCGGGGCTGCGTCAGCTGCCTTCATGTGCTCGCCACTGGCAGCCTCGCGGTAAGACTCCTGCCCCGGGGAGCCCACTGAATGATCTGACGGTGCTGCGGATCCGTACGCCGAAGCAGAAGGCCCGTACGATGGAGCGGGAGCTCCGTGAGACTGCGGTTCAGAGTAGGACCCGCCAGATTGACCACCTCCATAGCCGTGAGACTGTGATTGTGGTGCAGGACCATAGCTGCCGTGTTGGGGTGCTTGCGGAGGTCCGTAATTGTTGTGTGACGGTTGAGAAGGTCCGTAGCCGTGAGACTGAGGTTGGGCAGGTGCTCCATAACCACCTGACTGGGCTGGAGCTGGAGATCCATAACCATGAGACGGGGCTGGTGCTGGTGCTCCGTAACCGTGCGATGCGGCGGGCGCCGAATCTCCATAACCATGAGACGGTGCAGGGGCTCCGTAAGAGTGGGAAGGTGCTGGGGCCGGTGCGCCATAAGCAGGCGCTGAACCTCCATAACCATGAGATGGGGCAGGTGCAGATGACCCGTATCCGTGAGATGGAGCGGGCCCTGGCGCTCCATAACCGTGAGATGGAGCAGATGCTGGTGCTCCATAAGCAGGTGCCGGACCTCCATAACCATGAGATGAGGCAGGTGCTAGTGCTCCATAAGCAGGTGCTGGACCTCCATAACCATGAGATGGGGCTGGTGCTGATGCTCCATAAGCTGGTGCCGGACCTCCGTAACCATGAGACGAGGCAGGTGCTGATACCCCATAAGCTGGTGCCGGACCTCCATAACCATGAGATGAGGCTGGTACTGATGCTCCATAAGCTGATGCCGGACCTCCATAACCATGAGACGGGGCAGGTGCTGATGCCCCATAAGCTAGTGCTTGACCTCCGTAACCATGAGACGGAGCAGGCGCTGATGCCCCATAAGCTGGTGCCGGACCATGAGAGGGGGCAGGTGCTGATGCTCCATAAGCAGGTACCGGACCACCGTAACCATGAGACGGGGCAGGTGCTGATACTCCATATGAAGGTGCTGGACTTCCATATCCGTGAGATGGAGCAGGTGCTCCATAACCTTGAGCAGGAGCCCCGTACCCTTGAGCGGGTGCGCTATATACCGGGGCCGGGGCGCTGTAAGCTCCTACAGGGCTGCTGTAGGCAGCAACTGGGGCGTAAGATTTCGGATCACCATAGGCGGGTGCCGGAGATTGTCCAATGAATAAGTTCGGCTGACAGCTGAACATAAGAGGGAGTCCACAAGATCCACTTGATTTAATAGGAACCTGAGCGTACTGACCGCTGGACTGGTATGCTGGAGCCGAGGCTGACTGGTAGATTGATTTGGACTGTTTTTTTGAGCTAATATCATATCCTGAAGGTGACGGTGCATAGCTGGGCGGTGGATTATAAGCCGAGCGTGCCATCATTTTGTCTTCATCCTCTTCCATTGAATCGAGACCGTTGTCCATCTCTTCTTTTTCCATGTCATTTGATCGGTAGTGTTGGGCAGATGCATGAGGTGCTACCGCAGGAGCACCATAAGACGGTGCTGGGGCAACGCCGTAAGCTGCTGATGGGGCTCCGTGTCCACCTTTGCTGGGCGATGCGTAGCCACCGGAAGATCCGGAACCTCCTCCGTAGCCTTTAATAGCAGAGTGACTGCTTCCACTGGCCGCCGATCCATATCCACCAGAAGAGCTTCCATGAGCTGGGCCGCTTCCATATCCAGCACTGGCCGGAATTTCGTATGCGCCTGCTACTGGAGATCCGCCGTATGCTCCTGCAGATATTCCATAAGACGAACCGCCATAGTTTGATTCTGGTGCCGAGCCTCCGTATCCTCCTGAAGATGGTTTTCCATATCCTCCAGCTGAAGATGACCCGCCATATCCTCCAGCTGAAGATGAACCTCCATATCCTCCAGATTGTTGTGCGCCGTGGCTTCCTGATTGTCCACCATATCCTCCAGATGACTGTCCGCCGTACCCCCCAGATTTTAGTCCACCATAACCTCCAGATTGTTGCCCGCCATGACCTCCAGACTGCTGCCCACCATAACCTCCAGATTTTTGTCCACCATAGCCTCCAGATTGTTGTCCGCCATAACCTCCTGACTGCTGTCCGCCATAACCTCCAGATTTTTGTCCGCCATAGCCTCCAGATTGTTGTCCTCCGTAACCTCCAGACTGCTGTCCACCATAACCTCCAGATTTCTGTCCGCCATAGCCTCCAGACTGTTGTCCGCCATAACCTCCAGATTGTTGTCCACCATAACCTCCAGATTGTTGTCCACCATAACCTCCAGATTCTTGGCCGCCATATCCTTCAGACTGCTGTCCACCGTATCCTCCAGACGACGAACCTCCATAACCACTAGGCTTGTCATGACACACGGTGTAGGGCTTCAAGTCGGGATCAAGGGGACGGACTTCGACGCAGATTTTCGTACCACTGTTGGCACCATAGTGAGACTTCTTCGATCGCTTGTTCGAAGATTTTACTCCATCTACCTGAGGTTGCTCTGAGGAAGATTCTTCTTCTTCGTCTTCCTGCTGTTGTCCATCTATCGGGTCCTCCTCTGTAGGTTCTTCCGTAGTCTTCTCTTCTTCTAGAGGAGCAGAAGGCGTGAGATTCTCGGCGGCCTCTTCTTTGACGATGCTTTCCAATTCGGCTGCTTCCTTTTTAACTTCTTCGATGACCTTGACGAGTTCCTCCTTGGCTGAGAGGGGTAGAGGCTCATCCACAGCCGGGGGCGAGGGCAGGGAAGCCCCGAGGGCGGCCGCTATACAGCAGCAGGTCAGAAGATAGATAACGAAGCGCATCTTGACGGCTCGGCGAAGCAACTAATGTCCGGTACTAGCGCGGTACCGCTTTTATACCCTTTTCTACCGGAGTCAGCAAAATTCCCGTCGCTTATGACCATATGAACCCCAGAATTAACCGTGTCGACGGCTTACTGCTCGATAAGTTTGTAGAATTTTAGAAATAATATAAGCTATTTGGTCATACAATTTCACAATTATTTTATTTAAGTAATAAATTTGTCGTTTATAGTATTGCTAAATCAAGATAGAAAATGTATTTTATATTAAACGCCAATTTAAACCTATACATGATAAATTAGATCATCATACCTAACACATTAAATTAATATTTTAATCAAGCGACAAACAACATGGTATCATCAAAGGGTATCTATCATCTATTACTTTTTGTTAGTCATAATAAAATATTTTTTATGAATCATTTGTCTTGGTTTCAAATTACGCTCAAGATCTCAGAAACACTTCCCAGAATCTAAGATTTCAGATTCCATAAGTATTCAATATCAACACTGCAAGAAAACTGTCAAGTTATTATTGTTTTTATATTTGCTAAAAGTTACATTTAATATACCTCGCGTGAAAAATCCTTTGATTATATAAATGTCGAAAAATCATGGAATGTAATTTGACTTGACAAGAAGAAAACTTTTTTTTTGTTTTTGCTGTAGAAAAACCAACATTTCAAATATAGAATAAAAATAATCGTTTCTCATATTCCAAAATAATATTTATTTATTTATTGATTTATTTATTGTTTTGGAACATTTACAGAGTATTAACAGAAAAAAGTCATTGGATTAGCATTGTAAAAAGCGTACATGTTAATAGTCCACTTAAAAATGTTCACAGAATGCACAGTTTAATAGTTGTTAACAGAAATTAGAAATATCAAAATATAAACGGAGGTATAAAAAGAGATAACAAAAATAGTGATGATACAATATAGAGATGACAAAGATAAAAAAGATCGATATACGATGTAAAAAAAACAGAAAAACAAAAAAAGTAAAGTACAAATAGAGTGAAGAACAGCCATTCACATTCAAGTTCAAGATAAGTATTAAGATAAGTATTTTCAATTCTCAATTACATGTTAGGTTAGTCTATTGTTAATTTGCTTTTTAAAGTAAGCGAGACTATTTGCATAGATGTCTATATGGTTACATTCAATGGAATTATACAGTCGACACATGCGAGACAGTGGATTGAAGTATGCAATATTGTTTTTAAATAATTCAAGATGAAATATATTCTGATTCCTTAAGTAAAGATATAACAGTTAGATAGGTACCCTCCTATTTTACTTGTTTGTATGACTTTTTAGCACAGTTTTAATTTTAAAATGGCGCACACGTACGCTCAAGAAGATTATATTGTTTTGTTTTTATATCTCGTTTTATATGATCATGTCAAATATCCGGATAGGATAACACTTCTGGAATTAAAAAGTATTAAAGATATCTGAAATAATTTCAGTGGGGTAGCAACTCAGACCCGGCGCATGGGCAAATTTGTGATCTTAACCGCCACTGCAGTTTACTTTTCCAATATAGTGTGTTTGATTCTAACTTCCGTGACACCGGGCGGCGTTTCGTCTATACAAACGTATCCCCCAATTTCCTCTCTGGATTTTGATACTACTGCGAACATTTTTAAATTTAATATAGATATCGACCACTAGCATGTCGGTACGTCATTTTTTTGTGAGTTACTTCTTATAGGAGTTAGGACCATCTAAATATAGTTAAAATTGCCCGGTTTGCACGCCATCAACAGATGTTCCGTAAAAAAGAAAATATGTGTTTTTTTTTAAAAGCAAAAAGACAAGCATAGAATATTTTATTCTAATGCAATTAATAAAAAAAATCTTAAAAATTGGTTCATTTTTTTAGGAGGAAAATGGGGAGAACAAAACCTCGATGTTGATGATTTTATTTAGCTATTATTAGCCTGAGGTACAGTTATCCCTTTCGCTCAGTGTTCGGGAGAGTAAGCGACAGTGACAGCAACAGCGTGGTAAAACACCTTTTTTTATTTCTCGGTGACCGGAGTTCCTCTTAATACTTACTAAAAAAAATGTTTTCAGAGTTCAGAGAAAAGAAACTTGTAAATAAATTATTTCACTTTTGAACATGTTATTGTGATTCATTTTTGGATAATAAGGAACTCCAGTGAAAAATATTATGGCTTTAAAAAAATATTTTCATATAGACCAATAAACGCTGATTCTGAATATAAAAGTTTTATTTAATAATATTAAACGCAGAGTTTTTAAAAAATTATTAAAAAGTCCATTTTTAAACCTCTCGTCAAAACACAGGTTCAAGTTGGCATTACTGAAATGGTTAGTGGTGACGTCACTATTCCTCGTGTCGTGACTTCACCGTAAAGTCATTGGATGGGAAATATACAGGAATGTAGGAATGACACAAGCCATCGTATTAATTTATTCGTTTATTTACATATCTACTATTTATAGAGATTTAGTTGTTGTGTTTATTGAAACATTATTTAGGCCTAAATAATTCAGTATCAAAAATAGAGGTATCTCTATTAATTAAAATATTGAAAAACTTTAAATTGTACGAAAAAAAACGTATAGTATACTGTATCATAATGCTACCTACTGCTCCACGGCCCAATCAAAATGGCCGCAATCGATCAGCTGATATCGTTTGCCTACACTTTTGTGGGTGATTCTTCATATTTGATAATATTGATTTTAAAAGCTAAAAAAATAATAATTTAAAATAATTTTTATACCACTCTCCCGTAATGATATTCAAAAATATAATAATATAATAAATATAATATAATGAATTAATAATTCCACCTAAATAATGTTTTAACTTATCGAATAGTATCATCTTTCTTTCGTATAATTATCATACAAAATGACAACACCTGTTGAAAATGAAAATAACTTTTCAGGAGTCGATGACGTCACGCGATTCAATACACATGCGGTGGTTTTCGGGGGATCTTGAAAAATTAAAACTTTTACAATTATTTTTACTATTAAAACTAACTCTAAAAAAATAAAATATATGCAGTTATTTAAGTTAGAAGGTCATTATTCAATAAATAAAAATTTAAACAAAATTAATTAGAAAAAAAAAAAAAATAAAATAAAAAAATATATATATTATTTAAAAAAAAATATTAGACTGGAGTTCTCTATTATGCCGTGGGGAAGTTGTGCGAACTCCTTCTTTAGCCAACGTTTTGGAAAGCGTTACGGTATCCAAAATTAGGACAGTTGTTGGATGACAGCTGTTGCGGCCGATGATGAACACTGTAACGTTTTCCAAAACGTTGCGCGTCGGCTAAAGAAAGAGGAATTGTAACACGACCCAAAATAACCCATAATGACCCAAAAATTAATCGCTCTTTACTTTCGGAAGTGAAAACCTCAAATCATATTTTATAAGTCATACATATGACTGGTAATGTTATATTAAGCGCACTTGAAGTGAAACATCACAAAACTGCGCTATATAAATACTACGTTATTATTATTATTATTTATTATTATATTATCGTGAAAACAAGCTTATGGGTCCGATCGCTTGCAAGTTATTCAACGTACTTGGTAAGACAAATAAAAAAATAATACAAATAAAAACAAAAAACAGGATACTTTTTTGAAGTTCATCTTTGTTTAAACTCAGTACTTTACATCGTAGGTATATTAAATTAATAATTTTGGTAACCCCCTTGGCCAAAGTGCACGTTACGCCAATGAGTTTAAGCCAATCAGTGATCGGGTGAGGCGGACACTCGTTTTTTTTACATAAGCTCCACGCAGGAGGTCCTAAGGAAAATAAATTCCCTCAGGACCTACGTCATCTTTGGAAATGCTCTGTGGAGGGTATTTTTAAGAAAAGAAAAGATAGGAAATTGTGATAAAGGTATGAGGGGTGAGTCGGAACCTGGGGTTCAGTGTATCAAGGAGCGTTTGAATTCATCGATGGGTCGAGAGAGTCTAGCTGGAGAGGTCAACAGGACTCCTTCAATCAGTCTCGGTTCATTAGGTGGACAAACGAATTCGCCGCCAAGACCTACACACAAACCTCACCCCACTAACCCGGGCCCCCTGCTAAGTCACCAAACGTGGCGAACCACGTTGGGTGACCAATGGCAGAGGTGTTGGTTATCCAATAAATCGTTTCCGCGGTACCCATACCCGCCCCCCAAATTTAATAATAAAATAGACATAATATATCAATAATTTTTTTCAAGACAAAATCTTCTCAATTAACTTTTTTTTTAATCAGAAAGAAAATAGTCATAAAAAAGATATAAAGTATTTAGAATAAGTGGATAATTGGAGTGCGAATAATACGGAAAGTTTCTACACGGGTTTTCCAAAACAAGGCAGCACTGAAAATAATCAGGCCAAATTGCGAAATGCAATTTTTATTAAAATTCTTAATACTAAAAACTTTATTCAGCTGAAAACCAAAATACGTTGTGTATCGCTGATGTGGTGTTTTTAATTTCAATGCAGGGAGGTTCAATGTAAACATAATGATGTTATTTTAAGATGCACACTTGTCAAACGTCGCTGAGAAACAACCTTCTTGTTATAAGCGAGAAAGTAAACGATGAATCATACGTCATTACCGTTATCAATCTGTTTTGAACGCCGAAATATCACAATAATGTAAACATTGAAATGTTTGCCGAACTTAAAATAATAAAATATTGATTTGATTCAAGTAGGTACATATATATATTTTAAATTATACAAATAAATAAATCTACGGACCTCTACGAATGGGGTATTTCCACAAACGAGGGATTCTGTTGAAAATGAACGGAATATTTATGGGCCCGCAACCCGAGTTTCTACCGATTTCTTACATATTTCCCTTAAACACGGTAAGTTTTAAAGCTATTAAAAAAAATGTTATTCTTGAAGATAATATCCAGTCATTGCCGGCGCCGAAACGCAAATTATATAAAATTCCCTCGATTGCTCCAAAAATTATTATTAACACGTTTGTTTCAGTTATTTTACAAGTTATATGTAAGAAAAAATTCACAGTGTTTCTTTAAATGCTGTTTAAGACAATGCCCGCGTGATTTTTGCTCTATTTTAAACGAGTCGTGTTTTATTAAACATTTTCGCAATTTTCGCGTCGATTTTGTAGCTGTAAATGTTAGCGCTCTCCTCTAACATTCGTAATTTTGTATCTCTCCATCTACTTCTTTTCAAGCCCGGTTGTTTTCTGATTTTAATCATCCTACTAAAAATGATGGTTTTATGTTTTCATTCAATATTATTGATTTTAAAAACGATCTAAGACCGACAAAATCAAAACGGCCCGTTGTTGACAAATCGGATTGTGACGTCACAAGCGTCGCTCAGCTGGGCCAGCATAAATAAACACTGTCAGTGAGCGTCCACGCTCATGACGTCACACGATAGCCCCGCCCCAAAATATCGTTTTAGCGGTAATTCAAAAATGGGAAACTTTGACTCGCTGATGAAAATTTATTCGTCAACATAAAAATAAAACAAAAATGCTACAATCATCATATTTTTTTGCTTAATTTTTTTAAATACCCCATTGAACACTACAACAATAAATATCTAGCAAAAAAAAGGTTTCGAAAGCAAAATTTTCTCATGTTTTTGAGTAGGTTAATAAATACGTACGTAATTATAAAGCATTACACAATATTTTATCTAACCTCTTTTTTATTAAGAATAAGGAATTTTTCAATTTATCCAAAGAAATGTCATTATCTCAATGTCAATTAGTTTTTCAAAATTCCTTCGGGCAGATAGGTGCGATTATTTTGAAAAAATGCTGTGTACCGAAATAAAAATAATCTTTACCGCACTACTAAAACGGCCACCATCTTGAAACGGACACGGAACGTACGAACAAATTTGAAAGACGAAATGCAAAACGGTCTAAGCATATCGCCAAACAAAATTGTTTAGCTATATGCTTTTCCAACATTCTTGTGCGAATTTTTATATTTCTATATATGTATATGACGATAATTATATACTTGTATATAAAGAAGCGAAGCTAGCAATCCACAATGGAGAGCTGGTACCTACCTACCCTGATGTATGGCAGTGAGCAAAGATATTGAAATATAAGTGAGGCATGGAACTGACACAGGAAGCATTAAAGTAAACCGAATGCTGTTGAAATGAGATCCCTGAGGCCTATGTGTGGTAAAACCATGTACGATCGTGTGAGAAATGTGGAGGTTCGCAAAGAATGCACGGCTGATAAAAGCATAATGAGTAAAATTAAGAAAGGGACCCTCAGATGATTTGGGCATGAAGCGAATGAACGAAGAAAGTAGCGTTAGACGAATATATTACGCAAATGTGAATGGTAGAAGTCGGGACGCCCGAGGAAGTTATGGCACGATCAAATGAATCAGATTGAGTTGGGCCATGTCAAAAGTCAGAATAATAGAAGAGTATATATGAGACGACGCGACGTATGAATGTGGGTGAGGCAAAGAGTGTGTGCAAAGACCGAGTTGTTTGGCGGTCCGTCCTCTCTGCCTACCCCTTCGGAAAAAACGCCGTTATGGTTAGTTAGTTTATTAGTTAACGCTAATTAAATGTGGTGATTCCATCATCAGAAGTTGCATTTGAAAAGACTAACTCTTTTCCATTGTCAGACAACCGAAGAATGAGAAACTGTTTTGCCATCAAACAGCTTTGACGGGTTTTGAGGTTTGGACATGTTCAAAGCTTCACAAAATATAAATATTTTGCATAAAATTATATTGTACGATGCAATTTCACCAACATCGATGTCAGATAAGGACCCTTTTTCGCAGCGATGGGCAATGCCTGCAAAGAAACAACTGCTTTACCCCTAATACATGTTGTAGTAGCAACATTTAGCTAATGTTAATGTTTAAAATTATTGGAAAAACACAATTCTGAAAATCGATCTTCTAAGGTCAAATCATTTAGGTACCTACCTACTATTTCCTGGGATGGAACTGAGAAACAAAACATACAATTATGCGGATTATATTTGCCTGATGCCACTTTGTGTGTTTTTCTAAGTACTTAACTATCAGTCTCTGAGTTAAATACAGTTCCTCTGTCACGTTGGTTCCCTCCCCTTCTGAATAATTATTATAAATCATATCCTCGTTCCAAAATAAGTTCCTACTTACCTACTGTAAAACCAAATATTTTTCAATAAAAGCAGAAAAAGCATTTTTCCCATGTTCACCAAGCTCAACACAATAAATTAGTCTTTAATTTGGATATAACCAATTCGCAAGTATGACACATATAGACCGGGAGGCGAGATAGGTAAACCCTACGTCATCGACTACACGGATGAAACTACTTTTAAGTGATAATGGGCATTTAGAAAACCTTAAAAAAGCTGGTCTGCCGGTGCGCCTCTTGGCAGGAGCCGCGCAGTCATGGAAATAGTCAGCGATTTTTTTGGTCAAAATTACGTCATCGACTACACGAACGGGAATGGTCTCATATGATAAAGGTCGATTAGAAAATGAGAAAAAAGCAGGTCTGCCAACCGGCAGCCTGGCAAGTTCGGAGGCAGCCGGCGTCAAAGTGGGGAAAAAATTGATTGATTTTACGTCATCGACTACACGAATGAAACCAAAGAATAACTATAGTCCAGATCATTCCATATAAGAATTTCGTGGTCTACCGGCCAGCAGCCTGGCAAATTTTTGTGTACGGTTTTTTAAAGTTTTTTTTTTTTTTAATTTTTGTTTATCTTTATTATTATTTTTATTTCACTTTGAAAGCCATATTTTTAAAAAATAAGCGAAAAATATTTAAAAAAAAATACTTTAAGATTTCCCAGTGTACCCATCCGTCAGGTGAGCCTTTAGACGCCAAACCACTAACGAAACCCGCCGCGGTGCCCCTCACCGCTGTCGCGTGTTAATATTTTTGTACAAATTTATAATAATAATAGTCCTTTTGAGATTTCCTAATAGTCCATAGTAGTTGGAAGTTCGAACAACCAACCCACCGTCGCCGTAAGAGCTGCGTTCGTCCGAAAAACGACGGAAATTTCCGAACCCCGTCCGTTTCATATCGGTTTCGCTTGCCCTGCTGCATCGATTACATCGAATACATGATCGAAACTAACAAAAACCTGTAGTCCAGATTATTCCATTTATGACTTTCTTGGTCTGCTGACCAGCAACCTGGCAGTTTTTTGTGTACGATCTTTAAAAGTTAAAAAATATTTAAATTAAAAAAAAATATTTTTAATATCTTTATTGATCTTCCATTGTCTGCTAGTGATCGCCGACGATAGAGTGGATAACAACAATAATACCTCAAAGTGACAGGTGTATGTTTTTGTTTTGCTCGCGTAAAATTAATAAAATAAGTGTTAAAAGTGACAGAAATCTTCAGAAAAGTGCACAAATTGAACCATATTGCTAATATTCTAGTGAAGTCACCGAAAAAAGTGGTATTTATTACAACTAAAAGTGACAGCAGTCTGTTTCTGTTTGTTTTTTTTGGCTCCTGCAAAATTAATAAACAAACCATTAAAAGTAACAAATCATTGGAAAAGTAAACAAGTGCTACTTGAGTCCCTACTAGCTATTGGAATTATATACAAACATTATGTCTGCAACGAGATCTGCCGCAGAACATCAAAAAATCATGGATTCGCTCACGGACTACCTTGATCGTAAACTGAGTGAGTTAAAAACACAATTGTTTACAAAATTAGAGTCAGAAATAGCCGATCTTAAAAAAATCAGCCCAAATTGTAAGCGATCGATATGATGAAATAAATGACAAATTAAATAAAATTTTGGATTTACCAAAACAACAACAAAAAATTATAGAGGAGATGGAAATACAAGAAAAAAGAATTGTTGCTCTGGAAACAAAAATAGCCGAATCCGAGCAAAAAGAATTGAAAAACAGTGTAGAGGTCAATGGATTTAAAGTATCGCTGAATGAACCGCCCCATGAAATAGCCACCAGAATTAGTTCAGCCTTCGGATTAAATCTGACACCAGAGGACAAATACAAGTTCATAAAATCTAGTGATATAAAACCTTCACGTCTTATATTAACATTCAAAGATGAAACTAAAAAAATTACAATGATGAATTTCAAAAAAAATAATGATGTCTCCCATTTAGCGGATGATAATAAAAAAAATGTATGTGAAAGAAGCCCTTACGCCGTATTATAAAAATCTTTTATGGAACACGAAAATAAGGGCAAAAGAAAAAAAATTCAAATTCATCTGGTTCAGAAATGGAAAATTGCTAGCAAGAAAATCTGAAGACTCTTTAATAACTGAAATAAAAAATCACAACGACCTTGAAAGTAAAATAATATAAACAAGCTCAGTAATCCATAACTATCTACAATAAAATTAACACTTATACCAGAAATGGATCCATTAACTGATATTGAATATGACAACCCTTCTCCGGAAACCATTACAACATTAACAACTCAAGAAATTAACGATTATATAAAAAACAATAAAGCAAAAACATTAAAAATACTCCACCAGAATATACGAAGCATCAATAAAAATTTCGTAGAGCTGACGGTGATGCTACAGCAATTTGATGAGGATATCGACATCATCATACTCACAGAGTGTCGTATAAAAAAAGAAACATACTCACCAAAACACCTAGATAAATATAAGGTATATAACTCCACACAACATAAAAATCAGAATGACGGAGTGATAATTTATATTAAAAATGAGATCCAAGGAATTGTAAAAAAAATTCAACTCAGAGATGCTAACTGTCTACTAATAAACATTAATAATGATATCTCAGTATTAGGGATATACAGATCACCTTCAACAAGAGACATATCTCCATTTCTTCACTCCCTGGATGATGAGCTAACCCAACTACGAGATGTTCGGAACGTGTACTTAATTGGGAACATCAATATTAACATACTAAATACTGGACAGAAACACCCCCAATGTGATGACTACCAATTACTCTTACTGCACCATGGACTGATCAGTGCAGTTAATATACCAACAAGATTAGGATATAACGAAAATGCTCAAAATGTATCTGCCTCCTGTATTGACCACATCATGATAAAAACAAACAAAGCATACGGTACCGCCGTTCACCATTTCAATATTACTGACCACTTTACACTGCTACTTACCATTCAACTTCAAAATACACATACTTACATTAAAAATACAATAGTCAAAAATACAATTAATATTAACAGATTAAAGGATTTATTAAAATTGGAAGATTGGGGAGAACTATTTAAAATTAATGATTTTCAGGATTGCTGGCACTCATTTACAAGCATTGTTCAAACAAATATTCATAAATGTTCAGAATCATTCACTATACAAACTACACACAAATGTAAAATAAAAAAACCTTGGATTACTCAAGGACTTCTAAAAAGTATAAGAGTTAGGGACAAATTACACTTAAAAACGAAAAAAAAATCCACTTGTTCTTTCGTTTCTAAATCTTTATAAACATTATAGAAACATGTGTTCTAAACTTATAAAATTTTCCAGAGGTAACTATTACAAACGTCAGATTCAAAACTGTAATAATGACCCTAAACTTGTCTGGAAAATTATTAAGGAGATGACATACACTAAAAACAATAAAAGTAGTGATATTACCGAACTTGATACACCAAATCAAAAATTAAATATGAAAGAAAATCCAAAGGAAATAGTTCAATTTGTGAATGAATATTTCTCCAAGGTGGGTTCTAATTTAGCTAAAAAAATAATTAAACCTCCTTATACTGACAATGAAATTAACAACACACTTTCAAATAATATCACCTTTAAATTAAATACAGTTACAGCAGATGACATTTAAAGCATTATAGATTCAATGAAACCAACACTAACTTCAGGATCAGATGGCATCTCAATGAGAATAATTAAATCAACTAGAGATGAAATAATTCAACCACTCCTCCACCTTGTGAACAGATGTATCATGGAGGGTATCTTTCCCGAAACGCTTAAAATGGGTTCTGTTATACCAATCTTTAAAACTGGCAATAAAGCGGATATAAATAACTATAGACCGATAACAATATTGAATAATCTTTCAAAAATAGTAGAGAAAGTCATAAAGAAGCAGCTCACTCAATATCTTGAAACAAACTTCATACTATCTGAAAATCAATACGGATTTAGAAAAAATATAGGAACCTCCGATGCCATCGCCTCTATTGTAAAAAGTATAAAACATAGTCTCGATAACGGAAATAAGTGTATCGGAATATTTTTAGATCTAAGTAAAGCCTTCGATACAATTGATCACACATATCTTCTAGAAAAACTCAAAAAGATTGGAATCTCAGGACGTGAACTAAACCTCATTAAAAGCTTGTTACGTTACGAAGTGACAATGTTTCCCCTAGCCCACTGTTCCCCCATTTTACGCGAGAATAGCTCGTAGTTCCTAAAATCCCCCCGCACCACGCTGAGCTCGACGGGCAATCCTGCGTGCCGACCAACGCCCGCGCTCATTCCTCCGCTTGCCTCGGGCGCAACAACAGTGTCCCGAGTAATTGCGCTAAGGCGCTCTCGAGAACCTAAACTCGTGATGTATTTATAATGTGAATTGTGCACGAGAAGGCTCCCGCCCACCAGTAGCCTGTCTGCTGACTACCGCATTTCCTGCTGCTGTGAGTAAAATGTACCCTAGCCCTCTTTTGTGTGCTTCGTCCCGCTCTTAAATTCACTAACACGTGTGGAGAGTTGAGAGAACAGTTCCCCGTTATGTTAGAATTCTAGTGCTAGCAAATGCCCATGTGTAGTGAGCCGATGCTGGCAATTGTAAAACCCTGTCTCCTTCTAAATGAATAAACCCTTTACGTGCAATACTGTGTTCTGATTGAGGAAGGAGACCCTGGAGATTGTGAGGAAAGGAGGAGGAGGTATTCACAAGCGAACCACAAGCACTCGCCCTGGTTTTGAGAGAACCTTGCTTGCGCCAGCTTTCCTGAGCTAGTTTTGTTGGCCTATTAATTGCATGTCCTTTCCAGGTTTGGTTTAGCAAATGGCCGTAGTAAGCGGCAATGCTAACAAGCTACATGTCAGAAAGGTTACAGTTAGTCAGGATTCAAAATGAATCAAGTCAACCAATACAAATCCAATATGGAGTCCCGCAAGGCAGTGTCTTAGGCCCGATTTTATTCCTGATATATATAAATGATTTATGTGAACTAAACTGTCACGGCTCAGTCATTAGTTTTGCAGATGACACAGTCCTTCTATTCCATGGAAAGTCATGGGAGACTGTATTTTAAAAAGCTGAAAAAGGGATGAATCGGGTAAAACAATGGCTTGATTCAAATTCACTAACACTAAATGATACAAAAACTAATTATATTAAATTCAAAATCCACAACAAACAGACGGATAACCTCAATACAAACCTAAACATAAAAATTCATAAAGACTGTATAAACGTGAACCGAGAAACTCCTTGCAACTGTCCAAAATTGAATGAAATACAAACAATAAAATATCTGTGAATAATAATTGATCAAAACTTAAATCGGAACTCCCAAGTGGAAAATATGAGCAACAAATTAAAAAACTAACCTATGTTTTCAAAACAATAAGAAACATTTTAGATAAAGAACAGCTAATTAAAATCTATTATGCCTTAGCCCAATCTCAACTACAATATGGTCTTATCGGATGGGGAAGCTCATGCGATTCCACTATAAAACCAGTGCTCATAGCACAAAGGGCAATTCTGAAAATTATACTTAGAGTACCCATCAGAACCCCTACAGACTATGTTTTTAAAGCGCTGAATTTAATGTCACTGAAACAATTATATACAAAAGATATTCTAATGTACGCATTCAAAAATCAGGATAACTTTACACAGACTAACTCGGGCCGATTCACAAGATCTACATTACAACATACATTCTACCAACCTACAACTAAAACGACTTTTGGACAAAGAAATATGGAATACTTCTCTGTAAAATTATTTAATTTACTCCCTCTTGCAATGAAAACCACAAAAAAAATAACCGCCTTCAAAAGAAGCATAAAAATATGGATTATGGACATGGGAAGGAAGAAAATAGATTCAATTTTGCAACCCAACAAAGAATAATGCTTTGTTTTGTACTTTCTTTTAGATCTAACTTAATAATTTTCCTTGGCAATATTCTAACATAGATTAGGTATTTACTTATAATTCAAATAATAAAACTTGTACAATGTGTCCTTAGAACGGGGTATCCCAGTTAGGACACATTTTCTCTAAAAAACTGTAAAAAAAATATATAAATAAAAAATTTAAAAAACCTTCATTATTATTTTTATTTAAATTTGGTTTTAAAAACTTAGAATGCAAGATTTTAAATAAAATAAGTTGTAATCATAAAAAAATAAATTTTGAGTGTTCCGATTGTACCCATCGGACGGGAGAGCCTTTCGACGCGAAACAATTTACTGGAAATTGGCCGCGGAGCCCTTCGCTGCCATTGCGTGCCCATATTATAGCCTGGTTGGTACACTCGAAACACTTAAATTAATTTTTTTTTCATTGCCACTTTTTTTTTAATCTGCATTCCAATTTTTTAAAACCATATTGAAATAAAAATAATAATAAATAATAAAATTTAAAAACTTTACAAATCGTACGTAAAAAACTGCCAGGCTGCTGGTAGGCAGACCAAAGAAGTCATGAATGCAATTGTCTAGACTACAGTTTTTCGTTAGTTTCGATCTTGAATTCGAAGTAATCGGTGCAACAGGGCAAGCGAAACCGATATGAAACGGACGGGGTTCGGAAATTTCCGTCGTTTTTCGGACGAACGCAGCTCTTATGGCGACGGTGCGGTGGTTGTTCGAACTTCCAACCACTATGGACTATTAGGTTATCTTAAAAAGACTTATGTTATTATAAATTTGTTTAATTATTATTTTTAATTGTTAAACTAACGTTTAAGACAAGATTTTTATGCATAGCACAAAGGGTTTGCCGGTCAGCTGCTCTCCCAATTGAGCTATGGGGGCTTATCTTATACCCGCCAAATGATTCAATATATACTGGTGTTTCATTCAACAATATTCCACCTGAAAACAACCAACTTTATTTTTGCGACAGAGGCACTGTTAGTGTTAAATCCGTCGCTAGGTGGCGTCGAGACAAATTATGTCTTCATTTATTTGGGGAAATACTTAAACTTGTCAAATATTAATTATTATTTTTAATTGTTAAACTAACGTTTAAGACAAGATTTTTATGCATAGCACAAAGGGAAACAAGTCCCGTTGGCGTCATGTATTTTTTCTCGGAAGATTTTTTCAATGTGGATGAGTGTTTCAGGCTGATAATTATTGCCTATAATAATAAATTTGTTTAATAATATGGGCACGGCGAAGGGCTCCGCGGCCAGTTTCCAGTAAGTTGTTTCACGTCGAAAGGCTCTCCCGTCCGATGGGTACACTCGGAACACTCAAAATTTATTTTTTTATGATTACAACTTATTTTATTTAAAATCTTGCATTCTAAGTTTTTAAAACCATATTCAAATAACAATAATAATAAAGATATTGAAAATATATTTTTTTTAATTAAAAAAAAAAAAAAAAATTAAACTTTAAAAGATCGTACACAAAAAAACTGCCAGGCTGCTGGTCGGCAGACGAAGGAAATCATAAATGGGATGATCTAGACTACAGGTTTTCGTTAGTTTCGATCTTGTATTCGATGTAATCGATGCAGCAGGGCAAGCGAAACCGATATGAAACGGACGGGGTTCGGAAATTTCCGTCGTTTTTCGGACGAACGCAGCTCTTACGGCGACGGTGGGTTGGTTGTTCGAACTTCCAACTACTATGGACTATTAGGAAATCTCAAAAGGACTATTATTATTATAAATTTGTACAAAAATATTAACACGCGACAGCGGCAAGGGGCACCGCGGCGGGTTTCGTTAGTGGTTTGGCGTCTAAAGGCTCACCTGACGGATGGGTATACTGGGAACGCTTAAATTTTTTTATATATATTTTTCGCTTATTTTTTAAAAATATGGCATTCAAAGTTTTTAAAAATATAGTGAAATAAAAATAATAATAAAGATAAACGAAAAATTTAAAAAAAAAAAAAAAACTTTAAAAAATCATACACAAAAATTTGCCCGGCTGCTGGCCAGCAGACCACGAAATTCTTATATGGAATGATCTGGACTATAGTTATTCATTAGTTTCATTCGTGTAGTCGATGACGTAAAATCGACCAATTTTTTCCCCACTTTGACGCCGGCTGCCTCCAAACTTGCCAGGCTGCCGGTTGGCAGACCTGCTTTTTTCTCATTTTGTAATCGACCTTTATCATATGAGACCATTCCCGTTCGTGTAGTCGATGACGTAATTTTGACCAAAAAATTCGCTGACTATTTCCATGACTGCGCGGCTCCTGCCAAGAGGCGCACCGGCAGACCAGCTTTTTTAGGGTTTTCTAAATGCCCATTATCACTTAAAAGTAGTTTCATCCGTGTAGTCGATGACGTAGGGTTTACCTCTCTCGCCTCCCGGTCTAATACGAGTATGTATTTATAGCAGTTCAGCAATTAAGAATAAGACGATGTAACACAGTTTAATAACCACTTTTATGAGTTTACTGAGAAATAGGTTACACCTCAAGGTAGAAAATGCGTTTAACAAGGTTGGGTATCTCATGGAGGTAGTAGAGCGGTGATTGGTTAAAAATTTGTGACGTAGCTTGAAGTCCATAACTGCAATGAAGTGGCAGTAATTTACTTCAAGCTACGTCACGCGTTCTAAGTTCGAAACGCCCGCATGAGACGCATTTTCTGCGTATCTTGGTTACACCTGTCTCGGTCCTTCGAGGGGAAAAGTTATGGGTTCCCTTCTTCCTTTCGTTTATCAAAAGGGTTCCAACAACTTCTATTCTCCCTTCGGGTTAGCTGAACTCCTAAGCAAACGGTTAACTAAGCGTATCTTGTGTCACACCTACCAGAAGTAGCTGATGACGCATGAGGCACTGGGAATTTTCTGTCACCTGGGTTATCTGAACTCCTAAGCAGACGATAAACTAGGTGTCTATTGGTTAAGACCTGTCAAAGTTGACTGAAATGGCGCAGTAGGCACCGGGAGGAAAAGCATGATCTACTATAATATATTATGTCATCATAGCCGCTATGACAACCCTTCCACGCAGGGATCACATCTGTAAAACTAACCAATTCCATCCCTCGCCCTAATTAACGAGAGAGTATTTGAGATCGAATAACTGATTTATATATCTAAATCAAAAATGGATTGTTATGAGAAGATATCTTTTTTTTTCAATTCATTCCAGAGTGGAAGTGGAATTGAAAGATACTTTTAGTATCGCCTTGGTGTAAGATCACCACTTAGATTTGAAACGTTGTTTGAAATGGCTTTAGCCGCGTTTAGTAACTAAACCCGAATAACCGGGTACTTCCCCACCTTCCTCTCCCTCGTATCCTTCCCTCCCCGCTTATGTTTAGCCTCACAACATGGGGGGTGTCATAGTCTCACTGGCTCCAGAGGGGAGCAGTTGGGACTTGGGTAGGATTCACATAAAAACATGCAAGTGTGCAGTTCACGCGCGGTAAAAGTGAAACCTTCACTCACACAATCTCAACCGATAGGAGCCTGGAAAAAAGAGCTCATAATCAAAGCGGTCAACGCGCGCAGTTTCATTCTATTTCATTCTCTCGCAAGCTAAATCCTAATTCTGTATGTGTTTGACTCTTTTTAGTGTCTTTTCTGTTTCATCAAGTTTCAAATCACAACGGTACTAAAAAATTTTCACTTCAAAAAGTGTTCAGTTCACGCGCGGTAGACGTGAAACCTTCAGAAAACTAAAGTAGACAAGGGTGGGGAGATACAAAGCACCGCACAACGAGAAGACCGATTATTCTATCGCATTCGCCATCAGGCTAAATCCTATAGATGTACGCGTTTGTCTCATTTTAGTATCGCTTTTCCGTTTTATCGAGTTTCAAATCACAACGGTGATAAAGAAGTTTTCACTTCAAAAAAGTTTAAAGTACGTGTATTTACTTATTTTCGTAAATTGGGTTTGGTATTGGGTTTAGTATCTTTGGCATTGCCCGAAATTCCCCTTTTCCTTATTTTTCCTCTCCAAATGGCCATTGGTTCCGGGAAGCAGAATCCTTGTTTTATAATCACACTAAAAAGAAAATAAGTACCTACCTAGTGAGTAGTAACACGGTAAAGTTTATTTTTACAGGTTCTCGAAAATGAAAATTACACATTTGTAAATTATGAATAAATTAATATTAAAACAAATTACCCGGTCGAAGTTGAACCACCTTAAAATAGATAATTAGGTTGCCACCTGAAAATAAATGTTAAAAGAAATTTATAGAAATAAAATATAAAAACAAAAGAAATGCAAGGAAGCGAAAAGTGATTCTACTAATTCTTCTTACTAATCAGTCCAATTTCAAAGTCCACCGTAGGTCCATGAACTGTCTGCTCCTTGGAGACTGCAGTGTTGCATTTTTATGTTTCTAGAAATTGCAATTATTATGTCGAAATATGTGGCTAATGTCCTCTAAAAACATCACAAGCCTAAATCAGCAAAAAAATGTTTGTTACCAAGCCGCGAAGTGGAAAATTACGAAAGAATTTAAAAAGTCTCTACATAACGTAATATGGGGTGACTTTAATCGATGCAGATTAAAGGATTATCTGAATAATTCTCGCTACCTCTCTCACCAAATATTCGCTTCTTTTTAAATCTATTTGAATTTCGATGATGTTTTCTTGAATGAATTAATGAATATCTTGGGAGTGGTAATTAACTCCCTTTCCGACATCCGATCGAGCTGAAACTCGAGAGATAGATTACTTGTTGGTAACAATGGATTCTATCAACTTTAGGTGGCACTCTCGCACCCACATACGAACACACACACATTTCTCTGAAATTGGATGAAATGATAGCCCAAATAGGTCGTGTCGTTTGATGAATAGGGCCGTTGCGGATAGCCGAAACTGTTTCACTTTATAATAAAAATAGACGTTTTGTAGTAAAAAAAATCAGAGATTACAATTTACACGCGGTAGAAGTGAAACCTTCAGAAAACTAAAGTAGACAAGAATGGATAGACTACGAACCACATTTTTTATCAATGTGAAGATTTTTGAATGAACAATGATTTTTTCCATATTTTTACCGTCGAATTCCAATACACCTTTTCCTACACATTTGGTCATCTTATTAGTATTTGTGTTTTCTTCTTCGGAGTCGCTAGATGTCGCTTTCTGTTGTTTCGCCTGTTCATTTTGGAGTGGTTTGAAAATTGGATATTGATTTTTTAAATTAATTTTATTTTTTTGGATTTTGTCGGATTCGAACCTTCGTTCGCTGGATGTCTGGCTGCTGAGATTCGTCAGTCGCTTTGTACCACTACGCTAACGGAGCATCACGTGGATTTATTGGAACCGAGTACCCGTAAATAAACAAATATTTTATTTCTATATCGTTCTCTCACAAGCTAAATCCTATAAATGTATGCATTTGTCTCTTTTTAGTGTCGCTCGTTTCTGTTTCATTGAGTTTCAAATCGAAATCGACGCTTCGAAAATGTGCGTCAAATCTGTTGGTTTCTAATTATACTTCAAACAAATTTTCGGTTGAGTTATGAAGCTGTTTTTTTAGAAAATTTCAGACAGAGAGAAATGTAAATACATTTTACAAATTTCTCAACGATTATAATAGTAAGTAGATACCATTTATGTATACTGTAAAGTATAGTACTTGAACAATCGAATTCTGAATCGTATTTTTCACGTTTTTTTTTAATTGGTGTATCATTGTAATAACGTAATCTTTTATGTATAAAAATCTCGTGTCACAGTGTTTATGGTCCCGCCATTCGCGAGAAGCGTCGCGTCATTTTGATATTTTCGGCATCATGCTCTCGCGTGGGCAAACCATCGAGCTTATTTGTGTTGGCTGAAGACGACTGACAAAAAATATCGTACACTCAATTGCTCTTCGAAATTCATATTGATTTTCTATATTTCATTTTCCTACTTTAGTTGGTGTTTTTTTGCTTTTATCGGCGGTCATCGTCTACAGCGCTCCATTCCTCTTTCTGTCATAGATCCCACGCTTACAATACATTCGTTATTTTTTATTTAACTACCAAAACATTCAGTAAGTTATAAGTCAGCTAGTAAGCTTATAAATAATGGTACATATTATTTCAACGTCGCCCCGATCCAAAAGTTGATCACGATCTTTTTTGAACTCATCAAATACATATGATTTTTAAATATATTTCGGTAAATATGTTCATTAATAAGACATAAAATTTTCCGACGGATATGTTTTTTATAAAAACTTGAAAATTGATCAATGTAACCCCATATTACAGTATTTATATTAATCAGTCTTTACCTAATGATCTGATTTGAATAGCCAGATACTTTCCACCCTTCCTTTTATAGCTTGAAAAATATATTGCCACCGCAAATGCACACAATTTAAGTGCTTTAATAGGTATTACATACATCGATTAAAGTTGTACTGTTTACTGTTAAAATGAGAACACCTTGAAAATAGTGGAAGTTTGTTTTGTTTTGGAAAAAACTTCCGCGAATGCAGCGTTTTCACAAGCCGCAAAAATAGGAAGTAAAGGAAAACATTTTAATTTCCTTCATGGTGCTAAGTATATAAATTTTGTAAACTGCCACTTCTTTATCAGTGACATTTTATCCGCATTAGGATAATAATTACCAGCCGTAGAGTGTTGGTTATTTCTTTTAACGACCTGGCTATCTCACACTGTCAAAATGAAGTTTCTCGTGGTGATATCTTTAATTTACCTGTTCAATAGCGGCCAATGTCAAGTGAATTTCATCGAGCAACGCAAGCCACAGTTAACTGCAGTTTTTGAGGCCCATCCCTACAGTCAGGAAGATGAACTTTCAAAGGCTTTGACAATTTTGCAAAATCAGTCATCGGGAAGTGACGAGGAGTCCACTGAATCTGGCCAGATAATCGTCCAACAACCCCAGCAGAATTCTGGAGAAGACGACAATAATATTTCTGATGTTTTGAACGACAACTTAAACGAAATCACGGAGAAGCATTTCAAACTTAATGACATCGAGCCTCGTTCAACGGAATCATCAGATCAGCCAATTATTGTTACATACGTTGAACAGGAAGTCCTGATCTCACCAAAAACGTTGAATCGCCTTTTTGACTCTTTTCTTGGAAGACCTGCAGTTCATTTCATGCGAAGGTCTGATTTATCTGATCTTCCGGAATTGGATTTCAACCTGGTCCCCGATTCCAGCAAAGAACGGTCCAATGCATACAACTCATTGGCGGATTACATATCAAAATTCATGAACTCCGATTTCCTTCAAGAGAACAATTTGAAAACCCCATTGTCACAAATGAATGCAGAGCCAGTTAAAGTACTCCTCGAACACAATCTTCCAAAAGAGTTCACTGAAAATGAACAATCGAAAGGCGCACCAGATCTTTCTACCACGACTGATATTGACAACGAATTCGATAATCGTGATTTAAAATCCGTATTTGATTTACCTGATGAGGACCTCCCTGCAAATGAAACTGTCTTGATTGTTGTGGCAAATAAAATTGAAAACGGGCCAACAGAGTTCGGAATTGAAGAATCGACAGAAATATCTTCAAAGGAACTCATGCAACCGGTTAATTTTTTTCGTAAAAACCTAAATCTAGGTCCAGCCTTTGGACCTAATTTTTGGGAGCGCCAAACAAATTGAAGATCTTCGATATAATAATTATAGATTGCGCATTTTTTAAAAGTTATTGTATTAGTAATAAGTAATATTGTATTATTAAATTGTTCATAATATTATTTTTTATTTCATTCGCTCATTAAATAACACTCATTTTAGTGGTAAGTACTTACTAAGGAATATTATTATTTATTATTTAGCTATATGTACAGTATGTACAGGTGTACTGTAAAGTGATGTACCTACATGACTTACGTTAACCATTAAAAAAATGGTAATGAAATTTAGTTTCCGGTGACTTTTATATGTTTTTTTTTTCAAAAACCAACAAAAAAGTTCTTCAAAATGTCGTCACTGGTCACTCCGCCTAACCCCTCAACCCGGCCCTAACTGTCAAATACGTATTGATTTTTTAATGTTTTTAAATTTTATTTATTTATTTCAACGCCATAAAATGGCTATTACATCCGGTGATACATGATACACAGTGGTACATAGGAGGGTAATTACAATAGTGTACATTAAACAAAGTACATATGTGTGATAACAACTAGTATTTAGTTATAGGATTTAAATATGTTTATAACAAACAAAAAAGAATATGAACTCATACAAAATACACATTTTTATGCAGAATAAACATAAGTAAATAAAGGTGAATTCTTAGAAAAATTCTCAACATCAAGTATAATATACCTACTTTACTTTTATTTGTACGTATTGTTGGATTCTAGGAATTTGCTAAAATGGACTAACTTAGTAATGATGTTATTGTTACCTTCAGTTGAAATGACTGAAGTTTAAAATTACTACAGGTACTGCTAATTAGTTCAGCTTTTCAGGGCTGCCAGTTAGAGAATCAATAATAAATCTTTGGTTTAAAAATAATAGTTTTGAAAAAAAAAATTATACATTATTAACTATCACTTAACTAATCTGTCTGATAGTTAATATAAATGAAGCAAGCAGTTTGGAATCTATATTAGAGTATGATATAGACGCCGTGCATACGAACACTATTATACCTAGCATTAATTATTGTCATTGAGGTATGATATTATAGCCTTCTTATAACTATATTCGGTGCAGTTGACCACATCTACTACTTCTGAGAAAGCATTGCCAACAGCATGCAATCTAGGTATAAGCGAGTATCTAAATGACTCAGTCCTGATATTTTTGTTGCAATTAAAAAGAATTTTGGATCGAGTAGTCCTAGTAGGTATGTGGAAGGTAATTAGGTTTAATAAATCAGGACTGTCTATAATACCATTAACAATTTTAAAAATAAAAGTCAAGTCGGAAATAAGTCTTCTATCTGAAAGTTTGAGTAAGTTTAATTCTTTCATTAAGTGATTGTAATTTATTGATTCTATTGGTAGACCAAGTTTATAGTTAGTAAATGAATTTATGCTAATTTTTTCTATGGAATCGGAGTGGATTTTGAAGTGAGGGGACCAAATAGAAGAATTATATTCGACTTGACTTCGAACTAGAGAGGAATATAGGATTTTTAATGTTGAAATATTTTGAAAGTCTCTGCCATTTCGAAGAATGAAACCTAGCATTTTTAATCTTTTATTGGTTACTGTAGTTATATGTGGAAGAAAGTTAAATTTGGAATCGAAAATAATGCCAAGATCATTAATCTCATTGAGAGAGGTGAGGGAAACATTATTAATTTTATATTGATAGTTAAGGCGTTGATTTGTTCTGAAAAACCTTATTATCTGGCATTTACTTATATTCAGATAAAGTTTATTAGTTTTACACCAGTCTGGTAGTTTATTTAAATTTAATTGAATGTGAATACAGTCATTTATTGTTTTTATAAGTTTAAATAGTTTTAAGTCGTCGGCGAAAAGCAACACTTCAACATTATTATCAAAAACAGTGATGATATCATTTATAAAAAGTAGGAACAGTATTGGGCCTAAATGTGACCCTTGAGGTACACCGCTAGTAGCCATGAATTTGTGTGATAGGTAAGAGTTATTTTTTACTTGAAGAATTCTATTGATTAAGTAACTCTTTAACCATTCCAATAGTTTACCCTCTATTCCCATTTTACTAAGTTTGTTGAGAAGAATTTCATGGTTAACTTTGTCAAACGCTTTGACAAAGTCTGTATATATTGAATCTACTTGGGTTTTATTTTCGAGTGAGCATGCAATAAATTGTTCGTACAAGGAAAGATTTGTTAGGGTGGATCTGCCCGGCATAAAGCCATGTTGGTTAGGTACAATCTAAGAGTATGGATACTAGAGAGACGGCATGTAAAGTGTGCCCCCCTGCCCAAAGCATGCCTTTTCAAAAATTTTACCGAACGGTTTTTAGATGGCTGACATTGGCTTTTACACCTCGGTCGCGCATAGAGCTCACAGAAAAACGTTCATAAAACATAGAAAAATGGTCCACTGTGCCGTAAAATTGTGTAAAAGTAGTTCTAAGAAGACCTTTAAGAAGAAAGACAGTCTTACCTTTCACATGTTAGTGTTTAAACATAGCTTAAATATACATTTTATAATTTTCGGCGTGTTCATTTCAACCGCCATCGCCATGAGCCCGATGTTATCACGTGAACTCCGACTGCCAATGGGCCGAATCAGTCAACTTAAATTATAATAATTAAAAATTACCAAAAAACTTTTATGTTTTTATTAATCATAACGCACAAATATAAAGTTGTGATTCACACATGTCATAGGTATATGTTTTTTATCATTTAGCTTATTCATTTTTTTTAATTTTTACTTTGTCTTTTTTGCAGTGTTATTTTTAGATTTTCTTCCTACTAATTTACCACTCCTTTCACATATATTTACAACGTTAATTCAAAGTTTATAATCACTGTATTGTTATGTAAAAGTCACATTGACATGCCCTCGTGGTCGAGGGGTAAAGCTCTTGACTAACAATCCGGAGGTCGCGGGTTCAAATCCCGAAATAAATTTTATTCGATTGATCTGTGTTTTCAACATTTTATAATTAAAAACATTATAAGATATATTTCCGGCACGTTCCAGGTGGAAGACATTCTCAGTATCGCTCTGGCGTAGGTAAGACCACCATTCAGAATTGAAATGTTGCTTGAAATTGATTTAGCCGTGTTTGTCGACTAGATCTGAATAGCCGAGTACTTCTCCAGCTTTCTCTCCACCATTTATTTCCCCTCACCATTTACCTTCAGCCTCACAACGTACATGCTACAGACGGAAGCAGTTGGGATTCTTGTGATATATTATATGGTATATCTCTACATATTATAAAACAAAGTTATTCGCCGCGTCTGTCTGTCTGTCTATTCGCGATAAACTCAAAAACTACCCAAACGGATTTTCATGCGGTTTTCACCAATAGAGTGATTCATGAGAAAGGTTTAGGCATATAATTTGTCAAGGTTTTGTGTAAATTTATTGAAATATATAACATATCTGGTTAAGCGGCAGCGGGCAGCGGGCAATGGGCTGGCAAATGGGCGGTGTGGATTTAATTTAACAGATGGCGTTGGTTATAAAGGTTGGGTAATGGCGTGGCATTTTTTTACGTTAGCCACAGCAAGGTGTGGCCGGATCTGCTAGTATAAAATAATATGTACATTATTTTTAAATAAATTAATTATGAAATAACACAAATTAATCAAATGCGTTCGCCCGGTAAGCGAGAGGTCCTGGGTTCGAGTCCCAGATGTGTCAATATCTTTTTCTGATTTTTCTGTTTTCAGATTTTCGATTGAGTTTCGCTTATATTGTCTTCATTTAATTAAATATTACAATTTGAGGTTTTACTCATAAAGTTAAAATAAAAATAAAAATATTCATCCTAGACTTGCAGAAAAGTCAATAGATGTCGCATATTAAATAAAATGGATAAAAGATTTATCCAGACACTATCTAGAGAGCATTTAGTTCGGGTTTTGAATCTTGCAATCATACATAAAGATAGCAGCCAATAGTATATGCGTTAAGAAAAATGAAGATAGTGTGGGTGGTTCTTAGTCGAAGTATGATACAGTTAAAAGTGACCGAATTGGATATCGACACGGTGGCGCAGTGGTTAGCGCGTTCGCCCGGTAAGCGAGAGGTCCTGGGTTCGAGTCCCAGATGTGTCAATATCTTTTTCTGATTTTTCTGTTTTCAGATTTTCGATTGAGTTTCGCTTATATTGTCTTCATTTAATTAAATAAAATTTATTTGCCCACGCAAATAAGTCAAGCAGTGTTTGTTCCTATCATTTATTTTTTTTGTTATCATTGTAAAACTGTAAATACAGTTCTTTTATAAGATTAATATCGAGCACTCCTTTCTTAAAACTCAAGCACCAGCTTACATCAGAATAGAACGCACAAAAATTTTCACTGCAAGTCTGTTGATTTTATAAAATACGTATAAAAAACCATACTTACTATTTATATGATAAATTAAAATCTATTTCAAACTGATGAGTTAAGCAATGATTGCACCAAGGAATGGTGCCTTGAGTTACAGTGAGTTCATAACACTAGTTTTTTTACCCACTTGCACTTGTCAAGTGAAAAGTGAGGCAAATGTATTTCGACAAGCGCTTCACAAATATTGATTTCGCAAAAAATGAGTTAAGTACGTCCTAGTAGATGAAGGTAACTTAAAATAACTTGTATAGGGAACAATAAAAATTAAACAACACATAAGTCCCCAGTCTCCTTGTTACTACCCTTTCCTCATTTCATTACTTATTTTTCAATTAAGTTATTATATTTTATGTCCAAAATGTAATAAAAAATTAACAGTTTAAAAAATATAAAAATAATAATGATTCCCATTCACAGTTCGGCCCTTATCTCCAGAGCGCCGCCTTCCCCCCGCAAGCTAGCCACATTCCCCGTTTCTATCCCCTCCCACTAGACGGCTTCCAGTTTGGAGAGCTACATAGGTTTTTCGCTTATCCCCGTAATATTCCGAAAGTATTGCCGCTTCCCTTCAATCTTAGTTCCATGGGTACAATGATGTTATTAATATGTATGGAGATTCTGTCAAGGATAAGTTTTTCAAACAGTTTGGGGATAGTTGAGAGCATGCAAATGGGTCGGTAATTCGTGACATCATGAATATCACCCTTTTTAAATACAGGTGTGAGATAACAGTTTTTCCATAAATCGGGGAAGCAGCCAGAATTAAATGATTGGTTAAATATTTGACATAGTGGTTTGGCTAGTATCGATACACAGTTGATTAGAAAAGCAGGACTAACTTTATCATGACCCGCTTTTTTCTTTATGTCGAGTGATTTTATTTTGCGTATAACATCTGGAACATTTATATGTAAAGCGGGAATGTGGACCGATTTCTTCGGATGAAAGGATGGAAGTTGAACATTAGGGATATCCTTATCGTACACATTTTTGAAGAAGTCAGCAAAGAAATTAACAATGTCTTTTGTATCACTGCTGCTTTTCCCTTCGAAATACATGTGAGTAGGTATGCTGGGTTTATTTTTTCTTGGTGAGTTTATGTGTGTAAAAAAGTTTTTGGTATCAGAAGAAATAGACTTTTCTGTGTTAAGTATGTATGTTTGATATAATTTTCTGGCGAGTATTTTGCAGTCGGTTCTATATTTATGAAATATTTTGTAGTCTGAGATAGAGTTGCTCTCTTTAAAAAATTAAGATTTTAAAATTTTTTAATTTTTTTTTACTTCAAATTAATAGTCGGGAATCACTCGTTAAAGTTAATCAAGTCCGCCCCTCAATACCCTATATTAATAATGTAATTGCCGGCAACCCGGGCGTTTATTCGAACTGTGTCAATATTATGAATACGTAATGTTGAGAGATGGAAGAGTTTTATTTATTGTTTTTTAAGTACTTTATTTTCAGTCTACATACTCGATTTTATGAAATAAATAAGTGGCTAATTAAAATCTGTTTTTTTTTTTCATGGCACTAATAAAAAAATAATAAAAAACACCTCGAACCTGAAAGCAAAATAAAACTTAATTCTAAAGCTTATTTTTTTATAAATACCATAATATTGTACGTATGAAAGGGAATAATTTATTTATGGTTTGAGTTGTAGCTAAAATTTACTTTTTGAATTTAGGATTTTTTTCCACCACTTTCCCGCCCTGGTATGAGTAACATATTATGGTTTCTCCTTCAAGGCTCTCGGCAAGGATTCAAATTTTTTTGAAAGAACAATTCTACTTGAACGAAACTAGACCTCAAAATATCCCTGCGTAAGGTACGCAAGTGCTTACAAATACCTGGTGTTATGAAGAAGTATGCAAGTGCTTACAAATATACAGAACAGCAAATTGTTAGTAGTCTTAAAATTAATAAATAATAGGGGCAGCTCCTTTAGGCAGAGGGTCTTTATTACTAAAGAACCATTTGCAAATCGTCCATATTTGTATAACCTTGTTCCTTTTTCTTTATTTGTTTTCTATTGTTGTTTGTTTCTACGAAACTTGTCTTTTATTTTTCGTCTTTACTGTATGTGAAACTAATTTTTTTTAATATCGAAACACTTAATATAAAAAATTGTAACTATTTCCTCCCACCTATGAATTGTAAGTTCCTCCCGTCCTAAAATGAGTTCTGTAACTCACTGGGATTGCCCTAGCAAGAAATAAAAGCAATAATATATATAATCTATAAATATATTATCTGTACGCAAAAATGTACACATTCGTTGCAAAAAATAACATTAAATTTGTTTTTATGAACCCTATTTGCAAGTAGGAACCTTATTACAATCAAGAATTTAACAGCCATTAATAGTATTCACGTGTTTGACAGCTGATCTGTCATAATTTAAAATTTGTCTATGGACTGCCTTTAACGTGGAAATGGCTTTCTGTGCCTGTCGCGAAGTTCAGTGATTTTCGTATATCTAATGTAATAGTGGACTAAAATTTGCTAATTTATAACGCAAATTTGAAATAAAAAGTTCACAATGGTGGCCAAAAGGCTCAAAAAGGTAAAACTCAGATTATAACGCTAAAAATAATCTTTGATGTTTTCATTTTGAGGTTAACCAACAACACGTGTATATAATGTTATCGTAAGTAAATATGTTGTTTTTTTTTTCAAATTTTAGTACGCGACCGGAGAGGGAGCAGCGTTTATGACTAGGAAAGCAGCATTAAAAAAACTACAGCTGTCAATAAAGGATTTTAGACGATTATGCATCCTCAAAGGAATCTACCCTCGCGAACCCAGGAATCGCAAGAGGGCGCAGAAAGGAACCGGGGGCATCAAGACCCTGTACCACACCAAGGACATTCAGTTCTTGCTGCATGAACCTATCATATGGAAACTTCGCGAAGTCAAGGTAAACCGTTATAAAAGTTATTATCCATAAATTAATCAAATTATTTATGTCAAACCTATTTAAATAAATGTAATTAGAACTAAGCCTTTAACGTTAACTATCTCAGCTTTCAAAGTTAAGTTTCCTCACTCCACTTAATTCTAAATTCGCCCAAATTATTGAAATAACAGTAAATATGCATAGAGTCCACCTCACGGATGATACGGAACGTTCGTGTTGGCTTGTGTTGTCGAAGTTTGATGCAGGGTTAATATGGAATATTCCTTTTTTAACTAATAGACAATCAAATATGACATTTGTCGGAAGTACCAATCTTATAAAATAAATTCTCATAAAAATAAAAACAGGAAGTATTGTTATTACCTACTTGGAATTATTGGGTTGAGATTCTAACTACGAAAGCTGCAAGTCATCATAATTTAAAAAAACATCCCATGTTTCGAATGGTTTATCTAGCGGGTACGTGTAATTATTCTAATACATTTCTTTCCATGTTCTGCTGTTATAAATATAGGTACAAACTTGTCAATAATGCATTCACTTTGTTTTATATGGCAATAATATTTTTTCTATGATTGGCAGCATTGATTGATTGCCTATGAAATGTTAAATAAAAACGATAAATATAAAATGGCGTTACCGCGCGAGTGAATTGATTTAAACAAAATTAAAATGTTAAATGCATAACAATTATTATAAGCAATAATTATCAGCCTGAAACACTCATCAACATTGAAAAATCTTCCGAGAAAAGATACTTGCCGCCAACGGGACTTGAAGCCGTGTCCTTCTGATTACCGGTCAGCTGCTCTTGACCACTGAGCTATGGGGGCTTATCAAATACCTTAAATTATTATTTTTAATTTATAAACTAACGTTTAGACAAGATTTTTATGCATAGCACAAAGGGTAACAATTATTATAAGCAATAATTAAAAATAATAATTAATATTTGACAAGTTTAAGTATTTCCCCAATAAATGTAGTCATAATTTGTCTCGATGCCACCTAGCGAGGGATTTAACACTTACAATGTCTCTCTCGCAAAAATAAAGTTAATTGTTTTCAGGTGGAAAAAAAAAATATATATATATATAATAAGCAGTAATTGTTGAATGAAACACTAGTATATATTGAATTATTTGGCGGGTATTTGATAAGCTCCCATAGCTCAGTGGTCAAGAGCAGCTAACCGTCAATCAGAAGGACACGGGTTCAAGTCCCGTTGGCGGCAACTATCTTTTCTCGGAAGATTTTTCAATGTTGATGAGTGTTTCAGGCTGATAATTATTGCTTATAACAATTGTTACCCTTTGTGCTATGCATAAAAATCTTGTCTAAACGTTAGTTTATAAATTAAAAATAATAATTTTTTTGTCTCCCCCGGCATAAATACTCACTTTTCGTAATAATAAAGCTAAATCTAACTGTTTGAATAAAAAATATTCCATATTAACGAGTACCTAAGCAGTTAGTTTAATGTATAAATAATGAAATAACTCTTCGTTTCAACTTGATTAGTACAAGATATAACTATTCACATTCTTGAGATGGAAAACAAGCACAAAATAGGTTATGAGTTTGGGTTATTTAAATAATTTGCACATATTATATAGATGTAAGCGGAACCTTTTGGCGAACATGACTTCATACTAACAAAATCTAAGGAGGCGGCAGAAGGTCTTTTGGCAAGGGAAATATTAGTCTTTGACTTAAGAAAAAAGATTTTCTTTAATAAATAGTTGTTTCTTTTAGTAATTAAGTTGAAACAAAGGTAAGCTTTCAAGATGACTTGACGTGTTCAATACAAATATTTTTTAGACTAAACCTTTTTATTCATCTTAATTACTATTAAGTAAGTCAACTGTTTGCATTTGGTGCGATGGAGACTACCGCATTTAAAATTCCATTTACCAAAAATTATAATTTGCTTTCATCAAAAATGATAATTTGCTTCAGAGTGGAAGATACTATCAGTATCGCCCTGGTGTAAGACCACCATTCAGAATTGAAACGTTGCTTGAAAATGGCTTTAGCCGTGTTTAGTGACCAGATCTGAATAGCCAGGTACTTCCCAACCTTCCTCTTCCCCACCTCCTTCCCCTCCCCACTACCTTCAGCCTCACAACATACCCCAATTGGGGATGCCATAGTCTCACTGGCTCCAGACGGGAGCAGTTGAGATTCTTGTGCAGTATTCACTGTAAAAAAAAAAAAAAATGTAGGATGACAGCTGACAGCCATGTACAATAATTTATGTCTGTATTCTGTGACATTTTGTATTGAATTTTTTAATGCAATATTTTCCATCGCCCTGAATGCAAATAGTTGTCTATTATAGTAATAAAGGTGAATCAAAAGGTTTTTTTTCTTAAAAAACATCATATTAAACATGTAATATTAAAAAATGTGTACTCTCCGAACTATAAAAGGATAATAAAATTTGATTTGTTTTAACCCTCCGAAAATCGCAAATATTCACTTATAATGTCTCAAACGAAATTTTAGTTTTACAAAAACTTTGTGTTATTACCGCTTCATAATTAAAGCTCTATAAATGAAACATTTCAGAATGTAGCCGAATACTAAAAACTGATTTAGAAAGGTTACGAAATAAGCTTTCAAATTGTTATATTATAAATAAATATTAACATTTTTAAATGTTAAAATTTAGAATGCAAACATTAAAAAAATGTAAAAATGACTCACGTGATGTTTTTATCTGAAAACGGTACTAAAATCACAGATTATGTAAACAACAATACTTATTCTATTATATAAATGTATAATAAACACTTTTGTCTCCTCACTTTTTTATCATTTCATATAAAAATATTTAATAAAAATTAACAATGTCGAGCGGCCCGTAGGCAATTTGGCGGGTAAAAATATGTGTCAACCGCGCGACTGACAGAATATTCTTGTTATGTATTTCTATGGACAACTTGATAGGGATGTACAGCTTGATTCACTATCGACCTTTTACTTTTTGTGTTAGGGATGTCACTAAAACAATAACGGAGTTAGAACGATTTCTATGGAGACACGTGTTGACGTATAAATACGCTTATTGTACTTGACTGCTATCGTATTTTTAACACATATATCTGCTTACGTTGCTGACCGGTTAAATATGCCAAGCTGTCAGGCTCAAGTATCAATTTTTCTGATTATCATTTTAGGTATACTACAGAAAAATCCAGCGCGCCCAGGGCATGAAAGACAAACGCACAGTCAAGCGATACATGAACAATTATCCCGAGATAAAGATCGACCACATTGTGAAGGAGCGTTACCCGACCTTCATCGATGCCCTTCGAGACGCCGATGACTGCCTGACACTCTGCTTCCTCTTCAGCACCTTCCCCTCCATCAAGCATGTGCCCCGCGACAGATCCGTGCTGTGCAGACGGCTCACCGTTGAGTTCATGCACGCCGTCATCGCTGCCAAGGCGCTGAGGAAGGTGTTTGTGTCCATTAAAGGATATTATTACCAAGCAGAGATCAGGGGACAGATCATCAATTGGATTGTGCCGCATCACTTTGGATTCCAGGTAATATTGAATTGAAAATTCTTATTTAGATGTGATGAAATCAGACATAAAGAATTGCTTTGAAACACCTGAAATTAGAGAATTCTATCTTTGTTATTCTGGACAGCGATGCCATGTTTATGATCGATCTAACTGGATGAACACTTAACCCCTAAAATCGATTTATTCCTTTTAGTGTACTGTACATCGATAGTAGTAGTTGATTTGTTCCTTTTAGTACACCGAACATCGATAGCAGTAGTCGATTTTCTTTTAGTACGCCGTGTGTCGATAGCAGTAGTTGATTTGTTCATTATTACACCGAGTAACGATAGCAGTAGTCGATTTGATTCTTTTAACACACCGTACATCGATTGCAGTATTTGATTTGTTCCTTTTAATACACTGTACATCGGCATTATTGTTTCTTTTTGTCCACCGTACAATGATAGCAGTAATCGATTTTTAGTTCATCTACAGCTGTACTCGATCTGTTCTCTTTCTGGAACTAACTGTTACTCATAAAAGTTTATGTATCTTTGTGTTCCAAATTTAATCATTTTCGAAAAATGCAACAATATAACTTTGTAAAAACCATATGTAATTGCATATGTAATTAATGTTAAAATTATAGTGTTAAAACCCAAAATAGTATTTCATCTGCTTTCAAAAACAATATTTCTTTTTGGGGTATGTGAATCTATTTGAAATTGAATGTTATGCGGAAATATTTCGCCCGTTATCCATCATTTTGACAGTATTTTTCAAGATTTTTGTACTTAGAAAGTATTAGTTATTATCACCGAATTCAAGCCATTTATCAAGAGATTTTTTTTTACAATGTCTTGGTGTCTTCATTAAAAATGTCAAAACTGTTATAAAACGAATGTGAAGTTATCTAATTTCTTTGTGATTTTCTTTCAGCCACACAATAAAGATGAGGTTGACTTTAAGCTAATGTCTACATTCATAGAATTCTATACTGTTATGTTAGGATTCATGAACTTCAGACTGTTCCACTCATTAAATCTGCAATACCCTCCAAATCTAACTCAAGGAATAGGCGAATCTGATAAAGAACTCATAGACGAAGATGTATTTGTTGCCGAGAGAGTCGCCGCAATGAACTTGCCCTTGGCGACAGTTAACGCTGGTACAGAGAACGAAGAAGACGCAACACTCGATGTATTCCCTTCAGACGAAGATCCAGAGAAATTAGAAGAGGCAAAGAAAGAAGCCGACGCAGTAAATAGGCTTAAAACATTATTCAACGGTTTAAAATTCTTTATTAACCGTGAGGCACCCAGAGAACCTATGGTATTCTTAATCAGATGTTTCGGCGGGGAAGTATCGTGGGATAAGCAACTGTTTGTCGGATCAACGTTTGACGAAAGCGACGAGAGCATCACGCATCAGATTGTGGACAGACCCAGTTTGGACAAGCAGTACATCTCCAGGTACTACATCCAGCCACAGTGGGTGTTTGACAGTGTGAACGCCAGGACTCTGCTGCCCATCAGCAAGTACCTGATGGGAGCAGTGCTGCCACCACATCTGTCGCCGTTCATTGACAAGGCTAAGGATCAGGTGTATATTCCACCAGAAGCAAGACCTATCAATGAAGGCCCTATCGAAGAAGGTATGAAAAAAAAAATTATTAATTACAGTAGAATCCGGATATAACGACCCTCAACCGGTGACATGCCGGAGACGCGCCGGCGCGCGCGTCACATGCGCATGCGCGAGAAAATAATTCAAATATTTGAATAATACTTCCGACAAATAACTTTTGGTCTGCGATTTTGGCTCTTCTATGTACACAATTTGTAGGAAGAACAGTGTCAGAATCGCTTGCGCCATCATTACTCTCGGAGACGCTACAAGTTTCATTCACCTTGCAACCCTGGAATATTTTTAAAACGATTTCTTCTATGACAATCGGCTGTCAGAATTTGCCGCGCTTTCAACTGTCGCAATAAATACGCGTTACGCGAATAAAACATCGTAAAACCTATTAATTTACGTAATAAATGCAAGTAATGTTGTTTTGGTAGATAGTTTATTGTGTTGTGAACGTGGTTCAGTCAATAAAATATACAATAGCTCAAAATTTATCAACAAAACATTCAATTCAAAGTTCAAAATGGTGCTTTTTTTAGTATTTTTTTTTTTTTTTTTTTTCGTGAAATGGCCTGGCCTTTGACAGGTCAAGGGGGCGGCGATACTTTGTCGTACTAACCAGATGACGCACAAAACGGCCAGATAATTTAAGCTTGTATTTACATAAGACATTGCATTGACACACCGAACTCCTTCACGAGGGTTACTTTTGATTCACCGGCTTCTAAACGGTGTAATATAGCGCTTTTTTCTTCAATTAAAAACCGTAAGCCGTTATAAGCGAAGTCATTATATTCGAATTCTACTGTATTATGTATAAATTAAGATCTCCTGTTGTTTGATCCATAGATATCCAAAGAAAATATTATTGTTTTCATCCCAAAGTTTCAGCACCAAAGTTATTTTTAGATAAAATAAAATTATTATTATACTTTGCTATACCGTTTGTTTCATAACGCTGATGGATTTCATTCGTTTTTGTGCTCCGATTGTCATACGAGATTGGAGGAATTCAGACTTTGGAATTCCGCACAATAAGGGTGCCTAACTACACGGAAAACAAGTGTCAAGCGCTTTATCGTCAGTCCGTTGCTAACCACCGACCGTATCGTGACATTTCGCACCACGCCGAAGTGTTATTCATCATATCGTCACATAAAGTGTAAATCCTACCGTCTTATTTCGTATACTTTGTGTGAACTCGTGACTCAAACTTTACCGAAGTTCTACCAATTAAATAGAACAATCTCGAACGCTTATGGACATCTATGACTGTCACCAAGCCAGAAGACAACAGACGTGAGTACCACTTAATTGTGATATACCTTTCTTGTTTGGTGGTTGGGCATAACTTATCGAAATCCATAAGCGACTTAGCAAGAGTAGCCGCAAGGTTACCCTCATCACCATGCCCCGTGCGTGATCATTTTGGTGCCGGAAACCAGCGAACCTTTAGATAAATTCTCATAATAAATTCTTTCTTTGGCAAAACGAAAGAATGCTATGAAATATTTACGTGAATTGAAATGTCATTTCAAAGAACGAATTCAAACAATGAATCGTAGAATTAGTTTACACAGTTCTTATTTATTAACGACCTAACGGGTATTTAAATTATATCGAATTCTACTTTTTAATTCATAAAGTTTTCCTGATTATTTCGTTAGTACATTTGTTTATTAAAAAAAAAATGGCTAGTACTTTACAAGGCTTGCGTAGAAGACGGAACGTAGCCATTAGCAGAATAAACAAGGTGTATGAGGTCGGTCAAAGCGTTTTGCAAGATGCAACCAATTACCCATTATTTTTAGCGTATTATACGAGGTTGCGAAACATTGTTAATGATTTTGAAACCGTTCACGCTAACATCTTAGCTTTAGATGAGGCAAACAAGGACATTGAAAATCAAGTTCGCGAAGCTTTTGATAATGTTTATTTCAAAATCGTCGTAATTCACAAGGAATTAACGAATCAATCTTTCGAATCGGAGCCCGCGAACATTATCGTACAAAACATTTCAACATTTCATGATCAAGCTATCATAACAAAAACGTCATCGCTTATTTGTGACACGATGAAGGCAAAACCTGAAATCAAAGGGTCCTTGACTGCGTTCACTTCAAAGTGCGCGTTTTGCAAGGGTACTCACCATATCGCTAAGTGCAAATCATTTGCACTCAAATCGGTTCAGGAACGTGCTCAATTCGCAAAGGCACACCGTTGGTGTCTGAATTGTCTCACGCCTTCTCATTCTCTCACGAATTGCAAATCTGTGTTTGATTGTCAGAAATGTCATCGTAAGCACCACACTCTTCTTCATAGGGAAGACAACATTTCTGCTGAAGAGGAGTACCAACGACCCACCACATTTGCCATTCAAGGAGCTTCTATTTCAGATCCTCCAGTTCTTTTCCTCGCAAACTTCGGTGACAGATCCATCGTACGTTTGCCCACTGCTCATATTAGTAATCGTGATCCCTCCGGCAGTTTTCAAACGTTTCGTGGGTTGACCGGTTCAGACAGTCAAGCACACTTCGTATCTAATCGCACTGCCGAGCGTCCAGTCAGCTCTCAGAAAATCCGTGGCTTAGGCCAATCTTCTATAACCACGTCAGGCGTCACTAATTTCGATGTCGATGTTAAGGGACAAACTACCTTCAACACGAAGTTACTTCCATCGCCAACGATTCAATTCGACCAGTTATCTTATCATCTGTTCCAAGACATACTTCATGCCGACTCTGACTGTCACAAACTGACAACTGACACAGGAGCGACTGACCTACTTCGAGATGTTGAGATCTTGCCATCTTTACCGAGACCCCAATTAACGAGTGATCTTCACCAGCCTTCAGCTATCAATTCACCATTCGGTTGGCTTCCTCTGGATTCGGTTGGTTTTGCTACCGATCGTCAAACAAACTCCTTCATCGAAACCAACCAGTCTCGTCTTCCAGAAGAAGTCAAGAGACTGAGGGAGTTGGACATATTTCCTCAGTTTTCACAGCCCACTAAACAACGTAGTGACCAAGTGTATCGCATTTATCGCTCACGTGACTTTTCTAGTCAATTTATCGAAACCAACCAGTACCGTCTTCCTGAAAAGGTCAAGAAACTGAGGGAGTTGGACACATTCCCTCAGTCTTCACATCTCACCCCTGAAGAACAACGTGATGAGCAGGTCCATCACACTCATCACTTACGTGACCCTTCGGGACAATTCATCGTAGCCTTACCTTTTAGTGAAAAGGATAAGGATATCGCTTCCCCAGGTTCGCGTGAAGCCTCTTCGCGCATCATCCTTTCACTCGAACATAAACAGACATTAAAGCTCAGTTTACGTGAACCGTACTTCGCTTTCATGACTGACTACTTGCACAGTGGTCACATGACACGCGTTCCTGGAAAAGATCTATTCAAGGAAATGTATCACATACTTCGTCATTGCATTCTTCGTCCGGGCACCGTTACCACTATATTGCGAATGGTCTTCGATGCCTCGGTGACGGAGGTGAATGAATCATCGTCAAATGACGCCTTCCTTATCGTTCCCAAGCTCCAAACGAACATTGCTGAACTTCTGCAAAACTTTCGTTCACCATCTGTGGTGTTCATTGCTGAGGTGCGGCAAATGTATCGCCAAATATTTCTTCATGAGCCAAATCACGCGTTCCAAAGAATATTTTGGCGTCATCAATTATCGGAATCTACCCCGGATTACCCATTACACCCTGTGACTTCTGATATCTCTGCCTTTATTCTGTCCTATCGTATTGTCAGATCGTTGACAGAAAAGAAAGGTTACGGATTATCACTCACACGCCACGCGATCACTTCGGACTCAAATATCGATTCTATCGTCATTGGCTGTTCCAGTCTGGAACAAGTTCAACTAACGCAATCCGAAGTCATCGAACATACCAAACGAGGTCAACTTGAACTGCAGAAGTGGGATTCTAGCAAACCGAAACTTCGCGCCTTTCTACCGTCGGACTACTATCTCACTGATGTAATCTTAAAAAATGTTGATCATTCTTTTACTCTCAGAGTATTGGGATGGAAGTGGAGGCCACCGGATGCTTCACCCGATGATACTCGTCACGGGAATCGTTACACCGACCAATTATCGCTTTTGACAGTTATCGCATCTAACCATCGGCGTCAAGCATCATCGGTTGATAATTCATCGGATACCGCTTCACGTGGTCATTCTCCGGCTGATCTAAGCCGTAACGTGTTATGGTGGGCGGAGCCCTCCGGGTTTGTCCAGCCAAACGACTCTTGGCCCATTTTAGATGGCCATGTTAACAAAACTGAACTCCACTCTGAGGAACGAGTTCAATCGTCATTAGTCCAACATGATGATATTCTGCTGGACTTTTATTAAAAAAAATATATCGTTTTCGGAAACTCCAACGCCTTATGGGTTCTTGTTATCTATTCGTACACAACTTTCATAACAAAGCCTCTCGTCGTTCGAATTTTCTACTTAATCATTTCGAAATTCGTATTCTATCTTTAACCAAACATTGGACATCACTCTCTACGGATGAGGTGATTAGAATCATAATTAAAAATCTTGTGCTTATCGCTACGTTTCGTACTTTGAATGGATCTTCTCTTACAAGACCATTCACCAAATCGTATCCATTGCCTAGGCAATGTGACTAATCATCATCGTTTCGCGGTTCGTTTTATTCTTTTTTACGTCTATGTTAATCGTATCATTTAGTTTCTTATCGTCTAGCTTGTCTATATCTCGTTATCGTTTAAAATGACTTCTTTTGCTTCGTCTTCTTTTCATCTACGTCACGTTTCATGGCATTCTGCGTTTCGCTTAACGTTCAACTTTTCTTTAAAATACAATTAGCTGTATTTTGGTGGGCGGAATGTTTCATAACGCTGATGGATTTCATTCGTTTTTGTGCTCCGATTGTCATACGAGATTGGAGGAATTCAGACTTTGGAATTCCGCACAATAAGGGTGCCTAACTACACGGAAAACAAGTGTCAAGCGCTTTATCGTCAGTCCGTTGCTAACCACCGATCGTATCGTGACATTTCGCACCACGCCGAAGTGTTATTCATCATATCGTCACATAAAGTGTAAATCCTACCGTATTTTTTCGTATACTTTGTGTGAACTCGTGACTCAAACTTTACCGAAGTTCTAACAATCAAATAGAACAATCTCGAACGCTTATGGACATCTATGACTGTCACCAAGCCAGAAGACAACAGACGTGAGTACCACTTAATTGTGATATACCTTTCTTGTTTGGTGGTTGGGCATAACTTATCGAAATCCATAAGCGTCTTAGCAAGAGTAGCCGCAAGGTTACCCTCATCACCATGCCCCGTGCGTGATCACCGTTTGCTCATTGGTAAAGTGGAAACTGAAACTGAAACCTCGTCAGGACTATAGTGCCATCATAAGAAAAAAGACAGCTGGAAATTTAAAGTGGTCACATTCTGATTTATTTTTATTATAATAAGTTGAAAAACATGAAACGTCTCGTATATAAGACTTACTGTAGAAAATTTGTAGCTGCCTTTTTGCTTATGACAGCAGTATACAAAGAGCTGGTGAAACTTGGGTTAATAAATAATTCTGTATGGCTAAAGGAGGAAGCGCAACACGGCACAATAACCGAAAATTTGTATCGCGATAATACTTTTGGCTGTGAAAATCTCAACCATATGCAAGGAGATTCTTACTTACATAGTGATGTACTGTAATCTGGGGTAAGAGGGAACTGCAGCGGGTGTTCCAAACTAATTTGATCTACTATTAGTTAGCGTCCAACCGAAACTAGTTTTTACGGCCGAAACAGAGTTTCGGCTTCGGTCTCAGGTTCGGCCGAAACCGTAACTTCCATATAAGGTCACGTTTTCGTAAAAAAAATAGTCAATCTATCGAATCTTATTTGAACATTATTAACAAATAACAAAATAAAAGGTTTGGTGATTTAGCAGGGGTGCCCTGGTTCATGGGATGAGGTTTGTCTAGGTCGTGAAGGTGGATGACCAGGACACACTGAACCCCAAATTCCTACCCACCCCTTTTCCTTCCCAGAGCTCTCCTCTCCTTCCTTTCCATAAAAAAAACCCTCCACACAGCATCCCCAATGATGATATAGGCCCCCAGGGAAATTATTTTCCTCAGGGCCTATCATGAACTAAATCATTTCAATAGCGAAATAAAACTTACCTATTTCGAAATAATGTTAAGTATAAACACTTCCAATTTCACAACAAATTAACCAAACTACCGCAAAGTTCGCAGAGCGAACTCAAACAAGTGAATTAAGTCCTGACACAACTATGAGCGCGGACGCAGTAAAAAGACACTTCGTGGCTCGCAGTGCACCGAACATGTCCGATCGCAGAACGAAACCTCCCAAATTCAGTTTCGGTTTCGGCCTTAGTTTCAGCTGGATGGCGGCCGAAACTAAGCCGAAACCGAAAGTTCGGTCGGATACTACTATTAGTGTTTACAAATACATTTAAATGTGTGCTCTTCATAATGATTTGTCTGTACATAGTTGTTTAGAGGTGCAAAAAGGAACATGTCATTGTTGTCAGTATCTAATTTTTCTCATTGTTTTCAGGTAAAAAGAGTGATGATTCTGACGAGGAGAGTGATGGAGACAAGGAAGAACTTGACGCTGACGAGTTGGCAGCTCTGGAGAAGGCTTACAACGAGGAGGTCGGAGAAGACTCCGAATCTTTGGAGGATTCCTCTGACGAGGAAGAGGATAAGAAGAAGAGAAAGGAAATGGTAAGAATTATTATGTACTTTGTAAATAAGGCAATGCTAGGTTTATTCAACAAACAAAAATGGCTAAATTTCTCTGCGAGATGATCTGTTACATAATATAGATTTTGTTATCTTAGAGAAGAATTTTATACAGCTCAGATTTCATTATTTATATAATGCAGTCATGCATCGTAACGACGGCACATTAGGTTCCAGGCAAGGGCCTAATACAAGGTATCTTTGCGGCACATTCCAGAGTGGAAGATACCATCAGTATCGCCACTGTGTAAAACCACCACTCAGAATATAAACGTTGCTTGAAATGGCTTTAGCCGTGTTTGGTAACTAGATCTGAATAACCAGGTACTTCCCCAACTTTCTATTTCCCATCTCCTTCCCTGCACCACTTACCTTCATTATATTTGGTTGATCTCACTGTTCCAATCTTCCTGTTGATTTTAAAAAATGATCACATTGTAAAATTAAGTTAGATTTGATAAAGAAAGATCGCTTCCTTGAATCCTCAGAAACTGTGTTATAGTTTGATGGAAAAGAAAAGACCATTTCCTAGTGTCATACAGATTAAAGCGCCGTGTGGTTGAAGAGCCACCAACAAACTATGTACCAATAAATTACACCCTTGCTATGCATAGCAAGAGATGTGTGTGTACACTTTCTTTTACTAGCGGTTTAGCCCAAGACAACCATCAAGGTTGAGGGCTGCCGTGGTTGAAGGGACTCACAATCCGAAGATCGCGGGATTGAATCCCGACGTGCGCAAATAAATTATATTTGATTAATTTGTGTTATTTCACAATTAATTCATTTAAAAATCATATATATATATATATATATAAAAATTATATTTGCGGCACGTTCCAGAGTGGAAGATACTCTCAGTACCATCCTGGTGTAAGACCATCATTCATAATTGAAACGTTGCTTGAAATGGCTTTAGCCGTGTTTGGTGACCAGATCTAAATAGCCTCTTCCGCATCTCCTTTCCCTCCCCACTACCTTCAGCCTCACAACATACCCCAATTTGAGATGCCATAGTCTCACTGGCTCCGGATGGGAGCAGCTTGTGAGGTATTCGCGTAAAATATAAAATTGTGTGCAGTTCACACGCGGTAGAAATGAAATCTTCTGAAAACTAAAGTAGACAAGATTGGGGAGGCTATAAAGCACCGCACAAAGAGGAAACCAATCATTCTATCTTATTCTCCCAGGCTAAATCGTGTTTATCTCTTTTTAGTGTTGCTTTTTCGTTTCATCGAGTTTCAAATCACAACGGTGCTAAAGTCATTTTCACTTTAAAAAAAATACAAGAAATGCAATGTAGGTGTCTTTTACCATCATTATAAAACTTTAATTTCGATTAATGGGTTAGCGTCCACTACATTTAAATCCTCTCTCATAACGAAGGAAAAGGTCTAAAATTGATTTAAAATGTTAGTAGTTCGATTATAAACCCGTCACAATGAAGTTGGTATTCAAAAGTCTGGAGAAAGATGGAAACGGGTAAGTGTCGCGCGCTTTATAACCTAACTCGCGAGGGTCGTCATTTTATGCCAACAAAATTTATTTTATCAGTTTGAATCGATATTTTGTCACAGAATTTTGATGTGAATTTCTTGCAGGAGGATTGGTCTTATTCCCGAAGAGTCGGAGGATATGTGGCATGCCTTCAACTTAATAGCCGAAGGAGATATCGTCACCAGCTCTACTATAAGGAAAGTCCAGAATGAATCTTCAACAGGGTCTTCCACCAGTAGCAGAGTGAGGACGACCCTTACAATCAAAGTAGAGACAATAGATTTCGATACCCAGGCGTGTGTTCTCCGTCTCAAAGGGAGAAATATACAAGAAAATCAGTATGTAAAGGTTCGTCAGTTATTATATTTTTCACTCTTTTTATGATTGATGCATTTTCATAAATATGGAACAAAGTTTTATTTTCTGTCTCATTCTTACGTTTACGTGCGCCTTCAATTTTACTATTGAAATCATTAATTAGTGGAAATGGCTGAAAAACTTTTTATTTAACAGGAGGTTATTAGACTGCTTGTTTGCATTTTGTAATCGGAATATCATTGTTATTATGACAATCATCCCATAATCTGTACCAAGAAGGTCAACACCGTGAGAAACTAACCAAATAAAATGTAACAACATTTTTCATAGTTATTTCCATGAGTATTCTAATTTTCATTCCTCATTTTCCCTTATTCAATAATAATTGTGTTTTAGTGGCTGCATATTAATTAAGACGACACTCGAATTATTTAAATTGCAATTTGCGTGAAGACAATTTGTGATTATTTTTTTACTTTGTTTTAACCCCTCAGAAAATCGCCAATATGCACTTTTAATGTCTTTAACGAAATGACATTTTACGAAAACTTTGTATTATTACCGCTTCACAATTAAAGCCCTATAAATTAAACATTTCTGAACGTAGCCGAATAGTAAAAACTGTTTTAGATAGGTTACAAAATAAGCATTCGAATTATTATATTACAAATAAATATTAATATTTGTAAATATTAAAATTTTGAATGCAAACATTAAAAAAATGTGAAAATGACTCACATGATGTTTTTATGTGAAAACGGTACTAAAATCACAGATTATGTAAACAACAACACTTATTCTATTGTATAAATGTGTAATAAACACTTTTGTCACCTCACTTTTTTGTCATTTCATATAAAAATATTTAATAGAAATTAACAATGTCGAGCGCCCGTAGGAAATTTGGCGGGATAAATTATGTGTCAGACTGCGTGTCTGACAGAATGTTCTTTTTATGTATTTCTATGGACAACTTGAATAGAGATGTGCAGCATGATTCACTATCTAAGAACATTCATAGATAAAATAGTCTAAGAACATTCATCCTAACTGGTTGAATTCCAGATGGGTGCATACCACACGCTGGACCTCGAGCTCAACCGCAAGTTCACCCTTCACAAGTCGCTCTGGGACTCGGTGGCTTTGGAGCGCGTGGATACGGCGTGCGACATTGGCCAGAATGCGGACCTAGCCGCCGTGGTGATGCAGGAGGGGCTGGCATACGTATGCCTCATCACGGCAGCCATGACACTGGTACGATCCAAGATTGACGTCACCATTCCCAGGAAACGCAAAGGCTTCGTTCAACAACATGATAAGGTAACCATTACTATCAAGTATTAATTCTGTGTAAAAGCCCATAATGGCGTTTACAGATTAGTAATTTCATGGATTAGCTTTTTTTTTAAATTACTATCATAATCATAATATTGTGACCTAATTTGTCTGCTTTGAATAAAATGTGGTGAAATCACATTTTATCATATACAGAGCACGTATCTGAAGGATTTTAGCCGACGAATCCTGAGCATATTTGAAGTAAAAAGTAGATGTCAATTATTATTTTTTTCTATTAAAAACCAAAAAAATATTTTTCACACACGTCGCAACTGATAATGCACTCCTACACTTCCCGACGTGATACACCCTGTTTCGTATGTTCCATGCTGCTAGAACGAGGAGCGCTTATCACGTGACCCGCCAGGCAATAATACTCAACTACTCAGTTGCGAAGTGTAATGGAAAAAATATTTTTATTGTTTTTGAAAAAAAAATCATCAGACAGCAAAATGATTTTTGACATTTTTTATTCCAAATATGCTCAGGAGTCGCTTGTTAAAATCCTTCGGGTACATGCCATTCCACCCTGAATATTTATTGGTATTGTCTTTAATTTGTAGAATTTCATTAACACATACAAAAATCTCTTTTTTAATAATTTTTTTTTTTAAATTTTTTTTTTTTTTTAATAAACCAAAATATCCTCTGAAATTATAAGATTTATTGTATACGAACAAAGCCTGCATTGTGTATACTTTTCAAGTTCAAATAAGAATAATTGTGGATTGAATAGCCATTATATTATCTTCCAATAATTCGTTCGTTGATCTCTTTTTTTAAGAAAGGCACTGTTTTTCAGCGTTTGTGGACTGCACCCACTGTCTCGCAGTATCAACAACAGGGCAAAATAATATACAAATTATGAATGCGTCTATTTCTTCTCGTTGCAGGGTCTCACGCGCTTCTACGAGTCTGTCGTGCAGGCCATCTTGCGCCACGTCAACTTCAGCGTGGTGAAGTGTGTGCTGATAGCGTCCCCCGGCTTCGTCAGGGACCAGTTCTTTGAGTACATGTTCCAGCAGGCCGTGAAGACGGATAATAAGCTGCTGCTGGAGAACAAAGGGAAATTCATGCTGGTACACGCTTCTTCTGGATTCAAACACTCACTAAAAGGTCATTTTTAATATTACATTAATTATTTTATATATTTTTAAGTTCACTCAGTTACTATAAAAGGCTAGAACTGACTATTTTACCAGTCACCGGGGTTCATTATTGTTATTTTAGGACATTTCTTCTATGTATTCTAGCAACTTTCGCACCCGTTTCTGTTTGTTCCATGTATTTGGCAAGGCAGCTTAACTTTAAACCAAAAATGTTAATTAGAAAGAAAAAATAGTTAATTTTACGAAAGAACGATAGCTGTGTTTGTTTTTGCGAAATATGTGTTTTTATTTTAACATATTTTGTGTGTATGAACTATAATTTATCGCTTTTACCAATTGGACAATTGAACACTTGCCTGATTTTTGGGGGTGGCAGATTAATGAGAGAGTACTATCATCTGGGGCGAAGCATTACCATTTTTTGAGGTTTTTTAATGCCATAAGCTTATTTTATAACCTGAAAAAAATTGTGAAAAATTGAGAAATGGTTTGACCCTTCATAAAATTTTTGGAAAACCTTTTTGTTTTTTCGTAGGCGGGTCTCTTCACCCCACACTTGAGGTGAAGGGAAACACTGGGTTAATTTAACTCTATTTTAATTTTTATTCAATTAAAAACAACAAAAAAAAAAAAAACAGAATGTGTATGGATGTGTTTTTGTTTTTTTTGGAAAATCATAAAAAAAAGTTTTGGGATTTATAAATAAAACAAAGGTAGATAAATTCACAAAAAAAATAGAAATGCAGGGATCATATTCCTAATATTTTTGACCTCCCAGTTGCGTTATTTTTTCAACTTAAAACATAAAATCAGTATTGGACAGTTAGGTGAGGGTTGAGCAGTTACTCGGTTGAGTGACTTAGAGATGACATGTGGAAGAAAGTTTATTTATGTTTAGCTTTGAAAATTGAATTGAAAAACATCAAAAAAAATCACCGGAAATTAAAATTTCATTTATATTTTTTACTCCAAATAATGTCAGGAATCGTCGGTTAAAGTAGGCCAAGTTTTTCGTATAACCTTGGCTGTATTTTACCCAATATTTAATTGAAATATTTTGGGTGGACATACAGTACAACCGACCACTGTTAGGCAAGCCTAATATTTCCAAGACACTTATGGAAAGAAGTAGGGATGTATCACTTCGGTTGACAGAGCTACAGTGTTCGCAAGACAACATAAGTTCGATGGTCTGCTTCACCCCACCTGGTCCCCTGATTTTTTGACATTTTTAATTGCAGAGGTCCTGCAAGACCCGGCGGTGCTGGCCCGCATGACGGATACCAAGGCGTCCGGAGAGGTGCGCGCACTGGAGTCTTTCTACACCACGCTCCAGTGCGAGCCCGCCAAGGCCTTCTACGGCAAGAAGCACATCCAGCGGGCGTGCCAGGCGCAGGCCATTGAGACACTGCTCATATCTGACAAGCTATTCAGGTAACACTCGCATTCATATTAACACCCTTCAGGCGGACGAAAACAAGAAACCTGTTCGAGAAAATGGAATTAAAAATAATGAGTATATTTGAATGAATTTTAATATAGTACTCACCACATCCCAACTATAAAAGTATTGTCCAAAATTATAGTATATTTTGTTATAAAACTCCATAAACAGAAGTTCACGTGTAAAATATGTGCATTTTTTATTACAATATAAAAATGGTTTTCACTTTGGCATTAATACATTAATAATTACAAATATATTACAAAAAAAAATAAAATTGCGCGTTTCTCCAGTGCCAAGTTTACTTTTGATAAAATATTCTTCCACACAAAAGACAAGAAGATGGGGAAGACTGGTGTCTCATATACATATATGTTTTATACACATACAGTCTGTCAAATAAGAGTAGAAAACATAGGAGGGCGCCACTGTTGTACAAATGGCAATACTAAAAATATAATCATGGTTATAATATAAAGCTGTGTAACCAACATTTTTATTAAAAATTAAAAAGGCATAAAAGTGAAATTTTTTTTTTTTCATTCCACTGATCTCAAAATTAGAATTGCATATAAGTATATTGTTATTATATCTTTGCAATTGTGTGTTAACATAATGATTAATAATGAAGAATAACGATTTTGTAATAAAATATGAAGCACACTTTAGAAATTGTTCACTGCTCACATTTATTTAATATTAGCTTAAGTACTTACTAGCAAGGGCGGATCCAGGGGGGGTGGGGGGGGGGGGGTCATGGGGGTCATGACCCCCCCTGGGCTGGATCCAGGACCTAGGTGGACCTACTTTTTACTTGTATCTATTATTATCAAAATTAAATTATAACTTCTTGTGACTTGACCACGACTATGTGACCCCCCCCTGGCGCTATGTGACCCCCCCCCCTGGCGCCAAAGCTGGATCCGCCCTTGCTTACTAGCGTTGTCCAGGCTTCAGATCATGTCTCTAATTTTAGATCTGAATATAATCAACTCATTCAGATCTAAAAGTAGTGTAACTAAACTCACCGTTAATGATTCTTTCTTTCTACCTAGGTTAAATTCAAATTTATGTTAATTTAAATGAAAGCCGATCACTTTGTAAAACACAATTTAATCAAATTTATGTCATTAAGTAGGTAACTTAATAACAGTGCTTCTTTGATTTTTTTTTTTTTTAAGAACAAAAAGTAATTTTAAATGTGTATACAGTGTTCTGTATCATCAGTGTCATTGCACTTCAAAAGAATATTTGACAAGTAAATTGGTGTTGCCAGCCTACAAATTTCGTAGTTCCAGTTTTTTTTTTCTACTCTTATTTGACAGACTATACATAGTTGGGGCCGTTACAAATAGACGCAATGCATTTCCAGGCATTCAAGTAGGACTGTCGTAAACGGTGGTACTTCCCTTCCCGCCCAAGTGTGTTAACATCCATCCAATACAAGGGATCTAAATTCAGTCAGCCTTTAACCCTTCGAATAATAAGAAAATAATTTTCTGTCAACTTTTGCCTGTCAAGGTTTGCGCGCGAAATTCCTGTCTCTTCCCGTGCATTTTAAATGTTCCTATTTATTGGTTTTTTTTAACGCTTTTGCAAAAATAAAAATTGTTCTAAAATTTAGATAAAATAATCTTTCCCGTATGTTTATTAGAAATCAATATTTTTGTTTCTAAATATTTAAATTTTAATATTGGAAATGTAAATTGGCTAAAAAATGCATACCTGCGAATATTTGAATTAAAGTAATTAAAATAGAATAAACTTAAAATTTTAAATTCAGATTCCTTTTCTAAACAAAATTTGTAATAAAACTGTCACCTCACTTTTTATCACTTTCATACAATTTTATTTTAAAATTAAATGTGGGTTACGTCACAAATAGGCGCAAAATTTACCCGTCGTTTTTGATCAGGTTTGTAAAATATCTGAACAACCCAGCTCAAATAATTCTAAGACAATGAGAAGCATTATTTCTTTCCGTTTCTAACATAAAAGAAATCACAAATATTCGCATTACAGAAAGAGAGATATCTAACTTTTAATAATGCACGGTCGCTCTGGGACAATCTGGGTCTCCTGTTATTATAACGGCATATGATGTTTTAGGACAACTTGGGTCTCCTGTGATTAAACGGGTTAAAGATTAACTTTGGACGAGAAACTTCAATAAAAAAGACATTTTTTTAAACCAATATGTAAACAATACCAAACTTAATAAAGTGACATTTTTATCTTTGACTAACCCAATAGAGATAATATGCAAAGGCAAAATGAATGTACATTTATTTTATTTTATTTATTTATTTAATGCCCAAAGAGCTTTTACATGTTTTGTAGTACAAATAATTCATGACCGATGATTTTTAAACATATACAGAAATAATAAAAATAAAATTAGATAAAAAAGCACACAAGTCATAAAAATACAGCGATTTCATAGGTTTTCAAGAAAACAGATATGTTCAGGAATAGTTTTGGAATAAGTTTTTTTACAAGATCAACAAAATTCGCCAAATTTATGTGTCAATATCACCTAAGTACTGATTTCCCATAGTGTGAAATCATTGTATGGGAGAGTGGGCAATGTAGTTCCGCTTATGAATGCTACAGTAGAATAGTGTATTTTGTCGTGTAGTTACTGTCGGTATTCATAAGTTTATGAGTTGCAGTGGTTCGCAACAGTCAAATTTAGAGTTAAGTATTTTGAATAAAAATGTTAAGTCGTTTATTTTACGTCTGTCTTCTAGTGTGTGTATTTTTAGAATATTTAATAATAAATTATATTTTAAGTCTTCTAGTGGGGTATTTAATTTAAAATTTATAAAACACAGAAATTTGTTTTGTATTCGCTCAATGTTATTAATGTGAATTTTGTAAGATGGAGACCAAACTACCGAGTTATATTCCATTAGGCTTCTAACTAGAAATACATATAATAATTTAATGACTTGTATGGAATTAAAGTTTTTGGCGGTTCTTAATATGAAGCCTAGTGTTTTCATACCTTTGTTTACAATTTGGTGGATATGATTGGCGAAACTTAGTTTTTCATCCAAAATAATTCCAAGATCTCTCGTTTCCGTGATTCTTTCTAAAGCTGTGTTATTGATGGAATATTCTAATAAAACAGGATTTTTATTTCTGAAGAAAGTCAAGGTTTTGCACTTTTCTACATTTAAGAATAAATTATTTTGAACGTACCAATCTTTAAACTTACTAATCTTTGACTGAAGTATATGGCAATGATTTATATCAGTTATTTTCTTGTATAACTTGACGTCATCAGCAAAGAGCAATACCTCGACATCATTGAAGCAATTGTTTATATCATCCATGAAAGTGAGGAACAAAACCGGGCCAAAGTGACTACCTTGCGGTAGACCACTACTAGTATGTACAAGGTCAACATTGCAATTGCATTGCTTTGTACCGTGCATGGCCATGATTCTTCAACACCACAAATATAGGGGTCAGGCCCCTGGGGGTAATGGCTGTGCCTTCCGGACGGTCTGCTAAATTTGTTTACAATTTGGAATATTATTGTGAAATGTTTACATCTTCACTCAATATTAAACTGACTTTCGTAAATAGGTCAAAATTGCATTCCGTTAAACTGGGTATGTTTAAAATTATTGCACACCATTTTTTGTTGAATTTTTTATCTCATCAGATCTAAGGAAATGTTGATTGATATTCAGAAATTGATGTTTATTTGGTTTTCATTTTCAGATGTCAGAACATTCAAGAGCGAAAGGATTACGTTGCTATAGTGGAGTCTGTGAGGGAGAATGGAGGGGAAGCCAAAATATTCTCAAGTATGCACATATCAGGAGAGCGTAAGTATCCATTTTAATGATTTATCAGTGTACTTTATGATAGCAACGGTTGTTCATATAATTAAACAATAAATGTGGTGCCAATACTTTTTTAATCTAAGTTAATGTAATTTTCTCTTTACCTCATTTTATTATTTTTATAATTTCTTTGTCGTCTTCATTCAAAGTTAAGGGTCTTATTCTTTGAAGAGATCCATTACAGAAACATGAGAGGCTGTGTAAAAATGCTTTTAGTGTGAATGAGCCATTCTAAAAGATATTTTAATTGTATATTTGTGAATTATAAAAGTAAAATTTTGGTTTTATTTCAGAACTGGAGCAGTTGACGGGTGTTGCCGCGATCCTCAGATTCCCCATGCCCGAACTGGAGGAAAGTGAGGAAGAAAACAGCGATTCGGAATAATGGCAACACTACTTAGACTACCCATTTGTATTTTAATCTTATGACTTTAAGTTGAAATGTGTTGTATATTTATTTATCACCGACATAAATGTTATAATATTTGGGGTATATTTCTCGAAACATCTCGAAAATGCAATTAAAAAGGTTTTTATTCAACAGAATTATAAATATTATCCTTTATTAGGTATTGTTTTCGCCATCCCATGGATAATCTAAATATGTAGCTTTTTCGCTCGGCAACACTTCAATTCTTAAATTTACAACGTCTATAAGTAGTCTTGGCTGTCCCAAAAGCACGCACATATGCATGGCAGGCTGTGATCTTGAAGTATACAAAGTATATGCAAAACAAGGTTCATTCCAAAGCTCTCTATAAATTTGTATATAAAACCAATGTGAAAACACCAGTATTTTTCATATTTTCATGTGTAACTCCATTCAAGCAAACTTAAAATGATTCAAAACAAGTTATTGACATTTGATGTTTTTCCCGTGCCTCTTCATACGCATATCCGAGTATGGCTATCAAATGGGCAAACTTCACCCTGCAGACTGCAGACAAGAAACACTGAACGGAGCTGATGTTTGAACCAATCACCTAAATTTCTTCCATGCACCAATCGTGCAAAATTCGGGATCAGGCCACTAACAATAAAACTCCTTAGCAGATGGCAATGAGATTTAAATTCCCGTTTAACACCAGCCGCCTGTGTTGATTTATTCTCGAATAAAACATTGCCAAAAAGCTTGTTTTATTTAATTTTGTGAAGCTTGGGCACAAAAAATTGAAATGTTTTATGATAATTTTCTAAAGAATTTAATTTTCCACATTATACACTAAAACCACAACCGAAAAAGGGTCCGGAAGTATGAGATTTTGAACTGTAAAGCGGTTTTTATAGGCCCGATACTTTTTTTTTGGGCTGATAAAAAGACTAATCAAAATATACAAGGCTAAACATGTATTCTACTCTCCGTATTTAATTTAATCATCTAAAATATTTCTAAGAAATCTAATTTTCAAACCAAATCGCGTGGTTTTGCATTGCTTAGTAGTGCATTTACCTTAATCTTTTTCCAGTTTATAAGTTGGGCACTCTTGTATTGTTTTTTTTTTTTCGTAACATTCCCGGGTTACGAATAATCTGCCAATGTTTGAAATCTTCTACTACCACCACAGTAAGCGGAAAATGTTGGACTTGGAGGACTTAGGCAGCCGAGGAATCGAACAAACGATGCCTGGGTGGGAGCCAAATGCGATTCCAACTCAGCCACTGACCGGTCAATACATATTTACATTTCTCCTATTGTCGAAAATTTTGAGAATCGGGGGATGTCCGCTTTGAGCTTTAATTAGTTAAACTACCGCCTTTAACCACTCGGACCCATAAGCTTGTTCACACGACAATGTAACATTACTAGACATATGTGTGAGGTGTACCGAGTTATTAATCATCATTTGCACATTGGATCAGCTGACAAAATGATAATTGGATAATGTTTCGACCTGTTTGTCTTAGATAACTAAATAACCTAAGAAGCCTTCATACTTTATATCTGTTCAAGATGAACAAAGGTAGAATGTGAATTTAGTAGAGGGACAACAAAACTACCCTGATGAAACCGAGAAACAGTCCCCAAGTATATTTCTGTTGTTAATTAATGATAATGTATAGATAGACAAAATATACCTTTAGTGATAATTTGTAATAAAGTGGTGGCTGAGCCACAAATTATGGTTATTATTTGTACGTTGTGGATCTCGCTCAGTGATTAATTTTCCTTTTTATAAAATAATATCTTGTTCGCATATGATATTATTATTTCTCGATTTGTAGCTTTTTTACTCATAATACCAAGTAAATTGTTGTATAATGATAATAATTACATTGTAACAAATATCATACTTTATTGTGTAACTTGTAAATATATTGAGGAATTTTGTATATCAATTATTTTGTCATTATTGTCTCAGTTCCCCAGAGTATAGAATTGTTTTTTACCGCACCGGAGACCTAATCGTCTTGAGCCAGTGGGACTTTGGCATCCCCTATTGGGGTATGTGCAGAGACTGAAGGGATTGAGCAGGGGAAGGAGGTTCACCAATCACAGCTAAAACCATTAAAAGGTGGTTTGTACGGAGAATATCTTCTTATTTATATTTCAGCAATGAAACGATGAAGTGTAAATAAGTTTGTGTCACAGAATTTGAGCAAATCATCAAAGTTAAAATTCAAGTTATGATTTTATGCCACCGTGGAACGGTTGTTTCACAGTACTAATAACAGAACTTGGAGGACTTTCACAAAACTTGAATTTTAATTTTGAAAATTGATAAAATTTTTAAATCCTGTGAAACAACTTTTCCTAAATAAGCAAAATTAAACTAACTAACCATCACGCCGTTTCCCCGCAGGGGTAGGCAGAGAGGACGGACCGCCAAACAACTCGGTCTTGGCACACACTCTTTGCCTCACTCACATTCATACATCGTCTCATACATTCTCTTCTATTATTCTGACTTTTGACATGACCCGACTCAAGTATCTGATTCACTTGATCGTGCCATGTCTTCCTCAGGCGTCCCCGACTTCTTCTACCATTCACATTCGCGTCGTATATTCTTCTTACACTACTTCCTTCATTCATTCGCTCTACATGCCCAAACCATCTGAGGGTCCCTTTCTTAATCTTACTCATTATGCTTACATCAGCCTTACATTCTTTGCGGATATCCACATTTCTCACACGATCATACATTGTTTTACCACAGTGAGGCCAGCAGTGAATCGGGTATGAACGATGACGGAGTGAATTCAATCAAAATCAGCATGGATGAAATAAAAAAATCGATAAAATGCATGAAGAATGGTAAGGCTGTTGGTTTCTACAATATTGCTGCCGAATACTAGGAGATAGCCATATTATTCTCACATGGTTGTGCAAACTTTTTAACCAGTGTTTAGAGGAGGGTTACACGCCATTAGATTGGAGAAGGGCTGTAATCATGCCGTTATACAAAGGTAAAGGGTCACGTATGGAATGTGGAAATCATAGGGCTATTAGCCTGCTAAGTTCAGTCGGCAAGCTGTACGGAAGAATATTGATTGAAAGGGTAAGAATGGAAACAAAGGATAAAATATGGGATGTGCAAGGTGCCTTTATGAGTGGAAAGGGATGCATGGACCAGATTTTCTCCTTGCGTATGCTTACTGAGAAGTTTCTGGCGAAAAACCAGAAACTTTTCTACGCCTTTGTAGATCTACAAAAAGCATACGACCGAGTCGACAGGAAAAAGCTATGGAAGGTTTTGTCCAAGTATGGAGTGAATACAAATCTCATACAGGCAATTGCGTCTCTGTACGAGGGAAGCGTTGCGTGTGTTAGGGTGAACGGTGGTTTTACGGGGTGGTTTGACATCACAAAAGGTGTCAAGTAAGGCTGCGTAATGTCACCATGGTTATTCAATCTATACATGGATAATTGTATGCAAGAATTGAAAGAGGTGGGATTGGGCGCGAAATTGAGTAATCTGAAAGTATGTTGCCTGTTGTATGCTGATGATGCGGTGATGATTTCTAACACTATGGAAGATCTACAGTCTCTCGTATCTAGGATGAACGAAGTATGTATGAAGAATGAGCTAATGATGAATGTAAGTAAGTCTAAAGTCATGGTGTTTGAAAGCGAGAGTACGAAAACAGTATGCAACATAGTTGTGAATGATGAATACTTGGAGCAGGTGGATGAGTTTGTGTATCTGGGTAGTATGTTTACGAGAGATGGGAAGGCTGAAAGAGATATTGAAAGAAGGGTGAATGCCGGTAACTCCATTAATGGTGGACTGAATGCCGTTGGCGCTAATAAAAAACTGTCAAAAAAAGCAAAGCTAGCAGTCCACAATGGAGTCCTGGTACCTACCCTGATGTATGGCAGTGAGGCATGGAACTGGCAGAGGAAGGATGAAAGTAAACTGAATGCTGTTTTTTTTTTTTTTTTTTTTTTTTTTTATTAGAAGAAAAAAAGTTATAAATATTACAGGAAATCAAAATAAAATAAGATATTACAAAAAAGAAAAGTCCCAATAAACTACTTTTAAGTAGTTTGTCAATGGGTGCTTTTACTTTGAAGTTTTTTTTTTTTTTTTTTTTTTTTTTTCTTTTTTTTTTTTTTTTTTTTTAAATAAAACTTATAATGCAGTTTGACATTTTTTGTGTTACGAGTACTACAAGAATGTTAATACAAACTTTTTCTTTCGGCGAGCCAATTTTTCAATATAATATTTGTTCTTACATTATTTGTACATTTTTTAATTTTAGCAGGTAACATATTTAAGCATGTAGGTATCATGTAGTCCAGCGTTCTTTGTCCATATTTGTTTAAGTGCTTAGGTACGATTAGTCCTTCATTTAACGTAAATCGAGTTTTGTAAGTGTGGTCCAGTCTATTTATGTATATAGGGCTATTCATATGCTGAAAAATAATTTTATGCCACAGAATTGCTCTTACTGAGAGAATTTTAAGATTCTGGTAAAAGTACGGAACATTGTGTCTTTGCTCGTATAAACTTTTATGAGCTAATAATTTAACTAATGAATTTTGGACAGATTGAACATGATTAACATTTGTCTTACAGGAAAGTCCCCAAGCTGTAATTCCGTACCTTATAATAGACTCAGCTAATGATAAATAAATTATTCGAAGTGTGCATATTGGAACATAGAATTTAAGTTTATATAATCTACTAACAATAGATCTCAGACGTTCACAGACTTTATTTATTTGTAAATCCCATTTGAAAAAGCAGTCAATAATTACACCTAAATAAACATATTCTTTAACCACTTCAATATTTTCGCATGTACACAATGCTGGGATACCAACATGTAAGCAATCTGAACCGTGTGTTTTTATTTCTGGTGTAATAATATTTGTCTTGGCATTGGGTGATCTAATATGTATCAGTTTGGTTTTTTTTGCATTTATGATTAAACCAGAGTCATGAGACCATTTCAAAAGCTCAATGTAATCCTTTTGTAAGAGTTCAATACATAATTTTAAATCACTGCGAGAAATCACTAGTGCAGTATCATCCGCATATACAAAGTGTTTTACATGTTTAAAGATGTACTTAATAAAAGATACATAAATGATATATAAAATTGGACCTAATATGGAACCTTGAGGAACGCCAGCTAAAATTTTTCTTTTTTTACTTAAAGTGTTCAATAGCTTTATTTTCATGCATCGGTTGTTCAAGTAATTTTCAAATAGTTTTAGGAGCTTTCCTCTTATTCCTATGATTTCTAGTATCTGCAATAATTTTCTATGATTAATAGTGTCAAATGCTTTAGAATAATCTATAAATAAAACTAATACATGATTTTTACTATTTAGTTCATTATTTATGAAACTGGCAAATTTTTGAAGTAGCATTTCGGTACCCTTTTTTTTCTGGAATCCATATTGATTTGTATCAATAATAGAAAAATCTTCTAAATATTTTATTAATCTCAACTGAATGTATTTTTCAAGAATTTTTTCGAGTGATGGCAAAATACTTATCGGTCTATAATTACCCAATAGAGTGTGATCACCTCCTTTATAAATGGGTCTGATAATACTACATTTTAAGTCATCTGGAATTTTTGCTTCAAATAAAATTCTATTTACAAAATGGGCTATGATTGGAGCTAAAATTATTATATGTTTTTTAATATCACTCATTCTGATATTATCAATTCCAGGAGAAGAGCTTTTAAGTTGCCGCACAATGCTTTCTATATCAGAAATTTTGGCCCTTGGTAGGTACATGCTTTGAGGCATCTTCTCTGGTTCAAAAGCAGTTGTCCTGTAATTACATTTATGTAACATATTGCAAACACTGTCAGAGAAATAATCAACAAAATCATTAGTTACATTTTCTTTGGTCCGATCTTTCATCAAATATTTGGAGGCAACTTGGTCACAATTATTTTTACATTTCTTACCTAAAATTTGATTACACTCGTCCCATGTCTTTTTTGAATCTTGAAATAGATTTTTGAATTTGTCATTATAGTATGAGGTTTTTAATTTAAGTAACAATTTATTTAAAACATTTCGATAACACTTATATTCTTTTTCATAGTATTTATTTGTTGGGATGAGATCCCAAAATTATCCTACTTTTATTATTACCTTTGAAGTGAAACTTCTATAGCAAGGCTGTGATTTGGATTTCGGATGAAACGGAAATGACGATTAGTGCAACTGCGACACATCAACTGCGCTCATCGGCTGCTTTGATAATGATGTCACTTTTAAAGGCTCCTATTGGTTGAGATATGAAACGAAATTACGCAAGGTTTGCGCTCATTGGTCGCTTTGATTATGACCTCACTTTTCAAGTATTTGTTGAGATTGTTTTGGTAAAGTTTCGCTTCTACCGTGTTTAAACTGCACTCGAATTTTTTAAAATTCTGAGCTCACTAAAAATGTTAATACTGCGCAAGAGTCTCAACTGTTCTCGACCGCCTGGTGCCAGCGAGACCATGGCATCCCCAATTGGGTTAGGTTGTGAGGCTGAAGGTATTGGGGAGGGGAAGGAGATGGATAAGAAAAAGGAGAGAAAAGTACCTGGCTATTAATCTGGTCATCAATAATGACTCAAGCCATTTAAAGCAATGTTTCAATTCTGAATTTTAGTCTTCCACCGGGGCAATACTGAGAGGATCTTCAACAGGATTTAAAAGCAAATATAAAAAAAGACACTGGTTATGTATGATGTTAAAACTTTATTTGATACAATAAGTTCAGTGTAATTTTGCTTAACAATACATGAAATTCCACGTACCAAGATGAAATCAATTGTAAGTTATATTCCGAAGATGGTAATTGGTCTGTCAGTTGTTATTCCGCCTTGGCCGACTTCTTGGCCGCCTTCTTCTCCACCTTCTCGTTCTCATCGTGTATCCTTCTCTTCTTACGCAGCAGCCAGATCTCCTTCATCCTCTTCCTCTTGCCCTCCATCATGCTCTTGTACAGGCGCTTGTGCTTCTTCTTGATCATCTTCTCCCGCAGCTGGTAGTCCTGCTTGTCCTGGCGATTCTTCTCAAATGGAATATCCTTGGCCACCTCTCCAGGCTTGACGGCCATTGCCTTTTTCTGTGGATAAAGGAAATGATTGATTAATAAGGGAAAACAATTTTTAATGAACCCACTCCACTGTATGCCATAAGCTATAAACACTAGAAATGCCTCCAAAGTAGATTTGGATGAATTTTTTGGTTCTAGTCATAAAATGAAAAATACCACTAAAAATGCCTTTCATGTAGATTTGAATAAAAATACCAATGTTGCCACCAACTTGATACCTTTTAGTGGTAGCCCTGTTTCTTCTCACACCTGCCTGACATTGTATATCGCTAACTAGACGTGGGCAAAATTGAATGACCGAATTAAATGAATAAATTCAATCTTGTGACACACTCAATCTAATTCTCAATTTCAAAAGGAATTGATTCTTCATTCCTTATCTTTGGCCTTGCATCCTACGATTTTTAATGACACCATACATTTTTAATTTCCATTTATTTTACTGTTAAATTATTTTAATGAATAATGTGTTCTGTAAACGATTTAAATATTATATTGTTTCATAGGTATTTAAATATTATTAAACGGGCCGCGCGCCGCGAAGTGGTCGACGGACGGTATTGTGAACGACTCGCCTATTACGATTGTATTCCGCTACCACCGCGCCGCCATTCTAAAAACGCCCGAACATCATCAAAGTCCATGTTCCAAAATGGCCAAAACGCGGCCGCGATTCATCCGGGTTGCCCGAGCAACTCTTTCACGCAAGGAATTAATCATTTATCCTAATCAATAGTCCTGAGATTTTCCTAAGGTCCCCGCCGTCCCAGGTCCGTGTTCAATGTCCGCGTCCCAGGTATCTAGTCTGTCGAAATCGAGATTGTCCGATTCCGACAGACAGAGGAATTAAAACAAAAGTCTTTTTCACTTGTGACGTCATGGTCTTTTGTAAATCTCAGACCTAGAAATGACGTCAGGCGTCATCGTCACGTCAATGTCACGATATGTCCCAAACGCATCCCAGTCCTAGGTCCGCAGCTCGCGAGTTAATCAAGTCATTGCTAGGTAAGACACAAAACATTAGTCAAAAGTTACTAATTCATTCCTCAATGCCAGCCCTTAATCCGTCCGCGCGGTTCATTTATTCCCCCGCGCGCCAAGCCGTCAATTTCATTACATAGTTAGTCGAAAACTTTCGACTTTGAATCTGAATATCAGCTAGAAAAGTGAGAAGCTAAAATGATGCTTATCTGTTTTTTGGTACGTACGAAAGATATTGTACCTACCTACTTTTAGACGTAGATCTTGGGTCGATATAATACGTAAATTTGCAGATATTAAAAGGCCAATTAGCTGTGGTTAGCTGTCATAAAATACTCATCTTAATGTTAAAATGTATGTTTATATTAGATCACGTGAAATGGAACAAAATTATAAGTTTAATAAATAAAATAAAATCAATAAAATTTTAAGGGTGAAACGAAAACTTGTATAATTTTAAGATATAATTGCTAGCAATAAATACATTTTACATACGAAAAATTACGACACTAAAAAAAGACAAATAATATAGGATTTACCCTGCGAGATAATGAGATAGAATGATCGGTCTCCTCTTTGTGTGATGTTTCGTAGCCTATTGGTCTCCTTTTTGTGCGGTGCTTCGTAGCCTCCCCACTCATTGTGATTTGAAAACCGATGAAACGAAAAAGCGACACTAAAAAGAGTCAAACACATTAATCTATAGGTTTTAGCCTGCGAGATAATCAGATAGAATAATCGGTGTCCTCTTTGTGCGGTGCTTGGTAGTCTATCAGTCTCCTCTTTTGCGGTACTCCGGGTACTCCGTGGCCTCCCGGTCTCGTGTGCGGTGTTAGCCTCCCCATTCATTTAATTTTCAATTTTTTTTTTTTTTGGGATTTAATTGTATTAAAGGAATGAATTAAAGGAATCAATTCAAAAGGCCATGGGAATCAGACTGAATCGATTCACTCCTGGGAATCATTCTGCCCACGTCTATCGCTAACCCATTAATCGAAATTAAAGTTTTATAATGATGGTAAAAGACACCTACATTGCATTTCTTGTATTTTTTTTAAAGTGAAAATGACTTTAGCACCGTTGTGATTTGAAACTCGATGAAACGAAAAAGCAACACTAAAAAGAGATAAACACGATTTAGCCTGGGAGAATAAGATAGAATGATTGGTTTCCTCTTTGTGCGGTGCTTTATAGCCTCCCCAATCTTGTCTACTTTAGTTTTCAGAAGATTTCATTTCTACCGCGTGTGAACTGCACACAATTTTATATTTTACGCGAATACCTCACAAGCTGCTCCCATCCGGAGCCAGTGAGACTATGGCATCTCAAATTGGGGTATGTTGTGAGGCTGAAGGTAGTGGGGAGGGAAAGGAGATGCGGAAGAGGCTATTTAGATCTGGTCACCAAACACGGCTAAAGCCATTTCAAGCAACGTTTCAATTATGAATGATGGTCTTACACCAGGATGGTACTGAGAGTATCTTCCACTCTGGAACGTGCCGCAAATATAATTTTTATATATATATATATATATATGATTTTTAAATGAATTAATTGTGAAATAACACAAATTAATCAAATATAATTTATTTGCGCACGTCGGGATTCAATCCCGCGATCTTCGGATTGTGAGTCCCTTCAACCACGGCAGCCCTCAACCTTGATGGTTGTCTTGGGCTAAACCGCTAGTAAAAGAAAGTGTACACACACATCTCTTGCTATGCATAGCAAGGGTGTAATTTATTGGTACATAGTTTGTTGGTGGCTCTTCAACCACACGGCGCTTTAATCTGTATGACACTAGGAAATGGTCTTTTCTTTTCCATCAAACTATAACACAGTTTCTGAGGATTCAAGGAAGCGATCTTTCTTTATCAAATCTAACTTAATTTTACAATGTGATCATTTTTTAAAATCAACAGGAAGATTGGAACAGTGAGATCAACCAAATATAATGAAGGTAAGTGGTGCAGGGAAGGAGATGGGAAATAGAAAGTTGGGGAAGTACCTGGTTATTCAGATCTAGTTACCAAACACGGCTAAAGCCATTTCAAGCAACGTTTATATTCTGAGTGGTGGTTTTACACAGTGGCGATACTGATGGTATCTTCCACTCTGGAATGTGCCGCAAAGATACCTTGTATTAGGCCCTTGCCTGGAACCTAATGTGCCGTCGTTACGATGCATGACTGCATTATATAAATAATGAAATCTGAGCTGTATAAAATTCTTCTCTAAGATAACAAAATCTATATTATGTAACAGATCATCTCGCAGAGAAATTTAGCCATTTTTGTTTGTTGAATAAACCTAGCATTGCCTTATTTACAAAGTACATAATAATTCTTACCATTTCCTTTCTCTTCTTCTTATCCTCTTCCTCGTCAGAGGAATCCTCCAAAGATTCGGAGTCTTCTCCGACCTCCTCGTTGTAAGCCTTCTCCAGAGCTGCCAACTCGTCAGCGTCAAGTTCTTCCTTGTCTCCATCACTCTCCTCGTCAGAATCATCACTCTTTTTACCTGAAAACAATGAGAAAAATTAGATACTGACAACAATGACATGTTCCTTTTTGCACCTCTAAACAACTATGTACAGACAAATCATTATGAAGAGCACACATTTAAATGTATTTGTAAACACTAATAGTAGTATCCGACCGAACTTTCGGTTTCGGCTTAGTTTCGGCCGCCATCCAGCTGAAACTAAGGCCGAAACCGAAACTGAATTTGGGAGGTTTCGTTCTGCGATCGGACATGTTCGGTGCACTGCGAGCCACGAAGTGTCTTTTTACTGCGTCCGCGCTCATAGTTGTGTCAGGACTTAATTCACTTGTTTGAGTTCGCTCTGCGAACTTTGCGGTAGTTTGGTTAATTTGTTGTGAAATTGGAAGTGTTTATACTTAACATTATTTCGAAATAGGTAAGTTTTATTTCGCTATTGAAATGATTTAGTTCATGATAGGCCCTGAGGAAAATAATTTCCCTGGGGGCCTATATCATCATTGGGGATGCTGTGTGGAGGGTTTTTTTTATGGAAAGGAAGGAGAGGAGAGCTCTGGGAAGGAAAAGGGGTGGGTAGGAATTTGGGGTTCAGTGTGTCCTGGTCATCCACCTTCACGACCTAGACAAACCTCATCCCATGAACCAGGGCACCCCTGCTAAATCACCAAACCTTTTATTTTGTTATTTGTTAATAATGTTCAAATAAGATTCGATAGATTGACTATTTTTTTTACGAAAACGTGACCTTATATGGAAGTTACGGTTTCGGCCGAACCTGAGACCGAAGCCGAAACTCTGTTTCGGCCGTAAAAACTAGTTTCGGTTGGACGCTAACTAATAGTAGATCAAATTAGTTTGGAACACCCGCTGCAGTTCCCTCTTACCCCAGATTACAGTACATCACTATGTAAGTAAGAATCTCCTTGCATATGGTTGAGATTTTCACAGCCAAAAGTATTATCGCGATACAAATTTTCGGTTATTGTGCCGTGTTGCGCTTCCTCCTTTAGCCATACAGAATTATTTATTAACCCAAGTTTCACCAGCTCTTTGTATACTGCTGTCATAAGCAAAAAGGCAGCTACAAATTTTCTACAGTAAGTCTTATATACGAGACGTTTCATGTTTTTCAACTTATTATAATAAAAATAAATCAGAATGTGACCACTTTAAATTTCCAGCTGTCTTTTTTCTTATGATGGCACTATAGTCCTGACGAGGTTTCAGTTTCAGTTTCCACTTTACCAATGAGCAAACGGTGATCACGCACGGGGCATGGTGATGAGGGTAACCTTGCGGCTACTCTTGCTAAGACGCTTATGGATTTCGATAAGTTATGCCCAACCACCAAACAAGAAAGGTATATCACAATTAAGTGGTACTCACGTCTGTTGTCTTCTGGCTTGGTGACAGTCATAGATGTCCATAAGCGTTCGAGATTGTTCTATTTGATTGTTAGAACTTCGGTAAAGTTTGAGTCACGAGTTCACACAAAGTATACGAAAAAATACGGTAGGATTTACACTTTATGTGACGATATGATGAATAACACTTCGGCGTGGTGCGAAATGTCACGATACGATCGGTGGTTAGCAACGGACTGACGATAAAGCGCTTGACACTTGTTTTCCGTGTAGTTAGGCACCCTTATTGTGCGGAATTCCAAAGTCTGAATTCCTCCAATCTCGTATGACAATCGGAGCACAAAAACGAATGAAATCCATCAGCGTTATGAAACATTCCGCCCACCAAAATACAGCTAATTGTATTTTAAAGAAAAGTTGAACGTTAAGCGAAACGCAGAATGCCATGAAACGTGACGTAGATGAAAAGAAGACGAAGCAAAAGAAGTCATTTTAAACGATAACGAGATATAGACAAGCTAGACGATAAGAAACTAAATGATACGATTAACATAGACGTAAAAAAGAATAAAACGAACCGCGAAACGATGATGATTAGTCACATTGCCTAGGCAATGGATACGATTTGGTGAATGGTCTTGTAAGAGAAGATCCATTCAAAGTACGAAACGTAGCGATAAGCACAAGATTTTTAATTATGATTCTAATCACCTCATCCGTAGAGAGTGATGTCCAATGTTTGGTTAAAGATAGAATACGAATTTCGAAATGATTAAGTAGAAAATTCGAACGACGAGAGGCTTTGTTATGAAAGTTGTGTACGAATAGATAACAAGAACCCATAAGGCGTTGGAGTTTCCGAAAACGATATATTTTTTTTAATAAAAGTCCAGCAGAATATCATCATGTTGGACTAATGACGATTGAACTCGTTCCTCAGAGTGGAGTTCAGTTTTGTTAACATGGCCATCTAAAATGGGCCAAGAGTCGTTTGGCTGGACAAACCCGGAGGGCTCCGCCCACCATAACACGTTACGGCTTAGATCAGCCGGAGAATGACCACGTGAAGCGGTATCCGATGAATTATCAACCGATGATGCTTGACGCCGATGGTTAGATGCGATAACTGTCAAAAGCGATAATTGGTCGGTGTAACGATTCCCGTGACGAGTATCATCGGGTGAAGCATCCGGTGGCCTCCACTTCCATCCCAATACTCTGAGAGTAAAAGAATGATCAACATTTTTTAAGATTACATCAGTGAGATAGTAGTCCGACGGTAGAAAGGCGCGAAGTTTCGGTTTGCTAGAATCCCACTTCTGCAGTTCAAGTTGACCTCGTTTGGTATGTTCGATGACTTCGGATTGCGTTAGTTGAACTTGTTCCAGACTGGAACAGCCAATGACGATAGAATCGATATTTGAGTCCGAAGTGATCGCGTGGCGTGTGAGTGATAATCCGTAACCTTTCTTTTCTGTCAACGATCTGACAATACGATAGGACAGAATAAAGGCAGAGATATCAGAAGTCACAGGGTGTAATGGGTAATCCGGGGTAGATTCCGATAATTGATGACGCCAAAATATTCTTTGGAACGCGTGATTTGGCTCATGAAGAAATATTTGGCGATACATTTGCCGCACCTCAGCAATGAACACCACAGATGGTGAACGAAAGTTTTGCAGAAGTTCAGCAATGTTCGTTTGGAGCTTGGGAACGATAAGGAAGGCGTCATTTGACGATGATTCATTCACCTCCGTCACCGAGGCATCGAAGACCATTCGCAATATAGTGGTAACGGTGCCCGGACGAAGAATGCAATGACGAAGTATGTGATACATTTCCTTGAATAGATCTTTTCCAGGAACGCGTGTCATGTGACCACTGTGCAAGTAGTCAGTCATGAAAGCGAAGTACGGTTCACGTAAACTGAGCTTTAATGTCTGTTTATGTTCGAGTGAAAGGATGATGCGCGAAGAGGCTTCACGCGAACCTGGGGAAGCGATATCCTTATCCTTTTCACTAAAAGGTAAGGCTACGATGAATTGTCCCGAAGGGTCACGTAAGTGATGAGTGTGATGGACCTGCTCATCACGTTGTTCTTCAGGGGTGAGATGTGAAGACTGAGGGAATGTGTCCAACTCCCTCAGTTTCTTGACCTTTTCAGGAAGACGGTACTGGTTGGTTTCGATAAATTGACTAGAAAAGTCACGTGAGCGATAAATGCGATACACTTGGTCACTACGTTGTTTAGTGGGCTGTGAAAACTGAGGAAATATGTCCAACTCCCTCAGTCTCTTGACTTCTTCTGGAAGACGAGACTGGTTGGTTTCGATGAAGGAGTTTGTTTGACGATCGGTAGCAAAACCAACCGAATCCAGAGGAAGCCAACCGAATGGTGAATTGATAGCTGAAGGCTGGTGAAGATCACTCGTTAATTGGGGTCTCGGTAAAGATGGCAAGATCTCAACATCTCGAAGTAGGTCAGTCGCTCCTGTGTCAGTTGTCAGTTTGTGACAGTCAGAGTCGGCATGAAGTATGTCTTGGAACAGATGATAAGATAACTGGTCGAATTGAATCGTTGGCGATGGAAGTAACTTCGTGTTGAAGGTAGTTTGTCCCTTAACATCGACATCGAAATTAGTGACGCCTGACGTGGTTATAGAAGATTGGCCTAAGCCACGGATTTTCTGAGAGCTGACTGGACGCTCGGCAGTGCGATTAGATACGAAGTGTGCTTGACTGTCTGAACCGGTCAACCCACGAAACGTTTGAAAACTGCCGGAGGGATCACGATTACTAATATGAGCAGTGGGCAAACGTACGATGGATCTGTCACCGAAGTTTGCGAGGAAAAGAACTGGAGGATCTGAAATAGAAGCTCCTTGAATGGCAAATGTGGTGGGTCGTTGGTACTCCTCTTCAGCAGAAATGTTGTCTTCCCTATGAAGAAGAGTGTGGTGCTTACGATGACATTTCTGACAATCAAACACAGATTTGCAATTCGTGAGAGAATGAGAAGGCGTGAGACAATTCAGACACCAACGGTGTGCCTTTGCGAATTGAGCACGTTCCTGAACCGATTTGAGTGCAAATGATTTGCACTTAGCGATATGGTGAGTACCCTTGCAAAACGCGCACTTTGAAGTGAACGCAGTCAAGGACCCTTTGATTTCAGGTTTTGCCTTCATCGTGTCACAAATAAGCGATGACGTTTTTGTTATGATAGCTTGATCATGAAATGTTGAAATGTTTTGTACGATAATGTTCGCGGGCTCCGATTCGAAAGATTGATTCGTTAATTCCTTGTGAATTACGACGATTTTGAAATAAACATTATCAAAAGCTTCGCGAACTTGATTTTCAATGTCCTTGTTTGCCTCATCTAAAGCTAAGATGTTAGCGTGAACGGTTTCAAAATCATTAACAATGTTTCGCAACCTCGTATAATACGCTAAAAATAATGGGTAATTGGTTGCATCTTGCAAAACGCTTTGACCGACCTCATACACCTTGTTTATTCTGCTAATGGCTACGTTCCGTCTTCTACGCAAGCCTTGTAAAGTACTAGCCATTTTTTTTTTAATAAACAAATGTACTAACGAAATAATCAGGAAAACTTTATGAATTAAAAAGTAGAATTCGATATAATTTAAATACCCGTTAGGTCGTTAATAAATAAGAACTGTGTAAACTAATTCTACGATTCATTGTTTGAATTCGTTCTTTGAAATGACATTTCAATTCACGTAAATATTTCATAGCATTCTTTCGTTTTGCCAAAGAAAGAATTTATTATGAGAATTTATCTAAAGGTTCGCTGGTTTCCGGCACCAAAATGATCACGCACGGGGCATGGTGATGAGGGTAACCTTGCGGCTACTCTTGCTAAGTCGCTTATGGATTTCGATAAGTTATGCCCAACCACCAAACAAGAAAGGTATATCACAATTAAGTGGTACTCACGTCTGTTGTCTTCTGGCTTGGTGACAGTCATAGATGTCCATAAGCGTTCGAGATTGTTCTATTTAATTGGTAGAACTTCGGTAAAGTTTGAGTCACGAGTTCACACAAAGTATACGAAATAAGACGGTAGGATTTACACTTTATGTGACGATATGATGAATAACACTTCGGCGTGGTGCGAAATGTCACGATACGGTCGGTGGTTAGCAACGGACTGACGATAAAGCGCTTGACACTTGTTTTCCGTGTAGTTAGGCACCCTTATTGTGCGGAATTCCAAAGTCTGAATTCCTCCAATCTCGTATGACAATCGGAGCACAAAAACGAATGAAATCCATCAGCGTTATGAAACAAACGGTATAGCAAAGTATAATAATAATTTTATTTTATCTAAAAATAACTTTGGTGCTGAAACTTTGGGATGAAAACAATAATATTTTCTTTGGATATCTATGGATCAAACAACAGGAGATCTTAATTTATACATAATACAGTAGAATTCGAATATAATGACTTCGCTTATAACGGCTTACGGTTTTTAATTGAAGAAAAAAGCGCTATATTACACCGTTTAGAAGCCGGTGAATCAAAAGTAACCCTCGTGAAGGAGTTCGGTGTGTCAATGCAATGTCTTATGTAAATACAAGCTTAAATTATCTGGCCGTTTTGTGCGTCATCTGGTTAGTACGACAAAGTATCGCCGCCCCCTTGACCTGTCAAAGGCCAGGCCATTTCACGAAAAAAAAAAAAAAAAAAAATACTAAAAAAAGCACCATTTTGAACTTTGAATTGAATGTTTTGTTGATAAATTTTGAGCTATTGTATATTTTATTGACTGAACCACGTTCACAACACAATAAACTATCTACCAAAACAACATTACTTGCATTTATTACGTAAATTAATAGGTTTTACGATGTTTTATTCGCGTAACGCGTATTTATTGCGACAGTTGAAAGCGCGGCAAATTCTGACAGCCGATTGTCATAGAAGAAATCGTTTTAAAAATATTCCAGGGTTGCAAGGTGAATGAAACTTGTAGCGTCTCCGAGAGTAATGATGGCGCAAGCGATTCTGACACTGTTCTTCCTACAAATTGTGTACATAGAAGAGCCAAAATCGCAGACCAAAAGTTATTTGTCGGAAGTATTATTCAAATATTTGAATTATTTTCTCGCGCATGCGCATGTGACGCGCGCGCCGGCGCGTCTCCGGCATGTCACCGGTTGAGGGTCGTTATATCCGGATTCTACTGTAATTAATAATTTTTTTTTTCATACCTTCTTCGATAGGGCCTTCATTGATAGGTCTTGCTTCTGGTGGAATATACACCTGATCCTTAGCCTTGTCAATGAACGGCGACAGATGTGGTGGCAGCACTGCTCCCATCAGGTACTTGCTGATGGGCAGCAGAGTCCTGGCGTTCACACTGTCAAACACCCACTGTGGCTGGATGTAGTACCTGGAGATGTACTGCTTGTCCAAACTGGGTCTGTCCACAATCTGATGCGTGATGCTCTCGTCGCTTTCGTCAAACGTTGATCCGACAAACAGTTGCTTATCCCACGATACTTCCCCGCCGAAACATCTGATTAAGAATACCATAGGTTCTCTGGGTGCCTCACGGTTAATAAAGAATTTTAAACCGTTGAATAATGTTTTAAGCCTATTTACTGCGTCGGCTTCTTTCTTTGCCTCTTCTAATTTCTCTGGATCTTCGTCTGAAGGGAATACATCGAGTGTTGCGTCTTCTTCGTTCTCTGTACCAGCGTTAACTGTCGCCAAGGGCAAGTTCATTGCGGCGACTCTCTCGGCAACAAATACATCTTCGTCTATGAGTTCTTTATCAGATTCGCCTATTCCTTGAGTTAGATTTGGAGGGTATTGCAGATTTAATGAGTGGAACAGTCTGAAGTTCATGAATCCTAACATAACAGTATAGAATTCTATGAATGTAGACATTAGCTTAAAGTCAACCTCATCTTTATTGTGTGGCTGAAAGAAAATCACAAAGAAATTAGATAACTTCACATTCGTTTTATAACAGTTTTGACATTTTTAATGAAGACACCAAGACATTGTAAAAAAAAATCTCTTGATAAATGGCTTGAATTCGGTGATAATAACTAATACTTTCTAAGTACAAAAATCTTGAAAAATACTGTCAAAATGATGGATAACGGGCGAAATATTTCCGCATAACATTCAATTTCAAATAGATTCACATACCCCAAAAAGAAATATTGTTTTTGAAAGCAGATGAAATACTATTTTGGGTTTTAACACTATAATTTTAACATTAATTACATATGCAATTACATATGGTTTTTACAAAGTTATATTGTTGCATTTTTCGAAAATGATTAAATTTGGAACACAAAGATACATAAACTTTTATGAGTAACAGTTAGTTCCAGAAAGAGAACAGATCGAGTACAGCTGTAGATGAACTAAAAATCGATTACTGCTATCATTGTACGGTGGACAAAAAGAAACAATAATGCCGATGTACAGTGTATTAAAAGGAACAAATCAAATACTGCAATCGATGTACGGTGTGTTAAAAGAATCAAATCGACTACTGCTATCGTTACTCGGTGTAATAATGAACAAATCAACTACTGCTATCGACACACGGCGTACTAAAAGAAAATCGACTACTGCTATCGATGTTCGGTGTACTAAAAGGAACAAATCAACTACTACTATCGATGTACAGTACACTAAAAGGAATAAATCGATTTTAGGGGTTAAGTGTTCATCCAGTTAGATCGATCATAAACATGGCATCGCTGTCCAGAATAACAAAGATAGAATTCTCTAATTTCAGGTGTTTCAAAGCAATTCTTTATGTCTGATTTCATCACATCTAAATAAGAATTTTCAATTCAATATTACCTGGAATCCAAAGTGATGCGGCACAATCCAATTGATGATCTGTCCCCTGATCTCTGCTTGGTAATAATATCCTTTAATGGACACAAACACCTTCCTCAGCGCCTTGGCAGCGATGACGGCGTGCATGAACTCAACGGTGAGCCGTCTGCACAGCACGGATCTGTCGCGGGGCACATGCTTGATGGAGGGGAAGGTGCTGAAGAGGAAGCAGAGTGTCAGGCAGTCATCGGCGTCTCGAAGGGCATCGATGAAGGTCGGGTAACGCTCCTTCACAATGTGGTCGATCTTTATCTCGGGATAATTGTTCATGTATCGCTTGACTGTGCGTTTGTCTTTCATGCCCTGGGCGCGCTGGATTTTTCTGTAGTATACCTAAAATGATAATCAGAAAAATTGATACTTGAGCCTGACAGCTTGGCATATTTAACCGGTCAGCAACGTAAGCAGATATATGTGTTAAAAATACGATAGCAGTCAAGTACAATAAGCGTATTTATACGTCAACACGTGTCTCCATAGAAATCGTTCTAACTCCGTTATTGTTTTAGTGACATCCCTAACACAAAAAGTAAAAGGTCGATAGTGAATCAAGCTGTACATCCCTATCAAGTTGTCCATAGAAATACATAACAAGAATATTCTGTCAGTCGCGCGGTTGACACATATTTTTACCCGCCAAATTGCCTACGGGCCGCTCGACATTGTTAATTTTTATTAAATATTTTTATATGAAATGATAAAAAAGTGAGGAGACAAAAGTGTTTATTATACATTTATATAATAGAATAAGTATTGTTGTTTACATAATCTGTGATTTTAGTACCGTTTTCAGATAAAAACATCACGTGAGTCATTTTTACATTTTTTTAATGTTTGCATTCTAAATTTTAACATTTAAAAATGTTAATATTTATTTATAATATAACAATTTGAAAGCTTATTTCGTAACCTTTCTAAATCAGTTTTTAGTATTCGGCTACATTCTGAAATGTTTCATTTATAGAGCTTTAATTATGAAGCGGTAATAACACAAAGTTTTTGTAAAACTAAAATTTCGTTTGAGACATTATAAGTGAATATTTGCGATTTTCGGAGGGTTAAAACAAATCAAATTTTATTATCCTTTTATAGTTCGGAGAGTACACATTTTTTAATATTACATGTTTAATATGATGTTTTTTAAGAAAAAAAACCTTTTGATTCACCTTTATTACTATAATAGACAACTATTTGCATTCAGGGCGATGGAAAATATTGCATTAAAAAATTCAATACAAAATGTCACAGAATACAGACATAAATTATTGTACATGGCTGTCAGCTGTCATCCTACATTTTTTTTTTTTTTTACAGTGAATACTGCACAAGAATCTCAACTGCTCCCGTCTGGAGCCAGTGAGACTATGGCATCCCCAATTGGGGTATGTTGTGAGGCTGAAGGTAGTGGGGAGGGGAAGGAGGTGGGGAAGAGGAAGGTTGGGAAGTACCTGGCTATTCAGATCTGGTCACTAAACACGGCTAAAGCCATTTTCAAGCAACGTTTCAATTCTGAATGGTGGTCTTACACCAGGGCGATACTGATAGTATCTTCCACTCTGAAGCAAATTATCATTTTTGATGAAAGCAAATTATAATTTTTGGTAAATGGAATTTTAAATGCGGTAGTCTCCATCGCACCAAATGCAAACAGTTGACTTACTTAATAGTAATTAAGATGAATAAAAAGGTTTAGTCTAAAAAATATTTGTATTGAACACGTCAAGTCATCTTGAAAGCTTACCTTTGTTTCAACTTAATTACTAAAAGAAACAACTATTTATTAAAGAAAATCTTTTTTCTTAAGTCAAAGACTAATATTTCCCTTGCCAAAAGACCTTCTGCCGCCTCCTTAGATTTTGTTAGTATGAAGTCATGTTCGCCAAAAGGTTCCGCTTACATCTATATAATATGTGCAAATTATTTAAATAACCCAAACTCATAACCTATTTTGTGCTTGTTTTCCATCTCAAGAATGTGAATAGTTATATCTTGTACTAATCAAGTTGAAACGAAGAGTTATTTCATTATTTATACATTAAACTAACTGCTTAGGTACTCGTTAATATGGAATATTTTTTATTCAAACAGTTAGATTTAGCTTTATTATTACGAAAAGTGAGTATTTATGCCGGGGGAGACAAAAAAATTATTATTTTTAATTTATAAACTAACGTTTAGACAAGATTTTTATGCATAGCACAAAGGGTAACAATTGTTATAAGCAATAATTATCAGCCTGAAACACTCATCAACATTGAAAAATCTTCCGAGAAAAGATAGTTGCCGCCAACGGGACTTGAACCCGTGTCCTTCTGATTGACGGTTAGCTGCTCTTGACCACTGAGCTATGGGAGCTTATCAAATACCCGCCAAATAATTCAATATATACTAGTGTTTCATTCAACAATTACTGCTTATTATATATATATATATTTTTTTTTTCCACCTGAAAACAATTAACTTTATTTTTGCGAGAGAGACATTGTAAGTGTTAAATCCCTCGCTAGGTGGCATCGAGACAAATTATGACTACATTTATTGGGGAAATACTTAAACTTGTCAAATATTAATTATTATTTTTAATTATTGCTTATAATAATTGTTACCCTTTGTGCTATGCATAAAAATCTTGTCTAAACGTTAGTTTATAAATTAAAAATAATAATTTAAGGTATTTGATAAGCCCCCATAGCTCAGTGGTCAAGAGCAGCTGACCGGTAATCAGAAGGACACGGCTTCAAGTCCCGTTGGCGGCAAGTATCTTTTCTCGGAAGATTTTTCAATGTTGATGAGTGTTTCAGGCTGATAATTATTGCTTATAATAATTGTTATGCATTTAACATTTTAATTTTGTTTAAATCAATTCACTCGCGCGGTAACGCCATTTTATATTTATCGTTTTTATTTAACATTTCATAGGCAATCAATCAATGCTGCCAATCATAGAAAAAATATTATTGCCATATAAAACAAAGTGAATGCATTATTGACAAGTTTGTACCTATATTTATAACAGCAGAACATGGAAAGAAATGTATTAGAATAATTACACGTACCCGCTAGATAAACCATTCGAAACATGGGATGTTTTTTTAAATTATGATGACTTGCAGCTTTCGTAGTTAGAATCTCAACCCAATAATTCCAAGTAGGTAATAACAATACTTCCTGTTTTTATTTTTATGAGAATTTATTTTATAAGATTGGTACTTCCGACAAATGTCATATTTGATTGTCTATTAGTTAAAAAAGGAATATTCCATATTAACCCTGCATCAAACTTCGACAACACAAGCCAACACGAACGTTCCGTATCATCCGTGAGGTGGACTCTATGCATATTTACTGTTATTTCAATAATTTGGGCGAATTTAGAATTAAGTGGAGTGAGGAAACTTAACTTTGAAAGCTGAGATAGTTAACGTTAAAGGCTTAGTTCTAATTACATTTATTTAAATAGGTTTGACATAAATAATTTGATTAATTTATGGATAATAACTTTTATAACGGTTTACCTTGACTTCGCGAAGTTTCCATATGATAGGTTCATGCAGCAAGAACTGAATGTCCTTGGTGTGGTACAGGGTCTTGATGCCCCCGGTTCCTTTCTGCGCCCTCTTGCGATTCCTGGGTTCGCGAGGGTAGATTCCTTTGAGGATGCATAATCGTCTAAAATCCTTTATTGACAGCTGTAGTTTTTTTAATGCTGCTTTCCTAGTCATAAACGCTGCTCCCTCTCCGGTCGCGTACTAAAATTTGAAAAAAAAAACAACATATTTACTTACGATAACATTATATACACGTGTTGTTGGTTAACCTCAAAATGAAAACATCAAAGATTATTTTTAGCGTTATAATCTGAGTTTTACCTTTTTGAGCCTTTTGGCCACCATTGTGAACTTTTTATTTCAAATTTGCGTTATAAATTAGCAAATTTTAGTCCACTATTACATTAGATATACGAAAATCACTGAACTTCGCGACAGGCACAGAAAGCCATTTCCACGTTAAAGGCAGTCCATAGACAAATTTTAAATTATGACAGATCAGCTGTCAAACACGTGAATACTATTAATGGCTGTTAAATTCTTGATTGTAATAAGGTTCCTACTTGCAAATAGGGTTCATAAAAACAAATTTAATGTTATTTTTTGCAACGAATGTGTACATTTTTGCGTACAGATAATATATTTATAGATTATATATATTATTGCTTTTATTTCTTGCTAGGGCAATCCCAGTGAGTTACAGAACTCATTTTAGGACGGGAGGAACTTACAATTCATAGGTGGGAGGAAATAGTTACAATTTTTTATATTAAGTGTTTCGATATTAAAAAAAATTAGTTTCACATACAGTAAAGACGAAAAATAAAAGACAAGTTTCGTAGAAACAAACAACAATAGAAAACAAATAAAGAAAAAGGAACAAGGTTATACAAATATGGACGATTTGCAAATGGTTCTTTAGTAATAAAGACCCTCTGCCTAAAGGAGCTGCCCCTATTATTTATTAATTTTAAGACTACTAACAATTTGCTGTTCTGTATATTTGTAAGCACTTGCATACTTCTTCATAACACCAGGTATTTGTAAGCACTTGCGTACCTTACGCAGGGATATTTTGAGGTCTAGTTTCGTTCAAGTAGAATTGTTCTTTCAAAAAAATTTGAATCCTTGCCGAGAGCCTTGAAGGAGAAACCATAATATGTTACTCATACCAGGGCGGGAAAGTGGTGGAAAAAAATCCTAAATTCAAAAAGTAAATTTTAGCTACAACTCAAACCATAAATAAATTATTCCCTTTCATACGTACAATATTATGGTATTTATAAAAAAATAAGCTTTAGAATTAAGTTTTATTTTGCTTTCAGGTTCGAGGTGTTTTTTATTATTTTTTTATTAGTGCCATGAAAAAAAAAAACAGATTTTAATTAGCCACTTATTTATTTCATAAAATCGAGTATGTAGACTGAAAATAAAGTACTTAAAAAACAATAAATAAAACTCTTCCATCTCTCAACATTACGTATTCATAATATTGACACAGTTCGAATAAACGCCCGGGTTGCCGGCAATTACATTATTAATATAGGGTATTGAGGGGCGGACTTGATTAACTTTAACGAGTGATTCCCGACTATTAATTTGAAGTAAAAAAAAATTAAAAAATTTTAAAATCTTAATTTTTTAAAGAGAGCAACTCTATCTCAGACTACAAAATATTTCATAAATATAGAACCGACTGCAAAATACTCGCCAGAAAATTATATCAAACATACATACTTAACACAGAAAAGTCTATTTCTTCTGATACCAAAAACTTTTTTACACACATAAACTCACCAAGAAAAAATAAACCCAGCATACCTACTCACATGTATTTCGAAGGGAAAAGCAGCAGTGATACAAAAGACATTGTTAATTTCTTTGCTGACTTCTTCAAAAATGTGTACGATAAGGATATCCCTAATGTTCAACTTCCATCCTTTCATCCGAAGAAATCGGTCCACATTCCCGCTTTACATATAAATGTTCCAGATGTTATACGCAAAATAAAATCACTCGACATAAAGAAAAAAGCGGGTCATGATAAAGTTAGTCCTGCTTTTCTAATCAACTGTGTATCGATACTAGCCAAACCACTATGTCAAATATTTAACCAATCATTTAATTCTGGCTGCTTCCCCGATTTATGGAAAAACTGTTATCTCACACCTGTATTTAAAAAGGGTGATATTCATGATGTCACGAATTACCGACCCATTTGCATGCTCTCAACTATCCCCAAACTGTTTGAAAAACTTATCCTTGACAGAATCTCCATACATATTAATAACATCATTGTACCTAACCAACATGGCTTTATGCCGGGCAGATCCACCCTAACAAATCTTTCCTTGTACGAACAATTTATTGCATGCTCACTCGAAAATAAAACCCAAGTAGATTCAATATATACAGACTTTGTCAAAGCGTTTGACAAAGTTAACCATGAAATTCTTCTCAACAAACTTAGTAAAATGGGAATAGAGGGTAAACTATTGGAATGGTTAAAGAGTTACTTAATCAATAGAATTCTTCAAGTAAAAAATAACTCTTACCTATCACACAAATTCATGGCTACTAGCGGTGTACCTCAAGGGTCACATTTAGGCCCAATACTGTTCCTACTTTTTATAAATGATATCATCACTGTTTTTGATAATAATGTTGAAGTGTTGCTTTTCGCCGACGACTTAAAACTATTTAAACTTATAAAAACAATAAATGACTGTATTCACATTCAATTAAATTTAAATAAACTACCAGACTGGTGTAAAACTAATAAACTTTATCTGAATATAAGTAAATGCCAGATAATAAGGTTTTTCAGAACAAATCAACGCCTTAACTATCAATATAAAATTAATAATGTTTCCCTCACCTCTCTCAATGAGATTAATGATCTTGGCATTATTTTCGATTCCAAATTTAACTTTCTTCCACATATAACTACAGTAACCAATAAAAGATTAAAAATGCTAGGTTTCATTCTTCGAAATGGCAGAGACTTTCAAAATATTTCAACATTAAAAATCCTATATTCCTCTCTAGTTCGAAGTCAAGTCGAATATAATTCTTCTATTTGGTCCCCTCACTTCAAAATCCACTCCGATTCCATAGAAAAAATTAGCATAAATTCATTTACTAACTATAAACTTGGTCTACCAATAGAATCAATAAATTACAATCACTTAATGAAAGAATTAAACTTACTCAAACTTTCAGATAGAAGACTTATTTCCGACTTGACTTTTATTTTTAAAATTGTTAATGGTATTATAGACAGTCCTGATTTATTAAACCTAATTACCTTCCACATACCTACTAGGACTACTCGATCCAAAATTCTTTTTAATTGCAACAAAAATATCAGGACTGAGTCATTTAGATACTCGCTTATACCTAGATTGCATGCTGTTGGCAATGCTTTCTCAGAAGTAGTAGATGTGGTCAACTGCACCGAATATAGTTATAAGAAGGCTATAATATCATACCTCAATGACAATAATTAATGCTAGGTATAATAGTGTTCGTATGCACGGCGTCTATATCATACTCTAATATAGATTCCAAACTGCTTGCTTCATTTATATTAACTATCAGACAGATTAGTTAAGTGATAGTTAATAATGTATAATTTTTTTTTTCAAAACTATTATTTTTAAACCAAAGATTTATTATTGATTCTCTAACTGGCAGCCCTGAAAAGCTGAACTAATTAGCAGTACCTGTAGTAATTTTAAACTTCAGTCATTTCAACTGAAGGTAACAATAACATCATTACTAAGTTAGTCCATTTTAGCAAATTCCTAGAATCCAACAATACGTACAAATAAAAGTAAAGTAGGTATATTATACTTGATGTTGAGAATTTTTCTAAGAATTCACCTTTATTTACTTATGTTTATTCTGCATAAAAATGTGTATTTTGTATGAGTTCATATTCTTTTTTGTTTGTTATAAACATATTTAAATCCTATAACTAAATACTAGTTGTTATCACACATATGTACTTTGTTTAATGTACACTATTGTAATTACCCTCCTATGTACCACTGTGTATCATGTATCACCGGATGTAATAGCCATTTTATGGCGTTGAAATAAATAAATAAAATTTAAAAACATTAAAAAATCAATACGTATTTGACAGTTAGGGCCGGGTTGAGGGGTTAGGCGGAGTGACCAGTGACGACATTTTGAAGAACTTTTTTGTTGGTTTTTGAAAAAAAAAACATATAAAAGTCACCGGAAACTAAATTTCATTACCATTTTTTTAATGGTTAACGTAAGTCATGTAGGTACATCACTTTACAGTACACCTGTACATACTGTACATATAGCTAAATAATAAATAATAATATTCCTTAGTAAGTACTTACCACTAAAATGAGTGTTATTTAATGAGCGAATGAAATAAAAAATAATATTATGAACAATTTAATAATACAATATTACTTATTACTAATACAATAACTTTTAAAAAATGCGCAATCTATAATTATTATATCGAAGATCTTCAATTTGTTTGGCGCTCCCAAAAATTAGGTCCAAAGGCTGGACCTAGATTTAGGTTTTTACGAAAAAAATTAACCGGTTGCATGAGTTCCTTTGAAGATATTTCTGTCGATTCTTCAATTCCGAACTCTGTTGGCCCGTTTTCAATTTTATTTGCCACAACAATCAAGACAGTTTCATTTGCAGGGAGGTCCTCATCAGGTAAATCAAATACGGATTTTAAATCACGATTATCGAATTCGTTGTCAATATCAGTCGTGGTAGAAAGATCTGGTGCGCCTTTCGATTGTTCATTTTCAGTGAACTCTTTTGGAAGATTGTGTTCGAGGAGTACTTTAACTGGCTCTGCATTCATTTGTGACAATGGGGTTTTCAAATTGTTCTCTTGAAGGAAATCGGAGTTCATGAATTTTGATATGTAATCCGCCAATGAGTTGTATGCATTGGACCGTTCTTTGCTGGAATCGGGGACCAGGTTGAAATCCAATTCCGGAAGATCAGATAAATCAGACCTTCGCATGAAATGAACTGCAGGTCTTCCAAGAAAAGAGTCAAAAAGGCGATTCAACGTTTTTGGTGAGATCAGGACTTCCTGTTCAACGTATGTAACAATAATTGGCTGATCTGATGATTCCGTTGAACGAGGCTCGATGTCATTAAGTTTGAAATGCTTCTCCGTGATTTCGTTTAAGTTGTCGTTCAAAACATCAGAAATATTATTGTCGTCTTCTCCAGAATTCTGCTGGGGTTGTTGGACGATTATCTGGCCAGATTCAGTGGACTCCTCGTCACTTCCCGATGACTGATTTTGCAAAATTGTCAAAGCCTTTGAAAGTTCATCTTCCTGACTGTAGGGATGGGCCTCAAAAACTGCAGTTAACTGTGGCTTGCGTTGCTCGATGAAATTCACTTGACATTGGCCGCTATTGAACAGGTAAATTAAAGATATCACCACGAGAAACTTCATTTTGACAGTGTGAGATAGCCAGGTCGTTAAAAGAAATAACCAACACTCTACGGCTGGTAATTATTATCCTAATGCGGATAAAATGTCACTGATAAAGAAGTGGCAGTTTACAAAATTTATATACTTAGCACCATGAAGGAAATTAAAATGTTTTCCTTTACTTCCTATTTTTGCGGCTTGTGAAAACGCTGCATTCGCGGAAGTTTTTTCCAAAACAAAACAAACTTCCACTATTTTCAAGGTGTTCTCATTTTAACAGTAAACAGTACAACTTTAATCGATGTATGTAATACCTATTAAAGCACTTAAATTGTGTGCATTTGCGGTGGCAATATATTTTTCAAGCTATAAAAGGAAGGGTGGAAAGTATCTGGCTATTCAAATCAGATCATTAGGTAAAGACTGATTAATATAAATACTGTAATATGGGGTTACATTGATCAATTTTCAAGTTTTTATAAAAAACATATCCGTCGGAAAATTTTATGTCTTATTAATGAACATATTTACCGAAATATATTTAAAAATCATATGTATTTGATGAGTTCAAAAAAGATCGTGATCAACTTTTGGATCGGGGCGACGTTGAAATAATATGTACCATTATTTATAAGCTTACTAGCTGACTTATAACTTACTGAATGTTTTGGTAGTTAAATAAAAAATAACGAATGTATTGTAAGCGTGGGATCTATGACAGAAAGAGGAATGGAGCGCTGTAGACGATGACCGCCGATAAAAGCAAAAAAACACCAACTAAAGTAGGAAAATGAAATATAGAAAATCAATATGAATTTCGAAGAGCAATTGAGTGTACGATATTTTTTGTCAGTCGTCTTCAGCCAACACAAATAAGCTCGATGGTTTGCCCACGCGAGAGCATGATGCCGAAAATATCAAAATGACGCGACGCTTCTCGCGAATGGCGGGACCATAAACACTGTGACACGAGATTTTTATACATAAAAGATTACGTTATTACAATGATACACCAATTAAAAAAAAACGTGAAAAATACGATTCAGAATTCGATTGTTCAAGTACTATACTTTACAGTATACATAAATGGTATCTACTTACTATTATAATCGTTGAGAAATTTGTAAAATGTATTTACATTTCTCTCTGTCTGAAATTTTCTAAAAAAACAGCTTCATAACTCAACCGAAAATTTGTTTGAAGTATAATTAGAAACCAACAGATTTGACGCACATTTTCGAAGCGTCGATTTCGATTTGAAACTCAATGAAACAGAAACGAGCGACACTAAAAAGAGACAAATGCATACATTTATAGGATTTAGCTTGTGAGAGAACGATATAGAAATAAAATATTTGTTTATTTACGGGTACTCGGTTCCAATAAATCCACGTGATGCTCCGTTAGCGTAGTGGTACAAAGCGACTGACGAATCTCAGCAGCCAGACATCCAGCGAACGAAGGTTCGAATCCGACAAAATCCAAAAAAATAAAATTAATTTAAAAAATCAATATCCAATTTTCAAACCACTCCAAAATGAACAGGCGAAACAACAGAAAGCGACATCTAGCGACTCCGAAGAAGAAAACACAAATACTAATAAGATGACCAAATGTGTAGGAAAAGGTGTATTGGAATTCGACGGTAAAAATATGGAAAAAATCATTGTTCATTCAAAAATCTTCACATTGATAAAAAATGTGGTTCGTAGTCTATCCATTCTTGTCTACTTTAGTTTTCTGAAGGTTTCACTTCTACCGCGTGTAAATTGTAATCTCTGATTTTTTTTACTACAAAACGTCTATTTTTATTATAAAGTGAAACAGTTTCGGCTATCCGCAACGGCCCTATTCATCAAACGACACGACCTATTTGGGCTATCATTTCATCCAATTTCAGAGAAATGTGTGTGTGTTCGTATGTGGGTGCGAGAGTGCCACCTAAAGTTGATAGAATCCATTGTTACCAACAAGTAATCTATCTCTCGAGTTTCAGCTCGATCGGATGTCGGAAAGGGAGTTAATTACCACTCCCAAGATATTCATTAATTCATTCAAGAAAACATCATCGAAATTCAAATAGATTTAAAAAGAAGCGAATATTTGGTGAGAGAGGTAGCGAGAATTATTCAGATAATCCTTTAATCTGCATCGATTAAAGTCACCCCATATTACGTTATGTAGAGACTTTTTAAATTCTTTCGTAATTTTCCACTTCGCGGCTTGGTAACAAACATTTTTTTGCTGATTTAGGCTTGTGATGTTTTTAGAGGACATTAGCCACATATTTCGACATAATAATTGCAATTTCTAGAAACATAAAAATGCAACACTGCAGTCTCCAAGGAGCAGACAGTTCATGGACCTACGGTGGACTTTGAAATTGGACTGATTAGTAAGAAGAATTAGTAGAATCACTTTTCGCTTCCTTGCATTTCTTTTGTTTTTATATTTTATTTCTATAAATTTCTTTTAACATTTATTTTCAGGTGGCAACCTAATTATCTATTTTAAGGTGGTTCAACTTCGACCGGGTAATTTGTTTTAATATTAATTTATTCATAATTTACAAATGTGTAATTTTCATTTTCGAGAACCTGTAAAAATAAACTTTACCGTGTTACTACTCACTAGGTAGGTACTTATTTTCTTTTTAGTGTGATTATAAAACAAGGATTCTGCTTCCCGGAACCAATGGCCATTTGGAGAGGAAAAATAAGGAAAAGGGGAATTTCGGGCAATGCCAAAGATACTAAACCCAATACCAAACCCAATTTACGAAAATAAGTAAATACACGTACTTTAAACTTTTTTGAAGTGAAAACTTCTTTATCACCGTTGTGATTTGAAACTCGATAAAACGGAAAAGCGATACTAAAATGAGACAAACGCGTACATCTATAGGATTTAGCCTGATGGCGAATGCGATAGAATAATCGGTCTTCTCGTTGTGCGGTGCTTTGTATCTCCCCACCCTTGTCTACTTTAGTTTTCTGAAGGTTTCACGTCTACCGCGCGTGAACTGAACACTTTTTGAAGTGAAAATTTTTTAGTACCGTTGTGATTTGAAACTTGATGAAACAGAAAAGACACTAAAAAGAGTCAAACACATACAGAATTAGGATTTAGCTTGCGAGAGAATGAAATAGAATGAAACTGCGCGCGTTGACCGCTTTGATTATGAGCTCTTTTTTCCAGGCTCCTATCGGTTGAGATTGTGTGAGTGAAGGTTTCACTTTTACCGCGCGTGAACTGCACACTTGCATGTTTTTATGTGAATCCTACCCAAGTCCCAACTGCTCCCCTCTGGAGCCAGTGAGACTATGACACCCCCCATGTTGTGAGGCTAAACATAAGCGGGGAGGGAAGGATACGAGGGAGAGGAAGGTGGGGAAGTACCCGGTTATTCGGGTTTAGTTACTAAACGCGGCTAAAGCCATTTCAAACAACGTTTCAAATCTAAGTGGTGATCTTACACCAAGGCGATACTAAAAGTATCTTTCAATTCCACTTCCACTCTGGAATGAATTGAAAAAAAAAGATATCTTCTCATAACAATCCATTTTTGATTTAGATATATAAATCAGTTATTCGATCTCAAATACTCTCTCGTTAATTAGGGCGAGGGATGGAATTGGTTAGTTTTACAGATGTGATCCCTGCGTGGAAGGGTTGTCATAGCGGCTATGATGACATAATATATTATAGTAGATCATGCTTTTCCTCCCGGTGCCTACTGCGCCATTTCAGTCAACTTTGACAGGTCTTAACCAATAGACACCTAGTTTATCGTCTGCTTAGGAGTTCAGATAACCCAGGTGACAGAAAATTCCCAGTGCCTCATGCGTCATCAGCTACTTCTGGTAGGTGTGACACAAGATACGCTTAGTTAACCGTTTGCTTAGGAGTTCAGCTAACCCGAAGGGAGAATAGAAGTTGTTGGAACCCTTTTGATAAACGAAAGGAAGAAGGGAACCCATAACTTTTCCCCTCGAAGGACCGAGACAGGTGTAACCAAGATACGCAGAAAATGCGTCTCATGCGGGCGTTTCGAACTTAGAACGCGTGACGTAGCTTGAAGTAAATTACTGCCACTTCATTGCAGTTATGGACTTCAAGCTACGTCACAAATTTTTAACCAATCACCGCTCTACTACCTCCATGAGATACCCAACCTTGTTAAACGCATTTTCTACCTTGAGGTGTAACCTATTTCTCAGTAAACTCATAAAAGTGGTTATTAAACTGTGTTACATCGTCTTATTCTTAATTGCTGAACTGCTATAAATACATACTCGTATTAGACCGGGAGGCGAGAGAGGTAAACCCTACGTCATCGACTACACGGATGAAACTACTTTTAAGTGATAATGGGCATTTAGAAAACCCTAAAAAAGCTGGTCTGCCGGTGCGCCTCTTGGCAGGAGCCGCGCAGTCATGGAAATAGTCAGCGAATTTTTTGGTCAAAATTACGTCATCGACTACACGAACGGGAATGGTCTCATATGATAAAGGTCGATTACAAAATGAGAAAAAAGCAGGTCTGCCAACCGGCAGCCTGGCAAGTTTGGAGGCAGCCGGCGTCAAAGTGGGGAAAAAATTGGTCGATTTTACGTCATCGACTACACGAATGAAACTAATGAATAACTATAGTCCAGATCATTCCATATAAGAATTTCGTGGTCTGCTGGCCAGCAGCCGGGCAAATTTTTGTGTATGATTTTTTAAAGTTTTTTTTTTTTTTTTAAATTTTTCGTTTATCTTTATTATTATTTTTATTTCACTATATTTTTAAAAACTTTGAATGCCATATTTTTAAAAAATAAGCGAAAAATATATATAAAAAAATTTAAGCGTTCCCAGTATACCCATCCGTCAGGTGAGCCTTTAGACGCCAAACCACTAACGAAACCCGCCGCGGTGCCCCTTGCCGCTGTCGCGTGTTAATATTTTTGTACAAATTTATAATAATAATAGTCCTTTTGAGATTTCCTAATAGTCCATAGTAGTTGGAAGTTCGAACAACCAACCCACCGTCGCCGTAAAGAGCTGCGTTCGTCCGAAAAACGACGGAAATTTCCGAACCCCGTCCGTTTCATATCGGTTTCGCTTGCCCTGCTGCATCGATTACATCGAATACAAGATCGAAACTAACGAAAACCTGTAGTCTAGATCATCCCATTTATGATTTCCTTCGTCTGCCGACCAGCAGCCTGGCAGTTTTTTTGTGTACGATCTTTTAAAGTTTAATTTTTTTTTTTTTTTTAATTAAAAAAAATATATTTTCAATATCTTTATTATTATTGTTATTTGAATATGGTTTTAAAAACTTAGAATGCAAGATTTTAAATAAAATAAGTTGTAATCATAAAAAAATAAATTTTGAGTGTTCCGAGTGTACCCATCGGACGGGAGAGCCTTTCGACGTGAAACAACTTACTGGAAACTGGCCGCGGAGCCCTTCGCCGTGCCCATATTATTAAACAAATTTATTATTATAGGCAATAATTATCAGCCTGAAACACTCATCCACATTGAAAAAATCTTCCGAGAAAAAATACATGACGCCAACGGGACTTGTTTCCCTTTGTGCTATGCATAAAAATCTTGTCTTAAACGTTAGTTTAACAATTAAAAATAATAATTAATATTTGACAAGTTTAAGTATTTCCCCAAATAAATGAAGACATAATTTGTCTCGACGCCACCTAGCGACGGATTTAACACTAACAGTGCCTCTGTCGCAAAAATAAAGTTGGTTGTTTTCAGGTGGAATATTGTTGAATGAAACACCAGTATATATTGAATCATTTGGCGGGTATAAGATAAGCCCCCATAGCTCAATTGGGAGAGCAGCTGACCGGCAAACCCTTTGTGCTATGCATAAAAATCTTGTCTTAAACGTTAGTTTAACAATTAAAAATAATAATTAAACAAATTTATAATAACATAAGTCTTTTTAAGATAACCTAATAGTCCATAGTGGTTGGAAGTTCGAACAACCACCGCACCGTCGCCATAAGAGCTGCGTTCGTCCGAAAAACGACGGAAATTTCCGAACCCCGTCCGTTTCATATCGGTTTCGCTTGCCCTGTTGCACCGATTACTTCGAATTCAAGATCGAAACTAACGAAAAACTGTAGTCTAGACAATTGCATTCATGACTTCTTTGGTCTGCCTACCAGCAGCCTGGCAGTTTTTTACGTACGATTTGTAAAGTTTTTAAATTTTATTATTTATTATTATTTTTATTTCAATATGGTTTTAAAAAATTGGAATGCAGATTAAAAAAAAAGTGGCAATGATAAAAAAATTAATTTAAGTGTTTCGAGTGTACCAACCAGGCTATAATATGGGCACGCAATGGCAGCGAAGGGCTCCGCGGCCAATTTCCAGTAAATTGTTTCGCGTCGAAAGGCTCTCCCGTCCGATGGGTACAATCGGAACACTCAAAATTTATTTTTTTATGATTACAACTTATTTTATTTAAAATCTTGCATTCTAAGTTTTTAAAACCAAATTTAAATAAAAATAATAATGAAGGTTTTTTAAATTTTTTATTTATATATTTTTTTTACAGTTTTTTAGAGAAAATGTGTCCTAACTGGGATACCCCGTTCTAAGGACACATTGTACAAGTTTTATTATTTGAATTATAAGTAAATACCTAATCTATGTTAGAATATTGCCAAGGAAAATTATTAAGTTAGATCTAAAAGAAAGTACAAAACAAAGCATTATTCTTTGTTGGGTTGCAAAATTGAATCTATTTTCTTCCTTCCCATGTCCATAATCCATATTTTTATGCTTCTTTTGAAGGCGGTTATTTTTTTTGTGGTTTTCATTGCAAGAGGGAGTAAATTAAATAATTTTACAGAGAAGTATTCCATATTTCTTTGTCCAAAAGTCGTTTTAGTTGTAGGTTGGTAGAATGTATGTTGTAATGTAGATCTTGTGAATCGGCCCGAGTTAGTCTGTGTAAAGTTATCCTGATTTTTGAATGCGTACATTAGAATATCTTTTGTATATAATTGTTTCAGTGACATTAAATTCAGCGCTTTAAAAACATAGTCTGTAGGGGTTCTGATGGGTACTCTAAGTATAATTTTCAGAATTGCCCTTTGTGCTATGAGCACTGGTTTTATAGTGGAATCGCATGAGCTTCCCCATCCGATAAGACCATATTGTAGTTGAGATTGGGCTAAGGCATAATAGATTTTAATTAGCTGTTCTTTATCTAAAATGTTTCTTATTGTTTTGAAAACATAGGTTAGTTTTTTAATTTGTTGCTCATATTTTCCACTTGGGAGTTCCGATTTAAGTTTTGATCAATTATTATTCACAGATATTTTATTGTTTGTATTTCATTCAATTTTGGACAGTTGCAAGGAGTTTCTCGGTTCACGTTTATACAGTCTTTATGAATTTTTATGTTTAGGTTTGTATTGAGGTTATCCGTCTGTTTGTTGTGGATTTTGAATTTAATATAATTAGTTTTTGTATCATTTAGTGTTAGTGAATTTGAATCAAGCCATTGTTTTACCCGATTCATCCCTTTTTCAGCTTTTTAAAATACAGTCTCCCATGACTTTCCATGGAATAGAAGGACTGTGTCATCTGCAAAACTAATGACTGAGCCGTGACAGTTTAGTTCACATAAATCATTTATATATATCAGGAATAAAATCGGGCCTAAGACACTGCCTTGCGGGACTCCATATTGGATTTGTATTGGTTGACTTGATTCATTTTGAATCCTGACTAACTGTAACCTTTCTGACATGTAGCTTGTTAGCATTGCCGCTTACTACGGCCATTTGCTAAACCAAACCTGGAAAGGACATGCAATTAATAGGCCAACAAAACTAGCTCAGGAAAGCTGGCGCAAGCAAGGTTCTCTCAAAACCAGGGCGAGTGCTTGTGGTTCGCTTGTGAATACCTCCTCCTCCTTTCCTCACAATCTCCAGGGTCTCCTTCCTCAATCAGAACACAGTATTGCACGTAAAGGGTTTATTCATTTAGAAGGAGACAGGGTTTTACAATTGCCAGCATCGGCTCACTACACATGGGCATTTGCTAGCACTAGAATTCTAACATAACGGGGAACTGTTCTCTCAACTCTCCACACGTGTTAGTGAATTTAAGAGCGGGACGAAGCACACAAAAGAGGGCTAGGGTACATTTTACTCACAGCAGCAGGAAATGCGGTAGTCAGCAGACAGGCTACTGGTGGGCGGGAGCCTTCTCGTGCACAATTCACATTATAAATACATCACGAGTTTAGGTTCTCGAGAGCGCCTTAGCGCAATTACTCGGGACACTGTTGTTGCGCCCGAGGCAAGCGGAGGAATGAGCGCGGGCGTTGGTCGGCACGCAGGATTGCCCGTCGAGCTCAGCGTGGTGCGGGGGGATTTTAGGAACTACGAGCTATTCTCGCGTAAAATGGGGGAACAGTGGGCTAGGGGAAACATTGTCACTTCGTAACGTAACAAGCTTTTAATGAGGTTTAGTTCACGTCCTGAGATTCCAATCTTTTTGAGTTTTTCTAGAAGATATGTGTGATCAATTGTATCGAAGGCTTTACTTAGATCTAAAAATATTCCGATACACTTATTTCCGTTATCGAGACTATGTTTTATACTTTTTACAATAGAGGCGATGGCATCGGAGGTTCCTATATTTTTTCTAAATCCGTATTGATTTTCAGATAGTATGAAGTTTGTTTCAAGATATTGAGTGAGCTGCTTCTTTATGACTTTCTCTACTATTTTTGAAAGATTATTCAATATTGTTATCGGTCTATAGTTATTTATATCCGCTTTATTGCCAGTTTTAAAGATTGGTATAACAGAACCCATTTTAAGCGTTTCGGGAAAGATACCCTCCATGATACATCTGTTCACAAGGTGGAGGAGTGGTTGAATTATTTCATCTCTAGTTGATTTAATTATTCTCATTGAGATGCCATCTGATCCTGAAGTTAGTGTTGGTTTCATTGAATCTATAATGCTTTAAATGTCATCTGCTGTAACTGTATTTAATTTAAAGGTGATATTATTTGAAAGTGTGTTGTTAATTTCATTGTCAGTATAAGGAGGTTTAATTATTTTTTTAGCTAAATTAGAACCCACCTTGGAGAAATATTCATTCACAAATTGAACTATTTCCTTTGGATTTTCTTTCATATTTAATTTTTTGATTTGGTGTATCAAGTTCGGTAATATCACTACTTTTATTGTTTTTAGTGTATGTCATCTCCTTAATAATTTTCCAGACAAGTTTAGGGTCATTATTACAGTTTTGAATCTGACGTTTGTAATAGTTACCTCTGGAAAATTTTATAAGTTTAGAACACATGTTTCTATAATGTTTATAAAGATTTAGAAACGAAAGAACAAGTGGATTTTTTTTTCGTTTTTAAGTGTAATTTGTCCCTAACTCTTATACTTTTTAGAAGTCCTTGAGTAATCCAAGGTTTTTTTATTTTACATTTGTGTGTAGTTTGTATAGTGAATGATTCTGAACATTTATGAATATTTGTTTGAACAATGCTTGTAAATGAGTGCCAGCAATCCTGAAAATCATTAATTTTAAATAGTTCTCCCCAATCTTCCAATTTTAATAAATCCTTTAATCTGTTAATATTAATTGTATTTTTGACTATTGTATTTTTAATGTAAGTATGTGTATTTTGAAGTTGAATGGTAAGTAGCAGTGTAAAGTGGTCAGTAATATTGAAATGGTGAACGGCGGTACCGTATGCTTTGTTTGTTTTTATCATGATGTGGTCAATACAGGAGGCAGATACATTTTGAGCATTTTCGTTATATCCTAATCTTGTTGGTATATTAACTGCACTGATCAGTCCATGGTGCAGTAAGAGTAATTGGTAGTCATCACATTGGGGGTGTTTCTGTCCAGTATTTAGTATGTTAATATTGATGTTCCCAATTAAGTACACGTTCCGAACATCTCGTAGTTGGGTTAGCTCATCATCCAGGGAGTGAAGAAATGGAGATATGTCTCTTGTTGAAGGTGATCTGTATATCCCTAATACTGAGATATCATTATTAATGTTTATTAGTAGACAGTTAGCATCTCTGAGTTGAATTTTTTTTTACAATTCCTTGGATCTCATTTTTAATATAAATTATCACTCCGTCATTCTGATTTTTATGTTGTGTGGAGTTATATACCTTATATTTATCTAGGTGTTTTGGTGAGTATGTTTCTTTTTTTATACGACACTCTGTGAGTATGATGATGTCGATATCCTCATCAAATTGCTGTAGCATCACCGTCAGCTCTACGAAATTTTTATTGATGCTTCGTATATTCTGGTGGAGTATTTTTAATGTTTTTGCTTTATTGTTTTTTATATAATCGTTAATTTCTTGAGTTGTTAATGTTGTAATGGTTTCCGGAGAAGGGTTGTCATATTCAATATCAGTTAATGGATCCATTTCTGGTATAAGTGTTAATTTTATTGTAGATAGTTATGGATTACTGAGCTTGTTTATATTATTTTACTTTCAAGGTCGTTGTGATTTTTTATTTCAGTTATTAAAGAGTCTTCAGATTTTCTTGCTAGCAATTTTCCATTTCTGAACCAGATGAATTTGAATTTTTTTTCTTTTGCCCTTATTTTCGTGTTCCATAAAAGATTTTTATAATACGGCGTAAGGGCTTCTTTCACATACATTTTTTTTATTATCATCCGCTAAATGGGAGACATCATTATTTTTTTTGAAATTCATCATTGTAATTTTTTTAGTTTCATCTTTGAATGTTAATATAAGACGTGAAGGTTTTATATCACTAGATTTTATGAACTTGTATTTGTCCTCTGGTGTCAGATTTAATCCGAAGGCTGAACTAATTCTGGTGGCTATTTCATGGGGCGGTTCATTCAGCGATACTTTAAATCCATTGACCTCTACACTGTTTTTCAATTCTTTTTGCTCGGATTCGGCTATTTTTGTTTCCAGAGCAACAATTCTTTTTTCTTGTATTTCCATCTCCTCTATAATTTTTTGTTGTTGTTTTGGTAAATCCAAAATTTTATTTAATTTGTCATTTATTTCATCATATCGATCGCTTACAATTTGGGCTGATTTTTTTAAGATCGGCTATTTCTGACTCTAATTTTGTAAACAATTGTGTTTTTAACTCACTCAGTTTACGATCAAGGTAGTCCGTGAGCGAATCCATGATTTTTTGATGTTCTGCGGCAGATCTCGTTGCAGACATAATGTTTGTATATAATTCCAATAGCTAGTAGGGACTCAAGTAGCACTTGTTTACTTTTCCAATGATTTGTTACTTTTAATGGTTTGTTTATTAATTTTGCAGGAGCCAAAAAAAACAAACAGAAACAGACTGCTGTCACTTTTAGTTGTAATAAATACCACTTTTTTCGGTGACTTCACTAGAATATTAGCAATATGGTTCAATTTGTGCACTTTTCTGAAGATTTCTGTCACTTTTAACACTTATTTTATTAATTTTACGCGAGCAAAACAAAAACATACACCTGTCACTTTGAGGTATTATTGTTGTTATCCACTCTATCGTCGGCGATCACTAGCAGACAATGGAAGATCAATAAAGATATTAAAAATATTTTTTTTTAATTTAAATATTTTTTAACTTTTAAAGATCGTACACAAAAAACTGCCAGGTTGCTGGTCAGCAGACCAAGAAAGTCATAAATGGAATAATCTGGACTACAGGTTTTTGTTAGTTTCGATCATGTATTCGATGTAATCGATGCAGCAGGGCAAGCGAAACCGATATGAAACGGACGGGGTTCGGAAATTTCCGTCGTTTTTCGGACGAACGCAGCTCTTACGGCGACGGTGGGTTGGTTGTTCGAACTTCCAACTACTATGGACTATTAGGAAATCTCAAAAGGACTATTATTATTATAAATTTGTACAAAAATATTAACACGCGACAGCGGTGAGGGGCACCGCGGCGGGTTTCGTTAGTGGTTTGGCGTCTAAAGGCTCACCTGACGGATGGGTACACTGGGAAATCTTAAAGTATTTTTTTTTAAATATTTTTCGCTTATTTTTTAAAAATATGGCTTTCAAAGTGAAATAAAAATAATAATAAAGATAAACAAAAATTAAAAAAAAAAAAAACTTTAAAAAACCGTACACAAAAATTTGCCAGGCTGCTGGCCGGTAGACCACGAAATTCTTATATGGAATGATCTGGACTATAGTTATTCTTTGGTTTCATTCGTGTAGTCGATGACGTAAAATCAATCAATTTTTTCCCCACTTTGACGCCGGCTGCCTCCGAACTTGCCAGGCTGCCGGTTGGCAGACCTGCTTTTTTCTCATTTTCTAATCGACCTTTATCATATGAGACCATTCCCGTTCGTGTAGTCGATGACGTAATTTTGACCAAAAAAATCGCTGACTATTTCCATGACTGCGCGGCTCCTGCCAAGAGGCGCACCGGCAGACCAGCTTTTTTAAGGTTTTCTAAATGCCCATTATCACTTAAAAGTAGTTTCATCCGTGTAGTCGATGACGTAGGGTTTACCTATCTCGCCTCCCGGTCTATATGTGTCATACTTGCGAATTGGTTATATCCAAATTAAAGACTAATTTATTGTGTTGAGCTTGGTGAACATGGGAAAAATGCTTTTTCTGCTTTTATTGAAAAATATTTGGTTTTACAGTAGGTAAGTAGGAACTTATTTTGGAACGAGGATATGATTTATAATAATTATTCAGAAGGGGAGGGAACCAACGTGACAGAGGAACTGTATTTAACTCAGAGACTGATAGTTAAGTACTTAGAAAAACACACAAAGTGGCATCAGGCAAATATAATCCGCATAATTGTATGTTTTGTTTCTCAGTTCCATCCCAGGAAATAGTAGGTAGGTACCTAAATGATTTGACCTTAGAAGATCGATTTTCAGAATTGTGTTTTTCCAATAATTTTAAACATTAACATTAGCTAAATGTTGCTACTACAACATGTATTAGGGGTAAAGCAGTTGTTTCTTTGCAGGCATTGCCCATCGCTGCGAAAAAGGGTCCTTATCTGACATCGATGTTGGTGAAATTGCATCGTACAATATAATTTTATGCAAAATATTTATATTTTGTGAAGCTTTGAACATGTCCAAACCTCAAAACCCGTCAAAGCTGTTTGATGGCAAAACAGTTTCTCATTCTTCGGTTGTCTGACAATGGAAAAGAGTTAGTCTTTTCAAATGCAACTTCTGATGATGGAATCACCACATTTAATTAGCGTTAACTAATAAACTAACTAACCATAACGGCGTTTTTTCCGAAGGGGTAGGCAGAGAGGACGGACCGCCAAACAACTCGGTCTTTGCACACACTCTTTGCCTCACCCACATTCATACGTCGCGTCGTCTCATATATACTCTTCTATTATTCTGACTTTTGACATGGCCCAACTCAATCTGATTCATTTGATCGTGCCATAACTTCCTCGGGCGTCCCGACTTCTACCATTCACATTTGCGTAATATATTCGTCTAACGCTACTTTCTTCGTTCATTCGCTTCATGCCCAAATCATCTGAGGGTCCCTTTCTTAATTTTACTCATTATGCTTTTATCAGCCGTGCATTCTTTGCGAACCTCCACATTTCTCACACGATCGTACATGGTTTTACCACACATAGGCCTCAGGGATCTCATTTCAACAGCATTCGGTTTACTTTAATGCTTCCTGTGTCAGTTCCATGCCTCACTTATATTTCAATATCTTTGCTCACTGCCATACATCAGGGTAGGTAGGTACCAGCTCTCCATTGTGGATTGCTAGCTTCGCTTCTTTATATACAAGTATATAATTATCGTCATATACATATATAGAAATATAAAAATTCGCACAAGAATGTTAGAAAAGCATATAGCTAAACAATTTTGTTTGGCGATATGCTTAGACCGTTTTGCATTTCGTCTTTCAAATTTGTTCGTACGTTCCGTGTCCGTTTCAAGATGGTGGCCGTTTTAGTAGTGCGGTAAAGATTATTTTTATTTCGGTACACAGCATTTTTTCAAAATAATCGCACCTATCTGCCCGAAGGAATTTTGAAAAACTAATTGACATTGAGATAATGACATTTCTTTGGATAAATTGAAAAATTCCTTATTCTTAATAAAAAAGAGGTTAGATAAAATATTGTGTAATGCTTTATAATTACGTACGTATTTATTAACCTACTCAAAAACATGAGAAAATTTTGCTTTCGAAACCTTTTTTTTGCTAGATATTTATTGTTGTAGTGTTCAATGGGGTATTTAAAAAAATTAAGCAAAAAAATATGATGATTGTAGCATTTTTGTTTTATTTTTATGTTGACGAATAAATTTTCATCAGCGAGTCAAAGTTTCCCATTTTTGAATTACCGCTAAAACGATATTTTGGGGCGGGGCTATCGTGTGACGTCATGAGCGTGGACGCTCACTGACAGTGTTTATTTATGCTGGCCCAGCTGAGCGACGCTTGTGACGTCACAATCCGATTTGTCAACAACGGGCCGTTTTGATTTTGTCGGTCTTAGATCGTTTTTAAAATCAATAATATTGAATGAAAACATAAAACCATCATTTTTAGTAGGATGATTAAAATCAGAAAACAACCGGGCTTGAAAAGAAGTAGATGGAGAGATACAAAATTACGAATGTTAGAGGAGAGCGCTAACATTTACAGCTACAAAATCGACGCGAAAATTGCGAAAATGTTTAATAAACCACGACTCGTTTAAAATAGAGCAAAAATCACGCGGGCATTGTCTTAAACAGCATTTAAAGAAACACTGTGAATTTTTTCTTACATATAACTTGTAAAATAACTGAAACAAACGTGTTAATAATAATTTTTGGAGCAATCGAGGGAATTTTATATAATTTGCGTTTCGGCGCCGGCAATGACTGGATATTATCTTCAAGAATAACATTTTTTTTAATAGCTTTAAAACTTACCGTGTTTAAGGGAAATATGTAAGAAATCGGTAGAAACTCGGGTTGCGGGCCCATAAATATTCCGTTCATTTTCAACAGAATCCCTCGTTTGTGGAAATACCCCATTCGTAGAGGTCCGTAGATTTATTTATTTGTATAATTTAAAATATATATATGTACCTACTTGAATCAAATCAATATTTTATTATTTTAAGTTCGGCAAACATTTCAATGTTTACATTATTGTGATATTTCGGCGTTCAAAACAGATTGATAACGGTAATGACGTATGATTCATCGTTTACTTTCTCGCTTATAACAAGAAGGTTGTTTCTCAGCGACGTTTGACAAGTGTGCATCTTAAAATAACATCATTATGTTTACATTGAACCTCCCTGCATTGAAATTAAAAACACCACATCAGCGATACACAACGTATTTTGGTTTTCAGCTGAATAAAGTTTTTAGTATTAAGAATTTTAATAAAAATTGCATTTCGCAATTTGGCCTGATTATTTTCAGTGCTGCCTTGTTTTGGAAAACCCGTGTAGAAACTTTCCGTATTATTCGCACTCCAATTATCCACTTATTCTAAATACTTTATATCTTTTTTATGACTATTTTCTTTCTGATTAAAAAAAAAGTTAATTGAGAAGATTTTGTCTTGAAAAAAATTATTGATATATTATGTCTATTTTATTATTAAATTTGGGGGGCGGGTATGGGTACCGCGGAAACGATTTATTGGATAACCAACACCTCTGCCATTGGTCACCCAACGTGGTTCGCCACGTTTGGTGACTTAGCAGGGGGCCCGGGTTAGTGGGGTGAGGTTTGTGTGTAGGTCTTGGCGGCGAATTCGTTTGTCCACCTAATGAACCGAGACTGATTGAAGGAGTCCTGTTGACCTCTCCAGCTAGACTCTCTCGACCCATCGATGAATTCAAACGCTCCTTGATACACTGAACCCCAGGTTCCGACTCACCCCTCATACCTTTATCACAATTTCCTATCTTTTCTTTTCTTAAAAATACCCTCCACAGAGCATTTCCAAAGATGACGTAGGTCCTGAGGGAATTTATTTTCCTTAGGACCTCCTGCGTGGAGCTTATGTAAAAAAAACGAGTGTCCGCCTCACCCGATCACTGATTGGCTTAAACTCATTGGCGTAACGTGCACTTTGGCCAAGGGGGTTACCAAAATTATTAATTTAATATACCTACGATGTAAAGTACTGAGTTTAAACAAAGATGAACTTCAAAAAAGTATCCTGTTTTTTGTTTTTATTTGTATTATTTTTTTATTTGTCTTACCAAGTACGTTGAATAACTTGCAAGCGATCGGACCCATAAGCTTGTTTTCACGATAATATAATAATAAATAATAATAATAATAACGTAGTATTTATATAGCGCAGTTTTGTGATGTTTCACTTCAAGTGCGCTTAATATAACATTACCAGTCATATGTATGACTTATAAAATATGATTTGAGGTTTTCACTTCCGAAAGTAAAGAGCGATTAATTTTTGGGTCATTATGGGTTATTTTGGGTCGTGTTACAATTCCTCTTTCTTTAGCCGACGCGCAACGTTTTGGAAAACGTTACAGTGTTCATCATCGGCCGCAACAGCTGTCATCCAACAACTGTCCTAATTTTGGATACCGTAACGCTTTCCAAAACGTTGGCTAAAGAAGGAGTTCGCACAACTTCCCCACGGCATAATAGAGAACTCCAGTCTAATATTTTTTTTTAAATAATATATATATTTTTTTATTTTATTTTTTTTTTTTTTCTAATTAATTTTGTTTAAATTTTTATTTATTGAATAATGACCTTCTAACTTAAATAACTGCATATATTTTATTTTTTTAGAGTTAGTTTTAATAGTAAAAATAATTGTAAAAGTTTTAATTTTTCAAGATCCCCCGAAAACCACCGCATGTGTATTGAATCGCGTGACGTCATCGACTCCTGAAAAGTTATTTTCATTTTCAACAGGTGTTGTCATTTTGTATGATAATTATACGAAAGAAAGATGATACTATTCGATAAGTTAAAACATTATTTAGGTGGAATTATTAATTCATTATATTATATTTATTATATTATTATATTTTTGAATATCATTACGGGAGAGTGGTATAAAAATTATTTTAAATTATTATTTTTTTAGCTTTTAAAATCAATATTATCAAATATGAAGAATCACCCACAAAAGTGTAGGCAAACGATATCAGCTGATCGATTGCGGCCATTTTGATTGGGCCGTGGAGCAGTAGGTAGCATTATGATACAGTATACTATACGTTTTTTTTCGTACAATTTAAAGTTTTTCAATATTTTAATTAATAGAGATACCTCTATTTTTGATACTGAATTATTTAGGCCTAAATAATGTTTCAATAAACACAACAACTAAATCTCTATAAATAGTAGATATGTAAATAAACGAATAAATTAATACGATGGCTTGTGTCATTCCTACATTCCTGTATATTTCCCATCCAATGACTTTACGGTGAAGTCACGACACGAGGAATAGTGACGTCACCACTAACCATTTCAGTAATGCCAACTTGAACCTGTGTTTTGACGAGAGGTTTAAAAATGGACTTTTTAATAATTTTTTAAAAACTCTGCGTTTAATATTATTAAATAAAACTTTTATATTCAGAATCAGCGTTTATTGGTCTATATGAAAATATTTTTTTAAAGCCATAATATTTTTCACTGGAGTTCCTTATTATCCAAAAATGAATCACAATAACATGTTCAAAAGTGAAATAATTTATTTTACAAGTTTCTTTTCTCTGAACTCTGAAAACATTTTTTTTAGTAAGTATTAAGAGGAACTCCGGTCACCGAGAAATAAAAAAAGGTGTTTTACCACGCTGTTGCTGTCACTGTCGCTTACTCTCCCGAACACTGAGCGAAAGGGATAACTGTACCTCAGGCTAATAATAGCTAAATAAAATCATCAACATCGAGGTTTTGTTCTCCCCATTTTCCTCCTAAAAAAATGAACCAATTTTTAAGATTTTTTTTATTAATTGCATTAGAATAAAATATTCTATGCTTGTCTTTTTGCTTTTAAAAAAAAACACATATTTTCTTTTTTACGGAACATCTGTTGATGGCGTGCAAACCGGGCAATTTTAACTATATTTAGATGGTCCTAACTCCTATAAGAAGTAACTCACAAAAAAATGACGTACCGACATGCTAGTGGTCGATATCTATATTAAATTTAAAAATGTTCGCAGTAGTATCAAAATCCAGAGAGGAAATTGGGGGATACGTTTGTATAGACGAAACGCCGCCCGGTGTCACGGAAGTTAGAATCAAACACACTATATTGGAAAAGTAAACTGCAGTGGCGGTTAAGATCACAAATTTGCCCATGCGCCGGGTCTGAGTTGCTACCCCACTGAAATTATTTCAGATATCTTTAATACTTTTTAATTCCAGAAGTGTTATCCTATCCGGATATTTGACATGATCATATAAAACGAGATATAAAAACAAAACAATATAATCTTCTTGAGCGTACGTGTGCGCCATTTTAAAATTAAAACTGTGCTAAAAAGTCATACAAACAAGTAAAATAGGAGGGTACCTATCTAACTGTTATATCTTTACTTAAGGAATCAGAATATATTTCATCTTGAATTATTTAAAAACAATATTGCATACTTCAATCCACTGTCTCGCATGTGTCGACTGTATAATTCCATTGAATGTAACCATATAGACATCTATGCAAATAGTCTCGCTTACTTTAAAAAGCAAATTAACAATAGACTAACCTAACATGTAATTGAGAATTGAAAATACTTATCTTAATACTTATCTTGAACTTGAATGTGAATGGCTGTTCTTCACTCTATTTGTACTTTACTTTTTTTGTTTTTCTGTTTTTTTTACATCGTATATCGATCTTTTTTATCTTTGTCATCTCTATATTGTATCATCACTATTTTTGTTATCTCTTTTTATACCTCCGTTTATATTTTGATATTTCTAATTTCTGTTAACAACTATTAAACTGTGCATTCTGTGAACATTTTTAAGTGGACTATTAACATGTACGCTTTTTACAATGCTAATCCAATGACTTTTTTCTGTTAATACTCTGTAAATGTTCCAAAACAATAAATAAATCAATAAATAAATAAATATTATTTTGTAATATGAGAAACGATTATTTTTATTCTATATTTGAAATGTTGGTTTTTCTACAGCAAAAACAAAAAAAAAGTTTTCTTCTTGTCAAGTCAAATTACATTCCATGATTTTTCGACATTTATATAATCAAAGGATTTTTCACGCGAGGTATATTAAATGTAACTTTTAGCAAATATAAAAACAATAATAACTTGACAGTTTTCTTGCAGTGTTGATATTGAATACTTATGGAATCTGAAATCTTAGATTCTGGGAAGTGTTTCTGAGATCTTGAGCGTAATTTGAAACCAAGACAAATGATTCATAAAAAATATTTTATTATGACTAACAAAAAGTAATAGATGATAGATACCCTTTGATGATACCATGTTGTTTGTCGCTTGATTAAAATATTAATTTAATGTGTTAGGTATGATGATCTAATTTATCATGTATAGGTTTAAATTGGCGTTTAATATAAAATACATTTTCTATCTTGATTTAGCAATACTATAAACGACAAATTTATTACTTAAATAAAATAATTGTGAAATTGTATGACCAAATAGCTTATATTATTTCTAAAATTCTACAAACTTATCGAGCAGTAAGCCGTCGACACGGTTAATTCTGGGGTTCATATGGTCATAAGCGACGGGAATTTTGCTGACTCCGGTAGAAAAGGGTATAAAAGCGGTACCGCGCTAGTACCGGACATTAGTTGCTTCGCCGAGCCGTCAAGATGCGCTTCGTTATCTATCTTCTGACCTGCTGCTGTATAGCGGCCGCCCTCGGGGCTTCCCTGCCCTCGCCCCCGGCTGTGGATGAGCCTCTACCCCTCTCAGCCAAGGAGGAACTCGTCAAGGTCATCGAAGAAGTTAAAAAGGAAGCAGCCGAATTGGAAAGCATCGTCAAAGAAGAGGCCGCCGAGAATCTCACGCCTTCTGCTCCTCTAGAAGAAGAGAAGACTACGGAAGAACCTACAGAGGAGGACCCGATAGATGGACAACAGCAGGAAGACGAAGAAGAAGAATCTTCCTCAGAGCAACCTCAGGTAGATGGAGTAAAATCTTCGAACAAGCGATCGAAGAAGTCTCACTATGGTGCCAACAGTGGTACGAAAATCTGCGTCGAAGTCCGTCCCCTTGATCCCGACTTGAAGCCCTACACCGTGTGTCATGACAAGCCTAGTGGTTATGGAGGTTCGTCGTCTGGAGGATACGGTGGACAGCAGTCTGAAGGATATGGCGGCCAAGAATCTGGAGGTTATGGTGGACAACAATCTGGAGGTTATGGTGGACAACAATCTGGAGGTTATGGCGGACAACAGTCTGGAGGCTATGGCGGACAGAAATCTGGAGGTTATGGTGGACAGCAGTCTGGAGGTTACGGAGGACAACAATCTGGAGGCTATGGCGGACAAAAATCTGGAGGTTATGGCGGACAGCAGTCAGGAGGTTATGGCGGACAACAATCTGGAGGCTATGGTGGACAAAAATCTGGAGGTTATGGTGGGCAGCAGTCTGGAGGTCATGGCGGGCAACAATCTGGAGGTTATGGTGGACTAAAATCTGGGGGGTACGGCGGACAGTCATCTGGAGGATATGGTGGACAATCAGGAAGCCACGGCGCACAACAATCTGGAGGATATGGAGGTTCATCTTCAGCTGGAGGATATGGCGGGTCATCTTCAGCTGGAGGATATGGAAAACCATCTTCAGGAGGATACGGAGGCTCGGCACCAGAATCAAACTATGGCGGTTCGTCTTATGGAATATCTGCAGGAGCATACGGCGGATCTCCAGTAGCAGGCGCATACGAAATTCCGGCCAGTGCTGGATATGGAAGCGGCCCAGCTCATGGAAGCTCTTCTGGTGGATATGGATCGGCGGCCAGTGGAAGCAGTCACTCTGCTATTAAAGGCTACGGAGGAGGTTCCGGATCTTCCGGTGGCTACGCATCGCCCAGCAAAGGTGGACACGGAGCCCCATCAGCAGCTTACGGCGTTGCCCCAGCACCGTCTTATGGTGCTCCTGCGGTAGCACCTCATGCATCTGCCCAACACTACCGATCAAATGACATGGAAAAAGAAGAGATGGACAACGGTCTCGATTCAATGGAAGAGGATGAAGACAAAATGATGGCACGCTCGGCTTATAATCCACCGCCCAGCTATGCACCGTCACCTTCAGGATATGATATTAGCTCAAAAAAACAGTCCAAATCAATCTACCAGTCAGCCTCGGCTCCAGCATACCAGTCCAGCGGTCAGTACGCTCAGGTTCCTATTAAATCAAGTGGATCTTGTGGACTCCCTCTTATGTTCAGCTGTCAGCCGAACTTATTCATTGGACAATCTCCGGCACCCGCCTATGGTGATCCGAAATCTTACGCCCCAGTTGCTGCCTACAGCAGCCCTGTAGGAGCTTACAGCGCCCCGGCCCCGGTATATAGCGCACCCGCTCAAGGGTACGGGGCTCCTGCTCAAGGTTATGGAGCACCTGCTCCATCTCACGGATATGGAAGTCCAGCACCTTCATATGGAGTATCAGCACCTGCCCCGTCTCATGGTTACGGTGGTCCGGTACCTGCTTATGGAGCATCAGCACCTGCCCCCTCTCATGGTCCGGCACCAGCTTATGGGGCATCAGCGCCTGCTCCGTCTCATGGTTACGGAGGTCAAGCACTAGCTTATGGGGCATCAGCACCTGCCCCGTCTCATGGTTATGGAGGTCCGGCATCAGCTTATGGAGCATCAGTACCAGCCTCATCTCATGGTTATGGAGGTCCGGCACCAGCTTATGGGGTATCAGCACCTGCCTCGTCTCATGGTTACGGAGGTCCGGCACCAGCTTATGGAGCATCAGCACCAGCCCCATCTCATGGTTATGGAGGTCCAGCACCTGCTTATGGAGCACTAGCACCTGCCTCATCTCATGGTTATGGAGGTCCGGCACCTGCTTATGGAGCACCAGCATCTGCTCCATCTCACGGTTATGGAGCGCCAGGGCCCGCTCCATCTCACGGATACGGGTCATCTGCACCTGCCCCATCTCATGGTTATGGAGGTTCAGCGCCTGCTTATGGCGCACCGGCCCCAGCACCTTCCCACTCTTACGGAGCCCCTGCACCGTCTCATGGTTATGGAGATTCGGCGCCCGCCGCATCGCACGGTTACGGAGCACCAGCACCAGCCCCGTCTCATGGTTATGGATCTCCAGCTCCAGCCCAGTCAGGTGGTTATGGAGCACCTGCCCAACCTCAGTCTCACGGCTACGGACCTTCTCAACCGTCACACAACAATTACGGACCTCCGCAAGCACCCCAACACGGCAGCTATGGTCCTGCACCACAATCACAGTCTCACGGCTATGGAGGTGGTCAATCTGGCGGGTCCTACTCTGAACCGCAGTCTCACGGAGCTCCCGCTCCATCGTACGGGCCTTCTGCTTCGGCGTACGGATCCGCAGCACCGTCAGATCATTCAGTGGGCTCCCCGGGGCAGGAGTCTTACCGCGAGGCTGCCAGTGGCGAGCACATGAAGGCAGCTGACGCAGCCCCGGCTGCAAGCCACGCAAGTCAAACAGCAGGAAAAGACCACACAGCTCCTCCACAACCTGCTCAAAGCCAGGCGACACAAACCCAAGGCTCCAAGGAACATGGGGCACATAACACAGAGGCCCACCATAATTCAAACCCCAAGACGGAAACAAGGTCCAATGACACTAAGGATCTAGGATCTGAAGACGCAAGCAAGCGCCAACCAGGAGCGTCCCTTTGGGGAATCAACAACTCAGCCCAGTAAGATTTACCATCAACCCGATGGATCCTGATCCGAAATCCAACATGTAGACACCCTCCATTACTTTTTCACTACAGAATCTGTAGTCAAATAAGTAAAAACATTTTAACTTTGTCTTTTATACTTTTATACTTAAATTTAAGATGTAAATAAAATAATTTATTGAATTCAGCGTTTCATAAAATTAACTTGTACTTTCTTTCACAACTGTTTCAAAATGTTTCTATATTACAATATGAAAAATATTTGGTAGAAGAAGTCGAGGACGCTCGAGAAAGATGCAAATATCAACTGAATCAAATAATTGAGTCTATTATGTCAAGAGTCAGAACAATAGAAGGCTAGGATGAGACGACGCATGAATGTGAATAAAGCTAGGAGTGACGCATGATAGAGATGTTGTAGTTAATCCTTCCTGCCCAACCTTATCGGGAAGCATTTCTATATTAAGATATTTGAAAAAAAAATGTGGTAGACGAAGTCGGGGACGCTCGAGGAAGGCGTGTACGACCAAGTGAGTCAAATACATACTTTAGTCGTTTGGTGACTCGACAGTTAACCCCACGACAGTTGTCCCCCCGACAGTTGGCCCGCCAATTACGTCGTTATATTATATTGTGTAAGTAGATACAGCGTATTTCCCTAAACATACTGCAAGACATTAGTTACGCTGTCTATATCCTCTCTTTTTAATTTACAAATTAGGACGTACAGCAGAAATAATCCTTTAAGAGTTCAATTGTCCGAGAGATCATCTGATAGAGAGATCATCCGTCTAGTCTAGGGGATCAACTGTCGGTGGGGGGGGGGGGGGGGGGGGACAATTGTCGTGGGATCAACTGTCATGGCAACGAATCGATCATGTCAAGAATCAGCATAACAGAATTCTAGGAAAAGACAATGCTTAAATTTGAATACAGCAAGTGGAGTGTGCACCAAGAAGTTATTTTTTATTTTATTTTTATTTTGCAGAAACAAACAGTACATTATTACATAATGGAAAATAGTAACAAAGTTATAGAATTAATACAATAATTGGTACCAATGACATGTCGCTGTTATCTACTTATATTTTTGTGAGATAAATAATACAATATACCTAAATTAAGTTAGTAACTTATTAAAGGAGAGGGGTGTGTGAGAGTGTTTGTATGTGTGTAAATGCGCGTGTGAGGGTGTGGATGTGTGTGTTATGTGTGCGAATTAAGTGTGCTAAAAATGTTTTTCTTAAATAGAGGGAGGGAATCAAAAAATATATCGGTATTTGTGGTTTTTTTAATTGAGTTGAAACTTTGAAGTATGCGGGAAATGGGGGAGTTGGCTGCAGCGTTCGTATTATTACTGGTTGTGTAAAAAAGATTGGTGTGGCGAGTTCTTTTAGATGGGAAACTTTTATGTAGTAGAAACGTTTCTATATTATAATATAGACGATGTATGAATGTGAATGAAGCAAGAATAGATTTGTCTAATCTTCACTGAAAATGAAGTGATGGTAATAAGTTAGAAAAAATATAAGGATTCATATCTTATTATTGCAGCTGCTATTTGCCAACATGGTGGCTGATTGCACAACAAAATTATATACATAAGTAAGCAAATTTTGTGTTTCAAAATACGTACATTACATTAGAATTAAAATTTGAATTTGTTTATCTTGTATGTAATGAAAGCAAAATTGAAACATCAGCGATTAACAAATAATAAATAATAATTAGTCAGTGATATCGTATTTGATAAAAAAATAAATGCATCACATGTTATAGCAAGCTAAGTCAGCATTACACTAATTTAAAGCAGATTTCGATATTAAATTTATGTTATACACTAATTAACTAGCTAACCATCACGCCATTTCCGAAAGGGTGGGCGGAGAGGATGGTGCGTCACAAAACTCTGTCTTGACACACACTTCTTGTTTCATTCACATCAAGCATTGTCTTATGGGCATATTATACGGTTCAATTCTGCCTCGCAATTTGGTTGAAGCTACCAAATTGCACTGTGTAAACAAGACATTGAATGCTTCAATGTCATTGCGCATCATCTTTCAACCGTATTGAAAATATTCAACTTGTTTAATATTTTCAGTGCGATTGGTTCTGTTGTCCATTCGTGCGCATGCGCGAATGCGGCGTTTGTTTGTTTTTTATTGAAGTGTCAAACTGTGACTGTTTATTTTGTAGTGAGTTGTCAACATAGAAAATGGTTTTTAAATTGAGGGAAGAGCATACGCCTCTGTTCTTAGAGCAGTTTAAGAACTATCCAAGCCTGTTGAACATTAAATCAGAGGGATATAATTCCCGCGCGCACGACCTGTTTCGAAGACATTCTAAACTCTATGACAGCAATGTGATTGAATGGTCCACTTCTGTCAAGTACGTGTAAACAGCACACCCTTTCAATTATACGCCGTTCAACCAAATCGCATCAATGTGGTTGAAGTGTGTAATATCGCCATTATACTCGCATTGTCTGCACCCCGGGCGGTCTGCCACACCCCCCCCCCCTCCCCACGCCAAGCTACTGCGTTCAAGCGGTTTTCAGTCATCGTTGATCTCAGCCATAGACATCCAAATGACTAGACAAGCAGTTACAGGTGAGGGGTCAAACCAAACCATGGAGGGCGAAGAGGGGAAAGATGACTGTGATTCGTTATACAATCAATCTGACAGTAAATAGGCATCTCGCATTACAATATCACCATTTAGTTCTTAAAAGCAAAATCTGCTTTGAATGAATAGACCTTTTTACATGGGAGCGCGAATTGCTTGCCACGATAATAACATATTTGCTAAGGCCAAATGCTCGCCCCAAAAAGACTCGCCCCAATACACATAGCAATATTTAGTTGCCGTGTTTAGTTAAAACACTATTACAAATGTTTCATAATTTACTTACCTCCTGTAACCAGCGACGAGCACACTGGAGAACCACCCACATTCGCTATGTGCACATTGATATGTAGATATATTGTATAGAATACGCTACCGTTTTGGCGTTGTATTTCGTTAAATGTATGGATGTTACCTTCTAGCTGTTCACGGCAAGAATGATGACGTCACACATTTTAGATTCAAGCGAGGCTCTATCCCCTCCCCATGGAGCGAGCCGGTTCCAAGGAGGAGCTTCAGCCGGCGCCATGTGGAGGGGGAAATAATACGTTTTTATCACTTAGGGCAGGTCCATGTATATTCATATGTCCATGATCTCAGCCATGTTTTAACACGACGCAGTATAGAAAAGGACCTCTCTACGTTACTTGTAGTGCAAGGTTGTGCCAAGGAAATAAGTTTATTTTTTAGTTGCGGGAAAGAAAATGTTCGCCTCCTTGAACACTTCCGTAACATCTAGTTTTTCGAGATATTTTCTGGTTATACCATTTCGGCCATTTTTTATACCATAGTTCGGCTTCTTGATTAAAATTAAGTAAATCGTAGTATAGGCAAAAACTTTGTGCTTTTTCTTTAAAATCAATTAATGACGTATTCAACATTGCATTGTACAGGAATGTAGCGACATTAACCCGAAAGCAAGCAAATTTTGGTCACCAAAACGCTGCCCCAATGCAGATATTAGGGAATCTAAATAAGGAATGATAATCAATCGCTTCCAAAAATCGCATGGAGTCTCAGCAAGGTAATAATAGGACCGATGTTGTTGGCAAGATACAATGCGTGGGATTTGTATATCAATTCCAAAGGCAGCTGCAGTTCTAATTGAAATATCTAAAATATTTTGGCTCTCTATGTCTACGTTGCTTCGATGATCATTTATAACAGAAATTATGCCTTTAATTTGACTCATACATGCGTACATATCGATGGTTTCCGATTGTAAAGCATTGGCAATAGGTTCCAATATGCCTGAGTACTTGGCTATCAATTGAACACATAAAATGAAAACTGATTTAATAACAGCGCAATGTTAGGCACGTTTTCTTGATGCTTCATTAATCATGATCAACTAAAAAGGTAATAATAAAAATTAAATTGATTCTCACAAACAATAGGCTACCGACGTAAACTTTACAGTTTGTGAACCTCGCTACGCCCTTGTAAGCGTCCCTTTCTTATAGTCGTTTTACACCATGTCATTTTTCAGCCTGATTCCCATATAGAGACCAAATACAAAAGTTTTCGCTTTACACGATTAGTCCAGTCAAGGAAGGAGGTGTAGAGTGCGTGAGCAGGAACTTAAGTGATTCCTTCAGAAACTTGTTTAGGGTGCTTAGGGTGTGAACATACTAAAAGTCCTGACGTCTAGGTGGCGAGCTAGGGGGAGGAGGGGGAGGGAGGTCTCAATTTTCGGGTTTCCGCTTATATCTCAAAAACGGTGCGTTCTAGAGGAAAATTTTCTGTGATTAAGTAAAAGCTGATAAAATTATCTACAACTTTTAATCTACACGTAATTTTCGAAATCCCAGCCATTTTTGAGTTAAACGGTCTACAAATGTAAATATTTTCGAAAAAAATCATATTTTTAATCAAACATTCCTTCATATCGTTTAAAATATTCATCAAAGAAAGAAATTTATTTGAAAAATCTTGTCATTTTCAGAAAGAGCTGTTTTTATCTTACTACTGACACACAACTCTTGTTCGTTTGCCTAATAATGTGTGTAACCAAACTTTAAAGTCAGATTAAATAAAGTAGGTAAAAATCATGTTACTTGAAAACTTTATATTTGTGTTTTATAATGATAATGATAATTATCTCACTATAATTTTATTCTATTTCGTTACATTAAGCACATAAAATTATAGACCTCATTGTTATCACTGTTCTCAATAACATCATGTTACACTCTCATCCTCTTTGGACTTGAGGGACCTGGCAAGCGTTGTTCATCCATGGCATTTTCATCCTCAGTAGTGGATGGTTCTTGCTGAATGGGCTCTATGTCGTCTTCATCGTCGTCCTCGGCAACAGGCACGCTATTGAGGCATCTATCTCCCTTGGCAGTGGAGGCACGCTGCAGAACAGGTCAGCATTGCTTTTCGGCATCCACATTTGCCAATTGCACAATCCTTGGTGCAGCGCAAAGATATTCAAATACAGAAGAGATATGCTATGGTGTCCGCGCAACTGTCGCCGGACTACGCGCTAATTAGCGTAGTTTTCATACAAAAAGAATTTGTTCATTTCGTTGATTTTTTGAAAATGTGCATTAATATTGGTTAACAATATATTTGAATAACGAAAGAATTCGTTCATTTTGTTTAACGTTCTTTTGGTTTATTCGTTAATTATTTGTTCTTTTAGTTTATTTGTTAATTGTTAAACAATATCGGTGTTACCCGACATCGGCAGACCCCCACAGTAAAAACAGCAGATAGCACATCTACTTATATTTCAATATCTTTGGTGCAGCGGCAAAATATCATATTCAGAGGGACCTCCGGCGCTGGTGGATCTTCTGTTGTAATTGGCATCAGGGTCTCTCCTTCATGTTTCCACCCCCATTCTTCAGGGGGCAGCTCAATCAGTGAACTGGGAATACTGTTTAGCTGCGTTCTCTGTTGGACGGAGGGAGCTGATATCAGGCTTCATATTTGCCACCAACCTTGTGAACGACTGGAAGCGGTACTGGTCTGTCTTTTTGGTGCCGCGCACCATTTCAGGAAACATTTAATTCCAGCCTCTTCAACCTCGCTGTGAGTAGAGGAGGGGTTATAAAATCATTGCCGTTTGCTTGATCATTTCTGACTCTAAGTACAATTTTGAGAAGCCCACCTTGCTTCTCCTGAAAGTTGCAGATGTTGTGTCGCAGCCGGTAAATGAATGTAAGAACAGGATGTGTTCAAATCCACGGTGCTGCATCTCTTGGGTGGACAGTGCCATTGTTTTGGTTTTCCCTCGTCCGGTTTCAGCAGCAGAATATCTTGGGTGGGAGGAGTGGAAGCAATCAAAAGGACAGTAAGATCGACATCCTCACTAACGACAGCCACAGAATTGTGAGAGGAATGTTCCACAGCAGTCTTCACAACAAGGACGTTAGCATCATGCCCTGAAGAGTCTGTATCCCATTCTCCCGAAGCTTCATCTGTAGTAAGGAGATGAAGTTACTTTCGTTGGTAGGATTGGATAAAAAATCTTCCTGTTTAACGGGTATTGATATGTTCCAAGTCAAATTGATGTCAGCTGACCTTCTCAGTATGTATCATCGCATCTGTTCTTGTGATTTCGTACCGTTGGCTGGGTTTGTGTACCAATCAAATACCACAGTGCGAGTCTTCCAGGATAGTGGTGGTTGACGTAGGTTATGTAAAGATCACAAGTTGTGGCATCTTTTTGCCAAATTACTATGTGTAGTAGAAATCCTCCGTCCACAACTAAAACTATCTGTTTTTTGGTAGGCTCGAATAAGCTGTACAGGACAGATTTAGTTGTCTTTCGCATCCCACTTTCATTGAACAGTGCCAAGGGAAATGGGGCCAACTCATACTCAAAGAAGTTCTTCAAATCCTCATCTGATCGTTTGCTTGTACACATACGGTGAAACAGCAATGTTGGGTCAACTGCAACCTTTTCATCGTGAATTTTTATCGACGACCTGACAGAAGACATTGGGAATTGACATTATTTCACTGGCTTGTGGGAAGAGAGGATGTGCATCACTGACTGAGTTTGGAAATGTCTGTTGTGTCTCTACTTCGGTGGGCTTGTCCGAGGTCCTTGTGCTGTTCACTTGACGTGAAGAAGACTCCACAATACTCTTCAAGGGAAGTGCAGATCTCATGAGTTGTGCTCATACCAACTAACCACTTGCCGAGTACATTGTGCGAAACACTTCTGCCTCCTGTTATGCCTCCTCGGTTTAGAACAATCGCATCAATGTGATTTCCATGGCCATATCTGACCGTACGCCTGACTAAAAGCGGTCAGAGCGTCGTATAATCGTCGTCGCGCGTCGGTGTGTCAGTAATAAGATAAAAACAGCGTTTTATGAAAATGACGACATTTTACGAAAAACTTTAAAATTCCTGTAAATATTTACTGGTTGGAGATTTATTTGCAAATGTGTACATAGTCTAAATATAAATTAAATTCTTTACAACTTTTTTCAAATAAATTTCTTTCTTTGATGAATATTTTAGACGATAGGAAGAAATGTTTAATGAAAAATGTGAGGTAAATGATTTTTTGATTGATGTAAAATGGCTATTTTTTATTTTTATTTTTTTTACAGTGAATACCGCACAAGAATCTCAACTGCTCCCGTCTGGAGCCAGTGAGACTATGGCATCCCAAAATGGGGTATGTTGTGAGGCTGAGGGTAGTGGGGAGGGGAAGGAGGTGGGAAGAGGAAGGTTGGAAAGTACCTGGCTATTCAGATCTGGTCACCAAACACGACTAAAGCCATTTTCAAGCAACGTTTCAATTCTGAATGGTGGTCTTACACCAGGGCGATACTGATAGTATCTTCCACTCTGGAACATGCCGCAAAAAAACCGCAAAAATATATTATTTTAAATGAATTAATTGTGAAATAACACAAATTAATCAAATAAAATTTATTTGCGCATGCCGGGTTCGAACCCGCGACCTCCGGATTGTGAGTGTTTTTCTGTGACTCGGGTTTTATTAAATAACAAGTCCAGATTAATCAGATTAATATGTATTCTTAATATGGCGATACACGATTGAACATTTAACCTGTTGTCTTGCCAGCTGTCGGTAAGAGAGCTCTTCCGACCGGAATCTTGTAATAGACAATGTAACGGCATAGACAGTATAATATTATAATAGACAATGTAACATCTTCCTTTTTTTTTTTTTTTAAGACATATTGTTCATGACATTTAATTTAACACTGTAAAAAGAAAAATAATACAACATACATAACTTATAGACATAAAAATTTTCAATCAAATTCAGAAAATGTAAACCTTTTTGGTTTATTTATTTGTCTTCCAGACTTTGTTTGGTGTCGGATGCCTGTATCACTTGTCGCAGACACCGGGACCAAATTTTTATCTGGAGCATTGGACGAAGTTGGTAGTTGTTCGATGTCATCATCGCCATTTTGTGTTAAAATACTTTCATAGGGTTTTACATTATATCTTAAATTATTTTGACTTAATCTAGATTTATCTAACATGAGATGTTTCCTATTTCTGCGGTATGTTGCACCATCTAAAGTTTTAATTACATATGAACGCGGGCAGTTAGTTAATAATTCAACAACAGTTGCTGGAATCCAATGACTTTGAGGAGTCTTTTTGAATAAAATTGGATCACCAGTTTTCAATGGTGGTAACTCCTTCGTATGAGAGTTGTACGATTTTTCCATTTTATTTTGATTTTTCCTCATCCCCTGTTGGTATTTTTGGAAACTAACTGTTCTAGGTTTTAATTGACTTGACTTAATTGGAATATTTACTCTAAGTTGTCTTGACATAAGAAGTTGTGACGGTGACGGTAAATTATCTTTTGGAGTATTTCGATAATGTAACAATGCAATATATATATATCAGTTTTTGATTCGTGACATTTTTTTAAATATATTCTTTACAATTTTAACTCCACTTTCAGCTTGACCGTTGCTCTGCGGAAAGTTGGGACTAGTTGTAATATGTTCTATGTCCCACTCATATATAAAATTTTTAAATATAGCTGAAGTGAATGGAGGACCATTATCGCTGACAAGTTGTAATGGTATCCCATGACGAGCAAATATCGCTTTTAAATGCGTGACGACAAGGTTAGCTGTATAACCTGAATGTAAAGAGACTATTTCTATATATTTAGAATAATAATCCATGACGACTAAATAAATGGTATTATTAAATTGAAGCAAATCTACACCTACCCTTTCCCAAGGAAATGAAGCTATAGAATATGGAATAAGTGGTTCCTTTCTATTGTTTGGTTTAAATTTATTGCAAATATTACATTGATCCACTTTATTTTGAATATCCGAATTCATATTTGGCCAGTATATTATGTTTCTAGCCAAATATTTTGATTTTGATATGCCTTGGTGACTTTCATGTATTTTGTTAAGCATGACAGGACGTAATATATTTGGGATGACAAGACTAGAACCTTTGAAAACTAAGTCATTGACGACGTGAATTTCACCTTGCATGTTCCAGTAAGGTTTTTCATTTTCTCCAAAAACAAGAAAATCGTCGACAAATATTAGGACTCCTTCTATGTCTGAAAATATTTCTGTCATGACCCTAAAAAATATTTCTGGTGCTGAGTTTATACCATAAATATGGCAAACGTAAAAATTGATATCTCCCAAATGGAGTTTGGAAAGTACAAAGATCTATGCTTTCTTCATCTAATTTCAGCATCCAAAAACCTGAATTTGCATCTAAATTAGAAAAAACATTGGCTCCGTTCAGTTTGTATCTGAGTTCTTCTAATGTAGGAAATTGAAAATGTGAGCGTTTAATAGCTTGATTTAAATTTCTAGGATCTAAACAAATTCTTAAACTTTTATTAGGTTTTTCAACAATTACCATTGAATTGACCCATGACGTTGGTTTTGTGACCTTTCGAACAACCATCAACTCCTCCATGCGGTCCAGTTCCTCCTTTAGACGTGTGTGTAGTTTGAACGGGACGCGTCTGCTGGCGTTGATTTTAGGCATCGCGTTTTGGTCGACGGTGATGTGACATTTGTGAGGCAGGCATCCAAGGCCCTGAAAAACATCATTATACACTTTTAGCATATTTTTTACATAATTATTATTGACATTGGCAGTGGTACATACTCTTTGTATTAGACACAGATCTTGACATGTTTGGAGACCTATGATTGTATGACAGTTCATGGGTGTTATTACAAAATCTATATTTGAAATTTCATTTTCATTATATTGACAAGATAAAATACAATGTCCTTTTACAGGAATATTATTACCAGAAAATGACTCTAATTTTTGACAGTAATTATTGATAGTATTATCGGATATTTTTAAATTCTTAAAAGTATTATAAGACATGACATTCACCATTGTTCCAGTATCAAGAATACAAGTGACATTTTTATCGTTAATTTTTAAATTAAAATTCCATACTGACAGTAGAGAATTGACATTTTGTTTTCTATTGTTTTGTGACATTTTGACTGATTCTATATTATAAACTTCATTAGAATATTTATTTTTATTTGTCTGACTGACATGTGAGACGACTGATTTATTTTTAAAACAATAACGACTGAAGTGACCTATTTTATGACAAGTGTTACACTTAACTTTCGTCGCTGGACATGAATGACGGTGTATCTGACCACATCTTTGACATATTTTGTTGCTGGGGGACGTATTTCTCCTCTGCGACGGTGACCTGACGTGTGGTTGACTGTGGTACTGCTCTCTGCCCCTTGGCGACTGACTGCTCGGCTGACGATGGAGAGATGGACTTGAAGGCCTCCCTCGCCTTTCGAAGTGATGACTGCTGGTTGCGACGGCATGTACTTCAGCACTCAATAGTACGGCATCCTTCTGTGAAATCACCATTGTCTTCGCGATATCTACGGCTTGGTCCAGAGTTATTTTATCCGTTTGTAATAATTTTTCTTTAATGCTATTGTGTCTTGAATGCATGTTCGAAATAAATATATTTAATACCAATGACGAGCGTAAATTGCCAAATTCACAGTTGTGACTTTTATTATTTAATTCCGCTATGAAGTCTTCCATGGACATGTGTTCACTCTGTTTCGTATTAAAGAAAATGTGTCTTTCCATTGTTAGATTTTTCTTCGGCACACAATGATTATTAAATAGGTCCACAACTTCTTTATACGTGATTGACTTAATAGCAACGTTAAACGAATTGTAAATTTGTAACCCAGTTCTTCCCATATTGTACAGTAATTTTGCAATCTTTTTGTGTTCTGCCTCTTGATCTGCTCCTGTAGCCATTAAATATATTTCAAAACTTTGAATCCACGACGTCCATTCTGTAGGTATGAAGGTATTCATTAATTTCGTACCGGAGTTTTCACGTGTTTCCGCCATTATTCGAACGTATTTTCGTCTCCGTTGGCAATCACTATTTTTTGACACTATTATGTAGGTAATTTCGACAAATAGTTATATCATCCCACTTCTGACACCATGTTTTTCTGTGACTCGGGTTTTATTAAATAACAAGTCCAGATTAATCAGATTAATATGTATTCTTAATATGGCGATACACGATTGAACATTTAACCTGTTGTCTTGCCAGCTGTCGGTAAGAGACATAAATAAACCAATCCCTAGATCGATATCTTCGGGCCTTCTCCATACTAGAAATTTCGTCATCACTGTCACCAACTTAACCAAAAATAAAATGGTCCACCAAAAACAATAACATAGAGGAAGTTCAAGGCCATTTACCACCATAGACAATATAATTGCATTGGACCTACTTTATTAATTCATTAGCCAAATAAATTATTTAAAAATAAAAATGCTTGAAAGCAGAAAAATGTTTTAGTTTCCCCAAGAAAACAACCTTCCATCTGACAAAGCCTGAGGGAATGAGCTTTACATAATTTTTAAAGCTCATTTCCTCAGCAAGGAGCTTTGTCAGATGGAAACCTGTTATCCTGAGGAAATCAAAAATTCAAGCGTTAGTAAAAAACCTAAAATACTTGAAATATGAACTCCTTATAAAAGGAAAACATTTTCAAATAATGATTGGTTTTCTACGACGAATTTACATTTTTCTGCTTGAAAAATGATAACTCGGGGGTACATGTTTAAATTCTTTTTATTTTCAGAAAGACAATCGATAATAGCACATAAAAACACTGGTTCGGTGAATTCGATGAATTGAAAAATGGTTTGAAAAAGAATATCGACAAAAGAATGGAAAGGAAACATGGCTAAAGCGTCATACAGCTGTGACATTAAAGATCAACATAAACAATAGCTGTATTGTTTGTTTATATACGTTCATCTTCAATGTCACATCTATATAGCGTTTTATCCATTTTTCCTTTCCAGCAGTCACCGTACAGTTCTTGTAGAATGAAATAAAAAATCTACATATTCTAAATTTCCTTTCAACCGTAATTAAACAGAGTACCTATACCTTCATCGGGGACCCATTTCAGCCATCTCACGGTAAAAACCGCATCATGTGTTCTGAAAAAAATATATCACATTAAACAAAGTTTGTGAACAGAATATACAGTATTTTTCCCTTGTGATGACATACTTTGTTTATCACAAGGGAAAATTATTCTCACTTCTGTTCATATGAACATATAAATTAGTGGCATTATTAATTTTACCTGCCATTAACGGTGTTATGGTCTGCCAAACAATGTTATAAGGTGTTCCTAACGTAAAGCTCCAAAATCATTCAAAGTCTGGAACATTTTCTGAAACAATATTTGTGAAACATTAACCACTCGGACCCATAAGCTTGTGTTAACGATAATATAACATTAACAGACATATGTATGACGTACGAGGCGTACGTATTACAATTATACTTATTAAAGTAAAATTGAAAGAATATTTTATAAATATGTCATTTAACCTCAAATAGATTTACAGATAAATTAAGCTGAATGTTAAAGTCTCATGTAATTACCTGATTTCAGGATCAATTGCGGACACATTTGAAACATTTTTCCACCTCTGGAATTCCTGTAAACGATTTTTAAATGAAATATGCCAATGGCGATGTCAACAACACAAATTCAAATTCGTTTGATAATCGCATGACGCAATTTGACGTTTAAAGTTAGACCTATCTATAATAAAATTCAGCTTTATCTATAAGAATTTGGTTCACTCCTGTCAGTTTCAAGGTTAAAGCCAAGATTTACGCCCCTGGTAAGAGAGCTCTTCCGACCGGAATCTTATAATAGACAATGTAACGGCATAGACAGTATAATATTATAATAGACAATGTAACAGTGAGTCAAGAGTCTTACCCACTGGACTACGGAGGTCGTCAAAGGGAGGCTATTAGACGCAGATTCACACACGGATCTGCTCGGACCGATTTGACAGCAATATGCTTCACATCTCAATTTGGGAGACGCCGCCCCGGGAACCATTTATTAATTAACCATTATTGGATAACCCCTGACATAGGTCATCCCAAATGGTTCGCTACTAGGATTTTCTAGGTCAACCTACTGTGTGGCGGGCCGGATCGGGAAATACTGGTTGAGGGAGACCTTTTGACCTCTCCAGCCGGACTCCCTCGGCACATTGCCTTGTACCGCATTGCGAGGGTGAATTCATACGTCCCTCACTCCTGGACACATTTACCCCCAGATTCCTGCCCAGTCGTGAAAGTTTTTCTTTCCCAAAACTTCCTCTTTTTCAATATTAAATTTTGAAATAATTTTAAACTTTATTTATTTTTTATCGTAACCGGTTTCAGCCTGTCAAGGCCTTCTTCAGACTGGTAATGCCATTCCTTAAATTCTCCTTCTCCTCCTCTCATTCCTTTCCATAAAAATACCATCTACACAGCATCCCCAAAGTTGACATAGGTCCTACTTTTTATTTTTTTTCCACAGGGCCTTTTGCGAGGAGCTAATGAAAAAAAAAAAAATATTACAGGACATACCTGCAATGAAAAAAGCTTGAAAAATAATTGTCATTGAGATAGTGATATTTTTTTGGACAAATTGAATTATAGTCTCAATTTGGGAGGCGGGTATGGGTACCGCCGCCACAGGAACCATTCATTGGATAACCAACACCCCTGCCATAGGTCACCTCAAGTGGTTCGCTACGTTTAGTGACTTAGTAGGGGTGCCCGGGTTTGTCCAGGTCTTGGCGGCACATGAGTTTGCCCAGCTACTCCGCGGCAGGCCTACTCGGGAGAGCCTGGTTGAGGGCAACCTTTTTATCTCTCCAGCCGGACACTCTCAATCCATCGCCTTGTACCGCAGTGGGAGGGATGGATTCATACATCTGTCACTCCTGGATACACTTACCCCAAAATTTTTACCCACCCCTCATACCTTTATCTTTCTCAGAACTTCCTCTCCTTCCTTTTTACTTCCTAGAACTTCCTCAAATTCCTTCCTAAAAACACCCTCTACACACTACTAAACAGCATCCCCAAAGATGACATAAGCTCTGAGGGAAATTGTTTTCCTCGAGGCCTTGTTATAACGCAGTACAAATCCTTATTCCTTTAAATATAATTATTAATATCTTTATCATTTGTACTGCATCCTGACGTCTCTACCCGTCGAAATCATCATTAGGTAAGAACTAGTTTATTATTTATTAGAGTGCCAGCTCTGATTTTGTCTACGGCCGGAGGCGACACCTGGATCAGTTCCGCGGCAATACGACACTTTTTGCGTGGGTAGGTTTTCGGAGAGGTTGGCCCCGAGACCTATACACGCGGCAGTCAATGGAGTATTTTTGTGAATTTTCACTTTGTACGGGAAAAAAATTGCTTTTTACATAGATAATGCTGGGCGTTTAAAGTTATAACGAGTACGTTATGGGTGATCGGTAATTTGGAAACCCTTGGTGGGATTAATTGTGATTCTTTCAAAAAAAAGGAAACTTGTACGGCGGCCATGCGTTGTTTAGATTAAATCCGTGCTAAATACGACCGATCATACTTGGGACAGAGCTCCGAATTGATTGATGATCTGTGCCCTGTTTGCCCGTGAAGTTATTCACTGTTCTTTGTGGCGGGAACGTAATTTTCCGCCGACCTTGACACTCGTCTGGCCCGAGGGCAGGCATCACCACATGCCAAACCTACATCATCGGAAAACACCCCCTGGCGGGGTTACTTGCTAATTTTGGACGCGGCGAAAGGCCGCTTGATGACCTCCACTAGACGGCGGAACTGACTCCATGTCCCGGCTTCGGCGATGGCTACCCGGATCCTGCATGAGTAAATGCTGCCTGAGCATTGCAGCTATTAGACGGTCATTTATTAGTTAGCTAGCGGTAGTACTCATAGTAAAAAGGTCGGTTCCATGGGGGTAAGTCAAATGTATTATTTATAACCACCTGTCGAGTGAGGCCTCGACCTATGTTTGATATTTTTAAAATTATATGTATGATCTCATAATCTCCGTATTTAAATTATGTACCCTGCATACCACCCCTTTAAAGTATGACACATATCGTGGTATACAATCCACCCCCTGAGCATTGATGGGATCCACAGATATTCTCGACGGGACCATATCCCGTCCAGAATTGGCGCTTCCGTAAGGATAAAGTCTGTGAGTACCTGGTCAGTATTATAATACCCTTTGTTGATTTATGAAATGTATACATGGTTGTGCCGCTTGGCGAGAAAACCCATGTAGCAGCCTCCTGTGTGAAGTTAATGTAAAAAAAGTTAATCAAAGATATTTCGGTAGACATTTTGGTTTTGGTTTTCCAAAAAATAGAAAATTGGTAACATACTTTTTTGGAAGTTATGGTAACGCTCATAAAAGAACTACTTTTCTCAAGTTCTGTTTTGTCACCGTTCTATTACACGGTACCCGGTTACCATACTATTATATAATTACTAGATTCATTTTGACTCGATACTTGAGTGGCATGTTTAGACATTTTTTTCACATGTTTTACACATTTCATTATCGCCTCAAATAAGCGGTTAATTTGAAGATTAGATTAAGACCTGATAATAGACGAATAAATATAATACTAGACAGCCATTGTAAAGGATGTAGCGATAACGCGGGAAACGCAAACAATTCAAATAAAATAATAGGGATGGGCATTCTGGATTTAGTTTAACCGATAAGCTTTAAGATGACCGATTATATCTCTACACCGCCGCGGCTGATGTTAAATATTTGTTATCTCGCCCAACCGAAAAATGCCAAAAAATCATCGATTTCTTATCCCTCATCCTCCGAAGACTTTGACTCATGTTATTGCATTATTTTTTTACTAGGAGTTAAAAACCCGCTGCGCAGGTTTTTGCTGCTGGGCCCTGCGGGCGGCTTTTAGTTGGGCTTCGCCCGGTATGAGTGTTTGTGACTCCGATACTTGTGTAAATCCGATAGGAAACAGGAACTGGTTCCTAAAATACCCAGTTCCTCGGATCCACTATGATCCAGTGACAGCTGGTCACCGTCGGCGACTCACCGAAAAAAAGTAGCAGTGACAAAGTAACAGTGACAAAGCAACTGTGAAACGCAATGACGTTATATGTATTTTATAACAACTTTATATAATATAACGCCCCGGATGTGAAATAATCAGAAAACGGAGCAATATCGAGTTTCGAGTGTGCCCATCACTAGTTTAGTATCGAAAATAGGATATGAAAAGAAACTCAAAGCAAATATTTTCACAGGTGGTTTATTTCGCCTTTGGGTGTGAAGGTACTCATCCAATTTCCAGAGGTTTTCAAACTAGTTATTTGAATAATATAAAATACACTGAATCTGTCAGAAGATGATCGGGTGTTGAAAAGGAGAACTTTACATTTGTCACCATACAATAATTATAATATATTATTGCAGTTCCGTGAAATATCACGGAGAACACCTGATTCTTTTTTGAAATAATAAAAGATGATAATTGATCCCCCGACAAATAGCCCTCGGAATATTTATTTACAATACGCAGTCGGTTTAGGGAAAATATGGTATGCCTACCTACACAAAATATGACAAGTGTCATAATGGAAAAAAAACTACTTGTCTATATACAATATACACCAGCGTATAAGTGCAAAAAACTGTAGGTACTGCGGTACTTTACCGTCTATCTGAATTTTTCACACAATCAGTTTCAGTTTTGAAAATGACACTTAAATTGACTACCGAAATTAGTATGTTTTTTTGGCAAGGAACGCTTATTTTGCAAAAGTTTTATATTAGGTTTAAATTCCATCAGTCAAATCCAAATAAGAATCAAATCGAAGTTGACTTTTATTTCAGTTAAACGCCGATTCTCGGCCAATTTCAGCTTTTAATCAAATGGTGACCAGCTGTCAAGCATAATGGTTCCACACCATCCGATGATACTCCTCCAACGTTAACCGTGGTCGAGGGGTAAGTCCACCACTACGAATCCGGAGGCTGCAGGTTCGAATCCCAACGTGCGTAAGTAATTTTATTTCGTTGTTTATACCCGTCAATATCATCGTTTGATCACTATTGAGGATCGAAACGTCGTTGCTTGAAATGTCAGTTACTTCCGCACCATCCTTTTCACCAACTCCTTCCCATCACCGTTACCCTCAGCTTAACAACACACCACAATAATAAAAATCAGAGTGTGCAATTCACACGTGGTAGAAGTGAAGCCTTCAGAAAACTAAATTAGACAAGTGTGGGAAGGCTACGAAACACCCCACAAAGAGGAGACCGATTATACTATCTCATTATCTCGCAGGCTAAATCCTATAGATGTATACGTTTCGAGTATATGTATCGAGTTTCAAATCACAACGGTGCTAAAGAGTTTTCAAGGGGAGATACTGAGAGTATCTTCCGCTCTGGAACGTGCCGCAAATATACCATGTATTATTTTAGATGAATAAATTGTGAAATAACACAAATCGATCAAATAAAATTTATCAATACAGTTAGGCCTTTAATATTGAGGAGGCCTGTTTTGAGGTGTGTTTTCCTTTGCCTCTTTCAATATTGTATAGATTTTCGTGTGTGTACGTGTACACATTCTACGAAGCGTTTCACGCTTTCCGGCTATAAACATGTAATAAGTATTTTTATTTTTAGAAGTTTGGAAGAGTCTGTTGTCTGCCAAACTGCCAACGGTTAGTTGAGGTTTTTATTTTGACCCGGATAGTTTAGTTAAGATCTACAAGTCAAGATTAAAGTGCTGATAGAGTGCTGTGGAAACGAGACATCAAAACGTAAATAACTGAATTATAAGGTATTTATTTTCTAATTACATATTTAAGATTTGTATTTCTTACAATGGAAGTCCATCCTATCTTCATCACATCTAAAATTCTTTCACCAAGCCAAAATTCAATAGTTTGTGCGTATGTTTCAATATTTTTGAACAATTTATCAAATTTCAATGTTAATTTTAAAGTTCTAATCAATTCTGTTGTTATTATTTTATCATGATCCTGTTGTTGAAAAACTTATAATCGATTTTGATGAATTGTTCATTCTGAAACATCCTCCTAAAAAATACTTATTGATACAACATGTTTAGCATGTTGCATCATATTTATTAATTTAACGTTAGGCTGAAAATCTCTACAACCTTTTCTGTCTCATATTTTGTTGGTCTACTTTCCTATGTTTTATCACGACGACCTCCGTAGTCCAGTGGGTAAGACTCTTGACTCACAATCCGGAGGTCGCGGGTTCGAACCCGGCATGCGCAAATAAATTTTATTTGATTAATTTGTGTTATTTCACAATTAATTCATTTAAAAATAATATATAGTATATTTGCGGCATGTTCCAGAGTGGAAGATACTATCAGTATCGCCCTGGTGTAAGACCACCATTCAGAATTGAAACGTTGCTTGAAAATGGCTTTAGCCGTGTTTGGTGACCAGATCTGAATAGCCAGGTACTTTCCAACCTTCCTCTTCCCACCTCCTTCCCCTCCCCACTACCCTCAGCCTCACAACATACCCCATTTTGGGATGCCATAGTCTCACTGGCTCCAGACGGGAGCAGTTGAGATTCTTGTGCGGTATTCACTGTAAAAAAAAAAAAACTATTCCCTGTCACTTTTTAAATAATTTTTTTATGATATTACACTCGAAGAGCTTTGACATAATTATATTACGCATTTAACTGATGTACAGAGTGTAACAGAGTTTCAGCCGAAGGATTTTGACCAGCGAATCCTGAGTATATTTAGAGCACAAAAATAGATATCATTTTGCTGTTAAAAACAAAGAAAAACCTTTCCAAACACACGTCGCCACTGTTCATACTCCTACACATAGCGGCGGGATTAGGTGATACGCGCGCCGTTTTGTGTGTTACCACGCTGCTGGAAAGAGACAGAATCACGTGACCCGCTTGGCTATACTCGACTACTCAGTTGCCACTTGAGATGGAAAATTGTTTTTAATTGAAAAAAACATCATTGGACATTAAAATTACATTCACATTTTTTGCTTCAAATGTTCAGGAATCCAATTAGTAGTTCCAGAAAGAGGTTGTAAGTCACTTCTTCATTCTAGATATCTTCTATCTTTTTCGTTTTTATACAAGACGTCCGAGAAGGAAAATTTTTCATCGATGACTTTCGTACGACCCCTTTCTGGGACTTCTATGTTGCATACTCAATTAGAATCTTTATTTTTTTAAATTTATTTTTATTACTTGTAATAAAAGCTTTTATTTTCCACTCTTATTACGCGAATTTTTTACGTTCAGATTTATTAGTAAGTCAATAAAGTCGTCGCTCTCAGGGTTGGTCCTTTTAGGGCCGGTTTTATAAACGAAGTACCAAATTTCTGTTAAGTAACGAACCATTTTTCGTTAACGAACCGCTATCCGATCGTTATTTTATTTTACGTACTATAAACAAATTTGCATTACTAGCGGTCATCGGTTACGTTTAGTGCTAAAGTTTTTTTACTGGCAATGTTTTTGGCAAATTATTGTCTCTGATATTGTTTTTATCTATGGGTATTACTTTAGTTGTCAAAGTTGATTGTTATTTATGCAGAAGTCCTGAACTGTGTCACTATTCATGGTTATGTAATTGTTTCTCAAGGAGGCTATTATTTTAGTAACTCTCCATACAACGATGCACGCTGTCGACAATCAATTCATTTAAAATAATATATAGTATATTTGCGGCATGTTCCAGAGTGGAAGATACTATCAGTATCGCCCTGGTGTAAGACCACCATTCAGAATTGAAACGTTGCTTGAAAATGGCTTTAGCCGTGTTTGGTGACCAGATCTGAATAGCCAGGTACTTCCCAACCTTCCTCTTCCCCACCTCCTTCCCCTCCCCACTACCTTCAGCCTCACAACATACCCCAATTGGGGATGCCATAGTCTCACTGGATCCAGACGGGAGGAGTTGAGATTCTTGTGCGGTATTCACTGTAAAAAAAAAAAAAGACTCCCGTGAAGTCGCCAACAGCTTGCAGCATTGATCCCAAAGCGTAGAATCGTAGTGTCAGTGACATCTGCTGTGCGGGCGTAACTGGATGGTTTCGACGTGTCGCCGGCACTAATTGAGCTTCAATTATATTTAAAATTTGAGCCACGGTTCTCTTTGACAACCGAAATCTCATTTTAAAATTGATGTCCGCATCACAAGAAAATAATCCGGTCTATGGATAAAAACACGTAGACGTCTCCGTCCTCCTGCAGCTCCTTCTTCCCTGCTACTGCTATTAGATGATGACGATGGCGTGTCATCTTCAAGCATTGCCAAACGCCCATCCCCACTTTCGCTGCTCAATGAATAATCCATGTCACAAATGCAAATAATATAATACTGTCTCTTTAAACTAAGCGATCGTCGGGCAACAACCAACTACTACTGACAGCTGTCAAATAACATTTGAGCGCCGACAAGCAACAAAACGGATCGTTATCCGTTTAACTGGTCAAAATCAGTCAGTTAAGCATTAACCGAAACTTAAGCTACAGATAACCTAACGAACGTTTATAAAACGGCAAAATCGGGCGGTATACCAAATATTTGTGGCGGTAAACCAAAAATGGTATCAAGCGTAACGAACGGACGTTTATAAAACCGGCCCTTAGTGACCGATCTCTTAGCAAAGTTGTTGAACGCGTTGCTACAACGGTTGAAAATTAATTCGCAACAAATATTTAAGTCGATTGGTTCGATTGATAGGAAAATCGCACACTTACTACGATCCAGACATTCCGGTTATAAGATATACTTACAATATATTTTTACCAACGCGCCGCGCCGGTTTTTGAAAAACCTAGCTGTAGTATCGAAGTTGTAAAACTATTTAAAAATAATCGCTTCAGTATTTGAAAAAAAAAACTGATTTTTATTTGAGTTATATTCTCTTAAATTAAATGTGAGCGCTGTAGACCAGCATAGGTTCCAAAGAGATAAAATTGTTGTCACTATGGTTTTTTATGATTTGATTTTTTTAATCATTATTATCTGTTTTATTATTTACATACTGTTATTTTGTATTTAATTTAGGCCTACTCGGGTAATCTTTTTTCTTTTATTATCTTTATTAGATTTTATCTATTGTTTACAACATTTTATACAGGTTCATTACCTAATCCTCATTGGATCTAATGCAACATTGAAATATTATGTACAAATCACAAGTGCGCCCCACGGTTGAATTTGGCAGCCACCTCTGGTCTGGAGCTCCAAAATACTTGAAAAATACCCTCGACTCTGTGTAGAAACGGGCGGTCCATTTGATAGATTCTCCCATCTTAACAGACGGATTGCAATCTTTAGAGCACAGGCGTCGGGTGGGAATGCTATCCTTGTTCTACCGGTATTACAACGGAAGACGCTCCGAGGAACTAGCGTCATTGATCCGTTCGGCACCGGTGCATAGTCGGGAAACACGCCAAACGCGTGCCCAACATAATGTGTACACGGTTGACATTTGTCACATCAGAACGGGTCGCTTTTTCGACTCGATCTTGTGTTCAACAGCTCGGCTGTGGAATGATTCGCGGATCTCTGTGTTTCCTCCTTCCTACAACATGGGTCTCTTCATGTTCAATTTTCACTTCGAACCAATGTTCATTCCTTTCTCTCCTCAAAAAGACCCTCCACACAGCATCTCAGATGACATAGGCCTTGAGATTAATTATTATTATTCTCAGGGCCTCCTGTGTGGAGTTAACGTAAAAATGTATATTATTATATTATACTTACTGATTGTGAATCTATATCTATTTTTTGCATCATTCAAACGTTGTTTTTTTTATTAGTATTATCAAATTGAAATTTCTTGCCACAAAAGTGTAACATTATCTTGAGCAGAGTGATTCTTTTTCAATATTCTGACTTACAAACAGTCTGTCAAATAAGAGTAGAAAACATATGAGGGCGCCACTGTAGTTCAAATGGCAATACTAAATGGGCTCTCCTCACGACACTGCATGTAGTGACTGCGGCAGTGACTGCAGAGAGCGTGGAGTTGAGCAAACTAGCGCTGTCTCGTTTGTTAAAGGGCCGCTAAAACGAGACAGCGCTAGTTCGCTCAAACCCATACTCTCTGCAGTCACTGCCGCAGTCACTGCATGCAGTGTCATGTGTAGGCCGCTAAACATATAACTCATGGTGTTGATGTAAAGCTGTGTAACCTATATTTTTTATGAAAATTAAAATTTTCATTACAATATGATTACCCACTGATCTCAAAATTAGAATTGGTTATAGGTATATTATTATTATACCTTCGCAATTTTGTGTTAACACAATGAAGAAAAATGATAATGTAATAAAATATAAAGCACAGTTTAGAGATTGCTCACATTTATTTACTATTAAGTACCTAGCGTTGCCCGGGCTTTAGATAGTGTCTCTAATTTTAGATCTGAATATATTTAACTCATTCAGATCTAAAAGTAGTGTAACTTAACTCACCGTTAGTGATTCTTCCTTTCTATCTACTGTTAAATTCAAATTTATGTTAAATTAAATGAAAACAAATCGCTTTATGAAACACCTCTTTTAATCAAATTAATGTCATGAACAATTTTTTTTTAAAGTGTGGTTTACTGTGTTCTATAGATACATTCAGTGAAATTGCACTTTAAAATAATATTTGACAGTGAAATTGGTGTTGCCAGCCTACAAATTTTGTAGTTCAATTTTTTATATTTTCTACTCTTATTGGACAGACTCTATGTACATCGTTTTAAGTTAGTAGTGTTTTAAGATAAAAATAAACTCACTTAAAATAAACATCGTCTAATTATTGTTAATGCTAACATTGAAGTAGATAGAGGAAAAGGAGACTCAAGTTCGTGTTGGCTTCACTGACTCTCTGAGCACCAATTTCTTTTCATCCTAAATATAATGATTTTTTTATAATAAGTTTCAGCGTGATTTATTTTTGGGTTTTTATGGCGTGTTGCGCTTCGTCTTATTTTAACCAACGTTTCGGACAAGATTAAAGTGTCCATCATCAGGGCAGATATGTAGATGCAAGGTAATTTTTTTTTTTTTTTACATGAATACCGCACAAGGCATCCCCAATTGGGGTATGTTGTGAGGCTGAAGGCAGTAGGGAGGGGAAGGAGATAGGGAAGAGGAAGGTGGGGAAGTACCTGGCTTTTCAGATCTGGTCACCAAACACGGCAGAAGCCATTTCAAGCAACGTTTCAATTCTGAATGGTGGTCTTACCCCAGGGCGATACTGAGAGTATCTTCCACTCTGGAACGTGCCGCAAATATATCTACTATATATTATTTTAAATGAATAAATTGTGAAATACACAAATTAATCAATTAAAATTTATTTGCCATGCCGGGATTCAATCCCGCGACCTTCGGAATGCGAGTCAAGCGCCTTACCGCTGCACTACGCCTAGATGTCCATCATCAGGCGGAAGTAATGCTGTTCGAGACTTTGGCTAAAGAAGGAGGTGGCGCATAATAACACGGCATAATAACCCAAAAAAAAGCAAAAAAAAACCAGGACAAGACTAAACTTAGTCAATAAGCTGGCTGGTACTAGCTGGGGATGCGACGCCAACACGCTCAGAACGGCATCCATTGCCCTGGTTTTCTCAGCAGCTGAATACTGTGCTCCAGTATGGGCCAGAAGCGCCCACACTTCCATGGTCGACGTTCAGCTTAATGCCACAACATTCGAACATCAGCGGAACCTTAAAATCGACTCCTCTTCCTTGGCTCCCCGTACTTGCAAATATAACCCCGCCAAATATCAGGCGAGAGATTGCAACACTGAGGGAATACAAGAAGGCGCTGCAAAAAAGCGAAATACCCTTGCACGATGATGTCGTTTCTCACCCGGCATGCCGCTTAAAGTCTCGAAAACCCTTCTGGACGGAAAGAGAAAGACTCCTTCGAACACCTCTCACCCCAGAAGATAGGTGGAAGCTTGAGTGGCAATCAGCCAACGTCAAAAACGCCCATCTCGTGCAAGACCCCACTGAGAGAGAGCCTGGGTTCTCATTGCCTCGCAAACTCTGGACTGCCATCAATAGGATAAGGTGCTCCCATAGCCGTTGTGCTCACATGATGCATAGATGGGGCCTTAAACAGTCGGCGACGTGTGAATGCGGTGCGGTGCAGACCACCAAACATGTGGTCAACGAATGCCCGCTCCATTCATTCCCCGGTGGGATTGATGAGGTCCACAGGGCAACGCCTGAGGCCCTAGACTGGCTCGCAGACCTAGATGTCCCCCTCTGACCCCCCACCATACGAAAGAAGAATAACCCAAAAATAAATCACGTGAAAAATCTCAAATCGTAACAGGTTAAGTTCTGTACACACATCGCTGTGGCTAACGAAACACAATGCCATCTACTAGAATAGACCCAACCTAGATAACCAAGTGTTGTGTCGATAAATTAACTCACACCGTCATCTGCTAGAAACTTTTGGAACTTACAAATAATTACAATGCATTGTCCTATAAAAACATTTAATTCGCAATAATAAATATTGGGGTCAATAATCTAAGTAAAAACTATCCTTTTAAGTTGGACCAAATTACACACAGTAAGCCAAATTTCATCAAAATCGGTTAAGTGGTTTCGGAGTTTATCTCGAATTTTTATATATATAAAGAAGATATTTTTTTGTTGTTGTTCGACAGTAACTGTAACTGTTCATTTAGAGCACAATGTTTCTTATTTTAAAATTCTTAAGGTTTGGGAAGATAGGTAGGACCTACTCAAAAAAAGTTTTAATGTTCTATAATTAGCAATACATATCTACTACTTTAGAAATTTCGTTTCATGGCACCATTCCCCTTGTCATGCGATGCTGAGATAGAATATCTGTTCTGCCTTGTGGTATCTTGAACAGGTCGTAGTATCATACCTAGTACCTACCTAGGTTCACAAGATAATTTGTCTAATACTAATATTTTTTTAATTGTTTTCTAGAAGCTAAAATGGCAGACATGACAGACAGCAAGACGAATGGACCGCAGCAGCCCGAGGAACAGCAGGTGGAAGTTGTTGAAGAGGTTATGCAGGTCAAGAAGGTCACCGCAGTTCACAATTTCATTGTGGGACCAGTCCAGTCGTGTCCAGATGGATATGGGATGGACGCACTGGGAGAGCTGAGACCTCAGTTTTAGAAGATCTATATTACCTTCCATCTGAATCAACGTTTTGTGATAAAAAATCTACATACAAATTCATCATATACAAATCAGTGAACATTTCGACACGCGCGCCGACCTACGTGAAGCAACCTTACCGTAATCCGATAGCTGTAAGGGTTCTGTTGTTTCAAAGTACTTGATTAATTTATCAAATTTTATTTCTGTAAATATTCTATTCAAGTTCTGTGAAACAACTGGCAAATAATCCATGGTGAACTTGAATCCAACTGTCGAAACTTTTTAATTTATTTTTTTAGTTCTATGAAATAACTGGCCATTAGTCGTTTTCTTTCAAGCATTTTCAGGAACGTTCAAGTTCTGTAAAATAACTGGCCATTTTAACTTGGCACTGATGTATTCGTTCGCCCAGTCGTTTTCGATTACACAATTTCAGGAATGTTCAAGTTCTGTGAAATAACTTGCCCTTTTCGTTCGTAGTCCTTTTCGGCCACACAATTTCAGGAATGTTCAAGTTCTATAAAATAACTGGCCATTAGTCGTTTTCGGACACACAATTTCAGGAATGTTCAAGTTCTATAAAATAACTGGCCATTAGTCGTTTTCGGACACACAATTTCAGGAATGTTCAAGTTCTATAAAATAACTGGCCATTAGTCGTTTTCGGACACACAATTTCAGGAATGTTCAAGTTCTGTGAAGTAACTTGCCATTTTCGGTCACCCATTTTCAGAATGTTTAAATGAATGAATAAATTTGTTTGCTAAATTTAAAAATATCAATATTATTTTTTTATTTAGCCAAAACGTAAATGTTTACAATAATAATATGTTACATATCATTCATCAGTTTTTGTGGTTACCCAATTAGAGAAATATTCTCGGGTCTAACTGGGGAGCTAGTCTTTGTACTTATGTTATATATTTAGAATTGCTTATAGATAATATGTATAGTTACAAAGAAAAATGTCGTAATAATTTATATCAAACCTACGGAAAAGGTAACAAGAAACTTGGCTTACGTGAATTACAAGGGCTGTTATAAATAAATAGTAAAAACAACCCCCTGTTGAAGTATTACCAAGGTGTGGCAAAGGAAAATTTCGTGTCCACTTTTGCTTTGTGGGTTGTAAAGAAAATATGATTTTTGCTAAAAGTGCTTCGTGGTTTAAAAACTGTTACCTACATATGTCATACGCAGGACGTATGAAAATCCTAAAAGTGAACGATTTGGAGATTTTACGTAGGAAGCGTGACGATTTGGTGTTTTTGCAAGTTATAAAAATGTATTTTATTTTTAATTAGGGGTATTTTCCCAGTGAATTGGTCCTTGTAGCGTTTGCAATAATAGTCTATAATCTTGAACAATATGAATAATGTTAAACCAATGGAATTACACCATAAATAGGAGTTAAAATTGAAAAAAAAATCGATTGAACGGAAATTTAAGTAGGTAATTATTAGAACATATTTATATTTTTGAAAAATAAATAAAATATTAGGAATCTGTCTTTTTTTACATTACCTCTCAAGGGAGGCCCGGAGGAAAATAATTTCCAATAGGCCTGTCACTTTTTTAAGAAGGATAAAAATTCTCGGGTTATGAATAACCTGAAAATATTTGCAAATCTTCTACTACCACCACAGTAAGCGGAAAAAGTCGCTTATTTTATGATGGAGGACTTAGCCAGCCGAGGAAATAAGTAGGGCCTGCCTGGGGGGGTCATCTTAGAGAAAAATCTGGAGTCGGTGTTGTCCAGGAGTGACTGAATCCATTCCTCCAACTGCGGTGTAAGGCGATGGGTCGAGAGAATCCGGCTGAAGAGGTCAAAGGGCCTCCTTGAACAAGTCTCTCTCGATCCGCTACGACACGCTGAAGGTGGGCAGACGTATCCGACGCCAAGACTCGGACTAACCTCACCCCATGAACCCGGGTACCCCTGCTAAGTCACCAAACGTAGCGAAAAGTAGAAAGTACTGGAAGGTGGGGCGGGGTATGTTGGTGAGTCTCGAAGGTTCCGAAAAGTTCTATAAGGTTTGACAAAGCTGTAGAAAGTTCTAAAAGGTTCCATAAGGCTGTAGAAAGTTTTGAAAGGAGTGGAGGAGTGAATCGGTGTGTCTAGAATGTTTCGGAAAATTCTAGAAGGTTCCATAGAGCTGTAAAGGTTCTAAAAGGTTCGATAGGGCAGTACAAAGTTCTTGAGGTAGTGGCGGAGTATGTCGGTAAGTTTACATGGTTCCGGAAAGTTCTAAAAGGTTCGATAAAGCTGTAGAAAGTTATAGAAGTAGTGGTATAGTACTTCAGTGGATCTAGAAGGTTCCGAAATATTCAAGAAGGTTCCATAAGGCTGTAGAAAGTTCTGAAGGGAGTGGAGCAGTGTGTCGGTGTGTCTAGAAGGTTCCGGAAAATTCTAGAAGATTCCTCAAAGCTGTAAGAAGTTCTAGAAGGTTCGATAAAGCTGTACAAAGTTCTGAAAGAAGTGGCGGAGTAAGTCGGTGAGTCTAGAAGGGTCCGGAAAATTCTATAAGGTTCGATAAAGCAATAGAAAGTTCTGGAAGGAGTGGTATAGTACGTAAGTGGATCTAGAAGGTTCCGAAATGTTTTATAGTTTCGATAAAGCGTTAGAAAGTTCTGGCAGGAATCGAAGAGTAGGTCGGTGAGTTTTTTAAATTTCGATAAAACTATAAAAAGGATTGGCTTCTGGAAGGAATGGTGGAGTACGTCGGTGAGTTTAGAAGGTTCCGGAGTTTTAGAAGGTTTGGTAAAGCTGTAGAAAGTTCTGGATGGTCAGGCGGAATATGTCTGTGAGTCTAGAAGGTTCTGAAAAGTTCTAGAAGGTTCGATAAAACTGTAGAAAGTTCTGGAAAGAGTGCAGTACGTCTCGTCGGTGAGTCTAAAAGGTTCCGAAAAGTTCCAGAAATTTCGATAAAGCTGTATAAAGTTCTGGAAGAAGTGGTGGAGTATGACGGTGAGTCTAGATGGTTCCGGAAAGTTCTATAAGGTTCGATAAAGCTGTAGATAATTCTGGAAGGAGTGCCAGAGTACGTCGGTGATTCTAGAAGATTACGGAGTTCTAGACGGTTCAATTAGCTGTAGAAAGTTCTGGAAGGATGGCGGAGTATGTCGGTGTATTTAGAATGTTCCGAAAAGATCTAAAAGGTTCGATAAGGAGTGGCGGAGTGTGTCGGTGAGTCTAGAAGATTCTGGAAAGTTCTATAAGGTTCAATAAAGCTGTAGAAATTTTGGCAGGAGGGTGGAGTACGTTGGTGAGTCTAGAAGGTTCTGAAAAGTTCAAGAAGTTTAGATAAAGCTATGAAAAGTTCTAGAAGGAGTGACGGATTATGTCGGTGAGTTTAGAAGGTACCAGAAAGTTCTGTTAGGTTCGATAAAGCTGTAGAAAGTTCTGGAAGGAGTGGTAGAGTACGTCACTAGGTCTAGAAGGTTCCAAAAAGTTTTATAAGGTTTAATAAAGCTGTAGAAAGTTCTGGCAGGAGTAGCAAAGTACCTCGGTGAGTCTAGAAGGTTCTGGAAAGTTCTAGAAGCTTGGATAACCTTAATTTTCAACATATATTACTAAAAAGTGTACAGTATGCATGCCGCTAAAACTCAAAGATGAGTCCCTGTACGATAACGGGAATTATATTGTGTGGTAGCCCTCTATCCCCCATCCATGAAGAAAGTTCCGGTTTTTACCTAAAGGGCGTGCTTTTAAAGATATAAGGGCTTGAAGTTTCGCCCTCTTGAAATTTCTAGAACAGGTCAAAATATTCCAGAGTATTCTTGAGCATTCCACCACATTCCAGAACATCCAGGAACATTCTGGAATGTTGTGGAATGTTCGGGAATAGGATGGAACGATCAAGAACATACCGAAACATCCCAGATCATTGTGGATTATTACAGAACACTCCTGAATGTTGTGGAATGATTTGGACCATTATTCTAGAACATTTGAATTCTTTTTTTTGTATGGGGCTACCCATATGGAGTATATAAAGCAAGATCCGTCGTGGATTCGAACGTCAATTGAATCTCATATCAACTCCTTGAGCGAAGCCGGACACCCCAGTCAGAGTATTTGGATAATTCCACAACGTTCCAGAATAACCCGGAACATTCTGGAAAATTGTGGAATGTTTGGGAATAGGGAATCGGAAACATCAATGTGAAATATTCCAGAACACTCTCTAATGTTGTCCTTAGCGAAGCCGGGTAACCCAGCTAGTTTATTAAATAAAACATCTAATTAAACATTGTCAAAAGCTCCGCACACATCAAGGCAAACACCGACAAGGAATTCATTATCGGCCAGGGCCAACTGGATATCAGAAGTCAGGATGGACACACTTTCGATCGTACTTTTTCTTTTTCGAAAGCCAAACTGAGAGCAGGGAAGAATTTTCTCATTTTCTACATACCAGTCTAGACGTCTTTTAATCATATGTTCAGCTATTTTAACTAAGGAAGATGACAGAGCTATAGGTCTGCAAGAAAGTCCAGAGTTAGGGTCTTTCTGGGGTTTCAGAATGGGAACAATTATTTGAGTTTTTCAGGATGATGGAATTTTGCCGGAGTCAAAGATCAGATTTATAATTGACAGAAAATAGTTTCGTGTGGTAACGTCGCAGTTTTTAATAAAGCTATAAGGAATTCCATCTAGACCAGCGGATGAGTCTGTGAGATCGTTTAAGACCTCCATAAGTTCCGTTAAATTGAAGTGAGTGTCCATCCAACCCCGTGTATTAAATGAGTATGTAAATTCTGTTTCATTAAAACTACTTGCAGTTTGAGGAGTTAGTTTATCGGCAAATTCCTTCACCCACTCTGAAGTGAGTGGTCGAGTCACCGTTGGGACGTGAGAACCCTTAAACCTGCAAATTGAATTCCAAACAACTGAAAGAGGAACTTCGGGAGATAATGATGAATTTTTTCCAGCCTTGACGTTTTTTTGTTTTTTAGAAGACGTTTGGTCTTAGCTTCAATCTGTTCATACTGAAGGAAGTTCTCCAAATTCATATTTGCTGAATAAATTTTCGCATATTTTTTCCTCATATCTACTGCGTCTGGGCATTCAATATCCCACCAAGGAGCTGGGGGAGGTTTCCCTTTGTTACGTGTCGTTTTAATGGGGATAAATTTTTCTGCGGCCGAAATGACTGCTGACACCAATAAATCGTAACATTCCGCAACATTTGTAGTAGGAGAGAGCAGATTTTGCACAGAGAACTTTGTATGATTTGAATAGTCATTCCAGTTGGCCCTGGCAGTTAGGAACCTTGGTTTTCGACTACTGCACTTGACATTTTTGTTGGAATGGTAAATATTTGAGGATTCAATGAATATGGGGTAATGACCACTCCTATGAGGGTCATCCAAAACCTACCATAACAGGGATGCGGCTATGCTGGAATTGCAAATAGTAAGATCAACCATGCTGGGTCGCTGACCAGGCACCTGAAGACGGGTAGGAGAACCATCATTGATGATACAAAAGTCTAGTTCGTCTAGTAGATCAACAATATCTCTGCCCATTCTGTCAAAATTGTGAGCTCCCCATAATCCGTAATGGGCATTGAAATCTCCCAGAACAAGAGAAGGGGTAGTGAACTTGGAAAACATTGCTTTCAGGATTGATTTTGAAGGTTTATTAGATGGTGATTGTTAAGATTTCAGGTACTGAAATATTAATATTTGTGATTGTCACCCTAATGGTTGTGGCAACATTTTTTTGTGTTGGCAATTGCCAGGGCGAGTTCGTATTGCCACGGATTTTAATTCCTTCTTCTCTTGTTACCATCCGTCTTGGGCGGGTCGTTTTTGGCAAAACGTCTGCTGCCAGGTTTTCACTTCATGTGGGTTATAAAACCGCGGAGAGAGATAGCATCATTGAGCTCACCCTACATGAGCTACCCTACGGGTCTTTATTGTGTGAATAAAGACCAATTATTCAAGAACTGGAGTTATTATTGAAGAGTTACTCCAGCCACACTTCCCGTTGGAATCTGGTGTTACCACGCCGGATTGCTCTGTCAGGAGAGCGGAAGTACAGATCCTGAACATTGATCCATTCGAGCCGGGTGATCATTATTTGGATTGATTCATTCAAGCTGGGTGATCATTATTTGGATTGATCCATTTGAGACGGAAGATCATTATTTGGAGTGGCCCAGTCAGGCCTCATCATCATCGGGAGTGGTCCAGTCGGCGTCCTCATCACCATCATTGGATTGATCAAGCGAGCCTCATCACGACGCTCGCATGCACAGAAAATCAGGTTGTAGCCTTCCTTTCATTGTCCTTTCAAATTCCATTTAAAAAGCTAAAAATCTGTGTAGATGCCACATTATTTCGTATTGATTATATCGAATTACATTCGGGTGTTCATAATCAGATGCTTTCAATATAGCATAAATTTATTGGTGATAATAATTTTTATTGTTGTATTCAGTCTGCCGAATAACTTTGCTTTGCCTACCTACATTTCTAGCCACGCGTTTGCAAGTTTCGTCTTTGTATGCCATAGTATTGTGATTGGGTTCTCTATGATCTATAGTACTAATCATTTTTGTTTACGTCAAACCGCGTCAAACTGCCGTATTGTGTTTTCAGTTTTTAAATCAAGTTAGTGTTATTTCGTTAAAAAATGGAACTCGACAGGTTGATTAAACGGCGCGGGGTTTTGAAAGGTTCATTAACGAGATTCGAAACCTATTTAAGCAACGAAAATGATATTACACCTGGCGTATTGTCATCGAGGTTAGACGCCATCAAGCCTTCTCTGATAGAATTCTCCAAAATTCAGCTGGAGATTGATTTATTGAACAAATCAGAAGATAATGACGCGAGGGATAATTTTGAAGGTACATATTTTAATATAATTGCATTAGGACAGGAAATGTTATCAAAATTTAAGAAGACTGAAAATGTCCCAAATGTCTCAGTAAATTTACCACCAATCTCTATACCAGTGTTTTCAGGTGACAACCATAAATGGTTGACTTTTAAAAATTCGTTCATTGCCTTAATTCATGATAACAGTAAATTAAATAATGTTCAGAAATTTCATTACCTTATTAGTTATGTGTCCGGAGAGGCACTTGATTTGATTAGTTCTCTAGAAATAACCGGGGATAATTATAGTGCAGCTTGGACAATGCTTATTTCGAGATACGAAAATGTCCGACTTATAGCAAATAGACATTTGAATTTCTTATTTAATTTTACACCGTTAAAACGACAGAATCATCATGAATTACGGAATTTAATTGATCAAGCAAACATTCATTTGAGAGCTTTACACAACTTAAAGCTACCAACAGAACATTGGGATACATTAATCATACATATTCTAACCTCAAAGTTAGATAATCACACACGTAGCCTTTGGGAATCAATAGAGTGCGACAAAATTTATCCTACATTCGTGCAGTTTAGCAATTTTATTTCACAAAGGTCTCAGATCCTGGAAACTATCCAAGGTGACATTGGTGGAATGCAACAGAAATCGGAACCAGTTGCAACAAAACCAAGGTTTTTTAATTTTAAGGAAAGGAATTCTACAAACAAGGTTATGTTAGCGTCGGGCAACGTTAATTGTATGCTGTGTAATGACAGTCATTTCATTTATTCGTGCAAAATATTTGTTAACAAAGAACCAGCGGCACGAAGAAAGCTCGTATCAGAGAACAATTTATGTTATAACTGCCTAAAACCGGGGCACCCTTCAAAGGTGTGCAGGTGGAAGGAAAAATGCAGTGTTTGTGATCGAAAACATCACACTCTGTTACATATCAATACTGATAATGTACAAGCGGGTACTTCAGCTGGCAAGGGTCAGTCGGAGGCACCAGTAAATTTAACATGTCATAGTGACATGAACGGGCGGGAAATTTTACTATCTACCGTAATAGTAAAAATAGAAGACGCGTATGGTGGAACACACAAAATACGCGCACTTTTGGATTCGGGTTCAATGTCTAATTTTATTACAAAGGATACTTGTAAAAGATTAAATTTGCATTGTACAAAGTTGAATATACCTGTTTCAGGTTTGCATAATAATTTAATTCATGTAAAGGAAACAGTTGACATTAAATTTAAATCATTATGTTCTCAATACCGGGATGAAATATCTTGTTTGGTATTAGATGAGATTTCTTGCAATCTTCCGCAGACCTTGATTAATCCAAAAATGTTGAACATTCCAGACGGTATCCAGTTAGCTGATCCGCAGTTTTACCAGCCAGCTTCTATTGATATGCTGATCGGAGCAGAGATATTCTGGCAGGTGGTTCGTACGGATCAGATACAGTTAGGAAAGGATAAACCTTCATTGCATCGAACGGAGCTAGGCTGGATAATATCAGGAGCTGTACAGAGGCGTCATAATTCGAGGCCAGTTAAAGTTTGTCATATTTCATTAAATTCTTTGCAGAATCAAATAGAAAGGTTTTGGAAGGTTGAAGAATATGAAAATAGTAAGCATCACTCTCTGGAAGATAGTGAATGTGAAAAGATTTTCAAAGGCACGCATAAACGCGATGCAAATGGTAGATTTGTAGTCAACTTACCATTTAAATCTAACCTATCTCAATTAGGAGATTCATTTAGTATTGCTAAAGGTAGATTAGTGTCAATGGAAAGAAAATTCTTAAGACAACCAAGTTTAAAGGAACAATACTCGGAATTTATTGATGAGTATCTTGCATTAGGTCACATGACTGAATGTGAACCTCCAAAACGCGATGAAACTACTTATTATTTACCACATCACGCTGTATTTAAAGAATCAAGCACAACTACTAAAATTCGTGTTGTTTTTGACGGGTCGGCTAAACCCGCTCGAGGGATTTCTTTGAATCGCGCTCTAATGATTGGGCCCACCATTCAAAATGATATATTTTGTCACTTGGTATTTTTCAGAAAACATCAATATGCAGTCACCGCAGATATTGCAAAGATGTACCGCCAAATTAATATCAACCCGGAACACAGAAATTACCAACGTATATTATGGAGAAAGGATGCGGAGGATTGTTCGAAACACTATACGCTAAACACGGTGACATATGGTTTGGCTCCTTCGCCTTATTTAGCAATACGTTGTCTGCATCAGCTAGGTAATGACGTTTCATTTACTCATCCATTAGCTAGTAAATCCCTTAAGGAAAATTTTTATGTAGATGATTTTCTTTCTGGTAGTGACTCCATTGATACTTGTCACTTGCTTAAATCACAAATCATTAATGCGCTTGCTACAGCAGGCATGGAGATTAGAAAATGGAGGTCTAATGCGCCCTCGATTAATGATTCTAAAGATAATTTAGAATTATTGCCAAATGAATCCAATGAAGCTAAGATTCTCGGATTAATATGGGACACCAAACTTGATGAGTTTACCTATCAGGTAGAAAGCATAGACGCAAAGTTAGAAGTAACAAAACGTCAAGTTTTATCATTAATGTCAAAAGTGTTTGACCCTTTAGGACTGGTAGGCCCAGTAATCATTGTCGGTAAGATAATTATGCAAAGATTGTGGAAGCTAAAAACATCCTGGGATGACAAGCTACCCAATGACCTTTTATTGGCCTGGCAGACTTACACGCTGAGTCTCAGTAAAGCAAATCATATTCGGGTACCGAGGAAAATTTTCTGCTTTAATAAAAAATCTTTTAGCTTACACGGTTTTTGCGATGCATCTCAAGGAGCATATGGCGCTTGTCTGCATTTAAGATCTACCGATGAACACGGCATTCACCAATCACAGTTAATATGCGCTAAATCTCGTGTAGCCCCACTAAAAAATTTATCGTTACCAGCGTCTGTGAGTAATGGAAGATTTGTATCTAGGCGGAGCAAGGTAAAGGCACTAAATTCTTTTATGCAGGATGGGTTGTTGAGTGTTGGAGGTCGACTATCACAATCCGATATTACCTCGCTCTCTCAAAAACATCCAATTTTGTTACCACAAAATCATAAGTTGACTGACTTAATAATAACCCATCTGCATTATGAGAATTTACATTTAGGATGTAATGCTCTGCTCGCATTACTGCGTTTACGTTTTTGGCCAATATATGGTAAAAACGCAGTGAAGCGAGCACTGCATAAATGTATTGTATGTTTCCGAGTCCGTCCGCGCGAGTGTCGCCAGCTCATGGGTGACCTTCCTGCTGACCGATTCCGAATCCAAAGACCATTTTATGTAACCGGCATAGATTTTGCAGGTCCAATTTTAATTAAGTCTGGTTTAGCCAGAAATGCTAAGAGTGTAAAATCTTACATATGTTTATTTATTTGGTTTTCAACGAAGGCAATTCACCTAGAATTAGTGACTAATTTAACTTCAATGGCATTTATGAATGGATTGAAAAGATTTATAGCTAGGAGGGGTAAACCCTCACGACTCTTTACTGATAATGGAACTAACTTTACAGGTAGTTATAGGGAACTTACTGAACTATTTGATTTTTTGAAGGCATCTGATAAAGAAATCCATAATTTTTTGGCCCAGCAGAATATTAGCTGGAGTTTCTTGCCTCCCCGCTCACCGCATCACGGGGGACTTTGGGAAAGTGCAGTTAAAATGACCAAGTTACATTTAAAAAAAGCAATGCGGTCAACTGTTTTGACATACGAAGGCATGAATACCATACTAATACAGATTGAGGCTTGTTTAAATTCCCGTCCTCTGACTCCATTAACATCAGATCCAAATGACTTAAACGCACTCACTCCATCACACTTCCTTATTGGCGACAACCTGTTAGCATTGCCTGAGCTTGATATCCACCATCTGCCTACAAACAGGCTTAATATTTACCAAAAGATGTCTACCGTTGTTCAATCTTTTTGGCACAGATGGAGCCGGGAATACCTAGCAGAATTGCAGAACCGAGTCAAATGGCAAGAAGGACGTCAACGCAGTTTACAGCCTGGTGACATGGTCATCATCAAAGACAACCAACTACCTCCGCAGTACTGGAGGATGGCGCGAGTGACGGAGATCCACCCTGGCCAAGACGGACGCGTCCGCGTCGTCTCCTTGAGGACGGCCAGAGGTGTCACCAAAAGAGCCGTGACACAGCTCTGTCTACTTCCCATGGAGGATCCTTCCTCCAACCTGGATTAAGAACCAATTACAACGCTAAAAGTGATGTGATGTGTAAATCAAAGTGCCGTCAGGCTCATCAGTGCCAAGTGTTAAACTATTTTCTCATAAGTGGGTGCAGCGCACCAGAAGGTTCTACGTTATTAAACTTTATTTTTTAATGTCAAGTCTGACATAGGGTTATATACTTAGTTATAAGTTTTTTGTTATTATTTTGATATCCATATATTGAATATTGTTTATTTTTGTATGTGAACTCGTTGGGTAAATTCTGGGTACCAATGTTGCAATCTCTTCTTATATTATTGTATGAAAAACAACTATTCCTTAATACTCGTTTTTGGGCGGGAATATGTTAAGATTTCAGGTACTGAAATATTAATATTTGTGATTGTCACCCTAATGGTTGTGGCAACATTTTTTTGTGTTGGCAATTGCCAGGGCGAGTTCGTATTGCCACGGATTTTAATTCCTTCTTCTCTTGTTACCATCCGTCTTGGGCGGGTCGTTTTTGGCAAAACGTCTGCTGCCAGGTTTTCACTTCATGTGGGTTATAAAACCGCGGAGAGAGATAGCATCATTGAGCTCACCCTACATGAGCTACCCTACGGGTCTTTATTGTGTGAATAAAGACCAATTATTCAAGAACTGGAGTTATTATTGAAGAGTTACTCCAGCCACACTTCCCGTTGGAATCTGGTGTTACCACGCCGGATTGCTCTGTCAGGAGAGCGGAAGTACAGATCCTGAACAGTGATATATACAAAAAAATTATTGTAGTATCAAAAATCTTTACGGCCGTCACTTGAAAAGGACAACCAATTGGTTTTACATCTACTGGGGAGAAGGGTAATGATTTTTTAATGAAAAGAGCGGAGCCGCCCTTTCCATCTTGACGGTCGTCTCGAAGACAGTGGTATCCCCTGACTCTGAAATCAGAATCCGGTTCCAGCCATGTCTCCGAGATGGCAGCCACTGCAATTGAGTTTGAGTGTAATGTGTTTAAAAATTCTTCAGTCTTATTTCTAAGACTATGACAATTCCACTGAAGAATCCTCATCAGAGGAGCCATTTCTAGTTGAGTTGATAATATTAGTAATTTGTTTAGCAACGTGGGATGGTATTTGAATGTTGTTTTTATTTAAAGTTTGTAAAATATGTAAAAATGAGGTGATTAGTGTAGAGTTAAGGTCTATATTATAATTTTGTTCTTTAGTAGATGACTTTGGGTAAGAATTGAAATTTGAACTGGAAGGAAGTTGTCCATTAGGGAACCACAGAAGGGATTCGTGATTAGCATTATTTTTTTTTTTTAGAACTCTTGTTTTCAACAGTTTTTCTAAATGAAGAAGAAGAAGGTTGAGAAGGGGTGGATTTTTTAGAATTTTTGGAAGTTACTTCAGAATAAGATGGAATGGATTTCTTAAACATTCTTGATGCTTCCGCATAAGATATGCTCTTCTCGGCCATTGTGTGTTTAATATTGCGCTGCCTTGACAGTTCAGGGCAAGGTTTGCTGATGGACATGTGAATTCCGGAGCAGTTTAAACATTTATAATTTTCCTCTGTTTTATCGCAGGAATTGTCACTATGGGATAAACTGCACTTGAAGCAATGGGGTTCTGATCTGCAGAGGTTCTTTGTGTATCCAAATCTGCAGCACTTGTAGCACTGTACACTTGGAAACACATAGAGCTCTACTGGTAAAGAGATGTTAAACATAGTAACATTTTGTGGAAGGTCTTTGCTGTCAAAGGTTAGGACAACGGATTGGGAGGGTCTCCATTCTACAGAGTTTCCCGTATTAAACCTGTAATTTAGACGACGCGCTTTTAACACTTTTCCGAAACCTTGAGGAACAGTAATGTTCTCCAGGATGTCTTCTATCGACCAGTGTGGTGGGATCCCTTTTGTGACACCTAGCCTTGTAACCTGATATGTAGGTATGAAAACGTTCTACAAGTTTTTTTTGGCAACATCAGATTTCACAAAGCTATTGGCCTCAGCCGCTGTCTTGAATTCAACAGAAAGACGGTTCCGGCCAACCGACTTCACTCCATTCCAGACAGGGTGGATTTTATTTTTAAACATAAAATGTCCAAAGTCCACATCGTATAAATTTGATTGTTTTTCATCCTTTGAAATTTTAGTCACGTGTGTAATGTAAGGTGGTCTATCAAGATTATTATACAGACGTGACATCTGTAAAGGAGTATTGTTTACCAGTGGGGCGGGTGTGGTGGAAGGGATTGCTGGACTTAGGTTTGAAATCGAGGAAGAAGTGGATGGAATTACATCCTGTAAAACAGAATTATTTTGAAGGGAGTCGTTTTGTTGATTTCTATTATCTGCTGGTTTAGCAATTTTTCTTTTTTTTGACGTAATCGTTACGAAGTCCGAAGCCTCCGGAATATTAACCGAGATCATTTTTTTCGTAACACTCGAGGATTCAGATAGCAAACCATCATCTGGGGGATCAGGTGGTTTTTCTTGATCCATTTTCAAATAGGTAAATCTAAAGGACACAAATCAATAATTTTTTTTTACCTTAACTGCACCAAAGAACCAATTACATAACACAAATACTTACTGAGAACACAAATATACAAGTTAAAACTATATTACACTAATTTACAATACTATTTTAAAACTATTATCTATATAAAATGATTAATTTTGTAAAGAGGAATGAAATGACACTGGCACAGTTAGACGGTAGCCTTTGTTTTTGTTGGGAAGGTTTATAACTTGTAATACGAAGCTACTTTCATCGCATCCCAAGCTCGGATCTCGCACAAAGAATTCTGCACAATTCTAAGCTTGGTAACCGAATGAATACATTCTAATAATGGGTTATATAAATAAATACTAGTATCCTGAGATCTTATTTGGCGGTTTGGTTTTGGAGAGCTGCCAAAACTCCAAGCTTGTTTGTTTGGTTTGACGATTTTATTTAAGAGATTCGTCATCTCTATTTGTTGTGGTTAATGGTCTTTATTCTTAGGAGTGACCACTGTCTCCTGTTGGTTGAACTGTATTTTGATTTTTTCCCCCAAGGTTCAACATTTGATAAAATTCTTACTATCCCGTTATTTTTTAACTGTTTCATGTAAATGATTGATACTTATGAGAGTAATTTAATTCTTCAATATATTTTATATGACTATCCCGTGATTTTTCCACTGTTTCATGTACATATTACTTGTCTAGCTATAATAAAATCTGGTTATTTTTCTATTGTTTTGTTCTAAAGATATCTCTTCATGTTCAAATTAAAGATTGTGTTTATTTTTAAAGCTCCCAATTTCTACCCATTGGATGAATCCACTTTCATTTAATTGGTGTGATAACAGGTACTTAATTAACTCCTTCCTAGATATCGTTGATTAGAGATTTCAATTTTTTTTTATAATTGCGCAATATCATATATATTAGTCCCGTTCTAGAATTCAATACCTACATATGATACCAACCCATTCTTAGACATACTTTGAATTTCTTGATTTAACTCAATTAGTCTTTTATTTTGTTTTCACCTTTCTGTTAATTATTTAGGCACGTCCCAAGGTCATATTAAACTACAATTTTAGTATTCCATTTTTAATTAAATATTTAATCACCCTTTAAGGTTAAACGATTTCTTTTCTACTCATTGCACCGTTAATCCCTGATATTTATTACGTTTACGTTCCGAGGTCATTCTAAACGTTCCATATGTCCCCAGTATAAATACGATTCATACAATATATATATATAGTTAATTATATATAATTTTGTCTCAATAAGTAAATTAATAATATACAAATATATAATTATATTAAAACTTAATAAAATAAATACAAATAATGAACTTGAAAATTATAGTACACAACTATTTTCAATAGTATAGATACGTTCAAAGGTTAAATCGATACCTTTTAAATCATTAATTAAATAAAGGTGTTGTTTGATAAAAATTTTCTTTATAATAATTTTTAATATTTTGTTATAATAATTAATTCAAATACCAACAGTCTGCTGCATGCTGCTTTCTCCTTGGAATCTGTAATTTTTTTATAAAATGAAAAACTCACCCCTCAAGGTTTTTCCGAACTGGGATCTACATGATTAAAACCTTGATGAAGTTTCCTACCTAATTATCTATCGTTCGAACTAAATTAAAATAAATCTTTTCGACTTCAATTTTATTTTATTCTCGTTTAATCTAGCTAAATTAATCGGCATTTGATATTTATCATTCTAAACTGTATTCTATTTTCAAAACTCTTTGATTAAATAACACTTATTTAAAACTTTAAACTTCACGATTAATTTCGAAATGGTAAATTGTTGTTCCTCCGAACTTTATTTAGTAACTAAATATAATTATGAATTATTATTTTTATTCTTCTTTTATCTTTTTATTAAATTTTTGAATTAATAATTATTATAGTATTTATCTAATAAAAGATTAATTAATACATGTGCCGTCCAATCGTAATTATGTAGCCGAATTATTCTTACTATTAATTATATAGATAATTATTATTAACCACTGTTTTTAAATTTTTGCTAATAAACAACACTTTTATTATCGCACCATAAATTATGATCAATCACTTTATTTATTCTAAATTTCATAATTTTACGAGGAAATTTATTTCAACTGCACTAATTTTCTAAACACTTAATTAAATTAATAGATTTTTTTGTTAAGGCTTTTCCGTTTACACTGGACGCATTTATTTATAACTCTTTTCAATTTACACTAATTTTAATACCGAATTTAAATAGTAAATATTTGTTAAAACTTTTTCCATTTAAACTGGACACAATTATTTATTTATTATCTTCACTGATTCTCTATCGCGAAATTTTATACAATATTTATTGATTATAAAATCCGAATTTTCCACTAAAACAAATTGTATTTATCACGAGCACTTTTAAATTTTTCACAAGTAATTAAAACGTAAACTTTATTTTTATTTTCACTGATTTTAATTGAAATTTTTTCTAAGTCACTGGGCTTGTTCAGATTTGAACACGAATTTTTACTGAGTCACTGATTTTAATTGCAAATTTTACAAGTCTCAGAATTCCAAACACTAAGAACATTTTCACAATTAAATTACCAAAACGTTTCGTCACGTCACACGAACCTTCGAATTTTCAAAACCGACGACTGACTTATCCCAAATGACGTCTGCACGTCTTTATATACCTCCTCGCAGGTCCAAAAGAGTGTATCTGAATTTCCTTTAATAAGACAATCTAATCCCTATCAACTCGTAATGTTTTGAAATTCCCACATTATTATGCCTTGTTCATATTGTTACGTTACAAAGTGACAATGTTTCCCCTAGCCCACTGTTCCCCCATTTTACGCGAGAATAGCTCGTAGTTCCTAAAATTCCCCCGCACCGCGCTGAGCTCGACGGGCAATTCTGCGCGCCGACCAACGCCCGCGGCCACTCCTCCGCTTGCCTCAGGCGCAACAACAGTGTCCCGAGTAATTGCGCTAAGGCGCTCTCGAGAACCTAAACTCGTGATGTATTTATAATGTGAATTGTGCACGAGAAGGCTCCCGCCCACCAGTAGCCTGTCTGCTGACTACCGCATTTCCTGCTGCTGTGAGTAAAATGTACCCTAGCCCTCTTTTGTGTGCCATGTCCCGCTCTTAAATTCACTAACGCGTGTGGAGAGATTGAGAGAACAGTTCCCCGTTATGTTAGAATTCTAGTGCTAGCAAATGCCCATGTGAAGTGTGCCGATGCTGGCAATTGTAAAACCCTGTCTACTTCTAAATGAATAAACCCTTTACGTGCAATAATGTGTTCTGATTGAGGAAGGAGACCCCGGAGATTGTGAGGAAAGGAGGAGGAGGTATTCACAAGCGAACCACAAGCACTCGCCCTGGTTTTGAGAGAACCTTGCTTGCGCCGGCTTTCCTGAGCTAGTTTTGTTGGCCTATTAATTGCATGTCCTTTCCAGGTTGGGTTTAGCAAATGGCCGTAGTAAGCGGCAATGCTAACAATACATAAGATCTTTCGTATCATTTCACTCATCTTGGGCTGGGAGGCAACTAATTTTTGTCTCGTATTTTCATACCTATAAGGTCCGGATCAGTAAGTCCTTGTTAGATTGCCCTAACTTTCTTTGTTCTACTGCTCATACAAATATAGTTTGAATATCCTGATTTTTGTGTTCTTTTTTCTCAATTCGTAAAAGGTCCGTCTTCAATAAATTATATTTAAATCTCAATTTTTCGCATCTCTTGCAAATCATTAAATCCATGCCGAAATCTTTACTATGCATTTTCGAATTTAAATTATTCTAAATTTCAATTCATTTTACTGCCACCTGTATGAACTTTTCCATCTATTTACGCCGTAGATTTGATTTTTTTCTTTTTTCTTTAATTTTCTTTTATTAACGACGCTCTTTCTATGAGTTTCCTTCTTTATTCTAATGTTATTTTCCATAACCCTACAAATAATTATATTCCAAGCCGTATTTATTAATTTCATGGATAACTTGGAATTGTATCGGTTTTCCCCACTTGGATCATCCCTATTTTCCGTTGTTTACCCTTTTTTACCTTACGCCCTATTGTTCTCGATGTTTGCCGTCTCTTGGAAAATTTCATTTTCTATCTGTTATTAATTAACATTTATGTCTCATTCACTCATATTTGACGATTAGTTTTTAATTAATGACGGAAATAATCATAAAATTTTTGGGTTGGTATTACAAATCAATTTTGATGTTGAAACCTGTCAGATTTATGTATTTTTCTTTATCTAAATACTACGTAAGGCCTGGGTTAATTTTAATGGCCCTTTTAATGGCTAATAGCTCTTATCTAAATAAAAAACCACGTTCGAATCTTTATTGTTTATAAAAACAATACACATGTGAGATCGACAACCATTTGTTACGTCTCATTTCTTCAGCAGTCTCGTGCAACTCTATGATTCACCCACCATCACAATTACGTAAAATGACTCCCTTTTCTGAGTTAAATCTATCGCAATGTGTTCAGTATTATCATTCTCCCCTAGGTATCCTATTCGATCTCTCTCAAATCCTTGTTACTGCACAAAAACCGCTGAATCGTCCGCTCGTTCAGTCGCTACACTCTTCATTCACCCATTTTTTTATGAAATTTTCCTTCCAAATCATTTTCCTAATATCTCCGCTTCATCTAGAATTGATAACAATAATTTTCCATTGTTTTTAATATTTCCATTTTCCTTTAGCACGTTTCCCTTGAATTTGTCATCTCCGGTCGTCACAAGCAATCGTACTATAGATGAAAATCCACCTAATAGCTTCCTTTAAATTTTTCTCATTTTCTATTCAATTTTTAATTAAAATTTTTCCATCGTTGTTCACGTGTATTTTTTTCACAACTCAAAGCTTCTAATTCAATTCGAAATTTATGGTTAACGATCCCATAAATGTACCCGTTATTCATAACATTTCTTGGGTTCGTTGTACTAAGGTCCTTCAATCGTCTTATCTTTATCATCTAGTTCGATAACCCCTTGGTTCAGTGGGAACGAAAAGGTCATTAATTATCTTCTTAATTATCGGGTGCAAAGGTCAATCCTTTGTTCCCCGTTGGTGTATACGCCTTCCCGTTTACTGATTGGCTTGTTTAATTTTTTATAGTCTTTGTCCCAATCTAATTTTGACGACCTCCGTAGTCCAGTGGGTAAGACTCTTGACTCACCGTCCGGAGGTCGCGGGTTCGAACCCGGCATGCGCAAATAAATTTTATTTGATGAATTTGTGTTTTCACAATTAATTCATTTAAAATAATATATAGTATATTTGCGGCATGTTCCAGAGTGGAAGATACTATCAGTATCGCCCTGGTGTAAGACCACCATTCAGAATTGAAACGTTGCTTGAAAATGGCTTTAGCCGTGTTTAGTGACCAGATCTGAATAGCCAGGTACTTCCTAACCTTCCTCTTCCCCACCTCCTTCCCCTCCCCACTACCTTCAGCCTCACATCATACCCCAATTGGGGATGCCATAGTCTCACTGGCTCCAGACGGGAGCAGTTGAGATTCTTGTGCGGTATTCACTGTAAAAAAAAAAAAAAAATTGCCTGTCAAAATTTCATGTGTTTGTTTTTACGTCTAAGAAAAGGGTAAATCCTTGCGCCGTGACGATTTTAACACCATCTGTGACTTTTTTATCAACACTCATTACAATTAGGATTATTATAGATCTCTACTGTCAATATGAACTCAATCAAATCTGATCCGATAGATGTCGTAAGTGTGTCCGTTTTATACGTAATTGATATTTTTTAATTAAAGTGGGGAGCTAAGATATTTTCTTATTTTCACTGTTGATTAATGCAATACATCACACCCCTATCATAAAAAAAATCAATCAATAAAATATGACAACACAACCAACACAAATTAACTTCGTTGCAGCGGCGAGAAGTAGGAGACCCCGGTGCAGGCCAAAAATGTTGGTGAATTACACCAACATTCGCGGCCTGCACACCAATTTAAACTCTGTCCACCACAACCTTTTTTCTCAACGTCCCAACCTACTTTTCCTGTCTGAAACGCAGATAGCCGAGCCTGTAGACGCCTCCTATCTGGATTGCCCGGGCTTCACCCTCGCAGGCAAGTTTATACCTAAAGGAGGTGTCTGTCTCTGTGTATAGTCGAGTTGACGTCAACTGTGTGCGACTGTTGAATCTGGAAAACTCCAGATTCGACGTAATGTGGGTACGCGTCTTTCGTTTACAGCCTTAAAACCGATTACTTGATACACAATCTCATTGTGAAAATATGGACCGCCGAAAGAGTACCAGAATAATGGAAAACTAGCATAATATGCCCCATACATAAAAAGGGAGACAAATTGAAGTGTGAAAATCACAGAGGAATATCGTTACTTTGTACAGCGTATAAAATTTTCACAATGATTTTGAAAGAAAGACTAGAATATTACTCAGAAAACTTACTAGGAGAATATCAGGCAGGTTTCAGGAGGGGGAGATCCACCACTGATCAACTCTTCACTACTCAACAAATCCTGACAAAATGCTGGGAATTCGATATAGACATATATCAACTATTTGTTGACTTCAAACAGGCGTACGACAGTATAGATAGGGAGAAAATATATGAAATACTCCTAAATTTTGGAATACCGCCCAAAATAGTCAAGCTTGTAAAAGCAACAATGGTCGGCTCACGGTGTCGAGTAAGGATAGGAGGTGAAACAACGGAGGATTTTAACGTCTCCCAGGGGCTGAAACAAGGTGATGGCTTAGCACCCACCCTTTTCAATGTTGTACTGGAGCACGTTGTGAGGAAGACAATGATCAGTACCGACTCAAACATCTGCTACAGAAGCAATCAAATAGTTGGTTACGCAGATGACCTTAACATTGTCGGAAGATCCCTACAGGCTGTAAGATAAGTGTTTGACCCTTTGGAGACTGCGGCAAGAGAGGTGGGTTTGCAAATCAATGAAAATAAAACAAAAATCATGATGCAAACCAGAACCCCTCACCGCAGAATAAAAGATAAAGTGAAATTTAAAGACAATTATAATTTCGAAGTGGTCGAAGAGTTAACCTACCTGGGCTCCATCATAACGCAGGACAATGAAGACCCAGTAGAAGTAAGAAAGCGCACACAGCCGCTAACAAAACTTACTTCGCGTTGCTGCCAGTGTTCAAATCCCGAAACGTCCATAGGAAAACCAAAATAACCTTGTATAAAACAATTATCAGAACGGTCTTGGCCTATGGATGTGAGGCGGGAACACTGACAGCAAAGTCAGCGGAACAGCTGGACATCTTCGAAAGAAAGGTACTTCGAAGAATCTTAGGAGCGGTGCGAGAGGGAGAGGCATGGAGAATCCGCCACAATAATGAGCTCTATGATATTTACCAAGCTCCCAGACTCTCCACCCATTTAAGACTCCAAAGATTAAGATGGGCCGGACATATGCACCGAATGCCAAGCACACGAGTACCGAAGAAGGTTCTGACCGGACACCCGGGAGGTAAACGAAAGGCGGGCAGACCTAGACTGAGATGGGAGGATGACGTCAGGAAGGATGCAAGAGGATTACTCCATGTTGCAGATTGGAAGACGACCGCCGAGGACAGAGGGCGGTGGAGGCTTATTTTGAAGGAGGCCAAGGCTCGAAATGGGCTGTAGCGCCATTGAAGAAGAAGAAGAAGTGGGTACGCGTTAACCCCGCTTCTAAAGGATCTTCATTGGCTTCGATGCCCTGAAAGAATAGAGTTCAAGATCTGCTTAATGACCTTCAAAGCATTGCAAGGAATGGCGCCAGCCTATATATCGGAACTATGTGCCCGACAAAACTTAAGCGATAGGCAGCTTACTCTAAGGTCAGCAGATCGAGATGTTACTAATCGTTTAATCGAACTTTCTAGGTCAAATCGAGCCGTTTACTATGATCGATCTTTTCGTTTAACTGGCCCGCTCATTTGGAACAAACTTCCCTCAGCTCTTACTAATATCCAGAACTTGGCTGAATTCAAAAGAGCTTTAAAAACAAACTTATTTAAAAAATCATACCTTTCATGAATTTTAACTCCTTTTCAATCTACTATAATAAGCCATGTTCCTCAAGTTTCTGGTAATTGTTTGGTTTCGATTACCTCCTTACTATAGTTTTATGTGCACTCTGAACTTTCCCGTGGTCGCTGTCTGTTTTCGGACTTCGGATCCCTCAAGATGTGCCCAGAATATTGGTGAAGTCATCATATCCGCGATGGATAGCTTCATACAATCTACTGTTAAGGAATCTGGTGTAGGCTCAAAGCCGTGGTTCAGTCGACAATGCGCTGAAGCAGTGCGACGAAAAAACGCGGCTTATCGAGCCTACAACAGACGGATTGCAATCTTTAGAGCAGAGGCGTTGTGTGGGAATGCTATCCTTGTTCAACCGGTATTACAACGGAAGATGCTCCGAGGAACTAGCGTCATTGATCCCTTCGGCACCGGTGCATAGTCGAGAAACACGCCAAACGGGTTCCCAACATTTGTACACGGTTGACATTTGTCATATGAGAACGGGTCGTTTCTTCGACTCATTCTTGTGTTCAACAGCTTGGCTGTGGAATGATTTGCCGGCCTCTGTGTTTCCTCCTTCCTACAACATCGGCCTCGTCAAGACCAATGTTCATTCCTTCCTCTCCTCAAAAAGACCCTCCACACAGCATCCCAGATGACATAGGCCCTGAGGGAAATTATTTTCCTCAGGGCCTCCTGTGTGTAGCTCATGTAAAAAAAAATAAAAACAGCAGAGATAATAGATTTATCCTCATTTGAACGGTAGTTTTGTTTTTTAAAAAAAAATAAACATATTCGTCCATCAATGTATAATATTGGTGACATCGACCCATATACGGATTATGTTCCAAGCCGTCCTAAGCTCGATATTTCAACCAAGCCGAGCTTAAAATCAACAGATATACCGGGCCTATGTGGATTGTAAACATTCTAGTCGGTAGGTAGATAAAGATATCAGAACTTGAAGCAGAATTTCATTATTTGTTGTTAGTCGGATGCCAATTTACCATTTTCCGGTTAATAGATTTTTAATCTTCTAATCCTGCTTAAGTTATCGATTAGATCAAATTCGTCGAAAAAAATAAATGATCGCAACCAAACGTTAATCCAAACATTATTAAAATAGCGCTTGCAATATTTTTTCACAAATTCCTCGCGGGCTGATCATGGGCAGAAAGATAAAAATATAATCAAGCGATGAATAAGAACGACCTCATATTACGTATACAGGATGACCGGGGGTAAAGTGCATTAACTTCGGGAGGTGATTCTACATGATAGAAATTCAAACTTTAGGGATAGTTTTGAGGTAAAAAAATAAAATTAGTCCGGCGTGTGTGGCCAGATTTATTATTTTCCGCTGTTACGATACGGGCCAATCACAATACAGTCAGGTGCCCGGCAGGTTCTCAGCAAGTAAGATCGTGCCTCACATTAAGGATTTTTACTAGAAACCTTGGTGACTATTTATAAAGATTTCTATATTATATACTGGTAAGCTCTGGCGTTATGGAAAACTTGGAGATTTTTATAAAAAAATTGCAATAGATGGCGAGCGAGTAGTTTGAAAAAATAATTGTATTTCATACATTTAATTAAACGAAGACAATATTAGCGAAACTCAATCGAAAATCCGGAGACAGATAAATCAGAAAAAGATATTGGCACCCCTGGTAGAGACACTTTAGCTCAGTGGTTAGAGCTGTGGCCCGGAAAGCCGATGGTCCTGGGTTCGTGCCCCAAAGGTGCCAATATTGATTTTTCGGTCTCCAGATTTTCGATTGAGTTTCGCTAATATTGACTTCGTATTATTTAATATAATAAGGTAAAACACTCTATTTCTGACACGTTAAGCTATCACTTTTTTTTCCAATATATTTTTTTAAAATCAACCTTGTATTATTGAAACGAAAATTTGAATTTTTGGAAACATTGTTAAAATTTCGAATAATGAAATCTTAGTTTTTGGATAATTTATTACCGTTACATATTTAAAATCATTAATAACATGCTAACAAAACACCCATTTCTGACATAGCAAAATCAATATGTTCCTATTGATTGACATGGCTGTTCGTATTTCTGACACACCAAAATCAATGTGAATCCAGTGTCCGACATACATGTTAATATTTCGATCATACCTGCAAATAAAAATGCAAAGCTACGTGGACAACATTTAAAACAAAAAACGGTATTTTGGAGAAACTTTGTTAATTATTAAACATAAAATTAAAAAAAAATCTTTTTTTATAAAGTGATGAAAATGAATTAAAACGTTGTTATTTGGTAAAAAACACCGCTTACATTATTTTGTCTGTTGTTTTACGCCAACAAGGAACTTCACCGTATCTTGCCTTCTTCAGGCATCTAAATTAGAAAAGGTACAGTAACAAATAAAGAAAAAAATTAAGCAAAGGTACTTTGCATTTAGGAAGTTTATACTAAGTAGGCATTGAACATTGTATTATTTGTTACATCACATAGTTATCATCTGCAAAAATTGTTATTTTATTTTTTTCATATTTCTTCATTTCAGTTACCTCACACTGTCCTCGATTGTTTCTAGATATATGACCTTCATATATTTCGATAACATCCTCGACATTGTACAACATTTGATCTACTCTCTCTGGCCATTTCCAAAAATTTATTCCACATCTGACATAGAAGTTATTTGTGCCTTTTTCTGTTCTTTTCGGTACTTATTTGTCCGGAAAAATATGCACAATTCATGTAAAAATATAACGTAGTTTCCAATTTCTAAATCAATTGACGTAGGAAACAAATCCGTTTTTATTGTTGGAGGATTTGTTTAGTTTTAAGCTCTTTTTTGTATTTTTAGTGGCAGCAGCATATTCTTTCTTTTGCCTTAGTTTATCTCTTTTAGCACTCCTTTCTCGCTCTAAAAAATCTTTGACCTGTTGTTTTCGTTTATGAAATTCGAACCACTCACCAGAACTAGCTACTGTTGGTATTTTGGTCGTTGCACGTTCAGTAAAAAAAGTAGAAGGTTGATCAATAAAAGCCAGAAAAAACTATTTTTAAATGGAGTAAGGGGTATTTTCTTTATCATCCTGCTGACAAGACTCATTTTCGATGATTTTTTTGTTTCTCGTGAGGTATTTTCATATTATTTTCTCTGTCTTTCATGTCAGCAATCCACTGAGGGTCTATACCCTTAATACTATCAGAATTCATTTCCGATAATACATTTGAAATATCGAAATTCCCCGAAAAGCTGTCTACAGTTGCGGTCATAGTTCTCCAAATTTAAAATAATGCCGTGTACTCCGTAAGGCCCATCCAAATCTCGCGCGTTTCACGAATTTCTTTCAAAATAGCAAAATCGATTAAGTTCTCAAGGTTTTGTAGAGGGGATGTAGCTGGTGATACATTATTTTCTATAAAATTTATTGTTTCTTCCATTGCAATGCTCTCTGGAGTCACTGATTTTACATTTTCATTATAATGGTGTTTTTAATCATTTTTCCTATGGTAGGGCATTTGCATCAAAAGGAAAAAGACCACACAATCGAAAGCCATTTTTGAGGTGCGATTTCGTATCCTTATCTAGTGCTTCTCATAGATTTTTTTTATTTATTCGATTTGGTTGGGTATTTTGGCCTCAAATCCAAAATATAGTTTATTATAAAAGTGGTCGCGCAGCCGTTCTTCTTATGTCAGGTTTAAAAACCCCCAAATTATGATAAGTATCGATTTCTGACATACCGGTCAGAAAAAAGAACATGATTTTTTGGAGGCGTATCATTTTCTGACACACATGTCAGAAATATGGTCACCCTATTGAAACAGGTACCTATTCCCTACCGCTCAAAAACTTTCATAAATCTATTGAAATATATTCTTTTCCGTTTTAAATGTATAAATATGGTCAACACACAAAACATTGGTGAACTGCGTCATCACATTTTGTATAAGTTGGTTTACTCGCCGAAAAAGGTGAAAAAATGTGCAATATCATAAAATCACCAAAATCGTATACTAAATAATATTTTGGTAGAAATGGGTGTGAAATAGTCCTTAGACTAAACGTTGGTTAGAGGGAGAGGGGAACAACTTTCTCGATGCGCTAATATCAATATAAATAGGAATCTTACTTCAGTTGGTAAAATCGTAATTCGTGTTACATATGTCAGAAATTGGAGGAGGGTCAGAAATGTGGTGTTTTACCGAAGAAAATATTTGAAGTTTTACTCGTAAATTTAAAAACAAATATTTCATATAGTTTTGAGGCAGGGAGGGAAGGAGGGAAGGAGGGAAGGAGGGAAGGAGGGAAGGAGGGAAGGAGGGAAGGAGGGAAGGAGGGAAGGAGGGAAGGAGGGAAGGAGGGAAGGAGGGAGGGGGAGAAGAATTCCGGAGGGAACGGGGACGAATGGGATATTTATTTATTTGAGTGGCATTGTAACGCATGCCGGGAACTCGCTAGTCCCTAAGTATTATAAATTAAAGTCTTCCGCCGCGTCTGTCTTTCTGTTCGCGATAAACTCAAAAATTACTGAACCGATTTTCATGCCGTTTTCACCAATAGATAGGAAATCATAAAGAAGGTTTAGGTATATAATTTGTCAAGGTTTTGTTTAAATTGGTTGAAACATAACGATAATTGTTAGATGTGTCGGAAAAAGTCAGAGCGCCTGGTAGCTTTCATACCTAAACCTTCCTCACAAAACACTCTATCTATTGGTGAAAACCGCATGAAAATCCGTTCAGTAGTTTTCGAGTTTATAGCGAACAGACAGACAGACAGATAGAGATTTGTTATATTTCCTAAATTAAATAAGCCTTACAATGTGAGCGCTGGAGACCAGTATAGGTTTCAAAAAATGTTGTCATTATGGTTTTTATTAAAATTGCCCATTTCAAACTTGGAAAAGCACGTTTTGATTTTTTATCGTTTTTCGTTATTTTATTATTCATCAACTGTAATTTTGTATTATTTATGCTTTCGGGTAATCGTTTTTTCTCATCTTATCTTAATTAGATTTTATCTATTTTGTACAACATTATCTAATCTACATTGGATCATTATTATAGTTCCTGATGGTGAATCTTTATCTGTTTTTTGCATCTTTCCAACGATTTTTTTTTTAATAAGAATAGATTATTACTAGGTATTTGTTTAAGTATTATCAATTTGAAATGTCTTGCCACAGAGGTATGACATTATCTTGAGCAGTGTGATTCTTTTTCAATTTTCTGACATGTCGTTTTAAGTTAGTTGTGAATAAACTCGCTTACAATAAACATCGTCTGATTATTGTTAATACTTACATTGAAGTCGATAGAAAGACAGTAGGCAGAAGTTCGTGTTGGCTTCCCTGGCTCTCTGAGGCCTAATTTCTTTTCAACTGAATGATTATTTGGCATAAAAATAAATAAAATAGGTAAGTGGATACTGGTTAAGTTTTATCGTGATATATTTTGGGTTATTATTCCATGTTGCGCTACCTCTTTCTTTAGCCATCGTTTCAGCATTACTGTGTCCATCATCAGGGCAGATGTACAATGTATTACACTAATGCTGGCCGAAACGTTCTTATGTTCAAGAGCCCGGAAAGCAAGAGGTCCTGGGTTCGAGTCCCAGAGGTGTCAATATGTTTTTCTGATTTTTCTGTTTCCAGATTTTCGATTGAGTTTCGCTTATATTATCTTCATTTATTTATAATGAATGTGTTGGTAAACGAAAATGAACGTCTTTAGAGATGCAAGAAATGCTTTCAAAATGTCAGTTTATTTATTTATTTTATTTTTATTGTATGAACGAGAAAAAAGTGAGGTGTCGGTTTCCTTCCAAATGTATTGAAATGTCTATTTTTTAAATTTCTCTACACATTGATTAAAAAAATTTAAAACGCTAAAGAATATATCAAATACAAAAACTTTAAAAGGTAATTTTGACTAATTTCTATAAAGGTATTTGTTTTTACGACATCTTTAAAAATTGGCAATTTACAAGACATTTAAATTGACATTTTGACATTTAACATGGAGAATTCATCTGAAGCCCCCGTAGTATATATACGAGTACTTAATATGTGTATATATATTTCTTTTTAAATTTTTTTTAAATTACTTTATTTTTTCTTTTTTTATATGGTATGTAAAACCATTTTATGTAATGTATACTTTTATATGGCTGACAGAGTATTGCACTCACCGCGCTGTTCGGCTGAAATAAATAACTTATTATTATTATTATTAAGATACGTTGGAAAAATTCAAAATTCATACAGAAATTATAAATAAAATAAGCATATCGTCGCATTAATTCGTAGACTGCGTAACTCCAAATTTTTCGAAAATACGTTTTTAATGCCATCTGGTGTTAAAATTAGTCCCGCATCGACTAGTAAAACTTGTAAATTTAAAAAAAAAATACTTTTTAGATAAACACAAATTAGGAAACTGCTTAACACCATGGTTGACATTTTTACTTTAATTTCGAATACTTCGAAACTCCTAACTCCACATACTTTATTTTATTTACCATTTCAGGTCTTATTATTTAACTTGAAAATTATTCATAGTATTAGTATTGTGCTGTTATGCTTTGTGTACTAAGTACTATTATGTTTATCCTGTTATTCTTACAAACTAAGACTAAATATAAAAGTCAATTAAGATTTTACTGAGTAATTCATAAAATAAATATTGCAGTTCTGTATTGTTGTGTTTTATTTTTTTAATGTAAAATTCCTATCTCCCAAGTCTTCTGCTAGTGTTCATAAAACTGTTTTTATGTAAACTTCCTAACTCCGATTTGAAATAGAAGGCCTTAACTTACAAAAGTTAAATGGTTAAAAATGAATTTTGAAATATATTATATGTTCGGAACATAAATAAAAACAACGACACGTCTTTAATTTTTTTCCACTAAGAGGTTTTTAGTGCCTCCTGTAAAATTTTACATTTGGTGGTTACGCATTCTACGAATTAATGCGACGCTATACAATAAATAAATAACCCCCTCTGGCTGTGTAAGCAATGTACGCATTTATAAATATCTTTCCAAGAACAAATTTTTGCCATTTTTTAATTACTAATGTTTTCACATCCACGGTCGTTTACGAATTGAATAAATTTTTCACTGCGTTTTTTCGTTAGGCAGTTATTGTAAGGTTATGTAAATAGCAATATATATATACTGGTAGAAATTTCATTTCATGGGACCATTCCTCTTCTCTTGTGAACAACTGTTCTGCCGTGTGGTAACAAGTAGTGGTGACAACTGCGATCAAAACATAGTCAGTTTACAAGATGTTTTGTCTAATACTAATATTTAAAAATAAAATTATTTTGCAGAAGCTAAAATGGCCGACAAGAACGACAGCAAGACTAATGAAACACAGCAGCCCGAGGAACAGCGGGTGGAGGTGGTTGAGGAGGTCATGCAGGTCAAGAAAGTCACCGCAGTACACAATTTCATCGTGGGACCAGTACAGACGTGTCCAGATGGATATGGGATGGACGAACTGGGAGAGCTGAGACCTCAGTTTTAGATAAGATTTATCTTACCTGAAATGAATCAACATTTTATTACCTGAATCAACGTTTTGTGATAAAAAAAAATTACATTCAAATCCATCGTATACAAAACAGTGAACATTTCGACATGCGTGCTGACCTACATGGAGCAACCTATCCGAAATTTGACAGCTGTAAAGCCTAAAGCACACTTGCGGTGTGTCGTGACTACAAATTAACCAATCATCGTCGTCGCTTGTCGACACGCCACAACCTACAAATATGTCTCTAACCATAATAAATGTATGAAACCGATGTGCTTCTGGCGCGCCACGACACACCACACCACACAAGTGTGTTCCGCCTTTAGGGTTCAGTTGTTTCAGAAAACTTGAAAAATTTATCAAATTTTAATTCCGCGAAAGTTCTGTTCAGGTATTATTCTGTAAAACAACTGGCAAATAAATCATTATGAACCTGAATTGAACTTTCGCAGAATTAAAAAATAATTACTTTGAAATTTGATAAATTTTTCAATTTCTGTGAAACAACTGGCCATTAGTCAATTTCGGTGACACATTTTTAGAAATGTTTGTTTGCTAAATTTATAAATATCAACATGTAATAATTTATGTCAAATCTACGGAAAAGGGAACATGAAAGCTGACCTACGTAAATTACAAGGGCTGCCATAAATGTATAGTAAAAACAGTTGGAGTATTACCAAGGTGTCGTCAAGAAAACTTTCGTGTCCACTTTTGCTTTGTGGGCTGTGAGGAAAATATGATTTCTGCTAAAAGTATTCGTAGTTGTGGCTATTATCCCAGTGAATTGGTCTTTGTAGCGTTTGTAATCACAGTCTTTAATCTTGAACAATATGATTTAATTAAACCAATGTAATTACACTGTAAATAAGTGTTAAAAATAGATAAACGAAGCAAGGCTGACTACAGGCCTGGGCGCTCGACCGTCAAATTATGAAGTCAGTGCTGTCGCTAGGTAAACTTCACTGTTTAAAATAATCGAATTTGTTTATTATTCTTGCTGGTACTACCAGACGACGCCGACGAGAGAGGGAACCCTCCCGACTGCAGAGAGACTTCTCATCTAACCATGCTTGTCTGTTCTTTTATCCCTTTCTTGAAGGTGCTGGCAGCATACGCAATATTTGCGAGTTAGTGTCCTTCGTTTTGATTTCTATCATATTTTCATGCCATTATATATATTTTACTAACACCTTTGTATCAAGTTTATTAAGCACTTGCACACTACTCACTAACAACGTATGCAGGGACATTGGGGGTCTAATTCGATCTAAACTAAACGAAGATTCGTTCTTTCAAAAAAATTAGAGTCCTCGCGAGAGCCTTGAAGGAGTAACCGTATGCTACTTACACCAGGGCGGGTAAGTGGTGGATAACCTCCAATGTTTATTAAACAAGACACAAATCAGCAGTAACAACGACAACTGTCATCGCTCGATGGCACTGACTTGATCACGTCGAATCCGTCGTGAATCCGTCGCGAATCGCCTTGAATCCGTCGATATTGCAATCGACCTTGTGCAAAATGATAGTGACAATATGTGTAACTTATTTTTAAATCCACGCCAGTATTTATTAGAACACATTTATATTTTTGATAAATAAATACAAATTAATTTATAATAATTAAATAAATGAAGACAATATAAGCGAAACTCAATCGAAAATCTGGAAACAGAAAAATCAGAAAAACATATTGACACCTCTGGGTCCCAGAGGTGTCAATATGTTTTTCTAATTTTTCTGTTTCCAGATTTTCGATTGAGTTTCGCTTATATTGTCTTCATTTATTTAAATATTACAATTTGAGGTTTTACTCATAAAGTTAAAAATAAAAAATAAAATACAAATTAATTTGTTAAGCATTCCCTTTATCTTTCTTAATATTTATAAAACATGCATGTTTCTTTGTTTGTCCCTTATGTATTCCTAAATCATTCATTTGATTGCGATGAAACTTTGGTGATTTGATGTGCGCGTCCTCGCGATGGTTTCTATATATAATAGTGAGCTCTGGCGTTATAAAATTATTTCCTATACTGTTCATCCGATTGCTATAAAACTTTGGTGAATTATGAAAATTGTATACAAATGTTGCAATAGGTGGTGCGCGAGTTGTATTTCAAATGAGTGTACCTATTTCATATAGTTTAGCGGCAGAAAGGGGGTTAGGGAAATGAACGAGGGGGGGTTTGCAGGAGGGGAGACGAGGGAGGAGGGAAGGCAGGGAAGATGGAAGTGGGAGGGGATCGCGGAAGGGCGGGAAAGGTGGAAGTGAAACGTGGGAGGAGACGTTGGAAGGGGTACGGGGACGATTGGGAAAGGACACGCTGTGAGAAATTATTTCTTTATTTAAGTGGCATTGCAATGCCTGCCTGGAACTCGCTGGTAATCTATAAAAATGATCGTTTCTTTGTTTGTCTCTCACAAATCAGCGGTAACAACGAGTACCAAAAATTTTGCAAACTGTCGATGCTCGATGGCACTGACTTGATCACGTGATCAAAATCCGTCGCTCGACAAGGCCTGTAAGATATTGCAATCGACCTTGTGCAAAAAGATTGTGACAACATAAGTAATTTATTTTTACATTCACGCTAGTATTTATTTATTAGAACACATTAAATGTAAATATATAAATTTAATATTTTTTGCTAAATAAATACAAATTTATTTGTTAATCATTCCTTTTATCTTTCTTAATATGAAACATGCATGTTTCTTTGTTTGTCCCTTATGTATTCCTAAACTATTCAACCGATTGCGATAAATCTTTGGCTATTTGTTGTACGCATGCCCACAAAGGTTTCTATGTATAATGCTGAGCTCTGGCGTTATGGAATAATTTTCTAAACCATTCATCCCATTGCGATGAAACTTTTGTGAGTTGTTGTGCACACGCTTGCGAAGATTTCTATATATACTAGTGAGCTCTGACGTTATGAAATTTGCATTTGAAAGTTGTTTGAACAATGTTTGTATTTCATATACTTTAGCGGCAGGGATGGGAAGAGGAAAGGGGAGGGAGTTCCGGGAGGTGGGAGGGGAGGAAGAGGGAATGATGGTGGGGGAATGCAGGGAAGGTGGATGGGGAAAGCCGGAGAGAAACGCATGGAAGAGGGGGGTTTTGCGGATGGGGGAGGCCTGGGGAGGGGGGGGGGTGAAAGGCGGAGAAGGTAGAAGGCGAACGCTGGAGGAAAATTGGACGCGGAGGGGGACGGGACGCATGGGAAAGGACACACAGGGAGAAATAATTTCTTTATGTGGCAATGCAACTCATGCAGAGTCCTTGCCAGTTATTAAATATTCTTATATTCATGTTATAAAACATTTTCCATGTGAAGGCATGGTCTGATAAACTACGAACATAAACGAATGAGTATACCTAAGTGGATTGAAAACATTCTAGTGGGTAGGTACATAAGATATCAGAAATTGAATTGGAATTTCATTTGTTGTTAGTCGGATGCCAATTTACTGTTTCGTGGTTTATAGACCTTTAATCTTCTAATCATGCACGTGCTATCCATTAGTTCAAATTCGTCGACAAAAATAAACGATCGCAACCAAACATTATTATTGTTTTTTTCTTCATAATTCCCGTGCGGCCCATGGGCAGAATAATAAGAATAATAATCAAGCGATGAACTTGATCGAACTGGAACGGCCTCACATTGCATGCCTACGTTTCGACTACCTAATATATTTTTATTGAAGAAGCAAATACCAATAAATCTATACGAAAAATGAAACAGAACAAGACATAGAATAATAAAAATGTAACGGTCGCAACTGGGAATCGAACACTGGAACTCTGTGATTTCTGTGCCTTGTTCTGATTAATGTTTCGTTTAAATCAGGATCAGGGGTGCTCAAACTCGAACTGCTGGCGATCTACCTCAATATTATTAGACACCGATCGATCGACCCTGACAGGCTGTAGCGATGGGCTGGGCGGGGGAGGGGGGGGGGGGGCGGGGAGAGGGGGTAGAAATCCTTTTTTTTTATTGCGATCTCATTTTATGACGATTTGTTTATCGCATGTGACGAGTGTTCTTCTAATAAATTAATTAATTTCTTTCGAAATGTGTCAGCAGATGAATCCATCATTAGAATTTTATATTCTGAACACAAAACTGGTTTAAATTAAATCTGTATGCGGTGAACTAAAATTACACTCAGCTCGTAAAAGTGGTTTTCTTTGATTCTGCCAGCGCATAGGTACATGGTCTGCAACCTAAATTTTATGACTGTACTTCGAATAAGAGAATGTTTGCCTTCGAAATATTAAAATAGAAATTTTACATTATGAACTGGTTTAAATTAAATCTGTATGCGGCGAATTTTGACTACACTCAGAACATGAAAACGTTTTTTTTTTATTCTGGCAGCACATGCAAAGTCTGCAATAAAAATTTTATAACTGCACTTCGAATATCCCGGAGGGTAAAACATCAGAAGACCTACAAAAAAAGTTAACATCTGTTCTCAATCCTCGTGATGACGGTTTCCAAGTCGTTCGAACGAGGAAAATTAAAGGCGGAGGTATTGCACTGCAGACTACTACAGCGGTAGGTGTCAATAATATTAAAAAAGCAGTTGAAAAACTAACTGCTACAGGAATCAAAATTGTAAGTCCCCAAGGCAGATTACCTAAAATTGTTTTATACGATGTCCCAAAAGGAGATCCCTCTCTGGATTCGGTTCTTTTTGAGGAAATTTTTGACAACAACATTGATGGTAAATGTAATGTTTCAAAAGATGACCATTTAAGAACGATGAGAAGGGTTTCTCTTTTTGGTAAAAGGGATAGCGCTAATATGAACATGATTTTGACATGTCATCCTGAGGTGAGGAAGGTTCTCATTGACAGTGGTTTGTGCTTCCTTGGGTGGAATGCCTGCCGTGCACGGGACTACGTTGGTGCTACCCGCTGTTTTAAATGCCAACAGTATGGACACATAAGTAAATCATGCACGCAGGAGCATTCCACTTGTCGCCACTGTGCAACTACTGGCCACGATGTGGAGAATTGCCCCAAGAAGTCACAAGCTGCCGTCTGTGCAACTTGTACACGTTTTAAGAAACCTGCCTCACATAGTACTGGGGATCGACTTTGCCCAGCCCAAATTGCTGCAATTGAAGCACAAGTCAGATTAACCGACTATGGCTTCTAATAACATTCTTTCCCTTGGTCAGATAAATCTTCAGAGGTCTCGAGTGGCCATGCTTGAGGCACTGAAGATTATGACTGACAAAAAAATTGACATCTTGCTCATTCAGGAGCAATACACCTGGTTAGGTAGAACGCCTGTTCAATATCCGGCCAATAATTGCCAATTTTTTTTTTTCGCTATCCCCATATAGGGGTGTGCTGGACCTCGTCCATGCTTCATCTTTAGTTACAATATTGATTTTGCAGATCCTTCTCAAATCTGTCTGCGCCTCCCCCAATGACATGTGCAGGCTTGAGGTTTGATCAGACGACCTTGGCTGTCCTTTGTCCTGCCTCTGACTACCCAACGCTGAATTTTCTTTTAGTCTTTGGGTATTTTACCCCAAATATTTAGTTAACACTCTTTGAGGCTTCACTGAGTGGTTGGCTAAGGGACACGGAAGCTAAGTGTAGTTTATGGTCAGACCGAAAGCCATTCACATTTTTTGTTGGTACTTGCCAATTTTTTAAATTTTTTTTTTATTTGATTCACCTGATTTATACATGTGTGTTACATATTTGACTAATGTGGGCCTCACTGGGTGCTTTACCCGTGCTGAGGACCTTATTTTACAGTTTGATATGATTTATTTATTTATTTAAGATACAAATAAAATAAAAACTAAAGAAAAAAGAGACTCAATAATAACATATGAGAATTAAAAGAAAGAAAATAGAGCAAAACAAAATAGAGTAAAATAACACTAAAATAAAACAATAGAATAAAACTATATAAATAGGATAGATACATATAAACCGACAGTGAAATTAAAAGGTTTTATATATTAGTGAGTATTGCAATGGTGTTTATGTCTATGTGTTTTTATTTTTATTTTTTTTATGTTGTGATTTTTTTGTAAAGTTGCCTTTTTTGGTCTTTAATCCATCTTTTAATTTTGAGTGTGAAAAGTTTTTTGTTTTCTTCTTTTTTTAAATCGAGTGAAAGATGGTTGAATGCTTTTATTGCCTGGTATTTGTGATGTCTTTGTCCAAAGCTTGTGTTTATCGTCGGTGTTTTTAAGTTTTGTATGTATGCTTGTCTAACTGGTCTATTAATGGTTTGTGTTTGTTGGAGTTTGTGTTTTTGGTCAAAGATATAGTTAAGAAGTGTTTTTATGTATAATTGTCGTATATCAAGTCCGTCGAACATGTTGAATATTTGGTCTATGTCAGTCAATTGATTTGAGATTTATTGTATTTCTTATGTTCTCTATTTTATGCAGGTGCTTGCAGGTTTTTTACAGATGCAATGCCGCATCATGGAGTCTCATGAATGAGTTTTTCTTTTGCCCTGTTTAATTTATCTTTGTCTTACTAACCTATTTTTTTGCATTTTGTTTTTCCTGTTAAGCACTTGCATACTGCTTACTAACAACGAATGCATGGACACTGGAGGTCTAGATTCGTTCAAAATAAATAAATGTAGCTTCGTTTAATCAAAAAATTAGAATCTTGCGAGAGCCTTGAAGGAGTAACCATCAGTTACTTATACCAGGGCGGGTAAGAGGTGGATTACCTCCACTGCACTTCGAATAAGATAATTTTTTCCTTCGAAATGTGTCAGCAGATGAATCCACAACTCGAACAATACATTGTGAACACAAAACTGGTTGAAATTAAATCTGTATGCGGCGACTTAATACTACACTCAGAACATGAAAACGTTTTTTTTTTATTCTCGCAGCACATGCATAGTCTGCAACACAAAAATTATAACTGCACTTCGAATAAGATAATATTTTCCTTCCTAGTCCGATAAAAACTGTGAAAAATCTATTTACATCGGCAAATTTTTCTCGAGATCGACTCAGAAAGAAAATTATCGACAGTTTGAGCACCCCTGGTTTAGATCATTAGTATCATAGGGTTCTTCAATAACATTGAAAAGTTATTCCAAACATATTTTTACACTAGCTGGGGTGCCTACCCGGCTTCGCCGAGGGAGTTTTTTTAATTTTTTTTTTATTGTTTCGTATATTTTTATATGTTACAGTTTTTGGTCATTTTTTTACTACCATACTGGACCAATGCCCGTGTTGTGGTAGTTGGCATGAGATTGAACTGACGTTCGAACCCACAACGGATCTTGCTTTATATACCCCTTCTAATGGGCATCTTTATACACCCCTTCCACCCATACAAAAAAGGCTTCGAATGGTTCATAATGTTCCAGAATATTCTACAACATTCGATAGTGTTCTGGAATGTTCCAAAACGATCTGGAATGTTCCGGGATGTTCCCGAACGTTCCAGACTGTTCCCGAACATTCCAGAATATTCCGGAATATTATGGAATATTGTGGAATGCTCTCAGATACTCCCGACTGGACTGTTCTAGAAATTTCTAGAGGGCGAAACTTCCAGCCCTTATATCTTCAAAAGCTCGCCCTTCAGGTAAAAATGGGAACTTTCTTCAGAAATTTGAAAACAGATTCAAAGATTTTAAGAAAATTGAGAATGTCGTCGACATCCTCAGTAACATTTACTCTCTACATCCTGGAGATGAATGGAGCAATGAAGCTGCAAATATTTTCGAGAGTAATAAAGCTGCTCTCCAGTTGTTTGTGCTAATAAATACCTAGAATTAAAAGAATTAGCCTTGAAACTTCTCACATTGTTTGAACATCATTAAAAATAAATTCCGGAGAAGGACTTACCGATGAACATCTCCAAGATTTAATGACAATAGCCTGCACAAACTTTAGTACAAACTTCGGACGGACAGTCCGAGGTAGTCCTGGGTCGGTCGTGAATAACCCGCTCATTGAAACCCGCTCACGGACCACAAAAGAGCGAGCGGGTCATTTTATCGTCAGCACCCGGGTCTCGCGACCCACTTCTCGCGACCGCTCTACTACTGCTACCTGGGTTTCGGGTGTGGAAGTGGCGGGGCGAGCGATGATAGATAGATGTAATATGAGAGAGCGAGCGGGTTGTCAACACCCGGGTTTCGCCACCTTCTCTCTCGACTCAGGTAGTAGAAAGTAGCTGTGTCGCGAAAAGAGCGGGTCTTCGCGACCCGCTCATGACGCCAGTGTGTCGTGAGCGACCCGGGTCGTGTAAAACGATCGATCGACCCAGGACTAGTCCGAGGCAAAAAATGACATTTTTCTCATTAATATTTATTATAAAAAAACTTGGGACATCTTTTTATCCATAACATTTGTTTATTATTTAAGAAAATAATGTTCTGGAACCCATTCGTTTTATTTATTCATTGATATTGTATCTACACATATTTAAATAGTACAGTTTATTATTTCAATTGGTAAGCCGGGGGGGGGGGGGGTTAGGCTTTTTCGCCTCCGGACCGCGACGGTCATAATATTTTCATAAACGGACCCCCAATGAAAGTAATTGGTCACCCCTGAACTAAAGCCTTGCCTATCGTTTCGCTTGAGTTAAATTAATTCTACCCAAGCGAAACAATTGGAAGCTTTCGTTTCGCTCGAGTATAATTTACATAAAATTCTTAAATTTAATGTATTTTTAAATTTTTTTTTAGGCTCTGAGGAAAATAATTTCAAATTACCCAACAATCAACTCACACTAACATCAAGCCACTTTACAATCAAGACATCCACACTACCTCAAACACACACTACAAAATATGGGATAAAATCTCTGAATTATATTGCCTATAAACTACATAATTTACTACCAGATATGTACAAGGGAATCCAGCAAAATAAAAAAGTCAGAGTAATGCTTTAAAAGAATATTTTTTAAGTATGTGTAAGGATGAAACTTTGTAATTTTCTTGTCATGTTCAATTGTCTTGTTTCTTTTCTCTTCTTTTCTTTTCCATTAAGTTGTAATCATCCATATCTGTATAACCTTGTCCCCCTTTTCTTTAATTGTTTTCCATTGCTGTTTATTCTACTCAACCTGTCTTTTATTTTTCTTCTATATTGTATGTGAATCTTATATTTTTAATATCCAAATTCCTATGTAAAATTTTAACTATTTTCTCCCACCCATGATTTGTATGTTCCTCCTGTCCTAAAATGAGTTCTGTAACTCATCGGGATTGCTCTAGCAAGAAATAAAAACAATAAAAAAAAAATAATAATAGTGAGCTCTGACGTTATGAAATTATTTACTAGAGATGCCACGAATGGTGATTTTGCCGAATACCGAATATTAGGCTAGGCTCTCGGCCGAAGCGACGAATATTCGTCGGCCGAATATTCGGTGTCACTTAGTACATTTCGCGGGTGACAGGTTCCGACCTGCATCATTGAAGTGCATGCGGTAAGGCTGAAGTCACACGGTTCACTCGGATGAAGGTTTACTCGATGAAATGTTCCATTCTCGTTTCACCGCGTGTTCAGAGGATTCCTTCGAAAGAAGAGTTCACTCGACATTCTCGCTACGAAGTCGTTGAGCGTAGTCGCGGCGCGCATTGGAATTCGTTTAGAAGTTGTCGAAATATTTATTAACGTATCCAAAAACTAAAAACTATTTTGGAATGGTGATGGAATATGCTTCCAAAATTTATTATTAGAAATAACCACGTAATTTTTTAAATAGAATAATTTTTAATGTAAACTTTAAACAGTGCCGAAGGAAGCATTCCAACATTGTTGGAATGCTTCATTCGGCACTGACTCTCTTCACTTTTGTGTTCACACGGTTCATTTAGAGGGAAAGAGGCGGAATGAAATCACGAAATGAAAGATAAATGAACCGTGTGACTTAGCTTTAACCACGACACGCCGTGGGCGTATTTGCTTCATTTGCGAGTAGGTCGTGTCACAACACGCATTATTTGTTGATTGTTACATAAAATTGTGTTACTTATATTGTGTATATCTTTAAAAATACACTGAAACTTGTAGTGTAGGTACTTAAAAATTCCTTGAAAACTGTTCTCCTAGATCGGATAGCAGGCCCTTACAAGTGGTGGTCAGCAAACGCAAAACAGTTTACAAGCCTAGCAGAATTTGCCAAAATTTATTTATAATCTCCCGGTAGCAGTGTATAATATAGTGAGCGGCTTTTTTCGGAAACAGGTATAACTTATGATGAATAACGCAATCGTTTGCTATCAACAAATATCGAAAACAATGTTTTCATTCATCATAACTTAACACAGAGTATTATTAAATTTGCTGAATTTTTGTTAAAAAAAAAAAATTGTGCGTAATATTTGGAGTTTTTTTATGATTTGGTAGTTAAAAAAGTAGCCGAATAGGCCGAATACCGAATAGCAGCTGAATATTCGTGGCATTTCTACTATTTACCCTATTGCGATCAAACTTTGCTGAGTTTTTCTATATATTCTTTCCAAGGGTTTCTATGCTTACTGGTAAGCTATGGTGTTATGATTTTTTTAATAAAAAAATGCAATATTCTTTCCGAGGGTTTCTATACAGGATGTCCGGGGGTAGAGTGCATTAACTTCGGGAGGTGATTCTACATGATAGTACAAATAAAAAAGATAAATAACTTTTTTCGAAATTCCAACTTTCAGTAATTTTGAGGTAAAAAGATAAAATTAGTCCGGCTTGTGCGGCCAGATTTATTTTTTCCGCTGTTACGATACGGGCCAATCACAATCGAGTCGGGTGCCCGGCAGGCGCTCAGTAAGTAAGATCGTACCTCACACTAAGGATTTTTAGTAGGTACGTCTTTTTGTATGGGAAAAAAATGTTGGAATTTCGGAAAAAGTTGTCAATCTTTTTTACTCCTACCATCATGTAGAATCACCGCCCGAAGTTAATGCACTTTACCCCCGGACACCCTGTACATACTGGTAAGCTATGGCGTAATGTTTTTTTTTAATAAAAAATTGCAATAGATGGCCAGCGAGTTGTTTGAAAAAATGAGTGTATTTCGCATGGTTTAGCGGTAGAGAGAAGGAGGGAATCCGGAAGAAAACAGGGACGAATGGGAAAGGACACGCATGGAAAAACAATTTCTTTATTTGAAAAGTGGCCCTACAACATATGCCAGGAACTCGCCAGTTACTTTATAAAATATATATAAGCGTAAACAACTGAATAATGTATTTTTTCAATGGAAATTTATTAACCACATAAGAAACATCTTAAAAAAATATAATTGTATGGTTAAGAATATAATCTGTGATAATTTGAACAAATATTCTTCCGAACATTTATTTTACCATGATAATATTCGCTTGCTTTAGACAACATTAATCAAAGATCTTTCTGGTATGCAGTCGATACCAATGTCTTATCACATCGCTATCAGTGCAACTGATATACTGATGGTATCATAATATGTGATAGACTAAATAATAATGCATCTGAAGAAATGTGCAATTTATTTATTCCTAAAAGACATTTAACATAGTACCTACGGCGATAATTGTTAACATAAAGTCAAAAGATATCTATATCAGAGTCAATGTGAAAACTTGATTCATCATTTTCTTTTATAATATCTACATTCATATTGACTGCCTCCGTGGTCGAGGGGTAAAGCAATCCGAAGGTCACGGGATCGAATCCCGGCGTGCTCAAATAAAATTTATTTAATTAATTTGTGTCATTTCACAATTATTAATTAATTTTGAATAATTTACACTACATTGTAGACGATGTACATCAGGGATCAGGGTTTTATCATACCGTTCCAACCCAAGTTTAGTAATACCGCCAATACAGTTTTCTTTGTTTATTTCTATACATATTGCACCACATGTGCCATTAATATATGAATAGTATAACAACATAAATAATGTATAAGTTTAAAGCGAAAGCTTAAAAGTAATAATTCAAAAATATTAAGCACAAATATAAAATACACAGGTTAGAGATAAATTAGTTGAGGTGACGTATATAAATATAAAGAAAAAAATGTCGAGAACAATATAACTATTAAAATCCATTCATCACAGTGTGAAAATAAAAAGGAATGCAACGATGAAAATTGCCTACCAATAACATGCAAAAATAGTATAAAGTATCTAGGTGTCATAGTAGATAGACACTTAAAATGGAAAGAAGAAGTCCAAAATACAGTAACCAGAATAAGAAAACTTATATACATATTTATTAGACTGAGAAACATCTTATCATCCAGTATGATCAAAACTATCCATTTCTCTTTTGTCCAATCTATTCTACAATATGGTACAATCGGGTGGGGTGGGACTTTCAAAACTAACCTCTTACCCGTAGAAAGGGTACAGAGGTTGATTTTGAAAGTCATCTTACGAAAACCATCTGTATTTCCAACAACACAGCTATTTGACTCTTTTAGGGTTCTCAGTCTTAATAAAATTTTCAAAAAGAACTCATTATTGCAAACTCATAAAGATCATTTCAATTCAACAACAACAACATTCACAAACATAAACAACCGACCACGATCACGTAGCAATTTAGAAATTCCAAAATTTGAAACGAGTGCTTCCCAACACCATTATGCTTATCAAGGTATAAAATTTTTCAATGCTCTCCCGTATAAAATGAAGCCTGAAAAAAATTATAAAGTTTTTAAATCCCAAATAAAAACACTAATAGACCAACCCGACACTAATTATAAGTTTTAAATTCATCATCACAATAATAACAAAAAAAAAATAAACTAGAACATATTTTCTAAAAATATTTCATCACCATATCAAATTGAAAGCAAAGTACATACGCGTTATTTGCAGGCACCAAATTGTTACAACTTTATTATATGAACCTACTCTGACAATACTGTCAGCCCATCCATTTCAAATATCAATGTTTTCTTAACCAACGATATGTACCTACTACCTACTTACAATCTACATACATATTGAATAAATACAATAATATTATTTTTATTTCTAATATATCTATGCTTGTATTATCTTATATTGTATCTTATTCCAATTTTAACTCTTATTTACTTCAAGTTCATTATGTCGACTTGTCTTCATGTATATATATTTTATTAATATAAGTACTTGTAATAACATACTCTGTGTACCTATGCATTTTACAATGGCACTCCCAAATTCAAGCACGAGAAATGTTTTCTCTTTTGAATTGTGTAGTTTCATTAAAAACAAATTTATATATTGTTATTAGTTTTAAGAATCAAATGTTTTACTATGAATGCGTATGTATTTTTTTTTAAATAAAAAAAAATAATAATAAATAATATTGGTTATTAATTTTTTTTTGTAATCACGCGTGTTCTACTAGCGGTAAAATAACTTAATAGGAAAATAATGTGCAAGTAGATATTAATTTTATTTAAAGAAAAACTCGTTCAATTCACTCTGATGTATGGACTTCAAGAATGGTTTTTCGTTCCATTTAAAACTCTGCGTCGAAAGGGTAATACTTGTGAGTGTCTCCACGGCTAAAAAAAAATAAGTATTCATTATTACTACAAAATACACGGCGTCCGGAAACTTGTAGTAAAATGGTGAATCTATATCACATTTGGAGTCGATTTTTTTGGTGACCAGACAACTCAGAATGAAACCAACTCAGAAGCACCTCAGAAAGGTCATTAAGAGTGATGATAAAAAAATATAAAAAATTGGTTAAATAGGTTAGGTTAGGTTAGGGTTAACGGCTATTTTAAAATTATTTTTTCGTAGCTTTTAATGACCTTTCTGAGGTGTTTCTGAGTTGGTTTCATTCTGAGTTGGCATGGAACCGTGAAGTAGATTCACCAGTTTCTCGACGAGTTACTACGAGTTTCCGGATACTATAATCCGAAGGAGTTCATAAAATTATCAAAATTTTTTTTGTCCTAACAATCACCAGACTAGATACACGCCGATATTGAGGGCTTCCTTTCAGCGTAGGGAGTGTGGCGAACCCATCGCTCAGGGAGTGAAAACACAAACCTGCAATAGCCATCCCAAGCCAAGGCGTGAGCTACCGTGCTCAGGCTGAATGTCCTGGGGAACAGTGTCACGAACGGTGCCTCCGAGAAACAAGGTCACATCTCGGAGTATTTAGACCTCACTCCAGCACTCAGGGCTCTGCTGGAGTGGTCCTTCTATTTCCCTGGTAACTCGTGGGACAAAAAAATTGGACCATTCGAAAACTAGGGGCCTTTTGGGAACCTATAAGTTCTGAGGCCACCTCTGTGGATTTCCTTCCTGGGACCGTAGGAGGAACCAAGAGGAGAAACCGTGGAGAGGTGAGCTGAGACCACCTCCATGAACTCTTCCCTTGTGGGGCCTTCAAGGAACCAAGGGGAAGGGCACCCTTCCAGCGCGGGGCCTTTGTGGAACCAAGGAGGAGTGAAGTGGAGAGATGATGTCCTCTTACCATGTGGGGCCTTCGAGGAACCATGTAGGAGTGAAGAGGAGAAATGTGGCCATCTTGGTGAACTCTTCCTCTGTGGGGCCTTTAGGGAACCGAGTGAGGAGGAGAGATGAAGTTCTCTTCCCTCCTGGGGCCCTCGGGGAGCCAAGGTGGAGTGGGCTCTTCCCTTATGGGGCCTTGAGGGAACCAAAGGGAGGTGAACTCTCCGTCGTGGAGCCTTCGGGGAACTAAGGAGTGGAGAGGAGAGATGAAGCCCTCTTCCGTCGTGGAGCCTTCAGGGAACCAAGGAGGAGTGAAGAGGGGAAATGAGACCTGGGAAGACACATTGTCGAACCAGAAGATAAAGCTTCATTTCCAATGACAATGCAGGTGAACTTTATGAAAGGGACTGGGTTACTGTCAAACGTATGAGGTAAAATGGGAGATAGTACAATGGGTCTATGGCCTAAGTACTCACGGGAACTATATATATGTAAACCGTCTCCGATTATTAAAAAAAGAGGGCTTCCTTGGTCGAGTGCTGCGAATCCCGGCAAGCCCAACAATTTTTTTGATTAATTTGTGTTAATTCAAAATGTAAAAAAATAATATATAGTATATTTGCCCCGTTTTCAAGGGTGGTAGAAACATTCTGTATCACTCTGGTGAAATACCACCATTCAGAATCGAAATGTCGCTTTAAATGGCTTTAGCTTATTTTGGTGACCAGATGTAGAAATTATTCGTAATTTGATTTTAAATACTAGAAATGTATATAAATTTGATATGTAAGAAGTGCGATGTTATTACAAACCACACACGACACAGAATAGCGCGGTTCATTTAAAAACTGCTCTCTCGTTCAGAAGCGCGGTCCAGCGCATGCGTCTGAGTTTGGCAACTAAATGAATATTGCCAGTATTTAAAATCAAATTACGAGTGGTTCCTGCACAGATATGACTAGCCAGGAATTTACCCACTTTTCTCTACCCCTTATCATTCCCCTCCCCAATACCTTCCATGACTTACCCGGTCATTGTCAAATAACGTCCGTTGCAGTCCATGGCGTTGAGAAATTCAATGTCTTCAGAAGACATGGTGAAGTCGAACACATCAAAGTTTTCCTGAAGTCTCTCCTTCTTCACTGATTTGGGAATGACAGAGAATCCTCGGTCTATCTGATACCTGGAAAATTAAAATGTTTGAGGTATTAATAACAACTAGATGAGCTAGATTCCACGAAAGCAACGTAGAGCTAAGTGTCGGTATTCGTGCCCTCGAAGCTATTAGGAGCCGCGTCTTTTCCTGGACTACTTTCCTTCAATTTTCCCTTGCAAGGTTAAATCTGTCTGCAAGGTATTTCAGATCTTTTCTTTTCATATTTATTACACCCTACCAATCTTTCAAGGATGTCTCAATCAGTCAGTAGTTAATGTTAAGATGAAATCAATTCATTTCCACAGATCACACTTTTAATAAAAACACAGGGGTTAAAATTCTTCTCCGTAACAATAATAGCAAAAATTACATAACTTGAAGCACTTGAAATTAGAAAATCCATAAATAATAACTTTAGCATTTTGAATAACCGAATTAATTTATCTTTAAACGCTCTGTTCTTCCCTGAAATCCCATAATTACTCTTTCCCTTTGTTCACCTCCCACTAAAACACAATTTTTTTTTAAATATGTCAATATTCTGTATCATAGGTTAGTTCTAATATTATTCTCCTGACGAAGAAAGGGTGCTTCCGAAACCGGTAGAGTGTGAATAAAATAAAATTAAAGAGGTTTGTTACATGAGAACGGGTCGCTTCTTCCACTCGTTCTTGTGTTCAACAGCTCGGCTGTGGAACGATTTACCGGCCTCTGTTTCGGCCTCCTTACATTAACTCCACACTCCTGTATTGAGTTAATATATTAAAAAAAATAAAATCTCCCTGCATGTCCTTTCCAGTGCGTCCCCGTTCACCTCTCGAGTCCGCTTCCCCTCCCGCGTTCCTTTTCCACCTTCCCCTCCCACCTAATCCTTGGTCACCCCTTCCGTGAACCTCACCTCCCCCGTTCCTCTCCCCCTCGTGCCTTTGCTCCCTGCCGCTAAAATATATGAAATACACATATTTTCATTTATGCAAATTTCATAACGCCAGAGCTTACCATTATATAGCCTATAACCTTCGCGGGCGTGCGCATAACATACCACCAAAGTTTAATCACAATCGGATGAACGGTATGGCAGCGCATAAATAGGAACCATCAAACAAACAAACAAATATTGATTTTTATATATAGGTAAGATAAAAGTTCGTTCTAGTGCTCTCAAAATCTCCGTCGGTAGAAACCTAACTGCTAACTCACATTGCTTTTGAACTGGAGGGACCTCTGTTGCTGGTGTTTAAAGCAAATACTGGTCCTACTGTCATTCCAGCCATTCTCCTCGGCGGAGACAATGTCAAAATCTGCAGGGAAATAAAATATTTGGGGCATGTCGTCACTGATGACCTAAATGATAAAAATGACACAGAACGCCAAAGAAGAGTACTAAGCGTGCGAGCCAACATGCTCGCCAGGAGATTCAACAGGTGCAGTTCTCCGGTGAAGAAGCAAATATTCCAGAGCTACTGCATGAGCTTTTACACCGGCGAACTATGGACAAGATACTCACAAGGCGTCATGAACACACTTCGAGTACAATACAACAACGCATTTAGGGCAGATGTTCGCAGAAGGAAGGGTACATGGGTTCGCCGCTTTGATGCGCCACAGAAAAGCCGGGGTGAGTCAGCGCTACCAAAGATCGGAGAACACTCTCGTCCAGGCCGTGGCCCAGTGGCAGGGCGCGCCTCTTCACCAAACATGGAGAATTCATCTGAAGCCCAAACTAAATATGTGTATATATATATATTTTAAATCTTATTTATATTATTTTATTTTTTCTTTTTTATCCATTTTATGTAATGTATACTTTTATATGGCTGACAGAGTATTGCACCCACCGCTCTGTTCGGCTGAAATAAACAACTTATTATTATTATTCGTTCCTCCGTGGGAGGGAAGACCTATATACCAGAGACATCTCTTGGATGACTCTATAAACTTTAAGACCTCATAAGCTCGAGTTTATAGTGCTAATGCAGAAGATTTGATTTTTATTTTTAAAAATTGAATTTAATAATTAATTTAAATTAAATTTAAAAATAAATTAATGGAGTTATAGGAATTAAACACACAAACAATTAATACTAATGCAGAAGAGCCATCTATGCTTTGTTACTCGAACCACAACTAAAAAAAACATACCTTATGAGAATTTGTGCAACAGACTTATGGTACTTTTCAGACAGGCGTTTGAGACGAGGGTCTGCGAGGAGCACTTTGTCTTCAGCCCTGATGACTGGGCGGGCGGGAGCCCCCAGAGGACTGTAGCATGTCAGGACTATGCCATGTTCTTCCATCCAGGCTGCCAGTTTCACCTGGGAAAGATATGGGTGGCATTCCACCTGAAAAGAAACTCGATTAGGCTCATCAGATGAGGAAGCATTCAGAAACATCAAATTTTTAAAGGAAAATTTTAATGCAAATTAGCGATCATTAACATGACAACAAAGCTGTATAATCGATTAAAACAGGCGCTCAAAATGTGCCCTGAATGTTGAATGAATTTTAGACAAAATAAATATGTTTCTTATTAGAATATGGATGAAAACATAGTGTGTCTCTTTTTTAATCCCATCGGCTGCGCAAGTTTGTAATATATTCTGTTTTCTCCAGAGTCATTCGTTATTTGTAAGTACTGGGATCAGTATTCTCCAGTACCACAGGATGCTCACTGAAAGACTTAGGTTCTTTAAATAACACTGACTCTTTATCGACGTATCTAATTTATAACTATGCTTCGGCGGACAAACGCCCTTCTTGGCCGAAAGCGAGGTTTTATCTGTGGAGCTCTTGAATTATAACGACTCCGCACATCCTTCGGGTCACCTCCAGCACAAGTCCATGTGACCGAAGAGCCCATACCCCCCTCAATGAAGAGCAGGACTTCCCAACCAGGGGGGCGTAGAGAAATGTCAGGGGGGGCGTAATAGGTTTTAACCATAGCTCTAGCAAAGACTAACGCAGCAGAATCGACCAACTGGTAGAGAGCATGCAAGCTCAAGTATCTCATCAGTACTTTAAAAGTTTTTATTTATTTGTTCTAAAATTACTTTGAAAGTTGTTAGTCATTATCTAATTATAATTTTTTATTTATTTAAATCAATAAAAAATAATAATAGAATAATATGTAAAATTAAAAGAAAACTAAGAAATGTAAATGTGAAAGTAATTATTGATTAAAAGTGTACCTAATTTTCTATTAAAGATCGATAATAAATAAATATTTTGTATCTCTATAGTACCTATTTGAAATTCAAATAAATAATTTAGTTAAAATAAAAAAATGTGTTTCTTGATTTTGTAGAAACATAATTAAGCGGTCGTCCATCAATCACGTGATGTTTTTCAGTAACTTTTTAACCCCCTCCCCCCCTGGTGATATGTGGTGAGATTTTAAACTAACCCCCCACCCCCCTCCATACCCAAAATCACGTGTATTTTTTTAGTACAAAGTGTATTGAAATTTTCAGAATATTAAATGTAGGTATAATAAATACACGTGATATCTCATTATACCCCCCCCCCCCTTGTGATAGTTCGTGATTTTTTCCGACCCCCCCACTTTCGAGCCTCACGTGATTAATGGATGACCCCTAAGGGGGGCATGAAAATATATTTTTTTGGTTCGGGGAGGCTCGGCGAAATAAAGGTTGGGAAACCCTGATGTAGAGAATATTTAAAATTTTGCAACGGCTGCGCGGCATTTTTCATCCAAAACCTAATTTTAATTGGCCTAAATACCCAATTAAACTGAATATTAAAAAAAAACAAAGCTATTTCATTTATTTGTATTTTAATTATACAATATAGGCCAAAATAATTCGATTTTTCATTGATTTAGAGCCAATTTTCAATGTTTCAGAGGCAATATTATTTATAATGTACGAGTATATTTAAGTAAATAAAAAAAATTAAGTAAATAAATAAATCAAAATAATTAGAAAAAACATTCCAATGGGTTTTAATTAAAATTACAAATGAATTCGTTGAATGTACATATGTAATTTAAAATTTTGACCCAAATAAACGGTATTTAACGATGTTTTATTTTTTAACCGATGTTTCAATAATAAAATACAGATGTTGTAGAATGGGCAATATTATTTTTTATTCTTCTTCTTTGTGTGCCGTATCAGGTCCCCCCGACGTTGGCGATCACTCTTGAACATGTCTCTCTGTCTTCCGCTGTCCGGAATAGCTCCTCCATACTTCTAATGCCGGTCCACTCTCGTATATTTCGCAGCCAAGACATCTGTCTCCTACCAGGCCCTCGGCGACCCTCTATCTTCCTTTCAATATTAAATGGAGCAAGTGATACTTCTCCCCTCGAAGTATATGACCCAGATATGAAATTTCCCCGATTTTTATTAATGTAAGCAGTACTCTATCTGCTCTAGCCCGCCTGAGAATTTCTGTGTTGATGATCATGTTGGTCCATGGGACCTTGAGCATTCTCCGGTGAAGCCACATTTCAAAATCCTCTAACCTGTTCATGGTATTTACTTTCAAGGTTCATGTTTCACATTTTTAAAATATTAGATGCTATTAATATTTTTAAGGAGGCACTGTTGAAAAACAGCTGCTTTCCAGGAGAAATCCTGAATTGTAGCTGAGCAGTGACCTTTTCATCAATAGAATCAATGATAAAAGAAAAAATGTAAATTGTAAAAAAAAAATCTGTTGATGAATAAACGTTATTATTATTGAATAAATTTGCCAAGTTACCAAAATCAAATAATTGTTGCTAAAATCATGAATAAATAATTGAATTCTTTAATGGCCTGTATTTTATATTTAGAAACATAGAAATAAAAAATAAAAGAAATAGCTCACAACCGTACTGGATAATTGCTATGTCTTTTGATGAACAATAAAAATATTCAGTTTGTTAAGGTATTTTGGCCTCAAACTAAAATTAAGTTTTGTATGAAAAAGGCCGCGCAACCGTTCTTCTTAAAATACCTGATTTATGACTGGTGGTATAGTTGCCATTTCCAGAACCCTCTCCAGTTGTTCCCTGTTGAAGTTTGATACTCCAATACTCCTCACAAGTCCCTTATAGACCAGGGTCTCCATGGCCTTCCACACTGTGACGTAGTCATGGTCTGAGTACTGGATGATGCCATCTTCATCCCGAGGATTCAGATCGTCTCCATCCTATTCCAACAAATTCGGTTCTAAAAAAAATTCATCGCATGCAATTTACCATGGAAAATTCACCACACACAACAGCTAAAATAAAAAGTCTGAATGGTGCGAAGGACTGTTTGTATTATATTAATGGTAATAAAGGCGCGCTATCCCCTTTCAGTAATAAAAAAATTCTTTGGACATGGGGCGTAGATGTTGGGTAACCTTTAGCTTGACATAGATTAACTTTGCAGTAGGTGGTGTCGGAAACGTATTTGAAGTTTGTAAAACGGTACTTCTTCAAAAAAAGAATTGATATTTAATTTCGTCAAAGACCGGAGCCGCACGAAATGGGCTTGCAAGTCGCATACGGGTCGCTTATCACGGTGATAAATGATGAGCACTTCTCATAAATATCAGACTTGGCACAAGCGCTCTTTTCTTCTTCTTCTTCTTCTTTAGAATATATCAGAAATATGGAAACATAAAATTGGAAGATGACCCACGACTCCCTCTCTCGAACATAAAGCCAATGTTCGCCAGAATGTTGAAAAACGTGTCCGCCGCATTCATTTTTATTACTTCAGTACAATTTTTATTTCTGTAAGTTACCCACTTCTGTGAAATTATAACAACTGTTTGCTTGTTTTAGTATTTGTTAGTATTTTTTTCTTCTTCTCATTGTACTACTATCATTTTGTTCTAAATAATTTCAGTAAAAAAACACACACTTCCAAATTATTTGGCAAATGGCAAAATGGTAAATATTTTTTCCCGCTGTGAATTGTGGACAGTGAAATTTCCTCGCGGTGAATTTTCCGCAGTGCATTATGGGTTGTGAATTTTTTGGATCCCAAAAAATTCAAATTAAAAGTATTTTATGTGTCCAATAGACCATTTTAGTTTTTGTTCAATCTCCGCTTTAAAATAAAAAATAATGTATAAAAAAAATTATAGTTAATCACTTAACTAAGAATTATTTAAACTACTGAGATCTTTTCCTTTACGGAAATAGCTTCATCTTAAACACCACAATATCATAATGTTTCATAGAAACAATGAAAGAAAACCTTCTCCTCCTGTAAAATTTTCTAATGATCTATTGGATAAATATGAACTAAGGCGACGAAATAGTAATTTAAACTTTACTTTATAACCGAAAAGGAAGTGGATGAGATAAAGGTCGAGATAGTCCAGTCCAAGATTCGTGAGGGATTTACGACACATCGTCTCTACTACAGCAGGGTCGTGGAAACTGTTCCACAATTTGGAAGACACAAACATGTCTTTTCTGCAAATTAAATAAACACCTTGAGAAAATAATAATACAAAACTATTTCATGTGCCAGGCCTATTTGATCATGATTGAAGAATATGTTCTAATAAAGTAGGTAAAGCCAACCTTTTAACCACTCCTTCCTTAATCTTCTCGGCAATAGCCTTTCCGATCTCCTTCTCGTTCTGATAGAAGTAAGCGCCATCTATGAGGCGGTACCCAATATCAATGGCGTCCTTCACTGCCTGCTTCACTTCATCATGCAAACTCTGCACATTTCAGGGAAGAAAGTATGTTTTAACTTAAAAAAGATAAATGCTGAAAAAAAAAACAATATCTTTCCCTGAAAAGTCCGAGTTCATTAGATTCTTTTAGATGCCTCGGAAACTCGGTGGACGTTCGTTTGATGCATACTACCGAGCGTTTTATACGATGCTTTTTTTATTCATTTCAATAGGGGTCATCTTTTCATATGGATTCGGGAAGATAAAAAGGACGTGTTCTATTTTATTACCGATTTTGGCACAGTTTAAGGTGCAGACATTATTTGTCATCTGTCGTCTGTCTTTCTTTTACTTCTGAATTCGTTTATATTTAAAATATTGGCACACATTCTATGACATGTACGAGTATTTATTACTGATTGTAAATGTGCTTTACCGTTCGGTATTGTGAATTTCTTTTGTATTATTGATGAATTGGTGACGGCAATGACAAAGGTAAAAGACAGCGGCTTTCACGTTATCTGGGCTTATGTTTGAGGTGTTGTACCGTTTCAATATTTTATTTTCTTAAAATGGTAACTATTTGCATGAAATCATATGAAAATAATGATCGTTTAGAAAAAAATTTTCAAGTGTTTAGATAATATAGTTTCTACATGGGGATCGGTATGAAAAAGCATATTGTAAAACGCTTTTAGAGGCGCAAGGATTACTCTAGACTCTAGGATATACCAATTTGTTTAAAAGCACTCCAAAATAATCCAAAACGTCAACATAGTGTCATTAATTGTCACAATCAGTTACATAACACTCCGGCATCTTGATCTCTCTTTCTAGTTCCTTATAACTCTCAAAAAACTAAAGCATGCAAAATTTCAGCACACCATTTACTAATAAAAGTTTTTTTATTCCAGCTTGGTTGTTTAATGTGTGCGATATCACTTATCAAATAATAATGCAGTTTCCTAGGATGCGATGTATTAAAAAGTGAAATTTTACTAACATGCTAGAACTTTGGAGTTTTATTTACTTATTTTAGCAAAGTTCTTTTTGGATGACCTTTGGCAAACATCAGCGAAACGCTGCACTAGCGTCGGGGTCTAACGGCAGTTGTTCCCAATCCTAATGATCAACTGTTGAGCCTAAATTTTGGCTCAACACTCTAAAAATGCACAAATACGCTCTTCCCAACAAAACTATCCAACCAACAGACGAAAAGAGCATTACTAAACGAATCACTTGCTGATCAGAGGCTCAGATTGATCGATCGAAAAGCTGGGAACAATGGCCATTAGTAATAGATAAACCTTACTTGAAAGGTGCCCAAACCTAGGCAGGGCATGGAAAATCCATTATTGAAAGTCAGTCCAGTCGCAGGGGACGTCATGATGATAAGTTAATCAGACTGTAGAAGATACTGTACTGTGTGTTTACTCTTGAATTTACTTATGGAATTTATTCTGCGAAAACACCAGAGATGTTCAACCTTCGACCGATTATTGATTACCGTTACATCCAAAACTGCTTACGAATTACAGCCTTAGATGCACTTGTAGACGAAAATGGTGTTTGCTGGAACTGGGTGATAATAAGGGTAGGAAAAAACAAGGTATGCAAGGAAAAAGGAATAACCAATCACTTACCACTATATCTCTGTAACCGCGGTGTAGTTATTTCCAACGCGATATCTAGAGGTAATTATCGCCACAACAACACGAATGAGTATTTTCTAGATGGCCATTTTACTTAAAAACGAGATTGTCACATGAAAAACAACTTGCTTCAATGATGGTCCCAAATGTTCTTTTGGTTTCAAAACAAATGCACTTGAATTTTAACTATTTTTCCAAGGGGAAGATTGTGAGAAAATATTTGGTACCTAACAGAGCAAGTCATTGTACACAATAATGCATTGGTCCCAAATGTTCTTTTGGTTTCAAAACAAATGCACTTGAATTTTAACTATTTTTCCAAGGGGAAGATTGTTAGAAAATATTTGGTACCTAACAGAGCAAGTCATTGTACACAATAATGCATTTCTCTATATTATATGGCAAATTTGTCTACAAATGCGCCCAGATGTCACAAATTCGAATGGCCGCAAACCTAAACATAAAAGTCAATGCTTTTATCATGTTGACGTCTGGGATTAGATTTGATTATAAACATGATAAATTATCTTATGTTCCTGATAACTTAGTACACAGAGATATGAAAGTAGCACTTTCTACGCATTATTATCGAAAAATTTTGTGATTTTTTTAATATTTCACATTGAAATTTGGGATTGCTAATAAGTATTTATAATATTTATATATTACAATATTAAGGGTATTTTGTGTTTGTATTTTTAGATGTTTGTTTTCAACAACAATCCTTCTTGAGTACTCCCAATTCATCCGCGATAACATTGATATACGTTTACAAGTGGTGCTATCTATACGGATTTTGCACAGCATTTGATCAGTTAAATCAATCACTACTTATCAAGAAGCTGGAAAATTTTGGCATTCATAGAAATACTCTGAAATGGTTTAAGAGTTACATTACTGAAAGAAAACTACAAGTATTTGTAGGAGGGTACTCCCGCGATTTTTTTTTACCGTAACGTCGGGAATTCCGCAGGGCTCCCTTCTTAGACCTTTGCTGTTTTTCAATTTTATCAGCGTAGTTGTAATTAAGAATGAAATTTTCAAAATATCTCCTGTCTGCCGATGACCTCAAGTTGTCCAAAAATTACTTCATTAGACACTTGCACAGATTTACAAAAAGACACTCCATGAATGATGCGCAGTAAATGATTAAATATATTTTAAAGAAGACAAATGTGCTGTAATTTCCTTCACAAAAAATAGAAATAAATTTTCAAATACATTTCATTTTAACCACCTTAACAATGTCGCTTTATTAAATACAACAACAATTAAAGAATTGGACGTGACATTTGACTCATCACTTAGCTTCATTTAACATGACGCAATTTCAAAAAGTGCATCACAAATATTAGGATTAAAGCTAAGAAACATAAATTGTTCTAAAAGTGCAGAATTAATGGAAGCCTTTCATTACTCAACATATTTTATTAATAACCAACCATTTACCTCTTGCGTAAACTTTAGTGAAAAAAATTCATTAAATCAAAATGTTTTTTCCTTTTCTATTTAATGATTAGAAAACTTTCGGAATACAGAAGAAAAGACACTCATTTTTAAGGCCTTAAACAGATTCCATTTAGGCGAGAAATTTAGTTCGAGAAAAGCAAACGCAGGAACCACTTCGGTACAATATAACAAGTACTTTCTTAAGGGATACTTTGGACACTGGCAGTGTATTTTCATAAAAAAAATATGATCTTAAAATCTTTCATGGTGTTATGGAAAAATTTTAACCCTTTGAATAAAAGATAACATTGATAATAATGGTTATAATATTTCCATGACAATAAAGGTTAACAAAACAACTTTAATTTAACACGGGTTCAGAGCTCATGCATTGAACACACTTCTAGTGCGATGTGTAATTCTGCGCCCGTTGGATTGTTGGATGGTTGATTGTTGGGTGGTCATCATATCCATTGCTTGCTGTCAATGAAAGAAACATTTTGTTTATTAATAATACTGGCATGTGTATGTCTTGAGATTCGCTAGAGCCCAACAAAACTGCGCGCGTATCTCGTGATCTCGTCACGACATGTAGGAATGGGGTCAGTGGCAACGTGTGATTGAAAAATATATTCTTTGTTTTAAAGAAAATATACATAAATATACTCGAACAGAAAAATTATACCTACTTCTTTTATTCCCAAAATACTCAGTAATTGCTAGTTAAAATCCTTCGGGAACATGCTGTTACACCCTATATGTTCAACCCTGTCATAAAGTTTTTACACATCAAAAGTTTGTTGACACAACGGAAGAAATTCAACACCGAATAAAATGCAGGCATTGATAAAACACTCTCATGGTACGTACGTAAGTACCCAACCTCAACAAGAACACAGATCGAAACAATCTCATGGGTGTAGTAAATACTCAACCCCAACAAGAAGCCCAAAGGTTTAACTTACTCTGAGCAAACTGGTTCAAGATGATTGCATACGTCACAACGGTACTAAGAATCTATAATAAATGGAAAGCAATTAAATTAAATATTCAGAGGAGGAAACTAAGAATTGAAAGCATATCTAATAGACTGGGAGGCGAGATAGGTACCGTACGTCATCGAGTACACGGATGAAACTACTTTGTAGTGATAATGGACATTTAGAAAACCTTAAAAAAGCTGGTCTGCCGGTGCGCCTCTTGGCAGGAGCCGCGCAGTCATGGAAATAGTCAGTGATTTTTTTCGAAAAAATTACGTCATCGAGTACACGAACGGGAATGGTCTCAGATGATAAAGGTCGATTAGAAAATGAGAAAAAAGCAGGTCTGCCAACCGGCAGCCTGGCACGTTCGCAGGCAGCCGGCGTCAAAGTGGGGTAAAAAATAGTAAATTTTACGTCATCGAGTACACGAATGAAACCAACGAATGAATTCGAAGTAAACGATCAACGATCTTGAATTCTAAGTAATCGGTGCAGCAGGGCAAGCGAAACCGATATGAAACGGACGGTGTTCGGAAATTTCCGTCGTTTTTCGGACGAACGCAGCTCTTATGGCGACGGTACGGTGGTTGTTCGTAATTTAAACCATTATGGACTGTTAGGTTATCTTAAAAAACTATTATTATTATAAATTTGTATAATAATATAGGCACGCGATGGCGGCGAAGGGCTCCCCAGCCAGTTTCCAGTAAGTTGTTTCACGTCGAAAGGCTCTCCCGGCCGATGGGTACAATCGGAACACTCAATTTTTTTTTTAACATTGCAATTAATTTTATTTAAAATCTGGCATTCTAAGTTTTTAAAACCACATTGAAATAAAAATAATAATAAAGATACTAAAAATATCATTTTTTAAATTAAAAAAAATGTAAAACTTTAAAAGATCTTACACAAAAAACTGCCAGGTTGCTGGTCGGCAGACCAAGGAACTCATCAATGCAATTGTCTAGACTACAGTTTTTCGTTAGTTTCGATCTTGTACTCGATGTAATCGATGCAGCAGAGCAAGCGAAACCGATATGAAACGGACGGGGTTCGGAAATTTCCGTCGTTTTTCGGACGAACGCAGCTCTTATGGCGACGGTGCGGTGGTTGTTCGAACTTCCAACCACTATGAACGTATGAACTATTAGGTTATCTTAAAAAGACTTATATTATTATAAATTTGTTTAATAATATGGGCACGCGTTGACGGCGAAGAGCTCCGCGGCCAGTTTCCAGTAAGTTGTTTCGCGTCGAAAGGCTCTCCCGTCCGATGGGTACACTCACGGAACACTCAATTTTTTTTTATGATTACAACTTATTTTATATAAAATTTTGCATTCTAAGTTTTTAAAACCATATTGAAATAAAAATAATAATAAAGATTTTGAAAATATATTTTTTTATTAAAAAAAAAATTTAAAACTTTAAAAGATCGTACACAAAAAACTGCCAGACTGCTGGTCGGCAGACCAAAGAAGTCATAAATGAGATGATCTAGACTACAGGTTTTCGTTAGTTTTGTATTCGATGTAATCGATGCAGCAGGGCAAGCTAAACCGGTATGAAACGAACGGGGTTCGGAAATTTCCGTCGTTTTTCGGACGAACGCAGCTCTTACGGCGACGGTGGGTTGGTTGTTAGAACTTCCAACTACTATACACTATTAGGCAATTTTAAAAGGACTATTATTATTATAAATTTGTATAAAAATATTAACACGCGACAGCGAAGAGGGGCACCGCGGCAGGTTTCGTAAGTGGTTTGGCGTCGAAAGGCTCGCCTGACGGATGGGGACACTCGGACTCTCAAATTATTTTTTTTAAATATTTTTCGCTTAATTTTTTAAAATATGGCTTTCAACGTTTTTAAAAATACAGTGAAATAAAAATTATAATAAAGATAAACGAAAATTAAAAAAAAAAAAAAAAACTTTAAAACGTCGTACACAAAAAGCTGCCAGGCTGCTGGTCAGCAGACCAAGAAATTCTTAAATGGAATGATCTGGACTATAGTTATTCGTTGATTTCGTTTGTGTACCCGATGACGTAAAATTTACTATTTTTTATCCTCTTTGACGCTGGCTGCCTGCGAACGTGCCAGGCTGCCGGTTGGCAGACCTGCTTTTTTCTCATTTTCTAATCGACCTTTATCATCTGAGACCATTCCCGTTCGTGTACTCGATGACGTAATTTTTTCGAAAAAAATCGCTGACTGTTTCCATGACTGCGCGGCTCCTGCCAAGAGGCGCTCCGGCAGACCAGATTTTTTAAGGTTTTCTAAATGTCCATTATCACTACAAAGTAGTTTCATCCGTGTACACGATGACGTAGGGTTTACCTATCTCGCCTCCCAGTCTATAAGCTTTGCCTACCGTGCACCAAATGGGAAGTTCCAGTTATATAACACCGCATAGCAAAAACCTTGGTTTTCTGCAAGCCATTTGAATGGTCTTCAAAAAAATCTGAAAATTGAATGAACGGAATAACTGAAAGCACATTATCTTGAAAAAGCCGTGACATTTGATATCATAAAATTTTCACAGTTCTTTTCTGAAATTTCACCACGTTTGTGGTTCGCAGCGTTATGGCATGGCATATTGTTTTGAAATATTTATCTATTTGACTAAACAAAAAGCAAACCAGTGAGTAAGCTAATGAGAAAAAAAGGTTAAAGCTCCATTTATTAGTGCTTGTGATGAATGGAGGAACAAAAGATAAACGGTGTACGTCATTTTGCACAGTTAGCACCAACTATTAATAGCACAGAATGGTTTCTTTTACATAATCTCCGGTGTCCTTAGAAAACTCTTCTTCAGCTAAATACGACATTAAAAGAGACGCCTTTCGTTCCTGAAACAATATTGATAAATAATTCGCAGGGATATTAAATTAAAAAAAAAATTGAAAATTCATAGAAGAATTTGGACAACATTTTTTACCCACTTGGTTCAGACATTTTGTGCAAGCGAGCGTCAAAACGAAAAGGCATAAATTGCAAAAAATCGCATTAACGGTCATCACAGTATAAGTCTCGTTGTCAAAAAAACGATACTTTTTGGATGGTTCATTGATGAGAAGTATAGAGTAAACCACCAAGCTATAAATTGAACCCACTATTTGAATCTGAAAGGCTTCACAAATGATGCCACGAAGAACAAAAAGTACATCCTGAATGTCGCATAGATCTCTTATTTCGCGAGCAAGAACCAACTTTAGATGCTTGGATGAATCAGAATAGAGGTTCTTGATAATCGACAGCCTGTCGTTTATCAATTTGAACCTATAGTAGATAAGGTAAATTGAAGAATACGCCTGAATAAAGAAAATGTCCTTTAGGTGACCCATGAAAATTGGAATGATTGTTAAAAAAGGGCGTCTGTAATAAGAAACTGCTACCATATTTCCAATAAGAATGAAATATTCATAAACGACAATGGTGAGCAACATTATATATGAAAAGCTATCATTAGGGTTTATTTGTAAGGCTATTAGTTTTCTGTCAGAAGAGTGAAGGCGATTAATAAAATCAATATATTTGAAATGCAGGATTTTATTCGATAAATAACTGATGATGTAAACCAGCTGATGTGTGACATATGCTAGATTTAAGAAATCCAACACATCGTCTTGAATTTTTACCACGGCATTATAACCAAGCACTGTCGAAATTGATTGTCCAAAAGGAAATATAAAAGAAATGATCGAAAGGATATAACAAAACTTGTATTCCTTGATTCCGTTTTCGTTTTTTGATTCAATATACGAAGCCAGCGCCATGAATAATGTTAAACGATGCAGAGGACGGATAACTTTGAAAATGTCCATAGCTCATTAGCACAACACTGATAGACTAATGAAAAATGACGAACATCCTGTACGAAACATTACGAACTATTGATGACTTATTACTTACTTACTTTCTTTAACTGATAATACGCCGGTATCATCAATATGGTTACCATATTAATTGGCTTAATTTTTTTTGGGCAGGTACCTTACATGTCAATTTACATTTTTTTTATTCAGATGATTGATGAATCTGTACCAATTAAGGATGACATACGTACACTTGTTGGGCAGTTTAATATTTTTAATGATCATTATGAAATTGGATAACATCGTTTGGTGTTAGTAGTATAATATATCGGAATATTAGTTATGATCAGTTCTATCATTGTTCTGTTGTTTATGCTATACTCGGGTCACATGGTGTCGGTTGGTTTTTGTTTCAGATTTTCGATTGAGTTTCGTTGTCATCATCAATTAACCCATTTTGTTCGGAATGTTGTGCTTTTTTTTTGCTTAGTATTAGAAATGGAAAAAGGCAATTACTTTTTAATTAAAAATGACCCCGTTTGAAGAAGATATTACTTTTTAATAAATTTTACCCACTCACTCGAAGTGTTAATTTATCAATGAGGCTAGCATTTAATTTAACAGCTCGTTAATATCCCAATGCGCATAAAATGATAATGCAATGATTAATTTAGAATTTAAAATACTTTCTGGTTTGGGGTCGTAATTGGAAATTTAGATATTGACTGTCAACTTGTGTTAATAATATTTCTATTTTTGATACTTGCAATTCTTGGTGGAATTACATTTAAATAATAAATTAAAACAATTTTTAACTTGTTTTCACTTAATTCAGACATGGGGTATTCTGATGCAATTAGTAAAAAAATATTGATAGTCTAGTTTTGGAGGAGAAAAATGAGGAATGCAAAACCTCGATTTTGAAGATTTTATTTAGGTTTTATCAGCCTGATGTGCAGTTGTCCCTTTCGCTCAGTATTCGGTGGAGTAAGAGCGACAGTGACAGCAACAGTTTGGTAAAATACCTATTATTCAAAATTACCGGCAATCGGGTTTCCCGTTAAGGTCACCTTGTACAATTATTCCTTAAGCTATATTTTATAAACATAACATTTGGGGTAGAGGGGATTTTAAATAAAGTATAAGAATTTTCTCATACATGTTGCTATGTCATGTTTCACGACCGAATCTCAAGTTATTTGGTTATTACCTAAAAGCTTAATTACCCCGGGTTTATTGATCACTTTAATATTAAAATGGGGAATAACTTAGGTGAATTATTATTAACATCCTATTCTATTATTGTCAGGTGTCTATATTATATTTAAGATAACATGGAATTTTTGATTGATAGTTAGATTTAAAAGGATACGCATTTTACATTGGTGTAGGAATAATATTATAATGGACTCTATATATAGACTCTGTTTATATAAAAAAAAACTATATTTTACTTTACAAATTTGTGACAAAATTACAATGGATATAGAAGCGAAGATTTAGCATATGTACAATACATATGTAAATACATACCAAATACCACAATTATATTTCACACTTAGAACATGCTATCCAAAATAATGTAAAAAAATATGGATCTTTGTCAAAACGCAAAGAAAATCTTCTTCCATACCTGAACACCTTACATATGGCTCGAGAATCAAGCATATGTCCGAATATAATTTCTAATTCCCTAAAATAATGAATTCATGTTGCACTTGGTCTGATCTTATACTGGAAATATTAATGAAAAATGTACTACTATCAGAGACAAGATGGATTGCTCATCACGACGCTGTTAAGCCACTGAAGAATATTTTTGAGAAGCTTGTATCAACAGTCGAAGAGATGTGTGATCCCAGCACCAGCAAATAAAGCATTGAAAGAAGAGATGCAGCATCAACACTCACATCAGCTTTACGTAACTTCAGAGTTTTTTGCTATCTTTCATATTGGTGTTAAGTCCTAGAAGAAGATAATCGGACAAAAAAGTATACACAAAAATCTGGGCTATCATTGGAAAAGTGTGTTATAAAAATTAAAGCTCTCACAAATTTTCTTCAAAATCATGAGATGCCGGACTTATATTATTACCAGAGGAGCTGCAGAGAGCAATTTTAGAATGTCATGATAGATTTTACGAAGGACTATACCATCGTTACAGGGCAATGGATTTTATTCTGGTTACTCTGCGTGTTATTCAGCCAAAAACGTTGGTAACATCACCAGAAGAAGATCTTCGTGGAATGGTTCAAAATCTGTTAAAAATTTACGTTGAATTTTCAGCAGAGGACATCGTGTTGGAGATTTTATGATTGAGGGGCGATTTGGAAGCCGCCAACATTTCTGCCCAAGAAGCGGTTCAATGGACTACATTGGAGCTTCTCAGATTCATGGTAAAATGGGGCTACTCAGAGTTTATTCCAAGTTTAGCGCTGTCTTAGATTTTTTTTAACCATTTGTGTTTCAGTGGCTCCATGTGAAAGAAGCTTTTCAAAGTTAAAACAAATAAAATCTTACTTAAGTTCCACAACGAGCCAAGCGCGACTAACCAATCTTTCTATTTTATAAATTGAAAAAGACAGGGAAATCAATTTTGGTAATGTGATCGAATATTTTAGTAAAATAAAGTCTCGTAAGCATTAAGCGTTTAATTTTAAGTAGGGGTGCTCAATACAAAACCGCCCCGGGTGCCAATATATCCTACGCCGCCACTGGGTGAGAGTGGATCAGAGCATAATATGTGGCACGCAATTATTATTAAATTTATGTACAATAAAAGTACCCATATACGCAATACGTAACACGTTATATTAAATAACGTCTTTAGATGTTACAATGGCGGGTATAATTAGAGGCGGGTATGGGTACCGCTGTCCCGGAAACCATTTATTGGATAACAAACACCTCTGCATTAGGTCACCCCAAGTGATTTGCTACGTTTGGTGACCGGGTTCATGGGGTGAGGCTTGCCCGGGTGTAGGCGGCGGATGCGTTTGGCTACCAACTGCGTGGTAGGCCGGATCGGGAGAGACTGGTGGAGAGAGACCGTTTGACCTCTACAGCAGGACTGGATTCACACGTTCGTCGCTCCTGGGCACAACCCTTGTATTCATTTCCCCCTTCTTACCTCTTTCCTTCCCAGAACTTTCCCTCCTTCATATCCAAAAAGACCCTGCACAATCTTTCTTTAGTTTGTTATCATTCTGGTTTTTGTGCACTTCATCTCTTCTCTGAATACTGTGGACTATTCCTTTCGTGATCCATGGTTATTTTTTTCTCTTTAAATGTGTAGCGTTTTTGAGGATTTGTTTGGTGAATTTAGTTTTCAACGTATTCATAATGTGTTTAGCGCTCTGTTTGAATCTATTCCATTTAGTACATTAGTCCAAGATTCATCGTGCATATCCAATATTAGGGACTTTAAGTTTATTTTCTCTCGTAAGTTGTCATATTTGTTTTTTGTCTTCTATTGTTAAAATGTATGTTTAATTTAATTGTGAAATGATCTGTGACAGTTGAGCGAATGATGGAGAAAAAGTTTTTTTTTTAGTTTTAGCAAATATATTATCGATTTTAATTCATTGTGTCTTTCTCAGCAGTAAAAACTGAATGCAAAAAATCTGTAACCGCCGTATAAAGACCATTGTAAGAAACCAAATTTTCTCTCAGTTCGGCAGCATAGTGCCAAGCCGCTGGTAAAAATGATGATTTTCCAAATTTTTGCATATTTTTTATCGGTTCCTATAAAGACCATAAGTCTATAGAAAGAATCAGTCGTAGGGCATGAAAAAACGACTTTTGAAGTTCGACCCCAAGCTTTAAAAGATGCCCATAAAAATGATGATTTTTCCACAGATGCTAACTTTTGCAGATTTTTTGATTGGCTGTTGTCCATTAGGACTATAGTTTTTATAAAAAAATCCAAAATTTCAGTCGGTTCACCGACACAGGGCCTGAGAAAACGGCTTTTAAAGTTCGACCCCGAGCCTTGCATAACGCAGGTTAAAATATATTTTTCTCAAATGCTACTTTTTGAGATTTTGTTTATTAGTTCCTACCATATATTTTAGAAAGAATCCAAAGTTTCAGTCGGTTTGGTGGCACAGGGCTTGCGAAAACGACGTTTTAAGTTCAACCCAAGGCCATATAAATGTAGATTTTTCCACAAATGCTACTTTTTGCAGTTTCTGGATTGATTCCTATAAAGGCCATAGTTTTCAGTAAAAATCAAGGACATATGAATATATCTGGACCTGCCCTAAGTGATAAAAACGTATTATTTCCCCCTCCACATGGCGCCGGCTGGAGCTCCTCCTTGGAACCGGCTCGCTCCATGGGGAGGGGATAGAGTCTCGCTTGATTCTAAAATATGTGACTTCATCATTCTTGTCGTACACAGCGAGAAGCTAACGTCCATACATTTAACGAAAAAACACGCCAAAATGGTAGCTTGTGCTATACAATATATCTACATATCAATGTGCACATAGCGAATGTGGGCGGTTCTCCAGTGTGCTCGTCGCTGGTTACAGGGGTAAGTAAATTATGAAACATTTGTAAAAGTGTTTTAACTAAACACGGCAACAAAATATTGCTATTTCTATTGGGGCGAGCATTTGGCCTTAGCAAATATGTTATTAACGTGGCAAGGTAAAAAGGTCTATTCATTCAAAGCAGATTTTGCTTTTAAGAACTAAATGGTGATATTGTAATGCGAGATGCCTATATACTGTCAGATTGATTGTTTAACGAATCACAGTCATCTTTCCCCTCTTCGCCCTCCATAGTTTGGTTTTACCCCTCATCTGTAACTTCTTGTCTATCCATTTGGGTGTCTATGGTAAAAATCCAAAAATCCAGTCGGTTCGGCGGCACATGGCCAGAGAAAACGGCTTTGAAAGTTTGACCTTACATTACGCCCGTAAAAATTATGAATTTTCCAACAATGTTCCTTTTTGCATAATATTGGATTTATTCCTATTCAGTCGGTTCGGCGACACAGGGTCTGAGAAACCGGCTTTTAAAGTAGACCCCGCCTTACCTACAAACATCCATCGTACACAAACTGAGCATTCCTTTCTTTTTATTGTCGACAATGGTTATATCGACATTGCAATCTTTCTCTTGGTCCAACCTTTCAATGCCATAAATTAGGGTTTGAATCAATACATTCGATTCGACTCGAGTTCTACGGAGATTTGTTAAAATGACATCGAACAGTTCGAACCAAAAAATCACCGATTATTTCAAAGGTTAAACATGTTTTAAATTTTGTTTAAATAATTTGTTGTGCGCTGGTGGTATGATAAATAATACAATGAAATACTAAAATAATTAATAAAATGTGTGTTTAGCATTAAATTTTATTCACAGGAAAAATCACAAAAAATACTTCTATGGTGTCGTAAGGGTATATACGAGTACATCTGCTCCATTTAAAATTCGGCATCGAAGGGGAAATACTTGTGAGTGTGTCCAATTCTAAAAAAAAACAAAAGATATTATTGAGTGACAAGTTTTTAAAATCGCTTCATAAACATAAACATAGCAATTGACCCAATTTAAAAAATTCAAAAGGCGATATTTAAACTCATTCTACAAGTATCATTCTACACAGATTCAAGCGAAATTTACAAAACATTAGAAGTCATGTCAATAAGACAACTTTATGCCAAATCTGCTCTAATACAATCTCCTCCAAAACAAACTCCATATTCCAATTCAAACAAGAACCATAATAATAATCAGGTCCTCAACAAATAAAACACTGAACATACCAATAACACACACTACACACGGACAAGGACACTTTTAGTTTAACGCAACCAATTTTTTAAATTTTGTTTGCCCATTACTCTAAACCAACTACTAACTGCAAATACATCTACAAACATTCACAAAAACATATCACAGCCTGGATCAGATATCAAGATATCCACTTTATTCAAAACATTATAATTCCTGACCAAACTATAAAAAAATGTTAAATAAAAAAACACCTTTTTCAAGAATTTACCAACTATACACAAAGTTACAATATAAAGGGTGTCCGTGGGTAAAGGACATTAACTTCGGGTGGTGATTCTACATGATAGTATTAGTAAAAAAGTTTTTCGAGGGGGTACTTTTAGGGGTAGTTTTGTGGTAAGAAGATAAAATTAGAACGGCGTGTGCGGCCAGCTTTATTATTTTCCGCTGTTACGATAAGGGACAATTACAACCATGTAATGTCGCCACAATCGTGCCCGGTAGGCAATCTGCAAGTAAGATCGTACCGCACCCTAAGGATTTTTAGTAGGTACTTATTTATGTATGGGAGAAAAAATGTTGGAATTTCGGAAAAGTTGTTAATCTTTTTTACTCCTACCATTATGTAGAATCACTTCCCCAAGTTAATGCAGTTTACTCTCGGACACCCTGTATAATATGAATAATTTTTTTTTCTAAATAATCAATAAAAAAAAAAATACTAACTTTCTACTACAACACATAAATACGTGTCACACTTAAGAGGAACGCATGCGCAGCCCATTTCTGGCCGTTTCATACAAATCTTAGGTTTGGATTTGAGATCAAAACACCCAACCAATCTGAAAAATTATATCAAATATCTAGTTAGGATGTGAGCTAGTTTATTTATTTTTGCTTTAGATTATGTCATCTTTGAAGATGCTGTGTGGAGGGTATGTTGGCGGTATAATTACTTAGTAAGCAAATATATGCAATTAGTTAATAATTTTATTAAAAAAAAAGAAAAATTACAAATTGAAAATGACAGTGGGGTATTTTAACTATTTATTATTATTCTCTAAAAAATACATAAAAATGAAGAATTTATTTTTATATTGACGAATAAATTTTGCATAACGATTTTAAATGTGCCGTTATTGATTTGCCGCCAAAACGACATGTTAGTTCGTGAAATCGGCGGCGTTGCCGTCACGCCGCGCCGGTAACAGAATGTTAAGAAGCTGTCTTTTATAGGCGTTTTCTACGTCATAATGATAATGCAGCCAAAATCAAATCTAATCAATAATTATGAATGAAAATATTAAAATTATACATTTTTAGTACAATGATCAGAATCAGAAAAATAAAGTTTTAATCAACACATACTACACAATCCATTCCGCAATAGACTTATTTAATTTCAACTCTTCAAACATCTTATTTTATTTCAATTAATTGACAATGTTCTATGATAACTACTTGTCTGATGAGATTTTAGTAACGGGTATTTTCACAAACTACGAATACCGTTAAAAATGTGTGAAGGATTCAAAAATTATTTTTCTGATTCTGATAAAAAGTGTTCAATTCTAATATTATAATATATATTCATGTTATTGATTTGAAAACTGCACATTCCGAAACGGACATAAAACCGCCACTGGCTGGTAGGACGGCTGTTACCAACGTTGTCCGGCGTGACGTCAACGCCGCCGAATTCACGAATAAAAATGAACATATCGTTTTGACGGAAAATCAAAAATGGCACATTTAAAATATTTGTAGAAAATTTATTTAATTTTTTTTCCTTAATTTTTTACAAGTTACAATATCCCTTTGTTTGTACTTATTTGAATATTAACTGATTTTTTATAATTGGATATGTAAAAACCCCGTACAAATAAATAAAATAACCACTGAATATATTGGTCTAAGACTGGATTCAAGTCTTTCTGGAAGGTTTTTCGTACCATTTAAAACTCTGCGTTGAAGCCGTAATACTTGTGAGTGTCTCCACGTCTAAAAAATAAATGTTAATTTGTTAGTACAAAAAACACGGTGTCCGGAAACTCGAAGTACGAGCAGAAAACTGGTCAATCTTCATCACATTTTATAGTTTGATTTTGATGAAGTATAACTTTTTTTATTTGAACTTTTCTGCTTGTACTACGAGTTTCCGGACATTGTGTATATACAAATGTATACTTTGTATTTAATTAGTCATTGAAAATAAACTGTACATTTTGCAGGGGATTACACAAAAAATAATGTTGTAGAAATGGCTCCCGGCTGTCAAAAAGGAAAAAAAATTCTTGAAACCACGGAATTACTAAAGGGTGGCGCAAAACTACCGATATGGTTTGAACGCAAAAACAAACGCCCAGTCATTGACAGTTGTTATTGTAGTAATAACCTTACAGTTTATGAATTGTGTAGGTATATGCAAACAATAATGTTAACTAAAATAAAGTTTTTGCTGTATGGAAACCTACTTTACACATTTATAAAAAAACCATAGATAAAATTGTGAGAAACAATTAACAAAATTTCTGCCTCAATACAGGTTCACCTAGTGAGGCAGGCAATGCACAACTAAAAATACTGTATAACTATACCACTCCTGTGTAACCTTTCTTACGTTACTTTCTGTTTGTTAATTTTTCTGTACTGATTGATGTAATCTATTTGTAAACTGCATTGAGTATGTAATTTTTTTAAATTATATTGTTGTTATTTAATTGAATAAAGATTATTATTATTATTAATCTTATTACACATTACAATGCAAAATTACCGTTTTATTTTGAATCTTATTGTAATGTGTAATAAGATTCAAACCATATCGGTAGTTTTGCGCCACCCTATATTTGAACTATTTGAATTACCCTCCTATGTGTGGACAAAACTAAGTCAACATGAAATGTCATTTGGTATTCAGTATTCATGCAGCACGCGATAACTAATAACGTTATACATTGTAACAGAGAATCTAACAACCTTTTAATATATTTTTGATGTCAAGAAAAAAGCTAAATAAAATTGCGTGTTCACATTTGGACACCTTTTTTTGCGTAATGCGCGTTTCATCCCGCGACAAATTATCCAACGAACAAAACATCCGCCAACAAAATATCTACTAAAACTTAACCTAACCTAACAAAAAATGGGCCAAAAATAATACAGACATCCTAAAAAGACAATAAATTATAGTTATCTGTATTATTTTTGTCCATTTTAAGTATTTTTCAACAATGATTTATCTTTACAGGATGTCATAGGTGTGATATTATTTTTATACCATTTTTTGTTAGTTAGGTTAGGTTAGGTTAGGCTAGGTTAAAGTAGATATTTTGTGGGATGATGTTTGTCCGTAGGATATTTTGTCGGAGGATATTTTGTCCGTAGGATATTTTTTTGGACGATATTTTGTCGGAGATATTTTGTCGCGGGATGAAAAGTGACGGAACCCCTTTTTTGGGCAAGGTTCTTACAATTTTTTTCAAAATTGAGATTTAAATGCCAAACCATTTTTTGCTCATTTCTTTAACCAAAATTATTTTCAGAGCAATCTGTGTTGTATTTCCGTAAAAATGTATGACAAAGTTCCAACATCAAGTTTTTAAGGCTACCATTTATTTTAAAAGGTTCTAACTTCACTTTGAACCTATTTGCAGTTGGCGTTTTATTTGTATCACAGAGTAGTGGGGAGGCTAAGAAGGTAGTGGGGGGGGGGGGAGGGAATGGAGATTGGGAAAAGGTAAGTGGGGAAGCACTTTGTTATTAAGATCTGGTCACCAAGCACAGCTAAACCCATTTTTAAGCATCGTTAATTCTGAATGGTGGTCACAAGTAAACTATATATGATATAAAATGAATTAATTGTGAAATAACACATTCAAATAAAATTTATTTGCCCACGCCGGGATTCGATCCCGCGACCTTCGGATTGCGAGTCAAGGGTCTTACTCCTCGACCACCGATGAGCATAATATATGTCCTATTTAAATATATGCCTTTAAATACTTTGCACAATATTCAACATCGGAAATCGGTAAATAGGTAATGAGAAATCGTCTTTGTAAACTTTGACATCTCATATCTCAGAACATGGTAAAATGAAGTATCCAATCAAAGTGACGATTGGTCAAAATCAGAAATCGGTAAATATACATATAATCGGTAAATACCCGTAATGAGAAATCGTCTTTGCAAACTTCAATGCCTCATATCTTAGAACATAGTAAAGTGAAGTGTCCAATCAAAGTGACGATTGGTCAAAATCAGAAATCGGTAAATAGATACTCGTAATGAGACATCATCTTTGCAAACTTTAATGCCTCATATCTCAGAACGCGGTAATGTGAAGTGTCCAATCAAAGTGACGATTGATCAAAATCAAAAATCGGTAAAGAGATACTCGTAATGAGACATCGTCTTTGCAAACTTTAATGCCTCATATCTCAGGACGCGGTAAAGTGAAGTGTCCAATCAAAGTGACGATTGATCAAAATCAGAAATCGGTAAAGAGATACTCGTAATGAGACATCGTCTTTGCAAACTTTGTCACTTCGTATCTGTGGTGATGTTAAAACCCAGTCCAACAAAAGTGACGATTGGTCAATAGTTTTCGTGTATTGATCCAAGACTTACCCGATCATCTTAATGTATCGTCCGTTGCAGTCCATGGCGTTGAGAAGTTCAATGTCTTCTGGAGAGATGGTGAAGTCGAACACATCGATGTTTTGCTGAAGTCTCTCCTTCTTCACTGATTTGGGAATGACGGAGAATCCTCGATCTATCTGATACCTGCAGAATAAATATGTTTTAATATTATGGCCCGCTAGTTTGCGCTCAAAAAGAAGAAGAAGAGGAGGTATGTAAAATAAGGTAAATGCGAACGTTAGAAGGAGCGCGCTAAAATTAAAAACGTTAATATTTAAGCGAAAATTGTGAAAACGTTTAATAAAACACTACTCGTTTAAAATAGAGTAAAAATGACTTAAAAGGCATTTAAAGAAACACTGTGAATTTTTTCATACAATTTAACTTGTAAAATAACAGAAAAAACGTGTTTATAATCATTTTCGGAGCATACTTTTAGATTTTTTTTCAATCGAGGGAATTTTTTTATAATTATTGTTTCGGCGAGGCAAATGTATAGATAATGTCTTAAAAAAACTATATATATTTTTTTTAAACTCAAAAACTTAAAGTGTTCAAGAAAAATATGTATAGAAATTCGGAATGCCGCGGCTTAAGGAAGTGCCAAACGCATGTCGGTCGCTTGTGACCATCGGTCCAACTCGTTAGCACGCGTCGCGTCGTCGGTCAACCGACGGTACGTGTGGCACTATTTCTAGCCTGGACTATGCAGGTTAGATGAACAATCATTATAAAATAACACATAATAAAGAGTGACACTAGAGATGCTGTTCACAACATAGTTTTGAACGGAAACAAATACCTTTTGGTTGTAGCCCACTTGGCATGCGTTTTCTCTATCTTAGAGCGTACATCAGCGTGTATTCCATAAAGGCCCCACAACACAGCATCCCCAAAGGTGACATCTATGTAGAGTTAATGTAAAAAAATGTCGCAATCCCATTTGAATTTCATAATGATCACAGTTTTGCGTACTATGAAAATTTAAGGAAAGTGTGGTCAGACTTTTGGAACATGCACACACCTGACATATCTATGCCTAATAACCATATTGAAATGAATTAAATCCAATAAAAATTATTTATTACCACTTTTAGAAAATCAAAAAGTTTGGAGATGCGGGGGATCGAACCCCGGGCCTTTCACATGCAAAGCGAACGCTCTACCACTGAGCTACATCCCCAGATGTGAGCTAAGTAGAATAATATGAACATAACTAAGATGTGCAATGGGTATCTACCTAAATGAAAAGAATGTACTTCTACATTCCTCCAAACTTTTAAACATCTGGCACTTATTTGACTTTCGACAGGTGGTGACCATCATTTGAAAAAATCTTAGTCACTATCTGTTCTGTCAATTTAAAGGTGCCTTTTTGATCTGTCAATTGAATTGTTGATGTAACAGAGATACCTTCTACACGTAATCATTCAAATCATTCTGCTCAGGAGGTGTAGCATGGACGATCTATAAAACCCTATATCAGTATGATATCGACCAAATCCGTCATCCATGGTCATTAATTGGTATGAGATATTCCGAACAAGGATTGATAAATTTTAGCGCGGCCTTCATCACATCAGATAATTTTCGGTTAACTGTCAATATACACATATTTTTTTAATAATGCAGTTCGTTATGCAAAATTACTGGCTCATTAATGAACGGAGTTCAACTAACGAAGCTCTTAGAATTGAAAGAAGTCGTATACGCGATCCATAGACTTAAACAATGCATCTAAGACGCAATCAATTTATTTCGTTCGATCTTTGAGAAAAGAAAATGGTTGAAATATGACTAAAGACCTCATCAACAAATTAACTCCAGTTTAGTGTCAAAAAGTAAATGCGAAATGCCAATGCATTTTTAGGTTATTATTTCAATTCAGCGTTGCCAATTGATTGACATTTAACGTTTCGGAATGCGAATTCATAGACAGATTCGCCTGTATTTCTTATTTATTCCCTGTCAATATCGCTTCGGCTGTCAACAGTGAAACCATGATATAAAATTATTGAAAGTTATGCATATTGAATAGATAACGATTTCCCTGGGCCTGATCCCAGGAATGACATGTAATACTTGTAAGTTGTGTGGCACATTAAGTAAATGCTGTAGAAGATTTTCTTTTTAGTGTAACATCGATGTGCTCAGGAGGAACTGGTATAGGGGACACATTTCAAAAATATATTCCTTGGTTTGAACATATTCACATACAAGCAATTCCAGAGTACATTTCGGTTTTATAGATCATTTATGCACGGCCGCCGTGACCATAAATTGTGCGGTTTAATATTTTGTTGGTTATAAAAACCTACCTGATGAGAATCTGTGCCACAGACTTTTTGTACTTTTCAGCCAGGGGCTTGAGGCGAGGGTCTTCGAGGAGTACCAGATCCTCTGACTTGACCATCGGACGATCAGGAGACCCCAGGGGGCTGTAGGCTGTCAGGATTATGCCTTGCTCATCCATCCAGGCTGCCAGCTTCACCTGGGATAGATAGGGGTGACATTCCACCTGGAAGACAACTTTAATTAGACTCATTGTTCAGAGATAATGGAACATCAGGACTGTTAACGGCTCAGGACCGAAATAGCATTATATTTAACCTGTCGTAATTAAAACACAAAATAAACAATCTAGCTTTCAAAAGCAAATAAAAAAAAAACTGGAGCAAGTCAACAGGAACAGATTTCATAAAACACAAACCTGAAATTAAAGGATAAGATTTACAAGGACCATACACAACACAACTAACAGAAGCAGCAAACAGACTTTGAATAATTCATCAAAATTTCAACGTCAAATTTCGAGTTCTGTGAAAGTTCCATTCGAGATCTGTTATTATTTCAATTCCGTGAAACAACTGATCCATGATACAATAATAACAGAACTTGAAATTTGACACTGAAATATGATGAATTTTCAAACTCTGTTTTCAAACTTTCAAATCCACTATACCTATATTTATTTTCATGTTAGCGATTCAAATCACCATAGAATAAATTCAAATGGTAATTGTAATATTTAGACAAAAGAAGCGACATAATTAATACCTAGGGAGATCTATAAAACAAAAATAAATTTAAAGATGTAACTTTTTTCAAAAGTGATTTCAAAGGATAGCTAGAATTCAAATAGTCAGACAACGATCAACATCACAACAATAGCCAATAAAATTGGTGATTAGACTAGTTGACAGAGATCTGGAAATACATTTTTAAAGACAACAAAATAAATTTATTTTCAAGGACCACAGATTTGATAATCACCACATCAACAGAAAAACCGCCAGGGTCTATAAAGCCAGTCTAAAAATGCATTGAATACAAATATTTATTTAATTAAATGAAGACAATATCTCGACTCAATCGAAAATCTGGAGACAGAAAAATCAGAAAAAGATATTGGCTCCACTGGGACTCGAACCCAGGACCCTTTGCTTACCTGGCAAGTGCTCCACCAACTGAGCTACGGAACCTATATCCAATTCGGTCACTTTTAACTGTATCATACTTCGACTAAGAACTACTAACATTATTTTCATTTTCTTAACGCATCTTTACGATTATCGTTTTTATAAAGTAACTAAGAATTTTATTTTAATTTTACTTAAGCGAAATTAAAGGAAAAGCTGTAGTTTATCCAAAGAATATTTGTTAGCATTTACAATGTTAACTGATTTGTAGTAAAGATTAATCAAAGATAGTGATTTCACATTAGCTTCGTTTGAAGTGATATTGGAGGGTTCTGAGATATTTTACAAATTTCACAGCTTTTTTTCTTTGATTTTTCGTAGTAACACTTTAAGTAGAAAAATACCTGATTTACGACTGGTGTGATAGATGCCACTTCCAGAACCCTCTCTATTTGTTCCTTGTTGAAGTTTGACACTCCAATACTCTTGACCAATCCCTTCTTCACCAGTCTCTCCATGGCCTTCCAGACTGCGATGTAGTCATGGTCTGAATACTGAATGATGCCATTTTCATCTCTAGGTATCAAAACGTCTCCGTCCTATTAGAATAAATAATTGTATTAATGGCATTGCAGATATTGAGAGAAAAAAAAAACACAAGAGAAGTACAAGATTGGGACTCCTGAAGGAGCGCTGTTGAAGCAATCGGTCTCAAAATCTATCTTGTAAAACCAAATGCAAATGGAGATTAAACAAGGCTAACTACAGTGCCTTACAGAACGCGAGACCGTCAAATTACGAAATCAATGCGGTCACTAAGTAAACTTCATTGTTTAAGCCCGTCGTCTTATTGGGTCTGTAAGGGCAAAGAATCAATGGCTGGATCACCTTTATTGGCTTCGATGCCCCGAAAGAATAGAGTTCAAGATCTGCTTAATGATCTTCAAAGCAGTACAAGGAATGGCGCCAGCCTATATATCGGAACTATGTGTCCGATAAAACTTAAGCGATAGACAGCAGATGTTACTAATCATTTAATCGAACTTCCTAGATCAAATCATCGAGTCGTTAACTATGATCGATCTTTAGTGTAACTGAACCGCTCACGTGGAATTAATTTCCCTCAGCTCATATCAACATCGTGAATTTGGTTGAATTTAAACTTTAAAAACAAAATTATTTAAAAAAATCATACCATTTATGAATCTTAACTTCTTGTCAATACACTTTAATAAGCCAGTTCACAAGTTTCCGGTAATCTTTTGGTTTCGGTTTCCTTCTTTTTATACTTTTATGTCAAATGTGCAGTCAGAATGTTTCTTATTTCTGAACGTAAACTTCCTCCTGATGTATATTATATTTTGGTTTTGATATTTTTGTTTTAATAGCATTATTATTTTCCTGTACTAAAACAGCACCGTTATTGTTAATTTTGTTCTCGTTGCATTGCTTTGTATGTACTGTATGTTCTTTGTTTCCTACTATTTCATAAATATTTTTTAAGGACTCGTAAGGAGCAGTGTTTGGTCGAAGGCAGTGTAGGATTATTTTAAAATTTATTATAGTTCAGAATACTTCGGTTTAGAATTCGATAGTGAATGGGATATTTCATTAAAAAATTTAAGCAAATTTCGACATTTTCATATATCGTCCCCCTCCCATCCCGCGGCTTTAAATTTTTCTCGAACAGTCCCGTCGGGCTTATTATTATATAACTACAAAAATCCATGGACGTCAAAATGTCCATTGTTTAATAAGCCCTCATAATAGATTGTCATTTGTTCAACATTAGGAAAGTACTTACTTTGTAACCGAAGGGGAAGTGGATGAGGTAAAGATCGAGATAATCCAGTCCAAACTCACTGAGGGATTTGCGGCACATCGTCTCTACCACAGCTGGATCGTGGAAACTGTTCCACAACTTGGAAGTCACAAACATGTCTTTTCTGTGAACAAACATTCATTTTAATGATCTCAGTTATGCTTCCAATACCATGAACTGAATGGATAAAAGAGCGGGAGTCAAGCATTGGCATCATGGCTAAGCTCTATAGAACTCAATCCATTCACGACAAAAATAAGTAAATACCTTCCACACCAGCAGCAACAAAGTTTTCTGTTAAACGAATTGATTATGTTCAACAACAAAATAGGCCTTCCAACCAGCACGACCATCCGTAAGTTAATCCTGTAGGTTGGAAGATAAAACAGTGACAGACATAACCATCGGGAACATCGAAGTGCTCTCCATGATAGCTGAGTGTTCAAAGCAACCACGAATCAATCTGAAGAAATGTGTAGCAATGTGACAAGGTCAGAAAGTAGAGACTTTTGAACTCAAAAAAGGGATCAAATAATTTGAAGATAATGAAAAAGTAAGGCATTATTGATTCGAATGCGATCAAAATAATATATTTTTATTTCTTAGTAGTGAAAAATTACTCGACCAATTTAAAATGCTCGTTTTTGGCCTGCTTTAAATACAAAGGATGTTCCAACGGCTTGTGCTGATATTAATGAAGCTTAACGTCAAATGTTTTTGGCATCTGGTTTTGACATTTGACAAGTTGTTTTGTCTTTGGTAATTTCAACAATCGAGCAACGTCTTAAAGTTATATATTAAAAAAATCTTCCGTCGTCCTGTTATACAAAGAAATCAATTTTTTTAACAAAAAATATTGTCTTATTTACTATTAACACCCTTTATAATCCAATGTTGATTGATGGAGTTATAAATTTGGTAATACGATATCACAGTTGACTTGTATTGCGATTACCCAATGATAGATGCAGAAATTGTATCAAGTAACTTCACGAACATCCACTCCAGTGCAACCTTGGCCAACACTTATGGTGCGATAGCAGATTGATGCGGAAAGTAAGATAATTAAAAAATACTTTTAAATAATATTTGTTTGCGTACTTAAGATAATAATACACGTCATTCGTTAAAAAATTAAATCGATAATTGAATTAATGCCTCGTCGGCGTCTAACGGATTGAACTGAGTGATATGGTGAGTGAAACATATTATGTAAGTATAGAAATGTTAAATTGCGAGAATTACTAATTCGATTATTCCTAAGAAATTCTAACTGTCTCTTATAAATTAATGTTTATTGAAAAAACGCATGTTATTATAACTTTTGATGTGAAGAAAAATGTGAAGAAAAATAAAATACTAATAAATCTAAACGGAAATATAACAGGACACGGAAAAAAAATACATGTGTGCAGTTAACACGCGGTAGATGTGAAACCTTCAGAAAACTAAAGTAGAAAAGAGTGGTGAGGCTACGAAGCACCGCACAAAGAGGAGACCGATAATTCTATCTCATTCTCTAGTAGGCTAAATCATATAGTTGAAAGTGTTTGCCCCTTTTTAATATCATTATTTTTCGTTTCATCGAGTTTCAAACCACAACGGCGCTAAAGAAGTTTTCACTTCAATAACATTAATTTAGACTTTTAGAAAATATCAATAGTTGTCCCATATGAATAAAATCGGATATCTTCAAAAACCAATACTTTATAACTTCGCAATCATTTAAAAAGGGAAAAATTAGTCTAAGATAATTTTGCTAATTCTGAATTTGAGAGGGGTGGAGGGGGGGGGGGGGTGGAGGAGGCGGAGTGGGAACCCCCCCTACACCATGCGAGCGAAGCCGCGGGAAAAAGCTAGTTATAGATAAAAGAACAATCTTTTGAAATAAATTTATAATTTTTTTGTGGAAAACAGTCAATACGTCTAAAATATGATTTAAAAATGACAGATTTCAGGTTTTCTCTGGTTATAAATACCCTCTTAATAAATCTAAGCCAAAATTTCTTCTGAAATCAAAGGATTTGTAAGTAGGTACTTAAATACCCACCTACTTAATTATAAACCATTTATATATTCCATTCTGAACAAGGTCAATTAGACTTTTGAACAGGTTCTTACAATGTAGGGGTACCAACCTTGTAACAACTCCTTCCTTTATCTTCTCAGTTATCGCCGCCCCAACCTCCTTCTCGTTCTCATAGAAGTAGGCGCCATCTATGTGGCGGTATCCAACATCGATAGCGTCCTTTACAGCCTGTAGGACCTCACCAGGCGTACTCTGCAAATTAATAGCAGATCATTTGTTAAAAGACCAAAACGTTTCAGGTAAAACAAATCAACGGTATAATAGAAATCAATCCTTAGATAAAAAAAAACCATAGTACTAAAAAATCTGTACAGTCAAATATTATGTAACAATCATTGTCCATTCTAGAATTAATTGATCCGTTTGTTCTTCGGAATCTTTATTTTTACTTTACTAAGTATAAAATGAAGTCGCTTACGCTGTTTGTGAGCTTAGATCTTTTAAGCCTCGCAACGGATTTTCATACAGTTTTCACCAATAGACAGAGTGATTCATGAGGAAGGATTTTATGTATATAATTTGTCAAGGTTTTGTGTAAATTTGTTGAAATAAATAATATATCTGGCCAAGAAGCAGCGGGCAGCGTGGTGAGGATTTGATTTAACAGTTAGTTACAAAGTTTTCGTTAGCCACAGCAACGTGTGGCCGGGTCTGCTAGTGAATAATAAAATGAAAAATTATACGGACAGCGCAATGCCTTTGGATCTTTGTTGCGTTTTTTATTATTTTTTATTTGACTAGCGAGTTCACGGCATGCGTTGCAATGCACTTAATAAATAAATGATTCTCCCTGCGTATCCTTTACTGTTTGCCCCGTTCCTCTTCGCCACCCCTTTCCCTCCCGCGTTCCCTTCCCCTCACGCTTTCCTCTCCACCTTTTCCGCCTTCCCTCTCCTCTCTCCCGCTTTCCCAGGTCCCAGGAACCCCCTACCGCGTTTCCCGCCCCATTCCCGCGTTCCATAAATTCAGTTTTTAAACCACATTTGAATATTTTATACAAATTTCATAATGCCAGAGCTCACCACTGTATATAGAAACCATCGCGGGTGTGCGCACTACAACTATATATATAAATATATAGAGCTCACCACTGCACATAGAAACCGGATCAATGGTCTAAGGACCGCATCATTGAAATACGAAGAAACATAAATTTTTATTTATTAAAGATAATTCGATTATCAAAAGATTTAAACAATTATTGGGTAATTCTGAAACGAACGCTAAAAATACATAACTTTTTGAAGAATTGAATAAAATAAATGTTGTATACCTTGAAACATTTCTTTTGGCAAACAACTTGAAATATTGACTATTTATAAAAAAAATGCCCTTGAGAAATTTTGAGTCGATAGGATTTTTTATGTCATGATTGTACACACGCATTATTATGCAACGATATGCAAGTAAAAGTAATAATAGCCACTATTCGAGAAACTCAATTTTACTGTTGTAAAAAATCACACTTCGACCTCGACCATGAACACCAACTAAGGTTAACATATAAAATATATGAAGATAATATAAGCGAAACTCAATCGAAAATATGGAAACAGAAAAATCAGAAAAACATATTGACACCTCTGGGACTCGAACCCAGGACCTCTTGCTTTCCGGGCAAACGCGCTAACCACTGCGGCACGGTGTCGATATGAAATTCGGTCATGTTTAACTGTACCATACTTCGACTAAGAACCACCTACATTATCTTCATTTTCTTTAACGCATATATTATTGGCAACCATCTTTATGTATGATTGCAAGATTCAAACCCGAACTAAATGCTCTCTAGATAGTGTCTGGATAAATCTTTATCAATTTTATTTAATATGCGACATCTATCGACTTTTCTGCAAGTCTAGGATGAATATTTTATTTTAACTTTATGAGTAAAACCTCAAATTGTGTAGGTGGTTCTTAGTCGAAGTATGGTACAGTTAAACATGACCGAATTTCATATCGACACCGTGGCGCAGTGGTTAGCGCGTTTGCCCGGAAAGCAAGAGGTCCTGGGTTCGAGTCCCAGAGGTGTCAATATGTTTTTCTGATTTTTCTGTTTCCATATTTTCGATTGAGTTTCGCTTATATTATCTTCATATATTTAAATATTACAATTTGAGGTTTTACTCATAAAGTTGAAATAAAATAAAAAAAAATTAACATTAGGAAAAATATATGGGTTATTTTCGTTATTTGTTTTCGAGGTGTTATGCCGTGTTGCGCTACCTCCTTCTTTAGCCAACGTTTCGGACATCGTTGCAGTGTCCAACACCAGGGCAGATCCGGCAGATCCGGTAGATGTGTCTACCTGGATCTGTCCTGATGATGGACACTGCAACGATGTCCGAAACGTTGACTAAAGAAGGAGATAGCGCAACACGGCATAACACCCCAAAAAAATAACGAAAATGCTTTTGGCCGTGAAAATCTTAAAACGTATCTATATGGGTTATAGATACATTAGTATAAAACATGTCTACTTATATACAAGGTAAATAATAAACTCATAAATAATATAAACCCAGAATTCATTTAAACGTCTTAAGTATACACACACTTAAAACGACAAGATGATAACATACATTTAAACAACAAACATACTTATCATAGTAAGCAAAAAATTATAAGTCTAGCTACATTAAAAAAACATCATTTACATGTTTAATTAATGTTGAATAAGTAAAAACCTAATTATCTTTTTTTCTGGAATGAAGGTATTCAGATAGAATTCCACAATGAATTAAAAGTTTTTTAAAACGGACCGTTTTGCATATTTTGTTAAGGTTTTATACAACAAAAGTGATTTTTAGTGATCGTGCTAAAGCCTGCATTTAGACAAAATATCGTTCTCCCCACATATTAATATTTTAAGGCCAAACGTCAACATTCATTGCGTAGTCATTTTTTAATTATATTATATAAACAAGCAATTTTGAAAAAAAAGCAATACCAAGACGTGTCAGTACCAAGAATACCTAAATAGGTACCTAATAAATACGGTGAAAATAATGTACATCGAATATGTATGCAGATCTATGGAGTACGCCTCTCAAGTTTGGAGTCCCAGGAATATATCACGCACAGAAAGAAACTGAGGTAGTTCAAAATCGATTTCTACGATGCCTTGATTTCTGGGGCCATTGTCCCCATCTGAGTCATAAGGAGTCAACAGCGTTTATTCAAACACGAAATAAAGAAATGTCAAAACATCTGTAAAATAAATTGCACTTGACAGAAATAACAATTTACATAAGACCCAACCCATATAAAATAAAATAAAATAATAGAATCCTGTAAAATCTAACTTAAATAATTAGATTTGTTAGGATTGGTTAGGACTACTTTACGTGTAAGGAAATTAGGCTACAAAAAAAGGACAAAGCGATTACGCAGAACAGTCTACTGTACAAGGGAATGAAGTTGTATAACACACTACCAGAAACTTTAAAGTCCACACCAATTGGAAAGTTCAAGATGTATTGTAGGAGCTACATAAAACTTGAAAAAATATAGTAAATATGAAATATTATTATCAATTAGAAATTTGTAAACTTAAATGTAGAAATTACTAAAATAAAAATTATTATTATTATTATTACTTTATTTCATCTCTTCCTACATTTGTAAGATCACAATCTTTATGGGATTTACCTACACTTCCAATCCCCTTTATTATTGTATTGAAATTAAAATGTACTTAACCTTAAATATTCTTATTACTGGTTTTATTTATGAACCCTCTACGTCTGTCTCGACACACGTATATCCTAGTGACACATCCATCGAGAAATCGCATGTAAATATAAACTTCGTATAGATAGATAAACGAAAAAAAAAAAGAATTTTTATTATAAAACTAGCTGGTCCCGGCAAGCGTTGCTATGTCATTTAATAAAAAAATTGTTTCTCCCTGAGTGTCCTTTCCCATTCGTCCCGTTCCCCTTCCGCCTTCCCTTTTTTTCTCCCGTTCCCACTCCGTCACCTCCACCGTCCCTCTCCCATTCCACTCCCTCCCCTTCCCCCGTCCCGCGAACCCCCCTCCCGAGTTCCCCTCCCCCCTCCCAGGTACCCCTCCACCCTCCCAGGTTCCCCTCCCCCATCCCTGGTTCCCCTCCCCCCATCTTTCCCTCCCTCCCGCTTTCCATAGCAATAGCCGCTTCCTCGCGTGCCACCAATAGCAATTTTTTTATACAAATTTCATAATGCCAGAGCTCACCGGAAGTTTTATAAAAACTTGTCCTGACAATAACGAATACACAAAAAAAGAATTATCCAATTTGGTGCAGTCGTTCGAAAGTTATGCGCTTAGCAACACATTCAGCGATTCATTTTTATATTATAGATAACATTAAATAGATCTTTCTGATGTTTTTTTGTAAACTTCTTGAATAACACCATTTAATAAATAAAAAAACCTCTCAAAACACACGTCGTAAAAGACGTACTTATTTTCGTACAAGTATATAGACGCAGATCGAAAGAGAAAAAAAAACACATTTAACAAAATTACACATTTAACTCATTTTTAGATTTATTGTCCTTTACAGCATTTCAAATTTCCGTTATCGAATAGATTAGAAATGTGCGTCTCTGATAATGATGAAATATGTTTTAACGAAACAAAAAAAAAATAATGATCTATATTAATAATTGAAAGATATGAACACTTAAATGAATTGATAAAGAAAATATTCAAAAGATTTACAACTAATTGATACCTGCAAAAGGCACTTGGAAATAATTACACGTCACAACATAGAAATGAACTAAATTCACTTCATAAAAAACAACACTATTTTTGGCACACTTTCTGGACATGGGACAATCTTACTTTCCAAGTGCCAAGTCCCAAGCAGGGCATGGTGAGTCCATTGTTGAAGGTAAGGTCTGTTTCTGAAGGAGTTGTCATGGTGAGAGGTCACTGACTTATGAGGGAGCCATGTTATACCGTACTCTTATAGGCCTCCATCTTTGAATATCATTGGTTTTCAACTTTCGACCGATAAGGGGTATTGAAATTTTATAAAATGTAATAATTTTTCGATTTTCTTTAGTCAAATTTAAACAATACAATAAGTGGGGAAATTTTACAAAGTAATTAATTACCCCTAAGCTTAAATAACAATTCGATTTTCATTGTTCATACCTTGGTGGAAGAAATGTAGATATAACGTCTATAAGTGACTACATAACAATTTTATAATGCCTTCGAAGACGAAACAGATGTCACGCGTTATAATAATTACACAGCATAACTTGTTTATAATATAGATAACTGACGTTTATAAATTAAATAATAATATTATAAAAGAAGAAATATAACACTTTAATGGAGTTCCACAAATTAAACTTGATAACAATGAATGTACTTAATGTATTCGATCAATTTGAAGCATTGATGCAACATTTTCTGGATTTTAAGAAAAGTAGATTTTAAGAAAAACAGATCTACGGCCTGTTATAATAATATCTTTTTATTTCAGAATGTAAGGAGGTTAGTGCGATCCCATACATCCACATATAATATACATGCACGCAAATTTCTTATCGAAAACTGGACCGATATCCATATTACATTTAAAAAAATATTTGCAATAGTGTCAAAATTCAGAGACGAATTCGGGGAATACGTTTATTTAAACAAAACCCCGCCTTGTTTCCTCTTAATGCAAAATAAAACCAAGAAAATATATACTTTATTTATTTATTTTTAATTATTATTAAGTTAAAAGAAATATAATATTTCGCTTTCTTAACTTAAATACAGAGCATATACAGTATAGAACTACAAGAATAGAAGTAATATTATTAACTTTGTTCTAACATCTTAAGTTTAAATAGTTTTTTTTATAGGTTTTTATATTCTTTTCCGTTTTTAGGTTATCTGGAAGGAGATTATATATGTGAACTCCCTCGTGGCCAATACTTCTCTTGCCACTTTCAGTCTTGACAGTATTTGTGTACAATTTATTGTGTTGTCTAGTATAATGTTCGTGTACTTGTGATGTTTTTATAATGCTGTGTTTGTGTGTATAAGTCCATTTTGTATTTTGTAGATTAAAAGACATATATTATATTCGTACAATGTTCTTATTTTTAAAAGGTTCATTTCCTGGTATAGTTTTTTTGTGGGAGTGTCTGGGTTATAGTTAAAGAGTTTTTTAATATATTTGTTCTGTATTATTTGTAAGTCGTTTAAGTACGTAATGTGTTTCCCCATATTTCTTTTAAATAATTTAGGTGGGATTGGATTAAGCTAAAGTATAAGCCCCTCTTTACCTCTGTTGGTAGAAGATGAGCAATTCTACCAAATACTCCAATTAATGGGATGATTTTTGTTTTTAGTTTTTCTATATGTTGTTTAAATGTCAAATGTTTATCAATATATAAGCCCAGGTATTTATCGCTATCTAGAATATGTAGGTCTCTTTCTTCTATTTGTAATGGTTTATGCGATGGTATTATTCTTTTAGGTGAGCTTAAGATTATGTAACCGGTTTTATTAATATTTATTGTTAATATATTTTTATTAGCCAATCGTTTAGTACATTAAGATCCGTTTGAGATTGTTCTAATCGACTTTCTAAGTTTGTACCGAAGTAAAAAATTGCCGTGTCATCTACGTATAAGAAGATTTCACCGTGTAGTTTTAGCTGACAAATGTCATTTATGTATATTTGGAATAAAAGTGGCCCCAGTATTGATCCTTGTGGAACTCCATAGTTTATACTCTCGAGTTGACTGTTTTTATCTCCTATGTTAACACATTGTTTTCTGTTGGACAGATAGGATTTTATTAGTTTGATAGCTGGACCGGTTACACCGGTTACACCCGTTTTTTCTATTTTTTTAATCAGTATTTCATGACTCACGGTGTCAAATGCTTTTTGAAGGTCTACGAGAATTGCTACGACATAGATTTTATTATATATGCTAGTTCTAAGTTTATTTATAAGATCTTAGTTGCAGAGAGAGTATTAGATTTTTTTCTGAAACCGTATTGTTTGGCATAAAGAAATGATTGTTTTTTCAAAAAGTTGTCTAGCCTATCGTATATAACTCTTTCATATATTTTTGATAGAATCGGTAGGACAGAAATGGGCCTATAGTTAGATGTTTGAGTTTTCAAGCTCCCTTTATACATTGGGATAACCCTTGCAATTTTACAACTGTCCGGAAATTGACCTTCTTTCAGGCTCAGGTTAATCAGTTTAGTTAGTATAGGAGTTAGTAGTGGGGCAAGTTTTTGGACCGTTGTACATTTTAGTTGATCATGTCCAGCACTCGCGTTTGATTTTAGGGATTTTATAATAGCTAATATTTCGGGTTCAGTTGTGGATTGTAAGTATATTGATTCTGCACTTTCATACTTTAATGTAAAGGATTTTGTGTTAAAGGACTTACATTACATACACCAGTGATTCCTGACATTATTTGGGATTAAAAATGTGAACGAAATGTTGGTCTTCTGTGACTTTATTTTTTTTTATACAGAAAAAATATTCCGCATGTCATACCTACTAGTCGAGTAACCAAACAAACCCTCACCCCGACCATAACTGTCCAATATCCGCTGATTTTTTAATGTTTTAAGTTGAAAAAAAAAACATCAATAATTGGGGTAACTGGAGACAAAAATTACATTAACAAGTACCTACGTCCTTTAAAACAAAGCATAGACCACAAAAAGATATGATGTATAGCTTTTGAGATTGACAGTGCCAATAATTTTATCCAGTGTGATATGGTGTTTTAATCTGTACTCTGGCGGGATTCCATGATAAGGACATTTTTGTAGTTGTTTATCCTCTTCCCTCTGCCACATCGCAATGCCTGCTCCCAGCTCACACATCCGTCACACCTTCCCTCCCTCACTCCGTCATTCGGTCACTCCGTCACTCCGTCACGGTCACTCCGTTACCCCGTCACTCCGTCACTCCGTCACCCAGTCACTCCGTCACCCCGTCACTCCGTCACCCCGTCACTCCGTCACCCCGTCACTCCGTCACTCCGCCACTCCGCCACTCCGTCACTCTGCCACTCCGCCACTCCGTCACTCCGTCACTCCGTCACTCCGTCACCCCGTCTCTCCGCCACCCCGTCACCCCGTCACTCCGTCAAACAGTTTAGCGACTATCGTGATGAAATCATTATACCGCCAAAAAACTTCACGATAATACTTTTGGCCGTAAACATCTCAAATCATATCTTTTGGTTATCCTATGAATGGTTACCGGGGCGAATGTACCCATACCCGCCTCTCAAATTAAAAATATAAAAGAAAAAGCTGTATTTATTTTTGTGTTTGTTCGTACTTACATATTTTTTTTCGTTGATTTTATTTATTGTAATAGAAAATGCAGTATTTTATTTGTACGGAATTACAAATATTCTTGGTTTTAGGACAGACTAAACTAAAGTATTTAATTTATTGTAATTATTTTTAAGAAGGACCTCTACCTATTCTTGTACATTGTCAAAATATAATGTCCGCGAACCCAAACTTTAAACTCAATGCCAATATTATCATGTTGGAATGATTAGATAAAAAAAAATCGTTCAATTTCATATTCGTACTCCGCCGACACAAGGAGGTAAAAAATCGTTTTATTCGTGAGAGATGATTAGACGATGATTTGGCGGTGTTCATTCTCGGCAATAAATTTTCTAGAATCATTACATAATATTTAAAACACAGTCACAGTTCTTTGGGTGATGCAATGAAAATGGGTGATGGGTGATGGGCTCTCGACTAGCGATCTGTTGGTCGAGGGTTCAAATCCCGCGGCGTATTTCCTTTTCCGTGTTCAATAGGAGGAAGTATTTGTATTTCTCAAAAACAGCGATCGGAATCCAAAAGTTTATATGCTTTTTCTAAATGCCAAAATAAGGTACTATTTTTATACGCAATAACTGTCTGCGAAACAACATCAGCATTTTCGGAGGGGTAAAACAACAGTTTTCAAATTGTTTGAAAAACAAGATCCAGTTAATTGTGCTAAAGTTTTTAAAGAGAGTAACTCTACTCCACAAGCTGTAATCACCGACGGAATTCGCTTCCTTCTTTCTGTACATAGAGGTCCAAAAAAAAATTCCTTCCTTTTTGTAAAACATACTCACGAGTGCAATTAGCTTGTCTTCCCCCAACCTCTGCTCCTGCTCATCAAATTCTCTTTCGGTTGTATTTTTAGGTATGGCTTGATAATCAACTGGACCAAAAGACTGGGGTTTGGAAGTACGAGTAAATTGACAATACATTGGAACCAATCCAGACTTTACTCCCAACTGCACCGGAAAAACTTCTCAATACAATTTTTTGCAATTGCAAATAGGAGTGTAGTGCTTAATACGGCTGCAAAAAAGTTGGATTGTTTGTTATTAGCATATACCAGGCGTCAAGGCCAGTCGTGCTCCAATGAAGAGGATTTGAATCGCCATCAGAAGAGGATTCTTACGATATCAGCGATTAGACATCTGATGCGTCGCTGTTACTTGCATCCAGCAGGTGGAAGAAGAATATATTACGCTTGAAGTTCTATTAGATAAACGTGTGCATATTATGGAGACCACAACTTTTTGAATCGCTTTATGTCAGGATAAGATTCTTAGGGTAAAAAGTGAAAGAACATATATAGATAATTGCACGATCTACAATTTTTATCTGACCTATTTTTATAATATATTTAAAACTTAACGTTTGGCTGAAAAATGTAAAAAAACACATTTGCGAACTTTGACCTTGAATAAATTTCTTTGCAGATGTGGGATCGATGGGAACTTTTCACATTTCATTTTTTTTATTTATTTATATTTATATATATATATTTTTTTTTACAGTTTTTTAGAGAAAATGTGTCCTAACTGGGGTACCCCGTTCTAAGGACACATTGTACAAGTTTTATTATTTTAATTATAAGTAAATACCTAATCTATGTTAGAATATTGCCAAGGGAAATTATTAAGTTATATCTAAAAGAAAGTACAAAACAAAGCATTATTCTTTGTTGGGTTGCAAAATTGAATCTATTTTCTTCCTTCCCATGTCCATAATCCATATTTTTATGCTTCTTTTGAAGGCGGTTATTTTTTTTGTGGTTTTCATTGCATTTATAATAGTGATCCTAATATTCGTACCGATTTTGAGCTTTATGCGAGTTATTGTAACCTTGAATGTCTGTATTTTGACCGGACTAACAAGGCACGCGTCCTTCAACCATACAGTGGTTTTTTTCGTTAATTCTCTTTCCAAACTCGTATTCAATACAATCTTACACGGGTTTATAATTACCATGCGCATTGACTGTGTTTCGAGGATTTTTTGTGTGTAATGGGTGGACAATAAACGCAGTCTTTTTTATAATTTTTTAATTTTTAATTTTTATTTATTAAAGTCTTTTACATGAAAATTTAGTAATTATAAGAAAACAACACATTTAATAAAATTTAGTGCAAATTAGCAAAATACTAATATGATGATCGAATATATTATTTTTTTCAGGTTCTCCACAAAACAGTTATATACCTAATTATTACGGAGAAGATTACAAAATTTAAAAGAAGAAAAAAAAGTCAATGGTGGCAGTTTCACTATGTTGTGACGTATGTCAAAAGATAGTTACTGAACTCTCTATAGGTAACATTGAAGATGTCGATGCTCAATGCAGAATCGTTAAGCAGTTGAAATGCTCTATTTAATGGTGCATTCTGAAAGGAAGAAGTTCTCGCTTTCGGAGAGAAGAACTCGCTCGCTCCTTCAACATAGGTGGATTCAGTACAGTACCGGAGATCAGCCTAAAAAAAGGTTTTCCCAAAAATATTTTTCGGCGGGCTTCTGATGTATTAAGTTCGAGCATTCCTGTTAAGAACAACGATGGATACAGGAATGGGTAGTACCCATGTATATTCCCTCGTATACAGGTAACGCATTAACCTTTTTTGTACTCTTTCTATTTCTAGGAAATGGTTTTGTTCAGAGGGGGCCCAAATAATGGAGCTGTATTCCAGGATGCAGCGGACAAGTGCTTCATTTGTTCTTCGTATTGCTATTCCATTAGTAAAAATGATCTCGCATTACGAAGAACAAATCGGAGCATTTTATTGGCGCGGGAGACAATGTCAGATATGTGGGATTTGAAAGAGAGATTTGCTTAAAAAATCACGCCAAGGTCTCGAATCTCGTTTTTGCGTGTTACTCGTAGTATAATTTTATTAATGTGGTATGGGAATAGAAATATGTCTTTGGATCTTGTAAATGTAACGACACTGCATTTCTGGATGCTGAAGGGTAAGTTATTCAATTCCGACCATTTGACAATTCCGAACATTTGATCATTCTGCGGAAGAATGGAATCCATCCAACAATTGTACATAGCACTTGCATACTGCTACCTAACAACGTATTCAATGGAGGTCTAGTATCGTTTATTAAATGTAGAGTCGTTTTTATACAAAAAAAATTGGAGTCCTTGCAAGAGCCTCGAAGGGATAACCATCTGTTACCTATACCAGGGCGGGTAAGTGGTGGGTCCTCCTTCTTCGACAATTCAGATCCAAAGTTGGTGAGAATTTTTGTATGTTCAGCATTTGAATTTCTTTCTAAGATATCAGTCCTTTGCCACTGGGCTCGAAGTTTTCATTATTGATAGTTATGCTGATTTCTTATTGGAAGTTTAAATGTGTCCGATACTTCAACTGATATCGCACTGTCAGTTTGACTGCTTTCTTTATTTGCACTTGATTCACCCGCAATATTTTCGAAGAATGACGCTGAAAATTGTAAATGCAGTCCCATGTGTTTTTTTCTACAGCACAGAGATGTTTACAAAATCGGTCCCCAGTTCCGTACCGAACAATCACATTTTGCCATTTCACAATCAATAATTCTGGTGTATTGTTATCCACGTGTAAAATATCTTTAATATTGCTAATTCTTTGGAAAAATTTTCCATGTTATGCTAACGTTAGATTTCTCGTTTTCCAATTTGCAAACTTTTTCTTGCTTGCTTGCTTGAAAGGTCTTGTCTTGTAAAAATTCGTGTTAAGGATTCACAGTAATTATTTGAGTTATTCCCTCGTGTTAAAATATCGGTACGATATGTTAAATACCACTTCTCACGTCGTCCCACAAATTTGTTAGGGGTTTTTCCAGCTTTTTATTGTTTCTCTTTCTCTTCATTTAATAAATGAGACATACTGAGTTGGGCTTCTTGCATTGTATTGTCGATCGTCTTTCATAACGTCATGATCACTTTGTCACAACCAACGCCATAGAGCTTGATTTACTTGAAATATGTAGAGAAGGTAAAGCAGCAAATATAAATGTAACACAGGCATTTGTTTGATCACAGGATCCACTAGTATCAAACCCCATTTCATCAGCCAAACCAGCCATAAACACTCTTTGCATAATAGGTGTTGTAATAACGTAAATAGTTGGTACTTCCTTGACAGATGTATAAATAAAAAATAAATAAATAAGAAACGTTTATTCTTCAGTAGACTTTTACAGTTTTAAACATTATGTTCACTGTTCGTTTATTCTATAGACAAAAAAGTTGCAACATAATGGTTCCTTGGCACCATTTTTTTATTCAGAGCATGAGAAACTCCCTCAGGATGGTGGGAAGGGAGAATGCAGTTTTCCCTCCGGTAAGGATAGTTAGGCTAGGGGAATAAAAGAGTTTATCCAGTAACAATTACAACTATATTTAAACCTTCAATACAACGGTGCCCTTCAAGGGACCGGGATTCATTTCCCAAAGAAAACATAACCTGTTCTGAAATTTAAGAGGAAATTTACTAAAATAAAGAAATAGTGTACCTGCGGACCATGGTTCTAAACAAATTACTTCTAAATTCACGCGAACACTTTATTCGGCTTCACACAGCGTGCTGAGGAAGCACGAGCTGTAGTCTCGCTCCATCTCCAGTTCGGGCACCGAGAAAAGACCCCAAGGAAAGCCTCCAAGTAACCAGACGATTCGCCAGGGAGCAAGATCCAAGCTCCCGATCAGGACCAGTGCTCCGGTTTGAGCACACCAAGGAGCACTGGGTAGAAGCCCATTTCGATCAGCATGCTTCATCCGAAGATGAGCGCCAGGAATCCATCCATCGGCGGATATCGCGACAAATATGGTACCGCCACGACCGTAGCTATTTACCGGGCCTTATTTACGCCAAGCCATCGACTGCGCTCGCCCGATTCCTGAGATATTTCACACTCAATTTTGAACACGGCGGTGTGTTAGCCTTAAAACATGGCGATCTCTCGTCGCTTCGGGACAATTAAAAAAGAATGCGATCCACACACTCAGCTATATACGAATCACGGTTAGAATTAGTGTCATAATTCTGGTAAAAGGTATTGACCCGTAACTGTGACATTAACACATAATGAACACAAACTTATAAAATTAGGCGACGATTCGAATTCGCGTCGGGCTCCCGAACGGCGAAAATCCAAAAAAGTCACGCCGGAAGTTTAACAATACCGTTGCCAATCGAAAAAATCCAAAATAAGGCGATTCAACAATTAAAGTAAGCGGCCAGGTGAAGGTTTATTAAGTCAGGAAAATAATAATTATTAAGTAATAATTATTATCGTGACAAAGTCACTGCTCAGTTATACATTCTTAGTTTTTTTTAAACTAATATTTTATAGATACTTGCCTAAATAAAAAAAAAATCTAATAAACCTACATAATATATAACGTAGATATGTAGATAATATACATCGTACTAGCTGACCCAGCCACGCGTTGCTGAGGCTAACGAAATACAACGCCATCTACTGGATGGTTACCCAAACTTTTAACTCACACCGCCATCTGTTCATTTGCATACAAATCAAATCCACACCACCCGCTTGCCAGCCCACTCGTCCACAAACATTCTCCTTTAATTATATATTTTAACCAATGCACACATTGACAAATCATATACCTAAACCTTCCCCATGAATCACTCTATCTATTGGTGAAAACCGGATGAAAATCTGTTCAGTAGTTTTTGAGTTTATCGCGAGCAGACAGACAGACGCGGCTTACGACTTCTTTACATAGTACAAAGCAAAGTCACTCACGCTGTCTGTACGCTTAGATCTTTTAAACTATGCAACGGATTTTCATGCGGTTTTCACCAATAGATAGAGTGATTTATGAGTAAGGTTTAGGTACATAATTTGTAAAGGTTTTGTGTAAATTGGTTGAAATATATGATATATAAAAGGAGCGGACTGGCAAGCGGGCAGCGAGCAGCGGGCTGGCAAGCGGACGGTGTGAATTTGATATGTATGCAAATTAACAGATGGCGTAGGTTATAAAGCTTAGATAATGGCGTTGTGTTTCGTTAGCCACAGCAAAGTGTGGCCGGGTCTGCTAGTTAATTTATAATAGGTAGAGATTATTGCCATAAAACTAGACACGAGCCGTATTATTAATAAAAATAAATTACCTCTGGGTCGTTTTTTGCCACACTGTACGTATATTAAATAATAAATATTGTAAAATTCACGGTCATGTTTGACTAGCAGTTTTCCGATTGCATAGTTGGATCATAATCTGTAGAATCAATACACCTGAATATTTGATGTTATGTAAAGAAGTATGGGGCGATTCCGCTATAGACGATTCTCGACAGTAATTTTTAAATCGCAGTATTTGTTACTTTTTTTAAAATTAGTGCAAAGAAGAAGGACAATATTTAATTATAAAAAAAAAACGATTTCACTTCATATTGAAAATTTTGGCGCGCTTGGAAACATTTGGAACACTTGGAAACAAGAATCGGTATATAAATTGCAAAATCACACCGTGCAACACTGGCGCGAAACAGCTGTTACCTATAGTTTGAAATTATATTTTACTGCTAAAAGTGTAGTGACAATATTAATTTATTCTTATGTGCCGAAAGATGTAAGTACTTGTTGTTATTTTTTAACCATCATTGACTACAAGAAGTCACTGTTAGCTTGTTGCACCCGCGATACAAAAGATATAAAAGTTTGTGTTTTTCACAGAAATAAAGTGCTAACGTTTTGAAACTTTGTAAAAGTAAGAACAAATCACAGTAAAACTTGAATAAAACGTTTTTAAGAGTATAATGTTAGCTGAATTGAAATAAACGTTGACTCAAATTGGTTGCACCCGCGATTGTGTTGTTAGAATCGCGGGTGCAACTCTTTGACAACTGCCCTTATTGTGTGATTTATCGTATATTTTATTGTTCTTTATGCCTTCAATAATAATATACGCTGTGTATTACTAGTGATTTATATTTAATAGGTGTGTTTATATTATATTCAGTTTTTTTTATAGAAATTCTATGATTTGGCACGCAGGCTCTCTGAAACATCTTCTTTATATTTTAAAAAAGCACTTAAAAAAATATGGTCACGTTGGATGATAAATGGGAAGGGCTGAAAAATAAATCAGGCATTCAATCAAAACATTTCTTTCAATCTGAAGACAGCGATAGCATTTCCGTGGCGCGAACCTCACTGTCTCGTCTCAAATGCACATTGGTTTTGAAATTTCCGAAAACCACTACTGAAACAGAAAGTGATTGGGATGAAAAACAAAACAAATTTTTGTTTTTGAAAAGGATGAAATATGTTCATAGAATTTTTGGCGAATTTTGACGTAATCGAAAAGAAATAATTAACATAAATGACCAAGAAGTGTGCTGATTAGTAATAAGAATTGTTGGATTTCTTATTTCGTTCATCTATCAGGGTTTATTGATGTTTATATACACTTAAACTAGACGAGTTGCACCCGCGATAATTTGATGTTGCACCCGCGATTGCTTGAAAAGCTAATAATTCATTGCTTGTTTTTGTTTTCTGTATATTTGTTTATTTTTTTAGTTGATTAGTTTAACTCCTTACGAAATATCAAGGCATAACATAATAAATGTATCACAATTAACAGACTTTTGTATTTTTGTCTTATGATATGGAAAGAGTGAGCCAAATTGGTTGCACCCGCGATCGTACTTTGAACCTCCCTCCTGACTATTTAAATATTTCAATAAAATTCTTGTAAACCAATATAAAGTAAACATGTTAAAATGTAGCTCTTCCAATAATGATTTCATTAAAAATGTTTTTTTTTTTGTTATTAAGAAGCTTTACATGCGTCTAAATGTTGCACCCGCGATAGTGGAATACCCTATGACGAACATTCAACTTTCTGTTCTTCAAATGAACAATATTTTAAGATCGTAATATTCTTAATAGCCGAGAATTTAAATTTCGTCGAACGATGATCTTGCGGTCGTACCCTTACAACTGTACAGGACGGTTCCGATAAGAAAGATTAATTATTCTTCATACCAGCATTTAAACATAATAACTCAATATCGATTTTATTTCATTCAAAATTTGCTTTGATAAATACCTACATTCAAAAATGCTCAAACTCGTGATGATAAAACTATTAAAATTATGTACTTTTTGTAATTATTTTTGATCATAAGTATATGTAATTTTTCAATAATGTCTAAGCAAAACAAAAAAAAAACTGATATATGTGTTAGTTTTTAAGACCGTAAAAATAGACAAACTGAAGTATTTTCATCACAAAACAAGGGCGCGGATATTTTTTTAATGATTTTATTTGAAATAAAATTGAAATTCTGAAGTAGCTTCCCCAAATAATTGATTGATTTATTTTATTGAATGATTATATGATTTGAAATGTAAAATACAAAATTTTGTTCGAAAATTTAACAAATCTGCCAACCACCTACGGTAAAACCTTATTGTATTAAAAATAAACAAAATTTAAAATTTTCTTCTTCAAATTTTGCAAATTGACTTTGTGGCACCATTTTATTAATGAAATAATTAAAAACACTTTGTTTTTACCACGATAATCTTTATTTAAAAGTCAACATGTTTCAAGAACGGTGTTCTCTTCATCAGGACATTAAATGTCCTTAGTACATTATATGTCCTGATGAAGAGAACATCGTTCTTGAAACATGTTGACTTTTAAATAAAGATTATTGTGGTAAAAACAAAGTGTTTTTAATTATTTCATTAATAAAATTTAAAATATAGCATTACTAGATAAAAGAACAGTCTTTCGAAATCAATTTATATTTTTTTGTGGAAAAGGGTCATGTACCGGACGTGTCGACGAGGGAAAGAAGATTCCCTTCTGGACGTCTTCTTCCTTTATTTTTTAAGAAAAATTAAATATATTTTGTAGACGAAGACGAGGATGAGTTCCCTCACAGGCCGTCCTCGTCTCCTTAAAAACGTAGGCTTAAGGGTTAGAGGCAAATGATATGATAATAATTATGTTCACAATTAAAATGTACCCCGTTTGAATAAAGACACGTTCCCATGGCCCCAAAAACGGGCTCCTCTTGGTTCCCTTGGCCGAGGGCGAAATTTCCCCGCGTGGACGGGCGGGCACGGCTTCCTACCCTTCCCCTACCACCTACCCACCGGGCGGACCGATAGGAACGCTCCGTCCGGGGGAGTGGGTGTTCCCTTGGCCCCAAGAACGGGCCCCTCTTGGTTCCCGTCGCCTTGGGCGAAATCCTCCCGCGTGGACGGGCGGGCACTGCTTCCTACCCTTCCCCTCACCTACCCACCGGGCGGACCAATAGGAACGCTCCGTCTGGGGGAGTAGGTATTTTTGAATCGGAAATACACGAAAGGCTCCGAATGTTTTGGCAAATTATGAGAGTTCGGTCTAATCTGTCACCGAATAAATGATATGGACAGATAGACCGGACTCTCCTTTATGTGAATAAATATCTCTGGTAAATGTATAATTAATTATGACTTAGATATTTAAGTTTCCCTGACAAAATGTGGGTGCAGGGACCCCAATGAATGTTATTTGACATGCCATAATAAAATTGAATAAATTACTAGGGGAAAGGTCATGAGGGTCAGACATAAGAGAAGGATAAGGGGAAGAGCTGAGACAACGGCAAACTCTGCTGTATAGCACACAGCAGAGGTTACAGCCCGCCAAAGCTCAAACCGCCGGAAAAGTGGGCAAAAGGTTCGGGCCCGCCCGCGCCGGCGGCAAGGGCAGGGGGCTAGCTATAAATAGTGAGGTACCCCGGGAACATCGAGTGGCAATCCATTCTGCTTTTGCCTGCGCTAGCAATAAGACGTCTGTCTCGTACAGTTATATTTCTCGCTCCCGTCTGCTGAAACAGTTAGAATATTCTATTCAATTCTTTCTTTTGCATTGTGCTCCGCACATGTGATTGTGATAATTGCGTACACTATTTGTTGCCTAAATAAAATCTGTTGTGATATCTCGGAACTATACGAGTGTTTTTATCTCGGGGAGAATTTTCCACTCGTGGTTCCGTTTATACGGTCCCTGCCTGCAGTGTGTGTTCGTGGTTTTCAGTGCATCCGGTGTTGTGGTGTTGGTGCTAGTGTTTTGGTGAAAAAACCGTGTGTCGAATGGTGTTTAGTTCATCAATATTACCGAGAGTCTCCTCAAAAGCAGTAAGTCATTTCCATTTATCGCTACATTGATTGATCTATTATACAGAGTTCATCGCCTCCGTTTCATTCCAGTAATATCTTGTTCCAAATTATCACAATACAGATTAATATTGCCTTCTACAATTCCCCGTAGCAACAGCTTTTAACTATTGTAAATATTATTTCCCCGTCGCATTTTCAAACAAATTCTCTGCATAGTAACAGATCAATACTCATTAAAAAATATTAATTTACCGTAATCACAGAGGTGCCCAGCGCCAACGGCCATTAAAAAGCAATTAGTAACGCCCCGAGCAAGTTAATTCTCAGAATTTTCAGTCAATTAGAAAGGCGCTCAGCGTACCTCAGTACATCTTTGACCGAAAGTTTAAATAAAATATTTTAACAGGTCTCATTTTGAATCAAGGTTGTTCTCGCGCCTGGGAAAACCACAACGTAGAGATGGAGGACTGTCAGTCGTCGTCCGACGAATCCGGCTACGAATTAGTAGCCAGACGTAAACGCTCAAGAACAAACTCAAATGAATCTCTGACGCCGGTAAATTCTCCGCGATCGTCTCCCGTATTAAAGAAAAAACACCATCAGTCACCCAGAGCCGACGTGGCTACTAATAATAAATTTACCTCCCTGAGGTCCAAATCTCCGTCGTCCCCAGATAGATCTGTAGAGCCTACAGCTAATGACGATACGCCAAAAAAATTTGCGCGTATCCCACCCATCGTACTACATAAAAAATCTGAAACTACGGCTTTCTTCGCTCGCTTGAAGATAAGGGTATCGATTTCATGGCTAAAAATATGGGGAACGGTCTCCATATCATCACCAAAGTGCCGCGCGACCATCATGCAGTCACGCGCTACCTACTAACTAAAAAAGTGGAATTCCACACCTTCAGACTGCCCGAAGAGAAACCTCTGAGGGTGGTCCTGAGAGGCATACCTGAGGATGTCTCCACAGAAGAAATAAAGGAAGAACTAATCCGTAAATACCCGGTACAAGCGGTCCACCGGATGAAAAATGGTAGAACCAAGGCACCTATCCCCCTCGTGCTCGTCACTCTGACGAAAAATGAAGCGGGCAAAGACATTTTCAATTCGCTGACGTCGATCTTCCGTCTGAAGATCCAAGTAGAATCGCTTAGAAACAAAGCTAGAGTAGGTCAATGCTTCCGTTGCCAGGCGCACGGACATTCGGCAACGTGCTGCCATGGAAGTGAACGTTGCGTCAAATGCGCGGGTCAGCATAGGTCATCTGACTGTTAAAAGTCTCGTGAGACTCCGCCAAAGTGCGCTTTGTGTGAAGGTGCGCACACAGCCAACTATGGAGGGTGCCCCGCAAGGCCCCAAAAGAATTTCAACTTTAATAGGAATAGAAATTCCAATTACTATAAAAATTACAACAACAACAAAATAAATAGTCGTAATAGTCATAACAATATCTACCAACATAGCCAACCGCAAAGGCAACCAAATAGTCAAATCCCAAATCAGACCTCACCTACAGCCTCTTTGGCGGAATTCCCCCCCCTCCCCCCCCTTCTCCCCACTCCCTCCACCTCCGCCAATACAGCTCCACCTCCCCCCCCCCCCACCGTAAGTGGCCTGAGCCACATTATTATAAACCCCGTTCCTCCCAGAGGGAGAGACGAGCCCCCATAAACCCGGGGCCCAGTCAGCAACATAGGTTGGAGCGAGAGCCCCAACCAGCCCAAGCGTCTCAACGCGCCTCCAACCCTGACCTTCCCCCGCCCACTTTAGATAGAGTTCATAGGCAAGCGCTTATCGAACAATTGGCGACGATTACCAAAGAGATGGCTAGAATTCAATCAATTTTAAATTATTACGATGTCTAGACAAAATGTTAAATTAATCAATTTGCAGACGGCCTATTGGAACGCCAACGGCTCTGTCCTAACGCACAAGGAGGAAATAATTGAATTCCTACAAGATTACAGCATCGAAGTATTCCTCATTAATGAGACCTGGCTTAAGCCGTCTAGAAACTTCAGAATTCCAAATTACATAACCTATCGTGACGACAGACTAGCCAATAAGGGAGGCGGAACCGCCATCTTGGTTAAGAACAACATTGACCACCGTCTAGCGCATTCATTCTCTAGTGTTAATATTGAATCCACATCGGTAATAATAAATACCTCTTCAGGACCACTTAAATTCATTTCAATCTATGTACCTCCTAACCGTCAATTAATTCCATCCGAATTAGATAGCCTCCTGTCCGAAAACGTCCCCACTATAATAGCTGGGGATTTGAATGCTAAACACGGATCGTGGCATTCCAAACAGAATAACACAAAAGGAAACGTGCTCGCAAAGTACGCGAGTACCAAACCTATCGTAGTCGATGCCCCTGATAGACCCACGATTCATCAGCACAACGGTAATCCGGATGTGATTGATATCCTTCTACTTAAAAATACCAGTCATTTACACTCCCTCCGAGTACTAAAAGAACTTACTTCAGACCACGATCCAGTCCTTCTAACTTTAACAGGAGGCTCTAACCCCCTGGTCCCCGATAATCCTCCTCGCACTAAAATCAAATGGAAAAAGTTAACCGAGCTGCTAATTAAAAACATAGTTATACCTACATCAATTCCCGACGAAGCCTCCCTAAATGCCGCTACCTCCAACTTTATCCAGACAATAAAATCATGCATCACCGAGGCGTCCGATGAGATTCCCAACGTCACAACACGTCACGGAATACCCGAAGAGATCAAAGATCTTATTAGGGAAAAAAATCTTGTTAGAAAGGAGTGGCAAAGATCTTGCAACCCGATAGTGAAACAACATTTAAATCGACTCAACAGAGAAGTGCGCGATGCCCTCAGCGAATTTCGCAACGAGCGTTGGCACGATTTCATTTCAACTTTAGAAGACGATAGAGCGGCTTACTGGAAGCTCTCCAAAGCACTAAGACGCCCGAAAACTAAAATCTCCCCGATTCAAGGCCTCAACGGAAAAGTTTACTCCGCTGCAGACAAGGCAGAAGCCTTTGCAGATAGCCTTGAAAGTCAATTCTCTCCAAACACCGATCACGACGATCCTGCGTTCGTAGCAAAAGTGGATTCAAAAGTAGAAGCAATCTTAAATCTAGACCCTGAAGACCCCCCAATCAGGTGCACAACTCCTAAAGAAATTTTAAATATAATTAGGATATTAAAGAAGAAGAAGGCCGCCGGGCCCGATGGCATTTCAAATAAGATTTTAAAACATCTATCAACTAAAGGCATCTGCGCCATCCAGCCATCTGCAACGCGTCACTTCGGCTGCGTTGCTTTCCTAAGGATTTTAAAGAAGCTGACGTAATTTTAATTCCCAAACCAGGCAAGGATCCATTATTAACGGAGAATCATCGGCCAATTAGCCTCCTTCCATGCCTAGGTAAAATCCTGGAAAAAGTAATACTAGCACGACTGAATGCATTCACAAATAAAAGTAAATTCTTGCCAGACTTTCAACACGGTTTTAGAGCAGGTCATTCCACCTCTCACCAACTCCTACGTGTGGTGGAACACATCACGGAGGCATTCAATATCAAGAAAAAAACAGTAATTCTCTCACTCGATGTCAGTAAGGCTTTCGACAAAGTCTGGCATAACGGCCTCTTATATAAAATGTACTCTCTTGGTTATCCATTAAGACTTATTCAACTAATAGCCAGCTACCTAAGAGATAGATCCTTCAAAGTCAAAGTAGAAAATGTATTCTCCACATCCCGCCCCATATCAGCTGGGGTTCCACAAGGCAGCCAACTCTCACCATCCCTATACAACATCTATTGTAGCGATATTCCTAAACCCGTGGATCATAATGTTAAAATCACTCAATTTGCGGATGACACTAACATCATTTCTAGCTCAACTGACGAGGCCACTGCTACACGCCGCGTACAGATACAAACCACTCTAACTGAAAAGTGGTGTAAAAAATGGAGAATATCTATTAACCCGACTAAAAGCGCCGCGACCGTTTTCTCAAAGACACGGCCAAGACGGCCCCCATTCATTAGACTGTTTGGGGATAATGTTCCATGGGAAAAGTCAATTAAATACCTAGGTGTAACGCTAGACTCCAAGCTCACCTGGAAGAAACACATAACTGAAAAAATTAAAGCAGCTAATAAATGTCTATCTTCACTCTATCCAATGATGGGAAAAAAAAGTCGTTTATCAACGGGCAACAAATTACTGTTATATAAAACAACCATAAGGCCTGGCTTCACCTATGCTTGCCCCGTTTAGGGCACGCGGCCCCCAGTCTCTTAGAGAAGATTCAAATATTTCAAAACAAAGCCATTAGACTTGCCTTAAATGCGCCTAAATGGAGTAGAATTTCTTGTCTCCATAAAGACTCCAACATTCCGTTGATAAAGGACTTCATTTTCTCACAAGCAACTAAATTCTACGCCGGCCTACCCGGCCACTCAAACCCCACGATTAACACGCTCGCGAAATATAGCGAAAATGAAAATTTTAAATATAAAAAACCCAAGATAGTCCTCCGGAAGGAATAAAAAAAACCTGCTTACAGTCGCAGTATAGTTTAAATCTCACTTTCAAACCAACCATTATAATAAAATACCAGTAAAGTATCTATAGATAATCCATTATATAATTATGTTAGAGTCAGTAAACTCATGTTTAGGAACTCTGTAAAATGAATCAATCAAAAGTCAAAAGAACATCGAGTAGCATTCATCAAGAAGCGTTTCCAACGCACACACGCATTTTGACAAACTCGATCTGGTACCGTCTCAAGCACTTCTCCTCCTCTTCTGCCTGACCTAAGGACCTCTTCCCGGACTTGACTTGAAAACTTGGATTTCATTTCTGCCCCCCCTTTTGGACGCTGCCTCTTCCTCTTGTGGGCCATTACCGGGCGTTATTGACGAGCATCTTGGCAGCTACCCAGGACTACCCAGCCCCCCTATTTTACAGTCTATGTGAGTGGCGGGAAACGTCGCTTACATAGTGGTCCTTCGAGCCGGATCCAGTCACTAGCCGCTACGATGCCCAGGTCCTTGCGGTCAGGAAGAGGAGGAGAAGAAGACGGTGCCGATCGCCCCGGCCCGAGCCCCGCCGGACCAGCTGCGGACACACATGAGGCTAGAGCACGAGCTGCCCCAGAAGCGGCTCTAGCCACCGCACCGCCCGCAGCCCCTGGCCTGTATCCTGCCGGACCAGCTGCGGACACACACGAGGCTAGATCACGAGCTGCCCCTGCAGCGGCTCTAGCCACCGCCCCTCACCGGCCTCGGCGGCGTACCGAGGACACCATTCGCCAGCTACGAGAAGAGCTGCGCGAAATGAGGAAGCGGAACGAGCAGCAAGCGAGAGACTCCGCCCGGCAGATAGGGCAGTTAATCGCCTTGCTGGGAGCTTCATGGCCACCTCCCGAGCCCGCACAGCCGCCTGAGTCCCGACGGCTGCCCGAGGCAACAAACACGGAGACGGCGCGGCCCCTCCACATGACACGGTCGCTCGAGACAGCACCGCCGCTCGAACCATCGCGGCGGCTCACGACCGTACCTACAGCGCCCGGGGTGTCACCAGAATCGACGCCGCTCGACGCACATCAGTCGCCCGCACCAGTGCCTGGCCAGGCAAAGCTCTCAGATAGAGGAGAGCTTGCGGAGACTAGGAAGGCCGCCTGCTACCCCGCCGGCACCACAGTACCTGACAAGGAGGTGTCCGGCCATGCAGAACCAGACGGCCCCGGCTCGCTCAACGCCAGCCGAAATGACGGGGAGAGCATTTCCCGCGCGCCCGACCGAAATGACATCGGGCCAGTAGAGCGCGGCCGCTTGCCCCCCGTACCCCCCGCCGGCACCACAGTACCTGACAAGGAGGTGTCCGGCTATGCAGAGCCAGACGAAGAACGCGACACCGCATCGCCCGGACTCAGAACGCCCGGCCGAAATGACGGGGAGAGCATTGCCCGCGAGCCCGACCGAAATGACATCGGGCCCGTAGAGCGCGGCCGCTTGCTCCCCGGAGCCCCCGCGGTACCTGGCACGATTCCCGCCAGTTTGGCCGCATACGCCCCCAAGCAGAAAGATGTCGGCCGCCGCTTGGCCGAGCGCAGCCCCTTCGCCACCCCGGCAGATGAGAAGATTACCGGGCCAGTAGGCTCTCCCTCACACAACGGAGAGCATGTGGGGAAGTTGAACGCCGGCCGCTATACCGAAGGACGCGGCCGCGAAGCGCTCGGACAGAATGACAGCGCGCCCGAAAGAGATGACATCGGCCACCGGCACCTAGACCGTGGCCCCTCACCCCCCGCTCCGCCAACCCCCGACGGCTCGGCAAGCCTCGGGCCCGAGCAATGGAACAGAACCCGCGCGCTACCATCTATTGACGAGGGGATGAAGCTTCCCCCTCCGGCCATATTTGCAGAAGATGGAGGGCGCACGATGCCAGCGCCATCTATGGCTACAGACACACAAAATTACGCACCGGTGTGCGTTACCGCGGAGAACGGAACGTACGCACCGCCACCTACCGAGGAAGGGATGGAGCTTGGCTCTACAATGCAGTCCGGCGCTACGCATAATCCGGAACGCGTGCCGCCGGGCGGCCATTCATCTCAGCGGATAGCCTCGATGGGGAGAGCGCGCATCGGGACCGAGCGTGTCCCACAAACCGGCTTCAGTCAGTATTTCATGTCGGAGATGCGCGACGTGCATCGGAGGAACACGTGCGGCACATGCGCGTACCAAAGCTGGCCCAGCCAGCCCCGGTCCTTGCTTTAGGCGGGCCACACCAAACAGCAACAATGACCGTAGCCCGGAGGGTGCGGTCTCACAGCACCCGACCCCGAAGTGTCCGGTGCTGCGCGTCGCCAGCGCAGCTGGCAAATAGCCCTGCTTTACGCGGGCCCAAAAGGAAGAGAGCCGCATTAGAACACGCCTCGTGGCCGAGCGCTGTTCACGAATGAGATGCCGCTCAATTGGGAAGAAGAGGGATCGTAGCCCAGAGGGTGCGGTTTCACAGTATCTTCTTCCCCGCCGAGAGCCCTGGCGAAGGAGGAAAAGAGCAGCATTAGAACGCGCCTCGTGGCCGAGCGCTGTTCACGAACGAGATGCCGCTCGAGTGGGAAGAAGAGGGATCGCGGCCCGGAGGGTGCGGTTTCGCAGTATCTTCTTCCCCGCCAAGAGCTCTGGCGAAGGAGGAAAAGAGCAGCATTAGAACGCGCCTCACGACCGAGCGCTGTTCACGAACGAGATGCCGCTCAATTGGGAAGGAGAGGGATCGCAGCCCGGAGGGTGCGGTTTCGCAGTATCTTCTTCCCCGCCGAGAGTTCTGACGAAGGAGGGAAAGGAGCAGCATTAACGCGCCTCGCGACCGAGCGCTGTACACAAACGAGATGCAGCTCAATGACGGAGAAGGACCGTTGCCCGGAGGGTGCGGTCACGCAGTGTCTTCTCCCCAGCCAAGGCGAAGCAGCATTCGAGACCGAGCGCTGCTCGCAAACCAAAGGCTAGCACAGCTGGCACACAGCCTTGCTTTACGCAGGCCCAAAAGTAAAAGGGGCGACAAAGTGTCGCGGAGCAGGCGAGAGCAGAGGAAGACGCCCCCGCTCCGGAGAGCGCCTCCGCTTCGGCGGAAGAGCAGTCGGCTTCGGACAGCGAGCCCTCCACAAGAGACACCTTCCGCCTGCTACAACGAGAGCTACGGGCGGAAAGGAAGCGCAGCAAGCAGCAGACACGGGACTCCGCTCGGCAAATGGAGCGGCTGATCACCATGCTGGAGGCGTCACGGACATTTCAAGAGCCTGCAGAGCCTGCCCAGATGCCGGGGCATCACAGCCGAGGCGCACCGGCGATGCCGGGGAAGCGCAGCCGAGGCACACCAGCGATGCCGGGGCATCACAGCCGAGCCACACCGGCGAGGCCGGGGAAGCGCAGCCGAGGCACACCAGCGATGCAGGGGCATCACAGCCGAGGCACACCAGCGATGCCGGGGAAGCACAGCCGAAGCCCGCCGCCGACACCGGGGCCGGCCCAACACCGCCCGATCTCCCGCCGGCGGCACCCGCAGCTTTAGTACACACCGGGCCCACAGCTGGCTCGGTGCACTTCCCGGGGCATCCCACAGCAGAGAAAAGTGTGAGAAGTGAAAAAAGTGTGAAGTGTGCAAAGTGTAATGGCGCCCACACATTGGGCGAGTGCCCGCAGTTCGCCGCCATAGATGTTCCCGCTCGGTGGGAACTCGCGAAAGTAGTGCGTGTGTGTAACAAGTGTTTAAGTGTTTAGAAAAGGGCCACTATACCCGTTATTGCAAATCTAAAGTGAGCTGTGGAGTGGGCACGTGCCGTTTCGCCCACCACAGACTATTGCACGACGGGTTGCGGTACCCCGCAAGCAGTGATACCGTGAATACGACGGTGGCCCACGGGCCAAGTAACGTGTTCATGAAAAGGGGTGCCAGTGAAAGTTTGTGGCCCGAAAGGGCAAGTGATGACACACGCGCTGCTCGATGACGGGTCAACAGTAACCCGTATCAACGCAGGAATAGCGGAACGAGGGGGAGCAAGCGGACCTCCCTGCGGACTACGCATACACCGGACAACAGGGTGGACAGGCTGGTCAAGCAGCATTTCGCCGCGGATTCGCTGGGCGTGACCGCCGCGATCCGGGTGTCCGCGGACATCCAACGAGGAGAGGCACTAATAAAGAGCACCCCCCGCCTAGCAGGAGCAAACCGGTAGGAGACCGGCCTACTATGGAGGGAGGACGACGCCTGGCTGCCCGACAACCGGCAGTGCGCAATAAACCGGCTCGCCTCGCCGGAAAGAAAATTGCGCACACCTGCCCCGCCTGCCGCATGCGAAGAGGGAGGCCCCACCCGCCGCTAATGGGTCAATTACCGGCAGCCCGACTAGCCCACCATGTACGCCCGTTTACCAATTGCGGGCTGGACTACTTCGGGCCGATTGACGTTACCATCGGCCGGCGGCGGGAAAAAAGATACGGGGCCCTGTTCACCTGCCTCTCCACCCGAGCGATACACCTGAAGATCGCTCACTCGCTGTCAGCAGATTCCGCCATTATGGCCCTGCGAAGGATGACCGCGAGGAGAGGACAGCCCGAGGCAACCTACTCGGACAACGGAACGAACTTTCGCGGGGCGGACCGCAAGATGAGGGGGGCGCTAAAAGAGCTCCAAGAGGACCCCCGACCGCAGGATCATCTCTCCACGCAAGGAACAGAGTGGCACTTTCTCCCGCCAATGTCACCCCATATGGGGGGAGCTTGGGAGAGACTAGTAAAGTCCATGAAACGAGCCCTGGAGGCGGTCCTGAGAGAACGAGCACGGGCGAGTACACAAGGCCTGCAGTGAAGATCATCGTCCTCCTATCAGCCACGCCACCTCCAACGCAGCTTCCAGCGGCAGGCAGACCACGTGCACCAGCGGGCCACAGAGGATCCGGCCGCCAGGGACACCGACGTCGCCACACCCGTCCTAGCTGAGTAGGGCACAGCTGACGCTGCACCGGGGGGAGTGTACCGGACGTGTCGACGAGGGAAAGAAGATTCCCTTCCGGACGTCTTCTTCCTTTATTTTTTAAGAAAAATTAAATATATTTTGTAGACGAAGACGAGGATGAGTTCCCTCACAGGCCGTCCTCGTCTCCTTAAAAACGTAGGCTTAAGGGTTAGAGGCAAATGATATGATAATAATTATGTTCACAATTAAAATGTACCCCGTTTGAATAAAGACACGTTCCCATGGCCCCAAAAACGGGCTCCTCTTGGTTCCCTTGGCCGAGGGCGAAATTTCCCCGCGTGGACGGGCGGGCACGGCTTCCTACCCTTCCCCTACCACCTACCCACCGGGCGGACCGATAGGAACGCTCCGTCCGGGGGAGTGGGTGTTCCCTTGGCCCCAAGAACGGGCCCCTCTTGGTTCCCGTCGCCTTGGGCGAAATCCCCCCGCGTGGACGGGCGGGCACTGCTTCCTACCCTTCCCCTCACCTACCCACCGGGCGGACCAATAGGAACGCTCCGTCTGGGGGAGTAGGTATTTTTGAATCGGAAATACACGAAAGGCTCCGAATGTTTTGGCAAATTATGAGAGTTCGGTCTAATCTGTCACCGAATAAATGATATGGACAGATAGACCGGACTCTCCTTTATGTGAATAAATATCTCTGGTAAATGTATAATTAATTATGACTTAGATATTTAAGTTTCCCTGACAAAATGTGGGTGCAGGGACCCCAATGAATGTTATTTGACATGCCATAATAAAATTGAATAAATTACTAGGGGAAAGGTCATGAGGGTCAGACATAAGAGAAGGATAAGGGGAAGAGCTGAGACAACGGCAAACTCTGCTGTATAGCACACAGCAGAGGTTACAGCCCGCCAAAGCTCAAACCGCCGGAAAAGTGGGCAAAAGGTTCGGGCCCGCCCGCGCCGGCGGCAAGGGCAGGGGGCTAGCTATAAATAGTGAGGTACCCCGGGAACATCGAGTGGCAATCCATTCTGCTTTTGCCTGCGCTAGCAATAAGACGTCTGTCTCGTACAGTTATATTTCTCGCTCCCGTCTGCTGAAACAGTTAGAATATTCTATTCAATTCTTTCTTTTGCATTGTGCTCCGCACATGTGATTGTGATAATTGCGTACACTATTTGTTGCCTAAATAAAATCTGTTGTGATATCTCGGAACTATACGAGTGTTTTTATCTCGGGGAGAATTTTCCACTCGTGGTTCCGTTTATACGGTCCCTGCCTGCAGTGTGTGTTCGTGGTTTTCAGTGCATCCGGTGTTGTGGTGTTGGTGCTAGTGTTTTGGTGAAAAAACCGTGTGTCGAATGGTGTTTAGTTCATCAATATTACCGAGAGTCTCCTCAAAAGCAGTAAGTCATTTCCATTTATCGCTACATTGATTGATCTATTATACAGAGTTCATCGCCTCCGTTTCATTCCAGTAATATCTTGTTCCAAATTATCACAATACAGATTAATATTGCCTTCTACAATTCCCCGTAGTAACAGCTTTTAACTATTGTAAATATTATTTCCCCGTCGCATTTTCAAACAAATTCTCTGCATAGTAACAGATCAATACTCATTAAAAAATATTAATTTACCGTAATCACAGAGGTGCCCAGCGCCAACGGCCATTAAAAAGCAATTAGTAACGCCCCGAGCAAGTTAATTCTCAGAATTTTCAGTCAATTAGAAAGGCGCTCAGCGTACCTCAGTACATCTTTGACCGAAAGTTAAAATAAAATATTTTAACAGGTCTCAATGACTAAAACTCCGCGGGAGCACCAGGCTGTCACTAGGCATTTAATTGCCGACAACACGGAGTTTCACTCCTTCAGGCTTCCGGAAGAAAAACCTTTAAGGGTTGTCCTTAGGGGAATCCCCGAAGACATTTCTCCGGAAGATATAAAAGAGGAGTTAGCAACAACATACCCAATAATTTCAGTGCACCGAATGAAAGCGGCCCGCACAAAAAAACCTATTCCGCTAGTGTTAGTAACACTGACAAAAAATGAAACCGCGAAGGGCATTTTTAATAACCTAACGTCATTATTCCGTCTAAGGATTCAAGTTGAATCCTTACGGAACAAAGCCCGCGTTGGGCAGTGCTACCGCTGCCAAATGCACGGGCACTCAGCGATTTGCTGCCATGGTAGCGAACGCTGCGTAAAGTGCGGCGAACCGCACAGATCCTCTGACTGCACCAAGTCAAGAGACAGTCCGGCGAAATGTGCATTGTGTCAAGGGGCCCATACGGCCAACTACGGAGGGTGCCCTGCAAGGCCCCAAAACGCAAACCCAAACTACAACAGAAACCGTAACGCAAATTATTCGCGAAATTATAATAATAATAGACGCAACCACGTGAATAATTATAATAATCATCAAAGGAATCACCGTAATTATAATAGTCAAGGTAATCAATAAACCCCTTCGTACGAGAATACGTCCAGACCGACCATTCCCGCACCCGCAGCGGCTCCCGCAGCCTCCCTAGAGGACTTCCCCACCCTCCCAACCCCATCCGTCCCCTTGCCCCCCACTACAACAACTCCCCCTCCCCCCACCTCGAACCCTACCCCCACTGTCCACAAACCCGCATCCCAACTCCCGACCAACTCTCGCAACCCGAATCCCCGCAACTGGCCTCAGCCCCATTATTACAAGTCAAGACATAGCCATCAATCAAATAGGGCTCATTCGACCCATTCTCAATCGTATAATAACCAAGCTAGCCAACAATACAGGCTAGACAGGGGATCTGCCCCCGCCCAAGAGTCCCAACAACAGTTGCCCCCCTTGGACCCAATCCATAAAAAAGCCCTCGAAGAGCAACTTGAATTCATCAAATTAACGATTAAAAACGCCACCGACGAGATGTTTAAAATTCAAGCCACATTAAGAAATCATAATGTCTAGACACCAAAATATAATAGTCAACCTGCAAACAGCCTATTGGAACGCCAATGGCTCTGTCCTCTCCCACAAAGAGGAAATAATTGATTTTCTTAAAGAATACAACATTGACGTATTCTTCATTAATGAAACATGGCTCAAACCATCTAAGAAATTTAATTTACCTAATTATATCACGTACCGGGATGACAGGTTAACCAATAAATGCGGCGGCACGGCTATTTTAGTCAAAAATAATATTGACCACCGTCTAGCACATTCATTCTCTAGTATCAACATTGAATCCACCTCGGTAGTAGTAAATACATCTTCCGGACCACTTAAACTCATCTCCGTTTATGCACCACCGAAACGCCCACTGATCCCGTCCGAACTGGACAGTTTATTAGAAGAAAATGTTCCCACCATTTTAGCCGGGGACATGAACGCTAAACACGGATCGTGGCATAGCCTACATTCAAACCTAAAAGGTAACGTGCTGGCAAAATACGCGAGCACGAAATCAATTGTAGTAGACGCTCCGGACTTACCAACGCTACACCATGCTAACGGTATTCCGGACGTGATAGACATAGTGATCTTAAAAGAAACTAATCATTTGCACTCTTTAAAAGTAGTTAAAAAACTATCCTCCGACCACGATCCAGTTCTTCTAACATTAACAGGAGGCTCTAATCCCTTGGTCCCCCTCGTGCCTATAAAGAAAAAAATTAATTGGAAAAAATTCAGCGATTTATTAGAAAATAAAATCACAATACCGACATCAATACCTGACGAATTAGCCCTAAATACCGCCACCTCCGACCTAATTAAATGCCTAAAATCTTGTATTAACGAAGCGTCAACAGCGATTACCATAAAAGATAACTCAGCTAAATACGGTATTCCCGAAGAGATCAAAGATCTTATTAGGGAAAAAAACCAAGTGCGTAAGGAGTGGCAAAGTTCATTTAATCCCATCGTTAAACAACATTTAAATAGACTAAATAGAGAAGTACGCGAAGCACTATATGATTACCGAAATGAGCGTTGGAACGTATTCATATCCTCCCTCGAAGATGACAGAGATGCCTACTGGAAACTCTCCAAAGCACTTAGACGTCCAGCAACAAAAATAGCTCCGCTTCAAGGCCCAAACGGTAAAGTTTTTTCTGCAGCAGACAAGGCAGAAGCCTTCGCAGATAGCCTTGAAGCACAATTCACTCCTAACACGGAACACGATGACCCAGCCTTCGTAGCTAAGGTGGATTCTAAAGTAGAAGCAATATTAAGTCTCGACCCCCAGGACCCGCCCATTAATGCCACATCTCCGGATGAAATAATAAAAATAATCAAGGGTCTAAAAAAGAAGAAAGCGGCCGGTCCTGACGGTATATCTAACAAAATTCTCAAATGCCTACCGAAAAAGGGCATCTGCGCCCTGACTGCCATCTGCAATGCAGCGCTTAGACTGCGTTGCTTTCCAAAGGACTTCAAAGAAGCTGATGTTATATTAATTCCGAAACCAGGCAAGGATCCATTATTAACGGAGAACCATAGGCCGATAAGTCTCCTTCCTTGCTTGGGTAAAGTCCTGGAAAAAGTAATCCTTGTAAGATTAAATGAAATCACAAACAAATGTAAATTCTTGCCAGACTTTCAGCATGGGTTTCGAGCTGGTCATTCAACCACTCATCAACTCCTCCGTGTCGTGGAACACATCACGGAGGGCTTCAATACAAAGAAAAAAACAGTAATACTCTCTCTAGACGTTAGTAAGGCGTTCGACAAAGTCTGGCATAACGGCCTCATATATAAAATGTACTGCCTAGGGTATCCACTTAGAATCATCCAACTTATAAATAGTTTCCTGAGAAATCGTTCATTTAAAGTAAAAATAGATAATATTTTCTCCACTACTCGTCCCCTGTCAGCTGGGGTCCCGCAAGGCAGCCAACTCTCCCCGTCTTTATACAACATTTATTCGAGTGACATTCCTAAACCAATAGATCACAATATCATGATAACCCAATTCGCTGATGACACAAACATCATCTCGAGTTCAACTGTCGAGGCCACTGCTACACGCCGCGTACAGAAACAAGCCACTCTCACAGAAAAGTGGTGTAAAAAGTGGAGAATCTCTATCAATCCGACCAAAAGTGTCGCGACCGTGTTCCACAAAACACGGCCTAAACGGCCCCCTTTCATTAAACTTTTTGGGAAAAATGTTCCATGGGAATCATCATTAAAATACCTCGGTGTCACTCTAGATTATAAACTAACGTGGAAAAAACATATAGAAGAAAAAAGAAAAGCTGCAAATCGTTATCTATCATCCCTATATCCCATGATGTGTAGAAATAGCCGTCTATCTACAGACAATAAATTACTGCTTTATAAGACAACCATCAGATCATGTTTTTCATACGGTTGCCCAATCTGGGGTTATGCAGCAAAAACCCATATTGATAAACTTCAAGTCTTTCAAAATAAATGCATAAGACTCGCCTTAAACGCTCCTCACTGGAGTAGAATATCTACTCTCCACAATGAATCCAACGTCCCGTTGGTTAAAGACCTTATCTTTGCACAGGCTACTAGGTTTTTCGCTGGCCTACATAGTCACTCTAATCCCACTATAAACTCTCTCGCTAAATACAGTGAGAATGAACACTTTAAATATAAAAAACCCAAATCTGTCCTACGTAGAGATTAATAATTTACGTATAGAATATTCCTGCATAAAGCCGCAGTAAAATAAAACTTTCATTTCTCGAAAACTCATTAACATTAAAAACCATGTAAAGCATCATTAGATAATCCTTTTATAAATATGTTAGAGCAAGTAAACTTCGGTTTAGGTACTCTGAAAAATAAATAAATCCAAAGTCCAAAGTCCAACATCGAGTGGCATTCATCAAGAAGCGTTTCCAACGCACACACGCATTTTGACAAACTCGATCTGGTACCGTCTCAAGCACTTCTCCGCCTCTTCTGCCTGACCTAAGGACCTCTTCCCGGACTTGACTTGAAAACTTGAATTTCATTTCTGCCCCCCCTTTTGGACGCTGCCTCTTCCTCTTGTGGGCCATTACCGGGCGTTATTGACGAGCATCTTGGCGGCTACCCAGGACTACCCAGCCCCCCTATTTTACAGTCTATGTGAGTGGCGGGAAACGTCGCTTACAGGTCATACGTCTAAAATTTTATTTAAAAATGACATATTTCTGGTTGTGTAATTATTCCCTTTCAAGTTAGGTATTTTTTTTTTAAAGTCCATTAATTTACAGTCATTTTTATTTTTTACTAGCTAGTTCCCGCATTCGATGCAATGCCATATTCAAATAAATCAATTGTTTTCCCCTCCCGTGCGTCCCTGTTCCCCTCTCGCGTCTCCTCACCCTCCCGTATTCCCCTTCCACCTTAACAGCCTACCCTCTTCCGCATTTCATATATTCAGTCAGTGCATTCAGTTTTCAAACAGCTCACGTGCCACCTATTACAATTTTTTTATTCAAATTTTCATTTTTCATATGTTCCAAATATTCATTTTGTGTATTATAAGAACAATCAATCAAATTTGGTACCTAACATATGTAGGTACCTATATAAAATATCTATAATATTCTTGACTTGATTCAAAGTATTGGTCAAGTACTTCAAATAAATTCATTAATTTAAAGAGTTTCGAAAATTGAAATTTGATTTAACAATCGTGGGTAATATTAACTATAAACGCACAGGCAGTGCCTTAGTGGGTTCCCATTATCTACTTTTGTCATATATGTATTTTTTACTTTAATTTTACCTTATGTTATGTAATATATTTTCAGATAATGTGTAAAAATTTCTTTTGTAATGTATAATGGGAAAAATAAAGGATAAAAAAAAAATCATTGTTTTGCAAAATGTCCTTCTCGAATTTTGACAGTTTTGCAAGAGTTTTTGTAATGATCAAAAAATTTTTCAGATGTATTGTCATGTGGTGTATTACTCCAGAAACCTTCGCGGGGGTTTAAAGAAGGTATTTTGAAATTTTCAATAATTTCCTCTGCTTAATATAGCAATACAAAGACGTCTCATATACCTACTCGTAAACATATCCCCAAGCAAACATATTTTGATTTTATATTTTATTTTATTTTATTACATGTAAACATATTTACATAGTAAATGAAGTCGCCCCCGTAGTCTGTGCGCTTAGATCTTTTAAACTAATCGGACTGTGGTAAATGAGGTGGGACGATAAATACGATTTGCTTTGTGTAATACCACACTTCTGCCCATTTAAATGTTTCTATAAACAGACTCGCGCAAATGCCTTATTAAATTAAAACCAGTTTTATGTTCGGTATGTAAAATTCTGGTTCCAGATAAAATGCAGAAAATTTCGGAGGGAAACCATTTACTTGTTCCGCGTGCAACAATAATTTAATCTTGTGGACTCTTTCGCTGAAACATCATTAAGTAAACCTTAAACCAGCCTTGTTTTTCGAAAGTTCCGAAACCGTTTTCATGCTTCAGAAGACTCGTTCAATAAATTAAGCGTTCCGTGAGCTGAGTTGGTAACCCTGATACTGATCGAGACAAAGTTCGTTCGGCGGCCTCCATCTCATAAGGCTGGTTAGGTTGAGGTAAAATTGCAATTGATATCTGAAGAGCCGCAGACGCCTATGCAAAGGGCAGGGACCGTGGATTTGTCGTATTATATTGGAACCGAGTACCCGTGAAATAAATTAATATTTGATTGCTATCATAAGTATTCAATTTCATAATATATGATAATTTAGATTTCGTTTAGATATTCAAAAACATCTCTTCAAAAGGATTTAAAAGTTAAAGCCATTTTAGCGTCGCGGCTTAGCCGGAATACGACTAGAATCTAAATAGAACAAAACTTTAAACGTATTTTTCTCAAAACTACTTTTTTCGAGACGGATGACACGATATCTCAAGTTTTACTGAACCAATTTACTTGAAATTTGGTGTTAGCCTTCTCTATACATCACTCTATCGCCTTTAGCAGAATTATAATACATTTCGAATTTTTACTATTTTTAAAAAATTCGGAAAAGTCAAAAAAGTGCCATTTTGAAAAAAATAATTTTTTTTGGCTTTTCCGAGTTACGGGCCATAGTAGTATTTATTTGAATTAAGAATTTTTTGTTCTTCTGATTATTAGGAGGGTTGCAATCGTGTCAACCAGGGCGCGCTATTTTTTTTGAGACCCCCCACTTCTACACCCTGCACTCTGTGTTTTATAATATTTGGTAACTACTTACTACAACATTTGTGTTTTTTTTATAGCACCTGGAAAATATAAATGTAGTACACTCTATAATATTTTTTACCCCTGCACCAAATTCAAGACCTAATTTTCTTCATTGGAAATGAAGAAAATTATGAAAATGGAAATTGAAATACTTATGTTAGGAAAAGTTTTTACAGAATAATAACAATTCATCAAATTTCAAGGTTATTTTCATTCAAGTACTGTTATTTTTAAGATAAGTGGTACAACTTGTCAGCAATGATATGATAACAGAACTTGAATAGAACCTTTAAATGACTTAAAAAAAAAAGAAATATGATGAATTGTTAAAATTCTGTGAAACAATTTGTGTTTAAAAATATGTATTTCACTATTTCATCTTATAAATTGAAATAAATCAATAACATAATAATTGAAATAAATTAAAATTTCTGACTACCTGCGATAAATAGAACATAACATGCTATCAATAGAACATAAATAGAACATAACATGCTCTCTAACAAACTAACTGGTTTGAAGTAACCGGTCAAGTCATCTAGCGACAATTACGCAAAGTTTTAATGATTTAACGCTTTGTTTTCAAGCGATCAATATTTTTACATCAGAATATTCATAAAATCATTCTTATCAAATTTACAGTGTACTTTGATAGGTAATCTAAAAAGAATTTTCGTGAAAAATCAATAGATGGCTACATTCTAAAAACACGTTAGAATCCGCTCACTACTCACTACCTTTATTGTCAGGGGGAATGGATTTTTTTTTTCTTTTAAAAATATAAATGATCCAATATGAAAATCGACCAAATTACAATTTTTCGAATTCAATTGTTCGAAATGCAATTTTTTGACCGTCAATTTGTCGAAAACATATTCTTTGAACATCAATCGACCGAAACACTAGTTTTTCAAATTGATATAAGTACATGTATTAGGGCGTCCCTTATATGGTTGAAATTTTTTTTTTGGTTATCAAAATGCATACCCACTATTTCTTTTTGAACTACCCAGACTTACTTAAATACAAAATTTCATTTTCCTATGTCAACATTAACCCGTGCCGACAGAGCTCTGGAAGATTTTGAAAATTGCTGTTTTTAACGCTTTCCGTTATGTAGCTCTTTGTGTGCCGTATCAGGTCCCCCCGACGTTGGCGATCACTCTTGAGAATGTCTCTCTGTCTTGCGCTGCCCGGAATAGCTCCTCCACACTTCTAATGCCGGTCCACTCTCGTATATTACGCAGCCAAGACATTTGTCTCCTACCAGGCCCTCGGCGACCCTCTATCTTGCCTTTCAATATCAAATGGAGCAAGTGATACTTCTCCCCTCGAAGTATGTGGACCCAGATATGAAATTTTCCTGATTTTTATTAATGTAAGCAGTTCTCTATCTGCTCTGGCCCGCCTGAGAATTTCTGTGTTGGTGATCATGTCGGTCCATGGGACCTTGAGCATTCTCCGGTGAAGCCACATTTCAAAAGCCTCTAACCTGTTCATGGTATTTACTTTCAAGGTCCATGTTTCACATCCATAGAGCAAGACCGACCACACATAACATTTTAGCATTCTCTGCCTTAGTTTTAAGCTGATATTGTCATTGCAGAAGAGGGATTTCATTTTAATGAACGCAGTTCTTGCTGCTTCAATTCTGCATCTAACCTCCACATCTGGGTCAAGAGTCATGATAATTGAAATCATGATAATGATCATTAACTTTTTTTATACACAGGAAGTACACAGAAGGAATAAATCATAAACAGTACAAAATAAGAAGATAAAATTACAGATCAGGCAGGATATTTTCCTTTGAGGGTCTCTTTTTTACAGTCTGGATACAGATTTCTATGCTCTTGAACACAGCGTAGCAAAAATTGCTTTTTTCTTCTTTTGCAGTGATCAAACCATGAAAATCTTGCACAAGTTTTACAGCTCTTTCAGCTGCATCATTAACTGCCCTTAAAGACAGAACTTTTCTTTTTGCCTCTATATAGGCAACATCTTCGTCCCACGTAGAAACGGGTCTCTGGAAGAAGTTCTCATCAATTTTTAATCGAGAAAATAAATTTGTGCTTTTGACAAACACAAAATCACTTAATAATTTTCCTGCAATAATAAATAAGTATTATTATCAGTTTAGTAAAAACAGTATAAAAATAAAACTATGTATTCCTACTTACCATACAAAAAATCAGAGTTATCTCTTGCTCAACTCCACGCTCTCTGCAGTCACTGCCGCAGTCACTACATGCAGTGTCGTGTGGAGAGCCCATTATGCAATACGTGTTAATCACGAGAATAACTGAAAACAAATGACAAGTGACAAGTGCGCGCCGCTACTTCCGCGCAACTTGTATGAACATGATTCGGTGCAAGTCGGCATAGGTTATCGTGCTCCGAATAAGGTAATTTTTTTTTGTGTTTTAGAAGCAAAGGAACAAAACTAAGACCTATGGATTAGAAAATAAAAACTTTGAAAAATAAGGGACACCCTTATGTATGTATGTAGTTCGTAAAATAGTATTTTATTATTGGATGGACAATATTAACTAACCTAACCTAACTTAACCTAACCTAACCTAACTTAACCTAACCTAACCTAACAGTATCTCATTAGTCATAAGCAGGTGATATATTTATATATTTTAAAAGTTGAATAAAAAATTCTAAAAATATGTCATTCAGCTAATTGCTGTTCGAAAAATTAGTCTTTCAAAAAACTGAAATTCGAACAATTAATTGATTTCGAAAAATTGAATTTGAAAAACGTGTCTGCTCCCGATTCACTGTGGTAGCCGACTCATAGAAGGGAAAGGTAATAAAAGAAAAGGATAGAATTTGATAAAACTATTTATTCATATTCATATTGCGTATGTACGGGCGTAAACACTTAACTCATCTCAATATTTTAAAGCAAAACTTGCAAAAAGTGTTTTTTCTTAAAATAATTAAAATAGCGCCATCTACGAAATAACTGAAAACGAATTCTTTTAAGTATCACATTAAAACGAATTATTTCTGCAATGGTAAAAAACATTGTGAACAGGCCTGTCATCTTTGGGATCCTGTATGGAGAGTCTTTTTAGGGAAAGGAAGGAGAGGAAGATATGGGAAGGAAAAAGGTATAAGGGGTGAGTAGGAATCTGGAAGTCAATGTGTCCAGGAGTGACGGACGTATGCATCCATTCCTCCCAGTGCGGTGCAAGGCCGAGGTCGAGAGTGTCCAGCTTGAAAGGTCTAGGTTAGGTCTCTCTTAATCAGTCTTTTCCGATTCGGCCTGCCACGCAGTAGGTGACCTCAACTCATGATCCCGGGCACAAAACGTAGGATTCGAGTGACCTATGGCAGGGGTGTTGGTTATCCAATACATACCCGCCTTCTGAATTGAATTGTTGGTGGAAATCAAATGGAAATGAAAACCAGTTGGTGGAAATGGTTGGTTTGAACTAACTTTGCTTTTGGCATAGTAATAAAGGATTGTGGTCTAAATATTGTTACAAATCATAATATTCAAATTACCCATCTGGTAACTAATGTTATATTGTTATTTCTTTTTTTATCCACATAATATTTTAGTGTTTTTTGGGTAGTGTTTTACATTTTAGTGTTTTGTATTTATGTAATGCTTCTTAACTCTAATTTATAAATGTTAACCTCAATACAGGCTATTAGGGATCAATTTGGGAGGCGGGAATTAGTACCGCCGCCCCGGGAACCTTTATTGGATAACCAACACCTCTGCCATAGGTCACCACAAGTGATTCGCTACGTTTGGTGATTTAGCAGGGGTGCCCAGGTTCATGGGATGAGGTGGGTTTAGGTCTGATGACCAGGACACACTGAACCCCTGATTCCTACCACCCCTTAAACTATTTTCCTTCCCAGAACCCTCCTCTCCTTACTTTCCCTAAAAAACCCTCCGCATAGCATCCCCAAAGATGACACAGGCCCTCAGAGAAATTATTTTTCTCAGGGCCTCCTGTGTGGAGCTCATGTAAAAAAAAATTGTCCTAGTGAGTTTATTTTTTTACTTAAAAAAAGACAACAACAAATGTACTGTGAGAAATTATAAATAAATTAAAAATAAATAAATAAATCACAATATGAAATAATATATCGGTAGATTATATTATTTTCCTTCAAGTGAATTGGAATGTCACTTGAATCTAAATACCGTTATAATCAATATATATTATAAAAGAATGTCCCAAAAAACGTGCGGAACGCAAAAACTCAGAAACGAGTCCCAGTACGATCAAGGGAGTTATATGGTGTGGTAGATCTCTAACCCCCCTAGGGAATAAGGGTACCTGTTTTTCTCTAAAGTGCGTGTTTTTGGAGACACAAGGGCTGAAAGTTCTAAGAAGACTACAGATTTCAAGAGGACTCCGGAAACTTCTAGAAGATTCGATAATTTCTGGAAGGAGTGGAGGAGTATGTCAGCGAGTCTTGAAGGTTCCGGAAAGTTCTATAAGGTTCGATAAAGCTGTAGAAAATTCTGGAAGGAGTGGCGGAGTATGTCGGTGAGTCTAGAAGGTTCCGGAAAGTTTCATAAGGTTTGATGAAGCTATAAAAATTCTGGAAGGAGTGATGGATTATGTCGATGGGTCTAGAAGGTTCTGGAAAGTTCGAGAAGGTTCGATAAAGCTGTAGAAAGATCTAGAAGAAGTGGCGGAGTATGTCAGTGGAGTCTAGAGGGTTCGGGAAAGTTCTATGAGGTTCGAAAAAGCCGTAGAAAGTTCTGGAAGGGGTGGCGGAGTTCTTCGGTGAGTCTGAAAGTTCCGGAAAGTTCTATAAGGTTCGATACAGCTGTAAAAAGGAGTGGCGGAGTTCTTCGATGAGTCTAGAAGGTTCCGGAAAGTTCTATAAGGTTTTATGTAGCTGTAAAAAGTTATATAAGGAGTGGCGGAGTAGGTCGGTGAGTCCAGAAGGTTCCGAAAAGTTCTAGAAGGCTGAATAAAGCTCTAGAAAGTTCTGGAGTGAGCGATGGAGTGTGTCGGTGAGTCTAGAAGTTTCTAGATAGTTCTGGAAGGTTCCCTAATGCTCTAGGATATTATGGAAGAAGAAAGTTCTAGAAGCTTTCAGAAATGATTGGCGGAGAGCGTCGGTGAGTCTAGAAGGTTCTGGAAATTTGGTGAAGTTTGGATAATCTTAATCTTCAGTATACATACAATGTAAAAAAGGTGTACAATGTGCATCCCGCTAAAACTCAAAGACGAGTCCCGGTAACGGGAGTTATATTATGTGTGGCAGCCCTCTATCCTCCATCCATGAAGAATGTTCCCGTTTTTACCTGAAAGGTGTGCTTTTAAATATATAAAGGCTGGAAGTTTCGCCCCCTTGAAATTTCTAGAACAGTTCAAAATATTCCAGAGTACTCTTGAGCATTCCACCGCATTTCAGAACATCCCGGAACATTCTGGAATGTTGTGGAATGTTCGGGAATAGGATGGAAAGTTCAGGAACATACCGGAACATCCCAGATCATTGTGAAACATTCCAGAACACTCCTGAATGTTATGGATTGATCTGGAACATTTGAAGTCTTTTTTGTATGGGGCTACCCGTACGGGGTATATAAAGCAAGACCCGTCGTGATTCGAACGTCAATTCAACTCCCTGAGCGAAGCCGGATACCTCAGTCAGAGTATTTGAGAGCATTCCACAACGTTTCAGAACATCCCGGAACATTCTGGAAAATTGTGGAATGTTCGGGAATAGGGAATCGGGAACATCAATGTGAAACATTCTAGAACACTCTCAAATGTTGTCCTGAGCGAAGCCGGGTAACCCAGCTAGTAATATTTATTACGAATTTTCATTATTTTTTAAACCGTTTCCGTTTTAAAGTAAACACAATATGTAAACAATTTAAATATGTAAAATTTTATTCTCCCAGCTGTGTGGACTTATGAGTAATCTGAATCTGTAAATAATAAAAAAATAAAAACGAGTGTTGAGTGAGTAAAACTTCACTAACTTATATCTCCCTCTGAGTGACCATTCGCCTCGCCCGATCACACTTTTCATAACGCTCTCGTCACGCATTCACCAGCTTACTCCCCAAATCAGCGTGCGTAGAGGCCCGACCGTTCGCCTCGCCCGATCACACTTTTCGTAATGCTTTCGTCACGCATTCACCAGCTTACTCCCCAAGTCAAGCGTGTGTAAAGAAGGTTTATTTGAATAATACCCACCCAGTTTGGTTCCGCCCCGGGCCCCCGGTCCTGGAGGGCCCCCAAACCCGTCCATGCTCCCTTGACCAAATCCTAAACAAGGCTTTAAGGTACCAGGATACTATACAAAAAAATAATTTTTAAGTAAAACTTCTTTACGTACGCTTGACTTGGGGAGTAAGCTGGCGAAAGCATGACGAGAGCGTTACGAAAAGCGAGGCGGACGGTAGTTGAGAGGGAGATATAAGTTAGTGAAGATAGAAAGAGAGAGAGACACGTTTCGTATTTATTACTGTAGGGCAAGAGAGAGGGGTGCGAGCACACATTTTCTTTCTCTCCTTCTCTCATAGCCAGTTACGTTTCGTATATCTAAGACACAGTGCAGGCCTATTGTCTGTATCACACTGTAGGAGCAAAAGAGAGCAGTGCGCGCGTACATTTTATTTCTCTCTTCCTATCATATAGATGGAGCAGAAGTTTTACTTCAGTCATATGGTCTGAAGCACACTCTTTTTTTATTTCATTTTCTGAAAGATGCACTTGTTAAGAACGCTCTCACCAAATATTTTAAAGAAATTCGAAAAATTGACGGAGATACAGCATTTTATGTTAATCCGTTTGAAACAGTTTTGTATGTTGAATTATCATTCAGCAAAACTTTGAATGCGTTTTTCTCTAAACTTTTTAACACGTTTTTCAACCTGGTTGACAACATATTAAACAAACTTTAGGTACATCCGATTTGCATGCAAGTCTTAAACTGTTCGAAAATGCAGTGTCTTTGGCACCATGTAGGGGTATTTCGATATCTACAGGACCAGAGGCCCGTGTGAACTGAATAAAAAGCTTGTAAAATTACATCAACTTCTTAAATTAGGAGGTGGGGCCTCATTCAGCTTTGCCGCCCGGGCCACTTGACGACTTAGTCCGCCACTGGGCCCGACCAAGTATTTGATTCACTTGATTGTGCAATGTCTTCTTTTGGCGTCCCCCACTTCTTCTACCATTCTTTCCTCATTCAAAAAACAATACTTACCTTCAAAATTTTAATATGTAGACTCACATACAGCTTATAGTGTTAGAGCCTACTATATTTTACCGTTTATCCCATATTTCTAGGATTATCAAAAAAATTGTTCAATTTATAAACGCGTGAATTCTGCATATTATTTATTTTTAAATTGCCGTACGTGGTACCAAATTTTCGAACAACATTAAATATTGTGACCTGGATGTTGTCTATGGCCTAATGATAATCACAGATACAAATTTAAATTGGAACATGCATTTTTTAAGATCTCAATGATTTATAAGAAAAAATATTTAAATTATTAATTAAGAAGAGATGAGACATCTCTTGTTAAACTGTGAAACTTATAGTGAGCCACATCCTTAGTGATAAAATATCCTAGAACTCCGTAACTTTGCTAAATAATAAATAAAAAATGATTTAACATATCTTTCAATCTGTGTGTTCTCAGATGTTTCTCGGAATTTTGCTAGCAGGCGCACTCGGGTGTTTGCAAATTTTCAATTTTGCTAGCAGGCGCACTCGGGTGTTTGCAAATTTTCAATTTTGCTAGCAGGCGCACTCGGGTGTTTGCAAATTTTCAATTTGGCCTGCGGGCGCACTCGGGTGTTTGTAATTTGGCCTGCGGGCGCACTCGGGTGTTTGCAAATTTTCAATTTGACCTACGGGCACACTCGGGTGTTTGCAAATTTTCAATTTGACCTGCGGGCGCACTCGGGTGTTTGCAAATTTTCAATTTGACCTGCGGGCGCACTCGGGTGTTTGCAAATTTTCAATTTGACCTACGGGCACACTCGGGTGTTTGCAAATTTTCAATTTGACCTTCGGGAGCACTCGGGTGTTTGCAAATTGGCCAAAATGTGACCAAAAACGCTAATGACATATTGTGAACATTTTTTGTAAGATAATTTAATGATGCGGTGGCACAAACGTTTTTGCGTTTTAATTATATCTAAGCGTTCAAAGCCTCATTACATTATTGTAATTTAATCTAATCTCAGTCTGGGAAATGTAGAATATCTTTTATGATAATAATGAATGCACTTCGATTTAATAATTCTAGAACGATCAAAAATCCTAGAACTCCGGAACTTAGCTAAATAATAAATAAATAAATGTTTTAAAATATCTTTTCAATTTGGCCAGCGGGCGCACTCGGGTGTTTGCAAATTTTCAATTTGGCCAGCGGACGCACTCGGGTGTTTGCTAATTTTCAATTTTGCTAGCAGGCGCACTCGGGTGTTTGCAAATTTTCAATTTTGCTAGCAGGCGCACTCGGGTGTTCGCAAATTTTCAATTTGGCCTGCGGGCGCACTCGGGTGTTTTCAAATTTTCAATTTGACCTGCGGGCACACTCGGGTGCTTGCAAATTTTCAATTTGGACTGCGGGCGCATTCGGGTGTTTACAAATTGGCCAAAATGAATATTGTGAGAAAAAAAACGCTAATGACATATTGTGAACATATTTTTGTAAGATAATTTAATGATGCGGTAGAACAAACCTTTTTGCGTTTTAATTATATCTAAGCGTTCAAAGCCTCATTAAATTATTGTATTTTAATCTAATCTCAGTCTGGGAAATGTACAATATCTTTCATATTGATAATTAATGCACTTCGATTTGTAATAGATAAACAATTAATGCAGTTATTATTAACGTATTTATCACTAAGATGTTTGTTATTTAAAGGTGTTATTGAAGATGTTATTGATAAATTATAGATAAAAACATGAGTGGACGTTACTCGTGGAAGTATTTTGTAAGTAATTGCAGCAAAGGGTTTTCAGTACGTTTTTCCAATGGGCACTGTAGTTATAATGTATATTATATAGTTATGTGCATATGTGTATATGTATGTGTATATTTATATTGTTTTGGTGCTTGAAAACATTATCCAAATATTTCTGGTTATTACTGTGAAATTTTAATTGATTACGATTACTTCGAGCTTATCTAATGTGAACTAAACTATGTGATTTGCATGTCCTAAAACGGGAAATCTCCTACTTGGAGAGTCAAAGCCTTTTTATAATGTATCTGTATTTTTATGTTCAGATAAAAAACAAAAATAAAAAAGTTATAAAAACCATTTGTAAGCAAAAATTTGGACTAAATAAGAGTCCAAGAAATGACATTCTTGGACTCGTATTTAGTTCGTTCGTTCGTGATTCGTGATCCAAAAGTATTTATTTATATTTTTAGATTAGCTCCACACGGGAGGCTCTGATAAAAATAATTTCCCTCGGGGCCTGTGTCATCTATGAATGCTGTGGGGTTGATAGGAATCTAGGGTTCAGTATGTCAGGTCATCCGTCGTCAAGACCTAGATCAACCTCACCAAACGTAGCATACCACTTGGGATGATCTATGTCAGAGATGTTGGTTAAACAATATAATATAATGTTGTATAAATCAAATAAGCATTTGATACAGTACTTAAAAGTTTATTGAACAATTTACCTCCTATTATAACAGCACCATAATTTAATATATATTTAAATTGTACATAAAAGTGGAAGCGAACAAGAAGCGATTTAATCAAGCTGTTAATTCTTCGGCAGTTTGGAACAGTTCTAATAAATTTGTCACGGCAAGAGGTGACTCGTGAGAAATAAAGATCCCTATTGGTCTATGAGGAACCAATAGGAATGCTTCGCGGTTCAAGATCGCTGCCTCCTAAGAGTATGGATACTAGAGAGACGGCATGTAAAGTGTGCCCCTCTGCCCAAAGCATGCCTTTTCAAAAATTTTACCGAACGGTTTTTAGATGGCTGACATTGGCTTTTACACCTCGGTCGCGCATAGAGCTCACAGAAAAACGTTCATAAAACATAGAAAAATGGTCCACTGTGCCGTAAAATTGTGTAAAAGTAGTTCTATGAAGACCTTTAAGAAGAAAGACAGTCTTACCTTTCACATGTAAGTGTTTAAACATAGCTTAAATATACATTTTATAATTTTCGGCGTGTTCATTTCAACCGCCATCGCCATGAGCCCGATGTTATCACGTGAACTCCGACTGCCAATGGGCCGAATCAGTCAACTTAAATTATAATAATTAAAAATTACCAAAAAACTTTTATGTTTTTATTAATCATAACGCACAAATATAAAGTTGTGATTCACACATGTCATAGGTATATGTTTTTTATCATTAACTTATTCATTTTTTTAAATTTTTCTTTGTCTTTTTTGCACTGTTATTTTTAGATTTTCTTCCTACTAATTTACCACTCCTTTTACATATGTTTACAACGTCAATTCAAAGTTTATAATCACTGTATTGTTATGTAAAAGTCACATTGACATGCCCTCGTGGTCGAGGAGTAAAGTTCTTGACTAACAATCTGGAGGTCGCGGGTTCAAATCCCGAAATAAATTTTATTCGATTCATCTGTGTTTTCAACATTTTATAATTAAAAACATTATAAGATATATTTCCGGCACGTTCCAGGTGGAAGACATTCTCAGTATCGCTCTGGCGTAGGTAAGACCACCATTCAGAATTGAAATGTTGCTTGAAATTAATTTAGCCGTGTTTGTCGACTAGATCTGAATAGCCGAGTACTTCTCCAGCTTTCTCTCCACCATTTATTTCCCCTCACCATTTACCTTCAGCCTCACAACGTACATGCTACAGACGGAAGCAGTTGGGATTCTTGTGATATATTATATGGTATATCTCTACATATTATAAAACAAAGTTATTCGCCGCGTCTGTCTGTCTGTCTATTCGCGATAAACTCAAAAACTACCCAAACGGATTTTCATGCGGTTTTCACCAATAGATAGAGTGATTCATGAGAAAGGTTTGGGTATATAATTTGTCAAGGTTTTGTGTAAATTTATTGAAATATATAACATATCTGGTTAAGCGGCAGCGGGCAGCGGGCAATGGGCTGGCAAATATGGGCGGTGTGGATTTAATTTAACAGATGGCGTTGGTTATAAAGGTTGGGTAATGGTGTGGCATTTTTTTAAGTTAGCCACAGCAACGTGTGGCCGGATCTGCTAGTATAAAATAATATGTACATTATTTTTAAATAAATTAATTATGAAATAACACAAATTAATCAAATAAAATTTATTTGCCCACGCAAATAAGTCAAGCAGTGTTTGTTCCTATCACTTATTTTTTTGTTATCATTGTAAAACTGTAAATACAGTTCTTTTATAAGATTAATATCGAGCACTCCTTTCTTAAAACACAAGCACCAGCTTACATCAGAATAGAACGCACAAAAATTTTCACTGCAAGTCTGTTGATTTTATAAAATACGTATAAAAAACCATACTTACTATTTATATGATAAATTAAAATCTATTTCAAACTGATGAGTTAAGCAATGATAGCACCAAGGAATGGTGCCTTGAGTTACAGTGAGTTCATAACACTAGTTTTTTTTACCCACTTGCACTTGTCAAGTGAAAAGTGAGGCCGATGTATTTCGACAAGCGCTTCACAAATCTTGATTTCGCAAAAAATGAGTTAAGTACGTCCTAGTAGATGAAGGTAACTTAAAATAACTTGTATAGGGAACAATAAAAATTAAACAACACATAAGTCTCCAGTCTCCTTGTTACTACCCTCTCCTCATTTCATTACTTATTTTTCAATTAAGCTATTATATTTTATGTCCAAAATGTAATAAAAAATTAACGAAAGTTTAAAAAATATAAAAATAACAATGATTCCCATTCACAGTTCGGCCCTTATCTCCAGAGCGCCGCCTTCCCCCCGCAAGCTAGCCACATTCCCCGTTTCTATCCCCTCCCACTAGACGGCTACAAATTTGGAGAGCTACATAGGTTTTTCGCTTATCCCCGTAATATTCCGAAAGTATTGCCGCTTCCCTTCAATCTTAGTTCCATGGCTGCCTCGCTCGCCCCTCACAAATAAATTGTTCTGTAGGCGGCGGTACCTATTTCCGCCATCGGGCTCATAAAATACATAGAAACTACAAAAAATATTTATATCTAAAACGGTGCGTGTTGTGTGCATTCCAAGCAAGGCAAAGATAAGTTAATCAGCAATAATTATTGGTAATCCGGTTTATTTTTGGTAATCTTCCGTATTAAAATAAGTCATTAAACCACTGAATTAGTAATATCTCATACGTACATTCATTATACACGCTAGCAGTACTCAATTAAGCATTTAATGACATTAATCGCATGATTAACCTATCTTATCTGTTATTTAGCGAAATGACATGGCGTCACCTTGGTATTGGATCACTGTCTTGGAATGTTGGAATGGAATGGGCGATGCAAGATGGTTCCATTGCAAATCTACGCCTCTCTGATACCAAATTATTATTAATTAGGTTAATTAAATATTAATCAACGCCACGATAATTGAATGAAACTAGGCTGCCAACAAACTCTCTTAAAATCTATTTTATTTGCATATTAACTCCACAAAATTGATCATCTTTGAAAATGTTTTTATGGAGAGTCTTTTAGAGAAAATAATAATAATAAAAGCGGCGTTTCGCGCGTTTGCGGTTGTCTCGTTCCTTTCCCATAATTCGTAGCTCGGATCGCATCTCGCTTCGCAAATATATGTATACCGGTCCTTAGAGACTTAGTCCTTGTATGTAGTCCTTAGACTAGAAAGTTAACTCCTTTTAAAAGTCAATAAAAGTGATGAAAAAAAACTAAGTCAAATAGTTTAAGATAATTAAGTCGACCGGTCAGTGGTTCAGTGGGCATCGCGTTTGGGTTCCACCCAGGCGTTACGTGTTCGATTCCTCGGCTGGCTAAGTCCTCCATATATTCTCCACGTATTCATATAAAGTTATTTTATTGTGTTTTATTTTAGGGATGTTCAGAAAGAAGTCTACTGTGAACTGTGACCATAACGAGCTGTGGTTTCTTGTTTTTGAGGGTTGGCAGCACCGAGTGGTAGGGCGGTATCTTCTGACCAGAGCGAGCATCGCAGGAACATGGTAGTACGTAAACTCACGTTGTAGGTTGTAGTGTCCAGTAGTGTGAAAGACATCGGTAAAAAATCCCGCCAAGTGCTGTGATCCGCTTCTTACTCACAGAAGGAATAACCCATACAAGAAAAAAAGGTGAGGATTTCTGAGCTCTATTGTGACTAGAGATGATAGTGGGTGGCTCATTACACGTTGGAAAAAAGACAATATTCAAAATGGCGTCACACCAATTCCCCATCTGCTAGAAAATTAAAAACCGCAATTTCGGGCAAAAAAGCATCATTTTGGTCGAATTTCTGCGTCAGGGGGAGAACATCAATGCACTACGATATTGTGATACCCTAAAAATGCTCAAAAAGAGCATTAAAAATAAAAGAAGGGGAATGCTGATGAGAGGAGTGTGCTTGTTTCGCGAAAACATCCGTCATTATTCAGATTTAGCCACTACTAATACGCGCTTGGACTCATTTGGATGGGATGTTTTGAACCACCTCTGTATTCTCAAGATGATAATCCGAAGGCGCCAAGTCAGCGCCTTCAGATTATCATCTTTTTACCTCCCTAAAGGCACATATCGATAGAATTAAATTTTCAACCGACAAGCATGTTCAGAAAGAGGTTCTGAGGGCGAAAGAGCTGACGGGAGAGATCTTCGAGGAGGGCACAAAGAAGCTTGTGCCATGGCTCACCACATGCATTGAATGGGATCGCGATTTTGTGGAAATATAGTTAACATGTGTGTCAACAATATCCTGTAATTTTTTTTCAAATACACTTTAAAAAATATATATAAAAATCTAGTCCACTTTGTAAACATCACTAGGTTACATAAGGTTAGGTTATAGGATTTTTCTTCATCACTTTTAAAGACTTTTCAAAATGAATTACCACTTGTTGAGTTGTCATGGAACCTAATATTATATAGATATAATGCAGTGAAAAGAATAGAAAATTATACTACGTGCAGTGAATTTAATGCAGAAGTTAAAACGAAAATATAACAAAACAAAAATATATAATAATAAATAAATGCCAGTATCATAAAACATTACCAAATAATTATGCAATAGTGATCCACTTGTGGATCTAACTATGCAGTTTACCAGCAAACGTTTGTAACAAATAATGCCTACTGATTAAATAATATATACTAGAAATGCCTTCAATGTTGATGGATATCTGTTCTGACTGACATTGTGTCGCCATTCTATTTGATCGAAATGAAAATTTCACAATGACGCTGAAACTAAATATTACCTCTGAAATTTAAGCAAAGAACAGTCAGAATTTTGGATCTCGAAATACGTACACATCGCATTTTTTGTGTTCTTCTTTATTCTATGAATATTATGTAGGTACCTGAGAAATGACAGGATAAAAAATAACGACAGTGCACAACAACAAAAACTACAAGTTTATCAATGATTTAATTTTATTACATTGGTAAATTTTATGATAATAATATCACACATCATCATTAAATACGCCGTTATACAATTTTCGACAGTTCCGATGCAAATCGAATAAGGAAAGATTTGACTAAGCACTGGTATAATTTTAAAATACCATTTCCTTTTGTGACACTCGTCGATTTGTGTGCACTTGATTTAAAAATGTTATCATATATAGCTTTGTATTATTAAATGTTTATTATGTATACGCAATTATAATGTTATTCGCACATATCTATCACACTTTTATGTCATTCGATGGCTCAAACTCCACAGCCGAAGATCAGCCGGCAGACTCCTTTCTTGTCGGCTTGGTAACAAGGCTGGCAGCTTGGGGGCACGACGATGATATTGCGGTTTCCTGCGTACACAGTTCTTCCCCAGATCTCCTGGCACTTTCCATTGGCATCTGGCTTTTGACCCTCGGGGCAATCGATGGGTCCATCGATGATGTTCTTTGACTCGTCGGGCTCTTCCGCCCTCGCTAGCGTTGCAAAAGTCGCCAACGCGACGAAAAAGAACAAGGCTTTGAAATTCATCGTGTTCACCTTTGATAGCACTGTTGGATATGTAAGATATATCTCTCTAATGGGTCGCACCTTTCGGTGTGTGATTAATATATAGCTATAAATGCGTTTATAATCTATTTATTATATCAGAAGAGGCATTAAATCGAATGGCGTAGGCGTAGAGAATAACAATTAATTAACTAAGCTTTTAATTTTACCACCCATGTTTTTGAATTAACAAAAAATTATCCAAAGTTCACGAACGAAACTTAGAAAAATTATCCTTTCACCTAAAATAAAACAGGTGCATACCTTCATAATCTTTGGTATCCTTTATGTCGAATTGGATAAACATCTTTACAGTCTTGACGGTGCATTTTGAAAGCATTTTTGGAAGCGTCTGGACCATTTGCGTTTGACAACCAAATCATCACAACTACCACCCAGCTGTCGACAGTTTAGCCGACAAGGTTTCTATTGGAGCAGAGTATTTGACATCGAAAAACCATGAATATTGCTTGTCTTTTGATTCGGTTACAAATTTGGATCGGAGATAAACATTCTATTTTATCGAAATGAAAATTTCATAATACTGATGAAACGAAATTTTGTATTTGATATTTAAACACAGAATGATCAGAATTTTAGATCATGGAATACACCCTCATCGCATTTCTTGCATTCTTCTTTGTTATACGGTTACATGCAATAATTAAGTGTTTAAAGTAGGTACCTGAGGAACGGCAGGATAAAAAATAACGAAAGGTGAACAACAAAAAAAAATCAAAGTTTATCAGTAACTTCATTTTATTATAATAATATTACACATCGTCATTAAATGCGTTGTCACACAAATAAATATTTAATATAAATAATATGTCTTCTGTATATTTGACAGTTCCGATGCAAACCGAATAAGGAAAGGTAAAAGGTAACTGAGCACTGGTATAATTTTCAAATATTATTTTCTGTTGTATCTAATACTCGTCGTTTTGTGTGCACTTGATTTAAAATTGTTATACATAGATTTGTATTATTATATGTTTATTATGTATAAGCAATTGTAATGTTATTCACTTATATCTATCATTCTTTTGTGTCGTTCAATGGTTCAAACTTCACAGCCGAAGATCAGCCGGCAGACTCCATTCTTGTCGGCTTGGTAACAAGGCTGGCAGCTGGGAGGCACGACGATGATGTTGCGGTTTCCTGCCAACGATCTTCCCCAGATCTCCTGGCATATCCCATTGGCGTCTGGCTTTTCACCCTCGGGGCAGTCGATGGGTGCTTCGATGATGTTCTTTGAGAGGTCGGGCTCCTCCGCCCTCGCTAGTGTCGCGAGAGTCGCCAACGCGACGAACAAGAACAATACTTTGAAATTCATAGTGGTCACTTTTGATAGAACTGTTGAAAATGCCAGAGATATCTCTCTAATGGGTCGTACCTTCTAATATATACCTGTCGATGCGTTTATAATCTATTTATTATTTATCAGAAGAGTCATTAAATCGAATGGCGTAGAGAAAAACAATTAAATAATTATCCTTTTAAATTTACCCACATTTACGAAAGTTAAAGGTTCGTATAAAATAGTTTTTACATTAGAGTTTTTCACCTGAGATTTTAAAACTACTCTTCGCTACTATCTACCGTTGGAAGAGGAAAGAAAGAAAAAAAAATAATAAAGCAGTCACATAATTTTTAGTTCAAATATTTCTATTTACCATGACGTCGTATCATCTTCTCTACATATATAAAAATCAAAATATGTTAGGGATTAGTGAGATTTCTAAGCGTTGCTAAACCATTCATCCGATTGCGATGAAACTTTTGGAATTTGATGTGCGCATGCCCGCGATGGTTTCTATATACAATAGTGACTTCTGGTGTCATGAAATTATGCGTTGCTAACAATTCATCCGATTGCGATGAAACTTTTGGAATTTGATGTGCGCATGCCCGCGATGGTTTCTATATACAATAGTGACTTCTGGTGTCATGAAATTATGCGTTGCTAACAATTCATCCGATTGCGATGAAACTTTGGGGATTTGATGTGTGCATGCCCGCGATGGTTTCTATACATACTGGTGAACTCTGGCGCTATGAAATTTGTATAAAAAAATTGCAATAGGTGGCACGCGAGCTGTTTGAAAATTAAATGCACAGGGACCGAATGTATGGAATGCGGTAGGGGTAGGGGAACTAGGGAGAGGGTTCGCGGGACAGCGGGGAAAGGCGGAGAGAGGAAGGGAAGGCGGAAGGGGAATGGGACAAATGGGAAGGGACACGCAGGGAGAAACCATTTCTTTTTTAAGTGGCCGAGCTACGCATGCCGGGAACTCGCTAGTAGCTAATGAAATTAGCACATTGTTTTGATGTGCTACCATGTGTCAAAAGAATATCGAAAACAACTCTAATTTTTATTTTAAAAGATATTGATAGCACTTTATTTTTTAGGAATCTCGTTTTCAGTTCACATAGGCAGAAAGGTACTAGAAAATTTATTACAAGCCAGATACATTTGACTTTACATCCAACTAACCGCTGTACATAAATATACGCAGACGATTGGTGTTCAATAAAATTATGAATTTGGCCCGACGCCACTGTTTGATAATACTGTCTTAATCAATTCAGATAAGCGTTCGCAAAAATACCATATTATGCTGAAAACATTAGGCTGTCGACCAAATAATCCACGTAACATTACCAATAAAGATAATTAAAATTCTTTAATAATCACAACTAACACCTGTATTAAAGGCAAACATTCCATTAATTTCTGAATAATAAAATAGATAGATACATAAATCAACTTTAGGAAAATATCCAGATACGTGAATATCCATAATACGCACAAATTATTAAACACTAGCTGAAGTTCCCGGCGATGCCCGGGCTTTACACAGAGTTTTAGAAATCATATGTAGACAGTGACCTTCCTTTGCATACAAATCAAATGCACACTGCCCGCTTGCCAGCCCGCTCGTCCACCACATACAGACATTCTATTTTATATATTTCAAACACAAAACCTTAACAAATTATATACCTAAACCTTCCTCAAGAATCATCTGTTGGTGGAAACCGCATGAAAATCCGTTCAATAGTTTTTGAGTTTATCGCGAACAGACAGACAGACAGACGTGGCTGAGGACTTTAACTAGCTGACTCGGCCACGCGTTGCTGTGGCTAACGAAATACAACCCATCTACTTAATGGTTACCCTATCTTTATAACCAAGTGTTTTTTCGATAAATTTATCTCACACCGCCATCTGTTAATTTGCATACAAATCAAATCCACACCGCCCGCTACCGATTTACTATAACTAAACCTTCCTCATGAATTACTTTATCTTTTGGTGAAAAACGCATGAAAAACAGACGGACAGACGCGGCTGAGGACTTTAATTTATAATATGTAGAGATTTCGTATCAGTTCAATTATAATAACGACCGTCGATTTCGGTTTCCACAGATCAAAATAACATATTTTAATATTTACCTAATTATTTCGTTAAAATTAAATTGTCGCGTACGCATGGCGGCCATCTTTGATGTTCATTACTATGTGAAAATAGGTGGACAATTTCAGAGAGAAAATTTCCTAGAACACCTCAAAATATTCGTAGTAATACTAAATATGTATTTGTAATAATACAAAACCTTTTGTAAATAAAAAAAGATTGTAGTGATTCAAAGAAAAAGAGGTGGGATCATTGACCTATGATTTCTAGACAAGCCCTGTGAAAGGCAAAATGACGCCGGAACCCAAAATAAAATAGGCTCAAGGTCCATTTATGAAAAAGTCCGTGCATTGTTTTGAACCGTTTAGATCGCATTGAGCTTTGTGTTGTACCTTTTATCGGCCTAAGGTCTACACTGAAACTAATTTTTGTGTTAGCCGTCCGGACCGCGTTAATTTTTTTCAAACACAAAAATATCGCACTTCCGAGTATTGTACAAGATACACGCCGCGGACTTTATTTTTGAAAATGTAGTCAGCTATCTCAATATAAAAGAAAATATATGTGTTACAGATAGCTTTTAGGCACTGCATTCATGAACGTGACAAAGCGAAAGTTCTTAATTTTGTTTCTGGCAATGTTTCTGACGTCATTAACTCACCACGATGCTTGTGACGTCACGACAGACCGACTACATACATACTGTGTCACAATATGGCTGTGGTGTACAAACTTTTTTAAAGCGCGACCCGCTTTTAAATTCACCCCCGCTGTTTTTTTTAGGAATAATCAACCTGTTTAGTCAAAGTATTATTAACGTATCTATTATAAGTTTGTATGAGGACCTTGGTGGGAGGGTATGTACAACATTACCTGGTTAACTTTGTTGTCGGTGGAGTCGCAAACCTACTTTATATATTGAAAAACAAAATTTGTAATAAAACTATCTAAGTGGGTAAAAATAAAGCGCTACAGGTGAAAATATTATATCCGCAGGGCCAAAACAATGCTCTCGACTTTTTCATTCGGTAATATTAAAGAACTTATAAAAGTACTTTCAATTTTGGCGGTTAATTCAAAAAGTTTGTCAAAATTGCCAGACAAATATTTACTACGTTTAAGGTAAAACCAATAAATGGTGTTGGTTTATTTTCGTTAGGAATTACAATAGTTATAAGTACAATATTTTGTCAAGAAAACTTTAGTTATTTTGTAAAACGGAAACATTTAAAATACATTAAACACAGATCTCAACGAAGAACAGATGCACTCTTCTTCAATTAAGGTAAAGTTAACCTATCTTAAGCCACGGCATTCCGAATTTCTACCGTTTTGTAATATATTTCTCTTGAACACTTTAAGTTTTTAAATTAAAAAAAATACATCTTATTTTTGACGATAATAATATAATAGATAATATTTGACCGGTCAGTGGTTGAGTGGGCATAGCGCTTGGGTCCCACCTGGGCGTCGCGTGTTCGATTCTTCAGCTGACTAAGTCCTCCATCACGACACAAGCAACATTTTCGGCTTTCTGTGGTGGTAGTAGGAGATTTTCAAACATTGTTGGGCTATTCGTAGCCCGGGAATGATTGTCTTTCTTTAAAAAAAAAAAAAATATATATATATATATAATAATAATATATATATATATATATTTCAATAATTTATAATAATTATAATAATACGAACATATCTTACGATTTTTTTGTCGGGGAATTTCATATTTCCTTTCGGCATGGCAAATGTATGCCATGCCGAAAGGGTAATTATATGAAATTCCCCGACAGAAAAATCGTAAGATATGCTCGTATTATTATAATTATTATAAATTATTGAAAAAATCATAATTCATTGTTTCTTTAAATGCTATTTAAATATATCCCGCAAGATTCTTGTTGTATTTTAAACGAGTTATGTTTTATTAAACATTTTCACAATTTTCTCTTAAATATTATCGTTTTTAATATAAGCGCGCTCCTTCTAACTTTCTTATTAACATATTTCCCCTTTCTCTTCTTTTGAGCGGTTACTGCCGGGTCTTAAGTAACTACGTATTTTTGTCATTTTTTATTTATTATACACAAAAAAAAACTTAATGTTTTCAGCAACTGATTCAAAACCTTAAAGAAAGATTATAGTTTTTGGCTAATACTTTTTGCAAAACAGAACAGAATCCTGTGATTTTCGACGCATCCGCCGCCAAGACCTGGACAAATATCACACCATTAACCCGGGCACCCCTGCTTAGTCACCAAATGTTGCGAACCACTTGGGATGACCTATGGCAGAGGTGTTGGTTATCTAATAAATGGCTCCCGAGGCAGCGCGGGCGGTACCCATACTCGCCTCCGAATTGAATCGCTTGTCATAATAAAGTTTAAAAATAAATCCAATTAAATTTATAAATTTAATGTCTCGTTGCCCCCTTTGAAAACCACTGGTATTTTCACAGCTTGTCGAAACTGTTCATGAGACCAAAACGTGAACGAACTATTGATGTAAATAAAAAGAAAACACTTTGTTTACGTCACTTTATTATTTCTTCCGTCTACCGGTTTCGGTACCTCCGTACCATCATCAGGACTGAATATAAAAAGTGTTTTATTTAAAATGTCAAGTCACAATGTGTTTGCTTCTTTTGAAAAATTAACTATTGATGTGTTAGTGCGAAGAATTACACAACAGGATAACTCTGTGGTCAGTTGTATATTGCTGGGAACGCGTATGCAAGATGGCGGAATTCGAAGGAGAGTTTTGTTGCGAAATTACTGTTACTGGTGTTACTTTTATTATGATGTTCTCTATGAAAGGGCTTGTCTAGGATATACTTCGTCAAAGGGTGGGATGAATATATTTTGTGAGGTGGCCATTTAAAAAGAACTATGTTGAACTGAACTCGTAGTTATATTTATCGTTTAATTCCTTTTTATTAATTTATAAATAAAACACTTGTGTTGCAAAGTTTTTTAACAAAGAAACGACATTTATGTTTATTTATATCACTTTCCTTTGAATGGTTTCTTCTTATAAAATCTCATATTTTACAATCAAATAATATAAAAACCAAACAAGTGACAATTGATGATTGCATTCTAACTGAGACTATAGGATTCAAATTTAAAGGGAATATATTTCCTTTACATATATATTCATTTTTTTACATTAGCTCCAAACAAGATGCCCTGAGGAAAATAATTCTCCTCAGGGCCAATGTCATCTTTGGGGATGCTGTGTGGAGGGTTTTTTTAGAGAAAGGAAGGAGAGGAAGTTCTGGGAAGGAAAAGGGTATAAGAGGTAGGTAAGAATCCAGGGGTCAGGGGTTCAGACCGTGACATTTTTTTAAAATTAGCTTCACGCAGGAGGTCCTGAGGAAAATAATTTCCCTCAGGGCCTACAGACGCGGCTGAGGATTTTAATTTATAATATGTTCAGATGTTCAGATACAGATTCGGCGGCGCTGACGGCACACCGGGCAACAGGGGGTAGGTGGTAGCTAGGTAGACCCCTAACCGGCGTTAGCGGTGGTAGCTAGGCAGATCCCTAACCGACGTTAGCGGTGGTAGCTAGGTAGACCCCTAACCGGCGTTAGCGGTGGTAGCTAGGTAGACGCCTAACCGGCGTTAGCGGTGGTAGCTAGGTAGACCCCTAGCTACCACCGCTTACGCCGGTCTAAAGATATTAAAATATAAGTACCCACCATGAAATATTACTTATTATCTGTAAATTGACTCATAACTGTAATCATTTTACTGTTTTTCTATATTTTTTTTACATTAACTCCACACAGGAGGCCTTGAGGAAAATAATTTCCCTCAGGGCCTATGTCATCTTTGGGGATACTGTGTGGATGGTATTTTTAGGGAAAGGAAGGAGAGGAAGTTCTGGGAAACAAAAAGGTATGAGGGGTGTGTAGGAATCTGGGGTCAGTGTGTCCAGAATTGACGGACGAGTGAATTGATTTCCTTCACTGCGGTCTAAATCCTGCTGCGAGTTCTGCTGGAGAGGTCAAAAGATCTCCCTCAACCGGTCTCTCCCGATTCGGCCTGCCACGCAGTTGGTGAGCAGACGTATCCGCCGCCAAGATCCGGATAAACCTGACCCCATGAACTAATTTTTATGTTTTGTTTTGTCGTGCCTTCAGGAATTTTCATCACCCAAGGGCTTTTCCCTTTTACGTCAAAGAAAAAAAGAGATTACCTACAAATTAAATAGTTTATTCTTTATAATATAAAAATACATTAAATTTATACTGGGAAAGCCCGCTGTCTGATAAGGTAAGGAAAAGGTAGGATCAATTTTATTTCCGGTTTCGCGGAAATCGTAAACAATAATAATTTACGCCGGTGCTCAGACGTTCATAGTACGCACAATACATTGCCGCAGTTTGACACGATTAACTTTGGAGGCGGCCAAAGGGGGAACTAATAAATTAAAGAAATATTTAAAAAACTTAATCCACTTGGGAAGCGTGTATGGGTGCTCGAGTTCATGGCAGGCCAGGCCTCCCAGCACAGTCGATCGATAAGGATAGATAGGATAACTTTCGGTAACTTCTCATCGTTCTCTAGCACAATTACACATCGACAACGAATTAGTAAAGTTTATAATGATGAGTGTTCTTAATACATTCGATGTCAACTGTTGTTTTCACGTTAGCTATCTGCAGTTGTCCTTTATTAGAAGTTACCGAAAGTTATCCAATCAATCCTAAACAATTGACCATGCTAGGATCCCAATTCGGGAGAGACGGGTTAAGGGACACCTTTTGACCTCTTCAGCAGGACTCTCTCCGAACATCGCCTTGCACCGCAGTGGGAGAGATAGATTCGTACGACCGTCACTTCTAAACGCACTGACCCCAGATTTCTACCCAGACGGTTTATTTGACGGCCGCCGTGGTCTAGAAGTAAGGTTTTTGACACACAATCCGAAGGTCGCGGGATCGAAATCAGACGCGCGCATATAAATTTTATATGATTAATTTGTGTTATTTCACCGTTAATTTATTTAAAAATAATAAAAAGTATATTTGCGACCCGTTCCAGAGTGGAAGATACCCTCAGTATCGCCCTGGTGTGAGACCGCATTCAGAATTGAAACGTTGCTTGAAATGGCTTTAGCCGTGTTTGGTGACCAAATCTTAATAGCCAGATACGTCACCACCTACCACTTCCCTATCTCTTTCCCTCCCCCCTACCTTAAGCCTCACAACATACCCCAATTGGGGATGTCGTAGTCTTACTGGTTCCAGACTGGGACTCTTGTGAGGTATTCACATAAAAATACCTAAATCACTATTTTAAAAAGTTCTTATCTTTGACAGAAATAATCAGTATTATTAAACTGATAAAGTATCTCATACACCGAAAATGCAAAGAGTTCTTTATCTGGTTGATAGGCTGAACGATCCTTTCAATTTCTTTTTAATTTATTTGTTAGTCTTAATTTCAATCACATTACGATTGTGGATTCTTCGTAGTATACAATATAATTAATTACTAATGTTTTTAATTTGCTAATTGTAATTTTTTAAAATCTGTAAATAGTTATATTTTTACTGCAAAAATCTTTCGTGCTTATTTTATTTTGTAATTATTTTAACCAGAAACAGAAAAAAACTAGACTTTGGAAGCTTTAATATTTTTCTATTTTGAAACAGTTCTTTCATGACTTGTTTCTTCGTCAAAAAATCATATTTGTTTTAATACTCTGATGGTGTTCGAGAAAGTGAAATTTATTTATTGTTTGAAACATTTACAGAGTGTTATCACGACATTATTTAAATATATTAACACTACAATTAAAAATGTTCACAGTATGCGTAAATCAAAGTTTATTTGTTATGAGTCGGAGACGTGCGTCGGAGAGTTAGTGAAAAGCGGGAATTATAAAAATCAAAAGAAAATATACAACATAGTAAGTATAAAAAGAAACCAAAACACATTCATCGCATTCATAGACCTGGAGAAGGCTTTCGACAAAGTAGAATGGAAAAGACTCTTCGAGATTCTGAAGAGAATTGACATCAAATATAGAGATAGACGAATAATCCAGGCGCTATACAAGAATGAGGCCGCTATAATTAGATGTGACAATGATGCAAAAGAAGCCAGTATAAGACAAGGGGTGAGACAGGGATGCTCTCTGTCACCTGTTCTTTTTAACGCTTATATACAAAGTGCGATTGATGACTTGAGAGAGAGAATAAGTCACAGAAAAGGTGTAAAGATACACGGGCAAAAGGTGGATATGATAAGATTTGCTGACGATATTGCTATGGTTGCTGAAAGCGAAGAAGAACTGCAAGAGGTCTTAACAATCATGCAAAGCATTCTTCAAAACAATTACAACATGAAGATAAATAAAGACAAAACAAAGCTGCTGACTGTAGGCCAAACGCAACATAAGAAATGAGTAGAGATGTCAGGAGTTCCACTAAAGAACACCAAGGAGTTTGTCTACCTCGGGAGCAAAATAACATGGTACGGTCGGTCTAAGAGCGAGGTCGACAGCCGTATACACCAGGCTAGGCTTGCATTCAATAAAAGGTCGAAAATAATAGAATCGAATAATATAGACCTAAAACTGAGAATACTCCTCATCAAGACCTATGTATGGAGTATCTTGATGTACGGCTGCGAAACATGGTGCCTATCCGAAAGAGATAAACGGAGACTAGAGGCTTTTGAGATGTGGTCCTATAGAAGACTATTAGGAATTTCCTGGAGAGACTACATCACAAATGAGAAGGTTCTCCAAAGAATCGAAGGAGGAAGGCACCTGCTCAGGACCTTGTCCGAAAGGCGCGCAAGATGGATCGGCCATGTAATAAGACAAGAAGGCCTCTTGCATGACATAATGGAGGGTATGACCGAGGGGACAAACGCTAGGGGACGCCCACGCCGAGAGTACCTGGAGGACCTGCTGGTGGACGTGCGCTGCTCATCATATGCAGACTTCAAAAGAGCCGCACAAGACAGGGAAGAGTGGAAGAAACGTATAGATGAAATTGCTGCAAACCAATCCCACGATTGAAACCAGAGAGAGAGAGTAAGTATATAATACAGAGAAAATGGAGAATGAAAAAAGAAAGACAATATATAATAATAAAGCATAATTAAGTATAAGTATGTAGTACTGAGAAAGTTAAAAAGACAGAAAGAAAAACTAGATATTTATTTATATAGAAACAAACAGTACCTACAATGGTTACAGTGATGAGACAATTTATTGTATTAAGCAATATTTCATTGTTACCTATGATATGTTTCTTTGTAGTGTCTTTTTTGTGGTATGTATTAGTGATGCAACGGAAGTGTCTTAACGGAAGCAGAAACGGAAACAGATGTCAACTCTATATCGCCGAAGCGGAAGCGGAAGTGTTAATACCATGAAGAAAAAGCACAATTTTATTTTATTTTGATTTGTTTAATTACATTTGTATTATGTACTTTTAGTACTCGAAATTAAACAGAGGTAAATTATATTTAATACAAAGTAATTTGGCTGCTTTTACACCTTTGAGTCTCCATGCAACAGGATTTCGCATCCTCACCACACAAGGCAGGTTTTAATTTTAAATCGCTTCTGTGTAAGAGTCCCGAAATAATAGTTACGCACGGAACAGTCAATTTCTCAGAATTTTGCGGCTTATGGCTTGCAACTCAATGCAAAGCTTCATTCGGTACATCGGCAACTTGTTATTTAATTTATCGTTATATTGTGAACACAAAACTGGTGCAAATTAGATCTATATGCGTTGAATTAAAACTACACTCAGAATATGAAAATCGTTTTTCTTTGATTCTGTCAGTACATAAATAGTCTGCAACTCAAATTTAACAACTGCACTTCGAATAAGAGGATGTTTTCCTTCAAAACGTGTCAGCAGATGAATCCACATCTGGAATTTACATTCTGAACACAAAACTGGTTCAAAACTGTGTGCAGTGAATTAAAACTTAATTTTTTTTATTTTTTATTTATTAACCAAGATATTACAATATATAAACAAAATACAATATATATGGTATATACCACCTCACTAGGCTGAGCCTGTTCCGTGGAGGCAGGGAGGCAACTAATACTCTGAACATGAAAATGATTTTTTATTCTGGCAGCACATGCGTAGTCTGCAACAAAAAAATTATAACTGCACTTCGAATAAGATCGTGTTTTACTTCGAAATGTGTGAGCAGATGAATCCACAACTAAAATTTTACATTTTGAACACAAAACTGGTTTAAATTAAATCTCTGTCCATTGAATTAAAACTACACTCAGAACATGAAAATGGTTTCTTTTGGATTCTGGCAGCACATACATGGTCTGCAACTTGAATTTTATGACTGCACTTCTACAATATGAACTGGATTATCTGTGTGCAGCGAATTGAAACTACACTCCGATGAAAACGATTTTTCTTTATTATGGCCGTAGATACATAGGCTGCAACTAGAATTTTATAACTGCACGTCGAATAAGATAAGGTTTTCCTTTAAAATGTGTCAGCAGATAAATCGATTTCTGGAATTAAACATTCTGATCACATAACTAGTTTTAAATTAAGAGTGAATCTATTCGCACTCATTTTGTATTATTTATTACTAAACTTCGTATCGCTTTCAAATTACAACTCAGACTGACCGACTCATAAATAAACCAACCACACACTAGAAACTAGATCAATAACTTTGGGCTTTTGAAGGGGGCAATTTTTGACAATATTTCACCATGAATTGCAATAATTTGGCGGTTTTTTCTATGGGTAATTGTGATGTCACACACCATAGATGAGGATTGAGTAAACAACAACAAAAGGCGCGACCACTGACAATATAAGTTACAAATAAATAAATAACAAAAAGGCATGAAAAATGGGCGGTTTTAGTAATTGAGGATCAACTAAAACAAAAACTATGAATCTATTTACATAGGCAAATTTTTCTCGAGATCGACTCAAAAAGCTCTCGGGATCGACCGGTCGATCGCGATCGACCGTTTGAGCACCCCTGTTGTAGACCAATTAAATTCCATTGTGTTAAATATTGGTTTTGTATTTTTACCTACTCAACTTATTATGACAAAAAGAAAAAAATAAACATAACAAAGAAAAACATAAAAAAGAAGAACATAAAACATAATAAAGATAAACGTAAAATTATTAACAAACATGGCTATACTATAAATAGTAAACTATGGTTGATAATAATATAATTTTCACAAAAAAGAGAAAAAAAAAGAATTTAAGTCATGGTTGAAAATGTCCACATCTCGTAAGGCATTGTAAGTTTCACAGATACGTACTATTACAGAGTTTTGCTCGTATTTAGATTTACTGTGTGGTATTCTAAATAAGTCGTTGGATCTGGTGTTTTGTTTGGGGCAACGAAATGCAATATTTTCTAACAGATATGATGAATCAACAAGGCAGATCACGATTTTGTGTAAGAATAATGCATCAGAGATTTTTCTACGTTTATTTAAAGCGATAGGGTCAAATCGATGATAACTAAAACGTTGAGATAGGTGTTTTATAAATTTGTTCTGGATATTTTCAATACGATGAATATATGTTTGATATTGAGGATTCCAAATTACTGAGGCGAACTCGAGTGGTGACCGTACATATGACATATATAACAGAATTAGGGTGTGTGCTATAATCAAAGGCTTTGTAATGCGAATAATGAAACCCCATTGCTTATAAGCTTTTTCTAGAATATTTTCAATATGATCCCTAAATAACATTTTAGAGTCTAGTATTACTCCAAGATCTCTTATTGTTTCTACTCGTTGTAGAGGTACATAGTTTAATTTGTAAGTATAATTAATTGGATTTTTTTTCGTGCAAAAGTAATAACATTACATTTATCTATATTTAGATATAATTGATTGTTTTTGCAATATTCCTCAATTTTGCTAATATCTTCTTGTAATTGGTTGCAGTAATCTATGGAGCTAATACATTTATATAATTTCATGACATCGGTGTAAAATACGAAACAAGAATAGTTTATAACATGGTTCATATCGTTTTTATGTAAAAGAAACAAGAGAGGCCAGGCTATGAAGGGATATGTGTGCGCATTGAACAGTTTATATTAATGTTAAATGTTTTTTTTTTATTTTTAACTAAATAAATCCGTTATTTGGGCTCGTGACGTCTGTCCACGAAAATGTTCCGTCTCCGATAATACTCAATTAATTTCGTAAAATTCCACACTGATTTATTTTTTTATATGGCAGCACTTTGATTTTCGACGAATTTTTGACAAAAGTGACGAAGAGAATCCCGTACATATTACGCCGTTTGACGTTTTGACAAATGTTATTAAGAGAATCCCATACATATTATGTCATTTAACAGATGTTATGAAGAGACCCCGTACATATTATGCCTTCTGCACCTGTCTTAGAAGTATAATGCTGCTGATTTTAACAAAATCAAATTTTATAATATATATCTTATATACAAAAATGAATCGCTAAATGTGTTGCTAAGCGCAAATCTCGCGATAATCTGAACCGATTTCGCTAATTCTTTTTTAGATTCCTTGAAGTATGAGGATGGTTCTTACGGAGGGAAAAATTAAGAAAATTGCGCAGAAAATTGGATAATTTCAGAAAACCTAACGACTACCGCACGTTAGACAGTTCGCGTGTTTGAGAACGACATTTTGCAAAACAATGATTGTTAAGAGGAACGCATACGTGGCCTGTTTAATACAATATTTTGTTTTGGATTTACGGCTAAAATATCAAATTGATTGCTTTTTTTATTGATAAGTTAGACATGTATACAGTTAGGATGTGAATCTGATTTTCGATTTTTGCTTTGAATTATAAAATATAGGCCCCAAAAGATGACGATTTATCCATCAATTTAGGAGGCAACTTTGGAATTTTTTTTGGGCAGATGAACGCAATTATTTGAAAAAACTCCTCACAACCTGAGTCAGGAATATGATGAAGTATACGATAAAATTTTATTCTGCACTGAAAACAGTTTTATTCGCGTCAAAAACCGAATTTAGTTACGCGCAAATTCGTAAAAAATTACTTGGGTTTTTTTATGTCGTCTCATCCACTCATTTGCCAGCCGCACAAGGCGTAGCTTGCGCGGGCCGGTGGAAAAAGTAAAAGACGCGCCAGACAAACTAATACATAGATAAATCAATCGCCATATATTAAGAGGAAATACTAGCAGCGTTTTTTCCATACAAACGTATTGCCCGTTTATCTCTCTGAATTTTGACCCTAGAGCAATTTTTTTTTACATAATATAGATATTCATCACTTGCGTGTCGGTACGTTTTGTTTTTTTTGATAATTTACTTCTTATAAATAGTTAGGACCTTCCAAAAATGAATAAAATTGCCTAGTTTAAACGCCGTCAAAAGACTTTCAGTATACAAACTAAACAATGTATTTTGACAAAAAGCAAAACGTACCGACAAAGAATATTTTCTTCTAATATAGTTAGTGAAAAAAAAAATTTAAAATCGGTCCAGTTTTAGAGAAGAAAAAATGGGAAATACAAAACATCGATTTCGAAGATTTTATTTAGGTATTTTCGGCCCGATGTGCAGGTGTCCCTTTCGCTCAATTCCCCTGAGGGGGGCCGGGGAACGAGGGTTTTGACAAATACATACAAAGCGAAGTAGTGATGTAACGAATTTAATCGGTAGACTAGTGTTGTCCTTCCCCGAGTAATTGGATAACCAACACCCCCGCCACTTGGTCACCCCAAGTGGTCCGCTATGTTTGGTGACTGAGCCTGGGTTCCCGAGTTCACGGGTGAGGTCTGCTTGGGTTTTGGTGGCGGATAATTTTTTCCACTTACTGCGTGGCAGGCCGGATTGGGAGAAACTGGAAGAGGGAGATCTTTTGATCTCTACAGCCGGACTCTTCACCATTATTTCATACTTTTACCTACCTTTTCCCTACCCAGAACTTTCTTTCCTTCCTTATCCTAAAAATACCCTCCACACAGCTTCTCCAATGATGTCGAACAACTTCTCCAACAAAGTCCCTGAGCGATTATTTTTCCTCGGTGCCTCCAATGTGGGGTTTATGTTTAAAAAAAAAATCTGTTTCAAATTTTCGGTTGAGAGTCGCTTACATTGCCTTCAGTGATTAATTGAAATTTTTTTGTTTGTAAACACTTTATTGTACAAAATTTTTTACAACTAGGCAATGAATTTTAAACAATTTATGATTTAGATCTTTCTTTCGATGGTAAATTTGAGAAGGCATTGGTGGTAGAAGTTTTTCTAACAGTGGTTCAATTTTTTGCCAGATTGAATCGTCCCTTTCAATTTTTTCATACAGCAAACCTTTAGGACTGAACACGACAAAATAATAGTATTTACGACGAGATGTGTAACTGGCCTTGTACTTGGTAGAAGTAATTGTGATTCCGTTTTAATACTAAAGCATTGTTTTCAATTTTACAGCAATCAATTTTTTTTGTTCAATTCCTTCTTCTGGTGACATATTTGCTACACTTTATGGGCATTTCACTTCAATTCTAGAATCCTTGCCAATAAGGCAATTCGGACTTGCCGCTAAAAAGTTTTTGTTTTCATCGATAAATAGTCCACAGGCGAATACCTCTAATTTTGTTTCTTTTGTAAATTGCTCAATTGCTTGGTTTTCATTTTCTTTCCCATAATTTGTGGCCATATTTCCTTTAAATGGCGAGTACAGTAACGAGTTTAATACTCTCGCAACTGAAGTTTTTGGCCGTAACTTACATATTTGTCCAAAGTTAGAAGCTGTTAGCCTCTTACGCCTTTCAATTGCCCACAAATTATTATTGCTTTGGCCCACCGTGTTCCGTTCGAGTTCTTCCTTATTCGACGGAGATAATTCTTTGAGAAATTCCCCTTTTTTCGTTTCAAATAATTCAGGTGGCATATCTGGTTCTAATTCTAATTGACCATAATTTTCATCAGGCACTGTAACTTTTTTTCTCTTTTCTGTCGTGTTTTCGTTATACCTTAGTTTTCTTTTTCGACACTTCTGTATTGTTTCCTTCGAACGTCGTTTTCTTTCGATAAAATGCTTCGTGTAGTTGCCAGGACTGTGGCCTTGGATTTTTTTTTGTATTCGTGAATGGGTTGCCATTTCACTATTCTACGAAGTTACTGCTCCAAAACATCTTGCTTGGTATGATCCCATTTTTGTAAAATTTACTCTTTTTCCGCCTATAAATTTGGCAATAACGTTGTTGAATTGCTCCACAGTGTTATTTGTCACGTTAATAATAAGACTTTCTGCATTGAGACGACAATAATTGTTGAATATAAGTCTATATTTCACAATCTTAAAGTTCGCTTACTAAATTTGTATCATTAGTATACTTCTCCGACATGCAATAGTATGACGAATATTTTGTATGATCACCAAAAACATGGTTTGCGGCATTTTTATGTCCATTTTCAGATTTTTTACTTTATCACTTTGTGCCGTGTTTTTTTGCTCTTTTCTGTAATTTACTGCTCCAACTATAGCTTTTCTCATTCGTAAAACGTTTGCTTCAACTTTTTCCTTATGTGAACGGGTACAAAGCCTTTAGTGTTGTTGGTTTTTTTCCAATTGCTTTTATTTTGTTGCAAAAATTGCGAAGTAAGTGATTTTTGCACTCTTTTTTTGTACTATGAAGTTGGGCCCATATGGCATTTGCTGAAAAGATTTTTTCATGATGCTAAAGTAGCCATCTCCAATTAGTTTATTGAATTTCAATCCATGCATTTCAATGCTTCTCGAGAACCCTTCTGCTATAATGTGGGCTTCCATGGCATTAGCACTTTCACGCCAGTTTTTGAAGCACCTATGCTCAGATGCTTCTACTTGTAGTTTTGTAGCTCTAGCAAATATGCAGCAGTACGAGTTTCGCACTCCCAGAAATAAAACCTTTTTAGTTCGCAGTCAAACTATGCATCCCGCACCAGATGAGGAGATAAATCCACTTTTATATGATCTCTTTGCCCAAGAACCATCTGCAACTACCGTCACCAAAGAGTACCCTCCCTTATCTACGTCACCATTTAAAATTGATAGCCTTTTTTCTTATCACCAGCTGCGATCATTTCTTCTAAGGCACATTCTTCAATTGTTAGCGCTAAACATTGTTCTATGTTCGTGTAAGTTGAAAGATTCATATTTGGCATATTCAATTCCCTACAAATTTTGTTCCATTGTGAATATCCATTTCCTGTACATACTACTCCTTCGACGACAGCAGTATTTACGGACACTTTCAGTTTCGGGTCTTCAAAATGTACATATTCTATTTTCTTGCACGTTTTGCACTCGAAAACATATTGGCTTAGAAAACCATTTTGTCGTTCCTTCACAAATTTTAAATCGGAAAATGTGCAGTTTGTGTGTTCGTGCTTTATATTTGAAATCTCTGAAAACAAATATTTTATATCAACAATTCTGCAACCTTCGTGAATATGGGTTTCATCAATATGGTCTGGTTTCAACAGAAAATCATCAATCGTTGTTGGCGATGAAGAACTTGCGCTTTCTTCTATATTTGGAGAAAATGATTCATCCCTGGAAGGTTCACGCATTTGTGAAGATGTATCTAAGTTTCTAGCAGCATCGTTGATAACATCCATATCCCTGTAAATAAAAAGTAATAATAATTAAATTACTTATTTTCGTTGTACTTATAAGACAGAATTTTTTTAGAGTTCCATACGCGAAGGAATCAATAGAGCCCATTTGTTCTCATCAAAATGTAATGCTTTATATCTATTCTTTTCCAAGTCTCCGTTATGCATGCTACATACAGGCTTCTCATAACATAAACCATTAGGAGGGTTCAGTAGTTAGAGGAAAACAGGAAAACTATCTTTCTCGTACTTACCTAGAGATCGAACGCGGTGCAACATGAATCTGTCGTTTGATAATAATAATCGGTTTTTTCGTCTAGTAGACGAAAATAAACGAGCTTTGTTTCCATTTCTTTTACCCATTATTTATCTGTAAGAAAAATATATCATATTTTTTTTAGTAGAAGTTAGATGATAGTAGCGCATTTTATATAACTCAATTTCCAAACACACATACGAGGATCTTATGCTGCGTATAAAATTGCGAACCGAGGCGCGAATTGCACATTACTTAGGCTAATTTGTTTGCTTTTTGAAATAACTCATATAGGTCTCATAGAAATCGTTGTGTCTCCCTTACTACCATGGTTAGAAAAATGATCTGTTAGAAAGAGAAAACAACCAGAACATAATTAAAACTTAAAACAAAATTATTATAACCTTTTATGAAACCAAAGTTTCCGATTAATATTTGAAAAAAAAAAAAATAAGAAACTGGGAATTTTATGTTAATTATTTTTACGTGAAGCTACAAAAAAGTGAGTTGACGGTAACATTTATTTAATTATGTTTACTTTTTATTACACGCCCGTAGGGTTTTTGCAGACATTTACATACATTTATAATACATATCGTTTGCTCAGGATTGATTTGTACTAAGTCCACAAAAACTCGTATTGAGAAATAAAAGTTTTGAATTAAATGAAGACTATATTAGCGAAACTCAATTGAAAAGCTGAAGACAATCTATGTCGAGTTTCGCTAATATTGTCTTCATGTAATTAAATATTACAATTTAAGGTTTTATTCATAAAGTTGACAACAAAAATAAAAAGTTTTGAAGTTCAAAAAAATTATATATTTGTTTCCTTTATTTCAAACTGATTGTAATACATATTTTTAAAAAATATGGAGGTTAATCTATCTATAGATAAAAGACTAACATTTTTTGTTGAATTTTGAACGAACTAACACATCCTTTTTTGTATTTACTGCTTAAAAAAACTCAAAAATACAGGAGTACAAATCAAACCTCAGCAAGCGATATATCTAACGTTTTAAACATTATTATTTACAAACATGTCAACTCACACGTATGATACAAACAACACAATAAATCCATTTAGATTTAATTGTCTAACAAAATATGTACCTGCTTTTATCTTTTTCGTTACCGTAATTTTAATTAGAAAAAACGTAAGGTGGGCTATTTTTAAACCTTTTTTATTTCATAAAAAAAAATCCAAAATTATATGTTTATTTCGAATTATAAAATTTGAAAGCGTATTTCATCATCTTTCAAAAACAGTTTTTAGTTTTCGGATGCGTTCACAAATATTAAAGTTATTTGGAATTTATTGGAAAGCGGAAATATTTTGACCTTGGTGGGAGGGAGGAGGAGGGGAGGGGGGAGGAGGGAGGGAGGGCGGTGAGAGGAGGGGGGAAGGTGGAGGAGGCGGAGTGGGAACCCCCCTTACACCATGCGAGCGAAGCCGCGGGAAAAAGCTAGTTTATTATAATTATAATTTACAGGGACAAGTTTATTAAATTAGATTTAGTCATTCCTAGACGTTTAATATTATAATGATTAATGGTCAATAATATGGATCAAGGAAACAAACATTTAAGAGATGTAATATTTTTGGTATGCCTCGTTATTCTCCTGTGCCATTCGTGTGGAATAAATCAGTTTTTTTTTTTAAATGATTTTCGGCTATGTAATTATCGCCTTTTCACACATATAAAATTATGTCCCGTATATCTGGTTTATAAAAAATGGTCCGATTTTTCGGATTGAAATTTTCAAAAAACCGCTAGGGTTTGAAAATACATTAAAAAAATACGGAATGACTTAACCTATTTGCCTAAACCGGAAAAAAATGTGGTGCAAGTGGCCTATTAATGCATCACCCTGAGTCAGCCAGAAGAAATAATAAGAGCAGAATAAAACAGTTAGACGGCAAGTGCATTCATTAATAATGATCCAATTCGCTGAATGAAGAGAATTATGCAAGGAATAGATAAAGGCCTCCTTGTAAATATTTTTAGTTTTGCGTTGCCACCATCAGAGCTATTAATGGCTTTTATTTGTACAAATTCTAATTTTTCTTTGAAATATTGAAATTGCTTTTCTAATTTATTGTCATTTAAACTATCTGTTTATCTTATTTATGTCTTATTCATGTCTGTTCCTAGTTGTCTAGTTTAAAATCTGGGCTATACGCTATTGCACATAATGTTTTTAATAGATTATGATCGTAAGAGATTTTCATGTGGCCCCCCCTCGTGATAAAATTATGATTGATGGCAAATTACCTGCAATCATGTTAACTTGTTTTGCTGGTCGAGGGGACCATGCAAAACTATATTTCACAACCTGATTAATGATTTGAATGGTTGTCAACAAAACTATTAAACAATAAGAGACCAGCGAACAATTCTAAACTTGATTCCGTTGAACACAAAATAGATTCAATAACACAACCTACAACCTGTCATTTACAATAGTAACAGGTCTATTTTCGTCAAAATTGAAAAATCGAAAGGTGATATAAAAAGAAGCCTCTTGTCTCATGGAGCACTTAACGATGAAAAGAAAGACATACGTATTCCGTAAGCAGTCTATTGGAACTCCTAAATTTAACTGACGACCGGGGTGGTCTAGGGGTAAGGCTCTTGACTCGCAATCCGAAGGACACGGGATAGAATTCCGGCGTGGGCAAATAAATTTTATATAATGAAAATAAAAATAAATATTATTTGATTAATTTGTGTTATTTCAGAATTAATTCATTAAAAATAATATATGGCACAAGCTGATCCAGCCACGCACCGCTGTGGCTAGCGAAACATAAAACCATCTACTGGATGGTTACCCAACCTTTTTGCATACAAATCAAATCCACACCGCCCGCTGGCCAGCCCGCTCGTTCACCACATACATACATTCTCCTTAAATTATATATTTCAACCAATTTACACAAAACCTTGACAAACCTTCCTCACATATCAGTCTATCTATTGGTAAAAACCGCATGAAAATCCGTTGGGTAGTTTTTTTTAGTTTATCGCGAACAGACAGACGCGACGGAGGAATTTAATTTATAATATGTACAGATATTTGCGGCACGTCCCGGAGAGGAAGATAATCTCAGTATCGCCCTGGTGTAAGACCACCATTCAGAATTAAAACGTGCGTTGCTTGAAATGGCTTTATCCGTGCTTGGTGACCAGATCTGAATAGCCAGGTACTCCCCCATCTTCCTCTTCCCTATCTCCTTCCCCTCCCCACTACCCTCAGCCTCACAACAAACCCCGATTGGGGATGCCATAATCTCACAGGCTCCAGATGGGAGCAGCTGAGACTCTTGCGAGGTATTCACATAAAAAAAATAACTCCGCAGTATAATAAATAAATCACTTTCAAAATACCTACTACAGCGAGAATAATGAAATACTGAGATGGTTAAATAAAATAGTTGGGTACAAAGAGCATTTTTTATAAGAAGGCTATAATATCATACCTCAATCACAATAATTAATGTTAGGTATAATAGTGTTCGTCTGCACGGCGTCTATATCATACTCTAATATAGATTCCAAACTACTTACTTCATTTATAGTAACTATCATAGAGACTAGTTAAGTGATAGGTGATAGCTAATAAATGTAGGTGTAATGTACACTATGACTCAGGTTAATATCAAGAAAGAACAAGTCACACTCAACTGATATCGGCTCACGGCCAGCGTCCACGCGTCTTCTCACTGCCGTCGGTCGGCCAGTACCATCCTACGCCCAGCAACTCCGCGCGTGCACTGCCTGAGACGACAGAGTTATCCACAACTATACATGTGAATACACTACATCCCTCGCTTATTATTGTTTTTTATAATTATGAATATTTTATTTTTCCATAAGTACCTATATCAAGTACAATCAGCAAGTCCTTATTCAAATTATCTGTAATCATCCATTATTTCCTCATTATTGTCCATCAATTTATTCACTCTGATCTATGGCTTCCACTGAATTCTCTTCTGCAACTATTTCATCCAAAGTTATCTTTTCCCCTGTTTTCAATATCTTCTTTCGGAGTTCTTCTGTCTTTTTGTTTCCTTTTCAGTTATTTGATATATGGTATGCTCATCTTCTTTTTTACCAAACTGACACTTCTTGGCCTGTAGTCAAAGTCTCACAAGAAATTTTCCGAACTTCTCATCCTGTTCCTGTTTAAGGAGATGAAACTGATGTCGCTCATACACTTTGCTCTATTTAGGTGCACAGTGATTGTCTAATTTTCGATCGCGATGTTAAAAGGTTTTTCTTCAGTTGCATTAGCTCCCGGGATGTTGTAGAAGATTTCTTGTAACTCGGGACTACCGAAATGTAAAAGAGTAGTTCCTTTCTTTATCTCGGTGTCTATGCCTGCCGCCTCGAGGTAAATGTTCAGACTTATTTTCCATCTTTCCCTACGGACAGAGACTGAACCAACCTCCCCTTTACATTCGAACTTCTCGAAAACTTTGCAATTTAACGCCATGTAGGGGTATGTTCGCAATTTATTGCTATGCCGGTAAATCCCAGCCGCAATTTAATACCAAGTCGCAATTTAATGCCAACCGCAATTTAATGCAAAGTCGCAATTTAATGCTAAGTCGCAATTTAATGTCCAGCCGTAATTTATTGCAAAGTCGCAATTCAATGCCAAGTCGCAATTTAATGCCAACCGCAATTTAATGCAAAGTCGCAATTTAATGCAAAGTTGCAATTGAATGCCCAGCCGAAATTTAATGCCATGTCGCATTTTAATGCCAACCGCAATTTAATGCAAAGTCGCAATTTAATGCTAAGTCGCAATTTAATGCCTAGCCGCAATTTAATGCCAAGTCGCAATTTAATGTCCAGCCGCAATTTATTGCAAAGTCGCAATTCAATGCCAAGTCGCAATTAAATGCCCAGCCGCAATTTAATGCCAAGTCGCAATTTAATGTCAAGTCACAATTCAATGCCAAGTCGCAATTTAATGCACCGCTGCAATTTAATGCAAAGTTGCAATTGAATGCCCAGCCGCAATTTAATGCCATGTCGCATTTTAATGCCAACCGCAATTTAATGCAAAGTCGCAATTGAATGCCCAGCCGCAATTTAATGCCAAGTCGAAATTTAATGCCAACCGCAATATAATGCACCGCCGCAATTCAATGCAAAGTCGAAATTTAAAAACACAGGCGTTTCACACCTAGTGAGATGGGCAATACGTCATTTTATAACCAAATGTAATATGAAAATAATTAAATAAATAAATGCCCAACTGCAATAAAACTGCTCACCGCACGTACTTTCGGTGATTATCGAAGAACATTCATTTTAATAAGTAGGTAGGTATGGTTGACAAATCCTTAGGTATGTCACTCCCCTTAAATGCTCTCATAGAAACCTAAGTTACCTAAGGCCCTCCGTTCATGGACACTCCCAAAACCTACATGATTGTGACTTAACCACAAGTACCCTGCAGATGTACTACTTTTTAATGCTGGCCTCCGCAGACGGCGCTACCCGAAATATATCAAACCCGATCATTTTTCACGTGCAGCCGTGGAGTTAACACGATGTCAAGCGATGTCAAATGATTCTTTCCAACATCAATCCATGCCTTCCCCACCAAATGCCCTCTTACACATTCTGGTAAAGTAATTCTGGTAAACACGATTTTTTTTAGATTTCCAGAACAAATCTAACATTACGCCCGAGGATCGAGTAGCTTGCAAGCAGCGTCTTGCACGGAGGCACTAAAACATGAACAAAACAATACCTTCGCAACAATACTCACGGCAAAATGAGTATACCCGTCTAGTTACTTTACAATTCCTTCTATTCTCCTCCCTTATTATTGTTTTTTTTTTGTAAAAAATCCTTAGATTACTCACAGTTTACCTCGTCGCCACATGTAATGTGCACTATGACTCAGGTTAATATCAAGAAAGAACAAGTAACACTCAACTTAACTGATATCGGCTCACGGCCAGCGTCCACCCGTCTTCTCACTGCCGTCGGTCGGCCAGTACCGTCCTACGCCCAGCAAATCCGCGCGTGCACTTCCTGAGACGACAGAGTTTTCCACAACTATACATGTGAATACACTACAGTAGGTATAATTTTTTTTCAAAATTATTATTTTTAAACCAAAGATTTATTATTGATTCTCTAACTGACAGCCCTGCAAAGCAGAACTAATTAGCAAAAAACTGCAGTCATTTCAACTGAAGGTAACAATAATTTCATTACTAAGTTACTCCATTTTAGTCAATTCCTAGAATCCAACGATATGTACAAATAAAAGTAAAGTATATTATACTTGATGTTGAGAATTTTTCTAAGAATTCACATTTTTTTACTTATTTTTATTCTGCATAAAAATGTGTACTTTGCACGAGCTCATATTCTTTTTTTTTGTTGTAAAACATATTTGTATCATATAACTAAATACTAGTTGTTATCATACATATGTACTTGTTTAATGTACATTATTATCACTGTAATTACCCTCCTGTGTACCACTGTGTACATGTATCACCGGATTGTAATAGCCATTTTATGGCGTTGAAATAAATAAATAGATTAAAAAGTTCGAAATAAAAGACGTCAACCAGACGGTATATGAAATGATAATCAAAATATGTTAAAATTCATTAAATGTTGACTTGATGGATTAAGAAAGACTCTAAAAAAACAGACAGTTAAACCTCAAATTGTATATTTAATTAAATTAAGACAATATTACCGAAACTTAATTGAAAATCTGGAAACAGAATAATCAGAAAAGATATTGGTATCTCTGGTGAAGGTCCTGGGTTCGTATCCCAGAGGTGCCAATATCTTTTTCTGATTTTTCTGTTTTAAGATTTTTGATTGAGTTTCGTTAATATTGTCTTCATTTAATTATTATAAATTTATCCAGACACTATCCAAATAGCATTTATTTCGGATTTGAATCTAGCAATCATACATAAAGATGGCAGCAAATAAAATATGCATTAAGAAAATGAAGATATTGTTGGCGGTTCTTAGTTGTAGTATGACACAGTTAAAAATGACCGAACCGATAATCGACACGTGCAGTGGCCCGGAAAGCCCGAAGGTCCCGAGTTCGTGTCTTAGATGTGCCAATATCTTTTTTGGATTTTTCCGTTTCCAGATTTCCGATTAAGTTTCGCTAATATTGTCTTCATTTAAATAAATTATACATGCATATAATAATTACTAAAATATTTACTAAAACACGACTCGTTTAAAATAAAACAAAAATCTCTCGGGAAATGTTTAAAGTAGCATTTAAAGTAACTTCGTGATTTTGTTTCATTCCTATAAAACCCTATTATCCTATCCTTCTATTTTTTTTTTTTTTTTTTTTTTTTTTTAAGTGCCGGCAACCCGGGCGTTTATTTATTTTTCATTTATTTACAAAGTTTTATTTTACCCACCTCACTAGACATAGTCTGTTCCGAGGTAGGTAAATAACATTTTATATTTATTAAAAAGGATATGAATCAGAGTAGACATAATATTATAAAAAGATAAATAGTAGTATAAAAAGATAAAAAAATTATGTGATATTAAAAATGATAAAAAATAATAATGATAAAAAAGAAGTATAAAAAGATAAAAAACAATGTGAAATTATATGCCTATATGCACTTTGCCTATTCCTATGCCTACTATGCTTATATGATAAAGAAATATATATGAAAGATAAAAAATAAAATCTATGAAGATAACCTATAAGTACATACATGAACATTCATACATGTACATTTTCTTTTCCATATATCTATACATGTATATATATATATACAAACACACATTTATACTTATACACATATACACATGCATACATGCATACATGTACACATGCATACATGCATACATACATATATACATACACAAACATGCATACATACATAATGTTGTTATATTAAATATTTACGTATAAATTTTGTTTTTGTTTTTGTAAGTTTACATGTTTTTGTAAAAAAATTATACATTTAAATAAGAGAATATAAATACCGTGGGTAATAGTTAAAATTGTATGCTGTATTACATTAATTTATTACATTACAACACAGGTACATGTTAGTTAATATTATGTACAAAACACTGCATATTTTGATATTATATAATTTCGTAGGAAATTATATGAAATAATCTATAAAATGTACTCGTATTAGTTATTTAGGATATTCCGAATGTCCTTTCTTTCCTTTTCATTCAACCATATAACAAATCTTTTGAACAGCCAGTCCAATTTATTTGGGGTAACGTAAGTTTTTGTTTGTGTTAGGAAGATATTGAAAATGTGTGGAGCCAGGTACGATTCATGTTTTTTTGCGAAAGTTGATTTAATATAGGGAACCTGAAAGTGATTATTTACTTTTGCTCTTGTATTTTGCGAGTGAGGTATGTGGTGAGGTGATGTTTTAATACAGTTTTTATAGATGATTTTTTTAATGAATAGTTTATTTATGTCTAGTAATTTGTTTTGAATCATTAGCTGTTCTGTCGGATGTTGGTAAGGTTTTTTAAACATAATTCTAATTATTGTTTTATGATTTATTTTAAGAGGATTGAGGTAAGTGTCTGCTGCTCCTCCCCATACTGATATACCATACGTTAGAATACTTTGACAAAGTGCGAAATATATATTTTTTAATTGATTTAAGGACATGATGTTTCATATAGTTTTGATGATGTATGATAGTTTCCGTATTCTTTTTGTAAGTAAATTAATATGGAGATCCCATTTTAGTTTATGGTCAACAGTTAATCCTAGGTATTTAATATTATCCGCGTGATCAATTTTGTCACAAGTGCAGCATGTGTTATTTGAGATAGTATTGGTGCAGGGGTGAAGATGAAGTTGTGGATGGCAGTGTGGTTGACCAGCCTTTGTTTTGCTGAAAGTAAGGTATTTTGTTTTTGAAATGTTGAGTGTTAGTAGATTATTTTGTAGCCATTTATATACTTCAATCATCGCTGTTTCTGTGTTTTTGAAAACCTTTTCCCATGATTGCGCCTTGAACAAAATTGCTGTGTCATCTGCATAACTGATTACTTTGTAGTCTATTTTACCTAAGTTTATCTCAGTTAGACTATTTATGTAGATGAGAAATAGTATGGGACCCAAGACGCTGCCTTGCGGTACTCCATACTTGATATCTAATTTGTCACTGCTGTGTTTGTTTATTTTTACTATTTGTTGTCTATTTTCAATGTAACTGAGGAACCACTTTAGCGGAGGACCGGTTATGCCAATATTTTTAAGTTTTTGGTGTAGTAAGCTATGTGAAATGGTGTCAAATGCTTTCGCTAGGTCTAAGAACACTCCTATCACATATGCTCCGCCATCAATGCTTTTCACTATGTAGTTGGTTAATTCTGATAAAGCGTCTTCTGTACCCATTTTAGCACGAAATCCAAATTGGTGGGATGAGAGCAGATTGTGTTTTTCAATGTACGCAAGTAATCTTTTTTTAATAGCTTTTTCTAGTAGTTTGGATATTGAATTTAGCAAAGTGATTGGTCTGTAATTAAGTATCAAGGTTTTGTCTCCCGATTTATGTATTGGAGTAATACATCCTATTTTTAGGTGATCAGGGACAATTCCGAGGCTAAAACTTTGGTTGAAAATGTGTTGAAGTGGTATAAGTATGTATTCTCGGAGATTTATTAGTATTTGATTGGAAAGGTTATCCGGTCCCGTAGCGCAATTTGGTTTGAGAGATTTAATGAGATCCGAGATTTCCCTTGTTTTTACTTTGTAAGCATAAAATGAGTGATTTGGTCGTATGGCAGAGCATAGTTTGGATAATGAGTCTTCTGTTGTGCAGTTTTTTTGGAGAATTTTTTCCGCCAAGGTAGTACCAACTCTTGCAAATTGTGAGTTAACAAAATTAGCTATTTTATTAGGTTCATTTTTTGCTAAGACTTTATCTCCATTTATTACGAGTTCTTTTATATTCGAGTTTTTCTTAGGACTGGAATAAGTAATATCATTTACAACTTTCCAAATTTTTTTTGGATCATTTTTGGCGATTTTTATTTCTTTTTTGTAATATTTATATTTGGCTTGTTTAATTAACTTATTACACAGGTATTACTTATATAGTAAGTAATCATTCTTTAGTTTGTAATCATTTGGGTTTTTGTGCACTCTTATATGCATTGCATCTCTTCTATGAATACTGTTGACTATTCCTGTCGTGATCCATGGTGTTATTTTTTTCTCTTTATGTGTGTAGATTTTTTTAGGACTTTTTGTGGTGTGTTTAGTTATATAGGTTTCAACCGTATTTATAAATGTGTTTAGTGCTCTGTTTGGGTCTATTTCGTTTAGTACATTAGTCCAAGATTCATCGTGCATGTCTAATTTTAAAGACCTAAAGTTTATTTTTTCTTGCAAGTTGTCATTTTTGTTTTCTTTTTGTTCTTTGTTTAGTTGTATGTTTATTGTAGTTGTGAAATGGTCTGTGACAGTTGAACGAATAATGGATGAAAAAGTTTTTCTTCTAGTTTTAACAAATATATGATCGATGCAAGATTCGGAGTGCAACGTAGTTCTTGTTGGTGAGTTGATTGTCGATTTAAGTCCGTAGTGAGTAAAAAGACTCAGGTATTCCGTAGTTTTTGGTAAACATTTTAATATGTTAATATTCATGTCACCGGCAATAATCAGTTGTTGAGTTTGTTTGTGTTGTTCAAGAAGTTTATTTAAGGAGTTTAAGAAAGGGGAGATATTGTTGTAGCATGGTGGTCTATATATAGCAAATATGGAGAGGTTTGGGCCAAGGGAGATTTGTATGCAGTTTGCTTCAGTTAAGTTGATTTCTTTAATGGAGGCTCTCAATGAATCTTTGACAAAGATAACAATACCATCGTTTTGATTAAGGTGTCTTGTGGTGTGGAATGTGGTATAGTCATTTAAGTTAAAGTTTGTGTAGGAATCGTCTAACCAGCATTCATTTAAGATTATGATATCGAAACTTACATGTATGTCGTTTAATAGGACACAAAAGCTATCAAAGTTTTTTTGGATACTTCTAATGTTTTGGCATACTATGTTTAAACTATGTTTTTCTGAGATAAGGAGTTTGAGTTCTGATGCTTTGTTAAAAAAGTGTTCCGTATGATTTATTGTTTCAATGTCAATCAATGTGTTTAGTAATTCGGCCATATTAAATTATTTGCAAGACTGGAAATTTACTTTGGGGGGGTTAGACATATCAAAATGAGTGTTAAGATCTTGTAAAAATACTGCAAAATTGTCAAAGTTTTTTTGAATGCTTCTAATATTTTGAGAAATTACGTTCAGAGAGTTGTTTTCGGCGACGGTTACTTTAAAATCTGTTGAATTTGTGAAAGTGTGTTCTTCATTAGATGAAATTTCAAAATCAATATTTAATGTTGAAGCCATTTTAGAGGAAGTATATTAAGTTCTATTGTCTCAGTCGCAATATTAAATGCAGCATCCATATAATACATAGGTACATAAAATAAAATGCAGAAAGTGATTAAAATAAAGTCAATGCCATGAGAGTATGGAGAATAAGGCTGCAGTCATGCATCTACTACGTGGGCTGTATCATTCGAGGTTGCACTTGTGTCACTTCCATGGTTAGTTTTTGCTAGTAAATTTTCTATTTCGAGGATGGTATTTTCTGTGCGAATAAAGGTCGCTCGCGAGTCTGTCTGTTGTCGAATGTAGACTCGCCCTGCCTTAACCCATACGTAGGCAAAATTGTACTTTTTTGCTAATTGCTTTGAGAGAAATAGCATTCTTTTTGCGTGGGAGGTTAGGAGCTCGTTAATAAATATTGGCATTTTTGGTCCCGAGAAGCCTATTTTACTTGTGTTGAGTCTGTCGGCACTATTTTCTGCGTTTTTGTTATATTTTTTTGCTTCATTTAGAAACTCCTCCCGACCATTTGGATTTTTAAATTTAATAATTATTGATCTCATTGCCGTGTGGTTTCTTTTTCCTGGCGCCCTGTATGCGTCCTCAATGTCATTTTTGTTTAATTTTACAGCATTATTTTTATTGAAAATAATGTCATTGAGTTTCTCGCCTTGAATTTCAGGAATTCCTCGAATTTCCGCACACGTCTGCGAGTTTTGACGCTCTTTTTCATCTAATTGTTCTTGTAGCTCATGTACTTTTTGTTCTAGCATCTTGTGTTTTATATCCATCATACTTAGCTCTTTAACTTTTTTATCCGTTTGTAATACTTTTTTTTCGATGTCGTCTATTTTGTCGTAAACAAAATTAAGTGAGGTTTTGTATTCTTCGAAACGAGCTGTGGATTGAAGTTTTAAATTCTATTATTTCCTTTGACAAATTCATCATAGTTTCTTCTATAGTGGTAATTTTTTTATAGTTAATTTTAATTTCAGCTCTGCTTTTGCTTTCAATTCTGCAAGAATAAGCATTTCTATTTTTGTCGGAGGTTTGTCTATGGTTAAATCAGCTGCATTTTCTTTAGCCATATTATTTATTACTTGGATGTTTTCTCAGCAGTACTCTTCTTTGCCCTTTCAGCGTTGCTACGGGTATTAGACATCGTAAGCTTTGATTTCTTGCTCGTAGATGGCGTTGTATTTAATTTAAATTAAATAAGGTGAAAAGAAAAAAATAATTGGTTTGACTGAGGATTGAACTCTACTCCACAAGTTCTGCCCGCAAATCGCAAATAGTGAGCGACGCTGCACCTACGCCACACCCGGGATGTCAGACGTCGTGAAATTACCAGTTTAACTAGGGAGATCTGGATAACTGACAAATTATTGTTTGGATTATTTTACAGCAGTTTTTTTTTTTTAAATTCACTTTTTTTTTCAATTACAATATTCTTTTTCGTTTTTCGTTGAAGTTCACTTTAATGTCATTTATGAGTTTATGAGTTCACAGTAATTTTAAATGTACACTGATTGATCTTTCACTGTATTTATGTAATTACAAGAATGTATGTCATTGTTTTTGACTTTGCTCGTTATAAAAACTTGTATTACGACACTGTAGTCACTTCTATTAAAATAAAAAAGTGCACGAAATACGCGCACTTGTTAGTTTGTTTGTGTTACGTGTTTTTTTCTCATTAATCTTAAAAATTTTGTTAAGTTTATAATTTGTCTATATTATATAATATTATAAAGGCGAAAGTTTGTATGGATGTATGGATGTCTGAATGTATGGATGTATATATGTTTGTTACTCTTTCACGCAAAAACTACAAAATGGATTTTGAAAATTCATTCACTGGTAGAAAGAAATTGCATTATTATTATTATTATTTTTTTTTTTTACATGAACTCCACACAGGAGGCCCCGAGGAAAATAATTTCCCTCAGGGCCTATGTCATCTTTGAGGATGCTGTGTGGAGGGTTTTTTTTAAGGAAAGGGAGGAGAGGAGAGTTCTGGGAAGGAAAAGGGTTTAAGGGGTGGGTAGGAATCTGGGGTTCAGTATGTCGTGGTCATCCGCCTCCAAGACCTAGACAAACCTCACCCCATGAACCCGGGCACCCCTGCTAAATCACCAAAACGTAGCGAACCACTTGGGGTGACCTATGACAGAGGTGTTGGTTATCGTAAGCTCTGGCGTTATGAAATTATTTATTATACGTTTATTGTCGAGACGAAAAGCAAAGCGTTGCTAAGTGACGTGCGCTGTAATTTTTTTATTTGTTTAGATTACCATAGAGATCCCTTCGATAGTTAAAAACGGGCGGATAACAATAATAAATTTGGGAGGCGGGAATGGGTACCGCCGCCCCGGGAACCTTTATTGGATAACCAACACCTCTGCCATAGGTCACCCCAAGTGGTTCGCTACGTTTGGTAATTTAGCAGGGGTGCCCGGGTTCATGGGGTGAGGTTTGTCTAGGTCTTGGAGGCGGATGACCAGGACATACTGAACCCCAGATTCCTACCCACCCCTTAAACCCTTTCCTTCCCAGAACTCTCCTCTCCTTCCTTTTCTTAAAAAAACCCTCCACACAGCATCCTCAAAGATGACATAGGCCCTGAGGGAAATTATTTTCCTCAGAGCTTCCTGTGTGGAGCTCATGTAAAAAAAAAAAATAAAATAAAATAAAACAATTTATTTTCTATAGAAGACAATATACATATAACCGATTATCCATATATAATTAAATTTTTCAGAAACAATAGTTAAATTAATATTCTCAACTTTTTTTAGAACAGGAGAAACGCTATTCTTATAAAAATAATTTTATTATTTAATTATATTTTTTAGAGAATCAAAAACATGTCTGGGTTGCAAAATCCTGAGTGTTTGGGAGGTGGTGGGTACCGCCGCTCCGGGAACCATTTATTGGATAACAGACACCTCTGCCATAGATCACTTTAAGTGGTTCACTTAGTAGAGTTTCCGGGTTCATGGGGTGAGGTTTGCCTTTTGCCTTGGCGGTGAATGCGTCTGTCCACCAAATGTGAGGCAGGCCGGATCGGTAGAGACTGGTTGAGGGAGACCTTTTGAACTCTTCAGCAATACTCTCTCGGAACATCGTCTTGCACCGCAGTGGGAGGAATGGATTCACACGTCCGTCACTCCTGGACACTCTGACCCCCAGATCTACCCACCCTAATATACTTTTCCTTCCCAGAACTTACTCTTCTTCTTTTCCTAAAAAGACCTTCCACACAGCATCCCCAAAGATGACACAGGCCCTGAGGGGTATAATTTTCCTCAGGGCCTCCAGGGGTCCTAGCATGGTCGATCGATATAGGTTTTATCGAAAATGTCGGTAACTTGCGATGGCTCCCGAGCAAGACTGTAGACCGCTAACGAACAAACAATAGTTCGCAATGACTAGGGGTTCCAAATATATTTGACGCAAACTGTTGTTTATTCGTTAGCGGCCTGCAGTCGTGCTCGGGAGCGATCGAAAGTTACTGACATTTTCGATAAAACCTATATCGATCGACCATGCTAGGGGGCCTGAGTGGAACTAATGTAAAAAAACAAATATACTTTTCATATATATTTATGATTGTAAGTTAAATTATCTAACATTACTATGCGATCTATTCTAATGTTTCCTTAAAACTATAAATGTATTTACAAATATTTTCTTAGATATAATATTAAGAATGTTTAAATTGTTAGAACCTGCAGACAAGCTGTCATATGACAGCTTTGTGGATCTACTCAAATTTTTTGTACAAAATGTATTCTGTAATTAAATAAATAATAAAATAAAAAAAAACCCGGAAAAAAAAAAAAAAAAAAAAAAATAGATATCTAATTTGAAATCTGGGCGTGCGGTAATGCACATAATGTTTTCCATAGATTATAATGGGGTATTTCCACAAATGAGGGATTCTGTTGAAAATGTTACCGGAATTAGAAACTTCAAACAAGGGGCAGTAATAGTAGAGTGCAAGAATGTAGCTGCAACTAAAAAGTTGGAAGAACAAATTATTTCAAAGATGGGAAAAAAATATGATGTAAATACACCAAAACCTAAAAATATGATGTTAATACACCAAAACCTAAAAATATGATGTAATACACCAAAACCTAAAAATATGATGTAAATACACCAAAACCTAAAAATATGATGTAAATACACCAAAACTTAAAAATATGATCTAAATACACCAAAACCTAAAAACATGATGTAAATACACCAAAACCTTAAAATATGATGTAAATACACCAAAACCTTAAAATATGATGTAAATACACCAAAACCTAAAAATATGATGTAAATACACCAAAACCTAAAAATATGATGTAAATACATCAAAACCTAAATATCCCAAACTAAAATTTATTGGTTTATCGGATAGTTACACCCCAGAAGAAATTGTTTCAAAAATTAAGATGCAAAATGATTATATTAAAACAGTTGAAGCGAAAATTGATATAAAATATATAAAAGTAGTGATAACCAAACGAGGTGACTACACCATTTTCACGGAAGTCGATGGAAAAGCTTACGAAAGAATGTCACAAGAAGGAAAAGTTAATATTGGATGGGATAGATGTCGGGTTTTCGACTAGTACTGGGCGTTGACGATAATTCTATCCAACGCCAACGTCGTTATCGTTGGCAATTTTCAACTGTTGAAAATAGCTGTTGAAAATAACGTCGACGTTGACGCAACTATAATAGGAGATCGACACGATACTAACAAAAAATATATCAAAATCGCATTAAGGAATCCCTTTTAACAGGTGGTTCCCCGAATCATTGATGAATTATTAATTATTATTATCTCTACGCCCCACGCCCCACACACGTAATAATAATCCTATAATAACGTTGAAAGTTGAAACTGTTGGAAGACGTTGGTTTCGGTGTTGAAAATATTATCCTGTTGAAGATATATTTTGCTTGTCACTGATAAATTCGCTTGTTGCTTGGCGCTACGTATCGGCCGTATTGGACGGGAAAATAAAATAAAACGTGCAGTAGGTATGTACATTACCAAAAGACCTTGTGTAATTGGGTATAATATCGTTCACGAAGTGTGATCTCTTGACCCTTTTGACTTAATCATTCCAACGCCGTTGAAAACAATAGGTACAAAACATAGCTGTTAGAAACAATTATCAATAGGTTATTTTTTGCTTGTCGTTGATAAATTTGATTGTTCCATGGCGCTGGGTATCGGCCATATTGGATGGGAAAATAAAATAAAACGTGCAGTAGGTACGTACATAACCAAAAGACCATTTAAAATATCGAGTAATTTTGTTCACGAAGTACAAACTCTTAACCCTTTTTATTTATTAGGCAGTTCGTTGACTGCGTTGAATAATATTCGCATGTAGGTATTATATTTCAACGTTGGACGTTGAAATAATATAACTATTGTTTCCAACGGCTAGTTATATTTTAATACAGTACTATTTTCGACAACATCTCGCTTCTAAAATGTTATAAGTGCAATGGCTGTATGCACAATGACTGTAGAAGTGAAAAAGCTTTCACTCGATGTTCCGAAGCACATGAAAATGAAAACTGTCAAAACAATATTCAGTGCATAAACTGCAAAAAAATTAACGAGAAACTAAAATTACAATTGCCAACTGACCATTGTGCTTGGAGTAATGAATGGTCAGTATATTTAAGAAAAATGGAAGTCGAAAAAAGGAAAATTGATTTTTTATGCCAATAAAAAACTCCTCCAAAAAACACCAACCAAATAATTGCAACCTATACTACCAAAATGTTAGGCCTTAAAACCAAATTAAGTTTACTTCAGTCTACACTACCAATGTTTGAGTATGACTTTGTACTACTTTGCGAAATGTGGTTAGAGCCAAACATTCATTCTAGTGAATTAGGTTTCATAAGTATAGATATATATTTATATATATATTTATATTTCATATATATTTTTACATAGCTTTCAAAGCATTAACCAACAAACCTAACCCATTAGAATCTACATGTGAAGCGGCCGATGAGCTTGAAGAGAGGAAAAACAGAGCAAATAATCTCATAATTATAAAAGTTCCCGAAAGCACACAACTGAACAACTGAACCAAATTGAAAAAATCAAGGAAGATAATTTACAAATTACAACTATTCTGAAGAAAATAGACAACAATATAGAACCAAATTCCATCAACACATTCCGTCTTGGAGCAGTGAGGCCTGATAAATCGAGGCCCATTAAAGTGATCTTAAGAAACTCAACTGAAGTAATGAATATTCTCAGAAAAAAAAACTTTTATCTTAACAACTCCCCTGTCAAAATTTTTTCCGACCAAACTTCGAACCAAAGAAAATATTTATCAGACCTACGTCAATCAATGGAAAGTAGGATACAGGGAGGTGAAGTTGGACTAACAATCAAATATATCAACAGCAAGCAGACAATAGTTAAGAAAAATTCAAAAAACTCAAACACATCAATGGATACGGCCAAAACATCCGCGGCTGCCGAACCAAACTCTTAGAGTTGCAAACTTCTATTCCATTACTTCAAAACGTCGATGTATTTCTCCTTACTGAAACCTGGCTTGATCCTGATATTCACACCGAAGAACTTGGATTCTCATCTGATAACACCTACCGCCTTGACAGGAATCCAGCCACCAGCAATAAAACCAGAGGAGGAGGAGTTCTCATATCCGTCAAAAAATCACTGCCATCCACTCGATTAATTTGCAAACATCTAGACGTAGAACAGGTATTTGTATTACTAAAAAATAAATCAAGTAAAATTTTACTGGGATGTGTCTACATTCCTCCTGGATCCAACATCACAGTCTCCCGAAACCACATTGATGACCTCGAAACCTTTAAAAATAACTACCCTGATGCCAGAACAATTTTATTTGGTGACTATAATACCCCTAGCATTGATTGGATGAATAAAAACTCTTGTAACAACTTAAGCTTACCAGAAAATGCTCGTAAAATAATAAATATGACGAACTTACTCGCTCTACATCAAGTCAATCAAGTCTACAATACCAATAACCGGCTGCTGGATTTAGTGTTCTGTAGTGATCTCTCAATTCACATTGTTAAATCAGTTGACGAGCTCCTCCCCCTAGACTGCCACCACCCCGCTTTAAGCATAACCATTTTGATGAATAACTCACCAGACGACAAAACTATTCTTCCTAACTTTACTTATAATTTTTTCAAAGCTGACTATGCTAATATGAACCAATATCTTACAAATGAAGACTGGTCATTTCTTCACCTCAACAATAATATTAACTACAATCTTGAAATTTTTTACACAATTATCAACAGGGCCATTGAAAACTATGTACCACTTTCACATTTCAAAGAAACGAAGTTCCCGAAATGGTTCAACAGCGAGTTAATCAACCTGATTATTTGCAAAAAAACTGCACACAAAAACTTAAAAGAATCTAAATCCCTTAATGACTATAAGTTATTTCACAATTACAGAACTCAATGTAAAAAACTATCAAAAAATCATATTATAATTATATAAATGGAATCGAAAAATCTATACCCTCTAATATACAAAACTTTTTCACACATGTAAACTCTCTTAGAAAAAACAAACAAGGTTTACCAATTTCAATGCACCTCAAAGATAAGAGTAGCACTGATATGAAAGTTAAGGTTAACTATTTTGCTGATTACTTCAAAAGTGTATATGACGAAGATATCCCAGAAAATTACATACCACCACCTTCCCTTATTGAGAGCATGCATATCCTGCTGTACACATCAATATAAGCGACGTTAAATCTAAAATTAAATCTCTAGACAAAAACAAAAAGGCCAGACCTGATAACGTGTACCCCAATATTCTCATAAATTGCATTGCTTCACTGGCTGAGCCGATTTGTCTATTGTTTAATCAATCACTTGATACAGGTTGCTTCCCTGACATTTGGAAACGTTGTTATCTAACGCCTATACTAAAAAAAGGGTTATAAAAGTGATGACACTAACTATAGACCTATGTGTAAGCTATCTATAATTCCGAAACTTTTTGAAAAATTACTTCTTGATAAAATTTCCCCATATATTAACCATCTCATTGTTCCAAATCAACATGGATTTTTGTCTGGCAGGTCAACTCTGACAAATCTCTCATTATATGAAAACTTTATATCAAATGCATTAGCTAACAAAACTCAAGTCGATTCCATATACACATATTTTATCAAAGCCTTTGACAAAGTGTGCCATAAAATTCTACTGGTTAAACTACGTAAGCTCGGTATTGACGGAAAACTTTTAGACTGGTTTGCAAGCTATCTATCTGATAGAGTTTGTTATGTTCGCACATACGTCAAAACAGTTGAAGAAGCAGCGTCTCTCACACAGGTTGACAATCAAGTGTTTCTGTCGATGGATTCGCAAATTATCGTAATGGCGCTACGATCGCCTAGCAATACCGGAGAAAGGAAGCTATAAAAGGACAAACGCACTTAGATTCGTCCTCTTTCTTCCCACACGCAGATCTCATACTACAAACATCGTGTAGTTCTCGCCCGAGGCGGTGGCCTTGTGGGCGCCCCTTTTGGGTACTTCAAACCCTGGCGTCCGCAGATTCGGTATATCAAGTGACTGTGAATCTGGAGCCCTGATCCTGGAAGCGGAGCATCATATCCGTCTTCGCCCTGGTTGAATGCTGGCCCGCAATGTCCAGCGACTGATTCCTGCCCTCCGGCTAAAGACTCTGCCAGTCCGGCATGAGCTTAGCCGGCCTCCTTCACCCTACAATCCATCAAGATGACCAAGGTAGTCTCCTAATTATAACTGTAGATATTCGAGCCATTAACTTCCAGTTTAGTATCATTTCAAAGTACCTAACTTCCGTTCTTAAAGCTATCATTCAGGTCTTAAAACGTAACGTTCTATTATACAACTTAAACCCTTTATTGTAATAAATATGCTATGTTAAACCGACTTTCAATTACATTCATTCATCTTGTCAAGAGTGCACGAACCTAACCCTGAGATGAGTCCATGTGAGAGGTACGTAGTGAGGCGTTCGATCCGCTCACCGTACAGACTAAACTCGCCAGTAAATATAACACTGGCGCTTGAACACTTTACAAGAAATGAATGTTATTGAAAAATGAATATATATTTCTATATAATATGCTAAACAATTGTGTTTATATTGTGTTTTAAAAAGATAAAAGTAAAATGTGTTAATAAGTTAGTTTAAATAAAGCCGAATATATTCAAAATATAGTTATTCAGTTGACGCGGGAACAATGTACAGATTCTAGGGCGAGTCCATTGTTGATTTGAAATATTGATTCAAATAAACCAAAAATCGGGTTAAATACTAATTCAAAACAGTTATTTGTGTAATTTTGATAAAATTAACGAAAACAATTATATTACAACATAATTAAATATGGTTATTTGAATAAAATAGTTCTAAAATTTTCTATCTAACCGGCGAACATACCTCGACCTAATGACCCTGTATAAAATCTGCAACAAGTTTATCAACTGTCCTGACTTACTCAAACTAATTAATTTTAAAATACCACCCAGAACAACTAGGCTTAACGACTTATTTCACATTAACCGGACACGTACAAATGCTGGTGTCAGGGATCCAATCAGAAGAATGTGCGAATTGAATAATAAAAACCACAACCTTAAGGATTCCGATATATTTTTTGATACTTATAGCACTTTTGGTAGAAAATTGAAGACTGTTTTCCTATAAAAAAAGAAAACTTATATATCATTCACTATACTTTTTATGTGCTTCTTTTTAAACAATTTTCGATTCATTATTAATTATAACTTATTTTTAAACATGTATTTGAAAATCTTTATTTATCAAGTCAATCAGTGAGAAATAGTTGGGGTGCAGGCGAATTCTCAAGTTATTGTTCATAATATTGTTTTGTTAATTATTGTCTGTATCTGTATTTTCTCCTTAAATAAAATAATTAAAAAATATATATCAGTGTTAGTGAGTGTGAACGCATTATTCTAGATGTGGCGTTATTCCTAGGTCTGAATCAAGCAAATACTATACCAAATGTAAATAATCGTTCTCTACTAGACTTATATTTTTCTAACTTAGAGTCAGTCACTAGTAATTGAAGAATTTAGTGAACCGCTGGTGCCCATTGATGCTTATCATCCTCCACTGTAAGTTATTATCTCTAATGTACATGTTAATACTTGTAAGCTATCGTTCAGTTACCAAATTTTTTTCAAAACTGATTACGTGAGAATTTGTAATTATCTTTATTTATTTATTAATTTACGGACAACAGTCCATTAAAAACATAATAATAACACGAATAAAAAAACAGAGATGACAGTGAAGGGAAAGCACATAAAAATTAATAGCAATGACAATATAAAATATAAAAAGTACATACAGAGACACTACAAGTCAAAGCATGAAGAAGCATTTAAATATTGCGTATCGACCGAAAGTCGTTTAGTTTTACACCAAAAAAATCAATGCTTTGACTTGCATTGACAAGTCTCAACATTCTGGATAAGGGAGAATGGTATCCGTAATTAGTAGAATGTTGATTGAGGAACAGCAATTCATTATTTCGAAGCCTACGGGAAGGGATGTTAAACTGGATGAGTTGTAACAATGCAGGTGTATCAGTAATACTGTTGATAATTTTAAATATGCAAATTAGATCAGAGTCCTTTCTACGTTTTTCTAAAGAAGACATATTTAAAATGTGTTTAAAATTTCATCATATGAGTACTTGCCTCTTTCAAGACCCAACCTCCAAGCAATTCCTCTTAGGAAACGATGTTGTACGGATTCGATGTGACAAATGTGGACAGCGTAGAAAGGAGACCAAATAACACTAGCATATTCAAGGTGAGGGCGAACCAGCGAACAGTAAAGAGTTTTAAGTGTACTTATATGTTTGAAGTCAGAGGTAATTCTATGAATGAAGCCGAGTAGTTTAAGTGATTTATTTACGATATTATTAATGTGATCACGGAAAGAACGTTTGCAGTCTAGAGTGACCCCAAGGTCCTTGATAGATGTGACAGTAGATAGACAAACACTATTTAGTTTATAATCAAACTGAATAGGTTTTTTGGTTCTATAAAAGGACAAAATTTTGCATTTATCAACATTAAGTTCCATGCAGTTAATTTTGCACCAATCGTTAAATGAATCAATATCAAGTTGAAATAGTAAACAGTCAAGGTGGGATTTAATAATCTTAAGAATCTTATTATCATTAGCAAATAGCCAGAAACGTGTGTGAGAAATTTTTTTAGTGATATCATTAATAAAAAGGTTAAAAAGAAGCGGGGCCAAATGGGCTCCTTGTGGAACGCCGGAAGTTACATCAATGTTAAAGGATTCAAAGTTATTTATTTTAACCCTTTGTTTTCTATCTGTCAAGTAAGAGTGAAAGAATGATAACAAAGGGTTTCCAATGCCTATAGCATAAAGTTTGGCCATGAGAATACGGTGATTAACTTTGGAGAAGTCAGTGTATAGGACATCAACCTGAGTGTTATCTTCTAAGGCTTTCACAATGGTACTTGTAAAGGAAAGTAAATTTGTTGTTGTAGATTTCGCCGATCTAAATCCATGCTGTTCCTCAATTCGAACACTTTTGAAAACAGGAGTAATTTTCTTTGTAATTATCGACTCAAATATTTTTGGAATATTAGATATAATTGATATCGGTCTGTAATTTCCAATATTCGACTTGTTTCCGGACTTAAAAATGGAAACGGAAAATGGAAATGAAATTTTCCATGAGTCAGCAAATGTTCCAGATGAAAGTGAAAAGTTTTACAACATACAAATTGGGTTAGATAGTGTATATTTACACTCTTTTAGCAAGATTTCTGGAATGCCATCAGGTCCGGTACTTTTTTTGTTAGAGAGATTATTTAAGGATTGGTAAACCTCCGTAAGTGTAATTTGGCAATCATTTAAGTCAATATTATAGTCATAGTTAAGTGGAGGGATGTTGCATGATGCATCAGAATATACGGAGGAGAAGTGTTTGGCAAAAAGGTTGGCGATATCATGGCCGTTAGTAACATGAGTTTCATAATAATAGATATTTGAAGGAAGATCATTATCAGTACGCTTTTGCGCAACAAATTGCCAAAATTGTTTAGGATTTTGCAGTTACTTTGTCTCTGCAACTTCTACAAAATATTTATAACATTTGGCTGATTCGATTTTGGACAGTTCCCTTAATTGAGAAAATTTATGATAAAAGCTTAAGTTCCCAGTGTCTTTAAATAATTTATGAGTCTTCTTTTTTTCAATTATACTGTTTAAGTTTCGTGCTAAACCAATTTGGAAACTTGGGTTAAGAGAAACACCCCTTAGGAACAAACAATGCTACAGCATGTGATACACATTCATTAGATTTAAGTACAGCGTCATTAATATCAGAATTTAAAAATAGTATCGACCAATCAGTCTGGGATAGATATTTGTTCATATTAAAATAGTCGCCGTTAAGATATTTGTAGTGATAAGAGACATTTGGTTTCAAGGAATCAAATTTGAAAAAAATGTGTAATGTTAATAGAGAGAGGTGGATGATATTTATCCAAAGGTAACAAAGAGACATCAGCTTCACTTACTGTGACATTTGGTATGCTAGTGAAAATCAAATCCAGGCAAGAGCCTAGATAGTTAGTGACTGGATTTACGAGAAACATATTCAAATAGGCAGCAAAAATTTACAATTTCAACAGCTTGTGGGGAAAGATTACTAGAAGGAGTTTTGACACCTTGATCGTCATTCAGCCACAATATTTTAGGTAAATTATAATCGCCACAAATAAATAGGGAATCAGCGTTTCTAGAGACATGTTCGATTGAAGCAGTGTGTGACTTATAGACTTCTACCGAAAAGGAGGGAGGAATGTAAACATAACCAAGTACAAGCTTAACAGAAGAAGTAGAACGGTCACTGCAGAAAACGTTGTTGTCATAAAGTCCAAGTTCAGCAGATGAGACATTTTCAGATAGCCATGTTTCGGTTAAAAATATAAAGTCGTAATTACATACACTGACGTTACAGCGAATAATGTTCAGTTTCGTATTTAGGCCACGAACGTTTTGATAATACATTGAGAAGGAATTTTTCTCAGAGATCTTGTCTCTTTTGCTGGACAAAAACTAAATTTTTGCAGGTGGATAGTACATCTTACAGGGAGTATTTTCACAAAAGTCCCCACCCCTCCCCCAATTGCTTCCCCCCCTGTCCCCCTCCAAACTTTTAAATTGTAGAGTTCCACATCCATTACATCTCCTAAACTATACAATATATCTGAAAAAATATAACACCATTATACTTCTTAAAAAGCTGTCTATAAAAAAGTGGAATATTTTTTTGTTATCTACTACGGTTTGGCAAATAATAGTGACATTGTCGCCAAAAAAAATTTTTTTTTCGTAAAATTTTGATTTAAAGGTGAATATCTTTTTTGTCTGAGGAAACACGCAAAAATGTTTCAAATAAACTATTTGCCAAATTTAATAAGCTTTAAAGCGATATATAAAATTGCTTACTTTTATCCTTAATACTGGTCAAAATCTGACTCAATTGCAGGGCGGCACGGCGCTGCGGCGTGCGGGCGACAAGGCCCTGCGGTCGGGCCTAGCCAGCTGTGATTGCAGGTGACCGATTTGTTAAGCACTCATTATATATATAGCAGTATTTATAGTTTTGAATTGAAACATCGAGTACTTTTTAATTTATTTACCTTATAAAAACACTTTTAACACTTAATAGTATTTGCAATAAAAGTACGAAAAGAATTCCAATACAAAATTATATTATTACAAGCAATAATTTTATCAGCTTGAAACACTCATCTACATTGAAAAAATCTCCCGAGAAAAGATACTTGCCGCCAACGGGACTTGAACCCGTGTCCTTCTGATTGCCGGTCAGCTGCTCTTGACCACTGAGCTATGGCGGCTTATCTAATACCCGCCAAATAATTCAATATATATTAGTGTTTCATTGAACACTTACTGTTTATTAAATTTTTTCCACCTGAAAACAACCAACTTTATTTTTGTGACAAAGACATTGTTAGTGTTAAATCTCTCGCTAGGTGGCGTCGAGACAAATTATGTCTACATTTTTTGGGGAAATACTTTTAACTTGGCAAATATTAATTACTATTTTTATTTGATAAACTAACGTTTAAGACAAGATTTTTATGCATAGCACAAAGGGTAACAATTATTATAAGCAATAATTATCAGCTTGAAACAATCATCTATATTGAAAAAATCTTTCGAGAAAAGATACTTGCCGCCAACGGGACTTGAACCCGTGTCCTTCTGATTGCCGGTCAGCTGCTCTTGACCACTGAGCTATGGCGGCTCATCTAATACCCGCCAAATAATTCAATATATATTAGTGTTTCATCGAACAAATCAGATGAGTGTTTCAAGCTGATAATTATTGCTTGTAATAATTGTTACTCTTTGTGCTATGCATATCAAATAAAAATAATAACAAAATTATATAACTTTTCGTAGGTTTTAGGGGATTACAGAATATTATTATTCACTGGGTATCACAGTCGTCTTCAAATATTTCATCAGTATTTTCAGATGTGTTATTGAAGGATAGTCCATTGTAGTGGCCACACATATCAGAACACTCTAGTCCTGCCCTCCGACAGCTGTACGACTTTCCCCGCACGAGGTTTTACAGTTACAAGAATCAATTAGAAGTTCATTTAGATTCGCGGGATATGTCATTTGTATGTGTTAACTTATATTCTCTTCTTTGCCATCCCCATTCATTAGATGGTAGTCCATTTCCTGGCCATTTTTGAACTAGGACGTACGTCCTTAGGATATACTGGCGGGCCGCGTTCTTAACAGTTATACATTTTTCCATAAATCTTCTAGCCCACTTCCTTCCATAATGCGGCCAATAAATCCTAAATATTACATTAACAAATGAAATCCTTCTAGTCGTTAAATAATTTTTAAAATTTACGATGATCCGGCAGCCCCCGTTACCATTTCAATAGCTCTGAGAAAAAGCGGGTTGGTCTAAAGTTACAATGCATGTTTGATTGTTCTTTTTACACTGTTCTGTTGGGAGACATAGTGCAGTGTACACTGAGGATGGATTATTGGAATCAATATCAATAAATGGAACAGCCATTACTTAACTGGTTTCATAATCCACACAATCGTTCATAGCGACATTTATAAACCCGTTCCAGCCAACTTTGAATGCGTGCCACTTAACCACACTTGAGGTGATTTTTCACGAATATGGTGCTTTATAAATCAGCCAAATATTATTAATTGGTTAGAGATACAAAATATAATGAATCGGCATGCTCTTGTTTAGAAGGTATGCATTCACTGATATTTATTTTTTTGGTTACATATTTTAAACTGTCTTTTTTCTCTTCGCTTAGCAACGTTGAGGGATGTTTTCTTTTTTCCCAAAATTTCCACACTGAAGACGAAGTACATCTAGAGTTGTTGTCACATTAGAGGCTAGAGTGATGCACTTGATTCCTCCCATGGCATGAATTAAAGCCATCTAATGTTTTTATATTAACGTCGGAATTGTCGAACTATGTGTCATCTTCGATTATAGGAGGCCCAGCTTATTAGAGATCTCTGGTATGTCACTTTCATGATAAGACGAACAACGACGACAACACTTCTATTAAATGTTTAGATCCGTACATTCATTGTATATACACAAACTTGTCTGTATTGATGAAAAAAAAGACCTAGGCCTTGCAGATGCTATTATTGCGTGGTTAATTACTAAACGTCTTCTCGTAATATCAGGTCCATTATCATACAACCTCTTCGTTACAGTTGACGTGAATAGATTCCGAGTTTCAGGAACTAAATCATAACCCCCACCAGTGATTTCCGGAATATCAGGATAGCTTTCACAATCATATGGAATTTTTTTAATATCTTTTCTGATTATTTCTGCGGCAGTACGTACAATTCTTAAACGTTCCAGATTTGCTTTCTTTTCTTTGTTTTTGCACCAGTCATCTAGTATTTTATAATTTGAGTCAGACATTCATATGGCAGTTTTTCTGCCAAAAATATATGTATACATCCGATCTTGAAAATAGTCGATTATTTGTTTTTTTTTCAGAAAATTATCTGAGTACGGAAGATCAGTGCCACAAATATCTATGACTATTTCCCTTAATTTCTCTAAAGTAAACTGATATTCATTAGTATTTTCTAAGAAATTACAGAGTTTAAAATTTTGTTGGCTGAATTATCGTCTTTAGGTCTTCCTACAAACTTACTTTTTGAGTTAGTTTACTTTTACATAACTTCTTGAAACAACTGTTATAATAGCGAGCTTCTGCGGCGACCAAATTAAACACACTTAACAGTTTAGATTTTACTTTTGCACACCATTTATCATCTCTTGTATTGCAAGCATTCATCAATGTTTCTCTTATTTCCATTATTAACACCAAACGCATTTGCTCACGACATTTATGAGGTAGTGTATGAATAAAAACTTTTTTTTGTCACAAATAATACAGTTCTCCATCAATATAAATGTATTTTCTAAATGCCTTAGGAATCGCTGAGGTGTACTGGTCGATGAGCTACAATTAAAATTTGTAAAACCCAAAATACTGCTAGCCCTAGAATACTTTTTCTACAATCTACGTGCACGGTTACGCTCTTCAAACTAGTTAATTTAACATGATTATTGTCATTGTTTTCAATACTAGCGTAAATTTGTATCTATAACCACTTTGTTACTAACATTTCCTGTAAGGTCAGTTTATATAAAATACACAATAGGTTCTCTTCAGTTTGTTAATTTCTTGTTAATTAATTGTTTCTCAATATTTTTACCCGATGAAGGTGGTAAAACGCACAAAAAACTAAACACAAAAAGCTTGGCACAACAACATCAAAATATAACGCACAAAACCCACACACCTTAATCTCAAGGCAAAAGAGATGAAACTGACTATTTTAATTTAGTTTTTCATTTATTTCAACTTAATAAAATAACAAGTAGCGTCGCGAAAAGATCGACAAACATAACACGCCGCTCCGTGTTACGACCAGCGCGCGTACTAAATTAAGCGCTTATCCACATATTTTCGATAGAAATGAAGGATGTAAGTAAACACTGTTATACATGCTTTTAAAGTTTATTAAATTTGGCAAATGATTTGTTTGAAATATTTTTTCATATTCTCTCGGTCAAAAAAAATATTTTGCAAAAAAAGTTATTTTTTTACCAAAAACCTCATTATTATTGGCCAAACTAACACATATAATAAAAAAATTACATAACATTATTTTTAGGCAATTTTATAAGAAGTTCGGTGATGGATTTTTTTTTTAATGATATATGTTTTGGTTTATGAGATATAATCGCTTTAGTAAAAGCCCACATTTTAATGTTTGGGAGGGCACAGGGGGGGAAGCAAGCGGGGGAGGAGTAGGGACTTTTTGCAAATACTCCCTAGGGTAGGTACTAATTACTTGCAAAAATTCAGCTTTCCCTTAATTTGTTCCAGTTAGGGCCTGTTTTTTGTTTAGATTGACTGGGCTACTATGCATTATGATGATGTCAATACATCCAATGTGTGACCAATGATTTTTATTCTGTCTTGGAAAAGGCTATTAGCATGTATATTCCAACCATGAAATGTCAACCAAACACCTATACAAAGTGGTACTCCAAAGAACTTATAAATCTACTTATCACCAAAAAATTTAAACATAAACAGCATTACTAAAAAACCCAGTGAAAATTTTATTCAATTGACAAACGGCCGCGGATGTGAAAACATTGCCCTAGTGGACATTACTTACCGGGCACCGTTTGCCCAACTAAGAGACCGCGGGTCCTATGTTGGAGTGTGTACCTAAATACGCTAAGTGCTGAGTGAGGACAATCGTAACCTTTCCTTAAACTCTCACAGCCTTACTAAAAAACCCAGTGAAAATTTTATTCAATTGACAAACGGCCGCGGATGTGAAAACATTGCTAATTAAAAATTTGTTCATTGAAAGAAATACACGTGGTTTACACGGCCTGAGAGGGTAGTTTATCTGTGCTTTAACGATTGATGTACGAACGAAATTTGAAATTTTACCAAAGTATTTTGAATGTTCTATATATTTCTTATTTTTGAAGGTGTTGTAAAAACAAATACCATTTATGAAAACTAGATAAAATTACCTTTTAGATTTGTATATTTGAAATACAGTTTAGTTTTCAAAAACTGACATATTTTAAGATTCAAACTCGGAAATAAATGGAAAAAAAAATTCTTACCAAAAGTTTTTTGACTAAAATGTAGAGAAATTAAAAAAAAAAACAAAATTTCAAAAACACAGTCCTTTTATGTAATAAATTTGGAAGGAAACTATCACCTCACTTTTTCCTCGTGCATACAATAAAAAAATAATAAAAAATAATAAAAAATTTCAAATTTTTTTTATTGCTAAAAAACTCACCAAAAAATTATACCGTCTTTTATATCAGATTTCTTGCATCTCTAAAGACGTTAATTTCTTTGATGCATTTAGGAACACATGTATTAGATATTATTATTTAAAAAAACACCACTTTCATAAAATTATCGTAAAATAAAACCTTTAAATGTAAATTTGAATTCTCGTGTATCATATAAAATAGTTTTTGACACTTCATTTTTCAAAGTACGATTATTGTTTTATAACTAGACTAAAACTTATGAAAAACCACAAAAAATACGGTTAATATATCAATGATATAAATATAAGAGTAAATTATTCATATTAATAGAAATTAACCATCACATAAGTAATATTGCACATACAAAAATCATTTCGCACACACAGAAATCATTTCGCGCTTCCAGCGTCGAACAACGAATGCGCAGGCGCCGCGCCGCCGCGCCACCTAGCGGTTATGAAGGAAAACAAAAAATTTAGTACTTAAATATGCATTGTTGCCGGATTTAAAATACATTTTAAGATCAAACCTTATTAGTAATATTTCCTGTTTTAGTGTATTTTTGTTTTATTCATGTTGCTGCAACAACACGGGTTATCTGGCGTGCTGTGGTTTTTTTTAGTAAGGCTGAAAGAATATAAATTATATCAAAAATATTATGATTACATTGAATTTAAAGATTTAAGAACTTCATGTAAAAACATGTCCATGACCTGCAACGGTAACTATATAAATGAAATACAAAACTCCATAATAAATAATGTTAGTTATTTTTGGAAATACTCGAAATCTCTTAAAGATAATTCTGATTTCCCGAACATTGCGCACCTAAACGGAAGCCATAGCAATAATACTGATGGTATTGTTAACTTCTTTTCAATTTTTTTTTAAAGTGTTTATTCAATAGACTCAAATAATGATCCTTATCCAACAACAACTTACTCTAGATGAAACTCTTGATATTTCACAGTGTGCCGTAAGTATATCTGATGTAATTACTAAAGTTGAAACCCTAGATATCCACATATCTGCGGGACCGGATAATATCCCTACAATATTTATCAAAGAATGTATCAAAGTAATTACTCTTCCGTTTACCAAACTTTTTAACCTATCTTTATCCAGGGGAATTTTTCCCGATAAGTGGAAAATTAGTTATTTGACTCAAATTTTCAAAAAGGGTGATAAAAGTGATGTTTGATTTTACAGAAAAATATCCATTCAATCCACAATACCGAAACTCTTTGAATGCCTAATACTTGACAAACGTTTTACACAAATAAAACCTGTGATATCACCTTACCAGTTTGGATTTATGCCAGGTAGAAGTACTCTTTCCAACTGAATTATATATGAAAATTTTATAACCAATGCCTTTAAAGAAAAAGTAGACTCTGTTTATACTGATTTTAGTATAGCCTTTGATACAGTTTCTCATAAAATTCTCGTTTAGAAATTAAAAAAGCTTGGTATATGTGGCAATACATTAGCCTGGTTTGAAAGCTTTATTACTGGAAGACTACAAATTGTTAGAATAAAACCCTACCTGTCGGAAAAAAATTATGCAACAAGTGGAGTTCCACAGGGTTCACACCTTGGCCTAATCTTATTTATCTTGTTCATAAATGATCTTACACAAATATTTTATGATGTATCCATCTTACTTTTTACTGATGACTTCAAAATTTTTAAAATTATTCAAAAATATTTACCATCGCTACATTCTTCAAGATAATTTCAACAAATTGTTAATTTGGTGTAATGAAAATGGACCTTACCTAAATATCTCAAAATGTAAAATAGTTAGATTTTCTCGAATAAAAAATCGAATGATATTTAATGACAACATTGATAACAATGCTCTTCAGACATTAACACAAATTAAAGACTTAGGCATCATTTTTCAATCAAATCTTTCATTTGTTACCCATATAACAGAAATCTGTAATAAGGGTTTAAAAATGTTGGGATTTATAACTAGGCTAACTAGAAATTTTAAAAATATTTTTTTGGTTTTTGTTTTATCAATATTTATTTCATTTACATTTTCATAATATAAACATAATATAGCTTAGATATTGTATACACTCTCCAAAGAAAATGCTCGTGTTTAGGAGAAGACAACTTGTTAATAACTTAAAAATTATTAAAAAAAAATCCTTATCACAAACTTAAGAGATTCACAAACACAAACTTGTGAAGAGATTTAGACTTAACATATTTTAAAAGTTTATAGGAGTAATTAAACAAGAAATGTATATGGGATGTACATAAAACATTAGGAATAACAAACAGTCAAAAATATATCTAGGAGAAAGTTAAAATTATATGGTGGTACTACCAAAATAAGATAATTTTTTTTTTAAACTTGTAATTTTTTTCTGTTCGTATATCAGCTGGTAATTTATTAAATAATTTTATTCCTTTATATACATAGTGATTCTGTGCTGTTTGGTTCGTACGGGTGGTACAGTTAGTCCACCAATAGAAGTATTCCTTATGCTAATATTTAGCAGTGGGATAATATTTTTATTAAAGATATCTTTGTGTAGTTGAAGGAGTGCTATTTTTTCTTAAGCTTTGTAAGTGGGGGAACAGGGAATTCTTGGAATACGTTTATTGTTGGGTAGTAATATGTTTTTTTAGGATAATTTTTATAAGAATTTTTTGAATTGTTTCGAGTGGGAGAAGGGATGATTTGTATGCACCCCCCCCCCCAAGCTATGATTCCATATTGTAGTACAGAGTGCGCAAGTGCAAAGTAAATTTCTTTTAATATTTTTAATGAGATAGTATTTCGAAGTCTGAAAAATATATATATTAGTTTCCTGATTTTGTCTACTGTGAAGTTTATTTGATTTTTCCATTTGGTGTTATTGTCGATAATTATTCCGAGATATTTTATTATTTGTTCTTTACTACTAATATGTATAGTATACAATTTGAATTACTGGGTGCGATTTTAAGTAGCCAATTTTTATCGTGAACTTTAATATTTACATTTATATTTGAAATATTCTCTGTTAGGCTCAGAGGTAGAAAACGAGTTTTTCAACATTTAAAGAGAGTAAATTTTCGTCAAACTATTGTTTAATGATATTTATTGCATTATTTGCTGATATTTCGGCCTCTTTCCAAGAGTTTTCTTCAATCGTTAATTCTGTATCATCCGCATAAGATATAATCTTTCCGATGATAGGAAGTTCAAAAACTTCATTTACATATAATATGAATAGTATTGGGCCCAATACAGTCTTTGTGGGATTCCAAAATTATTTTTTTCTATATCACTTAATTCGTTGTTTACTTTTACTTGCTGTGTTCTTTGATATATATAACTATTTATCCACGATTTAGCTTTGTCGGTTATTCCTACATTATTAAGTTTGTTGATTAATTTTGAGTGTGAAACACTGTCAAAAGCTTTACGGAGGTCAATGAATATACTTAAGCATTTTTTCCCTTTATCCAGTGCTTTATAAATAACTCTAGTTAATTCCGCTATTGCGTCTTGCGCGGCTCATTTTTTCTCTAAAACCGTATTGACTGGGGTTAATACATTTTTTATTTTCCACTTAATCTACAATTTGTTTCTTTATTACTATTTCGTATATTTTAGGTACATTGGATATTAACGATATTGGGCGGTAATTGTTTATTTTTTTCGAATCTCCGGATTTATACACAGATGTTACAAGGGCTTTTTTGTAGTTTGATGGGAATATTCCACTTTGAATGGTTACATTAATTATATGAGTAATTGGTTTAGTTAGTGAGTTAGAACATTTTTTTAAGATTTCTGTAGTTACACCATCATATCCAGGTGCAGCACCATTTTTTAGTGATTTTTTAATGTTTTCAATAGTTTCCTCCGTAGTCGATTCAAAAACTGATAGATTGTTATTACATAGTTTATCTTCATGTATATCATCTGGTTGATAATTTTGATTAATTTTGTATGCAAGTTTTTGTCCGACGTTTGTGAAAAAAATATTTTCACACTTTTTGATTTGTGGATAGCATTTAATGTGGTTCCATTGTTGTTTATAAAATTTATAACTGATTTATTTTTATTCATCATTTCGTTTATAGTGTTCCATGTTTTTTTAGTGTTTTCCTTTGTAAGGATTATTTTTTCTTTATAATATTTTTCATTCGTGTCTTTAATAATTTTTGTGAGTTTGTTTCGAAATATTTTATATTCAGTTTTGATGTAATTATTGTTTGGGTTTTTTTTTGTTTGAATGAAGAGTTTTTCCTTTTTCCGGATAGATATAATTAGACCTTGCGTAATCCATGGTTTAATTTTCCTTAATTTAGCATTACGTCGCCTCAGTTCTTAATTGTCCAAACGACCATTTTAGTTTTTGTTCAATCTCCACTTTAAAACTAAAAATAAAGTATAAAAAAGGGTAGTCAATCATTTAATTAAGAATTATTTAAACTGATCAGACCTCTACGGAAATAGCTTTATCTTAAACACTTATCATAATGTTTCATTGAAATAATGAAAGAAAACCTTCTCCTCCTGTCAAATTTTCAAACGGTCATTTGGACAATTAAGAACTAAGGCGACGATTAGTTTGGACATTAATATAGGTTTTGATAGTTCAGTTTAGAAATGATTTTAACATTTTTTTCCAGAGTCATAAATTTCTGAGTTTTTACGTAAATCATAAACAAATTTATTCGTATGATGATCTGTTATGTCGATTTTTCCATATGATAGATTTAATTTTTTCTGTATGTTTAATATTGCTCCAAATATGATTTAGGCACGATGGTGTTTGTTTTGCAATTTCTCTTGTGAAATTATTTACACATGACATAAAGTTCATTTCATTCATAGCATTTACATAATCCATTTTATTTTTTGATTATTTGGGCCAATATTAATATTCAGTTCACCTATTAAGACACAATTAAAAGTATTCTCATTAAGGAGATTTTTTTAACTCTTCTATAAATAGTGGTATATTTGAACCGTGTGTTCGATACATTGCGATTATATTAAAGGGCTTATGATTTACATTAAAATTGATTGACAGACAGTTTACGTTACACGTGGGTATTTCGGAATCGTTGATATCGGTAAATTTTTCTATTCAACTTTTTTATTAATCTGATAATTTGCAAATAAGTTTTCGCCCTTCGAAAACAGCTTAGAATTGACCTTCTCTCCAAATAAGATTAGCGGAATTATTTTTACCTAGTAACTTTTTATTATGTTGCTTAGTAATCGTTATCTCATAGGTACGGATTATCAGTGAACCGCCACATTTTCAGGGCAGCGGCTGCCACTGTATGTACAAGTATGTACAGCTGTTGAAAGAATACAAAACAATTTTTTACGTCTTCTAAATATAAAAATGGGTATTCCAGCAATTACGTTGAACTACAACACTATTTTAAATTATATATATATGCTCAAATTGTCAGATAGAAGAATTCTCACTGATTTGGTATTTCTATATAAAATTCTAAATGATTTAGTTGATAGTCCGGTATTGCTTGAATTGATAAGCTTCCGGATTCCACAACGTAATACTAGAAGTCAGGATTTATTTCAGTGCAGAAATTCTGGTATAACTACCATATGTATTCCTCTTTGCCCAGAATACTTATAGAGGGAAACAATTATACCAAGTCATTGGACATCTTCAATTTATGTTTAAACAAATATAAAACATTGTTACTGAGACAGTTAGTTATGTACAATGAATGCTGTGTTTTTCTTACTATTTATATGTTCTATATGTTTTTATTCAATATTATTGATTTTAAAAACGGTCTAAAACTGACAAAACCAAACGGCCCATGGTCATTAATACTGTCAGTGAACGTCCACGCTCATGACGTCACACGATAGCCCTACCCCAAAATATCGTTTTAGCTGTAATTCAAAAATGGGAACTTTGACTCGCTGTAGAAACTTTATTCGTCAATATAAAAATAAAATAAAAATGCAGTAATCATTGTTATTTTATGCTTATTTTTTTTAAGCAATAAAAAACGTGGGAATACCCCATTTCATTTCCCCCTCGTGATAAAATTATGATTGATGCCAAATTATCTATCATGTTATCGACCATACAGAACTATATTTTAAGATTTTTAATTTTTTTTTTTTAATTTTATTTATTTATTTATTTTTATTCACAAAAAGTTACATAAATTACAATAAATTTTATACAATAATTAATTACACAATATATATATATATATATATATATATATATATATATATATATATATGTAGAACAATTTTCTCGGTTTACCCGCGTAACGTAACGCGGGTAAACCGAGAAAATTGTTCTACATCTTACACCCGTGAAAACCTTAATCATAACATATATATATATATATATATATATATATATATATATATATATATATATTTGATGTACCCCCATAAATACGCAGGGCTTGTGTGTATGGGGGGTAATTACTTGATTAATGATTTCAATGATTGTCAATAAAACTATTTAACAATAAGCAACCAAACCGTTAACAAAATAGATTTTCAAACGCGTGACATACAAGATATAAATTACATTGCCAACAGGCGTATTTTTATACATATACATGTAATATATTCATGAGTAGTTACATTTTCAGAATCTGTATAAACATATATATTGTAGGTGTAGGTACATAATATATAACCTTTACGGTTATAAAAGTCAAGCCATCCCGCTGTCCTTTGGAGCACCAAACAAGCAAAAGCCTTTGCCCGTTACCATAACGCCGCGATTCTGCTTCATTGGACATTCCGTAAGGATTTTACTTTGCCTAGTGTTAATTTAACCGGGCAACATAGCTATACTGATATATATATCAGGTCCTTAACATTTCAGCCCATATGAGAATCCTCAGGTTGAGATGGGCTGGGCATGTACAGAGAATGCCGGACACACGCGTACCAAAAAGAATTATGACTGGACACCCAGGTGGAAGGAGAAAAGTGGGAAGACCCAGACTGAGGTGAGGAGACGAGATGGGAGGCGATGCAGCACAGCTTCTCCAGGTAACAATCCGGAAATGAGCCGCTAGTTAATCTTTTTTATTTTTGTTATGACCTCACTTTATGCTGATTTTTAAAACCACATAATTGAGATAAAGAGTATTCTTAGAATAAAAACCATACCACAAATTTATGCTATCTCGGAAATCAAGAATGGTATCCGTGTAATAGGATGAATATGCATCTTGTTGTCATATTCTGAAGACAAAACTGGTTTAAATTAAATCTGTATGCGGCGAATTTAAACTACACTCAGAACCTGAAAATGGTTTCTCTTTGATTCTGGCAACACATACATAGTCTTCAACTAGAATTTCATAACTGCACTTCCAATAATTCATCTGTCTTTATCTTTTAGTCCCTGTTTCATCTTTAGTTACATTATTAATTATGCAGATTCTTCTCAAATCTATCTGCGCCTCCCCCAATGACATGTGCAGGCTTGAGGTTTGATCAGACGACCTTGACTGTCCTTTGTCCTGCCTCTGACTACCCAACGCTGAATTTTCTTTTAGTCTTCGGGTATTTTACCCCAAATATTCAGTTAACATTCTTTGAGGCTTCACTGAGTGGTTGGCTAAGGGACACGGAAGCTAAGTGTAGTTTATGGTCAGACCGAAAGCCATTCACATTTTTTGTTGGTACTTGACAATTGATTTGAGATTTATTGTATTATTTATGCCGCCTCATGATTAAGTTTTTCTTTTGCCCTGCTTAATTTATCCTTGTCTTACTAACCTATTTTTTTGCATTTTGTTTTTCCTGTTAAGCTCTTGCATACTGCTTACTAAGAACGTATGCAAGAACACTGGAGGTCTAGATTTGTTCAAAAATAAATAAATGTAGCATCGTTTAACAAAAAAATTAGAATCTTGCGAGAGCCTTGAAGGAGTAACCATCTGTTACTTATACTAGGGCGGGTAAGAGGTGGATAACCTCCACTGCACTTCCAATAAGACAATGCTTTCCTTCGAAATATGTCAGCAGATGAATTCACAGCAGAAATTTTACATTCTGAACACAAAAGTGGTTTGAATTAAATCTGTATGGGGCGAATTAAAACTACACTCAGAACCTGAAAATGGTTTCTCTTTGATTCTGGCAACACAACATAGTCGTCAACTAGAATTTTATAACTGCACTTCGAATAAGAGAATATTTTCCTCCGAAATATGTCAGCAGACGAATCCGACAGGAATTTTACATTCTGAACACACAACTGGTTAAATAAAATCTGTATGCAGCGAATTTAAACTACACTCAGAACATAAAAATTGTTTCTCTTTGATTCTGGCAGCACATACATAGTCTGCAAATAGAATATTATAACTGCACTTCGAATAAGAGAATATTTTACTTCGAAATATGTGAACAGACGAAATTTTACATTCTGAACACAATAGTGGTTGAAATTTAATCTGTATGCGGCGAATTAAAAGTACACTCAGAACAAAAAAATGGTTTCCCTTTGATTCTAGCCGCACACACATAGTCTGCAACTAGAATTTTATAAATGCACTTCGAAAAAGAGAATATTTTCCTTACTGGAAAGTGGTGGGGTCTCCTCCAATGCACTTCGAATAAGAAAATATTTTCATTCGAAATAAGTCAGAAGATGAATTCAAGTGGAATTTTACATTCTGAAAACAAAACTGGTTTAAATTAAATCTGTATGCGGCGAATTAAAACTACTTTCAGAAATGAAGGTAAACACTTCTGCCAAAAAGGAAATTCTATTTGCAAGTCTTCACTGAACTTACAACATCGCTTTTTCGCGGTCGATAGCATGGTCAATATATTATTTGATTTGATTTCAATGATAAATATGAGTTATCAATATTACATGTCACGGCATGCATTAATTCGTAAATGGAACAACTCAATCACTACCACACTGACGCTATTTGACTCTTGCTTGTAACATAAATAAACCAATCCCTAGTTCGATATCTTCGGGTCTTTTCTAAGGACAAATTTTGTCTTGAACATAACCAAATTGCTAAAATAGACAAAAGATAGAGGAAGTTTATCTGACTATCATAGACAATATAAAAAAAAATAGGAATGCGGGACATGCGGGACGCTTTAGACGATTTGCGGGACTGTTTTGTAAATATTTAAATGCGGGACTATAATTGTCATTGCGGGACGGTCCCGCAATATGCGGAACGGTTGGCCGCCTTATGCTACGTGCTGCATCATTGAAATGGCGTCTGAACACGAAAGTAATATTAGATTGGTTCTGGAAGTGGAAAAAAATGCGTGTTTATATAACTACTAGCTTTTTCTCGCGCCTTTTTCCCACTCCGCCTCCTCCACCTTCCCTCTCCCCACTCCACTTCCCCCATCAAACCCCCTCCTCCTCTACCCACCCCTCCCCCCACACCACTCCCCCCATCAACCCCCCCCCCCTCCACCCCTTCCGCCCCCCTCCACCTTCCCTCTCCCCACTCCACTCATCCATCAACCCCTTACCCCTCCCCACCCCACCTCCCCTATCTTCCTCCACCCCTCCCCCTTCCCCTTCCTTCCCTTCCACCTCTTCCGCCCAACTCCGCCTCCTTCAACTTCCCTCGCTCCACTCCACTCCCCCCCACATCAACCCCCTCCCCCTATTGCTCCACCCACTCCTCACCTCACCCCCTACCCCTACACATTCCCTCTTCCCACACCACTCCCCCCATCAACCCCCTTCCCCCCACCCCCACCCTTTCCCCCCTCCCCTCTCCCCCACCACCAACACCCTCCCAACACCCCCTCCCCCCTCCCCACTCCCCCCTCTCACCTCTCGCATTCCACACATTCATTCTCGATACATTTAGTTTTCAAACTGCTCGCGTGCCACCTATTATAATTTTTTATACAAAATTCATAATGCCAGAAATCGACGGTAGTTTTATACAAAATAACGAACATCGAATTTGGTGCAGTCGTTCGGGTTTATGCACATACATAGATTTCGGTGATTCATTTTTAGAGATAGTTATTAAGTACGACGCCAACAAAGCACACTTTTTAGGGTGAATTGCCTAATTAAAAAAAAAAAAACATCGTTTCCGAGGCGACATTGGTTTGCTTTTTTTCTGACGTTTGTAATAAATCGATTTTGTTAGGGACAGAAAACGTATGATAAATAATTTCATAACGCCAGAGATTATTCATAACGCCAGAGCTTACCAATACTTTTTTACTTGTCATACTTTTTTATATTTATAACTTTTGTAATTTATATTATTTACAAAGGTAACTTATAGTTTATATTATTTTCTGCCTTTAAACTTTTTATCTTAACTTTTTACTTTTACATTATACTTTATATTTTATTGTTTACACTTTTACTTTATACTTTCATTTTATACATCATAATTCTATTTATTACTCATTACCTTAACTCCTTTCTTTTATCTTTTGTTTTTATATTTAACTTTACATTTATATGTCACTTTCTTATGTTATTGTATTATAATATATATAAATATAATTATGTCAATGGCACATGTTGTGCCGTATGTTTTGAAATAAATAAATAAATAGATATATATATATATATATATATATATATATATATATATATATATATATATATATATATATATATAGCCTATATATCTCGCAAATAATGTAGCTTTCTTTTAGTGAAAGAATTTTTAAAATACATTCAGTAGTTTTTGTGTGAAAGAGTAACAAACATTCATCCATACAAACTTTGGCCTTTATAATATTAGTAGGAAGTAGGATACTTTACCAGAATACCTAAGAAAGGATTTAGTGATGAAGGCATGGATCGATGTTGGAAAAATTTGACATCGCTTGACATCATGTTAACTCCACATCCGCACGTGAAAAATGATCAAGTTCAGTATATTTCGGGTAGCGTCGTGTACGAAAACAAGCATTAAAGAGTAGTATACATATCTGCAGGGTACTTGTGGTTGGGTCACAAACACGTATTTTGTAAGTATCTCCATGAACGAAATTACACATAATAAAAAACGAATATTTTAGAATCACCATGAATAATAGACAAGAATCTCCAATCGAAGCTTGGCTGAATGAGGTTGATAACCAGAACAACATTAATAACGACCAGTCTTGTTCTAACGATGAAGAAAATCTTGTTGAGGAGCAGGACCAGCAGTCTGAATCTGAGCAGAATGAATAGATCCCAGGTGAAACGTCTGAAGATTTTTTTTTTAAAGTTGCCGGTAACCCGGGCGTTTATTAATATCAATAGTTATTTTACAGAAATGTGCGCTACCCGACTCACTAGACAACACCTGTTCTGAGCCGGGTAGTAGTATGTATCATTACATATATATCAATAAATAAAAATCCAAAGTAAATAAATAAAAATACAAAGTACAAAAGAAAAACTTATATAAAAATACAAAAGATTACCTACATAAAATAGTCTAAATAAAAAATATTACAAACATACATAACAATATTTGAATATTTTTTAGTGTGAAAGTTATTTTTTTTATTTGAAGGAAGTGGAGAGGGGAAGAAGATGGGAAAGAGGAAGGTGGGGAAGTACCTGGCTATTCAGATCTAGTGATCAAACACGGCTAAATCCATTTCAAGCAACGTTTCAATGCTTACACTTACACTAGGGCGACACTGAGAGTATATTCCACTCTGGAACGTGCCGTTGACTTTAAATGAATTAATTGTGAAATACCACATAATGATAATATGGATAAATTACCGCTAATAAATTATTAAATATCACATAATAATAATATGGATAAATTACCACTAATAAATTACTAATAATAAACGTGTGAAAAATAAAACAAATTATATTTTATCGCATTTTATCTTATATAAATTTAGTTGTCAAGTTTGAAGAGTATGTTACGTGTTACATACATTGCAATACATGTAAGATATTATATTATTCTCTTCATTAGATAGCTTACGCTTAAACTTAACAGCCAGGTTCTAGCACACATTTACCTCCATGTGCTGGGTGCCAACATTTTGGGTCATTATAGTCTGCCCTTGCCAGCGAGCAGAGAACCAACGCAACAAACCAGAACAACATTTTCAAAAACATATTGTTCACTCTTGATAGCACTGAATATGTCGTACCATACGGCGTGTGATTCATATATAGGGACTCTTAGATGCGTTTATAATCTATTTATCAGAAGTATCGTTAAACCAAACGGCTTAGATAATTGTAATATTAATTAAAAAAATAGTTACGACGTAACCTAATTACCATCACTAATTAATTTTACCAAATTTAACGGTACAATGAAAAACAGAACAGCGACAAATTAGAACATTGAAAAAAAAGAAAGTGATGAAAAAATCTAATTCAACCGATGTAATATTTAGCGATCGCTCCCTGGCTAGGGACCGGTATATCAGCCAGTCCGTATCCTTGCTATGTACGACATTCCTCGCTCCAATTTAAGCGGGCGAAATCTATCGCTCAAGCTTTGGGAAACCCGCAGAATGGTTCCTATTTTAAATGCCGATGCCCTAGCAGTCACAGTCCAAATCTGACTATTACGTACATAATATTTGAATCTATCCCACTGAAATTTACGCAAAATACCTAATTTTACAAGTGCGAACTATTACATTAATCGAGCCATTGCCTAATTTTGGCTATATTCGATTCGTTGGAAGTTCAATTCAAAATCGTATATTTGTCACTCGTACGCAGCTTGCTGGAATACAATTCCATATTTTGGTCCCCATATTATCAAATTCATATAAGAAATATCGAAAGAGTGCAGCACAAATTTTTAAGATTTATTAACTTCAAGTTACACATACCTATTCAACACATTAACTACACATCTTTACAAAATACACTTAAATTGCATTCCTTCGAAAACAGAAGAAAAATAAACGACCTAACTTTTTTGTTTAAAATTATTCACTCCGAATTAGATTGTTGCGAACTCCTGCATCTCATTGACTTTAAGGTACCAACTCGAGCGACAAGGCAAAACATATTATTCTGCAACAATAATTCTCTAACCAACTACCACACACATGCATCTATTTCTCGACTACACACACTAGGGAACAAATTCACCTCAAATATCGATGTTTTTATGTAGAATATTTTGATATCTAAGGAGCATCACGTAGGGTCTATTACATATATTTGTCTACAATGTAAAAACTTGTTATAAAAACTTACCATATTAATCTACAATGTAAAAACTTGTTAACGTTTTCTTTTAATGTACCTTGCATTTTGTCATGTTTTCCTGACCTTTAATCAGTCACCTGTAAATTTTGTAACATACCTACTAGTTTATTTCTATGCCATTTACAACTTAGAAACTTTCTCTTTTATTGTAAAGAAATATCTTTCCTTAAATTTATCTGTCTACCTACCTTTCATATGATGTCTACTAGTTATATTTTTATAGTTTATCTATTTTATTAAAAAAATCTGTCTCTTTATTATAAACTTATCATGTAAAAGCCCATCAGGGCGTTGAAAATTAATAAATAAAAAATAAAAAATATTTTCGATACGATTTTTATTCATCGAGCCATTGCCTAATGATGATGTTATTAATTGATAATTTCATGTAGGTATATTTATTGATCTCAGAAAAGCCTTTGATAGCATATTCCATGAGTTTCTACTAAAAAAATTGAACAATATAGGAATAAAAGACACGCGATTAAGTGGATTTCGAACTACCTAAAGAATCGCAGAGCTTTCATCTTTACGTACTAGGATGCGTCCATTTCGTATCCATACGTATTTGTCATTAGTTTCCTTGGCTTTCACCCTTGTCGCTGTGTGCAGGACTTTGTTAGCGGGGGTGAGGTGTTTGCTGACAGCAATTGGTGACTTCACGCCGTCGTTCCCAAGGTGCTCAGAATTTAGATTGTTCGTTTTTTTGTTGTTGTAATTTTCAACTGCAGCCAGGACTTCATTCTTCACCCTCACCCTTGGGAGCTTTACTATTATTGACTTGTGCCAGTTGGATTCAGGTTTGACCTTATGGACCCGATAAAGATTGAGTATTTCAGGTTCAGCAATTCGACGGTACCAAGTTGTTTGAAAATAGATACCAAGTTCTCAGATCTATGCTCAGGAACACACTAAATCTCAACATTTGTTTCTCTTGCTAACTGTTCCATGTGGGATATGCATGTGTTAAGTTCACGAATTTCTGTGTGAAGCTTAGTGTTTTCCACTTGCAGACTTTTGATGGTGGCCAGCGATTCAGATAACATTTTTTTCAGGTCCTCAACAGAGATGAAGTTGACTCTTTTACCTCCGGTAGAATTTTGAGTTAAGCGTGGAAAGCTTCAAACTGTGAAGCAATACATCGTAGAACTATCTGCATAATCTGCTCGACATCCTGATTCTGAGGCGACTTCAAACCGCAGACAGGGGAAGCTGTAGACAGTCTTTTCTCGCTCGCAGGTTGGTTCCCTTTCAGATCCTCTTTGCAGTCAGCACAGGTCTAGTTATCACGCTTAGCCTCCATCTTCCTAAAGTTTGTTTCCTTCATGTTCACACAAAAGAAATGGTAATTTTGGAGACATAGAGCATTTAATGCAATGTCATGTTAGGCCCGCCACGCAGTAGGTGGGCAAATGCATTCGCCGCAAAGACCAGACAAACCGCATACCTTGAACTTGGGCACCCCTATAAAGTAAGGTTAGGTCTCGCTCAATCAGTCTCTCCCGATCCGGCCCGCCACGCAGTATATGGGTGAACACATTCTCTGCAAAGACCTAGACAAACCTTAACCCTTGAACCCGGGCACTCCTACAATGTCAGGTTAGGTTTCCCTTAATCAGTCTCTCCCGATTCGGTCCGCCACGCAGTAGTTGGGCGTATGCATTCGCCGCGAAGACCTAGACAAATCAAATGAACCCTACAAAGTCAGTTTAGGTCACCCTCAATCAGTCTCTCCCGTCACGTCTCCAGTCACGCAGTAGGTGAACGAAGCGTTCGCCGCAAAGACCCAGACAAACCTCACCCTTACAAAGTCACCAAACGTAGTGAACTACTTGGGTTGAAATATGGCAGAGGTATTGGTTATCCAATTAATGGTTCCGGGGTATACATACCCGCCTCCCAAATTGATATCGGTATATTTTTAAATTTTCGCTGAATTTCGTATTAACGTAAATATTTACTGTCAAATGTGCATAATGTAACAAAGAAAAAGTGCTGTTAACTCAATACTCTTAAAAATTACAATATCCTGTAAAGCCAGTTGAAGTATGGTTAAATAAATGAAGTCGCCTGATTGGTTAATTTCTATCGGACCAACAAAAGTTCAGTAAAACCAGATAAAGGTACATGTTTTCTATGACTATGATGAACAAAGTATTCGGATCAAGAAAGGTACAGCAAAATCAGATATAGGTACATACGTTATACGATTATGTGGTCAATAAACGTATGTCAATTAGGGTAGATCAACAAAAATTACGCAACCGATTCCCCCACAAATTTTGAAAATTTTATGAACAGTACATCAAATAGTTTTACTAGCAAACTTGGTATTTATTGTAAAGTTGTTGCCAATTCATACAATTCATACAATATTTTCAACGTGCGCATCGAAATGGCGTTTAGAATCAAAAAGTACGCTTAGATCTTTTATACAGTAAACGCGCTCGAGTAAATAGTTACCAATATAATAATTGTGTATAACAGCGTTGTGATTTTTAGTAAAGCTTATTTGTTTACATTTGTTGTAAATTAGGTAAAGTTTGTTTTCATTGCAAAATGCTACGAACCTTGCTGAGTCGCTTTGGATGAGCAGACAATCGTTTAAATTCCTATCAATGGCAAATATTTTTTATATCATCGGCGTACAAAAGAAATAAACAATGCATGAAACATTTAGTAACAGTGTTAATAAAAAGTATAAATTACAGCGAACCCAGGATTGACCCCTGTGGCACACCAGAAGTAACTGATTCCCACGTAGAAGTATGTTCTCGTTCTTGCTGTCTTTTTGTAAAATATGAGACAAACCAACGTAATAAGTTTCGCCTAATTCCGTTGAACATAACCTTTTTAATAAGAATAAGGTGGTCAACCTTGTCGAAAGCTTTTTTGAAATCGCAGTTATTGCATCTACCTGATGGCCTCGATCCATGTTAGTGAATAAGACATTTGAGCAAATAAGTAAATTACTCATGGTAGATTTGCTTTTTATAAACCCGTGTTGTTGTTCTGTAATTTTGGCGGCAAGCTGGGGATATATATTGTCATGGACAAGTCTTTCGAAGAGTGTAGGGATCGACGAGAGATTGGATATTGGCCTATAGTTTTACACTTTTTGACGTGAGTCAGCCTTGTAGACCGGTATAATATAGGCCAACTTCCACCTATCAGGGGAAATCCTGTCACTTAGGCATTTATTAAAAAATATGGTAAGTGGCACATACAGTGACGACGCAGCACATCTGAGGAAAAACGCAGGTATTCCATCATGACCCGCACCCTTGTTTATATCTAGCGACTTTAAACTCAAGTCCTCAAGTTGGTCGATACTAATTGTGTTATTGATAGAGGAGGATGCAAATGTTGACTTAAAGAATTCAGAGAACATATTACAGATTTCCTGGGCATCGTTACATTTGCGCCCTTCGAAGGACATAGTAGCAGGGTATCCATCAGATAATTTTAATGAGGATATGTATGACCAAAAACTTTTAATATTATTTTGAAATGAACTTTCGATGTTGTCGAAAAATAACTTTCGAGATTCACTATCCAGTTTTTTGTATGTAGCAAGAAGGAAAGTTCACGACATTCAGAAAGACCTTTATGTGTCTTCCATTTGAGCCAAACTTTATATTTTTCCCGTGATAAACCTCTGCCATAGGTCACCCCAAGTGGTTCGCTACGTTTGGTGATTTAGCAAAGGTGCCCGGGTTCATAGGGGTGAGGTTTGTCTAGGTCTTGGAGGCTGATGACCAGGACATACTGAACCCCAGATTCATACCCACCCCTTAAACCCTTTTCCTTCCCAGAACTCTCCTCTACTTCCTTTCCTTAAAAAACCCTCCGCACAGCATCCAAAAAGATGACATAGGCCCTGACGGAAATGATTTTCCTCAGGGCTTCCTCTGTGGAGCTCACGTAAAAAAAAATATGCTCGGGAGTAAACCATATCGGAAATTTGTCATTTCGTCGTGCCAATACTTGAATAAACTTATCAATTACATTGTTTATTTTTAAATAAAATCGATCTACTGCTTCTTCTACTGATAAATTTGTGGCTTCAGATAATAAATCAATACAATTAATGTCGTAATTAATCTGAGTATAATTTAATATCATTATAATTTTATAATCAGCTTTCCTGAAATTGCACCTCGGCTCTTTTTTGTTACTGCTTTTGGTTGAACGGAGGATATATCAAATTCAAGGGCTGGGTGGTGTCTGTCCTCTAAAAGCAGAGGGTCGTTGCTACGTGTAACATTTATTTCGTGACTATAGAATGTGAGGTCTAAGTATTTTTCATTACGTATTTATTTATTTAAACGCCATAGCATGGCTTTTACATTCAAGTGAGTACATAACATTATAAGTATACAGTGGTACACAGGAGATAATCAATAAAAAAACAATTATGGTTGGGTATTTTTTTAAATTTTTTTTTACATTAACTCCACACAGGAGGCCCTGAGGAAAATAACTTCCCACAGGGCCTATGTCATCTTTGAAGATGCTGTGTGGAGGGTCTTTTTGAGGAAAGGAAGGAGTGAACACAACTGTTCGTACACAACTGCTAACCCTGTACAAATCGCAAGTGCTCCGAGGAACTAGCGTCATTGATCCCCTCGGCACCGGTGTATAGTCGGGAAACACGCCAAACACGCGCCCAACATTTGTATACGGTTGACATTAGTCGCATGAGAACGGGTCGTTTCTATGACTCGTTCTTGAGTTCAACGGCTCGGCTGTGGAACGATTCGCCGGCCTCTGTGTTTCCTCCCTCCTTCAACATGGGTCTCTTCAAGACCCGATTTTTTTAACAAAGTTTTTTAGGTGGTAAAATTTCCCTAATGTGGATCTTAATCTACTCCATACATTTTAAATATGATTTGACCAGTTAAAATTGACATCTATTGTAAGACCAAGGTATGTATATTGGTACACTTTTTCTATAATTGGGCAATTACACTGCTAGGATTGGTTTCTTGTATGTAAACAATCATATGAATGACTTTTTATATTCAATCCCTTATCCTGACAATTTGCATATGGTGAATGTATAAGCATGTATTTGTTTTTTTTTGAGATTATAATAATGCCATTGTCATGTGACCATTTAATTATGTTGTTTAGGTCTGTTTGTAAAATTTCCTTAATTTTTTGTGGATTTTTGTCAGCACATATAATGCTAGTATCAAACTACTACTACTACTATTACTACTAGTAGTCTGCAAACATGTAACATTTATAGCAATAGGTTAAGAATCATCGAGAAAATTGGAGAAATTATAATAATTTTATTTATCTTAAAAAATGGAACATGTTACAGTGTTACTTTTCCTCCATTAAAAGCATTTGCTTGTGGATGGAGGAGCTTGTGGATACATTTTAAATATTTACAATTTATACAGTCAGGTGTTTCACATAATATATGCACAGATTCACAGTTAATATACATACACCGTTAAAACACAGTTTAATGATATCGCAATCAAGATCCTTTAACTAAAAGATAAAATCATCCACATGTATTCAGTAATAAGTAAAATAGGTATAATTTTTAGTGTGACATTCATGTGGTGATGAGGGAAGCAGCAATTTTCCCGTTAGTGATTTCTCTAAAATGTTTTTTGATGGAGTTCAACAATTGTACTTTGTCATTAATGCTTCTGATTTCTACTGGAAGGTTATTAAAGAAGTATTTTCCTTGGTGTGTATAATGGTGTTGGTAATATAATATAATATAATATAATATAATATAATATAATAAAAGGTAATGTCAAAAAGCCATCTATTTCTCCACTACAAGATAAAAAACGAAATGCGTATTCCACAAACAGTTTCCTGTCAAAACAAAACACTGATGGAAAATTATGAAAAAAAAATTGTTATATCCCAATTCTAAACTGTATTTAACATGTTTTCTTTTGTTCAGTTGTGACCTATGTTCTAGCACGGCATATTCGATATTTAGAATTCGATGCAGAAATAACATAAAAATAAAAACATTAACTTGACATAGATAATCGATTATCCAAAGAAAATCGAATATTTTAAACTGTAATTAGCGTAATTGGAATTACAAAAAGAATAACTTAGAAGTTTTAGTATTATAATAAAATTTTATTGGAAAAGCTGAAACGAATTTGTAAAAAAATGAGTTTATTACTTTTTTTCAGAAAAACTAAAATCCTGGTTTACGAATAAACTGACAATTATTGGAAATCTCCTTTTAGAGGAAGAGGTTACTTGTGCGATGAATTAAACCCAGGTGGAGAACCCAATGCATTTATTTACACAGTTTTTAAATTGTTGACATCGCACCTTTTAATTTGGGTGGCGGGAAATGGTTTATTGGATTGCCAACACTCCTGCAATAGGTCACCCCATGTGGTTTGCTACGTTTGGTTACTTAGCAGGGGTGCCCGGGTTCATGGGGTGAGATTTGTCTAGATCTTGGCAGCTGATGCTTTTGCCCACCTACTGAGTGGCGGGCCGGATCGGGTGAGACTGATTGAGAGATACCTTTTGATTTCTCCAGCCGGACTCTCTCGACCCATCGCCTTGCATCGCAGCGGGAGGAATGGATTCCTACATCCGTCACTCCTGGACACATTGACCCCCAGATTCCGACCCACCCCTCATACCTTTTTCCTTCTCAGAACTTCCTCTCCTTCCTTTCCCTAAAAAGACCCTCCACACAACATTCCCAACGACGACAAAGGCCCCGTGGGAAAATGGTTTTCCTCAAGGTTCTTATATGGAGCTATTGTAAAAAATAAAAATAAAATAATATATTTGCGAAGTTTGAAGAAATAAAATAAAGCACTGAGAATAGGTGAGTCAATTTTCAGCTGTAAAATTTTCTGTTTGCGTTTTTGCGCTAAAGGTGTGGGTTAAATTTATTTTTAAAAATTGAATAAAGTTGTAATAATGTACCATAGAACATTTAAAAAAATTATAATCTCATGTTTTGAAAACAAACTTCCCTTTAAAGTTTTCAAAGACCCCTCCTTAAATTTCAGGTTCGAGTCTGGCTAAAACTTTCCTTTAAAGTTTTCAAAGATCACTCCTTAACTTTCAGGTTCGATTCTGGCTAAAACTTTCCTTTAAAGTTTTCAAAGACTATTCCTTAACTATTAGATTCGACTCTGGCAAAAATTTTCCTTTAAAGTTTTCAAAAACCCCTCCTTAACTTTCAGGTTCGACTCTGGCTAAAACGCGTGAAAAATAATTTAATGGAGACATTTAAATTAATTTAAACAAATTTTAAGCAACCACCGACACAAAAAAGAGCTGATGACCTTGAAACGCCTGAACAGATTTTCATGAATTGTAACTAAGAACCACCTTGATCACGTCAGCTTTCAAACGAAAAAAAAAACCGCATCACAATCGGTCCATTCCTTTAGGAGCTACGATGCCACAGAAAGATACTCAGATAGAAAGACACACAGAAAGTCAAACTTATAACACCGCTCCTTGCGTCGAGGGTTAAAACGAGATATTAAAACACAAGGTTATTTGGATTTTGCATGCTTAAAATCAGAGAGGTGCAAAATGGGTACCCGAAACCATTTGAAATGCAAAATGGAAATGGGTCCTAACCTTCCCATTTGAAAATGCAAAATGTAAAATGAGTTTTTGAAAAGGATTTCAAATGCAAAATACCTATTTTCAAAATGCATTGAAAATGCTAAATGGTTTCTCAGGTCAAACAATGAAAGAGTAAAAACAAACAAAATAATAAAATAATTATTGAATTTTTATTTAATAATGGACATCAAAGTAGAATAATTTGTGGAAAAACTTTCATAAATACTGATAAGTACACTGTAAAAAAATCTTGAATGAAGTGGAATATAATTTAATTATGTATCAATTATTAACTAAATATAGTCATTTTTAATGAAGTTTCTTAAGGCCATCATCGGTTGGGTTATTCTCAAGTAAGGGGGCATTCATCTGTGAGCAATAAAGAAAGACAGGACAGACAATATAATATGTGGTAATAATTAGCATATTGAAAATTATCAACAGTATTACTGATACACCTGCTTTGCTACAACTCATCCAGTTCAACATCCCTTCCCGTAGACTCCGAAATAATGAATTGCTGTTCCTCATTGATTTTTTTGGTGTAAAATTAAATGAATTTCGGCAGTCGATACGCAATATTTAAATGCGTTGTCATGTATCAATTGTAGTGTCTTCTATATGTACTTTTTAGATTTTATATTGTCATTGCTATTAATTTATATGTGCTCTCCCTTCACTGTCATCTCTGTTTTTTTTTATTCATGTTATTATTATGTTTTTAATGGACTATTGTCCGTAAATTAATAAATAAATAAATAAAATACCAGACAGTGACAGTGACTAAATTCTAACATACCTACAATAACACGATCAACATGTCACTCGAAGAACTTAACCAAAAATTCATAGATACGATGAATGAATTTGAAAAACGAGTCGGTAAATCCAACAATAAACCGGGCAACTCGACTTCTGACTTCTCAAGCCTTCGCGGAGACTTCAAGATGAAGATGATATCGGAGATGAGCGCTCTCCAAGAAAATTTTGATTAACATGAGATTCGTGTGGATGCCATCGACGCTGCATGCAGAAAAAAGCTAATACTTCTACATGGCATAAAAGAAGATGAACCAGAATATATACGATCCCTTGAAATCGCGGTGCTAACCGGCCTTGGGTGCCCTGAAGACGCCGTCAGGGGTATCGTCTACACCAGGAGACTAAGACATAGTCGTGCGAAACGGATCGGTGTGGGAGGGGTAGAAAGGACTGAAAAACTCTTCTCTTCTGCTAACTGAATCCCTAACAAAGAGGCGTCAAAAACTCCTTTCCTCCGCTCGTTCAACTTTTTCGAATAACAAGTGCTGGACCAGCGACGGCACAATTGTGTTTCTGCTCTCGGACGGCACCAAGCGCGACTACCTTCAATACTCTGAAACAGTTAGATGTCGCGGCAGCCCTCTTGACCAAATCTGTCAACCGTCTGCCAGCACCAGCACCAGTACCAACACCTGCATCAACACCAGCACCAATACCAGCACCAGCACCAGCACTAGCCCCAGCCCACTCTGTCTCCATATTCAATACGATGGCTCCAGATCGACCGGTCTGAGATCAAGCGCGAGAAACACAAAAAATAAGTGTCATATATTGATACATGAATAGTTTTTTGCATTATAATCAATTTTAATAGTTTAATGGATAGTTTTAAATAACATTCTTAAAAAAAATTAATAATAAACGGCGTTAAACTAACTTTCTTGCAAATTAAACTTTGTTGCAAAATATCCCAAATGCTGTTTACAATACCACAATAAATCATTGAGGTATTAACCCAATGTAACCCATTGAGGTATTAACCCAATATAAGGGGCGTTCATCAAATTGGATCATCACTTAACACAAATACTTTCAGGTCATGGTGAATTCAGGGGAAGACTGCACAGCCTGACCCTGTCTCCCCATCCAAACTGTGCGTGTGGTGACACAAACCAAACAGCCGAGCACATTCTGTGGCAATGTGAGATTTTGACGGACGCAAGGGACGAAATGTTGGAAGGTCTGAAAGTAACTACGAGACCAGCATGGAATGCGGATCTCGTGTCGAACAAGGAGAATCTCGAATGCCTGAGGAAATTTACAAGGATTCGGGTTGAGAGATGGCCTGAACTTAGAGTCGATGATTAAATTTAACTTCATTATGTGTTTAGGATCCAGGTGTAATTGCTCCTGGCATCCACGGTCACCCTTTTATAATATTTATACTACTACTACTGCCCGGATATTACGCACTACATTTTCTTATTCACACTGAAACTTTTTACTCATGTATCATGTTTTGTATTAATATATATATCATGTTTTCTTAGGTACCATCTTCAACAACCTATTTAACATCTAAAATTTGTCTATTACTTGTTTTTTCTTTTTTGTTTAACTAGATATTATCAATAACCTTCGCGTATCCTAACTATACTTGCATTTTTCTAGCACTCTTTTTCTAAATCTAAGATATATATATGTATATATATATCAACAAGTTTTTCGTGTCTTGACTTGTATCATTCAAGGAGCCGGAACTGAACTACCATCTCATTTTTGTATTGTCCTACACCCTATCAAGGGGGTGGACTAGATCTATGTCCGTGCAACAACCGAGAAGATGACTCCCAAGATAGCCGCTGCAAAACCCGCCCGCGCCTCCCCCGTCGCCATGAGCGGGCCAGAAGACCAACCGTAGCGGACCGGTGCCCTTCCGCTCTGCATCCTGTGACCCGATGCTCTCTTTTATCCCTAGTGTCTTCAGGTCTTTCTGTCTTCCCTTAATCCCAACATTTTCTTCGAGGGCCTACCGGGAAGCCGGCTTAGGGGCGTGGACACCGAGTCTCGCTTGCGACTGGACTGATGGCTCCGCTTATTCTCGGCGAGACTGCGGGGTGACTGTAGCTCAGCTGCTTTGGTTAAGTTAAACAATCTCATCATAATATGTATTTTTTATTTTTTATTCTGCATATTAACTAACTTTTATTTCAGCTACATCAGGTGGCGGAGATGAGACGTGATACTGTGAAATAAATAACTAACAACATGTACGCACTCGCATACTGCCTGCTAAAAATGTATGCCCGGACATTGGGGGTCTAGAGTAATTTTAAATAAAAAGTAGCTTCTTTATAAATAAAAAAAATTAGAGTCCTGACGAGTACGGTGAAGGAGGAAACCATCTGTTTCCTTAGAACGCCGTGGGAAAGTGGTGGGCAACCTCCAATAACCCAATGTAATTAATTAATAATGACTCATTTTTGTAGTATTTATGTGGGTACATCTGTAGTAAGAATTTGGCCTACTTATTTCGATAAAATTAACCCAAACTCACGCTATTAATTATTCTGTCATAGTTTATCTGCTTTAATTTTTTAAAATCTTTTTTAATACACGGGTTTATCTTCCTTCTAATCTTCTCAAACTCAAACAGCCTTACAAAAAAAAACTTTTCACGGCCGATAACCTGTGTTGCTCCAACAACATGAATAAACCCTGTATACACTAAAACACGAACTATTACTAATAAGCTTCATTGTAACACCTGGCAACATTGTAAATGGCCAAATTTACTTCGTAAAAATGGTTGTTTTAATTCTTTTCCACCAGGGGCATTATTGGTGCGCCTGCGCATTTGTACTCCGTGGCCCACGCAGAAAAAAACAGTTTTCCTTTTGAGTGTGTAATAAACGGGACACATATTAAAGAAGTAAAATCCATCAGGGACCTTGGGGATAAACTGGATGTAATATTAAACTTTATACAACACACCAACGAAATCATCAACAAAGCCAAAAAAACGCAAAGATTTTTAATTCGTATAACAAAACCTTTCCGCAAAATTAAAACTCTTTATTCTCTTTACACACCGTACTTTCATCCCCACTTAGAAAACTGCACACCGATCTGAACTCCTTTCTACCAAACCCATGTCGAAAATATAGAAAGAAATTAAAAAAAAAAATTAAACACACAAATTATAAACAATACTTACACTTTTCAAATTACACCGAATTTACTTTCATAACTTCAACTGCCTCTATAGACGACGTTTAATTTTTGACCAAACCTTGTTATTTAAAATTCTGAATAATGGACTGGACTCACTAGAGCTTACCAACTTAATAAAAATTCATATTTCGACAATATTTATTAATAATTAATAACAATCCAATTTATTTAATTTACCCACATGCAGAACTAATATTAGAAAAAATCCCCGATTCCCCGTATATGAGCGCAATATAATACAAATTAATATCCTGTTGCCACTATTATTTAGTCTCTATTCCAGTTATGTCTTTAAAAGAGCCCTAAGTAATACTGGTAAGGGTCTGAAGATAAATGGAGTTGTCATTAATAACAGAATAACGCAGATGACAGTATTAGCTATCAAGTTTGGGGAGCATGTTACATGTTACATACATTGCAATACATGTAAGATATTGACATACTCTCTTCATTAGGTAGCTGACGCATAAAGTGCTCAGTTGGTATTTAGGTGGCAAACTCCATCCCATGGTGTCCAACACTCTTATATTTTATTGCAACATATCTTATATATATTTAGTTGTCAAGTTTGGGGAGCATGTTACATGTTACATACATTGCAATACATGTAAGATATTGACATACTCTCTTCATTAGGTAGCTGACGCATAAAGTGCTCAGTTGGTATTTAGGTGGCAAACTCCATCCCATGGTGTCCAACACTCTTATATTTTATTGCAACATATCTTATATATATTTAGTTGTCAAGTTTGGGGAGCATGTTACATGTTACATACATTGCAATACATGTAAGATATTGGCATACTCTCTTCATTAGGTAGCTGATGCATAAAGTGCTCAGTCGGTATTTAGGTGGCAAAATCCATCCCACGTCCAACACTCTTATATTTTATTGCAACATATCTTATATATATTTAGTTGTCAAGTTTTCCCCAAACTAAATATCTTATATTTTAGGTATAAGCTGTTTGTCTCTTACAAATAAATAAATAAAAAACGAAATTAAATGAGCTTTTTTCTTGAATAAATCAAAACAGTCGGCTGGTGTTAAACTGGAATTTAAACCTTATCGCCATCTACATAAGAAGTGTTTTTGTTAGCGGCCCATATTTTACACGACGTGGTGCAAGAAATAAAACAAATTATATTTTATTACAACTCATCTTATATATATTTAGTTGTCAAATTTGGGGAGTATGTTGCATACATTGCAATACATGTAAGATATTTATATATTTTCTTCATTAGGTAGCTTACGCATAAAGTGCACAGTTATCATTTAGGCGGCAAACAGCTTCATCCTGTGGTATCCAACACTCTGGATGTCTTGCGTCTCGTTTCTCCAAAAATTTTATCGGCCGATCTCCTTCATACGCAGATCTTGCCCTTGCCAGAGAGCAGAGAACCAACGCAACGAACCAGAATAACATTTTCACATACATAATGATCACTTTTGATAGCGCTGAATATGTCGTACCACACGGCGTGTGATTCATATTTATATAAGGACTCTTAGATGCGTTTATAATCTATTTATCAGAAGTATCATTAAATCAAACGGCTTGGATAATTGTTTGATTATTTTTTCAAAATTTTGTTACGACGTAACATAATCACCGTCACTAATTGATTTTACTAAATTTAACGGTTCAATGACAAAACAGAACAGCGTCAAATTAGAATATTGGAAAAAAAATAGAGTAAAGAATCCAATTCAACCTATGTAATATTTAGCGATCGCTGCCCGGCTAGGGCCCGGTATAGCAGTCACTCTATATCTTCGCTCTGTACGACATTCTGCGCTCCAATTTAAGCGGGCTAAATCTACCGCTCAAGATTTGGGAAACCGCAGAATATCCTCCCATTTAACATGCCGAGGTGGTAGAAGTCACACGCCAAATCTGACATTTAAGTAAATAATATTTGAATGCTTGAATAAATTTACGTAAAAACCTAATTTTACAAGTGTGTACTATTATATTAGAAAGAGTAACGGAAATGCGGGATCTTGGCATAATAATGGACGAGAAACTAGACTTCACGGTCCACATTCAACAAACTGCAAATAGGGTATGAAAACATTAGAATTTGTAACAATTAAAAACTTTGAATCATTACAAACTATTGTACACATCCCTTGTTAGAAGCCTAATAGAACATAACTCCATAGTCTGGTCGCCCTTTTACAAAATTCATATTCATAGGTACTATTGAAAGAATTCAAAGAAAATTTCTACGTTTCGTTAATTGTAATTTAACATCCCTTTAGAGCACATAAATTACCCGTCGTCAATGAATATTTTAAATATTACAACTTTAGAAAACAGACGAAAAATAAACGACCTAACCTTTTTATTACAATTATTAAACTCTAAATAAGGAGTTGAGTCCATTTAAAAAAAATATCAATGTTCACATTCGAACTTAAAGATTTGTATTTATTTTTTATTTTTTAAAGTTCGTGTTAAGATTTCAGGTACTGAAATATTAATATTTGTGATTGTCACCCTAATGGTTGTGGCAACATTCTTTTGTGTTGGCAATTGCCAGGGCGAGTTCGTATTGCCACGGATTTTAATTCCTTCTTCTCTTGTTACCATCCGTCTTGGGCGGGTCGTTTTTGGCAAAACGTCTGCTGCCAGGTTTTCACTTCATGTGGGTTATAAAACCGCGGAGAGAGATAGCATCATTGAGCTCACCCTACATGAGCTACCCTACGGGTCTTTTTATTGTGTGAATAAAGACCAATTATTCAAGAGCTGGAGTTATTATTGAAGAGTACTCCAGCCACACTTCCCTTTGGAATCTGGTGTTACCACGCCGGATTGCTCTGTCAGGAGAGCGGAAGTACAGATCCTGAACATTGGTCCTTCGAGCCGGATGATCATTATTTGGATTGATTCATTCAAGCTGGGTGATCATTATTTGGATTGATCCATTTGAGACGGAAGATCATTATTTGGAGTGGCCCAGTCAGGCCTCATCATCATCGGGAGTGGTCCAGTCGGCGTCCTCATCACCATCATTGGATTGATCAAGCGAGCCTCATCACGACGCTCGCATGCACAGAAAATCAGATTGTAGCCTTCCTTTCATTGTCCTTTCAAATTCCATTTTAATAAGCTAAAAATCTGTGTAGATGCCACATTATTTCGTATTGATTATATCGAATTATTCGGGTGTTCATAATCAGATGCTTTCAATATAGCATAAATTTATTGGTGATAATAATTTTTATTGTTGTATTCAGTCTGCCGAATAACTTTGCTTTGCCTACCTACATTTCTAGCCACGCGTTTGCAAGTTTCGTCTTTGTATGCCATAGTATTGTGATTGGGTACTCTATGATCTATAGTATTAATCATTTTTGTTTACGTCAAACCGCGTCAAATGGCGAAATTACACACGTCAACCACATTGATGCCATTTGGTTGAACGGCGTATAATTGAAAGGGTGTACTGTTTACACGTACTTGACAGAAGTGGACCATTCAATCACATTTCTGTCATAGATTTTAGAATGTCTTCGAAACAGGTCGTGCGCGCGGGAATTAAGTTAATGTGTGATCATTTAATTAACGAGTTAATGAGAGGCGTATGCACTTCCCTCCATTTAAAAACCATTTTCTATGTTGACAACTCACTACAAAATAAACAGTCACAGTTTGACAATTCAATATGCGCGGACAGTGCTGCGCGCGCATGCAACGCCGCATTCGCGCATGCGCACGAAGAACAAACGAACCAATCGCATTGAAAATATTAAACAAGTTGAATATTTTCAATGCGGTGGAAAGATGACGCGCAATGACATGGAAACATGCAATGTCTTGTTTACACGGGGCAATTTGGTATCTACAACCTAATTGCGCAGCGGAATTGAAAGGTCTAATATGCCCAAAACTGCCGTATTGTGTTTTCAGTTTTTAAATCAAGTTAGTGTTATTTCGTTAAAAAATGGAACTCGACAGGTTGATTAAACGGCGCGGGGTTTTGAAAGGTTCATTAACGAGATTCGAAACCTATTTAAGCAACGAAAATGATATTACACCTGGCGTATTGTCATCGAGGTTAGACGCCATCAAGCCTTCTCTGATAGAATTCTCGGAATAAGTTCGGTTTATGGGCGAAATTCCTAAAAAATAAAACTAGTTATTTTTATACTAATTTGGGGTCGGGGAATCCGAATCTGAAAGAATTAGGCGGCGGCAAGCAATATTAACAGAATTACACGACTTTAAAAAATTTTATACACATACAGGAAAATAGCCATTTTGGAAGCATTTTGATTCCTAGAAAATCAAACTAGTTATTTTTATACTAACTATGGGCCGGGGAATCCGAATCTGAAAGAATTAGGCGGCGGCAAGCAATATTAACTGAATTAAACGACGTTAAAATTTTCTATACACACACACATGAAAATAATCATTTCGGAAGTATTTTGACACACGCAGTACAAAGATCATAGAAAAACAAGAAATATACAAAAACATGTGCCGGCAGTGTTACCAGCTCTCAAAAATATTTATCCCTATATCAATAATTTCCGACACGATAATTCTTCACATAACACATTAACCTGATGAATTACGACTATCTCAACGGCGTATTCTTAAACCAAAAGTATGAAAATTCGTAGTCTTAAAAATGCGTAACCTAACCTAACCTAACGTTAGGTTTGTGTAACATGGTTTGTGCCCCTTTATACCGCCTGCTCGCGTCCCTAACCTAACCTAACGCTAGGTTTGTGAAACATGGTTTGTGCCCCTTTATACCGCCTGCTCGCGTCACGGCAAAAAAACATCCCTGTTTTCAAGTAGTTTAGCGGCTACGCTAGGTTTGTGTATCATGGTTTGTGCCCCTTTATACCGCCTGCTCGCGTCACGGCAAAAAAACATCCCTGTTTTCGAGTAGTTTAGCGGCTACGCTAGGTTTGTGTAACATGGTTTGTGCCCCTTTATACCGCCTGCTCGCGTCACGGCAAAAAAACATCCCTGTTTTCGAGTAGTTTAGCGGCTACGCTAGGTTTGTGTAACATGGTTTGTGCCCCTTTATACCGCCTGCTCGCGTCACGGCAAAAAAACATCCCTGTTTTCAAGTAGTTTAGCGGCTACGCTAGGTTTGTGTAACATGGTTTGTGCCCCTTTATACCGCCTGCTCGCGTCACGGCAAAAAAACATCCCTGTTTTCAAGTAGTTTAGCGGCTACGCTAGGTTTGTGTAACATGGTTTGTGCCCCTTTATACCGCCTGCTCGCGTCACGGCAAAAAAACATCCCTGTTTTCAAGTAGTTTAGCGGCTACGCTAGGTTTGTGTAACATGGTTTGTGCCCCTTTATACCGCCTGCTCGCGTCCCTAACCTAACGCTAGGTTTGTGTAACATGGTTTGTGCCCCTTTATACCGCCTGCTCGCGTCACGGCAAAAAAACATCCCTGTTTTCAAGTAGTTTAGCGGCTACGCTAGGTTTGTGTATCATGGTTTGTGCCCCTTTATACCGCCTGCTCGCGTCACGGCAAAAAAACATCCCTGTTTTCGAGTAGTTTAGCGGCTACGCTAGGTTTGTGTAACATGGTTTGTGCCCCTTTATACCGCCTGCTCGCGTCACGGCAAAAAAACATCCCTGTTTTCGAGTAGTTTAGCGGCTACGCTAGGTTTGTGTAACATGGTTTGTGCCCCTTTATACCGCCTGCTCGCGTCACGGCAAAAAAACATCCCTGTTTTCAAGTAGTTTAGCAGCTACGCCGGGTTTATGTAACATGGTTTGTGATACAAAAGAACGTGCCCCTTTATAACGCCTACTCGCGTCAAGGCATAAAAACTCCACAATACTAGTTGGTGTACCTTCCTAAAATATTTGAGAATCAATTATAAAAAATAAGTACTTAAAATATAAACATGTTATTTTACGTTATAAATATTACTGCTTAATGGCAACACTTAATTTTGTGTGGTAAAAACATCTATGTTATCGTGTTTTTCTATGATCTTTGTACTACATGTGTCAAAATACTTCCGGAATGATTATTTTCATGTGTGTGTGTATAGAAAATTTTTAAGTCGTGTAATTAAGTTAATATTGCTTGCCGCCGCCTAATTCTTTCAGATTCGGATTCCCCGGCCCATAGTTAGTATAAAAATAACTAGTTTGATTTTCTAGGAATCAAAATGCTTCCAAAATGGCTATTTTCCTGTATGTGTATAAAATTTTTTAAAGTCCTGTAATTCAGTTAATATTGCTTGCCGCCGCCTAATTCTTTCAGATTCGGATTCCCCGACCCCAAATTAGTATAAAAACAACTAGTTTTATTTTTTAGGAATTTGGCCCATAAACCGAACTTTACCCGGTACATATTTTAAAATTGCATTAGGACAGGAAATGTTATCAAAATTTAAGAAGATTGAAAATGTCCCAAATATCTCAGTAAATTTACCACCAATCTCTATACCAGTGTTTTCAGGTGACAACCATAAATGGTTGACTTTTAAAAATTCGTTCATTGCCTTAATTCATGATAACAGTAAATTAAATAATGTTCAGAAATTTCATTACCTTATTAGTTATGTGTCCGGAGAGGCACTTGATTTGATTAGTTCTCTAGAAATAACCGGGGATAATTATAGTGCAGCTTGGACAATGCTTATTTCGAGATACGAAAATGTCCGACTTATAGCAAATAGACATTTGAATTTCTTATTTAATTTTACACCGTTAAAACGACAGAATCATCATGAATTACGGAATTTAATTGATCAAGCAAACATTCATTTGAGAGCTTTACACAACTTAAAGCTACCAACAGAACATTGGGATACATTAATCATACATATTCTAACCTCAAAGTTAGATAATCACACACGTAGCCTTTGGGAATCAATAGAGTGCGACGAAGTTTATCCTACGTTCGTGCAGTTTAGCAATTTTATTTCACAAAGGTCTCAGATCCTGGAAACTATCCAAGGTGACATTGGTGGAATGCAACAGAAATCGGAACCAGTTGCAACAAAACCAAGGTTTTTTAATTTTAAGGAAAGGAATTCTACAAACAAGGTTACGTTAGCATCGGGCAACGTTAATTGTATGCTGTGTAATGACAGTCATTTCATTTATTCGTGCAAAATATTTGTTAACAAAGAACCAGCGGCACGAAGAAAGCTCGTATCAGAGAACAATTTATGTTATAACTGCCTAAAACCGGGGCACCCTTCAAAGGTGTGCAGGTGGAAGGAAAAATGCAGTGTTTGTGATCGAAAACATCACACTCTGTTACATATCAATACTGATAATGTACAAGCGGGTACTTCAGCTGGCAAGGGTCAGTCGGAGGCACCAGTAAATTTAACATGTCATAGTGACATGAACGGGCGGGAAATTTTACTATCTACCGTAATAGTAAAAATAGAAGACGCGTATGGTGGAACACACAAAATACGCGCACTTTTGGATTCGGGTTCAATGTCTAATTTTATTACAAAGGATACTTGTAAAAGATTAAATTTGCATTGTACAAAGTTGAATATACCTGTTTCAGGTTTGCATAATAATTTAATTCATGTAAAGGAAACAGTTGACATTAAATTTAAATCATTATGTTCTCAATACCGGGATGAAATATCTTGTTTGGTATTAGATGAGATTTCTTGCAATCTTCCGCAGACCTTGATTAATCCAAAAATGTTGAACATTCCAGACGGTATCCAGTTAGCTGATCCGCAGTTTTACCAGCCAGCTTCTATTGATATGCTGATCGGAGCAGAGATATTCTGGCAGGTGGTTCGTACGGATCAGATACAGTTAGGAAAGGATAAACCTACATTGCATCGAACGGAGCTAGGCTGGATAATATCAGGAGCTGTACAGAGGCGTCATAATACGAGGCCAGTTAAAGTTTGTCATATTTCATTAAATTCTTTGCAGAATCAAATAGAAAGGTTTTGGAAGGTTGAAGAATATGAAAATAGTAAGCATCACTCTCTGGAAGATAGTGAATGTGAAAAGATTTTCAAAGGCACGCATAAACGCGATGCAAATGGGAGATTTGTAGTCAACTTACCATTTAAATCTAACCTATCTCAATTAGGAGATTCATTTAGTATTGCTAAAGGTAGATTAGTGTCAATGGAAAGAAAATTCTTAAGACAACCTAGTTTAAAGGAACAATACTCGGAATTTATTGATGAGTATCTTGCATTAGGTCACATGACTGAATGTGAACCTCCAAAACGCGATGAAACTACTTATTATTTACCACATCACGCTGTATTTAAAGAATCAAGCACAACTACTAAAATTCGTGTTGTTTTTGACGGGTCGGCTAAACCCGCTCGAGGGATTTCTTTGAATCGCGCTCTAATGATTGGGCCCACCATTCAAAATGATATATTTTGTCACTTGGTATTTTTCAGAAAACATCAATATGCAGTCACCGCAGATATTGCAAAGATGTACCGCCAAATTAATATCAACCCGGAACACAGAAATTACCAACGTATATTATGGAGAAAGGATGCGGAGGATTGTTCGAAACACTATAATAATGGTAATGACGTTTCATTTACTCATCCATTAGCTAGTAAATCCCTTAAGGAAAATTTTTATGTAGATGATTTTCTTTCTGGTAGTGACTCCATTGATACTTGTCACTTGCTTAAATCACAAATCATTAATGCGCTTGCTACAGCAGGCATGGAGATTAGAAAATGGAGGTCTAATGCGCCCTCGATTAATGATTCTAAAGATAATTTAGAATTATTGCCAAATGAATCCAATGAAGCTAAGATTCTCGGATTAATATGGGACACCAAACTTGATGAGTTTACCTATCAGGTAGAAAGCATAGACGCAAAGTTAGAAGTAACAAAACGTCAAGTTTTATCATTAATGTCAAAAGTGTTTGACCCTTTAGGACTGGTAGGCCCAGTAATCATTGTCGGTAAGATAATTATGCAAAGATTGTGGAAGCTAAAAACATCCTGGGATGACAAGCTACCCAATGACCTTTTATTGGCCTGGCAGACTTACACACTGAGTCTCAGTAAAGCAAATCATATTCGGGTACTGAGGAAAATTTTCTGCTTTAATAAAAAATCTTTTAGCTTACACGGTTTTTGCGATGCATCTCAAGGAGCATATGGCGCTTGTCTGTATTTAAGATCTACCGATGAACACGGCATTCACCAATCACAGTTAATATGCGCTAAATCACGTGTAGCCCCACTAAAAAATTTATCGTTACCAGCGTCTGTGAGTAATGGAAGATTTGTATCTAGGCGGAGCAAGGTAAAGGCACTAAATCCTTTTATGCAGGATGGGTTGTTGAGTGTTGGAGGTCGACTATCACAATCCGATATTACCTCGCTCTCTCAAAAACATCCAATTTTGTTACCACAAAATCATAAGTTGACTGACTTAATAATAACCCATCTGCATTATGAGAATTTACATTTAGGGTGTAATGCTCTGCTCGCATTACTGCGTTTACGTTTTTGGCCAATATATGGTAAAAACGCAATGAAGCGAGCACTGCATAAATGTATTGTATGTTTCCGAGTCCGTCCGCGCGAGTGTCGCCAGCTCATGGGTGACCTTCCTGCTGACCGATTCCGAATCCAAAAACCATTTTATGTAACCGGCATAGATTTTGCAGGTTCAATTTTAATTAAGTCTGGTTTGACCAGAAATGCTAAGAGTGTAAAATCTTACATATGTTTATTTATTTGTTTTTCAACGAAGGCAATTCACCTAGAATTAGTGACTAATTTAACTTCAATGGCATTTATGAATGGATTGAAAAGATTTATAGCTAGGAGGGGTAAACCCTCACGACTCTTTACTGATAATGGAACTAACTTTACAGGTAGTTATAGGGAACTTACTGAACTATTTGATTTTTTGAAGGCATCTGATAAAGAAATCCATAATTTTTTAGCCCAGCAGAATATTAGCTGGAGTTTCTTGCCTCCCCGCTCACCGCATCACGGGGGACTTTGGGAAAGTGCAGTTAAAATGACCAAGTTACATTTAAAAAAAGCAATGCGGTCAACTGTTTTGACATACGAAGGCATGAATACCATACTAATACAGATTGAGGCTTGTTTAAATTCCCGTCCTCTGACTCCATTAACATCAGATCCAAATGACTTCAACGCACTCACTCCGTCACACTTCCTTATTGGCGACAACCTGTTAGCATTGCCTGAGCTTGATATCCACCATCTGCCTACAAACAGGCTTAATATTTACCAAAAGATGTCTACCGTTGTTCAATCTTTCTGGCACAGATGGAGCCGGGAATACTTAGCAGAATTGCAGAACCGAGTCAAATGGCAAGAAGGACGTCAACGCAGTTTACAGCCTGGTGACATGGTCATCATCAAAGACAACCAACTACCTCCGCAGTACTGGAGGATGGCGCGAGTGACGGAGATCCACCCTGCCCAAGACGGACGCGTCCGCGTCGTCTCCTTGAGGACGGCCAGAGGTGTCACCAAAAGAGCCGTGACACAGCTCTGTCTACTTCCCATGGAGGATCCTTCCTCCAACCTGGATTAAGAACCAATTACAACACTAAAAGTGATGTGATGTGTAAATCAAAGTGCCGTCAGGCTCATCAGTGCCAAGTGTTAAACTATTTTCTCATAAGTGGGTGCAGCGCACCAGAAGGTTCTACGTTATTAAACTTTATTTTTTAATGTCAAGTCTGACGTGGGGTTATATACTTAGTTATAAGTTTTTTTTGTTATTATTTTGATATCCATATATTGAATATTGTTTATTTTTGTATGTGAACTCGTTGGGTAAATTCTGAGTACCAATGTTGCAATCTCTTCTTATATTATTGTATGAAAAACAACTATTCCTTAATACTCGTTTTTGGGCGGGAATATGTTAAGATTTCAGGTACTGAAATATTAATATTTGTGATTGTCACCCTAATGGTTGTGGCAACATTCTTTTGTGTTGGCAATTGCCAGGGCGAGTTCGTATTGCCACGGATTTTAATTCCTTCTTCTCTTGTTACCATCCGTCTTGGGCGGGTCGTTTTTGGCAAAACGTCTGCTGCCAGGTTTTCACTTCATGTGGGTTATAAAACCGCGGAGAGAGATAGCATCATTGAGCTCACCCTACATGAGCTACCCTACGGGTCTTTTTATTGTGTGAATAAAGACCAATTATTCAAGAGCTGGAGTTATTATTGAAGAGTACTCCAGCCACACTTCCCTTTGGAATCTGGTGTTACCACGCCGGATTGCTCTGTCAGGAGAGCGGAAGTACAGATCCTGAACAGTTCGTTTTCAAAATTAAATTAATTCTCAATGTTCTATTAAGCCCACCAAAACGAGCGGAATCCGAGCGGTAAGAGGCGAGGTGTGTGTGACGTCATTTGACTCTAAAAAACACGTTGCTTTGGCATTTTGTATGGAGATTTTTTTAATTCTTCGGGTGCACCTGCCCACCAGTCCGCGATTATCTCAGGGCTACGCGATGCTTTAAATGCCATCAGTATGGTCATATCTCTAAGGCCTGCACTCAAGAAGTAATAACCTGCCGCCACTGCGCCGCAGCCGACCACGATTATCAAGATTGCCCCAGGAAAACACAAGCTGCTGTATGTGCTACATGCACCAGGTTCAAGAAGCCGGCGGATCATGCTACAGGTGACAGATCGTGTCCTGTCCAGAAGGCAGACATCGAAACCCAGGTCCGATTGACTGATTATGGGTATTGAAAATTTCCTCTCCATAGGTCAGATCAACCTGCAGAGGTCACGGACGGCCACACTCGAGGCGCTGCGGGTCATGTCTGACCTTAAAATCGACATTTTGCTAATCCAGGAGCAATACTAGGTAAGACACCAATTAACTATCCAGGTGCTGTACTCGAAACTGGCACCTCACCGGGGGGGGAGGTATGGAGGTATGTACTTAAGGGGATTTCACGACGTAGCAGCAAGAGATCCGGATAATTCGGGGAACTTTTTTAATGCAGCCGTGGTATCAGCTGCCGAGCGGTCTTTGGGAAGATCAAACCCAAAGACTGTAGTCAGGACGCCGTGGTGGTCGAGTGAGCTGACTTCACTGAAAGGGGCCTACAAGAGAGCCTATCGAGCCCTGGGCGTATCCAGACGAGGCGGGTGCACGCAGGAGGAGACACACGCCCTCCAGTCACGACTCAGTGTCTCCCGTAGAGACTTCAAACAGGCCGTCCTCTCAGCAAAACGAGCTGCATGGCATAATTGGGTACAAGAAGTGGGCAACGCCAACCCGTGGAAAATCCACAGCACCACAGATAAAACGATAAAAGGCTCTGATCGGTATTTAACTAGCGTAATAAGTAAAAAGGACGGTAGGAAGTTGAAAGTGTGGACGTGACATCCACTCTCAATACACTTCTGGGCAAGTTAGTTCATATAGATTCAATAATTGGGGAAAGCGACCACCACAAACAGATTAGAAATCTGTCACGGCTCCCACCGAGAAACCTCGCCCAGGAGGTTAGGATGACACCAGTAACTAAAGCGGAAATCGAGTTGATAATCAAGGGTTTGGGTCTTAAGAAGGCACCAGGGCATGATAGGCTCAATGACGTAATAGCGAAGCAAGTATGGATCCACGCCAAGGAGGAGCTCTTCCAGGTGATGGATACGTGCATGAGAAGAGGAACTTTCCCTTCTGAATGGAAGAGGGGCGTGCTTAGGATTATACCAAAGGGGAACGGCAAACCAAGGTCGGACGTGAACCAACTACCATCCAATCACCCTGCTACATGTCCTGGGGAAGATCCTGGAGAAACTGATTAGACAGCATTTACGTCAAACCTTATCCCCACCCTGCGAGCGTCAGTTTGGTTTTGTCCCCGGTATGTCCACTGAGCACGCCATCACGTATGCGCTTGAATGGGTGAAGGCTTGCCAAAAGAGGTACGTAATAGGAATCTTTCTCGATATTGCTGGTGCCTTCGATTACGCGTGGTGGCCGATGATACTTGTCAAGCTCAAAAATAGGAAATGTCCACAAAACCTGTTCAAGATCTGCGCTTTACCTCTGCGACAGAACTATTATCCTTTCTTTTGGAGACTACCTGATTGAACGAGGAGTTGACATGGGTTGTCCTCAGGGTTCAATCCTTGGACCTGAGTTTTGGAATATTGTATTTGACGATTTCTCCAGGTTGCCCTTACCTGAGGGATGTATCTCGGTGGACTACGCTGATGATAAATTGTATCTTGTCTCGGGGAACAGCAGAAAGGAAGTTGAGAGTAAAGCTCAAGAGGTTTTAAGTGTGATTTTAGAATGGGGAAAGAGAAACCGGCTGACCTTCACTCCCTACAAGACTATGGGACTCCTGATGAAGGGTAAACTCAATAGAAGTAGAAACCCAACCATCAAAATGGGAGATACCAATATCCGATTCGTTGAGAACACTACATACCTATGAGTCACTTTGGATCGAACGTCTTCGTTCTTGACCCATGTTAAAGACATATAAAGCAAGGCCCAGGCCCTCTTCTTGAAATTGAGAAGAAGCTCTACTGCCGAGTGGGGATTGCGCTCTCCAGCGCTCCGTCTCTTATATAGGGGGTTTCACGTGGCGCAAGTCTCGTATGTGGCCTCTGTGTGGGAGCACCGCCTGGAGAATGCACTCATACTCTCGGCGCTCAAGAGAAGCCAGCGAGTCCCCTTGCTGGCGCTTTCGGGTGCTTATAGAACAGTTGCTTCCGACGCTTTGCCAGTCTTGGCCGGCATTTTGCCAATTGATCTTGAAATTAGGGAGGTGCTAACAAAGAAGAGCCTGACAAAAGGAAGACCCGCTATACACCTAGGCGTTGAACTAATACCAGGGGGGGGGCAGTGTCTCTCCCAGGTCTTCTTAGAGAGATTCGAGCAAGAACACCGAGAGAATGGCAAGAGCAATGCGACAGGTCGAATACGAGAAGATGGACTTACTCTTTCTTCCCGTCAGTTAAACTCAAAATGGTAGGGGCACATATTGTAAGGGACCACCATGTGACCCAAATACTGTCCGGGCATGGAATGTTTAGGGGAAGATTGCACAGTCTCTCTCTATCCCCCCATCCAAACTGCGCGTGTGGAAATACGGATCAAACAGCCAGGCACATTCTGTGGCATTGTGAGATTATGACGGATGCTCGAGAGGAAATGTTGGATAGTTTGAGATGATGATAGTGACCACGAGACCAGTATGGAACGCTGATCTCATCTCGAATAAGGTGAACTTCGAGTGCCTGCGGAAGTTTACAAAGGTTTGGTTTGACAGATGGCCTGATCTTAGAGACGCTGACCAGTTGTAAAATCATTGTGAGTTTCAGATGCCTGGTATATTTGATCCTGATGACCACTGACTTTTCTTTCTCATCTCTTTTATTACCATTGCTCCGATTTTTTGGTTTTCTATATCTTTATCTTCACCGTCTTTATGTTTCCTTAAATTTTAGATCCAAGCAGAGTTGAAAATATTTTATTTTTACTTCGATAATTTCCTGGTGGTTTAAAATCTTTATGTACTTCATGTATTTCTGCTTTTTCTCCCATTTCAGATTTCGATGTGCCGAATGGAGAACGAAGGTCCTGATGACTCCTTGGCTCAAAACAAATTGATACATTTCTGTTATTACTGAGAAAAATAAAAACATGGTGTATAATATATTCTACTTGTTGAATTATGAATTATGTCCTCTTATTTTTAGTTTTTCTTTATTTTTTGCAATTTTTTCTCTGTTTTAGCGATTCAGCAATAATCTGCGACCCTTGTGGCTGAAATTGAACTGTAAATGTTCTGTAATGTCAACTTCCCCATTTTGGGGGTGAGTTAGACCTCGTTTCTGCATACACTGGCGTAATTTTTTTTTTCGGAATGGAATCCTCACAACTCATCTCTTCACAGCGCCTCCCCCAACGACATGTGTGAGCCTGAGGTTTAGCTGGGCGAACTCGGCGTCTTTCCGCCCTGCCTCCGGCAACTCGACGCTTCCATCCTTAGGGTCCGAGAAACCGGCTAAATGGCGCGGACGTTGAGATTCATTCACGGCAGACCGACCACCATACACATACTGCCAGATGACGAGAGAGGTATCCCACCCGACACAAGCGTTCTTCATATCACAATACTTGTTTTCATTATCTTTTCTTGCAGATGGTTGCTACATACGCAAGATGCCATTACCCTGCGAGCAGCCGCCTTTTATGTTTTTCTGTTATCTTTTTTAATTAGTTTATCCCTGACTTGCTTTATATTTTTGGCATTTTGTATATTATGTAAGCACTTACATACTGCTTCCTAACACCGTATGCAGGAACACTGGAGGTCTAGATTCGTTCAATCTTAAATGTAGATTCGTTCTTTCAAAAAAATAGAGTCCTTGCGAGAGCCTTGAAGGAGTAACCATCTGTTACTAATACCAGGGCGGGTAAGTGGTGGATTACCTCCACTGGATGGCAGGCCGGATTGGGAGAGAATGGTTGAGAGAGTCCCTTTGGCTTTTCTTCTTCAAAGATGCGGTATGCATATAAAAATATAACTTTTCCTTTCTCACATCCTTAAAATACCCTCCACACAGCATCCCCAAAGATGGCATAGGCCCTGAGGGGAATTATTTCCCCCAGGGCCACCTGCGTGGAGCTAATGTAAAAAAAGGAATTACAGTAATTTTTCTTATGAATGTTAACCGTCCATCAGAATTAATGGAATTAAAAAAAAATTGAACAAGATTTCATAGTTAAATTATTAGAATTTGTGTTTCTCCCGCCGCCTTAACGTCCCAGCACGGTATTATGAAGTTTACGTTGATGTCAAACGAGCGATACGCTCTACGAAATGGGTAAATACGTCATGAAATAATGCGATTCAAGGACACAAATACATAATAAATCAAGCAAAATTACTTTCAACATGGAAGTTTATTGTTTAAATAATCATATTTAATTAAAAAACGCAGAAACTTGAAATATAAAATGTCTATAAAAGAGGAATATCCCGCCATGCATTGTTTTGTTATATCCCCAAAGGATTAGGCAGCGTTTTCGATGAAAGTTACCAGGCGGCTTGACTTTTTCCGACATTTCTAACAATTATCATTGTTTCAACCAATTTACACAAATCCTTGACAAATTACATATACCTAAACCTTCCTCACGAAACACTCTATCTATGGGTAAAAACCGCATGAAAATCCGTTCAGTAGTTTTCGAGTTTATCGCGAACAGACAGACAGACGACGCGGAGGCCTTTAATTTATAATATAATAATAATATGTTTTTATTAATTTCTTACACATTACAAATTTAGTTTTAATACATATAAGAAATTACGTTGTACATATAAATAGTATACAAAAAAAAAAAAAAAATTATAAATATTTATACATAAAAAAGAAACATCAAAAAAAAAAATCAATTTCAAAAAAATTTCAGGCAGTGGTGAAAGATCTCGTCAATGTGGAGAGACTCTTTCAAGAATCAAAAGAATTTCACTTTTGAACCTCTCCTCACTGACGCCAAACATATCAATCTCGGAGGAGATTTGGTTCAGGAGCAATATACTCCTTCCTACCGGGAGAACCATTGGCAGGTTAGTTCTACAGGCAGGAAGATAGAATAATCTATGCTGGCGTTGTCTAAGATAGTCATCCGGAACATAGATACTCACGCGCTCCAGGATGGCTGAATTCTCAATATAGCCACGCAGCAGTCTGAATAAGTGGGTAGCAGCGTACCCCTCCCTTCTGAGCTGCAGGGAGTGGAGTCCCAGCATGCCCAGAAGAAAGTTCGTCGGGTAGAGCCATGGATAGTGGCCGTACTCCCTCATGTAGAGAAATCTTAGAAACTTTTTTTGTGTAGAGATAAAGAAGATAGAGATGTACATACTTACACTTACTTAAAAAAACATAATAAAATAAACTAAAAATCGGCGTATATTATGAGTTGTGTGTTTGTGAATGATGTGTGCCATTCTTTGAAGCGTTTAAATATTATTTATTTAACATTTATTATTATTATTAACACTTATTTTTTATTTGGTTCAATAACATAATAATTTTATTATAGTATTTCGAGTATTAATTGTTAATTAACAATAACATAAGAATTATTTTAGTATTTGGTTTTTCGAAATATTATTACAATTTGGGAGGCGGGTATGGATACCACCGCCCCGGAAACTATTTATTGGATAACCAACACCTCTGCCATAGGTCACCCCAGGTGGTTCGCTACGTTTTGTGGCTTAGCAGGGGTGCCCGGGTTCATGGAGTGAGATTTGTCCAGGCCTTGGCGGCGGATGTGTATGTCCACGTGCTGCGTGGCGGGCCCGATCGATAGAGACTGGTTGAGGGAGGCCTTTTGTCCTTTCCAGCCGGACTCTCTCGACCAATGGATTCATTCTCCTGGACACACTGACCCCCAGATTCCCATCAACCCCCTCATACCTTTTTTCTTCCCAGAACTTTCTATCCTTCCCTTACTTAAAAAAAACCCTTCACACGGCATCCCCTAAGATGACATAGGCCCTGAGAGAAATTATTTTCCTCAGGGCCTCCTGTGCAGGGTAATTGTAAAAAAAAAGATATTGTGGGACTCACCAGGTGCTTTACCCGTGCTGAAGCCCACATTACAATTAAAATTCAATAAAACATGAAATAATAAATTTGAATGAAACAAAAAATTGAAAGTATATTTTAATGACGTTTGTTTTATAATGGTAATGTGCACGGTTTTATTCTTTTATGTTACGAATTTAATTCTGTACTTATCTGAATTTTTTTGTTTGTTTTTGTAACGAGTGAAAGATTGGTGAATGCTTTGAATTGGTGAATGTGGCTGGTAAATACCATAAATATGGTGTCTATTTTTTTTTTACAGTGAATACCGCACAAGAAGAGCCAGTGAGACTATGGCATCCCCAATTGGGGTATGTTGTGAGGCTGAAGGTAGTGGGGAGGGGAAGGAGGTGGGGAAGAGGAAGGTTGGGAAGTACCTGGCTATTCAGATCTGGTCACTAAACACGGCTATAGCCATTTTCAAGCAACGTTTGAATTCCGAATGGTGGCCTTACACCAGGGCGATACTGATAGTATCTTCCACTCTGGAACATGCCGCAAATATACTATATATTATTTTAAATGAATTAATTGTGAAATAACACAAATTAATCAAAAAAAAATTATTTGCGCATGCCGGGTTCGAACCCGCGACTTCCGGATTGTGAGTCAAGAGTCTTACCCACTGGACTACGGAGGTCGTCAAGCGTGTCGTCGTCTGTCGGAAGCTTGTGATTACTTAACATATTAAGTATCTTCGAGGAAATTGTGAGGGCCAAGTGGAAACAAGCCTCCCGCCTGTCCGTGAGAGTACAATGCAAGGAAAAGAAAGAAATGAGTATTAAGTATTCCACAAACGGTACAATGACGAAGAACACTGAAGAAAAGTGTGTAAAAAAATCACAGTGTGCAATTCACACGCGGTAGAAGTGAAATATTTAGGAAATAAAGTATACAAGAGTGGGGAGGCTACGAAGCACCGCACAAATAATAATAATAATAATAAAAACGTAATATTTGTATAGCGCAGTTTCGTGTTATTTCACTTCAAGTGCGCTTAACTATATTAAACTAAAGTAATCCTAAAGTGTTCCTTACGAGTCCTTACAAAATATCGATGAAACAAAGAGTTAGAAAGATTGCATTTCGTTGCCCTGAACCATAGACATCAGAATTCAATAGACCAGAAGATACAGACGAGGGGGTAAAACCAAACTATGAAGGGGGAAGAGGGGAAAGATGACTGTGATTCGTTATACAATCAATCTGACAGTAAATAGGCATCTCGCATTACAATATCACCATTTAGTTCTTAAAAGCAAAATCTGCTTTGAATGAATAGACCTTTTTACATGGGAGCGCGAATTGCTTGCCACGATAATAACATATTTGCTAAGGCCAAATGCTCGCCGCAAAAAGACTCGCCCCAATACACATAGCAATATTTTGTTGCCGCGTTTAGTTAAAACACTATTACAAATGTTTCATAATTTACTTACCCCTGTAACCAGCGACGAGAATACTGGAGAACCGCCCACATTCGCTATGTCTATATAATATGTACCTATAATGTATAGCGCAAGCTGCCGTTTTTGGCGTGATATTTCATAAAACGTATAGACGTTACTTTCGCGCTGGTCACTACAAGAATGATGACGTCACATATTTTAGATTCTCTCCCCTCCCCATGGAGTGAGCTGGCGCCAAGGCGGAGCTTATAGCCGGTTCCATGGGGAGGGGGAAATATTACGTTTTTATCACTTAGGGCAGGTCCAGATATATTCATATGTCCGTGCCCTGAACGCAATATCAGATTGAAAATCTTTTTTCCTATTGTAGTATATGTAATTATCGATGTGTTGGATATCATCATCGGAAACGTTCGGGTTCCGAAGTTTGACGAGCGGCTCTCGGTAGTCGGTACGCACAGCTGACGGGCTCGTTGCCGCGCTCAGATCTAATCTAGAAGCCCTTGTGGCCAGTCGCTAGAATAAGACATAAAATACAATACTACTTGAATCCATTGTAAAGTCCAAATAAAGAAGAAAACGAACTTACGTTGTACACATTATTATTGTGGGCAAGTAACCCACATTTAAAGAACATTACACATATACAACATTTTAAATCGAAATATGCACAAAACTCCTTCAAATCTTATAATGCCCTAAGAGATATTGACATTTTCCATTGTACCCTTAAATCGTTAAAAATTAAACTAACTGTACAATGTACTTAAATGAAAACTATTATTTCTTGTTTATTACTTTCTTTTAATAACTTTTTACTTAACATTATGTACTATTATTTTAAACAACTACTGGAAACTATTATTTTTATATTGATTTTTGATAATTTTTTACAACGTGCTTACACCGTATACCTACTATAATTGTTTAATTACCACTTGATTCATAGTCACATAATCATTAACCATTAACAACTAAATATTATAAATGGAACTTAACTGGTTTAAATTATATTCACTATTTTATGTTCAATTACTTTATACACAACTGTATGCTTCCTAAATAAACATAAATAAAAATATACAGTATATACTTCGACCAAGTCTATACAAAACAATGCCAAAAGAAAAAAAAATAACAATAACAAAGCTGTTTTGGAATAGGTGGGTGGCACAGATAATGATAAACAAAATATCAACCAATAGGAGCCTTGTAAAGTGAGCTCATAATAAAAGCGGTCAATGCGGCAAGGTTTCATTCGATCTCATTCTCTCGCCGGCCAAATCCTACAGATGAACGTGTTGGTCTTTTTTTAGTGTCGTTTCAATTTCATCGTGTTTCAAATCACAACGGTGCTAAAGAAGTTTCACTTCAAAAACTAATCCAACCTAACCTATGTTTTGCAATGTTCTGTTTTGTCGTGTTCTGTTTGGCCTGGTTACCCAATACAAGATGTGACCTAGCATAGCACATACAAATTGAATTCGATGTAGTAATAATTTTTTTTTTAAATACTAATAATTTGATATAGATAATCGATAATCCACGCGTATTAACATAATTTTACCACATAATTAACATAACCAAATTTACATGATTGGAATTACAACAATAATATAATTGTTATCAGATAACATTATGGTTAACTTTTTAAAGAAAGACAGAAGCGTAATTTTTACAAAAAATATTTTAACTATATTTTCATTATTTGTTTTAAGCACGACAAACATTCCGCGGTTACGAATAACCTAATAATTTTAAAAAAAAAACTTCTACTGCTTTCATTATACCCGTAAGCAGAAGATATTGCTTGCGCAATTATGAAGGATGCCAGCCAATGATGAAGGATGCCAGCAATGGAATTGAACCCACGACACGCGACGGTTGGGTGGGAACTCGACGCATTTACCATCTCTTTTGTTACTTTTTCTTTATTACTTCTATTTCTCCGTACTGTTACTATACACTTACTAACCATGTTTTATTTTCTGTCTGTTATTAATGTAAATACTTGCATAATATGATTACTGTTTTTTCTTATTTCTCTTATTCCAGAAGACTTCATCAACTGGGTGCAACTCTAATTTTTTACCTTTACTTTTACCTTTACTTTTACTTTTACTTTTACTTTTACTTTTACTTTTATCTCTTTTATTTAATTATTTCACGTGTTGCTACTTCTATTTGTATAATGTTAATGTAACTAATTGCATACTGCTACCCGTATACACGGACGTTGGAGGATCTAGAGTCGTTGAAATAAATGTGACTTCGTTCAATAAAAAAATAGAGTCTTGACGTATGCGGTGAAGGAGAAAACTAGAGTCCGACCGAAACAGGTCTGTCTACCGAAACCGAATCTTCGGCTGAAACCGAAACCTTTTTAGACATGTTAAAAATCTATTATTTACTGACTTTTTTTATAGACAGTTAACACGTGTTAAATGATATAAAAAAAAAAAACATTAATTCAAGTATGTGATTTTTTTATTATTACTGCCGTAAAACAAACAAAAACAAACAAAATATGTGAACCACTTCTTCGAGCAAAAATTTGTCAATTTTGAACACTTATATTTTAAAGGAAGGACCTCATTAATTGAGAATTTTAATTTTAATTGCGTTTACAATCACAACATTCTTAATACACGTTTTAATTGAACTCAGCTGATGATGGCGGATGACAAACGCGCCACAAACTCACCCGAAGTCAGCCGAACGACGCGCGATAATTCATGAACGCAAAGTTTAGAAGCGGCCGAAGGTTCGGCAGATTTTAAAATTAGGTCCTTAGATATGAAATTGGCGTTTTGTATGGGAGGAACATAAAGTCGATTTTTTTAAAAATATAATATATTTATTAATTCAAAGTATGTATCATTGCTATCTATGCACTTTTGCCATCTCATAGTTCATCGATCCCTTTACTAAAAAAACCATCCGGACGGGAATCAATAAAATCTTTGAAGACGGTTTGGACTGCCCCATCGGAGTTGAATTTTTTCCCTTGCAAGAAGTTATCCAAATTTTGAAAAAAATGGTAATCTGTTGGGGCAAGGTCCGGAGAGTACGGTGGATGTCTTAGACATTCCAATTGAAGCTCCTCTAATTTGGTACAAAAACAAAAGTTTTTAGTTTTGAGAGAAAGAATTTTGGACAAAATTCTTTCTCTCAAAACTAAACCGATTCTGATTTCTGTTGAAATCTCCCAATACACTTCTCTCCAGAAAACGAACCAGTCCGAGTCAGCCATGAATATTGTTCAAATTGCCACTCTGGCACTGAAAGCAGCCGAGCCTCTCAAAAATAACATAACCAAAGAAGTCCGCGACACAATAATCTCATCTCTACTGGAGATAATTGAGAAAGGAGTCACTTTGGGAAAACAACTTCATGCTCTGGAAGTCGAATTACTGGAAACAAAGGTGCAGAATGCAGAATGTCAACTGAAGATGGAAGAAAGACACTGCAGGAAAATATCAGCTTTCTGCGCCAACGCTAAAAAAAAACCCGTACTCAGTTACGCCTCGGCAGTAGGGAATCGAGGAGACCGCACCAGACATGCCGTAATAGTATCTTCATCAGACCAAGAAGCAAAATCAGAATCCATCGCCTCAACAATAAAGGATATTATCAAGCCAGCCGACCTCAGAGTGGGTGTCAGTGGAATGACAAAGGCCAAAAATAACAAGGTCATAATTACCTGCCCCAAAACGACAGATGCCGAGAAGATCCTAACAGCAATTTTAAAGGCAACCACAGGATCACTAAAAGCTCAAGATGTTAAGCTCCCCCGACCCACAGTTATCCTCAAAGGAGTGGCTAACGAATATAAAGACGAAGAAATTGTCCAAATGATAATTCAACAAAACGATCTCATCTTCGAAACAATCCAGGGCCGAAAACCTGGAGACTGCATCAAGATTCTTCAAATCACTAAAAACCGGAACAAACAGTTAGGAAACATAGTGCTAATAGTTGACAGTATTATTAGAAATGCACTACTCCGTCTCGGCCGAATAAACATCGGATACATGAGGGTGCACATGGAAGATTCATCATCTCTAATCCAATTCTTCAAGTGCATGAGATTCTGGCATTCCTCACCAAACTGCAACGCTTTAAAATACAGGTATCTCCACTGCGCTGGCGAGCACAAATCGATGGTGTGCCCAATAACGACGATGATTTAGCAACAAAGTGCTGGAATTGTAGTAAAACTTCTAGCAATAAAGACGTTTACTCGCATAAAGCAAACAGTCGACAGTGCCCTTACCGACAAAAAATGAAAGAGAGAACCCAGCAAAGAACCGACTATGGAAAATGAGGAACATGACTATAAATACGAACATTTCGAAGAAGAAATTCAAAATATTAATCACATAGAAACATATAACATCCTCGATGCTTCACAAGTAACCAAACATTTTACGGGCAATTATTGTTTGAAAATAGTGAACCAAAACATCAGAAGTGTCACCAAAAACCTCGATAATTCATTGGTTACTTTAGAACAAATAAAAATTACGTTTGATGTTATCATTCTCACCGAATGCTGGATTAATGACGATTTTATTGCGCCCATCATGCAAGGCTACGATGTTTTCTCATCAAAACATCACAAAAATCGTAGTGATGGAGTGATAGTGTACACAAAAAACACTTTGGTTCAAAAATTCCAACTGCAATACTTGAAGCAAACAGTGTCACCATACAATGTATTGATTCTGTTGTTATAACCGCCATCTATCGGTCTCCATCATATACTAATATATCGCAGTTCCTAAACTCGTTGAACGAATAAATTCAGAGGCTTAATAAATTCACGAACATAATATCATAGCTGGAGACCTCAATATCAATATAATTGGAGATAGGCACCACCAAGCTGACGACTATGAATGTCTTCTTGCAAGTTATGATCTTCGATCCGCCGTCAACTTACCTACAAGAGTCACACCTATATTTCAAACCTGTATAGATCATATTTATGTCAGGACAAAATCAAATATCTCTGCAACCATAATAAATACGACACTAACTGACCACTTTGCTACAATGCTTGCGTTTTCCAAGAAAAATGACGCGAAGAAAAACAATCAACAAAAGAAAATGCAAATAAAATACACAGATTATGACGCCATTAGATCATCTCTTGAATCCATATCCTGGGGAAATATTTTAAATGAAACCGATGTTAACACTGCAATGATGAATTTTACTGAAAAAATAAATACGACTGTGAGAAAATACACAACCTTACGAAAATTGGTGCACAAAAATAGAAAAATTAAACCTTGGATTAATGACAACTTAGTTTAATGCTTACATAAGCGTGACAAACTTCACAAACAGTCTTCAAACCCACCGAATAATATAAGGCTTCAAAACTATTACAAAAAATATAGAAATATCTGCCGATCAATATTGAAACAGACAAAAGAAGAATATTATAAACGAAAAATTGAAGAAAAAAAAGATGACCCGGAAGTATTATGGAACGCAGAAAAGGAAATATATAATGTAAATAGAAAACCAGCAGCACAATTCCAAGAAATAGAAGTTAATGATACAGTTATAACTGATCAGACTGATATTGCCAACACATTAAATAATTACTTTGCAGACATTGGTCAAATATTAGCCCAAACACTACTAAATAAAACGAACACTGACGAAGATACACTTGCTAATAAATTTATCACTAATGCACAAGATAACAATACATTTAGAGTAAAAACTTTCCAAACCAAAGACAATGCATCACATAAATAAACTGAGAAACGACTGTGCGACTGGACCCGACAAACTTGAGACGAAACTAATAAAAGAAATAAAACACCAAATAGCCCTACCCTTCACCTACATTTGTAATCTGAGTATTACTAGCGGTATATTCCCCAGCCATTTTAATAGTGCAAACATAGTACCAATTTACAAATCCGGAGATAAAAATAATCCCTCTAACTATAGGCCTATATCACTTTTAAATGTTCTCACAAAAGTACTCGAAAATCTAGTGAAAATCCAACTGGTAGACTATCTAGACGACCATAAGATTCTATCAGAAAATCAGTACGGTTTTCGAAAGAATATGGGAGTACAGAATGCAATATTAAAAGTGACAGAAACCATTATAAAAAATGTTGACCAAAAAAAGCTGTATTGCGGTTTTTCTAGATCTAAGTAAAGCTTTTGATACAGTGTCCCATAAAATTCTCCTTAAAAAAATAGATAAAATAGGTATTAAAAACTCTGAATATACTAATCGCAGCCACGCACTAAATTTAGGCAACGTAAGAAGCCAAAACAGATACATTACTTACGGTGTTCCCCAAGGAAGTTCATTAGGACCCATACTATTTTTACTTTACATCAATTGCCTGTGTCAGTTAGATATTAACGGAGATTTTATTTGCTTTGCGGATGACACTGTTCTAATTTTCGCTTCTGATTCCTGGACAAATGTATACAAAAAAGCTGCCGAAGGAATCAACCGGATTAAAAATTGGCTCGACAATAACCTGCTAACACTAAATATAGACAAAACAAAATACATAACATTTAGTATAGATCCCAGACGACAACCAAGGCTCAATGAAAACCTAACCATACACGACTGCACATCTAAAAAAAACTGCCTGTGCAACCCGCTAACACGGACTCAGATAATCAAATATTTAGGCAAACAACTATTTTAGATGGACAGAACAAATAAATAAAACAGCGGGTAAAGTAAGGTTATATATTTTTTTAAGAACATACGAAACATAATGCCAGTGAAGACTTTAAAAACTATATACTAAGCGTTAGGACAATCAATTATCACCCACGGTATGATTGGTTAGGGTGGTGCTGCGAAGACTAATATGGACCCTCTCGACAAAGCGCAAAAAGCCTTAATTAAAGTTATTACTAAAAAACCTTTTAGATTCTCGACAATACAGTTATTTAAAGACTTTGCTGTATTGAACATATACCAACTGTACATCAAAATTATATCTATACATTACCAAAAAGACAAACTAAACCATCATACTGCACAACACAATTACGACACAAGACATAGGCATCGACACATGACTCCGAAGACAAATACTACATTTGGACAAAGACATTATCACAATTTGGCTCCAAATTTTTTAAATTTAATTGAAAAAGATATAAAAGATATTCTAGTGACAAAAAATCTAAAACGCAAAATTCATACGTGGGTAGTAAACAAGGGTATTCAATACTGCGTGCAGATAACTTGATTACACAACACACTCAACGCCTGTATTTTTTCTCTTTTCTCCTTAACTATTTTCATCTAATTATCTCATTTTTTTTTCATTTCTTTATTTTTTTTTCTTTTATTCCATTTATCTATTTAAATTAAAATTATATTTTTTATCTTCCAAGATTAAGATATCAAAATTAAATTAAATTCCTGCCACCTCAGAACAGGCTCAGCCTAGTGAGGTGGTATATACCAAATATATATATGTATATATGTATATGTAGGTATATTTTATATATTTTAATGTTATCCTCGGTTAATAAATAATTGCTATCCTTGGTTAATAAAAAAAATAGCTGTATAAATTTGAATTTGGAATTCCTAAGCAAAGAGAAGATATTTGAGATCAAAGTTGGCAGTACGGCAAAACGCCAATTTCACATATAAGGACCTAATATTAACTAACGAAACCATTTTTTTTTTGCCCAAACTTGCTGAAACCGAAGCCGAAACGGAACCATCGGTCGGTCGCTAGAGGAAACCATGCGTTTCTTTATAACGCCCGCCGTTGCGAAATTGGTGGGGTCTTCTCCAATTATATATTATCTTCTATGTTTTATACTTTATTTTGCTTATTATTATTTCTGTTATTTCACTAGTATTTATTGCACCTCCATCTAGTAACGACTCAACTTTACCGCTGACAATTTAACTAATATAATAATTGTTAACACTCTGTAAATGTTTCGGGCAAAAATAAATAAATAAAAAATATCAATTTTTTAATTTTTAATTATTTTTTTTTTACTTTATGAGTAAAATCTCAAATTGTAATATTTTATTAAATGAAGACAATATTAGCGAAACACAAACGCGTATTTTCATGCATACATTCATACATAAAGATAGCAGCCAATAAAATATGCGTTAAGAAAATGAAGATAATGTTGGTGGTTCTTATTTGAAGTATGATACTATTAAAAATCAGATATTGACACCTTGGCGCGGTGGTTAGTGCAGTAGCCAGGATGGCCGAATGTCCCGGGTTCGAGTCTGAGAGGTGCCAAAATCTTTTTCTGGTTATTCTGTTTCCAGGTTTTCGATTGAGTTTCGCTAATATTGTGTTCATTTAATTAAATAAAAATATCATTTTCAAATCATTGACATCGCACATACGAGTACAAACACAGTATTGAGAAGAGGTTAGAATTTTCCTCTGTAAAATTTTGATTTAACGTTTTTGGCCTGACGATTTTTTTTTTGTGAAATTTCGTTAATTCTCATACTTCAAAGACTCATTTCGCCATCTTTCAGGTCCGACTCTGGCAAAATTTTAACATTAATTCAACGGAAACATTCACATTGAGGGAAAGTCACATTAAAACACAAGGCGATTGTTTAACACACGGAGAGCATTCTTAAAAGAACACATGAAGATAACAGTCTTTAAAGGGAACGGTTTCGCGGCCCGTTTAGTCCGGCCAGTCACATAAAAACGCAAGGAGATGGTTTAATAAACATAGAGCATTCTCAAAAGAACAGTCTTTAAAGGGAACGGTTGCGCGGCCCGTTTAGTTCGGCCAGTCATATTAAAACGCAAGGAGATGGTGTATTATAATATGCGAGCCTGGGGTGTGTAAATAACCCCAGACTCTCAAAGCTTAATACTAAAAAATGATTATGATTATGAATCTACTTATACGAACAAAATATCACAAGGAATGGCAATCCAACAACTCCAGGGAAAATAACAGATTCACTGACCTAGAAATTAATTTTCTGCAATACGCGGGAGGCCTCCCAAGTAGATTTCATCCATTTATAATAATTTTTCGTAATTTTGAGACAAGTAAGTAAGTCACAAGTCAGTATGTTGTCATCTATATACAACTACATACAAATTTACAATGAACAGCAAAATTTTCTAAAAACAGATGACGACAGTTATTTTCACTTGTTCCAACACTACTTTTAAAATAAATAATTTTTTCACCGCACTTTTCTCCAAACTGACAAGTGGCGACATCTCTGATCCATTGTAGCCGTTTTTTTAGCAGTTTTTAGAACAATCCATTTCAATGTCTTTGCTAATCCAAAGAGTGCGACAATCACCATGTATTTAATTTTTTTTCGAACAAACAAAAAACATATTATAATGCTTTACCAGATTGTTTAACACAAGGAGAGCATTCTTAAAAGAACACGTGAAGGAACAGTCTAAGGGGAACGGTTGAGCGGCTCGTTCACTCCGGCCAGTCATTTTTACTTATTTATTTATGCGTTGAAGGCTTTTACAAGTAAAATTGGTAAGTTGTACAGGAGCATCATAACAAGTACATAAATTGAGCATGAAAGACATAAGCAGGCACAACACAAGTAGGTAAAAGTACATATTCAATAATTGAGTTGTACAAAGGAGTTAAACGAGCAGATTCGTATTTGGGCTCAGGCCTACAGTATACGATTTAGCAATTATTGTCACAATATTACTCAAAACATGATACTGGTGCAGCTCAAAGTACTAGAAACATACCAGTGGCAGTGTGTACAAAATTTTTTAGCAATTAATATGATTCTGCTATTATAAGTGTACGTAAGTTTGTTATTATTATTATAAAAATAAAAGGCAAACAACAATTAAATATATAAAAGAAGTGAGTAAGGAAAATAGTTACAGAGCAGTGTGATTAAAACACAAGGAGATGGTTTAATACAAGGAGAGCATTCTTAAAAGAACACGTGAAGAGAACAGTCTTTGAGGGGAACGGTTGAGCGGCCCAACACATACAAATCTTAATTTTGGATTAAAAGGACAAAATACCTTGTCACATAACTATTGTTATGTGTTGCACATCACTAGTGATGAACTACTTCTTATGCTACGGACACATTTGCTCATTAGAAGCCAATGAGCATGCTACCTAGTAGCATGTGTATCAGTGACGTTGCTAGTAATGAGCATGCTCATTTGAAGCCGAATGAGCATGCTCACAAATCAACAGCCATTTGATTAATGAGCATGCTCATTGGATTATCGGGTGGAAGGGGAAGCCTCTAAGCATGTGTGAACAGCCTACCTTAGATCTCTACCATTCTTTGGAAAAATGTCAAAATAGCTCGCTAGGCAGACGAAAACAACCTTGATTTTCGTGATTTATTATGGGAATCACGAATATATTTGGAACACAAGGTCACTAAAATACCCACAATAGGTTTTTTCAAATTCCCCAAAAGCTCCTTCACCTCCAAAATGAAACCACATTCTATTGAAATATGCATTTATTTTTTAATATTTAGTAATTATCGGATTTGTTGACATCTTGGATCCAAATCAAACGTCTTATTTTTTTACGTAGGAAGATTCTTAATTGCAAGCAATTAATTGCCTTAAGGGCTCAATGACTGGAAAGGCCACGGTGGAACATTTTCCTGCTGGGGGATGTGGGCGTGTAAAATACCGTGATACGCCATCTTGCCATAACATCAGCAACATTTCCAGTAAGCCCTACTCCTTAGCGTCCTAAGGTGGTCTTTATGATCCCGCGAGTCCTGGGCAATATGACCACTGACCCTAACATCGTAGTCGAAGCAGATAAGGAGAGGGCGAATGGCGGGTTTTTGGCGCCATAAAACCAGATCAGTTCAGCTAAGGGTAGGTAACCCCTACACAAAAATCCCCGGAGAAGGCAATGGGAAACCACTCCAGTATCTTTTCCCAGCATATCACTATGGAGAAAAACCAACCAATGGCCCAAAGTCCCGGGCGGCCTTTAAATGGGCCAGGGGTGCGAAGAATCTCCCGGCTCAAAATAGTGAATTCAAAAACAGTGGCGGCTCGTTACTTTTGGGTGTGCTAGGGTGCTAATATTTAAAACATGGAATGTAAGATGTTTATACAGCGGTAAATTGGATAATACGATACAGGAAATGGAAAGATTAAAAGTAGATATTTTTGGAATTAGTGAACTGAGATGGACTGGCAGCGGCATACACCAACATGAGAAGGGAAATCTATACTACTCAGGAAGTGACCCACAGGACAGAAACCGTCGAAACGGAGTTGCTATATTTGTAAAATTTGTTAAGAATTTTGTACCCATCTCGGTAAAGAATAATATTATTACAATTACACTGTCAACCCATCAAAATTAATATTATTCAAGTGTAAGCACCAACAGCGGAAGTGAGATATGATGGTGTGCGGAATCTTTTTATGACTCACTAGCCAGTACATTGCAAAGTTTGAAAGGATGAGAAGTCAATTTTGTCATTGGAGACTTAAATGCCAAAATTGGTGAAGGTCACCGCTCTCATATAGTTGGTGAATATGGCATAGGCATAAGCAATCAAAGAGGTGATAGACTATATGACTTCTGCCAGGATAAAAATATGTTTGTATTAAATACCTGGTTTAAACTCCCGAAAAGAAGGCTTTATACATGAAGATCACCTCAGGATGGAACAATCTATGATATTGTCAGGAACCAAATTGACTATGTGTTAGTAGACCATAGATTCAGGAACTCTATAAAGAGAGTCACCACGCACCCTGGTGCGGACATTGGTTCTGACCATGTGTGGTTAACTGCCGATATTATTTTACGCTTAAAACAAATAAAAAAGTCCAAAAACAAATTTAAAATGGCATCTCGAAACTCGAAGAAGAAGTGATCAGAAGTAGGGTATCTCAGACTTTGAACGATAGTATTAGGCTACTCCCTTGTGATCCATCGATAGAAATACAACATAATGGCATAAACTTAAGTCAGTTATATGTGAAACTTGTGATACAAATTTGAAAGCTGATAAGCAAATTAGAAAAAAGAATTGGATGACTGACCATATTTCGAACTTAATGGATGAGAGACGTAAACACAAACATAATGAGACACAATATAAAAACTTACAAAGAACGATTAGACGTGAAATTAAGAAATCCAAAGAAGAATGGATGAAGTCACAGTGTGAAGAACTAGAGTCGTTCAGTCGTAGTCACAATGCTTTCAAACTTTACAAAAACATGAAGGAAATTACGGGCACTTCTAGAAGAATTACTCCAACATGTTTAGTTGACGATTCCAATAAATTAATATTGGATGAAAAAGATATTTTACAAACATGGGAAAAGTATATTCATGATACATTCAAAGATATTAGACCTGACATTAATATTCCGAATGATCAATTGCATGGACCATCGATTTTAAAATCAGAAATTCTTCAAGCGATAAATACTTCAGAGAATAGAAAAGCATGTGGGCCAGACGATATTCCAGTTGAGGTGTTGAAGCTCGTTAATGATTAAAATGTTGACTACCTGTTGAGGTTATTTAACTCTATATATGACACAGGGAATATACCCCAAGATTGGTTAAAATCCACCTTCGTGACATTGCCTAAAAAACAATACCCTAAGAAGTGTAGTGACTATCGATTAATAAGCCTGATTGTCTATAAATGTCTTGTCTGCGTAACAAAAACTTCGAGAATTTCACTGTGCTGATAAATGAATTAAATTTGGAACCTGACTTATTAATCCTTACAGAATGTTGGATAAATTCCTCAACATATGTGCATAAAAACATCAATAACTACAAAGTCTTCAATACTTAAATTCACAAACATCAAAACGACGGAGCAATTGTATATTGTAAAAATAAGATGGAATGCAAAATAGAAGAAATCGAACTACAAGACTGTTTGAAAATAAAACTCGATCAAGATATATGCATGTTCGCTATCTACAAGTCGCCTTCATCTACAAATTTATCACCATTTCTTGGATCACTAGACTCCATACTAATTCAATAACGAAACATCAGGAACCTGTTCATTATTGGGGACATCGACATTAATATACTGTATACTGGAAGGCAACATCCACAAACACAGGAGTACCAATTACTCCTCCTCTCCCACAGGATGTCTGCCGCAATAAGGGAACCAACAAGAGTGGATCACAAAATGAATAAATCAATCCCCTCGCAAACTTGCATTGACCATATAATGACAAAAACAAATAAAAACTACTCCACAATCATACATCAATCCACCATCACTGATCACTACACTTTAATTCTTAAAATTCATGCAAAGAAAAATCGACCATTGACTCAAAATTTAACGTGGAATAGACATGTTATAGACTACGTAAAACTATAAAAAAATCACTACAAACTGAAACCTGGGACTCAATATATAAAGCTGAAGATCTAGAAGTTGCTTGGAAAATATTTATTGAACACTTGCAATTAAAAATACAAAATCACAGTTCAATAAAAAGTTACACGTATTCACACAACAAAATTAACCAAAAAGCTTGGATCACACCTGGCATACGTAAATGTATAAGAAAAAGAGACAAGATGCATCAGCAAGTAAAAAACAATCCTTATGACCTTTCCCTAAAACTATTTAACAAAAACTATAGAAACATCTGCCCCAATCTTACTAAATCGGCTAAACAAAATTACTACAGATCTAAAATAGATCAATCCAATAATAATCCAAAACTAATCTGGCAAATAATTAAAGAAATCACCTACACAGATCAAAACAAAACAAACCCATTGGAAGAAATCAACACAGATAACGGTACACTCTCGCTCAACAAAAACGTACATAAACTAATTAACTACACTAATAACTTTTTTGCAAACATAGGCTTAAATTTAGCCAACAAAACAACCAAACCTCAACACTTTAACCCGAACATAAATAAACACCCAAATCCACAAAGGATTAAATTTGCTCTAAAACAAATCACTAAACAAGAACTAACTCTAATGTTATCTAAATTCAAACCAACATCTTCATCTGGTAGTGATGAAATCACAATGAAAACAATAAAATTCTTACAAGACGAAATTACCAAACTAATATTCTTTCCAATAAACAAATCTATCACGGAAAGCAGATTTCCATCTCAACTCAAAATAGGGACTATTACACCAATCTTTAAATCAGGAAATCGTAAAGATATCAATAACTACAGAACAATCACAATTCTAAACACATTATCTAAAATCTTATAAATAACAGTTAAAACTCAACTCGTCGACTACCTAGAATCAAATAAACTATTATCACCAAAACAATTTGGTTTCAGAAAAAATCTAGGATCATCCAACGCCATAGCCTTAGTAATTGAATATATTAAAAATTCTCTAGACTCACATAAAAAATGCATTGGCATATTTCTCGACCTTTCTAAAGCCTTCGACACAATAAATCACTCATATCTTTTTGAAAAACTAGAGAACATAGGGATTACTGATAATGAACTGATATTTTTTTAAAGTTACATGCGAGAATTTCACGAGAATGCTCAAACAAAGCCTGCTCATTAATGAGGAAATGTGTACAGTTGACTATTTTTGACATGAACACACTCATTAATGAGCATGCTCATAAGCCGGCTTCTGTGAGCAAGTGTGTCAGTACCTTTATAATAATTGTCGCCTATGGTCACTCTGGAAGTAATGTCAATGGTGTAAACACCTACAGCCTTACTAAAAAACCCAGTGAAAATTTTATTCAATTGACAAACGGCCGCGGATGTGAAAACATTACTAAGTAAAAAATTGTTCATAGAAAAAAATACACTTGGTTTACACGGCCTGAGAGGGTAGTTTATTTCTGTTTTATTAATGATGTCTCAACGAAATTTGGAATTTTTCCAAAGTATTTTGAATGTTCTATATATTTCTTATTTTTGAAGGTTTCGTAAAAACAAAATTTATGAAAACTAGATAAAATTACCTTTTAGATTTGTGTAATACACTTTAGTATTCAAAAACTGCCATATTTTAAGATTCAAACTCGGAAAAAAATTTCCTCCCAAAAAATTTTTGACCAAAATGTAGAGAAATTAAAAAAAAATCAAAATTTCAATAACACAGTCCTTTTATGTAATAAATTTGAAAGGAAACTATCACCTCACTTTTTCGTCGTTCATACAATAAATTTATTTTTTTTATTGCCAAAAAAATAACTTAGAAATAATACTGACATTTTAAACAGATTTCTTGCATCTCTAAAGACTTTAATTTCTTTGATGCGTTTACGAACACATGTATTAGATATTAATATTATAAAAAATTATCACTTTTAAGAAATTCTCTTAAAATAAAGATCTAAAAATGTAATTTTATCATTTAAGTAAACCATAAAACAAAATCCTGACAGTTCAATTTTGAAAGTACGGCGTTTGCACAATAACTTGATTAAACTGATATAAACTACACAAATAACATGGTAAATATATCAATTATGTGAATAGAAGAGTAAATTCGTCTCTACAAGAGAAATTATTAAGTAAAAACACAACATTTAGGTACTAACCAAATTTCCGACATCCCGCGAAAAGCACACAAAGCTATTTTTTAATGCCCCTAGCGGAGATGAATTAAAACAATTTTTTTACTAGTAAATTAAAACCATATACAACGTTGTCAGATCTTTAATGCATTTTAACAGCGTGACCACGTAGGAAAGGTTATTGGTAATAAAACGTGTTTTAGTGTACACGGGGTTTATTTATGTTATTGCAATAACACGTGTTATCGGGCGTACTGTGGTTTTTTTTAGTAAGGCTGCTAGTCAATAAAAGTCTATATAAAATAACAAAGTGTTTTCTATTACACATACATATTATATATAGAACCATACATACCTCAGCAAACCAAAAAATATTTTTGTAATCAAAAGGTGTATCGAATGTCTAGTACGGACATGTGCTACTTTATTTATTTATGTTTTAAATTACAAAATAAAGGCCATTAAAGATTTTAATATTTGTGAGTAAATGATAAACATTTAAAAAAATATATTACTTTAAAATTATGAATAAAATCCTACTTCCTATTAATATTATAAAGGCGAAAGTTTGTATGGATGTATGTTTGCTACTCTTTCACGCAAGATATACTGAATAGACCTTAAAAATTCTTTCACTAATAGAAAGCTACATTATTTGCGAGTACTATGGGCTATATATATTCATAAGCTCTGGCGTTATGAATAATCTCTGGCGTTATGAAAATTTTTTTTCTGTCCCTAAGAAAATCGATTTATTGCGAACGCCAGAAAAAAGCAAACCAATTGGAAACGACGTTTTATTTTTAAATTAGACAAATCACCATAAAAAGAGTGCTTTGTTGGCGTCGTACTTAATAACAATCTCTAAAAATCAATCACCGAAATGTATGTATGCGCATAAAACCGAACGATTGCACCAAATTGGATATAATTTTTTTGTTCGTTATTTTGTATAAAACTACCGTTGAGTTCTGGCATTATGAAATTTGTATAAAAAAATATAATAGGTGGCACGCGAGCAGTTTGAAAACTGAATGTATCGGCAATGAATGTGTGGAATGCGAGAGGTGAGAGGTGGGAGTGGGGAGGGGGGGAGGGGTGTTGGGAGGGTGTTGGTGGAGGGGGAAAGGGGTGGGGGAGAAGGGTGGGGGGGAGGGTGAGGGGGGAGTGAAGGAAGGGGAAAGGGGAAGGATCGAGGAGGGTGTGGGGATGGGTAGGGGGTGTGGGAAAGGGGGTTGATGGGGGGAGTGGTGTGGGGAAAGGGAATGTGGAGGGGTAGGGGGTGAGGAGGGGGGTGGGTGGAGGGAGAGGGGGGAGGGGGTTGATGGGGGGGAGTGGAGTGGAGAGAGGGAAGGTGGAGGAGACGGAGTGAGAGAGAGGGGGAGGGAAGTTAGGGGAAGGGGGAGGGGTGGAGGAAGGTGGGGGGAGGTGGAGTGGGGAGGGGTATGGGGTGGAAGAGGGGTCGGTGGAGCAGGAGGGGTAAGGAGGGGGGGGTTGATGGATTAGTGGAGTGGAGAGAGGGAAGGTGGAGGGGAGAGGAGTGGGGGGAGGGGTGGGTGGAGGCAGGACGAGGAGTTGGATTAATGGGGGAGTGGAGTGGGTGGAGGGTTGGGTTGGAGGGGGAGGGGGGAGGGGGGAGGGGATGGGGGAGTGGAGTGGGAGAGGGAAGGTGGAGGAGGCGGAGTGGGAATCCCCTAATACCATGCGAGCGAAGCCACGGGAAAAAACTTGTATAGAATAAAAATAAAAATTATTAAAAGAAAGCATTTTGATGGGTGTATTAAATTACCAATGACCTATCAAGTCGAAACATAAATTTGTCGTACATAATTTAAATTAGCTACTCAAAAAACGCAATTTTTAAAATGTTTTATTAAAAAATTAAAGGTTGGCCTCCTGCTGGAGAGGTCTACAGGTCTTCCCCAACCAGTCTCTCCCAATCCGGCCTGCCACGCAGTTGATTTTTTTTTTTTTTTTTTTTTTAATTTTGCCGGCAACCCGGTCGTTTATTGTAATAATAATCATATACAACACAAGTTAGTAGCCCGCCTCACTAGACTAAGTCTGTTCCGAGGCGGGTACATATATATATATATATATATATATACATAAACTTAGACACATATACATTTACATATATATACATGCATATACACAATTATGTTCATACACACATACACGCATATGCGCACATACTTACACACAGGTATTCGCATACGTGTACTAGACGTGGGCAAAATTGAATGACTGAATTGAATGAATAAATTCAATCTTGTGACACACTCGATCTGATTCTCAATTTCAAAAGGAATTGAGTCTTCATTCCTCATCTTTGGCCTTGCATCCTACGATTTTTAACGGCACCATTAATTTTTTTCCATTTATTTTAATGTTAAATTATTTCAATGAATGATGTGTACCTACCGTAAACGATTTAAATATTTTAATGATTCGTAAATATTTAAATATTAATCTATGGGCGGCGCGCCCATAGAATAATATTTAAATAATAGTGCAAAACACGTAAAGTATCCCTTTCCCGCGCGCCATTCGTAAAATACCCGTAGGTATCAACTTCATCGTGGTCAGCCCAAGCGAAATACGAAAGCGAATCGGCCGAGTCACTAGTTTCGAATCTGTCTCTTTCACAACGCAGGAATTAATAGGTACATTGCTTCTATTCAGTATATGATCCAGTCATAGTCCCGCCGCGCCGATCGAACCCGTCCCGCGTAAATAGTCTCTGGTTTATAGTCTGTCGCTAACAAGTTTGTCCGGGGCGCGAAGTCTTTTTCACTAGTTCAGGAATTAAATCTCAATTCAGTTGTGACGTCATCGTCTCTGTGATCGCGTCAATCTCAGATCCCAACACCCAACAGGACCAAACCCAGGTCCTGCTAGGTCCGCAGCTCGCGAGTAATCAACTCACTGCCAGGCAAGAGGCAAGACACTAGTCAAAAGTAACTAATTCATTCCTCAATGCTCGCCGCGAAACTGACCGTGCGGGTTCACTCATTCCTCTCCGTTGGCCAAGCCGTCAATTTCATTACATAGTTGATTGAAAACTTCCGACAAAGCTATTGGAATACAAATACCTACCTACTTTGAGACGCCGAACTTCGGCAATCGGCTGTGGTCAGCTGTCATAAAATAATGCTTAATAATAATGATAAAATGTTTGTTTATATTAGATCACGTGAAATGGAATAATTTTAATTTAATAAATAAAATAAAATTGGTAAAACTTTAGGGGTGAAACAAAACACTGTTTAATTTTAAGATTTTATTGATATTCTAATGTAAATACATTTTTCTTGTCAATTTTTTTTTTTGTTTTAACAAATGTAGTATTTTAATATTGCATTAACCCCGTAGCACAATTTTTCAGAACGACATAATTCGTAATATTAATTTGAAGTGAAATAGGCAATTTTCGTTATTTGTTTTTAGGGTGTCATGCCGTGTTGCGCTACCTCCTTATTTAGCCAACGTATCTGAAATAGGCATATTCACCCTAGGAACAGTGCTTTGCGTAGTGAAAACTTCTTTAGCACCGTTGTGTTTTGAAACTTGATGCAACGAAAAATATAGACATTAAAAAGAGGCAATTTGGGCGGCGGGAATGTGTACCGCCGCCCCGGGAACCTTTATTGGATAACCAACACCTCTGCCATAGGTCACTCCAAGTGGTTCGCCACGTTTGGTGATTTAGCAGGGGTGCCCGGGTTCATGGGGTGTGGTTTGTCTAGGTCTTGGAGGTGGATAACCAGGACACACTAAACCCCAGATACCTACCCACCCCTTAAACCCTTTTCCTTCCCATAACTCTCCTCTCCTTCCTTTCCTTAAAAAAAAACCTCCACACAGCACCCCCAAAGATGACATAGGTCCTGAGGGAATTTATTTTCCGTAGGGCCTCGTGTGTGGAGCTCATGTAAAAAAAAGGCAAACACCTACATTTATAGGATTTAGTCTAATCGGTCTCCTCTTTGTGCGGTGCTTCGTAGCCTATCGGTCTCCTCTTAGTGCGGTGCTTCGTAACCTCTCCATGTCTTCTTTGTTTTCTGAATTGGAGAGTACATAATTTTTTTTTTTTTTTGGAATTAATTGAATAAGGAATGAATAGAAGGAATCAATTCAAAAGGCCAGGAGAATCAGACTGAATCGATTCACTTCTGGGAATAAATCTGCCCATGTCTAACGTGTACATAATCAAACTCATAGATACAAATTAAAACCTAAATACATATAATCAAATAAGAATTATTGGGAGTTGAAATACAGTTATCAAGGAATTGACAAATTTACATAAAACCAAAAATTCATCAAGTACACATAGTAATGCTAGCGTCTAAATCTAGAACTATAAGATTTCAACAAAATAATATACATATGAGGTAATAATAATATAAACTATCGCAAAACAAAAGCAGTATTAATAATAAAAGCATTCGTAATACAAAAGCAGTATTAATAATTAAGATAAAATTTCTATAAGTAACCAACACATATAAGTAAATAAAGAGTGAGGATTAAAGACTAAGATGAGATTACTAATAACTTGGTGATGCTTGCCCTTTTTTTGTGTAGTAACCATGTATTGAAATGTTTGTATAACCAGTTTAGGTTGTTTTTAGTGGTACAGTAGGTGGTTTCTTTTAGGAAGGTGTTGAAAATGTGAGGTGCGAGGTAAGATTCGTGTTTTTGGGCAAAAGTTGAATTAGTTTTAGGCACTAGAAGTAGGTTACACGATTTAGCTCTTGTGTTTTTCGGGTGAGTTATGTGGCATGGAGAGGAATTTACGCAGTTTATTTGTATGATCTTTTTAATGAACAGCTTCCTGATATCTAGTATGTTATTAGTAATAAGTATGTTTTCCGTCGGGTGAAGATAAGGTTTTTTGAACATGATCCTAATTAATGTTTTATGAATTGTGTTAAGCGGTTTAATGTACTTGTCGGCAGCTCCCCCCCAAGCAGAAATTCCATAAGTTAGGAGGCTTTGACAAAGAGCGTAGTAAACATTTTTTAATTGTTTTAGTGGCATAATGTTTCTAATAGTTTTGAAAATAAATGTTAGTTTACGGATTTTTTTAGTTAGTAAGTTAATATGAAGTTCCCAGTTTAATTTACAATCCACTGTTAAGCCTAGATACTTGATATTATCAGTATGTTCTATTTTTTCGCAGTTGTGGTTTGAGGGATTTGAGGTAATATCAGGGTGTAGGTATAAAGGCGGAGTGATTTTTGGTTGCCCGGTAGTGGTTTTGCTGAATGTTAAGTATTTTGTTTTGGAGATGTTTAAGGTAAGAAGATTTTCGTCCAGCCAATTTTTTATTTCTAACATACCAGTTTCCGCACTTTTGAAGGCCTTTTCCCAACTCGGTGCTTTGAATAGAATTACCGTGTCATCTGCGTAACTGATTACCTTGTAGTCGATAGATGCCATTTTAATATCGGTAAGTTCATTTATGTAAATGAGAAATAGAAGGGGACCAAGTACACTACCTTGAGGGACGCCATACTTGATTTCTTCCGGATCACTGTAGCATTTATTAAGTTCAACTATTTGTTTCCTATTTTTAGTATATATAGCTAATAAACCATTCGAGCGGCGGACCGTTGATACCATTATTTTTAAGTTTTTCGTACAGAATGTCATGAGAGATAGTATCAAAAGCCTTAGCCAGATCTAGAAAAACTCCGATGACTTTGGATCCTACATCTGTATTTTTGACAATGTAATCAGTTAATTCGGATATAGCCTGTTCTGTGCTCATTTTAGCTCGAAAACCGAATTGACAATCTGAGAGTAAGTTGTGTTTATCGAGGTAGGATATTAGCCTTTTTTTCATTGCTTTTTCCAAAACTTTCGATAAAGAATTTAATAGTGAGATAGGTCTGTAGTTAGATATGAGAGATTTGTCCCCTGACTTGTGAATTGGAGTTATAATGGCAATTTTTAGTTTATCCGGGAAAATCCCTTGGCTAAAGCTTTGATTGAAAATGTGTAGAAGAGGTATAACAATAAATTCTCGCAGATTAATCAGAATTTGGTTTGAGATTTTGTCCGGGCCCGGAGCGCAATGTGGTTTGAGAGATAAAATAAAGTCGGAAATTTCTGTTTTATTGAGTTTATATATATTAAAAGAGTGTAATGGTTGCTTGGTAGGGCTGTGTTTAGATGAAAGTTTTTTTGCAGTGTGGTGATTGTTGAGGATTTTGCTTGCTAGATTTAGGCCTACGTTGGAAAAATGAGAATTGATATAATTAGCTAGTTTAAATGGTTCGTTCTTAGTTTCAAGGATTTCTCCATTAATTGACAGTTTCTTGATATTATTATTCTTCTTGGGTTTTAAATATGCTGCTTCATTAATGACTTTCCAAGTGTTTTTTGGATCCGTTCTGGCATTTTCAATTGCGTTCCTATAAAATTTGTATTTGGCCTGCTTAATTAATTTGTTACATAGATTTCTATATAATAAGTAGTCATGATTAAGTTTACCGTCATGTGGGTTTTTATGTACTCTCATGTGCATTGCGTTTCGTTTGTGAATACTCTTTACTAGCCCTGCAGTGATCCATGGTTTAATTTGCAATGTTTTGTGAGCTTTGTTTTTATGTGTTTTTATTGTAGTGTGCTTGTTAGTGTACTTTTCCATAGTTATTAGGAAAGCATTTAGAGCTTTGTTCGGGTCTTTTTCTTTTAGTGTTGAAGTCCAGGATTCAAGACTAATTTCTGCCCTAAGTGATTTGAAGTCTATGACGTGTTGTGTGGTGTTGGTAGGCATTTCCGTTTTATTTTTGCAGTTCAGATGGGCAGACGCATCCGCCGCTAAGATCCGGAAAAACCCCATGAACCCGGGCACCCCTGCTAAGTCACCAAAAGTAGAGAACCACTTGGGGTGACCTATGGCAGAGGTGTTGATAATCCAATAAATGGTTCCCGGGGCGGCGGTACCCAAATTGAAATAATCGGGCATTTTTTTAATTCGTTTTTTTGTAACCCGGAAAAAAAAATATCAGGCTTATAAAAACAGCTTGAAAGTTTAAAAACTCTACTTAATAACAGCTTTATAATGTGGAAAATAAATTCTTAAGAATATTATCGTAAAATATTTAAACATTTGTCCCTGAATTTCTAAAAATAAAATATAACACGCTTTCTGACGATGCTTTTTTCTTGAATAAATCAAAACATGTGGCTGGTGGTACACTCGAACTTAAACCTTATCGTCATCTACATAAGGAGTGTTATTATTAGCTGCCTGATCCCGAATTTTAGTAGTCGTGTTGCACCGCTTTATGTGTGAAAAATAAAACAAATTATATTATATTGCAACTAATCTATGTATATTTAGTTGTCAAGTTTGGGGAGTATGTTATATGTTACATTGCAATACATGTAAAATATTGATATATCTCTTCTCGAGATACCTTACGCTTGAACTTAACAGCCAGGTTGTAGAAAACATGTAGTTCGTGGAGTTCCAATCAGTGGGTCCGGAGGGTCGGGGCGCCAACAGTTTGGGTCGTTGTAGTCCGCCCTTGCCAGCGAGCAGAGAACCAACGCGACGAACCAGAACAACATATTCAAAAACATAATGCTCACTTTTAGCGCTGAATGTGTCGTACCACACGGCGTGTGATTCATATATAGGGACTCTTAGATGCGTTTATAATCTATTTATCAGAAGTATCGTTAAACCAAACCGCTTAGATAATTGTAATATTAATTTAAAAAAATAAAATTGTTTCGACGTAACTTAATTACCTTCACTAATTAATTTTACTAAATTTAACGGTTCAGCGACTCACAACGTGCGGAACAAATTCTTATTGTCTCCTCTCTTGAACGATGTATGTGAAGAGTTAAAATCGTGAACAACGGCACCAATAAAAGTCAGAAATTATGAAGATGGTGGACTCTGCCACTATTGATGAAATGATGAACGCACAGGCTGAAATTTCTAATAAAGTTGACAAAATCATAGCTGCACAGACATCTATACCGGGTGTAGGAGTGCCATCACAACCATCGAGATCGTATGCTGGAATTGTGACTGGGGAATTGTGGCCGATCCGCTAAATTGGTTTTTGGTGGAGTTGAGCGTCGATAGTTCCTTTACAGCCCACTGTACTCCTGTATCCAAGTATTCCGGAAAGTAAAACTTCCGATGAAACTAAGAAGATTATCGCCTCCGTTCTGAACCCAGCTACCGACGGTTTTCAGGTTGTTCGTTCGAGAAAAATAAAAGTTGCAGGAATTCTCCTGCAGACATCTTATACTGTTGGTCTGGATAATATTAAAAAGAACACTGAAAAATTAAGTGCTTCTGGAATTAAGGTAGTGCAGCCTCTTGGCAGACTACCTAAAATTGTATTATATGATATTCCCAGCTGTGATATTAGGATTGCCTCAATAAGGCAGAGGCCGCTGTCTGTGCTACTTGCAGACGTTTAAAAAAAAAGATGATTACCCCACGGGTGATAGAAACTGTCCTGCACAGCGAGCCGCTATTGACATACAAGTCAGTCCAATTACGGTCGTCCTTGATCCTTCTTTCGAGTTTAGGTGTTTAGATATTATGAATAAAAATATATTTCTTTTTTATTGTTTCTTATTGTGATCTTCCTGTGTACCACTTTTTTATTTTTTTTATTTAAATTTTGTGTAAAATGAAATTTTTGTTATATTTTTTTATTTTGTTTTTTATTGTGATATCGCTGTGTATCATATTCTAGTTATGTTGATTTTGGTTGTGCAAAGTTCCTAGAACTTTGTATAGTTTGTATTGTCTACTCCACCTCAGTACCTGTATCTTTCAGGTGACTGTACTTGTAACCTTAGCTTTTTTACAATTATTATTTTTCCATTGTTTTGAGTGATGGCAATTGTTTTTTTCTTTTTCTACAAACTTTTGTAAAATAATATTAATCATGTTCTCTGTATTGATCTCATGTTATGTTCATCATTCATTAAACTAACCCATCACCCCATTTTCAAACTAACTCCTGTTTTACAGGGATATTTGAGGGTTTAGTTTCGTGCATCAAGGTTAACTTCATTCATTAAAAAAATAGAGCTTGTGAGAGTCCTGAAGGAGTAACCATCTGTTACTTATACCAGGGTGGGACAGCGGTTGGATTACCTCAAGTGGTTCAATGACATAACAGAACAGTGACAAATTAGAACATAGAAAAAAAAGAAAGTGAAGAAAAAATCCAATTCAACCTTGGGTCTTACCGAAACGTTCCAGGCACCGCCCCTAAACATGCGTCACATACGCGAGTAGATCGCCGCACGAACGGTTTCGCTGGAATCCGTGTTGACGTTCGTTAATAATTTTGTTCTTCTCTTCTGAACAGTTTGTCGTTGATCACACGTTCCATCACCTTGGACAGAACTGATGTGATCGCAATGGGGCGGTAGCCCATTCGGTTGCCAAAATGCAGCCGAAATATATAGAAATCAACTTCATCAATGTATCGCTGCTGGGAACCATCATCTTTCTGATGTCATTTTCAGGACTTGATGCGTAAAACGGCATTATGCATCGAATAAAATAAAAAAAAACCCCATTTCTGTAAGTTGCGCCGTTTTTTTCAATAGCCCTTCAAAACTGCATTCTCTGTTTTGCCGCACCTTGTTTTATAATAAAACTTATATATTCTGAAGTGTTTGTTGACATATGAATACGTGTTGTAAAATATATATTTTTCACTCAAGTTCCTCATTACAAAAGCAATAGGTTAAGAATCTTCGAGAAAATTGTAGAAATAAAGGGTAATATCAAAAAATCCATCCATCTATTCATTTGGTGGACACTACAAGATAAAAAACGAAATACTTATTCCACAAACGGTTTCGTGACAAAAAAAAACGCTGAAAAAAAAAACAAATTGTCATATTCCAATTCTAACCTGTAGGTATTTAACACGTTCTGTTTTGTTCAGTTGTGACCGACGTTTTAGTTCTGACCTAGCATGTCATATTCCATAATATTTGGAATTCGATGCAGAAATAATATAAAAATAAAAACATTTATTAACTTGACCTACATAATCGATTATCTAAAGACAATCAAATATTTTTGAACAGGAATTAACAGAATTGGAATAAAAAAACGACAACTTAAAAGTTTTAGTATTTCAAAATTTTATCAGAAAAGGAGAAACGAATTAGTAACAAAAATGAGTTAATTAATTTTTTTAAGAAAGACGAAAATCTTGGGTTAAAAACAAACTGACAATTTTTGGATATCTCCTTTTAGAGGAAGATGTTGCTTGTGCAATGATGGAGGATGACACATTTATTTACACAGCTATTATCATTTTTAAATTGTTGACATCGCACTTTTTAATTTGGGTGGGATAACCAACACCCCTGCAATAGGACACCTCAAGTAGTTCGCTACATTTGATGTCTTAGCAGAGATGCCCGGGATCACGGTCTGAGGTGTGTATAGTTTTTGGCAGCTGATGCTTTTGCCCACCTGTTGACTGCGGGCCGGATCGGGTAAGACTGGTTGAGAGATACCTTTTGATTTCTAAAGCCGGACTCTCTCGACCCATCGCCTTGCACCGCGGTGGGAGTAATGGATTCCTTCGTCCGTGACTCCTGCACACATTGACCACCAGATTCCTACCTACCCCTCATACCCTTTTCCTTCTCAGAAATTCCTCTCCTTCCTTTCCCTAAAAATACCCTATACGCAACATCCCCAAAGATGATATAGACCCTGTAAGAAAAAGGTTTTGCCTCAGGGCCTCCTGTGTGGAGCTATTGTAAAAAAAAAATATTTTTTTTTTACCTGAGCTCCACATAGGAGGCCCTGAGGAAAATAATTTCCCTCAGGGCCTATGTCATTTTGGGGATGCTGTCTGGAGGGTTTTTTTAAGGATAGGAAGGAGGAGAGTTCTGGGAAGGAAAAGGGTTTAAGGTATGGGTAGGAATCTGGGGTTCAGTATGTCCTGATCATCCGCCTCCAAGACCTAGACAAATCTCACCCCATGAACCCGGGCACCTCTGCTAAATCACCAAACGTAGCTAACCACTTGGGGTGACCTATAGCAGAGGTGTTGGTAATAAAAATAATATTCAAATTAATAAAATACTTAGTTTTTACCACTTTTATTGTTTACAAAACCGACATGTTTCGTGAGCGACGCTCACTTCTTCAGGGTTTTTTTATTGATAAATAATATATTTGCGAAGTTTGAAAAAATAAAATAAAGCACTGAGAAGAATTTAGTCAATTTTCAGATGTAAATTTTTTGTTCGAGTTTTTGCGCTAAAGATGTGGGTTGAATTGGTTTTAAAAAATTGAATAAATTTCTAATAATGTACCACAGAACATTTTTAAAAATTATTATCTTGTGAAAAATAATTTAACGGAGACATGGACATTACAAAAAAGGGATATTTAACACATATTTTGATTTTGAATGCTTAAAATCAGAGATGTGCAAAATGGGTACCCAAAACCATTTGAAATGCAAAATGGAAATGGGTCAAAACTTTCCCATTTGAAAATGCAAAATGTAAAATGGTTTCTTGAAAGTCATTCCAAATGCGAAATACCTATTTTCAAAATGCATTGAAAATGCTAAATGGTTTATCTGGTCAATGAAAGAGAAAAAACAACCAAAATAATTAAACAATTATTTAATTTTATTTAATAATGGACATCAAAGTAGAACAACTTGTGAAATAAACCTACTTCTTCTACATGAGTCGACCCACGGTGCCCTTCTTGACAAAATCAAGGAGGGTACTGTACCCAGGGAGGGTACACTTTTTATTTATGTACTTAAACCAATGTACTGTTAAGCGTATGTTTGAGAACAGAAATAAGTAAATAACTTTCATAGATGCTGATAAGTACACTGTAAAGAAACTTGGGTAATTGTTCGGAACGTTGTCAACGGTAATTGTCAACGGTTAATACGCACTTTTTTTTATAACACTTTTAGATTCTTCTTAATTACCATTAAAGACAACTATTTGCATTCGGGGAGGTTGAAAATGTTACATTTTTAATTTTATTAACGTAAATTGAAAATTTGCTATGACACTGTCAAATCAGTCTGTTTGCAATATTATTGTTATTTTCATATGTTGGTATTACTGATATTTCACATTGCATTGGCTGTATAAAATAACGAGTGGCTAGAAAATTAGTTATACCACGAATTTTTAATTAGGTAAGCACTAATTTGGTTAGAAACTTTGCTTGGAATACAAACTAGATAAATCCTGGGATGTTTTTTTTTAAGAACTGATGTTTAACGATTTTTTTCGTCAATAAAGGTAAGAGGTTAGGTTGGGTTAGACGTTAGTAGGTTAGGTTGGGTTAGTAGGTTAGGTTAGGTTAGGTAAGTAGGTTAGGTTAGGTTAGGTAAGGTTGGGCTACGTTAGGTTAGGTTAGGTTAGTAGGTTAGGTTAAGTTAGGTTAGTAGGTTAGGTTAGGTTAGATTAGTAGGTTATGTTAGATTAGTAGGTTAGGTTAGGTTAGGTTAGTAGGTTAGATTAGTAGGTTAGGTTTGGTTAGGTTAGTAGGTTAGATTAGGTTAGGTTGGGTTGGGTTAGTAGGTTAGGTTAGGTTAGAGTCAATATGAATCAAGACGTTATTTTTATGCGTTAAAAAAAGATTTTTATATTAGTTATTTTCATTCAAATTCTTTCACCTTTACACAAAGTAGGTACTATTTAATATTTTAAAAAAAGTGAAAATCAATGGTTTCTAGCCGTAGGTTTTAGTATCAGTAATACCAACATAATAAAATGACAATAATCATTACAAATTGCATATGTTGAAGCGTTGTGTTTAAATACGAAAGCATATTTTCAATTTACGTAACTAAAATTAAAAATGTAACACTTCCCCGAATGCAAATAGTTGTCTTTTATGGTAGCTAAGAAGAATCTAAAGGTTTTATAAAAAAAGTGCGTATTAACCGTTGATGTTTGTTCCGAATATTTACCGAAACTTGAATTAAAATTATTATAATGTGTCTATTATTAACTAAATATTGTCATTTTTAATGAAGTTTCTTAGGGCCATCATCGGTTGGGTTACTCTCAAGTAAGGGGGCATTCACCTGTGAACAATAAAGAAGACAGGACAGTGAGACAACATAATGCGTACCCATTATTTGACTTTAGATTGTCACAGAAATTTCCATTAAAGCATGCGCACTAGAAATCCACATAATATATATTGTCTATGTTATATGGATGGCGCATAACGAGTAACTCTTCATACCAATGAAGCTAAATATATGTTTTATAAATGCAAAAGTTAAAAACACTTTGTTTTTACCACAATAAACTTTATTAAAAAGTCACGTTGACGTTTTGACTTTTTAATAAAGTTTATTGTGGTAAAAACAAAGTGTTTTTAATTATTGCATTAATAAAATGGTGCCACAAAGTGAATTTGCAAAATTTGAAGAATATGTGGCTAAAGTTCGTTGTTTGGGCTAAATTCCTAAAAAATAAAACTAGTTAGTAAAATTTATAAAAAATAAGTACTTAAAATATAAACATGTTATTTTACGTTATTAATATTACTGCTTAATGGCAACACTTAATTTTGTGTGGTAAAAACATCTATGTTATCTTGTTTTTCTATGATCTTTGTACTACGTGTGTCAAAATACTTCCGAAATGATTATTTTCATGTGTGTGTGTATAGAAAATTTTAAAGTCGTTTAATTCAGTTAATATTGCTTGCCGCCGCCTAATTATTTCAGATTCGGATTCCCCGGCCCATAGTTAGTATAAAAATAACTAGTTTGATTTTCTAGGAATCAAAATGCTTCCAGAATGGCTATTTTCCTGTATGTGTATAATTTTTTTTAAAGTCCTGTAATTCAGTTAATATTGCTTGCCGCCGCCTAATTCTTTCAGATTCGGATTCCCCGACCCCAAATTAGTATGAAAAAAACTAGTTTTATTTTTTAGGAATTTAGCCCAAACACCGAATTTATTCCGAATATGTTTTATACTTCACTAGCTGACCCGACGAACTTCGTACCGCCTCAGAATCAATAGCTGTTCAATTAAATTCAGTTTTTTATTTAGTTAAAAATTACGCAATAATAATTGGCTAATTTATATAGCGCCGTTTTCGTGGAAAATCACCTCAAGAAAAAGATCCTCCACACAGCATCCCCTAAGATGACATAGGTCGTGAGAGAAATTATTTTCATCAGGGCCTCCTGTGTGGAGCTTATGTAAAAAATGCGTTTCATTTCTGAGATTTATTATAATTATTGTATTTTTCCTTTGGAGGTGTGCAGACATACGTTCACCATTTGTCTCATTTTCGACTATTGACATTGAGTGTGTAAGAAAGAAGGGCAGCATTATATGATTAAAAACAAATGCACAACAATCAACGCATTGACATTTGACGTTTTTGAATGTTTGGAATTCATGCACAGTTCAATATTATACCCCTCACAATATTGCTGCAGTTCTTTCAAAATAGGAGAATTCGTTCCCTACAAAATGAATGGGGAAAATAATTTTCTTTATAACTATTTATTTCGTTAATTTTTGTGATGTTTTAATGGTTATTATCCTATCCGGGGCGGAGACAAATCCAACAAATCAAGGATCATCAAAATCGGTTCAGCCGTTCTCGAGTTATAAATAGTGTAACTAACCCGACTTTGTTTTATATATTAATAAGAAATAATATAAGATTACATAGTATAAAATGAAGTCGCTCAAAATGTATGTGCGCGTTAATCTTTTAAACTACGCAACGGATTTTCATACGGTTTTCAACAATAGATAGAGTGATTGAAGAGGAATGTTTATATGTATAATACATGTAAATTATATTAGAGAAAAGCCGAAAAATTCAAAGAAAACATATTTTTGTGCGATTTAAAACGGCTGGCGGGCCGTACTATAGTCACTTTTGAAATTCGTTCTACTGAAGAAATTGGAAAATAGATGTCCTAGAGTAAGTAGGTATTTGATTTTCCCTTTTCAAATATCCAGTGTTGCATTGCAAGCATTGTAAAATTAGTGGCGAGTTAATTAGTTTATATGTATAATACATGCTTATTATAGTAGAGAAAAGCCGAGAAATTCAAATATTCAATTCAGGCAGCGGGCAGCGGGCAGCACGCAAGCGGGTGGTGTGGATTTTATAAAGATTGGGTAATGGCGTTCTGTTTCGTTAGCCACAGCAACGTGTGGCTGGGTCTGCTAGTTAAATATAATATGTTTTAAATAAATTGTAATATCATAAAGTGCGTGATCGCATAACTATAAATAACACATTCAATTTCAATTTGGGTGACGGGAATGGGTACCACCTCTCCGGGAACCTTTATTGGATAACGAACACCTCTGCCATAGGTTACCCCAAGTGGTTTGCTACGTTTGGTGATTTAGCAGGGGTGTCCGGGTTCAAGGGGTGAGGTTTGTCTAGGTTTGGAGGCGGATGACCAGGATACATTGAACCCCAGATTCCTACCCACCTTAAACCCTTTTCCTTCCCAGAACTCTCCTCTCCTTCCTTTCCTTAAAAAAAGAGGGGAAATTGGGAAGGGGTTCATGGGACGGGGGTAGCGGGAGATGGGAGTGGTGAGAGTGAAAGCGGAGAATTCAGAGTGGGAACGCGTGAGGGGAGGGAGATGCCGAGGAGGAATAGGAGGCGGAAGAAGAATGGGACAAAGGGAAATGACGCGCAGGGAGAAACAATATATTTATTAAGTGGCATAGCAATGCATGCCGGGAACTACAAACCCAGAAGCTAGCATATTTTAATTTTTATATATATATAGATTTCCCTCTGAAACCATGCGAGCGAAGCCGCGGGTAAAAACTAGTAATTATAAAATCATTTTCATAAATCATAGTACTATCCATTGATAATTTAAAATACCAGACAGTGACAGTGACTAAATTCTAATATATCTACAATAACACAATAAACATGACACTCGAAGAAATTAACCAAAAATTCATACATACGATGAATGAATTTGTAAAACGGCTCGGTAAAGCCAACAATAAACCCGGCAACTTGACTTTGGACCTCTCAGGTCTCCGCAGAGAATTTAATGCATTTAAGATGAAGATGACATCGGAGATGAGCGCTCTCCAAAAAAATTTGGTTCAACATGAGATTCGTGTGGATGCAATCGATGCAGCAAGCAGAAAAAACTATTACTTCTACATGGCATGAAAGAAGATGAACCATAAGATACGCGATCCCTTGTGACCGCGATTATGGAACTATGCTAAAAGCAAAAGTAAAACAAATGGCATCCCACAAATCATGCAAGACAAGTACACAATTTAATGATCAATGGATACCGGAAGAATTTAGTTATTAGTAAGGGAGCTGTGCCAAAAATCTTTCATAACCTTTAACCAACATATTTATATTGTCACTAAAATCAGGAAAATTTCCAACAAAATTTAAAGAAACAATTATAATCCCTAATCTACCGCCCAATCTCAATTCTAATAGTATTTAGTAAACTCTTTGAGAAAATTGTCTATGATCAAATTTATACGACAATGGTTCGCAATATACAAAATCAACAACACGGGTTTTTACAAAAAAGGTTGATACTAACAAATTTGGTAAATTTTACGGAATATTTGACGAGTATTACGTACAATAGAAGTAATATAGACATTAGACAATAAAAAAGTAGATGTAATCTATACTGATTCTCTAAGGCCTTCGATAAGTTAAACCATTTCATTCTAATTAAAAAATTAAGTCAATTAGGCATCCATGGTGACTTACTTCGGTGGCTCAATTCATACCTTCAGAGCAGACTTCAATGTGTTTCAGATAAGGGAACTAAGTCCAGCTTCTTCTCCGAGAGCAGACTTCAATGTGTTTCAGTTAAGGAAACTAAGTCCAGCTTCTTCTCCGTGCCTCCGGTGTACCTCAAGGATCTCATTTAGTACCATTTTTATTTAATGCATATATATATATATATATATATGATAATATTCACAAATGTTTTTTAAACGCTAATTACCTAACGTGTGCAGACGATAAAAAAAAACACCTAGTTATCAAATTCGTGTAAGACTGCTTTAAACTTCGAGATGACCTCAATCGTCTTTTTGTCTACTGCAAATTAAACAAACTTGTTGTAAATACCTCAAAATGCAATAAATTATCATTTAAACGTAACAAAAATACATTTTCCTTTGAAAGTATAATAAACGGGACACATTAAAGAAGTAGAATCCAAGACAAACCTTGGAGTAAAACTGGATGTTAAATTAATCTTTATAATATTGGCTTGGACTCGCCAGAGCTTACCAACCCAATTTATTTCATTTACCCACATGTAGAACTAACATTAGAAAAAATTCCCCAATTTCCCAATATGTGCGCAATATAATACAACATTTTACAATATAGACATTTTTAACGATACCCTTCAGAAATACCGAATAGAAGTAACGCGTACGCTCGAAAATTAATACAACAGTGTGGAATGTATCGGGAGCATCTCCTATCCTTATCCTATCGTCCTCTTTCTCTCCTCCTTACCAAAAATTATTTTAAAGATATAATGAAACTCCATCTCCAAGTAACTTTAACATAGGAGACTTTTTGGCTTGACTTAATTTAACTTTGTATATATGTTTGTCTATATTTTATGTATAAGCTGTTTGCCTCTTACAAATAAATAAATAAAAAACAAAATTAAGTACGCTTTTTTCTCGAGTAAATCAAAAATCTGGTGTTAAACTGGAATTTAAAACTTATCTCCATTTTTTTTTTTTTTTTTTACTGTGAATACCGCACAATAATCTCAACTGCTCCCGTCTGGAGCCAGTGAGACTATGGCATCCCCAATTGGGGTATGTTGTGAGGCTGAAGGTAGTGGGGAGGGGAAGGAGGTGGGGAAGAGGAAGGTTGGGAAGTACCTGGCTATTCAGATCTGGTCACCAAACACGGCTAAAGCCATTTTTAAGCAACGTTTCAATTCTGAATGGTGGTCTTACACCAGGGCGATGCTGATAGTATCTTCCACTCTGGGAGATACTTTCTTATATGATACTATGGTCTTCCACCATTTACATAAGAAATGTTTTTGTTAGCGGCCCGCATCTTACACGACGTGGTGCAAGAAATAAAACAAATTATATTTTATACAACTTATCTTATATATATTTGGTTGACAAATTTGGGGAGAATGTTGCACACATTGCAATACATGTAAGATCTTTATATATTTTCTTCATTAGGTAGCTTACGCATAAAGTGCACAGTTATCATATAGGCGGCAAACTCCATTCTGTGCTATCCAACACTCTGGATGTCTTGCGTCTCGTTTCTCTAAAATCTTCATCTGACGATCTCCTTCATACGCAGATCTTGCCCTTGCCAGCGAGCAGAGAACCAAAGCGACTAACCAGAACAACATTTTCACATACATAATGATCACCTTTGATAGCGTTGAATATGTCGTACAACACGGCGTGTGATCAATATATAGGGACTTTGAGATGCGTTTATAATCTATTTATCACATGTATCATTAAATCAAACAGCTTGAATAATTGTAATATTAATTTTTAAAATTTTGTTACGCCTTACCCCAATCACCGTCACTAATTAATTTTACTAAATTTAACGTTTCAATGACAAAACAGAACTGCGACAAATTAGAACATTGAAAAAAAAGAAAGTGGGGAAAATAGCCAATTCAATGTAATAATTAGCGATGGCTGCCTGACTAGGGCCCGGTAAATCAGTAAGTCCGTATCCTTGCTATGTACGATATTCCTCGCTCTAATTTCTAACGCTCAAGCTTTGATAAGCCGCAGAATAATTCCTATTTTATATGCCGAGGTGTTAGCAGTCACACGCTAAATCTGAAATTTAAGTAAATACTTCGAAATTTACCTAAAATACGTAATTTTGCAAGTGTGGACTATTATATTCATCGAGCCATTGCCTAATTTTGACTATGTTCGATATTATTTATTGCCTAATGACGACGTTATTAATTGATAATGAATCTAAAATAGTATGAAGGAATTTTAAATGCTTCAACAGCATGACTATTTGTTTTCAGCGGTTTATTAGTGCACTGAATCCAGCAAAAAAAAACACTAATTTAAATTAGTGTACTTGCATTGCACTTTGAAGTGGGGAACTTTGAATTTTCAACACGTTTGAAGTGGGGAACTTTGTCAAAAATTAAAAACCCTTCCAAAAAATAACATGCCGTCGTTTTTGAAAGATCGCCACCATAATATCACAATTTCGTTACAGACAGTAAGTAGAGAGTATAGATATACCACTCATGGAGTAGTTTAGTTTTTCAAAGAAATACATTCCTTTATTAAATTCATAGACAATACACGTAATATTGGTGACATCTAGGCTTTCGATCTATATACGGATTATGTTTCAAGCTATGCTAAGCTCGACTTTCCAATGAATCCGAGCTTATGATTAACTAATACACCAGGCCTAGGTCACTTTAGTTTATTCGAAAGCTAAAATGAGAGGGAAATGTAATATATGTTTCAGTGGTGTAGCGAGGGTGTCAGCCGCCCTGGCGGAGGAAAATAATTTCGGCGCCCCCTTATTAGGTACTTCAACCGCAAATTTTCGAGCGCCTGGGGGCATAGAAATCCTGTTCATAAATTCTACTACTAAATTTATAACTGCTCTCGGAAATCGAGAATGGTATCCATGTAATAGGATTGCGAACCTCGAATTCTTACACTGTCTTTAGGACACAATGCAGGTTTTAACTTGAGATTGATTCTGCATCCATAAATAATAGTTACATACGGAACAGTCAATTTTTTCAGAATTTTGCAGAATAGCATGCGTCTTGAATGTAAAGATTCACTCGGTACACGATGAATCTGAAACTCGTTATTTAATTTATAGTTATATTCTAAACACGAAACAGTTTTAAATTAAATCTGCATGCGGCGAATTAAAACTATACTCAAAACATGAAAATGGTTTGTCTTTATTTCTGGCAGCACATACATAGTCTGCAAATAGAATTTTATAAGTGCACTTTGAATAAGTAAATGTTTTCCTTCGAAATGTGTCAGCAGATGAATCCACAACAGAAATTTTACATTCTGATCACAACACTGGTTATAAATTAATAATGAATCTGCATGCGAGTCCCCATCTTTAATTAGTATTACTCTCGTAATATGCGTATGGTTTTCCTGCGAATTATGAATTTTGAAGAATGGTTTGAATCAAAAATTTTAACTCCACTCGAAATATTAGAACGGTTTTCTTCGAAATACGTCAGCAGATTAATCCGCTACTGGAATTTAAACAAACCATTCGGAACATGAAGTTAATCTGCACGCGAGTCCTCAGCTTTAATTGATACTACACCCAGAACAAGAAAATGGTTTTCCTCCTATTTTTGCACTCGGAGCACATGGAGGGTTTGAGTATCAATCGGAACACATGATGATCCATGAAACTTTTTTAGAATTGTCGAAGCATCGCCCACGAACCTCCCTCAATCCTTCTCACTGAATATATATATATATATATATATATATACAGGGTGTTAAGGGACGTACTTGACTTACTTTAACCAGTGATTCCTGACATTATTTGGAGTAAAAAATGTAAATGAAATTTTGGTCTCCGGTGACATTTTTGATGTTTTTTTTTTTTTTTTTTTCTACAAAAACATAAAAAAATGGTAGTTGTTGAAAACCTGGAGGCGGGGTAAGGGGTTCATCGGACACCCGGCTGAGTGACAAGTGAAGACATGCGGAAGATTTTTTTTTTTGTTCGATTTTGAAGAAAAAATTTTTGAAAAAAAAAGAAAAAGTCATCAAAAAAAGTCACCGGAGACCAAAATTTCATTTACATTTTTTACTCCAATTAATGTCAGGAATCACTGGGTAAAGTAAGTCAAGTACGTCCCTTAACACCCTGTATATATATATATATATATATTTTTTACATTAACTCCACACAGGAGGCCCTGAGGAAAATAATTTCCCTCAGGGCCTATGTCATCTGGGATGCTGTGTGGAGGGTCTTTTTGAGGAGAGGAAGGAATGAACATTGGTCTTGAAGAGACCCATGTTGTAGGAAGGAGGAAACACAGAGGCCGGCAAATCATTCCACAGCCGAGCTGTTGAACACAAGAACGAGTCGAAGAAACGACCCGTTCTCATGTGACAAATGTCAACTGTGTACAAATGTTGGGCACGCGTTTGGCGTGTTTCCCGACTATGCACCGGTGCCGAAGGGATCAATGATGCTAGTTCCTCGGAGCATCTTCCATTGTCATACCGGTAGAACAAGGATAGCATTCCCACCCGACGCCTGTGCTCTAAAGATTGCAATCCGTCTGTTAAGATGGGAGAATCTATCAAACGGACCGCCCGTTTCTGCACAGAGTCGAGGGTATTTTTCAGGTATTTTGGAGCTCCAGACCAGAGGTGGCTGCCAAATTCAATCGTGGGGCGCACTTGCGATTTGTACAGGGTTAGCAGTTGTGTACTATTAAGTATCTGCGGGCCCTGTACAGTACGCCCAGTTTTTGGGAGGCTAACTTTACTCTGGCTTCGATGGAGCCCCCATACCTGAGCTGGTCACTTAGGGTTACACCAAGCATATCAATGGAGGGCCTGTTCGGAAGATTGCTTCCGTTGAAAGAGACTAAATTTTCATTGCGATCCCTTTTAGACGTAATCAGACAAGATTGGGTCTTTGAAACATTAAATTCAACGAGATTATTTTTACCCCAAGAGAAAACACTCTTGAGGTAACCGTCCATTCTTTGCTTCAAAGCCTTACGAGCTGTTGGAGTTTGTGAGCCCTTTGGGGGCTTGTCAAACAAAAAGCTATCATGAACTGTACTGTCATCCGCGTAACAATGAATTGGTGCACATGACAAAAGGTCGTTGATGTGCAACAAAAACAGAGTCGGAGACAGAACCGATCCCTGCGGGACGCCAGAATTTATCGAGTGAGAGGAAGAGGTGAAACCATCGACTACCGTCTGAATCGACCTCTCCCTCAAGAAGTCGGCAATCCACGTACACAAGGATGCGGGAAGTCCGTAAGAATGCAGTTTGTTGACAAGTCCTCGGTGCCAAACCCGGTCAGAGGCCTTGGATATGTCCAGTGCAACCGTTTGGGTCTCACCGAAACGTTCCAGGCATCGCCCCCAAACATGCGTCACATACGCGAGAAGATCACCGCACGAGCGGTTCCGCCGGAATCCGTATTGATGGTCGTTAATAATTTTGTTCTTCTCGAGGTATGTGAGCAGTTTGTCGTTGATCACACGTTACATCACCTTAGACAGAACTGATGTGATCGCTATGGGGCGGTAGTTGGCCGGGTTGGAGCGGTCACCTTTCTTTGGAATAGGATGGATAACCGCTTTTTTCCAACCAGAGGGCACAGAGCCAGTCTTCAGGGACAGTTTAAAAAGCTTCGTCAAAATTGGAGCTATTTCTGCAGCGCACCTTTGCAGTACCAGGGCAGGTATTCCGTCAGGCCCACTAGCTTTATTAACATCAAGCCCTCGTAAAACATGGAGTACTTCCCGATGCCGGATCCTCAGCTTTTTCATACGAAAACCGCAGTGAGGAACCGACGTCGGGACAGCACCTTGGTCATCGAGGGTTGAGTTATCCGCAAACATTTTACCTAGTAAGTTAGCCTTTTCGGTGGCGGTGCTTGCTAGTGAGCCGTCAGGTCTGGTAAGAGGTGGCAGACTGGATTTGCAGAAATTGCGACCTATTGAGCCCGCAAGCGACCAGAATTGCCTGCTGCCATGCGGGCATGCAGTCAGCTTTAATATAAACACAAGAAGCAAACTTCACTATCGTGCGTAAAAAATCGACGACGCGACATAGCTTTGAAAATACTAACCATTTTAATGTAAACATATATTTCTCTCACTTGCACAAGTCACGCGAACAATACCGCCGTTAGGATTAGACAAAGACAAAAACACAAAACTGCGTTGGCAGGATGGTGTTGCCTACCATTTGAAATTTTACTCAATATAAACAAAGAAATGGAATTTTATTAACGTTAGTTTGTAATAAAATAAACTAATTTAAATTATTTTGAAAATGTTTTTTTTTATTATATGACTAAAAGTAAGTATGTAACTAATGAAATAATTATTATAACATTATTATTACATTATTACATTTTTGTTCCAATATTTTTTTTGTACCTATAGTATATACAATACAAGGATAGTGCTTCAAAAGTGATTCAAAAGGGGTTTTCAAAGTTCTTTTCTCAGCAATCAAATTATTTCCACCCACTTACCACGGCATGCTGCATCTTTAGGTGCCCTGCAAAATTAATAATATAAAATACAAAAAAATAATTACTAGATTATTCATTAATAAACTAAAATAAGTTGTAATGACTTCTTTTGTATGAAGATTAAAATGTAATTTTTATTATTATTTCCAAAATATTTTAAATGAGTGGTTACCTCGATAGTAACTTATTCCATAAATTATATACCTATTCTCCCAATAATGTGGTAACACCAAAACGCCTTTTTAGTGGCAACATTGAACCTATATTATAGTATTTGACATTTTATATTTTAAATTTCTGCGTTTTGAAAGTATTCCGCTTGATTTATTATGTGTTTGTTTCCTTGAATCGCATTCTTTCACGGCGTATTTACCCATTTTGTAGAGCGTACCTCTCTTTCGACAAACAACTTACTGTCACTTCATAATACCGTGCTGGGAAGTTCAGGCCGCGGGAAAAACACGAATTCTGACTTTGAAAATTAATTTAACTATGAATGATCAATATACATATATATTTTTAAATACAATTAATTCTGATAGACGGTTAACATTGACAAGAAAAATTTCTGGAATTCCTTATAGAAGAATTAAAAAAATCTTCATACCAAATGCCCAAACAATGTGTTTTTTAGAGTCAAATGACGTCACACATACACCTCGCCTCTTACCGCTCGTTTTGGCGGGATTAATAAAATTAAAATTTTGAGACTTAATTTAATTATGAAAACGAACTTTAAAAAAAAATACCAGTATTTAAGTTTGAACGTGAACATTGAGAAAAAAAAAATGGACTCAACTTCCTTATTCACTTCAGACGGTGTTGCCAGTCGCAGTGATCAAGATGACATCATTATAGATTCATTGAAAGAAAGGGGATTCCCTCATTTCAATCGGTCCGAAACGCAGGTGCGACAAAAATATGAACTGAAATGTTTAAAATTTTTACAAGATTTTATGATGAAATTATGTCGCCCCTTTAAAGTGCCGCCCAGGGCATAAGCCCCAGCTCACAATAAAAGCGGCCAAAGCGGTAAGTTTTCATTCTCATAATAAATCCAATAGATGTATGTGTAGGTCTCTTTTTAGTGTCGTTTCAGTTTCATCGTATTTCAAATCACAACGGTGCTAAATAAGTTTCACTTAAAAAAACTAATTTAATCAAACCTATATTTTACAATGTTCTATTTTGTCACTGTTCTGTTTTAGCCGGTTACCTATGACGAGATGTGACATAGCATAGCACACACCAAATTGAATTCGGAAAAGCAATTTTTTTTTAAAATACTAATAATTTGACATAGATAATCGATTATCCACACGTAATTGAATTAAATAACAATTGTTATCAGAAAACATGTTAATTAACCTTTTCAAAGGAAGACAGAAGAGTAATTTTTACAAAAAATGTTATACATTTTTTATTTATTTGTTTTAAGCACGAAAAACTTTCCGCGGTTACGACTAACATGACATTTTTTGAAAATCTTCCACTACCCTCATTATAAGCAGAAGATGTTGCTTGTGCAAAGATGAAGGCATGCCAGCCAATGATGAAGGATGCCAGCATTGGAATTGAACCCACGACGGTTGGGTGACGATCTCGTTTTATTGTTACTCTGTGTTTCTTTCGTCTATTTCTCGGCACTGTTACTATTTTTATTTATATATTGAAAAATAAGAAATACATAAAAAAGCATAAGCTGCATATCTCACCAGGGCATTCCTGTTTCAGTTTTACAATGTAGTTTAAAAAAAAAAACATACATATAAACTTAATAAAAATATAATTCATCATCATCACTATTGGCTCTACAACCCCTGGTGGGTCTTGGCCTCCTCAAAAGTCTTTCTCCACTCATCTCCGTTTTGTGCCAGCTCTCTCCAGTTTGGAAGCTCCAAGATAGATATGTCTTTGAGGACGTTGTCGCTCCATCTTAGTCTTGGCCTTCCCAGGCTCCTTCGCCCTATTGGTCTTGAGTTCAGCAGGGACTTTGGTGCTTGATGCTCGGTCATTCTCTCCACATGACCCAGCCACCGAAGTCTTCCCAATTTTATAAATTTTGCGACGTTTAGCTCCTTAAACAAAGTATAGAGCTCATTGTTATAACGTCTGCGCCAAAATCCATTTTCTAGAACCGGTCTGAAGATGCGCCTCAAAATTTTTCTTTCAAAAACGTCCAGTGCTCGCTCATTCCTCTTAGTTAGTACCCAAGTCTCAGCTGCGTACGTAAGTACTGGTCTGATAAGTGTTTTGTACACTAATATCTTCGTGTTTCTGGACAGCAGTCTGGACTTTAATTGGTTTTGTAGGCGGAAATAACAGCGATTTGCGTTCACTATGCGCTTCTGGATCTCCTCTGTGGTATTATTGTCGTTTGTTATCAGGGAGCCTAGGTATGTGAATCTTGGTACCGTTTCGAAATTTTGGTTTCCACATGAGAGAGTTGGGATTTGTTGGGTGCATCCTACAGCCATGTATTTGGTCTTTTGCTGGTTTACTACGAGACCCATATTTTTGGCAGAGCTTTCAAGATTTATAAAGGCGTTACGTAAAGCATCTGGAGTTTTCGCGATTGTGTCGATATCATCAGCGTAAGCCAATAGCTGCACAGAGTTGTCAAATATCGTTGCTCTTATCTCGATGCCTGAGTCAAGAATAACTTTTTCTAAGGCTATGTTGAATAAGAGGCAGGCCAATCCATCTCCTTTTCTCACCCCGTGGAGCGCTTCAAAGGGCTCGGACAGATCACTGCCAACCCTGACTCTACACGTTACTGGGGACATTGTTGATTTCACCAGATTGATCAGCTTACGTGGTATTCCGAACTCACTCATTGCATTGTACAATGCATTCCTGTTTATGCTATCGTACGCGGCCTTGAAGTCTACAAAGAGATGATGTGTTTCGACATTGTGTTCTAGCGTCTTTCCAAAATCTGTCTTAAGGATAAAATTTGGTCAATACATGATTTGCCTGGCCTGAAGCCACATTGGTAGTTGCCAATGATTTCTTCAGACATTGGAAGCAATCTTTTGTACAAGATGTTGGACATAATTTTATAGCCGGTGTTTAACAGCGTTATTCCCCTGTAATTGCATCACTTGGGTAAACTCTCCACCTGCTGCTTTAAATAATTCAGCCACCAGCTCGTCTGACCCGGGGGATTTGTTGTTTTTCAGCTGTCTTATTGCCTGCTTCACTTCACTTTTTGCAGTGAATGGGGTTCAGCATTGTCAATGTGCAAGTCATCTCCCGTGCTCTCCACCGTGTTGTGCTCCACCTCTGCCGAGTTGTTATGGAGAACCGTATCAAAGTGCCTCACCCATCTCCTCAGGATGTCAGGCTTTTCACTCAGTATCACTCCGTTCTCGTCCTTGCATATATTTATTTTTGGCTTAAGCTCTGCTCTCATGTTATTTACTTTTTTGTAGAAAAGCCTACTCTCATTTTTAAGCCCGAGTGCTTCAGCTTCTCTAATTTCTTTTTGTAAATATTTGCGTTTCTTTTTCCTGAGCATCTTCTTTTCTCTCTTCCTTGTTTCCCTATAGGTGTCCATAAGTTGTCTTGTGCAACCTTGTTGTAACGTTTTTTGATAGAGTTCATTTTTCTTTTTCGTTACCTCTGCGCAGTCTGAGTCAAACCAATGGTTTCTTCTTATAGGGATTTCTTAAAAAATATAATTATAAACCTATAAAAGAAGCACTGAGTACAATTATTCAGACATGGATTATTAATAATTATCGCTGGGCAGTATGCTCATCGTTGGCAACATTATACTGTAAACTAAATAATGTAAATACCAGGTACCTGTTAGTTGTGGCTTACCACTTACTATGTTTTATTTTTTGTCTGTTATTATTGTAAAAGCTTACATTATATTATTACTGTTTTTTTTTTTAGTTATTTATCTTATTCCAGAAGGCTTCTTCCACTGAGTGCAGCTCTTATTTTTCTTTTTCTTTTACTAACAATTTTATCTCTATTTTTTTGTTACCGGTTTTAGAAGAATTAGTCCACGGCCTGCTACTTATATTTCTCCTTTGTATATAATATTAATGTAAGTACTTGCATACTGCTTACTAACCCTAAGAATGCATGGAAATTAGAGGGTTTAGAGTCGTGCAAATAAATGTAGCTTGGTCAATAAAAAATAGAGTCTTGACGTGTGCGGTGATGGAGGAAACCACATGTTTCCTTATAACGCTATTGGGAAAGTGGTGGGGTCCTCTCCAATTATATATTATCTACTACGTTTTGTATTTTATTTTGTTTATTATTATTTCTGTTATTTCACTAGTAGCACCTCCATCTAGTAACGACTAAACTTTCACCGATAACAATTTCACTAATGTGGTAATTCTGTACCTTAAAGGATAAACCACGTAAGTCCATAGTAATTGCTTGAGGGAGGGAGCCCTATCTTTCAAGAATTCATCTGATGCTTATATCCAAGATTGCTGGTGGTGCAATCTTCAAGGTTAGATGGCACAAGGGTTGGGTAACTTTACCGTCACTTTTATATGTTTTAAGTAGTATATATTTTTAATACGAATTTCATGAGAGCTCAATATCGATACGAACCATATCAAGATAATTTTCGACTAACGTAGGTATTTTCATGTAAATTTTTCAAGTACTCATTTCGCCTTCTTTCATGTCCGATTCTGGCAAAATTTTAACATTAATTCAACGGAAACATTGAGGGAAATCAAGGGGAAAATACAAGGGGATGGTTTAACACAAGCAGAGCATTCTTAAAAGAACACGTGAAGAGAAGAGTTTTTAAGAGGAATGGTTGCGCCGCCCGTTTAGCCCTGCCAGTCATATTAAAACACAAGGAGATGGTTTATTACAAGGAGAGAATTTTTAAAAGATAAGGTTGCGCGGCCCGTTTACTCCGGCTAGCCATTTAAAACACAAGGGGATGGTTTAAATAAAGGAGAACATTCTTAAAAGAACACGTGAAAAGAGTCTTTAAGGCCCCGCTCTCCGCACAAAAAAAATCATTTAAGGTGTATCTGCAGCGCGCGGGTATTATTAAAATTAGTTTTTGAAATTTACAATAGGAGATAAAGCGCGCGCATTATTATTACAAAATATCTGGTTTGGAACTTGGCTAATAATTCTCGACAAGTATCATTTCGAATACTCATTCCCAGAGAAGTTGATAATATTGTGTAGGGCTGCCACAATTTTAAAATACACATAATATTTATGAAAATATCTGTTATTTTCTCAATGCATTACGTTAGATTACCTATTAAGTGTAATGTACACTTGAGGTGACCGTTCACAAAACAAAGCTATATGATTTATTATAACGGAACTACTATTGTCATTGTTTCTCTTTAATTTCTCTTATCAATTTGGGAGACGGGACGGGATGGGTACCGCCGCGCCGCCCCGGAAAACATTTTTTGGATAACCAACACCCCTGCCGTAGGTCACCCAAGTGGTTTGCTATGTTTGGTGACTTAGCAGGGGTTCCCGGGTTATGGGATGAGGTATCAATTTAGAAGGCGACCATTGCCGCCCGGCAACCATTCATTGGATAACAGAGGTGCCCGGGTTCATGGGGTGAGGCTTATCTATTTATTGGGTACTACTTTTTTTTAAAAGAAAAAGAGTCATAATTCGTATTCCCGGTTTACGAATAACCTGACAATTGTAACATATCTATTTCGTGAGCAGGTACTGCTCAAAATAGGTACTGTTTATTGTCTATGCTTTTTTTTTTTTTTTTTTTTACTTTGTTGGTTTGCCAAACTGCAAGGGGACCGGAAACGTCATTCGGGGAAAGATGGCGGAGGTATATCACGTAATTTTTTGGGGCGAGAGGAGTTTTTTGAGGAGAGTTTTTTTATTATGAAAGATTCTAGTGCGATGTAGCCTAGAATGAGTTTTATTTTTCGTTATGTGAGCGTGTGACGACTCAAATGGCATAGAAGCCTGATTATTTTATTTAATTCCTCGCCGGATGCCGAGTGATTGCTTGAACCGCGTGCGGAAGTGAATTTAAACTGTAATCAACGGGCGATGGATTGTTTGCTTTGCTCTTCTTTGGCCGGTGAGATTTTCTACACGCCGCTTGATGGGTGTATATCTGCTGTGCCTGGTTGTTGGGTGGAATCCCTTTGAATGAAGCGGCTTTGCGACTCGGGGGAGTGTGCCGACATTGATTGCTTTGCTCTCCTTTGGCCGGTGAGATTTTCTACACGCCGCTTGATGGATGTAGATCAGTTGTGCCTGGTTCTTGGGTGGATTTCCTTTAAACTTGGAATCCCTTTGAATGAAGCGGCTTTGCGACTCGGGGGATTGCGCCGACATTGATTGCTTTGCTCTCCTTTGGCCGGTGAGATTTCTACACGCCGCTTGATGGGTGTATATCTGCTGTGCCTGGTTGTTGGGTGGATTTCCTTTAAACTTGTGGCCCCATGACGTGCTGGACGGTGTCTTGGGGATTGCTGTCGTCTTTTGGAGGAGTGTCACAACTGTCACGGCGACGGGACGTGTGCGGTATTAAAATTAAACGTAATTTGTTGACTCTCTCTTTCTACATCAGTTGATAGATGCTCAAGGTATTTATGTTTTGTTTACTTTTCCTTGGTTCAATTTTTTCCCTTGCAAACTGCAATAAAGTTAACATTAATTTTCACTAGCACATGACCTCTAAATCCTTATCTCCACTATCCTGCGATGGAGTTCTACTTGCTCTGAGAAGACAGCGGTCGGATGACAAAAGGTATAGGTACTACCTACACAAAATTTATATTACCTTACAATTAATGCATTACACAATTCGAAAATCTCCTACCAGCATCATAATAAGCGGAAGATGTTTCTCGTGCATTGAAAGAGGAATTGAACCCGCGACATCTTGACCCGACCCATTTTTCAATTTTCAACTAAGTAAAGTGCACATTTTAATCATATTTGTTTATAGTCCAGGCAATTTTTAATTTGGGAGGTGGGAATGGGTACCGCCGCCCGGGAACCTTTATTGGATAACCAATACCTCTGCCATAGGTCACCCCAAGTGGTTCGCTACGTTTGGTGATTTAGCAGGGGTGCCCGGGTTCATGGGGTGAGGTTTGTCCAGGTCTTGAAGGCGGATGACCAGGACATACTGAACCCTAGATTCCTACCCACCCCTTTTTTTTTTTTTTTTTTTTTTTATTTAAAAAAATACATACGTATACAGATTCGTAGTAAAACATTTGGTTCTTAAGGCTAATAACAATATGTAAATTTCTTTTTAATGAAACTTCACAATTCAAAAGAGAAAGTATTTCTCGTGCTTGAATTTTGGAGTGCCATTGTAAAATGCATAGTTACACAGAGTATGTTATTACAAGTACTTATATTAATAAAATATATATTCATGAAGACAATTGGACATAATAACTGACAATATTGTCAGAGTAGGTACATATAATAAAGTTGTAACAATTTGGTGCCTGCAAATAATGCGTATGTACTAGCTTTCAATTTGATATGGTGATGAAATATTTTTAGAGATTATGTCCTAGTTTATTTTTTTTGTTGTTATTATTGTGATGGTGAATTTAAAACTTATAATTAGTGTCGGGTTGGTCTATTAGTGTTTTTATTTGGGATTTAAAAACTTTATAATTTTTTTCAGACTTGATTTTATATGAAACCCTTTTCCCTTAAACCCTTTTCCTTCCCAGAACTCTCCTCTCCTTCCTTTCCTTAAAAAAACCCTCCACATATCATCATAGGTGAGCATAAAGATGACATAGGCCCTGAGGGAAATTATGTTCCTCAGGGCCTCCTGTGTGGAGCTCATGTAAAAAAAAAAATTAATGGTCCAAAATGAGGTGTAGAGTGTACCTAAGCGATTCCTTCAGAAACTTGGTCAGGGTGCTTAGGGTGTGAACATACTAAAAGTCCTGATGTCTAGGTGGTGAGCTAGGGGAGGGAGGGGGGGGGGGGGAGAAGATTCCAATTTTTGCTCATAAAAAGCTCATAAAATTATCTACAACTTTTATTCTATATGTAATTTTCGAAATCCTAGCCGTTTTTGACTTACACGCTTCACAAATGTAGATATTTTCGAATAAAATCATTTAACCTCACATTTTTCATCAAACATTCCTTCATATCGTCTAAAATATTTATCAAAGAAAGAAATTTGTTTAAAAGAAGTTGTAAAGAATTTAATTCCCTTTTAGATAATATGTATACATTTGCAAACTAATGTCCAACCAGTCAATATTTACAGGAATTTTAAGTTTTTTATTAAATGTCATCATTTTTTTATCTTATTACTGACACACCACTTTTGTTTGTAACAGATTGTGGGACTTGGATTTCATTTATTATTTCATCATTTAGTTCCTAAAACAATTAGTTTAATGAATCTTCACCAACTTGAACAGCATCTTAGCAAGTTATTGTGGTATCTCCGACGACTCCACTCCACAAAAATTGACATTATTTCACTGGATTGTGGGAAGGGAGGATGTGCATCAAACCACTGACTGAGTTTGGCACAACCTGTTTTTGCCTACATGCACCTTTTCGCTCTTTATTTATATCCGGGGGTAAAGTACACAAACTTCTGAAGTAATTCTACACGACAGTACACGTAAAAAAGATACAAAACTTTTTTCAAAACATTCTAAGGCAGTTACGGGTAAAAAAGTTTTGTTGTTTATATAAAAAAAATAATATTCTTCTGTGGAAAAATAATTTTGTATAGGGAAACAATTGAATTTAGAAAAAAATTATTTGAGTTTTTTACATTCACCATCATGTACCTCCCGAAGTTTATGTAGAAATTTATGAAGTGGCATCCCTAAAAGCTATCAGCAAACTACAGCTTTGCTAGGACTAGTTAACCGATGGAATCTAAATTATTAAACATTTATAAAAGGTCAATTATTTATTTGAAGATTATAACTACGGCAGAGGAAACTATAGGCAAGGAAAAACCCCAAGCACGGAAGGAATGGATAACCGATGAAATCTTAAATATGATAAAGGATAGAAGAGAGCTCAAAAATGATAAAAGAGCTGAATCACAAGAGAAATACAAAGTGCTGAGAAACCAAATAAATAGAGAATCAAGAATAGCCAAAGAAACATTCTACCAGAATAAATGCGATGAGATAAATGACGACCTAAAGAGAGGAAATGTAGAAAGAGCTCACGCTGCGGTGAAAGACTTCTTTGGGATGAGAGTTGGAAAGGGTAATGCAATAGAAGGAGAAGACGGCAAAATACTTTTCGAAAATCACCAAATAGGAGAGAGATGGAAAAGATATCTCGAAATGCTGTACAATGGAAAGGGAAATAATGACAACGAAACATTGATAGAAAGAGAAAATGAGGTAGACGCAGATGATTTGGGAGATCCAATCACTAGAGAAGAGTTTGACCTCGCACTGAAAAATCTCAAAAACGGGAAAGCACCCGGAATCGATGACGTTCCGGCTGAACTAATTAAGCCAGCAGGAAAAGGAACTATAGATGCCCTGTTTAAAATGATACAGACAATGTATAAGACTGGAAAGATACCAGAGGATTTCGAGAAATGCCTAATTGTCGCATTACCAAAGAAGGTGGGCACGACGAAATGTGAACAACACAGAACTCTTAGCCTTATATCCCATGCCTCAAAAATATTGACTAATATCATTCTAAAAAGAATCGAACCAAAAGTAGAGAACATCCTTTCCGGAGACCAGTTTGGCTTTAGAAGAGGTGTAGGAACCAGAGAAGCAATATTGTCGCTACGATTACTACTAGAAAAAAGATTAAAAAGAAACCAAAACACATTCATCGCATTCATAGACCTGGAGAAGGCTTTCGACAAAGTAGAATGGAAAAGACTCTTCGAGATTCTGAAGAGAATTGACATCAAATATAGAGATAGACGAATAATCCAGGCGCTATACAAGAATGAGGCCGCTATAATTAGATGTGACAATGATACAAAAGAAGCCAGTATAAGACAAGGGGTGAGACAGGGATGCTCTCTGTCACCTGTTCTTTTTAACGCATATATACAAAGTGCGATTGATGACTTGAGGGAGAGAATGAGTCACAGAAAAGGTGTAAAGATACACGGGCAAAAGGTGGATATGATAAGGTTTGCTGACGATATTGCTTTGGTTGCTGAAAGCGAAGAAGAACTGCAAGAGGCCTTAACAACCATGCAAAGCATTCTTCAAAATAATTACAACATGAGGATAAATAAAGACAAAACAAAGCTGCTGACTGTAGGCCGAATGCAACATCAGATGAGAGTAGAGATGTCAGGAGTTCCACTAAAGAACACCAAGGAGTTTGTGTACCTCGGGAGCAAAATAACATGGGACGGTCGGTCTAAGAGCGAGGTCGACAGCCGTATACACCAGGCTAGGCTTGCATTCAATAAAATGTCGAAAATAATAGAATCGAATAATATAGACCTGAAACTGAGAATACTCCTCATCAAGACCTATGTATGGAGTATCTTGATGTACGGCTGCGAAACATGGTGCTTATCCGAAAGAGATAAACGGAGGCTAGAGGCTTTTGAGATGTGGTCCTATAGAAGACTACTAGGAATTTCCTGGAGAGACCACATCACAAATGAGGAGGTTCTCCAAAGAATCGAAGGAGGAAGGCACCTGCTCAGGACCTTGTCCGAAAGGCGCGCAAGATGGATCGGCCATGCAATAAGACAAGAAGGCCTCTTGCATGCCATAATGGAGGGTATGACCGAGGGGACAAACGCTAGGGGACGCCCACGCCGAGAGTACCTGGAGGACCTGCTGGTGGACGTGCGCTGCTTATCATATACAGAATTCAAAAGAGCCGCACAAGACAGGGAAGAGTGGAAGAAACGAATAGATGAAATTGCTGCAAACCAATCCCAGGATTGAAACCAGAGAGAGAGAAAAGGTCAAAGTAATAACTTATAACAATATGGTCCGTTTTAGTAAACAAGCGAAACTTTTATTTACTTACATTTACGTAACGCATTTTGGTTTTATTATCCAACGAACATCTAATAATAGGTAGTAGGTAATACGTATGATGATAATTACAGATTTATTATCCAACGAACATCTAATAATAGGTAGTAATAAAATAATACGTATGATGATAATTACATATTTCCTTGTCCGTAACAATTTGGGACGCGGGTAAGGGTACCGCCGCCCCGGAAACTATTTATTGGATAACCCCAAGTTATTCGCTACGTTTGGTGACTTAGCAGGGGTGCCCGGGTTTGGGTCTTGGTGGCGGATGTGTCTGCCCACCAGCTGCGTGGTAGGTCAGATCGGGAGAGATTGGTCGAGGGAGACCTTGTGACCTCTCAGGCAGAACTCTTTTGGAACATCGTCTTGCACCGCATTGGGAGGGATGGATTCAAAAGTCCGTCACACCCAAACCCACTGACCCTGAAATTCCTACCCACCCCTATAACCTTATCCTTTCCAGAACTTCCTCTCCTTCCTTTCCATTAAAAGACCCTCCACACAGCATATCCAAAGATGACATATGCCCTGAGGGAAAAAAATCCTCAGTGCCTGTGTGGAGTTACTGTAAAAAAACAAGGTAATTTTTGAAAGCAAAATTTTTGTTATTTTTGAGATAATGTTTACGCTTAGAAATACGACTTTTTTATTGTTATTTTCCCATTTTCGCAAAACAATATTATTATTTACGTACGTGTATATTAAACAAATCACGAAACGTAGGACTACACGAATGACGAATATTTGAAAGGCACATAGGTAACATGCACGTTAGATAGAGATGGCCTATAAATATTATCTTTAGAATTAAAAAACGTAAGCGCCTGTTGTTAAAATATTTAATTAATCACGGTTTATTGAAAAAAGAGCAAAAATCTCGCGATAATTGTCTTTAGTTTTATTTAAAGAAACGCTGTGATTTTTTTCATACGTATAACTTGCAAAATAACTGAAACAAACGTGTTAATAATAATTTTTGGAGCATACTTTGTGATTTTTTTCTATCGAGGGAATTTTCTATAATTGCGTTTCGGCGCGATAAATGTCTAGATATTATCTTAAAAAATAACATATATTTTTTTAAGAGCTTAAAAACTTCAAATGTTTAAGGGAGATTTGTAAGAAATCGGTAGAAATTGGGAGAACCGAGGCTTAAAAGGAACGACTGCGCGGCCCAATAGATACAAATCTTAATTTTGGACTAAAAGTACAAAATACCTCACCAAAATGAAAAAATATTTTTGTAATCAAAAAGTATATAGAATATACTATGTGCTACTTTATTTATTTTTAAAATAAAGGCCATTAAAGATTTTAATATTTGTGAGTAAATGATAACATTAAAAAAATTATATTACTGTATTATTATGAAATTTTGGAATGAAATATAGAATAAAAATTACTAATAACAGTTTTTATGGGTGAAAATTTAAATTAAAAATGACCCCTTTTTCGTTATTGGTTTTTGGGGTGTTATGCCGTGTTGTGCTACCTCCTTCTTTAGCCAACGTTTCGGACATCGTTGCAGTGTCTATCATCAGGGCAAATCCGGCAGATCCGGTGGAGCTACCGGATCTAAAACACATTTTTTAAAGGTTTTTTTTTATATTTTATTTTGTTTTTCATTATATTAACACAGTAGATAAAGCAAAATATTTTATTAGTAATTATAATTATCTCACGAAAAATTCCAAAGTTGCATTAAAAAATGAAGCAAAATATAATTTAATGAAAACAAAATAGTAATGCAAAGTTTGAAGAAAAAACAAAATAGAATTCTTTAAGTACCAACACATATAAGATCATTAAAAAATATGTAATAAAAATAGGACACATCCGTACTAGATCTATATATATATATATATGTTATGGTTAAGGTTTTCACGGGTGTAAGATGTAGAACAATTTTTCGTTACGCGGGTAAACCGAGAAAATTGTTCTACATATATATATATGAGATACTTATGCGTTCATTCGTCCGATTGCGATGAAACTTTGGGGATTTGATGTGCGCATGCCCACGATGGTTTCTGTATACAATAGTGAGCTCTGGCATAATGAAATTGTGCATTGCTAAACCATTCATCCGATTGCGATGAAACTTTGGTGAGTTGTTGTGAGTATGTCGACGAAGGTCTCTATATACACTGGTGAGCTCTGGCAAAACGCAACAATCGGGAGAGGAGAGTGGGGATCTCTCCACTCCCCTCTCCCGCTTGGCGGAGAGGTGGAGTGGGAACGAGTAAGGGGAAGATGATAACGATCAAGTCCCTTCGCTCTTAGCACTAATCCAGATGGGGATGCCAAAGTTCCATATTTATGCCATAGGAGGCTCTGATGAGAGGATTATTGAGGAATTGGGACTAATGTGCGGAATGTAGGTAATTAGGTAGATATTTTAAAAAATACACGTTTAATTTTTATTTGACCTTTTCAAGAGCAAAACAATATTTTCATACATAATATTTATGTTCAAAATTGTAAATGGTAGCACAGACAGTCCTGATTTAACTAAGCTCATTGAATTTCATTTTCCCACGAGAACCACTCGATCTAAAATCCTGTTTAAATGTAAAAATAATAGGACTGAGTATACGCAACACTCCCTTTTACCTAGGTTACATGATGTTAGTAATAGATATGTAGATGTGGCAGATTTATTTAACTGCACGGAAGGTAGGTACAAGAGGGCTATGCTATCAAACCTTTTCAGTCAATATTAATTCTATTTGTACATCGAAATGTATACTATAGATTTTTGTACGTAATTGTCTCTCTGATGTCAGTTCTCTTTCAAATGCCACAATCATCTGTTAAACTATTTTTTAAAATTATTTCTATATTATTATTTTTGATTTTGTGACATGTAATCAGTTCATATGGTATATGTATACCGTTGAAATTAATTAAATAAATTGTGTAATATAAAATTCAAAATTCAAAATGATTATATCTGTATTTTGAGTATTTATAAATTATATCTAAACTTTTTAAACTAATAATAAATCTCCAAATCACGATCAGGAATCTTATCAATATATTCTTTTTTTCCTCCAATAATTTATAACATGGATATTTACAAAAAAATACTTGGAAAAATTATAAAGCAAATGTAAGTAATAGGAATCCACTAAAGGAACTGCGCAATCTTTTAACACTGGCGTGTAGCCTGGTTTCCCCTTGCCAAATCCCCACCACGATGAACCCTCTGTAATGCAGTCTCATGTGGTAGCCGTTTGCAATGGAGCTTGCGCTCGCCACACCCGGCAGGTGTGAATAATTAGTTATAATTAGTTAGTTCTCTATAATTAGTTTAAAAAATAAAAGAACCCTGGTAGAAATTCATTCTCATCTACTTGAAATGTACGGAAAACAATGTATGAGTGCGAAAACGTGCGCAAATGGTGCAGAGAATATAAAAGCGTGCCGTACGGCCATTGGTTTCAGATGAAAAAATTGTCAAAGTGGAACAAACAATGATTGCAAATCAACGGGTAACGTTTCGGGAGCTCTGTGATATGATCCCTGATGTCAGTAAGACCACTATTGACAAGATTTTGACAGAACATTTGGGAGACCACAAAGTCTGCCCATGGTGGGTCCCAAATTGTTTACCGAAGATCACTAAAAACAACGGGTTGAAGCAGCCCGCGAATTCCTTGAGTGCTACGACATCGATGGCGCAGAATTCTTGTACTCAATTTGGACTGGGGACGAGACCTGGATACTACATGAGACCACACACAAAGGAACAATCCCAGTGGCTTTATTCAGATTCGCCGAAGCAAAGTTTAAAAACGAATTACAGAATTACGTAACTCACACCTGGCGGGTGCGGCGAGTGGAAGCTCCACCGAGAGCGGCTACCACATCGAGACTAAGCGTCACAGATTTGGCAAGGGGAATCCAGGCTACACGCCAGTGTTAAAAGATTGTGCGTAAATTCGTTTTTCGCAACTGCAGCACCTTGGAGACCTTATTTTATGGACACCCCTGGTATGTTTGGTTCTGTCTGTATATGTGGGCATATGAGATGTTATGCGTCGCTAAACCATTCATTCGATTGCGAAGAAACTTTTTGGATTTGATGTGCGCATGCCTGCGATGGTTTCTATATACAATAGTGAGTTCTGGCATCATGAAATTATGCGTTGCTAACCGTTCATTCGATTGCGATGAAACTTTGGAGATATGATATATGCATGCTCGCGATGGTTTCTATATATAATGGCGAGCTCTGGCGTCATGAAAATGCTTTACTAAACCGTTCATCCCATTGCTAGGAAAACTGGGAATTGTTGTGAGCACGACCGCGAATGTTTGTATGTATGTATGCTGGTGAATAAAGTAAAAAATTGCAATAGGTGGCACGCGAGCTGATTGAAAACTGCATGTACCGGGACTGAATATATGGAATGCGGGAGGGAGGAGTAGAAATTGGGAGGGGGATTCGCGGCACGGGGGAAGTGAAGTGACGAGTTCAAGTGAACGTATATCAATTGGTCTTCTTCCTTTCATCATTCTTAGTTGGATGCTACGTTGTTCATTAAAATTGGGTTGCTTATCTAATGCTTTTAGGCAAGGTGCAGGACAGATGGTAATGGGCACACAGCATTATCTTCCGGGCGGTGAGGGTGGTCTGGGGTGGTTAACACCGGTGACTTTTTCAAAATCAACACAAAACATTTCTTCGGCATGTCATCACTGATCGCTTAGCCGAGTAACCGCCCAACATCTTGTACAGCCCCCAACTCTCCAATACCTACATAAATGTTTTTGTAAAAAAAACGTCAAAAATGTCACCGGAGACAAAAATTTCTTTTTACTCCGGATAATGTCAGGAATCACTAGTATGTCAAATGCGTCCTTAAACACCCTGTATATTGCTGCACTTCTGTCATAAAAATAAAACCCTTCCATGTAAATTATTGTAAATAATTATTCAAATATGAAATTATAAAAATTTTATTGCAGCAAAAAATTTGCTGTAAAATGCAGGAAGACATTCACGTATTCTGAGTAAAATATAAATTAAGCAGGTGGACTACTGGACTCCTATACATTCGTAATCCGCATACTAGAAGGAAATCATCCACGTGTTCCAAGTGCAAAAATCGGAGGAAAACCATTTTCGTGTTCTGGGTGTAGTATCAATTAAAGCTGGGGATTCACTCTTAAGTTAAGATCAAATTACATATTCCGAATGATACCTATATAATAGTAGTACAGTTTCACACCATAAGATAATGTTTACTGTAAAAAAAAAATTATAAAAAAGGAAAACAACCTAATGAGAATGAGAAAATAACAAACAGCAGAGGTAGGGGGTTCGTAATTAACAATTTGTTTTAATTTTTTCTATAATGCATTTAGGAAATTGGCCTAAGGACAAATTGAAGGTATCTGCGTCTGAAAAGATATTATTGTGTTTTTTGCACGTCCTTCTGGGAAATGAATTTAGTGTGTAGTTTGTTTTTGAGTATGGGACGTGGAATAGTTGGATGGATCTTGTATTTTGTATTGAACAGTGGTAATTAATGTTTTAAGATTTTCACAGCCAACAGCATTTTCGTTATTTGTTTTTGGGGTGTTATGCCGTGTTGCGCTACTTCCTTCTTAAGCCAACGTTTCGGACATCGTTGCAGTGTCCATCATCAGGGCAGATCCGGCAGAACCGGTAGATGTGTGAAACGCATACAATAACGAAAAAGTGGAAATTAATGTTTTCTAGAAGATAGGTGTGGTCAACAACGTTGTTGATGATTTTGAATAAAATTACTGGTCAAATATATTTCTTCTATCTTCTAGAGTTGATAAATTTATTTATTGATAAGAGTCTTGTAGATGTTCTGGTGTTGGGAAGGATTTAAAGTCTTAAGTGTTACAAAACCTTTTTTGAATTCCTTCTAACCTTCTTTGAATTGCGGATATCATATTTCCAGATTCCGCTTGTAACCTAGTTTTCGAATTCGTTAATGATTTTTTCTTATTATTTTAAATACTTCTAAATAATAACAGAAACGTTTTTCCCTGCTTTGTTTATCATTGACGCTACGCTACCTTGGTGAGCTCTAGCGCTGCCAATTTGTGAAAAAAATCACCTAAGGTCGGCGGCGTACGTACGATTTGTGTGGTTTTAAATGTTATATTATTGACGGCCCCCGTGGTCGAGGGGTTATGCTCTAGACTGGCTATCAAATAAGGTCCCGGGATCAAATCCCGGCATGCGCAAGTAAATTTCATGTCACTCATTAAAAGTACATAAATATACCTAGTACCAATATTTGCTGTACTTTCTAAATTGGAAGAAAATCTCAATATCGCCCTGGCAAAAGACCACCATTCAGAATTGAAACATTGCTTGAGATGGCTTTAGCCGTGTTTGTTGACGAGATCCGAATAGCCAGGCACTTCCCAATATATGTTTTTTCCCTTCGCCTTCCTCTTCCACCTGCCTTCAGCCTCACGAAAGATCCCAATTGGAGATGCCAAAGTCTTACTGGCTCCAGACGGTTGGGAGCAGTTGGGACTCTTGTACTGTACTCATTATAAGAGCTGGCAGTCCATAGGGGAGTGCTGATACCAATCCTGATGTTTGGCAGTGAGGCATGATACTGAAAGAGAGAACTTATGAGATCCCTGAGGCGTATGTGTGGTAAAATCGTGAGCCTATGACCATGTTAAATATGTGTTGATTCGTAAATAATGCATTGCTCTTGTAAGCGTAAATAATATGATAAAAGAAAGGAATGCTGAGATGTAGAGCGGATAAACGAAGAAAGGAGTGTAAGCGGCCAGAACACCCTTTCACTGCAATGACTAAACAAAATATCTAAGAGAATCGGTTGGCATGACGATGCATATACACACCGAAAATTCTGTCCAAACGGTTATAGAAAAATGGCGGCCAAAGCCACTGAATAATATCTTTTGGTAACCATGGAAACGATGTACGTCGACAGCCATCCTGGCCGTCATTTTGTATAAACGTTTTGACAGAATGTTTTATTGGTATGCTATACATTTATCATTGATTCATAGTTGTTGATGTTTATGAGAACGGGTTGTTTCTTCAACTAGTTTTGTGTACGTCGGCTCGTATGTGAGACGAGCAACCGGCATCTATTTCTCCTCCTACCCACACTTCATCCCCTTTTCCTTCCCAGAAGTTCTTCTCCTTCATTTCCCTTAAAAGACTCTCCGCACAGCATTCCCAAAGATGATGGAGGTCAAGAGGGAAATTGTTTTGCTCAGGGCCTCCTGTGCGGAGATATTAAAAAATATATGCCTCTGCCTACCCCCGCGGGAAACGAAGTGATGGTTGGATTGACAGATTTTTTATTATAAAATTTAAAACGTATGTATTGATTCGACTGTTCGACATACCATCATGAAATGTTTTTTCGCAATAAACAGACCTTATCGCCATCAGCTATCAAAAGGTCATTTAAAAATAGCTTCGACGTCACAAACAGGAAAACCACACTGTCGAATTACGAATGCGTAGTAGGTCAATGACATTATTTATTTATTTATTAATAATTAACGCCCTTATGGGCTTTTACACACATTTACATTTTAATGTTTTAGTGCATACAGGTGTGTTTAGAATACAAAGAAAATATAAATAGCTTTTACACATGGTACATAGAAATAAAGTTGGTTAGTAAAAAGTATAGCTTTATACAATAAAGAGAAAAAAATCAATTTTATATGTATATACGTATATAACAAATAATAATAACGGTGAGTTTTTAATATACGTGCAATTTATGTGTTGAATACATAGCGAAGTTGATTTTAAACAAAAATACATACTACCGACTTGCACCGACTTGCACCGCACTAAAATTAAGATACAAAACAATTCCATTTTGACCATTTACTTTATCGTCAGAATTACTGCTTAAAGAATTCAATTTCCGAAGACGAAATACTTTATACCATAAATATACCAATCCCCTTTATACTGATACCATGGAACATTTCAGGTTTAAACAAATAATGTCAGATACTTCAGTAAACTATCACGAAGAGGACAAATGAGTTCGATAATATAATATCTAATTACAATCAAATTAAAATGTTAATCAAAGTATAAGTCGTTAAAGTAATTTTGTTATTATTATATACTGCAGTAGGTACCTAAAATAATACAAGTGATGTAAGTGTTGCACAGGGCCGTATTTAGGATCTGTAGATTTCGATGCTGAACTTGTGGTGTAAAATGGGTGAATCAACATACTTCTAGTGTGACCCGAGTCAGTGTTGCCATGTACCAAAAATGAAAAACCACATTTCGGGGATAAGAAAACAACGTTTTAACATGTTTTGACGGATTAAAACAACGTAAAAAATAATATTTATGTGGCGGTCACTTTTGCCGCATTAATTGCGCCGCCACTGAACTCCGGCAGAACGCGCTGGAAACAACTACGGGCAAGTTACATACCTGAGTACATACCTGCCTACTGCTGCTGCCACCGATAAATAATAATTTATTTATTTATTTATTGTTTTGGAACATTTACAGAGTATTAACAGAAAAAGTCATTGGATTAGCATTGTAAAAAGCGTAAATGTTAATAGTCCACTTAAAAATGTTCACAGAATGCACAGTTTAATAGTTGTTAACAGAAATTACGAAAATCAAAATATAAACGGAGGTATAAAAAGAGATAACAAGAATAGTGATGATACAATATAGAGATGACAAAGATAAAAAAAGATCGATATACGATGTAAAAAAAACAGAAAAACAAAAAAAGTAAAGTACAAATAGAGTGAAAAACAGCCATTCACATTCAAGTTCAAGATAAGTATTTTCAATTCTCAATTACATGTTAGGTTAGTCTATTATTAATTTGCTTTTTAAAGTAAGCGAGACTGTTTGCATAGATGTCTATATGGTTACATTCAATGGAATTATACAGTCGACACATCCGAGACAGTGGATTGAAGTATGCAATATTGTTTTTAAATAATTCAAGATGAAATATATTCTGATTCCTTAAATTACGTCTATTGGGGACCTTAATAAGAATATTGATCAGACAGTGAGTTGTTTCAAGCTTATCATGAATGATTTTGTATTGACTCATTAAGTCAGCAACTTTTCTTCCTTTTTCCAGAGTTGTAAACTTAAAATATTGGAGTCGTTCCTCGTAAGATTGGAGTAAAGCATTTAGTCCAAGTTTAAATGATAACAATCTCAGAATTTTTTTTTGCACAGATTCAATAGTTTTCGAATATTTTAAGTAGTGTGGGTTCCAGATAACACTACCATATTCCAATTTGCTTCTGACCAACGAGTTGTATAGGGTTATAATGGATTGGGGTTTTTTAAATGGTTTCGATATTCTATGTATAAACCCCATCATTTTCAAGGATTTAGTCGTGATATCACTGACGTGTACATCAAATTTAAATTTTGAATCAAGAATGATTCCTAAATCTCTGATGGTGGTAACTGCATTTAACCGAGCATTATTTATGGAATATGCATAATCTTTTTGGTTTCTGTTACGGCTGAAAGTCATAATGTAACATTTTTCAATATTTAAAAACATATCATTCTGAATACACCAGTTATGTAGTGTGAAAAGGTCTTCTTGAAGCATAACTTGGTCAGAATCATTGGAAATTTTACCGTAAATCTTTAAATCATCAGCAAATAAAACAAAATCACAGCGTAACATGGGGCCAAGGTCATTAATGAAAATTAAGAAAAGCAGAGGGCCAAGATTGGACCCTTGGGGTACACCAGAGGGTACAATTACGGGAGGTGACCATACCCATTTATAAGAACGAGCTGTGTTCTGTTTTCCAAATAAGATTTAAGCCATCTAAATAGATCACCGTGAATACCTATACGACCTAGCTTCTGTAGTAAAATAAAATGATTTACTTTATCAAAAGCCTTTTGAAAATCTGTGTAAATAGCATCTACTTGAGTTCTTTCATTAAACGCAATGCAAACATAATCACAGAAATCGAGAAGATTGGAATTTGTGGATCTGTTAGGAAGTTGATCCATGTTGATTGATGCATAATTGTGGTTTAAAGTGTGCGAATATGGAACTATAGATTATTGATTCAAAGGCTTTTGCAAAACATGATAATATACTAATTGGTCGATAATTTTTCACAGAAGATTGATCGCCAGATTTATGTATTGGGACAATATGTGCATTTTTCCACAAATCTGGGAAAGTTCCCGTAGATAATGATTCGTTAAATATAATGAAAAGTGGCTTAATCAACGCGCTAGAGCAACATCTTACAAACAAAGGAGGTATTTTATCTGGTCCTGGACCTTTATGTATATCAATGCTTTCTAAACAAGATTTGATAGTTCCCATGCTTACGTTAAGTTTACTAAGATTAAATTGGTTGAATTGAGGAACATTCAGTCCGGAAGTATTTGATGTGGGATTCGACTGAGTATAAACCGATCCAAAATAATTAGAGAACATATTGGCAATCTGCTGTCCATTTTTTGCAATCATAGAATCCATATGCATTGTTTTTGGAATCGAATTTGAATTACGCAATGATTTAGAATAAGCCCAGAAAGCTTTAACATTATCTTTTATCCCACGCTCAACTAGATTGATGTAGGATGTGTAGCATTCTTTTAGCATTTTTTTAAATCTTTTTCTAAGAGTAGCAAACTCGGAATAGTCTATCGGGTTGTTATATTTTTTAGCCCGAAGTCTTACTTTATTTTTCTCTTTGAGGAGCATTATTAGAGATTCGCTAAACCAATTGGGATAGTGATTTCTTACGTATGTTTTTTTTTTGGAATGTGTTTGTCTATAATATCCCATAGTGTATTGTAGAATAACTGTACCTTATTATTGAGATGACAGTTGTTAAAAAGTGAGATCCAGTTTACATTTATTAGATCATGACAACATCCTTCATAATTACCTTTTTTGAAGTTGTATTTTACGGGAGAGTGATTTTCTTGTAAGAATTGCATTTTTTCTAGACTTATATTTATTTCAAAACAGGGATGATGGTGATCAATTTTTGATAAGTTAGCTGTCGTTGAAATATTAATATTGGTTTTATCGGAAAGAACAAGGTCAAGAATATTAAAAAGTTTGTTAGGTAAATAATTAAATTGGTGAAGGTTGCACATTGAGGCCAAATTGACAAGGGAATGAGCTTTGTGACTAAAATAATTGGATGGAGCTAGTATTACGTTATTATATGTTATGTCAGGTGTCCATTTAATTTCAGGTATATTAAAATCACCAATGATTATAAATTGAGATTTGGAATTAATATGTTGCAAATAAATATCCTGAATATTTTTGATTCGATTACAGTAATCATCAACAGATAAATTGGGGGGAATGTACAGAACACATATATAGATGAACGAGTTTGAATATTCATGCAGTTTTATAGCTAACCATAAATCTTCACCGTCACTTTCCCAAAATGATTTTCTAGTTGTTATTAGTTTCTTGTTGACTGCCGCTAATACCCCCCCACCTTTTTTAGATGTAGAATTAGTTGATTCGCGATCTCTCCAAAAGACCAGGTAACGCTCATCAAACAATTCATTACTGAATACTGATGAACTCAACCAAGTTTCGGTGAAGCAGATTATATCATAATTATTGATAATAACTTCGTTTTTTATGTCATTTGTTTTGGTTCTAACTCCCCTAACATTTTGGTAGAAAATTTTCAGATCCATTTTGTAATTTTTGACAAGACGTATACATTAGGTTTAAAGGACGGAGGAAGACGTGTTTGAGGGTGATTTGTCGGTAAGATTCTGTAGTACGGCCTTGTTCTTCACAAGCAGTGGTGGAGACATGTCATTCTTCCTTAAGAAGACGCGCCCATTTTTAATCCATACGTACTTGAAGTTCAGGTCCTTTGCTGCTCGCCTAGCTGCTGCATGAAGTTCCATGTTATAAGGTGACAGATGTTCACATCCGTATATCGGAGAAGAATCTGTGAAACCAAGGTGTTGGCTATTCAGTTTCCTATCCACGTTCCTCTTGTTGAATACCTTAACTGCAGACAGCAATTCGTCACGGATTCGAGGGCTGGGCAGAGTCAGTACAATATTTTTTGGTCTTGAGTTGGGAGTTGCGTCAGGGTGGCGTGGTGTACGATGACAGGAAATTATTTGTTCGTCCTTTACAGGATAGTTTACTGATGTACACAGGTTTTGTATTGAAATCATGATGTCTTCGTTCCTCTTCTCCGGGACCATCTGAATCTCCAGATTGCAGTTCCGGTTAGTTTGTTCGATTACGTTCATTTTTTGGGATAGTATGTCGTAGTTCTGCTGCAAGATTTCATTTTCAGAACTCAGTTTGGATATTTTCGTCTCATTAGCCTTGCATGTAGAATTTAATCTATCATATTCTGCAGCTAAGTATTCAAGAGATGATTGAAAATCTTCCATATGGGACAGCTTGTTTTTTATATCCCCCAGTTCGTCCACTATTTTGGAGTTAAGGTATTGAAATAATTCATGTTTTAGGGTTTTCAGTACCTGGTCCGGCCGCTTACGCGAATTCCGCCACTTACGCGAAAGGCCTAGAACGTATGGCTGTACCGTACAAATGCACACAGAAGGTTCGAGCGGTTTCTCAGCTTTGCGTGAATTCACCCAGCATTGCTTACCGTGAGACTAATTACTCGCCGCGAGTATAAGCAAGCGCTCGCTCGCTGAGTACCAGTTCAGTCTCATTCATTGGTCGAGTAGCAACACAGTCCGAGCAGTGCCGCGACTAAGTACGTGCCTGCGCGGGGCACTTGTCCGCATAGTCAACCGCAAGTGAACAACATTTGTCCAGTGCGACACCAGGAACATTTCCAGCACCTTCGAGGCCTCCATCTCCAACTACCATCTCGACATGAGATGTTAACCAACCAGCAACCGGCAACGAGCCAGCAAACCGGCAACAAGCCAGCAAACCGGCAACAAGCCAGCAACCACAAGCAGCAACCACAACGAGCCAGCATCACAACCGGCAACAAGCCAGCAACCGGCAACGAGCCAGCACCACAACCGGCAACGAGCCAGCAACCATCATCATCATCGCCTCTCAAGGTTCCTTCCTGCGTCACGTGTGTGTGTCGACTCTAAGGCCACACAGCCGCCATACCTCGCCAACATGACGACGGTCGACCGCCTGGACCAAGGTCACTTCTACACCGCCATGGTGTAGAGCAACACGCCGGCTCCCTGAAGACCAGTGATCTTCACCGCCGTAGTCTCCTGACCTTCTTCACTCATCATCACGCAGCAGCATAACTATCAGAATCACTGTCACTCCGCTCCTCTCTCTGTCATTCTCATTGGGACTGCCCGGTGGTCTATGGAATACTTTCTCTGGCATTTTTTAATATATTTTATTTTTTTTCCGCTACTATAGTAATTACTTACATTATAACATAATCATATAACTGTTTTTTCCTCATTACTTATTTTATTTACAGAAGGTTTCTTCGACTGGTCATAGTCGTTATTTTTATTTTTCTTTTTCTTTTACTAACACTATTATCTCTTTTTGATGTTACCTATTTCAGAAGAATTATTCCACGGGCTGCTACTTCTATTTATCTTTTGTATAATGTTAATGTAAGTACTTGCATACTGCTTACTAACCCCGTATGCATGGACATTGGAGGGTCTAGAGTCGTTCAAATAAATGTAGCTTCGTTCAAAAAAAGTAGAGTCTTGACGTGTGCGGTGAAGGAGGAAACCATATGTTTCCTTATAACGCCGTTGGGAAAGTGGTGGGTCCCCTCCAATGTCACTCCGCTCCGCTCCGACCTCGCTACGTAGCGCAACAATAAATGACTGACTCGTCACTGACTGACGCCTTTCATTTGACGTCCCGACTCTACCGATCCGGCCCGCTCCCTCATTAATAAGAAAATAATACGAGGTAAGTTAAAAACAATCATTTCAGAATTTTTCTTTGAATAATAATTTTAATGGGAAAAAATAGAAAAAAAAACACGGATAAATAAATATTTTTTATCTTGTAAAAAGGTTTTTTATTTAAAAAAAGATTTTTTTCCCAACGCACAAGAGTCCCAACTGCTCCCGTCTGGAGCCAGTGAGACTATGGCATCCCCAAACCAGAGTACGTTGTTATTGAAGCTGAAAATAGTGGGAAGAGGAAGGAGATGGGAAAGTGGAAGGTGGGGAGTATCTGGCTATTCAGATCTGGTCACCAAATACGGCTAAAGCTATTTCAAGCAACGTTTCATTTCTTACACAGGTCTTACACCAGGGCGATACTGAGAGGATCGTCAACTATGGAATATGCCGCAAATATATAACATATTATTTTTAATTAATTATTTGTATATACATTCGATGAGATGAGGTAGAAAAAATCCCCACACAATATTTTATTCTCCATTTTACAGAAGTTAGAGTCGGAACCTAACATGATATATATATATATCTGTGGTGGTCAGTGACTTTTTTATGAGGGATGCTGAAGTATATACCTACCAAATATTAAATATAAATACCTACAAACTAGCCCACGAACAGGATGCGATTACTGACAAAAATAGTATATCAAATTAGCTCTATAAATCATTTTGCTTCACATCAATTATTACAGTTTAAAATTAAATTATTAATAGATATTTCAAAGAATTTAAAGTATCAATCGGCATCCGTTATTCAAGACAAATAGTCAAAATGGTCACGCAAAAAAATTCTCTAAACATACCGAATTAATCCACGCGCTTTGTTATGCTATTCTGTGAACTATGCCTACGCGCATTTAAGTCGTTTTCTGCGCGTTAGATGCTCCTATCGAATGCGTATACTGCTTCAGGCAAAACTTGGCAGGCAGAACTAAATGCGCATGCGCAAATATCAAACTTTTTCTAACATTGTGAATGCGGAATGGAGCAGAGAATCCACTGTTGCTGGTATTGGTGCGTTTACGCGACATTCGACACACTAACATAGCATTTCGGTCCGGTCCGCGCGTTGCGTTTTGTTTTTTTTTGGTCGCTGAGGTTGGGATAATGGAGGGACTGCGCCTGATAAATATATATTTATTTAATTGTATCACTGTATTAATATTGCTTATTTACATCGTTATATTAGATAAAGAGACATTGGCAAACCATGCTGAATTTCAAGTACTACGTTCATAAATTCAGGAGTCATGATCGATGCTAAAAAACGTATCACATTTAAATGTACACACTTTTGTTGACCGGTAAAAACAGTGTCTGGTTCGACGTGGTTTTTTGAAAAAACCTTGAGTGTAGAAATGACCCAAAAAACTATGAAAATATGCAAACCATCCACACGGCAACACTGCCCTAAGTGTTAAAACACTGATATCATCTTTATGAATACGATAAGCAAATTTTTGAAGCGTAACATAGTGTGTTTTCAACTCCGTACTGGAGAGGTTCAATACAATCATTTTTAAAATAAATTCAGAGTTGCAAACTTATTTCTAAAATGCGTTGTTTAATAGAAATTGCGTCGACGGTTTTACTTTTAACAACGCTTATTGATGGACAAAGAGAAGGTAATAATTACAAAAATATTTTCCGTAGTTTATAAATATATATTCAATTCATAATATGTTAAGACATAACCGATGTTTGAAATCAGAAAAACTGTTTTTTTTAAACAATAATTCAAACTATTTGATAACGCCTCTTGAAGGTGAAACAGCTGTCATACGTTATAATAATTACTTGGAAAAACTTTTTACTAAAAAAAAATGTTTTTTTTTTACATGTATTTATTTCGTCGTAAATTATATAATGCTATTATCGAATAAAGAAAATCTTCAAAATTAAATGGAGATTTACAAATTAAACTTGTAATAATAAAATAATATTGCTGTCTATTTTTGTAATCTCTATATCATTATCGACGACCTCCGTAGTCCAGTCGGTAAGACTCTTGACTCACAATCCGGAGGTCGCGGGTTCGAACCCGGCATGCGCAAATAAATTTTATTTGATTAATTTGTGTTATTTCACAATTAATTCATTTAAAATAATATATAGTATATTTGCGGCATGTTCCAGAGTGGAAGATACTATCAGTATCGCCCTGGTGTAAGACCACCATTCAGAATTGAAACGTTGCTTGAAAATGGCTTTAGCCGTGTTTGGTGACCAGATCTGAATAGCCAGGTACTTCCCAACCTTCGTCTTCCCCACCTCCTTCCCCTCTTCACTACCTCCAGCCTCACAACATACCCCAATGGGTATGCCATAGTCTCACTGGCTCCAGACGGGAGCAGTTGAGATTCTTGTGCGGTATTCACTGTAAAAAAAAAAAAAAAAATTGTTTACGCTTTTTGACAATAACCCGTTTTGATGGGTACCTGGTACTTACATTAAAATGCAGTTTTATATTAAACTGATTTATTCTTAAATTTGAACGAAAAATCCATTTTAAATACTTATAACACTAAACAATGGATTTAATGGCATTTATTGAATGTTAACGAGGCAAGGAGTGTGTGCCAATACCGAGTTGTTTGGCGGTCCATCCTCTCTGCTTACCCTGCGGGGAAATGGCCTTATGGATAGTTAGTTAGGTAGTTAGTAAGTTATTGAGTTCTTTTTTATCTGAAAACTTTCACATGGACAGCTAAATTTCTGTTTGTTAAATAAAAAGAAACAATATTTATTTTTTAAATTAATATGTATTAAATAAAAAAATTGTGTATTAATTTTATTAACACGAAGGCTTATTACTTATTACACTTCACAAAAACAATAAAATACCATACATTTATAAATCCAATCTGGCACGATTTACAATGTCGATAGCGGAAATTTGAATCCCTGTAAAGGACAATTAATCCAAAAATGAGTTACATGTGACGTTTTTCACCGTTTTTTCTAGGAAAATAAGTAAGTCTTTTGCGAAGTTAAGTAGATGTTTTTTTCCTGAAAAGTAAAAACATTTTTTTTACATGAGCTCCACACAGGAGGCCCTGAGGAAATTAATTTCCCTTAGGGCCTGTGCCATCTTTGGGGATGCTGTGTGGAGGGTTTATAGTTAGAATTATAAAACTATTATTGATTTATAACAGTATTATATATAAAATAAAATAAATAAATAAATGTATAATAAATATAATTTTTTACGTTAAATCCACATAGGAGGCCCCGAGGAAAGTTATTTCCCTTAAGGTCTCTGTCATCTTTGATGATGCTGTGTGGAGGGTCTTTTTGAGGAGATTAAATTTTTAAGGATTAAATTTTTAAGGATAAAATTTTTAATTGAGGCGAAATTTTTAATTTAGAATATAATAAAATAAAATTATGACAATAAAACACAAGAGTAATAAATTATTAATCTTTTTATTGTAATAATATATTAAATAGTATATTATCTATCAGGTAAATTATAAAAAAATCTATATGTTACATAGAACCTTTTGCTATATTCGTACATTATATTAGTGCTATGTATATTATACATATATTAGTATATTGTATTAGTGCTATGTATATTATTAGTGCTATGTATATTTTACATATATTGTATATTATACATATATACGTACATATATTAGTGCTATGTATCAACTTACATGCCTAGTTTTTTAGTAGGTACCTGCAACGTAAAAATATAAATTAAATATTTTCTAAAAATACTGTCAATTTCAGTTCGCGTAATGAGGCATGTTATGATTTTTTTATTCGTGTTGTTTGTAGGTATTTAAAATTAAAACCAAATTGTATAACTTTAATTAGCTTCGAAGGAAAAGTAAACGTGTAATATAATGGCATTATCTATTGTTTAAAACAATGTTAATCTTTCGTTGGTAAATGACAAATGAATAATTCCTGATCTTTTTAAAAAAAAATAATTTGCACATTTACGAGTATTCTTACAATAAAACGGAAATCACAAATAATATGAATCATTTCCACTCATATGGCAAATGAGCAAGTGACCCTAGTTTCTTCAGCCCTGCAAGCTTAAATGTGTCATAAATAATTATATCTTTACCTTACTAAAAAAAAGTTTACCTAAAAAGTTCCATTTAAACAGAATCTATAATTCATATTCTCACTGGCTCCAGACGGTTAGAAGCAGTTGACAGGACTCTTGTGTTATATATAATATATAAAAAAGTTAAAACACATGATTTAAAAAAAAAAATCGCTGTTGTTCAGTGTATGTAGGTTTAGTCTGATTACTCGAAAAGGCTTTAGCCGTGTATGGTGACTAGATCTGAATAGCCAGAAAAATTGCAGAGCAAGGCGATGGGTCGAGAAAGTCCGGCTAGAGAGGTCCTGATTATGTCTGCCTCAAGCAATCTTTCCCGATCCGGACCGCCACGCAGTAGGTGAGGAAAAGCATTCGCCACCAAGAACTGGACAAACATCACTCCAAGAACCCGGGCAACCCTTATCATTCACCAAACGTAGCGAACCACTTGGGATGACCTATGGCAGGAATGTTGGTTATCCAATAAATGGTTCCCGGGCGACGGTAAACATATCCCCCTCCTAAATCTTAAGTAGATGTTGCACATATAAGAATGTCGTATTTTGCTATTCGTCAGTATTCATTCAGAATTGAAACGTTACTTGAAATGGCTTTAGGCGTGTTAATCCAATAAATGTTGGTTATCCAATAAATGGTTCCCGGGCGACGGTAAACATATCCCCCTCCTAAATCTTAAGTAGATGTTGCACATATAAGAATGTCGTATTTTGCTATTCGTCAGTATTCATTCAGAATTGAAACGTTACTTGAAATGGCTTTAGGCGTGTTTGGTGACTAGATCTGAATAGCCAGGAATTTTTTTCACATATCCTTCTCCTCCACACTACCTTCTGCCTCAAACATATCAAAATTAGGAATGCCATAGTCTCACTGGCTCCAGACGGTTGGGAGCAGTTGGGACTCTTGTGTTATGACAAAATTCTAAAAAATAAAAATAAATAAATCAGGTACATGAAACGTCAAACGTATTTTGAAAACCTCTACAATAATAAACCTAAAAGTGTGATAAAAAGTGAAGTAGACCATTACAATCAGTGCAGTCCTGCGCAGTTTTGAACGCGCTATCGACGGGTGTTTATGCCTTCAAATTTTTCCACACGGAAATATCAAAATATGTGTTTTTGAAAAATATAAAACGGCACGCCAAAGTTCACAGTTTAATTCTTTCAAAGAAAAAAACGTTGCTATTTTCTGAAGACTGGTGGAAGTAAAATTAAATAAAAGTTAATAAAAGTGAACAATCCAGTTACGGTGTTTTTTATTTTAAAAAAAAAGTTAAACAAGTTGCAAAAACATTCTAGTGCGACAATAAAGACAATCAATAAATCGACGCGCTGTCCGCGTGAACCGTCACACAAATAAATACGAGTGTTCTTCCCGGTATTGCGAATAGAGCCCGTGGCCTTGTGGGCCAGCGCGTCGGAACTGCTTTTTGCCCGAAGTAACAGAATATTGCCGCGCTCGGTTCGAAACTCACACCTGCGAATTTTTTAAAATTTTTTATTTGTTGAATTTTTTTTTTTGTTTTTGTTTTTAATAAACGATGTAAATTTAATTACCAAACATCCGAAGGAGTGAACAAATCTAAATATGGAGGAATTTATAGAAGACATAAGAACTGATATTAATAAAATAACAACTGTTAAAGACTCTAAAATAAAACAAAGTTTAGAAAACAATATTAAAAAGCTGGAAGAAGCGATAAAATGCGAACATTTAAAACTACAAAATAAAATAATTCAATTGCAAGAACAAATAATTCAAAATAATGAAAATTACTGTCAAAAATTAGAAAAAATAATTACAACAAATCAAAATGTTAAAACATACGCTGAAGTTAGTGCGCAAAACCAATCCCCGGTTTTATATCCCATCATTATAAGTTCAAAATACGAAAAAGAAGATATCAAGGAAATAATAACTAAGAACGTAAAGATTTCTAAAACTGGCGTTGGTATTGCTAGCATCAGAAAAACATCGAAAAACCAACTTATTATCAACCTTAACAAAGAAAAAGATAGGATCAAGACAAAAAACGAAATTGAAAAAATGAACCTTGAAGGAATTAACGTGGGCGAATTAAAGAAGAAAAGTCCGTGTATGATCTTCAAAGGAATCGACGAGAACTACAATAAAGAAGAATTTTTAAATGACTTAATCCTACAAAACGAAGACATAAACATATTAAATGTAGAAGAAAAAATCAAAATAAAAGGAATAATCAACATTAAAAAATATAAACATATTAACATTATTATCGAATGTAACGGAGACATTAGAAACTTACTACTAAAAAAAAAAAAAGTAAACCTGGGTTTCTCCCAAATTAAAGTGGAAGACTGTAACCCGTTAATGCAATGCTACCATTGTCAGAAATATGGCCACACAGCTACGCGCTGTCTAAGAATAAACGAAAAACCAATCTGCCCTCACTGCGCTGGAGATCACGGACTCAAAGACTGTCAAAACAAAAATGAAGTGCCAAAATGCATCAACTGCACAACTAACAACCTATTTAAAAAGAGTTCTTATCCAACAAATCATAAAGCCAACAACGAAGAATGCAAACAACGCATAAAAATGTTACAATTTGCAAAGGAACGAATCGACTACAACTAAACATGGATGATTACATTACAAAAAAAATCGACCAAAACTACAATATTACAGAAGAAATATGCGAAAACGTTGACGAAATTAACAAATGGTGTCATAATACTGATTCCACTTTTCTAGTGCTAAACATGAACATAAGAAGCCTTTCAAGAAATCTAGATGAATTATTAATAAACATTAATAATTTAAGCACATCACCGGTGTGCATAGGGTTAACTGAAACACACTGCAACAGCGATCAATACATAAGTGCGCTACCCAACTACCGAGGAATTGCAACCAAAATATCTATAAACAAAAATAGTGGAATAATTATGTTCGTACGCGACGATTGTGAAGTGTTAAACACAGAAGAAGTGAACATTGAATTTGTCAACTGCTTAAAAATAGATATTAAATTTAAAAATTGTATTTATAGAATTATAACAATATACCGTACACACAAATCAAACATAACGAATTTTACAAACGATCTTTATCTATACCTAAATAAATTAACAAAGATTTTTACGATTGTATGTGGAGACTTTAACATAAATATTTCTAATAACCATAATTCAATTGAAAAAAATAACTTCTTGAACATGATGACTCATCACAACTTCAAATCGTGCATTAATAACTATACCCGAGAAGTACCAAATCAAACGCCATCTTGTCTAGACCATATTTGGTGTAATGTAAACCTGAATAATATAAAAAATGTCAAATCTACGATTTGGAAGATAAACATAACCGATCATCACGCAACACTTTTTAAATATGAAACTAAAAATAAAAACAAAAGCATACATAAATTAAGTACCACAAAAACCACATTAAGCTACCAACTATTAGAAAAATCACTCTCAACAGAAAAATGGACTGAAGTAATTAACAGTAAGTGCGCTAATGAATGTGCATATTTTTTTGAAAAAAAATTTTTAGAACACATTATAAATGCCTCTGAAATTAAAAACTTGCATCAAAACTCAAAAACAAAAAAAAATTAAACCCTGGATCACTAACGGATTAGTAAAAGCAGTTAGAAAAAAAAATAAACTTTTCAAACTAGCTCATCAACCGAATGCTAAAAAATCAATTATTTCATATTACAAAAAATATAAAAACATATTAACAACTTTAATTCGGAAAACGAAAAATAGCTACTACTCCCAACAAATTATAGAGGCCAGAAATAATAATAAAAAATTTTGGACTACAATAAACGAAATAATAAATAAAAATAAAAAGAGAAGTTGTATATCCGAAATTTCAGATGGGAAAAAAACTTACAATGTCCAACTCGACACTAAAAAATGCTGCAATATTTTAAACAACTATTTTGTAAATGTTGGAAAAAATTTACAAACGCTATACAAACATCTCCCAACAATAATAAAAATAATCCCCACACTACCCAACACCAATATAATAATTTCAACAAAATAACAGAAACTGATGTTGGAAAAGTTATCGACGATTTAAAGGGGGGCTCTGCTCCCGGTTATGACAACATAGATGTAAACATATTAAAAACAATGAAACAATATCTAATTTGCCCATTAACTCATATAATAAATACAAGCCTTCTAAAAGGTGTATTTACAAATAATTACAAAAGAACAATAATAACACCGATATATAAAGCAGACTGCCCAAAAGACCCACAAAATTACCGCCCTATATCCCTTTTATCTAATATATCAAAAATATTCGAAAAAATTGTAAAAAACCAAATCTGGGCCTTCTTAGAACAATATCACATTATAAATTCTAAACAGTATGGTTTCAAAAAAAAACACCAGCACCCATGATGCCATTGCGAAAATAACAAACTATATATATACCGCCCTAGACTCAAATGAAAAATGCATTGGAATATTTATTGACCTTAAAAAAGCATTTGATAGTATATCTCATACTAACTTAATAAAAAAAAATCAAATCAATTGGAATAAATGGACTGGTGCTATCCTGGATTATAAGCTTTTTGGAAAATAGACCACAACAAGTAAAAATATTAAATGAACTAAGTGATTCCGAAAGTAGTAACTTCTCAATACCACAAGGCACAGTTCTAGGACCACTTTTGTTCATATTATATGTAAATGATATATTTGAAGTTGCTAAATACGGGCAAATTATCTCATATGCAGATGACACAGTGCTTCTTCTAAAAGCAAACACATGGTTAGAACTGAATAAAAGGGCTAACATAGACATGAATGAATAAAAACATGGTTTGACAATAATCTACTAACATTAAACTCTAAAAAAACACATACCATTTTTCATAAAAAAAACAAACACGCCGAATGAAATAAACATAAGGATCCATTCTGCACCACACACTCAACAACACCACTGTAACTTATTGTGTACTAATATTGAAATGAAAACTTCAACCAAATATCTAGGAATCACTATTGACCAATGTCTAAAATGGATACCGCATATAACCATTCTTAAAAACAGAGTACGAAAATTGACATATATTTTTAGCTGTTTGAGACACATTCTAAGTAAAGAACTACTGAGAATGACGTACTTCGCACTCTGTCAATCCATAATCCAATATGGTATAATAGGATGGGGTGGCGCCTATAAAACTCACACACAATCTCTTTACATTGCGCAAAAACTAATAATTAAAATAATACTAAAAAAATCATTTCTATATCCATCTGAACTCATATTCAAAGAATTTAAAGTCAGAAAATTAAATACTCTCTTCCTGTATCATTCAACCTTACAAGTTTACAAAGAGGATATCCTAAACAAATCCATACCCTTCAAAACACAGTAAATTTTAGGCAAAAATACACGTTACCAATTCCCATTTGTAAAAAAACTTTGGGTCAACAAAACTATAAATACTTAGGAACAAATTTCTTTAATAAATTACCAGAAAATATAAGATCCCTTAAGGACAGTTACAAAAATTTCAAAACACAATTAAAAAAATATACTGAAAACCTTAACTAAAAAAAATAAATAATAATTAAAAAAATATATACATATACACACATATGTTTCTCTTATTCTTAATATATACTAAATAAAAAAAAAAATCAAAATAACCTAACAAATAATACTTCCTCCCATACACACAAGCATTTGCTTATTATGGGAGTACATTTAAAAAAAATATGTATATTTGTATTAAATAATTGTATTAAGTTTATTTTTATTTTTTATATACTTTCATTATATTTATGTATCTATTGTATGTACTGTACCAAAAAAAAAAAAAAAATTTTCAATTTCAAAAAAAAAAAAAAAAAAAAAAAAAAAAAAAAAAAAAAAAAAAAAAAAAAAAAAAAAAAAAAAAAAAAAAAAAAATTTATATCATATGATTTTTGTAATTTGTTCGCTGGTGTACAGTGTATGTAGGTTTATTCGGATTACTTGAAATGACGTGACTAGATCTGAATATCTAGGTACGTCTTCCACATTTCCTTCCCCTCCCCACTACCCTCAGTATCACACAGTACCAAAATTGGGGATGCCATTGGCACTCACTGGCTCGAGACGGTTGAGAGCAGTTGGGACTCTAGTGTAATTTTCAGATAAAAAAATTATACGCAAGTAGGAAACTTTTAAGGTTTTTTTGTTAAACTGACTGCACGTGCAAGTATGTCGTATTTTGTATTGCCGCATGCTTCTTCGGAGAGTCGAAATTATTGTTAGTAAAAATATTTTTACAGCGGATTTTCACTCAAGATGCCTTCAGATATAAGTACATCGACTTTGGTTGTACGGCTGTATATCCTCTTTACATACTTACTTGAAGAAAAAATCTTCTAAAGGATCAGGACTAATTGTCGCCGGATCAACTGTCCGCCGGATCAACTGTCCGCCGGATCAAGCGTCGGCCGGATCAAATGTCGGGCGGATCAAATGCCGCCGGACCAATTGTCGCCGGACCAAATGTCGCAGGATCAAATGTCGGGTCACCCCTTTAACTTTAACTGGATAAATATAATTTATTTATTTATTTATTTAATACAAACGGCATAAGTATGCCATAAACATTAATTACCTGTCACAAATTCATATTCAAAATATTAGTAATGGTAAAACAGTGTAGGTATAACAGTTAATTGTGACGATACATTGGGAAGTGACACCAGAGATACATTTACATGCAAAAATCTATAATATAAATAAAATTAATAGTAAAATTTAAATAAATGAAGACAATATAAGCGAAACTCAATCGAAAATCTGGAAACAGAAAAATCAGAAAAACAAATCAAACCAAACCTTCAGCACAGCATCTCCAAAGATGACATAGGCATCCATTGATATGCTTGGTGTAAAGTGACCAGCTCAGGTATGGGGGCTCCATCGAAGCCAGAGTAAAGTTAGCCTCCCAAAAACTGGGCGTACTATACAGGGCCCGCAGATACTTTAATAGTACACCACTGCTAACCCTGTACAAATCACAAGTGCGCCCCACGGTTGAATTTGGCAGCTACCTCTGGTCTGGAGCCCCAAAATACCTGAAAAATACCCTCGACTCTGTGCAGAAGCGGGCGGTCCGCTTAGTAGATTCCCCCATCTTAACAGATGGATTGCAATCTTTAGAGCACAGGCGTCGGGTAGGAATGCTATCCTTATTATACCGGTATTACAATGGAAGATACTCCGAGGAAATAGCGTCATTGATCCCTTCGGCACCGGTGCATAGTCGGGAAACACGCCAAGCGCGTGCCCAACATTTGTACACGGTTGACATTTGTCACATGAGAACGGGTCGTTTCTTCGACTCGTTCTTGTGTTCAACAACTCGGCTGTGGAATGATTTGCCGGCCTCTGTGTTTCCTCTGAGTTTGCATTGAGATGGCCAAATAGCAAACAAACCAGCGACGGCCTCCGTGTTCGGTGAGTAAGATCCTCGACTAGGATTCCAGAGGTCACGTACGCTTCTCCTTTGTCACTTGGTTCTGGTATAATGTTGCAGGAGATCTGTGTGTCGTCGCCGGGACGATCCAGCCGGGTGTATGCAGACACATATTGAAGTGCTCACTAGCCTTGGAAGCGGCTTTTCACGGATTACCATATCAGGTGAATATATATCATTATTTTTTAATTTTTTTATTTAATAAATGTTAGAAAAATTACACGTTTTTGTGTATTCTATAAAGTTTTTTGTAAAAAAATAACATTATTTAATATGTCTTACACCTTTTTTTTGAGCAAAGCTCGTGTTAAAAAGGCGGAGACAACGAATGTATATAATAATTTTTATATAAGTTTAAATAATATATATATTTTTTAAATTTACATATAGATCAAATATTGGATAATTAACAGTATACAAAGAAAAAAATCGTATATGGTTGAGCGTACAAAGATGGCTGCGACAAATTTCTCCTTCGCAAAGCGGGTGCGTGTGCGTGTGCCAAATTAAATAAGGTTCACTAAATAACTGCCAAAAATAAGGAAGGTTAAAAAAGGATGCCAAAAACTCACCAAACTGCACTTCATAGTCCGTTTAAGGTTTTTAAAGTCCACTTTAGGCCGCTGGTTTTAGTCTCTAAAGCCGTGGTCGTCAAACTGCGGCCCGCGGGCCGCATGCGGCCCACGGCGCATATTTGTGCGGCCCGCTCAAATATCTGGCGTTTTCTTTTTAAATATTTTTTTTTCACGTACAATTATACTTTCCGTTTTTTTGCATCCCTCACAAATATCTGCTGTTTTCTTTTTAAATATATTTTTTTCATGTACTTACATTTATACTTTCCGTTTTTTGCTTCCCACTCAAATATCTGCTGTATATTTTTAAAATATGTTTTTTTTCATGCACAATTATAGTATCCGTTTTTATGCGGCCCGCACAAATATCTGCTGTTTTATTTTTAAATATATTTTTTTTATGTACAATTATACTATCCTTTTTTTGCGGCCCGCACAAATATCTGCTGTTTTCTTTTTAAATATATTTTTTTGATGTGCAATTATACTATCCTTTTTTTGCGGCCCGCACAAATGTCTGCTGTTTTCTTTTAAAATGTATTTTTTTGATGTACAATTTATACTATCCCTTTTTTGGGGCCCGCAAAAATATCTGCTGTTTTCTTTTTAATTTTAAATATTTTTTTTTCATGAACAATTATATCTACTACCCGGTTTTTTGCGGCCCGCACAAATATCTGGCGTTTTCTTTTTAAATATATATTTATCCATGTACAATTATATTGTCCGTTTTTTTTTTCAAATATTTTGTGTACGTACCCACATGATTTTAAAACGTTGATTTTAATTGATTGACATTTGATTTTAAATCGCCCAGTTGGTTTTTGAACACATAGTGTAAGTCATAGGTTCTCAACGTGGGCGATAACGCCCCCCTGTGGTGGTTTGAGACTTTCAGGGGGGCAGTAGAAGACCCAGAGAAAATTAGAGGGCGTAGAGATGGCACAGTGTAGGTAAAAAAAATTGTTTGAAAAGACCAAAAAAACACGCTTAGCATGTACTAATTAAAGCAAAGTAAACTTTAATATTGGTTAATTTTTGTTATTGTATGTATTGTAATAATTTTTATCACGTGTGCGCAAATTCACACATTCAATAGTTCGGAAAGCGGATGAAAATTGAACTGAAAGATTCCATTACGTGCATTATTATTTAACTTGCTAAAAAAAAGGTACAACCCCCCCCCCCCCCCCCAAATCATAAGTGTGCGGCCCGCGGTGATACCTCACATTGTCCTATGTGGCCCTTGACCAGAAAAGTGTGACGACCACTGCTCTAAAGGATTCACAATTCACAATACACAAACACGGCATTCTCCACAGCCGCGGCGGGAAAACTTAAATTAATGTATCGGCGGGCGGTTTCACGGGCAAATACATGTGGGTTAATGCCGGCGGAGCAATATACAATATCGGCGGGCAAATCAATCCAAACATCTACAATGAACACAACAGCGGGTCTTGCTTTCACAGCGGGCAAACAATAATCACGATGGATTCACACGAGGTGCCAGCAAACCATACACACTTCGTGAGGCGGGAAACAACAACAATTAACTTCCGCGCAGTTACAGGCGGTTCACAGTTTTTGTGTGTGACAATACTTCGGTGCAAGTAAAGCGAACAAGCTGTTTGTCACTGCACTTTGTTTTTGGCAATTTATAGGTAGTAAATAAGGGAACAAGGGAATAAGCAGTTATTCAGCTTCTTATCATAGACAAGATGATTTTAATTGAAACTGGCGCCACCATCCCCCCCGCCTTGAAAGGGTCCCCCTTTCCAAACCGCACTGTGACAGCACCAAATACTTATCCTAAATTTCCTAAGCTATGTTTAACTAAATCTAACAAATAATAACCCATTATTGAGTCGGCAAAGGGTAAAGCCCCAACACGAATTACTTCATCCTTTGCGGGGAAAACTTCGACAATTACTCCTAGCGGCCAATGCAATGGAGGAGCGTTTTCGGTCCCCACAATTACTACTAAACCGACCTTGACAGGGTTAGCGGGAGTATTCCATTTGGGACGTACTTGCAAGGTATGCAAATAATCCAACCTCCAACGTTTCCAGAACGATTGAATCAATTTATCGAGCAAGTCATGACGCGATAGAAGGTTCAAATTATCCTCCTCGATGGTCATGGCTGGCAGGTGTTTCAGCGGGGTAGTCGTTAAGAAATGAGCGGGGGTTAACGCGAGAATTTCAGATGGGTCTGAAGAGAGCATCCTACATAATGGTCTTGTATTTAGAATGTTTTCTACCTGCGCGAGCACTGTAGTTGTCTCCTCGAAAGACAAAATCTGATCTCCTATTACGCGAAAAAGATGAGACTTCATACTTTTGATATTTGCCTCCCAATTTCCACCAAAATGTGGTGCGATTGTTTTAGGGTGTAGCCGAAAACCTGAATTGCACTTATTTACGCAATTTCTAATTAAACTACGGGCCGATAGAATCCAATATTTCTGCCTCAAAATAGACATTAATAATGCAAGACCCGAGTGGCAATGAATTTTATGATAATGATCAACCAATAAATTCAATACGTAATCCTTTCGTGGAAGGACTATGGGGTGTTTTTGATCATAATCTAAATCCGAATTAATTAATCGAACCCCCAATCTCATAAGTCCGTCGTGCAAGAACGGCCTCAAGCGTTGAAATACAGGTTTACACGTTTTTCCTTGTTTAATATACATAAACTCATGGAAAAAATAAGCCAATTCTATTTCGCGAAATACTCTGAGTTCTACAAACACAAAGTCCAATCCATTTATGTGTCGTCGATACGGCACCTAAAGAAATCTAAATACATAAAACAAACAACGTAATAATTCATTCCACGATGAAAAGCGTTTTGACAAATTGAGTATTTCATACTCCTCTAAACTAGAAGTCACTACCAACGTAAACTTCAGTTCGGGCGGTTGCGTCACCATGGTGACGTCATAAGCGGTAATAGGCCACTGCTTGGGCCTCAAATTGATCCATGGCGAATCATGGATCCATAGCGGGTAATCCAAAGGTTTTAGTTGCGGATTCTCATGGGTGGAATTATTCATGCTACTGTTGGTGTTGCGGTGGTCACTCTCGGGCGGTGAGTGCAAACATTGGTGCGTTTCCGGCGGCGAGTCGGAAATGGGTGGCGGCCGAGAGGAGGCCTCTTCCAGTTTAGCTTCCTCGGATTTGCCCATGGCGGGGGAGAGGGGTATCGTGGTGATCTTACCCTCTCGTGCGTGCATTTTAACTTCATGGTGCGGTATTATACAAGATGGCGTTTGATCCTCCTTATTTGGTGCGACAGGAGACAAATTATCCTTTTCCAAATTTTAACTTATATTATTAACTCGTGTAAGCGTCTCTCAATTTAGGAGAGTCTTCCAATTTGCGTTCGAGGCATAAACGTTTATTTGCTGTTGCAAACGAATCCCCAAGTGCTGAAGCATCTCGCTTAAATGGTAAGGCTCCAAAATACCTTCCATTTACATATTCACCATCTTCAGGACCTTTAGATGGTGCGTTTACCTCTTCAAATTTCCAAAATCTTTTTAGGCGAATATCTTCTGATTCGTACATCACAGCACAACAAGATACGGTAGCATTTTTCTCAAATCGGGTTGGTGCTGTTCCCAAAATAATGTATCCTAAAACCGTTTCCAAAGCGTGCAGATTATGTCTATGCGAAGGGTCCTTGACCCTTTTTGACAACAGGAGATGCGGGAAGAGCTGAGCTCCTATCAACATATCAATTTCTCCTGGTTCTCCAAACGATCCGTCTGCCAAGGGTAAGTTATTGAAGTATGACAATGAAGGTACGTCTACTTTGGCGGTAGGTAAACGTTCTGTCACCTTGTCCACTATCAACGAGGTTACATTGTAATTTATTGCCCGATTAAAACGAGAATAAATTTTGGTATTAATCGAACCTCTAATGGGTTTTGAAGACCCTCCAATTCCCTTAACTGTGGAACAAGACGGGCGTTGATATTCAAAGAAACCCAATTTTCTGCAACAATCACGAGTAATGAAATTGCTTTGAGATGCGCTATCTAATAAACATCTAATAACATGTTCATTACCTTGCGAGTCCATAATACCTACTTGTGCGGTAGCCAACCAAACTGTACAATGTGCGTTGCGATTATAAGGTCGAACAGTTGAAAACGTACATAAAGCCACATCAGGATTCGAGCTGCCTTCCTTTGGATCAATTGTTTGATCAGCGGTCTGGTTTTCCTTTCTATTGGCGTTCCAAGAATCTGACTGCCTTCTGCGTGACTCACCCTGTTCCTCAAAATGAAACATCGTATGATGAAATTTGTTATTAAATTTATGACAACTTTCGTTTGAATTGCAAGCTCTAGCCCTATGTTTATCACTAAGGCATCTAAAACAAAATCCTTTACCCTTGACAAAGTTGAATCTTTCCTTAATACTTAATTTTTTAAATTCCTGACATTTATACAAATGTCCGTGCGGTTTTTTACAAAGTAAACATTTAATAAACAGTCGATTTTCGATTGTATCCAAATCGCTACCAGCGCTTAAAAATGCTTGCATAGATGTTTGTGATCTCTTTGACGTCTCAATGTGTGCAGACGATTTCCTTGTTGAGCCTGTTCGCTGCAAGATTTTGATTTGCTCACGAACAAATTTCACTAGATCTTCAAACGAGGGAAAATCCGTTTCACGATAAATTCTTTCGAAATCCTTCACGGAATCCAAATCAAGTTTTTTCAATGCAATATGAAGAAAAATGAAGTCACACAAATTTTCCAAATTTACATTGTTGACTGCAGCCACCGCAGACGCAAAATTATCAACAAACGATTCCAAATTATTGATATTAGCTTCTGAAAACGACTTGAAATTCAAAATTTGATCAAGGTAAGCGGAAGAGATAACGCGTTTATCATTATATTTCTCGATTAAAGAATCAAATATTATGTCATAGTTTTCAGGTGACAACACAATACCCGAAAATGTTGTTTGTACTTGTTTACTAATTTTCCCCAATAAATAATACAATTTTTCCGAATTTGAAAGGGACTCATTATTGTGCGCTGTATTAACAAAACTAGAATAAAAAATGGGCCAGCTTTTTAGATCTCCACCAAAAAACATCAAATCAATCGCCGGGAGTTTTAGTTTTTTTCATTTTTTAATTTTGTAAATCTAATTGCGGTTTTCTCTCTTGAATCAACAAAAGTGCGCGTTTTTTTTTACAGTACATGTCTTCAAATTCTAACCAACTTTCAAATTTTGGGGTGTAATCTGGATCAATTTCCAAATTAATGACATTAATTTGCTGATGTGTTTCTTCATATTTATTTCTAGTCGAATCCAACGTATCAATTAGCGATAAAAATTCCTCTTGAATATTTGCGTCTGAAATCCCCCTTGAAAGTTCAAATAATTTTTTAATACGTCCGTTTAATGCCTCACGCTGAGACGTCATCCATTTCAATTTCTTTTCCTTTGCAGATGCCATAATGCAATAATAAATAATCTATCAAAAAAAAGAAAGAGAAAATTAAATTATATTTATTTATTTTAAAACTATTCGGTACGCGCAGGTTAACACCTAGCTCCGTAATAGCAAGGTTAACAACTACTTTATTCAGTGCTGGGCGCCGGCGCTGTGCGAAAATGGCTACAATAATAATTAATTACGTTCAAATTTGGTACGGGGCAAAATGCCTGGCGTACCTATTACAAATAAAATTGTAGCCGAAATTAAATACAATAGCGGTTAAGAATAATGTATGTTAAAAATTGAGATACTACCAGCACCTATGGGTTGCTTGAGCAAGCTCCCAGACGTTGATATTTCGAATGGTGCGAGGCTTGGCTGGACGCTGAGTGTTCGCAGCCTGTTTTAACTACCAAGTACATACTATGGAGGAAGCCATTTTTTTTGTAGATGCTTTCGAATTGACATTAGTATAATCGTAGATTCTTTAAATGTGTGCAGGTTTTTATGTTATAAAAGTGCTAGCATCCCATTATTATGGCTTCTTCCCAACGCAAGTTTTAACAGTAAACAACTGCCAGTGTTTGGCCCGGTGTATTGACACCGTATTATAATACATTTATAACATGTCCAAGTGAAATAAACAGTGAAGTTTTTTGCAAGGATAATTATTTTATTTAAAAGGACCCCTATCAATTTTGAACATGGGCCTTACGATCCGGATTGCAATCAGAGGACTGCAATAATATAAAAAAACAAGAACCAGCTGCCAATTAATACAGATGACCAATATTACAATTACCGGAATCACAAAGATGAACAAAGGAAGACTGGATTCACATCGGAAATGAGATAAGTTTTTAGTGCCTTCCCACCCATACCCATTCTTTAACATCCATACAGAACTCATTCGTAGTTTTTTAACAAGATTAATCCCATAAATATTGTATTGTAAAAAATAAAATCACTACCCACGTAAAGATTTTATGCAACTCATGATTTTCAATTGATTGAACATTAGGTTCTCAATTAATAATTGCTAGGAATATTGTCGTTGTTGTCTTTCAGGCGGGTAGCTTCTCAAATAAATAAATACGCATTGTCGGAACACATTTTATCAGGGATTAAGCTACGAAAAGGTATTTGTACACAAAATGGATAAGATCAAATCCTTAATAGCCAAGAGAGGCGTGATTAAAGGGAAATTGACGCGTTTCGCGGATTCTATAAACTCCTTGTCCGCGATTGAAATTAAACTGAGGTACGACCGAATAAAGCCATTGTTAGATCAATTCGAATCTATACAGGACGAAATTGAAATTTTATCGGATGAGGAACTGGAAAATTCTATTCAGCGCGAGACGTTTGAAAATCAATATTTTTCAGTCCTTGCTACTGCTAAAGGGGCGATGGACTCAATTAACGAGGGTAGAGTCGACATCAAACTCCCAACTCTCCAATTGAGAGAATTCGATGGGAATCAAAAAGATTGGGTAAATTTCGTTGAAACCTTTAAAACTTTAGTTCATAATAACAGTTCCTTGAGCAACGTCCAAAAATTCTTTTACTTACAATCTGCGCTGAAAGGGAACGCATTGAAAATAATTAGTAATCTAGAAGTTTCGGAATTAAACTACCTATCGGCTTGGGAATTGTTGCACGACAGATTTGCGAATCTCAGGGCTACCGTACATAAACATATCCAAACTCTATTTCAATTAAAGGATATGAAACATGAAGAGCCTGTAGCATTAAGGTATTTAATTGATGAAACTAATGTCAATTTGAAAGCGTTACAAAACATCGGAGTTAAAGTAGATCATTGGGATCCTTTGATTATTTACATAATTTCAAATAAATTGGATATAGCTACCCGGAGAAATTGGGAACAATATACATTGCAAGGTGAATTACCTACATTAAAGGAATTCATAAAATGTTTATCTGCTAGGGCACAAGTATTGGAGCTTATGAATGCTTCAGAGAAAAAATCTTCTAACCTACATAAAATGCAAATAGGCAACAATAATAACAAAAAAGATTCATCGGTATTCTTGGCAATAAAGGCAAACAACTGCATTTATTGTAATGATAAAGGTCATCAAATTTATTTTTGCAAAAAATTTCTAAAATTAAAATTACAGGATAGGATTGATGCTACGAAATCAATCCGGGCGTGTTTTAAATGTTTGAGGTTGGGTCATCAGGCACAGAGTTGCAAGACAAACCTAACCTGCAAAATTTGTGGCAAGTATAGCCACAATACTCTATTACACAAGGAGGTACCTCCGCCGGAGACCTCAAATATGGATGCTAATAACGAGGTTATAGTGTCGAATTTTTCTGCATCGGAAAAGGCAGAAAAAATAATATTATTGTCAACCGCCTACATAGGAATTGTGGGGGCCAACAATAAAATGTTTAAAGCTCGCGCCCTGATTGACTCTGGTGCGCAGAGTAATTTTATGAGAGCTGATTTTGCTAATAAATTAAATTTACCATGTGAATGGATAAACAAACCCGTGTCTGGGATCCATAATAATATCACACACATAAAAAAGAGAATTTCAGTGGAGATGACTTCGCTTAATACGGATTATAAACGCGAAATATCATGTCTGATTTTACAGGAAATTACAACCAATTTACCACAAGTGACAATGGCGAAAAAAGAGTTCAAAATACCACCAGGACTGGAGCTGGCAGACCCGAACTTCAATATAGCTGCACCCATCGACATCCTGTTGGGCGCGGAGAGCTTCTGGGAGATGCTAAACAACGATAGATTGAAACTCGAGTCAGGACCAACGCTTCAACGTACGCAACTGGGATGGATTGTGTCCGGTCCTATCAACGTGTACCCCAAACAAAGGCCTGTATCAGATTTTTGCAGTTTATCTATAAATAAGTTGAGTCATCAAATAGAAAAATTTTGGAAATTGGAAGAGATTAATTCCACTAAAATTCAAACTCAAGAAGAAAAGGCTTGCGAAGCCAGTTTTGTAAGTACTCATACTAGAGAAGATGACGGTAGATATGTAGTAAGTTTACCGCGTCGGGCATGCATTGATCAGTTGGGAAACTCATTGCTCACTGCCGAAAAAAGATTTAAAAACATGGAAAGAAAATTTGTGTCACATCCCGAGTTAAAGACACAATATGTAAAATTCATGCGTGAATATGAAGAACTGGGACACATGGTGATGTGTGACCAGTCAAAAGGGGATCGTGACTCCTATTTTTTACCGCATCACGCTGTAGTGAAAGAATCCAGCACTACTACTAAAGTGAGAGTCGTTTTTGACGGCTCCGCCAAAACCTCAAATGGAATTTCCCTCAATGAAGCCTTGATGACAGGACCTGTTATACAAAAGGATCTATATAACCAACTATTGCATTTCAGGAAACATCAAATAGTCATGACTGCCGACATCGAGAAGATGTACCGCCAGATTAACATGTGTGAAGATGACCTGGACCTACAGAAGATAGTATGGCGCGAGTCGCCACAGGATGTGCTCAAGCATTATCGTCTGAAGACTGTGACTTATGGACTGGCACCTTCCTCCTTCTTAGCCACAAGATGCTTAAAGCAAATTGGTATGGATAATAATTTAATTTTTCCTAGAGCTAGTCAGGTCATAGAAAATGACTTCTATATGGATGACTTGTTAACGGGAGCAGATGAGCTGGAATCCTGTAAAAAGTTAAAAGAAGAATTAATCAGCATCTTGTCATCTGCGGGGATGACATTGAGGAAGTGGAGGTCCAATGCGTTGGAATTGTCAGCTGAGTCGGGCCAAGCTAAGTGTGCCGATTCAGGCGATTCCGACAAAATTATTACTGACAATCCAAAGACTGAGAAAATATTAGGATTAACATGGAACAATGAATCTGATTACTTTTCTTATGTAATAATGAAGCCATCAGGTCCAACCGAGAGCAAGCGAGAGATATTGTCTTGCATCGCATCAACCTTCGATCCATTGGGACTCCTAGGGCCAATAATAGTCATAGCCAAATTGATAATGCAAAGGCTGTGGCAGTCCAAAGCAGCATGGGATGATCAGTTACCTAATGAAATATTAGCACCCTGGAGGACCTACCTGCAAGATTTAATTCAGCTAAATGTGTTGAAAATACCAAGAAAAATTATTTGCAAGCAAGCAAAAGAGCTACAGCTACACGGTTTTTGCGATTCGTCTGAGAAGGCTTTCGGAGCCTGTATCTATATGGTGTCAATGGACCACAGCGGTAAGTGGCATTCACACTTAATAACATCCAAATCAAGGGTAGCACCATTGAAGTCTATTTCACTGCCTAAGTTGGAGCTATGTAGTGCTGTACTACTGGCAAAATTAATGAAAACTATAAAACAAGCATTAAATATAATGAAGATCAACACATATTATTGGTGTGACTCTACGATAGCGCTGTGTTGGCTGAAAGGTCAACCTACTCGTTGGAGCACTTTCGTGGCCAATCGAGTAGCCGAAATACAAGAACTGAGTGATCCAGATCAATGGAGACACGTATCATCATCCGACAATGCAGCGGATATACTTTCCAGAGGAGCTACTGCGGATAAACTGATAAATTCTACAATATGGTGGAATGGACCAAATTGGTTGACCGACGGAGTCAACGATTGGCCTATATCGAACATTTCCTGTTCAAACCCTCCGGAGCTCAAGAGTAAAAATATTCTTTTATCTACTGATATTCAAGAATGGGAAATATTTGGAAAATTTTCCTCATTTATCAAATTGAAAAGGGTTACAGCATATGTACTGCGGTTTGTGAATAACTGCAGAAATATTAAAAGTAAAATTTCAGGTAATTTAAGTGTAGCTGAACTAGAAGCAAGTTTGAATTGTCTACTGAAATCAGCTCAGGCACATGCCTTTCAAAAAGAGTTGAAGACATTAAAAAACCAGGGAAATGTCAACAAAAATAGTAACTTAAAATCTCTTCATCCCTTTTTATGTGATGGTCTTATATATGTGGGCGGTAGATTAAGTTTAGCTACACACCTATCGTACCAACAAAGACATCCAATTATATTGCCAGCTAAACATAAGCTAACCGAATTGATTATACGTCACTATCATTATGTAAACTTACACGCAGGACCTCAAGCGCTATTAGCTGAAATAAGATTAAGGTTTTGGCCTATTTTTGGGAAAAATACTGTTAAAAAGATATTACATAAGTGTATTGTGTGTTTTAGGTGTAATCCTCGTATTGGTAACCAGATCATGGGAAGCTTACCGAGCGAAAGAATCACACCGAGCCGACCTTTTGCTATCACGGGAGTCGATTTTGCTGGACCGATTCCAACCAAAAGTGGGCCACTGAGGAGAGCTCCACTCGTGAAATCGTATTTATGTATTTTTGTTTGTTTTTCCACAAAGGCGGTTCATTTGGAATTAGTTTCGGATTTATCTAGCAATGCTTTTTTGAACAGTTTAAAGAGATTTATATCCCGTAGGGGAGAACCTGATAAGATCTTTTCCGATAACGCTAGCAACTTTCGGGGGGCCAGTAATAGGCTCAAGGAGCTGTATACCAGTTTGAGAGAGAACAACGACAAGATTCAAAATTATTTAGCTAACAGAGGTATTGAGTGGAGGTTCATAACCCCTCGAGCCCCTAGTCAGGGAGGGCTGTGGGAAGCTGCGGTCAAGTCAGCAAAGTTTCATTTGTATAGAGTCACTAGTAATTCTGCTTTAACCTTTGAACTTTTGTATACCTTAATTTGTCAGATTGAGGCCTGTCTAAATTCCCGTCCATTGACTTCCTTGTCTGATGACATCCACGATTACCAACCCCTCACCCCAAACCAGTAATCAACGGGCACTGCAAAAGGATGATCTGGTTATTCTGAAGGAAGATAATTTACCTCCACCATTATGGAAAATGGCGCGAGTTATATCTACACATCCCGGTGCGGATGGTGTAGTGCGAGTGGTTACCCTGAAAACCCCTCAAGGAATCTTTGTCAGGCCTATCACAAAGATATGTCTAATGCCTCTGGACCCGGAAGCTGAACCTGTGACGGACGCCCCGGACCCTTCCGTCAGTCCGGACTCCCCGGACGACCATGATGAAACTTTTTAGGGTGAAAATATTAAAAAAAGACCCTTTAAAGATACCAATCCCAGGAACAACATGACAACCAATAAATTGATGATTGATTGCACCCCGCGCTGTGGTGCTTATATCGTGGACTGCACCTGGAGAAGATCCTAACCAATGGACTTAAAAAAAAAGACAATTGTGTTGTGTTGGGTTGGGTTTTATTATAATATTATTTTGTGTTGGGTTGTGTTCTATTATAATAGTATTTTGTGTTAAGTTATTATTTAAATATGTAAAAAAAAAAAAATTTAAGTTAATTTAAGTTTATATAATTAGTTTAGGTTAATCACCTTAAAATTCAACTTGTGAATGTACATTTTTAAATAATAGTATAATAAGCAGTGCAGGATCATTTAGTTTTGGCTGCTAATTTATAATAGGTAAAATTATTTGTTAGTATTTGTACGGTATTTAGAGTTAGGATTTGTGTTTTTTTTTGCCTTTGCTTTGATTGTCTTCCCCTGTTTTTGTTATGTTTTCTTGAAGGGTTCCTAAATCGGTATGGGCGATTTAGTAACCCCGAGGCGGAAGCTATGTTAAAAATTGAGATACTACCAGCACCTATGGGTTGCTTGAGCAAGCTCCCAGACGTGCTAGCATCCCATTATTATGGCTTCTTCCCAACGCAAGTTTTAACAGTAAACAACTGCCAGTGTTTGGCCCGGTGTATTGACACCGTATTATAATACATTTATAACATGTCCAAGTGAAATAAACAGTGAAGTTTTTTGCAAGGATAATTATTTTATTTAAAAGGACCCCTATCAATTTTGAACAATGTACCTACGTATTATCAATTAGTACAAATGCAATAAGGAGCGACACGCCTAGCACTGGCTATCCACTATAATAATTAATAATTACGTACAAATGCGGTAGGTACCAGCGCTTTGGCCACAAATAACGAATTTCTAATATTTACACCCTACAAATATAGGTGAATGCGTTTACTATAATTTTAAGGTACCAGCTTAATACAAAATGCGAATAGAATTGCGGTTGTACAATGTACCTACCTACATATTACCATCTACTTAGTACTAATGCAGTACGGGCACTCTGACTACAAATACGGTTCGCGCAGAGATTTATTACTATTTATTATAGCGTCACAAATGTATCTACGAATTTGGTTATATCTATTTATTTTCAAGGCCATCAATATACACGAACAAAATACGAATGACCAATGGTTGTCACAGTATAAATATTATACCAACGAATTTAACGTATCAGGCTCGAAAAGGCCAATGATACGAACAAATTTAAAGGCATCCAGCCTCGAAATTAGGACCAATGGTTGAGCGTACAAAGATGGCTGCGACAAATTTCTCCTTCGCAAAGCGGGTGCGTGTGCGTGTGCCAAATTAAATAAGGTTCACTAAATAACTGCCCAAAATAAGGAAGGTTAAAAAAGGATGCCAAAAACTCACCAAACTGCACTTCATAGTCCGTTTCAGGTTTTTAAAGTCCACTTTAGGCCGCTGGTTTTAGTCTCTAAACCTAAAGGGTTCACAATTCACAATACACAAACACGGCATTCGGCGGGCGGTTTCACGGGCAAATACATGTGGCTTAATGCCGGCAGAGCAATATACAATATCGGCGGGCAAATCAATCCAAACATCTGGCGCCACCAGTATATATAATATAATATGCATCTATAGTTTTATATATAAAAAAACATACAATTGAACGAATGTAGCAGAATGAAGAGGAGATAAAAAAGAAAGGAGAAAAATAAAGAAAGAAAAAGGATATCAGATATTACAATTGTGTTTAGAAATAAAATATTATAATATTAAGTGATTGTAATAGGTTATATATAAAGAGCTTTTATTGATTTTTTAAATTTTTTATAATCTGTTTCCAATCTTAAATTAACTGGTAATTGGTTAAACCGTTTAACTCCAATATATTTATAGTATTGTTGAGCTGTGGTGGTGTTACAACGCGAGACAGTCATAGAGCCCAGGATATTTGTTCTAATGCTGTTTGAAAAAGGAGTAAAGCTCTCATTATTGAAGCAATCTTTGTGTATTTGTAGAATTGTAATTTTTTATAAATAACATGAAGTGAAGGTAATTTAAAATCTTGAAATAATTTGATAGTGGGGTAATCATATGGCTTTTTAAAAATTATTTTTATAATTAATTTTTGAATGATTTCCAGTGGTAAAAGAGAAGTTTTGAATGCACCGCCCCAACCAACAATTCCATACTGTAGCACTGATTGGATTAAGGAAAAGTAAATAGTTCTTAATATACTAATATTTAAAATGCATCGAATTCATAATGAAAATGTACAATAATTTTTTTAGTCTCTCAACTGTTGTGCTGATTTGAATCTTCCACTTTATGTTACTGTCTATAGTTACCCCAAGGTATTTAACATTGGTTTTAACAGTGAGTACAGAGCAATCAGGTTTACAGATATATGAATTTGAATTACAATTATACGAGTGTATACATATATTTAGATTTTCAGGGGTAGCATTTTTAGTCAGAGTGAAAAGAATTACAAAAGTTTTGTCTGTATTTAGAGATAGTAAATTTTGATCAAACCATTTTTTTATTAAATTTATATCTGATTCCGCCGCGCCGTTCTCTGAGTTTCATTCTACGTTGATCCCTCAGCTAAAATTGCTGTGCCATCAGCGTAAGATATTAGTTTGGATTTTATGATGAGTTTAAAAATATCATTAACATAAATAATAAAAAGAATTGGTCCCAATACTGTTCCCTGCGGGATTCCAAATTTACTGATTTGAGAATCGCTGAGAAAACCATTTAATTTGACAAATTGCTCTCTATGATATGAAATAGGTAATTTTCGATCCACGTTAGGGCATTATTGGTTGTACCAATTTTCTTTTGTTTAGAGATAAGATTCGAATGTGATATACTGTCAAAAGCTTTTCGTAAGTCGACAAATATTCCAATACTTTTTTTTTTTATTATCTAAAGATTTATATATTTCAGATGTTAGGTCTACGATAGCATCTTGAGTTCTCAAATTTTCTCTAAAACCATAATTGATGTGAATTTAATATATTATTTCCTTTTATAAATTTAAACATCTGTTTTTTTACAATTTTTTCAAATATTTTTGCAATATTTGAGGTAAAAGAAATTGGCCTATAATTATTACTTAGAAAGGTGTCACCGTAAAAATAGGAGTAATAATAGTTTTTTGTAATTTACTGGGAAGTTGCCATTTTCGAAACTTGTATTTATGATGTATGCCAATGGTTTGCAAAGTGAATCAGATTTTTTTTTAAGAATTTCTACCGAAATATTGTCATAACCGGGGGAAGAATTACATTTTAATTGATTAATAGTATGTTTGATTTCATCAGCGTTAGTTCGTTGGAATGGTATTAAGGGGTTAAAAGGATTTGAAGGCGATGTATATAGTTCATTTTTTTCGATGTTTTTAATTTTAAGTGCTAATTTTTCACCAACTGATCCAAAATAATTGCTGAAAATATTTGCACATTTCATTGGATCCGTGTTTACATCGTAAATTTTGTTATCAATATCTGTGATTTTGTTTATGTTAGATTTTTTAGGTTTTATTGATAATTTCATTAATACCATTGATAGCCATACCTTTTTATTATTATTGCCAGCAATACTGTTTTTTTCTTTATAGAAATCTTCTTTGGTTTTCCGGATAATTTAACACAGTTTATTTCTGAATTTTTTTAAAATATTCGTATAGTTTATATTTTTCTGGAAATTTTTTATGTTCCTTATAATTTTTTTCTTTATGTCTAATTGAGATTATGGGATCTTGGGTGATCCACGGTTTTAATTCTTTGAATTTAGTATTTGGAGAGTATTTTATAATGGAAGAGGAGGATTTTATATGCTTATTTAAGATTGATTCAAAATTTTGTGTACATAAATCGGTGTTATTAGAGGATAGAACAGTTTCCCAATTTTCAATGTTAAGGTTTTGTTGTAATTTTTTATAGTTAATAATTGTTTTTGGAAAATTATTGTGGGAGTAATTTTTCACATCTATTTTGTCAGTTTTAAAGGCTACAATGCATGTATGATGATCAGTAATATTATTTTTCCAAATAATTGATTTTATTTTTTCAGTTTCATTAGTATTAAACCAGATATGATCAATGCATGATGGCCTTTGTCCAAGACATTCTCTCGTATATTTTTTTACACATGGTTTAAAGTTTAGTTCCGTTAATGTGTTGATATAATCAGGTTTTTTCTTTATTTCTATTGTTTTCAAATTCATCAGATATATCGATATTGATATTGCCCACAATAAATGCATTTCGAGAACAATTTGTATTTATAATAGATTTCAGATTCTCGGTGAAATTACTAATGTTCGAGTTATGTGTTCTATATAATGCTATTATATAAAAAATGTGTTTTTTATATTAATTTGAATATGAAGACAGTTTACAAGATCGATATGTATTTCATTAACGGAAATATTGTCATGAATACATTTTATAAAAACAATGATTTCGCTGTTTTGATTTATTTTGTAAGTTGTAACAAAATTATTGTATCCAGATAAATTATAGGTACCTGAGTAGCCGTTAATTCTAGCTTCCGATAACACAATACAATCCGGTTTATGGGCGAGTTCATTCAATGCAAGTGAAAAATGATCAAAATTTTTACAGACATTTCTGATATTTTTTATTTATTATTTATTTTTTTTTTTTTTTATTTTTTTTTACAATAATAATGTTACATTATCAGTTTTATGGTAAATTATCAGTTTTTATGGTTACCCAATCAGTAGAGAAATATTCTCGGGTCTAATTGGGGAGCTAGTCTATGTACTTATATTTAGAACTGCTTATAGATAATTTGTTACAAAAATGAAAATAAAATACTGTAAGATATTACAAAAAACTGTAAAATTAGAAAAATACATATTATTATAGAAATATAATATCAGCAAAATATTAGAAACAGATTGTATCTGAAAATCATCGATACAAATAAGATAATCTGTTGCTTATCTGTATAAATACAACGCGAGTTTTTTTAAAATTTAAGATAGTTTTTTTCACTTTTTATTGCATTGGGTAATTCGTTATATAGCTTTGGGCCTACGTATTCATAATGGTGTTGTGCAGCTGTCGTGTTGCATCTAGGTACATATAAGTTCCCAGATATTCTAGGTCTTATACTTCGTGTTGAGGACACTTCAGATTCTTTAAAAACTGTTAAAATAGCGCTTTTTTTTTAATAGTTTTGAAACCGGTAGGACCTTAAATTTTTCAAAAAGTTCGTTGGTTGGGAAAATTCTTGGTTTTTTAATAATAACTTTGATGATCATTTTTTGTGTCGTTACTATCGGATAAAGATTATTCTTATAGATGCTTCCCCATGCGATAATGCCGTACTGCAGTACTGACTGCACAAAAGCAAAGTAAACCATTTTAATATTTGAATGACTTAGGATATTTCTTAAATGTATAAATATGTAAGTAAGTTTTCTAATTCTTTTGACACAGTTTTCGATATGTTTCTTAAATTTCATGTTACTTTCTATAGTGATCCCTAGATATTTGACATCTGTGGTTTTCTTAAGGATTTTACAATTATCGTTACATTCTCCTCCTTTACACGAACGACTGTGCACTATTACTCTAATATTGAAGTCAGTTACAGGATCAGCAAGGTGAAAAGGTATATATGATGTTTTTTCTACATTAAGACTAAGTGAGTTATCATCAAACCATTCCTTCAATGTGTTAATGTCAGCATTCGCAGCTATATTCACTCCTGTCCATGTTATTCTTTCGATTATGATGACTGTGTCATCCGCATATGAGATGACATTTCCATTAAGAGGGAGACTGAACATGTCATTGACATATATAAGGAAAAGTATAGGCCCGATTACCGTGCCTTGTGGAATTCCATATTCAGAAGTCAATTATTTAGTTTGACGTATTGTTCTCTATTTTTTAAGTAACTCTGGAACCAAGATAGAGCTTTGTCTTCCAGTCCAATTTTCTCTAGCTTAGCTATCAGCCTAGAATGCGACACACTATCAAAAGCCTTTTTTAGATCAATAAATATTCCCAGACACTTCCGACGTCTATCTAAATTCCCCATAATTAGAGAAGTCAATTTTGCAATGGCATCATGAGTTCCTAGTTTAGGTCTTAAGCCATATTGGTTAGAATGCAGAATTTTTTTTTCTTCTAGAAATAGGAATAGTCTCTTTTTAACTATTTTTTCAATTATTTTAGAAATGTTAGATGTCAAAGATATTGGCCGGTAGTTAGTCATTTCCTCTGGGTTGCCAGATTTAAAGATCGGACTGGATATGTAAGTGAAGGATTGTTAAAGATTTTGAGAGATTCATTTCTAATAGTATGTTATTACATTCGACACTAGATAAACAAATATCTTCCGAAATCTTGAAAGATGAATCTATATCTTCAAATAATGAGTCAGACGTAGAAGTATTTTAAGTTACAGTTACAGTTAGTGAAAAAAATATTCATAGAACGACCTGTAACAGTTGTATTTGACATGGTCAAATATTTTAGTAATAATAGTAAGATGTATTATTTTAATGTATGTAGCAATAATATTTAATTTTAGTTTGCATTTTAAAATCATTTATGCAGTGTAATAATATTTGTTTTTTAATTAAAAAGGTATATATATATATTTTTTAAATAACTAGACTTTATTTGAGTTCCATTTGTCAAAATCGGAGTGTCACCCTAGTTGTTTTGAACTACCTTTGTTTCTTGGTGGGTATAGTAATTAAGGATTTGTTTTATGGTCTATATTGTTACAAATTACCCATCTGGTCACCAATATAATATTGTTATTTCTTACTTTCCGCATATAATATTTTAGTGTTTTGGATGTAGTGTTTTGTATTTTAGTGATTTGTGTGTAAATGCATCACTCAAATTTATCAATTTAACCTCAATACAGGCTGCTAGTCCTAGTGAGGTTAATATTTTTGTATGTAAAAAAAAAATAAGAACACATGTATGGTGAGAAATTATAAATAAATATATGTAATATGCGGTTAATTAGTACGTGAATAGTTACTTATGTATCATACTTCTACTTACTTTACAAATAATCGATTTTGTCTTGAGCGATTATAAGCATTTTAGCACGATATAGCCATTTAATGCTGGATGCATTGTGATTAGTGTCATAACTTAGTTTGTAGTATTTGCTTTGAAAAGAACAATTATTACATATAGGATCGGAGTTATTGTTGGTACATTGTTGAAAGTTGTGGTTTCCGGAACAGTGGCTACATGTAGCGGCATTTGTTTTATCCAGACATCGGAGCGAAGTGTGACCGAATCGAAAGCAATGGAAACATTGCGTGAGTACTTTGCCGTCCTCCACCTTAACCCGCTGGTAGCTGATGTTAACTTTTTGTTCATACAGTAGTAATAAGGAACTCCAGTGAAAAATATTATGGCTTTAAAAAAATATGTTCATATAGACCAAGCTGATTCTGAATATATAAGTTTTATTTCATAATATTAAATGCAGAGTTTTTAATAAATTATTAAAAAGTGCATTTTTAAACCTCTTCACAAAACACAGCGTTAAGTTGGCATTACTGAAATGGTTAACTGTGACGTCACACTTAACCTGTCACCTGGTGATAGTGTGTTGACATTTGAAATGACTTGAAGTGCACACGTACCTATGCAATTCAACATTTCGTGTGTTTGGTTTATTTTCATACTGTTTATAGAGATTTAGATAAATAATAGTTATTGTGTTTATTGAAACATAATTTAGGCCCTCAACAATTAACGAAAAGGGCTATATTTGCGGACAATCTGCAATAAATTTTGCCTATTTGAGGTTAAAGTCGTGTCATATTTGACATTGTATATTCAAATTGTTTTTAGTATAGGGCTTTTTATACAAGTTACTACACAATCGTCATGATCAGTGTATTATAAATACCAGTGTTTCTGTATGTGTTATACTTAAAACAATGTACAAAATCACGCCTGAACACAAAATTGAAGAATTATGTCACTTGTATTTGCAATGAAAAAGATGATTTATTATTTTTATATTGCACTTTGTTAAAATACAATAACAGTAGCGGTGAAATGTGGACATTTTACCAATGTTTTTCTATATTAAAAGCAGTTAATCTTAAATAAAAACGCCTCAATTTCTCACACAAAAGTCATTGAGTCATCCTATATTAATTTTATTCCGCCATTTTCTTAAATTCAAAATCAGGGATGCTCAGCCCAAGAAAATTATTTCCCTAGATTTCGAAGTGAAATTTCACATTTACGCAATTACCTACGTAGCCACCCGATTGTGTAACACTAATCCTGTTATATGTTAATAAATATGATAATTAATTGGAAAGATATCGGAACTTGGTAAATATACTAATAATACTGTGATTTTCCAAATAAAACACTTTTTGCTACGTGAAGTAATAACTTAAAAGTACGAATACACTCACCACTGAATTAGAAACTGAATTCCAAATTAAAAAAAAACACTTTGCAAAATAAAAATCATAAGCAACCCGCCGCTCATTTGTACCAAGCGTGGTATTTTGAAGACCCCCCCCCCCCCCCCCCGAACGTGTCACGTAGTATGGGTACGTTCCATAATATCATTTTGAGTTGTCAGTGTTAAAAATAACATTGCATGTAAGTACATGAACAATAATTAAGATTCATAGGAATTCCAAAAAATATATATACGTACATATATATATATATATAAATATTACCAGTAATATTGTCATATGTAATAAAATTTTTGCCAGAGTTCGAAATTTCCCTAGATTTTGTCCTGATTTCCCTTATCCCTAAAAAATATTTTTCTCCCCTAGATCTAGGGAAATTTCCCTCGACATGACATCACTGATTCAAAATGACAACTTAAAAAGTAAAAAACTATGGGTGGGTGAAGACCACCATAGATACGGTGCGTTTCTGGGAGTCTTTAAAAATTAAAACTTTGACAATTATTTTAACTATTAAAACTAACTATAAAAATAAAAATAAAAATGCAGTTATTTAAGTTTGAAGATCTTTATTCATTAAAAAAAATAAAAAAATTGAACTGGAGTTCTCTATTGTCACATACTGCCACTAGTTTCCAGGACATAATTTTTTGAATATTTAGTTTTAAATTTTTTTTACATTTTTAGGGAGTCTAAGTCAGGATTCATTTTTAACATTTCCTCTAGGTCCGGGTTCTGTGCAATTTGGTTTGGTAAAATATCATCATCTTGAATATCTTCATGTTGTCCTTTTAGAATGATCCTAGGTTTTCTCTTCTTTACTTCTTCAGCTTGGATGTTGCGAAGATTTTCGTTAATCTGTTTTGACAATAGTAAAGCATCGTTTTTTTTGGGGCAGTGTATAATCAGTCTATTTTTGCTTATTTGTTTAACTCCGTTTACTGCAATTTTCAGTTTTGCAGCAGAATTTTTTTTTGTGATTAATTTTTCAATGGCTTCTGATGATTTGTTTTTATCATCAGAAGAAATAATAATTGAAAATTTATTTATATCTTGAGGTAAATTATTTGTTGTTTTGGCTTCGTTACTTACAGGATAACTTCGGTTTCTGTTTTCTAGTCCTTTGGCATATTCTTCAGTTTTCGTTAGCAGTAGGTGTTTTAATTTGATTATTTCCCGTTGGTCCGATATTTTTTCTTTGTTGATTGTATTTTCAAGTTGTAGGAATTGTTTTTCAATCAAATTTTTGATTTTTATTTCTTTGGTGTTCTTACATACATCACTCTTTAACGTCTCCAAAATTTCGGTTAACGACATATTGGAGACCCCACTATGCAGCACCCAACCCGGAATTAATAATATTACTGTTGAGATGCAGCGGTGCAGGCGTACGTTCCAGTTAAGGTTGAAACCTTGACTCAATACATAACATAATCTATAGATAAATTCTCTCTGCATGTCAACTTAATTCCTAATTCATTTTACCAATCAAAGTTACTATTGTATATATTTTTCTATGGATATTCTACAATAAAAAAAACTGCAGCACAAAATACAAATTAACGAACTCGTCATATTATATATTAGCAGCATTCCTTTTGTTCTCACTGGTTCCACGACAGTTGATCCCCTGACAGTTAACCCCGGGCAAATTTATATTCAATATGCGGTTTAGGGTAACTACGGTAGGTATATATTTTTACAAAAATACAACTAAGGGTCCCCGAAAGGGTAACGGGTGTGCAGAGAGGACGTACCGCCGAAAAACAAAAGTATAAAACATATTTGATGGCCTCCGTGGTCGAGAGGTAAGGCTCTTGACTCACAATCCCAAGGTCGAGGGATCGAATCAAGGCGTGCGCAGATAAATTTTATTTGATTAATTTGTGTTATTCAAAATTAATTCATTTAAATAAATAATATACATATGTATAGCATGTTTGCGGTACGTTCCAGAGTGAAAGATACTCTCAGTATCGTCCTAGTGTCGGATCACCATTCAGAATTGAAACGATGCTTGAAATGGCGCCATGTTTGTTGACCAGATCTGAATAGACAGATACTTCCCACCTTCCTCTTCCTCATCACCTTCCCCTCCACACTGCCTTCAGTCTCACAACATACCCGAATAGTCTCACTGGCTCCAGGCAGGAGCAACTGGGACTCTTGCGAAGTATTCCCATAAAAATATATATTTTCCTTCAATTGCATCAAGAATAAAACTACTTCGGCCTTACTCACAAGCGCAAAATAAGATAATACCACGAGAATACGAATGGGTTAGGTGAAATTGTTATTATTCTTAATGGTGGGACAGTCGCGCGCATGCGCATTTTCTTATCCCGTCGCTATACGAGAGTATTAGCAGCTGTCAGAATTTAAACCACCCGATCACCAGGGATAACTCAGTATTACGGCCGTATAACTTTCGAAATGCCAAACTTTTTTGAGTCGCCCCAATTCTTTTTTCGCCTACGCTTTTTCGTTTCCACATCCGAATTAATGTTTACGACGTTGTCCATTATTAGTTATTGTTGAAACTTGAAACACAAAACATCTCGTCGAATATTTTGAATAATACTATAATAATAAACGTGAAGTTGGCAACACGCCGCGTATTGCCAAATTGAGCGCGTTTTTTCAGCTTTGACCTCTAATCGACCGGAGACGCGAATCCACGCGCAGTTTGCGCGCAAGCGCGTGGAAAAAATTTCCAAAACAAAATGTTTGTCTGCGATTTTGACCCTTCTATGTACAGAATTTGTATGAAGGATCAGAATCGCTTGCGCCAACATTTCCCAATAAGATGGGTAAACATTTCATTCATCTTGCAACCCCAGAATACTTTTAAATGATTTTATCTGTAGCATCAAAATATCAAATTTGCCGCGATTCTTTCTGTCAAAGTCGATGCGTGTTACTTGACGAAAACATCGTAAAACCTATCAATTTACGTAATTAACGCAAGCAATGTTGTGTTGGTACATAGTTTATTGTTCTAGGAATGTGTTTCGGTCAATAAAATATACGATAACTCAAAATTAATCCACAAAACATTCAATTCAGAATTCAAAGACGTGCTTTGTTAGGGAATTTCCGCATTTTTCCTGGCTTGTGACAGGTTGTAGCAGAGTGTTGCAAAAAAATTATAAACCATAATCCAGCTGTCGAGCAATATTGGGAAAATTTATGATTATGAGTAAAGATTTTTACCTGAGCAGTATATGCCCCCTCCACTGTCTATATACTGTATATACCAGGGACCAAGGTATAAGTACAAAAAATTGACACTGTAAATAAATTCGTTTCATATCCACACCAACTTTTTAATACATTTAATTTTGAAGTCGATTTTAGATTTGAAATTGGTAAATAATGCACAAAAAATATGATTTTTTAATAATCATAGTTTGGGGAGAGGGGGGGGGGGGCAACTGACGGGGGATCAATTGTAGGGTCACCGTTCTCACTATAACTTATAACATATTTCTACAACCTTCTAACTACAAATTAAACAAACCATTATAACAACTTAGGAGCCATCCAGAAATTACGTCACACGAATTTCATGATTTTTTACCCCCCCCCCCCCCCCCTGTCCTTGTCACACATCGTCACATTTGTTAGACCCCACCCCCCCTAGTGTGACGTCACATATTTTGTAATTTTACATTTAAAAATAATCAAAACAGTAGTTCAATTTTTTTTACATGTGACGTCACAGAGTTGATGACCCCCCCCCCCCCATACCCCTTGTCACACAATGTCACATTTCTCTACTCTCTCCCGTCCCCCCCCTTAAGTTGTGACGTAATTTATGGATGATAACTTATGGCTAAGAATTTCATCCACCGGTTCATCAATCACTGATACGAAACTATATGTACCATGATTTGACCAATGAACGAGATGCTGCGTAAAAATGTACTGTACAGGCAGAAAATATACAGGCCCATTTTATGTACTTATGTACCTATGCTTATAATTATTTGTGTAAAATGTATAGGTATATATAGGTACCTACATGATTTATATATCGTCGCAATCGTGGGAAAACAGGCCGATTAACAATACTTCATTAATGAGATGCCTTCCCTTCGGGCTATTTTTGCTTGTAACTTATTTTTTGTTTATGAGTATTAAATTGGAAACATTCCAAGTTCCAAATTAATTAGTTTTTTGACCCCTCACGCTAATTTGTTCCCTTTTAGGGATAACTCATTTAGATCTCATGAAAATATTTGTGTTTTCCTTACTATCAAGGCGAGAAATATGATCTAAACGGTATTACAAAGAAAAACACACCACGCTTTATATTCAACTCTAAAAGTTAACCACAAAATAATGAAAATGTATGAAACCAATGTCGTTAGGAATTATTTCTTAGTCAGGTATTTTTTATAATTTAACCTTCTGTTGATTTCAAACACTTTGGTTTTTTTTAGTCAATTGTAGCCAATTGTAATTGAATCAACAACACTTTGTAACATTTCTGAATTTATAATATACCGCCCGATCTCAAACCTGATCTTCTAACAAGATCTTTTTACAAAGGCAAGAATTATGAGAGTGAGTAATTTTTACGAACGGCAGTCTTTTTACATCTAACGGCGAAAGGCTACATACACTAATACAATAAACAATCTCCAGTCGGTAAGTAGGCGTAATATTGGTACTTGGAGGCCTCTAACGGCAGAGCTGAACATTGGGATGTCAATGGGTAATTAAACTAATTAAGTACGACAAGCAGACAATAGATGTCCCTAATTGCATTAGTCATTTAAGTTTTAACAAAAGTTTCCGACCGCAATTTGAAAGAAAAATCTGAAATTTTTGGATTTTTTTAATTAATTATTTTCACCTGAAACGACAAAAAAATAAACTGATGATAACGTTTATAATTCATTTGTCTAATAATATTATGTGGGTTTTTATTTTTTTTGTTATCTAATTTTTAGTTAGAAATTACATAAGGTGAGTCATTTTATAAACTTTTTATGTTCGCGTTAAAAAAATTATATGTTTATTTTATTATTATTATTATTATTAAATAAAACACACAACGAAGTTGCACTCCCATGAGTTATCAAAACTCATTAAGGGATTGCTTATTGGGACTTTTGAAAAGTTAAACCCAGCCCAACCCAATATGCAGACACTTTACAGACAGAAGAATCACTTTACAAATATTTCACAGAAACATGTCTTATAAGATTTTATGAATTATATAACCACTCATTTGATTTATGTACTGTTGGTATCAAAAAGTTAAAATAAAGTATTCTCCATGATGGACTACAGAAATGCATTAAAAAAAATCAGGAAAATACAATAAAAATATACACACCTAATATAAGATGTTAACATACAAAATACATGACAAGATTTTAAAAAAGATATAAACCGCGTCCATCATATATGGATGTACAAAGTTTGGTACTTGGAGATAATCAGGACAGCTATCAGAACAGAGTTTGTTCCTATTTACGACTCGTTTTCCAAATAACATTTGAAAAAATAGGATTTCAATATATCGTTTCGAGATTTGTTAGAGGCATACCTGTCTTAATTCTTCAGGCAATTTTTTATAGTTAGTGTAGGCAATGTACTCTAATGATTTCATTCTGAACTTTGTTGAGTGTATTTTTGGTGTGTGTAGTTGGTTGTGTTGTCGTGTATTATATTGGTGAACGTCGTTGTATAGTTCAGTTTTATAGTTGTGTGGGTGTTGCACTGATTAATATTTAAGATGGTGTTTGTTATTTCAAAACTAGGAACAATTTTAAATGGCAATACTAGTGCGTGATGGTAAATATCTTTAACAAGTGTATTCCAAGTCAAACCAAAAATGTTAGGTAAGGCTCTATTTTGGATTATTTGCACCTCCGATATCATTTTTGGTGGCAAACCCCCAGATATTCGAAAGGTATGCCAAGTGGAAGTGAATCATTGCAGTATGGCTGTGGGAAGCAATCTACGAAGTCTGTACATTACACCGGTCACCAGAGCAATCTTTGATTTAACATGGTCAAAATGGTTTTTCCGTGTAAGCCGCGAGTCAATTAAAAGTCCTAGATACTTCGTGACATCTGTTTGTTCAAGTTTGTTTATTCCCAGGGAAATATTAAAGAGTTGTCCTCTCCTATTCCCGAATAGCACATAGTGAGTCTTTTTAATATTAAGGCTAAGTTTATTATTTCTCAGCCACCCGGCTAGATGAGCCAAATCCCTTTTCATGTCCTTTCCATTTCGTTTAAATTAGTATTATGATAGAATAATATTGTGTCATCAGCATAAAGTCGAAGTGTACCTTTCACTCCCCATTTTAATTATAAAATTTGAGGGCGTATATCATCATCTTTCAAAAAAGTATATAATTTCTGGATTTGTCCAAAAATATTTCAACTATTTGGATTTTATAGCAACGCATATATATTATTATTTTAGTAATTTTAATAGAAATACAATGTGGTTTGTTTTCAGGTGTGCGCCTCCGCAGAGAACAGGCTGATAGTGTGCTGCCCTTGGGTGCCAGGGCAAGATACAAGACTGCAAGCCAGATGCCAGGCAAACACAACTACCCCTAGAGAAGGTACTTCACTTTCATTTCATACCTTTTATTAACCTTCACCTGTTGTATTTTATTAACCTTTATCTGTTGTGTAACCCTGGTGTATCTGTTTATTTGAAGGTGATAACTGTAAAATGATGGACACAGGAAGGGCAGGAGTGTGTAGTCGATTCGCCAACTGTCAAACGGGCAAGGAGGCCGCCTTTAAAGGCATATCCCCACAGGTACTGTTTCTCCCTTTAAGAGGGAATAATTAGACGAAACCGGAGTTACGACATTTTTAAATAAAATTTCAACCGTATTGACTCTTTTCCTCAAAAAGTATAAATTGATTTCGAAAGATTGTTCATTTATCTGGTAAAGTTATGTTTTAAATTATGAGAAAATATGTATATTTTTAGCATGGTTACACCGCAGGTCGTTGGCATATGTATTAAATTTTCAAACAAAATTTTATATTATACATCACACATTTCAAAATATTTAATCATGCAGTAAAATTTATTTATTTATTTATTATAGATACAAAAGAAAGTACAAATAACATACAGGGTGCGGCAGTGAGGACGGACGATTTAAAAAAATCATAAAATAGTTAATTTTTACTCAAAAACAAATTTATTGATGGAATCAGGTTCGCAAAAAATAGCATTTGAGTCAGTCAAGTGTGGAAAATCACATCAGGCATGTGGTGGCCTAAATCGTTGATGCAGTGCTGGAGGCGTTCTTGGAAGTTCGCGTAGACTCTCTCCAACATCGCTTTCTCAACTTGGGCGATGATGACGATTAGACGATTATGGGGACACCTCAAGGCTAGAGTATACGAGAACAAGCCCCTAACTCTGGACGAATTGAAGGACGCAATTCGCGTGGATGTCGCCCAAGTTGAGAGAGCGATGTTGGAGAGAGTCTACGCGAACTTCCAAGAACGCCTCCAGCACTGCATCAACGATTTCGGCCACCACATGCCTGATGTGATTTTCCACACTTGACTGTCTCAAATGCTATTTCCTTGCAAACCTGATTCCATCAATAAATTTGTTTTTGAGTAAAAATTAACTAAATTATGATTTTTTTTAAAACCGTCCGTCCTCTCTGCCGCACCCGGTATAAGGAAGCTTTGCCTGTCCAACTAGGAAAGTATCCCGTTCCAGGACAGACAAATTGACAGGTTTATTTCATGTTATTTCAAGAAATGTACATAATTACATAACAAACAAAAAATAGAAAAAGTAACCTGGTAGCATATATTATTAAACTCGGCTTTACCGAATTAACCTGAATAAATTTAATTAAATAAATCAATAAATTATCTGGGAAAGCTACGTATCAGAATTTTAATTTTAGTTTAAATAAAATCATAAAAAAAGATCCGCGCAAGTGTTTTGGTGACGAAAATACTTCAGTTTGTCTATTTATTTATGGTCTTACAAACTAATATATTTAAGTTTTTTTTTACTTTGTTGTTTTGCTTAGGGCTTAGACATTATTGAAAAACTGTAAATAATTATGATCAAAAAAAAATTACCAAAGTACATAATTTTATTAGTTGTATCATCACGCCTTTCAGCATTTTTGAATGTAGGTATAAATTAAAGCAAAATTTTTAATTAAATAAAATCGATATCGAGTAATTATTTAAAAAAGCTGGTACGAAGAATAATTAATCTTTCTTATTGGAACCGCTCTGCACGATCATAAGAACATCTTTCGTCGAAATTTGAATTCTCGGCCGCTGGTTGGTTAATGGCCCTTAAATTTGGATTTAGTTTATCATGAAAAAGGCCATGCAGTCGTTCCCCTTAAGAAAAATGTCAATTTTTAATAAATAATAAATACACTTACAATGATATAACTGTTTGATATCAATTTACTTAAATTAGGGGTATCAGGAGACAACAAGAAAAAACATTGTGAAATTATTTATTTCTTAAAAATAGTGAATATTAATACGAACAACTTGACGTTTGAACGCAGCCGGATTGGTCGTCATCCAAAGTGATTTGATTCATCAATAAGTTCACCCTCTCTGGTCTCCACCTTGATATTAACAAGTTAGACCCGTAGGCCAGGAGATAAATCTATGAAGAAGATATCCATCAGGAACGTTAAAAATAACAATAAAAATAAATTAATGCAACTTGACACTCATGATATAAGAAACTGCAGCATAACAAAAATCGCTTATGCCTTGTCCACCTGCCTGTATTTAGTCGGGTAGTTGGTAACACGTCCAGTAGAATTAGTATATATTGGCACCACGTGGACAGAGTAGCAATGGTATATTTATACAATAATTTCTATTTCAGTCAATTGACTCGAATATAAATTATTATATTTTGCTAGAAGCCCGATGAGTTACTGTCCGCTTACAGACACTTCCATGCGCATCCTTGTATTTGGTGGGGGCATTGACTTACTAAATTCACGTTTGGATAGGACTGGCAGGACAGTCCATTAGTCACACCACTGAAACACTAGCCCCATGTAAAGAAAACCTTAAATAATGCTGCATAGATTGAAGATCTGTACAATTGGACTGTGTGTGCACTAAGGATAAATCAGAGTTTTTATGAATAAATAATATTGCCACTTTCAAACTTTCTGATTCTTTCTTCTAAATCTACAAAAAATAATTCATTGAGAAACTGTTGGCAAGGATAATCCAAAATAGATATTAAATTGAATTGTTTAGAGTTAGAGGGAAGATCAGAGAATAATAAGGTTTAACAGTTAAAATAAAGTTATTCAATACCACAGTGGTTGATGCATTACTTTCAGAGTGAGGAAAGAACTCGGGTTCGATTCTCGGTGGTGATCTATTGTGCTTACTCCCAATTGTTGAAATCACAAATGAAGACTAAGCATATTGTGTTTCCAGATTTGCGCATTAGAGGGCACTATTCAGATCATTTGCTGCCCTCTGGTGACAGTGGCTGAAGGTATAGTACCAAGAACTTACTTATCATTCTCTCAATTATTCATCATTCTCTTTTCTTGTATAACGATCTTGTTGCTTTTGCAGGTGATCATTGCTCGTTAGCTGAAACAGGGCGGGCCGGCAAGTGTCTTCGTATGTCAAAATGCCCCGTCGCCGTAGAGGCAGCCCTGAAGGGAATAACTCCTCAGGTGAAGTCGCAACTTGACACTCTTATAGTAACCACTTCATGTCTCTCTTCTTTCTTTTTTATATAATTTAAGTATCGCCAACATTGCACAATTCATAATTCATAAAAATTACAATGAAATAGATCGTTTCGTAAATGGATTTTTTAAAATATGATTTAATCGTTGTTTACGTCATCATTTTTTACGAAAAATATCAACATGTTTCAGAACTAATTCTTCACCGGGATACAAATATAAGTTTAGTTCAATATTGTTTTTTTGGCTTTATTTTCAGATTTGCGCTTTGGATGGCTCTGTCCCAATTGTCTGCTGCGAGGGAGTTGTTGTTGAAGGTATGGCCATTGTTTCTGCTAGTAGCATGATAATGTCTGGCAATATTTCTTTCGTGTGCTTATAATGGCAATGATTATATATTTTAAAGGAATTACAGGTATGCACAATTGGATGAATTTGCAGGATTAAATCTTCTCAGCGTTCTTTACCATGGGTTTTGTTATTTTTCACTTGGAATTAACTCGTTTCAATATGAACGTTGCGTATTATATTATGCGATGATTGCTGTCAAACACTTCGAACATCGATACTTGCGAGTTGTGATGAATAATGACAAAAATGCTAATTCATTAAATGCACTTGAAACTCTTTAAACTCGTCATTGCGAATATTTTTGTTAAGCGATTTATATGATTTCGTCCCGCAGAACTATTTGTTGACCCACTGACGTTTTGGGGTACGAGCGGGGGAAAGGTATATAATCATTGCCATAGGAAATAATATTTCAGATCTAAAATAACACAAAAACAATCCGCCGAACGCAGCCAATTGTACTTTGCGCTAACAGCCATCATTATTGAATCATTAAAAATCTTACACCTCTGCCATAGGTCACCCCAAGTGGTTCGCTACGTTTGGTGACTAAGCAGGGGTGCTCGGGTCTATGGGGTGAGGTTTGTCAAGGTTTTGGAGGCGGATGACCAGGACACACTGAACCCCAGATTCCTACCTATCCCTTAAACCCTTTTCCTTCCCAGAACTCTCCTCTCCTTCCTTTCCTAAAAAAACCTTCACACAGCATCCCCAAAGATGACATTGGCCCTGAGGGAAATTATTTTTCTCAGGGCCTCCTGTGTGGAGCTCATGTAAAAAAAAAACACACAAAACTTTTATATATTACAAAAGGCTGCGAGTCGTTGAGCAACGGCTCTGAGTTTTTGCAATATTAAACATTTACAACTAGGATACCTCATACCGAAGACCCACAAACAACAACCCTCAAATATTCTACTGACACTCATTACTCGTGGATTGTGGGTAAAATCTTCATCGTCATGTTGTATTGTGTAACCCTGGTGAGTCTGTTTGTTTACAGGTGATAACTGTACTGTTGTGGATACAGGAAGGGCGGGTGTGTGCAGACCATTTGCCAACTGCCAGACAGCAAAGGAGGCCTCCTGTAAAGGAATTTTCCCACAGGTACATTTTCTTCCTTTTTGTAAAACTAGCAAAACTCCCCGGCATTGCCCGGGCTTTACAGTCAATATCAAAAGCAGACAGTGACGTTTTAAATTAACTCCACGCTGGATGTCAACTTTGGGGATGCTATATGAAAAGTTTGTTTTAAGGAAAAAGAGGAGACGAAGATCTGGGAAGGAAAAGGGTACGAAGGGTGGGTAGAAATCTGGGATTCAGTGTGTCTAGGAGAGACAGACGTATGAATCCCATTGCGGAGCAAGTCGATGGATCGAGAGAGTCTGGCTAGATAGGTTAAAAATCTCCCCCAACCAGCGCAACACAATGGGTGGTCAGACGCATCCGCCACCAAGACCTAACCTCCATGAACCTTGGCACCCCTTTTAAGTCACTAAACGAAGCCAACCGCTTTACGTTACTTGGTACGGCAGTACCCATTCCTGTCTCTCAAAGTGTTTTGAAGATAAAGTTAGCAAATTTTCAAAAATCTCCGAATAAAACTGTAGATTTGTATAAAAATCAAGCAGACTCCGGTCGCCACAGACAAACTTCTGTATATATAAATAGCTGATTTGAACCAGGCGTTGAGTTATAATGGTTTGGAGTAAAGTTTTGGTGTGGTAATATGTAATAAACTTGGTGTAGTTGGTATATCATTATATTTTCTTTGATTGATTTTTGTGGACATTTGATTCACTTCCTAGTGCCACGTCTTTCTCGGACATCCTAGATTTCTTTTACAAAACACTTCTACTTCATACATTCTTTTTACAAACCTTCTTTAGTTAACATGCGCCCCATTCTACCACACATTATTATTTTATCCACTTGATCATGCCACATCTGACTCAGGCATCCCCAACTTTTTATATCGTCCTTCCACTTTGTTATTTAATATCATTATCAGCTAACGGATCGGTGTAATCCCAGTCTGACTTAATAATTTCGAATTTTTTTGTTCCATTGCATTTCAAGAAAATAATTCAAATAAAAAGATAATGATTGATTATATAAAACATAGAAATAAATTGAATTTAAATTAACGGATCGTCCCTCAAGGTGGTCGCCACGTTGAGTGATGAACTGAACCACGACTATGACGTTGGTTGACGTTTTGTTTTGAGCTTTAAGCTTTTGGTTTAAGGTTTTGAGCTTTGAGCTTTCGGCTTTCCGCTTTATTGAGTTTTCTGCTTTTAGTCCCCGGCGTTGCTCAGGGTTTTCGCAAATTCCGATGGAGACAGTATTGATCCTCTTATTTTGAATATTAAGTGAACAAAATTTCCAATACTAATCATCAATAATTTTCGATCAATTAGTCCCATGAGAGTGGTCATAGAACTTTCTCAGATGTATGATGGCATCAAGTGATGCCTCATGTTTCGAACCTAATGTATACATTTAAAAAAAAACACCTTAAAGAAAATAGGAAATTCCTCACATTTGATAAAATTGTAACCTATGATAATAGTGCATTTCATTGAATTTTTTTATTTATTTCTTTACGAAAACATTATGCGTCAAAATCTTTTGAAATCAGATGTTGAATTCATTCATGTTGGATTGTGTAAAAGAGGGAGTGTTGAACATCAAACTAATAATTTGTAAGGAAGGATTTTTAAAGGATAGCTTAAGGCTTTTAAAATCTCTTTTCGACGAAAAATAACAAGCGGGAGACAAAATAAAATTTTGAATTTCCTGAATGCAGGAAGAGGTTAAAATTGTCATTTAAAATAATAATAAAACTATTTTTGTTTTCAGACATGCGATGTAAAGGGTACCGTTCAGAATGTTTGCTGTCCTCTGTCGACATTTGTTGAAGGTACAGTACCCAGAACTTAATCATCATTCATTACAAATCCAGAAGGTGATAAAATGGTTCGTTGTCTTAATATGCTTCATCATCACTACAATACCTTGAGTCGTTGGGGCGGAATACCAACGGCTCTAAGTGTTTGCGACTTTATCACTAGGACTTATTGATGAAACTTCATTCCATAGAGCGGCAAACATCAACCCTCAAATATTCCACTGACGTATATAACTTATGATTGTGGGTAGAATCTTTATCGTCATGTTGTATTATTGTATAAGCCTTATGTGTCTGTTTATTTGCAGGAAGTAACTGCACACTAAAACACACAAGAATAGCGGGAGTGTGCAGACCCTTTGCCAGCTGCCAGACAGCGATGGAGGCAGCCAGTAGAGGCATTTTCCAACAGGTACAGTTCCTCCCTATGTATTCCTCTGTCTCTGTCGATAACAACGTATTTTACTTACGTGCCCCTAACGCAGCGCCGGATCTGCCATAAGTTCAAAAACGTGCAAAAAACCTGGCGCCAACTCCGAAGGGGCGCCGTGAGAAAATAAATATTGTATTAAAATTTTGTTATAATATTCCCTGAATCGTTTAAAAATTACCCATAGTACGAAATAATTATTACGCTCTAGCAACACTTTCCAAAGAAACAGAATGCGCACGCATCAGGTTGATATCAACGGCTTACGAATTTATAGTCAGTTACAGAATTTTTTTACAAATTCCAGATATTTAGTTTAAACGTAAGATCTATTTTTCCATATATCTTTTACGACAAATGGGTGCGATCCAAATTCAATAACCAACCACAGCGTGGTATTTTTGTTCTAGTGAATCAAACAAAACCGACTTTCGCCTTTCAAAATGCTGACAATTTTAGTTAGCGTATGCTCGCTATTGTTTTATTTTGTACGATTTAAGTCTCTAGGAGAAGGTAATTAAAGACCATTTTCTTATGAAATCTTCAATAAATTCCATTAACAAAAACATCGCACGGTTTGCAGGATTTGCAGGTTGCAACGTGTTGACAGTTTCATCATTGATTTGACACATTATTTGAAGTTCGTTAAATGTATAATTAATTTCTATTAGATTTCTTATTTTACGGTGTCAGTGTAAGCGTCTTTTGTAAGCCGTTGATACCATACGTCAGTGTTTAGTGTTTGTATGGTGTTTGTTCGCTCAACACAGAACACAGGGGAAATGGAAATGCAAGGTACAAATTTGAGGTTATATTCTTATTAGATTTTTAAATTTATAACTAAATTTCTATTGGTTGTTAGAGGTTATAAAAGTACTGTGGATTACAATGAATAGAATAATAATTTTTAAAAAAACTTCCAGGCTCGCAGAATCTAAAACGTACAATTAAAGAGCAAAATGACATAAAAAACTCGTTTCCATTGGGAATTTTTTTATTCCAATTTCTCCAGCACCGATAAAAAATGATTTCCGGCGCAATGACGTTACAATGGTCCCGAGCACATCTAAACAGATATCTTTCGCACAAATTCCTACGGTCGAATTATTAGAAGATAAAAATAACGTTACTGATAGAAGTTTAAATTTAATTCTGTTTTCAGAGGTTGAATTGAAAGATCCCGGATTCTGGGCAAAGTTATCTCAAAATTCCGTTAGTTTATTAGTTCAGGAAGGTCCTGTACAAAAACGAGTGTGAGAGCTACCGCCAGGTCACTTGGAAAAGTTACACCCTTTATGTCTTGATTTTATTTGATAAATTAGTGTAAAAAAAATAGTTAAATAAAAAAAATTAAAAAATTGGGGTGAACGAATTTTTAATAAAAATAAAAATGTAGGGGGGGGGGGCGCCATTGGTACCTACTGCACAGGCGCCAGATTTCGTAGATCCGGCCCTGCCCTAACGTGACCTTTCTTTGCTTACAGAAATGTGACTTAACTGATAACGAGTCGGAGTTGGTGTGCTGCGCGAAGACGAACTGTCCGCCGCTGCCGAAGGGACTTGTCACTCAACTTCCGATTGGCTCCAAGGCCGCGGACTGTGAGTTTCACAAAACCTTAGTTGAAATGTTAAAAATTGTTATGATGCGCTTCGATATACTCTACGTAAATTACTCTTTTGACCTTTTTCTGTTACTTTAAAAGAGAGTTTTGAAAAAAAAACTCACCGATTTGTCATAAATAAATCAAAACATAGATTGAAATTTAAAAAGTTTTGTATTTTCCCAGATTTCAGGCTTTGTAGTAGGATGATTTACGACAAACTGTGAGTTTATTTTTTTCAACGTTCTCTCCGTAATCTAACAAATTTTCTGTAGTCTTTATGTAGCACCTACGATTTATTCTCTTGAGACTACAGACTAAACTACACATAATTAAAAATTAATTAGTGTTTTCCCTTTATCGTAAGGGTAAAAGTTCTTTTCGGCTAAAAAAAATAATGTGTTATATTAACTGTGGTGAAAGAAATATTTTTTTTATATGGGTAGGTACCAAATCAAAAATACTTAACTTTTATATATTATTATGAGGAAAATCGAATTCAATAATTTCCACTGGACTACCAAATTGTGTTAAGTTGTGAGGCTGACAGAGGTAACAGAAGTGAAGAGGAACTACCTGGCTACCTCATCTGATATAAATACTAGAAATATATACTTTTGAGTGTAGCTATAACTTTGTGGTTATCCATTATAGATAAATGAAACAATGTTACTTTGTATGAACCAATTGTGTATTTGTTTAAAGCCGACCGGTTTCGGAACGACCGTTCCTTCTTCAGGGAAAACGTATACTGATTTGACAATTACAAAATAGTGGGTGGGAACAATGTATTATTACTTTATTACTAACATAGACATATGAATATTAGTAGACCTGCCCTAAGTGATAAAAACGTATTATTTCCCCATCCCCATACCGGTTCCCTGGAACCGGCTGGGATTGAGTATAGCTTTGCGTGAATCTAAAAAATGTGACGTCATCACTCGAGATACATGGCGTGTGCTCGTCGATGTTTACGGGGTAAGTAAATTATGAAACATTTGTAAAAGTGTCCTAACTAAATACGGCAACAAAATATTGAAGACTTAAAATAAACAAACTTTACTTTGTCATATTTAGACTTCGCAAATTTGTTCAAAACGCGGCGCGCAATTCGCGCTCCCATGTAAAAAGGTCTATTCATTCAAAAGCAGAGTTTAATTTTAAGAACTAAATGGTAATATTATAATGCGAGATGCCTATATACTGTCATATTGAGTTATCGACGAATCACATATCTCCAAAGTCATCTTCCCGCTCTGCGCCCAGCTGAAGTTGTTGTCTCCCCCTCACCTTTATATTCTGGTCCACTAAAATTCATATGTCTATGATTACTAAGGATTGTGGTAGGGTAATGAATCTATTTTCAACAGTTGATAATAGATTCATTATTTTCAAGGGATTTTTTTTATTTCCAAGGCTTCTAAGTTATCTAAGCGTTTTCCTTTATGGTTAATATGAAGAATATTTATCCCCGTGTTTTTTTTTTTCAAAACTAAAGTTATTTTCAATGATATGGATAGTGAACTCAGAAAACACTTAAGGTTTCTTAATAATAATAATTTTTCTGGGTTCGCTAAGTATATCATTGAAAATAATCATAGTTAAAAAAAAAACGGGGATATATATTCTTCGTATTAACCATAAAGGAAAACGCTTAGATAACTTAGAAGCCTTGGAAATAAAAAAAAATCCCTTGAAAATAATGTCTATTTTTTTTACATGAGCTCCACACAGGAGGCCTTGAGGAAAATAATTTCCCTCAGGGCCTATGTCCTCTTTGGGGATGCTGTGGAGGCTCTATATAGGGAAAGAAAGGAGAGGAGAGTTCTGGGAAGGAAAAGGGTTTAAGGGGTCGGTAGGAATCTAGGGTTCAGTGTGTCCTGGTCATCCGCCTCCAAGACCTAGACAAACCTCACCCCATGAACCTGGGCATCCCTGCTAAATCACCAAACGTAGCGAACCACTTGGGGTGACCTATGGCAGAGGTGTAAGTTATCCAATAAAGGTTACCGGGGCGGCGGTACCCATTCCCGCCTCCCAAATTATTGTGCCTAGGTTGAGAAAAGCTTGCAAAGCACTGAACTAGAGGGCAATTCTCCAAATAATATCATCTGCATATCTGCTAGGTTTTTAACAATATTACGATAGTCAACAGAAGAGAGTAGGTCCAGGTGTGCTCTGGTGCCGGTGACAGGCCATGGTGATGGAGCCGGTGATGGTGGATGGAGCATCGGTGAAGAGTGTTGACGACTACCGCCTCTTGCTGAGGGCGTGCAGCTTATTTGGTCCATTGGTGAAGCACCAGTCTCGGCAACACCACGGAGATGGTGTTGCCGAGGATGCCTGCGCTGTTCATGGCTTCCCGGGCGCTCTGTGTCTGTTTGTAGGTTTCGTATTCCACTAAAGCGTACCCCTTCAGGAATCCAGTTCTCCTGTACAAGTTTAGATGGAGGTTTTTTTATTTCTCCAAACTCAGCGAATTATTATCCACAAACAAAAAGTATTATCTTACAGCCCAAACATGGAAATGTTCCCCCTACCCACCAACTGTTCATTAATGCCTAGCAACGGCCCTACCAAACTCCTTAGTAATAATTCAATGTTCATACCAACTATTTTGTCATTGTCAAATCAGTATACGTTTGCCCTGAAGAAGGAACAGTCGTTCCGAAACCGGTCGGCTTTCAACAAATATACAAGTGGTTCAAACAAAGTAACATTGGGCCGTATTCATAAAAAAGAGGTTATGCTTATACTTGCAGAATATGAAGGAAATCCTTCAGTTCGCATTCATAAAATTCCGAGTAAAACCTTATACTTATAGAGTATGATCATATCCTTCACAAAATATATTTGGTTAATCATAAACGTTACCCTTTACTCTAAATAAAAAGGATATCCTTCAATAATTTCGAGTGTGGTCAGTAGCAGACTCAGTCATGTATTGATCAGTTGTAGCGAAGGCAGATATTGTGTAACTGAGAGAGATTAAACACTGCAAGCAGCGTTTATCAACACCTGTTCGTGATTACAAAGAATTTTTCAAAAAATCACGGGGCATTGGCAATTTCATCTGCTATGAACTGCAGTTCAGTTTTAGCATTATCTTTTTCTGTACTTTCACTATCACTGCTTGACGAATACATCTTCTCTGATCGAAGTACTCTACTCAAATAACACCAATAAGAAAGAAATACCGTAAATAAATAATCCATCGAAAAAAGGTTGGATCCTACCGCGGTACAGTCACAAGCCAACAATTCTAATAACCTTTTACTTATTCCTGGAGGATATTCTTGCAAGTTTAAGGTAATCATTAAGAATACAATAAAAGGAAATGCTAATACTTAAATACTTCTACCCTATACTTACAAGGATATTCTTCAGTTTTATGAATACGGCCCATTGTTTCATTTAACTAGAAATATCTTCCACCCTATGTGTTACTTAGCCCCGTGAATAACTGTAGGTACTTGTAGAGTTTATTTTTAATGTTGTTTCCTCTAGACTGCATAGAGCTGGCAGAGAAGATTTACCCGTGCCAAGAAACACGCTTCGGTTGGACTCGAGGGGATATGTGTCCTCCACTCACACCAGACTCGAATATAGTATATCACCAGACTCCGATGGCAAATACAGCAGAGGCCCCGTACTATGTAAGTTACAGAAATTAGGTAGCTTTATTTAAAATCTAAAATATTCATTTATTTATTTAAATAACTATTATTTTAAGCCGCCACATTTTTATTGGGCAAAGATTTAGGATATTACAGCACGTTTCGAATGTTTTGATAACATTTGGTTAAACATATCCTTTGCTTCATGTTTTGTATGGATTTGACATTAACGATGTTTCGTTTCTATCTAAATAAGCGTGAATTACTTAGTTTACCTAAACTAAGAATCTAATAACCTATTTAGTGTTTATTTTTATTTATTTATTTATTATAGATACAAAAGAAAGTACAAATTACAATTAGGAAGCTTTGCCTGTCCAACTATGAAAGTTTCACGTTCCAAGACAGACAAATTGACTTGTTTATTTCATATTATACCTGAAATGTACATAATTACATAACAAAAACAAAAAAAAAACAAAAAAACAGAAAATTTCATTTTTCTCTGAAGCTAAGATGTGTAATAAAGAAAATGTATATAAAAATATACAAATATTTATTTATTTATTTATTATTTAAACGCCCGTACTTAGGGCTATTACATACATAATACAAGTGTATCGAACATTTACAAACATTATATATATATAGAATAACATACAGTACATACATACGATGCATATTAGTACAAATAAATATTTATCATTTTACAAACATATCGGTTACATAAATAACTAGTTATTTTTGCTTTGATGCAAGACGGTGAGGTTTTGAAAATATCGAAAAGGTCTGTATACGTATTGGCAGTTCGGTGAAAACGCACTAGCGGTGAATGATAGGAATAGTTAGTGCTATGATTGTCACTGTGGAAAAGGTGGTGGAGTTGAGTTTATTTAACTGGGACATGAATATTTATAACACTTAACATTTGAGGGCAGTCTATGAGATTGTTCAGTAATTTAAAAAGTATAAGAATGTCATTAATAGTACGCCGGGTAGAAAGTAGTGGTAGGTTTAGATCAGACATTAATGCATTGTAGCGGATTTCAATTACAGGCTGTCTCAATTTGAATTGAACGTATCGAAGAAATTTTCTTTGTACTCTCTACAAACGGTGTAAGTGACAGGTATAATCGGAGACCATACAGGAGATGCATATTCCAGCTGCGATCTTACAAGAGAGCAGTAAAGTAGCTTAATTGACTCAATGTTTTGAAAAGTCCTTGCGTTACGTATTACAAAACCTAGAATTTGCATGGCCTTATTGGAAATTGTTTCACAGTAAGTATAAGTACACATACCTACATTTTTTGTGACAAAGTAGAAAAGGTAATCTGGTAGCATATATTATAATCGGATTTACCGAATTAACCTGGTAACATATGTATAATACATTCAGATTTACAAGGTGGAGGAATTACAAGAACAAGATGGAGGAATTACAAAAGATTTACAACATAAAGAAATGAAATGATGTTAGGTTATGTGTTTAGGAGTTTGAACTTTTAATACATAGTACACTTATAGGAGAAACTATATTAAAATTTACAATATTAGATATAATAACGAACGTAATAATCTATATGATTTTTTTTAAGCGATGTAACTACAATGATTTTTGTAACTACAAATTATTTTCACTGATTTAAAACATGTTTTAAGAACAGTATTATATTATTAGTACGACAGTATGAATATACCCCGCGCTCTTGTCTTGAAGTACTCCTGCTTAAATATAAAAACAATAACTATAAATATAGATAGAAATATAAACTATGAATAATAATAAAATAGTACCAATTTTAGTGCTACTTTGGTGAAATTGGTGCATTACTTCGTACGCTATACATGTTGTGTTATGTAGGTATTATTTATTTATTATGAATCATAAATCATTACCGTCAACGCTTTACAGCTGTGATATTCCTACACGGAGCAGACAGGCTTCAGGGCGCATAACCATAAATCCCATGTATAAAAACATCAGAAAGGATGTCAAAACATTGAACCCAATCAAGTGTGGTAGGAATTTTGGTCTAGTTATCAGGAAAGTTAAGTGATTTTGTTTACCAGTTATACAGCATACGTTCACTTTCGACTCTCCCTAAGTTCAGAATCCAATCATTGACTAATTTACGCAGGACGCTTGCACTTTTCAATTTCCAAGAACCGGGTATAAGGTTGAACATTTTTGGACCTAGGTAAGAATATTGTCTTTGAGCAAGGAATGTCATAGTAGCAAGTGGAACTATTGAATTCCTCCCTGCATGTCGGGTGTTGTGATAATGTTCTGCGGAGGGGAAGAGGTGACGATATTTTTGTGTGTATACTATAACTTTTCTTATAAATAGTTGCCTCACATCCAGAACCCCTATTTCTTTGAATAAATCATTGCTGGGGTATCTAAATGGTTTTTTAAGTATGACCCTTAGTAGTGATTTCTGTGCTTTGGCTAAGGGGTCCAGTATTGATTTGGTACATCCTCCCCATCCTAAAGATGCATATTCAAGTAATGAGTTGCACATGGCATAGTACATTAGTTTTAGATCTTTTGCGCATAGAATATTTCTAATAGCCATGAAAAGATGCGTGAGTTTTCTGACCTTTATGGAGATTAAATCGATATGTTCATTCCATCTCAGATTCTTGACTACGATAATTCCTAGATATTTTATGCTATCCACATATTCTAAGGTATTGCAATTGCAAGTGTTTGGGTCATTTCAATGGTGTATAATAATTCTTTGAGTTTCTCTTGGTTTCCCCGCTTGAGTTGCACTGAAGCGAATGAATTTAGTTTTGTCAGTGTTGAGAGTGAGAAGATTATTATCTAGCCATTGTTTTACCTTGTTGATACCAGTTTCTGAATTATTATGAACTTCATTCCAATTTTTGCCTTCAAATAATAATACTGTGTCATCGGCAAATATGATAATATGATCGGCAAATGAACTGTTACATAATTCATTTATATAGATATTGAATAAAAGTGGTCCTAGAGTGCTTCCTTGAGGTACACCAAAGTTAATATCAGCCTGATCGCTTAAAGTATCGTTAATTTTCACTCTTTGGCTCCTATTTTCTATATAACTACCTAACCACTTAAGTAGCTGACCCTGAATGCCGATGCGCTGTAGTTTTTTCAAGAGAATTTTGTGTCAGATAGTGTCGAACGCTTTGGCTAGATCCAAGAAGAGCGCAATGCATTTTCTTCCTCTATCGATATTGTTGGAGATGATTTTCGTCAGGTTTGTAATTGCATTTTCAGTGCTCAACCCTGGTCTGAAGCCATACTGTCTATTGGAAAGGATATTGTTTTTTTCAAGGTAATGACTGAGACGATTCTTTACAATTTTCTCATTAATTTTCGAAATAGAATTGAGCAAAGAAATTGGCCGGTAATTGTGTATCTGCGATTTATCTCCATTTTTGTGAAGCAGTATAACAATAGTGTTTTAAATGATTTGGAAATTTTCCTGAATCGAAGCTTAGATTGGAAATATACGCGATTGGAGGTGCTATGAAGGATTTAGTACTTTTTAGCAGAATTGATGAAACGTTATCAGGACCACAAGCATTCGATGACTTGAGTTCGTCAATTATATTTATGACTTCGTTTGAAGTTGTTTGGATATTGTCTAATTTATGACCGAAATTAGAGATTGTTAACTTAGCGAGATCGGATTCTGTTGTATTTAGATTGTTGAGAATTTTTTTCGCAAGTGTGACTCCCACTGACGTGAAATAATTATTGGCAAAATTCGCAATGATTTTGGGTCTGAGGTGTTCACGTTATTGATGTTCAATGATTTAATATCGGAAGATTTATTTATTTTTGTTTTAGTTATGCGAAATGCTTCCCATAAACGTTTTGGAGTACAGTTATTTTCGTAAATGAATTTTTTATAATAATTTTCTTTGGCCCATTTTATTAGTTTTTTGCAAAAGTTCCTATATTTTTTGTAATGAGCTTGTACTTTAATATTGTCAGGGCACCTATCCACCTTTTCATGAAGTTGGTTCCTAATTTTAATCGATTTGATAAGGCCAGGGGTGATCCATGGCGTAAGTTTTATTTGTTTATGCGGTATAAGTTTATTGCTTGTATGTTTAGAAATATATGAATGTAATTTAGTGATAAATTCATTCATCGATGAGTCGGCGTCAGATTGGTCTAGAACATTTTGCCAGTTTTCTGAGCTCAAGTCCTCAATTAAGTTATTATAGTTTATTCTTGCAACATGATTAATTTTAGCAGGATTAGGAGGTTTTTTTTAAGGCAGAGTGCTGTTGTATAGTGATCTGAGATTGTAGAGTGAATGACAAATGAGTCAACATTGTTAATTTTTTTGACGTTGATGTGGTCAAGACAAGATTTACTCATGCCCTGCTCACGAGTAGGGCTGATAATTGTCTGAATGAACCCATTTTCAGTTAGCAGACATAGGTAATCGTTGGATTGGCGGTGGTATTCAGTAATTGTATTGATGTTGAGGTCGCCTATAAGTATTTGTCGTTCTATGTTTTTTGAGCTGTTGATAATTGATTGGAGTGAATTCAGAAAAGTATCAATATTTTGAAAAGAGGGTGATCTGTATATTGCAAAAATGCATAGATTATTATTCAATACAATTTTCAGGCAGTTGGCTTGTGATAAGAAAATTTCATCAACTTGAGATTGAAGTGCGTCTCTGATGTATACAACGATTCCGCTAGACTTATTAAGATATATGTTTGTGTGGTGTTCAGAGTAATTGTGAATAACTTTTGAGGTGTAATCTTTATTAAGCCAGCATTCCGATAAAATTATAACATCGAATTGGTAATTGAATTGATCCAGAAAAATTTAAGAATCGTCAATATTAGAAATGCTTTTTATATTTTGGTGTATAATTTTAACTCCGAAAGCGCACCATTTATAGTTATTTAGATTGTTCAAATCATCAATGACATTCATGTTAAGATCTATGCCGGAATCATTTCCGGTATCATAATTTAATTGAATCATAAGTATGTGTTGGTTGTGTGTTGTATATAAGTTGGTTCCCGAGTAATATATGATTAAATGCGATTCCAAATGTAGTTACAATGGTAAATGTGCTTAATATAAATAATATAGTATAAATGATGTAGTTAAGTGTAGTACTATGAATGAGATAGCAAGAAGTAAAAACAAAATGGTAGCAAGAATTGCGAGATATCAAATGAATTTGAAAACGGTAGTAAATGATACACATATGAGTAATATATAATAATATAGTATAAATAATGTAATTAGATATAGTACTATGAAAGAGATAGCAAGAAGCCAAAACTATAGTAATAATAAAAATAAGGTAGCAGGAACTGCGTGATAACAAATGAATTCCAGAAAGGTAGTAAATGAAAAAAATATGAGACATAAATGCATGGGTCAAGACATACCTCGAAAGAATAGCCATTAATTCAAATTTATCAAAGCGCAGCCAATTTGCTTTCGTCTGAGATAACAATGGCATTAGTTCCCTCGTTTTTACGAAGATAAATCTGCCCCCGTTTAATCCAAAAAAAGCGATATTGTTTCTCCTTCGCCGCTGTTCGTGTCTTGTACCACAGCTGTTTACCGCGAAATGTTAGTTGTTCTGAAATGAAGATCGGCGAGCAGGAACCAGCTATACCCATGATTGAGGTGTTCAATTTGTCTTCTAGTTTATGTTTGTTTTTGTTGAAAGTTTTTACGTCTGTTAACAGGTGTTCTCTTGCTATGTTCGTTTTGAATTTAACAATGATTTCTCTCGGATGATTATTGTTGTTTTTTTTTGCTGCGCGATGAATGGCATCAATGTCCTTTGTATCAGTAGAGGACTTTGTTATTTTGCAGATATTGAAAAAAACGTCTTGCAGATTTTCTCCTTTGATTTCTGGGATGCCTCTTATTTCTATGTTGTTCGCTTTGAGTTCCCTTTCCTGCATGTCCACACATTTTTCTAAGACATAAATCCTCGCTTCCAAGGTTGAGTTCTTTTTAGTGAGTTCATCATTCTTTAGTTCAATGTCACGGATTCTAGCCATGAAATCCTCATATTGAGAACTCATAAATTGAATACTTTCAAGTATTTTATTATTCTGGTCTAGAATATCATTTTGTGTTTTTTCCAGATTAGACGTCTTGTTCATGACTAGATCTTGAATATCTTTAAGATTTGTCGGTGTCTGAGCGGCGAGCGCTGCACTAATATCAGTAACTTTTTAATCTGCTCCAAAGGTTCAGTACCACTGATTATCTGCAACGGGCTAGCAGCGCCGGGCTTGGCTGTATTGCATTGCTTGCACACTTGTTGGGATCGCCGTTGTCGACGATATGTGTTCTCAATAATACCTCCGCAAGCCAAATGAAATGCGCCTTTGCATGTGGCACACGTGAATTTTAACTCATCAGTACGTAGAGTTACTGAGCACACTCGGCAATGCATCTTGAATTAATGTTTTTTTCGTACTACCAGCGTTAAAACAAATTGTACTCTACAGCCTTACTAAAAAAAAACCACAGCGCGACCAATTAACTGTGTTATTGCAATAACATAATTAATCCCCGTATACACTAAATCACGTTTTATTACCAATAACGTTTCTTGCGTGATCACGCTGTTAAAATGCATTAAGATCTGACAACATTGTAAATGGTTTTAATTTCCTAGGAAACAATGTTGTTTTAATTCTTCTCCGCTAGGGGCATTATTGGTGCGCCGGTGCATATCGGCCCGCGATGACAAAACAGTTCGGTGTGTTTATGGCGGGATATGGAAAATTTTGTTAGTGCCTAAATGTTGTGATTTTACTAAATAATTTCTATTGTAGTGACGAATTTACTCTTCTGTTCACATAATTGATATATTTACCATATTATTTGTGTGTTTTACATCAGTTTAATCAAGTTATTGTACAAACGCCGTACTTCCAAAGTTGAACTGTCAGAATATTGTTTTTTATAGGTTACTTAGATAAAATTTTCATTTTAAGATCTTTATTTTAAAAGAATTTCTTAAAAGTGATAATTTTTTATAATGTTAAAATCTAAAACATGTGTTTGTAAACGTATCAAAAAAATTAACGTCTTTAGAGATGCAAGAAATCTGTTTTAAATTTCGGTATTATTTCTAAGTTATTTTTTTGGCAATAAAAAAAACTTTGAAATTTTTTATTATTTTTTTATTGTATACACGATAAAAAAGTGAGGTGATAGTTTCCTTCCAAATTTACTACATAAAAGGACTGTGTTTTTAAATTTTGATTTTATTTAAATTTCTCTACATTTTGGTCAAAAATGTTGTCGGAGGAAATTTTTTTCCATGTTTTTCCGAGTTTGAATCATAAAAAATGGCAGTTTTTGAAAGCTAAAGTGTATTTCAAATACTCCAAACTAAAAGGTAATTTTATCTAGTTTTCATAAATGGTATTTGTTTTTACGACACCTTCAAAAATAAGAAATATATAGAACATTCAAAATACTATGGAATAATTACAAATATCGTTCGGACATCAATGGTTAAAACAGAGATAAACTACCCTCTCAGGCCGTGGAAACCATGTGTATTTCTTTCAAAGAACAAATTTTTAATTAGTAATGTTTTCACGTCCGCGGCCGTTTGTCAATTGAATAAAATTTTCACTGGGTTTTTTAGTAAGGCTGATATAGTTTTGCTGATTAAATTCGGAAGGAACTTTAAATCACTCAGATATTATAAAAATATTTTAGAACTTTGTAGTACGAATACGTAACACTCCAAGTAACTTTTTAATTTGAGCGTTATAGATTTTAAAATACACTTTACTACGGAGCAAGTTAATATGAACTAGTCACAGGTATTGATTATTGTTGACATAAATAGTTGTTTCTTGTTGTAATAGTTGAATGAAGTGTAATTTCTATAATCTGTGCTTAGGCGGCTTATGGAACATTTAAAATTATTTTTAACCCCATGTAGGCGGGCCAATGAGGAAAATAATTTCCCTCAGTGCCATTTTCATATTTGGGGATGTTGTGTGGAGGTCTTTTTAAGGGAAAAAGGTGTGAGAGGGGTAGGATTCTAGGGATCAGTGTGTCCCGAAGTGACGAACTTATGAATTCATCTCTTCTACTGCTATGCAGGACGTTGGGTCGAGAGAGACCAACTGCAGTGGTCAGAGAATCTCCCCAAATTGGCATCTCTCGATCCGGCCCGCCAAGCAACTTGTGGGCAGGCAAATCTGCTGCCGAGAAGTGATCACACCTCGCTAGATGAACCCGGGCACCCCTGCTAAGTCAGCAAAAGTAGCGAACCACTCTGGGTGACCTACAGCGGAGGTGTTTATGTTAGTTCTCTAATAAACGGTTCCCGAGGAGGCACTACCCGTATCCCAACTAACTCATTATCATGCCATTTTCGGTAGGGGTTCGCAGAGAGGATGGGCCACTACAAAACTCTGTCTCGGCACACACTCCTTGATTCATTCACTTTCATATTTTATCGCATACATATACTCTCTTGTGTTATTCTGACTTCTGACCCGAGCCGATTCAAGTAACTTCCATTAACTTCCGCGTCATATATTCTCCCTATAGGTACTACTTTCGTTCATCCGCTCTACACGCTCAAACCATCTAAGCGTCTCTTTCGTAATCTTAAGAAATAACATACTTCCCTTGAATAGTTTTTAAGCTCTTTAAAAATTATATATATGTTTTCAGACGCCAAATAAAGTTGAAAAAATAATAATTATATGAAGTTCCCGTGATAGAAAAAAATTGCAAAGTCTAATCCTAAAATTAAAAAAAAAAAATCTAGCTCTGAAAAAAAATTACTTATTTTAAAATAATATTAGAAATTTTTATAGCCAAAAACACTCTAAAGCCAAATTCATAACTAAAAGGAAACACTGTTGTGTAGAGAGATTTTTGCTGTATTTTAAATACCATAAGTCGTGTTTGATTAAATATTTTGATAACCGTCACTTTCCCCTATTAATCTATTTTTTTTATATTGGCGCGCTCCCACTATCATTCGTATTTACATATCTCCCTTTCAATCCATCTTCAGTAATCTTCTTCTTCTTTTAACGCTAATAACGAAGTCTTAATCATTCCGCTGACATCACTGCATTATTTACATACACATACACCTCAGGAATCTCATTTCTATCTAATCCTATTTTACTCTTCATTTGGCCGATTCATGCCTCACAACAATAAATCAGGGTTTGTATCAGCACTCCATTGCAGACTACCAGCATGAGAGATCGTCATTCTTCATACTTAGGTACTTCATTCATTCGAGACCGTCATTCTTTATACACATTTCATTCATCCTATATACGAGAGATCGTCATTCTTCATACATACTTCATTCATCCTAGACCGTCATTCTTCATACACACTTCATTCATCCTAGACCCGAGAGACTGTCATTCTTCATTCATACTTCAATTATCCTATACCCGAGAGACCGTCATTCTTCATACATACTTCTTTCATCCTAGAACGCCATTCTTATTTCATCACTTCATTCATCCTAAACGCGACAGACTGTCATTATTCATACGTACTTCAATTATCCCATTCATCCTAGACGGCCATTCTTCATATACACTTCATTCATCCTAAACACGAGAGACTGTCATTCTTCATACATAGATACTTAATTTATCCTACACACGAGAGACCGTCATTCTTCATACATATTTCATTCATCCTAGACTCCAGAGACTGTCGTTCTTCATATATACTTCAATTATCCTATACCCGAGAGATCGTCATTCTTTATACATATTTTATTCATCCTACACACGAGAGACCGTCATTCTTCATACATACTTCATTCATCTAGTTAGTTAGTTATCTCCGACTAAATAATCCCGATGATGACTTCATTCTCATAGAAGACTACAATATACCAACACTTGTCTGGACCCCAAATCTTAATCTTAATTTAAATCAAATGACCCCACAACCAGCCACCGATGAAGCCAGCACTCATGTGATAGTTTTTCTTTCACTCTGTGACTTCCATCAATATAATAACATACTTAACATAAACAAACGCGTTCTTGATCTCGTAATAAGCAATTTGAACTGTACACTACTGCCCTGCTGTCCTCCCTTTCTTACCGAAGATTCACATCACAAATCATTATATATCGAAATAATACTTCAAAAGGACCCCGGTTTAAAACATTTATCACGGCAAGTATTATTGTTTAACTCAGCTGATTATATTAAAATTAATAAATTTCTAGAAGAATTTAACTGGTCACATATTTTCAGTAAAATGTGCATGGAAGACGCTACTAATAAATTCTACGAAATTATTTATGATGCTATTCCAAATTTTCTGATAATCATACATTCTCCTTACTTAAAACTCGCCAAAAGACACTCGAAAAAGAATGTTACACAAATTATATAAATAATGCTGAATTAAACATAAAGAATAATGTGAAATATTTTTGGACCTTCGTCAAATAAAAAACAAACCTCCTCTGATGTACCTCGTAATGTATTTTACGGAAACATTTCTTCAAGTGATGGGCAACAAATTTGCAATCTTTTTAATGATTATTTTCAATCTGTCTTTGTCCCATCTCAAACTAAAAACATTTCCACTTATAGTTAAGATGTAATCAATAATGATAATATCAAATCAATACATCTTAATTTAATAAATATCGATAAATCTTTAGTATTAAAATACTTGAAAAATATCGACACGAAAAAAAGTGCTGGATGTGATAAATTACATCCGATATTTATTTTTAATTGTGCTGAACAACTCGTTATTCCCGTGACATTACTGTTCACACTTTCTATCAGAGAAGGCGTATTTCCAACTATTTGGAAAAAAGCTTTTGTGACACCTGTTTTTAAAAAGGGGGGCAAACACAATATTGAGAATTACAGGCCTATATCAAAGTTATGCATTTTAAGTAAAATCATGGAAAAAATCGTTTATGACCAACTCTCTAATTTATGTAAAAACACAATTATCAATCCCCAACAACACGGTTTTTTTCAAGGCAGATCTGTTGAGTCGAACTTGGAGCAGTTCACCGATTTTGTTCTTAATTCTATAGATAAAAAGAAACAAGTTGACTCTATCTATACTGATTTTTCGAAGGCTTTCGATAAAGTTAATCATGATATATTCTTAAACAAACTCGAAAAAATTGGTATAAGTGAAAATCTTCTCAGATGGTTTTCATCTTACATTAAAAATAGAAGTCAAGCTGTTGCCCTAAAAGGTTACATGTCACAGATAATAACAATTCCCTCGGGGGTACCGCAAGGTTTTCATTTGGGGCCCCTGCTCTTTACTTTGTATCTCAATGACATCAAACATGTCATCACTCATTCTGATTTCATTCTCTACGCTGATGATATGAAAATATATAAATGCATAAGCTCAGCAGATGATTGCAATAAATTACAAGAAGACATCAACAGACTTAATGAATATTGCAAAGAAAACCAATTAATTCTAAACATAACTAAATGTAATGCGATAAAATTTTCACGTAAACGTCACCCAATCAGCTACAATTACCATCTGAACCATGATCCCCTTCAACGAGTAGAAAAAATCAGAGACCTTGGAGTATTACCTGACTCTAAATTACTATTTAAAGATCATATTGAACACATCTTGGAAAAAGCCTACAAACAACTGGGCTTCATTCTTCGCGTCACAAAACCATTCAATAAACATTTTACACTTGAACTACTATATATAGCCTATGTAAGATCTCATCTCGAATTTGCATCTGTCATTTGGAATCCTCAATACCGAATTGAAAACATTTAAAAAATTTTTTTGAAACACCTGTCTTATCGTTTTCAAAATCATCTGTGTAACCTATTGCTCTTTACAAAAGGAGGAAAATTTTTGATGTACTGTTTCTGTTCAAAATTGTGAACTGCCTCTTTGACTCGCCAGCCTTGTTAGAAAGAATTGCATTTCGTTGCCCTGAACGCAATACCAGATCGAACACCTTATTTCATATACAACATTTTAAATCGAAATACGCACAAAACTCCTTGCTCAGGCGTATCTGCCAAACTTATAATGCCCTTAGAGATGATGACATTTTCCATTGTACACTTAAATCATTTAAAATCAAACTAACCGTACAATGTACTTAAATGAAAACTATTATTTCTTGTTTATTATTTTCTTTTTAATAACTTTTTACTTAACACTATGTACTATTATTTTAAACAACTACTGGAAACTATTATTTCTGTATTGATTATTATCACCTTTTTGATATTTTTTTACATTTAAGTAACTACTTTATACCCAAATGTATGCTTCCTAAATAAACATAAATAAAAAAATCTTAGACCGCCATTCTTCATACACACTTTATCCATTCTAGACCCGAGAGACTGTCATTCTTCATACACACTTTAATCATCGTATACACGAGAAATCGTCATTCTTCATACATACTTCATTCATCCTAGAACGAGAGACCGTCATTCGTGAAATAAATACCATTCAAACCGTCACGTACTTCCAAACTATTTACTTATTCAATGCAATTCATTTATTCATTATGATGCTGTTATTTCAAAATTTCATTATTTTTTTAACTTGGTCAACTCGAAGGAGTTGTTATAAAATTGTATCACACGTGTGTCAATAGTGTTCACTCCAATAATTATGTTTAAGAAAAGGATGTCATGCTTAATGCTTAGAACTCTGTATTTAAAAAATTCTCCACGAAGATTATTGGTGAAATGTAATTATTTATTAGCCTTATTTGGAGAAAAATGAAATTATGTTTTGTTAATTAAAATTGATATTTGAAACTAATATTGCAATAAAAATAATTTAAATTTAGGATTAAAAACTGACTTTTTTCTCAATTCAGAGGTCAGGGGATCAAATAATTGGTTAAATTTTTGTATCGTGTGTTGAAAGTCTCAATTCAATTTATTATTCTTCACATATGTTATATGTAATATTGATATCAAACTATTAATGCCTTACGTGCATCACGTTCTAGAGTAGTAGATACTCCCAGTATCGCCCTAGTGAAGACTCATTCAGAATGTAAGAGCAAGAGCCAGTTCTGAATAGGTAGAGACCCCCAACCTTCATCTTTCTTCTCCACTTCATTCAGAAACTGCGGAATAGCGTTGACGTTGACCCCTATATTGGAAATGCTTTAATACTAATACTAAGGCCGGCGTAGTACAGCGGTAAGGCTCTTGACTCGCACACCGGTCGCGGGATGGAATCCCGTCGTGGCAAATAAATTTCATTTGATTAATTTGTGTTATTTCACAATTTATTCATTTAAAATAATGTTCCAGAGTGGAAGATACCCTCAGTATCTCCCTGGTGTAAGACTACCATTCAGAATTGAAACGTTGCTTGAAATGGCATTAGCCGTGTTTGGTGACCAGATCTGAATAGCCAGGTACTTCCCCACCTACCTCTTCTCTATATCCTTCCCCTCCCCATTACCTTCAGCCCCACAACATACCCCAATTGGGGATGCCGTAGACTCACTGGCATCAGACGGGAGCATTTGGGACTCTTGTGGAGGATTCATAAAAAAAAATCTAAGAGTTGAATTTTTTGAGTTTTTTAAAATTCATTACCGCACAAAAAAGTCCCAACTGCTCCCAACCCTTTGGAGCCGGTAGGACTATGGCATCCCTTATTGGGCTATACTGCGAGGCTGCAGGTATTGAAGTGGGGAAAAGATGAGGGAGAGGAAGGTTGAAAAGATATAGACTATTCAGTTCTGGGTGCCAAACACGGCTAAAGCCGTTTCAAGCAAAGTTTCCATTCTGAACGGTGGCCTTTCACCGGGGTGATACTGAGATAATTTTACGATATTTCACGTCTAGTGATACAGCCCTACTGGCTCCAGGCAGTTAGCATAAAACAATAGCCTCAGTGGTCGAAGGGAAATGCTTTCCACTATTAATTAGGGTTCAAATCTCAGTGTGACCTTTATTTGATTATGTTGGGTTATGACATAATTTTATTCCTTTAAAATAATATAAATTTTCTACTCATTCAGAAGCGGATCGTACTCTCAATATCGCCTAGGTGTAAGACAGACTCAGAATTGAAACGTTGCTTGAAATAGCTTTAGCCGCTTTTGGTGACTAGATCTGAATACCAATGTACTTCTCCGCCTTCCTCCTCCATATCTCCTCCCCTTCCCTTTACCTTCAGCCACACAAAATACCCCAATTTGGCATGCCTTAGTCTCATTGGCTCCAGACGGTTGGGTGCAGTTTGGATTCTTGTGTGGTATACAAGAACAATTAATCTTGCTTAGAGAATAATATTTGGATGTGGTGTTGTGTTCCCAGGGTCAGTTTGGATCAGGTCAGAGAGGCGCCATTATCTGGCGGAATCCTGTAAGTCTAGTGAGTGACCAGTGGGTGTTGTGTTCTGCATACGCCATTGAACTCATTGGGTGAGTTTATTGTTTATTTATTAAAAAATTCAACTCATATTTGAAATAACCCAGATTCTTAATTTTTTTTTTACTTCCAGAACTTTATCTCTTTCATTTCTTTAAAAAGAAGCGCCACACAGCAGTGAGTTTTCAGTGAGCTAGAGTAGTGCTTATATTGAAAAATACGACCTTATTGATGTTGTTATAGCCGAGAATGATTTTTTTTCAAAATTTCAATTGTTTGTATGGAGATGTACTGAAATGTGGATGTGGTGCATCCCTTAACTGGAAGAATCCTGAAAATTTTCATACAAAATACAAAATGTTTGAAAAAAAAAAAAATTTCATATGTATTTTTCAATCTTAGCACTATAGCTCACTGAAAACTCACGGACCGCCACTCCCATACAGCATCCTCAAAAGATGGCGGAAGTAGAACAAAAAAAGAGGAAATTTATCAACTTTGCAATATTAATTGAACCTGCACTTCTTTTGTTTCAGCTCCAGTAATGTTAAGTTTGTCGGATTGGGTGGGACCTTTACACCCCGGTACAATCCAGATGAGATATATGGTATCACAAAACAATACAAGCATCCGCTGTACAACAGAAGTCACTCCGCAGCGTACAACAACATCGCACTTCTTTGCCTTGACAAGGGGTAAGTAATTAATATAATAAGTAATAAATATAATTGTAATTAAGTAATTAAGTAATTAAGTAAATAAGTAATTAAGAAATTAAGTGATTAAGTCATTAATATAATTGTAAAAAATATTGACATAATGAAAAGTAAAAATCACACATCAACAGAAAAACAGAAAATGAATCCGCCCATGTATGCAACATTCGCTAATTAAAATTAAAAGTTTTAAAACCTGTTATTACATATGTCGGGCGGAACTACCAAATTACATTCTATGACTTAGGTAATAGGTAGATAACCATGTAAAAATTTAACATCTTATAACTTGTATTATAATGTACTGTGTAAGACTTAATAAACAAATAAATAAATAAACTGTGATTGGAAATTCAGACCATGTGATATTGGGCGTTTACTGTAGCAACTGGTCTAACACGTGAACTTTCACACCTGCTGTATTTCTCCATTCCGTATTGTGAACATTTAAGAGCCCGAGAGGGATTTTTCAATATTTAAGGTGAAACAGATGTGACAATTCCCATACAATCTATTTTTCAGCCGCATTTGAAAACTACAGATAACATTTTATTTATTTTAGTACCGAAAAATAATACTAATAATGACATTACCGCGAACCAAAATTTCACTGTTCTATCACTAATAATAACCAAGTAATTAAATTAACAAAAGTAATTATTTTATGCAAACACCGCCAGCTAAAATGCACTAATCTCTATTAGAAGGAGACAAACCTATGTGAGAGCCATTGGTTTCACGTGCACGCTTTCAACCCATTCCTACGGCGTTAAAGTGGTCAGTATATTTGTAGTAAAAATGCCAATTTGCGTGGCTTGATTTTTTATTCCGATAGAATGTTCGTTTTGCTTTTTTATGAATTTTCCAGTATTACTTGGGGCAAAGAACATTTGCGGTTAAAGGCACGCAGTAAAAAAGGTAAAATTAAATATATAATTATGGTGACAGGTGACAGCGACTGTAATTATTTAGAACTTTCTTAAATCTGTAACTATCACTAGACGCCTGCCTAGTTATGTTATTGAGACGTGCTAAACAATAAAATGCATAGATCGAGCTGGATACCTACTATTCTCTCTGATTTATGTCTGTCTGCCAAGGGTTTAGAAGTTTGAAGACTTTGCTGCATACAAGAATAACAAAATTTTGTGCAGCGCATTATTGTTATTCTATAAAAATGAGGCGTGCCCTTTATAAGAAAAATAGCTATTCCGGGAAGAGAGTGAATCCAAGACTTAGTGCAAACGGGATGAAACGTCAGCACGGCGAATTGGAATACGGGTCGGGTATTACTGGGTCAAACAACTCGGTCTTGGCACACACTCTTTGCCCCCCTCACATTCATACATCGTCTCATACATACACTTCTGTTATTCTGACTTTTGACATGACCCGACTAAAGTATCTGATTCACTTGATCGTGCCGTATCTTCCTCGCGCATCCCCGACTTCTTCTACCATTCACATTTACGTCATATATTCTTCTTACACTAGGTACCTACCTACCTTCTTAGGTACCTGCCTACTTTTTTCATTCATTCGCTCTACATGCCCAAACCATATAAGGGTCCCTTTCTTAATCTTACTCATTATCCACATTTTCTAGGTTCATTCTGTAGTTAGGTTATAATATTTTATAAGTATTATTATAGTATTGTTTAATTTTTACTAATTATCTATCCCCGTTTTCTCGCTGATACCTAGGATGGGTAGAGTTGAAAGTGAATGTGAAGAAAACGATTATCCGCATTCATACATCTCTAGGTACTTTTATTCCGACTGTTTGTTCTCAAATAATTAATTCGCCGATTGATTGATTGCGCCGGTTTTTTGCGAAAAATGATCTCAAGAGACACTACCTATACTAGGTATAATGTTAGTATCACAATAACGGAAAAAAATGTTAGATTTCGCAGAACGAAAGTTGAAGCCGATTCAATTTTGGGTTTCTATTGTACAGAAAGCCGGTTCTCAATAAGGATATTTCTCATAGATTTTATGAAATAAATCATGTGGAATCCCGGTTTTAGTCTTGCATTCTTTCTTGATATACCTACCTAGGTACCTAGTACCTAAATACATACTTTATAATATTATCTATTACACTATACACGGATTTACCACACATACACCTCAAGGATCTCATTTCTACTTGTGTCCTTCCTCTGCCAGTTAGTTGCCTATGTGTAGTAATTGTCAACAATTTTATGCTTGTTCGATCACCCATATCGCTCGATGGGTATAGGGTGGTTCGTATTTAATGTTGCTCAAAAATTTTATTCTTGTATACCTTTATATTATACCTTTTAGTTCTCACAAACACTGGCGCGGAAATAAAGTAAACAAATATTCAGATGACGAGACCCCTAAAATTAATATTTGTGGAGAAATCTCATCCTCTAATATTACGTCTGGGGAAAATATGAATATGGACTAGAAATATGGACAGAATATGTGGAAAGAATTAAAGAAATAAGTAAATAAAAAAATGCTTCACTGTCAGAAAAAATTAACGATAAGAACAGATATTTATGACAGACGTTTTTATTCGCTAGGACCGGCATGGGGGTTCATATTTAAGATTTTAAGTAGGGATTTAATAATACTATAGTAGATGGTATTTCTATTCCTCCATTCTCTGCGAATTCTGAATATTTTGCGTAAAAAACAAAATCTGAACCTGCTTTTACTATGTGCGGTCTCATACGTTAATAATAAGACCGGTCACTTGCCGAGTTAACATTGCGTCTGGTTCACACCCAGGCGTCGTGAGTTCAATTCCTCAGCTGGCTAATTCTTCCATCACGACCCAGGCAACGATTTCCACTTACTGTGATAGTAGTAGAAGATTTTTAATTACTGTGAGGTTTTTCGAAACTCGGGAAAGTTCGTATTTCATAAAAAAAAAACATGTCACGCTTTTGTCGGCGCTCCTGTGCCATTCGGCCACTCACGCGCCAACTCAATGCCAATCAGAAAGCCAAAACCCGCGTACTTTACCTAACTGTGCACCCGGCTGTAAATGTTTACTTGCTGAAAATAAGAAATCGATGTGTTCAGACCGAAAAAAGTTTTTTGGATGGAGATTCACCAGTTTTACCACTAGTTTACGGCAGGGCTGGGCAGTATTTGAATTACTTGTAATTGAAATACGTATTTGAAATACAAATACGTATTTTGTATATGTATTTCAATTACTTCCTAAAAATGTATTTTGTAATTGGTATTTCAATTACCTGCTAGTAAGGTATTTTGTTATTTGTATTTCAAATACTTATGGCTTCAAAATACATTTTGAAATACATTTAGCGATCTTAATACTTATAATGAAAAATAAACTGACATACATAGATAATACATAGACAAAAACGCTATCCTGGAATATTGTCCTATTTTCCTGTGCTATAGCACTCTTACTAATGATTATTTGTAGTTCTCTTATCATTGGTTTATAATGTACTGTACTTGTTTTATGTCATGCTAGTTATTATTATTGTCCTGTGCTATAATAGCACTGTTAGTGTACATTTTGAATTAAATTATATTATACTTGTCATTGCTTTGCATTGAACATTTTTGTATCATTGTATTAAATCAAGCACTACATGAATAATTTGACTGAATACTAGATTATTTTTAACTGAAGAGCGCACTTGAAGTGAAATAACACAAAATTGCGCTACACAAATGTTATCTATGTATATAAAAATGAATCCTTGATTCCCCTGGTCACTCCATAACTTCAGAACGACTTTACCTATTTCATTGATTTTTTTTTAAAGTTTTCTAATACTTTGTAGAAGGTTCTGACGGATAGAAAAATTAAGAAAATTAAGCAGAAAATTGGATAATTTCAAAAAACTTAACGACTATTTAAACTGAAATTGAATTTAGAAGGCAGCTGTTTTTTTTTGTAACAAAAGAATTGTCTATGGATTTTAGAAATTATAGATATTTTAAATAGGTACCTACCCATGTTAGGCATCAGATTTGATTAATGTTCTTATAACATAAAAAAAAAAATATTTTTAATATGTGAAAAATGAAAATTTGAATCAAAAAAATTGTAATACCTGGCACGCGAGTTGTTAGAAAACTGAATGTACTGGGAGTGAATATATAGAACGCGGGAGAGGGGTTGGTGGGACGGGGGAGCGGGAGGGGAGAGTGGGTAGACGGGGAAGGTGGAAGGGGAATGCGGGAGGGGAAGGGGATGCGGGAGGGGAACGGGGACGCACGGGAAAGAACATGCAGGGAGAAACAATTTATTTCTTTTAATATGGCATTGCAACGCATGCCGGGAACCAGCTAGTGTTATAATAATAATTATTATTATTATCTAACACCTAAGTCCTCTACCACAAAACTTTACATTTGGAGCGGAGACGAGATGTGTCTTCTGAACAATATGATTGATCAATCTGTTTAGCTTTGCTTCTATGGATTCTCAACAATTACAGGGCAGTTACGACAATTTATTGCAACCAAAGGTTCTACCAAAATCAAATGTATTTTGTATTTTAAATTAAAAAATGGTTAAAATACTGTATTTTGTATTTCAAATACATGACTTGAAAGTATTTTGTATTTTAAATACATGCGAAAAAGTATTTTGCAATTTGAATTTCAATTACAGCAAAGCATGTATTTTGCCCAGCCCTGGTTTACGGACACCGTATATAAGATATTTGTACAAAAAAAGTTTTATTTTCAATCCTCATCTCTCTTAACATGACATTTTTATCATTTGTGAAAATAAAATATATTTAAAAAAAATACAAAAAGTTTTGTTTATATGAAAAATGACTTCATATGCACACTGTAGGAACTGTCCTTGTCACTCAAATATCACGGCAGCGCAGGATAATAACATAACACGAAAATAACATGTGTCTACTTATATTATTATGTATTTTGTTGTGGGGAAGCAAAACAGAGATCCTGACTTGAGCACCCGACAAATTTGTTTCTCCGTCTGACAATTCTAACCACTTCGTTGGTTTGATAAATGCGCCCCACAGAAATACAAGAAAAAATGTAACTTTTTGACTTATTTACACAATATCTGCGAGCAAACAAACGAGATATGCGTAAGTAGGTATGTACCTACATCGCTTGACATCGACACGCTCCACACGACATTGCCTGCAGAGAGCATGGGTTGCTAGCGCTGTCTCGTTTGTTAAAGAGCCGCTAGAACGAGATGCACGCAGGGACTCTATGCCGCGTCGAGAGGAGAGCCCTTAGCTATTTAGCAAAAGCGGCCTCTAAAAAAAGGGTTCGGTTAACGCCAGCTCCCGGCACACATGCCATTATTCACAGCTGGCTCCTTTTATCAATCTCCCCACGCGTTGACTGAATTGCCCGATTTAAACAAACCTCTTTCTTCCGTCTCTCTTCAACCCGTGCGAAATATCATATAATATTTGACATTCACTCTTTTTCGCAAATGTGTTTCTATACCAACGCGCGCGGAGCTGTGAGAAAAGTCTTTTGAACGTATTTTTTGCAATGAAATTGTGTATTTTTCAGCCGTTTTCTTCGATTATGAAATTATAGGTACCAAAAAAAATGTATGCAGATTAATATTACTTATATACGGCCGCAAATCAATAATTCATCTCAATATTAAAAAGCATGACGTGTTAAAAGTGTTTTATTAGACGATATTGAAAATAGCACCATCTATCGATGAAAAGTTTCTAAAAATATTTGAGGAATACCCTTAATGTTTTTTTCGTATTTTTGCGTATTTTTTCGTATTTTCGAAGTCATCTGTGTCGATAACAGCACCTCAAAAAAAAGTTTGTCATTATATTTTTTTAGATACATGCATTTTCAAAGCCTCAAGTTAAAATTAAATATTAAAAAAAATATTTTTTCTTACTTTATAACTCTTTATAAAAGATCAGTTTTCAAAAAATCGTCAATGTACCACTTTTCGTTATTTGTTTTTGGGGTGTTATGCCGTGTTGCGCTACCTCCTTCTTTAGCCAACGTTTCGGACATCGTTGCAGTGTCCATCATCAGGGCAGATCCGGCAGATCCGGTAGATGTACCACTGATTTTTTCCATCTGTCGTCATATACGAAAAGAAAAAAAATATTGAAATATATTTTGTTATAGGACACATATCAACCTATACCCGCCTATTTATATATTTTTATTATGTAGCTTTTTATTATGACGTATTTAAATTTTTTAAACCACGTAAATCAACGTACTTTAAAATCATTTTTTTGTACTTAAAAACCTTTTTTTATGTATAATAAAAATATTACCCAATAAAACAGTGTTTTACCTGTACAATGTATAAGCTAATGTAAAAAAAATAATGATTTATTTGATTATATTCAATTTTCCTGAGCATACAAAATACATAAAAACTATGGTGTTTTCGATATTCTGGTCATAACTAGACGTGGGTCGTTAGCCGTTTTCAAGAAACGTAACGAAACTAGTTTCCTGGTCGGCGTAACCTGTTTCAAAACAGGTTATTTTTGTAACTAGTTATTTTCATTCAGCCTCAGTTACACACGAAACTGTATACCCCCACCAACTATAAAGTTACACACGAAACGAAACTAAAGTAAAGCACTCTCTAGTATCTTAGTATTTGTAGCTATACAGTGAAATCAACGTATATGAAATAAACTTCCCTTCATACTTTATTCAGATTAATTTTGATAAAATTTAAAATGATAAAATTTCACTTTACGCAATTGAAATTTAAAATGCATTATTTTCCGCCACCCCAAATGCAAAAAGTTTCCTTTTATAGTTATTAAGGTGAATCTATAGGTTTTTTCTAAAAATTGTTCGTAAAAGCGTAGACAGTGCGATCGAAAATTTACCGAAAGTGCTCAATATTATACTCAATATTGTACAACGACGAACTTAAACAAACTGAATTATTTTACTTTGAATTCAAAAAATGGTCGCTCGCTTCCCAGAAACGGAACCCACTCCTGCTTACTCGAAAATGTTCGATTCAAAATCTTGCACGCTCGGCCGGCCGGTAAACGCAACTATGCGAAACGCGAAACGCGGCGAAACTACTCTGCAATCAGTTACTCACATCACAACCAACACAGAAATAACGCATTTACAAAAATAACTACTTGCAATTTTATCGAAACTAGTTATTTCCGTTACATACCGTGTAACTAGTTATTGTATCTAGTTACGTTAAATAACGCCCACGCCTAGTCATAACGCGGAAGTCTCTCCGCCAGAGTGGTCGTCTGTGACGCTCTATTCCGTGAAGCTGTGTTGAAAAACATAAGTGTATTAGTTATTGAGATGTAATACATATACTCTGTATGAATGAAACCAAACTGTATAATGTGTTCATGTAATTTGAAGGAAGCCTGTCAAAAAGGATTTCAAAAACGTGCGTAGTAAGGGACATACGATCATAGTATGCTTAAACTTTTTAACATTGTACCCGTTTATCATTTAATAATTAACATGTCAAAAGGAATTAGTTAACGGAAGTGGCAAGGACGCGGCCTTTCCTTGTATATTGTAACTTCTGATGTGTTGGCTGTTTTGTGCACGCTTCAAACGGAGCACGTAGAAAGGGACAAAATAACTAGAATACCCAGGACACGTATGTTCATATATTTTGTCCCTTTGCACATATTACATTCAGTTAGCTTCGCACAGGGTAGCTGCGCGCTTTATTTTTCAAACGGAGCACGTAGAAAGGGACAAAATAACTAGAATATCCATGATACGAATGTTCACATATATATTGTACCTTCTCACGCGTTACCTTCAAATAGCCTCACACAGAGTACATCATCACTCGGAACAACAAAGCAAGTTTTGATTGTATTGTCGTCTCTTTCTCTAAGCGCAAGTGGGTATGTAAGAGCGAGACCACAGTAACAATACATTAATGAAACGTTATTCGCAGATATCATGTTACATTGGACAAAAGTGTAAGGGTGTAACAAAAGTGTAACAATTGATTAAATACTATAATCATTTAAGTATTTAATCTTGCTTTTTCGGCGTTCCAAAACTTGGCGTCAGCTCAATACCTCCGAATGAAAAAGCATGATTTTTAACCTATTTATCATTACATAGTATAAAATAAAGTCGCTCAAAATGTATGTGCGCATCGATCTTTTAAACTACGCAACGGATTTTCATGCAGTTTTCACCAATAGATAGATTGATTCAAGATGAAGGTTTAAATGCATTCTTATTATAGTAGAGAAAAGCCGAGAAATACAAATATTCAATTTAGGCAACGGGCGGCGGGCAGCTGGCAAGCGGGTGGTATGGATTTTATAAAGGTTGGGTAATGGCGTTGTGTTTCATTAGCCACAGCAACGTGTAACCGGGTCTGCTAGTAGCATATATACTACAGGTTGTATATAGACGTATCCGACGACTTATACCAGATTTTTTTTTAAAAAACTAAAAAACAAACAAAAAAGCTTTCGCCGCTAGTTTTAGATTTCTTTGGATATATCTAATTTTATCATTTACAAAGGATACAGAAAACATACTTACCTGGCAGGTCACTTCCGATAAGAAGAAAGTTTATTCTTGGAGAAGATTCGATGTGCACGCGGATACACTACATTTAAAACAATGGACATGGCATGATTTTAGATTTGCTATCCCCATTACTGTTGATTTTACATTTATGAGAAGATTAGTGGCATTGATTGATTAGTGGCAAGACTGGAGAATTTAGGACTCTTTATGGGATGAACATACATGTTTCTTATTCATCAAGCACGGTAAAGCCATTTCAAGCACAGTTTCACGTTTAATCGTGGTCTTACCAGGGCGATACTGAAAATACCTTCCACTCTGGAACGTGCCACAAATATACTATGTATTATTTCAAATGTATTGATTGTGAAATAACACAAATTAATCAAATTAAATTTGACTGTTTTGTGTACAATTTAATCGGTTTAAAACTTTTAAACAATTGTAAATTGCAGGTCAATAACACAAAAAAGCACAATTTCAAGATTGAAAACTGAATCTATTAATTAAATATGTATTCTGACAATTTTTTAGACCGATTGAACCAAATCTAACAGGGTTATTCACTAAAAACCAAAGAGCTCGAAAAACGCGTCAAGCCGTGATCGCGACTCAGCGAGACCCTCATCGCATATTATATTCTATACATATATTTATTATTTAAGTTACATATGTTTATTATTTAAGTTACATTTATTTATTATTTAAGTTGTTAATCCTTTTTTAAATCAGATCACAAAACTATGGTCACCCTAAAAGTCTACATGTTAACATTAATGTACTACCTAGCGCCATCAGTTTAGTAGGTACCCATAATCTCAACCTGTAAGAAATACAACAATATTGTTCTTTCAATATCTGTATAATATTGTGTTATTTTGAATTTGTATATTGTTAACCTCAACACAGGCTTGTTCTAGTGAGGTGCCAAATTGTATTCTAAACATTTTTACCTGCAGTGTAAAGATAAAATATAACAATAAATATAAAATATAAATATAATATATATGGCTACATTCTAGCTTTTATACATAAAATTTTGTTTTGCGTCAAGTTTTATTACCTAAATTGTATTAGTTTTTTGATTGGTACAAAAACATAATTTATTGTAATTTTTTTATGTATGTATGTAAAGGCCACTAGAACGTTTATAGAAATAAGTTAATAAATAAATTCCAACCAGGGAAAGACATTATTCTACTATTTTTGGATACACCATTCTTACCGTTCCAAATTTTGGAAGAATTTTTAATATTATGTTTTTATTCATTCGCCTAAAAAGTGATGTAATAAATCATTAGTTTATAGCGTACAAAGGAAAATACCTAATTTTCATAGGAAATGATAATGATTTTAATAAAAATACATAATGAAGAGTTTTCAATGACTTGGTATTTCTATATAAAATTCTAAACGATTTAGTTGATAGTCCGGTATTGCTAGAATTTATAAGCTTCCGGATTCCACTACGTAATACTAGAATTCAGGATTTATTTCAATGCAGAAATTCTGGGACTAACTAACATATGTATTCCTCTTTGCCAAGAATACTAATGGAGGGAAACAATTATAACCAGTCAGTGGACATCTTCAATTTATGTTTAAACAAATATAAAATATTGTTACTTAGACAGATCGGTTATGTACAATGAATTCTGTATATTTCTTATTAGTCATATGTAATGTTTGTAAAAGCCCCGAAAAAGGGCGTTAATAAATTAATAAATAACAAAAAACATATAATAATCATAGTTATGTATTGAAGTTTTTTTCTCTTCGTGTTATAAAAACTATTTTATTCTATTTTGCAAAAAACCTAAACTTTTAAATAAATAAATGAATATTTCAACGGTGTTTTATATTTTCATGTTTTGACAGCCCTAACAATTTGCACAGACAATGATGGACACGCTAAGCAGGTGTTCGGGGTTGAGAGGTATAAAAATTCCCAATATTTAGGGAAAATTATGTACAATACACGTGAAATGTGGGAAAATTAGTAATATGAAATATATCTTTACCCCTCTAATTTTAACTTTATATTGAAAAGAAGCAGATTTTTATAGAAGTTGGTAAACTTTTTGACGTTTGTAATTTTTAAGTTCAAAAATAACATAGAATATGGTATTAAAATCCAGTAAACATCTCCCAATTTAATTCTAAAATCATACTTTTTGAATCTTGGATATCCGGGAGTTTTAAAAAGCTGTTCGCGTAATATTTTAAAATTATTTGCAACAAAATAGGGAATCTCAGGGGAAATTTCCCCAAGTGAAAGGGAAAAAATCAAAATTCAGTCGATCACGAAAGCGACCAACGTGTAATATTTCTTTTTCAAGCCGTGTTCGGGAATGATCGCCATAACTTCGGGTTTTTACGAGCGGATACTGGGATCAAACTCATTTGAAGTAACAATGAACATTAACTTTTGGTGGAATTGATTTAAAAATTCGATGAGGACGACGCAAGCGACCAAAATTTAAAGTATTTTGGCAAATTTCGACAAAATCGTTTACCCTGCTCCGCTCTTAAGTACTTAGGTATAACGTAATTTAACAATATTACAAATCTGAAGGCCTCCATGGTCGAGGGGTAAGACTCTCAACTAGTCCACCCATCAATCAGAAATGAATGTTTGTTTGAATTGGCTTTATCCGTGTTTGGTAGCTAGATCTGAATATCCATCTTCTTCCCCTCCTCACTGCCTCCAGGCTCACAACTCCCCAAAAATTTGAGAATCCACAGTCTTACTGGAACCAGCAGTTGGGACATTCATGTATGGTATTCATTTTTTTTTTACATGAGCTCCACACAGGAGGCCCTGAGGAAAATAATTTCCCCAGGGCCTATGTCATCTTTGGGGATGCTGTGTGGAGGGTTTTTTGAAGGAAAGGAAGGAGAGGAGAGTTCTGGGAAGGAAAAGGGTTTAAGAGGTGAGTAGGAATCTGTGGTTCAGTGTGTCCTAGTCATCCGCCTCCAAGACCTAGACAAACCTCACCCCATGAACCCGGACACCCCTGCTAAATCACCAAACGTAGCGAACCACTTGGGGTGACCTATGGCAGAGGCGTTGGTTATCCAATAAAGGTTCCCGGGGCGGCGGTACCCATTCCCGCCTCCCAAACTGATATAAAACAAATAAAAATTTATTCCAACTTTCAACGGGGTGGTCACATCTGCGCCCTGTTCCTTATAATTTATTGCCAGGAATACTTAGATATAATACAGCACAACACCTCAGTGCAGGTTCATAGTCCTGCGGTTATCATTAAAAGGCTATCTTTCATCCTTGCTACAAGCCTTGCTAATGGAACAGTCCCACTTAGCTCAAGTCCCCGGCCATGCCCGATCTTTATGCAGAGTATTTCCAAATGTAATGTAGACAGTGAGCTCCCTTTTGTATTGGAAGTCAAGTGTGCAGAATTTCATCAATTTCAGAATAAAACTATAGATTTCATCATCACAGATACTCTTCTTTACCTAGTGAAAACCCGTGAAAAATCACGAATTTTCGGAATTCTCAATAAACAGTTCCAATTCCGAAAAAAATTAAATAATTTTCTGATAAAAATATAATATGTGTAGGTGATTAACCAATTGTCTAAATTCTTAAAAAACATTTATAACGTTTTGAAAATCTTTACACTTAAATACAAAGCACATATTTCTAGAGTTATTTGAATAGGCCACTTGCGTGGATTTTATAACGACTTAGAAAAAATCGTGTGGATAATTTCTTTTTACTAAGATTACGAAAATGTTACAATTTTTTTTTAGAAATGTACAGTTATACGGCAACTTTTTGCGAACTTACGGCGAATTTTTGATTTTGACATTTAACGTTCACTAGATTTATTGTTTGTTTTCTGCGAACTTATCATTTGGTTTGACTTTTTGACAGATGCTATGAAGAGGACCCTGTACATTTTATTATATCTGTAAGTGTTTCAGAGGTATAATGGTAATAGTGCTGATTTTAACAAAATCAAATTTTATAATATTCTTATCATTGTTATAATTTACAAGTACAAATATATTACAATGGATTTAGTCATATATAGACGTTGAATATTGCTCAAAATGTATGTGCGCATAGATCTTTTAAACTACGCAACAGATTTTCATGCGGTTTTCACCAATAGATAGTGATTCAAGAGGAAGGTTTATATGTATAATACATGCTTATTATAGTAGAGAAAAGCTGAGAAATTCAAATAATCAATTCAGGCAGCGGGCAGCTTCCAAGCGGGTGGTGTGGATTTTATAAAGGTCGGGTAATGGCGTTGTGTTTTGTTAGCCACAACAACGTGTTGCCGGGTTTGCTAGTGATCAATAAGATGGATCAAGGAAAAAATATTTATGAGATGTAATATTTTTGGTGTGCCTCGTTATTCTCCTGTGCCATTCGTGTGGAAAACGTTCTTTTTAAAAAAAGATATTCTTTTTTTTTAATTTTTGTAAATATCGTTTTTTCGCACCTATAAAATTAAGTCTCGTCTTTCCGGTTTATAAAAAATGTACTGATTTTCAAAAAAATCACCAGTATTTCAAAAATACGATTAAAAAATAATACAGAAATAAAAAATGTGATACAAGTGGCCTATTGGAGTTACAAACAGACAGAGAAATTAATACCTCTTTTTTATTTTTTTTTATTGTTACAGACAATAAAGTGGAAAAGTAAAGTAACCATATTTATTATTTTACTAGCGGGTACCCTTCATGCGTTGCAACGCCATTCAAAGAAATAAATTGTTTCTCCTTGTAAGTCCTTTCCCGTGCGTCGCCGTTCCCCTCCCGCGTCCCCTTCCATCCTCCCCGTCTTCCCTTCCCTCATCACCCCTCCCGTCATGCCGGAATATCGGAATACCGCACCTAAAAGGTTAAGGGATATTATTGCATTGCAATACATCACCTCACAGTATTTTCTGAAATAAATTATGGTTTTCAATAGAAAAAAAACTATAATTTACCATTTGTTTGATTTCAGGGTGACCTTCACAGGCAGAATTCTTCCAGCCTGTCTTCACACGGGCACCCCTCTTCCGGACAGTGGCTTTATACAAACTGGGCGGGATTACTATTACGGAAAAGACGTGAAGGTTAGAACACTTTTCTCTTCCTTTATGATGAACAATGATCAATGATGTGATAATGACAAGATTAGCTGTCGCCGGCATTAATGGACATTTAAAAAAAATAGATGTGTAACAATCACGTCATTTCCCCACAGGGGTAAGCAGGTACGATTGACCTCCTCACAACTCTGTTTAGACACACACTCCTTGCTTTATTCATATACGTACATCGTCTCATCCATGGATACCCAACTCAACTAGGTACTTGATTCACTTGGTCGTGCTATGTCTTCCTCGGGCGTCCTACACTTCTTCTATCATTCACTCACACGTCTTTATATTATCCTGGCACTCCATTCTCTGCTCATCTGCTCTACATGTCAAAACCATCTGTGCCTCCCTTTGTAAAACTTTTAAACTATTTTTCACCTCTACACAGGAGGTCCTGAGGAAAAAAATTCCCTCAGGGCCTATAGAAACGAGAGGAAGTTCTGGTAAGAAAAAATAATGAGGGGTGGGTGGGTGGAGGTCAACGTGTCCAGGAGTGACGGACGTATGAATGCATTCCCCCGCTGCGGTGCAAGGCGATAGGTCGAGTGAGTCCGGCAGTCCGGCGGGAGAGGTGTAGGTTAATCTGGCCCGCCACGCAATAGGTGGGCAAATGCATTGGCCGCCAATATCTAGACAAATCTCACCCCATGAACCCAGGCACCCCTGCTAAGTCACCAAACATAGCGAACAACTTGGGGTGACCTTCCTCAGGGGTGTTGGTTATTATACAAATGGTTCCCGGATCGGCGGAACCCATATCTAAAAAAATATTCAACTTTATTAAAATTAAACATTAATTAAAGCACACATTCCGATGGCCCCCGCGGTCCAGTGGTTAAGATCCTCGAAGACGAATTCAGGGGTAGAGGGTTCAAGTCCTAACGAATAATTTCACAACAAATTATTAAATCTTTGAAGGTAATGTGTATTTGTGCACGTTCCAGAGTGGAAGGTACTCTCAGTATCGCCCTGGTGACAGATTGAAGAAAGAATGGCTTTAGTCGTGGTTGGTGACCAGATCTAATTAGACAGGTACTTTCCCACTTCCTCTCCCCCTCTCCTTCCCCTCACCACTTCCTTTAGCTTCAAAATACATACCTTTATTGGGATGCCATAGACCCACCGGCTCTAGGCGGTTAAGAGCAGTTGGGAGACTTGTGCTGTATTCACAATAAAAACATATTTCTTTAATATCTCACTTCATATTGTACTACAGAGATAAGGCGGTAAAAAGTTTTTGGGTTGTTTTTGCTTTGTTATTCCCACTGAGTACAACAATTCTGGCTTGATTTTAGAAAGTTGCAGAAAGTCCGCATCACTCCACTATGTAATATTAAATCTTTTCATTAAATGGGTCTAACGATGCTAAATAACTAATAAACCTAAAAATAAATAAATTATTAATTTGGCATGCGGGTATGGATACCGCCGCCCGGGGAACCATTTATTGAATAACCAACACCCCGCGATTGGTTACCCCAAGCGGTTCGCTACGATTGGTGACTTAGCATGGATGCCCGGGTTCATGGGGTGAATCTTGTCTGCGTATCCGTTTGTCCACTTACTGCTTGGCGGGCTGGATCGGGAGAGATTGGCTGAGGAAAAATTTTTGAACTCTTCAGTCAGACTTTCACAACCCATCGCCATGAACCGCAGTGGGAGGGATGGATGCATAAGTCCCTCACTCCTGGAAACATTGACCCCAGGTCTCTACTTTTTACTTCCCATAACTTTTTATCCTTCCTTTCTCTAAAAAATCCTCCACACATCATCTCCACCATGACATAGGCCCTGAGGATTTTTTTCCTCAGGGCTTTCTATATGTATCATTAAAAAAAAAAAAAAATATATATATATATATATATATATATATTTGCATTAATTTACTCTTCGTATATTTGTTGCAAAAAGTAAAGGCACATTTGTTCACACTGAATAACAATCCGTTGGTTTGTTTTTCAACATTTCAGACGACAGTGCGGAGACTGTCTCTGGAGGAGTGCTCCGGAGTATTTCCCACTGGCAGTTCTGGCAGTCACCCTGCCGGCATAAAACATGACCGGGAGATATGCAGCCGCCCAGTCAACACCACTGAGAAATGTCGGGTATGTAATGCTGGGATGCATTGTAAACCAAGCTAATTTAATACTTTTAATTGGTTTAAATAATTTATTATTTTTAATATAAACGTTAAAATTACAAGAAAATTAATAAAAACAAAAAAGTAGTCACGTAAAGTTGCTGAAGATAGCTGACACGTGACGTTCATTATTGGCGTGCACCTTAGAATAAAGGAGAGCACAAGAAATGCCCTGTAGGCCTGTTTCATGGTCCAAAAGTCTGACCATTCTCTGCTTAAAGTATTATTATACATGTCCTGCATGATAATGAAATACAAATGAGATAGTGATATTTAATGTTAAACTTAAACTTGGGAAGATACCAGTAAAGCCAACAAATGCATTGCAATAGTCAAAGATTGGCTAGATAGAAATCTTCTTAGCCTAAATTATGATAAAACTATTTTTATTCCCTTTTATAATTCCCAAAAGTCATCCCCTAAAAATAATCTTAACTTGAAGTTCCATAATGTTAATTGTAACTTTGCGACATGCACAAACTGCGAAGATGTAAAATTAGGAAAATATATCAAGTACTTAGGTGTAACTATAGACAGCCAACTCAAATGGACTTACCATGTAGAAAAAACTGTAAATAAACTGAGATACTTAAATTACATATTCAAACGTATGAGCAATATCGTCAATACAAGAACCATGAAACTTGTTTATGATGCATTGGTGCTTTCGTCCATTTCCTATGGAATAATCGCCTGGGGAGGAACATACAATAACCATATAAAACCATTGGAAATTGCTCAGAAGTCCATCATTAAGGTAATGTACCAGAAGTCCAAGATGTATCCTACCAATCAGTTATTTCAAGAAACTGAAATACTAGAACTAAGGCGGAGCTACTGTATCCAATGTCTCAAATATATTTTTACACGTCCAAACAATTTCAGTAAAAACACATATCGTTCTAGCCAGAGACATAACACGTGCATGTACACAGTGCCTCACTGCAAAACCAGACTGGCCCAAAGACACATTACCTACATTGCCCCAAAACTATTCAATTCCATACCCCACTCCATCAGCAAGGATCAAAATCTGAACGTACTTAAAAAAAATGTTAAAATCTGGGTAAAAAATAATTTGGAACTGAATAAGTTTTTTCTGTAATTCAATCAGCTTCTAAAATGTGGAGTCTTTCTGAATATTTAGAATAAAAACAGGAAATATATATATATAAATATACTCGTATGTACATGTGTATTTAAGTATGGGTGTAAATGTGTGTTTATCTTAGATATATTTTTAATTTTTTATACTCCTATGAAGTCAATCAAGTTGATCACTGTAGACACTGTGCATATATATATATTTTAATTTGTGTGTTTATCTTACATATATTTTAAAATTTTTAAACTCCTACGAAGTCATTCATGTTGATCACTGTAGACACTATGCTTATATATATTTATTTTTTTATAATTTTATTTTAACTACCACTGTTATCCACATAATTTAATACCCACACACAGGCTTCGCCTTTGTGGGATTTTTTTTTGTTACTTACATTTTTTGTTATTATGTATTTACCCATATGTAAATGTACCAAAAAAACTTTGCTAATAAAAAAATAAAAAAATAAAAAAAATGTGAGACAGAGCGCGTGCTAAATGGGCTAGAACTGAGGGAGCGGGCAGCGGATCGGTAGAGATGGAGGACGAAATGAAAGGCGTCAGTCGATGTAGTGAGTCAGTCGTTTATTGGGCTACGTAGCGAGAGTCGGTGAAGCGGTAACATGATGTATGCAGAAGTGCCGTAGATGAGATGCTGCAGGTGCACGGAGGAGATGGTGTGGTGAAGGTCGTTGCGATGCGGTGGAGCAGAGTTCGAGTCTGCAGGATATCGGCGTGTTGCTCGATACCGTGGCGGTGGAGATTACCTATCTTCCAGGCCGTTGCTCGACGCTTTGAGTCGAGGAGGTGAACGGTGAGTGGCTCTATGAGCTGAGCCACCAGCAGGTAGTCCTGGCGAGACGGAGCGTGTTTCCATGGAGCGAAGCACGGTGGGCTTCGGAGTGCCATGAAACGGTGAGCTGATCCCTGGGCTGAAGGTGGCGTCAAAAATTGTAAGTCGCGGAATATAGCTGTTCTCTGGAGCTTGTTACATGATTTCTACTTGACACGCATAAAGTGCACGATACCTACGCCTCACGCCGGCATGTTAAACGGTAGGTAAGAATATTCATAAATAATAAGTCTGGATTAACAAATAACATTTATTAATATGCAACATAAGTTCAATCATGGTAGAGCAAAAGACATTTAAATCAGGGCGTGACAGGATGCGTAATCCTATTAGAAGTAAGGTAGGTCATGGTTGTCGTATGCCATAATGAATTTAGAAAATACCGTCAAAACTATGATGAATCTAATTTTATAACAGGGCGCCAGCCAAGGAAGGAATCCTGGCAAATTTATTAAACAGTGATCCCATAATCTAAATTAAATCGTATTTCATTTGTCTCACACGTGTACGAAGATCCAGGTTCCACCCACTAACGGCGCCGCCACGAACTCCCACCTCCAGCACAGTCTCCACCAAACTGAAGCTTGCGGTCAAAACTCGTACTAGCATTCCCAGCTGCTTGCGGTTTACCAACATCAGGGTAACACAAGGGCGTTGTTGTCAATTTATAGTGCAATAGTAGCTACTTGCTACAAGCTGAAGACACGGTGGACCTTATAGGTTATAGTGGTGAGTATCCTCGAGGAAGCTGCCCTGGAGATGCACCGTGATGGGATGCAATGCGGGAGCACTTGTACGAAGTTCCGATACATGTTGTGTTGGACCGGCTGTTGGACTGATACTGACTGGTCCCGGCGAGCAAAACTGCTGATTATATAGCCGAAGCCGAGCGGTAGAGTAATTACCCTCACGGCAGGTAATACGTGCCACTCGGCAGTTCTCGAGAAGGTTCGGCGCTGTACAGATATTGTATGGTGCTAGCTCGAGACTTTTCTAGGAGGTTGCGAACCTTCCAGACGGTGGCAATAATGATTTACCGAGGCGGCCGAGGTATGTAGGTATGTACTCTGCGGCGCCTCTCACATAATAGTATTTAACGGCTTATAGATGTTTCTCGCGCGTTCTTGGTGATGGCGAAAAATAATGCGTCGCTACAGAACCAAAAGCTAAAAGACCATCAAAGGCTACCGGCAAGTGCTTATGAAGTACCGATTCGAATAACTTAGCCGGGGCAGAAAGTATTGCCACCGGTCTGAAGTTTTACACAGATTTCCTTGATCCACTTTTGAAAATTGTACAAATTTTTGAGACTAATATACCAGTTTCTAAAGAGAGGTTGAATAAAAAGCTCAGAGGCAGTTTTAAAAATTCAACACATCCTTTAAAAATACAGGTAGAGAATTTGACCTAAGCGAATATGTATGTTTCATTTTTTTAATCGAAGATTTAACATCTGATTCATCTACATGACTTATATAAATTTTTTGGGCTCCCTTCACATTCATCTTGGCAGCAGTAGTGGGATTTAGTAATGGAGGCTCATTGATGCATCATGACGCCTGTTATATCACCATCTTTGCGTAGTGATTTGACCAAGTCCCAAAATGTCTTGGGATCATGCTTGATATTACTCTCCATAGATTTAACATAAGTTCGGAATGCTATATGAACATTTCGCTTAACAACTGTACTGAGTTTACTAAACTTTTCATATTCACTTTGGTTACCAGTAGTTTTCCATTTTTAATGGTGAGCTTGTTTCATCCCAATGTTCACGGTGGTATCTGCAGTGCTACAGAAATGTTCCTGGAGGGATGAGTGCACGCTTTCCGAGCACTTCTCCGCCACCGTGGAAGATGAGAAGAAAGGGTGGCGGAGAGGTGCTCGGAAAGCGTGGAAAGGATGTATTGATTGGCATTTTCTTTAGTTTATAATAACTGATGGTTTCTTTTCTTTATGTCAGTTGGGAGAACTATCTTGTTGTTAAATAGAATCACTTTGGATATCGATATGTTTAACATCAATAAAGCAAAATTTAGTGTAAATCTGTTTATCTCAACTAAATTTTTTTCTCTTTTAAAAATGCCTTGAAATTATAATTGTATAATGTTTTTAAAATAAATACATTAAGAGTGTATTACCAGAGAAAACCAGAAATATGTCATTTTAAAATCAGATTTTAGACGTATTGACTCTTTTCCTCAAAAAATTATAAATGGATTTCGAAAGATTGTTATTTTATCTAGCATTCGCATGTTTTAAATTTTGAGAAAAAATGTTTATTTTTTGTATAATAAGGTTATACCATAAGTCGTTGGCAGTTTGTTAAATTTTCAAAAAAGATTTTGTATTTTACCACACCTATTTCAAATCATATAATCGTGCAGTAAAATAAATAAATACATTATCTAAGTATCGCAAATTTAATTTTAGTTCTAGAATTTTAATTTTAGTTCTAATAAAATCATTAAAAAATATATACGTACATGTGTTTCTTGACGAAAATTGGTCCGTTTGTGTATTTATTTGCGCTCTTACAAACTTACATATTTCAGATTTTTTAAACATTCTTATTTAACTTATATGTAACAGACGTATCAGCGTCTTCACAAGAACTATAAAAAAGGGACCGGTCTCGTGCACGCCTTCCAGAGGTACACGCTGATGATGATGGTTAGAGTTGGCTGGCCTCCCTACATCCAGTGGTAATGGTCCTGGATGCGCCTAGTTTCTGCCTGAGCGGTGCCTTGGCAGTGCCCAGAGTTAGGGCCGACTGCAGCGGTAGGCACCAGGTACTCGTTCAGGCAGAACTTCAGCAGGAGGCAGCAGGTGGTAGACTTCCAAAGGTAGGTGTTTGGAGGAAACTTTCGAAGAATAAAGACAAGTATTTGTTGAGTAGAGATGTGAACTGATTTATTTTGAAAAGGGTGGGTCCTTTTATACCCAAATTTGGGGTAAAAGGTGCCCACGTGGTACATTTTTGTGGTGGGAGGTTAAACCTTGCCCGTATGTATAAATAGGGCGGCGTTTCCGTCACACCTTATTTTGCCGGTGCCGCCCGTAAAAGTGGTCGCTTAAAATTGCGTTTTATAAATAATTATCTAGGTTACATTTGGAATATATGTGTACATGTTTTAGTGTTAATATTTTTGGGGGGATAATATTTTTTATCCCTAGATTTTTAGTTTGGTGAGTTTCGGGTGATTTTACAGTTTATTCTAGGTTTTTTTGTTTTGGCTAATTGTGAGAAGTTTGTATAAGGAATCTACTATTTTTCCCAGATCCCTCGCAAGACTAGCTACTGAAACCTGTTTGTTTCATCGTCTTGCGAGGTCCCTGGATTTTTAAAATGGGAAAAAACGGATTTTGTAAGGAATTTTTCTAAGTCTTTTGTCTGAGTTAAAAAATGCCCTAGTGTTGCGAGTTTAAGGGTTAGTGGTTTAAATTCTCTTTCCCTGAATGCCCGGCAGGACTCTGGAATGAAATGTGTTGATTTCATCGTCCTGCGGGTTGTGAGAGTATGATTAAGTGAAAAAAAAAACATATATTTTTTAAAGTTATGGCTCCTTTGGCAGGTCTGGCTCGCAGGCGAAACGTGCGAAAGTTATGGCCCCTTTGGCAGGTCTGGCTCGCAGGCGAAACGTGCGAAAGTTTTGACATAATAACATAACAATGAAGTTAAAAATGTCTCCCGGTGGCAACCTTAGCACGCAAGTATTTATTTGTTGCACCGGGGCATTGTACATAATAAAAAGGGAAATAATGATAATTATACATAAATATTTCCGGCGAAAAGATCGTCGCTGGCGGCATGGTACTAACGAGCTTAGTGGCCAGAAATTTCGGAGGAAATTCCCAAGAAATGACCACTAAATGTAGAGGATGCCGCCAGCGATGACTTTTGCCGAAAAAACAAACGAGGGTACGTAACACGTCCGTTACATTATACATTATTGAAAAATGATAAATACTTTTAATCAAAAAATAATTTAAAAAGGTACATTATTTTAATAGTTTTATCATCACGCCTTTCAGCATTTTTGATGTAGGTATAAATTAAAGAAAATTTGGAATGAAATAAAATCGATATTAAGTTATAATTTTAAAAAGCTGGTACTAATTAATCTTTCTCATTGTAACCGCCCTGCATTATCATAAGAATAACTTTCGACGAAATGTGGATTTTCGGCCGCTCGCTGGTTTGACCCTCTTAAATCGAATTAGAACCAAAATAAACCAAATCAATGGCGACATTGGTTTATATTTAAATCTGCATGGAATGCATTTCTACTGTGTGCACAAATAAGTTAAAAAAAGTGTTTTTGTTTATGGACACATAATTTAAGTGAAATGATTTTATATTATATCCGTTAAGTTCTAGAGTTGAAGATATTCTCAGTATCATCCTGGTGGAAGACCACCATTCGAATCGAAAAGTTGGTTCATAATTAAGTAGGTAGGTATTTAGGTATCTACTCACAAATCATACGATTTCAGAGGAAAATTTGGTTAAGAGAAAAATGAAAACATACTTTTTTGAACGCAAGGTCTACCGTTGTCAGAATTACTAGTATTAATAATGGGCGAAAACAAAGGTGAACTTCCACTAAATTGATAAGGTTTTAAACTACTGTATGTCTATCGTTATTTATTTATCACGCTACCTCATTCTTTAGTCAACGATGGACACTGTAATGCTATCCGAAGCGTTGGCTAAAGAAGGAGGTAGCGCAACATGGCAAAACACCCCAAAAATAAATAACTACGTATAATACTTTTGGTCGTGAAAATCTAAAATCATATCTGATATTCGGAATTTTTTACATAGTACTAACCGCACTCCAAATAAAAAAAATTGTTTTCTGAAATTAAAGAATACGACTCCTGAAACTGAAGTTTAACACCTTAAAGTAAAGTCAGTGACGGGCCATTTGGTGGTGTTTTATGTTGAAACAAATGTACATATTTTATTACTTTACAAATAAATTGATTTTTCACTTTGTCGCAAATCATTATAAAAACAAGAATTTGTGCACCTCCATTGCTATAAGTTTAAGGATTTATTACCCGTTCTGGGGGCTTAATTTACTTTTATTTTCATAAAATATTCTTCCACACAAAAGACAAGATGAAAAAAATATGGGGATGACTTGTATCACTCCTTTTATACATATGTTTAGACGTTTACAAAAAGATATACGTTTAGAGGTGTACAAAATTCATATAAAGTGATCTAACGGTAATATTTTTCCCGTCATTCTAGTAGGACCGGGCGTAAAAGGTAGAACTACTCCTCCCATCGGAAGTGTGTTCAAAAACCATTAAAAATAAATCTAATTTATAATCTGCCATTTGGAGTGTAAATAACATTATTACTGCATTTGTTCTCAGGACTGGTATCACGGCTCCCCGTTGACTCTAAACAATAGCCCCAGGGTGGCCTGCACCCACCTACTGGTGGGGTTGAGATCTTGGCGGGACTCTTCATTCTGCACAATCGACAATATCCGCATATCTTTCTTCATCCCCTGGATAGAGGGTATTGTGTGGCCTGAAAGCGGTGTTGTTGGGTAGGATTTTTTTGTGATTAATTTTTTTATAATTTTTTTGTTGCAAATGTTATGATATTTATAGACAAAATAACATAACAGAGAGACAAAATGAATATGAATACGAAGAAAAAAAAAATCGTGCAAAACTTAAATAAAACAATAACGTGCAGAAAACACCCTTCAATGGCGACCAGTCTTCCGGAAGTATGTACACGGTGTCCGGAAACTAATAGTACAAGCGAGAAAATTCAAAGCCAGATCACATAGAGAACTCAAAAAAACTTTTTTTCGATCTAGCACTTTATTTCATTTTAATTTTTTTTTTCGGAACTACTAGACCCAATTTAAAATAAAATAAACAGCTGATATTATACACCGAATGACCAATTTAATAAAAATCCTACTTCGGACTTTTACTTTACCAGTTTCCCATGTGTGCTACGAGATTCCGGAATAAGGTCTGTGATTTTCCATACTTGGGATTAGTTAAAGGCAGTTAAAATTGACTTATTATCGAATGTAGGTACAAACACAGATGATTTTTTAAGATTTAATAATTTCAAAGTCATCCAAATTTTCTTTTTTGAAATTGAAAACAAGCTCCAACACGTTTTATAGAAGGAAGGAAATGTTTTTTTTTTCAAAATGTTTTTTTGTGTACAAAACTTAAATACAACAACAAAGCGCAGAAAAACACCCCTCAATGGCGACCAGTCTTCCTGAAATTAAACAAAATAATGTAACTTTTGAAACGTTCTGTATGAGTTTTTTTTCACTAACCAAAATGTAATTGATCTAATTCGCTACCAAAGTTAAAAAAAAAACAGTTTACTGAAGGTATATAATAAATCTAAAATCAATCATTCAATTGTTCTCAATCAAATCTGTTCTGATAGCTATCCTGATTATCTCCAAGTACCAAACTTTGTACATCCAGATATGATGGGCGCAGTTTATATCTTTTTTAAATCTTATCATGTATTTTTTATGTAAACATCTTGTATTAGGTCTGTGTATTTTTGAGCATGTACCTTTTATTGTATTTTTCCTGATTTGTTTTTTATGCATTTCTATAGTCCATCATGGAGGATAATTTATTTTAACTTTGTGACACCAACAGTACATACATCAAATGAGTGGTTATAATATTATTCATAAAATCTTATAAGACATGTTTCTGTGAAATATTTGTAAAGTGATTCTTCATATGTTTGTGTCTGTATGTTGCTTCTGTAAAATGTTTTTGTAAAATTTTTCTTCATTTATTGTGTCTGCATATTGGGTTGGGTTGGGTTTATCTTTTCAAATGTACCAATTGGCGATCCCTTAATGAGTATTGATAACTCATGGGAATGCAACTTCGTTGTATGTTTTATTTAAATAAAAAAATAAAAAATAAATAAAAATTGGTTACCGAGAAATCGTAGTTGCCGATTTGTAAAAGTGCTTGTAAAATGAATGTAAGTACCAATAAAGTACCATTGGATAAGATTTAAATGAAGTAATTGATAGTTAGCGGCTAGTCCCGGGTTACGAATAACCCAACAATGTTTGAAAATCTCCTACTACCACCACAGAAAGCCGAAAATGTTGCTTGTGTTGTGATGGAGGACTTAGCCAGCCGAGGAATTGAACACGCGACGCCCGGATGGGACCCAAGTGCTATGCCCACTCAACCACTGACCAGGACCTTCTGGACAGGCAAATTTAGGAAAGTCTACAGTCAATTCTCAAACTTTATCTTTCTAGACAACAATCGATTACTTAAATTTAGAATGCTGGCTAGGTACTGTGTGTCTAAATATTTTAAGAATGTTTTATATAGTGTTTTGTGAATACCTCACTAGAAGAACCTACTATGCCGAGGTGTTTAGTTTTAGTTAGAATACGTGTTTTAGTTAGAATAACATGTTTTTTAAAAATTATTGATTATCATATTAATTGGTTAAAGAATTTTTATGTACTTTGTACAACATCCGAATAAAATATGTAATATGGTTGTCTTATGATTGATGTTAATAAATTTTGAACAACTTGTTTATGTTTTTTTTTTATCCAGACTGAAGCCTTTCATTGGTGTATCTTCTATCTTCTTCTATATAAATAAAAATGAATCGCCGAAATACATGTACGCGCATAACTTCCGAACGCCTGCACCAAATTGAAGAATTGTTGTTGTCAGGAAAAGGTTTCTATGAAAGAAGTGGTGAGCTCTGGCATAATGGAATTTGTATAAAAAATTGCAAGAGCTGTTTGAAAACTGAATTTACCGGGACTGAATGTATGGAATGCAGGAGGGGAACTCGGGAGGGGGGAGCCTGATAGGGGAGTGAGGAGAGGGAAGGCGGAGTGGGAACGCGTGAGGGAAAGGGGACGCAGGAGAGGAAGGGGCACTGGACGAATGGGAAAGGACACGCATGGAGAAATAATTTTTTATTAAGTGCAATAGCAACGCATGCCGGGAACCAGCTAGTTTTCTATAAGTGTCGATTCATGCTAGGGATCCAATACTTCTACTAGAGGCGACAAGCCAAATGTCCATTTGTGTGGCTGTGAGAAAGTGTTATTTGGGAAACGCGCTGCAATCCTTTTTTCTACTTTTTTTTGTAAAAACATCAGTGTGTGGAAGTTTCCCTTGTTTGTCTGTATTCTCTCGTCTTAAGAGGTATTAGTGACCTTGTGCCAAGTTATCTCAATTTAGTTCTGAAAACGAATTTCTTCTATTGAAATAATGCAAGGCTGATGAAAGCGTTATTAATAGGAACGAGAAAGCGACGCTTTTTACGAAAGATGGGGATTTTGAAAAAAATGATAAATGCAAGAAACTGCAATGGAGGATTGATTATGGTTAGTGCTGTAAAAAAAAATCGTTCACAGTAGTAAAATTTATTAAGAGTCCACAATGGAGTGCTGGTACTTACCCTGATGTATGGCAGTGACGCAGGGTTTTGGCAGAGGAAGGAAGAAAGTAGACCGAATACTATAGAAATGACATCCCTGAGGCGGGTGTGGCGTAAAACCATGTATGGTCATGTGAAAAATGTGGAGATTGGCATATAATGCGAGGCTGATGTAAGCGTACCTAATGAGTGAGATTAGAAAAGGGGTGCTTAGCAGTGGCGGTCCGTGAGTTTTCAGTGAGGTAGAGTGCTAAGATTGAAAAATACGACGTTATTGGACGCAAAATTGAGAAGTCTGAAAGTATGTCGCCCGTTGTATGCTGATGATGCGGTGCTGATTTCTAACACTATGGAACATCTACAGTCTCTCGTGTCTAGGATGAACAAAGTATGTGTGAAGAATGAGTTAATGATGAATGTAAGAAAGTATAAAGTCATGGTGTTTGAAAGAGAGAGTACGAAAACAGTGTGCGATATAGTTGAGAATGATGAATACTTGGAGCAGGTGGATGAGTTTGTGTATCTGGGTGGTACGTTTATGAGAGATGGGAAGGCTGATAGAGATATTGAAATAAGGGTAAATGACGGTAACTCCGATGACGGTATTCAATTTAGCGCTGGAAAAGGCCATCCGAAATGCAGGTATACAAACCACAGGCCATATTTTTAACAAGTCTGTTCAGCTCCTTGCTTATGCTGACGATATAGATATCATCGCACGCTCAGAATATGAACTAAAATCGGCGTTTAAAAGCTTAGCTACGTCGGCAAGGAACATGGGATTGGTCATCAACGAGGGGAAGACAAAATATATGCCCGTACATGGACGCCAGAAACCACCAAGTATACAGATAGATAATTATACATTTGAAACTGTCAACGAGTTTGTATATCTCGGTACTATGGTGACAAATGACAACAATGTATCCAGCGAAATCAAAAGAAGAATAGTAGCTGCAAATCGATACTACTTTGGGCTACAGAAGCATATGAAATCTCGCCACCTTACCAGAAGAACTAAAGTCCTGCTTTACAAGACCCTTATACGACCTGTTCTTATGTATGGTTCGGAATGCTGGACAATCAGTAAGGGTGATGAAGGAGCCCTAGAAAGTTTTGAAAGGAAGGTGCTGCGAAGGATTTACGGCCCAGTCTGTGATAATGGAGAATGGCGTATCAGATACAACCAGGAGCTATACGATCTTTACGAGGACCCTAATATCTCCAAGGAAATCAAAACTGGAAGACTCAGGTGGGCTGGACATATCCAGAGAATGAGCGAAGGAGATATTCCAAAGCGAATTATGGATGGTGCACCTGGGGGTCGGAGAAGAGTTGGAAGACCAAAGCTTCGATGGCTGGATGGAGTGGTGAAGGATGCAAGCACCATCGGCATCCGAAACTGGCGCAACGCAGCACAACACCGACAGTCATGGAGGCAGGCTCTGCTGGAGGCCAAGACCCGACCTGGGTTGTAGAGCCACAGATGATGATGATGACGGTAACTCCATTAATGGAGGACTGAATGCCGTTGGCGCTAATAAAAAAACAGTCAAAAGAAGCGAAGCTAGCAGTTCACAATGGAGTCATGGTACCTACCCTGATATATGGCAGTGAGGCATGGAACTGGCAGAGGAAGGATGAAACCATGTATGATCGTGTGAGAAATGTGGATATCCGCAAATAATGAAAGGCTGATGTAAGCATAATGAGTAAGATTAAGAAAGGAACCCTCAGTGGTTTGGGCACGTAGAGCAAATGAACGAAGAAAGTAGCGTATAAAGAATGTATGACGCATATGTGAATGGTAGAAGAAGTCGGTGACGCCCGAAGAAGACATGCTACGATCAAGTGAATCAAATACTTGAGACGGGCCATGTCAAAAGTCAGAATAATAGAAGAGTATGTATGAGACGATGTATGAATGTGAGTGAGGTAAAGAGTGTGTGCCAAGACCGAGTTGTTTGGCGGTCCATCCTCTCTGCCTACCCCTGCGGGAAAAGGGGGTGATGGTTACTTAGTTTTTGATATTTGCATACCTTGTTCTTTCCCACGCATTTTATCGCCCTATTCCAGCAAACACAATTTCCACTTTTTCGTATTTACAGTCCACTAAAAGTGCATCTTGCTGTTATTCGTAAGCAGTTTTGCATGCAACTATGGCAGAAGGTGGTAATTAGACGGCAAGTGCTTCAATTAATCAATGATCCAATTCGTTAATGAAGAGTATTATGCAAGAAAACGATTATGGCCCAGTTGTGGATATTTTTAGTTTTGTGTTGCACCACCATTAGATCTATTCATTTCTCCAATGAGGATAAAATATTTTATTTTTTAATTAACTTTACACAGTTATCCCTAAAACTAAATTACTAACTAACCATCAGGCCGTTTCACCACAGGGGTAGGCAGAGAGAACGGACCGCCAAACAACTCGATCTTGGCATACACTCTTTGCCTCGTTCACATTCGTAAATCATTTCATACATGTTCTTCTATTTTTCTGACTCTTGACATGTTCCGACTCAAATATTTGATTCACTTGGTCGTGCCATACATACCTCGGGCGTCCCCGACTTCTTCTAACATTCACATTTGTGTCATATATTCTCCTTACACTCTTTTCCATAGTCGTGCCATACCTTCATCGGGCTTCCCCGACTTCTTCTAAAATTCACATTTGTGTCATATATTCTCCTTACACTCCTTTCCATAGTCGTGCCATACCTTCCTCGGGCATCCCCGGCTTCTTCTAACATTCACATTTATGTCATATATTCTCCTTACACTCCTTTCCATAGTCGTGCCATACCTTCCTCGGGCATCCCCGACTTCTTCTAACATTCACATTTGTGTCATATATACTTCTTACACTCCTTTCCATAGTCGTGCCATACCTTCCTCGGGCATCCCCGGCTTCTTCCAACATTCACATTTATGTCATATATTCTCCTTACACTCCTTTCCATAGTCGTGCCATACCTTCCTTGGGCATCCCCGACTTCTTATAACATTCACATTTGTGTCTGTAACGTGTATTTCTTGGTAGAGCATCAGAATCTCCCTCAAGTTTGTGGGAAGGAAAATACAGTCTTTATCTTCGGGCATTTTTTTTGATAAATAAAAGAAATAATTTAGCAGTACAATATCACCTATATTTTAAAGGTACTGTGTATACATGGGTGCCCTCCAAGGGGTCAAGAATTCCACATTTCCTAAAGAAATAACAAAATAACACATAAGCAAGAGAGCATACCTGTGGACCGTAATTTAACTAAATTATCCTGACTCTAACGCTGACGCGAATCACTGTTAATAGGCGACCAGGAGCACGCGGGGTCTCCATAGACAGGAACCGAGGAAGGCCCCAGGGCCTGGGGACTCCTCACCAGGGAACAGGAACCAGGAAAGGCCCCAGAGGATGGGGACTCCTCCACAGGGAACAGGAACCAGGAAAGGCTCAAAGTCTCGGTTGTGCGTACCGGTGAAATCTCGGTAGACGCCGTTTACCGCGCCCTCCATAGATCAGCGCCGGGCCTCCATCCGCCTCAAATATCGTGTTCCGCGAGGATAACCCCTCTCAAAGCCTTGGCCACGTTATTATCATGAACGCCAAACAAAGGATTACACCGATTATCCACACTCAAGTACGAGAGTGAAGGTGAGCACATTGACAATATGGCGACTCGCGACTTCACCATTTAAACTTTTAAGAATCCCGTTTCACTCACGGAAACAACACGGCTCGCGGTTATAAAATAATTCATGATTCTTTTTTAAAATGGGTAAAACCCGTAAAGGTGAAACTATCACATATTTAACAAGCAACTTAAATAATTCGGCGACTTGTCGAATCGGCGTCGGCTCCCTAGACGACGAGAATTCAAGAAGTGCCTCCGGAAATAGATGGCGCTATTTGCTAGCGGTAAAGAACTCATCGTTACGGCGATCATGATAAAACGTGAGCGGCCAGGTGAGTTTAAGATTAACTAGGTCAAGACAATATTTATTTAATCAAAATAAATATTATCGTGACAATTCCCCCCTTCCCGCGAAAATGTTTGCCCTCAAACAAGAAAACCACGCCCGCAAAACTGAACAAATTAACTAACTAAAGATAGGTCCAACAGGTATTTAAAAAAAAAATTAAATTAATATTTAGTTACCAAGAAACATAAACTTAAAATTAAGTCACTTAAATCTAGATAAATTAATGAACAACAACAAAATAGAATGGCACGAGAATAGGTGGTCCACAAGCACCTTCAGCATTGATGATACTGGGTGTTGACGAAATTGGCTGTCGCCCAAAACCTTCCGTTCTCGAGACATCTTAACAAGAGGAACAGAACAACATAAGAAAAGGAGAAAATTATAGGGAAATATAAAATAGGTATGCTTAAGGCATCACTTTTCCTTTAGTAGGACACTTTGCCATTATTAGGCTTCACTTCAAGGGTGGTCAACCAGCCCTCACTTGCACTGATTTGAAGTCAATTATTTAATACCGAGTAAAACTAATCTTCCTACCTAGATCCAACAGGTTGCATCGAAAAATGTATATATAATACCTATGTATTATTGACTTAGTTAGAACGAGTTATAAAAACTGTTTACTAAAAGTATAAGTGGTTAGAATAGGGATTACACATCAATTACCTATCTATCAAAGTTATTTTTCCAGATTAGGATTTACAATTACGAAAGAAAAAACCTAGCTATCAAAGTGGTTAAAGTAGGGTTTACATATACAAAAAACCTATTTTCCAAAAAAAATTAGATCAGGATATTCAAAAATAGAAAAATAAACCTGTCTACAAAGGTGGTGATAAAGGTTATCGTTAGGAACACAAAGAAAAGCAAAACAGAGTCTAGAATGTTTAGCTGAATGCATAGGGATTACAATTTAACAAAAAAACCTAGCTAATAGTAGTGAACCAGTATGATTAAATATATAGAGTACAAACCATTTTAATAACTAAAATAGTGTACATAGTTTGCACAAGAAAAAAGACTGAGATCACACCGTAGACGGAGATCCTTCAAAATATTACTTCAAAAGTAAGCAAAAGGCAAAATTTCTTGAACAGACAATATGTATTGGTGATCGAACACATCCATGTGATAATCGACACTATCTAAATTGGTGATCAATCAAAACATTTGAATGACACTAGGTACATAATTGTGTAGAGAAACACTGGTGTTTCAGCAGTGAGACTAATACAACTATTTTACTTATGACTATAAGCTATACAAAAATACGCTCTCCTGTGCTAGAGGTAGAGTATTATATATTCCATGCTGGAACTTACTTAATAGGAAAGTACGCCGAAGCATTACTTTATTTGATTTTATACATCAAAAATAATCTTATTTTATTTTAAAACTAAACTTAAAATTAGCAAGTAAAACAACAATATTAACAAGAACAAATTTCGTGCATTGGAAAGTTTTTTTTAAATTTTCCCATACACAAAATTTGAGAATAGTCTTCTTCAAATTCTTTGGAAAAGGTAAGGGAGCCTGGGAGCTTTAAAACAAAAGAAAAAAAACAAAAGTGATACAATTCCAAAGTATTTGAGGAAGAACACTGGCTTAACTCTAAGGCAAATGACAATAACAATATTCATAATACTATCGAGATGTGACGAAACGTGTGTTATAACATAATATAGTAGTTGTAAAGACAAAGACGAAAGTCTGCAGTATAGAATACTCTCTTAATTTTAAAAGAAATGTAGCTAATAAAAAAAAGTTTTCTAAAAGTTAAGGTCAATAGACACAATACCATTTAAACATAAAATTTTGGGCGCCACTGATCAGAAGATCAGATTCCAGCTAAACGAGGGTAAATAATGTATTTATCGTCAAAAAACTAGAACATAGTGCTCATTCTGAGCACATGCCTCAAAGGTACCAAACTTCAAGACATGTGGGCAGAATAATCACACAAAGAAACAAATGAAATGACGTGAAGGGTCGGTAATCCTGCACACCACCACATTGGTTTCCTGTTATAAAAAAAAATAAAAAAAAATATAATAACAATTAGTCCAAGCGAACAATATCCTTGACATGAAAATTTCCCACAACTTTCCCTTGCATATCCGCCAAGGTGTAGACTAAATCTGAGATTTTACCTTTAATGATATTGCGAACCAATCTAGGCGCCAGTTTATGAGAAAAATAATCTGGACCACTAGATTGGACGAAATTTTTCCTCCAGACGACATCACCAACTTCATATATCACGGACTTACGGCGCAAGTTATAGTGATGAGCATTCTTTTTAAAAGCTTGCAACAGCGCATTCGAAACTTGATCGTAAATAAAAGCTAATTCTTCCAATTTCTTAGCAAATTCGCCTCTAGATTTTTCTAAGGTAGAGTCCGCGACACCAGAAGAAACATTAATGTTGTGAAATTTACCGTCAATGATTTGTTCTCTTCCATGCATAAGGAAGAAAGGCGTGAAACCTGTAGCAAAATTAACCGTATTATTTAGAGCTGATTGAATCTGAGGCAGAAATCTAGACCAATTACGTTGGTCAGATTCGGTCAGAATAGATAACGCAGTTCCAATAGTTTGGTTATAACGTTCAACGACATTATTTTGCGGGGTGTAATAAGCGTTGTAATAAGGCATAGGAATATTATAATTAATTAACAATTGTTTGAATTCTTTAGAAACAAATTGTTTACCATTGTCACACACAAAGGTTTGTGGAACGCCGTGTACAAGAAAAATAAATTGTTCAACGTTTTTAACGATGCTTTTAGTGGTTGCATTTCTAAGGGGAAAAATCCAAGTATATTTGGAAAAAACGTCGACAACCGATAGAATGTACATAAATCCAGCGTAACTGCGTGGAAGAGGTCCTACAATGTCAATGGACAACATTTGCATCGGTCTGTTGACTAATTTTGGATTGGTAGAAATTCCAGCCGGCGCCGATGTATTTACTTTATGTGCTTTGCACGTCTTACATTTACTAACAAATTTCTTTACATCGCTATACATACCAGGCCAAAAATAATGGAGTTGAATTTTTTTGTATGTTCTAAAAACCCCTGGATGACAAGAAACATTCGACTCGTGTTCCTTAGACAAGATAGCGTTCCGATCCTCAAAAGGAACAACCAACTTCCAAGCTGTATCCTCCTGCAGAGCGAAACGAGACTTAGAATGACGTAATAAATAGTTATCTTTAATAAGAAAATTATTAAAACGCTGAGGATTGGTTTTACAATCTGAAAATAATTTATTGTACCACACATCAGAGCTAGGGGGAACAGTATCTAGGGCGGAAACGGCTAAATCGTTTTTACGCGAAAGGGCATCAGGTACAGTATTTAACTTACCTTTTCTGTGAACTACATCAAACGAATATTGGGAGAGACGGGTGGACCAACGTGCAAGTCTACCTGAGGGATTCGATAACGATACTAGCCATTGTAGGCTGGAATGGTCTGTTATCACTGTGAAGTGAACTCCTTCTATGTAGGGCCTAAAGTGATTGATCGAATCTAAAACCGCAAGGAGTTCGCGCTCCGTTACGCCATAGTTACGCTCGTGTTTATTTAGACACCTAGAAAAATATGAAACAGGGTGTTCCTCTCCATCGAAATTTTGTGTCAAAACTCCTCCAATCCCAACGTTACTTGCGTCACAGTGGATAGTAAATGGTAACGAAAAATCAGGACAGTTAATTACTGGAGCCGAAGTTAGGGCCTTTTTTAATTTTTTAAAGGAGTCTTCCGCCTCCGGAGACCAGGTAAAGTTACTCACCCCATTCCGTGACCCAGTTAGTTTTGTCAGAGGTGCCGCTATAGTTGAAAAATTTTTAATGAACCGTCTATAATACCCACAAAGACCAATAAAAGCTTTCAATTGTTTAGAATTTATAGGAGTAGGATAGGTTCGAATTGATTCTAGTTTCACCGGATCCGTGCGGAGACCCTTTGCATCAACTATATAATCAAGATACTTTAGTTCGTCTTTGCAAAACTCACATTTTTTAAGATTAACTGTCAGACCGGCCTCCTTTAATCGATTAAAGACCTTAGTTAATAATTCTAAGTGTGACTCAAAATCCTCCGATATTATAATCAGGTCGTCCAAGTAACAAAAAACGTTTTCGTTAAATTCGGGCCCCACGTTGGGCGCCAAATGTAACGTGTATTTCTTGGTAGAGCATCAGAATCTCCCTCAAGTTTGTGGGAAGGAAAATACAGTCTTTATCTTCGGGCATTTTTTTTGATAAATAAAAGAAATAATTTAGCAGTACAATATCACCTATATTTTAAAGGTACTGTGTATACATGGGTGCCCTCCAAGGGGTCAAGAATTCCACATTTCCTAAAGAAATAACAAAATAACACATAAGCAAGAGAGCATACCTGTGGACCGTAATTTAACTAAATTATCCTGACTCTAACGCTGACGCGAATCACTGTTAATAGGCGACCAGGAGCACGCGGGGTCTCCATAGACAGGAACCGAGGAAGGCCCCAGGGCCTGGGGACTCCTCACCAGGGAACAGGAACCAGGAAAGGCCCCAGAGGATGGGGACTCCTCCACAGGGAACAGGAACCAGGAAAGGCTCAAAGTCTCGGTTGTGCGTACCGGTGAAATCTCGGTAGACGCCGTTTACCGCGCCCTCCATAGATCAGCGCCGGGCCTCCATCCGCCTCAAATATCGTGTTCCGCGAGGATAACCCCTCTCAAAGCCTTGGCCACGTTATTATCATGAACGCCAAACAAAGGATTACACCGATTATCCACACTCAAGTACGAGAGTGAAGGTGAGCACATTGACAATATGGCGACTCGCGACTTCACCATTTAAACTTTTAAGAATCCCGTTTCACTCACGGAAACAACACGGCTCGCGGTTATAAAATAATTCATGATTCTTTTTTAAAATGGGTAAAACCCGTAAAGGTGAAACTATCACATATTTAACAAGCAACTTAAATAATTCGGCGACTTGTCGAATCGGCGTCGGCTCCCTAGACGACGAGAATTCAAGAAGTGCCTCCGGAAATAGATGGCGCTATTTGCTAGCGGTAAAGAACTCATCGTTACGGCGATCATGATAAAACGTGAGCGGCCAGGTGAGTTTAAGATTAACTAGGTCAAGACAATATTTATTTAATCAAAATAAATATTATCGTGACATTATATATATATTCTTCTTACGCTCCTTTCCTCGCTCATTCGCTCTACATGCCAAACCATCCCTTTCTTAACCTTACTCATTACGCTTTCATCAGCCTTGCATTCTTTACGGATTTCCACGTTTCTCACACGATCGTACATGGTTAGTTAGCCCCGAGGACAATACATTCCCTCAGTAATAATTGTAGTTTAGTGTAGTATTCTGACTGGTCTTAGTTCATTGCATGTCTTAGTTGCGGTTCATGATGTGGAAGAGATTCTTTCGGTTTTGGCGATAAGATTGTGGTTGTTTCATGTAAAGTATCAGGGAGAAAACGCAGATTTAAAATTATACCGTACTACCTCGAATTTTGATTAGGTACTTATTTATCAGGAATTAAGAATAGAATACCGATTTGGATTGGGAAATTTCTTCAGTGTCGCTGAAACTGATTTAGAGGAACTGGGTTTAATTATACTACATGTGCAGAGAAAATTTTCACCAGAACCACGAATTGGCATTAGATTAATATTTCTGCTACTAGCATTCGTACAAGACCTAAATGTAACATTTAAGAATCGTTAATAGTTCGTTAAATACATAGGTTATGGGCCTTGTAAAGATTTTATTTACAGGTGAGTTCACAAAAGAAATATGTAATCGTCTATTATGATAGTATTTATTTACAATATATTAAACTCATAATTATTATGCTTGCGCAGTTGACATAACCCCAAAAACTCGTTCGATTTATACCCATGCCGCTGCTGAAAAAAAACGACTAATGCAAAACTTCACTATCTTACATCTCCCTCTTAACTTCCGTTAGCCTCGCCCGGTCACACTTTTCATAACGCTCTCGTCAGGCATTCACCAGCTTACTCCTCAAGTCAAGCGCGTGTAAAGGCCCGACCGTTCGCCTCGCCCGATCACACTTTTCGTAACGCTCTCGTAACGCATTCACCAGCTTACTCCCCAAGTCAAGCGTGCGTAAAGAAATTTTACTTAAAAAAAAATGCCTTCCCAAGAATTGCTAAAGCAACGAAAAAGTTTTTTGACAAAGTTTATAGTAATTATATTTAACAACCCCTTTGACAAAGTTTAAAGTAATGTTCAAACGAATGTTCAAGCATATATTCATGTCGGAGGTCGCAGGAGACAGCGCTTTAGGGAAACCTATGTGTACGAACAAAGACAAAGCAGGTTTCGGTTTTCTGATTAGTCGGCGCATGGGCGGCCGACTGGCGCAGGCGTGCCGACAAGAATGTTTGTATGTCAATGTATCAGACCGAACACAGTGAAAGCAGGTTCAGATTTGTGTCCGCGCGAGGCGGCGCCGATAAGCTTTACCGGAATGAATTCTTAATTCCTGCTCGCCGGTGACACCGGTCAGTGAAACTCAATGTTGCCATGTGCTTGGTTTTTGCCATGTTTACCTGGATTTTGGATTATATCATGATTTGGTGTCCTGTATGATTATTTAAAAAAACCTTGCGAATATGTCATTAATTAACAAAATAAATACTTTAGAGTGGGATATGATTTTTAGCATGGGTCATACGGGGAAATCCTGAAATCAGAATTCAAACTTCAGTTTAGAATTTTTTTTATCCTTGAAACATTTTCATTTTTGGGACATGGCAATACTGGTGAAGCTTGTTTTGAAGGAATCTAATATCAAAATGAGCGATCTATTGATTGCCGCTGTTTTCAAAAAATCGCTAATCTGGGTTAAAAGAAAGACATTACATAGCAACATAAATGTTGTTGACAAGAGCTAGAAAGCAATCAACAGGATAAAATTTTGAAATAACCTCAAATGTCACAAGAGAATTCCTTTCAGGCATGTACATAACATATTATCATGTTCTCCTGAGGTTTTTTTTCATATTTAAAGATACCAATTACCAAATACCAATTGTTTTATTCCTTAATTTCACGAAAGGATTCTCCAAGAGTTAAAAATCATCGTCTGACGAACTCGACATTTCGTAAAAACTGACAGCTGCTGTCAGGCTACCGCGCAGGTTTTATACGCGTTCTGTTTGTCCACATATCGGCGTTAACTACCGCCGGTGGAACCGGGCATTGAGCGCCGTTAATCTGAAAACCGAAACCCGCTTTGTTTTTGTTCGTACCCTATGGCAGAGGTGTTGGTTATCCAATAAATGGTACCCGGGGCGGCAGAACACGCACCTGCCTCCCAAATTGTAACCCATCATTCCGTTGAACGATGTTTTAATTTCATCAATACACTGCAGCAGCCTCGTCCTGCTGAGAGACGCCGCTACCCGAATTTCTGCCGACTTCTTACATAATATCTTCCTTAAACATTTGAAGTTTTTAAGCTCTTAAAAAAATGTATGTTATTTTTGAAGATAATATCTAGATGCTTTCCACGACGAAACGCAAATTATATAAGATTCCCTCGATAGAAAAAAATCGCAAAGTATGCTCCGAAATTATTATAAACGCGTTTGTTTCAGTTATTTTATAAGCTATAGTGTGAAAAAAATCACAATGTTTCTTTAAACGATACTTAAGACACGTTCAACGAGATTTTTGCTCTATTTTAAATGAGTCGTGTTTTATTAAACATTTTTGCAATTTTCGCATCGATTTTGTCGGTTTAAATGTTAGCACGCTCCTCTAACATTCGTAATTTAAATGTGAGGAAATAAAACATGCATTTTATTGCCAATTATATAACATGTAGGTATATTTATTATATAACAATACATTATAAGATATTAACATGTTATCCACGTGACAGCTTACGCATATGACTCGCCTTCATCTTCAAGTTCAGTCCTTCAACTTCAGTTGATAGTCCGCAGATCTTGGCCAGATCTCCCTGCAAACGCCAGAAGCGTCTGGTTTCTCATTTTCGGGGCAGTAGGTGGGTGCATCGATGACGATTTGGCTTTCCCCTTTTTCCTCCGCCATTGCCAGCGAGCAGACAGTCGCCAACGCGACAAACAAGAAAAACACTTTCAAACCCATTATGATTACTTTTGATAGCGTCCAACGTATTGTACCTTCCGGCGTGTGCTTAATATATATGAAGGTACTCTTAGACGCATTTACAATATATTAATCTAGAATTATTTACGAATTAGTGCCATTAAATTAAATGATGAAAATAAAAATTAACCTGTTACTAATTTATTTATTACGTTTAACGGTTCCACCACAAAACAGAACACAGATTTTTATTTTTTTTATTTTTTTTTATTTAGTAACTATAAAATATTTTTTACATTTTTATATGAAACATGTTAGTTAGATGTATATATAAAATATATTCGTAGTCCTCCTCACTAGGAGATCCTGTGCTGAGGGGGACTATGCTTTGGATAAGTTTTTCAGCGACCTTATGGTTTAACTATTGATTGGATAATGTTTTCCTGAAACTTCTATGATGTTTTAAGTATACTAGTAAATTCATTTTCCGATAGATTCTTCAGCCAACATTTAATGTCCTTAATGTAGCTATTTTTTATTTTTATTTGTTTGATACTAAGTGGGAGTTTGTTATATAACTTTACTGCTAAAAATGCAGAACTTCTTTGACCAAATGAAGAGTTACACTTTGGTATATTAAGTATGTCTGTTTGTTTGGCTCTGGTTTTATGAGCGTGTGAGGTGTCTGCCTCTGAATCATTTTTGTGGTGATGTACTAGAATGTTTTTGGCATAGATTTTCTGTATGCTTGGAACATCAAACTGTTTAAAAATTTCTGTTGTTGACGTCCTTATGGGGACCTTTAGAATGGTCTTTATAATGCAATTCTGAGTTACCTTAAGTTGTTTTAAGTGATTAGATGCTGCTGAGCCCCATCCAATTACTCCATATTCCAATCGAGAGTGGCATAAAGCATAATATACTCTCTTTAGATCCCTCATCGACAAGATGTTTCTTAATTTTTTGAAGAAGTAGATGAGTTTTGTTAGCTTTTTTGAGGTAAGATCAATGTGTGAATTCCACTGTAGATTTTCATCAATTTCAATCCCAAGATATTTAATACTTTTGGTTTGGGTTATAGACGGGCAGGAACATTGTGGAAAAGTATTTTGACATTCATGTAATTTGAGGGTATGCACATTCATTGGTTGTCCTCTTTTGTTTTTGGAGAAAGTTAGATATTTAGTTTTACTAACATTTAATGTAAGGGAGTTTACTTTTAGCCAGTTTTGAAGTACAGCCAGGCCATGTTCCGCCTCCTTGTAGGTTCTTGTCCAATCTTGTTTGTGGAATATAATAACAGTGTCATCTGCAAAGCTCATTATGTTTCCATTAATGGGAAGATTCATAAGGTCATTTATATATATCAGAAATAGTATAGGTCCTAATACGCTTCCCTGGGGGACCCCGAATTTAATTGGAAGAGATTTGCTCTTTCTTTTACCAATTTGTACAATGTGTTCTCTTCCAGTTAAAAAACTTCTAAGTAGGTTTAGAGTTGTTTCGGTTATTCCATTTTTTTTTAGTTTTAAGTACAGTATTTCATGATCAATTGTATCGAAAGCTTTTTGAAGATCAATGAAAACAGCTAAGCATTTTTTGCCTTCATCCAGTTTTCTAATAATTGTATTAGTTACATTAGCTATAGCGTCACCAGTACCCAGGTTTTTTCTAAAACCATACTGCGTAGGTGATAGATCAGAATATTGTTAAAAACCCGATCCGCAGGTTTTGCTGCTAGGCCCTGCGGGCGGCTGTTGGTCCGACTTCGCCCAGTTTGAGTATTGGTGACCATTTTATAAATCCGATAGGAATTGGTTCCAAAAATAGCCGGTTCCTCGGATCCACTGTGAAAGTAACCGCGACAAACAATGACGTCATCTGTAATACACAGCCTGTAATACATATAACTCTAAGTATCACCGTCAATCTTTCCATATCCAGAGAGACACTCAAATTCTACAACTCCATAATACTTTTACCTAGGGGGGGCACGTCCTCATGTGACCTGCTAACGTAAGCGCCATCCTTTGATGATTGCTTGAAATTAATTAATTACAAAATTAGCTTTTTTAGCGAATTAATAATATAGATGGCAGCACTTTCGTTTGTATTTATTTGTAAATCGAGTTATGTTTGTATCTATTTGTGAATCGACAAACGCGAGGCTATTAATACTGTTTGTTTCATGATGATGAGGAAAGGTGAGGAAAATAAAAAAAAAAACCTCAAACCTAAACCAATTTAACCTAACCTAACCTATTATTTTATCATGTTACGGGCTAATTAAAGTTATGAATTTGGTATGTACGACCTCCGTAGTCCAGTGGGTAAGACTCTTGACTCATGATCCGGAGGTCGCGGGTTCGAACCCGGCATGCGCAAATAAATTTTATTTGATTAATTTGTGTTATTTCACAATTAATTCATTTAAAATAATATATAGTATATTTGCGGCATGTTCCAGAGTGGAAGATACTATTAGTATCGCCCTGGTGTAAGACCACCATTCAGAATTGAAACGTTGCTTGAAAATGGCTTTAGCCGTGTTTGGTGACCAGATCTGAATAGCCAGGTACTTCCCAACCTTCCTCTTCCCCACCTCCTTCCCCTCAACACTACCTTCAGCCACACAGCATACCCCAATTTGGGATGCCATAATCTCACTGGCTCCAGACGGGAGCAGTTGAGATTCTTGTGCGGTATTTACTGTAAAAAAAAAAAAAAATGTTAATACTGTGGGTCGAGAGAGTACGGTTGGAAAAGTCAAAAGGTCTCCCTCAACCAGTCACTCAAGATCCAGCCCGCCATGCATTAGGTGAACAAACTCATCCACCACCAAAACCTAGACAAACCTCACCCCATGAACCCGGTACCCCTGCTAAATTACTAAACGAAGCGAACCACTAGTTACTTGGGACAGCGGTACCCGCCTCCCAAATTAAATCCTATCCTAACCTTACTTATATTTAACAGGTTCTGTTTTGTTCACTTGTAACCTATGTTCTAGATGTGAACTAGCCGACCTAGCACGGCACATCATTCCACATTTAGAATTCGATGCAGAAATAAAGTAAATATAAAAATAAAAACATTTATTTACTTGACATAGATAATCGATTATCCAAAGACAATGGAGAATTTTTATGCAAATATCATAATTGGAATTACAAAAATAATAACACAAAAGTTATAATTTGATTAGAAAAGAAGAAATTAGTTTTTAACTAAAATGAGTTTATTATTTTTTTCAAATTACGAAAATCCTGGGTTTTGAATAAACTAATAATTTTTGAATAAAATAATGTTTGAATAAACAAAGAAAAAATATCTTCCTTTTAGAGGAAGATATTGCTTGTGCAATGATGGAGGGTATAGCCATAAGAAAAAATTAACCCAGGTGGGAACCCGATGCAACCATCAACAAAGTTATTATAATTGAAAAATGGATTATGAGTATTCGACGCCACACTATTATAAACATCTGTAAAATAAATCACACATAGACATAAATAACTATTCACATACGACCTCATCCATATAAAGTAAATGAAAATAATAGAATCCTCTCAAATTTAACTGCATGAATAGATTAGACAGAATTTACTTCCTTATTTCATCTCCTCAAACAGTTAGTTATAAGATAACTCTCTTTAAGATGAATATACATGTGAAATCCTATTTAGATACTATTTTGATTAATCTTTACGACGAATCGGTTTACAGTATGAACATCAAAAAATATGCTACGGATAAATCGAAGCTTTTACTAGCTTTTCTATGTATTGGAATAACAATAAAATTATTATTTACGTAACACCAAATTTAAATCACCAAAAAAATGTGTTTTCATGACTTAACTATGAAGTAATACAAGAAACAATTTTAAAAAAATACCTCTTTATGACTATTTTTAAGGTTTTCCATATTGTAACTTTTTTTCGTTCTTATAAAATTAAGCACAAAATAAATAAAAACCACTTTTTCGCTTACTTGCCTCGTGCAAAAAGACGCTCGATTTTAAAATTTTGCAGGCATGAGATTCGAAATATTTCTAGCGTTTATATTCCTCTTAAATGATTTACCCACCCTTCCAATCACCTTTCTGTTGTAATTTCGATTCAAATTAATATGTATTTTACCTTAAATACTCTTATTCATTTATATACTTGTACGCCTGTCTCGACACAGGTATATCCTAGTAAGACGGGCATAAAAAAAACAATGTACATATAGATAAGTTTTAAGATTTTCACGGCCAAAAGCATTTTCGTTATTTGTTTTTGGGGTGTTATGGCGTGTTGCGCTACCTCCATCTTTAGCCAACGTTTCGGCCATCGTTGCAGTATACGAAACGTTGGCTAAAGAAGGAGGTAGCGCAACACGGCATAACACCCCAAAAACAAATAATGAAAATGTACATATTCTTCTTTATAGATTAATTAATAAAAAAAATAAAAAATAAAACAAATTAAATCACGGTTCATAGGGTGTGTCTGTGTCTGCCCGCCCACTGCGTGGCAGGCCGGATAGGGAGACCTGTTGACCCCTCCAGAAGGACTCTCTCGGAACATAGCCTTGCACCGCAGTTGGAGCGATTGATTCACACGTCTGACTCTCCTGGGCACCATGACCCTCAGATTCCTACCCACTATTCGTACCTTTTCCCTTCCCAATATTTTCTCTTAGTCCCTTCGTTAAAAAGACCCTCCACACAACATCCCCAAAGATGACAAAGGCCCTTAGGGTAATTACTTTCCTCAAGGCCTCCTGGAGCCAATGTTAAAAAACCGCACATGAAACAAAATAGGTATCGAGAATAGTGTGTCAATTTCTTCTGTAAAATTTTGCATTTAGGTTTTTATGTTAACGATGTGGGGTGAATTGGTTTATAAAAATTGAATAAGGTTGTAATAATCTACCAAAGAACATTTTGTTGAATATTATCATATTTTGAAAACAAAATTTCTTTTATAATTTCCAGACACACATCCCTAAATTTCAGATCCAACTCTGAATAAAACGTGTGAAAAATAATTTAACGGAAACGTGCACATTATAGAAAAGTGATATTAAAAATACAAGATTATTTTGCTTTATGCATGTTTAAAATGACACGTGTAGAGAACAGTCTTTAAAAACTGTATTTATTTGTGTGTCAAACAGTGGACGTGTACTGTACAATCATCGATCAATTAATAAAAAGCAATGAATTGCAAAATTTTCTGTGTCACATTAATTGCCTTTGCGATGCTTCTGTCAAATGTAAATGGAAGCGATCTCGAATGTCCCTTTGGACAACTGCCAGGTCCTGATGGAGAATGTATTAAAATACTTTGGAGAAATCTGAACGCATACTTCCCCGTATGTTCCCGTGGACGTCATTCTAGTGGAAAGTGTAAGAAACAAGTTGAGGTAAAAGTTTTTCTTAAAATTAAAAGATTGCATCATTTTTTTGATAATTTTAAGACAAGCATGTTGGAAACTGTAATGTTAAGCTTGTCCCGTTCCTCAACCAACTGGAAAGAGCTGCTCCACATTTGTGAAACCTGTTCAAAGACTATGTTCTTCAGTTTGGGAAGCGAATACGGGTATAGCCATCTTGGGAACCATTCATTGGAAAACCCACACCTTTACCATAGGTCACCCCAAGTTGTTCGCTGCGTTTGTTAGCGATGGTGCTCGGAATCACCGGTTGAGGTTTGTCTACGTTTTGGCGGCTTATGAGCCTGGCCACCAACTGCGTGACGGGCTGGAACGGGAGAGACCAGTTGAGGGAGACCCTTTGACCTCCCCAACAGGACTCTCTCGACCAATTGCCTTGCACCGCAGTGAAAGGAATGGATTTATACGTCCATCACTCCTGGGCACACTGACCCCCTCTCTCATACCTTTTTTCTTCCCAGAACTTCCTCTCTTCCTTTCCATCTTCCCAGAACTTCTTCTCCTTCTTTAAAGACTTTCCACACAGCATCATAAGCTCCAAAGAAATTAGAATACTGTAGGAAATTATATTCCTCATGGCGAGGGATAATGTTCTTAAAAAGCCATCTTTGTGCCACACGCCTTCAGTTTTCTTCCGCGATTCCTCATGATCTGTTTTGAATAAAATCTCGGAAACTAAACCTTGTACCTGCATCTTTCAAATATCATTGACGTACTATTTTATTCGACTAGATCTTCAAATTATTTTATAAGACCCGGATCTGCGAATTTAACTGATTCCTTGTTCTATAAATTTGCTAATATATTTTCCCAATTTCAATAAGGAAAAAACAAGTTAATGTAATTTGGTAATTTATTTAATTGGGAGGCTAGCAGTTGCAGTCCAGTGCACTACATAAATCACAAAAATGTAACCAACTGTCTGTCGCTGGCAGAAAGCCGCAGCAATGGAGAATAAAAGGGGACGAAGGATATATTATAATGTCCAACGCAGGACCCAAAGAGGCTCAAGACGATGACGATGGCGATGATATTAACGATGATTGTGTATTTTTTGGGGTGCTTTGGGTTGCACACTGCCACCTATTGGGCATCAATTTGATGGTCTTAGTCTGACCTATTGGTCATTACTTCAGTGGCTCATGCCACTTAATGTATGAGGGGGAAGCAGGCAGCAGGCAGCAGGCAGCAGGCAGCAGGCAGCAGGCAGCAGGCAGCAGGCAGCAGGCAGCAGGCAGCAGGCAGCAGGCAGCAGGCAGCAGGCAGCAGGCAGCAGGCAGCAGGCAGCAGGCAGCAGGCAACAAACATCTTGAATCTGGCACGGTGCCACGGAAGAAGGCAGGGTTTTTCCTTCGGCTCTGGGTTTTTCCAGAAAAAAATACTTTTATTACTGTTATTACTTGTATTATGGGGTTGCAATTCGTCTTCATTAAGGTGTAGGTTGTTTGTAGATAAAATTCTCCTCTCTCATTTCTATGGTTGCGTCTTATTTTTTTGTTATTATTGGATAATATATTGTAATCATATATATATATATGATTATGGTTCATCGGGTAAGATTTGTCTAGGTCTTGGCGGCAGAAGCGTTTGCCCAACTACTTCGAGGCGGGCCGGTTCAGGAGAGACTGGTTCATACGTTCGTCACTCCTAAATGCATTTACCCCCATATTCCTACCCATCTCATATTTTGTCCTTTCCAGAAATTCCTCTCTTTCATTTCCCTAAAAAGACCTCCACACAGCATTTCTAAAGACAACATAGGCCCTGAGGGATTTTTTTTCTTCCTACTAAAATAAAATGTGTGTATTTTTTAAAACCATGATTCTTGATTCTAGAACCTACTGTATAATTATGTAAATGGAAATTGTGAAGCTTAACTTTAATGAATACTTTATGAATGATAATGTACCTACCAACCTAATATGAATATGTCAATTTGACTGTCCTATTTGACTGTCCTATGTAAATGCAAATTGTGAAGCTTAACTTTAATGAATACTTTATGAATGATAATGTACCTACCAACCTAATATGAATATGTCAATTTGACTGTCCTATTTGACTCTCCTATGTAAATGCAAATTGTGAAGCTTAACTTTAATAAATACTTTGTGAATGATAATGTACTTACCAACCTAATATGAATATGTCAATTTGACTGTCCTATTTGACTGTCCTATGTAAATGCAAATTGTGAAGCTTAACTTTAATGAATACTTTGTGAATGATAATGTACTTACCAACCTAATATGAATATGTCAATTTGACTGTCCTATTTGACTGTCCTATGTAAATGCAAATTGTGAAGCTTAATTTTAAAGAATACTTTATGAATGATAATGTACCTACCAACCTAATATGAATATGTCAATTTGACTGTCCTATTTGACTGTCCTACGTAAATGCAAATTGTGAAGCTTAACTTTAATGAATACTATAAAATAAATAAATCATAAGAATGTCCACAATTCTCAAAGAAATTTGGTAACCCTAACTAAAACAAGTATGCAAATTCAACTTTCAAATTTAATCTTGAAGGTTTCTCACATATCTGTATTTGTCCTCATTAACAGTATTAACAAGACCGTCAGCATGAACACCAAGATCGTACTTTTAATTAGTATTTCGTTGACGTTTTCATTGGTGGCGACGGCAGAAGACTATACAACTATCATTGCTGGACCCATCAACTATCCTGAAGACAAGAAATTGGAATTTAATGGAAAGAGTCAGGAGAGAAGGAAGCAAGGTATTTTAAAAAGATCGCTGAGGGGGATCATCCGATTCCCTTGTGTAGAGTGCTTTAAATTAAGGATGGGACGCTGCAGACCTATCTATAATTGTGTGCCCAATGATAATCCGTGAAGGGTGTTTACTGTTGAAGGATACTCAGGGGTCAGCATCGACTACTTGGTGATGTTGGGTGCGCGTCGTTACGTCTTTTGAATTCTGCAATACTTCAAATACATCAAGATATCTGCTGCAGACGATATTGACTATTTGCTTCAATTGTGGCTGTGCAGAAAACATACTAAAAGTTATATTAATAAAGGAACGTTGTAATTTGTTTAATAAGTGAAGTTAATGTGCATTGAAATAAACGTGTGAACAAACAGATATAAGATGCGATTTACTGTTATTATTGAAACCATTGAAGATATGAACTTAAATATAAAATTGTGTTGTAGGTGGTTGGTGAAATATGATCAAACGTTTCAAATACCTATAGAAACTCTTTTTTAACCGATATTCATTTTCATTTCCTTTCTTGGTTTGGGGGCATTTGCGATCTAGGATTCGATGGGTTGAAATAACGATCTTCTTAATAACAGTCTTCTATCTAACTGGCGTAGATTACACTTTTACATGGGTTTTTATTTTAATAATAATAATAATATTTATAACATGACTTAAGCTATAAGTAATTTAAAAGTAAATATATAAGACAAAAGTAGATAATGGGAATACACTAAGGCACTGCCTGTGCGTGGGTTATATAAACTAGAGTGCTAAATTACATAAATATTTAAAGTAAAGGTATATGTAAAAATATTGTAGATTATGTATGGTAGATTATAAAAAGTGACACATAAAAGTTTGTTGATTTTTTGTTATAGTTTCAACAAAGTAAATAAAATTAGTCTCGAAATTACAGTAGAATTAAAAGCGAAGCGTGAGTATATACTGGGAATTTCCTCTTTGAACGGTCAAAGTCTATATATATATATATATATTTGTATCTTGTGATTTTTCCGACATGATATAATAAATAAATAAATAATTTATCATGACATATATTTAACATAATAACTGGAAATGTTTAGGCAAAATCAATAAATAAACATAAAATAGTTTTTTTTGTGAATACCGCACAAGACCCCCAGCTGCTCCCAAGCGTCTAAGCCAATATTAATTATTATTGTACCAATTGGGGTATGTTGGATGGCTGAAGGTAGATGGCGGGGAAGGATAAAGGGAGAGGAAGGTGGAAGTGAAAGAAAAAATACCTGGCTATTAGGTCTGCTCTGTTTTAAATCTATTTTAAACAACGTAGTTCTCAATAGCGGTATTTCACCAGTAGGATATTTAGAGTATCTTCCATTCTGGAAAGTGCCGCAAAATTAATATACTTAGATTTTGAATGAATTTATTATAAAACAACACAAATTAACTAAATAAAATTTACTGGAGCGCGCCAGGATTTGAACACGCGACATCCGGATTCGTAGTGTGGAGCGTGATCGCGGAGGTCATCCTTGGTAAGTATTGTCGGCATGAATAGTAAAGTTAGTTACTTGGTAAGTATTGCCGGCATGAATAGTGAAGGTTAGTTAATCACATTGTGATTAACTAACCTTCCCGCCGTTTCCCGCTAGAAGATAGAGCGCCAAACAACTCGGTCTTCGCACACATTCCTTGCTTCATTTACATTCACACGTCGTCTCTTACATATCCTTCTATTATTCCGAGTCTTGACATGGCCCGACTTAAGAGCCTTTAACCAGCCAGCGGACGAAAATCCACATTTCGTCGAAAGTTGTTCTTACGATCGTGCAGGGCGGTTACAATGAGAAAGATTAATTATTCTCCGTACCAGCTTTTTTAAATTATAACTCAATATCGAATTTATTTCAATCCAAATTAGCTTTAATTTATACCTTCATCCAAAAATGCTGAAAGGCGTGATGATAAAACTATTAAAATAATGTACTTTTTGTAGTTATTTTTTGATTATAAGTATTTATCATTTTTCAATAATGTCTAAATTTAATAAGAATTTAAAAAAAATATGAAATATATTAGTTTGTAAGTGCGCAAATAAATACACAAATGGACCAATTTTCGTCAAGAAACACATGTACGTACATATTTTTTAATGATTTTATTGAAACTAAAATTAAAATTCTAAAACATGCGTTTGCTAGATGATGTATTGATTTATTTTACTGAATGATTATATGATTTGAAATGGGTGTGGTATAATACAAAATCTTTTTTTGAAAATTTAACAAATCTGCCAACGACCTAAGGAATAACCTTATTATACTAAAAAATTTAAAAAAATCTCAAAATTTATTACATGCGAATGCTAGATAATAGAACAATCTTTCGAAATCAATTTTTAATTTTTTGTGGAAAAGAGTCAATACGTCTAAAATCTGATTTGAAAATGACATATTTCTGGTTTTCTCTGGTAATGCCCTCTTAAGTATTTGGTTCTTTTGATCATGCCATGCCTTCCTCGGCCGACCTTCTTCTCGACCCGACTTCTTTTACCAATCAAATTAGCATTATTGTATTATATTATTACTCATTTCTTCGTTCATTCTTAATTCCTAAACCGCCGAAGCGTTATTCTTAATCTTACTCAATACACTTATATCAGCTTTGCATTATTTGCGACTCTTTATATTTCTCAGATGATTATATTCATTTATTAATTTTCAACGCCCTGATGGGCTTTTTCATGACAAGTTTATAATACAGAGACAGTTTTCATATAAAAAAGATAAACTATAAAAATATAACCAGTAAACATCATATGAAAGGTAGATATATAGATAAATTTAAGGAAAGATTACAATAAAAGAGAAAGTTTCTAAGTTGTAAATGGCATAGAAATAAACTAGTAGGTATATTAGTAATTACAAAATTTACAGGTGACTGATTAAATGTGATGAGTAATACATGACAAAATGCAAGATACATAAAAAGAAAACGGCAACAAGTTTTTACATTGTAGATTAATATAGAAATACACAAATATATGCAGTAGACCCTACGTGATGCTCCTTAGATATCAAAATATTCTACATAAAAATATTGTTCAGATATTTCTTGAATAATGGTAAACTTATATTAAATACATCGATATTTGAGGTGAATTTGTTCCCTAGTGTGTGTAGTCGAGAAATTGGTGCATGTATGTGGTAGTTGGTTACAGAATTATAAGGGTCTCATTCTGCATTATCAGTCTTTATAAAAAAATATATTATTCAAAATCAAGTAATGTAGGAGAGAATCACGGAAAAAACTGGTTTCATTACAACCACTTAAAATGAAAAAACATCGATGTATGAAATTCTTGGAAAATATTAACATTTTTATTTTAAAAAATCTAGTACCTACTTACCTATGTAGGTAATGCATTAAACTGCTAAAGCGCAACATTCACGGAGGGGGTTAGTATTAGCTAACTAACTAACCATCACGCCGTTTCTCCTCAGGGGTAGGCAGAAGGGATGGACCGCCAAACAACTCAATCTTGGCACACACTCCTTCCCTCTTTCACATTCACTCTTATATTCATGTATCTTATTCACTAGATCGTGCCATGTCTTCCCCGACTAGCATTCACATTTGCGTCATACATTCTCCTAATACTAGTTTTTTCATTGATTCGCTCTAGATACCCAAGACATCCCTAAACGTCTTTTTCTTGATCGTATTCATTACTCTTACATAGATGAGCCTTGCATTCTTTGCGGATATCCTTTATTTATTCTTTTTTTTATTCTACTTTTCTTTTAGTTCTCCGGAGATTTAGGTTCTAGATAATATTAAAGTATCCAGAAAATTTCCCCAGATTGGCTAGTGGATTTTGACGAAAAAACTAAATGAATGGTCTCCTTTGACATTTTTTTTTTTCAACTCAAAACATAAAAAAAAAATTGTAGGTATTGGACAAGTAAGTTCATTTAGGTTGGGCGTTAGATCGGGATTGGGCGATTACTAGGCTGAGTGACCAGATGACGTAGAAAAAAGAAAATTGTTTTGGTTTTGAAGAAAAAAAACTCAAAAAAGTCACCGAAGATCAAAATTGTATTTACATTTTTTCCTCCAGGTCAGGAATAACTGGTTAGTACGAGTAAGTCAAGTACGTATCTTAAAGGGCTGCGTAGACTTTTTTCAAACAAAACTTTATTTTGAATTTGAGGCCAAAATACCCAACAAAATTGAATAATACTTTTTTTTAACAAAATTATAGTGAACGACCCAAGGTTCGGTTTCGGCAAGTTTCGGTAAAAAAATCTAGTTTCGGCATCAGTTTGACTGTCTGAATAAGTGTAAAAAATAAACCAAATAACAGTAAACAATCGATTTTTAACATGTCTATAAAAGTTTCGATTTCGGTTTCGTTTTCGGCCGAAACTGAGACAGACACCGAAGATTCGGTTTCGGTGGAAAGCCCTCTTTCGGTCGCACACTACAAAATTATGGCAAATATCTAGTATGATTATGTGCTACTTAAAATTCGGGTTTTAAATTTTAAAATATAGGCAATTGAAGAAATCAACTCTTCACGATTTTCGAAGAAACTTCCCATCAATTTGGGAGGCGGGAATGGGTACCGCCGCCCCGGGAATCTTTTATTGGATAACCAACACCTCTGCTGTAGGTCTTCCCGAGTGATTCGCTACGTTTTGTGACTTAGCAAGGGTGCCCGGGTTCATGGGGTACGGTTTATCCAAGTCTCGGCGGCGGATGCGTCTGCCCACCTGCTGCGTGGCGGGCCGGATCGAGAGAGACCGATTGATGGATGAACCTTTCCAGCCTTTTGACCATTCCAGGTGTACTCTCTCGACCCATCGCTTTGCACCGCAGTTGGAGGGATGATTTCGTATGTCTGTCACTCCTGGTCACACTGACCCCCAGATTCCTACCCATCCCTCACACCCTTTTCCTTCCCAGAACTTCCTATCTTTTCCTTCCTTAAAAAGAACCTCCACACAGCATCCCCTAAGATGACATAGGCCCCGAGGAAAATTATTTTCCTCAGGGCCTCCTGTGTGGCGCTAATGAAAAATAAATGTATATTTCAACACGTAAAGAAATCGTGCACGTCACTCATAATTGATCAACGCGCTGAGTCAAGCTGTTTTCATTTTCAATTAAAGTTCAGAAGAAAATCTGAACCACATTTAGATGAATAAAATAATAAATTTAATGACGTAAATGGTATTGACGGCTCATTAACGTACATAAATAATGCGGACTGCATTTTTAACCAGTTTGAAGGTCTTGCTTTATGAAGCGTGAATTCAAAATGGAAACGAAATGAGAACACACGATTCCGATACTGAAGGTTTTGGGATTTATTAAAACCTGAATTTAATTCATTGTAACTTATCGGACTCATGATTTAACCAGACAGGTCCTCTGAATAAATTGCCACGCTTCAGAAAATCACATCCATAAATGGTATTGTTGCAAACAGTGGCGGTTTTCCCATGCGTTTATTCAGTCAACTCCCATAAAAAAGACAAAAAAAATAAGTCAAACTTTTATTATAATTTTACCATAGATATGTATTTTAAGCCGCCTTTCGAATTATTATAGATTTATAACGGTTCCATGCCAAATTAGAATGAAACCAACTCAGAAACACTTCAGAAAGATCATTAAAAGCCATGAAAAAATAATTTTAAAATAGCCGGTAACCCTAACTTAACTTAACCTATTTAACCAATTTTTTTTAATATTTTTTATCGTCACTCTTAATGACCTTTCTGAGGTTCTTCTGAGTTGGTTTTATTCTGAGTTGTCCGGTCACCATTTGTAACATACTAGCGAGTTCCCGGCATGTGTTGCAATACCACTTAAATAAATAAAATTATTTTCCCTGCGTGTATGTTCCCACTCGTTCCCGTTCTCCTTCACCACCCGCGTCCCCTCCTACATATCCTCCCGTGACCCTTCCCGTGTACCCTTCCTCTCCCGCTTTATCCCTCCACCTCCCCGGCTTCCCCTTTCCCCTCTTCCCCTTCCACCCGCCCTGTTAACCACCCCCTAGTTCGTTCCTCTTTGCCCCTCCCGGATTCCCCCGCTCTCGTCTTTTTTTTTTTTTTTTTTTTTTCTTTATAGCGACCCTATAAAATTTTTTACATACAAAATGCAATGTGAAATTAAGTACAAAAATATTGTATTTATTAGTCCTCCTCACTAGGGGGTCCTGTGCCGAGGCGGACTAAAGTTATTTAAATATAGTTCATTTGTCTTCTATGTCGTTTTTAGCGTCTTCGCTAGGGTTTTCTCATTGACCTCTTTAAGCCATATTTTTATTCTTGATTTGTATTCAATTGGATTTTTTATTAGTTTTATGTCTTACATGAAATACACTCATTTTTTGCAAAAACGTTATACGAATATCATTATGCCAGAGTTCACCAATAAAAACTTTCGTGGGCGTGCACGCAACAACTTACCAAATTTTCATCGCAATCGGATGAATAATAATAATAATATCTCAATTCAATGAAATTGGCAACATTATAACTAAAAAAGTACATGTTCAATGTAGTTTACAAATAGATTACATCAGTACAAGAAAATTAATGTAAGAACGGTTACAGAGAAGTAGTATAATTATACAATATTTTTAGTTGTATATAGCCTGCCTCACTAGGTGAATGGTATATAAAAAATAATTTAATAACGCCAGAACTCACTATTACATATGGAAACCATCGCGGGCACGCGCACTACAAATCGTCAAAGTATAATCGCAATCAGATGAATGGTTTAGGAACGCATAAGGGACAAACGAAGAAACAATCATTTTTATATGTAAGATTTCTCATGAACACTTTGAGTTCCTAAAAAGATGTTATTTTGATAATATCTATACATTCTGTGATAATAGACGAAACAATGCTTAGAAAAAACAATGTATAGAAGATAATGTCTATACATTAGAGTCGAAACAGTTATTATATGTTATTGTTATTATTGTACCAATGTTATTGTTATTATTAATGCAACCATTCTATTGTGTGATTTTATTCTAATATAAGTGTAGGTATGTTCACAGTATAATAAATTGACTTACTTAATAAATTACTACCTCAACACAGGCTAGCCTAGTGAGGCAGGTTATGAGAAACCTAAATTTATAATTATAAATCTCTATTTACCTACTGTGTATATGTATTTTGTTTTCTGATATTAACTTTCGTACTTATGCAACTTTTAAACTGTACTTTTACTGTACTTATTATGTACTTTTTGTTTTTGTAGTTATAAATCTTAATTTTTTTTTGTTCAATAAAGTTTACGCACCAGATTTAAATGTCCGGGTTTAATTTTCCCCACAAGAAAAACTAAAACCTTTCACACACTTCCCAAATGATCATCTGGTCAATCCACGTTATGCAATTGCACTATATAAGTATTATAATTACAAAACAATACAAGAACAACATGTCAACCTACCAGAGACCAGATGCGAAAATAATTCACCGACTCCAGATATTTTCATATCAGAGGGTTCGGCTCTGTGGAATTCCTAATTGAACCTATAAATCCTACTGATCCCTCAATATAAATATTTAAAAAATCTTTTGTAATCCTACATGTATTTAAAATTACCGATTTTTGCATTTTTATATATAAATTCTTTGACAAATCTAAAACGCCTAAATTTTGAATCAGAGACCTAGGTATAATGCCAGTAGCCGAAATAACAAATGGTAATATTTTTATAGTCCGAGAATGCCAAATTCTTTTAATCTCATTTCCTAAATCTGTGTATTTTCTAATTTTTTCAGAAACAGTTTTTTGAATATTACAGGAATTTGGAATAGCTACATCAATGATATAAGTTATTTTTTTAATTTTGTCATCTAAAACCATATCAGGTCTATTATGACTAATTGATCTGTCTGTTAGTACAGTTTTATCATAATATATTTTATAAAATTCATTTTCTAAAAATGAATTTGGTTCATATTCATAATATGGTACTATATAACGGCAGTCAATCAAGTTATGTTTAATAACCAAACTTTGGTGGATTATTTTTAAAACCTGATTGTGCCTAAATGTATACTCGGACGGCGCTAATATAGAACATCCCGATATAATATGTTCTATAGTTTCCGGAAAAGCCAAACATTTTCTACATAAATCATCAATTTGATTTATATCTTTGATTATATGCTTCCTATAATTTTTAGTATTAATGACTCTATCTTGAATGGCAAGCATAAATCCTTCTATTTCTGCGCTCAACTCTTCAATACTCAACCATTTGTTTGACGAAAGTTTGTCAACATACGTTTGGTTGAGATAATTGAAGTGTTTTGCATGAATAATTTTATTTTACCAGGAATCTAATAATTCCTGGTTAGTATTTATAAGAATGTTGGCATTCTCCTCATATAAATTTAAAGGTGTAATGTTTCTATCTGCCTTACAAATTATTTTGTGCATTTCTGAGCTATTAGCTTTCCTATGGAAAAAATTTCTAAGCATTTCTACCTGATTGTGTTTCAAAGATGTTATTTTGACTACACCTCTACCTCCTAAATTTCTAGGTTAATTAATTCGTTCTATAGCTGAATTTGGATGATGGCAATTGAACTTTGTTAACGTGGTTCTAATTAATCGTTCTAAACTATCTAAATCTGTATTCGACCATTTAATTATGCCAAATGAGTACGTTAATAAAGGTATTGCCCAAGTATTTATTGCTTTTACTAAATTTTTAGCAGATAGATTGCATTTTAAAATTTTTCTGATCCTAGTTTGAAATTTAATCCTAATATCATTTTTAATACTAGTGTGATCTAATCTATTCGATTGCGGGTATCCTAAATATTTATAAACCTCATCCCCTTTCATACTTTTAATTTTGAAATTTCTAAATATACCCTCGTCTCCATCTACAATTTTGCCTTTCTCTATATGGATCGTTTTACATTTATCTAAACCAAAAGTCATTTTAATATCATCTGAAAAAATTTTAACTACCTTAATCATTTTCTCTAAATTTGATTCAGAATTTGAAAATAATTTTATATCATCCATATATAATAGATGTGAAACTATACTACTCTCTCTTGTATTACCCTTATTTTTTATTCCAAACTTGCTTTTAATTAACATTTTAGACATAGGATTCAATGCTAAGCAAAACCAAAGAGGACTCAATGAGTCTCGTTGAAAAATCCCTCTTTTTATTGAAATGCCCGGTACTACTATTTTCTTACCTTTTAAATTTACTAGTAAATCTGTATTCCAAAAGGACATAATATTTTTCAAAAAGCTAATTATAATTGGGTTAACTTTATATATTTTTAATATTTTTATTAGCCACGAGTGCGGGACACTATCAAAAGCTTTTTGATAATCTATATAGCAAGTATGTAAATTACGCTTTTGATTTTGAATTTGTTTTAAAATTACAGAATCAATAACTAATTGTTCTTTACATCCCATATGTTTTCTGCGACAACCTTTTTGTTGTTCAGATAAAATATTTTTTTCATCCAAATGAGTATATTTTAAATCTGTCAAGCAAGAGGTTAAAATTTTGTATATTGTCGGTAGACATGTAATGGGTCTATATTGAGAGGGATTATTAATATTTTCGCTTTTAGGTAACATATAAGTAATGCCCTTAGTTAGAAAATTAGGAAAATTTTGAGGTTGTTTGACAAGTTTTGAAAGATTTTTTGCAAACAGAGGATGTAAAGTAGTTAGACGTTTGTACCAAAAATTTTGTATCCAATCGCAACCCGTGGCTTTCCAATTATGAGTATTTTTTATAATTTTGGCTAACAATTCTACCGATATATCAGAAAAACTCATTTGTTCAATGTCTGAACAATTGAGTTCTTCATTTTCTATCCATGGACCTGCCTCATTATGTTTTATATCTTTACTCCAAATGTTTGTCCAAAAATCGCGCATATCTGATTCAGATGGCAAAGGAATATTATTATTCGAAATAATATTTAAAATTATAATATATTTATAATATTATTATTATTATATGAAATTCTCTCGATTGAAAAAAAAAATTAAATACCATGTTCCGAAAATTATGAACGTTCACATTGATCAACTAGTAAGTCAAGTAGCGAGTACACTCGCTACTTGATTCGCCAAAAACCGTTCGCATTACTTTCAAGTAGAGTACATTTGTGCTCGCCGCCCGTTGCAAGATGACGGCGGATGACGGGGTGCTACAAAGCAAAGTAAATACGCTAATTTAGCTTACTTTCATGCTTATTTTAATGTTTGTTTTAGAAGAGGTGGAAGAATAAATTAGTAAGATGAAAATAAATAAACTATGGACACGAAACGAGATTAATAGCAGCATAAATAAATAAATTTAGGGTAGAATCTTCGCTCTATCACCACGACAATTCCGCGCGTTCACAAATGAACACAAACACTCACGGACATATGAATATACATGGACCTGCCCTAAGTGATAAAAACGTATTATTTCCCCCTCCACATGGCGCCGGCTGAAGCACCTCCTTGGAACCGGCTCGCTCCATGGGGAGGGGATAGAGCCTCGCTTGAATCTAAAATGTGTGACGTCATCATTCTTGCCGTGAACAGCTAGAAGGTAACATCCATACATTTAACGAAATACAACGCCAAAACAGTAGCGTATTCTATACAATATATCTACATATCAATGTGCACATAGCGAATGTGGGCGGTTCTCCAGTGTGCTCATCGGTGGTTACAGGGGTAAGTAAATTATGAAACATTTGTAATAGTGTTTTAACTAAACACGGCAACAAAATATTGCTATGTGTATTGGGGCGAGTCTTTTTGAGGCAAGCATTTGACCTCAGCAAATATGTTATTATCGTGGCAAGCAATTCGCGCTCCCATGTAAAAAGGTCTATTCATTCAAAGCAGATTTTGCTTTTAAGAACTAAATGGTGATATTGTAATGCGAGATGCCTATTTACTGTCAGATTGATTGTATAACGAATCACAGTCATCTTTCCCCTCTTCCCCCTCCATGGTTTGGTTTGACCCCTCACCCGTAACTGCTTGTCTAGTCATTTGGATGTCTATGCTCACACTGCTAAAATGGTCGGCTCGCGCCTGTCAGTGCGCAGGGACGCATGGAGGAGGTACTTACTCGTCCGAAAAACATTACAGTGTTCGGACGCGTTTAGTTACTACTATACTCTCCACGAGCGGCGGGGGGCTTTGGTTTTTGGTCACTGCGCTATTTTGAATGTTGGTGACCATTTTATAATCCGGCAGGAACTGGTTCCAAAAAAAACCAGTTCCTCGATTCCATTGTGATCCAGTGACAGCTAGACACCGAGACAAAGTAACCGGGATAGGCAATGACGTTATATGTAATATATAGCCACGTGATACGATTATTTACAAATTTATATCCAGAGAGATACTCAAATTTACAAATCCTTAGAAATTATACCTGCCAAGGGCAAGTCCCCATGGGACCTGCTTACATAAGTGGCGCCATCCTCTGACGAATTCTTGAATTCGAAACCGAATTACAACGGAAGCTTTGTTTTAAACTTCACGTACACGGATGTTTTTATGGCGCCGCGCGTAAGGACCGGCGTCAGAGATGCACTCGAAGCCGGGTTGTTAAATTTCAACCGTACAGACGTTACCCTATTAATAACTTTCAATTTCCTGTAATTCTTCGATCTACCAATATACGTAATTTCATAAATGCTTCCTGCTTAGTCATATAGATGGCAGTACTAAGAACTGTCCGCTAGATGGCAGCTAGCTTAGTTCAGGCTTTGGGCAACAGAGGGTCCCAGAGCTCGGAAGGAGTCTTCAGGGGATCACTAGCTTGAGATTCCAATTAGCCAGTCCCTAGATAGGTCGACTATCGTGGTCAACTCTTGTATACGCAAAGTATCAATAAACCAAGTTTTACACGTAAAGAACTTTTTCTTTCCATTTAAGATATCTCCTTCCAAGCTAGTTGGAGAATTGTTGGTCAAACACCACAGCTACCATCTTGACAGCCTCCGTGGTCGAGAGGTAAGGCTCCTGACTAGCAATCCAAAATAAGCGGGTTGAAATAAGTTTTATTTGATGAAGTTGTGTTATTTCACAATTTCTCATTTGAAATAATAATTATTACTTTAGCGGCATATTCCGCAGTCCAGGATCTCAAAAAAAAAACATACTTAAGAGCCATTAACCAGCGGCCGAGAATTTAAATTTCGTCGAACGATGATCTTGCGATCGTACCCTTGTAGCTGTACCGCTGTACAGCTTTCCGATGAGAAAGTTTATTATTCTCCATACCAGCATTTTAACATAATAACTCAATATCGATTTCATTTCATTCAAAATTTGCTTTGATAAATACCTACATTCAAAAATGCTCAAACTCGTGTTGATAAAACTATTAAAATTATGTAGGTACTTTTTGTAATTATTTTTTGAATGATTTTTCGCAAAATAAGATTTTTTTATTGGTGCCCTTTTTTACTCATTTAAAGTACGCTCTAGCGTGTTTAAATCGCACTTTATGAAACGCGCGTTTTTTAAAGTTACCATGGAAACATCAACAAATCAACAAAATGTGAAGTCTAAATGTCAACTTTTAACTATAAATCTGACAGGAATATTTTAAACGTCAAATAAAACATTACAAATGTTTCAAAAATTTTATTCAAAGTTTACATTCTTTTTTACATCGTTTACATTCTAATTATTTAAATGGATGTGAAAAGAGCAGTTCGTATTATTTGAAATATTCATACCTCCGTTTTTTAAATCGGAGGAAATGCTGTTCAAATTAATAGTATTCTCGGAAGTCAATGAGGCTGCACTTCCATTAATGGCAGTTCCAATAATGTTTGAAACATTCTTCTTATTGCTAATGCTCTCTTCCACGTAACCAGTCGCCACAGCTGCCGATTTCCATCCTAATTGTCGTTGGATTTGATCAATTGTCATGCCACTATTTGCCATAATGGTAGCGGATGTACGTCGAAACGCATGTCCTGTATATTTCTCAGGATCGTTTAATTTAAGATAGCGTGCGATTTGTAAGGGGCATGATCCAAATGTGTTAATACCAACCACTTGATTGTTGCACTTACCCTTATCATACCGTAAGAAAACCCTGTCGGTACTTACATTTTGGGGTCGCAATGATAAATATTGCTTCATCAAACGCACATAATTAATTGCACCACTGTCGGCAACAGTAAAACGTCGAGCCTTCACTGTTTTAGATGGTCGGATGGTAATAAGCAATACACTTCCTTCTTCTTTGATATCATATAAGCGTAAATCGCACAATTCACATCTTCTGCAAGAGCCAAAGATTCCGCGAATGGCTACCACCTTCAAAAATAAGTACGTAATGTCCGGTGCTTCCGTGAAAAACTTCCGCAAATCATCTTCTTTGAATACATACGCCTTCTAAGCAACGTCATCCTTGCTAATTGCCTTCATGAATGCATGCACTTTCACAAATGATTTTAAATCAACCCCTTTATTTATCCTCAACAGACATTGCAATTTCGAATGTATGGCCCACATAGTCGATGCTTTGTACTGTTCCGACATTTTCTGAAGGTAAACAACTACTCGTACAACTCGTTCATCTACATCTACTACGTTTTGCTCCTCCATCCATGTTATGAACCTTTCATATTCTTTTTTATAAACGTCTTTGGATTTTTCAGTAATTAACGGCGATTCTGCTTTGGTATTTAAATTATCAATGTTAGAACTCATTTTACAACACACAATAACTAGTAAAAACTGTGATGTCAACTATTAATCATATGTGACAGATTGGAAATTAATGTTTGTGTTTTTCATTTCCATGACAACAAGATATTGTGATGTCACATCACGAATTCATTAATAGTTCTTATTTCCAAATTTTTAATAATAATATCAATATTTATGTTTTCAAAGTGTACCAATAAAAAAATAGCGTAAAGTATTCGTGGATAACTGGTCTTTAAAACACTTGCTTTATTTCGAGCACTCGGCTACGCCATCGTGCTCGAAAAATCGCGCGTGTTTTAAAGACCTGTTTATTCACTTATATTTTAAATATAATAATTTGTAAGACCGTAAATAAACATGTAGACAAACTGAAGTATTTTCGTCACAAAACAAGAGCGCGGATCTTTTTTTCATAATTTTATTGGAACTAAAATTAATATTCTGAAAAGTAGCTTTCCCAAATATTTTTTTGATTTATTTTACTGCGTGATTATATGATTTTACGATTGTTTCATTTAGGTAGTGAAAAAAAATGTAAAAAATTAACTTTTTTTTTCACTACCTAAATGAAACAAAATTTTACTGTCAAACTGTTTCAAATTCAAAAACATTTCATTTAACATTTTGAACATGATATGCATTTTTTACATAAACAATTGACAAATTAATTAAGAACTATCGCAGCATATTTTATTCAATTTTTAACTTTTAAATTTTTAACATTCTTTTACAACTTGCTTGTCATTATTTTGGTTTGCCTTTAAATCTATAACAATATACTGAAATGAATCCCGACGGCCAACCTAGCGTCTCTACAGACGAGGTAATAATCCTCTCGATCCTACGCCAATTGCAGGAGAATATAGCTTCATTAAAGGATGAAATACAACAATTTAAAATGGAGCGAAATAATTCATATACACACTCATCTGCCTTCCATGAGCATCGATCATGCAATCCTCGGCGTAGCTGGCAACAAAACCCATCAGCACAACAGCCGTCCGGTGGCAGACATAAATCCAACTCCTGCCGTAGATGTATAGTATAAAGTTGCGGGGCTATATCTGTAGCTGTTCACACCAGGACAATTCGGGACGGAATGATTTTTACCAAGATAGGTAGCATTTTGAACTAAATCTAGTCTTTCCGGTGTGACCAGCATTCAAAATTGCCAGAACATAAAATAAATTGTACATTAAACAGTACCTTGCCATAGTTTTTACAAAAGAAATATTAATATCGTCGCATTAATTCGTAGAATGCTTAAACACCAAATGCCAAATTTTACAGGAGGCACAAAAAACCTCGTAGTGAAAACAAAATGAAAGACGGGCCATTGTTTTTATTTATGTTCCGAACATATTATATATTTCGAAATTTATTTTCAATCATTTAAATTTTGTAAGTTAAGGCTTTCTATTTCAAATCTGAGTTATCAAGTTTACATAAAAACCGAGAATGGAGATACGTATTTTACAAAGATAGATACGTACTTTTCTGCGAACAGTTTTATGAACAACTAGCTGAAGACTTGGGAGATAGGAATTTTACATTAAAAAAATAAAACACAACAATACAGAACTGCGATATTTATTTTATGAATTACTCGGTAACATCCTAATTGACTTTTAAATATAGTCTCAGTATGTAAGAATAACAGGATAAATATAATAGTACTTAGTACACAAAGCATAACAGCACAATAATTATAATACTACGAATAATTTTGAAGTTAAATAATAAGACCTGAAATGTTAATAAAATAACGTATGTGGAGTTAGGAGTTTCGAAGTAGTCGCGAGTAAAAATGGCACCATGGTGTTTACGCAGTTTCCTAATTTGTGTTTATCTAAAAAGATATATTTTTTTTAAATTTGCGAGTCGATGCGGGACTAATTTTAACACCAGATGGCATTAAAAACGTATTTTTGAAAAATTTGGAGTTACGCAGTCTACGAATTAATGCGACGATATAAACCTTTAGTCATTGTGGTTCTCAGAATGGAGAATGTTCGATGGATGGAGTCGGTATATTATGATTATACGTCGAGGTATTCAGGTATGTAAATATTGCACATTATTTATTGATAATTAATTAAACTGGTATAAAATTGACATTACTTATAAAATCTGACAGGTAATTTGTTCCGGAGAACCAGCTCCGCATCAACATAATGATGCAAAAGAAACGTTAATGAATGTCTCTTTTATTGAGAAAAGGGAGTCTAAAGATTATTCCATACAAGCTGGTTCCCGGCATGCGTTGCTATGCCATTTAATAAAGAAATTGTTTCTCCCTGCGTGTCCATTTCCATTCGTCAGGTTCCCCTTCCCCTTCCCCTTCCGCCTCCCCTTCCCCTCTCGCGTTCCCACTCTGCCCCCTTCCCCTCTCGCGTTCCCACTCTGCCCCCGCGAACTTCCCAACCGAGTTCTCCTCCCCCCTCACCCCTCCCTCCCATTCCATACATTCAGTCCCGGTACATTCAGTTTTCAAATAGCTCGCGTGCCACCTATTGCAATTTTTTTTATACAAATTTCATAATGCCATGCTCAGCAGTAGTTTTATACAAACCTTGTCCCGACAATAACAAACAAAAAAAAGAATTATCCAATTTGGTGCAGTCGTTCGAAAGTTTTGCGCGTACAAACACTTCGGCGATTGATTTTTATTTATATGAGATAGAAGAAGATCATTAACTTTGTGGCTCGCTATAATTTACAATAAAAACACATAAATTTGTTGTAGACCACTTTTATTTTATTAACACTACCGGTTTCGGAAGCACCTTTCCTTCGTCAGGAGAATATAAGAACTAACCTACGATATAGAATATTGACAGATATACGAGTACAAAATTTAGATGTTTGAGTGGGAAATAATCAAAGGGGTATATCTATTTCAGCACCCGCTCTCCATAAGAGCCCTACGCCGAAATATGCCAAGCCATAAAAGGCTTGCTACTTTGGTATGTGAAAAAAAAAATGTATACCAAGATAGGTACTTACCAACACTATTTTTGTACCAATTTAACTGTAGGTATTATTCCTAAACTGTAATTTTTTTAATGTAGATATTATTTTTTCCTACTGAAAAAATCTTGCGCACATCTTTAAGGGCCTTTAACCTGCCAGCTGTCGAAAATCCACATTTCGTCGAAAGATATTCCTACGATCGTACGGGGCGGTTCCAATGAGAAAGATTATTTATTCTCCGTCCCAGCCTTTTAAAGTTATAACTCAATATCGATTTTATTTCATTCCAAATTTGCTTTAATTTATACCTACGTACATCCAAAAATTTTCAATAATGTCTAAGCAAAATAAGAATGTAAAAAAATCTTAAATATATTGATTTGTAAGACCGTAAATAGATAGACAAAATAGAGAAATTTTCGTCATAAATAAGTGTTCCGATATATTTTTTAATGATTTTATTTGAATTAAAATTAAAATTTTGAAACATGCGTTTACTAGATAACGTATTGATTTAAAATAATGTATGATTACATGGTATGAAATACATCATGTAAAATAAGATTTTTCGTTTGAAAATTTAACAAATCTGCCAACGACCTATGGTATACCCTTATTATACTAAAAATTAACATTTTTTCTCAAAATTTAAAACATGTCTTTACTATTTTTGTTGTTTGTTTTTGGGGTGTTATGCCGTGTTACGCTACCTCCTCTTTTAGCCGACGTTTGCTGGCTAAAGGAGGAGGTAGCGTAAAACGGCATAACACCCCAAAAACAAACAACAAAAATACTTTTGGCCGTGAAAATCTAAAATCATATATGCCTTTACTAGATAAAAGAACAATCTTTCGAAATCAATTTATAATTTTTGTGGAAAAGAGCCAATACGTCTAAAATTTGATTTAAAAATGACATATTTCCGGCTTTCTCTGGTTATACCCTCTAGTGAAGAATAAAAAACAAACAAACAAAGCTTACTGCGGATAATGTTGGCAAATCACAGTTTGTCGACTGATAAATTAAACAGTTGGCGAAGTGCAGGATGTTGTTGGTCCGGTCCTGGGAAGAACGTGTAAGAGTATTTATATAAATACCAGATGGGGACCTTGTTAGTAGCATTTCGACAACTTCTCAACATGGGCTTCAACGTCTTTATCTTTTGTGCACTGACGACGCTCTGCGTGGTAGTTGTTGCAGATGAAACTCTCATTCCGAGAACTGTCATTGCTGGATCCATCGACTGTCCTAAGGGCCAGATTCCCGACTCCAAAGGAAAGTGCCAGGAGGCTTCACCAGTTCCTGAAATAGCATTGCGAAATATATTCACTGTTCCGAAAAGCTGTTCAACTTGTCAAAAATATGCCAGGGGACGTTGCAGGCAAATTCACGCTTGTGATGAAGGCTCTACAGACGCTGAAGGATCTGCAACCATCTTGCATGAACAAAACCTATAGTTGTTGTGGATAGTAACAAGTGAAAAATTTGTGTTACGCAGTGATATAAAGTGGAAATCTGTAATAATAAATGAATAATTTAATACCTGGAACTTAAAATGGTGTAAGTACCAGAAAAAAGGAAGACGTTTTTATTTTAAAATGCAATACATTTTGAAATGCCCTCAATTTTATAAATGAAAACATGATCCTGTTTTCTGACACTTAGGACCGTTCAAATTTCCGTTTTTTTAAATGGAAAACCATAATGATAAATGTAATTGAATATCGTGAACTTAAAATATTGTAAATTTCAAAAAAAAAAGTTTTAATTTTGAAGTTAGTGCGTTTTTTTAATATTTTTATCTTTATTAGTTTTTGAGTTACAATTTGTTTTATTCTATGCCTGCCTCACTACGAGAACCTGTGTTGAGAGCAGGCGCTTAGCATGAGTAGTTTATAATAATAACACATGCAAAGTACAAATAATAACACAATATTACAAGTAACATACTATCGCGTTATAATAATACTATCAATTTCATAAAACGTAATTTTTTCTGGCATAAAGGACATCTTAATATTCCGGTATTTAATTGGAAAACTATATTAATATATTGTACGTAATTCGGGAACTTAATACGACGACAGTGCCAGAAAAAAAGAGAGATGTTTTTATTTTGAAGTCAAAAGTACGTTATGATTTATTTTCAGTTTCATAAATAAAAAAGGGATCAATTTTTCTGGCACGTAGAACCTTAATTGTTAAGTTAACCTTAGTTTTTAATTGGAAACCATAATAATCTAATATGATTAAAAAAACCGGGAACTTAAAATGGCGTAAGTGCAGGGAAAACGTTTTTATCCCGAAGTGAATTCTTTTTTTTTGGCACATATGACATTTTATGTTTCCTGTTTTAAATTTAACATTAAAATAAGTGCCATGTGCACACAAAGTAGATTTTAGCTTACATTCATGCATATATTAATAATACGCAATACTAATTAATTTAGTATATAATTTGATTTCTATTATTAGGAAAAGTTTCGTGATTAATAACGGTATGTGTCTTGGCGCAGCTATTCTGGATTGGCGATTTGCAGAATATTGGACCATAAACAAAAATGTAAAATAAATTTATTGTTTACTTAACGACTTGGTTTCATTCATATTATTTTTTAAAGTAATTTAAATATCTATGGTGCACAAATTTAATCTAAGCAATTAAAATTATAAATAATAGCATTCCAACAATATTAAGAGGGCACATCAACGAGTTTGAAGAGTTGGAAAGAAATTTTTTGGAAACGGAAAATTCCATACTCGATTCTCGTTCAAACGCTGATTTTTTTAGTCGTTTTCTTATTCATATTATTTAAAAGCACTTATAGATAAAGATAATAACTCAGTATATACCAGTATATCGATGGTTTAGAGCACACTTATTGTTTTTCCAGTTTTACGATGTGTAGTTTAAATCTTCATCTTTGTATATATATTTTTTTCACGGACAATGTATTTCCAAATCTATTAAAATTCATAATTATTGCATTATTAAAATTGAAATTTAATACACCCGACATGCTATTCTTGACATACATCTAAGTGTACTTTAAAATTTAAACCATCAATTTGTTCTGTTTTTATATTCCTTATAATTTGGGAGGCGGGTATAGGTACCGCCACCCGGAATATTTTATTGGATAATCAACACCTCTGCAAAAGGCAACTCAAGTGGTTATCATAGTGGTTTGGTAACTTAGCAGGGATGCCCGAGTTCATGAGGTCAGGTTTGTCCGAGTCTTGGCTGTGGATGCATCTGGTGGATCTCAGCGTGGAGGGATGGATTCATACGTCAGTCACTTCTGGAGACACTGACCCCAGATTCCTACTCACCCCTCATACATTTTTACTTCCTAGGACTTCATCTCCTTCCTTTCCTCAAAAGACACGCCATACAGCATCCCCAAACATGTTATTTGCCATGAGAGAATTAATACTTTGCAATAGGCCACTTGCATGGACTTCATAACGACTTGGAAAAAATCGTGTGGATAGATTTTTTTACAAAGATTACGAAAATGTTAGTAAAAATTTTTAGAAATGTACAGTTTTTTTTATTTATAAATAAATAAATCCATTATTTGGGCTTGTGACGTCACTACATGAAAATGTCCCGTCTCCGAAAATGTTCCTATTGATTTTATAAAATTCCACATTGATTTTTTTTTTTTTATATGGCATCACTTTGATATTAGGCGAATTTTTGAATTTGACATTTAACGTTCACTAGATTTATTGTTTGTTCTCTGCGAACGTATCATTTGGTTTGATTTTTTGACAGATGTAATGAAGAGAACCCCGTACATTTAATGTTGTCCGTGCGTGATTTAGAGGTATAATGATAATGGTGCAGATTTTAACAAAATCAAATTTTATAATATTCTTATTATTATTATAATTTACAAGTACAAGTATATTACATTTGATTTAGTAATATAGACGTTGAACATTATAATGATTTATGATCAATAAGATGGATCAAGGAAAAAAATATTTATGAGATGTAATATTTTTGGTATGTCTCGTTATTCTCCTGTATCATTCGTGTGGAAAACGTTCTTTTTTTAAAAATGATTTTCGGCTATGTAATTATCGTTTTTTTGCACCTATAAAATTATGTCCCGTCTTTCCGGTTTATAAAATATGGTCTGATTTTTCGGATTGAAATTTTCAAAAAATCGCCAGGGTTTCAAAAATACGATTAAAAAAAAAAAACGGAATGCCTTAGAATATTTGCCTAAACCGGATTTTTTTTAAAATATGATGCAAGTGACCTATTACAAATAAGACTTTACTGCTATGAACATTTTGCTTCCCTTTTCCGTATCATAATTATGCAAATCGGCCGTTATGCAGAAATGTACAAATTGAAAACGTCATACAGGTGTGGTTCGCCATTAGAAAATAATTGAGAACCCTGCACTGTTTTTTTATTTATTTTTTTATTATTTTATTTATTTATTTAATTGAATATAATAACATGTGATACAATATAAGATATGGGTAGTCCAACAAAGCTGTGACAGATCAGCTTGTCTGTAGGTTCTACCATTTAATATTATTACATAACACAGATTAGCCTAGATTACAAAATTAATACTTAATATAAGATTTAAGATAGATAAATATGTTGTTCATTTATTAACCACTTTTTTGTCAGTTTATGGCAGGGTTCCTCATTATTTTTTAAATTAATGTTTTGATTTAACATGTTGTAAATCAAGGGTATCATATATTCGAGCGTTCTGCTACCATACTTATTTGATATTCGTGGAATTTTTAGGCCTTGTTTTCGGTAAATCTTGTTGTGTGATTATGCACCAATAAATTTTTATACGTGCTTTCTCCCGAATTATCCATAATTATAATGTACCAGAGAAGCCCTTTAATTGGAAGTAGCCCTCAGACCCATACAGTGATTTTAGGTTGTTTCTTTGTTTGTAAATGCTAGGCTTAACAATTTTTTTAATTATAGCAGTTTGTAAATTTTGAATGTATTTAATATTAATTTTGCTCGAGTGTCCCCAAGTTCGAATTCCATATCTAAGAATGGATTCGACCATAGAATGATATATAAGTTTGAGAGTGCATCGAGGCAACACAAATTTTAATTTATAAAAATTACTCGCCAAAACGTTTGTGCACCCGACTTGCTGACGTTTCTGACGGGTAGTCAAATACCTATTATATTCTTGACCTCCTTGATTTTAATGTATGCCAGATCATCAGGGCCAGCATATTGATGCTGTGATGAAATTTTTACACCAAACGAAAGGTTTAATCGTATGTCCCAGGCCATGATTGCGTAATTAATAATTGACTGGTATAATATTATTATGTACATTTTACTCTGAAGCCGATGTTATTCAATCAGCGCAGTATTCCTATAAACATATTATCTGTATTTTATGTTAATTAAATGAAGTCGCAATAAACTATTAACACGAGATTTATTTGAAGACTGAAAAATTTTTTTAAGACCTTTGTACGAAGTATGTAAAAATTAATGTAGAAAGATTTTTAGCTGCAGAAATCATATAAATCTAAGAGTGGCAGGAGTTGTTTAAATTGCATTTTGAGAGGTCTTCCGCCATCTTTTACATTTTTTTTTATTTTCTGTCTGTTTCGTATTTCCATTGAGAGTTATTATCTTCAATATTAAATACTAGCTGGTTCCCGGCATGCGTTGCAATGCTGTATTCAAATAAATACATTGTTTCTCGCTGAATCACCTTTCCCGTGCATCCCCGTTTCCCTCCCGCGTCCCCTTCCTAGCTAGGTTTATAAATTATAGCCTATATGTTATTCTGATGTATAAGCTATATTATTGTAACAAACACACATACATCCATACAAAGTTCCCCATTTATAATATTATAGTAAGATTACAATGAAATTTAGGCTTCACTAAGTTATCCTTAATAAAATTGACTTAAGGTTAGTAGAGGGTAGTTTCTAGTCAAATATATACGTTTTAATTGCATGGTCATTGTTATTGTCATGATGATTGTTATTACTTCATTTTTAAGGTAACTATGCAATATTATTGGTAACTAACTAGTGCAGATCCGTAAAAAATCCACGGAATATTAGATTTGTGGAGTTTGCAAGGCTAAAAATATTTCTTTATTTATCGATTACTAGCAGACCCGATCACACGTTGCAGTGGCTAACGAAACACAACGCCATTACCCAACCTTTATAAAATCCACACCACCCGCTTGCCAGCTGCCCGCTGCTTGAATTGAATATTTGAATTTCTCGGCTTTTCTCTACTATAATAAGCATGTATTATACACATAAACCTTCATCTTGAATCACTCTATCTATTGGTGAAAACCGCATGAAAATCCGTTGGGTAGTTTAAAAGATCTATTCGCACATACATTTTGAGAAACTTCATTTTATACTATGTAACACAACGCCATTACCCAACCTTTATAAAATCCACACCACCCGCTTGCCAGCTACCCACTGGCTGCTGCCCGCTGCCTGAACTGAATATTTGAATTTATCGGCTTTTCTCTACTATAATAAGCATGTATTATACATATGAAAATTCCTCTTGAATCACTCTTTCTATTGGTGAAAACCTCATGAAAATCCGTTGCTTAGTTTAAAAGATCAATGCGCACATACATTTTGAGCGACTTCATTTTATACTATGTAATGATGATGATGATGACGATGATTTGTTTATCTAAATATAGGTAGGTATCAACGTTATCGCTTGCCTTTACAGTCAGTTCTAATTTTGAAAAGGACTCTTTTAGATACATATCAAATCCCAGTTCTAGAATTTGAGAAGTATTAATTGAACCGGAGTTACCGACAGATAGAAAGACCGACAACCAAAATAATTATCTTATTTTATGTGAGGTAGGAAAGTGGTGAAGGCATATATCAACGATAGAACTGTTGTGACCTCTCCCTCTTTCTCATAAACGACGTATTTAAATTTATTACAACAAGCGCTAAATCAAATCCAGGTTCTCAACATTCATCGAGCCTTACTAGGTCAAATATTCTATGTTATCCGGAAGACAATATTATATGTAAAATAAAAAATCTTCTCAATTCTCTAAGTGAGTCTGGGTTTGAGACGATATTGGCCTGGGTCCCTGCCCATTTGGGTATCGAGGGTAATGAGATGGCCGATTTTCTCGCCAAATCTGGTTCAGATTCCGGAACTATCCCACTAAATTTTAGAATTCCTATCTCCGATGTCTTCCCGATTCTTAAATCCAACATGACTCGTGCCTGGGAAGAAAATTGGGCAGTCTCCAAAATAAGAACTGGATCTTTCTATGCTGGAATTCAAAACCATATCCCTGCTAAGCCATGGTTTCACGGTAAAAAACTTTCAAAACGATTCATTTCATGTATTTCGAGAATGAAAATTGGTCACTGTTCAATTGCATCTCACTTGTCTAGAATTAGAGTTTTAGATGATCCGGTCTGCCAGTGCGGTGTGGAAGAGGAAACCCTTGACCACGTTTTCTTTAACTGTAAAAACCATTCATCTTTCAAGAACATATACCGCCGGCTTATTAAAATCACACACCAGTCCCCCCTTAAGATTTCATACCTTTTATCTCTTAACAATTCTCGTGTTCATACAGCTTTATGCAAGTTTATTAACCTGAATGAATTCAATATTTAATTTGTTTTAGTGATCTAAATGAGTCCAATATTTAATTTGTTTTATTATTTTCCCAATAGATTAACCGAATTTTTTTATCCACTTTAACTATTACCGGCACAAAGCACTCTTTTCAGGGTGAATTGCCTAAAACCAAAATAAAAAAAATAAAAAAACTTCCAACGGAGCTCTCAGCAGCAGGATAGATACTTAACACCAGTAAAGTCGCCTCACTTCACAGATATTATTGTTTTTCCTTTTGACAGAAGTACATTCATCGTTCCGCTAAAACCACCGATTAGTATTTAAAATTAGAATAAATAGATTATTACAATAATTGACTTAAGATGGTCTTCTGCTTTTATGCTTTGGTGACGCTTTGCTCAGTATGTGAAGAAGGCAGTGTGATTCCAAGATCCAACATTGACGGATCCTTCGGTCGTGACGAAGAACAAATTATCATTATGGATGTGAATTTGACGGAGCAGGTGGAAATTGCAGAGGAAATTCTAGAATTTGCATCCAGGACTATGTTTCTAGGGCCTGCCCAATGTCCTATGTGTTATGCAAAGAGCAGAAATGGAGTTTGCGCATAGACATCCAAATGGATAGACAAGCAGTTACAGGTGAGGGGTAAAACCAAAATATGGAGGGCGAAGAGGGGAAAGATGACTGTGATTCGTTATACAATCAAACTGACAGTAAATAGACATCTCGCATTACAATATCACCATTTAGTTCTTAAAAGCAAAATCTGCTTTGAATGAATAGACCTTTTTACATGGGAGCGTGAATTGCTTGCCACGATAATAACATATTTGCTAAGGCCAAATGCTCGCCCCAAAAAGACTCGCTCCAATACACATAGCAATATTTTGTTGCCGTGTTTAGTTAAAACACTATTACAAATGTTTCATAATTTACTTACCCCTGTAACCAGCGACGAGCACACTGGAGAACCGCCCACATTCGCTATGTGCACATTGATATGTAGATATATTGTATAGATTACGCTCAGAGTAACAATATAGAGAGGGAGTACTAATATTTGTCCAAATCGTTGACAAATTCGGAAAATATAGCTCTCCCTTTCCGCTCGTTTCCATGAACGTATGAGAAACAGAGACAAACGTTTGCTGTTAAAAACATAAGATTTAAACCATATGTAGCCACTTTTGAAAGCGCGCGAACTTAACACTGTTATGATCTGTCAGACGTGCGAAGGGTCGAAAGTGCAAAAATATTGTTATAATTATGTTAATTAAGCGAAATATTAAAAAAAAAACGCTATGGCTATATGTGCATTGTATGGGTGCCTCAACCGTAGTACAAAAGGATAAAAAAAAATCAGTTTTCACAGGTATTTATTAAAGAATTCATGGTTTTTGCTGTGTTCAATCTTTGATCTCAAATATTTAATACGTTAAACTACAAACACCATAAGTAACTTCCACCAATATTTAAACATTCCTTCACTATTTGTATCAATATAATAAACTTTCGATTTGTTTGCGTTTTAATGCACTTTTAATCTGTTTTAGTTACTAGAAATCTTGCCTGAATTATAAGAATGCAACATACCGATTTCAGTCGGCAGACTGAATGTATCTCTGTCTCTTTCTATCTTACAATATCAACGTTAAATTGTTGGTGAATGTATAGAGACAGAATAATCTTTGTCTTTGCGTTTCTTTTTCGTTGTAAAAAATTCAGGGCTGTGCTAAAATTGGTTTATTATTAAATATTTAACTATTCACAGATTTCCGAAGGATAAAAACAGGCTTAAAGCATGGATTAATGCAACAAATAGAGAAAATTGGTCTCCAAAATACCATAGCGCAATATGTTCAGCCCATTTTATAAGTGAGCACTTCAATACGACACAAACAAGGGTTCATCTGAAGGATTTCGCGGTGCCTTGTAATGCAAAAGTACCCTTGGTACAGAAGGTAATGCATATTTTCTTTTTGACACCACCATGAAAACTATAAAAAAAAGTAATTACTACTTACTATTGATTAATACAAAATAATATTTTCAGATTATACCAAAAAATGTGTCCTCCCCGACTGTGTCAGAAGAGGCGAAGAGATTAAATTCGAAAATAGATGTTGTAAGTATATCGTGTGTAAAAAATAGAAATATAGCTATGAAAACAAAATTGAAATAAATAATTATTGGGTTGCACTTTTACAGAGAAACCAACAAAATAAATAAATTAAACAAATTTTACATATTATAAATATATATTTTTACGTAATGACTAATGACTAACAAACTACTTACTTACCACCAACTAATTAAAATATATATTTTCAGATAATTCCAAACTCAAATGTGTCCTCACCTGTGTCAGAACATTCAATGCAGACATAGATGTTGTAAGTATATTGTGTGTAACACAAACGAAATACAGGTATGAAAACAAAAGTGAAATGTTTTTTATTGAGTTTTATGTTTACAGATTATGAAAAATTCAGATGACCTTAGACCTGGAATTATATCACCTTAGATTTATATCACACCACAATATTTTACCTATATTATATTACTTTTGTATTTAAACTAATTTTTAAATATTTTTTTATTGAGGAAGACATGACACGACCAAGTAAATCTGATACTTGAGTCGGGCCATGTCAAGAGTCAGAATAATAGAAGAGCACGTATGAGACGATGTATGAATGTGAATGAGGTAAGCAGTGCGTTCCAAGACCGAGTTGTTTGGCGGTTCATCCTCTCTGCGAAAACGGCGTGATGGTTAATTAGTTAACTATTTTTTTATGGAACTGAAATTAGTTTTATATATAAATGTATAAATATAAATATTTTCGTTTGTTACGCTTTTTCTAAAAATTATATTAAAATGTTCTTTAATTCTCAACCTCTTTAACATGAGCACTACTCTAAAGAAAAGTGTAACTCGATTTATATGGTTATATATTTAAAAAAACTTTATTTAATGTATATATTAGTGTGTAATTATGCCATTAAGATTAATAAATAAATTTAAAAAGTTTCGTTGTTTGTATTTTTATTTATAATCTAATATCTATATTTTTAAAAATATATAGATGTAGATATAAAAATATATGTTTATATAAAACAGAAATTGCTATTAGATACGAGTCGCGACAAAATACCTAATTGTCTTAATTTTTGACAACCCTGCATCAGTTTGTAAGCCACATCCCTAGTGGTCAAGTGACTCCACAATCTGCTAACAACATGTCGCATAGTGCGGTCTCTTTATATTGTTACTCTGAGAGCATACGCTACCGTTTTGGCGTTGTATTTCGTTAAATGTATGGATGTTACCTTCTAGCTGTTCACGGCAAGAATGATGACGTCACACATTTTAGATTCAAGCGAGGCTCTATCCCCTCCCCATGGAGCGAGCCGGTTCCAAGGAGGAGCTCCAGCCGGCGCCATGTGGAGGGGGAAATAATACGTTTTTATCACTTAGGGCAGGTCCGTGTATATTCATATGTCCGTGAGTTTGCGGAACGATCTACAGTTGTACTTAATTTTTTTTTTACATAAGCTTCACACAGGAGGCCCTGAAGAAAATAATTTCCCTCAGGTCCTATGTCATCTTTGGGAATGCTGTGTGGAGGGTTTTTTTTTAGGAAAGGAAGGAGAGGAGAGTTCTGGGAAGGAAAAGGGTTTAAGGGGTGGGTAGGAATCTGGGGTTCAGTGTGTCTTGGTCATCCGCCTCCAAGACCTAGACAAACCTCACCCCATGAACCCGGACACCCCTGCTAAATCATCAAACGTAGCGAACCACTTGGGGTGACCTATGGCAGTGGTGTTGGTTATCCAATTAAGGTTCCCGGAGCGGCGGTACCCATTCCCGCCTCCCAAAAACTTAATAAATAATATCACGCTTTTATCTATTACTAGCTGGGTTACCCGGCTTCGCTCAGGACAACATTCGAGAGGGTTCTGGAATGTTTAACATTGATGTTCCCGATTCCCTATTCCCGAACATTCCACAATTTTCCAGAATGTTCCGAGATATTCTGGAACATTCTGGAATGCTCTCAAATACTCTGATTGGCGTATCCGGCTTCGCTCAGGGAATTGATGCGAGATTGAATTGACGTTTGAATCCACGACGGAACTTGCTTTTTATACCCCATTTGGGTAACCCCATAAAAAATATATTTAAAATGTTTCAGAATAATGTTCCAGATCATTCCACAACATTCAGGAGTATTCCGGAATCTTTTACAATGATTTGGAATTTTTCGGTATGTTCCTGAACGTTCCATCCTATTCCGAAACATTCCAGAATGTTCCGGAATGTTCCGAAATGTGGTGGAAAGCCAAAGAATACTTTGGAATGTTTTGAACTGTTCTAGAAATTTCAAGGGGGCGAAAGTTTCAGCCATTATCTCTGTAAAAGCACGCCTTTCAGGTAAAAACGGAAACTCCCGTTATCGTACCGGGACTCGTCTTTGAGTTTTAGCCACTTTTTTAATAATGCACATTGAAGATTAAGATTATCCGACTTTCCAGAACCTTTTAGACTCACCGACACTCTCCGTCACTCATTTCTGAAAGTTTCCATAACTTTTTCCATCCATAACATCACAGAGCAATAGGGAACCTTCCAGAACTACCTAGAAACTTTTAGACTCATCAACACACTTCATCGCTCCTTCCAGAACTTTCTAGAGCTTTATCGAGCTTTCTAGAACTTTTCGGAACCTTCTAGACTCACCGAAGTACTTCGCTATTCCTTTCAAATTTTTCTACAACTTTATCGAACCATATAAAACTTTCCGGAACATTAAAAAATCACTGAACTAATATACTCCGCCATTCCTTCCAGAATACTACAGTTTTATCGAACCATATAGAACTTTTCGGAACCTTCAAAAATCACTGATATACTCCGCCATTCCTCCCATAACTTTTTACAGCTTTATCTAGCCGTATTGAACTTTCCAGAACCTTTTAGACTCACTAACGTACTCCGCCCTCCTGCCACAATTTTCTACGGCTTATCGACCCATCTAGAACTTCCTGCAGCTTTGTGGAACCTTCTAGAATTTTCCGGGACCTTCTAGACATACCGACACACCCCTCCACTCCTATTAGAACTTTCTACAGTTTTACGGAACATTCTATAACTTTCTACAGTTTTATCGAACATTCTAGAACTTTCCGGAAACTTCTAAACCCACTGTCATATTCCTTTCAGAACTTTGTACAGCTTTATCAAACTTTCTAGACTCACCGACTTACTCCGCCACTCCTTCCAGATCTCTGTACAGCTTTATCGAACCTTCTAGAACTTCCTTCAGCTTTATCAAACTGTCTTGATCTTTCTGGAACCATCTAGACTCACCGACATACTCCGCCACTACTTCCAGAACTTTTTACAGCCCTATCGAACCTTCTAGAACTTCCACAGCTTTATGGAACCTTCTCGAATTTTCTGGAACCTTCTAGACACACCGACATACTCCTCCACTCCTTTCAGAACTTTTTACAGCTTTATCGAACCTTCTTGAACTTTCCGGAACCTTCTAGACTCGCTGACATACTCTTCCATTTCTTCCAGCACATTCCAGAGTTTTATCGAATTTTCTAGAAGTTTCCGGAATCTTCTAGATTCTTCTTGAAATTTCTAGAGTCTTCTTAGAACTGAGGGAGCGGGCCGGATCGGCAGAGACGGGGCGTGAAATAAAAGGCGTCAGTAGATGTAGCGAGTTAGTGATGCTGATGCGTTGTTGATGCGTGAAGATGGTCAGGAGACTGCGGCGGTGAAGATCACAGGTCTTCAGGGAGCCGGCGTGTTGCTCTACACCGAGGCTGTGTAGAAGTGACCTTGGTCCAGGCGGTCGATCACCGTCGTGTTGGCGGGATATGGCAGCTGCGTGTCCTTTGAGTCGGCGCACACACGTGACGCAGGAAGGAACCTTGAGAGGCGGTGAGGGTTTTTTTTTAGTTTTTTTTTTATTTTTTTATTTTTACAATATTTCTGTTACAAAAATCTTACAAAACTGATCAATCAGTTTGATTGTAAGAAATCTCTCATTTTTCCCATTTACTGAATACTAATATACTTTTAGGTTTTACATAGTAATTACTAAGCATAATACTTAATTTAAAAATATTACACAGCAAAAAGTATATTACTTAATATTAATTTCTAATTATTATAAACTACTAATTATTACGATGTTTATGAATACAGTGTATGAGAGTAATTTCCAAGTATTTAATCAATATTCGATCTAGGTATACAATATTATTTGGTTTCATGTTCTATTGAGATAGAATGATTTAACCTTTTTTTTATTTTTGAATAAGATGTCTCATTTTTAATATTTTCAGGTAATGCGTAAAATATTTCCGGAATTTTATGCCTCTTTGTTCTATCACCGTATACATTATGAGATTTATCAATAATAAACATTTGTGCTTCTCTATGCCTAGTAAAGTAGTTGTGGTTTACAGGTTTTTTGAATTCTGTATTCCAGAATTCATCTAGCGTTAATTGGTATTCTACCTTACTGTGTATAGAGAGGACATTACACAAGGAGAAAAAATTTTATAATCGCCTTCACATAATCGAACTCTTTTTTGCCCGATATCAATTTTAGGAAACGGATTTGTAACTGTTCAATTTTATTTAAGTATGCTTTGTACGTTTTTTTTTTTTTTTTTTTTTTTTTCATACAATTTTTGAAAATACACTTTTATGTTTTTTTTTCTTGATTACCATACTAGGCTAATGCCCGTGTTAAGGTAATCATACATGATATAAGTTATACAGTGTATGAACTAGAACAAAATATAGGTTTGAAATAGAAATTATAAGATATTAGAAACAAGATAAAGAAAAAAGATAAAAATATTTAAGGTAAAATATAACAAGATATATGTATACGTACGCACATACAAATACATATGCACATACATACACAAATACATATAAATACATACAAACACACATATATAAATACATATATATATATATATATAAATATATAAAGGATTATAAAAAATAAAATGTTTTAAAAAATAAAATACTATATAAAATATATAGAAAAAATAAAATACTAAAATAAAACTATATAAAATACTAAGAAGTAAGATTTAAATATGTTAATCTATAAAAAAATTTTTATGAAAGCTAAAATTTTTACTGGAGGTTTGTCAAGTATGATATTTTATTTAGTTAATTTAATTATTTTCTTTTCTTTTAAAATGGTTAGGAAGTCATATATTCTTTAAAAAAATCTCGTCCCTTTTCGAATATCCAATTTTGAACACGAATAGTAATTAGAGGTATGGTAATATTTGATTTTATATCGGTGCTCAATGCATTGTATATTTTGGGGGCAATGAACCAAAATTGTCGGTGAGCGAATGTGGTTCTAGTTTTTGGGACCACGCATCCCAGATTTGATGAAAAGCGGGTTTTGGCTTGATGTTGTGGAGCCACCATTAGGTTATTTTTCCGTATGTAGAATAGGCTTGTCTTAGTGAATAGTTGGCGAATATCTAAAACCTTAAATTTAGTATATAGCACATTAGAGGGGTGGGTAGGTTGGCATTTAAATATGATTCTCAGTATTAGTTTTTGAACAGTAATTATTGGATTAATGGCGGATTCTGTGCAACCACCCCATCCCAAAATACCGTATGTTGCAATGGATTGAAAAAGGGAAAAATATACGCTTCTAAGTGTTTTTAGGTCTAAGATGGATCTAAGAGAGCAGAATATATGGCAGAGCTTACGGAGTCTTTTAACTGTGCCACTTATTTGTGCTTCCCAACGTAATTGGTCATCTATGATTATGCCCAGATATTTAACTTCCTTAGATGATTTAAGGGTAGGACACGTGCAATTTATAATAGGTGGGGTTCCGGGTGGGTGTGGGTGCATGTTTAGTGAACACGAGTGAATTATTGGTTTAGGGCAGTTGATGGGAAAATTATGTTTGCGTATGGAAAACGTCATATATTGTGTTTTGTCAATATTGAGTGTAAGGAGATTTGTGTCAAGCCAATGCCTCACTTTTATTAGGCCATTATTAGTTTTGTTTATAACTGCTTGCCATGTTTCATCTTCGAATATTAAGACTGTATCGTCAGCAAATGATAATATCCTACCTCCAATATCCATGGTACATAGTGTGTTGATGTATAAAAGAAATAGGATTGGTCCTAGTACACTGCCTTGCGGTACACCGTAAGACATGGATAATTTTTTGCTTTTATTTATTTTTTCAGAGTGGATAAGAGTTTGTTGAGTTCGGTTTGTTAGATAGTTTTCGAACCATGTGTAGGGTATCCCAGTTATTCCGATCTGTTGAAGTTTTTTAAGCAGTAAGGGATGAGAGACCGTATCAAATGCTTTTGAGAGATCGAGGAAAACAGCAAGCGGTTTTCGACCAAGGTCGAGATTAAAGGAAACTATTTTTGTGAGGGCGGCTATTGCATCTGATGTACTCCTACCTTTGCGGAAACCATATTGGTTGTCCGATAATATTTTGTTATCTTCAAGGAACTTGTAGAGTCTATTCTTCACCGCTTTTTCTATGATTTTAGATATTTTGCTAAGAAAGATATCGGTCGATAGTTATTTACAGATAGCTTGTCTCCTGATTTGAATATTGGGATTATTGTGGCCTGTTTTAAGGAGTTAGGAAATACACCAGTTTTAAAGCTTAGATTGATTATATGTTTCAGAGGTGGGGCTATATATTTTTGGATATGTTTGATGATTTTTGTTGAAATGTGATCTATACCTACAGAGTTACTGTTTTTAAGGGATGAGATTAGTTCTAAAATTTCTGCGTCAGTAGTGGGAGTGAAGTGGAAAGGGTTATAGCTAAGATTAGTGAGGGGTATATTGTTTGCAAGATCTTTGTCTGAGACGTTGTGTCTATCTAAAATATTTTTTGCTAAGTTAGATCCAATATTGGAGAAAAATTGATTGAAATGGTCGGAAATTTTTTCGGGGTCGGAATTGACATGTAATATTTGGTCTTCGATGTTAATCTTAACAATGGGTGTATTGGTTTTATTAATATTGGCTATATCTTTAACGATATTCCAAATTTTTTTATTATCACCGTTAGCTTCACTGATTTGTTTATGGTAGTAATCTCTTTTGACACTGTCAATTATTTTTTGCAGTTATTTCTATAACGTTTGTAGAATAAGAGAGATGCATAATCGTGGGATTTTTTCTACAGAAGTTATGAATCTTATCGCGCTTTCTGATACAGTAGAGAATTCCTGCAGTGATCCATTTTTTTTTTTTTTTTTACATTAACTCCACACAGGAGGCCCTGAGGAAAACAATTTCCCTCAGGGCCTATGTCATCTGGGATGCTGTGTGGAGGTTTGAGTTTTGTGTCAGATCGTTTTTTTTTACTTTTTGTGTATGATGTAGCATCGGTTAAGTGGTTACGTAAGGTATTTGTAAATAATTCACATGCAGAGGTTACGTCGGTACAAGAATAGATAAGTTCCCAGTTTTCTTTTGAGACACTGTTTAAGAGAGTTTCATATGAGATCTTTTCTTGGGGGGAAGTATTTTGTGGTGATTTGTGATTTTTATGCGAGAGAGAAGTGATGATTGAATAGTGATCTGTAACAGTTGATTGATAGACAATGGATTTGGTGTCTAGTTCACTCTTAACAAATACATGATCTATACAACTGCTAGTGTTTGAATCTGATTTTCTAGTTGGTGCTGTAACGGCTGGAAAATATCCTAATAAAGTTAGTGCGTTTAGGTAATCATTTGCTTGAGGGTGCATTTTATTAATTATATTTATGTTAAGATCACCAATTATAAAGGTGTTTTGGCAGCGTTCAATGTTTGATAAAATTTCATGCAGTGAATGTATGAATGGGGTTATATTATGTGTATTCGGAGATCTGTACATTGTAAGAAGTGTTATATGATTATCAAGTTGAATTTGTAGACAGTTTGCATATTTAATTTTGATCTCTTTTACTGAGTGTGAGATGTGATTTTTAATGTATACAATGACTCCATCGTTCTGAGTTTGGTTGGGTAGAGTATTATAGTGATTGTAGTTTCTTATGGTTTTAGGGATGAAATTATCTTGAATCCAGCATTCACTCAAGACAATTATATCAAAATCTGAGACAAGGTCAGTGAGGAGAATTAGGAGTTCATCAAAATTTCTGTTTATACTTCTTATGTTCATAGAGAATATCGAAAGGGTTGAATTAAATAATAGTTGACGTACTACTTCGGAATCATTGGTAGATATACATGGGATTGGTGTTGTGTTATCTATTAAATCTGCTATGTCTTCCATTTTCTGGTTTTTTGTTTCGCATAAATTATTAACAACCAAGTTGTAGTGACATTAGTACGTTTATGAGATAAAGATTTAGTTGATATAAATATATAACATATGCATAAATATATAAACTCTAAATAAAGTTGTTGTGAATATATAATATAAGCACATAATGAATATATGACATAAGCATATAGTGTTAGCTTTGTGAAATAAGAATTTCGTTGTTGTGAATTTATAATATAAGAATATATAGTATATGTAATACAAACATAGATATATAAGGTATACAAATAGTTGTTGCGAAAATATAGTATAAGCGTATAGATAATATATAATACGAACGTATATAGAATATAAAATATAAGCATGTAAAAAATAAACTGTAAATAAAACATAAGCTTATAAACAGTATAAAACATCAGCATTAGCATAAAAAGTATATAAGTGGTATAAGGATTTAGTTGTTGCGAATATTTAACATAAGCATATAAAGTATTTATAATATAAGCATAGGTGTATAAAATGTACTTATAGTTGCTGCGGATGTATAACATAAGCATATAAATTATAAACATAAGCACATAAAGAATATAGAATGTAAGTTTGAAAAGAAAATAAAACATAAGCTTAAAGAGATTATAAAACATAAGCATACAAAGAAAATAAAACATAAGCATAAGCATATAAAATATACCAGTGATAAAAGGATTAAGTTGTTGTGGATATTTAACATAAGCATACAAAGTATTTATAATATATCCACGCGTATTTAAATTTGTCGTCTCTTGTTGCCTTACGGGCCAGGTACCATAGATGTTTGGCTCGAAAAGTCAGGTGTTCGGAAACGTAGACTTTCGAGCTAGTGACAGCAATCCCCAGTTGTTGTGTATTTAATTTTTTTTTCGGCTGGACTGGATGCTTGCTTGTTGTAGGTTTTGACATCGGAAAGAAATTGGTCACGGTGCATGTTAGTTTTGAATTTGAAGATGATGGGTTTAGGTTCCTTATTAGTTATTTGAGAAATTCGGTAATCTGCTTCAACTTCGTTTATATTAACATTAGACTTTGTAGTTTGATGAATGTTATAGAACACATTTTTTAAGTTCTCACCTTTTAGTTCAGGGATTCCCCGAACTTCAATGTTTTTAGACCTATTTGCACGGTCTATACTATCCATTTGCCCTTCCAAAAATTCAATTCGGGTTTCAAGTTTAGTGTTTTTATTTTTTAGCTCTTCATTTTGTTCTTCAAGATTATGAACTCTTATGAGTATATCTTCATATTGCTTACTCATATTCGATATCGTTTCCAGAATTTTATTATTTTGTTTAATAATAGAATTTTGAGATTGAAGGAGCTCGTTTGAGTTATATACACTCAAATCGGTCGAGTTTTTTATGGTATCCTTGTTTTGTTTATTGGATAGTACTTCCAATGGTTTCCCATCACTGCCCGTCATCGAGTTGATGCACTGCTTGCATTTTTGCTGAGCGCGACGTTCTTTAGTGAGGCGGCGATGTGTGTTCTCTGTCACGCCACCACAGTGGAGGTGATATGTCCCTTTGCACTTTGAGCAAACGAACATAGAATCGTCGGAGAGAATGTTTTCTGGGCAGGCACGGCACTCACTCATGTTGAATTTAGAGGTATGACTTATTAAATTTTTATGAGAATTATTTTCAGTATTATGCGCCTGTCTGCTGTAAAGTCCGCAATAGGGTTAACTTTCTTGACTTGTTTGTTTGTTGTCAAATGAATAGCGGAGATCCGTATCGAACTTTATAACGTTTATATTTTTATTAATCGGACAATTTAGACACTGTTTTTTGTGTTGAGTATTCTACTGTAGTGGTATATACACTACTTCACTGTTATTAGTTAAATTTTCACTTGGGTTTCAGAGATTTTTATGAATGTTTATATTCTTCGTTTAGTCACTGTGAATGAGATTTTCAACGGCTGATAAATCCGAAAAAATACACTAATTTGAATTGGAAATAGGCACAGTCGATGCGCGATATTGAATTTAGTAACTTCAGCAATTTACGGATCGATCACTTTAACTTTTTCTGTTATTATCTTTAATAATCTAGGAGATGACAGTGGCACGACACTTTGTTTGGTTGGTAGGTAGGTAATGACTAACGTTAATCCGTAACTATTTATTCCGTATCCTATAATTGATTCTGCTAATGCGTTTTATATACAGTATAATCTATTTTTATTAACAAAGTTTTTTAGGTGGTAAAATTTCCCTAATATGGATCTTAATCTATTACATACATTTTCAATATGATTTGACCAGTTTAAATTGACATCTATTGTAAGACCAAGGTATGTATATTGGTACACTTTTTCTATAATTGGGCAATCACACTGTTGGGATTGTTTTTTTTTGTGTAAACAATCATATGAATGACTTTTTATATTCAATTCCTTATCCTGACAACTTGCATATGGTGAGTGTATAAGCATGTATTTTTTTTTTTTTGCATTTATAATAATGCCATTGTCGTGTGACCATTTAATTATATTGTTTAGATCTGTTTGTAAAATTTCCTCAATTTTTTGTGGATTTTTGTCAGCACATATAATGCAAGTATCGTCTGCAAACATGTAACATTTACAACGTTTTATTACGTTTGGTAAACTGTTTACTTGCATTATATAACACGTCGGCCCCGATATCGACCCTGTTGCTACACCGGTGCTTGCTAACATTTCATCACTTAAAATTCCGTCAATTTTAACTTTAATTTTTCTATTGAACAGATAATTCTTAAAAAAAATTTTTAAAGGACCTCTAATACCACATTCCTCCATTGCCCTTAATAATGTATCATGGTCCAATGTGTCAAAGGCCTTTTTAAAATCTATAAAAATTATACCAACATAATATTTTTCATTTAAATGACTGTTTATATGGTCAGTGAATTTAGAAAGTAATTGTGTAGTACTTTTTTCTTTTTGAAATCCGTACTGTGTAGGATTTATGATTCTATTTTTTTCTATAAAAAAATGTATTTGGTTAAAGATAGCTCTTTCAATAATTTTATCAATACACGAGAGAATCGCTATTGGTCGAAAGTTTGTGAAATCTTTGTGGTTTCCTGATTTATATATAGGTCTGATGATGGATGTTTTAAGTTCGTCAGGCATGATACTTTTACTTACACAAAGGTTGATTAATTTAGTCAGTATTTGGATTATATTATCAGCAATTAACTTCAGGTCTTTAATTCTTATTTGGTCATTGCCTTCTGATTTTTTAACATCCATATCATTAATTATTTTTTTAACATCTTTTTGTGATACAGATCATCTTTTTGTGCGCTTGCTGTTTCATATAGGTTGCACCTATATGAAACAGCAAGCGCATGCTTGGTAGTCGATAGGTCGGGTGACATCTCATGTCGAGGCGCGAACGGGCCGGACAGCGGATGGTAGTTGGAGAAGGAATCCTCGAAGGTGTTGGAAATGTTCCTGGAGTCACACTTGACAAACGTTATTCACTTGCTGCTGACTGCGCGGGCGGTTGCCCCGCGAGGGTTGGAGAAAGTGTTACGGCACTAGACTAATTGTATTCACTGCTCGGTGTGTGTTACTCGACCGGATGAATGGAGGTACTGACTGAGACTGAGCGAGCTTTTTTTTTTCATTTTCTAGATTCTTATGTATCTTGAAGAGATGAATCATTTAAATTTACTGAATTTAAAGTTAATGTTCCTTATACAAATAAAACGGCGTCATATGCGCCTAGCAAATTTTTACCTCATGTGGGTATTTAAAAATAGTACCTGGCTGTTATAGACTTAGAGGTCATGTGTTTTGTCGGTAGGGAAAAATTGTTATGTAAAAAACCCTACTAAAATTGCATGTTTCGCTTAGCTTCACAAAGCAATTGAATTTGGCCCAGTGGAAAAATATGTACATACTTGTGTGTTTGTGTTATCTTGGGAGTGGGAAGTAGTCGGTCATGTCCTTTTATTTGGAGCTCCTCCGCATTTGCCTTTGGGAATAAGAAAACCATGAAAAACCTTATCCGGGAGGAGTCGGCCGACAGTCAACATGAAACTGTGCGGCCTTCAGTGATTTCAGTAGATGAAATCGGAGGGAGGGGGGAGTGGAACTTGGGAGGGGGGTTCGCGGGACGGGGGAAGTGGGAAGTGGGGGAGAGTGGAGTGGGGAGAGGGAGAGGGAAGGTGGAGGTGACGGAGTTGGAACGCGAGAGGGGAAGAGGACGCAGGAAAAGAAGGGGATGCGGAAGGCAAACGGAACGAATGAGGAAGGACACTCAGGGAGAAACAACTTCTTTATTAAATGGCATAGCAACGCATGGCGGGTACCAGCTAGTTGTGTATAAAAAAACCGACGTATTTCGTGAGCAATGCTCACTTCCTCAGGGTTTACTTAAACGAACTTTTACTTAACGAAACATGTCGGTGTTTTGTAAACAATAAACGTGGTTAAAACTAAGAAATCTATTAATTTTGAATTAAAATGATGCTACAAAATAAGTTTGCTGCGTTTGAAGAAATAATCATTTTTAATTAAATGAAGACAATATTAGCGAAACTCAATCGAAAATCTGAAGACAGAAAAATCATAAAAAGATATTGACACCTCTGGGACTCGAACCCAGAACCTTCGGCTTTCCGGGTCACAGCTCTTACCACTGAGCTAAGGTGTATCTATCCGATTCGGTCATTTTTAACTGTATCGTACTTCGACTAAGAACTACCAACATGATCTTATCATTTTTTTAACACATATTTTATTGGCTGCTATCTATGATTACAAGATTCAAACCCGAACTAAATGCTATCTAGTTAGTGTCTGGATAAATACTATACAGTTAAAAATATTAAATACAGTTAATAAATTACACCTAGATATACGATTTGAAGAAAACTACAATCAAAATAAAAAATAAATTAAACTAAAATACTCTAGTACAACCTCATAAGTTTACTTATTGTTTAGAAATATGCCTTAGTTTTTGCCTAATCAATTCTTTGAATCATTTATTAACTAATCTTTATTTTTATTACTTATATTCATATGTTCTCATAAAATTACTAATAATTTTTGTAATAATTATTAGTAATTTTATGAGAACATATGAATATAAGTAATAAAAATAAAGATTAGTTAATAAATGATTCATTATATTCATATGTTCTCATAAAATTACTAATAATTTTTGTAATAATAATAGTTATAATTTAAATTAAAACTATTATTACAAAAAAAAAAAATATATATATATATATATATATACAAGGTGTCCGAAAACTCGTAGTACAAGCGGGAAACTGGGGAATCCTCATCACATTTGGAGTCAATTTTGTGGTATAATTTTTTTTGATTTGAGCTTTCGTTTTCGAGTAAATCGAGTCAGAAGTTGATTTTTTTTTTGGTCAAATTCTTATAAATTATTACTGACGTTCATAGTACCTATCTAATAAAAACTAATTAAAAGAAAACAAACAAAGAAATCCGGATTTAAAGCATTATTTTGAAATTATCCATAATTTTATTCCGTGTAGTACGGTCGTTTCACGGTTAAAAACAGCTGTTCATTATTTTCGCGCTTTCAAGTCAAAGTGCAATGCGAAATTTGCTGTCCCTTTCTGCGCTCGGTTCGATCAACACAATAGAAGGGGTAAGCTACTAATCCGAACGGCTTGGCCTTGAACTGTGAACTTGCGAACCAAATTCTGTACCCGAAACATACGGAAGCAAGTCCAAAAAGGTAAATGTTCAGGAGATGTTGTATGATAGATAAGAAAAAAACTAATTATTAAATCAGTTAGTTTTGTTTTAAAAAGGAGCAAATTAAACTAAATTTTTATAGTAAAGCCTTTAAAAATAATTGTTTAAAAAAAAACGCTGACTTGAGTCAACTTTTCAATTTGGGAGGCGGGAATGGGTACCGCCGCCCCGGGAACCTTTATTGGATAACCAACACTTCTGCCATAGATCACCCCAAGTGGTTCGCTACGTTTGGTGATTTAGCAGGGGTGCCGGGTTCATGGGGTGAGGTTTGTCTAGGTCTTGCAGGCGGATGACCAGGACATGCTGAACCCTAGATTCCTACCCACCCCTTAAACCCTTTTCCTTCCCAGAACTCTCCTCTCCTTCCCTTCCTTTAAAAAACCCCTCCACACAGCATCCCCAAAGATGAAATAGGCCCCGAGGGAAATTATTTTCCTCAGGGCCTCCTGTGTGGAGCTCATGTAAAAAAAAACAAAAACATGGACTTGAGTCCTACTGCCTCTAAATGAAGTGGACTATTTTGTTATGACATGTGGTGTATTATAAAAGGAATAAAGTCCATGGTACACCCTTCTGCTTCTATGATAGTTGTTGCATCATGGTACTTGCATCCACATGCAATTTTGAAAATCTATTTTTTCTTCATAATGGGACTTCCATTCTTAACATGATAATTTACTTCAAGTCTACATCAAAAACTCATTTCTTCAAATTTCGGACTTGGACCGTTTTATCCTCGGGAACGGAAATAAAAAATGGTTGCTGACGTGGCACACAACAAACATGGCCGCCATTTGACTACAGTCGTGTTCGAACCAATTTGAACAAGCTTTTTTATTATTTTTTTATAATGTAATAAAATTTATCAATTTAGAAGGCGGGTATGGGTACCGCCACCGCGGGAACCATTTATTGGATAACCAACACCTCTGCCGTAGGTGACTCCAGGTACTAATATCTACAGCCTGTATGTCGGGCGAATATCAACAGCTCATATGTTGGACTAATATCTACGAACTTCAGAGTGTTGACTAATATCTACAGAGCTAAGATCGGACGAAAATCTATGACGGTCCTAGTGTTGACTAATATCTACAGAGCGTAGGTTGGACTAATATCTACAGAGGGCAGCTGAGCAAGAGGTTGTACGGAGAAGCTTAAATTACTTCAATTACGTAATTACTAATTACGTAAAGGCTTAATTGTTTAAAGTACATGAAGTTTTTGCATAATATTACGTATTTTGCTGTTTACGAGGACAATAATTTATTGAACATAATTTATTGGTCATAATACAAAGATATTTATTTATTTATTTATTTCGAAATACACGGCACCTCAACCTAAACTAACCTAACCTAACTCACATAGAAATAGTTATGGTAACAGACTACATAATTTAGAAGCACTCGAAATAAAGAAAGCTGTTAAAACAAAAACCCAAATCCTTAATAATCAGCTAAATGTGTCCAATAGGTCGATATTAGGGGTTTTTACATACATACATAAATAAAGTTTTTTTAAACTGCATTATTACGTTTTCCAATATGGTATACATAATTGCAAATCCAACCTATGCCAGTGCCGTAGATATTCGTCAACTTTGGTTCTCATAGATATTAGTCAGCAATTGAGCTGTAGATATTCGTACGCCCTTTGGTTCTCATAGATATTAGTTAGATTTTTTCAGTTTTTGGAATTCCTGTAGATATTAGTGGACGCCTTCGTCGTAGATCACCCCAAGTAGTTCGCTACGTTTGGTGACTTAGCAGGGGTCCCCGAGTTCATGAGGTGAGGTTTGTCCGAGTCTTGGCGGCTTTTATTTGTCTGCCTACCAGCTGCATGGCAGGAGATCGTGAGAGTGGTTGAGGCCGTACTCTCTCGAAACTCGAGCTAGTTTATACTTCCATTCAATAAATAAAGTTATAGATTTTAAACTGAAATACTCTGGCATTTTTAGTTGCTGAAACTTGAACTGATACCAGTAAGCATAATTTCACTTCTTCAGTATAACCAAAATTTAAAACAATTGACAAAAAATACAATTAATGAGTATAAACATCATACATTAATAGTGCGGTAATGAATCGGCTGCCGCGGAGCGACGCAGAGATGGTGCACCAAGCATTCACGGTTGATATCTGATGTTTTCTAGCCATAAAGTACACATTAAAATATATAACTTTATAGCTCTTAGAAAGGGCTACAATCTTTGTAGGAAACATTTTTTCATAAAATGTCGGTCTGAAAAGTTCTGTGACAAAATGTAAAATTACATGCCAAAAAATATACAAATTTTTACCATTTCATACGAATTACAAACAAACGGTAAAAGTTACGACGAAAGTTAACTGAATATTAATTGTAGACAATGTTACAGCAAAGAGAATAAAAAAAAATTCAACCCGATATGTTGTTTAGTAATCGATTTACAAAACCCTTACACTTTTCATGTTTGGGCGGGCACAGGCGGGGAAGCAAGGGGCGTAGGAGCGGGGACTTTTGGCTAAACACTTGTCTAAATGTTAGTAGTCGATGGTGTTTCAATTGGTGTTCTACGACTTAGGCTGACTGGACTATTAAAATCATATTCCACAGCCATGGGAGGAATGAATTCATGCGTCCGTCACTCCTGGATACACTGACTCTCAGATTCCTACCCATCCCTCATACCCTTGATAGGTATACCTATTTTTGTTTGATGTCCGCAATAATTAACTCTGCAAAAATCATACCTATGCTGCTAAAATAAATTAAATAATATTCCCAGTGTTCAGCGATAATTTAATAGGACTGACCGGATATTTGTTACGCCACAAATGTATTTCGTTATTTTTCGTCAGTTTGTTTTGTCTCTTGTTGATTGCGGTCGTTGACGTATGATGAAGATTGCGGTCGATTGATATCTTTTCTTATTGAACGGCGTACAAACCCTTCATTTAACAAGGTTTAAAATAAACTGTGTGTTATTTTCATATTTAAATGTGATTAATTAAATACCCCAGATACGATTTTAGATTTTCACGGCCAAAAGTATTTTTGTTATTAGTTTTTGGGATATTATGCCGTGTTGCGCTACCCCCTTCTTTAGCCAATGTTTCGGACACTGTTACGCTGTCCGAAACGTTGGCTAAAGAAGGAGGTAACGCAACACGGCATAATATCCCAAAAAGTAATAACAAAAATTAAATACCCTTTCATTTAACAAACATTAAAACAAAGTTTGTGTTACTTGTGTGTTATTTTCATATCTAAACGTGATTAATAATACTTGTGCGAGATCAATAAAACACCATTTCATCATAACAAACTCTAAAACAAAGTGTGTGTTATTTTCATATTTAAACATGATTAATTATTGTGCATTACGATGGAATAATGTCTTGGACGCTCACATGCTCCGCTCGGGGCTACTATCTACATAACAAAATAAACAGGTACGCTAATTAACCATATTGTTTAAAAGAGAAGAGGTGGGAGAATAAATGTTATTTTTTATGCATTAAACCGCTTACTCGTTAATACGGAATACTTTTTATCCAAACAGTTAGATTAAGCTTTATTATTACGAAAAGTGAGTATTTATGTCGGGGGAGAACAAAAAACATGCCAAAAATATGGATTTAACATTTTAATTTTGTTAAAATTAATCCACTCGCGCGGAAACGCCATGTTTCATCGTTTTTATTTTAACATTTCATCAATGCTGCCAATCATAGAAAAAATATTTTTGCGTATAACAAAGTGAATGCATTATTGACAAGTTTGTACCTGTATTTATAACAGTAGAACATGGAAAGAAATTTATTAGAATAATTACACAAACCCGCTAGACAAATCCTGCTTTGCCAACAAACCATTCAAAAACCAGGGATGTTTTTTAAAATGATGATGAAATGCGAGTTTATTTTAGATAATTTATTTTATAAGATTGGTAGGTACTTCCGACAAACGTCATATTTGATTGTCTATTAGTTAAAAAGGTAACATTCCGTATTATCCGTGCATCAAACTTCGACAACGTTGAACGTTCCGTATTATCCGTGAGGTGGAACATCTTCCATCTGTCATCATGACATTTCCGCCTTTTAAAAATTTTAACCCTAAATAAGCCGAATTTTTTTAAAAATATATTTTTTTTTTTTTAATTTTAAATTTGAAAATGCTTAAATTGAAAATCTTTATGTTTATTTGGGTTGTCTACGTGATGTAGGTTCACCAGTTTTCCGCTTGTACTACGAGTTTCCGGACACCGTGTATATACATATATATATATATATATAAGTAATTTTATGAGAAAATACGAATAAAGGTAATAAAAGTATGATATTTATTTATATTTAAAGTATATATATTTGTTATTTAAAGATGAAATTAAGTTAAACTAAAGTACATAATATTAAGATTAAGACTTGATCAATTACTACTAATCGGTACAATCTAATCAGAAAAATAATTAATTAATTAAAAAAATTAATTCATTTAAAACTATGTATAGTATATTTCCGGCACGTTCTAGAGTGGAATATACTCTCTTAAAGACTACCATTCAGAATTTAAACGTCGCTTGAAATGGCGTAAGCCGTGTTTGGTGGCCAGATCTGAATAGCCAGGTACTTCCCCAATTTCCTCGTCATATCCCCCTTCCCCTCCCCACTACCTTCAGCCTCACAATATACTCCAATTGGGATGCCAGAGTCTCACTGGCTCCATACTGGAGCAGCTGGTATTCTTGTGAAGTATTCATATTAAAAAAACAAAATCTTTGTTGCTAGTAATATAATAAAAAAATATATTGAATAAGTGACATTATAAGTATGATAAGAATAAAACTATGGTATAAAAAGACAGACTGACAACACTTTCATTTTTGACAAGTTATTCGTGGTGACTAGATCTGAATAGACAGGTTTCAGCATTTTCCACAACTTTCTCTCCCCACTAACTTCAACCTCACAACAAACCAAAATTGGGTTTGCCATAGTCTTACTGGCTCTAGACGGTTGGGAGCAGTTGGGACTCTTGTGTTATATTCAGATACAAAAAGTGATATTTTATGGAAGTAGGAACTTTTAGCTGTTTTTTGCTAAGCCGACTACACGTATAAGTATGACGTATTTTGTTATTACCGCATGCTCCTTCCGAAAGTCGAAATTATTGTTAGTAAAAATATTTTTACAACGGATTTTCACTCAAGATGCCTTCAGATATAAGTAAAATTGACTTTGGTTGTGTGGCCATATATCCTCTTTGCATACTTACGTGAAAAAATAATCATTTAGGGGATCAACTGTCAGAGGGATCAACTTTCCGCTGGATCAACTGTCGGGGATCAACTGCCGGCGGGCCAACGGACCCTTTCCAGAATGGAAAATACTCTCAATATCGCCCTGGTGAAAGACCGCCATTAAGAATTGAAACGTTTAAATGGATTTAGCCGTGTTTGGTGACCAAATCTAAGTAGCCAGGTACTTTCCCACCTCCTCTACCCATTTCCTCCCCCCCCCCCCCACCACCTTCAGCCACCCATCACCAATTGAAGATGCCAGAGTCTCACTGGCTCCAGAAGCTTGAGAGTTTATTTAAAATTATTTATTCTTGGATCTTTATCGATTGTTCTTAAATATTCTGCTCTCCAATTGTTTGTTAAATATGTGATATGATAAATTATTTATTTATTTATTCAAAAAATTCACAAGATATTATATATAGACTTTGATTGTCCAACTAGGAAATAACCGTTTAAGGACACTAAAATTGACAATATTATATCAATATCTTTTATATTATTTCATCAATGAAAACAATATTAGCGAAACTCAATTGAAAATCTGAAACAGATAAATCAGTCAAAGATACGGTTACATCTGGGCTTGCCGGGTTAGTGCCCTACCAGTCCAAGATGTGACAGTATCTTTTTCTGATTTTCCTGTTTCAGATTTTCAATTGAGTTTCGCTAATATTGTCTTCATTTAAAATGTTAAAACTTGAGGTTTTACTCATAAAGTTAAAAAAATATATAAGTAGGTACATGTTAATCAATTTTTTATAAGAAAGGCTCTCGTTTGATAATTTTTCGAAGGTTATTATTCACATCAATGTAATATATCATTGAAGAAGAAGATAAAACTATGAAAGAGAACAAGACACAAAAAAATAGAAAAAGATAATGGTCGCAACTGGGACTCGAACCCAGAACCTGAACCTGAACCAGGCGGGAGGTTCTGGGGTCAAGTCCCAGTTGCGACCATTATCTTGTTCTGCTTTTCTTTGTCTTGTTTTATAAATTTTCGTTTAGATTTTTATTGTTATCTTTTTCTTCAATAATTATTTTATTCAAAATTATTTATTGTTGATAGGCAAAGAAAGCGGGTATTTCTAATAATTCCTTATATTTTCAACTTAATAACAATTTAATATATATATATATTTTTTTTAAACCTTCAATTAGTTTACCTTGATAGAGATTATCGTTAGGAGAAAATGCTTCTAGCCTATACCCACTACCCACTGGGTTTTAGCTACTAAAAAGAAAACCCTCGTAAAAGTGAAATCTACGCCAGTTAGAAATTTACGTCGTTAATTCGACCTAACGAATTCCAGGCCACAATGCCCCCAAACCAAGAAAGAAATTGAAATTTAAAAAAAAAATAATGTAAATAGGTATTTGAAATGTTTTTTGAAAATCACATTTCACCAGATATCCCCACAACCTACAATACAATTTTATAAGATCATGTCTTCAATATGTTTCTGTAATAACAGTAAGACGCATATTATATCTGTTTGTTAACACGTTTATTTCAATGCACATAAACTTCACTTATTTATACACATTTATTTATAGCACAATTACAACGTAAATTTATTATGTGTTCTATACACTAGATACTTCTATACATGTTTTCAATACAATGGTCAACATCGCCTGTAGTAGATCTTTCGTTTGTAGACAAACTGTGTTTGAAGTTTTGCAGAATTCAGAAGACACAACGACAATCACCACTAAGACGATGATCGATCCCGATCTCCTGCTTCTCCTTCAACAGTTAACACCCTTCACGGATTATCATTCGGTACACAATCATAGATAACTCTGCAGCGTCCTTTTTTTAGTCTAAAGCACTCTGCACAAGGGAATCGGATGATCCCCCTCAGCGATCTTTTTAAAACACCCTTCTTCCTTCTATCCTGACTCTTTCCGTTAAATTCCAATTTCTTGTCTTCAGGATAGTTGATGGGTCCAGCAATAATAGTTGTGTAGTCTTCTGCCATGGCCAGCAATGAAAACGTCAACGAAATACAAATTAAAAGTACGATCTTGGTGTCCATGCTGACGGTCTTGTTAATACTGTTAAAGAGGACAAATACAGGCATGTGAGATACCTTCAAGATAAAATTTGAAAGTTGAATTTGCATACTTGTTTTGGTTAGGGTTATCAAATTTGTTCGAGAATTATGGATATTCTTATGATTTGAATCAATTAAAAAATACACCTATGAATATATATTTTATTTTACATTTTCTCCACCAGAAGGTCCTGAGAAAAAAATCCGCATGGCCTATGTCGTCTTTAGGGTTGCTGAGTGGAAGATCCTTTTAGGAAGAAGAGAGATGAATTTCTGGTAAGGAAAAAGGTATGAGGTGGGTAGGAATTTTCAGGAATGACGAACGTATCAATTGTCCAATGGATTGGACAATTGATCGTCCACCCTTGAGTGTCACGACATTTTATTTTTATTTTTTGTTTATTATTATTCACTGAAACATTTATTATAATTACAATTTTACAACATTATATAACAACAATATTTCAATCGCTCTCCTAATAAAGCAGTTGCTTGTGTTTAGGAGAGGACAACTAAATACTTTTACATCAAAGTATAAAAATTATTATTATAAAAACTAATAGTAATTTTATATAAAATACGATACATGTAATAAAATTATTGGTAAGTTTATAAATGATTCAAAGTTGATAAAGCAAAACATATTTTTAAACAATAATTAAAGTTATGAGGTGGTGCTAGAGTATTTCAGTTTAATTTTTTTTTATATGTGTCGTAGTTTTCATCCGATCGTATATCTAGGGGTAATTTATTGAATAATTTTAAACCCTTGAATGTATAGTGATGTTGTGCTGTTGTAGTTCGTACTAATGGTACGGTTAATCATCCAACAGATATGATTCTTTTACTAATATTTACATGGGTCGTGACAGTTATTGTACATGAATAAAAAGGGAATGTACCTATATAAGTAAATATACAGAAGTAGGAATCAGCTGAATCGTTTAGATCCGCATCTTTAAAAATAATTTGAAGACCAAGTCGAATAAAACATTATATCAATGATATTTGTAAAACACAGGTACAAGGTCTGTTATTTTTATTTCTATGTCGTATTGTACTAGTCTCCAGTATAACAGACTGCTAGTCTCCCAAATAAGATAAGAGTAGGTACATTACCTGTTAGAATTATTACATAAAATTGGCTTTTCCTTTTTGCAATTCAGAAAGTACCTATATTATCAGATTTATAAAACAGATATTCAACAAAGAGGATGCAAGAAATCTTATCTTCTCAATAAATAAAACAAATTCGGGTTAGTGACACCATTTATAACTTGAGAACGGCTAGACCGATTTTTATGGTATGTGATTTGTTGGATTTGTCGCCGCCCCAAATAGCAGAATATCTATGAAAACATCGTAAAAATTTACGAAAAAAATAATTACGAAGAAAATTGTTTTCTTCGTACATTTTATATGGAACGAATTCTCATTTTTTGAAAGACTGCAGGCATATTGTGATGAGTAGGGCCCGGATTAATATTTATTTATTTATTAATCATTAACGCCCTTATGGGCTTTTACACACATTTACATTTTTATGTTTTAGTGCATACAGGTGTGTTTAGAATACAAAGAAAAGATAAATAGTTTTTACACATTGTACATAGAAATAAAGCTGATAAGTAAAAAGTATAGCATTATACACTAAAGAGAAAAAATCAGTTTTATATGTATATACTACGTATATAACAAATAATAATAATGGTGAGTTTTTAATATATGTGCAATTTATGTGTTGAATACATAGCGAAGTTGATTTTAAACAAAAATACATACTACCGACTTGCACCGCACTAAAATTAATATACAAAACAATTCCATTTTGACCAATTACTTTATCGTCAGAATTTCTGCTTAAGGAATTCAATTTCCGAAGACGAAATACTTTATACCATAAATATACCAATCCCCTTTACACTGATACCATGGAACATTTCAGGTTTAAACAAATAATGTCAGATACTTCAGTAAACTATCACGGAGAGAACAAATGAGTTCGATAATATAAAATAACAGAGTATCTAATTACAATCAAATTAAAATGTTAATCAAAGTATAAGTCGTTAAAGTAATTTTGTTATTATTACCTATTACAACGATAAACAAGAACAGTTTTTATAAGGTTTGTTTATAAATTATAAATTACTAACCTTTATTACGCCCTATACTGTAGGTGTTTTTGACGGAACTTAACTATGAGGGTTTACAATAAACTTTGCTATGTAAATACATATTTTTAATTTCTATGATTTTCGGTCTCGTAAGTGTTCTCTACCTATATTATCATATACCTATAGGTTGTGAAAAACTCATTTTTATTTTCACATTTTTCCATATTTCATGGTTAAGTCCATATTTTACAAAAAAATATCACAATCATCCATATTTTCGATTTTTATATCATAAAACATGAATTAGTTACAAAAATTGATATAATTTTACGTGATTGCATTCTCGCCGCCACACGGCCGCTCTTGTTTCATTTCTCTCGCGTATTATTCGTCGTAATTTGATTTTTGATTCTCTCCTCACCAACTACTTACTACTGTCTAGTTAGGGAACGTACTCGTACTACGTGACCCATTCAGGAGGGGGGGGTCTTCAAAATATGAGCGGCGGAGGGCTTAGGTTCTTAGTCACCGGGGGGGGGGGGGGTTAAAAATTGAAAAAAGTGGGTCACGTAGTATGGGTACGTTCCCTTACCTATCAGTTTAATTTCAAAATGCCCAAGGATAAACAACCTTTGCATTTCAAATTGGAAAAATATATCGAAGAGAAATACTCAGGCAAAAGAATTCCCGATGAATCCACTCTAAGAAAAAGATACGTAAGCGGTATTTATGAAGATTGTTTAGCCAAGATTACTTTCGATAATTTAAAAAAGCATGTGATTGTGAACTGCAATCAATTTAATAAGACAGATTAAGAGGAAGATGAATAAAACTTAATTTTTTTATTTGCATTACCTGAACATTTCGCTATCTTTTTATATATATTTTGAATGTAACTGTTACTGCATAGTAATTTTTCACAATAAACAATGTTTAATATGAAAGATATTCTTATTTTATACTCCATATTTTACATTTTTTAGTCCATATTATATATATATATTTTTTTTTACAGTGAATATACCTCACAAGAATCTCAACTGCTCCCGTCTGGAGCCAGTGAGACTATGGCATCCCCAATTGGGGTATGTTGTGAGGCTGAAGGTAGTGGGGAGGGGAAGGAGGTGGGTAGAGGAAGGTTGGGAAGTACCTGGCTATTCAGATCTGGCCACCAAACACGGCTAAAGTCATTTCAAGCAACGTTTCAATTCTGAATGGTGGTCTTACACCAGGGCGATACTGATAGTATCTTCCACTCTGGAACATGCCGCAAATATACTATATATTATTTTAAATGAATTAATTGTGAAATAACACAAATTAATCAAATAAAATTTATTTGCGCATGCCGGGTTCGAACTCGCGACCTCCGGATTGTGAGTCAAGAGTCTTACCCACTGGACTACGGAGGTCGTATGTACATATTTTGAATTTTTCCATGTTTATCCGAGCCCTAGTGATGAGTATAATATTGAGTAGTGAGTGAATTCCGAAAATAACTAATTTGTCTGAATATGGGTAATTCTTTCCTCCGTGGGGTAGACCTACTAAACGTGCTGCTCACATGAGACAGACATAATTTAACCATAACGACGCGCGACGTTAAGGTCAAATTAAGAGATTCGGCCAAGTATCGTTAATTTGCTCCTAAGAATTGAAGAGGTCCGTTACTTTGTCATGAATCCCATAATCAGAACCTAACGAAACTCTCATCAAACCATCCTTGAAGTACATTCTTTCCAATAAAAAAAGAATCTTCGAAATCGGTTCGCATGATATTGGGTTATTCGTCCATTTGTCGCGCAGATACTTAATGCAAATTTAAGACTTGTATGGTTTTCTCATGAATGCCATTGTTGGAACTGGACCAAATTAAAATGGGACCACACGGGAAGCACCAGCTTTCAAATAAAAAAAACATCAATATCGGTTTATCCAGTCGAAAGTTCTGAGGTAACAAACATAATTTTTTTTTTTTAAATACAGTCCAATTAGGAACCTCCTCCCTTTTGAAGTCGTTTAAAACACAACGCCGTCTCTGATACTGATAACGATTATCTTTATCGTTATCGATAATTGCCTCATTGTGTAATTTTTAACTTAATAAAAAACTGTTTATAATACGTATTTTTTAATTCATCTATGTATGTAATTTTTGGGGCAACATGCCCATTTTACGTACTGAAATAAAATAATTAAACAAGTAAATGAGGAATCATCTGAATCCTGTAGATCCACAGCTTTTAAAATAATTTGAAGACCTAGTCGAATAAAATATTACACCAATGATACTTAGTAGTGTTATTCAAAATGATCATGAAAATAACTAAAATAAATAAAATTATCAGGAGAATTACTGAAGAACTTTATTCAAAATGATCATGAGAATTACTGAAGAATTTTATTCAAAATAATCATGAGAATCACTGAAGAACTTTTTTCAAAATGATCATGAGAATCACTGAAGAAAACTGAAGGCGTGTAGCACAAAGATGACTCTTTTAACCTCCTCACCATGAGGAATATAATTTCCTAGGGTATTCTTATTTTATTCGGACATCATACATTCATCTTTGGGGGTGCTGTGTGTAAGGTATTTTTAAGGAAGGAGAAAAAGTCTAGGAAGAGGTAAAGGAAGAAGAGAAAGTTTTGGATGGGTAGGAATCTGGAGGTCATTGTGCTCGTATAAATTCGTCCCTCCCACTGCGGCGCAAGGTAATGAGTCTAGAGAGTCCTGTTGGAGAGGTCAAAGGGTCTCTCTCAACCGGTCTCTCCCATTCCAGCCCACCACGCAGGACGGCGGTACCCGTACCCGCCTTCCAAACTGAAGAACGCAGTCATTGAACAGGTGTTATAGATATGGAGCAGCTATTTCCAGTTGGCCAAGCAACAGGACAGTTTCCAACATGCTTGTCTAAAAATTATCAAAAAAATAAGGAATCTTTTAATTTTAAGGAAAACTTTTACCTCAACTTGTTTCTTACACTTTCCATTAGAATGTCGTCCACGAGAACATATGGGGAAATATGCATCCAGATTTCTCCAAAGTATTTTTATACATTCTCCATCAGGACCTGGCCATAAGGACATTCGAGATGGCTTCCATTTACATGACAGACGCATCGCAAATGCAATTAATATGACACAGATAAATTTGCAATTCATTGATTTTTATTACTTGATCGATGATTGTACAGTACACGTCCACTGTTCGACACACATTTAAATTTAGTTTTTAAAAGACTGTTCCCTGCACGAGTCATTTTAAGCATGCAAAATCTAATTAACCTTATGTTTTAATATCATTTTTTTATAATGTGCATGTTTCCGTTAAATTATTCTTCACACGTTTTAGCCAGAGTTGGATCTGAAAGTTAGGGAGGTGTCTGAAAATTTTAAAGAAAAGTTTGTTTTCAAAATATAAGAATAATTAACAAAATCTTTTGTGGAAGATTCTGTGGTAAGATTCTGTGGTAAGAATAATTAACAAAATCTTCTGTGGAAGATTCTGTGGTAAGATTCTGTGGTAAGAATAATTAACAAAATCTTCTGTGGAAGATTCTGTGGTAAGAATAATTAACAAAATCTTCTGTGGAAGATTCTGTGGTAAGATTCTGTGGTAAGAATAATTAACAAAATCTTCTGTGGAAGATTCTGTGGTAAATTCTGTGGTAAGAATAATTAATAAAATCTTCTGTGGAAGATTCTGTGGTAAGATTTTGTGGTAAGAATAATTATCAAGATCTATTACAACTTTTTTTAATTTAAAAAAACCGATTTAAACCACACCGTTAGCGCAAAAACGCAAACAAAAAGAATTGCGACGGAATTTGACCAACCTAATCTCAGTACCTAGTTTGTGTTTACGTGCAGTTTTTTTATATTAGCTCCACACAAGAGGCCCTGAGGAAAGTAATTCCATTCCTGCCATCTTTGTGTGGAGGGTATGTTTAGGGAAAGGAAAGAGAGTAAGTATTGTAAAGAAAAAAAGTATGAGGGGTGGGTAGGAATCTGGGGGTCAGTGTGTCCGGAGGGTTGGAAGAAGGAATCAATGCAATCAAGGCGATATTCCTACAGAGTCCTGCTGGAGAGGTCAACCAATCAGTCCCTCAACCAGTGTCTCCCGATCCGGTCTGCCATGCAGTTGATGGGCAGTCCCATCCGCCGCCAAGATCTGTACAACTTTGCCGCATGAACCGTGATTTAAAAGTTGTAATAGCTTTCATTATAAATACGTCGGCTTCTCACCCGGGTTCAATTCCTCTACTGCCAAAATACTTCATCACTGCACAAGCAACATTTTACACTCAAAGGAAGAGATGTCCAAAAATTTTCAGTTTATTCGTAACCCAGGATTTAAGTCTTAAAAAAAACTCAGTTTTGTTAAAAATTCGTTTCTGCTTTTCTAATAAACTTTTGTAATAATAGAAATAAAACTTTCGGGTTAATGTTTTTATAATTCCAATTACCTATGTTAATTCCTATTTAAAATGATCAATTATCTTTGGATAATCGATTAACTATGTCAAGTTAATAAATGTTTTTTTATTTTTATATATTTTATTTCTGCATCGAATTCTAAATATAGGTCAGCTAGGTCACATTTAGAACATCGTTCACAACTGAACAAAACAGAATATGTTAAAAATATAGGTTAGATTAGGGATAGGATGCAACGTGGGAACGGTTACCGCTGCCCCGGGAACCATTTTGTTTATTTGTTTGTTTACGCCTTGATGGCTTTTACACGTATTTATGGTAAATTACACGGGGCATTATAACAAGTATGTAGCATCATAAGGAGGAGTTCAACCAGCATATTCTTATTTGGGCTCAGGCTTCAGTAGATTGAACAATTATTGTCACAATATCACACAAAATATGATTCCAAACATACTCGAAGCATACCGGTTTTGCAGTGGTGTAAAATATTTTTAAACGATTTATATAAAAGTAGGTAATTTTCTTGTATAAATGTTTGTTATTATTATGAAAAAAAATAAAAGGTACACAGCAATTACATATATAAAGAAGTAAGTAGGTACTATGAATGTAGTTACAGAGTAGTAGGTATTAAATTTGTTACTGTTAACAATCTGAAACATTTAAGGATTTTTACGTAAGTTTGTTATTATCAGAAAAAAATAAAATAAAAGGTACACACAGCAATTACATATATGAAGAAGTGAGTAGGTACTATAGGTATTAAATTTGTTACTGTTAACAATTTGGAACATTTAAGGATTTTTGCATCTGCATACATATACGCTTTTTGAAGGAAGCGATGTTTTTATAAAAAAATATGTCAACGGAGCAAGTTTCATTCCCCACACGATGCAATCTCTGAAGACAAGAGTTCAATATAAAATTAGTGCGAGAAGCAACTATGTTAAATGGAGCATGGAGTCATGGAGTGTGGTGTTGTAATTGTTAGGTACTTGATAATTTATCATGTTCATAAGTTCAGGGCTATCCAAATATTCGTTGATAATTTTAAATAATAATAAAATTTCACAGATTTTTCTTCGTTGTTACAATTCGGGTAGTTTAAGCAATTGCATTAAATAATTATAATTTAAATTTTCTATTGGAATTTTTAATTTATATGCCTTAAAAATTTGTGTTGTACTCTTTCAATTTTGTGTGAATGAACATTGTATAAAGGCGACCAGAGAGAGGAATTATACTCAAGAATGCTTCTGACTAGTGTTATGTATAGCGTTTTGAGTGTATTCGTATTCATTAGATCTTTGGACGATCTTAACACAAAACCGAGACATTTAAGTGCTTTATTCGTGATTGCATCAATGTGGGGAACGAATGTCATCTTTTTATCAAAAACGACACCCAGATCTTTTATTAATGTTACTGTAGAAAGGTTCACATTGTTAATATGATATTGAAAGAGTTTTGGATTTTTATTTCGAGAATGTAATTTTTTTAATGTTTAAAAATAAATCATTTATGTTACATCAATTATATAATCGATCCAAGTTATTTTGCAATACAAAACAGTCCATTAAATTTCTTATAATAGTGTAAATTTTCAAGTCATCAGCAAACAATAGGAAATGGATACCTTCAAATATTGAAACAATGTCATTGATAAATAGCAAAAAAAGAATAGGACCTAGATGAGATGAGAACCTTGAGGCACCCCGCTTGATTCAATTTCGTTTGATATATGGTAATATAGTTTAACGTATAGTTTTCTAGATGTTACTTCTAGCTTGTTTAATAAGATTTTTGGGAAACTTTATCGAATGCTTTTCTGAAATCTGTGTAAACTGCATCCGTTTGCAATTTTGAATTTAGATTATCTGTTATATGTTTTTCGTACATAATTAAATTTGTAAGTGTAGGTCTTCCGGATATAAATCCATGTTGGTGAGGGGAAATGATTTTACGAGCCTGTAACATAAATTTTGATAGAAATACGGATTCAAACAATTTAGGTATCACTGATTGTATGCAAATAGGTCTGTAGTTAGAAGCATCCGTTTTATCACCCTTTTTATAGATGGGACTAAGGAAACTGATCTTCCGCTTTTGTGGGAAAAGGCCTGATGCTAATGATAAAATATAGTAAATGTATTGGTTAAATGGCCTTTTAAACTAGATACAAAGCTTTTTTTAAATTAATTGCATGTAGGTATGGTGTCCGGGCCAGCGGATTTCTGAGTATCTAATAGTGTAATTTTACGCTGAACATCATTTCATCAAGGTCGTTGAAATCAATAGAAATATTTGAGTCGAATTGAGGTATTTGGTTATTAGATGAGTTTACATCATATACTTCGCCAAAGCATTCGGCGAATAAGTCAGTAATTCCTTGAGGTGTATCAGCAATTTTACCATTGTGGTATATGATAGACGGAATACCAGATTTATTACAATTAAGATTATTTGCGAATTTGAATAAATTTTGAGGTTTATTTTGTAACGATTTCTCAATATTTTCCAGGTATTTATAGTTTAACGTATAGTTTTCTAGATGTTACTTCTAGCTTGTTTAATAAGATTTTTGGGAAACTTTATCGAATGCTTTTCTGAAATCTGTGTAAACTGCATCCGTTTGCAATTTTGAATTTAGATTATCTGTTATATGTTTTTCGTACATAATTAAATTTGTAAGTGTAGGTCTTCCGGATATAAATCCATGTTGGTGAGGGGAAATGATTTTACGAGCCTGTAACATAAATTTTGATAGAAATACGGATTCAAACAATTTAGGTATCACTGATTGTATGCAAATAGGTCTGTAGTTAGAAGCATCCGTTTTATCACCCTTTTTATAGATGGGACTAAGGAAACTGATCTTCCGCTTTTGTGGGAAAAGGCCTGATGCTAATGATAAAATATAGTAAATGTATTGGTTAAATGGCCTTTTAAACTAGATACAAAGCTTTTTTTAAATTAATTGCATGTAGGTATGGTGTCCGGGCCAGCGGATTTCTGAGTATCTAATAGTGTAATTTTACGCTGAACATCATTTCATCAAGGTCGTTGAAATCAATAGAAATATTTGAGTCGAATTGAGGTATTTGGTTATTAGATGAGTTTACATCATATACTTCGCCAAAGCATTCGGCGAATAAGTCAGTAATTCCTTGAGGTGTATCAGCAATTTTACCATTGTGGTATATGATAGACGGAATACCAGATTTATTACAATTAAGATTATTTGCGAATTTGAATAAATTTTGAGGTTTATTTTGTAACGATTTCTCAATATTTTCCAGGTATTCTTTGTAACAGGAGATCGATATGTTTTTCACCCTTTTGCGTAATTTAGAAAAAAAGTAGATAGTCATTTGGAACTCAAGATATTTGGAATGTTTTATGTGCAAGTTTTTTTGACTGGATAGTACAATTTAGCTCTTTGCTAAACCATTTGGGGTGATTAGTTGTCCTATATTTTGTAATGGGGACTTATGCATATATTATATATATATATTATATTAATTATGCAGTAAAAAGATTCTATCATATCATTAATGTTACTAATGAAGTTAATTACTAATGAAGTTCCAGTCTGATTTGGAGAGAAACGCGTTAATCTTAGGATAATCAGCTTTATAAAAGGGATCGAAATGAAAATTTATATAAGTCTAAAAGGGATCGAATTGAAAATCTAGTCTCTTTCAACGGAAGCAATCTTCCGAACAGGCCCTCCATTGATATGCTTGGTGTAACCCTAAGTGACCAGCTCAGGTATGGGGGCTCCATCGAAGCCAGAGTAAAGTTAGCCTCCCAGAAACTGGGCGTACTGTATAGGGCCCGCAGATACTTTAATAGTGCACAACTGCTAAACCTGTACAACCCACGGTTGAATTTGGCAGCCACCTCTGGTCTGGAGCTCCAAAATACCTGAAAAATACCCTCGACTCTGTGCAGAAACGGGCGGTCCGTTTGATAGATTCTCCCATCTTAACAGACGGATTGCAATCTTTAGAGCACAGGCGTCGAGTGGGAATGCTATCCTTGTTCTACCGGTATTACAATGGAAGATGCTCCGAGGAACTAGCATCATTGATCCCTTCGGCACCGGTGCACAGTCGGGAAACACGCCAAACGCGTGCCCAACATTTGTACACGGTTGACATTTGTCACATGAGAACGGGTCGTTTCTTCGACTCGTTCTTATGTTCAACAGCTCGGCTGTTGCATGCGACTTCAATTCGTCCTCAAGGATAGAGTATACGAGAACAAGCCCCGAACTCTGGACGAATTGAAGGACGCAATTCGCGGGGAAGTCGCCCAAGTTGAGAGAGCGATGTTGGAGAGAGTCTACGCGAACTTCCAAGAACGCCTCCAGCACTGCATCAACGATTTCGGCCACCACATGCCTGATGTGATTTTCCATACTTGACTGTCTCAAATGCTATTTCCTTGCGAACCTGATTCCATCAATAAATTTGTTTTTGAGTAAAAATTAACTAATTTATGATTTTTTTAAAACCGTCCGTCCTCTCTGCCGCACCCTGTACTAGTTGACTAGAAAAAAGGACTAAAAGTTATTTTACTTGGGACGAAAAAAAAGTGCGTGCTCACTGTGTTCACATTGAGATTATATTATATATTTTAACCAACACCCCTGCCGTAGGTCACCCAAGTGGTTCGCCTCGTTTAGTAAATTAGTAGGGGTACCGGGTTCATGGGGTGAGGTTTGTCTAGGTCTTGGCAGCGGATGCGTTTGTCCACCTACAGTATGGCGGGCCGGATCGGGGGAGACTGATTGTGGGAGACCTTTTGAGGTTTCCAGCCGGACTCTCTCGAACCACAGTACTTACATACCAAATTCATAACCTTTATTAGCCCGTAACATTTTTATTAGTAAATTCCTTTATCATTTATTTACATTTTTTTAACATTTTCAATTAAGTAAGTCTCCTTCCCCTCCCTACTACTTTCAGCATCACACTATACCAAAATTGTGGATGCCATAGTCTCACTGGCTCGAGACGGTTGGGGGCAGTTGGAACTCTTGTGCTATATTCAGATATAAAAGCTATATTTTATGCAAGTAGGAATCTTTAGCATTTTTTTGCTAAGCCGACTGCACGTATAAGTATGTCGTATTTTGTGATTGCGGCATGCTACTTCGGAGAGTCGAAATTATTAGTAAAAATAATTTTACAACGGATTTTCACCCAAGCCTTCAGATATAAGTATATCGACTTTGGTTGTATGGCCGTATATCCTCTTTGCATACTTACTTGAAGAAAACATCTTCTAAACTTTCGACCGGACCAAATGTCAGCAGGACGAACTGTCGGCCGGACCAACTGTCGCCGGACCAATTGTCGCGGACCAATTGTCGCCGGACCAAATGTCAGCCGGACGAACTGTTGGCTAAGGGGCGCGGAAGCTGAGTGTGTTTCACGACTAGACCGAACGTCATGCGCATTCTTGCATCAATTGGAGAGGACTCCCAACCGTTTGCCATGCCCTTATTACTTATCTACGGTGTCTTCCTCCCAAACAGGTGCTTGTAGGATACGCTGGATACAATCACCCAGCGCTTGCCACCTCGTGGACTTTCACCAACCTGTCCCACTGTCTTGTCTATATTTTGTCATACTAACACATATTGTATCTGTATCTGTATAGCTCATATGGAAACCACACAGAGAACCATCTTAAAGATTATACTAAAAAAACACAGAATGACTGACACAGACCAAATATTCAACATGTTCGACGGACTTGATATACGACAATTATACATAAAAACACTTCTTAACTATATCTTTGACCAAAAACACAAACTCCAACAAACACAAACCATTAATAGACCAGTTAGACAAGCATACATACAAAACTTAAAAACACCGAAGATAAACACAAGCTTTGGACAAAGACACCACAAATACCAGGCAATAAAAGCATTCAACCATCTTTCACTCGATTTAAAAAAAGAAGAAAACAAAAAACTTTTCACACTCAAAATTAAAAGATGGATTGAAGACCAAAAAAGACAACTTTACAAAAAAATCACAACATAAAAAAATAAAATAAAAATAAAAATACATAGACATAAACACCATTGCAATACTCACTAATATATAAAACCTTTCAATTTCACTATCGGTTTATATGTATCTATCCTATTTATATAGTTGTATTCTATTGTTTTATTTTAGTGTTATTTTACTCTATTTTGTTTTGCTCTATTTTCTTTCTTTCAATTCTCATATGTTATTGTTGAGTCTCTTTTTTCTTTAGTTTTTATTTTATATGTATCTTAAAAAAAATAAAAAAATCATATCAAACTGTAAAATGAGGTCCTCAGCACGGGTAAAGCACCCAGTGAGGCCCACATTAGTCAAATATGTAACACACATGTATAAATCAGGTGAATCAAAAAAAAAAAAAAAAAATTTGCTTGCTGCTTATTAACAACGTATGCAGGGACATTGGAGGTTTAGTTTCGTTTTCAAATGTAGAGTCGTTTTTACCAAAAAAAATAGAGTCCTTGCAAGAGCCTTGAAGGGGTAACCATCTGTTACCTATACCAGGGCGGGTAAGTGGTGGGTCCTCCAATGTCGCCGGACCAACTGTCGCCGGACCAATTGTTATGCAACCAGCTGAATTTCGATGATGGCAGTTAAACTTTGTTAACGTAGTTCTAATTAATCGTTCTAATCTATCTAAATCTGTATTGGACCATTTAATTATGCCAAAAGAGTACGTTAAAAGAGGTATTGCCCAAGTATTTATTGCTTTTACAAAATTTTTAGCAGATAAATTGCATTTTAAAATTTTTCCGATCCTAATTTGAAATTTAATCCTAATATCATTGTTAATGTGTGATCTAATCTATTCGATTGCGGGTATCCTAAATATTTATAAACCTCATCCCCTTTCATACTTTTAATTTTGAAATTTCTAAATATACCTACCCTTGTGTCCATCTACAATTTTGCCTTTCTCTATATGGATCGTTCTACATTTATCTAAACCAAAAGTTATTAAAAAATTTGGCTTTTTTTTCGGATGGTCAAAATATTTTCACTTTACAATAAAATGCAAATATTTGGAATATTTCTGAACACATTCAAAAACCAAAAACTGTTTTAGAAAGGTGATAAAATACGCATTCAAATCATAGAATTCGAAAAATATATATTTTTTTTTAATTATAAAATTTTTGCATACAAACATAAAAAAGTTTTCAAAATGGCTCACCTTATGTTTTTTCTAACTGAAGTTACTGATAATAAAAATAAAAAAAAACACATGCATAATTTATTAGACAAATGTATAACAAACACATATTGTAACCTCAATTTTTTGTCGCTCTATGAAATTTTTTTTTTTTTAAATTTCAGAAGTTTCAAATTCTTTTTTCAATTTGCGATTCAAAACTTTGTGTACATAAAAGTGTACATTTTACTTTTTTGGTGGCTATTTTTTAGATTGGAATATAAAGCATGATGTTTTTCCTTTCTAACACCGATTAGAACATATTTCTAACTATGATAGTAAGGGAGTTACGGCGTCTTATGTGAGACCTATGTGCGTTGGGACAAATCTGGTCTCCTGTGATTAAACGGGTTAATATCATCTGAAAAAATTTTAACTACCTTAATCAATTTTTTAAAATTTGATTCGGAATTCTAAAATAATTTTACATCATCTTTATCTTTATTATTATTATCTTTACATAGTATAAAATGAAATCGCTCCAGCTGTATGTATGCCTAGATCTTTTAAACTACGCAACGGATTTGCATGTGGTTTCCACCAATAGATATTTATCAAAATGAAGGTTTTTAGGTATATAATTTGTCAAGGTTTTGTGTAAATTGGTTGAAATATATTATATATCCGGCCACGCGGCAGCGGGCAGTGGGCTGGCAAACGGGCGGTGTGGATTTGATTTAACAGATTGCGTTAGTTATAAAGGTTGGGTAATGGCGTGGTGTTGTGTTTCGTTAGCCACAGCAACGTGTGTCCGGGTCTGCTAGTTAATATTATTATTATTACTAAGTATAAAATGAAGTCGCTCACGCTGTACGTGCGCTTAGATCTTTTAAACGAAGCAACGGATTTTCATGCGGTTTTCACCAATAGATAGAGTGATTCACGAGTAAGATTTTTAAGTATATAATTTGTCAAGGTTTTGTGTAAATTGGTTGAAATACATATTATATCTAGCCAAACGGCAGCTGGCAGCGGCTAGCGGGCAGCGGGCAGCGTGGTGTGGATTTGATTTCACAGATGGCGTCGGTTATAAAGGTATCGTTAACCACAGCAACGTGTGGCCGGATCTGCTAGTATTGTTTATGAAATATATAAGAAATAAAGTACATAGAAAATGAAACAAAGAAAAAAAATAATGGAAAAACATTAAAACGAAAAGCGGAAAACAGATTGATGCAAAAAAGTTCTTTCACAGCATGATAAAATAAAATGGTTAGATTAGGTGATGACACACGGCGAGTTACCAGCTACTTACTATCTACTAAGTTTTAAAAGCGGGTAAATCGGCGAGTGAGATTGTCACGATGACACACAAAACTGTCCGCTCGCTCAGAAGCGTAGGAAACTGAGGCCGCTGCTAGCGCCAGTAAAAAGAATAACGACGCCTGCGTGAACTAATTCATCATATGTTTGACAGTCGAAATCAGCTGTTTATCGGAAGCCATGTTGGAAACATAAATAAACCAATCACGAGCAAGCGGAGCAAGCGTGTAGACGAGTAAAGTTGACGACCTCTCAACTTATTTTCGTAGATTGTCAACAATCTGCTAGTCGCTGCTAGTTAGCAAGTAACGCGATGACACTGGGCGAGTTTACTAACAGATAGTGAATTTCCCAGATAGTAGCTGCTGGTAAACTAGCCGTGTGTCATCGAGGCTTTAAGTTAGTTTAGGTTTGAGGTTGTTTTATTTTCTTCATCTTTCCCCATTTTGCGATGCAACCGTTAAAAGTAATAAATAAATTAGTAATAGGTATTATTAATAATATCGGAACCAAAGGTTTTTTTAATTAATAATAAAATTATCTGCGTCATTTAATTTAATGGTACTTTTTAGTAGATTATAGATTCAAAGATTGGAAACGCATCTAAAAGTACGTATATATTAAACACACGCCGGAAGGTGTTTTTACATTTGACAGAAGTTCATTGTTCCGTTAAAACCACCGAAGTATTTAGAAAGAGTGTAAATGGATTACTACAAGATGGTATTTTGCTTTTACGCATTGGTGGCGCTTTGCGCAGTATGTGGAGAAGGCAGCTTCATTTCAAGATCCAACATTGACGGATCCCTCGGAGGTGACGACGAACAGAACACCATTATGGATGGGAGCTCTTCGGAACAGGTGGGAATTGGAGAGGAAATAGCATCTAGAGCTATCATTCAAGTGCCTCCCTTCCCATGTCCCGTGTGTCATAAAAGGCAAAATGGAGTCTGCAGAAAGATCATCGATTGTACTTCATAAATATGATGCAATTGTCTAATATTCTGCACATTATAAACATTAATTGTATTTAAATGTTGAGGAATAAATTATTTTAAAAAATGACTTTTAAATTATTCAGGGTGATGTGAAAGAGTTTCCAACAAATGTAAGAGTTTCCATCGATGGATGAAGCCCTTTATGACCGGCAATATTATACCTCAATTTGGGAGGCGGGTATGGGTACCGCCGCCCCGGGAACCATTTATTGGATAACCAACACCTCTGCTATGTGGTTTATTATGTTTTTAGCAGGGGTGCCCGGGTTCATGATGTGAGGTTTGTCCGGGTCTTGGCAGCGGATGCGGCTTCTCACCAGCTGTGTAGCAGGCTGGATCGGGAGAGAGCGGTTGGTTGAGGGAGTCCCTTTGACTTTTCAGCCGTGCTCTCTCGGCACATCGCCTGGAAACGCAGTGGGAGGAATGGATTCATATATCCGTTTCTCCTGGATACACTGACCCCAGATTCCTACCGACCCCTCATACCCTTTTTCTTCCCAGAACTTCCCTTTCCTTCCTTTCTTTAAAATACCCTCCACACAGCATCCCCAAAGACGACATAGGCCCTGAGGGGAATCATTTTCCTCAGGGCCTCCTGTGTGGAACAAAGTAAAAAAAATCTATTAAATCAGTGTCTCATCAGCAGATGTCAATAATAAATAGTTTATAATAATTGTAATCTCATTCTTACTTGTCGTTTACTTTTACATATTTAGCTAATTGTTTTTATTACTATTTTTATTATTTTTTTTTGTTATTAAGTAACTTGTATTTAAACATACCTGTAGGTAATTTCTTGGTATTCATGCCTGTTTTATGTGTTGAAAAAATAATCATTGAATCTTTTTTTTCTGAAATCAAGATGTAGACAAACCTCATCCCGGGTTTGCGGGATGAGGTTTGTCTACATCTTGGCGGTCGATGCGTGCCGGATCGGGAGAGACTGGTTGAGGGAGGCCTGTTGTCCTCTCCAGCCGGTCACTCTCGATTCATCGCCTTGCACCACAGTGATAGGAATGGATTCATGCGTCCGTCACTCCTGGACACCCTAACCCCTCATACCGTTTCCCTTCCCAAAACTTCCGCTCAGTCCTTTTCATAAAAAGACTCCACGCACACCTTGTATACTATACACAATATATTCGAACCATGCAAACAAATACATACACTACACTAGTATGAATTTGTTATTCTTCCAAGCTAATAGTTTTATTTAGTATACCTATAATTTGTGTTATTGCACAATTAATTGAATTAGAATTATGTATTGTATATTTGCGGCACGTTCCAGAGTGGAAGATACTTTCAGCATCGCACTGGTGTAGGACTACTATTCAGAATTGAAACGTTGCCTGAAATGGCGTTAGCCGTGTTTGGTGACGAGATTTGAATAGCCAGGCAGGTACTTCCCCACCTTCCTCTTCCCCATCTCCTTCCCCTCCCCACTACCTTCAGCCTCACATTCAACCTCACAGTTCCCATTGGGGATGCCATAGTCTTACTGGCTCCATACGGGAGTAGCTGGGACTCTTGTGAGGTATTCATATAAAAAAGAAAATAAAATCTTTGGTGCTAGTTATATAATAAAAAATATATGAAAAGCCATTAACCAGCGGCCGATAATTTAAATTTCGTCGAACGATGATCCCACGATAGTAGCCTTGCAACTGTACAGGGCGCTTCCGATGGGAAAGATTAATTTTCTCCATACCAGCATTTTAATATGATAACTCAGTATCGATTTTATTTCATTCAAAGTGTGCTTTGATAAATACCTAAATTCCTACTTCTTAATTCTTGAACGGAACACGAAAAGGATTTCGTCTGCAGCTACTCATGTTCTCAAAGGGGAAGTTTGAAGAAACACATGATGACTCACAGTGGAGAAAAACCTTGTACGTGTTCCGTCTGCCGCTACTCATGTTCTCAAAATGGTAGTTTGAAGAGCCATATGCTGATTCACAGTGGAGAAAAACCTTTTTCGTGTTCCGTCTGCAGCTACTCATGTTCTCAAAAGGGTTATTTGAGGGATCACATGATGACTCACAGTGGGGAAAAACCCTTTTCATGTTCCGTCTGCAGCTACTCATATTCTCAAAAGGGTAATTTGAGAAATCAGATGATGACTCACAATGGGGAAAAACCCTTTTCGTGTTCCATCTGCAGCTACTCATGTTCTCAAAAGGGTCACTTGAGGGATCACATGATGACTCACAGTGGGGAAAAACCCTTTTCGTGTTCCGTCTGCAGTTACTCATGTTCTCTAAGGGGAAATTTGAAGAAGCACATGCTGAATCACAGTGGATAAAAACCTTTTTCGTGTTCCGTCTGCAGCTACTCAAATTCTCAAAAGGAAAATTTGAAGAAACATATGCTGACTCACAGTGGAGAAAAATCTTTTTTTTTGTTACGTCTGCAGCTACTCATATTCTCAAAACGGTTGTTAGAATAAACATAAGTTGACCCACAGTGGAAAAAAACCATTTCATGTTCCAACTGAAGCTATTCATAGTCGTGGAAGGAAATTTAGAATTGACAAATGTTGACTCACTGTGGAGAAAAGCTACTATCTTAAATCTTATTTTTAAATAGATTTGCTTTCTCACAATTGAATAAAGTTAGAACCAGAATCATTCACATACTGCGTTATTATGTGTCTGTAATACCTACATCTCTTTCAAACTGGGCAAAGCAAATTATTAAGGGATTACAAGCTATATTTTTTATGTAATCGTTGATATGTATCGTGTTAATAAGTTTAACATGTATATATTATGGTACCTAAAATCACGTTTCATTAATAAATATTTAAATATATAATTTATACTTATTAACAAATCTTTAATGAAATATGAAACCTAAAAGACATGAAAAAAAGGTTACGATCGCAAATGGGAATTAAAACTAAGAAATATATCTTGGATTAAATTACGGGACGATGCCCTGACTTCTGAGCTATTAATTACTGATTATTTTGAATTATTTTCATTGAATATTCATTCTAGACCAATAGCAGAAGTCAAAAATTGTCTAATGTAAATAAAAAATCTCATAAGTATATCGGCGAGATTACGCTGAATGAATATTTGGACGGAACATTGCAATCGAAACCAAAAAAGATAGCAGCCTGTGAATATAATTAAGGATACTAATTGAGATTATTAAAGAGACGTACGTGATCGTTAAAAAAACTTCGTTAATTTAAAAAAATAGTCATCTTGGGTTCGTTTCCCAGTTGCGAACTTTAGCATTTTTTTATTTACTATAAAAAACACATAAATTTGTTTAAGACCAATTTTATTTTAAAACACTCTACCGGTTTCAGAAGCACCCTTCCTTCGTCAGGAGAATATTATAACTGTTGATGATGACTATAACTGTTGAAATGAGTATGAGGAGAATATAACTGTTGATGATGACTATAACTGTTGAAATGAGTTATAATGTTCTCCTGACGAAGGAAGGGTGCTTCTGAAACCGGTAGAGTGTTTTAAAATAAAAGTGGTCTTAAACAAATTTATGTGTTTTTTTATTGTAAATTATGGCGAGCCACAAAGTTAGTGCTTTTTACAAATATGTTTTTTTTATTTGTTTCATATTTAATTGAACATTTGAGAATCTTTAATCTTCATGTTACCCTTTTTCCATAACTTCATGCAAAAGCAAAACATATTGATATTAATTATCACCATCGAGACACTACATTTGAACGTAGTCAGAATAGTTCTTTCGGTCCGCAACGCAGTAATAGAAGGACCGGAAGAATATATAATATATGAGTACAACTTAACACAGATAACTTTACAGTTTTCCAAGTAAGAGTCTAACCAACCACTCAAAATAATGTCTAAAACAAATAATTATTGGTCTAATAACGTTATTAACAACTCACTCTTTTTATTAAGTTTGTCTTTCTGTAAATAAGCTTGTTTGACTTAAGCGCTCGAGATTAGTACATTGATATCTAGAGATACGAGTTAAATTCGTTCGGTAGCCTTGCTCGTATGTCAATTTGCTCATAACTCAAAGCAATTTTCCCCACTGAATGTCACCCCAGTTGTTCTTGTTATGTGTTTTTGAATAAGAAAAATGTATTTATCAATAACAAATCTTTACATACTATAAAATTAAGACGCTCCCGCTGTCGGTGTGCTTAGATCTTTTAAACTACGTAAACGATTTTCATGCGGTTTTCACCAATGCATAGATAGAGTGATGAAAGATTTTTAGGTATATTCACAATTAAATAAGCAATCACCATTGAAATGTCACCATTGAATAAGAAAAATGTATTTTACAGAGTATAAAATTAAGTCGCTCCCGCTAAGGTATATAATTTGTCAAGGTGTTCTGTAAATTGGTTAAAATAGATTAGCTACGGAACTCATATTAATTCGGTCACTTTTAACTGTATCATACTTCGACTAAGAACTACCAACATTATCTTCATCTTCTTAACGCACATATTATTGGCTGCTATCTTTATATATGATTGCAAGATTCAACTCGAACTAAATGCAATCTAGATAGTGTCTGGATAAATTTTTATCCATTTTATTTTTAATACGCGACATCTATTGACTTTTTCTGCAAGTCTAGGATAAATATTTATTTTTAATTTTTTTTTTTTTAACTTTTATGAGTAAAATCTCAAATCCCGAATTAATATGGGTTCCGTAGCTCAATCGGTAGAGCTGTTGCCATGTAAGCAAAAGGTCCTGGGTTCGAGTCCCAGCGGAGCCAATATCTTTTCTGATTTTTCTGTATCCAGATTTCGGTTGAGTTTCGCTAATATTGTGTTCATTTAATTAAATATTATAATTTGACGGCCGGCGTAGTCCAGTGGCAAGACTCTTGACTGGCACTCCGAAGGTCGCGGGATCGAATCCCGGCGTGGCAAATAAATTTTATTTGATTAATTTGTGTTATTTCACAATTTATTTATTTAAAATAATATGGTATATTTGCTGCACGTTCCAGAGTGGAAGATACTCTCAGTATCGCCCTGGTGTAAGACCACCATTCAGAATTGAAACGTTGCTTGAAATGGCTTTAGCCGTGTTTGGTGACCAGATCTGAATAGCCAGGTACTTCCTCACCTTCCTCTTCCCTATCTCCTTCCCCTCCCCACTACCTTCAGCCTCACAACATACCCCAATTGGGGATGTCATAGTCCCACTGGCTCCAGACGGGAGCAGTTGGGGACTCTTGTGCGGTATTCATGTAAAAAAAAAAAAAAAAAGTAGGAAACCCAGAGAAAATTAGATAGATGTTGAGATGGCACAGTGAAGGCTTTGTCAGGTAAAAAAAATACGGTCTTAAAAAGACGAAAAACACCACGCCAATCACGTACTAATTAATAATTTAACATATTATTATTATTAACTCAATTCTAAACACAATCAGATGGGCTTTAAGTACAGATTATCCACTAATATGGCAATATACTCCGCTAAGCAAATAATAGAATATTACAAGAAACGAAAAACTATTGTTTACGGATGCTTCTTAGATCTGAGCAAAGCGTTCGACAGGGTCTGTCATAAAACCTTATGTGAGAAATTGAAAGCAAGAAATATACCTACTATGTATATCAACACACTATCCCGATGGCACTCTCAGGTGGGCAAGTACGTACTCACAACCGATATATTTGCGATCAGGAGTAAGGCAAGGAGGGTGTATGTCCCCAATCCTGTTCAATGTATACATGGACGAATTATCAAATCGCCTGGACACCAGGGCGGGCTGTCGTATTAATAATTTATGCCTAAATCACATAAGTTATGCGGACGACATGATTCTCCTAGCTCCGTCGATCAAGGGGTTGAGAACATTATTAAAAATCTGTGAAGAATATGCAAATGACCACAACATGATGTACAACCCCAAGAAGACGGAATTAATCGCATTCCACCATGGAAAAAATCCCGAGAAAATGCTCCCTGTAAAACTTAATGAGGAAAATATAAACGCATCTAAGAATGTAAAATACTTGGGACACATTATTACTGAAGACCTCTCGGATGACGGTGATATTGAACGACAGCGGAGAAGTATCAGTATACTGTCTAATATGATTGCCCGAAGATTCTTCAAATGCAGTAACAATGTAAAAAAAACATTGTTCAATGCATTTTGCACTAACCTATATACATGTGAAACATGGTGTCACTACCGTCCCAGCTCAATAGAACGCCTCCGGATCCAATATAATGATGCTTGCAGAATTATATTTGGATACAGAAGATACAGCAGCGCATCTTCAATGTTTACGGAGCTAGGACTACACGGATTCGCCGGTCTGATGAGACACCGGGTCACTGGAGCCAGGATGCGGCTAATGGCTTCCGATAACACAGTAGTGATCGCAGCCTTCCAGCACCAAGCGCCACTCCTGAGCGAGCGCTGGGCCCTAGCTCACTCCAGACCACGTCCTACATTATAATTGATTATTTATTTTATTTCTATTATCGCTTATGTCTTTTATATTTGTTTGTTCTATTTACTTTTTTTACTTTATCTGTTGTGTAAATATGTACAACTTTATGGGACGTGTGGGATTCCACTATCCTCCCACATCACAACATTTTATTATTATTATTATTATTAAGAACTAGCGGGTACCCGGCATGCGTTGAAATTCGAAGAAATAAATTTGTTTCTCCCTGCATGTCTATTCCCACGCGTACCCGTTACCCTCCCGCGTCTCTTTCCCCTCCTGCGTTCCCTATCCACCTTCCCCGCCTTCCCCTCCCTCGTCACAGAACTTGAAAAGACTTTCACAGAACGTGAAAATTAACTTCAAACATTTGATGAATTGTTCAAATTTTTTAAACGACCCATCCAAAGAATACTTACATTTTTGACGTGTTGCTTCCTCTAAATTTATTTCACGGTTGCCACGCAATAAAATTTTATTAAGTAAGTTGTAAGAACCGTAAATAAATCAAAATAAAAAATAAAAACTATTGAAATGTCACTTTGGTGACGAAAATGATGTTGAAATGAATAATAGAAATTCGCGGAAAAAGTGGAAAGCGTGAAAAAATTACGGTTGTAACAGGGTGGGACAAGTAATATTAGGTAAGTGTATTGTGCTAATTATAGTTTCTTGACTATTATTTCTCTACCCAATTTCATAGTTTAATTCACAAGCCAAAAATGAAATAACTTTTTTGATAATTTTTACAAATTCCTGCTTAATTTGGTGTCGTGATTACGAGAAAAATAATAAAAAAATCGTATCACCCATCAATTTTTATCATTTCACTATTAAGTAAAAACAATTTTTATGTACAATGCTGTGTGGGGATTTAAAAGTTGTCTCCATGCTCCTTGGTCAACAAAAGGGATTCACAAAGTTTCCATGTTTTATTTGTGAGTGGAACAGCAGAGTAAGGAATCAACAATGGTCTGAAAAACAGCAATGGCCCTTAAGAAAACTTTGATACGAAACTTTAGTTGACCCCAGGAAGATTCTTCCACGACCGTTGCACATAGAGTTGGACAAGAGCCTGCTACTCGAAGTTCTACCGATTTCTTACATATCTCCCTTAAACATTTGGAGGTTTTAAGCTCTTAAAAAAATATTTTTACCCACAAACCAGTGAAATAATGTCAATTTTTGTGGAGTAGAGTCGTCGGAGATGCCACAATAACTTGCTAAGATGCTGTTCAAGTTGGTGAAGATTCATTAAACTAATTATTTTAGGAACTCTAAAAATAAATTATCTCCAAGTCCAAGTCCCACAATCTGTTACAAACAAAAGTGGTGTGTCAGTAATAAGATAAAAACAGCTTTTTCTGAAAATGCCGACATTTACTAAAAAACTTAAAATTGCTGTAAATATTTACTGGTTGGAGATTAATTTGCATATTTTTATATATATTATAAAAGGGAATTAAATTCTTTACAACTTCTTTTATACAAATTTCTTTCTTTGATGAATATTTTAGACGATATTTTATGAAGAAATGTTTGATGAAAATTTGAGGAAAAATGATTTTTTTCGAAAATATCTACATTTGTGGAGCTGGTAACTCAAAAATAGCTGAAATTTCAAAAATTACGTATAGAATAAAAGTTGTAGATAATTTTATGAGCTTTTACGATATAAGTGGAAATCCAAAAATTGGGACCTTCCCCCCCCCCTCCCTCCCCCCAGCTCACCACCTAGACGTCAGGACTTTTAGTATGTTCACACCCTAAGCACCCTGAACAAGTTTCTAAAGGAATCGTTTAGGTCCCTGCTCACGCACTCTACACCTCCTTTTGGACCATTCATTGACTGAACTATAAACAAATATGCTTAAAATAATATGCACTTTACCATTATAGGGTGTAACAGGACGTACCCGAGGGATTTTAACCAGCGATTCCTGAGCATATTTGGAGTAAAAAATGTAAATGAAATTTTGGTCTCCGGTGACTTTTTTTATGACATTTTTTTTCTTCTAATTCAAACAAAAAAATGTTCCGCTTGTTGTCATTTGGTCACTCAGCCGAGAAACCGACCAACCGCTCACCCCGCCTCCAACTGTCCAACACCTACCATTTTTTTAATATTTTTGTAGAAAAAATAAATAAAAAAAAACATTAAAAATGTCACCGGAGACCAAAATTTCATTTACATTTTTTACTCCAAATAATAAGACTATAGAAATATGGAAATGGACCCTTATGAAAAACGGCGTGATGGTTAGTTAGTTAGCTATTTTTGTAAAATATCACATCGATGGTGCTTTAAAAAAGCTAGACAATAACAATCGTTAAAATAATATTTTTAAGATGAATATACATATATATGTTAACTAACTAACTATTACCGCCAAACAACTCGGTCTTGGCACACACTCTTTGCCTCACTCACATTCATACATCGTCTCATACATACTCTTCTATTATTCTGACTTTTGACATGGCCCGTCTCAAGTATCTGATTCACTTGATCGTGCCATGTCTTCCTCGAGCGTCCCCGACTTCTTCTACTATTCACATTTGCATCATATATTCTTTTTACACTACTTTCTTCGTTCATTCGCTCTACGTGCCCAAACCATCTGAGGGTCCCTTTCTTAAATTTGTTCATTATACTAACATCAGCCTTACATTCTTTGTGGATATCCACATTTCTAACGATCATACATGGTTTTACATATATATTATATGTTCAGTAATATAAACGACAATTTGAATGTACATTATACCCACTCCTTCACACAGTATGCCCATAGATGCCGTACGCCATGAGCGAAATTATTGTGAAATTTAATATATAAAAATGAATGTTTCTGTGTTTGTCCCTTATGCATTACTGAACCATACATCCGATAGCGATGAAACTTTGGTGATATGTTGTGCGCACACCTGCAATTGTTTCTATATTAAAGCTGAGCTCTGGCATTATTTCCTATACAATTCATCCGATAGCGATGAAAATTTATATATTTATTGGCGAGCCCTAGCGTTATGAAATTTATATACGAAATTAACTAGAGGTGATGCGCGGTTGAAAAATGTTTGTATTTCATATAGTTTAGCGCCAGGGAGCGAAAGAAGGAGCGGGAGGTGGATACGGGAGGGGGGGGGAACGAAGAAGGGGGTTCACGGGTGAGAAATGCGGGGAGGGTTCCCGGGACGGGGGGACGCGGGAAGAAAGAATTTTGATTTTTTAGAGTGTTTGACGAATTTCACCAGAACTTAAAAAAAATTATAAGCTTGCTTTAAGCACACGGACACGCCCACAGCACAGTTCTTGCTATGCAGTTATGGTTTTTTCGCGATTTTAGAAAAAAAATTAGGACTTGTGAGACAAAACAGTCAAAATTACGTACAAAAACAATCAAGGAAGGACATCGTAAACCAGGAATGGCGAACCTTTACGTATCAACGTGCCATTTTTCTAAAGAAATGTTTAATGAGGTCATAGACGTGCCGTCAAATAATTTCGACTTTGTGATTATTAAGAAAATAATAATAATAAATACTTACAATCAATTAAAAACTCTTTATTTATTACTACTAAATAGAAACATTTACCATTATACGCGTAATTTAACCCCTAGAAAGATAACCAACGCCTCAGAGGCGCCCGCGACGGTAAGAAAACGCTGTCTCTTTCTAACGAGTGCGCGCATCTAGCTGTCCTTTTTTGTTAGCTCAGTTGTCATTGCACAGCGTCGCGGAACGGCCGTTTTTACGCGGTAAGTACCAGATTTTTGCAGTTATGACCAGGTAATGCGCTCCGAAGGCGCATGGTTATCTTTTGAGTGACTTTTAGTAAAAGTATAAATTTGTTTATACTTACATGACATGTTGATTATAGGTATTTTTTTTTGTTTTTTTAGCATGAAATTTTTTTACCTTCATCATGACGAGCCGAAGAATACTATCTGATGATGCAATATTGAGTTTTATGGCTGAAGAAGAAGAGACCGAGCATGATGGACATCGGGAAAGTGGCAGTGAAACAGAAGATCATGTGAGTGAAGATGAAATGCAGAGTGACTATGAAGATGAGTTCATCGATGATGAGGTGCCAGAAGAATTGTATGATACACAAAATGAAGACATATAACTCCACCAGTATCTTCACAGCCTGGAAAAGGCGGGGTGGACAGATTCGATCAAATTTGTTCCTCAATGTGATGTTCAAGGAAGACCAATAGGTGGCCAATGGCTATGCTTTATGGCATACTGAACATGGCATTCATCAATTCTTATGTCATATACTGTCACAACGTTCTAGTGAAAAATGAAAAGCCTCTAAATGGAAGGGCATATATGAAAAAGTTAAGCACTCAGTTATCTGAACCGTGGATGACGGAAAAACTCGAAGCTCCTACTTTGCTCAAGCGTGTGCGAGACAATATCACCAATATTCTTCCGAAACTGGATGTGCAGAGCTCTAGAGATAATGAAGAAGAACCTCCAGCCAAGAAAAGACGGTATTGCAGCTTTTGCTTAGTAAAAAAAAAGAATGTCAAAGATGACTTGCGCCAAATGCAAAAAAACAGTTTACAAAAAAGATGTTTGCTTTGAATGCCTCTAAACCAAATTTTTAGCGAAATAATTATAGTTTTGAGTGATTATTTTATAGTTGATTAGTAAATTAAAATAGTTTAATTAGTTTTATAAAAAAAAAATATATAAATTTGTGATAATATTTTCCTGTAAACAGAAAAGGGTTAATTTTGTTGATTTTTTCTTGAGGTTTTTTGATTTAAGTTTAATGTTTAAAACAAATAAATAATTTCACTAAAAAAGTTTTTTATTATTAGTTCATTAACCACACATTAAAATAATCACCTAAATAAATACATTACGTAGGTATTTAATAAAAAAAATCATTAATATATTATGCGCCTCTGCGGCGTACGGTTATCTTTTATGTACGACAGAATAAGGTTATCTTTCTAGGGTTAAATTAAAGTAAAATTAGTGTGACTTCTGTTGTTGCAGGTTAGATGACAAATAACATAATATGTTAGGGTTGTAAGATGTTACTTTTAGCAGAATGCATGCTGAACTGGAGTCACCTGTCAAACGATTTCAGACCGACTCTTTAATGTTATGCATCTCTGAAAATAATCACTCGTTGGCATTGACGTATGGGCAATACTTGATCGAAGCTCGTTGGTGATAATATTGTTAAAATAGCATTCCAGTCCAGCCCTGGCGTTCGGTTGCCTCGTGACTTGCCGTTTAGCAATACGCATTGAACTGAATATTGTTACTATGACTAACTAAATTAACGACTAACGGATAACAGAAACACGTTTTTATAAGAGGATTACTTGGTATCTAAATATCTATTAAATTGACAAAATACACTAGTCATTTTTTGAAGGGAAAATGTCTTTAGCACCGTCGTGATTCGAATCTCGATGAAACGAAAAAGCGACACTAAAAAGAGACAAACACATACATCTACAGGATTTAGCCTGCGAGAGAATGAGATAGAATAATCGGTGTCCTCTTTGTTCGTTGCTTCGTCGCCCCATTCTTGTTTACTTTAATTTTCTGAAGGTTTCACTTCTAACTGCGCACTTGTTTTATTTTTGTAGTGAAAACTTCTTTAGCACCATTGTGATTTGAAACGCGATGAAACGAAAAATAGCGACACTAAAAAGAGACAACACACATTTATATATATTTTTTTACCTACCTACCAAAACTAAATAACACACAGTAAAAGTGATCCGTAAGAAACATCGCATAATTGTGTATAATTAGTAAACAATACAATCCGAAACACTGCGAGATTCACCCAAGTGTCCACTACATTAATGGTGATATAAATTTTGTACATTACAATTAGATTATTCAAGTGAATTTCGAATAATTAATTTCGGAAAATAGTGACAGTGGAATTGAAATATATTTGACAGTTGGTGGAGCTCTTGTGATTGGCCAAAACCGTCGCCATCTTTCTTACACTGACCGTACAGCTTGCTCGCTTTACTGCTCAGTCAGTACTTACGCATACTAGGTATTTCAGCCAATATACAATACAAACTACTGCTAGTGTGACCATGAGTTCAAGCAAAAAAACCGGCTCCCAACAACAGGAAAATTTATACACAACCACAAGATCCAAAAACAAAATGAATACACTACCTGAAGACATTAGCACAGAAGAAGATGGCTTTTCAAAATTTGCGTCTTACATAGATGTAAAATTAGAGAAAATAAAAACACAAATTCTCGAAAACATTGACCAAAAATTGTTAGAATTTCAAAAAACAACCGAATTTATTTGTCAAAAATATGACGACATCATTACCCGCTTAGACTCCATGAATGAGGTTAAAGGAGAAGTTGAACGTTTGAAAAATGATTTGGCAATTAAAAATAAAACTATTAAGCATCTGGAAACCAGAGTGGCTTGCTTGGAACAGTCGAACCTTGATGACTGTATTGAAATTACAGGCATTGAGGAAAAGACTGAAGAACATCCCAAAATAACCGCTATAAAACTGATAGAAAGTGCTAATATCAAAATTAATTCAGAGGATATTGCCTCGGCAATGAGGCAATATGACAGAAGACCAGGACATCCAAAAAATATTATCCTAAAAATGAAAAACCCAGAAACCAAATTAAAATTATTAGCAAATAAGAAGATAATTTCTAATCGTGAAAACATGATATTCCTAGGAGAGTCATTATCTCCTTACTATAAGGAACTACTTTGGATAGCCAAAACAAAGGGAAAAGAATTAAAATATAAGTATATTTGGTACAAAAATGGAGCAATTCTAATGAAAGAAGAAGAAGGCAAAAAAATCAGGGAAATCAAACACGAAGATGACCTCAATAGGTTATAATAGAAGTTTAATAGTGAAAGGAACCGAAAAATATTTTCATCATCAAAATGGATATCGATTTTGGAAAATACATTGACTTGATTGATAATACAGAATCTAATTTAACCATTACAGATTCATTAACTTGCCAAAACTTTTTAAAACATTCCAAATTTTCATTACTTTGTTTAAACGTCAGAAGTTTAAACAAAAACTTTGATGAAACCATAACCATGCTGGATAGTATTGAGCATCGTCCTGAGGTACTTGTTTTTACAGAAGCTTGGCTGAAAAATTTTACCAATATACCTAACATCCCCGGATACGCAGTTTACAACACAAATAATAACTATTTGCAAAATGATGGTGTAGTTGCCTATGTAAAGCAAAATGTTCACGTGACTGTTGAGGAAGTTGTTTTCCCTGGAGCAAACTGCTTAAAAATGCAGATATCGAGTACCTTGTGTGTAATAGCTGTTTATAGATCTCCGTCCCTGGCTCATATAGATAATTTCCTTGAATCACTGAGTGCACTGCTTGACTCTACATCTATAAAAAATAAGGAGATCATTTTATGTGGCGACATAAATATTAATACTTTGGATTTGAGCGATATGAAAACTCAAAAATACCTCTCTCTTTTGGCTTTTCATGGCTTGAAGCCAATCATAATTTCACCTACCAGAGTTTCTTCTACCATTTCAAGCTGCATCGATCACATTATGGTAAAATCTAAATTTGAACCAGAGGGAGCTGTCTTCACTACTGCCATAACAGATCATGATGTGATATTGCTGAGATTTATGAGCTTTACACTAAATAAAATAGCAAAAGATAATGAAAACTTGAAAACCGTCATCGATAACAATCTTTTGAAAGTCAAATTAAAGAAAGAATCATGGCAGTCAGTTCTGTCATCAAAAGATGTTAATTTAGCGACTGAAAATTTCATAAAATGTTTAAAAATGCATGTGGAAAGTTGTTCGTCTGTACGAAGTGTAAAGCATAATATGAAATACTTAAAACCTTGGATAAATAATGGAATTATTAAATGTCTCAGAACCCGAGACAAATTACACAACAAATGTCGAGCAGATTCAAATAATATTCAACTTCTGGATTATTACAAAAGATATAGAAACTGGTGTACAAAAATTATAAAATATACAAAGCAAGCATATTAGAAAAGGAAACTGGATAACGTCAATGGAAATACCAAGCAACAGTGGAAGATTATAAAGGAGGCTGTAAATATACAAAAGGAGCAAGTGTCTATAAAAAAATTAAAAATCAATAACAATATCATCTCAATGGAAGAGAATCCAAATATAATCACCAATCACGTAAATAGCTTCTTCAGTGATATTGGTCCTAGATTCGCAAAACAATTGTGCAGTGCAAATAAAACTACCGAAATGTGTCTTGTTAACAATTTTATACCTTGTACTCATTTTTCAGGAGAGAGCTTTGAATTTAAAACTACTAGCATTTATGAAGTTTCAAAAGTGATAAATGAATTAAAAATGTCTTTTTCCTGTGGTATTGATGGCTTAAGTATCATGGTATACAAACAGCATGTTTCTGTATTGGCTGCTCCCATATCTCACATTGTTAACCTTAGTTTTAAGAGTGGCATATTTCCTACTCATTGTAAGACTGCTAAGGTTGTACCTCTTTTCAAAGGTGGGGATCACCTAGAGGTTAACAATTACAGACCCATATCTTTACTCAATACTCTCTCAAAATTGATAGAAAGATTGGCCAAGTCAAGATTAGTTTCATTCTTAGAAAAATACAAATTACTCTCTGACAATCAATTCGGTTTCAGAGCAAATAAAGGTACGAGTGATGCTGTTTTAAAGGTATTGACCAAAGTTACAAGAGCGCTGGACTATGGCAACAAAGCCATAGCGGTGTTCTTGGATTTATCAAAAGCATTTGACACTGTTTCCCACGAATTGCTACTTAAAAAATTATCATCTTTAGGCATTAATAATACAGCGATGGGCTGGTTCAGATCTTATCTTAGTGACAGAACACAACAAGTGGAAATAAATAAGATGTTAAGCGAGGGTAAATCAATCTCCTTTGGAGTCCCGCAAGGTAGTGTGCTTGGGCCAATATTGTTTCTTATTTATATAAATGATTTATGTAGTCTGAATATTCCTGGTAACATTGTTAGTTTTGCAGATGACACTGCCTTAATATTTGAGGGTAAAACTTGGAATGAAACTTTAAACAAAAGTAATATAGGTTTAAAAGTGGTAAATAGTTGGTTAAACAATAATATATTAACTTTGAATGCACAAAAAACCAAATTTATCACTTTTAGCATTTCAAGTAAAAGTCAGCCTTCTGAAACTCACAACTTGATTATTCACAATTGTTTTCAAACATGTAACTGCAACCCTTTAGAAAATGTAGTCAGCATCAAATACCTTGGTGTAAAAATAGATAAATTTTTGAGATGGAATGATCATATTAATATGTTAGTAAATAATACTAGGAGACTTACCTATATCTTTAAAGAACTGAGACATATACTAGACAAAGAAAAATTAAAAACTGTTTATTTTGCAATAATCCAGTCTCTGCTTTCTTATAATATTGTGTGCTGGGGATCCTGCCCAAAGACTTATATAGAACCACTTAATATTGCCCAAAAAATGATTCTTAAAGTTATGTTTAAGAAAAAAATTAAATATCCAACTCATTTACTTTTTAAGGAATGTAATGTAATGAACGTAAAACAGTTATATATTACACAAACGCTTTGTAGATTTTTTAATAATATTAATTTTGCAGAAAGAACACAGCAAATTCGTACTACGAGAATTGGCTCTGGTCTGAACTTTATGGCAATTCAAACTAAATCTTCTTTTGGTCAAAGAAATTATTTTTATCAAGCTCCACTCATATTTAATAGCCTTCCAGAACATATAAAGTCATCTAATTCCTTGTACACTTTTAAGAAGGATCTTAAATTATTTGTGTTAGTCGAGGATTGCCAATTGATTTTCTCTACTTTGTCCTTTCTAAATTATTAGCTAAATGAGTATGTTTATAATAATAAGCTAAAATAATATTATTTTTGTTTGAACCGTTTTTGTTCATCTTCCTCTTGCCAAATCTACAGCATGTTAAATTATATACATATATTTATTATTCACAACTTAATCCTTAAAAAAAAAAAAAAAACTTTATTTTATTTTATTTTAAATCAGATCTCAAAACTGTGGTCACCCTAAAAGTCTACATTAATGTAGTACCTAGCGCCATCAGTTTAGTAGGTACCAGTAGGTACCCATAATCTAATCTCAATCTGTAAGAAATACAACAATATTGTTCTTTCAAAATCTGTATAATTTTGTGTTATTTTGTTAACTTGTATAATTATTGTTAACCTCAACACAGGCTTGTCCTAGTGAGTTAACAAATTGTATTGTAAACATTTTACCTACAGTGTAAAGAAACAATAAATAAATAAATAAATAAATAAATAGAATTAAGCCTGCAAGAGAGTGAGATGGAATAATCGGTGTCCTTTTTGTGCGGTGCTTTGTTGCCTCCCCATTCTTGTCTACTGTAGTTTTCTGGAGGTTTCACTTCTACCACGTAAGAACTAAACACTTGTATTTTTTTTTCATTAGCTCTTTACATGAGGCCCCAAGAAAAATAATTCCCCTCAGGGCCTATGTCATCTTTGGTGATGCTGTGTGAAGGGTCTTTTTAAGTCAGAAAGGAGAAGAAGTTCTGTGAAGGAAAGGGGTATTAGGGGTGGGTAGGAATCTGGGGGTTAGCGTGTCCAGGAGTCATGTATGAATCCATTCCTCCCACTGCGGGTCTCCCTCAACCAGACTCTCCCGAACCGGCCTACCACTCTGTAGGTGGGCAAATGCATCCGCCGCTAAGATCTAGATAAACCTTGCACCCGGGCACCCCTGATACGTCACCAAATGTAGCGAACCACTTGGGGTAATCTATGACAGAGGTGTTGATTATCCAATAAATGGTTCCCGGGCGGCGGTACCTGTACACCTCTCAAACTGACAAAATGTAGTTAGAAACTCTACACAGCAGGCCCTGAGGATATCAGAGTTCTGGGAAGGAAAAAGATAATATGACTGGATATAAATTTGAGTGTGGGTGTGTTCCATTCTTCCCACAATGGTGCAAGGCGGATGTTCTGAGAGAGTTCTGCTGGGGAGGTCAAAAGGTTTCCCCCAACCATTAGATATTAAAAACGAGATGCCAGACGGTTGGAAGCAGTTGGGATTCTTGTGCTCACGCAAATAAAACTATAGATACCTAATTTGTTGGGGTTATAAATATCTGAACAGTTCTTGTTATTCTCACTGAGAACATTGATTATATTGGCACGATGACAAACGAACTTCAGACAGCAAATAATAGGTAAAGCAAACAAACGCGCACACACACCTTAACAAACTGCCCAACACATATGCCTACCGTTATGGTAGAATTTTAGACAAGAGGACTACTCCATGTCGCAGACTGGAAGACGACCGAGGACGGAGGGCGGTGGAGGCTTATGTTGAAGGAGGCCGTGGCTCGAAATGGGTTGTAGTGCCAATGAAAAGGAAGAAAACCTACTGGGGATACTACAATTAAAAAATGCGCCATTTTCTCTACCTGGTGGTGTGGAAATGAGTTTACAAAATTATTATAATTATGTAATGAATAGCCCGAAAAAATAACAAAAGTTGGGAATTTCACCATTTTTTAGAAAAATATTCACATTTCCCCCACTGTAACTCGTTACCTATAAGACTTACAAAAAAAAAATTCAAACAAAAAATATTAGAACTTTTATTTTCTTTAAGTTTGTCTTTCACAATTTGGTTGTAAGATCAACCATTGCACAATTATTTTGAAAAAAAACAAATTTTGGCACCTTCAATCCAAGATGGCGGCTCGAGCTCGATCTCCCTAAGGTCGAAAACTTTTTATTTTCTTTAGAGTCCCAATCTTAACAACATATATCAAAATCGTTACTACGTGACCTTTTGCAAGAGCCTTGAAGGAGTAACCATCAGTTACTTATACCAGGGCGGGTAAGAGGTGGATTACCTCCACTGACCTGTTGCAAGGTAAAACTCTCACTGACTGGACTATAAATAAAATGACTTCCTAGGAAACAGATATAGAAAAGATACATAGCAGAAGGTCTTTCACGGATGATCGAAAATACACTATATCAATGCGATATTGACAAATACGCCATCTGTGATATATTGTCAACTTTTGCGAGCACGGTCAATAATATTGATAAGAGATGTTCTGACGGATGATTGTCAAAATTTAGCGTGGCCACCGAGTGTCAAATAAGCTATCAATTTAAAAATCATTTTGAATAAGGTCGTTCTTTAAGCAAAACAACCGGCTTATTAATGAAGGAAGCTCTAAGAACTGAGAGAAATCGTAAACACCATCGACGGACTTAAATAATTCATCTAAGACGCGATTCATTTATCTGTTGGATCTTGGAGAAATGAAAGTGGTTGAAATAAGACTAAAGATTTCATTAACGAATTAACTCCCGTTTAGTGTCAAAAAGTACACGCGGAGTGCCAATGTACATGTTCAAAAAGTGAAGGTTATTGCCACCTAGCGGTATAGTTTGTAACTTGATTGTTTGAATTACAGATTACAGGTTACGTCCATAGGGTCGCACTATTTTTTAAGGATAGAGGATAAAGCAGATTTCTGGAGTCTGTATATTATGTAGATTAAACAATGGTGGTTGTTTTGTTTATGTGTTGGAAAATGTTATTTATAAATAGCCTGCGTTTCTAGTTAAAAATGCTCTCTTAATAACGTGGATCTCCTGTAAACAGCTAGCATTATCTAGCTAGTGGTCAAAGTGGCCAATTTAAGTGTTTTGTTCGGGTCGGGAACATATTTATTGTGAAATGTGCCGTGAAATAAAACTAGAAGATTTCCTACGTAAAACCATGTTTTTATTGAAGTCCTTCTGCTCAACTACCCATTTATACCATGGTCCTTCTAGCCGCATAGCCCTTACGAGCGGATGAAGGCATCAAAGGAATTACCGGAATGAACCAGCGAGCTATATGATAAAAAAAAAACCAGAAGGATTAAAACATGAACCACACCAGAAGATAAGAGATAAGTATCCCTGCCATCCTGTCACAATTTCATGAATTCCTGTTCAAACTAGCTCTATTTTTTGTGTGTCGATGTACTTATTTTAAATACAAAAAATTAACTACCCTCAGTGTAAAATGCAAGTCATGCAAATTTATTTTAGGTTAATTGTTTAGAAGATAATTATTGTAAGATTCTGTCATTGTTCATAGCTTGAATTGGTTATTACTGTTGTTTTACGCGATTATTGCACAGAAATTGTTTTTGAAGGAACATTTTTTATTGTTGAATTATTGTCAAATACGTAATAAAAATGGATAATTTAAAATCATTGATTAACAAACGGGGAGTGTTGAAAGGTAAACTTACGAGATTTGCGGATTCATTAAATGCATTATCAGTTAATGAAATTAAAATTCGCTATGCTAGAATTGAGAAAATAATTGATGATTTCGAAGAAATCCAGGAACAAATCGAAAGCCTTCCGGATTCCAACGAAATCGATAATAATTTGCAAAGGGAGAATTTTGAAAACCAATATTATTCAATTCTAGCAACAGCAAGGGGAGCAATTCTGTCTGTGGAGACTCCCAAATTGGAAATAAAATTACCTAGCCTCCAATTACGAGAATTTAACGGCGATCCGAAAAATTGGATTAATTTTCTAGAAACCTTTAAGACACTAGTTCATAACAATACTGCCTTAAGCAATGTACAGAAGTTTTATTATCTGCAATCTTGTTTAAAGGGGAATGCAGCAAAGATAATCGCCAATTTCGAAGTATCAGACCTGAATTATATATCGGCTTTTGAGTTGTTGCAACAGAGGTTTGCAAATTTACGAACTACCGTACATAGACACATCCAAGCTCTGTTTCAACTTAAAGAGATGAAACATGAGGATCCAGTAGCCATGCGTTACCTGATTGATGAAACGAATGTAAATCTCAAAGCGTTGCAGAATTTAAGCGTGAAAACAGAACAATGGGATGCTTTAATTATATACGTAATTTCTAATAAATTGGATGCAAGTTCTAGAAAGCATTGGGAACAAACCCCATTGCAGGATGAGCTACCTACGTTACAGGAATTTCTTAAATGTTTAACCTCGCGTGCACAAGTTTTGGAATTAATGTTAAATTCAGATTCGAAAAAAATTCCTACCCACCCGAAAGCAAATAGTAGCAACCTGTTATGTTCGCACATACGACAAAACAGTTAAAGAAGCGTCGCCTCTCCCACAGGTTGACAATCAAGTGTTCCTGTCGATGGATTCGCAAATTATCGTAATGGCGCGACCATTGCTTAGCAATACCGGAGAAAGAAAGCTATAAAAGGGCTAACGCACTTAAATTCGCTCTCTTTCCTTCCGCCTAGCTCATACTAGTAACATCGTGTACCTAGTTCTCGCCCGAGGCGATAGCCTCGCGGGCACCCCGTTTGTGTACCTGAGACAATGGCGTTGGTATAATAAGTGACTGTGATCCTGGAGCCCTGATCCTGGAAGTGGAGCAGCATGTCCATCTTTGCCCTGGTTGAATGCTGGCCCGCGATGTCCAGCGACTGATTCCTGTCTCCGGCTAAGGACTCTGCCCGGCAGGCATGAGCTTAGCCGGCCCCTTCCACCGCACAATCCCTCAAGAGGACCAAGGTAGTCTCCTAATTATAACTGTAGATATTCGAGCCATTAACTTCCAGTTTAGTATCATTTCAAGTACCTATCTTCCGTTCTAAAAGCCTTTAGTCATTTAGGCCTTAAATCGTAATGTCCTATTGTACAAATTGAACCCCTTTATTGTAATAAATATGCTATGTAAAACCGACTTTCAATTACATTCATTCATCTTGTCGAGAGTGCACGAACCTAACCCTGAGACGAGTCCATGTGAGATGTGAGAGGTACGTAGTAAGGCGTGCGAGCCGCTCACCGTATGTTAATCTCATCTCATCTCTCAGTACATTACACTGGCGCTTGAACACTTTACAAGAAATGAATAATGTTATTGAAAAATGAATATATATTTCTATATAATATGCTAAACAATTGTGGTTGTATTGTGTTTTTAAAAAAAGATAAATGTAAAATGTGTAAATAAGTTCGTTTAAATAAAGCCAAACATATTCAAAATATAGTTATTCAGTTGACGCGGGAACAATGTACAGATTCTAGGGCGAGTCCATTGTTGATTTGAAATGTTGATTCAAATAAACCATAAATCGGGTTAAATACTAATTCAAAACAGTTATTTGTGTAATTTTGATAAAATTAACGAGAACAATTCTATTACAACATAATTAAATACGGTTATTTGAATAAAATAGTTCCAAAATACAGCGGCGTAATTGAATTGGACCCGTCCAAGTCAGAATATTTCGGTAGAAGCACGAAAGAAATAACTCGTAAATTTGCCGCGAAAACAATATAAAAGAAGTTTTAAATTTCAATACATTTTAAAATGCATATTTCGTTGTGAAAATATTAATAACTCTTCTTGTTATTTCAAAACTAATTAATAGGTAATTAACTAAATATAATTCCTAGTGTTGAAAGTGAATTTAGTTATCCCGCGCCAAAAACGAAATCGTCATGTAGGTATTCAAATTGGCAAACGGTCAGCAAGTCGAAACAGAACGAAGACGCGTGCAAGCGGTAGCAATAGAATTGTATAGATTGGTCACCGTAAATAATAAAGTCCATAAGAATTGAGCCCACGGAATAAAAACAAAAAAAGAAATAAAAGACAAATGAATACATTTTATTAAGAAATACAAAAGATTTAAAATAAAATAAATTTCAAATGAAAAAAATTATTATATTGTTTCAAACAATGCATTAGAAACGGCCGTTAAATTATTTTAAAAAGAATTGCACGAAAAAATAAGAAAAACATAATTTATATTCTGTAATAATAAATTGAAAGCAAAATAAATAGGAAATGAATAATAATAATCCTTGTAAATTACAAAGAATAACAAAAAATTAAATGTTAAACTGTTTAGAAAGAGAAATGTTTTATATGCGCTAAAATTAATAGGAGGCCTCTCTTGTAATACCCACGGAAGGGAACACGCATGATCCTCGTGATAGGTACCTTACGGGCTAGTCCAAGTTTTGCATTTTTTCGAAGCGCGTCGCGTGCACAGAACACAAAATCCAATGAATATTAAAGTGTGAGGTAAAATTTGTCGGGAATAATTTTTGAATTCTTATTAGATTAAAACGAAACATTGTTAAATGAATTTTTACATTATCAAGGAAGTGAAATAGTTTTAAATGCTTGAGTTAATTACGGAATTGAAAATTTTATAAAATCTTTTTTTTTACTCTTTCCTGGTAGCATGTCTAGTATTGTTGGATAATAATAGATCTAGAGAATTGAAAATGCTTAAGAGGATAGTACACATTGAGATTTAAAAAGAAAATATGCAGTTCATGAATAATATGGTTTCAAATTCGAGTGAAAATTGGAAATAAATTAAAATAGTGACTTGTATAAAATCGTGTATATGATAAAAGTTAATAACTTGACGGTATCACCTGACTAACGTATCATGGAATTTAGATGTAGTCCAAAAAAAAAAAAGAATACAGTCTAACAAGCATACCTACGGCAAGTTATATAAAATCATGATCCTTTAACAGCGACTTTTTTACTTAGAGATCTATTAGACTATGGAAGGCAAATGCGACCCATAATTTAACCTCTGAGTGATTAAGTATGCTCGCGCAGTCGTATATCTCTGGAATCCAAACTCTGTTGTGGAGACGATTTTAATCTCAGAAACCGCTTAGCCCGGACAAGGAAGATTGCGAACGTAAAAACCCCTCCCTAATACAAGTTAAAGAGAAAAACATATATAAACATATGTATATTTCCAAAATATTGCTTGACGTTATTATTTAGAAACTAATTTTCCTATAAAAATAAAATAATAGTGGAAAAAAAAAAAAAAGTTAAGAACAGATTTCAACTAGTAAGATCATGTGGTAGAGAAAAAAAAAATCAAATCAAACTGGTTTTTTAGTTGCAATGTTTTTTTTGGTGGAATAAATCAGAAACCACAAAGAAAATTGTAGTTGAAATACCCAAGTTGTAAAATCATTATCATTTTGAAGGCTAATCTTATATATCATGAAAAAAAATAGTGATGGTAAGTAAGGCGGATGCGAAATTTACTGTCACAATTCAATATATAAGACAAGCCCGGGTGTAATTAATTGAAAAGTAATCTGAGATTGTACATCAATCAAGTGCCGTAATAGACCCCAAAACAAGTTGAACAATATTGCAAGACGCATATATGAAAATATATATGTATTTCCACGAATTTTTATTTATAAAAAGAGGAAAAAGTTGAAAACAGAATAGTTAAAAAGATTTAAAATAATGAAAAGTAAATAAATACTAGAGAATTTAAATTTAACGGAAGTAATAAAAAGTAATAGGAAAAGGTTAAAATTTTAATTAATTACAAATTAAAAGTTAAAATTCGTTCATGAGACATAGAAAGTAGAGAAAAGTTTGAGAAATAACGAATGCACGCGCGTTATGCATAACAGCAGACATAAGTACCTACGCAGTAACAGATGGCCCGGCTAGGAAAGAAATTTTGTATATGAGAGAATACGGTACCTATGTAAAGCGTTGTAGAAAACGGCAAAAATTCAGAAAAGGTATAATTTGTATTGAAAAATTTTTTTTGTAGAAAAATAATTAAATTCTTGTATAGTTCTTTTTAGCTCTCTTAGTGATTCTAATATTAATTATTTGAGATTTAAAAATGTTGATTTAATCTGAGATCAGAGTAGCTAACTGAAATCTAGTTGAAAAAACAGGAGAGAGTGCAATTGAACAAGCTATTACGAAATAAACAGAATTCGGTCAGGAAAATATTTTTTCTTTTTGTGTTTTGGAAGTTTAAAATAAATATTTTTCATAAGAAAATAATAAAGAATTAAATTAAAATGATACGTTTCTCATTCGTATAATAATAAAAAATAAAGATCATACCTGGTTTGAAAAAAAGGGAAGTAGGAATACTTGACTAATGTGGTTTGCTATTAAAAAAGGCGGGAAGGAAAGAAAAACAAAAAATTTTGTATATAAAGGTAACCATTTTTGTATGAGATTATTATAAATAAACTATACTATAAATGTTATGTATATTATTGTATATAAAGGTAACCATTTTTGTATGAGATTATTATAAATAAACTATACTATAAATGTTATGTATATAATTGTAAATAAAGGTAACCCATATTGTGTAAATATTTATGTATATAAATTTTCGGTGTTGTTTATAAAATATATCTCTCTTTAAATTTCTTTTTCAATAAAAGTTGTGACAAATAATACAATACGTCGAAAAGTAAACAAGAAGTCGAACAAATAAGTACGGAAATAGATCTTCAAATATAGTCAGATTGTAAAAAATAAATAAATTAAATTTGAAAAAAGGTAGAGAGATTCTGCATAGTTATAACAATTGTCCTGAGCTAGTATTGAAAAATAAAATGTTGAATAATTCAGTTAAAAAATAAAGCTAAATCTCTTGTAACGATGCGGAAGTAAAAAGGCCTTCGTTAATAAAAGCTGTTTAACACAAAATGGAATATGTTTTACATATTAAATAAACAAAAGTAATAAAAATAAATGTTTTTAATATTTTGTCAAATAGATAAACAATTTTTAGCAAGAGCGAAATAAAGAAAGAATAAATCACGAGCATCCGTAAAGATTAATTGGTGACATTCGTAGAGATTTTTTGGTGTCCATTTTAAAAAATAGAAAGTAGTACACGAATTTAAAACAAAAAAGATAATCATTTCTTACTAAAGTTTAAATGAAAAAGATTTTTAATGAATAAAATTTTATTCTTCTTGACTTGTGTTACAAAAAAGACAACGTGGATCGTTGTTCGGAAATTATATTGTGCTTTGCGCAGATATTGAGTTCTAAGTGAGCTCAAGAAATGAAATACGGGTACGGGTACCAGCGTATACATTTCTAGTTTCAAAACATTATAGGAAAGTCTTCCTTAGAATTAAGACAAGTGGGGTTGCCAAGAGAGTAATCTTGGGCAATAAAAAAAAAAAAGAAGAAAATTTGTAATACAAGAAGAGAGACGAAATTTTTTTTAACACTTCAAGTGAGTTTTGAATAATAGTCGAATAATGAAATATATATACTTAGTTTGGGTCTAACTAGAAAAAGACCATGGCGCCCAAAGTTAGAAAGGAACAGAAACATGTATTTACATATTTTAAATAAAACAAAGTTAACATTGTAAGGAAACAACGTAAATAAAACAAAACATAGATATTGAAAAGGGAATATTACATTGAGATGTATTGTGAGGTCAAAAGGTCCGTGACGTCACAATAGAAGGAGTATTAATTGGACTTAATGTTGTATTATATTGAAATTGAAGCAAAAAAAATTATATCAAGTTGTGAGAATAAGTTGAAAATTCCTGTCAAATAATCTTTAATAAGAAAGTAATACTAATTAAAAGGAATTTGGAATAAAAAATTAAGAAACAGAAAGAAAAGAAGTTTTTGCTAGCAAATTCAATTATAATATAGCGTTCAAATGTATATAATTGTATATATCTTTTTGTTGTTAATTTAAATGTTTATATCTCTCTGATTTGCTTTCAAACAAATAAAGTCGTTCAGTTAACTAACAAATATTAGATTTGGAAAATAATTTTTTTTAGTATTTTGATTGATTGAAGTTTAATAATAAATTTCTGTATAACCTGTGGAGTTATCCTGGGGTTAGTGTTGGAACATGTAGGTGTTTTTGAATCGGGTATGTACCCACCCTAATTGGGAATACAGAGAGATAAAATAAACTTTGGTTGTTTAGAGTATTTGAAAGAGAAAAACATAAACAGGTTCGAAAAATTGAGATTTGTATTAAAATCTAAGTTCATGGAAATTTTGTAATGAAGAGAAAGTGAATTGGTATTAATGTTCAAATCTTAATAAAATTACTGCAAATAATTGAGTTGGGTAATAAAAAGTTGAATTTAATTAAAAACATAGTCAAGATTTTTTTTTTTAAAAGAAAATAAATTTTAAAATAAAAGAATTAAAGTTTCGTTAGCAAATTCAGTAATGATTAAAAATTGAAATGTATATAAATTGTTAGCTTGTAAGATTGAAATGTTATAACATGAAAACACGCGAATTGGATACTTCGGTATTTAAGCGACGAAAGTCAACGTGTAATTCACCGTATATCGGTGTTGTTGTAAAAAAGTCTGTGTTATTGGAATTTAAAGCGTATTCGGTTGAAGATGAAGTTAAACAACTTAGAGAGAATATATATTATATTGAAAACTATCATAGATCTTAATTTTCTAGTGATGTTCTGTTTTTTTTGGTTATTTGTTTTATATATGTGTCTGTCAAGCGCAATCATTGAAAAGGATTACTATGTGTTCGAAGGCGTTTTCATTTGATTTGGTCAGTAAGACAGGGTCATTGTTTTTTAACATGACGTGAGGAAGGTGTGTGTCACCTGTGTTTACGCCGAGCACAATCATTGGAAAGGGAGTTTCCTGTGGATTGGTTAGTGAGGCAAGATCATTGTTCTTTAACATGATAGTGTATGCATACAAGGGATTGGATCTCTATAAAAATGATAGGATTTAAAGTATAGCCTTAGAATTATACCTACGTTACAGGATTTAATATATGCCTTATAATTATATTATAAACATGATAGGATCCGTATAGCCTCATAATTATACCCATTGTAAACTATGAAAACAGAACTGAAGATGGCTTAAGAGAAATTCATCAATAAAGTTAAAAGGGAATAAATCGCAAGTTACAATAACCCAGCAAATTTAAAAAAATACTACTCTAATTGGTGCATGTATTGTATTGTAACCCTTTAGTTTAGGTTGTAAAATGCGAATATGTATCAATTTCGATTGACTACATGACATTAAGTCGGCATTAAATGTCCATTTAATGGGCGAGAGAAAAAAAAATGTAAATAAAAAGTGTAAATATTCAAGAGGTTCATGTCTTGTATTGTCCTCTACACAAGGTGTAAAATGCGAATATGTATCAATTTCGATTGATTACATGACATTTAGTCAGCATAAATTTTTAATTTTTTTTTTATTATTTTTATTATTTTTATTAAACATTACATAATGAATATAACTGACAAACGATTGGTATTGGCAAAAAAATTTATGTAAAATGCGAAGGAATTGACCTCGGTTGTTCAGAAAAAAATAAAATCGCATTAAAATATCCATTGAATGGATAAGATAAAAGAATAATGTATAGAATCCTGTACCAAGATTCATTTCAGCAAAGTTTTTTTTTAAATTATTGCGAGGAAGAAGGTGATGATTTGCTGCTACAGCAAATAATTTAACAGTTTATGTTAAAAAATTTGGAAGATCAGCGTGTTTTGTATCGCGAGAGTAGCGTGTTTTGTATCGCAAAGGAGAAAAGGGAAAGGTACAAGTTCTTTTGAAATAGGGTTGTTTAGCTTGGCTCACAGGTAGATAAATTCGTTCTTGGCTCAGTAGGTAGGGAGTGTTAAATTAGTTGTGATAATGACAACTCTATGTCTTATAACCTACAGCACATGCAGAAATGTCTGCAAGAAACGAGAAAATATGTTTAGGGTAGAAGGAACAATTTTTCAATAGAACTTAAATGGAAACTTACGATGACACAAATTAGAATGGATACTTCTTCAAAGAATTAAAGGAACACTCTTCAACAGTCCTGCAAATTCAATAATGCTGCGTTTACAACATACCACATTTTTGGTAAATGCCCAAGTCAAGCCAGAATAGACCTTACAATCTTCTTACATTATATTGGACAGAGAAGGCAGTGTTATGTTCGCACATACGACAAAACAGTTAAAGAAGCGTCGCCTCTCCCACAGGTTGACAATCAAGTGTTCCTGTCGATGGATTCGCAAATTATCGTAATGGCGCGACCATTGCTTAGCAATACCGGAGAAAGAAAGCTATAAAAGGGCTAACGCACTTAAATTCGCTCTCTTTCCTTCCGCCTAGCTCATACTAGTAACATCGTGTACCTAGTTCTCGCCCGAGGCGATAGCCTCGCGGGCACCCCGTTTGTGTACCTGAGACAATGGCGTTGGTATAATAAGTGACTGTGATCCTGGAGCCCTGATCCTGGAAGTGGAGCAGCATGTCCATCTTTGCCCTGGTTGAATGCTGGCCCGCGATGTCCAGCGACTGATTCCTGTCTCCGGCTAAGGACTCTGCCCGGCAGGCATGAGCTTAGCCGGCCCCTTCCACCGCACAATCCCTCAAGAGGACCAAGGTAGTCTCCTAATTATAACTGTAGATATTCGAGCCATTAACTTCCAGTTTAGTATCATTTCAAGTACCTATCTTCCGTTCTAAAAGCCTTTAGTCATTTAGGCCTTAAATCGTAATGTCCTATTGTACAAATTGAACCCCTTTATTGTAATAAATATGCTATGTAAAACCGACTTTCAATTACATTCATTCATCTTGTCGAGAGTGCACGAACCTAACCCTGAGACGAGTCCATGTGAGATGTGAGAGGTACGTAGTAAGGCGTTCGAGCCGCTCACCGTACAGACTGTATTCACAATCATACATTACAAACCATAATCCTAAAAAGGAATCGGTATTTTTAGCTGCTACCCACAATAATTGTATTTGTTGTAATGACAAGGGACATAAAATATATTATTGTAAAAAATTTTTAAAATTAAATTCAGGAGAGAGAGCCAACGCAATAAGGAGGTACCGTGCCTGCTTCAAATGTTTGAGGTTAGGACATACGGCCCCATATTGTAAAATTAATTTGAAATGCAAGCATTGTGATAGCGAAAGCCACAATACGTTATTGCACAGGGAGATGCATCCGAGCGATGACTCCATGAATAAAAGGGAGATGCATCCGAGCGATGACTCCATGAATAAAGGTGAAGATCACCCCGGAGGTGACTGCCAAATGGATGCTGAACGAGTTTCAGTGTCAAACCATTCAGCCTTAGCGAAGGCAGAAAAAACAATTTTATTGTCGACTGCTATCATTGGGGTGGTAGATCACAATAATAAAGTGCATGAGGCAAGGGTCCTGATTGACTCTGGAGCTCAAGCCAATTTTATGTGCGAAAAGTTCGCAATGAAATTAAATTTAAGATGTGAAAACATAAACAAGCCTGTGTTAGGCATACACAACAATGTTACTCATATAAAGAAACGTGTTGCTATTAAAATGAAATCTCTGAGGACAAATTATAACCAAAATATCAATTGTCTAATATTGCAGGAAATAACCACAAACCTACCTCAAGCAACAGTGGCCAGAAAAAATATTAAGCTGCCACCTGGATTACAAATGGCGGACCCAAATTTCAACGTAGCGGCTCCCATTGATATCTTGTTAGGCGCTGAGAGCTTTTGGGATATACTACAAGATGATCGTCTGAGATTGGATACCGGACCTACTCTTCAGAGGACTGAACTAGGATGGATCATATCGGGCCCAATCAACATTCATCATAAAAAAAGGCCAGTACCGCAAATTTGTAGTTTATCAATAAACACATTATCCAATCAATTAGAAAAATTCTGGAAAATGGAGGAAGTGAATCCTGCGAGATTTCAAAATCATGAGGAGAAGGCGTGTGAAGCAGATTTCGTCGCCACGCACTCTAGGGAGAGCGATGGTAGATACGTTGTAAGTCTGCCGCGCCGCCCTTGTGTGAGTCAACTTGGTGACTCACTAAACACAGCGGAGAAAAGATTTAAGAATTTAGAGAAGAAATTTTTAATAAATCCTGAATTGAAATTGCAATATGTACAATTTATGCGGGAATATGAACAACTAGGTCATATGGAGTTATGTGATAAATGGAGAGAGGATGAGCAATCCTATTTTTTGCCGCATCACGCGGTTATTAAAGAAGCTAGCACCACGACGAAGGTGCGTGTAGTGTTTGATGGTTCGACAAAGACGTCGACCGGAATATCCCTGAACGATGCTCTGATGGTGGGAGCTGTCATTCAAAAGGACTTATACAGCCATTTATTACATTTCAGAAAACATCGATACGTCATGACTGCGGATATCGAAAAAATGTACCGTCAAATCAACGTATGCGAAGCGGATCGCAGCCTTCAGAAGATTGTATGGCGCGAATCACAAGAAGAGGAACTACGACATTACAAATTGAAGACCGTTACCTATGGACTGGGACCTTCCTCTTTCCTAGCAACGAGATGTCTTCGACAAATTGGTATGGATAATCAAGTTAATTTCCCAGTAGCAAGTCAAGTCATAGAAAATGATTTTTATATGGACGATTTATTGACTGGAGGGGATGACTTGGAAGTTTGTTTCAAAATGAAGAAACAAAATAGTGATATCTTGCTGTCCGCAGGGATGACCCTGAGGAAGTGGAGATCAAATGTTTTGGAATTGTCATCTGGGCGGGGCCAAGGTGAAATTGCCAAACAGGGCAATTGTGAAAAAATGATCACTTACAATTCCAAGAATGAAAAAATACTTGGATTAATTCGGAATAATATGTCATGTTTGGATCCCCCGAAAATAAAAAGTAAAAATGAACTATTGGTAGCGCATGCTCAAGAATGGGATATTTTAGAAAAACTCTCATCGCTAACCAAATTAAAAAGAGTAAGCGCTCAAGCGTTAAGATTTATACATAATTGTCGTAACCCTAAGGATAAAAAGTATGGCAATTTAACTGTCTCCGAGCTGGAAGCAGCTTTAAAATGCCTAATGAAATCATCTCAAGAACACTCATTTAAAAGAGAATTGAAGGACCTAAAGAATCATGGGTTAGTAAACAAAAACAGTAGATTGAAAGCTCTCAATCTCTGTTTAATGGAAGGTTTTATTTGCGCAAGTGGACGATTAAAACTAGCTACTTATTTATCGCATCATCAAAGGCACCCGATAATATTATCACCGTCACATAAAATAACTGAACTTATTATACGTTATTATTATTATGAACATTTATATGCAGGTCCCCAAGCGCTGTTATCGGAAATACGCTTGAAATATTGGACGATATTTGGGAGAAACACTGTTAAGCGTATCCTACATAAGTGTGTTGTATGTTTTAGATACCGACCTCAGGTTTGCCGGCAGATCATGGGAGACCTTCCAGTTGAGAGAATCACTCCCAGTCTACCGTTCTCTGTCACAGGGGTCGACTTTGCCGGACCGATAGACACGAAGGCTGGAGCGCTGAGAAAATCTCCGCTCATTAAGTCGTATCTTTGCATATTTGTTTGTTTTTCTACCAAATCGGTTCATTTGGAACTCGTAACAGATTTGTCAAGCGATGCTTTTTTAAATTGTTTAAAGAGGTTCATTGCCCGTAGGGGTCAGCCGGAAAAAATATTTTCTGACAATGCAACCACTTTCAGAGGAGCTTCCAATAAGCTCAAAGAACTGTATGCCAGTCTGAGACTGAACAATGACAAAATCCATAGGTTTTTAGCTGATAAGGGAATTTCTTGGAGTTTTATACCGCCTAGGGCGCCGAATCATGGCGGGCTGTGGGAAGCCGCCGTCAAGTCCACCAAGTTTCATTTATATCGAATTACTAAAAATAACCCATTGCAGTTTGAATTATTATATACTTTGCTTTGTCAGATAGAGGCTTGTTTGAACTCCCGTCCCTTAACTTCCCTGTCTGATGACGTAGACGACCTTCTCCCTTTAACCCCCAACCATTTCCTCATGGGCAGGGATGCTTCGGTTATTCCCGAGGTGGATGTCCGCGAGCTCCCGGAGAACAGACTAAGCAAATATCAAAAATTAAACGCTCTAATTCAAAATTTCTGGTTCAGATGGAAACGAGATTACCTTGCCGAGCTGCAAAAGCGGACCAAATGGCAGGCCAGCAACCAAAATGCAATAAAGAAGGACGATCTGGTAATCTTGATGGAAGACAATCTGCCTCCTGCATTGTGGAAGATGGCGCGCATATTAACTACTCATCCAGGCCCGGATGGAGTAGTGAGGGTGGTTACCCTCAAAACAGCACAAGGCACTTTTGTGAGACCCATCACAAAAATATGTTTGATGCCAATAGAAGCAAACTTGGATCCAAATTTCCCGACCCGGCAAACCACGGACCTTCCCAAGGTCACAGCCTAACTGTAATTAGGGCTGAACCGATGCAACCAAACCACAACTATAATTATGGAGCAATCGGTATTGGTGTTGTTGACACCACTGTATCCTGTCTGAAGCCACTGTGGCTTCCAGTTAACAAAGGCGAGTTGATCATCCTAGCTGCACAATTAATGGTACTATCTGATTACCAGGGCACGGCCGCCCCATAATTTATGATGATCTACCCGATGACACACAGAAGTACATGGTGATGTACTATTAAAATATGATGACCACCCTGGACAAGATGGCCGAGTAGTCTACCCAGTGAAGTGTTCTCTCTGTTTTTGGCAGTGCCATGCCAGTGATAAACTGATAGTCAGTTCACAGCGAACTAACAATTTATTGCTATTTGTGAATTGGTGTTAGTTAAAAAATAATATAATTGAAGTGAAAAAATCTCCATAGAGACAATGAGACATTATTGAATTGGCAATTGTACAAATTTATTATTAATGTTGTGATGTTGTTATATTTTGTGAAATTTTTTATGATTTTTTAGAAATTTGTAAATTTTTAGGTTATTGTTAATTGTTGGTTAGGTTCCCGGACCCTTTAAATTTAGATAGGTACACATCTGGTAAAATTTTAGTATATTGTTGTAAATTTAGGAATTTGTAGTTTGATTTTTTAATTTCAAAAAAACTTGTTGTTTTTTCTCATTCCCCGCCCGGCAGTATGTTCAAAAAGTGAAGGTTATTGCCACCTAGCGGTATAGTTTGTAACTTGATTGTTTGAATTACAGATTACAGGTTACGTCCATAGGGTCGCACTATTTTTTAAGGATAGAGGATAAAGCAGATTTCTGGAGTCTGTATATTATGTAGATTAAACAATGGTGGTTGTTTTGTTTATGTGTTGGAAAATGTTATTTATAAATAGCCTGCGTTTCTAGTTAAAAATGCTCTCTTAATAACGTGGATCTCCTGTAAACAGCTAGCATTATCTAGCTAGTGGTCAAAGTGGCCAATTTAAGTGTTTTGTTCGGGTCGGGAACATATTTATTGTGAAATGTGCCGTGAAATAAAACTAGAAGATTTCCTACGTAAAACCATGTTTTTATTGAAGTCCTTCTGCTCAACTACCCATTTATAACAGTACATAAGATAATATTTCAATACGAAATTGTCAATTTGTTATATTTTTAATTTTTCGTAGCGGTTTGACGTTTAAGAATGTAAATTTATGGATAGATCCACCAGTGTTGCCAGCGTGTATCGATTTCTTGTATATTCCCTGTAAATATCGGTTCGGTTGTCAAAAGTGCAACCGTGGTCGGGATATTGATATAAAATCGAAATATTGTAAAGTTATTGATTTCACTACGCTTACCCCCAGAAATTTGAAAGGGGATGAATTCTGAGCCTTGCAAATTTGTTTAATTTTCAATAAAAAAACACATAAATTTGTTTAAGACCACTTTTATTTTAAAACACTCTCCTGACGAAGGAAGGGTGCTTCTGAAACCGGTAGAGTGTTTTAAAATAAAAGTGGACTTAAACAAATTTATGTGTTTTTTTATTGTAAATTATGGCGAGCCACAAAGTCAGTGCTTTTTACAAATTTGTTTAATTTTATTTTTTAAGTTTTACACACGTGGTTTTAATTTGAATACATGAAAAAATCAATTAAAAATAGTTCAGTAGGGAAAGGGTTTATCACTCAGTTAAAGGGCACATTTATTTTAATTTACACATTCATTTTAATTTTCTCCTTAACTTATTATTACATATTAATTTTCTAAATTAATCGCGTATTTGCAGCATTCAAAATGGATACCGATTAGGAAAATACCAGTTTAAATATTAAAGATGATTCTCTTGCAAAAAACAAACTAAAAATTAACCAATTTCAACACATGGTCACTCTACATATTTACGTTATAATGCATCCTACAGCTGAATATTGGCCCATTTCGAGAGAAATATTGTAAAGATATTCTCTTTCGATACTTGTATTATTTTGCACTTTATAAAATTGTTAACCATTTCTAAGTGAGGTAATTTTTTAAATTTAAATATTGACACCTAAATGACATTTCAATGGAATGAAAACTATATTATTCTGTACTTAAGCTTTCTTATGTACTCTCTTTTATTTATTTATTGAAGAAACAAACAGAACATTATTTAGGGTGGTGAAATTTTTGTACAGTTGTTAAGTATATTTCAAGATGGGTACCTATGATATGTTTCATTGAAATAGGTATCTTATTTATATTAAGTGATTACCGGGTGATGTGCGAAGTGGTTAGGTGTGTGTGTGTGTGTGAGTACGTTTGTACATGTGAGAAGTGGTGATGTATGTTGTATGTATGTGGCTTGAACAATTTACATTATTGACATGATGCTCTTTTTAAATTTGGGAAGTGAATCGGAGAAAATGTCGATAATAGAATTTAGACAAACATTATTGAACATATGAAGAGCTCTCTTTATAATATATGTGTGTTACTTTTAATAAATCATGAAATTATTAACCCCGATACAGGCGAACCCTAGTGGGGTTAATAATTACATGCTAAAATTGTATTTAAATTGTGAAGAAGCAATAAATAAATAAATAAAGTTAATTACCATATAATTAAATTATATGCGTGCTGTTACATTGGCTAAAACTCATTATTTTTCATCAGTTGAATGTTGAATACTTAATTTCTCCAGCGAGCGGAACTATCAGTTTGCACAATCTGTTCACGGTCAGCACAGCAGCGGTGTTGATAGTTCTGAGAAGTCGTACGATGATGATATTGCTGTTGATGAAGATGATGATTCACCGCCAACACACAATCATTTCCATAAAACGTACTTTATGGTCAGCAATTCGCCTTGCAAATCACAATCAAAGAACATAAAAATGCAGATTATTTTGACTGGAAGTGATTTTTTTAATGCATTAGCGTGTGGAGTACCTAAGTACCGGGTCTATTAGACCAAATCCACCACAATCCGGGTAGCGTATTTACAAAACCTATATCATTTCAGTCCCGGCGGCGAATGAAATGTTATGCAAAATCGTCCATTATTTCCTAACGCGTTCTCTTTGTCACCTGTGCGGAGAAACGGCCAGAAGGATTGCAACGGTAGCTACTGGCAGCTTGAAACATTCTTCGCAAAATCGAGTCGCGCGTTTCGCAGCGGGTTTTCTAGCCACGGGGTTACGCCATCTTCGGTAGAACGTTTGAGAGATTTCGGTACGCTTCAGTTCATAAATGTGATACAACCGCGCCTTACGGCGGGTTCAAACTAAATCTATAAACTTAAAATTAAGGAGGAACAATAAAAAAAAGCTACTGGTTTAAGAAACGACACATTTATTACATTAGGATACAAAAGGCGGGTGTTAATTATTAATCTAGTGTTAGTCTTAAAACTACTTAATTAATTCGTCTTAAATTTAGAAAGTCTGTTGCTTAATTCTACGGTAAAGTCTTTATGTAATTGTTCAGAATCTAATCACTTCGGTGGTTAAAATAAATAAAATGTTCAGTCACTTCCCTTTGATTGCTGATGATGGAGTCTCCGCGTAAGCACACAGTCACTAGGCACTTTAAACTTAAGTTCTATTTTTTTCACTTGTTATTGCACAGGTAGAGTCGCGAGAGTTCTTTGTTGTGAAAATTTGTGCACAGTGGAACTTGCGCAAATTCCTGGTCGGAATATTTCACGGTCACTTGGTTGGACTTTCTGGCGGAAGTTCACGAACGTATCGGCGGTTCCTGGTCGAAATCCGCGAGCGTGTCTGTTAATTTCCCTGGTCGGGAAATTGCGCGCGGTCGCGTGTAGTTGGAGTTGGTCTCTTAATTTTTTTATCCCTGGTCGGGACACTCCGTTGGCGAAGTGGAGTACCAACCCCTAGGCCGGGCAAATGGTGACTGGCTTCGTGGTGAAATTCTCGCTCGGGTCTTCCTTCCTGCTCTGGGGTAGATCTCCAAAAGTAATTCCATCGGCGGCAGCGGCTTTGTGGGCCAAAGGAAAAGGTTTATCGCCCGTCGCTCGGCTCGGCGCGGCGATTGGGTTTTATTAGTCCTTGCCGAAAATACCCTGGCTTTCCAATTTTTATTGCGGTCCAGCTTTGCTTTCGCCGCTCTGTGTTTGCCGCTAGGTACAAATGTTATTATTATATTATCCTGCGTTCGTAAAAATGATTTTAGCTCATCCTTCGTTGCTTTCTAAAACTATATGACTATTTCCGGTACCTTGACTGACTAAGCTCTTTACCGCCTACTCCTATGCTGGCGACCTTATTGTAGATGGTGCACATTTGTCAGTTCCGTGAATTTTTGACATTAAAATACCTAAAGGTATATCAAATGAACTAATTACCTAGATCGATATCTTCGGGCTTTTTGTATTGAACAGGTGTCGACACTATTTAACCATAAATAATATATCAATTTCAAATTCTTGTCGTCACACACCATCGACAAGGATAGAGGAAAGTTAAAATAAAATGTACCACCATTGACAGTATAAACACCTTCCTAATCTATTAGCCTAAAAAATATATTTTAAAAATAAAATGTCCGAAATCTCAATAGTATTTTTTATTTATGTATACATATACATTCACACAAGAAGTATAAGATCACACAAACGCATTTTAAAGGTGTTGAAAGATATTTATCACGAACCAGTATTTTTAGGATGACTCGCCGATTTCCAACATAGATAAGATATTTTATACCTTTGAAACTGTAATTGTGGTCTTTGACGGCACCGTTTGTGCTGGACACTGCTGAAGTTAATGATAATTTAGACAGTACATTAGAAACACTGAACAAAGAGATATTCGCACCTGTATTATGGTTGCAACCACGGATCCTTCGTAAGTTTAGGTTTTCACTGGGTAAAGTCCGATGTTTTCCGATTCCAGGAAGATTAAGGATCGGCAGAGCATCTTGTCTCAACGAACCGTTGGAATTTTTGCATTTGTTTTCGAAATGGGACCCACAAACATATCCACAACTTCCCAAAATCGGGTGAACAACGAAGTCACTTCTGCCGATTCTCCATGCCCATTACCAGTAATAAATTTACTTTCTTTCGTTGTTCGGTAATTTATGTCGAATTGATGTAGATCTTTGCAGCCTTCGACACTACAACAGTATTTAGGTGGCATTTCAAAATATTTACGTTGGCGTTTGATTGTTTGGAGTTCGGACCATGTGCCGACAACTGACATAAATATAACCATAGATATCCCACTGCATCTCAACAGTTTTTCTTTGGACTTGGAAGTCCGTATAAAGATTTCTATTGGTGGATCATATTTAAAGATGGCCATCAAATTGATTACGTCACAAGCCATAGACAATGATTTGGACACAAAATATTATCGGAGTTATACCCCCTGCTTCAGTTGTTTCGGGGACGGTGGACAAGCTGAAGTGTTGGGACCCTTGATACTTCGTAATGTGAGAGTATCTTTTATTTTAAGATCGAGATAATATTTTGTAGTATTAGAGATTTACTGATATATATGTTTAGATTAAATTCTTTACAGGCGCCCTACGGTAACAATTCTTTATTATTTTTTAATATCATGATCCTTACGTAGTTCAACACGTGCCCGAGAACATTCTTTCATTCACAGCTGGAACGGGTTACTCGTTTCCAGCCACCCCTGATTTTTAAAGTTTAGAGCCTCATGTTTTATTCCTGATTGTTACCCAATAGGGAGGGATTTTACAATAAATTTGTATTTGTTATAACTTAAAGGAATTTTAATTATGCATCTCTACCTACCCACTTGTTTTACAGTCTGTGGACCTTGCTTTCTAGCATTCTTTATCGCATCATCCCAAATGAGCTTACTTATTGGGTGTTTTACATGCGTATGGCGTTTACCGGTATGGAGATTGTATGGTTAGAATCACAGGGTAATAAATTCAGGTAAGATTCCCGTCACAGGGTGATTCTGTGTTAAGGTAGCGTTATGAGATAATTAAGACAAAAAAAGGCAAAATCCGTCAGAGGAGCGATTCTGTATCTTTTGTGGATACGGGAAAGATTGCATACAGAATCGGCTGTCAAATTTGTATGATTTTCTACGTATTTAAATTCTTCTTTCAATGGGTGAAGTCGAACAAATACTGTTTATTCATTAATTGAATCTACTTTTAAAATTGTATACCATGGATTTGCCATTTGCGAGGTTTCGTTTCAATCTAAAAACGCAATTACTTAAATTGAATTCCCACGTAAATAGTTGTTTCTGTAGAAGTTGTTGAAATGGAGTATAATTTCCATAAGCTGTGCCTAAAAGTGTGGCGATGTGTGGAATAATTAATGTATTCCGTCTAAACTAAAATATGCGACAGCTGAAATCTGACATCGGCTCACATCACCCATAGAAAAAGCAATTTAAAGCCATAGAAAATCACACAAATTTGAGAGCCAATTCCGTATGGGCTCCTCAGATGTTGAAAGGCGTCCGTCGTGCACATCAATTACAAGATATTTTGTTGTGTAAAATAACTTGGTTTCAATATAATTACTACAAGAAACAATATTAGGGGAGATGGTAAAAGATGAATTAAACTTTCATCTTTTCTCAATCAAAGTTAAGTTCTAAGGTTAGCAAATACGCGTAAACGGTATTCGGCTACTACCAATAACTTATTACATTGGATTCCATACAAAAGGATTGCCGTATGATCAATATTATTATATTATAACTACGTACATAATTCATAATATAATCCTAATAGGCGTTTGTAAATAACTATGCACTTGTCTTATTATTTTGATATTTTTATAAAACAAATATAAAACTTTATTCCACTTAATTTTATTGACCGTAACTGGTTTCAGCTCGTTAGAGCCATTTTCAGGCTGGTCTGAACCACTTCTGACGGGTTTAGAAGACTGATCTGGACTCTGGACCAGTCTGAAGATGGCGCTAACGAGCTGAAACCGGTTACAGTCAATAAAATTAAGTGGAATAAATTTGTTTTATTATAATATATGATATTTTGTATTTTTTTATAAGCGGTGACATTTGATTCGCAAATTTTCCTGCGACTAACAACTCTTAGTGAGGATTTAGCGGCATCTCGCCGTCATCTCTCCCGTAAGCGTAACTACTTGTAAGGTGTCTTAACGCAAGCTCATAATTAACTCGTTACGGAATACCGCATTAAGAAAAATGTCAAATTTTATTTTATTTTGAGGTATACGGCCGATTTAACACGCATTAGGTTGTCGCAAAATATACAGAATCACCCTTCTGAAATATGTTTTGTAAAGACTCAATTGAATGATGAATTGACAGCCGATGCGCACGACGGACTTTGCATTTTTGTCTTAATTGTCTCTGACTTTACACAAAAGGTAACAAACAAAAAGGGTAACACAAAAGGTAACAAAAAAGGTAACAAAAAATATACAGAATCACCCTTCAGATTTTTTTATTTTTTTTTATTTATTATTAGTTTCAATAGCAAGGTTTGTACATGTATGTATAATGTATAGTATAAGTATAGATTCTTTTTTTTTTTCAGATGGTATTAGAGTTTGTTGCTGTGACTGAAAGAGTAGGTTATAATGCCCGATGGCAACGTAAGCAGACTGTAAAACATTTAACAAATAAACAAAAAAAAAAATATTTCTACTGTACAGACGACAGAGATATCCGCACGAAGTTTTATGAACATCTCAATAATAAGGCCAACCTATTATCCAACAAAAATGTTATCATTATGGGGGATTTCAATTTGCATAACAAACCTGAAGATGTCATACTTGATCACATATGTTTTATAAACTCTAATGGACTAACGCAACATAGTACAGTTGTAAACAAGTACAATAACATGCTTGACTTAGTGCTAAGTAATTTAAATATATGTGAGGTGACGTACAGCGATGAAGCATTGGTTAAAGAAGATCACCACCATCCTACACTGGCTATCTCGGCCACCCTGGCGAGGACACAATACAGCAGGCGTGAAATGCGTGCAAACCGTCATCAAATGGGACGACACTTATATTCGAACTTTAACAAATTTAATTTTAAACACGTTAATATTAATCTGTGTCTAAAAATATTCTCACACTTCAACTGGAGATATTTATACAACATGAAATCTGTCAACGAAGCTGTGGAATATTTTTACTCTGTATTATTTAGTATATTTGAATTATGTGTACCTTTAAAAAAATTATCGAAAGCAAATGTTAACTACCCAGTTTGGTTCGATAAAAATATTATAGAAAAAATCAAATGTAAGGAATCTCTTCGCAGGAAGTACAAAGCTACTAATAATAAATCAGACTATTTATTATTTTCTGCAAAGAGATCCGATCTCAAAAAAGAGATGACTGTAAAAAAGAACAAATATTTATCCGATATTGAAAATGGGATCAAAGAAGACCCCAAAAACTTCTGGCAATATATTAGATCACAAAAATCAGGTAGGGGCACTCCTATTGGACTTATGAATGTCGATAAAATAATCCAATGTCCCCAACAAGTTTCAGAGAGATTCGCGGACTATTTCCAGTCGGTATACAACCATATGAGCCCTAACCTAGATGTTGAAAGTCTCCGGGCAGAGGTGCCTAAAAACACAGGTTCAATATCTCTGGAACAAATTAAGCCTGAGGAAGTCAAAGCGTGTATTCGGGAACAAAAGCCCAACAAGGCCACGGGGCCAGATGGAATCCCACCTCATATCATTATCATGTTGGAAGAACATTTGTTTAACCCGATATGCTTTATCTTCAACCTCAGTATTTCAACTTCCACTTTTCCTAAATCCTGGAAACTAACCAAGGTTAGCCCGATACATAAATCTGGAACAAAAACGGAAGTCCAGAACTATAGACCAGTAGCAGTTCTGTCAATACTCCCAAAAATATTTGAAACAATAATTTGCGAAAAGCTAAACAAACAAATTAAACCGTTTCTTCAGGGAAACCAACACGGATTTCTATCAAATAAGTCCACCGTCTCTAATCTTCTAGAACTCTCACAGAGAGTAGCAAGAGGATTAGATGCTCAACATCAAACTGATGTGATCTACACTGACTTCGCCAAGGCGTTCGACCGAGTTGATCATGACGTACTGCTACGAAAAATACATAGAATTGGCTTCGACAAACCCCTCCTAAATTTTTTTGTCACGTATTTAAGGAATAGGAAACAATATGTTTGCATCGACGGATACAGGTCTAGAGAATTCTCTGCATTCTCTGGAGTGCCACAGGGGTCAAACCTAGGTCCTCTACTATTTATAATCTTAATTGATGACATTCAAGAATGCATCAAACATTCCACTTGCCTGCTTTTTGCTGACGATCTAAAATTACTTAAGAAAATTTGTGATGGTCAAGATTGTGTCAAATTGCAAACTGATTTAGATTCAATTTCATCATGGGCTGATGAAAATAAATTATTTTTTAATACAAAAAAATGTGTCGCTATGTCGTATACACGTTCGAGAAACCCTATCAAATTCGATTATTGCATCAAAAATGATATATTGTCAAAAGTAAAATCCATCAAGGACCTTGGGGTAGTCTTTGATCCCAAACTTACGTTTTCGGACCATATATTGCAGTTGACGACATCATGCTACAAGCTTCTCGGATTTGTCATAAGACTCTGCAAACAATTTTCCAATCCCGAGGCAATGATGACTTTGTACAGCTGCATTATAAGGTCTAAAATCGAATACGCCTCTGCTGTATGGGCCCCATACCAACAAAAATATATTGAAAAACTAGAACAGATTCAAAAAAAGTTTTTGAGATACATGTATTTGAGAATGCACGGAGAGTATCCGCGATTCATGCATCACGAAGATTTGCTTGCCGAAACGCGCTACCAAAGTCTCCACTCGAGGAGGAGTGGGGCTCTTGCAGTAACGGCGTACAATTTAATAGATAGCCCATACCTTCTGGAATGCTATAAGTTGTTCGTACCGAATAACTACAGCCAGGGACGTCACCATGATCTGCTTTGTATCCCACGTGGCAGAACGGACGTACTGGCTCGGCATAGCATGACACGAGGTATGGCGCTGTTAAACAACGCCTCCAAGACTATCGATATTTTTAATAGTAGTCTTGAAGAATTCAAGAGGCATGTTAATGCTATTAATCTATAACTTGTATTATTTGTATCATATATATGTAGTTAATGTTACATGTGTATTGTAAATGGACACAGTCTGTAATACACAAAAAAAAAAAAAAAAAAAAAAAAAAAAAAAAAAAAAAAAAAAAAAAAAAAAAAAAAAAAAAAAAAAAAAAAAAAAAAAAACAAATTTAACATTCGATTGCGTTTGTTTATCAATGGGAAAAGAGAGACGGCAGAAAGCCCTGCCTTCCAATGTGGTAATTTTCTTCTTAATCCTCTGGTCACTTTTTTTTTTTTTACATGAGCTCCACACAGGAGGCCCTGAGGAAAATAATTTCCCTCAGGGCCTATGTCATCTTTGAGGATGCTGTGTGGAGGGTTTTTTAAGGAAAGGAAGGAGAGGAGAGTTCTGGGAAGGAAAAGGGTTTAAGGGGTGGGTAGGAATCTGGGGTTCAGTATGTCCTGGTCATCCGCCTCCAAGACCTAGACAAACCTCACCCAATGAACCCGGGCACCCCTGCTAAATCACCAAACGTAGCGAACCACTTGGGGTGACCTATGGCAGAGGTGTTGGTTATCCAATAAAGGTTCCCGGGGCGGCGGTACCCATTCCCGCCTCCCAAATTGAAGGTACGATTACACCATAAAATATCGTATAAAACATATATGAACGCGATTTTGCGAGAGAATCAATGATTGGTGTGATCACGATCGCGACAATATTTCAACTGATTAATGTGGGTATTTTAAAATATTTGTACTATGAATATTTTGAACCGGCATCGGTAGGTAGGATTTTGTCATCTTCTTCTTTCTTCTGATTTAAGTAGGGCTTTCTAAGGAATGAAAGGAATAATGGGAGATGACGATAATACGAACCAATAAAAGGTACATAGTCCCAAAGTTTCAATACTAAACATTTGCTGTAGACGTGTATGTGTAAGACAACGAATGAATATGACTGAAGTAAACAGGGAGAACGAGATGTTTGGCGGTCTATCCTCTCTCAAATGGGAAATTGGGCTTTGTAGGTGAAAAAAAAAATATCGAAGTAAATGCACAGACAAATGCTACTCTATTTTTTTTAAAGATAGACCAAAATTCCTGGGTTACGAATAACCCGACAATATTTTAAAATCTCCTACTACCACCACAGTAAGCCGAAAATGTTGTTTGAGTTGTGATGGAGGACTTGCCAGCCGAGGAATCGAACGGAACGCCTGGGTGGGACCCAAACGCGATGCTCAGTGCTCACTCAACCACTGACCGGTTATTACTACTTTTGTCTTCACCGTTACTTAACGGTGTAGGTTTTATAGATTTTTCTCTCTACAAACCTTACTACTTCGCAAGGGCGGATTTAAGGTACTTTTGTGTGCTGTGCAGATTCCACCACAGTACAAAGAACTGTCTTTATTAAACATTTAATTTTTCTATTGTTTTGACACTTTCATAAACCTTCCTATACGTACTTGAACTTGTAGAAATAAACTTGAAGTATGATACTTCAAGTTTCTTTCTAACAGTAATTGTTGTTTTTTTGCCCGTCCGCCCCTTGTGCCCCTCCCAGAAAAAAATCCTGGATCCGCCCTTGCTACTGGGACTGGGGTATCTTGAAATGGGGTAGGGTTTGTGGATGATTTTGCACAACAAAATCTATCTCATTTCAGTCTCCTCCGCGACTGAACGAAATAGGTTTTGTAAATACGCATTCGAGCACATTGAAACAAGCTGGCATGCTATTCATGCCCAGTTTTATTGAAGTCGTTATATCTACACGGTGTCCGGAAACTAGTGGTATAAGTGGGAAATTGGGAATCGAAGAAAAATGAGATGGCAAACCTACTTTTATTAATTAATATTACATGGCCTCAAAACCAAGTAAAAGTTTAAGTTAAGCGCAATTAAAGTTTAAAATCCTTTTCATGCATACAATAATTGTTTCCATTCAAATTTGTATATACCTAAGGCCCGTGCATGAGAAATGTCACAGATAATATATTATATTATTTCTTAAAGAAAAGACAAATTTTCTCGGGTTACGAATAACCTGACAATATTTGAATCTAATCTTCTATTACCATCACAGTAAGCGAAAAAATTTGCTAGTGTCCTGATGGAGGAGGCAGCTACGCCAGCTGAATTGAACTCTCGACGCACAGACGCGAGGTATCCTACGGACAAAACATACCCCAACAAAATATCTCCGACTAAATATGTCCAACAAAATGTCTCCGACAAAACATCCTACGGACAAAACATCACCCAACAAAATATCTCCGAAAATATCTCCAACAAAATATCTCCGACAAAATATCTCCGACAAAATATCTCCGACAAAATATCTCCGACAAAACATCCTACGGACAAAACATCACCCACCAAAATATTTCCGACTAAATATCTCCGACAAAACATCCTACGGACAAAACATCCCCCAACAAAATATCTACTAAAACCTAACCCAATCTGACCTATCCTAACCAAAAACATCCCCCAACAAAATATCTACTAAAACCTAACCCGATCTGACCTATCCTAACCAAAAACATCCCCCAACAAAATATCCACTAAAACCTAACCCAATCTGACCTATCCTAACCAAAAACATCCCCCAACAAAATGTGTACTAAAACCTAACCCAATCTGACCTATCCTAACCAAAAACATCCCCCAACAAAATATCTACTAAAATCTAACCCAATCTGACCTATCCTAACCAAAAACATCCCCCAACAAAATATCTACTAAAACCTAACCCAATCTGACCTATCCTAACCAAAAACATCCCCCAACAAAATATCTACTAAAATCTAACCCAATCTGACCTATCCTAACCAAAAACATCCCCCAACAAAATATCTACTAAAACCTAACCCAATCTGACCTAACCTAACCAAAAATTGGGACAAAAATAATACAGACATCCTGAAAAGACAATAAATTATTGTTGTCCGTATTATTTTTGCCCCATTTTACTATTTTTGAACTATCATTTATTGTCACAGGATGTCTGTATTATTTTTGTCCCATTTTTTGTTAGGTTAGGTTAGGTTTTAGTAATGTTTTGTCCGTAGTATATTTTGTCGGAGAATATTTTGTCGTGGATATTTTGTCGCAGGATAAAAACGATCATTACCCAGACAACTCAGCCACTGACCGCATTATAATATATTATCAAATAAATATTTACATATTTAATTAATTTTAATTACTGTTGATTTATTTTCCACCGTCTTAGATCGTGAAATCTTCTATCGAGTGTAATGCAATGATATATTGTAACGTCGAAGTATCAATTACTGAATCAGTCTTGCTTCTTGGAATTTCCGTGTGATAAACAGAAACCTGTTTTTCCTTGTATGTGACATGTTTGTTGACGGTTTTCTCTTTGAAATTCGTCAGGAAATTTCAAGGCAATGTTGTGTTCTTGACACAGTTTATGACACATTTCCTGTATACATAGTTACCCTAGTGTTTACAATTCTATGGGCACCATCATATTTACTTCGTACGTGCGTACTTGTTGATTGGTTTCGTTACATACACCATGTTAAACGAACTGAAAGCATTTTCAAACCAAAGAATTCATCTCATAAAATAATGGATCTAACCAAGTATGACGTGCATACAATGTTGCTTACAATGTAGGTATGCAAAAATAACAATTATATTAAATTGTTAAGCCGAAGGAGGAAAATAGTGGCACAAGGAATTTACCTACTCGTAGTTTGTTTAAAATTATAATGATTTCTCTTTGGTGAACGTTGTACAAAGCATTGTAAACTGAATTGACCATTGGAGTTATAATCTATCGTCGACAAACATAAGCTATTTGGCTTCTTGGAGTAAAAAGTAAACAAGTTATTATGTCGAGTGAGCAGTCACTGCTGGGAGGGTGGGGAGGTGGGGGGGGGGAGGGGGGACCTCGGGCTACTGCCGTAAGTGGTGCTATAGAGGTGGGTGGGGGAAGGCAGGGCGAGGGGGGCTTTACCGTCCGCCGCAGTCGCACGTCACTCGCTTCTCGCTTCTCGTACCTTCTCTTGTGATTCGCTAACTAGACAATTGTCGCTTTACCCCTATTATTCCATTAATCAAATTCGTGTCGAACAGTGCGTGCTCCTCGCGGCGGTCAGTAGAGCGCGAGTGATGAGGTCGTTCAGTTTACTAGTCGTGTGTGTCGTGGTGTGCCTCCTGCTGCTGGATGGGGCCGAGCCGCGCAAAACCCGCGGGGGCTCCTCCCGCGGGGGCAGCAAGGGCTCGCGGGGCTCCAGCCGCCGTCAGCCGCAGCCTCAGCAACCTGCTAACACGGGGCTAAGCCATTCGGGACTCGCCAGTCTTAGCTACCCGGGCTATAACAGCCAGGCCGTCAAGCCAAAACCGCAACCGTCCGCTCCCCAACCGCATCCGCAGCCAGCGCCTAAAAAACCGGATACTCCAGTCGGGTGGAACGTGAACAAAGATACGGCAGTGAAAAAAGAAGTCGGACAGTCTCAAAGCAATCCCAATAATCCACCCGCATATCCTCCGGCTGGAGGCAGTTTGTCAGGCGCCAGTGGTGCTCAGGGCGGGGCGCACGCATATCCGCCCAGCCCTGGCTTGTCAGGCACGGGAGCCGCGGGCACGGGACAGCACACCTATCCTGCCAATAGTGCGGGCTCCGGAGCCGCTGGACAGCACACTTACCCCGCGGGCTCGGGTGCCGCTAATCAGCAGCACGCTTACCCTCCCAGCAGCGGGCTCTCTGGGTCCGGCAACCCGCAGGGACAACCTCCGGCATACAACCCTAACGTGCCTGCTGGTCACAGTGCGTACCCCGCGAACAACCAGCCTGGATACAATAACAATCCTTACGGTGCTCAGGCGGGAGCGTATCCTAACCAAGGACATCCACCACAATACCAACCTCAGGGCTACGGTGGCATGCCAGGATACGGTGGCCAACAGGGCTACGGTGGCCAACAAGGTTATGGAGGTCAACAGGGTTACGGTGGTATGGGAGGATTTGGCGGCGGTGGATTTGGCGGATTCGGAGGTGGCGGATATAACAACATGGGTGGATATTACGGAAAACCAAAATCGAGTTTCTTGAGTGGTAACAAGTTTGGACTTATATTGGCCGGTCTGGCCGTCTGGAATCTGGCCAGATCTGGTGGCAGCACCACCCACAACCATTACTATAACAAGGACAACCCTAATGCTAAAGTTGACCCCGCGCATCCTAACGAGCCAGACCCGATCCTGCAAGACCTAGTGAATTGCACCTTGACGATGACGAGCGCCAATGACACCGATATAGTGTTAATTCCCTGCTTCATGGCAACTTCGTTCTCTCCGGATGCGAAGTTAGCGAAAGGCTCTACAGTCCCTGTCTTCGTGCCTGACAGCACGAGTCCATTGAACTGCACCATCACAGTATTGACTAAAAACATGACAGAAGTCGTCACGAATATTCCCTGCGAATCGCTGTCCAGTTTGGCCCCAAAGAATATGACAGAGAATCCCCCGGGGGTGGAGAACAATGACCCTGAACCTCCCTTAGAGGTCATCCCTCTGAGTACACCTTCCACAACAACCGTCATCAACGGAGTTGAACCAATACCTTCATCAACAGCGATTCCAGCAGAACCCACATCATCCACATCAACAACAACAACAACTGTAATTCCAGCTGCTGATGATGCTACTACTGTGAAACCGCCAGAATGATGGCCCGGCCGACTTGACCGACTGAAGTCGCTGATAGTCTCGGCTTCACCTAAACCGGAATAAACCTATTAGTTAAATCACCGAGTGTACGTGATTCGTATTTAAACGTAATAATACTCTACTAGAATCTCGATCGCAATACCCTCTATTCCTTTATTGCTCTCTCAATGATAACGTATTATTTTAATAAAAAATCGCGATGCATCGCATAAACAAATTCCCCATTACCAAATAATTATAATCCAGAGGCTATTCTACAAATTTATAAACATGTTAAGAGTTCCGAAAGTTAACATTTTTTTCCGTACTGATTGCATTTCTGTTCACGCTATAGTTATTTGTGTAAGTGAAAGTTATTTCTACATTTCTAAAGTGATATTTCCGACAGGCAATCAAAAGAAAGTCGCAGTTACTCAGCATAACAAAACACGCCAGAAGTGATCATTATTTCTAAAATTACGGAACTCAACCAAACAATTTAGAAAAAAAAACTGTTCTAGTCGTAGTAACTCATTCTCTCATTTATTTGTTATAATTACAATACTTATAAAATGGTAATGAAATACATAAATAAATTTAAAAATAACACTATTTTCTTGATTTCCAAAAGCATTAGATATCCTATTCTCTGTTCTAGTAAATTAATTAAATTCAAGTGAATCTGAAAACAGTACCAAAAAAACAAACAAAACGTGTATTGTTTTTCATTTCCCAAAATTTTGCCAACTTGGAATTATTTCGAAAGAATGTTATTAATAAATCAATGAATTTTAAGTAATTAATCTAATCACCAATTGTTTTCCCAATTTAAACCATCGTTAATAAATTTTATTATTGAGCAAACATTGATTCGATAATATAATTTGTTCGCATATCGACAATAATAATTATGTTATAATGTATGATCCATTGTTTATTTTCTATTCCATGTGTAGTTATCTTTTTCCATACAAAACAGTTACATCACACAATAATCAGTTTCAATACAATGATTTCAATTGAATGTTACACAGAAACAAATAGGAAAATACTTAGTCAATGTTCGCAATAAAATATCATTACTTTTGTCACGAAACAATGTCAAGAAAAATTACATTACATTAATACTTTATTTATAAAACTTGTTTTATTCTTAAAGGTCCAGTATTCAAATAATAATAATTGTTTCCTATAGTATTAATAATTATTTCCTATATTTTAGGTTAGGTTCATATTTAATATTCTAAAATGTGCGTTAATGTAAATATTGTACCATAATGTTGAATAAATCAATTTTGTACCACCGTATCAAGGTTTAATTATTTTTACAAATGATCCTTATTACATAATTCGAGTTTATAAATTTATGGTTGCATGATAACTCGGAATCGAGTCAACTCTTTAAAAAGTAATTGAAAGCTATAAAAAAAACTGAAAAATTGCCCATAACCTAACCAATTTAACCCATTTTTCCAACATTTTTAATGACTTTTCAAAGGAGGTGTTGAGTTGAGAACATTCTGAGTTAACCGGTCATTAAATTTATTTGTTTGAAAGGAAATTTTGATGCACCTGGATCTGGGCACTAAAAAAAACCAAGGCCGCGCCAAGCAAAGTTTCGATTCATAATGGTATCTTTCACCAGGGCGGCATGAATATCCGCCACACTGGTGCATATTACAGTATCTCAATTAATTTGGGGTCAAGGGGAAAACCTTAGGAGCCCCCTAATACCCTATTAAATTAATTTACTTTATTTTTTTACATTAACTCCACATAGAAAGCCATGAGGAAAATAATTTCTCTCAAGGCCTGTGTCATCTGAGATGCTGTGTGGAGGGTCTTTTTGAGGAGAGGAAGGAATGAACATTGGTCTTGAAGAGACCCATGTTGTCGGAAGGAGGAAACTCAGAGGCCGGCAAATCGTTCCACAGCCGAGCTGTTGAACACAAGAACGAGTCGAAGAAACGACCCGTTCTCATGTGACAAATGTCAACAGTGTACACATGTTGGGCACGCGTTTGGTGTGTGTCCCGACTATGCACCGGTGCTGAAGGGATCAATGACGCTAGTTTTTCGGAGCATCTTCCATTGTAGTACCGGTAGAACAAGAATAGCATTCCCACCCGACGCTTGTGCTCTAAAGATTGCAATCCGTCTGTTAAGATGGGAGAATCTATCAAACGGACCGCCCGTTTTTGCACAGAGTCGAGGGTATTTTTCAGTTATATTGTAGCTCCAAACCAGAGGTGGCTGCCAAATTCAACCGTGGGGCGCACTTGTGATTTGTACAGGGTTAGCAGTTGTGTACTAATAAAGTATCTGCGGGCCCTGCTCGGTATCTCCCAGTTTTTGGGAGGCTAACTTTACTACCTTCAAAAATACCATATTTCGGTTGTGGGTCTCTCTGTGATTGTAACTCTGGTTTAATGAACACGAAGTTGTTTTTCTATTTCAAAAGTGGAACTGATTGATCCAATACATAACATCTAAAATACTAATACCGGATGTGAGTTTCTCTGTGATCGTTTTTTTTTTCAAAATAGGAACTGATAGTAAAAATAATTCAGACAAGCGAAATAAAGTGCCTCTGTATAACATGGGTAATATTATTTTACCAGAAAATTATTTTCATTCTATATTTGAAATTTTTATTTCTTTAGTTTTCATTTATTTGTAATTTCTCACCATACATGTCTTCTTATTTTTTTTACATACAAAAATATTAACCTCACTAGGACTAGCAGCCTGTATTGAGGTGATTATTCATAAATTTGAGTGATGCATTTACACAAAAATTACTAAAATACAAAACACTGCATCCAAAACACTAAAATATTATATGCGGAAAGTAAGAAATAACAATATTATATTGGTGACTAGATGGGTAATTTGTAACAATATAGACCATAAAACAAATCCTAAATTACTATACCCACCAAGAAACAGAGGTAGTTCAAAACAACTAGGGTGACACTCCGATTTTGACAAATAGAATTCAAATAAAATTTAGTTATTTAAAAAAAATATTTAATTTCTTAGGGTTGATGATTAGGACATTTTTTCAAGGGTCTGCGCTTTTTAGCTACCATGTAATCCTACAATAATAAAAATTTCCCGTGATTTTTCGCGGGTCTGCACTAGTTCAATCATGTTGATATACGTCATATGTTATGTTAGGTAGACCTTCGAGTACATGTTAACTTTGCAGATGGTGAATTTTTAACAATGTCAGTATATTATGTATTCACTAATGTATTTATTAAGAGGAAACCCGGTCACCGAGAAATTCGAACAATAGGTACAACAAACTGTTACTGTCGCTGTCGCTTTTGCTCCTCTGGACACTGAGCGAAAGAGCCAACTACACCACAGGCTGATATTATGATAGATGCACTTAATGATAGATTCAAAGAATTCAAAACACAATTAAAAAAATATACTGAAAACCTTAACTAAAAAAAAAACTAAAAATAAACAAATAAGAAATTAAAAAAAAAATAAAAAATTGTCTTATTCTTTATATAAAATAAATATTTAAAAAACTACAAAATAAAAACAAAATAAAAACAAAAAAATCTAAATAACTAAACAAATAATACCTCCTCCCATACACACAAGCATTTGCTTTTTATGGGAGAACGTTTAATAAAAAAAATAATTAATAGTAATAAAAAATAAAAATAAATTAGTAAATTAGTAAATAGATTAACTACCAGTTAGACTCGAGAATAATTCTCCACTAACCGGGAATGAAATTAGTTAATTAAGATTGTTATGTATTATTTTATTATATTGTATCTTTTATTATACAAATAAAAAAATAAAATAAAACAAATTATCAAAATCGAGGTTTTGTATACCCCTTTTTTCCAGTGTTGCCAGTTTTTATTACCTCAAAAAGTTGCTAGAAGTAGCTAAACGTTACAGTAGGTAGATAAGTTACAATAAAATGACAAATTTTGACAATCGTTTTTATTTCCATTAAATCCAACAAAAGAGAAAAAATATCTAATACACGTTATTGAATAAAAAAATAAATTAAACATTAATATTTAAAGAGGAAGATCAGAAGATGTCGATGGTTGTATATTTCAGTGATTTTGAATATTTTTCAGTGGTACCCATTTTATGCAGTACATCTTTAGGCAAAACACAGTTATAGCAGCATTTACCACTTTTCCTGAGAGTCTCTAAATGCAGAGGATTGAGTTAAGAGTTTTTTTTTTATTATTAAGTTAAAAGAAATATAATATTTCGCTTTTCGAGTTGTCAAACTCATTCGGTTTCTTTGGTTATTTTTTACTAAATTCATCTGAGAGAATAACCTCTCTACCTCTGCAATAGAATTTGGCAGTGAAAGGCAAGTTAAAGCAAGAGTACCTATATCTTGGTATGTGTTGTCACTGGAAGAATTGCTATAAAACAATGACGAAAAGTTGCTATAAAAAGTAGCAAAAAAGTTTAGCTACAAGTTTCATTTAAATGTAGCTGTCTGACATCAAATAATAGCTAGATCTAGATATAAAGTTGCTAAGTTGGCAACACCTTTTTTCTCCTTCAAAACTGTGCCGATTTTTAAGATTTTTATTACTAATTGTATAAGAAGAGAATACTCTATGTCTGTAAGTTTTGTTTTTTTTTTTTAATAAATTGTATAGTTTGTCTACTGAACATCTGTTGATGGCGTTCAAACCAAGCAATTTTAACGATTTTTGGAGGATCTTAACTCCTATAAGAAGTAACTTAACAAAAAAGCAAAACTTACCGGCAGGCTGCTGGTCGATATCTATATTATATTAAAAAAATATTTGCGGTGGTGTCAAAATTCAGAGATAAAATTGGGGAATACGTTTGTATGGACAAAACGTCGTCCGGTTTCTTCTTAATGTAATTTGAATGCCTGACGTATGTAATTATTATAATTTTGTATTTATTATTCATGTAGTTTGACTGTGCTGGTGATAAAAATGTTGGTAGAAATAAAACCCGTCCGGATGTGAATAAAGCACTTTTTAACAAAAGGCTACATGACGTCTCGTTTTATAATAACGGTAATTGTATAGGTAATTTTCTGGAAAAAAGAAAAGGACAAAAATGGCATGTTCATTAAATGAACATGCCATTTTTGCCTCAAATTTTGAGGTAATTTTTTAAATATTCACATGTAGCGAACACTGTGTGGGTTTACATAATTATAATAATTAGAACAAAATTAGTTCGTTTGAAAACCACTTCATTATGTAGGTTTTTTTTTCTATTTCATAAAATTTTATTAGTTACAGATTTTTTTTTTTTTTTGGCTTCCACACTAGGCTAATTAATGCCCGTGTTGTGGTAATCGTACGTTTAATATTTTAAATAGGAATTGATAAATACTATTTTATTGAAACAGATAATTAAATATGCTAAATAAAAATTAAGAAATACTTAAAAGTAAGAGAAAAAAAAAACATATTTTAAATAGAAATAAAAATTCAAATTCAAATTTTGAAATACATAAACTAATAATAAAGATGTGTTAGAAGTCAAGTGTTCTATACAAATATATAAATTAAAACAAATAAGTATATAAATTTAAATTAAAACATAAATAAAATTAAGTGAAAAATAAAGAAAAAAAATAATAACATTTTAAGGAAAAACAGAAATAAAAATGGAAAAAAAAAATTTGAAATGCAAAAATTTATATCCTTTATACATATGTTATATAAAACAAACCGCGTTCAGTTCAACCTGAACCTTCTTCATGGTAAAAACTGCAAGAGATGTTGACAAAACACTTGAGGTGAGTCTAAACGGTATAGATTTTTCAGAATTTGCAACAAAATTAATAGATGAAATTCTCTTTTAAAAAATACTTGGGGATAGATACACCCACTGCATAGAAATGGGATAGGTCTACGTCGTGATTTAAAAGCTCTCGAAATTTTAAATAATTCTTAAAAATAAATAAAACCATTTTTTTAACAATAGCACAGGAGACTCTGAGGAAAACAATTTCCTTCGGGGCCTATGCCATTTTTGAGAATGCTGTGTGGAGGGTATTTTTATGGAAAGGAAGGAGAGGAAGTTTCGGGAAGTAAAAAGGTACGGGGGTGGGTAGAAATCTGGGGTCAATGTGTCCAGGAGTGACGGACGTATGAATCCATTTCTTCCGCTGTGGAAGAAGTCAAAAGGCTTCCCTCAACCAGTCTCTCTCGATCCGGCCCGCCGCGCAGCAGGTGGGCAGACACATCGGCCGCCAACTTTTGTAAACTAAGTGACGCAAAGAAAAAAAACAATTAATGAAAAAACAAATGAATTATAATTTTCGAAACACAAATACATTAGTAAATAGCTGTATAAATTTGAATTTGGAATTCCTAACCAAAGAGAAGATATTTGAGATCAAATTTGCCAGTACAATATTATCATTTTCTAAATTATGTAGCCGTGGTGACAACTAGCGGAATTTTCTAATATTGAAAATGTTATTTTTTACGATATTATTTTTAACATTTCGCCGTGTCAACCCACCTAGCGGATTTTTATCAAAGCTTATGAAGAAATGGTAACCGTTCAGAACACGTTCCTTATTGTTTGAAATAATTATTTCATTATAATACTAGCGGTCGTAGCAAGGGAATAAGAATTTGTTGTAATTTCGATATCATACAATATATTATAAAAACGTTATTCGATAATATTGGTTACACAAAAGCCATTTACCGTTTATTTAACTTATTTATTTGTTTAAAGGTGTTCTTATCTCAATAAATTGTTGCTTTGTTTTATATTTGTACAATTTATAGGTAATTTAACTTCCTATGGTCGAAGTGTATCCAATTGTATTTATTGTCGAATTGCGGCCAATTGTATTCGTCTATAATTGACGCTTATCAAAGTGCGGGTCGCACTTGCCATTAGATCAGTTTTGCGAATAAAAAAATACAGTAAAATTGTTTAGAAATTGATCCAAAGAAATTAGAAAATGGTTTACGTACGATTGCGGGCATTTGAAATAAAAAGCTGTAAAGAAAATGATAAAAATGTGTAAAAATCATCCTTTACGACATGCATTTTAAGATGATTTTTGGTATGAAATACGAAAAATAAATTATTTTCTGTTATTAAATAATTTCCAAAAAAAGTTAAGTATTCTAATAAATCTATTCAATGTTATTTTAAAGATAGAAATTCATAATTATAGGTCTACAAAAACAGGAGATATAATATTTTAAAATATCGGGGTTTGCAATTTGCACGCGGTAGAAGGTAGAAGTGAAACCTTCATAAAACTAAAGTAGACAAGAGTGGGGATGGGGAGTCTACAAAACATCGCTCAAAGAGGAAACTCATACCATATCTCATTCTCTCGCAGGCTAAATCCTATAGATGTATGTGTTTTTCTCTTTTTAGTGTCGCTATTATTCGTTTATTCGAGTTTCAAATCACAACGGTGCTAAAGAAGTTTTCACTTCAAAATACTTTCTATTCGCTCTCCTTAACAAATAACATTTTGTCCTTTACAGGATTACAAATTTCCGATATCATTTAAGTACGACAAATTGTTGCCTGCGCACAGTGCCGCGATCCCATACAAGACTGGGGAAAATTGTCTCGCAAATATTTAACAATCCTAGATGATGGGTGACTAATGCATGGCTCTCAATAGCAAAGAAGAATTCCTCAGAAATAATCAAGTCATTAGACGTGATGCATTCTGTAATTGGCAAAGTGCCCCCTCAATGAATTGTTTTGCAAACCTCGGTTTATGAGCAACAGTATTTTTTTTAAGTGAGACTTCTTTACGCACGCTTGACTTGACAAGTAAGCTGGTGAATGCGTGATGAGAGCGTTATGAAAAGTGTAATCTGGCGAGGCGAACGGTCGGGCCTTTACGCACGCTTGACTTGGGGAGTAAGCTGGTGAATGCGTGACGAGAGCGTTATGAAAAGTGTTATCGGGCGAGGCGAACGGAAGTTGAGAGGAAGATATAAGTTAGTGAAGTTTTACTTCAGTCGTGTGGTCTTAAGCACACTGGTTTTTTTAAATTTAATTTTTTTAATGTGAAAACTGCACAAGATTCCCAGCTGCTCCCAACCACTTGGAGCCAGTGAGGTTATGGCATTCCCAATAGAGAACTCCATTCCAATTTTTTTTTTATTGACCTTCTAACATAAAAAACTGCATTTTTATTTTTATTTTTAGAGTTAGCTTTAATGGTTAAAATAATTGTCGAAGTTTTAATTTTTCAAGACCCCCTGAAAACCACCGTATGTATGGTGAATCGTGTGACGCCATCACTCCTGAAAAATTTCTATGGGATCGGGAAATCAGCTGATTTACTGCCGCCATTTTGAATTCCGTTGTTCGAAGTATTCTCCCTATAATTAGCATTACTATTTTTTTGTGCAGTAGTTTTTGAATATTTTCAATAACAGAGATAAACTAATAAGAGATACCTTTATTTTTGAAATTCAGGTCTAAATAATGTTTCAATAAACACAACAACTAAATCTCTATAAACAGTATGTAAATAACCGAATAAATTAATACGATGGCTTGTGTCATATCGTACATTCCCATACAATTACTTTTCAGTGACACCATACGACTACAGGTCGAACAGTGACGTCACCACTAAAATTTCAATAATTCCAACTTGACGGTTTATTTTTACGTTTTACGACCCGATTAAAAATGGACTTTTTAATATTTTTTAAAAACTCCGCGTTTAATATGATTAAATAAAACTTTATTAGTCTATATGAACATATTTTTTAAAGCCGTAATATTTTTCACTGGAGTTCCTTATTGAGGTATGTTGTAAGGCTGAAGGTAAGTGAGGAGGGGAATGAAATGGGGAAGTACCTGGCTGTTCTGATCTAATTCTGAAAAAGGGTTCGCGCGTGAGAAAGTTCAGGTACCCCTGCTAAATACCATTCTACCTTCACTAATTAAAAACGAAGCGTCACACTTCTTCCTAGAAAATGAGAATAACATTGAACAGTGCCGGTGCAATGGTTACCTTGAATTCATTGATAAACAGTTTGCACAAGATTGGCTTTAGCAGTAAAAAAATGACCTTATCGAAACGCACAGTGAGAATGTTAATTTGAATTCAGCATCAACAATCATTTACTAAAAATTCAAGAAAAATATTTTAATACCTAATCAAATAATAAATAATAACTGAGAGTATATTCCACTGTGGAACGTGCCGCAAATAAACCATATTTTATTTTAAATGAATAAATTGTGAAATTACACGAAGTAATTAAATAAAATTTACATGCATATGCCGGGATTTGAACCCGTGACCTCCGGATTTCGACTCGAGAGCCTTTCCCCCCAGACCACGGTAAGACGGTATAAGTTTTCGAAAACATCATTTTGCAAAAAAACAATAAGTTATCAGGGAATTGGGTTCGATCGACATTTTATGAAGTACTTTGTATCACATCACTATTGTAGTTGCACATCACTAGTGATGAACTACTTCTATAATGTTTGTCATCTGTGGTCTATCTATTGGGAATTAATGGCAATGGTGTAAACACCTCTTCAATAAAAAGTCTTTTATAAAATAACAGTGTTTTTCATATTAAATAGATAACAAAACACTATGTGGGTCGGGGAACATAGCATTTCAAGGGTTAAGTCCATGTCATAATCAATTAAATCAATCCATTCGCGATTGTTCTTAACCCTTCGCAATACTCGCTATTTTCAGCCTACTCAAATTCACTTGTGGTGGACCTAGGTCCCCCATGAATTTGTGTTTCACAAAAATATAAATAAGCCCATTTTGGGATTTATTTATTTAAAATTAATGAAAGACATGTGACGACCGACTGCGGTTATCCTCTGGTATTCTGGAATTCCAATCTAATGGTGGATTCAAATTCCTCTATTTGTCATCTCAATACAGGGGATTGACAATAATAAGTCGTAGGTAGACTAGTGATGTATATTCCAAGATTTTACAATAGAAGTCTAAAGGTAAAGAGAACGATTGGACAACAATCACACCCTTTTATACGTTACTCATGCTGTCTCACTCATACAAGCATGTCTCTTTCATACCTTAAGGCGGTACGCAACCCTAACAATTTTTGTTTGCTCAAAACTCACATTTTAATTATTTCCGGCGAATTCGTAACTATAACAACTTTTTTATTTCCATGTCGCACAAGGAATGTGAGTTATTTATATTTTAGATTAATAAAAACAGTACCTTACCATTAATATATTTTACGTACAATGATTTTAAAACTTTATAACCCGTTTTTTTCAACAATAAAGTTAGCGGTAAGCACCAGATTTTATTTTTCTAAACGATGTATTAATAAATTCGTGAGAACAACATGGGGACACATTTTAAATATTTGTAACACTTTCTTCAGAATTAATTAAAATGAACACGGCAGAAAAGTCAAATCTTCAGGCTTGCTAGGGTGAATTCGACCGTACGTTCGTACAACACGCCGTGCCGCGACGTATATTTGTTTCCACGCTTTCTTCACTTACGTCGTTAAGATTCCCGCATTATTCGTCTTCTTCTTCTTTTCTTTGATAGGGCAAATTCGACAGTAGATCCGTCCAATATACGGGTCGCGAGTTGCAATTTGTATCCACGGCTTCTTTACTTACGTCGTTAAGATTCTGAATATATTTTAGGGTATATTGTCGTCTTAAGACATACGTTCACCACATATAATAAATCCAAGAAAACTATTTATACATTTAAAAAAAAAAACATGTGACATTTACATGAATTTGAAGCTCTTAGACCAGGCAAATACACAATAATGTTATGCGCTCGAATTCATGACCGCGACGGCGGTGTTATTCCCCTTTTGTACCTGTTTTTGCCATAAAATGCATTAGAGCTACTGCCACTCAGATTTCCATTATCCAGGCTATACTTTTCCAAGTCACCAATCCATATTATCACAGAGCACTCTTTTTAGGGTGAGTTGCCAAATTCAAAAAAAAAATGTAATCAAATTTTTTTAATTAAATAAAGACAATAAAGGCGAAACTCAATCGAAAATCTGGAAACAGAAAAATTAGAAAAAGATATTGACACCTCTGGGACTCGAACCCAGGACCTCTTGCTGAGACCTAATCGTCGCTTCAAAACGAGGATTAAGGAACATTTGAGATGTCTAAATAGCAATAATTATTCGGAATTTGCTAACCATCTAATTGAATTTTACCATTCATTTGATATAAATACTGGTTTTAAAAGTTTACACACTAACGTTAGTGGTTTTCGCTTAGATCTTTTAGAAATATTAGAAATTAGGAAAAATGTCAATAGAAATTTAAATATTATTAACAATCAAATTAATTTTGTGAATAACCCTATCTTAAACATATTTCCATTGTAATTTATGTCTTTGTTCTTCTAAGCACCCCCCTTTCCACCTCTCCCCCCCCCCCACCCCCTTGTTGATCTTCTAAGCACCTCCCCTTTCCACCTCTCTCCTCCCCCACTACTTCCATTTCTACCCACGCCTGTCTTTCTATGTTCGATCATTTTTTTAGTACATTATATGTCCTGATGAAAAGAACATCGTTCTTGAAACATGTCGACTTTTTAATAAAGTTTATTGTGGTAAAAACAAAGTGTTTTTAATTATTGCATTCAATTTTTTTAATTACGTAACTACACACGTGGGGGACCTAGGTTCCAGGCCCTAAGTCCTATAGATATGCTTAGTATTGACATGTCGGGCGTAGCCGCAAGCACGTAAGGCTTAAAATAAAATAAATATTTGCAATAACCTGCTTGGTGGGGGACTCTACTCCCACGCGAGTGCTGCTAAGGTTAAAGGCCGGTCCACACGCTACGTTTTGCACAACCTTTTGCCTGCGCAGTTCAACATTTTGCAGATAAAACGTTGCGTGTGGATCGGAAAACTGCGCAGTTTTGAGCCCGGCGGGTAGACGGTACAGTTCCAGCGATAACTGAGCAAATGAGCCTTGAAATCCATGACCTGTGCGGACAAGTCGGTGCATGTGGACGCTTGCTCCGTTTTCCGATTCGTTTTGTTCCTCAGTTTTCCCTAATCACTCGACGATGGCTGACCTTCGGCAATATTCTCGGGAGTTTCTAACCGATTTTATTGCACTTTACGAAAGTTTCAACAGGGAGAAAAAGAGGGGAAGCTTATGAAAAATGTGTAGAAAAATTCAAAGAAATCGATGCAACCGATATAGATACAGTGGTTAAAAAAGTGAATTCTTTGAGAAGTGTTTATCGTAAAGAATTGGCAAAAGTTAACAAATCGATTCGATCTGGGGCTGGAGAAGACAAAATCTACAAGCCATCTCTGTGGTATTTTGATTTATTTCATTTTCTAAATGATCAGGAGACACCAAGGCCGCCTAGGAATACAATGGATGAAAGTGAAGAGTCTACACTTCGAACGCCCGGTTCTTCTGAGATGTTCTAATTTTTTTTTTAACGAGAGAGCATGCAAAAATTGATCACAAGACAACCTCCTCCATGACGATATCACACAAGACTGAGCGAAAAATACAAATACGACTACACCGTCTGGACGCTCAAAATTGCAACGTTTTAAGACTGCGCAGACTTAAAAGGTTGTGCAAAACATAGGGTGTTGACCGGCCTTTACAGTGCGCCTAAATTTATTTAACTATGCACAAGTGACGTTGTGTTAGTAAAGAGTTTTGTTGCGTTATTATTGTGACTAGAAGTGTAGACATAGCGTTGAACTGTAGGTTAACCACTCGGGACACGTGGTGCTAAATGTCTTAATTAAAATCGTTTCATCTTCTTTTCTACTATTTATTTAAGTATTTGCACGCCTAAAAAGGCTTTTTACATAAAAGTGATACACGAAATTATAAGTGTACATATGAGATTATATGTATTATCAATTTAGAAAATTATAAATAAGTTGATATATGTCCTTGTTCTACCGGTATTTCAATGGAAGATGCTACGAGGAACTAGCGTCATTGATCCCTTAGGCATCGGTGCATAGCCGGGAAACACGCCAAACGCACGCCCAGCATATGTATGTACAATGTACATGGTTGGTATTTGTCACATGAGAACGGATCGCTTCACTCGTTCTTGAGTCCAACAACTCGACTGTGGAACGATTTGCCGGCCTCCACACAGCATCTCAAATAACATAGGTCCTAAGGGAAATTATTTTTATTTAGATATAATAGTAAAATAGGAACAAAATAGATATATGTATATACAAAAAATTCGAAAATCCTACGTTGAAAACTTCTTATTTGTGAAAAATTCAATTATACAAATTAAAAAGAAAAAGATAAATACGTAATATATTTGAAGACACTTATAAACTAAACACTTCTTTTTCCCAAAATGTTACTTTAATAAATGAGGAACCAGAAGATGAACACCTATGTCCTCTGTGCATTTAAAAGTTTACCAAATTATACGCTTGTAAATAGAAAATGGTCAAACAGTTCAATCAGTTAAAATAATATTGTTTTTATTAAAAACTAGCTGGTTCCCGGCATGCGTTGCTATGTCATTTAATAAAGAAATTGTTTCTCCCTGCGTGTCCTTTCCCATTCGTCCCGTTTCCCTTCCGCTTCCCCTTCCTCTCCAGCGTCCCCTTCCCCTCCAGCGTCCCCTTCCCCTCCCACTCTACCTCCTCCACCGTCCCTCTCCTCACTCCACTCCCCCCTTCCCCCGTCCCGCGATCCCCTCTCTCGAGTTCCATACATTCAGTCCCGGTATATTCAGTTTTCAAACCACGCGCGTGCCACCTATTGCAATTTTTTTATACAAATTTCATAATGCCAGAGCTCACCAGTAGTTATACAAACCTTGTCCTAACAATAACGAACACACAAAAAAGAATTATCCAATTTGATGCAGTCGTTCGGAAGTTATGCGCGTACATACATTTCGATACTTAGATGTAAAACAAGTGAATTGACAACCGTTATAAATAACTTTGGTCTAGTTAAATATCAAATATATTTTTTAGTTTCGTGTGAAATTGAGTTTATAAGAAAAAAATAATAATTATAAATCTTGAGCTATGTTTGCGTTTATGATTTGCATATTTTTAGTTGCATAATAGGTATGTAAGTTTATAAAATCAAAAGTGAGAGAATCCTTCATCGGCTTTCAAAAACAGTATTTCATTTTGGTAAACGTTCAAAGCAGGAAAAAGGCACATGAGGGAAAAAAATCCCTCAGGGCCTGTATCATCTTTGGGGATGCTGTGTGGAGTGCCATTTTACCCAAAAAAAATGCAAATGGCAACACTGATTGAAACTTCAAACCCCTCTATCGTTACAACAACAATCGATACACAATAAAATGTCGATACAACAGCTGACAACATTGATGGCATCTGGAAAATTAACGGCAGTTTCGTACCTTCGGCCGTACAGCGGCGACGAGCAGCTTCTGCTGAGAGGTTTATTGGCTTCAGTGCGAGTGGAGTGGTATGTCTATGGCTTCAGTTAAAGTTTATTATTTACGGATTCTTCAAAGGGTGACTTGCAATGGCGACTGGAGCGCAACACGGAACTTAGCTGGTATCTACTTTATAATTTTGGTAAACTTTCAGGATGACTAGACACGTTTAAAAGGAATATTTTTCCGAAAAAAACGTTTTGATTCACCTGAATTACTATAAAATACAACTCTTTGCATTCGGGGCAATGGAAAGCACTGCATGAAAAATTTCAATTACGGATTGGCTTTCGTCGTATGGACGAACGAAAATTTATACAATAATTTCTGTCCGTATACAATAATTTCTAATCGCATTCTACGACATTTTGTTATGTTGGTATTCCCGATACCAGTGGGGGTTCGTGCGATGATGCTGTGTCTCACGTGATGAATATATTTAATTCAGAGCGATATGTCTTCCCAGGGCCTAGCAGTGTTGCTGCCAAAAAGGTCATTAAACGATTATGAAGAAAAACTGTGATTCATTTTTGAAACAAAAATCCGGCATCGACTCATACTGAAAAGAATCTATGATTGTCCTCTCCAGATAATACAGGCCCCAGTAATATCAGTACTGCGGCCAGTATTCTCTAGTACTATAATGTGCTTATTAAAAGTCTTAAGTTTCTTGAGATCACAATGTGTTTCGTTATTTACAAATATATAAAGCTAAGGAGGACTGGTAGCTAAGTTTTATCTGGCGGGCTTCCCGCTTCCGCGTTATAATCACTGAGCAGTGAGCACACCTGCCTTTGGTTACTTACAAATCTCATAAACGACACCACGTGCCCCGAATATTCCACAGACAACTAAAGCAATATGATAACGTATCATAGACGAATTATGACACATTACACTTACTTTGCACGATTTATATTAACTCACGAATACTGTGGCATAGAAACTTTGCCTAAATGTTCTTTTTTTTATTTTATTTACTAACTATATATATTTTTTTAATTTTTATATGAAACATGTTTGGTATAAATATATAATAGAAGTAACATTCTCGAAGTCCTCCTCACTAGGAGATCCTAGAGGGACTATATTTTGGATAATTTTTCAGAGACTTCTATGGTCTGACTTCATGGCTTAGGCAAGGTTTTCCATAAACTTCTACGACGATGTTTTAAGTATATAAGTAAGTTCTACGACGATCTTTAAGTTTTAAGTCTTCTTCTTTTTCTTTGCCACTTCCCACTTTAAGTGGGGTCGGCTCTCCTAATCAATCTGCGCCAAGACGGCCGGTCTAGGGTTGTTGGATTGGGGAAATTTTGAGCTATTTTTGCCATGCTGGTCCACCATGTCAGAGGGGGGCGTCCTCTTCCTCTTTTTATTTCAGGTATAGCTAGCGCTTTATGGCACACGTGTTCTTTGTCTCTTCTCATTACATGACCATACCACCGTAAGCGACTTTCTGTTAGTTTTTCAGGAAGGGGGGCTACCTTGAAACTACCTCTTATATGTTCGCTTCGTATTTTGTCCAGTTTCGTAACCCCACCTGACCATCTAAGCATTTTCATTTCTGCAACGTGCAGTTTTTGGACGTGATTTTCCTTCACTGTCCAACACTCAGCCCCATACAGCATTGCTGGTCTCACTGCAGTTTTGTATATTTTGCCTTTTGTGCGAATGGGCATGCTTGAATCGCACAGTACTCCAGTGAGTGATCACCACTTCTGCCACGCAACATTTACTCTGTGAGATACATCGGCCTCTACATTTGCATCTTTTGTTATTACTGAGCCAATGTATTTGAAGGATTCTACTTTTGGCACCGGCATTCTGTCTGGATAGTAAACGGTGGTGTTGCTCGCTGTATTGCTGAAATTACATTCCAAGTGCTCCGTTTTTGACCTGCTGACACGAAGTCCTGATGTTTCAAGTGCTGTTATCCATTCTGTCAAGGTATTTTGCAGATCTTCCGCAGTTTTGGCAATCAGTACGATATCGTCTGCATACAGAAGGTTCCAGGGTAGTTTCTTTTGAATATTTTTGGTGATGTAATCCATTACTAAGTTGAACAGTAATGGGCTCAGCGCCGAACCTTGGTGAACTCCCACCTCAACCTCGAATTCTTGGCTCAGACCGACCGGGCTTCTGACCCTTGTGCGGGTATTGTTATACATGTCTTCTATGAGGTTCACATAATGTTCTGGTAGTTCCTGAGCTCTCATAGCTTGCCACACAAGTCTTCTTGGCACTCGGTCGAAAGCTTTTTCTAAGTCGATAAAGATGAAGTGTAAGTTTTCCCTATTGAGACGGTATTTTTCCATTACTATTCTCACCGCCTGTAATGCGTCTGTCGTAGATTTTGATGGGGTGAAACCGAATTGATTTGGTGTGATTTTGGCAAGATCATATATTCGTTTATTCAGTATGCGTTCCCAGATTTTAAGAGTGTGTGAGATTAACTTTATGCCCCTGTAATTACCACACTGTGTAACGTCACCTTTATTTTTATAGAATGGTACAAGGAGGCTTTGCCGCCACGCCTCAGGAATTTTACTTCTGCCTATTTTATTAAATAGGTTTGTGAGCCATTCTATCGCTACCATTCCTAATAACTTCCATAGATCTGCCGGTATCTCATCGGGTCCTACGGCTTTACAATTCTTCATCCTTTTGATGGCTTGCTTGACTTCATCTCTGCTAATCTCCTGGATCGGGCCCTCGACTGGAGGTAAGGGTTTGAAGCTGTTACTTGGATATTCTTCATTTAGAAGTTCTTTATAGTATTCGAACCACCTATGATTGATATCTTCGTTTGAAGTAAGCAGCGTCTGACTTTTACTTTTGATATACTTATTGGTTTTGATGTCTAGGGTTGATTTGTTTCTAGTTTTGGCTATTCTGAATATTTCAGCATCAGTTTCGGCATTCTCAAGGTTGTTATAGAATTCCTGTCGTGATTTGGCTCTTGACTGCGCTACACATGTTTTAGCAGTTTTTTTAGCTTTCATATATTTATCTCGATCATTGTCTGTCTCAGAGCGTTGCCACACCTTAAAGAGATTTTTCTTGTTTTTGAGAGCTTCCTTTACCTCTTCGTTCCACCATGTAGGATCTTCTCCTGTACTTATGCCTCCTTTCGAAACGCCCAGTATAGACCTCGCTTCATTTTTGCAATGCATTTCAAATTTAGCCCACATTGAGTTTGCATTTTCATAGTTGGCATTCCGATCGTTCACTAGGTAATCATGCAGTCTGTTTTTGAGAGATTCTTCTTTTGGGCCTGACAGTTCTTTCCACTTTATTTTAGGTGTTTTATCCACTAGTGTCCTGATAGGCTTGGGCAGTCTAAATACAGCCACTAAGAGTCGATGTTGCGAGGCTAGTGACTCGCCCTGTATCACTTTACAGTCCTTAAAACCGCCTTTCATTTTCCTGTCAGCTAGTATGAAATCTATCTGTGAACACTTTCCACCACTTTTATATGTTATTAAATGTGTTTCTCTCTTTTGGAATAACGTATTTATGAGTATGAAATTATGTCTTGATGCAAATTCTAATATTTTTTCCCCTTCTTTATTTAAATATCCGAAGCCAAAGCCCCCATGAAAATCTTCATATATTTTGCTGATTTGGCCTACATGTCCATTGAGGTCTCCAAGAAGAAGCTTTGACTCTTCAGTAGGTATACTTGTTATTGATTCATCCAGTCCTTCCCAGAAGGTCTCTTACTACTTTAAGTTTTAAGTATAAGTTAATTTAACTATTTTTGCTTTAATTCTTTTGATACTAAGTGGGACTTTGTTATATAACTTTACTGCTAAAAATTCAGAGCTTCTTTGTCCAAATTTAGAGTTACACTTGGTATATTTAGTATGTCTGTTTGTTCGGCACTCGTTTTTTTCAAATATTTATTTATTTTATTTATTATGGAAAATGAACATATTTTTTTCGTTTATAATAATAACTTTAATAGAACACATAAAATCCAATAACAGATTTTCTATACCTATAAATCCTACTGATTCCTCAATAAAAATATTTTTCTAAATATTTATATTGAGGGATCAGTAGAATTTATAGGTCCAATTAGGAGTTCTACCGAGCTGAACCCTCTGATGTATATGGAGTCGGTGAATAATTTTCCCATTTGGTCTCTGGTAGGTTGACGTGTTGTTCTTGTATTGTTTTGTATTTATTATACTTATATAGTGCAATTGCATAGCATCAATTGACTAGAAGATCATTTGTGGAAAAGTGTGCGGAAGGTTTTAATTTTTTCCTGTGGGAAAGATTTAACCCGGAAATAAAGTTGTAAAAATCAAAATAAAACTAAGGTTTATGATTATTTATTTATTGTTTTGGAACATTTACAGAGTATTAACATAAAAAAGTCATTAGATTAGCATTGTAAACAGCGTAGATGTTAATAGTCCACTTCAATTCAATTCAATTCAATTTATTTTCAAAAACATTACAAAATTTAAAATTTTAATGCGTTTTAAAATATATTTGTAACAGTATTACATTAAACATAAATATACATGGTAGGCAAAAAAACTATAAAAGCATCAATTGGGCTTGCCTTTTAAAGGCAGCTTCACTGATGCTAAATATGTCGATATCCGAATTAATTCTGTTCAACAGCAAGATTGCTCTCCCGACCGGCATGACCATTGGCAAGTTAGTCCTGCAGGCCGGAAGATAGAACAGCCTATGCTGTCGATGGCGAAGATAACCATCGGGAACATAAAAATGAATGTTCTCCAAGATAGCTGAGTTTTCAAACCATCCGCGAATCAATCTGAAGAAATGCGTAGCAAGGTGTACATCCCTTCTGACACGTAGATAGTTCATTCCGAGTATACCCAAAAGAAAGTCGGTAGGATAGAGCCACGGGTAATAGCCGTACTCCCTCATGTACAGAAATCTCAGAAATTTTTTCTGAACTCTCTCCAACATGAGGGAATATTTTACTTGGTGCGGACTCCAAATTATCGACCCACTTTCAAGTCTACTCCTTACTAAGGAATTGAATAGAATTATGAGAACCCGGGTGTCTTTAAAATTCCTTGCAGTACGCAGAACAAAGCCCAGCATTCTCAATGAAGTGCTACAAGCCATCTGAATATTAGCATGAAATGTCAGCCTACTATCAAACATGATTCCAAGGTCCTTCATGGTGGAGACACGTTTTAGACTTCGGGCGTCCATCGTATACCGGTAATACCAGGTATGACACGCCCTAGTGAATGACAAAATTAAGCATTTAGATATATTGAACTCAATCCGATTTCTTTTACTCCAGTCAATAATTCTATCAATATCTGATTGGAGTCGATTGCAGTCCTCTGGGGTTAGTATTTCTAAGAATAGTTTCAGGTCATCAGCAAAAAGAAGAAACCTGGAGTGCAGAATTACTTCTGAAATATCATTAATAAATATGGAAAAAAGGAGTGGGCTTAAATTAGAACCTTAGGGTACTCCTGATCGTACAAAAAATAGAATAGACTGGAATAATCCATGAGATACAAACTGTTTCCTGTTTGCAAGATAGCTAGCAAAAAAGGTGAGTAGTCTCATGGAGAATCCTATTTCAGCCAGTTTATTTAGTAAGACGTCATGATTAACAGTATCGAAGGCCTTTGAAAAGTCGTTATACGAACAATCTACCTGATTTTCGTTATTTGTTTTTGGGGTGTTATGCCGTGTTGCGCTACCTCCTTCTTTAGCCAACGTTTCGGACATCGTTGCAGTGTCCATCATCAGGGCAGATCCGGCAGATCCGGCAGATCCGGTAAATCATCATCACACATCTGCCGGATCTGCCGGATCTGCCCTGATGATGGACACTGCAACGATGTCCGAAACGTTGGCTAAAGAAGGAGGTAGCGCAACACGGCATAACACCCCAAAAACAAATAACGAAAATGCTTTTGGCCGTGAAAATCTTAAAACTTATCCAATCTACCTGATGGCCTTTATCTAAAGATTTTGATAAGTAATCAGTAAATGCCAATAAGTTGGTTTCTGTAGATCGACCTTTTCTAAATCCGTGCTGTTCCGAAATTAAGAACGGCTCCACTTGTGGCAGTGTGTATTTATGAATAATCGATTCAAACAATTTAGCCGGTGCAGATAATATTGCTACAGGCCTAAAATTTTCTACAGAAGTCTTTGTACCGCTTTTATAAATCGGACAAATCTTCGAAATTTTCCAGGAATCAGGAAATACACCGGTTTCTAAGGAAAGGTTAAATAAGAAACTTAGTGGCATTTTTAAAAACTCAGCACACCCTTTAAAGAAGAATACTGGAAGAAAATCTGGACCAAGTTAATTTGTATTTTTCATTTTTCTAATGGAAGTTTCTATATCTGATTCATCAATTTGATCAATGTCGATATTCTGGGCTCCCTTTATATTCAACTTGGCAGAAATATTTGTATTAAGTAATGGAGACTCATTACTATACACGGATTGGAAGTGTGTTGCAAAGGCGTTAGCTACATCTATTCCACGAACTTTCCGATCACGATGCGTCATGGTGTCTTGAATACCACCATCTTTTCTCAGCGATTTGACGTAGTCCCAAAACATGCGTCCCCAAACATGTGATCCAGAAACATGCCTGATGTCTGTGGAGAATTGAGCAATAAAATCCAACTGTCTTTCTTGACGTGGAGAGCTAGATGCTCGCTTTTTGCTAAAGGTAAAGGTGAGTGGCTTGTGGTCAGTATAGATTGAAAAATTTCAACCTTCAATGTGGTTCCTGAAATACTTTACAGCTTCGTAAAAGCCAGTGAGTTCACGGTCAAAGGTGCTGTACTGTGCGGGTGTAAATTTTTTCGAGAAGAATCCCAGGGGTTCCCAAGAATTGTTGTTGAGTTGTTGTAGTGTTTCTCCCATGGATATATCACTGGCGTCGACCATTATTGAAATTCTTGCTGTCGGGATTGGATACGCAAGTAAAGCTGCATTTGCTAATTGCTGCTTACAATTCTCGAATGCTTCTGTGAGTTCTTGATCCCATGTGAGTATCCTTTTGTCATTCTTTTTGTAACCATTTATACAGTTGAATAACTTAGTCTGTATGTTTATGGAATTGGGCAGGAATCTGCGATAATAATTTAACATTCCTAAAAAGCGTCTTAAGTCTTTCGCTGTTTTAGGTAATGGGAACTCTGTGACTGTTGTTGCCTTTTCCTTGATAGGTGACATTCCTTTTTGGGTGATCGTGTGACCCAAGAAGTTCACTGTGTGTACACCAAATTTGCACTTATTTATATTTTTAACCAGATCATATTCGGCGAGACGTTTTAGTAGTAAATCTAGATGCCTTTTGTGCTCTTCTTCGTTTTTGGAAGCGATGAGGATGTCATCCAGGTAAGCGAAGCAAAAATCCAGGTCCCTTGTTACAGAATGCATAAATCTTTGAAAGCTTTGTGCTGGACGTAAATTCGAATAGGCCAAACGGGGTGATGATCGCAGTCTTAGGTATATCGGCCGCTTCCACCGGTATTTGGCGATATGCGCGAGACATGTCTATGGTGCTAAATATGGTAGCGTCAGCTAATTTAAGTGCAAAATCATTCAGTTGCGGTATGGGATATTTGTCCGGAATTGTCTGGGCGTTCAAGCGGCGATAGTCCCCACATGGACGCCATTCGCCATTCGGTTTCCTAACCATGTGCAAGGGGCTGGCCCAATTACTCTTTGATGGCCTGCAAATCCCCTGCTCCAGAAGGTATTTATTCCTTTTTGGCTGCTTCAAGTAGAGCTGGTGCGAGTCTACGAGCACGCTCAGTAACAGGAGGTCCCTTGGTCTCAATACAATGTGTTACAGTGTGTCCTTTTTTAACAGGGATTTTCATGTTAGGCCTTGTTAAGTTCGGGTATTTATTCAGGATGTCCCTATATTTTTGTACAGTAGAAATAGTAGAGATTCCAGAAGTTGATCCTTTGTAGGTTATTCCCCTGATTAATAGTCCTGTAGATTGGTCTGCAATGGTTGCTTTCTTGAGATCCACTGTTAAGTTAAAATTGTGAAGAAAATCAGCTCCTAGTATGGGTCTCGAAACATCAGCGACAATGAATCGCCATTTTAATGCTCGTCGAATGCCAAAATTGAGCTCGACGGTCCTTGTACCATATGTTTTGATTGGATTTCCATTTGCTCTATACAGGGTAGTTGGGCAGTTGTCAGAAGTTACATTATTCTTGTTATAAGACTGGTTTCTTGGGAGGACTGATATATCTGCACCCGTGTCGACAAGGAATTTTTGCCTAGTTTGTTGGTCATATACGAAGAGACGTTTTGCTGGGAATCTCACATGTCCCTACTGTGAGGTTCCTTTTGTCGTTTTCCGAGTTTTTCTTGGTAAATGAACATGGTTGCAAACACCTGTATGCTTTTTCCCCGAATCTTCTGTGGAAACTGCAGATGCCATTATTGTTTCTATTTGGAGATTTATCACGAGACCTAGACCTAGGTCTGCTTGTGAAGTTCCTCTGTGTCGAATTTTGATACGAGTAGTTCCTACGAGGACTTTGATTTCGTTTTCCTAGAAAGTTTGAAGATTGGTTCGTCTGAGTAAGCTTCAATTGAGATACTTCACGGGTTAATGCGGAAATTTGTTGTTGAATTTGGAGTAATATTGAAGTTTCCGTGGGTTCCGATCTTGATGTGCATGGTTTATTATTGCGGTCGACGACACTACAATCTGTCGATTGGTAAACATCCAATATTTTGTCAGCCGTGGACGCCAGTTGGCTCACATTATTTTCCGTGAGTGCTGACAATATTGCCTGCACATGTTGCGGTAGGCGCTGCAACCATAATGTACGAACTATTGCGCTCTCTGCTAAAGCTGGGCCAGCTAGTTCTAACATGTGCCTTAAGAGTTCTGTAGGTTTCCGGTCTTCAAGTTGAATTCCCGTAAGCAAGCGAGTTAGCGCTTCTCCGCAGAATCCTGCAGACGATCAATAAGCGCGGCCTTGAGGGCAGTATATTTGTCCGTTATTGGTGGTTTCGTGACTATGTCACTCACGCTTTGTAGAGTTTGCGAATCTAAGGCTGCAACAATGATGTTATATTTGGTGAAGTCATCTTTAATACGTGAATTCGCAAACTGGGCCTCTACTTGGACTATCCAAAGTTGAATATTTTCCTCCCAGCAAGTGGGGAGCTTTACTGAAACGTGGTGGATCGCTTGATCGAAGTTATTAGAGCTGGTAGATTCCATGGTTGATTGTGTTTTTTTCTTGGCTTCTGCCGTTGAATTTGTTCCGAAGATTTGTTCGAAGTGGAAGTCTTCGTCAGAAGTGGTCATTTCGCATTACATTCAAAATTGGCAAATATGGCAGAAAACGTATGGCAAGAAAAATATTGCAATAAATGAATCATTTGTGAAATACGTTTTTTTAATTATGACCCGTAATTAAAAAATATTAAAAATTTTGGCAAAATTGTTAAAAATTAACAATATTTTGTAATAGATTCCATCGATTGTTATAATAAAGCGTTCAGCAAAGTTTAAAATTAGGATGTACTGTAGGACTTAATTTTTAAATATCATTTGTAAAATTTTCATTGCTCGAAGAAATTTTCAAAAATTACTGAATTTCGATAGTATACTTGAAAAGAAATGTGCTAATAGGTAGCATTATTATGGATTTACTCCAAATGATAATAAATCGAATTGTAGGTAGTTATTTTCTTGAGATGATTTTGGATTACTAAAGTTCCTTAAAATTTTTCAAAGGAAATATACTAAGTTGCGACATTTTAAATATGCATCAATTAATGTAATATTTTTATACATGCTGAAACAAAATCAATCATTAGTTTTTTTCTTCAAACATTACGTGTTATGACGGTGTTCATCTATCGTGAAATTCTCTGCCAGCTGCCATGCGGTCGGTTGAAATTCTGGGTATAGGTCTCGCAAGTTAAGTTGACTTCATCACAGTACTCACACAGATGCAAAACTTTCATACAGCGTGTTTCGTTTTAGGCTTTTAACAAAAAAGCAATTAAAACTTATTTCACAATTGAGAATTCGAATCCAAAGCGTGTTTAAATCGGTTACATAAAGCTAGTGTTGTTTTACAACATTTTTAAAGAAATACTGAAGGTTTAGGAAGAAAAATCAGTTTATTAACTAAATGTGATAAACTTCAGGATTGAATTCAAATGGGTATTCATAACTAACAACAAGTTTAAAAAAATATTGTGTTATTTAAAAAGTTTAATTTATTATAATATTCATACTTATACAGATAATCTTTTATAAAGTAAATAATCTACAAGCCTCCACATGCCGCTACACGTTTAATAGGTATAGATTTTGAAAAGTAAACTACTGTTAAACTTAATTACCAAAAGAAACACCAGTTTCGGTCGGGATAGATCAAAAGATGAAAAAAAAATTGTAATTCGGTTTTCAAAGTTAAAAATTTCCCATATAAAACATCTCCGTTGCCGCCATTTTTTGTATGGATTTGACATTTGTAAAGTTTCGTATAAAACTCAATACGCATGAATTACTTGGTTTACCTAAACCAAGAACCTAATGTTGAAAAGAAGTGTGATTTCTAAAATCTGTGCTTAAAAATTTGGCTGCTTACGGATTATTTATTTTTTATAGTTATGTGTTAGCAACAGTAATTATTTAATTATGTATCAGTCATCATCAGCAACTATCTCTACGTATATTATCTAAAATATAACAGAACACAAAGGTACAAAAAATTAACTGTTGAATAGGTCTGTGATACTCCAGTTGCATTAGACGTCAAATCATACAAGTCATTTATGCTTAAAAGTTGACCACCGTTTTTTTACATTATGAATAAGTAAAATAATTAAAAATACGGAATAAAATTTCACGAGTTGGTCCATTCATTGATTAGCCACGTTCCATTTCGTAACAGGACTCCATGATGTCGTAATAAATATTAAACTTGCACACTTTAAAACACTCTGTAAATCTACTAATAAAGATTCGAATTAAAAATAATGAAAACTATTTATTATTTCAAATTTTAAAATTTTTTATTATTTGTCACTTGCGAAATGTAGGTGCACGTATGTTTAAATCAAATTACGAACCGAATGAATAGGACACCCTATAAGTACAGCCTCAAAAGGGTATCGTAAAACTTGCCTCTCTTCTAACTAGTTACAATAAGTGGGCATAAGCAAGACAGAGAGCCTTATCGCGTTTGTGGGCGTCGCTTGACGTTCACACAGATAGACCAATACATCAATATTAAGCATTTTATTGCTTCCAACTTAAGATGTTTTACCTATACAGCTCCACTTCCCGGGATATCGGCAATGTCGGGAATCTCTCGCCAGCTGGGTTGATACGGTCATTATCTGCGTCGTTACTAGAATAGAGTGTACACGGCAATTTAATTATTTTTAGAAACAATGGTGGTGATTAGCAGGATTAGATTATAAGATCGCGATGTTTGTTTAAAAAAGTATTAAAGCAATTTTACTTTGGAATCTCTTATTTTGACGATTAAATGTTAATTATTCATTATTAGATTATTAGATTGCAAAATTATACATATTAGATTGCAGAAATATAAGTTTGTGCAGAGCACCTTTGAGGTATTTTTTTACAAAAAATGGCGCTATACAAATCATCCAAATATTATTATTTATGATCAAGCAATGCAATGCAAGGCTGATCATAATGAGTAAGATTGAAAGGGACCCTCAGATGGTTTGGGCATGTAGAGCGAATGAACGAAGCGTGGGGTGTAAGTAGAATATATGACGCAGATGTGAGTGGTAGATGAAGTCAGGGACGCCAGAGAAAAGCCTGACACGATCAAGGGAATCCGATACTTGCATCGGGCCATGTCAAGAGTCAGAAATAGTATGTATGAGTCAATGTGTGAGTGTGAATGAGGCAAAGAGTGTGTGCCAAGACCAAGTTGTTTGACGGTCCGTCCTATCGGCCTACCCCTGCGGGGAAACGGCGAGATGTTTAGTTAGTTTTTCTTGTATTTCCTGTTTTTAATAAAATACTAAAACGTTTAATTGAGTTTTTCATTTTTCTGTTGAAACCAGAGAAATGTCAAAGTCGATACTATCGTAGGAAAGCTAAATCTTATTTGAAATTGTTCTTCCCCTATTGAAGGGATTGAAATTTCAAGTAATTTTAGGTTATTTTTACGACAGTTGGTTTCTTCGCAGGGCAACGGGTCACTCAGCCGGGTGTCCGACGAACCCCATTACCCCGCCTTCAACTGTTCAACAACTGCCATTTTTTATGTTTTTGTAGAAAAAAAAAAAAAACATCAAAAATGTCACCGGAGACCAAAATTTCATTTACATTTTTTACTCTAAATAAAGTCAGGAATCACTGGTTAAAGTAAGTCAAGTACGTCCCTTAACATCCTGTATAATAATGCATGTTTAAAATTATACTTGCAATAACTATTTTTAAGATACGCAACAGATGGTTATGTAAAAGGGTAAGCTAAAAAATATGGCGGCACCAGTTTTTTTTAAATCTCAAAGTGGTCTAGAATGTCTACTGTTTTTTTTTTATTATTATTATTTAACGCTCAGGGCGCTTGAGGTATCAATGTACACAACTTACGAACGTAAATCGCTCACGTATGCGATTTATGGCCAAATTACCAATGTAAACGACACCTGAAGTCACTTAACGCAATTTATACCAAGTTACAGAACTAATTTTTTCGAAAGTTTTTTGACAGGTCTAATCGCGTCCGCGCGAATTTCTGGCCTTCTAACAGCTTATAAAATCAGTTTGATAGGCTAAAGAAATCGTAATAACAAAAATTAAAATACAAGTGTTTTCGTAGGATTCTTTTCCTTTTTGTTTTTATTGACAAAACCGCGTAAATTTGACAGCAGCTGATCAAGGAAGCCATCTTACACAAATAAATTTACAGATGTAAACGGTCGCATGAGTATTTTATACATGTTGAATTTCCGAACAGATTTATTACATATTTTCTTTAAATATCTTAGGTTTTAAAGCTCTTAAAAATATATATTTATTCTTGAAGATAACATTCCCCACGCCGAAACGGCAATAGAGAACTCCAGTCCAATTTTTTTATTTTTTTTAATGAATACCTTCAAACTCAAATAACTACATTTTTATAGTTAGTTTTAATAGTTAAAATAATTGTCAAAGTTTTAATTTTTAAAGACTCCCAGAAACGCACCGTATCTATGGTGGTCTTCACCCACCAATAGTTTTTTTACTTTTTAAGTTGTCATTTTGAATCAGTGATGTTATGTCGAGGGAAATTTCCCTAGATCTAGGGGAGAAAAATATTTTTTAGGGATAAGGGAAATCAGGACAAAATCTAGGGAAATTTCGAACTCTGGCAAAAATTTTATTACATATGACAATATATTTTTTGGAATTCCTATGAATTTAAATTATTTTTCATTACTTACATGCCATGTTATTTTTAACACTGACAACTCAAAATGATATTAGGGAACGTACCCATACTACGTGACACGTTCGGGGGGGGGGGGGGATCTTCAAAATACCACGCTTGGTACAAATGAGCGGCGGGTTGCTTATGATTTTTATTTTGCAAAGTGTTTTTTTTTAATTTGGAATTCAGTTTCTAATTCAGTGGTGAGTGTATTCGTACTTTTAAATTATTACTTCACGTAGCAAAAAGTGTTTTATTTGGAAAATCACGGTATTATTAGTATATTTACCAAGTTCCGATATCTTTCCAATTAATTATCATATTAATTAACATATAACAGGATTAGTGTTACACAATCAGGTGGCTACGTAGGTAATTGCGTAAATGTAAAATTCTAGGGAAATTTCACTTCGAAATCTAGGGAAATAATTTTTTTGGGCAGAACATCCCTGTTTGAATGAAGAATCATGGCGGTCATGGCGGAATGCTTTGTAATGACTTTTAGGTGTGAGGTGTGTTTTTTATTCAAGATTAACTGCTTTTAATATAGAAAAACATTGGTAAAATGTCCACATTTCACCGCTACTGTTATTGTATTTAATCAGAGTGCAATATAAAAACAATAAATCATCTCTTTCATTGCAAATACATGTGACATCGTGTTTTGTGTCAGGCGTTACTTTGTAGGTACATTGTTTTATGTATAATACATACAGAAACACTGGTATTTATAATACACTGATCATGACGAGTGTGTAACAACTTGTATAAAAAGCCCTATACTAAAAACTATTTGAAAATACATAACCAAATGTCAAAATATGACACGACTTTAACCTCAAATAGACAAAATTTATTGCAGATTGTCCGCAAATATAGCCCTTTTCGTAAATTGTTGAGGGCCTAAATTATGTTTCAATAAACACAATAACTATTATTTATCTAAATCTCTATAAACAGTATGAAAATAAACCAAAAACACGAAATGTTGAATTGCATAGGTACGTGTGCACTTCAAGTCATTTCAAATGTCAATACAATACAATACACACTATCACCAGGTGACAGGTTAACAGTGACGTCACCGTTAACCATTTCAGTAATGCCAACTTAACGCTGTGTTTTGAGAAGAGGTTTAAAAATGCACTTTTTAATAATTTTTTTAAAATTCCGCGTTTAATATTATGAAATAAAACTTATATATTCAGAATCAGCGTTTCTTGGTCTATATGAACATATTTTTTTAAAGCCATAATATTTTTCACTGGAGTTCCTTATTATATCAAATTACCTCGATAGAAAAAATCGCAAAGTACGCTCCGAAAATATCGTTTTTTCAGTTATTTGACGAGTTATACCTATGTATGAAAAAATTCACAGCGTTTCTTTAAATGCTACTTTAGACAATCTTCACGAGGTTGTTGCTCTATTTTTAACGAGTCGTGTTTTATTAAACATTTTCACAATTTTGGTAAAATATTATTTTAATATTAGCGCACTCTCTCTAACATTCGTATTTACATATCTCTCCATCTTCTTCTTTTTGCGCGGGTGCAACGCGCCTTAAGAGCGTTTAACTAGCCAGCGGCCGAGAATCCACACTTCGTCGAAAGTTGTTCTTACGATCGTGCAGGGCGGTTACAATGAGAAAGATTAATTATTCCCCGTACCAGCTTTTTAAAATTATAACTCAATATTGACTTTATTTCATTCCAAATTTGATTTAACTTATACCTACCTCCAAAAATGCTGAAAAGCGTGATGATAAAACTATTAAAATAATATACTTTTTGTAATTATTTTTGAAGTATTTATAATTCTTCAATAATGTCTAAGTTAGGGAACGTACCCATACTACGTGACACGTTTAGGGGGGGGGGTCTTCAAAATGTCACGCTCCATACAAATGAGCGGCGGATTGCTTAGGTTTTTGGTCACCGGGGGGGGGGGGGTTAAAAACTGCAAAAAATTGGTCACGTAGAATGGGTACGTTCCCTTAAATAAGAATGTAAAAAAAAATGAAATATGGTTGTAAGTGCATAAATAAATACATAAACAGATCAATTTTCGTCAAGAAACTTACGTACGTATATATTTTTGAATGATTTTATTTAAATTAAAATTCTAAAACATGTATTTATTTATTTTACTGCATGATTATATGATTTGAAATGGGTGTGGTATAATACAAAATCTTTTTTGAAAATTTAACAAATCTGCCAATGACCTATGGTATAACCTTATTATACTAAAAATAAACATTTTTTCTCAAAATTTAAATAATGTGAAAGCTAGATAAAAGAACAATCTTTTGAAATCCATTTATAATTTTTTGTGGAAAAGAGTCAATACGTCTAAAATCTGATTTAAAAGTGACATATTTCTGGTTTTCTCTGGTAATACCCTCTTAAGGTGATAATTAAAAGAATTCAAAATCTACTCTTTCAAAGATGGCGCAGGTTTAATTATTTTAGGAAAAACGCATTTACAAGTCGTGTGTTAAAATATTAAGATGAATTAATTGTTTGCGCCCGTGTGTATTCAATATTTATAAACATGAATAAATAGTTTTGTCCATAAACAAATTTAAGGCTAACAAACACAATATTGGATTGAATCACCGATACAATATTCTGAAACAATTTTTTTTTACATGAGCTGCACACAGGAGGCCCTGACGAAAATAATTTCCCTCAAAACCTATGCCATCTTTAAGGATGCTGTGTGGAGGGTTTTTTTTTAAGGAAAGGAAGGAGAGGAGAGTTCTGGGAAGGAAAGGGATTTAAGGAGTGTGTTTAGATTTAAATCCAGGACTCAAACCAATTATGAAGTTGAGTTACCATCAAAGGTTGGATTGCTATCCAAGAGTTGTCTGATTTGTTCGCTAGATGTCGATAGAATCATTTCATTCTTTGTCCTTTTCTCACACAACAAACAAGGGTAAATATAGATGCGAAACCGTTATAAAAAGGCTTGCATCAGTAAAATTAATTTACTTCTTTACGAAAACTTGCACTAACAATTTAAAATACTACTGAACCCTTGTCCGTTGGGTGAGGGAAAGTTATTGTCGTCAGTTTGTAAATATTCACATCATAACAATAAAAAATCAAGAAATTAAAGTGAAAACCAAAAAGTGCTTCATTTATAAAAAACCAGTCTACCCAAAGAAATTCTCTTGAGTGAAGACCTACATTTTTTACATTTGATCCTTCGAGCCGTATGATCCCACGAGCGGATACGATTTTTTCGGCTGAATACGATCCTGGGAACCAGATCAAAAAATCAATGAAAGCCAGACATGAACCAGCAATAAACCAGGAGAATTCTGATGAAGCGGATCCACAACAAGGGCAAGTGACCATCCTAATTATCCATTTTGATCCCATAGAAGAAAAAACAAATTCGGTTAGACCACTTCGGTATTTTATTGTTGTTGATATAAAAAATCGCAGCGGGCTGATTGTTACATTTGATATTGGCGAGATTTTTTGTGGCTGGCTATGATTATAGTGTCGCAAAAAACATAAAGATCGGAGTTTTGTATTTTCATTGTTCTGTTTTTGATGGTGATTTGTCGATACTGTCGGTAAAGCAGGCGACGAGTACGAAGTACTGTCGTTATTTATTTACAACTGAAACTAACAAGGTTTTTTTGTGGCTAGTCATATGATTATGCTACCGCAAAAAACAGAAGGATAATTATTATAATGCATGAAATGTATTAATTGATTATTCAAATAATCTGAAAGCGAACGTTGGACGTTATTTTGACTACCGAACCGAAGTATTGTTCCAGTCGGTAAGGCAGGGCGGTAGGCACGAAGTGATTCCGCCATCTGTAAAAAGTCAAATTCCGACGCGAGCTCTCATAACAAAATAATAACAATAGATTTTCTTTGTTGTTGAATACATGCATCTAGTGTTCTAGTGTTTTGTTAAAACAAAAGGAACTATCTCGAGTAAAAGACAGTGCAAGTTTTTAGTGTTTAACCGTGGTTAGGATTGGGCCACACCAGAACGATCAGCAGTGTTGCCAACTTAACGGATTTCCCGTCATATCTGGCGGATTGGAGTGTCCCGAAACGGGAAAATTTTGTGTATAACGGAATTTACAGTATGACGGATTTTCTGGCGGATTCGAAAAAAGTGACAAATTACATACTTTATACGCGAAAAACGCCTATATTTATGGATTTATGGAGGAATTTTGATCCCTGAAAATTCTTTAGCCACCCCCCCCCCCTAGAATGGATGAAAATTTGTGTATCTGACGGATTTCTGACCGTTGATCCGTCACGATCTAGCGGGAACCAAGATTTCGAGTTGGCAACACTGACGATCAGTGAGTATTGTTAAATTGATTGTTATTTACAAAAATCATGGATTTAAAAGTGTTAATTGCCCAGCGCGGCATATGTAAAGCCAAATTAACCAGATTCAAGGATTACTTAGAGAACAGGGAGTTATTAATTTCTGAAGTCGAAATACGCATTCAAAAATTCGAACCATTACTAGACATTTTCGAAGCGTTGCAAGAAAAAATTGAAACATTATCGCAGGATGAATTAGAAAAAGGGAACGAACGAGAAATGTTTGAAAACTCATATTATAGTGTATTGGCAAAAGCCAAAGATAGATTAAACGAAACAGGTAAAATCGTCCGTTCCAAAAGCGTGAAGCTCCCAATTTTAGAGCTACCAAGGTTCGGCGGAAATTACGAAGATTGGTTACATTTCAGGGATGCATTCATTTCATTAATTGACAGCAACGACGAATTAGATGTTATTCAGAAATTCTATTATTTGAAATCTTGTTTGTATGATGATGCGGCAAGACTGATTGCGTCCTTACCTACAACTCGTGATAATTATTTCATTGCGTGGGAAATGATCACGGATAGGTTTCAGAATGACAGGGTAATAATAAATAAACATGTAAATGCATTGTTTAAATTGCAAGAAATAAAATCAGAAAATCACGTGGCATTACGAAAATTATTAGATGAGGCCCAATTGCACTTAAAGGCATTAAATAATTTAAATCTACCCACTGAAAGTTGGGATATATTATTAATTCATATTTTGTCAAATAAATTGGATAGCGAAACCAGAATGCGCTGGGAACAATATCCAATAAAAAATAAAATCCCCACTTATGAAGAATTTATGAGATGTCTATACGAACGAGTACAAGTTTTAGAATTCTCAGCACCAAACGACAAGCGACAGAATCATGCCAAGGGATTTTCTTCTAATTTTAAAAAAGAAACTTATGTTTCGTTATCATCGCAAAATTTAAAATGTATTAATTGTAATCAAAATCATAGAATTTATAATTGTCAAAAGTTTTTAAATCTAGGAATAAAGGATAGAATGACAACAATACGTCGTTTGAAGGCTTGTCTGAAATGTTTGGCGGTAGGACATAAAATTCAAGATTGTAAAAGTAAATATGATTGTCGCAAGTGTGGTGCGAACTCACACAACACTTTGTTACATTTACAAAATGAAGATAAAATGCAAAGTCATCAGGGAAGCGATACTTCTTCAAAAGAACCTCTTGTTAACAATCATGCAACGAAAACATCCAACAATTTCATTTTATTATCAACGGCAGTGATTAACGTGAGAAATAATAAAGGAAATCAAATTAAAGCTAGAATTTTGTTGGACTCCGGAGCACAGTCTAATTTCATTAGCCAGGAATTCGCTTCTAAATTGCAATTAAAAATTAGAAAAACTGATATCCCTATTACCGGAATTCATAATAAAATACAGCATATTAAAAACATTGTGGATTTGGAAATATCTTCCAATTATTCACCATATTCAAAGAGGATTGAATGCCTAGTATTGTCGGAGGTGACCAGTAATCTGCCGCAAATCTCATTTCAGAAAAAAGGCACCGGCATTCCCCAAGGATTGCAATTGGCGGATCCAAACTTTAATGAAACCGGCCCGATAGACATGTTGATCGGGGCTGACACCTTCTGGGAGACTCTGCACTCTGACAGGATGAAGATTCAAGATTCCGGACCAATATTACAACGAACCGAATTTGGATGGCTGGTTTCGGGACACATCTTCACTTCAAAAAAGAGGCCAGTAAAAATTTGTAATCTTTCACTCAACTTAATACATAAGCAAATTGAAAATTTTTGGAAATTAGAGGAGCTAAGTCCTATTAAACATAGGAATCACGAGGAGCGAGCATGTGAAGAAAGCTTCACAGCTACTCATGAAAGAGATGGCAGAGGCCGTTTCATAGTAAGTTTACCACAACGCCCCTGTGCGAAACAGCTAGGCGAAACTCTCCCTATGGCGGAGAAGAGATTGTATAATTTGGAGAAAAAATTAGCCTCAAACCCAGAATTAATGAAAGATTACAAGAATTTTATGCAGGAGTACAAGGACTTAGGTCATATGACGCAATGTGAACCACCGTCACCAAATCAAATACACTACTATCTGCCTCACCATGCGGTGATCAAAGAATCTAGTACAACTACTAAGACCAGAGTCGTATTCGATGGATCGGCTAAATCCTCAACTGGAATTACCCTAAATGATGCCCTCATGATTGGGCCGATATTGCAAAAGGATTTATGTGCACATCTATTGAATTTCAGAAAACATCAGTACGCGTTAACGGCCGACATAGAAAAAATGTACCGGCAGATATTAGTGCAGCCGGAGGATAGAAACTTACAACGTATCCTTTGGAGAGACTCACCCAGCGAGGAGATTCAACATTATCAGCTGAATACAGTCACCTACGGTTTGGGACCATCATCATTCTTAGCCACCAGATGTTTGGAGCAGCTAGGAAATGAAAATCAAAACACAAATCCCAAGGTCAGTCAAATTCTTAAAGAAAATTTTTACATGGATGACTTAATAGCTGGCGACATTGGTGAAGAAGATTGCTTATTAATCAAGAAGCAACTATCTGCTATTCTAACATCCGCTGGCATGAACCTAAGAAAGTGGCGGTCAAATTTGTCGTCGCTATGCTCAAATCAGGAGGAGGTTAGCGATATGATTATAAAGGATAACTCAAAGGAAGGAAAGATATTAGGTCTTTCTTGGAATAATCAGCAGGATTATTGGAAATATACTGTAGAGCACATGACAAAACCAATTAGAAGCAAGCGGCAGATGTTATCCTGCATAGCATCCATTTTTGATCCCCTGGGTCTGATAGGACCTGTAACGGTAGTAGCGAAGCTATTAATGCAACGTTTGTGGCAGAGCAAAACTCAGTGGGATGATGATATACCCCCTGAAATTTTGAAAGTTTGGAGAACTTATATAGAAGAATTGCCGCAGATAAATAATTTAAAGGTACCTAGGAAAATCATTTGTCAAAATCATGTGAATTTGCATTTGCATGGATTTTGTGACGCATCACAGAAAGCCTACGGGGCCTGCGTGTATATGGTTTCCACCGATGACTCGGGTGGAATCCACTCCAATCTAATAATTTCTAAATCAAGGGTGGCACCCTTAAAAAGCACATCTCTACCTAAACTAGAATTGTGTGGAGCTATATTGTTAGTAAGATTAATTAATTATGTGAAGGGAGCTATTGGTATGCCAAATGTATCTACTACTTACTGGTGTGATTCTCAGATAGTCTTGTGTTGGATAAGGGACCAACCAGCTAGGTGGAACACCTTTGTTGCTAACAGAGTGAGCGAAATTCAAGAATCAAGTCGACCAGCACAATGGAAGCATGTGAAATCAGAGGACAATGCTGCAGATGTACTATCCAGAGGTAGTAGGACTTCTCAATTATTGACATCCACCATATGGTGGCACGGACCCGATTGGCTAACCCTTACAGAATCCGGTTGGCCATGCGGAGAATCTACGTGCATAGATCCACCTGAGGTGAAAACAAAAACTGTAGTGTTGGCATCAGTAACGCAAGATTGGGACATTTTTAGGAAATACTCATCTCTAACCAAATTGCAAAGAGTAACAGGTTATTTACTTAGGTTTTTATTTAATTGTAGGAACCCATCGCTCAGGCGTTATGGTCAATTAAAAGTAAGTGAATTAAATGACTCTTTGAATGTTTTAATATCCAGAGCGCAAGCTTATTCCTTCAGGGAGGAGATACGAGCCTTGCAGTCGGGCAAGGATGTCCTAAAAAGTAGTAATTTGCACTCACTAAATCCTTATTTGCATAATGATTTACTTCGCGTAGGCGGCAGGCTTTCCAAAGGAAAATTGCTGTCAATAAACCAACAACATCCAATTTTGCTGCCACCACATCATAGTTTAACCGAATTAATTGTAAAAAACTACCATCATTTACATTTGCATGCAGGTACTCAAACCTTATTGGCAATAATCAGATTGAAGTTCTGGCCAATAATGGGAAAAAATTTAGTGAAAAAGATTATAAGAAAATGTATAATATGTTATAGATCAAATCCAAAGACGATGCAGCAAATAATGGCGGACCTTCCAGCCGAAAGGATAACGGAATCTAAACCTTTTACGATAAGCGGGATCGATTATTGTGGACCTTTTTTGATTAAGTCGGGTACCCACAGAAGAACTAGTAACGTAAAAGCTTATATATGTTTATTTGTATGTATGGTGTCAAAAGCCATACACTTAGAACTTGTACTGTCTTTGAATACAGAAAGTTTTTTAAATGCGTTGAAACGCTTTATCGCGCGCCGTGGAAGGCCGAGTAAATTATTTTCAGATAATGCTACTAATTTTAAAGGCGCGAACAATCAGCTACGGGATATTTATGATTTTTTGTCAAGCTCTAGCGATGAAATCGAGAGATCATTATCAAAGCTATCAATTCAATGGGGGTACATTCCGCCAAGGGCGCCGCACTTTGGAGGCCTTTGGGAAGCCGGGATAAAATCTGTGAAATATCATTTGAAACGAGTAGCAAGTAACTCCTTATTAACATATGAGGAATTTAATACCGTTTTGTGTCAGATTGAATCTTGTTTAAATTCTAGACCTCTTACCCCATTGTCAAATGATCCAAATGACCTAAACTCCCTCAGTCCCGGTCACTTTCTTGTTGGTGAAAGCTTGGCGGCGATTCCAGAACAAGATCTACAAAATATTTCAGTCAACAGGCTGAATAACTATCAAAAGTTATCCTTACTAATACAATGTTTTTGGTCGAGGTGGCGATTGGAATACCTGGCTCAGCTCCAAGGCAGAACGAAGTGGACCAGCGGACCTAATGCGCAGCTAAAACCAGGCGATATGGTGGTCTTGAAGGAAGACAACCTACCACCATGTGTGTGGAAACTCGGACGTGTAATTGCAGTTCATCCAGGAGCTGACGGGAGGGTGCGTGTGGCAACTCTCAAAACATCGCATGGAACTACTCAGAGGGCGATTTCAAAGCTGTGTCTATTGCCAATAGACGATAACGAGGAGCTGAAGATGTCAACATCCCCACCCAACGGACCGGACGCTGTGTGAGCGCAAAATGAAAGAAAAAAGAAGAAAGAAAAGCTTGTGCTTTATAAAAAAAAGGAAAAAACAATATAAAAAATTTGTACTTTCAAGGTAAAAAGTGCAATAACAATTTTACGTTGAACAGTATCAAAAATTTCCTGTGCGTGAAAGGTGAATAACAGTAAAACTGGTGCATAAAAGTAGCCAAAAAGGACAAAAATAAGAAAATAATAATAAATTAAAAGTAAAAACCAGTGTTAAAAGGTGAATACCAATAAAAACTTGAGTGTGGTAGGGAGTGATATATAAAATAATAAAAACAAAAAAGGATTGTAGATCCATATATTTAAAAAAAAAGGGTGAAAACACTTAAAAATGAACGCTTATAAATCAGGATAGCCTGCTGGCTATAATTGCAAACTGCATAGATATATCTGGAGAGACATTGTAATAACTCAAATGTGACAATGAACTATGGAAGGAGAGATGATTTATCTGTATTTAATTTTTTCCCGAGGAAGGAAGGATGACCAGGAAACCTGCTGCGACATGTTTGTGCTGTCTATATTATATGTTTATATGTAATTATTGTTATGGTTTCTGTTTGTTTTTGAAAAAATGTAGTTTGTTTTTCGGAATTGTCTTAGTATGTTATTGAATAACTTAATTAATTTGAATTTGATTTTGAGCAAAGTCAATATTTAACTTAGGCTCATAATTGGTTTGCATAATGTTATTTGTTTAGTTTGCAGAAAAATGGATTCGATATTTCAAAATAAATATCTGCCCATTTTGGGGGGGAATATGTTTAGATTTAAATCCAGGACTCAAACCAATTATGAAGTTGAGTTACCATCAAAGGTTGGATTGCTATCCAAGAGTTGTCTGATTTGTTCGCTAGATGTCGATAGAATCATTTCATTCTTTGTCCTTTTCTCACACAACAAACAAGGGTAAATATAGATGCGAAACCGTTATAAAAAGGCTTGCATCAGTAAAATTAATTTACTTCTTTACGAAAACTTGCACTAACAATTTAAAAATACTACTGAACCCTTGTCCGTTGGATGAGGGAAAGTTATTGTCGTCAGTTTGTAAATATTCACATCATAACAATAAAAAATCAAGAACTTAAAGTGAAAACCAAAAAGTGCTTCATTTATAAAAAACCAGTCTACCCAAAGAAATTCTCCTGAGTGAAGACCTACATTTTTTACAGAGTGGGTAGGAATCTGGGGTTCAGTGTGTCCTTGTCATCCGCCTCCAAGACCTAGACAAACCTCACCCCATGAACCCGGGCACCCCTGCTAAATCCCCAAACGTATCGAACCACTTGGGGTGACCTATGGCAGAGGTGTTGGTTATCCAATAAAGGTTCCCGGGGCGGCGGTACCCATTCCCGCCTCCCAATCTTGAAAGATTTGATAATGTTTATGGACAAAAGTATTTATTCGTGTTCATACTGCGTAAGTAATTCATCTTAATATTTTTAAATTTTAAACCAAAAAAAATTCTTGTAAAAAGCGTTTTCCGTAAAAATGAAAAAAGCCGATTCAAGGGAATATTATTTATTTTATTGAAGAAGAAGAAAGTAATAATAATCTAAACGAAAATATGAAAGAAAAACGAAAACAGAAAAAGATAATGGTCGCAACTGGGACTCGAACCCAGAACCTAACCGGGACGTGCGTTTATCAATTCCTCCAATGCGCTCTACTGTCAAACCGTCATAATACTCGTATTCAATCTCATATTAAAAATTTTAGAATTAACAATATTATCTTCAACTAATTTATTTTCCTATCATAGGCAACTACCTTTTTTATTAGAAACAATCATTCTAAGGATTGGTTTGTAACTTAGATAGCGTCACGAATAAATGTATCCGGTTTTATTTATGGAATTATTGACTTTTTATAAAAGTCTAAATAAATATTCAATTTTTTAAGAAAAACTCTATTTTTATAACTTTGATGGGAATAACCTTCAAAAGTTATAAAAAGATAGTTTTTCTTATGAAAATTGATTATTTATTTATTTATGATGAACTAACGCCGATTAACGGCTTTTACAAAGGAATTACAGTAATTTGAAATTGATGATGAATATACAAAGTTAAGAAAAAAATATTCATACGACAAAAAATTAAAAAGCACATATTAAAGTGACAACTGGTTCCGATTTCTGTTGCATTCCACCAATGTCACCTTGGATAGTTTCCAGGATCTGAGACCTTTGTGAAATAAAATTGCTAAACTGCACGAACGTAGGATAAACTTTGTGGCACTCTATTGATTCCCAAAGGCTACGTGTGTGATTATCTAACTTTGAGGTTAGAATATGTATGATTAATGTATCCCAATGTTCTGTTGGTAGCTTTAAGTTGTGTAAAGCTCTCAAATGAATGTTTGCTTGATCAATTAAATTCCGTAATTCATGATGATTCTGTCGTTTTAACGGTATAAAATTAAATAAGAAATTCAAATGTCTATTTGCTATAAGTCGGACATTTTCGTATCTCGAAATAAGCATTGTCCAAGCTGCACTATAATTATCCCCGGTTATTTCTAGAGAACTAATCAAATCAAGTGCCTCTCCGGACACATAACTAATAAGGTAATGAAATTTCTGAACATTATTTAATTTACTGTTATCATGAATTAAGGCAACGAACGAATTTTTAAAAGTCAACCATTTATGGTTGTCACCTGAAAACACTGGTATAGAGATTGGTGGTAAATTTACTGAGATATTTGGGACATTTTCAATCTTCTTAAATTTTGATAACATTTCCTGTCCTAATGCAATTATATTAAAATATGTACCTTCAAAATTATCCCTCGCGTCATTATGTTCTGATTTGTTCAATAAATCAATCTCCAGCTAAATTTTGGAGAATTCTATCAGAGAAGGTTACGTTAGCGTCGAGCAACGTTAATTGTATGCTGTGTAATGACAGTCATTTCATTTATTCTTGCAAAATATTTGTTAACAAAGAACCAGCGGCACGAAGAAAGCTCGTATCAGAGAACAATTTATGTTATAACTGCCTAAAACCGGGGCACCCTTCAAAGGTGTGCAGGTGGAAGGAAAAATGCAGTGTTTGTGATCGAAAACATCACACTCTGTTACATATCAATACTGATAATGTACAAGCGGGTACTTCAACTGGCAAGGGTCAGTCGGAGGCACCAGTAAATTTAACATGTCATAGCGACATGAACGGGCGGGAAATTTTACTATCTACCGTAATAGTAAAAATAGAAGACGCCTATGGTGGAACACACAAAATACGCGCACTTTTGGATTCGGGTTCAATGTCTAATTTTATTACAAAGGATACTTGTAAAAGATTAAATTTGCATTGTACAAAGTTGAATATACCTGTTTCAGGTTTGCATAATAATTTAATTCATGTAAAGGAAACAGTTGACATTAAATTTAAATCATTATGTTCTCAATACCGGGATGAAATATCTTGTTTGGTATTAGATGAGATTTCTTGCAATCTTCCGCAGACCTTGATTAATCCAAAAATGTTTAATATTCCAGACGGTATCCAGTTAGCTGATCCGCAGTTTTACAAGCCAGCTTCTATTGATATGCTGATCGGAGCAGAGATATTCTGGCAGGTGGTTCGTAAGGATCAGATACAATTAGGAAAGGATAAACCTACATTGCATCGAACGGAGCTAGGCTGGATAATATCAGGAGCTGTAGGAGCTGTAGAGCTGGTACTTCCCCACCTTCCTCTTCCCTGTCTCCTTCCCCTCCCCACTTCAGCCTCACAACATACCCCAATTGGGGATGCCATAGTCCCACTGGCTCCAGACGGGAGCAGTTGGGACTGTTGTGCGGTATTCGTGTAAAAAAAAAAAGAGTTGTGAAATGACACAAATTAATACAATAGAATTTATTTGCCCACGCCGGGATTCGATCCCGCGACCTTCGGATTGGTAGTCAAGAACCTTAGCCGTAGACTACGCCGATCGCCAAATACATTTAATTTACATATTTTATAGCGTTTTTTGATACCAGCTGATACCCGGCATGCGGTGCAATACCATTAAAACAAATCTGCATGTCCTTTCCCGTGCGTCCCCGTTCCCTTCCACCTTCCCCGCCTTCCCCCTCCCTCTTCTCTCTCCGCGAACCCCACCTACCCCCGGCCTTTCCTCTCTGCCGCTAAAATATATGAAATACACACATTTTCATTTAAACAAATTTCATAAAGACAGAGACCATTATATACAGCCTATGTTACTCTCTGATAACGTAGCTTTCTATTGGTGAAAGAACTTTTAAAATCGATTTAGTTGTAAACCACTTTAGGCGTGAAAGCTTAACAAACAAACGCTAGCACTTTCGCATTTATAATATTAAATTATGGATTTGATGGGCCTCGCTAGCAGTAGGAGGTTCGTGTTCTTGTACTCCCCTTTCAACACAAGTTATGCTTCGTGAAAAGGTCTGTAATATAATTCTTACAGTGGTATGCACCTTCCTGAAAAACAAATCATATTTGGATGATTTGTAAAAACTTTTTTTCTTCAAAATCATCTCAAGGGTGCTATACAAATTTATAATGTATTTCTACAATACTCTATCTTACTCCTAATTACAAACTAGACAAACCATTATAACAACTTATAGCTAATAGATTGCATCCCATGGTTTGTCGATCACTAATATAAAACTACATATATATATTTGACCCATGAACTGATGCTGCGTTAAAATGTACATACATTGTTTTATTTCATAGACATTTAATTAATATTCATATGTCTGTGTTTTCTTTCTATTCTGTACCTATAGAAAATATACAAAATATACTTAACTGGGTGTTCAATTGAGATCAGTGATGCCATGTCCCATGACAAATTTTTAAAAAATGTTTTTGTGTAAGGCGGTACACAATACACAACCCTAATTATTTTTATTTTGCTCAAAACTCACATTTTAATCATTTCCGGCGAATTCATAACTATAATAACTTCTTTTTTTTATTTCCATGCCACACAATGAATGCGAGTTATTTATATTTTAGATTAATAAAAACAGTACCTTATCATTAATATATTTTACGTACAACGATTTTAAAACTTTATAACCCGTTTTCAAACCATAAAGTTAGCGGTAAGCACCAGATTTTATTTTTCTAGACGATGAATTAATAACTTCGGGAGGACAATTTAAATATTTGTAACACGTTCTTCAGAATTAATTAAAATGAACGCGGCAGAAAGGTCGAATCTCCAGGCCTGCTAGGGTGAATTCGACCGTACGTTCGTACAATACGCCGAACCGCGGGGTATATTTGTTTACACGCTTTCTTCACTTACATCGTTAAGATTTTTTTTATTTATTTATATATATTTTTTTTAAATTAATAAAAAAAAATTTCATAATAAATAATGTTTTTAAGCACTTTTATTTTGTAATCACAGCGAGAATAGATGTGTATTTTTTCCTATACGGCTACCATAAAATATGATTTTGTACCTTTTAAACATAAAAAATAATATTATAGCTTGCTGTTTTAAGATATTATAATATACACTTTTTTGTAAATAAAGAAATTTTAAAATATAATTTTCCTTTTACTTATTACCGTAATGGAGATGTGACAACATTTTCTTCAATTCGAATCAAGAACAAAATAGTGTTACACCAGTGATTATAATATATATTTATGTATTTACCTATATAAGGTATGTTTACATTACAATAAGGTATGTTTACATTATATTATAAGTTCTTGATAGGTACTTCCCAAAGATATTGAAATGTAAGAAATGTGCTATCCGCAGTTTTTACTGGTCGTCGATATTGTTAACCAATACTACTGCACACCTTCAAGAAATCAGCTTTATCCAAATATTAAGCCTAAGCCTAATACAGATTCCCACAGTATTTTCTTCTTCTTTTTTTCTTTGATACGGCAATTTCGACAGTAGGTCCGTCCAATATACGGGTCGCGAGTCGCAATTTGTATACACGGCTTCTTTACTTACGTCGTTAAGATTCTGAATATATTTTAGGGTGTATTGTCGTCTTAATTCGTAGAACTCCATATTATCAAGTTCTGCAAGTATTTTAGTATGTATTTTTGTTACAGCTGTTTCGGTGAACAATACCATTTTCAAACTTTGGTTAATCCACCAAATAATGTTAGGAATCACCGGTTAAAGTATGTACGTCACTTAACACCCTGTATAAGCAACTGCAAAAAAAATAAGTCATGCAGTTAAAAACCACAACATCGGAAATGAGATCAACAAACGTGTGGGTCAACAATCTTTAGGAAGATTAGAATGTCAATAAATCATATTGATTGTACGTGATACCAGTTCCTGACCACATATTTAAAATATTAATATTATCCTCTTTCCTTTTTCCACAGCCAAGACTTTACTACGTGGGAATAATTTATTAATGAAACTAGCGAGCACCCGGAACGCGTTGCAAGCCACATAAAGTAATGTAATATTAGTGTATTACTGTTTTAAACGGCGAACGCGCTTAGCTATTAAGGATAAAAGGTCATTTGACTTGGCCTATTTCAGCATATCGCTCGTCACATTTTTTTTTTACATGAATACCGCACAAGAGTCCCAACTGCTCCCGTCTGGAGCCAGTGGGACTATGGCAATCCCAATTGGGGTATGTTGTGAGGCTGAAGGAATAGGGAGGGGAAGGAGTAGGGAAGAGGAAGGTGGGGAAGTACCTGGCTATTCAGATCTGGTCACCAAACACGGCTAAAGCCATTTCAAGCAACGTTTCAATTCTGAATGGTGGTCTTACAACAGGGCAATACTGAGAGTATCCTCCACTCTGGAACGTGCCGCAAATATACTATATATTATTTTAAATTAATAAATTGTGAAATAACACATATTTACAAGCCGGGATTCGATCCTGCGACCTTCGGAATGCGAGTCAAGAGCCTTACCGCCATACTACGCCGGCCGTCAAAAACGCCAAACCAAATGATCTTTTATATTGTATAGCTTTTACATATAAGATTATTCATAACTTCATTAATAGCCCATACTTACTACAAAATATTCATTTCAGATGTCCATTAAGAGTTACTTGATCCCCGGACACCTTTTATATCCCTAAGATGGCTCTCGTCGTATTTGAAAAATCGCAGCCAAGCAGTAGTCGTCGGTAGCTATAAATAATCGAATTGGGTAACCGTACCGTCAGGAGTACCCCAAGGGTCATTATTGGGACCATTGCTCTTCAATATATACATTAATGACATTGGAAAATGTTTTCTCCACTCCAGAACGTTATTATACGCAGACGACATGAAAATATTCTCTCCTGTTACAAGTATCAATGACTGTACTCACGTACAAGAAGATTTAAATCGCCTAAATAGCTACTGCAGACAACACAACCTTAAAATAAATTTTAAAAAATGCGGCGTCATCAGCTTTACCAGAAACAAAAATCCCATTTCTTTTGATTATTCCCTTAACGGCACAATACTTAAAAAAATGATGGAGGCCAAAGATCTGGGAGTAGTGCTAGACCCAAAATTACTTTTTGACCGACATATCGAATCCATAGTTGCAAAAGCTTCTAAGGTACTTGGCTTCATACTCAGAATCGGCAAACACTAAAAAGGTAAACACTATTAAAATGCTGTACTTTGCGTATGTACGCAGTTCTCTGGAGTACGCCTCTCAAGTCTGGAATCCCAGGTACACAACATACATAGAGAGGATTGAGAAAATACAAAATCGTTTTCTACGATACCTTGATTTTCGGGGATATCGTTCTCATCTAAGTTATGTGCCACACGGTTACAGTATTGAAGTCACAGCACCTTTAGGATCGTCCGACCACTGCCTGGTGACGACATCAATCCCTGTAAACTTCAGACCACCAAACGAGAGGCTGAAGAGAAAAGTGTGGCACTATAGGTCAGCAGATTGGTTCGGTCTGCGGGCACATTTTAATGCTTTCCCATGGTCAGCTGTCTGTTTTCGGACTTCGGATCCCTCAAGATGTGCCCAGGAAATTGGTGAGGTCATCACATCCGCGATGGATGGCTTCATCCAATCTACTGTTAAGGAAACTGGTGTAGGCTCAAAGCCGTGGTTCAGTCGACAATGTGCTGAAGCAGTGCGACGAAAAAACGCGGCTTACCGAGCCTACAACACATCTAGAACATCCGAAGACAGAACAGCTTACAACAAAATGGCAAAGGAAACCAAGAGAATCATAAATAGGTCAAAATTCGAGCACGACCAGCAGATCAGCAGAAAGCTGACTGCATGCCCGCATGGCAGCAGGCAATTCTGGTCGCTTGCGGGCTCAATAGGTCGCAATTTCTGCAAATCCAGTCTGCCACCTCTTACCAGACCTGACGGCTCACTAGCAAACACCGCCACCGAAAAGGCTAACTTACTAGGTAAAATGTTTGCGGATAACTCAACCCTCGATGACCAAGGTGCTGTCCCGACGTCGGTTCCTCACTGCGGTTTTCGTATGAAAAAGCTGAGGATCCGGCATCGGGAAGTACTCCATGTTTTACGAGGGCTTGATGTTAATAAAGCTAGTGGGCCTGACGGAATACCTGCCCTGGTACTGCAAAGGTGCGCTGCAGAAATAGCTCCAATTTTGACGAAGCTTTTTAAACTGTCCCTGAAGACTGGCTCTGTGCCCTCTGGTTGGAAAAAAGCGGTTATCCATCCTATTCCAAAGAAGGGTGACCGCTCCAACCCGGCCAACTACCGCCCCATAGCGATCACATCAGTTCTGTCTAAGGTGATGGAACGTGTGATCAACGACAAACTGCTCACATACCTCGAAAAGAACAAAATTATTAACGACCGTCAATACGGATTCCGGCGGAACCGCTCGTGCGGTGATCTTCTCGCGTATGTGACGCATGTTTGGGGGCGATGCCTGGAACGTTTCGGTGAGACCCAAACGGTTGCAATGGACATATCCAAGGCCTTTGACCGGGTTTGGCACCGAGGACTTGTCAACAAACTGCATTCTTACGGACTTCCCGCATCCTTGTGTACGTGGATTGCCGACTTCTTGAGGGAGAGGTCGATTCAGACGGTAGTCGATGGTTTCACCTCTTCCTCTCACTCGATAAATGCTGGCGTCCCGCAGGGATCGGTTCTGTCTCCAACTCTGTTTTTGTTGCACATCAACGACCTTTTGTCATGTGCACCAATTCACTGCTACGCGGATGACAGTACAGTTCATGATAGCTTTTTGTTTGACAAGCCCCCAAAGGGCTCACAAACTCCAACAGCTGGTAAGGCTTTGAAGCAAAGAATGGACGGTTACCTCGAGAGTGTTTTCTCTTGGGGTAAAAATAATCTCGTTGAATTTAATGTTTCAAAGACCCAATCTTGTCTGATTACGTCTAAAAGGGATCGCAATGAAAATCTAGTCTCTTTCAACGGAAGCAATCTTCCGAACAGGCCCTTCATTGATTTGCTTGGTGTAACCCTAAGTGACCAGCTCAGGTATGGGGGCTCCATCGAAGCCAGAGTAAAGTTAGCCTCCCAAAAACTGGGCGTACTGTACAGGGCCCGCAGATACTTTAAAAGTACACAACTGCTAACCCTGTACAAATCGCAAGTGCGCCCCACGGTTGAATTTGGCAGCCACCGCTGGTCTGGAGCTCCAAAATACCTGAAAAATACCCTCGACTCTGTGCAGAAACGGGCGGTCCGTTTGATAGATTCTCCCATCTTAACAGACGGATTGCAATCTTTAGAGCACAGGCGTCGGGTGGGAATTCTATCCTTGTTCTACCGGTATTACAATGGAAGATGCTCCGAGGAACTAGCATCATTGATCCCTTCGGCACCGGTGCATAGTCGGGAAACACGCCAAACGCGTGCCCAACATTTGTACACAGTTGACATTAGTCACATGAGAACGGGTCGTTTCTTCGACTCGTTCTTATGTTAAACAGCTCGGCTGTGGAATGATTTGCCGGCCTCTGTGTTTCCTCCTTCCTACAACATGGGTCTCTTCAAGACCAATGTTCATTCCTTCCTCTCCTCAAAAAGACCCTCCACACAGCATCCCAGATGACATAGGCCCTGAGGGAAATTATTTTCCTCAGGGCCTCCTGTGTGGAGTTAAAGTAAAAAAAAAAAAAAAAAATGTGGAGTCAGCCACGTTTTTCAAAATCTCGTCACTAGAAAATCGTAGAAATTCTGCAGACGTAATATTCTTGCAAAAAATAGCCACCTCTGCGATAGATTGCCCGGAATTACTTGAAAGAATTCAATTAAGAGTGCCCACCAGACAAACTAGACTAAATCACACACTTAACACACCTCGATGCAATACTAACTCATTCTGTTTTTCATAATTACGCGCCCATCATGTATCCCATGAAGTCGGCTACAATCGTATCTAGTTCTCGTTTGTGTGAGGCCAGGGATACCAACAACATAACAGTGACAAAATGGCGGGCGGCAGCGGGCGGGCTGTCGTAGATCGGTTCGCGAAGTGAAATTTTATTTAACGACATTGAAAATTAAAATGCATTATTTTCCGCCAGCCGTGATGCAAAAAGTTTCCTTTTATAGTGATTATGGCGAATCTAAAGTTTTTTTCTAAAAATTATTCGTAATAGCCACGGACACTAATCCCGAAAATTTACCAAATTCATTTATCACTTGTTGTAGATTTATGTAAGAAGATGCACTTTATCAGAATTGTTTATATCAGGTATAGGTATAGGTATTGTTGTGTTTTTTTGTATTATGGTTCTAAACTTCAATTTGTCGTTATTTTATTGGTACCTACATATTATTATCACTGTCATTTATGAATTTATACAGACTGTTTATAACGCTAATAAATAAAATAAATAAAGCTGTGTGTGACACATGCCTTTTCGAGAACCTGAAAAAAAAATAAAGAAACCAATTGTTTCTCCCTGCGTGACCTTTACCATGCGTCCCCGTTCCCGCCCCCGTTTCTCTCCCGCGTCCCCTTTTCTCCCACGTTCCCTTTTCACCTTCCCCGTCTTCTACCCTCTTACGCATCTCCCCGTCCGCGAACTCCCCCTCCTCCCCGCTTTCCCCTCCTTTCCAGCCGTTCCTCCTCCCTCATACCCCCTCCCGCAAACCCTCCTCCCTCATTCCCCTTCTCCCCCCTTTCGGATTCCCCTCCCCATCCCTCCTTCCGCTGCTAAACTATATGAAAAACCTGCCGCTAAACTATATGGAATACACACATTTTTCAAATAAACTCACGCGCCACCTATTGTAAAAATTGTATGCAAATTTCATAACGCCAGAGCTCATCAATATATATAGAAACCTTCCCGGGCGGGCGCACAGCATCTCAACCAAATGATTTTTATTTTACATTAGCTCCACTGGGAGGTCCTGAGGAAAAAAAATCCATCAAGGCTTATTATGTCTTCTTTGGGTATGCCGTGTGGAGGACCTTTTTATGGAAAGGAAGGGAGGTTCTGGTAAGGAAGAAAGTGTGAGGGGTGGGTAGGAATCTGGGGGTCAGTGTGTCCAAGAGTTACGGACGTATTAATCCATCCCTCCAGTGCAAGGCAATGGGTCGAGATAGTGTGGCTGGATAGGTCAAAGAACCTCCCTCAACCAGCTCTCTCGATCCGGCCCGCCGCGTAGCAGGTGGACAGACGCATCCGCCACCAAGACCCATACAAACCTCACCCCATGAACCCGGGCACCCCTGCAAAATCACCAAATGTAGCGAACCACATGTCAATTAGGGTGACATAAGACAGAGGTGGTGGTTATCCATTAAATGGTTCCAGGGTCGGCGAATATTAGATTATTATAACATTAAAAACTTTGTTTCACTCTTTATTTTTTTAATGAAAACTTAAAAACAGAGAATATTGAACCACACCTAGGCTACTGTACTAATTAGTATTTTCGATCTTAGTAAAGCCGGGTACAGAGTACAGATTGCTGTAACGTAACATGCAATGTAATTTGCCGTCCACATTGTCGCAATGTATCATGCAATGTAACAGAATTCCCATAGTGTGGACGCCTTGCGCGCACGAACCGTGCACACTACGCGCACGAACAGAGCATTTCAACTCATGCGCGCCGCAATTATCCAAGTGTCGGTTTTTTTGCCGAACACAAAGGGGCGAGCAGTGTGCACGGAGCGTCAGTGTGGACGGGCTGTTTGTATCTATACTGCAGAACGCGCGCGAACAATGGAGAACTTGTTCCCGGCAAACTGAGCTATGTTCACTGCGCGCATGCCGGAAGCAGATGCGAGTAGGTACATGCTCGGTTCATGCGCGCGCTACGTCCACACTAATGAATTGTTTCTTTCATGTTACATTGCATGTTACGTTACAGCAATGTGTACCCGGCTTAATGTAATGTAGGTAACTTAAAAAAAAACTTCCAATCATCCAAAATCGAACAATGAGACTAATTTTGAAGTGTAATAAATACAAATCAGTTTGGCAGGGAGTCGGAGGCGTACCGATATATCTATATCTTCATTGTACCCATATCGATATCTTTATTGTACCTGAATCGATATATTCATTGTGCCGATATCAATATCTGCATTGTACCTGAATCGATATCTTCATTGTATCTAAATTGATATCTTCATTGTACCTCTGTATATCTTCATCACTTGGTAAATTATATTGTTTAAAAAGGCTGTACTTACTTATATCGAGTGCTGTATAAAAATATTTATTTGACTATTGAATAAAGATTACAAAAAAGCCTACATAGAAAAAGCCTAGGGGGGCATACATTAATTACGTGAGCAGTTTTTCTTTCAATATAGACCCCCCCCCTTTGGTGATATAAATTTGGGCCACTTCGTATATGCTTTTCAAGTAACGTGAGATTTTGCTGAACCCCTCCCGCCCACCCACCTGTTGAGCTCACGTAATTAATGTATGCCCCCTAGTTGAAACCCACATATTTTCATCAATAATTAAATTAAAGTCCACATATTTTGGCTGTGAAAAAAAACGAATGAAATTGTTAAATATTTCATTTTGCTTTTATGTACGCCCATAGGCCTTTTATATCGGGTAAATAAAACGATTACAATTTTCATATATGACCAATTAATTATTAGGAAAAGATTCACCCACATATTGGAATCGCGAGTCTCAAGCGGCCTACACACGACACTGCATGTAGTGACTGCGGCAGTGACTGCAGAGAGCGTGGAGTTGAGCAAACTAGCGCTGTCTCGTTTGTTAAAGGGCCGCTAGAACGAGACAAATTCCTCTTTCGTTTAGATCAAAGATGGCGAACCAATGGCACGCGACATAATATTTTGGGCACATCACTGATCAGTAATCACAATATTTATTATGCACTGCGAAAAAAAGTGTGAAGTGTATAGTAGGTGAACAAGCGAACCCGAGTGATCCCTACGTTAGAATATACATACTACCCATTCCTGTATCCATCGTTGCTCGATCTTAATACCTTAGAAGCCCGCCGAAAAATATTTTTGGGGAAACATTTTTTTAAGCTGATCTCCGGTACTATACTGAATCCACCTATGTTGAAGGAGATTAACCTATATGTCCCTAACGCGTATACTCGTGGGAGATCCCACACACTTTTTAATGCTCCGAAAGCGAGAACTTCTTCCTTTCAGAATGCCCCATTAAATAGAGCAATTCAACTGCTTAACGATTCTGCATTGAGCATTGACATCCTCAATGTTACCTATAGAGAGTTCAGTAACTATCTTTTGACATATATCTCAACATAGTGAAACTGCCCCCCTGGCATTTTTTCTCTTATATATTTTGTGATCTTCTCCGTAATAATTTGGTGTATAACTGTTTTATCGAGGACCTGAAAAAATAAATAAATAGTGAATTTCGTTGATATAATTGTATTTTAAAGTTTATTTGAGTTTTATGTATGATTTAAATGTTATTTAATATGGCTAGTTCAGCAAAAAAACAAAAAGTGCAAGACAGTCAGAGTATCAGAGAATTTCAAACTTGGTGGAGAGAGAAATATGCCATGATTAGTAAAGGTGACAAAACGGTGTGTGTTTTATGTTCAGTCATTATTTTCAGAGATGAATAACATTAAAGAGTCGGTCAGAGGGAGTTTTTTTTTTACATGAGCTTCACACAGGAAAATAATTTCCCTCAGGGCCTATGTTTGACAGATGAGTTCAGTTAAGCATGCATTCTGCTAAAAGTAACATCTTACAACCCTAACATATGTTATTTGTCATCTGATCTGCAACAACAGAAGTCACACTCATTTTACTTTCATTAAATTACGCGTATAATGCTAAATGAACATATTTAGTAGTAGTAAATAAAGAGTTTTTAATTGATACTAAGTATTTATTATTATTATTTTACCTATAATCAAAAGGTCTAAATTATTTGATGGCACGTGTATGACCTCATTCAATATTTGTTTAGAAAAATGGCACGTTGAGACGTAAAGGTTCACCATCCCTGGTTTAGATTATTAGACTTTGATTTTTTAGTTCATTACTTAACGCTATGGAATGTCAATAAATCATTTTAATTGAATGTGCCTATCATATCCTGCTGACTACAATATCCTTTATCCATTTCTCTCGTGCACCAGTTTTATTATCTTACTTGTAGTAATTTGTTAAAACCGCGAGATGTAGCCTTGGCTTGATAAGACGAAAACTGAAAATTTATTCCAACAGAATAAAAAAAACGTAGTAAATTTATTTAATTTTTACTGTAATACAGCAAAATATTAGGATTTGATAAAATGTTACTTTTTTAATTAAATCCATGGGCCGGTAAGGAATCGACAGGGCAGAAGTCAATCACTATGGCCATGTGTATCAGCCAATCCATATCCTTGATGTACGACATTCCTCGCTCCAATTTAAGCGGGCTAAGGGGTCGTGCATTAATCACGTGAGGCTCGAAAGGGGGGGGGGGGGGTCGGAAAAAATCACGAAATTCCATGGGGCGGGGTATAATGAGATATCACGTGTATTTATTTTTCGTGATAATATTCTGAAAATTTTATAATATTTTGTACTAAAAAAAATTACGTGATTTTGGGGGAGGGGGGGGGGGTTAATCTAAAAACTCACCACATATCACCAAGGAGGGGCGGGTTAAAAAGTTGCTAAAAAAATCACGTGATTAATGGACGACCCCTAAATCTACTTCCTAAGCTCTGATAAGCCGCAGAATAGTTCCAGAGGCGCTAGCAGGAACACGCCAAATCTGACACTTGCGAAAAAAATATTTGAATACTTCCCACCGAAGTGTACATTTCCTAATTTGGTGGACTAACATGATTAAATCAATCAAACCAAATTTAAGCATGACAAAAGTCAATCACTATGAATTATTGATTGTGTCCGTAAAAGTTTAAAAAGTCCACATTTAATGTTCTTGTCAGTGCATTCGACGTTCTTGGCAATGAGCTTCATGAAGACATTCTTGGTAAGCTACCACCTCTGAACCCAGAGTTCGAATCACAAATGTCACAAATGTACATACAAAATGTACACACGTAATGTACAAATGTGCATATAAAAATATTTGAATACTACCCACAGAAATGTACGTAAATTTCCTAATTTTACAAGTATGGACTATTGTATACATCGGGTAATAAGGAATGACGATGATATTAATTGATAATCAATCAAACCAATAAAGTTTAAAGAGTCCACGTAGGAATGACTACTAGAAATTTTAAAACTAGAATCAGGGAACATGAACTTTGTTTACGAAATAAGAACTACTCCGAGTTTGCTAACCATCTAATAGAGGCAGGTCATAGCTTCAAAAAAGAAAAAAACGTTTAAACATTGCAATGTTAATTCATATTTTAATTTGTGCGCTTTAGAAACTTTAGAAATTAACAAAAAATTAACAAAAAAATTAAATAGAAAATTAATTTATGAAGGGTTATGAATAACAACAGTTCTTTAAAGCAATGAATTTATTTATATTAATCAAATATATCGGGAGCACGGACATATGATTGGATGTCTATGATCGGGAGACAATCTTATTGCTCAGAGTTCGAGCCGGGACACACAATGACAGTTATAAGTACACACAATTTGATATAGATGGAGCTCACGTCGCTTCGTATTATCTTAACACCTCCCCTCGAAGTCGTGAGCGAGTATTCCTATTCCTATTCTTACATACTCTCATCCATCATACCTAGGTTACGCAGACAATCATGATGTTTTGATCCACTCAAACCTTTCGTCAAAACATCAGCAGGCATCTCATCAGTACATAAGTATTTTAAATCAATTACACCTTGTTCGCATATATCTCGAATAAAGTGGTGTCTCACTGCTATATGTTTTGTGCGAGGATGAAAGTTTCTACTCTGAGCAAGTTTTATGGCACCCTAATTATCGTTGAATAACGTCACACACTCACTTTCAATACCAACGTTACCCAAAACATCACGTAAATACATGACTTCCTTTGAAGCTTCGGATAGTGCCATGTATTCGGCTTCCGTACTCGATAGCGCAACACTCCGTTGCTTACGTGCCTCCCAACTGATCGGGGCACCGGCTAAAATAAATGCAAATCCAGAATATGATCTACGATCTATGGCATTTGCTCCCCAGTCTGCATCGACCACACCGAACAAAGGCAGCCCAGTTCTTTCATAAACTAAACCGTAGTCAGATGTACCTTTTAAATATCTCATGATAAGTTTAGCCGCCTTCCAGTGCTCAACACTATCATTACTATTAAATTGGCTTAAATAATTTACGGCAAACGCTATGTCTGGTCTAGTCGATACAGCCAGATAAAGTAACGCTCCTATCAAGCTTTGGTATGGGTACTGTTTCATTATGTCCTCATTCACACTTACCGGTTTTTCTAATTTCACATTAATATCTAGAGGCGTCACTGCAGGTTTACACTCACTCATATGGAATCGTTCTAACACGTTCTCTATATAAACCCTTTGATTAAGAAACACTCTGTTTTCATCATCACGACTAAATTCAATACCCAAACAATTACTTATCTTTCCTAAATCTTTCATTTCAAACTCACTTGATAACTGTTTCTTAATATTTTTCATCCATACATCATCATTTCCTGCCAAAATAATGTCATCAACATAAATAGCAATCAACATCAGTCGCTCACCTTTCTGTGCTATGAATACACACGGATCTTGTGCTAACGCTTCAAAACCTATTTTCATCAGCGTTCTCACTAATTCTTTATACCACTGTAACCCTGACTGATGCAAACCATACAGAGATTTCTTTAAAACACACACACTATCACTACATTCACTCAATGCTTTGTCCCAGCGTTTAGCTGTTTCAATTAGATTCTTATCTTTAATAACTTTTCTTTGGGAACCAATCTTTTGGTTTGCGAGTAATCTATTCAAAACATCGCTTAGGTGATCCGGCACTTCCATGTAAACCTCTTCATCAAGTGTACCATTCAGGTATGCAGTTACTACATCCATTTGATGGATATTTAATCCTAACTCGGCTGATACAACAGCTATCAGTCTTATTGATGAAGATCTCACGACCGGAGACGATGTCTCATGGAAATCCTCCCCTGGCCGTTGCGAACAACCTTTTGCGACGAGACGTACTTTCTTCCCAGTAGTTTTAGTGCTAAATACAAATCGATTTCCGATCACTTTTCGTTGTTTTGGCCTTGTAACTATTCTTTATTTGTGCTAAATACTCGTCCTCCATGGCTCCTTTCCATGCATCAACATCATTACTCTTTTCTATTTTGTGCCATGTAATCGGTTCTACAATAGTTATCCCAGCTATCATGTGCACATTAGTCTCTTCAATATCTGATTCATTTTCACTTTCAGTATTATCTCTTACTAAATTGTGCTCCTTTCGCGGTCTACCCACTGAACCGGAACGTATTATACGTGGTCTTCCCCGTCCTCTTTTTGATAGTCCTATTAATCGTTCCCATGAGACTGTTGATTTTCTTTTTCTTTGTAATAGACCAGTTTCTCTACTTTCACCTGCTTCTATTACAGGCGTTCTACTGTTTTCTCTCATTTCATCATTTGTGGTTGGATCATTTAATTCTATATTTATTTGTTCATGGTCAGTATCTTCTTCTTCATCAAGTATTTCTTTGTACTCATCCTTGAATGCCGTTTCATTTATGAATTTTACATCTCGAGTTACAACGATTTTTCTCGTCTTAGGGTCATGTATTCTATAAGCTTTAGATTGAGTATCATAGCCCACAAAAACTCCTAATTGTGACCTTGAATCAAACTTGCCTTTTTGAGGTCCTTTATCTTTATAATATGCTTTAGATCCAAACACGTGCATGTAGATTACTGTAGGCTTCTTCCCATTCCATAGTGTATATGGTAAATTACCACTTAAAGCTGTAGTTGGGCACCTATTTCTCACATAATTAGCAGTATTCACTGCTTCCGCCCAAAAAGAAGGAGGGCTTCCTGCTTGTCGCATCATACAGTGCGCCATCTCGACCAGAGTACGGTTTTTCCTCTCTGCAATCCCATTTTGTTGAGGCGTATAAGGCGCTGTTAATCTTCTTCTAATTCCTTCTTTTTTTAAGTACTCGTCGAATGTATTGTTGATGTATTCTCGCCCATTATCTGACTGAAGATATTTTATTTTCTTCCCTGTCAAATTCTCTGCAAAAGCCTTGTACGATTTGAACACGCTTAACACGTCGCTTTTGTTAGCTATAAAGTAGACTTCGCACCATCTAGACTTGTCATCGATAAAATTAACGAAGTACTTCTTACCGCCATAAGACTCATGTCTCGGACCACACACGTCCGAATGCACTATTTCTAGTAACTCGCTTGTGCGATCTTCACATCCTTTAGAAAAAGGCGTGCATGTCTGCTTCTCTCTTATACAAATCTCACACTGAGACAATTTTTCACTGTCTTTGATGTTTAGCCCATGTACTAAGCCACTCTTTGCCATGGCTTTCAAATCACGCTCATTAAGGTGTCCGAGACGCTGGTGCCACATATCTATAAGTGTCTCTGGGGTCGCAGCTATATTGACGGCATTTTCGCTCATCCGAACATTATACAAATTACCAACACGGTCAGCACGCATGTGAATTTTGTCATTTTTATCAATCACAATTGCGTCATTTTTTCTGAATCGAACTTCAAACCCATAATCCGTCATTTTTGACACTGATAATAGATTAGTACGTAGATCCGATACATAGAACACTTTTTCTATATCTATTTGGCGTTCTTCACTGCCCGTGTCCACTGAGATACTGACTTTACCCGTACCCGTAATTTGTGTTTTTTCACTATTAGTTGCTAAATTAAGCTCAGAGTTTATCTGTGTGAAATTCTTAATCACTTGCTTTTGGTTGCACATATGACTAGTGCACCCGCTGTCAATACACCAAATAGGATTAATTTGCTCACCCAACATCACCTCTTCGGTGGTGCTTAATAACATTGTTGTCTTCTGCTCATTATTGCTATTGCGTTCTAACTGTTGTGCACTCTGTTTATACTTATTGCCACTGATATTTTTGACCTTACACTCTTTTGCTAAATGTCCACGACGACCACACCGGTAACACTTAATGTAATTCTTATTATCGCGGTGGTCATGATTCTTCTTCTGAAAGGCATTTTTATTGAAACGTTTGACAAACATAGCCCCTTGGTCAACAATTTTAGATTGACGACCCTCAAAATCTTCGATAATTTTGATCTTCAGCGTTTCCGTTGATGGCAAATCATCACGAGATTCGATTGCCGTTCTGAACATGTCGAAAGAATCCGGCAAACTATACAGCAATAATATGGCTAAAAGTTCATCAATAACGATCAATCCGATTTCTTTGAGTTTTTTGACAACATCAAAGAAATCCGCTATATGTTTACGTAGGTCACTTTCTTCCTGCATACGATTCAAAACCAATTTTTTCAACAAAGAGGCCTTCCTTGCGGGTCCACTCGACTGATACATAGACTTTAGCTTGTCCCATATAGCTTTAGAAGTTTCTAAGCCATCCAATGCAGCTAACTCACTCGGACTGACCGCCAATAATATATCCGATTCGGCCTTTCCGTCCATGTTAATCCATTCTGCATACTTAGGGTCCATTGATGACGGTTTAGGTAATGATCCCGATACGTACTCCCAAAAATCATTTTTCTTTAGAATAGCACGCATATGTATCTTCCAGGTGTCATAGTTATTTGCAGTTAATTGATCAATTTTAATAGAAGCAGCCATTTCGAAGTTTCTTCAACTCCAAAACAATTGAACGTATTTGCATTCCAACGATGTAAACAATACGGAACGTAACTTCTAAGTCCGCGTCACCTTAGCGATGCTCACTACCAAGATGGCGCCGTTTTATAATTTTGTTTACGCAAAAACTGTTCTCGCTTATAACACTGCAAATCCCACTAATTGTTCACGAAATTGTTTATATTTCACTTACTGGGCCCATAACCTGAAGGGTTATGAATAACAACAGTTCTTTAAAGCAATGAATTTATTTATATTAATCAAATATATCGGGAGACAATCTTATTGCTCAGAGTTCGAGCCGCGACACACAATGACAGTTATAAGTACACACAATTTGATATAGATGGAGCTCACGTCGCTTCGTATTATCTTAACAATTTAGTTAATAAAATAATAGCACCATGTAAATCCCCTCTACTTACGATGTTTCCATGTAATTTTGACTCCTCCCACCTTTCTCCCCCTCCACCAAATTCCTCACTCCCACAACCCCCGCCTAATTAATTTTTGTACTTGTATAGAATTTTTAAGTTAGTTTTAAGTTTGCTCGTTAATGATACGGACGTGTCTGAGACCAGTCGCAAAAATTTAAAATTAAAGTAATAAATGTACATGGAAAATTAAAACTCTCCAAACAAAAATGTCTAGAAATTGTTACATAGTCAATGCCGAAGAAATAAAAAAAAAATTAAAAAGTCCACATTTATGTTCTTGTCAGTGCGACGACATTCTTGGCAAAGAGGCAAGCTATCACCTCTGGACCCAGGTTCAATCACAGATGTCACAATGCACGTACATGTAATAATTTTAAATATCGTATCCTTACATGCGCCTCGTTTCGGAAATTAATATCTTAGTTTTCATGGCCTGGTTCATCACTTGATTTTAAGCTCGGTTAGAATGTCAAGCTTAGCGCAGCTTGGAACATATATTACGCATATATATAGAACGCAAGCCTTGCTAGGCGGGAATGGGTACCGCCACCCCGGGAACCGTTTATTGGATAACCAGCACCTCTGCCATAGGTCGCCCCAAGTGGTTCACTACGTTTGGTTACTTAGCAGGGGTGCCCGAGTTCACGGGATGAGGTTTGTCCAGGTCTTGGCGGCGGATGCGTCTGCCCCCCAGCTGCATTGCAGGCCGGATCGAGAGAGAATGGTTTAGGGAGTCCCTCGACTTCTTCAGTCGTACTCTCTCGTACCTTGCACTGCAGTAGTAGGGAGGAGGGATTCATACGTGCGTCACTTCTGGACAAACTGTCCCCCAGATTCCTACCCACCCCTAATACCCTTTTTCATCCCAGAACTTCCTCTACTTACTTTCCTAAAAAGATCCTCCTCACAGCATCCCCATAGATGACTTAGGCCCTGGGGGGAATTATTTTCCTCAGGGCCTCATATGTGGAGCTAATGTAAAAAAAGTCTAAATCTCACCAGCATTACACGGATTGTCTGTGACTTAAATATTTATTTATTTATTTTATTTAAGTTTTTATTCCAGCAAGACTGGGAGGGTAGTGCAATCCCAGTCTGCCATATTACATAAACAACTATAAAAGAAAAGAAAAAAAAAATAGTTTAAATATTAGGTAGGTACCTAATTAAACATAAAATGAAAACAAAATTCATCACACAAATAACAAAAAATAAGCATAAAATTAAAATAAATAATAAGTAGACAGAATTAAAAATAAAAAGATATTTTGGGATCGTCCATCATGGAGGTCGCCTCATCATCTGCATTCACCGCTCATTTAATGGGGAACTGAGCCACTCGGATGCAGCCACGACAATGATATTGGTTAATAGAGGAGCGTGTTTCTTTTGATCTGAAAAATCACACTTCTGTCTATGCGAGTGCTATATCTATAATGCATTAGGTATACTGTCATCAGGAGATCTTTGAAAATGTTTACGACGACGGTTTATTTCAAGATTTGATTTGATTGATTTATTTGATGATTTGAGATTTTTTATCTTTGTTAAGCAGATTCTAACTTCCACTGTGTGCTTCTAGCGCTGCGCCGAGATGTTTCAGAGATTTCTGCACAGGCGAGATGGAAGTTGCCTTGGCAGGTACAGCATGAAATACAGTCTGATGGGTTTTCGATGTTTTTTCCACAGGTAAAGTATTTTGTAAACATGGCAGAAGAGCCTACAATATTTTTAGGCGGGTTGATTTTTTACGAGTTGATTTATGCGAGGACACTTATTTTAATTAGTAGTATTTGTTTGCCCGAGTCGTTAATGACATTAATCGCTGAAAATAAACTATTCTGACGTTGACACTTTTAAAATCCCTTATCAGACTATTTTGATTTAACTCTCATTGTTTACAAATTGTAAAAATCAAAAAAAAAATTACGTTTTATTACAAAAATGATATTCCTATTATTGAAATCAATTATGTCAATTTACGCATTAAACTTAACTTATCGAAATTATCTGAAAGACGAAAAATATTTGATCTCCTTTTATTATATAAAATTGTTCATTCAAGGTTGGACTGCCCTGACTCTAACTTGTTGTCTTTGCGCATACCTACCTCCAAAATATACAATCCGAAATATTTAATTCTACAAAAATAACTTCGCTATGAATTCTGTGATAGAAATAATACTAGGTTGTGCAATGAACTAACTAATGTCGCTGTAGCTGACATATTTTTAGATGTAAATAATGAATGAGAAATCATTTTTTTGTTTTCTATTTTGTTTTGTTTGTTTTTTTATTGTTCGTATTCTAGATGCAAACAACGACTAATTAAGTCAAAATTAATGTGTTTTGATTTTTTGTTTGTTTTTGTTGCTCGTAGGTATAAAAAAATAATAATTCTTGGCTCAAAGGCGCTGTAAAAGTAAATATATAATAAAATTGGTATAACTAAGATTTGTAATTATAACTAGTGACTTATATCGAAGATATATAGCTAGATGCTTATTTGTACCTACGAGTTCTCTAAAGTCATTCATGCGGATTTAGCATTAGATATATTCTTATTTATTATTTTGAGTTTATGCTTTATTTAAATATTTTGTAATCTTTTATATTTGTGTTATATGTATACTGTTGTAATAAATGAAATTTGTATTCAATGTGTAAAACCCCAACAGGGTGTCAATATATAAAATAAAATAAATTATCATTTCGTAACTTCGTTATTCCTCATCGCTCGATTGAATTGGGTGAATGTAATGGTCGATACTTATAAATTATATTTTATTTCGGTGGGAAATACCTATTCAATATTATTTTCGTAGATATCAGATTTGGCATGTGAGTGCTAGCGCCTCAGAGTCTAAAATGGGAACAACGAGTATTTTGCGGCTTATAAGCGGTAGATTTAAACCGCTTAAATTTGAGCGAGGAATATCGCACATAGCGAGGTACGGACTGGCTGATATACCGGGCCTAAGATGCTTTGCTTCAGCTATGTTAAGAGATTATATCTGGCGAGGCCCGTATTTCTCAACTTTGCTCTTGTTTTATTTTTTTTTAAATATGAATACAGCACAAAAGTCCGAACTGCTAACTGCTTTCGACTGTCCGCTGACAGTGGGGCAAGGGAGTGGAATGGGTATCAGATGGGAAGAGGAGGGCGGGGAACTACCTGACTGTTTAGATTTACCCACCATATACAGCTGAAACTTAGTCATGATAGATATTTATTTTACCACCTACCACAAGAGTGATCAGTGATCACTGACCTTTCCCTTATCATGAGACATTGTTTCAGAAGGCGTAGAATTTGGTATAAATATCGGTTATTTATCAGATTTAGCATCACTTAAAAAAGTTAGTGTCAAGTGTGAATCTGTTCTTCGGGCGAAATTATCAAATATCGTCGTGCTAACAAAAATCAAAGTTACCTTTTTATTCTGAAGCAATCATGAAAGTCTTGGCATTGGGACTATTTTGCATTTGTTTGGGAGTCGTCAAGAGTTCATCGTATCAAATCAGGGAATCTCAGAGATATGTTACTTCTTTCGTGAAGCCGCAGATGGATGTTCCACGAAATCAGCCTGGGATTTTGAATGCTGGCGGACATGGCGGATCACAAGGACATAATGTACAAACCAAAGCCTTGGTCACTATGACGCAGAGTTCTCCTTATTCACCAATCAGATCTCAAGAAAGAAAATTGGAAGGTTCGATTATTCCACCACTAACTCCTAAAAAAAGATCATTCTTTAGTGAAAAGTTTGGAAGTATAAAGACAAAGATCAGTGGTAGTATATCGACGCTAAATTCTACATTTGTACAAATTGGACACTTGTTAAAGGGTGATAAAACCAACTCAAACGATCTTCCCACGCAGAAACCTCTCGACCATTCCAAAAAATCATACATTAATGAAAAGATTGGGGACATAAAGACAATGTTCAATGGTGTTAAATCGACGCTAAATTCTGTAATTGAACCAATTAGACACTTGATAAAGGGTGATAAAACCAGCAAAAACGATCTTCCTCCACAGAAAGCCCTCAACCATTCCATCTCCCAGCCTATTGGATCTTCCATTGGACAATATCTGCCATTAATTGGTAAACTCCCATCAACAACTATCAAAAACGATCCAGAAAAACAACTACTGGTCAACAACAACGAATTTTTCAGGAAAAAGAGAGTGCAACCCACAAAACCAGCAAATCCAGCAACTAACTTCAGTCCGAAACTAAAAATAAATAATGTGCTGACTGTATTAACTATCTGCATTTTGGCTGGATTGTCATCATCAATAATGTAGCCCTGGCGATGTTTATCAACACACCTCCGATTTTTTTCCTCTTATCACATTCGGGTCGGGAACCAATCGCCTCGAGCCTCGACAAGACGCCTCCAGGCCGTCCACTAAGACTACTTCAGCGGTCACCGTCCATTGCAGGTCCAGCCTCTCCTGCAGGTCCAGCCTCTCTCTCTCCTTGCACAGTCTCTGGAGTTGCTTCCTGGCTAATTTTCCTGTCGTGGCACACTGCATGTCTTCGCTCTGGAATGTTCCACACGGAATCAAATAGCATCATTTGAATGTAATGAATAATACTAGATATAGTATAACTATGATATATGAAATGTGTTACTTAAATTAAATTGTATAATTTTAATAACTATTATTATCAAATTGAATTGTACAATTTAATAACTATTGCTTAAATTGAATTGAATAATTTTAATAACTATTAAACATGAAATCATAAGCACCATCCTACAAATTACTCAACTATCAACTTACACTAACATCAAGCCACTTTACAATCAAGACATCCACATCCTCATACACACAATACTCGAAATAGCAATAAAATTCTCGTAGGTACTTCAAACACGCACTATAAAATGTGGGATAAAATCTCTGAATTATATTGTCTACACACCATATAATCCGCTTCCAGATATATATTCAAGGGAATAAAGCAAAATAAAAAAATCAGAGTATTACTTTAACTTTAAAAGAATATTTAAGTACGTTCAAGAATGAAACTACTTACATAATCATCAGAACAGTATATAGTGCATTTAAAGTGTATAAAAGAACGATTAGTGCAATCAAGTGACAGTTCTTATAAGCCCCCCCCCCCCACCCCCCCCCCCCGCGCCCGCACCTAAACCGCAGCCGGCGATAGTACTTACATGCCTTACCAAAAATCCAGGGGTTTTAATTTAGGGGTTTTTTTAGGGGTTTTAACTGTTTTAATCGAAGTAAAAAAAATAATTATTTTTTTTAAATGGCTCTAAGTGACAAAGCTTCACAGTACATTACCAAAGTAAATGCCATAATCAGTGGATTGATCTCAATTGTTCATGATCCAAACAATAAATTTTAGAAAGAAAATATCGTAAAAATAATACCAAAAACTACCGAACTAATGGCTACGATTGGTGAATTGGTAGTTGATTTTGGAGTAATGCAAGGCGAATTGAATTCAATGAAAAATAATACGCAACTCATGACGCCAATCGGGACTAATCCGAAGGACATAAATATGTGTGATATTGTTACCCAGATGGAAGAGAAGGCAATCAGATCCAAAAACGTCATATTGTATAACGTTCCTGAGAGCTTGTCAGATGAAAAGGCTGTCATCATTACGGAAGATAGAGAGAAAATTTCTTCGGCTATAAAAACCATCGACCCGTCATTAAATCTAATCAACGTCAAAATATTCAGACTGGGTGCCAAAAAAATTGCTAACAAAAATCGTCCAATTAAAGTGGAATTTACTGACAATATCGCACCGAGATCTCTCCTACGTAATAGCATAAAATTTAACGACGGCATCAAGGCCAGTAATGACTTAACTATCCTCCAACGTAACCAATTGGTGGAGCTGAGAAAGCAATTGTTGTACCGTCAAGAGAATGGTGAACCAAACCTTACCATAAAGTACATAAACTCCAAACCAACTATTGTTACAACTATTCCAAAAAACGACACAACCAAAACAAATTGAAGTGCTATTATTAAAATGTCAGAGGCATGAAAACTAAACTTAAGGAATTCAAAATACATGCCCCGACACTGCAACATGATATTCTCATTCTAACGGAAACCTGGCTGGAACCATAAATTAACTCTGCTGAGCTTGGTCTACCCCACCATCATATTTACCGGTCTGACAGAAGTCAACATACCAGCTCTAAATCTAGAAGCGGTGGTGTAATGATAGCTGTCAACAAGGCACATCCTTCAAAACTTCTGAAAACCAAAAATTGTAATGTGGAGCAAGTTTACATCTTACTAAACGGTAAAAATCAAAAAAAATATCATAGGCAGTGTTTATATTCCACCGTCATCGGATATAAGTGTAAACAAGAGTCATTTTGAGGATATTGAACAACTGTCGTACGAATTTCCAAACAGTAAAATCACTATCATCGGTGACTACAATTTTCCAAAAATTAATTGGGGCACCCGTGACAATTCTGCAGTATCACAAAACTCTAGCTTATCTGAAACAGAAAAGAAATAGTTGAATTTTGCGATTTCCTTAACCTAGTTCAATTAAACAATGTAAAAAATGACAATAATAGATTACTAGATCTTGTTCTTTGTACCGACATGGCAACTGCGGTTGACAAGTCACTCGACTCAGTTCTTACCCCTGATTCTCATCACCCACCTCTAGACATTACTATACTATGTAACCCTATAAAATGCCAAATTAAAAACCAGACTCAATTTCTCAACTTTAATGAAGCCAATTATGTTGCAATACACGATTATCTACATAACACTGACTGGTCTATATTAGAAGGAGGAAACCTTGATGAAAATATTAAATTCTTTTATGATCACCTATATAAAGCCATAGAAAAATTTGTTCCGAATAGTTTTAAATTATCTTCAAATTTCCCTAGCTGGTTTAGCAAGGACCTCATTAACATAGTAATTGAGAAAAAAAAAGCCCATAAAATATACAAAGAAACAAAAAGTCTTTCTGATTTTACAATTTTCAGCAAGCTTCGAAAAGATTGTAATAAATTATCAAACATTTGTTATAATAATGATATTAAGAATGTTGAATTTTCGATTGTTAACAATGTAAAACAATTTTTTAAGTATTGTAAATCCCAAAATAATAATAACCTTGGCATACCTGAAACTATGCACTACAAACTGAAAACTTCCTGTAAAATCAATGAAATTGTTAATTTGTTTGCAGACTTTTTTAAGGATGTGTATGAAACCGATATCCCTGATGAAGACATCCCAAACTTCAAGTCAGATATAAATTTACAACTATCTCAGATACATATTGAGATTAAAGAAATTGCAGTATGTATCAAACTACTGGAACCTAAATCTTGCTCAGGTCCAGATAAAATTCCCCCCGTATTTCTTAAAAACTGTGGGGCTAGTGTCTCTTACCCACTGAACCTACTATTTAATCAATCACTTTTATCAGGCAAGTTCCTGCAAATATGGAAAAATAGCTTTCTCACTCCAATATTTAAAAGCGGAGACAAGTCTTTAGTTGAAAATTACAGACCAATATGCATACAATCGTCGATACCAAAAAATTTTGAAAAGTTAATTCTTCAAAAAATATTTTCTTGCATAAAATTTAATATCTCATCATTTCAACATGGTTTCATCTCTGGACGATCTACCTTAACTAACCTTACACTGTATGAACATTTTATCTCTGGTGCTCTTGCTAATAGAGAACAAGTTGACTCAATTTACACGGATTTTAGTAAAGCCTTTGATAAGGTTTGCATTAAAATTCTTATAAATAAATTGTCTAAACTAGGAATAAGTGGTAAATTATTATGCTGGATTAGGAATTATTTATCAAAACGTGTACTAACTGTCTCTATTAAAGAACACTTGTCTTACGAATTTGAAGCAACTAGTGGTGTGCCTCAGGGTTCGCACCTTGGTCCAATATTGTTTATACTATTTATAAACGATGTCACTTCCATATTCTCTGATGTTAACATATTATTATTTGCTGATGACATGAAAATTTACAAAATCATTAAAATATATACGACTGCTTGTCCCTCAATCCAATTTTGTAAATTTCGCAGAATGGCGTACCATTAACAAACTTACACTTAACATTAAAAAATGTCAAATCATGAGTTTCTTTGGAATAAAAAACCCCATCAAATACAGTTATTCACTTAACAATCACAGTTTAATGTCAGTACCTGTAATAAAGGACCTCGGAATAACCTTCGACACTATGTTACGCTGTAATTAAGCGTTGAGTATAATACTGTATGAACCATGGTTTCACCACGAACTTTACGGTTTTACCGAGCGCCAAAATACTGCTTTGTGCAGAATTATGCCCGTGGTGAAATAGAACATGAAACTTCATCTCAGGAGGGGGCATAAGTATGTGATCTCCAGCGTGTTAGGGAATTAAAATAACAACAAGTATCTCATTTCCAGTTTAAATGTAAAAGTACTTATATATTATTTTAATAATGTCAGGTACAATAAACGTAAAGTGAATCTACTCACCCTCAGGGACCGATTGAGGTTATACTATCTAGCTAATTCACAATATTCCTAACCGAACCGCGTCTCGTAGTTCGCCACAGGATGATGGGCAGGACCTCCAGCCGATCCTCATCTCGGCCAGTCCGCAACAGGATAATCGGCAGGACCTCCAGCCGATCCTCATCTCCACAGATCGCAACAGGGTAATCGGCCAGTTCGCAACAGGATGATTGGCAAGACAGGGCTTTCAGCAAAGCAGGGCTCCTAGGGAGGTGGAACTCCAAGGGAACGATGGTACGGGGCTTACGTAGCAAGCAAGCGGGACCGTTAGTATTTCCGCACGTGCATTTTCTCTAATACAAGCCGGTGAGCGGAATTATTCTTCTCCACGCGATTAATGCGGCATTTTTATTGTCGGCACCCGACAAGTACATACCGGCGCGTCTCGTGCGGCGAAAATACTCATACCGATCGCCTTGATAACTTTACGGTAAACTTCTCGTAATATAAGAACTACCGCGGAGAGCAATCTCGCGACATTATTCATTTAAAACTTTGGTGCACTTTTGCATCCTGAATCAAAGATCGTTCCACATTAATTTTACGCGCTAATCGACTGTAATTTAAAACTTCGTCCCATTTAATAACTTAATACTATACGACTGTCACAGCCATGATCTGGCCCAAAAGATCATGTCGGCGAGAGTGGGTTCCATTACCGGACCCGGAAAAGAAAAAAACTCCCCCTTTCATAACGACTTGTGTTGCCAGTCCTCCTGTTGTAACTATCAACAATTAATTAACTCAATAGTTCGTGCCGCTAGGTTCGACGTTATAAAGCAGTGTTCATATTTTAAAATAAGAAAAGGTAATGATTTCAGCACTGCTTCATAACATTACCCCCCGCGCCACACAAATGTTTGCCCTCAAACATGTTTCGTTTAACTAACAAATTCCTAAGCTATTCCGGTCAATCCTTATCCGGTCAATCCCAAGAAAGAAATTATAAAATACACATGAATAAAAATGAAAAAGTGAATCATCAAATGTGGTAGGCACACCATGTTAAACTTAAAATTGATGATAGCAAAAGCTAATAGTGATAGAAAAAGAAAAATTAAATAAATACGAATGAGTTCATTATGATTCCAATCGCACCCATGTTGTCCGGCAAGATGGTGGCTTCACAATGCAGTCATTCAAGACCAACACTTAAAACTAGAATAACTTAATCTAAAGAACAATGTGAACTAATGTTCCGTGAACGGGGTCCGCAAACACCCACAGCATTGAAAATACTGGGTGAGGAACAGCTGACTTTATGTCTTGGACTACCGTTAACCTTACATCTACAGCATAAACATCATTAATTATGTAAGTATAAACACTAATCAGTGGACAACACATCCTTAACCTTAATTATACCTATGTGTGTCCAGCACATTAATTAAACACCACCATATGCATTAATGCATCACTGACCCATAATAGGGTTTTAGAAAGCCATTTAGGCAACACTTTAGGGTGCAAGCAACCCTCACTTCACTGAATTTACGTCCCTTTTAGGAGATATAAGAAATGTTCACTACGAAGAGTTTCCTATTCTACCTAAATCGGTCGTTCGAGCGAGTATATGAAGTAAAGTAGTATTGTAGGTACTAAGACTAATCAACGAATTTTATAAAATAATATATGTATTACTAAACTATTCTTTAAGTATACTCACAAGCATGTGAGTTGTTATTACGTGTTGAATTCACAACATTTCTCAGAATTTATTTATATTTGAAAACAATCATGTTTCAGATGGGAAGAGATAAACAGAAAAACAATGCTCAAAACACAAAGAGGTGTAGGGCTGGCATCCCTGTGTGTTCCGAGTTAAAACTTAAGAATAAACACAAAATTCAATAACCATGAACGCAGTTCAATGGGATGTACCCTGAACACAAGGGGAAGTGGGCATGTGTTCCCCTTGTATTCGAGGTTAACAAACATAATAGACAAAAGGAAAATAAATTATGTCATTTATTTTGTTCTTTTGCTCGTGCTCAGTCCAAAAATTTTACAAAATTTATTTCAAATAAACTACAGATTATTACGCCTAACGAAAGCGAAAACTTATAAAACAACTCGAGTAAATCTTACCAGAGTGGAATTTGATTGCAATGAATCATAACAAACTACGTGAGTTTGCGTAAACGCGCCCCAAGAAAACCTGAATGAACAAAAGAAATATTCCTATGACAGGATTTTGACTGTCAGAATGTCGGGTCGTTTCAACTCGGTTGATCGGGCCGTGTTAAAACTCCCAAGCATCAAATATTAGCTAACAGATATGATAATTTGCAGTACTCGGTAGGGATGGCCAGACCCTCCGAAGTATTGCCACAATAAGACTATAACGGTATATTATTTGATTTTACTATATCTTTCACATGAAAATCACCCGCAACTTTTCCGTTTAAGTCTGCAAGTGTATAAATTAAGTTGGATTTTTTCTTTACTACCACGTTCTGAACAAACCGGGGTGCCAATTTTTGTGCGAAATAATTCAATGCGTTAGATTGCGCAAAATTCCACCGCCACACCACATCACCAACCTGATAGGTAATGTGTTTTCTGCGCAGGTTGTAATGGTCAGCTCCCTTTTGAAAAGCTTTAAGAAGAGCATTCGAGACTTGCTCATAAACCGATGACAACTCTTCCAATTTCTGTGCATAAACCTTAGGTTGAGCACCAATTTGCGAATTGGTTTCCTCATCCGTTATTGGATTACGGTGCAGATCACCGTCTAGTATCTGCTCCCGACCATGCATCAGAAAATAAGGTGTATAACCTGTAGCGCAGTTTACCGTATTATTCATCGCTGATTGAACTTGCGGAAGAAATTTAGACCAGTTTCGGTGGTCTGATTCAACTAAGATGGATAACGCCGTGCCCAGGGTTTGATTATAACGTTCGACTACGTTGTTTTGAGGCGTATAAGATGAATTGTAAAATGGTGGCGGCATGTTATAACTATTAAGTAATTCTTTAAATTCTTTCGAAACAAATTGACGACCATTATCACAGACGATAGTTCGTGGTACGCCGTGAACAAGAAAGATGTTTTCTTCTAAGATTTTTATTATGCTTCTCGCGGTGCCATTGCGCAGCGGAAATAGCCATGTAAATTTAGAAAAAACGTCTACACATGATAGGATTACGGTAAAACCTGAGTAACTCCTAGGTAAAGGACCTACCAAATCTATCGACAACATTTGCATGGGTCTTGTGACCTTTTTTGGGTTTGAGGAGATTCCGTTAGGTGGGGCTGTACTTATTTTGGGGGCCTTACAAACTGTACAACGATTAACAAATTGCTTAACATCCTTGTACATATTAGGCCAATAATAACGCAATTGCACCTTTTTGTAGGTTTTGAATACCCCAGGATGACAAGCTCGCGAAGATTCGTGTAAATTAGATAGAATTGCCTGTCTACCTTCTTGCGGAACTACTTTTTTCCAGGCAGTATCCTCGCACAGAGCTAGACGAGTCTTTGTGTGTCGGAACAATTCATTATTACGTATTTGAAAGTTCTGGAATCGTTGAGGGAATTCTTCGCATCCTTTCCAAGCTTTCAAATACCACGTATCCTTTGTATTATCAATGTCCACACCTGTTAATACGGCAAGGTCCATTCGTGAGAGTACGTCTGGAACAACATGCTTTGTCCCTTTGCGATGAACAACGTCAAAAGAAAATTGTGAAAGGCGAGAGCTCCACCGTGCAAGACGGCCACTAGGGTTAGACAAGGACCCTAGCCATTTCAAGCTTGAGTGGTCAGTAACTACCGTAAAATGAGCTCCTTCTATATGGTCTAAAGTGAGTCACCGAGTCTAGCACAGCTAGGAGTTCCCGTTCAGTGATGCCATAATTGCGTTCATGCGCATTTAAGCAACGTGAGTAATAAGCAATGGGATGCTCTTGCCCGTCCACGTTCTGAATCAATACCCCTCCAATTCCCGCCGAGCTCGCGTCGGTGTGGATAGAGAAAGGCCTGGTGAAATCCGGGCAGCATAAAACTGGAGCCGTCGTCAACGCGCGTTTTAAATCATTGAAAGCAGTTTCAGCTTCCTGGGACCACTTAAAATTGCTGATTCCATTTTTTGAACCTGTGAGTTTAGTAAGAGGGGCAGCTATTCCCGAAAATCCTTTAATGAATCTCCTAAAGTAACCGCACAAACCAATGAATGCCCGGATTTGTTTCGCATTTTTCGGGACCGGGAAATTTTTGATGCTTTCTATTTTTATTGGATCCGTACGGAGACCTTGCGAATCTACTAAATACCCTAAATATTTAAGTTCAGATTTGCAGAACTCGGATTTTTTAAGGTTTATTGTAAGTCCTGCGTCTCGCAAACGTTCATATACACGATTCAGCAGATTAAGATGTGAATCCAGGTCTTCCGATATCAAGATCAAGTCATCCAGATAGCAAAAAGCATTATCGTCAAATTCCGGACCAAAAATGACATCTGCCAATCTTTGCAACTCACTAGGGGCGTTTTTCAGTCCGAAAGGCATACGGGTGAACTCAAACAAACCCCGTCCAGGTACGACGAAAGCTGTCTTCTCGCAAGAGTCCTTGTCTAAGGCAATTTGCCAAAAGGCCTTTGAAAGGTCTATAGAAGAGACGTACCTAGCTCCACCTAGCTTGTCTAGAATCCGCGATATATATGGCAAAGGGTACGCGTCGCGAATCGTGACATTATTAATTTTGCGAGAGTCTAAGCAAAAACGACCTGTACCGTCCTTTTTTGTAACGATCAATACCGGACTCGACCATGGAGAACGTGAGGGACGTATAACTCCTAATTTTAGCATTTCATCTACTTCAGCTTCCAATTGTTTTTGTCTTGCTGGAGATAAAGGATAATACCTCTGTTTGATCGGAGGCCCTGTCGTATTAATTTTGTGCTTGACTAAATGCGTTAGACCTAAACCGCGCTTTTCGAAAGAAATCGATTCAAATTTTTTAATAATAGCAGAGAGTGACCGATTCTCTGAGGGACTTAGAGATGAGGCTGGCTGAATTGCCCGCAACCCATTGATTTTGTTTTCCGAAGGATGACAAATAGCTTTTGGAAGCAGCTCCGGTGCGATATGGAATTGCTTCCAAAAGTCTATACCTAGGATAAACGATGGTGACAATGTCGGGATGACGTAGAAAAGAATTGTCCGGGTAATTGATTTGTACGTCACCGGCAACGACATTGTACCCAGGACAGGCTGACTCGCACCGTCCGCTGTTGATACACAAAAATTAACCTTAACTAATTCTACACCTAATTTAATAAAAATTTTATAACTATCACCTCCCAAACACGATAATGAGGCGCCACTGTCCAACAGTGCGCTGTAAAAATTGTTTATTATATATACATTTACATACGGACGACCATCGTTTTCAATCTCCATCCCTTGTGGCAGTGGGCCCACTGTTCCAGACGATGGGACCGAAAGAAACTGATGTACTAGTCGGAGCCAACTCTTCTATTCCCGATTCCTCTGCGCATAGGATGGGACGTGGTAAGAGAGACTCCGCCCTAGTTTTCCGACTTACTGTTATTAAATCTTCCTTTAACTGCTCCCACTTTAGAATTATTTCCCGCTGCGGCTTTTTTCCTACAGTCAGCCACAACATGTCCCGGTTTATTACAATATAGACAAACTTGAGTCCTAACAAAGGTTCTAGAAGTTCGTTCAGTATTTTGATTATTTGTATTGAACGAAGACGAAGGTTTGTTATTGTTGCAACCAGCATTGGTATTAACGTAGTTACGCCCAGCATGACTATAACTATTACTATTAAACGACCGTCTATAGTTATTCTGAGAGAACCCAGTACGTCTATCAGTACCGGTATTACTGTTTGTCAAAGTTTTATTAGTAGGCACAAATCTATCCTCTTAATTAGTACCGTAGTTTTCATTAGATTTTTTCGAAAAAGAAGTTGAAGAAGTAGCAAATTCCTCTGGTGGTGTCGCATAAGACTCTAAGTTCCCTGCGTAGATTGTTAACTGATCGAATGTATCTATATCTCTAGAAACTAAAATGTTAGTGTACATTGGCAGCAACGCCTTTTTGGCAAGCCGCAAAAGTTCCTGCTCAGGAAGTTTAGCTTCCAACATGTTATTTAGGGATTTCATCCTAAGGGAAAATTCAAGTACCGACATACCTTTGGGTTGCCTCATATTGAAAAGTTTAACTTTTAAATCTGTTTGTAGGTCATTTGCCTCAAATTGATTGATTAAAAGTTTAGACAGCTCGTCCCATTTCAATTCCGAGTGATATATTGACCTGAACCAAAGTAATGCTAGGCCATCTAGAAGATCAGGAAAAACGCGTACCAGATTATCATGACTAAAATTTTTTGTCCTACATTTTTCTTCAATCAATAAGAGAAATTCTCTTATGCTTGATTTACCGTCAAATTTAATCTTCCAATTTTCTTCATTGATGGAGGGTGATTCTCTATAAATCATTTTTGTATGTTTAATTATTGTAGGGTTGTGAACGGTCCTACTCTCTGAATCTGAATCAGAAGAATCCATATCTATTTCTGATATTGTTGGCATCTTAAGGGCTTTATTATATGCACGCGCCTGCGAGCGCAGCGCGTGAGAGGTGGTTGCCGGTTCGAGAGAACGACTTGATAGTTCTCTTATGAGATCCTCTTTAGAGGCGTTGTTGATGTTCGAAATAGGAGTTGACATTGTTATTGATGACGTACAATATTGATTGTTGATGATGTAAAAAAAAATTATTTTTTTTTAAAGTACGAGGGAAAAAAAAGTTTTTGGCAACCCTGATTTTTGAAAAAAAATCGAGATATTAATGTGTTTAGTCGATTTAATTTAAAATTGACAATAAAAATCGTGGTTACAAAATAAAATCCCACATTTGAAATACTAAAAAAAAATATTTTTTTTAATAAAAGAAAAATATCCCAACAATTTAGTTAAGTATGTCAAACTATTTCACCGTATAAGATGTACTCGTGTTGTTGATAATTTATGACACTCTTGTGTATAATGGAATTTAACGGAATAGATTATAAATTTAATCTCATTAATTACCATTCACTTGATTATAATGAATTATTTATTTAGTTTACTAGTTCATTTAAATTTGTATTAAGAATTCATCTACGATATAAACACAACATACCGTAATCTGTCACTTTTGACATTCGCTTGTCCACAATAAACATCAACTTACATAGATGATGTTTACCTTTTATCATCAACCTTCAACCATAGACAATAATTTTTTTTTTTTTAATAAATATATACTTTTTTTTCAAACTTATCATAGAAGAAGCATTGTCTATGATTGAAACCTGACACTTCTATGAAAATATCATTTCAAAAATTGAGGTTATGTTGACATGTTGACAATATAACCACACACTGGGATACTGAGCACGATAAAAATACAAAACATGACCAATGTAAAACACCAAACACCAATGTAACCCGCAGGAGATCAAATAAACGAGCTAAACCGCGTTGGGCCCAATTTGTTACGCTGTAATTAAGCGTTGAGTATAATACTGTATGAACCATGGTTTCACCACGAACTTTACGGTTTTACCGAGCGCCAAAATACTGCTTTGTGCAGAATTATGCCCGTGGTGAAATAGAACATGAAACTTCATCTCAGGAGGGGGCATAAGTATGTGATCTCCAGCGTGTTAGTTAATTAAAATAACAACAAGTATCTCATTTCCAGTTTAAATGTAAAAGTACTTATATATTATTTTAATAATGTCAGGTACAATAAACGTAAAGTGAATCTACTCACCCTCAGGGACCGATTGAGGTTATACTATCTAGCTAATTCACAATATTCCTAACCGAACCGCGTCTCGTAGTTCGCCACAGGATGATGGGCAGGACCTCCAGCCGATCCTCATCTCGGCCAGTCCGCAACAGGATAATCGGCAGGACCTCCAGCCGATCCTCATCTCCACAGATCGCAACAGGGTAATCGGCCAGTTCGCAACAGGATGATTGGCAAGACAGGGCTTTCAGCAAAGCAGGGCTCCTAGGGAGGTGGAACTCCAAGGGAACGATGGTACGGGGCTTACGTAGCAAGCAAGCGGGACCGTTAGTATTTCCGCACGTGCATTTTCTCTAATACAAGCCGGTGAGCGGAATTATTCTTCTCCACGCGATTAATGCGGCATTTTTATTGTCGGCACCCGACAAGTACATACCGGCGCGTCTCGTGCGGCGAAAATACTCATACCGATCGCCTTGATAACTTTACGGTAAACTTCTCGTAATATAAGAACTACCGCGGAGAGCAATCTCGCGACATTATTCATTTAAAACTTTGGTGCACTTTCGCATCCTGTATCAAAGATCGTTCCACATTAATTTTACGCGCCAATCGACTGTTATTTAAAACTTCGTCCCTTTTAATAACTTAATTATACGACTGTCACAGCCATGATCTGGCCCAAAAGATCATGCCGGCGAGAGTGGGTTCCATTACCGGACCCGGAAAAGAAAAAAACTCCCCCTTCCATAACGACTTGTGTTGCCAGTCCTCCTGTTGTAACTATCAACAATTAATTAACTCAATAGTTCGTGCCGCTAGGTTCGACGTTATAAAGCAGTGTTCATATTTTAAAATAAGAAAAGGTAATGATTTCAGCACTGCTTCATAACAACTAAACTACTATTTATCAACCACATTGATATCATTACTAATAAAGCTATGAAAATGCTGGGCTTCATTCTAAGACTATGTAAAGATTTCAAAAACATTCATACATTTAAATTACTATATACAACTCTGGTTAGGAGTCATTTGGAATATAATTCGCCCATATGGAACCCTCTCTACAAAAGCCACGCAAACTCCATTGAAAAAATCCAACGCAAATTTCTCAGATCAATTAATTTCAAATTAGGAATTCCCGCGGATAACATAATCTATGATTCTCTATTACAAAAAATGCGACTCTTATCGTTAAAAGATAGAAGAATACTCAATGATCTTATTTTTTTATTTAAAATAAACAATAACTGGTTTGACTCCCCTGAATTGGTATCGTTAATAAATTATCATGTACCGAGTAGAACAACTCGACTCAAAACACCTTATTATTGCAACAACACTCTCAGTAACGCAGAACAAAATTCAATAATACATCGTTTACACACTTTAGGTAATGAATTTGCTCATATCGATCATGCCGAAAGTCTGTCATCATACAAAAGATGCATTAGACAAAATTTATCTGCTAGTACTACCACGTAATCATAATAAATATAATCATGTAACCATAATATTATGTCCTACCAGTATGCACTCTAATACCTATGGCTTAGAAACATATCATAGGTACCTACTTTTCACATCGCTTTGTATACTCCGTAATACCTTTTATTTATTTATTTATTTATTTTAGATACAAAAGTACAAATTACAATTAGGAAGCTTTGCCTGTCCAACTAGGAAAGTGTCCCGTTCCAGGATAGGACCTTCCTTTTATTTATTATATATTTTTTTTAATTTTTGGTTATCTTCAATATTTGGCTCCTAAGAGCATTTCTTACTGTTTACTTGTCATACTTTTTTTTTATATTTATAACTTTTGTAATTATATTATTTACAAAGGTAACTTATAGTTTATACTATTTCCTGCCTTTCAACTTTTTATCACTTTTTACTTTTACATTATACTTTATATTTTATAGTTTACACTTTTACTTTATACTTTCATTTTACACATCATAATTCTATTTACTACTCATTACCTTAACTCCTTTCTTTTACCTTTTGTTTTTATATTTAACTTTACATTTATATGTCACTTTCTTATGTTATTGTATTATAATATTTATAAATATAATTATGTCAATGGCACATGTTTTGCCGTATGTTTTGAAATAAATAAATAAATATGTAATAAAATAAAATACTTTTTTGTTTAAAACCACGATATTTATTAATTTTTAACCGACCGGTTTCGCTTAACTTAAGCATCTTCAGGGTACAAATTAATACTAAACAAGAAATACATAGTGTGTGCTTATATATAACAAAATATAGAGGGAGACAACACGATACAAATAAACGGTCATAAAATACATTAACATAACTACTCAAGTAATGGGAAAAAACAGAAAGATAATTTAGCAAATAAGAAGCGATTAACGGCTATTTGTTTTAGTTTTTTATTTAAGATTAAATCTATAAAATGTGATTCATAGCCATTATTTACCGCAATTTTTTTTAATTATTTTTAGTTCATTAGCAAAATTATTATCGGACATTGGAATTGTGACCAAACGATGGACCATTGAATGGAATGCGGAGTGTTTATGTGAAATAGGGTGATTGGAGGTGCTGTGTATGACAATGTCAGTATAAGAGGGTTTACGAAATATGTTAAAATCAATTTTGTTATTAACGATCGATAAGGTAAGGTCTAAATAATTTAAAGTTGAATTATTGCCTATCTCTAACGTGAATTTAATCTGATTATGAAAATTGATTCAGGCAAAATTATTTTCAATTTAACAATGTTATATATCAGCAACGGGACGGCCTGGCTATGGGCAGCCCTACCAGTCCTCTGATTGCTGATATATTCATGGATAGCCTAGAGAATAAAATTTTATCCAGCACCTCACCTCTTATTAAAAACGTCCTGTACTGGAAAAGATATGTTGATGATGTTTTTTGTATATGGACAGGGACTCAGCGTCAACTTAATTCCTTCCTCAATCTTATAAACTCTTTTCATAATCAGATTAAATTCACGTTAGAGATAGGCAATAATTCAACTTTAAATTATTTAGACCTTACCTTATCGATCGTTAATAACAAAATTGATTTTAAAATATTTCGTAAACCCTCTTATACTGACCTTGTCATACACAGCACCTCCAATCACCCTATTTCACATAAACACTCCGCATTCCATTCAATGGTCCATCGTTTGGTCACAATTCCAATGTCCGATAATAATTTTGCTAATGAACTAAACATAATTAAAAAAATTGCGGTAAATAATGGCTATGAATCACATTTTATAGATTTAATCTTAAATAAAAAACTAAAACAAATAGCCGTTAATCGCTTCTTATTTGCTAAATTATCTTTCTGTTTTTTCCCATTACTTGAGTAGTTATGTTAATGTATTTTATGACCGTTTATTTGTATCGTGTTGTCTCCCTCTATATTTTGTTATATATAAGCACACACTATGTGTTTCTTGTTTAGTATTAATTTGTACCCTGAAGATGCTTAAGTTAAGCGAAACCGGTCGGTTAAAAATTAATAAATATCGTGGTTTTAAACAAAAAAGTATTTTATTTTATTAAATATGTCAAACCACAAAGTGATTGCTTTCTACAATAAAATAAATATGTAATTTTGTGTCTTTTTTCTTTTCTCTCCCTTTCTTTTCTATGTAATCATCCATATTTTTATAAGCTTGTTTCTTTATTTGATTTCTATTGTTTGTTTCTACTTACCCTGTCTTTTATTGTTCGTCTATACTGTATGTGAAACTTATATTTTTAATATTTAATACCTATGTAAAATTGTTATTATTTCCTCCCACGAAATTTTATTTACGCCTTGGCGTAAACATGAACTAACGCTATATCTTTATATGTTAATCTGGCAACTTCACCTATTATTGCAATGTTCTAAACCACAGCGCCAACTTATTTATGTTATTCTGATGTATGAGCTATATTATTGTAAAATTTCATTAAAATCCATTCAGTAGGTTTTGCGTAAAAGAGTAACAAACGCACATTTTTTTTTTTTTTACATGAGCTCCACACAGGAGGCCCTGAGGAAAATAATTTCCATCAGGGCCTATGTCATCTTTGGGGATGCTGTGTAGAGGGTTTTTTAAGGAAAGGAAGGAGAGGAGAGTTCTGGGAAGGAAAAGGGTTTAAGGGGTGGGTAGGAATCTGGGGTTCAGTGTGTCCCGGTCATCCGCCTCCAAGACCTAGACAAACCTCACCCCATGAACCCGGGCACCCCTGCTAAATCACCAAACGTAGCGAACCACTTGGGGTGACCTATGGCAGAGGTGTTGGTTATCCAATAAAGGTTCCCGGGGCGGCGGTACCCATTCCCGCCTCCCAAATTCGCTTACATCCGCTTTTGTAATATCGGTAAGATATTATAATTTAATTTCTTTTTGAATTCATTGTAGTCAGGTTCTAATCTCAGCTCTGTTGCTAGTTGATAAAACCACATATGGTAGGTATGTATGCTGGAATAGGCCAAACCACATATGTTATAGCTGTGTGTGGCACCCGTCTTAAAGATTGCAGACAAGGGAATCTACCAAACGGACCACCCGTATCTGCACGAGTCATAAACGGTCTTTCACCACCAGTCATCAAGAATATAATATAGGTAGATATTACTCATCATTATTGCTAATCAGTGGGAGTTCCTTCCTCGAAAAATAAAGCTCTTCGTTTTTCTTTATTACGACAAAACTCCATTATTTTAGGCACGGTGAATGATTTTGCGAGAAGTGTTTATGAATGATGTGTGATTTAGGTGCGAATGCGTTTGTCGAAGGACCTTGTGTATGTGTTTTTAAGTTGTATGTTAGACCACTGCACAAGTAAAAATGAATGAACATAAAGGAAGGAAGGGACTTACTGCGGAATCTTGTGGTATCTACTACTCTTCTCTCATGTGTGGCCTTTGTTCATACACTTGTGTTCGCGGTATTTTACTTTCATATGCGGATTGAGTTATGCAACGATACTCAACCTTTTTTCTCTTCGGGCCACATACATGTATTTGTAAAGTTACGCGGGCCGCAACACTATACCGGTATGACGAAAAAAAATCATCAACCCCCCCCCCCCCCAACATTTTTTCGATTTAATTTTGAAGACACTCCGCCATTAATAATAATAATATTTGGATAATTTGTAGAGCGCTGTTTTTGTGAAAAATTACCCAATTATGCGTATTTATATTATAAGAAAATAGTACTTTATACGACAGCAAGAAATGCTTTTAAAATTAGTAGGTACCTGACTAACCATTGACATTAACCAGTTTTTATGTATTATAAGTGATGCGGTTGTTTCTAGAAGTGGCACTTTTATTTATAAATTACTAGCTGGTACACGGCATGCGTTGCTATGCCGTTTAATAAGGAAATAGTTTCTCACTGCGTGTCCTTTACCATTCGTCTCTTTCCCCTTCCGTCTCCCCTTTCTCTCCCGCGTCCCCTTCCCCTCTCGCGTTCCCACTCCGCCTCCTCCACCTTCCCTTTCCCCACTCCACTCCCCCCCTTTCCCGTCCCGCGACTCCCCCTCCCAAGTTCACCTCCCCCCTCCCAGATTCCCCTCCCCTTTCCCTGGTTTCACTCCAACCCTCCCGCACTCCATACATTCAGTCCCGGTACATTCAGCTCAAATAGCTCGTGTGCCACCTATTCAATTTTTTTATACAAATTTCATAACGTCAGAGCCTACCAGTGGTTTTATACAAACCTTGTCCTGACATTAACGAACACGAAAAAATAATTATCCAATTTGGTGTAGTCGTTAGGAAGTTATGCGCTTAGCAACACATTCAGAGATTCATATTTATATTATAGATTTGCGCGCGTACTTGTGTGTCAAATATTTGTTTTTTGGGATTAAATCTAGCGTGTGTAAATAGCAACACTCTTACACATCTGCCCTGATGATGGACGCTGTAACGCTGTCCGAAACGTTGGCTAAAGACGGAGGTAGCGCAACACGGCATAACACCCCAAAAACAAATAATAAAAAAAACCTTTTGGCCGTGAATATCTAAACAAGTATCTTACTCTTGTACCAGATCGTGTGGACCATAATGACTAATGACAATCCTTTTCGGGTGTCACTATCTGTGGCCTGTGCGTCAAAGTCGAAACGAATCTCAAGATTATAAATCGAATCGAATCGAATATTCGAAATTTAGAATGATAGTTTTTTTAAAATCAATTTCCTGATGGTAAAGTGGTTAGGGCCGCACACAAAAGCTTGGCGGGCCGCAGGTTGAGTATCGTTGAGTTATAGAAATGCGGGGAGCGGAAAATTGTACGATTACGCGGCGAGGTTCGATTGACGACACACTGATTCGTTATGGTAACGAAATAACATAGGGATGTTAATAGTTCATAGGGATGGGATAGATGGGTATGGATAGGTAAGGGACATGTGACAATCAAAACTACAAGCACAGAGTCTATGATATATGTAGATGTATGTAGGTGAGTGTAGCTATGATTGTGTAAACGCCCAACCACACGGTAAAATATTTAATTCCACGTAAAATTGAACGTGGTCAACCGCACATTCACTGATAAATACGTCAACGGTATAATGCGGAAAAAATCACGAATATCTCTCTAAAACCATGATTAAACTTATTATTAATTTTGTTCCAGAATACAGTGTGTTTCTTAAAAGCTAAAAAAAAATTGTGACTATGGCATCCCCAACCAAATGGTGTGTGTTGTGAAGGTGAAGGTAGTTAAGAAGGGAACGAGAAGCCTTTATAATATTAAATAGGAGGATTTAAGGTTAGAATAATAAAACAAACATCTGTTCTCATTTTTATTAAAAACTAGCTTTTTCCCCTCAGCTTCGCTCGCGTGGTGTAAGGGGGGTTCCCATTCCGCCTCCTCAACCTCCCCCCTCCCCCGCCCTCTCTCCCCCCGGGCCATTTCGCCTCCCCAGCGGGCTATTTTGACTTTTTCGCAAAGAATGCGCAGACGCGAATTGACATCGGATTGAAATGAGCATGCTCATAAGCTAGCCTGTTCACACATGCTTAGAGGCTTTCCCTTCCACCCAATAATCCAATGAGCATGCTCATAAATCAAACGGCTGTTGATTTGTGAGCATACTCATTTGGCTTCAAATGAGCATAGATACTTCTCTTCGTGAAAACGCTCGTCACTCGATTTTGAGTAGATTCATAAAATAATGTTATTTAAGGTAGGTACTGACACACTTGCTCACACAAGCTGGCTTATGAGCATGCTCATTAATGAGCACGCTCATGTCAAAAATAGTCAACTGTACACATTTGCTCAGTAATGAGCAGGCTTGGTTTGAGCTTTCTCGTGAAAGAGCGTGCTCAAATTCAACATTTGAACACGCATGCTATTTAATGAGCATGCTCATGTCAAATAGAGTCAGTTTCATTCGCTCAGGACTGAACAAAATAATATTACTGTGAATGCAATTATTTAAGAATCTTCTGACGTAAAAAAATAAGACGTTTGATATGGGTCCAAGATGTCAACAAATCCGAAAAGGACTAAATATTAAAAAATAAATGCTAATTTCAATATAATGTGGTTTCATTTTGGAGGTAAAGGAGTTTTTGGGGAATTTGGAAATCTATTGTGTGTATTTTAGTGACCTTGTCTTCCAAATATATGTGTCCGTAGCATTAGGGAGTGTTATTGGTGTAACTATTCCAACACGTGCTGAGTAAGGTGAGCAATAATTCAGGAACACCCTGTGATTGCTTTGCGAGTGGGAAGGACCATATGTATAAAAAAAAGTTAAATGAATTCATTAATAGTTATTATCGTAAGAGTTGAACTATACACATCGGCGGCAAGACGGTTTACAATGCGTTTCATCATTGGTGTGATTCTCCTATTTCTTTTGGTGGGATTTGGTGCTACTCATCCAATGAGCACCATCGACGCTCCACCATTTTGTCCGAACCAACGCCAAATTCCACTTAAGTACCAGCGCCTAGGTGTCGACTGTTGCCCGGAAGAATATACGTTTATACCACAATTTAAGAAATGCGTAGTGATTATTCAATAATATTTTCATAATGAAATAACTTAATAGTTATTATGAATTATTTTGTTGAGTTGTTGTACTTTGAAGTGATTCACGATATTACCTTTGCCGTGATAATCTCAAATAATCAAGCCAAGAGCATTATTGGGTTATGTAGGTAATAATAATAGTTTTTAAATTTTAATAAATTTTGCTTCTACTGAATTTTTATTCATCTTTTATTCACTGAAAAAATGTATTTCCCGAATGCGGTATTTCCATGTGTTTTTTATTGCTTAAAAAATTAAGCAAAAAATTACGATGATTACAGCATTTTTATTTTATTTTTATGTTGACGAATAAATTTTCTACAGCGAGTTAAAGTTTCCCATTTTGGAATTACCGCAAAAACGATATTTTGGGGCGTGGCTATCGTGTGACGTCATGAGTGAGGACGCTCACTGACAGTGTTTATTTATGCTAGTTCAGCTTAGCGACACTTGTGACGTCACAAACCCATTTCCCAACCATAGGCCGTTTTGATTTGATCAGTTTTAGATCGTTTTTAAAATCAATAATATTGAATGAAAACATAAAAATCAAACATTTTTAGTAGGATTATTAAAATCAGAAAAATAATCTTTAAATATTCCGTACATTTTCAACAGAATTCCTCGTTTGTGGAAATACCTTATTGTGATTTGTCCTCAAACTGTAGGAAATTGTTAGGTAATTTAAGATTGTTAAAAAAATAAATTACAGGTTAAGTGCAATTATAAAAATATTCATATGGTGTTCTTATTTTTCGTTATTTGTTTTTGGGGTGTTATGCCGTGTTGCGCTACCTCCTTCTTTAGCCAACGTTTCGGACATCGTTGCAGTGTCCATCATCAGGGCAGATCCGGCAGATCCGGTAGATGGTGTTCTTATTGTTTATTTCATGTGTGCGTATTACTTGTGTATTGTGTACCTATGTATGTTTTTTTTTTGTTTGGATCACGGATTTGGATACAGAAATATATAAATGGCCTGTTATCCCTTTGTAGTACGTAAAAAGAAAAATTCTTAAAAATTAAATTTAAAAAAAAAACTAGTATAAAAGTTTCTCTAAATAAATCTCCAACACTTTTATGTGGTGTCCATTTTATGGAACTATCAGAAGACATTTGTAATTTTTTTATGTTACACCTCACAAGAGCGCCCCTGTTTTTTGCAATGTAAAGACTGTGGCTGGGATCCCTTGGTTGGACAGCGTTGTGAGGCTGTTTAAGAAAAGGGATTATATTATGTTTCACTTTAAAATACATATTACTGGCGGTATTTTTGGAATTTATTTTTGGATTTTACAATGCGTTTACAAATGCGTTGTATTTTTGGAATTCTCTTGTATTTTAAGTACCGGGTTACGACTTCCTTCCTTTTTGTGTTCATGATATAGTGGCAATTCTTAATAATAATAATAATTAATCAAATAAAAGATTATAATAAAAAATAATATTATAAACAGGTCTTTAAAACACGCGCGATTTTTCGAGCACGACGGCGTAGCCGAGTGCTCGAAATAAAGCAAGTGTTTTAAAGACCAGTTATCCACGAATACTTTACGCTATTTTTTTTTTTATTGGTACACTTTAAAAACATAAATATTGATATTATTATTAAAAATTTGGAAATAAGAACTATTAATGAATTCGTGATGTGACATCACAATATCTTGTTGTCATGGAAATGAAAAACACAAACATTAATTTGCAATCTGTCACATAAGATTAATAGTTGACATCACAGTTTTTACTAGTTATTGTGTGTTTTAAAATGAGTTCTAACATTGATAATTTAAATACCAAAGCAGAATCGCGGTTAATACCTGAAAAATCCAAAGACGTTTATAAAAAAGAATATGAAAGGTTCATAACATGGATGGAGGAGCAAAACGTAGTAGATGTAGATGAACGAGTTGTGCTTGCTTACCTTCAGAAAATGTCGGAACAGTACAAAGCATCGACTATGTGGGCCATACATTCGAAATTGCAATGTCTGTTGAGGATAAATAAAGGGGTTGATTTAAAATCATTTGTGAAAGTGCATGCATTCATGAAGGCAATTAGCAAGGATGACGTTGCTAAGAAGGCGTATGTATTCAAAGAAGATGATTTGCGGAAGTTTTTCACGGAAGCACCGGACATTACGTACTTATTTTTGAAGGTGGTAGCCATTTGCGGAATCTTTGGCTCTTGCAGAAGATGTGAATTGTGCGATTTACGCTTATATGATATCAAAGAAGAAGGAAGTGTATTGCTTATTACCATCCGACCATCTAAAACAGTGAATGCTCGACGTTTTACTGTTGCCGACAGTGGTGCAATTAATTATGTGCGTTTGATGAAGCAATATTTATCATTGCGACCCCAAAATGTAAGTACAGACAGGGTTTTCTTACGGTATGATAAGGGTAAGTGCACCAATCAAGTGGTTGGTATTAACACATTTGGATCATGCCCCTTACAAATCGCACGCTATCTTAAATTAAACGATCCTGAGAAATATACAGGACATGCGTTTCGACGTACATCCGCTACCATTATGGCAAATAGTGGCATGACAATTGATCAAATCCAACGACAAGTAGGATGGAAATCGGCAGCTGTGGCGACTGGTTACGTGGAAGAGAGCATTAGCAATAAGAAGAATGTTTCAAACATTATCGGAACTGCCATTAATGGAAGTGCAGCCTCATTGATTTCCGAGAATACTATTAATTTGAACAGCATTTCCTCCGATTTAAAAAACGGAGGTATTAATATTTCAAATAATACGAACTGCTCTTTTCACATCCATTTAAATAATTAGAAAGTAAACGATGTAAAAAATAATGTAAACTTTGAATAAAATTTTTGAAACATTTGTAATGTTTTATTTGACGTTTAAAATATTCCTGTCAGATTTATAGTTAAAAGTTGACATTTAGACTTCACATTTTGTTGATTTGTTGATGTTGCCATGGTAACTTTAAAAAACGCGCGTTCCATAAAGTGCGATTTAAACACGCTAGAGCGTACTTTAAATGAGTAAAAAAGGGCACCAATAAAAAAAAAATTATTATAGTTATTTATACTCCTGTGTAAACTGCTCGTGTTAAACGGCGACTGCTCTCAACACGGGAGAGACAGACATAACATCACCAATGTAATTTAATGAATAAACATTAAGAATTAAAAAATAATAATTTTAAAAAATCTACAATAACGTCAGTGGTACAAGTGAAGGCAGTTTTATGATGAAGTTAAACTGTTGCACGCGAATGTCGTTCATGAAACATCACACATCATCATTACATAGTATAAAATAAAGTCGCTCAAAATGTATGTGCCCGTAGATCTTTTAAACAACGTAATGGATATTCATGCGGTTTTCACCAATAGATAGACTGATTCAAGAGGAAGGTTTATGTGTACAAAAACATGCTTATTATAGTAGATAAAAGTCGAGAAATTCAAATATTCAATTCAGGCAGCGGGCAGCGGGCAGCTGGCAAGCGGATGGTGTGGATTTTATAAAGGTTGGGTAATGGCGTTGTGTTTCGTTAGCCACAGCAACGTGTGGCCGGGTCTGCTAGTATTATATAAATTGCACCTTTTTACTATGTTGAGATATGATTATGAAAAGATGTCCTTTTTTCCTTCCATTTTTCTTACAATTTTTGCCTTATCTTAGTTTTTTTTTATAAATTAAACTAGTTATTTTATTATTTATTATTATTTTTTTTACGTTAGTTCCACACAGGAGGCCGAAAAGTATTTCTCCTTGGGGCCTATGTCATTTTTGAGGATGCTGTGTGTAGGGACTTTTTTAGGAAAGGAAGGAGGAAAAGTTCTGGGAATGAAAATGGTATTAGGAGTGGGTAGGAATCTAGGGGTCAGTGTGCCCAGAAGTGACAGACGTATGAATCCATCTCTCCCACTGCGGTGCAGGACGATGTTCCGAGAGAGTACGGCTGGAGAAGACAAAGGGACTCCCTCAACCATTCTCTCCCGATCCGGACTGTCATGCAGCTGGTGGGCAGACGCATCCGACACCAAGACCCGGACAAACCTCACCCCATTAACCAGGGCACCCCTGCTAAGTCACCAAACGTAGCGAACCTCTTGGGAGGACCTACGGCAGAGGTGTTGGCAGGGCCGATTTTAGCACTACCAGCGCCCTGGGCGAAATTTCCACGGCGCCCCCTAACTGCAATTCAATTCCATACGAAAAAAGGCAATGGGTAAATGAAATAACCGTTTATTAAAAAAAACTAAAAAAATTCACTTTTCTAGTCTTTCCATCGGTGAAATTGATAACCTAATAAAATTCTTTGATTAGGTTTTATCAAAATCGATGTTTTCAGCAATTTCATTTTCGATTGACAAAGTTTCCAAGTTTGTCAATTGCACTGGGCCACTAGTTATTATATGATCAATTATTTTGCTATTTCGAATGAGTGGCCAAGTGGCTGGATCCGCTATATTCGGGACAATAGTAGTAACGTAACATTTTTTGGTAGGCGGGTATGGGTACCGCCGCCCTGGGAACCATTTATTGGATGACCAACACCTCTGCCACAGGTCAACCCAAGTGGTTCGCTACCTTATATTTCAATAAGCAAGGCCTTCGATAAAGTAAATCATAGATTACTAATTCATAAACTAAAACAAATGGGTGTTCATGGTACCTTGCTAAATTGGTTTTACTCCTATCTAACTGACCGCGTACAAAGAGTAGTATTTGATGGCTATGAGTCAAGAGGATTGGATGTACCATCTGGAGTTCAATTTTCTATTCAAAATTGTAAATGGTTTAATAAACTGTCCTTTTCTACTTCATCAAATCAGGTTCAATGTTCCTAGAATTGGTTCACGACTGGTAAATTATGTTCCGTTAAATATTAAAAAATATTGAACTAAGCTGGGTTATGACTCAGCTTTATCGAGAATGTGCCGTAATTTCAATGAGGCTTATAAAAAACATTCGATTAATTTGACAATGTCAACATTGGCCAACTTCAAATCAAATCTTAACAAGCTTTGAAGCTCCCTATTACGTTGTTCTATAAACTTATGAACCTATAAACTCATTGTTCTAAAAACTTGTTCCTTGTAAAACTTGTTAATTATTATTTTGTAATGTATAGTATGTACTTGTGTGAATGAATGTAATGTATATGTAAGTATTATATTATCAATGCTGTGTTTGTCTTTAATTAGTGATAGCATCAACCATGTTCAGTGTAATTTTATCTGTGAAAGCTTTGATGTAAATCACTGTTGACAAACCCAATAAAAAATAAAATAAAATTTTAAAAAATATCTTTGTTCGCTACGTTTGGTGACTTAGCAGGGGTGCCCGGGTTCTTGGGGTAATGTTTGTCCAGGTCTTGATGGCGGGTGCGTCGGCCCACCTTCTGCGTTGCGGGCCGGATTGGGAGATGCTGGTTGAGGGAGACCCTTTACAACCGGTTACCGCTGTCCGGGCCGCTCGGTAGTACAGGGGCCCGACCCTCAGGCTCACGACTGAGGGTGGGCTGCCCCATCAACGAGTGTAAAAACCCTGTCGCTGCTGTTGTGCCGGTTCGTGACCGGAGGGGACCCAGCAGTAGCGTTTGGGGCGCATTGGGCGACCTCTCCAGCCGGACTCTCCCTGCCCATCGCCTTGCACCGCAGTGGGTGGGTTGGATACATACGTCCGTCACTCCTGGAAACTCTGAACCCCAGCATCCTACCCACCCCTTATACCTTTTCCCTCCCAGACCCTCCTTCCTCTCATATAAAAAAAAAAACAACAATTAAAATCATGAACTTGCAACCTACAATAATTAAAGTCATTACAGCGGCGAGACGTAGGCGTCCCCGGTGCGGGCCAAAACTGTTGGTGAATTTTTTTTATTTTTTTAATTTTCTTTATTCATTTTGTTTATTACAGGATTGTTTTACATGGTATTTCGACTACGAAGCTAGGCAAATGCCCGTATTATGGTAGTCGAGATTCATAAGATATTAAGTATATAATATTAATAATCATCCATATATATGTAGATGAAAGTACAAACATATAGCATATATATTATACTAGTATTAGGTACATGATCACATACAGGAAAGGAGTTAAACTAGGTGAATCTTGTATAAATAAAAATAAAATAGAATAACAAATAAAACTAAAAGTAACAAAATAATAATATTTTAAGGATAATAGAAATAAAAAATAAGAATAAATATGTAAATCATCTATACAGATGAACAATGACAGTCTTAGACCCCAAAAAACAAAAGCAAGTATTCCTAAGCAGCATATGAAATGGACGAACAATGTCAAAAAATATGAAAAAAAGCATCAGCGTACACTTAAGGAAAAATGATTTAACACTCAAAACTCAACAAAATATTTACACCCGCTATTCATCACACCAAAAATGCAAAATTCCTCCAACAAAAACAGCTTTAGCTCAACGACAGTTCTCTTATAATTGTCTAATGTCTAGGATTACGAATTTTTTAAAAAGTGTCTCTGATGGGTGAGATGGGTGACATTTTAATATAATCCTTAGTAGCAGCTTTTGAATTAAGATCATGGGATATATAATTGAAGCTGAAAGAATTACACCAACATTCGCGGCCTGCACACCAATTTAAACTCTGTCCACCACCACCTTTTTTCTCAACGCCCAAACCTACTTTTCCTGTCTGAAACTCAGATAGCTGAGCCTGTAGATACCTCCTATCTGGACTGCCCGGGCTTCACCCTCGCAGGCAAGTTCAGACCTAAAGGAGGTGTCTGTCTCTATAGTCGAGCTGACGTCAACTGTGTATCTGTGCGATTGTTGTATCTGTAAAACTCCAGATTCGACGTAATGTGGGTACGCGTCAATCTTGCCAGTACGGTAAGATTTTACGCGTGTTTATACCGCTCACCGAACCTTAGCGAATCAGACACGTCCGAGCTCTTCAAACACTTAAGCGACACTATTGATGACCTCTTGCCCCGCTACGCTACGGCAGAGATTGTGGTCCTGGGGGACTTCAATGTTCGTAACGAACCTTGGTTGAAGTTCTCAGGATCAACAGACTCGGCTGGACGCCAAGCGGAATCCTTTGCCCTTTGCTACGGACTGGATCAAATGGTTCAGGAGCCTACAAGGGTTCCTGATGTCCAGACTCACCGTTCCAATCTGTTAGACCTATTTTTAACTACTGTGCCACACGGTTACAGGATTGAAGTCACAGCGCCTTTAGGATCGTCCAACTACTGCCTGGTGACGACATCAATCCCTGTAAACTTCAGACCACCAAACGAGAGGCTGAAGAGAAAAGTGTGGCACTATAGGTCAGCAGATTGGTTCGGTCTGCGGGCACATTTTAATGCTTTTCCGTGGTCAGCTGTCTGTTTTCGGACTTCGGATCCCTCAAGATGTGCCCAGGAAATTGGTAAAGTCATCACATCCGCGATGGATGGCTTCATCCAATCTACTGTTAAGGAAACTGGTGTAGGCTCAAAGCCGTGGTTCAGTCGACAATGCGCTGAAGCAGTGCGACGAAAAAACGCGGCTTACCGAGCCTACAACACATCTAGAACATCCGAAGACAGAACAGCTTACAACAAAATGGCAAAGGAAACCAACAGAATCATAAATAGGTCAAAATTCGAGCACGACGAGCAGATCAGCAGAAAGCTGACTGCATGCCCGCATGGCAGCAGGCAATTCTGGTCGCTTGCGGGCTCAATAGGTCGCAATTTCTGCAAATCCAGTCTGCCAAATCTTACCAGACCTGACGGCTCACTAGCAAACACGGCCACCGAAAAGGCTAACTTACTAGGTAAAATGTTTGCGGATAACTCAACCCTCGATGACCAAGGTGCTGTCCCGACGTCGGTTCCTCACTGCGGTTTTCGTATGAAAAAGCTGAGGATCCGGCATCGGGAAGTACTCCATGTTTTACGAGGGCTTGATGTTAATAAAGCTAGTGGGTCTGACGGAATACCTGCAGAGTACTGGTATACAGAGCATACCTGGTACTGCAGAGGTGCGCTGCAGAAATAGCTCCAATTTTGACGAAGCTTTTTAAAATGTCCCTGAAGACTGGCTCTGTGCCCTCTGGTTGGAAAAAAGCGGTTATCCATCCTATTCCAAAGAAGGGTGACCGCTCCAATCCGGCCAACTACCGCCCCATAGCGATCACATCAGTTCTGTCCAAGGTGATGGAACGTGTGATCAACGACAAACTGCTCACATACCTCGAGAAGAACAAAATTATTAACGACCGTCAATACGGATTCCGGCGGAACCGCTCGTGCGGTGATCACAAACTCCAACAGCTCGTAGGGCTTTGAAGCAAAGAATGGACGGTTACCTCGAGAGTGTTTTCTCTTGGGGTAAAAATAATCTCGTTGAATTTAATGTTTCAAAGACCCAATCTTGTCTGATTACGTCTAAAAGGGATCGAAATGAAAATCTAGTCTCTTTCAACGGAAGCAATCTTCCGAACAGGCCCTCCATTGATATGCTTGGTGTAACCCTAAGTGACCAGCTCGGGTATGGGGGCTCCATCGAAGCCAGAGTAAAGTTAGCCTCCCAAAAACTGGGCGTACTGTACAGGGCCCGCAGATACTTTAATAGTACACAACTGCTAACCTTATACAAATCACAAGTACGCCCCACGGTTGAATTTGGCAGCCATCTCTTGTCTGGAGCTCCAAAATACCTGAAAAATACCCTCGACTCTGTGCAGAAACGGGCGGTCCGTTTGATAGATTCTCCCATCTTAACAGACGAATTGCAATCTTTAGAGCACAGGCGTCGGGTGGGAATGCTATCCTTGTTCTACCGGTATTACAATGGAAGATGCTCCGAGGAACTAGCATCATTGATCCCTTCGGCAACGGTGCATAGTCGGGAAACACGCCAAACGCATGCCCAACATTTGTACACGGTTGACATTTGTCACATGAGAACGGGTCGTTTCTTCGACTCGTTCTTGTGTTCAACAGCTCGGCTGTGGAATGATTTGCCGGCCTCTGTGTTTCCTCCTTCCTACAACATGGGTCTCTTCAAGACCAATGTTCATTCCTTCCATAGACTAAGAAAAAGAGAACAAAGAAACCAAAACAAACTAAAAAAAAAAAAAAAACAAAGTCGAGTATGTTAGTTGAATCAATAGTGTTCCTTGGAATATGAAGCTGGAAAAAAAAGAAAAACACACAAAAATGATGAAAATAAAAAACAGGTATCTCGATAAAACATCGTCTAGCATAGCTTAGTGAAATCTAAAATAAACCATGTGAAAAGAAATAAAATAAGCAAAAAAAAAAACAAGATAAGTCACACAAAAATAAAAGAGACAGGAACAAAATGTATTTAATTTAACCCGTCTAATCACAGGAGACGCAAATTATCCCACACATTTAATTTTAAAATAGAACTGTGAAATTATGCCCCACAGAGCTAATTTCAAAATAACTTTATGATTGCGATAAAAAGTTAAGATACAGTTTTATTACAATTTTTTTTAAGAAAGAGAATCTGGATTTAAAATTTTAAGTTTATTCTATTTTAGGTACTTTAATTCGAATATTCGCGGGCGTGTATTTTTGAGCCAATTCACATTTCCAATATCAAAATAATAATGTTCTAATAAGCACGTAGGAAAAATTATCTAGATTTTAGAACAATTTTGTTTTTTGCAAAAGGGTAAAAAAAACAATAAAATGAACATTTAAAATGCGTGGGAAGAACCGGAAATTTTATGCGCGATCATTGACAGGCAAAAGTTTACACATGTTTTTTCTTATTATTCGAAGGATTAATCCAGTTTTCGGAATGTAAAATTCCATTTGAAGGCTCTACTATTTAATAAATGAATTACTCTACTATTTAACGACTTATGGTCGCCCCTTCGGAGCTCTCGCAAGAATCTAATTTTTTTAATGAATGGCTCTACTATTTAATGAATGAATCCTTCAATGTCCCTACATACTTTGTTAGGTGGCGGAAATGTAGGATCGCCTACAGACTGTACTGTAATGGTCAGAATACTAATACTACAGGTGTTAGTGGTACATAAGAAATACGATATAGAAAACAAAAAAAAATAATATTTCAGCAACCATCGTGAGTTATGCATGCAGTTGCTGATGAACGGAGGGAGACCACACACTCCAGAGCTGCAGGCATCTGTATATGGAAAAGAAAAAAAAGCAATGAAATAAGTGTAGATATACAAAATTGAAATAGAAATGGTGAAAGTAACCAACCGGCGACCGGCAGTCCCCGCGAGAATGAAGAAGGTCGTGTGTCCAACGTTACGACATCCAAAGGAGTCGTCCTTTAGCCAGCTAGCCGGTGGTGCCTAGACGACGTAATTGGACGACCATTCAGAAGACCCTAGGGAGGAAAGCGTCGGGTAGCCGGAGGCGGGACGGACAACCTTCAGACGCCGCTCAGTCTTTCCCCCAACCCTTTCATGTCAGGGGGGGTGGCGCGGGCGCCGGGTGGAGCCCACCAAGTCCAACAGGCCGGCCCAAACAAGTAAAATAGGGACAAGGCCCAAAGTCCAACCCCTTTACTGGGGAAAAGGACAAAACAAAATAGCCAACGGAATTCAGTTCAACCTCCAAATAAACTATATAACATAGGGAGAAAAGAAGAACAAAAAATAAAACAAATGATGACAAAATAATATTCCTTAAAATAATACATGCCAGGATACGCAATAAGTGCGAGCAGGACTTGGATGACACTCAGTTTGGCTTCAGAAATGCGTTCGGGACGCGTGAAGCATTATTGTCTATCGACGTACTATTGCAAAAGTGTCGTGACCAAAGAAAGGAAGTCTTTGCCTGTTTTATTGACTACGAAAAGGCATTTGACAGGGTAAAACATGCTGACCTAATGAAAATGCTTGCGGATTGTAACGTTGACACCAAAGACCAGAATTTCATTAAAAACCTGTATTGGTTTCAAACAGCAGAAATAAGACATGGGAATGAGAGATCTAATGCAATTGCCATTCAGCGTGGAGTACGAAAAGGCTGTATCCTGTCGCCACTATTGTTTAATCTCTATTCCAACTATGTCTTTAAAAGAGCCCTAAGTAATACTGATAAGGGTCTGAAGATCAACGGAGTTGTCATTAATAACATAAGATACGCAGATGATACTGTATTACTAGCTGACTCTATCGATGACCTCCAAGACCTATTAAATCTTGTTAATAATGCTGGTGAGCAACTGGGCCTAACAATCAACGTCAATAAAACTAAATGGATGACATTTGGACGACTAGATCACTCTGAATCAGTGATACTGTTAAATGGTTGCAATGTCGAAAAGGTGGAAAGATTTAGATACCTCGGCAGTATTCTCACGGAGACTTTTGACCCAGATGTGGAGGTTGGATGCAGAATTGAAGCAGCAAGAACTGCGTTCATTAAAATGAAATCCCTCTTCTGCAATGACAATATCAGCTTAAAACTAAGGCAGAGAATGCTAAAATGTTATGTGTGGTCGGTCTTGCTCTATGGATGTGAAACATGGACCCTGAAAGTAAATACCATGAACAGGTTAGAGGCTTTTGAAATGTGGCTTCACCGGAGAATGCTCAAGGTCCCATGGACCGACATGATCACCAACACAGAAATTCTCAGGCGGGCTAGAGCAGATAGAAAACTGCTTACATTAATAAAAATCAGGAAAATTTCATATCTGGGTCATATACTTCGAGGGGAGAAGTATCACTTGCTCCATTTGACATTGAAAGGCAAGATAGAGGGTCGCCGAGGGTCTGGTAGGAGACAAATGTCTTGGCTGCGTAATATACGAGAGTGGACCGGCATTAGAAGTGTGGAGGAGCTATTCCGGGCAGCGCAAGACAGAGAGACATTCTCAAGAGTGATCGCCAACTTCGGGGGCACCTGATGCAGCACACAAAGAAGAAGAAGAATCATTGATGCGAAATGAGTTGATGTTGGAGACCCCCATGGCGCTCATGAATAATAATACAGAGCAATATGAATATAGCTTAATGGTAACAGTAAGTAGATGCTGTAAAAAAAGGAAAAGTATATTAAACATGAAAAATTGTAAAAATGAAATTAAAAATTAAACCGCAGAGCTGCAAAACAGAAAAGTGTAAATATATATATAGCCGCAATCTTCCAAAATGTGAAAGTTTTGGTGAAATAGCATTACAATATAGAAGGGAAAGAAAAAAAAAAATAATTTACATGTAGATTGTAGACTAAAAATGTTGACAATACTGCAGAGCTGCAAACAGTAAAGCTGTAAACTTTTAAATGAAAATAACAAAAGAAAAATAAATTTAAAATATAAAAGTATATACATCCAAGGCAAGTGAGTGAAAGAAAATTTTTGAATCGTAGTCCGTGGTATATCAGGAACAAGTACACACGGTGACCTATATTAAACTAATCAGCGACTCTGAGAGCAGGCCATCTTTCAACCCAGAAGTTTTTTTTTTTTATTTTTTTTTTTATTTTTTTTTTTATTGGCAATGTTTATTAAAAATACATATGAATTTACAACAGTTACATAGTTACATAGTTACATAAGGTTAACAAAAAAATAATAAAAAAATTGCCTTTCCTCACCATAAAGAGACAATGCTCTTGTGTTTGGTGAGGGAGTTCTAGCTCAAGTTCTCAGAATTTGAGAGGCGGGAATGGGTACCGCCGCCCCGGGATTGGATAACCAACACCTCTGCCATAGGTCACCCCAAGTGGTTCGCTACGTTTGGTGACTTAGCAGGGGTGCCCGGGTTCATGGGGCGAGGTTTGTCTAGGTCTTGGAGGCGGATGACCAGGACACACTGAACCCCAGATTCCTACCCACCCCTTAAACCCTTTCCCTTCCCAGAACTCTCCTCTCCCTCCTTTCCTTCAAAAAAACCCTCCATACATCATCCCAAAAGATGACATAGGCCCTGAGGGAATTTTTTTTCCTCAGGGCCTCCTGTGTGGAGCTCATGTAAAAAAAAAAAAAAAAATTAGTAAATTAATGATCGTGTAAGTTAGTAATAACGGCTGTTGTAAATAATAAGTAGGTTAAAAAATATTGTATAAATTTAAAAATAAAAATCCTGAAGAGTTTAAAAAAATCATAATATAAATTAAAAAATCATTATAAATGGAAGAATCATGTAAGTTAGTAACAAAAATTATTGTAATAAGTAAGTAAAGGATACGTAAGAAAGAACGCAAGATTTATACAATAGTAGACTCAGAGATTTAGAAACTAAGAAATGAAAGAAAAAAGAAGGAATAAATGATTTATAAAATAGCAGACTTTAAGATCCAAGTAAACATATTTGGGACTTTTATAGCAGTTTAAGGTATTTTTTTAATTTGGACTTAAATTCCTGCATATTTTCGATGGTTTTTAATTTTAATGGGAGGTTGTTATAATAGATTATGCCCAGGTAAAGATAGGAATTTTGAATGTGCTTAGTATTAAATTTAGGAATTTTAATAGTTTTCTGGTATCTTGCTGATGTATTGAATTGGAAGTTACGAGTATTTAACTGTATTTCTTTGTAAATTTGAAGTATTGAATATTTTTTTATAGATTTTGTCTATTACAGGCACATTGAATATTGAAAAAAGAATTTCAGTAGGAAATTTAGACGGTTTTTTCAAGATTACCTTAATTATCAACCTTTGAACAATTTTGAGGGGATTTAAAATATTGTCATATGTTCCTCCCCAGCCAATAATACCATATTGCAATATAGATTGAACAGTTGCATAGTACACTCTTTTTAGGTTTTCTAAGCTAAGAATATTTCTAATTCTAATAAATATATAAATACATTTCCTAATCCTTTTGACGAGTTCACAAATATGTGTTTTCCATTTAAAATGTTGATCAATATATACACCAAGATATTTGATTTTGGGAGTTGGACTAAGTATAGCACAATCTTGATTGCAGTTAGTTTTATTACATTTACTTTGGTGTATTATGATGTTTAAATTTGGTTCTAATTTGAATTTATTGATAGAGAATGGGATAAATTTTGTTTTTTCAGTGTTTAGAGAAAGGAGATTTTTATCGAACCAATTTTTCAATATGTTAATATCAATGTTAGCTAGGTTATTAACAGTATTCCAATCCGTACCTTCAATTATTATGACAGTATCGTCAGCATAAGATATTATTTTTCCGTTTAGTTTTTGTATGAATATGTCATTAACATAGATAATAAACAGTAACGGTCCCAGGACTGTACCTTGAGGTATGCCGAAATGACTCATTTTTGGTGAACCAAGCACATCATTAATTTTTACAACTTGGGGACTTAGTTATTCGAAGTTCAGTTATAAAATTCTAGTTGCAGACTCTGTAGGTGCTGCCAGAATCAAAGAAAAGCCATTTTCATGTTCTGAATGTACTTTTAATTCGCCGCATACAGACTTAATTTAAACAATTTCGTGTTTGGAATGTAAGTTTCCAGTTGTGGATTCATGTGTTGACACATTTCGAAGGAAAACATTATCTTATTTGATGTTCAGTCATAATATTCTATTTGCAGACTATGTATGTGCTTCCACAATCAAAGAAAAACCATTTTCATGTTCTGAGTGTAGTTTTAATTCGCCAGGTACAGATTTAATTTAAATCAGTTCAGAATGTAAAATTCATCAGATTCATTGGATTCATCCGCTGACACATTTCGAAGGAAAACACTGTTATTCGATGTGCAGTTATAAAATAAATAATATCAGAATCAAAGAAAAACCATTTTTATGTTCTGAATTTTTTTTTTTTTAAGTTTCTTTATTCATTGAAAAAATCTTTTTTTACAAAAGTTGGGGATTTTTCGACCACCATGCTAGGCACATGCCTATGTTGTGGTGGTCGATTTTTTATACAGTAAATTATCATATGCAATATAAAGAATGTGTGAGAGTATTAAGAAAATAAACATATGCATAAAATAATATAATAGAATACAAAATAGTATAAAATAATTTAATTTAAAAGAGTTACGAGTATAAAATCAAAGTGAGTACTATATGGTAAGCACATGAGAAAGGATTTTTATGTTGAAAATCTACATTATCTACATTACTTAACACCAATTTTAGTACAATTAAATGTTGGGCTTTATTCTTCAAGTCCGGTAAATTATAATGTACAGCTGTAGAATACAGTAGTATGTAGTATATAGTACAGTGTTGTTCATGTTTCAATCCGACGAATACTAAATAATAATTATTGTTACCATGGTTTAGTGCTGGGAAGTACACATGGGACTTCGTCGGATTCGATACACAGTGGTGCCAAACAGTTTTAAGTAAATAGTTTAAGATTATTTAAAATTTCAGCTAATTACATATAGTTCTTTACAGACAGATTGAGTGTATTGTTAATTCACCGCATACAAACTGGTTTTGTGTTCAGAATACAACCATAAATTAAATAACGAGTTGCAGATTCATTGTGCATCGAGAAAAACTTTACATTTGAGTTACATAATGCTGTAAAATTCTGTCAAATTGATTGTCGCGTGTGTAACTATTATTTGGGGACTCTAACGCAGAATAAATCAATCAATAATTTATATACATGATTTTCGTTGAAAGAATACTCGTCAAATGTGATTATTAAATCCGGCTCGTATATAAATAGGTCGTAATAAATAAAATGATTTCCATTTGCAACCCCCCTCCCCCCTTCGCCCGCCGCTTGAAGAACCAAAAAAGGCGGGGGAGTAATTTTCCTCCGCCCCGGTGTTCTGAGTGTAGTTTTAATTCACCACATACACATTTAATTAAAACCAGTTTTGTGTTCAGATGTAAGTGCCGGCAGAATTAAAGAAAAACCATTTTCATGTTCCGAGTGTAGTTTTAATTCTCCGCATACAGATTTAATTAAAACCAGTTTTGTGTTCAGAGTGTAAGTGCCGCTGGAATCAAAGAAAAACCTTGCCATGTTCTGATTGTAGTTTTGATACACCGCATATTTAGTTTAATTTAAACAAAGTTTTATATTATCAATATAACAATATGTTGCCGATTCATCGTAAACCGAGTCAAGCTTTGCATTTGAGTTGCATTCCATATGTATGTGTGATGACGAAGTAAGGGGGTGGGGGGGCGGCAAAATTTTCATCCGCCCCGGGCCTCCGAAACCCAGGCTACGCCGCTGCTATAATTGTAGCACAACTTATTCCCTCACTTCGGGAAACATCGTCCACAATCTCTTCAGTAGCTATCTGATCTGACTTGTCAGACAGAGGCTCCATTACTGATAAATTCATTTGTATTCCAGATGTAGATGCCACAATCAAGTCTTGGTTTTTTGTTGTGATATATTTATCCATATAATAAGTTGAAATGTTTAATTCCTTTCTATTAATTTATAAATAAAACACTTGTGTTGCAAAGTTTTTTTAACAAAGAAACGACATTTATGTTTATTTAAGTATATCACTTTCCTTTGAATGATTTCTTCCAACAAAAACTCATATTTTACAATCAAATAATAGAAAAACAAAACAAGTGACAATCGATGACTGCATTCTAACTGACACTATAGGGTTCAAATTTAAAGGGAACATATTTCCTTTAGATCAATATTCATAAAGCTTTTTGTTTTTTTAAATTCTTTTTCTTTTTCTGCTTTTCGTTTTGTATATTTTGACCCAGATTTCTTTTGATTGGATCAACGTGTTCAGACATTTTGTACTAATTAGTTAAGTAGTAATCAATAATATCTGCAATAAATTAAATCTCTGTAAGTCGAAACACTTCTAAAAATAAATTATTACAATAAAATTTCATTATAACGCTATCCAGTGAGGATGACCAAAAACGCAATATATTTGGGATAGCGTTAAACACGGGAAGGAAAATAAAAAAAAAATGTAGGTAACATTGACATGGCAGCAGAATATTTGTTAAATGTTTTACTTTTACAAACTGTGTTTCGCGACAGTGCTTAGATTTGGACGAAAAAATCACGATCATCCACACGTTCCCGTGGGAATGAGATTTTACTCGCATTAAAAAGTAGGTAATCTATATATTTCCTCGGGATCTATATTATCTCCGTATCAAAATTTCATCAATATAGTATAATTAATTCCAAAGATTACCCCTCCTTAAACGTACAAACATACAAACAAATGTTATAGAGATCGATAGATAGCAGAGAGAGAAAAATATAGTAGAAGAGAGTGTTTAGTATAGATTGTTAAATTAAATTTATACTAACCTAATAAAATGATCCATTAAAATATCAAATAACAAATACCTACAAACACTTCACACTATTTATATTTCAACTTTTTAAATAAAACTAATGGCACTCCCTAGTCGGAACCAAGAGTGATGAACAAGACAGAGCATCTCAACGTAGCGTGGAACGTCTGATTACTACGTTTGTTTGATTTAAAAATAATTGTAATAACTGTTTTAAGTACGTCCACTTATGCAAAAAATGAGAATGAGCTGGATGTGTTCCGCTTCGTCAAAAATAACGCTAACTCTTTTTAAATAAAATGTTAAAAAGAGATATATAATGTGTTTCTCTATGGTTGGGGATTCCCGGTAAAATGAACTGCATGCAGTGCTCCGATCGAAGTACACTACGTTCCACTTCTAGTGTTGCCACCATAACGTTTTTTTTCCTAAATTTAGGGAATTTACGAGTAAGTAGGCCTTGCTCAAAGAGCGAGGGAATATAAAGGGGCGCCTGCGGTTTATGTCCGGCGCCTTGGGCGGTCGCCCAACCGCGCCCTACCCTAATGCCGCTACTGGGTGTTGGTTATCCAAAAACCCGCCTCTTAAATTGATTTTTTATTTGACATGTATTTTCCTTAAACATGGTTTTTCATTTTTGGGAAATGGCAACACTGCTTCATGGTGAACTCTAATCCTTCGCTGACAATATTGCAATAATTACCGAAAAAAGACATGGAACGAGATTACTAATAATGCATCCAATCAAGACATGAAGTTATCAAAAAATGGTTTGATAGCAATTTATTATCTGACGCTCCGTGTTACCTACCTGTGTAGGTAAGGTTTCATTCTATCTCATTCTCTAGCAGGCTAAATCCTATAGGTATAGATATAGATGTATGTGTTTGTCTCTTTTTAGTGTCATTCGTTTCCGTTTCATCGAGTTTCAAACCACAACGGTGCTAAAGAAGTTTTCACTAAAAAAACGGGTGTGCTTTAGGCCACACGACTGAAGTAAAACTTCACTAACTTATATCTCCCTCTCAACTTCCGTTCGCCTCGCCCGACCGTTCGCCTCGCCCGATCACACTTTTCATAACGCTCTCGTCACGCATTCACCAGCTTACTTCCCAAGTCAAGCGTGCGTAAAGGCCCGACCGTTCGCCTCGCCCGATCACACTTTTCGTAACGCTCTCGTCACGCATTCACCAGCTTACTCGCAAAGTCAAGTAAAGTGTGCGTAAAGGAGTTTTACTTCAAAAACATACTGAATTCGTTTCTCTCTACAAGAAGATGGGCCAAAAAATAATTAAAATAACCATTCATTCTAAAAAATGACGTTAGGTACGTGTTATATGGACTGCGCTTAACTAAATCATAAATCTAATGTAAAATCGGATTTTTATTATTTTTTTATTGAAGTGAAAACTTTGCTAGCACCGTTGTGATTTGAAACTCGATGAAACGGAAACCAGCGACACTAAAAAGAAATAAACACATATATCTATAGGATTTAGAGAGAATGTAATAGACTAATCGGTGCCCTCTTTGTGCGGTGCTTCGCAGCCTATCGGCCTCCTCGTTGTGCGGTGCTGCGTAGAATAAAATTTAAAATATTTTTTAAACTTTGAACAATATTATAGGTAACTAATAAATAAATCCTACTTCTTGTACTCTGCATTCGTCTCACTATCTCGTTTTCTGAAGGTTTCACTTCTACTGCATGTGAACTGCACACGTGTTTTTTTTATTGATTACCTCACAAGAATCCCAACCGCTCCCGTCTGGAGCCAATGAGACTATGGCTTCCCCAATTGGGATATGTTGTGCGACTGAAGATATGTAGGAAGGGGGAGGAGACGTGTAAGAGGAAAATGGAGAAGTACCTGACTATTAAGATCTAGTCACCAAACACGGCTAAAGCCATTTCAAGCTACATTTCAATTGTGAATGGTGGTCTTACACCAGGGCGTTCTGAAAGAATCTATCACTCTGGAACGTGCCGCAAACATACCTTATATTATTTTGAATGATTAAATCGTGAAATCACAAATCAATCAAATAAAATTTATCTGCGTACGCTGGGATTTGAACCCGCTTCTTCCGGTTCGCTAGACGAGAGTCTTGCCCCTCAACTGCGGAATCACATTTGAACATTTGCCGCTAAATAAAATAAAATCATGGTACATTCTCACAATTATCGTAAATATTTTTTTCAATGTGATTGGATAATCAAGAAATGCCCAGAATCACCACAATTTCCCCACAAAAAGTCTCTCCCCGAAAAGTACCCAATTCTTGAAAAAATCTTAGAAAATCCCGCAATTTGGGGAATTTTTCACGAATTGGCAACGCTGCCTCTTTGCGTCACGGAAATTTGACAGTCGTTGAAGTTGAAAGTGGGATAAGGTGTGTTGTTTGGTTAAGGGATAAGTAAAAATTAATTAGTGATTATCACGAACGAGTACATAATCAATTTGGATAACGTAAACGGATTACTGGTGAGATTGGTTTCATTTTGCTATTTCTGCATAACATTCTATTTGTGTCGGCCTCTTCTACACCTATTTTGTGAGAGTTTGTATTACGTGCAGAATTTAATATTTTTTGACATGACATTGAAGTTATTTCCATTCAACTTTATTTTTTGCAGCGTAAATATTTTTTACTGATTCCCTTTCATATTATTTATGCAAACGTTCGGTGAAAATAAAATCATTATTTTTTTTAATGTATTTTAGAAAGCAATTAATTTAATAATCTTAATTGATATACTCACATACATTGTGTACTACTTATTAATATCTTATTTTCAGTTTTCAAAATTATTGATTGTCGGAAAGTTTAGTCTAAACAATATTCCATTTTTGAAAATATATTGCATAACTTGTTGTTAAAATGCATTCTTTAAATTCAAGGTCAGACACTTATGTAGTTGATGTAAAAATTTGAAAAAAAAATGAGATATAATTTAAAAGATATCTCTTGTGTTGATTTTGTGATTATCATAATATACCATCTTGGTAATTATTCCCCCAACCGCTGCAATTTTTGGCACAGATTATGGTGATTATACTTCGTTTTAACAATTATTTACATGCTCAAAACAACTACAGTCAAACTTGGTTACAACGAGCACGAGGGGACTGACTAAATTTGCTCCTTATAACCATTACTCGTTATATCCAAAATAGGTTTTTTGAAAGTCGTATATACCTACATACCTGCCTTTACTCTAATATAATCGCAAATGTATAGTAGATATATTTCAAAATGCGAGTAGGTATTATATATTTCAAAAATATGTTAGAAAAGTACACTAATTAATAAATTATTCTTTTAATCAATGATTTTTTTAAAGATTTCGTTTTTTGCTTCTGCTTCTCAATTTCCTCCACAAAAAAGCAACGCATCTAACATCACCTGGTTTTCAAGAAAAATATCCCTAAAAATTGTCTAACTTATTATCGATAGCTTGTACGTATTGTACCGTGTGTAAAATCTCACTTATTATAAATCATTAGCTGGTGGGATTGTTATTGATTTTCAACTAAAATTATACTTGTCACAACCTAGTGATGCACAACCCGATTCGTGCGGCCCGCATGCCAATTTTGTTTGCCAACGAGTTTGTCCCCCTGATTATAGAGAAATAAGCCCTGAATTCCCTGGTTGAGAACAATTTTTTTAGCATTTTGGTCAATTTACACTGCTTGCTCTAAATGGAACTAAATTGGAAGACCCCAGAAAGTGAAATCTTGAATTTCGCTGTCAATCCCCTCCCCTCCAGGAAAACAAAAAAATCCCGTTGTAGGTCGCGGGCATGGACATGTGAATATATTTGGACCTGCCCTAAGTGATAAAAACGTATTATTTCCCCCTCCCCATGGAGCCGGCTATAGCTCCGCCTTGGAGCCAGCTGGGCTTACGAGAGCGTCGCTTGAATCTAAAAAATGTGACGTCATCATTCTTGTCCTGACCAGCGCGCTGGTCACATCGCACATTTTACAAACAAAAGTGAGAGCTTGTGCTATACATTATACCCTAAGATATGTGAACGTAGCGAATGTGGGCGTTTCTCAAGTGAGCTCGTCGATGGTTACAGGGGTAAGTAAATTATGAAACATTTGTAAAAGTGTCTCAACTAAACACGGCAACAAAATATTCCCGTGTGAAAAAGGGCGAACTTTCCTTTGCCGATTTCGATTACGCAAATATGATAATAACGTGGCGGGCAATTCGCGCTCCCATGTAAAAAGGTCTATTTATTAAAAAGCAGTTTTGCTTTTAAGAACTAAATGGTGATATTATAATGCGAGGTGCCTATATACTGTCAGATTGATTTTTTAACGAATCACAGTCATCTTCCCCTCTTCACCCTCCATAGTTTGGTTTTACCCCTCACCTGTATCTTCTGGTCTATTAAATTTGGATGTCTTTGGCATCGGGCCATTTCATAAAGAGGCAGAGCCCCCCGTAAACTTAAAAGGTTGTGCATCACTATCACAAATTTACCCCATGTAGGTACTCGTGCTCGGTACATTCATAAAGACTTCTATCACAAATTTACCCCATGTAGGTACTCGTGCTCGGTACATTCATAAAGACTTATTGATTTTTAAAACCAAATTGACGATGAGGCACAATGCAAAAGTAGATGTAAATGGGAAACAAATTTGCAAAATGAATATTCGTTGACTTTAGCAGATTTTATGACAATTTTACATAGTGCCCGATGGGTAACAATGTTTCACGTAGCCGACAATCTTAAGCAGGTAGTGCCATAAAAATATGAATCTGTCCCTAACAGGGTAGGAAATTCCCACCAGCCACCGCTGTTGCACGCCGGGCATATGTCCCTCCATGGTCGCCACCTTTGATAGTTATACCTTACTGCGAGAATAACTCCCAAATATTGTTTTCTTTTTAAACCCATTTAAAGATTTAAAAATTGTGTTGACATCGTTTTATGTATTTAGAAATTGTGTTGACAAAATTATTTGCACGTTATACAGTGAATCGTCCTCGTTATAACAGTCAACAATTATATGAAAATAAGTCTGAACTAAAATATCATTTGGTAATTGCTCATTATAGCCATGATCTCATTATAGCCATGATCGTTATAACCAAGTTCGACTGTATTTGCACACACAAAATAAGTTTTTAAAGTGAAGTTCTTAGTTTGGGTTAGTTAAGTAATACATGCATATTTAGATTGAAACAAATGTCAAATGCGTACAAAAAAATATTACAAGTGCGCAGTTCACACGCGTAGAAGTGAAACCTTTAGAAAACTAAAGTAGATAAGAATTCGGAGGCTACGAAGCACCGCACAAAGAGGAGACCGATTATTCTATCTCGTTCTCTCGCAGGCTAAATCCTATAGATGTATGTCTTTTTCTCTTTTTAGTGTCGCTTTTTTATTTCATCGAGTTTCAAATCACAACAGTGCCAAATAAGTTTTTTTTTTTTTTGTTAACATTTAAACCTGCTAAACTACTTATGTAGTTTGTCAGCAGGTACATAATGACAACTTTTTTGCAATAACATGGTACAATAGTAAACAGTATCTAGGTATGTATAATGTTGATAAGTTAAACAAAAGATAAGTTGGTTAAATTACAGAAAAGTATGAATATAAATATGTAAAAAGAAGCATAAGCCTTATATAACACACAAGTACAAATGAATTTATTATGAACAAATGAATATACTCAACAAGTACTTCTATAGTTTAATATAGGTACATAAGGTGATACAAATTGTGAATGTGAATTCCAATTAGGAAAACAAGGTCTTCGATAGGGCATCAATATAAATCATCAGCATCTAATAGCCATTTCCTTAGATCGTATTTGACTTTAGCTGTAAAAACATTTATATTTTTAAATGTCTTTGGTAGTTTATTAAATATTCTGGGTACAATATAGTTTAGGGTTCTTTCACGTATTTATTGGTACATTTAGGAACCACTAATCCTTCATTTTGAGTGAATCTTGTATTATGTTTATGTAAAACTCTTTCCCTATACAAGGAATCAGACAATAACAATATACTGACTTACAATATTGTAAAATAATAATCCTCTGACAGGCAAAACATTCAGAGACTTGTATATTAATTTAGTATTGCTTCTGTGTGCATTGGTATATTTATTTTTATTTATTTATTATTTACTAGCAGACCCGGCCACACGTTGCTGTGGCTAACGAAACACAACGCCATTACCCAACCTTTATAAAATCCACACCACCCGCTTGCCAGCTGCCCGCTGCCTGAATTGAATATTTGAATTTTGCGACTTTTTTCTCCTATAATAAGCATGTTTTTATACATATAAACCTTCCTCTTGAATCACTCTATCTATTGGTGAAAACCGCATGAATATCCGTTGCGTAGTTTAAAAGATCTATGCGCACATACATTTTGAGCGACTTCATCAATTAAAATAATTCAAATTAAATACCTACTTACTCTAGGACATCTATTTTCCAATTTCTTCTGTAGAACGAATTTCAAAAGTGACTATAGTACGGCCCGCCAGCCGTTTTAAATCGCACAAAAATATGTTTTCTTTGAATTTCTCGGCTTTTCTCTAATATAATTTACATGTTTTATACATATAAATATTCCTCTTCAATCACTCTATCTATTGGTGAAAACCGTATGAAAATCCGTTGCGTAGTTTAAAAGATTAACGCGCACATACATTTAGAGCGACTTCATTTTATAGTATAAACCTTCCTCTAAACTAATAATAAATCATTACATAGTATACTATGTAATGATTTATTATTAGTTTCAATAGCAAGGTTTGTACATGTATGTATAGTATTAGTATAGATTAATTTTTTTTGTTTTTCACAGACCTCCTCACTAGGATTTCCTGTTCTGAGGTGGCCTGTAGTTTTTTTTAAATATTTGTATTTGGTTATGGATTGTCTTCATGAAGTTTGTAATTTTATTATCACTTTGATCTCTCAGCCATGTTTTTACTTTTGTTTTAAATATATTAATTTCCTTTATATTTTTGATTTGATCTGGTAGAGCATTGTATAATTTCATAGCATGGAATTTATTATTTCTCTGTCCAAAAGATGTGTTCAAACTGGGAGTAACCAGGATGTTATTGCTTACTGCCCTGGTTGAGTATTTATGTTGGGCAGTGGAGTATACATATATGTTTTTTTTCAGTTTAAATAAAATATTTTTTGAATAAAGTTTCTGTACATTGAAGACTTGAAAGTTTTTAAATATTTCTTCCATCGGAGTTCTAAGCGGAACTTTATGGATTAACAATTTTGTAAGGGAGTTTTGTAATGTTTGGATATAACTTATATTAGTTTTACAAGAATGTCCCCAAGAAGTGATTCCATAACGGATTGTGGATTCAGCCAGAGAAAGGTAGATTAATTTTAAACTCTTAAATTTTCACTTCATAAATTAAAATGGCGGCAAAGGAATCGTTTTATATGCAAAATTTTGGACTTCGGTCAAATGTAAATGCAATTTTGATGCATCTTTTACCATCTATCCAAACGTGATTAGTTGTTTTGTGTGGTAACCAAGTTGAAAGGTAGTGTAATTTCCAAAATCTGTGCCTAATAAAATGCTGTGATTTGGGAATATTTACCCACCTATATAATAATGTGCACTTTTATAATTCAAAAACTTTTATAATTGGCAAAAAGGGCAATAAACATATGTTCTTTATCACTATAATGCTGCAGCTATTTCTTACACATTAAATAATGGTGAGGCTAGTGATGTAGACCCGGGAATATTCCCCGACCTGAAATAAATTCCCGAAAACGGGGAATTTATTTAATTTTTAATAAAATGGTTTCTACACTTCTCTTGGATGCTTTATTGAGAGTTGGCAGTTATCTAAGGGGACATCCCTTGATGTAGGGACTTCCCTACCACTTATGCCCCCCCACCCCCCTTAGAGAAGTCCCTGCAGACCAGGGTATCCCATGTAGGGATTTCCTCAGGGTCCCATGTTTATCCCAGTACGATTTATTTTTATTTAAAGGAGTGTTAATTCACTCGCGAATTCACATTTCAGTATATTCACTATACCTTTGGTATTTATTTGAATATTATAAACCTTGATATTATTATTTTCATATTATAGTGGGTTTTCAGTCAGCACAATATTTATTATTATTTAAAAATAATTTAATAAAATAAAAATGATTTTGACATCAATGACATCTGTGGTTGGTTAACATAATTTCATACTACTCAGATATATTTTAATATTTTGGTCGATACTAGTGCCATTCCCTTAAGGGAAGTCCCTTTGGGTTTCCTGGAAGGGAACTCCCTTAGACATGGGGGCCTTAGGGTATCCCATCATCCCATGTAGGGATTCCCTGAGAGTTCCCATGTTTAGGGACTTCCCTTAAGGGGTATCCCTTTGGGTTTCCTGGATGGGAACTCCCTTAGATTTGCTATATAACATACTGGATCCTGGTCTCTCTGCTCAGTGTTATTGTGTAGCTGCTGAAATACAGGAGCAATGTTTGGAAATATTTTAGAAGTACTGGAGCTGGTGGATCGTGCAAATATTGCAATTTTGTCTACAAAATAAAAAATGCTACAAAAATGGTGAAACATATACAAAGTTGTGTGAAGTGTCCTGTTGAAGTGAAAAGGCTGTTGGCAGGAGATTCTGAAACTGATATTAGGAGCATGATGGTTAGTAGGCCTGCAAAACTATCTGAAAGTGCGCCTCTAGCTGAAAGTTCGACAGAATTAAACTCGACACCAAGCAGAGCTTCAAGTTTAAAATCAACTGGCCTTCGTTCGTTTATGGATCATATGGAAGTCGACGAACAGGTATGTTTCTTTCTGCAGTACCTTCAATTTATTTATTTTGTGTGTTGTTCATTAAAAAAGTAACTGAACTCACTTTTGTATCTTTTTAGGAAGTTTTAAATCAAAATCTGTGCCGAGCCATTTACGTCAGCGGAGCACCACTTAGCATGGTCGAGCACCCCCTGTGGAAGGAATACTTCAGCCGTCTTCGTCCTTCGAACAAGCTGCCAACTAGGGAAGCCGTTTCAACCTCATACTTAGACAAGGAATATAACCGTGTGCAAGCGAATACCAGTGTCATAATAGCCGACTCAAGAAACTTGGCTCTTCAGTGTGATGGGTGGAGCAATTTAAGAAATGAAGGAATACTGAACTTTGTGGTGAACACTCCTAAACCTATTTTCGTTGACTTTGTCAATACAGAAGACAATCGACACACATCCGAGTATTTGTGCCAGGAAATGAAAAAGATTTTGGAAAAGTTTGGCCCCAATAAATTTTTAGTTGTGATTGGAGACAATGCGGCCAATATGAAGAAAGCGTGCAAGCTTTTACAAAGTGAATATCCGCACATTGTACCCCTTGGGTGCATAGCTCATACAATGCACCTATTGGTGAATGACATTCTTTCAACCAAATCAGCAAACGTATTCATTCAAAGGGTTGTTAGTATCGTTAAAACCATCCGTCAATCACGAATACTGAGCGCATTACTAACTGAAATAAATACAGCAAAGAAATTGAATTCGACTCTACATCTTCCTGTCAAAACACGCTGGGGCAGTTATTTAAATTGCCTTGACAGCATGATGAAATGTAAAGTAAGCCTGCAAACTTTTGCAGTAAACGAAGCTGCCTCATCTTTACCTCGTGATATGAAGAACAGCCTGTTAGACGATGATGTTTTCTGGACAAGAGTGACATCATTAGCCGATGTTCTGCGACCGATTGTTTCCTGGATTACAAAGCTAGAGGGGGACGAACCACTAACCCACAAAGCATTGTATGCTTTTGAGGATATTGACAGCAGTCTAAGTAAAACTCTTCCAGCATCTCTACTGTCAAATTCCGAAGAGAAGCAAATATTAGAAAAGGCGACGCAGCGCAAAGAATTTGCTATTGCTCCAATACATCTGGCTGCTGCCCTACTAGATCCTGGTTCCCAAGGACATCTGCTAAGCCACGCTCAGCAACTTGAAGCACTTGAATTCATTGACCAAGTAGCAAGTCATATGGAGACTGTTGATAGTGCAAATGTTCTTGTTGATTTTGCCAATTATAGGGCTAAGGAAGAATCATGGAGCAAGGCATTCCTATGGAAGTGTGTCGATAAAATCACGCCAGTGACCTGGTGGAAGGGGATGTGCGGATGTTCAGATTTGTCACAGGTTGCCATAAGAATATTGACAGCTCCCATTACTTCCGCAGCCACGGAGAGATCTTTTAGCACGTTTAGTCGCATCCATACAAAACGGAGGAATCGTCTAACAACTCAAAGAGCAGGGAAAATAACATTTGTGGCACACAATTGGAAACTTCTTTCCTCTGAAAGTGGCTCTCAAGCTGCTTCCAAGAAAACCCTTTCTTCCACGGATGAGCAGATTGCGTCTGCTTCGCATCATAACGTTTCAAACTTATCTGGTACTCGCAAACGCAAACATCCAATTGACTGTGCCGAGGAAGAGGAAAACGTAGATAATCCTGAATCGGCAACAACTTCGTCCGGGTCGGATGAAGAAGAAGAAGAATATGAAGATGAAAGTGGAAGCGAAGTTGATAGTGTCCAATCAGTATCATCAGATGAACAGTAACGATCTGTGAAGTTGTGTCATTTTTACAGTTTTACGATTTTTTTGTTTTATGTAGCCTACCGTACACTAATAGGTAATAGCGTAAAGTGTATAGGCTACTAATACTGTACATACAATAGAGATACTACTCAATGTAAAATAATTTTGATCGGTGCTTTTTTTTTTTCTCTTGGATCCTATTCCCATATATATTGGAATAGATTTGACTTTTTATGGATCTATACTGCTAATATGTACCATATGTGTGTATTTTTTATATTTTAGTTAATAAATATTATTCTTTTTGAGGTATTATGTTGTTAAAATCAAAATTCCCAATATTCCCCGTCCAGGGGAATATTCCCGGGAATATTCCCCAAAAATAAATTCCCGGGAATTTATACATCACTAGGTGAGGCACACGTCACTTACACAAAAAAATGGTTTCCTCCAAAGTACCTACTACTTTTTTTGCTACAGGAATTGCATTTCATTTTCTTTATACAAGTGAGGGAGATGTATAATAATGTTTGCATGTTTCCTTTGGGGGAGTGCAGACATACGTTCACCATTTCTGTCATTTTCGATGTTGTTATTTAGTGTGTAAGAAAGAGCTGCGGCATTATATATTTAAAAACAAAAGCAAAACCATCAGCGCATTGATAATTGACATTTTTAAATCTTTGAAATTACTCACACTTCAATTTTATTCTTGTAACTATATTCCATATTTTCAAAATTATCGTCACGGTTAGTATTGGTAGGGGTCTACGGAGACATCACGGTGTGTTGTATGAGAGAGATGCAAGAAAATTATGACTTTTTTCCTTTGTAGAAAACAGACCTAGGTACATTGTGTATCTCATCTTTTGAAAGAGCTGTAGAATTATTGTGGTAAGGAACACATGTTTATTGCCTTTTTTTGCCGTCACGGTAGCGTAACCGTTAAACATCACGATAATTATAAAAGTGCACGATGACTGATAAAAATTTTAGTTTTTCCATGTGACTTAATAATACACTATACAGTGATGCCTCGAGATAGGAGTTTAATTCGTTCCGTAATCTTGCTCTTGTGTCAATTTGCTTGTATCTCAAACCAATTTTCCCCATTGAAATACCATTAATCCGTTCCAACCCCCAAAATCTCGTTCGTGAGAGAACTTTTTTGCTCAAACGATTTTTTACAGTCGGAACATGAAAAGGGTTTTCTCCACTGTGTCTCAGTATGTGGTTTGTCAAACATACTTTTTGAAAAAATGGTTTATAGCAGGCGGAACATGAAAATAATTTTTTCTCCACTGTTTATCAGCATGTGTCATCAAATTTTGAGAAAATGATTTTTCGCAGTCGGAACATGAAAAAGGTTTTTCTCCAATGTGAATCAGCATGTGGTTCGTCAAAGATCCCTTTGGAGTAAATAATTGTTTGCAGACGGAACATGAAAAAGATTTTCTCCACTGTGGTGACTGTGGGTCAGAATGTGTTTTTTCAAATATCTCTTATGAGAAGATGAATATGTACAGTCATAACAAGCAAAAGGTTTTTTTACGCTGTGAATCTGCCGGCCATTCCTCGTATCTCAAATGTTGCTCTTATTTCAAAGCAAAACTTCGCTCGCTCGACAGCTCATATCTCCAATATTCCGTATGTTAGGGCACTCGTATCTCAAGATACCACTGTACTCTGTTTTTTATCGTTAGTTTCGCTGTAGCACCTCGTGATATGTTTCTTTAACATCAGGCAAAGTTCCGGGCTTGGTAGACATGAAACTAATAAATCCCTTTAGTTCTGTATTCTTTCAGCTAAAATATTATGAAGAAATAGTTTATGGTTTAGATGTCTAAATTTGCTGAACAGTTGGCTCTAAAGCAGAATATTGTTTATCTTATCCGTAAATATTTGACAGCATCTAAATATTTAAAGATATCTCTCAACAAGGATTGGGATATCGGTAAATATTGATTAATTTGTATCAAAAGCAATTTATAAATGCTGGATAGATTGAGTTCTAAACTGCCATGCTAAAATATTTCAGATAACAATTGAAAAGATTATGAAATACCTTATGCTGCATATGATTCACGGTTACGGTACTGCTACGGTACTACTACCGCTATAATGCTGCAACTCTGTCTTACACATTAAATAATGGTGAAACACACAAAATATGTGTGACTGTTTCCTCCAAAATACTACTTTTTGCGACGGGAATAAGGAACTCCAGTGAAAAATATTATGGCTTTAAAAAAATATGTTCATACAGACCAATGAATGCTGATTCTGAATATACAGGGTGCGGCAGGGAAACTTGCTGATTTGAAAAGTCAATAAAAGAAAAAGTACTTTATATATCGATTTAATTCTTTTTGTATCGTATAGTACACATTCTGAATTTTTGTTTTAAGTAGTTTCCAAAATGACCTCGGGCAAATGGCGGCCCTCATTAGTGATACACTGATCTACCCTAGATTTGAAGTTTCGCTCCACTCTTTCGAGCAAATCGACGGGAATGTTGGTGATGGCTTGGCAGATGTTGTCCTTCAGGTGTTGCAGGGTCCAGGGTTTGTCGTTATAAACGATGAATTTGAGTTATCCCCATAAAAAAAATCGCAGGGTGCCAAATCGGGGGAGCGCGCCGGCCACGGTACATCACCCCTCAAGGAGATAAGGCGCTCGTGGAAGTGTTCCCTCAAAAGCTCCATCCTGCTGGAACCATACGTCCCCAAGTTCCATTTCTTCAAGTTGTGGAAGAAAAAATGTGGAAGAAGAAAAAAAAGAGCGTAAAAACGACTCCCTCACCCTCTTGACGTTTTCTGGAGTTCTGGAAGTCCGTTGACCTCCTGAGCCTTCTCTTGCCACACTCTCACTTTCCCTGAATGTGTCCACCCACAAAACAATTGATTGCCGCCTAGGAACGGGACCCGCGGGATGAATATTGAACCGAGTACGGAAGGCACGTTGGGTGGCGACCACCGAATGACCGTTAGAAAAGTAGGCCTCGAAGGCAAACGCACGCTGTTCCTTTGTCCAACGCATGACGACAACTGACTTGTGGTGTAACAAAACTTCAGGACCCCCTCTTTCCAATGAGACCCTCCCCACCTTTCTGACCACGCCTCGCTCGTCGGCGTCCAATTCAAATCACCAAGTTTCCCTGCGGCACTTGTATAAGTTTTATTTCATAATATTAAACGTGGAGTTCTTAAAAAATTATTAAAAAGTGCATTTTTAAACGTCTCGTCAAAACACACTGTAAAGTTGGTATTATTGAATGGTTAATGCTGACGTCACCAGTCATTGTATTGAAATCTTTGATTATGTAGGTATGACACAAGCCATCAGTATTAACAACTTTTCATGTTATTCGTTATTTCATACTGTTTATAGAGATTTAGTTGTTGTGTTTATTGAAACAATATTTAAGCCTAAATAATTAAGTATCAAAAATAAAGGTATCTCTATTAGTTTATCTCTATTATTTAAAATATTGAAAAACTTTAAACTGTACGAAAAAATTGTATAATATGCGACATCATAATGCTACCTAGAGACGGGCAAAGCGGCTCAGTTGAATGAGCCGCTTCACTAGGTTTCGTTCAATGAAAAGATCTGGTTCAGTGAATCGGCTCAATTGAATGACTGAATTAAGCTACGGACACACTTGCTCATTAGAAGCCAAAGAGCATGCTACCTAGTAGCAATTGCTACCCGCTCACTCGTTCTCAAAGATCCGCGAACCGCCAGCAAGTGTGTCCGTAGCTTTGAAGATCGGAGCCGATTCGTTCGCGAACGACACTTCTCTACGAACTTCGATCAGCTGGTCGGCGCTGTATCTTATTTGCCTACAATTTTAGCAGTGTGCAGGTAATGCTCCGTTTGAGATAGTATTGATTTTAAAAGCTAAAAAAATAATAATTGCAAACAATTTCTACACCACTCTCCCATAATAATATTGTAAAATATAAGAACATAATAAATATAATATAATAAATAAATAATGTTTTAACTTATCGAATAGTACCATACTTTCTTCCGTATAACTGTAATACAAAATGAACATCTGTTGAAAAACTTTTCAGGAGTGATGACGTCACACGATTCACTATAAGTGCGGTGTTTTTCGGGATCTTGAAAGATTAAAACTTTGAAAATTATTTTAACTATTAAAACAAACTCTAAAAAAAATATATATATATGCAGTTATTTAAGTCAGAAGGTCATTATTCATTAAAAAAGAATTAAAAAATTGGACTGGAGTTCTCTATTGCGTTTAATTTTCTTTAAATATGTGAGGGAGTGTGATAATGATTATAAGTTTCCCTTGGGGGTGCAGACATGCGTTTACCGTTTATCTCATTTTCGGCTGTTGTTATTTAGTTTGTAAGAAAGTGCTGCAGCATTACATGTTTCAGAACAAAAGCAAAACCATCAGCGCATTGACATTTGACTTTTTTGAATATTTGGAATTCATTCACACTTCAATATTATCCTTGTAACTATATTCCATTTAAAATTATCGTAGGGGCCAGGAAGACGTCACGGTGCGGTGTGTGAGAGAGATGCAAGAAAATGATAACTTTTTCCTTCGGAGGAAACAGACCTACATATATTTTGTGTCTCATCTTTTGAAAGAGTACACTCTGTAATGTATGTCTTTTTTCTACTCTCTTATATTTGTCTGTATTTTATTTACTCCTGGGCACTTGGCACCAGTCGTAATATTCTTCGATCGATATTTAAATTCTTAAGGCTTTGCATATGTGTGGTAGGGATGGAAAATTCCTCCCCTACGTCACACAAGCCTTTATAAATTTGGACCCTTATTTCCTCTGATAACTACAGAAAGCTACTTAAAGCTCCCTTGTACTACATACCTTTAGCGATATATGTACTTAACTAATAAATACGTTATTTACGACTTTGAACGTAAATATTTTCGTATTTAGGTTGTAATTAAACTCCATCAAACGTTGTGTAATTTTTTTGATTTATGATATAGAACTTTAATTACTTTAAATTTTGTGATAACCCTCTTGATTCTAAACAGAGTGTTGAATTTCAAACTGTATTGGTCTCTCTCTTGCAAATTTAACCTTAAGTGATTTCTCTAAATGAACTAACTTCCCTTTGACGTTTATTATGATTCCCTACATCCTAATGAATTCATGAATAAGCAATACTAATCGAAACTACACATGACTAATTGAACAGATAATTAAATATAACTCGAATGGTTAAATGTTAGTAAATTTGATTATGATTGTATCTCGTGTTTGCTGGGCGCCCCTCCGTTTAGATTCAGCTGCTATAAGGTACATATAAAGATGGATTTAGTAGGTTAATGTAATTAGTTAATTGCATATTTGACGAACTCAGAATAACCCTTTTTCTGGCAAAATTTGGCTCCTGCCTCCATCAAGTAAGCCGGGTGATCAGAAGTCAACCCAAAATTCGCACAGTCTTTTGGCACGGTTCAATTGATTGATACCTAAGTTATCGCGTCCCAATTGACCTTCCTTCGCCATCATGCACTGCCTTCAGGTCTTCCCCCAAGCCCAGATACCTCCAAATTCCTACTCCTCCAAAGTTTACTATTTACTTAGGGCGAACCGGTTTCGTCCTATATGCAATCATATACTCACGGGTTTGTGTGGAGTTACGGGTCGTGAATCCTCCCTCCACGTTCAAGAAATGAGACGAGAGTGACCCGACAGGCCTAAAGCACTAATTGTAAGTGAGTTCGTTTCATTCAATGAACAGTACATAAAAAGATATATATGTAAACATACGTTTTGGGAAGGTTTATAACTCGCAATGCGAAACTACTTGCAACGCATCCCGAGCTCGGATCTCGCCCATCAATTCTGTGAAATTTTCAGATTGATACCGAATATATACGTAAGAATAGTGGGTGATATAAATAAATATTAGTACATTAAGATCTTATCTGGCGATGTGTTCTGGAGATTCGCCATAACTCCAAGCTTTTGTTTGGTTTTGTTGACGGTTTTGTTTGAGAGATCCGCCATCTCTATGGTTTGATTAATGGTCCTTGTTACAGAAGCGAACACTGCCTTCTGTTGGTTGAACTGTATTTTTTTTTTCTTTCCCTCCCCTCCAATGTTCAACTTTTGATAAATTCTTGCTATCCCGTGATTCTCAATTGAAGCATGTAAATCCTCATTACCCCTTATTAAGCTATCCCGTGATCTTTCAACTGTTTCATGTTAAATCTTCAATACACCTCTTTTTACTATCCCGTGATTTATCAACTGTTTCATGTAAGTCTTCAATACACCCTATTAAGCTATCCCGTGATTTTCAAATGTTTCATGTAAATCTTCAATACACCCTTTTGAACTGCTATAATAAATCTGTTAATTTTCAATTGCTTAGGTCTGTAGATACCTCGTTACGTTCAAATTAAAAATAGTGTTTAATTCCTTTTTTTTTTCTTTAATAATTGCGCAATATAATAATATTATCCCGTTCCTAGAAGTTAATACCTAAGTACGATATCCACTAATCAAGGTCATTTTTTTTTTTTTTCTTTTTACTGTATTCGAACTAGTGCCCCAGTGACCGAATTATTTTGTAAACAATTTGAGCTTTGTAAACATTCTCTACGGCCTCGTGACCTAGATTCCAGCGTATGAGGTATGTTTACTTTAGACATTCCGGAGACGTGTGAGATGACTCTAAAAATTTTTCTTTGTTTGATAATGATGTACTTAGCGCAATTGTCTAGTCTGATACCCGATTACGTATACATATTTATTCATTTATATATACTTTGTCTCAATAAATAATTTATAATATTGATATGTATATACATAAATTTTATGATTGAAATAATTTCTAATATCATAACTTATTTCAAATGCTCTGGATTTTCTGAAATTATATTAATACATACATAACATTAAATATAAAATATTGATTTGCAAATTTATCACACATAACTACTTTCAATAGTTATTGATGAATTCAGAGGTAGGAATCGATACCCTTTTCCTCTTTTTATATAAGTGTTTTTCTTTTTTTTTTTTTTTTTTTTTATTATAATTTTTCTTGGGAACAAAAATTACATATATATATGTTTATATACTTACATATATAAATATATAAAATATACTTATTATACTTATAATATTTTAATATAGTTACATATCACCTATTAAGCGAGTAATATCTTGGTCAAATAATTAATCCAAATACCAATGTTTGCTCCATTCCGCTTTCTCCTTGGAATCTGTAAAATTTTATAACGGAAAAGACTTACCCCTACCAAGGTTTTTTCCGACCGGGAAATACACGGTAACCTTGCTGCAATTTTCCTAAATTAATTTTATTTTCCTAAATTGAATTAAATCTTTTTGACTTCAATTTTTTTTTTTCATTTAATCTAATTAATTAAAATGATGTATGAACTCTATCGTTCTAAACTGTATTTCATCTCAAAACTCGTTGGTTAGATAACACTTTAAATGATAGTTACTTCACGATTAATTTAGAGATGGTAAATTGTTGTTAAATTAAATTTTTATCCCTCCGAACTTTTATGTATTAATAAAATATTATTTTGTTTTATTATTATTATTTAAGATAATTAATTTAATTATTTATTATTTGTTAGAACACTTTCACTTAGATTGAACACACGTATTTAATTATAACTTCATCACGCTAAATTATCACATCACTTCAGTTATTTATTGCACTAATATTAAACGCGAAATTTCTAAGTTTAAAAATACGATATTAAGTGATTATAAAATCCGAATTTCCCACTAAAACATATTGTATTTATCACGAGCACTTTTATTTTTCACAAGTAAATAATGCGTTGGCTTTATTGTTATTTTTCACTGACTCTAACTGCAAAGTATTTTTTTTTGTTTTTTGACTAGAATGTGAAATTTTTCTAAGTATCAAAATAATTATCACTTAGAATTTTTCAAATTTAAATCACCCACCGTTTCGTCACGTTCCGCGAAGTTACAAACTTTTCGACCACGACCGTAGACTGTCCTCAACTGGCATTTGTCTAGACTTTTATACCCCTCTCAGGTCCAATAGATCGTACCTGAATCTCCTATAATAAACCAATCTAATTACTATCAACTCGTAATTTCTTGAAACCTCTCCATTATTGTCGAATGCGGTCTCTTTGTACGTTTTGCGTTTGATACATTAAATTCTGTCTCGTACTCCCATACTTACAAGATCCGGATTTAGTAAGATCCATGTTTAATGGCCCAACTTCCTTTGTCCTGGTGTTCATACAAAACTAGCTTGAATTTAATAATTTTAAAGTTCTATTTTCATATATTTCGTAACATGTCCGTGCGTACGGCATCTACCATATGTTCCAAATCTGTCCCCAAATTCGCCTATCAGAGATATCTTCATGTCGAAGCCTTTCTCGCAAATTGTTCATTTTTATTTTATTATTTTTCCTCGAGTTTTTCTGTATTCTATATGAACCTTTCCATTTAAAACCGAATTTTCTCTATTTACGTCGTATATTTGAATTTTCCATTTTTTCTCGAATTTTCTTTTATTCACGACACTCTTTCCATGAATTTCCTTATTTATTCTTACGCTATTGTTCATATCTCTATAGATTTTTATATTTCAAGCCGTATTTATTTTATTCACTGTTAATCTAAGATTTCCTTTGTTTTTCTCTGTCGTATCTCCTTTCCCCTCACTTCCCTGTACTTCCTTGATATAACCATATCGTTTTTTGATGTTTGCTGCCTCTTGGAAAATTTCATTTTCTATTTGTTATTAATAAATATATCATTTTTTAACATCTTTATAGGAGATACCCCCACTTCGGCCCTTAAATTTCTGTCATTTTTATTGCTTCATAGAGAACGCCTTCCAAATTTTGTCCCGTTCTTACGCAAAATCCCATAAACCATATGTCTTGACAGTTGTATACATTAGTTCCTGTACCCACCTGGCAATAAATCCTTTTTTATTTCAGTGTCGTTAAATTTTATGAGAATTCTTTAATATAAATATTTCATAAGACCCATGATAATTTTTATTACCTTTTTAACGGCTAATCGTCCTTATCTAAACAATTTCCATGTTCGAATATTCCTTGTTTATCACAACAAAATACATCTGGGATCGACAACCATTGTAATGCCTCATCTTTATCTGCAATCGCGTACTATGTTACTCTATAAACTCCATTTTAATTACGTAAAATGACTCCTTTTCCTGAGTTTTTCTATCGCAATGTTTTCAGCATTTTCCACTCCCCTCCGTACTGCACTCTATTTTCTTCTCTAACACTTGTTACTGCTCTAGACATCTGAAATGTACCCTCGCCTATTCTTTAAAACTCTCATTTTTTTTGACGTTTCCTCCCTAAATCTTTCATCGTAATATCCTAGCTCCGTCTAGAATTGATAACAATAATTTTCCATTGTTTTCTCAACATTTCCATTTCCTTTAGCACGTTTTCCCTCGAATCGATCATCTCCGGTCGTCACAAACAATCGTATTATAGATGAAATCTCCCTAACACCTTACAATACGTTTTCGTCACTTGCTTTGCAATCTTTCACTTAAACTTTTGCATCGTGTTTACGTGTATCCTTTTTTTCCGCACCTGATATGTTTTAATGCGTTCGAGAACTAGGGTTTCTGATCCCTGGAACGTACCGGTTAATGATAACATTTCTTGGGGTCACCGTACTTTTGTCCCTGAACAGATTATTTCTTCCCATGGAGTTTATTCACCTCTCGGTTTGGTGGGAACGTCAAACTCATTAATCACATTACTAATTGCTAAGTCCAAAGGTCGTTCCTTTGTTCTAAAAATGGGTTCGGCCCTCTTCCCGTTGATAGGCTGAATTGGTTTTTAATCGCTTTTGCTGCAGTTCAATTGGCTGTCAATATATCTCGGTCTAAAGTATATTGGGGAGTCCCTGTCCCTGATTATTTGTTGATACCATCTGTGATTTTTTTATCAATACTCGTCTCACTTTGTCTAATTATAGATCCCTACCGTAAATATGAATTCACTTTACTCTAATCCGATAGATGTCGTAGACGTGTCCGTTTTATAAGTAATTGATATTTTCTTTTTAAATTAAAGTGGGAAGCTACGATATTTCCTAATTTTCACTGTTGATCAATGCAATTCATCACAGTTCCCTCCTCTGAACTCAATTTGCTGTGGCTAACGTTGTATTTTATTTTAATGTCCTCTTCTTTTTTTTTTTTTTTTTTTTTTTTTTTTTTTTTTTTTTTTTTTTTTTTTTTTTTTTTTCGTTAGACACCGAAATTGTGTTCAAATTTAGACTAGCTATCTTCCCCTCCTCATTTGGTTATCCCCTATCTTTTTCCGTATCCTATTACTTCCTATCTCCCCCTCCTCATTCTGTTATCCCCTATCTTTTTCCGTATCCTATTACTTCCTATCTCCCCCTCCTCATTCTGTTATCCCCTATCTCTTTTCCGTATCCTATTACTTCCTATCTCCCCCTCCTCATTCTGTTCGGATTGTTAACAATCTTGAATTTGAATCTCATTGTATTCTTTATTTTCTTTTCGCGTAGATTTTACTTTATGAAATTTTCTTTAATTTTGATAGATTCAAAATTAATTTCTTTTTGCTGGAACACGCCCCTCGACTCGCGTGTTTTGGTGGTCCCCAACCAAATTGGACTAAGACCTCCCTTACAATGATTTAAGTAAAGATTGTTTACAATCTCGCGGCCTTTCGAACAACTGAAAAGCGGGTGGTCTCTTGGTGTGCAATTAATTGTTTTTTGTTTTGTAAGTATGAATATTTTTTGTGAAATGTGGGTTTTCGCACGACCTCACCCAATCCGACAATCAGTGGTATACATGTTTCATATAAATTTTCCAGCATTTTTTTTTTTCTTTATTTATTTAAACTTTATTTTATAATTCTTAATTTCTAATTGTAATTTCTTAATTCATCCAAAGTTGTTCTAGCCTAAGTGTTGTCCACTCTAATATTTAAAATTTTATAAATGTTCTTTATTATCCTCAAATTGGTTCAGCGTTCCTTTTTTCCTTTTTTTTTTTTTTTTCGAAATCTAAAATATTTATACCTTAATTCAAATGTTACCTTTTTATCTCTATACTTAATGTCTACCCTATATCTATAGATAAACTTTCTTATTTCAATATTTCAAAAAAAAAATCCCTAAGCATTGTTTATTTTTTTTTCAAAATGTCCCTTTTGTGTGCCATATAATATCTCTAATTCTCTCCTTTTGAGTGTTCTTACTTATCTAACATTTTTTTTTTTTTTTTTTCTTTTTTTTTTCTCACTAACACATAAAAAAAAGTAAAATTTTTTTTTTTTTTTCCACTAGAAAATCAAAATTAACGAATTTATTTGCCTTACTCTATTTCAATAATTGAATATGATTGTCGCTTATTAAGAACTTGTCCACTCACCCTCAAAGACTTAACGACGATCCGCCCCTCGCAAGCAATCTGATAATCTAATATTTTAGTAATTTTCTTTCTTCCCCCTCCCCAATTATAATGTATCCTAACATATTTTTATTTGTATTTCTCAATCGTTTATTTATTTATTAACATTTACAAATATTTGTAAACTTCGCACTCTATTCGTTGACTTCCACTAATTGTAAACCTGATTTTTGTTTCTTATTACTTGTGTAATATCTAGCTAAATGTAAAGCGCTATAATCTCCTTTTATCTCCCGAGTTGGCTGCGACCATTAGCTCCTTCCCGGCTGTAGTTATTGTAGAATTTTCTTTTGGTGAGCTGTTAACTTCGGTGCACTTGCTGCAACTAGCGTTTTCGCCCACACTTTCAATTGCGTGTATCCTCCTTTTTATGGCGTGGTAACGGTCACGGTATTTGTCCTTCTTGCTGGATTCCTCCCCACTCCTCTTCTTCATGTTCCGTTCTTCTGGTGTACATACCATTGTATCTAGTTTTCGTAGAAACTCAGCGGCGACAATCTCATCTCCTGATTGCCCCGAAAACCATAGCGATTGAATTTCCTTCGGATAATGTCTCATAATCTCGTCAACTATGCCCAACGGTGTGTCAGTAATCTTTAAAGCCTTCGCTAGCTCCCAATAGTTTGCGAAATGAGTGAGCATGGATATATTTTTCTTGGCATCATATACCCCTTCTTCAAGACGACGGCGAACTTCATTTTTCTTTATGTCTCCCCAATAGGTAGCTAAAAAATCTCGTTCGAAATCTAACATAGTCTCCCATCGTTTATTGTACAATTTTGCCCACGATTTAGCTTCCCCTTTCAAATTTTCCCGTACGACGACTAATGGATCCGTTCGTTTCACTTTTCTAGTGTATTCTTTTAAATCTTCCAGGAAACTAATGGGATTTTGATTTCCACCGGAGAATGATGGTCGTTCCTGCTGTGGTAACATTTCCACTACTTGGAGAACGCTTTTCGGCGCACTATCCTCTCCTATCACCGCCACTGTTGCTGGGCTTTCCAATTGTTTCTCGAGTTCTTGCATCTTATTGACGAGCGGTGCCAAAGCTGCCTGAATTATTGTAGTTATATCTCCTATGTTTATTGTTGAAGTCTCGGTTGTGACATTTTCCCCGATTGCTGTCACTAAAGCCTGGGCTCGCCTACTTGTTCCACGTTTCCCAACCATTTTCTTTATTTTCCGAGTGTCGCCTGGTTAATGTTTATATTTTTATCTTATTAAGCGACAACCTTATAATCTCTATTTTACTTTCCTAAATTACCTCATGTAAATTATGTTGCCTTCCTTATTCTATTTATTTACTTATTTTTTTTTTTTCCAATTTTCTCGTCTTTCTATATTTTTTATTTTATTTTTTTATTTTTCCTTTTACTTCGTTAACTTTTCTTGTTCCTTTTCCTCGGGTTTTTCCTGTAACATACCATGTGTGAGTCTCTCTTCACACTCTCGCTTATTTTCGCCCTGTTCCTCCGATTTTGTGTCGGTCTCCCCCTCTGGCTGAACGACTTCTATCATAACCTCGACTCGTAACTTAGACCTCTTTGAACGTCTAAATATCTCCCGTAATTCATCTCCCAACGGTATTTCTTTAGCTTCTAATTCCGTCGCATCCACTTTCCTTTTTTCCGCCATTTTTTGTTTAAAATTTTTAATGAATTTAACTCAATACCAACTATTTATTATAAATATACCTATATATATTTATAATTTATTTTATTTTTATTTTTATTTTTATTTTTATTTTTATTTTTTTTTTTTTTTTGAACCTGTCCCCCTATAAAACACAATATTTTCAATTATTTATATTTGTTTGCATGATGATTGTAACCCAAATTAGATCAACTCTACCATCACTCTTCATTTCAAATAAATGTAGGTAATTGCAAAAAAAAACGGAATGAATATTGTTACTCCAATGTTAATGAATATCCCGTGATTTTCGTTCAACCAATAACTACTCATTGTTTAGAATGCCAACCATTCCTTCAAGTTCCGCAATACCTACGATATTTTCGCAAAATCTGTTTAGAGTTCGCAATACCTATCTGGATGTTATTTCGTCAAATCCCCTCCCTTTTTTGGTCCGAATGATCAAATGTTCCCTTAAATAGGTATATACCTATAAAACATTCGTCTGTGATATTAAAGCTCTCAACTCGACACTATCCCCAATCAAATATTTTATGTTATTTTTATTTTATGTTCCTTATCTTTTATGTTATGACTTTTTATGTGATAATCCTCACATACAAACCCACAACATTAACTATAAACAAAGGGTCACTTTATGTAGGTAAGTTCCCCCGTTTTTATCTGTAAAGTCTGTTTATTTTTTCCGTAACCGAGTGTTGATATCATTTTCGAGTTTGTTTATTCTACAATCTCTTAAAGCGATGCGCGTTACCCCCGATGTCACCTACTTCAAAATTTTTCGATGTTTTGTTATCACTTTCGATGCTTAGGTTATCAATCTTTCGATGCTTACAAACACCGCGGTATCTCGTATCAGATTGTTTACATTACGGTCATTAACATTCTGGATTCAGGAATGTCAATACCATTATTCTGTCAATTTATGGCCTGCCTTGAATAAACTGTTTACGCTTGTATCTGACCTACATTCTTTGTTACGATATTTATAATCTCATAAGCAATCAACAAATTCATGGTCACTTGATTTAAACTTTATCGACACTTTTATAAATTATTTTAAAACATGTAGAGTTTATTCGTTAACACTTTTTTTTTTTATATTTAAATGTATTGTTTATATATTTATTTTCGTATATTTATTTATTAATTTATATATTTTTTTCGTGTTTATTTAACGGCGCACTGTTCTGATTTTTATTTTATTTTTATTATCACTTCATTTAACATAACGTCCTACTTATTATTATTATTATTTTTTTTTTTTTTTTTTGCAATAGATTGACCAATAAAAGTTTATTTTTTTTTTTTTTTTTAAAACAACTTGTAAAACTCTGATCTCCTGGTCACGGCACCAGTTGTAATGTATGTCTTTTTTCTACTCTCTTATATTTGTCTGTATTTTATTTACTCCTGGGCACTTGGCACCAGTCGTAATATTCTTCGATCGATATTTAAATTCTTAAGGCTTTGCATATGTGTGGTAGGGATGGAAAATTCCTCCCCTACGTCACACAAGCCTTTATAAATTTGGACCCTTATTTCCTCTGATAACTACAGAAAGCTACTTAAAGCTCCCTTGTACTACATACCTTTAGCGATATATGTACTTAACTAATAAATACGTTATTTACGACTTTGAACGTAAATATTTTCGTATTTAGGTTGTAATTAAACTCCATCAAACGTTGTGTAATTTTTTTGATTTATGATATAGAACTTTAATTACTTTAAATTTTGTGATAACCCTCTTGATTCTAAACAGAGTGTTGAATTTCAAACTGTATTGGTCTCTCTCTTGCAAATTTAACCTTAAGTGATTTCTCTAAATGAACTAACTTCCCTTTGACGTTTATTATGATTCCCTACATCCTAATGAATTCATGAATAAGCAATACTAATCGAAACTACACATGACTAATTGAACAGATAATTAAATATAACTCGAATGGTTAAATGTTAGTAAATTTGATTATGATTGTATCTCGTGTTTGCTGGGCGCCCCTCCGTTTAGATTCAGCTGCTATAAGGTACATATAAAGATGGATTTAGTAGGTTAATGTAATTAGTTAATTGCATATTTGACGAACTCAGAATAACCCTTTTTCTGGCAAAATTTGGCTCCTGCCTCCATCAAGTAAGCCGGGTGATCAGAAGTCAACCCAAAATTCGCACAGTCTTTTGGCACGGTTCAATTGATTGATACCTAAGTTATCGCGTCCCAATTGACCTTCCTTCGCCATCATGCACTGCCTTCAGGTCTTCCCCCAAGCCCAGATACCTCCAAATTCCTACTCCTCCAAAGTTTACTATTTACTTAGGGCGAACCGGTTTCGTCCTATATGCAATCATATACTCACGGGTTTGTGTGGAGTTACGGGTCGTGAATCCTCCCTCCACGTTCAAGAAATGAGACGAGAGTGACCCGACAGGCCTAAAGCACTAATTGTAAGTGAGTTCGTTTCATTCAATGAACAGTACATAAAAAGATATATATGTAAACATACGTTTTGGGAAGGTTTATAACTCGCAATGCGAAACTACTTGCAACGCATCCCGAGCTCGGATCTCGCCCATCAATTCTGTGAAATTTTCAGATTGATACCGAATATATACGTAAGAATAGTGGGTGATATAAATAAATATTAGTACATTAAGATCTTATCTGGCGATGTGTTCTGGAGATTCGCCATAACTCCAAGCTTTTGTTTGGTTTTGTTGACGGTTTTGTTTGAGAGATCCGCCATCTCTATGGTTTGATTAATGGTCCTTGTTACAGAAGCGAACACTGCCTTCTGTTGGTTGAACTGTATTTTTTTTTTCTTTCCCTCCCCTCCAATGTTCAACTTTTGATAAATTCTTGCTATCCCGTGATTCTCAATTGAAGCATGTAAATCCTCATTACCCCTTATTAAGCTATCCCGTGATCTTTCAACTGTTTCATGTTAAATCTTCAATACACCTCTTTTTACTATCCCGTGATTTATCAACTGTTTCATGTAAGTCTTCAATACACCCTATTAAGCTATCCCGTGATTTTCAAATGTTTCATGTAAATCTTCAATACACCCTTTTGAACTGCTATAATAAATCTGTTAATTTTCAATTGCTTAGGTCTGTAGATACCTCGTTACGTTCAAATTAAAAATAGTGTTTAATTCCTTTTTTTTCTTTAATAATTGCGCAATATAATAATATTATCCCGTTCCTAGAAGTTAATACCTAAGTACGATATCCACTAATCAAGGTCATTTTTTTTTTTTTTCTTTTTACTGTATTCGAACTAGTGCCCCAGTGACCGAATTATTTTGTAAACAATTTGAGCTTTGTAAACATTCTCTACGGCCTCGTGACCTAGATTCCAGCGTATGAGGTATGTTTACTTTAGACATTCCGGAGACGTGTGAGATGACTCTAAAAATTTTTCTTTGTTTGATAATGATGTACTTAGCGCAATTGTCTAGTCTGATACCCGATTACGTATACATATTTATTCATTTATATATACTTTGTCTCAATAAATAATTTATAATATTGATATGTATATACATAAATTTTATGATTGAAATAATTTCTAATATCATAACTTATTTCAAATGCTCTGGATTTTCTGAAATTATATTAATACATACATAACATTAAATATAAAATATTGATTTGCAAATTTATCACACATAACTACTTTCAATAGTTATTGATGAATTCAGAGGTAGGAATCGATACCCTTTTCCTCTTTTTATATAAGTGTTTTTCTTTTTTTTTTTTTTTTTTTTTTTATTATAATTTTTCTTGGGAACAAAAATTACATATATATATGTTTATATACTTACATATATAAATATATAAAATATACTTATTATACTTATAATATTTTAATATAGTTACATATCACCTATTAAGCGAGTAATATCTTGGTCAAATAATTAATCCAAATACCAATGTTTGCTCCATTCCGCTTTCTCCTTGGAATCTGTAAAATTTTATAACGGAAAAGACTTACCCCTACCAAGGTTTTTTCCGACCGGGAAATACACGGTAACCTTGCTGCAATTTTCCTAAATTAATTTTATTTTCCTAAATTGAATTAAATCTTTTTGACTTCAATTTTTTTTTTTCATTTAATCTAATTAATTAAAATGATGTATGAACTCTATCGTTCTAAACTGTATTTCATCTCAAAACTCGTTGGTTAGATAACACTTTAAATGATAGTTACTTCACGATTAATTTAGAGATGGTAAATTGTTGTTAAATTAAATTTTTATCCCTCCGAACTTTTATGTATTAATAAAATATTATTTTGTTTTATTATTATTATTTAAGATAATTAATTTAATTATTTATTATTTGTTAGAACACTTTCACTTAGATTGAACACACGTATTTAATTATAACTTCATCACGCTAAATTATCACATCACTTCAGTTATTTATTGCACTAATATTAAACGCGAAATTTCTAAGTTTAAAAATACGATATTAAGTGATTATAAAATCCGAATTTCCCACTAAAACATATTGTATTTATCACGAGCACTTTTATTTTTCACAAGTAAATAATGCGTTGGCTTTATTGTTATTTTTCACTGACTCTAACTGCAAAGTATTTTTTTTTGTTTTTTGACTAGAATGTGAAATTTTTCTAAGTATCAAAATAATTATCACTTAGAATTTTTCAAATTTAAATCACCCACCGTTTCGTCACGTTCCGCGAAGTTACAAACTTTTCGACCACGACCGTAGACTGTCCTCAACTGGCATTTGTCTAGACTTTTATACCCCTCTCAGGTCCAATAGATCGTACCTGAATCTCCTATAATAAACCAATCTAATTACTATCAACTCGTAATTTCTTGAAACCTCTCCATTATTGTCGAATGCGGTCTCTTTGTACGTTTTGCGTTTGATACATTAAATTCTGTCTCGTACTCCCATACTTACAAGATCCGGATTTAGTAAGATCCATGTTTAATGGCCCAACTTCCTTTGTCCTGGTGTTCATACAAAACTAGCTTGAATTTAATAATTTTAAAGTTCTATTTTCATATATTTCGTAACATGTCCGTGCGTACGGCATCTACCATATGTTCCAAATCTGTCCCCAAATTCGCCTATCAGAGATATCTTCATGTCGAAGCCTTTCTCGCAAATTGTTCATTTTTATTTTATTATTTTTCCTCGAGTTTTTCTGTATTCTATATGAACCTTTCCATTTAAAACCGAATTTTCTCTATTTACGTCGTATATTTGAATTTTCCATTTTTTCTCGAATTTTCTTTTATTCACGACACTCTTTCCATGAATTTCCTTATTTATTCTTACGCTATTGTTCATATCTCTATAGATTTTTATATTTCAAGCCGTATTTATTTTATTCACTGTTAATCTAAGATTTCCTTTGTTTTTCTCTGTCGTATCTCCTTTCCCCTCACTTCCCTGTACTTCCTTGATATAACCATATCGTTTTTTGATGTTTGCTGCCTCTTGGAAAATTTCATTTTCTATTTGTTATTAATAAATATATCATTTTTTAACATCTTTATAGGAGATACCCCCACTTCGGCCCTTAAATTTCTGTCATTTTTATTGCTTCATAGAGAACGCCTTCCAAATTTTGTCCCGTTCTTACGCAAAATCCCATAAACCATATGTCTTGACAGTTGTATACATTAGTTCCTGTACCCACCTGGCAATAAATCCTTTTTTATTTCAGTGTCGTTAAATTTTATGAGAATTCTTTAATATAAATATTTCATAAGACCCATGATAATTTTTATTACCTTTTTAACGGCTAATCGTCCTTATCTAAACAATTTCCATGTTCGAATATTCCTTGTTTATCACAACAAAATACATCTGGGATCGACAACCATTGTAATGCCTCATCTTTATCTGCAATCGCGTACTATGTTACTCTATAAACTCCATTTTAATTACGTAAAATGACTCCTTTTCCTGAGTTTTTCTATCGCAATGTTTTCAGCATTTTCCACTCCCCTCCGTACTGCACTCTATTTTCTTCTCTAACACTTGTTACTGCTCTAGACATCTGAAATGTACCCTCGCCTATTCTTTAAAACTCTCATTTTTTTTGACGTTTCCTCCCTAAATCTTTCATCGTAATATCCTAGCTCCGTCTAGAATTGATAACAATAATTTTCCATTGTTTTCTCAACATTTCCATTTCCTTTAGCACGTTTTCCCTCGAATCGATCATCTCCGGTCGTCACAAACAATCGTATTATAGATGAAATCTCCCTAACACCTTACAATACGTTTTCGTCACTTGCTTTGCAATCTTTCACTTAAACTTTTGCATCGTGTTTACGTGTATCCTTTTTTTCCGCACCTGATATGTTTTAATGCGTTCGAGAACTAGGGTTTCTGATCCCTGGAACGTACCGGTTAATGATAACATTTCTTGGGGTCACCGTACTTTTGTCCCTGAACAGATTATTTCTTCCCATGGAGTTTATTCACCTCTCGGTTTGGTGGGAACGTCAAACTCATTAATCACATTACTAATTGCTAAGTCCAAAGGTCGTTCCTTTGTTCTAAAAATGGGTTCGGCCCTCTTCCCGTTGATAGGCTGAATTGGTTTTTAATCGCTTTTGCTGCAGTTCAATTGGCTGTCAATATATCTCGGTCTAAAGTATATTGGGGAGTCCCTGTCCCTGATTATTTGTTGATACCATCTGTGATTTTTTTATCAATACTCGTCTCACTTTGTCTAATTATAGATCCCTACCGTAAATATGAATTCACTTTACTCTAATCCGATAGATGTCGTAGACGTGTCCGTTTTATAAGTAATTGATATTTTCTTTTTAAATTAAAGTGGGAAGCTACGATATTTCCTAATTTTCACTGTTGATCAATGCAATTCATCACAGTTCGCTGCTTGACTCGCCGAAAACCGTTCGCATTACTTTCAAGTAGAGTACATTTGTGCAAGCCGCCCGTTGCAAGATGACGGCGGATGACGGGTTGCTACAAAGCAAAGTAAATACGCTAATTAAGCTCATTTTAAAGTTTATTTTAGAAGAGGTGGAAGAATAAATTAGGAAGATGAAAATAAATAAACATATTGAAAAGATAGTAATAGCACCATAAATAAATAATTTTAGGGTGGCATGTATATTGATAAGTGGCATCTTTGCTTCATCTCATCTCTTTATGAGTATTCGAGTATTCGGCGAGTCAAGTAACTTGCTACTTGACTCGCCGAAAAACGTTCGCATTACTTTCAAGTAGAGTACATTAGTGCCTGCTACCCATTGCAAGATGACGGGCTGCTACACAACAAAGTAAATACGCTAATTAGCTGATTCTAATGCTTATTTTAGAAGAGGTGGAAGAATAAATTAGTAAGATAAAAATAAATAAACTATGGACACAAAAAGAGATTAATAATATTAGAATTAGATAAAGCCTAAGAATTAACAATGAATTGTAAAGAGCCCTTGAGGTGATTTTTCACAAAAACGGCGCTCTACAAATTATCCAATTATTATTATTATTATAAATAAATAATTTTAGAGTAGCATCTTTGCTTCAACGCCACGACATTTCTATGCGTGAAATGAACGTAATGGCGCAGGGACGTGTGGTGTGGGTCGCTACTCGCCGAAAAAATAGAATGAATTGGATTGACTATACCAAAAGCTGACTAAACTACTCTAATAAAATAGTGGTGTTCGGACACGTTTAGTTACTAATATACTCTTTACTCGACTAAAATACTTGCCGTGTGCGAACGGCTCTTAACCCCGCACCAGTCCTACGATAGAGAACACTGTTACACAAGCAAGAATCTCTTAAAAATAATTCTACTTTAGAACTGTTTCCATGTAAGGATGCAATTGGCTTGGTGTGAGTGAGGTGACAGGTTCAGGCAGTGACTATTCAGTATACATACTGTTACTTACACTAAGCCAATTGAACCGCCCAGTCACAGAATTAATGCACCAAATTAATTATTGTTAATTTCTCTTTTAGTTACATAATGGAAGGAGAACCAATTTTCAAGTATGATGGAGAGACCAAGGCTGAGAAACTGGCCAGGAAGACAAAGGATGCGCCATTCATGGTTGCCGGTGAGTTTAAAATTTAATTTATGTAACGGTGCATACCAGGGTTTGTCAATTATTTCAACTTTTGAATTCAGAAACGCCCGGGCTCTCAAAAGTTGCGTCTTACAAAGAAAATGAGAACTACTCAAAAAAAAATTTTTTTAAATGGTTATTAGCCCGCTAAAATGCATTGAAAATCAGAAAAATATCATAAAACATTTTTAATTTTTTTTTTTATTTCAATAATTTAACCTTTTAACGTTTGTTTGTTATTAAAAAATGCGTACAGCTGATAAAAATGAAAAAAAAATCAAGTTTTTGGAATACAAGTCAACAAGAATACTGATTTTTTCCAGAAAAAGTGTTATTTTCCCCTTTTATATTTTTAACAAACACATCACATATGTTTGAAAAATTTATTTTTTTGCATTCTTTGTACTGCAGTTATGGAATAAAAATTAAGTTTGGTATAAAATATGAACCATTTAATAGTGAACAACAATTAAATTTATTTTTACGTTTTCGAATAGCTCCAAGGAACCAGCGTCATTGATCCCTTAGGCACTGGTCTGAGTTCAACAGCTCAGCTGTGAAATGAAATTCCTCCTTCCTGTTCTCTTCAAGACCCAGGTTCACTCTTTCCTTTCCTCAAAAAGACCCCCCATACAGTATTCCCAGAAATTATTTTTCTCAGGGCCTCTCCATTTGGAGATAATGTAAAAAAGTTAACGGAAAAAAATGTCAAAAAATTAAAGTGCCTCTTTTATGACAGTTATTTTAAAAGTGACCATGATTCAAGCAACAAAAGTTAAACACACACTGGGTCGACGTATGCTATGTAAGCGACACATTACGATATCTGGACTTTTTTAATGTGAATACCGCACAAGAGTCTCCAACTGCTTCTGTCTGGAGCCAGTGAGACAATGGCATCCTCAATTTGGGTATGTTATGAGGCTGAATGTTGTAGGAAGGGGAAGGAGATGGGAAAGAGGAAAGTGAGGAAGTACCTGGCTATTCAGATCTGGTCACCAAACACGGCGAAAACCATTTCGTGCAACGTTTCAATTCTGAATGGTGGTCTTACACCAGGGCGATACTGAGAGTATCTTCCACTCTGGAACGTGCCGCAAATATATCTTCCACTCTGGAAATATACTATATATTATTTTTAATTAATTACAGATGCTTGAGAATCACACTGGCTACATGCATCGCGTTGCCAGTGTGATTCTGAGGCATCTATTAGCATATTAGTGGTGCAGATATCGAAATGTAGATAGGTAGCGTATGTCAACCCAGTATGTTCTTACCTTAACTATGTTTAACATAATTATTTTAATGACGATCATTGTTATCAATAAGGACTCTTATAATGATCCTGTTTATGGCTCAGCACTTGGAAATGTATATTTTAATATCCCTATGCAAACACTCCTTTTAATAATGATGATATTATCTGCCTGATAAGTACCTGATAACCATATGATCAAACACTATTAAATTTCAATTTCCATTTCAGATCACAATATTATGAAAACTGATATGAAATCTTTGAGATTTCTCCAAAAAATTAATTCAGTTCAATGAGGAATCTATATTATTGGCAAAATATCATTTAATGTGCAGTGAAATTCTCTTATAAGGTTTTCAAGGTGCTGGAAAATAAATTCTTATCTGGAAAATGTTTCACTTGTGTGTGATAGTAAGTCATCAACTTTTTGCTAATTTTTTATACTTGGTATGTTTTAAATTTCCAAGTAGTTAGAAACTAAAAAATATAATAATTTGGTGCAATATTTAGTTACTATACTTTTTGCAATAATTTGTTTCGTAATTTATTTATTGTTGTCAAGTTCAATTTGTAGAACGCCATTTTCATTTTTATTTCTTTATATATTCAATAATATTATTATTCAATAAAAACAGTTTATTTATTTATAAACTGTTTTTATTGAATTGCTGTGTAATTATTATTATTCGTGACAGCTGTTTCGCCTTCTGAAGGCAGTTGACAGTTGGCAAAAGACAGTTTGATAATGCCTTCAGAAGGCGAAACAGCTGTCACACGTAATAATAATTACACAGCAGAACTTGTTTATAAATAAGCGGCCGTTCAAGTATTACATAACACACTTCTGGCGGGGGGTCTTGTAAAACGTTACTGTGCGTTACCGGGGCGGGAGGGGGGGTTCGAACAATGCGTTACGTAACATGTTTTTTTTATTTAATTAAAAAACCAGGGATTTAAAATCTTCCAAGTTGGCAATCCTTTTCATTTATATTGTATGAGGAATCTCTCGACTGTATTGTATGTCTTTTTTTTTATTTTAAGCGACTTTCCAGTACTTTGCGCAACTTAATTGTGACTTTTAGGTAAAAATAGTCACTTGGGTGTTACGTAACATTTAGGTGGTGGGGGGGTACAGAAAAACGCGTTACGTGGGGGGGAGGGAGGGTCAAAAATTGCATTACGTAATACTTGAACGCCCCCTAAACTGTTGTTTCGTAATATTTTTTGCAATGTTTATATATATTATGGTTATAATCTTTTTTTTTACGTTAACTCCACACAAATCAATTCGAGTGTATTTTGTAAAATAGTATCGGTAGGTAATAATAAATCATTATTTGTCATTATGTATTTACGACATTAGTTGCCGAGAGGCCCTGATAAAAATAATTTCCCTCGGGGCCTATGCCATCTTTGGAGATGCTATGAGATCCCTTCGGAAGGTATTTTTAGGGAGAAGAAGGATTGAACATGGGTCTTGAAGAGACCCATGTCGCAGGAGGGAGGAAACACACAAGGCCAGCAAATCATTCCACAGCCGAGCTGTTGAACTGAAGAACGAATCGTAGAAGCGACCCTTTTCACGTGACAAATGTCAACCGTTTACATATGTTAGACGCGTGTTTCCCGATTATGCACCGGTGCCGAAGGGATCAATGAAGCTAGTTCCTCGGAGCATCTTCTATTGTAATACAGGTAGAACAAGAACAGCATACCTACCTGACGCTTGTGTTCTAATGTTTGTAATAATAATTTATTTAAAATAATATATAGTATATTTGCGGCATGTTCCAGAGTGGAAGATACTATCAGTATCGCCCTGGTGTAAGACCACCATTCAGAATTGAAACGTTGCTTAAAAATGGCTTTAGCCGTGTTTGGTGACCAGATCTGAATAGCCAGGTACTTCCCAACCTTCCTCTTCCCCACCTCCTTCCCCTCCGCACTACCTTCAGCCTCACAACATACCCCAATTGGGGATGCCATAGTCTCACTGGCTCCAGACGGGAGCAGTTGAGATTCTTGTGCGATATTCATTGTAAAAAAAAAAAAAACCGCTTGTTAACATAGGGGTATTTATCAAATTGAATTGAATTGTTTCTGCACAGTGTCGATAGTTTTTTTTAGTAATTTTGGGGCTTCGGACCAGAGGTGGCTGTTGTTGTGTTGATATTATTTGGGATGAATCACAATGGAAGTGAGCTAAAATATTCTATAGTCTGTGATAATAATTGCCAGGTGACGATTATTTCAACACATTATTTTTATCTATCAGAAAAAGCACTCGATAACGTAAACAAACTGAAAATGCAATTTAACTTGCACTTTCTATACTTTGTTTTATGGACGATTACTTTTATCTTTATTGAAAGCTAGATAATAAGCAGATTTATTAGAATTGGGGATTTTCTCTGACAATGTTTGAGTGTTTCATAACATTCAGTGAGGAAGGCAAAAAATACAATATCTAATGCAATTCTCCATCGATTATTTTTATACAATGAATGAAACACTTGTATTTAATGAATTTTAATAAAAGTAATATTTTTTTTTATGTTTATCGCCTTTGATAAGTTAACAATCATTGTAATAAAAATAACTCTCGTTACTCGCGCAAAATGAATTTAACCACTCAGTCTAATTTGTTCGGTTTTCGGAACAACTCATTATTAGTTTTGTAGAAATCGTTGTGTCTCCCTTACTATCATGGTGAGAAATATGATCTAAACAGTATTAGAAACGGAAAACATCATGCTTTATGTTCAAATCTAAAAGTTAATCGCAGATTAATTCAAATGTACACCTTTATGAAACCAAAGTTTTCCACTGCAATTTTGGGAATTTTTTATTGATTATTTTTACATGAAACGATGAAAAAGTGAGTTAACGATATTGTTTGTAATACATTAGCCTAGTAAAATATGTGTCTTTTTTTCCATTATTAGTAAACATAAGGTGAGCCAGTTTTAAAACTTTTTTATGTCTATAATTTTGAAGTGTATTTCAAAACAGATTTTGATTTTCGGTTGCGTTCAGAAATATTCTATTTATTTGGATTTTATTGCATGGTGGAAATATTTTAACCTTCTGACAAAATAGGCCCGAGGTTAAAAGCACCTTCTGACTTCATTTTACCCTCGAAGTGATTTAATCACTAAAAGGCACTATTCAAAGTTATACATTTTAATTTTATTTTATTAAAAACATTTAATTTTATGTCTTTCACAGAAAATCAAATGTAATTTTTTCATGTAACGGCCGAACAGCGCCGTTCTGCTTTTTTCAACATTTGAAAAATCCTCGGTTCTAGGGTGGTTTCATCTTTCTACAAATTTCTGATAAGCTGAAAGGATAACAACACTGTGTGCTTTTCTGTTGATAAAAATTTGTTTATAGGCTGAAAACGAATCTAGAATCTCCATTAAACGGAGACCTTTCAAATGTGGAAAATGATGATTGGCTATTGATAACAACTCTACATTTGATTTTTTGAGAAAAAACACAACCCAATGATGATACAAAACTTATAGACACGTTGTAGAGATAAGGTAAATGTTTAACACTAAACTATCAAAAATTGCATGGGGTCATGTGATATCTCCAACCAAATTACGTAAATAAGTACCAAAATGCCCTCAAAAGTATGTGATGAAAAAGTTCCATTACAGAGCAAACAATAGTAAAGGCCAAAGAATAACGTTTCATTCGTGAACACACACAATTTTCTTATTATTAAAAATAATACAATTATTTTGATTATTTGTCGAAGATTTTAAGTGCCATTAGAGAAAGTGAGATAGAAAATGTAGCAACACACAAGCATAAAAAGGACAACTACTGGCAGTATGTCGACTCATACACTGTTTCGTATTTGTCTTAATGAAGCAAGTAAGCGTGTTGTCATCTCAATCACACCCGTGATGTAGAATGTAGTATTCGACGCAACTATATGTAGTATATACGGGGTGTCCGGGGATAAAGTGCATTAACTTGGGGAGGTGATTCTACGTGATGGTAGGAGTAAAAAAGATTACTTAACAACTTATTTCGAAATTCCAACGTGCATAAAAAGGACAACTACTGGCAGTATGTCGACTCATACACTGTTTCGTATTTGTCTTAATGAAGCAAGTAAGCGTGTTGTCATCTCAATCACACCCGTGATGTAGAATGTAGTATTCGACGCAACTATATGTAGTATATACGGGGTGTCCGGGGATAAAGTGCATTAACTTGGGGAGGTGATTCTACGTGATGGTAGGAGTAAAAAAGATTACTTAACAACTTATTTCGAAATTCCAACATTTTTTTTCCCATACAAAAAGATCTACCTACTAAAAATCCTTAGTGTGAGGTACGATCTGCCTGCCAGGCACGATCGTGGCAACAATAAATGGTGGTGATAGGCCCGTATCGTAACAGCGAAAAATAATAAAGCTGGCCGCGCTCGCCAGTCTAATTTTATCTTTTTACCACAAAACTACCCCTAAAAGTTGGAATTTCGAAAAAATTTATTTATCTTTTTTACTTCCATTATCACGTAGAATCACCTCCCGAAGTTAATGCACTTTACCCCCGAACACCCTGTATACAAATGAAAGAGATCTTTTCATTTGAATAATGTCGAGCCACAAAGTGTTTGCTTTCTTCGTTAACAATTTCGTTAATATATATTTCATCCATACACACATTTTCTGTGAATGTTGTCTATCTTTGTCAAATATGATCAAAATTTGAATTAAGAATTTTCTGGAAACGTAACTGTGTTTATATTCCTGGGCTCCCACCAAGGTTCGTAGAAAATTTATACCTAACAAGGTTCGGTCATCGAGAGGGTGGAGCGGTGATTGTTTAGAAAGTCATGACGTCGGTTGAAGTTCATTCTCAACCGGGAGTTTTTTTATTTACTGCGATAAAAGTGTCTGAATTCATTACGTTGGTAATTTTGTATACTTATTATTACTTATAAATTATTTTATTACTATTTGGAATAAAAGTAAAAGTCCTTGGAATACCTGCAGTGTTACTTCCACAAATTGATGATGTAGATTTGAGGTTAACAGTGATGAATAATGTCAATTTTTCAAATTGAAAGTCTCATTTAACAAACTTTCATAGCCAGGATTAAACAAGGGAAAGTTAAAAATAATTCAATAATAATAAACGGCACATTCAAGGTGGAAATATTCAAAAACGATCAGAGTATTACCAGAAGCAATATACATATTAATATAGACGCTGGCCAACTGTCAAGTGACAAATGACCTTTAGTTTGGGTAGCTGTCGGATCGAATCCCGGCGTGGCAAATAAATTTTATTTGATTAATTTGTGTATTTCACTATTTATTCATTTAAAAATAATATATAATATATTTGCGGCACGTTCCAGAGTGGAAGATACTCTCAGTATCGCCCTGGTGTAAGACCACCATTCAGAATTGAAACGTTGCCTGAAGTGGCTTTCGCCGTGTTTGGTGACCAAATCTGAATAGCCAGGTACTTCCCCACCTTCCTCTTCCCTATCTCCTTCCCTTCGCACTACCTTCAGCCTCACAACATACCCAAATTGGGGATGCCATAGTCTCACTGGCTCCAGACGGGAGCAGTTGGGACTCTTGTGCGGTATTCATGTAAAAAAAAAAAAGCTGTGGTCGATATTCCTGTCCCGGTTACATGGAACCGGTTCTTTTGCTGTCACTGGAACCGTAGATGTTATTTCACCGAAGAACTGGTTATTTTTGGAACCAGTTCTTTGTGGAATATTTTTAAAATGTTAGAAAATTGTAAAAAATTACAGATTATTTTGAAATTTTTGAGGAAACGGTTGAATTTTTCACAGAATTGTTCTAGTCACCCCCCCCCCCTATGGTTTTTTCTTTTTGAATGAATGGTTCCAATGGAACCATGTGTATGAATTTTCTGCGAACCTTGGGTTCCCACCTTACATTTTCTATGGTCTATTTGAAAGTTGAAGTTTGGATCAGAAAAGTGATTCTATATCTTTTGTGGGATCGTTATGAGATAACGGACGTGATCTCCTGTCAGATGTGTGATTTATTTGCTTTTTCTATGTACAACGTACATTAGAGGAATAAATAATCATGCATACTTAACTATATAAATATGTGACAGTAAATATGTAAAAATCCCACAAATCTGACTGGAGATCACGTCCGTTATCTCATAACGATTCCACAAAAGATATAGAATCGCTCTTCTGATGGGATCCCACCATTACTTGCCAGACAAGTTTTAGTTTTGTGAGACAATAATAATGTGTCTGTAAAGTTTGTAATGTTCTTAGGTGTTTTAAGATGAAAAATGGCTCCAACCAAAAGGTTTAAAATAAAACATAAATGTGTATGCTTCATGTTATATTATCTTTTGTAGGTATCCTTGGATGTTTGGGTGCAGTGGGCATCGGAGCCTACAAGTACAAGACCAGAGGCCAGATGAGCACCTCCATCTACCTGATGCAGCTCCGAGTCATCGCGCAGGGCACCGTCGTCAGCTCCCTCATTGTGGGCATCGCTTATCAGATGTACAAGGATTACTACCTGAAACCCAAATCCGACTTGACCTCAGACACCAAATAGGTTCACTTTGTGCGTAGGGAACACCAAATTGGTTCACTTCGTGCGTAGGGAACACCAAATAGGTTCACTTAGTGCATAGTCATAAGTCACTGGCTTACCCAGTATTTATAACACATACTTAGACAAATTGTCACCTCACATTACTTAATTAATCCCTGAATTGCATTTTACTCGATCTCTCTTACAGTCTTTGATACTATTTTATTTTATAGAATACCCAAAACATGGTTTTGCATTTGAATATAGTACTTAATATATTTCTTATCTGTCCATTTGATATGTGATACACTGCAGTGACTTAAAACAAAACAAATTAATTCATGTTTGTTTGATATATTTTTTTATCATTTACACAGAGGAGACATGAAAGAGTATTATATAAGTCAGAATTGATTTAAAACGACGCATTTTATTATTATTTTAACCCGGCGAGCGTTATGTTCTAATTTGTAACATCGAGCATAAGGATGGGTAATATTCACCTGAAATTTTTACTTAGATTACTATTTTTAATTCGATAGTTTGCTTATTTTACCCGTTTTCTAATTACTTGTTATTAGAAACTAGGAATAGAAGTGTTATAGTTAGCAGTTTAATAATTTTTCTTAGAGAATTCAATTTATGGCGCTTATAGTATATAAAACTAAATAAAATCACAAAAAATTAACATCTTCTAAGGTTTTGATCATAACAAACACAAATTATAATAGTTTTTTTTCTCTACAACTAATCAGACTTGAAAAATAGTAACACCGAGCGCTAGGTGGGTAAAACTCACTCGACGACAACTTAGATGACATCTAACTACCTTGCTGAGCAGTGGCTGACTAAATCCTCATTTCTTGTCGCTTCCTTGCCCCCACCCGCGGGGCACGGAACAGTTGAGAGCAGCCAACAAAAATTATCGAGCAACAAAGTTGCCTCGGGTAAATTTTACTCAACCTTACCTTCGCCGGGTTAATGCATTTCAAAATATGTTCCTTTAAGCTTGAAGAGTCTTGAAATGTAACAATTTTGTATTGTTTTCTACTAAATAGTGTCAATTGAATTTAAGCAAACTAATTGTTATACATAATGCAAATAGGACTATATTTTGCATATTTATTATTTCCAATTAGTTATATCTATAACGGTTTTCCAGAAAATAAATAAATGTATTTTTTATCTATCTCGTTAAGAAGGTATTACTAATTGTTTGTATTGCGCCGGTCGTGATTTTATTGAAGTGTCAAATATAATATTTCGATCTATGTTTCTATATGATTTGACATTTCTTTGATGTTACAATTATTTTTTTATAAATCCGTGAAAATGTGTAAAATAAAACATTGTTTTTCAAGAAAAATTATATTGGTGAATAAATTTTAAATGGATTTTTTATTTTATAGTTTTAATTTTATTTTCATGTGCGTTATTTCAAAACGTTTATGAAAGAAACTAACATATCTTTAATTAATACATCGTCGTTGATACTGAAATATGTTATATATCATTTGACAAGTAACGAATCGATTATCCATGGTGAAGCCAACTTAAGAAATAAAAAATTTTAATTTTTTTTTTATTTTAACTTTATGAGTAAAACCTCAAATTGTAATATTTAAATAAATGAAGACAATATAAGCGAAACTCAATCGAAAATCTGGAAACAGAAAAATCAGAAAAACATATTGACACCTCTGGGACTCAAACCCAGGAATCTCTTGCTTTCCGGACAAACAGTGCGTTTGCCCGGAAAGCAAGAGATTCAAGATTTATCCAGACACTATCTAGAGAGCATTTAGTTCGGGTTTGAATCTTGCAATCATACATAAAGATAGTTGCCAATAATATGCGCGTTAAAGAAAATGAAGATAATGTAGGTGGTTCTTAGTCGAAGTATGGTACAGTTAAACATGACCGAATTTCATATCGACACCGTGGCGCAGTGGTTAGCGCGTTTGCCCGGAAAGCAAGAGGTCCTGGGTTTGAGTCCCAGAGGTGTCAATATGTTTTTCTGATTTTTCTGTTTCCAGATTTTCGATTGAGTTTCGCTTATATTGTCTTCATTTATTTAAATAAGAAATAAAAAATTGCCATTTTCTGTAGATATATAAATACTGTCTCCAGACATGCAACGTTTTGTTACAATGTAAAGATGAGAAATTTGGATACTTTTCCATCAAAAAAACAAAATACATTTTTTGACATACAACATACTTATTGCAGTATCAACGGTGACATTTGTTTTGGTGACCGGCCAACTCAGAATGAAACCAACTCAGAACCACCTCAGAAGGGTCATTGAGTAATGATAAAAATATATTAAAAAATTGGTTAAATGGGTTAAGTTAGGTTAGGGTTACCGGCTATTTTAAAATAATTTTTTCATAGCTTTTAATGATCTTTCTGAGGTGGTTCTGAGTTGGTTTCATTCTGAGTTGGCATAGAACCCTTTTTTTACATTTTTACATAAGCTCTACATACGAGGCCCTGAGGAAAACAATTTCCCTCGGGGATGCCTCATCTTTTGTGATGCTGTGTGTAGGGTCTTTTTAAGGAAAGGAAGGTGAAGAAGTTCTGGGTAGCGATGGGTAGGTTCAGCTGGAGTGGGCTCTTAAACTTCTTCGCGGGAAGCGAATCCTACTCCTACTCCTTTTTCAAATCAGCTTTTTCAAGAGAACCAGGGTTCTTGTGCGGGTTCTATTCAAGGTCCGGTTCCGCCCGAACCGGTGCGTCCCAGTAGCCGCAATAGCACCCAGTCCGCACCCAAGAACTCGGACTCGAACGAATCATCGATATCGGTTGGCGTGATATTGAGTTATTCTTCCATTTGTCGCGTACATACTTAATGCAAATTTAAGACTTATATGGTTTTCTCATGGATGCCATTGTCAGAACTGGACCAAATTAAAATGGGACTCGAAGGTCCGGATAGCCTATAAAAGATTCGGCCGAGTATCTTTAATTTGCTCCTAAGAATTGAAGAGTTCCGTTACTTTGTCATGGATCCCATCATCAAAAACTAACCAAACTCTCATTAAACTACCCTTGAAGTGCATCCTTTGCAATAAAAAAAGAATCATCGGAATCGGTTGGCGTTATATTGAGTTATTCGTCCATTTGTCACGCACATACTTATATGGTTTTCTCATGGATGCCATTTATAGAACTGGACCAAATTGAAATGGGACCACACGGGAAGCACCAGCTTTCAAATAAAAAAAGAATCATCAAAATCGGTTCACCCCAGTGGCGGATTATCCCTAAGGCAAAGTAGGCACGTGCCTGGGGGCGCGAGGTTACGAAGGGGCGCCGATTTTTAAACAAAAAATAATAATATAAAATTAATTTTGTAAGTAAGTATGCACCTTCTCACACAATATAAAAAAATTCGTTTGAATTATAAAAATTGAATTGAAGTATTATAGAAAGGCCACAAAACAACTCTGTATCGACACACACTTCTTGGTTCATTCGCATTCATAAATTGCCTCATGGTTGCGTTGCGGTGCACAGTAACGGAAGAAAAATGCGGGTAGGAGATACTTTCAAACGTGCGCTCTTTAAAATGATTTGACGGTACACGGTCGGTATACGGTCTCTTGGCGTGGTCCAATATTATTTAAGTATTTAATTCACTTGATCATGCCATGACTTCCTTGGCTTTCCCTGACTTCTTCCACAATTCACTTTATCAACTCTTTTTAATGCCCTCACCAAATAACTGTACCTTTTAATCCTATCCAACAAGTGCACTTGACGTGATTTTATCACTAAACGACACTAAGGTCAGTTGGGGCAATTGCGGCATATTTTTTGATTTTTTTTTAACAGTCATCTTTACAGATCACTTGACTGCAACGACTTGGATTTTAAGTTGTTTTTTTTGTGAAGAACTCGTCAACAATAATTTGTTTTTCAGAAAATGTTTGCTTTAATTGAAAAAAGCCTCTTGATTTTGTTAAAATGAAGTGAAAGTAAAAAATGGAAATTAGACGCATTTGCCCCTCTCTTGGCCCCTCTATGAGGTAAATGCGTAAAAGACGTATTTTTTTACCTAAATTTCAAATTCCAATAACAAAGATTATTATATTAATTGTTCATACATTTTTTCTTCTGATCAAAATAAAACAATATATTTCCAGATAAAGACAGCCAAAATATATTTTTTTTAGAAATTACGGGGCAAATGCGTCAATTTAGTGAATGCCGCATTTACCCCTTCTACTAAACATGCATTGCCAACCATTTAGTTATAAGATAGATGGAATATAATATATCGAGGGAACTTATCTTCTTTAAATATTATTGCAACTGTCTTTGTTCTAATTTGAGTTGTTTCAAACACTAGCGGTGTATTAAAAACCTGTTAAAACCTTTGGTATTTTAAAAAATAAGTAGATAAGGTAAGCAGAAGGCCGTGGGTTTGAGTCCTATTGGCGGCATGTATCTTTTCTCGGGAGATTTTTTCAATTTGCATTATACTCTTACAATTTATACGCACCAGATTTAAATGTCCAGGTTAAATTTTCCCCACAGGAAAAACTAAACCCTTTCACACACTTCCCCAAATGATCATCTATTCAATCCACGCTATGCAATTGCACTATATAAGTATTATAAATACAAAACAATACAAGAACAACATGTCAACCTACCAGAGACCAAATGGGAAAATAATTCTCCGACTCTAGATATTTTCATATCAGAGGGTTCGGCTGTTTGGAACTCCTAATTTGACCTATAAATCCTACTGATCCCTCAAAATAAATATTTAAAAAATCTTTTGTAATTCTACATGTATTTAAAATGACTGATTTTTGCATTTTTATATATAAATTCTTTGAAAAATCTAATATGCCTAAATTTTGAATGAGTGACCTAGGTATAATGCCGGTAGCCGAAATAACAAATGGTAATATTTTTATAGTCTGAGAGTGCCAAATTATTTTAATCTCATTTCCTAAATCTGTATATTTTCAAATTTTTTCAGAAACAGATTTTTGAATATTACAGGAATTTGGAATAGGTAGCTACATCAATCATATAAGTTATTTTTTTTAATTTTGTGATGTAAAATTATATCAGGTCTATTATGACTAATTGTTCTGCCTGTTAGTATGGTTTTATCATAATATATTTTATAAAATTCATTTTCTAAAAATGAATTTGGTTCATATTCATAATACGGTACTATATTACGGCAGTCAATCAAGTTATGTTTAATTACCAAACTTTGGTGGATTATTTTTAAAACCTGAGTGCCTAAATGTATACTCGGACGGCGCTAATACAGAATATCCCGATATAATATGTTCTATAGTTTCCGGAAAAGCCAAACATTTTCTACATAAATCATCAATTTGATTTATGTCTTTAATTATATGCTTCCTATAATTTTTTAGTATTAATGACTCTATCTAGAATGGCAAGCATAAATCCTTCTATTTCTGCGCTCAACTCTCCAATACTCAACCATTTGTTTGACGAAAGTTTGTCAACATACGTTTGGTTGTGATAATTGAAGTAATTTGCGTGAATAATTTTTAATTATTGTTATAATAATTAAAAAATATATATTATTGTGTATGTACTATGTACTTTTTGGAGGCTTGATAGCCACTTAATGTACCATTACGGACATCTTCTATCGCTTTCTGCAATGTCTCTTCTGTATAAAGAGGATCATTTGTTTTTTCTCTTGTAATTATGCACCATTTTGTGTAAGTTATACATAGAAGATAGTCGAACCTGTAAAAAATAGCAAATTAATAGTTTTTTGTGTCAACCAATGAACTTGACAATATTAAACAGGCAACCTAATGTTTCTTTGCTTAAAGAGGTATATTTCTTTATTATAAATGTAGTAATCACTATTAATTACGAAAAGTGTATTATAATTTATAGAACTATGTATTATGCTTTACCTACATATGTAAGTAAATAAATAATGAAATAATATGCACAATTGAAAAAATATACTATTTATGGTTGTCGATATCTGGTAACGGGGTAATTGACGCATTTACCCCAAAAAATAGGCGCATTTACCCCGGGTCACTAATAAACAATTGTATTTTTTCAGTTGTCATTTCTCCAAAATACGAAATGGTTTCTTTAAAATAATTATTTTAATTGAAAACAGTATTACTTTTTCTTAACTCACCGTAAATTCAAACTCCACACTCTAGTGATCACAGAGATATTCAAGAATATAGAAGACCACAGAATGTGACACGTCACTCGTTTTTCAGTCACTTTTTTTAAATGGCGAATTACTTCCAACCTGTCGCCGAAAGCGTTGCCTGCAGACTTCTAAGTTATGACATAATATACAAGAAAACCACTAGATGGCATTAATTACATCTATTTTAAACATTAAACGAAGCAGGATGGATAGACGCAATAGCCCCGTAGACGCATTTACCCCAGTTGACCTTACACTGTCTTACCTATAATATTCCTATATAGTAAAACCAGTGGAGTACAACCTTTTTCATGTTCCGAATGCAATTATACGAGTTCTCAAAAGAGAGATTTAAAAATCCACAATATGATTATCAGAGGAGAAATACATTTTTCATGTCCTGACTGCAACTATTCGTGTTCTCAAAGGGGATATGAAAGAAGTCACTTGCAGACTCACATTGGAGAAAAACCTTGTTCATGTTCCGACTGCAACTATCATGTACTACGAACAGAAAAATAAAAATTCACATGTTTATCCACAATGGAGAAAAACTTTTTTTCATTTCCTGACTGCAACTATTCTTCTTCTCGAAAAAAATACTAAACGGCACTTGTGACTAGAGATGCCACAAATATTCGGCTACTATTCGGTATTCGGCCTATTCGGCTACTTTTTTTATTACTCGATATTCAGCTGAATATTGCGAACCATTCGGCCGAATACCGAATACTAAATCATGAAAAAAAACGCACAAAATTACTCACAAAAATTAATATTTTAACAAAAATTCAGCATATTTAATAATTAAAATCTAAATTTTTTCAGCATTTGTTGAAAGCAAACGATTGCGCTTTTCCTCATAAATTAACCTGCTTCTGAAAAAAGCTGCTCACTATATAGACTGCTACCGGGAGATGATAAATAAATCTTAGCAAATTCCGCTGGGCTAAGATACTGTTTAGCGTTTGCTGTACACTACACGTGAGGGTCTGCTATCTGCTCTAGGCGAACAGCTTTCATGCATTTTTTGAGATATACACACTGCAAGTACCACAGTTTGATCTAACAATCAACAAATAATCGTGTTGTGACACGACCTACTAGAAGTTGAAACAAATATGCCCACTGTGTATACACCACACGCGCTTCAATGATGCAGGTCGGAACCTGTCACCCGCAAAATGTAATGAATATTCGGTATTCCGCAAAATCACTATTCGTGGCATCTCTACTTGTGACTCACAGTGATGAAAAACCCTTTTTCATGTCCCGACTGCGATTATTCATGCTCTACAAAACGGTATCTAAAAATTCACATGTTTACCCAAAGTGGACAAAATCCTTTTTCGTGTTCCAACTTCAACTATTCATGTTCTCAAAAGTGACGTCTAAGAACGCAATTGCTGATTCACAGTGGAGAGAAACCTTTTTCGTGTTCTGACTGCAACTATTCATGCGCTACATAGGAATAACTAAAAAGTCACATATTTACCTACAGTGGAGAAAAACCTTTATCAGTAAATTTTATAGTAAATTTACGTTTTTAAGGAATTTGGTCAATTTGAACACTGAAGAAGTTCATAATAGTGCTAGTATGTTAGTATCGATATATTCTAATAATTTGGAAAACTGCTTTGTTGATGAATGTACCTATCTGCGTTCTTATTTAACAACGATAGCTCGAGATGGAGAACTGCCCCGGATAACCAAAGTGATTTTATAGGTTTTAAGAAATAAAGACCTCGAAACAATTTACCCAAACATTGATATAGCCTTACGAATGTGAGTATCGACGGCAGTTATCAATTGTAGTGGTGAGCGGAGTTTTTCCTGTCTAAGGAGAGTGAAAAATTATCTTCGCTTTTCCATGACAGATAAGAGATTAAATTCGTTAGCCATACTTAACACTGAATCAAACTTTTTGCTATCTTTAAACTTGATGACGTTATTGACAACTTTGCAAGACAATAATGTAGACGCAGAATTTTTTTTAATAATTGTTCTTGAATGTGATTAGTAGATACCAATTTTTAAATAAATAATTGAAAACATATTTTTTTTATTTATCAAATATTAGGTTTTAAATTGTTTTATTAATTATCCCTACCAATATTATAACTGCAAAAGTGTGTATGTGTGAGTGTATATATTATATATAGGTATATCATGTTATGTTATTCATGTTACTTCTTCAGGCAAAAAATACTTAACCGATTGTGATGAAACTTGGTATGTAAAAAATAGCCGCTAGAGGGACGCCGATAAGCTGCATGCCTAGGGCGCTCTCAACATATAATCCGCCTCTGGTTCACCCAGTCGAAAGTTCTGAGGTAACAAACATAAAAAAATACGGTCGAATTGAGAACCTCCTCCTTTTTGGAGTCGTTTAAAAAATGCAAATTTCAAAGTGAAAGTTTAAAAATATATTTATTTTTATTTATTTATTTCTATTCGCAAACATACACTTAACAGATTATTACATTGGTTTAAGTACATAAATAATAAGTTTCAGTATAATAAAAAATAAGAAAAATGTTATTGATCCGTAACTGTACGTAAATTGGTTAAAAGTAGTGTTTTGTGAACACCTCACTAGGCGAACCTGTGCTGAGGTGTTCCCATTTTTAGGATAAGTGCTCTTCTGTCGGCAAGAGTCGAAGCACAGTATCCTCCTTGATTTTTTCAAGAAGGCCACCGTGGGTCGATCCATGACGGCAGTATCCTATACATAAATTAAATATTAGTAAGGATCTATACAGGTGTTATGCCGTGTTGCGCTACCTCCTTCTTTAGCTAACGTTTCGGACATCGTTGCAGTGTCCATCCACCGGATCATCCACCGGATCATCTACCGGATCTGCCGGATCTGCCCTGATGATGGACACTGCAATGATGTCCGAAACGTTGGCTAAAGAAGGAGGTAGCGCAACACGGCATAACACCCCAAAAACAAATAACGAAAATGCTTTTGGCCGTGAAAATCTTAAAACTTATAGGATCTATACAGGTTATTTCAGGATATCTAGAATATGTATAAGATAAAGAAATTAGTTGATATACAATTAGGTATAATTTTTCTACAGACCACCCGCCACTAGTATTAAATAATATTGTGGTACTTTTTGTGTCCCGAAACAATTTTTATTTATTTTTTTAAGTTTGGGTTGGGTCATGTTTGGTTAGGTGTTATAATCTTTTGAGTAAAGAGAATACCTTGTTGTTTAATCCAGTCTTTGATTAGTTTTTTGTGATGGATTGTTGATGTATTTGAAGGTAATAGTTGCTTCAGTGTATTGGGCATGCAGTTATAAAGTTTGGTTGCATAGTACTTAAAGTTTCTCTGCCCGTGTGAGGTATGAGTTATTGGAATATTTATGGGTTTTTTTGTAGAGGCCCATATAGGTATGTATCTTTGAAAATATTGTAGTAACAAAGTGACACATACAAGTTGCTTGATTTTTTGTTACGGTTTCAAGAAGATAAATAAAGTTGGCCTTGAAGTTACAGTAGAATTGTATTAAAAAGTGAAGCATGAAGGTTTACATATAGTTTATAAAAAATGTTGGAAGGCCTTCCCTCTGAGCCGCCATAATTTAGGTTTCCCAAAAGCAGGTTTATTTTTACGTAAAAAGTAGTACCTATGCATTGACATCTTACGGTTTTTTTTAGTAGGGTAAGATCATTAATCAATAAACCAGGACCAGTTAGTACAAATTAATTCAGTTGCTGTGTTCAGTTTCAGACAAATTAATTCAGTTGCTGTGTTCAGTTTCAGACAAATTAATTCAGTTGCTGTGTTCAGTTTCAGACAAATTAATTCAGTTGCTGTGTTCAGTTTCAGGCAAATTAATTCAGTTGCTGTGTTCAGTTTCAGGCAAATTAATTCAGTTGCTGTGTTCAGTTTCAGACAAATTAATTCAGTTGCTGTGGCAGTTTATATTAACATAATATATTAACTGGTGGTAATAGGAGATTTTCAAATATCGTCAGGTTATTCGTAACCCGGGAATGTTTGTCATTCTTTTTAAAAAATTAAAAAGTCACACCATTGACCCTTTGAGGAGTATCGCCGCACGTATGCGGCGGCACTCGGACAATCCAAATAGAGTATCGCTGCATACGTGCGGCCGTACGACTTTATTCAGTTTTTTCTAGCTATGCCATGTTTGTAATTTCTATGCCATGTCAAACATTTTTACGTATTCTTACAAAAATTGTTACGCAAATACATAAATATGTATTACTAATTCAGCGGTTCTCAACATTTTACAAATAAAAAGTTTTAATTTTTTTTTTCATTTAAAAAGAAATGTACAATAATAAAGGGATAATACTCTTTCAAAAAATATTCTTAAACCAATCTTTTTATTGTGTTTTGGCTGTAAAAAGTTTAGTGTGTTGGAATCTTCTCCCCCCTGATCTTCCAGGAGTCACTTCTTGCTGCTCATTTTCAGATATTTATATAATTTTTTTACTTCTGTCACTTTTTATATTAGCTGTAATTTTTTGAACAATGGAGGAGGATTTCCCTCCTGTACCCCTTACAAAGCCCCCAGATCCCCCTCCTGACCCTCCAGATGGAGACATTTCAGATAAAATAGACTGTTCAGAACATTCAAACATTTCAGACAATGAATCTGTCATCCTAACCTCAATTAAAAAAAGAAAATTTAGTCCCCTTTCCCCAAAAAAACATGATTCGCCTTTGTCTTCTCAGTCCCCTCCAGCTCTTCCTCAACCTCCTCCAACAATCTTTTACTCTACTCATTCCCGTGGCCCCTACATTGTATATGCGCAAAAAACTGAACAAGGTAAAACCATCCATCCTCTTGAATTTGGTAAATTTCTTTCAAATAACAAGAACCTTTCGATTAAACCTGGAGGTGTTAAAGCCGAGGGTCGCTTCCGAATCTCTGTTGAATTCCTGTCAGGTTCAGCCGCCAACAACTTTATCAAAAATATATTTATTTCATCAAATTCTAAATTCAAGGCGTACATCCCAACTTTCAATGTCACTCGAATGGGCCTGGTCAGGGGTATCTCGACCGATCTGTCCATTCCAGAAATCCTGTCCTCACTTTCAACCCCCCAACATATCGGCAATCCAATAAAAGCCAGGAGGCTAAATTATAAGGACACCTCTGAGGGCATCGTTTCCTGGAAGCCCTCCCAATCTGTCGTCATCACATTCGAAGGACAATCTCTTCCCTCCCATATTTATTTATTTTTCAACTCCTTACCAGTTGAAATGTACACTTATCCCACCACTCAATGTTACAACTGCTGCCGTTTTGGTCATACCAAAGCTGCATGCAGATCCCCTCCCAGATGTTTCAAATGTGGAGAAAACCACTCGGCTGACCAATGTTCTTCTCTCTCTTCACCTAAATGTTTTAACTGCTTAGGCGCTCATTCCGCCATTAACTCTTCTTGCCCCGAACAATCTCGCCAAAAAAATTTAAAAATTTCTATGGCCTCTGAGAACTTGTCTTTTCTGCAGGCTTCTAAATTATTCCCGCCTGTCAAAAAATCATTTTCCGAGGTTTTATCCAGTAACTCTTCATCCAACCCTCTCGCCTCCTCCTCAACATCTTCCCGTTCAACAAAATTCACATACAAAAACCCTATCTCTAAACAGGCTCGTGGATACGATCAGCAACAACACAACTCACTTCTCTTAAATCCCAATGGTTCTCCTCTTTCACACGCCACAAATGGGTGCGCAAACAATTATAATTCATCCTCAACAAACTATCAAAAGCTTTCTGAACAACTCTCCCAAGATAATTCTTCATTTATTCAAACTCTTATTATGCTTCTAATTGACCTAATTTCTTCTCAAACTAATCTACCGTCCAACGCTGCTTCTATTATTTCCACATTAAAATCATTTATTCAAAATGGCTCTTCAAGATGTCAGAATTCTTCAGTGGAATAGCCGCAGTGCTATTTCTAACAAATCAAACCTTCTTAACCTATTAAATTCAAACCTTGTTTCTGTGGCTGCTGTCTCGGAGACATGGTTTACTCCATCCACCCACTTTAATGTGGGAGGGTACTCCTGTCTCCGCGATGATCGCCCGGAAGGTACGGGCGGAGGTGCTGCCCTTTTTATTAAAAAATCCCTTCCGTTTTTCCCAATAAATAATATCAAACCCCCCAATGCTGACTTTCAAATGGTTGCAGCTAAAATAAAGGACACTTCCTTTGTTTCTATCTATCTTCCCCCAACATCGCACTTCAATAAACAAGCGTGGTTGCAAATTGTCCGTCAACTAAGCCCTCCTTTCTTTTTATTGGGTGATTTTAATGCCCATTCTCCCGTCTGGGGTTCTGCTTTCTGTGATCGAGACGGTCGAAGTGTGATGGATTTCCTAGATGAATCCAACCTTTTTCTTTTGAATGACGGATCTCCTACTAGAATCTCTCGCCCCAACACAAACCCCAGTGCAGTGGATCTCTCCATATGCTCTATTAATCTGGCACCTCTCTCCTCGTGGGTGGTGTCCCCCGACCCTTGCTCCAGTGATCATTTCCCGATCACCATCACTTATCAAACTTCTTTCCATTCAGACAAGTCCCATATTTCGACAAAGATTAAAACAAAACACACCAAATGGGACGAATTTAACTCACATATGGATAAGTTTATACAAAATTTATCCTATACCGATACATTATCTGTCAAAGATGACTACGATAACTTCAAATCAATGCTCGTAACTGCAATCAATAAATCAAATCCTCCCCCTAAAACCAAATCTCTCAAAAAACTCCCTCCAACTCCCTGGTGGGATGAGGAATGTTCCAAAGTAGTGAGAATTCGGAAAGCTAAATCTCTTTCCTATCGTCACAATATGACTATGGAGAACTATCTCATATACAAAAATGCCGAAGCGAATGCCAAAAGGGTATTGAGGTCAAAAAAAAAATCCGGGTGGTACAACTTCTGCAGTTCAGTATCTCCGAACACACCAATTTCGGAAGTTTGGTCTATGATTCGAAGATTTCGATCCTCCTTCAGTCCAACATCTCCTCGAGCTTCTCATTCTAAATGGATGGACGAGTTCTTGGACAAAATTGCCCCCCCTTCTGTACCTAACTTAGATGAAATAACTCCAATCCACAACACTCCTATGTCTGATCATTGGCTTGACTCTCCATTCACTTTAATTGAATTAAAAAATTGTTTATCAACAGTCAAGGACTCATCTCCAGGCAGAGATGGTATACCTTATAGCATTATCAAAAATAGTAATGATAATGTTCTAAATCACTTTTTAAGCATCTTAAATAAAATCTTCCAGACTGGCATAATACCTGATGACTGGAGTTCTCAAATAATCATCCCAATTCTAAAATTAAACAAATCACCCAATTCTGGATCCAACTATAGGCCAATTGCTCTTTCATCCACCCTTAGTAAAATTTATGAAAAATTAATTAAAAACCGGTTAGAATTTTTCGTCGAGAGTAATCATCTTCTCTCTCCATCCCAATTTGGATTTAGGAAAAAGAAATCTACACAAGATAACCTTGCCATCATCAGCACTGATATTAATTTATCCATTTCTAACAAAGAAGTATGTCTTGCAGTCTTTATAGACATAGAAGGCGCCTTTGACAATGTTTCCATCCCAATTCTTAAAAAAAAACTTTTAGGCCTTGGCTTACCCCTCATGTTTGTCCAATCTATTATTAATCTTTTTCTCGATAGGAAAATTTTCATTGAGCTACCAGATGTTACTCCTCAGAGTAGGTCAATTTGGAAGGGTTTACCCCAAGGCGATGTATTATCCCCCTTACTGTATAATATATACACACACGATACGCATGTCACCATTCCCCCTCAAGTAAAAGTCGTTGAGTTCGCAGATGACATAGCTTTCTTCTTATCATCCAAAATCATTCCATCCGCCGTCAAATATCTTAATGAAGCCATGGATGCCCTTTGCACATGGCTTACTTTAAATGGTCTTGAACTTTCAGTACAAAAGAGTCAGTGTGTTACCTTCTCAAATCGTCATAATAATCCCCCTGTTCAAATTTTATTTAAAAACTCTCCAATCCCCAATGCTTCCGAAGTAAAATTTTTGGGAGTAACATTTGATAGGAAACTTAAATGGTCTTCCCACATTAATAATATAGTTACTAAATGTGAAAAAAAATTAAATATTATCAGATCATTGACTGGTGTTTGGTGGGGTGCTCATCCTATCTGCATTAAGTTGCTCTACAATGCACTTATTCGAAGTCATCTCGACTATGCCTGCCCACTTTTTAGTACTGCATCCAAAAATGCACTCAGTAAATTAGACAAAATTCAATCTAAGTCATTGCGAATAATAACTGGCGCGATGCAATCGTCGCCCATCAATTCCCTTCAGGTAGAATGTTCTGATCCTCCTCTTTATTTAAGGCGTCAATTATTTGCTGACAAATTTGTTCTTAAATGTTTAAATTCTAAAAGTCATCAGATTATTCCCAGAGTCTCGTTGTTCAACGACTCAACACATTCATCTACAATCAGAGCTCGAACTAAACCTCTCCCTGCCATTTGTAAAAATTTTCGCTCTCTCTCAGAGCTTCAAATTATCAAAAATGATATTCTTCCTTTGTACAAATTAAAATATAGTCACGTCACCCTATCCCCAACGATTTTAGAGGGGATCGGCATCCTTAAAAGTCATTCCAATCTCCCAGCCCGTACTGTCAATAATATGTTCAATGACATTATTTCTTCTAAATGGCCCAACTCTTCTCTTTTATTTACTGATGGCTCCAAATCTCCGGACTCTCCTAACTGTGGTATTGGTATTAACGTTTACCACAATAATTCTAATGAAAGAATATTTTATTCAATTTCAAACCAATTTTCAATATTTTCTGCCGAGTGCATTGCGATTATTGAATCTCTCAAATATATAATAAAAAATAATTTTGAACATTCTCTTGTTCTCTCTGACTCTCTCAGTTCCCTCCAAAAACTTAAAACAAGTCCTCTTCTTCATCCTGATGATCACTTTGTATGTCTTATTCGAGTATTGATAACCTCCATTCAAAGCTCTGGAAAAACTGTCACTCTGATTTGGATTCCTGGACATGTTGGCATAGTGGGTAATGATATTGCTGATTCCTTGGCAAAACAAGGAGCGTCTAACCCTACCGTTACCCTCGTAAACCATATTCCCCTGTCTGATATTTTTTCCATCATCAAAGATAGATCCCGCAATGTTTGGACAGAGTATTGGAACATTGCTAGTCAATCCAAGGGTGCCCGCTACGCCTCAATACAAAGGACTATCCCATCAAAACCGTGGTTTCAAAAATTCCCCCATTTTTCCAAAAAAGAAATTTCCTTACTTATTCGTATGAGAATCGGACATTGTTCCGTTCCTTCTCACCTTTATAAAATTCATGTGCTTGACTCCCCAGATTGTACGTTCTGTGGTCTAGATGTGGGAACTTTAGATCACATATTTTTTGATTGTCCCTCTCTAAATAAATATCCTCTCTTCTATCAAGCGTTATCAAAAATTGCCTCTCCTCCATTCAACATCTCATCTCTTCTAAGTCTGAACTCTACTCCAATCTTCCATAAAATTCTGAAATTTGCACATTTAAATAAAATTAATATATAAATTCACCTTTCCTTTCTCTGTAATTATAAATGATGGCCTAGAACACCCTTGAAGGGTGAAAGCCAGAAATAATTGAAAAAAAAAGGGATAATACTTAAAAAAGTAGACTAATGCAGTGGCTCCCAACATTTTACAAATAGTGTTTTCAAAAATTATTATTTTTGTTTATAAAAAAGAAATGTACAAAATAAAAAGATAGTACTCAAAATAAAAAGCAAAGTAAAAGCACCTAAGGGAACGTACCCATACTACGTGACCAACTTTTTGCACTTTTTAACCCCCCCCCCCCCCCCCCCACCGTGACCAAAAACCTAAGCAACCCGCCATTCATTTGTACCAAGCGTGGTATTTTGAAGCCCCCCCCCCCCTCCCCCGAACGTGTCACGTAGTATGGGTACGTTCCCTGGTCTTGTAAGTTGGCCAAATTTAGTCATTTTACACTACATATACAAATTTAGGTTCCGTATGTTTGTGTCCGCAAATCTCGGAAAGTAATCGATGGATTGACTCAAAATTATTACAGAACATTTCAATTTAGAAGAAGAGTGTTTCTATATAGATCTGGAAATATGAAATTTGTATAAAAAAATACTACAGATGGTACGTGGTTTGAAAATGTGTGTATTTTTATTTGAAGGCAGGAGGGCCGTGGCGTAGCGAAGAGAAATATTTGTACATATTATAACAAACAAGGAAAGACACAAAATATATGTGTGTTGGATGTAATGTTCCATTATGCACTTATCCGTGTTTTGAGGAATACCACACGAAAAGAATATTTTAGCTACAAATAGTTTGACAAAATAAATACAATACTAATCTTACATTATTCGCATGTTGAGAACCATTGAATTTATACTTTATTTTTATTTTTGGTTTTATCTTTTTATTACTGTACATTTCTTTTTATATAAATAAAAAAAAACTTGCCGTTTGTAAAATATTGAGGGCCACTGAATTTGTCTGACTTATTATAAGACTTTATTTAGACTTTTTTTATATATTTTTAGTATTTTCTTTTTTACAAAAAAAAAAAATTAAAAACTTTCTATTTGTAAAATGTTGAGAGACACTGAATTTGTTCAACTTATTACAAGACCTTACTTATACTTTTTTTTTTAATTTTTAGCTTTATCATTTTATTATTTAACCTACATTTCTTTTTTCATAAATAAAAATAATAATTTTTCTAGTGTCCGACCGAACTTTCGGTTTCGGCCTAGTTTCGGCCAAAAAACGAGTTTCGGCTTAGTTTCGGTTTCGGCCGCCAACCAGCTGAAACTACGGCCGAAACCGTAACTGAATTTGGAAGGTATCGTTCTGAGATCGGACATGTTCGGTGAACTGAACTGCGAGCTTGCGGTAGTTTGGTTTATTTGTTGTGAAATTGGAGGTGTGTTTATACTTAACATTATTTCGAAATTGGTAAGTTTATTTCGCTATTGAAATGATTTGGTTCATGATAGGCCCTGAGGGCCTATGTCATCTTTGGGGATGCTGTGTGGTGGGTTTTTTAGGGAAAGGAAGGAGAGGAGAGTTCTGAGAAGGAAAAGGGGTGGGTAGGAATCTGGGGTTCAGTTTGTCCTGGTCATCCACCTTCAAGACCTGGACAAACCTCATCCCATGAACCCGGGCACCCCTGCTAAATCACCAAACGTAGCGAGCCACTTGGAGTGACCTATGGCAGAGGTTTTGATTATCCAATAAAGTTTCCTGGGGCGGCAGTACCTACCCATTCCCGCCTCCCAAATTATTTTGTTCTTTAGATGAAAGAGTATTTTTTGTTTAGTGTACCTAAACAAATTAAGTTTAAAAAAGTAATTTTGTTTTCTACCTTTTATTTTATGCTATTTTTTAATAATGTTCAAATAATACCTACTATTTCTTGTTTTAATATTATTTACGAAGCGATTTACGATTACGATTTCAAAAAGCATAAATAATTTATTTGAAATAATTATGAAATGTTTATTTTTAGTTCAAATATCAGAGATGAATGATTAATATATGATTTAAAAATAAAGGCTGATTGATTAAGATTGACAATTTTTTTCCACGTAAACATGACATGGAAATTTCGGTTTCGGCCGAACCTGAGACCGAAGCCGAAACTCAGTTTCGGTTTCGGCCGTAAAAACTAGTTTCGGTCGGACACTAAATTTTTTAAAACACTATTTGTGAAATGTTGGGAGCCACTGGATAAGTCCATTTTTTTATTTTTAGTATTATCCCTTTATTATTGTACATTTATTTTTATGTAAATAAAAAAAATTAAAACTTTTTTTTGTAAAATGTTGAGAACCACTGAATTTGTCCAACTAAATTTACAATGCTATAATAAAAGGTTATATACAGTAATAAAAAAAAAACTCTGAAATTAACTTGTGTGATAAAAAAGGTAAGAAGATAACTAATGAAATCGATTACAAAATTTAAAAAATACTTGAAAAATATATCACTCCCACGATGTAGATGACAAAAAAATAACTCGCTAATCAAAGGGTTAAAGGTACTAATTTATAGAAGGATTAAGTGTCAGGACCCATTTCACACAAAACAATAGTACCTCACGAGAAGTTACTAAAAAGTACTATGTGTGATAAAAATTTAAAAATAATAGTGATAGGACGTGTGCATTCATTCAAATTCCCTAAAATATTTACCGAGTTTTGCATTAAAAATGCAGCTGTAATTTTACTTATGCACTGTACAGCCCAGTCAATGAACGTATTTAACTGATACAAATTAGGGGAAAGCTGAATTTTCGCAGGTGAGTCCCCGCCTCTCCCGGCTTGATTCCCTTTTAAGGGAAAGCTTTATGTGACCTTTTTGATATTGCTTATCAGGATGCATTAAAAAACACTGTTGAAGAAGACAAGCAGTTTTTGTTACTCCAGTTTTTTATTTTTAAAAACGAGGGAGCGGGCCGGATCGGTAGAGACGGGGCGTGAAATAAAAGGCGTCAGTCGGTGTAGTGAGTCAGTCGTTATTGTGCTACGTAGCGAGGGTCGAAGCGGAGCGGAGCGGCAGTGGTGCCGTTAGTGATGCTGATGCGTTGCCGATGCGTGAAGATGGTCAGGAGACTGCGGCGGTGAAGATCACAGGTCTTCAGGGAGCCGGCGTGTTGTTCTACACCGAGGCGGTGTAGAAGTGACCTTGGTCCAGGCGGTCGATCACCGTCGTTTTGGCGGGATATGGCAGCTGTGTGTCCTTTGAGTCGGCGCACACACGTGACACAGGAAGGAACCTTGAGAGGCGATGAGGGTTGCACCTATATGAAACAACAAGCGCGTGCTTGGTAGTCGATAGGTCGGGTGACATCTCATGTCGAGGCGCGAACGGGCCGCCACTGTAACTCGTTATCTATTAGACTTACAAAAAAAATTTGAAACAAAAATATTTGAAATTTTATCTTCTTTAAGTTTGTCTTTCGCAATTTGGTCGTAAAATCAACCATTGCACAATTATTTTGAAAAAAACAAATTTTGGCGCCTTCAATCCAAGATGGCGGCTCGAGCTTGACCCCCCCAAGGTCGAAAACTTTTTTTTTTCTTTAGAGTCCCAATCTAAACAACATATATCAAAATCGCTACTACACGACCTTTTGCAAGCTAAAGGCCTTTTTTATCCCCCACTGACTGGACTATAAATCTAAATCCTCGTTTCTTGACTCTTCCTTACCTCTCCCCGCGCAGCTACTCAGGTGAGCAGAGCATAATATTAATTCGCTATTAAAATATTGATCCATTTATCTTGGTCTGGGTGCACCACACCAACCTTACGCTCGCCGCGTTAATAATAGTTCATGGTCCATCTTTAACCATCGGAGGAGGGGGGGAGGGCACGTAAAAACGTTACGGTGCGTTACATGGGGGGGAGGGGGGGTCAAAAATCTTAAAAAATTGCGTTACGTAATACTTGAACGCCCCCTAATAAAGGAGGTTTTGAAACTCAATTTTAAATAAGTCTTGTTCCTCGCAAAAATGTGAACAATATGTCATACTCAGATCATTTTGTCAAAAAATCGGATATAGCGGGTATTGAAATTATAGGACTCCATTATTATTTCTAAGAAATGTTATTATTGTGAAATTGGCCAATTGATCCATCGATTCCTTACTTAGAATTATTTATTGTAGATAAGCATTTCCTCGATTCCATTTTACTTTAAAATATCAAAACATCATTTTGATGTTTATTATATTTACTTACTAGCTGACCCGACACACGTTGCTGTGGCTAACGAAACACAATGCCATCTACAGGATGGTTACCCAACCTTTTAACTCACATCGCCATCTGTTAATTTGCATGCAAATCAAATTCACACCGCCTGCTTGCCAGCCCGCTCGTCCACCACATACAGACATTTTCCTTTAATTATATATTTCAACCAATTAACGCAAAACCTTGTCAAATTATATACCTCAACCCAGTGGCATAGCGTGGGTGTCGGCCAAATTTCGCCGCCCCCTATTTGGATACTTCAAGCTCCGGCGGTGGGGTGGGAGAGGGGGGGGGGTGTACGTGGAAATACTATTTTTTTTTATTACAACCTATTTATATACGAGCCGATTTTTAAATAATCACTTTTGACGAGTATTCTTCCAACGAAAATCGTGTTTATAAATTCTGCTATAAAGTTTATAACTGCCGTCGGAAATTGAGAACGGTATCGCAATGGTATCGGTGTAAATGGATTTCGCATTTTGAACTTTTACACAGTGCTTAGAACGCAAGGCAGGTTTTAACTTACGATTGATTCTGCGTTAGAGTCCCCAAATAATAGTTAATAATAGTTAAAAAGTAATAAAACCGTCTCTTCACTTTTTATCGCATTCATAAAATTTTATATTACAATTAAATGCATGAGACAATTTGCGTCTCCTGTGATTAGATGGGTTAAATTAAATCTATATGCGGCGAATTAAGAATATATTAATGGTTTCTCAGAATATGAAAATTGTTTCTCTTTGATTCTGGCAGCACATACAGGGTCTGCAACTAGAATTTTATGAATAATAAATGGTCTCCTTCGAAATGAATCTGCAGATGAATACACAACTGAAATTTAATCGTTAGATTCTGAACACAATTCTGGTTTTAATTAAGAATGAATCTTCGTTATTTGTTTTTGGGGTGTTATGCCGTGTTGCGCTACCTCCTTCTTTAGCCAAGATAAAACAAATAACGAAAGTGCTTTTGGCCGTGAAAATCTTAAAACTTACAAGAATGAATCTGTTCGCGCGTTCTCAGCTTTAATTAGTATTACCTACTTTCATATAATCTCGTACGGTTTTCCTACGAATTACGAAATTTGCAGTTTAAAAAATATAATTATTGACATTTATAATAAATAATAAAAGAAAGAGTTGCATTCGTAAGCGAAAGTATCGTAGAACGTTTCCAAATAAATATTATACATTTAAAAAATAACTTTACTGAAATTCATTTTTCTGATTTTTCTTTATTAATAAATTAAAGCTTGAACAACGAATCAAATAGTCAAGTACACAATTACTCGCGTCGCTAGACACTCATGATCCAGCAAGAATGAAACTTTCTTAGAATTGTCAACACATCACATAGTCCACGGACCTCTCTTAATCATTCTCACTGTCAATTAGTCATAAGCAATCCAAGCGCAAAACAAAATAAGGTGAATTCTTGCAATTCACTACATACGGTGTTGCCAGCCACTATAGTGATCACGATGACATTATTATGCATTCATTTAAAGATATGGATTTCGTCACAGAATAAGTCATGAAAAATGCTCATTTCAATCGGTCCGAATCGTAGGTGCGACAAAAAGATGAAATAAAATGGTTTAAATTTTTACAAGATAATATAATCATTTATTGTGAAAATTTGCCGCCCCCCTTAAAAGTGCCGCCCGGGGCGGGTCGCCTCCCTCAACCTTCCTCATGAATCAATCTATCTATTGGTGAAAGCCGCATGAAAATCCGTTCAGTAGTTTTTGAGTTTATCGCGAACAGACAGGCGCGGCGGAGGACTTTAATTTAAAATATGTAGAAACTTTAATTTAAAATATGCTCCACACATGAGGCTTTGAGGGAAAAAAATGCCTCATGGTCTATGTCATCTTTGGGGATGCTGTGTAGCAGTGGCGGTCCGTGAGTTTTAAGTGAGCTAGAGCGCTAAGATTGAAAAATGTGACGTAATTGACGTTGACGTTGTTGTTCCTGAAAAAAATTATTTTTTTTCAAAATTTCAAATTTTTGTACGAAGGTCTTCAGGATTCTTTCAGACAAGGCTAAGCCGCATCCACATAGGCACCGAAAGATCTTCATACAAAAAGTTGAAATTTTGAAAAAAAATTAAATTCATTTTCAGCTACAACCTCATCCCAAGAACCCGGGCATCCCTGCTAAATCACTAAACTTGGCGAAACACTTGAGGTGACCTGTGGCAAGAGTGTTGGTAACATAACATATGTAAGAGTTAACAAAATATATGTATAAAATATTAAAAAATGACATAAAAATAGATAATCTGCAACAAAAATTTTAATAAAAATTTTAATAAATTTGTTGTCAACAATAATTTATATTTTTTTTACATTAGCTCCACACAAGAGGCTATAAGGAAAACAATTCCACTCAGGGCCTATTCCATCTTTAGGGATGCTGTGCGGGGTGTCTCTTTAGAGGAAGGAAGTAGAGGAAATGTATGAGGGGTGGGTAGGAATCTGGGGGTCAGTGTGTCCAGGAGTGAGAAGAATGAATCCATCCTTTCCACTGCGATGCAAGGCAATGTTCTGAGAGAGTCCTGCTGGAGAGGTCAAAAGATCTCCCGCAACCAGTCTCTCCCGATCCGGCCTGCCACACTGTTGGTGGCAGACACATCCGCCGCCAAGATCCAGGCAAATCTAATCCCGTGAACCCGGGCACCCCTGCTTAGTCACCAAACGTAGCGAACCACTTGGGTGATCAACGGCAGAGGTGTTGGTTATCCAATAAATGGTTCCCGCGGCGGCGGTACCCATACCCGCCTCCCAAATTTAAAAACTTAGTAGAAATATTTCGCAGGCCAAGTATTTTGGCCACAAATCCAAATTTAAGTTTTGTTTGAAATCCGTTCAGCTTAAAATGAAACCTTAGGCAAAAACGTATCGTTAAAAATATTCTCCCATTTTAGGTTATTGTAAATCTACGCGCAAACCTTTGTTTCTATCTACAGACCAAACGCAAAGATTGGTTAAATAGGTGACTTTAGGTGTTAGGCTATGGGATATTTTTTAATTCTATCTTGGTTCACAGTTTAGTTACATAGTTCTATCTTAAAAGCGGTTAAGCGTTAAAAAAAATATTCCATACAAAATTTGTAGATAATTTTATACTCTACAACTTTTGTAATGAATGCAACATATTTTCAGCTAATTCCGTTTGATTCCGAGGTTGTCCCCTTTTTTTGGTTTTGTTTTTTTTTTCAATTTTTTAGAGAAAATGTGTCCTTACTGGGGTACCCCGTTCTATGATCGCATTGTATATGTTTTCGTGTTTGAAATATAAGTAAATACCTATGTTAAAATATTAGAAGAGGAAAATTATAAAGTTGTATCTAAAAGAAAGCATAGTTTTTTTTTAATTATTATTATTTCATACATTTCTTGAAAGAATAATTTTTATTTTGACTACCATAATAGGCTAATGCCCGTGTTAAGGTACTCGTATAAGCATTAATCTTTGTTTGGTTGCAAAAATTGAATCTATATTCATCCATCCCATGTCCATAATCCATATTCCATATTTTGAAGTCGGTTTAAATTTTTTTAATTGTTTTTTGTTGCAAGAGAGAGAGAGTTGGTACTTATATCAAATAATTTTATAGAGAAGTATTGCATATTTCTTTGTCCAAAGGTCGTTTTAGTTGTAGGTTGGTGGAATGTATGTTGTAACATGGATCTTGTGAATCGGTCGGAGTTTGTCTGTGTAAAGTTATCCTGGTTTTTGAATGCGTACCTACTACCTACATTAGAATGTATTTTGTATATAATTGTTTCAGAGACATTAAATTCAGTGCTTTAAAAATTTAGCTTAAGGGCCCGCAACCCGGATTTGTACCTATTTATTACATATTTTCCTTAAACACGGTAAGTTTTAAAGCTCTTAAAAAATATATGTTATTCTTGAAGATAATATCTAGACTTTGCCCGCGCCGAAACGCAAATTATATAAAATTCCCTCGATAGAAAAAAATCGCAAAGTATGCTCCAAAAATTATTATTAACACGTTTGTTTCAGTTATTTTACAAGTCATATGTATGAAAAAATTCACAGTGTTTCTTTAAAAGCAGTTTAAGATAATGCCCGCGAGATTTTTGCTCTATTTTAAACGAGTCGTGTTTTATTAAAAATTTTCGCAATTTTCGCATCAATTTTGTCGCTGTAAATGTTAGCGCTCTCCTCTAACATTCGTAATTTCGTATCTCTCCATCTTCTTCTTTTCGGGCCCGGTTGCAGAGCCTTAAGTGACTGGACTATTATTATTAAGTGATTGGACTATTATTAGAGCTTATTTTTAGTATCGTAAATATTTAATAGGTACCTACTTTTATATTCCAGCCCATTAAAAAATTATTGTGTTCCAACAAACAGTTCATAAAGTCTTTGGAGTTTGAATAAAGTTAGTTTTGCTGTAATTCTGAATAATCGAAATATTACTGTACGCGCGTCATATTTAATGGGTTTTTCAATAACGTATGTAATCGTATTTCTTGCGATAAATTGTGTCACAAAAACCACAAAATGAAGTGAGTATTGAAGATAAATTTGGAATATTATACGGAAATGATTTGAACTATAATTTTAATAAAAATAAAACAAAACAAAACTAAATATAACCCATCAGGCTAATTTGTTCGTTTTTCGGCACAACTTATATAGATCTCATAGAAATCGTTGTATCTCTCTTCAGTGGTGGACTAAGGGGGGTGGGGGGGGGGGGGGGGGGGGCCGCCCCGGGCCCCCAGTCTTGGGTTCCCCCAAACGCCTCCATGTTCCCTTGATCAAACCCTAAACAATGCTTTAAGACACCACTGTAATTTTTTTGTAATTTTTATTTCATTTTTGATAGGTTCACTACTTGTCAAGAATGCTCTCACCATTTTTTAAAAGGAAATTTGAAAAATTGAGGAGATACAGCATTTTATGTGAAACCGTTTGGTACGGTTTGTATGCTGAATTATCCTTCAGCAAATTTTGAATGCGTTTTATTTTTGAATGAATTTTATTTTCTATTTTTTATGGTAAATTTTCCTCGTCTGGTATCATGGTCAGGGCTGGATTAAACATGTCTGGGCCCCTACTCAATGCACGTCTCGGGGCCCCTTTACCAGAGGGCCCCTGGCCGATGCGTGGCCCCTAGGCAGTGGCCTGCACTGCCTTGTGGACAATACGGTCCTGCCACAGCTGGCTTAAACATTTCGGGGCCCCTAGACAATGCACGTTCCGTTACCCTACACTTAGGGAGTTGCCTACACTTATTATGGATATTACGGCCCTGGCTAGTGACTTGATTTTCGAAGGCGGTGGCCTACACTGCCTAATGGACAATACAGCCCTGCCAGAGCCGGCTTAAACATGTCGGAGCCCCTAGGCAATGCACGTCTCGTGGCCCCTTTATCCTAGGGGCCCCTACCGATACGAGGCCCCTGGGCAGTGGCCTACACTGCCTTATGGACAAAAGTAGCCTGTCAGGGCCGGCTTAAACATGTCGGGGCCCCTAGGCAATGCACGTCTCGGGGCCCTTTACTCTAGAGGCCCCTACCCAATGCGGGGATAATACTAATGACTATAGTGACTGGATTATCGAACAGTTTAAGACTTGGTGCATGGTGCATGCAAATAAGATGTATAGGATTTCTAATATCAACCTGGTTGAAAAAAGTAGTTTTGAAAAAAAAACGCGTTCAAAGTTTTGCTGAAGGATAATTCAACATACAAACTGTTTAAAACGGTTCCATGTAAGATGCTGTATCTCCGTTAATTTTACGAATTTGGTGAAAGCATTATTAACAAATGCATCTTTTAGAAAATGAAATAAAATGCGACAATTTTTTTTAATGTCCTGGTGCCTTTAAAATATGCTTAATACCTATCTAAGAGGTGGTTGGGAGGACCCATACAAATATCTTCCTATACATATAAAATAGGAATAAATAAATACAGCCTGAACCAATATTTTACAATTTTTTAAATAAAATTACTACTACTAATCTTTCTAATGTCTGTACAGTTTTAGTTCCAGTTTCACTTATGTATTGCACTTCATATTTTTTTACTATCTTAGGCCCTTTGCTGAAGGCTATCTTATTATATAGATAATAAAGATAGTAATAAAATAGGTAGGTAATTAAAAAGATTCAGTGGTGGACTAACGTGGGGAGGTGGGAGGGGGGGAGGGGGGAGGGGGGAAGGGGGGGGGGGCGGCCTCTGGTCCCCGGGAGCCTCCAAAAGCCTCCATATTTCCTTGATCAAATCCTAAAAAATTATTTAAGGCACCAGGACACTGTAAAAAAATGTTTGTAATTTTTTTTTATTTCATTTTCTGAAGTTAACAATGCTCTCACCAAATGTTTTTTACAGCATTTTACGTGGAACCGTTTGAAACAGTGTGTATGTATATTGAATTTGAGTGCGAAAAACTTTGAGTGCGTTTTTCCGAAACTTTTTTAACTCGTTTTTCAACCTGGTTGACAAGGAGGCGTCTACTAATATCTACAGGCATTCCAAAAACTGAAAAATTCGAATTAATATCTATGAGAACCAAAGTGTTGACGAATATCTACAGCTCAAACTGTTGACTAATATCTATGAGAACCCAAGTGTTGACGAATATCTACAGCTCAAACTGCTGACTAATATCTATGAAAACCAAAGTGTTGACGAATATCTACAGCACTGGCAGAGGTTGGATTTACAATTATGTATAGCATATTGGAATAACGTAATATTGCGTATGCAGTTTAAAAAACTTAATTTATGTAAGTATGTATGTAAAAATCCCTAATATCGGACTATTGGACCCGTTTAGCTGATTAGTCCAACCTACGCTCTGTAGATATTAGTCAACACTGGGACTGTCATAGATATTCGTCCGACCTTAGCTCTGTAGATATTAGTCAACACTCTGAAGTTCGTAGATATTAGTTTAACATATAGCTGTAGATATTCGTCCGACATACAGGCTGTAGATATTAGTATCTATGTTTTTTTTAATATGTTGACAACATATTAAAAAAAACATTTACTTTTGCATCTACTAAGTCTTAAACTGTTCGAAAATCCAGTGTCTATGGCACCACGTAGAGGAATTTTGATATCTAAAAAAAGGAAAAATGGCGGACCAGCGAAAATTTTCGGCGTTCTTAAAAATATAGAAGGGGGCCCTTTATAAAAACATCCCTATGTGGTGCCATAGTGACTGGATTTTCTAACAGTTTAAGATTTGGTGCATGCAAATCGGATGTATAGTTTTTCTAATATGTTCTAATATGTCAACCAGGTTGAAAAACGTAGTTTCGAGAAAAACGCATTGAAAGTTTTGCTGAAGGATAATTCATCATACAAACTGTTTAAAACTTTCTTAGAATTTCCTTGAAACTTTAGGTAATAGCATTATTAACAAATGCATCCTTTAGAAAATGAAAAAAAATGTCATTTTTTTACCGTGCCCTGGTGCCTTAAAGCCTTGTTTAGGATTTGATCAAGGGAACACGGAGGCGCTTGGAGGTCCCCCAGGACCAGAGGCCCCTGTGAACTGAATAAAAATCTTGTAAAATTACATCAACTTTTTAAACTAGGGGGAGGGGCCTCATTCAGCTTTGCCGCCCCGGGCCTCTGACGGGCTTAGTCCGCCACTGTCTCTCTTACTAGCATGGTGAGAAATATGAAATAAATGGTATTAGAAAGAGAAAACACCACGCTTTATATTCAAATATAAAAGTTATCAACAAAAGAAATAAAATTTAGACCTTTATGAAATCAAAATTTCGGATCGATCGCAATTTGAAAAAAAAATTGAAACTACTTATTTAAATATTTTACATGGAACGATAAAAAAATTTGACAATAAGTTTAAAATACGGTTTTTTCTTTACATGAGCTCCACACAGGAGGCCCTGATAAATAATTTCCCTCAGGGCCTATGTCATCTTTGGGGATGCTGTGTGGAGGGTTTTTGAGGAAAGGAAGGAGAGGACAGTTCTGGGAAGGAAAAGGGTTTAAGGGGTGTGGAGGGTTTTTTTGAGGAAAGGAAGGGGAGGAGAGTTCTGGGAAGGAAAAGGATTTAAGGGGTGTGGAGGGTTTTTTGAGGAAAGGAAGGAGAGGAGAATTCTGGGAAGGAAAAGGGTTTAAGGGGTGTAGAGGGTTTTTTTGAGGAAAGGAAGGAGAGGAGAGTTCCGGGAAGGAAAAGGGTTTAAGGGGTGGGTAGGAATCTGGGGTTCAGTGCGTCCTTGTCATCTGCCTCCAAGACCTAGACAAACCTCATCCCATGAACCCGAGCACCCCTGCTAAATCACCAAATGTAGCGAACCACTTGGGGTGACCTATGGCAGAGGTGTTGGTTATCCAATAAAGGCTCCCGGGGCGGCGGTACCCATTCCCACCTCCCAAGTTATGCCGTGTTGCGCTATCTCCTCGTTTAGCCAACATTTCGGACAGCGTTACAATGTCCATAATCAGGGCAGATGTCAGAAACTTTGGCTAAAGGAGGAGATGCGCAACACGGCATAACACCCCAAAAATAAACAACAAAAATACTTTTGGCCGTGAAAATCTAAAATCATATCTTATAATACATTTGTCTAATAAAATATGTATGTATGATTTTTTTTGGTATCCATAATACATAAATATGTATGTATCAGTAATTTTAGATAGACAAAAGTAAGGTGAGCCTTGTAAAACTTTTTTTTGTTTGCATGCAAAAATTGAATATTTCCAAAATTATATGTTTATTTTGGTTTATAAAATTTGAAACCGTCAATTTTATCACCTTTCAAAAACAGTTTTTAGTTTTCAGACACGTTAAAAAATATTACATTTATTTGGATTTTGGACTCTGATAAAATATGGTCGAGGCCTGAGGGGTTTGAAGAAAAAACAAACTAATTGTGTTATTTTTATGCCTCGTCTTTAATGAAAACGTCGCTATTATTAAGATAAAAAGATAGTGACAAAGATACTTTGATACAAGAGAATACAAGTTTTTTTTAATTATTTTAATATCACTTTTTTGTCGTTTAAAATTCAATACAAACATATAATTAAGAGTATGCTAATAAATATTGCAGTATAAAACTTATAATTATATATTTTTGTTCGTTATGATTAATTATCATACGTAATATAAATTACGTAGTATGGGTACCGCCGCCCCGGGAACCATTTATTGGATAACCAAAACCCCTGCCATAGGTAACCCCGGGTGTGGTTCGCTATGTTTGGTGACTTTGATGGGGTTCCTGGGTTCAAGGGGTGAAGTTCGCCTAGATCAGTGGTTCCCAAACTGTTTTGGCCCACGGACCCCGGGGCGGAATGGGATAGGGTGAGACGGCAAATTTACCACAACAGAGGGGGTGAAATGGGGTACGGGGTAGGATGGGGTGGGCGAAAATCGGCTATACTGTCACGGACCCCAAAGAAACCCTTCTCATCCCGCCTCATCCCATTACGCCCCTCCCCCGACGAAACTTTAACATGAATAAAAATATGTCAAAACCTTGCCGCGGACCCCCTGACGTCATTTAGGGACCCCCAAATCAATTTTTATTTTCCACGGACCCCCTGAATGATCCTGGGGACCCCTGGGGGTCCGTACGAACCACTTTGGGAACCACTGGTCTTGATCTTGGTGACGAATGTGTTTGCCCACCTACTGCATGGCGGGCGGATCGGGAGAGCCTGATTGAGGGAGACCTAGCCTAGACCTTTCCAGCCGGACCCCCTCGAACCATCACCTTGCACCACAGTGGGAGGGATGTATTCATACGTCCGAAATTTCTGGACCATAGATTTGGCATTGACCCCAGATTTCGACTCTTCCTTTCCCCTAAAAAAAACCTTCCATACATCATCCCCAAAGATAACAGGCCTGTTTGGGGCTACCGCTAATGCTAAAAAATGTATATGTATACATAATTTTGGTTGTATTGTTTAAATTGCACCATAAAATCTACGAAATCTATGAAAAATAATGATGTTGGTAGTTGGTATACCGTTTAACCTGCGCTATGCAAAAAAGGCCAAACAGTTCCATCCACAAGAACAACGCACACCGTTCTGAGCCAATCCCAACCATCAACCAAATAAAGTAAAGTGTACGGGCCTTGCTATTTCTCGCAACACGTGTGATTTTTTCATGTGAACCTATTTGTTAATATTAAAAAATGTGTGTATTTGTAGCCCAGGCAACGAAGACAAAAGAATACCAAATAGGGGAAATAATTCATGTAGAAGCCAATTTTGGCATAGTTGTAGGGGAAGGTGTCCTTAACAAAATACTAAAAGTACTGGGGGGTGGGGGTGGAGCTAAGGGTGGGGGGGTCGAAAGGTCCCTTTTTTGAGTTTTTCATTAATAACTCAAAAACTACTACCTCTAGCGAAAAAGTGTTTAGGTACTAAATTATAGCCATAAAATTCTCTACAAAAAAGATTCTCCAAAAAATTTTTTTGTTAGGATCAATGCTTAAGGAGATAGGGAGGGGGGAAAATGTAAAATTAAAAGAAAAACTGTTTTAATTTTTAAAAATGAAATGTTTGTCTGTAAAAATGAAATGCTTATTGTTAAAAAATCAAATAATTAGTGCTTAAGGATGTACCTTGAACATTAAATTTCGTCGAAATCTAAACTTTCATCGTCATCAATGCTGTCTTCGACGGGGGCTCCGTTCATGAGCCGAGGCAGCCGCAGGCACCGGAGCAGGCAATCCCTGCTTTGCGGCAACCGCAGCACATCCCACACCCAGTCGTGCATCGGAAAAAGATCGTGTTCAAAATGGAGATTGGGGGCATTACAGATTGTACCCTAAGCTCCACCCCCCCAGTACCTTTAGTATTTTGTTAAGGACACCTTCCCCTACAACTGTGCCAAAATTGGCTTCTACATGAATTATTTCCCCTATTTTTCCTTCGTTGCCTGGACTATTGTTCGGAATTCAAAAAATGCGCGTCAAATTTTGACCTTTTAAAATTTGGCTAAAGTTAACAAACGATGTTATTGACTCAGCTGAAACAACTGGATCCAAGCAAGAACGGTGGTTCTCATAATTTTCCATCTAGAATTGCGCCACCACTCTTGCACGTCCACTACATTTTCTTTTTAACCAGTCACTCCAAACAGGCCACTTTCCTGAGAAATAGAATTACAGTTCCCTGATCCGAGATAAAAATGAGATAAGCTATAATTATGGACCGATCTGCCTTTTATCAACTCTTGAGCGCTTTTATTATTACCGTGACGATTCACGGTTACGGTACCGTGACGGCAAAAAGGCAATAAACATACGTTCCTTATCCGCTATAATGCTGCTCTTTCTTACATGTTATATAATGGTGAGACAAAAGATGAGGCACACAAAATATGTGTGACTGTTTCCTCCAACGTACCTACTTCTTTTTCCTTGCGTTTCATTTTCTTTATGCGTATGAGGGAGATGTATGATAATGATTGTATGTTTTCTTTGGGGGGGTGCAGACGTACGTTCAGTGTTTATCTCATTTTCGACTGTTGTTATATAGTGTGTAAGAAAGAGCTTCAGCATTATATGTTTATAAGCAAAACCATCAGCGCGTTGACATTTGACGTTTTTGAATTTTTGGAATTCATTCACACTTCAATATTATCCTTGTAACTATCTTTTTAGGGTTAATTGCCTAATTCAAAAAAAAAACTATATTCCATACTTTCAAAATTATCGTCACGGCTAGTAGTATTGTAGTGGTCAGTGGTCTATGTAGTACAGGGCCGGATCTACGAAATCTGGCGCCCTGTGCAGTAGGTACCGATGGCGCCCCCCCCCCCCTAAATTTTTATTTTGATTAAAAATTCGTTCACCCCAATTTTTTTATTTATTTTATTTTTTTACACTAATTTATCAAATAAAATCAAGACACATAAAGGGTGTAACTTTTCCAAGTGACCTGGCGGTAGCTCTCACACCCGTTTTTTTTAAAGAGAGAATCGCCAGGAGCCCTTTAATCTCTGAATCTATTGGGTAAACATAAAATGATGGTGCTATTTTAATTATTTTAGGAAAAACTCTTTTTGCAAGTTATGCTTTAAAATAATACAACGAATTGTTTGTTTGTGCCCGTACCATGATTTAAAATATAGGTTACGAGACAATGCGGGTGGTTTCGCTGAACTAGATCCATTAGATATTCTTGAGATTTACTGCGTTTATGTATATACCCAACGCGAATATTAATAGAAAAAGTAAATACAAATACGTTCTCATGTCAACGTACAACACAAGAATAGCATCTACAGCTTCTGACTAATAAGAATATAACCTCAAATTTGTACCTTGCATTTCCCGTGTTGAGCGAACAAACACCAAATTGAGCGAACAAACACCATACAAACACTAAACACTGACGTATGGTATCAACGGCTTACGAAAGACGCTTACACTGACACCGTGAAATAACAGATCCAACAAATCTAATAGATATTAATTATACATGAACTTTAAATAATATGTCAAATCAATGATCTGCAATTATCAAACTGTCAACACGTAACACGTTGCATCCTGCAAACCGTGCGATGTTTTTGTTAATGGAATTTACTGAAGATTTCATAAGAAAATGGTCTTTAATTACCTTCTCCTAGAGACTTAAATCGTACAAAATAAAACAATAGCGAGCGTACGCTAACTAAAATTGTCAGCATTTTGAAAGGCGGTCGGTTTGTTTGTTCTCTTGAACAAAAATACCGCGCTGTGATTGGTTATTGAATTTGGATCGCACCCATTCGTCGTAAAAGACGGTAAAAGATATATGGAAAAATAGATCTTACGTTTAAACTAAATATATGGAATTTGTAAAAAAATTCTGTAACTGACTTTAAATTCGTAAGCCGTAAACCAACCTAATGCGTGCGCATGACTGGTTTATTTATGCGTGCGCATTCTGTTTCTTTGGAAAGTGTTGCTAGAGCGTAATAATTATTTCGTACTATGGGTAATTTTGAAACGATTCAGGGAATATTATAACTAAATTTTAATACAATATTTATTTTCTCACGGCGCCCCTTCGGAGTTGGCGCCAGGTTTTTTGCACGTTTTTGAACGTATGGCAGATCCGGCGCTGTACGGAGACGTCACGGTGCAGTGTGCGAAAGAGATGCTAGAAAATTAACACTTTTATTTAATCAAATGAACACAATATTTTCGTTATTTGTTTTTGGGGTGTTATGCCGTGTTGCGCTACCTCCTTCTTTAGCCTAAGGCTAAAGAAGGAGGTAGCGCAACACGGCATAACACCCCAAAAACAAATAACGAAAATGCTTTTGGCCGTGAAAATCTTAAAACTTATCGAACACAATATTAGCGAAACTCAATCGAAAATTTGAGACAGAAAAATCAGAAAAGATATTGGCTCCGCTGGGACTCGAACCCAGGACCCTTTGCTTACATGGCAAAGAGCCATGTGGCAAGAGAGCCATGTAAGCAAAGAGCCATGTAAGCAAAGGGTCCTGGATTCGAGTCCCAGCGGAACCAATATCTTTTCTTTAAATATTATAATTTCAGATTTTACTCATAAAGTTTAAAAAATTAAAATAAATAACACTTTTTCCTTTGGAGGAAACAGACCCACGTATGGTATATATATATAACTGCTCTCAGAAATCGAGAATTGTATGCCTGTAATAGAATTTCACATCTTCATTACGCATACGTATGGAATGCAACTCAAATGCAAAGCTTCACTCGGTACACGATGAATCGAATCGGCAATTTATTGTTATATTGATAACATAAAACTGGTTTAAATTAAACTAAATATGTATCAAAACTACACTCAGAACATAAAAATTGTTTTACTTTGATTCTAGCGGTACGGTACTTACATTCTGAACACAAAACTGGTTTTCATTAAATCTATATGCGGTGTATTAAAACTACACTCAGAACATGAAATTGTTTTTTCTTTGATTGTGCCGGCACTTACATTCTGAACACAAAACTGGTTTTAATTAAATCTGTATGCGGTGAATTAAAACTAATCTCATCATCGGGGCGGAGGAAAATTTTGCCGCCCCCTTACTAGGGTACTTCAGATGGCGGGGGGAGGGGGGGGGGGGGTTGTATATGGAAATCCTGTTTTTTTATTACGACCTATTTACAGACGAGCCGGATTTTTTTTATAATCACATTTGACGAGTATTCTTTCAACGAAAACCATGTTTATAAATTCTACTCCTTAGTTGATTGATTGATACTGCGTTAGAGTCTTCAAATAATAGTTGCACACGCAACAATCAATTTCTCAGACTTTTACAGCATTATGTAACTCAAATGTAAAGCTTCACTTGATACACGATGCATCTGCAACTCGTTATTTAATGTATCGTTGTATTCTGAACACAAAACCAGTTTGTATGGAGTAAATTAAAACTACACTCAGAACATGAAAATGGGTTTTCTTTGATTCTGGCATTAAATAAATAATCCGCAACTGGAATTTTATAACTGCACATCGAATAACAGAATGTTTTCTTTCGAAATGTTAGCAGATGAATCCAACTGGAATTTGACATTCTGTATTGGTTAAAATTAAATCTCTACCTTGCGAATTAAAACTAAACTCGGAAAATGAAAATGGTTTTACTTTGATTCTGGCAGCACATACATAGTCTGCAAATAGAATATTATAACTGAACTTCAAATAAGATGATGTTTTCCTTCGAAATGTGTCAACAGATGAATCCAACACTGGAAATTTACATTCTCAACAAAAAATTGGTTTGAATTAAAATAGTTTTTCTTTGATTCTGGCAGCGCATACAGAGTCTGCAACTAGAATTTTATAACTTAACTTCGGACGTTGACGAAATAGTTGATTCCTTTTATAACATATTAAACAATACCATCAACCAATTTGTCCCTAAACGCATCGTCAAAAAAAAAAATTTTCCAAACTGGTATTCAGCTCCTCTAATCAAAATCATTAAAGAAAAACAAAAACTTCATAAGAAATGGAAATTCTATAATAATCCGTTAGATTACATACAGTTCACTATCAAACGTACACAACAAAAACACCTACAGAAGCACTGCTATAACCAATACATATGCTCGGTTGAATCTAACATTCAGAATAATAATAAACACCTCTGGAATTACGCTAAAAGTAAAAGTAAAACAACTGGCATCCCACAAATCATGCACCTTAAAGAACAGTCAGGCACCGGCGCTCATCAAGTGTGTCAATTATTCTCTAAACACTTTCAGTCCACCTACGTAAGGGATATGGGTACGAATAATACCAGCACAAACGATAGTTATACTTATGTGAATAATCATAACCCAATTGGGAACGTACAAATACACACTTCAATGATCAATGGATACCTGAAGAATTTAGACGTTAGTAAGGGTGCCTGGCAGTGACGGTATTTCACCATACTTTGTCTCAAAATGTGCCAAAAATCTCTCATACCCTTTAACTAAGATATTTTTAATATCACTAAAAGAAGGAAAATTTCCCACAAAATTTAAAGAAGCAATTATAATCCCTATTCATAAAACAGGTTCTAAAAGCAACATTGAAAATTACCGCCCAACTATACTCACGGTATTTAGCAAACTATTTGAGCGCATTATCTACGATCAAATTTATACTACAATTGTTCGCAACATTCAAAACCAACAACACGGATTTTTACAAAAAAGATCGGTTCTAACAAATTTGGTAAATTTTACCGATTATTTATCGAGTAATATGGACATCAGAAACCAAATAGATGTGATCTATACTGACTACTCGAAGGCCTTCGATAAGGTAAACCATTTAATTTTAATTAAAAAATTAAATCAATTAGGCATTCATGGTGACTTACTCCGATGGCTCACTTCATACCTTTCAAGTAGACTCCAATGCGTCTCACTTAAGGGATCAAAGTCCAACTTCTTTTCCGTGCCCTCCGGCGTACCTCAAGGTTCTCATCTAGGCCCATTATTATTTAATGTGTATATTTATGATATTCACAAATGTTTTTTACACTCTAATTATCTATCATACGCAGATGATAAAAAAATATACCTAGTTGTCAAATCAATCGAAGACTGCTTTAAACTTCAAGAGGACCTCAATCGTCTTTTTGTCTACTGTGAATTGAATAAACTAGTCATAAATATCTCAAAATGTAATAAAATATCATTTACACGTAATAAAAATAAAATTTCATTTGATTATACACTAAACGGGACACTTATCAACGTAGTTGAATCTATCAGGGACCTTGGGGTAACGCTTGATTCTAAATTAAACTTTATCCAACACACTAATAATATCATCAACAAAGCCAACAAAATGCTGGGATTTATAATACGTATATCGAAACCTTTTCGAAACGTAAAAACTCTATATTCCCTCTACACCGTATATATACGCCCACACTTAGAACACTGCACACCGATCTGGACTCCTTTCTACCAAGCCCACATTGTTAGGATCGAAAGAATTTTAAAAAAAATTGTAAACACTTAAATTATAAACCTACACTTTCTAAATTACACCGATTCAATTAAATTTCATCACTTCAACTCCCTTCATACACGACGATTAATTTTTGATCAAATTTTATTTTTTAAAATTTTAAACAATGGCCTGGACTCACCAAAGCTTACCAATTTAATAAAACTCCATATTCCTTCAAGATTAACCCGACAATCGAATTTACTTCATTTGCCCACTTGTAGAACAAACTTTAGAAAAAATTCCCCGATTCCTCGAATATGTGCGCAATACAACGAATTGTTTCACAACGTAGACATTTTTAATTTAAACCTTCAGAAGTATCGAATAGAAGTAACGCGTGCGATATTGGATTGATACCTCTCCCCTTCCTAAGTCTAAATTTAGCTTAAGATAAATTAAAACTCCATCTAGAAACAATATTAGCATAAGAAACTCTTTTGGTTTCACTGCAGTTAACGTGTATATTTTTATGTCTATTGTATGTATATAAGCTGTTTGTTTCTTACAAATAAAATAAAATAAAATAAGATAAGGTTTTCCTTTGATTTGTGTCAGCAGATGAATCCTCAAATGGAATTTGACATTCTGAAAACAGGTTTAACCCTTCGAATAATTAGAAAAAAATATCTAATTTGGGAGGCGGGAATGGGTACTGCCGCCCCGGGAACCTTTATTGGATAACCAATACCTCTGCCATAAGTCACCCCAAGTGGTTCGCTACGTTTGGTGATTTAGCAGGGGTGCCCGGGTTCATAGGGTGAGGTTTGTCTAGGTCTTTGAGACGGTTGACCAAGACACACTGAACCCCAGATTCCTACCCACCCCTTAAACCCTTTTCCTTCCCAGAACTCTCCTCTCCTTCCTTTCCTTAAAAAAAACCCTCCACACAGCATCCCCAAATATGACATAGGCTCTGAGGGAAATTATTTTCTTCAGGGCCTCCTGTGTGGAGCTCACGTAAAAAAAAAAATCTTTAAACTTTTGCCTGTCACTGTTTGCGCACAAAATTTCCGGTTCTTCCCATGCCTTTTAAATTTCCTTTTTATTGTTTTTTTTATCCTTTTGCAAAAAACAAAATTATTCAAAAATCTAGATAAAGTAATTTTTCCGACGTGCTTATTACAACATTATTGTTTCTAAATATTAAAATTTTGATATTGGAAATGTGAATTGGCTCAAAAATACACGCCTGCGAATATTCGAATTAAAGTACCTAAAATATAATAAACTTAAAATTTAAATACAGATTCCTTTTCTAAAAAAAATGTAATAAAACTGTATCTAAACTTTTTATCGCAATCACAAATTTATTTTAAAAATAAATGTGTGGGACATAATTTCATAGTTTTATTTTAAAATTAAATGTGTGGGACAATTTGCGTCTCCTGCGATTAGACGTGTTAAATTAAATTTGGCGAATTAAAACTACACTCAGAATATGAAAATGGTTTCTCTTTGATTCTGGCAGCACATACATAGTCTGCAACTAGAATTTTATAACTGCACTTCTAATAAAATAATGGTCTCTTTCGAAATGTATTAGCAGATGAATACACAACCGAAATTCATTCGTTAATACAATCTGAACACATTTCTGGTTTAATTAAGAGTGAACTGTTTGCCAGTTATCAGATTTAATTAGTATCACTCTCATTATATGCGCACGGTTTACCTACGAATTGCGAAATTTGCTGTTAAAAAAATATAATTATTGATATTTTTAATAAGTAATAAAAAAAAAGAGTTGGATTCGTAAACGAAAGTATCGTAGAACATTTTCAAATAATGATTTGAAATGGTTAAAATTTTTCCAAGATAACGTTATTATTTATTGTGAAAATTTGCCGCCCCCCTTAAAAGTGCCGCCCCCCCCCCCCCCCCCCCCGCCCCCCACCCCCCCCCCCCCCCCCCCCTACGCCACTGTTGTGTATCTCATCTTTTGAAAGAGCTGCAGCATTAATGGGATAAGGAACGTATGTTATTGCCTTTTTGGCCGTCATGGTACCGTAACCGTAAATCGTTACGGTAAATAATAATAAAAACGTTCATTCATAAATTGGTGTTTTTAAATAAAAACGTTCAACCCAATAATTTACACCTAGATAACATGGCTTTATTAACTTTACAGAAAATCTACTCTGTCTAATCTTTTAATGTAGGTACCATTTTGATTTAACATTTACCAAGTTATATTTTGCCTTTGTTAGAAGTCAACTTGAATACAATCTCCCGTTTGGAACCCACATTATAATATTCATGTACAAGCTATTGAAAGAATACGATATAAATTCTTACGCTTTCTAAATTTTATATTCGGTACTTCGGCAATTATGTTGCCGAATGATAAATAAGTATGCTTAAATTGTCAGACAGAAGGATTTTTACTGACATGTTTTTTCAATAAAGAACATTAAATTGTGGGAATGGGACGTTTCTACGCCGCCGGTTCTTCGCCGCCAGTTCATCGCCGCCGTTTCTACGCCGGGACGGTTCTACACCGGCCGTTTCTACACCGGCCGTTTCTACGCCAGCCGATTCTACGCCGCATTCAAATTAAATTAACAATTACAATTAAACTTTATTGTTTAAACACATACATACAGTCATAGAAAATAAAATAGAAAATACAAAAATTATCGAATCATTTAAAAAGTAGCATTAACATTTATTTTAATTTAAAAGATATTTTGTACATGCAAGTTACAATCGCCGCACAGTGGCTGAAATTGGAGCGCTGGCTGGCGCGACATCCCTCTCGGCGTTCGACCATTTGGTTGTTTATTGTTGTTTTTAAGTGTTTATATGAAATATTACAAAATTTTTGAAAGATTCTCTATAATAACTTCATAAATTGAAGGAGAATCCCAAACAATAAACATAACATTGTTAATCGATGTACATAGCAATAATACTTAGGATTTTCCAGACAGTGGGGAATAACGTTAAATAATGATAATTGGGGGTAGAATGGTTTAATGGGGGTAATTAGTGTAATTACACACAATAGGTAATCTAATTATATATTAACTCCTGCTAAAAATGCTCACACGCAAATTGAATGTATTTATAAACATTTTATAGTTGGCAGGTACCTACTTAAAAATATATTATACATTTAATGACATGCGCATTAAAATAACCAAACGGAAAAGACTCCAAAAGATAGTACAGGATATTTTATATTTATGTAATAACATAAATTAAAAAATATGTTATTACATAAATTACAGAATAATTAACTTTCTGATGTTATTTTCAATGAAATTTTTAATTTTAGTGACTAATTGAAAATAAAATTCATTTTGACGTTTTATTAGTTATAGTAATAAAGGTAACATTATGTTAATCTTTCTTAGACATAAAGGAATCAAAGATTGAATTCAAAAAAATAATTGATGAAAAATACAATCATTCCTTAAAAATGCAATTACTGGAGTGGCTGGTGACGGCTGGTGATAATTTTTATTGTTCCATGTACAAAAAAGATACATCAATAATATTCTTTTAAAATTAGAGTGGAGAATCGTGGAGTTTTTTTTTCCTACTCCATTAAAGAAAATAAATTTGAAAAAAAAATTTGGAAAAAAGACGTCAACTTTAAATCAAGATTTCCGATATAATTTATGACATAAATATCTTTTTACTGTTACTTTCCTAAAGCTCATACCTTTAAAAATATTTTAAATGAATTTATAAAAAAAAAATCGATAATAAGTACACAAACAGCTAGATTCTGCACACCTTCAAACTCACCTAAATACAGCAGCGTAAAAGTGCGCCCAATAATCCTCTGTTCTGCGACTAATTACAGAATAATTAAGTTTCAGATGTAATTTTCAATGAAATTTTTAATTTAAGTGAGTAACTGAGAATAAATTCATTTTGACGTTTTATTGGTCATAGTATCAATGGTAACATTAGGTTAATCTTTCTTAGACATAAAGGAATCAAAGATTGAATTCTAAAAAAAAATTGATAAAAAATACAATCATTCCTTATAAATGCATTTTGGGAACATGCTGATCAGGGGCCGGTGACGCGCCAGCGTTCCAATTTCAGCCACAGAGCGCCGGGATTACCAGATTGGGACCCATTGACAAAGCAGGTAAGCAGAAGTTTTAATCCGGGTTATCTTAATGGTGTTATGGTTATCAACACAGGCCCATTAGCACAAAGGAGGTAATGAGAAGTTTTAATCCGCTTAAAATTCTAAAAACTGTTTAACAGTATTTGGTATAAATATGGAGCAGGAGCCCTTAACACATCACTCTAAGTGTATTCGTCACAAAGTAATCGATCTTAATAATGGAACCAGCAGTTCTCAGCAAGAAAGGAAACGAGAAGTTTTCATATAACGGATATTTGTACGTTTTCGACAAAGTTAGTAAAAGGGACGCTAGTTTAAAATTTTGGCGGTGCGAAGAAGTGGGTCGCTGTAAAGGAAGAATTCACACGAGGGCTGGAGAAGTGGTCAACGAAATCAACAATCATTCTCACCCTTCCTCGGCAGCAGCCATACAATCAGCAACTGTTTGCACTAACATGAAACGTCGTGCAGAAGAAACTATGGAGGGCACAAGTGTAGTTATAAATCAGTGTATAGTCGACGTGCCTGAAGCTGTTTTAGCATCGATTCCAAATAATGCAGCCCTGAGAAAAATAATCAGAAGAAAACGGAATCAAATTAATGCTGCACCTGCTGATCCCGCAGACCTAAACGATTTGGTGTTGCCAAATCGATATAAGCTATATGTGCCTCAACCAGGAACAGAAGAAACTTTTTTGCTAAGCGACGATGGAGAGGGAGCAAACAGAATTTTAATTTTTGGAAGAGGGAGCTGGTTGCAGCATTTGCATAATGCCAATACATGGTACACTGATGGTACCTTCGCAATAGCACCGAGGCTATTTTCGCAAGTTTATATTGTTATGGCAACAAAACACGGAGGAGTGCATCCTATAGTGTATGCTCTGTTACCTAACAAGCAGCGTGTTACATACACACGTATGTTCGAACTAATTAAAACACTAGTGCCAAATTTAAGTCCAGGATCTATCATTTGTGATTATGAATATGCAGCTTTTAGTGCCATGAAAGATTGCTTTCCTGAAGTAAATGTAAAAGGTTGCTTCTTCCATTTAGCACAAAATATGAGGAAGCATTTAGCTCAGATTGGTGTTATTAGTCAATACAACAATGATGCTGAATTTGCATTGAGAGCTAAAATGGTCATTGCATTAGCATTTGTGCCAATAGCTGATTTAGATGAATACATTGATGCTTTAGCAAATGATTTGCCAGTAGAACTTCAGCCGCTTCTAAATTGGTTTGAAGACAGCTATGTTGGCCGTTTAAATCGACGCGGGAATGGTAGGCGCCCGCCTATGTTTCATCCAACAATGTGGAATTTATACCAGAGAACAATCGATGGAGAAGATCGCACCAATAATCATGCAGAGGCAGCCAATCGTCGATTGCGTTCTGAATTATGTATGCATCACCCAACTATTTGGAAATTTATAGATGGATTGCGAAAAGTACAAAAAGGACGAGACGCTTATTTTGAGCAACTTATCGCCGGACATTTACCACCGATGAAGCTGAAAAAATACCGTGACGCTGATGAACGTATTCGAAGAATTGTCTTAGATTATGAAAACAGGGAACCTCTAGATTATTTACGTGGCCTAGCACACAATTACCAAATGACGCAATAATCTTATTTTTCCTATTTATTCTTTTAATTTAAAATAAATGTTAATGCTACTTTTTAAATGATTCGATAGTTTTTGTATTTTCTATTTTATTTTCTATGACTGTATGTATGTGTTAAAACAATAAAGTTTAATTGTAATTGTTAATTTAATTTGAATGCGGCGTAGAAACGGCCGGTGTAGAAACGGCCGGTGTAGAACCGTCTCGGCGTAGAAACGGCGGCGATGAACTGGCGGCGAAGAACCGGCGGCGTAGAAACGTCCTAGACCCTTAAATTGTGTAGTTGATAGTCCAGAATTGCTTGCATTGGTAAGCTTTCGTGTTCCACTGCGAAGAAGTCCGGATTTAATTTCAGTGCAGAAATTCTGGGACTAACTACGTATGTATTCCTCTTTGCCCTAAATAGGGAAATAATTATACCAATTCAGTGAATATCTTCAATTTGTCTCCTAAAAGGGGCGTTAATAAATAAATATATGAAATAATATTTAATCCAAGTTAATGTCCATGAAGTTAAAAAATGTTTCTGTCTATACCGATATTGTTAAAAAAAATTCTCTAATTCGGCGTAGTCGGGTATTTATACCTACTATCTATATGGTAGGTATTTATAAATACGTATCTGGTTCAACAGAATCTGTAGAACAGACCTAGGAAACGGGCTGACTAAATTTATGTTTTCTTCATATAAATTCATTGCTTTATTTCTGAGCTATTGTTAATATTATATTTTATTATTTTTTCTTTGTTACGTTTTATTTTGAATTCGTAATATGCGTCCTGCTCCTACTTATAAACATGTAAATGTATATTATTTATAACTACCCGGCATGTGTTGCAATGCCACCCAAGCGAAGAAAGTGTTTGTTGAAGAAGAAGATAACAATAATAATCTAAACGAAAATATGAAAGAGAACAATACACAGAAAACAGAAAAGTCAATGGTCGCAACTGGGACTTGAACCCAGAATTTGAACTCTCGTCTAACCGGGACGTGCAATCGTATTAATGGTATAGGAACGTGTACGGGACAAACAAAGAAACATTCTTTTATTTTTAATTTTTAACTTTATGAGTAAAACCTCAAATTGTAATATTTAAATAAATGAAGACAATATAAGCGAAACTCAATCGAAAATCTGGAAACAGAAAAATCAGAAAAACATATTGAGAGGTGTCAATATGTTTTTCTGATTTTTCTGTTTCCAGATTTTCGATTGAGTTTCGCTTATATCGTCTTCATTTATTTAAAAAAAGAAACATTCGTTTATATAAAGATTTATCGCTCAATTTTGGCGTAAATAAAGTCGTTCAGAGAGTTTAGACTACATCCGAGATAAATAATGAGAGTTCGATTTAAATTCAAATTATTGACGTCCTGATAAACTTTAAACTTTTCGAAAATGGGCTCGCATTTACCGGAAATGCCGTTAAATAAAAAAACAAATTAAATATTTCTGTCAGTAATCAACCCAATCTAGATCGCAGAATAAGATTATCAATGGTACAGCTACGAAAGTCTCTTGCAGGTGGCCACAATATATCCCAAAAAAATTGCTTATTATATTAATAATAAAGAAATACCAAGTAATTTGTTGAGACCCACAATCGCAAGACCTCTCTTATCGCAAAAAAACATACACCAAGAACGCAAAACAAAATAATACAAACCGGTTCACGGCTAGACGTAAGGCAATATCAAGAGGTCAGTCGATAGCGTGGATCTGTCCGAATCGGACAGACGCGACACGCAACTACAGATAACTCGTTATTATTAATTTGAATGTAACATTGTAAAGCCGTGGTTGTGAATCAGTCTTAAAACCATTATAATTTAAACGTGGTTTCTGCTTTAAAATCAGAATCATGAAGATTCTCGGACTAACATTTATGTGTTTGTTAGTGTGTGTTGTGCAGAATGAGGCTGGAAGGTCCGGGGGCGGAGGACGTAGCAGCAGCGGGGGCTCCCGTGGCGGTGGCTCCTCGCACTCCTGGGGCTCCTGGGGCAGCAGGCCCTCCCCTTCCATCTCCAGACCCTCGCACTCCATATCAAAACCATCACCTTCATATCCGGCGTACTCCGCTCCGAAGCCGGCACCGTCCTATCATCAGCCTGCTTACAACCCTTCCTACCAACCGAGTGTGGGGAAAGTGCATCAGACTCCGCTGCAGTCGGGAACCTCTGGGGTGCATCCCCAGGGTCCTCCCATCACTTCTGGAGGCTTATATCCCGCGAGCAGTGGGCTGTCGGGGACTGGGGGATTTCGCTCGCCTAGCAATTCCCCCTCCTACCCCCCTAGCAGTGGGTTGTCTGGCGGTCCTGGAGGTTTGACGAGTACCAACGTGAAACCCGTATATAACGGATATAATCCGTCTCAATTTGGTGGGTACATTCCCCCAGTGCACGCACCGAGCAATACACATTCCTACCCTAGTAGCAGTGGACTGTCTGGTGCGGGTTCGCGGGTTATTCCTCCTGCTGTCAACGCGAAGCCAAGTTTTAGTTACCCCCCTTCGCACAATTCACCAGCGTACCCCCCTAGTAGTGGCCTATCAGGTTCGGGAGCCACAAACATGAGACCGACGTACAACAATCCACCAGCATACGGCGCTCACAACCCTCCATCATATGGCGCTCAGAATCCCCCAGCATACAGCGCCCACTACCCTCCTGCCTACAGCGCGCAGCATCCCCCTGCATACAACGCGCACAACCCCGTGCAAGGTCCACCCGGTGGATACGGATATCACGCCCCCGGTTATAATGGATTCAACAGTCAACCTGTATACCACGCGCCGGCCTACACCGCTTATCACCCACCAGTGTATGGTCCTCCTGCGTATACTGGATATGGCATGTACGCCCCAAGTTACCATTCGAATTCTGGATCTTCTTCTACCCTAACCAATGTTTTGGGTGGTTTGGCAATCTGGAACTTGGCGAGATCAACAGGCCATTCGAGCAGCGTTCATCATTACTACCACAATTCGCCCGGCTCCTCTTCCAGCTACAATAACCAAAGAAACCCAACACAAAATACTCAGACGCAAAATGCTGCACCCTTAAAAGATCTTTCAAATTGCACGCTGACTTTGCTTTCAGAAAATGGTACAAACAACGTCATTGCAATTCCTTGCGAAATTGCTACCTCATTTGCACCAAACGTGAAAGTCAACCAAACTGTATTACCTGTTCCTGTATCTACTACTGGAGATAAGTGTTCCATAACAGTTTTAAGGAAGGGGGTTGCGGAGAATACGACAATCCCGTGTTCTTTTTTGACGGACTTAAACAAAGAAGCGAACAAACCTTTACCAGGTAAACTGAACTGTACTGGTGAGAGTATCATGGATATGTACGACCCACTCGTTCCCCCTTGCAAATTACTCAGCGAAATACCTAACGAGGATGAATTCCGAGTGATACCCTTGGTGCCACCAATAGTCAAATCAGCAAGCGATTCCCCGGATTTAAATTCTACTTCAACGACTATTTCTCCCGCTAGTTCAACAACTGTTTCTCTCACTAATTCGACAACTGTTTCTCCACCTACTAATTCAGCATCTGAATCAATAACCAATTTACCTTCCAACCCATCAAGTACTCCATCACCTAATTCGACTACACTCCCACCTTCTGACAATAGCACAACGATGCCAGTTATAAATGTTGAATTACCTGTTGAAAATTAAATTTCATCATTCGATTCATACATATTGAATATAATCCTATGTTTTGCATTTTCTTAGTAATAGTTACCCTACAAATATTTATGCTATTTTACATGTTTTATTTCCGTAAAATTTGAGCATCGTAAAAATGGTAATCAGACTGTTGGGCTTCCGAAATGATAATTATTACGAAATAATATTTTTTGTGCACTATTTACCAATTTGAAACTTAAAACCGACTTCAAATTTTTTTTAATAATTAGTTGGTAAGGATATTAAACAAATTTATTTATAGTGTCGATTTTATGTGTTGGTGTATTCAATATAAATGGATAGTGGAAATTTGATATGCTGTAAAGGACAATAAATCCAAAAATTAGTCAAAAATGTCATTTTTTCCATTTCTTATTCTCTTCGATCTGCGTCATCGAAACATTTCTAGGAAAATAAGTGCGTCTTTTACGAGGTGAGTATTTTTTTTTCTGATAAATTTAAAATAAATGAAATAGTGTTATTAAAGAAATTTACAGAAAATGTTAACATTCTGAAAGATGTATTCAATGTTACAATTAAAAAATCATAATTATAGATTGACAAATATAGGAGATATGATTTTTTTTAAATTAATAACTTCTCCTGAACAATTAACATTTTGTCCTTTACATCATTTCAAATTTCCGTGATCGATTTAAACATAGTTTTTTTCTTGATCCATTTGAATGAAAATATGTTTTATACTTTTGTTATTCGGCGGTGCTTTCTCTCTGCACCCCCCTTCGGGGTCTCTTAGTTATATTTTGTGTAAGTAGGTATACCTTATTTTCCCTAAACCAGCTGCATATTATATATAAGTATGTCGGTAGGAGTTGGGGATCAACTGACACAGGATCAGAAATATTTTTCCGTGGTATTTTGAAATGAATGTACAGTGAATACGTAGGTACAGTGTTTTCCCAATACGTACTCACGCCACATTCTTCGAATGGAATTCATTTGTAATTTGTAATATAGGAATAAAACGCCAATACCTGGTTTCGCTTGCGTCATTTTTATAGCATGTAATTAGGTTATTAATTAATATTAATAAGAAATAATATGTTAAACACGATAAGGAACAAATAATATTTTTACAAATTGCGCTGTCGTGCCATTATGATGTCTCTATGACGAGTATATCTAATAATAAACATATTATTTATTTCAGAAACTTGTTTTGATTACTCCTTTGCCCCTTTGTCCTGGTGCAGGGGCGGAATTAACAAATCGGGGCCCTATTAGAAGTCCCAAATACATTAGGGAACGTACCCATACTACGTGACCTGTTCAGGGGGGGGGGGTCATCAAAATACCACGCTTGGTCACAACGGGGGGGGGCTTAGGTTTTTATCACGTAATCAATCTAGAAATCTCGCGTTTTTTTTCGAGCTACGAGGGGAGGTTTTTAAGTTCGCGGAATGGGATGGTAAGTGATTAATGGGGGTACCGCTGAATTAGGTACTAATTGAACAACTCATTTTTAGGATAAACACCGGGTTTTATCGTAATTAGGTCATTAGTCTTTGAGCTATCGTCGACCAAACACTTCAATCGGGAAGATATTGTGAAATGTGGAGAAAATTGAGTTCCACGCTGTTATAAAGTTTCTTTAAGTTAATTTAAAGATCGGAAAAATGTATTAGGGTAGTACCTAGGTGAATATGTTGAAAAGGAAAAATAATTTTGGTTTTTATTTCCACTCCTTACCCAATCCGCAAACTTAAAAACCCACCCTCGTACATTCAAATAAGTGAAAAAGTTCAGGGAACGTGTTTGTTGAAGATGATTGAGATGAAAAATGTTTATAAAAATAACAAGACTTTGGTTTCCATAAATTACGTTCCGGTTTCAATATATTTTGACATAAGTTTTATCTTGATAATATTTTTTCCACTTGTAATGCATGCACTCTTGCTGTCACGCAGCAAGCGCCGTATTAATAAAGACAAATATAAGCCAAATAATGCATTTTTTATTTTTTGTTAGCAAAAAATGATTCGAAACCATATTTATGAAATACTACGTGAAAACTGTAGGGGGGGGGTCTTGGAATATACTGCACGTGGTCACCGAGGGGGGGGGGGGGTAAAAAATTGCAAAAAGTGTGTCACGTAGTATGGGTACGTTCCCATATATGTTTTTAACTAGAAATAATTAACTACCCACCTGCCTAAAACTTGCATGGGAGGTGTATGGTTGGAAATTATATGGCGTTAAAAAAAACTTTGAAAAATGTTGTCTTGGCATGTTTTTTGAATTTACTACCATATAAAATCCAGCACGTTTCGCTGGTTGATGGTAGATTCGACAGTCATGTTTATGAAACCAACAATTCGTGACGACCTTCGTGGTCGAGGGAAAAGGCGCTCGACTAGCAATCCGAAGTTTGCGGGTTCAAATCCCGGCGTGCGCAACTTTTTTAATTTTTTTTTTTTTAAAGAAAGACAAACATCCTCGGGTTACGAATAACCCAACAATGTTTGAAAATCTCCGACTACCACCACAGAAAGCCGAAAATGTTGCTTGTGTTGTGATAGAGGACTTAGCCTGCCGAGGAATCGAACACGCGACGCTCGGGTCCGGTCAAATAATGTAATTTAATATACGCAAGGTATATTCGTGGCACGTTCCAGAACGGAAGATACTCTTAGTATTGCCCTGGTGTAAGACCACCATTCAGAATTAAAATGTTATTTGAAATGGCTTTAGTCGTCTTTGATGACCAGATCTGAATAGCCAGGTACGTCCCCACCCTCCTCTTCCCCATCTCTTTTCTCTCATCACTACCTTGAGCCTCACAACGTAACCCAATTTGGGATGCCGTAGTATCACAGGCCCCAGACGATTGCGAGCAGTTAAGACTATATTTTTTTTACATTAGCTCCACACAGGAAGCCCTGAGGAAAATAATTCCCCTCAGGGACTATGTCATATTTGGGGATGCTGTGTGGAGGATCTTTTTAGGGAAATCAAGAAGAAGAAATTCTAGGAATGGAAAAGGGTATTAGGGGTGGGTAGGAATCTGGGAGTCATTGCTTCCAATGTTCCAAGAGTGGCGGAAGTACAAATCATCCCTCATACTATGATGCACGGCGATATTCCGAGAGAGTCCTGCTAGAGTGGTCAAAAGGTCTCCCTCAACCAGTCTCTCCTAATCTGGACTGCCACGCAATCGGTGGGCAGACGCATCCACCGCCAATATCTGGACAAATCTCACCCCAAGAACCCGGGCACCCCTACTAAGTCATCAAACTTAGCGAACCTCTTGGTGTGACCTATGGCAGAGGTGTTGGCAATCCACTAAATGGTACCTGGGGCGGCGGTACCCATACCCGCCTCCCAAATTTTTTTATGTTAATATAACACTTGTGAGGTATTCACGTCAAAAAAATGCATCTGCAATTTTTTCAGGATTACATTTACAAACGCATACACCTGTAACAACTGTATTTTTATAATTCTGCAAAAATATATAACCATAAGTACTCGCAAAAATATACACCTAAACAAGTAGGCCTAATACCATAACATAGTCGTTAACTACATTTATTAAATACTTCTGGCGTACTAAAAAATCACTAAATCCACTCCTGGTAATAAGTCATTGCTAATCTGTTCCCTCGTTTGATTGATGTTCACTCCAACATCATAATTTGGGAAAAAAAATATGAAATATCTGCCATTGGCTAGAAACACAGATCAGTGCTAAAATGTTGAGTACCTGTCAAGTATAATATCTTCAAATAGTGGAGAACTTACTGGCTATAATGCAAGTTTTTTTTGCAATGCCACCAGCTATAGGTTAGAAAAACACTACCACTGGAATGCGGATTAGGATATTGGAAGTAGGTACCTAAAGTAGGTAATTACCCACATAAACTCAAGTAGATATGAACAATAGGCCACTTGCACCACATTTTTTTTTTAATTTTCCGGTTTAGGCAAATATTCTAAGATATTCTGTATTTTTTTTTTAATCGTATTTTTGAAACCCTGGGGATTTTTTGAAAATTTCAATCCGAAAAATCAAACCATTTTTTATAAACCGGAAAAACGGGACATTATTTTATAGGTGTGAAAAAACGATAATTAGATAGCCGAAAATCATTTTAAAAAAAGAACGTTTTCCACATGAGAATAACGAGGCATACCAAAAATATTACATCTCATAAATATGTTTTTTCGTTGATCCATCTTATTGATCATAAATCATTATAAGGTACAGCGTCTATATTACTAAATTCAATGTAATATACTTGTACTTGTAAATTATAATTATAATAAGAATATTATAAAAATTTATTTTGTTAAAATCAGCACCATATTCATTATACCTCTAAAACACGTACCGACTTCATCTTCACGTTCTAAAGAGAACCCTGTACATCATTAAATGCACGGGGTTCTCTTCAGAACATCTGTCAAAAAGTCGAACCAAATGATAAGTTCGCAGAGAACAAACAATAAATCAAGTGAACGAATTCAAAAATTCGCCTGAAATCAAAGTGATGCCATATAAAAAATAAATCAGTGTGGAATTTTACAAAATTAATAGGAACATTCACGAGCCTAATTAATGGATTTATTTATTTAAAAAATAAAATTAAAAAACTGTACATATCTAAACAATTTTACTAACATTTTCTTAATCCTAGTAAAAAGATCTATCCACATGATTTTTCCAAGTCGTTATGAAATCCATGCAAGTGGCCTATTCTCTTGCGTACAAAAAAGATGGATGTAATTACTAGGTTTTTGCTTGTTTTGGTTCTGCAAAAGAGTCGCCGTATCATCTAGATCTGTTACAAGCGCTATTTGAAAGATGTTGAATGGGGATGTTATAACCGAACCGTCAGCGGTGTTACAATTTTGTAATCTTCTTTATATACCTAAAACAAAGTCGGGTTAGTTACACCATTTATAACTCAAGAATGGCTGGACCGATTTTTATGATCTTTGATTTGTTGGATTTTTCTCCGCCCCGAATAGCAGAATAGCTATTAAAACATCGGAAAATTTCACGACAAAAAAAGTTATGAAGAAAATTCTTTTCATTTTGTATGGAACAAATTCTCATCTTTTGAAAGAGCTGCAGCTACATATATTGTGATAAGTACCTATAATATTGAATAGTGCGTGAATTCCGAAAATTTGAAAACGTCAAATGTCAATTTAAGCATATAATGCTGCCCCTCTTTCTTACACACTAAATGTCAACAGTAGAAAATGAGACAAACGGTGAACCTATGTCTGCACCCCTCCAAAGGAAAAATACAATAATTATAATAAATCTCCCTCACACGTCTAAAGAAAATGAAACGCAATTCCCGTAAGAAAGTGGAAAAATAAGAAAATCCGTAAAAAACGCCATCTCTGGTACTTACTAACAAAAATAAAACACGTGCAGTTGCGCTTTGATAATTGCTTCACTGTGTAATTTTTAATTTGATTAAAAAAATTATTCAACTAACAAGTTAACCCAACAGTTATTGATTCTGAGGCGATACGAAGTTCTCCGGGTCAGCTAGTATATTTACAAAAATACATTAATTTTATTGGTATGACTGTTGAAAGTTTTAACCATCAATGTAATACAGATAATTAATTCTAAACGAAACATGAAACAGACAAATGATATAAAAAAGGCCACGGTCACAATTATTGGCAACCCGTAACAAATAATACATTCATGTAGAACTTCGTAATCATGTCTACCAAAAGATAGCAGACAAAAAATAAATGGGAAGTGTAGATTCGTACTTTGAACGTCATTTTCTCAGGCTCCGTAGCGCTGAACAGACTGAAATATTGGATTATTTTTAAAAATTGAGGCCTGAAGGTCATTGACAAAAATTGCAAAAAGCAGCAAATGTGGAAGAACCAGCAATCTCATGGGGAAAAATGCAAAGAAAGCTTAAGTTCTAATTTGAAAGCCGTTTTCTCAGGCTCCATATGCAGAACAGACTGAAATATGGATTCTGACTAGACATTATGGTCTGAAGTGGAATCGTTGACAAATTTTGAAAAAAATGCGTTTTTGGAAAAATCACCATTCTTATGGGGCCAATGCAAGGCTTGGGGTCAACTTTAAGGGCCGGTTTTTCAAGCTCTACGGCGCCGAATTGACTGAAATTTTTTACTCTTTCTGAAAATTCGCAAAAAGTAGCATTTATGGAAAAATCATAAATCTTGCAACGCTCGGTCGAATTTTGATAGTCATTTTGTAGGGCTCTGTGGTGCCGAACCGAACGATTTTTTGTATTGACAGAGGCTTGGGGTCGAATTTTGAAAGCCTTTCTCTCAGGCTCTATGACGCCGAACTGATTGAAATTTTGAATTCGTACTAAAATGGGGTATTTTCACAAACACCTATAAAAAATGTAAAAGATTTCAAGTTCATTTTTTGATTCTGATCATTGAACTATTTTTTTTTATTTATAACTAGCTGGTACCCGGCAAGCGTTGCTATGTCATTTAATAAATAGATTGTTTCTCCCTGCGCGTCCTTTCCCATTCGTCCCGTTCACCTTCCTCCTCCCCTTCCTCTCCCGCGTCCCCTTCTCCTCTCGCGTTCCCACTCCTCCTCCACCACCTTCCCTCTCCTGACTCTACTCCCCCCCTTCCCCCGTCCCGCGAACCCCCCTCCCAAGTTCTCCTCAACCCTCCCGTATTCGCCTCCCCGCGGATCCTATGTTGTCGATTCAAAACCCTACGTGCTTCAATTCGAGTGGACCCGAGGAAAGTAGGTAGAACAGTTTATATGGGAAAATAAAATTGTGGTTTTAACTATCCCTGGACTACGACAAACATTTAAAAACCAAAAACGAGTTTTAGCGAGACAAACGAACAGAAATTGATTTATATATAAATATATAGAAGATTATTGATTTGAAAACGATCTAAAACCGCATATTGCGAAATGGTTCCAACTGATCCCATTAGTCTACAATGTGAGCTACAATGTCATTATGAAGACGGGTCCATTGCGCGGGCAAACTCCAGACTATGGCCAGACGTTTGCTTTGACAGTCCCATAACAGACATTCAAGGTCATAAATTTTTGTAGTGTTTGAGTTTCCAGTGTTCGGCGTTTGAAGGTCATTTCGGCGCTTGGAGGACTTTCAAACAATTAATTAGAGTGAAGTTCGCGCAGTTCACACAATTTGACAACTGGTCTGGAATACGGACGTCCACGCGTACGCAATACTTGACGTTTGGCGTTTATTGCATGTCCTAAGTTACTATTGAATTTGAGATGCACAGATATTTTAATAGATATTTATTTATTAGGAAATATTTCCAACTAAATCGATTACTATTGAATTTAGAGTGCGTGAATAATTACGTAGCATCAAAAATAGAATAAATTTAAATTGGTCAATTTCTTTCGTGTCTCTGAAACCGATTTATAAATTAATAGACTTTATTTACAAGTGAGTTCACGAAAGAAATAATCATCCATTACGACAGTGTGTTTATTTAAAATCATAAATAATAATTTTAGGTCCGCGCAGTTGATAACCAAAAAACTTGACGTTTGACGTTTTTCGTTTACGTAAATGTTAAAATGCGTTCGATGTGGAAAAGATGCTACACCAGGAAGAAAACACAGACATTTATTTATCAGGAAAGATTTCCGACAAATATCGATTAGGTTTTGCACCAATAACATTATATAATAACGTCATTGTATTGCACGACCTAAAGTTACTAGAATTTAGAGTGCGTAAACATTTACGTCAAAAACAGAATAATTAAAAATATTTGATATTATATTATAATTTTATTATCAAATATTTTGATTATTATATTATATTTAGGTTTAATAATATTTTAAACTCGTTATGCTCGCTCATGGCACATAACCGTAAAAGGCCATTCCGTTTTCCCCACACACGACCGCATCGCGTATCTTCTGTCAAAAAATGAATTCTCCCCCCCGCCAGCACCCGCCTGCCTTCCCGCTTCACCCGAGATGGGATGTTTAAGTTGTGTTTTTGTTTTGTTTTCCGCAGAACACGGGAAGCTCAAACACTACAAAAATTGTCAAACATTTATGACCTTCAATGTTTTGACCTTGACTATCAAAGCAAAAGTCTGGCGTTTTCGCGCCCAATGGACCCGACTTGATATAGATGACTTTAATGTTTGATAAGACGACTGACAGCTGTCACCAACTTTGCCCGACGTGACGTCAACACCGCCAAAATTCAGGAATGAAAACGGCATCGCGTCGTTTTGGCGGCAAATGACTCTTTTTAAATCGTTGTAGAAAATTTATAACTTAAAAATACCTTCACAATCGTAATTTTTTTAAGAATTAAAAACAGTAAAAATCCTCTTTTATGGTCTGAAGCAGAATCATTGACAAAATCTGCAAAAAGTAGTGTGAAAAAATTATCTTTCTTACGGGGCGAAATTATATTGAAATTCTGAAATTGAAATACGCGGTAGAAGTGAAAAAGTCGCTAGATGTCGCTTTCTATACTTTCGCCTGTTTATTTTAAAGTAGTTTGAAGATTGGATATTGATTTCACAAAAATAAAAATGTTAAGTGAAGTAAAACTTCTTTACCCAGCTTGACTTGGGGAGTAAGCTGGTGAATACGTGACGAGAGCGTTATGAAAAGTGTGAGCGGGCGAGGCAAACGGTCGGGCGAGGCGAACGGAAGTTGAAAGGGACAGTCGTGTGGTCTAATGCACACACGTTTTTTTTTTGGATTTCGCAGGAATCGAACCAACCGAAGGCCCGCGCCGACGCGTGAATATACCGCATTACAGTACAGAAAACTGTATTTATTAAACATTTAATTTTTCTATTGTTTTGACACTTTCATAAACCTTCCTATACATTCTTGAACTTGTAGAAATAAACTTGAAGTATGATACTTCAAGTTAATTTCTAACATTAATTGTTGATTTTTTTGCCCGTTCGCCCCTTGTGCCCGCCCAGAAAAAAAATCCTCACAGTAATTGTTGATTTTTTTGCCCGTCCGCCCATTGTGCCCCCCCCCAGAAAAAAATCCTGGATCCGCCCTTGTGTCAAATAATAAATTTTAGTGATGCATTTCGGTTTCATCCTAATTTCAAATCACTAACGGGGCTAAAGAAGTTTCACTTCAAAACATAAATTACAATGGACGAGTGGTTAGATGCGTATTTGAAAAAACGAACACTTTTGTGAAATTGGGACTGGTGGATTTTAGCGCTTCTGTGAACCGCTTGTTTTGTTTAGATTATGTTTGTAAACCCATTGTATTTGACCCTTAACATGTTGTGCATTGCATCAGTTGACATGTCTCCGCAGTTAGATTATTGTGCGCCTTACTGTATGCATTCTGATTTCTATATTTTACAATTACGGGGTTCGATTCCCAGTTGCTGCAGTTGCCTTTTTAATTTCTGTATCTTGTTTTCTTTCATTTTTCGTTTAGATTTATTAGCATTATCTTCTTCTTCGGTTATTAAAAGACATTATATAATATTACTGGGGTTACATGATAATGAGTAGGTACGTGAGGCGCTATCGCTATTTCCTACCACAACCGGCTCTCGATTACACCGGCAGTGGTTTTAGCCACATCCTGCGGATCTATGATCTCCTTCTTCTATGCTTAAAATAGATGTTATAATTGTTTACAAGCCTCAAGGTCTGTTTTAGTCTTTCGATTAGATTTCGATTATTAATATGTGGTATCCGACCGAGACAGGACTTCCAACCGAAACCGAAACCAAATCTTAAGTAAGTATGCTGAAACTTTTTTAGACATGAAATCTATTGTTTACTGAAATTTGGCTTATTCTTTACAACAGTTAAGACGTGTTAAATGAAATAAAAAACAATAATTCTATGCGAAAAAAAATTATATTACTGCTATAAAACAAACAAAAATTAACAAAACATGTTAACTACTTCTTGGAACATAAACTCACAACACACGACACAATCACGCCGGACGGGCCGGCGAACTCAGCTGATGATGGCGGGGTACACACGAGCCACGAACTCACCCAAAGTCAGCCGAACGATGCGACGTGCGATAATTCACGAACGCAGAGTTTCGGTGCGGCCGAAATTTTTTGCCGAAACCGAACCTTCGGTCGGTCACTACTAATATGAATTCCGGGTGACCGGATAACTCAACAATCTGCAACTTCATCATTCATTTGGAAAGTCAATAAAAAGTAATGAAAACAAAACTTGGTTAAATAGGTTACATACCCCAACCTTATACATTCGCAATGAAATTCAAGCCATAACACCGGAAATTTTACGAAAAGTTAATGCAAAATTTTCTGGAAAGAGCACGAATGTGAGAAGTCGAAAATGGCCACCACTTGCGGGACATAATTTTTCACACTTAAGCCAAAAATATTCCCCATTAATACACTGTATGACAAAAAAATAATCATAATAATTAACCATTAAATAAAAAAAGTTATTTTATTTTATTTATTTATTTTAGGGAAAGTTGACAGCAGATCTGATATTACACAATAAAACAATAGTAAGATAGTTAATTATGCCAATTATGAACTTCCCACTGATGATAGTGAATGATTGATGAAGTGTGACATTATAAGTGTGTTTTCTTAAATTATTTTTTTTTTTTACAATATATGAAAGGGGAGGGGGGAGGAGGAACATAGAATTAGGATTAAGAGGCAAAGGACGGGAATATATAGGGATTAAACTTTCTAGTTTGAGTCATGTTGCTTTCTAGTTTGAGTCATGTTGCTTTCTAGTTTGAGTCATGTTGCTTTCTAGTTTGAGTCATGTTGCTTTCTAGTTTGAGTCATGTTGCTTACTGAGTTTTCGTTTTATGTCATGTAAAGTCGAGTTAAAGATGTCAATGTGGTAATAATTTAAGTTAAATCAGTGTGTGGATCAATAGATAAATGAGTTCTGTTTGGAGTTGGTCTTGCAAAGAGGGAGATTAAAAGTAAGTGACTGTTTGCTGTTGCGATTTGGAACATGGAATGATAGACGTTGAAGAAGATCAGGACTATCAATTAGGTTGTGTAATTTTATAACATTACCGAATCTGCTATATTTCTTCGGCAAGTTAATGTCTGCATATTGAAGAACTTTACAGAGTCTTCATTAGCAACAGCAACATTTCAACAGCAACAGAATCGGATTTAAATCCAGCAACCACTACTATTTGACTACGGTTAGAGATATAAGAAGAGAGCCAACGATAAAGATTGCCGTGAATACCAATCTTTAAAATCTTGTTCAACAAGGTTGAGTGATCTACCTTGTCAAACGCCTTACTATAGTCGGTATAGATAGTGTCCACTTGTATTCTGTTATCCAAATTATCCTGGAGGTACTCTGTGAAAGTTAAAAGATTTGTGGTTGTAGATTTACCACTAATGAACCCGTGTTGGGTCGCACTCAGACTAGGCTTAAGAGCAGCGTATAGTTGATCATAGATTATTTTTTCAGGAATTTTGTTAAATACGCAAAGTTTGGAGATTGGCCTGTAGTTTTTAACGTCAGTTTTTTTACCATTTTTGAAGATGGGAGATACATACGCGGATTTCCAAATAACAGGGACAGTGCATTCAGTGAAAATTAAAGAAAGGGGTAAGGCTAGATTGTGAGCACACCGTTTAATAAGGATTGAAGGTATTTCGTCGGGTCCGGCACCTTTTTGAGTATCGATTTCCTTAAGATATTTTTAAACAATTTCCTGTCACCTCAATATTGCTTATATTGAAAGTATGGTTCCTGACGTCAGTTGGATCAGGGGTAAGTGGATCAGACGGTTTACTGAAAACTGAACTGAAATATTCTGAAAATAAATTAGCAATGTCGGATCCATTATTGGCTTTCAGCTCTCCAAGATACATACATTTTGGGACACCTTGAGATTTGTTAGAGGATTTGATGTGGCTCCAGAAGTTTTTCGGGTTTGAGGATATATTATTTTCGATTTTACTTAAGTAACGAGATTTGCTTTGCCGACTTAAATCTTTGTGCCGTTTACGAAGGAGTGAAATGCGTCATAGTCAGCCTGGTTTTTGTATTTTTAATATTTGCTAAAATATTTAGATTTTTCCTTAGTTACCTTAATAAGGGCAGCGTTATACCAAGGAGGATATTTCAAGTTCCATGAAAATTTATGAGGAATGTGAAGATTTATGAGGGATTTCAAAAACTTATAGAAAACATCAAGCGCTGGTTCTATTTGGGAGGTAGAGAAAATGGATGCCCATCAGCTTGTTCTAGGGCGAGATTAATTGATTCGTAGTCTCCATGGTGTTTGGAGGCCCCGGGGACAAGAAGCCACCCCTTCCGCCCCCCTCCCCCTCCCTCCACCGTTAGTCCGCCACTGATTTTTTTTAATTACTTACCTATTTTATTACTATCTTTATTATCTGTAATGATAAGACAGCCTTCAGCAAAGGGCCCAAGAAAGTAAAAAAATATGAAGTGCAATACATAAGTGAAACTGGAACTAAAACTGTACAGACATTAGAAAGATTAGTAATAGTAATTTTATTTTAAAAATTGTAAAATGCCTGTTCAGGCTGTATTTATTTATTCCTATTTTATATGTACCTATAGGATGATGTTTGTATGGGTCCTCCCAACCCCAAAACACCTCTTAGATTGGTACTTTGCATATTTTAAAGGCTCCAGGTCACTAAAAAAAATGTCACTTTTAATTTCCTTTTCTAAAAGATGCATTTGTTAATAATGCCTTCACCAAATTAGTAAAATTGACGGAGATAGAGCATCTTATATGAAACCGTTTTAAACAGTTTGCATGTGAATTATCCTACAGCAAAACTTTAAACGCGTTTTTCTCAAAACTACGTTTTTCAACCTGGTTGATAGCATATTGGAAAAACTATACATCTTATTTGCATGCACCATGCACCAAGTCTTAAGCTGTTCGATAAGCCATTACAGTATTATCCATAAGACGTCTAGGCAACAACTGCCTAGGGGCCCCGCATTGGGTAGGGGCCTCTAGGGTAAAGGGCCCCGAGACGTGCATTGCCTAGGGGCCCCGACATGTTTAAGCCGGCCCTGACAGGCTACTTTTGTCCATAAGGCAGTATGGGTCACTGCCCAGGGGCCCTGCATCTGGTAGGGCCCCTAGAGTAAAATAGACGTGCATTGCCTAGGGGCCCCGACATGTTTAATCCGGCCCTGGAAGGCAGTCCATAAGGCAGTGTAGGCCACCGCCTTCGAAAATCCAGTCACTATAGCCAGGGCCGTAATATCCATAAGAAGTGTAGGCAACTCCCTAGTAGCCCCGCATCGGGTAGGGGCCCCTAGGGTAAAGGGGCCCCGAAACGTGCATTGCCCAGGAGCCCGACATGTTTAAGCCGGCCCTGGCAGGGCCGTATTGTCCATAAGGCAGTGTAGGCCACCGCCTTCGAAAATCCAGTCACTATAGCCAGGGCCGTAATATCCATAAGAAGTGTAGGCAACTCCCTAGTAGCCCCGCATCGGGTAGGGCCCCTAAAATTTACCATAAAAAATAGAAAAAAATTATACACAAATAAAACGCATTCAAATTTGCTGAATGATAATTCAACATACAAACTGTTCCAAGCGGTTTTACATAAAATGCTGTATCTCCTTCAATTTTTCGAATTTCCTTTAAAAAAATTGGTGAGAGTGTTCTTAACAAGTGCATCCATCAAAAAATGAAATAAAAATAAATTCCATTTTTTTTACAGTGGTGTCAAAAGTCTTGTTTAGGGTTTGATCACAGGAACATGGAGGCGTTTGCAGCCCCCCAAGACTGGGGGCCCGGGGCGGACCACCCCCCCCCCCCAAACAACTCGCGTGCCACCCATTGTATTTTTTTTACAAATTTGAAAACGCCAGACCTCGCCATTATATAAAGAAACCTTCATCGCAATCGGATGAATGGTGTAGGATATAATTTCATGACGCCAGAGCTCACCGTTATATTCAGAAACCTTAACGGGCATGCGCACAACAAATCACCAAAATTTCATGGCATTCAGATGAATGTTATGAAAACGCATAAGAAACAAACAAAGAAACAGTGGCGTAGCGTGAGTTTTCAGTGAGCTAGAATGCTAAGATTGAAAAATACGACATTACTGATGTAGTTGTAGCTGAAGATGAATTTTATATTTTTTTTTTAATTTCAACTTTTTGTATGAAGAATTCAGGATTCTTTCAGTCTAGGGGGGCGGCCGCCCCCCTAGACTGAAAGATCTCATACAAAAATTTGAAATTAAAAAAAAAAAAAAAACATTTTCAGCTACAACTACATCAGTAATGTCGTATTTTTCAATCTTAGCATTCTAGCTCACTGAAAACTCGGTAACCGACGAGTTCATCGAAAATCAATTCATCGAAAGCAAATTCATCGAAAACGAGTTCATCGAAAATCAAATCATCGAAAGCAAATTCATCGAAAACGAGTTAATCGAAAATCAATTCATCGAAAATCAATTCATCGAATGATCAATTCATCGAATCGCCAATTCATCGAAAAACATTTTTTTGTAGATATTAGAGCTGTCAAAATTAAATACCTTAAAAGGTCTGTTTAACTGAGTTAAATGTGTTTAGCAACTGTCAGTTTCGTAGTGACAAATAAAATTTATAGGTTATCTCTTCGATTTCCGATTGTCTGACACTGCAAAAAAGGGATATCTAAGAAACGGTGACCAGACAACTCATAATGAAACCAACTCATAAACAACTCATTTCATTAAGAGTGATAATAAAAAAATATTTAAAAATTGGTTAAATAGGTTAAGTTAGGTTAGGTTAGGTTAGGCTAGGTAAGGTTAGGTTAGGTTAGGTTAGTTTAGGTTAGGTTAGGTTAGGTTAGTTTAGGTTAGGTTAGTTTAGGTTAGGTTAGGTTAGTTTAGGTTGACCAATGCTTTTTTAACATCTCGGTTCGCTCGGCATTTCTCTCAAAAAATATCAACAAAATATATTTTTTCGATGAATTGGCGATTCGATGAATTGGCGATTCGATGAATTGATCATTCGATGAATTGGTTTTCGATGAATTGATTTTCGATGAATTGGTTTTCGATGAACTCGTTTGCGATGAATTTGCTTTCGATGAATTGATTTTCGATGAATTCGTTTTCGATGAACTCGTCGTGAACCGAAAACTCACGCTACGCCACTGCGGAAAGAACAATCAGTTTTATATGCAAAGAAGATTATTGCACTATGAATATAAAACTGATTATTATTTATTTATTTATTGCACTATGATCATTTTCGTCAGATATTGTGCATATTTTTATTAGCAACACAAATATTTCTTGACACAAAATAATTACAATAAAAAAGATGAACAATGAGCGATGGACCGCAATTTCTTCGACCAGTCATCACGAGCAATAGCTACGGTCAGAGCCTTAAGTTACGTTCAGACATCTTAATATAACCGCGAGCAGGTATCTGTTGAACCACGAGCGCTTATGTTTCGCGCCGTTCACACGGCGCAGATAAAATATTTCATTCTATGGTAGGAGTAGGAGAGGGGGTCAGTTGAATTAGCGATCGGCCACGGGGGATTGGTTTATTTATGGGCCACGGAGTGCGCATTTTTTGTACTGAATCTATGAACTTGACATCTGTCACCCACCGGTCTAGGCACTAGGCAGCTCCGTAATTAAAATGAGCCCCTCTCCTGTTTTCGTCGGAGTGGGGGGCGCTTAACTGTTGGCATATCGCCTCAGGAGCGGTCATAAATAAACCAATCCCGGAGCGGTTACGGCGTAAGATGTGCATTGTCTATGGTTGTATGGTTGATGTGCGCATAAAGCGCTCAGGTGTGAACGGTCTGAAGGGATTGTATGGAGAGCGATATATGGCGTGCTATGATCTTTTATACTTATATGCTCAATGTGAACGAGCTCATATGCTCAATTTGAACGAGCTCTTAAAAATTGGGTAAAATAATAAGTATTTTATTTTTAATGACGGCAACACCAGAAACCTCTCAAATGTCAACTACTATCATTTTACAATTCTAGTTTCTATTAGTACATAGTTATAAAACTAGTTATATTAGTTATTCTGAGTGTGAATGACTGAAGACTGATTAACAATTTAAAAATGTGTTTTTCACATTATAAGTTTAACTAATGAGACATGCTTCGATAGCGCATTTATCAACACAATTGAAGTGTTAAAAGGTTAGTATCAATACTATGCATCAATGGGTTGCACTAAATGCACATTGCTTCATTTGTTTACAAACTGATCTACCCACATTGATAAATTAATGCATTATAGAGATCTTGGTGGAATTATCACAGTTTGATGTAGGTAGGCCAACGACTCTCTTGGTTTATTCATCAATAAAAGTGAAATACTCTTGTTATATTTTTTATAATTAATTTATAATATAATTTTAATAATGTTTCACCCGTGTCCTATAGGTTAGTTTTTGGTTCAATAACATTAAACTTGTATTGTTTTCATTTATTTTTATGTGCATTCTTTGATGGACATTTCTATATCAATCTGGGGTGATTCTTGTTAGATTGCAATGAGTTTGTTTGTTTATCGATTAGTTTGTGTTTGCAGTGTCTAACAGTGGCATGATGGCGGACCCCACAATACAGACTTTCTGTTGTCACCACAGCCGCAATGGAACAGACATGGCCGTCATGGTTATGGATGAATTCAACACACACTCGTATAATGCCTTGTGTCTGACGTCGTCCATAATCGGAATTATGGGTGCTTTGTACCAGGTAATCATTTATTTGTTTTATGATGTATTTTCAAATTCACAAGTCAACAAGATTGATAATTTGTATTGTTCTAATTATGCACAGTAATGGGGATTGAGAACTGAATGCTGGGAACAAATAATGTGATAGTGCCTGAAAACCTAAACAAATATGTTGTATGTCAACAGCATTCTGACTGGTAACATAAATCATATTATATTTGTTTTATTTTATTTGAGAACTTCACAAAAGGGTAAATATTTCCCTATCGAGTCCACGCTCAAAACACACTTTAAAAAATTAAAACAAATTGTACTAGGTAGATTACAGTTAGTAATAAGTAATTCAGAAACCGAAATTGAAAAATATTGCATTTAAATGGTTATTTTGTTATCTTTAAAAACGCGAAATGTCATTTCTCAAGAAACGCCATGTTGTTAATTACGACGGCAAACGTCTCGTGTGATTTTTCGTGTTTATGAAACCGAACAAAATAATGATTAATACGCATTATTTATCATTTCCGAAGATTGCAATTCGTACTTATTATTGTCTAACTGACAGAAAGTGATTTTGTGTTTTAAAAATGCGTATTTCATCATCGTAATCATCATGGCGGTCCTTGTAAAATGGCATTTTGCGTTTTTTAAATTTAAAAAAAAACATTAAAACCCAATGTTTTTCAATTCCGGTTACTGAATTACTTATTCTAACCATTATCTACCTAGTACAATTTGTTTTAATTTTTTAAAGTGTGTTTTGAGCGTGGACGCGATAGGGAAATATTTACCCACAAAAGCCCCAACTGTTTGGAGCCAGTGCGACTTGGCATCCTTGGGATGTATGTTGTGAGGTTGCAGGGAAGGATATGGGGAAGGGGAAGGTTAGGAAGTACCTGGCTATTCAAATCTGGTCACCAAACATGGGTAGAGCCATTTCAAGCAACGTTTAGAGATGCTGAATATGGACTGCCAGTGTCATACAGAGAGGTATCTATTGCTTTATATTTCTTGCCATAGAGGGAATTTTAGATGCACGGTGAAACTGTTTTTATTGCCGGACAATCCCCTTACATTGAAAAACATCTTTCTATAAAGCTAGCAATGCATGTTTATTGCCGCTGTTCCTGTTCCCAGTCCTGTTCTTTTTTTTTTTATATGAACACCGCACAAGAGTCCCAACTGCTCCCGTCCCGGTATTTTGTGAGGTTGAAGGTAGTGGGGAGAGAGGATATAGGGAAGAGGAAGGTTGGGAAGTACCTGGCTATTCAGATCTGGTCACCAAACAAGGCTAATGCCATTTCAAGCAACGTTTCAATTCTGAATGGTGATCTTAGGGCGATACTTAGAGTATCTTCCACTCTGGAACGTGCCGCAAATACACTATATATTATTTTAAATGAATAAATTGTGAAATAACACAAATTAATCAAATAAAATTTATTTGCCACATAGGGATTCGATCCCGCGACCTTCGGTTTGCGAGTCAAGAGCCTGTCAATTCGGCCGTTCGGAACAATTTACTCTGAAATGCTTTACTGTCTAAAATAAGGGCTTAAACCATTTTAGATTTCTGGTTAGTATACTTGCTACTTGTCTCCGAAATTCCAAAATTGTACGCCTTTGTGAATCCAACCGCAATTTGCAAATATTTATGAAATTTTGGGAATTTTTTTATTAATTATTTTTACGTGAAATGACAAAAAAGTGAGTTGATGATAAAGTTTATAGCACTTTTTCCTAATAAAATATGTGTTATCAGCAATTTTGGATTAGTTTAGAAAAAAAATAAGATGAGCCATGTATTTAGTTTTCGGATGCGTTCAGACATATTCCATTTATTTGAATTTATTGCAAAGCGGAAATATTTTGACCTTCCGACAAAATAGGCCCAAGGCCTGGGGGGTTAAGTGCCGTAAAAACTTCCTGTTGCTCCGTATAAATTAAAAATAAAATATAATGGTTAATGTACCATTTTGAATATTGGTCTACTGATGTAAGCCATGGGTAGATGTTTTCAATTCATACCTTTGTTCCAGATTCTTCCGAGGGAAGAACACGTTAGGCCGAATGTGAGCACCCGTGGAAGACAAATCATCATCTGGTTGGCAGTGGCTGATCTCTTGGCTTCCCTAGGCAAGTCATCACATATCTAATAATAAAGTATCAATTCATATCAGGCTTAATATCATGACTTTTCACTGATTGGGCGCCATTTTGTTGTTTTTGGCGTCATTTGAAAGATCCCTGTTAAACGCCGATTATAATTACAGGTGCATTTCTGCTTTCCACCAAATTGTAAAAAGCTGACAAGTTTACCCAGTCGAATGCTTTTTGCCACATGTCCAAAGATGTTATTTCCACTATGTCCAAAGTCTGGAATGCTTTGCTGCCAAATATGGCAAATATTCCCTAGATTCTTAAAAAATTTTAAATATTTTCAAATGCTTCCTCAATCTGCAGTCCACGTTATTTGAAAACTGAATAGCCTACTTCTGCTACTGATCAATAGGTGTCACTGTTCTTAATTTTTTACAGGCATCTGTAGTGTTTTCAAAACTTCACAATAACAAAAATATTTTCAAATGGTCGCTGTCAGAATATTCTCGTGTAAAATGTAATTATTGATCGTGTTTTAGTAATGATTGTAAATTTAAATTTGTTATTCATTTGATGAAACTTCCTTCTGTTCAGCATATTTAGTATCCTATGCTATATCAGATATTCAACACTTTACTCGGAGTTGGTGAAATACCCCTTAACCCCTCCGCAACGTAAGCAGATATAAGCGTTAAAAATAGGACAGCAGTCAAGTACAATAAGCGTGTTTATACGTCAGCGCGTGTGTTTCCATAGAAATCGTTATAACTCCGTTATTGTTTTAGTTACATCCCTAAAGCAAAAAGTCAAAGGTCGATAGTGGATCAAGCTGCACATTTCTATCAAGTTGTCTATGGAAATACATAACAGGAATCAGCTGTCAATTGTGTAGTTGACAAAAATATTTACCCGCGCAAATTTGCTACCGGCAGCTCCACCGCGCTCCATATTTTAAATTTTTATTCAATATTTTTATATGAAATGATAAAAAAGTGACGTGACAAAAGTGTTTATTACACATATATACAATAGAATAAGTTTTGTTGTTTACATAATCTGTGTTTTTAGTACCGTTTTCACATAAAAACATCACGTGAGTCATTTTTACCTATTTTTAATGTTTGCATTCTAAATTTTAATATTTACAAATGCTAATATTTATTTGTAATATAATAATTTGAAAGCCTATTTTGTAACCTTTCTAAAACAGTTTTTACTATTCGGCTACGTTCAGAAATGTTTCATTTATAGAGCTTTAATTGTGAAGCGGTAATAACTAAAAGTTTTCGTAAAATGTCATTTCGTTTAAGACACCAAATGCTAATATTCTCGAAAATTCGGAGGGGTTAAAACTTATTTTCTTTTTGATTTCAGGTGTGATGGTACGATCCGCCTTGTGGATGAACTACAAAAGCATGATTCCTATAGAAGATGATACTTCTAACGTTCTATTTTGTGCCATAACATCAGTAAGTGATTTCATCTTAACGTTTCTAATTTTTTTCATAGTTTCATAATGCCTCCGGAAGGTGACGCAGCTGTCATCTGAACAATTGCACAAAGAAGATTGTTTTTGACATAAAAAATATAGCATCTCTTGGTTGGCCTTTAAAATTTGGCATCCAACATTTAAAATTGACAACGAAATTGTATAAAACTAATCTTTTAATTGGATGTTTAATTTCTATGATCTTGAATCCTATGATACGTAATACGTAGTTGGTTAAATTAAATCCTGATTAAAAAATATAACTCTATTTTAACTACTCAAGTGATAGCTGTCCAAATTTGGGTAGCGCTGCTAATGCCCTTCAACGATGCATTTCGCTCTAATGCATCGTTGAAGGGCAATGCAAGCCTTAATGCAAGGGAATGCCCTTCGCCGCTAATGCCCGTTAACGATAGCTACCCAAATTTGGGTAGGTGATTTTTATGAATTAAAATAAATTTATTTTGAACTTTTCGATTTTTTGGTATGTTTTTAGATTTTCACGGCCAAAAGTATTTTCGTTATTTGTTTTTGGGGTGTTATGCTGCGCTATCTCCTTCTTTAGCCAACGTTTCGGACAGAGTTGCAGCGTCCATCAACAGGGCAGATCTGGCAGATTTGTCCGTAGATGTGACATCTGCCGGATCTGCCCAGATGATGGACGCTGCAAGGCTGTCCGAAATTTTGGCTAAAGAAGGAGGTAGCGTAACACAGCATAACACCCCAAAAAAAAAATAACGAAAATTAGAATTTTTTTATAAATCCTATAAATAAATATGGGTGGAAAATAGGTAGATTTGTTGGCTTTAAACCACAGTAAGTAGTTTGTACGTTAGCATTATTGTGCAAGCGGCCCATTGAAAATATGTCGAATTATTCAATTACGCAGTGATGTATTTTCCAGGCTTGGACGCAATATTTCTACACGGCCACGTGGATTTGGACGCTGTGCTACGCCATAGATACGCACCTGCTGCTGCGTAACAGAGACAGCCACACCAGTGTGTATCACAGCGTGTCATGGGGGCTCCCCGCCGTTCTCACAGCCACTGGTCTCTCCATTCTCTACTATCCAAATGCTAAGTGAGTGAAATTTCTTTCATGTGTACCTAGTACTAGCCCATTCAATAGTTGGTCAAAAAAAGGGTTACCTTGCGTAAGATTATGAAGTTCTAAATTTTTGGTATGTTGTATGTACCTAGGTCGTACTCAAAAATCCAATTTTTCTGACAAAAGTGTAACAACCACGGTACATACGCGAATCGTGCATTCAGATTTGTGTCACTATTTTTGGTTTTTGCTAAATAACTCTTAAACAGTGCGTCCTACAAAAAAAATCATACACCATTTTGTAGAGTGCAAAATTTGCTACTTTTTATAATTTAAAAGTTGATTTCTCGATTTGGTTTTTATTTGCACACGCCCAAGCCATTTATATTATAAAATAACATTACTTTATGGAAGTTTTATTAAACTCAAGCAGATAAATTAAATTATAAAATAATTTATCTGAAATAACCTATATTTTTATGTTACAATATTAAATTAACAATGTGACATTATTAAAGGACTAAAGTAAATAACACAAAAAATTGTAATTATGTTCAATTATACTAATATAATAGTGAATTGGTCATTACAACGGAAATCATGTTCAAAAACATTAAATGAATTGCAAAATATCACATGTCATAACTGGAATTTTAGTCTGAAGTATGTAATGATAAACATTGTGGCAGTACATGTGCAAATCTACCGAAGTTCATTGCTACCAATATAAAAATGTCATTATGTTGTTAGTAGCATTGCAGAAAATAAAATGTAGTCTTTATACAGTGTGAAACAAAAATACTGTTTAACGATCGTTGTTTTTTTATTAGTAAGGCTGGTTATGTTTAAGCGCGCATGTATTTCAATAAATAATGGTTTTGGTTATCTCTCTCAGCTGCCACAACCTGCGATCTCTGAAGGGGGCGCTGGTTCGTGTGCTGCCCAACTACTGTGCCACCTACATCCCCATCACGGTGGTCATGGTGGCCAACCCCATTATCTATTTCTTCTCCTCAAAGGACATGGAGGTCGCTGTCTTTGGGGCCTACTCACAGGTTCGTCTTTGGTATTTCCTCAACTTTTATCGCTTCAATGTGAGCAATAATTAGCTTAATATTTATACATTTATAGGATGGAGATTTCGCTTTCTAAATATGTAAGTATGAATTGGGGTGAAGGGAATAGGATTACAGGAAGTAATGAGTGATGAGGATGTAACACCGAGGAGTTATTGATTGAAAGAAGCATCCGATGGTCCTTCATCCGCCGTAAGTCAGGGACATCACCAGGAAAACACAGGAAAAATTATCTTAATTACAGGTAAATCATTTTAAAGACACCCTTGCTTGTGTGGTAGTGTCTGGGTGGATAAAAAATAAATAAATTGAATAACTGTAATATGTATATTGAAAGAGCTTCTATCAGATGCCGACAGATGCCAGCAGGGAAGTGCTTCTATCGATTGCCAACAGGGTGCCCGGGTGGCTGTCGAGAGTGGTTCTCGCCAGCCTACCGTGCAGATTCAATTAGCCGCTAGTATAGACAGGTTGTATGACTTGTAATATATAATTATTTTAAATACGTAAACTCATAATAAACCAGTTTGTATCGAGGACCTGTTGTTGTAGAGGAGTACCCCCACAGAACTAATAGTGTTTGAATGTGAATAATACCAAACATTATTTTGTTTTTGTTAGAAAACTGAAGAATGAAACAAAAAAACATAAAAAGATCATTGCCGAATTGACTTTCAAGTCTAAATTAAACGGAATTAATAAACGTCGCTATGCACCCACAATCTTTACGCATTTGCGGGGTAAGAGAGCAATGCAGGCGGGTGTTCCAACTTTGTTGAAACTTTTGATGCTATTGGAGTGCACAAAAGCATTCAAACCAGTGGCGGCTCGTGACTTTTGGGTGTGCTAGAGTGCTGATATTTAAAAAATGGCATTATTGATGTTGTTGTAGCCGAAAAAAAAAGTTTTTTTTTTTTTTGAAAATCAATTTTTTTGTATGAAAAATTTCAGGAAGTTTCAGTTTGGCGGTGTGCCGCACCGATTTCCTGAAAAATCTTCATACAAAACACCGATTTTTGAAAAAAAAAAATATTTTTCGCATACGACAACATCCATGATGCCATTTTTTTAATATTAGCACCCTAGCACATCCAAAAGTCACGATCCGCCACTGATTCAAACGTGTTTTACTTAAAATGATTTAAATTGGATTTGCATGTGGTTAAAATTGCACAGAATTTCTCGTGAATACAATGAATAAATTTTTATTTTTATGTTTTTTGAACCCAGAACCATGAAGCTTACGACTCTGACACTGGGATTGTTATAAATATCTTTATCTCACCACTGGCTACAATAATTCATGATAGCATTAAAATGCAGTATTAATTGTTTTTTGTTCTAATTTCTTTCCAGATAACCAGCAAGGAAAGAAATCTGGTCCACGACTTGAAGCTCAAATTTACGCTAATTAACATCTCTTTCTATTTATGCTGGCTCCCAAACCTCGTCAATGGAATTCTCTTGTGGACCCTCTGGTTCAATCTACCAATCAAAGTTATCATTGTTGTCTGGTACATCATGGTAAGAAAAATTTCTCCAATTTATTTGTATCTATATATGAAAATGACTGTTTCTTTGGTTTCCCCTTATGTGTTCCTATACCATTCATCCGATTGCGATGAAAATTTGGTGAGTTGTTGTGCGCACCTCAGCGATGGTTTCTATAAATAATGGTGAACTAGGGCATTAAGAAATCTGTATTTAAAAAATACATTAGTGGAGCGCGAATTGTTTGAAAAATATGTGTATTTCATATAGTTTAGCGGAAGGGGGGAGGGGGAGAAGCAGGAGAATCTGGGAAGGGGAGGGGAACGAAGGAGGGTGATTTCTTTGATTGGCACTGCAATGCACACCGAGTACTCGCTAATTTTTTTCTATAAAACTTATGTGAATGTAGAAATTTACCAAACCTGCAAGAAAATTTGACAGTTTCATGTCTACTTTAGTTGCTCTCGTACCGTTTGAAACTATATTGGCTATTGTTACTTTAGTGGCAACATTCTGGACAATGAATAAATTTAAATTGCCTTATTATGGTACAAAATATTGATTCAGCATATGTCTGAGTCTAATTATAAGAGGAAAGTAGAACATGATTATAATACAAGGTTCACGAAGAATGAAGGAATGATTGTTCCAAAATATAATAATAACTACGGACGGCGAACCCTGGAATATAACGTGCCAAAAATATTTAACATGTTACCAATTAATATAAAAAAATTGCGATTCTACAAATAAATTCAGATATAAGCTGAAACAATGGCTGCTAAATAGAGATAGTTTATATTAATTCATATGTGTTAATTGTTATAATCTGTATGGTTATAGTAACAATATTATGTAATGTTTAAATTGTAACTGAACATTAACATCCTGTTGACAAACTGCTTTATTGCGGTTTAACGGGATTGTACCTTGAAAACCAATAAAAAAAAAAAAATTACATTGTTCTATAAGTGTACCATTCTCCAAGGTTCTTCAGTCAGGATGTTCTTTGTCTTTTGGCCTTTGTTTTCCTTCTACAATTTTCTCCTTCATTATAATATGGCCAAAGTATTGAAGCGTGCTTTCTAGTCATTAAAAATTTCCATTCTTTTATGTGCTGCAAAAACTAGAGAGCGGAAAGTTTCGCATATGTGGTGATAATGCAAAATTTTAAGCGAAAATGGGATTTTGCCATTTTTACCAAATTAATTCGCAATTTTTGTGTTTTTCATGCGATTTTTGTTTTTTTTTTTAAATAAGAAAGTAATAGGTATTATATATACTCTAAATATATGTCCTTGCCTATGGTTTTGACAAACTTGAATAGTGATCAAATGGAATGCAGCTAACTTTACTTTAAAAATGCCTGCCAAACTGACTTTGAAAAAAAAAGGCATTCCACCAATTTTTAGCTGAAGTTTTTTCTTTATGAATATGCTAAAGAATCATACATGCACAGCGATATAAACCATATACTGTAGTTGTTGATCAATCTATATCCTGATAACAATCATAATTAACCTAATCCACCATTGCTTTGCTAGTTGGTTCATAACTTTGCCATCGTAATTGATTTGCTCATTAGTAATTATTAAAAATCATTTATCTTTTAAAACTACCATCTAGGCTCTGATGAATCCCCTGCAAGCCCTTCTCAACGCCATCATCTACAGAAGATGGACACCAGGAATGCAGAAGTTGAAGCTACCGTTCAATATGAACTGCTTCTCCACCTTCAAGTCCCGCGAGGAGCAGCCCAATGCAGAGACCCCGCTTCTGGGCCACCGCCCCCCCTCCAGACTCCGCCTTACCGACCACCCCAGAAACAGCATCAACGCCTTATCGTCCATGTGATCCACGGAGCATTTTAATTCCATTTGATAAGAATAAAAAAGAGTTGATTTATCATCCGTGAATAAACTAATTCCTACTATCTTATTGTTAACCTGATTGCGCCACTGTCACGTATGTGATACATCAACCACTATCTCCGTATATGTCACTTATAATATGATTCGTGAAGTTTCACTTAATTGTTAGAACAAGTAAGGAAGATGGATAACTAAACTTATTTCGTGCTAGAAACAATATAAAGTGGAAAAATTGTGCAACAAATAAAATTATTTAATTTTATTATAAAATTAGCGAAATTCATTTTTCTATTGATTAAAAAAATGAATTATCAGCTCAGGCTGTTTGTTAATTGACGATATATAATCTAATTGAATTTTACAAAAGTGCCAGTTTTCTTGCCAATCGTGAGCATTGAACGTGTTATTATTGTCTTTGTGATTTGATACAAATTTGAAAATGCCGAGATTGATAAAATCTCTTTCCTCTTGAAAGACAATAATGATTTCTTTAAAGCAGAGCTTTGTCCTTTGTTTTTTTTTATAATGAAATAATTTTTAAGCAAAAAATTTGTGATTGAATTGCGATTCTGTAAAAAAAATTGAAATGCAACGATTCTTGGATATTTATAGAACAGTATAATTAATATTATGAAGTTTCAATAGCATTGCTGATAAAAACTTATACTTAAATCACATATCTTTCAAAAGCATTATTGATCAACTTGTACTTCTAAATAATTCACTTTAAAACATTTAAATTTCATTTAAAAATATGCATTTATAATTACAATATGGTACTTAAATGCAAAACAATGCTGGCATTGTTAGCAAAGGGATGTAAAAAACAGGATTTCCCATCATGAGATCCCAACAAGTGACTTTATGTACCAGTTAATATTGCATTCATGAAATCTCTCTTTTGGCTCTTTAGATCGCACTTCCGTAGAAAAGTGTGATAGGTCAAAAAGTTCATTTTACAGGAGAGCCAAAACAAATAAATAAATGATGAACAAACGGTTCTGTCGAAAAGAGATACTAGCGACATCTTGCGGAGATGGAGTGATCTAACTTAATTACACCACCTCTGGTCTGGAGCTCCAAAATACCTGAAAAATACCCTCGCCTCTGTGCAGAAACAGGGTCCGTTTGATGGATTCTCCCATCTTAACAGACGGATTGCAATCTTTAGAGTACAGGCGTCGGGTGGGAATGCTATCCTTGTTCTACCGGTATTTCAATAGAAGATGCTTCGAGGAACTAGCGTCGTTAACCCCTTCGGCACTGGTGCATAGTCAGGAAACGCGCCAAATGCGTGCCCAACATTTGTACACGGTTGACATTTGTCACATGAAAATGAATCGCTTCTTCGACTCGTTCTTGTGTTCAACAGCTCGGCTGTTGAACGATTTGCCGGCCTCTGAGTTTCCTCCTTCCTACAACATGGGTCTCTTCAAGGCGAATGTTCATTCCTTCCTCTCCTCAAAAAGACTTTCCACACAGCATCTCAGATGACATAGGCCCTGAGGGAAATTATTTTCCTCAGGGCCTCCTGTATGGAGTTAATGTAAAAAAAAAGGTTTTCATGGGGCATAGATAATCATAATCACTTTACTTTTCAGAGATAAAGCGTAAAATAGAAAATTTTCTTATGACACTTTTCTATGGGATGTGCAATATATTTTTGAAACGTGGCATCACTAAAAAAAATAAAAATAATTCTTCACCATTTTATCTTAGTTGGCAATGGATACTGTTCAATGTGTTTATATGTGTGAAATGATATTTTATTATCATTATAAAATATTAATTTCGATCAAAATGGCGATATACGATGCTAGGCATTGTAAGAGAGTCAGTGTGCTTGCTAATTGAGCTAGAACCAAAAGGTACTAAGTCTGTGGTGACATCGGTTTCCATTCACATGAAAAGCATTTCTAGTGTGTAATAACTATTCATTGGTCTCAACATCATAATATGTTAGAATTATGATGATAGAAAGATGGCTTAGAATAAGTTAACCCTTTGAGTGCCGATCACTCCCACGTGAGTGGCACCGTACGTTGATATATCATATGCGGCGAACAAGTTAAGCAGATATCCCAAATATCATATCTGAGGAAAATCTGGGCAGCAACTAGAAAATATCCAGATTAAATTGTAAAGTTGTAGTTTTTGTGTCCCTTGAGAGGAAAAATCTGAATATTGACTCATAGACTAATCAACATGAGTTGAATGAATCGTGGGATATAATTGAGGGCTTAATGTCAAACAAGGTTGTCTATAAAAATACACACAAATAACACAGGCCTGCAAATTGACACTTTTTGATAGTTTTTTTCACCGTAATGGGTGAATCGTATGTATTTTGGTGCGCTGAGTCCCAAATATGCCCTCAGTTTTTCTCCAGCACGTAGGGATTTTTCGCAAAATGAAAATGAAAGTTATGCAAAACCCCGCAGTACATATAGGTAAAAATGCATTTTGAAATGAAAAAAAATCTATTACTAGTGGTTTATTTACATTTTTAAATACAATTTGATAAAAAATAATATGTATATACAATAAGGATTTATAATTCTTTATAATATCTACATCTTTTTCCCTCAAAACTCCGTTTTGAGCTTTTCCGTTTGTGTCGGATGTCTGGAAGTTCTCTATGGAGCATCACAGTTCTGCAAATTGACATTTTTATTTTTTTTTTAAATGGTAATGGGTGAATTATATGTATTTCGGTATGCTGAATCCGAGTATGCTATCCATTTCAATCCATCACGAAAGGATTTTCCGCAAAGTGGAAATTAAAATATAGGCAAAACCCGCCTTACACTACTTCTGTAGGGAATGTTTAATAGAAAAAAAAAATCATAAAATTATACAAATTTAATTAATTTGAAGTCATAAAATATTTTATTTACATCATATACAATTATAAATCTATATAAAATCTGCTTTTTTTAGTTTCGAAGCTTCGTTTTGTGCTTTTCCTTTTGTGGGACGTTATATTAAAATTGTTGAGGTTCACTGGAGTCGCCTACTTGAAACTCGTCACTAGAACTTTCTCCTGATTCACTTTCTGATAATGGCAAATCGTCTAGAAGAATTTAGACAATCTCTTAAAGTCATTTTTGAAACGCACTTTACGAAAGTTGGAACAGAAATAAATAAATGAAAGGGCATGGAAGGGAAATGGCAACTTGGGAATTTTGGCATTCTCTCATCATACTTGCTATGGAAAATCCCGATATATATGATTCAACGCTGACTAATTTTATCGTCATGAGTTACTGAATGTTTTGTTTCAGTCTATAAAACAACATTATCTTATAATAAGTTGGAATTAATAAAAAATATATATATTTCGGCAATAAACTCCATTTTGCGCCTTAAGATAGGCAATCCCACAGCATTTTGAGTTTTCCGGAAAAACCTTACATGATGGATTTTTTTGATAATTTTCCCGAATTCAGCAATCAAAAATACATGCGAATTACCTCTTATTTCAAAGAAAACAAAACAGTCGCAGGCCTGTGTAATTTTAGGTTTTAAAGTCAAACAACTTTATCTACAAAAAAAACATGTCAGTACTAATTGTATGTCTTGTTGTGGATAACATTATTTAACTTTAAGCCCTAATTATTGGTAGTTTTTATTTCTGATAATGTTATTTGACATTGAGTAGTAGTTTTTTGCAGATAATGTTATTTGACATAGATTGCATGATTTTTGTAGACTTGTAGACATTGTTTGACTTTAAGCCCTTGAATTATTATTGATAGTTATTTTGCAGATAATGTTATTTGACATTGAGGCCTAGATTGCATGTTTTTTGCAGATAACATTGTTTGACTTTAAGCCCTCGTAATAATAGTGCTGCTAATAGTCAAATAAAAAAACTGATGTAGTTTTAACAGAGGCGGCTCGTTACTTTTATGCTAAAAATAATAAAAATCATTTTAGTGATTGTATATTATTATTACAAATTGTGGTTTTGATTAAGTCAAAAATTCTAGTGCCTTTTTACATATTATGTTTTTGAAGTAAATCTTAGAAATACAGTAGAATCCGGATATAACGACCCTCGAAGTGCCGGCGATACTTTGTCGTACCAACCAGACGATGCACAAAACGACCGGATAATTTAAGCTTGTTTTTACATGAGACACGCCCAACTCCTTTGCGAGGGTTACATTTGATTCACCGGCTTTTAAACGGTGTAATATAGCACTTTTGTCTTCAATTGAAAACACTTTCGGTTCACGGAACTCATTGTGTCAAGCTTTTAACCTAGTCACAACAGATGATAAACACTGTGATTTACACATGCTAATAAGGATAGGTATTAACGCATATGGAGTAGCCGGGCGAGGCGGCGAGGTATTGGTGCGTAGGTTTTGTAAACAAAACACTGCGTGTCATTCTAACTATTAAAATAGGTCGCTTTAAGCAGTTGGTCAGTTGGCGTACTAAACGAATATGTTTTCCTAGTGCCTAACTATGAAACCTAACTTAAGTTTACATAGTCGTCGCTAAAAACGGTAAGCCATTATAAGCGAAGTCGTTATAACGGAATTCTACTGTACATAATTTTTTTTTTTAATAAATTATTCCACCCAGGGATTTTACTGAAATATGTAGTTATTTAGTGAAAATTTTCTGTTGTAAGTGTTTTTTAAATTAAATGATAATTATATATTATGTTGAATAACCTTCAGATTTTTGTTGATTTTGAAGAGTGCCTTGTTATTTATGAATTTTGAAAAAACATCTTTCAATGTGTCTTTTTTAAGTGTAATTTTAAAATAAACTCTAAATCGAGTTTAAATCGATCAATCAAACTATTATTATTGTAGACTCCAGGGGGGATTATGTAACTTTTAATTATATTTTATAAAAAAAGAATTCTCTGGAATATATTTTTCAATTTCTCTAATATTCATTGACTCACTCCTTATCAGAAGATGTCAAAGCTTAGAAAAAGGTCACAATCTACCGACATATAGTACTTTTACGTCATTTTTATCAACTTTAACCCCTCAGGCTAATTTGTTCGCTTTTGGGAACAGCTCGCATAGGTCTCGTTAAAATTCTTGTTTCATTCCAGAAAACACCCCGCTTTATATTGAATCTAGAAGTTAACATGTGCATTGTGCACCTCTATGATACAAAAAGTTAACATGTGCACCTCTATGATACAAAAAGTTAACATGTGCACCTCTATGATACAAAAAGTTAACATGTGCACCTCTATGATACAAAAAGTTAACATGTGCACCTCTATGATACAAAAAGTTAACATGTGCACCTCTATGATACAAAAAGTTAACATGTGCACCTCTATGATACAAAAAGTTAACATGTGCACCTCTATGATACAAAAAGTTTCCTACCGCGTTTCGAGAAAAATTTATGAAACTTTGTGAATTTTTTTATTAATTATTTTTTATGAAATCTCAAAAAAGTGATGATAGTAAATTTTTTTTTCAAAAATTATATGTTTATTTCTAATAATAAAATTTGAAAGCATATTTCATTACTTTTCAAGAACAGTTTTTATTTTTCGGATACATTCAGAAATATCCCATTTATTTGGATTTTATTGCAAAGTGGAAATTTTCTGACTTGACAGAATATGCCAGAGGACTGTGGGATTAAGTTAATTTTTGCACAATTTTATTTTGAATCATCTGAAAATTTATAATTTTTTTTAAAATGCCATTATTTATTATTATAGTTAAATGTCTTTAAAAACTGGCTTTATAGTTGGTGATTTTTTCCAGCCAGTGGATGATATTCGAAATGTAATTTTATTTTTATTATTAAAAATTTATGATGCAATAATGTTGTTCCGGTACTAAAATTAATTGATTTATGTGCCATTAGAGATAAGTGCAAACTCAAAATTAATGTCCTTGCAGCAATAATAATATTATATAATTTAAAAAAAATTAAATCATATAATTAATTTTACATTCCATTTTTAACCTGATTTACATGGCTGTCACATATGTGATACATTGCCGGCTGTCTCCGTGCGCCGATGTCACATATACAATCTTGTTTTATTGATTTGAACTTTCGTTTTCGTTTAAAGAAGGGGGTAGCGCAACACGGCATAATACCTCAAAAATAAATCACGGTGAAAGAAAAGTAGTTTTATTGAGTTCTCTAAGTGTTGTAGATTCTCCATTTTGCCGTTTTGCAATTTGCGGATACCTTTTATATGATCCATGAAGTTTCACTAAAACACATCAGGTACAGTGTGCGCCAAACTGAAATGCCGACCTGAACTTGATACGATCCATTCTCATGCACTTTACTGACTTTACAATGACCGAAAGAGAAAGACACGTAAAACATACGTGTGACGGCGAAAGCCTAAAACTCGCCTATTGTATCAACTCAGGTCGGTATTAAAGTTTGACGTGTACGTACATTGTGTCAAAATTGCCTTGTAGGTCAATAGGCCAGCGTTGTAAATGTTAAATATAATATAAGTAATTTTTTTACTCCGTTTTACAAACATTTTTTTAACACAAATATTAATTATCACAAATATTATACAATTTTTGTAGTTATCTTTTTACAATAAGTGTCAATTTGTGTCAGTACTCAAAAATATACATTTTGTAGTCTGAGATACTACAAATGATTTATCTGTAAATTCTGTACTGATAGTTTGGAAAATGTACATATAAGCTTTCCATTAAAAAAATTCTTAGACTGTAAGCTTATTGAAAGTTTAGGTAAAATGTTTGAAAATTGTTCGCTGGTTTTCAAACTGCACCTCTTACATTTGGTATATATTTTGTAGAATTTAAAGATTACTGAGGATTTTAATACTGTAAACCTTAATATTTTGCTAACTACCCATATAGAATTTACAGTTATGTGGTATTGCTTGAATTTGCAGACTACAAAGTTGTATTCAGGGCAATTTTTTAGTGCTGAATGCTGAACTTAACAACTATTAGAAGTATTTCTATAATAGCCCTTTGTCGTCGTTATTAAAATCGTAATTAAAATCAAATAATAAACTATGTGCCATATTTTATATCAGCACTTAATTTTACACCACCAAAGTATAAAATACTTAATATCTATAATTCATTACATAAACATTTGAATATTCATTTTAGAATTATAAAAATCTACAATGTTTCAATTTTTTTAACCTTATGTACACTGCTGTCGCATATGTGATCCATCTGTAGCTATCCCCGTACGCGGATCACGCGTATGTGATCCGTAAGTTTCACTAAAACCCATACCTATCTATTTGAAGTTTATTTTGTGTTAACAAACTTGAAACGGTAATTCAATTATTGGCGTAACTTTTGAAGGTTATACGCATTCATGTAATATTTAATCATTAAAGTAGAAGATAATATTACTATAATAAAGTAGCGGAAGTCCCCGGCACTGCCGAGGCTTTATAAGTGTTTTTCGAAATCTAACGTAGACGGTGACCTTCCTCTTGTTTTGAAGTTCAAGTTTTCAAATTTTTATCAGTCTCGGAATAAAACTGTAGATTTGCATACAAATCAAATCCATGCCGCCACGTTGCACGCCCGCCACAGACTTTTTTCTTTATATAAATAGATAGATAGAAATAATAATTGAGGACAATATTGGTAATTTTTAAATTAAATTAAGAGATCGATAAAAATGGCAGAAAACAACCGGGTTTCAGTGATTAGTGTTATCCTGGGAAGACAAGAGGTCCTGGATTCCATCCCCGGTTACGACCGCTACCTTTTTATTTTCTGTTTCATGTTTCATTTAGATTTATTTATATTATCTTCTTCTTCAATGATTGAAACTGTAAATTAATTAAATATTCAATAATTATAGATTGACTCGGTTGCTCATTAATTTAGAGAAGTCATCTCAATATACTTTTTTGATACTAAATATTGTTTAAATATTTAAATTGCATCACAGTAATAATTTAACCATTTATACCAGTTTCATTTAATTTTTGTAAAAAATAGTTTTGGATGTACGTAAGTAATTTCTTTGAATATATCTTGGCACCGATGGCCTGTGTTCAAATGTATGGAACTTTACAAGGTAAAAATTAAGACTTATTTTGCCGTGAATGTATGTGATTTTTGTTTTTTATAAATCTTATATTATATACCAACATATATTGGAAAATGATTGCAAAATAAAACAAGTTTCTTAATAAATGTTTACAACTCTTTTTGTCTCCTTTATTAATATACAATCTAATTGATTGTTTTTTCATCTTCTCAATTTACACATGTAACGCAGGCATGACAGCATGTGGGGCGCCCCATACATCAAGTGACCAATGTTTTAAAAACAGGTAATATTTTTATACACATTTTATTCAAAATCAGATATTTTAGATACAATGCCGATTGAACAAAAAATTAATGCTACTTTTATGATTGAAAGTTTTTTAGAGTAAATTTTATAATTGATGAGGATGACAAAATTTTCCTGACTAAATATCAACTGCTTTATTATACTACCAATATGACCGTTTGTTGGAATATAACAAAAAATCTCAGTGTTTGGACGAGGGAGGCATATAAATCAGTCTATACTAAAAGAATTATTACCAAAATATAAAAAAAGAATGACCTACAAGCTTTGTGCAAAATAAATTTATTCCTGAGGAACTACATTTGTGGTACAATACATTTGTGGCAGCTTGCCACCAATCTCTTCCACTTAGAAAAACAAGACGAAAACTCGGAGACCACTTCATTTATTCCAGGGTTTCCCAAACTGTGTTCCGTGGAACCTGAACAGGGGTTCTGCGACGATTTGTCAGAAGAATTTCTTTTAATTAATATACACATTCATATTTCAATACTACTGAAATTATTCACATGAAATTAGTTCTTAAGTTAGGCACTAGAACAAGACCCTTCCGGGTATTACAGTAAATCTTCATTTTACAAACATACCAAAATCTCTGAAATTTATAACTGTGCTGTGTAATAAATACTTTGATGAGAGTCAATAATAAGAACGTCTGTGCGATGTGGAAACAATAACAACGGGATAACGGATCTGCATGTGTTTCATGAAATTTCAGTTCCCAAGGAACCCAACCATATTTTTTTCGAAATTGACTTTACCTGAAAGTAAAGAAATGTAAAAATCAGTCAGTCTTACTACATCCTCGTTAGCAATTAGTCGAAATAAAAACGCGCAAGGTGCCGTAAATTTTGGTGAAAATAAAAAAAAAAATACATTTTTGGATTTCATCAGTTCATTCCAATCATTTTGGTTTGTCTTTTTTATTTTGTCTTTTATATTTTTTTTATGTGAATACCTCTCAAGAGTCCCAACTGCTACCGTTTGGAGCCAGTGAGACTATGGCATCCCCAATTGAAGTGTGTTGTGAGGCTGAAGATAGTGGGTAGGAAAAGGAGATGGAGAAGATGAAGATTGGGAAGTAACTGGCTATTCAGATCTGGTCACCAAACACGGCTAAAGCCATTTCAAGTAACGTTTCAATTCTGAATGGTCTTGCGCCAGGGCGATACTGAGAATATCTTCCACTCTAAACGTGCTGCAAATATACTAAATATTATTTATAGATCGAATCCCGGACTGGGCAAATAAAATTTATTTGCCCAGTCCGGGATTCGATCTCGCGACTTTCGGATTGTGAGTCAAGAGCCTTACCCCTAGACCACGGCAGTCATACACGAATGTTTGAATGAATTAAAGTTTAATGTATTTGAAGAGGTTTCCAAAGATATTTAAGAATAGGTACGTACATAACTTGAAAACAACTCTTTTTCCATATTTTTCGAAAACCGGTAAGGGCGATTCCTGGGTTTGGAATCCATTTTCTGTGACAGCTAAATCAGTAGGCCTTAGCGCAAGTGAGTATGAAAATCTAATTGATTTAACAAGTGACTCTTACTTGAAACAAAAATACAAAGATCAGCCTTTCAATTTTTTCTGGATGAGTTTGTCAGAAGAGTAGGTACCCCAATTTATCAAAACATGCTATTATTGTTTTACTTCCGTTTTTACAACCTATTTAGTTCACGGACTAAAAGTCGTCAGTCATTAGGTGTTTTATTTATTCCATTTTGTTTTGTTTTCATTCCATTTTTTATATACTAAATAAATAAATAATAATATAACTTTTTTTAAATTTTTATTTTTCGAAATTACACAACCTAAAAATAAGCTAAGTGTTCCGTTAAAATTTACGGGTTTGCAAAGTGTTTCATTGCAGAAAAAGTTTGGGAAACCCTGATTTATTCAATCCTCACAACTCTGGAGCTATTGATATTTGAATAATCATATTATTAGCAGGCATTAAAAGAACATAACTTTTTGGTTTTATTCACTTCCTCAATTATTTGTTTTGTATTTCTGACAGTAAATAAGCATTTACTAAAAGATAGGTTTCAATGTTTTAAAACACCTCTTCATCATTCTGTGCTCCTGGTAGGTTTTCCATATTTATGGTGAAACAATAAAATAATTTAGGTTTTATACCTTATACCCCAAGTGGTTCGCTACGTTTGGTGATTTAGCAGGGGTGCCCGGGTCCATGGGATGAGGTTTGTCAAGGTCTTGGAGGCGGATGACCTGGACACATTGAACCCCAGATTCCTACCCACCCTTAAACCCTTTTCCTTCCCAGAACTCTCCTCTCCTTCCTTTCCTAAAAAAAACCCTCCACACAGCATCCCCAAAGATGACAGACATAGGCCCTGAGAGAAATCATTTTTTCTGGGCCTCCTGTGTGGAGCTCATGTAAAAAAAAAAAAGACTTCTTCAATTATTATGTTTCCTATTGGTATTGTGTACTATTTTACATCCACCAAAGGTAGGTGTCCCGAGGAGTAGGTATGGTAAAACCATGTATGGCCGTATTACGAGTCGGGAGAATACACAATATGCAAGCGAATTTGTACTATCCAGATTTTAATTTTTTTTCCTATTGTTGAGATTTAACCTTTTTGTAGTGAGCTTTCAATTTTTAAGTTCGAACATTTTGAGATTCAAGCTTTTAAGATTTGAACTTTTTGTTGTGAGCTGTGTGTATTTGTGATTCAAATTATAAAATATAGGCCAAAAGAAGTTGACGTATCACGATTTTAGAGTCAACTTTGGAAATTATTGTGAATTATTAAAATTGACATTTCACTAATTATCTCCGTATTCTTAAAAAGCTACTTGAGTTTTACCTTTTTTTATGTGAATACCTCACAAGAGTCCCAACCGCTCCCGTCTGCTGAAGCCTTTCAAACTATGGCATCCTTTCCAATTGGAGTATTGTGTGAGACTGAAGGTAGTGGGGAGGGGAAGGAGATGGGGAACAGAAAGGTGGGTAAAAGGCTACCTGCTATTCAGATCTGGTCACCTAACATGTCTAAAGCCATTTCAAGCAATGTTTCAATTCTGAATAGTGGCCTTACACGCCCTGAGTATCTTCCACTCTGGAATGTGGCACAAATATGTTTTAGGTATATTATTTTAAATAATAAAACTGTGAAATAACACAAATTATTCAAATAAAACTTATTTACAAATGCAGGGATTTTAATCAGAGTCCGAATCACTAGTCGAGAGCTTTGCCTTCGACCACGGAGGAGACAGTTAATTACTTCTATTTTAGTAGTGATATTATTTTTAGGACTTCTGTCTATCAGAACGCGCCAGTCAACAGAGCGACTGAACTGCTCAACGAGTCTGCATTGACCAACGACATTTTTAACGTAACCTACAGGCAGTTTAACAATTATCTTTTGACGTATGTCACAAAGTAGTGAAACTGACCTTTTTATGTGTTTTGCTATACTTTTTGTCTAATTTGTAATCTTCTCCATAATGTATTGGTGAATAACCGTTTTACGGAGAACATGGAAAATAAATAAATAAATAAATAATAAATAAATTAAGAATATTTATTTGGCTTTAACTTTCGGAGAACTCCTACAACACAAACTACAGTTTACTTATATTTATAAGTTTAAACTTGCTTGTTGAAATAAACATTCTTTAGATTTTTGTATTGTATTTTATTTAATGTACTTCATGACATTGGAAAGTATTTACATAATAGTATTGAAACACATAAAAGTAGTTAATATAAAAATTCTCTCTGAAAACAAAAAGTAAATCAAAATTTGTGGTTTCATACACATATTAAATATGTATATCAATTATTATGGTACATATCTACATATTTTTATCTACACAAAATAAATCATAAAAGTAGGTAAGTAAATAAAGTAGCATAAATTCTGGTAAATGTTAAATAAATAGTATTTGTTTTGCATTGCAAAATATTAGTACATACATCTTTTCCGCTTGCACCAAAGGTTTATGTCATATTGTCATAACTGGCACTCTTTGAACTATTTCTTTGCTTAATTTTTTTATCATCTGCTAACCTATTCAGTAATTTATTAATGTCATTTTTTTATGTAATGCCCAGTGGCAGCTCGAGCACTTATTTCATGGTGGGAATTTACGTGTACCTATTGTACCGTAATCTCACCACCCGGAGAATATAATATAAAATTTCTCAAACTAAAATTTTGATGGCCAAATCATGCTAATCGGATATCTAATATAATAAAAATGTCTGTAGATGTATACAAATTAATAACAATAATATGGTATAATAAAAATCAAACTCAATTTGAATGCGAGCGATTACCGCCCGAAACTCTGCTAACATCATTCAGTATTTTGTCATGAAGGGATTCATTGGATTATCCCCACAGTATTTCACATATGAGTGCGAATGCGCAGTTCTCGGATTGCCTACGACCGAGAAAGAAACACAAAGAATGAACTGAATGCCCAAAGGGAAAACCCGGATTGTACCCCAAGTGTGCGGTAGGTTCTGCGCACTTAGAAATGGACTCTGATAGTTCGTGCGCTGGTCGGCTGTCCACTGATCAGCCTGGGCGGTCGCGGGTCGCATTAAAATCATCCGGAATAATTTTGTTGTATTTTATTGCTACAAATGTTGTGGCTTTTATGTTTAAAGAATTTATTCATTTTGGTGAAGACAACGAGCATCGACTGTTATTTCCTTTAGTAGATTTCGAGTGTAACTGGTGGGGACTATACCCACTGTCCCCCTGTGAAGAACCGCCACTGGTAATGCCTATAAATAATATTCTCTGCCAAAGTATATTAATGTTATTAATAGAGTGCATAATGCAATAAAGAGTTAACAACTAAATGTCGGGAACGTGATTAATTTTACATCTAATACTGTTCAATAAATGCTTTGTACCAAATATATATTATTTTTAAATGATAACTAAAACAACTACATTAAAAATGTCTATGGTTAACATAATGATTAAAAGATAAGTATTATCTATCACAATTGCGTTACGTATCATAATTGATTTTCAGGTATCCCCATGGTGACATCCGTGATGTCTTTCACTATCATGTGCGCCACTTGCCACGCGAGTTCTTCGCGCGCCTTCTCCTTATCCCCGTGCACCAGCCGATTCACCACGCGCTTTATCACAGACTCCTTCTTCTCCGGGTCAGGCTCCATGCAGGACTCGAACCTCCCTAGACTATTCACTCGCCCTAAGCACAACCCCCGGTCTGTCTTTCTGCGCCACAGCAAGTCTCCGTTGTACAGCTGCTTGGAGTCTATCCGCATATCCGTGGCCTGGCTGCGTTTGCTGCTCTTCCGGCTATTCGAAGGAAAGTCCTCCATTGCTAAAAGCGTATTCCTGGCATTGATGCTGAACTCGCTGCTGCAATCTGACGACGACTTCTTTCGCTTCGTATCCTGCCAACTTCCTTCCACCGCGCTTATCATCTCCGATAAATACTTATAATATAATTGTGACGTGAGGAATGAGGATATGTACTGCTGCAGCACCTTGAGGGCCAGCCTAAAGGGCTTGTGGAAGCAGGTAGGGAGTGGCCCCCCCTCTCTGCATATGTTCTCTTCGATGTCTAAACGCACCTCGCTGGGAAACCCCAATGAACTCGTGGCTTGCAGAGAGAAATACTTGTCGTAGAGAATAATTGCATCATTCTGGGCTTGCTCCGGATCGTAATTTATATCGCTGGTGAGTTGATCTCTAAAGTTGACAACTGCCAAGATAAATTCCAGCAAAACGGTGCAATGTTCTTGTTCTATGTATTCTGTAAAGTAGAAGAGTGCCATTTGATTAAAGATAATATCCTCGATGGTCAAGTTTCCACCGGTGAGGATGTCTATTTGGTACTTGCAGTGGTAAGCGCTTTGGGTAAAGTTATCAAAATGTTGCGTCTCCAATTGTGCACGTACAATCTTCTGCACAATTCCAAAGATGTCGGGATCGATCAAACCTTCGGGATGGCATATTGAAGAAACGATGGAGTTTCTAATCTCATCGGGGAGATCTAGACGACATGGGGACTCCAAAGCGATAAAAGTTTTAAATATTCTAACAGCTTCGTTGAGGAGTTCTTGTTTGTTGTCAATTTGAGTCGGTTGGTCGCGGTTAGTATTTAATATGTCCGAGCAGCTGGCGTGTACGTACGGAGAGCAACTTCTGTTTTTAACATTTTCTAGATTTGTATTATTTTTAGATATTTGTTGAAATCCATACAGTTTGATGGAATTTCTGTCTTCAAATTTCTGGATAGGGATGGAAGAGTCAAAGCTGACGGTTCTGTTGATGCTGGCATGGGAGATACTTTTATTCTTTTTGGTCATTTGGGCTTTGAATAGAGATTCCGCCGCCTTCTTAAAGTTTTCAGCTTCGATCCAAAACTCTATCATCGACGATGCCGAAATTGAGTCCAGATATTGAGCGAAATACAAAAGCGATTGTTTGTCGGAAAGTATTTCATTAATTTTTTTAGATAAACGAGACGAATGACTGTTGATATCTTGATTTACATCTGGAAAATCATAAAAATTCCAATTAATATTGTTTATAAACATGTTCCAACATTGTTGGAAATACAAAGTGACACTTATTTGCTCACAAAATAGAGTGTATATTTTAATGCATGTTATCTTCTGCCCTTGAATAGATTAGCCTAACAATATTGAACGGATTGTAGAAAAAGAGGATAAAGCTATTGAAACATAATCTAGAAAGTTAATCAACTGCAAATAATAAGTAAAATGTTTGAATTTTTGAAAGCCTTTCCTTGTTCTCTTGGTGATAATTAGGTAGATTAGGCAAAATCCATAAAATATATAAATCTCGTAATACAAATCAATGGTTAAAGTATTTGCCGTAGTATGTTATTAACTATCCGATTCAGATATTTGTTTAAACTAAAACAAAAATAAGGGAACCACTACTAATGAAATTTGAAGATTAAAATGTGAGTTTAAGTAAGAATAGTAGATAAGACAGATAATTCTGAATAATTATGTCACCTACAAGTTAGGGACATATTCACCTACGCAAGGAAGTAAATACATTATGAAAATACCCACCAGCATCATCTGTAATATTATCAAAGCTGAATACGAGGCTTTGAGAAGAAGCCCCCAAATCTCCTACGGAATTGGTAGGAGAATTCCGTTCCTTTTGCGATTCGGGCGGTCGAGTTGAAAATTTCGATTTCCCTCTCGCTAAAATAAGATAAAAAAATAAAATAACACATTTTAAAGGTCAGGTCAGATGAGAGTATTTTGTAATATTTTTTATTTACCCGTATTCTTCCAAAACTTCAACATTTTCTGACTTGTTTACATTTTTTTTCGGTCCAACACGGTACGCGATTCTATAAACAAGAACATTACACCAAATTTAATCAGATTCGGCTGTCAGGTGTCACGACAATTCAATTACCGATGGTTCTTATTACACACTACAAACAAAACGATAGCCAAATATAAAGCGAAGATCCGTGCAGAATAATAACTCACGTCACTACTTATTACTTATTGGCTGACCTTTTGACAGATAAACATGGGAAGAAAAGTGAACCACACGGGGCTATAAGCACACCAATTCTTCGAGAAACGTAAATATTTAATATTTTAATCAAAATCGCAACTTCTGAACTTATTATTTACAGACAAATTCAACGAATATGTTGTTGTCTTTATAATATTTTATTACACATATTTTACTAATAATTTACTAGAATTTCAAATAAGAAAAGTGATATTTACTAAAATATTTATTGCCATAGAAATAAGCCCCTTCGTGCAATTTGCGGAGATTATAGATTACAACTAATAATACGAAATATTTTTAGAGCATTTGGCAAGCTCGGATTGCTTCTAGACGGTCGGAAGAAAACTCATGTGTTGCCATGGTAATAATGAATTATTTTAGCACGTTTTAAAATAAAACGTGGGAAATTTAAAATACATTGTTCAGTATTTTAGTAAAATTTCATAAAAAAATGCTCATTTTAATCGGCATACTCAGGAAATATTATTATAAAACTATTGGTATATTTTATGGAAGCGTAAGTAATACTAAGCTCATCAAAACATTGTCACTATGGTTATGTAAGCTAATCAATATTACAACGAAAACAACATATTTTTAAAGTACTCACGGATTAAAAAGATTAGATTGTAGAAAAAATATATTCTCTAATCAGTGCCGGAAGTCTGAAGGAAGAATAATAAATATTACGAAATTGTATCGTAGTTTGTAGCTTATGACAAAACAAGGATTTATTTTTATATTATTTAGAGATCTACAGAATTGTGATACAAAATATTTTTGTTGAAAAATCAAAATATGTTCATAAAATATAGTTACTTTTACCTAAATTACTTATTTTTGTAGATTCTAGCTACTAACACCTACCTAGGGTGGAAAATAATCTCAGTAACGCCCTGATGTAGGACCACCATTCAGAAGTTTTAATGAAATGGCTTTAGCTGTATTGGGTGACCAGGTTTAAATAGCCAGGCACTTTCTAACCTTCCTCTCGCCCATTTACGTTTTTTTTTTTATTAATAATTTTTTTTTGTTACATACATAAAAATATTACAAAAAACATTTCTTTTCATAAGAAGTAAAAAAAAGGAACTATAAAATTAAATATGTAGCTTAAAGATAAACAATATTACAATTTAACAAAAAAAAAAGATATTACAATAGTATACAAATATGTATGATAACAAAAAAAAAATCCCACATAGGCATCGCCAGTTCGTGGGTATATTTAAGTTTTTTTTAATGCAGTTAAGTTACAACATGGCAAATTAAACTTTAAATTAGTAAATTAAAACATAATTATGGTTTAACATATTTATAGAACAAATAATTCCGTATTTACAAAACTAAAGTTAAGAAAAGAAGAAAAAATATATATATATATGAAAAACAAAAAAGGTTAAATAAAAATTAGGATTTGTAAAGTTTTAACAGCAGATATGTATTTGTGTCATTTGTAGTTACCCAAGTCTTTATTAATTTTTTGTATATGCTGTAAGAGGATATGTTTTTAGATTTAATTTCTATAGTCTGATACAGTGCATTATAGATTTTTGGTGCAATGAAAAAAGCATGTCTCTGCGCAAGCCTAGTTTTGCATAGGGGAACCTCAAATGCATTATTTACTCTACTGCTGGAGCGATTTTCGTTTTTTGTAAAATATACATTTCGTGAAAATATATATTTCAGACATTGCATACAGTAGATTTTTCTTATATCTAAGAGTTCAGCTTCTTGGAATAATTGCAAGGAGGGGTAGGTAACATCTTTATGCAACATTATTTTTATTATTAATTTTTGAGTAATTTCTAGTTGCTTAATATGGGTATCATAAATACCCTCCCATCCATTTCCTTCCCCACTCCTTTCAGCGTCCAACCGGGGATGCCATGCGCCATGCCATAGTCTCACTGGATGCAGACAGTGAAGATCAGTTAGAAATCTGTTGCGGTATTCGCATTTAAAACAATGTAATAAGTAATAGTAAAATAGCTGGATGCAGAAGAGGCATTATTTAAAAAAAAAATCTTTTACGACATTATAAAAAGTATTTTCGAAGGTAGATGCAATATAATAAATGTTATAGGTATGCGCAGTGGCGGACTAAGCCCGTCAGAGACCCGGGGCGGCAAAGCTGAATGAGCCCCCCCCCCCCCTAGTTGAAAAAGTAGATTTTTATTCAGTTCTCACGGGTCTCTGGTCCTAAAGGGCCTTCAAGCGTCTCCGCGTTCCCTCGATCAAATCTTAAACAAGTCACCAGAGCACTTTGAAAAAATGTCATTTTTTTCAATTTAATTTTCTAAAATATGCATTTGTTAAAAATGCTATCACCTGAAATTCGTAAAATTGACGTAGATACATCATATTTTATATGACACCGTTTTAATCAGTTTGTATGTTGAATTATCCTTCAGCAAAACTTGGAAGACGTTTTTCACGCAACTACGTTTTCAACCTGGTTGACAACATATTAGCTATACATCCGATTTGCATGCACCAAGTCTTAAACTGTTAGAAAATCTTGTTACTATGGCACCACATGGAGATTTTTTGACCAGAGGCCACCGCTTCAGCCCCCCCGTTAGTCCTCCACTAAATATTTTTAATGACTTGCCTATTTTATTACTATCTACATTATCGGTAATGATAAAATAACCTTTTGCAAAGGGTCTAAGATAGTAAAAAAATGCAACAAATCTTAAACTGTTCGAAAATCCAGTCACTATAGTCAGAGCCGTATTATCCATAAGACAACTGTAGGCAACTGTCTAGGGGACCCGCGTTCGGTAGGGGCCTCGAGGGTAAAGGGCCCCTAAGACGTGCATTGCCTAGGGGCCCTGACATGATTAAGCCGGCCGTGGCAGGGCCGTATTGTCCATAAGTTAGCCACGTATCAGCTAGGGGGCCCTATGGCAAAGGGGCACCGATACGTGCATTGTTTAAGCCGGCCCTGGCAGGGCCCTAGTGTCCATAAGGCAGTGTGGGCCACTGCCTAGGGGCCCCGCATTAGGTAGGGGTCCCTAGGGTAAAGGGGCCCCGAGACGCGCATTGCCTAGGCGCCCCGATATTTTTAAGCCGGCCATGGCAGGGCCCTATTGTCCATAAGGCAGTGTAGGCCTCACTGCCTTTGAAAATCTAGTCACTATAGTCAAGGCCGTATTATCCATAAGAAGTGTAGGCAACTGCCTAGGGGCCCCGCGTTGTGTAGGGGCCCTGAGGGTAAAAATGGGCCCGAGACGTGCATTGCCTAGGGGCCCCGACATGTTTAAGCCGACCCTGGCAGGGCCGTATTGTCCATAAGGCAGCGTGGGCCACTGCCTAGAGGCCACGTATCATAGAGGACATGTTTAAGCTGTCCATATCCACAAGGCAGTGTAGGCCACTGCCTAGGGGGCCCGCATCGGGTAAGGGTCCGTAGGGTAAAGGGGCCCCGAGACGTGCATTGCCTAGGGGCCCCAACATGTTCAAGACAGCCCTGGCGGGGCCGTATTGTCGATAAGGCAGTGTAGGCCACTGCCTTCGAAAATCCAGTCACTATAGCCAGGGCCGTATTATCCATAAGAAGTGTAGGATACTGCCCAGGAGCCCCGCATTGGTTAGGAGCCCTGAGGGTAAAGGGGCCCCGTGCGTGCATTGCCTAGGCGCCCCGCATTGGGTAGGGGCTCCCTAGGGTAAAGGGCCCCCCAGTCGTGCATTGCCTAGGGGCCCCGACATGTTTAAGTCAGCTCTGGCAGGGCCGTATTGTCCACAAGACAGTGTAGGCCACCGCCTAAGGGCCACGTTACAGCTAGGGGCCCCTATGGTAAAGGGGCCCAGAGACGTTCATTGCCTAGGGGCCCCGACATGTTTAATCCGGTCCTGACAATGAGATCATGTAGGGATTATTTGGTTTTATAAAGGGCCCCCTTCTATTTTTTTTATGAACGATTAAAATTTACCATAAAAAATCGAGAATAAAATTAATTGGTCCACCATTTTTATTTTTTTTTAATATCGAAATTTACCTACATGGAGGCACTGGATTTTCGAACACTTTAAGTATTGGTGCATGCAAATCGGATGTATAGTTTGTTTAATATGTTGCCAACCAGGTTGAAAAACGTGTTAAAAAGTTTAGAGAAAAACGCATTCAAAGTTTGGCTGAAGGATAATTCAACACGCAAACTGTTTCAAATACTTTCACATAAAATATTCTATTTCCGTCAATTTTTCGAATTTCTTAAAAAATATGGTGAGAGCATTCTTAACAAGTGCTTCTTCCAAAAAATGAAATAAAAAATGACGAAAAAATATTTACAGTCTCCTGGTGCCATAAAGCCTTGTTTAGGATTTGATCAAGGGAACATGGAGGCGTTTGGGGGCCCCCCAGGACCTTAGTCCGCCACTGGGTATGCGGGCAGCCCCCTACCTACTGGTCGGCTGCTGCTACAGGTAATTCAAATATTTTGTTTTTTAAGTGAAATTTCTTTAGCCTCGTTGTGATTTGAAAATTGGATGAAACGGATCTGAACAGATCTGACGCATTACAGCACCTGCGAAGCATCAAACTGCGCTCATTGGCCACTTTGATTGTGATGTCACTTTTCAAGGCTCCTATTGGTTGAGATATGAAACGGAAATGACTCTAGGTTTGCGCTTATTAGCCGCTTTGATTATGACCTCACTTTTCAAGGTTATTTTGTTTGAGATTGTTTTGGTAACGTTTCGCTTCTACCGCTTGTGAACTGCACTCGACATTTTTTTAAATTTAAAAAATTATATTTGAACTCGCCATAAGTAGCTGGCATATCAATCTAATAACTAATTATAGAATGAAACAAGTACTTTGTTTAAAAACCACTTTATGCCAATTTTTATAAACCACTTTTTAAACAAAGTACTTGTTTCATTCTATATAATGTCAAGCCACAAAGTGTTTGCTTTCTACGATAATTTAATAACTAATTAATCACCACTCTTTGTAATGTTTTTTATTAGAATATGTTTTACTTGACTAGCTTGAGGTTTGGTGAAAAAAAAGGTCAGATCACAGTTCCTAAATTGTAATAAAAATTCGTAACGATTATAAAGACTCTGTAGAAAAAATAGTGTTATTTTTATTGTATTTACAAGATAATATGGAAGTTTGTAAATATAATGAAAATAACACTTTATTCTACAGAGTCTTTATAATCGTAAGGATTTTTTATTATAATTTAGGAACTGTGATCATCTTTGTTTTCATTAAACCTCAAGGTAGTCAAGTAAAACAATATTATAATTTAAAAAAAAATAACCTGTAAATCTTATATACAAAAATCTCGTGTCACGGTGTTTGTGGTTGCACTCCTCCTGAACGACTTCATCGTTTTTTATGAAATTTTTTATGTATAGGTTGTAAAAATTGGAGGTCTTCACTCAGGAGAATTTCTTTGGGTAGACTGGTTTTTTATAAATGAAGCACTTTTTGGTTTTAACTTTAAGTTCTTGATTTTTTATTGTTATGATTTGAATATTTACAAACTGACGACAATAACTTTCCCCACCCAACGGACAAGGGTTCAGTAGTATTTTAAATTCTTAGTGCAAGTTTTCGTAAAGAAGTAAGTTAATTTTACCGATGCAAGCCTTTTTATAAAGGTTTCGTACATCTATATTTACCTTGTTTGTTGTGTGAGAAAGGGACAAAAATAAAATGATTCTATCGACATCTAACGAACAAATCAGACAACTCTTGGATCCCAATCCAACCTTTGATGGTAACTCAACTCCATAATTGGTTTGAGTCCTGGGTTTAAATCTAAACATAGGTATTTGGTAGATATGAGAATAGACTTTAAAGCATATTTCATACCGCTAGGTGATTAGGGTGTCCCCATCTAGATAATGACTTTTTTTTATTAACAAAAAATACCAAATTTTAATCTTCCTACCCCCACCCTCCCACTTTTAATCGCGATTTTAGTATTTTTGCATGAACAAATTTTCGTATTTCAAACAGAACGAAATTATTTATGCTGTTGAACTTTCATCCATATATGCGCAAGACATTCACGAGAAGCGTCGCGTCATTTTGATATTTCATTCGGCATCACGTTTTCGCGTGGGCAAACCATCGAGCTTATTTGTGTTGGCTAAAGACGGACTGACAAAAAATATCGTACACTCAATTGCTCTTCGAAATTCATATTGATTTTCTTCATTTCATTTTCCTACTTTAGTTGGTGTTTTTTTTTTTGTTTTTAGGCGCCCATCGTCTACATTTCATCCATTCCTCTTTCTGTCATAGATCCCATCCCCCACACACTTGCAATACATTCGTTATTTTTTATTTATTTATTTATTTTTTTTTTTTTAATGGCTCTTCACCCCAAAAGAGTGTTCTGGCCAGTGTCAAGTGAATGCTTTTGTGAGTGTAATTTTTGGTTAATATTAACTAATTTAGTTTTAATAACAAGAACCTATCTACATTATATAATAATACTATACAAATAATAATACGCAAAATTATTACAATAAGAGAAGATTTTAATTAAACATAACAAGGAAATTAAAAGATATGCTGACACAATTTATTGTGCGTAAAAAACAAAATAAAAAAATAAATACATGAAACTTAACTTAAAGTTACAAATTGATGCTGTTAATATTCAGGAAATTAGCCAAGACTTTATACACGCGTTTGTTCACAGAAGATAAGAGGCATGCAATGTTGTAGGGAGGCAATATACCCGAACTGATTAGGTGAGGGATGAAATTTTTGTATGAATTATTTATAGGACAACTGAAAAAAATATGATTGAGATCCTCTTCACCAAGACGACATTCACACATCGCAGAATTCTTAATATGAATTTTTGTCAGGTGAACATTGTGGCAGCAATGCCCTATCCGCATGCGGCAAATGGATGATGTCGAGAATTTGTTAAAAGAAAGTCTGGAAAACCACGGTTTTGAAGGAATCGTTGGCTGAATTGTGAAAAAGCTATATCTTTTTGATTGACTAGATTCTTCCCAATGATTCTGCCATGTGGAAATCATGTTTTCCTTCAATTTTATGAAAATGTCATCGGTGTTTAAAAATTTATATAAAATATCCCCCGAAATAATGGCATCTTTCGCCAATGAATCGGCTTTTTCATTTCCAGGGATACCACAGTGACTAGGTATCCAAGCCAAGACGATTTCTTTGCCAGAGTCGGTTAATTTATGAATTAAAGTGCGAATTCCAACACAGAAATCGTCTTCTGGGTAATGGAAAGGGGAAGAGTTTAATTTTTGAAGTGCACTCAGGGAATCAGAGAGAATTAAGAATTCTCCAATGTGAACATCGTCAATGTATTTGAGGGATTCAAAAATGGCTATACATTCAGCAGTGAAAACGGAAGCCTCTTTTGGAAGTTTAATTTTTCTATCGACTTGATCTGATGGGCAGTGGAATGCCGCTCCCACATGGTTTGATAAGGGAGACTTGGAACCATCTGTGTAAATAATTTTCCAGTTGGAATATTTCGAATTTAAAATTTGGATAAGTTTTGTTGGAGCTTCGTGATTGTTGATTATGCCGAGAGAAAAAAGAATATTTGGTTTACACAAATGAATACGAAAGGAGTTGGCATATAAAGGAAGTCTGTCTGATGGATTTAAGAGGGGTTTATACGCACAGTACGTATGGAGGCTTTTAACAAGAAGAGGGATTGATTTGTTCCTCCAATATGGAAGTGATTTCACTTGAGCAGTGAGTGCAGTAATTTTGTCTTTCAGTGGGTGATTAGAGAGTCTTAAGCATTTAAATAAAAACTTGTCAGCCAAGAACTGTCTTCTGAAATGAAGAGGAGCCTCCACAGCCTCCACTTGTAAAGCGTTAATTGGGGAAGAACGCATTGCTCCGATAATCAATCTTAAACATTGAAATTGAATACGGTCCAACCTTGCGAGGTTCTTTTTAGAAGTGGGTTCAATGAGGAATGACGCGTAATCCAAATGACTCCTTACATATGCGTTATAAAAAAGTTTTTGGGTGAATGGATGACTTCCCCACCAGACCCGTGAAACGGCACGTAAAGTGTTGAGGCCAGCTTGACATTTGTTAATAATTAAATTAACATACGGGTTGCATGTTAACTTAGAGTCTAAAATTACCCCAAGGAATCTTATTTGTACCTGCATAGGGAGAATTGAATTATTTATTTGGACTGTTACACGCGGAGTAACACGTTTTCTGGAAAAGACGATAACATTGCTTTTGGACGGAGAAATTTCTAAGCCGTGATTTTTTAACCAGGTGTCAAGGTTTTTCATGCAAATGTTAATCACATCCTCCAGAATAGAAATAATTCGTCCTGAAATATATATAAAAAGATCATCCGCATACTGGAGTATTTTACAAGATGGATGCATACTCCGATGCAGGTCAAAGGTATAAATATTAAAAAGGATAGGACTAAGGACGGAGCCCTGAGGCAAACCCTTGTTTACTATTCTTTCCAGTGGAGGAGAATCCAGCACCTGGATTTGAATTTTCCTGGTAAGAAGGAGGTTAATTATAAAACTGGAAAGCTTACGAGGTGTAACGGACGTGTTACGTACCCTCGTTTGTTTTTTCGGCAAAAGTCATCGCTGACGGCATCCTCTACATTTAGTGGTCATTTCTTGGGAATTTCCTCCGAAATTTCTGGCCACTAAGCTCGTTAGTACCGTGCCGCCAGCGACGATCTTTTCGCCGAAATATTTATGTAAAAATGTTATCATTTTTTACCCTTTTTATTATGTACAATGCCCCGGTGCAACAAATAAATGCTTACATGCTAAGGTTGCCACCGGGAGACATTTTAAACTCGTATTATTTACATATGCTTCCTTGTTCAGTGGTTATGGCCCTACAGGAAGCTAGCGAAGCAGAATATGCTTCCTTGTTCGGTGGTTATGGCCCTACAGGAAGCTAGCGAAGCAGAATATGTTTTATATACTCTCATTTAATTATACTCTCACAACCCGCAGGACAATGAAATCAACACATTTCATTCCAGAGTCCTGCCGGGCATTCAGGGAAAGAGATTTTAAGCCTCTAACCCTTAAACTCTCAACACTAGAGCATTTTTTAACTCAAACAAAAGACTTAGAAAAATTCCTTACAGAATCCGTTTTTTCCCATTTTAAAAATCCAGGGACCTCGCAAGACGATGAAACAAACAGGTTTCAGTAGCTAGTCTTGCGAGGGACCTGGGAAAAATAGTAGATTCCTTATACAAACTTCTCACAATTAGCCAAAACAAAAAACCTAGAATAAACTGTAAAATTACCCGAAACTCACCAAACTAAAAATCTAGGGATAAAGATTACCCCCCCAAATATGTAAACACTAAAACATGTACACATATATTATAAATGTAACCTACATAATTATGTATAAAACGCAATTTTAAGCGACCACTTTTACGGGCGGCACCGCCAAAATAAGGTGTGACGGAAACGCCGCCCTATTTATACATACGGGCAAGGTTTAACCTCCCACCACAAAAATGTACCACGTGGGCACCTTTTACCCCAAATTTGGGTATAAAAGGACCCACATTTTTCCTAATAAATCAGTTCAGTACACCCTGCGCTCAAAGGAAGAGATCGACGAAGCCGCAAGCACTCTGACCGAGATCATCCAATTAGCACAAGACACCTTCATCCCCCTCAAAGACGAACAGACATACACGATCAAGCTTCCCGAGTACGTCTTATCGCTCATTAAGGAGAAAAATCGCCTGCGACGCATCTACCATCACACGCGCGACGGCTACTTCAAAACGGCCTACAACACACTACAGCGGGAAATCAAGCAAGAGATCACCGACCTCAGACGCGAACTTTGGACGAAGAAAGTTACGTCACTCACGCCAAAGGACAACAGCCTATGGAAAATGGCAAAAGCGCTGAGACACGAGGATCACGCGATTCCCCCGCTAGAGAAGCTAGACGGATCAGGGCTGGCACTTTCACTCGAAGAAAAAGCAAACGCGCTCGCCGATGGATTCGAGAGAGCCTACGCAGCCACGGACGGCCTATCCGACCCGGAAACGGATCGACTAGTAGAAGAGTCTCTACGAAACCTCGAACAAGCCGAGCAGACGAACGCTGCCGACATCCACTTCAGCACACCGAGCGAAGTAGCCGTCATTATCAGGCGATTGAAAACAAATAAGGCGCCGGGAAGCGATCAAATACATAACATCCTACTGAAACATCTACCCCAGAAAGCCATCATCTTCATCACCAAACTGTTCAATGCCTGCCTTACCATTGGACATTTCCCTGAGATCTGGAAAACGGCGACCGTGCTGCCCTTCTCCAAGCCAAATAAGGACAAGAAGCAGCCGACAAACTATCGGCCGATTAGCCTACTCTCCACCCTGAGCAAGGTATTTGAACAGGTGATTCTCAACAGACTCCTACCACACCACGAAGACACTTTGCCAGACGAACAATTCGGATTCAGGAAAAGGCATTCCACCACCCATCAGCTATCCAGAGTAGCGGAATTCATCGCGAGAAGATTCAACGAAAATCGCTACACCGCCGCTGCATTGCTAGACTTGGAAAAGGCATTTGACACCGTCTGGATAAAAGGGCTTCTGCACAAACTTCACAGACTGAACACGCCCATATACCTAACGAGAGTGATACAAGAATACCTCAAGAACAGATCCTTCCAAGTCTTCATCAGGAACGCGCTGTCGACACTACGTGAGATTCCAAAAGGCATGCCTCAGGGAAGTCTACTGGGACCTCACCTCTTCAACATCTTCACGCACGACATCCCCCATGACGAGAGATGCAACCTTTCCATCTACGCAGACGACGTCAAACTTTACGTTTCCTCGACGCAAGCAGACATGGCAGCCATATACCTACAGAGGGCGCTCGACACACTCGTAGAGTTCTACAGAAAATGGCGCCTCAAACTAAACGAGGCGAAGACCGAAGTCATTATGTACTCGAGGAAAAATAAAATAAGAACACCAGACGTCAACATCGATATGGGAGGACACGTCCTAGAATGGAAAGATGAGGTCGTCTACCTGGGCCTCACAATGGACTCACGTCTCAACTGGAAATCTCACGTAGCCAAGATGCACGTAAAAGCCAGAAAGGCAGTCGGCGCGATGAAGCCAATCTTCAACAGAAGAAGTCCGCTACTTCCCAAAACCAAACTCCTGATCTACTACTCGCTCATTCGACCGGTACTGACTCATGCTATCCCCGTGTGGGGCAGCATCTCCCACTCTGACCACACAAAACTACAGACTTTACAAAATCTCTGCATTAAAATCACGTACAACACAAGACTCAGAACAAACTTGAAAAAACTACATGCAAGAGAAGAAATACCGACCTTATTTGAATACACACACAGACTGACCGACCGATTTTACAAGTCACTTCAACATAGTAAAAATAAACTCATCAAAGAAATCGGTCAATACAATGCACCTAGCGATCTCCCTTTCAGGTACAAACACAGACTACCCAAACATATTCTGATGGACCTTAATCACATTTGGCACAATCCTGAGTCAGACGCGGATGACTGAGCGATCGGTAGGTATTCCCAATCACCAGACCCCTCCCCACAACTTATGTCTATATATCTATGTATATATTTATATAATAATATTTATTTTATCTATATGTATGTAAGTTTATCCTAAAAAATTCCCATAAAGTATATATCACATAAAAACAGACACCCACACCCATCACCACAAAATGCAGGATTTCATCTACTGAAATCACTGAAGGCCGCACAGTTTCATGTTGACTGTCGGCCGACTCCTCCCGGATAAGGTTTTTCATGGTTTCCTTATTCCCAAAGGCAAATGCGGATGAGCTCCAAATAAAAGGACATGACCGACTCCTTCCCACTCCCAACATAACACAAACACACACGTATGTATATATTTCCCCTTGCTTGATGCCGGTTGCTTTGTTGAGCTATGCAAAACATGCAATTTTAGTAGGGTTTTTACATAACAATTTTTCCCTACCGACAAAAATACATGACCTCTAAGTCTATAATAGCCAGGTACTATTTTTAAATACCCACATGAGGTAAAAATTGCAAGGCGCATATGACGCCGTTCTATTTGTATAAAGAACATTAACTTTAAATTCAGTAAATTTAAATGATTCATCTCCTCAAGATACATAAGAATCTAGTAAATGAAAAAAAAAATAATAAATCAGTTCAGTTCCTGTTCACATCTCTACTCAACAAAACTTGTCTTTATTCTTCGGAAGTTTCCTACCACCTACCTTTGGAAGTCTTCCACCTGCTGCCTCCTGCTGAAGTTCTGCCTGAACGAGTACCTGGTGCCTACCGCTGCAGTCAGCCCTAACTCTGGGCACTGCCAAGGCACCGCTCAGGCAGAAACTAGGCGCATCCAGGACCATTACCACTGGATGTAGGGAGGCCAGCCAGCTCATACCATCATCATCAGCGTGAACCTCTGGAAGGCGTGCACGAGACCCGGTACTTTTTTACAGTCTTGTGAAGACGCTGATACGTCTGTTACACGAGGGATGCCAATTTTTAATAATTTATTAAATAAAACATCTAATAAAACATTGTCAAAAGCTCCGCATACATCAAGGCAAACACCGACAAGGAATTCATTATCGGCCAGGGCCAACTGGATATCAGAAGTCAGGATGGACACACTTTCGATCGTACTTTTTCTTTTTCGAAAGCCAAACTGAGAGCTGGGAAGAATTTTCTCATTTTCTGCATACCAGTCTAGACGTCTTTTAATCATATGTTCAGCTATTTTAACTAAGGAAGATGACAGAGCTATAGGTCTGTAAGAAAGTCCAGAGTTAGGGTCTTTCTGGGGTTTCAGAATGGGAACAATTATTTGAGTTTTCCAGGATGATGGAATTTTGCCGGAGTCAAAGATCAGATTTATAATTGAAAGAAAATAGTTTAGTGTGGTAACGTCGCAGTTTTTAATAAAGCTATAATGAATTCCATCTACACCAGCGGATGAGTCTGTGAGATCGTTTAAGACCTCCCTAAGTTCCGTTAAATTGAAGTGGGTATCCATCCAACCCCGTGTTTTAAATGAGTATGTGAATTCTGTTTCATTAAAATTACTTGCAGTTTGAGGAGCTAGTTTATCGGCAAATTCCTTCACCCACTCTGAAGTGAGTGGTCGAGTCACCGTTGGGACGTGAGAACCCTTAAACCTGCGAATTGAATTCCAAACAACTGAAAGAGGAACTTCGGGAGATAATGATGTGCAAAATTTTTTCCAGCCTTGACGTTTTTTGTTTTTTAAAAGACGTTTGGTCTTAGCTTCAATTTGTTTATACTGAAGGAAGTTCTCCATATTCATATTTGTTGAATAAATTTACGCATATTTTTTCCTCATATCTACTGCGTCTGAGCATTCAATATCCCACCAAGGAGCTGGGGAGGTTTCCCTTTGTTATGTGTCGTTTTAATGGGGATAAATTTTTCTGCGGCCGTAATGACTGCAGACACAAATAAATCGTAACATTCCGCAACATTTTCTGTAGTTGGAGAGGGCAGATTTTGCACAGAGAACTTTGTATGATTTGAATAGTCATTCCAGTTGGCTCTGGCAGTTAAGAACCTTGGTTTTCGACTACTGCAATTGACATTTTTGTTGGAATGATAAATATTTGAGGATTCAATGAGGATGGGGTAATGATCACTCCCATGAGGGTCATCCAAAACCTTCCATAACAGGGATGCAGCTATGTTGGAATTGCAAATAGTAAGATCAACCATGCTGGGTCGCTGACCAGGCACCTGCAGACGAGTAGGAGAACCATCATTGATAATACAAAAGTCTAGTTCATCTAGTAGATCAACAATATCTCTGCCCATTCTGTCACAATTGTGAGCTCCCCATAATCCGTGATGGGCATTGAAATCTCCCAGAACAAGAGAAGGGGTAGTGACCTTGGAAAACATAGCTTTTAGGATTGATTTAGAAGGTTTATTAGATGGTGATATATACACAAAGACATTATTGTAGTGTCAAAAACCTTTGCGGCCGTCACTTGAAAAGGACAACCAATTGGTTTTACATCTACAGGGGAGAAGGGTAATGATTTTTAATGAAAAGAGCGGAGCCGCCCTTTCCATCTTGACGGTCGTCTCGAAGACAGTGGTATCCCCTGACTCTGAAATCAGAATCCGGTTCCAGCCACGTCTCCGAGATGGCAGCCACTGCAATTGAGTTTGAGTGTAATGTGTTTAAAAATTCTTCAGTCTTATTTCTAAGACTATGACAATTCCACTGAAGAATCCTCATCAGAGGAGCCATTTCTAGTTGAGTTGATAATATTAGTAATTTGTTTAGCAACGTGGGACGGTATTTGAATGTTGTTTTTATTTGAAGTTTGTAAAATATGTAAAAATGAGGTGATTAGTGTAGAGTTAAGGTCTATATTATAATTTTGTTCTTTAGTAGATGACTCTAGGTAAGAATTGAAATTTGAACTGGAAGGAATTTGTCCATTAGGGAACTACAGAAAGGATTCGTGATTAGCATTATTTTTTTTTGTTAGAACTCTAGGTTTCACGACCCTTTCAACAGTTTTTCTAAATGGAGAAGAAGAAGGTTGAGAAGGGGTTGATTTTTTAGAATTTTTGGAAGTTACTTCAGAATAAGATGGAATGGATTTGTTAAACATTCTTGATGCTTCCGCATAAGAGATGCTCTTCTCGGCCATTGTGTGTTTAATATTGCGCTGCCTTGACAGTTCAGGGCAAGTTTTGCTGATGAACATGTGGGTACCGGAGCAGTTTAAACATTTATAATTTTCCTCTGTTTTATCACAGGAATCGCCACTATGAGACGAACTGCACTTGAAGCAACGGGGTTCTGATCTGCAGAGGTTCTTCGTGTGTCCAAATCTGCAGCACTTGTAGCATTGCACAGTTGGGAACACATAGAGCTCTACTGGTAGAGAGACGTTAAACATAGTAACATTTTGTGGAAGGTCTTTGCTGTCAAATGTTATGACAACGGATTGGGAGGGTCTCCATTCTACAGAGTTTCCCGTATTAAACCTGTAATTTAGACGACGCGCTTTTAAAACTTTTCCGAAACCTTGAGGAACAGTAATGTTTTCCAGGATGTCCTCTATCGACCAGTGCGGTGGGATCCCTTTTGTGACACCTAACTTTGTAACCTGATATGTAGGTATGAAAACGTTGTACGAGTTTTTTTTGGCAACATCAGATTTTACAAAGCTATTGGCCTCAGCCGCTGTCTTGAATTCAACAGAAAGACGGTTACGCCCAACTGATTTTACTCCATTCCAGACAGGGTGGATTTTATTTTTAAACATAAAATGTCCAAAGTCCACATCGTATAAATTTGATTGTTTCTCATCCTTTGAAATTTTAGTCACGTGTGTAATGTAAGGTGGTCTATCAAGATTATTATACGGACGTGACATTTGTGAAGGAGTATTGTTTACCAGTGGGGCGGGTGTGGTGGGAGGGCTTGCTGGACTTAAATTTGAAATCGAGGAAGAAGTGGACGGAATTACATCCTGTAAAACAGAATTATTTGGAAGGGAGTCGTTTTGCGTGGAGGGTGTTTTTCGATGTATCTGTTCAAAATCTGTTGCATTTCTATTATCTGCTGGTTTAGCAATTTTTCTTTTTTTTGACGTAATCGTTACGAAGTCCGAAGCCTCCGTAATATTAACCGCGATTAATTTTTTTGTAACACCCGAGGATTCAGATAGCAAACTATCATCTGGGGGATCAGGTGGTTTTTCTTTATCCATTTTCGAATAAATCTACAGCACACAAATCAAAAAAAAATCTTACCTTAACTGCTCCGAAGAACCAATTATATAACACAAATACTTACAGTGAAAACAAATATACAAGTAAAAACTATATTACACTAATTTACAATACTATTTTAAAACTATTACCTATATAAAATGATTAATTTTGTAAAGAGGAATGAAATGACACTGGCACAGTTAGACGGTAGCCTTTGTTTTTTCCGTTATTTTTTATTTAACAATCAAAATATTCACTAGAAATAATTTATATGGCAGAACAACGTTTGTCGGGTCAGCAAATATTCCAATACATATTTGAATTACCTGGAGCAGCAGCCGACCAATAGGGGCTGAGTAGGGGAGACCTAGGAGAGTTGTAACAGAGGAGAGTTGTGACAAAGACGATTTCTCCCTACCCATAATAGTTAGCGATATTGTAACAATACTTGTAGCTACTTCACTCAGTACCCACCGGCAGCGCACGAGAAGCGGTTGCGTAATTACGACGTATGCATGCAAAAAAAAAGCGAAAAGTAAGTTTTTCTTCAAAATTTTGATTTAATGTATATCACGTCTTATTACAAGTGCGTTGTTGTGTTATTTTTTCTCAAGTTGTATGGTTATTTAAGTCTCAAAGCGTTGCACTGATATTTTGTGTTTGCATCGTGTTTAGAAAATATGAATCATTATTCGAACCAAGTCGTAATTTTGAGCACCTAGGAGAGTTGTGACAGCCTGTCACAACTTTCCTTTTCACTTAATTTTTCTGCTGGGTTATTTCGACATTTTTTAAAATTAATTTACGATGTCTGTATGTGTGTTTGTGTGTTAGTATATTAAGGTCAAATCTTGCAAGTGCAGTCCGCAATAAAAGCATGTCTCAAAAAAATCATTTTCGATAAAAAAAATATTTGGACTTGTAGTGTATATTGCATGTTGGATGACTACTTTTTTTGTTTCAGAATGCCTAATAACTATACTAGTAAAGACTGGTAAAGGCATTGCTAGTGTCTAAATACTCAAATGGTCTAAGTACAAAGCTGTTACAACTTACCTCGGTACCTGTCACAACTTACCTCGGTGATAGGGGAGTTGTGACAGAGGGAGTAGTTGTTCTTTTTGTTGATTTTCTCGGAAACCGTAATACTTTAATTAATTTTGATGATTGTTTTGGAAAGGGAAGGAATGGTGCTACTCTAATTTACATAGATCATAAATACGGAATATTTCTTGAGCGAGATATGTCCCTTAAATTAAAATTTGTCACAACTCTCCTAGGTCTCCCGTACCTACCAGCATAGAGCCCACAAATAGATAGGATTACGAAATAGCCGTATTGCATGCTAAATGTTTAATTTTAATGAATTTTTAGCTTTTCGTAGATCTTTTTTAGATTTTCGTAGCTTATTACATCCATACTTATATCTAAAGCTTTGTTAACTATATTTATTTGAATGTCTTCTGACTTTGTTGAGGATGAAGACTTACCGACGCGACGTACCTAACGGAGTTTCGTTGTCGATAAACTCGTTTTAAGACCTTCTTCGTACATTTTGTTTCCTCTTCTCCGTCTAGATCCCACGGAGTATTTTAAAACAACTCCCCGCAACTATATACATACCATCCGATAAGCGGGATAAGGCCCATCCTGCCAGGGCTGAATTATTATTTTTATCTTTTCAGTAATATGGAATAGGTACCTTAAATATGACAAAATAAATTAATACAGGTAAGTACTTACCTCATTATTTCCAAACATTTTTTTAAACTACCTAAGTACAACACCAATCAATACATATACATATATACATCAATCTAATATATATACTCGTACTTACGTAACATTATATTTTTGATCAATAAATTATTTAAAAAAACTAAACTAAAACAATTTTGTGAAGATGGGCAATGCAAGATGTTTAGGTAATAATGTGTGTTCATGTAATGCTGCGTAATAACGGCGACCGGACAGCTCAGAATCATGCAACTTCAACACCTCCTTTGAAAAGTCATTAAAAATGATGAAAATTAATTTAAGAAATAGGTTACGTTAAGTTAGATTATGGGCTATTTTTCATATATTTTTAATAACATTAATGACTTTTCAAATTGGTGTTAAAATTGCATGATTCAGAGTTGTCATGAAACCGTACAAACATGTTGGAATTTCCGCGAACCGAAACAAGATTTACGGGAAAGAAATGAAGCAAACGCAAGCGGCGTTTGCACTTTATCTGAAATACCTATACTTACCTATCACCATCCAAAATCTCATAATGATGATGAAACATAGTTCTGTCTTTGAATTAGGAGAGAATTGTCAAAGTTTTGGATCACGACACCAAGGGCGGATCCGGGGGGGGGGGGGGTCATGGGGGTCATGACCCCCCCCCTGGGCTGGGTCCAGGACCTAGGTGGACCTACTTTTTACTTTTTTTATTTTGTTTTATTTTTTTTTTATTGGCAATGCTTATTAAAAATACATATAAAGTTACATCAGTTACATAGTTACATAAGGTTAACAAAAAAAAATAAAAAATTGCCTTTCCTCACCATAAAGAGACAATGCTCTTGTGTTTGGTGAGGGAGTTCTGGCTCAATTAGTAAATTAAAAGATCGTGTGAAGTTAGTAATAACGGCTATTGTATATAATAAGTAGGTTAAAAAATCATGTATAAATTTAAAAATAAAAATCCTGAAGAGTTTAAAAAATCATAATATAAATTTTAAAAAATCATTATAAATGAAAGAATCATGTAAGTTAGTAACAAAAATTATTGTAATAAGTATGTAAAGGATACGTTAGAAAGAACGCAAGATTTATACAATAGTAGACTCAGAGATATAGAAACTAAGAAATGAAAGAAAAAGAAGGAATGAATGATTTATAAAATAGCAGACTTTAAGATACAAAGTAAACATATTTGGAACTTTTATAGCAGTTTAAGGTAATTTTTTTTAATTTGGGCTTAAATTCCTGCATATTTTCGATGGTTTTTAATTTTAATGGGAGGTTGTTATAATAGATTATGCCCAGATAAAGAAAGGAATTTTGAATGTGCTTAGTATTAAATTTAGGGATTTTAATAGTTTTTTGGTATCTTATAACTGTATTTCTTTGTAAGTTTGAAGTATTGAATATTTTTTATAGATTTTGTCTATTGTAGGCACATTGAATATTTAAAAAGAATTTCAGTAGGAAATTTAGACGGTTTTCTCAAGATTACCTTAATTATCAACCTTTGAACTATTTTGAGGGGATTTAAAATATTGTCATATGTTCCTCCCCAGCCAATAATACCATATTGCAATATAGATTGAACAGTTGCATAGTACCTACACTATTTTTAGGTTTTCTAAGCTAAGAATATTTCTAAGTCTAATAAATATATAAATACATTTCCTAATCCTTTTGACGAGTTCACAAATATGTGTTTTCCATTTAAAATGTTGATCTACATATACACCAAGATATTTGATTTTGGGAGTTGGACTAAGTATAGCACAATCTTGATTGCAGTTAGTTTTATTACATTTACTTTGGTGTATTATGATGTTTAAATTTGGTTCTAATTTGAATTTATTGATAGAGAATGGGATAAATTTTGTTTTTTCAGTGTTTAGAGAGAGGAGATTTTTATCGAACCAATTTATCAATATTCGCTAGGTTATTAACAGTATTCCAATCGGTACCTTCAATTATTATGACAGTATCGTCAGCATAAGATATTATTTTTCCGTTTAGTTTTTGTATGAATATGTCATTAACATAGATAATAAAAAGTAACGGTCCCAGGACTGTGCCTTGAGGTATGCCGAAATGACTCATTTTTGGTGAACTAAGCACACGATTAATTTTTACAACTTGGGGACGTTTGAAAATGTAGCTTTTTATCCATTCTAGTTCTGAACCATTTAATCCAATGTTTCTTAATTTAATTATAAGTTTGTCATGTGATATACTGTCAAATGCTTTTTTGAGATCTATAAAAATTCCCAGGCATTTAAATGATTTATCTAATGAACTATGTACAAGGCTACTTAATTTTGCAATTGCATCTTGTGTGTATCTATTATTACTTATATACTTGTATCTATTATTATCAAAATTAAGTTATAACTTCTTGTGACTTGACCACGACTATGTGACCCCCCCCCCCTGGCGCCAAAGCTGGATCCGCCCTTGCACGACACACTCCCACGTGGCATTTTTTGTTACCTTTATTCTATGGGGATGACGAAAAAAGAAGTGTACTGAGAATATGAGGCGAAATTGAATAGGTAGAAAAAGTCGACGAAGACCGGGGAAATATTAATTTGGGAAGCGGGTATGAGTACCGCCGCCACGGGATCCATTTATTTATAATAACCAACACCTCTCCCGTAGGTCACCCCAAGTGGTTCGCTACGTTTGGTGACTAGAAGGAGGGCCAGGGTTCGTGGGGTGAGGTTTGACCGGGTCTCGGCGGCAGAAGCATCTGCCCACCTGCTGTGTGGCGGGCCGGATCGAGAGATTGGTTGAGGGAAGCCTTTTGACTTCTCCAGCCGGATTCTCAACCCATCGCCTTGCACCGCAATTTGAGGTATGGATTCATACGTCTAACACTCTTGGATACTGACCTCCAAAATCCAAACCACCCCTCATACCTTTTCCTTCTCAGAACTTCCTTTCCTTAAAAAGACCCTCCACACAGCAAATGGAGGCGTCTACTAATATCTACAGGAATTCTAAAAACTGAAAAAATCGAACTAATATCTACGAGAACCAAAGTGTTGACGAATATCTACAGCTCAAACTGTTGACTAATATCTATGAGATCCAAAGTGTTGACGAATATCTACAGCTCAAACTGCTGATTAATATCTATGAGAACAAAAGTGTTGACGAATATCTACAGCACTAGCAGATGTTGGATTTGCAATTATGTATAGCATATTGGAATAACGTAATATTGCCTATGCAGTTTAAAAAACTTAATTTATGTAAATTTATGTATCGGACGCATATTGTTGATCAATTGTATTTTGTTGAATTGCTTCAATATAAACGATTTATGAATTAATCATAAGTGGAAAGGACAGATCTACATGCTAAGCTAATTTTAAAAATCAATAACCATCACTGTTTCCCAAAATTTAGATTTTAAAATTACGAAATTTTCGTTTATTATCGGAATTCGACGGGTGGTATCGGACAAATTAGCTCTTTGGTTTAACACCGTAATTTCTTTTGTTTTATAATAAAACGGTTACTAATGTTTAAATACAAAAGATTTCACATATATCAAGACACTGTCTTTATTTTTTTTAAAATACAAGCAAGAGAAATACAAGAAAAAGCGCAACACAGTATTTAAAAGAATTGTCTAATATCGGACATCAAAGGTGGTATCGGACACAAAAGTGGACAAAAAATATTCATGTTTTTTTTATAAAATTTTTTTTTTTTAAAAGTGGTAAAACCGAGTTCAAACTTTACATAACACGTTACATTGAAAATAAAAATTATTTCTGGCACAATTCACATTTGTAAAAATGCTGGCAAGATTCAAGACCCGTACAATTTTCATGAGCCCATCCGTGACAACCTTGACATTGAATCCAGTCTTCTTCGAAGCTTTCTCTACAGATAATTCAAACTTCATCTTTGTTATAATTCTTATGTAGTTTTTGTTTATCCGCTCTCTTATAATTGATGGTGTTAACATTATTATTTTTTTTTTGTATTTGGGCGGATTCTTTTTTGATTTACTCATTTGAAAATCTTTTTGGCATATACTGTATCCTGGTAGTTTTTCTTGTTTTATTTTGATTGGTAGACCCGGTACTTGTGTTTTGGCTTCATTCTTTACAATTTTTGGACTTTTTAGAAGTGAACCTAATTTCCTCAATATTCTAAATACTTTCTTCAATTTCAACAATCTGTCACTAAGTGTACTTTTAGGGACATCACAACATAATACAGCTTCTCAAATTGCCACAAACGTATTCCACTGCTGATTTCATGTTGCGATCCTTCCATTTACCCCGAGCCCCTGCTCCCACTTTTTTTAAGAACCTCGGCATTATCTGGAAAAATGGATGAAAAACATATTTACTTTTTGAAAATAATGTTTGTGAATCAACAATAGCAAACCCTTTGTATATTGCTTTCGTAATACAATATATTTTCATGATAAGGTGAATAACAATACGAAACACTGCATTTGGTGTAAGTATACCTATTAATTTAAATAAATAAATAAAAAAATAAGCATTTATTCGTGTGTCCGATATCATCCGTAACAACCATGTCCGATATTAACCAAACGACGTGGAGTTAACAAAATAACCGCCTACCTGGTATGGGATACAAATTTTAAAGCATAAGATCGTCATTTGATTGCCACTGAAATGTTGTGTACCGTCTTATATGTAAAAATGTAATTAAGTTAATAACGTACCTTTTATTTGTCTTCGAATAAAGCTGCGGACACAATATGCGGTGGTCAAAGTTCGTTTTTGGGGCACAATACGACACAACCGGCTTTGGCAAGAGTCATGCAAACACCGGGCATCCAGAATTAGTGCGGCAATATTATAAACTAGCTTGCATCGCCCTATCTATACGCCAGTAAGAGAAATCCTACTTGTACGATACCATACGTTGTCCGATAATATACGTACTCCCCCTATGTAAAAATCCCTAATATCGGACTATTGGACACTTTTAGCTGATTAGTCCAACCTACGCTCTGTAGATATTAGTCAACACTGGGACCGTCGGAGATATTCGTCCAACCTTAGCTCTGTAGATATTAGTCAACACTCTGAAGTTCGTAGATATTAGTTCAACATATGAGCTGTAGATATTCGTCCGACATACAGGCTGTAGATATTAGTATCTGGAGTCCAGCAAATTATTTTCCTCAGGGCCTCCTGTGTGGATGTAACGTAAAAAGTCATCGATCGCGACAATTAAGTAAAACAACAAAAAACTGGTAGATTTTACAAAGTTACACATAACTGTGAAAGGGTTCAGAAGCATTTAATTTCTCAATTTCTGTGAAACTACCGTCCCTGATTAATCTAATAACAGTAGAACGCTTTTACGCATGTGGGGTAGGTACTAATACATTTATGTAAGCTTGTTTAGGCTTAATGGATATTTATATTAAACTTAATTAAATGAAATTGAAAGCCCTTGCTTCGGCACTTTATGCACTTCCATCTCACCATAACAGGGTTTCCAGAGCGCGGATTTGCCGCGAGCTTCCAGGCTCCGCGGGTCCAGTTTCCAGTTACAACCAGCAGCTGTCAACCACCATTTACCAGGAAGTAGGCATGTAGGCAACAGATGGAAGCAATGCTAAGGTCGTGCGGTGTCGAAAGGCTATCGACCTTCTCACACCGGGATAACTGTTTCGGCTGGACAAAAAATCTTGTCAATCTCGTTCTAGATACATAATTCAGATAGTTAAAGAAGCTTTCAATTAAACGCAAGAAGAAATAACATCATTCGCAGTAAGGCATCCTCCATGCGCGGAAGCCATCACCGTTACACAGAAAGTAATCATTTCGTACGAGAACTAAAAAAACCTCAGTTACTGAATTACTAACTATTAAATTTTTAATTATGTCTCTTTTACAAAGGCATACTTTATTATTGTGTGGAGTTATATTGTTATTAATTTGTGCAATTACACATGGATCTCCTACTGAGCGTGTCGCCACATATGATCAAAGACAAACAGGCCATGTAAATATACAAATAAGTGTAAAAGATGTAGAAATTGTTGCGCTTTTGGGAGGCGGACTTGGCGGGTCAGAGGTAGGTACCTTAATTTTTACGGTATTTTACGAAATGACCACTCTTTATGTTGTTTGTGTTGTTTTTTGTTGTTTGTCTATTGTACTTTGTAGGTACTAGGTTTGAACTTGTAGAAATTTGCACATTCTTTTACCGTATTTATTTATGGCTAACAGTGAATCGAATTCCTAGAAATGAAATGCAATACGTGCGATTATTTTTAATTTATGTGATGTATCGGAGAGCATGTTGTAGATATTTATATATAAATTAAATTTCTTGGTTATAATTATACATTCTTGTTTATATATACCATCTACTCGTGAATTAATAGACAATATAGAGCATTGAAAATGTTGGGAAATATATATTTTTCATAATTAATAATATAATCTTTATCCTGAAGAAGAAACTTTGTTTTTGAAACATGTCGATAATATTAATAATATACCTAGTAGTATTTACAAAGTTATTTGTTTTCATTAAATCAATAATGACGCTACAAAGTGTATTTGCGACGTTTGAAGAAGTAAATATATTTTTCAGTTTTTGACAAATTCAAACTACGCGCATTATCGAATAAAATAACAATGCGGAAGTAAAAGTAAAAACCGTGGCAATATTATTTTACAAAAATGAGAATTTGACGTGTGATAATAACTGTAATAAGTAAAAGCAAATCTAGACATTTTTGAACAACAGCTGTGTATAATAATAATAATATAATTTGTGTTTAACGGTCTCCCCTGTCAAGGGGTAAGGCTCTCGACTAGCAATTCGAAGGTCGCGGTTTCAAAACCCGGCGTGCGCAAATAAATTTTATTTAATTAATTTGTGTTATTTCACAATTATTTCATTAAAAATAATCTTACCTATATATAAAAATCTCGTGTCACAGTGTTTGTGGTCGCACTCCTCCGAAACGGCTTGACCGATTTTTTTGATTTTTTTTTTAATGTATATTTGATAGGTATGAGAATAGGTTTTACAGCATATTTCATGCCGCTAGGTTATTAGGGTGTCCCTACTAGACATGGGCAGGCTCATTCCCAGGAGTGAATCGATTCATTGTGATTCCCTCGGCCTTTTGAATTGATTCATTTTATTCATTCCTTTAATTCCAAAAAGAAAAAAAACCTCGCTTATATTTTATGAGGCTACGAAGCCAAGGAGGAGACCAATAGTGCTATCTCATTCTCTCGCAGACTACTTTATTTCTTAGTTCTCCTTTAGATGCATGTGTTTGCTCTTTTTAGTGTCGTTATTTTTCGTTTCATCGAGTTTCAAATCACAACAGTGATAAAGAAGTTTTCACTACGCAAAGCACTCTTCTTAGGGTAAATTATGTTGTTCTGAAAAATCGTAGGTACTAAAAACGACGCGCGACGAGGTAAATGAAATATTTCAATGTGTACTTAGATATTATTTTGCCCAAAAGACAATTTTTTTACAAGAAAAATGTGTTTATATTAGGCTATCAATTAAATCTTAAAATTAAACAGTTTTTGTGGTTAACCCCTAAAGTTTTACTAATTTTTATTTATTTATTAATCTTAAAATTGTTTCACTTCACGTGATCTAAACTTCCCACTACCTTCAGCCTCGCAAAATATCCCAATTGGGGATTCCATAGTTTCATTAGCTTGGGCGGAATTCACATAAAAGCCATACTATTATCGCGCTTTCATAGGTATATCCGGACCGGTCACCTGGAATAAGCTTCACTCAAATATATATTTTAAATGCACCTACCTCAATGGTGAAGTTAATATCATGCGCCGAATAAAAACTAATAAAAAGCCCTGGCGACACGCGTCGTATAATTTGTTACCAAAATATAAACGAACAAATCGCTCGATTATCATTTATCAGTATCACGGTTCGATAGCGACTGATGTATTGTTTACGGCTAGAGTACGTGAGGGAGAAAAAACATAGGATTAACTTTCGCTTTTAGATTTTTATTAACGTTCAGGGTCCGAAGTGGGAAGTTTCACCCTAAGATGACGGCTTGGCCGCGCGGGGACTAACGACGAACCGATTCTCTGCGGGCATCAAGAAATGAATTAGGAACTTCTGACTAATAAGTGTCTTTTGTCTTGCTGTAACTTGAATAACTTGCATTCCGCGGACCGGCCGGATCGACTCGACACGTGGGACCCGGGGACCCGTGGGACTACGACGTCACAAATGAATAAGAAATAAATGTTTTGATTCCTTGAATAAGTGAAACAGAGATTGGGGTTGCGGATTGAGTTCGCACAGACCGAACAGCTTGTAGGACTATGACCACGGAGGAACGATTCCTCCGTGACTATGACTGGCGGGACAACTGTGAAACAGACGCGACTCTCGGAGCTCAGAATTATTTGGATCTTGGCTGACTCGCTTGTCTGTTGGCGGTTTTGTCACTTGGATTGGGGACGGGGACTCTGGCCTACGGGGTTTTTTGTAGGTATAAGATTTACTTTGCTCCCGAGGTACACAAGAGGTACTCCCGAGGTATCCGAAAGAGATAAACGGAGACTAGAGGCTTTTGAGATGTGGTCCTATAGAAGACTACTAGGAATTTCCTGGAGAGACCACATCACAAATGAGGAGGTTCTCCAAAAAATCGAAGGAGGAAGGCACCTGCTCAGGACCTTGTCCGAAAGGCGCGCAAGATGGATCGGCCATGCAATAAGACAAGAAGGCCTCTTGCATGCCATAATGGAGGGTATGACCGAGGGGACAAACGCTAGGGGACGCCCACGCCGAGAGTACCTGGAGGACCTGCTGGTGGACGTGCGCTGCTTATCATATGCAGAATTCAAAAGAGCCGCACAAGACAGGGAAGAGTGGAAAAAACGAATAGATGAAATTGCTGCAAACCAATCCCAGGATTGAAACCAGAGAGAGAGAAAGATTTACTGCGCGGGATACTACACAGTACACGTGATAGGCAATTTCGCGGCGCGCATCGCCTGTAGTAGGTGTACCTATCCGCGCAACAAATATCCAGAATAATATTTAATTTAATTCCTACGAAACAATACAATATTTATAGAGTACATTATTATTTTCTTACCTCAATATAACATGAAATATTTAACTGTAAAATAAATTAATCGAAATAAAAATAAATATGGTGCTGTTAAAAAATCGTAAGATGCAAGGCCAAGGGTAAGGAATAAAGATTTAATTCCTTTTGAAAATGAGAATCAGATCGAGTGTGTTACAAGATTGAATTTATTCATTTAATCAGTCATTCAATTTTGCCCACGTCTAGTCCCTACCCAGAAAAAAAATCAATTTTTTTGGAGTAATTTCTTTTTTGAATTTTTTTTCATCAAAAAAAAATATATAACCCCAAATTTTAACTATCCTACCCCCACCCTCCCATTTTTTAATAGCGATTTTAGTATTTTTTTATGAACAAATTTAACCGTCTTTCGTATTTCAAACAGAACGAAATTATTTATGTTGTTGAATGACAGTTTGCGCTACGTCACACACATGAGCAAGACATTCACGAGAAGCATCGCGTCATTTTGATATTTCATTCGGCATCATGATCTCGCGTGGGCAAACCATCGAGCTTATTTGTGTTGGCTAAAGACGGACTGACAAAAATATCGTACACTCAATTGCTCTTCGAAATTCATACTGATTTTCTTTCTTTCATTTTCCTACTTTGGTTGGTGTTTTTTTGCTTTTATCGGCGGTCATCGTCTACAGCGCTACATTCCTCTTTCTATCATAGATCCCATTCCCACAATACATTCGTTATTTTTTATTTAACAACCAAAATATTCACAAGAAATAATTTATATGGCAGAACAACGTTTGTCAGGTCAGCTAGTACATAGGATATATGTCGGCGGCCGATTGTAAAATCAGGCAAATTATAATGCGCCTAGCTACTTCGTGAAGTGCCTGGCAGCAGATCGTGAAGTGCCTCAGGCACATCTTGATCAGCCTGATTTTACAATTTGCCTGCGACATAGGTATGCCTACACGGTGATGAGGGACGTACTTGACTTACTCCAGTGATTCCTGACATTATTTGGAGTAAAAAATGGTATCTAATGAAATTTTGATCTCCGGTGACATTTTTAATGTTTTTCTACAAAAACATAGAAAACGGTAGGTGTTGGACAGTTGGAGGCGGGGTAAGGAGTTGGTCGGCTACTCGGCAAAGTGACCAGCAACGACAATGGGTAGATTTTTTGTTTGTTTGATTTTCCAAATAATGTCAGGAATCACTGAATAAAGTAAGTCGGGTACGTCCCTTGACACTCTGTATTTGCAGCAAGTTCCAGAGTGGTAGATACATGCGTGGTTTGGTTTATTTATAGATACTTATTTCTAGATACTCTCAGTATCACCTCGGTGTAAGACCACGATTCAGAATTGAAACATTGCTTGAAATGGCTTTAGCCGTGTTCATTGATCAGATTTGCATAGCCATCTACTTCCCCACCTTCCTCTTCCTATCTCCTTCCCCTCCCCTGTACTTTCAGCCTCACAACATACCCCAATTGGGGATGCCATGGTCTTACTGGCTTCAGTTGGGACTGTACATCATTCACATTTAAAAAAATTGTGGTGTATACAGTTATTAAAAATAGTTCCTTACAAGGGAAGATGAAAACTTATCTATGTATCTACCAAATATTAATGGCGGTAGTCTTTTTAAGTTTTATGAATTAATTTTCTAAAAAACTGTTATTTTCCAGGATTATGATTACAATTACGACTATTCAGAGTTAACTATGAAGCCATCCAGTGAAAACAAAACCACGACTTCTACAGCAGCCACAACCACAAAGAAGACTTCCGTGACAAATATTGAAGTAGAAACTGTACTCACAACTGAAAGAATTGTGGCAATAACCCCAGCCTCTCTGCTACTAAAACCCAAACAGAATAACACACATAACAACAGTTCAACCGAAAACTCAACACCAATCAGTCAAGAAGTCAGCACTACCCAGAAACCCAGCATTGTTTCTGAAAATTCGGGAATTCCGGTTCAGATCTTGACAACCCCAGTGGAGATCGTGTATAACCATAAAGAAACAAAAGGTGTCACAACAGTTCAGCCAGAAAACAGCTCAACTTCTACAGTAGCGACAGTTGTGGAGGGAACGCAGGCGGAGTGCATAGACGGGTACAGGAAAGATAAACGGGGAACTTGCAGGCCAAAGATAAAGAGACCAACACAACAAACTTTGTAAGTATTACTTTGACGGTGGAAGGCAAATTGACTAGCCATAAAGCTGGAAAAAAAATGGCTTGTTAGTTTTTACTTTCCAGCTTTATGGTTTGTTTGTCATTTTGCCTTTCCACCGTTGATATATATTATATTTAGTTCCTGAATAAAAATATTATTGCGTAAGCGAAGTGTTTTCTTGAATAAGTATATCGAATACTATTTTATTTTATTTACTTACTAGCGGAAGTCCCTGGCATTGCCCGGACTTGACAAGAGTTTTTTTTCAGGTTTAGACGGTAATTTTCTTATTTTTATTTATTTAATTTTTTTTACATTAGCTCCATACAGGAGGCCCCGAGGAAAATAATTTCCCTCAGGGCCTATGTCATCTTAGGGGATGCTATGTGGAGGGTTTTTTTAAGGAAAGGGAGGAGAGGAAGTTTTGGGAAGGAAATAGGTATAAGGGGTGGGTAGGAATCTGGGGCTTAGTGTGTCCAGGAGTGACGGACATATGAATTCATCCCTCCAACTGCGGTGGCAGACAATGGGTCGAGAGATATACAATGCTCTGGTTAGGAGTAGGCTTGAGAGTGGGTCGGTGGTTTGGAGCCCACACCAAGTGAAGTATTCCCTCATGTTGGAGGGTTCAGAAGAAATTTCTGAGATTTCTTTACCTGAGGACGTATGGCTACTATCCGTGGCTCTATCCTACCCACTTTCTCTTGGGCATGCTTGGTGTGAACCTTCTACGGGTCAGAAGGGATGCGCTCATTGTAACACATTTCTTCAGACTGATTCGTGGAAGGTTCGAAAACTCGGCTACCATGGAGAGCATTAGTTTCTATGTTCCCGGTGGTTATCTCCGTCATCGACAGCATAGACTGTTTTATCTCCCGGCTTGCAGAACTAACTTGCCAATGGTTATGCCAGTCGGGAGAGCAATCTTGCTGTTGAACAGAATTAGTTCGGATTAGAGATGCATGAAAAGTAATCATTCGGTACTGAAGTAATCGGTACTCACCAAGTAATCAAAGTACCGACTACTAAAAAAGAAGAGTATCCGTTACTTTCGATATGATTACTTTCATTGATACTTCAAAATGATTACTTTCGATGCGGATACTTCAGTACCGATTACTTGGTTGTTATTTGTGCCGCTAGAGGCGCTCTACGTTAGAGCCAGCTGTTCATAAATAAACCACACTTTGTACCGACTACTTGGTCGTTTCTATTTGTGCCGCTGGAGGCGCTACTACGCCAGAGCCAGCTATTCGAACGGTATTGCCAGAGACAAAAAAATACTACGGTGTTTAAAAAAATGCTTTCAGTTGACATTTATGTTTGTGTACCTTGCTATCTGATATAATATATTGCTACCAATTTATACTAAGTATTCAAGTTTTTGACGGTAGGTATCTACTACAATTTTCGAGCGGTATAAAAAATATGAATATTAGATATTATTACGACTATCAAAAGTTTTCACAGTAATAATTTTAAAACTGTTTTTTTTCCTTTACACATTATAAGATTTAAATTTCTGTGGAGTTAACAAAAAATAATAATAATACAATATGCGCTTGATTGATTCATTTTATGATTATAAAGATGAATTTGGTTTGTAGAAATTTCCGCCAAATAAAAAGACCGTCTATAACATCTATTATCATAGGTATAATATGATATTATGTGAGATGTAAATAAATAAAAAATAAAATGTATAAAAAATTACCATCAGCCTATAATAGTATTTTATTAACTTATCACAAAGCTTGAAAAACAAAAATCAAAACTCGCATGTAAAATTACGTTTCGAATTTCAAAGGAAAATGATACGTCAATCCAATGTAATTTACGATCAAAATTGCCTACGTAAACAAAAAAGAACCGGGATCTTGTTGTAACTACGGGGAATGGATTCCATTTCAAATTGTTTATATTATTGTAATAAAGTTGTTATTGAAATTATTTGGTGTTATTTGTTTTCGATAAAATAACAATAATATATACCCGATGATTGCGATTGTGCAAATAAGTTTAATATTATCCAATAACGACTGATGAGAGATGCTGCAATATTTTGGTATGTACCTACACATAAATATAATATATTATATAGCTGTATTCCATATAAAATATCTTCTCTGATATTCTGATTGTTTGTATAAAATCAAAAATAAAGTTTAAAAAAATCTAAACACACAAAACTCTTCAAAACATTCAAAGTACCTATAAATACCTAACGTAGAATCCTAATAATTCATAAACAAAGTACGCGCTATTCATGCTAACGAAATACACAAACGTCAAAATGTAACCAGTAACGATTTGTATCTACTATAAAAGTTTCCGGCGGTATCCGGAACCGAAAGTAGTCAAATGTAATCAAAGCATTCAGTAACGAATTGATACTAGTAGTCGGTACTACCCGAAAGTAATCAAAGCATTCAGTAACGATTTGATAATTGTAGTATTTACTAGTTACTACCCGAAAGTAATCAAAGTAACGAGTAACGATTACATAGTAACGATTACTTTTTGTGAAAGTAACGGATACCGACGGGTAGTAAAAGTACCGATATTGAACACTACTAGTTCGGATATCGACATATTTAGCGTCAGTGAAGCTGCTTTTAAAAGGCAAGCTCATTTTTTTTTGCCTACCATTTATATTTAATGTAATACTGTTACAAATATATTTTAAAAACGCATTAAAATTTTAAATTCTGTAATGTTTTTTAAAGAATAAATAAATTGAATTGAGATACTGGCAGGAGGATAAACGTCTCAACCAGTCTCTCAAGATCCTGCCCACCATGCAGTAGGTGGGCAGACGTATTGGCCACCAAGACCTGGACAAACCTCACCTCATGAACCCGGGCACCCCTGCTAAGTCACCTATGGCAGAGATGTTAGTTATCCAATAAATGGTTCCCGGGGCGGCGGTACCCATACCCGCCTGCCTAATGAACTTTAAGTATGAATAATTTCACCAAGAAGTATCATACCAATTTAGGAGACCGGTGTGGGCATCGCCGCCCCGAGAAACATTTATTGGATAACCAACACTCCTGCCATAGGTCACCCCAAGTGGTTCACTACGTTTGGTGACTTAGCAGGGATGCCCGGGTTCATGGGATGAGGTTTGTCTAGGTCTTGGCAGTTTATGTGTTTGCCCACCTACTGCATGGCGGGCTGTTGAAACGCTGTCTCGCACCACACTGGGAGGGATACCCCCATGATTCCTATCCACCTGTCATACCTTTTCCCTTCCCAGAACTTCCTCTCTTTCATTTCCCTAAAAAGACCCTCCACACAGCATCCCCAGGGAAATTGTTTTCTTCAAGGCCTCCTATGAAGAGATATATAGTCCTGCATATATATTCACAATATACTCATTTAAAATGAGCCATAAACTCTGCATCTAGAAAATGAATGAATAAGTAAAAAAATAATAAATACATAGATCCTAAGGGAAATTTAAAAAAAACTGGGGTTGAATGAAAAAATTCATATGTTTGGAATAATAAATAAACTAATTTTGGCTCCATCTATGATCAGCTTTATGTAGATTTTTTAGTATTATTTTACCTTCACTCAGCTAGATGGCGCTATTATATAAAAATATTACATCTGTCAAAGAAGGTTAAAAGGTCAATTGGTTGATAGTGTGGTTCAATAAATTTTGCTATCATTTATTGATATTATTCAGTTTTAATCAATCACTCTGTCATTGTGTTGTAAATACAGTAGATTTATAAAGCCTTATCTTAAATCTCTAGTAATAGTAGAAGGGACCTTCGTAATGTTTATCAACAAATGGGCGCAGCCCACTTTTATCAGAGAATTTTAGTATCGATTACTACTGGAAAATTGTTTTGTTCTTCACGCTGATAGTATTCATATTTTGAGTATAAAAGTGACATTGATTTTCATCAATGAAAGGCGATTTAAAAAAAAGGTTAGGTATATTTTACGATTTCATCAATAAAAACATTTATTATGTGTAGAAGTTGTTAAAGGCTGGTTTGTGTAGGTATGTGTCACAATGCCTATCTTTGTACTCAAATTATGCTGTCGACACTTTTCAACACTACATATTGACACAAACCTTAACATTGTTCTGTTAGAATGTCCAAACACAGCTAAACTTTGTGTGGTTAAAGTGTGGGACGTTAGAAAGTCTTAACATAGCTGTTAGAATGTCTAAACATAGCTGTTAGAATGTCTAAGCTCTAAACACTTGGCTGTGAGAATGTCTAAACTTAGCTGTTAGGCGGCTCTTAGATGATCAATTATATTGAGCAATATTATTGACCATTTGGGGTTGATATTGAAGATTGCGCAATTATTGAACAAAAGTTTGAGCGAGTTTAATTTTTATTGCACCATATTTTTCCATAGCATTGTGTAGGGTTAGTATTGCGCAATATTTACTCGAAAATACTAAAATAAAAATATTTTATTGTGCAATAAAATTGATCGTTTGGATTCTAAGCGACTTTCAATCTTATTGTACAATAAAATATGTTGTACAATGTTATTGTAGTGTCTAGGGCCCGCCTTAGAATGCTTATTTCTAAACTTGGCTGCTAGATTGCATAATTCTAAACACTGGGCTGTTAGAATGTCTAAACACAGCTGTTGAAATGCCTAATTCTAAACACTGGGATGTTAAAATGTCTAAACACAGCTGTTAGAATGTCTAAATATAGCTGTTAGAATATCTAAACTCTAAACACTGGGCGATTAGAGTGTCTAAACACAGCTATTAAAATGCATAAATACTGAGCAGTTGAGAATATTATCAAAACTAAGAACCGAGCTAACTTGTTATTATTATTTCAGATTGAGGAAACTAATTCAGCTCTCCCACCGAATGCAAGCCGCCCCCACACATCCACACAATAAGAGACTTAACTCAAAACAATAATAAAATTCAATAATCATCTAGACTTTCAGAAAAAGTCAATAGGTGTCCTTATAAATAAAAATCGGATTTGTTTATCCGAGACACTATCTAGGTTTCAAATAAATTCATTAAAACTTTGTAATCATTTAAAAAGATAGCAGCCAAAAGTTAATTCTGAATTTGAAATATGAGATCGACAAAAATGATATAAAATAAATAGGCCAAGTTGATTAAGGCACTGTCCCGATAAGACATGAGATCCTGGGTTCGAATCCTAGCTGCGATCGTTACCTTTTTATTTTTCTGTGTCTTGTTCTGTTTCGTTTAAATTTATTAGTAAGTATTATCTTCTTCTATAATGAAAAAATATTAATGTTTTAAGAGCAAATTGTACAAGGTAAAAGCCCACATTCTGAAAGTTTGTGGTGCAGATTAAAATACTCAAATAAAACATATTGTGAATATGAATTTTTGAACAGGTTAACTATTAAATTAATTATCATACTATGGACATGATTCTTGTGTTTAGGTAAACATAGATATGTATAAATTACTTTATCTAGTTATTGTTAGGTTGTTCATGTTTTTTACTTCATTAATTGAGGCAGTATTGTATAAATTTTTTATTTTAATCAGAAGGCTATTTAATTGGTGTTACTGTTTTTAAAATGATTTTTATGAAACAATGAATGCATGAAAACGATATTTAGGAAATTAGGTGAATAATTTTTAATTGAAATAATAATGAAGTAAACTGATAAATTACTAGAATAATGTTAGTTTTTAAATCTTCACGAAATGTGAATAAAAATAAGTGTTCATTGGAAAAAATAAAGAAATGTGATTTTATGGAAAACAGTTTTATTTCACACATCGACATTAATCCCACAGACATAAATCACTATGTAAAATTCAACACATTGCCTTTAAAATAAAATTAAAATAAATGCAAATATATATAATATAGTTACAAATAATTTTTAAGCATCAAGATTGATAAATAATTCAGTCATTTATTAATTATTTTTTTATTTCATATAAACAAAACACAGCATTTGTAAGAACAAATAAATATGTAGTTAAAAAGTAGAAGACTAAGCACTGTGCAATCAGATGTCGCGTAGCGACAAATAAATAATAAAAATCACGAAAAACAGCTCCGGAGAATATATTTTTTACATTTATTCCAGGCAGCCAGGTATAATGAAACCGCTATCTCTTTCTCATTAGCGATGTAACAGAAACAGAGGCTACCATGGAGCTATCAGCGGCAGGACAATACGGTGACGAAGCTTGCATTATTGCATTATTTTAATGGCGCAACCTTAAAAAAATAATAAATACTAACAAAGTTATACGAACACAAACACATTATGCTTTATAAGTTAAAACCAAGGATCAACATCTATTACTAATATAAAATCAAAGGTATAATTATTATTATATTTTGTGCTTTTTCATAACATCTTTCAGATACAACCACCTCCTTGTTTGAACGTCTTGACATCACAATGAATCATTTCTGTATGAGACAGTTCTTAAAATAAATTTTACAGCTAAATTGAAACCAGATGTGAGTTTTTACAATATTTTCACTAGTCATGTAATAAAAATCGCATTCATTGCCATTGTGTAAAAAAAAAGCTAAATATTTCTAATGCAATGTTTTCAAAACACTGTAATAAACAAAGAAATAATTCAGAATTAACAAAACTGTTCTATTCTTACATCAACGAGAAATACAAAAAGAATCACTCAACGACTTCAAATTTGTACAGCTGTTTAATTGCACTTTATTATTTGTACTAGCATAAAAGCACTCCATTTGTATTATTTTAATTATTCATGGTTGAATTAAATTGTAATACATATTATTATGATTAAAAAAAAAACTATAACTTCTTTCCACACTTTTATTTTTCACCTGACTGCCTTTCTGCCTGATAACTAAAGAAGATAAAAAGACATAATTATTTATTACTCCAACAATATTATTTTTTTGCTTTATCCCCGACCTACGTGTTATAAACGTATAAAATTAACCGTTCTGAAAAGACACGTAGTAAGGTGAAAAACAAAGTGGATAAAAGTTATATAGGAAGTGTTTTAAATAATAATTAGATTTTTCCTAGATAAAACTGATTGCAATGCCTTTATATACAAAAACTTGCTAATAGGATTGAAATATACTTAGCCATTTTTTCATTCATAAGGGGGACGTCATTGCGGCCTTTTTCATACAAAACATAAATTTGGATTTGAGACGAAAATATTCTTAATAAAATAGCAAATATCTTCTAGTACGGATATGTTCGACTTTATTTATTGGTGATTCAATTTATAAAATACAGGCCAGTAAAGAAATCCATTTTTCACGATTTTAGATGCAACTTCGGCAATTATTTGTTAGTAAATGATAATTATATATTTAAAAGGCAATTTGTGGGCTTAAATTTAAATTATAAACGACTGATTTATGCTGAATCATAAATTTGACACATGTAAAATTAAAATTTCAACAGAAAAAAAAGCTTTTTTTACAATGTTTTATTTTTGTATTTTATATCTCATTATATTAATTAGCATGCTAGATCGGGCAAGAATAATTTTTTAATAATTATTATTAATTCACAAAAAAATTGTCAAAGATTGAATTTTTTAATGACCTATATTTTATAATTTAAAAAGCAAATAAGCTACACTTTTTGATTAAATAAAAAAGTATTCAGTTTGGTCAAGTATTTTGGCCTCAAATTCAAATTAAAGTTATGTAAGAAAATGCCACACAGCCATTTTTCTTATGTATTAGTAGACAAAAAAAACCTTGCTGGTATTTGGTTCTGATTATAAAAATGATAACAAATCAATAAAAGGTACAATAGAAACATAGAATATGAACATTACATGTCTGCCAACCTGCTGTTAACAACATGGTTTGCTGAATTTCCCAACTTGAGTTAGAGATAAGGTCAATAATATTATTCACCCGAATAACTTGAGTTAGGGAGCTAACATGGAGAACATAATGAGGTTGTCTTCTACAACAAAATTTCATGTTTTTTAGAAATGTATCACATTAATTAGAGCATGTTGAGGACAGAACTATTGAATGATTGGAAAATATGGAATAGCACCATTTACCAACTATAACGATACATGCGCAGCGCATACTGCAGCACTGAATAATGTCTGGTATGACCAATGACGTTATACATATACTGTAGACGCGTGGTAGAAATCTCAAAGTGGGAAGCCAACAACAAGACAATTGCACTGTACTCGATTTCTAGTACTTTAGTATTTAGTACTAAACTGCCACGCGTCGAGTAAGGTCGTGTCCTACCAATAAGTAAATTGCATTAAAGCGCCAAAATTCCCTCCCGTGTGATGAGAAAATGTTTCCATTACACGGTAAACAGTAGTAAAAGCGAAGGAATAACATTTCATTTGTAAATACATGCAAATTACTTATTATTATCGATTATATAAATAATACAATTGGTTTCCGCCTAAAGATTTTATGCGTCATTAGAGAACTCAAGGCCTACTAAAGTACAGGTCTGGATGCGCAACAGCCAAATTACTAAGTCGATGCCGTCACTAAGTAAAATTTACTTTTTATAATAATAATCTAATGATTCTTTAGTTACTTGCTTGCGGTAAAACAACATACAAATCAGCAAAAACAACAAATACAATAACAATCAACGCCATTTACCAACTATCGTTGTTCATTATAGCTTGAAAATTTGACACCTCAAAATTCGAATGGTGCCCAAGCCTCCTACTTTAGTCGGCCTTGAGACAGTATTCGACAGAACTTTTGAATGTTGAATACGAAAATGCCGCCCGCGTTCTATCTTTTGTTTCATCCATATGCACATATTCTTTTAAGCGTCTATCTTTATCATACATGAATAACTTTTGAATTAAGAAATTATTGAAAATCGCTGAAAACAGAAGAGTGTTGATTAATTGCCACATTATATCTTGAGTTTGTGAGACTATGGCAAGTCTATTTATTTTATATAACGTCATTGGGTATGACATCACGAAACACCTTTGCACACGTTGTATCCAAGTTCACTTTGAAAACTCATAACTTCATAAATTTTGGAGATATTGAAAAACTAATTTTACTGTCATTAATGTAACATACTTTATTTTAAATGTAACATACTTTTATCAACAACAAACAAATTGAAGACAACCTCACCATAATGATTCCAATACATGCAAAACAATACAAAGAATAACCACTGGAATGTTTCTGGCCACATTTTGGCCAATTTGCAAACACCCGCGAGTGCCCGCTGGCCAAAATGTGGCCAATTAGAAGAGATAATTTAAAACCCACAAGGCTAATGTAGTAGCGATGCCTCGCATCTCTTCTTAATTATTTGTTTTTGAAATTCCACAAACCTAAGTTACTGAAATAATTTTTTTTTACAAATCATTGATCATGTGTCTACATATTAAAAAATTCATGTTCGAATTTAAATTGTGTCTATCATCTGTGTTTATCAACAACTAAGCCACAGACAACATACAGAAGTCATAATATTTAATATTCCCCAAATAGGTACCACACATGGCAATTTTCACGAAAATAATATGCAGAATTCACTTGTTTATAAATTTAACAATATATAAACAAGTGAGTATTAATAAAACCCTGAAGAAGTGAGCGTTGCTCACGAAACATGTTGGTTTTTGTAAACAATAAAAGTGGCAAAAACTAAGTATTTTATTAGTTTGAATTAAAATGGTGCCACAAAATAAGTTTGCTGTGTTAGAAGAAGAAATTAACAATTTTATTAAGAATCCTAAAAACATGGGATACACAGTTAAACTTAGGTGCATTCGATGGCTCTGCAGTTTGTATGTCTCCATATTAAAATTGGGAGGTATGATTTTTTGAATGAGGGCAGTAAATTTCCAAATCAAACGCTTAAAATTTTCCTAGCGCTCAAGGCTGAAATTGATTGCAGAACACTCCAGTGGATAGTGAAACAAAATGTTTCAAACTAGTAAGCAATTTTCAAATCCATGTGTAGAAAATATATATGTGATGCTGATTATTCGCATAGCCAAACACAATTGCATAAAGTAAATGCAAAAAATACACACTGACTTGTTTACCATTCTGCGGGTTTAAAAACACTAACTAAATAAGTAGTTGCTATTATTTATTTCTGTATTTAACCTCTTATCTACCTGTATTTGAATAAGATCTGCAACATTATTGTAATACTGAAGAACGCTTTGTGGATGGCATGCTTTCTGTGCGGTTTTGCCAGTTTGCAAATAATAACCTTTGCAAGGTTTTTCCAATCAAGAATGTAATGAAAAATTTTAATTGCAGACATTAAAACTAAGTATTGAATCAAATCCAAGGCAAACGTACATAAGATTTGGAGAGAAGCAATAAATAAAAAAACTCAACACAATTATCGCATAGCTATTCTAAGCTCTCGAATGTGAGATTTAATTCTAAGTCAGGGCTGGCTTTAATATAATTGGAATGGGTTTTTGGGTTTTATAAACGTGATAAATTTATTTTAAAAATATTCTATTATTTTTAAAAGTGAAACATGCAACAGTTTGATGGATTTTATTATATTGTTTGTTCACTACATGAGGACGGTGGTCATTCTTTAGCAAACTATGTAATATATTAATTATAATAATTTAATTAAATAGCAATTTGTACAATGAACTTTGATTTGATTTGATTCTGTGACCACCGCCGGTGAACGGGGTACGGCCACTTGAAGTGAAATAACACAAAACTGCACTACACAAGTGTTATATTATTATTGTTAACCGAGGCTTGGCAGTCGACGACCTGGGAATTTACAAAGTTAGCCACAAATTATTGTTAAAATCAAAAACTACATTTTGTATAAAAAAATTAAAATGAACGGCATGTTAAAATATTTTAAAAGAAGATGACAATGCAAACAATTGAATTTCTCATCTCTAATTGGAATAAGTACGAGACTAGATAAATAGTACACTTACTATTTGTATTATTGCAAATGGGATTGTATCACAATACTGTGTCACGAGGTGATGGAATCACAGAGCTCGGCTATCACAGCTTGCAGAGGCAGAACAGCAGCGGAATAAAGGCTCCGATGGCCATGAACACGGGCAGCATGATGGAGGTGTCGTCCATGGAGTAGGGGTCAGGCTGCTTGGGGCCGCTGGGCCGCCGAGTCTTGGACACTTTCTCCTCGCTCTCTTCCTTCACCTCGTCTACCTCGGGCTCCGGAAGCAGTGGCGGCAACTTGGGCACATGCTCCATCTTTCCGCGCACCACGAACATGGCATTGATCTTTGGGTTGTCACGGTAACCCTTAATGAACTCCACACGGATCTTGCCACCCCGGATGTCTGACTCCTCCTCATTGTAATACAGCCGCCCTTTACTAATGCTATAAGGTACGTACTCCTCGTGGGCGACTCCGCGTCCCACCTTATCGTATATGTCGAGATCGGCCACGATGGTGTGGTCTCCATTCAGTACCACGTCAAACACCTTCATGTTGGCGGAGTTAAAGTACACTTCGCTGAACTTCAGCACCAGGACGTAGTCGCCGTCCGAGCTGGCCGGGATGTCATAGCCGAAGGTGGAGTGGTGGTAGCGCTCCGTCTGGAAGAGGATCTGGTCGTTGGGGTTAACTCGCCCGATCATGAGCAACTGCTTGCCGTAGTCCGAGGCAGTGCCGACCTTTCCCTGCAGCGGGTCCCTCTCGTATCGTACGCCATAGTTGTCCGTGTGGGCTTCGCCGCCGGCGTTGATCGCGTAAATTATTTCACCTATGCTGGTCACTCCCGAAGTTTCGAGGAGGAGAAGTACTACTGTATTCAGTAATATGACTGAAAGCCATTCCATAATTTATGCTTTGTTATTTCTGCTACACAAATGTCACTCATGAGTTTATTATTTAAAACATCAATTGGTCAAACTCCCACCCGACGGATTTTTTAATTAAATAAAAGCAATGATACGCTTTAATTCAATCGGGGCAAATGACAGCTGCTACCGTTGTTTCAAATCTAGACGATTCAAACAAATATTTTTGCTATCGGCTTTTCATGATAGAACGCCGGCGACGTCAAAACCATAGACAATATAAATAATAAACGTGGACATTAGTGATGGCATTACTGAATCGTACCTCAATCGTATTTCGAAAGCTCTATTTTTTAATTGTGATGGCATTTTACTACTATTAAACCTGGTATACCTTTTGAAATTATCAATGGAGATAAATTATGAGAAAGCTTGCCATGAGGGTATGGACGCCATTATTATTCAATTTCCAGACCAGGGCACTAGGTGTAGACCTGTCGTTTGTATTACGATTTTGATATGATTCCTGGGAAAAATGTATTAATTTTACGTGAGATATTTTTTTCTGTATACGCCCATCCTCCTTTCGCTTTTTTTAATGAATAACTTTTTATTGAATAACTCACAAGAGTCTCAGCTGCTCCGTCTGGAGCCAGTGAGACTATGGCATCTCCAATTGGGGTATGTTGTGAGGCTGAAAGTAGTGGGGAGGGGAAGGAGATGCAGAAGAGGAAAGTACCTGGCTATTCAGATCTGGTCACCAAACATGGCTTAAGTCATTTCAAGCAACGTTTCAATACTGAATGGTGGTCTTACAACAGAGTGATACTATTTATTATTATGAATTAATTGTCAAATAACACAAATTAATCAAATAAAATTTATTTGCCCAAGCCGGGATTTGATCCCGCAACCTTCGGATTGCGAGTCAAGAGCCTTACTCCGAGACCATGCCAAATTTACCCCTAGACCTTTCAAAAGATGAGATACATAATGTGCGTGGGTCTGTTTCGTCCAAAGGAAAAGTCATAATTTTCTAGCATCTCTCTCATGCGTCACTATGACATCTGCCTATTGCCTTTTTTTACCGCCACAGTAAAGCGTCTATGTATTGAGAAACAAAATAGCTCCATCTCCATTACACATTATAGAAGATTTTAATGCAGACCCTAGGTCTCTTTTTGGGCGTAAACTTGCACAGTCCCGTACGTAAAGAATAACTATACTGATATTGTGCATTTAAGCCCTGATGCATTCACTTATAAGAGTGATTCCCACGGGCAGTGGCATAGCTAGCATGAGTGGCACCCCTCCTCCCCATCAAAGTTGACAAATGAAATTTTTTGACTTCATAACAAATTGGTCCGTCTGTTGGGGAGGGGGGGGGGGGGGGGGGTTGGCTAGAGATTGTGGTCCTGGGGGTGACACTCGGTCCCCCCCCCCCCCGTGATGACATGGTGTCACCCACCCCCCATTAAAGTTAACTTCGAGAAATTCAAAACCCAAATTTCGACTTCATAAAAAATAAAAACATTACTACCTAGTAAAATGTAAATTTTGGTCCATCCTGGGAGGGGGGGTGATTGACATAACAAACAGTGACACTAATAGTATATTTAGATACAGATATATCAGAAAAAAAGAGACTATTGCTTGAATTGATGTATTTCAATTTGGGAGGCGGCTGTGGGTATCGCCACCTGAGAACCATCTATTGGATAACCAACATCTCTGCCATAAGTCACCCCAAGTGGTTCGCTATGTTTGGTGACTTTGCCGGGGTGCCCGAGTTCATGGGGTGAGTCTTGTCCAGGTCTTGGCGGCGGATGCGTCTGCCCACCAGTGCATGGCAGGCCGGATCGGGAGAGAGTGGTTGAGGGAATCAATTTGACTTCTCCAGCTGTACTCTTTTGGAACATCTCCTTGCACTGCAGTGGGGGGGGAGGGGGGTGGATTGACCATAGAGACACTGACCCTCAGATTCCTACCCACCCTTAATACCCTTTTCCTTCCCAGAACTTCCTCTCCTTCCGTTGCTAAAAAGACCCTCCACACAGCATCCCCAAACATGACATAGGCCCTGAGGGGAATCATATATCTCAGGGCCTCCTGCGAGGAGCTAATGTAACAAAAAACTGCATCTTTGTGCTACTGCAGTCCAGTAAGAGAGGACTGCGGGCGGGTGTTCCAAACTAGTTTGAACCGGTTTGACGCAATCTCGCGATACTATCGGTGTCCCCAAAAATGTATTCAAACTCAGCTGGTAAAATTTTATTTTAGATAGTTTGTAATTTGTAATAACAATACAGTCTTTATGTCTGTCACTGGAGAAATTTCCTCAAATCTTTTCCACACTCTCAGATACATAAAGTATTTACTTTATGGATGTATTAAACTTCTATGTTCTAGAATGGAGAAAGCTGTTGGTAATAAGAATAAAACAATACTGTAATAACAAATAATTTAATATCTTAAATATTATAAACTTTTGGCTAAGAATTTGGGGTATATTGTTATTATGACTAGGTACATATCATTATTGGTTATAATAAATTATATAAATATTACATAGTTAATAAATATTCAAACTTTATAAAACCCAGACCACTTTTTAGAACAATTAAACTCGTTACCAAGCTGGTTTTCATAAACACGATGGAGAAGTCGTAATTTAATATAAGCAAGTACAATATATTTTAATATTATATTGGAAAGTAATGCAACTCAGCCAGCAAAAAACGTTGCTGTTGTCCTAGAAAATAATATAACTTATTACTCGAAACGTTGGCTAAAGAAGGAGGTAGCGCAACACGGCGTAACACCCCAAAAATAAATAACGATAACGAAAAAAACTTATTACTTGTATTTTGACGCATCCATTTATAGACATCCGAATTGATAGACTTGCCCTAACATGAAATCAGGGTATCATTTCAACGTGCTGGAGGAATACCACATGACCACATTTTGGCACCAGGATGATTCGAGAATGCTTTGAATAAACAACGACATCAGTCGTACACTGACCACCGAAGAGCGCACATTGAAATAACGAGACTAGGTGCAAAAAAGTAAAGTTCGCTAAAACAAGACAAAGGTTTGCAACGCTGTCCAGGGTGGGACTTGATCTTGGATCTGAATGTTTTATCTTAAACGAACGTCTGGCAAAGCGACTCTAAATTTGAGTGAGGTGGGAAAATTATAAAACATTAAAGTGTTTAAGTAAATGATGTAACAATCAGTGGCTGATTTGGCATGGTTCCACCCAGGCTTCGCGTGTTCGATTCCTCAGCTGGCTAAGTCTTCCATCACAACACAAGCAACATTTACCGCTTACTGTGGTGGTAGTAGGAGATTTTCAGATTATTTGTAACCCGAGAATGTTTGTCTTTCTTTAAAAAAAATTTGGGAAGCGGGTATGGGTACCGCCGCCCCAGGAACCATTTATTAGATAACCAACACCTCTGTCATGGGTCACACCAAGTGGTTCACTACGTTTGGTGACTTAGCAGGGGTGCTCGGGTTCATGAGGTGAGATTTGTCCGGATCTTGGCAGCAGATGTGTCTGCCCATCAACTGCGTGGCAGGCCGGATCGGGAGAGACTGGTTGAGGGAGATCTTTTGACTTCTACAGCAGGACTCTCTCGGAACATTGCCTCGCACTGTAGTGGTAGGGATAGATTCATACGTCTATCACTCCTAGACACACTGACCCCCAAATTCCTACCCACCTCTCACACCATTTTTCCTTCCCAGAACCTCTTCTCCTTCCACTCCCTAAAATAACCTCCATACAGCATCAAAGATGACATAGGCCTGTGTGGATTTAAGGGGCCATCCATAAATTACTTCACACCGGGGGGGTGAGGGGAATAGAGAAGTGTAACATTGTGTGACAAGGGGTATGGGGGGATGTGACATCACATGTAAAATTCTAAATTATTAAAATGCAAACGAAAAATTATTTTTAGATGTAAAATTGCAAAATATGTGACATCACACTAGGGGGGAGGAGGTCTCATAAATGTGACGATGTGTGACAGGAACGGGGTAAAAAAATCATGAAATTCGTGTGACGTAATTTATGAATGGCCCCTAATGTAAAAAATTAACTTGTATATACTAATCTCAGCAAAAGATCGTACGTGAAGTCATTTTTCCAGTATCTTGTGTCTTTTTCGTTTTCAAACAATAAGCATGAGAAGGAAGAGAACAAATGTCGATGACGTCAATAAGAGCTCTCGCTGGCACTTTTTTAACCTAGTTTTTGTCATCGCTTTTCAAAAGTGTGTTGATTTGTCACTACGCTGAGTTATCCGGTCACCATACCAATGATATATTTAGTTTGATTTTATATTGCCAAAGAAAAGATTGAGAAAAAACTGACAAAACCATATCCAGACCGCTTTTTGGATATATAAAAAGTTTTTCAGCAAAATACCAACTGAAAACATTTTATTGTGGAAAATTATCAAAATTTGTAAAAAGTCGTGGTGTACTACTCCTGTACCTTTGTTTGTGCTATCCAACACTATCTCCATTGGTAACCAGATAAAACAGAACAATCACAGAACAGAACAATGATAAAACAGAACATAATAAAATAATAGGTTAGGTTAGGTGTCTTTCGGTCATCACTTATGGGAAACACTTCCCAATTATAATTCAACATGTCTAATGTGGCTATCTGCTGGTGCGGGTTCGGGCTGGGGTTCCTGGTGGCCAGAGTGGGACCCGGAGAAGGTAAGGTCGTCGCTGAGGAACCACTGTCGGTACACCTCTTCGGGGTTGAGCATCCAGTGCTTGTGGAAGGACACGGGGCGATGGGGGGCCAGGTACTCCAGAGGGTAGTCCATGGGGCGGCCCTGTCAATTCAAAGATAAGATAATATGTGATAATTATAACAATAATGAGGTAAACTAGACTATGATTGCCCACTTTCACTTTGGTGGTCCTTTTATGACTAAGGTGCAGATATTTCACCAAAATTCTAACAGATGTCTCTATTAGTTCAATGTGGATCAATCAACTGATATACGGGGCAGTTAAAAAGTGAAATCAGAATTTATGAGGCACGTCGAATTTTTTAAAAATTTTGCGGGCCAAAATAATGTTGGATCCGCTAAAAATTAAAAATCGTTTTGTTGTTTTATTTTAATTTCCTTTTGACGATTTAAGTTTGCATTTTCGGAATTTTTCGGAATGTACACATTTCATCCAAATTATGCTTTTTCGAATGTACATTTTTCATCCAAATTGTGCTTTAATTTTTATATATTTTTTAATTTTTATATATTTTTTAATTTTTATTTTTTATTTAATGACAATATAAAAATATAAAGTAAAGCAGTTTGTTCACAGTCCTCCTCACTAGGTATTCCTGTTCCGAGGCGGACTGTATGTTGTTATAAGGGTACTGATCATGGTTGCCTTATCTTTTGTCAATTTTCAAAAATAAACAATAAATAAAATAAAAAGTATTTATGTTTGTTGTCTGTAGGTTGCATTGGAGTTACTGCGTAAATGAATGTACACATTTCATCCAAATTGTGCTTTAATTTGAATGTACATATTTCGCCTAGTCATGGCCATGCGGACCCTCCGCATGTGGTTGCCGTAGCGCTCGCCCGGTTAGTTAGATTACCTGATGGAAGAGTGGCGAGTGCGCCAGTGGTACCCCAAGGCGTGACAGACACACGCCGAGCCACATGTCGTCGGGGGCGGTGGGCGCGGGGCAGGCGCATGCGGCCAGCGGGGCCAGCAGGTCGGCACTCAGCACCAGTGCCCCGCCGCCCGTCAGGTAGTCATAGCCCACTCGGCCCTTCCACACGTGGAAACCGTAGCGCTCGCCCAGAGCCAGCTGACGGTGGCCATAGCAGGAGAGGAGCTCCGTCAGTCGGGCCACGCTGCATATTAACAAAATAAAATGCATACAATTTTTAAGTCCTGCTGTGTTTTTTTAAATGAAGGCACTATTCGAGGGTTTAAAGACAAACAAAGTTATTATTTACAAAAAACATATGAATAATTTGAGGGCTCAAAGTCTTAGCTTCGTCCAGACTGTGTGCAACTAATGATCTAACAAGAGCTAGCAATAGTTATATGTAATAGTTATCGCCTGTTTTATAACCATCCGTTTGTTACGCTTGATACCATTTTTAACAAAATTCATTTGGCCGTAGACCAAATATTTGTTAAGTACACCGGTTTCAGCTTGTTAAAGCCATCTTCAGACCAGTACAAATTATTCTTAACCTACTGTTTATATACATAACATATGGAGGAGGAGGAGAGGGGTTGTCTACAAGTTAATTAATGTTTTCTTACATTTATTACTAAGTCGTCTTTGACTGTCGAATTTCTAATTATTTTGGTTATTCCCAGTAGACTTAACTATCTCCGGTTTGTAACTTACTTTGATATCGTTCGGGGAATACCTTACAAGTAATATGAATTATTAATTACCTAATTTTATTGATGTCAAATCATTATTATATTTATGGTGATATGAATATTTAAACGTTACATTTTTAAATGTTAGAATAAGGAACTCCAGTGAAAAATATTATGGCTTTAAAAAAATATGTTCATATAGACCAATAAACGCTGATTCTCAATAAATAAGTTTCATTTCATAATATTAAACGTAGAGTTCTTAAAAAATTATTAAAAAGTGCATTTTTAAACCTCTCCTCAAAACACACTGTAAAGTTGGTATTACTGAATGGTTAGTGGTGATGTCACGCGTCACCAGTCATTGTATTGAAATCTTTGATTATGTAGGTATGACATAAGCCATCAGTATTAACAACATTTCATGTTATTCGTTATTTCATACTGTTTATAGAGATTTAATAGTTGTGTTTATTGAAACAAAATTTAAGCCTAAATAATTCAGTATCAAAAATAGAGGTATCTCTATTAGTTTATCTCTATTATTTAAAATATTGAAAAACTACTGCACAAAAAAATAGTAATGCTACTTCTAGGGAGAATGCTTCGAATAACGCTATTCAAAATGGCGGCACTTGATCAGCTGATTGCCCAATCCTATAGTAATTTTTCAGGAGTGATGACGTCACACGATTCACCGTACATACGGTGGTCTTAGGGGGATCTTGGAAAATTAAAACTTTGACAATTATTTTAACTATTAAAACTAACTCTTAAAATAAAAATAAAAATGCAGTTATTTAAGTTAGAATGTCATTATTCATTAAAAATAATAAAAAAATTGGACTGGAGTTCTCTATTGTTAAAAATGGTATCAGGTGTAATTTATTTAATTTAAGTTTTTATTCCAGCAGGGCTGGGAGGGTAGTGCAATCCCAGTCTGCCATATTACATAAAAATGAAAATAAAATTCGAACATAAATAATAATAATGAATGATGATTATAAAACCGGCTCTTAATATGTTACAATTAACTACATAGCTTTATTTTTCTATTTTGGCTGCAATTTTTTTTTTTAATATTGCAAACTGTCTCGAATGACAAGAATGCCGAAAGACACCTGGCTACTTTTATGCCCAAATAAAAAATAATGTTCAATATATATCAATTATACAAAACAGCAACCAGCAAAACAGAACAGTGACAAAATAGACCATGATAAAATAATAGGTTACATAAATGTAAAATAATAGGATTGTGGTTTAGTTTGTTGGTTATTTTAGTAAACATTCCCCTGATTGCCGCATTTTTATTAGGCACAGATTTTTTAAATTATGCTACATTCAACTTAATTATTACAAGATACAACTAATTGCGTTTGGAGTAAAATGATAAAAGATGTAATGAAATTTAATTTTTATTCAATCTTATTTCAATTTCAAGCTCCCGTATAAAATGATCCCTTTACCGCCATTTTGAATTTCAATCTAAATATGCGTGAATTACTTAATTAAACCGTTATTAAGAACCTAATAACCTATTTAGTGTACGTAAATAGTTGTTTCTTATAAATTATTGATTGAGCGTAAGTATAATTTCCATAACATGTTCCTAAAAGTGCGGCGGTTAGGGGAATAATTACTGTTAATTTTCTTCATCTTTCTTTTTAGCACTGTTCTATTTTGTCATGGAACCGTAAAAAACCGCTTAATTTACCTGAGAATTGTATCGTCGTCAGCAATAACGAGCCATTTCAAAGCCTTGTTGTGCATGTGCAACGCAGTGGAGAAATAGTTAATAATAGCCAAGGTTTTGGCGCAGTGCCCCCGGTCCACGTTGGGGACACCCAGCTCAATGGACGGAATATTACTGTCTTAAAATATTACAATTTGTTAGTAGAATAATAATACACTACTTATTAATTCAAATACTACTACATTGGGCTTTACAACCAGGCTAACTAGAAATTTCGACAATATTAAGTGTATTAAACTGATTTAAGAGTATTTTGCCTTTGAGTACAATTCTACCGTCTGGAACCCATATTAGAATATTCATGTACAAGCTATTCATGTACACGTTCTGGGTATTCCAGCAAATATGTTGAACTACAATACTCTTTCAAATGATATGAATATGCTTAAATTGTCAGACAGAAGGATTTTAACCGACTTGGTATTTCTACATAAAATTTTAAATGATGTAGTCGATAGTCCAGAATTGCTTGCATCGATAATCTTTCGGATTGCACTATGTAATACTAGAAGTCGAAAAAAAATTATTTCAATGCAGAAATTCTGGGACTAACTACCACAGGTATGTATTCCCCTTTGCCCAGAGTACTAATGGAGGGAAATAATTATACCAAGTCAGTGGACAACTTCAATTTATCACTAATTAAAAATACAAAATGTTGTTACTGAGGCAGTTCAGTTAGGTATAATAAATACTGTATAATTTTTACAATTCATATTTAAAAGCCTCTAAAAAGGGCCTTAATAAATAAATACTAGATGCCTTTACCACAAATAAAATACTCCGCTTACCTATTATTATCAATGTAAAATGAGTGTTTCAGGCTGACAATTATTGCTTGTAATAATTGTTACTCCGCTTACCATTTTTAGAAGATGTTTTACGTAGATATGTTTATTTGCAATGATTTATCGAAAGTATTAAGGGAATTTTTTTTCCTTTAATATTGAATCTTTGAATTTAAATAAAAAAACATCAAAGTTTGCGACAATAAAGGTACCTCTATTTTACAAACACTTTAGGATAATCTACAAATAATCAAACAAAATTATTAATATCTACTGTCCTTGCAAAACAAAATGAATAGAATTGCAAAATGGACACCATAAAAATATATACAAACTCTAAAGAAATTAAGTACCTATTCTAAAATAAAGGTAAATTTTTGGGATTAGTGTCCGTGGCTATTATGAATAATTTTTAGAAAAAAACTTTAGATTCGCCTTAATCACTATAAAAGGAAACTTTTTGCATCACGGCCAGCGGAAAATAATGCATTTCAATTTTCAATGTCATTAAATAAAATTTCACTTCGCGAACCGATACTACGACAGCCCGCCCGCTATTTTGTCACTGTTATGTCGGTATCCCAACCTGATACAAACAAGAGCAGATACGATTGTAGCCGACTTCGTGGGATATATGACAAGGCGCGTAATCATGAAATTTGTCTAGCGGGCTTGTGTATGTTATCTTTACTTTAAAAAACAGCCTACGTTTTTAAATGGTTTGTCTGGCAAAGCAGGGTTTGTCTAACGGGATTGTGTATGTTATCTTTACTTTAAAAAACAGCCTACGTTTTTGAATGGTTTGTCTGGCAAAGCAGGGTTTGTGTAGCGGACTTGTGTATATTATCTTTATTTTAAAAAACATCCCAGGATTTGAATGGTTTACAGTGACAAAATGGCGGGCGGGCTGTCGTAGTATCGGTTCGCGAAGTGAAATTTTATTTAACGAAATTGAAAATTAAAATGCATTATTTTCTGCCAGCCGTGATGCAAAAAGTTTCCTTTTATAGCAATTAAGGCGAATCTAAAATTTTTTTCTAAAAATTATTCGTAATAGCCATGGACACTAATCCCAAAAAATTACCAAAATAAATACTTACTAATGAATAAGTATTATAAATAAATCATGTTACTTACCATTCTTGTCACTAAAGAACAGCATATGAACAGGAAATTTACCCCAGGTTTTTTTTACCACTTGAACTCTAGTATTGTGAAATTTGTGATATGTTTTGACTGCGAAAAATAATGAATCCAATTGCACTGAATTACCCTGAAAAATTGAATAAAGCAAAACATCATAATGCAATGTCACCAAGTATTGGCAACATTAAAAAAAAATCATTTTATCTTTGTCTATGGTGTCTACATATTGTTTATGGCTAAGAGTCAGATTCCATAGACTTTTTTCATCAATGTGATTATAAATACTTACACAGGGGCCGTATGATTTGGGGTAGGTTGCACAAGTTTGAGAGGAAACAACGCAAAACTCTTTCCGATGCGTGAGGCGTACTTCGGGCCCTTCCTCCAAAATGAACTTGGCCAACTCATAAGCCGGGTCAATGGAGAACTCGGAGAATTTTGTCTTGTCATAAGTCTTCAGGACTTTATTGACACTGTCTTTACATGCAAAACAAGAAATTATTGTGATTAGTAAAAAAATTCAGAAAGAAAATAATCAAATAATAGAAACAAAGAAAGATGATTTAGTAGCGTGCTGAATGTTGCCGAGCCTCAACAAAACTGCACGGACTATTAAAGTGGTTACGGAATGTAAGTTATGCGTTGTGTGTTTAGGTAGAAGTAATGGCGGGGCGCTGCAGTGTGTAGATGTTATTTGCGGTAGTAAAGGTGAATGATAATGGATCAGGTTTCAAAATATTTTTAACTATTGTGTTTCTTCAAAGTTTTTGGTTGTTGTTTTTATGATTATGTGAAAACCCGTGTAAAGTAAGGCACAAAGCAATATTCTCTATGAATAAAATTTCACATCACCAAGGCAGTTTTCGGGATACGTTTTTTTAGCATGGGTCGTGTAGGGGAAAATGATGAATTCAGGAATATAGTCCTTAAACTCTAAACTTCAGTACGGTTATGGGTTCACAAGGCCACTTATCTAATTATTATGCTTGTCAACAAATAGTATCTATTATATTAGAAAATAATAAAAGTTTACCTAGATCCTAGACTAACTACGATAAATGTATAAAAAATAAATTATCTGGATGGTGACCTTGACGAACTAACGGTGGAGCTTAAGTTTTGGTACAGAGCAATCGCTAAGCTGGAAAAAGACAAATGGCAAAGGGATGCTTTAAGTGCCCTGAAGCATTGTGGAGATAATAATATGTTTCCGAATATAAAAACAATGCTGCATATATTAGCAGTATTACCCGTATCTACAGCAGAAAATGAAAGAACATTTTCCACATTGCATAGATTAAAAAATTATTTAAGGAGTTCTACATCGAAAAATAGGTTAAATGGGTTGACTCTTCTGCATGTGTACAAAAACATGACTCCAACAGTCGATTCTATTTTAGATAAACTGGCAGAAAAACCAAGGAAATTAGACATTCAACTGAATTAACTTTTTTATTTATTTGTTTAATTTAATCAGTATGAAAATTATAATAATATTTAAATGAAACAATTTAACTTTGTTTGAACCAAGAAGGCCCTGAAGAAGGAACGTTCATTCTGAAACCAGTCGGATTTACTCAAATATAAAAGTGGTTCAAACAAAGTTAAATTGTTTCATTTATCTATAATGGATAACCACAAAGTTATAGCTACATTCAAAAGTATAATAATATTTATTTAAAATTAGTTTAGATTTTGCATATCATCAATGTAGTCGATCCTTTTGACACACTAATTTTTTTGGCGAGGTTTAGCCCAACTTTTGCGAAGGAGTTGAATACATTAGCCCATTTTTGGATTTTCATTAGCATTTTTTTTAACTTTATTTTCGTCTTCAATTTCTTTGGCTGGTTTATTTTGTTTATTGTTTTCTATTTCACAGTTATTTGTTTGCCAGATTATTTTTGGATTATTATCGGAGCTTCTTATTTTATGTTACATAATTTTATAATTATATTAATTGCTGATGTAAACTGTCATGGCTTATTCAGAGTCAAATAATTTCGCACCGCGTGAAGAAATGTACTCGTACCTACTTAAAAATAAAATTTCTTGTCATTTAAAATTTAATTTAATCGAGTGTTTTATTTATTTACACCAGTGATTCCCAAGTGGGGCGATACCGCACCACTGACTGGAGCGTTGATGAGCTTCCCCTTGCAAATATTATGTAACTCTCACATTCAAAAAAATTTCGCCTGCGCCGCTTTTTCTATGCGTATTGTCACGCATTTCTTAATGAAGGGGGGTGGGGCGTTAAAGAGAATACTATACTTGGATAGTACGCAGTGAGCCAGATAAGGCTAGGAACCTCTGATATACACTGTACATTAGTATAGAATAGTTATGGATACAGCATGCATTTTATGTTTTGTAAAAACCCCCCCCGAATTTTTTTTCTCTGTGCGCCACTGTCAGAGAGAAGTATTCGAAGCAGGTTTTAATTATTATCATGTTTTCTTAATTACGAGTATGTACGCCCAAATGGGCTTTTACAAATTATATTATTAGTACACAATAGACAACAATTTCGAACAGTGCGCTATCAAGTATAACAGAAAATAAAGTAAAGTATTACAAACTGCAATAAATGTGTATTATTATTGTTTGTAAGACTCACGTGCGTAGGAGGCCCATGCTCATTGCGAACCCTGAGCCGAAGTTTGGGTATGTGAGTTCATTCTCCACCAGGGCGAAATGGTGGATTATGGTCGGCTCCACATCCTTCAAACCGTGCCCGAGGAAATGCTCCTAAAGGAACAAAATTTTACAATTAATTCATTACAATAGCTTAAAGCTAAAACTGTTCTCGTATAGCCAGATCTGAAGCAAAAAAATGTTTGCAGACGAACATCTCTTGCCATGCGCAGGAAGGGCATGATATATTAATAGTTTACTGGCATTCGTTGGTGGCTTGCTAACTATCTATACATTTAGAACATTACATAATAAAAGAATTTTGGGAGGCGGGTATGGGTACCGCCGCCCCGGAATCCATTTATTGGATAGCCAACACCTCTGCCATAGGTCACCCAAGTGGTTCGCTACGTTTGGTGACTTAGCAGGGGTGAGGTTTGTCCGGATCTTGGCGACGGATGCTTCTGCCCACCAGCTGCATGGCAGGCCGGATCGGGAGAGAATGGTTGAGGAACCTTTGACTTCTCCAGCCGTAGTCTCTCGGAACATCACCTTGCACCGCAGAGGGAGGGATGGATTCATATGTCCATCACTCCTGTCCACACTGACCCCGGATTCCTAGGGGCCGTTAAAGTATTATGTAACGCACTTGGGGGGGTGGGGGGGTCTTGTGAAACGTTATTATGCGTTACGAGGGGGGGAGGAGGATTCAAACAACGCGTTACGTAACATGTTTTTCTTAATTTAGATTTAAAAAACTCGGGAATTAAAAATTTCCAAGTTGGCAATCCTTTTCGTTCTCAAAATCTCTTTGTTTTATTTATTACCGCAAACGTGATTAAAACAAGCAAAAAGGTATTTAAGCGACATTCCAGTACTTCGCGAAAGTTAATTGTGACTCTCAGGTAAAAATTGTCATTTGACAGAAAAACGTTACGGCACGTTATAGGGGGGGTCAAAAATCTTCAAACATTGCATTACGTAATACTTGAACGCCCCCCTACCCACTCCTAATACCCCTTTCCTTCCCAGAACTTCCTCTCCTCATTTTCCTAAAAAGACCCTCCACACAGCATCCCCAAAGATGACAGAGGCCCAAAGGGTAATTATTTTCTTCAGGGCCTCCTGTGTGGAGCTAATGTTAAAAAAAACCACACTTCGCGAATTTCGCACTATTTTTCAGTACCGCAAAAGCGAGATTAGAAATGCGAATTTCTCGATATTAAAAACGAACCGTGATAGGGAAATCTCTGCTACAAACAGTGCGTCGGGGAATTCCCTACAGCGAACTAACGTTTGTTTGTAGTCTTACTCAGACTCAGTCTCACTCGCAACTACTCGCAAGTCGGACAAGTGAGTGACTAATCAATCCTATTTTATGTTTACTACGTGAAAGTGTGAAAAATAATTATTTTGACTAGTATATTAAAGTATTATACTTGTATCCGTGTATCAAACTTTTTTTTGTAAAAAAATTAATACTACAATTAATGGTATTGAATTCAAAGACTTCAAAAGTTCTAATATGGTGTGGAAATATTTTTTGCGATCTATAGATCGTCAATCAGCGAAGTGTAAGTCTGTCCAGTTATTATTAAAACTAGTGGACGATTAACAAGCTGACTACATACTCATTTAAGCACTAGGCACGGAATTGGAGCTAAAAATGTTAACTCCGACGAGATATCAGAAGAGGTTGATTGTCCTAGCGCAACACCAACTACGAGCCGCAGCCAATCTACTGAGGTAGCAGCTACAACCTCAACCTTAAATGACGAAGATGACCACATCGAAAAACTACAATCACCGCCGAAAAAAAGGAAGATATCACACTATTTCGAAAAAACTGATCTCTTTCTATGAAAGTGTCCCGTATGGTGGCAAAAGATGGATTACCATTTAAAGTTTTCATAAGTTCAGAAGATAAATGTATAATGTATACGGTCTTTGTTACTAATTTCGCAATATCGCAAATTTTGCGGTATTACATGTCAGATACAGCAATATCGCAGTATTGAATATATACTGCAGTATTGCATGCTCTTGTTCTAGTGTCTTCTTTTGTTTTGATACAAGATGCGTAAAAAAGGAAGAGGACGATCGCCGATGACGGGCGTATGAGATCTCACTGGTACTAGTATAATATGTTATATAAAAGAAGAAACCTACTTCGTTGTGATCATATTCGCTGAGCACGTCATGGAGGAAGTTCAGGCGGAACTCGGTGTAATCCTCGCAGAAGATGACCCATTTGATGTCCTGCCGGTGCTTGTCATACAGCTCGCGCAGCTGCGGCAAGACGGTCCAGGAGCCAGGAGACGTGCTGATGATGACGGTCGGGAAACCCTGCCAATGAGAGGAGATGTACTTTATACTGTATTTAAAATCTAATGAGAATTCGGAAAGTGTTGGTAATCTAAAAAGTATCACTCGACAACAATTTTTTTTTTTACAAAACATGACAATTTTTTTTATACATTATTTATAGTAGTGATGGACGTATTCGAATTATAATTCAAATAAAGCAGATTTGATGAAAAAAATATGCCATCCTCCACATCAAACTAAAGATTAATAAGAATTTCTGAGGAATGTGAGGAATAATTTCATTGTAGAAATATATGACTGCAAGATTCAAACTCTAACTAAATGCTATCTAGATAGTGTCTTGGATAAATTTTATTTTTAATATGCGACATCTATCTATCTAATCGACGGCCGGCGTAGTGCAGCGGTAAGGCGCTTGACTCGCATTCCGAAGGTCGCGGGATCGAATCGGATTAATTTGTGTATTTCACAATTTATTCATTTAAAATAATATATAGTATATTTGCGGCACATTCCAGAGTGGAAGATACTCTCAGTATCGCCCTGGTGTAAGACCACCATTCAGAATTGAAACGTTGCCTGAAATGGCTGTAGCCGTGTTTGGTGACCAGATCTGAATAGCCTTCCCCACCTTCCTCTTCCCTATCTCCCTCCCCTCCCCACTACCTTCAGCCTCACAACATACTCCAATTGGGGATGCCGTAGTCTCACTGGCTCCAGACGGGAGCAGTTGGGACTCTTGTGTGGTATTCATGAAAAAAAAGCTATTGAGTTTTCTGCAAGTCTAGGAAGAATATTTATTTTGATTTTTTTGACTTCAGTAAAAAAGATAGCAGCCAATAAAAATACGCACTAAGAAAATGAAGATAATTATGTTATGATTATTATAACCTTCTCAAGGTTGTAGACCTGGTCCTCAATGCTGTCCTGCAACCGCTCAGCCAAGCTCACGTGGTAGGGGTGCTTCTGGGACATTATCACGTACAGCACCTCTTCATGCTCTGGAACAACAACATTGTAGGTATCAGCAAATCAATATCATTTTGGGAGGCGGATATGGCTACCGCCGCCCCGGGTATCATTTATTGGCTAACCAACACCTCTGCCATAGGTCACCCCAAGTGGTTCGCTACGTTTGGTGACTTCGCAGGAGGTTCCGGATTCATGGGGTGAGGTTCTTCAAGGTCTTGGCGGCCGATGTGTCTGCCCACCTGCTGTATGGCGGGCCGGATCGAGAGAGACTGGTTGAGGACGTCTTTTGACCTCTCCAGCCAGAATCCCTCGACCCATTAACTTGCAGTTAAAGGGATGGATTCATACGTTCGTCACTCCTGGACACACTGACCCCCACTTAATTCCTAACCACCCATCATACCTATTTCCTTCCCAGAACTTATTCTTCTTCCTTTCCTTAAAAAAACCGTCCACACAGCATCCCCAAAGATGACATAGGCCCTGAAGGAAAATATTTTCCTCAGTGCCTCCTGTGAGAAGGTAATCTAAAAAAAATCTTTGTAAGTATAAACAATTCCTTCCATCTATATATTATGTGCAGCATGTAACAGTACGAATCCTAAGGATTTTAACCAGCAATTACTGAGCATATTTGGAATAAAAAACGTATGTGTAATTTTGCTGTCCGATGATATATTTTTTCAATTAAAAACTAAAATAATATTTTTCCATCACACCTCGGCACTGGGTAGTTGTGTATAGCCTAGGCCTAGTTGGTCACGTGATACACACTCCGTCCTTATTTATTTATTTGATATAATATCTTACATTTCAAATACAATTCAGCAATGTCGGCCTCACTGGGTAGCTCACCTGTGCTGAGGCCTCCATTTTACAAAATAAAAATTTATACATAATACATTAAAAATAATATAAAAATAATGCTGCATAAAAAAGGTAGCTATAATTGGACTAAAAATAAAAATTTATAATTAAGGTAAAATTAATTATTTTATGATGTGTTTTATATTGGTTTTGTGTGTTACGTGTATGTGTTTTATTCTTATCATGTTATGAGATTTTGGTATTACTATTTTCTTATTCCAGCAGCATGGTAACAGACGAGACAGAGCGACGTGCAGCAGTGTGATCCGTGGTGATATGTGATAGATTTTATTTATTTTTTAATTTTAATAAATATCAACGGACAGCAAAATGTCATCCATTTTTTATTAAAAACTAGCTGGTCCCGGCATGCGTTGCCATGCCATTTAATACAGAAATTGTTTCTCCCTGAGTGTCTTTTCCCATTCGTCCCGTTCCCCTTCCGCCTCCCCTTCTTCTCCTGCGTCCTCTTCCCCTCTCGCGTTCCCACTCCGTTAACTCCACCTTCCCTCTCCCCACTCCACTCCCCCCCCCTTCCCCGTCCCGCAAACCCTCCTCCCGAGTTCCCCTCCCCCCTCACACGTCCCATTCCCCTCCCGCGTTCCCCTTCCACCTTCCCCGCCTTCCGTCGTCTCTTTCCCGCTCCCTCGTCCCGCCAACCGCGTTCCATATATTCAATCCCAGTACATTCAGTTTTTAAACAGCCCGCGTGCCACTTTTTACAATTTTTATTCAAATTTCCATTTTTCATGTATATTAAATTTGGTACCTAACATAGGTACCTATTTAAAATATCTAAAATTCTTGATTCGATTCAAACTATAAGAGGAGTACCTACTTTAAATAAATTTATCAACTTAAAGATTTTCAAAAATAGAATTGTTTTGCAAAATGTCATTCGCAAACACGCGAACTGTCAAACGTGCGATAGTCGTTAGGTTTTCTGAAATTATCCAATTTTCTGCGCAATTTTCTCAATTTTTCTCTCCGTAAGAACCATCCTCGTACTTCAAGGAATATTCTAAAAAAAGAATTAGCGAAATCGGTTCAGCTGCTCTCGAGATTTGCGCTTGGCAACACATTTAGCGATTCATTTTTATATATAAGAAGATATGCTCAGGAATCGCTGATTGAAACCCTTCATGTTGTAGCTGAAAATGAATTTTTTTTTTCAAAATTTCAACTTTTTGTATGAATATTTTCAAATGTGGATGCGGCGCATCCACATTTGAATTTCAGTATATCTTCATACAAAAAGTTGAAATTTTGAAAAAAAAAAATCATTTTCAGCTACAACAACTCTAGCTCACTGAAAACTTACGGACCGCCAATGCTGTCTACATAAGATTTCGAAAAACTCCGGGTAAAGCCCGGGCAATGCCGGGGACTTCGACTAGCCGACTACTAGCGTATAGGTGGCCGACAACTAGATTTTGAATGGCCGACCACTGGCAAAAACACCTTTTTTATAAAAATATTATTGTAATTTTTACGTTTATGTTATTTAAATAAAGGTTGAAAAATAATAAACATAAATTGACTGTTCTTTAACAAATCTGTGTTTTTGTAAACCTCCTTTCCAATATAAACTCAGAATGATTTGCCAAAAAACGATTTTGTTCACAAAGGACGACTACTACTAGCACATTCACCCTACTACATCATTACCTACTGAAGACCTCTCGGATGATGGTGATATTGAACGACAGAGGAGAAGTATCGGTATACCGTCTAATATGATTGTCAAAAATTGTTCCAATAGTAATAACGTAAAAAAAAACGCCCTTAAATACATTTTGTACTAGCCTGTATACTGTATAAGCGTGAAACATGGCGTCACTACCGAATCAGCTCGAAGGAACGACTCCGGATCCAATATACATTCAGAATTATATTTGGATACAGAAGATACAGCAGCGCATCGACAATGTTCACGGAACTAGAACTACACGGATTCGCCGGTCTGATGAAACACCGGATCACTGGAGCCAGGATGTGGCTAATGGCCTCCGACAACATAGTGTTGACTGCAGCCTTCCAGCACCAAGAATAAGCGCTGGTCCCTACATAATAATTGATTATTTATTTGTATTACTATTTTTGTTTTTTCTAATCCATGTATCTGTTTCTTTAACCAAAATCTATTGTGTAAATATGTATAACTATATGGGATGTGGCCGATGTGGGAGATTGCACTATTCTCCCCACAACCTGGAATAAAACATTAATTAAATAATATAGTAGTAGGTAAATAAATATAAATACTTTAAAAATACCGATAGCACCTCAATACTTAATAACTTATTTTTATTTTTATTTTAACTTTATGAGTAAAACCTCAAATTGTAATATTTAATTAAATGAAGACAATATAAGCGAAACTCAATCGAAAATCTGAAAACAGAAAAATCAGAAAAAGATATTGACACATCTGGGACACGAACCTATGTGTCAATATCTTTTTCTGATTTTTCTGTTTTCAGATTTTCGATTGAGTTTCGCTTATATTGTCTTCATTTAATTAAAAACTTAATAACTTATTTGCAATCAACTAGAAAAATGTTTTTTTTTAATCTAAAAATGTACACGCAACGAATTCCACGTACAAACGCTTTGAATATTATAAATTATAACCTATATACAAATTATTGTCAGTTATGCTAAACAACAATAAAAAAACAAGTTGGCGGTGAAATCAGGAAACAAATAGGTTATATATATTATAAAAATTTAAATTTAAAAAAAAAAATTAAAAAAAAAAATGAACTTGAAAAAAAACTGTGGTTGCACATTTCACCGGTCGTTTAAGCTCTCGATAGCTGAACTACTGTAGGTATTAGATGTACCTATATTTTCATCTCAAATTTCAAATCCGTACTAACGTAAAATTGAATGAGGGACAGTTGGGGCAGATTCCCTTCGAGGGGATGATGTATTATGCGGATATTAGAGTGTGGAAATGAAAGATGGTGAAATCCGTCCGAAACGTGACCAAAATCAGAGAGCCATCCGATCTAGGCGCGTATTTACAAACCCTGTACCATTCCAGGAAAAGCAACGACTGTATTAGTGTAGATTTTTTATGTGCAAAATCATTTTACAAAGCCTATATCATTTCAGTCACATGTGGCAACTGTAATAGATTTTATAATAGGTTTTATTTGACAAAAATCATTTACAAATAAACAAATACAGGATGTCCGGGGGTAAAGTGCATTAAAAAAGATAAATACCAATAAGAAATTCCAACTTTTAGGGGTAGTTTTGAGGTAAAAAGATAAAATTATTACAGCGTGTGCGGCCAGATTTATTATTTTCCGCTGTTACGATACGGGCCAATCACAATCGAGTCGGGCGCCCGGCAGGCTCCCAGCAAGTAAGATCGTACCTCACACTAAGGATTTTTAGTAGGTACGACTTTTTGTATGGGAAAAAAAAGTTGGAATTTCGGAAAAAGTTGTTAATCTTTTTTACTCCTACCATCATGTAGAATCACCTCCCGAAGTTAATGCACTTTACCCCCGGACACTGTATATTACAAAGCCTATACCATTTCAGTCATGTGTGACGACTGCAATAGATTAGGTTTTGTTTTTCAAAAATCATTTAGAAAGCCTATACCATTTCAGTCATATGTGACGACTGTAATAGATGAGGGTTTTTTTGACAAAAATCATTTTTTTATTTATTATTTATTGAATTGAATATAATCACATTTAATACAATATAAGATATGGGTAGTCCCATAAAGCTGTGACAGGTCAGCTTGTCTGTAGGTTCTACCAATTAAAATATTATTATATAACATACATTAGCTTAAGTTATAATATTAATACCTAATATAAGATTTAGGATAGATAAATGTGTTGTTCATTTATTAACCACTTTTTTGTCAGTTTAGGGCGGGGTTCATCATTATTTTTTTAATTAATGTTTTGATTAAATATGTTATTTATCAAAGGTATCATATATTCGAGCGTTCTGCTATCATACTTATTTGATATTCGTGGTATTTTTGGGTCTTTGTTTTCCGTAAATATTGTTGTGTGACTAATAACTATGCACCAATAACTTTTTATACGCGTTTTCTCCCGAATTATCCATAATTATAATGTACCAGAGAAACCCTTTAATTGGAAGTAGGCCCTCAGACCCATACAGTAATTTTAAGTTGTTTCTTTGTTTGAAAAAAAAACTTTGTTTAGAAAACCTATCTGCATTTTTGTTGTTTTTCTGAATGTTTTTAACTTTCACAAAGGCCCCCCAAACTCAGTGCAGGGCCGGTCATGCTGTGCACCGACTTGCCAAGGCGTAAAGTAGCCAACTCTTTGAAATTCGCATTAAGATGAAGCCAAAGTAAATAATGCAAAATCATACAAAATCATATGTTTTTGTTTTGAAAATTTGATCGCTTAGAATGCTTAGAAGTATTGTAGATGCTTCAATTAAATACTGCGTGTAGAACATACATTGGCCCTTAAAAATATCGGTCATTTTTTTTATAAGTCTTTTAATAAGCCTATAAAAAAATAAAGTATAAGGTCTAAAAAAGACACTTTCAAGTCCAAACTCTCCTATTTATAAACCCCTTTTCGGTTATGGTTTTATTGTATAATGTGGCAAATTCGGTTTATTTTATAATGATCGCAAAAAAAGTTGATATTTACACCCAATCTTCCCAAAATAAAATAAAATATGCATTTTCGCGTTGTTATTTTACAATACGGCCGCTAGTCGACGAATTCGGTTTTTCAAAGTGAACCCTATGGCGTCCACCGAAGAACTACTGTTCACGCCACAGTCGCCAAACCTCAGTCACGCCCCGAACTGAGCGGGAGATGGACGCGTCACTCCGCGTCGCTTGATTTTGTGAAATCAATTTTAAATTTCCGTTTTATTACAATAAACAATGCTTAAAACAGGAATTAATATTTTTTACAGGCCTTTACGAAATCAACCTGTAAAACAAAACTCTCAAATACCTTTTCCAACCTTTCCAAAAGCTTTTTCTCAAGTATTGTTAAACTCCTCCCATAAAGGGCGTGAATTCCGATTTCGATTTTTTCCTGAACTAGTGGATCGCCTTAATAAAATAAAGTCTATGGACTGAAATGGTACATATAGAGATTGTAAATGATTGTGCACAAGCAAAACCTAATCTATTTCAGTCATCACCGCGACTGAAAGGTTATTAGACTGGGATGTAAGTTTTTTAAGAAATTTCTCAATGGGATGATCTAGACCAGGGTTTCCCAACCTTTATTTCGCCGAGCCTCCCCGAACCAAAAAAAAATTTTCATGCCCCCTTAATTAAGTTTCAACAAAAATAAGAAACACATTTTTTTGTATTAACAAAATTATTTATTTGATTTTCAAATAGGTACAATGCATGTACAATATATTTATTTATTATGGATCTTTAATAGAAGAGAAGGTACACGTTTAATCATTAATTACTTTTACATTTACATTTCTTAGTTTTCTTTTAATTATACATGTTAATCTACTATTATTTTTTATTTATTTAAATTATATTTTTATAATTAGATAATGTCTAACCACTTTCAAAGTAATTTTAGGACAACTAAATAAAAACTTTTAAAGTACTAATGAGATACTTGAGCTTGCATGCTCTGTACCAGTTGGTCGATTCTGGGTTCAGTCTTTGTTAGAGCTATGGTTATACCTATTACGCCCCCCCTGAAATTTCTCTACGCCCCCCTGGTTGAGAAGTCCTGATCTAGACCTAGATGACTATTATTCGTCGGTTTTATTCTTCTACTCGATGACATAAAATTTACCAATTTTTATCATACTTGAAATTCGGCTGCCTGCCAAAGGCCCATATCTACTAATCGACTCCTGCAGTAAGAAACCATTCCCGTTCAATGACGTAATTTGTCGAATAAAATCGTTCACTATTTCCATGACTACGCGGAACCCTCCAACAGGAACACCGGCAGCCAGCTTTTTTAAGGCTTACTAAACGTCCACTCCAAGCACAAAGTACTTTCATCTGTGCACTCGATGACGTAGGGTTTTTTGTTGTGGGATCCCAGTCTACACAGGCTTTGTAAATACGCAATCGGGGCCGAGCCGAGTGTTTGTCCATAATATGATTATTTAATAGTCTAAAACGGTTTTAGATTTAGTTTGTTCAAGTATTTGGGGAAAGTTATTGTTAAGTGAGAAAGAAATACTCACTTAAGGTTTTTCAACTACTACGATAGATATTCTCAAAGTATTTACTGTTTTTTTTTGACAAACATTCCCGGTTACGAATAACCTGACAATATATGAAAATCTCCTACTACTACAACAGTAAGCGGAAAATGTTGCTTGTGTCGTGATGGAGGACTTAGCCAGCCGAGGAATCGAACACGCCTGGGTGGGACCCAAATGCGAAGCCAACTCAGCCACTGACTGGTCAATATCAAATATTATATCGATTGTTAAACGAAATTAATTTTTTTTTCTGTCTCATTTTGTCCAGAAATAATAGCACAGGGCCTAGAAGGGTTCTCCATGTTCAAAATAAATACATAGATATACTATTCTATAATTAACTAACTAACCATTACGCCGTTTCCCCGCAGGGGTAGGCAGAGAGGAAGGACCGCCAAACAACTCGGTCTTGGCACACACTCTTTTATTTATTTATTTATCTATAAAAAAGTATATGTACATTGGGTTTTTTTGATGCCTGTCTCACTAGGATATACCTGTGCCGAGACAGGCGTACAAGTATATAAACGAATATCGTAGTTACAAGAGTATTTAAGGTAAATACCTACATATTAATTAGAATCGAAATTAAAACAGAGAGGTGATTGGAAGGGTGGGAAAATCTTTTAAAGAGAGTTTTCTTATAATTGTTGGAGGAGATAAAGTAAATTCTGTCTAATCTATTCAAGGAGTTAAATTTGACAGGATTCTATTATTGTCATTAATTTTATATGGGTTAGGTCGTATGTGAATAATTATTTCTGTCTACGTGTGATTTATTTTACAGATGTTTGTAATAGTGTGGCGTCCAATACTTATAATCCATTTTTTTATATCTTGTTTGAATTTTGTCAAGGAGTCAGTTTGTCTGATCGTAGCTGGTAGTGTATTGTATAGTTTGCAAGCTATGTATTTAGAGTGTCTTTGTCCAAAGGAGGTTTTGGAAAAAGGAGTTTGGAGAAGTTCTTTGTTAATGACTCGGGTATTGTGTATTTTTGTGTAGCTTTGTAGAGTGTTTTGTTGTTTTTGTGTAAATTAACTAAGATGGACCTTGAGTAGAGCTGTTTCAATACCATCAATGTTATGCCCATAACATTGATGGTATTGAAGATCGTATCAGCGCTGGTAGTAAGCGGCAGTTTGAGAATTATTTTAATGATTAGGTCAAGGACACTGGAATATGCATTACCCGAAGCTAAAATTCCGCATTCGATGTTAGATTGGCACACTGAGTGATATACTGTTGTTAAAAGTTTTAGGTTAAGGAAATTGCGTGTCTGTTTGAAAAAGTATATAGATTTGCGGATTTTGTTTGTAGTGTTATGTATATGTTGCTTCCAATTTAGGTGTGTATCAAAGGTTACTCCTAAATATTTGATAGTGTTTACTTGCTCTAGGCATGGGCAGTCACAGTTCCGGTTTAGAGGTGAATTTTTACATTCGTGTATTTTTAATGGTGGGGTTAGGTGTGACTTTGAGATATTGGTGAGACTAGACAGTGAGTATTTTGTTTTCTGTATATTTAGAGTTAATGTGTTCGAGTCAAGCCAATATTTTACCTTTTGAATTCCTTCCTCCGCTTTGCGATATGCGGTAAGCCAGTCTTTCGCTTGGAAGAGTAGGACAGTATCATCGGCAAAACAGATAATAGTGACATCGATATCTAGGTTACATAACTCGTTAATATATATTAGGAAGAGCGTTGGACCTAGAACACTTCCTTGAGGGACCCCAAAAGTAATGGGCAAGTTCTGACTCTTTGTTGTACTGAGTTTAACGCATTGGGATATGTCAGATAAGAAGCTGGAAAGGAGGCCTAATTCTTTGTTCCTAATACCTATATTGAACATTTTGCGTTTTAATTTGATGTGTGAGATTGTGTCAAATGCTTTGCATAGGTCGAGTACCGATAGACAATTTGAGCCCTTATCCAAGTGGCCAGAAATATGGTCAGTGACCGTGGCTATGGCATCGTTGGTGCTTTTATCGTTTCTGAATCCAAATTGCCACGGCGATAGTAAGTTCTTGGTTTCCAGGTTTTCCATGAGACTATCATCATTGACTATCATCATTGACATCATTGACGATCTTTTCAAATACTTTGGACATTAAATTAAGCAAGGAATTAATTAATAGGATGATAATTACTAAATCAAGTTTGGAGCCTGTTTTAAAAATAGGGATAATGAGACCTTGTTTTAGAATGGTGGGAAATAGCCCTTTGCGGATGCTAATATTAAGCAGATGCGTTAATGGTTGAATTAAACCAGGGGCAGTTTTTTTAAGAACATTGTTAGGTATTTCATCAATGCCGGTGGATGCAGAGTTTTTGAGCGAGTTTATTACTATAGAAACTTCTTTCTCTGTAATCGTTTTAAGAACAAAGCGGCTTGGGAAATCATCATTGGTTGCGTGGTGACTAGGACGAAGCGTATCATTTTTTATTTGGATTTTTTTGCTAGTTCCGGACCTACATTTGCAAAATAATGGTTTATGTAATTGACAATTGTGTTGGGGTTCGATGTAAAGTCTACAGTGGTATCTTTGATATTGAGAGAGTTTAAGGTGTCGGTGGCTTTTTTGGTAGCTTCGTTGAGGACTTATCATATTTTTTTAGGGTCATTGTTGCATTCGGAATTTTTTGTTGTTGTAGAATAGATTTTTGGCTTTCCTAATGACTTGTGTGCAGATATTTCGGTATCTTTTGTATAAATTATGGAGTGGCACATTTTTTAATGTAATTATTGCTTTTACGAATGCAGTTGATTATAATGTGGTTTATCCATGGTTTGAGAGGTTTGATCGCTCTAGGAAAGGTATTTGTAGTGATTTTGTTGTTTTGTCTTGTAGGTAGGTAGAGAATTATTTCCAGGCCTCCACTATGTTAGTTATATTATAGAGTATGTCCCAGGATTTGGAAATAATCGTTTTGTTGAGGTTGTCATAGTTAATTGTTTTCTTTCGTTATTTTAGTTGAAGGTTTGATTTGTATGTTGTGTTTGGAACTCGTTGTGAAAGAGGTGGCGTAGTGATCTGTAATTAATGACTTGTGGATTTTGGAGGTGATTGATTTGACTATTATTAGTTGGTTGATTTGACCATAATATGGTCGATGCAGGAGGAGTTTGGCGTACATCGTGTTGCTGAATTGATTGAGCTTTCCATTTCGTGGAACATTATTGTGTTTAAATAGTCTTGGCACTGTAGATCTTCGTTGTTTTTTAAAATGTTAATATTGAGGCCTCACATTAAAATTAAGTTCTTTATTTTGTTTAGTTCCGTGAGATAGCAGTTTTGATCGTTCAAAAAGGAGGAGATGTTAGGTTTAGAAAGAGAGCGGTAAAGTGCGATGATACACGTGTAGACGTTGTACATATGTTATTTGAAGACAGTTTGTGTTTGTAATAAGAGTTGAGAGTGTTGTTTAATGTATATGCTACTACGCCATCGTCTTGTCTGTAGTGATATGAGGTTTGATGGTGGGTATAATTGAAGATGTTTTTGGGAGTATAGTAAGGTGTTAGCCAACATTCTGTCAGGATAATTAGGTCATATTTGTTTTAGTAAGGTCGAGTTGGATGAGAAATTGGTCAAAGTTTTTGTTTATAGATCTAATATTTTGATGGTATATTGATAGGTTTGAATTGTTAGATGTTATGTTAGTAGTTGAAAAATTCATTTTTGTATGGTGTGTAGATTATGTCGAAATGTGATAGGATAATTACCCGATATTTTAGGTATTTTTTTAAAATCGTCTACAGTCTACATGTTTAATATAAATAATTTTATCGTTTGTGATGCGCCTCATCATGATTCTTCCTTCCTTGTACCAGACATAGGTATAATTGCCTCATATAACTTTGCCTCATTCGCATCGTCTCATACATACTTTTCTATCATTCTGACTCTTGACATGGGCCGACTCAAGTATCTGATTCACTTGATCGTGCCATGTCGTCCTCGGGCGTCCCCGACTTCTTCGACCATTCACATTTGCGTCATATATTCTTCTTACACTACTTTCTTTGTTCATTCGCCCTACATGCCCAAACCATCTGAGGGTTCCTTTCTTAATCATACTCATTAGCATTACGCTTAATCCGCTTTGCATTCTTTGCGAATCTCCACATTTTTCACACGATCGTACATGGTTTTACCACACATGCCCCTCAGAGGTCTCATTTCAACAGATAATGGATAATGCGACTCTAAACTTTTGTAAACAAAAAGAACTTAACTACGAGTTTGAAGTTTCATATAAGAACAAAAATAATTCTAGAGAACAAATTTATCATATTCCTCATTCAAATTGTGGGTTTTACTCTTCACCACATTTGCAGCACAAAGTAAAATGCTGCGCTTTCGTGCAAACATTGCGGAAGCGGCTGCAAACAGCGCAGCAGATGGCACACACCGCAAAAGAGGATCACACGTCAGGCAGTCAGGCACCCTACTCGGGAACATAGTAAGCAAGTTCATGCGGGTAGGTACTACGTACTTAATATTATTTATTCGCGAGAGGGACTAAAGTACCCGGATATACTATGTAGGCATTATCAGGGCCGAACCTGAGGCAAAAGTTGGCGCCAGGCGCTAGATAAAACTTCAAAAGTGCTGTGTAACGTTATTTTTTTTGAAGTGAAAACTTATTTATCACCGTTTAGTTGTGATTTGAATCTCGAAGAAACGAAAAATAGCGACATTAAAAAGAGGCGAGCACATACATTATAGGATTTAGCCTGCGAGAGAATGAGATTGTATATTCGGTCTCCTCTTTGTGCGGTGCTTCGTAGTCTCCCCACTCTTGTCAACTTTAGTTTTCTGAAGGTTTCACTTCTAACGCGTGTGAATTGCACACTCTGATTTTTTTAAACATTAACTCCACACAGAAGGCCCTTTAAGAACAGTATAAACGCCAGAAATATTTCGATTCTCATGCCTGCAAAATTTAAAATCGAGCGTCTTATTTGCACGAGGTAAGTAAGCGAAAAAGTGGATTTTATTTATTTTGTGCATAATTTTATAAGAACGAAAAAAAGTTAGAATATAGAAAACCTTAAAAATAGTCTTAGCCATAAAGGGGTATTTTTTAAAAATCGTTTTTTTTATTACTTCATAGTTAAGTCATGAAAAACCTTTTTTTAGTGGTTTACGCTTATATTTTTTCTTATGTAAATAATAATTTTATTGTAATTCCAATACATAGAAAAGCTAGTAAAAGCTTCAAAATATCCGTAGCATATTTTTTGACGTTCATACTGTAAACCGATTCGTCGTAAAGATTAATCTAAATAGTATCTAAATAGGATTTCACGTATAACTTCATCTTAAAGAACCATTTCCGTCAGGAACTATGTCATCTGAGATGCTGTGTGGAGGGTCTTTTTGAGGAGAGAAAGGAGTGAACATAGGTCTTGAAGAGACCCACGTCGTAGAAAATAGGAAACACATAGGCCGGCAAATCGTTCCACAGCCGAGCTGTTGAACCCAAGAACGAGTCGAAGAAGCAACCCGTTCTCATGTGATTTATTTATATTGGGTTTTACAGATGTTTGCACTAACGTGAGAACTATCCAGTTATAAAACTCAGTTATTTCACAATTATAAAAATCTACAATTACATAAAATTTAATACAGATACATACAATTACAAAAACAAAAACATCACAAATAAAAATACAGAATTATATACAAGGTCACTCGAGTAACACATTACAACGAGTGGTAAGAGACATATGAAATACGCGAGGCATGCATAGAGAGACAATTCACACAATATAATTAGTTAGTTTTTTTTTTAACAGCGCCAGAACTTTTTTTTTGAATCCGTACAAATTATCAACGAAAATATCCACTTCAGCACACTCTATCTTGTTATATAGTCGACACATCTGGGTCAAACGGCTAAAGTATGCGATATTATTTTTAAATGTATTCATGTGAAAAATGTTATGGCGTCTTAAACAATGGGAATTGGGGACATTTATTTCAATACTGCTAAGACATAATGTAGTATCAAGGTGGCCGATAATAATTTTATGTAAACATATTAGATCAGTCAATTGCCTTCTAGTTTTAAGTGTATCAATCTTGAAGTAATCACGACGTAAGTCGTATGATCTGAGATGGTCATATAGTCCACATTTGAAGGATAACATTCTTAGTAATTTGTTTTTAACTGATTCTACAATGTTTTCATATTTCCAGAAATGTGGATTCTAGATAGTGCTTCCATATTCAAGTTTACTTCTAATTAAGGCATTGTAAAGAGTTAGAATTGATTGAGGATCTTTGAAAGGTTTACATATTCTGTGAATAAATCCCATCATTTTTAATTTGCACTTAATGTCGTTAATATGTACATCAAATATGAATTTAGAATCAAGAGTGATTCCTAGATCCCTTATTGAAGACACTTTTTTGACAATTACATTATTGATAACATAAGAAAACTCCTTTATAATTCTATTTCTAGTGAAATTTAAAATGTAACATTTATCAACATTTAAGTGCATATCATTGACAGTACACCAGTTATTGAGTGTGTCGAGGTCATTTTGAAGCAGTTGATGATCGGAAACAGACTTAATTTTACGAAAAATTTTAAGATCATCGGCGAAAAAAGCATAATCATAGTTTAATTTAGAGCCAAGGTCGTTTATGAATATAAGAAAAACAGGGGGCCTAGATTTGAACCCTGTGGTACACCAGAAGTTACAACTATAGGGGATGATTTGTATCCATTAATAAACGTATCAAATACTGACCAGTATCTCACCCCGGAATGTAAACATCATAAAGCCATTCTCTTTGACATAAACATAGCTCTGGAAACCGCTACGGTGAACAATAAACGGACAATCAATCACTTTAGGAAAGCTAATTTTGAAACAATAAATAACATCCTCGGTAGTATTGATTGGGAAGCTGAATTCTTAAATTTATCAACTAATAATGCCATTGATCGTTTTTATGTTATATTATATGAAATCATTCGTTTAAACGTCCCATCAAAGGATATTCATATTAACAACTCTTATCCCTATTGGTTCAGTCCAGCTCTGATAAAACTGACCAAAGAAAAATATAAAGTGTTCAAAACATGGAAAAAGTAGTCCAATCTTTTAGACTACCACGAGTTCTGTATCCTTCGATCAAGGCAGAAGAAAATGTCTAGGGAATGTCTTAAACAATTTATAACAAATGCTGAACTTAATATATCCCGTGACCCCAAAAAATTCTGGTCTTACGTTAAAGGAAAAAGAAATAATTCTATTTTACCTCATGTAATGAAACTGGGCGACGTTACTGCTGTGAATCCTTTTGCAATATGCAACCTGTTCTCACAGCACTTCGTCTCCACCTTTAATTATAACACTACCTCCGATGTACACTCTACCAACCATCATATAAATAATCAAGTTAACATCTCTTCGATATCAGTTTCAAAAGAAAAAATAGAAAAAATAATTGATACTATTTCTAAGTCATTGGGTGCGGGTAGTGATAAAATTCCAGCATTCTTTATCAAAATGTGTAGCAAGGTAATCTCGAAGCCCTTATTATTGCTCTTTCAATCCTCATTGAAAGAAGGTATCTTTCAGGATCGTTGGAAGTGTGCTCTTATCACACCAGTATTTAAGTCTGGGGCTAAAAATGGTGTCCAGAACTATCGTCCTATATCTAAGTTACCAATTTTCAGTAAAATTTTTGAAAAAATTGTTCACGAACAACTTTATAACTGCGTCCAGTCTGTAATACTCGTAAACCAACATGGCTTTATGAAAAAAAGATCGGTTGTCTCTAATATTGCCATATTCATTGAAAATATTACGAAATCAATGGATGATCAAATCCAAGTTGACGTAATCTATACAGACTTCTCGAAAGCGTTTGATAAAATTGATCACAATCTTCTTTTATCCAAATTACTAGCTTTGGGAATTCACGGGGATTTGTATCGGTTGTTAGTCTCTTATCTTGATGGGCGCACTCAAGGAGTAACAATTAATGGTTTCATCTCTGAGTTCGTAAATATACCTTCCGGTGTACCCCAAGGATCTCACCTGGGACCGTTACTATTTACAATTTTCATCAACGACATTATAAAATGCTTTAATTATGCAAATGTTCTACTCTTCGCTGATGATATGAAAATATATCTTCCGATTAACTCTATCATCGACTGCATTAAATTACAGGAAGATCTTTATAGACTTAATGACTACTGTATAATTAATCATCTCAACATGAACACTTCTAAATGTTATGTGATTACCTTCACTAGAAATAAAATTAAATTTGACCATAACTACCTTATAGCCAGCCAATCACTCAAAAGAGTTACTCAAATTCGTGATCTAGGTGTTCTACTTGATAGTAAACTTACATTCAAGGCACATATTAACATGATTGTGAAGAAAGCCCTTAGAATGTTAGGATTCTTATTCCGTATTGGAAAAGAATTCAAGAACATTCAAACACTTAAAATATTGTATTTTTCATATGTTCGCAGTCATCTTGAATTTGCTTCTCAGATATGGAATCCTAAATATAAAATTTATATTTAACGCATTGAAGCCATCCAAAGAAAATTTGTCTATAATTTAAATTTCAAGTTTAATATTGGTTATAGTGACACAAACAGCTCGCTGGATCTTTATGGACTTAAATCATTAAAAATTAGAAGAGACTCTGCAGATATAATATATCTTCATAAAATTATCAATGGTTTTATTGATTGTTCAATATCAATATTGATTGTTCGCCCCTTTTGGCTGAGATTAATTTTAGAGTCCCAGGTGTTAGAACCAGAGAAAAATCACTTTTCATCTTCAAAAATGTTCTACTAATCTCAGACAAAATGCTTTTATATTCAGAGCATGCAATGTATTTGATAAGAATTTTAATAATATAGATATATTCTCATGTAATTCAAGTTCCTTTAAAAAGTATGTCATAGCTAACATTAATAATTAATAATTATTTGACCGTGTTGCAAGTTATTATGTTATTGCTGTGAATCCTTTCCATTTACATGCTTGTCATTTGACTAACTATTGTGTTCACTCTGGGTTGTAGGTATGTAAATATTATTATTATTGCGAGTGAGAATAGATTTCTGACTCTGATTACTTTATGTTTTGAAATTTAGTAAGCAGATTATTAGTTTATATTAAAGTTTATATTGGGTTTTTATATCTTTTTTTTTCAATTTTCAAGAATATAATTTTGTTAACTTCTTACGGGTACAGGACCCTTACTTTTTTTTACTTTTTAATTATAATTTTAATTACTTATGTGAAAATCTGTTATGATATTATGTGTATTATTAATTTTATTATTATAAGTGTAAAATATCTGTTGATTTTCCCCAATAAATAAAATAAAATAAGAACTAATTGAGTTCTGTTATACAAATATGATTTCACCCAGCGAAATAGGTCTCCATGTATTCCAATTTGTTCAAATTTTTTTAGTAAGATGGAGTGGTTAACTTTATCAAAAGCTTTTTGGAAATCAGTATAAATTGTATCTACTTGTAATATTTCATTAAAAGAATTACACACATAATTAAAAAATTCCAAAATATTTGAGTTGATTGATCTTTGAGGAACAAACCCATGTTGCCTAGTGCAGAGAAGGGGCTTAAAATGTGAAAAAATATTTTTTTATAAATCAGAGATTCAAAAAACTTAGCAAAACAGGATAGTATACTGATTGGCCTATAATTTTTTATTAAAGATTGGTCTCCCGATTTTAATACTGGTACCACATGTGTTTCTTTCCACAGATCAGGAAAAGTTCCCGTGGTTAGGGATGCATTAAAAATGATAAAAAACGGTAAACATAGAGAGTCTGCACAGCAACTGACAAAGAAATGAGGAATATTATCAGGACCTGGACCCTTATTGGAATCTATTTTACTCAAAAAACATTTTATTTAATCTACACTAATATGTGTTTTACCCAAATTGCTTTGATTGTGTTCAGTTATGTTTGGAATTGAATCATTAGAAGATGTTTCCGACTTGGTATAAACGGAAGAAAAATATTTAGAGAATATGTTTGCTATGTGTTCACCGTCATTTGCGGAAATATCGTCAAGATGCATTACTTTAGGAATACAATTAGTTTTTCGTAATGATTTTGAGTATGACCTGGCGTCCTAGCATGGTCGATCGATATAGGTTTTATCGAAAATGTCGGTAACTTGAAATCGCTCCCGAGCACGACTGCAGGCCACTAACGAAGAAATAACAGTTTTTGAATGATTTAAAATTTTTTATTTTTTTATTTATATAATCAATAATATTATTATTAAATTAATAAAAACAGTTTATTTAAAAATAATTTAAAAAAAAAACAGATTTAAAACAAGTTTTTTTTTATCCTTAAACAACCACAATTTATGCAATTTTTTTTTGGACATGGCATCACTGATTATGATATTCCTATGACGGAGAGCTGCGTTGAAACCTCTCTTTCTATTGTATGCGTCGTTTAATTTCTATTGTATGCTTCGAGAAAGAGTGCGAGGTTGCAACTTAAGGTTCGTTGAAAATGCGTTTAACAAGGTTAGCTCTTACGAAATCATTTCGAAAAAAAAACTCGTCAGGCCGCTTTCGAAATTTCAAACGCGTGACGTAGCTTGAAGTAAAACCCTGCCACTTGTAATTATAGTTGATTCAAATCTCCCAGTGGAACATGGACTTCAAGCTACGTCACGAATTTTTAGCCAATCACCGTTCTACCCCCTCGATGAGCTAACCTTGTTAAACGCATTTTCTTTAACCTTGGTTGCAACTGATCTACCAGCGGTTTGCAATGTATACAAGTAGCTACCCCAACGCCTAAGAGTCCGCTCCGTAATACTCGTAGGTGATAATAACACACCGAAAACGTGCATTCTGTATCGCAGCAGCCATAAAGCAGACTTATCTGAAGACTTGGGGCAAATTTGCAGTGCGAGTAAGTTATGTTCAGGGAACAGCGTGTTATAAGTTTGAATATTGTTGTGGGGGGTACCACTTAGAACAGAATACCCACGGCAGCAATTATCTAAAAGTACAATATTAAAATTCGACTATTGCGAATTCCTGCAACTCATAAACTTACAAACACCCACAGTAACAACACGATAAAATACACTACTCTACTGCAGCATTCATAAGCACTTGCCCACTCTCCGGTACAACGATTTCACACTATGGGAAATCAATACTTAGGTGACGTTGACATATTTAATATCAACTTGGCGAGTTTTGTGGATCATGTGAAATATCTATTACAACACTATTCCTAAACACATCTTGTATTTTTGTAAACCTATCTAATCGCAGTATTTTCGAGTTTTTGTTTCTTATACCACAGTACCCAATATCCACAGTAACAAAAGGACAAAATACACTATTCTACTGCAGCAATCATAAGTGATGTTGACTTATTTAATATCAACTTGGCGAGTTTTGTGGATCATGTGAAATATCTATTACAACACTATTCCTAAACACATCTTGTATTTTTGTAAACCTATCTAATCGCAGTATTTTCGAGTTTTTGTTTCTTATACCACAGTACCCAATATCCACAGTAACAAAAGGACAAAATACACTATTCTACTGCAGCAATCATAAGTGATGTTGACTTATTTAATATCAACTTGGCGAGTTTTGTGGATCATGTGAAATATCTATTACAACACTATTCCTAAACACATCTTGTATTTTTGTAAACCTATCTAATCGCAGTATTTTCGAGTTTTTGTTTCTTATACCACAGTACCCAATATCCACAGTAACAAAACGACAAAATACACTATTCTACTGCAGCAATCATGGGTGATGTTGACATATTTAATATCAACTTGGCGAGTTTTGTGGATCATGTGAAATATCTATTACAACACTATTCTTAAACACATCTTGTATTTTTGTAAACCTATCTAATCGCAGTATTTTCGAGTTTTTGTTTCTTATACCACAGTACCCAATATCCACAGTAACAAAAGGACAAAATACACTATTCTACTGCAGCAATCATAGGTGATGTTGACATATTTAATATCAACTTGGCGAGTTTTGTGGATCATGTGAAATATCTATTACAATACTATTCCTAAACACATCTTGTATTTTTGTAAACCTATCTAATCGCAGTATTTTCGAGTTTTTGTTTCTTATACCACAGTACCCAATATCCACAGTAACAAAAGGACAAAATACACTATTCTACTGCAGCAATCATAGGTGATGTTGACATATTTAATATCAACTTGGCGAGTTTTGTGGATCATGTGAAATATCTATTACAACACTATTCCTAAACACATCTTGTATTTTTGTAAACCTATCTAATCGCTGTATTTTTGAGTTTTTGTTTCTTATACCAAGGTACCCAATACCCACAGTAATAACACGATAAAATACACTATTCTACTGCAGCAATCATAGGTGATGTTGACATATTTAATATCAACTTGGCGAGTTTTGTGGATCATGTAAATTACATACATCTTGTATTTTTGTAAACCTATCTAATCGCTGTATTTTTCAGTTTTTGTTTCTTGTGTTTTTATGACTTGTGTGCATTTTTTATCTAATGTAATTTTATTTTTTTATTTGTATTTTTTCTGTGACGTTGAAATTGTACTACCAATCACGTAAGACCCCTCTGGGCGTTAAATAAATAAAATAAATTACAAAAAAACAACAAAATTTTATTCACAAGTCAAAATTTAATGCACAAATAATCTGTCTTTTATTTGTCAGGGTAGTTTTTTTATGAATACGAAATGAACGATGCAATTAGCCTTGTATTTCTGCCCCTCATACAAAGGGCTAGAGAGGGAGTTGAGGACTTTCCTTCCCAAGCGAGGGGCGGGCGGGGGGTACTCGAGGCAGCCGATGCAAAGCGAACTGCATTTAAATATCGGCGAAACATTATTGAAAACTCGTAACGAGACCATCTGAAGAGGGCGAAAACACAATGCAAATCGTTATTTATTTATGATTTTTTTAAGGGTAATAAGATCGGATTTAATTCATTACGGAACCTACCCACTAGTTAAAAAATACATACTCCTTGTGCGTAGTATGCACGAACGATTGTGACAATTTCAAAAATGGAACGCAGATGTGGATAAGTAGATACCTACATGTATCATGTGTTAAAAAAAAACATTAAATTATAAAAATAATCTTTTCAAAACCAGACAAGTGTTAAAGTAGGTACCTCTATCTTAACCGTGAAAACTGTGAGAATTTGTGATCAGTCTGTCTCCGGTTCAATGAAATCGAGAACTTAGATTTGTTTTGAATTTAGTCGTCATTTTCAAAATTAGAACAACTGATCGTGGAAAGGAAACAATTATTCAGACAACCGATAAAGTAGGTACATAATATGTACTATAATTATTTAATTTAATTTTATTAATGAATAATCCTATATTTAAAATGTGCACTTCTTTTGTTAAAGTTTTTGACAAATTAATGTAGAAATTTTTCAAGTTTACTATAATGGTGTCAATTCGAAAAATTGATTGATCGCGTCTAAAACTGACAATGTTTGTTTTTTAATCCTTAGATTTTTTTTTGTAAATACTCTCAGCTTCACGAACAATAATAATTACAATATTCTGCGATTATTCAAGTCTATATTTGAAAAGATTATTTAATACTTTTTTTAATACGGTTTTTGGACTTGTCACACCCATACCTACGTATAAAGAAATTATATTATTTAATTAAGATAGAGTTTTTTTTACAAGAATACCGCACAAGAGTCCCAAATGCTCCCGTCTGGAGCCAGTGAGACTATGGCATCCCCAATTGGGGTATGTTGTGAGGCTGAAGGTAGTGGGGAGGGAAGGAGATAGGGAGGAGGAAGGTGGGGAAGTACCTGGCTATTCAGATCTGGTCACCAAACACGGCGAAAGCCACTTCAGGCAACGTTTCAATTCTGAATGGTGGTCTTACACCAGGGCGATACTGAGAGTATCTTCCACTCTGGGACGTGCCGCAAATATACTACATATTATTTTAAATGAATAAATTGTGAAATACACAAATTAATCAAATAACATTTATTTGCCACGCCGGGATTCGATCCCGCGACCTTCGGAATGCGAGTCAAGCGCCTTACCGCTGCACTACCCCGGCCGTCAAGAGTGTGCTGAAGTAGACATTTTCGTCGATAATTTATACAGATTCTGAAAACATGTCCGGATATTGCTCAAAATATGTAAGAATTGTTGAGCTTATTATATTACTTACCTGTCTCTGGTTCTCTTTTTGTGTATCTTGTAGGTCTTTTGAGTGAGTTTTCATATAATTTTACAATTTTATGTAGATTGTTATATATTGTATTCCTTTACTTATGTGAGACATAAGTAATCTGTAAAGACCCATAATTTAAAAAAACGAGTGTGCTTTAGACCACACGACTGAAGTAAAACTTCACTAACTTATATCTCCCTCTTAACTTCCGTTCGCAACGCCCGATCATTTTCATGACGCTCTCTTCACGCATTCACCAGCTTACTCCCCAAGTCAAGCGTGCGTAAAGGCCCGACCGTTCGCCTCACCCGATCACACTTTTCGTAACGCTCTCGTCACGCATTCACCAGCTTACTCTCCAAGTCGAGCGTGCGTAAAGAAGTTTTACTTAAAAAAAATAGAACGTGCAATTCACACGCGGTAGAAGTGAAACCTTCAGAAAACTAAAGTAGACAATAGTGGGAATGCTACGAAGCACCGCACAAAGAGGAGATTGATAGAGTACGAAACACTGCACAAAGGGGAGACCGATTATACTATCACATTCTCTCGCAGATAAAATCCTATGGACGTATGCGTTTATCTCTTTTAGTTTCGCTGGTTTCGTTTTATCGAGTTTCAAATCACAGTGGTGCTAAATAAAGTTTTCACTCCAAAAATAAGCAAATAAACAACTAAATAATTTAATACTTTTGGAAAATAGAAAACATCAAAGATGTTTGCAGGGATACAGTGGATAGTTTTAGTTACAAGTGCAAAAAATAGTTAAAATCGCGTTATCTATTATAGAAAACGGCACTACACAAATCATAAAATAATTATTGTTACTAAAGAAATTCATTTCTTTTTTACTTGATAGAAACATAAATAAATAATGAAACTTGTCTCTTCGTGGCCATTCAGCGTGAGAAATTCAGCCAGGAACCAATCAGCCCGCCTCGGGAAGCTATTGGCGGAAAGCGGAGTGGCGCGCATTTTTGAATTTGGAATCGACGCTCAAAGGGATGACACGCGACGGATGAGTAAACCAACATACGAGTCCACAGTGATGGGAATATTCGAAATATTTTGGTAATCGAAAAAATATGCAATTTTAACCAAATGTAATTGAGCCTCGAGCTTTGAGCCTTAACATTGAACTTTTAGTTTAGAACTTCGAACTTTGAGCCTGAAATTAGGGCTTTGAGCTTCAAGCTTCGATCTTTGAATCTTAAACTTCGAGCTTAGAGCTTTGATGTATGGTTTTAGAGCTTCGAGCTTGAGTTTCAAACTTTGAATTCTGAGCTTTGTGCTTTGAGCTTTGAGGGTTACCCTTTGAGTTTCGAGCATTGAGTTTGGAGATTTGAGCTTTCAGCTTCGAATTTTACACTTTGTACTTTGTGCTTTAAGCTTTGAGTTTTTAGTTTTGAACTTAGATCTTTGAGCTTTGAGCTTGAGCTTCGAGATTAGGGCTTTGAGCATCGATCTTCGAGTTTTGAGCTTTAAACTTTGAAGAGTTTTGAACTTTTGATCTAGAAAGTCGAATAAAGTTTCTATCCCCGGTGTTTACCGGGCTTTACGCAAAGGTTTTCGATTTCAGATGGAGACAGTAATGTAATGATTGTCTTATTTTGAACATCAAGTAAAAAAAAAATCACTATGTGTCCAAAATCTGTTTTAAGGAGGTAAAAAGGGATGGAGATAGTTTTTGAAATCTGATGTAAACAGTGACCTTCCTCTTGTTTTGAAGGTCAAGTGTGCAAAGTTTTATCAATCTCGGAACAAAACTATAGATTTGGGACTCTTTCGAAACATCATTTTGCACCGCAGTGGGAGGGATGTATCCATACGTTCTTCACTCCTGGAAACATTGATCCGAGATTCGTACCCACGAATTTACTTTCCAGAACTTCCTCTCCTTCCTTTCGTAAAAGAAACCCTCCACACATCCTAATGGGGCTAATATAAAAAAAACACACGCCACAGACAATGAACTTTATATACGAGTATTAGAAGAAGAAGAATATTTTAATTTATTACTTCAATAATCTAAGGAACTGTGAAGCATATTTACGGAATCCTACCCGACTTATTCTACCTGAGTTTTTTTAACCCTTCTTTTAGTTGCCGATATATGAAGATTTTTTTTAATAATTGGAATGCTCAGATCGAAAAGAAAGAAGTTTTATTTGGATTCTCTACGTGACATAGATTCACCGGTTTTTAGCCTGTACTGCGAGTTTCCGAACAACGCGAATATTATTTTTCGACTACGCCCCTCTCTGCCACAAACATATTCAGCGCAGCGATTACGTCATGCATTGGCAAATACGAGAATGAATGCCTCATCTAAACCCTTTATGCATCTATGGATTCAACCATAGACTAAGGATGCAACCATCTATTGGTTTCAGCAGGTAGGTACCCCGCACTCATACCATTAGGAGAAAACTCCTGCATCGTGACATCCTTATGTTTTATTCACGTCTCAGCTTTCGTTGAGTCGACGGTGTACCGGGCGCCGCCGAGCGGAGCGCGCCGCCGAACACGTTAGTTTACTTTCGAGTGGAGACGAAGATTTCCACGTAGATTCCCATTCGCCGCTTATAATACGTAGAGTGGAAGACACACTTCAATATGCAGGCGACGCTACAATCAACTCGAGAACACCTGGGATTTATTTTAAGTAAAAAAAAATTGTGCCGCTATAGAAGCTCCGTTTTTACCGGAGTAGTAGGGAACTGGATGGCACTGGAAAGGGTTCCGTGACTTTTCATCCCGCGACGAAATATTCCCGACAAAATATCCTCCAGCAAAATATCCTACGGACAAAACACCCCCCAACAAATTATCTACTAAAACCTAACCTAATAAAAAATGGGACAAAAATTATACAGACATTTTGTAAAGACAATAAATTATTGTTGTCGTATTATTTTTGACCCATTTTACTATTTTTGAACAATTATAATTTACAAGATGTATTGTCGTAATTATAATTTACAAGATGTCTGTATTATTTTTGTCCCATTTTTTGTTAGGTTAGGTTTTAGTAGATATTTTGTGGGAGGGGGTTTTGTCAAGGATATTTTATCGGAGATATTTTGTCTAGGATATTTTTAGGGGATATTTTGTCGATATTGTGTCGGGGATATTTTGTCGGGGATATTTTGTCTAGGATATTTTGTCGAGGATATTTTGTAGGGGATATTTTGCCGGGGATATTTTGTCGAGGATATTGTATCGGGGATATTTGTCGGGGATATTTTGTCTAGGATATTTTGTCGAGGATATTATGTAGGGGATATTTTGCCGGGTATATTTTGTCGAGGATATTGTATCGGGGATATTTTGTCGGGGATATTTTGTCTAGGATAATTTGTCGAGGATATTTTGTAGGGGATATTTTGCCGGGGATATTTTGTCGAGGATATTGTGTCGGGGATATTTTGTCGGGGATATTTTGTCTAGGATATTTTGACGAGGATATTATGTAGGGGATATTTTGCCGGGGATATTTTGTCGAGGATATTGTGAGGGGGATATTTTTTCTAGGATATTTTGTCGAGGATATTTTGTAGGGGATATTTTGCCGGGGATATTTTGTCGAGAATATTGTGTCGGGGATATTTTGTCAGGTTATTTTGTCTAGGAAATTTTGTCGAGGATATTTTGTAGGGGATATTTTGCCGGGGATATTTTGTCGAGGATATTGTGTCGGGGATATTTTGTCGGGGATATTTGGTCTAGGATATTTTGTCGAGGATATTTTTTAGGGGATATTTTGTCGGGGATATTTTGTCGATGATATTGTGTCGGGGATATTTTGTTGGGGATATTTTGTCGGGAATATTTTGTCGCGGGATGAAATCGCGCAGTACTACTAGTACCTAACATAGATAATAGAAATTAGAAGAGATGTGACAAGGAAGCGTGCCGACTATCGTCGAGCCATGTATTGCAATATTTTGAATTGTATTAAAATTTAAAATTGCACAAACTATCAAAGTGGCGCACTGTGTTTCGCCCCATACAAGCTAAAAGGCATATAAATCACTTTTTGAACGATGACGTCGTGGGGGTATCACCAGATAGACATAGGATACAGGCGTCGCGTCGGTCGGGTGGGAATGTTGTCCTCGTTCTACCGGTATTTCTTACTTACCTCAAAAAGACCTTCCACACCGCATTTTCAAAGATGACAGAGGTCCCGAGGGAAAATATTTTCCTAGCACAGTGAATTCGATAACTTTACAATATCGAATGGATAGGTGTAAACTACCGATGATTTTATACCGTTTTCCCGAGCACGGTTGCATTGTTGATAAACGAACCGAAATTGACAGGGAATAAATAAGAAATCGATATACGCTGGCTAAACTGGCGGATCTGTCCATGGATTCACATACGTAAATGTCAAACGGCTTCGTAAAAATTAAAAATACTAATAAATTGACAAATTCTAATTGACTTACTAACTTTAATTATTGGCGGTTTGCATGTACTTTAATACTACTTAATTAGTAAATGAAGTCTTTAGTCATATTTCAACCACTTTCGTTTCTCCAAGATCGAACGGAACAAATTGATCGCATATTGGATTAATTTTATTTAAGTCTTTATATCGCGAGTACGATTTCTTGAATTTCGTTCATTTCATTTTTTTCGAAATAGACAGCTTACAGTTTGTCAAATAAGAGTAGAAAACATAGGAGGGCGCCACTGTGGTTCAAATGGCAATACTAAACATGTAACTCATCGTGTTGATGTAAAGCTGTGTAACCTACATTTTTTATAAAAAATTAAAAAGATATTAAAGTGAAAAAAATCTTTTTTCATTACAATATAGCTACCCACTGATCTCAAAATTAGAATTGCGTATAGGTATATTATTATTTTGTGTTAACATAATGAAGAAAAACGATAATGTAATAAAATATAAAGCACAGTTTAGAAATTGCTCACATTTATTCAATACTAGCTTAAGTACCTAGCGTTGTCCGGGCTTTAGATCGTGTCTCTAATTTTAGATCTGAATATATTTAACTCATTTAAATCTGAAAGTAGTGTAACTAAACTCACCGTGAGTGATTCTTCCTTTCTATCTACTGTTAAATTCAAATTTATGTTAAATTAAATGAAAGCAAATCGCTTTATAAAACACCCTTTAATCAAATTTATGTCATGAACAAATAATGTTTTTTTAAATGTGGTTTACTGTGTTCTATACATTCAGTGACATTGCACTTTAAAAGAATATTTGACAGTTAAATTAGTGCTGCCAGCCTACAGATTTTTTAGTTCAATTTTTTATATTTTCTACTTTTATTTGACCGACTATATGAAGGTATCTACTTTATACCTACTGTGTTTACGCATTTCACTTGTATCTATTTATGTTTATGCACTTCGATATACAAATTACAAATAACTACTAATTAAAATTCTGGAAGCGAGAATTCAACATTGATGAAGATGAAGTCTGAACCATACTGCAGCCCTAGCTCCGCGTAAGCTAATACACGAAACCCGGCTTGCAGCGGAACGAAATCTAGTTCCAAAAACGTCCGCTCGCGAGCGCTGATGTGTGAGCGCTAGAGTCGGAATCGGAATTTGGATTTGCTGGTTATGTCCTCTTAATCTTTTTTACTCGTACCATCATGTAGAATCACCTCCCGAAGTTAATGCACCTTAACCCCGGACACCCTGTATATTGGCAGTTCGCATGTACTTTAATACAACTTATTAGTTAAAGAGGTCTTTAGTCATATTTCAACCATTTTCGTTTCTCCAAGATCGAACGTAACAAATTGATCGCATATTGGATTAATTATTTAAGTCTATATATCGCGTGTACGATTTCGTTCATTCCAATTTTTTTCGAAATAATCTGACACTCACGAGGCCGCGCTAAAATTTGTCAATGGTCCATCGGAATGTTTCCTGTCTATTCTTGACCGTGTTCGCAAATATTGATAACTGACCGTAGATGATGGATTAAGTCAGTTCATTTAGTCAATACCGTATTGACTTAAGGTTGTATCAATCATCCGTGCTAGGCGTCCTGTGTAATGTAAAAATAATGTATGTGTGGAAACGTGGAAAACATCCTAATGTCCGAACAATCATTTTCCTATCATAGAAACACCCCGCAGACTATAAAACGTTAAATATCACTGATTTACGCAAATTTCAAAGGGTCGAATGCTGGAAAAACGAAATCATAACCGAACCAATGTTTGCGTGATAAGTTTGGAATAGTGTTTATTGAGACCGTAAATAAATCAGGGCGCAAAGGGTCTTCGGTGGGTCGCTGTTTGATATTCACTACATACGGAGGGAAGCCAATAAAAAAATCGAGGGAAAATTCCCTTATTTGTTTAAATGGAAATCGACCGACGTTTGGTTGGCATAAAAGGTAAATAAAGTCGGTACTTGCCAATTGCTTTATAGATAGATATCTGCGTAGATTTTTTGATGGGATACCTAGATTTTTTTTGTATTGCAATATTTTGAATTGTATTAAAATTTAGAAAAAAACATATACGGCACAACGGCTTATTTATTCTATTTTTATGACGAGGAATACATTTTTTATAAAAATTAAAAATATGCCATTTCTTATTTGCTGCGAAGTGGTATATATACATTTACATATATATATATATATATTGAGAGATCAGTAGGATTTATAGGGAGTTCCACAGGAACTCTGATATGAAAATATCTGGAGTCGGTGAATTATACTTTAAACTTTACTTTATATATATATATATATATATATATATATATATATATATATATATATATGTATATATAGTGGTACGGAGGGCGTTTTATATATATATATATGTATATATAGTGGTACGGAGGGCGTTTGCGACGTCACGCCGGCCGACACGTATGTAGGGGAGTCCAATGGAGAAAAGAACTTTCTTCTTGGGCAGTGTCCCCGTGACAGCCTGTGTCTTAGCTGCTGGTAGCGTTACCTACTTCATAGCAAAAATCGAACTGTTAAGAGCGTTTAACCAGCCAGCGGACGAAAATCCACATTTCGTCGAAAGTTGTTCTTACGATCGTGCAGGGCGGTTACAATGAGAAAGTTTAATTATTCTCCGTACCAGCTTTTTAAAATTATAACTCAATATCGAATTTATTTCAATCCAAATTAGCTTTAATTTATACCTTCATCCAAAAATGCTGAAAGGCGTGATGATAAAACTATTAAAATAATGTACTTTTTGTAATTATTTTTTGATTATAAGTATTTATCATTTTTCAATAATGTCTAAATTTAAAAAGAATGTTAAAAAAATTGAAATATATTAGTTTGTAAGTGCGCAAATAAAATGGACCAATTTTCGTCAAGAAACTCATGTACGTACATATTTTTTAATGATTTTATTGAAACTAAAGTTAAAATTCTAAAACATGCGTTTGCTAGATAATGTATTGATTTATTTTACTGCATGATTTTATTATTTGAAATGGGTGTGGTAAAATACAAAAATTTTTTGAAAATTTAACAAATCTGCCAATGACCTATGGAATAACCTTATTATACTAAAAATTAAAAAAAATTCTCAAAATTTATTACATGCGAATACTAGATAAAAGAACAATCTTTCGAAATCCATTTATAAATTTTTGTGGAAAAGAGTCAATACGTCTAAAATCTGATTTGAAAATGACATATTTCTGGTTTTCTCTGTTAATGCCCTCTTAAGGAATTAGTGATTTTAGGTCACTTTTAAATTCAATATAATATTTTTTTATATGAGCTCCACACAGGGGGCCCTGAAGAAAATGATTTCCCTCAGGGCCTATGTCATCTTTGGGGATGCTGTGAGGAGGGTTTTTTAAAGGGAAGGAGAGGAGAGTTTTGGGAAGGAAAAGGATTTAAGGGGTGGGTAGGAATCTGGGGTTCAGTGTATCTTGGTCATTCACTTTCAAGACCCAGACACCCAGGCACGCCTGCCAAACGTAGCGAACCACTTGGGGTGACCTATGGCAGAGGTGTTGTTTATCCAATAAAGGTTCCCGGGGCGGCGATACCCATTCTCGACTCCCAATTTGTAAATAATTAATTTAATGAAAAGATAAAATTTTAACTTTTTTACACTGAATACATTTTTAACACACCACATTGTCAAAAAACCCTATAAGTTGTGTTAAGGACACTACAGTGTTAATAATGGGAATCCGTAAAACTTATAATTTAATTTTAAAAGTATAATAAAACTTAATAATTCAGGTGCGTACCTACATGCTAAAATAAAACGGTGACCTGACAGTTGATACCCGGACGGTTGGCCTCCCAAAATTATAATTATTACAATATACTAGCAGACCCGGCCACACGTTGCTGTGGCTAACGAAACACAACGCCATTACCCAATCTTTATAAAATCCACACCACCCGCTTGCCAGCTGCCCGCTGCCCGCTGCTGAATTGAATATTTGAATTTATCTGCTTTTCTCTACTATAATAAGTATGTATTATACATATAAACTAATTAACTCGCCACTAATTATACAATGCTTGCAATGCAACACTGGATATTTGAAAAGGGAAAATCAAATACCTACTTACTCTAGGACATCTATTTTCCAATTTCTTCCGTAGAACGAATTTCAAAAGTGAATATACAAAAAAAGTGAATAAAAGTGACTATAGTACGGCCCGCCAGCCGTTTTAAATCGCACAAAAATATGTTTTCTTTAAATTTCTCGGCTTTTCTCTAATATAATTTACATGTATTATACATATAAGCATTCCTCTTCAATCACTCTATCTATTGGTGAAAACAGTATGAAAATCCGTTGCGTAGTTTAAAAGAATAACACGCACATACATTTTGAGCGACTTCATTTTATACTATGTAATGATGATGATAATGATAATGATGATACATATTTTTTTGCATTTTGCATTTTTTTCCAATTTCAAACCTAAAAGCGACTTCAAAAACACCTAAAAATAAGTTGGTACGGACATCAAACGAATTTATTTTGAGAATCGATTTGTAGGCCGTTGTATATGTCGCAGGCCAATCGTAAAATCAGGCAGATCATGATGCGCCTCAGGCACTTCACGATCTGCCGCCAGGCAACTTCATGGCGTGGCTAGGCACATTATGATCTGCCTGGTTTTATGATCGGTCTACGACATATACTATGTATACATATGGACAAGATGTTTTATCCTTGATGCATTTTAATGAAAATATGTTTTACACTTTTGTTATTCAGCGATACATCCTCTCTGCACACCTAAACCGACTATTTTCCCTAAACCGACTGCACATTGTGAATACTTATGCCGGAGGGGGGGGGGGGGGGGGCGACTGTCGGGGGATCAACTATCATGGATCCAAATAAAACATATTGTATTCAAGGTGAAAAATTCTTAAATACATTTTCGTTATGTTCTAAAAGTGGTTATTAAAATGGAATTATTTTCGTATATCAATGTATACATATCTAAATAATATTCCATACTCATAATATTTATTATTAAAAAGAAGAAGTATTTTTTATTTATTTGTTTACATTTAAACCCGCTAAACTACTTATTATGTAGTTTGTCAGCAGGAATTATTTAAATTACGGAAATAGTATATACATGTAAATAGCACTATAAGCCTTATATAATAAAAAAGTTAAAATGGATTTAGTAAGAACATATTAAATAAAATCACAAGTAAATTAATAGTTTCATAAACACGAGGTATTACAAAAAATATACATACTATATTTTTGAATGTAGCTATTACTTTGTGGTTATCCATTATAATAAAATGAAACAATGCAACTTTGTATAAACCACTTATAAAATGTGCAAATCCGACCGGTTTCGGAACAAACGTTCCTTCGTCAGGGAAAGCTTATACTAATTTGACAGTTTAGAACAATGTTTTATTATGGTAGGGGTGGAGCCGTTGTTAGTTAATAATGTAGATTGGGTGGGTAGGTATTAGTGTAGAGTGGGTGGGTAGGGGAACAAATCCATGATTGGGCTATATGACAATATTTTTTGTTTGTTGATAATAGATTCATTATTTTTAAGGGATTTTTTAATTTCCAAAGCTTCTAAGTTATCTAAACGTTTTCCTTTATGATTAATATGAAGAATATTTATCCCTGTGTTTTTTTTCAAAACTATGGTTATTTTCAATGATATGGTTAGCGAACTCAGAAAAATTATTATTATTAAGACACCTTAAATGTTCTTTGATTCTGATTTCAAAATTACGAGTTGTTTTTCCAATATAAAATGAGGGACAATCATTGCATTTGAGTTTATATATTCCGGAATTAGTCAATTTATGGTCTTTATCTTTAGTATTTCTCAAAAAATTACCGATATTATTTCTTGTATAAAACGCTGGTTTAATATTAGAAGGGAAATTTTTGCAACATTGAACTGAAAAATTATTAATATACAAAATTTTACGCCATTCTTTATCAATAATATTATTAGAATTGTATAGATATTTATTTTTTGAAATTTTACTAAGTTTTTTATTTACCCAATCTACATTATTAACTAACAACGGCTCCACCCCTACCATAATAAAACATTGTTCTAAACTGTCAAATTAGTATAAGCTTTCCCTGACGAAGGAACGTTTGTTCCGAAACCGGTCGGATTTGCATATTTTATAAGTGGTTTATACAAAGTTGCATTGTTTCATTTTAATATTCATACTACTTAGGTGTCTTCGTCTTTTAAAAATTAATCATTTTTGTAATAAATAAAAGAAAACTATCTTACTACCGCTCGTCTGGCCAGTGTGTCCTATCCTTTCGATATAATAATATAAAGGAATATCATCCCGCTTTCCGGTATAAATAGGGAATCGATACTGGGGTAATGAGATCGTTATTCGGCTGAATGCCGATCGCGAGTATGGACGGCACTAGTACTTCAAGTTTTCATAAGCGAAATAATGGACAAGAGATGAGAGTGCACTTGAAATTATAATTAAAAATGGCTAGCGATATGAAAATATGCAAAACGGTTTATGCAAACACTGAAAAAACCATTACGGGGTTGCAAATTAAGGAAAAATGTTGGAAGAAAATGGCATCCGTGATTAGAATTCGAAAAAAAAACCGTTCCACCACAACTCAAGAGGCATTTCAACACCTCTTTGAAAAGTAATTAAAAGTTAAGCCTTTTTTTTAAGTAGCCCATAAGTTAAACCTAATGTAAGGTAATTTAACCAATTTAAAAAATAAATTCTTCATCACTTTTAATGACTTTTTTTGTATTTCTTGGGCACTGACTATGTAACAATTTCTAGACATTTTTGTTTTGAAGAGTTTTAATTTTCCATGTACAATGGTTACTTTAATTTAGTTACTTTAATTAATTATTAGTTACTTTATTAATATTTAGTTACTTTAATTAATTATTAGTTACTTTATTAATATTTAGTTACTTTAATTAATTATTAGTTACTTTATTAATATTTAGTTACTTTAATTAATTATTAGTTACTTTATTAATATTTAGTTACTTTAATTAATTATTAGTTACTTTGTTAATATTTAGTTACTTTAATTAATTATTAGTTACTTTTTTAATATTTAGTTACTTTAATTAATTATTAGTTACTTTGTTAATATTTAGTTACTTTAATTAATTATTAGTTACTTTGTTAATATTTAGTTACTTTAATTAATTATTAGTTACTTTATTAATATTTAGTTACTTTAATTAATTATTATTACTTTGTTAATATTTAGTTACTTTAATTAATTAACTAATTTAGTTACTTTAATTTAAAGTAACAAATGTACATTGAAAATTAAAACTCTTCAAACCAAAAAAAAAAACAAAAAACTTTTAATGACTTTTCAAAGGTGGTGTTGAAGTTGCGTGATTACGAGTTGTCACCGAAAAAACATAACACATAATTCGGTACGAAACAGTGTGTAGAAACAATTTACTTAGGAACTATTTAGGATTTTACTTAGGAACTATTTAGGATTTTTATTTAAGACAGATTGGTGACATTCCGCATGCACTATAAAATGCCTATACTGTTTTTGAGAAATGGTAAAAATATCAAACTTTTATTTCATTAGAAAGTTTTGTTAACTTTCTTTTCGTGGTTCAAAAGGAAATGTTAACTTCCTTCGGCACCATTTTCACAAAAATTACGTGTTTCCACGAAGTTTTCAGGTTAGTAAGTTAATTTTTAGTTAGTAATGGGAATAATCGAATGATGTTTTGAATCACATACATACTACCGATTCTATTATGACCCCGTAATCCCCGAAACGCGGCTGAAATAATTGTAACTTGTGTTTCGATTATATAATATACTATACTAATTTTTAGATATAATATACTAATTTTTAGATTACTAAACCTTCCACTAATTTAAATTAATTCATAATATTAACGATTCCCAAATTTCCAAGGCATACAAACATATCAATCACATTACGAAGGCTAATTAAATGTAATAAAAAATCGATTATCAATATTTAATCGAATGAATTCTGTTCCATCAATTTATTTATACGAATGATCAAATAATTCGATAGACACCAAACTCATTCCAATCAATATATAAAATGTATGTTTTATAAGAAGTTATATTATAAATATAAATATTACCAAAACAAAGGGGAAAAATGGAAAAATCGAAAAATGGAAAAAGGGGGAAAAACCCTCAGGGCCTATGTCATCTTTGGAGATGCTGTGTGAAGGTGTAGTGACGTCTACATACATAATGTTGACAAATAAAGCAATTGGTTTAAAATTAAACTATGAACAAATTGTATGGAACATCGTAGAACAAATTTAAAAACGAGGTAAAATCGAGCCAATTTTGGGGTCTTATCGCGGTGCTAATGTTTCGTTTTTAACGTTAATTTAACCTTTTGCGACCTCCGGTAACCTCGGATAATAAAGTATGTTACTGTTAAAAAAACTACACTTTATTAACTTTAATTATTCGAATCCATATCTCATTCCACTCCAAAGATAATACGAAATGATGAAAGAAACAAACAAACATCGAGAAATACACAACGAGAAATTTAGGTACTATTAACATTGAATCGATTGTTGCCAAATTATGATATCTCGATTATGCCCATCACCAGTTTGCAGTAGGTAATTACTATTCACAACTCCCATAATTAAACCGATAAAGATATGAAAGTAATGACTACCATCCCGAATAAAGTAGGAATCGCAAAACTTTATTGCAAATTAACATAATTGAATTTAAATTTAAAATGTCCGCCGCTTAATTAAAGCAGTTGCCAGATGATAATTTATTTATAATGTTGAATAATTAATTAGGCAAACAAAGTGGAAGAGAACCCTCGAAAGTACCATTAAAACCGACCAGAGCGTATTCAAATTGGGCTTATGATAATTAATATAATTGTTAATTGCTCAAAGCTGGGGGGCAGTTTAGTTATTGCAGTGGGCCTCTAGTTTGATAACCCTTTCGCATACAGCCTGTATAATGTATTGCGATTGGGAGGCGGGTACCATTTATTGGACATTGGATTATTACCAACACCTCTGCCATAGGTGAACCCTAACGTATGGTGACTTAGCAAAGGTGCACAGGTTCATGGGGTGCGGTTGTCATCAATGCATTTGCCCATCTACAGCGTGGCGGTCCGGATCGGGAGAGACTGGTTGAGGGAGATCTTTTGATCTCTCCAGCAGAACTCTTTCGGAACATCGCCTTGCACCGCAGTGGAAGGGATGGATTCATACGTTAGTCACTCCTGAACACATTTTGGATTTTTCACAAAAACGGCGTTCTACAAATTATCCTATTATTAATTATTATTAACCCCAGATTCGTATCTACCCCTCGTACCTTTTTCCTTCCTAGAACTTCCTCTCCTTCCTTTCCCACACAGCATCCCCAAAGATGACATAGGCCCCGAGCATTTTTTTTCCTACTGCTGGGCCTACTGTGTGGAGCTAATGCAAAAAAACAATAAAGTACTCGCATATAGATATTAGAATGTTATTGTTTTTTGTGGAGGGTTGGTGCATTTTTTTATACATCGACCAAATAAGCGATGTTTGTAGCCCACAATGGAGTGCTAATACCAATACTCATTTATATTATGAAATTGGCAGAGGAAGGAAGAAAATATATTTAATGCCGTAGAAATGATATCCCTGAGACTTATGTGTGTTAAAACCATTTAGGTACGATCGTCAACTAATTTTTTTGTCGTTTCGTGTAAAAATAATTAATAAAAAATCCCAAAGTTACATTTTCTTTATAACACCGCTTAGATCTAAACATAATAGGGAGACTAAACAATTTTTTGAGGCCCATATGAGATAAAAATAAAGAAAAAGAACAAATTACCCCGAGGGGTTAACAAGAAATTACTTTATTGTAATTAGATTTAAGAACTATATTTTTTATCTGTTATATGTGCGTACTTTAAATAATTATAAAAATATATATTTCTAAACTAACGAATTTCATTACTCTTCAAAATATCTGTAATTTATTTTGGAAATAACTTCCACATTGTGACAATCTTTTTCCAACCGATTGTCTGATCGAACAAAAATCGATTCGAAACCCGGTTATAATACCGGGGCCAGGCCCATTGTCGGACCGGATCGGACGGCCGGCGCGACCGTAATGAAAATAGGCCACGCCTTTCCGTGTCGGCCGTCCAATCGAATTTTGTCTGATCAGACAATCGGATGGAAAAATCTGATATTTGCGGTCGGCCTTAGAAGGAGCAGAGATAAATAAAATACTGTGAAAATGCAAGATTATTTATCTTTGTGAAAAAAAACGATGACTCGAAAAATAAATAGACACTTGTAAAGAAAATAATATAAAGAATCATGAATTCAGGTAAATAAAAAGAGAATTTCAGAATCTACAGCGGCCATAGAAAGAAAATGGAAAAGTATAATTACTCAAAGCTCAAATTGAACAGAAAAGCAAAAGTTCTTAGCTGCGGTACTTTTCCTTTTCAAGATATGGAAACAAAGGAGTTCATTGAACATATTTTGAAATCTTTTCTAGCAGTTCTCACACTTTAACCACGTTACCAAAATTAAGCGACTCATCCACAAATAATGTTGATTAAGATCTATTTTTCCATATTTATTTCCCGCCTCACACGACTTGCCTGAAAACGAAAAATACAAAAAATACCAGAATGTCGAATGTGTCAAATATATTTATTAGAGATTGTAGGTGACTGGAATGGGATGTCACTGCGGTTCCAGTTACCGGAGACCGATGTGGAAGCCATCAACCTAATAAACAAAGGTTAGTAGAAAATGCGCCAAGGTTAGATTATCGAGGGGGTAGAGCGGTGATTGGCCCAAAATTCGTGAGATAGCTTGCAGTCCATGTTCTGGGAGATTTGAATTAATTGCAATTTTGCAATCTTTTACTTCAAGCTACCTCAAGCGTTCGAAATTTCGAAAGCGGCCCGACGCGTTTTTTTTTTCGAAAAAGGCCCGCGTGAGCAAACCTTGTTAAACGCATTTTCTACGAACCTTGCTAAGCAGAGCATTAGTGCGCCTTTGTATGAATGACATTGAAGATATTTCTTGGCAGCCATCTTGTATGGAAAACTTTTGAAGTGATTTGTAAGCAAAGTGGTATATACTTACTGTAAAAGCCCGTAAATTGGTAAATCTTAGGTTTTACTAGTAAATCTTCGGATTTACCAACGGACTTTTGCCATTAAAAGTTGGTAAATCTTAGAATTTACTGGAAAATTTTAAGATCTACTGTAGTACGGGCTTTTACAGAAACATATTAACTATTTAGTTTTATTTTTATATTTTACTGAAATTATAACGGTTTATGATTTTTTAAGTATTTGAAGAGATAGGGAATGAGACATGTCAATAAAAAATTAAAGTTGGTAAAAGTTTTTTCATACATCTTCCCTCTCATCCCGCGGCTTCAAATTGTTCTCGAATAGCTCCATCCAGGGCCTTTCAGATTCATAGTGGAAGCGGCTCTTTATCTTTTACTTTGTAAACGGTTCCTCAAAAAGAAAAACAAACGTGGGATAGGGATAAAACATAAATATTCCTAAAGGCACAAGATACAAAAATAACCGGTTCCTTCGAGAAATGTTAGCGACGATTCCAGTGACAGCTAAGGAATCGGTTCTTTGTACAACCGGGAAAGAAATATCGACCTTCTTTAATATTTATAAAATAATACTTCGATATTGGTTTGTTTAGTGACGGAGCGTTCGAATTTTCGAAATTCGGGGGCATCGCGCCCCTATTTGTGTCATTTTTACCGCCGAATAAAAACCGATTTTGTAAATAATCCCTCGGATGATTCGTGGCACGGATGGCGTGATCCGTCGTATTTAATGTCACCATAATATTCGGCGAGATGTTTCGGATTTCGGTTAAAACGGGGGGAGAATCGGAAAAGTGGGGTTAAGTTTTCCGCGTAAAAAATGCCTGGCGATGCCTCTGACGCAGATAAAGGCGGGCAATAAAACAAAATTGGTTCGGCGACTAACACCGCCCCGTGAGAAAAACACGAACTTAATATTATTATGTAGCTAAATGATGAATACACGTTCGTTATAAGAATGTTTTTGCACACGCAACCACGACGGAATGATAACGGACGAGTTTGTTTTAAACAAGTCATATTTTTGGCGGAATATAATTTATACGGGGGAATATAATATGGCAAAGTCCTAAATACAGACGGTGAGCGTGGGCAAAAATGGGCGGTTTACACACGCGTTTTTTTCGTCCAGTTTCCTTGGGTCGTCCCTTTATATTTTTGGTACCGATTTTCGTAAATTATTTGATCCATAGTCGGACATTTTAAAATTTTTTTCTATTATTATATACATTTATTTAGTTTTATTTTTAAAATATTGATAAAAAAGACTATAATCTGGTTATCTGATAGTTTTATTTTCTGAAATTCTGTACATTTTCGATTGTTGTAAACGGAAGTGAAACCCTCCGTTATTTTAAAAAAGAACCGTTGAAGTTTCATACAACCCAGAGGAGAAAATAAAAACAATAGAATTAACAAAACTATGAATTTCACTTACGTTTTTAGATTTTCACGGCCAAAAGTATTTTCGTTATTTGTTTTTGGGGTGTTACGCCGTGTTGCGGACAGAGTTGCAGTGTCCATCATCAGTCCACCATCATACGGTAGATGTGACATCTACCGGATCTGCCCTGTTGATGTACACTGCAACGCCGTCCGAAACGTTGGCTAAAGAAGGACGTAGCGTAACACGGCATAACACCCCAAAAACAAATAACGAAAATGAATTTCACTGTTTTAATTTTTTTTTAACTTTTTAAAAATTTCAAAAACTTTAATACAATTTTCCGAGAATTTTTTTCCCAATTTCCAATTTTGCGAAAAAGTAATTTTTGAAAAGTTTAAAACTTGAAAATTTTTCAAACGTCGGGCAACGCGTCGTCCCAAATAAAATCAAAAAGGTTAAAGTTTTCATAAAAAATTCCTGACATATTTCCAGGTAGCAAAAAAATCTTATTTTCCAATATTCACGAAAGAATTTTTTTAGAAAAATAAAAATTTCCAAGCGTGGAGATTTTCCAACTTCACATAAATGTCAAAAAGAAAAAAAGACTTTAAAAAATCTTCCGACCGATTTTCGGATAAATTTTCAGATTTTTCAGAAAGAAAAATTGAATTTTTTTTGAAAAATTAAATTTTTTAGGGTCAAAAGTTTTCCCAACATTAAATTTTTCCAAAACTTTGAATAACAAAATCAAAAAGATAAATGTTTAAAGTTTTCACAAAAAAATCCAGACCCATTTTCCGGCACAATTCTCTAATTACAATTAAAGAATATTTCAGCTCAATTTCCTTCTCTCCTGAAATTTTTCCTGAAAAAATAAAATAAAATAATTATTATTATAAAAATTTCAGGAGAGAAGGAAATTTCAGAAAATAAAATTAATTTAATTTATTATAATTTTTTGATTTTTCAGAAAATTCATCTTTCAAAACGCCCATTTCGTGTAATATTGAGGGTACTCTATAAAAGTTGAGTCGCAGATGATAATATCGATGAAATACGGTTTAAACTTCTAAAACAATAAGTATATTTTTAGTAATGGTATCGGTTCGCTCATCTTGTCAGGGTTTCTAGCGCAGAGCAACCGTAAATATCTCTAATAACTAATAATGAGTTCAAAAATTAACTTTTCAATTTGGGAGGCGGGCATGGGTACCACCGCCTCGGGAACCATTTATTGGATAACCAACACCTTTGCCATAGGTCACCCCAAGTGGTTCGCTACGTTTGGCGACTTAGCAGGGGTGTCCGGGTTCATGAGGTGAGGTTTGTCGAGGTCTTGGCGGCCGATAAGTATTCCCATCTGCTGCGTGGTGGGCAGGATCAAGAGAGATTGGTTATGGAGATCTTTTATCCTCTAGCCAAAATCTCTCGACCCATCATCTTGCACAGGAGTTGGAGGGATGGATTCATATGTCCGTCACTCCTGGACACACTGAGCCCCAGATTCCTCCCCACCCCTCATACCTATTTCCTTCCCAGAACTTCCTCTCCTTCATTTACTGAAAAAAATCCTCACACGGCATCCCCAAAGATGTGTGCCTCCTGTGTGGAGCAATTGTAAAAAAAAAATAATTTCGACCTTATATGTTCAATTAGGTACAGCTGCTTTTCATTGATAAAAAATGTTGAATGATCTCAACCTTGGATTACGAATGCGAATGGTCAGATGCTACGTGTTTTCGATATTATTTTACGGAATGGAAGCATGGACGTTTACTGAAGAACTTATTAGGCGACTTGGGGCATTCGAGATGTGGATCTACAGAAGAATACTTAAAATAAGCTGGATGGACAGGGTTACAAACGAAGATGTTATGGTTCGGATGAATAAAGAAAAGGAAGTAATTAAAACTATAAAAATCCGAAAACTTCAATATCTTGGACATGTGATGAGACATCCAGAGATGAGCATGAGATCCTGCATCTCATAATGCAGGGAAAGATTGCCGGAAGATGGGACCCTGGAAGAAGGAGAACCTCATGGTTGAAAAACCTGAGACAGTGGTATGGCCAGTCTACCGTGGAGCTGTTCCGGGCTGCAGTAAACAAAGTCCGCATAGCCAACATGATAGCCAACGTCCGTTGAACGGACAGGGCACAAGAAGAAGAAGTTGAATGAATTTAAAAAATATATTCATGTTGAAATTTATGAATAACGGTACGAAAAATAGGAACAAATTATAAAGTAAAATTAATTCAATGAGTGCAATAAAAAAATATTTCTATTGGGTACTTACGTCATAGATCTAAATACAGGTAAATCATTTTAAAGAGACCCTTGCTTGTGAAGGGGTGTGCTGCACGGATAAATACAGGTAAATCATTTTAAAGAGACCCTTGCTTGTGTAGGGGTGTGCTGCACGGATAAAAAAATAATAATTGAATAACTGACCGGGGGTCAACTATCGGGGTGTCAACTTTCGGTGAATCAAGAGTCGGGTCACCGTTATCAGCACACCTATATTTGAATGTGGGGATCGTGATAATGTTAAAAGATAATATCACTGTCTTGCTTCTAATTCTTTATTTAGTTTAGAGTAAGGTTGCCAACCGTCCTGTTATCCCAGGACATGTCCTGCTTTTTGGGGCGTCCTGGATAGTTTTCACATCGTCCTGAGTTTTTAAAGAGTACTGTGTTTTAAAATTCGCGCGCCACTAATCTCTCCAATCGTTTTGTCACTGGACTCTTGACTACTGGGTAGTTGACTATTTTTAAAGCAAAATAGCAACGTGTACACTAGGGTGTCCCTTATTTTTCAAAGTTTTTTTTTATTTTCTAATGCATAGGTCTTAGTTTTGTTCCTTTGCTTCTAAAACACTTGGAAAAAAAATTAACCTTATTCGGAGCACGATAACCTGTGCCGACTTGCTCCGAATCATGTTCATACAAGTTGAGCGGAAGTAGCGGCGAGCACTCGCGGTATTTGTCATTTTTTTCCAGTTATTCTCGTGATTAACACGTATTGTTTTACATTTAAAAGATGGCAGCGGAATTAAGAAGCAATAAAAAGTATTTTCTTAGTTGGTGACGTAAATTATCAAATAACAGGTGCAAAGTTACCGTCTAACCGGCAAGATTATTGACTGTTAGTGAAAGCGCGAATCTCGTCATTCGAGAGTGTATTATATTTTGGTAAAAAGCTAGAATCCCTACCAGAGCCATACCTAACTGTGTAAAAAAACTTGCGGATCTTCACCATGCTTGGAGAAAGTTGAAAAAAATTCCAAAATAACCACTTGTTTACAAGTGCCGTGAGGGGGACTTTCAAAACAATTTAGACCATTTATTCGATATAGCACACGCTGTTGCTTTGGAACGGATGAAAATAGAAGAAGATAAAATATTTTTACAAAAACAAAAAGAACCAGGCCGTCCAGGATGTTTAGCGGGTGTAGACAAAAGTTAGCCGAAAAAGAAGAAAGGGCAAGAGAGAGAAAATTAAAAGAGAAGAAAAGACATGAGAAAATGTGTTTCGCGAGTTTATCGTCATCTCTTACTATACAAGACTTTATACAAACGCAAGGACATACCGATCAACACACCAGCTCCGATGAACCCTTGCCAACCACCTCTCAAACAGTTTCTGAAACTACTAAAAAAAGAGGAAGGAAAAACTATATCACGCCTAAGTTAGTTGCAGCTTTAGATAGATGTCAATTAAGCATAAAGGATTCTGTCTATATACTTCATGCTGTAGAAGAAGCGCTAGACATTAGCTGTGATGATTTCCCTATAAACAAATCGTCCATTCAACGCATTCGCACACAGAGTAGAAAAGATAGAGCGGAATCTATAAAATCAGATTTTCAGAATAATATACCTGAAATGGTGACGGTTCACTGGGATGGAAAATTATTACCTGGACTGAACGTGAGAAATTTTAAAGAAGAACTCCTGCCAATTCTAATTTCATTAGGAGAAAAGGAACAACTGCTGGCTGTACCCAAACTGGAGAGCTCTTCTGGCCTGGATCAAGCTAAAGCTTGTTAAACGCACTTTATGACTGGAACCTCGATGACAAAGTACAAATAAAGTGCTGTGACACAACTGCGTCTAATACAGGGCGATTGAAAGGAGCTTGTGTACTTTTGGAACAAAGACTAGAACTGGTTTTAAAATGTTTGTTGGAAACAAAAATCCAACAAGTCACTAGTAGCCCTGATATCCCAATGTTCAAAAAGTTTAGAGAACTACTGGAAAACTATTAATCCTGCTGCTATTGAAACATACACCGATATCATCACACAACATTTTTGTAATACAACAATAGAAGAGCAGTTGACATTTTATAATCAAGAACTGCAAAAAACCATTGTACGTGATGATTATCGTGAACTGATTGAACTATCTATTATTTTCTTAGGAGGAGATAATGAGAAAAAAATTAAAATCAGACCTCCTGGAGCGATGCATCAAGCAAGGTGGATGGCTAGAGCTTATTTACTATTTAAATTTTATTTTTTTACTGTTTTCACTAAACTGATAATAATATTTATTTATTATTGCAGGAAAATTATTAAGTGATTTTGTGTCAGTCAAAAGCACAAATTTATTTTCTCGATTAAAAATTGATAAGAACTTCCTCCAGAGACCCGTTTCTACGTGGGACGAAGATGTTGCCTATATAGAGGCAAAAAGAAAAGTCCTTTCTTTAAGGGCAGTTAATGATACAGCTGAAGGAGCTGTAAAACTTGTGCAAGATTTTCATCGTTTGATCACTGCAAAGGAAGAACAAAAGCAATTTTTGCTACGCTGTGTGCAAGAGCATAGAAATCTGTATCCAGACTGTAAAAAAAAGACCCTCAAAGGAAAATATCCTGCCTGATCTGTAATTTTATCTTATTTTAATACGTATTTTTAAAAATATAAATATTTAGGCCGCTTATTTTGTACTGTTTATTATGATTTATTCCTTCTGTGTACTCCCTGTGTGTAATAAAAGTTTATTATTATTATCATTATTTCAATTGATTTAGCTACATAATGGAAAGGGTTAAAAACAGCAATTTTCAAAATCTTCAGAGCTCTTCAGAGTAGGAAGATAAAATTTTGTATTTAAGTTAGTCTGGGTAGTTCAAAAAGAAATAGTGGGTATGCATTTTGATATCCGAAAAAAAAAATTCGGTCATATAAGGGACGCCCTAGTGTACACTGATTGTTGGCTCTTTCGCGCTACTATTTGTGCGCACTAGAGCTCTTTCTTTCTAGCATAGAAATAAACATACAGAGCTAGGCTAGCCGGCTTGATTAGTTAGTTGTGGGTGGTTTGGTATATTTATGAGTTAGTTACAGGTGGGTATAACTCCGATCCAAAATGTCAACTGAGTCTTTGGTGATATCATTAGTCCCCTTCGATTTGTTTATGGTCCTCGGCTACTACCTCCGCCAATAGGAATCTTTTATTTTTGTTTCATTTCTCTGCTTTATTTTCGTTTGACATTTACATTTCCGACGCAATAATTTTCTGAAATTTGGAAAACAGCAAAAAATAAAGAAAAATTTATGGAACATGTAAATGATGTTACACGAGATTTCAAGGTGACGGCCACGAACAAGAAAGCAACAACGCTTTTTAGTTATTACACAAGGTAAGTTTACCGCTTAAATATAATAATATTACATATATGTTCATACATAGGTTTCGTAGTTCATGCATAGTTACACTCAGAACATGAAAAAGGTTTTTCTCCACTGTGAATCGCGCTCTCAATTTTCAAATCTCCCTTTCGAAAACTTGACTAACTGCCTTTGGGACCAGAAAATGGTTGTGTCCGCTGTCGCTAAACGTGCGATTTTTGGTGCCTCTTTGTGGAACATGAATAGTTGGAATAGAAATATGTAAAAGGTTTTATGTCACTGTGAGTCAGCAAATGATTTCTAAGAAGTTCCTTTGAACATCATGAATAGTCGCAGTCGGGACAAGAAAAAGGTATTTCATCACTGTAAGCAAGTGCCGTTTTAGTTTTTTTTTTCGAGAAGAAGAATAGTTGCAGTCAGGACATGATATAGGCTTTTCTCCACTGTGGGTAAATATGTGATTTTTAGATTTTTCGTCGTAGTACATGAATAGTTGCAGTCGGAACATGAAAAAGGTTTTTCTCCACTGAGTCAGCAAGTGACTTATTAGATACCCCTCTTGAGAACACGAATAGTTGCAGTCAGGACAGGAAAAACGTTATTCTCTTTTGTGAATCATACTGCGGATTTTTAAATCTTCCTTTTGAGAACTTGTATAATTGCATTCGGTACAGGAAAATGGTTTCTGTCCGCTGTGAGTAAACATGCGATTTTTGGTGCCTCTTTAAAGATCATGAATAGTCGCAGTATAAGCATGTAAAAGGTTTTATGTCACTGTGAGTCAGTTTCTTTTCCATTTCCATTCCTTTTGAGAACTTGTATAACTGCATTTGGAACATGAAAAAGGTTTTGCTCCACTACGAGTCAGCTTGTGAATCATAGTGGAGTAAAGTGTTGCTCCACAGGGAAACCTTAGGATAATTACTTTCCTCATGGCCTCCTTAGTGGAGATAATCTAAAAATAAGGTTCCATGCCAACTCAGAATCAAGTCAACTCAACAAGTCTTTGAAAAGTCAATAAAAACTATGAAAAAAAAACATTTTAAAATAGCCGTCAACCCTAACTTAACTTAATCTATTTAACCAATTTTATATTTTTTTATCATCACTCTTTATGACCTTTCTGAGGTGGGTCCGAGTTGGTTTCATTCTGAGTTGGCCGGTCACCAAAAATAAGTACGTGTTGTAAAACCATGTAGGTATATTATAGGTAAGACAGTGTTACATTGTGGAGATCCGGAAGGAATACAAGGCCGATAAAAATAATAATAATTTCCAATTTTTTTATAAATAACAATATGAATAAATAAAATAAACAATACACGTTTGTATTGCGAGTTATAAATCTCTTGTTTTTTTATTGCCGCAAACGTGATTTAAACAAGAAAAAATGTATTTAAGAGATTTTTCCAACAATAAGGTACTGCTCTTGTACAGTCCTGGTATTTCTACCTTCAAATCCTGGATTTCAAAGTTTGGAGATGGCAACCCTAGTTTAGAGGGACTGAAGACAGAAAGAAAATCAACTTAATTGGGAAATCAAAATTTCAATTTAAACAATAACACCTAAATTAAAAAGGTAAAGAAGCAATAAATAAATATATATGGGTTATCGTATCCCATAACTTTGTCAAAACTAAAAGATCACACGGATGGCATTTCTAAGGTGTCACTTACACTATAAAATACAATCATATTTTAATGAAAACGGTCACTTAAATGGAATGAAAACAATAATGTTGTGATCAAAACGGTTTCTTTCATGTTTATTTCAAAATTATTTGATAGTCACTTTAATATTGCATAAGAAAGATTCGATCTAATGTAATCGCTTATAAATCATTGTTTTGTTTCATTTTTTATTTTTTACACATATTTAAAAAAAAAAACCTAAGGACATATATTTTTTTAAATTTTATCTGTTGTTGAAAATGGTATGAACTAATGATATAATGAATGAGAACATTTTGTCTGATCTCTTAACACTGTGTTATTAATTCATATATTTTTATCACTTATTATTTTACAATAAAAAACACAAAAAAAAACTTATTATTTTCTTTGTTTATCATTTTATTTTTAAATTTTATTATTTTGCTTTTACTTAACTGTTTTGCATGACCGATATTTGCGTGTGTTATTTTTATTAAATTGTGAAATTATTAACCCCGATACAGGCGAACCCTAGTGGGGTTAATAATTACATGCTAAAAATATATGTATATAAATTGTGAAGAAGCAATAAATAAATAAATAAATTCTGGACCCCAGTTAGATCGTGTTTTACTTTGGGACACCAGACATATTCTGTAATACAGTCGAACTCCAAAGATGACCGTCGTGAGTCTTGAGTCATCGACTGACATGCTTAATTCTTCCGCAGTATCTTCCATCTCACACGTCTCATGAAAACGGAAAATGACGTGAAATACCAGCATTTTGCATGTGATTAATAATTTTGGGAGGTGGGCATGGGTACCGCCGCCCCAGGAACTATTTGTTGAATAACCAACACCTCTGCCGTAGGTCACTTCAAGTGGTTCGCTACGTTTGGTGACTTAGCAGGGTGCCGGGTTCATGGGGTGAGGTGTGTAAAGGTCTTGGCAGTGGATGGGTCTGCCCACCGACTTTTTTTTAACATTTAACTCCACACAGGAGGACCTGAGAAAAGTAATTTCTTTCACGGCCTGTGTCATCTTTGAAGATGTTGTGTGGAGGGTCTTTTTGAGGATAAGAAAGAGTGAACATGTTGCAGGGGAAGGAAACTCAGAGGCCGGCAAATCGTTCCACAGCCGAGCTGTTGAACTATAGAACGAGACGTGAAAACGACCCGTTCTCATGCGCTTGGCAGGCTTATTCGGAAGAGGCCCATCTGGAGAGACCCTATGACCTACAACTGGTCTCTCTCAAAACATCGTCTTGCATCGCAGTGGGAGGGATGGATTCATACGTCCGTCACTCCTGCAGGCACTGAACTACAGATTCCACCACCCATACCTTTTTCCATCCCAGAATTTAATCTCCTCCCTTACCCAAAAAGACCCTCCAAACAGCATCCCCTCAGATGACATAGGCCTTTAGGGGAATTATTTTCCTCAGGGCTTCCCGTGTGGAGCTAATGTAAAAAAAAAAAAAAAACAGTTTTATTGTGTGGAATAAAAGAGTTGGCTTTATGAATGGTCACTATTGGGCATAATAATAACGAATTGTTGAACGAATCAAGTTGCGAACTCAGACCTATGATTAAAATGCACACGCGATGACTTACGATGGATCTCTTATGAGTTATTCTAAACTATATGATATTCACGTGACAAAAAATGCAAATCTAAAACACAAAATTCATATGTGGATAGTCAACAAAGGCATTGCACACTGCGGGCAGATAACTTATACAATACAACAACTTATGCAACGCCTGTATCTTTTCGCTTTTCCTCTCAATTATTTATTATTTTCTACTCTTTCTTTCATCTTTTTATCAATTTTTCTCATCTCATTTCTGTACGCCAATGTACGGCGTACGTACGTCAATCATATTTGACATTTGTGAACTAGACAGCTGCAGAATACAAACAAACAAGCAATGGAGCGCTATGCTCCGCAAGAGCGTGGAATAATTGTGTCGATTTTAGCTTTAACGCTTTTAGCGATTTTGTGTCGAAAGTCATCTTGAGCGACGAGGCGCATTTCCACTTACGCGGTTACGTCAATAAGCAAAATCTTCGTTTCTGGGGCACTGAAAATCCACGTGTGATGCACGAAGAGCCATTCATCCATTCAAAGCCACTGTGTGGTGCGGAGTTCACGCAGGAGGAGTGATTTTTTGAGGGCGCCATTGGCATTACGGTCACTGATACTGGCGAACGCTACAGGGCCATGATAAGCGGCTTCTTACTGCCGGAATTAAATAAGCGGGGCTTGGTGAACATGTGATTTCAACAAGACGGTGCAACCGCACATACAGCACGAGCCACAATGGATATTGTGAAGGAAGCGTTTCCTGGTCGCGTAAACTTACGTATTGGCGATTTGGAATGGCCAGCAAGATCGCCCGATTTAACCATCCTAGACTTCTTTCTTTGGGGCTACTTGAAGTCGGGGGTTTATGCCAACAAGCCTCAGATAATCGCAGCCCTTGCGGAGAATATTCGACAGGAATGCGAACAGTTATCACCGGAAATCTTGCGGAAAGTTATGTAAAATGCAATAAAACGGGCGCAAATGTGTATCAACACTGACGGCAGCCACTTGACGGCTATCATCTTTTCCACTTAACAGAAAAAATTGTTAAAGTCCAAATAAAGATTTCCATTACTAAAAATCTTTTTTTTTTATTTAGTAAAAAAGTTATTCAATGGATGATTAATTTTGCGCCATCCTGTGGATACATAAGTTATTAACGAGTATAATAATAAGCATATAGTATATCTTTACATAGTATAAAATTATAAAATGTTGCTCCCGCTGTCTGTGTGCTTAGATCTTTTAAACTACGCAACGGATTTTCGTGCGGTTTCCACCAATAGATAGAGTGATTCATGAGGAAGGTTTTTAGGTATATAATTTGTCAAGGTTTTTGTGTAAAATGGTTGAAATATATATATAAAGGGAGCGGTCTGGCAAGCAGGTGGTGTGGATTTGATAAGTATGCAAATTAACAGATGGCGTTGGTTATATAGGTTGGGTAATGGCGTTGTGTTTCGTTAGCCACAGAAACATGTGTCCGGGTCTGCTAGTAATATAATAAACTGAACATTAGGGTTAAAAGCAGGTACAATATGTAGGTATGAAGAGTGCTTAAGGTATCTACTATGAAAGTAGTTATAAAATTAGATTAAATTCCTGCCACCTCGAAACAGGCTCAGCCTAGTGAGATAGTATATACCTAAAAAATGTATATTGTAATATTATATTGGTTAATAAATAACAAAATATAAAGATAAATTTAAAAAAAATCAGAGTGCGCAGTTGACACTTTACACGCTGTAGAGTGAAACCTTCCGTAAATTAAAATAGACAAGAGTGGAGAGGCTACGACGCACTGCAGAAAGAGGAGACCGATAGGCTACGAAGCGCCGCTCAAATAGGAGACCGATTATACTATCTCATTCTCTCGCAGGCTGATTCCTATGGATGTGTGGGTTGTCTCTTTTTTGTGTCGCTATTTTTCGTTTCACGGAGTTTCAAATCACAACGGCGCTAAAGAAGTTTTCATTTCATTGATAATATAACGTAATATTTGTATAGTTTTGTGCTATTTGACTTCAAGTACGCTTAACTATAATAAACCTAATAGTTACTCTATACATCTATACTGTTTCTTATGAGCCCTTACAAAATAATAATCAACTAATATGAAACAAATAATGTACAGTATATGCAAAGCAATGCCAAGAGAAAAAAATTAACAATAATAAAGCTGTTTTGGCACAGGTGGGTGGCACAGATAATGATAAACAAAAACTCAACCAATAGGAGGAGCCTTAAAAAGTGAGCACATAATCAAAGCGGCCAATGCGATAAGGTTTCATTCTATGTATTTGTCTCTTTTAAGTGTCGTTTCCGTTTCATCGAGTTTCAAATCACAACGGGGTGAAGAAGTTTCACTTCAAAAATTGAGTGCAGTCCACATGCGATAAAATTGAAACCTTCAGAAGACTCAAGTAGATATTTATTTATTTACGCCCTAGTGGGCTTTTACAAGGATAGATAATAATAGTTAGGCAGGTACGTAGTACACAATTATAATGATTAAAATAATAATAAAAAATAAAATTAATTAAAATCAAAATCATACATTTTATATGGGAAGGCTACGAAGCACCGCACATACAGGAGACCGATTATTCTATCTCATTCTCTCGCAAGCTAAATCCTATAGATGCACGTGTTTGTCTCGTTTTAGTGTCGCTATCTTTCGTTTCAACGATTTTCAAATCACAACGGTAGATACTAAATAAGTTTTCACTACAAAAATCAATGGGGTGGGGTGATTCGAGGATTTGTAGGAAACCCGCTTGCACAGCGCGGGTGTAAAATGTGCGACCTAAAGTTTAAGTTTAGACTTACGGATTTCAATACTTCGTTTGTGTGAAAGCACCATGAAACCAATTGTTATTTAATAGAATGAGTTGAGTGGGTGTACCCAGTTTTTCAGTAAGTAGGTTTTCCGGCGAATTGTACGGAAATAATGGACCAGTGCACTATTCGATTTAAAACTAGGTCAACTTTAAAAGTTCAGGTAGACGAATGATACGAAAAGATTTTATAATAACCAGTGCATGCTAAATCCTAAACTATTTATCGATCGTTGAGTAAGCCTTCTGATTTCGGGGAAGAAAATGCACGCCATGAAATGGGGTTAGTGCTGAACAGAAGATTCTTTTATGGAAATATTTTATATTATCTACTTGGTACGTTAATATTATATGTATTAACGTAGACATTTTATTGCGATTTTATATCCACTTTTAGCAGTGAAAAACCACTTGAAACATCATTGAAAATTTCAAATACTTCAGCCTTACTAAAAAATGTGGTGAAATTTTTATTCAATTGATAAACGACGTATGTGAAAATATTACTAATTAAAAAATGACAAAAAATGTTCAAGGAAAGACATATACATTGCTTTCACAGACAGAAAGGTTTGTTTATCTACTGTATATGTTACCGTAAAAGCCCGAATATTGGTAAATCCTAAGATTTTACGGTAAATCCTAAGATTTACCAACTCTTAGTGATAAAAGTCCGGACCGTTCTATAATCATCGTTCACCAACCTAACCTATCCTAACCTAACATGTACTAAATTCTAATGGTAAAAGCCCGAAAAAATAGTTTCTTATTTAAATATTATAAACGATTTTTTCGGGCTTTTACCATTAGAATTTAGTACATGTTAGGTTAGGTTAGGTTAGGTTGGTGAACGATGATTATAGAACAGTTCGGACTTTTACCATTAAGAGTTGGTAAATCTTAGGATTTACCGTAGTTCGGGCTTTTACAGTAACATATATGCCTGGTTTATTAATAATTTCTAAACGAGTTTTGGATTTTTTCCAACGTATTTTAAATGTCTTGTACATTTCTTATTTTTGAAGATGAAAAAGCTTACCTTAAACATATTCTATTAAAACATCGAAAATTTTCAGAAAATTCAAAATAAAATATAAAACACAGTTAATAATAATAAAAATTTGATAATTTGTAGAGCGCCGTTTTTGTGAAAAATCACAGCAAGTTCTTTTAACTGAGTAATTTGCAACTAAACTATTACTGCATTTTTTATCTTGTTCATACGATTAAAAATTATAAAAAAATATTATTATAATTCTCCAAGAATAACTGAAAAAATCCCATATTTAGGATTCATTTTTAAAAACTTTTTTTTTTTTTTTACATGAGCTATATCATCTTAGGGGATGCTGTGTGGAGGAGTTTTGGGGGAAAGGAAGGAGAGGAGAGTTCTGGGAAGGAAAAGGGTTTAAGGGGTGGGTAGGAATCTGGGGTTCAGTGTGTCCTGGTCATCCGCCTCCAATACCTAGACAAACCTCACCCCATGAACCCGGCCACCCCTGTTAAATCACGAAACGTAGCGAACCACTTGGGGTTACCTATGGCAGAGGTGTTGGTTATCCAATAAAGGTTCCCGGGGTGGCGGTACCCAATCCCGCCTCCCAAACTGAAACTTAAGACGACTTTTCGAATTTGGTATTTATTTACACAAGCACAAGCCATTTACGTTATTAAATAACATTACTTTTATGGGAGTTTTATAAAACTCAAGCTGATAAAATATAATTTATCCAAAATAACCTGTAGTTTTATGTAAGCAAAACTAAATTAACAACAAAACATTATTTAAAAAACTGAAACTGAAAAAAATAACACAAATAATAGTAATAATGATGAATTATACTAATATACCTAATAGTGAATCCGTCATTATAATGCAAAACATGGAACGAAAACATTATATGAATTGCGCGTAAAATACTAAATGTCAGAACAGAAATTTTCCCGCGAACGAAAGAAAAAACATGGCAGGCGGGCTTACGCAAATCTAAAGTCGGGTCCATTGCGCATTACGCGGGCAAACGCCAGATTTTTGCTTTGACAGTCCCATAACAACATTCAAGGTCACAAATGTTTGATAATTTTTGTAGTGTTTGAGCTTCCCGTGTTCGGCGGAAAACAAAACAAAAACGAAACTTAAACATCCCATCACGGGTGTAGCGGGAAGGCAGGCGGGGGCCGGCGCACAGTGGGCTGAAAATCGTCTATCGTAGACGTAGAGACTTGAATTTTCAAGGGTCTTTTTTTGGCTAGAAATGGATTCTACTGAGCACTACTATGCTATAAAATTTCGTATGAAGCAATTGCGTGTACAAATGAAGGAGTTATCATTTTTTTAAGAAAAATTTGTATGGCACTGACATTAAAAATGAGGATATCTCTGGAATCATAAGGTTGGCCATTACATCCTTACACACAGATATACTACTATTTATTTGTATTTTTTGACATACTTCGTATTGTGGCGCAACGTGCGATTTTTTTTTGAATCCTCAAAGTTGAAAAAAAAACTTTTTATTTTGATGATTCATTTTAATGCAAATGCATTATCATCCTCTTCTACAATATTTATCATGATTACCATAGACATCCAAATTCAATAGATGAGATGAGAGGTAAAACCAAATTATGGGGGGCGAAGAGGGGAAAGATGACTGTGATTCGTTAAAAAATCAATCTGACAGTATATAGGCATCTCGCATTATAATATCACCATTTAGTTCTTAAAAGCAAAATCTGCTTTGAATGAATAGACCTTTTTACATGGGAGCGCGTTGCTTGCCACGTTAATAACATATTTGCGAAGGACAAATGCTTGCCCCCGAAAAGGTTCGCTCATATTCACATAGCAATATTTTGTTGCCGTGTTTAGTTAAGACACTTTCACAAATATTTCATAATTTACTTACCCTTGTAACCTGCGACGAGCTCACTAGAGAAACGCCCACATTCGCTATGTTCTAGGTAGGTCTACAGCACAAGCTCTCATATTTTGCCGTGTTATTTCGTAAAATATATGATGTTACCTCTGCGCTGGTCAGGACAAAAATGATGACATCTCATTTTTTTGATTCAAGCAAAGCCCAGCTGGGTCCAGGAGCTCACGGGGAGGGAGAAATAACACGTTTTTATCACTTAGGGCAGGTCCAGATATATTCATATGTCCGTGATGATTACTGATTAATAATAATCAATGTTGAAGCACCCATTTTCGTAGGTACATTACTTCGACCAGAACTGCCAAATATGCCAATGTGGCGGAGTAACTCTAGAGTAACTATCGGTTTTCGGAAAGTAAGTACAAAAGCTAAAAGTAACGTACAACAAGCAGTCAAATTGATGGAAAAACGTATGTTGGTGAAATTTAACTAAATTAACGGCTTTTTGTTTAACTTTTACTTTAAAAGTTAAAAACAAAAGGCCGTTACTATAGTTAAATTTCACCAAAATACGTTTTTCAATCAATTTGACTGCTTGTTGTACCTACGTTAATTTTAACTTTTGTACTTATTTTCCGAAAACCGATAGTTACTCTAGAGTTACTCCGCAAAAAAAAATTGGCATGTTTGACAGTTCTGGTCGAAGTAGTGTACGGAAATGGGTGCTTCAACATTGATTATTAATCAGTAATCATGATAAATATTGTAGAAGAGGATAATAATGCATTTAAGCATTAAAATAAATCATCAACATAAAAAAGTTTTTTTTTCAACTTTGAGGATTAAAAAAAAAATCGCGCGTTGCGCCACAATACGAAGTATGTCAAAAAATACAAATAAATAGTAGTATATCTGTGTGTAAGGATGTAATGGCCAACTTTATGATTCCAGAGATATCCTCATTTTTAATGTCAGTGCCGTACAAATTTTTCTTTAAAAAATGATAACTCCTTCATTTGTACACGCAATTGCTTCATACGAAATTTTATAGCATAGTAATGATCAGCAGAATCCATTTCTAGCAAAAAAAAAACCTTGAAAATTCAAGTCATGAAAGGCGATTTTCAGGCCACTGTGCGGCGGGGGGAGAATTCATTTTTTGACAGAAGATGCCACGCAATGCGGTCGTGTATGGAGAAAAAACGGAATGTCCTTTATGGTTATGTCATGTGCTATGAGCGAGCAAAATCATGAGCTTAAAATACATTAAAACTAAATATTTAATATTTGATAATAAAATTATAATATAATATCAAATATTTATAATTATTCTGTTTTTGACGTAAATGTTTACGCACTCTAAATTCTAGTAACTTTAGGTCGTGCAATACAATGACGTTATTATTATAATGTTATTGGTGCAATAATCGATATTTGTCGGAAATCTTTCCTGATAAATAAATATCTGTGTTTTCTTCCTGGTGTAGCATCTTTTCCACTTCGAACGCATTTTAACATTTACGTAAACGATAAACGTCAAACGTCAAGTTTTTTGGTTATCAACTGCGCGGACATAATTATTTATGATTTTAAATAAACACACTGTCGTAATGGATGATTATTTCTTTTGTGAACTCACTTGTAAATAAAGTTTATTAATTTATAAATCGGTTTCAGAGACACGGGAGAAATTAACCAATATTTATTCTGTTTTTGATGCTACGTAATTATTCACGCACTCTAAATTCAATAGTAATCGATATTAGTTGGAAATCCTTCCTGATAAATAAATATCTGTCTTTTCTTCCTGATGCATCTCAAATTCAATAGTAACTTAGGACATGCAATAAACGCCAAACGTCAAGTATTGCGTACGCGTGGACGTCCGTATTCCAGACCAGTTGTCAAAATGTGTGGACCGCGCGACCCTAATCTTACCAAGAATATTGGTGTAAATGTTTGAAGGTCATTGAATGCCCTTCAAACAATCAATGTTTGAAGGTCATTGAAGGACTTTCAAACAATATTTGGTCGCTGGAGTCAAGGCTTAAGTAAGTTCGATGCAGCCAACATAAAACCGTCATTATGTTATTAGTAATGTTCCGGACACACCGTTCGACAGTCACCGAACAAAAATACCGTTTAACGGTCGTTAAGTGTTTTTTTTTATTAGTAAGACTGAAAAGGTTTAGGAAAAATCTGATTATTATTTTCTTAATCACTGAGTATTAACTGCCTTAATGACTGTATAGTTTAGCATTGTTGTAAACGGAAGTGGCGCTATCTGTAATTTTCAAATAGAAGCATCCCCGATGAGAAAATGCCAAAAAGAATTTCTTGCAAACTTTAATACAATTTCCCGACCAATTCTTTTCCCAATATTCTCTAAAAAAAAATTTTAAATGGTGTAGATAAATATAAAAAAATTCCAAACTTCGCATACCTAAATCAAAAATATAAAGGTTTTATAAAAATTTCCCGACCCATTTCTTGAGCTAAATGTTTATTCAGAAAAATAAAAATTTCAAGTAAGTGGATGTTTTTAAAAAAATTATCCGACCTATTTTAAACATTTTATTTTTATTTTTCCAGACGATTTTTTTTCAGAAAAATATTATTTTCCATGATCAAAAATTTCCCATCATGAAAATTCTATAAATTTCAAAAAACGTAATGTAAAATGTACGTCTAAACAAATATAATGTTTTCCAAATAAAAAAAGCTTCAAATTCTACAAATAAAATCTCTATCCGGTTAAATATTCTTAAAAAGATATTTTCTTAATGCATTTTCTAAGTGGAAAAATTTGCATAATAGAGGAAAATACAGCGGGAAACGCTAACGGCGAAAAACACTTGGAGGAAACGAGCTTCCAAAGGTTAGCTGTCAGTTTTGCCGCCAATTATTTATCCGGGAAAATCTAATTTGAATTTAGTAAAAAGAACTTTCTGGGATTGGCAATGATCATTATCTATGCAATATACTCGTAGTTTGGCTCGGAAAATGAAAGCTATTTTTATACAGGTACTTACTTTAAATAGTGAAAAATCACAGGTTATTTCATCGCAATCAAGCGTTATTGCATACTTATATCTCGTCCTGTTTTAATGCAAAGGAAAATTACAAAAAGTTTCCTACACGACTTTTTTTAAATATCAAGGGAAAAGTTATTTTCAATTTAACGTTATATATTCAGGGCCGGGCCTGAGCCAAACGGGCGCCTGGCGCTAGTAAAAACCTGAAGGGCGCTGTGTTAGGTGTTTAATATTATCGGCGCCTTGGTTCCTTCTGCGTAAGTCGGTGCCCGGAGGAAAAGGAAACGAGCGAAGTAACCGCTAACGGCGCGGAACGCCGCTTGCGGAGGTTTCGTTCCTTTTTCATAATTCGTGGCTCCGCTCGCGTCTCGGTTCGCAAATGTATACGCAGCATAATGTAATGACTATTTATGACTAAGGCCCAGTTGTTTCGTAGGAATTCAAATGTAACATTGTAATCAAATGCCAATTCAGCGCCATTTTGTTAGCCAACAGGAACCTTTCAACTGTCAAAACATAAAACGGCACTGAATAGTCATTTTATGACTTTATCACACGTGAATTTTTGCGATACAACTAGGTCTAACTAATCCAATCAAGGTGTTTTGTTCTGAAAATTTCACAAAGACGCAAAAATATTGTTGTTCCCTAAAAAAGGCGCAAAGTATAAATTTTTAAAATAAATAAAAGAAAAACGAAGAATTTATTTCGAATATTTTTTTATAAAGGACTAACTGACCCGGCAAACGTTGTTCTACCATATACTTAAATTATTTCCAGTGAATATTTTGGTTGTTAAATAAAAAATAACGAATTTATTGTTATGTGGGGATGAAAAGAAAGAGGAATGGAGCGCTGTAGACGATGACCACCGATAAAAACAAAAAAACACCAACCATTGATGTCGGTTAGTTTAATGATTCATTACTAACCGACATTATTCTTTCTTTTTATCTCTTAAAGGTTAAATGAAAAGTTAAAATAAGTAATATATTTTTTATCCTAAGGTACGAAAAAGAAATAAAGAAAATCAATATTAATTTCGAAGATCAATTGAGTGTACGATATTTTGATGAAAATTCGATGAGGTGGACGTAGCGCCATCTGTTTTAAATACGAACGACCGACGGTTAAATCTGTTCATACAAAAATACTAAAATTGCGATGAAAAAATGGGAGGGTGGGGATAGGAGGGGGAAATTAGGGGTTAAAGGTGTTTTTTGATGCCAAAAAAATACAAAAAAAAATTGTCAAAAAATAGAAAAAATCTGGATAGGGACACTCTAATCACCTAGCTGTATGAAATATACTTTGAGACCTATTTTCATACCTACCAATATAGATAAAAAAAATTCATAAAAATCGGTCGGGCTGTTTCAGAGGAGTGCGACCACAAACACCGTGACACGAGATTTTTATATGTATATATAGATTTTTATATGTATATTGAGTAATTAAAACCATCAAATATCTAGAATCGGATGTCTCAATAATTATGCTCATCGTTGCTCAGAAAAGAAAGCATTCTCGAAAGTAATTAATTTTCTGCACGTTTTATAAAGGCAAAGTGTTTTCAGAAAATTCTGTGCTTTTAAAAGGATCTAGATAAAGGATATATAAATATATAGATTATAATGAGTAATTAAAACCATCGTACATCTCGAAACGGATGTGTCAATAATTATGCTCGTCGTTGCTCAGAAAAGAAAGCATTCTCGAAAGTAATTAATTTTCTGCACGTTTTATAAAGGCAAGGTGTTTTCAGAAAATTCTGTGCTTTTAAAAGGAACGGCTGCGCGACCTATTTCATACAAAACTTAATTTTGGATTTCAGGCCAAAATACCCAACCAAACTGAATAATTACATTTTAAACAAACGATATTGCAAATATCTAGTACGGATACGTGCTATTTTTTTTTTATTATAAACACGTGGCAATTATATTCACAGATAAATTTAGCAATAAAAATATTTTTAAAAAAAGTTTTTTTCTTATATGCCTTCATATATTTCTAATGAAAAAAACAGTTTTTTAGCAGTTTACGCATACATTTTTTAATATGCAATTAAGTAACAATTTTAATTCTACTCAATCAATCTGTACTTAATAGCTTCAATTTATCCAAAACATATGTTATTGCATTTATAATGTAAACCGATTAATAGTGAAAATTAATCGAAAATAGTGATTTAGCATTAATCTTAGTCTTAAAGAGAAAAAAAAAATTGGTGCATAAAGTCAATTTTGGCAAAATACCAAATAGAACCTTATTTTCCCGGGGATTGGTAAATAAAAAAAAAAGTGGAACAAACCTATTAATAATAAAATTTATATTTATTTATAATCCTATTAATAATAATTTTATAAGTTTTATGATAAAATAAATAAAGAGGTTGGTACTTACGGAGAACCGAAGCGGCAAACAGCGAATATACGAGAACAAGGAACGCTGAAACAAGTTTTCAAAAAACATAATTAGTTACACATTAGGATTACAATTTATATAGATACTAATTATTACATTTGTAGCCCTAGAAAAAAGTGATAAAAATACATCATTTACCACGGATTGACACATTAAGATGTACCCTATAATTGGATATGATTTTAGATTTTCACCGCCAAAAGTATTTTTGTTTGTTGTTTTTGGGTTATTATGCCGTGTTGCGCGTTGAGCTACCTCCTTCTTTAGCCAGGGTTTCGGACACCGTTACATGGTCCATCATCACATCTGCCTGATGATGGACACTGTAACGCTGTCCGAAATATTGTTTAAAGAAGGAGGTAGCGCAACACGGCATACTACCCCAAAAACAAATAATAAAAATACCCTTGTTATTAAGTTTAATTTGTAGAGACTGAATCATCATTTGGAAATAACTCGCTTAACGATATTAAGTCAAATTTAAACAATACAGTAATTGGGGAAACTTTACAGGGATAATACCCGTTGATAATTTGCATTTAACTCTGAAATCAATCAATCAAAAAGCAATAAGTTTTTCATAATAAGTACCTATCTCGACATAATATAAACTATAAGTGGCCTAACAGCAGTTTGATAATGCCTTCGGAAGGCGAAACATCTGTCACGCTTAGTAATAATTACATAGCAAAACTTGTTTATAAATGAACTACTTTTATAAATTAATTATTTAATTAATTATAATGTATTACAAAAAAACATGGTAACACATTATTCCCAATGAGTTAAGAAACAAACTCATTACGGGAAGAACTGACACATATAAGTACATTTTACATGGATATTACATAGATATTACAAGTTAAAAAAAAGATGCATTGTCAAGAATAGAGATTTTTGAAATACTGAGAAACATTCATACGCATAAACCATAAAAAATAAATAAAAAATAAACGTATGAAGACGAGCGAATCATTTAAAAACATTTTAAGAAAATATTCTTTAAGCGTTTTAATTAATATTTTTTTGTTAGCTACTGGTTGCTTTATTTCATGAGGTAATGCATTGTATTGTTTATATGCAGTATATTGTAATGAGTTAATACCAAATTTAGTTGTGCGGGTAGATGATGCTAGGTGTATTTGATTTTGAGATCGTGTTTTGTGCTGGTGTATGTCGGAATTAAAGGCTGGTCTGATGGTAGTGTGTGAGGATCTATGTATGATTTGTAATATTGCACCAGTGATATTGTATTTAGGTAGGACCGTAAAAGGAAGTATGTTTGTCTTTGAATATATATATGTTTGATATGTGTATCCCACGGCAGATGGTAGATATTCCTTATAGCTCGATTTTGAATCACCTGTATTTCTAATATTTGTTAAATAATAATGTTACTGTATATATAAAAGAAATAAAAATCTCAAACATAAGTACATTTATTTAATTTTTTATAAGAACAACTCTCTTTTTATAACTTTTGAAGGTTAATCCCATCAATGTAATATATCATTGAAGAAGATGAAAACACTAATAATCTCAACGAACACATGAAAGAGAACAAGACTCATAAAAATGAAAAAGATAATGGTCGCAACTGGGACCACTACCTTTTTGATTTTTCTGTGTTTTGTTCTCTTTCATGTGTTCATTTAGATTATGACTATTATCTTCTTCTTCAATGATATAATACATTTATTTAATTGAATAATTTGACAAAGTTAACACGATTTACGTATACAAAAAATATGTAAGACAAACAGAGAATTTATTAAACAACGTTCATTGTCCTAAATAAACAAAATTATACAAGTACGTTTAAAAAAAAACCGCGAAAATATTGCAGTAAAAAGTACGAAAATAAACTAAGTTATAATGTACTTACACTTTCTACTTCACCCGCCATAACACAGGGTCATCCCTAGCATGGAGGGTGAAATATCACAAAAACTATATGTACTGTTGATAATTCATGTATTAAATAAATAAAATAAATAAATAATTCCATTTATTATACGTGATGTTTTTTTATCATTTAAAAATAGTTTTATTTACCTGAAAATTGGACCCGAATCGAACGAAACATCGTAGATAACTCGGCTATGAACCGGTTTAATTCTCGTAGCACGCGTAGACGTGTTGCTACGCCGGATTCGCCAGACGGACTGGAGACTTCAACTTAGACCGGTAGGAGTATTGGAGACTGCGATATCCTACTTGTAGCGCTTTGTCTGTTCACTCTGGATCTTGTTTAAATGTATAACTGTATATATTTTAGGATGAATACAGCCTTAGATGTTAAAATAAAATAAAAATTGTGTAATCCATTGAAAGGCAGTTCGTACGAGGCATATTCACAAAGTAAGTGTACTAGATTTTTATACTTTTTTAGAAAAAGTGTATTTGAAAAAAAAATACAGGTTATTGTTGATACACTTGTTGACTATTTTTCTCAGCTCCTTCCCCCACTTCGGAACCTCTTTCTGCACCTGCTCGTCGGTTGAAATTTTATTTTCATCCATATATGCCTTCAGGGAGGTGAAAAGATAATAAATGAAGTTAGGGAATATAATATCAAAACATCTCAACCAAATGAGTCCAAGAGCGTATTGGTGGCTAAGGCTGTGTGAGGACGGACGTTTTTGTGAAACAAGCACACTTCTCTCTTTCTCAGCATTCCCCTCTTTTTGTTTTGAATGCTCCTTTTGAGTTTTTTTGGGGTATCATAATATCGTTGGGCATTGGTGGTCTCCACCTGAATAGTCCAGTAAAGGAAGGAGTTGTAGAGTGCGTGAGCAGGAACCTAAGCGATTCTTTCAGGACTTGTTTAGGGTGCTTGGGGTGTGAACATACTAAAAGTCCTGACACCTAGGTGGTGAGCTAGGCGGGGAGAGGGGGGGGGGAGGTCCCGATTTTCGGGTTTCCGTTTATATCTTAAAAACGGTGCATCGCAGAGGAAAACTTTTTTAGAATACGTAAAAGCTCATAAAATTATCTACAACTTTTATTCTGTACGGAATTTTGGAAATCCCAGCCGTTTTTGAGTTATAAGCTCCACAAATGTCAATATTTTCGAAAAAAATCATTTTACCTCACATTTTTCATCAAACATTCCTTCATATCGTCTAAAATATTCATCCAAGAAAGAAATTTATTTGAAAGAAGTTGTAAATAATTTAATTACCTTTTAGAATATATATACATATGTAAATAAATCTCCAACCAGTAAATATTTACAGCAATTTTAAGTTTTTTCGTAAAATGTCGTCATTTTCAGAAAATGATATTTTGCCGCTGCACCAAGGATTGTGCAATTGGCAAATGTGGATGCCGAAAAACAATGCTGACCTGTTCTGCAGCGTGCCTTCACTGCCAAGGGAGATGCCTCAATAGCGTGCCTGTTGCCGAGGACGACGATGAAGACGACGTAGAGCCCTTTCAGCAAGAACCATCCACCACTGAGAATGACGATGCCATGGATGAACAACGCTTGCCAGGACCCTCACGTCCAAAGAGGATATGACAACTTGATGTCTGAGAATGTCAAGCCCACTAAAGCATTCATTGCACCGTAGCACGTTATTGTAGCATCTCCGACGACTAACCTAATCACCCATCACAATAATAATGATTATAAAATTAATTCCACTAATCATCTGTTCGAGAACAACTTACCTGCTTTCTTGCGTGCAAAAATTAATAAGGAATTTCCCATGAAGAAAAAACCCGTCTTAATAATTTGGTAAGAAAAAACAGCTTTTTCTGAAAATGACAACATTTTACGAAAAAACTTAAAATTGCTGTAAATATTTACTGGTTGGAGATTTATTTACATATGTGTGGTGAAGCCAACACTCAGGTACGTACCTACTTAAGGTATGTACCTGTGCAGCACGGTGATGTCGCCGCATGGTACAACTGGGAACGGAACACGAAGAATACCTACCTACCTGCGCTGACATATTTGGAATCTCATCGCACTTTATGGAAAGTATCGGAGCATTTACATTTCCTGTACATTAGGCGTCAGAACCATCGAGAAACGTATCGTATTCTCTCGATATTACCAGCCGAATTATTAAACCGTTACCTCCGCCGCGGCATTATAAAAGCCGGAGTAATGGTTTGACCCAGTCAGTCGATAGAGTAGCAAGCCAAACAACTTGTACCGTTATTTACAACTGTCTAGCTCCGTGTAATATTTATATATATTCTAAAAGGTAATTAAATTATTTACAACTTCTTTCAAATAAATTTCTTTCTTGGATGAATATTTTAGACGATATGAAGGAATGTTTGGTGAAAAATGTGAGGTAAAATGATTTTTTTCGAAAATATTGACATTTGTGGAGCGTATAACTCAAAAACGGCTGGGATTTCCAAAATTACGTATAGAATAAAAGTTGTAGATAATTTTATGAGCTTTTACTTATTCTAAAAAAGTTTTCCTTTGCGATGCACCGTTTTTGAGATATAAACGGAAACCCGAAAATCGGGCCCTAGCTCACCACCTAGACGTCAGGACTTTTAGTATGTTCACACCCTAAGCACCCTAAACAAGTCCTGAAAGAATCGCTTAGGTTCCTGCTCACGCACTCTACACCTCCTTTTGGACCATTCGTTTACTGGACTATGAAGCAGAAATTCGACCAAAATTATGCCTTTTCGATCTCAAAACACTGAGGCCATGAATTTTTTGCCGGAAATTGTCGTTTTGAATTTTTTGGCAGATGGGGAATTGGTGTGACGCCACTTTTACGACTGTTTTTTTACAGGCATGTAATGAGTCGCCACTGTCGTCTCTAGTCAGAATAGAGCTCAGAAATCCTCACCTTTTTTTCTTGTAAGTGTTACTCCTTCCGTGAGTAAAAAGCAGGTCACAGATTTTTTGCCGATATCTTTCACGCAATTGGACATTACAACGTGAGTTTACGTACTACCATGTTCCTGCGATGCTCGTTCTGGACAAGAGACCCCCTCTACCACTCAGTGCTGCCAACCACCCAAGAAACAAAAAAAAAACAGCCCGTTATGGTTACAATACACTTACTTTGTGAACATCCCTGGTAAAATGATTTTTTTTTAACTTTTGTTATTTACCTTTGACTACAGTACCCGCCAAACTTTAATACCGATCTGACGTTAAATAGACGAGTTTAAGAACCGAAAAGCGGCATGCCTCCCCGTTCACGCTTTTCTCTCTCGCTCGTATGTTTTACGCATATTTCTCTTTCACTTGTGTTCATTGTAAAGTCAGTAAACGACTGTACCTGCGCGAGAATGGATCGTATCAAGTTCGTCATTTAATTTTTGTACTAAATATGATAAACAAATTCGTATTCAAGAGTTTAATCACGCGCGTATTCGAATCGACGATGGTTTGTAATTTGATATGGGTACCGCCGCCCCGGGAACGATTTATTGGATGACTAACACCTCTACCACAGGTCACCCCAAGTGGTTCGCTACGTTTGACTTAGCAAGGGTGTCCGGGTTCATGGGGTGAGGTTTGTCCGGGTCTTGGCGGCGGATGCGTCTTCCCACCAAGTACGTGGCAGGCCGGATCGGGAGAGACTAGTCTCTCCAGCAGGACTCTCTTTCACCGCAGTGGGAGGGTTGAATTCATACATCCGTTACTCCTGGACACACTAAGCCCCAGATTCCCGCCCACCCCTCGTACCCTTTTCCTTGCCAGAACCTCCTCTCCATCCTTTTCTAAAAATACCCCCCACACAGCATCCCCAAAGATAACTTAGGCTCTGAAGGGAATTATTTTCCCCGGGGTCTCCTATGTGGAGCTTATGTAAAAAGCGTATGTAATAAAATTAGGTTCGTAATCCAGGAAAAATTTTACAAAAATTTTAACAAACAACAAAAAAATTACAATTTTATTAATTGAAACAATTTCGAATCGTTCTTAATATACTCGTATTGTAGCTACTTTCGTGTATGTGCATTACGCCAAATTTCAGTTTATGATTGTAATTTTTTTTTCAAACATTATCGCGAAAATTCTATTCTATATAAATAAAAATGAATCGCCGAAATGTATGTACGCGCATAACTTCCGAACGACTGCACAAAATTGGATAATTCTTTTTTTTGTGTTCGTTATTGTCAGGACAGGGTTTGTATAAAATTACTGGTAATTACGAAATTTGTATAAAAAAATTGCAATAGGTGGCACGCGTGCTGTTTGAAAACTGAATGTAACGGGATTGAATGTAGAGGAAGGAGAGGCGGAAGGGGAACGGGACGAATGGGAAAGGACACGCAGGGAGAAACAATTTCTTTATTCAATGGCATAGCAATGCATGCCGGGAACCAGCTAGTTTATAATAAAAAAGGACAATCAAAACAACAATCAACCATAGAATATTCTTTACTCCATGGCAGTGGTTTTTAATCTGGGTTCGGTGAGCCAGTCTCAGGGGTTCGGTGGAAGGCAAGACACATCCCGAAAAAAATTACGAAGAATATTGACACTATCCCATCCCGCCCCATCCTATCCCATTACGAACCCCTTGTGATAATCCGCCGTCACTGAGATCACGCCCTACTTTCCAATTAAGCAATTAACAAGGGTTCGGCGAATGCGCATGTGAAACTGGAACCACTGTAATACGCAGTAAGCACTCAACGAATATTTTATTCGTAATAATTTTATTACCCGACTTCGGTCGAGTTTAGGCTCTGCTTTCGGGTATTTTATTGTTGAAAAATATAGAACAAGCATCGCGAAACATTCGCTTGTACCTAGATTACATGAAGTTAGTAATAGATACACAGATGTGGCGGATCTATTTAACTGCACGAAAGGTGGGTAAGAATTTTAATTTCTTAAAATCAAATATTTTATCGTATTAAGTTACCATACCGTCGTTGCGGCGGGCGTAACGTCAACTATCGTTTCAAGATCTCGCGCGCCGACGCCGATTGAATAAGAAAATAAAGATCCGTATCCGCGGATCTTGACACCAAATATCCGTATTCGGATCCGTATCTGCAGAAACACTGTTTTAACGATCCAGCACATCACTACTCTCTACAGCTTGACATACTTCATACTGCAATCGCTTACTCTCTAAAGCTTGACATACTTAACTTTACAAGTGATCGATTACTCTCTACAGCTTGACACACTTAACTTTGCAATCAATCGGTTACTCTCTAAAGCTTGACATACGTAACTTTACAAGTGATCGATTACTCACTACATTTTTATAAACTTAACTTTGCAAAAAAATGTCAACTGACAACAAAATGCTGTCAACATGTTTTACTCAAAATAAGCTCAGGAACAGCCGGTTAAGAGATGTATCCTGTACACCCTGTATTTATATTTTTATAAATTAAGCGGAGACAAATTACTGAGCATTCAGGACATGAACCCATTTTACCTATGTATTTCCTTCACCAGAGTTGTCATTGGATCTGAGTCTTGTTTCCATCAGGCCGGAATGTTGGCACTGTAGGTGAATTGGAGAATCTCTTCACATTTCTGCATATATTGGTGTTTTCCACTCCCAACAGCTGTTTTTTTTTTTTCGGCAAAAAAGTTTTGTCAAGATAGCAGAGCAGAGAAATGCGTCGGATTCCCACCCTGGTGTTGTGGGTTCAATACCTCCGCTAGCTCTGCTCCTAGTCCTCCATCATTTAACAAGCAACATTTTCCGCTTGTAATGTTGGTAGTAGGAGTTTTTCGAATATTGTCAGGTAATTCGTAAACCGGGAATGTTAAAAATATATTAAGATAATGGTGCTTCCGCTCCATTCCTTGCTAACTCGGTACCTTTTTTAAAATGTGAATATCGCACAAGAAATTGGAGTACATAGCTTGCAAACTATACAATACACTACCAACTACGATCAGACAAAGTGACTCCTTTACAAAATTCAAACAAGATATTAAAAAATGGATTATAAGAGTATTGGACGCCACACTATCACAAATATCTGTAAAATAAATCACACATAGACATAAATAACTATTCACATACAACCTAACCCATATAAAACAAAGGAAAATAATGGAATCCTGTCAAATTTAACCTATAAATAGACTAGGCAGAATTGATTTCATTACTCCATCTCCAACATTTATAAAATAACTCTCTTTAAAAGATTTATTACCCTTCCAATCACCCTTCTGTTTTAATTCTATTCATAATATGTATTTTACCTGAAATATCCTTGTAATTACTATATTCATTTATATACCTGTACGCCTGTCTCGACACAGGTATACCCTAGTGAGACAGGCATACAAATAAAACCACTGTAAACATATTTTATTATAGATAAATAAATAAAAAAAATTTAAAAAAATCCTCAGCAATGAGAAACCGACGTGAGAAGAAAACCGCACAAGAGTCTCAACTGCTCTTAACAGTCTGGAGCCAGTAAGAATATGGCATCCCCAATCGGGGTATCGACTCTTTGGAATAACAAGGTTCTATCTGTCGCGGTAATGACGTGCGATAGTGAACTCTAAATTTTAAATCAATAAAAACTTTAAATTAAATGAAGACAATAATAGCGAAACTCCACCGAAATATTGGCACCTCTGGGACTCGAACCCAGGACCTTCGGCCTTCCCGGCTGCGGCTCCACCAACTGAGCTAAGGTGTCCCTATCCGATTCGGTCATTTTAAACTGTATCATACTTCGACTAAGAACTACCAACGTTATCCTCATTTTCTTAACGCATATTTTATTGCCTGCTATCTTCATGTATGATTGCAAGATTCAAACCCCAACTAAAAATCTTTTTTCTGATTTTTCTGTTTCCAGATTTTTGATGGAGTTTCGATAATATTGTCTTCATTTAATTAAATATTACAGTTTGAGATTTTACTCATAAAGTTAAAAATAAATCTAAAGCAACTTACTGTAGATCCCATTATCGCACGACGTTCCCGCGACAGATGGAACCTTATTATTCTAAAGCGATAGGAAGAAGATAGAGAAGAGAACGGTGGGGAAGTAGCTATTTCAAGCATTGTTTCAATAGGGTACAATCACTTTTTTTTTGTTTTTTTACCAAAAATTAGAGAAAAAAATTACAAAGTGGAATGTACAAAAAATATTTTTTTTACGATAGGAATAGTCCTTCAACAACGTTTTGAATATTCACATTTCAAATTCGGGCTAAAACGCCTTCTTCGCGCGGTTTTGTCTTGTGACGTCACTTCGCACTTCTTGACAGCTGACCGTAAATGTCCGTAAATACCGTTTATAATTACTGTATTGTACTAAAGTGTACAAATACAACGTCTTAAACACCAAACAAACTATTTATAAACATCCCAAATGATGTTATTATGTGTAAAAAGCGGTGTCATGCGATGAAAAGGTGCATTCAAAAACTGCCATCATAATCGCGTCGTTTTTTGGCAAATTATCAGATTGTCCTTGTAGAAAACCACTGTCTGTCATGATAATATGTATTTACAATATATGTTTTATACAAACGAATGGGTTTAAGATGCGTAACTAAACGATTATGACTTTCAAACTTATTCAAACCAGCAACTAGAACAAAAACAACTTCACGTGGGACTCGGTGGGTGCGTTGTGACGTCACAATGTAGTCAGTCAATCATGACTCGTTTTTGGTATTTAAATTTTCATACAACTTTAAAAGTGAATTAATTAATTTAATAATTTTTTGGGGGGGTTTTAAGTACAATATTCGAGTTTAGTTGTTTTTTTTTTACATATATTAAATGCATTGAAAACACTATATTACATATACTGCGTGTACCCTATTCTGAATGGTTGTCTTATGGGTGATACTGAGACCGTATCTTCCACTCTTGAATGTGCCGCAATTATACTATATATTATTTTAAATTAGTAAATTGTGAAATAACACAAATAAAATTTATTGTTCACACCGGGATTTCAAACCGCAACCTATTTCACACATAAAACTTCACTACATGGCCCAACACCGACTTCAACTTCTGTTCTGTTTATTGAGTCCTATTACAATTATTAAAGTAGGCTGTAATCTTAGATAATAATTTTATAGTTGTGGTGTGGTGAGAACTATATAAAAAATTCATTTCAATGTATTTATTATTTTCGAAGATATATCGATTTAAAACTAATTCAATTTTCTCAAAAATGTTTTTGCCTGCCTAAAGCATGTTGATGTAGGTACATACTTCTCTATTTTTAATTTTAAAAATATTATTTTAATAAATGCTAATAGTAGCTAGTTTTATTCAGAATAGCAAAAAAAAATGTAGTTTAAAAATGCCACATGGGAGGATTCATGCCTCGAAAATGCCTAGTTTACAAGCAACTATCTGGGAAATTCACTATCTGTTAGTAAACTCGCCCAGTGTCATCGTGTCACTTGCTAACTAGCAGCAACTAGCAGATTGTTGACAATCTACGGAAAAAAGTTGAAAGGTCGTCAACTTTACTCGCCTACACGCTAGCTCCGCTTGCTCGTGATTGGTTTATTTATGTTTCCAACATGGCTTCCGATAAACAGCTGATTTCGACTGTCAAACATTGAAGAATTAGTTCACGCAGTGGTCGTTATTCTTGTTACTGGCTCTAGCAGCGGCCTCAGTTTCCTACATGTTCCTACGCTTCTGAGCGAGTGGACAGTTTTGTGTGTCATCATGACAATCTCACTCGCCGATTTACCCGCTTTTAGATAGTAGCTTGTAACTCGCCGTGTGTCATCGAGGCTGCTGATAGCGTTATCTTTAGGGAGATAACATTTTGCACAGATTTAGGACAGTTAATTTCTATCTTTCGTATATCAACTATGGAATAAAAATTACTGTTAATAAGCGGGTGTAAATAATAAAACGATCTTATAAATACTGACAGATCATCTGGTAAATATAAAATAAAATATTTATATAATTTTACGTGTATGTCAATAGTCAAGATTGTGCACAATCTATAAAGGAGAAATATGGATTTTTAAGGAAGAAAAATACATTTTGTTCAATTTGGTTGAGTTAATTCTTTATCTTTGTCCAGGACAATATGTCTTGTTAAATCAATTTATTATGAATCCAGTACACATGGAAAATTGCGGATAGATAACTAAATAAATCATTTTATTTTAAATACTTATAAATGTTGTTATCCTTACCTCTTATGATCATCTTGAGAATGTGACGTTCACCTATTATTACCTAAAATATAATAAATAATATCACTTTTCACAAAGGCATAAAACTATCACACACAAAAATATGTTTTTGACACTGACAGATACAATTCAAAATATCATAGACTATTCAACCAATAAGCCCATAGACCAAAGAATTACGTGTTTCCTCCTCAATCTGTTTGGTCCTACCTCTGAGAGTTCCATTATTACTTCTCTTTCTGTTACACATATTGTTAACGCAAAAGAAAGAGAGAGCATAACGGTTCTATCAATGGTATGCTTGATCATAACATGGTATCATTCAACAGCCTTATAATAATAATAATAAATAAAAAAAGTACACTATCAGTGTAACAGGGAAAGAATGTCGATGTCGAAACACCCCACAAAAATTATGTAAAAAAATACAATTTATTGTGAAGCTGTAACGATGGATTTCAGTTAACGTATTAACGAAGTTTATTTTGTATTCAAAATTTTTACTTATATTTTATTCATATTTTAAAACCTGTTTTGATTAATTGACTGACGTAATCAGACGTAATGATATTATAATATGTACCTATAATAATTAATTATCTTGACACCACTTGACAAAGTTTGAACTTTGTTCATAGAGCGATCAAATGAAGATATATTATTATAATTTATAATCTACAGGAGTTCGGAGTGTGTGGTTTGGTTTATCTATGAGTCCAGAGTAGCCAGAACCACCTCAACCCAGGCCAGGACACTGAATCACGTTAGCCTAATATATTTCTTATCTCCTACTTATATTTTTTATAGTAAGTGCCAAACTTTGTCGAACTGACGTTGATAAAGATATCGTCGCAATAGGTCCGAAAGCGTCATGCCTCCCTGTCCTCGCCTTTCTCTGTCGCACTTGTGTTTTACACATCTTTCTCTTTCGCTTACGGTCATTGTAAAGTGAGTGAACCTGTGCGAGAGTGGATTGTATCAAGTTCAGGTCGGCATTGGAGTTTAGCATGTACTGTCCTTTACATATTTTTTTATAAAGTTTTTACAATTATTCAAAGAAGTTTGCATTATGTGTAGGTTTCCATGTTATGCTCACCATAACATGGAAACCACAAGATAAAAATTCACACTTAACACCTGAAAATTTAAATTCAATTAGTTCCTCACTTGCTGACACAATCCATTGCTCCGAATTGAACCAATATAATTCCATTAAAAATTCCAATAAACGTATACTAGATTTAGTTATCTGTAATGAGGAATGCCTCGTATCTCAAGCATACAACCCTCTCGTCAGAGAGGATTTACGCCATCCATCGCTCAAAATCATACTACAATTAGACACACTTCCAACAATTAATGCTCCACGAAAAGAAATTTATCGGTATGATAAAGCTGATTATGATTTAATTAACCAACACCTGTCTAAAACTGACTGGTCTTTTACTCACGATAATGCTGACGTTGACGAAGCAATTTATACTTTTTATGACATTTTAAATAACAACATTAACCAGTTTGTCCCCAAACGTTACATCAAAAAGAAAAAATTTCCCAACTGGTACTCACCTCCCATAATCAAAATCATCAAAGAGAAACAAAGACTACACAAAAAATGGAAATCAAATAATAATCCAGTAGATTACATCGAGTTTTCTATCAAACGCATACAACAAAAAACACTTACAGAAACATTGTTACACCCAATATATAAGTTCAGTTGAGTCTAGTATTCCAACTAACAATAAAAGTCTCTGGAATTACGCTAAAAACAAAAATAGGACAAATGGCATACCATAAATCATGAACCGTAAAGACAAGTCAGGCACCGTGCTCATCAAGTGTGCCAACTGTTCTGTAAACACTTCCAATCTACTTACATAAGCGATGAGGGCACGGATGATCCCAGTAATATAGATAATTCTACCTGCGTTAATAATGATAACCCGATCGGGAGCGTACAAATAAACAACTCATTGGTCAATAAATACTTGAATAAATTGGATGTTACTAAGGGTGGGGGCAGTGATGGTATCTCGCCATATTTTATCTCAAAATGTGCCAAAACTCTTGCATATCCTTTAACTAACTTATTTAACATGTCCTTAAAAAAATGAATATTTCCCACAAAATTCAAAGAAGCCATTATAATCCCCATCCATAAAACAGGTTCAAAAAGTTTTAAATTATCGCCCAATCTCAATACTCACAGTATTTAGTAAACTCTTTGGGCGAATTGTGTATGATCAAATTTATATAACTATTGTCCGCAGCATACAAAATCAACAACATGGTTTTTAACAAAAAAGGTCAGTACTAACAAACTTAGTCAACTTTACTGAATACTTAACAAGCAATATGGATAATGGACACCAAGTAGATGTTATCTACACAGATTAATCGAAAGCTTTCGATAAAGTCAACCACTCTATCCTCATTAAAAAATTACACCAATTAGGAATCCATGGCGACTTACTTAGGTGGCTAACTTCATATCTGCATAGAAGACTACAGTGCGTATCAGTTGAGGGAACTAAGTCTAGCTTTTTTACTGTGCCCTCTGGCGTACCGCAAGGTTCTCACTTGGGGCCATTATTGTTTAATGTATATATATTTGATAATTATAAATGTTTTTTACATGCTAAATACCTAGCATACGCAGATGACAAAAAAATATATTTAGTAATCAATGACTGCATAAAACTTCAAGAAGACCTAAATCGTTTTTTTGCATACTGTAAATTAAACAAATTAATCGTAAACATTTCTAAGTGCAACAAATTATCTTTTACGCATAACAAAAATAAAATTTCTTTTAATTATAACTTTCATGATACACATATCAATGAAATAGAATCAATCCATGACCTTGGGGTAGTACTGGAAGTAAAACTAAATTTTATCAAACACATTAACAAAACAATCAACAAAGCCAATAAAATGTTGGGATTTATAATTCGCATATCTAAACCTTTTCGCAATATTAAAACTCTCTATTCCCTTTACACCACGTATATCCGCCCCCACTTAGAATACTGCACACTAATTTGGGCACCGTTCTACCAATGCCATATTGACAGAATCGAAAGTGTGCAAAACAAATTTTTTAAACACATAAATTATAAATTCAAATTACTCTTTGCAAATAACACCGAATCCTTAAAATTTCACAACTTTACTCCACTTCAAACACGAAGATTAATATCTGATCAAATATTTTTATACAAAATTCTGAATAACGGCCTGGACTCTCCTGTAAATTATTTAAGAATTCACATACCTACAATGCCAACCAGACTAAACCATTTTTTTCATTTGCCCGCATGCAGAACCAACCTTAGAAAAAATTCTCCAATCCCCCGTATATGCGCGCAATATAACACGCAATTTAACAATATCGATATTCTTAATAATACTCTTGTGAAATACCGAAACGAAGTCAAGCGTATGACCACAAATGTTAATTACATTGCACAACTATAGAAAAGGTACATCATGAGCATCTCCTGTCCCCATCCCATCTTCCTCTGCCTCTTGCCCTTTCCTATTCCTTCTTCCTTCTAATACAGTTATATACAGGGTGTTAAGGGACGTACTTGACTTACTTTAACCAGTGATTTCTGACATTATTTGGAGTAAAAAATTTAAATGAAATTTTGGTCTTCGGTGACTTTTTTTGATGACTTTTTTTTCAATTTTATTTTTCTCCAAATTCAAACAAAAAAAAAATTTCTTCCGCATGTCATCACTGGTCACACAGTCGATTAACAAACCAACCCCTTACCCCGCCTCCAACTGTCAAACATCTATCATTTTTTATGTTTTTGTAGAAAAAATAAATAAAAAAAAACATTGAAAATTTCACCGGAGACCAAAATTTCATTTACATTTTTTACTCCAAATAATGTCAGGAATCACTGGTTAAAGTAAGTCAAGTACGTCCCTTAACACCCTGTATATATATATATATTTATTTTTTTGTTGTTATTTTCATTTAATGGTTATTACCAATTACAATTTTATATTATATCATAATAACCAACATTAGCATAAGAAACTGTTTTGACTTACCTCATCTTTAACCTATTGTACAACTCATTCTGTATAAAAATTGCTGTTTGTTTCTTACAATAAATAAATAAATAACGTTATTTTATTAAATAATTAAAAATTTTCTTTTTCCAAATTCCCCAGGATTTTCTTTTATGCAGTCAAATATTAGAAAGCAAAATATTTATATTTCTTTGACTACAATAAATAATTTAAAAAAATTATGTCTTCATAAAATATTTATTTTGGTAAACTTTCGAAATCACAGGACATGCATAAGAACACCTTACTATAAAAGACAAATTTTTGCATTTGGGGCGATGGAAAATACTGCATTCAAAATTTCGATTACGTAAAATGTGAATTATATGAGGTCGTGGCCATTTGGCGCTTTCCCCGTGGGCTAATTCAGATACAGATTGCTCGATTGCTTGATGACTCGCTCGACAATATAGGTAACAAATTGTGACAACGTCCTCGAGTGTGAGACTCAGACACACTCAGTGGCACAAATAGGCTGATTTCTTTATAATTTACTGTTCTGTTCTGTTTTTGATGCGTGGACGTTGAAAAGATATAACAAAGTGTTTATTGTTTTCTCTCTTTCTCTTTATTAATATAATTTTCTAAATATAGTTTTCTTGTCTAATCTTGAATTTGCTGAACCGATTTGTTATTAATTTGACACATCTCGATTATGAGTGTACATTGGACTGTAGTTTATGTTACTTTATTAATAATTAGCACCTGTTTTCAGAGGAATAATGGCAGCATCGAAAATGCAGGACTTATTTCCTGACTTTCCATCAGGACCCTTATCAGTCTACAGGGATAAAGCTTCATTCAATTGGAAAAAACTGAAATTAGCTATTGATGGAGAAGAACTAATCCGCTACAAGGTAAGGAAAATATATTTAATATTTGACAGACTCTTGCCAAAGATTAGTATTCTATATCTGCTAATGGGCTTTCTCAAGTGGTGAGAGAACCCTAGAAATTCTGACTCGCCAATCTATATTATCATTCACACTTTTCTTCAGCTTATTATTCTACGACTGTGATTATTTATGTTTATAAATTTTTTAATAAATTAAAAAGTTTTTCTTAAGGGCTGTGAAAATCTAAAATCATTTTCTATTTTGTGAATGGATATAATGCATATACAAGGTTAGTGAAATGAGTAAGATTAAGAAAGGGACTCTTAGATGGTTTGGGCATGTAGAGCGGATGAATAAATAAAGGAGTATAAGAAGAATATATGACGCGAATATGAAAGGGACCGGGACGCCCGAGGAAGACATGGTGCGATCAAATTTGGCTACGTCAAGAGTCAGAATAACTAAGGGGTATGTTAGAGACGATATTTGAATGTGAATGAAGCAAAAGTGTGTGTGTGTGTAGATGAGTTGTTTAGCCTACTGCCTACTCCTGTGGGGAAACAGCACAACATGATAGATGTTTAATTAATTATTTTATGAATAAGTATTTTACCATAAAATTTCCAGAGCATTATGTTCCCATCAAGGCGTTGAGGGCTCAATCCCTTGCTGTTTTTTTTTTTACATTAGCTCCACACAAGAGGCCCTGAGGAAAACAATTTTCCTCAAGGCCTATGTCATCTTTAGGGTTGCTGTGTGGAGGTTCCAAGACCTAGACCCACCCTAAGAACCCGGGCACCCCTGGTAAGTCACTAAATGTAGCGAACCACTTGGAGTGACCTGTGGCAGAAGTGTTGGTTATCAAATAAATGGTTCCAGGGGCGGCATTACCCATACCCGCCTCCCAAATTGATTCATCCTCCTTCAATGCACAAACAACATTTTCATTTATTATTTATTTATTAATTTACGTATGATAGTCAATTAAAAACATAATAATAACACGAATAAAAAAGCAGAGATGACAGTGAAGGGAGAGCACATATAAACGAATAGCAATGACAATTTAAAATGAAATAATTAAATAATTAAAAACACTTTGTTTTTACCACGATAATCTTTATTGAAAAATAATTAAATTATTTTAATATTTTTCGAAAAGAAACATACGCTGGTATAATTATACACAACTCATCTAACCATCCATTTTCACAAAAACTCTTAGCTTTCCATTATTTGATCAATAGATTAATTAATATCCCGTTATCCCCAAATAATTTCAAAGCTGAACTTAACACCATTAAAATAATTGCATCTAATAATGGTTATAACTCCAAATTAATAGACGATATATTAAACAAAAAATATAAGAAAAAATTTCATTTGTCCTACATATACCCATTGCTTACTGATAATATTAAAAAACAATGGAGAAAAATATTGTTTGTAAATCATCAAACCTCCAATTTAATCATGAAAAAAATTCCTAATACAATACAGCCTGCTTTTTATACGAATAATAAATTGAAAAATTATATTTTAAATAACAAGGACAAAAACCAAAAAATTAAAAATCCGGAGTTTACCAATTGAATTGTAATGACTGCAACCATTTTTACGAAGGTAAAATTGCAGAAATTTTGAAACGAGGATTAAGGAACATTTGAGATGTCTAAATAGCAATAATTATTCGGAATTTGCTAACCATCTAATTTTAATTTAACCTTCATTTGATATAAATACTGGTTTTAAAATTTTACACACTAATGTTAGTGGTTTTCACTTAGATCTTTTAGAAATATTAGAAATTAGGAAAAATGTCAATAGAAATTAAAATATTATTAACAATCAAATTAATTTTGTGAATTACCCTATCTTAAACATATATCCATTGTAATTTTTGTCTTTGTTCTTCTAAGAACCCCCCCTTTCCATCTCTCCCCCCCCCCCTTGTTGATCTTCTAAGCACCTCCCCTTTCCACCTCTCTCCTCCCCCACTACTTCCATTTCTACCCACACCTGTCTTTCTATGTTTGATCATTTAGTTTTAGTACATTATATGTCCTGATGAAGAGAACATCGTTCTTGAAACATGTTGACTTTTAAATAAAGATTATCGTGGTAAAAACAAAGTGTTTTTAATTATTTCATCAATAAAATGGTGCCACAAAGTGAATTTGCAAAATTTGAAGAAGTGACAATATAAAATGTTAAAAGTACATATAGAAGACACTACAAGTCAAAGCATGAAGAAGCATTTAAATATTGCTTAACGACTGCCGAAAGTCATTTAGTTTTACACCAAAAAATTCAACGCTTTGACTTGACATTCTGGATAAAGGAGAATGGTATTCATAATTAGTCGAATGTTGATTGAGGAACAGCAATTCATTATTTCGGAGTCTACGGGAAGGGATGTTAAACTGATTACGATGATAATGGAAGGAATTCAAAGTCGTTTGTAACCCCTAGCGTAGGGAGTGTGGCAAACCCATCACTCAAGGTGTCGAAACACGATCTACAATAGCCACCTTTAGAGTATTTAGATTGGTTCATCTTTTGTTTCCCTTTATTCCCACGGGACCAAAATTGGGCCATGGGAACACAAAAACTGGGAGCTTTTTGGGATCCTAGGGGAGAGGAGAGCTGAGGCCACCTCGGTGGACTCGTCCCTCTTGGAGCCTTCGGAGAACCCAAATAAAGAGGATCTTCCAATGGGAAAACCCTTACCGCTACACATACGTGAAAAAACAGGGACCCCGGAAACAAACTCAAAGGAACGAGGTGAAATGGAAGATAGCACGATGGGCCCATAGACTGAATGTTCACGGGAACTATCCATATACAGCTCCACTTTAATAAATAGAAATTCCTAACCTGGGAATGTTTGTCTTTTTTTTAATATTTGTTTTTTATTGTCTTTCAGAATGACATTTGGGCGATGTTGCAGAAGTATGGCGGCTCAAAAGACCTGGCTGATACTCTTCCCGTTGATGCCCAGCGCCTTCTCACACAGAAACGCGTCATGCTCCTGACTGCTAAAGCTAAACTACCATTTGAAGAGGTAAACTTATTCATACCTAACTGAACTTCTTCTTTAATTTCTTCAAAGTTCAGTTTTCCCTTTATGATTCAACCATTTTAGGTCAAACATGCCATTTCTCAGAGGAACGGTTTGAACCTTTCAATTGTCCCTCTAAATCAAAATATATTAGGTTTCACTGTTTTATTTATTAGTGGACCATTTGTGTATCTGTATACACAGAGTGTACACATTTGTGTATCTGTAGAATTCGGATATAACGACCCTCAAGGGGCCGTCGATACTTTGTCGTACTAACCGGACGATGCACAAAACGGCCGGATAATTTAAGCTTGTTTTTACATGAGACACGCCGAACTCCTTCGCGAGGGTTACGTTAGATTCACCGGCTTCTAAACGGTGTAATATAGCACTTTTTTCTTCAATTGAAAAACACTTTCGCTTCACGGAGTTTTTAACCTAGTCACAACAGATGTTAAACACTGACTGTGATTAAGCGTCTTAATAAGGATAGGTGTTAGGGGAGTAGCCGGGTGCGGGGAGTGGGCGAGGCACGGGGCGGTGAGGTATTGGTGCGTAGGTTTTGTGAACAAAACACTGCGCGTCATTCTAACTGTCGCATTATCATTAAAATAGGTCGCTTTAAGCAGTTGGTCGCTTAAAACTGAGTCATACTAAACGGATAAGTTTTCCTAGTAACTAACTATGAAACCTAACTTGAGTTTATGTTGTCGTCGCTAAAAATGGTAAGACGTTATAAGCGAAGTCGTTATATCCGAATTCTACTGTAATTGCAAAGTCCAGTTTTAACTTGACAGTTTTGCATTTCATTTGTTTGTAAGTTTAGATTCAAGATGGTGGACTTTTTAATGGTTCGGTATAGATTATTTTTAAAATGTGAAATTGCCATGTTTATCTGGACTTTGCGTATTGCTTCGTTTGTTACCGTGCTGCTGGAACGAAACAGAATGTTTATCACATGACCCGCCGCTAGGTTTATATCTGACTACTCAGTTGTGATGTGTGATGAAAAAATATATATATTGAAGTGAAAACTTCTTTAGCACCGTTGTGATTTGAAACTCGATGAAACGGAAACGATGCTAAAAAACACATCTATAGCAGTGGTTCCCAAACTCTTTTGGTTCACGGACCCCTTTTCCAAACTGTTTTGGCCCACGGACCCCGGGGCGGGTAGCACAACAGAGGAGGCGGAATGGGATAGGGTGGAACAGCATATTTACAACAGAGGGGGCGAAATGGGATACGGGGTGGGGTGAAATGGGTCCCGCACCATTCCATTACGCCCCTCCCCTGAAGAAACTTCCATATGAATAAAAATGTGTCAAAACCTTGCCACGGACTCCCTGACGTCATTCAGTGACCTCCAAATCAATTTCTATTTTCCACAGACCCCCTGAATGATCCAGGGGACCCCTGGGGGTCCGTACGGACCACTTTGGGAACCCCTGATCTACAGGATTTAGCAAGAGAATGAGATATAATGAAACCTCACCTACGTACAGTACCTACGAAGCGTTGCGCTCTGTCAAGATGCGCGCATTGGCCGCTTTGATTATGAGCTCACTTTTTAAGGCTCCTATTGGTTGAGATTGTGTGGGTGAAGGCTTCACTTCTGCCGCATGTGAAGTGCATTTTTTTTTTTCAAATATGCTCAGAAACCGCTGTTTTAAATCCTTTGGGTGGCGTGCTCTTACTGTATTTAGGTAGTTTATTTTTTATAGTTTTTTTTTTTACTGTTCGAACTTATCGCCCTTGTACAAACTGAGTCCAGTGTATTTCAAAGTTTCCTGGTATTATATACATAAAACTTTTATCCTTAGATTGCTGCCAACCCAAAGCTGCACTATGCGTGGTGCGAAGCCGTCTTCATGTACGACCTCACAACTGGCATGGCCCACAGCGTCCCCCATAAGATGTTCTACTCTGTTGTAAAGAACCTAGGCACTGAGCGCCACCAGCACATCCTCCGTGACGCCGATGAGAACAAGATCATGGGGTGTTTCGCCCTCACGGAGGTGGCCCATGGGTCCAATGCTAAGGGGATGAGAACTACGGCTACATTTGACCCTAAGACAAAAGAGTTTGTGCTGAATTCGGAAAATTTTGAAGCTGCAAAATGTTGGGTGGGATTGTTAGGTATTGTATTTTTTTATTTTGTTTTAGTAATCTGAACTATTTCATGAGCCTTCTGGCATCCGGTTTTTGACAAATCTTCCTCAAATGTCTCGTTTTGTCGATTCTTGACGACCCTTACTCATCCAAGACCGGATGATGAGACCTAAGCTTCTCTCTCCCAACCAAGGAAGTGCTCTTGTATAGTGGATCCAATTATGTATTATTATTTTTTTTACATTAAGTCCTCACAGGAGGCCCTGGGGAAAATAATTTTGCTCAGGGCTTATGTCATCCGAATGAACATTGGTCTTGAAGAGACTCATGTTGTAGGAAGGATTAAACACATAGGTCGGAAAATCGTTCCACAGCTGAGCTTTTGAACTCATGAACGAGTCGAAGAAGCTACCCGTTCTCATGTGGCAAATGTCAACCGTGTACATTAAGGTGGTCCAGGCCCATATTATAGTAAAAAAAATAAATTCAAATATAGGTGTAGCCACCCGCTTGATTTGTTACACCTACCATTCCTATTAAGTGTTAGAAGTTTCTGTCAAAAAGTTCAGGATTGTAAAACACGTAATTTAAGGTATATTAATATTACAAGTATTTTAATCAAATAAGTATACAAAGTATTTAAATGTGAACTAAATTTGGTAACAAAGCAATAATTAACGTAATATTAGTCGCAATCGTTCAAAACTGTGTTTGTTAACTCCTTTTTGGATGTTTTAGTAGAAACGATTTTTCTATTTTGTTCATCGATGTGAAGTAAAAATTGCCTTTCTTCCTCATTCTTAGTGAGTATCATGTTGTAATCTTCAAATAGTTTAACACCTCTCTCCGCTGTATTATTAACAACACGCCAATTTTTGACGCAGCTTTTGCCTTGAAGGTAATCAACATTGTCATTCCAAGTCTCAGGAGGTAATTGCAAGAAAGCGTCCTTGATATCAAGAAAAGAGTGTTTTCAACGTTCTTTGTGTTGCAAAAGCATCTAATGTAACCTCTGAGGCAAGCTTAGCAAAATCACCTCGTACTGAACGATTACATCAGACAGCTTGTCAGAAAACAAGGCAAATGCAACTAGTTCATCTGACAAATACTATTACTGACGCTCTAAGACACCCCTAGCTGCTATACTGACTTCGGAATCAATTTTAAGCTCTTACTGGTGCATCTGCCGCCAAAGGCGCTTCGATCCAAACTTTGGTGTAGATGAGAACACCAAAACTAACAAATTGTACCATTTGTTTTTCTTCTCTCTTGGTTAGTTTAAATGCTTGTAAATTATTTCGAAAGAGAAAAATCTTCAAGGCATATAGCAATTTCACCATCCAACGAGCATGATGAATCGGACATGGAGTGCGCCAATGTATCTTGGTTTGTTCAAAACAATCATGGTGAGCTTTATTAGCTCTTCGTAATTATCACAATCTTGATTCTCTTCTGATAGAGCGGTTGTAAGACTCTCAAGAGTATTTTCAGGGAACTGTTCTACGTTCTTATTGAGGTCAAGACAATCGTAGTGCTCCTTCGGTAATGTTTTCCAAATATCTTGAAATAGCTGAATCTTTTGAAAAGTGGGATTTGAGGAGAGCTTGATGTCCCAAAACACATTAAATATTTTTGAAAGCATTAATTCAAAAACGTGATGACGACAAGCAAGCCACAAAAGATAATGGCTAATGTTAATGTTGCATTGGCAATATCAAAAAGTTTATCTAGTTCTCTCTTTTTCTTTGTGCTTCAGAATTTCTTCCTCTATTTTTCTTCAACAGCAGCCAGTTCTTATGAAACTTAATCAGTTTTTCAATGCATTGATTTGGTTGTTTGGTCGGAATACTAGATTTACTCCATACTTCTATAAGTTCTTGCATAAGTACTAGAATCTTTCACATCTTTGGATTCATTCATTCATTCATTCATTCATGGATTCAAAACTTGCCGAAGAGTAGGAAGTTGCAACGGCTCAATATCTCGAACCTTAAGTAGAAAAATTTCGTCTTTTTTTCGAGTAGATGAACTCATTTTATTGCACTGATTCACTTCACATTACTAAAAAGTATCAAAACTTTAAATTTGTCTATAAAGTACTCTTTAATAGTTTATTTTAATATTTATTTAATAGTTTAACACACGAAACTGTCCTGTAACAAAAAGTAAAAATGAAGTATTTTACACAAAAAATTCAAAAACAACCCTCGATTGAGCACCCCCTTTTACTTGAGCTATCTCGCTATAATTTTACTATGTTATTTCTATGAATACATGTAACAAATTTACGTGGTGGCCAAATGAAAAATAATAAAATAAAAATTTGTACATATATTGTCAATGAATCAATGACGCTAGTTCCTCGGAGCATCTTTCATTAAAATACCGGTAGAGCAAGGATATCATTCCCGCCCGACGCCTGTGCTCTAAAGATTGCATTCCGTTCATTAAGATGAGAGATCAATCAAACGAACCGCCCGTTTCTGCAGAGTCTAGGATTTTTCAGGTTTTTTGGATATTTTTATCCAGACCAGAGGTGGCTGCCAAATTCTACCGTGGGGCGCACTTGCAATTTGTACAGGGTTAGCAGTCGTGTACTATTAAAGTATCTGCGATCCCTGTACAGTACGCCTAGTTTTTGTGAAGCTAATTTAACTCCGGCTTCGATGAAGCCCCCATACCTGAACTAGTATGGGGGCTCATATATTTAAATTCCCACAGTCATCCTTCAGTTGTGCCACATGTCTTGCAGTCCTGTAGTTCACTAAAAACAACAGACCGTTCCCTTGCATCGTCTGGAATAAAGCATAGCGCGGGATGTGAATGTGACGTGGCAAGCCACCAATGAACTACTAATAAAACGCTCTTTCCGCACACAGCAAGAGACATCTAACTGCTCACCCCTAACAATAGTTCCACTGTCTTTGTGATGAATTGTGATGATTATGTCTGACCTAACATTAATAATTGGTCTGTTTTTTGTCATCCTCGTGTGTATTTTATGTTACTAAGACTGTTTATGTTCCTTAAAGAAATAAATAAATAATTATTTTATTTAATTTTTCACAGGAAAGAGAGCAACTCATGCGGTGGTGTTTGCCAAATTAATTTCTGTGGATGGAAAGGATCAAGGACTCCATTCCTTCGTGGTTCCCATTCGTTGCACTAAATCTCTCAGAGCCTTTCCTGGATTGGTAGTCGGGGACATGGGAGAAAAAATGGCACTGAATGGTATGGACAACGGGTAAGGCTAATCATTTATTAATCTACATTTTATTTACATAAACTCTTTGTAAAGAACTGACTTACCCTTTGTTTTCTAATATTATTGTCGATAAGAATCATACTTATGACCGTGAAGGATACTGTTATTATGCACTACACAATTATACATTAACATCGAACTTACACACACCGAGGGAGTACCAGACGGTAACAGCCTAGATTTCTTAATTGGTCAATATTAAATTACACTACGAGATAAATTTTTGTTCACTGCATAAGTTTCATTAATAGACTGATTGTTCCATGATTTATTGTTGCAAATGTCAAACGTAGGTAAATTGGCTACACACTGTCAGATAAGGATAGGTACTTGGATAGGTGGAGGAAGGGAAATGTATATATGTAGTTGCATCAACATAAAATCTTTTTCTTTGATTTCCCAGGAGTTTCACAGTGTAAGCGTAAAACCCAGTATACACGGCTCTTACTTGGGAAAAATATTCAGATCATTCCTAAAATTGAATGAAAAATTAGATAATTAATTTGAATGTTTGGAATTTTTGCTTGCAGATTCCTGATGTTTAACTCTTACAGAATACCCGCAGCTAATTTACTCAATCAACTGGGAGATGTAGACGATGATGGAAATTACTTCTCTCCCATCGAGAACCCGAGTCTCCGGTTTGCCATGTCTTTCTCGGTGCTGTCTTCGGGTCGAGTGCAAATCGGGGGCATCTCAACGTCTTTTCTTCAGAAAGCCATCACAATAGCGATCAGGTACTCCGCTGTGAGGAAGCAGTTTGGCCCTGATGACTCGGAAGAAGAATTTGCTGTTCTTGAGTACCAACAACAAGTATGGAACTTTGTAATTACCGGATGATGGTTAGAATGGAAAAAGTCATGGTATTTGAAAGTACCCATACTATCACAAACTTGAAAGTAATATCAAGGGTGATTGTGTATCTTTTGCGACAGCATAATCTTGTTAAATTGGCCGTATATGACACATTTTGACAGTTTTTTTTTTAATGTGGTGTTCGTATCACGATAATCGAGCTAAATACTGCGCTTATGCTAAGACACCTCGTTTAAGTAATTATGCTAAAGCCAAAGATGAAGGCGCATATGCCGCGTAATCCTCGTTAAGAGATGTTAGTCACAGGAAAAATTTTCGAATCGAATGTCATAGCGTACAAACATCAAAATAATAAAACAAATGGATAGTCATTTATGAACACCTACATATTAGGCTTATATGTAGGTAGTTATAATAAATAATAATTTGTGTTTTTAAGTAGATAATTAATCCACATCAACTGACATGAACGTACGGTAGGCATAGACAAGCCATTGAAAAGCACTGTAAATCACAGAATTCCGAAGGATTTTCCAATTTTGTCTTCATTGTCTCGTAATGCTGACTTCACACAAAAGATACAGAATCACCCTTGAGGAGAGTATATTATGATGTAGGTACAGAAAAAAGGAAATCATTGAGGAGTTTGTGCAAGTTGATGTATGAATGCAAATGAAGCAAAGATAGTGACACAGAGGTGTCGCATTCCATCCCTTCTGTCCACATCTGCATAAATAAAAATGGTATGGCTTTTTTTGGTAATTTATAACAATTGAATATTTTTATTATTTTCTGCAAGTTTTTCACTCTTTGGTTATTTAATTTTACAGCAATTTCGACTTATTCCATATCTGGCTGCGGCATTCGCAATGGGAATCTTTTCAAACTGGTTTATGGAAGTTCATTCCATCAATGGTAAGTTCCAATAAATTTATAATATCAACATGTACCTATCTAAACGAACAACTAGACAGACATTAACATTTTATATAATCTGTATGTATCATTCCAACTATAGTGTGCATTCCCCAATACAACTTTTACGCAGTCTTGGCAACCAATGCTACAATATGGATGTATAAGACCAAGGGTGCCCAACCCATACCGTTTGGTGGGGCAAAAAAAATTACTGAGCTTATGTGGATCACTTGAGATGGGTTGGGGGGGCAGTCAGCATTTGCATAAATTTAGATCCGTCCATGAATATAGACTGGTTGAGGGAGATATTTTAACCTCTCGTAGGTTTATTCTCAGTTAAAAATAATTGTTTGTCTATGTGTTGTTATTAACTTTGATATAATGTGGTTATATTTTGTTATTTAGAAGTGACAACCAAGTCTCCGGCGGTATATCTAGAGATACATGCATTGTCGTCAGCTACCAAACCCAGCATCACATGGACCTCCAGGGATGGTATTCAAGTCTGCAGAGAGGCTTGCGGGGGACACGGATATCTAAAGGGTAATAATTTCATATTTCTTACCCTTTAACCTCTCCGCGAGTGAGTTTTGGCCAACAAAACTGTAGTGAGGAGTGAGTTTTTTTTTGTTCATTTTTCTAATATTTTTTTATAAATTATCATAGATTAACAAAATTGAAAACCTGCATTGGTGTACTAAATCTATTGTTACTTTTGAACCGTATATTCAAATGAATTAATTTCTTTAAATTTGTTTACATATTGGAAAGGTAAAGAAAAACATAAAAATAAAAAATTTAAAAATATTAATATGTGTAAATAAGGATACAAATATAACCTTCTCTTTTTTCGTAAGTTTTTTTCCACATTTTTATTCAAAAGGTTACAAAAAAACATAATATTCATAAATAGAACAATAATAATTTTTCACTATACTAATAACTAACAAAATAATTGTGTATGATAGTCCTCAAAGCAATCAGGGATGTTCAGGGTCACTACCAAAAGCCTAGAACCACTCGCAATTTTGAAGAAATTAAATGGTGGCTGGCTGCATACAAAACTTGGAACACAAATATCAGGGAAAAAACATAAGAAACATATTATTGCCAATTCTGTAGAATTAATGATTACTTTCCTATAGAGCGTTCGGCATTTAAAATTTTATTGAAAAATGTCACTATTGTGCTCATTTTCCATTTTTTGACGGACCTACTCTAGCCCTTCAGCGTGCCAGGGTTTGTCGTTAAGTACCTGAGTTGCACACCCGGCAGGCTGCCGGGGTTTGTGGCCAATGGGTTAACTAAAAATAATCTTATGTCTTGAATTAAAACGTCATCGATATCAATCCACGAAAATAAACGAACATTGGAAAAAACATGTGCATACAAAAATACTACTTCTTTCCTCTGAAGACTGCTAAATGATGCAAAAAGAATTTTTAAATTAAAACCGTGAAGTCAGTATTGTAGTTATGTATTTCAAATCTTCGACAAACTACGCGCAGATGTCCATAGATGCCACTACAAGTCAAATATTATCATTAAATATGACAGCATTTAAATAATAGTTGCGGACGCAGTGTTTCGGCCATACTCTTCTGGGTATTTTTTCGCTTCGCCAAACCGTCTCGGCCATACTTGTGGAGAGCTTAATTCATTTACCATTAGTTTCACAACTCACTTCATATTACTATGTCTAACTATGACATTCTTCTAACCTTTGTTAAAACTGAATCCCTTTTTTTTGTGGCACAAAAATACATGAACATATCTGTTTCCTTATCATGATTGATGTTAGGGTATTATGCCTTTTCACTCCCTTGTCCTTTAGTCTTTGTTTCGGATTCTTTGCTATAATTTTGCAGTGTCCATCATCGGGGCAGATGTGATGGACTGTCACTGTTAGACTTTCTGATGGTTAAAGGAGGAAGAAGCGCAGCACGGCATAATAACTCAAAAATCAATCATGATAATACTTAATAATCTTATCTATTCTCTGACGGCCTTTGTGGTCGAGGCGTAAGGCACTCGACTAGCAAACAGGAGGTTTCGGGTTCAAATTCAAATCCCGGCATGCGCAAGTAAATTTTATTCAATTGATTTCTGTTATTTCACAATTTAATCATTAAAAAAAATATTAAGTGTATGTATTTGCGCCACGTTCCAGAGTGGAAGTGGTGAAGACCACCATTCAGTATTGAAATGTTGTTTGAGATGGCGTCAGCCATGTTTGGTGACCAGATCTGAATAGCCAGGTACTTCCCCACCTTCCTCTTCCCCATCTCTTTCCCCTCCCCATTAACCTTTAGGCTGCGTTCGAATGTATGGGTGATGTAGCACATTTTTCCATCTTGTTTCGCCGACCAATAATACTAGGGCTGTCCGTAAAATAAGGACACTTAGTCTCGGTGTGGTAGCCGTTCGCGATGGAGACTTTATTTTACGGGCAGCCCTCGTACTTTTTAAAACTGTATTAAACGTATTTCACGTGATCATTCCTTGTGTATACCTTACTTAATATTCATATCTTAATTAATCATAAATAACTCAAAATAATTGTTTTTGGCGGATGTTTATATAAACAAAACGAAATATTACCGAGCAGATAAAACATTACTGAAAATCAACAATGGCCGGCAGTAAGAAGTGGTATTTACGTCTATTTGTGTTTGAATTTTTTTAGCACATTGTTTGATCTGAACGCCGATGTCATGAGCATTTTTTTAAATAAGGATTTGTTTATAAACCTATTTATGTAGCATGCAATCTTACAAATGTGTTTCTTTTTAATCTTCGAGAATGAAAAGACATTTTTCTTTTTGAACAGATTTCTGTGCACTATGTTAGTTGAAATTCTATTTAACATACAATTTAATTATCTAAACACCTCACAAAATTCAGTTTAACTGACACTGGAATCAAAGCTCAAAAGACAAATGTATTTTAACATTTTAATAAAATAATTGTTTATTCCTGCGAAAAGAGATTTTCCAATGAAATTCCTAATTTAACATTGCAAAATAAACTATCGCGATATCAGCCTAAAACGAAAATCAGCGCACGGTTCTACTGGTATCGCAATAATTGCCCTCTGCGCCCGTGCGCCGGAAAAGACTGTTGCTGTCGCTAGAGATATGAACGGGGAATTTTTACAAATGAATTTCAGCTATTTATCATGCTTGTACGCAATACAGCAAGGACTCAAAACTAGATATGACTTAAGATGGCTCCCGCATGAGAGGCAATCCTGAAGAAATGACTTTAGCACCTGAGGGTTAAAATAAACTGTGTTTTTTATATTGAATTTTATATATTCAATATATAAGAGAAAAACTTTAAATCAATTTAATCTTTTTTCAAATTTTATTAAATGTTTGTTTTTTCAGCTGCGGGAATCGGTGATTTGCGTGGAGAAAACGATGCCAACTGCACCTATGAGGGAGAGAACAGCCTCCTGCTGCAGCAGACCAGCAACTGGCTCCTCAGTTTAATGAGGACCGTTGAGAAGGGGGATAAAGTCACCACCCCCTTGAACACTGTGGATTTCCTTAACGACATGAAGGCTATACTTATTTCTAGACAGAAGCTGACATCTGTTGGAGAAGTACTGAATGTTAAGAGTAAGTCAACTGAATTAGCCTTAGTCTGTATGTGCAATATAGTTGTGAATGCAGTATATTTGAAGCAGGTGGATGAGTTTGTGTATTTGGATAGTGTAAAGTTTATGTATAGTTCTCTATAGAGATATTTTAGTTTATTAGTACTGGCCAGTATCTGTGAGGACCCACGTCCTTGTAACTCGGAAGCTAGATTTTGTCTGGTGATCTCTCGCAAAATATTGGCTTTGCCTCTCCGTGTTCGGCTATCTTCGACACAATTCGTAACCAACATCATGTAACCCGAATACAGCATAGATAATTCTAGAACTGATCATAGACTAAAATTATGATACAATACAGGTACATAGTATATTTACGAGAGATGGGAAGGCTGTTAGAGATATTGAAAGGAGGGTTAATGCAGTAAACTCCTTCAATGAAGGACTAAACGTGGTTGGTGCTAATTAAAAACTGTCCAAAGAAGCGAAGCTAGCAGTCCACAATGGAGTGCTGGTACCTATGTATGGCAGTGAGGCATGGAACTAGCAGAGGAAGAACGATAGTCAACTGAATACACTTTAGAAATGATAACCCTGAGGCGTATGTGTTGTAAAGTCATGTATGATTGTGTGAGAAATGTGGAGATTCGCCAAGAATGCAAGGCTGATGTAAGCTTAATGAGTAAGATTAAAAAAGAGATGAAGGTACGAAGAATATATGATGCGAACGGGAAGGTTAGAAGAAGTCGGGGATGCCCGAGGAAGACATAACACGATCAAATGGAATACTTCTCTGTAAAATTATTTAATTTACTCCCTCTTGCAATGAAAACCACAAAAAAAATAACCGCCTTCAAAAGAAGCATAAAAATATGGATTATGGATATGGGAAGGAAGAAAATAGATTCAATTTTGCAACCCAACAAAGAATAATGCTTTGTTTTGTACTTTCTTTTAGATCTAACTTAATAATTTTCCTTGGCAATATTCTAACATAGATTAGGTATTTACTTATAATTCAAATAATAAAACTTGTACAATGTGTCCTTAGAACGGGGTACCCCAGTTAGGACACATTTTCTCTAAAAAAACTGTAAAATAAATATATATAAATAAAAAAATAAAAAAAATAAAAATAAAATGAACCAAATACTTGATTCGGGCCATGTCAAGAGTCAAAGTAAGAGAAGAGTATGTATGAGATAATGTATGAATTTACAAAAAATAAAAATACGCTTAATTCTATTTTTACACGGGGATCACGTTCCACAGGCACCAGTGCATAGTCGGCAAACATGCCAAACGCGCGCCCAACATAAGTACATGGTTGACATTTAACACATGAGAATGGGTCGCTTCGACTCGTTCTTGAGTTCAACAACTCGGCTGTGGAACGATTTGCCAGCCTCTGTGTTTCCTCCTTCCTACAACATGGGTCTCTTCAAGACCAATGTTCAAAAAGACCCTCCACCAAGGGCGGATCCAGGGGGGGGGGGTAATGGGGATCATGACCCCCCTTGACATTGGCTGGGTTCAGGACCTAGGTGGACGTACTTTTTACTTGTATCTATTATTATCAAAATTAAATTATAACTTCTCGTGACTTGACCATGACTATGTGACCCCCCCCTGGCACTATGTGACCCCCCTGGCGCCAAAGCTGGATCCACCCTTGCCCTCCCCACAGCATTTCGGATGACATAGGCCCTGCGGGATATTATTTTCCTAAGGGCTTCCTGTGTGGGGGTTTATGCTTAACCCATTGGCCACAGAATAAATGAGCTGAAAAATTGGCCTTCAACACTGAATTAATTTTGTACCAAAAATTGAAAACCTGCATTTGTGTACTAAATCTTTTGTAACTTTTGAACCATTTATTCAAATTAATTAATTTCTTTATATTTGTTTACATATTGGATTAAGGTAAAGAAAAACATAAAAATAAAAATTTAAAAATATTAAAATATGTTTAAATAAGGATACAAACATAACCTTCTCTTTTTTCGTAAGTTTTTTCCAAATTTTTATTTAAAAAGTTACAAAAAACATAGTATTCATAAATCGAACAATAATAATTTTTGTTTTTTACATTCATGTATACTAATAACTAATAAAATAATTTGGTATGATAGTCCTCAAAGCAATCAGGGATGTTCAGGGTCACCACCAAAAGCCTAGAACCACTCGCAATTCTGAAGAAATCAAATGGCGGCTGGCTACATACAAAACTTGGAACACAAATATCAGGGAAAAAACATAAGAAACACACTTTTGCCAAGTCTACAAAATGAATGATTAATTACATACAGAGGATTCGGCATTTAAAATTTTATTCGAAAATGTCACTGTCGTGCTCATTTTCCGTTTTTATGGCGGACCTACTCTAGCCCGTCAGCTCGCCGGGGTATGTGGTTAAGTACCTGAGATGCACACCCGGCAGGCTGCCGAGGTTTGTGGCCAATGGGTTAAAAAAATTTATTATGTATTGAAAAAAAATGGATTAATTCTTAAAAGAACGGATATTTCCATTGCATTTTGTTAACCATATTATATTAACCAGAGTTGACTGTATTTTTGTTCTTACAAATATTATTTTCATTCTTACAAATATTATTTTCTCTTAGATATTCTCAGCGCCTACAGATGGCTTATTTGTTACACTCTCAAAAACACTTCTGAGAAAGTAAATGTGCAACTGAAGCAAGGAAAAGACAAGTTTTCAGTAAGGAATGACACGCAATCCTTCTACGCCGTACCACTCTCCCTCCTCCTAGCAGAGGTACCATCATTAAATAATTTAATATATTTTTTTATTGCAACAACTCTCTTTTTATAACTTTTGAAGGTTTTTCCCAGCAATGTAATATGTATATCATTGAAGAAGATTGTTATTAAATTTCTCTAAATAAACAATAACAGTGTTAATCTCAAGTGACCTCCCAGGTAATTATGGTCCTGTATGTTTTCTGCCTGCACGGTACATTTTTACACAGCATCGCGTTTATTGGTCAAATCAGTGATCGGTGATCGATGAACCGGTGGATGCAATTTTTAACCATAAGTTGTTTTAATGGTTTGTCTAGTTTGTAATTAGAAGTAAGATTGTAGAAATGTATTATAAGTTTGTACAGCACCCTCAAGGTGATTTTTCACAAAAATGACGCTACACAAGAAATCCAAATATTTTTATTATTATTATTAAGACCATAACATTAATAATCTAAACGAAAATAAGAAAGAGAAATAGACACAGAAAAAAAGTTAACGGTCGCAATTGGGACTCGAACCCAGAAATGAAATAGGTCAATGTGTGTTCCATATAAATAAAATCGGAAATCGGATATGCGAGACACGATCTAGGTTGCAAACCAGTTCTTCGAACGATTGTTTCCAATGAAAACGGTAGTTGCCAATAATATGAAAAAATTTGTCGAAGATATGTTGTTGTTAATTCTGATATATGTATCGTTAATTCTGAAATAAGAAATATGGGATTGAAAAATATGACGGCTTAATAAGGGGTGGCAGTGGCCTAATTGGAAAGGCGTTCTTCCAGGTAGGATGAGAGATTCTGGATTCGAGTCCCAGTTGCGAACACAGTTTTTTTTTCTGTGTCTTTTTCTCTTTCATATTTTCGTTTAGTCTATTAATATAATATAAGAAGATGATAATCTTCTTCAATGATAAATTAAATATATGTCTACTAATATTCATTTTCCAATACTTAACTAGTTGTTACTTGGTGCAATCTTCGGTATGTCCTGATGTTTTAATTTTCCTTTTTACTTTTAGTATTCGATTCTTCGAGTTTTCCATGAGTTTGTCGTTAAAATCAGCGATAGCGCTTGCAGAGCTGTTATGTTGAAGATGGCAGTGCTGTATGGAGCTTGGTCTTTGGAAAAACACCTGGGAACTTTATACATTGTAAGTATAATTCTACTATTTTACGTCTGTTTTCAAGGAGTTAATAAAATCATAAAAAACTGCATGCAGTTTAGAAACTTGTCAAAAATAGAAAACTAGCTGGTCCCCGGCATGCGTTGCAAAGCCATTCAAATAAATAAATTGATTTTCCCTACATGTCCTTTCACATGCGTCCCCTTTCCCTTCCACCTTCCCCGCCTTCCCCCACCCTCGTCTCTTCCCTTTCCGTGAACCCCACCTCCCCAGTTCCCCATCCCCAGCCTTTCCTCCTTGCCGCTAAAATATATGAAATACACACATTTTCATTTATACAAATTTCATAATGCCAGATCTTACCTTTATATATAGCCTATATGTTGTTCTGATGTATGAGCTATATTATTGTGAAGTTTCATTAAAATCTATTCAGTAGTTTTTGCATGAAAGAGTAAAAAACACACATACATATACATCCATGCAAACTTTTGCAATATTGGTAAGCTTGTATTTTTCCTTTGGAGGGGTGCAGACATGTTCATCTTTTGTCCCATTTTCGACTGTTGACATTTAGTGTGTAAGAAAGAGGGGCAGCATTATATGTTTAAGAACAAAACAATCAGCGCATTTTGGAATTCACTCACTACCCAATATTGTACTTATCACAATATTCCTGCAGCTCTTTCAAAATATGAGAATTCATTCCATACAAAATGTATGAGGAAAAGAATTTTCGGTAATTTTTGGAGATCGCTGGCAACGGTTAATATGCACTTTTAAAAAAAAAAACCTTTTGATTCACCTTAATAACATTAAAAGGCAACTATTTGCATTGGGGGAAGTGGAAAATATTTCATTCTAAATTTCGATTACGTAAAATTAAAATTAGCGTTCGTCTTGTGAGATTGTACGCCATTAGCTATTAGCTCATTCACTGTCACTTTGGTATGTTGGTATTCTTGATACACTTGAATGTATAACGAACGGCTAGAAGATTTTGAAGGTACGGGGCACTTTCTTTTGAATCACAAACCATGTTACACAAACCTAGCGTAGCCGCTAAACTACTTGAAAACTGGGATGTTTTTCTTGCCTTGACGCGAGTAGGCGTTATATAGGGGCACTTTATTTTGTATCACAAACCATGTTAGACAAACCTAGAATTCCCATGAAGTCTGCTACGCTTTGCTCTAGCATCTTTTCGTACAGTAACAAGAATACCAACATAACAAAATGACATTTGAAAATAATGTTTGAAAATGGACGGTCTCCTTTCACAGAATGAAAGCTAATTTTAATTTTACGTAATCGAAATTTAGAATGAAATATTTTCCACTTCCCCCAATGCAAATAGTTGTCTTTTAATGTAATTAAGGTGAATCAAAAGATTTTTTCAAAAAAAGTGCGTATTAACCATTGCCAGCGATCTCAAAAATTTACCGAATTTTCTTCATAATTATTTTTTTGTGAATTTTTCCAATGTTTTGAGCTATTCTGCAATTCGAGGCGAAGACAAATCCAACAAATCAAAGATCATAAAAATCAATCCAGCCATTCTCGAGTTATAAATGGTGTAACTAATCCGACTTTGTTTTATATATTTATAAGATGATTTGCGAATTTGAAACATTGCTAATAGAATTTTCAAAGAACTACTGGACCCAGATAGTTCGCAGAAAATTTTTTCCTATGCAATGAAGTACAAAAAGTAAATATTACGCTCGTAGGTAGTGGCTTACAAAGTTATCTTTGCATGCGGGCCCATGTCATCTTTGGGGATGCCGTAAGAAGAGAGTCTGTTTGTAGAAAGCAAGGCGTGAACCTGTTGTAGAAGGGAGAAAACACAGAGGCCGGCAAATCCTTCTACAGTTCTTGAACTCAAGAACGAATCATAGAAACAAACCGTTCCCATGTGACAAATTTCAACTGTATACAAATGTTGGGCGTGCGTTTGACATGTTTCCCGACTGTGCACCGATGCCGAATCAATCAATGACGCTAGTTCCTCGGTGCCTCTTTCATTGACATACAAGGACAGCATTCCCACCCAATGCCTGTGCTCTAAAGATTGCAATCTGTTTGTGAAGATAGGAGAATCTATCAAACGGACTGCCCATTTCTGCATATAGTTGAGGGTTTTTTCAGATATTTTGGGGACATTAGTATTCAGGGACGTCAGACCAGCCGAGCCATTCTATATCTTTTGTGGGATTGAGATAGATAACGGACGAGATCTCCTGTCAGATTTGTGTGATTTTCTATGGTCTATTTGTTATTTGTTTTTTCTAATGGCCGATGTCAGATTTCAACTGTGGACTGTCACATATTTTAGTTTAGATCATTTTAAACACACGAAAAATCTGACATCGGCCCATAGAAAATCACACTAATCTGACAGGAGATCTCGTCTGTTATCTATCACGATCCCACAAAAGATATAGAATCGCTCGGCAGGAGTGGCTGCCAAATTAAATTGATATTTTTGTGTAAAATATACACTAGCCATGCCCCTGAATGCGAAGTTAAGATTGTCAAGCTGTACTACATATTTAATTTACTACTGCCATTGTTGCTTGTCAATCTCAGCAGTCGCTTGACAATAGTAGACCATAAACAATTCCCGAGTCACATAATACGACACCTCAAAGTGTTACGAGTACACACATAAATCAAGGTTTTTTTAAATGACAATGTTTGTTTCTAGGGTGGATACTTTTCTAATAATGAAGCGCAGTTGTTGCGGGATGGAATAGTGGACCAGTGCAGAATTTTGACACCGGATGCGGTGGCGCTAGTGGATACTATTGCCCCTCCTGACTTCATTCTCAATTCTGTTTTAGGGAAGAGCAACGGCATGGTAAGATGATAAATTATTTATAAATCGGTGGGTTACAAGCATTACAAATATTACAAGCTTATTATTTTTTAAGAATTTGAAGATTGAAACTATTAAAGATCGGATGTACCTGACAAACTTTAGCAGTGATTCCTGAGCTTATTTGGAGTAGAAAATGGAGATGGCATTTTCTTGTCCTGGCGATTTTTTTTGTGTTTTTGAAAAAAAATCTTATTCATCAAAAAAAAAAATCTTTTTCATGTCGTCACTGGTCACTCAGCCGAGTAACCGCCAAACATACCCCGACCCTAACTGTTCAATATCTACTGATTTCGGTAAAGTTGCCGAACCCAAATAAACTCAGGAATCACTGGTTAAAGTTTGTCAGGTATGTCCTGATACGCCCTGTATTTAGAATATGATTAATCAACTCAAATTTCATTGATCTATTGGCACATAATTTTTACTTCCACAATTTTGCTCAGTTTTTTTTTACTCTTCTAAAAAAATTGACCAATAAATAATGCACATAGGGTATTATTCCAACAAGGCAACATAATTTTCAAGTTTGTTTGTCAGGGGGTCAAAATATTTCCGCTTCGCAAAAAAATCCAAATAAATGGAACATATCGGAACATATCCGAAAACTAAATACTGTTTTTGAAAATACACTTTCAAATTTTATAAATTGAAATAAAACTACAATTTATTTTGAAATGGCTCACCTTACGTTTTTTCTAACTAAAATTAGTGGTAATGAAAAAACACACATACCTACATTTTATTAGACAAATGTATTATAAACAATATTGTCACCTCGTCACCTTAGTTCGTATTTGTCCAACAGACCATTCGAAAAATTTTCAGGAGAAGAAGGTTTTCTTTAATTATTTCAATAAATCAGTATGACAGGTGTTTAAGAAAAAGCTATTTTCGTAAAGGTAAAGGTCTCATTAGTTTAAATAATTCTTAGGTGAGTGATTACCTATCATTTTTTATACTTTATTTTTAATTTTAAAGTGGAGATTGGACAAAAACTAAAATGGTCTGTTGGACAAATAAGAACTGAAGCGACGACCTCACTTTCTTGTCGTTCCATGTTAAAATAATTATTAAAAAATTCATAATCATAAATTTATTTCAAATTGCGATTCGAAACTTTGGTTTCATAAAAGGTGTACATTTTACTTCTTTTGTGGTTAGTTTTTGTATTTGAATGTAAAGTGTGGTGTTTTTTTTCTTTCTAACACCGTTTATATCATATTTCTCACTATGATAGTAAGGGAGACACAACGATTTCTATGAGACCTATTAGAGTTTTTTTTTTTTTTTTACAGTGAATACCGCACAAGAATCTCAACTGCTCCCGTCTGGAGCCAGTGAGACTATGGCATCCCCAATTGGGGTATGTTGTGAGGCTTAAGGTAGTGGGGAGGGGAAGGAGGTGGGGAAGAGGAAGGTTGGGAAGTACCTGGCTATTCAGATCTGGTCACTAAACACGGCAAAAGCCATTTTCAAGCAACGTTTCAATTCTGAATGGTGGTCTTACACCAGGGCGATACTGATAGTATCTTCCACTCTGGAACATGCCGCAAATATACTATATATTATTTTAAATGAATTAATTGTGAAATAACACAAATTAATCAAATAAAATTTATTTGCGCATGCCGGGTTCGAACCCGCGACCTCCGGATTGTGAGTCAAGAGTCTTACCCACTGGACTACGGAGGTCGTACAGAGTTGTTCCGAAAAGCAAACAAATTAGCCTGACGGGTTAAAATAAAAATAATAATTTCTTTTCAGGTGTACCAGAACTTACAAGCCCACATGTTCTCAGGACCTGACACCTTCTCAAGACCAAGCTGGTGGAAAGAGGTTGCACAACACACACCATCCAAATTATAATACTTGTAAGAATTATTAAAAGAAAATGTAGAGCAAAGGAACGGAGAAAGAAATGTTAGGTGAATACATTAACATCATGTTTTTGAATAGAAGAAGAAGTTGGGGCCGCCTCAGGAAGACACGGCATATTCAGGAAAATCAATTAGTCACGTCAAGAATAATTAACAACAAGAAATGAAGAATACAGCCAATCTGATGATGGTATTTTAGCAAAGAATAATTATTGTTGGTGCTGTAATATAATATATGTAACGATGAAATTATAATATGTGTTATATTTTTTATTGTAATGTTACTGCAACAAATAGTTAAATATTTTTAATTATGTTATATAAAGTTATTGTTTTATGAATTTTTGAGATTTAATGTATTATTACCGATAAGACAGAATATTTTTACTTGAGATTTTTATTGAATGTTTAATAAAATAAATTAAAATGCGACTTTTTAAAATATTCTTAATTTTCATGCAATTTTTTTAATGTGTTTGCCCCCTTTATTCCGTCTACGACTCGTTCTTGAGTTCAACATCTCGGCTATGGAACGATTGGCCAGCCTCTGTGTTTCCTCCTTCCTGCAACATGGGTCTCTTCAAGACCAATGTTCGTTTCTTTCTCTTCTCAAAAAGATCCTCCACACAGCCTCTCAGATGACGTAGGCCCTGAGGGAAATTATTTTCCTCCGGGCCTACTGTGTGGAGTTAATGTAAAATAAAAATAAAATAAAAACAGTTTTCTAGGTTTTTATTTGTAGGAACTATACAACTCATAGAGAATATATTATGGGTAAGGTTTGATAGATTAGGCGTACCCATTTATCGATTATGTAAGAAATAGGCATTTCAATAATTCCAATGTCACCATTTTGCCTACATACAAGTATTATATGATAAGTTATTTCGGACACATCAATAACCTTACCAAAGTAGATAAAATCAAGTAAATGGAGAAAAAAAAAAACAAATTAAACTCATCTTCATATATTTACACTTCTGTGAAGATTTTTTTTTCTGTGAAGGTATGTCAGGGTGTTTTTTCTGCTGCATCATATTCATTGATAAGTCTGTGAAGTTGGTATATCCCATTTGATAGTTGAGAGATTGTTCCTACTTTTTTTTATATATCTTGCAGTGATTTATAAAAATATATTTCTATCTTCTCTACCCACACAGTATCCCCAAAGATGACATAGGCTCTGAGGGAAATTATTTTCAAAGGTCTTCTGTGTGGGTTAGTGTAAAAATAGAAACCAGCAAAATTTTCTATATGTTTTTTCAACTGTTTCTGGCTCTTACCCTTCAAGGGTGTTCTTGACCATCATTTAAAATAATCGAGAAAGGGATGGTGAACTTAGGAAAATTTTCAAAATTATATGGAAGATTGGAGTCGAGTTCAGACTTAAAAGAGACGAGATGTTGAATGGAGAGCAGACAATTTTAGATAATGCTTGATAGAAGAGAGGTTATTTGTTTAGAGAGCGACAACCAAAAATATGTGATCTTAAGTTCCTACTTCTGTTTATTTATTTATTTATTTAACGCCCTAAGGGCTTTTACATTTTGGTAGTACAAATAATTCCTGACAGATGATTTTTAAACATAACAGAAATAATAAAAATAAAATTACATAAAAAAGCACACAAGTCATAAAAATACAAAAATACAGCAATTTCATAAGTTTTCAGAAAAACAGATATGTTTAGGAATAGTTTTGGAATAAGTTTTTACAAGATCAACAAAATTCACCGCGTTTATGTTAAATATATCAATATCACCTAAGTACTGATTGCCCATAGTGTGAAATCGTTGTATCGGAGAGTGGGCAATGTAGTTCTGCTTATGAATGCTACAGTAGAATAGTGTATTTTGTCGTGTAGTTACTGTCGGTATTCGTAAGTTTATGAGTTGCAGTAGTTCGCAACAGTCAAATTTAGAGTTAAGTATTTTGAATAAAAATGTTAAGTCGTTTATTTTACGTCTGTCTTCTAGTGTGTGGATTTTTAGAATATTTAATAATAAATTATATTTTAAGTCTTCTAGTGGGATATTTAATTTAAAATTTATAAAATGCAGAAAAATTTTTTGTATTCGCTCAATGTTATTAATGTGAATATTGTAAGAAGGAGACCAAACTACCGAGTTATATTCCATTAGGCTTCTAACTAGAGATACATATAATAATTTAATGACTTGTATGGAATTAAAGTTTTTGGTTGTTCTTAATACGAAGCCTAGTGCTTTCATACCTTTGTTTACAATTTGGTGGATATGATTGGCGAAACTTAGTTTTTCATCCAAAATAATTCCAAGATCTCTCATTTCCGTGACTCTTTCTAAAGCTGTGTTATTGAAGGAATATTCTAATAAAACAGGATATTTATTTCTGAAGAAAGTTAAGGTTTTGCACTTTTCTACATTTAAGAATAAATTATTTTGAACGCACCAATCTTTAAACTTACAAATATTTGACTGAAGTATATGGCAATGATTTATATCAGTTAAAAGTCTGTATACATGCAGTTGACTTGTTTATTTTCTGCAAAAGATTGTATTATAAGTTTTGAAATATTATTAAGTTAGTTGCGGTAGATCTACCTTTGATAAAACCGTGCTGTTTTTGGTCAATTAATTTTATTAATTTGGGATAGATTTCATCAAGGACCAGTGATTAAAAAAGCTTAAGTAGTACTGACTGTATACACAAATGGGGCGATAATCAATGACGTTACATACTATATTAGACGAGGGGTAGAAATCTTAAAGTGGGAAGACAAAGGCAAGACAATTGCACCGGTCTCGATATCTAGTACTTTAGTACTAAACTGCTACGCGTCGAGTAAGGTTGCGTCTTACCAGCACTTACCTGTAAGTAAATTGCATTTTAAAAAGTGCCAAAATGCCCTCCTGTGTGATGAGAAAATGTTTCAATCACACGGCAAATAATAGTAAAGGCGAATGAATAACATTTCATTTGTAAGTGCACGCAAATTAATTAATATTATCGATTATTATAAATATTACAATTTTTTCATGTTTCCCGCTCGCGGTTTTACACGTCATTAGAGAAAATTCAAGCCCTACTAAAGTAAAGGGTCTGGACGCGCAACAGCCAAATTTCTGTTGCTAATGGCGAAATTACACACGTCAACCACATTGATGCCATTTGGTTGAACGGCGTATAATTGAAATGGTGTACTGTTTACACGTACTTGACAGAAGTGGACCATTCAATCACATTTCTGTCATAGATTTTAGAATGTCTTCGAAACAGGTCGTGCGCGCGGGAATTAAGTTAATGTGTGATCATTTAATTAACGAGTTAATGAGAGGCGTATGCACTTCCCTCCATTTAAAAACCATTTTCTATGTTGACAACTCACTACAAAATAAACAGTAACAGTTTGACAATTCAATATGCGCGGACAGTGCTGCGCGCGCATGCAACGCCGCATTCGCGCATGCGCACGAAGGACAAACGAACCAATCGCATTGAAAATATTAAACAAGTTGAATATTTTCAATGCGGTGGAAAGATGACGCGCAATGACATGGAAACATACAATGTCTTGTTTACACGGTGCAATTTGGTATCTACAACCTAATTGCGCAGCAGAATTGAATGGTCTAATATGCCCATAAGTAAACTTCACTGTTTTAAAGTAGAATAATCAGCCTAAGCACTCAGTTTATTTGTTTGCTTGCGGTAAAACAACACATAAATCAGTAGTTCTAACAAGTATTGATGACAATCGCCACCATTTGAAAACTGTCATTGCCCTATTGTATTTATTGTATAGCCCTCTCTCTGGTTTCAATCGTGGGATTGGCTTGCAGCAATTTCATCTATTCGTTTCTTCCACTTTTCTTGTGCGGCTCTTTTGAAGTCTGCATATGATGAGCAGTGCACGTCCACCAGCAGGTCCTCCAGGTACTCTCGGCGTGGGCGTCCCCTATCGTTTGTCCCCTCGGTCATACCCTACATTATGGCATGCAAGAGGCCTTCTTGTCTTAGTACATGACCGATCCATCTTGCGCGCCTTTCGGACAAGGTCCTGAGCAGGTGCCTTCCTCTTTCGATTCTTTGGAGAACCTCCTCATTTGTAATGTGGTCTCTCCAGGAAATTCCTAATAGTCTTCTATAGGACCATATCTCAAAAGCCTCTAGTCTCCGTTTATCTCTTTCGGATAGGCACTCGCAGCCGTACATCAAGATATTCCATACTCCATATTCTCTTGATGAGGAGTATTCTCAGTTTTAGGTCTATATTATTCGACTCTATTATTTTCGACCTTATATTGAATGCAAGCCTAGCCTGGTGTATACGGCTGTCGACCTCGCTCTTAGACCGACCGTCCCATGTTATTTTGCTCCCGAGGTATACAAACTCCTTGGTGTTCTTTAGTGGAACTCCTGACATCTCTACTCTCATCTGATGTTGCGTTCGGCCTACAGTCAGCTTTGTTTTGTCTTTATTTATCTTCATGTTGTAATTGTTTTGAAGAATGCTTTGCATGGTTGTTAAGGCCTCTTGCAGTTCTTCTTCGCTTTCAGCAACCATAGCAATATCGTCAGCAAACCTTATCATATCCACCTTTTGCCCGTGTATCTTTACACCTTTTCTGTGACTCATTCTCTCTCTCAAGTCATCAATCGCACTTTGTATGTAAGCGTTAAAAAGAACAGGTGACAGAGAGCATCCCTGTCTCACCCCTTGTCTTATACTGGCTTCTTTTGTATCATTTTCACATCTAATTATAGCAGCCTCATTCTTGTATAGCGCCTGGATTATTCGTCTATCTCTATATTTGATGTCAATTCTCTTCAGAATCTCAAAGAGTCTTTTCCATTCTACTTTGTCGAAAGCCTTCTCCAGGTCTATGAATGCGATAAATGTGTTTTGGTTTCTTTTTATTCTTTTTTCTAGTAGTATTCGTAGCGACAATATTGCTTCTCTGGTTCCTACACCTCTTCTAAAGCCAAACTGGTCTCCGGAAAGGGTGTTCTCTACTTTTGGTTCGATTCTTTTTAGAATGATATTAGTCAATATTTTCGAGGCATGGGATATGGCATGGCGTGTATAGCTATAGCTCGACATATCAAACTCCGACAGGCAGCCGGACCTTTTATTCTAGCGGGCCTCAAGAAAAGGAGACAGTGAACGTTCCATCAAAAAGTGGCAAGCAATACGTCGCCCGCTCATATATCCATGTCATTCATACACACACATTATTTGATTGTCTATCTTTATCGCACAGGAATAAACTTTTGAATTAAGAAATTATACTGAAAATCGCTGAAAACAAAAGACTGTTCCTTACTTTCCACATTATATTGTGAGTATATGAGACTATGGCGAGTCTATTTATTTATATAACGTCATTGGCGATAATTGGCTATATTAGTGTTGTCTCCTTTTTTGTAGATAGGTGTAATGAAACTAGATTTCCAGCGGTCTGGAAAGTGTCCAAGGGTCAAGAGACGGTTGAATAATAATGTGAGTGGTTTAGATAAAGTATTAGAGCATTTTTTGAGGAATATTGGTGGAATGTTGTCTGGGCCAGTGGATTTGTCAGTGTCTGAGGAAAGTAATTTCTGTTCGCAGCGTTTTTGTGTGATATGGCAAATTGTTAAGTGTGTAGTCTTGCTAAATTTGTATTCAGGTATTTTGTCATCTGGGGTTTCTTCATAATAATAATAATAACGTAGTATTTATATAGCGCAGTTTTGTGATATTTCACTTCAAGTGCGCTTAATTATAATAAACTTAAAATTAAGCCTATAGTGTTCCTTACGAGTCCTTACAAAATACAAAATTGATTAAATAATGTGAAACAAAGAATATACAATATATACAAAGTAATTCCTAAAGAACAATAATTAACAACAAAAATTCTTAAAACTAAATTATAATAAATAATAGGAGGCAGTTTACGTTTAGAAATAATAATAACAGAGTGCACAGAGTAACAGTGTGAAACAAAGAATATACAGTATATACAAAGTAATTCCTAAAGAACAATATTAACAAAAATAATCATCAAAACTAAATTATAATAAAGAATAAGAGGCAGTTTACGTTTAGAAATAATAATAACAGAGTGCACATAAAACTATAGTAAGGAGGTAATCGAAACCAAACAATTACCAGAAACTTGAGGAACATGGCTTATTATAGTAGATTGAAAACGAGTTAAAATTCATGAAAGGTATGATTTTTTAAATAAGTTTGTTTTTAAAGCTCTTTTGAATTCAGCCAAGTTCTGGATATTAGTAAGAGCTGAGGGAAGTTTGTTCCAAATGAGCGGGCCAGTTACATGAAAAGATCGATCATATACATTTTGGAAGAAATCCGAAAAAAGGTTTACAATTTCCTGTGTATTGTTTGCACTGGTTCCGTTCATTTGCATTATTGGCGGGTAATCTATGTTTTCATTGTTTATTTTTTTAAGAAATTTCCAAAGATTTTTGGATTTAAAGGCAGTGTCCTCGATAGAGGTTATATACTTTTTGTAACATTTTTTGGAAAGATCTTTACATTTTTTCCTGGTTTCGCTAAAGATTATATAATCACTTATGGATTTGCTGTGTTTGAATTTTTTGTGTTAACTCTTTTTTTGCTGAAGAGAGGCAGTAAGCTCTGATGAGAACCAAACCGGTAGGTATAGCTTCACGGCTTCTAGACCACATAATGATCAATCTAGGCCCTAGGGAGTCAAGGACGTGAAATTTAAAAAAGGGAGAAGGAACGGAACAATGCCCGATTCTCATTCAAATAAGTGAGGAAATTTGTTTTTTGGAAAAATGGGAGAATGGTTGAAACCACGGTTTTGATGGGATAGTTTTTTGTATTGAGTCATGAGCAAGCTCCCTTGGATTGACTAGCAATGCCAATACTCTGCCCAAACATTGCGCGACCTATCTTTGAAGATGGAAAAATGTTCTCATAACAATAATATTTCGGGTACCTTGAAAAAAACAAAGAACAATAACAACGTTACTTGTGTGGGAGATTGCCCTAAGCTGCGCCGCGAATGTGCAGGGATTGCGTATTTCGTTTATTGTTGTTATTGACATTATTTTGACTTTGACAGTTCCGAGTTATGGTTCCGAGCTAACCTAAAAGAGAAAGTTTTATTGTTTCTGTTTTTAGTGTAAAGTATAAAATAAATCGAAAATAATTTACAAGTAAGTAATGACACGCGATTTAATTAAGTTTTTACAAATCGTAGGACAAACATTCAATTTCGTTATCTAACAAGTGATAGACTATTTATCTTTAGTAATTATTACGATTACCAAATTTATGTTGGAAGTTCGATAACTGACCTTACCGACTCACAAAACGCCTCTTTCATTAGAATGTGACTCGACACGAGTAGTTATGCAAATTACCACAACAATAATTATGAACTTTGCCCCGCGAAACCCGCTATAATCTTGAACGTTCCGAAACACAAACAAGTAAACTCGTATTTTTATACAATGATAAGACATTCTACTAGTGTGAAAAAGCTGTCAGGTTTTAGGACATTATTTGTGCGGAGTGTAACCGGAGATACCACTGCAGGAAGTGCTAAGTAGGATATTTTTTTTAATTTGTTGATTATTTTGTATTCATATTGTCTTACATAAAAATATAAAGTAGTGTATTAAGCTGTCAATACTGTATTTAATGTGAGTACCTTAGTACTTTAGTTATCTATGATATTTTATAGATTGCTCATATATTTTTATAACTTGTTTTATTCATGCATATTTCAACTTATGGTGAACAATGGAACATTGTTTATTATTTATGCATTAAACCGCTTACTCGTTAATACGGAAAACTTTTTATCCAAACAGTTAGATTTAGCTTTATTATTACGAAAAGTGAGTATTTATGTCGGGGGAGACCAAAAAACATGCAAAAATATGCATTTAACATTTAAATTTTGTTAAAATTAATTCACTCACGCGGTAACGCCATGTTTATTCATCGTTTTTATTTTAACATTTCATCAATGCTGCCAATCATAGAAAAAATATTTTTGCGTAAAACAAAGTGAATGCATCATTGACAAGTTTGTACCTGTATTTATAACAGTAGAACATCGAAAGAAATGTATTAAAATAATTACACAAACCCGCTAGACAAACCCTGCGTAGCCAAACAAACCATTCCAAACCTGGGATGTTTTTTAAAAGTATGATGAAAAGCGTTTATTTTAGAGAATTTATTTAATAAGATTGGTACTTCCGACAACTGTCATATTTGATTGTCTATTAGTTAAAAAAGGAACATTCCGTATTATCCGTGCATAAAACTTCGACAACACGAACGTTCCGTGTTATCCGTGAGGTGGACTAACTGCATATTTACCCATTGTTTTCTTTGGGGAGAAGGATCCAAACTCTAATATAAAGTTCCACAATTTAGATATTTTGGATATTGGTATTCACGATATATCTATATACATTTGATATTTCAATGATGTGGAAGACAGTCTGAATGTTTTTGAAACTTGTTTTGGAAAAATAATGCACCCGTATTTTATTTTTTAATTTTTTATTATTTCATACATTTCTTGAAAGTACACTATTATGTTTTTTTTTTACTACCATACTAGGCTAATGCCCGTGTTAAGGTAAGATAATAAGTATTGAAATTTAATTGTATTGTATTTTTTTCATGTTCATTTATGCGGTGCTCATTTTTCTGTAAAGATTTATACTTACATCTTTTGGGTAAATATGCGGACACTGTTAATTTAATATGAAGAAGAAAAAAAAACATTTTATATCAGTTAAATAATAATGAGAGGTAAGTATTTCAGTTTTTAGAAATGGATACTAATGCATTTTAATAGTTATTTCGGATAAAGTTGCCGCATACTGTGTCACAAATGTAATAAAAAAATTGTAACACTGATAACAACTTAATTTCTAGGTCGGATTAGATGTAAAGCAAGCGCAACATCGGCTATTAGGTTCTTACTTTGGGTTATTTAAATAATTTATGCAAATTTCCTAAAAGGGTGTTCAGACACGGCTATAAAATATAAAAGATCATCGCATGCCAAATAACGCTCTCCATACAATCCTTTCAGACCGTTCACACCTAAGCGGTTTAAGCGCAGATCAACCATAGACAATACACATCTTACGCCGTAACCACACCCGACGCGATATGCCAAAAGTTAAGCGCCCCCTCTGCGACGAAAACAGGAGAGGGGGTCATTTTAATTACGGAGCTGTCTAGACCGATTGATGACAGATGTCAAGTTGACAGATTCAGTACAAAAAATATGCATTCCGTGGCCGCTCGCTAATTCATCTGACCCCCTCTTAATACCATTGGAAGAAATATTTGATAGCGTCGTGTGAAACGGTACAAAACATAAGCACTCTCGGTTCAACAGATATCTGCTCACGGTTATAGCCGTGTCTGAACACCCCTTAACCGTCAAACATAAGTTTCATAAAAAATGGAATTTTAATATTTGGTTGAGATTTTTAATATTATTTGCTTCTTCTTACATCTCCCTCGATATGTAAATTGTAATTATAATAATATATTATAAAATTTGATTTTGTTAAAAATGGAATTTTAATATTTGGTTGAGATTTTTAATATTATTTGCTTCTTCTTACATCTCCCTCGATATGTAAATTGTAATTATAATAATATATTATAAAATTTGATTTTGAAGAGAATGTATGAGACGATGTATGAATGTGAGTGAGGCAAAGAGTGTGTGCCAAGACCGAGTTGTTTGGCGGTCCGTCCTCTCTGCCTACCCCTGCGGGGAAATGGCGTGATGGTTAGTTAGTTAGTTAGTTAGTTAAAATCAGCACCATTACCATTATTCTTCTAAGACAGGTACAGAAGGCATAATATGTACGGGGTTCTCTTCGTAACATCTGTCAAAACGTCAAACTGCATAATATGTATGGGGTTCTCTTCGTAACATCTGTCAAAAATTCCCCGAAAATCAAAGTGTTGCCATATAAAAAGATAAATCACTGTGGAATTTTACAAATTAATTGAATATTATCGGAGACGGAACAATTTCATGGAGTGACGTCACGAGCCCATATAACGTACTTATTGAGCTAAAAATAAAAAAAACTACAAATTTCAAAAAAAAATTAGTAACAATTTCGTAATCTTAATAGAAAAATCTATCCACACGATTTTTTCCAAGTCATTATGAAATACATCCAAATGGCCTATTCCCAATTAGTAGAGAAATTATCTTGGATGTAACAGGGGAGCTAGTTATTTGTCAATACATATTTAGAAATAATAAAGGTACAACATACTGCTTATAAGTAGTAGGTACATTGTACAATATTAAAATAAAAAATTCAGAATTGTAATAATTTTTGTTTGTATTTTGTGATAAAAAAATCATCACCTGCATTTTTACACAGTGTAATTATTATTATTATAAGCCATTTTTAAATGCTTCATAGATAATTTTGCGATAATAGTTGTTATCTTTTGTATTGTTTGTTCTGTGAATCTGGTTTTTGTCAGCGGCGGCAGTTGATTTGGTATTGTTTGTGTAAAAGGAATAAATATATTATCATATGTATTTTTTTTTTATAAAACTGCTCTTTTACATTTATATGTATATTACCAGCTGGGGTACCTGGCTTTTCTCAGTTAGTTGATATGAGATTGAACTGATGTTCGAACCCACGACGAATCTTGCTTTATGTACCTCTACCAATGGGTTGCCCAACCTATTCAAATGGTCCACAATGTTCCAGAACATTCCACAACATTTGAGAATGTTCTGGAATGTTCCACAATGATCTGGGATGTTTCAGTATGTTTCTGAACGTTCCAGACTATTCCACAACATCCCAGAATGTTCTAGGATGTTCTGGAATGTTGTGGAATGAAGAACATAGGTTCTCAAGGTGGGCGATAACACCCCCTCTTGGGCGTTTGAGACTCAGGGGGACAGTAGAAGACCCAGAGAAAATTCGGGAGCGTTGAGATGACTCATAGATGTTATTTTGTTTCAGTGAGGGCGTGGGCAGGTAAAAAAAATGCAGTCTAAAAAAGTAAAAAAAACGCTAATCACGTACTAATAAAGCAAAGTAAATTTTAATATCGGTTAATTTTTGTTGTGGTAAGTATGTATTGTAAAAAAAATTTATCACGTTAGTGAAAATTCACATATTTCGGTAGTTCAGAAAGTGGATGAAAATTGATCTGAAAGATTCCATTACATTCAGATCTACATTAAATTGGATAATATGAAATTTTTTATTATCATTTTATGTGTATTATTATTAAGAATTGACACTATATCATGAATACAAGAAGGAAGGAGGTAGCAACCCGGTACTTAAAATACAAAAGAATTGCTTTTTAACTTTCTTATTGGTATAACAAATAATTTAATATATTCTTAATGGAATTATTGATTTGGTGACAGTTGAGCCCCCTCCATAAGTAAAAAAAATTGGGGGCTCTAGAAAAAAAAATATTCTCAATGTGGGCGGTCGGCAGGGCTGGGCAAAATACATGCATTGCTGTAATTAAAATACAAATTACAAAATAGTTTTTCGCATGTATTTAAAATACGAAATACTTTCAAGTCGTGTATTTGAAATACAAAATACATTTGGTTTTGGTAGAACTTTAGTTGCGATAAATTGTCGTAAGTGCCCTTATCTAAGGGTGCGTTTCCATAGAAGCAATGTTGAGCAGAGTGAAACAGATGTGCAAAAATTGACCAACCATATTGCTCAAAAGACACATCTCACCTCGGTAAAGGGTAAAGGACCCAGGTGTTGGATAATAATAATAATATTATTATCCAACACCTGGTAATAATAATAATATTACCAGGTGTTGGATAATAATATTATTAAATAATATTATTAATATATTATATTTGTATAGCGCAGTTTTGTGTTATTTCCAGTGACCGACCGAAGGTTCGGTTTCGGTTTCGGCAAGGTTCGGTAAAAAAATCTAGTTTCGGCAGAAAATCTGCCGAACCTTCGACCGCACCGAAACTCTGCATTCGTGAATTATCGCGTGTCGTTTGCCTGTCTTCGGGTGAGTTCGTGGCTCGTGTGTCATTCACTATCGTCAACCGGTCCAGCGCGGCGTGCTTGTATTGTGAGTTTATGTGATCACATAATTAAATTATTTTTATTTATTCCATTTAACACGTGTAAATGAAAATTAAAATCTAGTCTCCTTCAACGGAAGCAATCTTCCGAATAGTCCCTCCTTTGATGCGCTTGGTATAACTCTAAGTAACCAGCTCAAGTATGGGAGATCCATCGAAGCCAGAGTTTTAGACTCTCAGAAACTGGGCGTACTGTACAGGACCCGCAGATACTTTAATAGTACACAACTGCCAATACTGTACAAATCGCAAGTGCGCCTCACTGTTGAATTTGGCAGCCACCTCTGGTCTGGAGTCTCAAAATACCTTAAAAAAAACCCTCGAATCTGTGCAGAAACCGGTGGTCCAATTGATAGATTCTCCTAACACAAACGCGATCTTTAGAGCACAGGCATCAGGTGGGAATGCTGTCCTTGTTCTACCGGTATAACAATGGAAGATACTCTGAGGAACTAGCGCCATTGATCCCCTCGGCACCGGTGCGTAGTCGGGAAACACGCCAAACATGCGCCTAACATATGTACACGGTTGGCATTAATCACATGAGAACGGGTCGTTTCTATGACTCGTTCTTGAGTTCAACAGCTCGGCTGTGGAACGTTTTGCCGGCCTCTATGTTTCCTCCCTCCTACAACATGGGTCTCTTCAAGACCCTTTACTCCTTCCTCTCCTCAAAAAGACCCTTCATACAGAATCTTCAAAGATGACATATGCCTGAGGGAAATTATTTTCCTCAAGGCCTCTAATGTTGAGTTAATTTTTTAAAAAAATGTTGTGATTGTAAACGCAATTAAAATTAAAATACTCAATTTATGAGGTCCTTCCTTTATAGTGAGTATAAGTGTAAAAAATAAGCCGAATTTTAGTAAACAATAGATTTTTAACATGTCTAAAAAAGTTTCGGTTTCGGTTTCGGCCGAAACTGAGACAGATACCGAAGATTCGGTTTCGGTCGGACACTAGTTACTTCACTTCAAGTGCGCTTTACTGTAATTAACTTAAAAATAATCTAGTATTCAGTCAAATTATTCCTATAGTGCTTGATCTAATACTATGACACAAAAATGTACAATACAAAGCAATGACAAGCATAATATAATATGATACAAATATGATAGAAAATGTACAATAATAGTGCTATTATAGCACAGGACGTGTTGCCAACTCTGAATATTAACATACATAATATATTGCTCTGGATTCTAACGTTTTTGGCCACATATTTTCTAAGTCAGTTTATTTTTCATTATCATTATTAAGATCGCTAAATGTATTTGAAAAGTATTTTGAAACCATAAGTATTTGAAATACAAATTACAAAATACCTCAGCATCAGGTAATTGAAATACCAATTACGAAATACATTTTTAGGAAGTAATTAATTAATACGTATTTCAATTACAAGTAATTCAAATACTGCCCAGCCCTGGCGGTCGGCAAAATAAGGTTGAGAACCTATGCTCTAGAATGTTCTGGACTATTCTAGATATTTCTAGAGGGTGAAACTTCTAGCCCTTATATCTTCAAAAGCACTCCCTTCAGGTAAAAACGGAAACCTTCTTCATGGATAGGGGAAAGAGGGCCATCACACCATAAACTCTCTTGATAGTACCGGGACTCGTTTCTGAGTTTTAGCGGCAAGCGCACTTTCTTTTATAATATACTTGCTGACCCGGACACCCGTTGCTGTGGCTAATGAAACACTACGCCATCTACTGGATGGTTATCCAACTTTTATAACAAGTGTTATTAACTAACACCGCCATCTCCTAATTTGCATATAAATCAAATCCACACCACCCGCTTGGCAGCCCACTCATCCACTACATACAGACATTCTCCTTTAATTATATATTTCAACCAATTTACACAAAACCTTGGCAAATTATATACCTAAACCTTCCTCATGAATCACTCTATTGGTGAAAACCGCTTGAAAATCCGTTTAGTAGTTTTTGAATTTATCGCGAACAGATAGACAGACGCTGCGGAGGACTTTAATTTGTAATATGTAGAGATATTGATTTTTTAATTTTTTTATTAGAAAGAAAAAGTAATACAATATTGCAGGAAATCAAATAAAATAAAATATTACAGAAAAAAGAAAAGTCCCAATAAACTACTTTTAAGTAGTTCGTCAATGGGTGCTTTTACTTTGAAGTTTGAAAAATAAAACTTATTATTATTATGCAGTTAGACATTTTTTTGTGATAGTGTCTAATACAAGCTATTTCTTTCGGCGAGCCAATTTTTCAATATAATATTTGTTTTTACATTATTTGTACATTTTTTAATTTTAGCAGGTAACATATTTAAGCAAGTAGGTATCATGTAGTCCAGCGTTCTTTGTCCATATTTGTTTAAGTGCTTAGGTACGATTAGTCCTTCATTTAACATGAATCGAGTATTGTAAGTGTGGTCCAGTCTATTTATGTATATAGGGCTATTCATGTGCTGAAAAATAATTTTATGCCACAGAATTGCTCTTACTGAGAGAATTTTGAGATTCTGGTAAAAGTACGGAACATTGTGCCTTTGTTCGTGTAAACTTTTATGAGCTAATAATTTTACTAATGAATTTTGAACTTATTGAACATGATTTACATTTGTTTTACAGGAAAGTCCCCCAGCTGTAATTCCGTACCTTATAATAGATTCGGCTAATGATAAATAAATTATTCGAAGTGTGCGTATTGGAACATGGAATTTAAGTTTATATAATCTACTAACAATAGATCTCAGACGTTCACAGACTTTATTTATTTGTAAATCCCATTTGAAAAAACAGTCAATAATTACACCTAAATGATAATTCTTTAGCATAAGAAAAGCGCCAGTTTTTATTTCAGCTTGTCTAGTTTATCATGTTTTTTTTTATAAGCAATGATTATGAAATGTAATATTTTTATACAAAAAATTGTCTTAATTGTTTTAGGCCTCACCAAAAGCATCTTCCACACGCACACTTCGGAGCTACCGAGTCCCGCACCACCAGGCAGCAGTGCAGAAAAGTAAAGACCGATAAGCTTACAGCGCAGTTCACTGTGAGACTTTCTGTGCGGCGGCCTGAAGTGGCACGGGACTCGGTCGCTCCGAAGTGTGCATGTGGGAGATGCTAACGTAAATAAAAATGTACTGATCGTCCCTGTTCAGCTATCTCTTAATATTAATCCTTCAAAACAATTATTCTAGCAATATTATTAATGATGTCACAGTACAGATAACAAAAATACTGACATGACATAAGTGAAAAGAGATTGTTGCCACCTAAGCATATAATTAGATACTCCATGTCTAAAATAAAATCACAATATTTTTTAGATAAATGTGTCAAAAATAATTAAATACATCCTTTATTGATTGATAGGTTAATCAGAAGTTATATGACTTAATTTAAAAGAATACTAAGATAAAAATATATAATTATCTGAAAACAAAAATAATCATTTATTGTTTGTTTCATAGTGCATTTACACAAACGAAGTACCTATTGAATTACGTAAGTTTAAACTTTATAGAATAAAGATATTTTGATATCTATTACATAGTGTAAAGCAATGTCGCTCCCGCTGTCTGTACGCTTAGATCTTTTAAACTACGGAATGGATTTTCATGCAGTTTTCACCAATAGAGAGAGTGATTCATGAGGAAAGTTTAGGTATATAATTTGTCAAGGTTTTGTGTAAATTGGTTGAAATATATAAAGGGAGCGGGCTGGCAAGCGGGCAGTGTGGATTTGAAATGTATGCAAATTAACAGATGGCGTTGGTTATAAAGGTTGGGTAATGGCTTTGTCAGTAGATGGTAGTTTCGTTAGCCACAGCAACCGGGCCGGGTCTGCTAGTTACATTATAATTGGAACAAAATAACTTAGAATGAATATCACTTTATTGTATATATAAAACCAACCGGTTTCGGTTCAACCTGAACCTACATCATCGAGCATAATTAATATTAAATACATTCAAAATTCACAAACTGCTATAATTTAAAAAATTGTTAAACCTAGCATTTACAAACAAAGAAACAACTTAAAATTACTGTATGGGTCTGAGGGCCTACTTCCAATTAAAGGGCTTCTCTGGTATCTTTTAATGATGGATAATTAGGGAGAAAGCGCGTATTAAAATTTATTGGTGCATAGCTGTAATGTTCAATGATTGCAGGCAATACTGGGCCCTTTCTCTCCAGTATTCCTCTAGGATGACTTCTAGGTTTAGTATTATAAACACGTAGTACTTTGATACAACGGAAACTTTTTATTAGAATATAATAGATACAATGTAGGCTGTGAGCCGTCTGATAAGCAAGAGACCGCGCGAGAACTCCACTCGCTATTATATCGTCCCGATGTAGGACGCTTCGGCTAGGTTCGGTATTTCCGAACCTACCCGACAGAAACATATTACCAACACTACATCTCTCCCTCCTTCAACTCTGAAGCTGCTTATTAATATATTTCACACTTAACAACATAAACATAATTTTAAGATACACATAAATCAACCGCGGTGACTGGGTCAAGTTGTTCCGTCTCCTCTGGAAGATGAGGGTGCCTTGCGACTTGAACGCAGTCTTCCCGACCATGGTCTCTGTTGCCGTGCCTGCTCCGACACCACTTCCTCCCCCGCCAACCTGGAATCAGGAGAAAAACCAGTCAATCCACGCAACAAGGTCGAAGTCTCTAACTCATGAGGCTCGTTCCTCAAAATTTCAGACGCGGGATGCTGCGCAATATTGCCATCTTCCTTCCAGCTCACTGACATTTCTCTCATTTGGTCCACATGTCTCTTCCATGTCACATCAGTGTTTCCTATTTTAATAATATAAACTTTTTTACCCAGCTTTCTAGAGACTACACCCTTAGCCCAAACGACTTTATTATCATGACGATAATCTTTTGTTAAACATTTTTGTCCAACTTTAAAAACCCTGGTTTTTACCCCTCTGTAAAACCTAACTTGATCCGATTGAGCTTTAGAAATGTTAACGTTAGCTTCCTTGACTTTTTCCGAAAAGTCTTCTCCATTTTCCACTGGCAATAAACTGTCGAACGTAGAACGCAGCCTTCTTCCTTATAACAGAACCGCTGGTTCAATACCTGTCGAACAATGGAAAGAATTTCTATAGTCCATTAAAAAATTCAACAGCTTGACATTAAAATCTAGTGGGAATTTACCGTTTATTAACAGTTTCTTGAGGAACATTTTCGAAATTTTTACTGCATTTTCTGCCAATCCGTTTGACTGGGGGTGTTTCACCGGAGAAGTCATAAGTTTAATATTGTTCTCCTTTAAGAAACCTCTAAATTCCTCACTTGTAAAAACTGAGCCATTGTCAGATACAATTAACTCAGGGTTGCCAAAATTAGAAAAAAATTTCCTCAATTCCATAATCGTATGAGTTGAATCTGCCTTCTGCACCTCGATACAGTCTAACCACTTCGAGAATGAGTCACAAACCACAAGGAACATCTTCCCCGCTAGGGGCCCACAATAATCTAGATGTACCCTACTCCAAGCTTTACCTGGATTTGGCCAAACTGTCAATTGACTTTTCGGTGGTGACTGTTTTGACAACGAACAATCTGAACAAGATTGAACGACTTCCTCCAAGTCTTTGTTCAGAGAAGTCCACCAAAAATATGTTCTAGAAATTCCCCTCATTTTCACAATACAAAGTGTAATAAATCTAACACTTGCCTTTGGAGAGAAACAGGTATAACTATTCTATGTTGCCAAAACAAACACTCTTCTACGATAGAAAGTTCATTCCTTTTTAACCAATATTTCCATATACTGCTGTCACGATTTACTCGTTTGGGCCAGCCCTGCCGCAAATACCTAAACACTAGCTGTAATTCGCTATCCGCTGCGGTGGCTAACACAACTGCTTGAAAATTAACATGGTCACAATTCTCAATAAAACAAACAAAGTCAGTCCCGCAATCATCCTTAAAATCCTCAACTGTGTCCTTCAACGGTAAGCGAGAAAGAAAATCTGCTTGGTTATTACAAGATTTCACAAATTCCGTTTTGTACGAAAACCCTGCCAGAATGATGCCATATCTCTGCAAACGGTTTGCCGCGAGAACCGGAATATTTTTATGTTCCCCTAGAATTCTTAGTAACGGCAAATTGTCAACGCATAACGTGAACTCCCTTCCAAAAAGGTACTGAAAAAATTTATTTAACCCGAACACAATTGCCAGAGCTTCGAGATCCAAAATACTATATTTCTTTTCGGCGGTTGTTAAACTACGAGAAGCGAACTCAATTGGACGCATTGTGCCGCCCTTAAACACGTGTACTAAGCAAGTTCCGAGTCCGCATGTACTTGCGTCCGTAAACAGTTTTACCGGTAAGTCCGGAAAATAATTTGTAAGAATCGTGTTGTTGCCCATTAACTCTTTAACGGTATCGACTGCTACTTTACAGTCTTCTGAGAAATTCCACTCTACCCCTTTTTTCAAAAGGTTATGTAGGGGTTCCAGTATCGATGACATCCTAGGAATGAAATTCCGATAAAAATTTAAAAAACCCAATAAACTTTTCAATTTATGTACGTCCGTAGGATACGGAGCGTTTTTTATAGCTTCCAGTTTGTTTGGCTGTGGTTGGATTCCGTTCCCTGAAATAACATACCCCAAAAATTCAACCGATTCTACAAAAAATTCGCATTTATCCGTGTTGACCCTCAACCCGCACTCTCGTAAACGCGCGCACACTGCCTGTATATTATTCACTAAATCCCGTTCGTTGACCCCCGAAATGATGATATCGTCTAAATAGAACGCCACTCCCTTCAACCCCTGAAGACAGCTTGCTATAGTCCTAGCGAAGATCGCTGGCGCTGATTTAAAACCAAAAACTAGTCTGTTATATTGAAATAACCCTAAATGCGTATTTATTGTTGTATACTTTTTGCAAAAATCAGCTAACTCTAATTGTGAGTAAGCCTGTCTTAAATCTAGTTTAGCGAACACTTTACCCGAACTTACTTTGTGAACAACTTCATTTATGGAGGGAAGTGGGTACCTTTCCAAGTCCGTCATGAGATTTAAAGATCTCTTGTAGTCCACGCAAATCCTAACATTCCCGTTCTTTTTAATTACCGGTACAATTGGAGACGCGTATTCACTGCTGGTTACCGGAGAAATGATACCATCAGCTACCATAGTTTCTAATTCTCTCTCAATTTTTTCCTTAATAGCGAACGGAACCGGCCTCGCATTAAAAAAAACAGGATGAGCTTCCTTGTTCACTTTGAAACTCACTTTATGTTTACTGAATTTTCCCAGCCCCGGCGAAAACACCTCTGGAAACTCGTTGTAAATCATTTCAATTTTGTCTTTGATTGTTGAAACCGAATTATCCATCATTGGAACTATCTTCAGATTAAAAGCCTCCATGAAATCCCTACCCACTATCAATTTCGAGCCATTAATCACAACAGTAAATAATAAATTATTTTTAATATTATTGTATTCTACGGTAAAACAAGCACTACCTACAAGATTAAGTGGTTTACCATCGTATCCCGATAAAGTACGCTTATCAGGTGACAATGTTACATCCCTAAAATAACGGTTGAAAATAAAATCAGGCATGACCGACATACTTGCGCCTGAATCAATCATAGCGGAACATTTAACTTTATTAATTATTATATTAGCCCTAAACGGATTAATGTAAGAAATACTATTAATAACCTTATCACGGGATTGTTCAAAAATCGGATAAACATTGTGATTCTTACAGAATTTCTTCAAATGCCCTATTTTGTGACAATTAAAACATTTTGCATTCCTAAATTTACAAAACTTCTCTAAATGAGTATCACCGCAAATGGTACATTTTTTATTACTCGAGAAACCCCTTGGCTCGGGGCTTTTTGACCGCGAAGGCGACCTTCGGAAACCTTGAGTTCTATCCGGATGTGAATGTCTCCCCGGCGAATTCGAGCGTTTATGGAATTCACGCCGCCCGACGTCCCTACGGAAACTTCTGATTTAATTTCCGGAACCAGATTGTCTAAAGCTGAAACCGTTATTGCTAATTCTTCCATTTTGTTAAACGTTAATCTAGTCCCCTCGAGAAAAATTTTCTCCTTGGCTCGGCCCGGCAACATGCCGATTGCGAAAACATCACCTAAGCATTCCGGTAAACGCGTTCCGAACTCGCAAAACGATGATAATCCACGTAAACGCACTGCAAAATCTCTGACTGATTCACCATGTGATTGCTTGGCCTGATAAAATTTTTCTCGTTCCTTAAACACCGATCGCGGTTTGGAACAATGTTTCTCAATTAATTCTATTAACTGATCGAATGCCACGTCTGTAACTTTAGAAGGAAAACATAAGTTGATCAAAAGAGTTAATGTCTCCGCTTCTAGAAGATTTAGCAAATATGCGCGTTTCTGTGAAGCATCTAACTTAATCGTTCTTGTGTCATCACGAATTAGTAGGAACTGTTCTAACCTCAGGCGAAACAAACTCCAATCCCCATTAACGTGAGAGAACCTGGAAATTCCGCCCGACTCCATGATCGCACACACCAAAAAAAAACACACCCGGCAACAATAACACCTTCCAGAAAAAACCAAGAAACAAAACAACCTGACACCAGGAACCGGCGCCTATGCAGTCCAGGCGCCCTGCCGCTTCCAGGAATCTCAATGTTTCTTCGCTCCTGACTGAATACCGGGCTGGCCCTAGTTACCCAGGGTCCCGTAATTTTCTCTTCTCCACTGTATTACCGGGCTGGACTTAGTTACCCAGGGTCCCGTAATTTCCTCTTCTCCTCTGTGTTACCGGGCTGGACTTAGTTACCCAGGGTCCCGTAATTTTCTCTTCTCCACTGTATTACCGGGCTGGACTTAGTTACCCAGGGTCCCGTAATTTTCTCTTCTCCACTGTATTACCGGGCTGGACTTAGTTACCCAGGGTCCCGTAATTTCCTCTTCTCCACTGTCTCCTATTATGCCCTGAGAATCTCCTGAAGGATGGCACTTCAGCGAAGCCCCAAGTGATTATTGTCACCTTCGGGAGATTTTTGCAAGTCACGATCCCTGAAACGAAATCGACTTGCCGCAATCTGATAAACCGTCACCCGTGTATTCCTTTATGGCTGCGCCACTTGTAATGTTCAATGATTGCAGGCAATACTGGGCCCTTTCTCTCCAGTATTCCTCTAGGATGACTTCTAGGTTTAGTATTATAAACACGTAGTACTTTGATACAACGGAAACTGTTTATTAGAATATAATAGATACAATGTAGGCTGTGAGCCGTCTGATAAGCAAGAGACCGCGCGAGAACTCCACTCGCTATTATATCGTCCCGATGTAGGACGCTTCGGCTAGGTTCGGTATTTCCGAACCTACCCGACAGAAACATATTACCAACACTACAATAGCCATATAACAAGATTCACCGTAAACAAAGGCCTAAAAATACCATGAATATCAAATAAGTATGGTAGCAGAACGCTTGAATATATGATACCTTTGATTTATAACAAATTGAATCAAAACATTAATTTAAAAAATAATGAGGAACCCTGCCTTAAACTGACAAAAAAAGTGGTTAATAAATGAACAACACATTTATCTATCCTAAATCTTATATTAGGTATTAATATTGTAACTTAAGATAATATGTGTTATGTAATAATATTAAATGGTAGAACCTACAGACAAGCTGATCTGTCACAGCTTTGTGGGACTACCCATATCTTATATTGTATTAGATGTAATTATATTCAATTTAATAAATAATAAATAAAAAACATAACAAATTAATTACAGAGTAAAAATGTATTTATGGGTAACAAAGAAGAGGGAGAGAGAACATCAACTTTGGTGGGGGAATAAAGGTTATGATTTAATTACAAAAGTAATGCTCTTACCCTTTCTTTCATGCCCGTTACAGCCAAGAAAGAATGTTTTATTTTATAATATTAGTTTGCAATTTTTATATCTCCAGCCCTATTTCACCCAGTTTATCCACCTCTTTCTACTATATTCCTACTAAACTAGCCTTTAGAAATAACAGCTAAGGCTCTGGTAAACAAGCAACTTTTGTGGCTGGCAATTCAATTTATTCAATTCAATTCAATTTATTTTTATTCTTTCAAAAGCAGTACTAAATTTTACATTTTAATGTGTTTTAAAAATACATTTGTAACAGTATTACATTGAACATAAATGGTAGGCATACAAACTATACGAGAATTGGAGCTTGCTTTTTAAAGGCAGCTTCACTAATGCTAAATATGTCGATATCCGAATTAATTCTGTTCAACAGCAAGATTGCTCTCCCGACCGGCATGACCATTCGCAAGTTAGTTCTGCAGGTCGGAAGATAGAACAGTCTATGCTGTCGGTGGCGAAGATAACCATCAGGAACATGAAAATGAATGCTCTCCAAGGTAGCTGAGTTTTCAAACCACCCGCGAATCAATCTGAAGAAATGCGTAGCAAGGTGTACATCCCTTCTGACACGTAGATGGTTCATTCCCAACATACCCAAAAGAAAGTCGGTAGGATAGAGCCAAAGGTAATAGCCATACTCCCTCAAGTACAGAAATCTCTGAATTTTTTTCTGAACTCTCTCCAACATGAGGGAATATTTTACTTGGTGGGAACTCCAAATTACCGACCCGTTTGTCTGAATCTGGCGGCGCATGACCTGGACACACTGAACCTAAGATTCCTACCCACCCCTCTTACATTTTTACTTCCCTGAACTTTCTCTCCTTCCTTTCCTGAAAAAGACCCTTATTTCAAGGTCAAGATTGCGCAAGATTATCGTGTATTACCTATTCTTGTCAACACTCTTGACGGTGAGAACACCTTGTCCTGCAATATTATTGACGGCCAAGACAATTGTTCGGCAATAATAGGCAATTTATCTTACTCGTTAACCAACACAAATAACTTTGGCATAACTTTCTGAATAACTTCAGCAAAGCTGCGCAGCACACAAAGAGTAAATCTTTATTTTGTCCAGCTCTACTAGTTTCAATATTATAAATGTACACATAAAACATTTCAAATACGTTATGTGAATGATTCTCAATAGAAATTAAACACCTTCATCACAACATGTCTTTTATTAGCCTTAAAGCTCTTATAATGGTGATGAGTGTATAGGAAAGCCAGGTGGCTAAAGTCCTTTCTCTAACGCTCTTAGAATCTCTCTGTTTCTAGTATCCTAACTGCTACCTGTACCTCGGTACTCAACTTGGAGGGGCGAACCTATATGCTAATTACATCTATTGGAGTACTCTACGAACTAGAGCCATCCGTGCCACACAGCCCGAACTACTAGGGTGGTCCCAAAAGAACCCGACCTAACAAGGAAATCCCAAAAAAATTGGGAAAAAATATTTTTTCTCAACATGGTCTTCTTTCAGCTTGACACTTCCCAGCGATGTTTAATAGCTTTGCTACCCTGTTTATAGAGAGAACCGTCGAGCCCCTCAAAATAGCCATCAACCGCAGATTCCACCTCTTCATTGTTGGCAAAATCTTTTACCACCGAACAATTTTTTTCAAGTTTGGAAAAAGAAAATAATCTGAGGGGACTAAATCTGGCAAATAGGGGCGTGAGGAAGCAATTCGAACTTTAATCTATTGATTTTGGCCATCGCGATAACAGATGTGTGAACCGGTGAATTGTCTTGATGAGACAACATTTTCTTTTTTGCCAAATGTTTCTTCTTGATTTCATCACTCAAACACTGCAATAAGTTTGCATAATACTCGCCGTCGATTTCTTTTCCTTTTTGAAGTTAATCAAAGAAAATTATTTCACGCGCATCCCAAAAAACTTACACCATGACCTTGCCTGCAGATGGAACTGTCTTCGCCGTTTTTGGAGCCGATTCTCCCCTTTCAGTCCATTGTTTTGACTGTTCCTTCGTCTCGGGTGTGAAGAGATGGACCCACGTTTCATCCATGGTTATGAATCGACGCAAAATTCGGCTTTGTTGCTGTGAAACATCGTAAAACACTCGATTGAAACATCCTCACAATGCTGGTTTTAGCCATTATGAGCAAATGCGGCACCCATCTTGCGTACAGCTTTCTCATGTCCAAATTTTCAGTCAATATGCAATGTACAGCACTTTTTGAAATGCCTACTATGTCTGCTAGCTCACACACTTTCAATCGACGGTCATCCAATACCATTTTGTCGATTTTCTTTACCTTTTCTGGCGTAGTCACCTCATTTGGTCGACCACTGCGATGTTCGTCTCGGCAGCTCGTACGGCCTCGTTTAAACTTTGCCACCCAATATTTTATTATTGTAAATGAAGGAGCAGACTCCCCCAGAGTAGAATCTAGCTCGGCTTTGATATTGGTTGGACTTTCAAATGACAGTATTGTATCACATAACGATGACCAATTTTTCCATCTTTACAAATTAACTGAGAGGGTTAATGTCCTTAGAATGGCGAGTTCAACCGGTGAGAAGCTCAAGAGTCTTGGGGAGATATTGACCGAGCCCCCGACAGGCCCTCTCTCCGACTACAGAAAGAATGCCTCTTTCGACTGGAGGACTTTGAAGCTGGCAATCGAGGGGGAAGAGATGATCAGATATAAGGTAGATTTTACCACTTTTTTTTATTGTTTTGCAGAATTTTTAATATTTTAAATTCATAGCGCAGTTAAGTTTTTAATTTCATAGTGCAACGTGACAATGCAATATTATTTTATGTACATGATAAACCACTTTTCATGTTAATTATTACTCTGCACTTTATTACTTACGTATTTGCCCTTGAACCATTCATGAGACCTTTTTAATAAATATACCTATTTTTTTATTATTGTTCCATCGTTTTAATATGATTAAAATATACTCTTGACTAAATATTACTTAATTTCTCCAAACATACAGAGAGTGAATGGAACTCCAAATCACTCTGTTAAACACTACTTGCTTCATACACACTACGTAATTATTACTTATAACTTACTTATACGTACTTCCCCTCCCATTCAATATTTAACAAAACTATCCGTAACTCTTAGCTTACCTATATGCGGATGACAAAAAGATTGTCAAAATCATTAAGTCTGAGATGGATTATCTAGAGCTCCAGAATGACCTTGACTCTCTGGTTAGTGTATATTGTCTAAAAAAATTGCCTTATTTTGAATGCAGATAAATGTAGTGTCATGTCTTATTCTCGAAAGAAAAACATATTATACATACATACATGTATACTTACATTATTAAGAACAATATTTTAAACAGAGCAAAGGTGACGTCCATCTGTCCGCGCCGGCCGCAACGCACATAGTGGGCACGGCACGCAACGGATTTTTCTATATCTTTAAATGAATTAGTACAGCACTGCGTCCACCATCAGCAAATACCGGCGGTCGGTACGGGCAACGGATTTTTCTATATGAAGATTTAGAAAAATCCGTTGCGTGCCGTGCGTGCGTTGCGGCCGGCGTGGACAGATGGTCATCTTAAATGTAATAAGAGATCTTGGAGTTCTATTAGTAAGCTTCTTTATCAATCTCACGTCGAGCATATCATGTCGAAGGCTTTGAAAATGTTGGGATTTATTCTTAGAGTAAGTTCAGTTTCCAAAAATCCACAAACATTTAAGACTCTCTTCATATCCTATGTTAGAAGCCACCTGGAGTATGCTTCTACAGTGTGGAACCCTCATTGTTCTACGTATAAAGCAAATATAGAAAGAGTTCAGAAAAAGTTTATGAAATATGTCTCCTATCGCATGCGAAATGATGAAAACTATGTCCACGTAAACCTAAAATCTCTTGATCAACGCCGAGATATCAGAGACCTATTAATGCTCTATAAAATTATTCATAACTTCATTGATAGCCCATGTACTTACTACAAAATATTCAATTCAGATGTCCATTAATAATTACTCAATCTCCGGACTCATTTTATATCCCTAAGAGCAACACAAATTATCTTGAAAATGTATTTATGAGAAGAAGCTGTAGCACAAATATGGATGGGTTTAACATCTTGGTAAATTTTTAATTTAAAAACCTTGCTAAATGCACAGCATTCATAAAAAAAAAATAACACTCGATTGAATGCCACATGTTTAACTAAAAACTTAATATTTCATTGGTTTCTGTCTTTCTCTTTTTTTTTAGTTCACCACATTTTCTCTCCTACTTTTAGCAGTTGGAATTTAAATAAAATCACTTCCTGAAATATATTATTGATATCCATTAAAATTAAATACAAACCCTCGAAAAATTTCTTTAAACACTTTTTGTAGATTTAAGTAGAAGATGCACTTTATCAGAATTATTAAACAATTTTATTAGACATAGCGAGTTCCCGGCATGCGTTACTATTCCACATAATAAAGAAATTGTTTCTCCCTGAGTGTCCTTTCCCATTCGTCTCGTCCCCTTTCCCTCTCGCGTTCCCACTCCGCCTTCCCTCTTCCCACTCCCCTCGCCCGTTTCCCCCGTCTCGCGAACCCCCCTCCCGAGTTACCCTCCCCCCTCCCGCATTCCATACATTCAGCCCCGGAACATTCAGTTTTCAAACAGCTCGCGTGCCACCCATTGCATTTTTTTTATACAAATTTCATAGTGCCAGAGATCACCAGTATATATAGAAACCTTCGCGGGCGTGCTCATAACAACTCACCAAAGATTCCTCACAATCGGATGAACGGTTTAGCAATGCATTTTCATGATACCAGACCTCACTATTATATATAGAAACCATTGCGGGCATGCACACATCAAATCCCCAAAATTTCATCACAATCAGATGAACGGTTAGCAACGCTTAATTTCATGATGCCAGAACTCACTATTGTATAAAGAAACCATCGCAGGCATGCACACATCAAATCCCCAAAGTTTCATCGCAATCGGATGAACGGTTAGCAACGCTTAATTTCATGATGCCAGAACTCACTATTGTATAAAGAAACCATCGCAGGCATGCACACATCAAATCCCCAAAGTTTCATCGCAATCGGATGAACGGTTAGCAATGCATAATTTCATGATGCCAGAACTCACTATTGTATATAGAAACCATCGCAGGCATGCACACATCAAATCCCCAAAGTTTCATCGCAATCGGATGAACGGTTAGCAACGCATAATTTCATGATGCCAGAACTCACTATTGTATATAGAAACCATCGCAGGCATGCACACATCAAATCCCCAAAGTTTCATCGCAATTAGATGAACGGTTAGCAATGCATAATTTCACGATGCCAGATCTCACTATTGTGTATAAAAACCATCGCAGGCATGCATACATCAAATCCACAAAGTTTAATCGCAATTGGATGAATGGTTTAGCAATACATAAGCATCTCATATATATGCATATATACAAACCCAGAAACAAACATACATATAGATTCGACATCTTGCATACAATAAAGTATTTGATTATTATTTCATCTTCTCTTTCTACCCACTTTGGCTTTATAATATAATCCCCCCATCTCCGTTTTCCATCCCACTTTACATATTCATACTCTCGCTCTTTCATTGTTATTCATTTCATTATTTTAGGAAATTTATTGTAATTTTCCCATTCAAGATCCCATATAGGTAGTACAAATTATTTTGGAGTACTATTCAAATTTGGATTTAGACAGACACATGGCCCTCTCATTTGAATTGCATAAAATCTGTTTCAGGACAGAATATGGACCCTCGTCCGCACCCATGAAATCTTCAGCCTTCCTCAGGAAACCCTCCCGATGGATGAGCAGAGGGAGTTGGCCCATCGGAGGATGAAGGTGCTGATCAATGAAGACTTCCTGCCACTGGAAGAGGTTTGATCCATCAGACCACTAATTTACGCACATGATAGCAACAATTAAATCTATTTTTAACTTTTGAAGCAGATCAATGTTATATTTAATCATTGAAGAAGAAGATAATATTAACAAATCTAAATAAAATATAAAACAGAAAAAGACAAAGGTAACAGGCGCAACTGGGAATTGAAGCCGGATCCTCTGTCTTACCAGTTGCGCACTCACAATACTCTCCCAATTGAGCTACTGAGGTCTAGTTTTAATTTGGGAGGCGGGTATAGGTACCGCCGCCCAGGGAACCATTTATTGGATAACCAAAATCTCTGCCATAGGTCACCCCAAATTGTTTGCTATGTTTGGTGACTTAGCAGGGGTGCTGATTCATGGGATATGAGGTTTGTCAAGGTCTTCACGATATATATTTGTGCCCACATGTTGCGTGGCAGGCCGGATCGAGAGAGACTGGTTGAGGAAGTCTTTTGACCTCTCCAGCCAGAATCCCTCCACCCATCTCCTTGCACCGCAGTTGAAGTGATGTATTCATATGTCCGTCACTCCTGGACACACTGACTCCCAGATTCCTACCCACCCCTCATACCTATTTCCTTCCCAGAACTTCCTCTTTTTCCTTTCCTAAAAAAAACCCTCCAAACAGCTAAGATGACATAGGCCCTGAGGGAAATTATTATCCTCCTGTGTGGAGCTAATGTAAAAAAATCTTCACTATGTCTTTTTCCGTTTCATATTTCATTGAGATTTACTAATATTATCTTCTCCTTCAATGAATAGTACAAAAAGGTGGTAGGCCAAATTAATTTGGCCAGGCCTGTTTTAAGTCTATGTGAGAATTTACCTACTAACTAGCTGACCCGGCGAACTTCGTACCGCCTAAGAATCAATAACTGTTGTGTTAACTTATTACCTGAATTAATTTCTTTTTTTTTAAGTTAAAATTAATACTCAAAATGAATTAAGAAATGTAATTCACGTGGCAGCAAGACATTTGCTTTATTAAAGCGAATCGAAATGATTCACGTGGCATTATTGTACTACTTTCTGTTAAAAATATTTACTGGGTGGGTTGCACTTGGGTCGATTCCCTTCATTGAAGCACCTTGTGATATCCAACATTTTCGTTTTGTTGTCGTTAGATATCTTCCCAGTTCCACCGGGCGCATTGAGGAAAAATAAGCCACCATTTCCATCATCAACTGCCTTCATTAATGAATCGTGCACTTCCTTCTGTTGGGGGTACAACAGTGGTACATTCGTTCAAACTGATTGGTTCAATGCATCTTGATCATATGTATTAACAGCGACATAGCATCAGTCAAAAAAATACTCTCTGATATTGACAACTCAACAGCCAACCTAGAAATAAAAATCTATAGACTAGGCACAAGGAAAGATGACAAACCAAGAGGAATTAAAGTTGAGTTTCCTGAAGCAAAATGGCCAAGAATATTATTAACCAAAAAACACGTACTTAAAAACAACATTAGATTCTACCAAGATCAATCGCTTCTCCAGAGGAAACAATTAACTGAATTAAGAAATGAACTTGAAAAAAGAAAGGCTTCGGGCGAAAATGACATTACAATCAAATATATCAACAATAGACCTACCATAACGAAAATACATCCAAAAAACTAAAAGATAAATTGAAAATATTCTATCAAAATGTTCGAGGTCTTAGAACTAAACTTCAGGATCTAAAATCAACCCTACCCACTTTGAATCACGATTCTTACGCCTTCACCGAGACATGGCTAAATAATAATATCAACACTTCAGAACTAGGTTTCTATAATCATACAGTGTACAGAAAAGACAGAAATGAAAAAAATAAATCCAGGGGAGGTGGAGTGTTAATATCCATAAACAACAAACTTCATTCAAGAAAACTTAAATGCATCTATACACATCTGGAGCAACTTTTCATCATGGTATCCACTAAAAAGGAAAAAATTATTATCGGCTCCGTCTACATTCCCCCATCTTCTGACGCTCAACTATACAAAGACCACTACCATGAAGTTGAAACGATCCGGAGAAGATTTCCTGGCGCCACTATTATTTTGACAGGAGATTACAATCTGCCTAATATTGCATGGGACGTAGAAAACAACAAAACTTCATGCACGGACAACATCCACCACGGTTCTCATGATATAATCGAAATGTCAAATTTTCTTAGCCTCCGACAGTTAAACTGTGTTTTGAATATAAATTCTCGTCTTCTCGATCTAGTATTTTCCAATTCTTTATCAGTAAAAGTGTCCGCATCTGTTGAATCTATTCTTCCAGTTGACAAATACCACCCACCTCTAATAATTGAATGTAACAGTTCAAAAACTAAAAAAAATCCATCTGCATCAACTAAGTTGAACTTTTTCAAAGCAGACTATAATCAAATCATTAATTTTTTATCTTCAACCGACTGGAAATTTTTGGACACTGAAGAAAACATCAATGTAATGGTTGACAAATTTTACTTAATTCTAAATAATGCTATTGATTTATTTGTACCCGTTTCAAAAATGTATACGCATAATTACCCAAAATGGTTTAGTACCGATCTTATTAAATTAATTAGAGACAAAAAAATCGCTCATAAAGCTTACAAATCATCACATGATCCTATTGATTACGCAAAATTTTGTGAACTAAGAACGAGCATCAAAAAAATTTCCAAGTTATGTTACAAAAAGTGCATCGATAACTGCGAAGAATTGGCTCTTGCCAACCCTCAAAATATCTATAAATTTTCAAACCTACTAAACAATAATGACTCCGGTGTACCCTCTAATATGTATTTAAATAACAAAATGGCCGATAATCCCCAAGAAATCGTTAATTTGTTTGCTGAATTCTTCAGCAAAGTCTACGATTCTGCAAACAACTCTCCATTATTCAACGCCACAACATCTAATGATAACCAGATCGATTTCAATCAATGTATATTTGAAGAAAGTGATATTAGAAATAAATTAAAGTCCCTAGACCCGAAAAAATCGGCTGGTCCCGATAACATTCCTACAATCTTCTTATCTAAATGCTTATCAATCTTAACTTATCCTCTTACTAAACTTTTTAATTTGTCAATAAAAACTGGCATCTTTCCGAATAAATGGAAAACAAGCTTTCTGTCTCCAATTTTCAAGAAGGGTGATAAATCCGATATATCCAACTATAGACCTATCTGTATCCAGTCGTCGATCCCGAAAATATTTGAATCTGCTCTGCTCTCTAAACTATCTCCTGAGATTAATAAAGTAATTTCACATAGACAACACGGTTTCATGTCAAAAAGGTCTACTCTCACAAATTTGATGATCTATCAGGAATACTTATTTAATAATATGCACAATCGTCTTCAAACAGACGTGGTATACACTGACTTTAGCAAAGCTTTCGACAAAGTCTCACACAAAATACTTATGCACAAATTAAAATCCCTTGGAATAACGGGGCATATTTTGAGATGGTTTGAAAGTTATTTATACAATAGAAAAATTTCAGTCAAACTCAACTTGCACTTTTCAAATCAATTCGAAATCTTCTCCGGAGTCCCCCAGGGGTCACATCTGGGACCAGTGCTGTTTTCCTTGTTCATCAACGACATAACTACAATCTTTGATGGAGTTATGATACTTTTATTTGCTGATGATCTTAAAATTTACAAAACAATTACTAATCTCAATGACTGTTGCGTATTACAAACAAATCTTGTGAGGCTACAAGAATGGTGCATCCATAATGAACTCTTCCTCAATATTGAAAAATGTCAAACAATAACTTTTGCCCGAATTAAAAATCCTATTAAATATGAATACAGCATCAACAACATCTTTCTAAAAAGAGTTGAACAAATCAAGGACCTAGGTATTATTTTTGACAATCAATTATCTTTTGTTTCTCATATAAACGAAATAACTAACAAGGCCATGAAAAACTTAGGGTTTATATTGAGGACGGTAAAAGATTTTAAAATAATTAATTCATTTAAGTTGCTGTTCACTGGGTTAGTGAGAAGCCATTTAGAGTACAATTCAACAATCTGGGCTCCTTTTTATAAGATTCACCAACAAAAAATTGAGAGAGTGCAACATAAGTTTTTGAGATTTATAAACTATAAATTAGGAATTCCAATCGAAGAACTTAACTACACATTTTTAATGGACTTACTAAAATTAAATGAATTAACTTCAAGACGAACAATGAGTGATTTAATTTGTCTTTTCAATATTTCAAATGGCAGACTGGACGCCCTGGATTTAACCAAACTAATCCAACTGCGAGTACCTACCCGTAATACAAGATTGAATGCGCCGTACTTCGTTAACGCGCCTACTAATAATTACTTCGAAAACTCGCCTATCGAAAGACTTCATCGACTGGGAAATAAATATAACTCAATCGATGTTTATCGTCATCTGTCAGTGTCCAAATTTAAATTCAGTATATTGGAACAGTTACAATAGAACTATAAATCCCCATCTTGAAATATTGTGTGCACAGTTTATTGTAAACCCTCATATTTAAGTTCCGTCAAAACACCTACAATATAGGGCGTAATAAAGGTTAGTAATTTATAATTTATAAACAAACCTTTTAAAAACTGTTCTTGTTTATCGTTGTAATAGGTAATAATAACAAATTTACTTTAACGACTTATACTTTGATTAACATTTTAATTTGATTGTAATTGATACTCTGTTATATTATATTATCGAACTCATTTGTCCTCTCCGTGATAGTTTACTGAAGTATCTGACATTATTCCATGGTTTCAGTATAAAGGGGATTGGTATATTTATGGTATAAAGTATTTCGTCTTCGGAAATTGAATTCCTTGCAGAAATTCTGACGATAAAGTAATTGGTCAAAATGCAATTGTTTTGTATATTAATTTTAGTGCGGTGCAAGTCGGTAGTATGTATTTTTGTTTAAAATCAACTTCGCTATGTATTCAACACATAAATTGCACATATATTAAAAACTCACCATTATTATTATTTGTTATATACGTATATACATATAAAACTGATTTTTTTCTCTTTATTGTATAATGCTATACTTTTTACTTACCAGCTTTATTTATATGTACCATGTGTAAAAACTATTCATGTTTTCTTTGTATTCTAAACACACCTGTATGCACTAAAACATAAAAATGTAAATGTATGTAAAAGCCCATAAGGGCGTTAATGATTAATAAATAAATAAATAAATAAATATTCACGTTCACGTACCAATTCTTGATTGAAAGCATCATTCATTGCAAGTTTCATTGCATTCATTGCATTCATGAAGGGTCAATCTGGCGTTGCTATTCCTAACTTGACTAACAAACTGCCGCACATGAGGTAACACATGTCTTCGATCAAAAACAAAGCCTGTTTATGTATGTTATCCTCATTCACCTCGAGATCAGGATTCCCTGAACTGACACGAATTCGATGTAAAATGTCTTCTGATACGTCATCTTTTTACCTGTTCCATAGTTCATGTGGATTCGATGGGAAACATGTCGAAATAATGATAGCAAATAATGTGCGTATCAGACTGGAGATGCAGAAATAATTGCTTCAGTGATTGTAATGTCCCAATGAGTATCGTTTTCAAGCAAATTTATCTGCTGACATGCAACACGAATTGTTGGGCACACTACACCATTGATTTGTGATTCAAACGATGTCGGCCCACGAACATTCACTAGCAACAACCGAAAGTAGAACATTCGTTACTTTTTACATGAACTGTGTAAATGCGACCAAGAGCATCTCTTCGACAAAGCGTTCGACAAAGTGTAATAATGTGGCATCTCAGAGTAGAGCAACGTCCGGGCAAACAGATCGCATTGGCAAATCGAAAAGAAACAGGTCAATGTTGTTGCTGGAGGTGTTTCAGCACGTTTGGCAACAATCGATGTAATGAAATAAACTCGTTGATCATTCTCCAGATGCATCGCCAAATATACAACAATGGAATGTCGTTCATGAATGGGGAATGAGAATATACGCCAAATCGCCTCATTGTAGCTCACAAACTTGATAGCGTGTGATTTCATCGTTTTTTATTTGTAGTTTTAATGCCAAAAACCGCCATATCGCTGACTTTTGTGACAAATTTGCAGATGTATTTGATTGACTTCACCGAATTGCAATAGGTACCCCACGTCACAATGCGCCTTGAATGTTTTGAAAAGGAGTGGCTGTTTTCCTGGAGTTGTGCAGACATACGTTCACCATTTGTCCCCTTTACGACTGTTGACATTTAGTGTGTAAGAAAGAGAGGCAGCATTATATGTTTAAGAACAAAACAAAAACAATCAGCACATTGACATTTGATGTTTTTGAATTTTCGGAATTCAAGCAAACTGCAATATTATACCTACCTACCACAATATTCCTTCAGCTCTTTCAAAAAATGAAAATTCGTTCCATATTAAATGTATGAGGAAATGAATTTTCGTCATAACTTTCTTTTTCGTGAATTTTTGCGATGTTTTAATAGTTATTATCCTATCCGGGGCGGAGACAAATCCAACAAATCAAAGATCATCAAAATCGGTTCAGCCGTTCTCGAGTTATAAATAGTGTAACTAACCCGACTTTGTTTTATATATTAAGATTCTGTCTAAGCAATCGTGAGATTTCCAAAACAAAAGTATGTTTATTCATTTTTACCTCTGAACTAATAAATTGACAACTGAACAAAAAAAATTGTCAATAAAATCGACAAGCGTGCTTAGTGTATTTTATCGCAGAATTTGAACAAACCAAAAAATTCCAAAGCTAATATTCAACTTCTGTGAAAGTACCTATTTAAGTTTTGCTATTATCCAAGTACTGTGAAACTGAATAGAACTTTCGCAGAACTTGAATTTTAACTTTTGATGAATTGTTCAAATTCTGTGAAACAACTCGTCCCTTATATATGTATGTATAAGTAATATCAACTTCATTTTAACCTAGGCTTACAAACGTTCCCTACTCGATATTAGCTAGGGGGCCGTTCAAGTATTACGTAACGCACTTGGGGGGGGGGGGGGGTCTTGTGAAACGTTACTGTGCATTACCAGGGAGGGGGTTTGAACAACACGTTACGTAACAAGTTTTTCTTTATTTAGATTAAAAAAAACTAGGGAATTAAAATCTTCCAAGTTGGCAACCCTTTTCGTTCTCAAAATCTCTTGTTCTATTTATTACCGCAAACGCAATTAAAACAATAAAAAAGGTATTTAAGCCACTTTCCAGTACTTTGCGCAACTTGACGTTATGTAATGTTTAGGGGGGGTAGAGAAAAATGTTACGGCGTGTTACAAGGGGGGGAGGGGGGATCAAAAATCTTAAAAAATTGCATTACGTAATACTTGAACGCCCCCTAGACACTCATTTTGGCTGAAAAGACCTTAAAAAATAAAAGTGATGGTTTTTTTCCATTCCAAGTTGTACAAATTGGTGTCTCCATATGTTCTCTCGTCAAGCATCTTTTATTTTGAGCTCATATTGATACAAAAAGCTCATGACTGTTTTAACCCCGTTAAATTATATCATTTTCAGGTGTTCAGGGAACCCCGACTCCCGGCTGCTTGGACGGAAGCCATCTTCTGCTACGACCCCAGCACCGCCATAAAGTACAGCCTCGTCAACAAGATGTTCACCAACATGATCCGGGGCATGGGCACAGAGCGCCACTACAAGTTCATCGAGGCGGCGGACGCGCAGGAGATCAACGGCTGTTTTGCCCTCACCGAGGTGGCGCACGGCTCCAACGCCAAAGGCATGCGCACCACCGCCACGCACGACGCGCAGAACAAGCAGTTTGTGATGCACTCGGCCGATTTCGAGGCTGCCAAATGCTGGGTTGGAAATTTGGGTAAAATTTTGAAAATGTTAATTATGTATGGTGGACATGAATGTGTGTTGTGTGTGTAAATCGAATAAGCATTGCTCTTTACTTACAGGTTTATTAAACAATAATTCAGCAACATAATTTACATTTTCAACAATATTATTTATCGGAAAGTTTGCGAGCTATAAAGGTGGGTCCAGATATGTTCTTTTGTCCGTACCGTACCTCCGTTTCGTATCAGCGTCACGATCCAAAAACTCTGGATGCAAAGTAAAATAGCCCGTATCTCCGTAACGTCGCTGCGATCATCGCATGTTCATTTCCTCCCACTATGTCGTCGACTGCGGAAGTGTATGAGAATTTGACTCCATTTCGATAAACAGTTCCTCCCATGCCTTTTGCTTTATATTTTTATTGTAATAATTCCTGTTTCCGGGATCCCACAGAACTTCCCTGGCCCTATATCCATCGATAAGCTTCACAATATTATCGTTATCCCACTGCATTTTTCATGCTGATTCCGATAGTGACAGAGAGCATGAACTGCGCATGCCACGTTCGCATCCAGACTGGCGCGTACCCGTATCATATCGCCTTTGAACGGGTCGAAAAAACCGACTCACGTTGGATCGGAGCTTACCTGTATCCGTATCGAGACGCCGTACTACCGTACCGTATCGAACGGGTGTCCAAACTAGCTTTCTTGATCGCGACGCTGATATGAAACGGAGGTACGGTACGGACAAAAGAATATATCTGGACCCACCTTTAGATCGCGGCTATCGGAAACAGAATGAATTCTCTTTTAAGTCGGCACTTGTTGTTGGTAAACTTTGGTAACTTTGTGAAGAAAATATAAATCTACATTTCTAAGAACGAGCAACTCCTGAGTTAAGCGTATATAATACCCTCGGAACATTTCGTTAACTGTCAAAATGTGTTCATTTTAACATCGCTAGATGGCAGTAGGGGTGTCTTCCCAGATTTCAAAAGGTCAACATTATACTTGCGTTATGTACATCCAAGCACAGTATTTTTAAATAACGAAGTAAAAGCAAACCAATAACAAAGTGTGGTTTGTTTATGGAACTTATTCTGTTGGTAGAATATCTAGTATGATCCTTTTTATAAATGTTTCATCATTTGCTTGTTCTTGGTCCTTCCACATAGGCTTACATTATAAAAAGCGTTTGGAATCTCGTGGTTCACATTTGGAGTGGATTTAATGAAGTTTTTTTTTTAAATTTAACTTCTAAATATTCAGTTGTTTATTGTTTTTAAAACTATATATTTTCTAGAATTCATCATTATTATTACTATCCCCAAATTCTAAACGTATATTTGATAGAATATCTATAAATATTAATAACTTCATTAATAATATTGACTTCGAGAAATAAAAGAAAGTTTCTTTTTTATTTATATATTTATTTTGTGTTATTTTGTACAACTACACAATATTTTTTTTAAATCATGGCAGTAGCTGTCGTGCAAGGCTGCAGAAAACCATGACAAAACTGCAGCGACACTCTTTATTTTAATAAAGCATACATATAATAAAAATCGTTTATTCCAGAACTAGCGAATTCCAGGCAGAGCTCGCTATTATATGTATACATATAGAAACCATCACGGGCATGCACACATAAAATCCCCAAAAGTGTCATCGCAATTGGATGAATGGTTAGCAACGCACAATTTCATGATGCCAGAACTCACTATATACAGGATTTTAAGGGACGTACTTCACTTACTTTAACCAATGATTCCTGACATTATTTGGAGTAAAAAATGTAAATGAAATTTTGGTCTCCGGTGACTTTTTTTTTCATTTTTTTTTTTCTTTAAAATCAAACAAAAAAAATTCTTCCGCATGTCGTCACTGGTCACTCAGCTGAGTAACAGACCAACCACTAACCACCCCTCCAACTATCCAACAACTACAATTTTTTTACATTTTTGTAGAAAAAAAACATGAAAAATGTCACCGGAGACAATTTTTTTTTTACATTTTTTACTCTAAATCATGTCAGGAATCACTGGTTAAAGTAAGTCAAGTACGTCCCTTAACACCCTGTATATAGAAACCATCGCAGGCATGCACACAACTCACCAAAGTTTCCTCGCAATCGGATAAACGGTTTAGTAACGCATTTTCATGACGCCGGAGCTCACTATTATATATAGAAACCATCGCGGGCATGCACACATCAAATCCTCAAAGTGTCATCGCAATCGGATGAACGATAGCAACGCATAATTTCATGATGCCAGAACTCACTATATATATATATAAATAGGGTATCCCAAAAGAAAGTTGATATTTGTTTTGCTTTCTGTGTGAACGCAACTTTTCAGCAAGACGGAGCAACATTACATACGTCCAATACGTCTCTGCCATGAGTTCGTGAAATTTTACCTGGCAAATTGATCTCCAGGAGAGGTGAAATAAATTGGCCTCCTCGTGGTCCTGACCTAACTCCTATGGACTTTTTCCTGTGGGGTTATCTCAAATCTAAAGTGTACACAAAAAATCCGACTTCCCTGATGCAATTAAAAGAAAATATCCGTCACGAAATGGCAGCCATCACGAAGCCTACCTGGCAAGCCGTCATAAGAAATTTTACTCTTCGATTAAATGAATGCCGCGAACGTGAGGGTTTATATTTGGACGATATTATTTTTCAGAAATAAATTCCCAAATTGTGTATTTTAGCATTTAATAAACATTTTTTCGACAGAACCTTTACTTTTTTTTTAAATCGATCCACTAAATATCAACTTTCTTTTGGGACACCCTCTATATAGAAATCATCACGGGCATGCACACAACAACTCACCAACGTTTCCTCGCAATCGGATGAACGGTTTAGTAATGCATTTTCATGACGCCAGATCTCGCTATTATATATAGAAACCATCGCGGGTATGTACACATTAAATCCCCAAAGTGTCAACGCAATCAGACGAACGGTTAGCAACGCATAATTTCATGATGCCAGAACTCACTACATATACAGAAACTATCGCGGGCATGCACACAACAACTCACCAAAGTTTCCTCGCAATCGGATGTACGCAGGGTAGTACAATGCAATACATTCCGTGTTTCATTAGTTTACATTAGTTTCAATATCCCGTAATAGATTTTTCTTGCATTTCTTAATTTTTTCTGTTCTAATTAGTGTCGCTGCTTTTCTTTTTTTCTCCAAGGCGGACATAATATATTGTGGGTCACGAATGGGCATAGATCTTTTAAATCTTGAATCTATAATTTCTGGTAATAAACAATCCATAAAGAAAGTACTAAATCTGCTTTCCATTTTTTCTCCCCAAAATTTGTCGTCTCGTTTAATTAATTCTATTTTTAATGGAATTGCTTCACCCAACCAGACGGCAAAAATACATACAGTCTTTTTGGAAATGTGAAGTTGACCCTGTACTTGATAATACCAGTTGTGATTTGTGTTTGTAAAAATAAAATTGTTTTTTTTATCTTGCTTCCAGAACATTATTTTTTTTTTTGCTATTGCTTCTTCAAATAGCATCCCACTAGCAGAAATCGGACATTTAATTTCTAATATTGTACTGTCATTTACCAAACCATCTGGGGTGGCTCCTAAGAACGGGAAAATATCATCAATAAATAACCCACAGTCATCGACGACAATATTTTCTTGAATGCAAAGTTGCCTTTTTGCAACTTGCTCATGGTCCCTACCATATTGAATAGATTTTATATTATCTAGAGAGCGGCCGTATAATATTGTTTTGACTAAATTAGCACAACTAATGGATTGACTTCGTTTACAGATATTACCAAATAAAGAAGCTGTTAACATGTTTCTTCTGCGTTCAAGCCACTCCCCGCTATCAGACTGTAAGACAGTTCGTCTTTCGACTGCCTTCTTTTCACTTTGTGAAATGTCGAGTAGCTTTAAGAATTCTGCCTTAGCACATTCATATGCATCTTGTTCCATATCCGTTTTTTCGCACAATTCGCCATAATGGTTATCAGGTGCTCCCGATTTTGTAAGCAAATGTCTCCCTTGTTTTTTTCGTAAAGATCTTTTATCGTTTGTTTTAGAAGCCATTCTTCTTTTTGCTCTTTTCAATTCTAACCGTTTTAAAAAATTACTAGGACTTCTGTTGAAAATCTGCTTATGTAAAGAATAATAAGGTCTCTTGGAATTGAAAGAAACTACTGCAGCTGCACAACGACCCATATAGGACTGTTTTAAAGAATAATTTATTCTTTTTCCGCCAATAAATTTTGCAATAACTCCATTAAAACTCTCAACAATATTACTGTCTAAACAATATACTAGACTTCGGGCATTACTGACAAGCCGAGAATTAGCGTCCATAATTTTTGAAAATATAATATTGTTTTGTAACTGTGGAACGTGATTGTAATCTAATATTTTATTCGGATCAAGTTTAAATTTGCAGAAGTATGGTAAACAATCTTTATGTTCACCGAAAACATGTTTGGGTCCATTTAATAAATCTTTCCTTAAATCGGTAATTTTTTGGTCCAAAGCACTATTTGATTGCATCCTGTAATTTGCAGCTCCGACTACCGCCTTCCTAAGACGAAGTTTGTTGGTTGAAATAATTTTTCTGAACTCCAAAGGAAAGCCAGTATCTTTTGTAATTTTTTCAATTTGATTGCTGTAGTTTCGAATTAAGTGGTTAGAGCATTCTATTTTCTGTACTGTAATATTGGGATACGGGTGACTGTTTTTAATTCTGGCATAAGTACTGGAGTCTCCATCGGCAATGAGGGTTGAATATATAAGACCGTACATACTCATCGATTGTTGGAACCCGTCTAAAATTGCTTCAGCTTCCATTCCGCTTGACGAACCAACATAATTTTTAAAGCAAGTGTGCTCGGGCATAGGAATTTTCAAATTTATAGCTCTTGCGCAGGTTGTACAGTACTTGTTTTTAACTGCCATGTAAATAATTTTTTTTGTGCGGTAACCGATAATCGTAGCAGCTCCTGAGAGGGCGGAGTAGTTGGTTTTATAAGATCGCTTGGACCAACACGCATCAGCTACTACAGTGATCATCGGCGTCCCGTTTTCGTCAACATCGCCGCTTTGAAAAGCCAGTTTTTTTTCTTCGTCGGCTGCCGCAGCCATACTGGTAAATTTGGTTTTCTCCCACCATTCACAAACCTTCTTATGGCATTTTCCATATCCAGCAATAGATAAGGACGGAATTTCAAGGGTAGCACATAGCTCTTCCATGCCCGAATAACCCGATCCTATGCTCATTATTCCCGACACAAAAGATTCGTTGATGCCAATGCCTTCTTGTAGGCTTTCGGATGTTTTAAGTTTAAAAGTTTTACCACATAACACGCATTTTAAATTAAATGTAGAATTCAAACCATTTCTATTTTCTGAGGTAATTCGTAAATGCTTTAAATTGCAGTTAAAAAGGGAATCATGTTGACTAATACATTGGAGTTGTTTAAAAAAATAATCAAATTGTACTACTCTCCGCCCTTCTATGCAAATATCATCGCTTTCTTCTATCACCTCTTCAATAGTAAGCTCCTGCTCCGATTCTTCACAGCTCCATCCTTGGTCTTCGGTCACAGGTAATTTCGCCAAAGAACTACTGTTTTTTTGCTCCTAAACAATGTAGAAATAAAAACTGATTACCATGCTATTCAATCTGATTTTGAGATTGTTAATATACATTTTGATAAAATACAAACCTATTATCACGATGTTGGGAACACGTGTCATAAAAATCATAAAAATTCAAAAAAATTCCCGCCCATCGACAATATATTTTAAGAGGGCCAACGCAGGTGCATGTAACAAATGTTCCGATATATCAGGAATATCCTTTAATAGGTTACCTAAATAAAAGTACCTTTTCGACAGAAGTGGCTGATGATCCAATAAGAATATCCTCGTGCTCTAAATCTTCCAAGTTTGGTCCTTTGTGTGCAATATTTACGGTAGGCTCATTTGGTTCTATCGTATGTTGGTGTTCTTGCTGTATTTTTTCCTAAATAAAAAAGCAAAAAATATATTAAGGAGTTAAGACGAAAATTCCCTCCCCCCTCCCGGGACTCCGACGCACTCAAATTCATTTGTTATTTGAAGCATACCTTGTTTGGAGTATTTTTTCCGGCTGCCATGGATAAATCATGTTTTGATCTACAAATAGAAAAATAATATTATTATTTGGAACTTTACGACACAAAACATATATAGAATTTCTTTGATTTGACAATGTGTGTGTGAATGGTTACGTATTTATACGCAGAAAGGCGATATTTTTGTTAATTTCCTTTAAAAGTTTTTTTGTCTATTTCTTAAACACCATGTACATTAAACATTATTCACTTCATTTGAAATTTTAGATAAAAATAAATAAACAGTAATAAAGGGTAATAAATTTTTGTATTTATTACCAAACACCGTGCACAAAATTGCGGCGAAATTTATGTCTTGCCGAAACACCGGGCGTGCTACGTATATTATAGCTATGTATGTGTACACATTTAATAGCATCTCCCACACGCACACTTCGGAGCGACCGAGTTCCGCGCCCGCTTAAGGCCGCCGCGCAGAAAAGTCTCATAGTGAACTGCGCTGTAAACCTATCGGTCTTTACTTTTCTGCACGGCGCGACTCGTGTCGAAGTGTGCGTTTGGAGCAAAACATGCCAGCTGCCAATAGACATGAAGATCGTACTAACCTACAGGAAAAAACGCACAGGCAATGTTATATTTTTACACGTTTGGACATTCATCCGTTGAAAAGTACATCACGCACAATATTTACACGAAAAAAGACAATTTGTGATTACTTACTGTTTTTGTATCTTCCTGATATTGTTGCAATCTTTCAAGTGAGTCGGTATTCTACGTTTAGAGCCATTAATGAAACATTTTGAGGGCATTTTCGAAATTTACAGACTATAAAACGAGGAGCGTATAGTTTCAACGCCTATCAACGGGAGATTCTAGCCCGGAATGAGTTAAAAGCTCTGGAGTGTGTTAGAATTTGGTGTAAAATGAAGTATTTATTTAATTGTTAATATCCACAGATATCATAACGATAATAAGAGGCCGTACTTCTACAGATGTATGTATTATGTACATATTTTAAATTAAAAATATTGTGTAAAATCATTATTAATGCGACAATCATAGATTTAAGTTTAAAAAATGGGATGTATGGTGTATCAATGTTTTTATTTTTCATGGTCGAATGCCTACATCAATTACAAAAAAAAATAAGCAGATTGAAAAATAAAGGTCCATTATTTGGTAACAAAAAATATCAGGTCCGAGAATGACACTTGAAAGGTAGTATTAAGCCGTTTTAGAGAGCCGTTTTTCAGAAAATAACCATTCTGCCCCTATAACACACTCTTAACTATATAATGCTACTACCTAGTTGGTCGTGATATTTCAAAACATACCGCTCTAAAACCACTATAAAAAAATTTCACCTGCAGCGCTTTTTCCGTGTGTGCTGTACATACTAATAATCTCATAATGTAAAAATCCACCCACCTCTAACATTATAAGCGGAAAATGTGGCTCCCGCAATGATGGAGGACTTACTAGTAGAGGATCGAACTAGCAATGCCCGAGTGAGAACCGATAACTACCGCGCTACCAACCGGTCGGTCGTGATATATCAAAAACTTGTAATTTCTCACTCTATTTTTTACATCTGTGGTGCTTTTTCCATTTTTTCTGTCTTACTTTTTTCTATGCAGAAGGGGGGGGAGCGTTGAAGAAAAATATAATTCAGATAAGGTTGGGAACTGTTACGGGCAGGTCATTTTGTAACATTATTATTATTATGTTTTTGTGGTATGAATGTAATTAAACTAAGGAGGAAGGTGTTGCAATCGTCCATCCAACTTTGTAGCTTGTTTCACTACGCGCCAAATCTTGTCACCAAGATATTTTGGGAGGGCGAAGCCAAACTCCTTTGAGCCATTATGAGATCTCTTTTCAAGGTAGGGGAACAATACTGCAAATGCAATGGCATAAGGAATGACGGGTAAACTTTAATAAAAGAGATTTGTTTTGGATAACAGTATATCGATATTATATTTGAACTCAAAAGACAAGGTAAGATTAATTATAATGCGAGACATGACTCACCCCAGATCAGACCGTGTAAAGCTATGATTTCTATCTAAACTGACTGACGTTATCATAAAAGATGTCCGACGGAGAAGTTCCACGGTGTCACAAGGACGGAGCCATCACAGGGCCTCCAATCCTCTGGTGCTGCAGCATCACGTACAGGCCCGCCAGGGCGAAGCCGGCCCAAGACATGGAGGGCTCCGATACGGTGTTGGTGGTCCAGGTACCCCTTGCACGAGGGAAGTTCTGGTCCCAGACAACGTGGCAGAATGAGTGGGAAGCAAATATGGGGCTTGTCCCAGATAAAAGCTTTATATACTGGATTTCAGCAAACATCGATCGCGGAGTGAGAAGAGATTGTCGTGTACCGTTTAGATTAGCAAATTAAGCCCGCCGGCCATATTCCATGCGCGTGCATTTCACTCGCGACTTTTACTCTATTTAACGCGTATGCCACTTCGACATTATTTCACGGGTGATCATTTGATCTTCAATCTCCAAGGTCGGAAATAAATTCCGTAAAACTACGATCCAGCGATCATTTCACAATTTCAATTTTAAAAACTTAAACATGGCGATGTGACGTCCCGGTAAGATCCCCTGCCTTCGAGACCCAACCGGAAAGTGAAAATCGCCCAAAACGGAAATCTTTTCTACCAACCTGTTGCGCCCAAAGTATGGTTGTTAAAAAAAACCATAGTCAATAATAAAACAATATGCGCCGTACTTATTTTCATAACAGAACCTTTACGCTGTTGTACGATGCCGTTAGTTGCTAGGCACGAAACAAAGCACGATGATAACGGACTATCAGACGGGCAGTCATAATCATCACAATTGCACTGATTAAGCAGGCTAGCACGCGCATGAGTAACGCACTAATTGCCGACACATAGTTACTGTGTCTGCAACGGTTATAGTTTACAGTGACAGCTCGCAGATGAGTATGTGGCTTTATAATAAGCAAAAGCCATAGTGACGTAGAATAAAGAATAACACTAGCCCCCCCATACAAATTTGAGTGGAAACAAATGTTCCATTTAGCCATCCATCCAGCGCACCATCTCACTTGAAATTGCAGATCTCTCCATCGCATTTGAATTTCATAAACAGTTTTGTAAGAAATTTAAACCTCGATCAAGCAAATATTTGGATCACGAAACACGCCCACTTCTTGTGTGATTCTTTATTCTATGCATTATGTATCTATCCAATATCAATATACATAATTACATAGTTTAATTAGGAACAGTTGGAATATTTTTTTGACATTTTTAGAATCTAATTTTTATCAGTGTTGAACTCTGATAAACCTTATTTCTGATGTTTTTTTATAGATTGCTTGCTAATAATAGTATTGATTATTGAAATTGAAAGTTAATAATATTATTGCTGTGACGTAAAGGAATAATCACCATTCTGGATAAGCAAGCATTACATTCTATCTGTCGTTGAAATCAAATAAATGGGATTTGTAAAAAAATATTTATCTGATGGATTTACCTCCATTGTGCTGTAACTAATCAACTGTACACGTAATTCCTATTTATAAGTACCTAGAACCTAGTTATTCTAATGTTCAATGCTTTTAATACAAGTTTCAAATAGCTGAAGTCCCCGGCATTGCCCGGGCTTTACATAGAATTTTTCGAAACACTGATCACACTGCCACACGTCGCTACGTATAACGTGATACACGTTCTTTCTCATATGTACCGTGCTGCTGGATCGAAATGTATCACGTGACCCGCTTGGCTTTACCCAGTGGCTTTGTGTGATGGAATTTTTTTGTTTTTATTTTAATTATTAATTAGTAGCAAAATTAAATATTTTAACACCAAATATTTATTTATTTTATTTTTTATTTATTTATTAATTTTCAACGCCCTGATGGGCTTTTACATGACAAGTTTATAATACAGAGACAGTTTTTTTTTAATAAAAAAGATAAACTATAAAAATATAACTAGTAAACATCATATGAAAGGTAGGTATACAGATAAATTTAAGGAAAGATAGTGCATTACAATAAAAGAGAAAGTTTCTAAGTTGTAAATGGCATGTACTAGTAGGTATGTTATTAACTTTGATTATATAAATGTCAATCAAAGGTTAGTAATTACAAAATTTACAGGTGACTGATTAAATGTCATGAACATGACAAAATGCAAGATACATAAAAAGAAAACATTAACAGGTTTTTACATTGTTGATTAATATAGAAATACACAAATATATGCAGTAGACCCTACGTGATGCTCCTTAGATATCAAAATATTCTACATAAAAATATTGTTCAGATATTTCTTGAATAATGGTAAACTTGTATTAAATACATCGATATTTGAGGTGAATTTGTTCCCTAGTGTGTGTAGTGGACAAATTGATGCATGTGTGTGGTAGTTGGTTAGAGAATTATTGTTGCAGAATAATATGTTTTGCCTTGTCGCTCGAGTTGGTACCTTAAAGTAAATGAGATGCAGGAGTTCGCAACAATCTAATTCGGAGTGAATAATTTTAAACAAAAAAGTTAGGTCGTTTATTTTTCTTCTGTTTTCTAAGGAATGCAATTTAAGTGTATTCAGTAAAGATGTGTAGTTAATGTGTTGAATAGGTATGTGTAACTTGAAGTTAATAAATCTTAAAAATTTGTGCTGCACTCTTTCGATATTTCTTATATGAATTTGATAATATGGGGACCAAACTATGGAATTGTATTCCAGCAAGCTGCGTACGAGTGACAAATATACGATTTTTATAACTTCCAACGAATCGAAGTCTTTGATTGTTCTGATTATAAATCCTAGTGTTTTCATGCCTTTGTTAGTTATTTGTTGTATGTATGTGATTTATAAAATTTAATTGCGAATCAAACACAACTCCAAGATCCCTAATTTCTTTGACTTTTTCTAAGATTTTATTATCTATTGTGTATTTGAAAGATAGTGGGGTCTTTGTTCGACAAAATGTTAGTGTGTTACATTTATCGATATTGAGGAATAAGTTGTTCGCGACACACCAATTTTGTAATTTGACGATGTTTGACTGTAGGATTAGGCAGTCACTATATATTATATACTCAGGAATCGCTGGTTAAAGTCCTTCGGGTTCGTGATGATACTGCTTGTGTAGAAGATAGATGGATTCGGGGGTATTTACCATCTACTTGACAGCTTATTCTTAGGATAATGTACATTAATTATTAAGCAATTAAATACTCGCATATCCGACACATAGCCACAATTCATAGGTTCGAGTACTGAATATTAAACTCGGACTTCATAAATAAGTAAATCGAAAATATTCCTCATCCTCTAAATAAGCTATCAAGAGGTGAAATATCCTTACACAGTTCTAAGTATTTATTTATTTAACAGTCTTAGTAACATAATATACATAAGAGGATGACAAAAAACAGACCAATTATTAATGTTCACAGATATGTATTTAGAAATATAAAAGTAACTGAATGTAAACTAGAACATGGAAAAAAAATAGAACTAAGCAGCAATTTAAAAAATAATAATAATACAGATTTTAATTCAACAAATCATAAACCTACAATACTCAACAATAAAATAAATAACTATACTTAAATAGACTGCGAAATAGGTTTTTGGATTGGGTCGGGTAAGGGGAGGAGAGGGGTAAGGGAAAGTTGCCACGCAAGTAATATAAAAATATTAGGTACAATTGTTTTAATCGTCATGAATATGTGTTATTCGCACCTAGAATGTGATACAATGAAATTCTGTAGCGATAGTAACTAGCAGTGAATATGTCATCAAGTGTTTCTATATGTGCAAATTTATTGTTATAGTAGATACATGTCCTTTGCATAAATTCATTTTGATTGAAATTGGTATTACATCTATCAATGTAGAAAAGGGTATTTTGTCTGCTATATTGAATCAATATACGCTATATTTAGCAACTCCGGGCAGTAAACTTTTGAGTTAATAATTTTGTAGAAGAAGCATCTGATCAGCGACAAGCCTCCTGTTGAGCAGTTTTGTGATTCGAAAATGTTACTCGATTTCGTCGTAAGACTTGTAGTCGTTGAATGAAGTAAAATTGAGGAATTTGAGAAATCGCTCCTGAACTCTTTCTAACCCGTTAACTAAACAATATAGCGTGGGTTCCAAACCTGTTCGTCCTCACCTGGAATACCAGGTGAGGACGAACATGTGAATTGTAGAGAATCAGATAAGTCTTCGTGTTTTTGAAAAATTTGCATGTTCTCAGTACAAAACCTAGACTCTTTGTTGGTTTGGTGACAATGTTATCAACGTATTCATCAAAGGTAAGTTTATAGTCCAAAAGAACCCTGAGGTCACGTATATAATCTTTATTTGTTAACAGTGATCCAGTATATAACTAAACAAATAACGTTAATTTCAGGAAAGAGTGCAACTCATGCGATAGTCTACGCCAAGCTGATCACCGTAGACGGGGTAAACCAGGGACTCCACGCCTTCGTGGTTCCCATCCGCTGCCCACGTACCCTGCGGCCATACGCAGGGGTCATCGTGGGAGATCTGGGGGAGAAAATTGCTCTCAATGGCGTGGATAATGGGTAAATTCATTCTTATATTATTTGTGTGACACAATATATTTACATATCAGTTTTGGTCATCCGTAACTCAAATCTGTCTGTCAAGAAAGTCTTCGCATTCAATAAAATGGAACTGAAATTTTTCATTACTGTGGCAGCGCTGAATTGAACATACTTTAGAATAAATTAAGTAGATTCAAATGTGAGGTTATGTTTTACTTCTGAATCTAAGGCCTTGAGGCAGTATTCGATGAAACTTTTGAATATGAAAACACCGCCCACGTCATGTCGTTTATTTCATACATAAGAACATATTCTTTGAATGTCTATCTTTGTCATACATGAATAACGTTTGAATAAAAATTTTACGGGAAACATAAAGAATGTTCTTTACTTGCCACATTTATTTAATTTGTGAGACAATAGCAAGTCTAGATGAATTCCTAGATGAATGTATAAAAACTGTTTATAACGCAAATAAATATAATAAAAATCTTGGTATTGCTACGTAAAACTATCTAACCCAGCAGTACCCCCCATTTTTGGCTACACGTTCTTTTGTCTTTAAAAATTCTGTACGCATTCATTTATGTAATTATTTTCATTTATTATTTACAGGTTCGTAATGTTCAATAACTTCCGTATTCCGGCCGAGAACCTCCTGAACCGTTTGAGTGACGTGGACGAGAAAGGCAACTATGTGACCCCGATCAAGGACCCGAGTAAGCGCTTCGGGGCCTCACTGGGCATCCTGTCTGGGGGCCGAGTCTCCATCGGCGGTATGGCCACCGTCCAGCTGCAAAAGGCGCTCACTGTGGCTGTCAGGTACTCCGGAGTCAGGAAGCAGTTTGGACCCGACGATTCCAACGTGGAGTTCCCAGTTTTAGAATACCAGCAACAGGTTTGGTTATATGTTGACACATACTAAATATGTTTGTAATTATACCTTACCTACATACCTTTCTCTTGCTCCACAGGGACACGATAAAAATGACAGCTACAACAACTTTTTGGTTGTTATTGAGATTAAGATCAGCTGACAAGCATAACAACATGACAGTTGTACTATTTTGCTTATCAAAAATTGTTAAAAAGCTGAAACGAACCTAGAATCGACTTTTGACCTGTTGAGCGTTGGATGGTATTTCGAAAAAATGCCGCCAAATTTCGTAGAAAATTCTATTAAAATAATTCAGAGTAGCTACAATAATCAAATAGTACCTAGGTCCTAAATTGATATTGGTGCAAGCGATTTTGACCTTGTCCTTCATACAGTTTCTTTATACATAAGGGTTAAAATCGCATTAAAAAAAAAAAAATTGGGCCTGCTGGCGGGCTTGCGACAGGTGAGAGTTTAACGGAGACCTTTCAAATATCAAATGTCTCTTGTCTATGGCTAGAGCCGTGTTCGTACTCTAAACGTGAGTACTAGTACGTAGTACTTTATTGAATACACATATTTGTACGTGTTGACAAAAGTACATAAAGCTAAGTTTTCTAATGGCTGTTCATCCTAAACTTCTTTAATTTACTCAATGTCACTGTCACTGATCACTCACTGAATGAATGTTTTATTTATTTTACTGTGCATTTCCAAGAATGTTCCCTGTCGCTTATATGCAGGTCTTGTTGGCAAAAGATCTTACATTCTTTTAGGCTATTTCTTAATTCTTTAATTCAATGTTGCTAGACAGTAAATTCATATTCATCGATCTGACTAATACAGACTAAAAAATTCCAACTTTATTAACCTCCAAACTTTGGAAATCATCTTTTAGGACAGCTCTGCATAGTTGATTTGACATAATATGACATGGCAAGATATAATATATGCTAAGATCCCAGCTTTTTACATTTCTTAATGATTTTATTTAATGAAGCAACATTTGATCTTTTCCAGCAATTCCGCCTACTACCCTTCTTGGCTGCATCTTATGGAGCCAGAATTTTCTCCAACTGGCTGTCGGAGGCTCACATCAATTTAAGCATAGGATCCGCACTCAGTAAGTTCTTATATGTAATATTAAATTTACTAAAATATAAATTCTTTTACAAATAACCCCCTTTTTCTTTGTAATACGTAGGAATATGCATATATATGTATGTAATATTTTAAATTTGGAACCAGACCCAGTCTCCTAAAATAATAAGAAGTAGGGATAAAACAGGTAATAGGAGTAGGCAATTATTGCCCACTTACGGAAATTTTTACTTAAAGGTTTTGACTCTAATGGAAAACAACAAATACATAGTTGCAAATCCTTCCATCAATTTTATTACACCGTAACTTAGGACAATTTTTTTAAATGAACAAAAAATATAGCTAAATGTACAGTGATTGCCCATTTGTTCAAGTGATTCCAACAATAATGACAGCGATTGCCCGCTTTAGTGATTCATTAAAAATTGGTAATAAAACAATCTGAAGTTGGTACACACTTATTTTAATTTTATTATTATCAATTATAATAGGTAAAACATTAAGATAATATAAGAAATATCTGCAATTTTCAAAAAACTTTTGCGCATCTAGGCGCTTTACAAAATCTGATTTTACTGTTCAAAAATGTGTCCGTTTCTGCTGATATGGCAGTTTATCGAACACATTGAACTAATGGTGAAATTTTTTGTTAAGATTTCGGTGAAATATTTACATACATAAGCTAGTGTGAAAGGACAATAAAAGCTAGAGTGGGCAATCTTAGTCTACCTTACCCTTATATGTAATATTTTTAATTTGGAACCGTATCCAGCCTCCTAAAATAATAAGAATGTGGGTACCTACTTTTATTTTATTTTATGTTCTCCCCCTTGAATTAATTTTATATTATTTCAGATTCCAAAAGTGAAAAAGATCCTGATAAGGGAATGGAGATGCATGCCTTATCTTCCTCAACTAAACCTGTTATTTCTTGGCTGGCCCGAGACGGTATTCAGGTGTGCCGGGAAGCCTGTGGGGGACATGGATATCTCAAAGGTTAATATTACCTATTTACTATTCATTCAGTTTAGTTTTTGCCTAGGTATATTAAAAAAAAAAAAAACAATCCATAAAAAACATTTTTTTTACCATGAGAAAAGGCTATATTGTTTTCATAATACAGCCCACAATTCCTCCAAAGGCGTGGTTTTCCAGACTCTCTTTGAACAAATTCTCTACATCCTGCATTTGCCGCATGCGGATAGGGCATTGCTACCATAATGTTCAACTGACAAAAATACATGTTAAGAGCGTTTAACCAGCCAGCGGACGAAAATCCACATTTCGTCGAAAGTTGTTCTTATTGTTGTGCAGGGCGGTTACAATGAGAAAGATTAATTATTCTCCGTACCAGCTTTTTTAAATTATAACTCTATATCGAATTTATTTCAATCCAAATTAGCTTTAATTTATACCTTCATCCAAAAATGCTGAAAGGCGTAATGATAAAACTATTAAAATAATGTACTTTTTGTAATTATTTTTTGATTATAAGTATTTATCATTTTTCAATAATGTCTAAATTTAATAAGAATGTTAAAAAAATCTGAAATATATTAGTTTGTAAGTGCGCAAATAAATACACAAATGGACCAATTTTCGTCAAGAAACACATGTACGTACATATTTTTTAATGATGTTATTGAAGCTAAAATTAAAATTCTAAAACATGCGTTTGCTAGATAATGTATTGATTTATTTTACTGCATGATTATATTATTTGAAATGGGTGTGGTATAATAAAAAATCTTTTTTGAAAATTTAACAAATCTGCCAACGACCTATGGAATAACCTTATTACATATACTAAAAATTTTAAAAAATTCTCAAAATTTATTACATGCGAATGCTAGATAAAAGAATAATCTTTCCAAATCCATTTATAATTTTTTGTGGAAAAGAGTCAATACGTCTAAAATCTGATTTGAAAATGACATATTTCTGGTTTTCTCTGGTAATGCCCTCTTAAGAATTCTGCCATGTGCGAATTATGCCTTGATGAAGAGGACCTAGATCACGATTTTTGCAGTTGCCCTACAAACAATTCTCTTTTTTTAATGTGACTACTCCCCTATGGAGCCAGTGAGAGTCTATGGCATCCCTAATTGGGGTATGCAAGCAACGTTTCAATTCTGAATGGTGGTCTTATACCAGGGCGGTACTGAGAGTATCTTCCTTTATGTTATTTTTAATTAATTAATTGCGAAATAATACAAATTAATCAAATTAATTTTATTTTGTGCACACCGGGTTCGAACCTGCGACCTTCGGATTGTGAGTCTTACCCTTTGACTATGGAGGCCGTCAGATAAAAATTACATCCCTGACCTGATCACTATAGGTATATACAGTATAGAGCCTTCCTACCCAGGAACTGAACCTACTGAACGTAGAACAACTCTACGAACTGAGCCAAATCCTGATTGTAAAAGCCCAACTTTTATTGCGCATTATTAACCGCTGTAGTGTCATCGAATTTTAGAGAAATGCATATATGTCCGCAAGCGTGTGTGTGATTTCCGACAAAATCTGATAGTATGCATTGTCATTGACAACGAATCATGGACTGAGGTTTGTCCAGATCTTGGCGGCGAATGCGTCTGCCCACCAACTGCGTGACAGGCCGGATCGGGAGAGACTGGTTGAGAGGGATATTTTGACTTCTCCAGCATGACTCCCTTGGAACATTGCCTTGCACCGTAGTGGGAGGGATAGATTCATACGCCGTCCCTTCTGGACACACTGATCCCCAGTTTCCTACCCACCCCTCATACCCTTTTCCTTTCCAGGACATTCCCAGAACTTCCTGTCCCTAAAAAGACCCTCCATACAGCATCCCTAAAAATGACATAGACCCTGAGAGGAATTATTTTCAAGTGTAATAAAATATTTTAGAGGTTTGACATATAGGGAAACAAAATAAGGAAAAACAGTGGGCTTGGCAAGACGTTTGAATTATTGTTGAAGGTTAGAGTTATATATTTTAACTGGATCAGTGTGATATTTAACCATTTTTAAGGTATTTTAAAGTAAACGTTTGATCACGTTTGAAAGACTGAATAAATTTAAAAAATGCCGACTCAATACAGAGAATATGTATAAGTTGCTTCAAAATGTGTTGATTCAAAGCATTTTATTACTAATTTTTAGATACTTATCTACTTTTTGACAATATCAGTTTAAAACTAAGGCAGAGAATGCTAAAATGTTGTGTGTGGTCGGTCTTGCTGTATGGATGTGAAACATGGACCTTGAAAGTAAATACCATGAACAGGTTAGAGGCTTTTGAAATGTGGCTTCACCGGAGAATGCTCAAGGTCCCATGGACCGACATGATCACCAATACAGAAATTCTCAGGCGGGCTAGAACAGATAGAGAACTGCTTACATTAATAAAAATCAGAAAAATTTCATATCTGGGTCATTACTTCGAGGGGAGAAGTATCACTTGCTCCATTTAATATTGAAAGGCAAGATAGAGGGTCGCCGAGGGCCTGGTAGGAGACAAATGTCTTGGCTGCGAAATATACAAGAGTGGACCGGCATTAGAAGTGTGGAGGAGCTATTCCGGGCAGCGCAAGACAGAGATACATTTTCAAGAGTGATCGCCAACGTCGGGGGCACCTGATAGGGCACACAAAGAAGAAGAATCTACTTTTCAAACTTGAGCAGAAAAATAACATTTATGGGTAACCTGATAAAACAATAAAGAATTTTTTACTTGGTTAAGTTTGCTGTTTGCTTGTTCTTATTCTCATATGTTTAGTTTTGTCACTGTTCTGTTTAGTCAAGGACTGAAATTATGCACTACAAATAATTTAATCAATTAATTTAAATTAAAATTCAGTACTTTCCTGTCACATTAAATACATACATATATGGAAACATCATTTAATTTTTTTTTACATGAAAATGAAGATAATGATGCATTTGAGTCCCTTTTGATTGGAATAAAAGCTTCTCACCTCGAAAACTAGAATTGCAATTGCGAGTACATATTATGTTTTTGAAGTGAAAACTTCTTTAGCACCGTTGTGATTTGAAACTCGATGAAATGAAAAATAGCGACACCAAAAAGTGACAAACACGTACATCTATTTTAGCCTGCAAGATAATGAGATAGTATAATCGGTCTCCTCTTTGTGCGGTGCTTCGGAGTCTCCCCACTCCATTTCTACCGGGTGTGAATTACACACTCTGATTTTTATTTATTTATTTAAAATAACAGGGAAATAAGTTTTTATGATTTTTTTTTTCTTTTCAGCGGCCAGAATAGGCGATTTGCGAAATGAGAATGATGCCAACTGCACCTACGAGGGCGAGAACAGCATCTTGGTGCAGCAGACCAGCAACTGGCTCCTGGGGCTGTGGAGGAAGCTGCAGAAAGGGGAGCAGGTGCAGTCTCCCTATGGCACGGCCGCCTTCCTCAATAACTACAAAACTATCCTGAAGAATGGCAACCTTGATTCACCAAAGAATGTGACTCAGCCGGAATGTAAGATATTTGATTATTAAAAATGATAGTTTAACAATGATTTTAAGAGGAAGAGATTGTAACTTTAAAAAGGCACTATATTTTTCCTGTTCATTTCAATTTAGCAGAAGGTAAAACAAAATTTCACTTTTGAATCTATGTACTATGAATTGTGCAAAAATTGGTGTCATGGTAATGATAATTTTTACATTTCTAGTCTTTATTGACATACTTCACGCAATAATTATATTTTATTTATTTATTTAATTATTTTCATATTACATTTGGTTATAAAATGACGTATTGCCCATCTCACTAGGTGTGAAACGCCTGTGTTGAGATGGCAATTTACAGAGTGGTTATCTAAGATTTTGTAGTAATATTATGAAAATGGCAGGTTAATATAATTTTTTTTCTTTAAATATACAATTCAAGTATGTTACATATATATAAAAAGAAGATTGCAGTAGGTACATGGTTACATATATACACACAGTAGGTATAGGTAAGTCTGTTTTTAAATACTTGTGATGGATATGTTTATTTGAGGTGATCAATGATTTTACTTTTAAATGTACTTTTGGTTTGCGTGTTTCTAATTTCAGGAGGTAGAGAATTGAACAGCTTTGTTGCATTATATTTAAAACTTCTTTGCCCATAAGAAGTTTGACAAACTGGGATGTTGAAAGATTTTACATTTGACTCTCTTAAGGCTCTTGTGTTCATTCGTTCTTCAAACATGTGTGTATTTTTAAATTGATGAAGCAGGATATTTTTTTAATACAATTTTTGCAGGTTCGGAACATTTAGTGTCTTAAAAATAAAATCAGTGCTTGTTCTCAACGGGACTTTAAGAATAACCTTCAAAATTAGTTTTTGAATCTTTACTAAAGGCTCTAGGCAAGTATTTGTGGCACTACCCCAGCTGATAATACCATATTCAAGTGATGATTGTATAAGAGCACAGTAAACTTGTTTCAGTTGTTTTCTATTTAAAATATCTCTAACATTTTTAAAAAAATAGACGAGTTTCCTCAGTTTTGTCGTTAGGTTTGTAACATGTACGTTCCATTTAAGAAGATCATCTATTTGAATACCAAGATATTTAATACTGTCAACTCTACTTATAGAAGGACAGGTACATGGAGTTAATAGGGGGTTACAGCTGTGGAGTTTAAGGCTTTGTTGTGAAGGCAAGAACTTATTTGAAATTCGAAATGTTAGGAATTTAGTTTTGTCTGTATTCAGGGTTAATATGTGATCATTAAGCCAATTTTTAACAATACGAAAGCCATTTTCTGCCGTTTTAAAGACTTCATCCCAAGATTTGGCGTGAAATAGCAAGACCGTATCATCGGCAAAACTTGTGATTTGTCCACAAATTTGTAGGTTACATAGATCATTAGTATTAGTAGTACAATACCTGAATACAATTCAAAAAGGATTTATAGAGACCATACTGAAAGTACCCATTAGAATGCCTTCCATTTTGGTATGGTCCAGTAATTCCATTGTACAAATGTACAACAAATATATGCCAAAAATATATTATTGAAGCTATTCAAAAATATTGAATTCTCTGCTCGACCGTTTATCCATCACACTAGATTGAATAAAAATGACATAAAAAACTTTTACCAAGTTTTAAAACCACATTCGGACAAAGAAACTACACTTACTTTGCAATAAAACTCCATAACATCCTTCTCCGAGACATAAAATTAATAAAAAAATTCTAATAAGTTCAAATCAAGTATAAAAATAATGCTAAAATAGATCAATAAAAAAACCTTAAGATGAATATATACGTGAAATCCTATTTAGATACTATTTTGATTAATCTTTACGACGAATCGGCTTACAGTATGAACATCAAAAAATATACTACGGATAAATCGAAGCTTTTACTAGCTTTTCTATGTATTGGAATTACAATAAAATTATTATTTACGTAACAAAAAATATAAGCGTAAACCACTAAAAAATCTGTTTGACTTAACTATGAAGTAATACAAGAAACAATTTTTTTTAAATACCCCTTTATGGCTAAGACTATTTTTGAGGTTTTCCATGTTCTAACTTTTTTTCGTTCTTATAAAATTATGCACAAAATAAATAAAAACCACTTTTTCGCTTACTAGCCTCTTGCAAAAAGACGCTCGATTTTAAAATTTTGCAGGCATGAGATTCTAAATATTTCTAGCATTTATATTCCTCTTAATGAAGACACTAAAAACAACATAGAAGACAAATAAAGTATAGTTAAATAACTTTAGTTCGCCTCGGCTCAGGACCCCCTAGTGAGGTGGACTAAGAAATACAATATCTGTACTTAAATTCTTATTTTATATAGTTGCTAAAACAAACAAAAATATAACTTCTCAAGTGACAAAACTATCCTTTGGATACAAATAAATGTGTATCTGTTGAGTGCCGGCATACACAATGGTAATCTGAAAACAATAAATAGCATTTCAAGCATAAATAGCGTGTCAAAATAAATAACATTTATAGCGACGAAGAGACATCTGAATGTGGAATTCCACAAGGTACTGTGCTAGGACCCATATTATTCATCTTATATGTAAACGGGGTATTCTCACAGTCACTTCATGGTAGTATAACCTCTTATGCCGACGACACAGTACTTATTGAAAGTGGAATCACATGGCAAGTAGTAAAACAAAAAGCAACAGAAGACATAAACATACTGAAACACTGGTTTGATATAAATCTACTTTTTTTTTTTTACATTAACTCCACACAGGAGGCCCTGAGGAAAATAACTTCCCCCAGGGCCTATGTCATCTTTGAAGATGCTGTGTGGAGGGTCTTTTTGAGGAAAGGAAGGAGTGAACACGGGTCTTGAAGAGACCCATGTTGTAGGAGGGAGGAAACACAGAGGCCGGCAAATCGTTCCACAGCCGAGCCGTTGAACTCAAGAACGAGTCATAGAAACGACCTGTTCTCATGTGACTAATGTCAACCGTGTACAAATGTTGGGCGCGTGTTTGGCGTGTTTCCCGACTATGCACCGGTGCCGAGGGGATCAATGACGCTAGTTCCTCGGAGCATCTTCCATTGTAATACCGGTAGAACAAGGACAGCATTCCCACCTGACGCCTGTGCTCTAAAGATTGCAGTCCATCTGTTAAGATGGGAGAATCTATCAAACGGACCGCCTGTTTCTGCACAGAGTCAAGGGTTTTTTTTAGGTATTTTGGAGCTCCAGACCAGAGGTGGCTGCCAAATTCAACCGTGGGGCGCACTTGCGATTTGTACAGGGTTAGCAGTTGTGTACTATTAAAGTATCTGCGGGCCCTGTACAGTACACCCAGTTTCTGAGAGGCTAACTTAATTCTGGTTTCGATGGAGCCCCCGTACCTGAGCTGGTCACTTAGAGTTACACCAAGCATATCGATGGACGTTCTGTTCGGAAGATTGCTTCCGTTGAAGGAGACTAGATTTTCATTTCGATCCGTTTTAGACGTTATCAAACATGATTGGGTCTTTGAAACATTAAATTCGACGAGGTTATTCTTACCCCAAGAGAAAACACTCTCGAGGTAACCGTCCATTCTTTGCTTTAAAGCCCTCCGAGCTATTGGAGTTTGTGTGCCCTTTGGGGGCTTGTCAAACAAAAAGCTATCATGGACTGTACTGTCATCCGCGTAACAATGAATCGGTGCACATGACAAGAGGTCATTGATGTGCAACAGAAACAAAGTCGGTGACAGAACCGATCCTTGTGGGACGCCAGCATTTATCGAATGCGAGGAAGAGGTGAAACCGTCAGCAACCGCCTGAATCGACCTCTCCCTCAAAAAGTCAGCAATCCACGCACACAAGGATGCGGGAAGTCCGTAAGAAGACAGTTTGTTGACAAGCCCTCGGTGCCAAACCCGGTCAAAGGCCTTGGAAATATCCAGTGCAACCGTTTGGGTCTCACCGAAACGTTCCAGGCACCGCCCCCAAACATGCGTCACATACGCGAGAAGATCACCGCAAGAGCGGTTCCGCCGGAATCCGTATTGACGGTCGTTAATAATCTTATTCTTCTCGAGGTATGTGAGCAGTTTGTCGTTGATCACACGTTCCATCACCTTAGACAGAACTGATGTGATCGCTATGGGGCGGTAGTTGGCTGGGTTGGAGCGGTCACCCTTCTTTGGAATAGGGTGAATGATCGCTTTTTTCCAACCAGAGGGCACAGAGCCAAACTTCAGGGACATTTTGAAAAGCTTCGTCAAAACTGGAGCTATTTCTGCAGCGCACCTCTGTAATACCAGGGCAGGTATTCCGTCAGGCCCACTAGCTTTATTAATATCAAGCCCTCGTAAGACTTGGAGTACATCCCGATGCCGGATCCTCAGCTTTTTCATATAAAAACCGCAATGAGGAACCGACGGCGGGGTAGCACCTTGATCATCGAGGGTCGAGTTTTCCGCGAACATTTTGCCTAATAAGTTAGCCTTTTCGGCGGCGGTATTTGCTAGAGAGCCGTCAGGTCTGGTAAGAGGTGGCAGACTGGGTTTGCAGAAATTGCGACCTATTGAGCTCGCAAGCGACCAGAACGCTCTGCTGCCGTGTGGGCAGGCAGCCAGCTTTCTGCTGATCTGCAGGTCGTGCTCGAATTTTGACCTGTTTATGATCCTCTTGCTTTCCTTTGCCATTTTGTTATATACTATTCTGTTTTCGGACGTTCGAGATGTGTTGTAGGCTCGGTAAGCCGCGTTTATTCGTCGCACTGCTTCAGAGCATTGTCGACTGAACCACGGCTTTGAGCCCACACCAGTTTCTTTAACAGTGGATTGGATGAAGCCATCCATCGCGGATGTGATGACTTCACCAATTTCCTGGGCACATCTTGAGGGATCCGAGGTCCGAAAACAGACAGCAGACCACGGGAAAGCATTCAAATGTGCCCGCAGACCAAACCAATCTGCTGATCTATAGTGCCACACTTTTCTCTTCAGCCGTTCGTTAGGCGGTCTGAAGGTTACGGGGATTGATGTCGTCACCAGGCAGTGGTCCGACGATCCTAAAGGCGCTGTGACTACTACTATCTCTTAATAGCGAAAAAACTCACGTCATTCCATTTGCAATAAAATCAAATGATGTTCCCGTAAATTTTGATATAATTATACATGACAATTCTAAAGATCACAAAAAAAATAACTGTAAAATAAACTGTTCCACATTAAAAATTTCGAATAAAATTAAATACTTAGGAATAACAATAGACAAAAACCTGAACTGGAAAGATCAAATCAACCTTACCGTTAACAAAATAAGGAAATTAATTTACATATTTTTTAAAATCCGAAACTTTCTCTCATTAGAAAATCTAACATCAGTCTATCATGCTATAGTACAGTCAAATCTCCAATACGCTGTAGTAAGCTGGGGAGCCGCATACAAAACAAATCTACTCCCTGTTTAAATTGTGCAACGTCTAATAATAAAAATTATATTGAAAAAAAGAAGAGATTATCCGACTCACCTTATTTTTGAAGAATTTAAAGTATTAAAATTTAATGATCTAGTTCGAAAAAATATAATAATCCAAATAATAAAAGAAAAACAAAATCATTGATTTTTAACTGAAAGTCGTACTCGTCAAAAACATATATTTCCAACACAAAAATGCAACACCTCATTTGCACAACATCATTATACATATCTTGGAAAAAAATACTTTAATAGCCTACCTGAAAAAATAAGAAAAATCGAAGACGATAAATGCCTACTAAAAGCAATCAAAGAGCAATTTAACCCATCCGCATATCATTATTTTGAAGAAAGTATGTACACAAATATACTAATTTAATTTATCCCCAAAATCATAAAAATAGCCCCGCCCGGAGGGGATGTGACATGGTTCGTCAAACTGTGGCGCGCTAAACTTAGGTATTAAATATGATACAAAAAAACAGAAAACAGTATTATCACTTACCAGAAGAGAATCTTTGCTGAAAACTTGGTCATTTTCAAAGTATTAGTTACACAAACACGTTGGTGAGTAGATTGGTTCTTGACACACATTAAATTTATATTAGTTTTGGTTCACAAAAAAAACTGTTCGAGTACATATTATATACGAAGCACATTTTAATTCACAACAAAACAACAAAAATAATACTAATGAAACTTTAATTAACTTATAAACTTAGGTTCTTTTGCGTGTGATAAATTTTAAAGCATTCCGGCATATGCAAGGCTACTCCACAACGTTCACACTCCCATCTGCTAGTGCTCTTTTTCTTTTTTGCGGAACATACTCTGCATTGGCGTTTGGCAATGGCGTTCCCTTGTGCAGTCACAGGTATAGGTCGAGCAAAGTGTGCCCAATGGGCTGCCTGAAGTCTCATTTCACCGTCAGCCGCAGGACGCCCTATTCTGGCGTAAGCTGGTAATTTTACTCTTTCTATAAGTTGCTCTGCCACTATCAGCCGAAATTGACAATACTTCAAATTCTTTTTGGAGATTTTTTTGTATAAGCAGTATGAATTGAAAAGACACATATCAAGGATATAAAAAAATATTTTTTTATACCCTTTCAAGTATCGTCGCATCAATGGAAACGAGGCAAGTTGTTGGTCCATTTTATCTACTCCCCCCATACCTTTGTTATATTCAACAACAGGTAATGGTTTCATCACTGTAGCTGTTGATCTTCGTTTTCGTGTTGAAGTCATTTCAGCAGAATCATGCATTGTGGATAAAATGCAAACTGGTTTTTTATCTTGCCATTTCAATACCATCATTTTGTGACTAAATTGGGCTTCAACTTCACCCTTTTTCAGCTTTAATGTTTTGAAATGGGGCGGCATTTGTTTTCTATTCGTTCGCACTGTTCCTAAAACATTCGTCCCTCCTTCTTGTAAACGTTGGTAAAGCAGTGGCGAGGAATACCAATTATCAAGAAATAATGTGTACCCTTTGGAGAGATAAGGTGTCATCAGCTCCATGACAATAGCATCTGAAGATGGCAATTGAGCATCTCCAATTTTTTTCCCGGCGTAAATACGAAACTGAACACAGTACCCACTGACAGATTCACACATTTTGTAGTATTTCAAACCAAAACGAGCCCTTTTTGAGGGATTGTATTGAATAAATGAAAGTGCACCACGAAATTTCATAAGACTCTCATCGATGGCAATATCTTGTTCGGGAACATATAAATAAGGAAATTTTTCATTGACGTAGTCGATTACATATTTTACTTTATGTAAAAGATCCCTAGTATCCGCTGTAGCATTATCAACCAGATGTAGGTACTTACATATCTGAGTATATCGTTTGAAAGGCATTACTGATGCGAAAAAAGGTGTCTCAATGCTCTTTCTTGATGACCAATAAGATTGCAGGGTATCCTTTTTTACTTGCGATTGTAAGATGCACAGGGCAATATAGGCTTGTAGTTCATCACTAGTGGTGTCAAACCATTCAGTGCTTGCAGCACCCTTTTCTCCGGCGTATTTATTTGTCTGCGTGGTCAAGAAATCCCAAAAATCCTTCTCCAAAAATTTATCAAATACATCAATACATCTTATTTCTTCTGGCAAATTTCTCGTAATGGATTGATGAATTTTGGCTTGGCACGATGATTGGATTTTGGTAGGAACGTCAGTAGGCGGGCAAGTAGGATTCCACTTCCATGATTCCAGATCCACTTTTTGCTTTTTTGGGGGTGGAGCCTCAGATTCAGTTTGGGAATCATCACTTTCAGATGATTCAGACTCTTCAGTCTCGCAACCAGGATCAATGCTATCTTCAGAATGACCCTCAGTATCACTGTCCGATAAAAGCAATTTAGAAAGAATTTCATCCTCTGATAAATTATTTTGTGACCTCCTGCTCATTTTGATAGATTTTAAACACTAACTACTTAACTTTTTAAATGTAAATCACTCTAAAAAAAGACACCAGTAGGTATAAAAAAGTTTTGATAATTTCACTAACACAAAACAGTTTAAAATAATAACGTTCCTTATAATAGTATAATGGTTTTTATTTTGTACCCGAAAAAACGATATAATATAGAAATAATCTACGCAGAAAAGGGTAACACGCACTAAAAAGTTTAATTTTTGCGGTAAATATTAGTTGAACCAATCAGAACGCGCACGCGCGGCACACTCACATGTACTTTTGAAACGTCAAAAGCGTTCAAATTCAACCGACATAATAATAAACTGTCTCAAAAAACTACAACTATTGCCGTTTTAGCAATAAATACAGTGCTAATAACTATTACGCACGTAATTATTCAAGTGTCTAGATCAGAAATCTGATAAATTGTCGATAAAACTCGAAAATAAAACCCCGAAAAACATTACGACTGCGGTGTAAACATTCGAATTTCAACTGATGTTAGTTGGTATTTTTAATCAAAGGGCTGATTCTTTCCTCATAGTGACATCTTTTGTCAAGTTCCGTAAATAAGTTTAAAAATAATATGAAATAATCTTCAAACAATAATTACCAAAAGTTTTCTCTACTGATTTATAGATGTCACACAAAAAAAGTAACGGTATAATATGATCTACACACGGGCGGGGGAGTGGCTAAAACCGCCAACGTTTGGCGGCCGGTATGCTAGCGTAAAATATTACAAGCCGCCATATCTTGGCGGCTGATATGCCGATGGGTTAAAGTAAAAATACCAAATTGATAAAATTTATCATCATAACTTATATAACTTGTAAATTTGATATTTATCAAGAATCTACCACAAGTAAATTATAAGATACAAAATATATTTTGTTAATATATTTTAAATATTTTCTAATCCCATAATCGTCCCTCTTCTAATCACATGCGTCTGCTTCTATAGAAGAGAAATACCATAAAAATAAAAAATAAATGAAAAAAAAATCAGTGATATTTATTATTATTTATATGCTAATGTTAATGTTAATTTATAGATAGATTAGATCACACTAGTATTAAAAATGATATTAGGATTAAATTTCAAACTAGGATCAGAAAAATTTTAAAATGCAATCTATCTGCTAAAAATTTAGTAAAAGCAATAAATACTTGGGCAATACCTTTATTAGCGTACTCATTTGGCATAATTAAATGGTCCAATACAGATTTAGATAGTTTAGCACGATTAATTAGAACTATGTTAACAAAGTTTAATTGCCATCATCCAAATTCAGCTATAGAACGAATTAATTTACCTAGGAATTTAGGAGGTAGAGGTGTAGTCAAAATAACATCTTTGAAACACAATCAGGTAGAAATGCTTAGAAATTTTTTCCATAGGAAAGCTAATAGCTCAGAAATGCACAAAATAATTTGCAAGGCAGATAGAAACATTACACCTTTAAATTTATATGACGAGAATGCCAACATTCTTATAAATACTAACCAGGAATTATTAGATTCCTGGTCAAATAAAATTATTCACGCAAAACACTTCAATTATCTCAACCAAACGTATGTTGACAAACTTTCGTCAAACAAATGGTTGAGTATTGGAGAGTTGAGCGCAGAAATAGAAGGATTTATGCTTGCCATTCAAGATAGAGTCATTAATACTAAAAATTATAGGAAGCATATAATCAAAGATATAAATCAAATTGATTTATGTAGAAAATGTTTGGCTTTTCCGGAAACTATAGAACATATTATATCGGTATGTTCTATATTAGCGCCGTCCGAGTATACATTTAGGCACAATCAGGTTTTAAAAATAATCCACCAAAGTTTGGTAATTAAACATAACTTGATTGACTGCCGTAATATAGTACCATATTATGAATATGAACTAAATTCATTTTTAGAAAATGAATTTTATAAAATATATTATGATAAAACTATACTAACAGACAGAACAATTAGTCACAATAGACCTGATATAGTTTTACATGACAAAATTTAAAAAATAACTTATATCATTGATGTAGCTATTCCAAATTCCTGTAATATTCAAAAAACTGTTTCTGAAAAAATTAGAAAATATTCAGATTTAGGAAATGACGTTAAAAGAATTTGGCATTCTCGGACTATAAAAATATTACCATTTGTTATTTCAGCTACTGGCATTATACCTAGGTCTCTGATTCAAAATTTAGGCGTATTAGATTTGTCAAAGAAATTATATATAAAAATGCAAAAATCGGTAATTTTAAATACATTTAGGATTACAAAAGATTTTTTAAATATTTATATTGAGGGATCAGTAGGATTTATAGGTTCAATTAGGAATTCCACAGAGCCGAACCCTCTGATATGAAAATATCTGGAGTCAGTGAATTATTTTCCCATATGGTCTCTGGTAGGTTGACATGTTGTTCTTGTATTGTTTTGTAATTATAATACTTATATAGTGCAATTGCATAACGTGGATTGACCAGATGATCATTTGGGAAGTGTGTGAAAGGGTTTAGTTTTTCCTGTGGGGAAAATTAAACCGGAACATTTAAATCTGGTGCGTAAAAATTTTATTATCTAGGCATTGATTTGTAATTGTATTTCCATTGTTTTTTATGTATATATTTCGAAAAAAAAAAAACTTTCTGTTGGTGGGATTTATACCCTCAGCACACTACAAAGGTTTCAGGTCGTGGGAGCTCGGCATTTCAAAGGTTAATCACCGATTGTTTATGTAGCTAAGAGTTTTGTTTTCTTCATTAATAATTTGCCAAAGCAATATTCGAAATTTTCTTCAACGACCTGTGGATATTTTTTATTACATTTGTTAACATACTATTATCCAATAATAACAGTAAAACATATACATATAGCCGTTGCGAATGTGAAGCTATATAAAGTAGTAGTTATATAATCTTTCTTGTTTTTCGATCCAAATCAACAATTTTACAATATCATGCTAAGTGCGTTTTATTTTAAGTGTTATATGTCTTGTTAGGTCGATATTAGTTCCTGTTTCCTGCTCTAAGGAACCAAATGCTTGTGAAAATGCCAATGTTGGTTACTATGTACAATTTTAAGTGACATTATTTAACAATTAATATATATACATATATATATAAATTAACATTTTGATTTTGACCAGTGAAGAGATAAATCGATAGAAGTGTTTTGTGGGCGTGCATACGTGTCCGAAGTAAGATCTATTTTTCCTTGCTTCTGATGAAATTGATTGAGATGAAGACATGTAAAATAATGCAAAATCATACAAAATCATGTGTTTCTGCTTTGAAAATTTGTTCGCTTATAAATATTATAGATGCTTCAATTAAATACTGCAAATAGAACACATCTTGGCCTTGGAAATAATGGAGTAATTTTTTAATAAGTATCAGGCCTATAAAAAATACTTTCAAGTGCCAAAATCTAATTCTAATGAATCCATTTTCATTACATAATGTGGCAAATTAATTCGAGTTCTTTACAAAATAATCAAAAAAATATTTTAATATTTGTGCCTCAATTTCACAAAATAAAACAAAACAATGCAATTTCGCACTGTTGTTTTCGGCATGAATTCAAATGGGGGGCGTTCAACGAATTTGTATTTGAGAATTAAACCTTACACCGTCCGCATAAGGACTACATGCACATTTTGTATTAGTTACCACCCCACCACGGTAGCATATGGACGTCGACTCCACGTCACGTGGTTCCGTGCCACCGATTTTAAATTTCCTTGTTATTATAATAAATATTGCGTAATCTTTCAGAAATATAAATAATCTTTTAAAGCGTAGGCCTTTACGAAATCAATCTGTAAAATACAACTCTAAAATATATTCTTTAACCTTTCCGAATTAATAATTTTTCCGTAATTTTTTCCTGAGCAGAAAACCAACTTTATTTTTAGCCTGTCCTTTTTCCTAGGAGTTCCTGGGAGTCGAAAGGTGCCAACATCAGTTTTCTCTCAAATTCCTATATTATAACATTCTATCTGTTCATTTGGGCCATATTTTGCATTTCAGTCTTCAAGGGACAGTGGACAGGGACAAGTTTCCAATGTGCGTCGACATTGGAAATTATGTATTATTTATAAAGTCCCTGCATAAGAAGTTTTCATAATTGAGAAGTTTTATTTTTACTGTCCCTTGAAGACTGAAATGCAAAATATGGCCCAAATAATCGCACATAAAAGGTTTTACCATACAAGAAGTTTTTTTATGGTTCCTTGGAAAAACTTTGAAGAGAGTTTCACTGACACATATATTTAATTTGTCTTTCTAGCCGTATTGAAGGCTTACAAATGGCTTGTATGTTACGTGCTCAAGCAGACAGCTGACAAAGTGGAGCGCTTAGCAAAGGAAGGAAAGGACAATTTTACCATTAGGAATGAGTCACAATCGTATCACGCCGCAACATTATCCGTCATTTACGGAGAGGTAACTATTGACCTACGTAATTAACCTCACCTATGAACATACATTATTTAACCCTTAAAGTTTATTTGTTCGATTTTCGGAACAACTCTACATAGAAATCATTGTATCTCCCTTACTATTATAGTAAGAAATATGATATAAAAAGTGTTACAAAGAAAAAACATCAAGCTTTACATTCAAATACAAAAACTAACCACAAAAGAAGTAAAGTTTGAGAATTTTTTTATTAATTATTTTTACATCAAATGACAAAAAAGCGAGATGATGATGAAGTTTATAATACGTTCGTCTAATAAAACATGTATGTGATTTATTTATTTTTGTTATCAGTAATTTCAGGCAGAAAAAACGTAATGTGAGCCATTTTTAAAACTTTTTTATGTTTGCTTGCAAAAAAATTTTATTTCTAAAATTAAAAGTTTATTTTGATTTATAAAATTTGAAAGTGTATTTTATCACCTTTCAAAAACAGTTTTTAGTTTTCTGTACGTTCAGAAATACATATTCCATTTATTTGGATTTTATTACAAAGCGGAAATATTTTGACCCTCTCACATAAATACGGTTGAGGCCTGAGGGGTTAATTCGGCACACCAAAAAAGCCTGTTTAGCGTCAGGTCACTGGCATATCGACCGTTACATTTCTTGAAGACGCTGTCAGAAGGTGGGAGAATTAGTGCATATTTCTGCTTTGCAATAATATTCAAATAAATGGAATATTTCTTAGCAAGAAAAACTAAAAACTGTTTTTAAAAGGTGATGAAATACGCTTTCAAATTTTTTTCTTTACAAATAAACATTTAATGCCTCACCTTACATTTTTTCATTTAAACGAGGAGCTAAAATTATGACAAACGTATTATAAACATTTTTGTTGCCTCACTTTTATGTCGTTTCACATAAAAATAATGACCAAAAAATTCACAAAGTGTCTTTAATTTTTCTCAGATTGCGGTTCGAACCTTTGATTTCATAGAGGTGAACATTTTAATTTTCGTGTGGTTAACTTCTAGATTTGAACGTAAAGCACTGTGTTTTCTCTTTCTAACTAACACCTTGAACTATTTAAATCACATATCTCACCATCAGTAGACAGTAAGGGAGATACAATGATTTCTACGAGATCATATGAGCCATTCCCAAAACCGAACAAATTGACTCTCCGGGTAATAACTGTTTGTTCGCAAAACCGAACAAATTAGCCCGAGGGATTAACAAACATATTTTTTAAATTTGGATCATTCTATTTGACCTTTCGTTCTTTCCCTTGATTTTTCAGTAGGTATACATTTTTTTTTTTGCTGCATTATAAAAATAATGCAATCAGTTGCCAAGGAAGTGTTGTGCATACAGTTCACATTTATTTTTAGATCAAGGGCAAAGTTACATGCCTTGAATTTGAATAATGTTCACTTGACTACTTTCAGGCACTTAACACTCCGTATTATGTATTTACAAAGTAGACTCTGTTTGTTTCAGCACGCCATTATTGAAATCTTCTACACGTTTGCCAAAAAGGTCGAAGACAGGAATTCCAGAGAAGTGCTGTTGAAGCTTGTGTCCTTATTTGGCGCCTGGAGTTTGGAGAAGCACTTAGCAACTCTGTACATGGTGAGTTCATATTGGATGTTTATTTAAACTAATAAACATCATCCAAACCCAATAAGGATGGGTTTACTGAAATTTAAATGTAATGTCATCAAACAATGGCCAATTCTGGATATTTTTCAGCTTATGAACAAATTTGATAGGACGCTGTTCGAACGATACCAAATTATTTTTTCAAGTGAAAACTTCTTTAGCACCGTTGTGATTTGAAACTCGATGAAATGGAAACTAGCGACACTAAAAAGAGACAAACACATACATCTATAAGGTTTAGCCTGTGAGAGAATGAGATAGCAATTTTTTAAACAAAAACTTAAAAAATATTTTACTATTAACTAGATTTTAGGTATATGTTACGATGTGCCAACTTATATTTCCATTATGAACAAAAAAAATGCCAACTTATATTTTCATTATGTATAAAGAAAGTAGTCCTACATACATCCAAGTTTTAACAACCGTTAAGTATGTATAGTACTGTCCATCTGATAGTGCTCCCTCTCTAAACACGAGAATTTCTCAATTAGGGAGGTATTGAGGTATTATACGTGTCCGGAAACTCGTAGTACAAGCGGGAAACTGGTGAATCTACATCACGTAGAGAACCCAAAAAACTAATTTTTTTCAATCTGAGCATTTCGATTTTAATATTATTTTTTTCTATTTTTCCATTTTTTCGGCAACTAAAGGGTTAAAAAAAATTTTGAGCCCAGTTTACCCTTCGATGCATTTTATAAGATATTATTCAGCTGAAATCAACCCCCTAGTGAAATTTTTTTTCAAATTTAACCAAAAAGAATTCCAACTTCGGACCCGATTTACTCAAAAACGAAAGCTCAAATCAAAAAAGTTACATCACAAATCGACTCCAAATGTGATGTAGATTTACCAGTTTCCCGCTTGTACTACGAGTTTCCGGACACCGTGTATATTATATATATTGGTTAATTATATATTATATGTTTTGGTTAATAAAATAAAAAAGGCAATAAAATATTTATTTATTTCACGAGTACTGAGTTCCAATATAATACGATAAATCCACAGTCCCACGCAAGCCTCATTTAGTCTAGTGGTATGAAGTGCCTGACGAACCTTAGCGGCCAGACATCCACACAAAGTGGATCATGGGTCAAATCCTACAAAAAAAAAAAATATATATATATATATATTTTTGTGAAATAAATATCCAATCTTCAAACAACTCCAAAATGAACAGGCAAAGAAAACACAAAGAAAGCGATATCTCGTGACTCCGAGGAAGAAAACACAAATTGGTACTATTAAGATGATCAAATTTATGGGAAAAGATGCACTGGAATTCAACGACAAAAATATGGAAAATAATCATCCTTCACATTGATAAAAAAAGTGCTTCGTAGTCTCCCCACTCTAGTCTATTTTGCACACTGTGATTTTTTTTCTCAACTTTAAGGTGAATTTTTTCTTTTATTCACAGGGCAAATACTTTATGGGTGATGCCGGCCATTTGCTGAGGGAGGGTATTATTGAACTGTGTACGGCTGTTAAACCTGAAGCCATCTCTCTGATAGACACAATCGCCGTGCCCGACTACATTCTCAACTCTGTCCTCGGAAGCAGCGATGGATTCGTAAGTATCACGGCTAAACAAATGCTAAAAGTATTACAGATGGACAGACCCACAAATAAAGAAGAACCAAATTACATTATGAAGAAATAAGTAGATTATTGTCGATTATATAATCATTCATTATTATTATTAACCGCAAGTAAAAGAAGGCACTCAGACAAATGTCTCTTGCCATGCGCAGAAAGAGCATGAATTATTAGTAGTTCGTTGGTGAATTGCAACCAAACGCTCGCCTCCCACACCAAGCTTCATTCCAGAAGATGCTCAGAAACGGTCTTTTATTGTTGTTCGAACAATATTTTATGTATCGTAGGAAACTTTGGCCATGAGAAATGATAAATTTAAAGTACCGCTTTTTCTCGATGAGTCATGTTTAGCTATTGTTCGATATTTCGAATTTTACCCCTCGGGCTTCGACCGTATTATGTCAGAGGGTCAAAATATTTCCGCTTTACAATAAAATTTAAATAAATGGAATATTTCTGAATGTATCCGAAAACTAAAAACTGTTTTTCGAAAGATGATAAAATACACTTTCAATTTTTAAAAACTATAAAAATGTTGCACGCAAACATTAAAAAAAATTTTAAAATTGCTCACCTTACGTTTTTTCTACCTAAAATTACTGATAATGAAATAAAATAAAAACACAAATATTTTTTTAGACAAATGTTTCATAAACATTATTGTCACCTCATTTTTTGTCATTCCATGTAAAAATAATTAATAAAAAATTCCCAAAGTTTCAAAAATGATTTCAAATTGTGATTCGAAACTTTGGTTCCATAAGGGTGTGGGCGTTTTCCAAAAAAGATATCGGTGACGTAATAGGAATTCCACTTATGTGAGATGCTACATTTCGATTAAAAATATATGTCAATTTATTAAAGAAAGTATGAACTTCATGACATCAGTATTTAAAATAGAAAATATCAATAAACTTTTAAAATAATTGCAATTTAAGTTTAATACTGTTGTTAATAAATTCTTTTACGTCACTTATATCATAAAGTTTATAAAGAAATTCATTATTTATGAATTTTATTTACGAATTGAAAACACAACCAGTCTTCTAAAAAATATTAATAATTACGCTCATTGAATTAAATATTAAGTTTTTATATAAAAACATTCTTTTACGCTACTTTTGGATACTTTGTACTATATATTATTCGTTCTAGAAAGACGAATGTGGGTTTTTGTTTAATGAATGTTTAATTATAACAAATTTAAAATTAACCATAAACTATATCTATAAAAAATAGAACAAATTTCTTTGAGATATAATAATTAATCTTAGCAAATAAATCACAGCAATAACAGGACAGTGGCGTAAAAAGAAATACTTGGTAACGTTTAGGAAACTCTAAGGCAGCGTTCAGATGTATTTAAAATCTTATTATAAATTGTTAAAAGTTTTCTGTATCTAATTTTTAACGAATGATAAGTTTTGCATACTTTATTTTGTGATTGTCGCGGTTGAGAATCCACTTGTTCTTTTTTCTTTTCTTTTTGTTTTCGTTTCTGTTCTCTCCAACGTCTTCTTTTTTTCTATTTTATCTTCTTCGGTTAGCTCTTTGATTTTCTTTTGGTGTTTTTTTTTGTCTTTGTAACTCTTTTTTCTTAAAGGTTTCATATTTTTCAGGATCGTTTTTAATTCTGTCTCTCTACCTTTTTTGATTTTACTGCAGCTGTCAACGGCATATTTGAACCTTAAATTAAAATACATTTTCAAAATGCTTAAATAATTAATTAGATACGTAAAAATGGGCTACACGAACATACCATAGCCTGAATTAGGGCACTAAGCTAAAAGGGTATTAAAGTACTCGTTAATATAAACAACTTTAATTACAGGACCAACTAAAAACACACAGGAACAAAAATCAACTGTTCCATACTACATTTTATACTAATTCGATCAAAGTTGTATGAACCAGCTGATTTTATTTTTATTTATCTATTGTTATATGTATATGTCATAGAAGAATTTTTTCTTTTTATATTTTTTTGTGCTTTTTTGTTCAATGCTATATCACTCAACCCACATACCTAAAGGCAATACGTTACATTATGTAGATACATACAAAATATAAATTATTAGAAAATTGTAACGCTCTTAAAAATACACTAAAATACAGGTAGAGAGCCATCAGGTGAACCGACTTTTAGAATTCCATTACGTTACTTTTATGTTCCATTCATGAGACAGTAGCGTAATAGAAGTAATGTAATCTCGTCAATATTTTTTCAAAATGTATTTATCAATAAATTAAGAAACTTCTGTTTATTCTAACTGAACATTTTGTAAAACAATAAATGAATAAATTTTATAAAAAATAGAGTCTAATACATGTTGTTAATTTACCTGGAGAAATATGGAATCGTTGGTGGAATACTTTTTTAGCACAGCTGAGAGCGACCACTTCTGTTGCAAATTCTTGGCAAACTGGCTGTCGAAAATCAAACATGATCGCCCTCATACACTAAATAATGTTGCTTTTTTCGAAAATATGCATCGATTTGGCAAAATTTTGTCTGGAAGAAGTCAATAATGCGGTCACGTAGGCGGAAATTCCACCATACGCAATATCGCAGGACAACTTAAAATCTGGTTTTAAAATTATTTTGGACGGTAATTAATCTATATTAGGGTCTCAAATCGAAAATACAATCATATTGTATTAGCATAATTAGAAATAAATACTAGGATAACATAAAATAATGTAAAATTTTTGAACTCTAACTGGTAGCGGTAGGTGTAGGACATACCAAAAACAGTGACCTGTAGTCTTACTTATTTTAAAATAATATAGAATTTTAATAGATTCATTCATTATTTTTAGTCCATAAAGGTATTTATTTGTTATTATATTGGAAAAAATACATGGGTGGTCACTAAAACCGACACAATATAAGTTATTGATCCTGAAAGTGATCGGACTCTGACTTTTACCAATGTACAAATTTTTTGAAAAACGCCTGTGTACATTTTACTTCTTTCGTGGTTAATTTTTGAATTTGAATGTAAAGCGTGGTGTTTTTTTTCTTTCTAACACCGTTTCTATCATATTTCTCACTATAGGAAATAAGGCATAATAAATAAATAATTAATACTCCCTTACAATATATATTATAAAAGAAAGTCTAAAAAAACATGCGGCTCGCAAAACTCCCGAGTAACGAGTCCCGGTACGATCAAGGGAGTTATATGGTGTGGTACCTCTATGGTGACGGGATGTCTTCTCTCGGGATGACGGTTCCTGTTTTTACCTAAAGAGCGTGCTTTTGAAGATACAAGGGCTGGAAGTTTCGCCCTCTTCAAATTTCTAGAAGGTTCCATAGAACTCTAGAAAGTTTTGTAAGGAGTGGCGGAGTATGTGGTGGAATGTTGGGGAATAGGGAACATCATTGTGGAACATTCCAGAACACTCCCGAATGTTATCCTGAGCGAAGCCGGGTAACCCAGCTAGTTTTAATATATAGAAAACTGAACAAACAGTCTCTCAAGGTTTAATTGACCTTTTAATATTTCTATTTTTGAGACTGCAATTCATGGTGGAATTCCATAATAATATATTATAATAAGACGAATATAAAACTTTATTCCACTTAATTTTATTTGACCCCAACCGGTTTCAGCTCGTTAGAGCCATCTTCAGACTGGTCCAGTCGTCATTGTCAACAACTTTATGGTTATTTTTTTACAGGTCTACCAGAACTTGCAATCGTCCATGTTTTCAAGTCCCGGAGCACTCTCTCGGCCAGATTGGTGGAAGGAGGTAGTAAATTGGCAGACTTATGTGCCTTCCAAGATATAAGTAATACAGCTAAATTAGTGCAATTCAATATTTTTAAATGGTTAGGGATCAGTGTAAAATATTATATTTAACTTTTTTTATTGCACAAATATTATGTATTGTATTTTGTGTACTTACCTATAAATTTATATATTTTTATACAACTGTTATGGTTTTATTAAACTAATTTGTCACGATATTGTGTTTTATTTTTGTCAATAGCTTTTCAGCAAAGGTATGTATCGCAATTTTCCAAACCAAAAAAGTTTTGTGGTTTTCATGTCAAAAAGTATTGCCATGATTCATAGTTGGGTTATTATGCTGTGTTGCAATTTCATCTTCTTTAGCTAATAACAAATATAAATTGATTGCATTTTGATTTTTAAAAACTTGTTTTTGCAAAATATAAATAAAACTAATAAAACTTTTGCTTATATTTTTAATAAGGATAAATTTTACAGTCTCAGTGAGAAATTAGTTATTACATTATTTTTTTTTGTGAGATAATTGGAATACATATTCATATAAATAGTAATAACATACATAATTTTTACTACATATATCACATCAATTCTGGCAGATAATTCTGACCAGTTAGTGTTTTCTGCCAGAATAAAAACAATACGCTACAACAAAAAAATTTCTTTACAAGAATATTTACAAATTAATAATAGCTACGCATATTTAGTAAAACATGTTTTCAAAAGTACCCTGAATGCTCGAATTATTAATTGCAAAACGATTTATACTACTGGTAATTAGAGATATTATCATCTGTACTTATTTTTAATAAAATTTTATTTCTAAGCAGAAGTTTTACACCCAATTATTTATGGTAGGTAAGCGTAACTTTGGTAGAAAGGGATTAAGTCAGTACCTACTTCAGGATTTAAGCTCTATAAGTTAAATTGCCATTTTATCCATCACTTTGTACCCTCAGAGGTATGATTTCTACAATATCAATCTCAGTGAATAATGTTTCTGGTTAATTTTTTAAATGAAATATAAAAATTCATGGTGACTAATAAAAAAATGCATGCTAATTAGGCTAAAAATTAACTATCTTAAAATAAACACTGAAATAAAAATTTTTTAAATACAATTACATGTTGTCATATTATAAATTCAAATGCATATTTCATTGGCCTAATTTTCTTACATGAAATCCCAGGCAGTCAGTCCTATGTGAAAAAGAGTAATAGTACATCCATGGTACAGAGATTTATTCACCAGATCATAATAAGCCTGGTTATAAAACTAGGCCAACAATTACTCGTTTTATGTTTCTCATATTTTATTCAAATGACAGTTACAAAAGCTTATCTCCAATATTATTCATTAAAAACCAAACCCAAAATTGACTATCACATAAATCAATATTTTAATCAGCAAAAGTTTTGTGCATTTTTTTCTATACAACATAATATTATAAACTTGTATTGCAAAAATGTATCATTTTGTATCAAACAATATTATTAAGTTAATTCATTTGTGAACATTAGTTTTCAGACTGTTCAACTCTTAAATACAGAATCAGTTCAGAAATATATCAGTCTCAAATACGAGATCTCTTTTCAAGCATTTTTAGTGATGAAAGGATGTTTCAGGACGTCTTCCAATGGTAGTCTTCCTTCGGGGTTGACAACCACGAGTTTAGAGATCAAGTCTTTGGCGTCTTCGCTCACAAATTCTGGGAAGTTCATCTCTGCGGAGAGGATCTTCTTGTAGGTCGTTCCATACTCTTTAGAATCGAAGGGGGGCTGTCCTACCAGTAGCTCGTAGCAGAGAACCCCCACGCTCCACAGGTCCACAGTGTAGGTGTGAGCCACTCCTTGAACCATCTCCGGAGACAAATAATCCACCGTTCCACAGAGTGTGAATCTCCGAGAAGAAGGAGCATGCACGGACCATCCAAAATCGGCAATCTTCAATTCACCATTGCTGCCTAATAAAATGTTCTCCGGCTTTATATCTCTATGAATAACTTTCTTACTGTGGCAATAGACCAAAGCTTTGGAGAGATCCCTGATGTACACTGCGACAATTTTCTCGTTGAATCGCTTTTCGGGCTGGTCTTGTAGGTGTTTGTAAAGAGCTCCATTACGGGCATACTCTAATATTAAATACACCCTTTTATCATCATGGAAATAACCGTACATTCGTAGAATATTGGGGTGTCGCAGATGAGTCTGTATCTCCACTTCGCGTCTCACTTGATGCTCAACTTGGGCAGTTTGTATCTGATTCTTGAATAAGACTTTGATAGCCACAACAAACTTGGACTGTCTCTCTCTGGCTAGATACACATTACCAAACTTTCCTTTTCCCAATGGACGTCCCAAATCGAAGTTTTCCAAGCACCACATATTCTTGGCCGGTTTCGGTTCCATAGCTGCCTGCTTAAGTTCATCACACATGTTGGATAAAGGTGGAGCAATTTGGGCAGGAATATTGGCTGCAGCTTGTGGTTGGCTGACCGGTGGCTCAGGATTCATAGGAACTGGTGGTTCGTCACATGTTACGGGCATAGGAACAGATGCTGAAGGATTAGTATTAACCTCAACAGGCTGCGGTTGAGAGAAAGTTTCTGTAGGCACTGGAGGAACTGCATTATTATTAGGTGGTATTTTCGCAACGGGAGCCTTTACTACATTTTCCAGGGGTTTCGCCGGTTCCATTACAATCTCTTTTTTGCAAACGACACTCGTTGGCCTCTGGACATTTTTGTTTGCTTTGTTGACTTGATTTGCATGTTCAGTTTTTAAATTTGAAGGCTTCTGTACATAGGAAGACTTCACAGCACCGACTTTTGAATCTTCTTTCTTCAGCGGAATGGAAGATTTAACATTTTTTGATAATACAGGAGCTTCGCCCAACGTCTTTATGGACTTTAAAATAGGTTTATTCGGATATTGTGTTGTGTGTAACGGCTTATAAAGTCTGTTTTGATTATTTGAAGCCTGAACAGTAACCGCATTTGCATTATTTTTCACGAAGTTTTTTTCAACACTCGGTTTAATAACTTTGTATTGGTTTAGCACAGCATTTTCTTTGTTATCGGTATTTCGTAAACGATCCATTTGGGCGAGTAATTAATACTTTAAATTATTGTCACGTAATAATTCAAAACTTCATCCGACATTTGACGACGGTTAAAATCAGAGACAACATTTTTAAAAAAACATAGACATTTTCTACCGATATCGCGGCGAAGCAGGTACCTAATAGTACAAATTTATAGTTGAGTGTGAATTATTATTTTTTACCAAATTAAACTAACAGATTTTTAAAACTTATTTATTTATTTATTATGTTATTATTGTGGCAATAAACATGGTTTTCCTATAACTCAACCAGAGCGACCAGAGCGCTCTGGGGAGTGGTTTGGTTTATTTATGGCGCTCTGTAAATGATGATAATAAGATCGCTCTATAAATGATAACAAAAAGATAGCTCTTTAGATATAGTAATACTTCAAATAAAAAGTTTTATGTATTGAGAGAGACTGAGCACAATAAGGACGTCTATATTTTCTCTAAAAATTCGTGATAACGTGGTTCGTGATGGTTTCGGCGGTTGAATCCAAGTACTCGCAGTTAAACCCGCAAATAAATTAACTGTCAGGATTTAGAATTACATGTTGAAAATGCATTCGTGCTACTTAAGAATTCATTTTCACTTCCAGATAAAATTGCATATAAAAGAGGAAATAAAAATATTTCAGTTTGTGGTTCTCTTTTCAGTGAAAATAGAACTTTCGGTCAGTAACGAGGGAAAAACGTTGCTATGTTCAATTTATCAGCTAAGCGGAAAATTATTTTTCCATTTTTACTAATATATTTTGGAGGATTTTGTATTGCAATGCCATACAAACAAAACCATCAGCTTATTCATTCGCATAAAAGGTAAGTGCGACAAGAATTGTATTTACAAATAACTTGCTATTCAGAAGAACTTTACTAACGCGACATTATTGATTGGATTTAAGGCACCATTCGGACGATATTATTATTCATGAAATAATTGCTAGGAGATACTTGAAAGAACTTGTAAACAGTATAGTCAACTATTTGGTAACGAGTAATGAAATAAGCTGCATTGCAATTATTAGCGATTCGATCTATTTGAACATCTTTGAAGGAAATTGGTATAAAGGCCTGAAAACATTTTCATACTTCATGGTAAGTGCGAAGAAAATGATATGTTTTGTCTATACTACATATATCATTTAAATCTAAAAATAACCAGATTTTCACCAGGTTGTAGTCGACGAGTCGGAAGATTTGTTGTCTCCCAATTTTGACACATTAGAATCAATACGCCAAATAAGAAGAGACGGATGTAAAGCATATATAATTCTTATTGCCAATGGATATCAGGTGATGAGACTTTTCAAATTTGGGGACAGGTACACAATCACTTTTATTTTTTAATTCTGTAATCTGTAAGTACATTCGTTTTCACTTGTTTTCCTTCAGACTTGTTTTACCCATTGTTCACCCAACTAGGTCACTCTGGGTCACTCGAAGGCTATTCTACGTTGAATAAGCATGTTGTCTAATATTTCGATATTTCAGGGTATCAAATCAGGTAAATATTCGGAACAAACGTCAACGGTTATGTAACGGGATTGTGTATGTTATCTTTACTTAAAAAAAAAAACAGCCTACGTTTTTGAATAGTTTGTCTGGCAAAGCAGGGTTTGTGTAGCGGGCTTGTGTATATTATCTTAATTTTAAAAGTTTTATCGAAAAAAGTGCGTATTAACCGTTGACGTTTGTTCCGAACTGCAAACAGAGTGATTTGACAGTGTGAAAGCAAATTTTCAATTTACGTAAATAAAATTAAAAATGTAACATTTTCAACCTCCCCGAATGCAAATAGTTGTCTTTTATGGTAATTAAGAAGAATCTAAAAGTTTTATAAAAAAAGTGCGTATTAACCGTTGACGTTTGTTCCGAACAATTACCCCAAATCAATTAATAAAATTATTTTATTTTCAGATATCGTGTTATTGACACTAGAGCGCGTTTTATAATTTTACATGATCTGAGACTATTTACTTCTGATCTGCATTATATTTGGAAAAGGATAGTAAATGTCATATTTATTCGATATTATGAAAAAATTGAAAATCGCAAGAATCAAAGTTCATGGTTCGAAGTCAGCACCGTTCCATTCCCATCCCCGATTCGGGGAGTTTTAGTGACCAAAAGGGTGCAAACTTGGAAGACGAATGAAATATTCAAGCCGACTTCATTATTTACAGATAAAACAGTGAACTTAAAAGGTCATACACTTCAAGTAGTCGCTTTTCAGCATGTACCCGCTGTAGTTAAAAGTCAACGGGTGAGAGAAATTGCCGGGCATACATTATTTAGCGGAATGGAAATTGAGGTAAGTTCTTACGGTACTTAATCAGAAATTCAATGGTTACCTAATTTCAGCGCAAAGTCAATAACAAGAAATAGATCCGAGAAGCTCGCTGATAAATAACGTTTCTTACAAATATAATTTATCGCCTTATTTATTGCAGATTATGCAGGCTCTTGCATCAATTATGAATTTCAAACCAAAAGTTTACGAGCCACAAAATTCCAATGAAGAGCAATGGGGTCACAAGCAACTAAATGGCTCCTTTTCTGGACTTCTCGGAGAGATGGTGAATGGAAAAGCAGATATTGCTTTGGGAAATTTACACTACACCCCATATCATCTGCAGTTAACAGATCTAACCATCCCGTATATTTCTCAATGCTTAACATTTTTAACACCCGAATCGTTGACAGATAATTCTTGGAAGACACTGATTTTACCATTTAAGTAAGAATATTAGGCTGTGTCAATAATAATATTAGGCTATAGTATCCGTAATCTGGTAACTTTGAATATCTAATATATACACCGTCAATCGTTTTATAGGCTCTACATGTGGGTTGCCGTATTGCTGGTGCTTTTAGTGAGCGGTTTTATATTTTACTCATTGGCTCAGTTTCATAAACATATTAATGAAGAAAATGAAATGGAAAAGGAAATGATTAAAAAAGCTTACACAGAAAAAGATTTGGAGCATTCCAAGGACAAACATTTTAACCGAAAAACCGGTAGACGTAAATTTTTTTCATTGAATACAGACATTCGGTACAGTAAAAATGCAGCACTTTTGCTCAAAGTAAAGTTCTACATAAGTAGAAAAATATAAAAAACAAAATTTTATCAATAAATTAATGCTAAATGTCAAAAATGATTCATATATTTTAATTGTTTTACAGATTTATTAAGAATCGACAAGCCAAGAAAACCGGAAGGGCTCTATCTATTTGAAGAATTAACGAACAGTATCATGTACACATACGGAATGCTTCTCGTTGTATCTTTACCAAAGTTACCACCAGGATGGTCCATAAGGCTGCTCACTGGCTGGTACTGGCTTTACTGTGTCCTGGTTGTGGTTGCCTATCGAGCAAGCATGACTGCAATTCTAGCAAATCCAGCCCCGAGGTAATCACAAAAAGGTTGACTCTAATGACTCTTATATTACTATAAAAGCATACAATTTATTCAAGGTGCCCATAAGAATCGTAGAGAAAAAAATCTTTTGGTAATATTAGCTGCATGGTAAGAACCAATTATTTACTACTTTTCAGGGTGACTATCGATACACTCAAAGAGCTAGGAGAAAGCACTATTGCGTGTGGGGGGTGGGGTGATCAAACGCGGGAATTTTTCATAACTGCATTAGACGAAACTGGACAAGAAATTGGAAATAAGTTTGAAACTGTAAATGATGCCGAAAAGGCTGTTCGAAGAATAACAAGAGGAGAATTGGCGTATTATGACAACATTTATTTTCTAAAATTTATAAGTGCGAAACAACAGGAGAAAAGTGATAAAGATGATAGCTTGAACTTTTCAGAGAAAGAAAATGCAAGCAATACCACAATAAGTGATAACTCAACTGGCGATAGAAAATTACACATCATGAGGGATTGCGCAATACATATGCCGATTTCAATTGGTTTGCAGAAAAATTCTCCCCTTAAACCAAGAGCTGATAAGCTCCTTAGAAAGATCGTAGAAGCAGGACTCGTGGAAAAATGGCTGAATGATGTCATGGTTCCTATATACTCGGTCATGTCATCGGACGAGGAGAGCGTGAAGGCGTTAATGAATTTGAAAAAGTTATACGCTGGTTTCGTTGCACTTGCGATTGGTTTTACTCTGGGACTTATTATTTTAATTGGGGAAATAATTCATTGGAAGTATGTTGTGCTGCGCGATCCAAATTTTGATATATATGCCATGGATGTTTACTATACGAAAATTAAACAAAAAAATAATCATTCGATTTCGTGCTAGCGGTATATCTGGGTATATCATAGCCACCTAGCCACAATTACAATTTAGGTACCTACTAATTTTGGCATAAAAATATGTTGGTATTTATCTTATGCAAAGCTTTGTAAAGTATACTTATTATTCCTTAAAACAAAATTCATGAACAACACCTAACCATTTCGAGATAGCTATGCACTATAATATTTCTTTTTAAAATGTATAATGTATATTATAGATTGATGTTATCCCATACATACGACAAAATTAACAATATGATAAATGAAAAATATAATAAATAAATGAAAACTTTAACAATAACATGTTTCAGCACTTGAAGTGAAATGATACAAGACTGCGCTACACAAATGTAACGTTATTATTATCATTCAGAGTTCTTGTATAAAATTACTCTTGAAACCTTCAAGGGCAATGTTTAAAATGTCAAGAGACCTGGAGATATCATTATTTAGCAGCTTTATACCTCTTGTCTGCACAAGGGGCGGTCGGGTAAACAATCAACAATTACTGTTAGGATTTTTTTCTGGGGGGGCACAAGGGGCGGACGGGCAAAAAATCAACAATTACTGGTAGAAATAAACTTGAAGTATCATACTTCAAGTTTATTTCTACAAGTTCAAGTATGTGTAGGAAGGTTTATGAATGTGTCAAAACTTTCGAAAAATTAAATGTTTAAAAAAGACAGTTTTAGCTTCTAAGTATGTACTGTAATGGAATTTCCACAGTACACAAAAATATCCCCCTAAATCTGCCCTTGGTCGACCCTGACAGTAGTTGTTCGGTGCGAACAATTTACAGAATTCCGGGAGACATGCGCTATCAATAAAATAGCTTCATTTAAATGCTAATGTAAGAGTCCCATTTCTCCTAGACTGAAGATTTGTAGCGCGTTTCAGAGAGAAAATCCATTAAGACACAAATCGCGGGCTTTCACCATATATCCTCATTAAAAATAAGTTAGATTTTTTTTATTTGATCAATTGATTTGTATATAAGTAATAGTTTTTATTATCTTTCAAGTGAATATAAATGTGAAATAACGTATAATAATTTTTCCGAACGTAATATTGTATATTTTTTATTTGTACGGTCTTTTGAAATGTAGAAATAAATAAATTTTAAATTCCGAAATATATCGTGTGACTATGGCTTTATAATAACTTGTCAAAATTCTTGGAGGAAATATATTGTCAAATTTGTAAATTGTCTATGATATATTTATTTGACATTTCACATATGATTGAATATGATCACGATATCTTATTATTGCTGAAATAGTATTCCTCGTGTGCCAGAAATAAAATAATTCATGTTAATAACAGAAACTAAATTAATGTATTTTACATCTTATGATAGAGGTAAGCGACCAAGTTAAAACATTATTTTTGATTAAAGTTATTTTTTGGTTGGATATCTGTCATTTTATTGTGAACATGTTTTTTTTCACTTCTCCTACAGAGATGACTGATCTAGAATCACAAGCCGAAGAGAGAGAAGTTCTGTCTTCTATTTATGATGGCGATGAGGCGTTTAAACAAATTTCCTCTACAGTTTTCCAGTACAAGGTAATATCACATTTAGTTCCCACAATTCATGATATATGTCACTGGTTTTTGAGATTTTACACGTATTCAATTTTAGAAAGCGAATCCCGTGAGCCGTAATATTAATTTCCGTAATTATCGTCTCTCAAATTGACTTGTTTTGATGATGTGTTGACTAACCAACATATTGCTAATTCATTGATTCTTTATTGTTTTCAGTATGGAGAAAACGAAGATGTTAAATCATTTTTATTAGAAATATCGTGGGGTGAAAATTATCCCACCGAGAAACCAACTATAAACATGGAGACGTTTTATAATAGGAATTTGTAAGTACCCTTTTTATTAAAAATACTACCGTTATTGCTATGGAAGATGCTCCGAGGAATGAGCGTCGTTGTTCCCTTCAGCACTGGTGCATAATCTTGACTCATTCTTGAGTTCCACAGTACGGCTGTAACGATTTGCTTGCTTCTGTGTTTCCTCCTCTTACTCCTTCCTCTCATCAAAAGGACCCTCCACACAGCAACCCCAAAGATAACATGGGTCCTGAGTGAAATTAATTTCCGCAGGGTCACCTGTGTGATTTTGTAAAAAAATAAATAAAAAATCGACCTGTTTTACACCCTTTTCTGTCCCTTTGTTCAGGTTGTTATTTCTTCTGGCATGGTGTCCAAAGTATTGGATGACAAGAGATAGTCCTATATGTACATATTAATGAGAGCCTGTTTTATAAATCCACCAAATCATTAGCGATATACAAAGACTGGACAAGAACCCAACTAAAATTAAAAACTTTAATATCTATTAACTGCACTGACTAAGTAAATTTAATGTTGGGTTTTGCGATCCTTTTTGACGAATTCCGCAAGAGACTACAGTTGTTGTGGCCAGAATACTGGAGTCATTTCTTTTACGAAATTTAATACCTGCATTGATCAGTTTTCCAGAACTTCATACTTTCATTGTGTTCTGTTTTTCAGAGTTCAATCAGTTAAAGACAAGATAACGGCGGCTGTGGAAGAGGAGGCCGACCAATGGCTGGGTTGCGCCATGACATATACAATATTTGAATGTCTAAAAGAAAAATTAACAGATTTACTCGAAGAGCAAACTCTCATTGTCACAACAGAACTCACAGACGAAGTAGCCAAAATTGCAATAGATAATACTCAGGTAAGTTTTAAAATCAATTACAATTTCACAATTTATAAATTGAGGTATTGAATATCGTAGTAGAATTCTTGCTTACCAAGCAAATCATTTGCATAGGCAGACTTATTAAAACTAAAGAATCAATTCTGAGATAAATCATTAATTCATTCTGTAGTGCATAGGTTCTCAACCTTATTTTGCCCACCGCCCACTTTGAGAATATTTTTTTTCTAGCGCCCTTTAAGGGGGTATTACCAGAGAAAACCAGAAATATGTCATTTTTAAATCAGATTTTAAACGTATTGACTCTTTTCCACAAAAAATTATAAGTGGATTTCGAAAGATTGTGATTTTGAAAGATTTCTTTTATCTAGCATTCGCATGTTTTAAATTTTGAGAAAACATGTTTATTTTTAGTATAATAAGGTTATACCATAGGTCGTTGGCAGATTTGTTAAATTTTCAAAAAAGATTTTGTATTATACCACACCCATTTCAAATCATATAATCTTGCAGTAAAATAAATCAATACAGTATCTGGGTATCGCATGTTTTAGAATTTTAATTTAAATAAAATCATTAAAAAATATATATGTACACGTGTTTCTTGACGAAAATTGGTCCGTTTGTATTTATTTGCGCACTTACAAACTTATATATTTCAGATTTTTTTACATTCTTATTTAACTTAGACATTATTAAAAAATGATAAATATTTATAATCAAAAAATAATTATAAAAAGTACATAATTTTAAAGGTTATGCATCACGCCTTTCAGCATTTTTGGATGTAGGTATAAATTAAAACAAATTTGGAATGAAATAAAATCGATATTGGGTTATTATTTTAAAAAGCTGGTACGGAGAATAATTAATCTTTCTCATTGTAACCACCCTGCACGATCGTAAGAACAACTTTCGACGAAATGTGGATTTTCGGCCGCTGGCTGGTTAAACGCTCTTAATTGTTTTTACTTACCATCTGTCGCGAATCTGAAACAGATATTGTCACGATTATATTTACCACAACCACGTGATAAGCGTGTTTTTATTGTCTTTTTTAGACCATATTTTTTTTTACCTGCCCATGCCCCTACAATGCCATCTCAATGCCCCCTAGTTTTCCTCAACGCCCCATAGTTTTCTCTGGGTCTTCTACCGCCCCCTCTCTGAAAGTCTCAAACAAGGGGGCGTTATCGTCCTCGTTGAGAACCTACGCTGTAGTGGAAGATTTATTGTATTTTTATTTCAGAAACTTGACTATCTATGCCCTGTAGTTGGCGATAGTGTCTCTGAATGCACATACAAGACTACGTGAATCCTATAGTGGAAAATGTATCTTTTTATTCAGGAAATATCTATCTGTGTTCTGTAGTTGGCGATAATATAGTGTCTCTGAAAACACAAATAAGACTAAATGAATCTTGTAGTGGACAATGTTATCTGTCCTGTAGTATCTTTTTATTCAGAAAACATCTATCTGTGTTCTGTAGTTGGCGATGTACACTGTCTCTGAACGCAACAAGAATAACGATGTGTCTCGAAACAAGATTACATGAATCCTGTAGTGGACAATATATTGTCTATTTATTCCTGAAGTTTGGCTGGCTATCTAAGTCCTAAAGTTCACAGTAAAATTTGGCCATTGAATCCGGGAACAGGACCAACTGAATGAAAATAGCTAGCTGTGTCCTGTAGTTGGCGATATACTGTTTCAGAATCTAGGAACATGGCTGTCTACTTCCTGCGCTGGTAACACATTGATTTGCCAACATTTGTGATGCGCTGCAGTGTCATTACAACTGTAAGATGAGCGCGTTGATGGCACTACCTTACAAGGGTTAAAGTGAAGCTGAATGCTCACTCTATACGAGTTAAGCCTGTGGATCTCGATAGGATACGTTTACTGAAACAAATAACAAAGGTATTTCACAGAGGGACTTACGATAATTTGATGGCAATCTTGCCTGGTTTGTGGGTCCCTCGTGGTCGATTGGCTGTTTCTGGATGGTCCACAGGCAGTTGTTATTTAGTTCTTATATGATGGGGGTGAATTACTGGCGGTAGATTCACTATACGAGTCACGATAGCTTGTCACGATATGAACGGTAATGTTGACAGCCGCTTTACGATGGGAAGACAGAAGAATAAACAAACACTTTTTGCTCCTTAACAACGGTTGACACCGGAATTATCAGCCAAAATAAGTACCCAGTGTGCGAAATTAACCAATAGTTTTGAATTCTGGTCTTTGTACGTGAATCAAAACAAACCTATCGAGATCTTATTAAGCGTTATGAAACATTCCGCCCATCAAAATACAACAAGTGTATTTTTAAAGAAAATTATAAACCTTAACCAAAGCATGAAATGTTGTGTGAACGAAGAAAGAATTAAACTAGGTGATATGATATACTAAGACGCAACAAAAAAAAAAAAAATAATAATTATATAAAAAAAATTATCCGCGACAGCGAGAACGATTAGTCAACTTGACTAGGTAGTGGACATAGTTTGGTTAATGGTCTCGTGAGAATAGAATCATTAGATGTACGGACCGTAGCGACACGCACAACGCCGTCTGGACCTGGGTGCAATTTATCGACTCGTGCAATAGGCCAATGCAAAGGGACAGTATTTTCGCTTCGGATTATAACCACATCATTTACAGAGAGTGATTTGCAATGCTTGGTCCACTTGGCACGCTGAGTTAGCGATTGGAGGTATTCAAGCTTCCATCGTTTCTAAAAATCCTGCTGAAAACGTTGAATAAGTTGCCAACGACTCAGACGGAGGTCAAGGGTTCCAAAGTCAAAAAATGACCTGGAGTTAACGCTCGTAAATCGTTTGGAGAGGTCGAGAGTTTAACATGGCCTCAATCTGCACGAAGAGTGTTGTCAGTTCCTCGAAAGTTAACGTTTGGTTACCAATTATGCGATAAAGATGAGATTTAACCGATTTAATTTGAATCTCCCATACGCCACCGAAATGGGGACTAGATGGAGGATTGAAACGAAAATCGATTTGTTCTGACTGTGAAGCAGTGTGCATGAACGAATTAAGTTGAGTTTTAGCTCTGACAAAATTTGTACCGCAATCTGAGTGTATGGCATTTACACAACCTCGTCTACCTACAAATCGACGTAGCGCTGCAATGAAAGATTCGGTAGACAGATCTGAAGCTACTTCGAGATGTAGAGCCTTGGTGGTAAAACATACGAATAAGCAAAGATAAGCTTTGTCTATCTTAGCGCCGCGGTATTTACCAGCTTTAATGTGAAATGGACCACCGTAATCAACGCCCACGATCGAAAATGGTTTAACCTGATTAACACGAGCAGCGGGTAGGTCACTCATGAAAGGTTCTAGAGGGGCTGGTTTTATGCGATAACATTGTATACACTTTGACAAACAGTGGCGGATGGCGCGCTTGGGCTACAGAATCCAAAACTGCTGTGTCAACAAATATTGCATCGTGTTAATGCCTGGATGACAATGTTCTCGATGGAGAGTTTCTATCACAAGAAAAGTGAGTTTGGATTCACGAGGAAGTAGGGCAGGATGTTTATGCTCAAATTCAAGCCCAGATCGAGATAACCTGCCACCCACCCTGAGCACACCGTGGTCGTCAATGAATGGATTGAGCTTTCGCATTTGTTTCGAAAGAAGGTTGCCCTCATTCAAGCGCGTGATATCATCATTGAAATGTACAGATTGAATATGTTTAACTACTGTCAACAGCGAAGCGTGAACTCCGGTACGGTTTAATGGAAGATCTGACCGACGAGACTCTTTGTTACGTAGATTGTAAATGAATCTATGACAATAACCGAGAATGCGTTGAATCTTCCGGAGAGAAGAAAATTTAACAAGTAGTAAGTCCACCAAATTTTCATCCTGTTGGACTAATAACGATTGAACTCGTTCCTCAAAGTGAGGTTCAATTTCGTTGACATTGCCATCTAAGGATGGCCAAGAATCGACTGGCTGAATTAGCCACGGCGGCCCCGCTCACCATAACTTATTATCAATTAGATTGGCCGGGAATTGACCACGTGAAGCGACATCCGCTGTATTATCGCCGGATAATACGTGATGCCACGAAGTATCTTTGAAGGCATCCTGGATGTGACTAACACGGTTCGCCACGAAAGTTTTCCAGCGATATGAAGGAGAACGTAACCATGCAAGCACAACGGTTGAATTGGACCACTCAAACGTATTAGAGATTGGAAGCAAGGGTACGTATAATTCCTTGACGAATTTTAGTAGATCTGCAAGAAGAACTGCCGCACAAAGTTCGAGACGAGGCAATGAAATCCTTTTGGTGGGGGCGACTCGAGACTTGGCGCAAATTAAAAAGACTTGGACGTTACCGTCAACGTCTGTGGTTCGTAAGTAAACTACCGCACCATATCCGATTTCCGAACTATCTGAGAAGCCATGTAGTTGGCACGATTTCAGGTGAGGGACTGAAACCCAAAGAGGGATTTCGAACGACTTCAAGAGCGGTAATTGTTTAGTGTAACGTTCCCATTGATGAACGATGTCAACGGGTGGGGTGTCATCCCAACCAACCCTTAAAATCCACAACCTTTGTACTAGGGATTTGGCGAAGAAAGTTAAAGGCACAGAAAACCGAGAGGGTAAAAAACCCGAGTGACTTCACTAAGAATGGTACGTTTAGTGCACTCGCGCCCGAGGCATAGGACTTCAAATGAAAATGTGTCGTGTCGTGGCTCCCACTTCAATCCCAATACCTTGAGAATGTGAGAATTATCCACATCCATGGAGACCAAATCAGTGAGGCAGTATTCCGGCGGCAGATCGGCGAGTAATTCCGGTGTGTTACTAGCCCACTTTCGCAGTTCGAGTTGATCTCGTTTAAAAAGTTGGATGACCTCAGATTTCGTCTGTTGAGCTTGTTCCAAACTAGAACAACCGGTAACGATATCGTCGATGTAAATATCCGAAGTAAGCACCCGACGCGCTTGCGGTAAATCATCACCCTCATCTTCGGTCAGTTGTTTGATAGTACGACAGGCCAAAAAGGGGGCGGAGGAGACACCGTAAGTTACAGTGTTTAATTGGTACTCCTGGATGGGCTCAGATGATTGAGAACGCCAAAATATTTGTTGGAAAACACGATCTGGCTCTTGAACCAATATTTGGCGATTCATCTGACGTACATCAGCAGTGAACACCACCGGTGGTGTACGAAATTTTAGCAAAAGTTCCAGAATGTTCTTCTGAAGCTTGGGGCCGACAAGTAATGTATCATTTAACGATGATCCATTCACATCAGTTGCTGAAGCATCAAAGACCACCCGTAACTTCGTGCTAGCGCTACCCGGACAAAGAATGCAGTGATGAGGGATGTGATACTTTCCCTTACGCAAATCTTTTCCAGGAACACGAGTCATGTGACCACTATGTATGTAATCAGTCATGAAAGCGGAGTACTGTTCGTGTAAGGTTAGATTTGCTATGGGTTTGCGTTCAAGTGAATGGAATCTGCGTAAAGCGACTTCGCGCGACTCGGAAAAAGAGATATCGTTGTCCCTTTCTCGAAAAGGCAAGGCTACGATGTATCGTCCCAAAGTGTCACGGGAATGGTCCGTGCAGTACATCTGTTCACAGAGCTGTTCCTCAGGGGTAAGCTGTGAAGACTGGGGAATGGTGTCCAGCTCCCATAGTCGCTGAACCTCTTCATGGAGCCGGTCCTCGTTAGTTACGACGAACGATTTTGTTTCATGACCGGCGTCAGAACCAACCGAACCTAGAAGAAGCCAACCAAATACAGAATTGAAAGCTGGTGGCTGATTATGACCACCCTTCACATTACCAGGTCTCAAAAGAGAAGTGAAGACCTTAGCACCCAGAAGAAGGTCAATCAGTCCCGGTTTGTGACAGTCAGGGTCAGCAAGAGGTAATTCTTGCAACTAATGCCATGACAACTTATCTAATCGAACCGTTGGCATGTTCCTCAACACCAACTTCTAATTGAATGACTCCTGACGCAGTTGCGGAAGATTGGCCTAAGCCACTAATTCTTCGAGAACTGGCCGTACGATGGATGCCTAGACGCTCTGCAGCGCGATCAGTGATGAAGTGAGCTTGACTGCCTGAATCGATCAACGCACGAAAAGTTTGAAACCTGCCGGAGGAATCGCGAATGCTAACCTTGGCAGTAGACAATAGAACTACGGACCTGTCACCTCAATTGGTGAGGACACTAATTTGAGGGTCCTCTTGGTCCGTAGACGTCGTGGGGTGATGAACCCCCTCTTTAGAAGATATGGTTTCATCATGATGGAGTAGAGTGTGATGCTTTTGGTTACATTTCTGACATTTAAATATAGATTTACAATCTTTAAGATAATGAGAAGAATGAAGACAATTAAAGCACCAACGGTGAGCTTTGGCGAATTGGATGCGATCCTGAACTGATTTTAGCGCGAATGCCTTGCACTTGGAAATGAAATGTTCTTCCTCATAACAGGAGCACTTCGGAAAATTGATCGAGATCGAGGACCCATTGGATTCAGGTCGCACCTTCGTTACATCGCAAAGAAGCGATGAAGTATGTTTTTTGGAAGCCTGTTCAGATTTACGTGCGGGAGGTTTGTACGCTGATCCTAAACCTTGATGTTTTTCAACATGATTGCGATCGGGAGATAAAAAATGTAAGTCTCGTACACGAGCTTCACACTGGTTATATAAAAACTCCTTTAGTTTCGAATATGATGGCAACTCAGTAGGAGACTGCAGTTGTTCGAAAGCGCACCTCGTTAGTGAATCCAATTTTGACAGAATCAAATAACAAAGCACGAAGTCCCAATTGTCTGTAGGGAGATCCAATTCCCTTAAGATTGTTAGATTTTCGTTAAACACGTCGAAAACGCTGCGAAATTCGTATGGATCGTTGGGCGGAAAATTTACATTTAGCATTTCCCGCCAACACGTAAATGCCAGTTCGCGCGCGTTGCGATAACGCCCGATCAGTCTTTGATAAGCTTCCAAATAGTGGGCTCCCTGGACTGGGAATGTCCGAATTAAGCCTAATGCCTCGCCAGATACACTCGAAAACAAATACTGCATGCGTTTGATATTTGACAATGATTTGTTTTCATGAATCAAGGCATTAAACATATCATAAAATTCGGGCCATTGTTTGATATCGCCAGAGAATATTGGAATGCTTATCTTTGGTAATTTGACGTTCGTGCATACATTCGCGGTCTTAGATTCGACTGGTTGACTGGTCAACTTCTGATAAATTGCGACAATTTGGTAATACATTTCATTAAAAGCTTCGCGAATTTTATCTTCCTCAATTTCATTTCGAGTCATTTAAATTTAATATTTCGTCATGAGATGTTTCAAATTCAAGAACTATCCTTTCAACAGTTGTATAATGAGCCAACAGTAAGTCGCTCTTCGTTACATCGTGTAAAGCGATTTTCGCGATTTCATTCGTTTTTATTAATCTATTATTTGCTAATGTCCGTTTTCGGCGCAATGTTTGAATCGTTGGCGCCATTTTGATAATAAACACGAGTAGAAAATAGAAACGTACCTCGAAAGGTAATGAAATAAATCAATAGAATTGTTTGTTATAATTTAAAACCTACGTAGGTTTTAAATTGTAACAAATACCTACGGTAGGTCGTAAATAATTAAGAACTAGATACCTAATTCTATATTCACTGTTGGAAATTAACAGTTCGAAATGATTAACATTTAAATTCACGAAACATTTCATAAAATTTTTTTGCTTTGCAATTGCAGAATTTAATATCTAAAGGTCCCTGGTTTCGGCACCAAATAATGTAAGATGAGCGCGTTGATGGCACTACCTTACAAGGGTTAAAGTGAAGCTGAATGCTCACTCTATACGAGTTATGCCTGTGGATCTCGATAGGATACGTTTACTGAAACAAATAATAAAAGTATTTCACAAAGGGACTTACGATAATTTGATGGCAATCTTGCCCGGTTTGTGGGTCCCCCGTGGTCGATTGGCTGTTTCTGGATGGTCCACAGGCAGTTGTTATTTAGTTCTTATATGATGGGGGTGAATTACCGGCGGTAAATTCACTATACGAGTCACGATAGCTTGTCACGATATGAACAGTAATGTTGACAGCCGCGTTACGATGGGAAGACAGAAGAATAAACAAACACTTGTTTTGGCTCCTTAACAGCGGTTGACACCGGAATTATCAGCCAAAATAAGTACCCAGTGTGCGAAATTCACCAATAGTTTTGAATTCTGGTCTTTGTACGTGAATCAGAACAAACCTATCGAGATCTTATTAAGCGTTAGGAAACAACAACTGTGTTGCTTTATTTTTTTGGAATGTTACTTTTTAGTGGTTTTGTATAGAATAATCTTCAAAGTACAACTTGGTAAAGTAATTTTTGCTGATTAGGGCATTTTTAATATTAAAAACTAAATTTAAGCATACAATTTTTTCGAGGAAATTGTAGATGAACTTACTCACATCTTAATTATAAATAGAATTGCGATAATTTACATCAAAATTATGAGAAACAAATAACCGCTTTCATATACACTTCAAGATTTTTGATTAGTTTTATGAATTTGTAGTTTTCTGAAGGGTTTTACCGAATCCCAGAATTGGAGAATGCCTTCGACCAAGTATATCTAGACAGGACGTGTAGGTCTTAAAAATGACACCGGAACCAAAAATATTGGTTTACGAAAACATTTATCAAAAAGAAAGTCTATTATCTCATAGTTAAAAGATCGCAAGAACCATTTATTTTGTTTATTTATTTATTGTTTCTTTACACTGCAGGTAAAAATGTTTACAAAATGTTGCAGGTAAATTTGTTACCTCACTAGGACAAGCCTGTGTTGAGGTTAACAATAATTATACAAGTTAACAAAATAACACAATAACACCATAACCATTGGTTTGTACCTTTAGTTGGTCTGCGTGGAGCTAATTTGTTTTCCAGCAAGTTCGCGGTAACGGAATTACTAGCTTTGTGAAAATCATTTTTCAATCATCAAACACAAATTTCAGGCAGTTAGAAATATTTTAGGTATGGGCTATCACAGACTTTATTATTAACAATTTAATCAGTTATATGAATACCTTTAAAAATATGTACATAACATATGAATTCGAGGCAGCGTACTGAGAAAAGTAACATTTGATAAAAAATAGTAGTTAGTTGTAAATAGGTAGTTGTATTATGAAATTTCTCGTAGGTGGTGCCACTTTGGGATTGGGATTGAGTATGGGAGGGCTAATCTATAGTTAATATATCGATGGAGAATGCATTATAGTAATAATAATAGTTTTTGTGAAAAATCACATCGATGGTGCTGTACAATTTATTATCATTGATTCAAATATTTATTCCAGGACGACTCGAAGAAAGGTCCCAAGAAGGAGCAGCTGACTAAGTCGCAGAAGCGGAGAGTATGGGACCGCGCAGAGGGCGGCAAGGGAGGTGAGAAGCCCCGTGGCTACGACTGGGTGGACATTGTCAAGCATCTGTCGCAGGCCGGCACAAAGTCACAGCAATCTGCCATGGCCACCTCCTAGCCGATCCACTCATCTCATTCATATCTAAGACTTACATTAAAGTAATATGCTTAACTCATTGATAGACATAGATTGTAGAACATGAGAAAGAAGATTCGGTTTCCTGTTGTGTTTTTAATCCCTTCAACGTAATACATCCAATACACATTTTCACACAATATAAGTGTTTTAGTATCACATTTCCGACATCCGCGTACATGGAGAACCACTGACAGATCACATGTGTGGATAGCTGTGTTGATCAGGTTAAGGTTATAAGCCAAGTATTGGAAAAACTAAAAATAATCACAGTTATCAAAATCAAACAAGGTCATAAGAGTTGTGTATTGAAAATTACAAGAAATTAGCACTGAACTATGACTGAAGTCCCCGTCATTGTCCGGGCTTTATGCAAAGTTTTTCAAAATCAGTTGTAAGACTATAATATGAATGACAGTAATTTTCCTCTTATTTTGAATGTCGAAATTAATGTTTGCAAAATTTTATTAAAAAGCTGTACACATTCCAAATGCCACAGTCAACATTTTAAGTGTGTTGGAGCACTTAATTTTATTTTTCACATAAAATTTAATACAGATTTTTTTGATCCTGATTAATTTTTTCAATAGCAAAAAATCGCCAAGAGCACCAAAACACGTCTTTATATCTGTCAAAAACAAACTAAAAATGCAAAATGGCTGATAATGTCAACGTACGCCGGGGACACGCGTACCAAATTCACAAAAAAAAACTTTAAAAAATTGACTTATGTAGGTAGCCTGTGAAATTTGAAAAGTCACCATTTTTTTAACAAACCTCGTACATACTATATATATCGTATGTACGGTCCCGAAGAACAATTTAGGATCTGCTAAAAATTGAAAATCACTCTGTTGGTTTATTTATGGGCTTATTTTGTTGACTCAAAAGTCTGTAGTTTTATAATTTTGAATGAAGTGAAATGAAATGCCAAATATTAAAACAACACTGTATTTTTTGATTTCAAAAACTGTAAAAATGTAGAAACGAAACTTTAAACAGCTCTAATGCAAAACTACAAAATAACTCATCCGACATTGTTCTTCGGGACCGTCGATAGCATCAATTTCTGCGACCCTTTCTCTATAAGAGAGAATTTAATTAGCGAATTATTTAAATGTAAATTTACATTATTATGATATTTCGTGGTCAACAACCATAGATATAATTGTCTCGTTTAAAATTTCACTTTTTCTAGCCAAACAAAATGTAAACTGTAAACAACTGTTTGAGAATGCAGTCTACTTGCAGTTTCATTAGTGTAAAGTGATCTATTTTATATTTCGGATTGGTTGCCAATTTCCATGTCGCTAGCAAATCGATTTCCAAGATTGGGACTTCATCATCAGGACAGGGTTTGTCAACGCTCTGTCTTAATGTCTCATGTTTAAAATCCATGTCTCCAATTTTTATGTCTGTCAATGAGTTGAATGCAATTTGTCAATAATATGTAATCATTTTTTAGCAGTATTCACATATTATATTATTTTTCAATATATATTTTTAATTGTACATTTCGCAGTCACAACATTAAATAAATTAAGTGATAGTTAATTTAACAATTTTATAATGTTTTTAAATATAAATACACTTCACATATTACGAAATTACGTAATATGTGAAGTGTATTTATATTTTGAAAATCTTTTGTTATATTAATTTATAGGCAATTAGTTGTACAGGGTGTCAATGGATGTACTTGACTTGGGCCGTTACTGTCAGGAATCACTGGTTAAAGTAAGTCAAGTATGTCCCAACATCCTGTATTGTATTATTATATAAATAATCATGTTGACAGAATTATCGCAGCATTGGAATATCTTGTTTTGTTATGGTGCAATAACTTGTATGGACGTCTGTTTGTATATTTTTCAATGTTATTTTATACAATAATTTATTATCTATTATTCTTACTTATCTGCCATGTTTCTCAACTTTGTGTATAAACTTCATTTGTATCGTTGAATGAAATCATCATTTTGTATTAAATATTTAAAAAAATGTGTAATTGGTATTTTGAAATACATTTTACATTAACAACCCAAATACATTTTTTTATTAATTGTATAATATATTTTAGACCGATCAAAATTAATGATCAGAAAAGGAATGTTAATTTATTTTACACCAATGACATTACAAACAATATATAGGCACATTATCGTCTCACAAAATTAATACAAAATGTAGCTAGCAACAAACCCACTTTAGTTTCCAGCAAATTCTTAATTCAAACATTCATTCATGCATGACAAAGATAGACATTCAAAGAATTTTTGTATGTGAATGAAATAGATATAAGACCGGGACACGTTTAAAAGTTGCGACGAATACTAAGTTGCATATCGTGGGTGTGAGTGCGATGGCAATATGCTTACTTGTTTCCACTAAGAAGAATACGGAACGCTGTATGAGACGACCTACTGCCAGTAGGTTGTCCTTCTTATACTTATGTGTTGCTATATTCGTTATATCACTTTCTATAAAGGCGCTTAAAATCTTCAAAATCGAAATAATTGTTTTTTTATAATCCTAAGTAATTTGCGTGTATTTACGAATGAAATGTTATTTATTGGCTTTTACTAGTGTTAATCTGAAAGGATGTTGCCTGTTGTATGCTGATGATGCAGCTGATTCTAACAGTATGGAAGGTCTACGATATTTCGTGTCTAGGATGAATGAAGTATGTATTTAAGAATAAGTTAATGATGAATATAACTAAGTGTAAAGTCATGGTACATATTTGAAAAAGAGAGTACGAAAACAGTGTAACCATAAAGCGGTGAATGATGAATATTTGGAGCAGGTGGAAGAGTTTGTGTGTTTGGGAAGTATGTTTATGAAAAATGGGGAGGCTGATAGAGACATTGAAAGAAAGGTAAATTCGTTAATGGAGGACTGAATGCGGTTGGCGCTAACAAAAAACTGTCCAAAGAAGCGAAGCTAGCAGTCCACAATAGAGTGCTACCCTAATGTATGGAAGTGAGACATGAAACTGGCAGAGGAAGGATGAAAATACACTGAATGCTGTAGAAATGAGATCCCTGATGCGTGTGAAAAGCATGTACGATCTTGTGAGAAATGTGGAGAGCTGCAAGAATGCGAGGCAGATGTAATCGTAATGAGAAAGATTAAGAAAGGGATGCTCAGGTGGTTTGGGCATGTAGAGCAATTAAACAAAGAAAGGAGTGTAAGGAGAATATATGACACAAATGCGAATGGTAGAAGAAGTCAGGGATGCCCGAGGAAGACATGGCACAATCAAGTGTCGTGCCATGTCAAGAGTTGGAATAATAGAAGAGACGAGATGATGTGTAAATGTGAATGAGGCAAGGAGTGTGTGCCAAGACCGAGTTGTTTGGCGGTCCGTCCTCTCTGTCTACTCTGCGAGGAAACGGCGTGATGTAGTTACTAGTGTTAGCCATGCTATGGAAACACTTTCTCATCACAAACGAGGGCATTTTGGCACTCATCTACTCATTTTGGTTAGAGATTTAACACAAATTTAGATCTCTAATTTACAGCGCACACATGACGTGTGACATTGTAGTACTAAACCGAAAGGATGGCAATTATCGCTTTCTTGCCTCATAGAGATATGTCACAACATGTCTATAAGTTTTGTAATGTCATTGTTTTATGCTGGTTTGTGTATCACGTTGTTACGCAATTGGTTTCATGTCTTGACTTCATACTTCCAGCTGGCCCTCCATTCTTGAGAAATGATCAAGTTTTTCTCCAAGTTCCATCCTGTAACAGAAAAAAAAAAAAATTATCAACTCAAAATGGCATCCACAACTTTCTGTTTTTGGTAACATAGCGTCCTCACTGGCCAAACAAGGGCTACGCATACAAATTCTGGTCATACATGGCTATATTTTGTGTATGATTGAATCATTGCCGGCTGCACATTGCTATAAAATGTGGCCTGTTTACGAACACCTTTATCTACACTATTCTTTATGATTACATATTTTGGAAACCAACCAAGTTTCACTTGTACCAAAGCTACAACATATACAAACATGTGTGGTTGCCATGCTGCTACAAGTACAGTGAAACCCGCGATAGGCGATGCACCACGTCATGTAAAATTCGGGATCAAGCCGCTACTCTTTACGTAGATGGCGATAAGGTTTAAATTTCCGTTTAACACCAGCCGCGTGTTTTTATCATGTTTAGCCATAAATATTTAAATGTTTTTCGATCATTTTCTAAAGAATTTAATTTTCAACATTATAAAATAAAACCACAACAGTAAAGGGGTTCGTAAGTGGGAGATTTTGAACTTTAAAGCTGTTTTTTATAGGCCGGAAACTTTATTTTTTTCTGGGCTTGTAAAGAGACTAATAAAAAAAACTTAATTATTTCAAAGGCAAATGTGTGCCCTACTCGCAGTTTTTAATTAACTCATTGAATGCCCGAGGAACAACACGGAAATTTCACAACCTTGAATTTGAATTGAATGTTTTGTGGATTAATTTTGAGCTATCGTATATTTTATTGACCGAAACACATTCCTAGAACAATAAACTATGTACCAAAACATATTACTTGCGTTAATTACGTAAATTGATAGGTTTTACGATGTTTTCGTCAAATAACATGCATCGACTTTGACCGAAAGAATAGCGGCAAATCTGACATTTTGATGTCACAGATAAAAATTATTTAAAAATATTCTGGGGTTGCAAGCGAATGAAATCTTTACCCATCCTATGGGGAATGTTGGCGCAAGCGATTCTGACACTGTCCTTATACAAATTTTGTACATAGAAGGGTCAAAATCGCAGAAAAACGTATTTTTTCCCCGCGCATGCGCACAAACTGCGCACATCCCCGCGCTTCGACAAATTAAATATAAATTATTCCGAGTGACTAGGCGCATTGCAGGTTTCGCTATGGTAAAGGGCGATAATAGAGCAAGCATTTCTGACCTTGTTCTTCATACACTTTCTTTATACATAAGGGTCAAAATTGCATTTCAAATGGCCACCGGGTGACAAGCGGCACAGAAGAGGTTAAAGCATCTAAAATATTTCTAAGCAATCTAATTTTCAGAACCAAAAACACACGATTTTACATTATTTAGTAGTGCGTCACCTAAAGAAGTTTCATGCCTAAGAAGTTTGGTTCTTCGATTCCTTCGAGTGAGTGGCCCAATTTATCCCACATATAAGGTTTTCCCACATAAGAAGTTTTTTCTGGTCCCTCAGAAAACACATATAATAACCAATTATAAGGTTAAAAGATTATTCATAATGTTTTACTTAGTCCTCCTCACTGGAGGTTCCTGTGCTGAGGCGGACCAGATTTTAATTAAATAGTACCGAATATTTATTCTCCTATGATGTTTTTTCAAAATGTTGTTCCTCGTCTTTGATTTCTTTAAGACAGCAATCATTTGCATTATCTTTTTTTTATTGCTAGTGAAGTGGCTATAATATATCTTCAATATCACAAGATGATAAAATCAGTTAAAGGGTTATTATCACAAAGGATATAATACCGTAAGATAACCTACCTGAAATTTTCAGGCCATTACTAAACTTTTCCCACTCTGTATTAGTAACTTTCTTCACTTGACTGTAGACTTCCGGGGAAGGAGGGTTGATGGAATCCTCCTCAGAACTGTGGAGGTCTTTCATGCTACCACACACACTGTGGAACGAGGTATTGGAGGAAGACTTCTCTCCGCTTGTATAATCCTGTGTAATCAACTGAAAAATGAACTAAATTAATCTTGCATTCTAGAAATTACAATAAATTTGTATGTTATTCTAGGCTTCCACATTATTTAGCCACCTAAAACAAAGGATTGGCTTCTAAACCTCAATATTGAAAAAGGCACTTTTAAGCTTGCGTAAAAACTTAATAGAACTCCTATAAAAGCAGTGACGTTACAAAGAGATCTTGGAGTTACCATATCACAAGACTTGAAATGAGAACCACATATCGTGGGGATCGTCAAAAAAGTAAATTCAAAAACAATCGGGAAAGCCTTCCTTGATCTGACACCGGAGATGATGTTAAAAATATATAAAACATATTATTTGCGACCTCTCTTCCGAAAATATATAAAACAATCTTTCTTTTTGATGGAATATGCTTCCCAAATGTAGAGTTCATTTTTAATGTAGGATATACATAGAATTAATAGAGCACTTAAGACGTTTCTTCAAAAGCTTTGAAAAATCGGCGATCTTTGAAGATAGACTCCAGGAACTAAAATTACCTAATTATTAATAAAAATTATTAATTAAAAGAAAGGGGTGACCTGATTGCGACAAAATTTTATGTGGACATTTTAGTTCACCACCAATACAGATGTAAATCTCCGTGAACATTAAAAAAATTAACAAAACACCTTTTGCATCCAATCCCAAGAAACACTTCCTTGCAAATATAGTTGTGGAAGCATGGAACAAACAAAATGTCATCAATGCTACAAACATAAATCAATTATAAAATCAGTTCAATTTCAAAATTTGATTGGATTCTCATTTTGAGAGAAGAAAGCATTGACTCCTTCGAAATTAGGTATGAACACATCACCTGCGTTCATATCTTATTGCTGCTTGATTACTTAATAATAATAATTAGGCCTCCCAACGGAAGTGGGATAAGAAAAGACAAAACTCAATAGAGAAGCCTATTTTTTGGTCACCTATCTTGATTACTGGCTGGGTGTCCTGCCTAGTGGTCGTTCCAGTTTTATAAATTTTGTAATTGACAGAAAATTTTAAAAGCTTACCAGTTTCTCCTTCTTGATTGTGCTTACTATAACCCCAAATATGATTGCATTAAAATATCCGCAAAGAATGTCTTCTGAATCTGCTGCATCGTCCAAAACAATGTGAATGCATTTCTTTTTCATGTCAAAGACTATCAGATATTTCGAGTTTTGGAATGTGTCTGTAGCTACTTTCAAACTATCAAGGGTAACCGTTCCAGAAGCTATTAGAGCCTTGAGAGAACCTCCAACTTTGATCTTGAAACCGCATATTGTTTTATCTGTAAAAAAAAACTAGTATTAAAAATAAGCAATGTTAGTAGTAGATTAAATTTGAGATTTCAAGTATTATCGTGATTAATTTTTGCTGTATGTTGCCATTTTGTGCTACCTCCTTCTTTAGCCAACTTTCCGATAACTTTAGTGCCACTTAGTTATGTTGTCCGGTCACCATAATTTACACATCTGCCCTGATGACGCTGGTGATGTAACGCTGTCCGAAACATTGGCTAAAGAAGGAGGTAGCACGATATGGCATAATATCCCAAAAATCACAATAGTAGGTAACATCATTATTTTCACGCGCGTTTGCAGTACTTTAGATTAAAATGATTATGCCTTTTCTCGATGAATCCTCAAATAGCACTAATTAATTAATGTTATCATTTCCAAAGTACGTCAATTATTTAGTCTCCAACTACTTTTGAACCCTTTTTTTTTGTTTTTTCTGTCGATAAGACTCGCTATCCATCACATCGCCATCCCTTCGGTGGCGCGAAAAGGAGGACGGAACGTGAGCAATGCCGAATTGGTATGTAAAATATAAGAGGAGGAATGGAAAGAAAGATGAATGAATTATGTGATACAATGAAAGGCAAATGTTTGGACGTGCTTTGTGTAACAGAGAGTATGAAAAAAGAGAGTGGACAATACACCATAATGATAGGTTCGTCATCAGGTCTGGGAGACCAGATACGAAGAGGGCTTGTTAGGGTGTTGCGGCAATACTATCTCCCAGAATGGTTGAATGTATGTTACAGTATGAATGTGTAAGTCCGAGAATAATGTGGATCCGATTCAAAATTGGTTTGACAAGGGTGTTTCTTGTTATTTTCTATGCCCCTGTTAATTCTGAAAGCGACGAAGTGAAAGATGATTTTTGGACTGATGTGAACGATGTAATGAAGAAAAAAGATTTGAATGAAAGGATTATAATGGCGGGCGATTTGAACGGGTGGGTCGGAATTAGACGTGACGGATTTGATTCGGCCTTAGGTATGTTCGGGGATAAAAGAACGAATGACAATGGGAACAGAATACTTGAAGTATGTTTAGAGTGGAACCTTTTTGTGTCGAATACCTTCTTCGATCATAAAGGTATCCACCAGTTTACGTGGGAAAGAGGAAATGATAGGTCGATAATCGATTTTGTAGTAATTGACTCTAGGTTGAGAGCCGTTACCGAGGACACAAGAGTTTTCAGAGGGGCTGAGGTTGAAACTGATCACTTTCTGGTAGTGTCAAAAGTAAACTTCTTTCGCGGCTGGTGCTCTAAAGTAAAAAAGGTATCAGCTCCAACAAGAGTCAAAATAGAAAACTACAAAACGATAATATCAGAAGTGAGTATGAGATTTGTGCAGAGATGAGATTCAATAAGAAAGAAATGGACGGTCTAAGCATAGAGGAAACATGGAACCACATAAAGGTGAGTCTATGTGAATCTGCTAGAGACATGTGTGGGATAAGTAAGCAAGGTAGGAAGAAAGGTGACGCATGGTGGGATGATGAGATTAAAGCACTGGTCTCAGAGAAGAAGAAAGCATGGTTATGTCTGATAGCGACTGGCAATGCTTCAAGCGAAGAGAGAAAGCTAGCAAAAGAGGTGTATAAGGTATGCAAGAAAAGAGTAAGTATTGGAGTGAAAGAACGAAAGAAACGCCTGGAAGAGGAAGAGGGAATCAAAATGACAAACCACTTTGAAGAAAACATCAAACTGTTTTGGAAGGAAGTCAAAAAGTCCCGGAGTGGTCCAGAGAACGGTAGCATGAAAGTGATAAAATCAAAAGATGGACAAATGTTGACGAATGAGGAAGAAATTAAAGAGAGATGGATGAAATACTTCGAGGAAGTCTTTGAAAGTAACCCGGGTGACAGTGATTCCAGCGGTGAATCGGTTATGAACGATGATGGAGTGAATGTTAGCAAAATCAGCATGGATGAATTAAAAAGATCAAATGTATGAAGAATGGTAAGGCTGTGGGTTTTGACAGTATTGCTGCCGAATACTTTAAAGGTTAAATCCATATTATTCTCACATGGTTATGCAGACTTTTTAAACAGTGTTTAGAGGAGGGTTACACGCCATTAGATTGGAGAAGGGCTGTAATCATGCCATTATACAAAGGTAAAGGGTCACGTATGGATTGTGGGAATCATAGGGCTATTAGCCTGCTTAGTTCAGTCGGCAAGCTGTATGGCAGAATATTGACTGAAAGGGTACGCATGGAAACAAAGGATAAAATATGGGATGTGCAAGGAGCTTTTATGAGTGGAAGGGGGTGCATGAACCAGGTCTTCTCATTGCGTATGCTTACCGAGAAGTTTCTTGCAAAAAACCAGAAACTTTTAAGTGCCTTTGTAGATCTACAAAAAGCAAACGACCGAGTTGACAGGAAAAAGCTATGGAAGGTGTTGTCCAAGTGTGGAGTGAATACGAATCTCATACAGGCAATTGCGTCTCTGTATGAGGGAAGCGTTGTGTTATGAAGCAGTGCTGAAATCATTACCTTTTCTTATTTTAAAATATGAACACTGCTTTATAACGTCGAACCTAGCGGCACGAACTATTGAGTGAATTAATTGTTGATAGTTACAACAGGAGGACTGGCAACACAAGTCGTTATGGAAGGGGGAGTTTCTTTTCTTTTCCGGGTCCGGCAATGGAACCCACTCTCGCCGGCATGATCTTTTGGGCCAGATCATGGCTGTGACAGTCGTATAGTATTAAGTTATTAAAAGGGACGAAGATTTAAATTTCAGTCGATTGGCACGTAATAATTAATGTGGAACGATCTCTGATTCAGGATGCGAAAGTGCACCAAAGTTTTATTGAATAATGTCGCGAGATTGCTCTCCGCGGTAGTTCTTATATTACGAGAAGTTTACCGTAAAGTTATCAAGGCGATCGGGATGAGTATTTTCGCCACACGAGACGCGCCGGTATGTACTTGTCGGGTGCCGACAATAAGAATGCCTATTTAAACGCGTGGAGAAGAATAATTCCGCTCACCGGCTTGTATGAGAGAAAATGCACGTGCGGGAATACTAACGGTCCCGCTGGCTTGCTACGTAAGCCCCGTAACATCGTTCCCTTGGAGTTCCACTTCTCTTGGAGCCCTGGCTTTGCTGAGAGCCCTGTCTTGCCAATCATCCTGTTGCGAACTGGCCGTTTAACCTGATGCGATCTGTGGAGACGAGAATCGGCTGGAGGTCCTGCCGATTATCCTGTTGCGGACTGGCCGAGATGAGAATCGGCTGGAGGTCCTGCCCATCATCCTGTGGCGAACTACGAGACGCGGTTCGGTCAGGAATATAGTGAAATAGCTAGATAGTATAACCTCAATCGGTCCCTGAGGGTGAGTAGAGTCACTTTACGTTTTATTGTACCTGATATTATTAAAATAATATAAAAGTTCTTTAACATTTAAATTGGAAATGAGATACTTGTATTTATTTAATACCCTAACACGCTGGAGATCACATACCTATGCCCCCTCCTGAGATGTAGTTTCATGTTTTTATTTCACCACGGGCATAATTCTGCACAAAGCAGTATTTTGGCGCTCGGTAAAACCGTAAAGTTCGTGGTGAAAACATAGACCATACAGTATTATACTCAACGCTTAATTACAGCGTAACAAATTGGGCCCAACGTGGTTTAGCTCGTTTATTTGATCTCCTGCGGGTTACGTTGGTGTTTGGTGTTTTACATTGGTCATGTTTTGTATTTTTTCGTGCTCAGTATCCCAGTGTGTGGTTACATTGTCAACATGTCAACATAACCTCAATTTTTGAAATGATATTTTCATAGAAGTGTCAGGTTTCAATCATAGACAATGCTTCTTCTATGATAAGTTTGAAAAAAAAAAGTATATATTTATTCAAAAAAAAAAATTTTTATTGTCTATGGTTGAAGGTTTATGATAAAAGGTAAACATCATCTATGCAAGTTGATGTTTATTGTGGAAAAGCGAATGTCAAAAGTGACAGATTACGGTATGTTGTGTTTATATCGTAGATGAATTCTTAATACAAATTTAAATGAACTAGTTAACTAAATAAATAATTCATTATAATCAAGTGAATGGTAATTAATGAGATTAAATTTATAATCTATTCCGTTAAATTCCATTATGCACAAGAGTGTCATAAATTATCAACAACACGAGTACATCTTATACGGTGAAATAGTTTGACATACTTAACTAAATTGTTGGGATATTTTTTTCTTTTATTAAAAAAATATTTTTTTTTTAGTATTTCAAATGTGGGATTTTATTTTGTAACCACGATTTTTATTGTCAATTTTAAATTAAATCGACTAAACACATTAATATCTCGATTTTTTTTTTCGAAAATCAGGGTTGCCAAAAATTTTTTTTTCCCTCGTACTTAAAAAAAAAAATTTTTTTTTACATCATCAACAATCAATATTGTACGTCATCAATAACAATGTCAACTCCTATTTCGAACGTCAACAACGCTTCTAAAGAGGATCTCATAAGAGAACTATCAAGTCGTTCTCTCGAACCGGCAACCACCTCTCACGCGCTGCGCTCGCAGGCGCGTGCATATAATAAAGCCCTTAAGATGCCAACAATATCAGAAATAGATATGGATTCTTCTGATTCAGATTCAGAGAGTAGGACCGTTCACAACCCTACAATAATTAAACATACAAAAATTATTTATAGAGAATCACCCTCCATCAATGTAGAAAATTGGAAGATTAAATTTGACGGTAAATCAAGCATAAGAGAATTTCTCTTATTAATTGAAGAAAAATGTAGGACAAAAAATTTTAGTCATGATAATCTGGTACGCGTTTTTCCTGATCTTCTAGATGGCCTAGCATTACTTTGGTTCAGGTCAATATATCACTCAGAATTGAAATGGGACGAGCTGTCTAAACTTTTAATCAATCAATTTGAGGCAAATGACCTACAAACAGATTTAAAAGTTAAACTTTTCAATATGAGGCAACCCAAAGGTATGTCGGTACTTGAATTTTCCCTTAGGATGAAATCCCTAAATAACATGTTGGAAGCTAAACTTCCTGAGCAGGAACTTTTGCGACTTGCCAAAAAGGCGTTGCTGCCAATGTACACTAACATTTTAGTTTCTAGAGATATAGATACATTCGATCAGTTAACAATCTACGCAGGGAACTTAGAGTCTTATGCGACACCACCAGAGGAATTTGCTACTTCTTCAACTTCTTTTTCAAAAAAATCTAATGAAAACTACGGTACTAATAAAGAGGATAGATTCGTGCCTACTAATAAAACTTTGACAAACAGTAATACCGGTACTGATAGACGTACTGGGTTCTCTCAGAATAACTATAGACGGTCGTTTAATAGTAATAGTTATAGTCATGCTGGGCGTAACTACGTTAATACCAATGCTGGTTGCAACAATAACAAACCTTCGTCTTCGTTCAATACAAATAATCAAAATACTGAACGAACTTCTAGAACCTTTGTTAAGACTCAAGTTTGTCTATATTGTAATAAACCGGGACATGTTGTGGCTGACTGTAGGAAAAAAGCCGCAGCGGGAAATAATTCTAAAGTGGGAGCAGTTAAAGGAAGATTTAATAACAGTAAGTCGGAAAACTAGGGCGGAGTCTCTCTTACCACGTCCCATCCTATGCGCAGAGGAATCGGGAATGGAAGAGTTGGCTCCGACTAGTACATCAGTTTCTTTCGGTCCCATCGTCTGGAACAGTGGGCCCACTGCCACAGGGGATGGAGATTGAAAACGATGGTCGTCCGTATGTAAATGTATATATAATAAACAATTTTTACAGCGCACTGTTGGACAGTGGCGCCTCATTATCGTGTTTGGGAGGTGATAGTTATAAAATTTTTATTAAATTAGGTGTAGAATTAGTTAAGGTTAATTTTTGTGTATCAACAGCGGACGGTGCGAGTCAGCCTGTCCTGGGTACAATGTCGTTGCCGGTGACGTACAAATCAATTACCCGGACAATTCTTTTCTACGTCATCCCGACATTGTCACCATCGTTTATCCTAGGTATAGACTTTTGGAAGCAATTCCATATCGCACCGGAGCTGCTTCCAAAAGCTATTTGTCATTCTTCGGAAAACAAAATCAATGGGTTGCGGGCAATTCAGCCAGCCTCATCTCTAAGTCCCTCAGAGAGTCGGTCACTCTCTGCTATTATTAAAAAATTTGAATCGATTTCTTTCGAAAAGCGCGGTTTAGGTCTAACGCATTTAGTCAAGCACAAAATTAATACGACAGGGCCTCCGATCAAACAGAGGTATTATCCTTTATCTCCAGCAAGACAAAAACAATTGGAAGCAGAAGTAGATGAAATGCTAAAATTAGGAGTTATACGTCCCTCACGTTCTCCATGGTCGAGTCCGGTATTGATCGTTACAAAAAAGGACGGTACAGGTCGTTTTTGCTTAGACTCTCGCAAAATTAATAATGTCACGATTCGCGACGCGTACCCTTTGCCATATATATCGCGGATTCTAGACAAGCTAGGTGGAGCTAGGTACGTCTCTTCTATAGACCTTTCAAAGGCCTTTTGGCAAATTGCCTTAGACAAGGACTCTTGCGAGAAGACAGCTTTCGTCGTACCTGGACGGGGTTTGTTTGAGTTCACCCGTATGCCTTTCGGACTGAAAAACGCCCCTAGTGAGTTGCAAAGATTGGCAGATGTCCTTTTTGGTCCGGAATTTGACGATAATGCTTTTTGCTATCTGGATGACTTGATCTTGATATCAGAAGACCTGGATTCACATCTTAATCTGTTGAATCGTGTATATGAACGTTTGCGAGACGCAGGCCTTACAATAAACCTTAAAAAATCCGAGTTCTGCAAATCTGAACTTAAATATTTAGGGTATTTAGTAGATGCGCAGGGTCTCCGTACGGATCCAATAAAAATAGAAAGCATCAAAAATTTCCCAGTCCCGAAAAATGCGAAACAAATCCGGGCATTCATTGGTTTGTGCGGTTACTTTAGGAGATTCATTAAAGGATTTTCGGGAATAGCTGCCCCTCTTACTAAACTCACAGGTTCAAAAAATGGAATCAGCAATTTCAAGTGGTCCCAGGAAGCTGAAACTGCTTTCAATGATTTAAAACGCGCGTTGACGACGGCTCCAGTTTTATGCTGCCCGGATTTCACCAGGCCTTTCTCTATCCACACCGACGCGAGCTCGGCGGGAATTGGAGGGGTATTGATTCAGAACGTGGACGGGCAAGAGCATCCCATTGCTTATTACTCACGTTGCTTAAATGCGCATGAACGCAATTATGGCATCACTGAACGGGAACTCCTAGCTGTGCTAGACTCGGTGACTCACTTTAGACCTTATATAGAAGGAGCTCATTTTACGGTAGTTACTGACCACTCAAGCTTGAAATGGCTAGGGTCCTTGTCTAACCCTAGTGGCCGTCTTGCACGGTGGAGCTCTCGCCTTTCACAATTTTCTTTTGACGTTGTTCATCGCAAAGGGACACAGCATGTTGTTCCAGACGTACTCTCACGAATGGACCTTGCCGTATTAACAGGTGTGGACATTGATAATACAAAGGATACGTGGTATTTGAAAGCTTGGAAAGGATGCGAAGAATTCCCACAACGATTCCAGAACTTTCAAATACGTAATAATGAATTGTTCCGACACACAAAGACTCGTCTAGCTCTGTGCGAGGATACTGCCTGGAAAAAAGTAGTTCCGCAAGAAGGTAGACAGGCAATTCTATCTAATTTACATGAATCTTCGCGAGCTTGTCATCCTGGGGTATTCAAAACCTACAAAAAGGTGCAATTGCGTTACTATTGGCCTAATATGTACAAGGATGTTAAGCAATTTGTTAATCGTTGTACAGTCTGTAAGGCCCACAAAATAAGTACAGCCCCACCTAACGGAATCTCCTCAAACCCAAAAAAGGTCACAAGACCCATGCAAATGTTGTCGATAGATTTGGTAGGTCCTTTACCTAGGAGTTACTCAGGTTTTACCGTAATTCTATCATGTGTAGACGTTTTTTCTAAATTTACATGGCTATTTCCGCTGCGCAATGGCACCGCGAGAAGCATAATAAAAATCTTAGAAGAAAACATCTTTCTTGTTCACGGCGTACCACGAACTATCGTCTGTGATAATGGTCGTCAATTTGTTTCGAAAGAATTTAAAGAATTACTTAATAGTTATAACATGCCGCCACCATTTTACAATTCATCTTATACGCCTCAAAACAACGTAGTCGAACGTTATAATCAAACCCTGGGCACGGCGTTATCCATCTTAGTTGAATCAGACCACCGAAACTGGTCTAAATTTCTTCCGCAAGTTCAATCAGCGATGAATAACACGGTAAACTGCGCTACAGGTTATACACCTTATTTTCTGATGCATGGTCGGGAGCAGATACTAGACGGTGATCTGCACCGTAATCCAATAGCGGATGAGGAAACCAATTCGCAAATTGGTGCTCAACCTAAGGTTTATGCACAGAAATTGGAAGAGTTGTCATCGGTTTATGAGCAAGTCTCGAATGCTCTTCTTAAAGCTTTTCAAAAAGGAGCTGACCATTACAACCTGCGCAGAAAACACATTACCTATCAGGTTGGTGATGTGGTGTGGCGGAGGAATTTTGCGCAATCTAACGCATTGAATTATTTCGCACAAAAATTGGCACCCCGGTTTGTTCAGAACGTGGTAGTAAAGAAAAAATCCAACTTAATTTATACACTTGCAGACTTAAACGGAAAAGTTGCGGGTGATTTTCATGTGAAAGACATAGTAAAATCAAATAACATACCGGTATAGTCTTATTGTGGCAATACTTCGGAGGGTCTGGCCATCCCTACCGAGTACTGCAAATTATCATATCTGTTAGCTAATATTTGATGCCTGGGAGTTTTAACCCGGCCTGATCAACCGAGTTGAAACGACCCGACATTCTGACAGTCAAAATCCTGTCATAGGAATATTTCTTTTGTTCATTCAGGTTTTCTTGGGGCGCGTTTACGCAAACTCACGTAGTTTGTTATGATTCATTGCAATCAAATTCCACTCTGGTAAGATTTACTCGAGTTGTTTTATAAGTTTTCGCTTTCGTTAGGCGTAATAATCTGTAATTTATTTGGAATAAATTTTGTATAATTTTTGGACTGAGCACGAGCAAAATAACAAAATAAATGACATAATTTATTTTCCTTTTGTCTATTATGTTTGTTAACCTCGAATACAAGGGGAACACATGCCCACTTCCCCTTGTGTTCAGGGTACATCCCATTGAACTGCGTTCATGGTTATTGAATTTTGTGTTTATTCTTAAGTTTTAACTCGGAACACACAGGGATGCCAGCCCTACACCTCTTTGTGTTTTGAGCATTGTTTTTCTGTTTATCTCTTCCCATCTGAAACATGATTGTTTTCAAATATAAATAAATTCTTTGAAATGTTGTGAATTCAACACGTAATAACAACTCACATGCTTGTGAGTATACTTAAAGAATAGTTTAGTCATACTTATATTATTTTATAAAATTCGTTGATTAGTCTTAGTACCTACAATACTACTTCACTTCATATACTCGCTCGAACGACCGATTTAGGTAGAATAGGAAACTCTTCGTAGTGAACATTTCTTATATCTCCTAAAAGGGACGTAAATTCAGTGAAGTGAGGGTTGCTTGCACCCTAAAGTGTTGCCTAAATGGCTTTCTAAAACCCTATTATGGGTCAGTGATGCATTAATGCATATGGTGGTGTTTAATTAATGTGCTGGACACACATAGGTATAATTAAGGTTAAGGATGTGTTGTCCACTGATTAGTGTTTATACTTACATAATTAATGTTGTTTATGCTGTAGATGTAACGTTAACGGTAGTCCAAGACATAAAGTCAGCTGTTCCTCACCCAGTATTTTCAATGCTGTGGGTGTTTGCGGACCCCGTTCACGGAACATTAGTTCACATTGTTCTTTAGATTAAGTTCTTCTAGTTTTAAGTGTTGGTCTTGAATGACTGCATTGTGAAGCCACCATCTTGCCGGACAACATGGGTGCGATTGGAATCATAATGAACTCATTCGTATTTATTTGATTTTTCTTTTTCTATCACTATTAGCTTTTGCTATCATCAATTTTAAGTTTAACATGGTGTGCCTACCACATTTGATGATTCACTTTTTCATTTTTATTCATGTGTATTTTATAATTTCTTTTTTAGAACACCCTGAGGATTGACCGGAATAGCTTAGGAATTTGTTAGTTAAACGAAACATGTTTGAGGGCAAACATTTGTGTGGCGCGGGGGGTAATGTTATGAAGCAGTGCTGAAATCATTACCTTTTCTTATTTTAAAATATGAACACTGCTTTATAACGTCGAACCTAGCGGCACGAACTATTGAGTGAATTAATTGTTGATAGTTACAACAGGAGGACTGGCAACACAAGTCGTTATGGAAGGGGGAGTTTCTTTTCTTTTCCGGGTCCGGCAATGGAACCCACTCTCGCCGGCATGATCTTTTGGGCCAGATCATGGCTGTGACAGTCGTATAGTATTAAGTTATTAAAAGGGACGAAGATTTAAATTTCAGTCGATTGGCACGTAATAATTAATGTGGAACGATCTCTGATTCAGGATGCGAAAGTGCACCAAAGTTTTATTGAATAATGTCGCGAGATTGCTCTCCGCGGTAGTTCTTATATTACGAGAAGTTTACCGTAAAGTTATCAAGGCGATCGGGATGAGTATTTTCGCCACACGAGACGCGCCGGTATGTACTTGTCGGGTGCCGACAATAAGAATGCCTATTTAAACGCGTGGAGAAGAATAATTCCGCTCACCGGCTTGTATGAGAGAAAATGCACGTGCGGGAATACTAACGGTCCCGCTGGCTTGCTACGTAAGCCCCGTAACATCGTTCCCTTGGAGTTCCACTTCTCTTGGAGCCCTGGCTTTGCTGAGAGCCCTGTCTTGCCAATCATCCTGTTGCGAACTGGCCGTTTAACCTGATGCGATCTGTGGAGACGAGAATCGGCTGGAGGTCCTGCCGATTATCCTGTTGCGGACTGGCCGAGATGAGAATCGGCTGGAGGTCCTGCCCATCATCCTGTGGCGAACTACGAGACGCGGTTCGGTCAGGAATATAGTGAAATAGCTAGATAGTATAACCTCAATCGGTCCCTGAGGGTGAGTAGAGTCACTTTACGTTTTATTGTACCTGATATTATTAAAATAATATAAAAGTTCTTTAACATTTAAATTGGAAATGAGATACTTGTATTTATTTAATACCCTAACACGCTGGAGATCACATACCTATGCCCCCTCCTGAGATGTAGTTTCATGTTTTTATTTCACCACGGGCATAATTCTGCACAAAGCAGTATTTTGGCGCTCGGTAAAACCGTAAAGTTCGTGGTGAAAACATAGACCATACAGTATTATACTCAACGCTTAATTACAGCGTAACAGTTGCATGTATTAGAGTGAACGGCGATTTTACGGGATGAGTTGACATCACAAAAGGCGTTAAACAAGGATGCATAATGTCGTTATTACCGTGGTTATTCAATCTAAACATGGATAATTGTATGCGAGAATTGAAAATGGGATTGAGTAATCTGGAAGTATGTTGCCTGTTATATGCTGATGATGCGGTGCTGATTTCTAACAGTATGGAAGATCTACAGTCTCTCATGTCTAGGATGAATGAAGTACGTAAGAAGAATGAGTTAATGATGAATGTAAGTAAGTCAAAAGTCATGGTATTTGAAAGAGAGAGTATGAAAACAATGTGCAACATAGTTGTGAATAATGAGTATTTGGAGCAGTTGGATGAGTTTATGTACTTGGGAAGTATGTTTACGAGAGATGGAAGGGCTGACAGAGATATCGAAAGAAGGGTAAAGGCAGGCAATTCTATTAATGGAGGACTGAACGCCGTTGGCGCCAACAAAAAACTGTCCAAAGAAGCGAAGTTAGCCGTTCATAATGGAGTGCTGGTACCTACCCTGATGTATGGCAGTGAGGCATGGAACTGGCAGACGAAGGATGAAAGTAAACTGAATGCTGTAGAAATGAGATCCCTGAGGCATATGTGTTGTAAAACCATGTACGATCGTGTGAGAAATGTGGAGATCCGCTAAGAATTCAAGGCTGATGTAAGCGTAATGAGTAAGATTAAGAAAGGGACGCTCAGATGGTTTGGGCATGTAGAGCGAATGAACAAGGAAAGGAGTATAAGGAGAAATATGACACAAATGTTAATGGAAGAAGAAGTCAGGGACGCCCAAGGAAGACATGGCACGACCAAGTGAATCAGATGCTTGAGTCGGGCCATGTGAAGAGTCGGAATAATAGAAGAGCATGTATGAGACGATATATGATTATTATTATTACCCCTGTTTGACCTAAATTGCCATTTCCCGCCATAATTTATCTGCCAAAACAAATTTCTTTGCTTTTTTTTTTTTTTTTTTACAGTGAATACCGCACAAGAATCTCAACTGCTCCCGTCTGGAGCCAGTGAGACTATGGCATCCACAATTGGGGTATGTTGTGAGGCTGAAGGTAGTGGGGAGGGGAAGGAGGTGGGGAAGAGGAAGGTTGGGAAGTACCTGGCTATTCAGATCTGGTCACTAAACACGGCTAAAGCCATTTTCAAGCAACGTTTCAATTCTGAATGGTGGTCTTACACCAGGGCGATACTGATAGTATCTTCCACTCAGGAACATGCCGCAAATATACTATACATTATTTTAAATGAAATAATTGTGAAAACACAAATTAATCAAATAAAATTTATTTGCGCATGCCGGGTTCGAACCCGCGACCTCCGGACTGTGAGTCAAGAGTCTTACCCACTGGACTACGGAGGTCGTTGGCTTCTGTTGGTACAATTTGAAAATGGAACCAATACATAAATGAAAATCGTAAAACCAGAGTATCTACCCAAATAAGTATAACTTTTCACCCCATAGGAATGTTCTAGCCAGTAGCAAGTAGAGGATTGTAGTGGAATCTTTGCAAGTACCTATCCAGTGTCATTACAATATTACTAAAAAGTACTTGTATGAAAAAGTATCTAAACCTATTTTCTTTACAAATTACTAGAAAGTGTCTATATTATACCAATTTCATGAATATTTTTGTATGACTAGAAATGTTTGTCCATGTTTGTCGGAAGAAAGGGTTTTGCTGCAAGAAATGTACTTACCAGTCAGACGGTTTTTGAAGAAAAATACAGGTTCCATAGAGTTAGCGAGGATTGGAGGCAAAATTATTTCATATTGTAAGAAGAAAAGGGCAGTTTCGAGAAACCTTGTAGAATTAAAGGTGTGCAGGCAAACTGACGATACACCACGATAGTTTGAAAAGATATGCATTGCCGTAAAGATGAAGAATACTGGCCAGATATTTCTGAAATTAATTATTATTGATTAATAAAAGAAATATGTAAATGATTTTCTGTAAATATACAGTATTAAAAAAAAAAAATACCTTCACAAAGGAGACCCTAAGAAAAATAATCCCCTCGTGGCCTATGTCTTTGGGGGTGATGTGGAATGGAGGGAGAGGAAATTCCGGTAAGGAAAAAGGTAAGGTAGGGGTGGGTAGGAATTTGGGGGTCAGTGTGTCCAGGAGTAATGGACGTATGAATCCATCCCTCCCACTGGCGATGTGCAAGGCGATGTTCCGAGAGAGTTCTGTTGGAGAGGTCAAAAGGTCTCCCTTATCCAGTCTCTCCAGATCTGGCCTGCCACGCAGTTGGTGGGCAGACGCATCCGCCGCCAATAGGGTGTGTCAATTAATTCAACTTTTGAATTCAGAAACGCCTGGGGTCTCAAAAGTTGCGTCTTACAAAGAAAATGAGAACTGCATTTGAATTTATTTTTTAAAAAAGGTTACTGCATTGAAAATCAGAAAAAAACCTAAAACATGTATTTTTAAATTATGGTAAGTAATTATTATTTTTTTGCAATAATTTTCTTTGTTCGTTTGTTAAAAACTGCAAATAGCTGACAAAAATGTAAAAAAAATTCAATGAATACAAGTAAGTCTAAAAGAATACTGATTTTATCCAGAAAAAGTATTATTTTCCCCTTTTATATTTTTAACGAACACATCACAAATGTTTAAGTTTTTTTTTTTGCATTCTTTGTACTGCAGATGGAATAAAAATTACGTTTGCTGTAAAATATAAAACATGGGCCCTTTGTTTTATTTTTTTTCCAAATCAAGAAATCTATTTTTTTTCAAAATTTCCCGCCATTTTAGCAAGTTAATAGTGAAAACCAATATAATTTATTTTTATGTTTTCGAATAGCTAAAGATCATACGCGATTTTGAGTTCCAGGCATTTTAATTAAGGCAATTTTTTTTCTCTCTATGGAGAGCGATACAAGCTAGCCGCCAAGCCCCGGACAAGCTTCACCCCACGAACCCTGGAATATCAATGGTCACCTACGTTCCTACTAATGAAATGATCAGAATAGCAGCGAATGAGGCGATAAGATTGACCGCTGTTTCTTGGGAACCATCCTTTGCTGCCACATCAGCCAGGTTCCCTCTGATGGCTTGATGCTGAGTTAAAGCGGCCCGCGTTGCTCCTCCTTAAATACAAAAGTGATATAAAACGTAACCATCCTCATCACATACTAAAATGCAATGTTGTAAAGTTGCTTATTAAGATTTTGAATGGAAAATATTTGAATTAACCTAGAAATTTGCTGCAGAATATTCTGAAAGGATTTCATATTTTTTCTAGAGTATTCCGTTTGCAGATTGTTTGTGATTGAAAAAATACAACTTTGAATAATATTAGTATTTACTTACCTGCAACCCCAACGATAGATTTCATGGCAGTGGAAACACACAGGACATGAGTTGTGTACCCTTGAAATAGAGGTAAAGTCAATTCCAGGCAGATGGCTGCATCATTCAAACAATCTGCCATGAGTCTCCATCTTTTACTGTCGGCATCCAAGGAAGTTCTGAAGGGTAATAAACAAAAAATATACTAGCAATATGACAAAATGTTGTTTTTAGCTGCAAGGAATAAAAATACGATACGTAATAATAATAAATAATTAAAAAAATATTTATTTGACAATAGATTGTTACATATTTTATTCATCTTATTTTTTATTACATTCTAAAGGGTAATAAACAAAAAATATACTAGCAATGTGAAAAAAGGTTGTTTTTAGCTGCCAGGAATAAAAATACGATACGTAATAATAATAAATAATAATAAAATATTTATTTGACAATAGATTGTTACATATTTTATTCATCTTATTTTTTATTACATTCTAAAGGGTAATAAACAAAAAATATACTAGCAATGTGAAAAAAGGTTGTTTTTAGCTGCCAGGAATAAAAATACGATACGTAATAATAATAAATAATATGCAATTAAAATTAATAATTATGCAATCTATCTGCTAAAAATTTAGTAAAAGCAATAAATACTTGGGCAATACCTTTATTAACGTACTCATTTGGCATAATTAAATGGTCCAATACAGATTTAGATAGTTTAGAACGATTAATTAGAACTACGTTAACAAAGTTTAATTGCCATCATCCAAATTCAGCTATAGAACGAATTAATTTACCTAGAAATTTAGGAGGTAGAGGTGTAGTCAAAATAACATCTTTGAAACACAATCAGGTAGAAATGCTTAGAAATTTTTTCCATAGGAAAGCTAATAGCTCAGAAATGCACAAAATAATTTGTAAGGCAGATAGAAACATTACACCTTTAAATTTATATGACGAGAATGCCAACATTCTTATAAATACTAACCAGGAATTATTAGATTCCTGGTCAAATAAAATTATTCATGCAAAACACTTCAATTATCTCAACCAAACGTATGTTGACAAACTTTCGTCAAACAAATGGTTGAGTATTGGAGAGTTGAGCGCAGAAATAGAAGGATTTATGCTTGCCATTCAAGATAGAGTCATTAATACTAAAAATTATAGGAAGCATATAATCAAAGATATAAATCAAATTGATGATTTATGTAGAAAATGTTTGGCTTTTCCGGAAACTATAGAACATATTATATCGGGATGTTCTATATTAGCGCCGTCCGAGTATACATTTAGGCACAATCAGGTTTTAAAAATAATCCACCAAAGTTTGGTAATTAAACATAACTTGATTGACTGCCGTAATATAGTACCATATTATGAATATGAACCAAATTCATTTTTAGAAAATGAATTTTATAAAATATATTATGATAAAACTATACTAACAGACAGAACAATTAGTCACAATAGACCTGATATAGTTTTACATGACAAAATTAAAAAAATAACTTATATCATTGATGTAGCTATTCCAAATTCCTGTAATATTCAAAAAACTGTTTCTGAAAAAATTAGAAAATACACAGATTTAGGAAATGAGATTAAAAGAATTTGGCATTCTCGGAATATAAAAATATTACCATTTGTTATTTCGGCTACTGGTCTCTGATTCAAAATTTAGGCGTATTAGATTTGTCAAAGAATTTATATATAAAAATGCAAAAATCGGTAATTTTAAATACATGTAGGATTACAAAAGATTTTTTAAATATTTATATTGAGGGATCAGTAGGATTTATAGGTTCAATTAGGAATTCCACAGAGCCGAACCCTCTGATATGAAAATATCTGGAGTCGGTGAATTATTTTCCCATCTGGTCTCTGGTAGGTTGACATGTTATTCTTGTATTGTTTTGTAATTATAATACATATAGTGCAATTGCATAACGTGGATTGACCAGATGATCATTTGGGAAGTGTGTGAAAGGGTTTAGTTTTTCCTGTGGGGAAAATTAAACCCGGACATTTAAATCTGGTGCGTAAAATATTTATTTGACAATAGATTGTTACATATTTTATGGATCTTATTTTTTATTACATTGATTCTTCTGTTAAGCCTTAAGGTATGTTCACATTTTAGTAAGTCAAGTAGCGAGTACACTTGCTACTTGACCCGCCGAAAACCGTTCGCATTATTTTCAACTAGAGTACATTCTTGCCAGCCGCCCGTTGCAAGATGACGGCGGATGACGAGTTGCTACAAAGCAAAGTAAATACGCTAATTGAGCTTATTTTAGTGTTTATTTTAGAAGAGCTGGAAGAATAAATTAGTAAGATGAAAATAAATAAACTATGGATACGAAAAGAGATTAATAGCAGCATAAATAAATAAATTTAGGGTAGCATCTTCGCTCTATCCCACGACATTTCCGCACGTTCACCAACGAACACTGCTAAAACGGTCGGTACGCGCCTGTCAGTGCGCAGAGATGTTTGGAGGGGGTATTTACTCGCCCAAAAAATAGAAAGAAATGGATTGAATCTACTAAAGAGCTGACTCACCCGTTCTACTAAAATTATGGTGTTCCGACGCGTTTAATTACTAGTTACTACTATACTCTCCTCTCGACTAAAATACTTGCCAAATCAGAACGGGGCTTTAGTGCTCAGCTATACATTCAGGATTTCACCCGGAATGCAGCTGGTTTTCAGCAGTGACACTAATATAATACAGTTGAATTAAAATTAACCACTCAGGCCCCTAAACTTGTTTCCATGATATTATAACATTACCGGGCATATGTATAACGTATAAGGCGTATATGACTTACTAAATTAAAAAATCAAAATTCAAATTAAAGCAAATAAAATTCAAATGAAATATTATCGACGCTGGAAAGGAAAAATGGTTGGTGACATTAAAGATGAACCTACATAATAAGTTATATTGTTTTTTAACATTGTTTGTGCCTGAGTTCATCTTTCTAGAGTTTTGCAGTTCTTATGGGAAACTCTAGAAAACTTGGTTTAGCACAAATAAATAATATAGCTTCTAACAATTATTATAAGCAATAATTATCAGCCTGAAAAACTCATCAACATTGAAAAATCATCCGAGAAAAGATACTTGCCACCAACGGGACTTGAACCCGTGTCCTTCTGATTTCCGGTCAGCTGCTCTTGACCACTGAGCTATGGGGGCTTATAAAATACCCGCCAAATAATTCAATATATACTAGTGTTTCATTCAACAATTACTGCTTATTAGATTTTTTCCACCTGAAAACAACCAACTTTATTTTTGCGAGAGAGACATTGTAAGTGTTAAATCCCTCGCTAGGTGGCGTCGAGACAAATTATGACTACATTTATTGGGGAAATACTTAAACTTGTCAAATATTAATTATTATTTTTAATTTATAAACTAACGTTTAGACAAGAGTTTTATGCATAGCACAAAGGGTAACAATTATTATAAGCAATAATTATCAGCCTGAAACACTCATCAACATTGAAAAATCTTCCGAGAAAAGATACTTGCCGCCAACGGGACTTGAACCCGTGTCCTTCTGATTGCCGGTCAGCTGCTCTTGACCACTGAGCTATGGGGGCTTATCAAATACCCGCCAAATAATTCAATATATACTAGTGTTTCATTCAACAATTACTGCTTATTATATTTTTTCCACCTGAAAACAACCAACTTTATTTTTGCGAGAGAGACATTGTAAGTGTTAAATCCCTCGCTAGGTGGCGTCGAGACAAATTACGACTACATTTATTGGGGAAATACTTAAACTTGTCAAATATTAATTATTATTTTTAATTTATAAACTATCGTTTAGACAAGAGTTTTATGCATAGCACAAAGGGTAACAATTATTATAAGCAATAATTATCAGCCTGAAACACTCATCAACATTGAAAAATCTTCCAAGAAAAGATACTCAGAAGGCAATCAGAAGGACACGGGTTCAAGTCCCGTTGGCGGCAAGTATCTTTTCTCGGAAGATTTTTCAATGTAAATGAGTGTTTCAGGCTGACAATTATTGCTTATAATAATTGTTACCCTTTGTGCTATGCATAAAAATCTTGTCTAAACATTAGTTTATAAATTAAAAATAATAATTAATATAGCTTTTCATGTAGGTTCACCTTTAACGCCCAGCTGTAAGACGCTTTAGCCATTTTTCCTTTCCAACGTCGATATAATTACAACTACAAGTAGGTATCCCCTTCATTGTTCAATTATGATGTTGTGCAGTTGACTGTGGTTGACGGTGCGATTAACCGAGCATTTAGAAACCATTCAATGTAGAACTTCTTGAAGCACTGCAATGGGTCGATATACGAAAAAAACAGTGGTATTTTACACCAAAATTTTTATTTTTTGTATGTATTTGTATTTTTTTTTTACATAATTTTTCTTCATGATGAGTGTATATTGTATATTTATTGTTAACATGTGCGTATGCCTACCCTTTCCACCAGGCAAAAGCAATCCTTCCAACATTCCCCGTGCCTTCCTTCAGGACCCATGTGATGGTGGCGGCCAGGGGGGTGGCTTCCACATCTCCCACCCCCACACCCTTCATCACAGCATGCGTCGCCAAAGTTCCTGTTGCAGATTTAACTATGTAACTTAAAACATTTATATTAATGATGTACTGTGTATTTTCTAGTGAATTAGATGTATCACGTCCAGCACAACTGTAATAGGTACCGGTTTCCTCTTTCGATAACCTCAATGGGGAGTGTTGAGGTTTGGTTTAAAATAAACTCTCCGCATGTTAGACAATGGAGAAAAACTTGTTTTGTTTGCTCTTAGCACTCTTATTTTTAAGGCATCTATATAGCACACATGAGGGAACTTGTAGGACTACTCAGGAGACATGTGACGCTATTGGGAGTGGAAAGCACCAATAGACATAAAAAATGTGAAAAGGATGAAAAGACTCCAATTTACTTATGGTGCCAATGTCCTGCCCTTGTGGGAACTAGGCTCAGATACCTGGGGAGAATTTAGAACCAGAAGACATAGTCACATGGGGGCCGTTCAAGTATTACGTAACGCACTTGGGGGGGAGGGTGGGTCTTGTGAAACATTACTGTGCATTACGAGGGTGGGTTCGAATAATGCGTTACGTAACATGTTTTTCTTTATTTAGATAAAAAAAAAACTAGGGAATTAAAATCTTCCAAGTTGGCAACCCTTTTCGTTCTCGAAATCTCTTGTTTTATTTATTACCGCAAACGCAATTAAAACAAGAAAAAAGGTATTTAAGCGACTTTCCAGTACTTTGCGCAACTTAATTGTGACTTTCAGGTAAAAATTATCACTTGGGTGTTACGTAACGTATAGGGGGGGAGGGGGGGAGTGAATGGAAAAACGTTACGGCGCGTTACATGGGGGGGGAGGGGGGGTCAAAAATCTTCAAAAATTGCGTTACATAATACTTGAACGCCCCCATGTCCAATGACAACTCTGGTGAACTTTATAAATGGGACTGGGTTATTGTTATAGGTTGATGCAAAATGGGATATAGCACAAAGGGCCTATGGCCTAAGTGCTCAAGGGAATTATTCGTAAACCATCTCCACAAATAATTTTTTTTTTTTTTTAAATGGTGAATGTTTGTTACTTCCTCTTTTAAGTAAGGCCTGAATGTTTAAGCCTTCACTCATCTTTAACGTCTTCTTTACTGCAGTTTAAAATATTTGTAAAAGTGTCTAATTCTGTAACAAAATATTTTTTTGGATACAAGCCAAATTTTTTTTTGACTGATTTGGGGATTCTCTGCAATGATTTTACATGTATAAAGCAGCGAGCAATTCACAAGCCATTGTAAAAAGGACTAGTTATTCGAAAGCAGATTTTATTTTCGAAGACTAAATAGTGCCAGTAGACTATCGGATTGAAAAGGGCATGCCCATTCCATTTCCCCGCTCTGCACAATATGATTTGATCCCATCGCCCTTATGGGCAGGTCTATATTTTCTTTGGTCTGTGGTGTGCAATGTTAATACATATTATGCTTGCGAAAATGAATACTACAACGACGAGGCATATTCAGAAAGTAAGTGTACTGGATTTTTATTATTATTTTTTTAAATTACAGGATATTGTTGATACACTTGTTGACTATTTTTCCACATAATCACCATCCCGCTTGATGCATGTGGTGAGCCACGGCACAAGCTTCTTTATTCCTTCCTCGTTTCTCCACTTTAGAACCTCTTCCTGCATCTGCTCATCGGTTAAAAATTTAATTCAACCCATGTTTGCCTTCAGGGAGGTGAAAACATGATAATCTGAAGGCGCCAAGTCAGGGGAATACTGGGGTGGTTCAAAGCATCTCAACCAAATGAGTCCATAAGCACCTTGGTGGTTAAGGCGTTGTTGCCAACCCTCAAAAAACAAAAAAACAACAGCCCGTTATTGTCACAATACACTTACTTTCTGAACATGCCTAGTACTGTAGAAAACTTAACAATATGTATAACTAACCAGTAATAGTACTGCAAAAAGCTTGGGCGGTGTCCCATATCTGGTACTGTGTGTAGTCAGAGCTAACGCTGTTAGGGTAGCCCTGTGGTAGGAATATCTCCTGGAAGAACTTCCTGAAGCCATCTTGGATATTTCCTGCCAACGAAGTTTCCGTTGCCACTGCTACAAGCACATTTTGGTCTAGAAGATTTGAAAAGAAATAATAATCACTTATTTTTAATACTCATTTTTATTTCAAGCCCTGTACAAATGGCAAGTGCGTAAGTATAAGTCGGGAAACACGTCAAAAGCGCACCCAACATTTGTATACTGTTGACATTTGTCACATGAGAACGGGTCATTTCTACGATTTGTTCTTGAGTTCAACAGCTCGGCTGTGGAATGATTTGCCTGCCTCTGTGTTTACTCCCTCCTGCAATATGGGTCCCTTGAAACCCAGGTTCACTCCTTCCTTTCCTCAAAAGGACCCTCCGCACAGCATTCCCAAAGATGACACAGGCCCTGAGGGAAACTTTATCCTCAGGGCCTGCTGTGTGGAGTTAATGCAAAACTTTTTTTTACCAGAACTTTCTCTCTTTCCTTTCCTAAAAAGACCCTCCACACAGCACTCCGAAAGATGACATAGGCCCTGAGGGCAATTATTTTCCTCAGAGCCTTCCGTGTGAGATATGCAAAAAAAATAATATAGTGTTTTTAATTATTGCATAAATAATATGTCATTTTCTCTTTCGATCTGCGCCGTCAAAATATTTCTAGGAAAATAAGTGATTGGATGGATTTTACGACGTGCATTAGGATTTTTAATCTGAAAAATTTTATCAAAAATAAATTTTATTCCTTTATTAAAGCAATTTACAAAAAATTTAAGCAATCTGGAAGATCTAATCAATGTTATTTTATAATAAAAAAATCATAATTATAAGTCTACAAAAACAGGAGATTTGATTTTAAAAAAATCTCTCTCTTGAACATCAACATCCTTTTCTTTACAGCATTTAATTTTCAAAATTTTGATTAGTTACTCACAGAAGCGTTTAAAAATGCGTTCAACTTATACTGGTAATTAATACTCACGCAAGTTGTTCAGATGTTTAAGTAAATTCGCACGGCGACCGCTACATAATAATTATGTGTAATTTTATTATTGGTAAGATGGCTTCCTGTCAACTACGATTTGTTGATATAAGCAATTTTGTCAATAAAGACGAAAGGGCCCAAATAAAGTGATGGAATAGAAGTTGGCTTGAGAGAAACGATTCTCCACGTGCTTTTGTCCCGTTAAGGGAATTCAAATATATAATGTTATAAACAGAAATTAGAAAGCTTACGTAAGCGACTTACGAGAAAAAAACTGACGTGCGTAAGTAGGCTACCAAGGTGTGTGGTTTGGTTTATTTATGCTACCAAGACTGCAAACTAGGCCCACATCACAAGTTATGTTTGTGAAGATAATATTATAAATAGCTTCGTACTGTTGAGTACCATACATATAAATAAACAAATCCGCTATTTTGTTCTCTTCAATGTAAAATTTACAATTTATGTAAGATGTTGATAAGTTACGCGCAGGAGCGTTTACATATGTGTCCAACTTATGATAATTAATGCTCATGGAATTTGACTTACGTAAGTTCTCACGGTGACCGCTATACAAGTAATTTTATTAGCGGTTAGTGGCGGTAAGATTTCTTCCTATCAACAACGATTTGCTGCTGTCAAATTTATGCGATTTTTGTCAATAAAGACGAAAGGGCCCAAATAAAGTGTTAGAATAGAAGTTGACTTGGGAGAAACAATTTTTCACCAATTTGTTCCGGCGGAAATTAATGGAGTCCTTTAATTTTATTCGAATGACAGCAACCGACTTCGAATTCAAATATGTAATGTTAAAATTAGAAACATTAAGATTGGACCACTAAATAAATAGAAGGATGCGATGGAAGTTCGCGCGGACGCTAAAAAAGAACAAGTTCTGTAACATATAAATTACGGTAAGTAAATTTTGGTGCCGTTCACATTGGTAATAATTAAAACCGCGTAAATTTGACAGTAGCAAGTCGTGTGCTGACAAGAAAATAAAATTACATGCATAGCGGTCGCCGTGAGTGCGAACATACGTAAGTAAATCACGAACAATTTCTGTGAGGATTAATTACCATAAGTAACCAACCTAGTATTATGTTAACTTATCAAAATCTTAAGTAAGTAGTACACTTTACCTATGGAGTGTAAAATAACAACTACTTCAAACCCTTTTTAGTAGTGACCGACTGAAGGTTCGGTTTCGGTTTCGGCAAGTTTCGACAAAAAAATCTAGTTTCGGCATCACTTTCGGTTTCGGCAGAAAATCTGCCGAACCGAAACTCTGCATTCGTGAATTATCTCGCGTCGTTCAGCTGACTTCCGGTGAGTTCTTGGCTCGTGTGTTACCCGCCATCATCAGCTGAGTTCGCCGGCCGGTCCGGCATGATTGTGTAGTGAGTTAATGTGTTATTTCTCGCGCAAAGTGATTTAATTTTTTTTATGAATACCCCACTAAAGTCCCAGACTATGGCATCCCCAATTGGGGTATGTTGTGGGGCTGAAGGTAGTGGGGAGGGAAAGGAGGTGGGGAAGTACCTGGCTATTTAGATCTGGACACCAAATATGGCTAAAGCCATTTCAAGCAACGTTTCAATTCTGAATGGTGGTCTTACACCAGGGTGATATTGGCCTGCCTTAAGCATTAAACATTTGCCACAATTTGCCGTGAAAATCCATCAAACATCACATCAACTTTTTTTGTTTTCCGTCTCCTCCATAAATATACTAATCCCGTCTCCTCCGTTTGTTAAAACACTAAACACGGTTGAAAGATTGGTGCGAAGTTCGCGCGATCACACACAATTTGGCTTGTGGTCTGCGATAAGGACGTGTCAACATCATAAATATTGTCATGATAAATATGGTTATGTGTAATGAGCGGGCTTATATAATCACGAGTTTAAAATATTATTTTACCTAGGTAAATATAATATAATAATAAAAATATTTGATAAAAAAATTAAAATATAATATTAATTATTTATAATTATGTATTCTGTTTTTGACGTAAATATTTTTACGCACTCTAAATTTTTAGGTCGTACAATAATCGATATTAGTCGGAAATCTTTCCTGATAAACACGGACATATGAATATATCTGGACCTGCCCTAAGTGATAAAAACGTATTATTTCCCCCTCCCCGATTTGGATGTCTATGCTGATAAATAAATATCTGTGTTTTCTCCCTGAAGCATATCTTTTTCATCAGAACCCATTCAAACATTGAATGTTGTTATGGGACCATAAATATACTAAACCACCCATATGTAGGGTTGCCAGATGATAATTTGATAAAGGAGGGCAGATAGGTCTAAAAAGGAGGATTTTCTGTAAAAAAGGAGGACATTCAGAAATTAAACGATTTTTTTAATATTATTTTACTTTATTTTCTATCTTCTATCTCCCCCCCCCCCCTAAAGTTCGTAGTTTCCATTTCAGAAATCACTTGCTGACTCCTGTTCTACGAAAAGAAATCTAAAATTCACGTGTTTACCCACAATGCAGAAAACCTTTTTCATGTCCTGATTGCAACTATTCTTCTTCTCGAAAAAAAAAACTGAAATGGCACTTGCTGGCTACTAGCGAAAAACATTTTTTATGTCCCCATAGCGACTATTTATGCACTGCTAAACGGTATCTAAAAATTCACATGCTTACCCACAGTGGACAAAAACCTTTTTCATGTCCCAACTGCGATCATAAATGTTGTAAAAAGGAACTTCTTAGAAATCATTTGCTGACTCACGGTGACGTAAAACCTTTAACATGTTTCTACCATGACTATCCATGTACTACAATGAGGCGGTTGGAAACAAAAAAATCATGTTTTTACCCACAATGGAAAAAACCTTTTTCTTGCAGTTATTCAAGTTCTCGAAAGGGAAATTTTAAAATCTACCGCGTGATTCACAGTTAAGAATAGCCTTTTTCATGTTCTGAGTGTAACTATATAGATTGTCACTATTTGTGTTATCGCAAGGGACATCTAAAATATGATATGTTAACCCACAGTGGACAAAAAACCTTTTTCGTGTCCCGACTGCAACTATTCATGTTATCAAAAGGGACGTCTAAGAACGCACATGCTAATTCACAGTGGAGAGAAACCTTTTTCATGTCCCGACTGCAACTATTTATGTGCTACAAAGGGATATCTCAAAAGTCACATATTTACCATGGTGGAGAAAAACCTTTTTCAGTAAATTTTCATTTTTAAGTTTAAGCAATTGGCATAGCCTTGACATATTTCTTTCACCATAATCGGACAAAATTTCCCACTTTTTGTTATAATATTAGGAATTTTCTGTTTTTTAGTAATACTCCTACTCGTACTTGAGCAGGCATCAGAGTCTGAGCTGGTCATAATTAAAAATATATATAAAGTACGTAGAACAAGGTACTGAAAAAACTTTCGAGTCGAAGAGGCGTTATGTAATAAAGTATAAATTAAAGTCTATAATTTATGTACAATAGAGATATGCTTAGATAGCAGTATTTTGTAATTATTCTGGTCAATACCCGAACCCGGGGAATTTTATATTTCTTAACCACAGACAATTATTTACCTGTTGAGCGGACCATAAACAAAGAATAGACGGGAAATGATAAATCGCTGAGACATTCTAAAAATCGGGAGATTTGATGCCATTCCGGTAGATCGGGAATCGGGAGATGAAGGGAAAAATCGGGAGATCTCCCGAAAAATTGGGAGCTTCGGTGGTAACACTGGGTCTGCGTGGAGGCAGGCGTGAGCGGTGACTCACCGCCCAGCCGCTCTGCTCCCTTTTTCGCCTCCCGCCAGTCCCGCCCGATGTTTAGCAAAAAGGAGGACTTACAGTAGGTAAGGGAGGACAAAACATGGAAAAGGAGGACATGTCCTCCCTTTGGATACCATCTGGCAACCCTACCCATTTGGGACTATCAAGGCAAATGACGAAGCTATGAACCCGACTTTAGGCAGACCGCACACATCAGACAAAAATCGATTCGAACCCGATTGGTTATAATACTGGGGCGCTGGGGCCACGCCCATTGTCGGACTGGAATGGAGGGGCCGCGCGGAGTAATGAAAATAAGTGATGTACAAGACTTCGTGAGAATTTGAAACTTGAAACACCACACCTGTCCTCTACAGGTATCGCAAAATGAACAGTGTACAGAAACGCCTAACACTATGGCAAATTTCTATAAAAACTAAATAATTATAAAGAAATACAAAAATCTTGTAACCGCTCAGAAAGCGACGGTTCCCTAACCTTTTGAGAAAACTCAAAAAGCGAACGATCATCGATGGTCAGGAATCTGCTCAAAAGCTAACTCGAGACTCGAGACCTGCCTCACGCTCAAGAAACCGCGCCACATCTCCTCATCACGGGGTGTAACTCTGGTAGAGTGTACACGTTACGAGGGAGGAAGTACTACAGAAATGATCCTGTGAAGCATAAATAAACCAATCCCTAGATCGATATCTTCGGGCCTTCTCCATACTAGAAGTTTTGTCATCACTGTCACCAACTTAACCAAAAATAAAATGGTCCACCAAAGACAATAACGTAGAGGAAGTTCAAGGCCATTTGCCACCATAGACAATATAATTGCATTCGACCTACTTTATTAATTCATTAGCCAAATAAATTATTTAAAAATAAAAATGCTTGAAAGCAGAAAAATGTTTTAGTTTCCCCAAGAAAACAACGTTCCATCTGACAAAGCCTGAGGGAAAGAGCTTTACATAATTTTTAAAGCTCATTTTCTCAGCAAGGAGCTTTGTCAGATGGAAACCTGTTATCCTGAGGAAATCAAAAATTCAAGTGTGAGTAAAAAACCTAAAATACTTGAAATATGAACTCCTTATAAAAGGAAAACATTTTCAAATAATGATTATGGTTTTCTACGACGAATTTACATTTTTCTGCTTGAAAAATGATAACTCGGGGGTACATGTTTAAATTCTTTTTTATTTTCAGAAAGACAATCGATAATAGCACATAAAAACACTGGTTCGGTGAATTCGATGAATTGAAAAATGGTTTGAAAAAGAATATCGACACTGGAAAAGAAACATGGCTAAAGCGTCATACAGCTGTGACATTAAAGATTTAACGTAAACAATAGCTGTATTGTTTGTTTATATACGTTCATCTTCAATGTCACATCTATATAGCGTTTTAGCCATTTTTCCTTTCCAGCAGTCACCGTACAGTTCTTGTAGAATGAAATAAAAAATCTACATATTCTAAATTTCCTTTCAACCGAATTTTAAACAGAGTACCTATACCTTCATCGGGGACCCTTTTCAGCCATCTCACAGTAAAAACCGCATCATGTGTTCTGAAAAAAATATATCACATTAAACAAAGTTTGTGAACAGAATATACAGTATTTTTCCCTTGTGATGACATACTTTGTTTATCACAAGGGAAAAGTAAGTTCATATGAACAGAAGTGAGAATAAAACCATGTAAGATCGTTGGAGATCCACAAAAAATGCAAGGCTGATGTAAGCGTAATGAGTAAGATTGAGAAAGGGACCCTCAGATGGTTTGGGCATTTAAAGTGAAAGAACAATGAATGGAACAATAATATACCTATGACGCAGATGTGTGTGGTAGTGAAGTCGGGGACACCAGAGGAAGACCTGGCACGATCATGTGAATCATTGCTTGCGTCGAGTCACGTCAAGAGTCAGAATAATAGAATAGTATGTATAAATATGAATGAGGCAAGGAATGTATGCCAAGACAGAGTTGTTTGGCGATCCGTCCTCTCTGAATACCCTGCGGGAAAATAGTCTTATCATTACAAATGTCATTTAACCTCAAATAGATTTACAGATAAATTAAGCTGAATGTTAATGTCTCATGTAATTACCTGATTTCTGGATCAATTGCGGACACATTTGAAACATTTTTCCACCTCTGGAATTCCTGTAAACGATTTTTAAATGAAATATGCTGCCCATGGCAATGTCAACAACACAAATTCAAATTCATGTTCGTTTGATAATCGCATGACGCAATTTGACGTTTAAAGTTAGACCTATCTATAATAAAATTCAGCTTTATCTATAAGAATTTGGTCCACTCCTGTCAGTTTCAAGGTTAAAGCCAAGATTTACGCCCCTGCTGTGAAGTACAGTCCTACCATAAATGAACTAATACCTAGATCGATATCTTCCGGCTTTTTTGTTCCCAACTGGTTTCAACACATAAATATACCATTTCAACACTATTTTAACTGTCAAAATGAAAATTTTATTACTCTGACGTCACATACCATCGACAAGAATATAGAAAAGTAAAAAAAAAAACTTCCATAAACAATATAAATCCCTACCCAACTTATCAGCCTAAAAATTATTTTAAAAATAAAATGAAAAACTCATAAATGCATGTACCATTTTATTAAAATAAAATACAAATACAAAAAAACGGAAATACAATCATGCGCAACCTCATTTAGAAAGAACTGATTACAATATCTTAGTAATTCACCTGGAATGGGAAGGTTTTTAATCTTTAATATAAAAATATGAACAATAATAAAAAAGGAATTTAGGATAGATTTTTTTTATTAGCCCACACGGGAGGCCTTGAGGAAAAAATCTCTCAGGGCCTGTCATCATTAGGGATGCAGTGTGGAGTCTTTTTAGGGGAAGGAAAAGGAGGAAGTTTTGAGTAGGAAAAATGTACAGAGCGGTAGTTAGGAATCTGGGAGTCAATATGTTCAAGAGTGATGGATGTATGAGTCTATCTGTGAAGGGGATGGGTCGACAGAGTATGGCTGCAGAGGTCTGAAGATAATGTAATAACAGAGTGTGCAATTCACACACGGTACAAGTGAAACCTTCAGAAAACTAGAGTAGACAAGAGTGGGGAGGCTACGAAGCACCGCACAAATAATAATAACATAATATTTGTATAGCGCAGTATTGTGTTATTTCACTTCAAGTGCGCTTAAATATAATCAACTTAAAAGTAATTCTATAGTGTTCCTTACGAGTCCTTACAAAATATTGATAAAATAATAAGAAACAAAGAATATACAGTATACACAAATCAATGCCAAGAGAACAAAATTAACAATAACCGTTCTGTTTTGGCACAGGTGGGTGCACACATAACGATAAACTATCTCAATCAACAGGAGCCATGAAAAGTGAGCTCATAATCAAAGCGGCCAATGCGGTAAGTTTTCATTCTATCTCATTCTCTCACAGGCTAAATCTTATAGTATTATGTGTTCGTCTCTTTTCAGTGTCGCTATTTTTCATTTTATTGAGTTTCAAATCACAACGGTGCTAAATAAGTTTTCACTTCAAAAACAGGAAATACAAGAATATAGAACTAAAATATGATTGTGCTTTCCTACAATAGAATTGAATTACGACATTTCTCTGTTTATAACAGAAACATTCATAATTACATGTGTAAGTATTTTATTTATTTACTAGCTGACCCGGCCACGCGTTGCTGTGGCTAATAAAACACTTTGTAAAATCCAACCCTTGTAACCACCACCGTCTTTGAGTTCATCGCGAAGAGATCATCAGTGCGGTTTTCACGTGAGGTACTCGTAGCTCGTCGCCCATTTGATTGACTTCGACGATCTATGTCAGCTCGTCTTTTCCTTGGCATATTAAAACAGTAAATAAAGTTCTCACGCACTGACAAACTGATGATAGAAGATTTTAAATTGTAACAGAATGACAGGTAACGTTTGACAGCGACATGTATTCCAATTCTAGATTACGTTGTGCTTCTGAAAGTAGGTCCACCCCTATATTCTGTTTTATCCCTTAGGCAACTTGTTCGAGTGTCTTCAAGCAAGGCTTTCACCACCCTACTGTTAACGGTGCCTTGGTCACACACAGTTGCAACGGGCTTGAAACCACAATCGAACAATTTGCCTAAAACAGTTAGAAGAATTTCTTTCAAGTCAAAATAATTAGTTCCACTTTCTGAAAACGAAAAAAAAACTGGCTGCTTATAAGGAACGGTCAGGCCTTTAATCATTAAAACTAGAGCATGATCAGCAAATTTTTTTCTTCTTGCATCACCTTTATCCTCTAATCCTTCAATGATTCCACTATGTACGTTGAAATTTATGTGTGGAAAAATACTCATCTCATCAAACATTAAAATGCAGAATTTGTTTATGTCATCCATAGAATCTGCTTTCTTTTTCAAAAAGTTAAATAAATGTTGGTTAATACCCGGTTTAAGAGATATTAAGGACAATTCTTTTTTTAAAGTTAGAGGTGATGGTAAAGCAAACATTTTTGAGAGTAATCGATAACATTTTGGCCCTTCCTTATAGACAGCAAGTGCCAAAGACTTATCCGCGCGTGTGTATCTTCGACCTTTTTTTAAACGCGGGCTAATTTTTGCTTGCGAGAGAACGAATTTACGGAGCACCGGATTTAGAATTGAAAGAGCATCTTCCAAGCAGGTACCCTTCCTAAAGCGCGTTTCAATAGCGAGGCGTTTCTTGAGTGTACTATTTTTCTTTTGTGCGTATCTAAGTTGTCGCCTTATCACCATCATCTCCAACCGCATTTTCTTCTTTCTTGGAGATAGCGTAGCGATTGGCCCAGTAAAAGAAGAGATTGAGCGACTCTGAATATCTAGAAAACACAATATTTCAGGCCAATGATTACATTATTCAAAACCAAAGGTACCGAACAACGCTGATCAAATAAAAAGCTATAAATATGCTTACTTCGAGAACCTTTATTTTTACGTGAAGCTGAATTGCTGCTGGGTCCAGGGGGGAACATGTTTAGTTCTGAAATAAATATATTCATCACATTAACCAAAGTTCGCAAACAAAACATAGAATATTATTTCCTTTAATGAAATATAAATACAGATGTATACCTCCATAATCTTCCACTACTTTTTTGACAGCTAGAGGCATGGTGCTCGGTTCAGGGGGGAACACGTTTGGTTCTGAAATAAATATATTCATTACATTAACCAAAGTTCGCAAACAAAACATAGAATATTATTTCCTAATGAAATATAAATACAGATGTATACCTCCATAATCTTCCACTACTTTTTTGGCAGCAAGAGGCATGGTGCTCGGTTCAGGGGGGAACACGTTTGGTTCTGAAATAAATATATTCATCACATTAACCAAAGTTAGCAAACAAAACATAGAATATTATTTCCTTTAATGAAATATAAATACAGATGTATACCTCCATAATCTTCCACTACTTTTTTGGCAGCAAGAGACATGGTGCTCGGTTCAGGGGGGAGCACGTTTGGTTCTGAAATAAATATATTCATCACATTAACCAAAGTTCGCAAACAAAACATAGAATATTATTTCCTAATGAAATATAAATAAAGATGTATACCTCCATAATCTTCCAATACTTTTTTGGCAGCAAAAGACTCGGTGCTCGGCCCAGGGGGGAACACGTTTGGTTCTGAAATAAATAAATTCATTATATTACCCAGCCTCATCCAATGAACTATATCCTACCAGTGCAGAGTATAAAAGAGAAAATAAAGGAAGAACGATCGCGCGTCTCGGATACGCCTGTCATTTTAAATATCTTAATAATAATGGAATTACTGTGTTTGAAGAAATAATAAATGTATTTAATATCTTTATAATAATAAAGACTCGGTGAATCAACATCTATCTCTCCACCTTTTATACATTTTAAACTGTAGTTGTGGTCTTGGACAGCACGATTCGTGCTGGACAACACTCTAGGTAGAACATGTAGTCTCCTACGTACGTTTACCTTTTCTTTGGGTAAACCCCGATGTTTTCCGATTCCAGGAAGATTAAGGGTCGGCAAAGCGTCTTTTTTTAACGTGCCATTGGAATTTTTGCATTTCTTAGCGAAATGGGAACCACATACATACCCACAACTTCCCAAAATCGGGTAAGCAATGAAGTCTGATCTGCCGATTCTCCACGCCCATTCCCGATAACGACTCTCATTAGTTTTGCAGCTTGGTACTCTGTGTCGAACTGAAACACTATCCTCACAGCCTTCAACACTGCAACGAAATTTAGGAAGCATTTTTCCAAAATATTTACTTCGATGTTGTTCGGGACAATGTGCTATTTTGACATTTAATACCATAGAATCCTACTAGAAATACTACTCAGTTCTAAACAGTTTTTCTATGGAAATTTGGACCAATAAAATGATATGGTCATTAATCATACGTCACACACCACGTGATCGACACGAAAAAGTTCGGAGTTATACCCCCCTGAGTCCTACTGAAAGATTGGATTCCATACTATTTATCAACCGATTAGAAGCAGCCGCGTACAACTGTAGACGCAAATTACGCCATCTCTATTCAGTGTTTGAGACTAAAAATATCGTGTTGAATTTTATCATGCAGCCAGGGCTGCCAGTTCATAGGTTCTCAAATACCCCTAATAGATGTTCAAATTCCCGACAAGAAAACGAAATTATATCCACAATAAAGAACTCCAGTCTAATTTTTTTTTTTTTTTTTTAATGAATAAAGACCTTCAAACTTAAATAACTGCATTTTTATTTTTATAGTTAGTTTTAATAGTTAAAATAATTGTCAAAGTTTTAATTTTTCAAGACCCCCGAAAAGCACCGTATCTATGGTGGATTGTGTGACGTCTTCACCCACCGATAGTTTATTTACTTTCAAGTTGTTATTTTGAATCAGTGATGTTATGTCTAGGGAAATTTCCCTAGATCTAGGGAAGAAAAATATTTTTTAGGGAAAAGGGAAATCAGGACAAAATCTAGGGAAATTTCGAACTCTGGCAAAATTTTTATTACATGTGACAATATTACTGGTATTATTTATATATATATACGTATATATATGCAATGTTATGCGGCGTTATGATGTATTATAACGCCGCATAACATTGCCGCATATAATATTAATGTTATGCAAAATAAGCGGCGGGTTGCTTAGGTTTTTGGTCACGGTGGGGGGGGGTTAAAAAGTGCAAAAAGTTGGTCACGTAGTATGGGTACGTTCCCTATGTATCTTTTTTTTATTATTTAATATAATATAATGGTATCAATTACATGTTTAGATACAAGAAATAAAGTTTTTCTATTAAAATACATTAAATAATAATACGTATTACACCCCTTTTAAGAGCAGAGCTCGAGTTAAAAAGGCGGATAAACGCAGGTTAACCACAGTTTAGCAAAGGAAAAATATATACATATTTTTTTATATATATTAAACAAAAAATAGATAATTAACAGTAAATAAGAAAAAAAACACTTCATAGACGATTCACCTATTTCCATTTCCGGCAACGATATTATTGCAAAGACAACAGTCAAACTTCTTGGCGTTAATTTAGATTCGGACTTTTTGCTAAAAAGTCAAATAAATAGGACAGTAAGCACCGGTTTTTTTCACCTAAGACAACTCAATTCAGTTCGAAGAAACCTTCCTACAGAGGCGACAAAACTATTAATCAACTCTTACGTAGTCTCACGACTCGATTACTGTAACGGCGACGACCTCCGTAGTCCTGTGGGTAAGACTCTTGACTCACAATCCGGAGGTCGCGGGTTCGAACCCGGCATGCGCAAATAAATTTTATTTGATTAATTTGTGTTATTTCCAATTAATTCATTTAAAATAATATATAGTATATTTGCGGCATGTTCCAGAGTGGAAGATACTATCAGTATCGCCCTGGTGTAAGACCACCATTCAGAATTTAACCGTTGCTTGAAAATGGCTGTAGCCGTGTTTAGTGACCAGATCTGAATAGCCAGGTACTTCCCAACCTTCCTCTTCCCCACCTCCTTCCCCTCTCCACTACCTTCAGCCTCACAACATACCCCAATTGGGGATGCCATAGTCTCACTGGCTCCAGACGGGAGCAGTTGAGATTCTTGTGCGGTATTCACTGTAAAAAAAAAAAAAAAAACGGCATCTACGCTAGTCTTCCAAAATATCAAACTGGCAAACTTCAATCCGTGTTTCGTATGAGCCTTGTCCGAGGCAATTAACCCTCAGATCAGCAACTTCATCTGCTAAAGGCAGACTAATAGAACCTAAACGAAAGCCAAATACTAAGTTTGGAGATCGTGCTTTCGGAGTATCTGGGCCTAAGGCTTGGAATATGAATTGTTATGCATCTGAATTCCCTCCGGAATTAAGATGCATAACAAGCCCAACAGAGTTTAGGTCCAAACTAAAAACCTACCTTTTTGGGCTCTCATATCCTTAATTTAAATATACCTAACTGAGAGTATCAAACTTGTATTCCTATGATATGTCTTAATCACACCTTTCTTGCTGAATTAAAATTCCCAAGTCCGTAAACATCCATCTGTCTCTTGACGAATCACATTTAGGAAGATCAAATCCTATAGGTACTACTGCACCACCCATCATTAAATGTTGCTTTTGCTTTCCAAAATACACTCATCAAAGAATACATTACATATTAATATTAAAATATTTTTCAGGATTAAATAACATGTGTTCACAATTATGTCCTCTGCGTGCGAACTCTATCTAAATGCCTTTAAATGGACAATATACAGTGTTAATTTCAAGCGACCTCCCAGGTAAGTATGGTCCTGTTTTCATTAATTTTTAGGCAGCATCGCGTTCATTGGTCAAAATATTGTACAGATATTTTCGTATCGGTGATCGATGAACCGGTGTATGCAATTTTTAGCCATAAGTTGTTTTCAATTGTTTGTCTAGCTTGTAGTTTTTTTTAGAGTTTAGAAATGTACTGTAAGTGTGTACAGCGCCCTTGAGGTGATTTTTCACAAAAACGGCGCTATATAAATCATCCAAGTATTATTATTATTATTAATACAAAAAAATATGCTAAACTCACAATAAAATATGATTGTGATAACATACATACGTATATACACAGCGCTCTTGAGGCGATTTTTCGCAAAAACAGCGCTATATAAGCGCTATACAAGTTGATCAAATTTTACTAGGGACTTATCCGACACGAATCAAAATATTCTGAGGAACCGGTTTCCTTTTTCCAAAATTTTTCAAACATTCCCCGCCACGCGATTTTTTTTTAAGTAAAAATCTTTACGCACGCTTGACTTGGGGAGTAAGCTGGTTAATGCGTGACGAGAGCGTTACGAAAAGTGTGGATCAGGTGAGGCGAACGGTCGGGCGAGGCGAACGGAAGTTGAGAGGGAGATATAAGTTAGTGAAGTTTTACTTCAGTCGTGTGGTCTAATGCACACTCGTTTTTTGTTTTGTTTGAGAAACTAGTTCCAAACATCGGTCTCCGGTAACTGGAACCGCAACGACGGTCAATTTCAGATATCAAATCAACCGCCAGCCATCTCTACAATGACTCCATCTATTCCATAACAAATCTATCCTCATAACCACCACCTCGACCACCACCACACGGGCATGTGCCTAGCATGGTGGTCGAATGTAACAAACAATTCAATGAATAAAGAAAACTTTAAGAAAAAGTCATAACCTATTATTTTGCCGTTGTTCGGTTTTATCTTCTCAATTCAACATTTTCAACATATTAGAAAAAAGAAAAACCCTGCTTCAGGGGTAAACAAACTAAACTTTTTTATATAAATTATGAGGGAGAAGTTCTCCCATAACTGTGAAAAATATTTTTTTTGTACATTTTACAGTATGTTGAGTAGGTAGTAAAGTTACATGCTATATTAATTAAATTTTATTCACCTTTATTGACAAAGATTATAATTAGATAAAGACACATTGTGAACATATAGGTACTGAAGTGAAATTTTTCCCACGCGGCCCGTGCTAAAAAAATGTTTCGTAAATATAACTCAAAAGTACATATTTTTACAGAACGAAAAATCATGAAAATACGGTAAAAACAGGTAAAACCTATGCATCTGGCGACACTGGGTATTACTCCATACGTTACCTTTAAGAAAAGGTGTGGATAAAATTCAATAGATGGCGGTAGTGAGTTGGTTTGAATGATTTTCTGTGACAGACTGACGACTTTTCCTAGATGTGAAATATACATGTATATATATATATTTTTTTAAATCACCAAAAACAAAATAGATAACTATGCTACTAATTAAAATGAACAGTGGATACCTGGAGGTTGTACGTATAATATTTCTCTCCCATATGTGCTGTACTTTTCTGTAAGTATAACTTGGTTACTATTTGAAGAACTGTGTGAAGTTTTCGAACTTATTTCTTTTTCATCCTTTCCAGACATTAAATTCTTAGAAATTGAATGTTTCGACCCACCTGAAAAATTAAATGAAATAACACAAACATTTCATTTTTAATATCAACCGGTACGTGGCTGAATTTGAAATTTAATCGTGGGATAAATGTACGTAAGTAACACAAATATTTACCGGTGTTTAAATTAAATGACATTATGGCGGGTTTTATCAATCTAAAATTAGCGAGAAATACTTATAAAAAGCATGTGTGATAAGGGATAAGATCGACAATCTATGCAGTTACAGTCATGTCAACAAAAACAACGTTTACAAAATTCACAATTGACAGATGACGTTTAGTTCCTGTGCTGCCAGTACACGAAGAGAAAAACATTAAGGCATCGAAATATTTTGGAGTAAAAATAAGGAGAGGTACTTGACCACTAGTAAAAAATTTAAATTTTTCTTCCTAGCCTAGTAGGCCTAGTAGGCCACATAAAAATATTAAATAAATTTATAATATTCGAAACAAAATTTCGTACACCAGAACAGACCTGTCAATTGATTTTCAGTGCATCACGTTGCAGTGGGAACATTCGGGTTAATTTCGGCCTTTTTATTTTTATGTTTTTTGCACAAAATTATTCGAAATAATGCCAAACAAAAAATGGTTTTTGCCCTCCGAAGTAGTGGTTCACGACAATATTGATGACATTTGGGTAATCATCGACGATAAGGTATTCGATTTAACGCGTTTGATAGATAAAAATAGAAGTAATGAGGTGTGTATCATTAAAAGATTATATTTTCTTGTCGTTGATAAACTACATTACAAACTTCTCGATGCTAAATATATTAATTTAAGAAAATTCTTCCTATTTTAGCATTTGCAGGCAAAGAGATAAGTCATTGGTTTGATGAGAAGTCTGAATTTAAAACGTTTATAAATCCAAAGACTGGGAAGAGACAACCATTCGCTCAATATGGACCCCTTTTACATTTGGACGAATATATGAAGGCGAAAAAATTAATGACGAAAACTTTCGTCCCCTGGTGGAAAGATAAACAATACGTCATCGGCTACATAACCAAAAATCCACGAACGATTATTATGCTAAACACTCTCACAGGTATATGAATAGGTTGCAATGCGTAAATATGGAGACCTTAATTGAAATATTTTATTTCCTTTTATATTATGCAATAGTGTGGATCGATTTATTGTTTTTTTTGTTTTTCTCAGCAGCGGGGTGTGGAATGGATGCTCTATGGGGATACTTTTAAAAGTCATTATGACAGCATTAAGATATTTTGAGTGCTAGTACTGCCCCAAGTCAATTCAAATTTAAAAAAAAACAGCGAGAAACTAGAAAAAGAAGGGTTTAATCTTTGCTCAATAAAAGTAGTTAAAATATTAAAAAATTAAACTTTTCATTTACTTGTAATATTATCTACTATTCAAGAAACAATAAAAGTACCATTGCTACACAAAAAATCATAAACAATGTTAAAAAATAAAGTCAAAAATCATAAAAGTTATTGTGTTTTATAGTCCTTCTTCGAATTGAATACTGGCATTTTACGACAAGATTCTAGCTTGTTTTGTGTCCACCCTTCACGTCCTTCAGGGTCGCAAACAGCAGAGCATAATGCCGTTACCACTTTGATGCATCTTTCTGTGGCTTTTTTTGGTATATTTATGCAGGGCATCAATCGGAACGTATACAAAATGTTGGATTCGATAATTTCGTGGTCTGCAATGGCATCAATTATTGTCTCGCTAGATATCAGTTTTGTAAGAGGTTGTTCTGATGGTTTTTCCCAGTAGATCAAGTCAATATAGTCTGCGTTGAAATTAAAAGCAGGTAGCTTAAATACTCTTATTGGAGAGAACCCTGACGTACGTTCTCGGATACTTCTCCGGTTTCTTTTCGCTAAGTTTTCGTTACATTGTCCTTCGGCGATTGCTCGGCACATTTCCTATAAATAAAACTAATCTGTGCTAAGGTTGTCACGGGATTTTGTAATGTCCGGTAAGTTGCATTCTATTGCTTGAAATTCTATCACAGGAAGATGTTTACAGTTCTTGAGTAACTTTCCTAGTTAGCCGCTAAAGCTTCTAGGACCTGTTGTCGTTCCATCAAGGTATTCGAAAAGGTGTCTCAAACTTAACTCGTTAGCACGTAACTGACAGACCAACCACTGAAGTGGACGATGGAGCTTTCCTTCAAGAAGTCGAATAATGCCAGACTTAGTTCCAGTATTAACTGCTGTTCCGTCACATCCGATAGCCACGATGCACGCTAAATCAATGGATTTCGCCACAAAATATGCAAACAATTTGTGAGCTATTGCTTTAGCATCACCGAACTTAACGCCTATGTGGCCAATGTATTGTGAGCCAGGTTCTTTCAAAAGACTGATATGTTCTTGTATCACAACTTTTCTGCGTCCATCCTCCATGATTAATGTTTTATCCTTTTGATCCTCAAACGATATGCAAATGCACGAATCAAAATGGGGCTGATTGATGGCAGTCAGTGTGGTCCTAGTTTTGGCACGAGCACGTCGAATCTTATTACGATCGATCACGTTTGTTAGATTATCTGTTGTCACTAATCCAATATCTTGCATTGTAGCGCAGACGAAATACTGTATCGATCCAATGTTCTGGATACAACAGATAGTCCACTGTCTGTTGGATTTATTACATAAGTAGAAGAAGTAGATGAAGCAAAGTATTGTTGGTCAGTTGGAAGATCAACGTTAGTTGTTTGTATGTGTTATTTTTATATGTGTTAATTGTTATAATCTGTATGGTTATAGTAATAACATTATGTAATGTTTAAATTGTAACTGAACATTAACATCCTGTTGAAAAACTGCTTTATTGCGGTTTAACGGGATTGTACCTTGAAAACCAATAAAAAAAAGTAAAACTTGAAACTGTACTGCGAGATGTGGACGGTTGATCTAAAGATGTTTGTTGTCTTTCTTGGTATAGTGCGCGAAAGTGGACTCAGCAATTTGTCAAATTTTCGCTGGAAAATAAATATTATCAAATTTTTTAAATATTATTATTTAAGGCGCGGCAATTTTTATTCATTATGAAATAAAAGTAAAAATTAAAGTATTCATATTGACACAAAATTGTTTTATAAATAGACAATTCTAACCAGATTTTAAATAATTCAACTGCTTTGGGGCAGTACTTTTTATCAAAATTTTAAATTGATATTTTGTATGCTTAATTGTATGTACCTAGAGCATCTATTTCGCACCCCGCAAAAACTAATTTATAAAAATAAAAAAATTCCATACAATAGCGATCCACCCTATTATGCAACCACCCTATCTTTTGGCGTTGATGAAAACCCCTGACATGTACCCAGTGTCCCTCGTACTCATATAATATTTATATAGTGTGATAATACAAGAATTAATAATGCAAGAATTGAGAGAGGTGGGCATGGGCGCGAAAATGAGCAACCTAAAAGTATGTTGCCTGTTGTATGCTGATGACGCGGTGCTGATTTCTAACGGTATGGAAGATCAAAAATATTTCTTTTATAGGATGAACGAAGTATGTATGAAGAATGAATTAATATCTTAATATATAAAACAAAGTTGGGTTAGTTACACTATTTATAACTCGAGAACGGCTGGGCTGATTTTGATGATCTTTGATTTGTTGGATTTGTCTCCGCCCCGGATAGGATAATAACTATTAAAACATCACAAAAGTTAACGAAATAAATAGTTATAAAGAAAATTATTTTCCCCATACATTTTGTATGGAACGAATTCTCCTATTTTGAAAGAACTGCAGCAATATTGTGAGGGGTATAATATTGAACTGTGCATGAATTCCAAACATTCAAAAACGTCAAATGTCAATGCGTTGATTGTTGTGCATTTGTTTTTAATCATATAATGCTGCCCTTCTTTCTTACACACTCAATGTCAATAGTCGAAAATGAGACAAATGGTGAACGTATTTCTGCACACCTCCAAAGGAAAAATACAATAATTATAATAAATCTCTGAAATGAAACGCATTTTTTTACATAAGCTCCACACAGGAGGCCCTGAGGAAAATAATTTCTCTCAGGACCTATGTCATCTTAGGGGATGCTTTGTGGAGGATTTTTTTAAGGAATGGGGAGGATAGAAAGTTCTGGGAAGGAAAAAGGTATGAGGGGTGGGTAGGAATCTGGGGTCAGTGTGTCCGGGAGTGACGGACGTACGAATCCATCCCTCCAACTGTGGTGCAAGGCAATGGGTCAAGAGAGTCCGGCTGGAAAGGTCAAATGGCCTCCCTCAACCAGTCTCTCCCGCCACGCAGCAGGTGGGCAGGCGCATCAACTGCCAAGACCCGGACATAAGTCACCTCATGAACCCGGGCACCCCTGCTAAATCACCAAACGTAGCGAACCACTTGGAGTGATCTATGGCAGAGGTGTTGGTTATTCAATAAATGGTTCCCGGGGCGGCGGCACCCGTATCCGCCTCCCGAATTCCCGTAAGTAATTGTAAAAGTAAGAAAATCACAAAAATATAAATCCGTACACAACGCCATCTCTGATAATGACAAAAACAAAACACGGACAGTTGCGCATTGATAATTGCTTCATTGCGTAATTTTTAACTTAATAAAAAAACTGAATTTAATTCAACAGCGATTCTGAGGCGGTACGAAGTTCGTCGGGTCAGCTAGTTAATGATAAATGTAAGCAAGTCTAAAGTCATGGTGATTTAAGGAGAGGTTCGAAACAGTGTGCAACATAGTTGTGAATGATGAATACCTACTTGGAGCAGTTGGTATGAGTTTGTGTATTATTTTTTGTTTTACATTAGCTCCACGCAGGAGGCCCTGGGGACAAAAATCCCTCAGGGCCAATGCCATCTTTGGGGTCGCTGTGTGGAGGATCTTTGTAGGGAAAGGAAGGAAATGAAGTTTTGGTAAGGAAACAGGTATGAGGGGTTGGTAGGAATCTGGGGGTCAGTGTGTCCAGGAGTGATGGACGTACTAATACATCCCTCCAGTGCAAGTCAATGGGTCGAGAGAGTGTGGCTGTAGAGGTCAAAGGACCAGTCCTCGATACGGCCCACCACGTAGGATACATTCATTCCCACCACGTAGGAGGTGGATAGATGCATCCGCCTCCAAGACCCAGACAAACCTCACCACATGAACCCGCGCACCCCTGCAAAGCCACCAAACGTACCGAAACACTTGGGGTGACCTACGGCAGAGGTGTCGGTTATCCAATAAATGGTTCCCGGGGCGGCGGTACCCATTTCCGCCTCTCAAATTGGAAGAATGTTTACGAGAGACGGAAGAACTAATATGGATATTGAAAGAAGGGTAAATGCAGGAAACTTGAAGGCCGTTTTCTTAATTTTTTTTTTACATTAGCTCCACACAAGAGGCACCGAGGAAAACAATTTCCCTAGGGGCCTGTGTCATCTTTGAGGATGCTTTTTTTTTTACGTTAATTCCACACAGGAGGCCTTGAGGAAAATAATTTCCCTCAGGGCCTATGTCATCTGGGATGCTGTCTGTGTGGAGGGTCGTTTTGAGGAGAGGAAGGAATGAACATTGGTCTTGAAGAGACCTTTGTTGTAGGAAGGAGGAAACACGGAGGCCGGCCAATCATTCCACAGCCGAGCTGTTGAACATAAGAACGAGTCGAAGAAACGACCCGTTCTCATGTGACAAATGTCAACCGTGTACAAATGTGGGGCACGCGTTTGGAGTGTTTCCCGACTATGCACCGGTGCCGAAGGGATCAATGATGCTAGTTCCTCGGAGCATCTTCCATTGTAATACCGGTAGAACAAGGATAGCATTCCCACCCGACGCCTGTGCTCTAAAGATTGCAATCCGTCTGTTAAGATGGGAGAATCTATCAAACGGACCGCCCGTTTCTGCACAGAGTCGAGGGTATTTTTCAGGTATTTTGGAGCTCCAGACCAGAGGTGGCTGCCAAATTCAACCGTGGGGCGCACTTGCCATGCTGTGTGGAGGGTTTTTTAAGGGAAAGGAAGAAGAAGATATGGGAAGGAAAAAGGTATGAGGGGTGGGTAGGAATCTGGGGGTCAGTGTGGCCAGGAGTGACGGACGTATGAATCTATTCCTCATACTGTGGTTAAAGGCGAAGAGTCGGGAGAATCCGGCTGGAGAGGTCAAAAGGCCTCCCTCAATCAGGCTCCTCTGATCCAGCCCACCACGCAGTGGTTGGGCAAACGTATCCGCCACCAAGACCTAGACAAACCTCATCCCATGAACCCGGGCACCCCTGCGAAGTCACCAAACGTACCTGTGGCAGGGGTGTTGGTTGTCCATTAAATGGTTCCCGGGGCGGCGGTACCCATACCCGCCTCCCAAATTAAAGTTTGGTTAAATTAAATTCATTAAATTAAATTAAAAATATTAAATTCGGTTGGCGCCTACAAAAAATAGCGAAGCTAGCAATCCACAATGGAGTGCTGATACCAGCCCTAGTATATGGAAGCGAGGCTTGGAACCGGCAGGGGAAGGATGAAAGTAGACTCAATGCTGTAGAAATGAGATCTTTGAGGCGAATGTCTGTAAAACCCACGTGAAAAGTGGAGATTCGCAAAGAATGTCTGATGTAGGTAAGCATAATGAGTAAGAATAAGAAAGGGACGCTTAGATGGTTTGAGCGCGCATACATAATGAACAAAGGAAGGAGTGTAATAAGAATATATTAAGGGAATGTGAATGGTAGAAGAAGTCGGGGACGCCCAAGGAAGTCATGACACGATCATGACTTCTTTCAAGTGAACCAAATATTTTTATATTTTTGAATGTAGCTATTACTTTGTGGTTATCCATTATAATAAAATGAAACAATGCAACTTTGTATAAACCACTTATAAAATGTGCAAATCCGACCGGTTTCGGAACAAACGTTCCTTCGTCAGGGAAAGCTTATACTAATTTGACAGTTTAGAACAATGTTTTATTAGGGTAGGGGTGGAGCCGTTGTTAGTTAATAATGTAGATTGGGTGGGTAGGTATTAGTGTAGAGTGGGTGGGTAGGGGAACAAATCCATGATTGGGCTATATGACAATATTTTTTGTTTGTTGATAATAGATTCATTATTTTTAAGGGATTTTTTAATTTCCAAAGCTTCTAAGTTATCTAAACGTTTTCCTTTATGATTAATATGAAGAATATTTATCCCTGTGTTTTTTTCAAAACTATGGTTATTTTCAATGATATGGTTAGCGAACTCTGAAAAATTATTATTATTAAGACACCTTAAATGTTCTTTGATTCTGATTTCAAAATTACGAGTTGTTTTTCCAATATAAAATGAGGGACAATCATTGCATTTGAGTTTATATATTCCGGAATTAGTCAATTTATGGTCTTTTGTATATTAATAATTTTTCAGTTCAATGTTGCAAAAATTTCCCTTCTAATATTAAACCAGCGTTTTATACAAGAAATAATATCGGTAATTTTTTGAGAAATACTAAAGATAAAGTTTCATTTCATCAAATATTTTTAGTCGGGCCAAGACAAGAGTCAGAATAACAGAACGTACATATGAGAAGATGTGTGGGTGTGAATGTAGCAAGGAGTTGTGCCAAGACCGAGTTGTTTGGCAGTCCGTCTCCTCCGCCTAGTCCTATCCCTGTGGGTGAACGGTGAACGGAGTGATAATTTTTGTATGAGTCTCGTAAGTCTGTGGTCTGTTCAAAAAGTGTTCAATTCCATTTTTGTATCCTTTTTGGCTTTTGACGAGTTGGAGGGTACCGCAAGTTCACATATCTGGTTTTTTGTAGTAAAACTTCTTTACGCACGCTCGACTTGGGGGGTAAGCTGGTGAATGCGTTACGAAAAGTGGTGACGTGTTACGAAAAGTGGTGATGTGTTACGAAAAGTGTGATGTTACGAAAAGTGTGATGCGAACGGTAATCGATGCGAGCGGTGATCGATGGCGAGCCGAACGGTCGGGCCTTTACGCACGCTTGACCTGGGGAGTGATAAGGATGGTCACCTCATGGTCGTAGGTCACCCCAAGGGCTTAGGTCACCCCACGGTCGTAGGTCATCCCAAGGTCGTAAGTCACCCCAAGGTTGTAGGTCACCCAAGGTCGTAGGTCACCCTAAGGTCGTAGGTCACCCCACGGTCGTAGGTCACCCCAGGGTCACAAGTCACCCCATGGTCATATGTCACCCCAATGTCATAAGTCACTCCAATGTCAATGTCATATTATGTTCTTTCATAAGTAAGTGGAGTTTTACTTCAGTCGTGTGGTCTAAAGCAGTGGTCCCCAACCTATGGGCCGCGGCCCAGTACCGGGCCGTGGATCAAATGGTATTGGGCCGCGCAAGGGCTAGCTCAAAAATCAAAATACTTTTGAAAAAAAAGTTTAAACTGTTGTCGTTGTTCTTATGTAAATTTAAAATTCAGATGATGGTTATTAATAAATGTATGATTTTTTTTAATTGTCTGTTGCTACCTGACCAAATAACGAAGATATTTTCAACTATCTAATCCAAACAAAAACATTAGATAATAACGAAAGTTCACAGTCAAAAAGTTTGTTTTAAATAGATTTTTGCATATATTATCATATTATCTTCGTTAATAATTAAAATCCCGATATTAATCCCTAAGCATTTTCAAAATTCTCTATCCTTGAAAAACATACTTTCAACCTTCCATTGAACCGTAAAAATACACTGGTCTAACGCACACTCATTTTTTTTAAAACTTGTAACATGAACTCGTAGATCAAAACTTTTCTTCTGTCATATTTGTGTTTTTTGATAAATAATACCCCTTTTCAGAAATATCTATCTACTTGAGGGTCTGTGAAGAGGAGACATTCAAGGAAATCGGAGAACGATATAAGATTTTCCACAGCGACTGTTTCAATTATTCTTGGTGGTACCTGGACAGGCCAGTTGTTATGTCTAAGACCCTTTTAGAAAACGGCATCGAGGACGAAAGGGAAAAGTTCCTGAAGCTAAATCTACCCTTTGATTTTTATTTACCCGTGATTGTGCTCATGTACAACGATGAATGTTCGGTTTATTGCGAGAAGTTAAATTTGCCGATTGTGAATGAATTTCATTTAATATAACAGTCACGACTAAGAATATTAAAAATGTATTTCCACTTGACCAAATGAACATTTTATTTCTACAACATAAGAAAATGATGTTTTCAAAATAATGATAATTTTTTTACATTAACTTCACATAGGAGGAAAATAATTTCTCTCAGGGCCTGTTAATGAATAATCTGCAGCTAGTGGGAAGCTGTGTGGAGGGTCATTCCTTAGTTCCTTCCTACACCTATTGCATGATTCCTTGTTCGCCTCTGGAGGCCTGGAGTTCGTTGTATGGTTGTTGATTGTTATTGGTTGCCTGGAGGCGAGCGCCAATTTTCGATTTCTTTTCTTATCAAAAACAAGGGTGGTTGATCGTAAATAATTTTGAGGTTATACTCTGAATAAGTTATACTGTTATATTGGTTGGTTGCGCGTGAAATTCAGATAAACTTTCAAAAACGTTATGAATTTTGATGCTGGCTGTAAGGCTTTTAGAAACGGAATGATTGGGAATGATCGAGTTTTTTAGCAAGGAATAATGCTACGGACACACATGATCGCTAGTAGCAAAAGAGAATGCTACTAATGAGCAATTGCTACCTATTAGTAGCATGTGTGTCAGTGACGTTGCTAGTATTGAGCATGCTCATTTGAGCTCAGTTTCAAATTCCCCAAAAGTTCCCTTACCTCCAAAATGAAACCACATTCTGTTGAAATAAGCATTTATTTTTTACCAGCTGGTACACGGCAAGCGTTGCAATGGCATCCAAAGAAATTAATTGATTCTCCCTACATGTCCTTTTCCGTGCGTCCCCGTTCACCACCCGAGTTCCCCACCTTCCCCCTCCCACCGTTTTTCTTAATTTTCTTTCCGTAAGAACCTTCCACAAAGTATTAGAAAACTTTGAAAAAAATATGAATCAAATAGGTAAAGTCGTTCTAAAGTTATGGCGTGACCAAGAATTCCGATTCATTTATACATATATACCAACGGATTCATTTATATTTATATATATACATATAGATTGATTATCTAGTCATTTTCGGATTTGTTGACGTGTTGGACCCAAATCAACCGTTTTATTTTATTTCGTCAAAAGATTCTTAAATAATTCCGTTGCAAGCAATAAGATTAAGATTATTTTGTTTTGTTCTGGGTGAATGGAACTGACTCCATTTCTTTGACATGAGCATGCTCATAAAAAGCTTGTGTGTTCAATTGGTGTCTTTGAGCATGCTCATTCATAAGTATGCTCAAACCAAGCTTGCTCATTTATGAGCAAATGTGTACAGTTGATGAGCATGCTCAGGAGCTTGAGTAAAATTGCTTCTAGTAAAATCTTAGACAAAATGAAGCAAATACAATTTGTTGTACAACATTGAGATAAAATGCGACACAGATTGATATTAATTGAAAAAAATCTAAAACAGAAATTAAATTGAAACAAAAGAGTCCTTAGAAGGAAATGAATCAAGATGAATTTCAATATAAAATTAAGTTAAATATGTCAAATACGACACGACACTCAACACAACATATGATTGATGGTTCGGTTCGCAAGTGTACACGCGCTATAATATTGTTGTTCTCTCTCATCAAGTGTACTCTAACTCTGTACTCCCGGTCATAATTACATTGAAATCTGCTGCAATTAAAATAGCGACCCGCGCACCATATTTCACATTATCTCCTTCAACGTTAAAATTGAGTCGAAACCATGAATAATTCATGTTTCAGTGGATGCGTTATGAAGACTGGTTCCTAGCCCCTTGGCCCGTGACGACAATGGTCACCGCTCACCGAATAGGCACTGCCTTTTGCCAGTGGCGCGTGCTTCCTCGAACACCCCGTCATCATTTGCCTTATAATTACCGTTTGCACCATCTTCATAATATATTATTTGCTCATTATTTGCCGTCTTGCATTGGACTGAAAGGGTGTTCATAATTGCTCCGCGTTTCAATGTATTTGATGGTTGGCAAATGTCAAGGTTTTGTGCTGTGAATTATGCTAATCAGAATAATGGTATACCTACCCATTGTGATGAAAATTAGTACTGTATCCTTAGCTTAACCAATGGGTCGAAAAAGTCCGGCTGGAAAGGTCAATTCCGGTCGAATCAATGGCCTTGCACCGCAGTTGGAGGGATGGATTCACTCCGGATACATTGACCTCCAGACTCCTACCCACCCCTCATGCCTTTTTACTTCCCAGAACTTCCTATCCTACCCTTCCTTAAAAAGACCCTCCACACAGGATCCCCTAAGATGACATAGTTCCTGAGTGGAGCTTACGTAAAAAAAATGCGTTTCATTTTAGAAATTTATTATTATTGTATTTTTCCTTTGGAGGGGTTCGACTATTGTTATTTAGTGTGTAAGAAAGAGGGGCAGCATTATATGATTAAAAACAAAAGCAAAATAATTAGCGCATTGACATTTGACGTTTTTGAATTTTTGGATTTCACGCACAGTTAAATATTATACCTATTACACTATTGCTGCAGTTCTTTCAAAATATGAGAATTCGTTCCATACAAAATGTATGATAAAATTATTTTTCTTCATAACTTTTTTTTCCGTGAATTATTGCTATGTTTTAATAGTTATTCTGCTATGCGGGGCGGAGATAAATCCAAAAAATCAAAGATCATCAAAATCGGTCCAGCCGATCTCGAGTTATAAATAGTGTAACTAACCCGACTTTGTTTTATATATTAAGATATCAAAAAGAACCACAAAATAATTTAAATGTACACCTTTTGAAAAAAAATTTACCACAATTTGAAAAAAAATTATGGAACTTTGTGAATTTAAAAAAATATATTTTTACATGAAAAGAAAAAAAGTGAGATGATAATAACGTTTATTATACATTTATGTAATAAAATATGTATCTATGTTTTTTATAAATATTTTTTTCGTTATCTGTAATTTTAGTTAGAAAAACGTGAGGTGACCCACTTTTAAAACTATTTTATGTTTGCATACAAAATATTTATATTTAAAAAAACGAGTGTGAAAAAAACAAACAAAAAAACCACACGACTGTACTAAAACTTCACTAACTTATGTCTCCATCTCAATTTCCGTTCGCATCGCCCGACCGTTCTCGCCCGATCACACTTTTCGTAACGCTCTCGTCACACTTTCACCAGCTTACTCCCTAAGTCAAACGTGCGTAAAGAAGTTTTACTTCAAAAATTATATGTTTATTTTGAATTACAAAATTTTAAAGCATATTTCATCACCTTTCAAAGTCAGTTTTTAGTTTCCGGATATGTTCAGAAATATTTATTCGCAATTTATCTGAAAAATGCGCCTTTCTGAAGGGCGGTGATTCTTAAAATAAATAACTCATAATCTGCTCTTTCATGGAGGGCGCGACTTTAATTATTTTATGAAATACACTTTTTGAAAGTTATGCTTTAAAATATTTTCATGAATTAATTGTTTGCGCCCGTACATACATAAATACGCAATATGAATAAATAGTTTTGTTCTTAGACAAACTCAAATATTTCAAGAAAGGCTTACAAATACACTATTGAATTAAATCACCGAAAACGGGCGACGGTTGTCCATACAAACGTATTGCCTAATTCCCTCTCTGGATTTTGACACTACTGCATATCCTTCTTACTAATATTATCAAGGCGAAAGTTTGTATGGATGTACGGATGTATATATGTTTGTAACTCTTTCACGCAAAAACCACTGATTGGATTTTAATGAAAGTTTACAATAATATAGCTCATACATCAGAATAACATATAGGCTATAACTCAGGGCTCTGGTATTATGAAATTTGTACAAAAAATTGCAATAGGTGGCACGCGAGCTGTTTGAAAATGAATGTAACGGGTATGTAGTGGTGGAGAGGGGGTGGTGAGGGGGGAAGGAGGTTGGGGAAAGGGGGAGGGGGGGGGGTGGAGTGGGGATAGGGAAGGTGGAGGAGGCGGAGTGGAAACCCCCCTCAAACTATGCGAGCGAAGCCGGGGGCAAAAGCTAGTAGATACTTTATATTATAATATAGATTTCGACCAATAGTGTGTCGGTACATTTCGTTTTTATTAATAAGTTACTTCTTGTAAGAGTTAGGACCCTCCAAAAATCGTTAAAATTATCTGGTTAGAACGCCATTAACAGACATTCCGTGTACAAATAAGACTAATGTTTTTATTTTTTTAATTTTTAGCAATCTTCCGAACAGGCCCTCCATTGATATGCTTGGTGTAACCCTAAGTGACCAGCTTAGGTATGGGGGCTCCATCGAAGCCAGAGTAAAGTTAGCCTCCCAAAAACTGGGCGTAATGTACAGGGCCCGCAGATACTTTAATAGTACACAACTGCTAACCCTGTACAAATCACAAGTGCGCCCTACGGTTGAATTTGGCAGCCACCTCTGGTATGGAGCTCCAAAATACCTGAAAATACCCTCGACTCTGTGCAGAAACGGGCGGTCCGTTTAATAGATTCTCCAATCTTAACAGACGGATTGCAATCTTTAGAGCACAGGCGTCGGTGGGAATGCTACCCTTGTTCTACCGGTATTACAATGGAAGATGCTCCGAGGAACTAGCATCATTGATCCCTTCGGCACCGGTGCATAGTCTGGAAACACGCCAAACGCGTGCCCAACATTTGTACACAGTTGACATTTGTCACATGAGAACAGGTCGTTTCTTCGACTCGTTCTTGTGTTTAACAGCTCGGCTGTGGAATGATTTTCCGGCCTCTGTGTTTCCTCCTTCCTACAACATGGGTCTCTTCAAGACCAATGTTCATTCCTTCCTCTCCTCAAAAAGACCCTCCACACAGCATCCCAGATGACATATTCCCTGAGGGAAATTATTTTCCTTAGGGCCTCCTGTGAGGAGTTAATGTAAAAAAAGCAAAAAGTACAGACATACTCGTAGAATATTTTCTTCCAACGCAGTTAGTATAAAAACATAAAAGTGATATCTATGACTTAGGTAACCTTTGCTTGAATTATATCATGCGAAATAGATAGGTAGGTACCGAAGGAGAGCACAGGGCGCACAACAGGGGGGTGCGCAGACCCCGTGACTTGTAAACTCGCCGCAGGCATACTATTTCAAAAATTGCCTTCGTTATATCCCCATAATGTCCATACCATACTCCATGCAGGCTGGTCACGGTGGGTGACGACGGTCACGACTATATAGATTATTATTGTATCTGGCGAACACTATTGTTGGATGGAATGAGAATTTTTTATTTTAAGACAGTACCTACTCCGCTGCAGATGTTACGTGGCGGTTGGCATTTGGTACAATGTATCATGGTAAAACTTTGGTGTTCGGAACGTTGAAAAGAACTACAGAAAGTATTTTATTCATTGATATTGTATATCTCTATGATTTTATTGTGTTATTGAAGTGAAAAATTCTTTGGCACCGTTGTGATTTGAAACTCGATGAAACGAAGCAAGCAACACTAAAAAGAGACATACATCTATAGGATTTAGCCTGCGAGAGAATTATAACTAACTAACCATCACGCCGTTTCCCCGCAGGGGCAGGCAGAGAGGACGGACCGCCAAACAACTCGATCTTGGCACACACTCCTTGCCTCGTTCACATTCATACATCGTCGAGAGAATTATACATATAGCTAAATATACAAATATAACTTTAATTTTTTTTTTCTTTTTTGTGAAAATTATATTATTATCAACCATAGTAAATAGTATAACCATGTTTGTTAATAATTTAACGTTTTTCTTTATTATGTTTTATGTTCTTCTTTTTTATGTTTTTCTTTATTAGATATGTTTTTTTTTTCTTTTTGTCATTTAATAAGTTGAGTAGGTAAAAATACTAAATCAATATTTAACATAATGGAACTTAATTGGTCTACAACATGTGAATTTTATTGTTATAAAATTATTTTATTGTATGACTGTTTGTTTCCTCAATAAAAAGAAACTAAAAAATTTAAAAAAATAGCAATAAAATAATAATAATAATTGGATATTTTGTAGGGCGCCGTTTTTGTGAAAAATAACCTTAAGGGCGCTAATCACCTGAAGGGCGCTATATTTATAAAAATATTATTTTACTTCACGAGTACTCGGTTCCAATATAATAAGATAAATCCATGATCCCACGCAAGTCTCCTTTGGTCTAGTGGTAAATATAAAGCCGGGCAACTTAGTGATTAGACATTCAGCGGACCGAGGATCGAATCCTATGAAATTCTAATTATTTTTATAAAATCAATATCCAATCTTCAAACCACTCCAAAATGAACAGACAAAGAAAACACAACAGAAAGCGACATCTAGTGACTCCGAAAAAGAAAACACAAATACTAATAAGATGGACAAATGTACAGGAAAAGGTGCACCGGAATTTGAAGACAAAAATATGAAAAAAATTATCCTTCACATTGATAAAAAAAAGTGTTTTTAAGTTTTTGCAGATTTTACTTCTACCGCGTGTAAATTGCACACTCTGACTTTTTCTTTGTAATTTTGTCGTGTTAACCCTCCTCTGTTGTGAATATAATATTATTAAACTACATTTAAAATTTAAAAAAAAACATGTGTGAAATTCACACACGGTAAAAGTGAAATCTTCAGAAAACTAAAGTAGACAAGAGGGGGGAGGCTACGAAGCGCCGAACAAAGAGGAGACCGATTATTCTATCTCATTCTCTCGCAGGCTAAATCCTATATATGGTATAGATGTATGTGTTTTTAGTGTTGCAATTTTTCGTTTCATCGAGTTTCAAATCACAACGGTGCTAAAGATGTTTTTTTCACTTGAAAAAACTTCTAAACAGAATCAACATAATAATTAGGTCGAATCTACTTACAAAATATGACACATAAAAACATTTTGTACCAAAATGTCGTATTGACAGTTAAGTAGGTGTCTACCTAACTAATTTATGCTGTCTTAAGAAACAAAAAATACGATTTTATTTCAGTGCCAATCTCTTCTGTTTCTCCTCCTCTCGGAAACCTGTCAAATGACAGCTGTCAGTCGACACAAAACATTAGTCATGTTGGCAATATTTTTTGGAATAATTCCCACCTTCCAAAATCTTCTTTATCAATTACAATCAGTGTTCAATGCCGCAGCACGACTAATCACTGGAGTACCCAAGTTTTCGCACATTTCGGAACACCTCCGAAATCTTCACTGGTTGAAGTGCCCTGAAAGGATCCAGTATAAGTTATGCTGGATGGTGTTTAAAGCTATCAATGAAATGGCTCCACCCTATATCTCTGAACTATGCATTCCGGAAAATATAGGTCCAAGGCAGTCATCTCTTAGATCAGCGACATCGTCTGCAATTGGAAGGTTGAAAGAACCCAAGCGAAATCCGAACACTAATTTTGGTGATCGTGCATTTGGAGTATCCGGCCCTGAGGCTTGGTATAAACTTCCCATGGAATTGAGATGCATAACCAAAACAGCGGAATTTAGATCCAAACTAAAAACTCACTTTTTCAAATACAAATTTCCATAAATTCCTCATTTGATTTAACTTGATTTAAACTTCGTAATTTTTTTTTATTTCTGTTTATTTATACTCTAATAATTGTTTATATCCACGAATATATACTATTTTATTTGCTATTCCCTACAACTACTCATGAAAAAGTCAAAATTCTATTGATCTACCTGCCAATAGATTGTCAGTGATAATCTAACACCTCAATCTGTTTAATGTTGTGCGGTGAATCATCTTAATACGGTAAAGATTGGCGATTAATTTCAATAATTTATTTAAGATATCCATACGTTTTCGTAAATCCGATAATTTTTGCGTCCATGTCCTTAAAAAGTTATATTTTGTAAAAACTTCCTTCTTCTTCTGGCGCTGTGGATGATTCTGGCGAAAGTATAACATGTATAAGATGTGTAGAAGTATTTTTAAATGTAAATACTTATATGTTAGTTGTAAATCTCTAACTTTAAGTCATGATTGTAAACATGTATGTCATTGAGTTCAGTTTAGGTTAGCGTTTATATGTCTTAGTCATAAGCCACTAGCTATAAGTCTTAGATGTAAGTCACTAGTAATAATTGTAAATCTTAGTTGTAAGCCAGTAATTTTATTATTTTATGTATTTATTTGTACAGCGCTCTTGAGGTGATTTTTCGCGAAAACGGCGCTATATAAATTAGCCAAATATTATTATTATAATTACGTAGGTAGGTAGGTACTTGATGGTTGTGCAGATTCTCGGTTTCTTCTTAAATTGCTCTTTGACGTTTTACATTTTCTATTGTTTTCATTGTAAAGAGAGCCAGACACGAAACAAGTATGAACTTAATATTATTATTATTATGAATGGAATTGTCACCAAATGTTGGCGATACCCTTTTGATAGAAGAAAAGGAAGGAAATACGTAGTTTCGGAAAGTTAACTGATAAAATTGACGACAAGCTGACATCTGTTGCGTCACAAATACCACATTATGTAGTATATCCGGAGAATCGACAATAACAAACTTACTCTAGGCAGTGAGAGAATTCATTGAGTTTTGTGTATTAAGTGCATTCAATTTTCTCTGGTTCATGCTTCTGATTATCTACTTAGATAAATACAGCATAAATAGATCAGCAGATTCATTCAATTTTGAAGGTTTAATTTATATCTAGGTATTACATCTGCTTTCGTCTTTTCTTTGCTAAATCCATGCTTTGCTATATTAGTCAAGGGTTCTCAACAGGTTGATCGCGATCGATCGATTGATCGGTATAATTTTTAATTATTGAAGACATTGGCATGACAATTTAACATTATTACGGACTTAGATAACTGGCTAAATCAAAAATTAAATTAATATCGTAATACTTGGGCACACACGGTCATAATATAGAAGTGGTTGGGTTTTTACTATTGTACATACTGACTATTTATTTCTACAGCTGTCTATAAAATATAGCATTGCAAAAACATGAAGACGAACCGACTGTCAAGCGAAAATTCGTGTTAAAAAAATCAGAAAAAACATTCGGTCGCATGTAGGAATTGAACCTTAGCCTGGCTCTGCTCTAACCACTGAGCTAATTCGACCCTATCCCATTTGGTTATAATTTATCTGTCTCTTGCTTCGACTAATAACTACCAACAATGTATTCATTTTCTGAACGCATATTTTATTGGCTGTTATCTTTATGTATGATTGCAAGATTCGTCCCAAACTAAATGCAATCTAATAGGTAGTGAGTCCCCCCTCCCGCGAACCTCCCCCGCCTTCATTTCCTCCCTCCCGGATCTCCCTCGCCATCACGCCTTACCCCCCTGTCGCTAAACTATACGAAATAATCATATTTTTCAAACAACTCGCGCCCCACATACAGTAAATTTTGAATCTTAACTTCATAATGCCAGAGCTCACCATTAAATGAACAGTTTAGGGACCGCATAAGGGATAAACAAAATAAATATTCATTTTTATATCTCTACATATTATAAATTAAAGTCCTCCGCCGCGTGTTTTTGTCTGTTCGCGATAAACTAAAAAACAACTGAACGAATTTTCATGCTGTCACCAATAGATGTAGCGATTCATGAGGAAGGTTGAGGTGTATAATCTGTCAAGGTTTTGTGTAAATTGGTTGAAATATAAAGGAGAATGTTTGTATGTGGTGGACGAGTGGGCTGGCAAGCAAACAGCGAACGGTGTGGATTTGATTTGTATGAAAATCTACAGTTTTATGCCGAGTTTAGCGAAATTTTGCACACGTTACCTTCAAAACAAGAGTAAGGTCACTGTCTATACTTGATTTCGAAAACTCTGTGTAAAGCCCGGGTATCGCCGGGGACTTCAGCTAGTATTAAGATAATTGGTGAAAGCTTTCAACGCTCAGCAATCATTAGCGAGGATTTAGAAGTGTTTACAGTCTGAGCGTGTCGGTTCTGCCTCTGCCACATATCTGATGGAATGCCATCCATCAATGTCAGGACTATAATAATATTGCTTTGTGTGCATCGAACTTACTTATAATTTAGGTAACAACACCAAGAAGATAATGAATTTTTGGGGTTCAATGTCGGGACTATAATAATATTGCTTTGTGTGCATCGTACTTACTTATAATTTAGGCAACAACACCAAGAAGATAATGAATTTTTGGGGTTTATTCGAAGACCCCTGTATGACCCGGAAGTAAGCGTTCAAAAAGAAGAAGGAGAGATATGTAAATATGAAAGTTAGAGGGAGCGCGCTAAAATTAAAAACAGTAATAATTAAATGAAAATTGGGAAAATGTTTATTAAAATGCGACTCGTTTAAAATAAAGCAAAAATCTCGTGGGGAATGTCTAAAATAGCATCTAAAGAACACTGAAGTTTATCATACGTGTAGATTATAAAATAACTGAAAGAAATGAAACGATCGAAGGAAATGTATGTAATTACCGTTTCGGCGTGGCAAATGTATAGATATCAAATTCAAAAATAACACATATTTTTATGAGCTTAAAAGCTTACAGTGTTCAATGAAAGTATTAAAATTGAAATTAAAACACTTTTTAACTTGTTTCCACTTATTTATTTCACCAGCACCGGTTTCATCCTATTGCTGGCTTATCTTCAGGCTGGTAATTACCAGCCTGAAGATGTCCATAATAGGATGAAAGTTAAAAAGTGTTTCAATTTCAATTTTAGTACAATATAATTCCACCACGTATAACAGAACAATAAATAAACTCATCAAAGAAACGAACAATTCAATGAAATTATTTTATAAATTGTTAGAAATTCGGGATGTCGAGTTTCAATGTTTTGATGAGAAAACGAACGTCTTTAATCGATGCCGGGTTTGGGGAAATAATCGTGTCCAAATGAGTGACAGTTTTGTCAAAGTAATTTAAAACTTCGCAGCCGTTTTTTTAACAATAGCTCCCCACAGGAGGCCCTGAAAAAAATAATTCCCACTCGTGGCCTATGTCATCTTTACGGATGCTGTGTGGATGGTATTTTTAGGAAAGGAAGGAGAGGAAGTTCAGTAGAGGAAAAATATATGATTTGTGGGTAGGAATCTGAGGGTCAGTGAGTCCAGGAGTGACGGAGGTATGAATCCATTCCTCCCACTGTGGTGCAAGGCGATGTTTAGAGAAAGTCCCGCTGGAGAGGTCAAAAGGTCTTGAACAAACTTCATCTCTTGAAACCGGACACCCCTGCTAAATCACCAAAGGTAGCGAACCACTTGGGGTGACCAATGGCAGAGGTATTGGTGATCCAATAAATGGTTCCCGTGGCGGCGGTTCCCACACCCGCTTCCCTAATTATAATTTGCCATTTAAAATTTTTTTGAAAACTCTATTTTGAAGCCCAAAAAAATCCTATAAAATTTACCTTAAAATTTAAAATTTCCTAATTACGAACCTCTTTTCGGTTACGGTTTTATTGTACCTATAATGTGGAAAAATGTGGTTTGTAGACGTGGTTTCTAGAGCCATCTACGGTTGTTTTTCGACGAAATTCTTCCCCCCCCCGATATAACTCTCTGCTCTCCGATACTTACTGCATATCAACCTCTTTCACATTGACGAATACCCTGACGTCTGTATAATAATGCTACAAGCTGATAATAATGATATCAACAACATAGGTAGGTAAGTACCTACTGACCTACATGTAACCGATCGTTTATGATCACAATGAACTCATACTATCTTCGTTTATCCGAGATGGAGTTCGCAGAAAAACACACACAGAATAATAATAAACGAATCGTGCATCTTTAGCCGAATAGATAACTCCATTTATCTATGGTACCTACTTAGGCGCTTATATTACAATATATTATGTAAAAACCCAACGACAGAGTGCTGCACCTCGACCAGATTGCCCGTTTTGCCTGTTCACTATGCGTTACACGACATTATTTACGCTATCCTGCTATAAACAAAGCAAGCGGATGTCTTGGCTTCAGCCCTTAAATAATAATAAAAAACCCCATGTGAAGTTTTATAATTGTAAAACGCAACTTGAATCTTCATTGCTCCCATGCTGAGAATAGTCGAAGCATCGGCCACAACAGCGCTGACGTTTATTCGAAGCGTTGTTGTTCTAATTTTGAATTTCGCCGTGATTCGCTGTTCGTTTGTCCATCACTTTGTTTCTTTCAAATTAACTAGTTTGTCTATGGTTATAATTTATATCGCTGACGGGTTTCAAATGTGACGTGCTTTTTTTAATTTAAAAGTGTGTTTTCTCTGTGTTTATGTTTACTATTGTGTTGGGTGTAAAATGTTAATGTTACGTTATTGCAAGCAACGAAGAAACAGTGTTCAGTGGACCTTTGAGAACAAATGGATTTTATTATCTCGTGTTATCCTGCAGGAATAATTTAATGTTGGCGCCAATTATAACTTCATGGTAGGTAGATTTTAATCATTGTAAAATATTGCGTTTTGTTTTGCGCAGGTTGTGGAAAAAACGCGTACAATAATTCTATAATTGAATATTGAAAAGAACGCAAATAAACATTTCTTAATTATAAATTATAACTAACGATCGCTCCATTTCCGAGAGAGGATAGGGCGCCTCGCAGTTCTCGGTGGAGTCTGGTCACACACTTTTCGCTTTTTCCAAATTGATATTTATTCAATTCATTATTATTTATTTATTTGCTAATTAACATTTAACATTTTCATTTTCAACATTTTTATGTGAATACCGCACAAGAGTACCAACTGCTCCAAACCCTTGAAGCCGGTGAGACAATGGCATCCCCAATTGGGGTGTGAGAGGAATGAGTTAGGAGAGAGGAAGGCGGGAAAAACTAGCTATATTAAAAAAAAAAACGAGTGTGCTTTAGATCACACAACTGAAGTAAAACTTCTTCTCCATCTAGGAAGAGAGGAAGAGAGAAAGAAAATGTGCGCGCACACTGCTCTTTCTTGCTTTTACAGTGTGATACAGACAATAGGTCTGCACTGTGTAACGTAACTGGCTTTGAGAGAAAGAGAAAAAGAAAATGTGTGCTCGCATCTCTCTCTCTTGCCCCTACAGTAATAAATACAAAACGTAATTCTCTCTCTCTTTTTATCTTCACTAACTTATATCTCTCTCTCAACTACCGTTTGCCTCACTTTTCGTAACGCTCTCGTCATGTATTCACCAGCTTACTCCCAAGTCAAGCGTGCGTAAAGAAGTTTTACTTCAAAAATTCATTAAGCCGCGGCATCCCGAATTTCTACCGATTTCTCTTACATATTTTCCTTAAACATTTTTTTAGGCCCTTAAAAAAATATATGTTATTTTTTAATCTATACATTCCCCACGCCGAAACGGTAATAAGGAACTCCAGTGAAAAATATTATTGCTTTAAAAAAATATGTTTATATAGACCAAGAAACGGTGATTCTGAATATATAAGTTTTATTTCATAATATTAAACGCAGAGTTTTTAAAAAAATATTAAAAAGTGCATTTTTAAACCTCTCCTCAAAATACAGCGTCAAGTTGGCATTACTGAAATGGTTAACGATGACGTCACTGTTAACCTGTCACCTGGTAATAGCGTCCGTGTTGAATGTTGTATTGACATTATTTGAAAATTGACACGTATGCAATTCAACATTTCGTGTTTTTGGTTTATTTTCATACTGTTTATAGAGATTTAGATAAATAATAGTTATTGTGTTTATTGAAACATAATTTAGGCCCTCAACAATTTACGAAAAGGGCTATATTTGCGGACAATCTACAATAAATTTTGCCTATTTGAGGTTAAAGTCGTGTCATATTTGACATTGTATTTTAAAATTGTTTTTAGTGTAGGGCTTTTTATACAAGTTACTACACAATCGTCATGATCAGTTTATTATAAATACCAGTGTTTCTGTATGTGTTATACATAAAACAAATGTGCAAAATCACGCCTGAACACAAAATTGAAGAACGGTGTCACTTGTATTTGCAATGAAAAAGATGATTTATTATTTTTATTTTGCACTTTGTTAAAATACAATAACAGTAGCGGTGAAATGTGGACATTTTACCAATGTTTTTCTATATTAAAAGCAGTTAATCTTAAATAAAAAACGCCTCATTTTCTCACACAAAAGTCATTGAGTCACCCATATTCATTTTATTCCGCCATTTTCAAAAAAATTATTTCTCTAGATTTCGAAGTGAAATTTCCCTAGAATTTCACATTTACGCAAATACCTAAGTAGCCACCTGATTGTGTAACACTAATCCTGTTATATGTTAATTAATATGATTAATTAATTGGAAAGATATCGAAACTTGGTAAATATACTTATAATACTGTGCTTTTCCAAATAAAACACTTTTTGCTACGTGAAGTAATAATTTAAAAGTACGAATACACTCACCACTGAATTAGAAACTGAATTCCAAATATAAAAAAAAAACACTTTGCTAAATAAAAATCAACCGCAATCACCGAAAAAATAGAGCTTAAAACATAAATAAATTTTTTTTCAGAGGTCCCATTTATCTTTTTAGATACATATAATATCATTTTGAGTTGTCAGTGTTAAAAATAACATTGCATGGTAAGTACAACAATAATTAAGATTCATGGGAATTCCAAAAAAATATATATTTATATATATATAAGTATATGTATATATATAAATAATACCAGTAATATTGTCATATGTAATAAAAAAATTGCCAGAGTTCGAAATTTCCCTAGATTTTGTCCTGATTTCCCTTATCCCTAAAAAATATTTTTCTCCCCTAGATCTAGGAAAATTTCCCTCGACATAACATCTCTGATTCAAAATGAAAACTTAAAAAGTAAAAAAAACTATCGTTGGGTGAAGACCACCATAGTAGATACGGTGCGTTTCTGGGAGTCTTTAAAAATTAAAACTTTGACAATTATTTTAACTATTAAAACTAACTATAAAAATAAAAATAAAAATGCAGTTATTTAAGTTTGAAGGTCTTTATTCATTAAAAAAAAATAAAAAAATTGGACTGGAGTTCTCTATTATATGAAATTCCTTCGATAGAAATAAATCGCAAAGTATGAAACGAAAATGATTATTTACACGCTTGTTTCTGTAATTTAAAACTTATATCTACGTATGAAAACGAATGATAAACGTAATTTCTCTTAACACTTCTTGTCACAATTTCTCTGAAATACAAATAACGCGTGCCAAACGTCCGTGCAAGATCGACTTCGCAAAGTACCGTAAAATAGGGCAACATTGTTATCTCGGATATCTGCACAATTCTCGATAAATCGCTAAATTACTCGCTTCTTTTTAAATACATCTATTCAGATTTCGTTTTCGTGAATGAGTGAATGCAAATCTCGGACGTGGAAACTAACCCACTTCATGTAAGACATACAATTTTCCGTCACAAATGATTTCATAAAAAAGTTATTCAATTTCAAAGATGAAAATTGATCAAAATCGCCCCGTTTTAGCAATTAATAATAATAATAATAATAATAATAATATTTATTTCACATAAAATTATACAATGAAACATATATGGAAACTTTGACTAGCCAACTAGGAATGGATCCTGTTTTAGGCCAGTCAAATTGACAAATTTAGTTCATATCATAATTTCATATTACATTGATTAATTATATAAACATATTATTTATTGAATGAAACAAGTGTTACGATTGAATTCCCCGTAGAAGCTTAATTAGATGTTTGTTTGTGTATGCTCATTATATTTATATCGTGTTAACACCACATTAGTTTTGATTGGATCTGACACCATATTCATATCATATCATTCATATAATTCATATAAAATCATATCATCACGTCAAATCGGTACGCCGAATAAGGTAAATAATTGAATAGTTAACTATGAAAACTGTACACGTCCATATTTCTCTCCTCGGAAGTAAATTGATTTTCTCGGAATAATACATAATGCATAATTTTCATGTAAATGTTAATTAATAAGCCAGGTACGTGAAAAAAGCTCATGGGTCCGAGTGGTTACCACAGTGGATAAATACAAGCGGCAGAAATTTGTTAAAATACATTTGAATTTTCTCATATTTTTAAATTTAGAAAGTAAACATGAAATATGTCTATCAGGTTGATATGTCCAGTATTGCATGCCAAGCAAGTTGACATGTCCAGTTTTGCATGTCGACCAAGTTGGCATGTCCAGTTTGACGATCGACCAACTTAACGTGTCCTGTATTGTGCTATTACTCAATTTGGGAGGCGGGTATTGGTACCGCCGTCCCGGGAACCATTCGATGGATAACCAACACCTCTGCCATAGGTCACACCATGTGATTTGATAAGTTTGGTGACTTAGCAGGGGTGCCTGGGTTCGTGGGGTGAGGTTCATACGAGCATATAATATTCTTAGATCATAGGTATTATTAGTGGGCGGATACTGTTAGGTTAGGCAGGTACTTAATTATCTATGTTTACCTTTCAAGTTTACTTATGCCGTGTATCAACAACGAACGCACAATATAAACAAAGTCCCCCTTAGCGGCTAAACAGATTCACTTGTTGACAGGGGTTCAACTAAATGCGAGAGGTGACCGCGTCGACACGGATTCCACGTGGAACAGAGTGATGAAGACGTCAAAATAACGCCACGCGTATTTATCACCTCCCGTCAAGTTTGTCGCACGTGTCTCAGCAAAAGATTTAAGAACTCGATTAAAAAGATGCAGCAACGTGTATGGACACGTTTTCGCTGTTTGGCTGATTTTAATGTACCTAGCTAATATTACTACCCACTTTCAATATGTGCCATTTTGTTGTTGTCCATAATTTGTTTTACTAAAAACAGCAAAAACATTTATGTGGTTTGCTTTTTTTAATAATTGTGATTATTAATAAAAGGGTGAATTTTGTATTATTATAAATATACCCTATGTGATTTTTGGGGATGCCGTGTGGAGGGTATGCTTTTAGGAATGTTCTGGGAAGGAAACAGTTATGAAGGGTGTGTAGGAATCTGGGGGTCGGTATGTCCAGGTGTGACAGACATATGAATCTATCCCTCCTCGATGTTCCGAGTGAGTCCTGTCGGGGAAGTCAAAAGCTCTCCCTCAACCAGTCTTGTGGTTACAAGGCTGGTTGAGGGAGAGCTTTTCTTGTCACCTACTGCGTGGAGGGCCGGATCGAGAGAGACTGAGGGAGAACTTTTGACCTTTCCAGCCGGACTCGCTCAAACTATTCTCTTTTTTTGTTTTTGTTTTGTTTTTTATTATTATTATTAAGGAGAAAATACAGATACAGACGTCAATTGACAAGAATATACAAAACATTTTATAGAGAATTCGCCTGCATCCAAACTATTAACAGCAGATAAAAACATATACAAATATTTTTACCTTTAAATACGGAAAAGACGTATGTATATACATAAGTAAATATTATTTTACAAATAGAGAGATGAAAAAAAAGCGCAATATCCTTATAAAAGTTTACTAATTGATTTTGGAAAAAAATTTATCGTAAGACCAAAAATATATATAGATAAAAAATAATGTCATACAGAAATTTAAAAAAAAGAAAGATAGTTAAAATTATAAACCAAGCAATGTCTAAGTTATTGTACTTTGTAGGAAAACAGCCTTCAATTTTCTACTAAAAGTACTGCGTGTATCAAAAAATAAGTCGGAATCCTTGAGGTTTTGATTTTGATTAAACGATTCTCTTGCTCTGCAGTGGAGGGATGGATTCATACGTTATTCACTCCTGGACGCATTGACCCCAAATTCCTACCCACCCCTCATATACTTTTCCTTCCCAGAACTTCCTCTCCTTCAATTCCATAAAAAGACTTTCCAACCAGCATCCCAAAGAAGATATAGGCAGGCTTCTCTGACATTTCCTCTGGACCTCTTTTGTGGAGCTTATCTAAAAAAATATATAATACAAACACGTCACATGAAGAATAAAAAAAAACGTTGGCGACTTTTCTTATTCTATACACGGCGTCAACCGTCAATAGCTAAACAGGCTGTTTCTTGAAATATACACCCAATTACTTACACTCGGAGAAGACTGCTTGTCTCATCTGTATGGAGATTGGTAGTGTTTATGTTTGTACAGGAATTAAAGGGGGGAAATATATGATCCAATGGGAATTAGCATCTGCTATTCAAATTAGACCAATTTTTCATCTGAAAAAAAGTTAAGTGAGGATTGCCGAAACCATCTCAAATTTCGTTTTTCTACACTAAAGTACCAACCCTGATAATGTTTTTTTCAATTTCGGATTCAGTACATGATCGTTTTAATGTTTCCCAACTTGTTAAATTGGCAAATGTATATTAGTCCTAAACGAAAAACCGATTAATATTTTAAGTGTAAAGGTGTGCTTAGCACGTAGCCCAGTTTTACGTACACATAAATATTACATTTCTACCTTGTTATTTTGTGTGAAGCTATTCTATATAGGTATTTAGCGCCCTTGAGGTGATTTTTCACAAAAACGGAGCTATATAAAGCATCCAAATCTTCAGACTTTATGTCCGGGTTTAAGTATAATAAAAACAAAACAATACAAGAACGACATGTTAACCTACCAGCGACCAAAAGGGAAAATAATTCTCCGACTCCAGATATTTTCATATCAGAGGGTTCGGCTCGGTCGAACTCCTAATTGGACCTATAAATCCTACTGATCCCTCAATGTAAATATTTAAAAAATCTTTTGTTTTCCTACATATATTTAAAATGACTGATTTTTGCATTTTTATATATAAAAACTTTGACAAATCTAATATGCCTAAATTTTGAATGAGAGAGCTAGGTATAATGCCAGTAGCTGAAATAACAAATGGTAAAAAAAAATTATAGTCTGAGAATGCCAAATTCTTTTAATCTCATTTCCTAAAGCTGTATATTTTCTCATTTTTTCAGAAACAGATTTTTGAATATTATTAAGTACTAGCTGGTCCCAGGATGCGTTGCTAAGCCATTTAATAAAGAAATTGTTTCTCCCTGAGTGTCCTTTCCCATTCGTCCCGTTCCCCTTCCGCCTCCCCTTCTTCTCCTGCGTCCTCTTCCCCTTTCGCGCTCCCACTACGTCACCTCCACCTTCCCTCTCCCCACTTCACTCCCCTCCCCCTTCCCCCGTCCCGCGAACCCCTCCTCCCGAGTTCCCCTCCCCCCTCCCAAGTCCCATACCCCCTCCCTGGTTCCCCTTCCCCATCTCTCCCTTCCTCCCGCTTTCCGTAGCAATAGCCGCTTCCTCGCGTGCCACCAATAACAATTTTTTAATACAAATTTCATAATGTCAGAGCTCATCTGAAGTTTTATAAAAACCTTGTCCTGACAATAACGAACACACAAAAAAAAGAATTATCCAATTTGGTGCGGTCGATCGAAAGTTATGCGCTTAGCAACACGTTCAGCGATTCATTTTTATATAATAGACTAATTTTTCTCGCGGCTTCGCTCGCATGGTGTAAGGGGGGTTCCCACTCTGCCTCCTCCACCTCCCCCCCCCTCTCACCGCCCTCCCCCCTTCCCCTTACCCCTCCCCCTTCCCCCCTCTCCTCAATCCCAGTACATTCAGTTTTTAAACAGCCCGCGTGCCACCTTTTACAATTTTTATTCAAATTTTCATTTTTCATGTATATTAAATTTTGTACCTAAAATAGGTGCCTATTTAAAATATCTAAAATTCTTGATTCGATTCAAACTATTAGGGGAGTACCTACTTTAAATAAATTTATCAACTTAAAGATTTTCAAAAATAGAATCCCGATTTAAAATGTCATTCTAAACACGTGAACTATCAAACGTGCGATAGTCGTTAGGTTTTCTGAAATTATCCAATTTTCTTAATTTTTCTCTCCGTAAGAACCATCCTCGTACTTCAAGGAATATTCTGAAAAAAGAATTAGCGAAATCGGTTCAGCTGCTCTCGAGATTTTCGCTTAGTAACACATTTAGCGATTCATTTTTATATTTTATTATTAGTTGTTTCAGTTTTACATTTCAAATTGTTTTCGGTTCTCATTGTTGATATTACGTTGGCAAAATAATCCCAAACGTCATGATGTCAATGACTTTTTTTACATTAGTTTCACCAGGAGGTCCTGAGGAAAACAATTACCCTCAGGGGATGCCGTTTGGGGTTCTTTTTATGGAAAGGAAGGAGAGGAACTTCTGGGAAGGATAAGGTATGATGAATCCAAATAAATAGAATATTTCTGAACCCATCCGAAAATTAAAAACTATTTTGATAGGTGATGAAATACGCTTTCAAATAAAAAAATTTACATTAAAATGTAATTAAGTATAAAGTTTTTTAAATCAAACATAATTTTTTTTAAAAATGACTCACTTTTTTCACTCATGTATTTTTCTAACTAAAATAACTGTATGAAAAATATAATAACACACACACATTATAATAACGCTGAGGGGTTAATACTGAGGACGGCTTCAGATAATTTCCTGACGGCAATTTCCTCAAAGCACCTTCAATATACAATAGTGTCGGGAATAAAAAAGGTCTATTTTCCTTTATCTCGTTGGCAGCATTGCTTCAGGACAAATAATAAACATGTCGGATACAAATTAGGTCCTTTGTCTCAAGTCTTAATGCTAAGTGCAGCCTTATCTCGCATCTCTCAACGGAGGCGTGGGAACTGGGAACTGGGAACTGGGAACGGAGCTGAATCCTCTCAAACTGCATAATGAATATTATTATAATGTTTGTGCAAACGCGTGGATGCATTTGCGGTTTTGCTTTTTTTCTTTTTGATAAACATGCTAAACCTTGAAAACGATTTTCAAGACATATTTTTTAATTAGCGAATTACGAATATGGTGACTACCGTAGGTACCCACTTTATTTTTTAAGTGAAAAGTTTGTCAGCACCGTTGTGATTTGAAGCTCGATAAAACGAAAAATAGCGACTCTGATAAGAGATAAACAAATACATCTGTAGGATTTAGCCTGCGAGAGAATGAGATAGAATGAAATTTTAACGACGTACAATACCTACGAAGCGTCCCTCTCTGTCAAGCAGCGCGCTTTGGCTGCTTTGATTATGTGCTCACTTTTCAAGGCTCCTATTGGTTGAGATTGTATGGGTGAAGGTTTCACTTCCACCGCGTGTGAACTGCATTAGATTTTTTTTAAATTTCATATTTACGAGAGATGGGAGGGCTGATAGAGATGTCGAAAGAATCGCAGGCAACTCTATTAATGGAAGACTGAACGCCGTTGGCGCCAACAAAAAACTGTCCAAAGAAGCGAAGTTAGCCATCCATAATGGAGTGCTGGTACCTACCCTGTTGTATGGCAGTGAGTGGCAGTGGCAGAGGAAGGATGAAAGTAGACTGAATGCTGTAGAAATGAGATCCCTGAGGCGTATGTGCGGTAAAACCATGTACGATCGTGTGAGAAATGTGGAGATCCGCGAAGAATGCAAGGCTGATGTAAGCGTAATGAGTAAGATTAAGAAAGGGACGCTCAGATGGTTTGGGCATGTAGAGCGAGTGAACGAGGACAGGGTGTAAGGAGAATATATGATGCAAATGCGAATGGTAGAAGAAGTCGGGGACATAGCACGACCAAGTGAATCAGATACTTGAGTCGGGCCATGTGAAGAGCCGGAATAATAGAGGAGCATGTATGAGACGATGTATGAATGTGAACGAGGCAAGGAGTGTGTGCCAAGATCGAGTTGTTTGGCGGTTCGTTCTCTCTGCCTACCCCTGCGGGGAAACGGCGTGATGGTTAGTTAGTTAGTTATATTTATTTGGAATACCAACAGTATAATATTGAAATGAAGCACGATAATATCTAGGTTAGGTACATTAATTTTACCAATTACAGGTCTCCATATTGGTTTTATAATATAGAGTTTATAATGATTTGAAAATGTTAATTAAGAAAGATTTCATAATAAATTGTTTAATGGGAATAGGGAGGGGGTGGGATGGGGAGGGGGGGGGGGGGGGTCGGTATAGTTTAATCGCACGTAGTCTAATAATAAAATGCATTGCATAACCCAGAAATGAAGTTCATTGAATGGTGGTAGAATTCTTTCAGTATCTACAGTTCTTTCAGTATCGGCGGTACCCATACCAGCCTCCAAAATTAAACAATGAATTAATTTAAAAATACATAATATGTAGTATATTTGCGGCACGTTACAGAAAGGAAAATACTGTCAGTTTCGCTCTTGTTTAGGACCACCTTTTATAAAGTGTCATTTATTTTTATTTTATTTATAAACAGAAACAAACAGTACACTGGATACATTGGTGAAAAAAAATTACAATTAATAAGTTTATTTCATGGTGGGTACCTATTATGTGTTTCATTGTAGCGTATTATTTGTGGTACTTATGCATATTAAGAAATTACCGGGTGATATATGTAGTGGGAAGATGAGGGTGTGTGTGTGTGAGGGTGTGATTATGTGTGTATATATGTACATACGTGCATTGAACAATTTATATTATTGACATGATGCTCTTTTTAAATTTGGGCAGTGAATCGGAGAAAATGTCGATGTTAGAATTTAGACCAATATTATTGAACATATGGAGAGCACGATTGATTAGCGAATTAGATGCTGCATTTGTCTTGTAATTAAGCGTGTGGAAATTTCTGTATGGCGTGTACGTCTTAATGATATGTTAAAATTAACTAGGGAAAGAAGTTCAGTACAGTGAATGTTATCGGTATCGGTATATTATTAATACGTGAAGCAAAAACTTTGTTCAGCTTTATACGAAAATTGCGCGGACGGGGGAGTATGAAATTTCGCACACTTATATAGTTTATACAGAGAATGAGTGCAGAATGCTAATATTTTTTTTTAAATTATGCATAAAAAATCAATTAAAAAAACTATATAATTTAAATACAATTTACAAAACTCCCTTACAAAATTGTTAATTCATAAATATACCAATGCACACAGAAGCAATACTAAATTAATATACAAGTCTCTGAATGTTTTACCTGTCAGAGGATTATTGTTTTACAATATTGTAAGTCAGTATCTTATATTGTCGGATTCCTTGCATAGGGAAAGAGTTTTACATAAGCATAATACAAGATTCACTCAAAATGAAGGATTGGTGGTTCCTAAATGTACCAATAAATACGGTGAAAGAACCCTAAACTATATTGTACCCAGAATATTTAATAAACTACCAATGACATTTAAAAATATAAATGTTTTTACAGCTAAAGTCAAATACGATCTAAGGAAATGGCTATTAGATGCTGATGATTTATATTGATGCCCTAACGAAGACCTTGTTTTCCTAATTGGAATTCACATTCACAATTTGTTTCACCTTATGTACCTATATTAAACTAAAGAAGTACTTGTTGAGTATATTCATTTGTTCATAATAAATTCATTTGTACTCGTGTGTTATATAAGGCTTATGCTACTTTTTACATATTTATATTCATACTTTTCTGTAATTTAACCAACTTATCTTTATTGTATATCAACATTATACATACCTAGATACTGTTTACTATTGTACCATGTTATTGCAAAAAAGTTGTCATATGTACCTGCTGACAAACTTTTTATTTTTTTTATTTTTTTTTTATTTAGTAACTATATAATATTTTTTACATTTTTATATGAAACATGTTAGTTAGATGTATATATAAAATATATTCGTAGTCCTCCTCACTAAGAGATCCTGTGCTGAGGGGGACTATGCTTTGGATAAGTTTTTCAGCGACTTCTATGGTTTAACTTCATTAATTTGATAAGGTTTTTCCAGAAACTTCTATGATGTTTTAAGTATACTAGTAAGTTCATTTTCCGATAGATTCTTCAGCCAACATTTAATGTCCTTAATGTAGCTATTTTTTTTTATTATTTGTTTGATACTAAGTGGGAGTTTGTTATATAACTTTACTGCTAAAAATGCAGAACTTCTTTGACCTAATGAAGAGTTACACTTTGGTATATTAAGTATGTCTGTTTGTTTGGCTCTGGTTTTATGAGCGTGTGAGGTGTCTGCCTCTGAATCATTTTTGTGGGGATGTACTAGAATGTTTTTGGCATACTACATACGCAGTTTAGCAGGTTTAAATGTTAACAAATAAAAAAAAATAAGAAATAATAATTATGGTCGAATTTTGACCACTGGGCGACCACTAGTTATTTAAAATTTTATGTATACATGTCAGATCAGCTATTGCTCGCCTTTGTTGCAAAGTTTGAAATCCGAATTTTTCATCTAAAGTATGACAGTACGGCGCATGTAATCGGATCCAATTTATTGAACTCCACTACTATTTTAGGTCCTTTCTGATAAAAATAAACATTTCTTCGATTCAACTGTCATAACCACAAAGATGAGGGCTATAAACCGTTATCATCATTCCGCCAATATGAATGACCTGTCTGTGATGGCAAGACGACTTGTCCTGTCACAGGCACTTCTCGACAGCTTGACATCTTTATTCCCCACCTTTACCCACCCAATACATATACAGGCTGTAACACAAAGATATTGAAATATATTATGGAGATGTGCAATCGGCAGTTTTTACTGGGTGGGACTGTGCTTCCTGGTGTCGCCGATATTTTTAACCAATACTAGTACACACCTTAAAAAATCAACTAAATGAACGAATTCTTTCCGTATTCAAACGATATTGTTAACCAATCTACTGCAAACCTTCGAAAAATTAACTAAATTCTGTATTCAAACTAGCACCATTAGATCGTCATCCGCCGACAGTCGGGCGGACATCGTAGCATATTTTCTTATATTTCAATATCTTTGGTGTAATAGCACATTCCCGAAAGATTTTAACCAGCGGTTGTTGAATGTAGGTATTTGAAGTACTAAAAGTAGACGCCATTTTGATGTACGATGATTTAAAAAAAAAAAAAAAAATATATATATATATATATATAATTTCTTAATTTTAAATTAATTTTTTCAATCACACGTCGCCACTGATCACACACTTACACGTCACGACGGGATGACATGATACTCGCGCTGTTTCGTGCTGTTAGAACGAGTCGGAGTGCTTATCACGTGACACGCATGGCTATACCCGACTACTCAGTTGCGACGTGTGATTGAAAAAACTGAAACATTTTTATTGTTTTTAATTGAAAAAATATATCAAAATGACTTCTACTTTTTGTATTTGAAAACCGACATCTAAATTTTTTACTTCAAATAAGCCCAGGAATCGCTAGATAACCACTCGGACCCCTTGTTCGCTTGTTTACACGACATAACATTACCAGACATAAGTATGACTTATGAGGCGTACCTGAATTATTAAAATCCTTCAGGTCGTGCTGTTACACCCTGTGTATGCAAATAAAATCCTTCAGGTCGTGCTGTTACACCCTGTGTATGCAAATAAAATCCTTCAGGTCGTGCTGTTACACCCTGTGTATGCAAATAAAATCCTTCAGGTCGTGCTGTTACACCCTGTATATGCAAATAAAACGACGAATGCACAAACAATTTTTGCTTTCAGTTTTATTATAATTTCAAAGGTTTCTTTTATGATCTCAAATAAATGATAATGTCTCCAAGTTCTCCTGAAGCCAACAAATTGTTTACCTGTGTCAAAATTCGATGTCTACCTTCTCTTTATGATTTCTAATTTTATTGACATTTTTATTTATTTTTTATAATTTTTTACAAAAGTCGTGAAGAATGTGACCTTACTGGGCTACCCCGTTGTAAGCTCACATTGTGCATTGTACGCGTATTTGTGTAGGTAGGAAGTTTGTTAATTTTTTCGTAAGTTTTTGTTAGTAGATATGTTAAAATATTACGTGTGGAAAATTATAAAGTCTAGAAGAAAACTTAACATACGCGTTAATCTTTGTTAGGGTACAACATTGTATCTCTATTCTTCGGTTCATGATTTATATCTAAACCCATGAAAGATAATATACGTCTGAGAGACGTAAGCGATCTACAAGAATTGCAGTATTTTTTTATTATTTGGCAACTTATATCCCAGTTGGCTCAGTTGCCGAGCACAGCGTGCCTGGGGCGGCTCTGTCACTACGGTAAGTACAATAATTACGGAGAAATACATACCCCGTACGTCCGAGAGACGTATGATTACCTTTTGAGTAACATTCAGTCTTCTTAAAAAAATAAAAATGTATTATTTTTAAGCGTAACGACTGGTTAGCATTTAAACTTTCATAACATATTAAAAAATATGATTTAGTCATGAAATTAAACATAATTTAAAAAAAATATATATATATTTTGTAGTTGATTTGTAAGAGTGTAAAGAATTTTGTTATTTATTTTAATTACAATACATTTATTTTTTATTTTTTGGTTTTATTTAAAGCACAAAACCCTAAACTAATTATTCAACTATCTTTAAACGGTGTTAGTGTGATAATATGTGAAATATTTACATATAAACTTCATTACGTCTCTGAGACGTATGATTGATTATCTTTAAGGTAGTTAAAAATAAGATTATCTTTCTAGGTTTAATACTTACTTCTTTTGAAGTAGGTTATTTTTTTAATGTTTTTCTTTCCAAGAGGGAGGATATTAAATAATCTAACAGAGAAATATTGCGTGTTTCTTTGTCCAAAAGCCGTTTTAGGTGTGCTTTAATAACGGTTCTTGTTAATCGACCAGAGTTCATGTGTAAAGTTATCCTGGTTTTTAATGCATATATTAGAATATCTTCGGAATATCTGTTTCAGAGATATTAAATTCGGGTCACTAAAAACTTAGTCTATAGGATTTCTGTTAGGAATATAAAGGACGGGTTGTTTTCAAAATATGAACAATCATTCAAATATTTTAAGTTAACTTTCACCTTCTGTGTAAGTTCAATTCAAGTTCTGTTGTTATATCATCGTAGGGCAGTTGCTTCACAAAACTGAAATAATCACAGGACTGGAATAGAACTTTCACAGGACTCGAAAATTAACTTCAATTTAAAAAAATCTTTGATTCACTGTTCAATTTATAAACAATTTATTTATTAAGTGGCAAATAAATTATGTTAATTATTTTGATTTAATTTACCACTGGTCGGAATAGTTACCGGAATGAATGACCTTGAACCAGGCGTTGAAAATTTCCACTGAAATCTCTGTAAAAATAATTACTGCATTCCTGAAAATAACAATGCCACACTTGTAGGAAGTCACCACGGACGATGGAAAAGTAATGGATATATACTCGTATATCATCGAACATCACTTACTCAACTATTCTTCTTGGGGGATAATTAAGTTATCAGTTTGATTTCCGCATTGTTAGAGTGAGACGGCAACAGACAAAAGTTTAAATACAGTAGTTCGTTTTCACTTGCTCTCTTTTGAAGGCAGAACTCCACTAGCTCAGACGTTAGCTCGCAATATCCATTGTTACTTGAAGGTACTCGTATAGCGTAAATCAACAATTCTAAGATAGTTTCATGGATCATCGTGTGTTCCGATGGATCATCAAATCAACCATGTGTTTGTTCCATTGCAAAAATAGGAAGAAAACCATTTTCTTGTTCTGGGTGTAGTATCAATTAAGGTCGAGAACTCGCGTGCAGATTGGTTTAAAACTAGTTTTATGTTCCGAATGATCTGTCGAAATCCCAGTGGCGTATTAATCTGCTGACGCATTTCGAAGGAAACCATTCTAATATTTCGAGTGGAGTTAAAATTTTTGTTTCAAACCATTCTTCAAAATTCGTAAATCGTAGGAAAAAGCTGGGGACTCGCAAGCAGATTCACTCTTAATGTAAAACCAGTTTTGTGATCAGAATTTAAAATTCCAGTTTTGGATTCATGTGCTGACACATTTCGAAGGAAAACATTCCCTTATTCTAATTGCAGTTATAAAATTCTAGTTGCAGACTATTTATGTGCTGTCTGAATCAAAGAAAAACCATTTTAAGTTCTGAGTGTAATTTTAAATCGCCATTGACACATTTAACTTAAACCATTTTTGTGTTCAGAATATAATGATACATTAAAATAACAAGTTGCAGATTTATCGTGTACCGAGTGAAGCTTTAAATTTGAGTTGCATACCATATACTGTAAAAATCAGAGAGATTGACTGTGTAACTATTATTTGGGGGACTTATCAACAATAAAACCTGCCTTGCGTTCTCAACTCAGTGTAAAAATTCGAGATGCGAAATCCTATTAGATGGATGCCATTCTCGATTTCCAAGAGCAGTTACAAATTTGCACCTTCCTCCAACAACTTGGGTCTCTTCAAGACCCATGTTCACTCCTTCCACTCCTCAAAATGACCCTTCACATAGCATCTTCAAAGATGACATAGGCCCTGGGAGATTTTTTTTCCTCAGGGCCCGTGTGGGGTTAATGTAAAAAAAAAGTAATTAAAAAAAAAATAGAATTTTCACGTACCCCCCACAACATAAAAAGGGGCGGTGAAATTTTCCTCCGCCCCGGGCGGCTGAAACCCACACTACGCTAGTGGGTAGATCGCACAGGGTTTCGTCAGTAAACGTAGAGGGTCTAATCAAGTTGGCCACCCCTTCTCTATACCCTTTCGACCTCCCCTCCACTCCCCCTTTCTAGACCGTTTCGTTGTAACCTAAAACTTTTTTAAAGTTTAAGCTGAAATCTTACCTGTTGTGTATATTCTCTATATATCATAATAGTATCTGTGCCCCATTATCTTAAAAAAGTTGGCGGCTGTATCAACTCAAACCTCTCCTGGAACAGAATCTTCACTGACGAATTGTTTCTTAGCCACTAAATGTCCTAGGCCCTTCAGGCTTTCGGTCTCCACTCCCCCTTTCCAAACCGTTTCCGATGTAATCTAACACCTTTTTTTACCTGAAATCGTACCTTATATGTATTTTCTTTAAATATAATACGATGCCCTATTATCTTTTAAAAAGTTGGCAGCCATCTTGCCAAACTTCTCCCTGCCCTCGGCCAGTAGGGTAGGAACAGAATATTCAACGATGAATTATTTCTTAGCCACGAAATTTTCCTAGGCCCTTCATCTTTTCAGCCTACAATCCCCATTTATAGACCGTTTTCGATGTAACCTAACACCTTTTTAAAGGTTTAAGCTTTAAATCTTCTGACGGATTCGTTTTCGTGTAAACTTTAAATGTTTTTGCCTCTCAGAATTTGGTAGCCGGTTGAATTTGTAGCCACCTCTGGTTTGGGTCTCCAACGTTTCTGAAAATTTTTTTTTAACAAAACAAAAAAACGACTTAAAAAAATGCACTAAAAATTAAAAAAAATAATTTCGTATTCTTCTACAACTTCATAATCAACTTACTTTTTCTAATCATCAATATGTAGGTACGATTGTTACTTTTGGAGTCGGTGTCAGTCAAGGTAGGTTTGTAACTACATACATAGTTATAGGTGAGATGTGCTTGTGTCGCACAAGAGAGGCGAGAGTGGGGCCGCGGCGGCGCGGGGAGCTGTCAAGTGAACACGCCGGGCCGGGTACCTTTGCTGACACCGACTCCAAAAATAACAATCGTACCTATATATTGATGATTAGAAAAAGTAAGTTGATTATGAAGTTGTAGAAGAATACGAAATTATTTTTTTACTTTTTAGTGCCTTTTTTGAAGTCGTTTTTTGTTTTGTTAAAATTTTTGTTTATTTTTAGTGAATCTGAAGTACACTAACCAATTTGTCTGAATATGGGTAAACCTACTAAACGTGCTGCTCATATGAGACAGACATAATTTGACCATAGCGACGTTAGTGTCAAATTAAGAGATTCGGCCGAATTTCGTTAATTTGTCATGGATCCGATAATCAGAACCTAACCAAACTCTCATCAAATTACCCTTGAAATACATTCTTTCAAATAAAAAAGAATCATCGAAATCGGTTGGCGTGATATTGAGTTATTCGTTCATTTGTCGCCCACATACTTAATGCAAATTTAAGACTTATATGGTTTTCTCATGGATGCCATTGTTGGAACTAGACTAAATTAAAATGGGACCACACGAAAAGCACCAGCTTTCAAATAAAGAAAGAATCATCAATATCGGTTCACCCAGTCAAAAGTTGAGGTAACAAACATTAAAAAAAATACAGTCGAATTGAGAACCCCCTCCTTTTTGAAGTCGTTTAAAAAACCTCGACTCTGTGCAGAAACGGGCGGTCCGTTTGATAAACTCTCCAATCTTAACAACCAGATTGCAATCTTTAGAGCACAAGCATCGGGTGGGAGTGCTGTGCTTGTTCTACTGTATTTACCGGTTAAATGTAAACATATGTATTATATATATGTACCACTTTTGCAATGTATTGGTTTTTACACTGTTTTTGCAAACAAATAAATAAATTTCAATGGAAAACGCTCCGAGGAACTAGCTTCAACGGTTCCTTCAGGAAACACGCCAAACGTGCACCCAATTTTTATACATGGTTGACATTTTTCACATATAACGGGTCGCTTCTATGACACAAAAGATCCTCCACGTCCCAAATATGATATAGACCCTGAGGGAAATTATTTTCCTCAGGGTGTTTGGAGTTAATGTAAAATAAGGAACAAATTGTTCTCTAAGGCATTTTTAGTTTCAGTAGGGTTTTTCGTCAATATTTTATTTTGCAGAAACAAACAGTACACAATTACATAGTAGAAAATAGTTCCAAAGTTATAGAATTTAACACAATAATTGGTACCAATGACATGTCGCTGTTCTATTCTTATGTTTTTATGTGATAAATTATACATTTTACCTAAATTAAGTTAGTAAATTATTGAAGGAGAGGGGTGTGTGTGTATGCGCGAGGGTGTGTGCGGATGTGTGTGGATGTGTGTGCGAATTCAGTGTGCTAGAAATGTTTTTCTTAAATAGAGGGAGGGAATCAAAAAATATATCGGTATTTGTGGTTTTTTGAATTGAGTTGAATCTTTGAAGTATGCGGGAAATGGTGGAGTTGGCTGCAGCGTTCATATTATTACTGGTTGTGTAAAAAAGGTTGGTGTGGCGAGTTCTTTTAGACGGGATGTTAAAATTTATTTGGGATAGAAGTTCTGGGCAGTCTATTTCGTTATGTATTATTTTATGGAGAAAAAATGTTATGTCAGCTACCGTTCACCTGGATTTCAGGGATTGGAGAGTGCAGATATAATTATTGTTGTATTTGTAACCGAGATACTTAATAAATTTATTTTGTATGCGCTCTATATTATTGACGTATTGGGTGTATTTGGGATTCCAGACAGGTGATGCAAATTCCAGTGTACTTCTGACTAGTGAGGAGTAAAGCATTACTAGAGTATGTGGATTTTTAAATAATTTACTCAGACGTAGTATGAAACCCAACATTTTGTAAGATCTATCAGATTGAATCAATGGTTAATATTATCCATTGGTTCCAAAGCCATAAGTAAATATAGAAAGTAACTACCGTTAAAAAGTATGTTATTTGTAAGTACTTAAGTGGTAAGGGAACGTACCCATACTACGTGACACGTTTAGGGGGGGGGGGGGGTCTTCAAAATGTCACGCTCCATACAAATGAGCGGCGGGTTGCTTAGGTTTTTGGTCACGGGGGGGGGGGGGGGGGGGGTTAAGTTAAAAATTGCAAAAAGTTGGTCACGTAGTATGGGTACGTTCCCTAAGTTGTAAATGGGTGATTTAAGCAAAAAGTTTATTTATTGCGATGTAAGCGTTCATAACTAACGCATTAATAAAATCGTCATCCAACTTGTTATAACCTCCTTGGATATAACGCTATTTTTTATATGTTACCCGTGTGAACTTTAAACAGCATAATAATAAATGCACTATACAAAGAATTCCTCAACAATGGACATATAAAAATTACATATTAACGGATGTTCTTTGCGTGTTGAGCTAAAATATATTTTCATTTTTATTAAAATAACTTGTTATAACAACTTTTGATGGTTATGCATTCAATTCAATTATTAATGTAAATTGAACAGTAAGATAATACTAACGAATCTAAACGCAATATAAAAAATAAAAAGACACAGAAATGCAAAAAAGGTAACGGTCGCAACTGAGAATCGAACCCAGGATTTCTCGACTTCCCGAGAGAAACTTATGCAACTCGGCCATTGGGATGTATTTATTTTTTCTCACTTTTGTCGATCTCATATTTTAAATTCAGAATTAAAAATATTATCTTCAACTATTTTTTCCCATATTTTTGGCTGCTACATTTTGAAAATGATGACAAAGTTTTATCGAGTTTATTTGTAACCCAGGTAGTGTCTCGGATAAATATATCAGATTTTATTTATAAGGAACACTTTTGGATTTTAAAAATTTAAAGAGTTGGTTAACGCATTTATCCCGGAAAGACAAGAGATGCTTGGTTCGATTCCCGGTTGTGACCGTAAACTTTTTATTTTTCTGTGTCTTGTTCTATTTCATATATATTCTTGTTATATATAAAACCTAGATAACAAACAACCATTATTATAAGCAATAATTGTCAGCCTGAAACACTTATTTTACATTGAAAAATCTTCCGAGAAAAGAACGGGATTTGAACCCGTGTCCTTCTGATTGCCGGTCGGATGCTCTGACCACTGAGCTATGGCGGCTTATCCCGCCAAATAATTCAATATATACTGGTGTTTCATTCAACAATTACTGATTATTTAATAATTGTTACCCTTTGTGCTATGCATAAAAATCTTGTCTTAAACGTTAGTTTATAAATTAAAAATAATAATTAACAAACAACCACTCTGTAAATTGCCATCTCAACACAGGCGTTTCACACCTAGTGAGATGGGCAATACGTCATTAGTCACGGACTTTAATGATATGTAATATTAAAATAATGAAAAAAATAAATTTTTCATTTAGATTTATTAGTATTATTTTTTCAACAATCCTATTCCTATTTTATTATTATTATAATATTATAAAGATGAAAGTTTGTATGGATGTATGTTTGTTACTCTTTCACACAAAAACTACTATTATAAAGGTGAAAGTTTGTATGGATGTATGTTTGTTACTCTTTCACACAAAAACTACTGAATGGACTTTAAAAATTCTTTCACTAATAGTAAGCTACATTATTTGCGAGATCTATAGGCGATATATATTGGTAAGCTCTGGTGTTATGAATAATCTCTGGCGTCGTTATGAAATTATTTATCATACGTTTTCTGTCAATAACAAAATCGATTTATTGCAAACGTCAACCAATTGTCGCCTTGGAAACGATGTTTTTTTTTGTAATTAGGCAATTCACCCTAAAAAGAGTGCTTTCTCGGCGTCGTACTTAATAACTATCTCTAAAAATGAATCACCGAAATGTATGTATGCGCATAAACCCAAACGACTGCACCAAATTGGATAATTCTTTTTTTTTTTCGTTATTTTGTATAAAATTACCGTTGAGTTCTGGCATTATGAAATTTGTATAAAAAATTATAATAGGTGACACGCGAGCAGTTTGAAAACTGTATGTATCGGGAATGAATGTGTGGAATGCGAGAGGTGAGAGGGGAGGGGTGTTGGGAGAAGTTGGTGGAGGGGGATAGGGGAAGGGGAGGAGGGTGGGGGGAAGGGGGACGGGGTTAGGGGAGGGAAAGAAGGGGAAAGGGGAAGGAAGGGGAAAGGAGAAGGATGTAGGGGGTGGGGGGAAGGGGGGAGTGGTGTGGGGAGAGGGAATGTGGAGGGGTAGGGTGTGAGGGGAGGGGTGGGTGGAGGTTGAGGGGGAGGGGGTTGATAGGGGAAGTGGAGTGGAGAGAGGGAAGGTGGAGGAGGCGGAGAGTGGTGGGAGAGGGAGGGAGGGAAGGAAGGGGAAGGGGGAGGGATGGAGGAAGGTGGGGGGAAGTGGAGTGGGGAGGGTATGGGGTTAGGAGGGATGGGTGGAGAAGGAGGGGGGAGGGAGAGGGGGAGGGAGGTTGATGGGGGAGTGGAGTGGGGAGAGGGAAGGTGGACGAGGCTGAGTGGGAATCCCCTAACACCATGCGAGCGAAGCCGCGGGAAAAGCTAGTATAAAATAAATTTCTTCACTCTGTAACTTGCATTATTCTAAAGATTAAAAACAAATGTTTTATTATATGTTATTTTAAACTTAGGTGCTCATCTGAATTATTATAGGTATTTATTATATATTACAAACATTAGAAGTCATTTCAATAAAACAACTTTATGCCAAATCTGCTCTGCTACACTTCCTCCAAAAAAAACTCCATATTCCAATTCAACGCAAAACAATAATAAAAACCAGGTCCTTAACAAATATAACCCTGAACATACCGATAACACACACCACACACGGACAAAGACATTTTCAGTATTATGCAACCAAACTTTTTAATTGTATGCCCATTAGGTACTCTGAAACAACACTAACTGCAAATACATTTACAAACATTCACAAAAAACATATCACAGCCTGGATCAAAAATCAAGATATTCACTTTATTCAAAATACTTTAATCCCTTACCAAACATAACCAAACTATAAAAAGTGTAAAATAAATAAACATGTCTTTCAAGAATTTACCAACTATTATATGTACATATATATACCTACATATATATATTTAAAAAAATTTTTTATTGGCAATGCTTATTAAAAATACATATAAAGTTACATCAGTTACATAGTTACATAAGGTTAACAAAAAAATAGCCTTTCCTCACCATAAAGAGACAATGCTCTTGTGTTTGGTGAGGGAGTTCTGGCTCAATTAGTAAATTAAAAGATCGTGTAAGTTAGTAATAACGGCTATTGTATATAATAAGTAGGTTAAAAAATCATGTATAAATTTAAAAATAAAAATCCTGAAGAGTTTAAAAAATCATAATATTAATTTAAATAATCATTATAAATGAAAGAATCATGTATAAAGTTAGTAACAAAAATTATTGCAATAAGTAAGTAAAGGATACGTAAGAAAGAACGCAAGATTTATACAATAGTAGACTCAGAGATATAGAAACTAAGAAATTAAAGAAAAAGAAGGAATGAATGATTTATAAAATAGCAGACTTTAAGATACAAAGTCAACATATTTGGGACTTTTATAGCAGTTTAAGGTAATTTTTTAATTTGGGCTTAAATTCCTGCATATTTTCGATGGTTTTTAATTTTAATGGGAGGTTGTTATAATAGATTATGCCCAGATAAAGACAGGAATTTTGAAGTGCTTAGTATTAAATTTAGGGATTTTAATAGTTTTCTGGTATCTTGCTGATGTATTGAATTGGAAGTTACAAGTATTTAACTGTTTTTCTTTGTAAATTTGAAGTATTGAATGTTTTTTATAGATTTTGTCTATTGTAGGCATATTGAATATTGAAAAAAGAATTTCAGTAGGAAATTTAGACGATTTTCTCAAGATTACCTTAATTATCAACCTTTGAACTATTTTGAGGGGATTTAAAATATTGTCATATGTTCCTCCCCAGCCAATAATACCATATTGCAATATAGATTGCACAGTTGCGTAGTAAACTATTTTTAGGTTTTCTAAGCTAAGAATATTTCTAAGTCTAATAAATATATAAATACGTTTCCTAATCCGTTTGACGAGTTCACAAATATGTGTTTTCCATTTGAAATGTTGACCTATATATACACCAAGATTTTTGATATTGGGAGTTGGACTAAGTATAGCACAATCTTGATTGCAGTTAGTTTTGTTACATTTACTTTGGTGTATTATGATGTTTAAATTTGGTTCTAATTTGAATTTATTGATAGAGAATGGGATAAATTTTGTTTTTTCAGTGTTTAGAGAGAGGAGATTTTTATCGAACCAATTTTTCAATATGTTAATCAATATTCGCTAGGTTATTAACAGTATTCCAATCGGTACCTTCAATTATTATGACAGTATCGTCAGCATAAGATATTATTTTTCCGTTTAGTTATTGTATGAATATGTCATTAACATATATACAACCATTATATTTTTTTTCTTCTAAATAATCTATGTACAATTACAATTAAAATGTAAAAAAAAGAAAAAAAAAAACTTTCTATTACAACACATAAATACTTGTCACACTTAATCATAAACACGTAAACATCTCAGCACAGGTTCTCCTAGTGAGGTGTTCACGAAACATACAATATGACCTTCTCAAACCTACCTTACACCCAACATAATGAAATGTAATATTAATATGAAATAATGTTTTCAAAATATATTACATATGTAAAAATGTTAATAATAAGGTGAAAACTGTAATATATAGATATAAATAAATAGTAAATAATAATATTTTTCTACTTTAGCTTCACACCGGAGGCCCTGAGGGAAAAAATCCTCAGGGCCTATGTCATCTTTCGGGATGTTGTATAAAGGGGCTTTCTAGGGAAAGGAAGGAATTGAAGTACTGGGAAGGAAAAAAGTATGAGGGGTGGATAGAAACAGGGGGTCAGTGTGTCCAGGAGCGATGGACGAATGAATCCATCTATCCCACTGCGGTGCACGGCAATGGGTCGAGAGAGTCCGTTTGGAGAGGTGAGGTTTCCCTCAACCAGTCTCTCCCGATCCGGCCAGTCACACAATAGGTGGGCAAATGAATTCACCGCCAAGACCTAGACAAACCTCACCCCATGAACTCAGGCACCCCTGATAAATCACCAAACGTGGGGAATTAATCGGGGTTACTGGTATCAGGAGGGTTATCCAATAAATGGTTTCCGGGGCGGTGATTTCCATATCCGCCTCCCAAATTGCAATCCATTTTTATCGAAAACAAAATTGTGCCCGTTCCTCACGCTAATCCCTATTGAGAAAAAGTTGCCCAATGCACTTTATTACAGATTATAATTAAATTAAAATCCTTTTAAGCGTGCATGCAATATAGGGTACATACCTAATCTTCTTCCTATATAATTACTCCCCCAAAAAATCCAAAGATACCATAGATAAAAACTCGTCTAAAATACGTCAATTAAATTTAATGAAAGGGTAAAAACATTGATTGAATTTCAAGTAATATTTTTCACCTCTATAAAATTGAATTGATCCTTTTTAGTGTGAGCCATTTGTTATATGATATTTTGCAACAATCGGACAATCATTGGGTTGCGTTTCAATGAGGGTGGGGTGATGATTAAAAGGGGGTTGGAAGTTGAAGGTTGAACTTGTTTGCGAGGGGTGGCATTGGATAGATAGAGAGGAGAGCGCACATTTTGGATTTAGTCTTCTCTCAAATCCTCGAGGATTTGCTGTGTTTCATTTGTGCAATCTGTGCGGATTATGGATTTATCGGCTTAAATTAAAATTGAATTTTTCGTTCTCTATGTTCAGTTGATTCGGATCTTTGCAATCTTTTGAATAAAGGTTGGTCGTTGTGACAGAAGTGAAGCTGTGTAGGTAATAAAACGTAAAGCTTTGTTATACATTCAACAATAGAATAGTGAAGAACACAAGAAATGCCATGCGGGCGTGTTCGTGATCCAAATACTTGTCAAATCGTGTCTTATATTTCCAGTTCAAAATCTGTGTTCACCAAATTCAAATGGGATGATAATCTATTATTTCAGGCGGTGAAAGTGAAACACAGCACTGCTGGGATAATGGGCAACATTGAATATTTGATTCTATTCGAATTTGTACGGCAGGCACTTCTAGTTTTCTCCTTTAATCTGTGATTTTAATCGCCCGGAGTGCTGTATATGTCACGAAATAGCAAAAGTTGTTGAATCAAATTTTGCTATATCTGTCATCAAATGATACATCCTCATAAAACTCGTACTAACTTCTTTTCACTTGTGGTCAACCATATGGTATAAACAAAAGATATTGAAATATAAGTAGATGTGCTATCTGCTGTTTTTACTATGTGGGTCTGCGCTTCCGGGTGTCGCCGATATTGTTTACCAATTAACAAATAAACTAAAAGAACAAATAATTAACGAATAAACCAAACGAACGTTAAACTAAATGAACGAATTCTTTCCTTATTCAAAATATATTGTTAACCAATATTAACGCACATTTTCAAAAAATCAACGAAATGAACAAATTCTTTTTGTATGAAAACTACGCTAATTAGCGCGTAGTCCGGCGACAGTTGCGCGGACACCATAGCATATCTCTTCTGTATTTGAATATCTTTGGTATAAACAGTGTTGGAAAGAGAGAACAGAAAGCTGAGTTTTTTTTACATTAGCTCTAAACAGGACGCCCGGCCCCGAGGAAAATAATTCCACTTAGGACCTATGTCATCTTTAGGGATGCTGTGTGGATGGTCTTTATAAGGAAAGGAAGGATAGGAAGTTATGGGAAGGAAAAAGATATGAGGGGTGCGTAGCAATCTGGGGGTCAGTGTGTCTAGGGGTGACGGACGTATGCATCTATCCCTCCCACTGCGGTGCAAGGCAATGTTCCAAGAGAGTCCTGTTGGAGAGGTCAAAAAAACTCCCTCAACCAGTCTCTCCCGATCCAGCCTTCCACGCAGTTGGTGGGCAGGCGCCTACGCCGTCAAAATCCGGACAAACCTAACCCCATGAATCCGGGACCCCTGCTAAGTCACCAAACGTAGCGAACCACTTGGGGTGACCTATGGCATAGGTGTTCGTTATCCAATAAATGGTTCCCGGGGCGGCGGTACCCATACCCACTACCCAAAATTATAAAGTCTTTGCAATTAAAATTTTACTCCATTAACCCCTCTGGCCTCGTCGTGTGCAGTTTGGAATTGATTTGCAAAAAAACGTGTGCAGTTCACCCGCGGTAAAAGTGAAACCTTAAAAAAACTAAAGTAGACAAGAGTGGCGAGACTACGAAGCACTGTACAAAGAGGAGATGAATTATACTATATCATTTTCTCGCTGGCTAAATCCTATAGACTATAGATGAATGAGTTTGTCTCTTTTTAGTGTCATCGAGTTTCAAATCACAACGTGCTAACGAAGTTTTCACTTCAATAATTAATAATAACAAAATCAAAGAAATCTTAAAGAATGTTTTTGAAGTGAAAATTTCTTTAGCACGTTGTAATTTGAAACTCGATGAAACGAAAAAGCGACATTAAGAAGAGACACTAAGAAGAGACAAACCGCGTGTGAACTTCACACTATGATTTTTGAAGTGAAATTCCTTTAGCGCCATTGTGATTTGAAACTCGATGAAACAGGATTGACACTAAAAAGAGACTAACACTTGGGACCAGTGATGCGTCGAGTAGCCGATGCAACCGAAGCTAGCCTCTCTTTTGCTGAAGTTACCAAGAAAAAACTTCCTTTGCCTCCACCACTCACTCGCACCACCATCCAGATAGGAAAACCAAGACCATCGGTATGTTTTTTTCCCAAACTACCGGGGGTTGATGATAGCGATGGCACAAAAACGATCGTACGCGATATCGTGAAGCCTTCGCAATTGGGAGTTCGAATAACGGGAGTAAAAAATATAAAAAATAAAGGAGTCATTATCCACACTGCCAACAGCCAGGAACAAGAGCGGCTCTTAAATGCTCCTATTGTAACCAGCTCCGACTTGCTGAGTGCCCGACTTCCAATAAAGAGGCACCCAAGAATTATATTCTTTAACGTACCCCGGGAGCTATCTGATGAGGACTTCCTTGAGAAGGCATTTTCCGGAATCTCTGGAGATAATGACGTCAAAGAGTATATTTCCAAGTGCAAACTTAGTCATATGGCTGGAGCTCGAACCGGACCGCCCTGCCATTGAGTTCACACAAGTTCTGCAAAGAAAAAATTAGATTTTCCCACTGCGGTGTAGAAGGACACGCCCGTGAGGCCTGCCCCGCTACTGCTGCAGCACCCAGTTGCGCCACATGCGCACGTTTCGGAAAGCCTGTAGCTTCCCGTGCCCACGCCACCGGAGATAAGGATTGCCCGGCCTATAAAGCCGCATTATTGAAGGACCTCTTCACCATCGACTATGGCGTCTAAGCATACCGAAAAAGATGGCGAGGCACTTGCTGTTGATGCATTAAATATATTCTATCAAAATGTGAGGGGTATTCGAACAAAGACTGTAAGATATAAAAAAAAAAAATTGAAATACTCTAGTACCACCTCCTAACTTTAATTATTGTTTAGAAACATGTTTTGCTTATCAATCCTTTGAATCATTTATTAACTAACCAATAATTTTATTACATGTATCGTATTTTCTATAAAATTACTATTAGTTTTTGTAATAATATTTTTAATTTATATACTTAGATGTAAAAGTATTTAGTTGTCCTCTCCTAAACACAAGCAACTGCTTTATTAGGAGAGCGATTGAAATATTGTTATCAACAAGGGTCGGGTTTGGAAAACATCGCTCCGCATTAGCAGTAGCATCCACGTCTCGTAGCAGCAATACTAGAAAATTATATACGGGTAGTTAGAAAAATGTGTAAAGTTACTAGTGATTAAATTTTTTTTACTGTTATCTTACAAATTCTATAAGTTATACATACTGCAACTTTAGTTAAAACGCTGAAAAAGGCCTTCGCGATTATCTCTCCTGAACCTGTTGTAAACATTTTTACCAAAAATCCTTCCGTAATCTCAGAGTAAACACTATGTTAAAACACGCTATTAAATTAAAAACACTTCAGTGTATCTAGATTTTTATTGTAATTCGCCTAAACTTTCTGAATTTTTCAACTATTCTCCGCCATACAAAAATGTATGGCAAAATAATACGCCGCGCGATGTCTTATATAACGGTTGAATTTCACAGAATTCATTCAGTCGTGAGATAGCGGTCAAGGTGAGACCACGCATATTTTTTTCGCAGCAATTTTGTTCGCTGTTTATTCGATTTTCGAAGGAATCATTGAGGAGATAGGTGTTACAGTAACCGGGTAAGTAGAAATAAAATATATTTATTATTATCTAATAAATTATTTTTAACTTGATTTACAGTTTACAGATTTTTTTTTTAAACTTCAGGTACCTTCAAAATGGGTAAAAATAAAGGAATTCTTGCTTACCGTGCCATAAAAAATAGACCCTCCCACTGGAAGAAAAGGAGAATAAGGTAATAATGTAAAAATTTAATTTTTTTACTGATTTCTATCACAGGTAGTTCGAAGGTGGACTGAAGTCATTTTGCTTTTTGACATCTAAAAATTTCGGAATCCATCTTTAATTTCTCCGTAGTTATCTACCGATTTGGTTCAATATCAGAATTCGGGCGTTTAGGAGTGCACTGAACTCGGATCTAATGTCAAAATGCAAAATTTCGGCATCCATCTTGAATTTCTCGTGTTCTCTACCGATCTGGTTCAAAATCAGTATTAGGGAGTATTGGCGAGCACTGAACTCGGATCTAATGTCCAAATGCAACATTTCGGCATCCATCTTGAATTTCTTTAGTTATCTACCGATTTGGTTCAAAATCAGGATTAGGGCGTTTGGACGTGCACTGAACTCGGATCTAATGTCAAAATGCAAAATTTCGGCATCCATCTTGAATATCTTAAGTACTTTGACGATTTGGTTCAAAATCAGGTTTAAGGAGTTTGGGGTTCACCGAACTCGAATTTAATGTCAAAATGCATAATTTCGACGACCATTTTGAGTTCTCTACCGATTCCGTTCAAATTGTAACTAAGTTTTATTGAAAACAACGACTGTCAGATCCATTGATAAATCGAATGAATTTCGATGTTGGGTAAATTCTGGGTTGTATTATTACAAATAAATTTATTTTATATGTTTTTTTAGGAAAGCAGCAGAAGCAATATAAATGACGTCGTTATAACAGAAACTATCAGTGAACATGTAAGTTTTTTTAAATAAACATAAGCGGCCTGAGTAATGCCTTCCATATAAACTTTTTGCTATAATGAATGATCTACCACACTTTTTGTGAATGTTTAGAATTATCGATAATAGACATGGAGAAAGGATGATGTCATTACAAAATGACAGTCTTATGAATAAATGAGGAGCTAACACTTATCACTCTGTATTGTTTTGTATTTTTTTTATTAATAAGTTTACATTACAAATGTATAGTATAATGTCCTCCACGCTAGCAATTCACCTGTGTTGTGGAGGACATTTTTCAATTGTAAAATTATATAATAGTAAACAAGTATATAATAGTAACTTTGTTATTTTTGGATAATGCTGTGAAATAACTATAATAATTGTGGGTAATAATTAATTTATTTTGAACTTACATATAACATTTGCAATTTTACCTGTAACACGCACAACACGAGTTAAGCGTGTTTTATACAAAGAAAAAAAAACTTTTCAACAGCCTTCTATAAAAAAACAGAGTGGAAGATACTTTATGTATCGCCCTGGTGTAAGACCACTATTCAGAATTGAAACGTTGCTTGAAATGGCTTTAGCCGTGTGTGGTGACCAAATCTGAATAGCCAGGTACTTCCCCTATATTATTCCCCTCCCACCTTATTCAGCCTCACAACATACCCCAATCAATGGCCCCAGGCGATTGATAACAGTTGGGACTTTGTAAGGTACATAAAAATAAAAATAAAACATTTAGTTGTTTCTTGACTGTCTTTTTCTAAATGTGCTTCGTTCTACTTTATATATATCAAAGATAAATTGTAAAATATATTCTTTCTTACTAGGTATTAAAAAAAAATTGTATGCATATAAATAAACTTTCAAAAACAAAACTACCGGTTTTTTAATTTCTAAGGCGCAGAGTAAAAACTGGTTGTCGTAACGTATTCACACCCATTATTTTTTGGTAAAATTATAAAAAAATTAATAACATTATACAAACAATATATGAACCAAAAATTTTTTCCACATCAAAACACCATTAGATTCTATGTCACATTGAGTCAAAAACTAAGACGTCTGTAAAGATCCAGGGGCTAAAAAAAGTCCACGTATCCTTACCCTTGCATAATATGATTTATAGTCTGTCGAGCTGTATCAATTATGTTGGCAATAAATTAAAATTTTACAAAGCAAGTGTATTTTTATTCCGTATTTTGTCAAAATGCTCACCAGCCGTGCCTGAATCTAACCGAAATACACAGTAGATCGCGGCGGCCGAGCTTGTTTGCAACTACCAAAAATACCTAACTGCAGTGAATGGGCAGTTGACCCAGGCGCAAATGTCTCTATGAGCTATCCACGCTATTCCACAATATGATTCTTAGTATGTTAAGCTGTATCCATTATTATAGTAGGAACTAAATTTTAATTTTATAAGGCAAGTGTATTTTTATTTCCTAAGTCCGTAGTGTCTAGTATACCCACATCTCCTCTAGTCAGACGCAGGCGGTCAGCTGCGGCCGTGTTTGTCTACAAGTACAAGAAATACCTAACTGCAGCGTCAGCGCGGTTTGATACCCGACCCTTAAATTGTAATTATAATAAATGTTTCAGTGAATAAAAAAAAAATAAAAAAAAGTGTACGCAATAATATTTTAATTAATAACTATGACATTATTTGTTTTTCCGAAACATGGCTGAACTCAACGGTATTTAGTGAAGAAGTGTTTGATGACAGATATGTAATATTTAGAAGAGATCGTGAGTCAACCAAATCTGTGTCTAAAGAAGGTGGCGGAGTTCTAGCCGCCGTTTCTAAAAAACTTCTTGTGTCGAGAAAAACTGAGTGGGAGAGTGAAAATGAAGATTTGTGGATTATGATCAAGTCCAATTCTCATTCCAACTCGCTCATTTATATTTGCGTCCTTTATATTCCCCCTTGTGTAACTGTTGGAAGTATTGCAACCAGATCGAAAAATTACAAGATCTGTATTTGAAGAATTCAAAATCAAATTCACAGTTTATTTTTACTGGTGATTTTAATTTGTCTGAAATTAAATGGTTACCCGACACTTCCTTTAAAAATGTACTTTCACCTTCTAATTATAAAAGTCAGAAGGCGCATAGTCTTGTCAACCTTTCTTCAATTTGTAATTTGAGTCAATTCAATTATGTATTAAATATAAATGAAAATGTGTTAGACCTAGTTTATCTGATAAAATTAATATAGATCTACATGTAGCACAAGGCTTAAATAAATTGGATAATTATCACCCCTCATTTGAAATCACGGTAAAACAAAATAAAAATCTTTTATTTTTTATTTTAACTTTATGAGTAAAACCTCAAATTGTAATATTTAAATAAATGAAGACAATATAAGCGAAACTCAATCGAAAATCTGGAAACAGAAATATCAGAAAAACATATTGACACCTCTGGGACCCCAGTCTCAGTCTGGGACCTCTGGGACCCCAGTCCCAGAGGTGTCAATATGTTTTTCTGATTTTTCTGTTTCCAGATTGTCGATTGAGTTTCGCTAATATTGTCTTCATTTATTTAAAAAAAAAATCATTCAAACTAATAAAAATGATTCAAAGTACAACTCCAGGAGGGGAAACTACCTATGATGAATGTCGGCAGGATCTATTAGCTGTTAATTGGATAACTCTTTTTAAAAATAAAAATGTGAATAGTATGGTTATCTTGTTTTATGAAAAACTATGGGAAATAATTGACAAAAAATTAAAAAAATATGTTCTTAAATCAAAAAACCAATACCCTATCTGGTTTAATCAGCAATTGATTGATTTTCTTAAGAAAAAAAATAAAATTAGACTTAAGGCAAAAAAAAACATGGCAACGTTTCAGATTATAGAGATTTCTCTAATTTACGGAAAATGGCCCAAAAAGTGCAAATTGAATGTTATAAATCATACACCAACTCTGTCGAAAATGGTCTGCAAGATAACATAAAGGTATTCTGGTCATACTCAAAATCATTACGAAAAACCAATTGTATTCCTAAAGTAATGCATATTTCCGCAAACGATGGAGAACACATAGCAAACATGTTCTCCAAATATTTTTCATCTGTTTATACTAATTCGGAATGTTAAATATTACTGAACACAACCAAAGCAATCTCGGTAAAATTCTTTTTTTTTTTTTTTGAAATTTTTTTTTGAAATTTTTTTTTTTGGTACAGTACATACAATAGATAAATAAATATAATGAAAGTATATACAAAAAAAAACTTAATACAATTATTAAATACAGATATACATATTTTTTAAAAATGTTCTCCCATAATAAGCAAATGCTTGTGTGTACGGGAGGAAGTATTATTTGTTAGGTTATTTTGATTTTTTTTTTAAAATTTAGTTTTTATTAAGAATAAGAGAAACATATGTGTGTATATGTATATATTTTTTTAATTATTATTTATTTTTTATTTTTTTTTAGTTAAGGTTTTCAGTATATTTTTTTAACTGTGTTTTGAAATTTTTGAAACTGTCCTTAAGGGATCTTATATTTTCTGGTAATTTATTAAAGAAATTTGTTCCTAAGTATTTATAGTTTTGTTGACCCAAAGTTTTTTTACAAATGGGAATTGGTAACATGTATTTTTGCCTGAGATTTACTGTGTTTTTGAAAGGTATGGATTTGTTTAGGATATCCTCTTTGTAAACTTGTAAGGTTGAATGATACAAGAAGAGTGTACTTAATTTTATGACTTTAAATTCTTTGAATATTAGTTCAGATGAATAAAGAAATGATTTTTTTAATATTATTTTAATTATTAGTTTTTGCGCAATGTAAAGAGATTGTGTGTGAGTTTTATAGGCGCCACCCCATCCTATTATACCATATTGGATTATGGATTGACAGAATGCGAAGTACGTCATTCTCAGTAGTTCTTTACTTAGAATGTGTCTCAAACAGCTATGATTATGCTTTTTTCGCCGATGATCCTAAAATTTTTCGTAAGATTAAATCTGTTTCTGATCATCAACTGCTTCAAAATGGCCTTGACACACTCAATAACTGGTCAATGATATGCACTTAAATGTTGAAAAATGTTTCATTTTAAACTTCACTCGTAACAGAATTATAAAGTATTTTTCCTATGTTATTAATAATACTATTCTTAAAAAAGTGTTTTCCATAAGAGATCTAGGAATCACTCTTGATTCTAAATTCAGATTTGATGTACAAATTAACGACATTAAGTGCAAATCATTTAAAATTATGGGATTTATTCATAGAATATGTAAACCTTTCAAAGATCCTCTATCAATTCTAACCCTTTACAATGCCTTAATTAGAAGTAAACTTGAATATGGAAGCACTATTTGGAATCCACATTCCTGCAAGTATGAAAACATTGTAGAATCAGTTAAAAAAATGCAAATACTGTTATCTTTTAAATGTCAATTACATGAACATCTTAGATCGTACGACATGCGACTTGAATACTTCAAAATTAATACACTTAAAGTCAGAAGGCAATTGACTGATCTAATATGTTTACATAAAATAATTCACGGCCATCTTGATACTTCATTGTGTCTTAGCAACATTGATATAAATGTTCCCAATTACCATTGCTTAAGACGCCATAATATGTTTCACCTGAATACATTTAAAAACAATATCGCCCATTTTAGCCCTCTGACCCAAATGTGTCGACTGTATAATAAGATAGAGTGTGCTAAAGTAGATATTTTTGTCGATAATTTATATGGATTCAAAAAAAATGTTCTCCGATTGCTGAAAAATATGTGATAAATTATTATGTATCATTTTTGTCTCTAATTATGTCTCTTATCTTGCCTCGCTTTAATTGTTATTTGAGTAAACTTTGATTTTTTTAAAAATTCTATGTCTAACTGTTTTTTTTGTTTTATTTTATCTAATTTTTATTTTATCTGTTCCAAAATTATTATTTTATTATTTGGCTAATTGATTGTATATACATTTTTACTTTATCTTATTTGTATAATTAACTGAGTTTTTATAACTGGGTTGTTCTCACATGTGTGTGAACAACCTGTAAAAACGCACTATAAAAAAAAAAAAAAAAACACTTATATCTATAAGATTTAGCCTGCCAAAGAATGAGATAGAATGAAACTGCGCGCGTTGGCCGCTTTGATTATGAGCTCATTTTTCCAGGCTCCTGTTGGTTGAAATTGTGTGAGTGAAAGTTTCACTTCTACCGCGTATGAACTGCACACTCAGCTTTTATTATCAGCTAGATTTAACTCTCGTTGTGAAATGGTAAAATGTGTTAATATGTGTCATCAATTTAAATTTGAATATTTGATTCGTATCGCGTGATTACAATTCAATGCACATTATATTATAAATAGTGTTTTCCTACTTTCAATATCACAATGCGCGGGTCAATGTCGGAGGCATTCTCCACCGAGTCGTGGGAACGTTACTTTATAAAATTATTCTGAATTCTCTATGGGCAATGTCCATAGGTTCATAACATGGCGGCCATTGATTTTAATCCTCAAATTGGTGATATAAATCACCTCACATGAATTTACACATTACGCTTGGAATGAGGCGGTGAATCATGGCCTCTCGTCAAACAGACAAGAAGACAAAGAAAAGAAGTCATAAATGAATAAAGAATGCCCCGCAGTTGACCTCTCTTCGAAGCGTCTCAAAGTGACGTTTGTGTGAACCCCGCAGCGCGGTTCCCCAAAACGCCATTTGTCATTCCACGTTTGAACGTGAAAAGAAAACGTCTATGGTCTTTACGATTATCAATGAATAAAAAGATTTGTTAGGTACCATAAATAATTCAGTCGGACCGGTATCTCGTTCCGATCAAGCACGGGAGGCAAGCAGATTCCAGGGTTGCTAACAACAAAAAAAATGAAAATTTAAAGCTTTCTTCATATTTTTTTGCCATTCCCGAGTTATTTTTTAAGTGAAAACTTATTTAGCACCGTTGTGATTTGACACTGAATGAAACGGAAATGACTCTAAAAAGAGACAAACAGATATCTCTATAGGATTTAGTCTGCGATAGAATGAAACCTTACCTACAAACAGTACCTGTCACGCTGCGCGCATTGGCCGATTTGATTATGAGCTCACTTTTCAATCTGAAGTTTTCAGGCACTTATAAGTCATAGCATTCAAAGGGGGATGTAATTTTTTACAATCGTATTGTAAGAATTTTGGTCATGCAAACTTATTATTAGATTCGTTTTTCTTTTTTAAAAAACTAGTCCTAATTATTTTTTTCAATTATTTAACTACAAACATTATTACGTTGTAGTGTTTAAACTCGCACGAAGCCGAGTAGTTATTAACCATGTACTAGTATACAGGGTATAACAGGACGTACCCGAGGGATTTTAACCAGCGATTCCTGAGCAAATTTGGAGTATAAAATGTAAATGAAATTTTTGTCTCCGATCACTTTTTTAACATTTTTTTTTTAAAATTTTTTTTTCTTTAAATTCAAACAAAAAAATTCTCCCGTTTGTTGTCATAGGTCACTCAGCCGAGTAACCGACCAACACCTCACCCCACCTCCAACTGTCCAACACCTACCATTTTTTAATGTTTTTGTAGAAAAAATAAATTTTAAAAAAACATCAAAAATGTCACCGGAGACCAAAATTTCATTTACATTTTTTTTCTCCAAATATGCTCATTCACATTTCAAACTTCATTCCTTTTTTTACTCCAAATATGCTCAGGAATCGCTGGTTAAAATCCCTCGGGTACGTCCTGTTAAACCCTGTATATATAAATCAAAATATGCTTGCTTGGGTGTTGTAACAAATCTATTTCGTGAGCAGGTACTGCGCAAAGTAGGTACTGTTTATTGTCTATGCATTATTTTTTTTCTTCTTTTTTTAACTTTATTGGTTGGCCAAACTGGAAGGAGACCGGAAACGCCATTCGAGGAATCATGGCGGGAGACATCACGTAGTTTTTGGGGCGAGAGGAGATTATTTCGGGTCGATTGGGGAATGTTATGTGAGATACTAGTGCTATGTAGCCTAGAAAGAATATTTTTATACGTTATGTGAGTGTGTGACAACTCAAATGGCATTGAAGCCTTCTTATTTTGTTTAATCCCTCGTCGGATGCCGTGTGATAGTTTTATCCGCGTGCCGAAGTGAATTTAGACCGTAATCAACGGGTGATATATTGCGCGCACGGATTCCTTTGCTGTTCCTTTGGCCGGTGAGATTTCCTCGCGCCGCCTGATGGGTGAGAATCTGCTGTGCATGTTTTGTTGGGTGGATTCCCTTGATTAATGGAGCGGCTCCTAGACTCTGGTTGGACCCGCCAATAAACCTTTGCTGTTCCTTTGGCCGGTGAGATTTGCTTACGCCGCTTGATGGGTGAGAATCTGCTGTGCCTGTTTTGTTGGGAGGACTCCCTTTAACCAAGTGGCCCCATGACGTGCTGGACGGTGTTTTGGGGATTGCTGTTGACGATTGGAGGAGAATCACGGCGACGGGACGTACGCGGTATTAATAACTAACCGTAATTTTGTTAACTCTCTCTCTCTTTCCAAATCTATTGATAGATGCTAAAGGTATTTATGTTTTTGGTTAAGTTTTCTTTGGTACTATTTCCCTTGCAAAGTGCAATAAAGTTTCTTTTAATTTTCACTAGTAAAATAAGCGCCTCATTTATATGCATGACCTCAAATCATTATCTCCACTATCCTGAGATGGATGTTCTAGTTGCTCTGAGAAGATAAGCGGTCGGATGACAAAGGTATGCTACCTACTCAAAATGTTATTACAGTGTATATACGAGTATATGAATTGTCTTTGCGTTGCTAAACCATTCACCTGATGATTTGATGTGCGCATGCCCGCTATGGTTTCTATATATAATAGTGAGTTCTGGCATCATGAAATTATGCGTTGCTGACCATTCATCCACATGAAACTTTGGGGATTTGATATGTGCATGCCCGCGATGGTTTCTATATATAATAGTCAGCTCTGGCATTATGAAATTTGTATAAAAAATTGCAATAGGAGCGAACTGTTTGAAAACTGAATGTACCGGGACTGAATGTGTGGAACGCGGGAAGGGGGAGAGGAATTCCGGAGGGAGGTTCGCGGGACGGGGTAAGCGAGAGAGGGGAGTTGGAAGAGGGAGAAGGGGAGTTAGGAGAAGGCGGAGTGAGAACGCACGGGAGAGGAAGGGAAGGCGGAAGGGAAACGGGACGAATGGGAAAGGACACGCAGGGAGAAACAATTTCTTTATTAAGTGGCGTAGCAACGCATGCCGGGAACTCGCTAGTTTTGTTATAAATTCACATTTCGTATTTTAGTTTTGTACATAAATAAAAATATGACCGGCCTAACTGTCAACCCTTGTGGAACGCCATAAATATATTATTGTGGTGCATTCAAATCAGTGTGACTTCCTAGGTGACCTCATTTATTTTAATTCTAATGGGGTGAACCACCTCACTCGTTTACGATGGAAACACATGAATATGTGTTTTCGAGGAACATACTTCACATCTCTCAGGACAAATTATTATTAAGAATACTGACAGTACGGCATCAGTTATTGTCATAATTATTGCATTCCTTATAATATATTGTTATGTGTTATTGTCATGATTGTTGTTGTGAATTATTGTCTATGTGACAAGGCATTCAACCACCGTTACGTTTAACTTAGGTGTAGACCATAGATAAAAATCTAAAAATGTTTGTGTCTGCTATGCGTTGCTAAACTATTCATCCGATTGGGATGAAACTTTAAGGATTTGATGTGTGCATGCCCGCGATGGTTTCTGTATACAATAGTGAGCTCTGGCGTCATGAAATTACGCATTGCTAAACTGTTCATTCGATTGCGATGAAACTTTGGGGATTTGATGTGTGCATGCCCGCGAAGGTTTCTATATACGAAATATGTTTAAAATTTGTATAAAAAAAATTAAATAAGTAAAAAATTGCAATAAGCGGCACGCGAGCTGTTTGAAAACTGAATGTACCGAGACGTAATATATGCAATGCGGGAGGGGGGAGGGGAACTCGGGAGGGAGGTTCGCGGAACAGGGGAATCGGGAGAGGGGAGTGGGGAGAGGGAAGGCAGAATGGGAAAGCATGAGGGGAAGGGGACGCGGGAGGGGAAGGGGAGGCAGAAACGGAAGGGGAACGGGACGAATGGGAAAGGATACGCAGGGAGAAACAATTTCTTTATTAAGTGGCATAGCAACGCATGCCAAGCACTCGCCAGTTAATCATAAAAATGAATGTTTTTCTAGTTTGTCCCTTAGTCCCTTAGTTTGTCCCTTAGTTTGCGTTCCTTAACTGTTCATTCGATTGCCAGGAAATGTTGGGGATTTGATTGCTTCTGTAGATATATATTAGTGAGCTCTGGCGTTATGAAATTATTTCCCATACATTTCATCAAATGCGGTTAAACTTTGATAAGTTGTTTTGCGCACGCCTGCAAATGTTTTTGTGTACACTGGTGTTATGAAATTTATATACAAAATGAATTTATTGAAAAATAGGTGCATTACATATAGTTTAGCGGCAGGGAGGGAAGGAAGGAGAGGGAGTGTAATCTCGGAGGGGTAGAGGGAAACGAAGGAAAGGGGGTTCGCGGGATGGGGGGGAAAGCGGGGGTGAGAATTGTGACTACGGGGAAGGTGGAGGGGAAACGCGGGACGTGGAAGGGAAGGCGGAAGGGGACAGAGAACGAATGGGAAAGGGCATGCACCAAGAAACAATTTCTATATTTAAGTGGTATTGCAGCGCGTGCTGGGAACTCGCTAGTGTCTAATAAAAACAATTATGTATGTTTAAATTCTTGGAGCACATTTACAATCTTTGAAATGTATTTTCTCTAGCAATAATTCTGCTATTCTGGTGTTAGAGAATCTTATTACTAACTTCAAGGGACCAAAGATTTACTAACGTAGTTATCGTTAAGCTACAAGATTAGTCAATTTAGTCATGCCCTATCGTAATTAGGAGTTCACATAAACACTATGGTGCCGTGCTGTGTTCTCTCTATAGAGCCATATACAATTACTATAATGGCGTTAACAACTCAAATGCATTTTCAGCATTTAGCATGCGGCTTTCGTTTCAGCGTTTAATGGTGTTAATCTGTTAATATTAACGTTCAGTGCACTATTTGCAAACGACGCAATCTATTATGACTACACTGCAAATAATATGACAAACGTATTAACGCTAAAGCCAGAGAGCTGAATATTTCTCACGGTCTTAATAATAATGTAACAATAATGTTACATTATTTTAGTCATGTTTCGCCCAAGTGTGCTTTATTTAAATTCGAATAGATTATGGCTTCAGATAGATAATATTGTAAACATCCATGGTCAGACTGACTGGACAAACAAATATGAACTAACTAATTATATAACCATCACGCCGTTTCCCGCAGGGATAGGCAGAGAGGACGGACCGCCAAATACCTCGACCTTGCACACACTCGTTGCCTCGTTCACATTCATGAATCGTCTCATACATGCTTTTCTATTATTCTGACTCTTGACATGGCGACCCGACTGTGTATCTGATTCACTTGGTCGTGCTCTGTCTTCCTCGGGCGTCCACGACGTCTTTCACCATTCACATTTGCGTCATATATTTTCCTTACGCGCAAGTTGGTAGGGAGCCCTACTTTACACCAACAATCGGAAAATATAGTCTCCACCTAAACTCAAACGAGAATGGAGAACACCTGATAAACTTTGCAGCATCTCACGATATGGTCATAGGTGGTACGTTATTTCCACACAAAAATATACACAAAGCCACACCCAAATAGCAGAACCAATAACCAAATAGACCATGTACTTATTAGTGCCAGATATAAATCAAATTTACTAGACGTCCGCACTTATAAGAGACCTAATATTGACTGACCATTTTCTCGTTGCAAGTCGACTGCGGTTTAAAATATCAGATGCTGGTAAAACAAGAAGGTCTGAAATCACAAAATTTAACACAAAGAAATTACAAGTCCCCGAAACCAAAATGGAATTTCGAAGTACGCTCAACAGGATAGCGCAGTGCGACACACAAGATATCAACTCACAATGGACGGCCTGCAAAAACCTTTTAACAACAGCTGCTCTCGAAACCATGGGAAAAGAAATCCATATAAGAAGAAACCATTGGTTTGACTCAGACTGCGCAGAGGTAACGAAAAAGAAAAATGAACTCTATCAAAAAACGTTACAACAAGGCTGCACAAGACAACTTATGGACACCTATAGGGAAACAAGGAAGAGAGAAAAGATGCACAGGAAAAAGAAACGCGAATATCTACAAAAAGAAATTAGAGAAGCTGAAGCACTCAGGCTTAAGAATGTGAGTAGGCTTTTCTACAAAAAAGTAAATAACATGAGAGCTGAGTTTAAGCCAAAAATAAATATATGCAAGGCGAGAACGGAGTGATACTGAGTGAAAAGCCTGACATCCTGAGGAGATGGGTGAGGCACTTTGATACGGTTCTCAATAACAACTCGGCAGAGGTGGAGCACAACACGGTGGAAAGCACGGGGATGACTGGCACATTGACAATGCTGAACCCCCCTCACTGGAGGAAGTGAAGCAGGCAATAAGACAGCTGAAAAACAACAAATCCCCCGGGTCAGACGAGCTGGTGGCTGAATTATTTAAAGCAGCTGGTAGAGAGTTTACGCAATACCTGCATACCCTTATACAAAAAGTATGGACAGAAGAAGAGATGCCCGAAGAGTAGAGACTAGGAGTTGTGTGTCCACTACATAAGAAGTCCAGACTGCTGTCCACTACATAAAAAGTCCAGACTGCTTTCCAGAAACACGAAGATATTAGTGTACAAAACACTTATCAGACCAGTACTTACGTACGCAGCTGAGACTTGGGTACTAACTAAGAGGAATGAGCGAGAACTGGACGTTTTTGAAATAAAAATTTTGAAACGCATCTTCGGACCGGTTCTAGAAAATGGATTTTGGCGCAGACGTTATAACAATGAGCTCTATACTTTGTTTAAGGAGCTAAACGTCGCGAAATTTATAAAACTGGGAAGACTTCGATGGCTGGGTCATGTGGAGAGAATGACCGAGCATCGAGCACCAAAGTCCCTGCTGAACTCAAGACCAATAAGGCGAAGGAGCCTGGAAAGACCAAGACTAAGATGGAGCGACAACGTCCTCAAAGACATATCTATCTTGGAGCTTCTAAACTGGAGAGAGCTGGCACAAAACCGAGATGAGTGGAGGAAGATTCTTGAGGAGGCCAAGACCCACCAGGGGTTCTAGAGTCAATAGTGATGATGATGATGATTTTCCTTACACTCCTTTCCTCGTTCATTCGCTCTGTATGGCCAAACCATCTGATCGTCGCTTTCTTAATCTTATTCATTACGCTTACATCGGCCTTGCATTCTTTGCGGATCTCCACATTTCTCACACAATCATACATCACACATACGCCTCAGGGATCTCATTTCTCGAGCATTCAGTCTATTTTCATCTTTCCTCTGCCAGTTTCATGCCTCACTGCCGTACATCAGGGTAGGTACCAGTACTCCATTACGCTCGCTTCGCGCCTTTGGACAGTTTTTTGTTGGTGCCTACGGCGTTCAGTCCTCCTCTTCAACCTTGTGTATTGAAACAAAATTTTAAATTTTGGAAAACATTGTTCAATTTCAAATAATAAAATCTCACTTTCTGATAAATTCATAACGGTTAAATATTTAAAATCATTTAAAATGTAACATGCTACAAAAACACCTATTTTATTTCTATTGTTTGACAGCCCGTTAGTTTCTTGTGTCAGGATTAAAACCATTCAAATTATGGTATAAATATCATTTTCTGACATACCGGTCAAAAATATGAACATAGTTATTGACAAAAGCATCATTTTCTGACATACATGTCAAAAATAGTGCCACTTTAATAAAAAAGGTACCTACCGATTTTGGACCCCTCAAAAACCACCAAAAATAAGTTGAAATATATTCTTTTCCATTTTAAATGTATAGAATAAATAAATACTCTATTGAAAAACATTAAAAAAATGAGTTTATTTATTGTTCTGTTATACGTGGTGGAATTATATTGTATTAAATTGAAATTAAATTTTTTTTTTAACTTATTTCCACATATTTATTTAACCAGTACCGGTTTGATCCTATTATGGACATCTTCAGGCTGGCAATTGACATTCTTTTGTTAGAGAATTTTTATAAAATTTGGTAGGTAGGTACACAATATTAGAAAATGTATTATATGCACCTACTCTAATATTGTGTATCTACCTACCAAATTTTATAAAAATTCTCTAACAAAAGAATGTCAATTGCCAGCCTGAAGACGTCCATAATAGGATGAAACCGGTATTGGTTAAATAAATATGTGGAAATAAGTTAAAAAATTGTTTTAATTTCAATTTAATTAAAAAAAATAATATATAATGCTTTCGTGGACTGAGTCGTCACAGAATATAAAATTTGGTTTACTAGCCGACAAAAGTAAAAAATGTGCGATATCACAAAATCACTTGCAGGGGTATACTAAATATTAGTTTGGTAGTAAATAGGTCGTGTCAAATAGTTCTTAGACTAGACGTTGGTTAGAGGGAGAGGGTAACAACCTTCTTGAACAATAATATCAACGTATGTAGAAATGTAACTTCAGTTGTTAAAATTGTAATATGACTTAGGTACATATCTCAGAAATTGGTACAGTGTCAGAAATATGGTGTTTTGCCTTATAATATTGAATTTCATCACAGTAGCTTTACCACTTATGTGGGATATAGGGGATATATAGAACGCTCCTACGCCACATAACTTCAAGTATAATGCCAGGAAATGTTTACGGTCAGCTATATCTATTTGTTTGTCAGTTGTTACCGCTTGAAATTGCAGTTAGTTCATACGTGGCAAACATTACGCAATACGATTTGATAGATTGACTCATGAAATTTCACTCGATCTGCTTGAAAATGTTGACAACACCGATATTTAATAATAATTATTATCGTTCGATAATTGTGACGGCATTCGTGGTCGAGAAATTTAAATAGAATTTACTTGCATACGAATCCTGGAATGAACTTTATTTGGATGATTTGTGTTATTTCACAATTTATACATTTAAATAATAAGTAGTATGTTTGCGGCAAGTTCCAGAGTGGAAGATCCTCTAAACATAGTTCTGGTGTAAGACCACCATTCAGATTTGAAACTTTGCTTGAAATGGCTTTAACCGTGTTTAGTGATCACTTGAATAACCGTATACTGTCCACAGTATCCATAGTATCATTGTCCAGGCGGTTAGGAGCAATTTAGACTCTTTTGCGGGTTTCACATTAAAAAAAATTAAAAAATCACAATGATGCAACTCGGTGTCGGATTTGACCTCCAAAAAATGCTCTCCACCTGCTGAGATTTCTGGTTATTCGTATCCAGTCCACAGTCCGTCCTGCGCTAGTCCATCTCTTCATCGTGTGACTCTGGGTCACTTCCACTCTCCCAGCACCAACTCCTACGGACGATCTCTCTTTCGGACTACTATAAATGCTTTCAAATCATGTATCAATACGATGTTGCAAAACTGTTTTCTGATTATTTCAGGAGGAACTCATTTGACTGTGTGCAATTCCTACTGTCCTTATGTCCTAATGTCCCTTGAACAACAATACGATTGGTGATGAATACTTCACACCATCTGAAATTTATCAGAGAGAAAATTCTTTCACTTCAAGAAAATCTTCTCAATAAACCAGTAGGTGATGTTCCACAAGCTGACCAATCAAATCTGCAAATTCGCAAGAAATTCTACCCACTCCATTGGTAGCGAAACATTCGAGGACGTAAGAAATAGATATCAGAAATATTAACCAGCAAGCCAATCAAAAATGAGCGAAAACCACAGCTCGAGGCTGCTAACGCGAAGAAAAAGTATTGTGTCATAAGTCTGGACCATTCAATAGGAAAAACCTATAAATCAAAAGAACACAAAACGACGGAGAACAGTGGCCAATTCTGCACTATCTGCAAATAACATTCATTATATTCACCCACCGGTCGAAGACGGGATCCAGTGCGCCACCTCCCAAGAATGGACCCATGAAGCATCCCATGTTCGCTGTACACGGGATGATCATACTTTTGCAACGAATGCCGTGATTAGACATCATTATTCATTTTGCCCGACCACTCCGTCCGTGACTCCTTGACCCATTGACCCCCAGATTCCTACCGACACCTGATACTTTTTCCTTCCCTAAACATCCTCTCCTCCATTTCCTTTAAAAGACCCTTCACACAGCATCCGCAAACATGACACAGACTCCGAGGGAAATTATTTTCCTCAGGGCCTCCTGAGTGTAGCCATTGTAAGAAAATAATAATCTAGGAATTTCCTTTCATTTTATTCTTTTTAAAGGCTTTTGTTATTTTAATGCAGTGGTGCCCAACTGGTATTGCTCCAAGGACTATTTTGAAAATCCCGATACGCCACGCGGGCACCGCAGAATTAATAGAAAAACATAAGTTATATAAAGGAAACCTCATTATACAATTACTCCACTTTTTATTTATTATGTTAACACTTACTACACTTCAAACAGAATAGACCGGAACAGCAAAAATCTAATGCGATACTTGGCTGTCCATATTTTCAGAAAGCTTCTTGTTTCTGATTGGTAATCTTCTGTGTAACCCAAAATCACACAATTTTTGACGTGTTCGTTAGTTAACATACTTCTGTATTTGGTTTTAATTACTTTTAGTTGAGAAAAAGCGCATTCACATAGATATGTTGACCCAAAAAATGCTTTAAAGATGAGGGCACAGTTACGTATGTTTTTGTATTTAACAGGGTCCATGATCTTGAAAACTTCGTCGCTTTTATTATCTCTGCTTTTAAGGGTGATATCACTGCGAAGAGTGCGAAGCGTAATAATTTCTAATTCAGCTTCCGCTTTATTAACGAAGCAATGGGTTTCCATCAATGAAGCTAGTTGTGAAACATCGCTTTCGAAAAATGGATTTTTGACAAAAATAAACAAAGGTTCCATACAGAAAATGTTGTCAAAACGCCTTTCGAATTCCGATTTTGACTGGTGAAACAACTCCAAATGTTTAGCTGTGTATAACCCAGCTCCGCAAGATATTCAGCGTCCAAAAGGAGAGTAAACGAACTAAAATGTTGAAATTTTTTCTCCAATAATACCAATAATACCATTCTGATGAACATCAAAAGCTGTGGCGAGTCAATAATAATGTCCGTCGACTCGTCCGTTTGCCATGCTCTCACTTTGCCAAGTCATTGGTCAAAGACGTCATTTGCTATTTCATCAACTCGTCGTGTTACCTACACCTACTAACGACTCATACCATACAACGTAATTGTTTTGTTATTGATTATTTAATTTATTTCACCAATATTGTTCGCGGGCGCCTAGAAAACAGGCCGCGAGCCACCAGGTGCCTGCGAGCTACCGGTTGGGCACCACTGTTTTAATGTCTAAATACATGAATGTATTTCTTGAAAGATCGGCAATTTTTTCTTAGTCAACTTTAGCATAGTATTCTTGCCCGTACATCTCCTACTCATAACTGTTGATATTTGTTGTTTGCACTCAGTTCTTTATTAATTCTTCTGCATTATATTCCACAGAATCATTCAACTGACATCAGCATCTGAATCCTGATGGCTACGCTTCCTTTGTACGTCTCTCTCGAAGGGTAAGTGAATTCGTATAAATATTTATATTGATAAAAATGATAAACAAATGAGTGTGCTTTAGACCACACGACTGAAGTAAAACTACAAGACAAACCTAGTCCAATGAACCCAGGTATCCCTGCTAAGTTACCAAACGTAGCAAACGGGGTGGCCTATGACCTTAGAGGTGACCAAAGATATTCAAATACAGAAGAGATATGCTATGGTGTCCGCGCAACTGTCGCCGGACTACGCGCTAATTAGCGTAGTTTTCATACAAAAAGAATTTGTTCCTTTCGTTGATTTTTTGAAAATGTGCATTAATATTGGTTAACAATATATTTTGAATAAGGAAAGAATTCGTTCATTTAGTTTAACGTTCGTTTGGTTTATTCGTTAATTATTTGTTCTTTTAGTTTATTTGTTAAGTGGTAAACAATATCGGCGACACCCGGAAGCGCAGACCCACATAGTAAAAACAGCAGATAGCACATCTACTTATATTTCAATATCTTTGGAGGTGACATATGACATTGGGGTGAAATATGACCATAGGGTGACCTACGACAATGGGGTGACCTACGACCTTGGGGATGACCTACGATCTTGGGTTGACCTACGACCTTGGGGTGACCTACTACCTTGGGGTGACCATCCTTTCCTTATTCTTATCACTCCCCAAGTCAATCGTGCGTAAAGGCCTGACCGTTCACTTAGCAATCGATCACCGTTCGCATCGATTACCGTTCGCATGACATTTTTCGTAACAATCACTACTTTTGGTAACCCATTCACCAGCTTACCCCCCAAGTCGAGCGTGCGTAAAGAAGTTTTACTTCTAAAAGCTTGGGCACGTTCGCAAGAAACTATTAAAATTACTGGTACGAGTAGTTTACCAACTTACTTATCACTGAGAAATTTATTTATAATGTCGTAAAAGGCCTATTCTTGGCGGTCTTTGAACCTAATGGATGGCGATTCCGAGGCGGATATTGGACCTTTTTTATTGTGTATGTTCCTCGGCTCTTGCCCAGGTGTTGAAATTAACTTAACACAACACGTGTACAAAACACGGTCTGCAGAACTCCCGTGACATTATTAACCAAGGGTCAATGCATGGGGGCGAGGGGGGTAATGTCCATTTTTAAATGGAGTCCTCTAAAAGTCTAGAGGTCGCCTTGGTTTTAGATCGCATCACCAAATGCAGTGGAACCTATTTGAGCATCTTTACATTTTTTGTAACACGTATTTTGTTTTGTTCATATGAAGCGGATACTTTGTGATGTGACATTATTAATTTAAAATAAAACAATAACTTTGTAAACACCACTTTTATTTTTATACTTTATGCCGACCGGGTTTCGCTACAACCGTAGCTTCATCAGGGCAGTATAATACTCTACTAACACGTTAGACCCGGTCGGCATAAAGTATAAAAATAAAAGTGGTGTTTACAAAGTTATTGTTTTATTTTAAATTAACGTATTTTGTTGTTGAATTATTTTCGGTGAACCTATTATAAGCCCCATTATGAGTGGTGTGAATGAGTTCATTTCGGTACCCGAAATGATGTTGCAAAGCTATTAAAATAAATAAATTGATTCTCCCTGCATGTTCTTTCCCATGCGTCCCCGTTCACCTCTCTAGTCCCCCTTCTCTCCCCGCGTTCCCATTCCACCCTCTCCGCGAACCAAACCTCTCCCGTTCCCCTCCTCTACTTGCTTCACATTTTTATTTATACAAATTTCAAAATGCCAGAGCTTACCATTATATAAAGCCTATAACCTTCACGGGCGTACGTACAACATATCACCAAAGTTTCATCGCAATCGGATGAACGGTATGGCAGCGCATAAAATACGAATAAACAAACAAATATTGATTTTTATATATAAGAAAGATAAAATAAAATGTACTTTTTAGAATTTCGAATCGATAGTGTTTTTGAAATTGATAACTCTGGAAAACATCGTTGTCTCAATTCTAAAAGAATTTATAATTTTCGATGTCCTTTTTTACAATAGTTCCACACTGGAGGTCCTGGGGAAAATAATTTCCCAATTATGTCATTTTGGGGACGCTGCGTGGAGGATATTTTGAAGACCCTTCTCAGGACACCCTTCTCAGGGCTTTCTGAGAAGGAAAAGGAATGAGGGGTGGGTAGAAATTTGGGGGTTAGGAGAGACGGACATATGGATCCGTGCATCCCACTCCCGTGCAAGGTGAAGAGGTCAAAAGGGGGCATACATTATTTACGTGAGCTCAAAAGGGGGTGGGGGGGGGGTCCAGCAAGAAGTGGCCCAAATTTATCTCACCAAGGGGGGGGGGTGTATACTGTAAGAAAAACTGCTCACGTAATTAATGTACGCCCCTAAAGATCTCCCAATCAGTTTCTCCCGATAGATGGGCAAACGCTTCCACCAATACCTAGACAAACCTCACCCCATGAACCCGGGCACCACTGCTAAGTCACCAAACGTTGCTAACCACTTGGGGCGTCCTGTGACAGGTGTGTTGGTTAATCAATAAATGGTTCCCGGGAGGGATACCCTAACTCGGAAGTCTAATTTAGCATGATGTTTTTCAAATGATAATTCTTCTTGATGAGCGGTTTAGCCACAGCACCGTTTCGAACAATTATTTTAAGAAAACGTAATCACTCTTTCCTTATTTAAGGCGTTATTTACCAAAATAAATTAAAGTATACCATCTCTTACCCATGCACAGCACATCATGTCACACATTCCCACCCTTTAAATCGACAGATAAATTATTTCACAGTACAAACCTTACTGCAATGTTGAATGGCGTAAATCTCTTCGCGGGACTAATTCTGTCAGCCCACGCGCCCGGTACGCCACCGGAACGCTACGAGAACCCCTTCGGTAAATATCATTATAATGTATGAGGTGTCCCTCGAACCAAATGCCAATTAGGTGAAAGCTGAGGCGTTACCATCCACCCCTGAGACCAATTAGAAAAATGGTTTTACTGAAAGCATAACACGGGGTTGATGCGGTACGCCACCCGAAATATTCATAATTAATAATTGTTAAAAATTAGAAGATTTCTTTGTTTTAACCACTTTTAATGTCTATAAAACCGACATGTTTCGAGAGCGATGCTCTCTTCCTCAGGGTTTACTAAAAACTAATTATAAATAAACTTATGGTGTCAATGGAAAGGTAGGAGTGGGAAGGGGGGTAATTGAGGGCACAATTTACAAATGGAACAGGTTCAATAGTGGGTAATTTAAAAATATTTTTTTTATCTTGTATATAAAAATCTCGTGTCACGGTGTTTTATGTATATTTGGTAGGTATGAGAATAGGTTTTAAAGTGTATTTCATACCGCTAGGTGATTACTGATTAGGGTACCTATCCCTACCCATAAACAAAAATTTAAATTTTTACGATATTTTTTTTTAAATTTGGCATCAAAAAACACCTATAATACCAAATTTTAACCCTCTTCCCCTTACACTCCCATATTTTAATCGCGATTTTAGTGTTTTGTATGAACAAATTTAACCGTCTTTCGTATTTCAAACAGAACGAAATTATTTATGTTGTTGAATGACAGATGGCGCTACGTCTGCCTCATCGAACTTTCATCCACACATGCGCAAGACATTCACGAGAAGCGTCGCGGCATTTTAACATTTCATTCGGCATCATGTTCTTGCCTGGGCAATACATAGAGCTTATTTTTGTTGGCTAAAGATGGACTGACAAAAAATATCGTTCACTCAATTGCTCTTCGAAATTCATAATGATTTTCTTTATTTCATTTTCCTACTTTAGTTGGTGTTTTTTGCTTTTATCGGCGGTCATCGTCTACAGCGCTCCATTCCTCTTTCTGTTATAGATCTTATCCTCACACACTTTCAATACATTCGTTATTTTTTATTTAACAATAAAAATATTCACCAGAAATAATTTATATGGCAGAACAACGTTTGTCGGGTCAGCTAGTTATATATAATATTCAGATTTGAACTGAATGCCATTAAAATTACAATGTAATAATTGCACTATTGAAGTCAAAAGTGTAACTAGTCTCCAACAAATAATTGGCAAACTTCGAGAAACTATCCTTGGTTAAAGATTTCATAATATGTTTTTTTATCCTTAATTCAAAGTTTCTCGCAGTTATATATGTATATAAAAGAAACCACAATCATTACACTTCAATTTATAGTTTCCAGAATTTTTCTGTTTTGAATCTCTATCCTTATTATTTAGAATGTAATTTTAGATACGCAATTATTGTTAAATTACATTACATACGATTTTTGTTCTTATCGTAAAAGTCATATAAAACTTAGACAGTTGTAAGAGAGAATAAAGTAACAATAAAGTGATTGTTTTATTGGAGTCATCAAGTAAAATGGCTAACCTTTACAGCTTCTATGGGAGAGACAAACAGAATAATTCAAATCTTTTCAGCTGTTGTGAAACTTGTGAAGAGATAATTTCTTCCTTATTATAACCACAAGTCAAGGAACTACTATTAACAAGGAATCACATACATTTATATTATGCATTTAGAATACAAGACCTAAGTGGTTAATAGGTTACGATTCTTGGCTACGAATCTGGAGCTCGCGTGTTCAAATCCCGGTGTGTTATTGTCCATTTGTGTTATTTAACAATTTATAAATTAAAAATAGTATTACAGTGATAGACACCTTCACTATCGCCTTGGTGAAAGACAACCATTAAGAGTCATATTTTACTTCAAATGTGGTCAGAAATCGTTGGTTAAAATCCTTCGGGTAGGTACTATTACACCCTGTATATCTACGAGGGTCAGTCAATCAGTAATGCCTCCTATTTTTTTCTACTTAAATAAAGATAGTTAAGAGAAAATTTTGAATTTTGTGCTATTCCTCAAACCTTCTTCTACAATCTGCTGCAATAGTAACTTTTTGCGTCAACAGGTGGCAGCACTGCAGTCGCTTGCAAAATGGCCGACATCGATGTTCGTAATAGATAGCGTTCTGTGATTGATTCTTGACTGTAGAAGGTGAAACGCAAAAATTCACATTCGTGAAAGACTGAAAAATGTGTACCATGATGCAAAAATGGACGTCAACACTGCTAGACGATGGGTTCGTTACTGTAACCAAGCTGAAGGACAAACACCGCTGGCTGAGGAAAAGCGGTGCGGCGCGGCGCAGTCCGTTGATTGCAGCGACCGTATTCATTCGTGGTGACCACAGATAACTACAGATGTCGCATTCTCTTCCTCGGTAAAGGCAATGTGATAAAGATTATTTGTCAACTGAATTTCCAACAAAAGTTTTGCAAGGCACCAAGAAACTTAACTGGCCAGAACAAAGAAACAAGAAAAACAATGGCCTCACAACACGTGCAGCTCTTAGTTTCTGGAAAAAATTGTGACCGAACACGTAAAATGGGTTGATTTTTTAATACTAAATCAAAGAGGCAGTCAATAGAATGGCATCACACAAACTCACCAAGGACAAAAAAAATCAAAACTATGTGATCGGCGGGGAAAGTAATGGCTATGGTTTTGAAAGTTTTGGATATGACCGTGCTTTTTACAAAAACTGTGATACATACCCTTGTTAAAAGGTGGACCAAAGCCGTGGTAACGGACGGAGATAATATTGAAAAATAACTAATTAATTGTCAATAGTGTGGTTTTCGACCCCTGTAATTACATTTTTTATTACTTGACAATTAAAGAAGAAAAAAAATAGAAGGCATTACTTATTGACTGGGCCTAGTACAATCGAATTACTAGGTTTGTCAAGTAAACATGGAATAGCTGAGGGTGGTGTACTCATCTCACAGGAGGTCAATGTATTTTTATATCTCAGCGAAAATAGCTCCATTCTCCATTCTTCATGTGTTATTTACGTCGTAAGATAAGTACCTACCTATTTCTCATGGCTGTGGTCACTCCTGTTTAAAAAAATATTACTAACAGTACAATACGTTGTGCAATATTTTTTACTATTTTTAAAGCTAATAGTTAGAGGGTCACCGAGGGCCTGGTAGGAGACAAATGTCTTGGCTGCGAAATGTACAAGAGTGGACCGGTATTAGAAGTGTGGAGGAGCTATTCTGCGTAGCGCAAGACAGAGAGACATTTACCAGAGTGATCGCCAACGTCGCGTCGGGGGACCTGATAGTAGGGCAAACGAAGACGAAGTAATTAAAAAAAAACGAGTGTACTTTAGACCACACGACTGAACTAAAACTTCACTAACTTATATCTCCCTCTCAACTTCCGTTCGCCTAGCCCGACCGTTCGCCTCGCCCGATCACACTTTTCATAACGCTCTCGTCACGCATTCACCAGCTTACTCCCCAAATCAAGCGTGTAAAGGCCCAACCGTTCGCCTCGCCCGATCTCACTTTTCGTAACGCTCTCGGTACGCATTCACCAGCTTACTCCCCAAGTATGCTTGCGTAAAGAAGTTTTAGTTCAATGTAACGTGATAGTTTACTGAAGTATCTGGCATTATTTGTTTTAACCTGAAATGTTCCATGGTAACGAGTAGCAGCATAAAGTATTTTGTCTTCTGAAATTGAATTCTGCAGAAATTCTGACGATAATGTAATTGGTCAAAATGGAATCGTTTTGAATATTAATTTTAGTGCAGTACAAGTCGGTAGTACGTATTTTTGAATCAATTTCGCTATGTATTCAACTCATATAAATTACACATATATTAAGAACCCATAAATTTGTTATATACATATATTATGCTATCTGCAGCTCTAAAACTGATTTTTTTTCTTTACTGTATAATGCTATACTTTTTACTTACCAGCTTTACTTCTATGTACCATGTGTAAAATCTATTTATGTTTTCTTTGTAATCTAAACACACCTGTATGCACTAAAATATTTAAAATGTATGTAAAAGCCCACAAGGGCGTTAATGGTTAATAAATAAATAATAAATAATAAAAATAACAAAAAACAGCATTATTAAAAGAAAAAGTAATATGTATCTAGTGTTATGTATGTAGTTTCAATGTCTCTCAGCAGAAGTCGTTAGTGTAGGTAGTTATGTGGCGGCCACTTTTGCCGAATTCATTGCGCCGCCACTGGACTCCACCGAATGCGCGAGAAACACACTACGAAATACCTACAGCGTAAGGTACCGCGCGTGCTGGTACATGTCTACCTACAGCGGTGAATAATTCCACCACTTACGCGAAAGGCCTAGAACGTGTGGCTGTGCAATACAAATGCCCGCAGACGGTTCTAGCGATATCTCAGCTTTGCGTGAATTCACCCAACATTACCTGGCGCTCTAGCAAGCTACTCATCCGGTCGCGCATATAAAAGCAAGCGACCAAGTCACTGCGCTCAGTCTAGTCTCCATTCACTGGTCGACACAATACACACCGGGAAGTGATACAAATAGTGCAGTGCAGTAACTCTTTATCTGCCCTCGCGGGGCAACCGCCCGCGCAGTCAGCAACAAGTGATTAACGTTTGTCCAGTGTGACTCCAGGAACATTTTTCAACACCTTCGAGGATTCCTTCTCCAATCACCATCCGCTGTCCGGCCCATTCGCGCCTCGACATGAGATGTCTTCGTCCGCAGCACACAAAGCCCGCCGTGCTTTCTGCTTGGGATGCAACCCGTCCTCTGGCATTCGAAACCCACCGCGTTCCGTTGCCAGAGATCATCCTCATCACCTCTCAAGGTTCCTTCCTGCGTCACGTGTGTGCGCCGACTCAGAGGACACACAGCCGCCATACCTCGTCATCACGACGACGGTCGACCGCCTGGACCAAGGTCACTTCTACACCGCCATGGTGTAGAGCAACACGCCGGCTCCCTGAAGACCTGTGATCTTCACCGCCGTAGTCTCCTGACCATCTTCAAGCATCAGCAACGCAGCATCAACACTAACGGCACCACTGTCACTCCGCTCCGCTCCGACCCTCGCTACGTAGCTCAACAATAAAGACTGACTCATTACACCGACTGACGCCTTTTATTTCTCGCCCCGTCTCTACCGATCCGGCCCGCTCCCTCAGTTATATGTAGATGTGTCTCAAGAGAAGTCAGTAAAGTTGCAACATACGAGAGAGACAACTATTGTCCGTTCGGGTCTAATACCCCAACGGTTACGAAGATAGCCGATGCTATCCGATCGACAGGTAGACACCTTCAGTGACCATTTCTCCTGTCGCAGATCTACTCAGAGCATCATTTAGAACGGACGTTAAATCAAGTGAAATATTCGTCGTAAATAAGACGATATTAAACACGCCTCGTCACCTAACGAACCGAAACTCCAGATTCGAGTTGTATTGTTCATTAGAGAAAACAACAGAACACCGTATAGTGTGTATATTTAATAATGGTAAAAAATAAACATAAAAAATAAGTTACAGATTATTAGCAAAATGGAAGAAATATCTGATTAAAATTTTTGTAAGGAATAAATGAAAATATCAACGGAACTGAATTTATTTCCAAGCCTATGAAGCTTTTGGACATATATTATATATAATGAAAAATATTACTAGATAAGTACTTCAATATGAAAGATCTTAGTTCTATGATATTTTATGTTGTCTCTAAGACAGCTTTATTTCATGGATTAGTAGATTTAATCATTTTTGCTTCCTGCTTAACACTTTATGGGTTTTATTTTTAAGAATAATGCGAAGCAGAAGTAGTTAGTCTTCGAATGGATAAATGTGAAAAAACTTCCTTTTACAACTAGTATCTACAATTTCACAATTGTTGGTCGTTGGACTCAATTCCCAGATGCGACGGAATCTTTTTTGATCTTTCTTTTTACATTTTTCGTTTCAGAGTCGAGTATTGTCTTATTGTGATTAAAAATAAAATAAATACATAAAAATTAATTGTTTCTTTGTTTGTCTTTTATTATTTTCTGTACCATTCATCCGTTCACGGTAAAAGGTATAGAAAATGATATTATTGAAACAGCTCAGGTATGGGTGCTCCATCGAAGCCAGAGTAAAGTTAGCCTCCCAGAAACTGGGCGTACTCTATAGGGCCCGCAGATACTTTAATAGTGCACAACTGCTAACCCTGTACAAATCGCAAATGCACCCCACGGTTGAATTTGGCAGCCACCTCTGGTCTGGAGCTCCAAAATACCTGAAAAATACCCTCGACTCTGTGCAGAAACGGGCGGTCCGTTTGATAGATTCTCCCATCTTAACAGACGGATTGCAATCTTTAAAGCACAGGCGTCGGGTGGGAATGCTATCCTTGTTCTACCGGTATTACAATGCAAGATGCTCCGAGGAACTAGCATTATTGATCCCTTCGGCACCGGTGCGTAGTCGGGAAACACGCCAAACGCGTGCCCAACATTTGTACACGGTTGACATTTGTCACATGAGAACGGGTCGTTTCTTCGACTCGTTCTTATGTTCAACAGCTCGGCTGTGGAATTATTTGCCGGCCTCTGTGTTTCCTCCTTCCTACAACATAGGTACATTTAACGAAAAAAAGGACAGATACTAGGATATCCCTGAAAGCAACCCTTTACAGAAAATCTTCCTTCGAGTAATATAGAAATTGAAATACAAAGGTTATCATATTTATATGAGGGGTGAACGAAATGTCTGCATCATTATAATTTGATGTTGTATAAATGCCATTATATTTCCAAGAAGAAGGTACCTATGCGGTAGGATGTGATGGAAGAGGGAAGGGTGGGGGTAACACGTGCAGGGCGCGTGCCACCTGTCGATGGACAGGGGGGTATTTGGAATATTTGGGGAATTTGGAATACCAATTTTTGCTCCAAAAAAAATCGAAATAAAATATCACAAATACATACGTAGAATGGATAATACTGACATCTGATGACCTCGTGTTTGTATGGGGTTATTACAAGCATGGATAATTCGTAAAAATGCTAATATATCTGACATATCATGATTTGCGTGTCGTTCCAGAGAGGAAGACATTCTAAGTGTTTTTATTGTTTATTTATATGCACTTCACTATAGGATTTATTTTTCTTCTTCAAACACAGCCAACTTATTCTGTGGCACCATTTTAAATCAAAAGTAATAGAATACTTACAGCCTTACTAAAAAAAAAACTTTTCACGGCCGATAACCTGTGTTATCGCAATAACATAAATAAACCACGTGTACACTAAAACAAGTTTTATTACCAATAACCTTTCTTACGTGGTCACGCTGTTAAAATGCATTGAAGATCTGACAACGTTGTATATGGTTTTAATTTACAAGGAAAAAATTAATGTTGTTTTAATTTTTCTCCGCGAGGGGCATTATTGGCGCGCCTGTGCATTAGTTCTCAATAGCCCGCTATGAAAAAATAGCTTGGTGTGTTTATAGCGGGATTTCAAAAATTTTGTTAGTACCTAAATGTTGTGATTTTACTTAATAATTTCTATTGTAGTGACGAATTTACTCTTCTATTCACATAATTGATATATTTACCATGTTATTTGTGTGGTTTATATTAGTTTAATCAAGTTATTGTACAAACGCCGTACTTTCAAAGTTGAACTGTCAGAATATTGTTTTATGGGTGACTTAAATGATAAAATTTACATTTTAAGATCTTTATTTTAAGAGAATTCCTTAAAAGTGATAACTTTTTATAATATGAATATCTAATACGTGTGTTAGTAAACGTATCAAAGAAATTAACGTCTTTAGAGATGCAAGAAAACTGTTTTAAATGTCGGTATTATTTCTAAGTTATTTTTTGGCAATAAAAAAAACTTTCAAATTTTTTATTATTTTTTATTGTATGCACGAGGAAAAAGTGAGGTGATAGTTTCCTTCCAAATTTATTACATAAAAGGACGGTGTTTTTGGTCAAAAATATTTTGGTAAGATTTTTTTTTCATTTTTTTCCGAGTTTGAATCTTAAAATATGGCAGTTTTCGAAAACTAAAGTGTATTTCAAATAAACAAATCTAAAATCTTGTTTTCATAAATGGTATTTGTTTTTACGACACCTTCAAAAATAATAAATATATAGAGCTTTCAAAATACTTCAAAATTTCGTTCAGACATCATTAATAAAACAGTGATAAACTACCCTCTCAGGCCGTGTAAACCACGTGTATTTTTTTCCATGAACAATTTTTTAATTAGTAATGTTTTCACATCCGCGGCCGTTTGTCAATTGAATAAAATTTTCACTGGGTTTTTTAGTAAGGCTGTTAGTTTTTACCACTTTTATTGTTTATAAAAACCGACATTTTTCATGAGCAACGCTCACTTCTTCAAGGTTTATATAAAACTAATTATAAATAATAGACATAGACAATGGTATCAATTTAAAGGTGAGAATGGGTAGAGGGAAGAGGGGCAATAGGGAACAATTTACAAAGGGATAAAAATAATAATGGGTCATTTAAAAACAAATTTTTTATTACTAATAATATTAAAATTCGCATTCACGCTCTTTCTGATTTCTAATATTTCCAATTTAAAAGCCATTAATTTTGAACATTTTATTTTATTATACATTTTATTATATTATATAGACGTACCTAACTTACTCTAATCCATAAATAAACCAATCCTCTAATCAGTAATTCCTAACATTATTTGGAGTAGATATGTCGATGAAATTTTGGTTTCTGGTGACATTTTTTTTTCAAAAACATCAAAAAAAAATCTTTCAACCCCCATATCGACCCTACCTGTCCAATACATATTAATTTTCAATTTTTATTATTATTTATCATTGGCGTAAGCTATAGTTGTACTGGCTTCGGGCAGTGGGAACCGTTATGCGACATCACATAAAAAAAAAGAAAATCCATTTGGTATTTTAAAGTGTTTTCGAAAATCGCTCGATAAATATTTTATATTTTAATCCAATCTGGGTTTTTACAATAAATTCAAGTATTTAAAAAGGTTAACTCATCGAGGGGGAAGAGCGGGCTAAAAAGTCGTGACGTAGCTTGAAGTCCATTCCCACCGGCCGATTTGAATTTGCTGCAATTCAGCTAAGTAATGGCGTCAAGCTACTCTGAAGGCATCTACAAATGATTTATTCAATAATTACGTTGGTAATTATACTAATCATTATTTATTAAAACTAGTATTCGGACTGAATCGGTTATTTTTGGAACCGGTTCCCTGTGGTATATTTATAGAAAATTAAAATAATTAAATAAAATTTGGGAATATTGTACGAAAAGTGCCTGTATGAGCTACTAACCTTGTTAAATACATTTTCTAAGAACCTTGCATTAAATTGTTAAATCGGTCTTTGTGTCTGACTTGTTAATTTGAATTTTATATGGTCCTTTTTGTAAGTTTTCATCAATTAGCCGCCCAATTTTGCAAGATGGAAGGCATACATTCAATCATAACACATGTTGCCATTTGTCAAATTCACCCTAATCATCACGAAAGCAAAAAATCAAACATGGCGCAAAACCACCGACAAATTAATAATACTGCCCTGTTTTGGTGAAGTGCGCAGCTGTCCCGCACAGCTGCTGCGTGGCACGGCTTTATCATCGGCCACCATTAAACAAAACCATTAATACCGACATCGAACCAGAAACACCCGTCTATCGATTCGTTTCTTTGTTTTTCTTTATTTTCTACCCAATCCCAATCCGCCTCGCGCACGCTTTGGCACCTAAAGCGTGGCGGGAAATCAAAGCAAAAGAACGCTGGTTCTAAATTTGAAAAATTACACAATTTATTTGTATTATAAATAGGTGATAGGTACCTACCCTTTAACGCTTTTGTAAATGTGTATGTAAGTAGGTGATTGAGTAATAAAAAAATGCTAATAGGGAAAACTGTCGCCTGTAAAAATGAGTAGAGCACTAGGTACTTATCTATCTATACAAAACCATCATCACATTGTATTGGAGTGACTTATTTTCTTACTTTAAAATATCGCAAGTGATAAAATATCGAAAAGTTAAGAAATTAAATTTTTACGTTAGGGGCCATCTATAAATTACGTCACACGAATTTCATGATTTTTTAACACCCCCCCCCCCTGTCCCTGTCACACATCGTCACATTTGTGAGACCCCCTCCCCCCTAGTGTGAGGTCACATATATTGCAATTTTACATAATTTTGATTTTTGCGTTTTAATAATTTAGATTTTTACATGTGACGTCACTGATGCTGATGCTGTCAGCTGATGACCCCTCCCCATACCTTGTCACGCAATGTCACAATTCTCTACTCCCCTCCCCCTTCCTCCCCTTACGATGTGACGTAATTTATGGATGACCCCTTGGCACCACACAGGAGGCCCCGAGGAAAACCATTTCCCTCGGGGCCTATGTCATCTTTGGAGACGTGTTTGGATGGTCTTTTTAGGGTTTAGGGAAAGAAGGTAGGGAAAATTCTGGGAAGGAAAGGGGAAGGGTATGAGGGATGGGTAAGGATCTGAGGGTCAGGGTGTCCAGGAGTGACGGATGTATGAATCCATTCCTACCACTGCGGTGCATGGCAATGGGTCGGGAGAGTTCGGCTGAAGAGGTCAAAAGGTCTCCCGATCAGACCCGCCACGCAGTAGGTAAACGCATCCGCCGCCAAGTCCTAAACAAACATCACCTCATGAACCCGGGCATCCCTGCTAACTCACCAAAGTAGCGAACCACTTTGAGTGACCTATGGCAGGGATGTTGGCAATCCAGTAAAATGGTAATTGCCTCCCAAATTGTGAAATTATAGTAAATAGGCATATAAATATTTCTTCTTCAAACACAGCTAACTCATTTTGTGACACAATTTTATTTCAAAATAAATGTGTAGATTTCTTTGTTTTAATCACGTTTATTGTTTATAAAAAACCGACATGTTTCGTTAGCGATGATCACTTCCTCAGGGCTTTCTTAAAACCTTTATTAATATAAATATTACAAAATACTCACAAGTAGATTCTCAATACCACTGAAAATAACCTAAAAAACGTATCAAAACTACTCAAAACCTTTTACTTAAAACTATTTTTATTAATATAAAAGTTTAAAACTACTGACAAATACTAAAAACCACTGAAAAAAACCAAAAAACTAATCAAAACTACTCAAAACTACTCCAAACTACTCAAAACTATTCAAAACTACTCAAAACCAACTCAAACCCACAAAAAATCCAAAGTCACTAAAAAAAATCCAATTACCTAATATTACAGTGTTTCCAAATTTATTGTCGTGTCTTTTATTTGTTTTAGTTATTTTTGCACAAAAGCTGAACAATCAAATAAAATAAATTGAGTGATAAAACATCGTATCATCATTAAAACCCCATTTAATTATACGTCAAAGCCAATATAAATCAACTACAGTTTATTATGGCATAAAACATTTGCAATTATGAATTCGTTTTGCACCCATTAGAGATATTCAAATTCAAATTCAGAATGCCGCCACCTTGAGGGACCTTCAGGCAGTAGCCACCTGACGCCATCTGTCAGATGTTGGAATTTATTTTCCACCTGCCGATTTCTGGGGCGGTTTGGTTTTAAAGTAAATGCCACAATTTATAAGGTTGGTTCGGTAGGCACTGCTTTTTGTGGTATACAAATCAACGATTCAAAAAGACAGTATTATCATGTAGTATTAAAAATTAATCATAAACGTTTTAGGTTTATAACTGTTTCTATAAAAAAAATTGTTTTTACAGAAGCATTGGTACCTTTTTAATAAAGTGTTTATTGCTTATACAAAAATCAGAAAATAAATGTTGATATCCGAAAGGCACAAATATTGTATGCCTTTTTGGTCAATAATGCATAGGTATTTGAACTTTTTTCCTCATTAATGCACATTTTAGCCAGTTACCGTATAAAACATTTATAGAACACTAACAGACCCGGCCACACGTTGCCGTGGGTAACGAAACACAAGGCCATTACCCGACCTTTATAAAATCCACACTACCCGCTTGCCAGCTGCCCGCTGCCCGCTGCCTGAATTGAATATTTGAATTTCTCAGCTTTTCTCTACTATAATAAGCATGTATTATACATATAAACCTCCCCCTTGAATCACTCTATCTATTGGTGAAAACCGCATGAAAATCCGTTGCGTAGTTTAAAAGATCTACGCGCACATACGTTTTGAGCGACTTCATTTTATACTATGTAATGATAATGATGATGATGATGATAAAACAACAGGTTAGGTTAGGGCAGTATCTTGGCCGCCATTTAAGTATAACTGTATAGACAGGATGTTTTATTGGTATCTCAAGTCCTCTCTTAGGGTATTTTATTTAGTCACTGGCTATATATATATATACATTGGTTTTGGAACATATTAGCTCTAACTTTAAAAGTATTATACAAGTTGGCGAAAAAGATATCACACTATCGGAAGATATCATAATTTTTGCAAATGGCGGCAAATGTCAGTTCTGTTTTGACATCTGAGATACAAAATACATGTCAACAAGACATGAATCGTTATACTGATCAAGTACGCGGAAAATTTTTGAATAAACGCATTTCGAACGATGGTTAGGTCGTGTTTTCAGTGGTCGATAGAAATCAAAAAACGATGTGGCCCCGAACCAATGTTTTAGTTTACATAATATGTCGGATGTCAGTGAAAACCTATTATTAGTTAAATAAATTACACAATTTTATCATATATTATAAATTATTGTGACTGTTAGTTTTCCAAATAAAATAAAATAAATTAAAAAAATGTTTCGAAAACATTTTGTCGCAGGAGACCGACCTTTAGGTTTGCCTTTCACTTCCAACGGACATCTGTTGTATTGATTGATTCAAAATTTCGAACCTGTTACATATTAGCCACACGGTGAACAGGTGCTTCCTGAATTATTCGGAAATTTTTGTTCCCCGGTCCATATTACGTATTATTATAATATGGCTTTCACTTACGTAATATCTACAAGCAGTTGGTCGTTTTGATTGTAGATTTACCTACTTCCCGAATATTATAATATTGAAGGGATTACAGGCATAGAGACATCGTATATCAATGATTCAGGAGGCATTAATACATCGTGTGAAAATTACAGCTTTTACAACATAAAAATATTTAAAAAAAATCATAAAAGAAAAGTTAAAAAAAAAAACATAAATAACGGATATGAACCAAGTTTAATTGATAACATCCTAAATAAAAAACTTCAATTCTTATAATATTAATGATAAAGAATGGCGTAAAATTATGTATATTAATAATTTTTCAGTTCAATGTTGCAAAAATCTCTCTTCTAATATTAAACCAGCTTTTTATACAGGAAATAATACCGGTAATTTTTTGAGAAATGCTCAAGATAAAGACCATAAATTGACTAATTCCGGAATATATAAACTCAAATGTAATGATTTTCCCTCATTTTATAATGGAAAAATCACTCGTAATTTTGAAATCAGAATCAAAGAACATAAGGTGTCTTAATAATAATAATTTTTCTGAGTTCGCTGACCATATCATTGAAAATAACCATAGTTTTGAAAAAAATACGGGGATAAATATTCTTCATATTAATCATAAAGGAAAACGTTTATATAACTTGGAACGTTGGAAATAAAAAAAAAATCCCTTAAAAATAATGAATCTATTATCAACAAACAAAAAATATTGTCTTATAACCCAATCATGGATATGTTCCCCTACCAACCCACTCTTCATTAATACCTAGCAACGGCTCCACCCCTACCATAATAATACATTGTTCCCATCCATATTTCGAAACTGTCAAATTAGTATACGCTTGCCCTGAAGTTGTCGTTCTGAAACCGGTCGGATTTACTCATTATATAAGTGGTTCAAAGAAAGTTAAATTGTTTAATTTATTTATAAAAAAACACTTGTAAAAACCGTTATTGTCGCCATTAAAACCCTCTTTGAAGAGTTTGATAGATTTTTTATGAAACAACATTTTTGTAAATATGTACCTAGCATCGATAGGCATTAAACGAGAAATTATAGAGTTCAATTGAAAATAATGTGAAAACGTTATCTTCTATTTGGATTCATGGGGGACGGCTGCGCGGCCTTTTTCATACAAAACTTAAATTTTTGATTTGACGCCAAAATACTAGATCAAAGTGAATAAATATTTTTTAATCAAAAGGCAGGTAGAGTAGGTAGGTAAAAGTAGTGCTAATTAATTTATTTGTGTTTTAAATAATATATTATATACTATTAAATAATTCTATTTTTCATGATTTTGGAGGTATCTGTAACATTTTTTAATGAGTTAATGGTGTGTTTCCTCCCCCCTATAACGTGGTTTCTTCAAGACTCAGCTTCACTCCTTCCTTTCCACAAAAAGACCCTTCACACAGCATGCTCAAAGATGACATAGGCCCCGAGGGAAATTGTTTTCGTCAGAGCCTCCTACGTGGAGTTAATGTAAAAACATATATTATTCCATGCAAAATTTAGATCCGGAACGTTTTAATCCGCCACCTACGACTTTTGGAATGGTAGGTCCGCGTCCATCCTTGGGTGCTTCCGTTCCGGTTGAGGGCACTTTAGGGCACTTTACATTCCGGATTCAGAAATGGACACGTGGATAGCATTCGCGGTGTAGCGCTACTGCCCAATTTCCCATGTCCTCTGCTTGTACTTATTGTAATGACCTAATGACCTAACCTAATCTTTTTTTTTGTACGTTACTTGGTACATCTTTCTATTGGAAGGGGTACTCGAACTTTTTGTAAAAAAAATAACTATTTTATTAATTCGCATATAGACAGACATACAGGATACAGACAAAATAAAAAATGGAATCCCTGTCAGAAAGACAGTTAACAAAACGGATCAAAATTTTCGTTCGAGCTACGAGACATAGATGGCTCTAGTGTAGATAAATCGTAGAGGTTATGGAGTTATCCGACAGTTGTCGGTAGTATATATTTTCGCCCCTCCACGAGTGGATACCGAGGTTAAGAAAGCCATGACATTTCGAGAAGGAGAGATATTTTGAGAGCAAAACAAAGAGCACTTTAACTTTCTGGCCGCTTATATACGTTCATGATTATAAGCGTTTTTGGCCTAAATAGAAGACTTCTTGTGAAGAAGGGGTTTTTATTATCAAGAACCAGTCACCACAGGAACAAAAAAATTGTGTTCAATTCACAAGCTGTAGAAGTGAAACCTTCAGAAAACTAAAGTAGACAAGAAAGGCTAGGCTGTGAAGCACCACACAAAGATGAGACCGATTATTCTATCTGATTCTCTCGCAGGCTAAATATGTGTTTGCATCTTTTTAGTGTCGCTATTTTTTTCCTACTATAAAAATGGGAGACTCCAACATCCGATTTGTGGAAAATGCAAGATACCTAGGCGTTATCTTGGATCGCTCTTCATTTTTCCTGGCGCATGTCAAGAGTGTATCCAGCAGGGCCCAGGCCCTGTTCATGAAACTGAGAAGAATCTCAACTGCGGAGTGGGGATTACGCTCTCCTGCACTTCGCCTACTGTATAGGGGAGCGTACGTGGCACAAGTCACGTACGCAGCCTCTGTATGGGAGCATCGCCTAGACAACGTACTGATCCACTCGGCACTTAAGCGGGGCCAGCGAACTCCCCTGCTGGCACTCTCGGGCGCATACAGGACTGTAGCTTCGGACGCATTGCCGGTTCTGGCCGGTATTTTGCCCATTGATCTAGAAATAAGGGAAGTGTTAACTGAGAAAAAACTAATTAGAGGAAGGTCAGCCGTCCATCTTGGGGTTGAACTAACACCAGGTGGGGCAGTACCTCTCCCTCGACTGCTGAAAGAGATGGGTGAACTCACTCTTAATGAATGGCAAAAACGTTGGGATAGATCGAATACGGGCAGATGGACTTTCTCCTTCTTCCCGTCAGTTAAAGCCAGAATGGAAGGGGCGTTCATCAAATTGGATCATCACTTAACACAAATACTTTCAGGTCATGGAGAATTCAGGGGAAGACTGCACAGCCTGACCCTGTCTCCCCATCCAAACTGTGCGTGTGGTGACACAAACCAAACAGCCGAGCACATTCTGTGGCACTGTGAGATTTTGACGGACGAAAGAGATGAAATGTTGGAAGGTCTGAAAGTAACTACGAGACCAGCATGGAATGCAGATCTCGTGTCGAACAAGGAGAATCTCGAATGCCTTAGGAAATTTACAAGGATCTAGGTTGAGAGATGGCCTGAACTTAGAGTCGATGATTAAATTTAACTTCATTGTGTGTTTAGGATCCAGGTGTAATTGCTCCTGGAATCCATGGTCACCCTTTTATTATACTTCTACTACTACTATTGCCCGGATTTTTATTATTTCGCACTGAAACTGTTTATTCATGTATTTATGTATCATGCTTTCTTAGGTACCAACAGCCTCTTTAACATCTAAAATTTGTCTCTATTTCTTGCTTTTTAATCATTGTTTTCTCTCTCTTAACTTGATATTATTAATAACCTTACCAGTAAATACTACACTTGCTACTTTCATTTTATTCTTTTTCTAAATCTAAGATATCTTTCAATCAAGTTTTGCGTGTCTGGACTTGCATAAGTAAGGAGCCGGATCGTAAGGAGCCGGAACGGAACTACCATTTAATCATTTTGTATTGTCTTACACCCCATCAAGGGGGTGGACTAGACCTATGACCTTGCATCAACTGAGGAGATGACTCCCAAGGCAGCGGTTGCATAACCCGCCCGCGCCTCCCCCGTCGCCATGAGCGGGCCTGAAGACCAACCGTTGCGGACCGGTGCCCTTCCGCCCTGCCTCCGGTGACCCGATGCTCACTTTTATCCCTAGGGTCTTCAGGTCTTTCCCTCTTTAATTCCAACACTTTCTTCGAGGGCGTACCGGGAAGCCGGCTTAGGGGCGCGGACACCGAGTCCCGCTTGCGACTGGATTGATGGCTCCGCTTATCCTCGGCGGGACTGCCGGACGACTGCAACTCAGTTGCTTTGGTTAGGTCGTACAATCTCATCATAATAATGTTTTTTTTTTTCTAGTAACTTTCCCTCTTTTCTATTAATAAACTTTGTTTTCAGCTATATCCAGTGGCGGAGATGAGACGTGATACTGTGAAATAAATAACTAACACCATGTACGCACTCGCATACTGCCTGCTAACAATGTATGCCCGGACATTGGAGGTCTAGAGTCATTTTAATAAAAAAATAGCTTCTTTATAAATAAAAAATTAGAGTCCTGACGTGTACGGTGAAGGAGGAAACCATCTGTTTCCTTAGAACGCCGTGGGAAAGTGGTGGGCAACCTCCAGTGTCGCTATTTTTCGTTTCATCGAGTTTCAAATCACAAGGGTGCATAAAAAGTTTTCACTTAAAAAATGAAAGTGTACAAAGAGAAGACCGATTAGTTTATATCATTCTCTCGCAGACTAAATCCTATAGATGTATAGATGTCTGTGTTTTTTTCTTTTTAGTGTCGCTTTTTCGTTTCGTCATGTTTCAAATCACAACGGTGCTAAAAAGTTTTCACTTCAAAAAGTACAGAAACAAGAGAACGAACATAAAAATAAAAACTGAAAATAAAGGAAAAACAAACAAAGTGATACATTTGATTTAATCCCTTGCATAACACAAACCGCGTGTTGCCGTAGGTATTATTCGCTGTCAATCTTGGGTGCAGAATATTCTCTCACCCAACTTTTAATTAATTTTCCTTTTACCTCACACTTTACCTCTTTCCTGTGCTCCCTCGGAAATGCGGCGCGCTCCTATGTCAACCTTTACGTCTAACAAATTCATACATTACATTAGCCAGTTATCTACGTAAAATGGATAAACCTTTGCCCACCTTGCGGAAAGGAATGCGCCGGTGCGGCAGCTGGTTCCCCTCGACGGAACACACCTTTTTTATGTCGGCCCCAGAAGTTCATGTCTACATCCTTCTTCCTTCTATGGACAATGGACACGGTGATACGGAGTTATAGCTGTAATTATGAAGTATTTATACGTAACTGAAATATGACAAGCGCTTTTCTTGCAATATTATCAATATGGGCTGTTGAATTGATGCGCTTCTAATGTGGACATTTTTTCGCTAGTTTTGCTAGGTTATTGGTTACACGACACTATTGCAAAAATGGAACGTCACACGTAATTAATTAATTACAAATAACGTGTAGTATGTTTGCGGCACGTTCCAGAGTGGAATATAGTCTCAGTATTGCCCTGCTGTAAGACCACCATTCGGAATTGAAACGTTTCTTGAAATCGTGTTAGTCGTGTTTGGTGACCAGATCTTACTTCCTCACCTTCCCCTTCCCATCTCTTCCCTCTCCCCAATACCTTTTAGCCTCACAACATACCCCAATTGGGGATGCCGTAGTCTCGCTAGCTGGGAAAATGGCTGGCAAACAAGGGATATGGGCAGGGCTGTCTTAAGGTGAAAATTAATGCTAAATCACTATTTTGGATTGTGTGTATGGGTACCCTCGCCCCGGGAACCTTTTATTGGATAACCAACACCTCTGCCATAAGACACCCCAAGTGGTGCGCTACGTTTGGTGACTTATCAGGGGTGCCCGGGTTCATGGAGTGAGATTTGTCCGGGTTTGGCGGCAGATGTGTCTACCCACCAACTTCGTGGCAGGCCAGATCGGGAGAGACTGGTTGAGGGAGATCTTGTGACCTCTCAAGCAGAATTCTTTTGGAACATCGCCTTGAGCCGCAGTGGGAGGGATGGATTCATACGTCCGTCACTCCTGAACCTACTGACCTCCCGATTCCTAACCGCACCCCTCATTCCATATCCTTCCCAGAACTTCCTTCATTTCCTTTAAAAGACACCGCACAGCATCCCCAAAGATGACGTAGGCCCTGAGGGAAAATATTTTCCTCAAGGCCTCCTGTGTGGGAACTATTTAAAAAAAAAACTACTACGAATCGGCTTACATTTCAAATGCAAAAATATGCTTTGAATAAACTGTTGAAGCTTTTCCTATCATTTTCATTAAGTATACCTACTTAAAATAAAATTGTAAATTACTATTTAAAAAATAGTTTTTATGTGAAATGTGTAAGGGAATCAAGTTCTGGTACAATATAATAGGAGTGTAATTTTATACGGCAGAGCAGAGACCAAGGCTCAGGATTATGGGAAAGGTATTTTTCTGTCAAGTAGGTGAGAAATCAGAAAATAAAAGAAGATGAATCTTATAAAACTATATTGTATGCAATAAAAAAAACAAACATGAGAGTGCAAATTTAAAAAATACAAAGCAATAACATACCAGATGCACTCCTGAACACGCTAACCTATCTAAACGAATTTACGACGGATGACGACCGCGAAGTTGCTTAGTAGAGAGAAGACGAGAAGACACTTCCAGGGTCCTTAACCGGGGACGTCGCGCAATCCCGAGATCCTAGGTCATCCTTCTTTGTAGGAAGAAGGCTGCTACGCCTCCAAGGAGTGTATTTAGCTTAGGGCTATCTTAACAAGCTCCATGAAAAAAGCACGTGGTCCCAACTGATCACCAAGACCTGCGTCTCTCGGTAGAACCGTCAACCGTCCGTGACTTCACGACGCGGGGTCACAAAGGCATATTATTCTGCCACCTCAAGGACCAATCCCTTTACAAGTTCATTTCCAGAACACATTTCCACAAAATGGCCAACCGCCAACAACGGAAAAAAGTGGGATTTACATATCCACTAAAAATAATACCGTACACGAACTTCTCGTGTTACGTAAAAAACACCCCGCGTCTTTTTAAGATAAGATCGACTTAAATCCACATGATATAATGAAATTGAAACACTTTTCAAGTGAGTGACTAATTCACGAACAGCTAGCCCATCGCTGCCCGGGAGGAAGTGACCATAAACAAAAAGAGCTTCTCTCTTTCCCAAAAAATTACCAGTCTCAAAAAAAAACACCATAGACAAAAAAACCAAATAGACAAGAACGGCACTAGTCACATAATATTTATGTGACAAATGTATTAAAGTACCTACATTAGAAATAACTTTTAAAAAATATGATTTTATGATCAAAATTATGTAGTTTCCATTGGTTAACTTTTTTATTTCTTATAAAGTTACTAGTAGACCCGGCCACACGTTGCTGTGGCAAACTAAACCTTTATAACCAACGCCATCTGTTAAATCAAATCCACACCACTCTGCCCGCTGCCCGCTGCCCGCTGCCCGCTGCCCGCTGCCCGCTGCCCGCTGCCCGCTGCCCGCTGCCCGCTGCCACTTGGCCAGATATATTATGTCAACCAATTTACACAAAACCTTGACAAATTATATACTTAAAAACCTTCCTCATGAATCACTCCTATCTATTGGTGAAAATCGCATGAAAATCCTTTGCGTAGTTTAAAAGATCTAAGCGCACATACAGCGTAAGCGACTTCATTTTATACTTAGTAATAAAGAAAGATTTACAAAATACATAAAAACCGCTTTAGCGCTTGAAATCGTGACCGCCATATTCTTAAATCGGAGGGGGGGAGGTGGAGGAGGCGGATTGGGAACCCCCCTTACACCATGCGAGCGAAGCCGCGGGAAAAAGCTAGTTATTAATAATTATGACACTTCCTATGTGCATTATTGGTGATCCTCTTTCCTACTTCATACCATCGTTGGCGTAATGTCAGGTTAGCAGCCGAGTGGACAAATGCGTCTTGATCCCATCCAGGCGTCGCGGGTTCAATTCCCTGCTAGCTATGTCCTCCATTTTGCTAATCCGTTGCCAATGCGATGCCAACTCAGCCACTAACCGGACAACAACTGTAATACCAACATATATTTAAAGATACCTAACAATTAGATTAGACAAGATAGATAAACGTTATATTAGGGTCATTCGTTCGTTTATTGATTTCTAGTTGTTCAAGCAAATTTAATCTAAGAACCTTTTTTCTATCTGTAATGGTTTGGGCTTATTGTTGTTAAGTGGAACGTGTTTATTTACTAAGAGATGTTCTGCGAATTTGATAAAGTGTTTCTATTATAACATCTTAAATGTTCTTTGCTTAGACCAAGTATATCCGTTCTTTGAATCTAGTTGAGAACGCTCAACCCGTTTGTACGACGTAAGTGCTAATAAATAAAGTAAAGAAAATGATTTATTCCTTACTCCTTAGTATGTTTACAAAACCTAAACCATATACCGCATTTAAATAAGTCATAGCAGTAACGTCAGTATTACACAATTAAGAACATATTAACATTTAGTGCACGGGTAAAATAGATTTCAAAGTACCCAACATAATAGAGTATATTCTGTCCTAATTTTTTTCTCAGCAAATTGGTTTAACCGGTAATAAATCAATCTAGGCACCTTCAAAAATTGAAAATTAGAATCATATAAATAAGTCGTCTCAATGTGATTTAACCAAAGTTTGAAATGGCCCTGTAAGTCGAAACAGCTGTCACAAAAATAACAACTAAAATACTTGCAGAATTTAATAATAACATTATTAAATTTAATTTTTTTAAAAAGCTTTAGAAATTAAACAATAATAATTGAGGCACTCAGCGGAAGATTGGCCCAACCCACATCAGCGAAAACATCAGATTGTTATATATTTTTGTCATATCTAAAAAGTCACAGAGGCCCAATTTTAGTTCTCACTGATTTCAAATGATTCAACGCATTCTCATTGGTACTGCCCGGTGGTCTATGGAATACTCTCTCTGGCTTTTCTTTTTATATATTTTATTTTCTTTCCGCTATTATAGTAATTACTCATATTATAACATAATCATATAACTGTTTTTTCCGCATTACTTATTTTATTTACAGAAGGTTTCCTCGACTGGTCATAGCCGTTATTTTTCTTTTACTAACACTATTTTCTCTTTTTGATGTTACCTATTTCAGGAGAATTATTCCATGGGCTGCTACTTCTATTTATCTTTTGTATAATGTTAATGTAAGTACTTGCATACTGCTTACTAACCCCGTATGCATGGACATTGGAGGGTCTAGAGTCGTTCAAATAAATGTAGCTTCGTTAAAAAAAAGTAGAGTCTTGACGTGTGCAGTGAAGGAGGAAACCATATGCTTCCTTATAAAGCCGTTGGGAAAGTGGTGGGGTGATTTCAAATGATCTTTGAAATAGTGAAAACTAAAATAGGGCCACTATAGGCTTCATAGATATGACAAAAATATGTAAAAAATGACGTTTTCGCTGATTATGCATTTTTGTGGGTAGGGCCACTCTTTCGCTGAGTGCCCAATTATGGTGTGCATCTTTCTGTCCCACTTTTAGTCACTTTCAGTTTTTTTTCAATGTTTTTTTGATATGTTTAATGTTTATGTTCTACATCGTAAACTAGTGTTACAAAGTATGCAATGCTAAAATACAAGTTGAAATTTTCCTCGCCTAAAAATCCATTAATATGCAAATTGCAGGCTATCAAAACATGGTTTTTATGTTGCAAGGCTGAGATCTTTTTTCTTCATTTTTACAAAGTGCAATTTGAATGAGTAATAAATATGTTTATAAAAAGCAACAATGAATAATAAATTGATTGCCTTGTGAGTCTCGTGAATAATGCCTGCAATATCGTATTATTAAATACGATTATCTATATACTCGCATAGTATATTATATAGTTTCTGCACGAGTTCCTACCTATACTTACATAGCAACAATTTTACAGTGGTGGCAAACATAAAACTACTGACACATGAAGAATAATTTTACTGTCCTTTAAAATCATCCAAAAAAATAGCTGCGAAAGATGATTTTTATCAGATTAATTGGCTGTTAGATTAAGATGAAGCCATAGTAAATAATGCAAAATCATACAAAATCATATGTTTTTGTTTTGAAAATTTGATCGCTTAGAAGTTTTGTAGATGCTTTAATTAAATACTGCGTGTAGAACAAACCTTTTATAAGTCTTTTAATAAGCCTATAAAAAAATAAAGTATAAGGTCTAAAAAACACACTTTCAAGTCCAAACTCTCCTATTTATAAACCCCTTTTCGGTTATGGTTTTATTGTATAATGTGGCAAATTCAGTTTATTTTAAAATGATCGCAAAAAAAGTTGATATTTACACCCAATCTTCCCAAAATAAAATAAAATATGCATTTTCGCGTTGTTATTTTACAATGCGGCCGCTAGTCGACGAATTCGGTTTTTCAAAGTGAACCCTATGGCGTCCACCCACCGAAGAACTACTGTTCACGCCACAGTCGCCAAACCTCAGTCACGCCCCGAACTGAGCGGGAGATGTCACTCCGCGTCGCTTGATTTCGTGAAATCAATTTTAAATTTCCGTTTTATTACAATAAACAATGCGTAAAACAGGAATTAATATTTTTTACAGGCCTTTGCGAAATCAACCTGTAAAACAAAACTCTCAAATACCTTTTCCAACCTTTCCAAAAGCTTTTTCTCAAGTATTTTTAAACTCCTCCCATAAAGGGCGTGAATTCCGATTTCGATTTTTTCCTGAACTAGTGGATCGCCTTAATTGCAACGCGTTCCTGCGGTGCCCCATTATCTCTCAAGATTGACTGTAGCGAAGTCCTGTTTGTAAGAGCTGTTATATCAAATGATTATGGTATCTACCTGCTTAAAGAGGGTTTGAAAAAAGAATTGTCTTTGAGATAGTGACATTTCTTTGGACGAATTGTACAATGGTTCATAATGACGAAGGTAGGTATTTAAGTACATATCAACTTACAAATCTGACGATTTTTGAGGAAATTATGGTTATGATTTATAAAAGAAAATTAGAAACATTTTTTTCACGCAATGTCTACTGTTCACAAAATTACTAATAAAATTTTATGGTAGAGGTACGAAAGACTTTTCAATATTAAATTTATTTTATGTTTTTTCTTATTGTTCACAATTTCGGAGGCGTGTGTGGGTACCGTATAGGCCTGCGTACCATTTATTGGATAACCAACGCTCAAGTTCATACCCAAGTGGATGACTATGTTTGGTGAATTAGTAGGGGTGCCTGGGTGAGGTTTGTCCAGGTCTTGGTGGTGAATGCGACTGTCCCGTCTGATGTTTACATAATGCCCAAACCATATAAGCGCCCCTTTATGTATCTTTCTCCTTATGCCTATATCGCTTCGCGTTCTTTGCAAATCTCCACATTTCTCGCACGAACACACATGATTTTACCACACGTACGCCCAGGTATCTCACTTCTATAGCATTCAGTCTACCTTTATCCTTCTTCTGTTAGTTCCACGCCTTACTGCCGTACATCATGGTAGGTACCAGCAATACATTGTGGACTGCTACCTTCGCTTTTTTAGTCAATCTTTTCTTGCAACATATTTGGGAGAACTTATACTCTTTTAAAAATATGCTTAAATAGGCAGCAAATTGGCGTTTCGCCTATCATAACGTTCCCCGCCCCTTCCTAACGGTCCACACAGAATCCTGTTTGATTGTGCCAGTATTTGGGTTGCGCAAGTGGTTGTCGGAGCATGCGCAACCTTGCCGCGGGTGTTGTGCAGAAAGTTGCAGAGTTGCACTTCGCTCCCCCCTCATCCCTCACCAACTACCTGTCTGATAAAACCACAACCGAGTTAATAGTAGTTGTAGAAGTGGCAGGGCCGCCGCGGCCGCGAGGGGAAAAACCGCGAGTTCACTGTTTAAGGGCGTTTAAACAGCCAGCGGCCGAAAATCCACATTTCGTCGAAAGTTGTTCTTACGATCATGCAGGGCGGTTACAATAAGAAAGATGAATTATTCTCCGTACCAGCTTTATAAAATTATAACTCAATATCGATTTTATTTCATTCCAAATTTGCTTCAATTTATACCTACATTCAAAAATGCTGAAAGGCGTGATGATAAAACTATTAAAATAATGTACTTTTTGTAATTATTTTTTGATTATAAGTGTTTATCATTTTTCAAAAATGTCTAAGTTAAATATGTGAAAAAAATCTGAAATATATTAGTTTGTAAGTGCGCAAATAAATACACAAACGGACCAATTTTCGTCAAGAAACACAATCATGTACGTATATATTTTTTTATGATTTTATTTAAACTAAAATTAAAATTCTAAAATATGTGATACCCAGATTTATTTTACTGGATGATAATATGATTAGAAATGGGTGTGGTATAATACAAAATCTTTTTTGAAAATTTAACAAATCTGCCTATGGTATAACCTTATTAGACTAAACATAAACATTTTTTCACAAAATTTAAAACATGCAAATGCTAGATAAAATAACATCTTTCGAAATCCATTTATAATTTTTTGTGAAAAAGAGTCAATACGTCAAAAATCCGATTTAAAAATGACATATTTCTGGTTTTCTCTGGTAATACCCTCTTAAGGCGCCGCAACCGGGCTCGAAAAGAAGAAGATGGAGAGATATGAAATTACGAATGTTAGAGGAGAGCTCTAACATTTAAAGCGTCAAAATCGATGCGAAAATTGCGAAAATGTATAATAAAACACGACTCGTTTAAAATAGAGCAAAAATCTCGTGGGAGGCTTTTTAAGCATCATTTAAAGAAACATTGTGATTTTTTTCATAAATATAACTTATAAGATAATAGAAACAGACTTTTTTAAATAATTTTTGGAGCATACTTTGCGTTTTTTTCTACCGATGGAATTTCATATAATTTGCGTTTTGGCGTGGGCAGCATCTAGATATTATCTTTAAAAATAACATATATTTTTTAAGAGCTTAAAAACTTCAAATGTTTAAGGGAGATATGTATGAAATCGGTAGAAATGCGGGTAGCGGTGCCTTAAAAAGCCACCAATAACAAGGTTTTAAAACTGGGATGGTTCCGCTGGGCAACACGCAGCAAGAATATCAGAAGACTGACCTCCGAGACTTCTTTTGTGAGTCTGGAGCCAGTGAGATTATAGCATCGCTAATTGAGGAGCGTTTTCACGAAGAAAAATATCTGTAAAAACTTTTCTTGAGGCAGTTTCGGGTGAATAATAACTCGGTGGCAATATTATTTTGATAATCTTTAAGGCACATTCAATTAACTGCTAGACACGATGAATAATAATAAAATATTAATTAGTTTATAAAAAGCCATATTTATGTAAAAAGAAGACGAAAAGTGCGAATTTAGACAAAAGCAAAGTATTTTCACATATTGAAAAAAAAATTACCAAATGAAGTACCCATACATGTTAGTTCTACAATAAAATGATTGTTTTTAATGAAACCAAATTTAATGATTGCTTTATCTTTTCAAAGCTCCTAATTCCTCATAAAAAATTATAAAAATTCTTATATAAAACTATCAAATTATACGCCTATTGTAAATGCATCCATACAAAAAATGATTAAGTAATACTTAGGATTTTTTAAGATAGGGAATCGGAAATAAAGTTTTTTTTTATATAACTGGTGGCCTACTCAGACACATTCAAATAAGATAATTATGGCTTTTTACATTATATACCTACCCAGTTTTTTCGCGTTTATATATATATATATATATATATATATATATATATATATATATATGTAGAACAATTTTCTCGGTTTACCCGCGTAACGTAGTCCTTAAAAGGACTTTTTAACTCCTGACGTTTCGGACAGATCACACTGCCCATCTTCAGAGGCCTTATGTCTTGAGTTTTTGTCTCAAACTGATAGTTTTCGCATGTCTGTTCGGTCCAAAAGCTAAAACTTAAAGTTTTGATCACAGTGATTTGATGGACAGTGTGATCTGTCCGAAACGTCAGGAGTTAAAAAGTCCTTTTAAGGACTACGTTACGCGGGTAAACCGAGAAAAGTGTTCTACATCTTACACCCGTGAAAACCTTAATCATAACATATATATATATGTATATATTTTTTTATATGAATACCGCACAAGAGTCCCAACTGCTCCCGTCTGAAGCCAGTGAGACTATGGCATCCCCAATTGCGGTATGTTGTGGAGCTGAAGGTAGTGGGAAGGGGAAGGAGATAGGGAAGAGGAAGGTGGGGTCACCAAACACGGCTAATGCCATTTCAAGCAACGTTTCAATTCTGAATGGTGGTCTTACACCAGGGCGATACTGAAAGTATCTTCCACTCTGGAACGTGCCGCAAATATACTATATATTATTTTAAATGAATAAATTGTGAAATAACACAAATTAATCAAATAAAATTTAATGCCACGCCAGGATTACATCCCGTGACCTTCGGTATGCGAGTCAAGAACCTTACCGCTGGACTACGCCGGCCGTAGATATGCAGATGTTTTACTTGCACATAAAGCAGGTATATTGACTTTTGAATATTTGAATTAGCCATTTCGTAGACACCCACAGAGATAATAAGAATAACAAAAAAAATGTTTTAGGTAGATACTTTTCTTTGTGAAAACGCTTATCAATTGGGTGTCTTGTGAGGCTGAAGGTCATGAAGAGGGAAAGGAGATGGAGAAGAGGAATGTGGCGAAGTACCTGGCTAATCAGTTCTGGCCACTAAACATGGCCAATAATCGGTTGCCCCTTGTTTCGGCCGGCATTGCGCGTTTTCACCCAGCGACAAAATATCCCCGAAAAAATATTCCATGGACAAAACATCCCCCAACGAAATATTTACTAAAACCTAACCTTATTTTGCATTTTACTATTTTTGAACAATAATGTATTGTCTTTTTAGGATGTCTGTATTTTTTTTAGGTTAGGTTTTAGTTGATATTTTGTCGCGAGTTGAAAAGTCACGGAACCGTTTCGACCGCCCGCGCCCGTGTGCACCGCTGTTACTGAACACAAGCAAGCAACGCTCCTGTAACAGAATCTGTATGTAGTTACTGCAAGTAGCACACTTCCCCGGTGCGACTATACCGCCCTCGGCGCACTATTCGATGGATCACTATTCGGGGTAATTAGCATGTTTGCAATGCGGTGTAGAATTTCGCCCAGTTTTCAGGTAACCCGGAAATTTTACAAAAAAACTCTTAATGTCACGCGGGCACGTCAAGAATGCGTTTTTTAAATCGTTTACACTTTTTTATCCTCAATGCAAATTATGTTTTTGAATACGTTACGACGACGGTAAATGCTTTCTGCGTGTTTTTTAAAGTGGCGTCATGGACAATATGTATGTCTATGAGTGGAGTCAAATTCTTGCTCAGCGATTGTTGCTTTATTTGTCTTTCGAAATACGGGAGTCATACAATCACAGTGCTACGAATCAAATCATTTCCTTTTTCCACTACACTACTCATTTAAATTCAAACACTATTAAATTTTATACAACATATCATCGAATATAACTAAGTAGAGCATTTTTAAGAATTTTAATTGAAATTGACTGAGTTTAGCGAAGTCCTGTTTCAACTCGACCGATTGACAGTTCGACTATTCGTGTAAATATATTTTTTTTTCTCGGTGGAACTGCACACAGGAGGCCCTGAGGAAAATGATTTCCCTCAGGGCCTATGTCATCTGGGATGCTGTGTGGAGGGTCTTTTTGAGGAGAGGAATTAATGAACATTAGTCTTGAAGAGACCCATGCTGTAGGAAGGAGGAAACACTGAGGCCGGCAAATCATTCCACAGCCGAGCCGTTGAACATAAGAACAAGTCGAAGAAACGACCCGTTCTCATGTGACAAATGTCAACTGTGCACAAATGTTGGGCGCGTGTTTGGCGTGTTTCCCGACTATGCACCAAGGGATCAATGATGCTAGTTCCTCGGAGCATCTTCCATTGTAATACCGGATGACCGTAGAACAAGGATGGCATTCCCACCCGACGCCTTTTGCTCTAAAGATTGCAATCCGTCTGTTAAGATGGGAGAATCTATTAAACGGACCGCCCGTTTCTGCACAGAGTCGAGGGTATTTTTCAGGTATTTTGTAGCTCCAGACCAGAGGTGGCTGCCAAATTCAACCGTCGGGCGCACTTGTGATTTGTACAGAGTTAGCAGTTGTGTACTATTACAGTACCTACGCCCAGTTTTTGGGAGGCTTACTTTACTCTGGCTTCAATGGAGCTCCATACCTGAGCTGGTCAAAATATGTTTCCGTTTCCAGTTTAAGTTGGTGGCCGTATTTGATGCTTCCTTTTTATCCCGCTATAGTGGATCTTTCTATGAGCTGTCAACTCAAAATAATTAATATTATGGTACCTCACTGCCTGAAGAAGGGTTGAAAAAAGAATTGTCAATGAGATAGTGACATTTTTTGGACAAATTGTATAATTCGTTAATTGAAAGAAAAATAAGTTTTAAAAAATACAATATGATTTTACAAAGGCATTAATTAATAAGGTATTTAAAACAAACTGTACCATTCTGAAACACAGCAAATCTCAGACAAAAATACGTGTTACCGGTTCTGATATGCAAAAAAACTCTGGGAACAACAGAACTACAAATACCTTGGAGTAAATTTCTTTAATAAATTTCCGGAAAATATAAGACTCCTTCCCTTAATACTAGTAACAAAGAAATCAAAACACAATAAAAAAAATATTGAAAACTTTTAAACTTTTTTTTAATAAAATTAGAAACTACATTAACAAAAACAACAACAATAATAAATTAAAAATTAAAAAAAAAAAAAAAAAAACTAAATAAACGACACCTTCCTCCCATACACACAAGCAAAACTTTTATGGGAGTACATCTTTAAATGAAAAGTTAGATATACAATTACGAAAATGAAATAGTAATTTATTATTACTCTGATGTCGATTATGTTTATATTTGTAGGAATAAGTTTCCAATACGAAAAAAAATAAATATATATATATATATATAGGAAGGCATTTAAGTTAGGTCCAATTAGGAGTTCCACCGAGCCGAACCCTCTGATATGAAAATATCTGGAGTCGGTGAATTATTTTCCCATTCACATTCCCATCTCTGGTAAGTTGACATGTCGTTCTTGTATTCTTTTGTTTTTATTATACTCATATAGTGCAATTACGTAGCGTGAATTGACTAGATGATCATTTGTGGAAAAGGGTGTGAAAGGGTTTAGTTTTTCCTGTGGGGAAGATTTAACCCGGACATAAAATCTGAACCTACCATTTTATAAATCTTAGGATTTCAGAGGAAATGTTGGTTCTGATTTAAGAGAAATTTGAAACGTATTTTTTGGACGCGAGGCCTACTGTTCACAGAACTAGTTTTTAATCGTATTAGCGATGTGCGGAGGTGATATTTAGCAAAAATGGTGTTAATGAACTATTCAAGAATTATTATTATTATACGTCTATTATTTTTTTTACATTAGCTCCACAAAGGAGGCCCTGAAAAATAATTCCCCTCAGGACCAACGTCATCTTTAGGGATGCTGAGTGGATGGTCTTTTTAGGAAAGGAAGGAGAGGAAGTTCTGGGAAGGAAAAGGGCATTGGGTAGTAATCTGGGGGTCAGTGTGTCCAGGAGTGAAGGACGTATGAATCCATCATTGCTGTGCAAGGCGATGTTACGAGAGAGTATGGCCGGAGAAATCAAAGGGACTCCCTCAACCATTCTCTCCCGTCCTAAGTCTAATCTAGTCTCCTTTAACGAAAGCAATCTTCCGAACAGGACCTCCATTGATATGCTTGGTGTAACTCTGAATGACCAGCTCAGGTACGGGGGCTCCATCGAAACCAGAGTAAGTTAGCCTCTCAGAAACTGGGCGTACTGTACAGGGCCCGCAGATACTTTAATAGTACACAACTGCTAACCCTGTACAAATCGTAATTGCGCCCCACGGTTGAATTTGGCAGCTACCTCTGGTCTGGGGCTCCAAAATACCCAAAAAACCCTTTACTCTGTGCAGAAACGGGCGGTCCGTTTGATAGATTCTCCCATCTTAACAGACCAACTGCAATCTTTAGAGCATAGGCGTCAGGTGGGAATGCTGTCCTTGTTCTACCGGTATTACAATGGAAGATGCTCCGAGGAACTAGCCTCATTGATCCCCTCGGCACCGGTGCATAGTCGGGAAACACGCCAAACACGCGCCCAAAATTTGTGCACAGTTGACATTACTCACATGAGAACGGGCCGTTTCTACGACTCGTTCTTGAGTTCAACGGCTCGGCTATGGAACGATTTTCCGGCCTCTGTGTTTCCTCCCTCCTACAACATGGGTTTCTTCAAGACCCATGTTCACTCCTTCCTTTCCTCAAAAAGACCCTCCCAAATTATCTATGCTGGCTAAGGTTATTTTGTTACGCTGACCCCCTTAGCATAGATAATTTGGGAGGCGGTTATGTATACCGCCGCCCCGGGAACCATTTTTTTTTTTAAATAATTTCCCTCAGGGCCTATGTCATCTGGGATGCTGTGTGGAGGGTCTTTTTGAGGAGAGGAAGGAATGAACATTGGTCTTGAAGAGACCCATGTTGTAGGAAGGAGGAAACACAGAGGCCGGCAAATCATTCCACAGCTGAGCTGTTGAACACAAGAACGAGTCGAAGAAACGACCCGTTCTCATGTGACAAATGTCAACCGTGTACAAATGTTGGGCACACGTTTGGCGTGTTTCCCGACTACGCACCGGTGCCAAAGGGATCAATGATGCTAGTTCCTCGGAGCATCTTCCATTGTAATACCGGTAGAACAAGGATAGCATTCCCACCCGACGCCTGTGCTCTAAAGATTGCAATCCGTCTGTTAAGATGGGAGAATCTATCAAACGGACCGCCCGTTTCTGCACAGAGTCGAGGGTATTTTTCAGTTATTTTGGAGCTCCAGACCAGAGATGGCTGCCAAATTCAACCGTGGGGCGTACTTGTGATTTGTACAAGGTAAGCAGTTGTGTACTATTAAAGTATCTGCGGGCCCTGTACACTACGCCCAGTTTTTGGAATCAACACCTGGCTAAGGTAATTTTGTTACGCTGCCCCCCTTAGCCAATGCTATGTTTTAATTGATGAAAGCGACCGATAATCACGTTCGAAAAATATGACAAATTAAAAAATAATATACAATTTTTAACGAAAAACATTAAAACGTTCTAGCGCAGTGCCCATTTTGAAAATGGCATTTAAAATAATTTTCTGTAAATATTATATTTATTATAGGTCAATCGGTTCCATTTTTGAAATTTACACTTAAATTAAAAGCAAATTTGAGTTCATTGAACCAGATTACACACAGGACTAACTAACGCTCAACATAGACAACACAGAAATTAATTATTGTTTTCGCCTAAATTTCTTGGTACCTATCTAAGTATCTTAAAAATAAATTAACACATCCCTAGAATTTCACACAAAAGACATCAACGGTTGGACAGGACACATCCGCTCTTTCCTCAGAACAAAGAATCTACAATATATGATTATATTTTTAATCTAAATCCTCAGAAAAAGTATCAGCAGTACTTATGCAAATTAAATCCATTCCAGGACTTGTGTTATAAAATAAATTATTGTTCGCGGTCCGCTGCACTTTATGGCTTTTTTATGTTTGTGGGATGCGCGGCCATATAAGTTACAAGTACTAGCACATACATAACTGACTTGTAATATGAATTTATGAGTTGTTTATTCCTATTTCTAGGTAAGTTAAAGCGATTTACGGCACTGTTTTACCTTGTCTGTGGTTTGTGGGAAAAGGAGGAGAATAAAAGTTAAATTAATCAGCGGCAAATATAATTGCTGCTTTCCTTGAGGATAAATTCGATTACCTATGTTAATTTTTTTTTGTTATAATTTGCATTTGTTCGGTGTATTATTTGGGTGAATTGAGTAAGAAAGTGAAAAGTATTTATTTTTTATAAGTTATATTTTATAGATTACTAGCTGGTCCCAGCATGCGTTGCTATGCCATTTAATAAAGAAATTGTTTCTCCCTGAGTGTCCTTTCCCATTCGTCCCGTTCCCCTTTCGCCTCTCCTTCTTCTCCTGCGTCCTCTTCCCCTCTCGCGTTCCCACTCCGTCACCTCCACCTTCCCTCTCCCCACTCCACTCCCCCCCCCCCTTCCCCCGTCCCGCGAACCCCCTACCGAGTTCCCCTCCCCCCTCACACATCCCCTTCCCCTCCCTCGTTCCCCTTCCACTTCCTCGCCTTCCCTCTTCCCTTTCCCGCTCCCCCCTATTCAATCCCAGTACATTCAGTTTTTAAACAGCCCGCGTGCCACCTTTTACAATTTTTATTCAAATTTCCATTTTTCATGTATATTAAATTTCGTACCTAACATAGGTACCCATTTAAAATATCTAAAATTCTTGATTCGATTCAAACTATTAGGGAAGTACTTACTTTAAATAAATTTATCAACTTAAAGATTTTCAAAAATAGAATCCCGATTTAACAATCATCGTTTTGCAAAATGTCATTCTCAAACACGCGAACTGTCAAACGTGCGATGGTCGTTAGGTTTTCTGAAATTATCCAATTTTCTTAATTTTTCTCTCCGTAAGAACCATCCTCGTACTTCAAGGAATATTCTAAAAAAAGAATTAGCGAAATCGGTTCAGCTGCTCTCGATATTTGCGCTTAGCAACAATTTCGGCGATTCATTTTTATATACAAGATATTAGTTAGCTCCACACTTTTTTAAAATTTGTTATATTTTATAGTTTATATTAGTTAACTCCGCCGAAGAGGCTCTGAGAAAACAAGTCCCTCGCCTTACCCCTCGACCACGTAGGGTACCGATTGCAGGCAAAATACTTGCAGAACTTGATAAAACGATTATTAAATTTTATTTACATTCTTTAAATTGAATAAAAAAACAAGAATTTTTTTTAATGTTTTCTGGTGATAAAGTCAACCAGTTGTCTGTGAGGATTAAATTGTTCCACGTCCACTGATTTTAACCTTTTTTATTTACACAGAAACCCCTAATAGCAATCATTATCCCTCCATCAACATTAATCCCTTATATCCTATATCATCTTTAGGGATGCTATGTAAAGGACCTTTTCTAGCAAAGACGAAGTACACCTCAATCTTGAAGAACCCATTACAAAGGGTTATCCTATTGGAGTCAAACCTTACGGCCATGGAGGGCCTCGATTAGTTCCACCATAGCATAACTTGTATAGATCAAATTTCAGTATTAACAGGTTCAATATGTTATTATTGAATGCCGGATCTGAGCTTTGAGATAATTTAGCACACAGTTAACGATTTACATTACTGCCAACAGACAGTTATGGCAAGATTTTCAATTACCTGTACAGCTAAATATTATACGACGATGCATTTATATTTTTTATAACGTGTACTTACTTGTATCAGACACCAGTTTTCGCCTAGAAGGAATACGTTACTAAAATTATTGTATTTTGTGAAGCCTAAAGTCAATGGTCAAGTGGAGAAAGAAGTTACCCGAAAAGATCGTGTTCCGATCTCTAAATACAATTGTTTGTTACTAGATTTTAAAGAAAAATAACTGTGGATGCCTATTTCCTGGAAATAAAAAAGGTGGTCGATTTCTTCAATAATTCACTTGTTTGTTAGTGGCGGTGTTGGTTTTGAAATGAGAATATGTGTAGTTTCTAGCGGGATGTCATTTATACAGTAGTTACCTACCTCTCCCTAACCATTACCTTACTAAAAAGTATTTGAAATTTGAAACAATGGCAAGAAAAGTAGCAAATTCGACTGCATTTGTTTCGAAAAACAGAAGAAGAATTGGAAGCAAACTGTTATTGATTTTCGTGTGCAAAATCTCGTTTATGAATTAAAAATAAGGTATTTGACCATCTCGAAAGTATACAACATCGTTTTGTGTTGTTGTGGCGATAATTACTTCGAGGTATCGCGGTGGAACTTTATAACTATATTGTTGTGCTCTTTAGCAGAGGTACAGTGGTAAGTGATTGGTTATCCTTTTTCATTGCTTCCTTAGTTTTCCCCACACATATTATCACCCAATTCCAGCAAACACCATTTCATTTAGTTTCATTGTTGGTATTTACAGTCCATTCCCAAGTGCATCTGAAGCTGTAATTCGTAAGCTATTTTGGATGCAACAGGCCGAGTGGTACAAATTATCGCGCGTCGTGTACTCAGGTTTTGCGAATTTAATTCTCTTCTAGCCAAGATCTTTCTCTTCATCGTAATACGTGCAATAATTTCCCTGACAATGATGGAAGTTGAAAGAACTCAAACGTTGTCAAAATTTTTGAGAGTGTAGTATTCAAAGTTCGCGAACTTACTCGGTTTGACGTCGGTGACACACGACAGCTTATATTGTGACGCAATATTGTCAACAGAGGAAGCTCTCTGTTATTTAGGAACCATGTCGTACCTACTTCATTTTAAAAACCAACAAAAACAGAAGAAACCTGCGGACAGGGGTGAAGAAAATAGAGCGTTTATCATCCTATATGAATTTAGTGAGAGAATTAGGTGAAGAGACGGAAGATTTAGGTAATTATTTGAGAATGCAAGAGCATGAGCCGCCGTATGAAGAATTCTTGCACTTAGTTATACCTGCCGAGCGATTTTATATCTTTTGTGGGATCGTTATTAGATAACGGACGTTATCTTCTGTCAGAATTGTGTGATTTTTACATATTTTAGCTTAGATCATTTTAAAAACGAATTCCTGCAAGTATGCATGATTATTTGTTCATTTAATGTACGGTGTGCATAGAAAAAGCAAATAACAGCCATAAAAATCTCACAAATCTGACAGGAGTTATCTAATAACGATCCCAAAAAAGATATAGAATCGCTCGGCTGGTATAGCTAAACAGGATATTAGCACGCATGATATTAGCACGCATTTCACTTCATGAGCCGTTAAGTGTAAAGTTGCTATTTTTGGCAACCATCGCATTTGGCATCACAAAATACCCCAATTGGAGATGTCATAGTCCCACTTGCAAAAGTTAATGTTTTGTGCGGTATTAACATTAAATCCTTGGTATTTATGAGAATTGCTAGCTTTGAGTTGGAAGTTGAAACTCTTGTGCAAAATCACATTTAAAAAGAAGAATGATGATCAAATACTCCATAAATTAGGAGAAGTGACAGGCCTCGGTGACTTCGAGGTGGAATAGAGAAGTGGTGTGTTTGAAGTTATGAAGGCATTGTGGGAAGGAATTTGGGGAATGCGGCCTTCATTGTGCCCGGGAAGGGTTCCCGCGGACCCGAGCGCCGGATGTGCGGTGGCGACCCCAACCGCCCATATTTATCAGTTTTACATTAACTCTGCAATGGCTTTCCGACTGTGGAGTATTGACGTAATCTTGTGCTAAAAACTAAGTTTCCTCTTCAGACAGATATACTTTATAATTACAGCTGCTGGGGATGTGACAAGATTTATGTGGATCAGAACGGACCATCCTGATCTCAGAACACTCTTGAGCGTGCAAATTCGGCCATCCGGACAAATGACGAGCTTATTATTATAACTTATATGAAACCGGTCGTTACTTAGGATTTGCTCCAAATTACGCAGGCAATTGAAATTTACAAAACCCCATAAATAGAGACGATGGGGCCAAGCTTAATAGTTCTTGGTATGTGGTAATTTATGACTACGACAAAACTAAACGCCGAAAACCATAGTAATTTGCTTAAATTCCGGCCCTAAGAGGAGTTTACGCGTGCAACACGATATCTCTTCTACACACCACAATCTACACAATTACAGTTCTGTTTGACTTTTGAATTATTGAGCCATGTTGTGCCACTATTCCTATGCACTTTTGAGCCAATGTTTACGACCACTCGGTATTCATCATCAGGTCAGATCTTGTGTATTTTTTTTTGTAGTTGGTTAAATGTTTTGTTTCTTATAACGCTAAGAAGTGGAGCAAATAGAGAACCAAACGCGCAGAAACGAACGTTAATCTCACTTGTCTGGTTATTGAGACATGGCGTGACTTGGCCAATTGGCCATATTTTGTGTTTCTTCACTTCTCAGCTTTCTTTTCTTAATAAAGAATTCTCTATAAAGATTGGCTTTGAGGTTAACTTCATGGCCTCCTTTGTGGAGTTTGATGGGGATAACTATGTATTTGTTATCTTAATATTTAGAAGTATTAAGGTAACATATTGCGTTACCTACTGGATACCTATTGCAATCCTAGAAAGCTACGAACGCTATAGGTATCCATTCACCCGAAGAGAGGATGCTAATTTGAATGAAAATGTATTCAAACTAACGAACCAGGCAGTAAGAGATCGCCAGCTGCTGAGCCAGTCGATACATGGTGATTTCGTAAGCAGCACTTCCTCACACCCCTCTTCTCCATCTACTTCCCCTCCCCATTACCTTCAGCCTCAGGAGCAGAAAATGAAAATGGCGACCCTATTCCCTTGGAAAAAATTCTGAAGTCTTAAATATTTAATCATCAATCAATACAGTTACCAATTTTCGTAGAGCGCTGAAGATGTTTTTATGAATTTTATGAAAGTGTCTATTTTTATTTCTTCATGTAACATAATTAGTAATAATTACCGACTAGAAGGAATGCCCAGAATATTTAAAAAATGACATCAATTGCTTTTAAAAATTATAAATGACCATGTAGAATCTACCCACTTGGCCTCAATCAAAATCAATATCAAACAACGGCAACTAAGAAACTATGAAACTTTCCATGTTCCTTTACAAAGAACCAACTTATCTTCTCCCAACCTCTTCTCTCGTGCGAATGTGTCGACTATAATAATATATATAATCCATTGCATAGTTAGCAAGATGTCGAACAAAGTTTATGATAGCCCTCAGAACTTCACTAAATTTCTTGAATCTCTTATTTTAACTTGACTTTACTTTTTACCTAACTGTAGGTATTGTTTTTTTGGTATTGTTGTTTTACATACTTATTATTGTTTTTGTTTTCATTTATACACTGTTTTATCTTTACATTATTTATTTTAAATATTCTTGTAGTACACCGTTAGTTACTTCCCGTCCCCATTACCTTCAGCCTCACAACATACCCCAATTGGGGATGCCATAGTCTTACTGGTTTCAGACGGGAGCTGCTGGTACTCTTGTGAGGTATTCACAAAAAAGCCGAGGCTGCGGGCAGCCAGTACGACTAGGTAATGTATGTAGCTCCTACAACCTACAATTGCCTGGTACAAATCTTGGATGCGGCAGCCTATCTGCCTAGTGCGTTCCTAGCCTCAGTTGTGAAAATTTGCGATGTTAGTTTTTGTCTTTCATTATAATCGTTAGATTAATTTAATGCTTTAATAGTCTCTTCGTGGTAAATGAGAACCACTGGTTAAGTAAATTATATTGTAGGAGGGATGGTATATTTTGCTTCTTTGTCATCTGAGGTCACTTGATTATAATAATTGTTCGGCATTTTGTTTAGGTAGGAATCTATATATTTCCTTACATTTTGTCGGTATGCAAGAAATTACTTGACTAATTTATTACCTTCATTAATTGTGTTTCTAGGGTGATCAGATGCGGCTTTTGACAATTTTTCAGGGCTGGCAAGGAGTGAGTGCCAAGACCGAGTTTTTTTGACGGTTCGTCCTATCTGCCTACCCCTGTGGGGAACTGGCATGGTGGCTAGTTAGTAGTTAGTTAGCTAGTTAAATTAAAAGAGCCCTCCGCTCCTCGCATCACCATTGCACAATGCTGGCTCGAAGGAGTAACACCGTGTAGAGCGGCGTACGAACGCTGGAAAAATATAAAACGAAGATTGTCGTAACTATAACATAGTCGTTTTCAATTTTACCCACGACTTTGTCCGGTATGAATAGGTAGGTATTCTAAATTTATTTTTTTAGAAGCGGAAAGAATTTGTACATTTGAAAAAAATTATGTCCTTTTTATTCTGGAAACTGTTTTTTTTTTATAGAAATCCCGCATGATATTGTGAATTAAAAGCTAAATGACTCTTGTCCCACAAATATTGAGTTATTTTAATTATTAGGTTAGGCTGGGTTAGGAGCAGATGAATCGAACTGGCTTTTCCTGGTGTAACAATATAAAATACGAGTATAACGTATTACTAACAAAAAAGAAAAAAAAAATAACGTAACAAATCACCAGTCGCCATTATCACGACAAACACACGAAGAGTGGTTGGACTACAGTTTAAATAAAGTATTTATTTTTGAATTGACGGCACCTACCTACCTAGAGTAATAATCCCTGTTCGAATAATTTAAATGTACTCCCTGTTCGAAATCGTATAAAATTTCCACGTATTTTCGTGAACATCATCTTCCATTCCGCGTGCGCCGTTCATGAAATGACATTGTCCCCTGCGCGGTCCATAAATGGTCATCCACATTCAGAAAATTATTTGAATACAAAACGCTGTCCTGTCGTCTTATTTTGGCGGGAATCACGATAATATAACAACGATAATAGCAAGATGGCGGCCGAGGAATGTTGACGGGTGTCAAAGGTCCAGACGCTCGTATTGTAATGCAACTGACGTCTCGGGCTTAGACGTTTATGGAGGTGACAATAAATTATGTTTAATTATAAATTACGTTAAATTGACGACCTCCACGGCAGAGTGGTAAGAACACCAACATGGCCCGACAACATTTTCCGTTCGGAGCAGAAATAAAAAAATTGCGACCTTATTCCCTTGGAAAAAAATTCTGAAATCTTAAATATTTAATCATCAATCAATACAGTTGCCAATTTTCATAGAGCGCTGAAGATGTTTTTATGATTTTTATGAACGTGTCTATTTTTATTTCTTCATATAACATAATTACCGACTACAAGAAATGCCCAGAATATTTAAAAAATGACAACAATTGCTTTTAAAAATTATAAGTAACCATGTAGAATCTTCCCCTTGGCCACAATAAAAATCAATACCAATCAACGGCAACTAAGAAACCATGAAACTTTCCATATTCCTTTACAAAGAACCAACTTATCTTCTCCCAACTTCTTCTCTCGTGCGAAAGTGTCGACTTTAATATTATATTATATACTTGTATATAATCCATTGCATAGTTAGCAAGATGTCGAACAAAGTATGTGATAGCCTTCAGAACTTTATTAAATTTCTTGAATCTCATGTTTTAACTTGACTTTACTTGACTCAAACTGTAGGTACCTATTGTTTTTTTTTTGGTGTTGTTGTTTTACATACTTATTATTGTTTTTGTTTATACATTTATACACTTTTTTATGTTTACATTATTTATATTGAATATTCTTGTAGTACCTACACCGTTATAGGACGGTTAATTTTGTATTAGGTACGTAGGGGAGACCTAGGAGAGTTGTGACAAAGACGATTTCTCCCTACTTATAATAGTTAGAGACATTGTAACAATGCTCGTTTGTCGCTTTAGAGACGCGCTACTTCACTCAGTACCCGCCGGCGGCGCACGAGAAGCGGTTGCGTAATTACGACGCCTGCGTGCAAAAAAATGCGAAAAATAAGTTTTTATTCAAAATTTTGAATGAATTTATATCATGTCTTATTACATGTGCGTTGTTGCGTTATTTTTTCTTAAGTTGTATGGTTATTTAAGTCTTAAAGCGTTGCATTGATCTTTTGTGTTTGCGTCGTGTTTACAAAATATGAAACATTATTCGGACCAAGTCATAATTTTGAGCACCTAGGAGAGTTGTGACAGCCTGTCACAACTCTCCTCTTGCCTTCATTTTTCTGCTGGGTTATTTCGACACTTCTTAAAATTAATTTGCGAAGTCTGTATGTGTTTTTGTGCAATCGTGTTTTAAGTACAGTCCGCAATAAAAGCTTGTCTCAAAAAATAATTTTCGATAAAAAAATTTTGGACTTGTGGTGTGATGTTGCATGCTGGATGACTACTTTTTTGTTTCAGAATGCCTCATAACTACACACGAAAGACTGATAAAGGCACTGCTAGTGTCGAAATACTCAAATAGTCTAAATACAAAGCTGTCACAACTTACCTCGGTACCTGTCACAACTTACCTCGGTGTAGTTGTTCTTTTAGTTGATTTTCTCGGAAACCGTAATACTTTAATTAATTTTGATGATTGTTTTGGAAAGGGAAGGAATGGTGCTACCGTAATTTACATAGATCATAAATGTGGAATATTTCTTGAGCGGGATATGTCCCTTAAATTAAAAATTGTCACAACTCTCCTAGGTCTCCCCTAGTTTTTTTCAATTTCAACAGTATCATCTTTGAGTTTTTGGTTCCATTAACGAGCAATGACAATATTTTCACGACAGTTTATCCCTACCCACAGCATCCCCAAAGATAATATATTCCTTGAGGGAAGAATTAATTTTTAAATTTCTGCAATAGATCTATTTTATTTAACTATTTAGTGTATTTTATGTCCATTTATTGTAGATACTGTTTTTTGCATTTGAACCACGCCAACACAAAAATATTTATGTATGTTTGTAGGTTAGCATCTTCTGACGAAGGAAGGGATCTTCCGAAACCGCTAGATTTCATTTTGGGAGGCGAATATGGGTACCGCCGCCCCGGGAACCATTTATTGGATAATCAAAACCCCATCAAAGGACGCCACAAGTTTGGTGACTGACTCGTTGAGTTTTGTTAGGATCTGTGCTGCATCGGGAGAGACTGATCGAGGTGGACATTTTGTCATTTTCTGGATTCATACTCTGGAGGACCTGATTCCTGCCCACTCCTCACCTTTACCTTTTGCATTCCCAGGATTTCAACTCCTTCCTTTTCTTAAAAATAATCTCAACACTGCACCCCCAAAGATGACATAGAAGCTAAGAGATTGTTTCCCTCATAGTCTACTGTGTGGAGCTGACGTGAAATAAAAAAAAATGTTTTAAAAAATATGTTATGTGTTTCTATTACGTTTTTTTTTTGTATTTGAATTTGCACATTTTTGTTGTTTATTTAGAATTTTATGTGTTATTGCTTTTCTTTAATATGGCAGGTATTTGTATATGATGTGTAAGCACCTATCTATTAAACATCCCACCTAACCACTCAGGAATATAAACCTTTTATTTTAGTACTAATGTTAATTAAAATACGCATTAGTTTATTAGTTTGTAGGTGGAAGATTCCGTTAAGATCATAAGAATTTAATTATAAATTAGTTTAACACAAATTCGGAATTAAATTTAAAAATCATATTACCTTACAAATTGAGTCTTCTCAAATTTCAGCTTCACGACTAATAAAAAGTAATACTGGAAATAAATTTGTGTTTCTTTCAATATATCTTTTTGCCCAGTTTCATAATTATGTATTCCTATTATTATTAGAAACTTCATTTATGGATTGTTGGTAAAAAAACTATGTCTAAATTCATAATTTTAAAAGGTCGTTTTATAAAAAAATAATGCATAAAATATGCAAATCTGGCTTTGCCGCCTCTACGCGTCCATCGGAATATTGAAAGGATAATAAATATGGAAGACGTGAGAATGGTCAACCGGATGTCCCCCTTCCTACAGCCCCCGCCTTACCCCTTATCTTTCTCTCTCTGATATCTCCGCACTTGAAGTGCTGTCGGCGTGAAGATGTGATGTTCACCATTTTTCAAGGTCTGGTGAATTTTCCCCAGTTATGGGGAATTTTTCCTAAATATTTGGAAAAATTTACGATAAAACTGTTTAAAAAAATATATTATGTCTAGGAAACTTGTGATCTTGTATAAATATAGGTAATTTACTTTTTATTTAATTTGTAATGCAGTTTTTTCTGGATTGACAAGTTAACTAACGTTTATCGGTCAGTGGCTGAGTTGGTCAAGTTTAGGTCCCACCCGTGCGTCGTGTGTTGAAAGTCCTCCATCACGAAATAAGCAATATTTTCCGCTTACTATGGTCCTAGTGGGAGATTTTCAAATAATGTCAGTTTATTCGTAACCCGGGAATGTTTGTCTTTCTTTTTAAACTAAAAAAAGAAAAGATGTTTCCTATCCATTGAAGGCCTCCGTGGTCAAGGGGTAAGGCTCTCGACTGCGAATCCGTAGGTCGCGGATTTAAATCCCGGCTTGCACAAGCAAATTTCATTGAATTAATTTTTGCTGTTTTACAAATAATTCATTAAAAATTAATGTATAGTAGGTATATTTGCGGCACGTTCCAGATTTGAAGATACTCTCAGAAAAATCACTATTCAGAATTTAAAGGTTGCTTGGGCCAGGCTTTAGTCGCGTTTGGTGACCAGATCTGAATAGTCAGGTACTACCCACGTTCCTCTTCCCCATCTCCTTCACATCCCCGCTACCTTCATCCTCACAACATACCCAAATTGGGGATGCCATAGACACCTGGCTTTAGACGGTTGGGGTAGTTGGAAGTCTTAAGCGATATACATGAACAAAAAATTTTTAATGACAACTGAAAATGTTAGTAAAAACAGTATAATTTGTCTACGTATCTCACAAATTTTCTAAATAAAAAAATGAAAAAAACGTATCAAAGAGTGTTTATTTTTGTGCATTGGAACTCGAAAAACCCGACAATATTTGAAAAAACTTCAGCTACCATAAATTTACTTGTGTCACGATTTCATGAGGGAATGCTTGTGGAAAACTTAGTTAGACAAATCAAACCCACGACGCCTAGCTGGCTACTTAACGTATTTGTCAACCCAGCCACTAACCAGTCAAATAAGTGTTTTCAACCTACCCTACATTACAGTTTGGGAGGTGGGTATGTGTCCCGCCGCCCCGGGAACCATTTATTGGATAACAACACCTCTGCCATAGGGGTTTGCCACGTTTGGTGACTTAGCAGGGATGACCGGTTTCATGAGGTGAAGTTTATTCGGGTCTTGGCGGCGGATGCGTCTGCCCGCCAGCTGCATGGCAGGCAGGATCGGGAGAGAATGGCTGAGGGAGTCCTTTTGACTTGTCCGGCTGTACTCTCTCGGAAAATCGCCTTGCACCGCAGTGGGACGGATGAATTCATACGTCCGTCACTCCTGGACACACTGACCCCCAGATTCTTACCCCACCCCTAATACCTTTTTCCTTCCCAGAACTTTCTCTCCTTCCTTTCTTAAAAAGACCCTTCACAAAGCATCCCCAAAAACGACAAAGGCCCTAAGGAGAATTATTTTCCTCAGGGCCTCCTGTGTGGAGCTAAAGTTAATTTTTTAAAATTATAACAGCGAAATTATTATTTCATTTGGTATTATGGCGGTAGGTACTGTAAACCTAATTTCTGGGAAAACCAATTTTTTGACATCACATCACTAAAAATACTTCCTCGCCATCTGTGCGTACTAACCTTCCCCCTTCCTTCTCTTCCCCGAACTTCCCACCGCCACATCCGGTCGCGTTGCGCGCAGCACGCCTCGCGCATGAGAAGCCTCCGTTAAACAATGTTCATACTATCATACGTGCAATAAACCACTATAGCTTCTGGTTAGTTCAAACACGTTCAACTGCTCAAGTCTTGACTGGTTATAATATCAATTAATCAACCTGCCTAGAAGAGCACGGAAGTTGTACAGGGAGGCTCTATTGCAGTATTGCTTGTAAAACTCGAAATAATAAACTTTAGAAAATACACAATTTACTCTTTTTTTTTCTTGGAATAACTTTTCAAATATTGTCGGGTTTTTCGTAACCCGGGAATGTTTGCCTTTCTTTAAAAAAAAACCTTTATTGTAATTGTTGATAAGTAAATAAAGGTAGCAGCCCAAGATGTGGGAAAAATAGTTGAAGAAAGTATTGTTAATTCCGAATTTGAAATAAGGGATCGAAAAAATGTAGTAAAATCAACAGATTTCAATGGCCGAGTTGGAGACACTCTGTCTCGGTAAGACAAGAGATCCTGGCTTCGATTCCCTTTGTACCGTTAACGTTTTATTTTTCTTTGTTTTGATCTGTTTCATTTAGATGTATTAGTATTATCTTCTTCTTCAATGATATAAAACATGATTTTAATAAAACTTTAAAAAAAACATATCTGAATACTCCATTGCTAAAGATAAATACGCAGGGCAATAAGTCAAGATATACTGGTTAATCACAGTTTGAATACATGTTTTGTTCAGAGAAATATTAAATTTCACGCTACGAAACTGTATTGTAATGCTCTACAAAATCAAAAAAATATATATAACAGAAATGAACATATAATATATTTAACCCATTGTGATTTAACTCAACATATGTTTTTAACCCAACTTAAAAACTTGTTTGAGAGAACCGAGTGATAATCGACTTGCAAGCAGTATGAAGACAAAGACCTAAAAACTAAATGCAAAAATATATTTTTTTTAAATACTGGTGCCTCAGAAGAGGAAAGAGAGCAGGACGACCTCCGTAGTCCAGTGGGTAAGACTCTTGACTCACAATCCGGAGGTCGCGGGTTCGAACCCGGCATGCGCAAATAAATTTTATTTGATTAATTTGTGTTATTTCACAATTAATTCATTTAAAATAATATATAGTATATTTGCGGCATGTTCCAGAGTGGAAGATACTATCAGTATCGCCCTGGTGTAAGACCACCATTCAGAATTGAAACGTTGCTTGAAAATGGCTTTAGCCGTGTTTAGTGACCAGATCTGAATAGCCAGGTACTTCCCAACCTTCCTCTTCCCCACCTCCTTCCCCTCCCCACTACCTTCAGCCTCACAACATACCCCAATTGGGGATGCCATAGTCTCACTGGCTCCAGACGGGAACAGTTGAGATTCTTGTGCGGTATTCACTGTAAAAAAAAAAAAAAGGACGGTGAAAACTGTGACATTACTCCTATAATATTATGCTTGATACTTACACTATGTACAAGATTTGCCTATACACTAATATAAATGTGAAATGTAAACATTGATATTGGCCGTGATCCGTTATTAGCACGATACCGTGTGCGCTATAGTGTCGCTAATATCATTAACCAATATTACTGCAAATCGAATAAATGGGTATTTTTAACCCTTGCCTACGAAGCCTCAACTTTTTCTGTCATTTTTTGTTAAAGAATGTTGGTCTACATTTATTCAAAATTTCCATATCTTCAGCAATACGGAACAGTCTCTCCACACCATGAACAGTAAACACCTGTCCACTAAACTAAACTATTACGGAGCCTTTTCACTCCTTATTTCACCACCAATTTGGGCGTTTCGCGTTAATTTGTTGCTTGTCTCGGAAGATATTAGTTTTTTCCTTTCTTATAATCCGTCAAGTTTCAGCTCGATCGGATATCAGGAAGAGGGTTAATTTCCCCTTCCAAAATTTCATTCATACATTTCACTTCATTATTCATTCAATCGAGAAAACAAATAAAAATTAAAATAGATGTTTTAAAAAAATCTTAAATTTCTTGTAAAGTCTTTCTCTCGTGACATTTTTAGGCGAACGAAATCAAATCTTAAATATTCTATATTTACCGTTTGTCGTTTAGGACAGTTTTACATAAGGGAACGTACCCATACTACGTGACGTTTAGGGGGGGGGGGGGGGTCTTCAAAATGTCACGCTTGGTACAAATTTCAAAAAGTTGGTCACGTACTATGGGTACGTTCCCTAAGATAGAAGATTTGTAGTGACCGACCGAAGGTTCGGTTTCGGTTTCGGCAAAAAATTCTAGTTTTGGCATCAGTTTCGGTTTCGGCAGAAAATCTGCCAAACCTTCGAAACTCTGCGTTCGTGAATTATCGCGCTTCATTCGACTGACTTCGGGCGAGTTCGTGGCTCGTGTGTCACATATTATAACGTGACGGCATATTATAGTTTTTTTTTTAAATTTAGTAAGATAATCATATTCAAAAAATAAAAGCAGTAATACCAACAAAAAGAAAAAAAAATCACATAAGTAGGTACTTCAATTATTGTTTTTTTGTTTATTTATTTTAAAACGTGTTATAAGAAATTTGTGATTGTAAGCGCAATAAAAATAAAAATAATCAATTAATGAGATCCTTCCTTTATAATGTAAGTGTTGATTATTGACAATTTTTTTGTTCCAAGATGTAAAAAATATACACATATTTTTTCACATAATTCAACTATCGTTTTTTTTTTTTTATTTCATTTAACACGTGTTAACTTTCTGTATAAGTATAAAAAATAAGCCAAATTTCGGTAAACAATAGATTTTTAGCATGTCTAAAAAAGTTTCGGTTTCAGTTTCGGTTTCGGTAGAAAATCCTGTTTCGGTCGGACACTAAGATTAGTTTGAAATTCAAATTCAAATTAATTTCCCCTTTGAAAGATTCGCGTGTTTTTTACTTGAACGTTTTTTTTAAGTTTTTATTGTTATGCGTGCTTTTGTTTGTTAGTTAAAAAAGATGATTGTCCTTTGTCACCTTCAATTTTACAAATCACAGTGCATTCCAGGAATATATTCACATCTTCAGTAGTAAATAATTCCTTCCTTCCGCGTGCCACGGACGTGCCAGAGTCCGGCGAAGTCTGTAACAGGAAAGCAGAGGTGCCCAGGATGTCAACAACCTGTTTAATTAAATGTTTTCTAGGTACTACCGACCAGCTGATGGCATGAGACCGTGTTCACATGCTAGAAATATAATTTCTTCACTCTATTCAGCGCGCATTCGATCCGATGTTTGTCTATTGGCCGCTTCCTCTATATGGCTGCGTTATGAATGTTTTCCTAAGGCAAATTTGGGATTGTTCCCAGTTTTGTATTCTGTACAAGTTGTGATTATTTTAATGGCGAATTAGTTGCAATAATAATGATTATATAACGGGGGGTCGTGGGAGGTAGGAACGTGGAAAGGAAGACAGGAAATGAACACGTTTTGCTTAGTTTGTAATAACGACCCTAGATTGTATCAGTATTTATTCCTTGAAAGGAAAATATTATTTCAATAAATGAAGATAATATTAGCGAAACTCAATCGAAAATCTGGAAACAGAAAAATTATAAAAAAGTAAGGGCACATCTGTGGCTCGAACCCAGGACCTTCGGCTTTCCGGGCTGCGACTCTACCAACTGACCTAATGTGTCCCTATCCGATTCGGTAATTTTTAACTGTATCATACTTTGACTTAGAACTACCAACATTATCTTCATTTTCTTAACGCATATTTTATTGGCTGCTATCTTTATGAACGATTGCAAGATTCAAACCTGAACTAAATGCTATCTAGATAGTGTCTTGAATAATACTTTTATCTTGGACTTGAAGAAAAGTCAATAGATGTCGAATATGTCATCTTTGGGGATGCTGTGTGGAGGGTTTTTTTAAGGAAAGGAAGGAGGAGAGTTCTGGGAAGGAAATGGGTTTAAGGGATGGGTAGGAATCTGTTGTTCAGTATGTCCTGATCATCCGCCTCCAAGACCTAGACAAACCTCACCCCATGAATCCGGGCACCCCTACATAATCACCAAACGTAGCGAACCACTTGGGGTGACCTATAGCAGAGGTGTTGGTTATCCAATAAAGGTTCCCGGGGCTGCGGTACCCATTCCCGCCTCCCAAATTGTAAAAAGGAGGTCTTTCGACCTCCCCAACCAGAATCCCTGAACGCATCACCTTACACCGCAGTTGGAGGGTTGGATTCAAACGTCCGTCACTTCTTGATACACAGACCCCCATACCTATTTCCTCCCCAGAACTTCCTCTCCTTAAAAAAAAACTCCACATAGCATCACCTAAAACAAAATAGACACCGAGGAAAAGTATTTTCCCGAGGGCCTCCTGTGTGTAGCTTTGAGGAAATTCATTTTGAAGGAAATGTCTTTATCATTTTATTTATTAGCATTATAAACAGTCTTTATTAATCCTACTTCCTATCATACTAATATTATATAGGCGAAAGTTTGTATGGATGTATGTTTGTTACTCTTTCACGCAAAAACTACTGAATGGATTTTAAAAATTCTCTACTAATAGAAAGCTACATTATTTGCGAGATCTATAGGCTATATATATTGGTAAGCTTTGGCGTTATGAATAATCTCTGGCGTTCTGAAATTATTTATCATACGTTTTCTGTCTATAACAAAATCGATTTATTGCAAACGTCAGAAAAAAAGCAAACCAATTGTCAAATGCCAATTGTTAAAAAGAGTGCTTTATTGGCGTCGTACTTAATAACTATCTCTAAAAATGAATCACCGAAATGTATGTATGCGCATAAACCCGGACGACTGCACCAAATTGGTTTTCTTTTTTTTGTTCGTTATTTTGTATAAAACTACCGTTGAGTTCAGGCATTATGAAATTTGTATAAAAAATCATAAAAGGTGGTACGCGAGCAGTTTGAAAACTGAATGTATCGGGAATGAATGTGTGGAATGCGAGAGGTGAGAGGGGGAAGTGGGGAGGGGGTATTGGGAGGGTGTTGGTGGAGGGGGAAAGGGGAGGGGGAAGATGGTGGGGGAGTGGTTAGGGGAGGGAGAGGGGGGAGGGAAGGAAGGGGAAAGAGGAAGGATGGAGGAGGGTGTGGGGAGGGGTAGGGGTGGGGGGAAGGGGGTTGATGGGGGAATGGTGTGGGGAGAGGGAATGTGGTGGGGTAGGGGGTGAGGGGAGGGGTGTGTGGAGGGATAGGGGGAGAGGGTTAATGGGGGAGTGGAGTGGAGAGAGGGAAGGTGGAGGAGGCGGAGTGGGGTGGGAGAGGTGGGAGGGAAGATAGGGGAAGGGGGAGGGGTGGAGGAAGGTGGAGGGTGGTGGAGTGGGAGGGGTATGGGGGGAGGGGGATTGATGGGGCGAGTGGAGTGTAGGGAGCTTTTGTGAAGGGGGAGGGGGGAGGGGGATTGATGGGGGGGGAGTGGAGAGTGGGGAGAGGGAAAGTTGAGGAGGCGGAGTGGGAAACCCCTAATACCATGCGAGCGAAGTCGCGGGAAAAAGCTAGTTCTTATTTAACAGTGTTAGGAATATTTATGTCATTGACCATCATGCACCAATAAAATAACGACATTTAAATTTGAGAATACATAAAAATATTTTTTTCTTTAATTTTTTTGATACTGGGTGGAAGTTTATTATTAGGTATGTAGAACTTCTTTGTCCAGGGATTTTTATTTTTATACGATTGTAAGGTGAAGGTTTATTTAGTGAGACTATTCAACGCCAATGTTAGATCCGTGTGCCTGTAATGTAGGTATAAAGGTCCACTGGACAGTGGATAAGGGTATAACCACCGGAAAACTAGTCGAGTGGTTTCTGAGGAATTCATGCGGAAAGTTATGCGCAATACCTGTCACATCCTCAACATCCTGAGATACTGGTCACTACATTTTCAACGGTGACCAGACAGAATAACTCCTTTAAAAAGTCATTAAAAGGGATGTAAAATTAGGTAAAGTTACGGGCTTTTAAAAAAAATCTTCACTTTTATGTACTTTTCGGAGGGGTGTTGAAGTCCCACTTTGTTGATTTGTCGTGGAACCATTTTGAACTTGAGGCATCGTAAAATATTAACTATATTTATTCACCATAATCTCGATAATCTTCAATAATCGGTAGCTAGATGCCATTGCTAATGAAATTAAGGTATTTAAAAGATTTTATAATCTACTCTATCGTAGGTGGCGCGAGTTTCATTATTTTACGGAAAAGCGCTTTTTACGGGTTATGCTTCGAAATAATAAGATTAATTAATTGTTTGTGCCCGTACATACGCCATATGAATATGAATAAATAATTTAGGTCATAAACAATCTCAAATCTTTCAAGAAAGGCTAACAAATGCATTATCGTATCGGTGATTCCATCCAACATTGTACTTGTTAAGGCTCCGCAACCGGGCTCGAAAAGAAGAAGATGGAGAGATACGAAATAATGTTAGATGAGAGTGCTAACATTTACAGCGACAAAATCGATGCGAAAATGTTTAATAAAACACGACTTGTTTAAAATAGAGTAAATATTTCGCGGGCATTGTCTTAAACAGCATTTAAAGAAACACTGTGAATTGTTATAATATAACTTGTAAAATAACTGAAACAAACGTGTTTTTAATAATTTTTGAAACATTCTTTGCGATTTTTTTCTATCGAGGGAATTTTATATAGTTTGCGTTTCGGGCAATATCTAAATATTTTCTTCAAGAATAACATATATTTTTTTAAGAGCTTTAAAACTTAACGCGTTTAAGGGGGATATGTAAGAAATCGGTAGAAATTAGGGATTATCCAACAGACCTTTTAAATATTTTAAATTTAACGATTTAGTCCAAAAAAACATAATAATTCCAATAAGAAAAGAGAAACAAAATCTCAGCTTTTTAACTAAAAGACGTACTGGTCAAAAATATATATTTCCAACACAAAAATGTAACACCTAATTTGCACAACATCATTACTTACGAGTATATCCAGAGAAAAAAATACTTCAACGGAATATATCAAAACAATCATAGTCGATTAATGCCTACTTAAGAGCAATTCAATGTAAAATTAAAAAATTATTGTCTTAAATTTTTTTTTATTTGTCTATTTTTTAATGTTCATATTTCCATCATAATTAATTACAGATACAATTTTTTTTCCTGAAGCTCGCTCCCCTTTTACACACAAGCACCCGCTTCTGTAGAAAAGATACATAAAAAATAACGTCTTCGAAAACTAATTTTATAATTTACTAGAGAACTAGAGATTTTCCGGCATGCGTTGCAAAGCCACTTCAATAAAGAAATTGTTTCTCCCTGCGTGACCTTACCCATTCATCCCCCTTCTCTTTCAGCCTCCCTTTCCCCTCCCTCGTCTACAAATTCCATAACTTAAAGAAATACATATTTTATTTATTGGCTCGCCAACAGAATACATCACATTATAATTATTACAATAATTTACATATTCAATATGGTTATAGCGATGATTCCAATTATAGGTGAGCATACCATTCATCTCAACATTCTTAGTATGAAGAGCTAACGCCAGTCAACAGCTATAACGCCAGAGCTTACCCGTATATATAGAAACGTTCGCGGTCGTACGCAAAACAACGCACCAAAGTTTCATCGCAATCGGATGAATGGTATAGGAAATAATTTCATACTGCTAGAAGCTCACCATTATACTCGTATATATATTGCAACCTTCGCGGGCAAGCACTCGACAAATATTCAAAGTTTCATCGCAATAGGATGGAACTTGAATGATTTGTCAGGAAAGTATAAGAGACAAAACAAAGAAGCAATCATTTGTATATTAAAACTATTGTTAATAAATATCATTATTGTACTTGGTAAACGAATTAATTATTATTATTATTTTTTTATTATTTTTTTATTTTTTTATTTTTTTTATTTTAACTTTATGAGTAAAACCTCAAATTGTAATATTTAAATAAATGAAGACAATATAAGCGAAACTCAATCGAAAATCTGGAAACAGAAAAATCAGAAAAACATATTGACACCTCTGGGACTCGAACCCAGGACCTCTTGCTTATTAATTAATTTTTAAACTTCTTAATTTCTTTAGCAAGAGGTCCTGGGTTCAAGTCCCAGAGGTGTCAATATGTTTTTCTGATTTTTCTGTTTCCAGATTTTCGATTGAGTTTCGCTTATATTGTCTTCATTTATTTAAATATTACAATTTGAATTAATTATTATTTTAAATGGGTTATGATTAGCAACAATGATTATAATAAACCTCTATCAAAGCACCACTTAAATAAAATTGATTTTCCACCTTTCATTAGAGCTATGCGGCAAATAAATTATCATTAAATAACGGCTGAACTAAATTGGTTCGATTAAATGTTCTCTGGTAATCTCCGAAATTGGCGCTTATTGAGCGCCCGGAAATCTTTAGTTAGATTCGCGCGCTTCCGGGGCGTTTCTTCGAGTATCGGCAAGCTGCTAATAATCGGTTTGTTTTTATCAAAGAAGACCGAGAATTATTTCACTACAACCAATAATTTTGTTTTATGGGACGTTTAATACAACTTTTTTTCGTCCTTCATATAATCCGGCTTCCTACAGTCCCTACCTTAGCCCGCCTCACAACGCCGCCCAACTGGGTGGCGATTTAATTTTCCTGTCTTTACACTGTACAGATAGAGGCGCTCTTGAAGAATAATCTTTACGGAGTGTTAAGGGACGTACTTGACTTAACTTTAACCAGTGATAATTTGACAAATTTTTCTTCCACTTGTCGGCGTCGTCACTGGTCACTCAGCTGAGTAACCGATCTCTGAGTAACGCACCCCTCCCCTAACTGCCCAATATCTACTTAATTTTTATGTTTTTACTCGAAAAAAAAACACTTAAAATGTCACCGAGGGCCGAAATTTCATTAACATTTTTACTCCAAATAATGTCAGGAATGACTGGTTAAAGTATGTCAAGTACTTCCCTTGACACTCTGTATAAAATAAAGCGTCTATGGGTGGCTTTCTTTGTTGTACAAATTTCCAGTTTATTTCCGAGATTGATGAAATTTTGCACACTTATGTAACCTTCAAAACAAAAGAATGGTGACTGTCTTCATGAGATCAACCTGTCTTCATGAGTAACCTTCAAAACAAAAGAAAGGTGACTGTCTTCATGAGATAAACCAACGATAAACCAACCCATCCCCTTTTCCCACTCCTTAAAGCAAAGTTTTGATACTTGATGGTGAAATTTCGCTTAATTAACTTTAAAAGGGAGAGAAAAATCACTGTCTAGATCTGATTTCAGAAACTCTGAAAGTCCGAGCAATACCGAGTACTTCAGCCAGTTTTAAATAATAAAAAAACAGTAAAATATTGCTATAAAAATATTTGTAGGAGCGACATTTGGCTGTTTCCTCAAATCAAATGACGAGCAAATGTGCGCTTTTATAATAACCGTGACAATTCACGGTTACGGTACCGAGACGGTGAAAAAGGCAATAAACATAAGTTCCTTAACACAATAATGCTACAGCTCTTTCAAAACATGAGATACACAATGTACGTAGGTCTTGTAGCAAAGGAAAAAAGTCATCATTTTCTTGCATCTCTCTCACACACCGCATCATGACGTCTCCGTAGACCCCTACCAATACTACTAGTCATGACGATAACATAGTTTAATATAGTTACAAGGATAATATTGAAGTGAATTTCTAAAATTCAAAAACGGCAAATGTCAATGCGCTGATGGTTTTTCTTTTGTTCTTAAACATATAATGCTGCACCTCCTTCTCACACAATAAATAACAACAGTCAAAATAAGACGAACGGCGAACGTTTGTCTGTACCCCCCCAAAGGAAAGATGCAATCGTTAATCGCCCTCTGGGCGTAAAATAAAATAAATAAATAAATAACTAAATAAATTAATGTTCTCCAAAACAAGCTTGAAAAAAATTCATTTGTCATATATTTTGTTTATAACTGTGTAATTTCGACTACAGATTGTAAAAATTATAGTGCTTTATTAAAATTAAATAGTCATAAATACATTGAGAATTCATATGTCATATATTGGTTTATAAACGTATAAATTCTAATTATACAATTGTAAATGTTCCCTAAAATTACCTGGAAAGAATCTCCTACTTGTGATCTCACTAAAGAAACCACTCATTCACTCTGAATGCAATTATTAATGTTCTCCAAAATGACCTTGAAAAAAATCACATCTTTGCGATTCTTTTAAAGACGTAAAGAAACCATCCCCTCGTTCAGAATACAATTTGGCTGTCCTGAAACGGGTATCCTTCCCAGACAAAGGATCATTTTGTAATGTATTGTGATATATATGCATATATAAATAAATAAATAAAATAATTTATAATACATCTTCCTCACACATATTAAGAAAATGAAACGTAATTCCCTTAGCTAAAAATAGTACTTTGGAGGAAATAGTCTCACTATTTTGTGAGCATTACAGCAACAAGGAATATGTTTTTTTTGCCTTTTTTGCCATCACGGTACCGTAACCGTCAATCGTCACGGTAATTATAAAAGCACACAATCCTCGCTGAAACCGCCCTAAAGAGCAAAATATTTTTATAAACTATTTTTAAACTATTTATGTTAAAATGCGCCTGCTCTCAACACAGTAACTCCTAGTGAGACAGGCACAGCACAATTACCTATGTAACATGAATAATTAAGATTACAATAAAAAAAAAGTATATTTATTTAATTTCTCTACTGTTTTTTTAATATTGCTATTCATTTCGCAATCTTAAAATAATCCACCATTACGGGCGTCTTACAGATTGGTTCTTGTATATTTCCTATTCGCACAAATTGTTGATTGAAGGCAGACTTAAAGACATTAAATAAATCTTGATTAACGCTGAAATATATTATTTCCCGTAGGTGAACTGGTCAGACGGCCTTTGCGTAATGCGACTATTTAATACAAAAATGTCACCTTGTCTAAATTGAGCTACTAGAAACGTAGACAAGTATCTAATTTCCCCGGACTGTATTCTGCATTCCCACGTATAGTCTACCGTCGAAATCCCCCGCGAAATTCCAACCTGCCGTTTACCTAACATTGATGAAGTTTTTACAAACTTTATTATTTTCATAGTGTATGTTAATTAAATCGCCTCTACATTTTATTTATTATTACACTTGTATAAACCAATTATTACACTTCACAAAATTTATAACTACTCGTAAAAACATATATTTCCAACACAAAAATGTAACACCTTATTTGCACTACATTATTACACATATCTAGGAAAAAAATACTTCAATAGCCTACCCGAAAAGATAAGAACAATCGAAGACGATAAATGCCTACTAAAACCAATTAAAAAGCAATTCAATGTAAAAATAACAAATTGATGAAATTATCTTCATAACTTATATAACTTTTAAATTTGTCTATTTTTTTAAAGTTCCTACCATAATTAATCACAAGATACAAAATATATTTTTAATCCCGATACTCATCCCACTTCTAATCACAAGCGTCTGCTTCTATAGAAGAGAAACATCATAAAATGAAAAAAAATCAGTGAAAACTTATTACTTAGGTATTATGTTATTTATTTTGTAGTAAAATATTAAACTTTGTAAACTGATTATTTAATAAAAAAGTAAAAACATTACATGCATTAAATCATTTGAACAATGTAGCCTAGTGTCAAAAAATCCTTTTTGCAAATTTTAATACAAATTATTAGGGACATAAAGCAACAGCCTATCCCAGAACATCCGGATTCCGCTTATTTTATATTATGTAGATCCACGCAGGAGGCCCTGAGGAAGAAAATGCCTTAAGACCTATGTCATCTTTGGGGATGCTGTGTGGAGGGTCTTTTAATGGAAAGGAAGGAGAGGAAGTTCTGGGAAGGAGAAGGGTATAAGGGATGGGTTGGAATCTGGGGGTCAATATGTCCAGGAGTGACGAACATTTGAATGCGGTGCGAGGCGATGGGTAGAGAGATTCGAGTTGGAGAGGTCCAGGTTTGGTCTCTACCGATCCGGCCTACCACGCAGTAGGTGGGAAAACGCATTTGCCGCCAAGAACTAGGCAAACTTCACCCTCCCCCATGAATCCGGGCATCTCTGCTAATCTCTGCCACATCAATTTGGGAGGCGGGAATGGGTACCGCCGCCCCGGGAACCTTTATTGGATAACCAACACCTCTGCCATAGGTCACCCCAAGTGGTTCGCTACGTTTGGTGATTTAGCAGGGGTGCCCGGGTTCATGGGGTGAGGTTTGTCCAGGTCTTGGAGGCGGATAACCAGGAAATACTGAACCCTAGATTCCTACCCACCCTTAAACCCTTTTCCTTCTCTTCCTTTTACTTCCTCTCCTTCCTTTCCTTAAAAAAAGCCCTCCACACAGCATCCTCAAAGATGACATAGCCCCTTTGGGAAATTATTTTCCTCAGGGCCTCCTGTGTGGAGCTCATGTAAAAAAAAAAAAAAAAGTGACCAAACGTAGCGAACCACCTGGGGTGGCCGAAGCCAGGGGTGTGATATCCATTTCTGCCTCCCAAATTGAAACTGTAATAATTAGTCTGTCACTTTAGAAACTGTAAAATTTGATGGATTTAACGGAACTTTTAAGTTGTCTCTAAATGTTGACGTCAAAATTTCCACAATTGTACGAAGAGGTAGCAAAATAATTTAACAATACAATCATTTACAGTATGTGCTTGTCAAGTGTATAAAAACGTTGTTATTTGCATTACAAGTAGGTAATTATAATAATAATGATTGAAGAATTCCATAGGGGCATTGTTCCGATCAGCTGCGATTCGCAATCTCTCCCCGCTGAATGTACCTATTCGCGTGCTGCGACGAGTGCTCACTCACTTACATAGTCAGTCCCCTCACCTTCCTCTGCACTTCTCCAATTCACATACGATAACAGGGTGTTTGGTTTTGCAATATATTCACTTTCGCAATAGAAGTCTACGTACAAAGATAGAGTTTTCAGTTTCTGATGCGCACCCCCAATTGAGGTACGTTGTGAGGCTAAATAGAATGAGGAAGGCATGCAGATAAAAGAGAAAGATTATGCTGTACAAGGCTATTCATATCTCATCACCAAACACCGCTAAAGCCATTTCAAGAAACGTTTCGATTCTGGACGGTGGTTTTTCACTGGGTATCTTTCACTCGGCATATCAGGTATGTCTTAGTTTGTGACAGAAATTAAAATAAACATACTCGTAACTCGTAACATTAAACATCGGGAAAATAAGTCGTAATTTCGACATTAGAATCAAGGGACATCCAAGATGTTTCAATAATGACTTTTGCGAATTTACTAATCATGTGTTTTCCCAATTTTTACATTTGGCATATACAATATTATAAGAATAATGGGAACCCACTAAGGCGCAGCCTGTGCGTGGGTAATAAGTTAAGTACATTATATTATTATACCTAGAAAGAAACATACAGTGCATGGGTATATAAAGCAAAATCATGATTACGTTTTGTCTTAAACAGTTTGTATAAAAAGTGTATACACGAATAATTACGTGGTAAGTATATATAAAATAAAATAATATAAAACATAATTTCGACAAATTCAAGAGCTAAAAACAGTTGTTAAAGGGAAAACAAAAGAGGAGTAAAGTCCTAATCAAACCAAACTTTATAACAAACCGAATACCAGAAAACATTCGATTTATTCTATTATTTTCAATAATAAAAATTAATATTTATTTACTAATTTTATATTAGTAAATTGTACATAAAATTTTACAAATTACTAATTATATTATAAGGGGGCATAATTACGTGAGCTCAAAGGGGGGGGGGGGGGTTCAGCAAAATCTCACGTTACTTGAAAAGAATATACGAAGTGGCCCAAATTTATCTAACCAAGGGGCGGAGAACACATCAGAATAACATGTAGGCCAGGGGTCACCAAATGGCGGACCGCGGTCCGGATCCGGACCTTGTGTTAACAATACAAAATATTTTTTCATTAAGTATCTTAAATCGGAATTTGAAAACAGATTACAGATTTTAAGAAAATTGAGAATGTCGTCGACCTCCTCAGTAATATTTACTCTCTGCATCCTGGTGATGAATGGAGCAATGAAGCTTCAAATATTTTCGGGAGTAATAAAGATGCTCTCCAGATGGAAATGATCGATTTCCAAGAAAATACAGTTTTAAAACACCAAAAACAGGAAGTTTCTTGTCAAGAATTTTGGATAAAATTTGTTTGTGCTAATAAATTCTCAGAATTAAAGAATTAGCCTTGAAACTTCTCACTTTGTTTGGGTCAACATGTGTTTGTAAGGCGACATTTTCCAAAATGAACATCATTATAAATAAATTCCGGAGCAGACCTACCGATGAACGTCTCCAAGATTTAATGACAATAGCCTGCACAAACTTTAATCCAAACTTCGGACGGATAGTCCAAGGCAAAAAATGTTATTTTTTTCTTTAATATTATAAAAAAAAACTTGGTAGGTACATCTTTTTATTCATAACATTTGTTTGTTATTTAATAAAATAATGTTCCGGAAACCATCCATTTTATTTGTTCATTGATATTGTATCTACACATTTTTAAATAATACAGTTTATTGTTTCAATTGTTAAGCCGGGTAGGGGGAGGAAGGGTTTTCCCTTCCGAACCGCGTTGGTCATATTATTTTCAAAAACGGACCCCTAATGAAAGTAATTGGTGACCCCTGATGTAGGCTATATTTTATAAAGCTAAGGGGACGCGGGAGGGGAATGGGGACGCACGTGAAAGGTGATTCAGGGAGAAACAATGCATTTATTTGAATATATGCATTGCAACGCATGCCGGGAACCAGCTAGTATTATTATATTTTGCTATTGGGAAGGAACTATTGCTCCGAAATCACAGAAAATATTGTGATTTAAAACAAAGTTATATTGATTAATTTAATTAATAAAACAAACAACCTGTTTAGCAGCATGTTCATAAAAAAATACTTTCCTACACACATGTAGTATCATGAAGAGCGGATTCTTTCAAACACACAATCGTGAGAATTTCGACCCGGAAAATGGCGAACCTGGAATGAGCTGAGGATAGATATCGTTAGAGATATATTACACTCTATTCTTCATTTGCTGATTCTTCTGATATACATTAAATTATTTATTTTTAATTCCTATTATTAAAACTTTAACTCGTTGAGTATCTACGTTGCGTGTATGTATGTAATAAAATATCAGTACAATGCTATAACGCTTAATTGACAATAAATTTATAGTTTAAATGTGCCATCACTAAAGTTTCGCATTACTATAAGTTCTCCAATTACAGATTGATTTGAAGCTGAATTTTTTTGATGTGAGAACTTCTTTCAATCACCGTTGTGATTTGAAACTCGATGAATCGAAAAATAGCGACACTAAAAAGAGACAAAACACACACATCTATAGGATTTAGCTTACGAGAGAATGAGATAACATAATCGGTCTCCTCTTTGTGCGGTGCTTCGTAGCCTCTCCACTCTTGTCCACTTTAGTTTTCTGAAGGTATCACTGCCTGCGAATTACACACACTGAATTTTTAGTATCGCACAAGAGTCCCATATGCTCCCAAGAACCAGAGAGACATCTCTTCCCCATTTGGGGTATGTTGTAGGTTGAAGGTTTTATGAGGGGGGAGGTTATGGGAAAGAGGAAGGTGGGGAAGTATTTGGCTATTCAAATCTGGTCACCAAACACGGCTAAAGTCGTTTCAAGCAACGTTTCGATTCTGAGTGGTGGTTTTTCGCCAGGGCTATACTGTAAGTATCTACCACTTTGGAAAATGCCTCAAATAATTTATACCTTTGTGAAATATCGTAAATTAATCAAATAATTTTTTTTTTTTGCACGTTGGGATTTCTCATCTAATTAACACATCTCCGAATTCGAAGCCAATCGTAACCACTCAACCACGGAGGCCGTCAATGAGGGAGAGAAAAAGGTATAGACAATATAGGCATGTAGGCGAGATGTTGGGCATTTTTATTATCATTTTTTTTAATAATTGTATCTTACTATAGTTACCTTGGATTTCCAGGCGCATAAATGTTTCCATTCTGGAAAAGCTAGGCTTCCACAATAGGCTTTCAACTATCTGCCTGCAACGTATTAGATACTTTTGACACGCTGCTCGCCAAACTGTGTACTCCAACTTGGAGAAAATCATAGATAGTCGCTGGCAAAGAGCAGAGGAAGGTCACCGATGAGCTGGAGTGACGTAGCGTTCGGTACTAGGGTGCCCTTGGCTCTCCACGCAGCGCAGGCAGCGAGCAGTGGAGGAACCTTGTCCACCAAGGAAACCAGAGTAGTGGTCACTATCCTCAGCAATGAGTAACCGCTTAAGAAGAAAAATCTTGCTCATAGCAATTGCATTTAGCAAGAGTTATAAAACTCATTTTGGGACTTTTTTGGGAATTTTCATCCATCTTTTCTTGAGGCATTCAATTTTTTAAAATCTTTTCACCTTTCTTCATCCCCACCTCCTCCCATTTCCGTCAGCTTCACAGCGTTGTCCAATTGAGATCAACTATTATTTTGGGGAAGCCATAAGAATTAGGAATATGGTTTCGGACAGCTGGGACTCAAACTCCCCGGAAAAAAATGTTGTTTTATTCTTCGTTTTAACTAAGCAAATATTAATTGCTTTTGTATAAAATGTATTTATTGTTCAAATATTGATAAAAATTAAGGCCCATTAACCAGCGGCCGAGAAATCAAATTTCTTCAAAAGTTGGTCTTGCGACCACACCCTTGCGATTGTACAGGGCGTTTCCGATGAGAAAGATGAATTGTTCTCTTATATTCTAACACTCAATATCGATTATATTTTAATCAAAATATCCTTTAATATATACCTACATTTAAGCTAGCAATAAAAATGCTCAAACGCGTGATGATAAAATTATTAAAATTATGTACTACTCGTATTTGTAATTATTTTTTGATCGCAAGTATTTATAATTTTTCAATAATGTCTAGCAAAATATTCATTCCGACAACTTTGAAAAGACTCAATATAAGATCCTAAGGTATATAAACTATAAATTGCATATTCCTGTACAAAATATTGATTATAATTACCTACTGAATAAAATGTCTCTATTAAAACTTTCAGAAAGAAGAATTAACACAGATTTAATACTATTACATAAAATACTGCATTACAAAATTGACTGTCCTGAATTACTTCAATTAATCAACATCTATATTCCCAAAAGATCTTTCCGGCATTTACTACCCTTTTGCTTTAACAACACTACGACACTGTCTTATCAAAATTCCCCGATTCCGAGACAATAAAAGTCTCGGAAATAAATATTCTGACCTGGGAGATATATTTCACCTAAAAATTTATCAGTATAAGTATTGTTTATTCCAATTCTTTTATAAATCTTAACACAAATAGACTTATATAATTTCTGCAATTTTTGTTTATATTGAATTTAAGATTTCTTATCATTTTTACATATGTATTTTTTGTTATTGTGGGCTTTTGTTGTTACATTGTCTTATGTATTTTCTTTTCTCATTATATAATATTTTCTTTATTGTTTTAATTTTAAAGTATTTAAAATAACTGTGATACTCAACCTATACACTATAATGTGAAAGCCCATGTGATAAATAAAGAAATATTTGTGTAAAAAAATCTTGTTAAAACGTAAATAAATAGACACAATTAAATATTTTCGTCGCAAAACACGTGAGCGGATTTTTTAAATGTTTTTATTTGAACTAAAATTAAAATTCTGGAAATTAGCTATCTGGATAATTTGTTGACTGTATTATATCATTTTAAATGTGTGTTGTATAATTCAAAATGTTATTTGAAAATTTAACATATCTACCAAACACCAACGATATAACCTTATTATAATAAAAATTAATAAATTTTTTTCAAAATTCAAATCATCTTTCAAATCAGTTTATTTATTTTTTTTGTTAAAAAGATTCGACACGTCTAGAATTTGCTTTAATAATGATATATTTCCGGTTGCGTCTGATTATACTCTCTTAATCTATAAAAACTCTACATTTTATTATTTATTTGATAACGGTTCAGAAGTGGTGAGTATACACAGTGGTATATCTAACTATTTAACATTCGCTAGATAAAAAAACTCACGATCTACGATCGTAGATGCAGTTAGCAGAATTCGATTTATAACAAAAAATCTAAACACCCGTAAAGTCTTTGCAATAAATCTGAACAATGAATCTAGAACAAAGATTAAAACTATATACAGTTTATAAGCTCCGTCTAACCTCTTCGATTCCGCTTGTAAAGATAGCAAATCGGCCTCTGCAGCGGCCTCAAATCGGACTCTCCCGGCGCTCTACGCCTTCTCCTAATCCGGTACTCACCTGTAGTACTGGCACCACGCAGACGTAATAAACACTGCGCGCATTGCAAGTAGAAGTAGGCACAGACACCAACACAGACGCACTCCACATCCGCTGGCTTTGCCGCAGGTGACTCTCCTGTCAGAAGACCTGCTTCAGAAGTTCATACGTAGCGAGTCGCGCCGGACTGTTCTCTTTGACTCTGTGTTATATTGTTAGTACCTCACTGACACCGCTAAAAAATAATTTAAATAAAAAGAACACACCGTGCATTTTCAAACACGTTCTGTTTTCCTGAATAAGTACCTACCAGCTGGTGATTTTTAAAGCTCCTGCGTGATTCGTCATAGATAAAATAATTATTAGTAGTGCGATATTGTGCCGCTTGTTTTGAAACCGAAATTGGAACAATAGTTTGTTTTTGACTCTTTTCTGCAATATCGGTACCTACCTAATTGACACTGCTTAAAAAAACAATTCAAATAAAAAGAACGCGTCGTGCATTTAAAAACAGTATCGTGAACCGTCATAGATAAACAATAACATTTGATAGTAGTGCGATATTGTGCCGATTGTTTTGAAACTGAAATTGGAAAACACCTGGATTGTTTTGTTGAATTTTTCTGTTTTTGTGCAATATCTTTACCTTCACAAACAATTTTAATAAAGAACACTCGGTGCTTTTTCGAACACGTTCTGTTTTTTTTTCCTTCAAATAAGTACCTACCCGCTCGGTATTTTTAATCTTCCCGCGTGATTTGTCATAGATAAAAATAATAACAATACATTGATAGCAGTGCGATATTGTGCCACTTGTTTTGAAACCGAAATTGGAACACTAGTTTGTTTATATCGAATTGTTTTAAACATTATTTTAATAACACGAACTTATTTTTGTGAACTTATTTTGCATAGAAACAAAAAACCGTTTTGACGCTATGACTCCCGTTGGACTGATGTTCAAAGTTACCAGGTGAAGATTACTTTATTTATTTATGGAAATTAAACATATTTGATAATACCAACATTTAGATTATTATGTATGTCGGGAGGAAGGTATTTTCATTTTGACTTTTATTTTCAGTTTGGGTAGGTATTTTTACTTTACCAACTGAATTAAATAAGAACTTAATATTTATGAGAAGGTTTGTTTAAATGAAATAATACAAACATTCATTTAAATAATATTATTAACCTCCTATGAAAAATCTTCACCTATCATTTTTAACGTGAGGTTCGTGGGAACCCACTTTTCCCAAATTTAAATAGTTTTTTCGAAATCTTTTATTTATTTAGAAACACGTTTTTTTACAATAGCTCCACACAGGTGGCCCTGACGACAATAATTTCCTCGTCATCTTTGGGGATGCTGTGCCGAGGGTCTTTTTAAAGAAAGGAAGGTAAGGAATATCTGCGAAGGAAAAAGGTATGGTCAGTGTGTCCAGGAGTGACGGATGTATGAATCTATTCCTCCCACTGCGGTGCAAGCCGATGGATCGAGAGAATCCTGCTGGAGAGGTAAAAAGGTCTCCCTCAATCAGTCTCTCCAAATCCGGCCCGCTATACAGTAGGTGGTCAAACGCATCCACCGCCAAGACCTACACAATCCTCACCCCATGAATCCGGACATCCCTGCTAAGTCAATAAACGTAGCGAACCACTTAGGATAACCTATGCAGAGGTGTTGGTTATCCAATAAATGGTTTCCAAGGCAGTGGTACCCATACCCGCCTTCCAAATTAAACATGAAGCAATAAAGCCTCTCCTCCATTTGTGTTACAGATTTTTCAAAGCCCAAATTTCGGAAATGGCGATAAAATAGTGTCGTTGACCAACTTTGGACACGAAAATCTGTGCAATTTTCATGATTCCAGAACTCACCGTTTGAGAATGTTTTTGTACATTATGGTTAATAGTGAATACTAACAGATTATTATTTTGCCTGCTTATAAAACATACTGACTAATTGACACACTTCGTGATTTTGCAAAAGATGATTTCATTATGAATGCATTTCTATTTTAAGATACTCTATTGATTTGCCTTCCTACGCAGAACGGTTTATTTCATCGATTTTCACATACACACGGTCTCCGTGGTCGAGGGGTAAGGCTCTCGACTATCAGCCCAAAGGTCGCGGGTTCAAATCTCAGCGTGTGCAAGTAAATTTTATTTAATTGATTTTGTTGTTTCACAATTGTTTAAAAATAAAAAAAATATTTTGTATTTGCGGCACGTTCCAGAGTGGAAGATACTTTCAGTAATGCCGTGGTATATGACCACCATTCATAATTGAAATGTTGCTTATAATGACTTTAGCCGTGTTAGGTGACCTTCCTTTCCTTCATTTCACCCTCCCCTTCCTCTTCAGTTTCACAACATATCCTGATTGGGGATGCCGTAGTTTCACCGGCTCCTGATAGTTGGGAGCAGTTGTGATTCTTGTGCGGTATTCACAATTAAAAAATTAAAATAGCTCTTCAATAACAAATAAAAAAAGCTAACCGGACGACATTATTCATTCATAAGATGAACTTATCACACGAATAGTTATTTCAAATTTCCGGACGTGTTGTAGGTACTCGTAGGTAACTACTTGTTATTATATTAAATTAAAATTTATTATTACAGTTTTGTACTTCTTCATCATATAATGAACCTTAAAAATATATATTTATTGTCTGAGCATTTCGATTTATCTATTTTTTGGCTACTAATGGGTTAAAACAACTTCTTGACGGGTCTATGTTTCGATGCACTTTAAGTGACATTAAACAGTTTTTTTTAATCTGACCTTAAAATTCCAACTTATGACTCGATTTACTCGGATCACAAAAATCGATTTACAACAAAACAAAAATTCTACAAAATCGATTCCAATTCAACTTATCAAAAGTATTAATATTGAACCAAAATGACCATAAAAAGACAATTTAGTTATCAGATGATACGCCGTTCTAGAGGAAGAGAAAAGTTAATTTTACTCCAATGCAACGCCGGGTACACGAGATCATAATAGAAACCTAAGACCACAGATAACCTGGAATCCTTGAATCTACATTGAATCATCTCAGGCCACGCAACGTTATCAATACTTTGGACATTCAATACTCTATACTGGATGTTTTGCCTTGGAGGTGTTCCCAAAGGGCCGCATTCGGTCCAGATACTAAATTATTATTATGAAGCAAATATCCTGGGAAGTAGGTCCATTCTAAAAGTTCAGCACAAACAATAAGCTAATAAACACCTTATTTTAACATGCCTATTGTAGTGCTACCGGTGGTGCAAAGAGATAAGAAGATAAAATAATTATCGCTAGCTATTTGTCATCAATGGCAGTTTTCTGTTAAACAATGCTCCAGCAAACAAATACATTTACATAATATCTACGAACAAAATGTAAACTAATAACTGTTATGAAAAAAAAAAGTGAAATAATGCTTATTTGTGAGTTCTTTCGGTGCTATTGAAAATATCTGCTACTTTTGCGTATCTGTTACCTAAGCTACGTATGCGTGGTAAATATAAAATGACAGAATCTAGTGCATCGTCCCAGATGCCACCCATGCTGGCCTAAGCCACTGCTTGTGGTCAGTGGCTTAGGCCTAGACGGGTTCTAGCAGAATATTTACCACAACGGAGGGGGCGGAATGGGATAGGGTGGGACGGGTTCTAGCAGAATATTTAGCACAACGGAGGGGGTAGAACGGGGTAGGGTAGGGTGGGGAGAAACGGAAAAGATAATGGCCACTGACCACAAGGTACAATAATGATAAACTGAATATTGTCCCGATTTTTTTAATTCAGACTTCTCGACCAGGGACCGCCAGGGACCATTGACCGGCGGACCATCGCGGACCATCTTCTAGCCTCTTACGGACCACTGGTTGGGAAACCCTGATCCAGACAAACCTCATCCCATGCACCCGAGCACCAAATTTAAATAAATAAAAAACAGAATGTGCAATTCACTCGCGGTAGAAGTAAAACTTAAAAAAAAAAACTAAAGTAGACAAGAATGGGAGGGCTACGAAGCACCGCACAAAGAGGAAACTGATTGTACTATCTCATTCTCTCGCAGCCTAAATCCTATAGATGTATGTGTCTTTTTAGTGTCGCCATTTTAAGTTTCATCGAGTTCGAAATCATAACGTTGCTAAAGAAGTTTTCACTTTAAAAAATACACGTTAGGTATGTAGGTATTTTAGATGATTTGGACATGTAGAGCGGTTGAACAAAGAAAGGAGTGTAAGGAGAATATCTGACGCGCAAGATAATGGATTGCACCTCGCGTTCATTAACCCTAAGCATGTTGTAGTTAGCGTACGCATCATGTTACTACGCTTGTTAAATGATATGCAACTTGACCTCCTCCTCCCCGCCCTCCGCCCTCTACCACCAACTGGACCTCAGCATGCGACATCAGCCAGACTCCGTCATAACAATATTTTACAATTTTCAAGAAAATACTATTATATTCAATTGAAGACAATATTAGCGAAACTCAATCGAAAATCTGAAACAGAAAAATCAGAAAAAGATACGGTCACATCAGGGACTCGCACCCAGGACCTTCGCCTTCCGGGTCGCAACTCTGAGCTAAGGTGTCCCTATTCGATTCGGTCATTTTTAACTGTATTATATTATATACTTCTACTAAGAATTTAATTTAATCAACATTATTTTCATTTTCTTAACGCATATTTTTATTGGCTCTTTATGATCGCAAGATTAATGGTGGATTTCTTCATTTATCGAGAATGCTAAATGCAATGCTAATTGTAAAAGTAAACGGTCAAATGCATAGAAATTTCGTTTAAATTTTAAATTTCGATCGTTTATTTTTACAATTAGCATTGCATTTAGCATTCTCGGTAAATGAAGAAACTCACCCTCAGTATTAAATTAAAATAAAATAAAAATAAAAAATATTTTATTTATTCGGCTTTCTTACCAGACAAAACCCTCCACACAGCATCCTCAAAGATGACATAGGCCCTGAGGGAAATTATTTTCCTCAGGGCCTATGTCATGGAGCTCATGTAAAAAAAAAAAAAGATCTGTGTGCTTTCCAATTTTTCTAAGTTCTAAATTTCCAATTATTGACACTCAACTCTCAGATCAGTGACGTCATCAACTATCGGGGGGTAAGCTCACCCAAGGATATCTAGCACGGTCGATCGATGAAGATTTTACCGTTAATTTGGGTGATTTGTCATCGTTCCCGAATATGACTGCAGATCGTCAACGTATAAATAACTGTTTACATCGACTGGGTGTTATTGAAGTGAAAACTTTTTAACACCGTTGTGATTTGAAAAGCGACACTAAAAAGAGACCAACACATACATCTATAGGTTTGAGTTGCGAGAGAATGAGATAGTATAATCGGTCTCCTCTTTGTGCGGTGCTTCGTAGTTTCCCCACATTGTCATCAAAAGTCAGTACAAAATGAAAATCATTTTCGATATTTGAAAATTTTTTAACAATTTCATCCAAAGTAATGGAAAATTTACCTTACTTTAGGCACAGCAGAGGCGCTCATATCGAATCAGAAAACACCGAAGGTACTTCTATTTATCTCTTCAGTGACCAGCCGCAAATCAGCGGTACCTACCTCCTATATTATAACATTAGCTGGGGTACCCGCTTCGCTCAGGGAGTTGAACTGATATGAACTGATATGAGATTGAACTGATGTTATCCGTACCAATGGGAAGGCCCACTAATACAAAAAAGGCTTCGAATGGTCCACAATGTTCCATCATGATCTGGTATGTCCCGTTATGTTCCCGAAAGTTCCAGACTATTCCAGAACATTATACAACATTCCAGAATATTCCGGAATGTTCTGGAATGTTCTGGAATGTTCTGGAATGTTCTGGAATGATGTGGAATACTCTCGAATGTTCTGGACTGTTCTAGAAATTTCTAGAGGGCGAAATTTCCAACCCTTATATCTTCATTAACACGCCCTTTGGGTAAAAACGGGAACCTTTTTCATGGATGGGGGAAAGAGGGCTACCACAACATATAACTCCCTTGAACGTATCAGGACTCGTTTCTGAGTATAAGCGGCACGCACGTTGTACACTTTCTTTTATAATTTATATTGATTATGGTAAAACGGTGCCATTTTCTCAATTCAATCATACCTATTCTGAAATTTTTAAGTTTCAGTAGAACGTAGTGGGAGAGAGCACCATAAATTGATATTTTTACAATTTCCAATAACAGTGATTTCTCTCACAATCTCGCACGATTATCTATCTATCTCTTGGTATTCACATTTTCACACGCCACAGAATATCTGGGGCGAAAGTGATAAGGGTGCGGAAATTGAGAATTTTCATTAGTGTATAAAAAAAGATATACGAAGAAAATATAGATACAGAGAGGACACCTATTTTCTAACTTTTTATCACAGATCGTCATGAGCAGTTGATAAATTAACGTTTACAGAATTTTTTAGGCAAATTTGAAGAGAAAAAATATGAATAAAGGCAATAGAAGAAAAATGACGAAAAGTGGCAGCAGATAAATAAATCTTTACAGATATTTAAGGGAGAAAACAATAAAACAATGGTTCAACGCAAATGAACTAAAAAAATGTATAAACCGAGAAAAGAGGAAAAGTGCATAATGTTTAATGAACGAAGTTTTACTTTTTTTGTAGGAAAATAGCTTTAAATTTTTCAATTTTCTACTAAAAGTGCTGCATAAAATATGAAATAATATTTCCATTTTTAATTTTGGATAATTCGTAGTGGAATTCTATTATAATGATACTTATTTATTTTAATTTTATTTTATTAGGAACATTATTTACAGGTTATTAACATTACATGTATTAAAGAAAGCAATAAATTATAATTATTAGGTTACAACTAAATAACAAATATTCACATCATGCCCAAATAATAAATAAAAAGACAATAATTTTTTTTTTTGCCTAATATTACAGAGATAGGAACTAGCTAAAAAATCTAAACATAGTCTATATATATACTGTCTAATACTGTGTGATACATAAAAGATACAGATAAGATACAATTATGTATCATCGAAAAATACGTCGCAATCCTTTAGAGGTTGATTTTGATTTTTTTTTAAAGTGAAAACTTCTTTAGCACTATTCTGATTTGAAACTCGATGAAACGGAAGTGATCGACACTAAAAAGAGACAAACACGTAGATCTATAGGATTTAGCCTGCGAGGGAATAGGTAGTAATAAAATATTCATTTATTTCAAGGGTAGTTGATTCCAATATAATATCTACGATAAATCCTCGGCCCCACGCAAGCCTCCTTTGGTCTAGTGATATGAAAAGCAACTGACTAACCTTAGCGGCCAGACATTCAACTTACCAAGGTTCAAATCCTACGAAATCCAAAAAAATATAAATTATTTTTGTAAAATCAATATTCAATCTTCAAACCACTCCAAAATGATCAGGCAAAGAAAATACAAAAGAAAGCGACATCTACCGATTCCGAAGAAGAAAACACTCTTACTAATAAGATAACCTAAAGTATGGAATTCGACGACAAAAAATGAAAAAAATTATCCTTCACATTGATAAAAAAGTACTTCGTAGTCTACCCATTCTTGTTTACTTTAGTTTTCTGAGAGTTTCACCTCTACCGCGTGTGAATTGCTCCCTCTGATTTTTTTTAAATTGGTTTTGGCTGCGTAAGTGTTATTAAATTAAATAGGTAAGCGAGTTATTAAAAAGATAGTGTACCATAAATTGTAGTTCCATATATAACCAAACCTTTGCATTGTTCTAATACATATAAATTAAAGACGTTTTAAGTTTAGTATTCGTACAATTACGAAATCCGAACACTTTCGGAACGTAGTGTATTAATTCAGTACTTATCGATTCTTTCAACTTTCAATATCTTTGTATTAAAAGATAATAAAATCCAGATAAACGATTTCGATTTTGTAATGAATGATTATTTCAGTCGCTTCTTACAACTGGGACCGGATTTCTTTTCAACTCAAAAGAAAAATAGCGATTGGAGAGTCTTTATTATCATTATCGTGATTCTTATTACGAAGATCTTTCAAAAGATGTCTCAAAGCGTAAAATAATCGTAAATGAGGATATATTCCCGCTTTTGTGTGGGAGGATAATTACGAAATACGATATTAAAATCTCAATGGAAATTGTAAGAAGATTTTTAATCTATTTACTTACTCGTTTTTAATGTCATTCATGATTGCTTTTGAGAATTCTCTTCACACGTTATAGAGGAAATGGGTATTCAATTTCGGGTGATTTTGTCGCTTTAATGGGCAATGAAAATGATTTTAATTTATTCTGTTATTGCTTTTATAACTACTATGCTTGAAGTAATGTGTTATTTTTTAATCACTTTTTTCTTCGCTTGTAAAATTATGCATTTATTATGCACCGGAATGTTATATATCACACCAACACATCCCGTTCCTCTTTATGACGTAAAATAAATTCCATAGTTTTTTTAAGTGTCTTTTTAATATTAGTGGTCTTTGTCCATTATATTGCTTGAGGACCAGTTATATGGAGAAATAAAACTACAAAACGTTACGTAAATCCACGTTCTGACAACAAGAAGTTGAACAACTTTTATTGAATGACAAAAATTAAACGCGATTATTGCCTGGGGATGTGATGTGCCAGTAAAAAACACATTAATACACTGTTTAAAGCTCAGAAAAACCTAATAAACGTAATACTTAAATTTCCAATACTTATACTCACTTCAATCGAAAAATTCCCAGTGTTGAAAATTCAAAAATTATATTCAAAACAAATGCTAACTTTCCTTTACAAAAACTTAAAACACATTTAACACTTTTCTCGAAATTCTCGCAATACTAGAAAAAGACATGCACACCAACTACAAACACCAAAAACATACACATCCTTTGGACAAAAACACTACAAGTAGAGATACCAGGCTATAAAACTATACAATTATCTTCCAACACCATATAAAACAACTAATATTATTGAATACAAAAAACACACAAGGAACTGGCTACAATCCTTTTAACTTTTAATTTATAATTTTGTCGAATTGAAGTCGATTTTATATTTTAATTTTTACTGTTTCTTTTTTTTATATTTGCTATGAACATGAAGACAGCATTGTTTTACTATTCACAATTTATAATTTATAATTTACAACTGAAAAATGTCCTCTACAACACAGGTGAACTCCTAGTGTGGAGGACAATATATTATACCTTTGTAATGTAAATATACTAAGACTAAGAATATAAAAAAAATATGTAAAAAAACAAGATTTCGTTATCTTATGTAACTTATCAATATGGCGTAATAATGTTTATATAATTTCTGACATTTTGCGGAACGATCTCGAGAATATGTTGTTGAAAAGGCACAAAAACCACGTTTTTGGGTTAGAAATAGATTCTAAGAAGAATTGAATTAGGTGAATCTAGTGCCATGTTGAGAGAGATGGTATTAAAATATCAGAATTTTCTGAAGCGTATCTAAATCATTTACAAATTTATTAAGAAAAAAATGATGAAATTTTACCTTTCCAAAATTCAATATAAATATGAAAAAACAGGATACTGATGCGAGCACCATTAAAAACATTATAAATACAAAATTACAAATAAATTAAAATGTATGGGTGGATAAAGGAAGATTAATTTTCAAGTATCCACTATTTTTTTGCTTTTCTTTATCAATCCTAATTTCTTTTTGTCTATGGTTCTGAATGTCTTATTTTTTATGTTTAGGAGTCAATCGCGCAACACCCATTTCGAAAATATATTATTTAGTGAGCCGTCATCGGCATTTCTATTTTTATACAAATCTTGCTTTCGATCCCAAAAGGTACAGATCGATAAATCTAAACATAATTATAATCCGACCATTTCAGAAATTTTTTCATTGAAAAAGATGGCACAACCAACCAACTAAATACACACTTTAAAAAATTATAATCTTTTTATTTGTATCTTTTATACATTTTTTGTACGTAGATAAAATGAGCGGTGAACAGTTTACACGGCGAATGCATTTTAGCTATAAAAGATTATTTGGCTTGGCCTATTTCAGCATATCGCTCGCCTTACATTCCCATTAGGAATATATTTTTATTTTTATTTTAACTTTATGAGTAAAATCTCAATTAAAATATAGGAATATATTTATTTATTTATTCTTAATACATTTACATTACAAAGGTATAATATATTGTCCTCCACACTGAGTTCGCCTGTGTTGTAGAGGACATTTTTCAGTTGTAAATTATAAATTATAAATTGTGAATAGTAAAACAAAAGAGTGTTAATAACTAATATAAAAAGAGAAACAAAAAAAAATGAAAATAAAAAATCGACTTCAATTCGACAAAAATTATAAATTAAAAGTTAAAAAGATTGAAGCCAGTTTCTTAAGTTTTTTTTGTATTCAATAATATTAGTTGTTTTATATTGTGTAGGAAGAGAATTGTATAGTTTTATAGCCTGGTATCTGTAGGGTTTTTGTCCAAAGGATGTTTTTGTTTTTGGTATTTGTAGTTGGTGAGCATGTCTTGTTCTAGTATTGCGAGAATTTTGTGAAGTTTTAAATGTGGATAAGTTCTTGTAAGTAAGTTCTTGAAAGTAAGTATTTGTTTTAAATATAATTTTTTAATTTTCAGCACTGGGAATTTTTCGAATATGATTGAAGTGGGTTAACTTAAGTTTTATTAGGGTTTTCTGAGCTTTAAACAGTGTATTAATGTATTTTTTACTGGCACAGCCCCAGGCAATAATGCCGTATTCCATTATGGGTTGTGCAAGTGCGAGGTATTTTTTTTTTGTATATCACATATGTTTAAAATATTTCTCAAGTTTTTAAAAAAGTAGATCAACTTGTTTAGTTTTCCTATTACCGAATCTATATGTTTATCCCATTTTATATAACGGTCGTAGTATATACCAAGATATTTAATATTTTCCGTTTGTGTAATTGGGGGACAATCGCATGGGGTTATGTATTTTAAGGTGGATGTTATTCTATTATATTCTTTGTCTCATTCGTGTTTAGTGTTATGTTATAACAATAAATTGTGAATCAAACTTATTGTCCTTAAACATTTCTAAGTGTCATTCAATTACATGTACTAGAAATAAAAATAAAATCATCTATCCTTACAACTTGAACAATAAACCTTTACATTCTACGTCTACATGTAAAGATCTAGGTGTTTACTTAGACAGCACAAGCACATCGAACAAATTATATCAAAATCTCATAAGATGCTAGGTTTCCTATTAAAAATACGTAAAGTTTTCAAAAGTGCTGTTTTCTAGAAATGTTGTTTTGTTCACTGGTCAAAAGTCCACTAGAGTATGCGTCCATAGTATGGAATCCTCAATATAAGATATTCATAGATTTAGTATAAAGTATACAGAACAAATTTTCGAAACATTTACTCAAGAAATACAACAAAACTACAAATAACATGTTAAGTTTACAAAAAAGATGAACATTATCAGATCTGTTGTTTCTATATAACCTGGTAAATAATAAAATAGATAATCCCGAATTGCTATCAGTAATTAGTTTAAATATCCCAATGAGGCGTACCAGGCACACATCCCTCTTTCATATAGAAGCTAACAACAATGCAGCAAGTAAAGTAACTCACCACACTCACACTCACTCACACTCGCGCAATCACAACTTATACCTCCCACTAAAAATTACTACACTTGGACATTTTTCATGATTCCTTGCAAACATACAAAACTAATTTATTAAATTTCTTGGCGTGATATAAATTGTTTTAAAACTTCTTACACACAACTTTTTATTAAACTTTTGTCAGTCAATTACAAATAGAGAGCATATAATTCTTGATTTTAAAATGTCTCTTTATCTCCCCCCCCCCCCTTTCTTCCTTTTTATTATTATTACTCCTTCATTCACTAATAAAATTTTAAGACCCGTTCATATCTCAGGCGAAACTACCAAATGACATTCAATTTAACTTACCTTTACCTTTAATTTAACTTACCTTAAAACTTGTATTATAATGTACTTTGTATGTCTTGATAAAAAAATAAATTAAAATATATAAAATAAAGCTGTCTTTTTGTTTATTCCAGTGAGGGACTGTTTACGTGTCCTGTCAACGCGTCGCCCATTGATTACGCCAAGGTGAGCCTTTTTCCATAATTGTACAAAACCGTACCGTAATAATCTATCTTACTATTACATAAATGCATGTAATGTTGTATATGCCGCCGTACTGTGCAGTGTTATTGTTATGTGTATTACTGTATTACATAAGGTCATTGATATATCATAAGGTAGCAACTCTACTAATAAGCAACTCTATACAAACATTCACACACCTGCACAAGTTACTATTCATACATTTGTCTAAGGTAGTTTGGTACTCGTACCTAGGTAAAAAAAGTACGTACAGTACCAGGTATATACCCAGATTGGAAACTCCAGTGTCGCCAATTTACAAAATTTTCGGCTCCTAGAACCCTGAAAATTTGGGGGGTGCCTACAAATTTGGGAGGGAGAACACCTCTACCATAGTCACCTCAAGTGGTTCGCTTGGGTGAGGTTTGTGTGAGTGATTTAGCAGAGGTACCCGGGTTCGCGGGGTGAGGTTTGTCTGGGTCTTGGCGGCGGATGCGTTTGCCCACCAGGCATTTTGCATGGCAGGCCGGGTTGGGAGAGAATGGTTGAGGGAGTCCCTGTGGCTTCTCCAGCCGTACTCTCTCGGAACATCACCTTACACCGCAGTGGGAGGGATAGATTTATACGTCCGTCACTCCTGGACATACTTATACCCCTGATTCCTACCCACCCCTAATACCCTTTTCCTTCCCAGGACTTCCTCTACCTCCTTTCCTATAAATGCCTTCGACAAAGCATCCCTAAAGAGAACATAGGAGCCTCCTGTGTGGAGCTAATGTAAAAAAGACATATTTAATTAAATGAAGACAATATAAGTGAAACTCAATCGAAAATCTGGAAACTGAAAAATCAGAAAGAGATATTGGCACCTCTGGGATTCGAACCCAGGACCTCTCGCTTTCCGGGCAAACGCGTTAACCACTGTGCCAAGGTGTCGATATCAAATTCGGTCATTTTTAACTAAAACTATAAAGTTAAAATAAAAATAAACAAAAGACAGTATTATCATTAAAATAATTATTAAAAAAGAGAGGCTATTGATTTTTTCAGGTCAATACCACACAAGAGACCCATTTGCACCCCTCGGGAACCAGTGAGACTATGTCATCCCCAATTGGGGTATGTTGTGAGGCTGAAGGTTGTGGGGAGGGGAAGGGGAGGACACGAATCGATCAAATTTATTGGAACCTTTTAACAATAGATATATATATTTTTAATTTTCCTCATTCTACTAATCTGTCATGTTATTTCAAAATTACTTTCTTTGGGGGCATACATTAATTACGTGAGCTCAAAAGGAGGGGAGGGTCCAGTAAAATCTCACGTTACTTGAAAAGAATATACGAAGTGGCCCAAATTTATCTCACCAAGGTGGGGGTCTAGATTGGAAGAAAAACTGCTCACGTAATTAATGTATGCCTCCTTTTAAAACTACCTTCATAACAGTTTAACACCCTTTAAGCACCTAATAGAAAACGCTAACAAATCTTTGATGTATAATATTTTATTCCTATGTGAAAAATATATTTTTTTTTAATTTGAAAAAAATATCATCGGACAGCAAAACGAGATCTACTTTTGTACTCCAAATATGTTCAGGAATTGGTGGTTAAAATCCTTCGGGCACGTACTGGAAAACACTTCTCAGGTAACTGACCTCTGTATTGTTTGTTGTCTAGGCTAAATAAATTAGCTCGCAAAATTCCTCCGACGACAACTTGTAAAATAAAGGACGATATTTAATACCTGGTATTTTTTGCCAAAAATAACGTTTATACGTAGGCAGTGCGACGGTCAAGGAGTCTAGAAAATAATTTAATCAAATAATGGGGATTTTGTTTTAGTGGCCAAATGAGAACCTGATGAGAGACGAAGACTATGAATTAGGATAGCAACAAGAGAAGAAACAGAATTTATTGTCTTTGGTTCGGTTGTAAATCAAAAAGTAGTTGAGGTTGAGATTAGTTTGAACAAATGGCGTTTAGTGGTAATCAAATGTCCATTGTCAAAAAGTTCATCCAAAAAATGCTTCCTGTCAATGTTCGAGTCGTATTCCAAATTAATGGATCGATGACCTACAGTTTTATGAAAAGGTTTATTCCTTATTCAAAACTTCTTTGTTTTTTTTTTTTAATATTAACCCCATCCTGAAGGAAACTTAAAAAAAAGGAAAACTTTGGAGATGATGTGTGGAGGGTCTTTTTAAGGAAAGAAATGAGAAGTTCTGAGAAGAAAAATGGGAAGAGGGATGGGTAGGAATATAGGGGTCAGTGTGTATAGGAGTGACGGACGTATGAATTCAACCCTCCCGCTGCGGTGCAAGACGTTAGGTCGAGAGAGACAAGCTGGAGAGGTCAAAGAGTCTCCCCAAACTGGCTCCTACCGATTCGGCGCGCCACGCAGCTAGTGGGGCCTAGCCTTCGCTGCCAAGACCTGGACACACCCCTCCCGATGTACCAGGGCACCTCTGCTGAGACACCAAACGTACGGAACCAGTTGGGGTGACCTGTAGCGGAGCGGCGGGAAATTGATGCGTTATCATCTTCTAAATAAAAGCAAAATTTGGGATGAAATACAAAAATAGGAAATTAGTTGCGAAACTGACTCTCTTATTGTACGAAAGAGATGGCATGAGAGAGCGAGAGGGGACTTTAAAATACTGTTAACGTTTGTCCCATGTCTCTTTTTAATCCTTACTAGAGATTTTTTTAACGTGAAAATGCCATAATTTTCTTGGATGTCCCCGACGTCTTCTTCATGGTATTCGACGTGCAGGGAAATTCCAGTTGGAATATATATATATATATATATATGTGTCAATATATAATCCAGCTTAATACCATTTGACCTAAGAACTATTTAATCCGAAAAATTATTGCATGAATATGGAGTGTCTGTCGCTCTATACTCTATACGAAATTATTGCATGAATATGGAGTGTCTGTCGCTCTATACTCTATACGAAATTATTGCATGAATATGGAGTGTCTGTCGCTCTATACTCTATACGAAATTATTGCATGAATATGGAGTGTCTGTCCAGTGGCGTAGCTAGGCGTGGGCGAAGCGGCCCCTCGCCCACGGCCTCGCACGTAAAGGGGCCTCGCGTGAGCGAGGCCCCTTTATGATCTCATCATATTTATGTGCAAAATTTTATTATCAATATCGATCATCGGAAATTTTCGGTATCGATCTTTGCGTTCCCATCCCTAGACTCAGATTTTGACAGATCCTCTACTTTCGTTCGATACGACCCGACCCGGCAGGCGTCATAGTACATAGTAGTGTGCATTGCGTCGACTGATTACATTGATCGTGGGCACTGTACAGTTTTAATTAAACAAAACATTAAAGTTATCACTTATCACTAAGTGTATAATTTAACTTAACAATTAAATAGTGAGTGACAGGTGACAGTGAATTGTGGCTGAATCATACGAGTAATTAAATTAGTAGGTAAGTATATACATAATAAAATTCACATAACCTTAGTCTACTCGATGTTATTTCTCATCAATTTCATCATGGAACCAACTGGGTAGTAATATTATAGTAGCTAGTGTCTACTTTTACTTTTGAATTGGGCTAATTTTGAACACTTTTATTTTACGTTCCTTGAAAGATAAAATAAATTAACATCACGGATGCGAATGCGGAAACGAATTAGCCTCGCGTGAATCTAAAAAATGTGACGTCATCATTCTTGTGGGGACCATCGTCGAGCTCTCATCGGTACATTTTACGAAATAACTCTGCAAAAATGGTGACTTGTGCTATGAAAACGTGTAAAAATAGAAGTGAGAAAGATAATAAACCTAATTGTCGTATTACATTCCACATATAAGCATTATTTTACTCTATTTTAAATTTATTCAGATAAAAGGAACATAATTTGACAAGACACGGCGGGAATTACTGAAGGATACATTGAAGATATCATTGAAATCATTGTCTGATACAAGGTGGGAAAGTAGAATCGCTTCCGTTAAAGCTATTTTATTTCAATTTGATGAAGTAATAGATTGCGTAAATAATCTTAAAACTCAATCTGGAGACGCAGATACTCTGCGATTGCGAAGCAATTATTACTGAAATGCTTACTCTAGAATTTATTATTTCGATACACGTGTGGTATGAAATATTAATCCGTGTGAATAATATAAGTAAAATCTGGCAAAAAGTCAATATAAATTTAAAGATCGCTATTGATAATTTATGCAATTTTCGTGACTGGATCCAAGAATTTCGGGAAACAGGCTTTAATGAATGTATTACAAAAGCTTACGAGTTCATAGAAAAGAGCAGTTATGAGATTCCAACCACTTTTAAGGAGAAAAGGGCTCGCAGAAAAAAGAGAATGTTCAGTTATGAAGCTGCAGATGAGCCTATTGATTCTGCTGAAAGTAGATTTAGAATAGATTTTTTTACTACAATGGTTGATGCCATTATACAAGATACCGATACGAGATTTACAGCACTCACTCAATACTACAATTATTTTGGATTCTTGTATGAAATAAATAATTTAAAATCCGTGACAAATAGCGAACTTTTGAAACACTGCAATGACCTAGGTATATTACTACAACATGGAGAAAGCAAAGATATAGAATCCTATGAACTATACGAAGAACTGCAACTCTTAGTTCCTAACATACCAGAGTCTATTAAAGATACCAAAAATCTGATTGAATATATAATTAAAAATGAACTGCAAGACATTTACCCTAATGTTTATGTTGCGATTAGAATTATGCTGACTATGCCAGTAAGTACAGCATCCGCAGAAAGAAGTTTTTCGAAATTAAAAATAATAAAAAAATATTTGAGAAATAGCATGAAACAGGAACGGTTATCTGCTTTAGGAATACTATCAATCGAAGCAGAGTTAGCTTAAAAAATCGACTACAAATCCTTACTTACAGACTTTAGCAAAGCAAAGAGTCGAAAGAAATTATTTTTGTAAAAGAATAGACTATATAAATTTAAAAAAAAAAAGAAAAAAAAAGCTATATACGTATGTTTATGTCTGTATAGATATGTGCACCTACGTATATATTGTGTGCTTGCATGCACCAATATCGAAAAAAAATTATGTTCATTCTTTTAACCTAATGCTAAATTACTTGTTTTACCCTTTCTATTTTCTACTTTTTATTTTTATTTTATTATAATGTTTTCAATTTTTAGCATCACTTATCTAGATCCATTTATTATGTTCACACTAGACTACATATATCATACACAGTAACAATACTCCATTGGTCACCATGAAACAGGCAGCCGCCTAGTATGGTGATCGAATATATCTACTTTATGTAAATTGTTGGTTATGTATCATGTGTTTTATAAATAAATAAATAAATAAAATAAACTCTTTTTAAATATTTTCTGCTAAATTATATTTTATTTTTGTATTCATCAAAAAATGGTAGGACCACTGTGTTGATGTATAAAACAGGTACTGAAAGAAAAGGGCCTCGCGGATGCGCCTCTGCCCACGCTCTGATTAGTCCACGCTACGCCACTGTGTCTGTCGCTCTATACTCTATACGAAATTATTGCATGAATATGGAGTGTCTGTCGCTCTATACTCTATACGAAATTATTGCATGAATATGGAGTGTCTGTCGCTCTATACTCTATACGAAAGATGTTCAAGCGACAATATCAAATCAAATATTTGTGAGATTGATCGGCGTTGAGCAATCGGGACAAGCTTTCAAAAATTGCCGTAAATTATCAATATCCCCTTTTAAATTTATTTTTCAAAACTATTCCAAAAAAAGGTGACATGTTAAGGACAGTTGTTTTACAGAAATTCAAATGGAACATTTCATCAAATGAACGCTCACCGCCATTTTTTAACGTTTTAAAGATCCCGCTAAATTCCTATTCTAATGTAGGCATTATGCCTACAATACACGACATATTTTTCAGCCCGATTCAAATTATAGACCAATGTCAACATTTTTCGCTTTACGCGATTGTTATTTTCATCTCTATTTTCATATCTACGATTTCAGTTGGCAACACAGCAAACAGCATAGTTCATGTACTGTTTGCGGTGATGACAATTGAAATCGTAGATATGAAAATAGCGATAGCGGGCTGAAAAAAGATGTCGCGTATTGTAGGCATTATATATTTTTATCAAATAAATTATTAGTATAATACCGCGAGCACAAATCGTTCGCCTCTTTTTTCCTACCGACACGCCGGCTGCGCCACTTTGACAGTCCATACAGTTTGGTCGCAGTAGTCGTAGTAGTGGCGACATTCAGCGTGTTTCAACGCCACATCTTCCTTTATTTTATCAGTGGTCAATTTTTCAGCTCAGCTAAATCAAAAACAACTCACAATAATCGCAATCGATTAACCCCATATCCGATCTTGCACAATCTCTCTGTATTTCCGTCCATTGTTTAAGGACATTGGTCGTCATGCTGGTAGACAATTATTTTCTTCTTAATTTAAATCGACCGTCCCGCCCTCTTATCCGCTGAAATCTGGAACAAATGCGGGTTGGAAGTGTCAAAAGCCATTATTATTTAATTGTAATAAGCGATATTCACAATCTATTTTAAATGAGGCTTAATTAAAATTCAAGCTAAATTGCCAAACTTCGTGACATTGGTAAACTTGAAAAAGAGGGGAAAAATTAGCGAAAGATTAGATAGCCCAACTCAAAATATTAAGAAAAATTTTATGATAAGTAGATTGTAGACCGCAGTAGATCACAAAATCTTAATATGCCCCCATCCATCATGAACCATTAAGCTATCTAAATTCATTTGTGCTTTTTTATGAATTGGACCACCCTAAATTTAGTTAAAATAATTTAATATTTTTAAAAAATTATTAAATGAAGACAATATCAGTGAAACTCAATCGAAAAACTGGAAACATAAAAATCAGAGAAAGATGTTTGCACCTCTGTGACTCGAACACAGGACCATTCGCTTTCCGGGCAAATGCGCTGATCACAGCAATGGCGCAGTGGTCAGCGCGTTTGCCCGGAAAGCGAAAGGTCCTGGGTTCGCATCCCAGAGGTGCAAATATCTTATTCTGATTTTTCTGTTTCCAGATTTTTTATTGAGTTTCGCTAATATTGTCTTCATTTAATTAAGTATGTATCACAATTTGAGGTTTTACTCATAGAGTTTTAAAAAAAATTATAAAAGATATTGGCCCACCCTAACGGTCGAGAAAAATTATTTCCCTCGGAGACCATGTCATCTTACGGGATGCTGTGTGGAGGGTTATTTTATGGAAAGGTAAGAGGGGAAGTTCTGGGAAGGAAAACGGTATGAGGGGTGAGTAGGAATCTGTAGATCAGTGTGTGCAGGAGTGACAGACGTACGAATCATATCTGCGGTGCAAGGCGATGAGTTGAGTAAATCCGGCTCAAATGTTCTCCCTCAACCAGTCTCTCCTGATCTGGCCTGCAACACTGTAGGTGGCCAGGTGCATCCGCCACCAAGGCCCGGACACACCTAACGCCATGAACCCGGGCACGCCTGCTAAATCACCAAACGTAGCCAACCGGTTGATCTATGGCAGATGTGTTGTTTAACCAATAAACGGTTCCCGGGACGTTTGTACCCATAACCGTCTCTCTAATATAAAAATATTGATCGTATAAAGCAAAGTTTACGAGAGATGGGAAGGCTGATATAGATATTGAAAGAAGGGTGAATGCAGGTAACTCTATTAATGGAGGACTAAACGCCGTTGGCGCCAACAAAAAACTGTCCAAAGACGCGAAACTAGCCGTCCATAATGGAGTACTGGTACCTACCCTGATGTATGGCAGTGAGGCATGGAACTGGCAGAGGAAGGATGAAAGTAGACTGAACGCTGTAGAAATGAGATCCCTCAGGCGTGTGTGTGGTAAAACCATGTATGATCGTGTGAGAAATGTGGAAATTCGCAAAGAATGCAAGGCTGATGTAAGCGTAATGAGTAATGAGTAAGATCAAGAAAGGAACGCTCCGATGGTTCGAACGAGGAAAGGAGTGTAAGGAGAATATATGACGCAAATGTGAATGGTAGAAGAAGTCGAGGACGCCCAAGAAAGACATGGCACGACCAAGTGAATCAGATACTTGAGTCGGGTCATTTCAAGAGTCAGAATAATAGAAGAAAATGTATGAGACGTTGTATTAATGTAAACGAGGCAAGGAATGTGTGCCAAGACCGGGATGTTTGGCGGTCCGTCCTCTCTGCCTACCCCTGCGGGAAACGGCGCGATGGTTAGTTAGTTAGTTATAATAATTTTAAATCGGCCTCGCCTTTTTAGGATTAAAATTGGATTTGAGGAAACTTAAATTTGGATTTGAAGCCAAAACACTCAACCAAACTGAATAGTTATTCTTTTTTGTGAATATTATCAAATATCTAGTGCGGATACGTGCTTTTTATATGTTTTTATTTGAAATCATAAATAGGAATTAAATTTGTCATGATTTTAGAGGCAATGTTGAAATTTTCTTGTGAATATACGATATATTAAAACGATTATTAATTTTAAAAAATTAAACATCAAATTGGTGTTCCAACGTAAATAGGTGATTTGTAATTTAAATTTACAAACATAAAATTTCTTTTTTAAGATTTTTTTTGTATTTTTTATTTAATTTTAATTACATGGTAGGTTGGGTAAGATTATTTTGTTATTAAATACCATTAACTCACAAAAAATTGTCAAAAATACCTCTCAAAAATTCACAAAAAAAATTATGCTTTAATTGCATGTATTTTATAATTTAAAACACAAATAAATTAAGTAGCGTATAACCGTGCCCTTTGCTTCTAATATTTCTTATTAACCTTTAATAACCTTTTGATTAAAAAAAGAAATTTTTAGTTTTGTTAACTATTTTGGCATGAAATCGAAATTTAAATTTTATATGAAAAAGGCCACACAGTCGTTTCTATTTAAGGTGATCCAATAAATAGTCCTGGAAAAAATCAAAATCGAAATTCACACCCCTTTTTGGGAGGAGTTTAAAAATACTTTAGAAAAAGCTTTTGGAAAGGTTGGAAAAGGTATTTGAGTTATTTTTGAGTTGATTTCATAAAGGCCTGTAAAAAACATAACTCCTTTTTTACGCATATTTATTGTAATAACAAGGAAATTTAAAATTGATTTCACGGAACCATGCGACGCGGGGTCTAAAACGTCTATTCCCCGTCGCAGCTGGGGTCAAACTGATACAAAATGGGCGTGGCAAGTCTGTAGTCCTTGGGTGGACGGCATAAGATTCACTTTGAAAATCCAAATTCGCCGACTGCCGGCCGTAAATTGTAAAATAACAACGCTAAAATGCATATTTTATTTTATTTTGTGAAGTTCGGGCGTAAATATAATTTTTTTGCGATTATTATAAAAGAAACTGAATTAGCCACATGAAACAATTAAACCTCCTCCGAAAAGGGGTTTGTAAGTATAAAAGTTTGCACTTGAAAGTGTTTTTTTTACCTAATATTTTTTTTTCTAGGCATATTAGAAGATAAAATAAACAAAAATTTTAACAAAACACAAAAACGTCTTCAAAAAGGCACTAAAAAGTAAAAAAAATATTTCGTATTCTTCTACAACTTCATAATCAACTTACCTTTTCTACTCATCAGTATGTAGGTACGATTGTTATTTTTGGAGTCGGTGTCAGTCAAGGTAGGTTTGTAACTACATACATAGTTTTGACATAGACTTGACGAGGCGAGAGGCGAGAGCGGGGGCCGCGGCATGAGGGGACACGTCAAATGAACATGCCGGGCCGGGTGACACCGACTCCAAAAATAACAATCGTACCTACATACTGATGAGTAGAAAAGGTAAGTTGATTATGAAGTTGTAGAAGAATATGAAATTATTTTTTTACTTTTTAGAGCATTTTTTTAAGTCGTTTTTTTGTTTTGTTAAAATTTTTTTATATTTTTTGATTTTTAGTGAATCTGAAGTACAAAAACTAATTTGTCTGAATATGGGTAGGCCTACTAAACGTGCTGCTCACATGAGACAGACATAATTTGACCATAACGATGTTAGGGTCAAATTAAGAGATTCGGACGAGTTTCGTTAATTTGCTCCTAAGAATTGAAGTAACGACTTTGTCATGGATTCGATAATCAAAACCTAACCAAATTCTCATCAAACTACCCTTGAAGTACATCCTTTCCAATAAAAAAAAGAATCATCAAAACCGGTTGACGTGATATTGAGTTATTCGTCCATTTGTCGCGCACGTACTCAATGCAAATTTAAGACTTATATGGTTTTCTCATAGATGCCATTGTTGGAACTAGACCAAATTAAAATGGGACCACGCGGAAAGCATTAGCTTTCAATTAAAAAAAGAATCATCAATATCGGTTCACCCAGTCGAAAGTTCTGAGGTAACAAACATAAAAAAATAAAAATAAAAAACAGTTGAATTGAGAACCTCCTCCTTTTTGAAGTCGTTTAAAAATGACCGATATTTTAAGGGCCAAGATATGTTCTACACGCAGTATTTAATTGAACCATCTATAATACCTCTAAGCGATCAAATTTTCAAAACAATAATACATGATTTTGCATTATTTCGCATGGCTTCATCTCAATAACGGTATGTTGCTAATTTGTTCACTTGAAATAATGTACGGTTAGGAACTGTTTTTCAACGCATTTTATGTAAATACATTTTCGGACATTGTACTAATCCACATGATGCCGACTCTACCGACATTATCGTCGATTGTTTAACTTTAAAATTATTTTTAATAACATCTGTAACGTGTGTGTTAAAAAATAATTTGAATTTCACATTTCTTCATTGTATTTCAGTACCTGCCCATTTAACAATTAGACTAGCTGAGGGTACACAATAATATTTGGCTAATTTATATAGCGCCGTTTTTGTGAAAAATCACCTCAAGGGCGCTGATACCACCTACAAAATCATATATTATCGGTTCTATATTAGTTATTGTGAAAATCTATTAATTTGTGGTTTATCCACTCCACTTTCCTCATATGTCAATCTGGGAAACTTATTTTTGGAAGCCACCTCTGAGCTGGAGCCCCAAAATACTTGATAAACCTACTTGATTCTGTGCAAAGGATGGCGGTCCCTCTGATTGACAATCCGTTGTTTACTGACCAATTGACATCTATAATACACGGACGCAATTGTAGGCTTGCTAAGTCTATTCTTCCGTTATTTAAAGGGATCCTGCTCTAAGGAGCTAGCTGCATTGATCCCCTGTGGTTCGTCAAGTCATGAGTCGTGTTCAGAAGCGGCTCGTGGCTTTTGGGATCATTCAGTGACCAGTTCCCCTTCCTCAGGTAAACACAGAGCATCTATTAGAACAGACGTTAGGTCCAGTAAAACATTAATTGTAAATAAAACGATAATGAACACGACCAGCGGACCAGTGGCGGCTCGTGGTTTTTGGGTGTGCTAGAGTGTTAATATTAAAAAAATGCATTATCGACGTTGTTGTAGCCGATTTTTATTTTTTTTATTTCGAAAATCGTTTTTTTTATGAAGATTTTCCTGTAAATTTCCTGTAAATTTTCGTACAACAAATTTATTTTAGATTTTTTTTTTCTTTTTCTTTCGGCTGTAACAACATCAATAATGCCATTTTTTAATATTAGCACTCTAGCACACCCAAAAACCACGAGCCGCCACTGGTCCGCTGGTCGTGTTCATTATCGTTTTATTTACAATTAATGTTTTACTGGACCTAACGTCTGTTCTAATAGATGCTCTATGTTTACCTGAGGAAGGGGAACTGGTCACTGAATGAGCCCAGCTGTCAATAGTCTATTTTCGTAATTCTCCGTAACAGTTGACTCTCTCATATAGTTCAATTTTTCAGACCTCTTTTTTATTTTTTTTTATTGGCAATGCTGATTAAAAATACATTTATAGTTACATCAGTTATATAGTTACATAAGTTTTTAACAAAGAAATAAAAAAAAATCCCTTTCCTCACCATAAAGAGACAATGCTCTTGTGTTTGGTGCGGGAGTTCTAGCTCAATTCGTAAATTAAAAGATCGTGTAAGTTAGTAATAACGGCTATTGTAAATAATAAGTAGGTTAAAAAATCATTTATAAATTTAAAAATAAAAATCATGAGGAGTTTAAAAAATCATAATATAAATTAAAAAATCATTATAAATGAAAGAATCATGTAAGTTAGTAACAAAAAAATTTGTAATAAGTAAGTAAAGGATATGTAAGAAAGAACGCAAGATTTATACAATAGTAGACTTAGAAATAAAATATTAATAAACTTAACTTAATTAACATTCTTAGCCCTTTCCACTCCAAGCCTTTATTTATTTATTTATTTTTTTGTTCTTTGTTTCTTGGTTTTATTTCACCAGCTCCACGACGAAATTGTGTATTCAAGTTTTAGTTACTTTTTATAAATAAAAGTGATAATTGATTATATACCACCAATAAAAGATTTTTGTCTGTAAAGAACTATATGTAATTAGCTGAAATTTTAAATAATCTTAAACTATTTACTTAAAACTGTTTGGCACCACTGTGTATCGAATCCGACGAAGTCCCATGTGTACTTCCCAGCACTAAACCATGGTAACAATAATTATTATTTAGTATTCGTCGGATTGAAACATGAACAACTGTACTATATACTACATACTACTGTACAGCTGTACAATATAATTTACCGGACTTGAAGAATAAAACCCAACATTTAATTGTACTAAAATTGATGTTAAGTAATGTAGATTTTCTACATAAAAATCCTTTCTCATGTGCTTACCATATAGTACTCACTTTGATTTTATACTCGTAACTCTTTTAAATTAAATTATTTTATACTATTTTGTATTCTATATTTTCTTAATACTCTCACACATTCTTTATATTGCATATGATAATTTACTATATAAAAAATCGACCACCACAACACGGGCATGTGCCTCTAGCATGGTGGTCGAAAAATCCCCAACTTTTGTAAAAAAAGATTTTTTCTATGAATAAAGAAACTTTAAAAAAAAAAGATATAGAAACTAAGAAATGAGAGAAAAAGAAGGAATGAACCATTTATAAAATAGCAGACTTTAAGATAGATATAAAGTAAACATATTTGGGAGTTTTATAGCAGTTTAAGGTAATTTTTTAATTTGGGCTTAAATTCCTGCATATTTTCGATGGTTTTTAATTTTAATGGGAGGTTGTTATAAAAAGCTCTAAACAACGTATAACTATATTAACGACATCTGTTGAAATACATTGAAACTACATACTTATTCATATTATACACTACAGATGTCATCAACTTCAGTGTGAAATTAACCTCGGCATTGAGTGCGAACGAATTCCATTTTCATTGTTCACATAATGATTATAATCGAAAACATTCTAACATATCTTCAAACAATGCTTATTTTCTTTGAGGAATTTGTCTAATCCGTCGTCTTTCTCCCACTGAATGAACCGGTAATTAAAATGGTGATTAGATTACAGTAACAAAGATCTAATTCATTCAGAAATATTTGAATGCGCGGTGATTCTACTGAAATAATTATGCAAATATATAACGTTGACGGTACCAGTTATTCATATTATGGTACTCTAAATTTTGTATACGTTCAGTTTGTTTAATCTGGTAATTAAATCATTGTGGGTTTTGTGAGGGGGGAGGAATTTATTTTAATAACTCCATAAATTAGTTTAATCGGGTTTGTAATTATATTTATTTCTGTAATTTTATAATTGTTTGATTGGCCTACGTACTTACTTACAAAACATTAGCATTCTTTTATGTACCTACGGGCATAAGGGAACGTACCCATACTTCGTAACCCGTTCAGGGGGGGAATCTTCAAAATACCACGCTTGGTCACAATGTGCGGCGGGGGGCTTAGGTTTTTTAGTCACCGGGAGGGGGGGGGGTTAAAAATTGCAAAAAGTGGGTCACGTAGTATGGCTATGTTCCCTAAGTGTCTACTCTTATGCCCGTTTTACAACATCTCTTTTTTCAGCCCGATTCCACTTAGAGACCAAAGTCAAAATTTTTCGCTTTACGCGATCGTATTTTCATCTCTATTTTCATATCTACGGTTGACATCTCAGCAAACAGCATGGTTCATGTGTTGTTTGCAGTGATGATAATTGAAATCGTAGATATAAAAAAAAATGAAAATAGCGATCGCGTAAAGCGAAAAATTTTGACTTTGGTCTCTAATTGGAATCGGACTGAAAAAAAAGATGGTGCGAAACGGCCATTAGGATGGGTTCTTTCAAAAAAATTATCAAATATTTGAAGTTTGTTTTCATGTTCTGTGAAAGTTCTATTCAAGTTCTGTGGTTACTTCAGTTTCATGAAGCAACTTGCCTACAAAGTTATCAAATGACAATTCAGCGTCATTTTGATTTTTTTGACAGTTCAAAGGTTCCCATTAAATGCTGATTCTTAGACGGGTTGTTTCACAGAATTTGGACAATTTCAAAAGCTAATATTCAAGTTCTGTAACAGTTCTGACGTTATGGGTCAGTTATTCTACAGAATTGAAATAAAAACAGAACTTTCACAGAACTTGAAAAAAATGTATGTACCTATTGTTTAATTTGTGGGAAATAGGCCACTTGCATGGATTTCATAACGACTTGCATCATGTGGATAGATCGTTTTACTAAGATTACGAAAATGTTAGTAAATTTTTTTAGAAATGTACATTTATTTTTATTTTTAAATAAATAAATTCTTTATTTGGGCTCGTGACGTCACTACATGAAAATGTCCCGTCTCCGAAAATGTTCCCATTAATTTTGTAAAATTCCACACTGATTTATTTTTTTTATATGGCATCACTTTGATTTCAGTCGAATTTTTTAATTCGTTCACTAGATTTATTGTTTGTTCTCTGCGAACTTATCATTTGGTTTGACTTTTTGACAGATGTTTATGAAGAGAACCCCGTACACTTTAGATGTCGGTACGTGTTTTATAGGTATAATGTTTATGGTGCTGATTTTAACAAAATCAAATTTTATAATATTCTTAATTCTTATTATTATTATAATTTACAAGTACAAGTATATTACATTGGATTTAGTAATATAGACGTTGTACATTATAATGATTTATGATCAATAAGATGGATCAAGGAAAAAAATATTTATGAGATGTAATATTTTTGGTATGCCTCGTTATTCTCCTGTGTCATTCGTGTGGAAAACGTTCTTTTTTTAAAATGATTTTTGGCTATGTAATTATCGTTTTTTCGCACCTATAAAATTATGTCCCGTCTTTCCGGTTTATAAAAACTGATTTTTCGGATTGAAATATTCAAAAAATCCCCAGGGTTTCAAAAATAGGATTAAAAAAAAAATACGTAATGTCTTAGAATTTTTGCCTAAACCGGAAAAAAATTGAAAAAAATGTGATGCAAGTGGCCTATTAGCTCTAAGCCCTTTACAGATTTTAAGTAAATTGTGGTCAGCAGAAGAGGATAACTCTCATGTTCTTAAGCTTGTCAGCATATTACAAGGGTGGAGAGGGTTGATGGGGGGAGTGGAGTGGGGATTGGTAGGGGTTGTGAGGAGGGGTAGGGGGGTTAAGGGAGGAGGGAGAGGAAAGGTGGAGGAGGCGGAGCGGGAATTCCCTAATACCATGCGAGCGAAGCCGCGGGAAAAAGCTAGTATAATTATATTATAATCCATCTACCTAAAATAACAAGTAAACAAATTTCCAAGCCCGAAGAGTTCGATGTTTAATGATTTTACGATGATTACGCTTCTGTTAATTGGGCCCCCCTGACCAGCAAAAATATATAAAACTAGCTGGTACCCGGCATGCGTTGCAATGCATTCAAAGAAATAAATTGTTTCTCCTGCATGTCCATTTCCAGGCGTCCCCGTTTTCCTCCCGCGTCCCCTTCCCTTCCTTCATTCTCCTTACACTCATCACCCTTCCCGCGAACCCCACCTCCTTCGTTACCCTCTCCCTCCTGCCTTCCCTCCCTGCCGCTAAAATATATAAAATACACACATGTTCAAACCACTCGCGCACCACCTGAGGTAGTTTTTTATACAAATTTCATAATGCCAGAGCTTACCAGTATAAATCGAAACACTCTTCTACTAAAATGAATTTTTCTGTAAAAATTTTTAGTCAATCGATTACTTTCTGAGATAAGCGAACACAAATTTTTATATAAATAGTTTCTAGAACAAATTAAAAAATATATCTAAGACATCCTCGTATCAGAATGCATGATGATTATCCGCGATTTATGCATCACACGGAATTCCTCTCTGAAATGCGCTATGAATGTCTCCAATTTAGGAGGAATCGGGCTCTTGCAGTGACAGCATTTAAAATAATAAACTAATTTATTGCCCATACCTCCTGGAATGCTTTAAATTGTTCGTAGCGAATACCTTTCTAATCAATAAACTTTCTAATTAAAGTGTGTTTATCGGAAGTGACCTGCCAGGTAAGTATGTTTCTGTATCCATTTGTAAATAGTAAAATTAGTTAGAACCTAAGCATTCCTAATAAATTGTTCAGCGCCCTTGAGGTGGTTTTTCACAAAAACGGCGCTTTATAAATTATTATTATTACCTATTATTATTACCTACCTCCAGGATCGACACCACGACTTTCCGACGTTCCACATGGCAAAACGGACATTCTGGCCCGGTATAGGATGGCAAGAAGTATGGTGCTGCTAAAAGATATCTCTAGGTCTTTTGACATTTTCAGATTGAAGATTTCAAAAGTTTTTTCAAGCAAGACTTTAAAATTTATTATTGTTAAATTTTTCATTTATTTATTTAAAATTATGTCATGTGTATTATAACAGGATAACATCAATATGTAATACAAAATATTAATAAAAACAAACTACTTCATTAAAATATTTCCAAATGAAAATATTAAAACATTGAGTACCCGATAATGAACTTTAACCAGCAATTCCTGAGCATATTTGGAGTAGAAGTGTAGATGTCATTTTCCTGACCGGTGACATATTTTTTTCAATTAAAAACAGAAATACTATTTTTTTATTGAGACGGAGAGCGTATCACAAGGTGTATGCTAGGTTGTACCCAGACATGTAATGAGTTTTTAGTTTTGAAAAAAAAAATGTCACCGGACAACACAATGAGCGCTTTGATTATTAACGATCCACGTTTACGGTACCGTGACGGCATCTTTTCCTACATTCTTCCTTTCCTTCGACGAGTTCTTTATTCTAATAAGCTGCCGGTCTTTCTTACACATTAATGGTGAGACAAAAGATGAGACACACAATATAGTACGTGTGTCTGTTTCCTCCAAAGTGCTACCTTACAATGACATCTACATTTTTACTACAAAATATGCTGAGGAATCGCTGGGTTAAAGTCTTTCTGGTGTGCTGATGATACATCCTATTACGAAACTAAATAAGAGGCCGCTTTGATTCAGTGTCCCGGCCTGGGTTAGGGGGAGGCGTCTACTAATATCTACAGAAATTCCAAAAACTGAAAAAATCGGACTAATATCTATGAGAACCAAAGTGTTGACGAATATCTACAGCACTGACAGAGGTTGGATTTGCAATTATGTATAGCATATTGAAATAACGTAATATTGCGTAGCAGTTTAAAAAACTTAATTTATGTATGTATGTAAAAATCCCTAATGATTTGGGTTTTTGTTTTAACAGCTTTCTTTATTTCGAGTGCTTCTAAATTATTTATTCTGTTACCATGACCATTTCTATGTCAGTTAGGTTAGGTTATGTTAGGTTATGTTAGGTTAGGTTAGGTTAGGTTGTCGTGCCGTGTATTTCGAAATAAATAAATATCTTTGTATTATGACCTCCATGTTTGTTCAATAAATTATTGTCCTCGTAAACAGCAAAATACGTAATATTATGCAAAAACTTCATGTACGTACTTTAAACATTTAAGCCTTTACGTAATTACGTAATTGAAGTAATTTATGCTTTTCCGTACAATATCTTGCTCAGCTGCCTCTGTAGATATTAGTTCAACCTACGCTCAGTAGATATTTTAGTCAACACTGGGACCGTCATAGATATTCGTCCGACCTTAGCTTTGTAGATATTAGTCAACACTCTGAAGTTCTTAGATATTAGTCCAACATATGAGCTGTAGATATTCGTCCGACATACAGGCTGTAGATATTGGTATCTGGAGTCGGGTTAAGGTGGTTTGGTACAAGTGCTTTGTAAACACGAGCATAATTTCTACTGGATGCTTATCTTTGTATCTGTAAGCATGTTGTATCCTTAGAGTAACTATACTCTGAGGTTGTATCTGGTTTTCTATTTCAGTTTTTACGATGGTTTTTATGACATTTTATTATTGAAGGCGCGCTTTTGTCTATCACATTTCGTCTTGTGGGGATTCCTTTATACTTCTCTCGTGTCGTGGCGCGAAGGAACAAAGAACCACTGATAAGTAAAGGCCATAGTTAAGTACTATAGGGCCACTGTTAGGTTTGTGCATGTGCTTGCATATAAACCCATAGACAAACCGTAGGATCTGTGCGCTCTCGACTCAGTTGGCGAACAGCTGTTGGCTGTCAGATCGTGTTACTGGTGCAAGTTTAACAGATGCGGTCAATGTGTGCTCTGTGCTATGTGCATTGCTGTGTGAATGCTTTGTGAATGGGACCGCATTGCAGGGCTGAAATTAGAATATAAACACATTACCAAAACATAACTTTTTAGGAGGTTGTAGGCAATTGGGGGTTTTTATTATTTCTACGATTTTTTTTTTCATTTACATTAACACAGGAGGCCTGAGGAAAATAATTTCACTCGGGGCCTGTGTCATCTGAGATGCTGTGTCGAGGGTCTTTTTGAGGAGAGAAAGGAATGAACATTGGTCTTGAAAAGACCCATGTTGTAGGAAGGAGGAAACACAAACAAGACACAACAACGGCACCAAAAAAGCTCAAAAAACGTATCTTTTTTATTTCACAATAATGCTCATTTCTTTTTTACACATCTGCTTCCCCCACAGTAAAATTACAATCATTATCATACATCTCCCCCATTCGGTGACCCGACAATTGGAACCTCGAAATTATAATTATTATAAAATATAATATTTGCGCATTATTTATTGTGTATATGATTTTTTTTTAAATTTTAATTTAAATTTTTTTTTTTTTAAAGACAAACATTCCCAGGTTACGACGAACCTGACAATAGTTGAAAATCTTCTACTACCACCACAGTGAGCGGAAAATGTTGCTTGTGTCGTGAAGGAGAAGTTAGCCAGCCGAGGAGTCGAACACGCGACGCCGTGGGACCCAAACGCTACGCTAACTCATCCACTGACCGACCGGTCAGTGACTGAGCAATTTCAATCCTAAAATCGATTTCAAAAATACATTTAATGGATATAAAACGAATTTATAATTATATTGTCGATATTTGTACTTCTGTGCTGGTATACATATATAGATACAGTATATCGACAAGTAGTTTTATACTTGATGCATTTGAATGAAAATGTATTTTATTCTTCTGTTATTTAGCGGTTCATCCTCTCTGCACACCCCTTCGTACTCGTAGGTATACCGTATTTTCCCTAATCTGACTGCATATTGTAAATAAGTATGCCGGGGGGACAACTATCGGGGGGTCAACTGTCATGGAATCCCCCTCTCGTAAAAGAACCGAGACGTCGCGTGCCGTTGCCATCACCGCGCCGTTGCCATCACCGTGCCGTTGCCGTCACCGTGACGTTACCGTAGGAATTATAAAAGCAGCCTATATACTTTCCAATTTCCTTTGCGAATGCGGTGATCACTTATTTTTTATTATTATAATTTTTTTATGTTAACTCCACACAGGAGGCCCTGAGGAAGATATATTTCCCCCAGGGCCTATCTTTGGGGATGCTGTGTGGAGGGTCTTTTTAAGGAAAGGAAGGATGGGAAGTTCTGGGAAGGAAAAAGGTATGAGGGGTGATCTGGAATCTGGGAATCACCCCTTGAACCCGGGCACCCCTGCTAAGTCACCAAACGTAGCGAACCACTTGGGGTGACTTATGGCAGAGTTGTTGGTTATCCAATAAATGATTCCTGAGGCGGCGGTACCCATCCCGCCTCCCAAATTGTAATATTTAAAAAAAATAATAACTATAGTATTACTTATTCGATATCTCCAAAAATGACGAAATTAATATATTTCAAAGTGAACAATAATAATTCAAAACAATTACCTAACTAATTAAATTTCTGTAAAATATCCCGTCCTTAGTCTGGTCCTGTGATATTGGCCGCCGGGCTCAACGTTTTTTTCTCTTCCTCTAATCCCTTCAACATATTCAATTCTCATGGCCCACTTATTCTCTTCACTTCTATATTGTCATCGGCCGGAGATAATGGCTACGTAACGAATAACGCACGTTTAATGTAATTTAGGTTTTTGCGTCGGGAGCTTGTCGAGAAGTTACCATCGTATGGGGTCCATCCATTGACTTGTGATATCCTTGGTCGAAGCATTGAGGTGTATATATATCAATGGGTCGAAGGGTCCATCCAACCCTGCGTAGTTGGATTGCGGACTTTCTCAAGGGAAAAACAATTCAAAATGTAGTTGACGGCTCTTCTTCCTCCCTTCCAATCAATGCATTGCGGGGGTGCCACAAGTATCTGTGCTGTTACCAACGCTGCCTGCTTGTACTAACGATCTCGTTGAATGTGCACCATTTCATTTACACGCTGAGGTACAGCACCGTTCCAAAATTGTTGCATTTCCGTTGCCAAAATGTTATTATAATAATGAATGCAAGATGGAATAATGATGAAGAACATGAGACTAACGTAAGTTTAAACTGTAAGAATTCGTATCTCAGGTGTGGAACTTGTGTAGGCGGAGTGTAAGCGGGGGTTATTAAATGAAAGATTAAGGTGATTTAATGCGGTTAAATTAGTCTATTTATTAACATGAACACGAAGAAGAGGGTTATATTTTTGTCAAGCTCCTTCCACTTATGATATCCGAAGAGCTCTGGAAGTTTGAGACAAATAATAGACCATCATCTCGTAACTGGGATGGTCAGTTTCAATGTCTCAAAACACAAGTACCTATGTCTCTATGATGCATGTCTGATTTCAGCAAAGAGGGAAATCATTAAATGTTGAAGCCGCCTGATACGAGTAGATGCTAACCCTATAAAAGTACGCCCAACAATTGAATTTGGTTATCACCTCTGGGCTGGAGCCCCACAATACTTGATAAACCTTCTTGCTTCTGTCTAATCCGACAATTTATTGTAAATTGACCGATTGCCATATCTATTGCACAAATGCAATGTGGGCATGAACTCGACAGTTTTTTTTTTGGTTAGTGCTAGTTTTGAAGGCTTAATTTTCCGGTATTTTTTTTAAATTTAATTATTTTTGATGTACAGTGTACGATTTATCATTTAATATCAATAATATGCTCTCTGAGAACTGATGTTCTTTCAAATGAAAGTAGCAATAACTTCTAAAATATTGAACAAAAAAAGCAAAATTTTTCAAATAACTCTACCAACCATCAAAAACTTCTACCACTGCCAATTTTAATTCTGGTCTGAAAGGATTAAGGTAATTTATCTTTTTGTACATAATAAGATTTATAAGGAGCTATACCTACAAATCAAAGTTTATCATAGACGTCCTTTTCTAACGAAAACATTGAACAAAACAGTTGATAAACTGCGCAAAACCACAATTGTCAGATTGCATTCAAACACGTCTGCCCAAGACAAGTTTCCTTTAATGGCGTTATATCCTTTTCACAGTGATGAAAACACACAGTCATAAGAATGTTGGATCAACCCACGTTGCTATCGATTTACGATATTATTAATCTTTTGACTAACAGGTGTGTTTTTCCCAAATATATAATCATACATAAGATTATGTTAATGTACAGGTACTTTTAATGGGTTATTTTAATATACAGGTGTAATGTGTCATTAAAACAAGAAACATAATACGATTTGAATACAAGTAAATGCGTGTAAGTATGTTGCTGTTTGTATGCGGATTGGCAGGTGATTATATTTAATTAGGGAGAAGGTGGGTGAAAAGAAGTGAAAGGAGATTGACCTGGAATGATTGAAGGACATGAAGTCTTGTGCGAACTGGAAACAATTATTGTATGATGTGTATGTTTGTAGTAAAAAGAGTTGTGTGTCCGAAAAAGACAAGATGAAAGTCATAATGAAGTATAATGCGTATGTATGTACGTATTACGTGCCTGAAAATTTCATCTGCAGACGATTGTTCAAGATATCACACGGCGGCACAGATGTTTTACACATAGACTAGGACTAGAAAAGTGGGGCTATTGAATGAAGTTTCTAAGGACAGGTTGTTTCACAGAATTTCAACTATTCTACCGTTTAATACCATATTTCTCTTGAACACTTTAAGTTTTCAAGTTTATAAAAAAATATATGTTATCGTTGAAGATACATTTGCCACGTTGCACCGAAATGGTAATTATATGAAATTCCCCCGATAGAAAAACAATGCAAATTATTCTCCGAGAATTATTGTAAAAACTTTTTTTTTTGTTATTTTACAAGTTATACGTATGAAAAAATTCAGTGTTTCATTAAATGCTATTTAAGACATTTATCTACCACGAGATTTTTGCTATAAAATATTTTAAACTAGTCGTGTTTTATTAAACATTTTCACAATTTTAGCTTAAATATGACGGTTTTTTGAAGTGAAAAACTTCTTTAGCACCGTTGTGATTTGAAACTTGATGAAACGACAAAGCTACACTAAAAAGAGACAAACACATGTATCTATAGGATTTAGCCTGCGAGAGAATGAGATAGAATAATAAGCCCACTCTACACTCTCCCCCATTCTTGTCTACTTTAGTTTTCTGAAGGTTTCACTTCTGCTTCGTGTGAATTGCACACTCTGATCTTTTTTTGTATATGTATCTATCTTCCCAAATGTTAAAAAAGAATTCTTAAGTACCTACTGTATATGTAGGGCTAATTAATCTTTTAAATTAAATTTTAAAAATGTACATGTATGTCAAACGAAAGTTTCGTAAATTATTTAATTTAATTGGATTAATATTACTTTTAAACAATCAGGGAAACACAAGAAAAATATAATAATCAAAAATATATCAGAAAAAAGGGTTACAGCGCGACCGGATTTGAACTACGGACCTTCCACATCCGGGTGACTACACTAAACCTTTTATCGATATCGCTACAACCGCAACCAACCTGAAATATAGGCATCTACACAGAGAAAAGCAATTCCTGTCACGCGAGCGTGTGTTGGTCTTTGAGACTCATTTAATTCACATATATTTTATACGGTTCCATGACAATTGATCTTATAAACTTACATACCATCTGAAGTAAGTTTAGGGAAAATACGGTATACCTACCTACCCAAAACATCATAAATACCTGGTACTATTGGTACCGCCGCTCCGGGAATCATTTATTGGATGAACTGCGCCATAGGTCACCCCAAGTGGTTCGCTATATTTGGTGATTAAGGAGGGGTGCTCGGATTCATTGGGTGAGGTTTGTCATTTTTTCATTACCGACTTTATGTATTTTATTAAAATTTATTACTTGATCTTATTTACCCTTGCACGATGATGTCGTTTCTCACCCGGCATGCCGCTTAAAGTCTCGAAAACCCTTCTGGACGGAAGGAGAAAGACTCCTTCGAACACCTCTCACCCCAGAAGATAGGTGGAAGCTTGAGTGGCAATCAGCCAACGTCAAAAACGCACATCTCGTGCAAGACCCCACTGAGAGACAGCCTGGGTTCTCATTGCCTCGCAAACTCTGGACTGCCATCAATAGGATAAGGTGCTCCCATAGCCGTTGTGCTCACATGATGCATAGATGAGGCTTTAAAGAGTCGGCGACGTGTGAATGCGGTGCGGTGCAGACCATCGAACATGTGGTCAACGAATGCCCGCTCCATTCATTCCCCGGCGGGATTGATGAGGTCCACAGGGCAACGCCTGTGGCCCTAGACTGGCTCGCAGACCTAGATGTCCCCCTCTGACACCCCACCATACGAAAGAAGAAGAAGACTTGATCTTATTGAATTTTGTATTGTAAAATGGGGACCTCAGCAGGGCGAGACACCCAATGAGGCCAACATTAACAATGTTATCAAATATAAGTTTTGTGCCAAAATAAAATAAACATAAAGTGGGGTGTCTACATCAATGGTACAATTTGGGAGGCGGGTATGGGTACCGCCGTCCCGAGAATCATTTAGTGAATAACCAACACCCCTTCCATAGGTCACCCCAAGTGGTTCGCTACGTTTTGTGACTTAGCAGGGGTACCCGGGTTCATGGGTTGAGATTTGTCTAGGTATTGGCTGCGGATGCGTTTGCCCGCCTTCTACGTGGCAGGCCTGATCGGGAGAGACTGATTGAGGGAGACCTTTCGACTTCTCCAGACATACTCTTTCGACCCATCGCCTTGTATCTCCCAGATAGAACCCCAGATTCCTGCCCACCTCTTATACCTTTTTCTTTCCCAGAACTTCCTCTCCTTTCTTTTACTAAAAAGTCCCGCAGCACAGCGTCCCCAAAGATGATATCGGCCCCGAGGGAAATTGTTTTCCTGAGGGCCTCTTGTGTGGAGCTATTGTAAAAAAAAATTAAAATTGTGTGGGAAGTCTAGAAATGAGTTTTCCTCATCTGTCGAACTTTATGCACTTTTATCACAGTCGATGCACATTGCAATAATAATAATTGACTATTGCACTATTGAAGTAGGTATCTTGTAGGATCATAGTGGATATAGCGGACATTGGATGGTTGCTAATAGTACTGGATAGTGGATGAGCCGGTTCTGCTCTCTGTGAGGCGGTGTTGGAGGTGAGAGGTAGAGGGGAGTTGTGTGGAGAGGAGTGCTGGAGATGAGAGTGTGGGGGGGAGGGGGCATGTGTTAGGGAAGGGAAGTGCACCGTTAGGCGCAGCGGACGCCAGGAGAAGGGCGGTACGTGTACAGCGTACATTGGTGCTTTGCTTGTATTTTTTAAGGCTAAACGGGAGTTAATTAGATAATGAGGTAGAGGTCATATTTCACCCACTTTTGTTTCTCCAAAATCGAACGAAATAAAGTGATCGCATCTTAGATAAATTATTCAATTCTATATGGATTGCGTACACCGTTTCTTTCAATTCTAAGAGCTTCGTTAGTCCAGCTTCATTCATTAATAAGCCAGTTATTTTGCAAAACGAACGACATTATTCAAAATGTTTTGTATATGAAAAATTTTTTTTATTGGTTTTCAAGGTATAATCCCGTTAAAATGCAATAAAGCAGTTTGTCAACAGGATGTTATTTTCAATTACAATTGAAACATAGATACATAATATTATTACAATAACTACACAGATAATTCATTTGGCATTTCAGGAATTTTCCGTTTGGCCTAGCTAAGAACTAATATCGACCTAAAAAGACATAATAACACTTGCTCACATTTTTAATATATTCTGTTCTATCTATATTATTTTTGCTGCAAAAATGTATCCTAATAATGAAATAAATAAAATAAATATATATTTTTATTTTTTTTTATTAGCAAAGTTTTTTTGGTACATTTACATATAGGTAAATACATTGTTAGCTTATCAGGAGGCCGCGCAAAAATTTGTCAACGGTCGACAGATCGACAACATCAACAAATCGTTGACCGTGCTCGCAAATATTGATAACTGACCATAGATGATGGATTTACTCAATATCGTACTGATATAGATCGTCTGTGATAGACCTCCAGACAAATGACAGCTGAAAATTCAATCCAAAGATACGATGTTGTAATGATAAAACAATTCTTCCAAATTCGCAGAACATCTCTTTAGAAATCAATAAACAATACAACGAATGACCCCAATGTTAATTAATGTAATGAAAATGATTTACTCCCCACTTCTTAGTTTATTTACAAAACCTAAACAATATAACACACTTAAATAAGTCGTAACAGTAACGTCATAATTAAACAATTAAGAACATATTAACATTTAGTGCAGGGAAAACAGATTGCAAAGTACCCCACATAATAGAGTCTACAGTCTCAATTATTTTTTCAACAAATTGGTTTAATTGGTAATAAAAGCATTTTAGACACCTTCAAAAATTGAAATTTAGAATCATATAAATACAGTCTGTCAGATAAGAGTAGAAAACATAGGAGGGCGCCACTGTTGACCAAATGGCAATACTAAACACATAACTCATGGTGTTAAAGTAAAACTGTGTAACCTACATTTTTTGTAAAAAATAAAAAACACATAAAAGTAGGAAAAATATTTTTTTAAGGCAATTTTCATACCTACCGATCTCAAAATTAGAATTGATACAGGTATATTATACCTTTGCAATTTTTTAAAATACAATAAGGAATAAAAATATTATAGTAAAATAAAAAGCACAGTTGGAAATTGCTCACATTTATTTAATACTAGCTTAAGTACGCAGCGTTGCCCCGGTTTTAGATCACGTCTCTAATTTTAGATCTGAATACATTTAACTCATTCCGACCTAAAAGTAGTGTAACTACTCACCATTAGTGATTCTTCCTTTTTACCTACTGTTAAATTCAAATTTATGTTATATTAAATGAAAGCAAATCACATTATAAAACACCATTTAATCAAATTTATAAGATACCTCCACAACAGTGCTCCTTTGAATTATTATTTTTTTCTTTAAAAACAAAAACAAGGTTTTTTAAATGTGACTTACAGTGTTTTATACATAGTGTCATTGCGATTTGAAAGAATATTTGACAGTTAAATTGGTGTTGCCAGCCTACAAATTTAGTAGCTCAATTTTTAATATTTTCTACTCTTAATTGACAGACTATAAGTCGTCTCAAAGTAGGTAACCGCAGCTTGAAAATGGCCTTGTAAGCCGAAACAAAAATAAAAACTAAAATACTTGCAGAACTTATTAATAACATTATTAATTTTAAAAATAAAATAATGGTGTTCTACGAATTAAACCCAAAAATAATTAATAAAAAATAAAAAAAATCTAAAAGTTATCAGTTTCCAGAAAAATGTATACAGCTTTACTCTATGGAGGCTGTATTATTGAGTAATCTTGCTTACAGTACATCATATCAATTTGTACATCAATGACTCTATTCTACAATACCGATAAATTACACATCCAAAACAAATGTACATAGATTAATAGGTCGACACACCCGACTCTGTAAATAACAAGATTTATGAATATTAGTATTAATGGGAGGTATTAATCAGCGAGCGGCCTACGCCACTGGGCTCGTCACGGAGATCACCTGTCTCCCCTCCCCTTCACCTTGCCTGTCTCCTTCTCTACCCCGCTGTACCAATACCCCCCTTTCCTGCCGCCACACCGCCCGCTGCAAAGGTAAGCGACACTGCAAGCGGCCTTGCCAATGCTAACCGGTAGGAAAATCCGTTATCTACATCATATGGCGCTAATAAATATTGTAAAAGAATCTATTTAATTATTTTTAGTTGGGCTTCAAAATGTACATAATCTTGTCTGTTCCTATTATCAGTTTAGTTCGTTTAGTTAATGTTCATAAAGAGAATGAATAATTGTATTGTTTATTTTACCACCTCCAAGCAGACTAATTTGAAATTTTTATAAATTCACTCATGTATATTCGCCCTCTTTGTGCATTTGGATTCGTACAAAAAATCATCATTCCAGTCCGTAATGGTGATTTAGAAATTTTTGGTGGAATAATAGTCTGGAATTATTATAAAGTGTCAATAAATCTTTCGCAAGTACTTATTTAAGTATAAAGCATAACAAATATTTTTTAATAAATTTTACAAAATTGAAGTGTGGTTGATTATTCTCACTAAATTAAATATGTGTTGAGAGGAGAAAGATTATCGTAGCAGAAACAGAAATTTATAAAAGAGCTAGATCATAAATATATATTACGTCACGTATAAGTCACTAAAATATTTTAAAGTTATTATAAGTCTTAAGTATAAGTCCAGTAGCTAATTGCTAACTATAAGTCTTAGTTGTTGTAAGTCATTAGATATAAATCTTAGTCGTAAGTCACTAGTAATAAAGCGTAGCAGTAAATTGTTAGTTATGGTATAAGTCTTAGTGATAAATTATAGGTTAAATAAATTAAGTAGCAAGGCACCCATGAGATGATTTTTACACAAACGACGCTATAGATCATTATTATTACTATGTTGAATATTAGCTGAAAGTAAGCTTTATGTTGTTCACAATTACTATTAGTAATTTTTGGGGTATTTTTTAATTTAAAGATTTTCTATCTTTGCCTTAGTTGTTTAAGATTTATTAATTGTATGAATTCCAGATTTTTTTAAACTTATAATTTTACCCATCGGTTTCGCCGATATTACCAGGTAGTATTTTATAATCGTATAGAACACGGTTCATTCTATTGATTTATTTATTAAATGTTTTTTCCTGTTACTCATTTACAAAAAAAAAATGCTTATTAAAACATTTCCAATACTCACTACTCCAAAGTTCGATCAATCTATAACCCTCTTCTAACCACATATGTGTCCTAGTTAATTATTTTACAACAGACATTTCTGTAAAAATTCACCCTCAAAACTTCCTCCACACATTACTTTGAAAAGGGAACTCATTAAAATATATGGAAAAATATTAAAAAAATTATATCCCATTACACTACCTACCACCACGATACAGGCAATTACGTTAAAAAGTTCAATAATGAAGAAAAAAAAATAGAAAATTGTTAAAAATTGAGATACTACCAGCACCTATGGGTTGCTTGAGCAAGCTCCCAGACATTAATATTTCAAATGGTGCGAAGCTTGACTAGTCGCTGAATGTTCGGTACCTGTTTTAACTACCAAGTACGTACTATGGAGGAAGCCATTTTTTTGTAGATGCTTCCGAGTGTCAAGTGTGTAATGATTCATTCTTTAAATGTATGCAGGTTTTTACATTATAAAAGTGCTAGCATCTCATTATTATCGGCTTCTTCCCAACGCAAGTTTTAACAGTAAACAACTGCCAGTGTTTGGTCCGGTGTGTTGACACCGTATTATAATACATTTATAACATGTCCAAGTGAAATAAACAGTGAAGTTTTTTGCAAAGATAATTATTTTATTTAAAAGGACACCCATCAATTTTGAACAAAAATATTAACAACGTTATAAATGACTAGCGCAGACCCGTGAAAATTCACGGGATATATTGTAGGAATTGTGAAGCTTAAATTATTTATTTAAAAAAATTATTGCCTCAGGATCAGTATTGTTAGTGCTTTTGATATGGCCTTTCAAATGACGTACCTAAATTGGCATTTTGAATGAATACCGTTAACAAAATAGAAAAATTCCAAAATATGTCAAAAATTAAAACAGATGAAATACACTTCAAATACAGAATTATCAATTAACAGGATTATTTTGGTATCTACGTTTTATCCCAGTTCTAGAGGTCATTCAGCCGGAGTAACGCAGGGCACACCATCGAAATTTTTATTATTAATATTTATTTTTACATTAACTCCACACAGAAGGTCATGAGGAAAATAATTTCCCTCAAGGCCTATGCCATCTTTGGGGATGCTGTGTGGAGGGTTTTTTAATGAAAGAAAGGACAGGAAGTTCTTGGAAGGTAAAGGGTATGTGGGGTGGTTAGGAATCTGGGGTTCAGTATGTCCAGGTCGTCCGCCGCCAAGACCCGGATAAATCTCACCCCGTGAACCCGGGCACCCCTGCTAAGTCACCAAACATAGCGAACCACTTGGGGTGACCTATGGCAGAGGTGTTGGTTATCCAGTAAATGTTTCACGGGCAGCGGTACCCATTCCCGCCTCCCAAATTGTTATTAATAATTAATAATAAAGTGTTCACTTAAGCTTAAGGTTATGGTTTTATTTCATGTATACGTAATAAATTGTAACAAATACTGTCAAGATTGAAAGTGGCAAGAGAAGCATTGGCCACGAGGGCGTACATATACAATATAATCTCCTCCCAGAAAACCTAAAAATGGAGAAGAATATAAATAATACATTTAAAAAAAAGTATTTAAACTTAACTTGTTTGAACAAAATTAAAAATATTACTACTATACTATACACTAAATTATATATATACTACTATACTCTGTACTTAAGTTAAGAAAGCGAAATATAGTATTTCTTTTAACTTAATAAAAAAATATATAATTATATTAAATACGCTGGTACCAATTCACGTAGACAACGCAATAACAGTGCAACGTCTTATTATTGTTATGGAGAGGGTAATGCTATTAGTTTTGGATTGTGCAGAAGACGGGGGGGGGGGGGGGGATCCAGTGGGGGGTGCAGGTGATCCCCCTTTCCCCAACCTGTATACCCCCTCTCCCCCAGTAACAGCTGCCGTAGCAGGCGGACCGGCAGAACAAGACACCACTACCATTGCAGTCCATACTTCTTGGCCTAGCGGACTTTCACCTTCTCCGGTATAATATTAAAGTTCCACGTGGCCTTATTCGGACCCCAGCATTAAAGACTTAAGCATGTTTTGATGTTCTACCACTATCTCATTGTGCACTACTTAAAGGCCGAACCTACATATCTGATGGACTTCTTGATGTGTTCTTAGGTCACTTAATACGACGGAATTAGGTTACATAGATACAAAATCAATATTTTTTTATTAATTCTTTCCCAAGATAGATTCCTAATTTCTTTCTGATTAATTGCTTAAATAAACTGTATAGTTAGTTAGACGTGTAAAGTACGTGTACCGCCATCCCGGGGGCCACTTATTCATTTATTTTTTTACATTAGCTCCACACGGGAGGCCCTGAGGAAAATAATATCCCTCAGGGCCTATGTCTTCTTAGGGGATGCTGTGTGGAGGGTTTTTTTAGGAAAGGAAGGATAGGAAGTTCTGGGAAGGAAATAGGTATGAGGGGTGAGTAGAAATCTGGGGGTCAGTGTATCCAGGAGAGACGGTAATTTAAATCCATCCCTCCAACTGCGGTGCAAGACGATGGGTCGAGAGATTCTGGCTGGAGAGGATAAAAGAGCATAACCAACCAACCATATAACCAACACCACTCCCATAGGACCCCTAAGCCCTAAGTGGTTCGCTGCGTTTGATTACTTAGCAGGGGTACCCGGGTTCGTGGGGGGAGGTTTGTCCGGGTCTTGGCTGCGAATGCGTCTGCCCACCATCTGCATGGCAAGCTGGGTAGGGAGACATTAGTTGAGGAAGTCCATTTGACTTCTCCAGCCGTACTCTCTCGGAACGTCGCCTTGCACCGTAGTGGTAGGGATGGATTCATACGTCCGTCACTCCTAGACACGCTGACCCTTAGATTCCTACCCATCCTAGTACCCTTTTCCTTCCCAGAACTTCCTCACCTTCCTTCCCTTAAAAAGTATTCCCACACAGCACCCCCTAGGATGACGTAGGCCCTGAGGTAAATTATTTTCCTGAGGGCCTCCTGTGTGGAGCTATTGTAAAAAAAAACAATAAAATGAAATCAGGCTAGGCTAAACTAAATGGCTAAATAATAATATAAGTAGAAATAGGTACATAGGGCCACACCAATAAAGGTGTTTTACATTTAACACAACTGATAAATAATTAGAAATGGATGGCAAATGGTTTGTTTTCAGTTGTGTAAAATTAAAATACGTCTATTAGTAAGGGGGTATAGTGTTTATGCTACAGGCCGCATAAGATTTTTATTTTATTATTTCTATTCAGAATACGCACATAAATGTAAAATCAGGAATATATTATCTTGAATTGACACACTTACTTGTTCCCATTCGGCACCATTTCACGGTTTGTGTTTCTGAAAGGTAATAAAATTATAGTTAGCGACATTAATATATCTATGTCATACGTGGTATGTACATCATTCATAACAAACATGGACGGGCATTAGATTTATTGAGGAAATGCTCATTTAAGAAACATCGCTAGTAAATTTTACTTTTTTTGTAGAAATCGCGTACATTTCTAAAAGACTCCAGATACTAATATCTACAGCCTGTATGTCGGACGAATATCTACAGCTCATATGTTGAACTAATATCTACGAACTTCAGATTGTTGACTAATATCTACAGAGCTAAGGTCGGACGAATATCTATGACGGTCCCAGTGTTGACTAATACCTACAGAGCGTAGGTTGAACTAATATCTACAGAGCGTAGGTTGGACTAATCAGCTAAATGTGTCCAATAGTCGGATATTAGGGATTTTTACATACATACTTACATAAATTAAGTTTTTTAAACTGCATACGCAATATTACGTTATTCCAATATGCTATACATAATTGCAAATCCAACCTCTGCCAGTGCTGTAGATATTCGTCAACACATTGGTACTTATAGATATTAGTCAGCAGTTTGAGCTGTAGATATTCGTACGCACTTTGGTTCTCATGGATATTAGTCAACAGTTTGAGCTGTAGATATTCGTCAACACTTTGATTCTCATAGATATTAGTTCGTTTTTTTCAGTTTTTGGAATTCCTGTAGATATTAGTAGACGCCTCATTCTAAATCGAATCATGCCATGTTTGGTTTAAATCTAAAATTATTATTTTTACTTGTAAATAAATTAGGTACCTACAATACCTACTCTAAAGGAGTCGTAATGATTAAAAAAAAAAAAACGGCAACAAAACACATTAATTTGAAGATAACCTCAGAAAAGGGTACGGTCGCATCCAAGAATTGAACCCAGGACCTTAGTCTTGCCGGGGCTCTGCTCTGACCAGTGAGTTAATTCGACCCTATTCCCTTCGGCCACATTTCACTGTATCATGTTTCAACTAAAAACACTTTCTTCATTTTCTTAACACATATTTTTATTGGTTGCTATCTTTATATAAATGATTGCAAGATCCTTCTCGAACTAAATGCAATCTAGATAGTATCACGGATAATTTATTTAAGTCTAGGATGAATATTTTTATTTTTGAAATGACTTAAATGGTGGTGTTAAGGTGGTCTAGAAGTAAGGCTCTTGACTCGCAATCCGAATATCGCGGAATCGAATCCCGGCATGGGAAAATAGATTTGATTTGAATAATTTGTGTTATTTTTAATTTTACTATTACATAATTAAAAATAATATCTGTATATAGTATATTTGCGGCACGTTCCAGAGTGGAAGATACTTTCAGTGTCCCACCGGTGTAAGACCACCATTCAGAATTGAAATATTGCTTAAAATGGCGTCAGCCGTGTTTGGTGACTAGATCTGAATAGCCAGGTACTTCCCCACCTTTCTCTTATCCATCTTCTTCCCCTCCCCACTACCTTCAGTCTCACAACATACTTTAATTCGGGATGCCATAGTCTCACTAGATCCAGACGGGAGCAGCTGGGACTCTTGTGAAAGTTAATCATGACAGACAATATTAGCGACTCTCAAACGAATATTTGAAACGGAAAAATCAGACAAAGATGCGGTCTAGGAATTATATTTATTCGTTTTAAAGTCACAAAGTTATAATTTTGTCTGAGGAAGGTTCAGTACGAACCGAAACCGGTTGGATTAAAAAATAATAAAGTGGAATTGAAACAAAGTTATTTTATTGTGTTTATTATAATTATGTATTCCCACAAAGTGTTTGCTACATATCAAGATTTATAATTTTGTCTTTCGTTAGTGATAAACGGTAAAACATAGAAATATCATTCGTACCTATTTAGAATAATACTATTCAAATCGAAACAAATGAATAATTAATATAATCCATCCCGTTATAATAATCATCACCGTGACCTTGAAACACATTTAACGCGTTAAAACGTACGTAATATCATATCTGGACTTGAACTCACTCATAATCACTAATCACCTATCATTGTTGGCCAGCGATTTTCCAAAGGCACTTCCATCAAAATCATAATCACGAGTCGTATAAGTGTTCTTACACATTTTTTGCCGCCGTAAATCGATAATCACTACCTATTCGATCAGTGGTTCTCCACGTTTTCTGAGCCACGTTGTAATATGTCTTAAAGACACGAGGAAATTAACATAAAGGAGAACGTTAAAGGAGATTAACCTATACGTCCCTAACGCGTATACTCGTGGGAGATCCCACGCACTTTTTTATGCTCTGAAACCGAGAACTTCTTCCTTTCATAATGCTCCATTAAAAAGAGCAATTCAACTGCATTGAGCATCGCATTTTCAATGTTACCTATAGAGAGTTCAGTAACTATCTTTTGACATACGTCACAACATAGTGACTTTTTTCTTCTTTTAAATTTTGTAATCTTCTCCGTAATAATTTGGTGTATAACTGTTTTATGGAGAACCTGAATAAAATAAATAAATAACAGTGATAAATATGTAGCTCTCCATGCATTTGAAAACTTGATTAACGAAAATATAAAAAATATATACAAGTGTAAAGTTCACCCGCGGTAGAAGTGAAACCTTCAGCAAACTAAAGTAGACAATAGTGGGGAGGCTACGAATCACCGCGAATAATAATATTTAATAATAATATTTGGCTGATTTATAAAGCGCCGTTTTCATGAAAAATCATCTCAAGGGCGCTGAATGAATCACAAAGAGGAGACCGATTATTCTGTCTCATCCTATAGATGCCGCCGCTACCCGAATTTCTACCGATTTATTACATATCCCCCTTAAATATTTGAAGTTTTTAAGCTCTTAAAAAAATATATGTTATTTTTGAAGATAATGTCTATACATTCCCCATACCGAAACGCAAATTATATGAAATCCCCGCATTGGAAAAAAATCACAAACTATGCTCCGAAAATTATTATTTTCAAGTCTGTTTCAGTTATTTTACAAGTTATATGTATGAAAAAATTCACAGTGTTTCTTTATATGCTGTTTTAGACAGCCCAAGAGAGTTTTGCTCTATTTTAAACGAGTCGTGTTTTATTAAACATTTTCACAACGTTCGCTTCAATTTGAACACCAATTATTTATATATGAACGTTGTACAACAAAATAACGACATCTCCTGGACCATCTCAGGACAATAAATCCTGGACCATCATAGAGAGCTAAGCTTTTATATATACCCAATTTTAAGGACATAAACCGTTTTTTTTATATGAAAAAAATGTTAATACTTGAAATTACATGATAAATTTTCACAAAAAACCCACATCTGTGAAAAGATGCATATTATATGACCCGGAAAAACCTCATTCCCATGAACCCGAGCTCCCCTGCTAAATCATCAAACGTAGCGAGCCACTTGGGGTGACCTATGGCAGAGGTGGTGGTTATCCAATAAATGGTTCCCGGGACGGCAGTACCCATACCCGCCTCCCATATTGAAAACTAGGTAAGTCATGACGCCCGTTTTCACGCCTAATTTAACATCCGTGCTTTCTGGCAGCATCATTTCAATAAATAATTTACGCATTTGTGAATAACTAGGAGAACACCGGTTTAGAACCACACCTCTAGTAGATAATAGGTAGATACTCGTACCAACCAGCTGTAGCAAAGATCCCGGATACGATTACAGCACGATAACAGTAATCATAGATATAGAAGAATAATAGATTGGTAGGTGTATTACCTGATCTGAAAGCCAAAAGTTGAATGTGCCAAAACTACATTTAGATTTAGAAGAAAACTACTTTTACTTAGATAATCGTTCTATAACAGAACATTTAAGTAAAGTGAAGAAATAGAACAAACAAACAACAATCCAAACCTAACCTAAAATAACCAAACCTAAATTACTATTTGTAATATTTAATTAAATGATGACAATATCAGCGAAACTCAATCGAAAATCTGGAAACAGAAAAATCAGAAAAAGATATTGGTATTTCTCAACCCAGGACGGGTTCGAGTCCCAGAGATGCCAATATCTTTTTTCTGATTTTTTTTTTCCAGATATTCGATTGAGTTTCACTAATATTGTCTTCATTTAATTAAATATTACAATTCGAGGTTTTACTCATAAAGTTAAAAATAAATGCTATTTATAATTTTGGTATATTCTGTTTCCGGTTACTTACCAATTTTTTGACAGATGGTTTTCCATATATTTGTGGAGCTAACTTAACAATATTACATAATAATAATAATAATAATTGGATAATTTATAAAGCGCCGTTTTTGTGAAAAATCACCTCAAGGGCGCTGTACAATTTATTAGGAAAGCTTAGGTTCTAACTAATTTTACTATTTACAAATGGATACAGAAACATACTTACCTGGCAGGTCACTTCCAGTAATAAACACACTTTAATTAGAAAGTTTATGCTTGGAGAAGATACGGCTTTGCACGCGGAGGACATTACAGTTAACACACTGGACATTGCATGATTTTACATTATTTGCTACCCTCATCACTGTTATTTATTTATTTTAAAATACTGGAGAATTGAGGACTATTGGGAGATTAGTGGCAAAAGTATAGTTGATATTTATTTTAAAATACCTACTGGAGAATTTAGGACTCTTTAGGGCTGGAGAATGTTCATGAAATGACCTTCACAAACGCTTACATTTTTTTTTTGTACGTTTTTACAGGTTAGTTATTTACGGTGTCGCGGGTATTGAATGTCAAGATGAAAGATTTTGAGTTTATGGATACGACTGTCTGAAAAGGTGAGTTTTAAGTCTAGCTCTAAATTCCGCCGCGTCTGTGATCATTCTTAAGTCATGTGGCAGTCCAATCCAGGCTTTAGGTCCTGACACTCCGAAAGAGCGCTCATCAAACTTAGTATCTGGTGTGCGCTTTGGTTCCTTTAACCTTCCGATAGCTGATGACGTTGCTGACCTTAGGGTTGACTGTCGAGAATTGAAATTTTCTGGAATACACAATTCCGATAAGTAAGCCGGAGCCATTCCGTTAAGGGACTTAAATACCATCCAGCAGAGCTTAAACTAGATCCTTTCAGGACATTTAAGCCAGTGAAGATTTTTGAGATGCTCTGAAATATTTAGATACGCCGGTGATAAGTCTTGCCGCAGCGTTGAAAACGGATTGTAATTTGTTGATTTGATATTTTGGAAGACTTGCATATATTCCGTTGCAATAATCTAAGCGTGAAACCACATAAGAATTGACTAGTAATTTAGTCGCCTCTGTTGGCAGGTTTCTCCTTACTGCTTTAATTTGCCTTAATTGAAAAAATCGTAGACATCTATTTGCATGTTGATGGATGCAGTCTAATATTTAATTACGTGCAATATTATAGCAGTAAATAAACAGTTTGACTGTAATTAAAATAACTGTTTAATCTTATTAAATACCATCTCTAATTTGACCGACATGTTATCCAATAATACCCACGTTAAATGTTTTTTTTTATTATTATTGGTTTAAATAAAGGAAGGCATTCATACATACAATATTTACCGAAATGAATGTAATATTTTAGATTTATATTTTTATATATTTTTTTAATGTACCAGCACAAATGCATAATCACGGGTTCAAATCCCGGCTTGTGTAAATAAATTTAATTTGATTAATTTGTGTTATTTCACAGTTAATCATTTTAAAATAGTATAGGTATAGCTTATTTGCAGCACGTTCCAGAGTGAAATTTACTCTCAGTATGGTGTAAGATCAACATTCAGAATTGAAACGTTGCTTCAAATGGCTTTAGCCGTAGTTGGTGACCAGGACTGAATAGCCAGATATCTCCCACCTTTCTCTTCTCCATCGCCTTCTCCTCTCTGCTACCTTCAGCCTCACTACATTCCCCATTTGGGGATGCCATGGTCTCACTGCTTCCAGACGGGAGCAGTTGGAACTCTTGTGCGGTATTCAGAAAAATAAAACTATTCCTTGTATATATAATATCGTGGGGTAATTACTACAATTGGCAACTCCGAAATCAGCTGTTGTGAAATTGAATTATAAGATGGTAATTAATCTGATAAATTGGTTGTTATATATTTGTACTGATAAGTAAAGTTAAATCGTAGATTTGTGAATTGGGAACTAAAATACTTATATTTTGAAAATAAGAAAATGGCTAATCAGTTTTTATGCAATTACTTACGAAAATGCAATTACAAAATGCAGCGAAATCAACTTAAGTAATTCGACAAAATTTAGTGCTAGAACTAGCTCCAAATCCAGAGGCCTAACTGAAACATGCAAAAACACTCGTGGTAACTAGAGTTACCTAATCATAGAATTGAACGATACCGTTTTTTGGGGATACCCACAAAAAACATATTCAAATACCTTGATGATTCCAATGCGTTAAGATTTTTGTATTTGTAGCATTCATAGACGAGGAAAGCCTTGAACTCTTGTTTTAAAGCTCTAAAAAAATATATCTTATTCTTCAAGATAATATCTATACATTCCTTACGCCGCCGGAACGGCAATTATGTGAAATTCCTACAAAAGAAAAAAATCGAAAAGTATGTTCCGAAAATTATTATAAACATTCTTTTTTCACTTTTTCAAATTTTGCAAATTCACTTTGTGGCTCCATATTATTAATTAAATAATTAAAAACACTTTGTTTTTACCACAATAATCTTTATTTAAAAAATTAACATCTTTCGAGAACGATGTTCTCTTCATCAGGACATTATGTGTACTAAAAACTAAATGATCAAGTATAGAAAGACAGGCGTGGGTAGAAATGGAAGTAGTGGGGGGGGGAAGAGAGGTGGAAAACGGCGGTGCTTAGAAGATCAAAGGGGGGGGGGGGGGGGAAGATCAACAACTCTTTTTTCAGTTACTTTATAAGTTATTTGAAAAAAAAATCACAATATTTCTTTAAATGCTATTTTAAACATTCTCCATGTACTCATAATTTTTGATCTATTTTAAAAGAGGCGTGTTTGATTGAACATTTTCACAATTTTCGCTTAAATATCAGATATCGTTTTTAATATTAGCGCGCTCCCTCTGACAATCATTTACATATCTCCCCTTCTTCTTCTTTTTGAGCGGATACTTCTGGGCCTTGTGGGGTTATTACCTAGTTGTAGTAATTATTCCACAATATAATTATTTTACAGGTGGTACATGGACAAGAATAGCTAATGATGGAGAGAAATGGCGACAGTTGGAGGAGGCCTTTGTCAACTAGTGACATACAGTCAGGGAGTCGATTCATGATAAGTGTTATAAATGTTATAAATATTATAAATAATGTAATGTAATTTACTGTCTGAATAAAGGCTATTATTATTATTTTGGTTCGACCAAGTCGATTTTTTGTCGCTTGTCCCTGCGTTGAAATCGCTAACTTGTAAAACTGAAAGTAAAGCGATTTCTATTGAAAATCTCGCTACTTGAAAAGGTTTAATATTCATTCAATTACTAATTATTATTAATTTTTTAATGAAAAACACACTTTGTAAAACACCACTGGTGTGGAGTGGTGTTTTACAAAGTGTGTTTTTTCATTTAATATATAATGTCACACCACAAAGTGTTTGCTTCCTTCGATAAAATTATTATTAATTTTAGATGCATTTATTCAATTGTATATATACTTGGTCGAAGATCCATTAACTTCTTAAAAACTGTTAAAGTCATAACTTCTGTTCTGGCGATGCACGTCCGCACAACGCACTGCGCCGCTCACAACTTTGAAATGAATAATTAAGCAGTCAAAATGGGCAAAATAAAGTGTATGAAATCAATTGTAAATATAATAGTGTATTCGGGTATTCTTATCAATGTTCAATGTTTATTAAACTCATCGAACTTATTAAACGTTAGTCACCAACATTGACTGATGTGACCTTAACAACGCCTTATTCAAGATCAAAACCATTCAGGACTCTAGCAGAGCAAGATGCCATCTTTGGGGATGCTGTGTGGAGGTATTTTGAAAAGGAAGGAGAGGAAATTCTGGGAAGGAAAAGGGTATGAGAGGCGGGTAGGAATCTGAGGGTCATTTTGTCCAGGAGTAACGGACGCATGAAACCAACCCTTCCACTGCTGTGAAACGCGATGTTCCGAGAGTCCTGCTGGAGAGATCAAAACGTCTCCCTCAACCAGTCTCTCCCTATCTGACCTGCCACGCAGTTGGTGGGCAGACGCATCCGCCGTCAAGACCCGGACAAACCTCACCCCATGAACCTGGGCAAACCTGCTAAGTCATCAAACGTAGTGAAACCCTTGGGGTGACCTGTGGCAGAGGTATTGGTTATCCAATAAATATTTCCGGGGCGGTGGTATTCACACCAGCCTAACAAATTGAAAATTTAAGGTTAGGTGCTTGTATTTTCAATTAAATTGTTCTAGTGAAGCTAAATTTTCAGGAAAAATTGACAGCACAACGTGTTAAAAAAATGTCATTTTAGCGGCAAATTCAAAATAACACATTTTAAATCGTTATAGAAAATTTAATTGTCCACACAAAAATAAAATAAAAAAGCCACCATTATCGTAATTAAAAAAATATTTTTAAAAAACTGTTAAATACCCTATTTATGTGGTAATATTTCATGTGGAGATAAAATATCATATTACACACAGAATAATAAGATTCCTCTACATATTTCTGCCTTTGTTGTCGCGTTCTTCTATAGCCTTATCTCCTTCACATGTCAGACCTCTTCTGAATCCTGCCTCCCGGTGAAAAGAACTGTTCGATTCATATTCAAATGATTATTATCTCATATTTGTTTAAAAATACATCCAGATTCTTTGTATACAGAAAGATAAATCCAAAAATTCTGGACGATAAATCCCCCCGTTCAAAAACGTATAACAAAATCTTAATAATACAAGCAAAATTCACGCTCAATGTCTAGGACATAAAACATATTGTTCCATGCTAATAACTTTGAATATGATCAATTACTTTGATTATTGTATTCGGATTTCAAAAATATATTCCTTTTATTTAAAGGGAATAAATCTCTCAATATTGTATTAAGCAAATTTGACCCCTATTGTAATATTGCTATGACGAGGATTTCCCGTATGAGTTACTTATGTGTTTCTTGGGAATTTGAGTGGTTTTGTTCCGATCTAGTTCTTCCCGAGGATATTCCGTTGGAATCTTCTAGTCCGGTCTATTCTGAGTGATCTGGTCTCAGATACAAAGGACTTTTAATTGTAAAGGAATTGCCCCATTATAAATCGTAAAATTGGATATCAAAAGGATATTTATTCATCTTGAAGAGGGGTGATTTATATATTTCTGACAGGGCTATATTTAGTCACATGTAATTAAAACGCCCAATTATAATAAATCTTAAAAAAAAAAATTTTTAACAAAGTTTGAATTTACTTTGTTGCAGGTAAGAAGTTTTATTATGTCTACGAGTTAAGTGCAGACGACCTAACATCGCGTCCACCTTATCAATGGAATTTGTAAGTAGAAACTTTTATAGATAAATGAAACAATTTAATTTTGTTTGAAAGACTTAAACTTTTATTTCTACTACCTATCTATTATTATTAAAATATAAACAATTTTTGACAATTGTACACTTTCATGGTCACCTGGTTTTTGGGCGAAAAAAATCCAAAAATGAACTGATCTTTTTGATTTTTTTTTAAATGTTCGTTTTCAAGGCGGATTTTTTATGAAAAATATTGAAATCATTTTAATTAGGGATTTCGGATTTAGTTTTTTGGCTTTGAATGCCAAAAAAATCACGTTTCTACGAATTATCCTTTATAACTATTTTTCACGCTACATACTTGATTTTTCACTTTTTTTTAATAATCTACGCAAAAACATACAAATTAAAAATATATATAATTGAAATACAATTACCTAATGCTAATGAAGGTAAATAAGTATTCATCAATAACTATTTATAGCATTTGTCTTCACTACCACAGTAATTAATCACAAAAATTTTCTAAAACCAAACAATTGCTTTTTTTTTATTGTTCGTTTTTTTTTGTGTAGATTACGAAAAACAATACGAGAAGTCCATTCGGTAGAGTACAAAAAGTTATGGAGGATTTTTGGAAATGATAAATCATGGTGGAATTTCCTTGTAGACCACCCCTCTCCCCCACCCCAATATGTTGTGTATATAAACCGTAGACTAAGAATTATTTGTACCAGTCTGAAGATGGCTCTAACGAGCTGAAACCGGTTTAAAATTTTTTTTAAATACATATAAACCGGTTAAAAATTATATCTAGGTATTCATTTATTTATTGATGGTATAAGTAACTTTAAATTCACAGAAAAAATTGTTTTGTTCAAAATCATTAGAAACCAATTTTATGAATAGTGTTAGTATGTTTTAATTTAACTAATGTTGACTGACTTTTCAAAAAATATATACGAAATGCGTTTTGTACGTTTTTTCAGTGCTATTAAAGTATCTGTTATTTATTCATGAAACGGAAATATTTTGCACCTTAAAATATTAACAATCCGTTAGAAATAAACTTCCAAAGTCTAGAGTCTAGATTATGCTTCATACCACCTTAATCGCCCTATACCGAAAAAAATAAGAAAATGATTTAAAAAAAGATAATGATTGAATAAATCTTAGTCCGCCCCTGTTAATTCTGCTGCGCTTCCAAATTTCAAGATGATGGCATTGACTCACTAAGCTCCAAGCCTTAAGCTGTGAACAATACACAAATGATGTCCATGAATTGGGGACCTAGACCTAATCCTTTCGGGATACCAATCCTTCACACAAGAGTAAATGGGTGTCAGTTTGATACGATTTCTTTGTAAACACGTATCACTAATGTATTCCTTGTCGTAAATTATCCATACCACGCTTAATATAACTAGATGGGGGTCAGTGACTGTCATGGGAACCGTTTTATGTCATTTGCATATTTGGTGCTTGATTGAAGACCTAGACCTTATCATGCATTCTTTCATTCTGGACAGTTGTCCCACGAATATTCACCATTTCACAGCATGACATGTCAGCGAGATATGTAAATATATGTAATCTAATATCAAAAAATAGACTTTTCACCTCATTCTACACATCTGTCATGGACATTGCAAGGCTGTTTGAAATGTTGTCTCCAAATATGACATAGGCCCTGAGAGAAATCATTTTCTTGTGTGGAGTGTAAAAAAAGACATTAAAAATAATAATAATAAGTATGTAGGTAGGTAGGTATACCAACTTGTATCAACTCGTTAAAGAATACCACTAATTGTTTTTTAACACATTTTATTGAACCTCTCATACCTCGGTTATATTTTGTCAGAGAATCAAAGTATTTCTGCTTTTCAATAAAATCCAAATGAATAGAATTGTTCTGAAAGTGTCCCAAAACTAAAAGCTGTTTTTGAAAGCTGATAAAATAAGCTTTCAAATTTTATAATTCAAACTTATCATTTAATTTTTTAAATATAAAAAATTTGCTTGAAAACATAAAAAAGTTTTAAAAATAGTTCACCTTACCCCTTTGCTAACTAAAATTACTGATAACGAAAAAAAAAATAAAAACACAAAGTAATTTTATTGGACATATGTATTATAAACGTTATTGTCCTCTCAATTTATTGACGTTCCATGTAAAAATAACACAGGTCTACAACAAAAATGCTGTCTGAATGTTTTCAACTGATTTCTATGTATTTAGGTGTTCTGAAAACTATAAAAATACTCAAAAAATTCCAGAACGTCAAATTATTTTGCAAAACGGTATACATATACAGGGTGTTAAGGGACGTACTTGACTTACTTTAACCAGTGATTCCTGACATTATTTGGAGTAAAAAATGTAAATGAAATTTTGGTCTCCGGTGACATTTATGATGTTTTTTTTTTTTTTTTTCTACAAAAACATAAAAAAATGGTAGTTGTTGAACAGTTGGAGGCGGGTTAAGGGGTTCGTCGGTCACCCTGCTGAGTGACCAGTGACGACATGCGGAAGAAAATTTTTTTTGTTTGATTTTGAAGAAAAAATTTTTGAAAAAAAAAAAAAGTGGTCAAAAAAAGTCACCGGAGACCAAAATTTCATTTACATTTTTTACTCCAAATAATGTCAGGAATCACTGGTAAGTCAAGTACGTCCCTTAACACCCTGTATATGTATTATGGATATTGATAGTATATACAATAGTGAGCTCTGGCAATAAACATTTCATCCGATTGCGATGAAACTTTGGGGATTTGATGTGTGCATGCCCGCGATGGTTTCTGTATACAATAGTGAGCTCTGGCATCATAAAATTACGAAAAATTAATTAATTAAATAAAAATGAATCGCAGAAATGTATGTGCGTGCATAACCAAGCCAAGGTTTGTATAAAACTACTAGTGAGCACTGGCATTATGAAATTTGTGTAAAAAAATTGCAATAGGTGGCACGTGAGCTGTGAAGACTGAATGTACTGGGACTGAATGTATGGAATGCGGAAGGGGGGAGGGGAACTCGGGTAGGGAGTTCGAGGGAGAGGGGGAGGGGAACTAGGGATCGGGGAGGTTTAACCTGAATTATTAGGCAATAACAAAGACCCTAACTACAAACAAATCGTTAAAAGCATTTCAAGCTTTGGGTTGCCTAATGAGTTTAAAGGAACATTTTCTTCATTCCCACCTCGACTACTTTCCAGAAAATTTAGGATATGTGAGTGAAGAGCAAAATGAATGATTTCACTAAGATATTAAGGAGATGGAAGAAAGATACCAGGGAAGATGGAGCATCTCAATGATTGCAGACTACTGTTGGACGCTTCAGAGAGGCCTTCCAGTTGCTTCCTACAAGCAAAAATGTACCAAAAGGAGTCTCACTGGGAAAAATAAATGTGTTTGATGCTTACTAATCAATGTATTTTAGATTAAATAAAAGTTTTGTTAAGCAATTATAAATTTAAATTTTTTTTTTAGTTTTTTATCTTATATTTTAAGATGACAACATGTTTAACATAGATACCTACATTTCAGAAAACGTGATGTTCTGTGACAAAATGAAAGTCATTTTCGGATTCAGCACACCCAAAAACATAAGATTTACGAAAAAAAACCAAAACAGCTTCCAATTTTTATTTTTTTTGTAGACTTGTGTAATTAATAATAAAATGCCGAAGTTTTATAATTTTTTTTCAAATTGTGATCCGAAACTTTGCTTTCATGAAGGTGTATATTTTACTTGATTTGTGGTTAACTTTTAAATTTGAATATAAAGCGGGGTGTTTTTTCTTTCTAACACCATTTAGATCATATTTCTCCCTATAACGATAAGTAAGACGCAACGATTTCTATGAGAACTATATGAGTTGTTCCGAAAAGCGAACAAATTAGCCTGGGGGGTTAATGCAAAGAGATTCAAACAAAATGTTTGCGCCTGGATCAAAACGAAGGGTATGTAGTTTTGTTAAGAAATTTATAATTGTTCGTCTTCTAGAATTTGGTCATCGTAATCATTAACCGGAAGAGTTAAGACCTTTTCGATGTTGGTTTTTGACGGCCATTGACGGCGAAGTTAGACACAGTAGCTGTATTTTTATTTCTCAATCCAGATTTGTTTCCCGGCATATTTTAGGCCGACTTAGGAGTAGTACTTGGCAGAGGAATTTTAATTTCTTTAAACCCACGAACAACAATGCATCGTTTTCTACTGAGGTTCCACATTGTATGTATGGCTTATTTGATAATGAATGTGTCTTATTAATATTCTGGACTTAGTAGGTTTTTTAAAACCAATTTTTTTTTTTTAATTTTATTTTTAACTTTATGTGTAAAACCTCAAATTGTAATATTTAAATAAATGAAGACAATATAAGCGAAACTCAATCGAAAATCTGGGAACAGAAAAATTAGAAAAACATATTGACACCTCTGGGACTCGAACCCAGGACCTCTTGCTTTCCGGACAAACGCGCTAACCACTGCACCACGGTGTCGATATGAAATTCGGTCATGTTTAACTGTACCATACTTCGACTAAGAACCACCTACATTATCTACAATTTACAATTTGGGAGGCGGGAATAGGTACCGCCGCCCCGGGATCCTTTCCTAAAAAAAACCCTCCACACAGCATCCTCAAAGATGACATAGGCCCTGAGAGAAATTATTTTCCTCAGGGCCTCCTGTGTGGAGCTCATGTAAAAAAAAAAAATCTTCATTTTCTTTAAGGCATATTTATTGGCAACTATCTTTATGTATGATTGCAAGATTCAAACCCGAACCAAATGCTCTCTAGATAGTCTCTGGATAAATCTATATCCATTTTATTTAATATGAGACATCTATTGACTTTTCCCAGAGGTGTCAATATGTTTTTCTGATTTTTCTGTTCCCAGATTTTCGATTGAGTTTCGCTTATATTGTCTTCATTTATTTAAATATTATTTTTTTTTTTACTCATTATCTTTGTAATTATTAATTTCCGAGCTATAATACTAAAAGGCTTTGTTTCCCATTGTCACCCCAAGTGGTTCGCTACGTTGGCTGACTTAGCAGGAGTGCCCGGGTTCATGGGGTGAGATTTTGGCGCCACGTACGTTTAGCCACCTACTGCGTGGCGGGCCGAATCGGGAGAGACTTGAGGGAGACCTTTTTACCTCTCCAGCTGGATTCTCTCGACCCATAGAGGGATGGATTCATACTTCCGTCATTCCTGGACACATTGTCCCCAGATTCCTACTCACCCCTCATATATTTTTCCTTCTCAAAATTTCCTCTCCATAAGAAGACCCACCACACAGCATCTCAAAAATGACACAGGCCTCGAGGTGAATTGTTATCCCCCGGGCCTCCTGTCTGGAGCTAATATTTAAAAAAATGGAGAATTCCAAAAATTGACATGTTTTCAAAACATTAGAATGATTGTCTTTAAAAAAAAAAAAAATAATAAAATTCAAGATCTTGCAGTAGAGATGTGCAACGTGCATGAGTGCAACATCTGCGAGGTTTTTTTGTATTTTTGAACTCATCAAATTGTTTGTTTTTTGAACCGGCCGAGTTTCGAGGAGCTAGGTACTGTGATTTGAAAGTGGACATCCAATGTGTTGGGTGAATGATGGATGATGTTATATCATCATTGCTTAAGCCTTAGGAAAAGTAATGCATAATGAATTTGTATAAAAATATCTCCATATTTGGACAGTGGAACATTATATCTTGTCAAATAAACTGCCATGCTTGAGTAGGTACGCTGTAATCGATTCAAATTTAAAGTACCTATCTATTTTATGTTATAATACAGCAGGGACGTGCGCGGGCCATAGAGACATACTTTATAAAAGGCACGGGTATTTTTCCTACATTTTTGTGATCTCCAGAATTTCAGAACGAGAGGTTTGTCGTTGCTGTTTTGTGATTTTACGATATCAGTTGGTTGCTAGGTACCTACTTTCGCGTTAATAATACAATAGGTGTTATGTCAATACAACATCAACACAACTTACCCCTAATAATAATAATCATATTTGGATGATTTGTATAGCGCCGTTTATTTATAATGTAAAGTGTTGTTTATCGGCAAATATTTGTTCCAAGAAGTACGAGTAGTTAATATGTTTTGTTAATTTTTATATATTTTTATTGTTTTATAGCAGTAATATAAAAAATGTATTTATATATATATATATATATATATATATATATATATATATATATATATATATATATATAATAAGTTGAGAGGTTTAATTCCTTTTTATTAATTTATAAATAATAAAAAATAAAAATTTGAAAATAACCATAGTTTTGAAAAAAAACACAGGGATAAATATTCTTCATATTAATCATAAAGGAAAACGTTTAGATAACTTAGAAACTTTGGAAATTAAAAAATCCCTTAAAAATAATGAATCTTTTATCAACAAACAAAAAATATTGTCATATAGCCCAATCATGGATTTGTTCCTCTACCCACCCACTCTACACTAATACCTACCCACCCAATCTACATTATTAACTAACAACGGCTCCACCCCTATCATAATAAAACATTGTTCTAAACTGTCAAATTAGTATAAGCTTTCCCTGACGAAGGAACGTTTGTTCCAAAACCGGTAGGATTTGCAAATTATATAAGTAGTTTATACAAAGTTATATTGTTTCATTTTTCTATAAATAAAACACTTGTGTCGCAAAGTTTTTTAACAAAGAAACGACATTTATGTTTATTTATATCACTTTCCTTTGAATAGTTTCTTCTAACAATCAAATAATCGAAAAACAAAACAAGTGATAATCGATAATTGCATTGTAACTGACACTACAGGATTCAAATTTAAACGGAATATATTTCCTTTTAGTCCAGGCAACGAAGACCAAAAAATACCAAATATGGGAAATAATTCAAGTAGAAGCCAATTTTGGCACAGTTGTAGGGGAAGGTGTCCTTAACAAAATACTAAAAGTACTGGGGGGTGGAGAGGGGGGGAGCTAAGGGGGGGGGGGTTTAAAGGTCCCTTTTTCATTTTTTCGTTAATAACTCTAAAACTACTGCCTCTAGCGAAAAAGTGTTTAGGTACTAAATTATTTACATAAAATTTTCTACAAAAAATGTAAAATAAACTTTTTTGTTAGGATCAATGCTTAAGGAGATAGGGAGGGGGGGAAAATGAAAAATTAAAAAAAAAAAAACTATTTTAATTTTTAAAAATGAAATGTTTGTCGGTAAAAATGAAATGCTTATTGTTAAAAAATCAAATAATTAGTGCTTAAGGATGTACCTTGAACATGAAATTTCGTCGAAATCTAAACTTTCATCGTCATCAATGCTGTCTTCGACGGGGGCTCCGTTCATACATGAGCCGAGGCAGCCGCAGGCACCGGAGCAGGCAATCCCTGCTTTGCGGCAACCGCAGCTCATCCCACACCCTGTCGGCAAAAGATCGTGTTCAAAATGGAGATGGGTGCCACAGGGTCCCATCTTCTCCCTTGACCCAACCCCATTGGATGGGTGGTAGGGGGTTGCCTAGCCACTGTTGTATGTGTAAAAAAGTAATGAGACCAAGGTAAGCATTCATCACAAATTAATATTTGTAATAAGAAAGCAGTATTTAAAACTACATGTAACTGGATTTAATTACCTGTAGATATACTCTGAGCGAGAGTTGCTTTGAAGCTCCTCTGGTGGGAGGAAGAGTGGCCATGTCTGATTTGGGCTTCATTGACGCTTTCAAAAATGCCGAGTACCGATGTTTGTTTAGGTTGTCTTGATGAGCAGGCGCTTTGTATACAGCCAAAAAAAGTTTCTCGCCAGCCTGTTCAATCTGTTCAATATTCTCAGGTGATGCTGAGGGATCAGAGAATATTGGTGAAATGTCTTGGGTGAGGCCAGGATTTTCTGTGAAGAGCTTAGCGATTCCCACTTTACTCTTTCCATATATCGCCGAGGTGGTTTCGCATCCGGAGAAGCTATGGAGAAGGAGAATCGTTTTGGCGATTGGAAGCTGTTGAAGTTGTTGCACCGAAAACAATTTGGTCTCCACATTCCCACGGCCCGGCTTCGTAAAATATATATTGATTGATGGTGGTGCCAATCCAATGAGGAGAACTAACAAGTCCACATCCTCCCCAACTATTGCTACATTTGAATGTAGAGCAGTTTCATCCAACCCACACCTCACAATAGTGCTATCAGCATCCCCTGTAGCAACAGTTGTTTTAATCGAAGTTGTTTTAAACGAAGCTTCAGATACCTTGCAACAAGACTTTACAACATTCTTCCAATTAGTATAAAAAAATGTGATTCACAAAAAAATTTCAAAAAAAACATAAAAATTTGGATAAAAAATAATGATAGAGCATTTACCGGTGTACTCACCCAAATTCGAAATTAATATTGAACCAATGCTGTTATTATTGTACCAATGTTATTGTTATTATTAATGCAACCATTCTATTGTGTGATTATATTCTAATGTAAGTGTAGGTATGTTCACAGTATAATAAATTGACATAAAATTACTGCCTCAACACAGGCTAGCCTAGTGAGGCAGGTTATGAGAAACCTAAATTTATAATTATAAATCTCTATTCTTTAATTACCTACTGTATATACGTATTTTGTTTTTTGATATTAACTTTCGTACGTATGCAACTTTTAAACTGTACTTTTACTGTACTTATGATGTACTTTTTGTTTTTGTAGTTATAAATCTTCATTTTTTTTTGTTCAATAAAGATATATTATTATTATTATTATTAATGCATAAATAATCAATATTTTAGTGCTTTATAATCGAAGGAAACTTTTTTTGGTAATTTTTCGGGATTAGTGTCCATGGTTATTACGAATATTTTTTAGTAAAAAACTTTAGATTCGCCTTAATCACTATGAGGGGAGACTTTTTGCGTCACGGGCGGCGGAAAATGATGCATTTTAATTAAATTTCTCTTCGCGAACCGATACGGCAATAATCCGGCGGCCATTCCGTCACTGTTTGTTATGCTGGTATCCCTGATACAAACAAGAGCTAGATACGACTGTGGCCGACTTCGTGGGATACATGATAAGGCGCTTAGTTATGAAAAACAGAATTAATAATATAATGTAAACAAACCTCTAATCAGAATCACTTCAGAGTCTAGATGAGGCACTGAAATGGAGACAAACCATTCAAATCCTGGGATGTTTTTTAAAATAAAGATAATATACACAAACCCGCTACACAAACCCTGCTTTGCCAGACAAACCATTCAAAACCTAGGATGTTTTAAAAAAAAAAGATAATATACACAAGCCCGCCACACAAACCCTGCTTTGCCAGACAAACCATTCAAAACCTGGGATGTTTTTTAAAATAAAGATAATATATAATATAATGAAAAAAAAAAAAAAAAAAAAAAAAAAAAAAAAAAAAAAAAAAAAAAAAAAAATCCCAGCTGCTGTCATTTTCTCGCTGAGCAAGTGAATCAACCTTGTTTTGTTTCTTTCGAGCGGAGCAGAAGCAAGAGGGCTCACAAAAACTTCTGTTGACATCAATTTTCACGAAACAACGACCATCACCATTCAACAAGAGCATTTTCTTGCTAATGAAAGAAATAAAACAAGGTTGATTCACTTGTTCAGCGAGAAGGAAAATTTCATATCTGCAGATATGAAATTTTCCTGATTTTTATTAATGTAAACAGTTCTCTATCTGCTCTAGCCCGCCTGAGAATTTCTGTGTTGGTGATCATATCGGTCCATGGGACCTTGAGCATTCTCCGGTGAAGCCACATTTCAAAAGCCTCTAAACTGTTCGTGGTATTTACTTTCAAGGTCCATATTTCGCATCCATAGAGCAAGACCGACCACACATAACATTTTAGCATTCTCTGCCTTAGTTTTAAGCTGATATTGTCATTGCAGAAGAGGGATTTCATTTTAGTGAACGCAGTTCTTTCTGCTTCAATTCTGCATCTAACCCCTACATCTGGGTCAAGAGTCTCCGTGAGAATACTGCCGAGGTATCTAAATCTTTCATCCTTTTCGACATTGCAACCATTTACCCGTATCACTGATTCAGAGTGATCTAGTCGTCCAAATGTCATCCATTTAGTTTTATTGACGTTGATTGTTAGGCCCAGTTGCTCACCAGCATTATTAAGAAGTTTTTATTAATAGTAATAATTAAAATGACATAAATAAGTCAACTTTGTTTGGCCGAACAGCCGTTTGATATCTACAGCCTTTGAAAGGCGATACGATTGATGCGCATAAAAATAAACTCTAATAGAAAATCGGTAGGTATAGTATACAGAAAATTTAAAGAAATGTATTTTGTTTTCAGTAAAATTGTCCCCGGTTTTGGTGACTAAAGGTGGCTCTCATTCACCCGAAGCTGGTATTTGTCCTAAGGTCATCAGTTCATCTCGTCTCAATCGAAAATGTTCACAAAACACTTTATTTAATTATTTATTAACGCCATATTGGCCTTTTACAAAAATGAAAACAACAGTATAACACAAATGAAACATCTTGTTAAGTTATAATCACACTGACTTTAAAGAACCCGTAAAATTTATTTACGAAAAATGAAAATTTAAAAATATATTTTAAATACTTTACCATACGCATAAATTCATGATTACTCGTTGTCCATGATAACTCTTTGTCAAATTTTTGAGTAATTTGCGATATGTCGGAGCAGGAAAATGTCGATTTTGTTCAGGAGGTTGATAAATCATTATTATATATTAAGGTTGATATTACTAATAAATAATATTTTTGTTAAACTAGCTGATCGTTAAGTTGAGTTGCGCCGTTTTCGGTTTCTCCATGAGCGAAGGCCCTTAGTCATCTATTAATTGCCCAGTCTGTGTAATCTTCATAACAGAATTGAACAAGAAGTTATTAATGTAAAATAATATATTTTATCTATATCTAATAGGTATCTAAATCTAAGGATAGCAAATTTATAGTGTCAGGGTAGTAAAATCTTAAATTTACAATTTTATACAATAAAAGGAGATCAAATACCTATATTTCGAATTTCAGGCAGTTTCAATATTTTTAACGTATTATTATTATTAAATTAATTTATTTGAAAAAATCTTAGAGAATTGATAGCACGCCACTCTTATTGACCAAATCTTTTTAAATAGATGGAACGGTTGGTATAGTTCATGATTGATTCGTATTTCTAAATAGGTACTAAGTACTTACTGTAATGCAGATGGGTTATTGTAATGAGCCGGCTCGGTTTATGGTCCATGATTGATTCAAAATTCAAAGTATTTAGGGCCTTTCATCTCGGCGGATTAGAGGCGGCAATAATTCTATTGATAAACGATTATGACATTAAAGGCATTCCGAGTAATGATAATATTCACAGTCGGTTGAAAGGCATTCCAGACCCTTTGACAAGGTCGCTTATTGTGTGCTATAGAAAAGGCATCGGTTCGTTTTCGGCTTTTTCATTCGTACTTGTATTGTGTAAATAAAATACTGTAAAGAAATGGGCCCAAGAGAGCAACGTGACAGAAATACAATATTGTGAGTAAACAATGCAGTAAACGAATTATAATACATACTTACCAAATATTCTATTTTGTTACGGAAAGTATGTTGGTAATATAAGATTCATAGAATATTTGTTTGCTATTTTCACAGTACTTTCGTATACAAAATGAGTATTTTAACCAGTGGCGGTTGGTAATCTAATCGGTAAGCGATGTAAAAAGGAAAAAATTTCAGCGAGCATCTCTTCTTCTTCTTCATCAAATGATATAAGGAGTTATTTTAAAAGTCGTTGGGAAGAGGTAGGCATTAACTACAAGGGCGTTGCTATGGCATTCACATCGAAGGGATTCGACTCTAAGGGGTGGTCGATCCTGGCTGCGGACAAGGAGAAAGGGGAAGAGGGTGGAAATTTTAAATTTATTTTCTAGGATATAATCTACGAGTACCAACTATTCTCTTGTTTTTCCTACGCGATGAGGGGAGGGGGGTTAAAACCCTTACCACCCCTCTTTGTATAATCCCTTGATTAAATTTAATATATACCTACTATCTTAAGACAGCCGCAATTATTATGAACCTAGGTAATACGATAAAAAAATTAAGTTCATATTGGTGATAGAATTTATTACATTAATGTTATATGGATAACATTTATAAAATATATATTTCTTACTAGCTGGTTCCCGGCATGCGTTGCTGTGTTATTAATAAAGAAATTGTTTCTCCCTGCGTGTCCTTTCCCATTCGTCGCATTCACCTTCCACCTCCCCTTCCTCTCCGCCTCCTCTACCTTCCGTTTCCCCACTCCACTCCCCCCCTTCCTCCGTCCCGCAAACCACCCTCCCGACTTCCCTTCTCTCCTTTCAGGTTCCTCTCCCCCCTCCCGGGTATCCCCTCCTGCCCTCCCGGGTTCCCCTCCACCCTTCCTCCCACGAACCCCCTACTCGAGTTCCTCTCTCCCCTCCCGCATTCCATAGATTCAGTCCCGGTACATTCAGTTTTCGCGTGCCACCTATTGCAATGTTTTTACAAATTTCGTAATGCCAGAGCTCAGTAATAGTTTTGTACAAACCTTGTCCTGATATATTTCGAATATATAGATAGATAGATAGATTATGCTAAGCCTTTTTTTAAATTCCTTAATTTTTTTTAAAGTCATAATAAAAAGAAATTCAACTCTTTCGTTACAGAATTCACATAAACAGAAAAAAAGAAACAAAATATTTACCTCATCGCTGCGCATCTAAATATCGAATTTTGGCTTTGACGTACATTATATATTCTTTCATAGGTGCGCTCCGGAATCCGCACACATGGCGCCGCGTTCCTTGTGCTTATTTGTGGTTTATTTCCTATGAATGAATTTATTTACTACTGTGAAATCTTGGCGCGCTGAAGGTATTTATGTAAGGACGTATAATGTGATAATAAATATAATAATAATGTTATACACTGAGACGCTCTTTAAACGTATAGTATAGTAATAGTATAATTACATGAATGCCATGGAAATAATATACAATGTTACTGCCCCGTCATCGAAAAAACACAAAACATAAAATATCTCGGAGTAATAATTGACGAAAATCTTAGATGGGACCTACACATCAAAGGTATTATGGAAAAACTCACAAGCCTTATATATTTCTTCAAAAATCTAAGAAACATGTTAAATAAAAAGGATATGAAAAAGGTCTACTATGCGTTATGTCATTCTCGAATTGAATATGGAATCATAGGATGGGTGCAAATACGTAGCTACAGAGCCTGAATACGATTCAAAAAGGAATCATAAAGACCATATTGAAAGTACCAATTAGAACGCCTTCAATTGAAATTTTCAATAACTTTGATGTACCAAATGTACAACAAATATATGCCAAAAATATATTATTGAAGCTCTTCAAAAATAATGAATCCTCTACTAGACCGTGTATGCATAACACTAGATCAAATAAAAATGATATAAAAAGTATCCCAAGTTATAAAACCACATTTGGACAAAGAAACTATACATACTTTGCAACAAAACTCCATAACATCCTTCCCCAAGACATAAAACTAATAAAAAATCCAATTGAATACAAATCAAGAATAAAAATATGGTCAATGAGAAAACCCTAGCGAAGACGCTAAAAACGACATAGAAGACAAATGAACTATATTTAAATAACTTTAGACCGCCTCGGCACAGGACCCCCTAGTGAGGAGGACTAAGAAATACAATATTTTATACTTAATTTCACATTGAATTTTGTATGTAAATTTTTTTTATATAGTCGCTATAATAAAAAAAAATTCAAGTTAAGTGAGTTTTGTTCGCCGTAGTTTTTCTTTGGGGGTTCACTGAACAGCCATTAGATTTAAAATGCCACTGCTTTTAACGCAATGCTGTTTTTGAATAGAATTTGGCCGACAATAAACATATTAGACACGTATATGCAGCCTAGTGATTTTTCGACTTTATATTTGTGACTGTTAAACGCATGACGCCGAACATCTTACACCCCTCTAATTCTTCTGAATAAGGCTTAAAAGCAATTATTTTTGAAAATTCAAATAATTTTTTAAATAAAATCTAATCGGTCCAAAGGCAGCTCCGAGGAGTATAATTATAATGTAATAGTAAATTGAAAAAGGGATGGAGAAATATTGGGAAGTAACGTAACAAATTTCCAATGCGTATTCGTTAATAACCGTATCAGTAAATAGTATAAATTATTATTATTTTAGCCGAGCAACAATAATTAATGTGTAACAATAGCAAAGAGTTGGATTAATCAAATTTGTTTTGCTTCATAAATAAGTCTGTGTTATGCATTATGTATGTAATGACATATTGTTATGTGTGGGTGTTATATTTTAAAGGGAAAAGTAACGTTGAGCCTTGGTCGGGCTCGGGTGTATTCTGCCAGTCAACTTTGATTTCTTCTCAGGAAATCTTGGACGCCAAACCCAGTCTAATGTCTGGGTATGTCAACTAGCGGAGATCACGGTACTCAATTCTCAGAGTGTGGGTCATGGTTTTATAGCATTCCTGAAAAGGCTGCACAAGGAATCTACATAATAAAACACAGAGTAGAGTAGACATTCGGTACACTGTATTGAAATTATAAAATATAATAAAACAAATTGGATGGACTCACCCCGGGACCAATGTCGTAATCTATGCTATTCCTAGCTACACTAATTAAGTTTTACTGCCGCCGTTCCCCCGATGTCGCGTGAACCAACACCACCTCCTGGTGGCAAGGGAGGTCCCAACCTCTGCGGCCCAGCATGTGCCTGCGACCTCCACGGCGGTCGCCCGGAAGGGATGATGGACCTGGACCCTCAGAGAAAGGGAGGAGTACCCAAACACTCCTCCAAATTGTATAGGAAGGCTCGTCAGCAATCGAGGCGGAGTATCGTTCAACCCTGCGGTAATCTCGGGTTTGTTCCATAAATAAACCCCCGGTGGGAATTCGATGTTTGCCCTGCATTCAATGACAGGCGCGGCGGGTAATTATTTTCACCGATCTCTCGGATAAAGAGGTACTTTAAACATAACAATCGAACACCGCCATTAACTCGTGTTCACTTTTGGGGACCCGCGCGAAAACTCACATTTTACGTGAATAATCTTCGAAATTAATATATTTTCTTTTTTAAAAAAACACAACGTGTTTCCTTCCCCCGGATGCAGATGCCCAAAACTTGGATTTCAATCACATCGTATTTAAAACTTAATAATTAAGTGACCGTTGTTTTCACGGCGTACCGCACATTCCGCCGTCAAAATCAGAGTACGGAAACGGAAAAAAACAAACGCCGCCTACCGACGCGTTGAACGAAACTCCCCCAGCTTTGCCAACCTAACCAATAAAAATGCATTTAAAAAAATAGTACCTAACTTACGATTAACACAATCGCAAAACTACCAAAAATCTAAACATGCCCTGAACTATCTACGTTGGTCCCAAGGAGTACCTGGTAATAAAATAAAAAGAAACAAACAGTAAATGTGAAATGCAAAATACAATTATCAGAAATGAAAAAGAAAAGAAAAATCCTTAAATAATACTCTTATGACGAATGAGTGCATCGTAACCCCAATCGCGCCTATCCTGTGTGTAGGCCGGATAGTAGGTTTACGATGCAACCATTCTCGAACTTAAAAACTAGTAAACCAATATAACCTAAGAACAACTTCTTGTAAGATGATACGTGAATGGACAACAAGCACCCTCAGCACTGGGAAAAAAAATCTGGGTGGTTGTAATATTCACTCTTACCGAGTACTACCATTAATGTATCATCTGGAACAGAATACATAAACTAACTTAAAAGATAAGTCTTAAAATTAAAAAACATACATTTTTATGATTAAATCACTCCTCCAAATACGTCAAGTTAAATTCTATGCATTAGGCATCACTGTTCCAAACACTATCACTGAATTTATATAGCCTCTCTTAGGCCGAAAATATTTGATGGGTTTACCATCTACACTTCACTGAATTTATATCTTTTAGGATAAAAACTAACCCTCTTTTGGAAGAGTATTCCTAACTAACCTCCTATTCTGGTCCTTGGGTGAATAATATTTAACCAACAACAATTATACATTGTAAAGGTAATTTTAATAGTGTACAACCACCGCATCAGATGGTGCCAAATTATTTTTAATAGTATACAACCAACGCATCGGGTGGTGCCAAATAATTTTTAATAGTATACAACCAACTGTTTTAGAAGGTGTCATTTGTTAATAAGATGTGCAGCTATAATTTAGTGCAAGTATACGTCCAACTCTATAGAAGGCGTAATCGGTAAGTAAAGAACAAATTTTATGGTTTTCACTGTAAACCGTTGTTCAACCATATAGTACATAATAACAATGTTATAAGTCTCTCAGGACAATAATAATAGAATACATCCAAAATCTTATACAAATATAATTGATTCTACTTCCTATGTTGGCTTAAAATGTGGAAGGATATGTGATACCATATCGTCCCACATTATAAGATCTCAAAAAAAAAATCTTATAAACAAGGTGGACATTACAAAACATTTTCTGTAACTAATAAAAACAAAATTAAAACGCTTTTCCAAAAGCTGAGGCTTAGCTGACGCAGCCTATGTTTATAGAGTAAAACAATATTTTGACAATTTACCAATAAAACAGAAGAAGAGCGAGAAAAAAAAAATACTTTGAACTTTAGCAATTACTTGCGTAACCTGACAAAATAAGGTCTAATAGTGTCAATGCACTGACGGTGAATAACAATAATTCTTCATTTAAAATCACTTAGAAAACAAAGAGATACAATCCCTGCGTCTCTGTGTTTTCTATGTAATCTGGAACAACAAATAATGACATTATCAAAAGCATGAACATAATCCCAAAAAAAAAAAAAAAGGTATGCCTGAAACACGCAGAGATAGTGTGCGGATATGCCCGCGTATTTCAGGATACAAGACTTACAACTAATAATCCTAACTTAATCATCTGTTCAGCCGACATCCGAATTTGCGTCTGTTTTAGCGTTAATACTATGACAATTTATACATACACTTGCAGATATATAGTTTTAAATACATTCTCAACTCGAGCATTAGCACCAGAGTTGAGGATTTTATTGTAAGAAACAAACCAGCATCATCATTACCAATGTCAAACTTACAAAACACCCCCCGTGAAGTAATTACCCCATATCCGTAGAAATGAGCCTATGACAGGACTAATGACTGTCTGAACGCATGGAATCTCCATCTCGGTTGATCAGGCCGGATGAAGTTCTGTGCATTGTAAAAAAAATAAGAGAAAAAGAATAGTATAAAATTCCTCAAATCCAACAGTCCCCGAGAAAGATGGCCAGACTTTCTAAGGTACTGAAGAGGAGGGACTACATAGGTATGTTGTCCAATTTGACGATATCCTTTACATGAAAGTCGCCAGACACTTTACCATTCAAGTCTGCTAAGGTATACACTAAGTCCGATTTTTTCTTTATTATAACATTTTGCACGAATCGTGGGGACAATTTTTGAGAAAAGTAATTTAACGCGTTAGACTGAACAAAGTTTCGTCTCCACACGACGTCACCAACTTGATAAGTGACGTTTTTCCTACGCAAATTGTAGTGGTTAGCCCCCTTTTTGTATGCCTTGAGTAGAGCATCTGAAACTTGTTCATACACGTCTGCCAAACCTTGCAGCTTTTGTGCATATGTGGAAGGCGAAGCTTCCTTTTGCGCGTCACTATCCCTATCATGAATAGGGTTACGGTGCAAATCCCCATCAAGTATCTGCTCACGGCCGTGCATTAGGAAATACGGTGTGAAGTTTGTCGCGCAATTGACAGTGTTATTCATCGCGGACTGAACCTGGGGCAAAAATTTTGACCAGTTACGATGGTCTGATTCGACCAAAATTGATAAAGCAGTACCTAATGTCTGGTTATACCTCTCAACCACGTTGTTCTGTGGGGTATACAGAGAGTTGTAAAACGGAGGTGGTATATTGTAACTTTGTAGTAGTTCTTTAAACTCCCGTGAGATGAACTGGCGACCGTTATCGCACACTATCGTACGAGGCACCCCGTGAACCAGGAAAACGTTCTCTTCCAAATTTTTAACTATGCTTTTCGCGGAGCCGTTGCGCAGCGGAAATAACCAAGTGAATTTGGAAAAAACGTCAACGCATGTCAATATTACCGTAAAGCCGGAGTAACTCCGCGGTAAAGGACCTACTAAATCTAATGACAGCATTTGCATAGGTCTAGTGACACGTTTAGGGTTTGAGGATATTCCATTAGGAGGTGCCGTGCTTATCTTATGGGCTTTACAAGTTTGGCAACGATTTACAAATTCCTTGACATCTTTATACATGTTCGGCCAGTAATACCTAAGTTGAAGCTTTTTATAGGTTTTGAAGACCCCTGGGTGACAGGTGCGCGCGGAGTCATGGGAGTCTGAAATAATATTTTTCCTATCCTCTTGAGGAATTACCCGTTTCCATGCGGTGTCCTCGCATAAGTCCAACTGGGTTTTTGTGTGACGATACAACTCGTTGTCTTTAATTTGGAAGTTCTGAAATCGTTGAGGGAATTCCTGACAACCTTTCCAAGCATTTAGATACCATTTATCAGTGGTATCACTAAGGTTAGATCCCGATATAAGAGCTACATCCATACGCGAAAGGACGTCCGGTACAATATGTTGAGTTCCCTTACGGTGAACAACATCAAAGGAAAATTGCGATAACCGTGAGCTCCATCGTGCAAGACGGCCACTAGGATTAGATAACGAACCTAACCACTTTAAACTTGAATGATCAGTAACAACTGTGAAATGCGCTCCTTCAATGTAAGGTCTAAAGTGCGTTACTGAATCCAATACTGCTAATAGTTCACGCTCTGTAATTCCGTAGTTGCGTTCGTGAGTATTTAAACACCTTGAATAATATGCAATCGGGTGCTCCAGCCCATCAATGGTCTGAATTAAAACTCCGCCTATTCCACCGGAGCTGGCGTCGCAGTGTATCGCGAAGGGTTTTGAGAAATCCGGGCAACTTAAAACCGGAGCTGATGTCAATGCTTTTTTCAACACGTTAAAAGCTGTCTCGGCCTCTGGAGACCAAGCAAAGTTGCTGATTCCTTTTTTCGAACCAGTGAGTCTTGTAAGAGGGGCGGTAATGCTCGAGAAACCCTTTATGAATCTTCTGAAGTAACCACATAATCCAATGAAGGCTCGGATTTGCTTTGCGTTCTTGGGTACCGGGAAGTTTTTTATACTGTCTATCTTTATGGGGTCTGTACGAAGACCTTGCGAGTCAACCATGTACCCGAGGTATTTGAGCTCGGCTTTGCAGAACTCCGATTTTTTCAGATTTATGGTTAGACCTGCGTCTCGTAGTCGTTCATAGACACGGTTCAATAAACAAAGATGTGATTCTAAGTCTTCTGATACCAAGATCAGGTCGTCTAAATAACAGAAGGCATTGTCGTCAAATTCTGGACCGAACAAAGCGTCGGCCAGTCTTTGCAGCTCACTTGGTGCGTTTTTAAGTCCGAAGGGCATCCGGGTGAATTCAAACAATCCACGACCGGGTACAACGAACGCTGTCTTCTGACAGGAGTCCTTATCTAATGCAATTTGCCAAAAGGCTTTAGATAAGTCTATAGACGAGATGTATCGGGCACCGCCTAGCTTGTCTAGGATCCTTGTTATGTATGGTAATGGATAGGAATCGCGTGTTGTAACATTGTTAATTTTCCTGGAGTCCAGACAAAAACGACCCGTTCCGTCTTTTTTTTGTACTATGAGCACTGGACTCGACCATGGAGATCGCGAAGGACGGATGACTCCAAGTTTTAACATCTCATCTACTTCTGCGTCAAGTTGACGTTGTCTTGCCGGAGACAGTGGGAAATAACGTTGTTTAATAGGCGGACCTGTTGTATGTATTTTGTGTTGGACTAGATGAGTCAACCCTAATCCCTTCTTTTCGTAAGAAATGGATTCGAATTTTTTGACAATGTCCGAAAGGGCTTTGTTTTCCGAATTTGTTAGAGAAGAGGCAGGCCGAATTGCTCTCACCTCATTGATTTGACCTTTTTGTTGAGGTACGCGAACTTTTGAGAACAGTTCCGGCGCGATCCGAAACTGTTTCCAGAAGTTCACCCCCAATACGAAATTAGGTGTTAACGTTGGAATGACGTAAAAGATAACTTCTCTTGTGGTTGAATTGTACGTCACCGGCAAAGTTAAATACCCTAAAACAGGCTGGCTGGTACCGTCTGCTGTCGTAACGCTAAAATCTGTTTTTACTAATTCTACTCCTAACTCTAAAAAAATCTTATAACTATCCCCCCCTAAACAAGACAAGGAAGCACCACTGTCTAGCAGTGCTTTAAAATTATTATTTAGAATAAAAATGTCGGCATAAGGACGCTCATCCTCTGTACTATCCTTCTCCTGTGGCAGTGCGTCCACCGCTTGAGGAGACGGGCTAGAAAGGAATTGTTGCACTAGGCGGAGCCAACGCTTCCACTCCCTCTTTCTTTGTGCACAAGAAGGGGCGCGGTAAGATTGACTCGTTTCTAGTTTTTTGGATCATTGGTATGTTTCTTATTGTTAATACTACTAACATGCGGTTTCCTATTGTCGCTATCTTTTTTCCAACAATTTGTTAATGAATGACCTTTGATCTTGCAATAAGTACAAACAAGAGATTTATTTTGTTGATTTGTTATATCCTGTTTAGCAAAATTATTCGTATTATTCCCCATAGGTCTTGAATTCCTAGAAGGGTTAAAATTATTATTATTGTTATTATTATTGAATGACCTGTAATTGTTTGTATTAGTGAAAGGCTTATTGTAACTATTGGGGAACGAGTTAAATTTTTTAAAGTTACTGGGCTTATTTTGAGTGTCAACTAATTTTGGAATTGCTGTGGATGTTGAGGCTTCAGTGTACGACTCGAGTTTAGCAGCGCACCTCGTAAGTTCCTCAAACGAACAAAAGTCTCTGGATGACAGCAAATTAGCATACATAGGCAACAATGCTTTCATGGCTACCCGCAAAAGTTTAACCTCAGGAATTTTGCAATCCAATTTATTGTTAAGCGCTTTAAGTCTCAAAGTGAATTCCAAAACTGACATTCCCTTTGGCTGTTTATAATTTAGAATCTCATTTTCCAGATCTAATTGTCTATCCTGTCCCTCGAATTGTTTTATTAATAAGCTGGATAAGTCATCCCATTCTAAGTCTGGACTATAAATTGACCTATACCATAGAAGTGCTAAACCGTCTAAAATTTCACTGAAAGATTTAACTAAGTCTTTGTGTGAAATGTTGCGTGTCCTACAACGCTCTTCGACCAAAAGCAGAAAATCTCTCACGCAGCTTTTACCATCGTACTTGACATCCCAATTTGTAAGCCCCCGCGATGATGAGTCTTTATAAATAACCTTGGTATGTTTAATAACCGTGACCTTCTCCTCTGTTTCATTGTCAGAATCTAGATCCGAATCACTTTCCTCCCTAACCACATCTAATGATTTCTTCATAGTTTTGTTAAAGGCGCGCGCTTGCGAACGCAACGCTTGGGCAGTGCCCTCCGGTTCGATGGATCGTGAAGTTAATTCCTTTATAAGTTCATCCTTGGATGCATTATTTACATTTGGAATCGGAGTAGACATTGTAACGGTAATGTGATAAGCTTGACACGAAAGCAGAATTGGAAAGAAAGAGAAGAAAATAAAATAAAATTACTTTATTCTTTGTTTTTGATGTTGTTGTTCTTGTTATTGCTGTGTGGAGTGTCGATACTCCCACCACCATTGGGACGCGAGGTGGGGAGAGACGCGGCACGGCCTGTCACTCCGTGACAATAGGTGCACCAAGCAACATCTCTGTTAATTATTATTTAGTAATTGTTATTTGTCAATAAACCGAGTGAGTACCAATCTTCTTATTTTATTTTAACAGAACCCTACATAGTAGAATAGATTTAATACTTATTATGAGAGTGAAAAACAACTCCCATAAATTTGGTGACCCCGATAAAAACACGCGAAATTAATATTTTTTATGACATCGCATTATTATTTGCTCGCGTACCTACCCACATTCTGAAATAAATTTTGTTCCCGCTACATCGAAACCCGAGCAGACGAGCGTAGCCTAGTACAAATGCCTCTTTAAAAGGGCATTTTATGTATTCTAGCGCATAACGCAAGGCCCACTCCCTTTTATTGACCGGTATTTATTATTTATTTGCCGTCTTAACTATTTTTCGCGTTTCGATATCGCTGATAATTAGTTTCTTGCGTAGGGTTCTGTCTAGATTACTAGTATATTCGTAGATATAATTGGTACCACTTGGCGCTTTAATAACGTAATTTGATTAATGCAAATAAACAACGTCACGGAGTCAATCGATTTCAAATAACATTATTACGCATTCATTATTATTACACGTAATAATTTATACATTTATTATTTATTATATTTGAGACTGCACACCATTACACACACAATTAAAGTTGCCCAAGCGAGTTAATGGCTAACACGCAGCAAAATAACGATAAAGATATGACGAACCAGGACACTAGTCATCAGGTTGCAAGAGTGGGGGTTCGGATGCCGCCTTTTTGGCGGGATAAGTGTCAACTGTGGTTAATGCAAATTGAGGCTCAATTTATCATAGCCGGCATTAGTTCCGATGCAACAAAATACTACTCCATCGTAAGTTGCCTGGACAGTGAAACACTAACCATGGTTAGTGACATCGTTTTGAACCCACCCACACGGGATATGTATGCCACATTAAAATCGGCATTGGTGACTAGGTTTACAGAGTCCGAGAGAAAGAAAACTGCCAAGCTCGTATACGGACTTCAGCTTGGAGATAATACACCGTCTCAGCTATTACGTCAGATGAAAGAACTGGCAGGACCCACCATCATCAACACGGAACTTTTCAGGACGCTGTGGTTACAACGGCTGCCTAATAACATGCAAGCTATACTGACTGTATCGGCCGATCAGGACTTAGACAAGCTAGCAGAAATTGCCGACAAAATGGCAGATGTCTATAGCAGCAATGATATATGCCACGTAGAAGGAGGTTTTCCTAGTTCATCCTACTCAACTAAAATAAGCGATGGAAAGCTAATGGAAATCAATAAACAGAGGCGATCAAGATCACCATCGCGTAACAGGCATCAAACAAAAAAAGTTTACGAACGATGCTGGTATCATTACAAGTTCGGAAAACTTGCGAAAAAGTGCATCGCACCCTGTGATTGGCCGCCGACGACAAAGAGTTCGGAAAACTAAAGAAACTCTGTGTCAATGCAACTTACATAGAGCAAATTGGAAAAAGGTTGCACATCTGGGACCGGCAAAACAATATAAACTTATTGATTGATTCCGGGGCGGAGATTTCTGTAATTCCCAGCAAATTCAAAACACCGCAAACATTTGAACAACACGAGCCAAATGTGGCACTCTACGCGGCAAATGGTACTCCTATCAAGACACACGGACTACGCCGAATGATGGTTAACTTCGGATTGCGTAGAACATTTCCATGGACATTTGTCATAGCCGAAGTCGAGCGCGCAATTTTGGGGGCAGATTTTTTAGAAAATTTTAATCTTCTAGTGGACCTTCGGAAAGGGAGACTCATTGACGCAACGACGGGACTAACGTCAACGGGGCAGCGCATTCACTATGCAAGTACGGGTATATCTACGGTCAACAATACAAGCAAATACCACCAATGTCTACAGCGATACCCTGCAATTACACGACCCTTCAATCGAGAAGTAGAAGTTAAACATTCTGTGGCCCACTGTATTGAAACAAACGGACCACCCACCTCAGCCAGGGCCAGAAGAATGACACCACTAATGCTAGAGGCAGCAAAGAAGGAATTTGCCCTTATGGTACAACAAGGAATATGTAGACCATCAAAAAGCTGTTGGGCAAGCCCTTTGCACATGGTACAAAAATCGGACGGCAGTTGGAGACCCTGCGGAGATTATCGCAGGCTCAATTCTCAGACGATTCCAGACCGTTACCCGATTCCACAACTGAACGATTTCGCTCACAAGTTGTCTAAAGCCAACATTTTTAGCACTATAGATTTAGTTCGTGCATACCACCAAATTCCCATTGGTTTGTGTGATATTCCAAAGACCGCCATCATAACACCATTTGGTCTCTTTGAGTTCACACATTTACAATTTGGGCTTTGTAACGCGGCACAGACGTTTCAACGCGTTATAAATCAAGTACTGAATGGCTTGGATTTTTGTTTTGCATATATCGATGACATTATGATTGCATCCGAGGACGAAAACAAACACATGGAGCACCTCGAAACAGTCTTCAAACGTCTTGAGGAACACGGTTTGATCATTAACGCCGAGAAAAGCACGTTTGGTCAATCCAGTATTAAATTCCTTGGCTACCAAATTTCAAATGAGGGAACGACTCCACTTTCCGATAAAGTGGAGATCATCAAAGATTTCCCAAGACCAAAAACAGCAAAGGACATGCGCAGATACTTAGGTATGCTGAATTACTACAGAAAGTTCATTCCAAAGGCTGTGGAGGCCCAACGATTGTTGTACGCCATAATCGCCAATACAAAAAAAGCAGACAAGCAACCAATCCAATGGACAGAGGAGCTCATTCAGGCATTCGACCAGACCAAAGTTGATTTGGCTAATGCTACACTCCTCACACATCCAGAAATATCATCAGACCTCGCAATTATGGTGGATGCATCAAATTTTGCTGTGGGCGCAGCCCTCCAACAACGAACAGAAAAGCAAAGGAAATGGAAACCGCTCGGATTTTTTTCACGAAAACTCAACAACGCACAAAAAAATTACAGTACTTATGATAGAGAACTCACAGCCATTTACGAAGCAATTAAGTACTTTCGAGGACAGGTTGAGGGTAGAGAAGTCACCATATATACCGATCATAAACCCTTATGCTTTGCGTTCACCAAAAAAGCGGATAATGATTCGCCAAGGCAAAGACGACAGTTAGATTTTATCGCGCAATTTACAACAAAAATCGTCTACACACCCGGAAAAGAAAATCAGGTAGCCGATGCATTATCAAGGATTGACGAAATACAAATTCCATCGCCAATCAATTATGAAGAGGTGGCGTTAGACCAAAACAATGACCCAGAACTCATCGCAATCATGAATACCGAGACTTCTCTGCGTTTGGAACGTGTCCAGATTCCCGGAAGTCCTACAACACTTTGGTGTGACATGTCTACTGGAGTTGTAAGACCATTTGTACCAAAGACTTGGAGACACCGTATACTTGATAACATGCACAGTATTTGTCACCCCGGCATTGGAGCTACCTACAAAACACTTAGGCAAAGATTCGTTTGGCCTAAGATGCAAAAAGACGTAAAAGAGTTTGTCACCACGTGCATATTATGCCAGAAGGCCAAGGTAAATAGGCATACCCACAGTCCTATTGGAACTCTACCGTTACCCAAGGAGAGGTTTAGGAATATCCATATTGATATTGTTGGACCCTTGCCTCCATCACGTGGCAACAACTACTTATTGACCATTATAGATCGTTTCACTAGATGGCCAGAAGCGATTCCCATTAAGGATATCATGGCAGAGACAGTTGCTCTCGCTCTCATGGAGAACTGGATAGCTAGGTTTGGAGTGCCCGATACAATAACATCAGATCAAGGACGTCAATTCGAAAGTAAGCTCTTCGAAGACCTCATGAAATTGTGTGGGGTAAAACACTTAAGAACAACAGCGTACCACCCGCAAGCAAACGGCTTAATAGAGCGATGGCATCGAACACTAAAAGGGGCTCTAAAAGTAGCTTCCACAAGTAGTTGGTCAGAGAGACTTCCATTGATTCTCTTGGGCCTCAGATCTTGCGTTCGACAGGATGCAAAAACATCACCCGCGGAAATGACATACGGAACTCCACTTAAGCTCCCGGGAGATTTTTTCACCGAGACAACACCAACAGATCCAGAGACGTTCGCTAGAAAGGTCACCGATATGTTGAAAGATATTAAACCCATACCAGCTACAAACCATAACCATGATAAACCTTTTGTACACGGTTTGTTGGGAACTTGCACTCATGTTTTCATTCGAACAGACTCGGTTAAAGCTCCCTTGCAGGCGCCATATGAAGGACCCTTCAAAGTATTGATGAGGGATTCTAAGAAAATGTTGGTGGAAATACGCGGCCATCAAAAGTACATAAGTATTGATAGGCTAAAACCTGCTTTTCTCCCAACAGATTTGGAGGAGAAAGAAATCCCTACTATTAAACCGACCACAACAATAAAAGTTCCTGAGAAAACACCAGAGAGAACAACTCGATCGGGTAGGCGAGTTAGATTCCCTGAAAGATGGGCATACTAAGCACGAGATATCTTCGAACATTTGTGCCCTTCATTCCATACACTCTTCTGTCTCTCCGTCATGTACATATACCTACCTCTTCAGTCCAATATTTCATCCACCTGCTAGAGGATTCAAGGAGGACTTCAGGAAGGATGATCATCATTCTAGGAGGGGAGGCATGTGGAGTGTCGATACTCCCACCACCATTGGGACGCGAGGTGGGGAGAGACGCGGCACGGCCTGTCACTCCGTGACAATAGGTGCACCAAGCAACATCTCTGTTAATTATTATTTAGTAATTGTTATTTGTCAATAAACCGAGTGAGTACCAATCTTCTTATTTTATTTTAACAGAACCCTACATAGTAGAATAGATTTAATACTTATTATGAGAGTGAAAAACAACTCCCATAGCTGTTAATGAACGTTGTAGTTGTACGTTGTTGTTGTTATTGCTATATTATTAATTTTTTTTTAAATGTGTATGTTGCCCATTTAAATGAATATTTTTTTAGTTTATTTAAATCAATATGTAAGTAGCTCATTTAAATATAAAAAAATTTGTCCATTTAAATTAATATGTAAGTAGCTCATTTAAATAAAATTTAAAACGTCAGTTAGACATTAGTAAATAAACAATTTACAAGTATAATTTATAGTAGGTTTTGACAAAGCCTTATACAAATTTCCCACTCGAAGCAAAAATGAATTACCCGCATTGTCATTAAAATCTCAATAAATATCTTAAATATTTGAATAATCTTTAATAATCATCCTCCATTCCTATTTAAACACATAATAAATTGATTTGTCTTCGGCTATCAGGTATTTTGACATGTAAACACAACATAAGCCGAAGTCATAGATAAAATGTAACGAGAAACCGTCATAGACAATCCGAGGTATTCTTAGAACAGCTAGCACTGATTAGTTCCGAAAAGAAAAAAAAAATATAGAGCTCTACCTAGCACATTGTCCATAGTCTATGACCGATTTCTATGCATTCAAACAATAACAATGAAAATGACAATCCATTTTAGGTTATAGGAGGTAGGTATTTCAGATACTATGCATAACTGTGTGGTATTGAAAAAAAAAACCAATAAATACGAGATTAATCATTTATAAGGTACCCACAATATTATTACGCATAGTATCTCTTTACGAATTCACGCCGGTAATAGTGCCAGCGAATTGAAATAATGAGATTTGTTGTCATTTCCAACCACCGTCACTGCAATCATAGGTTATGACAGCGACCAAGTTTAATAATAACAAACGAAATTAAGACCTCCACTGAACAGATGAATAATAATTTTTTTCTTTTGGCTCTTTACATTACAGGGCGAAGAAAACATTTTCAGGAATGCTATAAATCGAGACCAGACAGCGTATGGAGCGCCGTATTGTTGTGCATTATGTATGTAATGACATATTGTTATGTGTGGGTGTTATATTTTAAAGGGAAAAGTAACGTTGAGCCTTGGTCGGGCTCGGGTGTATTCTGCCAGTCAACTTTGATTTCTTCTCAGGAAATCTTGGACGCCAAACCCAGTCTAATGTCTGGGTATGTCAACTAGCGGAGATCACGGTACTCAATTCTCAGAGTGTGGGTCATGGTTTTATAGCATTCCTGAAAAGGCTGCACAAGGAATCTACATAATAAAACACAGAGTAGAGTAGACATTCGGTACACTGTATTGAAATTATAAAATATAATAAAACAAATTGGATGGACTCACCCCGGGACCAATGTCGTAATCTATGCTATTCCTAGCTACACTAATTAAGTTTTACTGCCGCCGTTCCCCCGATGTCGCGTGAACCAACACCACCTCCTGGTGGCAAGGGAGGTCCCAACCTCTGCGGCCCAGCATGTGCCTGCGACCTCCACGGCGGTCGCCCGGAAGGGATGATGGACCTGGACCCTCAGAGAAAGGGAGGAGTACCCAAACACTCCTCCAAATTGTATAGGAAGGCTCGTCAGCAATCGAGGCGGAGTATCGTTCAACCCTGCGGTAATCTCGGGTTTGTTCCATAAATAAACCCCCGGTGGGAATTCGATGTTTGCCCTGCATTCAATGACAGGCGCGGCGGGTAATTATTTTCACCGATCTCTCGGATAAAGAGGTACTTTAAACATAACAATCGAACACCGCCATTAACTCGTGTTCACTTTTGGGGACCCGCGCGAAAACTCACATTTTACGTGAATAATCTTCGAAATTAATATATTTTCTTTTTTAAAAAAACACAACGTGTTTCCTTCCCCCGGATGCAGATGCCCAAAACTTGGATTTCAATCACATCGTATTTAAAACTTAATAATTAAGTGACCGTTGTTTTCACGGCGTACCGCACATTCCGCCGTCAAAATCAGAGTACGGAAACGGAAAAAAACAAACGCCGCCTACCGACGCGTTGAACGAAACTCCCCCAGCTTTGCCAACCTAACCAATAAAAATGCATTTAAAAAAATAGTACCTAACTTACGATTAACACAATCGCTTCATAACATTTGTTCCTGTAGATATGATTTATTGATTTTCATTTGCTATAAATTGTTAATTGTAATACCTTTAGTTACATGAAATATATCATTGAAACTTGAAACAAAAAAATTAACAAAGTAACGCATTAATTTATAAAAATTGTACCGGTTCAATTGTTTTTCAAAACAGCGAATGAATTATTAATGGTAATAAGTAATAATTAATAACGTTACATTACGGAAGATCAAATATACATTGATCTAGATAATTCTCAGACTGGTGGAATAATTTTACTTGTACGTAGGTACATTATATTTTTTAATCATTGAAGACAATATTAGCCACTCTCAAATGAAAATTTGATACAAAAAAATCATAAAAAGATTCGGTCGCATCTAGGAATTGAACCCAGGACTCAGGATTTTAGCCTTTTCCGCGCCCTGCTCCATCCACTGAGCTAATTCTATCCCCTTCGGTTACATTTATATTTATAAGTTGAGGTTTTTCATAACCCGCCTCACTAGGCTGGCTTTTTGATTCTTTATAAATTTATAAAAGCATTGTTAAAAATTAAAGAAGGATATAACACTAATAATCTAAAAGAAATATGAAAGAGAACAAGACACAGAAAAATATAAATATAACGGTCGCAACGGGGACTCGAACTTAAAATCTCTCGTCTTACAGGGTCACAGGACAAACGCCTTGCCAATTCGACTACTGAAACCTCTCAATATTTTTATTTTTCTGTGTCTTGTTTTCTTTCGTATTACATTTAGGTTTTTTAAATTTTTCTTTATTCATTGCTCTGATGGTTACATAATTTGTTGATTTTTCGACCACCAAGTTAGGCACGTGCCCGTGTTTGGTGGTCGATATTATCGAGATTATTAGTGTTATCTTCTTCTTCTTCAATGATATATATTACACAGATAAGAATAACCTTAAAAAAAGACTACTAAAGTCTAATAAAAATTGAATTATTTAAAATTCGAAGCACTACAGATAGTTAATTGCGTCTAGTTTAAATGAAGCCATCGCGTACATTCAGACATTCTAGTTTCCTGAGAGTAATTACCGCAATTTTCCAACAGAGGCGACTTGTCTAAAACAATCTGTTTTAACTACCCCCGATTAGTCTGTCTGTCTGTTCCCTGAGTGTTTGACAAGGGGATTATATTATTCTCCTTATGTACTTCCTTTCTTCAGCTCACATTTAGGAGAGTAATTAGCTCGCTCTTTTAAATAAATTACAGTTGAGATTCAAAGATAATAATTATAGTGTATACATAATAAGATAGTGTACTAGGGATCCTTTTAAAGACTAATATATAGATCCACTTAATATTGCCCAAAAACTTAATCTTATAATTACGTTAAAAAAATTATTCATCTAACTGATTTATTTTATAAGAAATGTTATGTCATGAATGTAAAACAGCTATATATTGAACGCTTTGTAGATTTTTTAATAATATTAATATTGCAGAAAGAACACGGCAAATTCATACTACTAGAATTGGATCTGAACTATGTGGCAATTTGATGACCCAGATGCAATTATAGCCATGCTCGATGGCGTCATAAGAAGTAAGCTGGAGTATGCTAGTGGTGTGTGGACTCCGCACCAAGCTAAATATAAAACTAACTCTTCTTTAGATAGCCTTAAGATTTTTTCCTAGGTGTTAAGACTGTCAAAATGAGAAAATTGTACAGTAATTGGATAATAATCTGTTGTACAATTTTAAAAAATTCAAATAAAATCTTCTTCTGATAAGAAATTATTTGTATCAGATTCCATTCATTTTTAATAGCTTTCCAAAACATATTATCAAGTCATCTAAGGGAACGTACCCATACTACGTGACCTGTTCATGGGGGGGGAGTCATCAAAATACCACGCTTGCTCACAACGGGGGGGGGGGGGGGGCTTAGATTTTTATCACGTAGTCAATCTAGAAGAGGTTTTTAAGTTGGGAAGGTAAGTGATTAATGGGGGTACCGCTGAGTTAGGTACTAATTGTACTAAAACTAAAGCATTTGATTATGGAAAAAAAGAAAACACACAAGTTATTCAAATTAACGAACAACTTAGCGCTTTATCAAAAATTTTCTCAGTTAAGAGAATTATCCAAAATTGAATCTAACTTGTGTTATAAATCTTATATTGAACTCACTGAGACAAAATTAAATCTTAACCCTAAACAATTTTGGAAATTTATTAAACAAAAACGTATTGATAACGATCTCCCTTCAAGTTTATTTTTTAATGATACTCACGCCACCAACGATTTCGATATTGCCAACCTTTTTGCTGAACATGTCTCCTCTGTCTATACTGATAACATATGCACCATCCCTCCACTTAAATATGCTAATACTATTGACCTTAATAATTGCGAAATCACACTTGTAGATGTTTTCAATTACTTAAAAATCTTCCCAGCAAAACAAGCACTGGTCCTGATGGTATACCTGAAATATTATTTAAATAATGTAAATCTGTTGTATCTAAGCCAATTTGTTTATTATATAACTTATCATTATCATCTGCCACTTTTCCGGATTCCTGGAAGGTTTCCTATATACGACCTATTTTTAAATCGGGTAATAGGTCGAACGTAGAAAACTATAGACCTATATCGATGTTATCTCATATTCCTAAAATCTTTGAATCTATAATCACAAAAAAAATAACACCTATTTTCAAAAATGTGCTGATTGAGGAACAGCATGGCTTTAGATCTGCTAAATCTAGCACTACAAACTTACTCTCCTTCACCAACACCGTAGTCAATGGCCTAGAAGATAAATCACAAGTAGATGTTCTATATACCGACTTTTCTAAAGCTTTTGACAAAGTAAAACACGCTATCCTCATGGCCAAGCTATATGCTATAGGTATACGAAACCCATTGCTATCTTTCTTTAATTCTTATTTAAGCAATAGAAAACAAAGAGTTAAAATAAATAACATTGAGTCTATTATTATTGAAGTAACATCCGGCGTACCGCAAGGAGCACATTTAGCCCCGCTTCTCTTCAACTTGTTTATAAATGACATTATTCGTATTTTCTCTCACACACGCTTTTGGCTTTTTGCTGATGACAATAAGATCCTAAAAATAATCAAAAACTACCATGACTGCCTTCTTTTCCAATCAGATATTGACTCTTTCAATGACTGGTGTAAAATTAATTGCTTGGAACTAAATGTCGATAAGTGCAAAATTATGTCCTTCTACAGATCTAAAAAATCCGATTGTTTTCGAATACAAATTAAATAATAATTGCCTAACAACTGTTCAATCTATTAAAGATCTTGGTGTCTCTCTTGATAGCAAGCTTTCTTTCCGGGAACATATAAATACGATTGTTAATAAATCTCTCAAACTACTTGGTTTTATCACTAGAACCACTTCTGACTTCAAAAACATAAATACCCTAAGAACTCTTTACTGCTCCTTGGTTCGCCCCCATCTTGAATATGCTTGTATTATATGGTCTCCTTTTTATGCTGTCCATATTCGTCATATTGAATCCGTTCAACATCGGTTCCTAAAGGGAATTGCTTGGAGGCTAGGATTAGAGCGAGGCAATTACTCGTATGCTGAAATTGAACAAACTCTAAACCTTTCTCTTTTAGAAGACCGTCGGATAAAATCTGATCTCATTTGTTTCTTCAAAATTATTAACTGTTTAATCGACTCGCCTACATTACTACAACTCATCACATTTAATATACCTTCTCGTAGACTCAGAAATAAAGACCTGCTTTTCCTCAATCAGCACTCGACTAACTATGGTTATAACTCACCACTGTCCAGAATGTGTAGACTGGTCAACTCACGTCAAGACCTTCATTTTTTTGGTATTAGCTTAAATGATTTCTGTCGCTCTTTAAACAAATGAAGATATGTAATATTCACCCTAATTTTTGCAAGGTCTTGACGTGACTTGACACTTATTTTTCTTCTATTTTCACTGTTTGTCTTTGCTTTCATGTACCATCCGAATCCTTACATTGGTCATTTCTATACTTCGTGATACTTTGTTTTAAATTGGACGTAAGTCCGTAAATAAATAAATAAATAAATAAATAAATAATTGAACAACTCATTTTTAGGATAAACACCGGGTTTTATCGTAATTAGGTCATTAGTCTTTGAGCTATCGTCGACCAAACACTTCAATCGGGAAGAAATTGTGAAATGTGGAGAAAATTGAGTTCCGCGCTGTTATAAAGTTCCTTTAAGTTAATTTAAAGATCGGAAAAATGTATTAGGGTAGTAGGTGAATATTTTGAAAAGGAAAAAAAATGGTTTTTATTTCCACTCCTTACCCAATCCGCAAACTTAAAAACCCACCCTCGTACAAGTTCAGGGAACGTGTTTGTTGAAGATGATTGAGATGAAAAATGATAAGTTTTAAGATTTTCACGGCCAAAAGCATTTTCGTTATTTGTTTTTGGGGTGTTATGCCGTGTTGCGCTACCTCCTTCTTTAGCCAACGTTTCGGACATCGTTGCAGTGTCCATCATCAGGGCAGATCCGGTAGATGTGTAATTTTTAGTCTTGAAGTGTGTGCTTATTTAAATAAGTAGATGTGTAATTTTAGATGTGTAATTTTTAGTCGTGAAGTGTGTGCTTATTTAAATAAGCACACACTTCACGACTAAAAATTACACATCTACCGGATCTGCCCTGATGATGGACACTGCAACGATGTCCGAAACGTTGGCTAAAGAAGGAGGTAGCGCAACACGGCATAACACCCCAAAAACAAATAACGAAAAAGAGATGAAAAATGTTTATAAAAATAACAAGACTTTCGTTTCCATAAATTACGTTCCGGTTTCAATATATTTTGACATAAGTTTTATCTTGATAATATTTTTTCCACTTGTAATGCATGCACTCTTGCTGTCACGCAGCAAGCGCCGTATTAATAAAGACAAATATAAGCCAAATAATGTATTTTTTTTATTTTTTGTTAGCAAAAAATGATTCGAAACCATATTTATGAAATACTACGTGAAAACTGTAAGGGGGGGGGGGTCTTGGAATATACTACACGTGGTCACCGGGGGGGGGGGGGTTAAAATTTGCAAAAAGTGTGTCACGTAGTATGGGTACGTTCCCTAATTCTTGTGCACTTTTAAAAACATTGTTAAATTATTTGTGTTACCCGAGGTTTGCCAAATGATTTATTGGTTTCCATGACAGTTGGTCCTCAGAAAATTGGTCCCCGGCATACTTATATATGATATTCAGTCGGTTTAGGGAAAATACGGTGTACCCTCTTACACAAAATATAACTAAGTGTCCCTGAAAGGGTATGCAGAGAGGATATACCGCCGAATAACAAAAGTATAAAATATCTTTTTCATTCAAAATGATCTATGATAAAACTAATAGTCTGTATCCTGTGTAGACCGGAGTATACGTACAAAATGATCTATGATAAAACTAATAGTCTGTATCCTGTGTAGACCGGAGTATACGTACAAAATGATCTATGATAAAACTAATAGTCTGTATCCTGTGTAGACCGGAGTATACGTACAAAATGATCTATGATAAAACTAATAGCCTGTATCCTGCATAGACCGGAGTATATGTACAAAACGATCTATGATAAAACTAATAGTCTGTATCCTGTATAGACCGGAGTATACGTACAAAATGATCTATGATAAAACTAATAGTCTGTATCCTGTATAGACCGGAGTATACGTACAAAATGATCTATGATAAAACTAATAGTCTGTATCCTGTATAGACCGGAGTATACGTACAAAAAATCGACAGTTCAAATAAATTCGTTAGATATCCATACCAACTTATTATTATTAGTTAAACGGTAGATATCGATATTTATCCACCACCACCAAGGTATTTTTGAAGTCGATTTTAGGTTTGAAATTAGTAAATAGTGCATACAAAATTATTATTTAATAAGTAGCTAGTACCCGGCATGCGTTGCTATGCCATTTAATAAAGATTTTTTTCTCCCTGCGCGTCCTTTCCCATTCGTCCCGATCACCTTCCTCCTCCCCTTCCTCTCCCACATCCCCTTCCCCTCTCGCGTTCCCACTCCTACTCCTCCACCTTCCCACTCCTCACTCTACTCTCCGAACTGGAATAAGTAATGAAAAAAAAAATCAAAAACACATCGTTTATTGCAATGCATTTTTATACAATTGTTTATCCTCGCGTGTCCTTTCCCATTCGTCCCGTTTCCCTTCCGCCTCTCCTTCCTCTCCCGTATTCCCTTTCTCCTCTCGCGTTCCCACTCCGCCTTTTCCGCCTTCCCTCTCCCCACTCCTCCCCTCGCCCGCTTCCCCTGTCCCTTGAACTCCCCCTCCCGAGTTCCCCTCCCCCTCCCGGGTTCCCCTCCCCACCCCTCCCTCCTCAGTTACCCCTCTCCCATCCGCCTCACCCTCCCGCATTCCATACATTCAGTCCCGGTACATCCAGTTTTCAAACAGTTCTCGTGGCACCAATTGCATTTTTTTTACAAATTTCATACTGCCAGAGCTTACCAGTATTTATAGAAACCTTCGCGGGCGTGCTCACAAAAACTCACCAAAGTTTCATCGCAATCGGATGAACGGTTAGCAATTCATAATTTCATGATGCCAGAACTCATTATTGTAAATAAAAACCATCGCACACATCAAATCCCCAATGTTTGAATGAAATAAGGAAAGTCGCTCTGAAGTAATGGCGTGACCAAGCGAAACAGGCAAATTTGGTACCTAACACAGGTACATATTTGAAATATCAATAATTTAAAAAATCCCTAGACAATTCTTTTTACAAAAAAAAACAGCTGCGTGCTAAATTTATTTCTTCAAACTCGCGAACTGTCAAACGTACGAAGTATTGAAATTATTCAATTTTCTTAAAATAATTGAATAAAACTTCGTGCCAAATGTGCCTGTTTCGCTTGGTCACGCCAAATTTCATAATGCCAGAGCTCACCAGTAGTTTTATACAAACCTTGTCCTGACAATAACGAACACAAAAAAAAAGAATTATCCAATTTGGTGTAGTTGTTTGGAAGTTATGCGCTTAGCAACACATTCAACGAATCATTTTTATATTATAGATAATTATAATTTCGGGGGCCAACTGTAGGGGATCAATTATTGGGTCACCGTTTGTTATGAAAGTGATGAAAAAAACTAGCCCTATAACCTACGAGTATTTAGCATAACCTAACCTAGTTTTTCTTCCATCTGTTTTCATGATTTTCGTAAATAGCTTTTCAAAGTGTTCTGATTTGTCACTATTCTGATCTGTCCGGTTAAAGGTGAACGGACAATATATGAATATATCCACGTTTACATCTTCAAAAAAATAATACAGTTTTTCCACTAGTAAGGCCCGTTTGAATTCAGGAATCCATTAATGTCACCGTTTATTGTTGTTGTGAAAGTGATGAAAAAAAAACTAGCCCTATAACCTACGTATTTAGCCAACCTAACCTAGTTTTTCTTCCATCTGTTTTCATGATTTTCGTTAATAGCTTTTCAAAAGTGTTATTTATCACTATTCTGATCTGTCCGGTTAAAGGTAAACGGACAATCTTATATATAAAAATGAATCGCTGAATGTGTTGCTAAGCGCATAACTTTCGAACGACTGCACCTAATTGGATAATTATTATTTTTGTGTATTCGTTATTGTCAGGACAAGGTTTTTATAAAACTTCTGGTGAGCTCTGGCATTATGAAATTTGTATAAAAAAATTGCTATTGGTGGCACGCGAGGAAGCGGCTATTGCTATGGAAAGCGGGGGGGTGGGAGAGATGGGGGAGGGGATCGGGGAGGGGAGACCAGGGAGGGTGAAGGGAACCTGGAAAGGGGGAGGGGGACCTGGGAGGGGGGAGGGGAACTCGGGAGGGTGGTTCGCGGGACGGGGAAAGGGGGGGGGGAGTGGAGTGGGGAGAGGGAAGGTGGAGGTGACAGAGTGGGAAAGGACACGCAGGGAGAAACAATTTCTTTATTAAGTGGCATAACAACGCATGCCGGGACCAGCTAGTATATGAGTATATCCACATTTACATCTTCAAAAAAATAATACAGTTTTTCCGCTAGTAAGGCCCGTTTGAATTCAGGAATCCATTAATGACAGCCGGGCAAATAATGCAATATAATTGCTGCTATCAATTTCAGTAATGATTTAGATCTGCCCCACTCGGAGTCTGCCATGTGCCGTTGCAGCTGCTTCCTCTGAAAGAAATAATAATAAAACTACCTAGTTAATATTTGACCGGGATACAAGGTGTACGTTGCTGGGGCGCACCCAATCACCAATCACCAACCAACGACCAGACACCGACACCAGATGTTTCTAATACTTCTGTGCTTCTTCTATCCTTTCATCCCGTTCTATCAAAGATCTAGAATCCACTCGCGTTGTGGCTGGCCGCCGATTCTGAATTCTAAATGCCACAAATCTTATAAAGCATAAAACTATCCTTTATTGTATTCAACAGCTGCCGGTCGGATAAAAGGTTTTGCTGTTTTTTTTTTGGCGTCTTCAATGGGCGTTTGGGTGTATAACATTTGTTGTGATTCGCTGTTTTTCAAGAGAAAGTAAAAATACAATGTTTACTTATTTGCATGGTTAAAAATGTGCCTTTTTAATATTGGAACATTATCAACTCTTCGGGTCTGTTAGAATACTCTGTGTTTGTGCGTTTTGCTTTTCTAGAAATTGTCTTTCTACATTTTCTAGTATGTTTACTGAACTTTGGTTGATGGCTTTCCAATCATAGAGATATATAAACCGAGCAATTTTAACCATTTTTTTAAGGATCCTAACTCATATACATAAGTAATTTATAGAAAAAGCAAAACGTACCAACTATAATGCACTATGTGATTCTCGATAGTAAGTTACAATATCAATGTCATATCAATCAAATAACAAATAAAGCAGCTAAAATGCTTGGTTTCATCGTAAGAAATACAAAAGGATTTTCAAACACTGTAATTATCAAACAACTATACTTTGCATATGTACGAAGCCATCATGAGTTTGCGTCAACTGTGTGGTCTCCATTTTATGCAGTACATGTAAACAAAATTGAATCGATTCAGAAAAAATCATAAAATACCTTTCTTACAAATCGCACAATCGATTTAACAATTATCTTGATGCAACAATTTTTTTCAAAATTGATGCATTGAGTGTACGCAGACAATTCTCTGATGCGATGTTGCTATATAAAATCGTAAATAATATAACTGACTGCCTGAATTATTGAACAGAATAGATTTTAAAGTACCCACAAGGCACACACGTTCATGTAATATTTTTAAAGAGAAACATTGTAAAACAAATTCTTACCAAAATGCTTGCCTTATAAGACTGTGTTCAACGTATAATAACATTTTCTCTGATATAGATATCTTCAATTGTGACGAAAGTAAATATAAAAATTCTATTAAAAGTGTATTAAAATTATTAAATGAGTACATAAATGCATAAATGTATTTATATATTATGTAATCACATATATTATGTCTACCTACCTCCTGTTATATGTAATATCTTTTAGTTGATGTAAGATTTCAGTTTGAGTTAATTAATAATTTCTAGATACACTATAATGAGGAAATCTGTAATTGGTTTCTCAGTAAGGTAAAATAAAGATGTATAAATTAATCGAATTGTAAACTGTTGATTTCCCTAAAATAAATAAATAATGGATTAAAAAATATTTGCAGTGGTGTCAAAATCCAGAGAAGAGATTGGGGAATACGTTTGTATGGACAAAATGCCTCCCGGTTTCTTCTTGGTAATCGTGCGTGGCCAATGAAAAATTAATCTTATTATATAAATGGATAGTGATAGCGCCTATTTCGCAAAACAAGCGAACAGATTTAACGGGGTCCAAGTAACGCGCTAGCCGCGAAAGAATCCGCGGCAGAACCCTGTTTGAGGTTTTTCGCTACCACAGCGGCCGCGAATATCGCTTGTATCTGAAATTTGAAGAGGCCTTTATGATTTCAGAGGAAATTTTGCTTTTGATTTATTAAATAAAAGAAAATTAGAAACATCATGTTTTGGAGTTCTACTGTTAACGGAATTACTAGTTTAATATTGTCCATTAACACCAACATTGAATTATAGTCGGATCCCATTATTCAGATTAGATTACGATCGTAGGTACATGCTGCCTTCATATAATGACAAAAATTTATGAAGCGTGAATCGAACCAGGAACCATTACGATACGCGTGACGATAAATTTTATGATTGCGGATATAGCAAATAATATTATTTAGGATTAAAGTCCCATTATGGACCCTTTAGAACTAACTTGCAGTGAAATGACTCAAAACTGAGCTATACAAATATAACATTATTATTAACAGATTTGTTAAAGAATTATCTATGATTCTAATAACTAACTAAAAACTAACTAAGAACTATCTAAAACTCTAATATCTAGTTAAAAACTAAGTGAGAACTATCTAAGACATTAATAAAACTATCCAAGAACTAACCAAGAACTACCAACGACTTTAATATCTACTAAAAACTACCCAAGAACTAACTAAGAAAACTATCTAAGACTGTAATAACAAAATACAATAAAATTAAGTAAAAATAACCAAAGAACTAATCAAATTTATAAGAACTATCTAAGACTTTAATAACTAACTCAAAACTAAGTAAGAACTACCTAAGAACAGACAAAGAACTGTCTAAGACTTTAATAATTAAATAAAAACTAACTAAAAACTACCCAAGAGCTAACTAAGAACTATCAAAGACTTTAATAACTAACTAAAACTACCCAAGAACTAACTAAGCACTATCTAAGACTTTAATAACTAAATAAAAACTAAGTAAAAAGAACCCAAGAACTAACTAAGATTTAACTAAGAACTATCTGAGACTTTAATGACTAAAAACTAAGTAATAACTACCTAAGAACGAACTATGATTTAACTAAGATCTATCTAACTAAGACTCTAATATCTGACTAAAAACTATGTACGAACTACCTACCTAAGATTTAATTAAGAACTATCTATGATCCTAATAACTAACAAAAACTAAGTAAGAACTAGTAATAAGAACTAACTAAAGATAATGGGAGAAGAAGAAGCCTAAAATAAATGTAAATCAAAGTTATCTGCCGAAAGATTGCAGACCTCTGAAATTAAAAAGATATACGAAGTTATTTCAGGCTCCGTGTAGTCGATCGGAAAAAAAATGCTAATGAGTGCGAGCTGCGAGGGAGGCGAGGGACGATTTATTACAAGTTGTCTACAGTCAAAACACTAATATCAGTATAGGGGACATCGGATGTTTTTCTAGGCCAGGACTTTTCATGCACTAAATTAATGTCTCTATTTTTAGACGGAACCTTTAACACATTTTTGGCGAGAAACAAAAATAGATGTTTTTTTCAGTGGCAAAGAAGGTTGGTCTAAAAAAACTAGGTGGGCATAATACATATTATAACATTTCAGAAACTTTATGACTTGATCCGGCTATTCCACAATTTAGATGAATTTCATTTAAATTCGCATAAATTTATGCAAGAAAGTAAATATAAATCGAAATTCCCTATGACTATTTATAATATAAAAATTATTATCTAAAAATATTTATATTTGGGAGGCGGATATGGGTACCGCCTCCAGGGAACCATTTAATGGATAAACAACACCTCTGCATGCATGAGTCATCCTAAATGGTTCTCTACGTGTTTTTTTTTTTACATTAACTCCACACAGGAGGCCCTGAGGAAAATAATTTCCCTCAGGGCCTATGTCATCTGGGATGCTGTGTGGAGGGTCTTTTTGAGGAGAGGAAGGAATGAACATTGGTCTTGAAGAGACCCATGTTGTAGGAAGGAGGAAACACAGAGGCCGGCAAATCATTCCACAGCCGAGCTGTTGAACATAAGAACGAGTCGAAGAAACGACCCGTTCTCATGTGACTAATGTCAACTGTGTACAAATGTTGGGCACGCGTTTGGCGTGTTTCCCGACTATGCATCGGTGCCGAAGGGATCAATGATGCTAGTTCCTCGGAGCATCTTCCATTGTAATACCGGTAGAACAAGGATAGCATTCCCACCCGACGCCTGTGCTCTAAAGATTGCAATCCGTCTGTTAAGATGGGAGAATCTATCAAACGGACCGCCCGTTTCTGCACAGAGTCGAGGGTATTTTTCAGGTATTTTGGAGCTCCAGACCAGAGGTGGCTGCCAAATTCAACCGTGGGGCGCACTTGCGATTTGTACAGGGTTAGCAGTTGTGTACTTTTAAAGTATCTGCGGGCCCTGTACAGTACGCCCAGTTTTTGGGAGGCTAACTTTACTCTGGCTTCGATGGAGCCCCCATACCTGAGCTGGTCACTTAGGGTTACACCAAGCAAATCAATGGAGGGCCTGTTCGAAGATTGCTTCCGTTGAAAGAGACTAGATTTTCATTGCGATCCCTTTTAGACGTAATCAGACAAGATTGGGTCTTTGAAACATTAAATTCAACGAGATTATTTTTACCCCAAGAGAAAACACTCTCGAGGTAACCGTCCATTCTTTGCTTCAAAGCCTTACGAGCTGTTGGAGTTTGTGAGCCCTTTGGGGGCTTGTCAAACAAAAAGCTATCATGAACTGTACTGTCATCCGCGTAGCAGTGAATTGGTGCACATGACAAAAGGTCGTTGATGTGCAACAAAAACAGAGTTGGAGACAGAACCGATCCCTGCGGGACGCCAGCATTTATCGAGTGAGAGGAAGAGGTGAAACCATCGACTACCGTCTGAATCGACCTCTCCCTCAAGAAGTCGGCAATCCACGTACACAAGGATGCGGGAAGTCCGTAAGAATGCAGTTTGTTGACAAGTCCTCGGTGCCAAACCCGGTCAAAGGCCTTGGATATGTCCAGTGCAACCGTTTGGGTCTCACCGAAACGTTCCAGGCATCGCCCCCAAACATGCGTCACATACGCGAGAAGATCACCGCACGAGCGGTTCCGCCGGAATCCGTATTGACGGTCGTTAATAATTTTGTTCTTCTCGAGGTATGTGAGCAGTTTGTCGTTGATCACACGTTCCATCACCTTAGACAGAACTGATGTGATCGCTATGGGGCGGTAGTTGGCCGGGTTGGAGCGGTCACCCTTCTTTGAAATAGGATGGATAACCGCTTTTTTCCAACCAGAGGGCACAGAGCCAGTCTTCAGGGACAGTTTAAAAAGCTTCGTCAAAATTGGAGCTATTTCTGCAGCGCACCTTTGCAGTACCAGGGCAGGTATTCCGTCAGGCCCACTAGCTTTATTAACATCAAGCCCTCGTAAAACATGGAGTACTTCCCGATGCCGGATCCTCAGCTTTTTCATACGAAAACCGCAGTGAGGAACCGACGTCGGGACAGCACCTTGGTCATCGAGGGTTGAGTTATCCGCAAACATTTTACCTAGTAAGTTAGCCTTTTCGGTGGCGGTGTTTGCTAGTGAGCCGTCAGGTCTGGTAAGAGGTGGCAGACTGGATTTGCAGAAATTGCGACCTATTGAGCCCGCAAGCGACCAGAATTGCCTGCTGCCATGCGGGCATGCAGTCAGCTTTCTGCTGATCTGCTGGTCGTGCTCGAATTTTGACCTATTTATGATTCTCTTGGTTTCCTTTGCCATTTTGCTGTAAGCTGTTCTGTCTTCGGATGTTCTAGATGTGTTGTAGGCTCGGTAAGCCGCGTTTTTTCGTCGCACTGCTTCAGCACATTGTCGACTGAACCACGGCTTTGAGCCTACACCAGTTTCCTTAACAGTAGATTGGATGAAGCCATCCATCGCGGATGTGATGACCTCACCAATTTCCTGGGCACATCTTGAGGGATCCGAAGTCCGAAAACAGACAGCTGACCATGGGAAAGCATTAAAATGTGCCCGCAGACCGAACCAATCTGCTGACCTATAGTGCCACACTTTTCTCTTCAGCCTCTCGTTTGGTGGTCTGAAGTTTACAGGGATTGATGTCGTCACCAGGCAGTGGTCGGACGATCCTAAAGGCGCGTGTGGTGTCTTAGCAGAGATGCTGGGTTCATGGGGTGAGTTTTGTACGAGTCTTGGCGGCGGACGCCTCTGCCCACCATTTGGAGGACCTTTGACCTCTCCAACAGGACTCTCTCGGAACATATCGCCACGCTCTGCAGTGGGAGGGATGGATTCATTCGTCCGTAACCCCAAATTACTACCCACCCCTCATACATTTTTCCTTCCCAGAACTTCCTGTCCTTCCTTTCCTTAAAAGACCCTCCACACAGCGTTCACAAAGATGACATAGGCCCTGAGGGGAATTATTTTTTTCAGGGCCTCCTTTGGAAGTGAAACCTTCAGAAAACTAAAATAGAAGAGTGGGGAGATTACAAAGCACAAAGAGGAGACCGATTATATTAAGTATCTCATTCTCTCGCAGGCTTATCTTTTTAGTGTCGAAATTTTTGGTTTCATCTAGTTTCAAATCACAACGATGCTAAAGAAGTTTCACATTTTTAAATCCTTAAGTAAAAAGGTACCTGCATTGCGTTATCGCGGTTATCAAATCAAATTCAAATTTACCCCTTAAAAATTCAAAGCACGTTCTTTCGTATCTCATATTATTTGTATAATAATATAAATTCTTGGCCTCAAAAGAATTTTTCCCCGCGTCAATAAACTTCAAATTCCGTCCGTTGACAGAGGTTATACAACACAGTAACATTAATGTGATAATATTAAACGTGCACACAATATATCTAAACAGGTAGGTTTGTACACTGATCTTGTCTCTTGTCCCACTTAGAGCTTGTTGGGACTTGACTTGGCTTCGGTGAAGACAAAGGGAGGGTGGCGATGTCTCGCGCGGACTAAATTATTAAAATATATTCGCGAAAGTCGAACAGGAGTTTAAAACCAGGTTCATTTTACACCTGTAAAACTAGGAGTTTGTAATCTTTTCGGCCACGTGTAATCGTTTCTTCATTTTATCAAGTTAGTTTCACACTATACTATGTATGGTGACTATAGCATCTAATCTGTCTCTTACTAACGGACGTATCACATTTAGTAAGATAAATATTCTGATCAAATCCTTGTACATGAACCGCCCGTCAAAAAAAATTGCTTTTGCTTTCAAAAATAGCTGACCCGACAAACGTTGTTCTGCCATATAAATTATTTCTAGTGAATATTTTGGTTGTATAAAAAATAACTAATGTATTGTAAGTGTGTGGGGATGGGATCAATGACAGAAAGAGGAATGGAGCGCTACTCTGAGTGTAGACCGTGACCGCCGATAAAAACAAAAAACACCAACTAAAGTAGGAAAATGAAATAAAGAAAATCAATTTGAATTTCGAAGAACAATTAAGTGTATTGATATTTTTTGTTAGTCCGTCTTTAGCCAACACAAATAAGCTCGATGGTTTGCCCACGCGAGAACATGATGCCGAATGAAATATCAAAATGACGCGACGCTTCTCGTGAATGTCTTGCGCATGTGTGGATGGTTCTATGAGGCGGACGTAGCGCCATCTGCCATTCAACAACATAAATAATTTCATTCTGTTTGAAATACGAAAGATGATTAAATTTGTTCTAACAAATATACTAAAATCGCGATTAAAAAATGGGAGGGTGGGGGTAGGAGGGTTAAAATTTGGGGTTATAGGTTTTTTTAATGCCAAGTAAAAAAAAAATAACGAAAAAAAAAATTGTTAAAAAATTTAATTTTTCTCATACCTACCAAATATACATAAAAAATTTCATAAAAATCGGTCAAGCCATTTCGGAGGAGTGCGACCACAAACACCGTGACACGAGAAATTTATATATAAGAAGATTACAATATATCAGGATTATAACATGTGTTTCCAATTCTGTCCTCTGCTAAGATTCTATACTTAGATTCTATACTTCTGTTCTGAACTAAGTTAGTGACTTCCCAGGTATGGTCCTGTATATTTTCTGCCTGTACCTACAGAGTAAAAATGAAAAAAATATATGTATTAGAGATGAAACGGATATCCGGTAACTATCCGGTATCCGGCCTATCCGGCCTAAATTTACTATCCTGCCGGATACCGGATAGTAACTCAATATCCGGCCGGATACCGGATATTAAAAAACTACGACAATTTCCTATAATGAAATGCAATCATTAATCTTCCTATGGTAAATATCAATAAAATGGCTTATAATTATGACGGCTTTTATTTAAAGTCGAAGAAGTTACAAAAAAGCCATAAGGCCTTCAAAAAACTAAAATTTGCTACTGATATATTCACTCTAAATACATAAAAATACATAAATAGTAAATACCTAAACTAAAAACTTTTAGTAAAGACTTACAAAAACCTCGCAGAGTAGCGAAAACTTAAATTAACATGATTAACTAATCACAATCACCATTACAGTGAACTAAAAATCGTATAAAAAACAGAGATTATTGAAATGATTAAATACTGACATTGAAGCACCATACTATGCCTCTTGTACTTCTTATCAAAGATAATATTTTCGATATCACTCACGAATACTCACGATGGCAACCGAAACCACCCGAATTGATCTGATCGCGTTCGCCGCACCTGTGCGGCGCTAAACTCGTCACGACATGCAACGAGACAATGGGCCGAATATCCGGCCGCCGGATATCCGGCCTCGCAGCTCGCCGGATATCCGGTATCCGGCCAAACAACTATCCGTTTCATCTCTAATATGTATGTACGTTATTACACAGCATTGCGTTTGTTGTTCAAATCATTGTACTTAGCGTTTCGTATAAGTGATCGATGAACCGGTGGATGCAATTTTTAGCCATAAGTTGTTATAATGGTTTTTCTAGTTTGTAGTTGAAAGTAGGATTGTAGAAATATGAAGTTTGTGGTATTTACAGCGCCCTTAAGATGATTTTTCACAAAAACGGCGCTATACAAATCATGCAAATATTATTATTATTTTCATTATTCACAGTCCTCCTACGGATTATTTTCATTATTCACGTCTACCTGTTCCGAGGTAGACTGTAAGTTGTTGTGTTCGTGTTATACTTATGCTGACTTCATTTATTTTTATAATTTTCTCGTCTTCATTTATACTTTAGTCATATTCCATCACTTCCCAACCCAATTGGGGCTGCCATAGTTCTACCGGCTCCAGACAGTTGGGATTCTTGCATAATAATTTTACCTTTGGCAGTCGACCGGAGCCGGAGAACCCGGCACCTGCTCCCGACTTAGCGGGTAAATCGGCGAGTGAGATTGTCATGATGACACATAAAACTGTCACTCGCTCAGAAGCGTAGGAAACTGATGTCGCTTTTAGCGCCAGTAACATACAATCAGTTTATAAAAAAAAAGTATTCCCTTTACACAAACCTTAACCAAGCGTCCCCGCAGGGGTTGAATGTGTACAGAGAACATGTACCGCCGAATAACAAAAGTATAAAACATAAATTCATTAAAATGCATCAAGAATAAAACTACTATATATACCAGCATTTAATGTTTCAAAGACCCAATCTTGTCTGATTACGTCTAAAAGGGATCGCAATGAAAATCTAGTCTCTTTCAACGGAAGCAATCTTCCGAACAGGCCCTCCATTGATATGCTTGGTGTAACCCTAAGTGACCAGCTCAGGTATGGGGGCTCCATCGAAGCCAGAGTAAAGTTAGCCTCCCAAAAACTGGGCGTACTGTACAGGGCCCGCAGATACTTTAATAGTACACAACTGCTAACCCTGTACAAATCGCAAGTGCGCCCCACGGTTGAGTTTGGCAGCCACCTCTGGTCTGGAGCTCCAAAATACCTGAAAAATACCCTCGACTCTGTGCAGAAACGGGCGGTCCGTTTGATAGATTCTCCCATCTTAACAGACGGATTGCAATCTTTAGAGCACAGGCGTCGGGTGGGAATGCTATCCTTGTTCTACCGGTATTACAATGGAAGATGCTCTGAGGAACTAGCATCATTGATCCCTTCGGCACCGGTGCATAGTCGGGAAACACGCCAAACGCGTGCCTAACATTTGTACACAGTTGACATTTGTCACATGAGAACGGGTCGTTTCTTCGACTCGTTCTTGTGTTCAACAGCTCGGCTGTGGAATGATTTTCCGGCCTCTGTGTTTCCTCCTTCCTACAACATGGGTCTCTTCAAGACCAATGTTCATTCCTTCCTCTCCTCAAAAAGACCCTCCACACAGCATCCCAGTTGACATAGGCCCTGAGAGAAATTATTTTCCTCAGGGCCTCCTGTGTGGAGTTAATGTAAAAAAAAAAAAAAGCATATAAGTAAAACGCATCAAGAATAAAACTACTATATATACCAGCATATAAGTAAAATGCATCAAGAATAAAACTACTATAATATATACCAGCATATAAGTAAAATGCATCAAGAATAAAACTACTATATATACCAGCATATAAGTAAAGTACAAAAAATCGACACTCTAAATAAGTTCGTTTGATATCAACACCAACTTATTGTTAAAGGTATTTTTGAAGTTGATTTTAGGTTTCAAATTGTTGAATAATGCACAAATAATTATAGTTTTATAATAATTATAATTTGTGGGGGGCCACCTGTCAAGGGATCAACTGTCGGTTCACCAATACCTTGAATGGTGTGAGGATGAGTGTTGCCACATGATTGTTTCTTGCTACCAATATCTAAGATTGCTGCTTTAACTGACCACACAGAAAAACGTAATTGCTCTATTTTCTTGGTATTTTATTAATACTTCACACAATTTAAAATGACATTTGCAATGTGCCTCAGATGTATGTACGAATACAATGTTTTCTAAATGTCGGCTTTTAGCGGCAGACACAACTATCAAAATTTATATATCCCCATTGATCTATCGGGATTGTCCAACTTTCGTTCAACGTCCAATTCATCCTGCAATATCAAATGCTGTACAGAATAATGCGCCATTTCTATAGCTAACTGCCCTTGATTCAATTGTCGGTTAGAATAATAATAATAATAATAATAATTGATCCCCTACCGGTGTATCCGCACCTGATAAATGAAACACTAAGGAAAGGTCCTTCCGATGGTTTGACAGCAGATTGGCAGGAACCGAACCGGATACAGGTCGAGAAGAGAATCAAAGCGGAAGTTGTCGATATAAGTAACATGAAAGGGAATGCTGGAGTTTGATTTTCTGATAAAAGGGTCTGGCTTTTGACAATCCAGCAAAATGACAAAATTTGATTGAACTCGAAATCTATACGGTGGTCTTAGGTTATAACATTCAAAAACACAAATAACTTTAATAATACAAATGAAAAATATTCTAAAGTCTGTGCCGCAGAAATTCCTTTTAATTTTGCTTTGTGTTGGTATTTGAGGTGGTCCACGGTCTCCTGGTATTGACTTACTATCGCTTTTCACAACAATTTATAACGATCATAAGGTAGGTAAATCTATTTATAGTCCGGCGTGGTTGGGTGTGGAATGCAGTGCACAATGCTCTCTTTGCAATGCTTAGTGAAAAGATCTACTACAATATTCTTTGGACGCGTTTTTGGCTTATGGGCGTTTTAAATGATTATTTTTTCGAGCAGTGTCCATATGGGTCATCTTTTCGTATGAATTCGGGATGTAAAATAGGCGTATTTTATTTTGGTACCGATTTTCGTACAGTTTAGGATAGCGGACATTATTTTAAATATGTCATTGTTGTAGATACGTAATTATATTATGTGAAAATTGATAATCTGCATATTACAATATTATTGTTTTACTTTATTCTTCCATGGTGATTTGATAAAATTATTTCTTATTATTTTACTCAATTTGGAAGTGGGGTAAGGGTACCGCCGCTCCGGGAACCATTTATTGAATAACCGACACCCCTGCCATAGGTCACCCCAAGCGGTTGGTTTTGTTTGGTTATTTAGTCGAGTTCTGTTTGGTGATTTAGTTAGGTTTGTCTAGGTCTTGATGGCGAATGCGTTTGCTTACCTGTTGCCTGGCGGGCCGGGTTGGGAGAGAATGGTTGAAGAGACGTATCTTAGATCTTTCCAGCCGGACTCTCTCGACCCATCGCAGTGGGCGGGATAGATTTATACGTCCGTCATTCCTGGACACAATAACCCCCAGATTTTTACCCACCACTCATCCTTTTTTCTCCCCAGAACTTCCGTTCCATAAAAAGACCCCCCACACAGCACCCACAAAGATGACATAGGCCACGAGGATTTTTTTCCTGTGCGGGAGCTATCGTAAATAAAACTTAAAAAATATATTGTTATGGTTTAATATCTAATGGCAAATATCTGTATGAATTCGTAATAATATCTAATTATAATAATTGAATGATTTTTAGAGCGCCGTTTTTGTGAGAAATTACCTCAAGGGTGCTGTAAGTATAAAAACAATGATAATGGGCGTTTTACTCGATGTTTTTTTTACACCGCAACAATCAAAGATATTGAAATATAAGTAGATGTGCTATCTGCAGTTTTTACTATGTGGGTCTGTGCTTCCGTGTGTCGCCGATATTGTTTACCAATTAACAAATAAACTAAATGAACAAATAATTCATGAATAAACCAAACGAACGTTAAACTAAATGAACGAATTCTTTCCGTATTCAAACAATATTGTTAACCAATACTAATGCACATCTTCAAAAAATCAACGAAATGAACAAATTATTTTTGTATGCTTTAATTACGGCGTAGTCCGCCGACAGTTGCGCGGACACCATAGCATATCTCTTTTGTATTTGAATATCTTTGGCAACAATGAACCCTAAGTGGAAAAAAATATTTGCTTTCCACCGTCAGTTCTGCCTGCCTCTGTGGTGGAAAATGAATAATTTGTCGCCACGCCACCGAATAAACGCATTCAATAAATGTACTAAAATACCTTCCTTACTCTTTTATTTAAAGAAATTATCCTGATTCATTATAATACCTTGATTATGTAAAATCAAGGGATATTATAAATAACCTGCCATTCGTATTCCTGTACCCCGCGGGGTATTCACGCCAACAAGTCATAATACCCCCCTGCAGATCTACTGAATGGACAAATGGACTCAGAGGACATTACACAAAATAATCCAAAAGACAAACAAATTAAAATTGTCACCTCAATTTTCTTAACGGCCACTGTTTTATCCCGTGGCTTTAACCCTTTGAGAAAATACTTCGAGATTATAATTCTCTACCTGTTTTATTAAAGTTATGCATTATTCATGATTTGTTTCTATTGTTCTTAGATATTATAATAATATTGTCTAATAATAATATTTGGATGATTTTTATAGCCACGTTTTTGTTGAAAAATCCCCCCAAAGGCGCTCAAAATATAGACGTAGGTATATAACGAACTGCGTGTATCTTTTATTGTTATATATATTCTATATGTTTTTAAACGTTTTTTTCATATATTTTTTAAGCCGCGTACTAGATCCTTGTTTAATATGTAAATTAGGCAGAAATCCGGAAGTCGCTGGTTGTATTCCCGCCGTGTGCAAGTAAATTTTATTTTTAATTTGTGATGCTTCCCAACTAATCCATTAAAAATAATACAGAGAGTAAATTTGCGTCACAGTCCAGAGTGTAATATACTCTCAGTACGTCCTGGTGAAAGCATACTTTTTAAATTTGAAACGTTGCTTGAAATGGATTTAGCCGTATTTGGTGACCATATCTTAAATCCAGGTACTTCTACTCCTTCCTCTGCCACTTCTCCTTCCTCTCTCCGCTAGCTTCAGTATCACAACATACCCCAATTGGGGATGCCATAGTCTCACTGGCTCCCGCGCAGAGCGGTGGAGACTCTTGTGCGGAATTCATATTAAAAAAGCAAACTTACCTAGTGAAACTATTAACGGGAATATTTTTTGATTTTACCTGACGTCTTCAATTAACCAGCAAAATACCATTAACCATCAATGAATTTTTTATATTCGTACCATTTCCGAAGTAATTTTTTTTTCAAAACTGGGGTTTTACAAATTTTCTCACTTAAGTGAGAAAAAGTAAGTTATAAAAATCAATATGTATGTATACAATTAAGTATGAGTACACAAATTTGTATGTACAATTAAGTACAAAAATCTAGCCAGACAAAGGATAACATCTAAATAACATGAAAAACCCTTCGACCAAGTATATCTATACACTTGGTCGAAGGAAAAACCAAAACAAAACAAGTAAAAATACAAAATTATATAAAAGTTCTGCAATTAATGGAGAATTGGTCTTTCTTCCGTCACGAAACGCTCATCTCATAACGCTTTTCTTTCGGTTTATCTCTTTAGTGACAGTAAATTAAATATTTAGATAATAGGCCACATGCATCACATTTTTTACATTTTTATCATTTTCATTTTTTAATAAACCGGAAAGACGGGACATAATTTTATAGGTGCGAAAAAACGATAATTACATAGCCAAAAATCATTTTAAAAAAAGAACGTTTTCCACACGAATGACACAGGACAATAACGAGGCATACCAAAAATATTAAATCTCATAAATATTTTTTTCTTTGATCCATCTTATTGATCATAAATCATTATAATGTTCAACGTCTATATTACTAAATCAAATGTAATATACTTGTACTTGTAAATTATAATAATAATAAGAATATTATAAAATTTGAGTTTTGTTAAAGTCCGCACCATTATCATTATACCTCTAAAACCTCTAAAACACGTACGGACAACGTAAAATGTACGGGGTTCTCTTCATAACATCTGTCAAAAAATCAAACCAAGTGATACGTTCGCAGAGAACAAACAATAAATCTAGTGAACGTTAAATGTCAAATTAAAAAATTCGCCTGAAACAAAGTGATGCCATATAAAAAAAATAAATCAGTGTGGAATTTTATAAAATTAATAGGAACATTTTCGGAGACGGGACATTTTCATGTAGTGACGTCACGAGCTCAAATAATGGATTTATTTATTTAAAAATAAAAAAAAACTGTATATTTCTAAAAAAATTTATTAACATTTTCGTAATTTTAGTAAAAAAATCTTATGAAGTCCATGCAAGTGGCCTATTGTGTATAATTCAAAATTAATAGAATACTTAGTTTTAACAACGTTTATTGCAAAACCAACGTATTTCGTAAGCTATGCTTATTTCACCAGGGTTTACTTAGAACTAAATACAAACAATAGACATAAACCTACTCCCGCTTATCTATCGTCACCTTTAAGTCTATGTCTATTGTTGTAATTACTTTTAAGTAAACCCTGATGAGGAGAGCATTGCTCTAGAAAGATGTTGGTTTTTTAAACAATAAACGTGGTTAAAACTAAGTATTCTATTAATTTTAAACTGAAATGGTGCCACAAAATATGTTTGCTGTGTTTGAAAAAAAGATAATAATAACATACAAATGAATAAAATCATTGCCCAGAGAGAATCCTAAAGTAAACTTGGCGCGTAAATTTAAATGTGAATGCTGCTTTGCCTCGCATACTTCTAACGATAAACGTACTACAGGTATATAAATAAATTGGTATACTCACAATAATACTTAACCGCATCTACCAATACTGATGTATGGAGGTAGTGATACAGCCTTGCACGAAACCGACAAGTCTGTGCAAGTCCGCGCTGAAACCTTTTCAACCAACACCGCCTTGAAGAGAAAATAATACATCTCCACTGCGTTCGATGTGCATTATTTATAGCATGATCCTTTTTAATTTATCTCTTTTATTTGTTGAGAGTGAAGATAATGATCTTAATGGCTAATGAGCCGACTTTTTTTTATTTAAAATCTATTGTTGGATTCCATATTACATAAAGTAAAAGTACACACAACAAAAGTTTTAGTCAAAATGGAAGTATGTCCTTTCCAAAATTTAATAATAAATACGGGCAACTAACATTCTCAGTGCTTACTGTATTTAATAATATGGCAATTCATATAAAAAGCGAATAGAATTGCTGTAAAAATTATTTCTAATCATAATCTTATGTAATATAAAAAATATATAATATATAATAAAACAAATTCAAAACTTATTTCCACTCACTTACTTACCGAAACCAGTTTCAGCCTGTTTAAGCCATCTTCAGACTGGTACAAATAATTCTTAATCTACAATTTATGTACATAAGATATGGGGGAGAGGGAGGGGGTAGTCTACAAGGATTTTAACCAATTTATATGGTTTTTTCCATATTTGTTGCCATGTCGTCTTTGACGATTGGATTTTTAGTTATTTCATTAAAATCATTGTATACTATCCCTATCCCTTATATCTTATGTATATAAACTGTAGATTAAAGGCGGAAACACACTTGTGTGGTGTGGTGTGTCGTGGCGCGCCAGAAGCACATCGGTTTCATACATTTATTATGGTTAGAGACATGTTTGTAGGTTGTGGCGTGTCGACAAGCGACGACGATGATTGGTTAATTTGTAGTCACGACACACCACACCACACAAGTGTGTACGGAGCTTAAGAATTATTCGTACCAGTCTGAAGATGGCTTTAATATGTCAAGTCAAAAATAAGTAAGTGTAAATATGTTTTGTATGTGTTTTATTATATAATTATAATGGAATTCCACCACGAATTGTCAGTATCAAAATTAGAAATATTACAATCTTATGTATAAATACGCCTATGAGTGTGCTTATGAGTATGTTTATGTATGAGTATGAGTATGTTTTGTGCCTTTGAGTGTGTATGTCATGACTATGTTGCCTGTGTTAAATATGCCTATCCATGTATTTTATTTCTTTGTATTCTATTGTATTACCTACTTGAAATGTTATTCTTCTAAATCTATTTTCTATATTATTGTATTTTCACGTTGTTTGGGTGTTTTTGGGTTATAATTAATATTGCTAAATTGACCTGCTGACAAACTGCCTTGGCAGCTTAGCCGGTGCTTCTATTGAAGAATAATACTCGTATTAAAAAATGCACGTTCATCGTCAATAAAAGAGATAAATTAAGAAGAACCAAGCTATACATATGCGAGGTTAAGTCAAAGTTAAGCCAAAACGTTAAAGAAATCTGTTTTTAAAATGGTGCAATAACAAGACGGGTCATCAACATTCAACAATTCAGGTTCAGATTGTGTCGTGATCCGGTATTACGTTATCAACGGATTATGTTACGACAACTTTTTTAGAGCAAGTGTAGATACTGTGTAGGTACTGGGCTGCGTTGATTGATTTAGACAGATCTACTTCATATTATGTGGGCCTACTCGTACCTTCATCAGTACCTTCGCATCTAATACAATCTAATCTACAAATCATTTTTATTATATTTTTCATCATACTAAGTTGAATTCAGTCTCTATTTCAAAGCTAAGGTTTCCTGTTATAAAATTATGATTTCAGACCTTTCATACCATGTAACGGTAGGTTATTCACCAAATACGCTCTTCATCAGCAACGGGATGATGAAAATCCGACAGTAATTATTACTTTCAGGATCTCATCGTTTGCTGTATCATTTGTATGTGCTCTTAACTTCTGTTTTCTATCCTTTGCTATTTTACACGCCCATAAGGGCTCCTTATTACTTACGCAATTCTTATTTTTTTATAATATTATGGTTTATACCTTTTACTTTAATTTATGCTTTGTAAAAGTTGAAAGGTTTTAATGACACAAATAAATAAGTAAATACAGTTAAGTAATTTTGTCTTCTTCGCTTGTCCTGTTCGGCAAAGAAATAATTATTTATTTACCTAAGTCATAACATGTTTTTCTGTCCTTAAATAGAAGCTAAATTCTCTTCTCTGCGAATAAGCAGATATAATAATGTAATGACACCATTAACAGCAATCAGTGAACACAACAATAAACAATTATTTTTATTTCTTTGGTGCTCAGTTGCTATTATAGTCCGCTATTTTCACGGATCAATTCACGGTCTTCGTGGGTCAGTGGTATAAACAGCTGGCCAAGTTTGCACGGACATTTCTGGCGACCTCGGTTCGAATCCTACTGAAGCCGACAGAAAATTTTATTTTTAATAAAAATTTCGTACATTTTATTTATTAAATTAAATATATCCGATCTTCGAACCATTTTACAAAATGAATAAGCAGAAGAAACAAACCCAAAAAAAGGCGCCATCTAGCGACTCGGAAGAAGAAGACACAATGACTAATAAAATGATCAAATGCATTGAAAAAAAATTTAACGAATTAACCAATCAACTTATGAAATCTTTTAATGAGCAAATAAAAGAACTTAAGAAGTCCGTCGAATTTTGCTGTGAGAAATTAGACGAATATGAAGAAAAAAACAAAAATAAAGAAATACTGATTAAACAACTTCAAGCAGAAAATAAAGAAATAAAACTACACATTAATAAAATGGAGCAAAATGAAAAACAAAACAATATTGAAATACAGGGTGTTCCTTTTAAGGAAAATGAAAATATCACGAATGTATTTAATAATATAATAGACATACTCAAATGTGATAAAGAAACGATTAATGTGACAAATATTTTCAGAAGCAAAAATAAAAACCCGATGAACAAAAATACTGCCATAGTAGTATCTCTACAAAACAAAGAAAGTAAAGACGTAATTATAGCACATAAAAAAAAATATGGTATTTTATACGCAAAAAACATAAATTTTGAAGAAAACAACACAATATATATTAACGAACAACTGACCCAATTCAATAAACACCTACTATACCTAGCTAAATCATCAAGACTTGGGTACAAATTTATATGGGCAAAAAATGGAAAAATATGGATGAGAAAAAACGAAACGTCTCCAATCTTACTCATAAGAACGCCAGAAGACATCCCCTCCGAATAAAGGATAATAAAACCACATAGCAAACTACTACCAACCTTTCAAAATGTCTGAAGAAAACTATATACACGAAAATTATAAATGTAAAAACCCATGTGAACTAAATCACCTATTTAAAAATGTTAATTTCTCGATCTTAAACATGAATATTAGGAGTATAAGGAAAAACTTCGATGAGCTCTGTGTACTTATTAATAACCTAGATTTTTCTCCAAGCGTAATTATTTTAAGTGAAACCCAAATGAAACAAGTAATTCCATACAACTTACCAGAATATATAACAATTTCATCTGCCTGTAAGCACACTGGTCATGATGGAGTTACTGTCTTTTGTCATAATACTCTGAAAAATGTTGCCGCTGAATTTATTGAATTTAAAACAGCCAATGCAATAAAAGTAACTTTTTGTCAAAACAACTATAAGTATCATATACTAGCCATATATAGATCCCCTTCATTAAATGATTGTTTATTTGTAAAAGAATTAAAATCTTTTGTTAGTAAACTTGATAGAAACAATTTCACTTTTTCCATTGTGACAGGAGACATCAATATAAATATTAATGATAATAATACAAATGTAAATTGTCAAAATGAGTATCTTGATTGTTTATCAAGCTCTGGACATATGTCATACATTAACTCACCAACAAGAGTAACCTTAAGTCACTCGGCATGTTTAGACCACATATTTGTCAAGTCGCACAAGGCGGTTAATATCATCTCTTCAATTCTTGAAACAAATATCACAGATCATTACCCGACCTTTTATGGACACCATTTCAAAAATACTCCTCAAAACCGAAATTCTGAAAATCTAGAAAAAGTAGACATTGATTATGAAACTCTAAACTCTTTACTTCGGTCAGAAAACTGGGAAAATGTGATATCAATAGAAAATCCACATCTCGCACTAGAGAATTTCTATAAAACTCTGAGAGATCATACTCTAAAAAGTGAAAGTAAAATAATTGTCACTAACAATAAATATAAAAAAATTAAGCCTTGGATAACAGTTGGATTAATTATATCAATTAAACAAAGAGATAAATTATATAGAGAAATGTTTAAATATCAAATAGATTGCCAAAAGAATAATCTCAGAACAATGCCTTATCTGAAAACAAAATATCTAATGTATCGTAACTTACTCAATAGGCTGATACGAAACTGCAAAAAGAAATACTATAGTATACAAATTGAAAATGCTAAAAATAATACTAAAAAAACTTGGAATATTATAAATGAAATTGCCAACAAAAAAAGTATGTCTTCAAATATTGTAAATGAGGTTATAATAAATAATGAAATAATAACTAACAAATCGACCATTGCAGAAAGCTTTAATAACTATTTTACAAATGTAGTAGACGTAGTACTTGAATCATCCGGCATTAATGTTAATGATGCTTATATGGAGACATCTCCTCAATTAGATTCAAATAATGATTCAATTAACTCCATTGAATATTTTTCTCCTGTTACTTTTAATGAAATTGAAAAATATATTGATAACCTAAAACCATCCAACTCTAAGGGAAATGATGGATTATCTTGTGATATGTTAAAAAAAATAAAACAATATGTCCTAACTCCATTGCAACATATTTTTAATTTATGCCTCAAAAATGGTCATTTTCCAGAGCAATTTAAAATCTCCACTATAATACCTATTCATAAATCTGGAGATACGAATAAATTAGACAATTATAGACCAATATCTCTTGTTTCAAACCTCTCGAAAATATTCGAAAAATGCATCAAGTTTAGAGTCATTGAACACTTAGAAAAATATAAAATTCTATCGAAAAACCAATACGGCTTTCGTAAAGACCTAAGCACCGAGGATGCGATATATGAACTTACAAAAAAGATATACTCATCTATCGATAAAAAAAAGAAATGTCTTGCCATATTCCTAGATTTAAGAAAAGCTTTCGACACCGTAAATCATAATTTACTCATTACAAAAATAAATCAACTTGGTTTCAAAAAAGACACACTAAAACTACTCTCTAACTATCTTACAGACAGAACACAAAAAACAAAAATTGGGAATAATTACAGTTCAGAGTCAAAGATAAAAAATGGGGTTCCACAGGGAACTGTGCTTGGCCCGATTTTATTCTTAATGTATATTAATGATTTATGTAATTTTGTAATCCCTGGTAAAATTGTTTCTTACGCAGACGACACGGCAATAATAGTGGATGGTTATCATTGGAAAGAAACTTTTTCGAAAGCAACTGATTGTATTTCATTGGTTTCAACGTGGCTAAAATACAACAAACTCGTTTTAAACTATAGCAAAACATTTTACTTACCTTTTTATAAAACCATTAAAAATAAACCTAAAGACAACCTTAAAATTACAATCCATAATAGTAGTTGCAATCAAGAAATGTGCTTCATGTGCAACGAACTCACTGATGTCGAAAATATAAAATATTTAGGAGTATCAATAGATATAAATCTTAATTGGAAATCACATATTAATCAAATCACTTCTAAATTAAGATATCTGACCTACATATTTTATAGACTTAAGGAAGTACTAAACATTGAAAAATTGAAAATGATCTACTTTTCCCTGGTGCAATCATCAATCACTTATGGCATTATAGGATGGGGTGGTGCACTTGATACATTTATGAAGCCTCTACAAATAATTCAAAAACGCATAATTAAAGTCATATATAACAAAAATAAAACATTCTCGACCAAATTATTATACAAAGAAAGTAAAATATTTAATATACGTCAATTATTTATATTACAAACTTTGAAATATGTGTTTAAAAACAAAAATAATTTCGAAATAAATGAAAACAGAACGAGCAAAAGAATAAATAATATATTTTATACTCCACAAACCAATACTAAATTATTGCAGACACATAGCAGTTTCATTGGTCCTCGTACATTTAACCTTCTACCACTACAAACTCAAATGATAAATAAAATGATAAAATATGTAAAAGAGGTAAAATTATGGTTGAATAATGTAGATATTGAAACGCTTTTTCTATAAATTTATCCATCCTTCTACAACTCATTTGCTGTAACTTCTTAACTGTAGTACAATAAGTTTTCTGTTTATTTTATTATTTTTATTTTATAATTACTAAAAAAAAAAAAAAAAATTGTATGTTTTTCTCCATATTTTTATTTTATTTTTATAATAGCTGAAAAAAACCCTTTTCACTTATTCTACCTATGTAATACTTATTTTTTATACTATCTTTATATTTAATGTGTTTTTTTAAGTCTAATTTATACTTTGGGTACTTAGAAATGTAGTATTTTGTTTTAATATTACCCACACTCAGGCAGTGCCTTAGTGGGTTTTCATTTCTTCTTCATAATTGTTATTATATATTGTGTTATTATACATATAATATTTGCTATTATAAATTATATGTACAAAGAAAAGGAATAAATAAAGTAAAAAAAAAAAAAAAAAAAAAAAAAAAATTTGGTTCCGGTTGACGCAGTTTTGCGATTTGATACGTGTAGGTAATTTTAAAGCGATAACAATTCAGGGCAATCGATGAATGATATTGACTACGACAGCAGTAATTCCATTACGCAAGCCATCGAGAAACTTCTAGTAAAATATTATTAGTTATAGTGAAACTTTTCTGTTAATATAGTTCATCATTTTGATGTGCATAGTAAATCCGTTGCATCCGATACTGCTTATGAATTACAGTTTCAGGTGCACTTGTAATGGTTATTACAAGCAATAATTGTCAGCCTGAAAAACTCATTTACATTGAAAAATCTTCCGAGAAAAGATACTTGCCGCCAACGGGACTTGAACCCGTGTCCTTCCGATTGCCGGTCGAATGCTCTGACCACTGAGCTATGGGGGTTTATCAAATACCCGCCAAATAATTCAATATATACTAGTGTTTCATTCAACAATTACTGCTTGTTATATATATTTTTTTTTTGGATTTTTTTTTTCACTTGTAATGGATTGTATGTTCTAAAAACGAAAGAGACGAAATGGTGTTAACTGGAATTGGGTTATACTATGTGTAGGAAAAAAATAAGGAATGCTAAAAAAAGGGAATCACCAATCACTTACCACTGTATCTTTGTGAAGAATCACATAACACAACAACAATATAGTTATTTAATTTCAAGGTAATTGATTAACTCGAGGTAATTATCACCAAAACAAAACAAATGAAAACACAACGATATTATGTACTTCCGAGATTGTCAAACACCTTTTTTTTACTTAAAAACGAAATTGTGTACCTACACGAAAATACCAACAACTTGATCCCAAGTTAGTTTCAAATCATCTTTTATAGTCAAAGTATAGTTATAGGCACTTGAATTTTCACTGTTTTTCTTGCCATTGTTCCAAATTTCTAGTATTTTTCGAGCAAGGTGATGGTTCGGTAGGAACTAAGCATAATATTCTCATTTCAAAAAAAATATTTTCATTTCGAAGCAAGTATCTGAGCGTCGTTGTTTGTAAGTAAAAACCTTTTCTGTATTTTCTTATAACATATTAACAAAAGTAATTAAACCAATATCTTATCTTAAAACTCCGACAGACGAAATATTAAAAAAAACTTTTAAGTTTTCAATTTACAACAAGTTAAAAAACGTTTTATTTAAGCTTAAAAAAACATATCTGAATACTACACTGCCCAACATAAATACTAAACCAGGGCAATAAGTCAAAATATTGTACTTTGAATGCATCTTTTAGACGGAGAAATATTAAATTTCATGCTGCTCTATCAAATTAAAAATAACAGAAATGAATATATTTAAAACTAAAGTTAAAAAACATGGCTGGGAGAACAAAGTGATAATCAACTTGCAAACATTATGAAGACCATCTAAAGACAACTAGAAATTAAATACAAAAATATAAAACTACTGGCCACCGCAGAACAGGAAACCCTAAAAAAGAGTACACGAGAAACTTTGCTACAGAAACTAAAAAATAATAAAAAACGGTCATTGACACAGTATAAGTAATTGAACCTTTTATTTTTGTTTTTAGAACTTGCCTGTGTAAATTAAGGAGGAGAATTGTAATGTACTTGCCGCATTATATTTGGAAGAAGAGCTCTCACATAACCTCCTTCTGGTGTCACATCTTGAGTGTGTCTTTTGGTTTTTTGTGTATTCTCCATTGAGAACATCTCGGCCATTAGCATAAAATTATCGTGCGGTGGCCTTTGGTAATTTATTCACATTTATTATATACATGAATTATTTTCTCTGGGTTTGATTTCAATCGTAATATTAGGTTTTCATAAATGAATAGTATTTAAGAAATTATTACAGGTGAGAATTGATACAGGTGATCGTTGAATGTGAATGAAATTAGGAAACATACAGTGGTCGATAATACATTGTTATTAGGCAAGCCCGGCAGCATAATTTTTGATACTGACATTAATGAATTGCAGTCAGGCTTGTAACTGGCACAGATGGAAGAAAGTAAAATTGAGACGTAGTTTGTGTGTAAAACCATGCGTCTCAAATTCGAATGAGTCTGTTGTAAGCGTTATTAGGTACCATTATTACAGATAGGTAAGTGATTTGTGCACATAAAGCAAAAAAGATGATCGAAGACGTCGGGGACGTTGCAGGAATAAATCGCACTTTCAAGATTCATTTTCTTTACAATTTGATACGTGCTTGAAAATTTCAGCCGTAGTCGTCGTAACGACTTGTTCAAGATAACACACGGCAGAACAATATTTTAGCACAGAATAGCGTGAAAAGAGGAATGGTGTTAAGTAGGAAATTTTGTACTGTAACTGGATAAATAATATTGTCTTACTATATATATATATATTGAGATGAATCATGAACGAAATCATAGGGCGCGTTTAGCAAAATTGTTTTCTCATTTTCTTTCCACATTTAGAAATTAAAATTTACGAGCTATAAGTATACCAGTTTACGGGTTATTTTACGACCTGTTTCGATCTAGATGCAGTTTATTGAAACATGAAACCGGTGCAATGCTTCATTACGGCTGAAAAAGATAGCCAAGCGGTGCATTATTAACTACCATACAACACTCCCCTTCTCCAGCAGAGCTCAGTATGAAGGTAGTTAGTTCCAGATCACCGATGGCGCTAATAAACCATCTTGCCGAAGATCTGAAGATGATTGATGATGTAACAGATGCTGGGTCAAGTTGCGATGCTTCTACATATTTGACCATTTCCTTGGGAAACAACCGCGAAACTTGAAGAGAAGGAAGTAAAAAGAAACTCAAATTACACATTTTCTATTTAAAATTTGCTAATTGGTTATTAAGAAGCATCAGAGATAAAGAAAATTTCTAATCAATGGTATCGTTCAGGCCTTTGGAAAATCTCAAACACAATCGTTGGTGACGGGCATGTGCCTATCGAAAAATTCTCAACTTATGTAATTTTAACAATGCAATGAATAAAGAAAAAAACTAACTATATAACCTTATGCCAATGATTATCGTCTATTTCTATAAATTATGGATGAATAAGAGTAACTGTGGTTGCATTATTTTAATTTTTTTACAAATCTATAGTTTTATTTCGAGATTGACGAAATTTTCCACAACGAGACGGGTATATTTTTATTTCTTGTTACGAAGCAATCCCGATGAGTTGTAAAACTCATGTAAATAAATATGTAAATGAGAGGCAATACAATTTTACATAGGTAGTATAAATCAAAATTATAAATTTCGCAAAGAATACGGTACAAAAATAAAAAAAAGAGGTGTTAAGTAAAACAAATACCAATAAAAAATAATAAAATGCAACGATATACATGTGAGCAGTTAGAGGAGGTAAGAATTGAGAAAAAGGTGCTTATCCAGACCCACTTGACCTTTAAAACAAACGGAAGGTGACTGTCTAAACGCGATTTCGAAATACCAACCCTTAAAATAGATACTTCTGGATGAAATTTTGCACTCGAAGGTAAAAATAAGTGAAAAATTACTATCTTCATAGATTTAGAAAAACTCTATGTAATGCCCGGGCATGGCTGAGACTTCAGCTATTATAAATTAAAGAGTACCTACATACCTTCCTATTAACATTACCTACACTCATCTATTAAATTCTCGCCTCTGTCTGTGTATGTCTCAAGTGTCATTTCACTCCGGCTTGCAGCAGAGTTAGTATTAGAATTTAATTGTAGACTGTTAACCTCGCTTCCTGTGATTCTGGCTTTATTCAGTCCTCCATTAATTGAATTACCGTCATTCAGACACTCTTATGCACTTATCATGTTAACAATTATGTTTTAAGAAACTACCTGTCCTAATTTCGTAATAACAATATATATAATAAATGGTTAAAAAACAATGGTTAAGAACAACTGCTGTTCTGAATGAAATATTAAAAACCGTCAGTCATAGGTGTAGCAACAATTAGCCAACACAGCGAGTGATTAGTTGTACCAGCTCGTTTCCCTAATTAAGAAGCGTGCAGTTTTCAAATAAAGAACGAACCTCTTCTCATTGTTGATCTTCAATTATATCATTTATCTCATTATCCTCCATTAAACTGAGGATTGCAAAGCATTTCCGCTGCCGACCCAAGCGACAAAACGTAAACCGCCTCGGCTGTGTTTAGGCTCTTCAGTTTCCAAAGCGGAGGTCAATCAGTTCTCTGTTCTCTCGGCACCACTTGCCGGGTGAATTTATTTGCGAAACGTCTATGATGTCACCAACCGACATTCTCAAACGGCTTTATCGTTCCATCTGCGCAAAAAATGGCAGCGGCAACAACAATAATTAAAACAAGATTATCTGGCTGGTTTTGTTCGTTGGCCCAATTATTGTTACAATGGTGATCAACACACATTTGCCGGCGTTTTGTAACGCACGTTAATCAGGTGTTCTGTTTTAGCGCTATCATTTCGTATTGTTATACACTGGATTACGGAATGTGTTTGTTAGTTGTAAGATACCTTGTTACAGCACTCTCTTCTAATAAGTGTGTCATTTTAAGAAGAAATCTTTTGCAAGCCTTCCTATCTGTATTCTAAAAAACCACGTTTAAACTTCGTGACTAGCCAAGGCATTCGTCAGAAATAATTGTTATTTTACGTTTTAGTTTATTACTTTGTATAGCATCCTTTAGGTGACATTTAACAAAAGTGGCTTTTCAACCATTTTTCGGATTTGTCAGAATGATATTTTTGTTTCAAAATGGCCATATCAGCCAATTTACATCTTGAAATTATTATAATGATTGTCGATGTCCCACTGTGCGCAAATTTGTGGCAGTGTCATTAATTTACCACATGCATTCATGTTTGTTGCTATGTGTATCACCTTCGTTATAAAATTATAATCTCAATGTAAACTTGTAACTTATCGACGAGTCATACTTTCTTGCTTCGCAGATATAGGACATCGAGGAAGTGATGCAACATGTCTGTCATTGGTACCTCAGCAACATTCAAGACCTCCGAGATTTAGATGTAGTTCGTAGATTAACCGCGGTCAAAAAGGGAAACACGCGCGAGCATGCCATCTCGGTCATCCGGACGTATCTGCCACAGCATTTCCTATACTGCCTGAAATTCTGGGAAGGCCCAAAACCAGTCGAGCTTGTCTAATTACAGAGGCATTTGAAATTTATAAGCTCCCGATTAATACTTCTCTTAGCACTCGTAAAGGGTATTTCAAAGAAGCAATTGGTATGGCACATATTCAGTTGATTAACTAGTTTCACTGTCTTCAAATCCTTAGCGAATTCACACTGAAGTGTTCCTCAACGTCTAGCTTAGGTTTTGTTATCACCTGGACAAGTATCCCTTTTGCGCAATCAATGCATGATTCGGTAGGCTGACAATCGAATATTTTATCAACTTTTTATTGTCCTTCAAGGTTGTACTGTACCACGAAGAACCCTTGTATATAGTCGTGCAAAAGATCCATACTGAAATGATATTTTAACCGATTATACTTTGAGATCTTCCTTTATAAATTTCCTTCCTAAATAATTGCAAAGATCTCATATATGTGGCTCGCAAACTAGAGCGAATGAACGAAGAAAGTAGTGTTAAAAGAATATATGATGCAAATGTGAATGGTAGAAGAAGTCGGGGACGCCCGAGGAAGACATGGCACGATCAAGTAAATCAGATACTTGAGACGGGCCATGTCAAAAGTCAGAATAATAAAAGAGTATGTATGAGACGATGTATGAATGTGAGTGAGGCAAAGAGTGTGTGCCAAGACCGAGTTGTTTGGCGGTCCGTCCTCTCTGCCTACCCCTGCGGGGAAACGGCGTGATGGTTAGTTAGTTAGTTAGCAAACTATCCCAAAGGGCGTGTCTTTTACTACATATTCATGTGTCTGTCTATCTTGGGAAACACTTTGCAATCATTGTCTTAACTCTTGCTAATAACTGCGGAATATTTCTAAAGATCTAGTAGTGTTTGAAACAATCTTCCTATCCCACAACATTATCTCACTGCAACTTGTAACTTGCAAGTATCCTCCGTCTACTGTATACTTATACAAACGACAAACATGTTATCTATTTGTGTATCCCATCTGAATATTGCGCCACATCACTCCCATAGGTGTCTCTTGAGACGAGGCATAACTGGTTTAGATGCATTCAAGTGCATTCTCGTATCCATTTGCAGTGGCGTTATTTTATGCATAACCTGATTTGCATAGCAAAGGAGTCGTGAAATTAGTCATTGGTATATTATGTTGTGTAACGAGTTTGATCGCAGTCTTTGCTATTCATAGACTTATTTTGTTGAACTAATTTATTGGATGCCGTGTTTTACGATTCATAATATTATAATGTCTTCTGAAACGTAAATCCGTGTTTTTGAATGTGGATGTTACATATTAATTCAAGCTCAACCCTTATCGTAAAAAACATTGAACAAGGTATTTATTACCTTAGTGACTACGTAGGGGAATTCCAAAAACTGAAAAAATTGGACTAATATCTATGAGAACCAAAGTGCGTATACGAATATCTACAGCTCAAACTGCTGACTAATATCTATGAGAACCAAAGTGTGGACAAATATCTACAGCACTGGCAGAGGTAGGATTTGCAATTATGTATAGCATATTGGAATAACGTAATATTGCGTATGCAGTTTAAAAAACTTAATTTATGTATGAATGTATGTAAAAATCCCTAATATCGGACTATTGGACACATTTAGCTGAATATTAAGGATTTGGGTTTTTGTTTTAACAGCTTTCTTTATTTCTAGTGATTCTAAATTATTTAGTCTTTTACCATGACCATTTCTAAGTCAGTTAGGTTAGGTTAGGTTAGGTTGTGGTGCCGTGTATTTCGAAATAAATAAATATCTTTGTATTATGACCTCCATAATAATAATAATAATTGGATAATTAAAATCACCTCAAGGGCGCTGTACAATTTATTAGGAATGTTGGGAATGTCCATGTTTGTTCAATAAATTATTGTCCTCGTAAACAGCAAAATACGTAATATTATGCAAAAACTTCATGTACGTATTTTAAACGTTTAAGCCTTTACTTAATTAGTAATTACGTAGTTGAAGTAATTTATGCTTTTCCGTACAACCTCTTGCTCAGCTGCCCTCTGTAGATATTAGTCCAACCTACGCTCTGTAGATATTAGTTCAACCTACGCTCTGTAGATATTAGTCAACACTGGGACCGTCATAGATATTCGTCCGACCTTAGCTCTGTAGATATTAGTCAACACTCTGAAGTTCGTAGATATTAGTCCAACATATGAGCTGTAGATATTCGTCTGACATACAGGCTGTAGATATTAGTATCTGGAGTCCTACGTAGGTACTCCATTCACTAACCAAGATCATAAAACTTAAATTTTACCACTGGCTTTAGTGACAAAATGAATAGTGGAAAGATTCGAGCTAATTTAACAATGCTTTAAAGTACAGCAAACAGTTTTAATATCAGGAAATTCGGATGTTTAATAAGCCACAATTCTCACAAATTCGAAAAATAACACATTTTTAATTAATTCTACCTACCTACTTCAAAAAACAAGCATTTCTCTCTTAGTAGATACCTTCCTACACAAAATACCACGTAAAATACCAATGCTGTACTTTGCGTATGTACGCAGTTCTCTGGAGTACGCCTCTCAAGTCTGGAATCCCAGGTACACAACATACATAGAAAGGATTGAGAAAATACAAAATCGTTTTCTACGATACCTTGATTTTCGGGGATATCGTCCTTATTTAAGTTATGTGGAGTCAGCTACGTTTTCCAAAATCTCGTCACTAGAAAATCGTAGAAATTCTGCAGACGTAATATTCTTGCAAAAGATAGCCACCTCTGCGATAGATTGCCCGGAATTACTTGAAAGAATTCAATTATGAGTGCCCACCAGACAAACTAGACTAAATCACACACTTAACACTCCTCGATGCAACACCAACTCTAAACAAAACACATTCATTAACCGCGCTTCACACTTTTTTAACAATTCATACAATGAATTCGACTTATTCAACACAGCACCCCAAATTCTAAAAAAATAAACAATAAATAACTTCTAAACATATACAAACTATTATACTCCTATACAAATAACTTATTCACTCCCAGATTAGATCCGTCCCCTTCCCCTCCCGCCCACCATCCCATCCCAATAAGCTATTATAACTATTATAACTTTTATAACTTTTTAATCTCTCTAATTAATACACACCAGTGAAAACCTATTATTGGTTCAATAACATATACATATATAAATACACCTAAGTAAATAATGTAACTGTTGGTTTTCCAAATAAAATAAAATAAAATAAGCAACTGTTGTCATTCATATGATGACAAAAAAGTCATTCCTACATATATCAATGTTCCTACCTTGCTTTCCCGAGATTTGAGTTTCTCATTCCATTAGCTAATGAAGCAAAGATGTCGTCATATTCATTTTAACTAATTCTTAAAAATCGTTAATCAATTACACATTAATATTAACGTCGCGAATAAATAGCAATTTTTAAATCCACCTGTACATAATCTCATGCCACTGGTCAATGCTACCAAAAACATTTGAATAAATAATAATTATTCAATGAATGGCTAATAACTTTTTAAATTGACAAGGTCGTTCCGACTTCCAGTCCAAATATCTCCTATTCAATAATATTGAACAAGAAATGACCGTTGGTCGTTTTATTTTGAATGTTTATAAAAAAACAGCAAAACCTGTTTGCCGATTTAGTGAGTCACATAATGCATGAGACTAATAATTTCACTTCGCTGGGTGCGCCTGAAGCTAAAAGCTACTAAGATGAAGCCGAGTGGGGTATAGATTATAGGACATGCGTCACAACAAAACTAAAAAATGCTTTGCACAGACTGGTACGAGGCGATGTTCTTTATGAGAATGAGAGAAATATGTCCAATGCAATGTGCATTAGGGTTGGTCTTACTTCTTTATGTGGGAATAAAATTGGATTTGGAATTAGCAACCAATACACGCATTTTCAACCAAAAATACCTTTGCGCATCCTTGAAGAAACATGTTTTAACTGAATTAGATTTATTTTCGGAAATTTAACAAATCAGCACACCTTCATTACGTTTTACTCATTTTATTGCACTTGTAACACAAATTCAAACTTAATTGATAGCTTTTTATTATAGCACACTTGAGAAAAAACTTTAATAAAGCTCAACGATTGAAAATACAAGAATTAAACATACCGATCAATAATCAAACATGTTGCACGGCAGCTCTTTGTGGTGCTTTTATTAAATTTAATTGTCAAGAGTGTATTTTTTTCTAAAAAGGCTCCGGTGTCCTTTTCAAGCATTAAAATTTTGCATGGATAAAAACTATTCTTCGAAAGGTTTATGTATTTTATTTGACAATAGACAATATCTACAAAATGCCGAATTGATCGGCCCTCTTGAAACAAGAAGTTGGAAAACCGTTAATGGCTTTTTTATGACCGTCGGCAAATATTGAAATCCACTTTGAATTTTTTGTCGAAATCCTTTTGTCTTTTGAATATCATTGTATCCAATGAAGAGGAATGTTTGATTCCACAAGGTCATCAATCCTGTTTGAAAGATTGTTGTGGTTTACCTTTTAAACCTGCCATTAGACGGATATATTAATCAATTTGCTTCCAACCCAAAACTGTCGACCATCGACCCGTTTTTTATGACACCGATGAACGAATATTGTAACCTGTCAGAAAAAGGCTTATATTCCACGTTTTCTTGGAACGTCTTCAACAGATTTGTGACCCAAATCCCCAAGGAGTAGAGAAATTTAACGATTATTTTTAACACACAATTAGAAGAACTTCCCTTGAGATTGATTACTGAAATGCAAAAACGATTACGTCGAGCAATTATCTTAAGCAATTTTGTAAGTCTGAGGTATTGGGGCTATGAATCAATATAGGTACTTCATATTTCGGTGACCTACCTTGCATTTCTTCGGATCATTAACTATCTTTAAATCTTAATGTTTTGGAGTAAATTTATAAATCCTTAAGTGAAATAAAAATTAAGTAGACATGTATTTAATATGTGCCTACTGACAAATCTTTTGATTTCAATGGAAACTTTGGTTTTGGTTTATAAAATAAGAATTTCATTAATGGAGGACTGAACGCCGCGCCCTTGGCGCAAACAAAAAACTCTCCAAAGAAGCGGAGCTAGCCGTCCATATTGGTGTGCTGATATATGGCATGATGTATGGCAGTGAGGCATGCAACTGGCAGAGGAAGGATGAAAGTAGACTGAATGCTGTAGAAATCAGATCCCTGAGGCGTATGTGTGGTAAAACGATGTACGATCGTGTGAGAAACGTGGAGATCCGCAAATAATGCAAGGTTGATGTAAGCATAATGAGTAAGATTAAGAAACGAACGCTCTGATAGTTTGGGCATGTAGAGCGAATGAACGAGGAAAGGAGTGTAAGGTGAATATATGACGCAAATGTAGAAGTCGGGGACGCCTGACGAAGACATGGCACGATCAAGTGAATCAGATACTTGAGTCGGGCCATGCGAAGAGTTAGAATAATAGAAGAGCATGTACGAGACGATGTATGAATGTGAACGAGGCAAGGAATATGTGCCTAGACCGAGTTGTTTGGCGATCCGTCCTCTCTGCCTACCCCTTCGGGGAAATGGCGTGATGGTTAGTTAGTTCGTTAGTTAAATAAGAATAAATTAGACACATACTTTTTGGACACGTGGTGGTATACTGTTTTAGAACTAGTAGTTTATTTACAGCTCTCAGAATTTTTAATTGATTTCTTACATATTGTTATTATCATTTATTGATGGTGTCGATACTTACTATTATTAATTAGTGGTTCCTTGCCAACTCAGAAACATCTCGAAAATGTCATTAAAAGCTTTGAAAAAATAATTTTAAATTAGCCGGTAAGCCAAACCTAACTTAACCTATTTAACCGATTTTTTATATTTTTTATCATCACTCTTAATGGCCTTTCTGAGGTGCTTCTGAGTTGGTTTCTTTCTGAGTTCTCTGGTCATCGTAATTAGTATGTGTGGTAGTCCGAATTGAAATTTTGAAAATGAAAATGAAAATATTTATACATAAGTAGGTACTTTATCGCTTGTCTGAATTCTTCCCACAATCAGTTTCAGTTTTGAAAGTGACACATTTCAAAGCAAATTTGAGTTCATTGAACCAAAGTTCCACCTTCTAAAGAGGTGGGCTTTATGTTTAACCTCTCTTATCATAATTTTTCAAAACATTTACTGAGATAACCACTAGAATGTTCTTGTACTTACTATATTATTCCCCGTGTTGTTGATTCTAACGCTTTGATCCTATTCTAAAAATGATCTATTTGTACGCATGTACTTATGTAAATTGATTCATTTCATCCAAAGCACCATTTGAATAATTCTGGAGTCCCAGTTGTCCTCTTGTATCAGAGCATCCGTTGAACAGCCCAGCAAAATAACCTTTGCATTTGGTGATCGCTCCCAGGCAACCGGTTTATTCCGCGTTACCGTCATCATTTAAATACATATTACATATACAAGTATTATTAGTTTCAACGTCCAGAGGATGATTCACACTGTTGATGTGGCTAGGGTCAGGCTGTGGATACGGACAATTCTGGTGCTTCCTTTAGTCTTGGACGATCAACACTCAGCTGTAGAGACAGCCTCATTGGCCACATTTTCAGACATGATTGGAATAATAATCGTGGTTCTGAATACAGAGGAGATGAAATAATAGAATCATGTATTATTCATGGGAGCTGCATATCTGTGCGAGAATTGGACACCTCGTATGCCGAGGTAGATATTGTCGTTATTTCGATATTGTATTTGTGAGATAATTTTTTTTATATTCTCAAATGATAGTGGTGTTGTATTTCTAGGGGTTCGGTGAGAATTTTTTCTATAAATTGGTTAGATTCATTTAAGTTTAGTATTCTAGTCAGTCTAATATACAAGGATGTGGTTTCCTTTCTGCACTTGGATAATTGTATTCGAGAACTAAAAGACATAGTTCTAGGCACTCATATGAATAATTTAAAAATACGTTTTACCTATGCTTTTTTTGTCCCACCTGCTCCAAAACGTCTCGAGCTAGTGAGATTATGGCATCCCTGTACGGGTTATGTTATGAGACTGATTTTTGTTGTTGTTTTGTGTGAATACTGTAAAAGAGTCTCAACTGCTCCTAACCGCTTGGATCCAGTGAGACTATGGCAGCCAAAATTAGGGTATGTTGTGAGGCTGAAGGTAAGAGGGGAAGGAAAGGAGATGGGGAAGTGGAAGTTGGGGAATTACCTGACTATAAACACTAAGCATGGCTAAAGCCATTTCAAGCAACATTTCAATTCTGAATAGTCGTCGTATACCGGGACTACTGAGAGTATCATCCACTCTGGAACGTGCAGCAAATATAACTTTATATTATTTTAAAGCATTAAATTGTGAAAATACAAATCAATCAAATAAAATTTACTTGCGCACGCCGGGATTTGAACCCGCGACCTCCAGACCATGGAGGCATGTGGTGGGGAGTGGAGGGATATGGGGTAGAGGAAGGTAGGGAAGTAATTGGCTTTTCAGATCTGGTCATCAAAGCCATTTTAAGCAACGTTTCGATTCTGAATGGTGATAGTCTTTCACATGACTGCTTTGATGATATAACACTTATTTCTAGGAGAATTGCAGATCTGCCGTTTCTCGTGGTAAAGGCATGCAGAGAATAATGTTATGTCCTTTATATTCTCTGCAGAGAATAAAAAGGACATGTATGGTTGTAAATACTGGGACCTGAATTCTCCAGTGCTTATTATCCTTATAAATTGTAGGATGCTAGATTGAAAGACTTGGCTTCTTGAATAACACTATTTTTTATTGCTGTTATAATATTACTTCCTAGAACAAACGACCTTTCAGGCTGGGCTAGTTTTGATCTAAAGAGCTCCTGAAAACCTGGACTTAAATCTACCTTCGACACAACTCGGCAACGAGACATGTGACCCGAAAAGCCAATAGGCTATTATGATAAAGTATGTACTAGATCATAGACTACATAGACGTACATTACAGTTTTGAATCAGATTAGAATAGGCACGCTTAGATGGTTTGTGTTGGTCCATCCGCCATAATGCATTTTAATTACTTATCAAAATAACAGTAAGGTTTATTGCATTTACGATGTATTTGAATTAATGTGGATGTCATTCTACCCTGGGAGCCCCCAAATGGATAAGGGTATCCCAACTACACAAAGATTCTGAAATCCCTTTATAAAAGTCTCACGGAAACATTTTATGTGGGAATTCGCACCCATGAAAACGCGTCCAAAAACCTCATGTACGACGCCCGGTATGCCTCGTCCGGTACGACGAAAACGTACGTACCACATATAAAAAAACCTAAACAAAACCTCCGTAAAGATTAACATCCCCATATTGCAGCCATGTCCCCTTGCAAATAATTTTTTCAACAACCTATATTATAAATTCGTGCTGAAAGAGAAAGGGGCCTTTTTGGCCCGGAGCTCTGTATGCCAATAAATCAAAAAGTCAAAAAGATGTCATTCTACCGGACATACACATATCATAGGACGTAATAAGCTGGTCAGATTAAGGTTGTCCAGTTCGGATACGTCTCCAGCGATGTTCTGTGATCCACAAAGAGTCAACATGATTAATTATTTTTTCAGGAAGGTACAACTTACTATCAAACTAAAATCCATCAGCCATCTAGCTGAATATGTAGAGTGGTATTGGGACGGTGGCAGACTGGTGCCACGCTTCCAGGCGGATGTCACACGCCAGTCACTTTGACAATATGCCACCGTGAGTGATCGATCATGGCTTTGTGTTAATAATTGATAAAATGCCGCGATAATCCACTAAGATAATCACATGTCAATAATGGAATGGAAAGGTCACCGAAGACAAACATCTAAACACGGAACACTATGACTATGGTGGTCGATATTATCTTTACATTCAATAACAAAATTTGAATTAGTAAAACCGGGATAGGCAGAATATGTTGTGTGAAGGATGGAAGAGAACGGAACTTAGAATAATCCTGCATGGAAAAGGGGGGATCAGTTCAGTGTAGCGAATGTGAATATTTAAACCTGGGGGAACGCATATGAAACATACTTAAGTGAATTACAAAGAATACAAAACAAGCTAATCAAAAAACTATATCATTACAGACCTTGACAACCGGCGTGGTCTAGGAGTAAGGCTCCTGACTCGCAATCGAAGGTCGCGGGATCGAATCCCGGCGTGTGCAAATAGATTATTTTTGATTAATTTGTGTTATTTCACAATTAATTCATTTAAAATATTGTATAGAATATTTGGTGATACTCTCGGTATCGCCCTCGTGTAAGAGCACCATTTAGAATTGAAACGTGGCTTGAAATGGCTTTAGCCGTGTTTGGTGACCAGATCTGAATAGCCAGGTTCCCCAGGTACCCACCTTCCTCTTCCCCATCTCCTTCCCCTCCCCACTACCTTTAGCCTCACAACATACCGCAATTGGGTATGCCATAGTCTCACTGGACAGACGGACATCGTCTCACAGACGGGAGCAGCTGAGACTCTAGTGAGGTATTCCCTTAAAAAAAAAATTAGAAAAGATCTAGAACATCCACAAAAAATATAGGTATACATACATGGAAGCAAAACTGTTATTTACCATTAAGAAAACTATATGAATACAATACATGTTCCCTTATACACAAAATAAATTATAAACACATACACAAAAGCAGAATTTTCTAAAACGTCCCAAGTTTACACGACACTTAACCCACACTTTACACGACAACACAAAAAATATATTTAAACACCATCCATACGAACCATTGTAAGAAATCTATTGGTTACGAGGGAGGCAATTAATATAATTGCATTCCAGACGACATTAAAAATAAAATAAAATCTGGGCAGATTAAAAAAATAAAAGTTTCATTTTTATGCAACCGACAAAATAACGAAAGTGAATAATATTATAATACTCGTATGATTAATATTGTTATGTATAATGTTTTGTAGTGCAAAATGTTTTGTAGAACGTTAAAAAAGGGTCCATAATATCGAAAAAAACATCGGAACACATCGTTTCTCAATATTTTTCGCAAACAATCACCACATTATTGGAATTGGATGTCTCGCTGGGCAGGATATGAGGCAGCAACGATTGAAGAAAACTGACCATCAAAAAAGGCTTCTTTAAGATTGCAGGGCAACGAATTTTACAGCCACCTAAGCTTGGATGAAAGGTATCATCAGTGTCTTCAAAGAAAAATATCAAATGGCAGTAGATCATTCATATCAATCTTTATAAAATTTACAACTTAAAGATTAGCAGAGGAGAGAATTGGGTGGCACTTAATTAAACCACTTTGTCTTTGACTTCAAAGGTCATGTTGAATGATGTACCACATCTTTAAAGTACGAAGTCTACCGTTTAGGAATTTCTAACAATGTTATCTCTCTAGATGCCATGCTTAAGAGGGCATTACCAGAGAAAGCCTGAAATACGTCATTTTCAAAAAAGTTTTTAGACGTATTGGCTCTTTTCCACAAAAAAATATAAATGGATTTCGAAAGATTGTTCTTTTATCTAGCATTCGTATGTAATAAATTTTTAGAATTTTTTTAAATTTTTAGTATAATAAGGTTATTCCATAGGTCGTTGGCAGATTTGTTAAATTTTCAAAAAAGTTTTTGTATTATACCACACCCATTTCAAATAATGTAATCATGCAGTAAAATAAATCAATACATTATCTAGCAAAGTTATGTATTAGAATTTTAATTTTAGTTTCAATAAAATCATTAAAAAATATGTACGTACATGTGTTTCTTGACGAAAATTGGTCCATTTGTGTATTTATTTGCGCACTTACAAACTAATATATTTCAGATTTTTTTAACATTCTTATAAAATTTAGACATTATTGAAAAATGATAAATACTTATAATCAAAAAATAACTACAAAAAGTACACTATTTTAATAGTTTTATCATCACGCCTTTCAGCATTTTTGGATGAAGGTATAAATTAAAGCTAATTTGGATTGAAATAAATTCGATATTGAGTTATAATTTAAAAAAGCTGGTACGGAGAATAATTAATCTTTCTCATTGTAACCGTCCTGCACGATCGGAAGAACAACTTTCGACGAAATGTGGATTTTCGTCCGCTGACTGGTTAAACGCTCTTAACCGTCCAACGTTTCCCTGAAGAACATTTTAGCACAAGGTAAACAGATAAGTAGCTTATCTAAGGTTGACCGATGTCCGATAGCATCTAGTCAAATAATATTGCCGTTTTCTAATGAGTTCATTTTAAAAACCCAATCAACGGAAAGCATGTTTCAACAACTGTATAATTTTAAATTATTGACAATTTAACTGTTTTTGTTACTTTTCATATCGACTTTAAACATTACCTTGGGACATATAATATAATCCCCGAAAAAGATTATGGCCCTAAATTTGTTAAGTACCTACTGTAAATATTTTATGCATTATTTTATCTGCAGACTTTGACCACTGCATTGTACAGTTCATAGTTTTCCAACTAGCTATCCAATTTACATGGTAACCTTATTGTATTATTTATTTTTATTTATTGAAACATTTTCGGGTGAATTAAACAACCATTGACACGGTAGTTGTGCACGATGTTTTAATATAAACGAAATTAAAAATAATAATTCTGGTGGTGGTTTTTGGTATCTATGTGTAACTTGAATTCAATGAACTTTAGAACTAGGATTTTCTACTTTGATTTTCAAAATTGGAATTGTGGGAACGATTCAGTCAAACGATAAAGTAGGTAAAAAAATTATTTTAGCAATAATGCTTTATTTGAAAGGTGTATTTCTTTTGTTTAATATATATTTTTTTAATTTGAATACCGCACAAGAGTCCCAACTGCTCCCGTCTGAAGCCAGTGAGACTATGGCATCTCCAATTGGGGTATGTTGTGAGGTTGAAGGTAGTGGGGAAGGGAAGGAGATAGAGAAGAGGAAGGTGGGGAAGTACCTAGCTATTCAGATCTGGTCACCAAACACGGCTAATGCCGTTTCAAGCAACGTTTCAATTCTGAATGGTGGTCTTACACCAGGGCGATACTGAGAGTATCTTCCACTCTGGAACGTGCCGCAAATATATTCTCTATTACTTTAAATTAATAAATTGTGAAATAACACACATTAATCAAATCAAATTTATTTGCCACGCCGGGATTTGATCCCGCGACCTTCGGTGTGCGAGTCAAGAGCCTTACCGCTGGACTACGCCGACCTTTATCACAGAATGCTTACTAACGGTGTTCATTCGAAAGGTAAATTTCTTTTAGTAAAAGGAAATTCTCCTAACATTTTACAGGGGTAAATATTTTTTTTATAAATCATTTCAAATTCGCAAATACAGCAAATATAATATTACTTTATTTTTACGTGTCTGCATCAGCAGGGGCGTCCACTCCATATAGGCACATAAGCACTGCCTACCCTACCGTATTTGTAAAATATAAGCATGTAAATAATATTATAATTTATTAAATTATTGCTAAGAATAAATGCACACATTCAAAAATATGCGCGAAAAAGCTGAGCAACTGAAACTACGCGAGCGCCTCATCAAACGGCATACTACAAACGTGGCATAAACTGTAACTAGAAACAACACGCGCGCCCTCCGACTGCCTCACTAAAATGCGGCCTAAGCAGGAATTATTTCTGCTTGGAGCTAACTTCATACAAGATATAATATCAATGTTTACGATATGCACATAGCATAGAGTAGAACTGTCGTTTTGAATTTACTTCTATGAGGTTTTTGTTAGTATTAGGCAGTGCTTTCTGGAACAAAATTAGCAAATGGCAACACATTTACGACAGTGACATCTGTTGTTATCTATTTCTATCAACTAGTTGTCTTACCAGCAGCAAGCACACTTAGCGAAAACTTGTACGAAGGGAGTTATTTGTAGTAAGTTGTTTTGTAATTTTTCTTGAATCAATTAGACGGTTTTCCCACTGCCTACCCCGATCAAAAACTCTGTGCACGCCACTGTGCACCAGTATAATATAAGATCTTCAACGAATGGCTACAAATTTCGAAGTTCTTCAACGAATGCCTAAAATTTAGAAGTTCTTCAATGAATGACTAAAAATTGCGAAATTGTGGCGGATACTAAAATAAGAAAAGTCCAAAAATTTTTGCCGCGTCAACAAACAAAAACAATCATTTTATAGGTAAACCATTTAATGTAAGTAGTTAATTCTAGTACCTACTTACTGTTTTGAGTGAAAGTGTTCATTCTCCATCGCACAACAATACTTGTAAATGTAAATTCTTACGTTAGGAAAGGTTTACTTCAATCCATTAGCGAGAACGGCTGTAAAACTCATCGGTTCATCTTTCGTTTACTTAAAACGAAATCACAAGCTGTGAACTGTGTCTGGGAAATCGGCCGAACAATACCAACAGGAGATTGGAATGAAAGTGTTCAATTAATCAGATTAGAGAGAATTTACGTTTTACGCAATGTTTTAAACGAAGCTTAAGATTCTCTAAGAGTGTTGATGGATGAAGATTGACTATTATCACTGTAATTATATGTATTTTCAGGACCGCACCGAGGTAATAGGTACCTATAGCATAATGGCCATAAAGAAATGATCAAACGCTGACGGGCCAAGACACGGTGTTTAATTGACCATTACCTACAATATTATAAGTGGCAAATCTCGAAAAAATTCATGATGTTATTGATTACCGATTTGATAACAATGTCAACTCTGGATTGGTGTTCAAATGTGTAATTCTCTTTTATTCTTGTGTCACACGCAGCTATAAAAAATCATTTGGCCTGGCCTATTTCAGCATATCTCTCGCCATATATTCTCATTGGGAATGTACGGCGAGCGAAATGCCGAAATACGCCAAGCCAAATAATAATAATAATAATGTTTATTCCAGGATGTGGGGAGGATAGTGCAATCCCACACGTCCCATAAAGTTGTACATATTTACACAACAGATAACTTAAAAAAAAAAAAAAAGTAAATAGAACAAACAAATATAAAAGACATAAGCGATAATAGAAATAAAATAAATAATCAAATGATCTTTTATCTTTTATATCTGTGTCTGACACAATCATTATGTCTTATTCTTAATACAATCGTCCGGGTTGTATTAAGAATAAGGATCACTGTTGTTTTCTAGTTTCTATTATTAAAACAAAAAAAAACTATTTATGAATTCGCATTAATTTTTGCATGCATAAAAACAAATAATAACGGGGGTTTATTCCCGCCACCCATTTATTGGTTAACCAACACCTCTGTCATAAGTCACCATACATTTGGTGACTTAGCAAGGGTTCCCGGATTCATAAAGTGGGGGGTCTGGGTGGATGTATCTGCCCACTAGCTGCGTGGCAGACCGGAACGGGAGAGGCCTGTTGAGGGAGACCTTTTGATCTCTCCAGCAGGGCTCTTTCGGAACATCGCCTTGCACCGCAGTGGGAAGGATGGATTCATACGTCCGTCACTCCTGAAGACACTGACCCGCAGATTCCTACCCACCCCTCATAAATTTTTCATTCTCAGAACTTTATCTCTTTCCATTCCTCGAAAGACCCTCCACACACATGCCTAAGGGGAATTATTCTACACAGAGCCTTCTGTGTGGAGTCAGTGTAAAAAAATTAAATTGACATAAGTTTTCACTTCATTACTGTTTCATTAAATCAAATTTCTTCTTCTTCTTTGTGTGCCGTATCAGGTCCCCCCGACGCGCGACGTTGGCGATCACTCTTGAGAATGTCTCTCTGTCTTGCGCTGCCCGGAATAGTATCAAATTTAATGAAACAGTAATGAAATTCGCCGAATCTAGTGGCGCCTAGTCCAGAGAATCAAAACTAAGAAGCCTCCTCTATGTTCGGCAACCCGTGTGCGTCGCAAACAGTGCTCTTTAAAATGCAGCGCCCCTGTTTATTATATTCCAATCAAACCGCGCCTCGTACAATTTACAGTCCGAGTAATCAGGTTGAAACCCCAATCATATTCAAAATACAGGCAGCTTTCATTAATAGAATACCTCTCACCATTAAAATTGATGAGAACGGACGATCCTTCTTCCTTATCTAGTGATCGCTGATCAACTTCGACCTCTATTCTCATAATGTATCATGGTGTTGATGGATTGTTAGTAATGTCCAACTTTTTAGATTAACTATCCATAACTCTTGCCATGTAATTAATGCCCTTCAATCACCGACTCCTAATTCCACTAGCTTTTCAGAAAGTTAATAAATTACTCGCTTGGGTAATTCTTAAAGTTGTACGGATGTGATTTTGGGAATGTTTTATCGAATTCTTCACCACCAAGGTGAATTCTTTCGCATTTAGAGGAATAATTGGATAATTTGTACATCACCGTTTTTTATGAAAAATCACCTCAAAGGCGCTGTACAAATATAACTTCACAGACTCGGTCTTTATGATGGAAAAAAACAGATACAGAACATCTCTTCTTCATGACCCAGGTTCACTCCTTCCTTTCCACAAAAAGGCCCCCATAGGCACCGGTTCTAAGGGAATATATGTCAATTCGGGAGACGGGAATGGGTACCACCGCCCCGGGAACCTTTATTGGATAACCAATACCTCTGCCATAGGTCACCCCAAGTGGTTCGCTACGTTTGGTGATTTAGCAGGGGTGCCCGGGTTCATGGGGTGAGGTTTGTCTAGGTCTTGGAGGCGAATGACCAGGCCACACAGAACCCCAGATTCCTACCCACCCCTTCAACCCTTTTCCTTCCCAGAACTCTCCTCTCCTTCCTTACCTTAAAAAAAAACCTCCACACAGCATTCTCAAAGATGACATAGGCCCTGAGGAACATTATTTTCCTGAGGGCCTCCTGTTTGGAGCTCATTTAAAAAAAAATTGTGAGTTGCCTATGTGGAGTTAAAGTAAAAACAAAAAAAAAATTATTTCACACAAAAGTTCAAAGTGCCAGGAACCGCTCGAACTATGGCCATTCAATTTGGAGGATGTTGTTGTGAAGAAGAAGGATATAATATGTGAGAGGGAAAGAAGATGTTACAGTTGAGGAATGCAAGGAACCTGGCTACACAATCTACGCGTACCTGGTGACCAAACATAGCGAATCCATTTCAAGATTTTACGGTGGCTTCTCACCTGCACGATACCGAGGGAGACGTCCATGTCGATCATTGTGGAGTATACTAGTACCAAGGAACTCACTGTTTAAATTTTCACGAAAGTTATCACTTTTGAAAGAAAACAATTACCTACTTCTTTCGCATGTTTGATGACTCAAGGCCCAAAATGCACAAACTAATATGTTTAATATTGCAACTTAAAAGATTCAATATCAAAGACCGCATAAATGTCCAACGGCAAAGTATAATTTACGACGCCATCCAAACCCCTCCAAATGAACATTACGAACATTGCACCCTGGGAAGTTGTTCTTCTTTGGTGGTGCAAATCGCCGAAACTCTCCTCCCTTTGTCGTAAAGTATTCCGACGAACAAATGCCGGTCGGATCGTAAATCAACAAGGCGGAACAAAGAAGTTTATTGCCGGTACTTTTAAACATTTAAACACACTTACGAAGTGAATCAACTTTATCTCTAGCCGTTGACGCAAGGCCCCTCGAGCTGCCAGTGAACTACCTTCGCACAACCATCTCAATCGTAACTTATCTGGACAAAAAAACCTTTTCAACAATCATAATATATTCATTTATTTATTGTTTTAAACTTTATTTGAACCACCTGAACGTCCCTTTATTAATCTTACTCTTTACGTTTACAGCAGCCTTACATTATATGCAAATCTCCACATTTCTCAGAATAATTTTTTTTTTTTTTTTTTTTTTTTTTAATTGTACAACAGATTTTTATCCAATTACTATACAATTTTCTCATTTTAACAGTCTTAACACCTAGGAAGATGATTAATATACAAAAAAAATCTTAAGGCTATCTAAAGAAGAGTTATATATATCTAGTGTTTCCGATATTTCGTTCAACAGCACCATTCCTCTTATCATGCTATGCTGTGCTAGAACATCTGTTCTGCCGTATGGTATTTTGAACAAGTCGTGTCGACGACTACGGCTGAAATTTTCAGGCACGTATAAGCCATAACATTCCAAGAGGAATGGGCTGTCAATACGATTATGGATTATGTTAAAACTAAGAATTGCAAGATTTGCATAACGTCTAGTTTCCAAGCTAAATCTATTTGTTGCCTCAAGTAATTCCATATGGTGCATGAATCTCGGGTACGTTCCATTCATCCGCATATAGACATACCTAAGGAATTTTTTCTGAACTTGTTCTAGCATATTAATATATTTCGCTTGGTGCGGAGTCCACACACCACTGGCATACTCCAGCTTACTTCTTATGACTCCATCAAACATGGCTATCATTGCATCTGGGTCATCAAATTGCTTACATATTCTGATGATGAAACCCAGGAGTTTGTAGCATGCTGGAGTGAGCCGTGATATATGATCCGAGAATGTCAGTTTGGGATCAAAGACGATACCGAGATCTTTAAAGCTATTGACTCGGCATAATGTTTTCCCTTTAATGTTGTATTCAAAAACTATGGGCTTCTGGGAGCGGGTATATGTCATGGTTACACATTTTTTTATATTGAATTCTAATTTGTTTTTTACTGACCATTCTGCAATAGCATCAAGGTCAGATTGCATTTTTAAGCAGTCATAGTAACAGATTATTTCCATCAAATTTTGAGGTCATCTGCAAATAGAAGACATTTGCAATATTTTACACAAACCTGGATGTCATCTATAAGTATAAGGAACAGCAAAGGACCAAGGTTTGAACCTTGGGGAATACCTGATAACGCCGGGAATTGTTTAGATTCATGTCCATTTATTATTACATATTGACTTCTAGCTTTTAAATAGGACGCGAAGAATATAAGTGTTTGTTGATCGAAACCAAGTTTGTACATTTTAAGTAGTAAAATATCATGATCAACTCGATCAAAAGCCTTGGCAAAATCCGTATACACTACATCTATTTGGTGTCTCAAGTCCAGTCCGACGGCCACCAATCGCGAAAATGTTAACAAATTTGAAACCGTGGATTTTCTTGGCATGAAACCGTGTTGGTTTTCTCCTAGAAATGGCATAATTTGGTGATGTAATTTCTTGTAAATAATCATTTCAAATATTTTTGGTATAGTTGACAGTACAGCTACTGGTCTGTAATTCCTTATATCAGACTTGTCTCCAGCCTTGAAAATTGGGCTTACACGCGTGAGTTTCCAAGAATGAGGGAAACACCCAGTCGATATGCTAAGATTAAATATATAGCTCAGCGGTTGACAAATGGTTTTTGACATATGAGCAATTATATTAGGGGGTATTCCGTCTGGGCCTGCAGCCTTGTCGAGCTTTAAAGTGTTATTGAATAAAATAGTGATTATTGAATAAAATATGAATTTCCCATTTTATGTAATTTTTTTTTGTATTTATTTAGTGATAATAATATATTACATTATAATACTTATAATACATTTTTACCAATGAGTTTACTAAAACTCTTTTCGGGAAGAACAACGTTATATATATGTAATTAAAAGAAAATTATTTTTACACAATTAAATGGAAGTTTAATGAAGAGTGTACCAATAACAGATTTTGCAACGGACTAGACACCTATTTAAATTAAGAATATTTCATAAACACGTTTAGAAAGATATACAAAAGTTAGAGAGTCCCAAAGAAAGATTGTGTCACTTGTTAATAAAGCTGGTGATAAAATATCATTTAAGAGCTTTTGCGAATGTTTTTTTGTTTGTTGCTGGAAATTTTAGATTATTGGCAACGATCTTATCTTACTAACATTATAAACGCGAAAGTTTGTATGAATGTATGTGTGTTGGTTGATCTTTCACGCAAAAACTATTAAATGGATTTTAATGAAACTTACAATAATATAGCTGATGCATTAGAATAACTTATAGGCTATAATTTATAAACGGAAACTGGGACGTACGGGAAAGGTGAAACGTGTCAGGGAGAAACATTGTATTTCTTTGAATATGGCATTGCAACGCATGCCGGGAATCAGCTAGTATTCAAATACAAAGATATTCGGCGGACTACTACCTAATCGGAGTTTGCGTAGGAAAAGAATTTGTTCATTTCGTTAATTTTTTGAAGGTGTGAATTAGATTGGTTAATTTTAATTTGTTAATTTAGTTTAACGTTCGTTTAGTTTGTTCGTTCATTTAGTTTATTCGTTAATTGGTCAACAATATCGGCGACACCCGGAAGCGCAGTCCCATCTAGTAAAAACTGTGGAAAGCACATCTCTTATATTTAAATATCTTTGGTTAATAGGTAGGTAATGCATTGTATTGTGTATATGTTTTGTAAGGAATTAATTCCAAATTTAGTCATTTTTGAGTAGATGATGATCGAAGGTGTTTGATTTTGGGATCATGTTTAATTGTGGCAACTAGTTTGTTAGTATTCGTAAACCACATAAAAAACCAAAGATGTTTTATTTTTGGCCAACTGAAGTTGTTTTTCGAACCCTTGTGCTTCGGGCCGTGATGCCCTAATGGTGAATTATCTGGAATTCGGGCACGTGAAAGAGATGTACAAACACGGGATGGGCTTAGAAAGTTGTGTCTTTGTTGCGGATGACATTGTCACCCTAATATCGTAGCTTTTGTTCCTTGTTTAGTGTTTACCTGCCATTGTTAGCCGCTGTAATATCGGTTAGGGATACCTTCCGAAAAACGTGACAATAATGTAAATAGAACGGTTCGCGCATTGTTGAAAGGTACTTCGTTAACTTGGTGTATAAAAATTATAGCTCTCCAAGATGTTATAACAGTTAGGTATTGGAATCCACTTCTTACCGTAATAAAAATTATAAAGTAACATGGAATGACAGCTTAATAATAAAAAAGTATTTGTATCTTGTAGTTGAAGTGTTAAATCTCATCGTAAACATTGAAACATGCAATAAAGTGTTGAAATGTTCGCTATTTTTAATTCTTTCAGTGAATAATATTTACCCTTCCAGTTTCTTATGGATAAAATTTTAAAATAAAGTTTTCACATGATAAATCCTTTTAAGAAAAGAAGTAAAGTTCTTTTCCATTGGTAATTGGTAGCACGACATCTCAAATTTATCGGTAATGGATTGTAAAATTTTTTCGTTATTTCAAATTTGATGAGCAGTGGCTGGGTTATGTTTTCCTATTTTATAACATCTTATAAAAAGGTACTTTAAATGTACGCATAACGTTTATTTGCATTTTCATTTGTCGGGCCCAGAAAACCACGACGCTGGATTACTGAATAAATAATATAAAATGAGGGCCAGCGCCGTCTAGTGGTAAGGCTTTTGACTCGCAATCCGAAGATCGCGGGATCGAATTCCGGCGTGCGCAAATAAATTTTATTTGTTATTTCACAATTAATTTATTTAAAATAATATGTATTTATATTATGTAGTCCTATATTTGCGGAACATTCCAGACAGGAGGATACTCTTAGTATCGCCCCGGTGTAAGACCACCATTCAGAATTGAAACGTTGCTTGAAATGGCTTTAGCCGTGTTTGGTGACCAGATCTGAATAGCCAGGTACTTCCCTACCTTCCTCTTCCCCATCTCCTCCCCTTCCCCACTACCTCCAGCCTCACAACATACCCCAATTGGGAATGCAATAGACGTACTTGCTCCAGACGGGAGCAGCTGGGACTCTTGTGAGGTATTCATATAAAAAAAATCTTTAAAAAATCAGCAGGGGTTGAGTAGTTACTTGGCTGAGTGACCAGTGATGTCATGTGGAAGTTTTTTTTTTGTTTGATTTTAATGAAAAAAATTTTGAAAAAAAGTCATCGAAAAAGTCAGCGGAGCATAAAATTTCATTTACATATTTTACTCGAAATAATGTCCGGAATCACTGTGTTTACGCCCATACACATACCTACACATACACATACCTACATAGCACGCATACATACTGTCACTGCTTGGGATTGGTATTAATATTGTTGCAAATTCCTTTTCTACCTATCCCTATTGCCTATCCGTCAATTTTACCCAGTCTGTAATAAACTCCCGCCGCAACATTTAGCCATTGTGCTCCGCTATCGGCGAACCGCTATTAAAATAACTCCGCCGTGTACTATAAAATAAACGAAATTCACGCCTATTGCTGTTTGTGCCTGTTGGATGGGAGAGAAAGCAGAGAAGTGCATTTGCCAGCAAACAAGTTCTTTATCCTTTCCGTGAGTCCTTTCCTTTCTATGCCACATGTATTTTTATAATTTCAAGCAGTGATAGTAACAGAAAATCAAGGTTCTTCGCCAGTATTCTTTACACAAACATATCAATCCACTCTACACAATCAAAATCTCATTCACACTGGTTAAAGTAAGTCAAGTACGTCCCGAACACGAAAATAATAATTTGCTAAGTAGGTACAAGTGCAGCAGAACTTCATTAATCTTTTTTTTAGAAAGGTAGATAATAATATCAATGACCTTTTTGGTGTGTTTTCAACATCGTGTAGTCATTGATTATATAATCATTAATCCCTTGTAACGGGTTGGTTGCTCATCTCTCTGCCATTCAATTACGGTCTGCCACATTCCGAGTTCAGAGTTCCGAGTAAACAAAACCACAAATTCTCTGTAAATTTCATTCGCGACTGTTTCACTTCGCCTCGCGGTGATGGCTGAAGAATAGAAATGCCTTCGAACAGAGTTGAAATAAGGACGATTATTAAATTAATAAAGGGTCAACTGTTGATCCTTGTGGAACGCCAAATTGAAAAGAATTTCTTAAAAAATTGGTTCAGAGAAAATCATCCGACGCCAGAGGATGGTATTAATTATATTTTTCTGACACTTCGCTAAATGAGTGAATTTTATACTTGATAGTTATCGTTGAACTGGTGTTCAATATATTTTATTAACTTGTTTGAGGCTAAAGAGTAGGACGGTCCGTCTGCTTGATAATCTATTATATAATCTTGTTAATATATTGTTATATCTCTAATTTAAAGGCCTAAAGTAGACATGCCGAGTTTGTTTAACATGTATTATATTTTAACCTGATCTGAGAAGTTTACAACATCGAACCTCTCCCTCTTTGTGTTGACACACCAGTGAAAAGTTCAGCGGTCAAGAGTAAGGACGGGTTGTTTCACAGAACTTGAACAATTCAGCAAATTTCAAAGTCAAAATTAAAGTTCTGTATACATTCTATTCAATTTCTGTTATTATTTTTATCATGGGCCGGTTGCTTCACATAATAATAACAGAAATTGAATAGAACTTTCACAGAACTTGAAATTTGATGAATTGTTAAAAATTTTGTGAAATAATTCGTCATTAGTAAAAAACGCATGTCAAGCACATCCAAAATATTAATATGCTTCTTCTAATAAATTAAAACATTATGTATTCGTGATTTTAAAAAAAATCTTAAATATTGTGTCATTATTACACAGAATAGTACATTTTATTTTTTTAATGGAATATATTTTTTTTTAATTATCAACTTTTCTTAGGATTGGTCAACAATTCTTCAAATTTCAAAGTTAAATTCAAGTTCTGTTATTTTTTCATCGCGGCCTGATGGTTTACAGTACTTCGATAAAGACAGAACTTAAAAAGGACGTTCATAGAACTTGAATATTAACTTTGAAATTTGATTAATTGTTCAAATTCTATGAAACAATCCATTCTTGAAGTCCTTACGAGAATGTGGTGTGTAAATAAAACAAATGTTAAATAGTCACAAATTTATGTATTTGTATGCCTCCGATAATTTAGTTCACGCCCCAGAGCGGGTATTAAAAAGATGTTCGTATCGTCAAAAAAAATGACAATTCTGATTTTCATCGACGAAAAATCCATCTCTGCTTAAACTGTTTAAAATTCGTGATAATTTCCTTACGATTTCGAAGCTTCATTTCCTGGAGAGTATAAATCAAGCCAGATAACGTTTGCTAAGTAAATGTCACGTGTGAATAATTTATACCTCAAATAATGTGCAAGGCAATGAAGTCCAAAATTAAAGCCAATGCTTCGATTCTTTAATACATTTCGATCCTGAATTATCAGCCTACTTTGTTACATAAATACACGCGGTTCACATTTTAAATTCCATACGTTATTTTACGACTTTCCACGAAATTGAAATCGTCTCGTTTTATTACTCGGCCCACGGTAATTTCATTAATGGTTTTGGCATAATAAAGTCAAATAAAATGCAAGGAAACTTTTATAGTTTAGTCGTCTTAGAATACTTGTACCTACATTGTCAATAGAATATATAACAACTAAATGTTAAAACATAGCTAGAAACATAGCTACTATGCTCTTTGTCAATCACGCATAGAATATGGGATTATAGGATGGGGAACTGCCTCAAACATTCACATGAAACAGCTAGTTAAAACGCAAAAGTTAATAAAAGACATCAAATTATGGCTATCAAACATGAAGATGAGGAAAACATTAAAATTATGAAGTAACTCCAAATGCAACCGGCAGACAACAAACATAATTACTTTCATTTTATTAATTGTTTATTTTGTGAAAATCAACAAACTAGAAGATGAGGAAATAAAAATCAACACCCATACAACAACATACAGTCCGCCTCGGAACAGGAATACATAGTGCGGAAGACTGTGAACAAACCACTTTACTTTGTATTTTTACTTATTTTGTAATTTTACTATATCTTATATTGTCATTAAATAAAAAAAATTAAAAAATTATGCAGAATTAGGTATCTACTACTGAAATATATAAATATCATGCGCTTTTAACGTTATACATCATTTGTTGTCTAAAATTTCTAAGCCAACCCAACTATTTTCAGCTCTGATTGTCCTTTCCATTTTTCTAATTTGGAGGTATCAATTTCACTATTTTTTTAAGAAAATCTTCTTTTTTTCTAAAAGACAACAGTGATTTTGACACTGGTACCGGGCGTTTTCATCCCGCGACAAAATACCCCCGATACAATATAATCCGACAAAATACCCTCAACATAATATCCCAAGGACAAAATATCCTACGGACAAAACATCCTCCAACAAAATATCTACTACAACCAAATACAACCTAACCTAACCTAACCCTATTTTACATTTTACAATTTTTAAACAATACTATATTTATTGTCTTTACAGTTGTCTGTATTATTTTTGTATCATTTTTTTGTTAGGTTAGGTTAGGTTGTTGGGGGATGTTTTGTCCGTAGGATATTTAGTCGGAGGATGTTTTGTCCGTAGGATAGTTTGTCGGGGATATTATGTTGGGGGGTATTTTGTCGCGGGATGAACAGTCGGGGAACCGTTGACACTGGCACGTTAGGTTGTCTTACTGTATTATTACTTAACTAATTTTATTTTATTTATTTTGTTACAGGTAAGATTCTGAAGTCTGTTTTTGTTCATCGCGTCTCTGGGCGTCTTTTGTAAGTAAAAATATTGTATAAACATTTTCTCCGACTAACTTACTCGTTTCACTTTTTTATTAGTAACAATTGAGCTTCTCTACGAATGAATGAACCTACCGAAGTTTGAAAAAACTGAACCATCTGAAAGAAAATATAGTTTTATTTTTTTTTATTTTTTTTTTATTTACTAACTATACATTTATTATTTTTTACATTTTTATATGAAACATATATAAAATAGTAAATATATTCGTAGTCCTCCTCACTAGGAGATCCTGTGCTGAGGGGTACTATCGATAATTCAAATAGCCGACATCCTAGTACAGGGATGGCGAACCAATGGCACGCGACACAATATTTTGGGCACGTTACTGATCAGTGATCACAAAATTTATTATGCATTACGAAAAAAATGTGAAGTGTACAGTGGGTGAACGAGCGAATCCAAGAGATCCCTACGCTACAGAATGTTCGGGAGCGGTGATCGTCATGATAGATCTCATTCGCGCTTTTGAGGCTAAACTGCAAGTTATCAGGAACGATATTATCACAAGAAACTACAAGTATTTTACAAATTAACAAAAAAATATATCAACGATTTAGAAATACACGAGAAACTAGACGAAGACGAAGTTACTGAAGAATTTGTTTCTGTAATTGATTCTTCAACTAAGTAATTTTCTGGGAGATTTTCTCAAGTCAAAGAATTATCGGAAATACACAAGTTGATTATTTACCCCGATGTGACGTCATTTGATAAACTGAATTTGTCCCCATTCGATTGGTTGGAAATTGATGTATTTGAAATGCAGCTGATTGAGTTCGAGTGGATTCAAAATTTTGTTGAAACAAGGAGAGAGTCAGAATTAATTGAAACAGAAAGATTGACAGGTCTCGTAAGTGAAAGTGCTAATAACAAAATTTTGGAAACATGGAATGCGTTACCAGACACATTGAATTGTTTGAAGAAGTGGCTCATGCTAATTTAACAATATTTTCATCAACCTTTGCCTGCGAGTCATTATTTTCAGAGATGAATAACATTAAAGAGTCATTGAATGAATGAGTCATTTTAATGAATAACATTAAAATTATTTAACGTTTGACAGATGACTCCAGGTCAACATGCATTCTGCTAAAAGTAACATCTTACAACCCTAACATATGTTATTTGTCATCTACAACAAAATAAGACACACTAATTTTACTTTTATTTAAATTACGCGTATAATGCCAAATGTTCCTATTTTTTGTTGTAAATAGAGAGTTTTTAATTGATAGTAAGTATTTATTCTTATTATTTTTCCAATTATCACAAAGTCAAAATTATTTGATGGCACGTCTATGACCTCATTAAACATTTCTTTAGAAAAATGGCACGTTGATACGTAAAAGTTCGCCATCCCTATCCTAGTAGAACGAAATTGTTTTGGGATTAAATCAGCGCTTGTCACATTGTTACAATTTGTTGTTAGTGATGCAATAATTGATGTTTGCCCCATACATTCAACTGGAAGAACAATTTTTTTTTTAAATCTTTGAAACTCCGCGCGAACTAGAATTTTCATAAAAACCACTAAAATTGTCAAATAACCCACAGGCGCCAATGCAAACAAACGTCGATATTACATGTCTGGTACTTCGATATGGTCGGAGTTGTCAATTATATTTCCCTCCTTCGGCTTTAGGTTGATTCGGGCCATTATTTTTGACATGCGTCGCCCCAGGACACCTTATCTATTGACATTTTGATGCACTGTATTTGAGTTTGACAAATATCACATGGACAAATAATGTAACGGGAACTGATGCTAGTGCTAGTACGCCACGATACCTAATCTATAATCTGACGCAGGCACGAAGGCGAAGTGATGAAGATTTATGACGAAAGGAGAAACTTAAAAAAAAAAATATAACTGTATGGTGTATAATTTATACTGAAGCAGCGATTTTTTGATCTGAAATTTTTGAGTCAACGCAAATATATTTAGCTCGATATTACGGATCGTTATGAAAATGAGACGGAATTATGAAAAATTCGTTTTTTATAAAAAAAATATATTATTAGAAGGCCAAATTTTTTTATTATTTTGTTATTATAGCGACTATATAAAATATTGTACATTCAAAATGTAACAAAATTGAATGGTGAAATTAAGTATAGATAATAATAATAATAATAGTTGGATGATTTATATGGTATTTCTTAGTCCTCCTCACTAGGGAATCCTATGCCGAGGCAGACTACATATTTAATCGGAGTTTATTCGTCTTTTATGCCGTTATCAGTGTCTTTTTATGTTTTTTTCATTGACCTTTTTCAGTCAAATTATTATTCTTGATTTAAACTTTTTTATTAGTTTTATGTCTTGGGGAAGGATTTTGTGGAGTTTTGTTGCAAAGTAAGTGTGGTTTCTTTGTCCAAATGCGGTTTTATAACTCGGAATGTTTTTATTAATTTTTATTCGATCTAGTGTGATGGATCACGGTTAGTAGAGGATTGAGTATTTTTGAATGGTTTCAATAATATTTTTTTGGCATATATTCGTTCTACATTTGGTACCTCCAAGTTATTAGATATTCAATGAAGGCGTTCTAATGGCTATTTTCAGTATGATCTTTGTGATACCTTTTTGAATTGTATTCAGGTTGAGTATGTACTTATGTGAAACAGATTCCTATCCTATAATTTCATATTAAATTCGAGAATGACGTAACGCATAATATACTTTTTTCATATCCTTTTTATTTACCACATTTCTAAAGAAGGCTTGTGAGTTTTTCCATAACACCTTTGACGTGTAGTTCCCGTCTAAGATTTTAATCATCCGAGATATTTTATGTTTTGTGTTTTTTTGTATAACTGGTCGTATGGATCTACTTTTTAAAGAAGGCTTGTGAGTTTTTCCACAACACCTTTGATGTGTAGTTCCCGTCTAAGATTTTCATCATCCGAGATATTTTATGTTTTGTGTTTTTTTTTTGTATAACTGGTGATATGGATCTACTTTTTAAAGAAGGCTTGTGAGTTTTTCCAAAACACCTTTGACGTGTAGGTCCCGTCTAAGATTTTCATCATCCGAGATATTTTATGTTTTGTGTTTTTTTGTATAACTGGTCAGTGACATTGAACACTATTTCTATGGCATTCATTATAGTTCTTAATTTTAGTTCTAGTGATTTTACTGGTTGGCTACTTGAGTTAATTGAAAGAATTTTATATTTAGTTTTGCTTATATTAAGGGTAACTGAGTTGTTTTTAAGTCAATATTGAAGAGAATAGAACTGTTTTATCATGCAATGTCCAGTGTTTTTAACTGTGTGTCCTGTGCTTACAAAATCTTATCTTCCCGAGCTAAAACTTTCTAATACGATATATTTATCTGAAGTGTACTTATGTTTTCATGTCTGTTTGTACACAGGTAATAAGATAAATCCCAGCAACAAATATTTGTACAGCATCCTAGAGGTGATTTTTCTCAAAAACTGGTCGAAAAATGATAACTACAAAAGCCCAGGGCTTGAGCACTTTGAAATATTTTGGATAATAACCGCAAATAAAGAAAAGAGTATGCCAAATAAGAGTATAAGTTTCGTGAAAATCTGGTTTTGTTAAACACACGCTGCAGCGTGGGAAGAAATATTGAAATGAGAAATGAATGTCTCAGGTCAGAATGCCAGAACTTTTAAGCATAAAGTGACTTCCGATATTGCCTCACAAAACGCATCGTGACGCATTGATGCAATTGGCTGCCAAAACTGTGCCTCTTTAGAGAAATCCTGTAATTCGCACACCCTCATTTCACTCTCGTAAGTGGGAACTTGCCACCGAAGAGGCAAGCCAACAGAAGTGTAATGTGGTCACATATGTATGCCTGAAGTAATCTATATTTATTACTCCTAAATTTGAGCGAAATTGATAAAACGTTATCAAACAAATTTTTCAACAAATGACCAATTCCATTGATTTATTGAAACAATTTTAAACTTTTATCCTTTCTTTTGGTCTCACGATACAGAAGTGTATTGTGGGCATATATCCATCGTCCAGTTGATTAGTCAGACATCTCCAAATACTAAGTTTTGAGATAATGAGGAGAGCAATATTAGAACGCTCACCATAAATCAAAGTTTATTTGTACGTGTCTGTGTTTTACATATTAAATATGCTCTAATAACACCGGAAAACATAACGGTCCGGTACATCAGGATGGCATTTTGAAATATCCTTCTAATAATCCAGAAAACATAATTTTTTTGTTTAATTCACTACAAGTTTTTCTGCATAATCATTGACGTATTCGTCGAAGCGCATAATTGATTTGGTGATGTTTATGCGTAATCTGAAAACTGTCCCAGATAGAGGGTACACTTTTACATATAAATGCATGCTTAACTCAAATTTAGATTTTTCGGAGATGTCTGAAGTAATCTCTACTTGTTATTCCCAAATTTGGAGAAATTGATTAAATGTTCGCAAATCCTTTCTTGATTTTTTGTAACAATTTTAAACTTTTATCATTTCTTTTGGTCTGCCTGTGATCAAAAGTCGCACGTAAATTAGCGACACTAGTTTTATTTCAAATCGGTGTAGATTACATTTCTATTTATTGTCTGCTCAGTGGATCTTGCAGAATGCAACCGCTGAAGTGATGAGGCAATATACAGTGCTGGTGTAGCGCACAGCGGCTAGAATGCATGCTAATAATATGATCCTTCTCGGCAAACTGGCAAAGGAAACGCAACGTGAGAAACCTCTGTATCAAAGGAACACATTCCCATCCAGTCGATCAATCTCTTGGAAAACTCAATCACCAAGGACTACAATACAAGATTGTTGATTGAAATGCGCTTGATAATTTGATTCAAACAGAGGTGCCCCCAAAAACCTATCTAATCCATACCTAATTTATAAATTTAAAGTGTTTTTAGTAACTTGTGCATTGCGCTGGGCAGAGATTAATGTACAATTTTCTTGGTTTTTCAGCCATTTTGACTAAAATGCGAGTAGGTTCGATTGTCGGAGTCAGTTTTCAAAGCTGTTCTGATGAACAATTTCTTTTTTGAAGTAAAACTTTTTTACGCACGCTTGACTTGGGGAGTAAGCTGGTGAATGCGTGACGAGAGCGTTACGAAAAGTGTGATCGGGCGAGGCGAACGGTCGGGCCTTTACGCACGCTTGACTTGGGGAGTAAGCTGGTGAATGCGTGTCAAGAGCATTATGAAAAGTGTGGTCGGGCGAGGCGAACGGAAGTTGAGAGGGAGATATAAGTTACTGAAGTTTTACTTCAGTCGTGTGGTCTAAAGCACACTCGTTTTTTTTACATTAACTCCACACAGGAGGCCCTGAGAACAACGGGTTCCCTCTGGGCTTATGTTATCCTGTGAGGTTGTGTGGAGGGTCTTTTAAACGAAAGGAAGGTGAAGAAGTTCTGGGAAAGAAAAGGTATAAGGGTGGGTAGGCGTCAGTGTGTGTCTTTATCTAGAGGTCAGTGTGTCCAGGCATCCCGTATGAATCCATCCCTCCCGCAGAGGTGCAAGACAATGGGTCAAGAGAGACCATCTGGAGAGGTCAAAAGGTCTTCCCAAGCTCCGAACCCCCCCCCCCCCTGCACAGTGGGTGCGCCAATGTGTTCTAACAATTTTTGAATCAGAAAGTTATAGTCAATTTTGCCAGAATAGAAGCTATCCGAAACTTGGTCGGCGGTAGGTATAAAAATAAAAGTTATTGTTTTATTTTTAATTAAATTAAAATCGACGAATCACTAAATTTATCAATGGACACTCAAGTACAATCAATGAAATTTTCATTGAACGTCATAATGACTTACTTCGCCTGTTAGCAGTTAGCACTAACTAAGTGTGTATCTAATGACATCCTACTCCGGTCCAATTGACCCCTACTCCTACTCTCCTACTGCAGACAATAATCAACTGAGTCGAGGGCCATTGGGTCAATTAGTATTGTCATCTTGACAAATAATCAAATCGGGGAGCATTTTCCATTGAGAGATAAAATGTGCTTTTTATATACATCTACTTGAATTTCGATTTTGTTTGTTTGAATTAACGCTTTTATTACTACCGTGACGATTCACGATTACGGTGCCGTGGCGGCACAAAAAGGCAATAAACATAAGTACGCTCCTTTTCACAATAATGCTGCAGCTCTTTCAAAGGATGAGATACATAATTCGTAGGTATGTTTCCTCCAAAGGAAAAAGTACCTAATCATTTTCTTTTATCTCTCGTGCGCGCCCTGACGTCTCCGTAGACCCCTGCAATACTTCTAGCCGTGACGATCATTTTGAAAGTATGGAATAGAGATGAAACCGGCTATCCGGATATCCGGCGAGCTGTGAGGCCGGATGGCCGAATATCCGGCGGCCAGATATTCGACCCATTCTGTATTTAATCATTTCAATAATATCTGTGTTTTTTACGATTTTTAGTTCACTATAATGGTGATTGTGTTAATCATGTTAATTAAGTTTTCGCTACTCTGCGAGGTTTTTGTAAGTTTTTACTAAAAGTTTTCAGTTTAGATATTTGCTGTTTATGTATTTATCATTAGAGTGAATATCTCCGAAAAAAAATTGTTTTTTGGAAGGCCTTATGGCTTTTTTGTAACTTTTTCGACTTTAAATAAAAGCCGTCATAATTATAAGCCGTTTTATTGATATTTACCTCACAAAGATTAATGTATTGCATTTTATTATAGGAAATTGTCGTAGTTTTTTAATATCCGGTATCCAGCCGGATAGTACATTTAGGCCGGATAGTACATTTAGGCCGGATAGTACATTTAGGCCGGATACCGGATAGTTACCGGATATCCGTTTCATCTCTAGTATGGAATATAGTTGCAAGAATAATATTGAAGTTTGAGTGAATTTCAAACATTCGAAAACGTCAAACGTCAATGTGCTGGTGCAAAGACTCCTGCACTATTGCTGGTGGTTTTCCTTTTGTTTTTAAACATTTAATGTTGCAACTTTTTCTTACACACTAAATAACAACAGCCGTAAATGAGGCAAACGGTGAACGTATGTCTGCACCCGCCACCCTCCCCCAAAGGAATCATTTAATCATTATCATACATCTCCCTCACACGTGTAAAGAAAATGAAACGCAATTCGCCGAAGCTTAATAAGATATGTATATTTCCTCAAGAGAAAAACATAATACTTCGGAGAAAACAGACACACGTATATTGTGTGTCCCATCTTTTGTATCATCGTTATTTAATGTGTAAGAAAGAGGTACAGCATTATTAGGATAAATAACGTACGTTTTATGCTTTTTGTGCTGTGATGGTTAACCGTAATCGTGGATCGTAACGGTAATAATAAAAGCGATCATTCAATCTAAGAAAGTGATTAATGTCCAAACATTGCACATGCGAATTTTGAACGTTACTGCAAAGCGTAGGGCTTTAGGCTTTAGTTAGATTTGGAAAAGTGCCGTAAGTAAGCTGTATGGAAATTTAAAATTAATCCAAATAAAATAATGGCAGAAAAACGCCGTAAATTATGCATAATCTTATTTATTATTTGTTTAAACCTGAAATGTTCCATGGTATCAGTATAGAGGGGATTGGTATATTTGTGGTATAAAGTATTTCGTCTTCGGAAATTGAATTCTTTAAGCAAAAATTCTGACGATAAAGTAATTGGTCAAAATGGAATCGTTTTGAATATTAATTTTAGTGCGGTGCAAGTCGGTAGTATGTATTTTTGTTTAAAATCAACTTCGCTATGTATTCAACACACAAATTGCACATATGTTAAAAACTCACCATTATTATTATTTGTTATATGCGTATATACATTTAAAACTGATTTTTTTCTCTTTATTGTATAATGCTATACTTTTTACTTACCAGCTTTATTTCTATGTACCATGCGTAAAAAGTATTTTTTTTTTTTACATTAACTCCACACAGGAGGCCATGAGGAAAATAATTTCCCTCAGGGCCTATGTCATCTGGGATGCTGTGTGGAGGGTCTTTTTGAGGAGAGGAAGGAATTAACATTGGTCTTGAAGAGACCTATGTTGTAGGAAGGAGGAAACACAGAGGCCGGCAAATCATTCCACAGCCGAGCTGTTGAACATAAGAACGAGTCGAAGAAACGACCCGTTCTCATGTGACAAATGTCAACCGTGTACAAATGTTGGGCACGCGTCTGGCGTGTTTCCCGACTATGCACCGGTGCCGAAGGGATCAATGATGCTAGTTCCTCGGAGCATCTTCCATTGTAATACCGGTAGAACAAGAATAGCATTCCCACCCGACGCCTGTGCTCTAAAGATTGCAATCCGTCTGTTAAGATGGGAGAATCTATCAAACGGACCGCCCGTTTCTGCACAGAATCGAGGGTATTTTTCAGGTATTTTGGAGCTCCAGACCAGAGGTGGCTGCCAAATTCAACCGTGGGGCGCACTTGCGATTTGTACAGGGTTAGCAGTTGTGCACTATTAAAGTATCTAACTTTACTCTGGCTTCGATGGAGCCCCCATACCTGAGCTGGTCACTTAGGGTTACACCAAGCATATCAATGGAGGGCCTGTTCGGAAGATTGCTTCCGTTGAAAGAGACTAGATTTTCATTTCGATCCCTTTTAGACGTAATCAGACAAGATTGGGTCTTTGAAACATTAAATTCAACGAGATTATGTTTACCCCAAGAGAAAACGCTCTCGAGTTAACCGTCCATTCTTTGCTTCAAAGCCCTACGAGTTGTTGGAGTTTGTGAGCCCTTTGGGGGCTTGTCAAACAAAAAGCTATCATGAACTGTACTGTCATCCGCATAACAGTGAATTGTTGCACATGTCAAAAGGTCGTTGATGTGCAACAAAACAAAGTCGGAGACAGAACCGATCCCTGCGGGACGCCAGCATTTATCGAGTGTGAGGAAGAGGTGAAATCATCGACTACCGTCTGAATCGACCTCTCCCTCAAGAAGTCGGCAATCCAAGTACACAAGGATGCGGGAAGTCCGTAAGAATGCAGTTTGTTGACAAGTCCTCGGTGCCAAACCCGGTCAAAGGCCTTGGAGATGTCCAGTGCAACCGTTTGGGTCTCACCGAAACGTTCCAGGCATCGCCCCCAAACATGCGTCACATACGCGAGAAGATCACCGCACGAGCGGTTCCGCCGGAATCCGTTTTGACGGTCGTTAATAATTTTGTTCTTCTCGAGGTATGTGAGCAGTTTGTCGTTGATCACACGTTCCATCACCTTAGACAGAACTGATGTGATCGCTATGGGGCGGTAGTTGGCCGGGTTGGAGCGGTCACCCTTCTTTGGAATAGGATGGATAACCGCTTTTTTCCAACCAGAGGGCACAGAGCCAGTCTTCAGGGACATTTTAAAAAGCTTCGTCAAAATTGGAGCTATTTCTGTAGCGCACCTCTGCAGTACCAGGGCAGGTATTCCGTCAGGCCCACTAGCTTTATTAACATCAATCCCTCGTAAAACATGGAGTACCTCCCGATGCCGGATCCTCAGCTTTTTCATACGAAAACCGCAGTGAGGAACCGACAGCGGGACAGCACCTTGGTCATCGAGGGTTGAGTTATCCGCAAACAATTTTATGTTTTCTTTGTATTCTAAACACACCTGTATGCACTAAAACATAAAAATGTAAATGTATGTAAAAGCCCATAAGGGCGTTAATGATTAATTAATAAATAAATAATATATAAAACAAAGTCGGGTTAGTTACACCATTTATAACTCCAGAACGGCGGAACCGATTTTTATGATCTTTGATTTGATGGATTTGGCTCCGCCCCGAATAGTAGAATAGCTATTAAAACATTGGAAAAATTCACGACAAAAAAATTTAATTCAGCTAATAATTTAACAAAACAGTTTTTGATTTTGAGGCGGTACAAAGTTCGCCGGGTCAGCTAGTTACTTATAAAGCGAAGCAACCCCCCTTGCGTGAAATTAATCACGGTTTGATTACAGTTCTAATCTCATGGTCAAATACGTTGTGCAAAACGATTGTCCTTTTTAATGACAGGCAAGACCAATGATTTATTCTGTGGGAATGTCTTTCAAAATACCTCTGGACATGATATAATTGAATGTCGGAATGAACGTAATTTTCTATCTTGCTGCGGTGGTTGAGTTTGCACGTGGTTGGGCACACAATACACATACTATGAACGCACGACCTACAAAATTATATATTATACGACCTCTATGGCAAGTAGTCCGAGCCCATACCAAAGGTTTCAAGAACAAAAATAAAAATGAAAATTATGTAGATTTGAAATTTTCAATACATGCTCGTGAATTACTGTTTTTGCTCGAGTCGCCAAGAATTTGAACGCTGACAACGTAGGAACGGCCTCCGGTTATGCAAGGCGGTAATTCAGTAGGTCAAGAATCTCACCGCTAGCGTCCAAGCGAAACTTTTATATTTGAATCCGTGCTTATTGCAGTGTTTCGGTTTACTAATTTCATGTATTTGATGTAGTATATTACACACTTTACACTTTCTAACGCAGGTCGATGACAAAGTAACGTAGTAGAAAATTTAAACATAATTACATTTTCAATTTGAGAGGCTGGTGTGGATGCTGACGTCCCAGGAATCATTTATTGGATAACAAATACCCCTGTCATAGGACTCCCCAAGTGGTTTGTATCGTTTGGTGATAGCAGGGGTGCCCGGGTTCATGGTATGAGGTTTGTCTAGGTTAGGTTAGGTTAGGTTCATGGGGTGAGGTTTGTCTAGGTCTTAGCGGCCAATTATGAAGAGAGATCAAGATAGTAAGAGAGAGGAGAGAGGTTGAGGGAGAACTAACCTAAACCTCTCCAGCCGGACTCTCTTGACTCATGGGATAGATTCATATATATGTGTTCTGATGTTAAACACATTGACCCTCAGATTCCTACCCACATCTTATACCTTTTTCCTTCCCAGAACTTCCTCTCCTTTCTTTCCTTAAAAAACTTTCCACACATTATCGCCATTAAATTTTAGGCAGCATCGCGTTCATTGGTCAAAATATTGTACACATATTTTCGTATCGGTGATCAATGAACCGATGTATGCGATTTTTAGCCATAAGTTGTTTATAATTGTTTGCCTAGCTTGTAGTTTTTAGATTTTAGAAATGTATTATAAGTTTGTACAGCGCCCTTGAGGTGATTTTTCACAAAAACGGCGCTATATAAATCATCCAAATATTATTATTATTATTAAAGATGACAGGCCCTGGGGGATTTTTTTCCTCAGGGCCTCCTGTGTAGATGTAATGTAAAAAAAACACAATGTTTGCAATATTCTGTAATTTAAGGGGTGATAGTCTTACTTCATAGAGCTCCCACAGACGTGTTATGAATAATAACATACTAAACAATTGCTAATAAATCATATTATGTATTTGTTTTCACCATTTTGTTACATACAAAATCTTTAGAAAATAATTTTCTCTTCATCAGGATGAGTCTTATAATCATATAAAAAAATTAACCAATCCTCTTTTGAATATTTTACCACTTAACCATTTTCCGCTTGTAAAAACAATGCATTTCCCTAATTAACTCCCCCACTCCAACTCGTTCGATTTTTTCATCAATTATTCTTCTGCCGATTTGGGTTTGCCATTGCTGCTTCCGCTCTCTAACCTATTTTCCAATTTTAATCTATATTTAACTTTAGTATACGAAGAAATTCAAGAAAATCATTATTTTAATTAAAAACAGAACAAATAACAACAACAAGAAGAACAGTAATGATATCATTCCGGTACAGTATTCTAAATCTTCCAAAACGGTTGATTAAAAGCTATGAACCCAACCGCACGATGTTGCGGCGATATTAATAATTGCGATAGTGCCTATAACTACATAATATAAGTGCAAATGATTGGTGGGTAATCCACCACTTTTTCAAAAATGTTATTTTTGATGCCCATCATAAAATAAATCGATGTTTTAAATAACTATTTGTCCATGGCTTTTAAAATATCGCACTTGCAAAAAATATTGGGTCGGAATTCTCTGTTCAATGCGATGATGTCACAATTTCTAAATAACTTTATTCGTAATGCTAAGAATTCTTGCAGAGAGAACTCAAAACAATGCCGTTTAAACACTTTATACCTTCTTCGAATGGGTTTACGATACAGGTGACGTGTGACGTCTGGTTGAAATACAAAACCATTCTCAATATTGGACTACTGCTCCAAATCTCGATCCTATGAATCCAAAACTCTAACGAGTAGTCTGAGCATTCTTAGTCCAGAGAGTTGTCTTCTTCACAGGTCTTTAGATTTCAGATTAGAGTTACGAAGGTGACTAAAAAGCGTTTCGATGTGTTTCACACAATCTTCCACAAACTGTGTATAATGTGTTAAAGGGCATAGTCTTATTATGTGAGAATGTATTTTATGGCCTGTTCTTGCAAGGTATGAGGTGAATTTTAATTAAAAGAAGGGAGGAAGCATTTTTACTATTCCCAGAATCTGAATTAATTAATTGTTGGGCGAACCTAGATACACCAAAACCACTTGAGTCATATAAAATATAGGTAAGATTCAGTTTTATTTTTCTGTATGATTTATTTACGACTAGCGAGTTCCCGGCGTGAGTTGCTATGCCACTTAATAAAGAAATTGTTTCTACCTGCGTGTCCTTTCCCATTCGTCCCGTTCCCCTTCCGCCCCCCCTTCCACTCACGCGTCTCCTTCCCCCACTTTCTGCTCCGAATCGTATGAATGGTTTAGCAATGCATAGACATCTCATATACCTACTCATATACTCATGTAAATACATATACCTAAGCAATCATATTTTGATTTATATATTTCATAGATTATATAACATTTCAAATATTTTTTTTCCCAAAATCGATTATTGTCCATATTTATACCGATTTTCAGTGCAGTGGCAGCTATTTCGGAGAGATAATCGCAGATTTCATGAAAATATTGATTCAAATGCATTTTAATTTGAGCGCTGTTAGTTTGTAGGGAAAGGTTGAGCGATAAAGCGAGCTCGTTCCCCTTTGCTGAAGTATTTGGTTTCGCTTCGGTTGATTGTTTTGATAGTTATTTGTTATGCTCTGCAGTAATCCATATATCTAGTACCTACATGCTTCACGACAATTACTTCCCTGCTTTGTATTTTGTTAGTAATTTATAATCATAATATTAATGTCTTGACGATTTCCCTTTTGTCAAACACGAGATTCGTGCCGCTGGTTACGTAATTGCACTCTCCAACGCTTCGGTCACAGTTCATATCAAAGGCGCCTGAAAGCGAGACGTTTCCATCGGTATTCACCGCCCGACCCCCAAATAATAAGTACACAGCGCTCATTAACACAAATCTCACAATGGAGATAACCATAGACAAAGGGAGGATATGGCACACGACAAAGCATAGACAAAAGAGAATGGAAGGGAAATCTTTAGAGAGAACACTCCTAAAACAATGTGATCACGGAAGCCGGCTCGTGTTGGAGTTGTGACATCGGACACGTGCCCTCTCTGATAGTAAAATTGAAGGTAAAGTTCCATTATATTTAAATGTTAGATTAAAAAGCAACACCAGTTTCCGATAAGAGTTCGAAAGATGGATTCATCGATGTTTTTAAGATTTTAGTCCTGACATTTTCTATTACGTTTTCTCAAACACGATAGTACCTAATAAAAGCTCATGTCAAAACTGTCTAAGCGTACCAAACTTATTCATCATTCTCATTATTTTTATTTTTTTTCCCACTCCAAGCACATTATGTCTATGTTCTATTCTAATCGTAATTTGAATTATCTCTTCATAGGCCTATTATTAAATCTTTACTCTGATTACCATTGAGTTCAATAATACTTTTACCTCTAACGAGGCATCCATTATCTGGTCCATCAGCACTAGATAGTGTTTATCTAACAGTCAGAATTAATGGTCAGGTGCGCACGGTGGTGAACAGAAAATAGGGAACTCCTCCTAACACAATATAATATAAGCCCCATATCGGTCTCATCAATCTTCATCACATCATCACGTTTCTGGTGATGACCCAGTATAGTGGGCATCAAGAGGCGTTTCTTTAGCAATTTAACCTTTAGCAATCAACACTGCATCAGAAACAGTCTTACTGGAATGGATGATAGCATCTCAATTAAACAACACAGTTTTACAGGAGTTCGAAAACAAAGCTTTGACACCTTTTCAATATACTTTAATAGGCCATGTTCCTCAAGTTTCTGGTAATTGTTTGGTTTCGATTACCTCCTTACTATAGTTTTATGTGCACTCTGAATTTGTATTATTTCTAAATGTTAACTGCCTCCTGTTCTATATAATTTAGTTTAAATGATTCTGGTTGAATGGCACCGTGATGGTTTATCATTATATATTGTCCTGTGCCAAAACAGCACTCACTATTTGTTGTTAATATTGTTCTTTAGGAATTGCTTTGTATATTTTTGTATATTCGTTATTTCACATTATTTAATTAATTTTTTAAGGACTCGTAAGGAACACTGTAGGTTAATTTTAAGTTTATTATAATTAAGCGCACTTGAAGTGAAACATCACAAAACTGCGCTATATAAATACTACGTTATTATTATTATTATTACAGACTTGTCTGACTATCTCAGGTACCGATTTTTTTTGGTATGCTAGAATGAACCCAATACGGGTCAGAACGTCAGAAGGGATGTTCACATTGCCACACATTTCTTCAGACTTCAGACAGTGGATGGTTTGAAAATTCGGCTATCAAGGAGAGCATTTTTATGTTCCCGATGGATATCTCCGTCACCGACAACATAGACCAGCGGTCGTCACACTTTTCTGGTCAAGGGCCACATAGGACAATGTGAGGTATCACCGCGGGCCGCACACTTATGATTTCGGGGGGGGGGGGATATTACACCATTTTGTTTAGCAAGTTAAACAAAAAAATTTCAGTTCAATTTTCATCCACTTCCCGAACTATCGAAATGTGAGAATTTTCGCGATAAAAATGATAACAATACATACAATAACAAAAATTAACCAGTATTAAAGTTTATTTTGCTTGATTAGTGCGTGATAAGCGTTTTTTGGTATTTTTTGACCACATTTTTTTTTACCAACCTACACCCTCACTGTGCCATCTCTACGCCCTCTAATTTTCTCTGGATCTTCTACTGCCCCCCTGAAAGTCTCAAACAATATAATTAATTAATTGTAAAAAAACGGATAATATAAATTATTGTACATGAAAAAATATATATATTTAGAAACAAAACGGCAGATATTTGTGGGGGCCGCAAAAAACCGGTTATAGTATAATTGTATCTACTCGTATATGAAAAAAAATATAGTTAAAAACAAAACGGCAGATATTTGTGTGGGCCGGATAGTATAATGAAAAAAATATATTTAAAAAGAAAACGCAGATATTTGTGCGGGCCGCAAAAAAACAGAGAGTATGAACAGAGAGTACATGAAAAAAATATAGTTAAAAAGAAAACGGCAGATATTTGTGCGGGTCGCAAAAAACGGACAGTATTATTAAGTGTACCTACATGAAAAAAATATATTTATAAAGAAAACGGCAGATATTTGTGCGGGTTGCAAAATACGGATAAAATAATTAATTGTACATGAAAAAAATATATTTATAAAGAAAACGGCAGATATTTGTGTGGGCTACCAAAAAAACGGATAGTACAATTGTACTTGAAAAAAATATTTAAAAAGAATACGCCAGATATTTGCGCGAGCCGCACAAATATCCGGCCGCACTTTGACGACCACGGGCATAGACTGTACTATTTCCCAGCCTGCAGGACTAAACTGTCAACGGTCTTGCCGGTGGCAAGAGCAATCTTGCTGTTGACCAGAATCAATTCGGAAATCGGCATATTTAGCATCAATTCTATTTCTACTGGTGTAAATTCCCTTTTACAAAACGCCCTAAGATTGACAATTTCGTAATGTTTTAAAAATAATAAATGAATTGAATTAAATGTTCTTCTAAAAATGGCGATATTTTATTTTATTGTTACAGTTATAATTTAAGTGAGCTAAGTACCTGCATCCTTTTGACAAATCATCGTATTCCTATATAACAAAGTTTTCAGTTGCTATTTATGCAATGTGCACAATGCACATACATATTTTCGCAAGTTTATAGATGTGAATTCTAGTTAAAGGATTATCGTACTATTTTCTACCAACCATGTCGACGTAATATAGGGTCCATTGTTTGTAGTTTTTTTTCAGATAGAAAACCTTAAAAATATGTAACATGCCGACTTACTCGAGACCTTTGACTCGTACAGTTTCTACAAAAATACAAATCAATATCTCATGATCCAATCAACCAACGAATTACTTTGAAATAATTTTGCGAGATCAGAAAGCGATGATAATATAAATAGGTTATAAGCTTCATTTTAAAATTAATTGGACTTAACCGTTTTCTAATTGTACGTTATTATGCTTTTGCTCGCCAATAATTTTATAATGGCTATTGGGATTGTCAATGGCGTCCCCCAAGGATCGAACCACTGACCACTTGTAACTGGTATTTTTAAAAGGGTTCACTTTGTGCATGAATGATATTTATTTTCATTTGAATTTTATAAGCAGGTATGCTTTAGTTTGAAACACAATACTTCAAGTGCATTTAGTTTTTTTCAAAGGAACCTTTAGCATTGTTTAGCAATCACAATACCAGTGTTTTCACTCGAATAATTTGATGCATTCATGCTTTTATCTTTGTGTAGACTCCTATGTAATATTATCAAATTACCAACCCTTTACGATGAAAAGATTTTCTAGGTCTTGCCAAGAAAAAAATTAAATTTATTTATTTAATACATGAATTATCGAAAGTACATATATTTTTGTTGTGATATTTCACCCTCCATGCTAGGGATGACCCTGTGTTATGGCGGGTGAAGTTTACAGTTTGCGGATATACATTCATTAGTACAGGTTGAAAATTTTCACTTATTGATACTATGCACACAAATTCTTCTACAATAAGAGAGTTTTTGTAGTTATATTGGATTACAAGAATAAGGTGAAGAAGTTAAAGAATTATTGGAAAAGAGAAGTTATTATTAGTATATTAAGGAATTATTGGAATATAGTTCACAGTAATCAGTCTTATACATATAATGCTGCTTAGATAGTAAATAAAGATATATTTTGCCTGATCTTAATACTATGCACACAGATCTTCTATAATATGAAAATGATATATAGTTAGATTGAGTTACAAGAAGAAGATGAAGAAGTTAGAGAATGATTAGAAAATGAAAAATTTGAGGAGTTGTTAGATATAGATCACACTAATTAATCTTGTACATACAATGCCGCTATTTTATAAAATAGAGATATATTATATTTTGTTAGGTTGGGTAAAATAACGTTTTTTTACATTCATTCGGATTTGAAGAGTTAGTACTTATGATGAAGGAAGTTTTCAAGGAATTAAGCACCAGGATCTATTTACTTAGTAGGATGGTGGTCAAATAATATTAAGCAAGTCTTTGAACATCCAACACACAATACAACATTAAAAAAACCTTCTATCGTCCAATCAGACCAATAGTTAAATATGTAGTGGGTAATCGAATTCTAATATACCTTATATTGGACACGTTAAATAAGCGTTTGCTGTTACTAAATACAAGTATTTTTTTTTTATAAAGCAACCAATGTAAATTCAGAAATTTATTAGAAAAAAATAAACCAAATCGGTTCCGAAAGCGCCTTTCCTTCGTCCCACAAAGCATTGTCCTGTCTAAGTATGCACCTTTTTTAGATTAACTCCATACACGAGGCTCTGAGTAAAATAATTTCATCAGGGCCTATGTCATTTTCGGGGATGCTGGAGGGTTTTTAAAAAATGTGAGGGGGTGGGTAGGAATTTGGAGGTCAGTATCTCCAGGAGTTACAGGGGTATAGCTTGGTGGGCAGAACGCTACCTAGACCTGGGTAAACCTCACCACCATCAACAAGAACACCCCTGCTAAGTCACCAAACAAAGCGAACCGCTTGGGGAGACCTATGGCAGAGGTGTTTATTTTTCAACTAATGGTACCCGGAGCGGCAGTATCCAAAGTTGAAATTGTACCTATTTGTTTAACATTTTTTAAATATCCAAAGTTATTTTTATGCATCCAAGGCCAAATTTTCGTTTTCATGTCTTTTATCAGCGATTTCCGTTACGATCCTATAAACATTTTTTTACAGAAGAGAAAGAGAAGTAAGACCGTTGAGTTGTTAAATGTTGAGGGATGAAATTGGAGAGGATGTGAAGGGCATCCCCGATGCTTAGAACTCGGAAGCGCACTTCACAAAGCCATGATGAGGGCTAAGGGTAGGTAGGCGTTGAAGACCGGGACCACCCCTTTCGGAGGTTCTCTTCAGTTCAGAGGGTGTAGTAATACGATGCACATGCAGCCCCAACTATTTAAATACTCTTGGTATCGTTTCCTCCCTTTTCTCTTTGCCGAAACGTCCATAAAAACCGTACCTTTAATATTTCACGCTTTCATGGCGCGTCCGGGATTATGGGGATATTTACATGTGCGGTACACGGGTTTAAATTTTAGTTTATGTGGCCATTAAATGTATTCTCGTTGCAGATGTTTGAATGATAGTTGGATGGAAATCTGGGCGTCAAATATTATGTATTATAACACTGGGGTGAGATCTCTTTATTGTAAACTACGCTTTTTGCCCGATTTTGTCCGAGACTTCGACAATCTTTTTTTCGAAAACATGTTTGAAGTGAAAACTTCTAAGAGAGAAACTTCTAAACTAAAAAGAGACAAACTCATGCATCTATAGTATTCAGCTTGCGAGAGAATGAGATAGAATAATTAGTTTCCTCTTTGTTCTGTGCTTCGTAGCGTCCCCACTCATGTGTATTTTAGTTTTCTGAAGGTTTCACTTTTACCGCGTGTGAACTGCACACTTGTAATTTTTTCTTATTGAACGATTCAAATATGACGAAAGAAGTAATGGCATTTAATGATAATTTATAATCTTACAACATAGTATGTTGAACATACCCCAATCGAGGATGCCGTCGTCACATTGGCTCCAGACGGTTGCCAGCAGTTAGGACTCTTGTGGTTACACACTAAAAAATAGCTCATGATGGGAACGATGTTGTGCAATGTGTTGTGAACTGAAAAAGCACGGATGATATTTTTAAACAAAGAAAGCTGCTGTTTAGGCTGGTCAGTTGCTGAGTTGGCATCGCGTCGCACCTAAACGCGATGTCAACTTTTAAAGTAGTATACTTAGTACACTTTTAAGGTTTTTTAAAAATAAATATATATATATTTTTTAAATAATCACACATAGATTGAAAAAAACTACGAATAACCTGGCAATATTTCAAAATCTCCTACTCCCACCACAAGAAGCCGAAAATATTGCTTGTGTCGCCATAGAGGACTTAGCCAGCCGAGGAATCGGGGGTGTTACTTTTCAGCGGTTTCAAGTAAAATAGTCGTCGAAGTACAACACGGTAAAATATTTTTTTCTGATTTTGGCATTTTTAATAGCCGCAACTAGCTCAAGAGAGAGATAAATGGAATTCTTTAGAGGAGGCCTCCACCTTCGCCTGAGAGAGGGGTTCTTGCTTATGAATAATTTAAAATACCTAAATAACATTTTCAACAAGATTGTAAATAACATTAATTATACTTTTTATAACCCGGTAACATACCTATTTGCAAGAAATAGAAGGCTTTTTTTTATTTAATACTAAAAAAACTAAATTTATGCGTAGTATTTTTTTTAGGTTATTTTGAAAAAAAAAATTAGATGAAATTACTCAACCCTCAATTCTTTCATAATCATTTAAAATAGAATTGGAATATTTTACGTCAACATTTTGAAAAAAAAATAACCGCTTTCATATAAATTTCAATTACGACATTATGAATGTTCGTTTTCAAGGTTTCCTGTAAAGTTTTCAATTTGTGGGTTGAAGGATTTTACCAAACCACAGTCGATATGAATGAGTGAATAGGTATATTGCTATGAAATCATTTTTCATGACTTATAATGTCGCGTCGATAAAACCTACACGCCTACATAGTTTGCGTAAATGGAAATAACCATGGACATATGAATATATCTGGACCTGCCCTTAAATTATGCCCTTATTTCCCCCTCCCCATAACGGTTCCATGGAGCCGGCTGGGCTTACGAGAGCCTCGCTTGAATCTAAAAAATGTGACGTCATCATGCTTGTCCTGACCAGCGCCGAGCTCACATCGTACATTTTACGAACAAAAATGAGAGCTTGTGCTATACATTATACCCTAATATATGTAAACATAGCGAATGTGGGCGTTTCTCCAGTGAGCTCGTCGTTGGTTACAGGGGTAAGTAAATTATGAAACATTTGTAAAAGTGTCTTAATAAATACGGCAACAAAATATTCCTCTGTGAAAAAGGGCGAACTTTACTTTGCCGCATATGACTTCACAAATATGTTAATAACGTGGCGAGCAATTCGCGCTCCCATGTAAAAAGGTCTATTCATTCAAAAGCAGATTTTGCTTTTAAGAACTAAATGGTGATATTATAATGCGAGATGCCTATATACTGTCAGATTGATTTTTTAACGAATCACAGTCATCTTTCCCCTCTTCGCCCCCCATAGTTTGGTTTTACCCCCTCATCTGTATCTTCTCGTCTATTAAATTTTGATGTGTATGGAATCAATCAATAACTCGCCAGCTTTTTTACATCCACCAATATCTAGTTTTTATGACATCCAGCGTATTCCCTAAGCCCTTAACCGAGGGTTCGAAATAAGGGGATGTGGATGTATGATGCGGGGGATGGTGTTGCCACCCTCGGTCCTGAAGGGTGGCACACGCCAGGAATGAGCTCAATGTTTGTCTTAGCCGAGAAGCACCCCCTCTTTAAAAACCTAGTGCTTGTCTGAACCATCAACGAGTAGTGCAAACCAAAAAAATATGATGGGGGGAGTGTTACGAAAATGTCCCATGCAAATATTTGCTTGTCTTGATATAAACTTTTTTATTCCCTCTTTATTGGGACAAAGACTCGAATTTTTATAAAATGAATATAATTATTTTTACCGCCCGGTTTCGTCCTAGAAATGGCTTGCAAAGTATGGAACCTAAAAAAGTATTTATATACAATATATATTTCAAATCTGTATAGCTCATGATGGAAAAAAAATTTTTTGCATAGAAATTCCAGAAAGGATAAGCTGTTTAAGCTTCATGACGTCAGAACTCACTGATTTTGCTACTCTAAAGCAACGACGTTCTAAGCTCTACACTTTTGCTTTATAGAATTACATGGATCTATACCAGTTTTATGTACTAAGTTCTCTTGATCATAAATGTGAATTAGTTTTAAGTCGCTAGTTATAAATTTTTGAAGTAACTAGTTACAAATTTCAGTGCTTAGTCGCTAGTTATAAGACACTAGTTATAAATCTTAGTTTTAAGAGACTAGATAGGTAATGATGAGGGATTGGCTTTACTTTGATTCAGGTCAATATATATCGCAGATTTAACATGGGAGGAATTATCTAAATTGCTTAATAAACAATTTGAGGCTGGCACAAAGAAATTGAAATATAAGTAGATGTGCTATTTGCTGTTTTTACTATGTGGGTCTGCGCTTCCGGGTGTCGCCGATATTGTTTACCAATTAACAAATAAACTAAAAGAACAAATAATTAACGAATAAACCAAACGAACGTTAAACTAAATGAACGAATTCTTTCCTTATTCAAAATATATTGTTAACCAATATTAATGCACATTTTCAAAAAATCAACGAAATGAACAAATTCTTTTTGTATGAAAACTACTATGAAACTAAAAACCGAATTATTTAATATGAAGCAACCAGATGGTATCTCCGCTTTTGGATTTACATTGCGTATGAAAGCACTTAATAATATGTTAGATTCCAAACTTCCAGAATTTGAACTTTTGTGACAATTTGGATAATTATATTATTATTATTATTTTATTATTATCCTAATCTTTTAGTTTCAGTGCTTAGTCGCTAGCCATATGTCTTAGTTATTAAGTCTTTAGTTATAAATCTTAGTTGTAAGTTCTTAGTTACAACTTATAAGTCTAAGTGGTAAGTTAACGGTTAAATAAATTAAATTGCGCAGCGCTGGCTGTTGGTACGATTTTACTGTGAAAACGGTTCTATAAATAATCCAATCATTATTATTATTAGATATTTGTATGCCTTTTTTCTAAATTTTAAGCCACCGTTAAACCTGTTGCACGAACTGTTTTGATTGAACAAAGAACACATAAATCTTTGCGTATACACTATTTCTAATTGTTATTTTATTTCAGTGTCCATTTATTTATCATCTTTGTTACTTTGTGTATACCTAGGCAAAAGCATCACTTCTTTTCGACTCTTTGTAATGGCAAGTTGTTAAAACCTCACTTATGTCCATTATACACGACGTATTTTTTCATCCCGATTCCAATTAGAGACCAAAGTCAACATTTTTCGCTTTACGCGATTGCTATTTTCATATTTACGATTTCAGTTGGCATCACAGCAAACAACACAGTTCATGTGTTGTTTGCAGTGATGACAATTGAAATCGTAGATATGAAAATAAAGATGAAAATAGCGATCGCGTAAAGCGAAAAATGTTGGCTTTGGTCTCTAATTGGAATCGGGCTGAAAAAAGGCGTCGTGTATAACAGCCAATACACTCTCACACCAAGTGAACTGTTGACACAGCCTTATCTGTGAAAATCAGCCAAAAACCACCACTAAAATCGGGTTACAAATTAGACAAACGAGCGAAAGTGAACAAAAACATAGTTGAAGAATGTCAAAGGGTGTAACTAGATGAGTGTCATTTTTTACTGAATGCCTCTTTCCCAATCTTCATATTCACAAGTTGCAGCTAGAAACTGTTAAATAGAATCGCAACAGGGGCAGGGGTTGAAATTTGTTAAAAGATGTTCATCGGGGGTGTAATTTAGAACCCAGTGGATGTTTGAAACTCTTTACTGAAAATAAAATCTGTATTCATTAAAAATATTAATCGCTTAATTTCAACCACTTTCATGGTTTAATTATTAGATACAACCGACATATTTCATGAGCGATGCTCACCTCATCAGGGTTTACTTAACACTAAATTAAACTATTACTAAACAATAAAAGTGGTTAAAACTAAGTGATTATTATTTTTATTTATAATGTTTTCCCAAAATAAGTCAGCTTTTTGGAAGAAATAAACAGTAGTAAATTGTGAGATAAGTTTTAAGATTTTCACGGCCAAAAGCATTTTCGTTATTTAAGAAGGAGGTAGCGCAACACGGCATAACACCCCAAAAACAAATAACGAAAAAGTAGTAAATTGTATTTAAAAAATCTACTTTGTTAATTTTATCATGGAAAGTCTAGGACAGTGGTCCCCAACTTTTCTATCGCCGCGGACCGGTCAACGTTTGATAATTTTACCGTGGTCCGCTAAGAGGAGGGATCGTTGATTGTTTATATATTAGATTGTTTTGATATTACATACATATTTCCTAAAATGTTTAACTCGTACACATCGCCTTAAAATAAGCATAATAATAAGCTCTCATTGGAGAAGTATTTTGTTGAAAAACGGGAATAAATTCACCAATACAATCAAACGCGTGTTAGTATCTGTGTCACGTATCTCTACATCTCTATCTCTACATATTATAAATTAAAGTCGACCACCGCATCTATCTGTCTGTCTGTTCGTGATAAACTCAAAAACTACTGAACGGATTTTCATGCGGTTTTCACTAATAGATAGAGTGATTTATGAGAAAGGTTTAGATATATAATTTGTCAAGGTTTTGTGTAAATTGGTTGAAATGTATAATACATAAAGGGAGCGGGATGGCTAGATTTGATTTGTATGCAAATTAACAAATGGCGTTGCTTGTAAAGGTTGAGTAATGGGGTTATTAGTAGAGAGCGTTGTGTTTCGCTAGCATTAGCAACGCGTTTGCAACTAGTTAGTCAAAACGTCAGCTAGTTCTTAATAAAACGATTCCACTTGTATTTGGGCAAGCAGAATATAAGAGCGGTGACTCACGTCGTTGCGTCTCACTCAAGCTCTTTAACATTATACATATAAACGTGAGTGCACAAGATGGAAGCCCAGTCGTGTTTTTACTTCGAAGGTATTGTGTCGTCGGGAGCTTGCCGTGAAGGGGTTCTCTGAAGGGGTAATTATTTTTGGTCGATAATTTTTTAATTCTTTATCGGTGCGTTCGTGTTTTTTTAAGTAGGGCCTTGGGCGGCCCGGTACCATTTGATCCACGGACCAGTACCGGTCCGCGGACCGGGGGTTGGGGACCACTGGTCTAGGAGACTATTGAATTTCTGTCATTAGACACAAAATGTTTTTGTTAGGAGTGAATTTAATATTATTTGGATGCCGTACATTGTACAAGACTCGAGAGCCAATGTAACTACGGCATACACGTCTGAGAAAAATGCACAAGCTGAATGAAATTATAAAAGGAATAATTGGTTAAATAGGAGGGTTGGAAACTTCTAATACTTACCTACTAAAATTACGTACCCAGCGCCTTGAAGTGACTTTTCACAAAAACAGCGCTATATAAATCAGTCAAATATTGTTATTATTACTTAATTAAACGTAACTGTTCCGTAGGTACTCACTAGAGCGACACGTTAGATAATCGTTCATTCTGAAACTAAATTTATCGAAAATTTTAATTTATATAAATATTGTGAAAAATTCACAGATTTCCTATGTTCTACCACGCCCCGGATTTATAGTACGCGATCTTCATACCTAAAGCCAATAAGTTTACTCCACTACATAGTCCAGAATGCTTAAATTATTGCTTAATTATTATAACTATTTTCAGAGTCATCCAAATAAACTGGGTTTCCTAATATAAAGTACCCCAAGTTAGGGGTTTCATTACGACACGTTCCATCTGCTCCCCAGCTGTACGGGGATGAATAGGGATGCTGACTAAATCTGCAGATGTTAGTCTAGGCTAGGATCTGGGCCCATTGTCTGCTGGGTGGGTGTGCCTGTGGCGCATTCTTCGCGGAGTGGATCCGCAATCCGCATTGACACATAGGCCCAACAGCTGTTGGTTATGGGTCTGGGGAGTTTCGCTATTTACTAATGTCTTTGTTCGTTCAAACTGCACGCACTTATGACTTATAACTGTATGCCATTAATTGCTGACTTTGAAATGCGATAAGTGACTATTGATAGCGTGAAGTACAAAGTTCTGATGATTATGCGAATATCACTTTGTTAAGGGCATGCCATTGGCAGTGGGTGGTTAGCTAAATGATTAGGTTAGCTAAATACATAGAAAACAAATTTAATCAACTAACTAACGAACTAGGTATAATCATTACACCTTTTCCCACAGGAGTAGGCCTAGAGAATGGATCTCTGTATTGGCACAAACTAAACTATTAAACAACTTTTATTTTATTTTATTATATTATTTTAGCCTATTCACAGACGATAATATAAAGTATATTTGCGGCAAGTTCCAGAGTGGAAGATACTCCAAGTATCGCCCTGGTGTAAGACCACCATTCAGAATTGAAACGTTGCTTGAAATGGCTTTAGCGTGTTTGGTGACCAGATCTGAATAGCCAGGTACCTCCCCACCTTTCTCTTCCCCATCTCCTTCCCCTCCCCACTACCTTCAGCCTCACAACACACCCCAATTGGGGATGCCACAGTCTCAATGTGTCGAGATAGAAGCAGTTGGGACTCTTGTGCGGTATTCATGTAAAAAAAAAAGACCAAACGTTTCTCGAAATGACCTAGGTAGTTTTAGTGACTACGTTATTTATTTATTTACATTAATATACGCCTATATCCTATATGGACTTTTACAGACATGTGATATCCATAATAATTTTATGGAACAGTAATATTGAAGTAAAATACGGTAATTAAATTATATAGAACCCTACGATAGTGTGAGAAACGTGGAGATCCGCAAAGAATGCAAGGCTGGTGTAAGCGTAATGTAATGTAATGAGTAAGATTAGAAGAAAGGGACGCTCAGACATTGATATATCGCTCCATGCGCTCAGATGGTTAGGGCATGTAGAGCGAATTTAATTTAATTGATTTATTTATTAATTTCAACGCTTTGGTGGGCTTTTACATGAACCTATGGGCCGCGGCCCAGTAATGGGCCGTGGACAAATGGTAATGGGCCGCGCAAGGGCGTGCATAAAATCAAAATACTTTTGAAAAAAAAAATTAAGCTGTTATTATCGTTGTTCTTATGTAAATGTAAAGTTCGGGTGAAGGTTATTAATGAATGTAAGAAAATTCTTTAATTATCTGTTGCTAACTGACCAAGTAACGAAGATATTTTCAACTATAGTTATTTCAAACAATAACTGGGCCGCGGCGACAAAAAGGTTGGGGCCCACTGGTGTATAATACAGAGACACCGTTTTTAAATAAGAAAGATGAACTTCAAGTAATAAACATCATATGAATAGTAGGCCAGTTAAAATAATGTATTAGAGGAAAAGTTGCAGATGACGTAGAAATAATAAATCAGTGCAGGTCAGTAATACAAAATTTACAGGATAAATATAAATAATACACAAATGCATGCAATAGCTCCTTTGGAGCAAATATGCAACATAAAAATATCATTCAGGTATTTCTTAAATAGTGGTAAACTTACATTATATATGTCGATATTTGAGGTGAATCTGTTTCCAAGTATGTGAAATCGAGAAATAGGTGCATGTACGAGGTATTTGGTTCCAGAATTATTGTTGCAGAGTAATATATTTTGCCTTGAATGAACGAGGAAAGGCGTGTAAGGAGAATGACGCAAATGTGAACGGCAGAAGAAGGCGAGGATGCCCGAGGAAGACACGGCACGACCAAGTGAATAAGATACTTGAGTCGGGCCATGTCAAGAGTCAGAATAATAGAAGAGCGTGTATGAAACGATGTATGAATATGAACGAGACAAGGAGTGTGTGTCAAGACCGAGTTGTTTGGCGGTCCGTCCTCTCTGCCTACCTCTGCGGGAACCATGGGTATATTAACATTGATTGGTATTATTGAGGTATGTTATTATAGCCTGCTTTTAACTGCTGATAAGAATATTGATATTTCTATATGAGTGGCAATAAATATTATTTAGATCAATGACCTTTCTGGCCGCTGGCACCTTTTCCTTCATATATGTACTATTCACGTCGGTTAAACATTCTATATTCAGTAGATATACTACTAGCACAGGGTGTTTATGATTATGTTTTATTACTTATACGTATTAAAATAGGAGGCAAATTGTAATGTATCATAATTAGGCTATGATTAGTTCTGTCCTACAATAGACAATATACAGTGTTAATTTCAAGCGACCTCCCAGGTATTAAGTATGGTCCTGTTTTCATTAATTTTTAGGCAGCATCGCGTTCATTGGTCAAAACATATATTTTCGTATCGGTGATCAAAGAACCGGTGTATGCAATTTTTAGCCATAAGTGGTTTTTAATTGTTTGTCTAGCTTGTACTTATTTTAGAAATGTATTGTAAGTTTGTACAGCACTCTTGAGGTGATTTTTCACAAAAACGGCGCTATATAAATCATCCAAGTTTTATTATTATTACTTTAGCTGTCTATGGTCTCTTCGGGTAACATGGTCTTGTTTCCGAGATGTGTCGAAGGCAGATGAGCAGTCTGCATAATCCTAGAGCTCTGCAGACAAAACCTATCTTACAGTCAGTAAGGACTTTAGTCCTCCAATTATTATATTTATAAATTACGATATGTCAATAAACAGTCACTGTGATTCAAAGAACCTAAGTTTTTTTAATAAGTATCTTGTAGTACTGGAAAATACTGGTGCCAGTACTCATAAATAACTAATGTTTCTGGAGAGAATATTGGAGACATTAACCACCGGAGCGCTTTTTGCCACGATATGGCACATTTAAATTACCTCGGAATGCTTTGCTGCCAGTTTTAGGCAAATTTTCCCTAGAGATGCATTAATTTATTTTTTTTAATCTTCCATATCCAAATTCAGGGTATTTTTTTTAATGTCGGCGGAAAATATTCAAAATCCCATTGACGCCCATTGTCGGACTGGATTGGACGGCCGCGCAGAGTAAAGAAAATAGGCGACGCCTTTCCGCGCCCGCCGTCCAATCGAATTTTGTCTGACCCGACAATCGAATGGAAAAAAACTGACGTTTGCGCCGGGCCTTAGACGTACTTATAACAATATAGAAAAAATAATTAAGAAAGGGACGCTCAGATGGTTTGGGCGTGTAGAGCGAATGAACGAGGAAAAGAATGTAAGAAGAATATATGACGCAAATGTGAATGGTAGAAGAAGTCGGGGACACCGAGGAAGACATGGCACGACCAAGTGAATCAGATACTTTAGTCGGACCATGTGAAGAGTCGGAATAATAGTAGAGCATGTATGAGACGATATATGAATGTGAACGAGGCAAGGAGTGTGTGCCAAGATTGAGTTGTTTGGTGGTCCGTCCTCTCTGCCTACCCCTGCGAGGAAACGTTATTTAGTTAGTTAGTTTAGAAAAAAAAATAAGATTGGTCAATTCCTATAGGGCCGCTTTAGTAAAAAATCGCATCAAGTATGCTTGTACAGTCTAGTATAGTTAACTAACTAACCATAATGCCGTTTATAGCAGGGGTAGGTAGAGAGGATGAACCGCCATTCCCTTTTATACATTGTCTCTCATAAACTCTTTTGTTATTCTGACTTTTGACATGGCTCGACGCAAGCATTTAATTCACTTGATCGTGCCATGTCTACCTCAGATTTTTAAAAATAATATTAAGTACCTATATGAAAAGCAATTTACTTTTGAAGCACCCAGTATTTCTCTCTCATTCAAGTGTGTAATGTATTCTAAGGGTTTTTTGTAAAGGTCGTCCGTCCGGCCGCCCTGTACTCCTTACTCCTAGGGCCGGAGAAGTGTATACAATTATTATTATTATTGTTGTTAACATTAGGGTAAGGGTGAGGGCAAGGGAGGGGAAAAGGTCGAGGGAGGAGCAACAAACAGCTGGCGGCAGCTGCCATCTGCAGCAGCAGCCCTGAAGGGATAGGGTTGCCACACATTTAATTATTTTATTGATTAATATATTATAACACGGGCAATAATCTGTAGTCTTAGATCAATAGATTTTTCATGCGGTGTCAAATCTGTGGTTTTTGCTAACTTCAGAGAAAAGTAGAATCATTTTCATAATAGACGAAAAATTATTATAAAGAGTGGTCGAGAGGTAAACCTCTTGACTCACAATCCGAAGGTCGTGGGTGTGCGCAAATAAATTTAATTTGATTAATTTGTGTTATTTCAAAAATATTTCATTTAAAATAATACACAGTATATTTGCGGCACGTTCCAGAGTGGAAAATATTTTCAGTATGGCCCTGGTGTAAGATCACCATTCCGAATTGAAACATCGTTTGAAATGGCTGTAGCCGTTTTTGGTGACCAGATCTGAATAGCCAGGTACGATCACCTTTCTCTTCCCATCTCCCCACTACCTTCAGTATCACAACATACCCTAATTGGGTATGCCATAATCTCACTGCCTCCAGACGGGAGCAGCTGGAACTCTTGCGAGGTATTCACATTTAAAAAAATGCAGTATTTATAGCTTTTGAGCAAACGAACCTATTTTGGTTGTTGCAATAACAAAAAAAAATCAACTGTCAAATTTGATTCACTGCAATATAATTATATTTTATCATAATCAACAATAAACTTCAGCCTAAACAATTCATTCGGTGGAATATGTTTTGTTATTTTTTAATTGTTATAAAACGAAGAAAAAACTGTTCAATGGTTCAAGGTTGGAACAATCATTATAATTCCCTTTCCTCTAAAAAGAATGATTTGCCAAACCTAATTTACCTACATAAATTTTGGTAATCCTCATAAAATTACTCCGGAAATGGTGAATTATTATTATTGTCAAGGTTTAAGTATTTTATTCTGAAAATGAAAACAATGAAATTATTATAAAACAATAGCGCAGAACTAAACCTTAATATAAGTAGGCACTTCAATTTTCAATAAAAACACACAGCCCAAACCATAACAGCTTTCAATTTGATCCGGAGGGTTCCTAATTTGAAATGTTACAAAAGCACTAATACCAACGCAGTTGCGTGTATTGTTAGAATTGTTGCACGGCCACTCAAAGGCTGTACCAAGCACGTGCATGCATCCTCTTCAGGAAGTCTCTCCTCCCTGTCCGAATCCTTTCAATACAACCTTACCCCCTCCTAATCTAACCCCAACGCAACAAGAAACACAACCTCTGTTGTGATCGCTAAAATGCTACGTCCAAATCAAAAAGTTGAAACCATCCGAGTATTCAAAATGTTTTCAGAAGTCAGCTTTTTGATTAAAGCCGCTTTACTTTTGAAAGGTGTGATTTCAGCGCGGCCCGACCCGTTTTGAAAGCTCTCGAGCAATTGGTTTAGAGCGCAGCATTCATTCTTCAGCGCGTTGTTGCCACGGAAGGTTGTGCGTCTGCCTGTTAGATCAGTTTTAGTTCAACAGCTGATCGCTCGCGTCATAACATTTCGTATTCGTTCGGTTCTCAGAAATAAACTTAGCCTAAAACGATTGGACAAAGTGAACAGTGGAAAATAACGGACAATATAATATATGACTGTGTAACTGTGTTAAAGTGATTGAATTTGGACGTTGAGTTTTGATAAGTTTTAATAATAATTGAAAGCAACGTGAATCGAAAAGGCAACAAGATGGTGAGGAGTCTATCGCAGTGGACAAAGACTTTGAGTTTTCCGTCGAGGCTGTCTCCCAACAGAAGCTCTAAGGAGAGCGTCATCAACATGCAGCCGGCAGCTGGCTTCGGGGCCTCCCCTACCCCCAGCTCGGGCTCCATCCCTCGCCAGTCCTGCTCTCCAGATCAGAAGATCACGGAGATCAGCCAAATCGTAAGACACTCTACAAATACTTTTTCTTATCGGAGGTTTGCCATCATCAGAGCATTTGCCCTGTAGGTCATGATGTGCGGTGACTACTTCTTCGTTTTTATCTATCTTCATTAATTTGAACTACGTGTTTTTCCGCTCCACGTGATGTGACCAAGATCTTGAAGTCTTCTTTTCAAATAACTTCTAGAAAGCTTAATTAGACTTCAGACCTTGATGGTTATCAGCAAATGATAGTTTCTAACTATCTTCCTGTGTTTCATACTCCATCAATAATTATAATTAGGAACTGTGGCGTATGATAAAAAACAAATAGCACATGCATAAAAGTTTTTCCTACTTTCTTCTCATTCGTTAAATTCCATTTCAAGATTCTCAATTTGGATATAATATTCTTTATTTCAGGGGTATATGGTATATCAATTACAGCAAGTCCACATATTTGTAAAGGTAAACCTGTATTTTTGCTTGATAACATAGAATTTTCAATTAATGTTATCTTTTCAACAGAACATTGTTTTATATTTAAATTTACGAGAAATCTGTTTTGGTAAGATTCAAATAGTCTGTACAAATCCTTTTATAGTTTGATAAATGTTGCTTTTTTTGTAAAGTTGTGTGGATTTTGCCTTCTATGATAATATTATGAATTATGACCCCAATTAATCGAGGTTTTGTTGATCGTAATCTTTCATGTATCGTCGTACGGTCCCATTTATCCCACATTGCTCAATTCTAATATGTTCAGAGTTCTTTTTTATTAGTTTTTGGGGTATTATGCCGTGTTGCACTACCTCCTTCTTTAGCCAACGTTGCGGACAGCGTTGGCTAAAGAAGGAGGTAGCGCAACACGGCATAATACCCCAAAAACTAATAACAAAATAATTTTTGGCCGTGAAAATCTAAAATCGTATCTGTTCAGAGTTCAATTTACTTTTGGAGTACCTTTGATTGATTGTTGGATTAACTGCCTTTAAACTGAAACCTTTGAAGTTAAGTTCCTAAGATTTTCTAAATTTCATCTGCTGTGGCCTGTGGCTGTGTTGTGTTGTTTCCCTGGTCCATACAGTTTCCGTCTTCCATCTGACAGGTGGCGCCCATCTTAGACTTCAGCTTTAATCTCAGTCACCGTTTTTTTTGACATCCTTTACCCAACAACTCCCAACCGGTTGACAGTTTATCGCTGAGAAAATAGGACCAGTAATAATAAATATCACTAATTTGATATTGGCCTTTCTATTTTCAATGTAATATTTTTTTCTTTACTAAGGGGCAGTCGTTTCAACAATTCATCAAATTTCGAAGTTAATTTTCACGATCTGTGAGAGTTCTATTCAAGTTCTGATTTATATCATTATGGGGTAGTTGCTTCACAGAACTGAAATAATAATAGAACTTGAATAGAACTTTCACAGAACCCATCCTTTGTGATTCTTATTCAAACATTTTAGCGAATAAATAACATATTAGATTACCAAAAGTGTCAACCATAAACCAATGATTCTTTTAATTCTGAAATTGCAAAAACTTACATGTCATAAAATGTACACAGTTTGCTGTCCGGTATTTTAAGATCAACAGATCGAGACCTTATTTCCATCATGAGCTACGGAGCTTTAAAATATCAATTGAGTTGTTAACATCAAAAATACAAATTTGTGTTGTCGTTGCGTGAAGTGATTCCTGCGTGAAATTATTTGGTTTGAAATTTTCAAACTGGAACTCACATCAGATAATTATTTTAATTGTCTTTTTCAAAATTGTATAGGTATTACAACATCTCGTGATTTTTCACAGGTCAAATTCTTTGTTCTGCATTTCCTCGGGTGAAGTCGGGTAGTGATGATAGTTTATTATAACTTTAGTGAAATTTAGACAAAGAAAACTTAATTAGCACAACGAAATGTTATTTTCACAAACAATTCCTTTTATGGAATTAAAATAAAATATACTGTAATAATTTCGATAAACCCTCACCGCAACATTCCATATTTGTACAAAATTAGCAAACCGCAAAACATTTTAGAAAGATAAAACCATTTTAATGGAGGTTTGAAAAGCGTGACACAATTATTACACTATGTGATTCATGTTATTCCACTGATTTGCGATGAATTCATCTTGCCTTTTGCATACTAAGCCGATGATGATGATGATGATGTTTGAATATTGAATAATTCCGGATTATATCTTCCTGCGCGCCGTTTGTCCGAAGTAACACATTTCTGAACTCTTTAAATATAGATCCAGTGAATTATGTAAACAAACTGACGCTATCCATCTAGCCGACGAATGGAGATAGTAACTACCTACCGTCTACGTTACCATAATATGCCGCTAGTGGTGGAGTACAGACTACAGATAGATGTTTGTAAAAATAAACTTGACGAAGCAACAAGCTTGGAAAGGAATCTTGGAAGAAAGTTGAACGTTTTCTCATTCATTCAAATTTGTATTTCGAACAATTTTGATTTATCAGAACGAACTGTCTGTTTTTTGTTTTGTCTCTGCTATTTATCTATGTGAATATTCTATTTCATATTATCAAGCTCTGCTTTTTTTATATCTTTGATTATGCGTGTCAGTCTTTTCGACTTTGGAAAAGCACTCAAATCATAAAAGCAATAAAAATCAAATAAAAATCGGTTTAACTTTCGTTTATTGTATGATTATAAGTTGAAAGGATGTTGTTGACATGTTTAACGCATCAATCACTAAATATAAACATGTCTTATAAGAATTTGTACCAGAAATCAGAACAATAAATCTAATTAAACACACTGCCTAGCTCCGCCTAGACTTATTGCATCTATTTATTGTACTATTCCCAATTTATCTTTTTTCCATCTTGCGTTGTGCAGTTTTTTATTTTTGTGATGTGCTCATTTAGATGTTCTTTGTGTTAAAAAAATTATAAACATGTAAAAGCCCAGCTGGGCGTGAAATTCAAAATAAGTAGGTACATAAAAATGCATTTAAGTATCGAGCCATAGTCCGATGTCCTCGAAGGTCAAAATTGTTGTGTCTCATAAACAGCATGGCAGAATTTGATAATTATAAAAAAAACACTTAAATGCTAATGATGTCTCTTTTAAAAGAGCAGTTTTCAAAGTTCAGTTATAATTCTAACTGAAAAACAGTGGCAGTTCATTAATTTTAAACGAAAATAAAGTGAAATGCTTGTCACTAATTAGTATAATTGCTGCCGACTGGTAGCTACAGCTACCCAGTTATTACTTTCCAACAATAGTCGGGGTTGTTAACTTCCATTCAGTCATTTAAAAGCCAAGACACGGTCATTGGTTTTACTTTAGGCATTCAGGCAACTCGAGATGTTGTCCCTAATATCTTTCAGAGTTGCATAACTCTCGAACCGGGTATCGGCCTGTTCAAGGAAGGTCTTTTGTTAGCTATGTCGTTAACCGTTAACTCTCGATGATTCTCGAGTATGTAATGTATGTCTTTGTGATTTGAGAACTTTTGCAAAGCAAACGCGGTGATTATCTGCCTTACCGATTCTAGTGAAGCGTTAACTTGTTCAATATCTGTTGTATGAATTGCAAGGAGTTGAGTGAATGAAGTTTACTTTCTAAATGAACCGTAATGCGAAGTAAGATTATCGTCAGGTTTTATTTTCAAATTGGTAGTTCACCATAATAATTGGTCAGATGTGAACCACTTTTAAAGCCGTGGAGCAATTTAAAATTTAGATTTGGTTCTGGTCTAATAAAAAGGCAAACGAGCCAATTGCACAACCGTGAAACAGTCACATTCATACGAAATGTTTGCCGCAGGTTTGCAGGCGTGGGCAGAATCTACAGAGAATAATAATTTCACTTGTGGCAATGAGTATATCGGCAAAGTGCAAGGCAGCGTGTTAAGCCACAGTATTACTGAGAACTAATCTAAAAGCAACCCTGCTTTCTATTCTGTCCTTTTAGGGGACAGTCAGGAGTGACGTCACCGTCCAGCATTGCTATTTGCTATATCCCCCTTCTGCAGGGAGTGGTATTGCCACGGGTGTAGGGTGTGGCAGATTCGTGAGAAACGCAAAGATAAACCTATTAATGTAAATTAAATAAGGGTGCGGATGAAAGTGGTGCGGGGGTAGCGCCTCCGCTATGGCTCTGAGTGACGCAAGGCGATCAATAGTCGACTAAACTAAAAAAATCGAAGTAATTGCACCCGCATTCTTAAAACAACATGTAATTACTCGTTTATCGTTTAAATGTTAATTACAGAGTGTGCTTGGTAATTTGACTGAATTAAAAACAAATATGCCTACATACGTACATGTGAAAATTATTTATACTAATATGCCTCGCTTCGCTGCAAATGCTTCCATGCTAATAGGTGATCTCTGTTTCTGTTACAATGCAATAACGTATTTGGCACTCGATTCTAAGTGAATTCCAATCTGAAGTGATTGCACAAACAAGCTAGAATCACGATTTGCAAACATAAATGGATTTTTTGCTATTAGCACTAGGCATCTATGCAAGTTCGGCGGCCGAGAGGTGGCCCGATATCTTGATTGAAGAATCACGCGCGGGGAATTTCACTGCATTGTATCATCATCAAGCCATAACAGTCATCGCCAAGTTTTGATGCGAAATCGAACTTCTCTAAACTGCATTCGTCTTGAGAAAGACGGTATGTGCGAGAAGTATGCAATTCTTCTTTTCTTCCCGGACCGTGGGATAAATTATGCGCCATATGTATCGAGCAGTTTACACTGCACTCTTATCCGACAAACAGCATTATTAAGTAGTCTGCCTTTTATGCGTTTCGCGAACCGCTATAAGCTCTTGGCCGATGCACTTTGCATAACGGTTGTGCATTCCGCGTTTCATTGTTGCTGTGATTAGCAGTTCTGTTCTCTTGGGCGTGTGAAGGTCGGTCGGAAGAAACTTTAACTTCGTCTGTTCCCTGGTCTATAGTTCTGGTAGCTATTGTACCAGAGAAAGCTCCCAGCATTCCGAGCGCGGCACCTGTCGGAAATTCTACACGATCTTTTTCTAGACTGCCCGTAAACTCGCCACTGGCCATTTGTTGTTGCAAATAATTCCCAGCCGCTCTACATTTTTGTAAAGACCCATTGTATGGAGTAAACGCCGCTATTCTCGAGCACAATCAAATTCAAAGAGTGAATTTCGCCGGTCTCGATAAAATATTATGATTACCTACTTGCAGTCTATTGTGTTGGCTTAAACAAAATATACTTTTACTTTGCGGGATATTATAAATCGAAGAAAAGTGTAGCGAATCTCTTCCGATATTCAATACTTGAACATTTATTGAGAGAGTTTGCAATCATTATTTGCTATATAGTTCGTCTACTGTCAGAATGGCTTAACAATTGTGAATGGTGATGCAAATTAATCTGTACTACCTTCATGTACCGGAATAAATTAAACTTACGTAATTTAGCAAGTCTCTTTATTGCCAAACACTTACAGCATGTTTCATTCATGTATAGATACAAATTAAGCATGGTGCTCGAGTTGTGATATTTACTAATTTATTTTTAATGCAATGAATCAAAGTTGGAATAGAGAGATAAAAAATACCAAATTACGCAACCCAGGAAGCACCCGACCAAATGTGGCAACCAACTTGACAATCGGAAGTAGCGAGAAGACGATAACGGTGGACAGTAAACAGAATACAGAAATGCGACCCACGATTGCGACTGGTGTGTCAAGATTTCTCTTATCGGTAAATAAGAGTCTTGCAATGCGGCTAGACTTGGGAGACAAGTTGGTACGCTGCAGTTTTGTAAACACTGTCTGCGGGAGATTTCCTGTACCCAGAGTGAAGCCTAATAATTGATGTAGCTAAATAGTGTGACATCTTGGTCATCATTTTTCGGTTTTGCGACCCTTTACTTAATATGTAAAACCTCACTTTTTCATTGGTAGAAAGATTTATACATGGATTGAAAACCGTATTTCAGAGCTTGTCTGCATCTAGTTAACACGTACACTGGCTTACTGCTTGCTATATTCATTTTTTAAATTCTAGATAGCTTATACCACGAGTCTGAACATTTTTATAGCATGCAACATCTGTAAATATAACTATGTTTTGTTTAACTCATAAAGCTTTTTTTATCGAAGTATTTTAGGTCATTTGATGATGTCAGTTATTCCCTTCATTTGTAAAGCGCTCTTATTATGATACTCAAAAAAATGGCTCGTTTTTCTAAATTTTCTATTCTCCTATCTAGCTACTAAAAAAACAATAGTCTTATTCCAGAATCCAGACCCACGCGACGTCTGTTTGGTTATCTTTTAATCTGTTCTGTAGTTGCGAAGTTCACGGGCGTTCTTGCTATTTCTTGTGTTGTTCTTCTTGTATCTGTGGCCAATTGTTTTTTTTATTTGAGTCCCAATTACCGAATCCAATTTGATCAGAAAATTCTAAAAACTTGCTTGTTCAGAAATAAATACGTGGGTATAATGCGTTTAATTTCAACGAGTTTTGTTTATGCTGTTCATTCGAGAGGCTTTATCTTTTCTACGATCGTTCCGCTTCGTGCTTCTCAGTAATTTTATGTTTTACAAATCAACTGAATTTTCAAAAACAACCGGTCGCTTCGTGGAGTGCAACAATGTTTACTTTCGAAAACATTAAAATTCCATTTCAAAAATATTCTATTCGGAGAGTTTTCATTGGAAATTAGAAAAATGCTGGAAGGTTGTTTAATGTTTAATTGATCAGTTCTATGTATGCGCGGTATCCTAGACGCGTGGGCTGTAATGCCGTTTAATACAATATAATTTTATACTCCTGTACACAGTACACACAGTGTTTTGAAAACATTCTTTAAGAGTCTTGTACAAGTGCGGAGGTGTAAATGAATTGGTCTTCTATCAGATTTGGGAGAAAAGAATTTTGATTTGCTTTTTTAATATGCCAATTTAGTAGCAGGTCGTGTGAAATAATTTCATCGCTTCCAATGCTATACAAGTGTCCTGGACTTAAGTTGAACGGCAAACATAATGGTAGTCTTTATTCCCATGTTGTGATTTCAAACACTTGCGTGGGTTCCAGATCCTATGGGCCCACCAGAATTTATTATACCTCTTACCGCCGAGACGTATTGACATATTTTATTAGTTCCACATTCCGTATTCGATTATTTTACAATAAAATCTTTGTCATTCGCCGTCGTCGGTTGGTAGCCAAATTGATCGATAATTGGAGCGGCACTGTGTGGAGCATGCGTGTAATTCCACACGTATATTATAATTTTAATGTATATCCGACATGTCGTTGTTTCGTGTAATTGAAGGTGGTGTCGAATTGACAAACCGACAATTGATTTGTTTGTTGGAATTAATTGCAAGAACGCCTCTTCTGCAGTAAAATCAGTAAATTTAATAATCTAATCACTCTCCTTTGCATTATTATCAATTGTGTCATTTTCGAATTGAATACTATTTATTTCCCTATTGTTTATTGAATTGATTTTTGGACTTGCTGTTTCAACATACTACTACGTGTTTATTTTCATGTTCCAGTTAATCTTATTAATACACAGATTAATTGTTTATCTGTTCTTAATTAGTGACAAAACGGTAATTGTTTTTTTGTTTCCTAGTTCCACTATTTTCTTCTCTGATTGTATTATGCTATTGTGACCTCATGTAAATGAACGTAAACCTAACGTGTAATGCTTTCTTATGAGTTTAGTTAATTACAATTACCTGGCAGTATATTGCAGTAAGGCCAGGTGCCGAAGCAGTGTTTGCTGGTGTTCAAGCTCGTGATCCAAGAATTAGGAGCAAGCGGTTCGTTACTGCCCAATGGTTCAAGAAAAACAAATGTATAACTACGCCCTGAATCACGATACGAACGGTTTTCTGCCCGGGGCTGTGTGCATAACTACTAACTACTGACCTTCAGGTGGATACCACTATCAGAATGTATCTACTTAAGCTCACACATTACCTACATCCTTAAGACTGTTTATTAATAGCCTGAAACTGACAACCCAATGATCTGGGAATCAAATAATAACAAATAAATTGACCATAATCACGACTCACGACCAAATTGTTTTAAACCGACCAATCTTTCGAAGTTCATTCTTTTAAAGAAACGTTCGTGTCGTTCTTAAAAGTATCTTCGGTCGGATTTAATTTGAAAACCAGTCGATTTATTTACTTTAAAGCTGTTGCTCTAATGCATTATGCGGCTCTAATATGTTTATAATCGTTTCTTGACTGCATCACACCTTTCCCAGATCACACCTCCGCATCAATTCGTCTATTATCTTTTTGTTGATACTCTGTAACGGTGAAGGCACTTGACTTGATCCCGAATCTAGACCCAGATGGAGAATTAGACCCAGAACACGTGTAAGTCTAGCTGGTGCACGATGTACCCGTGTAAACACAATACTTAGTTCCCGGCCGGGATCATTGCAGGGATCTTCATAAATTACTCCTGACTGCTCGGGTCGCCTGATGATGGTCTTGGATAGCCCGAAGCCTAAATAAACTTCTAATCTTTCAAGCCGATCTGATCCATACATGTTATTGTAATTAATTGCCCCTGTTATTACGGGCAGTGCTCTCTGAAAGGTTCAATCTACAACCCGGAGAGGATACGAGCATTTAACTTTTTTAAATCTATTGTTCGGTATCTGATGACCAAGCGTAAGAAAAATGGCGAACAAAAACCATAGTCAGTATTCACACAGAACTCATTTGCTTTTACCATTCAAGTTCTTTGAATGTGCTTTCTAGGAATTTAGCCTATCATTCCATGTCATCACACATTTTCTTACCAAACGTAGGTTCTTCTTTAATAATTGCCCCGTTTCTATGTTTTTCATTTCTTCCACTTTCCATCGTGTCTTCAATCGCTATTACCACTCTACTCAAATAGCTAATAAATTGCACAGGCTATTAATCACGCACAAATGGAATTCTTCGTGCCACCTAATGATAGCCTAGCAAAATTCTGAACATAATTATAGGAATTGAGTTATTGTTTTACAAAATGCTTCCCAGGATATCAAAAAGGGTAGTCCTGCATTTAACATTGATACCTTTCCCAAAATAATTACTATTGCCGAAAACGTATCGTATTAACTTCACATTATTAAATACCACCTCAATTTTTATTCTTTCAATAATTGTAGCCATTTTATACAAATATTATAATGTTTTTATCATGTGGTTTCAGTGATGCCTTTCTAAAAACACTGTCATTGTTTTTAAATGAATCATGCATTGTCCACGAGTGGTTGTTTTTTAAATAAATTTTTTATGCTTTAATTTTATTTATTTTTTGTTCTTTAAAATTGATGTTGTGCTTTCACGTAATTTTGGTGTAATGTGGGTTATTTAAACCAGTTATATAAATAAGAATGAGGGAGTGATTCGAAAGAAGGGCACCCCTTAATAGTATTATTGTAAATAAATACTTATTATTGTCCTTGGTTGTACTAAATCTCTTCAGAATTATTTTTATAATTTTTCACGCAAATTCAATGTTTCTTTTATGTCTTGGGTTCTGAATGAATTGTGTCAAATTAGATGAGGTTAGGTTGGATCCTTCGGATTCCTCGGGCATGGGAGATGGTAGTCCGGCATACAATTATGCAGATTTTGGGATTGGTCCTTTGGGGTTTGGGTCTCTGCTAATGGTTTCCTGTGTGCGTCTGTCTGGCGAGTGGAAGTGGTAGGAGTGGGGGCGTGGGACCGGGACAGGGGACAGGGTACGCCACTGTGCTACTGCTGATGGGAATTAAAGGACGATCCGATCAAGGCAGAGGTTTGTAACTTGGGAAATAAATAATGATCGAACTTCATCATTTGAAATGCGTAACAATTGTATAACCGTGAAATTTAAATTCAACAGAAAACGAACGCCGACTTTATCAATCATTATGAATATTTTAAAGATGAGAGATTAATAATCCGCCATAATCCGGGTTTACCAAAAGTAGATAAAAAAATATCTACATATTCATGATGACGTGGCGAGTAAAAGTAGCCACCTGGTTCCCTTAAAACTATATTTATGACAAAAAGTGGCACCTAATTAGGTTCATTTTGTCATCATCCATATCAATCAAAATCAATATCAATCACTGTCAACTAAGAAACCACGAAACTTTCCATATTCCTTTTTCATAAGAAACAACTCAAACGTGTCCCAACCTCTTGTGCGAATTTGTCGACTATATGACAGTAGTGGCAAGATTCCGGACATATTTAGGGATATCCCCCAGAAATGTAATGGGGAGCGACACAAGCTACTCTCCAGCCAGAATCTCTCGACCCAACGCCTTGCACCGCAGTTGGAGGAATGGATTCTTACGTCCGTCACTCCTGGACATATTGACCCTCAGCTTTCTACTCATCCCTCATATTATCTTTTTCCTTCCCAGAACTTCCTCAAACACCCTCCACATAGCATCCCCTAAGATGAAATAGACCCTGACAGAAATTACTTTCCTCGGGGCCTCCTGCTAATGTACAAAAACATACTAATTCTATTGTTGTACGCCGTTATTGGACAATTGGTATTTTATTATTTATTCTTTGTTATTTTTTAGTATTAACTCTCTATCTGTACACATAGACTTAGTTTGGTTTTAGTATTAACTCTCTATCTGTACACATAGACTTAGTTTGGTTTAATGCAAATACTTAATATTTATATTTTTGATTCTGGTAACTAGAAATCCAATCGTTAAAGACGACACGGCAACAAATATGGAAAAACCATATAATTTGAATATAATCATTCTAGACTACCCCCTCCAGCTCCCCCTATGTTATGTATATAAACTGTAGATTAAGAATTATTTGTACTATGTTGAACATGTTATCTAACAGGCTGATTTCTTTATACTATATTCAAGCAATTAATTGAATTAAATTAGCATTTTTTTACTGTGGGCAGTTTTGTACCCCTGGATCAAGTTTTTATCCTCCCAAGACCTCTTCTGGCCGAATTCTAACAAAGCCGGCTAATTTCTTCCCCGTCTCGGACCAAATCGGATGCGTCATGCAAATATCTTCTTTATTTTATATTTAGGTATAACATCTTCTGCGATGCGTTCCCACTGAACACTTGCGGCTGATTCATTTACAGACCGCCACATGTTGCACGTGGTTCAATGCAATCCTTGTGCTTAAACCTGGAATTAGATTGGAACCTTATCAATCTAATATTATGTTTTCTTTTCTTATCTTTCATAACTTTTTGCACACCTTATAATTGACTGAGCGTTGTTCGGTTTTAACTGTGCTCTCTGTAATTTTTTTTTAACGTTCCGGTTTCGGGTTAAGATGGTGGACGTGTTGGATACTACCTTTTTATGCCGCTAGAGCGCGCATGATCGTGGTTTCTACTACGAGTTTCCTAATCAGAACAATCAATATTATAGTAGGTACCTACCGGCCAGAAGAAAGTTTGAAAAAAGAATTGTCATTGAGAGGGTGACGTTTCATTGTACAAGTAGTAAAATTCATTTTTTTTACATTAGCTCCACACTGGAGGCCCTGAAGAAAATAATTCCTCTCAAGGCCCATGTCATCGTTGGGGATGTTGTGTGGAAGATGTTTTTTTAGGAAAGGACGGAGAGGAAGTTCTGGGAAGGAAATAGGTATGAGGGTAGAAATCTGGGAGACAGTGTGTCCAGGAGTGACGGACGTATGAATCTATCCCCTTAACTGCGGTGCAACGCGATGGGTCGAGGGATTCTGATGGAGAGGTTAAAATACCTCCTAAAAGGGGTTAAAAGTCTCCCTCGATCCGGTCCGAAACGCAGCAGGTCGGCAGATACATCGGCCGCCAAGACCTTGACAAACCTCACCCTAGGGACCCTTGCTAAGTCACCGAACAAAGCGAACCACTTGGGGTGACCTGTGCAGAGGTGTTGGTTATCCAATAAATGATTGCCGGGGTGGCGGAACCCATTCGCGCCTACCAAAATTTAAAGTATTTAAAACTAGTATATAAATAATGCAATATTTTGCACCAATTTAGTAAATTGAAAGAGCGCTACGTCGAGTAAAAAGGCACCGTTCTCTGAGGCCATTATGGTGTAATATTTCTAATACCTATTTATGATTTCTCTATCCTCAATAAATTGACATCTTTACCATTAATGTCTTTCAACGTACAGTTTATCCACATCATCCGTAATAAAACCTTTTTATATCGACTAAAAAACAACACTCAGTGTGTTATTTCACACTTTTAATATTTTCCTCACACGATCTGAAATAACAGCAATTTATTAGTTGTACCTTCATCACCAGTATTCAGTTACACGTTGATAGTAAAAATATCATATTATTCAATAAAAAAAATCATACAAAAACATGTAGTATTTAAATCTACCGCATCAATAAAAATAATCATTTTCTAAAACGTGAGATCTGAACACTCTCACAAAATTTGTCTTAGTGGTTTTTTTTTTATTTATTATTTTCCGTAAACTGTACACACTCCCATGAGACAGAACTTAATTACATGCATTTTATCATCACGCTGTATTTGAAGTGTGAACAAAAAACCCTCCTACTAACAACACTGGTAATTTGAAATCGTGATATTGTGGAGCTCGTTTTATTTTCACTTAAATGACTGAAATCGTGTTTATTACAACTTAAAACTATACTTGAGTCGAATCCAACAAAAAACCCAATCAGTGTACACAAGATAAAAAAACACTCACAACTCGTCTTACTTAATCTAAGTACATGTATCCAGGAACAACACCTGATCTTGTCCTACATGGTATACATTATATACCTTAAATCTTTATGTGTATCCCCTCAAATCTCACCTATCCAAGCGTGGTTCTGGGATTTAGTCCCTAATCCTAATGGTGTGGTGGGAGATGAGATGTTAGATGTAATGTTAGGTTAGGAGTGATGTGTAAAGGTCTTCTGATGTGACTCTGAAACACGCGAGGCCTCATTTACCATAATTATGACGATCCCCAGTCTTGTAGTTTTCTCCCCGTTTCAACCGTTGGACCGATTAGCAGGAGCCGTGTTATTTTTTATTTGTTGTCCACCTGGACACGCGGTAAACTTTAGATTATTACAGCATCATGTAGCATCTCTTATCTGGTTAATAGGTACACAACAATATCCATTACTAAACTCATGTGTAACATGTTCTATTTCTCGCCGTTTTCGTGGGACAACCACCCAACGGAATCTATAATTTCATCACTTCTAATAAATAACACAGAGCTAAACTAGTGACTTAAAACTAAGATTTGTAACTGGTGTAAAATTAAGATATACAACTAATAAATTACTTGGAGCAAAGACTAAGACAGCTATAAGTACGTCTTTAGTTAATTTATTAGTTAAATAATTAATCTGCACATTGTTGCTAGTTAAGTTTTAGTTTTAAGTCACCAGTTATAAATCTTGGTTTTAAGTCACTAGTTATAAACTTTAGCTGTAAGTTATTAGTTATAAGAAGTTATGGGTTCCCCTGGGTGAGTGACTTATAATTAAGATTATAACTAGCAGCTAAGTACTGAAACTTATAACCAGTGACTTACATCTAAGACTAAGACTTATAGCTAGTGACTTATACTTATAACTAAGACTTATCTACTTACGGTGTCTTCATCTATTATTTCCGTCTTCCATCCATCTTTCATGCGATTATCAGTTGGGAACCTTGTACTCTTGGAGGTTTCTTTTTTATGCAAGTACGAGTACCAAACGAGCGTTCCAATTGCTTCCAGCCGTCTGGAGGCAGTGAGACTATGGCACCCCCAATTGTGGTACGTTGTGAGGCTGGAGAGATCCGGGAGGGGAAAGATACAGGTAAAAGGAAGGTAGGAAAACCTGGCTAATCGATCTGGTCATCATTCACGGCTTAAGTCATTTCGATCAACGTTTCGATTCTAAATGGTGGTCTTCATCGTAGCCAAGGATCGTAATTACTCAACCACGGAAGCCCTCTCTCCAGGGTGTCAAATTTTACCTTGATTTAAATTGTTTACTTTAATTCAAATGCTAAACAAATTGCAACATGAAATTAGAATCCAATTGCATAAATAATTGCTAGGTTTATCATCGGATACAATAGATACATGATTTGTTGATTATTAACAAATTATTACTTACAGTGATTTTGTTCACTCTCCATTTAATGATTAGTTCCGAGAATTCAAGGTCGAGTCTCAGCCAAAAGATTTGCATTCTCCGATGGTAATTCAGCCGAGGTAACGGTTTAATAAAATTACGTTATTTCCAGACGTAATAAAAATCAATTTCATGGGAATCAACGCTTTAATACGTAGATTTCAACTCGATGATATTTTGGTCGTAGGCGTTAATAAAAATTCTAACCAATTCGAAAATTTTAAAAACATTATCTTAGATTATAAAAAAAATACATTTCATTCATTATTGTGTTAGTGCATAAATATCAACAACCAAAACCTCTGCCATAGGTCACCCCAAGTGCTTCGCTACGTTTGGCGACTTTGCAGGGGTGCCCGGGTTCATGGGGTGAGGTTTGTCAAGGTCTTGGCGGCCGTTTATCTGCCCACCTGCTGCGTGGCGGGACAGATCGAGAGAGACTTGTCGAGGAGTTCTTTTTACCTCTTCAGCCAGAATCCCTCGACTCATCGCCTTGTATGGACTTAAAGGGATGGATTTATACGTCCGTCACTCCTGGACACACTGACCCCCAGATTCCAACCCACCCCTCACACCTATTTCCTTCCCAGCATTTCCTCTTCTTCCTTTCCTTAAAAAACCTCTCCACACAGCATCCTAAGATGACATAGGCCCTGTATAAAAAAAAAACCTAACCCAACGTAACCTGTTTAACCATTTTGTTCATCTCTTTTTATGACTTTTCAAAGGAGGTGTTGAAGTTGCATAATTCTGAGTTGTCCGGTCACCAAGCAGTGTGTATGTCTGCATATTAAAATTCGGAGGCATGATTTTTTTAATGAGGGCGGGAAATTTCCAAATCGGACGCCCAGAAATTCCAGACGCTGGACGCGTATTTCAATTATTAACGCAAACGCTAGAGCAGGGGTCCGGATCCGGACCGCCGACCTATTTTGTGCGGACCTTGTGTTAACAATACCTTTAATCGGAATTTGAAAACAGATTCACAAATTTTTATAAAATGAAGAATGACGTCGACATCCTCAGTAACATTTCCTCCCTGCATCCTGGTGATGAATGGAGCGATGAAACTGCAAAATTTTTCGGGAGTAATAAAGCTGCTCTCCAGATGGAAATGATCGATTTCCAAGAAAATACACTTTAAAACACTAAAAACAGGAAGTTTCTTGTCAGGAGGTTTGGATGAAAACTATTATTTATTAGTTTTGGATAAAAAACTATTAACTATTATATTTGGATAAATATACCCATAATTTAAAAAAAATTGAAACTTCTCACTTTGTTTGGGTTAACATTATGTTTGTAAATCAGCATTTTCCAAGATGAACTTCATTCAAAATATATTCCGGAGCAGACTTACCGATGAACATCTCCAAGATTTAAAATAGCATAGCCTGCACAAACTTCGGAGGGATAGTCCAAGGCAAAAAAGATATTTTTCTCATTAATATTGTAAAAAAAACCCTTGGTACTTCTTTTTATTCGTAACATTTGTTTATTATTAAATATAATAGTGGTCCGGAACCCATTCCTTTTATTTGTCCATCGATATTGTATCTACACATATTTAAATAATACAGTTTATTAATTCAATTGTTAAGCCGGGGGGGGGGGTAGGCTTTTTTCCGCGAAGGGAAAAAGCCTAACCCAAAAAAACGGACCCCTAATGAAAGTAATTGGTGACCCCTGCGCTAGAGGGTTTATACAAAATAGCTACATATTCGGTAATTTTTATATTTTTTTCTTACGGTAATTAAATTGAAACGAAGTATTGTTTTTGGTGTTCTATATTAATTTCACGCACATCTCTATGTCTCAGCACGGGGCTGCTTTACCGTCCGGTTTACAATAACAAACACCATTATTTGCACCAAGCCTTCCACCTGTTGTCTAAAGACTGTCGCCAACCGAGCAGAAGCCAGGTGCGATCCCGGCCAAGTACTAGCTGTTAGCTGTTATCACTACTACCAACTTCAACGCCGAACAGACTAACAGAGTGGATAACGAAATGATGAAGTAATATAATTCTGAGCGCTCCCGAACCGTGGGCGCCCGTGGCCCCAGCGACAGGTGGGGAGGGGACAGGTGAGGGCCTTATACGGAGGCCGGCTGCGACCTTTACGAATAATTATTATTGTCTCGTTATTACTATAACTCTTGCCTTCGACTTGTTGTTGATGGACGCCATTAGCATTCGGGATAAGAAAAAGGAACGTTATTTTAAAATGAAAAAAACAAAATTATATTTTTGTAACCTGTACGAAAAAGTATGTGCTCGACGTTTTCCTTACTCCAGCTGAAGCCCCCGAAGTTGCTCGGGCTTTATGCAGAGTTTATCGAAATGTAGCGACACGGACGTGGCCGTTTGGACTTAGCAATAGCTGCTGGTGCAATAATCTTTCTCTTATTTTGAACTAGCAGACCCGGCCACACGTTGCTGTGGCTAACGAAACACAACGCCACACCATTACCCAACCTTTATAACCAACGTCATCTGCTAAATCAAATCTATACCGCCCGCTTCCTTTATTTATATATTTCAACCAATTTACCCAAAACCTTGACATATTATATACCTAAAAACCTTGCTCATGAATCACTCTATCTATTGGTGAAAACCGCACGAAAATCCGTTGCGTAGTTTAAAAGATCTAAGCGCACAGACAGCGTATATATACATCTTATACTATGTAAAGATGTCAAATGTGCTAAATTTCATCAAGTTCCAATTATTCTGCTTTAAGGGGTAGAAATAGGGGATGGTGCGGTTTTTCGAAATCTCATTTAGACAGTGACTTTTCTCATGTTTTGAAGGTCAAGTGTGCAAAATTTCATCACTATTGTAATACAATTATAGATTTATGTAAACAGACAAAGGCATGCCACTCTTCTGTATATATGTATTATTATAATTAGCTTTGAAGAGTCTAGATGTTCCTGGAGTTGCTCTGGCTTTATTCTGCTTTAAAGGATGGGAAAAGGGGGATAGGGTGGTTTTTCGATATCTCATACAGACATTGGAGGTTATCCACCACTTACCCGCCCCGGTTTAAGTAACATATGGTTACTCCTTCAAGGCTCTCGCAAGGACTCGTTTTTGAATGAACGAATCTTAACATTTAATTTTGAACGAATCTAGACCTCCAGTGTCCCTGCATATGTTGTTAGTAAGCAGTATGCAAGTGTTTAGCGGGAAATCAAGATAAATTAGTGTTAGAATGACTATATATGTATAAGACAATGGGACAGGTGTGGAAATAGGGGATGATGATGCGATTTTTCGAAATCTCATACAGACAGTGACTTTTCTCATGTTCAAGGTCAAGTGTGCAAAATTTCATCAATCTAGGAATAAAACTGTAGAATTATATATAATAAAAGCCACCCACGTACATTCTTCTTTATTATGTAAAAGATGGTAGATTTATAAATTAGACTCAATGCTAATTTCCTTTGAAATGCGATTCGAACTAATATTTTAGTCTAAAACAGTTATATATTATATGTCTATTGTCTATGCCCATACGTAACAACGTCGTACGACTGGATGATTCCCAGTGTTATGTGTTCACACTTTCCAAGAAAACAAATGTTTACTGAGACATATCGACAAGTATGTTGTGTTTTGCATTCCATAAAGCACATTCTAAATAATTCTAGAATACACTGCCCATAATACTCAAACTATTATGTTATTTATAATGTTTGAAATTTTTTATATTTCTGCCTCTGTAGCAATTCTCAGATGATGTAAACATCTTTATTCATACTTGGTTTAATGCCAGATTAAAATCAAAGCCCTACTACTTAGGTATAACGGTCGGTTCATGGTAATGTGCCTAATCTAATGATAGTGTCTTAGGAAAATCTATCGAAGAATGCAGTTCCGCCTACAACAAGAAGGAGTTATGTACAATTTATCAACGGAACGGAATATCTCTACATATTATAAATTAAAGTCCTCCGCCGCGAATGACTGTCTGTTCGCGATAAACTCACAAACTACTCAACGGATATTCATTTCACCAATAGATAGAGTGATTAATGAGGAAGGTTTGGGTATATAATTTGTCAAGGTTTTGTGTAAATTTGTTAAAATATATATGTGGTGTATGAGCGGGCTGGCAATTTTTCGGTTTGATTTACATGCATAAGGAAGGTCACTGTCTACATTTGATTTCGAAAACTATCAGTAGAGCCCGGGCTTCGCCGGGACTTCAGCTAGTCATTGATAACCAGGCTGGACAAAATGCCTCTACTCAAAAATAAATCAATAAATCCAGGATATCTTGTCTTACCGGGACAAACGACTTCCATCCAACTCAATTTCATCAACTCGGCAATTGGGACCTCTTATTTAAGCCATTTTTGTCTATCACATATTTCATATTCAGAATTAACAATATTATCTTCAATTAATTTTTCTCATATTTTTGACTGCTACGTTTTTAAATGATCACACAATAAAGAATGGTTTGTAACCTAGATAGTGTCTCGAATTAACATATCCGATTTTTATTTATATGGGACACCTATTGACCCCTTTTTATTTATATGGGACACCTATTGACCCCTTTTTATTTATATGGGACACCTATTGACCCCTTTATTAGTAAGTAGTATTAGTCTTTTCAATGATAAATTGTTTTCTTTAATTGTGCTTTCCCGAACGACATTAATTTTTCAATGCAACCAAGGAGCGTAACAGATTTAAAAGCTTCTTGATAGCCAAGTAGTGCTAGAACCTCCGTTCTGTTCCATCTTTCAAGTAACTTTGTGACACTCGGTAGACGGTGGCGCTATTCAGAACTTGGTGTTTTGTCAGCGCTGATGTCATAAGGTCGTTCACATGAGAATTAGCCACTACTTTGTGTCCAAGTTATGCCCTGTTGTTGTTACTGAATGAAATAATAGGCCTTACTGAGAGAGCATACCGACTCGTCTCAGATTTAAATGTTCAGAATACTAAAAGCGTTGCAATACCATCCACAACAAATGCCTTTATTATTCACACTCTTGCCGTTGTACGTGAATATATTTATAATTTATTAATTGTCTATTTATCTGTCAGAAAATTAGTTTGACCCTTTATATAACTGTCAGTGCCGTAATTATCTTGTTATTTAGCTCTATACCTTTGACTGTTATCCCAAAAGCCAAATTCAATTAGAAGTTTTTGGAATGGTCACTTTTCCACTTTGCAACCAGTTTTTTGGATGGCATTCTAAACAAAACAGTGCCACCTCTGATATGGAGCACCAAAATACCTGAAAAAACCCTCGGCTCTGTGCAGAAATGAGTGGTCCGTTTGATAGATTCTCCTATCTTAACAAATGGATTATAATCTTTAGAGCACGGGTAGATATCCTAGTTCTACCGGTATTACGGTGGAAGATGCTCCGAGGAACTAGCGTCATTGATCTCTTCGGCACCGGTGAATAGTTGGGAATTGCCATGACATTTGACACAAGAAAACGGGTCGCTTTGACGACTCATAGAGTTCAACAGCCTGGCTGTGGAACGATTTGCTGGCCTCTGTTTTTTCTCCCTTCTGGAAAAAGTTTCTTCTAGACCCGTATTCACTCCTTCATCTCCTCAAAAAAACCCTCCACACAGCACCCCAAAGATGACACAGGCCCTGAGGGAAATCATTTTTCTCAGGGCTGTAAACAATAAAAGTGCAAAACTTTGTTTCGGCTTGGTTATACCACAGAAAACCGTGTATAAATTCTCCTACAAAACTTTGTTTCGGCTTGGTTATACCACAGAAAACCGTGTATAAATTCTCCTACAAAACTTTGTTTCGGCTTGGTTATACCACAGAAAACCGTGTATAAATTCTCCTACAAAACTTTGTTTCGGCTTGGTTACACCACAGAAAACCGTGTATAAATTCTCCTACAAAACTTTGTTTTGGCTTGGTTATACCACAGAAAACCGTGTATAAATTCTCCTACAAAACTTTGTTTCGGCTTGGTTATACCACAGAAAACCGTGTATAAATTCTCCTACAAAATTTGAGGTAGCATCGACTGGTGTGTCATTATTATGTGGGTGTTAACTTAACATTTGACTGTAAATAGTGTTAAAGGGCTATGTTAACATTATAGCTCAAAGTCCTACAGAAAATCAATTAAAAACTATTTTATTGTAATTCCTTAACCAGATGGATCCACGTTACATTATTTGGTCAGATTAGCATTTTAAAGGCCATTATTGAATTAAACGATTACTTTCTATGGGCTACGATTATGTTAACACCTCTTACAGCTTCCGCACCATTGACAGCATCGATGGCTTCATTGAGAAACCCAATATAAATGTTAATTTGAATTTTATTCACTTTTGATTGATATTTCGAAATTGATGCTAGGGAAATTAAACATTTGTTAATTGTTAAGCAGATTCGATTCCACACCTTCCAAAATAAATAAGCATTATTTATTATGTAACATTACGACTCTGAATTTTTAACAGCAGGCTTGCAGAGAAAGGAAACCTCGTTGTTCCAAAAATGCATCAAAATGTATGACATGCTATTTGACAACAAATTAAAGGAATGAAATTTTTAGATAAAATGTACCTAACTTTATAATAATAATATAATTAGATGATTTGTATATCGTAATTTTTGTAAAAAATCATCTCAACAGCGTTGTACAAATTAATGATATATTACTATAATGCTCTATCTTCTAACCACAGACTATTATACCAACCTAGGACCAACGGACTGCGTCCACCGGTTCGTCGATCACAAATGCAAAGCTATATGATCAATGCATTTGGCCAATGAACGTGATGCAGCGTTAAAATGTAGATAACATACAGGATCATACTTACCTGGGAGGTCACATGAGATTAACACTGTTTATTGGAGAAATTTAGATACAGTTTGCAAGCAGAGGACATAATTGTGAGCAGACATGTTTTTCGAATTCAATTTTTCGAGAATTTCAGTTTTTCGAAAGACTAATTTTTTGAACAGCAATTGGCCGAAAGACATATTTTTAGAATTTGTTTATTAACATTTTTTTAAATATATATTTCACTTGCTTATGACCAACGAGATACTGTTAGGTTAGATTACTTGATATTGTCCATCCTATAATAAAATACTCTTGAACGTACTGTATACACACTTATATCATTCGAACTAGTGTTTCGGTCAATTGATGTTCGAAAAATTGAAGTTCGAAAAATTGCATTTCGAACAATTGAAATCGAAAAATTGCAATTCAGTCAATTTATCTAGAATCTAGACCCACATAATTGGGAACACGAATAATATTATGTTCTGTAATGGACGTGTTTGGGAAAGCAAAAGCAAAATGTAATTCTCTGTTAGATCTAGTTAAATACCATTATATTCGCGCAATCACAATAATTATTACACACACTCAATGTATCTGTTTTTGTTAATATATTTTAGGAAACTTTTTAACTCAGGTACCTTTATTTTGTATTATGTGCCTTTTTGGTCTTTATGCGAAAGCATATTAAATTTTGTCTTATGCATTTACACCAAGGTGATTATTTTTGCTTTCTGTGCTATTGTTCACCTTAAAACAGGTATCTAGTGACCTAGTTGGGTGGACACTGCAGTAAAAAGACCAAATCTGTTATATTTTGTCTTATGTAGAAGTTTAGTTGTTATGTTTAGAGTCTGGAATTTCAAATATTGTACGTTATCTACTTTTGCGTATTTTTCTTTGATGCTAGAATTTAATGTTGACCGTTTTATTTGCGGTCTCCTTTCCTCGGTCACGGTTACTCGGTTGGCAAAAAAATGTCGTCGTTTTTTGACTGCTTGTACTTATTGCGGAATGTCGGAAACTTTGGCCAATTAATGTCCGACATTCATGAGATAATCCCAAATATGGTTAGGCTGCAAACCCGCCGGCAGATAGATTGGTTGCTTTTCTCGAGCTTAATGAGTTGGCTAGTATTAAATATTAAATACGTACATTCTCGTTCGGCGGTAATGGCTGGGTTTTGTGTGTAGGAAGAACAACTTTAAAGCTATTTCAAATAATTTCCTCTTCGATATTGACATTCATTCCGCTATAAAACTAAATGGAAACGTATCTCAGGTGTAGTTGACATCAATACTTACTCCAATCTGTACATTATATCCAGCACCCAGTTGTGAATAGAATCTTTTTTAATTATAATGGTGTAACAACGTTGTTTGACATACTTAGGTATAAATTCGTGAAATTTCGACAAATTTAAGGACAGTTGTTATGACTGCTTGCTTGCGTGAAATAATACGCCCACAATTCTGTGTGCAACTTTGTTACTTTGCGGATTATTGGTAAATCATTTGTAGTAGGCGATTATAATTCATTTCAATCTGCGCTGATAATAAATTTCGGATTAAAATTTAATGAAATGTCACATTTGTCAGTATGAAATGAAGCTGACTTGTATAATCTTGCGTGTGTTGTGTGCTGCACATTATTTAATGTGATGTGTTTCCAGTAACAAAACGACGCAGAAAACAGATGGGATAAAAATGATGATCGTTCAAACCGGCAGATCGTGAGAAACGGGCGCAATCTGCTCCTCCGAGAGCCGCGGGCCAAATGCTCCTGCAATATTATTCTGTGTTGTGGTAGTGTTAGCCAGTTAGCAGTTAGCCTGTTAACTCCGAGATGAACCAGCATCCCTTCTTGACCAGTCTGAGCTTGTTCCCACCACACAATAAGGTTCTTTTCTCTTTTTCTACAAAAACCATACACAAGTAGCCTTTTATCGTTCCACTTGTGTTTCTCTTGTCTCTTTTTATAGCCTCGCTCTGTTCACACTTTCACAACTATTTATTATTGACACAATGTGGGCTTTAGACGCAAATAAATCTTATTTACCATTCATATTTCCTCTAGTGCGAACCTGCCAATAAATCTCTTAGTTTATCTTTATTACTTATTCTTCTTCAATAGTAAATTTGATAATAACAATATATTACCACACAATTGATTTAACCTTAACATACAAGTACTATGCATGTTCGAACATGACCATTATTTCTATAACCTACGCTTTACTCCCTTTTACGCAATAATAATATTAGATAACTTTTATAAAATATTTATTTTTACCGAAATTAATTAATTAGTGTAATGTATTCAGGGGCGCTTTGTTCGTCGTCTTTATAATTGAACAACTCAACTACCATTGTCAGCCCTCAGTCCACCCAGTCATTCCATCTCCCTTCTTCTGCTTGTGCAGATTTGATTGCGATAAATACCTGACCAAACAAGATTACCTACCTATAGATCACCTTCGATGAATTTTCCTGTCGCGACTTGTTACTGATCCATAACGACCACAATTGTTTTCATTCTGACTTCGTATAGATCGCACGCATTTTCTCAGTTCATCTGAGTTGCCTCAGTTACCTGTTGAAACTTGTCAACAATTCAAGCATAATAACTAATAACACAAGAAAACCTACCTGACCTAGTAGATAATAACACAATCGATGGGTTGTCTAACCAACAATTCAAAAGCACCCAAATATACTCGTATTTGTAAAAAAACACATTGGCTTACATCTACCTACAGTAATTATTATTTTATTTTTTTATTATTTATTGAAACATTTATTATGATTACAATTTTACAACTAAATATTTTTTTAAAGGTTTTTTTTTACTACCCTTCCATTAAAAGCATTTGCTTGAGTATGGAAGGGGAGTGTACATAAATGCTATTAGTTATTAGTTATTAGTTAGGTATAAGTTAGTACTTAAATAATTAATTGTACATAAATATATGTGAGCTGCAGTATTTATTTGATAATGGTGTGTTTTTTTTTTTAAAGAAAGAATGTTATGGAGAACTAAGATATTTGTAAGATTAGTTGACAGTAGTTTTTTTCTTAAGAATATTTTTAAAATGTCTCTTGACAGAGAGCATATGATATATATATATATATATTATGATCTTACAGTAAACCGTCTTCTTATTTCAAAGGGATAAGGGCTAGTCCTAAAAGACTATTAGATTACATTGTCAAAGTTACATATAACATCAAATTAATTGTTTTAAAGGGTAATAACAGTTTCCTTTCAAATTTGCATGCAATGCTAATGTTTGACACAAAGCTACAGTCGTTTTAAATGCGTGTGATAGTGGTGTAGACTTGCCAGTAACAACTATGTGATAAGTAAAAATTCTAAGATGAATATATTAAAATTATCTCTATCTGATCAATGAATTGGTCCAAACGAAGAATTATAAGTTTTATAACAGCAGTGTAGGTAAACTACACCAGGCCTTAATATTTCTTCAGCGTGTGGAGATTTGTAAACAAAACGCATTATAAGATTAGTCCATTGTCTGAATGATTAGAAACGTATTTCTGGAGTTGTTAAAGTTGTCAAATCAAATATGACATCTGTCGTAAGTAGGTACCAACCTTATAAAATAAATTCTTGACGAAATAAAAACAAAAGTACCTAATTCGAATTATTCCCGATATTACTGGTACTGGGTTGAGGTTCAAGCTGCGTGTCATCATCATATGGATTATATGTACTGGTAGCTTTTCAAGGACTCTTTAGATATATATACCAGGTTTTGAATAATAATAATTGGATAATTTGTAGAGCGCCGTTTTTGTGAAAAATAACCTCAAGGGCGCTTTACAATTCATTATGAATTCTTAGACTATATCTAATTCTATTATTTACAAACAGATACAGAAACATACTTACCTGCAGGTCACTTCCGATAAACACACTTTATTAGAAGGTTTATGCTTGGGACTTTGATTACATTTATATAATCAAAGGCTTGGGAAAGATACGAAATTGCACGTGGAGGACATTATATTTAAAACACTGTACATTGCATGCATAAATAGTTTATAAGGCAAGCAGGGTTTGTTGTGTAATTATTCTAATACCTTCTTTCCATGATCTTCAGTTATAAATACATATAGGTTCAAACTTCAGTAATGCATTCACTTCATAACTTAAATTGTTATTTTATTTGGCATAATTATTTTTCTACGGTGGTTGGCAGCATTGATTGTCTATTATATGTAATATAAATATGAATATTGCGTAGTGCAGTTCATATATCACGGAAGTGAATTAATTTTAATAAAATTAAAATATAAATCGCATAGTTTTTCGTCTCCCCCGACATCTTTTCCTAATAATAAAGCTAAATCTAAATGTTTGAATAAGAAATATTCCGTAGAGCTGAGAAAAACAAGTTTAATCTGGAGTTTAATGTAGTTTCAATGCTGAAACATTTCGCACTATTCATTATTCATTACAATTAGTGAGCGCAAGATCAACGCGTGGTCTTGCGAAACGGTGCGGCGTTGCTCTCGTCATAAATGTTATTATTTTGCTTTGGCAATGATTTGGACATGACTGAGATAATCAGCTATCGTTATAGATTCTCTTCAAGAGAAACGCATATTGTATTTCGTTCACGAACAATACACAAAGTTTCAACACGAGGAAATTAATTCATGCATCTAACTAACTAACTAACTAACCATCACGCCGTTTCCCCGCAAGGGTAGGCAGAGAGGACGGACCGCCAAACAACTCGATCTTGGCACACACTCCTTGCCTCGTTCACATTCATACATCGTCTCATACATGCTCTTCTATTATTCCGACTCTTCACATGGCCCGACTCAAGTATCTGATTCACTTGGTCGTGCCATGTCTTCCTCGGGCGTCCCCGACTTCTTCTTCCATTCACATTTGCGTCATATATTCTCTTTACACTCCTTTCCTCATTCATTCGCTCTACAAGCCCAAACCATCTGAGCGTCCCTTTCTTAATCTTATTCATCACGCTTACATCAGCCTTGCATTTTTCGCGGATCTCCACATGTCTCACACGATCGTACATGGTATTACCACACATACGCCTCAGGGATCGCATTTCATTAATAATGCATGCATCATTAATAATAAAATTAACATCTTAAAGTCCCTTTCACAAACTTTTCATTATGCATAGGTACATTGACCTTGCGTTTTTTTGCTCCACACAGGACTTCCTTCAAGGCCTATGTCATCTTTGGGGATGCTGGGTGTGGATCTTTTTAAGGAAAGGAAGGTCGGGAACTGAAAAAGGTATGTGGGGCGGGTAGGAATCTGGGGTTCAGTGTGTTTAGATCACCCGCCGTTAAGGCCTAGACACAAACCTCACCCCATGAATCCGGGCACCCCTGCTAAGTCACCAAACGTAGCGAAATATTTGGGGTGACCTATGGCAGAGGTTTCCCGGGGCGTCGATACCCATTCCCGTCTCCCAAATTGTACAAACCTCACCCGTGAACCCGGGCCCCCCTGCTAAGTCACCAAACTTAGTGAACCACTTCGGGTGACCTATGGCAGAGGTGTTGGTTGTCCAACAATATTTTTGCATTATATTAAATTTGTAGTAGGTTAAAACATAGATTCTACTTATTGACAACATTAAATCTACTCTAGTCCTGCCTTTGGTAGATCCATGCTTTACAGCCATTCCTCAGGGCTGGAATCAAAACTCGATTGTAGACTGCTAGCCTTGTTTCAAATAATAAATAAAATCATGACTGATTCTAAATACTTGACGTCGGGAACTTTAGGTATATTTTTAATAAAACGCAGCGCCCACGCGCTTGCGAAATCGACATCACAAAGAATTGACGTTATAAATAATTTATGTCTCAATAAACAACAATCAAACATATTCTTAGCATAAATCAAAACGTGCTGGGACTTAGTTAATGAGATTAGTCGATTAGTGTACTCTCTTCCCACACTGAGATCTGTCAATCGTCGGCCTCTTGGTTCAAGTTTCAAGTGCCTTAGAACTCTGTGTGGCATTATCCGACACACATTAAACTATCAGAAAACAGACATAAACCAATACATACCATATACGCCCAGTTGAAGTACTGAACGAGTGTGCTTTCCATATTAAAAAAATATGCAGCAAGTGCCACCCAAGTAAATTCTTATGATAATCTTAATAATTATTACATCTTTATTTGATGACCATTTCTTAATGAAATTTGTTGAAAAAAAAATCGTTAAATTATCTAAAACGAAAATTATTATTTTAATTACGAAGTTGTAAAATTTGTTTAATTTAGAAACGCCGCGTTTTATGACATTATTTACAACTCTGTAAAATAATAATTTACCTAATTTAAGTTACGACATTTTGTGTTTCGAAATATTAGAGTTTTTTATTTATTTTTTATTTTAGCGACTATATAAAAAAAAATTACATACAAAATGTAATGGTGAAATTAAGTATAAAGTATTTTATTTCTAGTTAGTGATGTAATGTTTTTTTTGCTAAGATTTTAGAAATAAGTAAATTATGACTGTACATTATTATTACTTAATAATAAATAAAGATAAATTTAATAGGTATATACTATAGCCCCCTCTCAATAACAAATAAAAATCAATCAGAAATTACTGATTAACGAAACCAAACCATAAACTCTCATTTATAGAGCATATATATTATAATTATAAGCAACGTTGCCCTACTTGTTTAGATTTTAACATCACCAAAAATGGAAAAGACCCCTTTTAGGTTCATAATATAATAAAAAGATACACATCAATAAATACCATCTACCGTCCATTCATCACAGTTAAGTATCAAAGATCGTAATCGATAATAATACTATGGACCCGCCGCCGAGAGATCCGTGCTTACCTATCTTTCTGCTGCGTGCGACGATCACGAGAAAGAGGGAGACGTTGCAACGGAGCTATCAGTGAAACATGGTACGCCTATATCTGCGAGCGGTCAAGCAATTCCCTCCGAGGCGGTGTGCAGTATATCTCCTCGCCCCTCTGATGGCCTGGTAGTTTCCGGTGCCATCTCTGTCCAATGACCTTGCAGACTCGTCTTACTTCTCTTTCTCCCATCCCGCTAGATGGCTAGAAGTGGTTGGTTGTCTAGCTATAATTTCACGAGTGTATGGCTGGTCGTATCCGGTACACGGAACATGAACCATTATCAGATATAAATATTATTGCAGGTACAGCCTGAGAAACTATGGAGAAACTTGATCGGGGTTTATCGTGGGATTCCGCAAGGATCTAAAACTGGTCTTGAATAATTGATAAATAATAGTAGCTTACACCGAATTGAACTATTTCACTTTATCAATTAGAAATGAAACACGAATAAATTTAATGCTGTGGCATTCTGCAAGGATCTGGAAGTGATAGTGGAATAGAGTTGAAAAAATGTTGAATCGTGCACGATGCACGATTAGTAAATTAGTAAATAACCTTGCGGCTACTCTTTGCTAAGGCGCTTATGGATTTCGATGTGAAATTATGCCCGACCACCAAACAAGAAAGGTAATTCACAATTAAGAGGTACTCACTGCTGTTATGTCTTCTGGCTTGGTTTCCGTTTGGTGACAGTCACAGATGTGTCCATAAGCGCTCGATAAGATTGTTCTATTCGATTATTAGAACTACGATAAAGTTTGAGTCACGAGTCGATTAACGTAAGAAGTTCACACAAAGCATACGATATAATACGATATGATTTACATTTTAAATGCTGGTGTCCCACAGGGATCGGTTCTGTCTCCGACTTTGTTTTTGTTGCACATCAACGACCTTTTGTCATGTGCACCAATTCACTGTTACGCGGATGACAGTACAGTCCATGATAGCTTTTTGTTTGACAAGCCCCCAAAGGGCTCACAAACCACAACAGCTCGGAGGGCTTTGAAGCAACGAATGGACGGTTACCTCGAGAGTGTTTTCTCTTGAGTAAAAATAATCTCTTTGAATTTAATGTTTCAAAGACCCAATCTTGTCTGATTACGTCTAAAAGGGATCGAAATGAATATCTAGTGTCCTTCAACGGAAGCAATCTACCGAACAGGCCCTCCATTGATATGCTTGGTGTAACCCTAAGTGACCAGCTCAGGTATGGGGGCTCCATCGAAGCCAGAGTAAAGTTAGCCTCCCAAAAACTGGGCGTACTGTACAGGGCCCGCAGATACTTTAATAGTGCACAACTGCTAACCCTGTACAAATCACAAGTGCGCCTCACGGTTGAATTTGGCAGCCACCTCTGGTCTGGAGCTCCAAAATACCTGAAAAATACCCTCGACTCTGTGCAGAAACGGGCGGTCCGTTTAATAGATTCTCCCATCTTAACAGACGGATTGCAATCTTTAGAGCACAGGCGTCGGGTGGGAATACTATCCTTGTTCTACCGGTATTACAATGGAACATGCTCCGAAGAACTAGCATCATTGATCCCTTCGGCACCGGTGCATAGTTGGGAAACACGCCAAACGCCTGCCCAACATTTGTACACGGTTGACATTTGTCACATGAGAACGGGTCCTTTCTTTGACTCGTTCTTGTGTTCAACAGCTCGGCTGTGGAATGATTTGCCGGCCTCTGTGTTTCCTCCTTCCTATAACATGGGTCTCTTCAAGACCAATGTTCATTACTTCCTCTCCTCAAAAAGACCCTCCACACAGCATCCCAGATGACATAGGCCCTGAGGGAAATTATTTTCCTCAGGGCCTCCTGTGTGGAGTTAATGTAAAAAAAAAAACTTTATGTAACGATAGGATAAATAACACTTCGGTGTAGAGCGAAATGTCACGATACGATGGTGGTTAGCAATGGACTGATAATAAAGCGGTACTTGACTCAAGTTCACCGTATAGGTAGGCACCCTTATTGTGCGGAATTCCAAAAATCTGGAAATCGGAACACAAAACGAATGAAATCCATCAGCGTTATGAAACAAATGTCGTGTTCTCTATCAGTAGAAACTCTCAAACTATTAAGTCTGGCGTTATGAAATCTGCACAAGGTTTTCTGTCTGGGATTTATAGGTTAACGTAATTATTTTCAACTCAAATAGAGCTACGGAGCTTTCAAACATATAAGGCAAGCATTCTTTTAAAAATACAAATAGAATTAAAACCAATGCGACGGGTAGTTCATCAGCAGAACAGAAAAGTAGTTTTATTTAAATTCTCTCTTTACAAAATGCGGAATGAGATTTCTTTTCGAATTGCATTTCTTCACTACAAGTCTAGCGTGAATTTTATAACGCAATAATCTTCCTTCCTTATCAATGCAGATTGAGCAGCGAGCTGCAACACGTATCAGCAATTATAATGTATCAGCAGTGCATTGTCCAGTTTAAGAGATAAATAACAACAAGTTCCTCCACTGATAACACATTGTTTACAAAACTCGCACGCGCACACCCAGCACTACAGAACAATAAATTAGACGTTTGACCAAGACTAATTCAGAACTCTGATTAATTTTATATTTTACGATTGCAACGCCCAAACAATTCTAAATAATTCCGGAACATAATGCGAATCTTTGTTCAGACATAGGTGAACCTATGAAATCAATAAACTACTATTTTATTGGATACGAATTAGTAGGTTTTTGGAATTCGGGATCTTCCCTCATGATGGACTGTCCGAAACGTTGACTCAAGAAAGAGGAGAAACAAAAAGCAATCAACATAATACTGTACTTATTTATTTATTTATTTATTTATTGTTCTTATACGCCCGTAGGGGCTTTTACATAGATTATAAAATAATATTTAAGATATCGAGGATTACACATACATAGAATTTATATCAAACGTTATAAAAGTGAAAAAACTTTTAAGAATATACAAGTAGTTTTTAAAGAAAAAACCACTTGTATATTCTTGCTTAAAACTGTGAAATATTTTAAACAATGTAATATTTAACATTAACATAGAACAGAATATAATATAAAACATTACAATAACACATCAAATCGTTAAATATATTATACCCACGTTACAATAATTTGTAGGATTCCACAAAGTGTTGGTTTAAATTGCATTTTAGAATGTAAAGGGAATCAGCGAATACATCTACAATACCACCAAACTTGTTGCCTAAATCATGCATCCTATTGGTAAGTGAGTGTGATTGATAGTTGGTTGTGTATGTGTTGCAAAAGAATGTTATATTTTGTCTAGTATTCCTTGTCGGTACATGGAGTTTAATACTGGAAACGATGGCAGGGCTGTCAATTAGGTTGTTCATAACTCTGTACAATAAAATTAGGTCTGAAATAATTCTTCTGTCAGACAGCGTAATTAAATTTAGTCGATTCATTAAACTATAATTAATGTTTTCTATTGGAATTTTGAGTTTGAAATTTAAGTACCTAAGAAATTTGTGTTGAACACGTTCTATTTTGTTAGAGTGTACTTTATATACTTTATCCATTGCAGGTGTTTTATCAAATTCAGTTAACAGCCACCAAACAAAACTTGATATTATTTCGATTTTGCCCAATTCAATGTAATTTCATAAAAAATCAAGAACCAATTATTATAAGTTCTGTGCGGTTTGATCGGCAGCTTTTTTTTAATTCAAAGAAAATTCCACAATGCCGCCATTTACAGGCAGATGGTGAGCGAGACCAGCTTGGGAATTCATTTGCTATCATATTCAATTTCGTACTGCTCCCCGTCCTTTACAATATAACTAGCCACGCCTTTGTAAAGCTTGTACAATTGTTGCCAAGAACATGAACAGAATACCAGCAGATCGAATTTATCAATAACTAGCTGGTCCCGGCATGCGTCGCTATGCCACTTAATAAAGAAATTGTTTCTCCTGAGTGTCCTTTCCCATCGTCCCGTTCCCCTTCCGCCTCCCCTTCATCTCCTGCGTCCTCTTCCCCTCTCGCGTTCCCACTCCGTCACCTCCACCTTCCCTCTCCCTACTCTACTCCCCCCCCCCCTTCACCGTCCCGCGAACCCCCCTCCCGAGTTCCCCTCCCCCTCCCAGGTCCCCCTTCCCGCGTTCCCCTTCCACCTTCCCCTCCTTCCCTCTTCCCTTTACCGCTCCCTCGTCCCGCCAACCCTCCTCCCGCGTTCCATATATTCAATCCCAGTACATTCAGTTCTTAAACAGCCCGCGTGCCACCTTTTACAATTTTTATTCAAATTTCTATTTTTCATGTATATTAAATTTGGTACCTAACATAGGTACCTATTTAAAATATCTAAAATTCCTGATTCGATTCAAAATATTAGGGGAGTACCTACTTAAAATAAATTTTTCAACTTTTCAAAAATAGAATCCTGATTGCACAATCATTCATTGTTTTGCAAAATGCCATTCTCTAACACGCGAACTGTCAAACGTGCGATGTTTTCTGAAATTATCCAATATTCTGCGCAATTTTCTAAATTTTTCTCTCCGTAAGAACCATCCTCGCACTTCAAGGAATATTCTAAAAAAAGAATTAGCGAAATCAGTTCAGCCGATCTCGAGATTTGCGCTTACCAACACATTTAGCGATTCATTTTTATATTATAGATAACTACGGATAAAATATTAATATAATGTATTGATGTGTGTTGTAACATGTAAATTTATAAATGCGTATCCCACAAATCTTATGATCTCCCACGCACAGTGTAATTATGATTGTAAATAGAGTCCAAAAATAAAGCTCGCTTTTCTTCGAGTAGTTGAGAGTCTCTTGGTGGGGTAAAGCCACGTTCGCGTCATGTCCCCTGCCGCTTGGACGCACGTGCAAAATCTTATTACCTTTATTTCCATTTTAGATGGAAATATCTCCAGCGTGGAGCTATAGTTAGTAATAAGTGTGGCATTCAGTAAATATTTGCCGTAAAATGAGCGGTCGTTTAGCGTAGCGTCATGACCAAAGTATCCCGGTGCCGATGTAGTCTGCTATTTACGTCTCCAATATTATTAGGATTGTTCTCTGTTCTGTAGTACCTACTCTCCGTGTGGTGGCCTGTGGTCTCCCGCACGGGGCATATTTTAAACTCAGGTCCATGTTATGACGTCTTTTATCCCAACATCTGAACTTTGAGCGCCCTTGAGGTGATTTTTCTCAAAAACGGCGCTATATAAATCATCCAAATATTGAAATTATAAACATCAAAAGCCCTATCCGTTGAAAGTGTTTTACTACTCAGAATTCAGAATCCATCCCTGTCAAGGAGTGCCGATAACAATATCATAAAGGACGATCCCAGGGCTGCTGGGCCATAAATACATCAGCGGGGTGCGCAATACTGCCAATCCTGCACAATGGCAGAGGACAAATAAACCTCCCGCGTTGCAGACATGTGTCGGATGCAAAGAACCCGGCTCCAATGTGCTCTTTGTCGGACCGAAAACATGTCAGCAAAACTTGGAAGAGACGCCTTGAAAAATAAACAATAAGCGAATTCTTTTTTGTAACGCAATACCACACAAACCTGAGTGAAGCGTGAGAAATGTAGATGACAGTTGGGACAGCAAGCCCCGAGTAATTAGGGAGATGTTCACGAAGATTTATGGCATTTTCAAAGCATTCATTAGACTCATTTACTACATTTTCACATATTTTGTCGTTAAAACCATAAACGGTCTACTTTAGGAAGCTTTATTATTCTCCGTTATGCTCAAATGCTGTACCATTCAAGTACTTGCAATACCTACAAAATAATAAATTGAAACATCGGTCACGAGTGAGCATTGTTTATTATTGTATAGGCACTTCGGAACCAATTGAGAAGTAAAACGTAAGAGAACATTATTTATGTGAACGTTTCTTTAAGGGTTTTATTGTCGTTAAACTTTTGTCACCCTAAATATTGTGTTGGTGTTTGGATTGTTTTTGTTATTGGTTACTCAGCGGTCATAGGATTCTGTATCGTGGGAAAGTATTTTTTTAAATGTCTTTACGTGGTGACATCAGTTACATTACTAATGATTAATAATGATTCGCAGGTGTCTGCTTATAAGACGTCAGTATAAAATTTCGCAATGTCTCGTGGATAATCATTGCAAATTCATAATGCCAAGGTCGGTCGGCAAGCGATTCTTGCACGTCTAAAAGCAGTGGCAAACGGTGAGCAAAGTGAATAAATCAGAAGATTGTTGGAGTCCGTGGAAGGAAATGACCAAATCGTGCTTCGGGCAAAGCTCCGCGTTCCGGTCATGCGCCGCACTTCCTCCATTGCCCGCGACCGTCCTCTATTGTTTTATCAATCACCGTCCCCCTCTCTTCCACACATCACACCAGCTAATATAATCTGACCGCTACAGCTATGATCAAAAGAACAGCTTACACTAAAGAATTGCACGTATCAGTTAATAACATCAACGCGTGAAGTGTAAAGAACTAATCTGATTTAATAATTTCAATGATAATGTTTGGATACCGTTAGTGTTGAACTGTAGAGATGATAAGTGTTTTTCAGCGCAGGAGAATTTCATTAGACGAAACAATCGAATTATACACACAAGCACTAACAATGTTCACGCTATCTCGAGTGTATAGATAGCTCGAGTAACACTCGAGTGTTCGGGTAATATGGCGCTGAAATCTCCACGTTATTTCCGGTGGCTCTAGAGTTGCGGCAAGATGGACATCTGGTCATATCACTTCATCACCTGCATCTCAAATGTAGGCATAACAAAACTGTTGGTTTATCTTCAAACTGTAGCAACAGCAACCATATGGTTATATGACGTAATAGAAGTTTGGTTAGAGCCGTGATTAGGCTCCCCGGGGCGTGTTTCGACTGAAAAGTCAAGACTCAAGACCTACTAGAACCAAAATGAACCAGACATGTTTTGTAAGAATTAATGCTTACTGATGGAGTAAACGATGCCCAGGATCAATTAGATAAATTTAAGGTTCCGTGCATGATCATGATCGGGGTGATATTACATTGCTTTACTTCCAGCTCTTGACAAACAACTTATCTGGTGGTAGATCGGTGTCGGTAGCCAGAAAGCACTTCCCAACTCTGAACAATTAAACAGCGGGTGCTTCTAATGAAAACCGTCTCGGCTAGAACATAACTGCTACCTTAAAGGTGAAATACAGTCACGTCGTTCGTTAAAACGTTCAAAAATACTGTTTCCATAATAAAACGCCTCGAATGAGCACTGATAGGTTCTAAGAAGGTTCTAAGTGATCTTATGAATCGGCCAAACAAAAGACCAAAGCCTCCCACACTATTCAAACAGTAGAATTATTTGGATACTCAAATATAACAGGCAACTTTGATTTATTTGGCAATTGAGTCGGGCTCGCAACATTTAACACTTCTTAATAATATTTAGATAATTGTTACAGGTAAGTATTGCCTCCCACGGAGCCTTTTGAAGGCTTTTATTCGGTGTTATGAAATTTAAAGTTTTCGACCGTAATATATCGAGCTATCGCAATGACTCGTGGGCGACCCCGTTATTAAGAGTTCTTATTTTTTAAATTAACATTAACAGGTATTAATTTCACGAGTTGTATGGTAATTTAATGATGGAAAAGTAGTAAACTGCCACCGTGATCTTTATTTCTTATAGGATCTCTAGATATACGACGCAATTAGGCCCACTGCCTACTGCATTACAAGACTGACAAGGGTGGTCCACGTTTGAACGGCGCACTGGAAGGTCGTGTGAATCCGTTCATTTGTTTGTGGGCTGCTGTTTTACAATCATTGATCAAAATACGTATACACATTATTGGTAGCTTTAGAAATAAAGATAAAGAAGTGTGCCAGTCTGAGTCGGGTCAATATACGAGATTTATCCATCTATCTTTTGTTTCAGTTCTTTACTATGAACCGACCGAGTGAGTTCAAATTACGTTATGTGCTGTTTATTATCCACGAGCCATGTTGATGGGACGATAGGGAACCGGGTTTAATGACACTTTAATAAAACAGTTACATAATAGGGAACCCGAAACACCGCCGCGCCGGACCGCTGGTGCTGGGTCGGGAAGCGCCTGCTTATCTCTGCTTTGAGAGTAGTTTCTACAGAAAGCACACATTTCTAGTCTTTATGTAAACACTGTTCCGTGGTGTGTATGTTATGTAAATATCAACGAATTTGTCGGATTTACGGGAGGTTTTTATCGCATATCTGGAGCACCTTCGATAATACGATTATAAATGGCCGCGCACACAACACGTGCATTGTGTTCCCCTGTATATTTCCAAGAAATAACGTAAGCGGACATTATATTTGATCATTTGACCCCAAAATACTCGCAGAACGGATATGATTGTTACAGTTTCGTGACCGCATAATACGGGAATCCTTCCGGATACAAAGTAACGAAAAAGGAAGGAGTAATAAGATACCCACTGCAGTAGTCCAAATAATATGCATAATATGATTCGTTGCAGCTCATAATTATCCTCAAACAATAGTTTTCTTTGAAATGGTAATGAACCAGGACTTTCCTTAAGCCACCATCGTGAAATTTGATTGAATTATATGACACCATTATACAAACAAGTAGTGCAACGAGGCTGCATTCCTTTGTCCCATTTAATTTACAAGTGCGGCGCTTTTCCATTGTTCCCTTATCGCTTTATGGTACAGAGATAGTGCGGAGGATGCAGGCAGTCTAGCAGAAGCAGGAAGCAGTTGTAAGGTGGCACTCTGGTGTAACAGCTAACAGCACTCAGCCTGTAGCCACTACAGAGAGCACCAGTGCCAGTCGGTCTGCTATCCTTTCCCTTTGGTCCGGAAAAAAACCCCGCTGTTATTTGCGGTTTCCGTTTGCTGGCAGCATTTGGCCGACGTCAGCGATAAAGGAATACCTAAAGGAATCCTTGGAACTAGATATCCTCTTTGTCGTCGCTTTTAATAATAATACGATGCCCCATTTATCGACAGTACGATCTAGTCCTTCGTGCGATTGACATCGTATCGTTATTTATCGTTATCTTATTTTCAAACAGTTGGTATGATGAATCGTCTGTTCGGGAGTTTTAAACTCAGGAAGTCTCGCAAGCAAAAGCGGGAAAGATTTAGCTGTATTGAGGCCAACAGTGAATTTGTAAGTTTTTGAATAATTAATCAGTGCTAGAGTGTGGTCAAATTGTTTATCTTCTGAGCATTGGACAGTTCAAAACTCTCGCATATAAATAATATATATATATATTACTTTATGATATTATCAACGTCTAATGCTAGTGATTCAAAAATATCATGGTGATTTTTTTATGGAGTTCTTATTTTTGCAAGGATCCCTCCATGATCAGCGTGCAATTTGCTGTTTTCCGTTCTTATATCTTCATCTGTAAATCAGTCCAAACATTCGGAATCTAACATATAAGTGTTTCTGTCCTTAGATCTAGCCAGATCCCGAGTTATCCCTAAACAGTGTTCAATTTGTTGTTTCATGTTTTTCGATCATCATCTGTAAAACAGTCGTAACATTCGGAATTTAACATATTAGTGTTTGTGTTCTTAAATCTACCCAGACCCCGATTATTGTTTTCCGTTCTTATATCAACATCGGTAAAACAGTCTGAACATTCGGAATCTAAAATACTAGTGTTTCTGTCTTTAGATCTACCCAAACCCCGGTTTGTTTTTTTTCGTTTTTATATCAACATCTGTAAAATAGTCTGAACATTTGGAATCTAACATGTTAGTACTTCGGTTCTTAGATTAGATAGGTACTCATAACCCGATGGTTTTTTTCCGTTCATAAACCAACACCTGTAAAACAGTCTGAACATTGGGAATCTAAAGTGTTAATGTTTCTGTTTTTAGATCTACCCATACCCCGATTGCTGTTTTCCGTTCTTATATCAATATCTGTAAAACGGTCTGAACATTCGGAATCTAACATATTACTGTTCCTGTTCTTAGATCTACCGAAACCCCAATTTGCTGTTTTCTATTCTTCATCATCATCTGTAAAACCGTCTGAACATTCGGAATCTAACATGTCAGTGTTTCTGTCATTAGATCTATTCCGACGCCGATTTTTCTGTGAGCAGTGTGCGTTTGGTTGTTTTCCGTTCTTATAACATCTATAAAACATACGGAATCTAAAATGTTAGTGTTTCTGTTCTTAGATCTACCCAGACCCCGAGTCGGAGAAGGCCATAATGGGGTCCGTGGTGTACTGCATTCACCACAAGGAGGGCTGCAAGTGGTCTGACGAGCTGCGCAAGCTGAAGGCGCACCTGAACACGTGCAAGCATGACGCGGTGCCGTGCGGCTCGCACTGCGGCGCCATGATCCCGCGGGTGCTCATGCAGGACCACCTCCGGTACACGTGCCCGCAGCGCCGCGCCAACTGCGAGTTCTGCGCCAAGGAGTTCTCGGGACACATGCTGGAGGTAAAATACACAAACAATTATAATATCAATATGTTTATTTAGCCATAATATCCAGGGACAGCCAGATCGTGGAGAAGATCAAATCGCACATTCAGATGTGGCGCCGTGATGATGTTGATGATAATGTCCAAAACATTTTTTACACTCCAAACCTGATTTAAATGATTCAAAAAGACTTTTTGAAAACGCTTTTTTAATGTATTTTTTTTTAAATTAACTCTGCATAGAAGACCATGAAGAAAATATTTTCCCTCGGGGCCTATACATATTTGGGGTTTGCTGTGTGAAGGGTCTTTTTAAGGAAAGAAGGAAGAGAAAGTTCTAGGAAGGAAAAAATTACATTAAATATGTAGGAATGTGGGGGTCAGTGCGTCCAGGAGTGACGGACGCGTGAATCCATCCCTCCCACTGCGGTGAGAGTCCAGATGGATAGGTCAAAGGGTTTCCCTCAACCGGCCTCTCCCGATTCAATCCGCCACACAATTATTATTACACATATATATATGTATACCTAGTAGTACATCCGCCGCCTAGATCTGGATAAACCTCACCGCAAATTATCGATAAATCCTTTATCAATAGACCATACCTACTTGATACCCCGAAGAATGTAACTAACCATTGGCGTCGTTCCTTAGAATCATTCTGGAAACTGCGGTTACGAGCCGACCTACTGCGAGAACAAGTGCGGTGTGAAGATCCAGCGGCGACTTCTGACTGCGCACAAGACCAACGACTGCGTGAAGAGGCTCGTGGGCTGCCGGCACTGCGCCAAGGAGTTCGTGGCGGACACGCTGGGCGCGCACCACGCCGCGTGCTCGCGCGCCCCCGTGGCGTGCCCGCACCGCTGCGACGCGCCGACGCTGCCTCGTGAGGAGCTGGACGCTCACCTGCGCGATCAGTGCACGGCGCTCGTCATCCCCTGCAGCTACAAGGAGGCTGGCTGCAGATTTAAGGTACGCGTCATGTTCTAACATCACAGTGCAGAAACTCGACGTTTCGATTTTATTATATGTATGGTAGGTGATGAAATACAATTTACTACAAGCACTAATTGCAAAAATCATATAAACAGCGGAAATTTGAAATGCTGTAAATGACAATAAATCCAAAAATGAGTTAAACATGTTATTTTCCTCCGTTTTTTTTTTCTCTTTCGATCTACGTCATTGAAATATTTCTAGGGAAATAAGTGCGCCTTTTACGATGTGCATTTTAAAAAGATATTTTCAGAAAATTTAACATAAATTAAATAAGGTTTATTAAAGAAATTTACAAAAAATATTATTACCTATTCTGATAGATCTATTCAATGTTATTTATAATAAAAATTAATAATTATATGTCCACAAAAATAAAAAAATAAACGTTATTTTCGCTCTCCTGAACAATTACCATTTTAGAAAAATGAAACGATTCAACTTTGTATAAACCACTTATACCTATAATGCGTAAATCCGACCGGTTTCGGAACAAACGTTCCTTCTTCAGGGAAAGCTTATACTAATTTGACAGTTTCGAACAATGTTTAATTATGGTAGGGGTGGAGCCGTTGCTAGTTATTAATGTAGAGTGGGTGGGTAGGTATTAATGTAGAGTGGGTGGGTAGGTATTAATGTAGAGTGGGTGGGTATGTATTAATGTAGAGTGGGTGGGTAGGTATTAATGTAGAGTGGGTGGGTAGGTATTATTGTAGAGTGGGTGGGTAGGGGAACAAATCCATGATTGGGCTATAAGACAATATTTTTTGTTTGTTGATAATAGATTCATTCTTTTTAAGGGATTTTTTAATTTCCAAGATTTAAAATTCAAATTTTAAATCGGTCGGATTTACGCATTATATAAGTGGTTTATACAAAGTTTAATTGTTTCATTTTTCTGTAATGGATAACCACAAAGTAATAGCTACATTAAAAAATAATTAACATTTTGTTCAGCACTTTACAGCATTTCAAATTTCCGTGATCGATATTTTATGATTAAATATTTTGTCCTTTGCTAATTTATCAATCGTGTCTTGCTCTGAAAAAATAAAGTATCAGGCCTCTAAAAAATTATTTCTTTTTTACATAAATCAAAATAGCCGCCATCTGCGTGATTTTGCCGGATTCCGAGTATTGTTCTGCTTATACACTTGCGAGCCGAAGCGCGGGCCGAACCACGAATAGTGGGAAAAGATCGAACCAACCGCAAACGGCGCCAACTGCGGCCTTTTCGTAAATGTATACGCAGCAAGCCAAGGTTGACAGCCTTATTTATTGTCAAATCATTTGAATCGAACAGCACCATCTAGCCGCCACATTGTGAAGTAGTAAAAAATTTAAATTATTTTTAGAATTTTTCAAGAGTTCATTATTTTACTTTCATGTTCATATTCAAATTACTCATCTTCTTCCCCCTGTCCCATTTGTTAAAAATGTATTAATTAGTGTATTGTTGTTCAGGGTGCTCGGACGTCCCTAGAGCGCCACCTGGAGGAGCAGTGCGCCACGCACCTGACGCTGGTGGCCGCACTCGCCGCCAAGCAACAACAGCAGCTGGCCACACTCAAGGCTTCCATGGCGCGCCTCTCGCTCAACTACTCCGGCACGCTTATCTGGAAGCTGTCCGACTGGGCGGCCAAGATGCACGAGGCCAAGTCCAAGGATGGCACTGAGCTTGTATCGCCACCTTTCTACACCAGCCAATATGGATATAAGCTTCAGGTAAATATCATATTTGTTATGAATGGTTCACATAATTACACCTTCTTCATAATCAAACTTCTTCTTCTCGTGCCCTATCCGTTCGACGGACGTTGGCTATCATGTTGGCTGTGTGGACTTTGTTTACTGCGGCCCGGAACAGCTCTACAGTATCAGACTGGCCAAACCACAGTATCAGGTTTTTCTTCTTCTCGTGCCCTATCCGTTCGACGGACGTTGGCTATCATGTTGGCTGTGTGGACTTTGTTTACTGCGGCCCGGAACAGCTCTACAGTATCAGACTGGCCAAACCACAGTATCAGGTTTTTCAGCCAGGGCCCCATCTTCCGGCAATCTTTCCCTGCATTATGAGATTCAAGATCTCGTACTTCTCTGGATGTCTCATCACATGTCCTAGATATTGAAGTTTTCAGATTTTTATTGTTTCAATAACTTCTTTTTCTTTATTCACTCGAACCATAACATCTTTATTCGTAACTCTGTCCATCCGCTTATTTTGAGTATTCTTCTGTAGATCCACATCTCGAATGCCTCAAGTCGCCTTATCAGTTCTTCAGTAAGCGTCCATGCTTCCATTCCACAAAATAATACCGAAAACACGTAGCATCTGACCGTTTGCATTCGTAATCCAAGGTTGAGATCATGACTGCAGAACATCTTTGTCACATAAATATTATGTGACTAGTGCAGTTCTTGCCTATTTGTTTTTTTTGTCTATGGTGTTTTTTTTTGAGACTGGTAATTTTTTTTGAAAAGAGAGAAGCTCTTTTGTTTATGGTCACTTCCTCCCGGGCAGCTATGGGCTAGCTGTGCGTGAATTGGTCACTCACTGGAAAAGTGTTTTATTGGATTTTATCATGAGAATCTAAGTCGATTTTTAAACCTAATCAGAAAGTAGCTCAAGTCTCCGCAAAAAAAAATTTCAAGATAATTCTTCTCAAGTTCCCTGGAGGTTCTATGGGCTATGGGCAATAAAAGAGCCTCCAGTGGACTGAAGAAAGAAGGGCATAAACTTAAAAATAATAGCATTACAACTGATTCCGTTAAACAGATGGAACAAGGTATGAAATCAGTGTGTGTGTACTTATGTGAACAAGTATATTATTACCAAAATAATCATACGTTTAATAATACAAAAAAAAAACTCGAAATTAGTGCATGTTATTATTAACAGAAAAGCATATTAACGGAGGAAAGAAAGACTTAATTAACAAAATTTGGGCGCCAGTGACCACAAGGATCACATTCCAGTTTACCGAGGGTAAATAAACGGTTTATCGTCAATGAACTAGAATTAATCCAAATCTTGTACTGAGCACAAGATTTGGAGGTACCAAACTCCAAAGCATGAGACCAGAACAATCACAAAAGAAACAAATGTAATTAAATGAAGCAGTATGAAGGTTTGGTATTCCCTCATGCCACCGCATAAAAAAGAAAATATTTAAAAAAACTTAATAGTTTTTAATATATCTAATTATATGAAGGTAGTATTATTCTAATACTAATATATGCATAGTATTAATTATAAAGATAAGTATACCTATAAATAAATATAGCTAACTATGTATAAACGACTACTTATAAATACCTATAAATAAACTAGGATTTTAATCAAAATATACTTATGAGGTCTAAAATCCTCGCCAAAATTTGACATCAAAATATATGCGTCCATATTGTGTAACTGACGACGACCTTCTGTCATCCTTGTGCACAGAACGCAAAAGATCGTCGGTTATTTATGATAAATGTCTAATCATGTAAATAAAAATTTTAATTTAATTTATAATTAAATTATTATTCTCAAATAATTATATGAAATTAAATGTAATAATAGGATTAACCAAACTGTTATAATTAATTATTTATTTGTAACACGTCAATTACCAAACACCCTGTACGTATGAACTCGATAAATAGTCATTGATTTTCAATAGCGACGAAGCCATTTATAATTTATTTAAAACCACCTTAGAATGCAGTAAATATTTTAAAATAATAATTATTTTTATAACATACGTTCCACGAACTCCCTTTATATGTATGAAGGTATAAACGGACACAAATGCGAACAAGAATAGTCCCGTTACTATATTCTCCCAATATTTTAGTAACCGCAAGCTTATAATAAACAATTATTTATGATAAATGTCTGTCACAAGTCGTCCTATGTTTAAAAAACAAAAATAATGTATTCAATAATGAACTTCCGCGGCTTTGTAAGTAAATAATGCACATAACCTGACAAATGTCAACAAGAATTGACAGCTCGGCTCCGATAAACCATAACATAGATAGCTGACAGTTAAAACAGAATTGCCAGTAAACAGAAAAAATGTTCCCAACAATATTTCGGTTATCACCTCTAGAGATATTATGAATGAATTTTGTGTTTAACATTATCTTAATGGCAACACTTAAAGTTGGTGTCAAAGTAATCAGATGCCTTACGAAAAGGTCAACAAACAATAATATTCAACAGAAACAGAATATAACATAATGAAATGTATTTTCAGAATTTAATTTTCTTAATAGCAATTAAGTGACACACAGTATCTCTACAGAACGGTTAATGTCATTTGACGGCAATAACAATAATTAATAACAATAATACGACACACAGTGTCTCTGCAGACCGGTTAATGTCATTTGACGGGATGAAGAGGCGATAAGTTAATCAAGCTCTATATCAACAAGATAGATATATAACCAAATATATGCGCACACACACCGATTCATCTCTAATATTATCAGCAAAAATTCTGAAAATCCACCCCACATGACAGAAAAGTACGTTTCGGGCACCGAAAATAACTGATTTTACACGTTGGAAGCGCCACTGAAACATATCATGTTCGTATAAAATGTAACTTTGCGGCAGAGCAGAGACCAGGGCTCAGGATAGTGGGCCAAGTAGTTATCTGTCATGTAGGTAGGGTTTTCAATCAAATAAAAGAAGAGGAACTTTATAAAAATGTATTGAATCCAAAACCACAAAAAGTAACAAGGAAGTGTACAAACTTCGTACCAAGTTAACAAAAAGGAAATACAAAAATACACATACCAGATGGACTCCTAATGGACACGCTAAGCTAACTATACGGAAATAACCCCGGTAGACGAACGCGATCTTGCTTCACAGTGAGAAAACACGAGACGGGACGGGAACTCCAGTCTTCCCATATGGGAACGGCGCGGAACCCAGAGCACCAAGGTCGTCCTTCTAATTGGGCAGGAGGACGCTATACCTCCAAGGAGCGCATTCAGCCACGGGCCATCTCTACGAACTCCAATCCAAAGGCACGTGGTCCCCATCAGTAGCCAAGTCTGGCGTATTACGGTTAGCAGACCGTGACTTTGCGACACGGGGTCGTGAAGGCATATTATAGTAGCCAACACCAGGACCAATTCACTTCACGATTCCTTTTCCAGAAATAATTCCACAAAACGGCCAACCAGCCACATCGGGAAAAAGTGGGACTTTCACGTCATCCACTATAAATAACTCGTACACGAACCTCGCGTGTTACGTAAAAACACCCCGCGTTCTTTTAGGTTTAAAAATCGACTTAGATTCTCATGATAAAATCCAATAAAACACTTTTCCAGTGAGTGACCAATTCACGCACAGCTAGCCCATAGCTGCCCGGGAGGAAGTGACCATAAACAAAAGAGCTTCTCTCTTTTCAAAAAAAATTACCAGTCTCAAAAAAAAACACCATAGACAAAAAAAAACAAATAGGCAAGAACTGCACTAGTCACATAATATTTATGTGACATCTTTTTCATGCGGATAAAGGTTGCATGAGCTTGCTCAATGCGGTATTTGATTTCAGTTGAATAATCCCATCCCACAACCAAACACTTTGTCTTTATTTAGACTATAATAAAAAACATAGAATAAACTCTTATAATAAGGAACCAGCATGTAGAATGGCCTAGAGGCCAACATCCTCAGTGTTATGCTCTCAAAATCTCTTTATTGCTAGAGACCTAATTGCTAGCCTACCTTGGTTCTGAATATGGAGGGGCAAACCAATACACTAATGACATCTCTTGGAGAACTCTATAAATTTTATGAACTACTTAGCACTAGAGCCATCTATGCTACGTAGCTCGAACTAACCCAATATTATACATATTTTGAGGAGAGAGAATTTAGGATGTAGCACTGTAATGATTGTGAAATAATCACAAGATATTAGATATTAAGTACTTTATTATAATCCTAGGGTCTCAATGTCCCGCCCTGAAGGGAAAAAGACTCAGATATCTGAGAAGCCGTGATGTGGAAACAAGTCACATCGCCATTGATAACCCTAGCAATCTTTTAGGAGGTAGAATTATGGAAACATGTAAGTCAGCACATTGGCCCATAAAAAAACGTCACCAAAATCGATGTTTAAAGATAAACAAAGTGCAAAGTAAATATTTACATTATTTATTTGGCATTTTTATCAAAATAATCTTAACTTTGTATCACCCCTCAATTTTTATTTTCAATCCGACGAGGTAATAAAAGTATGTTAGGTGACGATGAAATCAAAATATTATTAACCGATTCATTCCTACGTAATACATATTTTTTATTTAAATATTTGCTTCCACAAGTAAACATTACCCCAGTGCTGGAAATATTACGAGATATCAGATATCTACTATTGGTTTATTTGTGTGCCTTCGAATTAAGTTGCGAATACAGATAATATTATTATTAAATAAACTTATTTTAAAACTGTTTGCCAAAATATTATCCATACATTTTATATCTCTGTTAGTACTTTGGTCATACCTTTACCGTTTGTTTGACTTGTTATCAGTGGCGGTCCTTCCCTCAGGACAATTGGTCAAAAACCTCCCAAAATTATAAGATGACAGTAAAACAATATTATTATGAAATATTAAGCAAATCAAAACAACTGGTATTATTCTAATGTATTTGAAATGTACCGCGAGAGAAAGCCGGCAGCGGCAAGCAGTGACATCTAAAATCTTAAATGGAAGCTTCCTTTCCCACGCACTGCGATTGGCTGGGTCAAATTATGAAATGCCCTGGTATCATATCTTCTGTCTCTTTACGCACTACACAATAAATGAGATGGCACTATGTCCCTTTTTAAAAAGTTTTCGGATTCTGAAGACGGTTTGGGTCAGAGCCGTGAGGGAGAGAGAGCATGCTGAATATCATTCGTCTGAAAGAGATGGTTTGATAAACGTAGGTTGATTTCGCATATTTTATGCTTGTCGCATGAAATAATTTACTATATTAAACGTAATTTGACATATGTGGGTGAATTTGACTCTCAAACTCGTGAGGTTCCTACAAATGAATATTGTTATATTTTATATGACATTGTATCATAGGTAATATCATTTTTTTAAATGACCTTCCACTTCTGGCCCCTAGAGCCGCCTCTGCTTGTTATACATATTAATACTATCAAACGTGACAGTTCTTCACAGGGGGGCGGTGGGGGCAGGTCCCTTCAGATATTCCCGAAAGCTGCTCAAAGAAAAAAACAGTTAATGCTTTGTCTACAGCAAATACAATATAAAAAATTATTCCGGAGCATTTTCCCACTTTGTGCCACGTGTTTAAGCTTACTAACTAGAACTAAAACTAGACCAGCCAGTCCTGGTGCATTTCTCAGTGCGCAGAACCTTGCACGCAGGTCGGGGACAAACCAAGATGTCACTTCGGCACTTGGAAACAGTCTTTGCGTTTCTCAATCGATTGTAAGCAACCCTCGAAAGCACGCTTGCGCACTTATGTGTGAATTTGAAATACCGCGTGGGCAGTCCATTAAATCCCCTCATGCCAAATAATACTGAACCATTTGTTAAGTTTAAGAAAGTTATGTAGTTTTAGACAGGAATTGTGCGCATTCAAATTAAGTTCAATGATAATCTTGCAAGATATTGCATGTTTTTATTATACTGTGTTATAAATTGGTATATATCCATTGAAATTTTTATTTATTTTATGTTCAGACATCTGATTAAGTGAACCTTAATCAGATGTCTAACTTAAGTGAAACTTGTCCGTGAACATTTTAATAAAAAAAATTATATGATATTCTCTGGGTAGTGAGATTTCAGTGCACAACATGTAAAAAATGCTCAAGTCGCCACTGCTATCAAATGAAGTAACGTATTATGTTTTCTTTTGCAGGCTTCTGTCTTCCTGAACGGCAATGGAGCCGGAGAGGCGAGCCACGTGTCGGTGTACATCAAGATCCTCCCAGGAGAGTACGACGCCCTGCTGCGCTGGCCCTTCTCCCACTCCGTCTCCTTCACGCTGTTCGACCAAACCTCCTGCCCCGAGAAGGCCTGCAATATTGTGGAGAGCTTCATCCCCGACCCCTCATGGAAGAACTTCCAGCGGCCGAGCCGGGAGCCCGACACCCTCGGCTTTGGATTCCCCCGGTTCGTCTCGCACGAGATGATCAAGAAGCGCCACTTTGTCAAGGACGACGTTATGTTCCTGAGAGTTAAAGTGGATCCCAGCAAAATTGTGGCTGTCTAACTGAAATAGTTTTATATTTATTTATACTTAGCCATTTAAAAAAAAAAAACGAATGCATCAGACGAATACAGGTTGGCAGTTCTGCTGTTAATGCTACAATTTCAATCGAACCTTATATCAGCAACACGTCAAAATGACACAAGTAACAAACAGTTACTTTTGAGGAGAGCAAAAAAAGTAAATAATTATTGTATATATTACACATTTTTCCCATTCCTTAACTTCTCAAGCGCCAAAAGTACCCATTAGGTACGAAAAAATTGTATCCGTTGAGCGCCGGCCAAACCAATTGGTAATCAGAGATATTAGATCAGCGTTCCAAAGGCTATATGTAAAGAAAAAAACCACTGATAACTAACTACACTTAATTTGTAAAATAAGAGTTCTGGCTTGGCACAGCAGATCAATTGACTTGCTGTGACAGTGCTAGAGTCGTTATTTCAAACCTCTTCATACAGGGCTGAGCAATTCTTCTCTTATTATTTAATTTGTTCAAATTCTAGCCATTTATTTAATTTTGATAATGTAAGGTTATACATTCTTTTAAGACGACGATAAATGCGCTCACAAATATATAAATCAGTCGAAATTAATAATATTAATTTATTAACATAGGCTACTGAGATCTCTTACTTTTAGGCGATGCTCTCGTATATAATATATTAATAAGCAGTAAGACTGCAGTTAGAAGTGATTATATTATTTATAGAAACATTGTAAATATACAAACTTCACATAGATTAGACTGTTCATTTATTATACATCACGTCTTTTATTTAGTACTTCGAAGGGATTTGTAAATATTATTTTAACAGCTGTTTTAGAACAGTTTTTGTATCTAATTAGATTATTTTTTTACTTTTGTACTAGGATAAGCGAATGATGCATATTAAGATAATTAAACACTTCGATACGGAATATAAAACATACTTACATAATATCGGTCTTTACAGCTTCCAAATCATAATGTTAAAACAATATGACGTACACTCCGTTTTATTTTTTAAACCAAAACAAATTTCACCGGAGCCCAAAATGTCATCTACATAATTTTTTTTACTCCAAATAACCTCAGGAATCACTAGTTATAGTTTGTCAACTCTATTTGTGGTAAAGTTACAAACAAGCTGAGGTATCTATCACTGGTTAGTTTGTCAACTCTATTTGTGTTTAAAGTTACAAATAAGCTCAGGAATCATTGATTATAGTTTTTCAGCTTTATTTTTGGCAAAGTTACAAATAAGTTGAGGAATTCACTGGTTATAGTTTGTCAACTTTATTTATGGTAAAGTTACAAATAAGCTGAAGAATCACTGGTTATACATAGTTTGTCAGCTTTATTTGTAGTAAAGTTACAAATAAGTTCAGGAATCACCAGTTATAATTTGTCAGTTTTATGGTAAACTTACAAATAAGCTTAGGAATCATTGGTTTATAGTTTGTCAGGTGCATGTTGATGCTGATGCAACTTTTTTTATGGTAAAGTAACAAATAAACTGAGAAGTCACCGGTTATAGTTTGTCGGTACATGTTGATGCTGATACAACTTTATTTATGGTAAAGTAACAAATAAACTGAGAAGTCACCGGTTATAGTTTGTCGGTACATGTTGATGCTGATACAACTTTATTTATGGTAAAGTAACAAATAAACTGAGAAGTCACCGGTTATAGTTTGTCGGTACATGTTGATGCTGATACACCTTTATTTATGGTTTACACAAAAGCTTTTTGCTGACAGAGCCATTAGTATGTACGTATTATTCTATATGGAAGTGTTAAATAATGACTTTAATATGTATTAGGTAGTTTTATGGGACGAATAACAAGCTGGAGACAAACCAAAGGTTGTTTTGATTACTTTGCACCAACACTTGTATAATTTCAATGCAAAGTTCTTCATAATCAGTCATTTAGTAATTAGGTGTTTTGTAGAAGAGCATATTATAAAGACAGCTTTATTTGTGTTCCATTTACCTCTTGAATGTCATTGTGTTTTCGGGTCGTTCTCATATTCCAGGAGATATGAGAACAGCTGTATGTAAAATACAATTTTTTTAAGACTTTATTTCTTTATATGTAAATGTTATTATTAAGATTATTATCACAAAGAAATAAATAACAAATTAAACATTAATCGCATTGTTTTCCTACCTTTATTATTGATGCTTCTAATTACCTAATTACCCTACACTCGAGAATAGAGCGAGATGCTTTTGGCGTATTTTTCTGACAATAGCAGCATAAACTTTACGCCTGTCACGACACAGGTATTCCAGTGAGACGGGCATCGAAAAACCCAATGTAAACACATGCTTTATATAGATACATAAATAAATAAAAACTTATGCACCTCGCGTTTCTCGCATTCCCCCACGAGGGCGGGGGGGAACTGGGGGTGAGTGTTTCCAGGAGTGATGGCTGTATGATCTATCCATCTCACTGCAGTGTACTTGGTGGACGGACACAACCGCTGCCAAGAGCTAGACAAGCCCAGGGCTGGCCATGTGTAGGTGCAATTGGAGGAATCTGCTCCGGGCGCCAACTTGTCAACAAGCCAAGTCACTAATAATACCTAACACCTAATACAGCACCCTTGAGGTTTTGACTAGCACCAAGCGCCGTTTGGTTAGCACTGGACAAACCTCACCCTCTACACACAGCCTAAGGCGGTGGTGTTGACTATCCAATAAATGGTTCCCAGGGTTCGCCTCCCACATTGAAATCAACTAAATCAGAATTGCATTAAATGGATGGCACCGAAAGAATCCTGCAGCCTGAGCCGAGCTTCTCTCTACTGGTGATCTCAGAGGCTATTATCTGTCATCATGGCAATTTTCAATACTGCATCTTTCTTAGAATAATAATAGAAACAAGGGAGATGGGCCATGAATCATACATAAAAAGTATGAAACTGCATACACAAAAGTGTGGCCAACATTGTTCATTCATATTCACCACATCCTACAAAACAATCTTTCTATCTTCACACATATCTTTAATTTATTTTTAAATGTGAATACCGCACAAGACTCCTAACTGCTCTCAACCATCTGGAGCCAGTGAGCATCCCTAATCCGGGTATGTTGTAAGACTGAAGATGGAGGGGAGGGGAAGGACATGGGATAGAGGAAGGTAGGGTGTACCTGGTTATTCAGATCTGGTCCCAAAACAAGCCTATAACCATTTCAAGCAACATTTCAATTCTGAATGGTGGTATTACAATAGGGCGACCCTGAGAATATCTTCCACTCTGGGATCTGGAACATGCCACAAACATACCCTGCATGATTTTTAATGATTAAATTGTTAAACATTACAAATTAATCAAATAAAATTTACTTGCGTATAATGGAATTTAAACCCACGATCTTCGGATTGCTAGTCGAGAGCCTTAACCCATTGGACACAGAATTAATGAGCTAAAAAATTGGCCTTCACCACTGAATTAATTTTGTAACAAAAATTGAAAACCTGCATTGGTGTACTAAATCTATTGTAACTTTTGAACCGTAAATTCAAATGAATTATTTTTTTTTAATTTGTTTACATATTGGATTAAGGTACAGAAAAACATACAAATAAAGATTATGAAATATTAAAATTTGTGTAAATAAGGATACAAAAATGTAAAACAGGACAATCACCGCTCTCCAGCAATCTCAACTCTAATGACTCGACAATTCTTCTCAGCGAAATAAAGAAACTCTCCTCACAACTGCACTCGATGAATTCTAAACTGGTTTCTTTTGAACAAACAATCGTCTACAATAACAGCACAATTGAAGACTACTCCAATAAAATTCTGGTACTAGAAGAAAAACTAAAAAAAATGGACAAACTTGAAGCCGAAGTAATTGAATTAAAAAAGATCGTTACATATCTGGACAAAACAAACAACGATAGAGAACAACAGTCGCTCATCAATAGCATTGAAATCTTCGGTCTGACCGAAAAGCAAGATGAAAACCTATTTTCCACTCTAATTAAAATTGCGTCAAATGTCGGCATCATTATTAAGGAAGAGGACATTGAATTTATCACCAGAGCCAAACCACGCCAATATCCTGAAGAGCGAATAGCAGCGGCTCCCCGTGACGCCCGCCCTCGGAATGTGGTGGCTAAATTTGTTAACAAAAGGAAGAAGGATGAGCTGCTGGCGGCCATTAAGAAGAAAAAAGGAATCACTACCAAGGGCGTTGGAATGGCTGGAGCTGATCAGAGGATTTTCGTTAACGACCATCTCACGCGGAAGAATAAATCTATACTGAGGTTCGCCAAAGGCTTTAAAAATGAACACATGTATCAGTTTTTATGGGTAAGAAGCGGAAAAATCTACCTACGGAAGAACGTCACTTCACCTCCCATACATGTCTCATGCGAATCGCAGCTAAAAAACCTTATATAATCACCATTACCATGTTAAATCATCTATCCTGTAACCACTATTTTTCTCCTGATTTTTTTCTTAATTTTATAAATATCACCCTTTTTACATTAACCCAACCTGCTCATTGCTCACTAATGCAAAATCACTTAATTAATTTTATAAATATCACCCTTTTTACATTAACCCAACCTGCTCATTGCTCACTAATGCATTCTATGATGTACTCACGCACTTTAATTGATAGTTGTATGTTTTGCTTTGCCCAGTGGACTTATGACTATGAACATAATTCATGAATATGATGTTCTTCAAAAATATTTTATAGAAAACAAGTTTACATAAGTAATTAACAATACTTCTCAATGCTTGATTCTTTAATAATTTTTTATCAAAATGCAAGAGGTTTGCGCTCAAAAACGTTGGAATTTCATCAGAATGTGCTGCTCAATAATTATGACTTGATTTTCATTACCGAAACTTGGTTGGTTGATAGCATCCTAGATGAGGAATTATTTGATAACCGCTATTCTGTTTACAGAAATGATAGGGATATCCATCGAACTGGTAAATCAACTGGTGGAGGCGTAATCATAGGTATTAAAAAAGATTTTTTTTGTTACCCCCCGCTCTTGGAATTCAGACGCTGAAGATATTTGGATAACTGTCAATACATCAAAATCAAATCATCATTGTTATAATATCCATATGTGCTGCGTGTACTTACCTAGTGTCGGTCCAAAATTAACGTCTTCAGAAAGATTAGCATTATTTACCAGTCATACAAATACTATTTCTGACTTAACAATCCGTTTTCCCAATGACCAGTTTCTAATCATAGGCGACTATAACATGCCAAATTTTAAATGGAATAATCAACAAATGTCAACTAACAGAGACCAATGTTCACTCACGTTACTTAACTGCTTATATTTTGCAAATTTAACCCAATTTAACAATTTACCTAATAACTATGGACGAATTTTGGACCTCGTTTTCTGTAACACTCCAGCTAAGGTGTCGTTTGCCGATCACCCTTTAGTTAAAGAGGATGCTCATCATAAATCATTGGTTCTAGAGCTAGAATTTCCATCCACTAATGCAACCCTCTCAAATCCTCGAACAATAAAATTATTCCATAAAGCAGATTACACCGAGATTAATGAGAAACTGAATGAGACCGACTGGTCTACCGTTATAAATGCACCGGATGTAAATACAGCGTTACATTCATTTTACGTTATAATTGAACAAATTGTCGATGTGTTTATTCCTAAGAAAGTTGTGAAATCTGGAAAATATCCACTATGGTACACGGCAGCCTTAATAAAAATAACTAATGAAAAATTAAAATTCTTTAGAGCATGGAAGCGTCACCGGAACCCTCTTGATTATCTGTCATTTTCTTTCAAAAACGGTCGCTTCAGCGGATTACAAAACCTACATTTCTACAATAGAATCCGGCATACAGCATAATGTTAGAAAAATATGGTCCTATGTCACAATTCTCAAAGAAAATATCCTACCATCCCTGATCATATGATTTATGGTGAAAAAACTGCTAATGACAGTAAAGGAGTAGCCAATTTATTTTCCGAGTATTTTGGTTCTGTATTTTCGAATGTTCAACCTGCTCATACGAGCAATGCCAGTGACTGTTTTAATTCAAATAGCGTTATTAGCTCAATCGAGATCAATGCAGACATAACTTTCAAATACCTTAAGTCCATCGATATCAAAAAGGGACCGGGGAACGACCAACTTCCAGGAATCTTTATAAATTATTGTAGTAAACAACTGACACCCCCCATTTTTGCCATTTTCAAACTATCGCTATCTGAAGGAACATTTCCTGACAAGTGGAAAACAGCCTTGATTACCCCAATCTTTAAAAATGGTAGTAAAAATGATGTCTCCAACTATCGACCTGTATCCAAATTACCCATTCTAAGTAAAGTTTTGGAAAAAATTGTTTACGATCAATTATATTCTACCATCTCACCTTCACTCTTAACTAATCAACATGGCTTTATTAGAAATCGCTCCACAACCTCGAATCTTGTGTCTTTTATAAATTTTCTTCATGCTCAAATGGATATGCGATGCCAGGTGGATGCCATCTATACTGATTATTCCAAAGCATTCGACCGTGTTAATCACTATATTCTTTTACAAAAGTTATTTAGTCTAGGAATTCACGGTGATCTCTATAGATGGATCGCATCATATGTCAGTAATCGGGACCAAATCACGGTTGTCAACGGTTTCGCATCCTGTTTAACGGAAATCGTCTCGGGTGTGCCCCAGGGGTCGCATCTCGGACCACTCTTATTTAATATTTACATAAATGACATCTATGTATTCTTTCAAAATAGTTACTTTGTGTTATATGCGGATGATATGAAAATTTTTAAACCTGTACAGTCTTTATCTGATTGTATAGAATTACAAAGCGATCTTGATCATTTGTGCGCGTATTGTGAATCAAATTTACTGTCCTTAAACATTTCTAAGTGTCACTCAATTACATTTACTAGAAATAAAAATAAAATCATCTATTCTTACAACTTGAATAATAAACCTTTACAATCTACGTCTACATGTAAAGATCAAGGTGTTTATTTAGACAACAAATTAATTTTTGATAAGCATATCGAACACATAATATCAAAATCCTACAAGATGCTAGGTTTCCTATTAAGAATATGTAAAGTTTTCAAAAGTGCTAAGACTCTTGAAATGTTGTTTTGTTCATTGGTCAGAAGTCCACTGGAGTATGCGTCCCCGGTATGGAATCCTCAATATAAGGTGTACATAGATATAGTAGAAAGTATACAGAATAAATTCTCTAAATATTTATTCAAGAAATACAACAAAACTACAAATAACATGTTAAGTTTACAAAAAATACGCACATTATCAGATCTGCTGTTTCTGTATAACCTGCTAAATAATAAAATAGATAGTCCTGAATTGCTATCCACTATTGGTTTAAATGTCCCAATGAGGCGTGCCAGGCACACTTCTCTTTTTCATATAGAATCCAATAACACTAATGCAGCGAGTAACTCACCAATTACTCGCGCAATCATAACTTATACCCACTATGAAAAATTACTACACTTAGACATTTTTCATGATTCCTTGCAAACATACAAAACTAATTTATTAAATTTCTTGGCGTGATATAATTGTTTTAAAATTACTTACACTTAACTTTTCATTAAACTTTAATCAGTCAATTACAATTAGTGAGCATATAATTCTTGATTTTAAAATGTGTCCTTATCTCCTCCCCCCCCCCCCCCCCCCTTTTTTTTCTTCCTTTTTATTACTATTACTCATTTATTCAATAATTAAGTTTTAAGACCGGTTCATATCTCAGGCGTAATTACCAAATGACATTCTATGGACTTATGTAATAGGTACATAACCATGTAATAATTTAATTTAACATACCTTATCTGTATTATATGTTTAAACAAATGAAGACAATATAAGCGAAACTCAATCGAAAATCTGAAAACAGAAAAACATATTAACACCTCTGGGACTCGAACCCAGGACCTCTTGCTTTCCGGGCAAACGCGCTAACCACTGCGCCACGGTGTCGATATGAAATTCGGTCATGTTTAACTGTACCATACTTCGACTAAGAACCACCTACATTATCTTCATTTTCTTGAATCTTGCAATCATACATAAAGATAGTTGCCAATAATATATGCGTTAAAGAAAATGAAGATAATGTAGGTGGTTTTTAGTGAAAGTATGGTACAGTTAAACATGACCGAATTTCATATCGACACCGTGGCGCAGTGGTTAGCGCGTTTGCCCGGAAAGCAAGAGGTCCTGGGTTCGAGTCCCAGAGGTGTCAATATGTTTTTCTGATTTTTCTGTTTCCAGATTTTCGATTGAGTTTCGCTTATATTGTCTTCATTTATTTAAATATTACAATTTCAGGTTTTACTCATAAAGTTAAAAATTACAAATAAAAAATGTATTATATGTACTGTGTATGTCTTAATAAACAAATAAATAAATAACCTTCTCTTTTTTCGTAAGTTTTTTTTCCACATTTTTATTCAAAAAGTTCCAAAAAAATATAATATTCATAAATCGAACAATAATAATTTTTGTTATTTACATACATGTATACTAAAATAAAATAATTTGGTTTGATAGTCCTCAAAGCAATCAGGGATGTTCAGGGTCACTACCAAAAGCCTAGAACCCCTCGCAATTTTGAAGAAATTAAATGGTGGCTGGCTGCATACAAAAATTGGAACACAAATATCAGGGAAAAAACATATTATTGCCAATTCTACGAAATAAATGATTAATTACCTACAGAGCGTTCAGCATTCAAAATTTTATTCAAAAACGTCATTGTCGTGCTTGTTTTCCGTTTTTTGGCGGACCTAATCTATTCCGTCAGCGCGCCGGGGTTTGTGGCTAAGCACCTGAGTTGCACACCCGGCAGGCTGCCGGAGTTTGTGGCCAATGGGTTAAGACATCCGCTCATGGAGAAACTGAAAAAAAAGCAGTTGGCGACTCAATCGCTATCCACAGGAAAGGAAATTGTGAATTTCATTGGCGGTCCGTACACATTCAACTTGTTAAAGACCACTTGTCAAGGGCGACTAGCGGTGCTCGTCGCCGCGGCCGTTGCGTTTCAGTTGCCATGTTGACATGTTGCCATGGTAGCGGCTCATGACCTGTCAAGTTTTCGAGTAATTTACGATGTCAGATGAGAAAAATGTCGATTTTTTTTTCAGGAGGTTAATAAATTGAGTTGCCAACCAGTTTTCAGTTTCTCCGTAAGCAAAGGCCCTTACCCCTCGCCCGCAGAAGCCGTCTACTCTGAATTGGCTCTTCCTAGCTTAGCCCTAGCTCAGTGACAGTCCCACACACAATCCAGCAACATTTTGTTGACCCAGCAAAAACTTTTAGGTTTTAATTCTTACAGCATAGACGTTCACTAAACCAGCGTTTCGATTAGGCAAGTAACCCATATGCTAGTGCGACGTTCACCACAAGTGCCTGCACGGATATTGGAAACCTGACTGGCAGTTTGGCAGTCACGGCGCCAAATAGACTTGTTGCAGCTGCTTGCTGGCTACTTGTGATCGAGATGATACTGTATTATTACAGTAATCGAATTAAAAAATTAAAAAATTTGTCCACCAATGCAATGGACTCAGATTTGAAAAAAAAAATCAATACGACCACCCTGGTTCAAACGGAGGCGCCTACTAATATCTACAGGAATTCCAAAAACTGAACAAATCGGACTAATCGACTTCATTTTATACTATGTAATGATGATGATTATTTCATTAGTATTATAATATTTGTGAAAGGTAAGCTCCTTGTCTCTGAGGAAATTTTTGTTTTTGTTTTAAATTGCATGAGTTTGTTTTCACTAACTAAAAACCATCACATGAATGAAGATTGCCAAACAACTCTGTCTTGGCAAATCCTTACTACAATCACATTGATACATTGGTCAAATACATACCTTTATATATACCCATACATACCCTTCTGTTATCCTGATTCTTGACATGGCCCCAGCCCAAGTATTTGTCTTGGCAAACACTCCTTACTACAATCACATTGATGCATTGGTCTAATACATACCTTTATATATACCCATACATACCCTTCTGTTATCCTGATTCTTGACATGGCCCCAGCCCAAGTATTTGTCTTGGCAAACACTCCTTACTACAATCACATTGATGCATTGGTCTAATACATACCTTTATATATACCCATACATACCCTTCTGTTATCCTGATTCTTGACATGGCCCCAGCCCAAGTATTTGTCTTGGCAAACACTCCTTACTACAATCACATTGATGCATTGGTCTAATACATACCTTTATATATACCCATACATACCCTTCTGTTATCATGATTCTTGACATGGCCCCAGCCCAAGTATTTGTCTTGGCAAACACTCCTTACTACAATCACATTGATGCATTGGTCTAATACATACCTTTATATATACCCATACATACCCTTTTGTTATCCTGATTCTTGACATGGCCCCAGCCCAAGCATTTGGTTCACTTGATTGTGTCATGCCTTCTTCAGGTGTCCCCGACTTCTACTATGCTCTGTGTTTTGACCTAGGATTAAAATTCAGACTCGCAACAATAACATTGAGCTGTTGCCTGTCAGTCAATGTGTTGCGAACTTTGTTATGTTTATCCAAAACCAATTTTAAGTGGTTTTCTGTCCAAGAAAAAGAATGTGTAATTGCTCCTTGAGGATTCTTCTTACCCAGGATAGAAGCGGAGGCGTCTACAGGAATTCCAAAAACTGAAAAAATCGGACTAATATCTATGAGAACCAAAGTGCGCACGAATATCTACAGCTCAAACTGCAGACTAATATCTATGAGAACCAAAGTGCGTACGAATATCTACAGCTCAAACTGCTGACTAATATCTATGAGAACCAAAGTGGATTTGCAATTATGGAATAACGTAATATTGCTTAAGCAGTTTAAAAAACTGAATTTATGTATGTATGTATGTAAAAATCCCTAATATCGGACTATTGGACACATTTAGCTGATTATTAAAGATTTGGGTTTTTGTTTTAACAGCTTTCTTTATTTCGAGTGCTTCTAAATTATTTGGTCTGTTACCATGACCATTTCTATGTCAGTTAGGGTAGGTCAGTTAGGTTGTGCTGCCGTGTATTTCGAAATAAATAAATATCTTTGTTATTATTTTTAGTTTATAAACTAACGTTTAGACAAGATTTTTATGCATAGCACAAAGGGTGACAATTATTATAAGCAATAATTATCAGCCTGAAACACTCATCAACATTGAAAAATCTTCCGAAATATCTTTGTATTATGACCTCCATGTTTGTTCAATAAATTATTGTCCCCGTAAATAGCAAAATACGAGGCATATCCAGAAAGTAAGTGTACTGTGACCAGTGGCGGCCGCTGCCCTGAAAATGTGGTGGTTCACTGATAATCCGTAACTATGAGATTACTAAGTAACATTAGGTAAAAATGATTCCACTTATCTTATTTGGAGAGAAGGTCTATTTTAAGCTGTTTTCGAAGTGCGAAACTTCTACATATCGCTTTTTAATTAAAATTTTAATTTTTTTGAACAGATCTTTTTTCTGTACTAAGAAAATAGAAACACAATACAATTTTTTCGTAAATAAATCTTAAATTTCAACCCAAAAAACTCTTTGTTTTTACAATGTTTAATTTATTTTATTTTATATTTCATAAAATAAAATAAATTTGAAAGTAGTGTAAGAAGAATATACAACGCAAATGTGAATGGTAGAAGAAGTCGGGGACGCCCGAGGAAGACATGGCACGAGCAAGTGAATCAGATACTTGAGTCGGGCCATGTTGAAAGTCGGAATAATAGAAGAGAATGTATGAGATGTTTGAATGTGAGTGAGGCAAAGAGTGTATGCCAAGACCGAGTTATTTGGCGGTCCGGCCTCTCTGCCTACCCCTGCGGGAAACGACGTAATGGTTGGTTAGTTAGTTTTATATTTCATTATAAACAGGATACAACAGCACAGCATCACTATGTATTCAAGGGTATAAAATTATTTAATAAATTACCCCTTGATATACGATCGGAAGAAAGCTAAGAAAAATATTTAAAAAAATTAAATTAAAATATTCTAGTACCACCTCATAACTTAACTTATTGTATATTATATTTAGAAATATGTATTGCATATTTATAAATATGTTTTTGCCTTATCTATACTTTAAATCATTTATTAACTAACCTATTATTTTTATTACTTTTATCTGTATTTTCTAATACAATCACTAATATTTTTTATTAAATTACTAATATTTTTTGTTTTAATTTAAACAAATGTAATTTTTTTTAGTTGTCCTCTCCTAAACACAAGCTGCTGCTTTATTAGGAGAGTGATTGAAATATTGATGTATATATTATGTTGTAAAACTGTAACCTTGTTATATTTTTCAATAAAAAAAAAAAAAAATATATATATATAGGTATATATATATATATATATATAAACAATGTATAAACAACACGAGGGCAAAATTGTCAAAGTTACCTATAAAAATATTGAATTCCTTAATGTTCTGCGTTTTATAAATTAACTAGCAGACCCGGCCACACGTTGCTGTGGCTAACGAAACACAATGCTATTACCCAAACTTTATAAAATCCACACCAACCGCTTGCCTGCTGCCTGAATTGAATATTTGAATTTCTCGGCTGTTCTCTACTGTAATAAGCATGTATTATACATATAAACATTCCTCTTGATTCAATCTATCTATTGGTGAAAACCGCACGAAAATGCGTTGCGTAGTTTAAAAGATCAATGCGCACATACATTTTGAGCGACTTCATCAAATAAAATAAATCAAATCAAATACCTACTTACTCTTGGACATCTATTTTCCAATTTCTTCCGTAGAACGAATTTCAAAAGTGACTATAGTACGGTCCGCCAGCCGTTTTAAATCGCACAAAAATATGTTTTCTTTGAATTTCTCGGCTTTTCCATAATATAATTTACATGTATTATACATATAAACATTCCTCTTCAATCACTCTATCTATTGGTGAAAACCGTATGAAAATCCGTTGCGTAGTTAAGATTAACGCGCACATACATTTTGAGCGACTTCATTTTATACTATGTAATGATGAAACATTTTGAGCGACTTCATTTTATACTATGTAATGAAACACCAATCAATAAAAAAGCTAATATATGTTAAATTTAGGTATTTGCTGTACCTTTCGATTAAAAAAAGGATTATTCAATTTGGTTAAGTATTTTTGCCTTAAATCCAAATTTAAGTTTGTATGATAAAGGCCGCTGGGTGGCACACCAATACAGCATAATTTTTCATACATGTGGCCGGCGTTGCGCGCTGGCGATGTTTGGGATATTCGATACAAAAACATAATTCGTTCCGCTTGCAATCGGCCTGCACACCGGGACAGGGTAACTTCGCGCGTAACTTTGAGAATTTGCTCTCCCTGATTCACATTATATTAGGCATTATATTGGTAGGTGATATTTTTAATGAGATTCATAGATTTTATATTTTTCGGTAAGATATTATAAAGTAATTTTAGACGATATAATTTACCAGTGCTGCACACAAACACACTGTGCAACCAGCCGCCCTTGACTGTGACCACAACGGGCGGAGGTTTTTAGTTTTTGAGGGTTGGCAACACTTAGTGGTACAGGGGGGTCTCCTGACCAGAAAGAGCATCGCAGGAACATTATTGTACATAAACTCACGTTTTAGTGTCCAGTTGCGTGAAAGTTGTCGGCAAAAAATCCCGCCAAGTGCTGTGATCTGCTTTTTACTCACGGAAGAAATAACACCTACAAGAAAAAAAGGTGAGGATTTCTGAGCTCTATTGGTACTGGAGATGAAAGTGGGTGACTCATTACATGCCTGGGAAAAAAAAACAGTCATCAAAGTGGTGTCACACCAATTCCCCATCTGTGAAAAAATTGAAAACCAAAATTTTAGACAAAAAAATCATGGCCTCGGTGTTTTAGGACCGAAAAGGCATCATTTTGTTCAAATTTCGGCCTCAGGTTGAGATCATCAATGCACAATAATATTGTGTACCCTAAAAAAATTCAAAAGGAGCATTCAAAACAAAAGGAGGGGAATGCTGACCAGAGAAGTGTGCCTTTCTCACGAAAACGTCCGACCTCACAAAGCCTTAGCCACCAATAAGATCGTGGACTCATTTGATCGGGATGTTTTGAACCACTCCCCGTAATCCCCTGACTTGGCGTCTTCAGATTATCATCTTTTCACCTTCCTAAAGGCATGTATGGATGAAAATAAATTTTCAACCGACGAGCAGGTGCAGTAAGTGGCCCTGAAGAGGGGGAAGGAGCTGGCGGGAGAATTCTCCGAGAAGGGCAAAAGAAACTTGTGCCACGGCTCACCACATGCATTGAACGGGTTAGCAATTATTTGGAAAAATAGTCAACAAGTGTATCAACAATATCCTGTACTTTTTTTTTCTAATACACTTTTAAAAAAAAAAAAAAAAACAGTACACTTACTTTCTGGATATGCCTCGTATGTAATATTATGCAAAAACTTCATGTACGTACTTTAATCGTTTAAGCCTTTACGTAATTAGTAATTACGTAATTGAAGTAATTTATGCTTTTCCGTACAACCTGTTGCTCAGCTGCCCTCTGTAGATATTAGTCCAACCTATGCTCTGTAGATATTAGTCACCACTGGGACCGTCATAGATATTCATCCGACCTTAGCTCTGTAGATATTAGTCCACACTCTGAAGTTCGTAGATATTAGTCCAATATATGAGCTCTAGATATTCGTCCGACATACAGGCTGTAGATATAAGTTTCTGGAGTCATCGAAGCCACTTCTCTTCGCTGAATTAATAGGTGTTTAAAAACTTCATTCTCTAACTGTCACTTTTCTAACCACAATTTTTCACATTTGCTGAAATTGTAAAGAATGGATAAAATATCTGGGTACGTCCCACACAAAGATATTGAAATATAAGTAGATGTGCTATCTGCAGTTTTTACTATGTGGGACTGCGCTTCCGGGTGTTGCCGATATTGTTTTTAACAAATAAACTAAATGAATGAATAAACCAAACGAACGTTAAACTAAATGAACGAATTCTTTCCGTATTCAAACAATATTGTTAACCAATACTAATGCTTCAAAAAATCAACGAAATGAACAAATTATTTTTGTAAGCAAACTACTCCAATTAGGGTGTAGTCCGCCGACAGTTGCGCGGACACCATAGCATATCTCTTTTGTATTTGAATATCTTTGGTCCCACATGACGAAACGACCTCGAGAATTTCAAACAGTGAATCTCATTACTAATTCTTCAATATTTACAATGTATATAGGGTGTAACAGCATATACCTGAAGGTTTTAACAAGCGATTCCTGAGCACATTTGTAGTGAATGTCATTTTACTGTCCGATGATATCTTTTTTCATTATGTTCCAGCGGCAAGGTAACACACAAAACAGCGCGCGCAAAATATCATCAGACAGAAAAACTATATTTACTTTTTGTACTCCAAATATGCTTAGGAGTCATTGATTAAAATCAGGAACGTGCTGTTAACTCCCTGCGTATGTATGTATACATATTTATATCTGCGGCTTAATGCTAGAAGTGCCTGTGTCATATTTGATCACTCTGGAATGAAGATTGTTTATCGATTTCTTTGCATAAAAAATGCCAAAAAATATTTTTACTTCTACATTTCAGGTCACGATTTCATAAATCTAGAATATTCATAACAATCAAATAAGGGGCATTCTGGCTACTAAGTTTTTAGTACTAGCCCGCAGATATATGCAATGTGATGATTGGACAACTCAGAATCAACACCTCTGAAAAGTCATTAATCCAATAATTCAAAACAATGTTTAATTCAACGCAATGTTTACACTTTGTATAGCTACCTGTCCTACCTTTATAGCTGTCTCTTTAAAACACAGTTATATTCATTGTGTTGTCTTATCTCTCTCCAACATGAGCCAAACCTCCAGTTAGCGAAATTTCATCTGAGATAGGGCTGCAGTGCCATCTCATTTATTGCATGGCGCACGTAGAGACAAAAGTTGGGTCAACGGGCTTTTTGACTGAGCGTAGGTACATGCAGAATGGGCGAGCTTCTAACTGAACAGTATTCATATCCATTATGGCCAGTGTTTTTTTTTTGTTTTTGAAATAGGCAATTCACCCTAAAAAGAGGGCTTTGTGATGACCAGTTGTTACGCGAATACATTGTGATCTTAGTACATAAGGAAGTTAACTCATAAATATCGTATCACAGGTATAATGAAATGTTAAAAGGTATGTTGTAAAAGGGAAATAACATCTGCCAGCTTTATTTTTAAAGGGGCGCCACTGGTTGATTAACCAGGCTAGCAGATGGGTAAGCAATAATCCTCTCTCAGGGCCTTTGGTATACAACTTTAAGGTTAAAATAGAAGGATTTTAAATAAAATAGACAGTATTGATAAGTAATAAGAAATAATAGATTTATTAAAACATAATAGAAAACATAATTGGGACATTAAAACATATTTATAGTTCTTAAACTCACCTCCCTTGGATCGACCAAAAATTCAAGTAACTAACTAACTAAATAACAAATCTTGGTTTTTCTCATGTTGTAAAGTCTGACAAAATACCTTGAACTGTAGTCAGCTGAAAACAGTATTTGCTCTAACATTTCACTCCAGCCATGGAATATTTGTAAATCCAGGCGAGATTATAATTCCTTCGTCATTAGACAGGTTTAGTCTCCTTGTGATTTATTAAACTTCCATATTTTTAAATATATTGCCTTGATACTTGGCAAGTAAATTCAAATTATATCCTTTGGTTATATTCTGTGGTTATTACGATCTCAGAAATGTGTATTAAAAACACTTTATCGGCACCACGATTTATATTAGTCGCGGCCTTTTTAATAAAGAACCATTTCGGTTAAATAAACAATCGTTTTACTTTTATAATATTAACGAAATAACACGTAAATAAGAATCACGTTAGACTTTAGTAAATAATCCACCACCACAGACTAAATACTAAGAGTCAGTTCTCAATAAATTTTCCAATTTATATATCATATTCGAAAAGAAATAATTGAAATATTTTACTTCCAAAATTCAAAAAAAATAAATTTATGTTGAAGTTTATTATTTTTTTAAATATTATTTAATCACCTCTCGAAATTAGGTACCTGCTTGCCTAAATCTATGATAAAATAAACTTCGAGATATATTGACAAATATTTTTCATAACACAGTGTTTTGATTTGTATAATATATTTTATAAATATAAACTACAATTTTGGGGGGTCATTGTCCAATTGACCTGATGGGTCGGTTGCCCGTGGTTATATGTCAAATCGATAAGATGTAAGATAGCTGATAACAACATGCCAATATTATACTCCTATGCGACGGATTCAACAGCTTGGAAACAAATACTCCGATGTTGTTGATATATTTAATACATCAATTTAAATATACAGGGTATTAAGGGACGTGCTTGACTTACTTTAACCAGTGATTCCTGACATTATTTGGAGTAAAAAATGTAAATGAAATTTTGGTCTCCGGTGACATTTTTGTTGTTATTTTTTTTTTTTCTACAAAAACATAAAAAAATGGTAGTTGTTGAACAGTTGGAGGTGGGGTAAGGGGTTCTTTGGACACCCGCCTGAGTGACCAGTGACGTTATGCAGAAGAAATTTTTTTTTGTTTGATTTTGAAGAAAAAATTTTTGAAAAAAAAAAAAAAGTAGTCAAAAAGTCACCGGAGACCAAAATTTCATTTACATTTTTTACTCCAAATAATGTCAGGAATCACTGGTTAAAGTAAGTCAAGTACGTCCCTTAACACCCTGTATAAGCATACCTTATTGAAGTTTTTTTCATCAAGTAGGGGAATGTGTTGAAGAAACTGTTTGAATTGACTAGCATATTGGTGGTGTTTCGTCGGCTGAAGGAGAGAAGCTATTTTTGTATTTCTTTTTGTTTTTGTTTTTATATTTTATGCCTGCATACTGTGTGGATCAAATTCAATAGTATTTTTGCTTTATATTTGTTTATGTGCAAGTGTTGTAAACAATCATTTCCTGCACTATTTACTAGTATAATTTCGTAAATATTGTTAAGTGTATATATGTATGTAAAAGCCTAAATGGGCGTAAATAAATAAATAGCTACAAAGTGAACACAAAGAATTCGTGAAATATTGATTAAAATGTATTATGTTGCTTCTCCATAGAGTGAAATACTTGTTCCTTGTTACGAAAAGTGTTTTTTTAATAAATAATTTATGTGTATTAAGGTCCTGTGGAAATTAACAAAAATAAAAAATGATTTTCATTCTGCATGGGAAGGGGAAAAGGATTATTAAATAAAGAAATTATTTTAAAAAAATATAACATTTATTAAAAATTAGATACAGTCATAACAAATAAGAATTGCATTATTATTTAAAAACAAAAATGACACAACATTAAACCAAAGAACATTCAATTAAAAATATATTTTATAAAAAAATTATGAACTTAAAACATAAGAGTTCATTACAATTTACAATTTGAAAAACAACCACTTCAATTTAAAATGGTTTAATAATATTTGGATAACTTATAGCGCCGTTTTTGTGAAAAATCACCTCAAGGGCACTGTACAAACAAATAATACATTTCAACAATCTTACTTCCAACTACAAACTAGAAAAACCATTATAACAACTTATGGCTAAAAATTGCATCCACCGGTTCATCGATCACCAATACGAAACTATACGTTCATTGGTCAAATACCAATGAACGCGATGCTTCTTAAAAATGTGTATTTGAGACAAACTAAACTCTTAGAGCAGGTAAAGTTACAATAATTTATAATTAGCGTGAAAAATTTACAGCAAAGCGTCGCCTCATCACGGATCAGCATCACCTGCTACAGCTACGTAATTAAATAATGATTACGGGTATAGTCAACCTCAATATGAAGCTGCCTCGGATGTATACCTAAATCAATTTGAAAATTTTAATGATTCGATAATTTTTAAGATATTGCATACCATACGATAACGGTACAATTATCAAAATCCGAAAAAATTGTTTTTCATTGTTTACGTCTGTGTTCAATTTTTATTATTGCCTTTGGCTTCTATTATTTCGAATTCTTTAAATACTGTTATTTTTCTAAAATTTACAAAAAAAAAACATTTTTTAGTTTCATTTTGCATGATCACAGACTCAAAACATGTAAATAATATTTATATGTCCTCTTAAATTTCACCACATATATCAATGACCACATACCAGTTTCTTGACTATTATTCATTTTCAAATTAATCTGATAATACGCACAATCATGGAATGTTTTATATTTGTATTGTATTATTGTATAGTATTGTATTTGTAACTAAATAATGACATTTGTTCACAGTAAATTTAATAATAATAAATACTTGTATGTATGTATTTATTTAATAAATCTTTTTTTTTAATATCCTTGGCATATTAATAATTTCTGTGAATATTTATTTATTTATTTACGCCCTTGGAGCATTTACATCAATCGTGTAACATAGTACATATAATAGAAATAGAAACAATATAAAATAACAATTATTTTATAGTATTATTTCTCTTCCATTACATTAATAGAAAAATAAATATGGAAATTAATTATCTTTTTGATCGCCGAGGTTAAATTTTCACCATGCGTTGTCTGATTCTATTTTCATAATAACTTGTTTTTTTGCAAAATGATGTTTTTGTAAATTGTATCATCTTACCAGATGATGTATGTATATATTTATAAAAATAGTATATTAGTATATTAGGGTATATTAGAGGAGAGGGGTGGGGGAGGGGGGGGAGTGGAGTGACAAGAGGGAAGGTGGAGGAGGCGGAGTGGGAAATACCATGCGAGCGAAGCCGCGGGAAAAAGCTAGTACAAAAATTACACAAAATAATTCAAAACATGTCAGACTGATATACATATGGAATTTGAAGTTTGCTCTTTTTGTGCTAATATTGTAAATGCGAAAGTGCGTGTTTGTTTGTTACGCTTTCACGACTAAACCAATAAACCGATTTAAAAAATTCTTTTACCAACAGAAAGCTAAATTATATGCAACTGTTACAACGGCGCACTCAACTTTTTGGTTTTTTTTTATGGTTTGGCAATTAAGTGTAGAAATTAAATAAATTGGAACTAAACGTGTTCATTACTATGGCAGCACCGAATTATATGAAGTTTCCTATGGCTGTCATGTTATCGCATGTTACGGTTGATTTATTGACTTAAATCTGAGTAGAAGATCGCTGATTTGATAATATTTTTATTCATTGTTTGCCTGAATTTAATTAAAATGAATAAACCATTACATAGTGATGCAAGAGCGGTTATATTCTGCGTTTTTCAACGCTGCCTAGCCGAGTGTCACGCGAAGAAGATTCTGTCTAATTTAGAAGATGTTTACAAACGAACTGCAGAAATGACTGTTACGTAGTGTAACAGACGTATCAGCGCCTTTACAAGACTGTAAAATAGTACCGGGTTTTTAGTGCACGCCTTCCCGAGGTACACGCTGATGATGATGATTGGAGCTGGCTGGCCTCCCTACATCCAGTGGTAATGGTCCTGGATGCGCCTAGTTTCTGCCTGAGCGGTGCCCTAGCAGTGTCTAGAGTTAGGGCCGACTGCAGCGGTAGGCACCAGGTATTCGTTCAGGCAGAACTTCAGCAGGAAGCAGCAGGTCGAAGATTTCCAGAGGTAGGAAAGAGTAATAAAACGATTGAGGAAGTATTAAACAGTTGAACTGAACATGATTTATTTGAAAAATTCGTCGTATTTATTGGGTTAGTTGAACCCGACGGCGATCGGGCATTGTTTTATACAAAATGTGGAGGGGATTCTGGCCTCGCTCCTCATCGTATAAATAGGGCGACATTTATGTGGCGTCCTCATTTTGGCGGTGTCGCCCATGAAAGTGGTCGATTAAAATTGCAAGTTAAAAATAATTGAAAATATACATTTTTAAGGTGGGCTTCCTGCAGGGGCTAAATATTGTCGGCCTCCCTGTTGGGGCTAAATATTTGTCGGCCTCCCTGCAGGGGCTAAACATTTGCTTGGCTTGGAGGCGGAGCAGACTCTTGTTGCCCCTCTTTCGGGCGGCAAAGGAGTGACTGCTGGGGGCAAAAAAGGAGTCCTCTTGCCCGGCGGCGAAGGAGGAAAAGGAGTAGACTCTAGTTTGCTTTTCCCTGGAAAAGTGGTTTGCTTTTCCCTGGAAAGGTAGTTTGCTCTTCCCTGAAAAAGCAGCTTGCTTTTCCCTGGAAAGGTAGTTTGCTCTTCCCTGAAAAAGCAGCTTGCTTTTCCCTGGAAAGGTAGTTTGCTCTTCCCTGAAAAAGCAGCTTGCTTTTCCCTGGAAAGGTAGTTTGCTCTTCCCTGAAAAAGCAGTTTGCCTTTCCCTTGAAAGGTAGTTTGCTCTTCCCTGAAAAAGCAGCTTGCTTTTCCCTGGAAAGGTAGTTTGCTCTTCCCTGAAAAAGCAGCTTGCTTTTCCCTGGAAAGGTAGTTTGCTCTTCCCTGGAAAAGTAGTTTTCTTTTCCCTGGAAAGGTAGGTTGCTCTTCCCTGGGGCGGGGGCTTTGCCCAGTGGGAAAGGCATCCGCCTCCTGGGGCTGAAGGGTTGCCCTCCTGGGGCGGGGGCTTTAAACAATAGAATAATAAGTATGTAATTTTTACATGAAATTATAAAATGTCCCCGGTGGCAACCTGCGACAGGTAGCGTTTATTTGTCGCACCGGGAACATGCACATTGTTAGGAAAACATTATTTTACATAATTTTATAAAATAAGTATTAGGAAATTTTATACCTAAAGAAACAAAATATCTTTTCACCAAATTTAGTCGCTGGCGGCACGGTACATTAGCATTTCGAGGCCAGAAATTTCAGCAAAATTTCCAAGAAAAGACCTCAAAATGTAAAGGATGCCACCAGCGATGAACTTTGATGAAATATGTTTTGAGGGTGCGAACACGTCCGTTACACGTAGTATAGTTTGTTTAATAAATTTCATTAGTATTACAAGATTTATGCCAATTTTCGAGCGATAATAACCATTACAATCTGATTTGAGGTTATGTTAAAAAAATCCGAATCTGACACTTCCATTTGACAGTTAAAATGCGGCCACAGGAAAAAGGGAATAACTCAATAAAAAAATAATAATATGCAACTTCTTTAAACTCATAGAAAAGTTACTTTTTTCTCGTTTTCTCTTTCTTTCTTTCCAAGTGAATATTATCTAGTGTGTGTTTTTAAAACTACCTTCTATAATAATAATTTTAATGATTTTTCACAGGTAAATCTGAATCAACGGTAAGACGAATCAATCGTCAAGGAAGGGGAAAAGGCAGATGGAAAATTTGAAACACCGGGAAAACGGAAAATGGGCATAATAATAATAAAATATGTAATAGCATAAGTGCTGATGATTGGAAAAATTGTTGCAAACACATGATGAAAATTGAGGCAGAATATTATGCACGAGGCAGTACTATATACATATGATGATATCGATGAACTGCGTTTAGATGAAGATAAAGATACGGAAGAAGAAGAATCACACGAGGACGAAGACAATAATTACATGTTGGGTGTTGAATTAATAGACTTAAATTTTTAAGTACCTACGTTTTTATATCGAAATAAACGCCCACTTAAAACTTGTTTTGTTTTATTTTACTTCTATTAAATTACAGTTTTTTGTGCAAAATTTTTGCAATTCAAGATGTTTTACCATCTCTGTCAAATTGTCGTCATGAAATCACAACAAGGCAATGGGCTCTCATAAGTCAAATTATTGATATTCTGGCCAATTTTGAAGAGGTGTTAGCTAAGTAAAGAATCAACGACATTTTTTTTTTTTTTTACAGTTTTTTAGAGAAAATGTGTCTTTACTGGGGTACCCCGTTCTAAGGACACATTGTACAAGTTTTATTATTTGAATTGTAAGTAAATACCTATGCTAGAATATTACCGAGGAAAATTATGAAGTTAGATCTAAAATAAAGTACAAAACAAGCTTTATTCTTTGTTTGGTTGCAAAGAATCTATTTTCTTCCTTCCCATGTCCATAATCCATATTTTTATGCTTCTTTTGAAGGCGGTTATTTTTTTAATGGATTTCATTGCAAGAGGGAGAAAATTAAACAATTTTATAGAGAAGTATTGCATATTTCTTTGTCCAAAAGTCGTTTTAGTTGTAGGTTGGTAGAATGTAATGTAGACCTTGTGAATCGGCCAGAGTTTGTCTGTGCAAAGTTATCCTGATTTTTGAATGCGTACATTAGAATATATTTTGTATATAATTGTTTCAGTGACATTAAATTCAGCGCTTTAAAAACATAGTCTGTAGGGGTTCTAATGGGTACTCTAAGTATAATTTTCAGAATTGCCCTCTGTGCTATGAGGACTGGTTTTATAGTGGAATCGCATGAGCTTCCCCATCCAATAAGACCATATTGTAGTTGAGATTGGGCTAAGGCGTAATAGATTTTAATTAGCTGTTCTTTATCTAAAATGTTTCTTATTGTTTTGAAAAAATAGGTTAGTTTTTTTTAATTTGTTGCTCACATTTTTCACATTGTCTCAAGCAATCCCAATAATACGAAGTCTTAAATCTTGCCTCAATAAAATAAGCATTAATCCTTCTTCTCATCCTGATGTGAAAAATCTGACACTATTCAGTGGACTTTCGAATAGATTTGAATTTATGGAAAGTGATGAAACTTATCTATTTGCGACAATCCTTGATCCTCGATTTAAAACAAGGATTTTCAGCACACCCGTGGTCGCTGAGGCCGCTCGATCGGCTCTTGATGCTGCAGTTAATGACAGGGTGTTGGTAAGACAGACAAGACCTCTAGAAGAACCTCAACCATCGACAAGTAGAGGAATTTGGCAAGCATGCCAGGAAATAATGGAAAAGGTGGAAGATGAAGAGCCAATTTCGATATTTTCAGGTCAGCATTTAATAAAGTGATTAACTTTTATGAATTCAATTTCTTCAAATGTGTCTATATAATATGTTGATAGTTTTAATTCCTTTTTATTAATTTCTAAATAAAACACTTGTGTTGCAAATTTTTTTTTAAATAAGAAACGACATTTATGTTTATTTATATCACTTTGAATGGTTTTTTCTAACAATCAAATAATAGAATAACAAAACAAATGACAATCGATGATTGCATTCTTATTGACATTATAGGATTAAAATTTAAAGGGAATAAATTTCCTTTACATCTCCCCCCCCCGGGAAAGAAAATTATTGCAAAAATTTTCATTCATCTTCGATATCCTCTTCATGGTTCATCAATGCAGGTGCTGGAATTAATTTCGAGATGTGGAAAAAATTTGATTCTAATTTTTTTCGACCAGTATTTATCTTGTAAATTGAGTTTGATAATTTTTCTATGATTTTGTAGGGTCCGATTCTCAATTCATCGAGCTTCTTCCTGTTAAGTTTGTTTCCATTCTCCACAAAAACAGTATCACCAACTTTGAAGTTAATATGTCTCCTGGTTTTATCGTAAATTATCTTGTTGTAATTATGTGACTTTATAGTATTTTCCAGAGCTTTTTTTCTGTCTTGAATCAAATCGATGTCAGTTTTCTTAAGTTTTAACTCATTTGGCAAAATCGTAACATCTGTGCCGTTAAGTAGGTACTGAGGCGCATATCCAGTGACAGTGTGCTCCGTTTCATTATAGTTTTTTACACAATTACGGGCTATAGTTGTCCAAGCCACTTTTAAGTCATTTTCGTTGATTTTGCATCTAATTTTATTGACTAGCGTTTGATTTAATCTTTCATTTAATCCATTTGAGAAAGGCGAGTTTACTGCAGTAAAAATGATTAGAATATTTTTTTCATCCAAAAATTATTTTGAATTCTCTAGAATTAAGACCCGGATAGTATCATGCCAATGTCATTAGTTTCTGTGGAGTTTAAGAGTTTGATGAAATCGTTGGTATTTTGAGTTTTTGACGTCAAAACTATATGCAAACCTCGTGAAATGATCTGATAGCAGGTGCAAGTATCTCTTTGTTGACCGTGAACCCCCAAAACCACCTATCGTATCAATAGAACATATTTCAAAAGGTTTTGTTGCGGGACCCAAGTAGGACATCAATCCATATTTATTTTGACCTCTTGATTTGTTCTTTAAACATACTGCACAACTTTTGCAAGTTCTCTTTATATTGTTTGTCATGTTTTCTGATGTGTACCATGAGCTTATCATTTTTTGCATTTGATTAATTCCTATGTGACCTAGGTCTGTGTGAATATTTTTGATAAAATCTATGCTGAATTTTTCTGATAGAATTATTTTTTCTTTTTTTTTTTACTTTCTTGTAATAAACATTATTCTCATTTTTGACCTGATCTTTTAACCCCTCCGCAACGTAAGCAGATATATGCGTTAAAAATACGACAGCAGTCAAGTACAATAAGCGTGTTTACACGTCAGCGCGTGTGTCTCCATAGAAACCGTTATAACTCCGTTATTGTTTTAGTTACATCCGTAAAATAAAAAGCGAAAGGTCGATAGTGAATCATGCTGCACATCTCTATTCAAGTTGTCCATAGAAATACATAAAAAGAACATTATGTCAGACGCGCAGTCTGACACATAATTTATCCCGCCAAATTTCCGACGGGCGCCGACATCGTTAATTTCTATTAAATATTTTTATATGAAATGATAAAAAAGTGAGGTGACAAAAGTGTTTATTACACATTTATACAATAGAATAAGTATTGTTGTTTACATAATCTGTGATTTTAGTACCGTTTTCACATAAAAACATCACGTGAGTCATTTTCACATTTTTTTAATGTTTGCATTCTAAATTTTAATATTTACAAATACTAATATTTATTTGTAATATAATAATTCGAAAGCTTATTTTGTAACCTGTCTAAAACAGTTTTTACTATTCGGCTACGTTCAGAAATGTTTCATTTATAGAGCTTTAATTGTGAAGCGGTTATAACTAAAAGTTTTCGTAAAATGTCATTTCGTTTAAGACACCAAAAGCTAATATTCTCGAAAATTCGGAGGGGTTAAGATATCTTCTAATTTTATTAAGTTGACAAATTTTAATTGCTCATCTTGGTTCTCATCTGGTTCTAAGACTGGGTTTCTGCTTAGACAATCAGCTTCAATATTGTACTTTCCTGGAGAATATTTCATTTGAAAATCATATTGGGATAAGTAATATGTTAAGTCACCCAGCTCTTCATCGGTTCTAGATTTGATATTCATATTTTCCAGCGGTTTGTGATCTGAATAAACTGTAAATGATACTTTGAGGCTTTCCTTGGATTGAGCGAGACTACAGCCAAATAAAGTGTTCGCGTGAATTTAGAAGTAATTTGTTTAGATGGTTTCCATGGTCCGCAGGTACGCTATTTCTTTATTTTAGTTAATTGGTTCTTAAATTTGAGAATAGGTTATGTTTTTTTTGGGAAATGAATCCCGGTCCCTTGAAGGGCAACGTTGTATTGAAGATTTAAATATAGTTGTAATTGTTACTAGATAATCTCTTTTATTCACCTAGCCTAACTATCCTTACCGGAGGGAAAACTGTATTTTCCCTTCCCACCAACCTGAGGGAGTTTCTCATGCTCTGTATAAAAAAATGGTACCAAGGAACCATTATGGTGCACCCTGGACAGAGCCGCCGAGAGGGCACCTTGGCCAAGTCTGAAACTTGGGGCCCGGGCCTAAGGGGGGCCCGGGCCTAAGGGGGGCCCGGGATTTTTTACTAATAAAAGCCAATGTTACTCGGAGCTGTCAAGCACGCCATCGTGCCGGCCGGCCCGCTGGCTGTGATTCAGTGGGAGGGGGTGATGCGGCCGCCCGCTGCCGCTCGTACTCACCCCCCCCCCCCCAGTCCCAAATTAAGGGCATTTAACAGTATATGAATACATTTGAATGTCTACTTATGTCTTCGACATGGTTTAAAGTGTTGTCTGAAATAAGCTCCTGGAGTGTAGTTTTGCAAGTGAGACAAGCAACTATGGACGTTGAAATTGTCAATTTGCAACACTTAGTTGAAAACCTAACTACCCTTTGTTCTAAGTGGACTACAATATTAAGAGTGTAAACTTGTAGCTGAGAATATTGGAATTTCACAAGAACGGGTGAAATGCAGATCCTGCCAAAATCTGGAAATTTAATAGAAAGGCACTTTCTAGATGAGAAAAGTGTGGAGAAGCTGAATAAAAAAAAATTATGGCGCGCTCGGCAAAATTGAGGGAGATACAGCCGTTCAAAGTATTGAGAAAATGTAACTTCGGCAGTAGACAAGCAGCGGAGCGAAATATAATTTCAACCAATGACGCTCCTTGGCGCCAAAAAAACCGGTGTAGCAGTGAATGGCTGCATATATAACGAGTATGCTTTGCGGCCGCGCGTCATTGTATACATCGTATTCTCTGTTCCTTTTGCTTGCAGCTATGCGCCTGTTAGAGATAATGCGTTGTGCAAAGACACTGAAAAGCTGTTGTGTAAATTGCGTGAGTGGAAATTAATACCTAGCGAACCGAATTATTTGTGCAGGAAATGCGTTAAAGTTTACCCGTATATACTACACTTGCTACTTTCATTTTATTATTTTTTTCTAAATCTAAGATATATTTATTTCAAGTTTGGATCTAAGATATATTTTTTTCAGTTTTGCCTGTCTGGACTTGCATAAGTAAGGAGCCGGAACGGAACTACCATTTAATCATTTTGTATTGTCTTACACCCCATTAAGGGGGTGGACTAGACCTATGACCGTGCATCAACAGAGGAGATGACTCCCAAGGCAGCGGTTGCATAACCCGGCCGCGCCTCCCCCGTCGCCATGAGCGGGCCTGAAGACCAACCGTTGCGGACCGGTGCCCTTCCGCCCTGCCTCCGGTGACCCGATGCTCACTTTTATCCCTAGGGTCTTCAGGTCTTTCCCTCTTTAATTCCAACACCTTCTTCGAGGGCGTACCGAGAAACCGGCTTAGGGGCGCGGACACCGAGTCCCGCTTGCGACTAGACTGATGGCTCCGCTTATCCTCGGCGGGACTGCCGGACGACTGCAACTCAGTTACTTTGGTTAAGTCGTACAATCTCATCATAACATGTATTTTTTTTTCTAGTAACTTTTCCTCTTTTCTATTAATAAACTTTGTTTTCAGCTATATCCAGTGGCGGAGATGAGACGTGATACTGTGAAATAAATAAGTAACACCATGTACGCACTCGCATACTGCGCCTGCTAACAATGTATGCCCGGACATTGGAGGTCTAGAGTCATTTTAATAAAAAAAATAGCTTCTTTATAAATAAAAAATTAGAGTCCTGACGTGTACGGTGAAGGAGGAAACCATCTGTTTCCTTAGAACGCCGTGGGAACCTCCAACCTCCAGTGCCTATATTATTATTTTATAGTTTGTGGAGTTTTTACTATAATTTTAAAAATATTCCAATTTAGTATTCCATTACTAACGTATCTGTTACTGTGTTGATATTATAATAGTTTAATTTTGGCCTTAAGATATAATGAACAACCAAGAATATGTACAGTGGGTTGCCATATTAATAGGGACAGTAACATTTTTTTGGTTTTTTGATGTTAACGTTGTCTCTACTTCTAAATTACTTGGATATGGTGGCCATCCCCTTATTATTTTTGCTGCTGGTATCACCACTGACACTTTTAAGAAGTGGCAACACTGGCAAAGCTTCACATCTGTCAAAAATTTAAGGTTATTTCTAAGTGGCCAGCATTTTTGTGAAAACGCGTGATCGAGCGTCTCGTAAATAAATATTCAAAATAATTATTTTAAGGAGTTTTATAAGTTCAGCTGTACAAATAAGTAAGTAATAATTAATTATCTATTAATTTTGTGTAGTTTTAGTTCATTTTTTTTATTTCAATGAATAGTTTTGCCATATTGACCCCAATATTGTGTTTTTTCAGGATGGCCAGGTCTTCAGATACGTCCCCAAGGAAATGTGCGGAAATAAAAACACTTTTACTAAACACTAAACATTCCCAGAGGGTAATAGCAGCCCTTGCAGGTGTTTCAAAGTCTGTTGTTAATAGGATAAAGAAAAAAATCTATGAAAATGTACCCCTTGAAGCGGATCGTAATGGGAAATGTGGCCGAAAAAGAATTACCACACCTCGTACTGACCGCAAAATCAGAGACGTGTGTCTACAAAATCGCAAGAAAAGTGTTTCTTTTCTGACCCTGTTGATCAATGAAGGAGGTATCAAGGTCTCTCAAAGGACAGTCCAGAGGAGATTGGCGGAGGAGGGCCTTGTTGGTTATCGGCCAGCTAAAAAACCTCGCCTCACAGCAGCCATGACGAAGAAACGACTGGAATGGGCCAAAGCACACCAACACATGACTATTGAGGACTGGAATAAGGTAATTATGTAACATTATTGTGGTTTACAAGCTTTTAAAAAATTCCAGTGGTGTGATTATAGACTTTTCTAGGTGTGCTTCTCTGATGAGTCCATTTTCCAAATTTTGGTGGACAAATCATCGTTCGTCCGACGACGCAAGGGAGAGAAATTCCACCCGGACTGCCTTGTGGAGACGATTAAACACCCTACCAGTATCATGGTGTGGTCTGTCATCTCTTCCATGGGGATGGGGCGCCTCCACATCGTGCAAGGGACTATGAGGCAGGATCAGTACAGACAAGTACTGGAAAATCGGTTGATACCTCAAGTCGAAGAATGGTTCCCTGGTGGCCAGGATTTTGTTTTTATGCATGACTCCGCACCCTGCCATAAAGCCAGGTCTGTCACTGCATTCCTAGCTGAAAAAAACGTGCAGGTTTTACCTTGGCCTGGGAATTCCCCTGACATGAACCCCATTGAAAACCTGTGGGAGCTCACGAAGAGGGAGATTGCCAAGGAAGTGATCACTACCAAGCAGCAGCTCATCGAAAACCTCATCCGGGTATGGCATCACTCTCCTGAGCTAAAGCGAAATGCAAAACTGTGCATTGAGAGTATGCCACGGCGTGTACAAGCTGTAATTGCGGCCAAAGGCGGTATTACAAAATATTAGCTTTCTGTGCGATAATGTTTTAAAATAACAAAACAAAAAAAAATAAATGCAAATTTACAACAAATATGGTCTATAAATTATCCAAATGAATTGTTCTTATTAATAAATAATAAAAACTGTACCTAAAGTCATAAATATCTTTGTATTGCGAGTACAAAGTGAGAAAAACGTATTTTTCATAGGTGTCCCTATTAATATGGCAACCCACTGTAAATACACACACACAGTAGCCTAAAACAATAAACACAAGTATTTTATTTTGAGTATTCACCATAACTTTTTAAATATTTCCATTGAATAATTATGCTAAATTCCAATGATTGGTATAATGGTATAAGATACCAGAAAATAAGAAAAGGTAATAAAATAGTATTCCTAGCAGCAGCAGGTTAGCATGACATTTTTAATTGTTTTCTCTCTCCCCCCCCCCCTCCCCCGGTAAGTTGTGGGGAGGGGGCCCGGTATAGTCTGCTAGACTTGGGGCCCAGATTGGTTGTCAGCAGTCCTTACCCTAAATGTTAGTACCTACCTAAAAAAATTGCCTTTTAAAAAAATTATTTTATTATACAAACTTTTGGAACGAATTTGGAGTCCCATAAGACTTGATTGTGTGCAAAACAGGGCGTTCCGTCTCATTGACAATCCGATGTAACCAATTGCCATATCTAATGCACATTGAAGCACCCACCACTCTCCCGCCCCGGTATAGGCGACTTATTGTTGCCGCTTCGGAGCTCTCGCAAGAATCTACTTTTTTTTTTTATAAACGACTCTACACTTAACATTTGTTTTTTTAATTTTTTTTTTTAAATATTTATTGAGTTAGTTTATACTACATGAATATAAACTAATAAGCACAATGTAACATTTCATTTCATAAATTTAAATATTTTTACAGTAAGCATAACATTTCTTTTGAAATACATTCATTCTTTCTTCATTCTTCATACTTTCAGGCATTTCATCATACATCTTTAGTCCTCTGTACATTAGGCAGTTCTGTGATTTCGATTTCTTCATTTGAGGCAATCGAACTCTGTTTATATTTCTTTTTTCATAATTATGAACGTCCCTATTAAAAACAATTTCATGTATAACGAATCTAGAGCTTCAATGTCCCCGCATACGTTGTTAGAGGGCGGTATGCAGGCGCGCCTACAGGATTGCACTGTTATAGTCACTTCTACAATTCTAAAGCCCATGGAGTTAATCAGCCTCATGGACAGTCAAACGAGTTGTTAGTAGCCTCAACCAAAAATAAAGTAAAGAAAAAAGAACAAAATATACAGCAACCGTCGTGAGTAATAAGCTCACGACAGCGGATGACTATGGTCAATCCAGCGGGCGGCGCCGAGCACTGTTCAAAAGAAAAAAAGAAAAACAGATAACAGAGAGTATATACACTGAAGAAGTGGTATTGCCACACTCTGTCAACCGGCAGTCCCCGAGACAGTGAAGAAGAATGAATGTCCGGCCTCCCGACAGCCAGCGGCGTCGTCCGTAAGCCAGCTAACCGGTGGTGCCTAGACGAGAGTAAATGGAAGTCAAGGAAGAAGACCCTAGGGAGAAAAGCGTCGGGTCGCCGGAGGCGGAACGGACAGCTTTCGGTCGCCGTTCGGCCTTCTCCCCAGCCTCTTCATGTCACGGGGGGTGGCGCGGAAGACAGGTGCAACTCCACCAGTTCTGTAGGGTCGGCCAGTAAACATAGGCGGGGACACGCTCCAGAGTCCTACCCCATAATGGGGAAGAGGACGGTACATAACAGACAACGGAGTTCAGTTCTCGCATTTAAACGTAACTGAAAGAAAATATATAAGTAACCAATCCAAAAAAACGACAAAATAAAAGAAAAGCGTGTAGGAGTCTTCGCTTGGTGTGAAATTTCACCAATTAACTAACAAAAAAATAATTCAAAAGCATGAGGGTTGCAGTAAAACATAAGGTAATGTAATTATTTCTCGAAGAGTTCGAAGCTATATTGGGAAATATCGAAATTAAAGAATCTGTCATAGTTCTCGGGGATACGAACATAAATTTACTTAATTATCAGGAATCAATTGTAATGCAATACGAAAACATGACGGCTAAATTTGGATTTTTAAAATGTATTAATGATGTTACCCGGGAAGCCATACTGACTAACTACGTAACGGCTACATGTTTAGATCATATCTATGTAAGAGAGAGAGAGACAAATGAAATCAGCTCATGCGTATGCGAAACTATCATAGCGGACCATTACCTTATTGCGACCACGATTCGTTTCTCTACTTATGAGATAGGTACCTCCAATAAATCGCACCGTACGAAATATACAGTAATATCGGGAAAAAAAGTGGATCTACTGATTGAAATCACAAATTGGAATGAAATACTAAACATAACGGAACCTAACTTAATATATGAAGAAATTAAATCTAAATTTAAATATATTTACGAAAAAAGTACCATAACTAAATCAAATACAAATAAACATCGTAATAACCAAAAAGATTGGATAAATTATAACCTCATTGAAAATATACAACTACGAGACACACTATGGAGAAAATGGAAAAACACCCCTAACAATAAATTATATGAAATCGAATACAAGAAATACAGAAATAAACTGAATAAAAAAATATTAAACACAAAAAAAATATATTATAATAATAAATTTAATCATTGCTTTAAAGACATTAAAAAAACATGGAATGAAGTAAATCAAACATTGGGAAGGAAAAATAAATCCGATTGTGACGAAATCATATCTAAATATTTCTTAAATTCTCAAGCGGCGGATGTGACGGTAGAAAACTTTGCAAATTTCTTTGACGAGGGCGTAAATCAGTTATTACACGAATGCAACGTTCGAGCGTCCGAGTGGAATCAAGAACATTTGCAACATTCAATGTACCTACCAAGAGCTAATGCGAAACAAACTGAATGCATTATCGGACGAATGAAAAACTCCAAGACACCGGGCGTGGATTTAATTCGCATGTATGATCTAAAAAAACACGTAAAATTACTTAGTCCTATGATTACCCACCTAATAAACAGAATTATTGACACAAGCATCATTCCAGCTGAATTAAAATGCAGCATCATAAGGCCCATTTATAAAAATGGAGATCACACCGTAATAAATAATTATAGGCCTATTTCATTGTTACCGGCATTAGAAAAAATCTTAGAAAAATATATATCTATAAATTTGGATAAATATTTAAATAAATTGGGCATTATTGATGAATGTCAGTATGGCTTCCAAAAAAAAAAGCTGTGATAAACTTCTCGAAAAATTTTCTAATTATATAAATTCACAGCTTAACTCTAGAAAACATGTACTGGTATTATTCATTGATTTCTCAAAAGCTTTCGATACACTCAGCCACACACAATTAATCAAGGTACTTGAAATCATAGGAATCCGTGGTAAACTGCTATCATTTTTCAAAAACTATTTAACAAATAGAAAAATGTACGTTAAGATTTTGAATGAAATGAGTAATTTTAGATTTATAAAATCAGGAGTACCGCAAGGGTCAATTTTAGGCCCTAAATTATACATTATATATGTCATTGCCTTGTCTAAACTGTTTAAAATAGCCCGTAGATTCATTTTTGCAGATGATACTGCACTAGTTGTATCAAATGAAAACCCAGAAATAGCAATTAATGAATTGCAAAGAGACTTTAACGAGCTACTCAAATGGTCTCATGATGTAGGACTAATTATTAATGTCAAAAAAACTAAATGTATGTATATAAGATCACCGAGCCTGAAAATGTGGAATTTACCTAAAATAATTGCACACAATTTTGAATGTATACATAAAAAAATTGATAACATTTGCTACTGTGAAAGAATTGATTTTACAAATGAATATACTTACCTTGGCATAATCGTAGATAATAACTTTAAATGGGATAAACAAGTGATTAAAATTTGTAACCAGCTCCGATGTTTGGCGAGTAATTTTTATAAATTAAAATTTGTGTTGCCTCGATGCACTCTCAAACTTATATATCATTCTATGGTCGAATCCATACTTAGATATGGAATTCGAACTTGGGGACACTCGAGCAAAATTAATATTAAATACATTCAAAATTTACAAACTGCTATAATTAAAAAAATTGTTAAACCTAGCATTTACAATCAAAGAAACAACCTAAAATTATTGTATGGGTCTGAGGGCCTACTTCCAATTAAAGGGCTTCTCTGGTACATTATAATTATGGATAATTCGGGAGAAAGCAAGTATAAAAATTTATTGGTGCATAATCACACAAGATTTACTGAGAACAAAGGCCTAAAAATACCACGAATATCAAATAAGTATGGTAGCAGAACGCTCGAATATATGATACCCTTGATTTACAACATGTTAAATCAAAACATTAATTTAAAAAATAATGAGGAACCCTGCCATAAACTCACAAAAAAGTGGTTAATAAATGAACAACATATTTATCTATCTTAAATCTTATATTAAGTATTAATATTGTAACCTAGGCTAATCTGTGTTATGTAATAATATTAAATGGTAGAACCTACAGACAAGCTGATCTGTCACAGCTTTGTGGGACTACCCATATCTTATATTATATCAATTAAATAAAAAAAAAAAAAATAAAAAAAAAAAATAAAAAAATTGTAAAAATAAAAAAATAATAAAGCTTGAGCGTTTAGTTACGCTAGGCTTATAAAGCCTAAAAGAAAAGGAAAATTTGTGAAAGCATAAAAACCCAAAATATCAATGTAAGCAGTAAACAACCAAAGAAAAAATATGTACAGGTGTAAAAGTGTAAAGCGAAAAAATAAAAGATAGTAAAAGAAAAGAAAATAGAAAACTGTACATCCTGGCAAAATGGTAAAGAGTTAAATCAAAGAAAGTCCGTGGTAGATCAGGAACAAGTACACCTGGTGTCAAAAATCTCTAGTCAGCGACTCTAAGCTCAGGCCATCTCTCAACCCAGACCCTTGCAATCAAGGTCAATGTCTTATTCGAAACCAAATCAGTATTCCATACTGGTCTGATGGGTACATCCAAACCATCGAGCATTTCCTCTCTAGCATCCATCAAGATCTCGCAGTGCCACAGAATGTGCTCGGCTGACTGGTTCGTAGATCCGCATGCGCAGTTGGGATGGGGAGACAGGGCGAGGGTGGGAAGTCTCCCCCTGAATTCCCCATGCCCGGACAGGAGCTGGGTGATGTGGTGGTCCAGTTTGAGATATGCCCCTTCCATTCTGATTTTAACTGATGGGAAGAAGGAGAAAGTCCATCTTCCCATATTCGATCTATCCCAACGGACCTGCCACTCTTGGAGCGACAGATCCCTCATTCGTCGTAGCAGCCCAGGGAGAGTCCCCGGCCCACCCGGAGTAAGAACAACGCCTAGGTGAGTAGCCGGGGTTCCTCTGGTTAATCTCTGCTTAGTGAGCACTTCCCTGATTTCTAGATCGATTGGCAAAATGCCGGCCAAAACAGGCAAAGCGTCCGAAGCAACGGTTCTATACCCCCCGGATAGTGCCAACAGAGGAGTTCGTTGGCCCCGCTTGAGAGCCAGGAGTATAAGCGAGTTATCCAAGCGGTGCTCCCAAACAGACGCGGCATACGAGACTTGTGCCACGTATACGCATCTGTATAGAACACGCAAAGCCGGATTACGCAGTCCCCACTCAGCTGTGGAGTCTCCTAAGCTTAAAGAAGAGGGCTAAATATCTAATGCACAGACAGAATGTAGGCATGCTGAATGCTAATATACATTTTTTTTCAATTTACTTGTTAAATTTAAAAATCCTTAGCAGTTTCAAAAACAGTTTTTTGAGCCTTCTGTAAAATTTGATAAATATAAATTACGCATGATAATCATAAATAATTATTTTATTTTATTATAATGTTTGTATTTTTCACGAATGTTACCAATGTGCGTTTAAGGCGTAAACCGAGAAGTTATGGGTAAGGCGGATTCCTTCTTCTGTTGGTTGTAAAGTATGCTGAAGTCTCGTAAAATATTTTATCATCGCTCCCATAAACAGGCATGTGGCATTTACGATTTCGAATTTTCTCCAAAATGGTGGATCACCTCAATAATAGATTGGAAAATCAAATAGTTCTCCAAAGCAAAAGGGGAAAACACTCACCTGACCAGAAGAATCTAAAAACATCATTAAGGATCACATTATGTCTTTTCCCACAGTACCGTCACACTACTGTAGGGTGAAGACTTCATTTAAATATTTAGCAGCCGATTTAACATTGCACTATGTATGTTGAATTGTGTAAGGATAAAAATTATGTACTTGAAAAAAAGGTGATTGCATTGAAACATATTTAACACCTGTAACCTAAAGTTCCATCAACCACGCAAAGATATGTGTGACTCGTGTGTTAAATACGAAAATGCTAATAGGGAAGAAAAAATATTTCTTTCAGAAGAGTATGATCGCCATACACAATGCAAAATTGCTCACAGAATTATAAAATCCAATCTAAAACCCTTGGTTCAGAATCTACTGTTAATTTCATCGAGTTTGATTTAGAAGCCGTTGGATGTTGTCCAAAAGTTCACTCATTTAACTATTTTTAATGTTGGGAGTAATTTGGCTTTGGCTGGAAATTACATATGGCATGAAGGAGTGGCTCAGATGAAATGGCTTCATGTATTTGGTAGCTAATGCTAATGCTAATGGAAAGAAGCTCATTCTGAGGAGTGATATACAGCAGTTTGGTGGTTAAAATAGGAATGTAAATTTTTCTGCAATGCTTTTTTACGCCGTACGGTCTTTGGATATTCCGTATATAGAGCATGCTTTTTTTGAACTAGCGCATTCTATGATGGAATGCGACTCGGTTCATGCCCATATTGAAACTTCTACAAAGAAAATTAATATATTTGATCATGGTACACAGCAGTTTGGGACCGTCTGTATCAACAGAAAGCTACCAGAAAGCACCTAGCTGGCGCTCGCACAGGATCAACTTGCCACCAGGTCTACGAGGTGCCTACTAACCTGCAACACATCCTAGTCGAACAGGGAAAGGTATTTGTGGACTGGACAGTGTGCCGGGTCTGTGATTTTATTGGCCTCACTGTGTGCTTAAGGTGTCTAACGATTGGACACTCTTTTAAGTTCTGTAAAGACCAAACAAGATGGTCACTGTGGCCAGAATGGTCACACTCGCAAAAGTTGCCCAAATAATGCTGTGAAGGTAATTTACACCATCTGCAAGCCCCCCACTCATTCTACCGAGACAGCGAGAACTGCTCGGCATACCTAGCTGCGCTTTCTAGGGACTTCTCCACAATCAGCTAGAAATATGCATGTCTAACCTCAAACCAATTCCCATTGTAAAGAGGTTGTAAAAACTCGAAATTTAAAAAAAACAGACTATGTAACAATTTCCAACTATCTCAATATGATCGACTGGTCATTCTTATATAGCGATGCTGATATCAATGTGCACCTTAATTTTTTTTACTCCATTGTTAACCCTTTACGGCGCTGAATTGCAGATCTGCATCATACCATTTGAACTCCTTCGATTGTTCAAAGAAACAAAAAAATAGCATTTAGCGCAGTGTCGCATACCCACAGCAAAGCTTTCTTACGAATTAGTTTGTTTTATTTATACTAGATGGCGCTACTTGACATTTTGTGGTCATTTGAATATAAAAACTTGTCATAACCGGTTTGTGTAGTTCGCAAGCGTGTTCAATCGTTTTTTTTTATTACTGATATTGAAAATATCGCCGTGAAATTGTGCTGAAGTAACAGTAGGGGGAGTCCGTATATTATCGGACAACGTATGGTATCGTACAAGTATTATTTCTCTTCCTGGCTTGTAGATAGGGCGATGAAAGTTAGTTCACAACATTGCCGCACTAATTCTTGGTGCCCAGTGTTTGCATGGCTCTCGCCAAAGCAGGTTGTGTCGTGTTGTGCCCAGAAAACGAACTTTGACCACCGGATATTGTGTCCTCAGCTTTATTCGAAGACAAATAAAAGGTACGTTATTAATTTAATTACATTTGTGTATATAACACGGTACACTACATTTTAGTGGCAATTAAATGACGATCTTATTTTTTGAAATTTGTGTCCCATACCAGGTAGGCGGTTATTTTTTTAACCCCACGTCGTTTGGTTAATATCGGACATGACTGTTACAGATGATACCGGACACACGAATAAATGCTTATTTTTTATTTATTTATTTAAATTAATACACCTACACCAAATGAAGTGTTACATATTTTTATACACTTATGTACAGAGGGTTTGAAATTGTTGATTTAAAAATATTATTTTCAAAAAGACATTCTGTTTTTTTTCCATTTCTCTAGATAATGCCGAGATTCAAAAAAAAAGTGGGAGCAGGGGCTCGAGGTGAATGGAATATTTGTAATATGAAGTCAGCAGTGGAATACGTTCGTGAAAAGAAGATGACCATTCGTGAAGCTGCCTTATATTTTGATGTCCCTAAAAGTACACTTAATGACAGGTTGTTGAAATTGAAGAAAGGACTCCCAACTGAGCTGCACGTCGATATGGGTGGTTATAAGCCCACATTTTCAAAAGATTTTCAAGACTGTTTAGTTAATCGTGTCAAGGATTTGGATAACCGCTTGATCCCGTTAACAAAAGATGAGTTCTTGGAACTTGTATTTAAATTGGCTGAATCCCAGAAAATTCCTCATCGGTTTAATAAGGAAAAGAAAAAGGCTGGTAGTGAATTCTACTATTCATTTCTGAAGAGACATCCAGAATTGTCGTTACGCACCCCAGAATCTACCAGTATTGCGAGGGCCGTTGGATTTAATAAACCGCAGGTTCATCTATTCTTTGAAAAATTACGTAATTTGAGAAACCAATTCAACTTTTCTCCGTCTCGCATATACAATGCTGATGAGACAGGAATAAGTTGCGTTCATAAGAACACATTTAAAGTTCTAAGCACGAAGGGGAAAAGGCAAGTGGGGAAAATGACTTCCGCAGAAAGAGGCAAGACGATAACACTTCTTTTCTGCATCAACGCGGCTGGTGACCATTTCATACCTCCACTCTTCATTTTTCCCCGCACGAAGATTCCTGAACGTTTGAAAATGGGTGCACCAGTAGGAAGCACGTTCCATGCTCAATCCAGTGGATGGATAAATGGGAGCATATTTTTGAGTTGTATCAAAGCATTCGTGCACAAAGTGAAGCCAACAGCACAAGATCCAGTGTTATTGATAATAGATGGTCACGGAAGTCATAAGGAATATGACGTTATAGTGTTTGCCCGTGAAAACCATGTTCATATGCTAAGCATTCCTCCACACACGTCAAATAGGTTACAACCACTAGACCGCACCTTCATGAAGCCTTTCAAAAACATGTTCGATGTGGCTTGTACTATGTGGATGCGTAAAAATCCATTCCTCAGAATAACTGAATATGACATAGCTTCTCTTGTCAACTTTGCATTCTCCAAAACATGTCGAATGGAAATATCGATAAATGGTTTCACAGCTTCGGGTATTGAACCATTTAATCCTGACATTTTTACAGACTTAGACTATCTACCATCTGAAGGTTTAGATATTTCTGACGTTGATTATGAAACAAATCGGTTACAGGAGATTATTTCAAGGAATGAAATAAATCAGCTACAGAAGATTGTTTCACAGGGTGAAACACAATCTCCAAAGCATTTACCACCCCGTGAATCTTCTCTAAGTGTAGAAAATCTCACAATAATTCCACCCCAAAACATAATTCTACCCAACGTCAGAAATTTATACCAACCCCGTTCACTGCGTGATCTGTCACTAAGTGAGCTCAATTTTTTGTTGGGGAAGTCATCTGATTTGAAAAAAATCCCCATTATTAATTCGTGCCGTGCGTCTGAACCAATGATCTTGAAAACCTTTCGTTTGAAATCCACTTCAACTTCAACAAATATCCCTAATGAAAGACCGCAAATATTATCAATGGTCACTTTCCAGCCAAAGTCTCCAAAACCATCAACTTCAAAAGAATTGTTGTGCCAGTCATCAATTGCGGATGTTTCTTATTCTACAAAGGACCAATTTATGGAATTGATCGAAATAGTTTCAAATGTAAATGATGCTGTTACAAAATCCGCTTCAACTTCAACAAGCATCCCTAACGAAAGACCACAAATATTATCAATGGTCACTTTCCAGCCAAAGTCTCCAAAATCATCAACTTCAAAAGAATTGTTGTGCCAGTCATCAATTGCGGATGTTTCTTATTCTACAAAGGACCAATTTATGGAATTGATCAAAATAGTTTCTCCTGTAAATGATGCTGTTTCACGAAGGATGAATTCCAGAAAAAGGCGTTGCACAAAATCAGAAATTTTGACATCAAGCCCTTATAAAAGGGATATTGAAATGAAACGCGATGAAACTAAAGAAAAGGAATTAGCCAAAGAGCGCAAAAAGGAAGAACAGAAAAAGAAGAGAGATGCCAAAAAACTAAGATTAGACTTAAGTTTAAAAGTAGGGCAGGAGAAAAAAACTGGGGATAAAACTAAAATAAAAAGAAGTTCAGTAAAACCATTGAATTTAGGTGCACTTCTAAAGAGTTCAAAAATTGTAAATAATGAAGCCAAAACACAAGTACCAGGTCTCCTAATCAAAATAAAACAAGAAAAGCTAACAGGAAACAGTATATGCCAAAAAGATTTTCGAATCAGTAAATCAAAAAAGAATCCGCCCAAAAATAACAAAGACAAAAATGTTAACACCATCAATTTTAAGAAAGCAGATAAACTAAAACTACATAAGAAGAATAACAAAAATGAAGTTTGCATAATCTGTGGAGAAAGCTTCGAAGAGGACTGGATTCAATGCCAAGGTTGTCACGGATGGGCTCATGAAAATTGTACAGGTCTTGAATCTTACCAGCATTTTTACAAATGTGAATTGTGCCAGAAATAATTTTTATTTTCAGTATAACGTGTTATGTAAAGTTTGAACACGGTTTTACCACTTTTTTTAAATCCTTTTTTTATAAAAAAAAAACATGAATATTTTTTGTCCACTTTTGTGTCCGATACCACCTTTGATGTCCGATATTAGACAACTCTTTCAAATACTTTGTTAGCATTTTTCTTGTATTTCTCTTGCTTGTATTTTTTTAAAATAAATATAGTGTCTTGATGTATGAGAAATCTTTTGTATTTAATCATTAGTAACCGTTTTATTATAAAACCAAAGAAATTACGGTGTTAAACCAAAGAGCTAATTTGTCCGATAACACCCGTCGAATTCCGATAATAAACGAAAATTTCGTAATTTTAAAATCAAAATTTTGGGAAACGGTGATGGTTATTGATTTTTAAAATTAGCATAGCATGTAGATCTGTCCTTTCCACTTATGATAATTCATAAATCGTTTATATTGAAGCAATAACAACAAAATACAATTGATCAACATTATGCGTCCGATAATATCCGTACTCCCCCTAAGTGCTTATTTTTGATCAATTTGATGTATGTATTTTCAATGAATTTTACTATATTTACGGGGATAAGCTACACTTTTGTTATGATGCAGTAATGCATCATTGCGCTGAACGATTATAATCCATTAGTTTGTTTCTAGAAAGAATGTTTTTTTCTTTCAGTCTCATTATGAGTTCGAAGCTTCCACGTTTAGGTGCCAAGCTTCCATCTTTTGTCGACTCAAGAATTGGAAAATATTCTGGACCATTGGCAAGATAGTGATGATGGCTTAGACTACTCAGATGACGATGACGTAGCTGATCCATCGTACATATTGGAACGGAATGGGCAGAATTTACGCGAAGATTCGGATGAGGAACCAGAAGAACAGGACAACAATATCTTGGTCACCAAACTAGGGGGACAATATCAGCACTGTAGTTGCGCAATGTGAGACACCGCCTGGTGTTCCAATACCGAGTACCAGTTCAACTACTACTTCAAGAAGTTCACGCGCTCCTAAGACAAATATTTTATGGAAAAATAAAAAATTAGAGCTTAGCGAAGACCAGATGAAATTTCGGGGATCTTCTATCTTACCCAACGAAATATTAGAGCTACAGACTGTTACTCAGATAACAAAAATGCACTATGGGTACGCCATAATATTATGTGAATACAGTATAGTAACGTGTTACGACTCTTGACTGAGCCTAAATTGTTACGCGAATAAAGTAATTATTGGATAGACCAAAATTCATTTAAAATAATTGATTCTATCCAACTATCTATCTTGTACAAGGGAAATAACATCTGCCAGCTTTATTTTTAAAGGGGCGCCCACTGGTTGATTAACCAGGCTAGCAGATGGGTAAGCAATAATCCTCTCTCAGGGCCTTTGGTATACAACTTTAAGTTTAAAATAGAAGGATTTTAAATAAAATAGACAGTATTGATAAGTAACAAGAAATAATCGATTTATTAAAACATAATTGGGACATTAAAACACATTTATAGCTCTCAATCTCACCTCCCTTGGATCGACCCAAAATTCAAGTAACTAAATAACAAATCTTGGTTTTTCTCATGTTGCAAAGTCCGACAAAATACCTTGAACTGTAGTCAGCTGAAAACAGTATTTGCTCCAACATTTCACTCCAGCCATGGAATATTTGTAAATCCAGGCGAGATTATAATTCCTTCGTCATTAGACAGGTTAGTCTCCTTGTGATTTATCAATCCTCCATATTTTTAAATATACTGCCCTGATACTTGGCAAGTAAATTCAAATTATATTCTTTGGTTATATTCTGTGGTTATTACGATCTCAGAAATGTGTAAAACACCTTATCGGCACCACGATTTATATTGGTCACGGCCTTTTTAATAAAGAACCATTTCGGTTCAATAAACAATCGTTTTACTTTTATAATGTTAACGAAATAACACGTAAATAAGAATCACATTAGACTTTAGTAAATAATCCACCACGACGGACTAAATACTGAGGAGTGCGCTCTCAACAAATTTTCCAATTTTTATATCATATTCTAAAAGAAATAATTGAATGATTTTACTTCCAAAATTAAAAAAAAAAAAAATTTATTTTGATGATTATTATTTTTTTAAATATTATTTAATCACCTCTTGAAATGAGGTACCTGCTTGCCTAAATCTATGATAAAATAAACTTCGAGATATATTGACAAATATTTTATCATAACAAGACACCTTATCAGGTATTTTCATATTTATTTACTAACGACATTATCGATCTTATTAGAGAGGAAACAAACCTGTACAGCATGCAAAAAGATGCCAGTAAGCCTATAAATGTTACAAGCCAGGAAATAAGACAGTTCATTGGAGTTGTATTCTTCATGTCCATAATTCATATGCCTAATGTGCGAATGTACTGGTCAGAGAAATATGGTTACGCCCACATACGTGAGACCACGACACTAAAACGGTTCGAATTTTTGAGACAGTCGCTACATTTCAATGATAACACCAAAATGACACCTTATGGTCAGCCAAATTCTGATCGATTGTATAAAATCAGACCTATGATTGAGAAATTAAACCATAATTTTGCTAGAGTGCCTTTTGAACAACATTTGTCTGTTGATGAAATGTGTTCCACTAAGCGCGAAGTGCCCTAAAGCAATATTTGCCAGATAAACCTAACAAATGGGGTTCAAGCTGTTTGTGATTTGTGGTATATCTGGATATGGCTACAAGTTCGAAGTCTACAGTGGCCAGGAGAACATATGCGCAGATGGTGAGCCTCAGTTAGGTGCGTCATTGAACAGGTTGCAAGCTATAATGGTGTTGACATATCTTTAGTAGCCTGGAGAGACAATAAGGTTGAAAATCTGACCTCTAACTTTGATGGCAAAAACCCTACATCAACTGTTAGTAGATTCGACAAGTCGCAAAAGAAACATACTACGGTAGAGCGGCCTTTCATTGTAGCAGAATACAATCGACATATGGGTGGTGTGGACTTGATGGATTGCGTAATGGGCCACAATAAAATTAGACTTCGCAGTATATGTTGGTTCATACGACTATTTTATCATTTTCTTGATATGACGATGTGCAATGCATGGTTGCTATATAGAAGAATTCATGCTGATACCAACAATAAGGATCGGGTGCTAAATTCTGCCGATTTTAGGCTAGAAATTGCTGAGACATTAGTAAAATATAAAAAAATGAACCGGCTCAAACGTACCAGTGATGTAGAATCACTGATTCAGGATAAAAAGAAGAAAGGACCATGCCAGTACATACTAGTGATGTAACGAATGTCATTTTTTGAACATTTGCGAATGCGAATATCTGCTACGGACATTCGCGAATGCGAATATTGACTTTTTTTAATTTGGTGCCAATTATGTATGGCTTAGCGGCTCACGTTTGCATCTGGTTCCGAGAATTTCCGAGTTGACCCGAAAAAAGCGGATTGGTTGTTTTATTTCATTTGTCGTCTGCTCATAAACAAAAACAAGCGAAATTTAAGGTGAGTTTTTGATTAGTGATTAATATGAGTATATCACATTCTAGTGAAATTTGGACTTATTTTACACTTTGCGGCACTGGACGAGCTAAATGCAAGCTGTGTAACAAGGAATATTCTAGAAAAGGAAGAACTACAACGGCTGTGAGAAATCATTTGAAGGCAATGCATAAAACAGAGTTTTCCGAATTAGTGTGAAAAACGAAAACAGGATGCATCTAAAACACTTGAAGTGGCATCATCTTCCCATCAAAGTACCGAATCCTGTATGTCACAGATATCGCTTCAAAAATTTGTCGATAAAACGAAACAGTGGGATAATAAATCTATGAAGTCATAGGCCGTTGATAATTCAATAAGAGAAATGGTTGCCTTGGAAGACTTGCTTCGCTAAATTGCAATCACTGCTTAGGGGGAATTCTCAAACAGTTTGGGGATGTTATTCAACAGTTGACTCATTAATAAACCAATCCCTAGATGGATATCTTCGGGCCTTCTCCATACTGAACGGTTTGTCATCAGATCAAGCACTTGCATACTGCTCGCTAACAACGTATGCAGGGACAATAGGGGTCTAGTTTTAATTAATTATAATTGGTGGGTCGTTCTATAAAAAAATAATAGTCCTTGTTAAATAGTAACCTTCTGTTACTTACACCGGGCGGGTATGTGGTGGATAACCTCCAATTCACTTCGAATAAGGGAATGTTTTCCTTCAAAATCTGTCAGCAGATGAATCCACAACTGGAAATTTACATTCTGATTTTAAATTAAGGGTGAATCTGCTTGCGTGTGAACAGATTTAATTAGTATTTACTCTCATTGTATGGTTTTCCTACGAATTACGAATTTTGTGGAATGGTTTGACATAAAAATTTTAACTCCACTCGAAATATTAGAACGGTTTTCTTCGAAATGTGTCAGCAGATTAATTCGCTACTGAAATTTTGACAGATCATTCGGAACATGAAACGGTTTTAACCCAGGAGTTAATCTGCTAAGTCCTCAGCTGAAGCTCAGATACTACACCCAGAACAAGAAAATGGTTTTCCTCTTACTTTTGTACTTGGAACACATGGATGGTTTAATGATCCATTGGAACACGTGACGATCCATGAAAATTTCTTAGAATTGTCGCGCATCGCCCACGGACTTCTCTCAATCATTCTCACTGAATATTAGTCATAAAAAAATCCAAGCGCAAAACAAAATTCGACCCGGACGATGTTGCCAGTCGCTGCAGTCATCAAGATGACATTATTATACATTCATTTGAAGAAATGGGATTCCCCAGGTTTGTCACAGAATAAGTAATGAAAAATTCCGTGCCCATTTCAATCAGTCTGAATCATATATGCAACAAAAATATGAAAGAAATTATTAAAATTTTTACAAGATTTTATTATTATTTATTGTGAAATTTTGCCGCCCCTTAAAAGTGCCGCCCGGAGCGCCCCCCCCCCCTCCCCGCCCGACCCAGATCAGATCATTTTACTTGCGCCCTACCTGTGATTACCGCTGCCCTATCTTAAATTCAACTCTAGCTACGGCCCTGCAGCAACCGCCATCAAAACTAAGGAATGATATTTTTTGTAATTATGTAAGTATATTAACCAGCACACACTTATTAACTGTATTCTCCTTAACATTTCCTCTCTCAGGCCTACTGGAAGAGATTACTGTAGTAATAAGTAGTGCACTTTATTTTTAGCCAGTCAGAGATACAACAAATAATATTAGAGATACAGAAAGCACCAATAGCAATGCTGAAAACCTTACTAATCCATCCGACGAGGAAACTGACAGAAGTTACACGAAATAGAAGACTTAAAGTGAGCATGCGTAGAAAGACTAGAATTCAGAATAACAGCGATGATGAATTATTGAAATTATTGCAAAATAAAAAACATGACGAGGATGTTTCATTTTGTGAAATGATCATATCAATAATGCTCAAAATTCTTTCAACAGAGCAAAAACATGCTAAAATTGAAATTCTCAATGCACAACAGAGCAACCAAATATTCACAAGAAAATTTTATGCCACCTAGAGCCAGTTCCACTCTGTCTCAGTATCAATCTTCATCACCATCCTATTCATTTTAAATCTTCTCCCCAAATTTCATCTCATAATTCAATTGTCATTTCTCATCTCAGCGTGATCCATCTCCTCAAACCCAATAAACGCCATCTCGTAATGCAACTGTCGTTCCTCAATCTCAGCGTGATCCATCTCCTCAAACCCATTACACGTCTCATAATCCAACTGTAGTTCCTGAAACTCCACCTGATCCATTTCCTCAAACCCAATACACGCCATCTCGTAATCCAACTCTCGTTCCTCAATCTCAGCGTGATCCATCTCCTCTAACCCAATACACGCCATATCGCAATGCAACTGTCACTCCTCAATCTCCAACCCAATATCCAACCCAACTCTCTCAATTCAAATTTTCCAAATACTTCATTTAGTCATTCTTCATACGTAATAGAGGGGAGTGGTTTTGATATGAAAGATTATATTTTATTTAACCACTCAGCAACATAAGCAGATATACATGACAATAGCAGTCAAGTACAATAAGCGTGTTTTCACGTCAACGTGTATGTTTCCACAGAAATCGTTATAACTCCGTTATTGTTCTAGTGACATCCCTAAAGGGGCCTTTAGACGCTACGATAAGTTGTAGCAATTTATCGTAACGATCAGATTGTTACAATTTATCGTTGTGTGTAAACGGCAGATTGTAGCGATTTATTGGGATTGGAGTTGGAGTGGATGGTTGAAGCCGGCCGGCATCAATTTCTGGGAATCGTAACGATGTGTTGGAACGTGTAACAGTTGCACCAATTTATCGCTACGATTTCACTCAGTGTCCAATCTGTTTTTGCGCTGTAAGGTTGTTTCGTGACAGAGTGTTGTAGGTAATCATGGCAGAAAATGTAAGTAAACAAACACCTTGTGAGTTTTTAATTGAATTTATAGAACTTTATAGAAGTTTTACCTGTTTGTGGCTCGTTAAGAGCATAGAATACTCCGACAGGAACAAAAAAGACCTAACTTATATTGAGCTAGTTAAAAAGTTCAAGGAATTTGATCTGTCGGCAAATAGGAACACTGTCGTAAAAAAAATTAACGCGTTGCGTACGTTAAGAAGAAAAAGAACTTTTGAAAGTTAAGAGTTCGGAGAAATCTGGGGCTGGTGCGGATGACATCTACAAACCTAGTTTGTGGTATTTCGACCGTCTTCATTTCTTGAACGACCAGGACTTTGCAAGACCTAGTAGAAATACAATGAGTGATGTGGATGTAGTAACACAACAAGACGTAAGTAAAAATGCATTTTGTTTATAGCATAAGTAGTGTAATGATTTGGTAGAATTGTTACATCGTTATGTTTCAGAAATCAATAGGTCTACATTAATTACCTAACGAAAGTATGAATGAATAAATGACAAATATACTTCAAATTAATTATTATCTGTAAAGTAATAATAAAAACTATATAAACTACCAATAAGTCTTAATTTGCCAAATTGTCTTAAAAAATCCTAAAATGTCTCCTAACCATCTGTCACTGATCTGTAAAATACTAAAATATGCCTTTTTTTGGTCAGTTTTTGCGATTTCCTGAACATTTAGTTTTGTTGTTATTTCTCGTACAACGGTACATTTTTCTCAGGAACTATTGGACCAATCCACTTGAAATTTTTGACAATGTTAAACTGGCCATTGGGAACCTTCCGTTTTTTTTTTTTAGGTAATTTCAATAATATTTAGGGGTTACAAACATTTTTCCTAAATGTAAACACTGATTTAACGGGATGTATAAAAACCCGTTTCTGCGAAATTTTTAAAAAATGTTTCTGAGAAAATGTACCTTTGTGCACATTGAAAAGATAGGACGTCCACCTCCCCTTAACTAGCTAAATATAACAAATTATTCAATCTAGTGTTTGTACAGTGAAGGAACTGACCCCTCCCCGTTAAAATACGTACAGAACTTTTCTCAAACAGTTTTTGCGTGTTGTAAAACTTGACCTCAGTTGCAGGTTGTGTAGCAAATCGGGATGAGGCCTTGCACCTAGTTGAATAGTACCATCGATAATATTTTCAAAACTATCGTAGGTGGCTGATTTTTTTCACAATAAGTTGTGCAAAGCACAGCACGCAAAAACTACTGATTCAATGGTTTTCACATCTAAATTAATTGCGGTGTGAAAACTGCGGAATCGTGAAGCTAAAATTACAAAACTGTTCTCAACCACTCGCCATGCCCTCGATATGCGATAGTTGCAAATTCTTCTCTCGTTGTTAAGGGAATCCCGGCTGTATGGCTTCAAGCTCACCAGCTTGAAGCACTCACCAAAGATTTTAAAGTAATGGATAGTCAACCACACCGTTCACTCGGAAATGACAATTTACAATGTACAATTTCACCCTCTATCATACCTTCAACAACCCCACTCTCCACCTTACATTTCTCAAAATCCAAATCATCAACTCTCACACTCTCAAACCGGTATGTGCCCAATTTCCATAAATAATTTACTAATATAATTTAGCGTTATATTAGCGGTTCATGAAATTAGCTTTTTTATATTGTTTTACGTAAGTACTGTGAATTTTTAAATTTTTTTTTTATTATTATTCCAACAAAAACATAGTATGCATAAATTTACAATTTAAACAATTTATCGGTAGTCCCGTGAAGCTGCCACATGGCTGCTTGTCTGCAGGTTCTACCTCAATGTACTGTACACTCATTAATATTAATAAATATAAACATTTTAGAAGAAAATAATTTTGCTAGCTGAAGTAGCTAATGTGCATTCTGTAGAAAATGAAGGTTCCAATTTTTAAAATTTATACCACATTTAATATATTCATAAGCAACTACTAATTTTCTTACATCACCGCTCCTTCTCCACTGTTTCTTTTTTGTCTACAGACGTGCGTTGGAAAAGATTGCAACAAAACCAGATCACACACAGATATACCCACAGACCAGCATCACGACTGAAGAGCTGCAAAACCTGCTTTGCTCCGTGCCGGCTGATGGCATCATGTCGGAAATCTTCCCTGAACTTGTACTGGACTAAGAAGAAAGTTATAGAGAAACCTTTTTTTTCAAAATGTTGTCACAAATTCTTTTAGAAACTGTTTCTCAGTATGTGCACTTGCAGATGACAATGTGGTAAACCCGGAAGATAGTGTATGTGTCCAATTTTCATAAATAATTTAGTAATATAATTTAGCGTTAAATTTTTGGTTCATGGAATTAGCTTTTCTGTATTGTTTTACGTAAGTACTGTGAATAAATATAAACATTTTTAGAAGAAAATAATTTTGCTTGCTGAAGGAGCTAATGTACATTCTGTAGAAAATAAAGGTTACAATTTTAAAAACTTATACCCCATTTAATATATTTGTAAGCAACTACTAATTTTCTTACATCACATGTCAAAAAACTAAGTGGTTGAGATAATCCGCTCCTCTACTGTTTCTTTTTTTGTCTACAGATATGCGAAGGAAAAGATTGCAACAAAACCAGGTCATATACAGATATGAACCAGCATCACGACTGAAGAGCTGCAAACCTTGTTTGCCCCCTGCCTGCTGATGGCATCATGTCGGAAGTCTTCCCTGAACTTTTTTTTTTTCAAACTGATGTCACAAATTCTTTTAGAAGCCGTTTGTTTCTCAGTATGTGCACTTGCAGATGATAATGTGGTAAACCCGGAAGATAGTGTATGTATCCAATTTTCATAAACAATTTAGTAATATAATTTAGTGTTATATTTTTGGTTCATGGAATTAGCTTTTCAGTATTGTTTACGTAAGTACTGTGAATAAATATAAACATTTTTAGAAGAAAATAATTTTGGTAGCTGAAGGAGCTAATGTGCATTCTGTAGAAAATAAAGGTTCCAATTTTTTAAATTTATACCACATTTAATATATTCGTAAGCAACTACTAATTTTCTTACATCACCGCTCCTTCTCCACTGTTTCTTTTTTGTCTACAGATGTGCGTTGGAAAAGATTGCAACAAAACCAGATCACACACAGATATAGATACTAGTACTGTATTAAAATATAACTAGCTGTTGGAAACAATAGTTATATTATTTCAACGTCCAACGCTGTTGAAAATAATTAGCGCCAACAGTTGAAATATAATACCTACATGCGAATATTATTCAACGCAGTCAACGATTCAACTGCCTAATAAATAAAAAGGGTTAAGAGTTTGTACTTCGTGAACAACATTACTCGATATTTTAAATGGTCTTTAGGTTATGTACGTACCTACTGCACGTTTTTTTTTATTTTCCCATCCAATACGGCCGATACTCAGCGCCATGGAACAATCAAATTTATCAACGACAAGCAAAAAAATAACCTATTGATAATTGTCAATGTTTTGTACCTATTGTTTTCAACGGTGTTGGAATGATTAAGTCAAAAGGGTCAAGAGATCACACTTCGTGAACGATATTATACCCAATTACACAAGGTCTTTTGGTAATGTACATACCTACTGCACGTTTTATTTTATTTTCCCATCCAATACGGCCGATACGTAGCGCCATTGAACAATCAAATTTATCAACGACAAGCAAAAAAATAACCTATTGATAAAATGTCAATGTTTTGTACCTATTGTTTTCAACGGTGTTAGAATGATTAAGTCAAAAGGGTCAAGAGATCACACTTCGTGAACGATATTATACCCAATTACACAAGGTCTTTTGGTAATGTACATACCTACTGCAGTTTTTTTTTATTTTCCCGTCCAATACGGCCGATACGTAGCGCCAAGCAACAAGCGAATTTATCAGTGACTAGCAAAATATATCTTCAACAGGATAATATTTTCAACAACCACCAACGTCTTCCAACAGTTTCAACTTTCAACGTTATTATAGGATTATTATTACGTGTGTGTCGCGTGGGGCATAGAGATAATAATAATTAATAATACATCAATGATTCGGAGAACCACCCGTTAAAAGGGATTCCTTAATACGATTTTGATATATTTTTTGTTAGTATCGTGTCGATCTCCTATTATAGTTGTGTCAACGTCGACGTTATTTTCAACAGCTATTTTCAACAGTTGAAAATAACAGTTGAAAACAGTTGATAACGACGTTGGCGTTGGATAGATTATCGTCAACGCCCAGTACTAATAGATACAGATATGGACCAGCATCACGACTGAAGAGCTGCAAACCTGCTTTGCCCCGTGCCTGCTAATGGCATCATGTCGGAAGTCTTCCCTGAACTTGTACTGGACTAAGAAGAAAGTTATAGAGAAACCTTTTTAAATGTTGTCACAAATTCTTTTAGACGCTGTTTCTCAGTATGTGCACTTGCAGATGACAATGTAGTAAACCCGGAAGATAGTGTATGTGTCCAATTTTCATAAATAATTTAGTAATATAATTTAGCGTTAAATTTTTGGTTCATGGAATAAGGAACTCCAGTGAAAAATATTATGGCTTTAAAAAAATATGTTCATATAGACCAAGAAACGCTGATTCTGAATATATAAGTTTTATTTCATAATATTAAATGCAGAGTTTTTAATAAATTATTAAAAAGTGCATTTTTAAACCTCTTCGGAAAACACAGCGTTAAGTTGGCATTACTGAAATGGTTAACCGTGACGTCACAGTTAACCTGTCACCTGTTATTGTATTGTATTGACATTTGAAATGACTTGAAGTGCACACGTACCTATGCAATTCAACATTTCGTGTTTTTGGTTTATTTTCATACTGTTTATAGAGATTTAGATAAATAATAGTTATTGTGTTTATTGAAACATAATTTAGGCCCTCAACAATTTACGAAAAGGGCTATATTTGCGGACAATCTGCAATAAATTTTGTCTATTTGAGGTTAAAGTCGTGTCCTATTTTGACATTTGCTTATGTATTTTCAAATTGTTTTTAGTATAGGGCTTTTTATACAAGTTGTTAAACACTCGTCATGATCAGTGTATTATAAATACCAGTGTTTCTGTATGTATTATACATAAAACAATGTACCGACAAAGTAACACCCGACACAAAACACGATGTCACATGTATTTGCAATGAAAGAGATGATTTATTGTTTTTATATTGCACTTTGATTAAATACAATAACAATAGCGGTGAAATGTGGACATTTTACCAATGTTTTTCTATATTAAAAGCAGTTAATCTTGAATAAAAAACACACCTCACACCTAAAAGTCATTATCCGCCATGATTATTCTGGTTTCTTCACAGTGTTGCCAACAGTTAGAAGTGAAATTTCCCTAGAATTTCACATTTACGCAATTACCTACGTAGCCACCCGATTGTGTAACACTAATCCTGTTATATGTTAATTAATATGATAATTAATTGGAAACATATCGTAACTTGGTAAATATACTAATAATACCGTGATTTTCCAAATAAAACACTGAACAAAAATTTAAAAGTACGAATACACTCACCACTGAATTAGAAACTGAATTCCAAATAATAAAAAAAAACACTTTGCAAAATAAAAATCATAAGCAACCCGCCGCTCATTTGTACCAAGCGTGGTATTTTGAAGACCCCCCCCCCCCCCCCGAACGTGTCACGTAGTATGGGTACGTTCCCTAATATCATTTTGAGTTGTCAGTGTTAAAAATAACATGGCATGTAAGTACATGAAAAATAATTAAGATTCATAGGAATTCCAAAAAATATATATACGTATATATATAAATAATACCAGTAATACTGTCATATGTAATAAAATTTTTGCCAGAGTTCGAAATTTCCCTAGATTTTGTCCTGATTTCCCTTATCCCAAAAAAATATTTTTCTCCCCTAGATCTAGGGAAATTTCCCTCGACATAACATCACTGATTCAAAATGACAACTTAAAAAGTAAAAAAATTAGACCACCATAGATACGGTGCGTTTCTGGGAGTCTTTAAAAATTAAAACTTTGACAATTATTTTAACTATTAAAACTAACTATAAAAATAAAAATAAAAATGCAGTTATTTAAGTTTGAAGGTCTTTATTCATTAAAAAAAATAAAAAAATTGGACTGGAGTTCTCTATTAGCTTTTTGTATTGTTTTACGTAAGTACTGTGAATAAATATAAACATTTTTAGAAGAAAATAATTTTGCCAGCTCAAGGAGCTAATGTACATTCTGTAGAAAATGAAGGTTCCAATTTTAAAAATTTATACCACATTTAATATATTTGTAAGCAACTAGTAATTTTCTTACATCACCCATCAAAAAGCTAAATGGTTGAGATAATCCGCTCCTTCTAAGCTGTTTCTCAGTATGTGCACTTGCAGATGACAATGCGGTAAACCCGGAAGATGTATCCCAAAAGATTCGCCTATATCATCCTGTTTATAAACCAGAAATTGATTGGTTTATTTATTGGTGAAAATTTGATGAAATTCCAGGTACCCTAATGCTACATACAATCCAATCCAAAGTAACTGCAGATGGTTTGGTGTAAAGTTTTACAAAGCATGCAAATCCCGATGGGACTATTGTTTCTATTTTAGTATTTATACTGGAGAAAAGGAAGGAGACCCAGACCTACCATCTAGTGTAGGGGTCACCAAATGGCGGACCGCGGTCCGGATCCAGACCGCCGACCTATTTTGTGCGGACCTTGTGTTAACAATACAAAATATTTTTTCATTAAGGATCTTAAATCGCAATTCGAAAATAGGTTCACAGATTTTTTGAAAATTGAGAATGTCGTCGACGTCCTCAGTAATATTTACTCTCTGCATCCTGATGAATGGAGCAATGAAGCTGCAAATATTTTTGGGAGTAATAAAGCTGCTCTCCAAGTGGAAATGTTCGATTTCCAAGAAATTTGGATAAAATTTGTTTTTGCTAATAAATACCTTGAAACTTATTACTATTCACTATTGTCATCGATATCAATGTTTTCAGGTTAGTTTTTTTCTTCTCTTATTTAATCCAATATAACCTACTAATAATTTTTGATCACTTTGTTTGGGTCAACATATGTTTATGAAGCAGCATTTTCCAAGATGAACTTCATTCAAAATAAATTCCGGAGCAGACTTACCGATAAACATCTCCAAGATTTAATGACAATAGCCTGCACTTCAAACTTCGGACAGGTAGTTGAAGGCAAAAAATTTAATTTTTCTCATTAATATTGTAAAAAATCCTTGGTAGGTACTTCTTTTTATTCATAACATTTGTCATTTAATAAAATAGTGTTCCGGAATCCATTATTTTTATTTGTTCATTGATATTGTATATTGTATCTACACATATTTAAATAGTACAGTTTATTATTTCAATTGATAAACCGGGGGGGAGGGGGGTAGGCTTTTTCCCTTCCGGACCGCGACGGTCATGTAATTTTAAAAAACGGACCCCTAATGAAAGTAATTGGTGACCCCTGATCTAGTGTCTAGTGTGGTGATTGTGCACCATTTTCTCTCTGGATATGAGGCAGATGGTCACATTCTCTTCATTGATAATTGGTACACCTTTCCAAATCTTTTCCTTAGTCTAAAAGAAAAAAGGAACCGTAGCTGTAGGTACAGTTCAGTTTGACTATTGTTACGTATATAATCGTAACTAAGCAGGTACTTCTCCTTCCCCACGTATATGGAACATTGTGGGATGTGACTGGCAACACCTTTCTGCAAGGAAGAGGGATTTTTCAACACAAGATGAGCGGGCGGATTTGAAATGAGTAAGAAGGAAGCAAGTGATTCCTTATTTTAAAGTTCTACAGCTTGGAGCACCCGTGGACTAAAAAACGACGAATCAAAGTTTGATCGCCAGATTTATAACATTAGAAGGAAGATGGATTAAATAGGCAGACAAAATATCCCGGCGAGGATAATCCTGACATGGGAAAATCAATGGATTCATGGAAATATTCTACAAGTATTCAAGTAAGGTGTAATCCTATCTACCCTCAGAAATAAACCATATTTGCTACCAATGGAGTCGATTTGCAAGGATGATCACATTTGAGGTCGTCGCTCATCCCGAGCTGCATAACCTTTGACAGTTGTCAAAGCACCCAGAAGGCGCCGCAATTTGGTATGGCCGCCCAAAGCTAGCTTAGGATATATTGATTTAACCTGTTCTTTGTGCGACTCTTTTCCAATTACATTTGTACTGGGGGCCTACTCTCTAACTTACTCGGAAAAACCAATAAGTTTCGGTTTCACAGTCGACCGTTTCTGTGTTTCTCAGTCTTATCACATTGGACTGAAAATTGCACTCTGTGACACAAATCGGTTTAGAAAAGCGTCGATGGGCGTCGGTATGTTTGACCATAAATATACTATGTTTGACTTTCACACTCTATATAGAAATAATGTGGATTGTCTATGCGCCTACAGCCTATGGTTCGCTAAATGCATCTTCGTGACGCGGGAGAAGCGTTGTTTTGACGTTTGTTTCGTATTGTTTTTTATGTGTCTGCTTAGCAATGAACTGAATGAACGTAAGTTAAATGATTATTTAGTACATTCATGTTTATTTTGTGTTTGTCTTGGTTTTAAAATTGTGTCATTTGAATTATTTATGTAAAAAACGTGATTATTATAGTATCCGGTTGACGGTGGCAAAACAATTATCGAGTATATGGCAAACCATATGAATTTTCGTTTTACCACCGCCAGCGGGATACTGTCATTACCAACCGTATTTGTATGTTTTTATTGATTGCATTGTTAGTTTTAAATTAATAATATTAATAATTCTTCTACAGAATAAAAGGTCTACAAGCGAACATTTGGAGTTGCTCGCGTCATGGGTCGCCGACAGGCCTTCCATGGTAACAGGAAGATGTGAGGGGCCGGATGGAAGGATAGCCAGCAAGACGGAGTGGGACGAGTTGGCCCAAACCCTGAACGCCATCAAGTTTGGAGCCAAGAAACCAGGCGAAAAATGGCAGCAAGTATGTACATAATATAATAATACTATTGAAACTGAAACAAACACCTTTCTCAAAATAATCTTAATTTATTGGTTTCTGTATAATAGTTTGACCATTTATCAATTGTTTCAGACTTGGCGGGACCTAAAAGGTAATGCCAAACAGAAGGCATCGCGGCATCGAGTGGAGTTAGTTTTAATTATTGGGCGAGACTTGATTGATGGGACACCAATTTATGAGACGTTGATGGATGACGTTGCAATTGAGGTCCTTCCTCAATTACCTGGGTCGGATGAGGAAGCTTCGTCCGCGATGCCTGGGCCGGTGCCAACTGATGTTTTGCCCGCAACGCCTGGACCGTCCGGCGTCAAAAGAAAGGCCTCCGAGAAAGATCTTTGTAAGTACTAACAATGAAATTTCTTAGGGTGAATGGGAATAATTTTATGAAAAAACTAACTAACTAACCATCACGCCGTTTCACCGCAGGCATAGGCAGAGAGGACAGACCGCCAAACAACTTGGCACACATTCATATATCATCTCATACATACTCTCCTATTATTCTACTCTTGACATAGCCCGTCTCAAGTATCTGATTCACTTGATCGTGCCATGTCTTCCTCGAGCGTCCCTGACTTCTTCTACCATTCACATTTGTGTCACATATTCTTCTTACACCACTTTCTTAATTCATTCGCTCTACATGCCCAAATATTTTTTTAAAGCCATAATATTTTTAACTGGAGTTCCTTATTGGAAGAGCACATGGGGCGGCGATTTGGCAACAGTGGAAAATAATAATGCTGTCCGCACACACTGGTCTAATTTTACGATTTTACCTCAAAACTACTGCTAAAAGTTGGAATTTCGAAAAATTTTATTTATCTTTTTTACTTATACTATTATCTAGAACAGTGGTCGTCACACTTTTCTGGGACACAGGGGGGGGGGGGGGGGGGGTGATGTTGAACATCTGTTGTTTTGTTTAGCAAGTTAAAAGAGTAATTCTATTTAAGTATCGGGTTGCTTGTAAAAAAAATTGTGTAGATTTGTAATGTATTCTTTCAGTTCAATTTTCATCCACTTCCCGAACTATGGAAATGTGTGAATTTGCGCACAAGTGATAAAAATTATTACAATACATACAATAACAAAAATTAACCAATATTAAAGTTTACTTTGCTTTATTAGTACATGATAAGCGTGTTTTTTGTCTTTTTTAGACTATATTTTTTTACCTACCTACACCCTCTCTGTGCCATCTCTACGCCCTCTAATTTTCTATTGGTCTTCTATTCCCCCCTGAAAGTCTCAAACGACCACAAGGGGGCGTTATCGCCCACGTTGAGAACCTATGACATACACTATGTGTTCAAAAACCAACTGGGCGATTTAAAATCAAATGTCAATCAATTAAAATCAACGTCTTAAAATCATATGGGTATACGTACTGAAAGTATTTGAAAAAAAGGGATAATATAATTGTACATAAAAAATATATATTTAAAAAGAAAACGGCAGATATTTGTGCGGGCTGCAAAAAACGGATGTTATAATTGTACATGAAAACAATATATTTAAAAAGAAAACGCCAGATATTCCGCAAAAAACCGGATAGTATAATTGTACATGAAAAAATATATATTTAAAAAGAAAACAGCAGGTATTTGTGCGGGCTGCAAAAAAACGGATAGTATAATTTTGTACATGGAAAAAAAACTAACTAACTAACTAACTAACCATCACGCCGTTTCTCCGCAGGGGTAGGCAGAGAGGACGGACCGCCAAACAACTCGGTCTTGGCACACACTCTTTGCCTCACTCACATTCATACATCGTCTCATACATACTCTTCTATTATTCTGACTTTTGACATGGCCCGTCTCAAGTATCTGATTTACTTGATCGTGCCATGTCTTCCTCGGGCGTCCCCGACTTCTTCTACCATTCACATTTGCATCATATATTCTTTTAACACTACTTTCTTCGTTCATTCGCTCTACGTGCCCAAACCATCTGAGGGTCCCTTTCTTAATTTTGCTCATTATACTTACATCAGCCTTACATTCTTTGCGGATATCCACATTTCTAACATGATCATACATGGTTTTACCACACATACGTCTCAGGGATCTCATTTCAACAGCATTCAGTTTACTTTCATCCTTCCTCTGCCAGTTCCATGCCTCACTGCCATACATCAGGGTAGGTACCAGGACTCCATTGTGGACTGCTAGTTTCGCTTTTATTGAAAGTTTTTTATTAGCTCCAACGGCATTCAGTCCTCCATTAATGGAGTTACCGGCATTTACCCTCCTTTCAATATCTCTATCAGCCTTCCCATCTCTCGTAAACATACTACCCAGATAAACAAACTCATCCACCTGCTCCAAGTATTCATCATTCACTACTATATCGCACACTGTTTTCGTACTCTCTCTTTCAAACACCATGACTTTAGACTTACTTACATTCATCATTAACTCATTCTTCATACATACTTCGTTCATCCTAGATACTAGAGACTGTAGATCTTCCATAGTGTTAGAAATCAGCACCGCGTCATCAGCATACAACAGACAACATACTTTCAGACTATTCGATTCACCCACAATACTAATTCAAATCTGTGCTCATTTCAACGATGTTTTCTTATATAAATACGATGATTGGAACCTCGAATCCTATGTTTATGAGACCTATAAACCTATTTTGTTGAATACACTTAAAATTTGAATTGTTTCCTAGTGAAAAAATGGCATTTTTGTTTGATTTTATAACCCACCGAATTTGTTCAAATGTCAGTGCGGGAGTGCGGGGTGGTTCAATCGATATAATATTATGACGTGTGCAAGAAATTAGGAAATATTAAAAAATACTTACTTTTAGGTATATTAATCGAATAAATTTAAGTATCGTATTGCATTAAAATTATTTTTAACTCAGTTTAAGACTAATTGAAGGATTATTAAAAATATCGTAAAGCACAAGATTTAAATGCATCTATTTGGTATTTATTACTGTAGTTATTAATATTTTTATGTTTTTACTTGACTTAGGTATTCGTCAAAAGGCGTCCCCACATATCCAACATGTGATCATCGCCGTGGTTTACAATGTAGGCTATTAACTATGAACGATTTAAAGAAGTTCCACGACGCGTTCTACTCCATCCCAGCGAAAGACAAACAAGATGCTTTTATATTGAAGTTTTGCAGAGTACGCCCACCCAAAAGACCTCGCAAGGGGGAATTCAGCAACCAAGTAAACCAAAATCAATCACTTTTCAATATAGCATCCTAAATTCAGCCGGAAATAACCTGCCTACCTGCAGAAACACATTCTTGTCTGCACTGAATATTACCAAGCATAGAGTGATTGGAGTGTTCAAAAGATTAAAAAAATATAATTGGTTGGTACCCTTGGAAACAAGGGGTAGCTCGAGAAAGGAAATTTTTTTTGAAAACAAACTAGAATCAGTAAAAAAATTTATTAAGGGGCTCAAAGGAACCGAGTCTCACTACACACGGGCTAGGAGTACAAGAATTTATTTGGATTCAAGCCTTAGTATTTCTAAAATATGGAAATCGTATAATAGTCAAGCACTTGCAGATTTAAAGGTGAAAGAATCTTATTTTAGGAATATCTTCAATACAAATTTTAATATAAGTTTTTCAAGTCCCAGTACAGACGAATGCAGTACATGCGTAGAATTAAAAGAAAGACTGAAAATCGAAAAGGATGTGGTTAAAAGGAATGATCTTGTTTTCAAGTTAACCCTGCATAAAAAACAAGCTGATTGTTTCTTTGAACATTTGAAAGATAAACCAGACGATTGTTTCCTTATGTCGTTCGACTGCCAGAAGAACTTAGTTTTGCCAAAAGTGAGTGACCAGTCGGCTTATTATTCCCGACAATTGTATAGCTACAATCTAGCTGTCGTGACTGGCACATCGAAAGAACATTTATCTCCAGATAATGTCTCCATATATACCTGGAATGAAAACCAAGCAAGGAAGTCGTCAAATAAAGTGGTTTCGATAATTTTTAATGAGCTGACGACAAAATCATTGGTGGGCTTCAACAACGTAAGGTTGGTGGCAGATGGATGCACAGGCCAAAATAAAAATTTAACCATGCTAACGATGTGTGCGAAGTGGCTGCACAATGATTCTCCAGATTACAAAGGTTGAATTAATTTTTCCCGTTACGGGACATTCCTTCCTCCCGGCAGATCGAGTATTCGGTCTAATCGAAAAAGAAGACCAGCATAAAAAGTGTAGAAGAATATCACAACATTTTCAAAACACGTGGCTCTTTGAAAATAATTGGCAGCGACTGGGAGCCATTCAATTGTAAGGATGAAGCCAAAAAACACATAAAGGCAACAGCACAATTGCATTTTAAAATATCGCAGTGCTGCGTAAAACAAATAAAAACAATATTCTGGTAAAGGGTGAACTAGCTTATAATAATGACATTGCAGGAGAAAAGTCAATTCTGAAAAAAAAAACATAATTTTGAAGACATTAATGCAGCGCCCGTAGCGATTAAAAATTATTGACGTTGATAATTTACTCTCAAAACACTTTGGTGCAGAGTGGAAGTCGATAGAAACCCTGCAGACAAGGACATAATTGACAATAATTTGACAAATAACGAACAAATGGAAGAAGATCATCCGTGTGAATGTTTTGAAAATAATGATTTAATAATGAATAGTTATTATATTGATCTGGAATTGCAAATTTAATGTTGTTTATTTATTGTTCTTAAATTTCATTGGTGGATCTCTATTTTAATTTTAATTTTTCTTATATGTTCAATTATATAATTATTTAATTTTTAAAAACATTGCATTATTAGTTTATATATCTGAGAGTGGCGAGCGCATTCTATTTTTTCTTTAATATGTCAAACTTGCTTTCCGGTTATTTTAATTTTTAATAATTTCTGATAATATTGAAATTACGACGTTTATTTTGTGTTTATACTGGCTTTTATTATCACAAGGTGAGTAATTTTGTTTGCAACAATTTATTATTATGTTATTAATAAAAAATATACTTTATAAAAATGAACTTGAACAGCCTTTTATTTCATATTATGGACTTTGGACCGTTGCAAGACTTTGTTTCAAAAACGGACACTTACAGGTTCGTGTGTTTCAAAAACGGACAATCGCTCGTTTTAGTATCAAAAGCGGACATCGACATTTTTAAATTTAAAAATAAAATAGTTACAGTATTAAATTATAGAATGTTATGTATGGCTTGTGATTCTTTACGCACAAGGATTATGCAGGTAGAAAAAAAATAAGATATTTCATACCAGCATATTCGAAACAAAAAATTCACTCTTCTGAAAAATAATCCAAATGGCTTATGTATCACTTTGATACTGAGCTCCTTAAATATTCACACCAATAATATGATTGAAACTCTGACTACTCGAAATTTCAGACTACTAGAAATCTCAATAATTCATGCGTTTTTCATGTACCGTTCCGTGAAATCCAGCGAAACGGCATTCGAAGAATTTGAAGAGAAGCTTGTTGCTTGGTTGAAAAATATCACACTGCACGGGCTAGTTGTTCGACCCGCATGCACAACTGCGATTCAGTACATGCTGCTGGCAGATTCAGTACATGCTGCTGGCAGATGCCTTTGCACCATATCATTTGTTGGCATGCACAAAAGAGAAAATCTAGCCGCATTTTGGCAGAACCTCAAATAATGTTGATCCACAAAAAACAACCATTCAATGGCAAAAAGCAAGTTGTTATTAGTCTTTAGTCGAATAATAATTTAATTCAGTTTAATTTTTCAACCATCATTTACATAAAAGAACGGGTAAAAGTAAATTCTAACAAGTGATTTACGTTTTTGTTTGTCGGGAGTTGATAAAGTTAAAAGAATTTTAAACTTTAATATTGTAGCAGTCGATGATGATAAAGCTGTTGTTTGCTTAAGAGTGTGTTATAGGGGCAGAATGGTTATTTTCTGAAAAACGGCTCTCTAAAACGGCTTAATACTACCTTTCAAGTGTCATTCTCGGACCTGATATTTTTTGTTACCAAATAATGGACCTTTATTTTTCAATCTGCTTATTTTTTTTTGTAATTGATGTAGGCATTCGACCATGAAAAATAAAAACATTGATACACCATACATCCCATTTTTTAAACTTAAATCTATGATTGTCGCATTAATAATGATTTTACACAATATTTTTAATTTAAAATATGTACATAATACATACATCCGTAGAAGTACGGCCTCTTATTATCGTTATGATATCTGTCGATATTAACAATTAAATAAATACTTCATTTTACACCAAATTCTAACACACTCCAGAGCTTTTAACTCATTCCGGGCTAGAATCTCCCGTTGATAGGCGTTGAAACTATACGCTCCTCGTTTTATAGTCTGTAAATTTCGAAAATGCCCTCAAAATGTTTCATTAATGGCTCTAAACGTAGAATACCGACTCACTTGAAAGATTGCAACAATATCAGGAAGCTACAAAAACAGTAAGTAATCACAAATTGTCTTTTTTCGTGTAAATATTGTGCGTGATGTACTTTTCAACGGATGAATGTCCAAACGTGTAAAAATATAACTTGCCTGTGCGTTTTTTCCTGTAGGTTAGTACGATCTTCATGTCTATTGGCAGCTGGCATGTTTTGCTCCACACGCACACTTCGACACGAGTCGCGCCGTGCAGAAAAGTAAAGACCGATAGGTTTACAGCGCAGTTCACTATGAGACTTTTCTGCGCGGCGGCCTTAAGCGGGCGCGGAACTCGGTCGCTCCGAAGTGTGCGTGTGGGAGATGCTATTAAATGTGTACACATACATAGCTATAATATACGTAGCACGGCCGGTGTTTCGGCAAGACATAAATTTCGCCGCAATTTTGTGCACGGTGTTTGGTAATAAATACAAAAATTTATTACCGTTTATTACTGTTTATTTATTTTTATCTAAAATTTCAAATGAAGTGAATAATGTTTAATGTACATGGTGTTTAAGAAATAGACAAAAAAACTTTTAAAGGAAATTAACAAAAATATCGCCTTTCTGCGTATAAATACGTAACCATTCACACACACATTGTCAAATCAAAGAAATTCTATATATGTTTTGTGTCGTAAAGTTCCAAATAATAATATTATTTTTCTATTTGTAGATCAAAACATGATTTATCCATGGCAGCCGGAAAAAATACTCCAAACAAGGTATGCTTCAAATAACAAATGAATTTGAGTGCGTCGGAGTCCCGGGAGGGGGGAGGGGGGGGGGGGAAATTTTTCGTCTTAACTCCTTAATATATTTTTTTGCTTTTTTATTTAGGAAAAAATACAGCAAGAACACCAACATACGATAGAACCAAATGAGCCTACCGTAAATATTGCACACAAAGGACCAAACTTGGAAGATTTAGAGCACGAGGATATTCTTATTGGATCATCAGCCACTTCTGTCGAAAAGGTACTTTTATTTACGTAACCTATTAAAGGATATTCCTGATATATCGGAACATTTGTTACATGCACCTGCGTTGGCCCTCTTAAAATATATTGTCGATGGGCGGGAATTTTTTTGAATTTTTATGATTTTTATGACACGTGTTCCCAACATCGTGATAATAGGTTTGTATTTTATCAAAATTTATATTAACAATCTCAAAATCAGATTGAATAGCATGGTAATCAGTTTTTATTTCTACATTGTTTAGGAGCAAAAAAACAGTAATTCTTTGGCGAAATTACCTGTGACCGAAGACCAAGGATGGAGCTGTGAAGAATCGGAGCAGGAGCTTACTATTGAAGAGGTGATGGAAGAAAGCGATGATATTTGCATAGAAGGGCGGAGAGTAGTACAATTTGATTATTTTTTTAAACAACTCCAATGTATTAGTCAACATGATTCCCTTTTTAACTGCAATTTAAAGCATTTACGAATTACCTCAGAAAATAGAAATGGTTTGAATTCTACATTTAATTTAAAATGCGTGTTATGTGGTAAAACTTTTAAACTTAAAACATCCGAAAGCCTATAAGAAGGCATTGGCATCAACGAATCTTTTGTGTCGGGAATAATGAGCATAGGATCGGGTTATTCGGGCATGGAAGAGCTATGTGCTACCCTTGAAATTCCGTCCATATCTATTGCTGGATATGGAAAATGCCATAAGAAGGTTTGTGAATGGTGGGAGAAAACTAAATTTACCAGTATGGCTGCGGCAGCCGACGAAGAAAAAAAACTGGCTTTTCAAAGCGGCGATGTTGACGAAAACGGGACGCCGATGATCACTGTAGTAGCTGATGCGTGTTGGTCCAAGCGATCTTATAAAACCAACTACTCCGCCCTCTCAGGAGCTGCTACGATTATCGGTTACCGCACAAAAAAAATTATTTACATGGCAGTTAAAAACAAGTACTGTACAACCTGCGCAAGAGCTATAAATTTGAAAATTCCTATGCCCGAGCACACTTGCTTTAAAAATTATGTTGGTTCGTCAAGCGGAATGGAAGCTGAAGCAATTTTAGACGGGTTCCAACAATCGATGAGTATGTACGGTCTTATATATTCAACCCTCATTGCCGATGGAGACTCCACTACTTATGCCAGAATTAAAAACAGTCACCCGTATCCCAATATTACAGTACAGAAAATAGAATGCTCTAACCACTTAATTCGAAACTACAGCAATCAAATTGAAAAAATTACAAAAGATACTGGCTTTCCTTTGGAGTTCAGAAAAATTATTTCAACCAACAAACTTCGTCTTAGGAAGGCGGTAGTCGGAGCTGCAAATTACAGGATGCAATCAAATAGTGCTTTGGACCAAAAAATTACCGATTTAAGGAAAGATTTATTAAATGGACCCAAACATGTTTTCGGTGAACATAAAGATTGTTTACCATACTTCTGCAAATTTAAACTTGATCCGAATAAAATATTAGATTACAATCACGTTCCACAGTTACAAAACAATATTATATTTTCAAAAATTATGGACGCTAATTCTCGGCTTGTCAGTAATGCCCGAAGTCTAGTATATTGTTTAGACAGTAATTTTGTTGAGAGTTTTAATGGAGTTATTGCAAAATTTATTGGCGGAAAAAGAATAAATTATTCTTTAAAACAGTCCTATATGGGTCGTTGTGCAGCTGCAGTAGTTTCTTTCAATTCCAAGAGACCTTATTATTCTTTACATAAGCAGATTTTCAACAGAAGTCCTAGTAATTTTTTAAAACGGTTAGAATTGAAAAGAGCAAAAAGAAGAATGGCTTCTAAAACAAACGATAAAAGATCTTTACGAAAAAAACAAGGGAGACATTTGCTTACAAAATCGGGAGCACCTGATAACCATTATGGCGAATTGTGCGAAAAAACGGATATGGAACAAGATGCATATGAATGTGCTAAGGCAGAATTCTTAAAGCTACTCGACATTTCACAAAGTGAAAAGAAGGCAGTCGAAAGACGAACTGTCTTACAGTCTGATAGCGGGGAGTGGCTTGAACGCAGAAGAAACATGTTAACAGCTTCTTTATTTGGTAATATCTGTAAACGAAGTCAATCCATTAGTTGTGCTAATTTAGTCAAAACAATATTATACGGCCGCTCTCTAGATAATATAAAATCTATTCAATATGGTAGGGACCATGAGCAAGTTGCAAAAAGGCAACTTTGCATTCAAGAAAATATTGTCGTCGATGACTGTGGGTTATTTATTGATGATATTTTCCCGTTCTTAGGAGCCACCCCAGATGGTTTGGTAAATGACAGTACAATATTAGAAATTAAATGTCCGATTTCTGCTAGTGGGATGCTATTTGAAGAAGCAATAGCAAAAAAAAAAATAACGTTCTGGAAGCAAGATAAAAAAAAAACAATTTTATTTTTACAAACACAAATCACAACTGGTATTATCAAGTACAGGGTCAACTTCACATTTCCAAAAAGACTGTATGTATTTTTGCCGTCTGGTTGGGTGAAGCAATTCCATTAAAAATAGAATTAATTAAACGAGACGACAAATTTTGGGGAGAAAAAATGGAAAGCAGATTAAGTACTTTCTTTATGGATTGTTTATTACCAGAAATTATAGATTCAAGATTTAAAAGATCTATGCCCATTCGTGACCCACAATATATTATGTCCGCCTTGGAGAAAAAAAGAAAAGCAGCGACACTAATTAGAACAGAAAAAATTAAGAAATGCAAGAAAAATCTATTACGGGATATTGAAACTAATGTAAACTAATGAAACACGGAATGTATTGCATTGTACTACTCTGCGTACATCCGATTGCGAGGAAACTTTGGTGAGTTGTTGTGTGCATGCCCGCGATAGTTTCTGTATATGTAGTGAGTTCTGGCATCATGAAATTATGCATTGCTAACCGTTCGTCTGATTGCGTTGACACTTTGGGGATTTAATGTGTACATACCCGCGATGGTTTCTATATATAATAGCGAGATCTGGCGTCATGAAAATGCATTACTAAACCGTTCATCCGATTGCGAGGAAACGTTGGTGAGTTGTTGTGTGCATGCCCGCGATGATTTCTATATAGAGGGTGACCCAAAAGAAAGTTGATATTTAGTGGATCGATTTAAAAAAAAGTAAAGGTTCTGTCGAAAAAATGTTTATTAAATGCTAAAATACACAATTTGGGAATTTATTTCTGAAAAATAATATCGTCCAAATATAAACCCTCACGTTCGCGGCATTCATTTAATCGAAGAGTAAAATTTCTTATGACGGCTTGCCAGGTAGGCTTCGTGATGGCTGCCATTTCGTGACGGATATTTTCTTTTAATTGCATCAGGGAAGTCAGATTTTTTGTGTACACTTTAGATTTGAGATAACCCCACAGGAAAAAGTCCATAGGAGTTAGGTCAGGACCACGAGGAGGCCAATTTATTTCACCTCTCCTGGAGATCAATTTGCCAGGTAAAATTTCACGAACTCATGGCAGAGACGTATTGGACGTATGTAATGTTGCTCCGTCTTGCTGAAAAGTTGCGTTCACACAGAAAGCAAAACAAATATCAACTTTCTTTTGGGATACCCTATTTATATATATATATATATATATATATATATAGTGAGTTCTGGCATCATGAAATAATGCATTGCTATCGTTCATCCGATTGCGATGACACTTTGAGGATTTGATGTGTGCATGCCCGCGATGGTTTCTATATATAATAGTGAGCTCCGGCGTCATGAAAATGCGTTACTAAACCGTTCATCAGATTGCGAGGAAACTTTGGTGAGTTGTGTGCATGCCTGCGATGGTTTCTATATACAGGGTGTTAAGGGACGTACTTGACTTACTTTAACCAGTGATTCCTGACATGATTTAGAGTAAAAAAATGTAAAAAAAAATTGTCTCTGGTGACATTTTTCATGTTTTTTTTTCTACAAAAATGTAAAAAAATTGTAGTTGTTGGATAGCTGGAGGGGTGGTTAGTGGTTGGTCTGTTACTCAGCTGAGTGACCAGTGACGACATGCGGAAGATTTTTTTTTGTTTGATTTTAAAGAAAAAAAAAATGAAAAAAAAGTCACCGGAGACCAAAATTTCATTTACATTTTTTACTCCAAATAATGTCAGGAATCATTGGTTAAAGTAAGTCAAGTACGTCCCTTAAAATCCTGTATATAGTGAGTTCTGGCATCATGAAATTATGCATTGCTAACCATTCATCCAATTGCGATGACACTTTTGGGGATTTTATGTGTGCATGCCCGTGATGGTTTCTATATGTATACATATAATAGCGAGCTCTGCCTGGAATTCGCTAGTTCTGGAATAAACGATTTTTATTATATGTATACTTTATTAAAATAAAGAGTGTCGCTGCAGTTTTGTCATGGTTTTCTGCAGCCTTGCACGACAGCTACTGCCATGATTTAAAAAAAAAATTGTGTAGTTGTACAAAATAACACAGAATAAATATATAAATAAAAAAGAAACTTTCTTTTATTTCTCGAAGTCAATATTATTAATGATGTTATTAATATTTATAGATATTCTATCAAATATACGTTTAGAATTTGGGGATAGTAATAATAATGATGAATTCTAGAAAATATATAGTTTAAAAAACAATAAACAACTGAATATTTAGAAGTTAAATTTAAAAAAAAAACTTCATTAAATCCACTCCAAATGTGAACCACGAGATTCCAAACGCTTTTTATAATGTAAGCCTATGTGGAAGGACCAAGAACAAGCAAATGATGAAACATTTATAAAAAGGATCATACTAGATATTCTACCAACAGAATAAGTTCCATAAACAAACCACACTTTGTTATTAGTTTGCTTTTACTTCGTTATTTAAAAATACTGTGCTTGGATGTACATAACGCAAGTATAATGTTGACCTTTTGAAATCTGGGAAGACACCCCTACTGCCATCTAGCGATGTTAAAATAAACACATTTTGACAGTTAACGAAATGTTCCGAGGGTATTATATACGCTTAAATGATACAATAATCTTTCCTGTGGGTAAGGACGTTGTGAAACATGGTGCACCAGAGAAACGAAACGAACTTTGACAAGGAAACCAAAATCAAAACCACCAACATGGAACAAAAGAAAACATTTTAGAAAGACCGGACCTGAATATATCGATAAAACAGGTAATATTATAGCAGCAAAGAAGGCCAAAGGTCCCTGCATATTAACATGCCATGCCAGTAAAGGTGAAGAAAAAGATACCATGTATTATTTTTAAAGGAGTTAAAAATGAGATGGAAAATGATAATAATTTTTGGAGAGCATTTTACTCCAAAAGACACCGGACCTCAATATATCGATAAAAGAGGTAACACATTGGATATATCGTACAAACATATTTATTACTTCCATGCAACATGTAAAATATCTATTAGTCTAGCGCCATCTCCAGCTAAAGGGAAGAAGAGAGGCCACAAAAGCACTAGTGTAGGCAAGATGAGGATATTAAAGAACATATTAATTCCTTCACTAGAGACGAATCCCACTATTGCAGAAGCACACCAAAATGAGAATATTTGGACAGTTTATCAAGTATTCCAAAAATATGTACAAAATGGTTTATTCCCAACCTGAAAAGCAAAACACCTACAGGAAAGTGTTTAACGAACTGTTTAATTTATCTTTTCACCAGCCAAAAAAAGATGTATGTAATAGCGCCTCCCACTCGCACACTTCGGAGCGATCAAGTCCCGCGCCACTTCAGGCCGCCGCGCAGAAAAGTAAAGACCTATAGGTTTACAACGCAGTTCACTATGAGACTTTTCTGCACGGCGGCCTGAAGTGGCGTTGAACAGAACAACGGACTATACGAAGCAACCATTCCGTTACGAGGGATAGCAGCTGCTCAAGGATTGTGACAGTCACAATCCTTGAGCAAGCTATTCACAAGTCCCACTTCCGAAAATTGATTGCCATGTCGTAGCGTAACATTTATAATGGTCCAAATACAGTTTCTTCTATAAACAATGGGGGAAACGTAAAGGCAACTTGAATTTATCAAACACGCTTTTGCAATCATCTCAACGCATCACCTCTCCTTTGTCCGGCCCCCAAAAAAACGTCCCCTGCCATTTTGCACTCTCCCTGTCCCGTCTCCTTCCTGCCTCAATGCGGCCAACCTTTTCAGTCCAAAAAAAAACAATCTGACTGATGAAAAAACCTTACTATCTATCCCGAACAAGGGAAAATGAGAAGGGAAAAAAAAAGTATTATTATTTTAAGACTAGCTTATGATACAGTGATAGGGGATTAGCAACAAGATGAATTTTGATACATTTGTTTATTTGTACCACCAGCTGATGACCTAGATGAGATTATTGCAATAATTTTGTATCCTTTATTTATTTGATTTACATTGCTTTGGTTTAATGTTGTTCTATGTTTATCAGCACCTATTTTCATATTAGACAATTACTAAGCTATGGGTAATATGGCATTTCCTACTGAACCCTGTCAAAATTTGTTTGTGTTTGACATTTGGTTTTACACAATCGAATTCTAAAATTAAATGAGTAATTTCCGCAAATTACCCTTGAATTTATATTTTTTTATTCCTTGAAATACTCCACTAGTTTTATTCTCATTTATGATATAATAATTGTGATTATAATATTTCCCAAATCTCATTATCTCTCTCTACTACTAATTGATTGCTAAGCAAGATAAGCCAATTGGGAAATTCCAACAAAACTGTTGTGGGGTGTCATATTATTATTACTGGCAATGTTATTATTTAGATCTAAAATTTTATTTAAAAAAATATATGTTCAAAATTTTATTTTCAAAATGTTCATCATTAAAAAGAAAGGAAATCGGCAACGAAGAAAGAAATAAGGGCAGGAAAAAACAGGAAAGATAGTACAGCAACAATAATTTTCGATCTTGAAAACGTATTTAGCCTTCCAAAGCAAAACATTTTATGTTTTTTTATAAATCAAAATTAAATGTCTATAATTTAACAGCTCATTGCAATAAACATAAAAACATGTTTAATTGTATTCGGAACGAATTTGTAAGAGGGAGGTCTGACAATGATTTAGCCAGTTCTTTAATCAAGATAATTGAGAATATTGTTCAAGATTTACTTAGTCAAATTGCACTTTTTAAGAAATAGGACTGCAGCTGATTAAATTAAGAAATCTGTGAAATAAGTATGTCGAGAAACCACAAGCTCCTGAAAATGATGAACGTGAAAATGATCCTTACTCTGTGCTTTGTGATTAAGAGGCTGTTATTGCAGATGTACAAGCAGCATACAATATATCGGCACAGGCTAGAGCAATTGCTGAAGTACAAAGTTATGCCAGTGACAAACTCTTGCCCTTTAAAGGAAACCATCCAGATTGGTGCAAACTTCACCAATATATTTATCCTACTTTGGCAGAAATGTCAGAGGAAAGTGTCCAGTTCTCGCAACATCTGTTCCTTGCGAACGAATGCTCTCCAAAACTGGAAACATTCTCACTAACAGAAGAACGAGGTTGGTGACTAGGAAAGTTCAGCAGTTAATGTTTCTGAACATTAACGGCGAACCCAACAAAAAGTAAATGAAAACCTTTTTTAACATTCACCGATAGTAAAATATAATTTTTTCAGCAAATATATTTTTTATTATCTATCATAGGCTTTATTTAACCGGTCAGCAACGTAAGCAGATATAAGCGTTAAAAATAGGACAGCAGTCAAGTACAATAAGCGTGTTTATACGTCAGCGCGTGTGTTTCCATAGAAATCGTTATAACTCCGTTATTGTTTTAGTTACATCCCTAAAACAAAAAGTCAAAGGTCGATAGTAGATCAAGCTGCACATTTCTATCAAGTTGTCTATGGAAATACATAACAGGAATCAGCTGTCAATCGTGTAGTTGACGAAAATATTTACCCGCGCAAATTTGCTACCGGCAGCTCCACCGTGCTCCACATTTTAAATTTTTATTAAATATTTTTATATGAAATGATAAAAAAGTGAGGTGACAAAAGTGTTTATTACACATATATACAATAGAATAAGTATTCTTGTTTGCATAATCTGTGATTTTAGTACCGTTTTCACATAAAAACATCACGTGAGTCATTTTTACCTATTTTTAATGTTTGCGATGCTAATATTTATTTGTAATATAATAATTTGAAAGCCGATTTTGTAACCTTTCTCAAACAGTTTTTACTATTCGGCTACGTTCAGAAATATTTCATTTATAGAGCTTTAATTGTGAAGCGGTTATAACTAAAAGTTTTCGTAAAATGTCATTTCGTTTAAGACACCAAAAGCTAACATTCTCGAAAATTCGGAGGGGTTAAAACCTATAGTGGGATAAACATTACCATTTTGTGACCAAATCGACATTTCCTACCAATATTCGTGTGTAATTCTCGGTTCAAATCTGCCGCCAATGTCACCTGGCAGTCCCAAAAGCATCTGTCACGCGGCGCTAACAGAACGCTAACGGTAACGCGCTAACGGTACGCCAATAATGACGCGTCATTAGCATTTATTTTTCGAATTTCAAACACGTTTGTTTTCGTTTTGAAACACCAAAATACCCTAGAAATAGATATTATACAGTATTTTGGGCCAAATTTTTATTTTCGGGGATATTTTTAACAGTGATAATGTTCGAATCCCGAAATCACATTCCAGTTTCGTGTGTTTTGTGATTATGTCGAATTCAGGAAGTTCAGATTACGAGGAGCCGAGATTTCGAGGGCGGAGATCATGAAGACTATTCATACGGACACGCGGGGCAAACGTTCGAGGGTCTGCAATGATGCCAAAAGGCAGAAGGTCTGTGAGCCGACTCCCGGTGACCCGCGAATTGACGTGCTCACAAAGCAAATGTCCCAGATGCAGATGTTGCATCAATTGTTGGAGAAGCAGTCGGATGTCCCTATCCGTCTCGCCTCGGATGACGATAGCATCTCTCCGGGAGGAATTGGCAAGGGAAGCCGACAGAGATGAAAGAATGGGTCTAACCTGTCCTCTACTGTCTCGTGACGGATCTCGGGGAGTGGACGACAGAGCTAAAGCAGCCGAGATACCGTCGGCCGACCCAAAGAGGGTGAAAAGAGTAGAGCTCCTTGAGCATCTGGGGATGACTAATTGGAACAATGTCCGCTACCTCGAGATCCAGAAATCGTATGCCGCAACTCTTCTCAATGTTGGCATTGAACCCGGAGTTTAAGCACGTAGGCCAGGAAGAATTGGCCAGTACGTCAACGGACTCTTTCTGTGGATCTCTGACCAATGCGCTTTCTCTGCGTGCCGATCTCCTGAAAACCTCCCTGCAGTAGCTGGTTAACTGGAGCTTGGAACTGGACACGAAACTGAGCACTTGCACTGCTGAGAGAGACTGCTTCGCCATGGGGTCTGAGTCCTAGAAGGTGTTCAAAGACATCATGCATATGGTCTGCCACATTGAGTACTGAAGAGAGGGGGGTATTGCGGGGCATCAAGTAAAACAATTTAAACGATATCCTCCTGCACTCCGTAAGCTGGCATTAACTCTTAATTTTTATTCCCGTGCTGCGTACAAATACTACAAATGCACGAAAACTTTTTGATTCGTGTCTTCTCCATCCTCGGACACTATAAAAATGGTATAAAAATTTGAACAGGATCCCACATTACCAGCTGAAGCATTTAGTGCACTTAAAAAAAAACTGATAACAGCGATTTTAAATTAATATGTAATTTAACTATTGATGAAACGGCCATCAGGCAACATAATAAGGGACTGTAAAAAGAATCACATAGACATGGGAATGGGAGTAAAATACGAAAATCAAGTCCTGGCTACTGCTGCTGGTTTGCATTAATCAAAAATTGGAAACTTCCTCTGGGTTATTTCCTTATAAAAGGGTTAGTTGCGAAGCAAAGAGCAAACTTCATTAGAATGTGTTTGAAAAAACGTCACATTTGGGAATCGAAACCGATTTCTGTGACTTTTGATGGGTGCAGAGCTAATATTTTGACCATGAAAGTGTTCGGATGTAAAACTGACGATTCCAAAAATTTGAAACCTACCTTTGCCCACCCACCCACTGGAAAGGAAGTTGCTGTATTTTTAGATGCTTGCCATATGGAAAAGTTAGTAAAGAATGCATTTGAATCCAAAAAAATTATTTTCGACAAAGAGGGCAAGGAGGTGTGATGGGAATTTCTCAAAAAACTTAATAGGACCCAAAAGAGAAAGGCTTAAATTTCGCCACTAGAATAACATACTAATACTTTTTTTTTTCAGAAATCGAATAATGAAGGTCAAACTGGCAACCCAATTACTAAGCTGAAGTGTTGCAACAGCCGTAAAATTTTGCAAACAAGAGTTTAAAATGCTGTCTTATAAAAATACAGAAGCCACCTGCAAGTTTTTAAAAATCTTGAATGATCTTTTTGACGTTTTGAATGCTCGAAATCTTCGAAAATTTGGATTTCAGCAACCCTTTCTCCCTTAAATAAAGAAACCAGGTCCAGTACCTCTGGTGGACAATATCTAGAGGTTTTGACGCCAGATGGAATTTCCCTCATGCTATTAGTGCACTAGATGGGAAACATGTGACCATGCAAGTTTTAGCAAACACAGGGGTTTATATTATAAATATTAAAAAAAAAACATATAATGTGTTTCTTCTGGCAATGGTAGATGTCCTGTCCCCAAGGACAGTTCAGTGAAGCCTCAACTTCTCATGGACGGAGAGCCGATCTACGGTGGATCAAGATCGCAAGCATGTGGACTCCCACACTGTGGTGCGACCTTTTCAAACCCAAAAAAGCTGAGGATATCGCCAGAAGATTGAACGTAGAGTTCATCACTTCCAATGGATGGATTGACCGATTCAAGAAGCGAGCCCGTCTTGTTTACAAAAGTGTGAGTGGAGAATCAAAAAGTGTCAACAGTGATAGAGTGGACTCATGGAAGACAACGGCACTCCCAAGTCTCCTGGCTAAATATAAGACGCAGGATATATTCAACGCTGACGAGTGTGGATTATTTTTTAATTTGCTTCCAGACAAAACCTATGACTTTAAAGGTGAAAAATGTCATGGAGGCAAAAGGAGCAAAGAAAGAATTACTGTTCTCGTCTGTGCCAATATGGATGGGTCGGAGAAGTGGCCGTTACTCGTGGTGGGTAAAGCAGAAAAACCCCGCTGCTTTAAAAATGTACGGACAATACCTTGCACATACACAAACAATTCTTCTGCATGGATGATGTGCAAAATTTTTCATCAATATCTGCTGTCGATGGATAGGAGTACGGACAATACCTTGCACATACACAAACAATTCTTCTGCATGGATGATGTGCAAAATTTTTCATCAATATCTGCTGTCGATGGATAGGAAGATGGGTGCACAAAACTGCAAAATAATTTTATTTTTGGATCAGTGTGCGGCACATCCTAAAGATGTGTCACTAAAAAATGTTCAAGTTTCGTATCTACCGGCAAACACAACGTCGGTTCTGCAGCCTATGAACCAAGGAATTATACGGTCTCTGAAAGAACATTTCAGAAAAAAATTGGCCTGTAGGCTGCTTCAAAGGTTAACAGAGTCATCAAAAACATATAAAATAAACATTCTGGATGCAATCCCCTTCCTTTGTTCGTCATGGAACAGTGTAACCAAACAGACAATTGCAAATTGTTTTCGAAAGGCGGGGTTTTTAAACTCGGAATTTTTACATACTGAAGCAAGCGGATGACGATTTTATACAAACAACGTGGAGAGATCTACAAGAGAAAATGAATATGACTACTTCATTTGATGACTTTGTTAGTGTGGACCAGGAGTTGTTGCCATGTGGAGTTCAAAACCTAGACGAATTGTGTGAAGTAGAGACAGCGGAAAAAAGTGTGGAAGAAGATAGTGAGGGTGAGACGGAGCCCGAAAAAGTTATTCCTAAATGCGGAGAGGCCCTGCAGTTTCTAGACAATTATAGAAATTACCTAAGTGGAGTGGATAGTGTACCAGAAAACATTCTTAAGTGTCTGTGGGAATTGGAAAAAGTTATTCCTAAATGCGGAGAGGCCCTGCAGTTTCTAGACAATTATAGAAATTACCTAAGTGGAGTGGATAGTGTACCAGAAAACATTCTTAAGTGTCTGTGGGAATTGGAAAAAGTTATTCCTAAATGCGGAGAGGCCCTGCAGTTTCTAGACAATTATAGAAATTACCTAAGTGGAGTGGATAGTGTACCAGAAAACATTCTTAAGTGTCTGTGGGAATTGGAAAATTTTACCCAATTTTTTTTTAATGTTAAATGTAATCAAAAAAAATTGATGATTTTTTTTTAAATAAAGTTTTTGTACTAAATATTGCGAAGAAATATTGCCTACTTGCTGCAAAAATGTTTAAAACTATGTTTTTAGTAAGATCGACACCCCAAATCAAGTATTTTATTATTTTTTTTATTCAAAAAGTTTTTTTTTTTGTGAATAAAGTAATTCTTGACTTCTAATTTAAAGTAAAAGTAACTTTAGAAAACTTTTGAAGTGAACTTTTTGTAGCAAGCTGATAATACATATTTTTATTTAACCTACCCATCACACAACTACAATATTTATAAAAACCTTTGATTGGATGTTAACTTGACACTCAAATTTAATACAAAATTGACAGAAAATTAAAAACCCTCTTAAGATGTTTTCCCGCTAAAGAAATATTTATTGACCGGTCCTTTGAAGAACGTCTTAACAGGGTTTGACTGTATATACATATTTTTGAGCAGACAAATTTGTATTCAGTTCAAAAAATCCTATCAAAAGTCTCCGTGGTTCATTTGTTTCGCATCGCATTTCGATAATAAATTTGCAGATTGTGATCACGCCTAACAGAAACTTAATAAATTTATTAGACTTAATAAAGAAATATCTCACCGTTGCCAGCATTTCCACAAATCATCTGCAGCTTGTAGAAAAAAAAAGTGGGCCAAGTTGACGGATGATTTTAATTCAATCGCCGACAATCAAAAGGTTTATATCTTTTGTAATTGTAATACTAACTAAACACACACCATTTCCCCCAGGGGTACTTTTAATTCATTCACATACAAATTCTTCTGTTATTCTCTTCTGTCTCCGTAATTCTATAATAATACTGTATTGATTTCTTTTTTAGCAGAACCAAGCGCAGCTTAAAAAATGTTGGGATAACATAAAAACAAAAAGAAAGATGGAACTTTGCAAAGAGCAGAGAAGCAGGCTAAAGACGGGAGGGGGCAGGCTATAATCAAGTGTTTCCAAGGAACATCATCCGGTTGACAGCATGCTGGACTTGGCCACCAACATTGAACTGAGTTTTTGCAATGACAGCGATCGCTCTATTTCTCATTTAAAGTAGTTTAATTTTAAGAGTTTCACTTTCAGATACCGCTGTGCCCAGCAAATCTACTGTATTCAGCATGCCAGTCAACCAAAGTGCCTGTGTTTGGTAACTCACTTTTTGATAATGTTATTGATTCTTTTCAAATTAACATTTAAATATATGTTGTATATTTGTATTTAGAATGGTTGGTAGTACCGATTTTCGTACAGTTTAGTATTAAATTTTGGGGGAATTTTTGACATCTGACATAACGCTTTTTTAAGTTATAGTGGATAGAAACGGGATTTTAAAAGCTGTTGCTCTAGCATCCGCGGCAGTTTGCACTGCAGTTATCTTGGAAAGGCCAGTGACTCACAGAGTAGATCGGAGATGGCTTCTTCGGCATCATGAACAGCACGACGCATTGGACATATTGGACAACGAACTTTGCTTTCAAGAACCGGTTTCTTTCAAAAATTATTTGAGAAGCCAGAGGCGCAGTTCAAAAGCTATTGGCGATGGTTTCTCCTTTAATAAATCGTCAAGATACCTTGATGAGACAAGCAATTTCGCCAAGGCACAGGTACCTATAAAATCTGTATATTATTAACTTATTGTCATAATTTGTTATTTAAAAGTGTAGAATACAAACTGGGATCACGTTGTTAAGGTTGACCACTACAAGCCCTGAACCGATTGTAAGTATATTTTGTTGTATCGATTCAAGTTATAGCGTTCAGATGTAACAAGGATGTAATGATAATACTAATTATGAAGTGACCGCTACAAGCCCTGTGCCTATTGTAAGTATATTTTTGTGTTGGTGCGTATTATTAAAACGTTCTGGGTTCACATCATTAGTTTTGTTTGTTTTTTCAGAGTGCCGATGATACGCTAAAGGATAAAAACAATATTGTTGCAGAAGTCAATGAGAATGATTAGGAAACCGATGATCCCAGCTATGTCCCAGATAATATTGATGGGGAAGCAGAAGGTAGTGACATTGTTTGATTCCTGTTTCATATTTTCAATTCATATTATTTACAAAATAACTATTTAAAAACAACATTACAACTACAATTGAATGCATCGCCCGAATAATGTAGCAAACAACAAAAAATCGTAAAGTGATTTTTTGGTGGAATAATGTTCTTTATATGTACATCTATCTATCCTACTCTTTCACATTATGAAATAAATCTATCTCCCTCTTTTAGTAGCATCCAAAGTGCGCTGGGGAGCCAGTCTCAGTGGAAAAACGTTGCGCGAGCCGACATGTCGTCTGTGCAGCAGGTAGTTTCGGTGTCTCCGCGTATGTTAAATAATATGAATAAAGGGAAAAAACATAAAATTTCTTTTGAAAACTGGAAGGATAATAAGCAGAAGGCATTAAGAAATTCGGGTAAACCTTATACAAGTCGTAAAGGCAAAGCGGTTAGCGGCAAATCGCCCCCAACACAGGTTAGTGGAATAACGTTACACTTATATTTCTTATGTAAATAAGTTTTGTTTGGTTTTTTAATATAAATTTCTTAAGTACTTTGTTTATTATTTACATTATCAAATATTAATATTTTTAAACAAAGTATCCACTTCATTATATTATATATTTTCAACACTGACATATTTCTATCTGAGAGATAAACAATTCTTTGTCCATTGTCAAGTTCTTCAATATGTTTTTATTTATTTCTTATTGACATGTTTTTTTTGACGTCTTACTGTTGTTGATAATATTGATTTAACTGTTTTTTTTTTACAGGACTTTACGTGTAAATGTCGATACCCAGATTGTAAAACTATGACGTTGCATAAAAAAAAGGAACTTTTTGACCTTTTTTACACTAAAACATACAATGAGCAGAGCCTTTTTTTGCAAAGCTGTATTGAAGTGCTGGAGCCAAAACGAAGAATAATACCCGAAAATGTATCGAAAAGACATTGCTCCGTTGCATCCGTTGTTTCTGTGGACAGCAGGATTCAAGTTTGTCAAAAATCTTTATGCAACATGTTAGATGTCACTCGTCGTCGTTTGCAAATATTAATAGACAAAATTAAATATCGCCAATCGCTTTCTGATCAAAGAGGTTGCCATGATAATCGCCCACATAAAATACAACATGTTAATTTGGAACTTGTGAAAAATCACATCGAAAGCTTTCCTGCCCAGGAAAGCCACTACTCCAGGTCATCCAGTAAGAAGAAGTGTCTCGATCCTTCTCTTTCAATTTTAAGAATGTTCCGTCTTTTTAAAGAAAAATATCCCGAATCAGAAATAAAATATGACATTTACCGAAACGTATTCAAATCAAACTTTGATTTGAGGTTTGGAATACCGAGATCAGATACGTGTAAAGTATGTGACAAATATTACATTCAAATTAGGGCAACCGAAGACGAAGCAACTCGTGCACGAATTTCCAACGAAACTAAACTGCATCACTTGAAAGCTGAAAAGGGATACAAAACCCTTAATGATGACGCAGAAATAGCTAAAGTAAATAAAAATGTCACAGTTCTTTGCGTCGATTTACAACAGGTATTATTTACACCAAATTTAACACATTCTGATGTTTTTTACCAGAGGCAATATTCCAATTACAACTATGCTGTCCACAATATGGGAACATCACAAGTCGCCATGTATTTATGGCATGAATCTCTTGCCAAACGAGGTTCAGCTGAAATTACATCCTGTTTACTCCAGCATGTTTTACACAATTTTGATGTTCTCCTACATGGACAAGAAAGAAAACTAATCATTTGGTCTGATCGATGTGTTGGGCAAAATAATAACTTTAAAATGGTTATACTTTGCACATATTTGGTTTACTTGGGGTATTTTACCGAAGTAAACCAAAAATTTCTGGTAAGTGGGCATAGTTTTTTACCGTGCGATAGAGATCTTGCACTGATAGAAAGAAAGAAAAAAAAACTCAAAAAAATTTATGTACCGAATGATCTGGTGACACTCTTGGTAAGTGCACGCGCTTCTAATCCCTTTGAAGTATTTAAAATGGACCAGAGGCACTTTTTAGACTTGAGTCCAGTTGAAGCTATTTTTAAAAGAGATCCTCAACTGAAAATAACAGAAGCAAGGTGGCTTCAAGTCAACGCAAATGAACCTGGTGTTTTACGTTTGAGAAAGTGCCATAATATTCTCGAAGGTTGGAAAATTTTTGAACTCCAAAAAAAACAAAAAGGACGGTATCGACCCAATATTAATGTACCTCCTATTGCTGGTCTGCCGATACTCTTCCAATTCTTATTACCCATATCAGCGGCAAAAAAGGCAGATTTAATGTCCATGTCTCAATACTTACCAGAAATCAACAGAAGCTTTTATGAAAACCTACCGGCTCAGTAAATGTATGCACTACAGTGGAAAAACGTTACAAGTGGCAGCTTAAGCAACGTTATTCCACTTTTTTTTTGTTTTATGTCGATTATTTCCTTTTTTTTAATGGTTTTTTAAAATATTTTTTCACATGTACCCTTGTTTATGTCTAAGTAATATAAAAGTGTAAAAAATGGGATGTTTTCTAATAAAAAATCATTTAAAAAACGTTTTTTCGTGTTTCTGAAAAATCTTGTTTTTGTTGTTTGCAACGTCATTCGGGCGATACATTCAATTAAAGCACATTTTTTGTTTTCCAATTTGCGACCAACATATCAACAAAAGAAGTCGGTGGCGCACGTCAGATCCTTCTACCTGGACTCGCAATATTGCAAAGGATCTTAGGAATTCTGGAAAGGCTGCACTAAATGCATATTTAATTGCACCACAAAGTTTCCAGAAGAGCAAAGAGAATTAAAATGCTCTGAATACTGCCGTCAAAAGGATTTAGGTCAAAGGACTAACATAACACCAAGGTGGTAGAAATTAAATGCAGGATTGATTGTAAAGCCACCTCTGAAGAAACGTGCTAATGCCAAGCACTACCATTTCTTCAAAGATTGGCAGAGAAGAAAGGGAAAACCTTGTGCATTAGTAATGGTCCTTGTGCATTAGTAAGGCTTATGAAAAAGCCAACAATTTAAATGTATTTAATGGCCCAGATCAGAGGGGTAAGCATGTTCCAGGAAACCCTATGAATGGAATACAGCTTAGTTAAACTGATCAAAGAACATATTGAAAAATTTCCTGTTACAGAGTCACATTACGCGAGGAAATCATCAGGCCTGCAATACTTTAAAAAGCCGCCTAATTGTGTCTTGTAATGTTATCGCTCGGAAAAGGGTTATTACTTACACGTATGTTTATTTACAAAACTTCCAAAATTTTATGTTTCACTCTCAGAAATCCAATATATACCTATCAAACATACCAAGTAAAGAAAATAGGGTAATGTTTCCTAACTCAGCTTATTCTTTAAGCACAAATTATTTAAATAACACATCATTTTAACAATACTCTCCGCACAGCATCCCCGAAGATGTGTGGAATTGATGTCAAACAATCAAATGATACAACAGAAACAAGAATAATTTACGTAGAGGAGTTGGTAAAAGATGCTAGTTCCATTTTGATTACAAATCAAAGTTCGAAATTCTTCTCAAAAAATATCAAGCCGTCATTTTGAAATTGTTATTAACACTTATTTATAACCCAAATTAAACACATTTTGTGCTTGTCCCCCAACGTAATGATCGTTTGAGATATAACACACACGATGGTATAGAATCCAAGCATTTGGGACGTCCAGTGCCCAGATTTTAAAAACAAATTAAAGAGGTACGATGCCTTATCAGAGGTGGCTACTATTCTGGGAGTTTCAACCAAAACTGTAAATACTAAGTGGACCATTTTGAAAACCCAGTACTCGAGAGCCAAAAAAAATATGGCAGGTGAGAATTTATTTTTATTACTCTTTACGAAAGTTTAAACTTAATTACAATTTATTTCAGTTATCGGAGGCAGAACTAAGTGCAGTTTATAGATGTTTCCTTTCATTCAAATCAAATATTTACTTGTTTTTCGTGGAGCGTATTTTTTGTAAATTTCTGTGGGTATTGCAGATTTCTGTTACCGGCTTTACGCTAAACGTCAACATATCAGCCAAAATTCACGCGAGTTATTTAAATTCACGTCGAAATCTTCATTATTTAATTGGAGATTGATGTCTCGCTCCATGTTTTTTGTATTTATGCAATCATAACATGACTGAGAAGAGAGGCACCAATGCAAAGTTTTCGTTTGTAAAATAAATTAAAAAATTGGAGTATCTTGTATTTGTTCAGTGTTACATGGGAGGTAGTTGTATTCAGCCATGTAGTAATTTTTTTAAAGTTTTTTTTACTTATAGATGTGCGCACAGGTAGTGGTGCAGACAAAATACCTACCTTGTGGTACGCCTTCAACGAAATGTCGAGTTTGATAGAGATGAACATACCACAAAGGACGTTTTCGAACCTGGGACATTTTGAGGTAAGTTTATTAAATTAATTAACGTACGAGAGTATAATTTTTATTCATTTTGTTTATTTATCTATTTTTTTCCCATATTTTTTACACAATAAATGCGACATAATATAAATGAATAGTTTACAGAGCAATTGTTTATTGATTAGCATTAGATTTGTTTTATTGAATGGGAACCACAATAAAACCCACATAAATATGCACTGCCTGTGTGTGTGTGTCGGCAAGCACTGTACCCTAGAGTATTAACAATACGCCCAACTCCAGTAAAATATAGGCATTAAAATATAATATATTCATTCATTTAAATGTATCGGTGATTTAATCCAATATTGTATTTATGCCTTTCGTGAAAGAATTGAGTTTTGTGTATGGACAAAACTATTTATTCATTTTGCATATGTACGGGTAAAACCACTAAGTCCGGCTCATTTTTTTGTAAACCTTTGATTAGAGGTTGCTGTTATAACCAACAACTAATATTGTGTATTGATAAGGTTCTTAAGGGTTCATTCTAAATTATAGGATATTTAAAAAAATCATTTTGAAGATATTCATCCACTTACAGCCTTTCCAAAATTGCTAAATATTGAAATGCGATTATCTCAGGATTGTGTTTTAGTGACTTAGTGGACTTTGCTAGTAGGCCGACGATAGATTTTGTTGATATTTTAGGTACGTTCTATGTACTATAAAATTTTAAAGATCTCAACAGTTATTAGACGAATGTTTATTTTGCTAGCAGGCATGGGCGTAGCCAGGTTTTGATTTAGGGTGAGGCAAAAAATAAAAATCTAGAGTAGGTACTGAAAAAGTAGGCTTCTACAACTTATTCATGCTTAAAGCTCCATGAACACAAAGAATATGAACGGAATAAGGAAAAAATCATCCCATGAAGTGCTGTAAATTTGAAAACGCAACTCGGTCGACAATCCCAGAGGTCATGCATCCGCCAACCAGGGTAGGGCAAACGCCCCCCCTCGCCCCACCGTGCCTACTCCCATGCAGCAGGCGTTATAATTGTTTATTTATGTAACTGAAATGTTAATTTGTTTTGTTAAAATATTGAGATTAATACGAGTATTATTGCTCAATAATGTTTGGTTTGTAATAGGTATAATACTAGCTACTATCTACTTGTTTTTCTTCTTTCAATAACTAAAATGTAACGTGAAATAAACTTGTTTTTTCCATCTTAATCAAAATATTTTTAGTTCACCTTCACTCGATAATTACTCATTTAAAAGTAAACTTTCAGCTGGGAAAGATTGGTTAGAAATAGGCTATTGGTGTGTTAAAAATGCTTTGCGCATACGTTAATACATTTAAATTATACGCAATTAAAGAATACTATCATTTCTTACTGAATGCAAAATCCGTTACATCTAAAATATACATACATCAAAATCCGCTACATGCTGCCTTTAACACAAAGCGGATTTAAAGACCCATACAAAATCAGCTATGTGTCATTTATTCACAAAAACAAATATTACTACTAAAGTACTAAATATTTAATTGTAAAATATCATTTATACCAAATCCGATGTAAAGATCTAATTTTTTGTTTATTTGGATTGTAAAAAATGCGAGCTATTGTTGAATAAATCAGTTTTTTCCTTCTCCTGAAAAATTACATTTTTTTACATAGCAGATTTTGCAAGCGCAGCGACGATATGTAAAATCGACCACCATAACACGGGCACGTTCCTAGCATGGTGGTCGAATAATCCATAATTTATATAAACCATCAAAACAAAAGAAATATTAAAAAATATATATATCTACGACAGACCTACCATCATAAGCAAGGGCGGATCCAGGATTTTTTTCAGGGCGGGCACAACGGGTGGACGTGCAAAAAAATCAGCAATTACTGTTAGAAATAAACTTGAAGTATCATACTTCAAGTTTATTTCTACAACTATGGAGGCACAGAAAAATATGCACATCAAATCACAGTACTACGTCATACAAACATCAGACAATATCTTGGTCGGACACTTAAGAATCTACAAACAAGAGAAAATGTTTTTCCTCGTATGCGAGCTGACAAGTGCTCCCTTGTAACTAAAAAGGATAGTCTAATTTGAGCTTTAGGGGCACACTATGTAAAAATTCACAGGGAAGAAAGACCATTGAAAAATATTTTCCACGCTTTAAATCCACAAAATTTTGATTTGTGGATTTGATTTCTTAGAGGCTACAAAACTTGTGGCAAAATCTTTGAAACAGTGTTGCGACATTGCTATTATATTTGCATTAACCGGTTGTTTGCCGTTTGTCACCCGGTGGCCGCGGCACTTTGAAATGCAATTTTGACCCTTATGTATAAAGAAAGTGTATGAAGAACAAAGTCAGAAACGCTTGCTCTATTATCGTCCTTTACCATAGCGAAACCGGCAATGCGTTTAGTCACTCGGAATAATTTATATTTAATTTTTCCGTAGTGCGGGATGTGAACAGTTTCTGCGCATGCGCGGGAAAAAAAATATGTTTTTTCTACTATTTTGACCCTTCTATGTACAAAATTTGTAAAGGAAGTGTCAGAATCGCTTGCGCCAACATTCCCTATGGGATGGGTAAAGATTTCATTCACCTTGTAACCACAGATTATTTTAAAATAATTTTTATCTGTGGGCATCTCGAAATGTCATTTTGGCTGCGTCACATTTATGAGTTCCTCGACTAAAACATCGCAAAACCTATCAATTTACGTAATTAACGCAAGTAATGTTATTTTGGTAGATAGTTTATTGTTCTAGGAATGTGTTTCGGTCAATAAAATATACGATAGGTAAAAATTAATCCACAAAACATTCGATTCAAATTGAAGGTCGTGAAATTTCCGTGTTGTTCCTCCGCGCTCCAAGAGGTTAAAAAAAAGATTTTTATGCTAATATTCAATCGACTGAGGCCGAAAGCAATCTAAAAACAATGATACAGTTGCCAACTTCAAATTCCACATCTTTCATGATGGCGGGGCCAATAGAAAACATAAATGCAAAATCAAAGGATGAATTAATTATGGAATTAACTACTAGAAATTTAATACCAGCTAACACATTAGAGGAAATGCGTGTTCAGGCTAGAAATCATAATAAATCCTTAAAAGTAGCTCAAATCATGGAACAAATCGAAGACGACATAAATACAGATCAGGACGGTAACTCCACTGCCAATGTCATTAAATATACAAAAATCATTTATAATGAATAGCATGCTTCAACAGTCATAATTAATAATTGGAATATCAAATTCAACGGTTCAACCTGTGTTCGGGAATTTATTCAACTAATCGATGAGAAATGTAGAACAAGGAATATCGAACATAAAGATATAGTTAGGTGTTTTCCAGATATTTTAGAAGACCTAGCTCTATTATGGTTAAGGTCCATTTATACCCCTGACCAAGGGCGGCTGGTTGAACAGTGTGTTTGTGTGCAGCACTGGTAAATTATATCGTACTTTAAAATTACTTTATAATATCTTACCGAAAAATATGAAATCTATGAATTTCATTAAAAATATCTCCTACCAATATAATGCATAATATAATATGAATCAGGGAGAGCAAATTCTCAAAGTTCCGCGCGAAGTTACCCTGTCCGGTGTGCAGGCCGATTGCAAGCGGAACGAATTATGTTTTTGTATCGAATATCCCAAACATCGCCAGCGCGCAACGCCGGCCATATGTATGAAAAATTAAGCAATATTGGTGTGCCACCCGGCGGCCTTTATCATACAAACTTAAATTTGGATTTAAGGCAAAAATACTTAACCAAACTGAATAATTATTTTTTTAATCAAAAGGTACAGCAAATACCTAAATTTACTTTTTTATTGATTGGTGTTTTAAATTCGGCCCCTTAGAGTCAAAGAAACGTAACTCAATTTTTATCGATTTTGAGTTACGGATGGTACTAGACACAAAATAACACATTACGTTAAGTGACAAAGACACGTATCTATAGGTTCAACAGTTAAAAATTTACGTCGTTGCGTATCTACAGAAAACCATTTATTGTTAATGTCAGTAGAGTGTATCTTTACTTGCGTTTTTTAAACTTGAATAAAAAGATATTTGCTTGCGAGTCAAAGAAACGCATCTTTAGTTACGTTCGATTCACCCGCATAGATTATGCAACTGTTTTACTGAAATGTCACTTACGCGTCATTCATTTACGATTTGGCAGTTGTGTTTGCGGCACTTTTTATTTTAACGAGTGGTTTGAATATTAGTTTGGTTATTTTTTTGTGTGTTTTGACTCAATATAAATCGAATATGGAAAGGAAAACACACAAAACATGGATTCAGTGAATAATGGAAGCGGCATTGTTGAATAATCAACAGCATGGCAGGCCGGGTCGGGAGAGACTGAGGGAGATCTTTTGACCTCTCCAGCACGACTCTCTCGGAACATTCTCTTGCATCGCAGTGGAAAGGATGGATTCATTCGTCCGTCACACTGGCCCCCAAATTCCTAACCACCCCTTATACCTTATTCCTTCTAAGAATTTCTTATCCTTCCTTCCCCTAAAAAGACTCTCTACACAGCATCCCCAAAAACGAAATTGATGTTACTACAACTGCTACCAAAATAAAAATAGCAGAAAATCAGGAGACAGTTCTTCTTCTTTAAGAGCGATTCGAGAATCCAAGAATGCCAAGAATTTTTCTTGACTACATTGGATATACTGAAACCTTTTTAAGAAATATAATTAATAATAGCTTGGAAAATGGAAAAGTTCTCCAAAACAAAAGGGGAAAACATTTACCTGGAGATTAAAGACCAGAAGAATCTAAAAAAATCATTAAGGACCACATTATGTCTTTTCCAACAGTACCGTCACATTACTGTAGGGCGAACACTTCATTCGCCGATTTGACATTACACATACGTAATGTACACTATGTATGTTGACTTGTCTAAGGATACAAATTATGTTCCTGAAAGAAACATGGTTAAACCGAAACATATTTAACACCTGTAACATATAGTTCCAACAACCACGCGAAGATATGTGCGACTCGTGTGTTAAATACAAAAATGCTAATACGGAAGAAAATATCTCTTTTGGATGAGTATGATCGCCACAGACAACGCAAAATTGCTGTACAGAATTGTAAAATTCAATCTAAAACCCTTGCTTCTGAATCCACTGTAAATTTCATCGAGTTTAATTTAGAATATGTTCGAAGATAACTTTTTATAGACGACGCCTGGCAGTTTATAATTTAACTTTTTTTAATGTTCGAAGCAATGAAGCTAGAAATTACATGTGACATGAATGAGTGGCTGGTCGTGGCTCAGATGAAATCGCTTCATGTATGTATAAGTATTTGGTAGCTAATGCTAATGGAAAGAAGTTCATTCTTATGAGTGATACCTGTTGATATATCGAAACATCTACAAAGAAAATAAATATATTTGATCCTTCATGGTGGTACCCAGCAGTTAGATTAGCTTTCAGAAAATCCAAATATTATATCATTGAGATGGGACAAGAGCATTTCTTCAGTTTCATCAAATTGAGGAAACAATTAATTAAAAACAAAAAGACAGATAAAAATGGCATGGATGTAAACTAGTTAAAAATCACATTCAAAAGAAGATCCTGACAATATTTATTAAGTTCCTAAAACAAGGCAACGAGCTGGACTTATTTCTTTACATGCGCTCCACACAGGAGGTCCTGAGGAAAATAATTTACCTCAGGGCCTACTTCATCTTTGGGGATGCTGTGAGGAGGGTTTTTTTTAGGAAATAAAGGAGAGGAGAATTCTGGGAAGGAAAAGGGTTTTAGGGGTGGTTAGGAATCTGGGGTTCAGTGTGTCCTGGTCATCCGCCTCCAAGACCTAGAAAAACCTCACCCCATGAACCAGGGCACACCTTCTAAATCACCAAACGTAGCGAACCTCTTGGAGTGACCTATGGAAGAGGTGTTGGTTGAAGTAAAGTGAGTGAAGCAAAGAGTGTGTGCTAAGACTGAGTTGTTTGGCGGTCCGTCTTCTCTGCCTACCCCTGCGGAGAAACGGCGTGATGGTTAGTTTGGTAGTTAGTAAGTTTAGTCAAGTACAAGATTCCAGTTTTTTAAGCAAGTTACAATATTATGTAGCATATTAAGTTTTTTTTTACAATGGTATCAGTTGGAAAATAGTTACCTAAATATTTTATATGTTTTCTGTTTTAAATAATTTTTTCTATAAATATTTCTAGAATTGAAATATTTTTATTACTGTTCCACCACTATCCTAATTCCTATAAATCATCTTTACAAATTTTCGGGTGTAAAAAAAGTCAAATATCGAAGGAAGTTTTTCGTAACTTGAGTTCAGTGTTAGCAATTTTGATTTTGGTTAGGATCAAAGACACGTAACTGAGATATAGCTGCACTTAAATTTAAAAAAACCTATGAAAATGAATTACTACTTTATATTTAAAAGATGATTTAGAAGCACAAAATACCACCCTTTAACTAAACGAGAAGAAATTATTAATATGCTCCATTTGTTTAAAAGTAGACAACATTGATTGATTGAGAACTATATTTTTTTGCTCTCCTGTAAAGTAGAGAAAAATCAGATACGTTTTTTTGACCCTAAGGGGCCGAATTATAAAACTCTCGACAGGCCAAGATGCCAAACAGAACGTTCGTAACCAAGTGGGTCGGCCGACGACCCCATGAAATTTTTTCTTTTTTTTTGCATTTAAACCATAAAATCCCTTTTTCTTTTTTTTTATTTGTGCATTTATTGGGCAGGGAATATTAAATAAATTTGACAAATTATTTTTTCCTGCGATCAACGATTTTTTCACCTTTTTTTTTAAAAATGGCACATTATGTATTAATCCTATGCGTAGGAATACCTAAAAAAACTAAAAATATATTTCATGCATTTAGGTAGATACAAAAAGGATAGTGATTTTGGGGTCTGTCTTCGGCCCCAGTTGGCTGCGGGAGAGTTAAGGAATACAATATTTTTATAGGTAACTTTGACAATTTTGCCCTAGTGCTGTTTATACATTGTTTATAAATACTGTTTGTATCCTGTTTAAAATGAAATATAAAACTAACTAACCAACCATCACGCCGTTTCCCCACAGGGGTAGGCAGAGAGGACGGACCGCCAAATAACTCGGTCTTGGCACACACTCTTTGCCTTACTCACATTCATACATCGTCTCATACATTCTCTTCTATTATTCCAACTTTCGACATGGCCCGACTCAAGTATCTGATTCACTTGCTCGTGCCATGTCTTCCTCGGGCGTCCCTGACTTATTCTACCATTCACATTTGCGTCGTATATTCTTCTTACACTACTTTCAAATTCATTTTATTTTATGAAATATAAAATAAAATAAATTAAACATTTAAAAAAAAAGAGTTTTTTGGGTTGAAATTTAAGATTTATTTACGAAAAAATAGTATTGTTTTTATTTTCTTAGTACAGAAAAATAAAAAATTTAATTAAAAAGCAATATGTAGAAGTTTTCTCACTTCGAAAACAGCTTAAAATAGATCTTCTCTCGAAATAAGATTAGTGGGATCATTTTTACCTAATGTTGCTTAGAAACCGTTATCTCATAGTTATGGATTATCAGTGAACCACCACGTTTTCAGGGCAGCAGCCGCCACTGCCCCTGACCTAACCTGGGATAGTCTGAAATTAATCCTAATCAGACAATTCGAAGGAAGTGATAGACAAATAGCCCTTAAATTAGAACTGTTTAATATGAAGCAATCGACAGGTATGTCTGCTTTTGAATTCACTTTGAGAATGAAGGCGCAAAACAACATGCTCGACTCAAAAATATCAGACAACGAGTTGCTCCAATTATCTATGAGAGCCTTGCTACCTATGTATACCAACTTACTAGCATCACGGGATATATACCTTCGAAGAGTTGACTGATGCGACTAAAAAACTGGACATCCGATACAGTAAAGCAACCTACTCCTTCGTCCTCTTATGCAAGCAAGGTCTATCCAAATGATAATTCGAAATTCAATAGACAACATTACAATGAGTGTCTAATAAACAAAGCCCTCAGTGGCAAAGGGAATGCCGTAAAGATTAATTTAATTGAGAACTAAAAAAAAGACTGAAATAGCTTGGCATGTCATAGTTGACATATATTGTTTGGGCACCTATTGGGTTAAGTATGTTAACTTGGAATATACGACGATATTGACTATACCCTGTTGTATTCCAAGCAAAATATTTGTTTATTTTGTAAACTTTGTGTATATATAATTAGAACATACAGAAATGACATCCCATCATTTCTTTATGTTCCGTATTATAAACCTTGTGAAGCTGTAATTAGAACATACAGAAATAACAGCCCATTATTTCTTTATGTTCCGATTTTCAGTTTTAAGAATTATGAGATTTCATGTTATTAACTCCATACATTTAGCAGAGTTCCCGTGGGGGCACTACTCATACCAATTGCTTAAATTCAGGTATTAAATAAATAAAAATATTGAATATGTTATTACCACACAAGATAGCATTAAAATAATATGTACATTTTTTTTTCTCTTCTCCTTCTCATTTCCCTTGTTTGGGATATTATTGTCTATTATCGATTAGCGTCGTGAGCGGCGCATAACAATCTACTCCTATGTATTGATAGGTTTGTGTGAAACCTTAATAATTGTTTTTTTTTTTTTTTACATTAACTCCACACAGGAGGCCCTGAGGAAAATAATTTTCCTCAGGGCGTATGTCATCTGGGATGCTGTGTGGAGGGTCTTTTTGAGGAGAGGAAGGAATGAACATTGGTTTGAAGAGACCCATGTTGTAGGAAGGAGGAAACACAGAGGCCGGCAAATCATTCCACAGCCGAGCTGTTGAACACAAGAACAAGTCGAAGAAACGACCCGTTCTCATGTGACAAATGTCAACCGTGTACAAATGTTGGGCACGCGTTTGGCGTGTTTCCCGACTATGCACCGGTGCCGAAGGGATCAATGATGCTAGTTCCTCGGAGCATCTTCCATTGTAATACCGGTAGAACAAGGATAGCATTCCCACCCGACGCCTGTGCTCTAAAGATTGCAATCCGTCTGTTAAGATGGGAGAATCTATCAAACGGACCGCCCGTTTCTGCACAGAGTCGAGGGTATTTTTCAGGTATTTTGGAGCTCCAGACCAGAGATGGCTGCCAAATTCAACCGTGGGGCGTACTTGTGATTTGTACAAGGTTAGCAGTTGTGTACTATTAAAGTATCTGCGGGCCCTGTACAGTACGCCCAGTTTTTGGGAGGCTAACTTTACTCTGGCTTCGATGGAGCCCCCATACCTGAGCTGGTCACTTAGGGTTACACCAAGCATATCAATGGAGGGCCTGTTCGGAAGATTGCTTCCGTTGAAAGAGACTAGATTTATTATTTATGTATTTATCATACAATTAACCGTATCAATTGCACCCTCTACCAAGGGTCTACATATATTACTTTTGGCACCATTCATTGGCGATGGTTGTTTACATTGTTTCATTTAAGTATGATCTAAACCATGATTTTCTTATATAAAACTAAGGTATACTGATTAAACTGTTACTGCTGTATAACTGGTTTAATAATTACAACCACAAAAGACCGAAATTAGGATGTATAGTTAGGAATACTATTCGAAGGAAGAATTTCTTTTTCCAAATGGAAGTAGAATCAGTGAAAAGTGTGGATGGTACACCATCCTATAAGTGTTGCCAGTTACGACTCTTTTAAAAAAAAAAGGGGTTTTCTTTACATAAGTGATGCCTAGTGCATATAAACAATGCTCTGATGTATTAATAAACCTATAATGTATTTTAATGCTACCAATCTTACAAAAATAATTATAAGAAATTGTCCTGTTACAGATGCTGCGTGTACGGTTGTCTTGATGGGAATCAATGTTACAACACCCAGCATCTTACATGCTGAGGGTGTTGGCAGAGACGTATCACCTTGTTTTTAAGTTTGTATACATTTTAAGTCTAGATATATTAAGTTTTGTTTTCTTTCTACTTTCAAGCACTTCTTATGATTGTGTCGCTAACTCATCCACCATGCCTTACGCATGATGGGCGCGATTGATGTTGTGACACAATCATTTGCAAGTTATCTGTTCGCAGGTTATGTTTAGTCATTTATGTTGTTTTTAAATAAGGAAATGTAATTTCTACAATGTTTATTTTAGTACCCCATCAGACCAAGCTAGTTAGTTAATAGTGCAAGTTTTTATTTTCAGTTTTTGTTTTGTGTTTGGGGCAAACACGTTCGCGGCGAGCGGGGTATTGTTATGAAAATAAATAAGTAATAGTTTAGTACTGAGATTATTTGTGGTTATTAATCGTCTATGGTCGATTTTTGGGTGGACAGGAAAACGGAAATGGTTGAGCACTTTCCAGCGGAGGTTGTTCAGGGCAGGCGGTCGCCGCTGAAAGTCAAAGAAAATCTGCCATGTTTTCAATTTTAAAAATGTGAACGAAGTGCTATCAGTTATCCCGGTACTTGGATGTATCCATGGGAATTCATTATAAAAGTTTTAAAAGCAATCTGCAGTAAAACGGAGTCTTGTAAACACGTAAAATTATGGTCCGGGCGTGACCTTGCCTAGCCGTCGGCTACGTTATAAATGAAACTGAATCCCATCGCGGATGGGCAATCCCGCTCGCCTTACGAACGATGTTGGCCCTAAACACCCGTGGACGCTGAATTTTGTCGGCCGTGATGAGTATTTGATTGGGGACGGGCTCGAGAACATTCCCCTTTGATCCCGCCACATTGACAGGGAGCCTGACGTTTCCTCGTGAGAGGCTGACCGGAGTACAACCACATCATCAATCGATCCTCCCGGAGAGCCCTGGGCCAGTTTTTGTCTGCGCGGAGGGCCTGAACGTGTTGCCCGCTGCTTGCTGATGGACCGAAGGCTTGGTCCAGCTTTCGTCCTAGGACCTCACCAGGGATCATCGAACGGCATTAGATAGATAGAATAGTTTCACAGTATTACGGTCTGGTCGGGGTAAGCAGATGTTTAAACTTATTGAATTATATTTTTACCTTTCACGTAAAACTTACTTATTTTACTTCATAAAGTTCCAAGTTGCACCCATTTGAATGAATCATCAAATGAATCATCCTGCCCATGCCCCTATGAGATAAGGAGTTGATTGTTACTGCCCTCAGCTAATGCCGGCCCAACATATTTGTTTAAAAAACAGAATTCGGCGCTCTGTTTAAACTGTAAAGTTGTAGCCGAGCTCCCTATAATACGTTAATCAACAGCAGGGTATCAACACCCAGTATGTTAGTCGTAAGTAACTAATTTTAAGGCAGTTGTAAGTCATAATACGATTTAAGCGGTATTGTACTCGGTTATAAAAATAAGTGTAGTCTTAACCGGTCAAAGGCCGTGACATTTAGCGGAAATTCGCGGAACTTCGCAAAAAAACACTAAAAAACCACCACTTTGAATTTTGAATTGAATGTTTTGTTGATAAATTTTGAGCTATTGTATATTTTATTAACTGAAACACGTTCACATCACAATAAACTATCTACGAAAACCACATTACTTGCATTTATTACGTAAATTAATAGGTTTTATGATCGTTTTATTCGCGATACACCCATTAATTGCGACCGTTAAATTCGCGGCAAATTCTGACAGCCGATTGTCATAGAAGAAATCGTTTTTAAAATATTCCAGGGTGACTAGGTGAATGAAACTTGTAGCGTCTCCGAGAGTAATAACAGCGCAAGCGATTCTGACACTGTTCTCCATACAAATTGTGTACATAGAAGGGCCAAAATCGTCGACCAAAAGTTTTTTGTCGTAAGTATTATTCAAATATTTGAATTATTTTCTCGCGCATGCGCATATGACGCGCGCGCCGGCGCGTCTCCGGCCTCCCAGCGGTTAAGTCACTAGTTATATAAGTCTTAGAAGTAAGTAATTAATTATTATCAATCTTACTTGTAAGCCATTTATAATATTTATAGGTTAAATGTATAAATGAATTTGTAAAGTGCCCTTGAGGTGATTTGCTCACGAAAATGGCGCTATAGAAATCATCCAAATATTATTTTTATTATCAAGAGGTTTTAAATGTTCTATTAAAATGCTTTGAAAGATATCAAGGGCTTTAACTGTACTATTAAAGCGTTTTGAAAGACACATTCACATAAAAAATATGGGAGTATCAAAACAGTTGTGATGCAAAAACTATTTACCTCCTTGTCTTCCGATTATTCCGAAATAAAAAAAAAATTTACTTGGCATGGTGATTGTAATTTGTTTCTATTTGCCTCATGTCAAGGTACATATTATGTTCCTTAGAGCAGGCGATACAATAGCTACTGTGTTGCAACCAGAGAGAGAAAGTGTGCAATGTCAGAAAATGAGGCAAATTCGTACCTATAAGAAATAAACACGTGCAAAAAGATACGATTGTATCACCCCAGCCAGGAGCACTCGTGTCCCGGTAAGACTGGTACCCCAGGGGGGCACTGATTTGTTAGGACTTGGAACACGTGCTCTGGTAAATAAAAAGGGTGAAAGAGCAAGCTCTCTCATAATGAATTCCAGACATCAATATGGAACACAAAATGTTAATTATATTGGTAGGTAAAATTATGTCCAAAATTTCGAACTTTTTTGCGATTCTTATCTTTCTCATAATGTTGAGAATTCAATTCAAATTTTATAAAATACAATTTTATTTTAAATACATACTAAAAATACCAGGCATAATCTTGAAGGCACATTAATCCCTTATATAAAAACTCTACATTAAAAAAATATATTTGGCAGAATTAAAAAAGGCTAAACCATTATTTTTTAAATGTTTCCGAGAAACACTCAAGGCCTCAATTCTTTGCATTAGTCAAAACCACTCTATAACTATGTACCCACATTTACATTTATGCTGGATGATACAACAGGTGTACCTTCTCGTTTAATGTCGAGCAAACAGCTCAATGAAAAATTCGAGAGCGGTAATTCTTGCTCGACGTTTGGCAAAACTTTACGATTTGGTGGTATATCTACGGCATTTTGTGTCGAGCTACTTGAGCGTGTGGACGCTCCGAAGAGCATGGTTCCAAGTCGACATGTTCGATCAAGCCAAACCGTCGACCATGAATCTATATGTGTACCATAGCTTATAGCTCGAACAATACAGATTTCACAAAATGGCACAATAATAGGGTAATTTAATTCAAGAATTACTATTTTGTTACTTTTTTCCAGAATCTGCTGTTTTCAGGGTCAATATTGATCAAGTGAACAATAAAATGAACTTAGTTATTTTTCAGATCAGCTTCCACTCCAAGAACTGACTTAAAAGATGCCAATTTCTTTCATTCATAAAAAAAATTCTAGCAGGAATAAGGCATTGCTGAAGAATCTCTCTAATCCGACACCATCGATCCAAAGCCGTGAACAATAGAAAAACATTTTGTTTTTACCACTACACATGAATCTTCCACAATTTTCAAAACATCAAGCATTGGTAATAAATAGGTTACATAATATATTATTACTAAAAACCATCGATACCTGGTACTGTTGTAGCCAGGAATTACGGGAACTGAAGTAAACAGGAAGTGATGTAATCGGGAACTGATGTTAACAGCGACTGATGTAATCGGGAACTGGTGTTAACAGCGACTGATGTAATCAGGAACTGATGTAATCGGGAACTGACATAATCAGGAGCTGATGTAATCGGGAACTGATGTAATCGGGAACTGATGTAATTAGGGACCACAGTTAAGGGATTATTCCCTTCACTGCGTACCGAAAGACATGTTGGGGTTGCTGAAGGACATTGAAGAGTTAACCGCCGAGGACGAAATCGATGCTTGAGCCGTCTGAAAAGAAAGAGAAAAATCTTGAATAAAATATTAAATATTTTATAAGTAACATGCTTCGGGCCTTTTTTTCAGTGTGGGTCCTTTTCACCGATCTTATGGTTCATGGTACAATGGATTTTTTTCATACAGATCTCCGTTCCCGTTTATGTACTGAAATTTTAAGGGTTTTTTTTTATTTTATTTTAATGTGTCTGGCTTGAAAATTTTATATTTCAGGGGTTCATTATGTGGATCAAGATTGCATTGAAAGCAACTATTCTGCTGATGGTGTTTTCAATAATATCGATGACAGGATGTTCCGGAACTTTAACAAGTCATTGCAATATCACTTTTCATGGAAAATGTCTTACAATACTTTATAAAACCTTTGACATGTGTGAAAAATTCCCATGAAAATCGAGTACAAAAGTTCAATGAAAATTTAAAATATTCCTAGCCAGGTGTTGAATTCAAATTAATTTAAGAAGTCTGCCCACTACACCGTTCCATACCATGACCGTATTATGAACGTATCAGCCACGAAATAAATACGCTACGCCCTACTATGCCCACTAGAACGTGCTAATACCGTATGATACCCGTACGTAACGGGTTTAGTGACCGTATGATACCCGTTTACACTGGGGTTAGTGTCCGTGCCATCCCCGTTCAATAGGCGTACCTGCTGACGCACGTCTCATAGAACTGAACACAAATCACGAACTGACGGAGTGGCAACGTGGTTAGAACGGCAATCATACGCGTGTGATCCCCGTTCTAACACCGTCGCGTGCCATGCATAGAGCGGACCGGCACCTGCAAAATATTATCATCGAGAATTCGCCGTCAGTCCGGTCATGGTATGCGACGGTGTTGGTCGGTGACGGGACGGGCTAGTGGGCAGCGTTTCATACTGATTGATACAAAGAATATTTTTTTGCACGCGCCGCTACGGTTACGGTCATGGTATGGAATGGTGTAGTGGGCAGAGACCTTTAATTTGTGAGCAGTAAGTGGGCAGGTACCTACTTACGTGGGAACATTTTTCTTCAAATATTGTGAATTTGATAAAATTAAAAAAACTAAATAAGCGAAACTCAATCGAAAATCCGGAAACAGAAAAAGATATTGGCACCTCTGGGACTCGAACCCAGAAACCTTCGTCTTTCCTAGCCGCAACTCTAAGCAAACCTAAGGTGTCCCTATCCCGAACTAAATGTTATCTAGATAGTGTCTTGGATGTACAACAATTATCTTACATAAAGAGCAATTATCTTACATAGCAGCCAATAAAATATGTGTCAAGAAAATTAAGATAATGTTGGTAGTTCTTAGTCGAAGTAATATACAGTTAAAAATGACCGAATCGGTTAGTGACACTTTAGGTCAGTCAGCCCGGAAAGTCGAAGGTTTTAGGTTTGAGTCCCAGAGGTGTCAATATCTTTTTCTGATTTTTCTGTTCCCATATTTTTGATCCAGTTTCGCTAATATTGTCTTCATTTAAGGGCCCGCAACCCGGATTTCTACCGATTTATTGCATATTTCCCTTAAACACGGTAAGTTTTAAAACTCTTAAAAAAATATATGTTATTCTTGAAGATAATATCTAGACTTTGCCCGCGCCGAAACGCAAATTATATAAAATTCCCTCAATATAAAAAAATCGCAAAGTATGCTCCAAAAATTATTATAAACATGTTTGTTTCAGTTATTTTACAAGTTATATGTATGAAAAAATTCACAGAGTTTCTTTAAATGCTGTTTAAGATAATGCCTGCGAGATTTTTGCTCTATTTTAAACAAGTCGTGTTTTATTGAACATTTTCGCAATTTTCGCATCGATTTTGTCGCTGTAAATGTTAGCGCTCTCCTCTAACATTTGTAATTTCATATCTCTCCATCTTCTTCTTTCGGGTTGCAGAGCCTTAAGTAAATATTACAATTTGAGATTTTACTCATTAAGTTAAAAATAAATATTCATCCTAGACAAGCACACTGCAGCAGTGAACACTGAGTGAAGTAACGTACCTTCCGCAGTCTGTAGAGGTGGTCCATGGCGTGCGGAAGCAGGGGTTTGGCCGAGTTGATCTCCATGAGCGTGAGGTGGTCCAGGCGACCGTAGCTGCCGCCCACTTTCATGAGGGCATCCATGGAGGTGCGCAGCTTGGCCATGCGGATGTCCCAGATATCCTTGACGGCAGTGCGGATCTCCTCGGAGCGAGGAATGTCCTCTGCCGCCACGCACAGCAGCAGCTTGGCCTCCACCATGTAGTGTTCGTTCGGCATCTTGGTGAAGAACCTGATACAGAGACCACAATAAATTAGATATTACTCGGTTAGATATGCAAGTCGTAAAAATCTAAAGGTACCATTAAACAATTATTTACCAATAAAAGATCATAGCCCAAATCAACATACTTCAATTCAGAATTTTTTTTCGTAAAGAGGACTTATTCTCACTTAAATCTCGGGTGTGTCGATGCAAAATTTTCACTGAGAGCCATCTGATTCCATTTTTGTCATACCTACTTGTTTTTTTTTTTGCAAAATTATTTTTATTAAATAATAAGTCTTACCAGATAATGTATTTTATATTAGAGATGCCACGAATAGTGATTTTGCCGAATACGGAATATTCGGCTAGGCTCTCGGCCGAAGCGCCGAATACAGCGGACTTAGTACATTTCACGGGTGACAGGTTCCGACCTGCATAATTGAAGTGCGTGCGGTACTGGGCGGTAACTATGCGTAGGAGTATTTGTTTCATTTGCGAGTAGGTTATATCACAACACACATTATTTGTTTATAGTTACATCAAATTGTGTTACTTATATATCTTAAAGAAATGGCACAATTTAATAAAAAAAATCACCTGATTTTGATTGCTGATTTTTTCTTAAAATAAAAAATTTTGTGAGTAATATTTTTTTATGCATTTTTTTTCATGATTTAGTATTCGGCCGAATGGTTTGCAATATTCGGCTGAATACCGAATAGTGAAAAAAGTAGCCGAATATTCGTGGCATCTCTAATTTATATCGACGGTCCTGAGGAATTTTTTAGTTTTGCAGTAGAGCTGTTTTAAGTTTCGTTCCTGCATTTTTATTGTTTTTGAGATCAAGAAATATAGTATTGTTTATATAAAATTCCAAAAATACAAACTTTTAAAAGGAAAATAAAATAAGCAAAAAAAAAAAAAACCATATGCGTATTTCCAAAACCAGAATCCAGAAAGAATCGTAAAAATTAGAATCGTAAAAACCAGATCCGACATTATTCTTCACCCTCGATAGAACTATAAAAATAGTATATAATCCAACATTTAGTTTCCCCAAAATGGCTAGTTAGGTATATCCAGAGAAAGGATTTTTATATTTTTTTTATATTCAATAGGGTTATATTCAATTGGACATGATTTTAGATTTTCACGGCCAAAAGTATTTTTGTTATTTATTCGCTACTAACAATTACCCATCTGCCCTGATGATGGACACTGTAACGCTGTCCGAAACATTGGCTAAAGGAGGAGGTAGCGTAATACGGCATAACACCTCAAAAATAGTATCATTATTTCATTAATATATATATTTTTTTAAATGGAGTTCTACAAGTTAAACTTGATAACAATAAAGTAGTTGTAGTTATAAACTGGTTGATTCTATCGGCCTCCATATTATCCTCTCGATCAAATTTAGGAAGGTGATTTTAAAAATTAATTATAAATTTAAAGATTTAAAAACAAAAATTGTCCTCTTTATTTGATAAAATGAATTTTTTAACGCGTCTTGTATAAGCCGGTGGGTCAGAAGATTAGTCATACTCCCGGATCATCAACAAATTGATATTGGATTAAAATTGTTGACATAACAATTGTCCTCTTTATTTGTTAAAATGAATTTTCAAACGCGTCTTGTGTAAGCCGGTGGGTCAGAAGATTAGCCATACTCACGGATCATCAACAAATTGATATTGGATTAACCCGTCTGCTTGGTTCAATATATTAGCACCTCACAATCCGATAACCTCAGGTTTGCGCGAAAATTCTGAAATCGTCACTTTGGATCGAGATTGTAAAATATCCATGCAAGATAGCTTTCATATTGCAAACACAAAAAGAAGCATTATTTTGTTCTCTTTCTGGTTAAAAGAAAAAATACATATGTTTGCATGAGAGGACGAGAGATATATAGCTTTTAAAATGTAAGGTCGCTCGGGACGTTTTTGGTCTTATGAAAGTATAACGCGATTACGTGTTTTGGGATGTATTTATTCCTAAACAAGCAGACGGGTTAACATTGTTGACATAACAATTGTCCTCTTTATTTGTTAAAATGAATTTTCTAACGCGTCTTGTATAAGCCAGTGGGTCAGAAGATTAGTCATACTCCCGGATCATCAACAAATAGATATTGGATTAACATTGTTGACATAACAATTGTCCTTTTTATTTGTTAAAATGAATTTTCTAACGCGCATTGTATAAGCCGGTGGGTCAGAAGATTAGTCATACTCCCGAATCATCAACAAATTGATATTGGATTAACCCCTCCGAAAATCACCAATATTCACTTATAACATATCAAACGAAATGGCATTTTACGAAAACTTTGTGTTATAACCGCTTCACAATTAAAGCTCTATAAATGAAACATTTCTGAACGTATCCGAATAGTAAAAAACGGTTTTAGAAAGGTTACAAAATAAGCTTTCAAATTGTTATGTTACAAATAAATATTAACATTTGTAAATATTTAAATTTAGAATGCAAACGTTTTTATGTGAAAACGGTACTAAATTCACAGATTATGTAAACCATACTTATTCTATTGTATAAATGTATAATATTGGAGTTTCACCTACCATTAAAACTCTTATTATGTTGCCTTCCTTATCCAGAATATTCCTTAGTGAGAGATAGCATCTCTGTTTCTATCCGATTTCGGCCATTCTTCTCCTTTTACCTTCTTAAATATTCAAATTTCGTGCCATTCGGCACACGAATTTGTCCCTCTGTGAATTCAATCACTGCCACCAACAGCTAGGCGAACGCGAGCGTCGACGCGACGCCATTTTCTTCAATTGTAGTCTCACCAGACAGGGGATGAGGAATATTCTGGATAAGGAAGGCAACATAATAAGAGTTTTAATGGTAGGTAGTGTTGTGTAGTGTAGTGCCATTAATTATTATTGTAGTGCCATTACATCTTTTAATGTAGTGCCATTCCTTATCCAGAATATTCCTTAGTGAGAATTGTCTGCTATCGTCTGGTGGCAGTGTTGATGTCAATTGTTATCACCTTCATTTAGAAGTACTGGTTGGAGGTCAGCCCTCACATCGATTGCTTCTCCTTCTGACTCCAGAAATGGAGGAACTTTGGGGGTCTGCCCCCCCCCCCCCAGACGAATGATTGGTCCAAACAGGTTTGTCAAGAATGACTTCAAGTAGAAGTGCCACTTAGAGTTAGAGGTCTGCCCTCACACCGATTGCGTATCCTTCTGACTCCAGAAATGGAGGAACTTTGGGGGTCTGCCCCCCCTCAGATGAATGATTGGTCTAAACAGGTTTGTCAAGAATGACTTCAAGTAGAAGTGCCAGTTAGAGTTAGAGGTCTGCCCTCACACCGATTGCTTATCCTTCGGACTCAGATGACAGAGATGGAGAAACTTTGGGGGTCTGTCCCCCTCAGGCGAATGATTGGTCTACACAGGATTATCAAGGATGGCGAAAGACTGGCCTAAAGCAGTTTGTTGAGGGTGACTTCATGTAGAAACGCCGGTTAGAGGTCTGCCTTCACACCGGTCTCTTCTTCTGACTCCAGAAATGGAGGACCTTTGGAGGTCTGCTCCCTTTTCAGGGATGACGAAGTCCCCAGCTCCTTTATTGAATATTGGACTGTTTTATTCCTTTTTTATATTATTATTCTAAGGTATTTTCACTTTGCCAATTAACCTTTTCCAAAAATTTTCTCTATTTCAAACCAACGAAGTGAAGCCACTGCTGATCTGGTCCTCTTCGCAGAGGCCTCAATACCAGCATAAGTATTGGTATTAAGTATTGTCTTGACCAATCTGCCAATAAAATTGTTATAGAAGCTGCTTTTGTTGGACCCATGGGTAAAAACGGATTTGTCAATTTCGGGTGTGTGCCTTGTGGCGAAATTTTTCAATCCCACCGAAGTGGGTCTGCACTGGTGGTCTCAACCAAAATGGAATCCGATAGCCATTGAGGATTTTTAGGTGAAAAATGGGGGCATTTGCGATACGCCATTGTTCTAAAGAACTTAGAAATTGTCCTCCCTGAAATCGCCTGGGCTAATTGTCAATTTTTTCAGGGGCGACAGTGTGAGGTTTGCCCGTGCACTGTCGGTCTCCAAAAATTCCGTCCTCTGCTGGCAGAGGAACTGATGATGACCAGAATGATGACCGGGGTCTGCCCACCGGTACTGAAATGGAAATTGGGTGGAACCCAGATTTCCTGCGGAAGCACGTTGAGTTTGCATGACTGCCCGTGTTTCGTTTTTCTACCTTGACATATATTCGTTAATTTTAGGGTTTGTGAAACTAAGCCCTGAAGACTTTGTTCGCCCCATTAAGTCTCTGCAACTGGGTGACAAGCTTGTTATCCACTGGAGTTTTGCACATCTCCAGGATGCGTTCGCGTCAATGTCTCTCTTTCTCTATCGGACCATCCTTGCAATCTAACATCTGAGTACCAATTTTCCACACTTGCAGCTCCAGTTTAAGTATTTGGGGTGAGAGCCTGTGGTGGTGTCTATTAGTCTCTGCGTAGATATACACGGTGTCCGGAAACTCGTAGTACAAGCGGGAAACTGGTAAATCTACATCACATTCGGAGTCGATTTGTGAGCGAACTTTTTTTGGTTAAATTTGAAAAAAAATTCACTAGGGGGTTGATTTCAGCTGTGTAATGTCTTATAAAACGCATCAAAGGGTAAACCGGGCTCAAATTTTTTTTTAACCCTTTAGTTGCCGAAAAAATGGAAAAATAGAAAAAAAAATAATATTAAAATCGAAATGCTCAGATTGAAAAAAATAATTTTTTTGGGTTCTCTACGTGATGTAGATTCACCAGTTTCCTGCTTGTACTACGAGTTTCCGGACAAGTTGTATATGGTTTCCTAGCAAAGATAAGACTTAATACTCTCTGTTTCAAGTCTGGTAGTAGTATTTTCGTCCATTTGGGAGCGACTAGCAGGTAATTTCCTGTGGAGCTGTTCAGATGACCAAGCACTCGGGGAATTAGACAAAACACTCATGTCAGAGGAAAGTGCCAAGGTCTGCTAAAAACATTATGAAATATCGCCGCTTTGTCTTCCTTGTCTATGGACACATATTTCCACCACATGAGCCGTGTGAGGCAAACAGGTCCACAGTGGGTCCGCCCCATTTGTGAAATATCTGTTCTGTTGCAGGAGGTAGGAGGTGCAACTCCGGAAAACGGATTCCTCGGGACAAGTGGTCCGCAAGGTCATTGTACCGACCCATAAAGGTGTAGTGTGGTGTTCTAGTATAGACTATATTAGAACAGTAAAACTACTCAAACATCTTTTCTGGTTTTTCAAGGCATTTAGTATAGCAACATCTCTTTCAGGTTTCTGTGCCAATTCTGCTGTCCCCTGGTCCAATTCCCCGTAATCACCATCGACTTGTATCATCGGTCGAGAGGAAATGAGAGACAGCGGGGACGTGTAGTGGCATAAAGACCTTTACTTTCTGTGCCCATCATGATATGTCTTTCATTTTTATTTGTGTCTGCTTGTTGATGCCTTTTTTCAAATTGACGGTCCAACCGAGGTCTCTTAGTAGGTTCAAAAATGGATTTGTTTTGACCTTCAGAATTTCCCTGTCCCGGTGGGCCAGAAGGAAATCGTCCAGGTATACATACAAAGGCCCTCACATTATGATGACGTAAGGTCTCCGCAACCCAATTGGTCACCTTGGCAAAGGCTTGTGGAGCACTGCTCAAGCCCTGGGGAAGACATGTCATTTGCAATGACTACTTTGTACAAAATCCTCAGAAAATGATGGTGAGACTCTGCGACTGGGATGTGAACATATGTGTGCAATATTTCTATTTTTTGTCATCCAGTCTTGTGGTTGGAGAAATTCGGGAATTTACCGATGCAGCATTAAAGAAAAAGGTTGAGGATAGGTCTGTTGTTGCTGTCCCTTTTTAGACCGGGAACATTTGGGAAAGAAAACCGGAGTTGTTGACTGCCGGCTCCAATATATTTAGTTTTTTGGATGATTTATATTTCCTTTGTCATTGCTGGGGTAATCTTTGTCACAAATATTTTTAAAATTAAGGCAGTTGGGCATAATAATAAAAGCTTTGTAAAGAAGAGGATTCTGTATCCCCTATGATTTTCAGAACAACTTTGGGAGCATTTAGAGCTGCCCATTTGTTTTTGTAATTCAGCAATTGCGCCGACCGAAACTTTGGTGGCCTCAAGTCATGCACTGCTGTAGTAACATCGGTTAGAGGTCTGCCCTCACACCGGTCGCTTGCTACTATCTTTTCCCCCCCCTTTAAACTCCAGAGGTGGAGGGCTTGGGATACCTTTGGGGTTCTGCCCCCTTCAGGCGAAAGGGTTCTCAGGACGGGAAAAATTTTTTGAGATGGAAAGAAATCTCGGCCCTGAAAGTGGTTTTGATACCTTTTTTGTAACCGTCCCCTCTTTTGGTGGACCTATAGCAGTGATGGCCAATTCTGTACTCCTCCCAAATTCTGCAATTGGGTAGAGAGGGCTTCCTTATTGAAGAGATGTGAGGAAGTAGGATAGATCTGCATCAGTACTTTATTGTCCGATTTTCCACATGTGATCTGCAGCTGGTCATCAGACCATTTTTGTGAGTTATTCTGACCTCCAAACAACTCGTTAACTTTCTCGTACTTTCTGGGGAGACATCCTGTGCCTCGAAACCCCATTCGACTAATTGCTGCAGCTGCACCCTATCATACAGATAGCAGACAATTCTCACTAAGGAATATTCTGGATAAGGAACGGCACTACATAATATTGGAGTTTTACCTACCATTAAAACTCTTATTATGTTGCCTTCCTTATCCAGAATATTCCTCATCCCCTGTCTGGTGAGACTACAATTGAAGAAAATGGCATCGCGTCAACGCTTGCGCACACCTAGCTGTTGGTAGCAGTGATTGAGATCATAGAGGGACAAAAATCGCGCGAAATTTGAATATTTCAAGAAGGTAAAAGGAGAAGAAAGACCGAAATCGGATAGAAACAGAGATGCCATCTCTCACTAAGGAATATTCTGGATAAGGAAGGCAACATAATAAGAGTTTTAATGGTAGGTAAAACTCCAATATTGTCAGTACATTTATTCGTCTTTATCTTATAATACAAAATATGTTGAAATAATTTCAATTAGGTATAATTACAATTGTTAGTTTTAGTTTTATCGTGGATAGGTAGTGTTTTTCTTTAAATTTAACATTGAAGATAATATTTAGTTGACAATATCAGACTTGTTTCTCATTCTTTAGCTTATAATACAAAATATGTTGAAATATTTACAATAAGGAACTCCAGTGAAAAATATTATGGCTTTAAAAAAATATGTTCATATAGACCAAGAAACGCTGATTCTGAATATAAAAGTTTTATTTCATAATATTAAATGCAGAGTTTTTAATAAATTATTAAAAAGTGCATTTTTAAACCTCTTCGGAAAACACAGCGTTAAGTTGGCATTACTGAAATGGTTAACCGTGACGTCACAGTTAACCTGTCACCTGTGTATTGTATTGTATTGACATTTGAAATGACTTGAAGTGCACACGTACCTATGCAATTCAACATTTCGTGTTTTTGGTTTATTTCCATACTGTTTATAGAGATTTAGATAAATAATAGTTATTGTGTTTATTGAAACATAATTTAGGCCCTCAACAATTTATGAAAAGGGCTATATTTGCTGACAATCTGCAATAAATTTTGTCTATTTGAGGTTAAAGTCATGTCATGTTTTGACATTTAGTTATGTATTTTCAAATTGCTTTTAGTGTAGGGCTTTTTATACAAGTTGTTACACACTCGTCATGATCAGTGTATTATAAATACCAGTGTTTCTGTATGTATTATACATAAAACAATGCATCTACAAAGTAACGCCTGACACAAAACACGACGTCACATGTATTTGCAATGAAAGAGATGATTTATTGTTTTTATATTGCACTTTGATTAAATACAATAACAGTACCGGTGAAATGTGGACATTTTACCAATGTTTTTCTATATTAAAAGCAGTTAATCTTGAATAAAAAACACACCTCACACCTAAAAGTCATTATCCGCCATGATTATTGATTCTGGGTTCTTCACAGTGTTGCCAACAGTTAGAAGTGAAATTTCCCTAGAATTTCACATTTACGCAATTACCTACGTAGCCACCTGATTGTGTAACACTAATCCTGTTATATGTTAATTAATATGATAATTAATTGGAAAGATATCGGAACTTGGTAAATATACTAATAATACCGTGATTTTCCAAATAAAACACTTTTTGCTACGTGAAGTAATAATTTAAAAGTACGAATACACTCACCACTGAATTAGAAACTGAATTCCAAATTTAAAAAAAACACTTTGCAAAATAAAAATCATAAGCAACCCGCCGCTCATTTGTACCAAGCGTGGTATTTTGAAGACCCCCACCCCCCCCCGAACGTGTCACGTAGTATGGGTACGTTCCCTAATATCATTTTGAGTTGTCAGTGTTAAAAATAACATGGCATGTAAGTACATGAAAAATAATTAAGATTCATAGGAATTCCAAAAAATATATATACGTATATATATAAATAATACCAGTAATACTGTCATATGTAATAAAATTTTGGCCAGAGTTCGAAATTTCCCTAGATTTTGTCCTGATTTCCCTTATCCCTAAAAAATATTTTTCTCCCCTAGATCTAGGGAAATTTCCCTCGACATAACATCACTGATTCAAAATGACAACTTAAAAAGTAAAAAAATTAGACCACCATAGATACGGTGCGTTTCTGGGAGTCTTTAAAAATTAAAACTTTGACAATTATTTTAACTATTAAAACTAACTATAAAAATAAAAATAAAAATGCAGTTATTTAAGTTTGAAGGTCTTTATTCATTAAAAAAAATAAAAAAATTGGACTGGAGTTCTCTATTGTAATTGAACAACTGAAACTGTAATGTTTTCTGTGTTATATGATAAAAATTGTAAAACTATTTAGAAGCAGATACATTTTTAGATTTTCACGGCCAAAAATATTTTCATTTTTAGTTTTTGGGGTGTTATGCGTTGCGCTACCTCTTCTTTTGCCAACGTTTCGGACAACGTTGCAGTGTCCATCATCAGGGCAGAGCCGGCAGATTAGACATATCTGTCAGATCTGCCCTGATAATGCAACGCTGTCCGACACGTTGGCTAAAGAAGGAGGTAGTGCAACACGGCATAACACCCCAAAACTAATAACGAAAATATTTAGAAGATTTTTAGTTTTATCGTGGATAAATAAAATGTTTTAATCTTAATTTAACAACGAAGATATTTAATAGACAATATCAGACTTGTTTATCATTCTTTAGCTTATAATACAAAATATGTTGAAATAATTACAATTGTAATTGAACAACTGAAACTGCAATGTTTTCTGCGCCATGTGATAAAAATTCTGATGCTATTTATTAGTAGCATTTTAGTTTTATCGTGGATAAATATAATGTTTTTATTATCATCGTATCAGCGTAATGAATGAGTGTTTTATTTCTATCATGGATAAATATAATGTTTTGCTAATTAACACCAGAGTTGTAATTTACTAGAAAATATCAGAGTTGATTAGTTCATCAGTGAACTAATTCTTTATTTTTAGCTTGTATTACAAAATATATTGACATTGTATATTGAAAACTGTGTTGTTTCTATATTACTTGATAATAATTATGACATACTTAATATCAAATTATTTTTTATGATCACACCATTGTTTTCTTACATTTTACATCACTATATTATCACAAAATATATAAAACCTTGTTGAAATTCACCTTTGAAATTACACAAATACAATACTGCACGTGGGGCGAGACCCACCCAAGAGTCTGGCGTCTGCTGTTGGTGATAGGGCTTATTATTTTGTACAGCAACAACATAGATGGTATTTTGTCAGCCTTAAATAAATCAGTTGGCTTGCAACCAAAATAAGGTGATGCTTTCAAAATTACTTATTATAGTCATGTGTATTGAACATGGATGATACGATACGATTGTACCACCCCAGCCAGGAGCACTCCTGTCCCGGTGAGACCGGTACACCAGGGGGCACTGATTTGTTAGGACTTGGAACACATGCTCTGAGGATAGGAAGGAAGTTGGAGTTTAATCGACCGGTATACATGGCAACCTAATAAGCCAATATTGGAAATTAGGATGGGTAGGAATAAAGGAATGGATTGAGCGTTATAATTTCGTTTTTGTTTTTGTCTTCCTCCTTCTTGCCTCTTCTCGGCTCTTCTTGGGTCTTCTTGGATCTTCTCGCCTCTCCTTTCCTCCTCTTGATTTTTCCCTTCTCTTCTCTGCTCTTCTCATCTCTTTTCTCTCTTATCTTCATATTTCTTCATGTCTCTTCTGGGATCTTATCGTCTCTTCTCGGCTCTTCTTGGCCCTTCTCGCCCATTCCCAGATCCTCTCGCCCCTCCTTGGCTGTTCTTGTCTCTTCTTAGCCCTTCTAGGATCTTCTTATCTCTTCTCGTTATTTCAAGGATCTTCTAGTCTCTCATTGGCACTTCTCGCCTCTTCTTGGATCTTCTGGACTCTTCTCGGTTCTGCTTGGCTCTGCTCGGCCCTGCTTGGCTCTTCTTTAGTTTCCTTGTCCCTTCTTGTCTCTTCTTGCTTCTTCTTGTTTCATGAGATCTTCTCGTCTCTTCTCGGCTCTTCTTAACTCTCCTTGCATCTGCTTATTTCTTCTTGTCTATTATTGTCTTTTCTTGTATGTTCTCGCCTCTTCTTATTTCCTCTTGTATCTTCTTGTCTCTTCTTATCTCCTTTTGTGTCATCTTGTCTTGTCTCTAATTATCTCTTTTCAAATATTCTCATCTCTTCTTGTTTCTTCCTGAATGTTCTTGTCTCTTTTTGGCTCTTCTTGGATATTCTCGTTAATTTCCGGTTCTGATTACTACCTCTTTTTATCTTTGTAATATTGGCTCTTTATTGCTTTTTTGGCACCTTTTTTCAAATTTTCACCCTTTGTTGGCTCGTCTCGGTTCTTCCTTGCCTTTTCTTGTATCTTAGTGTTTATTCGAGTATTTTCTTGTCTCTTCTTGCTTCGTCTTATCTCTTCTCGCTCCTTCTTGCTTGTATTTGGTGTTTCTTGCGACTTCTTGCAGAGTTTAATCTATATTAATACATGACAACCTAATATGCCAATATTCGAACTAGGATGGACAAGAATAAAGATTTTGATTGAGTGTTGTGTTGTATTCTAATTTTTAATTTTTTTTATTAAGTTATAATTTTCTAATTCTAATTTTCTTACCTCTTCTGGTCTTTTATTGCTTATTCTTGAATCATTTTGCCTTTTTTTCGTCTATATCAGTCTACTCTAGTATCTGCTTACAAGTTCTTGCTTCTACTAGCCCCTTCTTCTGGCTTCAACTTGCTTCGTCATGCTTCCTTTTGCTTGAAGTGAAATATCACAAAACAACGCTATGCAAATGTCATGTTATTATTATTATTTTTGTTTTTTGGCTCTCCTAATTTTGATTGCAACTTATTGGTTCTTCTAGTCTTCTTGCATCATCTTGACTTTTCTTCGTGTATGTTCTGTCATCTTATTGAATATTCAAATCAGATAATCCAAAAGAGAACAAAGAAACTCACCCGAAGTGTAATAACCCGACTTAATTAACATTAACATTTGAAATAAAGATAAAAGGTGTAGGTACTTGAAAAGAACTTCTTCCAGATTTTGACTGAAACCAAAAACCTGTAAAAACCTAAAAACCAAAAGCCAGTTAACCATTAAGACAAAGAAAAAAATATTTCTTTATAATGTGCACGTCAGAGGGGGAAATGAATTTTCGAAAAGCGCAGACTGAGAGATGCATTCGATAAGTGCAAGTAACTCAACTAGTTTTTGTTCTGGAATATGTGGGTATCTCAAAACCATTAAGGGTATATTACCGCAAGCGCAGCATATTTAGGGATTTTTGATGCAGTTTTAAGAACATTTCTATATTGTTTATTAGAAAAAAATATTATGTTTTGAAAAAATAAACTATTCTTCTAAATGGTGCGTTAAAAAAACGTGTTAAAATGTTTAAAACAATTGCGTGAAAAAATATTTACAAAACCTCTAAAAATAGCTTAAAGTTCGATTATATCTTTTAATTCTAAATACAGGAGAATTATAAAAAATATACATTATCACCACATCAATGTTGTCTAAACGACTGAATAATAAAATTTATTTAAAAAGCATTAAAACAATGCTTAAATAAATAAAAACAGTTTTTCAATATCACGATATTGTTATTTTGTCTAACGCCATTATATAAACCAAGACACGAGTTATTTCCAGTCAGTATGCGAGATGATTTCAGAGTGAAAGCACGTCAAATTTTACAAAAAATAAATACGTAAATGTGTAGGCACATTAGAAAAGGGGTCACACTAAAGGTTAGTCGTTATGTTATTGTGTTTTATTTCAGAACCAAGTTGACTTTTATACTAGAACTTCCATTTGGCGGCCGCCTGTTTGCAACCAGCGGCATAGAATGGTTTAGAGTGCCCCTTTACCCGTATTTTCGTATTCCTAGTTTTATTTATTTACGCTCTACTGTGCTTTTACATAAATTAGGTAAAGATAAAGATATATATATAGTATTGTTCACTTTGCAGACATATTATTAGTATTTTTTAGTGAACAAAAGATAATAATTGAGAATAGTAGGGAAAAAGTTTCATAATAACACGAAACGATCCTCACCATATATATCTCCCAGTACGAATCTAACAAACCTTGTAGCAATAATTAAAACTACCAAATGTGAATAACCAACAAATTGTGCTATTTCATATTGAAAAATGTTAGTTCACATTCCTGCCGCAAGTTTTTAATGAGAACTATGGAATATAATATGAATATTTTTGTAGTTTCGTAGGCTATAATCTCAAGGGCAAATATTGTGATGTAACTCTTATTTAATATATGCATTGGAAATCAGAATTTTCGTGCCACTCCAAAATTTCAGACCCCTTAGTAAAGAAGTTTAACTTCAAAAATACAGATTAACATTAAAAAAAGGAAAAATATATTATTTACTAAGGAGTGATATTCTCTTATTTTTCAATGAGGTGTTTGTGAAGAGTTCGTTTCATTACTAATACGGAATCCCCAAATATATCGACAATTTTATAATCTAGATTATGCCGTAGATTTATAGGTGTGTGAACTTGGTAGTTAGTTTGAATAAAAACACAGGTTATATCTGTTGTATTATTAAAAACACAGGTTATAAACCTTTTAAATTGGATTAACTAGGCATTATCACCATGGAGTAGTTGTTAACACTGTCGCTAATAAAATCGCGTTTAATTTTTATTACGATAGTTTAACTTTTTTGACATGTTTCGATATCGCGTATTTTTTAAAACGTAACAAATTATTAGTTTGACAGAGCGCGTCGTTTAAGACAGAGCGGACCATTTAATTATGCTAAATGAGTACGTTAGTAGAGGTATTGCCCAATTATTTATTGCTTTTACAAAATTTTTAGCAGATAGATTGCATTTTAAAAATTTTCTGATCCTAGTTTGAAATTTAATCCTAATATCATTTTTAATACTAGTGTGATCTAATCTATTCGATTGCGGGTATCCTAAATATTTATAAACCTCACCCCCTTTCATACTTTTAATTTAAATTTCTAAATATACCCTCGTCTCCATCTACAATTTTGCCTTTCTCTGTATGGATCGTTTTACATTTATCTAAACCAAAAGTCATTTTAATATCATCTGAAAAATTTTAACTACCTTAATAATTTTCTCTAAATTTGATTCAGAATTTGAAAATAATTTTATATCATCCATATACAAGGTGTCCGAAAACTCGTAGTACAAGCGGGAAACTGGGGAATCCTCATCACATTTGGAGTCGATTTTGTGGTATAATTTTTTTTGATTTGAGCTTTCGTTTTCGAGTAAATCGAGTCAGAAGTTGATTTTTTTTTTGGTCAAATTCTTATAAATTATTACTGACGTTCATAGTACCTAACTAATAAAAACTAATTATAAGAAAACAAACAAAGAAATCCGGATTTAAAGCATTATTTTGAAATTATCCATAATTTTATTCCGTGTAGTACGGTCGTTTCACGGTTAAAAACAGCTGTTCATTATTTTCGCGCTTTCAAGTCAAAGTGCAATGCGAAATTTGCTGTCCCTTTCTGCGCTCGGTTCTATCAACACAATAGAAGGGGTAAGCTACTAATCCGAATGGCTTGGCCTTGAACTGTGAACTTGCGAACCAAATTCTGTACCCGAAACATACGGAAGCAAGTCCAAAAAGGTAAATGTTCAGGAGATGTTGTATGATAGATAAGAAAAAAACTAATTATTAAATCAGTTAGTTTTGTTTTAAAAAGGAGCAAATTAAACTAGCCTTTAAAAATAATTGTTTAAAAAAAAACGCTGACTTGAGTCAACTTTTCAATTTGGGAGGCGGGAATGGGTACCGCCGCCCCGGGAACCTTTATTGGATAACCAACACCTCTGCCATAGGTCACCCCAAGTGGTTCGCTACGTTTGGTGATTTAGCAGGGGTGCCGGGTTCATGGGGTGAGGTTTGTCTAGGTCTTGCAGGCGGATGACCAGGACATGCTGAACCCTAGATTCCTACCCACCCCTTAAACCCTTTTCAAAACAAAAACATGGACTTGAGTCCTACTGCCTCTAAATGAAGTGGACTATTTTGTTATGACATGTGGTGTATTATAAAAGGAATAAAGTCCATGGTACACCCTTCTGCTTCTATGATAGTTGTTGCATCATGGTACTTACATCCACATGCAATTTTGAAAATCGTATTTTTTCTTCATAATGGGACTTCTATCTTTCTGCCACTGATAAACATGATAATTTACTTCAAGTCTACATCAAAAACTCATTTCTTCAAATTTTGGACTTGGACCGTTTTATCCTCGGGAACGGAAATAAAAATGGTTGCTTAGTGGCACACAACGCAACAAACATGGCCGCCATTTGACTACAGTCGTGTTCGAACCAATTTGAACAAGGTTTTTTTATTATTTTTTTACAATGTAATAAAATTTATCAATTTAGAAGGCGGGTATGGGTACCGCCACCGCGGGAACCATTTATTGGATAACCAACACCTCTGCCGTAGGTGACTCCAGGTACTAATATCTACAGCCTGTATGTCGGACGAATATCAACAGCTCATATGTTGGACTAATATCTACGAACTTCAGAGTGTTGACTAATATCTACAGAGCTAAGATCGGACGAATATCTATGACGGTCCTAGTGTTGACTAATATCTACAGAGCGTAGGTTGGACTAATATCTACAGAGGGCAGCTGAGCAAGAGGTTGTACGGAGAAGCTTAAATTACTTCAATTACGTAATTACTAATTACGTAAAGGCTTAATTGTTTAAAGTACATGAAGTTTTTGCATAATATTACGTATTTTGCTGTTTACGAGGACAATAATTTATTGAACATAATTTATTGGTCATAATACAAAGATATTTATTTATTTCGAAATACACGGCACCTCAACCTAAACTAACCTAACCTAACTCACATAGAAATAGTTATGGTAACAGACTACATAATTTAGAAGCACTCGAAATAAAGAAAGCCGTTAAAACAAAATCCAAATCCTTCAAATCAGCTAAATGTGTCCAATAGGTCGATATTAGGGGTTTTTACATACATACATAAATAAAGTTTTTTTTAAACTGCATTATTACGTTTTCCAATATGGTATACATAATTGCAAATCCAACCTATGCCAGTGCCGTAGATATTCGTCAACTTTGGTTCTCATAGATATTAGTCAGCAATTGAGCTGTAGATATTCGTACGCACTTTGGTTCTCATAGATATTAGTTAGATTTTTTCAATTTTTGGAATTCCTGTAGATATTAGTGGACGCCTTCGTCGTAGATCACCTCAAGTAGTGGTGACTTAGCAGGGGTCCCCGAGTTCATGAGGTGAGGTTTGTCCGAGTCTTGGCGGCTTTTATTTGTCTGCCTACCAGCTGCATGGCAGGAGATCGTGAGAGTGGTTGAGGCCGTACTCTCTCGAAACTCGAGCTAGTTTATACTTCCATTCAATAAATAAAGTTATAGATTTTAAACTGAAATACTCTGGCATTTTTAGTTGCTGAAACTTGAACTGATACCAGTAAGCATAATTTCACTTCTTCAGTATAACCAAAATTTAAAACAATTGACAAAAAATACAATTAATGAGTATAAACATCATACATGAATAGTGCGGTAAATCGGCTGCCGCGGAGCGACGCAGAGATGGTGCACCAAGCATTCACGGTTGATATCTGATGTTTTCTAGCCATAAAGTACACATTAAAATATATAACTTTACAGCTCATAGAAAGGGCTACAATCTTTGTAGGAAACATTTTTTCATAAAATGTCGGCCTGAAAAGTTCTGTGACAAAATGTAAAATTACATGCCAAAAAATATACAAATTTTTACCTTTTCATACGAATTACAAACAAACGGTAAAAGTTACGACGAAAGTTAACTGAATATTAATTGTAGACAATGTTACAGCAAAGAGAATAAAAAAAAATTCAACCCGATATGTTCTTTAGTAATCGAGATAGACGTGATTTACAAAACCCTTACACTTTTCATGTTTGGGCGGGCACAGGCGGGGAAGCAAGGGGCGTATTAGCTAAACACTTGTCTAAATGGTAGTAATCGATGGTGTTTCAATTGGTGTTCTACGACTTAGGCTGACTGGACTATTAAAATCATATTCCACAGCCATGGGAGGAATGAATTCATGCGTCCGTCACTCCTGGATACACTGACTCTCAGATTCCTACCCATCCCTCATACCCTTGATAGGTATACCTATTTTTGTTTGATGTCCGCAATAATTAACTCTGCAAAAATCATACCTATGCTGCTAAAATAAATTAAATAATATTCCCAGTGTTCAGCGATAATTTAATAGGACTGACCGGATATTTGTCTTCGCCACAAATTTATTTTTTATTTTTCGTCAGTTTGTTTTGTCTCTTGTTGATTGCGGTCGTTGACGTATGATGAAGATTGCGGTCGATTGATATCTTTTCTTATTGAACGGCGTACAAACCCTTCATTTAACAAGGTTTAAAATAAACTGTGTGTTATTTTCATATTTAAATGTGATTAATTAAATACCCCAGATACGATTTTAGTTTTCACGGCCAAAAGTATTTTTGTTATTCGTTTTTGGGATATTATGCCGTGTTGCGCTACCCCCTTCTTTAGCCAATGTTTCGGACACTGTAACGCTGTCCGAAACGTTGGCTAAAGAAGGAGGTAACGCAACACGGCATAATATCCCAAAAAGTAATAACAAAAATTAAATACCCTTTCATTTAACAAACATTAAAACAAAGTTTGTGTTACTTGTGTGTTATTTTCATATCTAAACGTGATTAATAATACTTGTGCGAGATCAATCAAACACCATTTCATCATAACAAACTCTAAAACAAAGTGTGTGTTATTTTCATATTTAAACATGATTAATTATTGTGCATTACGATGGAATAATACCAATGCTGTTGGACGCCCACATGCTCCGCTCGGGGCTACTATCTACATAACAAAATAAACAGGTACGCTAATTAACCATATTGTTTAGAAGAGAAGAGGTGGGAGAATAAATATTATTTTTTATGCATTAAACCGCTTACTCGTTAATACGGAATAATTTTTATCCAAACAGTTAGATTAAGCTTTATTATTACGAAAAGTGAGTATTTATGTTGGGGGAGAACAAAAAACATGCCAAAAATATGGATTTAACATTTTAATTTTGTTAAAATTAATCCACTCGCGCGGAAACGCCATGTTTCATCGTTTTTTATTTTAACATTTCATCAATGCTGCCAATCATAGAAAAAATATTTTTGCGTATAACAAAGTGAATGCATTATTGACAAGTTTGTACCTGTATTTATAACAGTAGAACATGGAAAGAAATTTATTAGAATAATTACACAAACCCGCTAGACAAATACTGCTTTGCCAACAAACCATTCAAAAACCTGGGATGTTTTTTAAAATGATGATGAAATGCGAGTTTATTTTAGATAATTTATTTTATAAGATTGGTAGATACTTCCGACAAACGTCATATTTGATTGTCTATTAGTTAAAAAAGGAACATTCCGTATTATCCGTGCAACGTTGAACGTTCCGTATTATCCGTGAGGTGGAACATCTTCCATCTTTCATCATGACATTTCCGCCTTTTTAAAATTTTAACCCTAAATAAGCCGAATTTTTTTAAAAATATATATATTTTTTTAATTTTAAATTTGAAAATGCTTAAATTGAAAATCTTTATGTTTATTTGGGTTGTCTATGTGATGTAGGTTCACCAGTTTTCCGCTTGTACTACGAGTTTCCGGACACCGTGTATAATAGATGTGAAACTATACTACTCTCTCTTGTATTACCATTAATTTTTATTCCAAACTTGCTTTTAATTAACATTTTAGACAGAGGATTCAATGCTAAGCAAAATCAAAGAGGACTCAATGAGTCTCCTTGAAAAATCCCTCTTTTTATTGAAATGCCCGGTACTACTATTTTCTTACCTTTTAAATTTACTAGTAAATCTGTATTCCAAAAGGACATAATATTTTTCAAAAATCTAATTATAATTGGTTTAACTTTATATATTTTGATTAGCCACGAGTGCCGGGACACTATCAAAATATAACTTTTGTATAAATATATAATTTTTATATATAACTTTTTGTAAACAATAATAATAAATATTGAAAATGACCGATATTTTATTTATCTTTCCAATATATTCAGATATAATTATGATCACATATTACGAAAATAATGCGAAATTGAATACCGTGTTGTTTTGACATCTGTCAATGAAGAACTAATGCCTACCGTACAGCAGTGTAGTTGGTTGTATCGAATAATTTATCAAACAAGTTTGAACAAAATCTGATAAAGAGTCATAAAATCATTAGCTCCTCCTGCAATAGGTAATGTTTCTATCTAAATTTACCTAAAACATGCGCATTCAATTTAATAAACATAATTTGAAAGATGCCCAATATTTAACGTTTCATGTTCAAATCTTACTCAAGTGTACCATCTAGTCTAGATTCTTCGCTGCTCTGACTTCGCCGGTAGCGCGCAGCGGTTCCCCGTTCGAGCATACTTCATACTTCCCCACCCCGAAATATTATTTCGGTTTTGGTAAATTACCCCTTAAGTATCTCATTGAAATAATATTGAAAGAATTTTACTTGTGTCTGCTTGTAAATAAACAAAATCCAATGATGTTAAAATAAACAGATCATAGAAAGCCATCAATAAAATTGTAATATGAGTGAGTCTTATCTTTAGATGTCTTCGTGTGATGAACTCCTTTGTGTCCTATGAAAACACTTGAAAAAGAAGGTCCATTTTTTAGTCAGTCTACAATAAATCAATTAACACCATTCTTAACACTCGAACTGTTTATGTCGCGCTGAGCAAACACGCTGCGCTTTGTGTAACTTTATCAAAAACGGGCAATATCTGAATACATTATGAAACATATTTTTAAAAATTCACACATAACTTTCCAACGGAATGAGGTAAAATTAATTCGCGAAGACAAGCAAATTGCACTGATTCTAACACGTGTTTGTATCATTTTTCGGGAAAATCGGTTAAGAAAATCGACGGATACTTTAGAAAGAAAGCTGGACGCGAGAATATGCGTCCTACCTCCATGAGCACACAACACTTCTCTCATGTGTATTGAACATGGACATATAAATATATCTGGACCTGCCCTAAGTGATAAAAGCGTATTATTTCCCCCTCCCCATAACGGTTCCACGGAGCCGCCTCGGATCGACGAGAGCCTCGCTTGAATCTAAAAAATGTGACATCATCATTCTTGTCCTGACCAGTGCCGAGCACGCATCGTACATTTTACAAACAAAAATGAGAACTTGTGCTATACATTATACCCTAATATATGTGCATATAGCAAATGTGGGCGTTTCTCCCGTTAGCTCGTCGCTCAGTGGGTAAGTAAATTATGAAACATTTGTAAAAGTGTCTTAACTAAATACGGCAACAAAATATTCGGGAGGAATGCAGATCCCGCCAATGTGGGGGATTTTAATAAAAATGCACTTTGTAGATGAGAAAAGTGTAGAAAAGTTGAATAAAAAAGAAATTAAGGTGCGCTCGGCAAAATTGAGGGAGATACAGCCGTTTAAAGTATGAATAAAATGTCACTTCCTGAACCGATACTACGCCATTGCCAATGTTTGGTTTATGCCGAAAACGATGTTTTTACCGCGTTTTAAGTGGAGAACTTTAATCTGGAAGGTGAAAGAAAGCGCGGAAAGCAATAAAAAAAAAAATTGAATAAGTAATTAATTTGCAATTGCGTTAAGTAAAATTTCACTATGCCAATCAACACTATTGACAGCCCACCAGTGGCGGCCAGCCCTAAGGTGCGGCGGTGCAACGCACTCCCAAAATTTCTGCCAATCTAAAAATTCCCGATCACCGAAAAACATACTATATTTCCGACATGCCTCATCACAATTCACAATACACACTTTGGTTCCAATGCATACATAATATAGGTTTCTATGTATACGCGTAACAGATACTGAGATAACAAAAGCAGAACGTTTTGTTACTATATTCAGGCCGGGAGTGCTTTTGCCAAAGCGATCACAGAATCGAAGAGAATCCTTACACAATTCTCCATGAGCCAGAATCGTAGGTAGGTATAATCCTTTGCAAATTTAAATAACCCATGGACGGCTATCCGGGAATTTCCACCATGTCAAAAGGACCGTTTGTTCAGTAGCATCTTAATTTGGGAAGCGGTCGTGTCATTTTATTATTGATATTGTGTGTTTAAATTAAGATCTACTCTTTTTTAGTCAATGTTCCGCTCAGCGTCGACCATTTCTTATCTCTACAGCATACCAACCAACATAAACAATGAGACCCGTTGTGACAAGTCGCAGGTCAATACGCCATTGTTATTAGTTTTTTGGATGAGTCGGGAAGAATAAAAAATGAGTTCCATTATTAATGTTCATTTTATAAAAAACAATGCGCTGAACTTTGAAACGATTAGAAATTAAAAATAGTGGCCCACCACGGCCCATTTTTAATACTTGAATGGTATTTTATGTTGTGAGAGTGGATTTATGTGTTTGTGTCAAAGAATGACTGGCGAAGGACCTTGATTTGGTGTTACTATCACTGCTTAAAAATGATAAAAACATATGTTGCATAGAAAGGAGAGGACTCACCGGAAAAGGATAAAACTTGTAGGCTGGCAATGCACTTGTATGATTTCTTTCCCATCCAAGAGGCACAATCACAATAAGAGTGAATGTTCGTTATTTTTATAGTACACAGCGGAGTTATTTATAGCGGATTAACCGAGAGCGGAAGCACAAAAATGGCTATATGCGGCGGGAGTATATTGCAGACTGAATAATATTGGCGGGTCGGCAAAAAGGGGTGGGTAGGAAAAGGAACTTGCAACAATATTAATACCAATTCCAAACAGTGACAGTATGTATGCGTGCTATGTAAGTGTGTGTATGTGTAGGTATGTGTATGGGCGTAACCATGCCCCCCGCCTGGAAGGGGATGAAAAAATCCACTTCCATAACCCAAAAGAGTGCCAATACGTTTCAATGCGCAAACAAAATTGTAACACGCGGTAGAATGCAATTAATTATGTAAAGTTATGAAAATATTTATGTAAGTTATATAAATGCTTTTACCAAATGGTCAAATTGACCGATGTAACCGACGTGTTACATACCCTCATTTGTTTTTTCGGCAAAAGTCATCGCTGGCGGCATCCTCTACATTTAGTGGTCATTTCTTGGGAATTTCCTCCGAAATTTCTGGCCACTAAGCTCGTTAGTACCATGCCGCCAGCGACGATCTTTTCGCCGGAAATATTTATGTAAAATATTATCATTTATTTCCCTTTTATTATGTACAATGCCCCGGTGCGACAAATAAATGCTTACATGCTAAGGTTGCCACCGGGAGACATTCTGAACTCATATTATTTTAAATATGCTTCTTCACTTAATGTTCTTCCTTTGTTCGGTGGTTATGGCCCTGCAGGAGGCCGACGAGCAAAACAGGCTTCCTTGTCCTTCCTTGCCTTCCTTGTGGTTATGGCCCTACAGGAAAGCGAGCGAAGCCGACTATGTTTTATATACTCTCATTTAATTATACTCTCACAACCCGCAGGACGATGAAATCAACACATTTCATTCCAGAGTCCTGCCGGGCATTCAGGGAAAGAGATTTTAAGCCTCTAACCCTTAAACTCTCAACACTAGGGCATTTTTTAAGTCAAACAAAGGACTTAGAAAAATTCCTTAAAGAATCCGTTTTTTCCCATTTTAAAAATCCAGGGACCTCGCAAGACGATGAAACAAACAGGTTTCAGTAGCTAGTCTTGCGAGGGACCTGGGAAAAATAGTAGATTCCTTATACAAACTTCTCACAATTAGCCAAAACAAAAAAACCTAGAATAAACTGTAAAATTACCCTAAACTCACCAAACTAAAAATCTAGGGATAAAGATTACCCCCCCAAATATGTAAACACTAAAACATGTACACATATATTATAAATGTAACCTACATAATTATGTATAAAACGCAATTTTAAGCGACCACTTTTACGAGCGGCACCGCCAAAACAAGGTATGACGGAAACGCCGCCCTATTTATACATACGGGCAAGGTTTAACCTCCCACCACAAAAATGTACCACGTGGGCACCTTTTACCCCAAATTTGGGTATAAAAGGACCCACCTTTTTCCTAAATAAATCAGTTCGAGTTCCTCTTCTCATCTCTACTCAACAAATACTCGTGTTTTATTCTTCGGAAGTTTTATCGCTCTTTCCTACCTCTGGAAGTCTTCCACCTGCTGCCTCCTGCTGAAGTTCTGCCTGAACGAGTACCTGGTGCCTACCGCTGCAGTCAGCCCTAACTTTGGGCACTGCCAAGGCACCGCTCAGGCAGAAACTAGGCGCATCCAGGACCATTACCACTGGATGTAGGGAGGCCAGCCAGCTCATATCATCATCATCAGCGTGTACCTCTGGAAGGCGTGCACGAGACCCGGTACTTTTTTACAGTTCTTGTGAAGACGCTGATACGTCTGTTACAACCGATATAGCAAGAAAATAAAAAATAAAATTTAAAAAAAATTGAAACGTAAAAATATGATTTGAAAGGATTCAATAAATAATACTGAACCTGCGGTAGATAAAACTAGAAGTAGGGTTGGTACCTATTTAACAGTGAAACTAACCTAATTGATAAAAGTATTATGAACTAACTTCTAAGATGTTGTTAAATCTATTGTGACGGTAAGGGACAGAGTTTAACGACTGCCCTGCGGTATATTCCGGAGTTAGTTTTAACTTCCGCAACGCGGATCACCCCATCTGCCCCGGGCTAGACATTGACTATTACCCCAATAGGCCATTGAAGTGGCGCGATGTTGTCACTCTTAATCATTACTACCGTGCCTGTCGTTACCGGATTCGCATTTGTATTCCATTTCTGGCGAGTTTGCAAAGTATTCAAATACTCAATTCGCCATCGGTTCCAGAACGTCTGAACAAGACGATCCACGAGATGTTTGCGTTGTACCAAGTTGACTGGCTCGTCTGACAAATCAGCAGCGGATAAAGATTTTAAGGGAGTGAGTGTTAAAAAATGTGCGGGGGTTAGCGGCAATGGAGCCGAAACGTCGTTAACGCTAAGTACAGATAGCGGGCGTGAATTTAGAATTGCTTCAATCTGAGAAAGCACTGTTTGCATCTCTTCATACGTCAGTAGAGAGGTGCCTACTATTTTATTTAAATAACCTTTCAGGCATTTAATGTTACTTTCCCAGATCCCACTAAAGTGAGGAGCTTGCGGTGGATTCATCTTCCATTCAATTCGATTCTCCAACAGATTGTCTGAGAATTCCTTTTTGTAATTGGGTGACTCTATAAGTTCAAATAAAGACCGTAAATGGGATTTAGCTCCCACAAAGTTCGTCCCGTTATCGGAGTACATTATACTCACAGGACCTCGACGAGAAAGGAAACGCTTGAAAGCGTTGAGGAAGACTTCGGTGGAAAGATCCGAAGCGAGTTCAATATGAACTGCGCGGGTCACCAAGCAAATAAATGAGCAAATGTATGCCTTTTGACTTCGCACCCCCCGACGTCTATAAGGGATTATTTGAAGCGTGCCCGCGTAGTCAACCCCTGTGTGAAGAAAAGACTTAGCTTCGCGGACGCGGCATGCGGGTAAATCTCCCATTATTGGGAATTGCGGTTTGGGATTGACTTTGAAGCAAGTATTGCACTGATGCACACGTTTCCGAACCAAATTGCGCGAAGAAAGTATCCAAAATCTTTTTCTTAGTAAAATTTTCGTTTTCAGTTTGGGCGGATCAGATACAGATTTTGAATCAAAACGTTGTAGAGGCCAATCATCTTTAGGCAACTGAGCAAAAGTGGGGCCCTTAAACCATAATGTATGGTATATTAGTTGAGCGGGCGTAAGACCCCGCGACAAGCAGTCGGCGGGATTGTCTTGTCCTTTTATATAATGGAAGCATTCAGCCCCCAGATGGTTTTGTATTTGTGAGTGACGGTTGGCAACGAAAGTCTGCCATTTTGCGGGTGGTGAATTTATCCACGCTAGAGCAACCGTGCTGTCGCAAAAAGCTAAAGTCGTATGAGCTTTCGAATTTGATGTGTAGGTATTACTGACCGTATGCATTAATCGTGCAAGTACTAGCGCTCCACATAGTTCTAATCGCGCAAGTGAAATCGTCTTAGCCGGAGCGACCTTGGATTTAGCGCATAATAAATTAATTGTGGTTTTATCAGTATTCGGACAGTAAACGGGTAAGTACATAATGCCAAATGCGCGTTCGCTTACGTCAGAAAACCCGATAAGTGTTAATACACATTGGTATTCGACACCTAAAATGCGAAGAATTTTAATAAATTGCAATAATGGCAATTCCTTTTTAAACTGTCGCCAAAGTGTGACAACTGTTTCAGGAGGAGTATCATCCCAATCCAGGTTATACTCCCATAGAGATTTAATTATCAGCTTAGCCAATAATACAACTGGTGCGGCGAAACCCATCAAATCCCAAAGAAGAGTAATCGTCGAGAGAATGTTTCGTTTAGTACAAGTTCTTTCGTCGGTGTGTACGACAAATACGAAATGATCAGAAGCGGGTATCCAATGAAGTCCTAGTATTTTCAGGTTTTCATCGGGATTAAATTCCACATGTTCCTTTACACGACGAGCTGTAGGAATCGTGGATAAAAACTTTGGAGAGTTAGAAGAGAATTTTACAAGATCGAATCCTCTCGCGGCGAATAGTTGTAAATTGAGGATAATGCGAAACAGATCACCTTGTAAATTATTACTGATGTGTAGAATATTATTAAACGAGTAACCAGAATCGGATTTCATACGGATTTTGGTTGTCAGTTTATCTTCGCAAACTACGATATGATGCGGGTTTACGTAATGCGGTAAATCAGAATTGTCAACTAGGGGAAATGTAACCTTTCTGAAGGTATTCGCGCAATATTTTGTCATATTCTAACTTTATTGCGGGTTGAGATATTAAGCGGCGTTCGAGAGACCGAAACCTGCGTTCGGCGGCGGGTAACGATTCACCGAGAACAGAGGGACTGTTTCGAAACGGCAACGCGACGATATAACGACCTGCCGTGTCACGAGAAGTAGTGAGTTTAAACATATCCTCACACTCTTGTTCCTCAGGCGTTAAAAACTTCTCATCTGGAATGTCTTCCAATTCGAAAAAGCGCGAAAGGCAAAATTCATCATTTTGCGTGAACGTACAAAATGATTGCGTGGTGTTTATACTTGGGTTTTCAATCATCGTTGGGGCAGTACCGAAGATGAGATATCCCAAAGTAGTTTCGATAGCAAATGGCTGGCCGAGAGAACCTGATATTTTGTTCACATCCCAAGATGATATCAATCTCACCGGGCGTACAGAATGTTGTGTCTGCTAAGGGCAAATTGTCAAGATACGACAAAGAGGAGCGGTTAATGTTAACAGTAGGCAACTCACTGGTTATGGTTTCTACTATATATGGTTTAATCGTATACGACTGAGTGATGTCATAGCGGGAGAGTAATTTTAAGCAAGTTACGCCATTTATCACATTTCTTACGTCACCTATTCCCGTGACGTAAGTACTTGGAGATGACCGCACCGTAAGATTCAAGCGTGAACAGCATTTGCGCGTAATGTCACATAAATAATTATGTGACTAATGCAGTTCTTGCTTAGGTGGTTATTTTGTCTATGGTGTTTTTTTTGGACACTGGTAATTTTTGGAAAAGAGAGAGCTTCCTTTTTGTTTATGGTCACTTCCTTCCGATCAACTTGGGCAGTTGGGTCGGAAATTGGTCACTCACCATCAAGGTGTTTAAATTTTCGTTTAATCATGAGAATCTAAGTTGATTTAAAACTTAAAAGAACGCGGGGTGTTTTTACGTAACACGAGAGGTTCGTGTACGTGTTATTTATAGTGGATGACGTGAAAGTCCCACTTTTTTCCGATGTGGCTGGTTGGCCGTTTTGTGGAAGTATTTTTGGAAAAGGAATCGTGAAGTGAATTGGTTCTGGTGTTGGCTACTATAATATGCCTTCACGACCTCGCGTCGCAAAGTCACGGTCTGCTAACCATACTACCGTAATACGCCAGACTTGGATACTGTTGGGGACCACGTGCCTTTTGATTGGAGTTCGTCGAGATGGCCTGTGGCTGAATGCGCTCCTTGGAGGTATAGCGGCCTCCTGCCCAATTAGAAGGACGACCTTGGTGCTCTGGATTCCGCGCCGTTCCCGGATGGGAAGGCTGGAGTTCCCGTCCCGTCTCGTGTTCTCTCTCTGCGAAGCAAGATCGCGTTCGTCTTCCGGGGTTATTTCCGTATAGTTAGTTTAGCGTGTCCATTAGGAGTCCATCTGGTATGTGTATTTTTCTATATTCCTTTTGTTACCTTGGTATGAAGTTTGTACACTTTCATGTTGCTTTTTGGTTTGGATTCAATACTATTTTATAAAGTTCATCTTCTTTTATTTGACTGAAAACCCTACCTACATGACAAATAACTACTTGGCCCACTATCCTGAGCCCTGGTCTCTGCTCTGCCGCAAGGTTACATTTTATACGAACATGATACGTTTCAGTAATTATGTCCCTTTGGGAGCCGCTATCTATTAGAGCCCGTATCGTCTGTACCTGGCCCTTAGCGTCTCTGGTAGTGCAAACAGCCGTTCCTAAGAGTGCAGTAGTATTTGCACTAGGGCATGAGTTTGTTACACATAACGAAACCGGATTCGAAGAATTTAAGTTATCACTATCGGCATCCGTTTGTGACGCGGGAGATGGTATTGGGTCCGTTTGTGACTTCCGCCCATCAGTTTGTTTGAAATGCAACAAACTATGATGGTTGAGCGTGCATGTTTTACATGTACTCTTCGATTTACAAGCTTTCGTGGTGTGCCTAGTATTGAGGCAGTTCACACAAACTCGAATCTTCGATGACTTAATACAGTTAAATCGCTCACGTGGTTCTAGACTTGTGAATTTAGAACATTGGTATAAAGGGTGCGATCCCTTTTGACAGCAAAAACAAATTTCGATGAAGTGATTATCGATTTTTTCGACATTAATAAATGCCTTTGCGGAATTAGTTTTTTGCGGTTTAGCGGTATAATTATTATTTGAGCCAAGACGGCTCGATGTCGGTTACGTAATTTGTGCGCGATTAAGAATTCGTTGCTGTACTCTTACGAAGTCGATTAGTTCCGCGCTGGACGGTAGATTTTCATTATTTTTAATAGAAGACTCAAAAGCCTTTACAGTCTCTATGTCAAGACGTTTAATAGGTTTTATTAAATTTAATTTTTTTTTATAGGTTTTTCTTTCCGGTTTCTTATATTCTTTGCCAGCTATTTTACTGAAAGAAAACAATTTGTATCACATGGAATATTCTTATCAAAATTATTTCTTGTTTTCTCAGGAGTACCTCAGGGCTCTAATTTAGGACCACTTCTCTTTTTGATTTTTATTAATGATGTAACGGAAATTATTCTGCATTCCAGGTCACTTCTTTTCGCAGATGATCTAAAACTTTTCTTGGAAATACAAACTTTAGAAGACTGCATTCGACTCCAATCAGACATTGATAGAATTGTTGACTGGAGTAAACGGAATCAGATTGAATTCAATATCTCTAAATGTTTCATTCTTTCTTTCACTAGAGCGTATCATACCTGGTTTTACCGATATACTATGAGGGCTCTAAATTTAAAACGTGTCTCCACTATGAAAGATCTTGGTATTTTGTTTGATAGTAGGTTAACTTTTCATGATCATATCATAATGACGTGTAGTACTTCACTGAGAATGTTGGGTTTCGTCCTACGCACTGCGAGAAACTTCAGAGACACCCGGGTTCTCACAGTACTATACAATGCTTTGGTTAGGAGTAGGCTTGAGAGTGGGTCGGTGATTTGGAGTCCACACCAAGTAAAGTATTCCCTCATGTTGGAGAGTTCAGAAGAAATTTCTGAGATTTCTTTACCTGAGGAAATATGGCTACTATCCGTGGCTCTACCTTACCCACTTTCTCTTGGGCATGCTTGGTGTGAACCTTCTACGGGTCAGAAGGGATGTTCTCATTGTAACACATTTCTTCAGACTGATTCGTGGAAGGTTCGAAAACTCGGCTATCATGGAGAGCATTAGTTTCTATGTTCCCGATGGTTATCTCCGTCATCGACAGCATAGACTGTTTTATCTCCCGGCTTGCAGAACTAACTTGCCAATGGTTATGCCAGTCGGGAGAGCAATCTCGCTGTTGAACAGAATTAATTCGGATATCGACATATTTAGCGTCAGTGAAGCTGCCTTTAAAAGGCAAGCTCAATTAATGCTTATATAATTTTTTTTCTTTTTTGCCTACCATTTATATATTTAATTTAATGTTTAAGGTAATACTGTTAATTTTTTTTTTTTTAAAACGCATTAAAATTTTAAATTTTGTAATGTTTTTAAAGAATAAATAAATTGAATTGAAAAAAAAAATTTAAAAAAGACCCAGTTGCAACAATATGAATTCTGCGAGGTCTTTTATTTTTAATTGCTTCAGCGCGGCGATGTTAGTGGAGTATGCGTCTGCAAAATTCTCTAAAGAAGCGGGCGTGGCCGAGTTAACTGGAGGTAATTTCAGCAATCGGTCAACGTATAATTCAGCAAGAACGCGTTGATCATTATACTTAGTACACAATGCGTCCCAGATAACTTGATAGTTTGTACCTGTAGGCGTAATAGCTTTGCAAATACTTAATGCTTTTCCGGTTAATTTAGACATCAGATACTGCATTTTTTCCGTATCATCCAGAGAATCATTTAAATGTATAACCGAATTATATGTTTCATAAAAAAGAGACCAACTATCCAAATTCCCGTTAAAGCACGCTATTTCCAATGCAGGAAGCTTAATTTGACGGCGAGGTTTCGCAACCGGATTCGACAGCATATTTGCTTCTGTATATTTAATAACACCGAAGAGTTCTTCAAATGCATTTAATTGAGTGTATTCAGCGATTGCTTCCGGATTCAATTCCAGTTCGCAATCCACCTTTTCATCTAATATTGTTATAAATTCAGAACGAATTTTTTCAACAGTAGTTGCGCCTGATAAAAAAGATTGGCGATCGTAAATGCTTTCCGAAGCTTTCCTTATCTTGTCATACACCGACTGCAAGCTCGCAAAGCTAGCTGCTAATTTAGCATTTAAACGTTTGAGACGTCTTTCATCCCGAGATGACCCGGATGACGCGCTCGTAGCCATTTTCTTTATTCCGGTTATATTTACAAAATATGAAACGTAAAACAACAAAAAATGCGGTTAAAGGGTATGCGGTATGAGGTTAAAGGGTATGCGTTATGTATGCGGTTTGAGGTAAGGGGTATGCGGTATACGGAATGCGGTTAAAAGGTATGATGTATGCGGTTTGAGGTAAGGGGTATGCGGAATGCGGTTAAAGGGTATAAGGTATGCGGTATGATGAGTCTGTATTATTTATGCAGAATTAATTAATTAATATATTCAATTAATTCACTGTAATCCGCTCACAGGGTTAACCCCTCCGAATTTTCGAGAATATTAGCTTTTGGTGTCCTAAACGAAATGACATTTTGCGAAAACTTTGTATTATTACCGCTTTGCAATTAAAGCTCTATAAATGAAACATTTCTGAACGTAGCCGAATAGTAAAAACTGTTTTAGACAGGTTACAAATTAAGCTTACGAATTATTATATTACAAATAAATATTAACATTTGTAAATATTAAAATTTAGAATGCAAACATTAAAAAAATGTGAAAATGACTCACGTGATGTTTTTATGTGAAAACGGTACTAAAATCACAGATTATGTTAACAACAATACTTATTCTATTGTATAAATGTGTAATAAACACTTTTGTCACCTCACTTTTTTATCATTTCATATAAAAATATTTAATAGAAATTAACAATGTCGGCCGCCCGTAGGAAATTTGGCGGCATAAATTATGTGTCAGACTGCGCGTCTGACAGAATGTTCTTTTTATGTATTTATATGGACAACTTGAATAGAGATGTGCAGCATGATTCACTATCGACCTTTCACTTTTTATTTTACGGATGTAACTAAAACAATAACGGAATTATAACGGTTTCTATGGAGACACACGCGCTGACGTGTAAACACGCTTATTGTACTTGACTGCTGTCGTATTTTTAACGCATATATCTGCTTACGTTGCGGAGGGGTTAAATTGATTATTGCGTGGTGTAAAGGTTAACAGATACGCCATGAACTGTACGGGTAAACGAAGTTATTTATTGCGATCGTATAATTGTATTTGTAATGATATATCCAATAATAAAAATATTAAGAAATAATCGTACTATTTCTAAGTTAGGTAGATGCGATTTTATCAGCAAGATACAACTACATATTCTAACAGCAGGTAAATATGTTATTTCCAACGTAATAAAATTAAGTATAGGAAACAAATTACTCATGTAGGTATATCAAACCGTTAAATGTGGGTAATTATTGTTATAAAACGTAATCTCACTCTGCTGGTTTTTTATTAATATTGTGGTTCAACTATATATATATATATATCCGGCTCGAAGGACCAAAAAATGAATGGTATTTTATGTTGTGAGAGTGGATTTATGTGTTTGTGTCAAAGAATGACTGGCGAAGGACCTTGATTTGGTGTTACTATCACTGCTTAACACTTTCACTGCGTTATTTTAATAGGCGTAAACCAGCTATGCTGATAAAGTACGAAATTTTCATAACGGGACTACTTCCCTAATTCGAAAAAAATGGGGACTTTTGCATGTTTGATTTATTATTGGGGATCACACCTACCAATCGCACTGCCTGTCAGCGCTACATACTCTCCAGTTGTTATGTAATTGGCAGGACAAGATAGTAGGTGTCATTGCGTAATGGTGAGTTTACACGAGTCATACACTCTCGCCGGGTCTTTTTGCTTTACGCGTCATGGTCGACCTAGGTTACTCTCGGACGGCCGCGCTTCCTAATACCACTTCTTTCGAACCTACCTATATATTTTCTTACCTTTCTTACCTACATGCCCAAACCATATCAGTTTGTTTACTTTATATTATAATGAATATTACCCACCTATGTTCTAGAATCTAGATGAAATAGATACACATCTCTGTGTCAATAATTATGTAGACATTATGTCATATCGTGTCATTTACAAATAACATTATCCCGCGCGCTCCGGTCCTGTATCACACGACAGGTAATGGTAATGGCAGGTATGTCTGGGACCCTAGTTCTCAGAAAGCAACAACAGCTGAGGGATTCACGTAGCAGAAGGGTACAAAAAACTTCAAAATAATAATAAACATGCCTATTTATTATGTAAAATCAATTTCTAAACAACGATTATTTACAAATAATATATGAATTATGCCAAATCAATTACAACAAACAGACAATTTATAAAACTATAAAAATAATGACAAGTATATCGACATTGAAGAGTTTCTTAGAAATCAATAACAATGAAAAATGGTTTGCAACAGTCATATTATTATAAAACCATCATTGGTAAGTAATATCACGACAAAAAAAACCAAATGAGTCAGAATAAGAAGAAATTTACAATAGCAATGAATAAGTTCGGATATAACAATCATTAGCAGAGTAATTATATAGTATAGTTATAACAAATTGATTTTGACCACCTAAAAGGGTAATTATAAAGTATTGTTATAGAAAGAGAAAGTGCAGGCAAAACCACAGGTAATTATCGGTTTGAAATGAAACAATAGGGTTTTTATAGATTATTTTCATCATGATAATTTCTAAAGCAGGGTTCGATACAAAATCCAGGCATCTGTGGACATTCCTTGCAGCAATAATTGGAATCGTTCCGTTTTTTGATTTTTTTCCCAGCAATATTTGCATTGCCTTTTTTTTACTTTTCCTTTGTCGTTTCTTTCGCATAGGGCTGGCAAATGTCTTATATTTGACACTAATGGACGAGGAACGGCAGAAGGAGGAGGACCAAGTAAATTATCGATTACTTCCAGTCTAAAATCATATAGACTTTTCTTACGCTCACTCTGTGCATTGTACAAATAGTAAGCATTTATTAGCATTGATTGGAAAATGTGAATTCCCAGTTTCTTATACCACCTCAAAGTTTTTCGACGACATGGGTAGTAGGCAAGCATTTGGTCGTGAAAATCTACGCCGCTCATGTGTTTGTTGTATTCAATAATCATGTTTGGCTTACAAACCTCCTTTCCTCGACGATTGGTAGTTTTCGTCAATTGCCCATCGAATTCGGAAGATATGGTCACAATTTCACGTCGATCCTTCCATTTTGTGACGCATATCCCTTTATGTGTATACATGCTGGTAGACTCTCCGGTTTTTAATTTTTTTTCAGTAACTTCCTTCGGTGTGTCCTTCCGGTTTGATCTAAGGGTCCCAGTAACAAATGTTTTGTTTTCTAATAAATGCTCCGTCAATGGAACACTATTATAGAAATTGTCCATGTATAAACTGTGCCCGACTCCAGTCTTTCCTTCCATCAATTTCTTCACCACTTTGTTAGTGTGGTCTTTACCACCGAGTTCGATGTCTGCTGCACCACCATAAACAATTATTTTTAGGGCCAATCCATTTGACTGACCCAACATATACAGTTTTATGCCATATTTCGCTTTTTTCCCTTTCATGTATTGACGGATCAATAGTCTCCCTCTCCAGAGCACCAGCGATTCATCGATGGAAAGATTTTTACTAGGAGTATATATAATCTCCATCCTATCATTGAAAAAATCGATGAGTGGCTGAATTTTTCCTAAACTTGTTGATTCTTCCTCATTATTATTGAAGTGAAGCACTCTAAGGATAAGTAGAAATCTATCTCGAGCCATGTATTGAGAAAACGTCGGCAGGTTGAATAAATGATTTTTCTTCCAATAGTCGTTTATGCGATTCATCCTTATAGTTCCCATGTGGAAAATAAGCCCTAAAAACTTCCTGAATTCCTCGATTGTTAGGTCCCTCCACCTTGTGATTCGGCTTTTATCACCTTTCGACTTTGATAAAACCTCTACCGCATAATCGTTTGTTTGTTTGATGACCATCTCACACAAGTCATCATTGGCGATGGTATTGAAAAAGTTGATCGGTTCTCTTCCAGCTTCCATAAAATTTATGCCAGATACACCGGTAAATGGGATGTGATGTGATGGTTTGGGTGAATTTGACCACTGTCTTGGTTCGGACATTGATGGTTGGTTTGGAGGCAGTGGTGATGCTGCCGGTACTGGCTGGATAATGGCATCTTCATCCAATTCATCGTTATCCATGTCTTCCATGTCATCTTCATCCGATTCGGGGAAGATCTCTAAGTCGCTTCCCGAATCGTCGAAATCGGTATCGCTAAAGTCGTCATCTAGCCTAGCTTTTTTGGATGTTGATGGCTGATCCATATTTCAAGGTACGTATAACACAAAAAAAAATATCAAAAGTCCAACACAAAAATAATAATAAAAACACTTTATAGTAAATGAATTCAATATAAATTTCTTGTAGTCTAAAACACAATATTTTGATTCAAAAGTCCGAACATACAAAAAATAATAACGAAAAGTCTAATAAAAAATACTTATAAACAAGAAAACACTTTGTATAAATTCAGTAACAATCACAATTATCGCATACACATATAGTTCGTTGTAGTTGTATGAAACGTATAGAAAAACTCCGTGTAAACTCGCCACAACGGTACTACGGTAGAAAAAAAACAATAGCGACCGACCCACGCAACATACAAATGTATACTGAAGTTATCCTACATGCTGAGGGTATTATATACACAATCCGTCTGTGCTAACGTTTTTTTATTATCATTTCTCTTAGGTATAAGATGCCCGTACCTTGTAAGGGCAACGCATCCCGCGAACTTTGTATCGCCCGTACCTGCTACGGGCTCAGCACTGGACGTGTTTTTTTTTTTTTTTTTTTTTTTCAATTATTTCTGGCTTTCACCCTTCAAGGGTGTTCTAGGCCATCATTTATAATTACAGAGAAAGGAAAGGTGAATTTATATATTAATTTTATTTAAATGAGCAAATTTCAGAATTTTATGGAAGATTGGAGTAGAGTTCAGACTTAGAAGAGATGAAATGTTGAATGGAGGAGAGGCAATTTTTGATAACGCTTGATAGAAGAGAGGATATTTATTTAGAGAGGGACAATCAAAAAATATGTGATCTAAAGTTCCCACATCTAGACCACAGAACGTACAGTCTGGGGAGTCAAGCACATGAATTTTATAAAGGTGAGAAGGAACGGAACAATGTCCGATTCTCATACGAATAAGTAAGGAAATTTCTTTTTTGGAAAAATGGGGGAATTTTTGAAACCACGGTTTTGATGGGATAGTCCTTTGAATTGAGGCGTAACGGGCACCCTTGGATTGACTAGCAATGTTCCAATACTCTGTCCAAACATTGCGGGATCTATCTTTGATGATGGAAAAAATATCAGACAGGGGAATATGGTTTACGAGGGTAACGGTAGGGTTAGACGCTCCTTGTTTAGCCAAGGAATCAGCAATATCGTTACCCACTATGCCAACATGTCCAGGAATCCAAATCAGAGTGACAGTTTTTCCAGAGCTTTGAATGGAGGTTATCAATACTCGAATAAGACATACAAAGTGATCATCAGGATGAAGAAGAGGACTGGTTTTAAGTTTTTGGAGGGAACTGAGAGAGTCAGAGAGAACAAGAGAATGTTCAAAATTATTTTTTATTATATATTTGAGAGATTCAATAATCGCAATGCACTCGGCAGAAAATATTGAAAATTGGTTTGAAATTGAATAAAATATTCTTTCATTAGAATTATTGTGGTAAACGTTAATACCAATACCACAGTTAGGAGAGTCCGGAGATTTGGAGCCATCAGTAAATAAAAGAGAAGAGTTGGGCCATTTAGAAGAAATAATGTCATTGAACATATTATTGACAGTGCGGGCTGGGAGATTGGAATGACTTTTAAGGACACTGGACGTGTTAAAAATGATAAAAACATATGTTGCATAGAAAGGAGAGGACTCACCGGAAAGGGATAAAACTTGTAGGCTGGCAATGCACTTGTATGATTTCTTTCCCATCCTAGAGGCACAATCACAATAAGAGTGAATGTTCGTTATTTTTATAGTACACAGCGGAGTTATTTATAGCGGATTAACCGAGAGCGGAAGCACAAAAATGGCTATATGCGGCGGGAGTATATTGCAGACTGAATAATATTGGTGGGTCGGCAAAAAGGGATGGGTAGGAAAAGGAACTTGCAACAATATTAATACCAATTCCAAACAGTGACAGTATGTATGCGTGCTATGTAAGTGTGTGTATGTGTAGGTATGTGTATGGGCGTAACCAATATTAAACAAGAGTGCAAGTTAAAAACAAAAGAGACAATGGAGAATCGACCTAACCTACAAATAGGTAAGATTTTTTTTCATAATTAAATTCATTTTAATTAGAGTAGCGAGATTTTTAGCGCACTACCGATTTTTGTGAGCACCAGCCGCCACTGCAGCCCACCCGCCATTTTTTCAATTGTCACTATAATGTTGGTGTCCCTGACCTGATGCAAACAAAAGCTAGACTGTAGCCGACTTCGTGAGATACATGAGGCGCGTAATTATGAAATTTGTCTAGCGGACTTTTTTCCAACGATTTTTTAAACTGTTTATCACCTTCCAAATTAAAGTAACCTAACCTAAGACTACGCTAAACATGGTTTGTGTAACATGGTTTGTGCCCCTTTATAACGCCTACTCGCGTCAACGCAAGAAAAACATCCCAGTTTTCAAGTAGTTTAGCGGCTACACCAGGTTTGTGTAACATGGTTTGTGACCATTATTAATTCTGTTTTTTCATAATTACGCGCCTTATTATATATCACATGAAGTTGGCTTCAATCGTATCAACCTTCGTTTATAGCAAGTCTGAGATACCAACATAATAGTAACAAAATGGCGTAGTGTAAGTTCACGAAGTGTCATTTTATTCATTCTTTAAACGGCTGTATCTCCCTCAATTTTGCCAAGCGCACCTTAATTTCTTTTTTATTCAACTTTTCCACACTTTTCTCATCTAGAAGGTGCATTTTTATTAAAATCCCCCACATTGGCGGGATCTGCTTTTCACCCAAATATTCCCCTGTGAAAAAGGGCAAACTTTCCTTTGCCGCATTTGGACTACGCAAATATGTTAATAACGTGGCGGGCAATTCGCGCTCCCATGTAAAAAGGTCTATTCATTCAAAAGCAGATTTTGCTTTTAAGAGGACATAACCAGAGAAAACCAGAAATATGTCATTTTTAAATCAGATTTTAGATGTATGGACTCATTTCCATAAAAAATTATAAATTGATTTCGAAAGACTGTTCTTTTATCTAGCATTCGCATGTTTTAAATTTTGAGAAAAAATGTTTACTTTTAGTATAAGGTTATACCAAAGATATTCAAATACAGAAGAGATATGCTATGGTGTCCGCGCAACTGTCGCCGGACTACGCGCTAATTAGCGTAGTTTTCATACAAAAAGAATTTGATCATTTCGTTGATTTTTTGAATATGTGCACTTTGATTATATAAATGTCTAGATAGAGTGTTGCGCTGTAACTCCGAAAAAAGAACGGGCCAGATTTGAAACGCTTGTGTGCGTGACACGCACACAAGTATAGGTAACTTATATTGTTAACGTAAAGCGCTCAACGTCACTGTAGGCGTGATGTAGATGTAGAGTGATACCAGCTCCCGAGTATTTCCCATAAAAGTGGGTAAAAAATATGTTTCGGTTTAGCGGGACCTATAATTCGTTTAATTTTGAATTCATTTAAGTAAGATAGTGTTCTACATATAATGATATAAATGAAAAGAAAATCATTGTTAAAAGAGATTTATTTTTGTTTGATTATTTGGTAAATTTTGGGGATTGGTGTCCATGGCTATTACGAATAATTTTTAGAAAAAAACTTTAGATTCGCCTTAATCACTATAAAAGGAAACTTATTGCATCACGGCTGGCGGAAAATAATGCATTTTAATTTTCAACGTCGTTAACGAAACTATGACAGCCCGCCCGCCATTTTGTCACTGTAAAAATACGTTTTTGAATGGTTTGTTTGGCTACGCAGGGTTTGTGTAGCGGGCTTGTGTATGTTATCTTTACTTTAAAAAACAGCCTACGTTTTTGAATGGTTTGTTTGGCTACGCAGGGTTTGTGTAGCGGGCTTGTGTATGTGACAAATGGTGGGCGGCAGCGGGCGGGCTGTCGAAGTGTCGGTCGGAAGTGAAATTTTATTTAACGACATTGAAAATTAAAATGCATTATTTTCCACCTGCCGTGATGCAATAAGTTTCATTTTATAGTGATTAAGGCAAATCTAAAGTTTTTTTCTAAAAATTATTCGTAATAGCCATGGATACTAATCCCCAAAAATTACCGATTATTTTTAAAAAATAAATAGGAAATACAGAAAATAAGAAAGATACATTCATAGACGCTGCCAACTGGCCGGCAGGTATCGTTGTGTCTAAATTAAAAATTTTGTCATCATCAAATAAAGAAGGTGGCCCATATCCAGGTAAATCCCTAAAAATGGTAAAACTATCTTGTCACACTAAAAAAGACAATGCAACTTTTTAAAACTAAAGCTATCGATAGTTATTATTTATTCTTAATGACCTTCCCTTTTAATTTGTTTTTTAAACAGTTTTCGTATAGATTTTACATCCCGGTTAATATTATCCAATTTTGTCTTATAGTGATATCTTAAGGCCAAATATTTTTCCACGGCCAAACTTATCAAATTAACATAATGCAGAAGACCGTAAATCTGATCGGTTTTTACTTCGAAATAATTATCGGGAAAATTTAATTTGAATAACAGGCAACCCTGTAAACATGGCGTCAAAACATGGGGTCAAAAGGCGTTGTCCTAAGACCAAATTACACTATTAAAACTGAATTGTTTCTTTAACTGAATGGTTATTTAAAGGTTATTAACCGATGATGGGTAACATTTTTAGTTGTTTTCAATCGTCGTATGTAATTCCTGCACACTGATATAGCGCAAATCGTCATTTTCAAATGTCACACAACACGTGTTTACCGTACAACGATAGTGTCGCCATTGAGCGGACATGCCGAGCTTATATGCCAACTTTTGGCAGATATTTTTTTTGGCGCTTCGTCACTCGAGCGCTATATCTAGACATTTATATAATCAAAGTATGTGCATTAATATTGGTTAACAATATATTTTGAATAAGGAAAGAATTTGTTCATTTAGTTTAACGTTCATTTGGTTTATTCGTTAATTATTTGTTCTTTTAGTTCATTTGTTAATTGGTAAACAATATCGGCGACACCCGGAAGCGCAGACCCACATAGTAAAAACAGCAGATAGCACATCTACTTATATTTCAATATCTTTGGGTTATACCATAGGTCGTTGGCAGATTTGTTCAATTTTCAAAAACGATTTTGTATTATACCACACCCATTTCAAATCATATAATCATGCAGTAAAATAAATCAATACTTTACCTAGGTATGGCATGTTTCAGAATTTTAGTTTAAATAAAATCATTAAAAAATAAATACGTACACGTGTTTCTTGACGAAAATTGGTCCGTTTGTGTATTTATCTGCGCACTTACAAACTAATATTATCTCAGATTTTTTTACAAACTTATTTTGCTAAGACGTTATTGACAAATAATAAATAATTTTGATCGAAAAATAATTTTAGTAAGAATTTAATATTAATTAATTTACAGCTTCGCATTCCAACATCTTTCTGATAGAAAGAAACACAAAATTCAGAGCTCATTCGGCCCGCAACCGTGGCCTGGACAAGTCGTGTCCGCGACGCTCTGGGTCATCACATTTTGAAATGACAAATTGAAAACGAAACTTAAAAATAAATAAACTTAAAAATAAATACGATTTCCTGTTTCACGTTTGTAAAAATCTACAGGGTTGCCCCGAATGCAAAATTTCATGTTCATTGAATATTTTTGTGCTAAAATTTTTATAATTTTGAAATATTTTATTGTAAATTATTGTTATGTGAATACCGCACAAGAGTCCCAACTGCTCAAAAAAATTTTTTTTTTCTAAATATTTTTATTTTAAATTATGTATTGTTAAGTGAATACCGCACAAGAGTACCAATTGCACCAAAAAACAAATATAATATTTTTTATTGTAAATTACCGCACAAACGTCCCAACTGCTCCGAAAAAAAAGTTTTTTTTTAATTCTAAATTATTGTTATGTGAATACCACACAAGAGTCCCAACTGCTCGAAAAAATTTTTTTTTTGCGTGAGTGAGCCATTCATATATTGTGAATACCGCACAAGCGTCCCAACTGCTGTATATTTTTTTTTTTGAAGTAAAACTTCTTTACGCACGCTCGACTTGGGGGGGTAAGCTGGTGAATGCGTTACAAAAAATGGTGATTGTCATGAAAAGTGTGATGCGAACGGTAATTGATGCGAACGGTGATCGATGGCGAGGTGAACGGTCGGGCCTTTACGCACGCTTGTTATGTATTCGGGTTATTGTTATATTGTTAATGGACAATTTGTCCGTAAATAAATAAATTATATACAGTGGTACCCGGCATGCGTTGTAAGGCCACTGTAACCTCGCGGTCAACTAAACTGTAATGGTTCCATCCCAAGTCCCAGGAAACTGCAGTATAATGCAAGCGCCTGCACTATGTAACATTATATACAGCGGGTAGTAGTACAGGCATAAGTTAGTGAAGTGAAACTTCACTAACTTATGCCGGGTTATTTCACAAATATTTCATTTAAAAACAATATTTTTGCGTCACGTTCCAGAGTGGAAGATACTTTCAGTATCGCCCTGTTGGAAGACCACCATTCAGAATTGAAACGTTCCTAGAAATGGCTTTGACCGTGTTTGGTGATCAGAACTGAATAGCCAGGTAATTCCTCGCCTTCCTTTTCCCCATCTCCTTCCCCTCCCTACCACCTTCAGCGTCACAATATACCCCATAATCATGTCATAATCTCACTGGCTCCAGACGGGAGCATTTGGGTCACTTGTGCGATATGCACATAAATATAACATAAAAAATTGTGCACACGAATAAATATTTCAAAATGAGACATTTTTTACAATCCATCTGAATATTACTCATTTTTTTCATGAATACCACACAAGAGTCCTAACTGCTCCCGTCTGGAGCCAGAGGAACTATGGCATCCCCAATTGGGGTATGTTGTGAGTTATTGGGGAGGGGAAGGAGATAGGGAAGAGGAAGGTGGGTAGGTACCTGGCTATTCAGATCTGGTCACTAAACACGGCTAAAGCCATTTCAAGCAACATTTCAATTCTGAATGGTGGTCTTACACCAGGGCAATACTGAGAGTATCTTCCACTCTAATGGCCGTAAAATACAATTAAAAACCAAAAAAGCAAAATATTTAAAAAATTAAACAAATTGTTTACTCATGTATTTAGGTATCTACTTTATACCTACTGTGTTTACGCATTTCACTTCTATCTATTTATGTTTATGTACTTCGATATACAAATAACTACTACTAATTAAAATTCTGGAAGCGAGAATTCAACATTGATGAAGATGAAGTCTGAACCATACTGCAGCCCTAGCTTCGCGTAAGCTAGCAGGTACACGAAACCCGGTTTGCAGCGGAACGAAATCTAGTTCCAAAAACGTCCGCTCGCGAGCGCTGATATGTGAGCACTAGAGTCGGAATCGGAATTTGGATTTGCTGGTTATGTCCTCTTAAGAACTAAATGGTGATATAATAATGCGAGATGCCTATATTCTGTCAGATTGATTTTTTAACGAATCACAGTCAACTTTCCCATCTTAGCCCTTCCATAGTTTGGTTTTACCCCTCATCTGATCTTCTTGTCTATCCATTTGGATGTCTATGGTATTGAAGTACCTATTTGATGTAACAATTTGTAGAGGTGTTTGTTATAACGCAGCTTCATGTAGCCTCACCCCTCATTATTTGTGTGTGGCTAATCTGCCATCATTAATATAATACGATCTAGACACTTGACAAATGATGTACAGTGAACAGAACAACAAACAACAAAAGGATAAAAAGACTAGGTACTTAGTATAAACACAGAAATAATTTTTAACTATCCTATTTCGAACAGCTCTACCAGCCACTAAATCTGAGTTCATTCTATTAACAGCCCCAGGCTGAAGTGGAGCCATTCCTCCAGTAACCAGCCCTAAATCTAGATTATGATCACTCAGGTATTCTGGAAGATCAAATTTATCTTTTACACACATTTTGTGAAGCACCAAGCATGCATTGATAAATAATCAAATGAATCTGACGAAATGTTCTTGTCAGTCTTGATTCAGTTGCTTCAGCTTGCTTGACATGGTGTATCGCAGCCAACATCGCTGCTAAATCAGCCATTGTAAAATTGTAATATGGCTTTATACTAATAGACGATGTCTTTGCGAGTGCGAAAGTTCGCGCGGGAAAACAATAATACCAGATTTTGACAGCTAATTGCTACGTCAACAAACCAACACTCGCTGCTCTGTTTCTACTGGGTTGCCCCACTCGTTGTTGTGTGGAATGACTTTTAACATTTGGCGTCTAAGTATGTTACTTCGACCAAGCTCAAGAATAACCAAGTCAACCAACGGACGTACTTTCGACGGCGATTACGAGCGACGACGCTTGGAGAATAGAAGCCCTGGATACAGGGTTTCTTCTCAGGGGGGTTAAACACGTCACATGTAACGTAAATACATATGGACTCCTGGGGGGTCAGTCTCTTATATGTGTTATGTGTGACTCATATAACACCAATTTGACCTGCGTTAGCTAATATAAAAGATACAGTCTCCCAGATACACGAGTGATGTCTTGTGGTCAAACTTGCTAATTTTCGCTGCACAAAAGTTTTTTTCTTTCTAAATAACACTCGATTTAAATAGGTTATTAGTTTTGGGTTATTTAGATAATTTATGCGTATTTCCTAACCTTCAAACTTAACTAATTGAGAAAATTGGAACTTTAATGCATCTCTATAGTTATTTCTTGTGACAATTGTTGAAACTGTTATTTTTTGGTAATTTACGTAAAATGTGCCACGGAATTCGGCAACTTTACACTCACGTTCGATTGGAACCACTGTTTTCGCACACTAATTACTATAATGCGGTTTAATGCATAAATAATCTATAATTTCTTGCTAATGTTGCATCGAACCTAATCTTATTATAGTAGTAAGACTGTCTATTACTTCTATACAAAATAAATACGACACTGCATACCTACGCACTTCGATAATGAAACAAACCAGGGAAAAATTGGATGGTGAAAAGCGAGCTTCTCTCGTTAATTAATAAATGATGAATTACCTGGATCTCTTTTCCTCTTCCTTTATCTCGTTCAAGGTCTCCAGGTCCATCCATTCAGGGACAACCAGTCTGCATTTCTGTTTATTCTTGAACATCACAGCCAGCCATATTGGAACCGCGACCGGCAAACCAGCAACAAATGGACCGAGTTCTCCAGAAATAAGGAATATCTTGTCATAACTGAAGCTCGGGATGATTTTCACGTGCTTGTTCTCGGCTAAGAACTCAACTTCATCGGGATCCATGGTTGGGAAAACAAATTTCAATAACGTGCTTCTCAATTCTCTAACGGCTGAAACAGCAACCCGTGATTATATCAATATATTATCAATCGCTCCGGCAACCGCGGCCAGCCGGCAAAAACAAATAAACACAAACACGCGTTCCATAAATAAACCAATCATTAGATTGATAACTTGATGCTTTTTGTACTGACGAAGTGTCGACGCTATTTACTATATATACATGCTATTTATATATATATATTTGGTCCCCATGTGATATGACGTCACACATACCATCGACAAGAATTTAAAAAAAGGCTCAACCATAGACAATATAATTCTTCTCTTTATTATTCTCTCGTTACCTATCTAATTCATTAGCCTAAAATATTTTAAAAATAAAGTGAAATGTCAAAAACTTTCCCAGAGCAACAAGAGCTGCATCTGACGGATTGCTGCTTGAGAAAATGAACTTACTTTTCTTTACAGCTCATTTTCTCTAGACAGAGCTTTTGTCAGATGGAAACCTATTGCTTTAAGAAACCAACTGTCGTAAAATAACCTAAAATTACTTGAAATTTGAATCCCTTCAAAACGGGAAGCACAATTTCAAATAAGATTAGCGTTCCTACGACAATATCGAATTTGGCACTTCTCTGGTGTAGAGAAATGAAAACTCAATTACATGTTTTAGTATTTTATTATAAACAGGAAATACAAGAATAACCAAATAACCATCACGCCGTTTCCCCGCAGGGGTAGGCAGATAGGACGGACGGCCAAACAACTCGGTCTTGGCACACACTCTTTGCCTCATTCACATTCGCACATCGACTTATTGTACTATTCTGACATTGCCGTGGCCCGGCGGAAGTATCTGATTCACTTGATCGTGTCAGGCCTTCCTCCGGCGTCCCCGACTTCATATATTCTACTTACATTCAAAGCTTTGTTCATTCGCTTTACATACCCAAACCATCTGAGGGTCTCTTCATAAGAGTAATAATACAATATGGATGATTTGTTTAACACCATTTTTGTAAAAAAAATCACCTCAAAGGCGCTCTGCACAAACTCATAATATATTTCTACAATCTTACTTCCAGCTACAAAGTAGACAAACCATTTCCATCATCCACCGGTTCATCGATCACTAATATAGAGCAGAAAATATACAGGACGATGCATGGTTTTACAACACATACGCCTCAGGGATCTCATTGCTATAGCATTCAGTCTACTTTCCTCTATCAGTTCCATGCCTCACTGCCATACATCAAAGTGGGTACAGGACAAACATCAAGGTGGGTAAAAAGTGGGTACTGTTTTTGGTTAGCGCCAATGGCATTCAGTCCATTTATTAAATATCTCTATCAGCCTTCCCGTCTCTCGTAAACATACTTCTCACGATATACAAACTCATCCACCCACTCTAAGGATTCATCATTCACAACCATATTGCATACTGTTTTCGTACTCTCTTTACTGATAAAAATAGAAAATACAGAATAAGAAAGTCAAGCGTACTGAGAATGTATTTTTCCTGTCGCATTCTGGTCCAGTCCATGGAATAGATTTCCTTCTTGTGTTCTCTCAAGGACAGCGCTGCCAGAGTGGTGGAACACGTCAGCCCCCATCTCCTCATATGACACAACAATGCTACCGTCCTACATACCTACAACAAAGAATCATCATAAATTAAAAATGCTTTTAAATGTGCACCAAAATAAGTCAACTGACTTTCATAAAAAAATATTTAATAAACGTTAAAACGTTAGCAGAATCGTCGTACTGCATCCGGTACTACATAAAGTTCACCAAAAAGCAAGTTTATCTTCGCAAAATAAATATCTTTACCTAGATAATAAATTGAAATGCTAACAAACCAGTACTCTGTTGGCGCGGGCACTAGTAATCCTTAGTCTCCACCAGCCTGGGTGGTTTAGTATATTTATGATCAGCCGTCACGAATTGATGTTTCAAGCTGAAAATATTTTAAAAGATACATGAAAACTAATATAGGTATAACAAAACAAAACAAATGCAAATGCAGAAAAAAGTTTAAACTGCAAATGAATGTACCTTTGACAAGAAAAACCGTAGCAAAGAGAGTTTAATACATTGATATATATATACTAGATGACTAATGACCGCGCCAAAGCATTGCCACTGTACATATGTCCAAAAGCATATGCCCCGCTAACGTCAGTCCAGTGCTCATTGTGACGCCGACCGACTTGTGCCGTACGATACGCGATCAAAACTATCACCAAAATGGTTAAATGCGTCGCGAAAAAATGCGATTCAACATAATAAAGCAAGTGGAATTACTTTCCACACCGAAGTTTATTGTTTACATATTCACATTTAATTAACAAAAGCAGAAAATGAAATAAAATGTCAAATACTCTAATATAGGTTCAATGTTGCCACTACAAAGTCGTTTTGGTTTCCTACATTAATGGGAGAATACATAATTTATGGAATAAGTTACTATGGAGGTAACCATATTAAAATACTTAATAAAAATTATGTTTTAATCTTCATACAACATACTTCATTAAAACTTATGTTAGTTTATTAATGAATAATCTAGTAAGTAATTATATTTTTTTACATATTTTATATTAATAATTTTGCAGGGCGCCATAAGATGCAGCACGCCGTGAGAAGTGGGTGGAAATAATTCGATTGCCGAGAAAAGAACTTTGAAAACACTTTTGAAACAATTTCTGTTTGAGTATTATATACTATTGGTTCAATAAAAAATATTGGAACAAATAATGACTTCATTATTTCATTAGTTGTGCATTCTTTTAGTCATATAATGAAAAATACAAATTAAAAATAATTTATATAAGTTTATTTTATTACAAACTAACGTAAAAAAAAACTATTTCATTGTTTATTTTGGGTAAAATTTCAAATAGTATGCAACACCAAGCCGCTATTGCAGGTTTGCGTTTCTGGCTTTGTCTAATCCTAGCGGTGGTAATGTTCTCGTGACTTGTGCAAGTGAGACAAAGATATGTTTACGTTCAAATGTTTAGTGATTCCAAAGCTGCGTCGTTGAGTTGTAAAGTGGTTACGTTTTTTTCGATGAGCGGTAATGAAGTTTGCTTCTCTATTTATATACCTCAATGGTTTAATATGAATATTTGTATCTTTAGGTTATAATTAAAGGGTTTCACGTCGTCAATTGAATCACAAAATATACCTACCATTTCGCCACAAACATATGCACGAGTTCTTAATCGGGTAGTCGATGTATTAATAGTCTGCTGATTTCACTCCGCGCCTATTTTAGAAGCAATTTTACATTTGGTCACAACTCACAACATGCAAACAAATCGTAAAGCGACCATTTTGAAATATAATTGCGCAGAGCGTCCGCAACTGTCAATATAATCCAAAAATGCAAAGTCTTCCCATTGGTGGTCTGGGGAACGGCGTCACACAGTCATAGATATTATCTATCTTTGTTCTCGGTTGAAGTTTTTGGCCGGAGTTATACCCCCCTGACGCGTTCCGTTCCGCGCGTTTCTAGCATAAATTTTTGCCTTTCTTTTGTCTTTTGTTTCTTGAGTTCAGTGTTACCAACTCTCAAAAATCTTTATCCCTAAAACGAAAATCAAAAATCTCGCCAATTACTTGAAAATACCCCTAAAAATTTTTTTGTAAAAATGATGAATAATAATTAAATGTTATGCTGTAATGTTTTATTAATAATCTTAATTCATTAATTATTTAATAAATCAAATTATTACTTCATTTTCATTAGAAGAATCAGATTTTTTAAATCATGCGTGTTAACATTGAATAAACTTAACATTTTAGGAGATAAATTGAATGTTATGCAAGATCCACCATTTTTATTTAGTGTGAACCGAACCATCATTGTGCTTTGTAACATTTCAATAGAGTCTATTCCGCAGCTTATTTTTGACAATATTATAGATAGAGAATGCACCTTCGACACTGTTCGAACCGTGATAAAATTAATCCAAATTTTGAGATATTTTCAAAACGTTTACATCCAGCTGCGTCACAATCATTGTAAACTTCGTAATAAAAAATCAGCTAAAGTAGATGTTTTTATTTTTTTTATTTATTTATTTACATATGCATATATATTACAATACATTACAATGTGATACTTTGTGTGTCCAACTGGGTAGAATACCCGTTACAGGACAGCCAAATTGTATATTTAGTTCATAATATTCTTAACAAAGGAATGGTTTTGTTCAAGATATCACGGGAATTTGCTTCTGTCAAGACAACTTTTCAGAAAATTAAGAATTGTATATAATTAAGGGATGGTTTCTTTATGTCTTTAAAAGAATCGCAAAGATGTGATTTTTTTCAAGGTCAATTTGGAGTTTTGGATTTATTTTCTTTAGTGAGATCACAAGTAGGAGATTCTTTCCAGGCCATTTAAGAGAACATTTACAATAAGGAACTCCAGTGAAAAATATTATGGCTTTAAAAAAATATGTTCATATAGACCAAGAAACGCTGATTCTGAATATATAAGTTTTATTTCATAATATTAAACGCAGAGTTTTTAAAAAATTATTAAAAAGTGCATTTTTAAACCTCTTCTCAAAACACAGCGTCAAGTTGGCATTACTGAAATGGTTAACGGTGACGTCACTGTTAACCTGTCACCTGGTGATAGTGTGTATTGTATTGTATTGACATTTGAAATGACTTGAAGTGCACACGTACCTATGCAATTCAACATTTCGTGTTTTTGGTTTATTTTCATACTGTTTAAAGAGATTTAGATAAATAATAGTTATTGTGTTTATTGAAACATAATTTAGGCCCTCAACAATACGAAAAGGGCTATATTTGCGGACAATCTGCAATAAATTTTGTCTATTTGAGGTTAAAGTCGTGTCATATTTTGACATTTAGTTATGTATTTTCAAATTGTTTTTAGTATAGGGCTTTTTATACAAGTTGTTACACACTCGTCATGATCAGTGTATTATAAATACCAGTGTTTCTGTATGCATTATACATAAAACAATGTACCTACAAAGTAACGCCTGACACAAAACACGATGTCACATGTATTTGCAATGAAAGAGATGATTTATTGTTTTTAATAATAATAATAATATAAGTTTATTCCAGAATGTATGCAGGGGAGTGCAATGCAATACATTCCATATTTTAAAATAACAAAAAGAGATAAATGATAAGTTAAGGTAAAAAAGTAAATAACAACACATAAATTAAATTAAATAAACGAATAAGCATTAAAAATGAAACTGAAAAGAAAAAATGATGTAAATATCAAACACTAAAATGATTTTTAAATAGCCGTTTACGGAGGGTATTTCATCGTCTCCCGTCTCCAGAGGGTCATCAGGGGAGATTCCATCCAGGCAGTCATGGCGGTGATGATCGCATTCTTCGAATGGCGCAGTCTGCGCCATAAACTTCCCATGCGGTGGCGGAGAAGTGCACGGAAAGTATGTACTCGTCCCTCCAGGAACATTTCCGTAGCACTGCAGTATCTCGGTAGGCGGAAAAGTTGGCGATAGGCGTTATTGTAAGCAACCTTTAACTTATGCCATTGGGTTACAGTGTAGTCAACCCACAGTTCTGATGTGTACAGCGAGGTACAGAAAGCATTGAACAGTATTCTTTTTACTTTGGGGCTGCAGGAGTAAAAACGTCTTGACAGCATACCCGCTCTAACTGATATTGCTCTTCTCTGCCTTTCCATGTCCTCGATATCCTTAAGGTCGTCTGTGATGACATGTCCTAGGTATTTAACGCTGTGATTAACATGCATTTTCCTTTCATCTAGCCATACTGAGGGTGTTTGGACGATTTCGTTTTTCGGTTTAAAAACCATAACTATTGACTTGGTGGTATTATACAAAAGGTTATGGTTTTTTGCGAAGTCTTCACAAATTTTTAGTAATTTCTCTAATGCGCTTAGTGACGGTGCAAGAAGAACCATGTCATCTGCGTAATTAATGTTATTTACACACACTCCATTTAAATGGCAGCCTATTTTCGTAGCATTAAGTCTTTGAATAAGCTCGTCGGTGTATAGATTGAACAGAACCGGAGACATGCTTCCTCCTTGCCTTACGCCACTTTTCAAAAAGAATGGATTGGAAAATTCCCCAGACCATTTCACAATATTTTCTTGTTGCGTGTGCCAAATTGAAAGAATAGCTATTACATCTTCTGAAACTGCTCTTTTCCTTAGTTTTTCCCACAGTTTATTATGACATACACGGTCAAATGCTTTGCTTAAATCTAGAAAGCAGGTATAGATTGGCGTTTTTCTTAGTTTATAATAACTGATGGTTTCTTTTAGAGAATATATTGCCATAGATGTTGACAGTGCAGGTTTGAATCCGAACTGGTTATCCTCTGTTTTTAGCTGATCTATTACGACAGCAGATAAAATTTTTTCAAATAATCTTGCCACTGTGGTTGAGAGTGAAATTGGTCGGTAGTTATTGATCACGGATGGATCAAGATTTGTTGATTTAATTATGGGAATAATTACCGTTTTCGTCATTTCATTCGGCATGTGCCTGTAACGTACAATATTTGAAAATAGTTTTGCTAGGATAATATAAATCGCTGGTCCAGCATACTTAATGTGCTCAAGGGCTATTGAGTCATGTCCTGTGGCTTTTCCTGTTGCCATTTCTCTGACAGCTCTTTCTACCATATGCGAAGTAATGCTGAGAGCGGTAGTATTACCTACGGTTTTCAAATTAAAATTTATATTCTGAGATTTTTCTGCTGCTTCTTCACCCGCCTTAGAGAGGAAGTTACGAAACTCATTGGCGATATTTTCCTTGCCTATTACTCCATTGACACAGAGAGGAGTTTTCATATTTGTTTTCAACTCTGAGGAGGTTTTTTGCCAAAATTTATGGAAATCTTTATTTATTAGTGATGCGGCGATACCATCCATTCGTTGCTGAATTTCTGACTGTTGACATTTTTTCAGAGCTACTTTGAAGATCGTTCGGTATTTCTTCCTGTTTTCGGCAACCGGCCCTGAGAGTGGTTTTCCGGCTTGAAGCCATGAGAGAAAGGCGCTTCTTGATTCTGCGTATTTGGCTGCAACCATGTCATTCCATCCCACAGAGGAGGCAGCACTTCGCAGTGCTTCCACAATATTTTTATACAGGGAATTTATTTGGCTTTCGTTTGAATTTGCAGATTTTTTGTCAGGTTCTAATTGGGAGAAATCTTGAATTATCTTTAGAAGTTTGTTGTTGATATTTTCAGCGTATTTCATTATTTCAACATTAGATTTCGGATTCCATCTAGAAGAATCAAATATGTTGTCATTACATGATTCCACAAAGGCTGGCAAAAATTGAAGGTTGAGATTTACAATCATTGGCAAGTGATCAGACCATACTGCGTCATATTGAACATCTACGCTGGTAATAGCATTTTCCAGTGCTTTTGTGACGACACAATGATCCAACCAACTTGTGGTACTATGGGCATCACTTACGTATGTAAATGTATCGCAATTTATTAACTTAGTATCTGCGCAAACATAGCTAAACTCATTGCAAAATTTTTCTAGTTCTCGGCCAAAAAGGCTTTTAGGATCTGCATTGAAATCACCTAGAATAATCGCATTCGACGAGTTCCTTTCATTGATTATTGCGTTTACCTTACTCATGCAGTTCGTGAATTCCTCAAGATTCTCCGGTTTATTTGTCGGCATATAAAGTGAGAAAATTAATATTTTGCCACTGTTGACAGTCAATTGTATTGCCGCAAGTCTTGGTTCAGAGCATTCCACTATGTCGACAGAAAGTGAATCCCGCCATAGGATAGCAACTCCACCATAAGGTCGTCCAATTAGAGGGCCATCATTTAGATTGACCGCTGAAGTTCCATATCCTGAAAATTGGGGGTGAATTTTTGAAAATATATTTGTTTCAGTTGGTAGAACCCATGTTTCCTGGAGCAGGATAATGTCATTAGTTTCACATAAATCTTTTATGAAATGCTTGGTTCGTCGAATCGATCTGCAGTTCTGAGATAAAATCCGTAGATGATTTTTATTTTTATAAGGATCCATTGTTAGAGGTGTTATCTTCTCTATTTAGCGTGGAGAAAGGTTTTTTGAAAATGAAATTTCTGACGATGATGCCTGGAGGCCATATTTCCTCTTTAATTATTTCTGAAAATTTTTCACTATTTATTCCGATTTTAAAAGTGGCAAACTCACCAGATTTTGCCATAAATTTATCTATTTTGCAGTATAAATTGTAGGAGATTAATAACCCATTTATCTCATCAGGAGTTGTTTCTGGATCGAATCGCGAGGCAATTATGTACCTCTGTTTTGGAAGAACTTTTAAACTAGATGTCTCGTTTTTACCTTTACGTTTTTATATTGCACTTTGATTAAATACAATAACAGTAGCGGTAAAATGTGGACATTTTACCAATGTTTTTCTATATTAAAAGCATTTAATCTTGAATAAAAAACACACCTCACACCTAAAAGTCATTAAAAAGCATTCCGCCATGACCGCCATGATTCTTCATTCAAACAGGGATGTTCTGCCCAAAAAAATTATTTCCCTAGATTTCGAAGTGAAATTTCCCTAGAATTTCACATTTACGCAATTACCTACGTAGCCACCTGATTGTGTAACACTAATCCTGTTATATGTTAATTAATATGATAATTAATTAGAAAGATATCGGAACTTGGTAAATATACTAATAATACGGTGATTTTCCAAATAAAACACTTTTTGCTACGTGAAGTAATAATTTAAAAGTACGAATACACTCACCACTGAATTCCAAATTAAAAAAAAAACACTGCAAAATAAAAATCATAAGCACCCCGCCGCTCATTTGTACCAAGCGTGGTATTTTGAAGACCGCCCCCCCCCCCCCCGAACGTCTCACGTAGTATGGGTAACATGGCATGTAAGTACATGAAAAATAATTAAGATTCATAGGAATTCCAAAAAATAAATATACGTATATATATATATATATATATATATACGTATATTTAATAATACCAGTAATATTGTCATATGTAATAAATTTTTTGCCAGAGTTCTAAATTTCCCTAGATTTTGAGATTTCGTCCTGATTTCCCTTATCCCTGAAAAATATTTTTCTCCCCTAGATCTAGGGAAACTTCCCTCGACATAACATCAGTGATTCAAAATGACAACTTAAAAAGTAAAAAAACTATCGGTGGGTGAAGACCACCATAGATACGGTGCGTTTCTGGGAGTCTTTAAAAATTAAAACTTTGACAATTATTTTAACTATTAAAACTAACTATAAAAATAAAAATAAAAATGCAGTTATTTAAGTTTGAAGGTCTTTATTCATTAAAAAAAATAAAAAAATTGGACTGGAGTTCTCTATTCCCAATGTATTTATAACTATTTAATTTTAATAAAGTACTATAATTTTTAGAATTTCTTAAATAGTAGAAATTACACAATTATAATCCAACTATATGACAAATGATTTTTTAAGCTCGTTTTGGAGAACATTAATTTATTTAGTTGTTTATTTATTTCTTTTATTTTACGCCCAGATGGCTTTAATATAAATAATAAGGCAGTACCTACATCTTTTACATGAGAAAACAAATAGTTTAGATAAAGTTACGATGGGAATAAAAAGTATATAAATTAAATAAAAATATAGGCAACAAAATTTTAGTACAGTGAGATATATAATATCAATATGTTACGATTAAAAAAATACGTACATAATATAAAAATCCAAATGTATTCTTCCATATTTTATTACTCAATTGGGAGGTGTCTACTAATATCTACAGGAATTCCAAAAACTGAAAAAATCGGACTAATATCTATGAGAACCAAAGTGTGGACGAATATCTACAGCTCAAACTGCTGACTAATATCTATGAGAACCAAAGTGCGTACGAATATCTACAGCTCAAACTGCTGACTAATATCTATGAGAACCTAAGTGTGACGAATATCTACACCACTGGCAGAGGTTAGATTTGCAATGGGCCGTTTTCTGAGTAATTCCAAAATATCCACGAGATGGCAGCACGGTGTTTACTGTTTACCGGTCCTCCTCCTCGCCTCCTCCTGTCATCTAAATCTAATCTATGGACCAAATCTACGGACTCACGACTCACGACTGACGTCTTTCAATGATTGATCATGACTGGGTTATTTATGGATTGATCTGTCATTTCGACAGCTATTTGCAATTTGTTTTCCGACAAGTTTAGCCAAACATAGTTTGCTCGATTTGTAAGTAAAATGCACAAAAAGTAAGATGCTGCTCAACGCTAAACAGGCTCTCAACAACGATACTCTTTATCGTGGCGCTGGTTCTGCCCTTCAAACCATACGTTGAATGTAAGATATGGATTTTATTCAAAATCAAAATCATTTATTGTACAAAATTTACATTTAGTACAAAAGGTATAACTTATAGGTACCTATATCCCATTTCGGGTAAAGTTCGGTTTATGGGCGAAATTCCTAAAAAATAAAACTAGTTATTTTTATACTAATTTGGGGTCGGGGAATCCGAATCTGAAAGAATTAGGCGGCGGTAAGTAATATTAACTGAATTACAGGACTTTAAAAAATTTTATACACATACAGGAAAATAGCCATTTTGGAAGCATTTTGATTCCTAGAAAATCAAACTAGTTATTTTTATACTAACTATGGGCCGGGGAATCCGAATCTGAAAGAATTAGGCGGCGGCAAGCAATATTAACTGAATTAAACGACGTTAAAATTTTCTATACACACACATGAAAATAATCATTTCGGAAGTATTTTGACACACGCAGTACAAAGATCATAGAAAAACAAGATAACATAGATGTTTTTGCCACACAAAATTAAGTGTTGCCATTAAGCAGTAATATTAATAACGTAAAATAACATGTTTATATTTTAAGTACTTATTTTTTATAAATTATAAATTTTACTCACTTTTGTATCACAAACCATGTTACATAAACCCGGCGTAGCTGCTAAACTACTTGAAAACAGGGATGTTTTTTTGTCGTGACGCGAGCAGGCGGTATAAAGGGGCACAAACCATGTTACACAAACCTAGCGTAGCCGTTAAACTACTCGAAAACAGGGATGTTTTTTTGCCGTGACGCGAGCAGGCGGTACAAAGGGGCACAAACCATGTTACACAAACCTAGCGTAGCCGCTAAACTACTTGAAAACTGGGATGTTTTCTTGCCTTGACGCGAGTAGGCGCTATGAAGGGGGCACTTTCTTTTCTATCACAAACCATGTTACACAAACCTAGCGTAGCCGCTAAACTACTTGAAAACTGGGATGAAGAAGACTTGTTTGATTTATAAGGTATGTTTTTCTGCTGTTATCTATTCACATTGATTCATATAATAACATTGATATTGGTGACCGGTTTACGTCACTACTTGTTAAGATTACGAATTTTCACACTTTTGGTCTAAGAATACGGCCGTTGAGATAGTCATAATTCATCAGGTTAATGTGAGTTATGTGATGAATTATCATGTGAGGAAGTATGAGTAAAATTTATAAAAAATAAGTACTTAAAATATAAACATGTTATTTTACGTTATTAATATTACTGCTTAATGGCAACACTTAATTTTGTGTGGTAAAAATATCTATGTTATCTTGTTTTTCTATGATCTTTGTACTGCGTGTGTCAAAATACTTCCGAAATGATTATTTTCATGTGTGTGTGTATAGAAAATTTTAACGTCGTTTAATTCAGTTAATATTGCTTGCCGCCGCCTAATTCTTTCAGATTCGGATTCCCCGGCCCATAGTTAGTATAAAAATAACTAGTTTGATTTTCTAGGAATCAAAATGCTTCCAAAATGGCTATTTTCCTGTATGTGTATAAAAAATTTTAAAGTCGTGTAATTCTGTTAATATTGCTTGCCGCCGCCTAATTCTTTCAGATTCGGATTCCCCGACCCCAAATTAGTATAAAAATAACTAATTTTATTTTTTAGGAATTTCGCCCATAAACCGAACTTTTTCCAAATATAAAAACAGTTGTACCTACGTGAGGTATTCACTTAATGTGTAATGAGACCTGTTCAAAAGGAATGTTTTTAGTGATGACTTAAATCTGAGTGTATCTTGTATTTGTTTAATATCATGTGGAAGGTTGTTGTATACTTTAATGGCCATGTAAAAGGGTCCTTTTTGGAAAATTGTTTTGTTTGCTTTTGGTATTAACAAATTTTCTGTAAACCTTGTAGCGTGTTTATGTGTAGAGTTTTTTTGTGGAAACTTTTCTGGAGATGATCGCACTAACATGCATAACTCCATTATATATATGTCGGTGACTGTAAGAATTTTTAAATTTTTAAATATAGGTCTACATGAATCCCGATTAGCAGAGTTTGTCATTTTTCTTATACATCTTTTTTGGATGATAAAAACATCTTTGGCGTTTACTGAGATTCCCCAAAAGATAATTCCGTATTTTATCATTGAATATACATAACCATAGTATGCGGCCTTTACCGATTCGATATTTAATATATTTCTCAGTGTACCTAGAACAAAAGAAAAGCTACTGATTTTGGCTACTATTTTGGATACATGTTCTTTCCAGTTTATATTTGCATCTAGTTGTATTCCCAGCAGTGAACAAGTTTGGGAAGGTTCGATAATATTATTATTGAAGTTTACATTTATGTTTATAGGTGTAGCTTGCACTGGACAAAATTGTAAAGCTTGAGTTTTGTTAGTGTTCAGTGACAGATTTTGTGATAACAGCCAATTTGCTATTGATTGACAAGTCTCATTAATATGTTTATTAAATTTGTCAACGTCTTCATTACATTCAAACAACAAAGCAGTGTCATCAGCAAACATTGAACATTCTGTGCCAGCAATAATTGGAAGTTCGTTTATGTATATAAGGAACAGGAGGGGCCCAAGAATGCTTCCTTGAGGCACACCCTTGTTGATTGTTCTCCATTTGGATTCTACCATGTACTGCATCATTTTTTCGTAAATGTTTGAAATTTGAACTTTTTGTTTACGATTTATTAGGTACGATTCAAACCATTTTAATGCTAAACCTCTTATACCGACGTGTTCAAGTTTAATTAGAAGAAGCTTACGATCAACATTGTCGAATGCTTTTGAGAGGTCGAGAAAAATATCTACGGTTTTTTTGCTAACATTAATACTTTCCAGAATTTTGTTCAAGAAATTGAAGACTGCTTGTGTTGTCGAACGGCCTTTACGGAATCCAAATTGTTGTGGACATATTATCTTAAAGTTTTCGAGAAAGTTGTAAATGCGATTGTACATTGCTCTTTCAAATATTTTTGAAAAATTTTGTAATAAGGATATTGGTCTATAATTTGAGATTTCCTGTTTGGGACCCTTTTTATATAAAGGCACAATAATAGATTGTTTTAGGTGTTCTGGGAAGGTTCCTGATTCAAAAGATTTGTTAATTAATATTTCCAACGGGTAACTCAACGCTTCTGCACTTGCTTTTATAAATTTTACAGGGACTTTGTCAGTGCCGACACTGCTTTTATCTTTCAGTTTTACGATAATTCTGATAATTTCCTACTTGCTTACAGGCGTTATAAAGAATGATCGAGACTGTTTGTTTGTGACTGTGTTAGCAGATTGTGTACGTTGAGATGTATTTTGTGGTGGTAGCGAAGGTGCAAAGAAAGTATTAAATTCATTTGCAATGTTTTCTGGTTCTGATACCATGGTATCATTTATTTTAAGACGGATTTTTTGCTTAGTTTTAGATTTTAAATTATTTGAGTTCTCTTTTATTATGTTCCATGATGTTTTGGTTTTATTCTGCGCATTTTGAATACGTTTACTCTTGTAATTTCGTTTAGCTACTTGTTTTACTTTACTGAGAACTTTTTTGTATTGTTTGTAATGGTTTATGATTGACAGGTCATTTGTGTTTTTTTGTTTTATGTATAGATGTCTTTTTTGTGTAATAGATATTTTAATACCAGGTGTTATCCAATTTATTTGGCGTTTTTGGGGATATCTATGTTGTTTAAAGGGGAAAAAAAGTTTCATACCCTCATTTACTTTATTAATGAAGTACTCATAACTGTCATCAATGGATTCAAACGATTTTAATAGATCCCAACATATTCCTGATAAGTAATTGTTAAAATTTTTTGTATTTTCTTTAGTAAATAATTGTTTTTTTGCATACCAAGTTTGTTTTATATTATTTTCTGTTTTTATGTGCATTAACTGTGCCATGTGATCTGATACAGCTAATTCTCTGACTTCCCATGTGTAAGAGCTTTTTGGTATATTTGTACATATATGATCAATTATACTTTTTTTATTTCCTTGTATACGAGTGGGTTTACCGATAATCAATCGTATGTTGTATGATTTTAATGTGTTTTTGAGTAAGTCAGCATTTTTGTTCTTGTAGTGTGTGTCAATGTTAAGGTCTCCGCGGATTATTATTTGTTTTTTTATTGTTTTTGCAAATTTTGTTTAAAAGAAGTTCAAGTTGTTCAAAAAATATATTAATATCGGAGTCATTATAGTAAACTGTACAAATGATCATTTTAAGCCTTGGAATTTCAATGCCAACACATTCAAATACAAATTCTTTTGTTATTTGTTTAACATATTCTAGTTCAGTAAATGTAATGTTTTCATTTAAGTAAATAGAGACGCCTCCGTGAAAATGGCTCTCTCAACAAAAAATTGAACTTAATTTATAACTATTAATATTAATAGATGTTGCTTCATCTTTCTGTAGCCAGTGTTCGCTAACACAAAATACATCAATGTTTTTTTCATACAGAATATTTTCAAGTTCTAGGATTTTATTTCGGATGCATTGTACATTTTGATGCATTATACTGAAGGTGTTTTTCATATTTTGATTGTTACCTATGATACTGGTTTCAACAGAAATGTCAGTGGGTAAGTGAATCATAATCTTATTTTGAATATAATGTAAGGTAGGGATAAATGTTTAAGTATATCAGATTTAAAATCCATTTCCGAAGTACCAAGATGAAAGTGTCGCATAAACAATAGTGTGCATAAACAATAGTAATGATCGTAATCCTCCATGTGTAAGTGTGAAGTGCAGTTAATAAGTATGCATATCCATTTATTCGTAAGTCATAAGGAAATTAAGGTATTCTCTGAAGTAACCTGAATTGCTCGCGAATCTGAGTTTTGGCATACGTAAACTCGGCCCGATTTTACCCATACAAAAGCCAGTTTTTTTTCAATTGCCATTTTTTTTGCTAGGTATAGTAGACGTTTATTACATGAGGTTAAGTGTTCCGAGATGAAAACTGGCATACAGGGACCAGAGAGACCTATAGAGCTTGTGTTGAGCTTTATATTATACCTCTAATACTTTAACCAGGGATTTAACCGGTCTTTTAAATGTGATTAATTTTAAGTAAGTTGTACTAATGGCACCCCCAATCAGGGTATGTTGTGAGGCTGAATTGAATGGGGGAGGAAAGATTATGGGAAATGTGAAGGCTGGGAAATGCCTGGCTATTCACACCTGGTCACCTAACACAACTATTGCCATTTCAAGCAATGTATCGCTTCTAAATGGTGATTCTTCACCGGCTGTTTAAGGAAGGGCCTTAAAAGAATGGATTTTTAATAAAGATCTTGAAAAGACCACTATTAAATGAGGGAGGAGAGGGAAATATTCCTAGTATATAGGGAAATATTGCATGAGAACAAGTCGAATGCTGCTGTCATCTAGTGTGGAAGGATGTTCCGCTCTTGTCCGGCGAATTTCTTGCTGGTGAACCGATACCAAAGGGATCTCATCAATTTATTAACATTATCTGCTACGTGTATTGCCTAGATCTGAATAACCAGACAGTTACCAATTTCCTCCAGATTCAAAAGTTGCTGTTTTGTTACTCTTAATTTTTCATTATTTTTGACATAGGTAAAAGCAAAGCTTAAATCTCAAAGCATAAAGCTAGAGGCAAAAATCTAATTGCTTAACACTCAAGCTTAAACTCAAAGCTTAAAGCACAATCTTTAATTTCTCCCAACTATGTCTAGGGTATTGCACTGGTCGTCTTCTCTCAGATTCCTTGTACTATTCAATTATAATTTTCAGACAAATCTGACCACATGGCGAGGGAGCGTCTGCCCATCCGAGGCCACACATTCAAGGAGCACGTGAAATCCTTCATCAGCTACTGCGCCACCACCGTGGGGCACCAGGTCATGCAGTGGTCACGTGTGCCCTACCTCTGCGATGGGGACTTCAACCAGTCCTATTACTGGCTGAACGACTCCATCTTCATCATCAAAAAGGGCCCAAATTTCCCCGAAACCACGGCTGATTAGGAGTTTTAATAGGTTTACTTATATTACCTCTTATCACCTTTGTATTTCGATATCCCTCATCTGTGAAATAGATTATATTTCTATTGAATGTTTACAAATAAAATATTAGCATGGGAAAAATCAATGATTTTTCAAGTAAATTCTAAAAATAAATGTTAATTAATATTGTATAGTTTGGGGGTTGGGAGATTTTTACGATTAGTTACCCCAAAATAAATATGGGTCAAAATACGTAGTGTGCAATGCTATTTATTACCCCCCCTGAGACTTGAAATTGAGAAAAAACTGACTTATTTATTCTACACTAGTTGCATATTTAATTTGCTAATCTTATTTTCTTTATTTTAACAGGTTGACTGTTCACAAAGTTGTTCACGCGTTGACCGATGCTACTACAACTATATAATATTAGGATGTAAAAAAAAAAATGCCAAAACAATAAATATGTAGCGGTCACTTAACCCGCTCTGATAAAACCATCGCAGCGCCACTGGTTAAGGAACACTCCAGACCGGACCTGCCTATGGCCGATACTACATCTACCTACAGTTACTACGGCCGTGCCGCCTCGTAAATAATAATTCCGCCACTTACGCGAAAGGCCTAGAACGTGTGGCTGTACCATACAAGTGCCCACAGAAGGTTCGAGCGATTTCTCAGCTTTGCGTGAATTCACCCAGCATTGCTTACCGTGAGAGTAATTACTCGCCGCGAGTATATAAGCAAGCGCTCGCTCGCTGAGTACCAGTTCAGTCTAGTTTTCATTCATGGTTCGACATCTACACACCGGGCAGTGATTCAGTGTCGCTACGCAATATCCGCCCACGCGGGCTGATATCGCTCTCGCAGCAAGTGATTTACACATATCCAGTGTGACACCAGTAACACCTTCGAGGCCTCCATCTCCAACTACCATCTCGACATGAGATGTCAAGCAACAGCAACTGGCAACGAGCCAGCAACCGGCAACAAGCCAGCAACCACAACCAGCAACCACAACCGGCAACGAGCCAGCAACCAGCATCCTCATCGCTTCTCAAGGTTCCTTCCTGCGTCACGTGTGTGTGTCGACTCTAAGGCCACACAGCCGCCATACCTCGTCGACACGACGACGGTCGACCGCCTGGACCAAGGTCACTTCTACACCGCCATGGTGTAGAGCAACACGCTGGCTCACTGAAGACCTGTGATCTTCACCGCCGTAGTCTCCTGACCTTCTTCACTCATCATCACGCAGCAGCAACACTATCGGCACCACTGTCGCCTAAAACACTGCAACAATCTTTTTTAACCATGCAAACTAAACAACAATCTTTTTTAACCATGGCAGTAGCTGTCGTGCAAGCCCGCAGAAAACCTTGGCAAAACTGCAGCGACACTCACTCTTTATTTTAATAAAACAAATATAATAATGATCTTTTCGTTATTTGTTTTTGGGGTGTTATGCTGTGTTGTGCTACCTCCTTCTTTAGCCAACGCTGTCCGAAACGTTGGCTAAAGAAGGAGGTAGCGCAACCGGCATAACACCCCAAAAACAAATAACGAAAATACTTTTGGCCGTGAAAATCTTAAAACGTATCATAATAATATTGGAGTTTTACCTACCATTAAAACTCTTATTATGTTGCCTTCCTTATCCAGAATATTCCTTAGTGAGAGATGGCATCTCTGTTTCTATCCGATTTCGGTCTTTCTTCTCCTTTTACCTTCTTGAAATATTCAAATTTCGCGCGATTTTTCGTCCCTCTATGATCTCAATCACTGCTACCAACAGCTAGGCATACGCAAGCATCGACACGACGCCATTTTCTTCAATTGTAGTCTCACCAGACAGGGGATGAGGAATATTCTGGATAAGGAAGGCAACATAATAAGAGTTTTAATGGTAGGTAAAACTCCAATATATTATGTAGTGCCGTTCCTTATCCAGAATATTCCTTAGTGAGAATTGTCTGCTATCGTCTGGTGGCAGTGTTGATGCCAATTGTGATCACCTTCAAAAAGAAGCGGCGGTTGGAGGTCTGCCCTCACAATGATCGCTTCTCCTTCTGTCTCCAGAAATGGAAGGCCTTTGGGGGTCTGCCCCCCTCAGGCGAATGATTGGTTTAAACAGGCTTGTCAAGGATGACGAAGTCCCCGGTTCGTGAATATTGGACTGCCTTATTTCTTTTTTATAATATTTTTGGAAGGTATTTTCATTCTGCCAATTGCCCTTTTCCAAAATGTCCTCTATTGAACAGTTTTCAAACCACTGAAGTGAAGCCACTGCTGACCTAGTGCTCCCCGCAGAGGCCTCAATACCAGCATCTCTAAGTATTGTCTTGACCCATCCACCGATAATTGTTCTAGAAGCTGCTTTGGTTGGACCTGATGTGGATAAAAACAAGTTATCAATATTGGGTGCCTCTTGTCTCCTGTCCTTTGAGAGAACACACAGCTTCTTAAGCCAAAATACAGGATCGGTAGATTGATTTGATGAGGAGTTTAATCTCCATCCTGATTCTTGATACTTTGCAGAATCTGTCTTTGAACCAAATGCAGGCCATAAAATAATGTGATCATCCATATCAATAAAATATTCCGATGTTAATCTCAAAAGATCATGCACCCTTCGTCCTGAGGCTAACAGGAGTATGACTGCACACCTTCTGGATGCTTCAAATAAGGTTATAGTTTCTGGATTGTTAGTCTGAAGCCAAGAACATATCTGTCTCGGGTCCCATATTCAATTCAATTTAATTTATTTTCAAAAACATTACAAAATTTATAATTTTAATGCGTTTTAAAATATATTTGTAACAAACTACATAAGTAGTTTAGCGGGTTTAAATGTAAATAAATAAAATAAAAAATAAATAAATAGTATTACATTAAACATAAATATACATGGTAGGCAAAAAAAACTATATAAGCATCAATTGGGCTTGCCTTTTAAAGGCAGCTTCACTGAGATGCTAAATATGTCGATATCCGAATTAATTCTGTTCAACAGCAAGATTGCTATCCCGACCGGCATGACCATTGGCAAGTTAGTCCTGCGGGCCGGAAGATAGAACAGCCTATGCTGTCGATGGCGAAGATAACCATTGGGAACATAAAAATGAATGTTATACAAAGTTGCATTGTTTCATTTTATTATAATGGATAACCACAAAGTAATAGCTACATTCAAAAATATAATAAATCTTAATTTCGCACAAATAAATTGGTTTTATTACTCTTTTTCGTAAGTCATTGATACAAACAAATTTATCTTGGTTTGTATAAAGATAGTCCTGACCGTCACGATCGTGCTGGTGAGTTTACTCGGAAAATTGGATTTTCCGAATTTTTCCAATATTTTTCTGTGCATTTATGGGATCGAATTATTCTAAAAATAACAAAATTCTGGAAAAAAAACTTTTTTTTTTCTTCAGTGCTGAAAGGGTTATGCATTATAAAACAATTTTTGCGAGCATGGATGGCTTTCCCACCAGACCCTTGACACGGCGCGCAGGGCGTTAAGGCCAGCTTGACTTTTGTTAATAATAACCTTGTTGCTGATACCCTCGCATTATTAGCGGACAGATCCATTCCTCATATTCCAGACGTGGAAGAGAATGACGATCAAAATGATGATGTGTTGGATGATGTAGAACCGGGCTGTATTCCCTACCCGCGAATTCACATGTACTGGAATAAAAAATATAGACAAGAATCTATTGCACCGATATTAACACGAGATAGATTTTTTTTACTGCGTTCTTCCCTCCATTTTGTCGATACCGTCACTCCTCAATCTGATCATCAAAACAAGCTGTGGAAGGTACAACCAGTTATTGACGCTGTCAGGAAGACATGCCTTAGTCTTGAACGAGCTGGCAGAACTTATTCAATAGATGAGAAAATGATACCTTTCACAGGTAGGTGTCCTGTTCGGCAGTTTGTTAGAAACAAACCTCGACCCACAGGTTTAAAAAACTTCGTTGTAGCCTCCTCTAGTGGGCTAGTGGTAGATTTTGAAATCTATCAAGGACCGTCCACTCCACTTCCCAACAGAGAGTTAGGCCTAGGTCCTGGTGTCGTTCTGCGCTTAGCACAAACTTTACCACCTAACAGCTGCCTATATTTCGAAAGGTATTTTACAACACTCGCCCTTCTAGAAAAACTAGCTCAAATCGGTTTTCATGGGACGGGAACTATTATGGCTAACCGTTTAAGAGGTTTGAAATTAAAACCTGATAAATTGATGCAACAAGGAGACCATCAACAGCTTGTCAGCGAGAATATCGCGTTAATTAAATGGCGAGATGCAAAAACAGTTTTAATTGGGTCAAACTGTACAGGAGCTGAGCCCCTTTCAACTGTCAAGAGGTGGAACAAATCCACAAAGACATACGCTGCTGTTCGGGCACCCCAAATTATAAAAAAATATAACAACCTGATGGGAGGTGCGGATATTTGCGACCAGCTAATGGAGTGTTACCGTACGTGGATCAAAACAAAAAAATGGACCCTAAAAACCATAATACACCTTTTGGACTTGGTTTTGGTAAATTAATGGTTGTTGTATCGCAAAAAAACTGCAAATAAAAAGCCTTTAGGCTTAAAATTTCGTTTGAAGGTTGGTGAAGCGCTTATTACAACTGCAGAACGTAAAAGAAAGTCACCTGAGGATCTGAACGAAGAAGAATGTGAGCATACCCAAAATAAACAGTACAAGCCTGTGAATCTGCCAGTAACAGATAGGAGATATGACGGTTATGACCATTTGGCAATATTTGATGATAGCCATCTCCAATAGCATTCAGGACAAAATTTTCGAATCCTTCGTCTGGTGATATTTCAGGAATTTCACCTTAAAAAAAATTAAAAACATACTTCAATACAATTTTATTATGCCCAAACAGAGTTACAATGAATATCTGGTGTTATTAGTGAGACATTATCTCATTGAAAAGAAAGAAAAAGAGAAAAATTATAACGCTTCGCAAATATTTATCGGACAGAATTGGAATGGAATGTATGAGAATAAACCTGACCAGCACGCCCGTGCTGGTGTTAATATTTTCATAAACAAAGAACACAATGCTGAATGTCATACTAAAAAAATAGAATTAACTCATTGTTTAACATGTTAACTACAATAATAACACGGTGAATTACTTAAATAGTTTATATATTTGTATTTATAAATAACTTACGAGGCAGAGGTTGGCTCCGTTGTTGACGCGACATTTTGACAGTTTTTAATGATGCCCCTAGCGGTAAATTTTGGAAACAATGGCCAGTAGGGCTAGATACAAGCCCGCACGGTCATTGTAGGCTGGAATACCAACGAAATTTAAAACCGTTTTCGAGAATATTTTTATAAACGGACCCGCACGATCGTATAAGCCAGTGCTGAAAGGGATATGTTAGAAGCCATTTGGATTACGCGTCATTCTTCATTGAGCCCACCTCTAAAAAAAACCTTACAAGGTTAGACCGTATCCAATCTCAAAGCCTAAGATTAATTATCGGAGCCATGCGATCCTCCCCAATTAACGCTTTGCAGGTGGAGGCTGTTGACCCTCCTCTCCATTTCAGAAGACAGTTCTTGGCTGACAAGTTCTTATTTAAATGTTTTAGACTGTCTAATCACCCACTGATGGACAAAATTACTGCTCTCTCTACTCAAGTTAGATCACTTCCATATTGGAGGAACAAAACAATCCCACTTCTCGTCAAAAGCCTCCATACTTACAATGCATATAAACCTATTTTAAATCCCCATGACAGACTTCCATTATATGTAAATTCCTTTCAAATTCATTCGCTCAAACCTAATATTATTTTTTCACTTGGCTTTCCTGGCAACCACGAAGCTCCAAGTAAATTTATCCACATTTTAAACTCGAAATGGACCGGCTGGAAAACTATACAGATGGTTCTAAATCTCCCTTATCTAGCCATGTGGGAGCGGCGTTCCACTGCCCAAGAGACCAAATCAGTAAAAAAATAAAACTTCATAAAGAAGCCTCAATTTTCACAGCTGAATGCATAGCTATTTTAGAATCCTTAAAATACATTGAAAGTATTCAAATTGGAAAATTTTTAATTCTCTCCGATTCCCTGAGTGCACTTCAAAAATTAAACTCCTCCCCTTTCCACTACCCGGAAGATGATTTGTGTATTGGAATCCGCACTTTATTACATAAGTTAGCTATCTCTGGCAGAGAGATCGCGTTGGCTTGGATACCTAGCCACTGCGGTATCCCTGGTAATGAAAAGGCCGATTTATTGGCGAAAGATGCCATCTATTCCGGAGAGTTTTTGTACAATTTCTTAAACCCCGACGACCTTCTAATCAAACTGAAAGAAAACATGATCTCCACATGGCAGAATCATTGGAATGAGTCTGGTAAAACAAAGGGTAATCATTTTTACAAATTGCAGCCCACGATTCCTTCAAAACCATGGTTTTCTGGGCTCTATTTGAACAAATTTTCAACTTCTTCCATTTGCCGTATGCGAATAGGACATTGCCTTCCTAACTGGACCAGCCAAGATGACAATGGACCTGCTACAAACCAAGCCGAATTACAGTGTGCTAAATGCAGTGAAATTCGTGATATGTCTTTATTCTTGGGACTAACTCAATCAAACAAGATTTTCAACTTTAACAATCGAATGTTGGATTTAGTGTTTTCAAGTGATTCGAAAATAGTAGTTGAGCTATCCGACGAATTATTATTACCGTTAGATCAACACCACCCACCATTGGACATTATCATAACAAATTTGCCTTTAACATCTTCAAAAAAAACAAGTGCCCCATCGTATAACTTTTCCAAAGCTGAATACCATAATATTACTGAGTACCTTACCCAAACAGATTGGTCCTTTTTAGATGAGGATAATCATATAAATGATCAATTAGAACACTTTTACACGATTTTAAATACCTCTATAGAACAATTTGTTCCCAGGGTTAGCTTCACATCATATAATTATCCGAAATGGTTTTCAAGGGAATTAACTAATTTAATTAATAAAAAAAATGTATCCACAGAAAATATAAACATACCAGAAATCCTAACGATTGTATAACATTTACTAAACTACGAAAACAATGTAAAGAATTATCAATAAAATGCTATAATAACTATGTTAACGTAATAGAAAATGAGGTACGTCGTCACAATGTGAAAAAATTCTGGAATTTTACTAAATCTCAGCGAAACGACAACTGTGGATATCCTAATAGCATGTATTTTAAAGGAAAATGTGCCGACAGTATCGAGGGTATAGTTAATCTCTTTGCTGACTCATTTAAAAGTGTTTACGACAAAGATATTCCCGTCAATGCAGTCTCCAGTGCTTCAGTGGAAGAGTCATTAAACCTAAGTCAATGTTTCATAAAATTAGAATCTATAGAAAGGGGCATAAACGCATTAGATAGTAATAAATCTGCTGGACCGGATGGTATTCCTCCCATATTTTTAATAACTTGCATTGATAGTTTGATATATCCCTTACACAAACTTTTTAACAAATCCTTAGCATCTGGCTGTTTTCCGGCTCTGTGGAAAAAGAGTTATTTAACGCCTATTCATAAAAAAGGTGACAAAAGCGATATATCAAACTATAGACCTATTTGTATTATGTCTGCTTTACCCAAACTTTTCGAGTCATTAGTATTAGATACCATTGTAAAACCTATCAACAATATTATTGTTCCTAACCAACATGGCTTTATCAGAGGTCGATCTACCTTAAGTAATTTAACTATCTATAATAATTACATATCCGAATCCCTTAGTCTGAAACAACAAGTGGATTCTATATACACCGATTTCAGTAAAGCATTTGATAAGGTTCGACATCACATTCTTATATCCAAACTCCGACTGTTAGGCATCAAAGGAAGTTTATTGACATGGATTATCAGTTACCTCAGTAATAGAGTGCTTAGTGTCAGGATTAATTTTATAGAATCCTATGTATTCGAGGCCACAAGTGGTGTCCCGCAAGGGTCCCACCTCGGCCCAATATTCTTCTTAATATTCATTAATGACATTGTAAACATATTTAAAGATGTACAAGTCCTACTTTTTGCAGATGATCTAAAATTGTTTAAAAGAATACGAAATATATATGATTGCCTAATTTTACAAGCTAATTTAGATGAATTTTTTAAATGGTGCGAACAAAATATGTTATTTTTGAATATTGAGAAATGTCAAGTAATACGATTTTCCAGAACTCATTCTCATATTTTACATGAATATAATTTAAATAATGTTAAATTAACACCAGTATTACAAATTCGCGACTTGGGAGTTATATTCGATTCAAACTTAACATTCACAGCACATATAGATGATATAACTAATAAGGCTTTAAAGATTCTTGGCTTCCTTTGTAGAACCCTAACTGATTTTAAGTCCATGGATTGCATGAAAACACTCTACATTTCATTAGTTAGATGTCAAGTAGAATATAATTCACCTATTTGGTCCCCTTTCTATAAAGTACACTCTAACAAAATAGAACGTGTTCAACACAAATTTCTTAGGTACTTAAATTTCAAACTCAAAATTCCAATAGAAAACATTAATTATTTAAGTTTAATGAATCGACTAAATTTAATTACGCTGTCTGACAGAAGAATTATTTCAGACCTAATTTTATTGTACAGAGTTATGAACAACCTAATTGACAGCCCTGCCATCGTTTCTAGTATTAAACTCCATGTACCGACAAGGAATACTAGACAAAATATAACATTCTTTTGCAACACATACACAACCAACTATCAATCACACTCACTTACCAATAGGATGCATGATTTAGGCAACAAGTTTGGTGGTATTGTAGATATATTCGCTGATTCCCTTTACATTCTAAAATGCAATTTAAACCAACACTTTGTGGAATCCTACAAATTATTGTAACGTGGGTATAATATATTTAACGATTTGATGTGTTATTGTAATGTTTTATATTATATTTTGTTCTATGGTATTGTTAAATATTACATTGTTTAAAATATTTCACAGTTTTAAGCAAGAATATACAAGTGGTTTTTTCTTTAAAAACTACTTGTATATTCTTAAAAGTTTTTTCACTTTTATAACGTTTGATATAAATTATATGTATGTGTAATCCTCGATATCTTAAATATTATTTTATAATCTATGTAAAAGCCCCTACGGGCATATAAGAACAATAAATAAATAAATTGCTGCCACAATGTTCACCTGACAAGAATTCAGGTTAAGAATTCTGCCATGTGTGAGTGTCGTCTTGAAGAGGAGGACCTCAACCATATATTTTTCAGTTGCCCTATAAATAATAATTATAAAAATTTCATCCCTGATCTGATCAATACAGGTATATTGCCCCCCTATGACATGGCATTTTTGTTATCCTCTATTGACAAACATGTATTTAAAATCATTTCTTATTTTATTAAAGTTAATGGCATCAACTTGTAAATTTACCTACCGAATTATTCATACATGTATATGTATGTATGTATGTATGTGTATATATGTGTGTATGTATGTGCGTATATATGTGTGTATATATTATAATATATATATATTTTTTTATTTATTTATTTATTATTATTTATTTGTATTTAGTGTGTTTAGTGAATTGTATATTATATATTTATGTTATGTACTTGTTCTGGTAAATAAATATTAACCTACACACACACACAGATACAAAAACTAGCACACTCTACTTGCCACTGGCCAGAACACTCCATTGGGGTGAAAAGCCATTTAATTTAAAGAAGAAGAAGAATGAAATATGACCATCGGCGATGTCATATTAAAATACTCAAATTGCAAATACGAAATCATGACATTCATGTTCGTTTGATAATCGTTTGACGCAATTTTATGTAGTTTTAGACCTGTCTATAATTCAGCTTTATTTATAAAAGTTTGGTCCTGCTTTTGACTGTTTCAAGCATGTTTCAAACTCGGGCGAGTGGGCCAATGTCCGCTATGCATCTGCTTTAAAGGAATATTTAGCTGATCCAGGCTTCAAGGAGCTGGAGGTAAACTGCGAGGTGCTGGCCACAGGTGACAGCGCTTGACCAATATTTCCGGCCATGGAAAAGATGCTGGCATTGCATGCCTCATTGAAGCAGAGAGTGCTCTCAACAGGCTCTCCATAAACTTATCAAATGGGAAAGTAGTTTGCAACAGTTTGGGCTAGTACTTGCCTAATTTAGACGGAGTGTTGTAGCCACGCGGGTACCTGATAAAATTGACAGCTGGCCGTTAATGTACAGGCGCTGGTAAGAGGATTACTAGAAGTTTCGGTAGGTTCGTCAGTTGGTTCCTGTGAGTGCAGGGTGTAACAGCTGAACTACAAGCCGTCACTCACGTGAGCGAAATAATTTATAATGAATCATCACGAGATAATTTTAACTTTGGCTATTAATTCATTAGCATTTATTTAATCCTTCTAAATATGTATAGTTTATCTGTACAGACGCCCATCAGGATTGTTTAATGATATGTATTCATTTTGTTTGATACCACATGTTCCGAGAAACTAGTTTAACATTAATTGATTTACCGAAGGTAGTCAACCACCCCTGTAGATTCGATAATACAATAATCATGCTCTACTCTTAATGTCTGAGATTAAAGAATAAATGTGCATCTTTGTTACTTTAACATTCCGTCTTTTCTTTCATTGATCTACCCACATCTCAGTTACTTGTATTCCGGATATGGATTAAAGGTTTATTATAATATGAGAGTATTGGGATGGCGGTGATTGCAAAGATATATAACTAGGTAAGATCACCGTTACAAGTTCAGAAGGTTCCCTGTCAGTTCTTTACAGGAACAATGGACAGCTGTAAGATTGGAGTGGAACGGAGGCTCTTCAGCAGAATTCCTCCTTCTACCACTCATCCTTTTGGGGAAGAAGCACTTTCTGCCCGGTTGCAGAAACTAGGTGGTGTAGCAAAGTGCTTTAGTCCAGTGCGCCTACCTCAGGGTAGCCACTCGGCGCACAACCGCCCTTCATCTAAGGAGGTTGTTGCCTTTCCGCCAAGCAAACATCAAAGGAAAAGATGGCATTTCCCTTGTTTCCCCAGCGGGCAGACCACGGGTGAAACCCCAATATTCCTCCCGTATGAGGGGTAAGGGGAGGGAACAGAAGCGTGGCGCGAGGGGGCAGACCTCTCGTAGCCGCTTCAACAGGTGTCGCGCACAACCGCCCTTCAACATCTAAGGAGGTTGTTGCCTTCCCCCCAAGCAAACATCAAAGGAAAATATGGCATTTCCCTCGTTTCCCCGGCGGGCAGACCACGGGCGAAACCCCCAATATTCCTCCTGTAAGAGGGGTAAGGGGAGGGAACAGAAGAGTGGCGCGAGGGGGTAGACCTCTCGTGGCCGCTTCAACAGGTGACTATCAACCATTTCGGGCGGGTCAACTACACTACAGGATTATTTGAGAGAATGGCAGGCCTTAGATGTCCAAGAGACCATCTTACATATGATAAGAGGATACCGCATACCATTCATCCAAGAGCCCTCATTGATAAGTCCAAGCCAAGCTTCCGCAAGGAGGTTCAAAACGAAAGTAATCCCGGAAATGACAATGATGAGAGATGGTACATGGAAAGAGCTGACGACAATGCCATCTTCCTATCAACACTTTTTCTGGTTCAAACGAGCGAAGGTTTGAAACAGTCGATCTTCAATTTAAAAGCTATCACAAATTGGATTGCAGAAATCTTGCGTAGACAGGCTATCAGGATCATTGTGTACCTAGACGACTTTCTCCCGGCTCATCAGACCAGAGAGATCCTCAGTCAAGCTTGAGAAGCTCTTTAATTGTTAGAGCGGTTAGGTTGGTCGGTAAATTTCCAAAAGTGTGTCCGTCAGCCAGCACAGTCAGTGGAATATCTTGGAATAAGGAACTCCAGTGAAAAATATTATGGCTTTAAAAAAATATGTTCATATAGACCAAGAAACGCTGATTCTGAATATATAAGTTTTATTTCATAATATTAAATGCAGAGTTTTTAAAAAATTATTAAAAAGTGCATTTTTAAACCTCTTCGGAAAACACAGCGTTAAGTTGGCATTACTGAAATGGTTAACCGTGACGTCACAGTAAACCTGTCACCTGTGTATTGTATTGTATTGACATTTGAAATGACTTGAAGTGCACACGTACCTATGCAATTCAACATTTCGTGTTTTTGGTTTATTTTCATACTGTTTATAGAGATTTAGATAAATAATAGTTATTGTGTTTATTGAAACATAATTTAGGCCCTCAACAATTTACGAAAAGGGCTATATTTGCGGACAATCTGCAATAAATGTTGTCTATTTGAGGTTAAAGTCGTGTCATATTTTGACGTTTGTTTTTATGTATTTTCAAATTGTTTTTAGTATAGGGCTTTTTATACAAGTTGTTACACACTCGTCATGATCAGTGTATTATAAATACCAGTGTTTCTGTATGTATTATACATAAAACAATGTACCTACAAAGTAACACCTGACACAAAACACGATGTCACATGTATTTGCAATGAAAGAGATGATTTATTGTTTTTATATTGCATACAATAACAGTAGCGGTGAAATGTGGACATTTTACCAATGTTTTTCTATATTAAAAGCAGTTAATCTTGAATAAAAAACACACCTCACACCTAAAAGTCATTATCCGCCATGATTATTCTGGGTTCTTCACAGTGTTGCCAACAGTTAGAAGTGATATTTCCCTAGAATTTCACATTTACGCAATTACCTACGTAGCCACCTGATTGTGTAACACTAATCCTGTTATATGTTAATTAATATGATAATTAATTGGAAAGATATCGGAACTTGGTAAATATACTAATAATACCGTGATTTTCCAAATAAAACACTTTTTGCTACGTGAAGTAATAATTTAAAAGTACGAATACACTCACCACTGAATTAGAAACTGAATTCCAAATTAAAAAAAAACACTTTGCAAAATAAAAATCATAAGCAACCCGCCGCTCATTTGTACCAAGCGTGGTATTTTGAAGACCCCCCCCCCCGAACGTGTCACGTAGTATGGGTTCGTTCCCTAATATCATTTTGAGTTGTCAGTGTTAAAAATAACATGGCATGTAAGTACATGAAAAATAATTAAGATTCATAGGAATTCCAAAAAATATATATACGTATATATATAAATAATACCAGTAATACTGTCATATGTAATAAAATTTTGGCCAGAGTTCGAAATTTCCCTAGATTTTGTCCTGATTTCCCTTATCCCTAAAAAATATTTTTCTCCCCTAGATCTAGGGAAATTTCCCTCGACATAACATCACTGATTCAAAATGACAACTTAAAAAGTAAAAAAATTAGACCACCATAGATACGGTGCGTTTCTGGGAGTCTTTAAAAATTAAAACTTTGACAATTATTTTAACTATTAAAACTAACTATAAAAATAAAAATAAAAATGCAGTTATTTAAGTTTGAAGAACTTTATTCATTAAAAAAAATAAAAAAAATTGGACTGGAGTTCTCTATTGTGTAGAACCCCCATCTGAAACAGAAGTCCTTAAACAAATACAGACGCCAAGGTCTTTGGAACTCACTTCAGAGATCCGTGACAAAAGGAAGATGGACTCTGAAAGGAGCTCAGAGTATTCTCGGAAAGTTGAATTTTGCTACCTTTGTGGTCCCCAGAGGTCGACTTCATACTCGGCTGATACAATTACAGTTAATGCTGAAGCTGACCCCTCAGCAAAAGTCTCTGATAAAGAAGGAGGTCTTGTCAGAAATGAAATGGTGGATGATCAACTTAGATCATGTTTCAACTCTTCATTTTCCCAGCCCAACACATTCTCTGACTACGGATGCGGCAGATCACGACCGGGAGCCCTGATCAACTATGCACCTCTGTAGGGTTGTTGGACAGACAGTTAGAGGGGGGGATATTGCAACATGAAGGAGATGACAGCAATCTTAAATGCCTTAACGTCTCTGACTCAGAATTTGAGAAGTTCAGAACAGGACAACAGGATAGTCGTAGCCTACTTGAGGAACAAGGGGGGCACCAAGTCGATGGGTCTCCTTCATCTGACATTTCAGATTCTTGCGCTTTTAGACAAGCACAGAATCTCTTTACAAGTGCAGTATTTGCCGGGACGCTACAATGGCCTCGCGGATCATCTATCCTGAGGGATGACATTACTAGAATGGCACCTTCTACCCCCAACGGTAAGAGCTGTTTTTCACAAGTTAGGGGCAGTCCAGTAGTGGATCTATTCGCTCCTTCGAGGGCTCACTTCGTGAATCAGTATGTCTCGATAGATTCCCACGACAAGAGAGCAATGCTTCACAACGTGTTCAGCAGAAGTTGGAATTTCCCCTTGGCATGGATCTTTCCTCCCCCCTGCTTAATGCCACGAGTGCTGGCACATCTGAACAAGTCATCAGGGGTTGAAACGTATCATGTTCGTATAAAATGTAACCTTGCGGCAGAGCAGAGACCAGGGCTCAGGATAGTGGGCCAAGTAGTTATCTGTCATGTAGGTAGGGTTTTCAGTCAAATAAAAGAAGAGGAACTTTATAAAAATGTATTGAATCCAAACCAAAAAGCAACAAGGAAGTGTACAAACTTCATACCAAGGTAACAAAAGGAAATATAAAAAATACACATACCAGATGGACTCCTAATGGACACGCTAAACTAACTATACGGAAATAACCCCGGTAGACGAACGCGATCTTGCTTCGCAGTGAGAGAGCACGAGACGGGACGGGAACTCCAGTCTTCCCATATGGGAACGGCGCGGAATCCAGAGCGCCAAGGTCGTCCTTCTAATTGGGCAGGAGGCCGCTATACCTCCAAGGAGCGCATTCAGCCACGGGCCATCTCGACGAATTCCAATCAAAAGGCACGTGGCCCCCAACAGTATCCAAGTCTGGCGTATTACGGTTAGCAGACCGTGACTTTGCGACGCGGGGTCGTGAAGGCATATTATAGTAGCCAACACCAGGACCAATTCACTTCACGATTCCTTTTCCAGAAATAATTCCACAAAACGGCCAACCAGCCACATCGGAAAAAAGTGGGACTTTCACGTCATCCACTATAAATAACTCGTACACGAACCTCGCGTGTTACGTAAAAACACCCCGCGTTCTTTTAGGTTTAAAATCGACTTAGATTCTCATGATAAAATCCAATAAAACACTTTTCCAGTGAGTGACCAATTTCCGACCCAACTGCCCCAGTTGATCGGAAGGAAGTGACCATCAACAAAAAGGAAACTCTCTCTTTTCCAAAAATTACCAGTGTCCAAAAAAAAACACCATAGACAAAATAACCACCTAAGCAAGAACTGCATTAGTCACATAATTATTTATGTGACAATTCCCCCCTTCCCACGAAAATGTTTGCCCTCAAACATGAAAAACTAAGTCCACAAACTAACTAAACTATGAGTCCATCAGGTATCTAGAAAAATGATAACAAAAACATTAATTAGTAATTAAAATAACAACTTAGAACTAAATTTCTTAAAAGTAAATTTCTTAAAAAACAAAATTTCTTAATAATAAAGAACAAATAAGAAAAGAAAGGCACGAAAACAAGGAGTCAACCATCATCTACTAAATTAAACAAAGTTTTGAATTTACTTTAAAAAAAAAAAAAAAGGAGATCTGTTGTTTTCGTGTCAATTTAACAAGATTTATATTTATAAAATACTCAACATTTTATATTTTAAGAAAAAACACAACCAAATAAATTGTAGAAAAGAAAAAAAAAATTGATCACTTTTCCTTATACAGGAAATAAAGGCCAATTTGGCTTCACTTTTTAGGGTTAAACAGCCCTCACTCGCACTGAATTTACGCTATATTTGAATAGCAAAAAAAGTAACCTATCTAACTAAGTCCATCCGGTTTAACATTCTTAAGATAAAACTTAAAAATAAACAAATACTTAAAATTAAAGAAGCCTAAATTAAGAAAATATCTATATAAATATACATTTTTCAATCAGAACAATGGAGTTCAATGTTGGCAAAACTAGGACACAAGAAAATACTTTTCTGTGTTATAAGTAATATAGAATCAGTATACAAACTGTCTATCAGACGTGGGCAGAGTAGGGATCTTACATTGGATCATCTAACTGTCATTATTGAACCAGGATTTACAATTCCGAAGAAATACCTATATGTAAAAAGGTCGTCAAACTAGAATAATATTTAAATTATCCAATTTTCAAAATTCAAATCAGGTCAGGTTTTATAAAACAATAAATACCTGCCAATCAAGGTGGTCAGATTAGGATTTACATAACACAATAACTATCTATCAGATCATGACAAAAGTCAATTGGTACTTAACAGCAGAACAGAAAGTTAAGCTCGCAGCTTAGGATATCCAAAAATCCATTAAACAACCTGCATCAAAAACTCAAAAGAGTGACATTGTTTGTAAAAAAATTGAGGCCACGGTAATACCCAAGCTGGCATCCCTTGAAAAAAAAACACTCCACGAGTGCACAAAAGTCAGCATTTCTTGTACAAACAAAACAAAATGTGTGATCAACTATGGCTTTCAGTGAGTTGACACTATTCGAGGTGTGATCAATTCAAAATTTTAATGAATGACACTAGTAATACTTAATTTAAAGTTTAATAATGATACTAACAGTAAGATATTAATGTTTATATTATTTAGAGTTAAAACTATACAGAACACACTTTCCTGTATTAGAGGCAAAGCGATAATTCCAAAGGAATTAATTATTAGTTAAGCATGCCAAAGCAGTACTTTCCTTGTTAGAGACAGAAACAACTTTCTTATGAACTAAGATTTATATAAAGAACTTATAGGAAAGCTATGCAATACTTAAACTTATGAATACTTAACTATCAATAGTATAATTAACAGAACTTTTGTGTATCAGAAAGTAGCTCAAGTCTCCGAAACACAAAATTCCAAGATAATTCTTCTCAAGTTCCCTGGAGGTTCTATGGGCTATGGGCAATAAAAGAGCCTCCAGTGGACTGAAGAAAGAAGGGCATAAACTTAAAAATAATAGCATTACAACTAAATCCGTTAAACAGATGGAACAAGGTATGAAATCAGTGTGTGTGTACTCATGTGAACAAGTATATTATTACCAAAATAATCATACGTTTAATAATACAAAAAAAAAACTCGAAACTAGAGCATTTTATTATTAACAGAAAAGCATATTAACGGAGGAAAGAAAGACTTAACTAACAAAATTTGGGCGCCAGTGACCACAAGGATCACATTCCAGTTTACCGAGGGTAAATAAACGGTTTATCGTCAATGAACTAGAATTAAGTGTCTGTACTGAGCACAAGATTTGGAGGTACCAAACTCCAAAGCATGAGACCAGAACAATCACAAAAGAAACAAATGTAATAAAATGAAGCAGTATGAAGGTTTGGTATTCCCTCATGCCACCGCATAAAAAAGAAAATATTTAAAAAAACTTAATAGTTTTTAATATATCTAATTATATGAAGGTAGTATTATTCTAATACTAATATATGCATAGTATTAATTATAAAGATAAGTATACCTATAAATAAATATAGCAAACTATGTATAAACGACTACTTATAAATACCTATAAATAAACTAGGATTTTAATCAAAATATACTTATGAGGTCTAAAATCCTCGCCAAAATTTGACATCAAAATATATGCGTCCATATTGTGTAACTGACGACGACCTTCTGTCATCCTTGTGCACAGAACGCAAAAGATCGTCGGTTATTTATGATAAATGTCTAACCATGTAAATAAATTTTTTAATTTAATTTATAATTAAATTATTATTCTCAAATAATTATATGAAATTAAAGGTAATAATAGGATTAACCAAACTGTTATAAATAATTATTTATTTGTAACACGTCAATTACCAAACACCCTGTACGTATGAACTCGATAAATAGTCATTGATTTTCAATAGCGACGAAACCATTTATAATTATTTAAAACCACCTTAGAATGCAGTAAATATTTTAAAATAATAATTATTTTTATAACATACGTACCACGAACTCCCTTTATATGTATGAAGGTATAAACGGACACAAATGCGAACAAGAATAGTGCCGTTACTATATTCTCCCAATATTTTAGTAACCGCAAGCTTATAATAAACAATTATTTATGATAAATGTCTGTCACAAGTCGTCCTATGTTTAAAAAACAAAAATAATGTATTTAATAATGAACTTCCGCGGCTTTGTAAGTAAACAATGCACATAACCTGACAAATGTCAACAAGAATTGACAGCTCGGCTCCGATAAAGCATTACATAGATGAAAAATAGACAGCTGACAGTAAAAATAAAATTGCCAGTAAACTGAAAAAATATTCCCAACAACAATTCGGCTATCACCTCTAGAGATATTATGAATTAATTTTCTGTTTAACATTATTTTAATGGCAACACTTAAAATTGCTGTCAAAGTAACCTGAAGTCTCACAAATCGGTAAACAAACAAAAATATTCAACAGAAACAGAACATAACTTAATGAAATTTAATTTCAGAATTTAATTCTCTTAATAGCAATTAAGTGACACACAGTATCTCTGCAGAACGGTTAATGTCATTTGACGGTAATAATAATAGTTAATAACAATAATACGACACACAGTGTCTCTGCAGACCGGTTAATGTCATTTGACGGGATGAAGAAGCGATAAGTTAATCAGGCTCTATATCAACAAGATAGATATATAACCAAATATATGCACACACACCGATTCATTTCTGATTTCACTAAAATTATCAGCAAAAGAACTGAAAATCTACCCCACATGACAGAAAAGTACGTTTCGGGCACCGAAAATAACTGATTTTACACGTTGGAAGCGCCACTGAAACGTATCATGTTCGTATAAAATGTAACCTTGCGGCAGAGCAGAGACCAGGGCTCAGGATAGTGGGCCAAGTAGTTATCTGTCATGTAGGTAGGGTTTTCAGTCAAATAAAAGAAGAGGAACTTTATAAAAATGTATTGAATCCCAACCAAAAAGCAACAAGGAAGTGTACAAACTTCATACCAAGGTAACAAAAGGAAATATAAAAAATACACATACCAGATGGACTCCTAATGGACACGCTAAACTAACTATACGGAAATAACCCCGGTAGACGAACGCGATCTTGCTTCGCAGTGAGAGAGCACGAGACGGGACGGGAACTCCAGTCTTCCCATATGGGAACGGCGCGGAATCCAGAGCGCCAAGGTCGTCCTTCTAATTGGGCAGGAGGCCGCTATACCTCCAAGGAGCGCATTCAGCCACGGGCCATCTCGACGAACTCCAATCAAAAGGCACGTGGCCCCCAACAGTATCCAAGTCTGGCGTATTACGGTTAGCAGACCGTGACTTTGCGACGCGGGGTCGGGAAGGCATATTATAGTAGCCAACACCAGGACCAATTCACTTCACGATTCCTTTTCCAGAAATAATTCCACAAAACGGCCAACCAGCCACATCGGAAAAAAGTGGGACTTTCACGTCATCCACTATAAATAACTCGTACACGAACCTCGCGTGTTACGTAAAAACACCCCGCGTTCTTTTAGGTTTAAAATCGACTTAGATTCTCATGATAAAATCCAATAAAACACTTTTCCAGTGAGTGACCAATTTCCGACCCAACTGCCCCAGTTGATCGGAAGGAAGTGACCATCAACAAAAAGGAAACTCTCTCTTTTTCAAAAATTACCAGTGTCCAAAAAAAAACACCATAGACAAAATAACCACCTAAGCAAGAACTGCATTAGTCACATAATTATTTATGTGACAGGGTGTACCTGGTTGTAGCCCCAAATTGGCCAAAAGTGTTTTGGTTACCAGACCTAAAGAGAAGAGCCCTAGACCGACCTCACATAATACCCATGTTGGTAGACAACTTGATAGACTTATCGACAGGACTTCATCCTCAACAGGTCCAGAAGCTCCAACTACAGGTGTGGAAGATTAGGGGTGGAGTGAAGCTTTGAACGATTGGTCACAGCAAGAAAAAAGCTCTATTGAATGCGGGTTGGCGCAAACCTAAGCTTACAACTTATCACATGGCATAGAAGAGCTGGAAGGAATGGTGCGCCATTAATAATACATGTCCTAATAACCCTTCGGGATCTCAGCTGGCACGGTTTTTTAGCATACCTAAGAGTGAGGAAAGGCTTGGATCCCAATACTATAGCACTTCACAAGTCTGTAGTGTCGGTTTTGTATGACCCCATAGGCGATTTGAGGATAAGTAATCATCCCTTGGTCAAGCAAGTGATGAGAGGTATAGGAAATTCTGAAAATAAGAAGCTTAGAGCATTTACTTGGGATCCAGGACACTTGGTGTCTTAGAATCCTTCAAATGACCTGACTCTTTTCGAAGCATCTCGTAGATGTTCTGTTAATTTACTTCTGGCATCAGGAAGACAAGTACAGGATCTGACCTTACTACATGCATCTTCTGATAATCTTGTTGACGATCTTGATGATGATCACATTGTATTATGGCCAATTATTATATTTTCAATTTGGGAGGCGGGAATGGGTACCGCCGCCCCGGGAACCTTTATTGGATAACCAACACCTCTGCCATAGGTCACCCCAAGTGGTTCGCTACGTTTGGTGATTTAGCAGAGGTGCCCGGGTTCATGGGATGAGGTGTGTTTAGGTCTGATGACCAGGACACACTGAACCCCAGATTCCTACCCACCCCTTAAACCCTTTTCCTTCCCAGAACCCTCCTCTCCTTCCTTTCCCTAAAAGACCCTCCACACAGCATCCCTAAAGATGACATAGGCCCTCAGGGAAATTATTTTCCTCAGGGCCTCCTGTGTGGAGCTTATGTAAAAAAAAAAAAATGGCCAAATTTTTTGGTTCTAAGAAGGACACCTCTACACATAGACAGTCCGGTTGGAAGCTTTACAAAGCAGAGGATCGTAATATAGATTCCATATTCTGGTTGAGAAAGCTTATGTCTTTGGGTGAGAACAGAAGACATGAAGCTGGTGTTGAATGTCTGTTTATTTCCACGTTGAGGCCTGCAAGGCCAGCCTCGAGAACTGCTATTGGTGGATGGATTAAAACAATTTTGAAGGATGCTGGGATTGATGCCTCTCCTGGGAGTTTGAGATCAGCTGCAGCTTCAAGAAGTTGGCTGGAAGAGTGTCCTATAGACACCATTTTGGAAAGAGGAAACTGGAGTTCAGAAAACACATTCAAGAAATATTATAGACAAATCAGAGGTCTCAATGTTGAGGTGCTGAATCCCCCCATTCACTCTCAGTCTTTGACCAAGTTATTTCAAGCAATACAGTAATAGTCACAATTTTGGCTTTAGAATTGTCACCAAGCGATAACAAACACTTCTCATATTATATATTCTGGATAAGCAACGACACACATAATGTTGGAGTTTTACCCACCATTAAAACTCTTATTATATTGTCTTGCTTATCCAGAATATATTTAAGCTCTGCTTGGTGAGTCCAAATTGAATTAACACGGCATCTCAAGATGCCAACTGCACGGCGACAATTGACAGCTGAGGGGAGTTGCAGAGGAATGGCGGGAAATTCAAGATAAAGCAATGGATATGACCGACGCTGGCGGGAAATAAGGCTGATATCTCACATTATATATTCTGGATAAGCAAGACAACATAATAAGAGTTTTAATGGTAGGTAAAACTCCAACATTCCGGATAAGGAACGGCACTACATAATGATTGTTTATTTCAGAATGTTGTGCAATGCAATACATTCCATATTTTGAAATAATTCAAACATTGACAAAATAACAATGCATTCATACATAGAATGGAACAGAAAATAAATGAGAAATATAGTACATAATAATAAATCCAAAAAAATACGCAAATATCCGTTCATGGGGGATATTTGACAGGCTCCCATTTTCAGAAGGGCATCAGGGGGGGACTCCATCTCCATTCAGGCAACCATGGCAGTGATGATGGTATTCTTCGACTGGCGTAGTCTGCGCCATAAGCTTCCCCTGCGGTGAAACAAAAGTTTATTTTAATATAAACAGTTGACTTTTCCTTTTTATTATCTGTCTGAGTGTCTTTATCTAGAGTCGGTCTATCATCACATGGAGTATCAAAAGGCAATATGACTTCCACTGCCACGTCTTCTAGATTCACAGGCAACGCCGCTTCATCTTGTGGTTTTGGTTTTGTAGAATTTATATATATTTTTTCACGTAGGTATCAGACTCCTTTCCTGTCTGTTTCTTATTTCTAAATTACCTACTTCTAAGGAACTACACCTTTCAGTAGCTTTTGCCTGTACAGTACATCTGAAAATAAAATTAGGTTCAAACTTCCATACTTGCATGATATAAAATACAAAACGGTCTATGTTAAGAAATAATAATAATTTGATTTTTTCGTAAAACACTCCTACTGAAAATTAAATTACAATCACGAGATATACAGACATGGGACGAGAAATTCAAAGCAAATTAGATTGCCAACAATGAAGAATCAGCTTCCCAGAAATCTCATGCTAGACAGTTTGCAAACCGTGTAATAAAATGATTACAATAATTGAAAATGTTTAATGTAAAAAAAAGGAAATAAGATATTGTCTACCATAATTATCAATGTCAGTTGTGATTGACTACACTTAAGGTGCGATTCCGTGCCACGCAGCAGTCGGCAGACAGCATCAGCAGACGTCGACTGCAGTGCCGTCGACGTCTGCTGCTGCTGTCGCATAGGTTCCAAAGTCGACGGCAGTGACGGCACTGCAGTTGCGTCCACTGCCGATGGTTGTGTCTTCCATTTTTTTTATTTTTATTTTATTATGAATAATAAAATGCTGTAAGTGTTATTGCAAGAAGAAGAAGACGACGATGATTTATTATTGTATTATTACTCAAGTAGAAAGCCTATACTGCCAATGTACTTAAATAGACTTGAAGAAGGCGCTTATGAAACTTTGATAAAAAGGTGCCTAAATGAGAGTTAAGACATTTTCAGAAATTATTGCCGTATAAAAACCAGTTTAATTTTGTAATCTCTTTAATTTATAACGATCTTACTCCAAAAACAAGGCGAAAAACAATATCCCCAGAAGAAACATTATTCTTGACATCAAGGTACGGGAACGTACCCATACTACGTGACCTACTTTTTGTAATTTTTAACCCCCCCTCCCCCCCGGTGACCACGTGTAGTATATTCCAAGACCCCCCCTCCCCCTACAGTTTTCACGTAGTAAATCATAAATATGGTTTTTATGAAATATGGTTTTGCTAACAAAGAGTAAAAAAAAAATATATTTGGCTTATATTTGTCTTTATTAATACGGCACTTGCTGCGTAATGCAGTAGCGGATTTGCCCTAAACCTAAATTAGACCTAAACTAAAAAGTTAAAACGTTTAAAGTTTTTAAAGTTTTAAGTTAAAACACCAACAAGAAATCCAAGGTAGATCAAACATAAATTTATTGGCAATAATGTACAACAACAAAACACAAAACCGAGATGAGTGGAGGAAGATTCTTGAGGAGGCCAAGACCCACCAGGGGTTGTAGAGCCAATAGTGGATGATGATGATGAATGTACAACAATCCAATCCAAATAAATCCTGAAATCCCCCCAACGGACCGATAATATAACGTTTGCTTTTAAAGGCAAACTAATGCAGAAGAGAGTGAAAATAATCAATTCATCCTATTTATTAAGTTACTACAGGGTCCATTGGAGAGGGAAGACTATAGCCACACCCGACATCTATGTGAAAAATACCGAACTACAACTATGCCTGACATCTCTGTCGAGAGCGGAGAAACATTTCACCCCTTACCCAACTAAACACTAGTTTAATTTCTTAACATATACCATAATTAATGGTATTGAATTCAAAGATTTCAAAAGTTCTAATATAGTGTGGAAACATTTTTTGCGATCTATAGATCGTCGACCAGCGAAGTCTAAACTCTACTCATTTAAGCACTAAGCACGGAATTGGAGCTAAAAATGTTAACTCCGACGAGATATCAAAAGAGGTTGATTGTCCTAGCTCAACATCAACTACGAGCTGCAGCCTACCGAGGTAGCAGCTACAACCTCAACCTACAATCACTGGCGAAACAAAGCAGGATGTCACACTATTTCGAAAAAACTGATTCTATTTGTATGAAAGTGTCCCGTGTGGTGGCAAAAGATAATGGCTTTGTATGAAACTGGAGAAGCAAGAGGTAAATATCTGGAGACTGTAAATAAACTATCTGCTAAGCATTCCACCAACGAGTTTAGAAGCTGAGAGAGCATTTTCGGCTGCACCTAATAAAAAATAAAGATTAGCGTTGTTTGTGATTAAATATAACTCAAAGTAGTTTTATTTTAACCCCCATTAACGATTTACGAATTTTGCAATATCGCAAATTTTGCGGTATTCCAAGTCCGATACTGCAATATCGCAGTATTGAATATATACTGCGGTATTGCATGCTCTAGTTGGGACCCTTACAAAGAGATTGGTGTTTAAAATTTATATAAAAATATTTCACAGCAATGCCTTTCCAGGCATTCAAGTAGAACCGGCATAAAAGGTAAAACTACCCTTCCCACCTAAACTGGGTTAATATTTTAAAGCATAACTTGCAAAAAGCTTTTTTCCCTAAAATCATTAAATTAGCATCATCTATGTGAGAACAGATTATTAATTCTTTAAGTTTATTCTTAATCTTTAACTATTGACGTGCGGTCTCACAGGCCGCTTGCAGTTTGTGAATCGCGTGGCCCTCTCCTCCCGCTTACCCCACGCGTCTGTCCGCCTCAGTAGCTTCGGTTTTAGCTGTATTTTGCGTGAGTAATTTAGCTTATATTTTGATTGCGATCTGTGGGACCGCGCATCCACGTTTGTGTAATAAATTGAGCCGATGGTGATTTTATGATATGCCATCCCAAGCGCCACCAATCCAAGAAACTATACTTCCTAAACGTAAGACGTGTAAACTATGCCTATCGAAGATAAAAAGAAAGACGATTTACACTAATAATCAAAAAACTGTTTCACTATAAGCCCAGAACATCCACAAAAACATTAAATATGGAAACAAAACTATTAACATTATGAAAACTTTTTTTAATTTTATATAGTAACTATATAATATTTTTTACATTTTTATATGAAACATGCTAGTTAGATGTATATATAAAATATATTCGTAGTCCTCCTCACTAGGAGATCCTGTGCTGAGGGGGACTATGCTTTGGATAAGTTTTTCAGCGACTTCTATGGTTTAACTTCATTAATTGGATAAGGTTTTCCAGAAACTTCTATGATGTTTTAAGTATACTAGTAAGTTCATTTTCCGATAGATTCTTCAGCCAACATTTAATGTCCTTAATGTAGCTATTTTTTATTTTATTTGTTTGATACTAAGTGGGAGTTTGTTATATAACTTTACTGCTAAAAATGCAGAACTTCTTTGACCAAATGAAGAGTTACACTTTGGTATATTAAGTATGTCTGTTTGTTTGGCTCTGGTTTTATGAGCGTGTGAGGTGTCTGCCTCTGAATCATTTTTGTGGTGATGTACTAGAATGTTTTTGGCTAGCAGAATTGGCATAGCAACTATATGAATACAATACGTGTCTCCTTATATACAAAGTAAACAATAAACTCGTACATACAAACACAGAATTCATTAAAACGTCCCAAGTACACAAACACTTTACATGATAACACGATAATATACATTTAAACACCATCCACACTAACTATGGTAAACAATCCATTGGTTACAAAGGGGTCAAATTATATAATTGCATCCCAAATGACATTAAAAACGAAAACAAGCTGGGTACATATAAATTTTTTTTTATTAAAGTTTATTCTTGATAAACAAAGTAATGACATAGAATAGCGCTATATTTAGTTTAGTTTAATGTGTTTAATTATTTCTAGTTAAATAAGGGCTCTTTCAATTTAGACGTTTCGTGTCGGACTGCTGCCGCACGTTTACAGTGCCGCTGGTTATAACCCGCTGCCGTGCTGCTGCCGTGCCGCTGCAGTACGGTAGCAGTCCGATAATTGAAAGCGTTTCTGACTGCCGTGCGTTTGTATGCTAGTGATGTTTAGACGTGGGTCGTTTGATGTTTTAAATTCATTTTGAACATATAAGATGTTTAAATAATAATTATTATTCTGAATTTGCCAACCATATTTTGGAAACAAGTCATTCTTTTGATATTAATAAAGGTCTTAAAATTTTACATACTTACACTACGGGCATACAATTAAATAATTTAGAAATTTTAGAAATTAGAAAAAGCGTTAATAGTAAATTAAATATTATAAATAACCAAACATTTTTTAAAAACAGCCATCTCTTAAATTTATTTTCTTATTAATAATTATAATTATTTATTTTGTTAATTAATCGCATCTCCTTTTTAATATTTTTGTCTATGTTCTAATTTATTCTTATTTGTCTTTACTTGTTTGTCATTTATTTTTTAAATTAACATCTTTCCTGATAAAGGTAACATTGTTATCGAAACATGTAGATTGATTATTAAATATAGTGGTGTAAACAAAGTAATATATTTTTCATTATATAATAATATTTGATTTAAATAAATAGTTACCTGCTGAGTTTTTTTCACCAGTAGTTTTATTTTTAAAATCCTCTATAAATTTTTCACAGATACCTTCCCAAGCATTTTTTGTTTCCGTGCGATTACTGTGTTTGTCGCTTTTGGAGTTCCATATAGCAGGGCGTATTTCAATTTCATTTATAAATTCTTCCACGTTTATATCATCCATTTTAAGCAAACAGTAAAGTTGAAAATTCGATGAAGTTAGCTCTCAGCTCTCACGTTTTGTCACCGCACTATTCAACAGCGAAATGAACACGTGGAGCTTGAGACGTTGCCGTCCTGTTGTCGAGCGTTCTCGGTACCGACGCCGCACTGTTGCCGCACGGTGCATTTTGTATGAAAATAAATGACCGTCCGTGCGCCGTACGACAAACGCACTGCTACGGCACTGCAGCGGTCCGACATGAAACGTCTAATTTGAAGGCGCACTAAGTGAAAATGTAATTTTCTTTTTACTGGAATAAAAAAGATAAAAAAACACTTGTGAAGGCTGTAAACAGCCAATATGCCTACAATGTTCTTAGTCATTACACAAAGACTGCCAATAAATACGCACAAGTTGGGCCTTTGTCAAAATTTTTCTGTTTTGTTTTAAGAAGTTAATGTTAAGTTTTTTATTCTTTATATTTTATTGTAAAATTAGTGAAACTTACTGAAAAAGTAATTTTACTTGGATAATGTTCCTACAAAGTGATCTCGAGTAAAAATGACTGAAAAGTGCCTTTAATTGTTAAACGGTTAGATTTTAGTTTAATATAAATATATTTTAATTAAAAATGTCTGGTTTTATTTATATTTGGTAAAGTCCGTAAATAAATAAAAACAATTTTAGGCACAATACTTACTTAACTAAATAGATTCTTGCCTATAAAGATAGCGGTCTGTGGTCTGTGAGACTGCATGTTCATAGTAGTGTAACAAAAATGTAACGTCCATAGTTAAAGGTTAATAAAATATTGATAACGTACCTATTTTATTTTCATGTTTATTGATTTCTGATTCTGGTCATTGAAACATCAGGTCGGGGAACTGTGGGACTGTCGAGTTCCAGAGATAAGATTGTGAGATTTCCTAGTAAACTGCATGTAATCTAAAGCAATACCCCCACCGCCCCCACCGCCTGGCAACAACAAGTCCCTTTCAATCAACACTCATCACTTTCTAAAAATAATGTTCTACTTCAAATAGTAGGTAAGCAAGATTACTTTCTTATTTTATCAGGGGCAACTTCGAAATTCTGATTTAGGCAAGCAACTTTGAAATGAACAAATAATGATGATAAAAGGCAATGCCGTTGGAAAACAAACCCGAAGAGCGCTTTTATTATTACCGTAATGGTTCACGTTCACTGTACCGTGACGGCAATAAACATACATTAATTATCGCTATAATTCTGCAGCTCTTTCTTACACATTAAATAATAAGACTGTTTCCTACAAAGTACTACTTTTTTCCTTTGAAGGAAACAAATATATCTTATTACGGCTCAGCCATGGCGACGGGAATTGTGTTTCATTTTCTTTATACGTTTGAGGGATACGTACAATAAAAATTGTATGTTTCCCTTGGGGGGGTGCAGAAATAAGTTCACCGTTTGTCTCATTTTCGACTGTTGTTATTTAGTGTGTAAGAAAGAGCTACAGTATATATTTTTATTTTATTTTTCTGCTTATGTTTAAGAACAAAAGCAAAACCAGCAGCGCATTGACATTTTTGAATTTTTGGAATTCACTCACACTTCAATATTACTTTTGTAACTATATTCCATACTTTCAAAATTATTTCTTTCACGGCTAGTGGCTTTGTAGGGGTCTACGGAGACGTCACGGTGCGGTGTGTGAGAGAGATGCAAGAAAATTATTATTTTTTCCTTTGGAGGAAACAGATCTAAGTACATAGTGGTATATCATCTTTTGAAAGAGCTGCAGCATGATTGGGATAAGGAACGTATGTTTATTGCCTTTTTTATGCTGTCACGGTACTGTAATTGTGAATCGTCACGGTAATAATTTATTTATTTCTATGTATTACAGTATTTACCTATTAATTAACATTTTTACATAATAGATAAATTTTGAAAACATTTTTACATAATATATTTTGCAATTTTATTATGTTGGGTGTATGGTAGGTTTTGCGAAGGTGAAACTGTGGATAGGTATTGTTGTATGTTTCGTGAACACCTCACTAGGAGAACCTGTGCTGAGGTGTTTATGTGTTTATTTATGATTATGTGTGACAAGTATTAATGTGTAGTAGTAGAAAGTTTTATATTTATTTTATTTTAATGGTTATTGTTCATTGGTTATTAAGAAGTTAATTTTTATGTTTGGTTTGGAGTAAATAGGTTTTGGAAAAATAGTGTTCCTTTAGTTTTTATCCAGACTGTGATTTGTTTTTTTTAGTTTATTTGTTGGTGAATAATCAGCAGATTGTTTCAAAGAAGGTGGCATGCTGTTATATAGTTTGATAGAATAGTAGTTAAAGGATCTTTGTCCGTGGGTCGTGTGCTTTAGCGGGATGTTGAGTGTTAGGTTTGTTGAAGACCGGCTTGTTATTGAGGACTGAGAAAGTAAAGGGATATGAAGTTTGAATTTGAAGAGGTGAAGAATAGATGATTTAGCGTAGAGTTGTCTGATTGACGAAACGTCGAGCATCTTGTAAATTTTTTCAGAGTCTGTATCATAAGCTACTTGAAGTATTAGTTTGATTGTTGCCTTTTGTGCCTTTTCTAGTGGATCTAGAGAAATATTACTTGCACTTCCCCAAGACAGAAGACCATACATGATTAAAGATTGAGAAAGAGCAAAGTAGATAGATCTTAGTATTGTGCTTGGGAAGATATTTTTTATATTATTTAAAAGATACATGATTTTTTTAAGCTTGGATGTAATTAAGTTAATGTGGTCATTCCAGCGTAGGTTTTCGTCAATTATCACGCCTAGATATTTTATTTGTTTGACATTTTGTATGATTTCGCAATTGCATGATGAGAAGGGTTGGGAGCAGTCGTGTATTTTCAGAGCGAAGGTTGGAGAAGGTTGACCTCTTTGAGTTATACTATGTGTTATGAATTTAGTTTTTTTTGTATTTAGAGTAAGTTTGTTTTCATTGAGCCATTGTTTGATGACAGCAAGACTTTTCTCAGCTTTAAGGAATGCCTTGATCCATGAGTCAGCTTGACAAAGTATTACGGTGTCATCAGCGAATGTCACAATGTTGCCTTCTGTAATTAGTTCACAGATATCATTGATGTAGATAGGAAACATTATGGGACCTAGAACACTACCCTGGGGCACTCCGTAACTGATCGGAAGGGGTTTACTTTTCACTTTGTTGATAATGACTTGTTGAGTTCTCTCTGACATAAAACTTTTCATTAAGTTAAGTTCATTTCCAGTTATGCCGAGTTTAATAAGTTTCTTAAAAAGTATATTGTGAGATATTGTATCGAAGGCTTCACATTTTTTTTATTTTTTTTTATTTTAAAAAAATACATACGTATACAGATTCATAGTAAAACATTTGATTCTTAAAACTAATAACAATATGTAAATTTCTTTTTAATGAAACTACCCAATTCAATAGAGAAAACATTTCTCGTGCTTGAATTTTGGAGTGCTATTGTAAAATGCATAGTTACACAGAGTATACAAGTACTTATATTAATAAAATATATATTCATGAAGACAAGTGGACATAATAACTGCCAGTATTGTTAGAGTAGGTACATATAATAAAGTTGTAACAATTTGGTGCCTGCAAATAATGCGTATGTACTTTGCTTTCAAATTTGATAAGGTGATGAAATATTTTTAGAGATTATGTTCTAGTTTATTTTTTTTGTTGTTATTATTGTGATGATGAATTTAAAACTTATAATTAGTGTCGGGTTGGTCTATTAGTGTTTTTATTTGGGATTTAAAAACTTTATAATTTTTTTCAGACTTGATTTTATATGGGAGAGCATTGAAAAATTTTATACCTTGATAAGCATAATGGTGTTGGGAAGCACTCGTTTTAAATTTTGGAATTTCTAAATTGCCCCGTCATCGTGGTCGGTTGTTTATGTTTGTGAATGTTGTTGTTGATGGATTGAAATGATCTTTATGAGTTTGCAATAATGAGTTCTTTTTGAAAATTTTATTAAGACTGAGAACCCTAAAAGAGTTGTTGTTGGAAATACAGATGGTTTTCGTAAGATGACTTTCAAAATCAACCTCTGTACCCTTTCTACAGGTAAGAAGTTAGTTTTGAAAGTCCCACCCCACCGCGCTCATTAGGTTACGCTGCGTATAGTGACAATTCACCTTGCTATTCGGGCTTAAGAGTGGAGAGTGCGGTATGTTGTAGAAGGATCTGTGAATTTTAGAGTTGTTTACCTAAGATTCAGATTCAACCATCATAATATTAGGTCCTCACATATGAAATTGGTGTTTTGCCGTACTGGCAACTTTGATCTCAAATATCTTCTTTTTGGTTAGGAATTCCAAATTCAAATTTATACAGCTATTTACTCATGTATTTGTATTTCGGAAATTATAATTCATTTGTTTTTCCTTAATTGTTTTTTTTCTTTGCTTCACTTAGTTTACAAAATGGAAAACTTGAAATATCGCATTATTTACTAGTAAGAGTTCCACCGTGGCACCAGTGCTGCAGAAACGGCTCGAAGGATTAATGATGTGTATGGCGACAGTGCCGCAAAAGAAAACACAGTGCGTTTTTGGTTCCAACGTTTTCGTTCTGGAAATTTTGACCTGCGGAACAAGCCCCGTGGACGGCCGGAGACCAAAGTTGATAATGAAGAATTGAAGGCTATTGTGGAAGCGGATCCATCGCAAACCACGTCCGAGTTAGCTGCAGGCTGCGGTGTTAGTGATAAAACTGTTTTAATCCACTTGAAGCAAATTGGGAAGGTGAAAAAGCTTGAAAGGTGGGTGCATCACGAATTGAGTAAAGCAAATCAACAAACGCGCGTTGACCACTAGACCACACACTGCACAACAGACGGCTACCAAATTAGAGGAGCTTCAATTGGAATGTCTAAGACATCCACCGTACTCTCCGGACCTTGCCCCAACAGATTACCATTTTTTTTTAAATTTGGATAACTTCTTGCAAGGGAAAAAATTCAACTCCGATGGGGCAGTCCAAACCGCCTTCAAATATTTTATTGATTCCCGTCCGAATGGTTTTTTTAGTAAAGGGATCGATAAACTACCTATGAGATGGCAAAAGTGCATAGATAGCAATGGTACATACTTTGATTATAAATATATTATATTAAAAAAAATCGACTTATGTTCCTCCCATACAAAACGCAAATTTCATATGTAAGGACCTAATAATACTTTCTGACAGTGGCGGTCTTTCCTTCAGGTCAATTAGTCAAAAACCTCCCAAAATTATAAGATGACAGTAAAACATTTTGAAATATAAACAAACAAACTGATATTATTCTAATGTATTTGAAATGCACCGCGAGATAACCGGCAGCAGCAAGCAGTGACATCTAACGTCTTAAATGGAAGCTTTCTTTCCAACACTCTCTGATTGGCTCGGTCAATTTTTCAAATGTCGCAATATCATGTCTTCTGTCTCTGTACGTGCCATGCAATAATCGAGATGGCACTATACCGCCTAGAAGAAATGTTTTTGAATTCTGAAGACAGTTTGGGTCATGGCCGTGAGCGAGAGAAAACATGATAAATAATATGTGTCTGAACGAGATGGTTTGATAAACGTAGGTTGATTTTGCATATTATAGGCTTGTCACATGAAGTAATTTACTATATTCAGGGCTGGGCAAAATACATGCTTTGCTGTAATTAAAATACAAATTACAAAATACTTTATCGCATGTATTAAAAACACGAAATACAAAATACTTTCAAGCCGTGTATTTGAAATACAAAATACAGAATTTTAACCATTTTTTCATTTCAAATACGAATTACAAAATACATTTGGTTTTGGTAGAACATTTCTTGCCCTTATCTAAGGGTGCGTTTCCATACAAGCAAAACTGAGCAGAGTGAAACAGAGACTTGCAAAAATTGACCAATCATATTGTTATGTATAAAACATAGGTTAATTGTCGTTTTAAGTAAGAACTGGAGTCTATGAGGCGGCACGATAGCATTGTCTATTGTTTTTCATCCTGGCAACACCAGAGAGGAGCGGAAAGGTGATGGTGGCACTTCCCCCGGCGGGCGAAAGGCCCGCCGGAGGTCGAGTCGGGCATTCGAGATAATCGGGGAATATGAAGTGCATCGGTGCCAAATCATAGATTCGAGAAGTTCCCGTAAAGTTCGGGCGGTTATTATAGTGCCGTTACAAGTTTATTTGAGTTCCCGTTATGGTTTCGACCCCGCGAGTCGCGCTCCGGAAATAAATGTTGTGTTCACACAATGGCCGAATTGTATTTTGTTTAGGAATAGGAAATTTCGATCTGGACAGTAAACGCCCCTGCCTTTAGTCCCAGAAACACCGTGGGCTAGTATGATTTCCGGCCAATATAATGTTCTACCCGATCTCCGCCAGGAAATCTCCTGGTGTATCAATTCACGATACACGTGCGTGACTCTGTCCGTTTGCCATCCGCGCCAGCTTACTCCACCGTGGGACGTGGAGTAGCCTTATTTGCTCGCGCCAGAGTATTTGCTCATGCTGCAGAGGACATCGTTTGCCATCCGCGCCAGCTTACTCCACCGTGGGACGTGGAGTAGCCTTATTTGCTCGCGCCAGAGTATTTGCTCATGCTGCAGAGGACATCGTTTGCCATCCGCGCCAGCTTACTCCACCGTGGGACGTGGAGTAGCCTTATTTGCTCGCGCCAGAGTATTTGCTCATGCTGCAGAGGACATCGTTTGCCATCCGCGCCAGCTTACTTCACCGTGGGACGTGGAGTAGCCTTATTTGCTCGCGCCAGAGTATTTGCTCATGCTGCAGAGGCCAGAGGATTCCTGCCGCCAATATAGTCAGCTCGCATCACCGTGGGACGTGGGCAGTTGCACCAACCTTAGTCACCGGGAGGATCCCTCATCGTCTAAACGACCGCGTTAATAGTCAGATTACTTTAGCTTTAGTTATCGGTTATGGTCTGTGGGGGTAAGTTCTTTCCTATCTGTATTATTATTTGCAATATTTGAAATAAACCTATACAGTTAGTCCAATTATAATTAACCTTATTTTATTTACAAAACCTGGTAATTCCTGCCTATGCCTGACATCTTAGAACATAATTCCCCGCTCTGGGAGGGGGGAACTCTGCTCTACCGCTGTGCTGGTCGATTTGGCGGGTCTGATGCTGAGGATTCCTCGGGATCAGATCCTGGCGCGTCCGGTACTAACCGGCAAAGCCATTTCGACCACTCACCTTAATTAAATCCCTTTAATAAACAAGCCAACTATTGGCAATTCATTTGACCCTAACAATATTGCTCAAAAGACACATCCCGTCTCTGCTCCACTTGCAAAGTTTTGTGGTATAGGACTTAGGTGTTAGATAATAATGATTATTATTATAATAACACTAGCTGGTTCCCGGCATGCATTGTAATGCCATATTCAAAGAAATAAATTGTATCTCCCTGCATGTCCTTTCCCGTGCGTCCCCGCTCCCCTCCCGCATCCCCTTCCCATCCCGCATTCCCTTCCACATTCCCACCTACCCTCTCCCCTCTCCCACTCCCCCGTCCCGCCAACCCCCTCCCACGTTCCATATATTCACTCCCAGTACATTCAGTTCTCAAACCACTCGCGTGCCAGCTATTACAATTTTTTTTATTCAAATTTTCATTTTTCACATATTACAAATATTAATTTTTGTATATTATAAGAACAATCAATCAAATCTGGTATCTAACCTAGGTACCTATGTAAAATATCTACAATTTAAAAAAAACATAGACAATTTTTTGGTTACAAAAAAAAACAGCTGCCTGCTAAATTCAATTTCATCAAATGCGTAAACTGTCAAACGTGCGAAGTTAAAATAGTCATTAAGTTTTCTGAAATTATCCAATTCTCTGCATAATTGTCTTATTTTTTCCGTAAGAACCTTCTACAAAGTAAAAGAAAACTTTAAAAAAATTTTTAAGAAATAGGTAAACTCGTTCTGAAGTTATAGCATGACCAAGGGAAACAAGGATTCATTTTTATATTCACAGATGACATTTGTATAGCGCAGTTTTGTGTTATTTCACTTCAAGTGCGCTCTACAGTAATTAGCTTAAAAATAATCTAGTATTCAGTCAAATTATTCGTATGGTGCTTGATCTAATACTATGGTACAAAAATGTATGTATAATATGTGAGTATAATATGATACAAAATGTATAATAACAGAGCTATTATAGCACAGGATAATAATAATAACTAGCATAACATAAAAAATGTACAGTACATTATAAAGCAATGATAAGAGAATTACAAATAATCATTAGTAAGATTGCTAAAGCACAGGACAATAGGATAATAGTACAGGATTCTAGCGTTTTTAGTCTATGTATTACTAGTTGGTTCCCGGCATGCGTTGCTATGCCATTTAATAAAGAAATTGTTTCTCCCTGCGTGTCCTTTCCCATTCGTCCCATTCCCCTTCATCCTCCCCTTCCTCTCCCGCGTCCCCTTCCCCTTTTGCGTTCACACTCCGTCTCCTCCACCTTTCCTCTTCCCACTCCACTCTCCCCCTTCCTCCGTCCCGCGAACCCCCCTCCCCCCTCCCACCTCGCGCATTCCATACATTCAGTCCCGGTACAGTTTTCAAACAGCTCGCCTGCCATCTATTGCATTTTTTTAATACAAATTTCATAATGCCAGAGCTCACCAGTAGTTTTATACAAACCTTGTCCTGACAACAACGAACACACCAAAAAAAAGAATTATCCAATTTGGTGCAGTCGTTCGGAAGTTATGCGCGTACATACATTTCGGCGATTCATTTTTATTTATATAGATTATCTATGTCAGTTTATTTTTCATTATCATTAATAAAATAATATCATTATTAAAAATAATAATAATAATATCTTTATTTGGAAAACGAACAGCTTTACAAAGATTCACTAAATGTATTTTGAAGCCATAAGTATTCGAAATACAAATTACAAAATACCTCAGCAGCAGGTAATTGAAATACCAATTGCAAAATACATTTTTAGGAAGTAATTGAAATACAAATACAAAATACGTATTTGTATTTCAAATACGTATTTCAATTACAAGTAATTCAAATACTGCCCAGCCCTGACTATATTAAATGTAATTTGACTCTCAAACTCGTAATGTAATTACAAATGAATATAAGGGTACCTATTTAATTTGATATTATATATTTTTTAAATGACCTTCCACTTCTGGACCCCTAGAGCCGCCTCTGGTTTTGAGAAATCTATTTTCACTTTTACTGTAATAATTTTTTTTATTTACTTTAACTCAAGTTACTTCAATCTACTTTTACTTTGGGTAAAATTACTTCTAATTTGGTAGGAGGTTATGGGTACCACAGCCCCGGGAACCATTTATTGGATAATCAACACCCCTGCCATAGGTCACAACAAGTGGTTTGCTACGTTTGGTGATTTAGCACGGATGCCCTTGTTCAGGGGGTGAGGTTTGTCTAGGTCTTAGCAGTGAATGCCTTTGCCCACCCACTGAATGGAGGCCGGATCGGGAGAGACTGGATGAGGGAGACCAAACATAGATGTCTCCTGCCGGACTCTCTCGACCTATTTATCGCCTTGCACCGCAGTGAGTGCGGTGGATACATACGTCCGTCACTCCTGGACACATTGACTCCCAGATTCCTACCCACGCCTCACACCTGTTTCCTTCCCATAACTTCCTCTCCTTCCTTTCCCTAAAAATACCCTTAACACAATATCTCTAAAGATGACATAGCGACCGTCAATACGGATTCCGGCAGAACCGCTCGTGCGGTGATCTTCTCGCGTATGTGACGCATGTTTGGGGGCGATGCCTGGAACGTTTCGGTGAGACCCAAACGGTTGCACTGGACATATCCAAGGCCTTTGACCGGGTTTGGCACCGAGGACTTGTCAACAAACTGCATTCTTACGGACTTCCCGCATCCTTGTGTACGTGGATTGCCGACTTCTTGAGGGAGAGGTCGATTCAGACGGTAGTCGATGGTTTCACCTCTTCCTCTCACTCGATAAATGCTGGCGTCCCGCAGGGATCGGTTCTGTCTCCAACTCTATTTTTGTTGCACATCAACGACCTTTTGTCATGTGCACCAATTCACTGTTACGCGGATGACAGTACAGTTCATGATAGCTTTTTGTTTGACAAGCCCCCAAAGGGCTCACAAACTCCAACAGCTCGTAAGGCTTTGAAACAAAGAATGGACGGTTACCTCGAGAGTGTTTTCTCTTGGGGTAAAAATAATCTCGTTGAATTTAATGTTTCAAAGACCCAATCTTGTCTGATTACGTCTAAAAGGGATCGCAATGAAAATCTAGTCTCTTTCAACGGAAGCAATCTTCCGAACAGGCCCTCCATTGATATGCTTGGTGTAACCCTAAGTGACCAGCTCAGGTATGGAGGCTCCATCGAAGCCAGAGTAAAGTTAGCCTTCCAAAAACTGGGCGTACTGTACAGGGCCCGCAGATACTTTAATAGTACACAACTGCTAACCCTGTACAAATCACAAGTGCGCCCCACGGTTGAATTTGGCAGCCACCTCTGGTCTGGAGCTCCAAAATACCTGAAAAATACCCTCGACTCTGTGCAGAAACGGGCGGTCCGTTTGATAGATTCTCCCATCTTAACAGACGGATTGCAATCTTTAGAGCACAGGCGTCGGGTGGGAATGCTATCCTTGTTCTACCGGTATTACAATGGAAGATGCTCCGAGGAACTAGCATCATTGATCCCTTCGGCGCCGGTGCATAGTCGGGAAATACGCCAAACGCGTTCCCAACATTTGTACACAGTTGACATTGGTCACATGAGAACGGGTCGTTTCTTCGACTCGTTCTTGTGTTCAACAGCTCGGCTGTGGAATGATTTGCCGGCCTCTGTGTTTCCTCCTTCCTACAACATGGGTCTCTTCAAGACCAATGTTCATTCCTTCCTCTCCTCAAAAAGACCCTCCACACAGCATCCCAGATGACATAGACCCTGAGGGAAATTATTTTCCTCAGGGCCTCCTGTGTGGAGTTAATGTAAAAAAAAAAAAAAAAGATCCCCATGGATTTTTTCCTCAGGGAGCTGACGTAAAAAAATAAATAAATGATACACTTTAAAAGAGTGTCACAACTCGAAAGAAGTTGGGAACCTGCGTGCTAAATTAACACATCAGCTTGCAGTATAAATAGGTACAATTTGGTGATAGAAGGGACCTGGAAAATGTCACTAATAACATCATAGCAGTGGCGGACTAAGCCCGTCTGAGGCCCGGGCGGCAAAGCTGAATGAGGCCCCTCCCCCCTAGTTGAAAAAGTTGATGTAATTTTACAAGATTTTTATTCAGTTCACACGGGTCTCTGGTCCTAAAGGGCCTTCAAGCGTCTCCGTGTTCCCTTGATCAAATCTTAAACAAGGCACCAGAGCACTTTAAAAAAATGTCATTTTTTTAAAATTTAATTTTCTAAAATATGCATTTGTTAATAATGCTATCACCTAACGTTTTAAGGAAATTCGTAAAATTGACGTAGATACATCATTTTTTATATGACACCGTTTTAATCAGTTTGTATGTTGAATTTTCCTTCAGCAAAACTTGGAAGACGTTTTTCACGAAACTACGTTTTTCAACCTGGTTGACAACATATTAAAAAAACTATACATCCGATTTGCATGCACCAAGTCTTAAACTGTTAGAAAATCTTGTTACTTACTATATCACCACATAGAGATTTTTTTATTAAGGGACCCCGTATATTTTTTATGAACGCTGAAAATTTTCATAAAATACGCTGGTCCGCCAGGACCAGAGGCCACCGCTTCAGCCCCCCCGTTAGTCTGCCACTAAATCTTTTTATTTACTTGCCTATTTTATTACTATCTACATTATCTGTAATGATAAAATAAGCAAAGGGTCTAAGATAGTAAAAAATGCAACAAGTCTTAAACTGTACGAAAATCCAGTCACTATAGTCAGTGCCGTATTACCCGTAAGACAACTGTAGGCAACTGCCTAGGGGACCCGCATTGGGTAGGGGCCCCGAGGGTAAAGGGGCCCTGAGACGTGCATTGCCTAGGGGCCCTGACATGTTTAAGCCGGCCCTGGCAGGGCCGTATTGTCCATAAGTTAGCCACGTGTCAGCTAGGGCCCCCTATGGCAAAGGGGCACCGATATGTGCATTGCCTAGAGCCCCCGGCATGTTTAAGCTGGCCCTGGTAGGGCCCTACTGTCCATAAGGCAGTGTGGGCCACTGCCTAGGGGCCCCGCATCAGGTAGGGGTCCCTAGAGTAAAGGGGCCCCGAGACGCGCATTGCCTAGAGACCCCGACATGTTTAAGCCGGCCATGGCAGGGCCCTATTGTCCATAAGGCAGTGTAGGCCTTACTGCCTTCGAAAATCTAGTCACTATAGCCAGGGCCGGATTATCCATAAGAAGTGTAGGCAACTGCCTAGGGACCCCGCATTAGGCAGGGGCCCTGAGGTGTAAAAATGGGCCCTAGACGTGCATTGCTTAGGGGCCCCGACATGTTAAATCCGGCCCTGGCAGGGCCATATTGTCCATAAGGCAGTGTGGGCTACTGCCTAGAGGCCACGTATCAGCTAGTGGCCCCTATGGTAAAGGAGCCCCGAGACTCGCATTGCCTAGAGGCCTCGACATGTTTAAGCTGGCCTTGGCAGGGCCCTATTGTTCGTGCTTTAAGAAGCCGGCGGATCACCCGATGGGTGATAGGGACTGCCCGGCCCAAAAAGCAGCAGTGGAAGCAGCCTTCCGTATGACTGATTATGGCTCATCCTAATCCCCTCTCCCTAGGTCAGATTAACCTCCAGAGATCCCGGATGGCCACGCTGGAGGCGCTGAGGGTCATGTCTGACCTCAACATTGACATTTTGCTCATTCAGGAACAGTACACCTGGGAAGGTAAGACCCCAATTAATTTTCCGGGTGCGGTACTCGAAGTTGGCCGCTCTCCAGGGGCGGGAGTCCTGATCAACACCCCGTTGATCAGTCCCCTCCTTCTGGCTGGTTTTTCTGATGAGTACCAAACCTGTGTATGTATTAGATTTGGCGATACTGAGATCTTCTTGATCTCAGTTTACTTTAAATTTGGGAACCCGGTTGGACCCCACATCCTGAGTCTGACGCGCGCGCTCAACGCGCTTAAAGGCCGTAACATAGTTATCGGAGGTGACTTTAATGCACGCTCACCATTATGGTTCGATACTAGTGATCGTAGGACGGAACGTTCAGACGTCGTTGAGGACCTGATTGCCGCGCAAGGTCTTAGCATTATTAATGAATAGAGTTCTTTTTGTACCTTTTCGAACATACATGGTGAGAGCAACATTGATCTAACTCTTTGCTCTGGATCTGTTGCGACCAGGATTTCAAAGTGGACAGTCCATGGGTGCGCAATAAATTCGGATCATAGGTTAATCACTTTTACGGTTGGTGTAAATAAAACTGAAGCTCCAAGATCCTCCTGGAACTTCAACACCACTAGGGCGAATTGGGATAACTTTGGGGAAGCGCTACGAGATACACTAAGGGATTTTCATCACGTAGCAGCTACTGATCCGGATAATTTGGGGAATTTTTTCAATAGGGCGGTTGTATCTGCTGCCAACTTGTCTTTAGGAAGATCAAACCCGAAGACGAGTATTAGAACGCCGTGGTGGTCACCTGAGCTGACTTCGCTGAAGAGCGCCTTCAAGAGGGCTTACAGGGCGCTTGGGCTGTCCAGGAGTGGCAACTGCACGGAGGAGGAGACAGTTGCGCTTCAGGTTAGCCTGAGGTCTGCCAGGTCGGCCTTGTGGGTATAGGTGAGGTCTGCCTTGTCAACGATGTGGGTAACGCCAACCCGTGGGAAATTCACAGCGCGATAGAAAAGTCCGGGAAAGGATCTGACTGGTATTTGTCAACAGTAATTGGGAAAATAGATGGGAGGAACGCTGAGACAGTGGATGTGGCCTCCACTCTCAAAACACTTTTGGGCGAGTTAGTTCCTTTAGAATCAGTAGATGGGGAAAGTGACCACCGTAAACAGATCAGAAATCTGTCACGGCTGCCACCTAGAGACCTTGCCAAAGAGGATAACTTCATTAGAGTCACTAAAGCGGAAATTGATGTTATAATAAAGGGATTGGGTCCTAAGAAGGCACCAGGGCGTGCTAGGCTAGCAAGTCTGGGTCCACGCCAAGGAAGAGCTCTTCCGGGTGATGGACATGTGCCTGAGGAGGGGAGTTTCCCCCTCTGAGTGGAAGCGTGGCGTGCTCCGGATCATACCAAAGGGGAACGGAAAACCACTGACCGACATTAAGGCGTATCGGCCAATTACCCTCCTCCCTGTACTCGGCAAAATCTTGGAGAAACTGTTACGAGAGCGACTTCGGCAAACCCTGTCACCGGCCAGTGACCTGCAGTTCAGCTTCGTCCCCGGTAGATCCGCGGTGCACACCGTGTCGTATGTGCTTGACTGGGTGAAGGCTTGACATAACTGGTGCCTTCGATCACGCGTGGTGGCCAATGATGCGTACAAAGGTGAAAACCAGGCAGTGCTCCAAACTTCTGTTCCAGCCAATCGACGACTACCTTTCTGATCACACAATCACTATCTGCTTTGGAGATTTTTTGATCGAGAGGGAAGCTGACATTGGATGCCCGCAGGGCTCCATTCTCGGACCTGACCTGTGGAACATCAACTTTGACGACTCCTCCAGGTTACCCTTGCCTGAAGGATGCATCTCTGTCGACTACGCTGATGATAAGACGTACTTGGTCGGTGGGGACAGCAGAAAGGAAGTTGAAAGCAAAGGCAGTGAAGGTTTGAACATGTTCCTCGATTGGGGAAAAAGAAACAAGATGACATTCACTCCCCACAAGACCCAGGGCCTCCTGATGAAGGGCTCTCTCAGCAGAAGAAGAAATCCCGTCATCAAAATGGGGGACTCTACTGTTCAATTTCGTGAAACTGTGAAATATTTAGGCGTCACACTAGATCGTTCGTCCTCCTTTCTGGCTCACGTCAAGGATGTATCCGGCAAGGCTCAGGCCCTCTTCTTTTAGCTTAGGAAACTCTCCACAGCTGAGTGGGGACTGCGTAATCCGGCTTTGCGTGTTCTATACCGATGCGTAAACGTGGCACAAGTCTCGTACGCCGCGTCTGTTTGGGAGCACCGCTTGGATAACTCGCTTATACTCCTGGCTCTCAAGCGGGGCCAACGAACTCCTCTGTTGGCACTATCCGGGGCGTATAGAACCGTTGCTTCGGACGCTTGCCTGTTTTGGCCGGCATTTTGCCAATCGATCTAGAAATCAGGGAAGTGCTCACTAAACAGAGATTAACCAGAGGAACCCCGGCTACTCACCTAGGCGTTGGTCTCACTCCGGGTGGGCCGGGGACTCTCCCTGGGCTGCTACAACGAATGAGGGATCTGTCGCTCCAAGAGTGGCAGGTCCGTTGGGATAGTTCGAATATGGGAAGATGGACTTTCTCCTTCTTCCCATCAGTTAAAATCAGAATGGAAGGGGCATATCTCAAACTGGACCACAACATCACCCAGCTCCTGTCCGGGCATGGGGAATTCAGGGGGAGACTTCACACCCTCGCCCTGTCTCCCCATCCCAACTGCGCATGCGGATCTACGAACCAGTCAGCCGAGCGCATTCTGTGGCACTGCGAGATCTTGATGGATGCTAGAGAGGAAATGCTCGATGGTTTGGACGTACCCATCAGACCAGTATGGAATACTGATCTGGTTTCGAATAAGACGAACTTCGAGTGTCTGAAGAAATTTGCAAGGGTCTTGGTTGAGAGATGGCCTGAGCTTAGATTCGCTGACTAGAGATTTTTGACACCAGGTGTACTTGTTCCTGATCTACCACGGACTTTCTTTGATTTAACTCTTTACCATTTTGCCAGGATGTACAGTTTTCTATTTTCTTTTCTTTTACTATGTTTTATGTTTTTCGCTTTACGCTTTTACACCTGTACATATTTTTTCTGCTTTTGGTTGTTTACTGCTTACATTGATATTTTGGGTTTTTATGCTTTCACAAATTTTCCTATTCTTTTAGGCTTTATAAGCCTAGCGTAACTAAACGCTCAAGCTTTATTATTTTTTTAATTTTTACGATTACATTACCTTATGTTTTACTGCAACCCTCATGCTTTTGAATTATTTTTTTGTTAGTTAATTGGTGAAATTTCACACCAAGCGAAGACTCCTAAATGCTTTTCTTTTATTTTTTCGTTTTTTTGGATTGGTTACTTATATATTTTCTTTCAGTTACGTTTAAATGCGAGAACAGAACTCCGTTGTCTGTTATGTACCGTCCTCTTCCCCATTAAGGGGTAGGACTCTGGAGCGTGTCCCCACCTATGTTTACTGGCCGACCCTACAGAACTGGTGGAGCTGCACCTGTCTTCCGTGCCACCCCCCCGTGACATGAAGAGGCTGGGGAGAAGGCCGAACGGCGACCGAAAGCTGTCCGTCCCGCCTCCGGCGACCCGACGCTTTTCTCCCTAGGGTCTTTTTCCTTGACTTCCATTTACTCTCGTCGAGGCACCACCGGTTAGCTGGCTTACGGACGACGCCGCCGGTTGTTGGGAGGCCGGACATTCATCCTTCTTCACTGTCTCGGGGACTGCCGGTTGACAGAGTGTGGCAATACCACTTCTTCACTGTATATACTCTCTGTTATCTGTTTTTCTTTTGAACAGTGCTCGGCGCCGCCCGCTGGATTGACCATAGTTATCTGCTGTCGTGAGCTTATTACTCACGACGGTTGCTGTATATTTTGTTTTTTTTATTTACTTTATTTTTGGTTGAGGCTACTAACAACTCGTTTGACTGTCCATGAGGCTGATTACCTCCATGGGCTTTAGAATTGTAGAAGTGACTATAACAGTGCAATCCTGTAGGCGCGCCTGCATACCGCCCTCTAACAACGTATGTGGGGACATTGAAGCTCTAGATTCGTTATACAAATGTTAAATGTAGAGTCGTTTATAAAAAAAAAGTAGATTCTTGCGAGAGCTCCGAAGGGGCGACAATAAGTCGCCTATACCGGGGTGGGACAGTGGTGGGTGCTTCAATGTCCACAAGGCAGTGTAGGTCACTGCCTAGGGGCCCCGCACCGGGTAGGGGTCCGTAGGGTAAAGGGGCCCCGAGACGTGCATTGCCTAGGGGCCCCAACATGTTTAAGCCAGCCCTGGCAGGGCCGTATTGTCGATAAGGCAGTGTAGGACACTGCCTTCGAAAATTCAGTCACTATAGCCAGGGCCGTATTATCCATAAGAAGTGTAGGAAACTGCCCAGGATCCCCGCATTGGTTAGGAGCCCCGAGGGTAAAGGGGCCCCGTGCGTGCATTGCCTAGGGGCCCCGATAGGGGCCCCCTAGGGTAAAGGGGCCCCCAGTCGTACATTGCCTAGGGCCCCGACATGTTTAAGCCAGCCCTGGCAGGACCGTTTTGTCCACAAGACAGTGTAGGCCACTGCCTAAGGGCCACGTGTCAGCTAGGGGCCCCTATGGTAAAGGGGCCCCGAGACGTTCATTGCCTAGGAGCCCCGACACGTTTAATCCGGTCCTGACTATGACATTATGTAGGGATTACTTGGTTTTATAAAGGGACCCCTTCTATTTTATTTTTAATTTTTATGAATGATGAAAATTTACCATAAAAAATCGAAAATAAAATTCGCTGGTCCACCATTTTTTCTTTCTTTTAGATATCAAATTCACCTACATGGAGTCACTGGATTTTCGAACAGTTTAAGAATTGGTGCATGCAAATCGGATGTATAGTTTGTTTAATATGTTGCCAACCAGGTTGAAAAACGTGTTAAAAAGTTTCGAGAAAAACACATTCAAAGTTTGGCTGAAGGATAATTCAACATGCAAACTGTTTCAAACGCTTTCACATAAAATATTCTATTTCTGTCAATTTTTCGACTTTCTTTTAAAAAATTGGTGAGAGCATTCTTAACAAGAGTTTCTTCCAAAAAATGAAATAAAAAAAATGACAAAAAAATATTTACAGTCTCCTGGTGCCGTAAAGCCTTGTTTAGGATTTGATCAAGGGAACATGGAGGCGTTTGGGGGCCCCCCAGGACCGGGGGCCCGGGGCAGACCGCCCCTCCCTTAGTCCGCCACTGCATTATAGCCAGGTATTTCCCAAAATTTCTCATATGCATCTCCTTCCCTTCAGTCTCACAACATACCCAATTGGGATGTTATAGTCCACATGACATAAGAAGAAAGGGAACAACTGTAGGGAGAAAGGAAACAACCCCTCCTCATACCCCCCACCAACCAATCTCTGATGTTCTCTTCCTCTCTTTCTATTATGTTTATCTCATAATCTTCCTATGTTCTGAAGAAGGTTGAGATCAACCGAAACCAGTCGACGAATATAAATTAAAATAAAGTGGTTTTAAACAAAGTACACTTGTTTCATTTTCTTTTTCCTTGATTTTTCTCTGTCACCTGTTCTTTTTAACGCATATGTACAAAGTGCGATTGATGACTTGAGGGAGAGAATGAGTCACAGAAAAGGTGTAAAGATACACGGGCAAAAGGTGGATATGATAAGGTTTGCTGACGATATTGCTTTGGTTGCTGAAAGCGAAGAAGAACTGCAAGAGGCCTTAACAACCATGCAAAGCATTCTTCAAAATAACTACAACATGAGGATAAATAAAGACAAAACAAAGCTGCTGACTGTAGGCCGAACGCAACATCAGATGAGAGTAGAGATGTCAGGAGTTCCACTAAAGAACACCAAGGAGTTTGTGTACCTCGGGAGCAAAATAACATGGGACGGTCGGTCTAAGAGCGAGGTCGACAGCCGTATACACCAGGCTAGGCTTGCATTCAATAAAAGGTCGAAAATAATAGAATCGAATAATATAGACCTGAAACTGAGAATACTCCTCATCAAGACCTATGTATGGAGTATCTTGATGTACGGCTGCGAAACATGGTGCTTATCCGAAAGAGATAAACGGAGACTAGAGGCTTTTGAGATGTGGTCCTATAGAAGACTACTAGGAATTTCCTGGAGAGACCACATCACAAATGAGGAGGTTCTCCAAAAAATCGAAGGAGGAAGGCACCTGCTCAGGACCTTGTCCGAAAGGCGCGCAAGATGGATCGGCCATGCAATAAGACAAGAAGGCCTCTTGCATGCCATAATGGAGGGTATGACCGAGGGGACAAACGCTAGGGGACGCCCACGCCGAGAGTACCTGGAGGACCTGCTGGTGGACGTGCGCTGCTTATCATATGCAGAATTCAAAAGAGCCGCACAAGACAGGGAAGAGTGGAAAAAACGAATAGATGAAATTGCTGCAAACCAATCCCAGGATTGAAACCAGAGAGAGAGAATAATATGTTGCATTGATCATATCTGAACAATTTCATCGGGAACATCAATGGCATGGCGGGCGAAAAGTACACTATTTTACCTTGCTTTTAAAAAACTAGATGGAAGAAATTCTAAGTTTTATGGTCAAAAATACCATTTTAGGATTTTTCCACCAACTCCATCCTTCAACTTTGGAAATCTCCTTTCTTTTCGGAAATTTCCCCTTTCTCAGAAATAAGTATACATAAGTATAGCTGACCCGGCAGCGCATTGCTGTGGCTAACGAAACACAACGCCATCTACTGGATGGTTACCCAACCTTTATAAGCACGATAAATTAACTCAAACCACCATCTATTAATTTAAATACAAATCAAATCCATACCGCTCATCCACCACATACAGACATATATTTCAACCAATTTACACAAAACCTTGACAAATTATATTCCTAAACCTACCTCGTGAATCACTCTATCTATTGGTGAAAACTGCATGAAAATCCGTTCAGTAGTTTTTGAGTTTTTCGCGAACAGACGCGGCGGAGGTCTTTAATTTAAAATATGTAGAGATATTGAATGCCAGCTACTTAAACTTGCACTCTAGGGCAGTTGTGGAGTTGAATTGTATTAAAAACATGGGAAAAAAATTCCACCACAGCGATTCTATATTTTTTGTGATCATTATGATCTCTTGTCAGATTTGTGTGATTTTTACATATTTTAGTTTAGATTGTTTAAAACACGAATTCCTGCAAGTATGCATGATTATTTATTCATTTAATGTACGTTGTACGTAGAAAAAGCAAATAAATCACACAAATCTGACAAGAGATCACGTCTGTTATCTCATAACGATCCCACAAAAGATATAGAATCGCTCGGCAGAGCAATCTTTGTAAAACCATGGCTCTTAAATTCTCTGAGGGTTGCCGTAGAGGGTCTAAAGTCGTAGAGTCGAAACGAGAAGGTACAGTAAGGACATCAGCTTTCTTTTAAAGGGTATATAATATAGATCACGCTGGTAAGGTTCGACTATTCAGTGTAGTTGCAGAATTCTTTAACCCTTTAGGTGCAGTATAGCAATATATCGGCATGACACTTGTGTGCAATGTGTCGATGTACAGGTTGAGCCATAGAAAACTTCTCGCAAACATGGTTACAGCATGGGGAACACACATGTCCTGTCATCTGCTCATTCGACTTTGACAATTAACAAATAAATATCAATAATCATCAAGTTGAAGGATGGGTCATCTTAGGGGATGCTGTGAGGAGGGTCTTTTTAAGAAATGAGCTAACAAGTTCATTTACTAATGTTACCGACACTCAACACCCAACACCGAACATCGCTGACTGTTGATACATATAATATGTATGCGAATATGCCAGTGCCGGCGATATCAGATGGGACATCGGGGGTGAAAGTATTATAGAACTGAGTCGATCGATCACTCGCGTCACTCAGGACCCACCACACCGGCCAAGTGATTGGGTACTTTTACACATGGAAAAATAACTTAAAGAGTAGAGAAGAAAAATCGATCCGCCGAAAGCCAAAAGAATCCGACGTAACTGCGACTCGAGTACCCATCACACGATTTTCGATCGGGTACTTTTATTTGACGTGGGTAAATGTTAGCCTATTTTTAATTGTAGGCATCTACCATCTCTATTTGTCTGCCGCGAGAACGAAATTCGAGATGCCGGGTTTACGAAACTCATCTATGATAGGTCGCCACACCGACACCCATCACGGGACATGATGTGACGAGTGACGATCGAATGTTAAAGTTACCCGATCTCTCTTTGGTGGTTCGTGTCGGGTTACAAAGATCGGGTGGTTCACGATCGACCCAGGACTAGTGGGTTACGAGGGATTCCACGATGGAACAGAACGATGATTAAGCATCAATAACAGTGATAAAACAGAACTGTGAAAAAATGGAACAGGGAATAAAAATAACCCATCCTAACATTTTATTAATATATTTGTTTCATTTTATTGTATAAACAAATTAAATTATTAGATTGCATTGAATTATGACATAACCAGTTTAATTTTTCATTGTTTTGTTTTTATCAACTTTTCGTTTCTCGTGCTCTGTTTTATCATATTATGTTTGTTCCAGTTACCGTGTAATAATAAGATACTGGTCAGTGAAGTCAGCATCGGGGTGTACGTGTTACAGGGGTACTTTTAAGGGGTAGAGGTACTGTTTTACTCCCACGGGGACTGAAACCATCCGAAAACACCAATAAAAGATGAAATACGTTGGCTCTTCGTAAAACAATATAAAATTGACTGAAATATTGGTGTTTGGACGTAAACGGCTTATTTAGGACGAGCAGCTGGACAGGTTACATTTACGAGGTGATTGCTAAAATAAATTCAGTTAAGACCATCGAATCGATAATTTTATATTACACATAACATACAGGGAAACATATTTTAAATATGTACAAAAAAAAAGTTTATCTTTTTTTAGGAATAGGAAGTTCTGGGAAGGAAAAAAGTTAGAGGGGTGAGCCAAGACTAGTCTCGGTTATGGACGAGAATCTCGGCGAAAAATCTCAGCGAAAAATCGCCGAGATTCTCGAGACAGAGTTCTCGGTAGAATTTGTAGCTGAGAATGCCGAGACCGAGACCTCGGTCGACCCTTACTAACTTTGTAACTCGGTTAAGGTGATACTGAAAGAATTCATAAACTGCTCTTTCATAGATGGCGCGAGTTTAATTAATTTATGAAAAATACCTTTTTTGTCTCATGCTTTAAAATATTAACATGAATTAATTGTTTGCACCCATACATACACAATATCGGTGAATAAATAGTTTTGTCCATAAATAAACTCCAATCTTTCAAGAAAGGCTACAAACACAATACCTGAACCACCAAAACAATATTGTATTTGTAAGCCTTTCTTGAAAGATTGGAGTTTGGTTATGGAAAAAAAAAACTGTTTATTCATAAATATTGTGTGTGTACGGGCGCAAACAATGAATTCATTTTAATATTTTAATCCCTCAGGCTAATTTGTTGAGTTTTCGGAACAATTCACATAGGTCTCATAGAGATCGTTGTCTCCCTTACTGGGTTAGGAATATGATCTAAATGGTTTTAGAAAGAGAAAATACTACGCTATAACGATCCATAATAAACAGTAAATTGTTCAGAAGGTTTTTTTTAATTAACTTTCTTCATTGATTCAAAAAAGGATTTTGGTTAGTTAGGATTATTAATCTTTGGTTGCTGCCTATATAAAGCTGATAATACAAATATCTAAATGCCTTCAGTTGTTGAGACAGTGGCGGTAACGCTGTTTGCCTATTTTTTTTTTTTTTTTTACATTAACTCCACACAGGAGGCCCTGAGGAAAATGATTTCACTCAGGGCCTATGTCATCTGGGATGCTGTGTGGAGGGTCTTTTTGAGGAGAGGAAGGAATGAACATTGGTTTGAATAGACCCATGTTGTAGGAAGGAGGAAACACAGAGGCCGGCAAATCATTCCACAGCCGAGCTGTTGAACACAAGAACGAGTCGAAGAAACGACCCGTTCTCATGTGACAAAAAATGTCAACCGTGTACAAATGTTGGGCACGCGTTTGGCGTGTTTCCCGACTATGCACCGGTGCCGAAGGGATCAATGATGCTAGTTCCTCGGAGCATCTTTCATTGTAATACTGGTAGAACAAGGATAGCATTCCCACCCGACGCCTGTGCTCTAAAGATTGCAATCCGTCTGTTACGATGGGAGAATCTATTAAACCGACCGCCCATTTCTGCACAGAGTCGAGGGTATTTTTCAGGTATTTTGGAGCTCTAGACCAGAGGTGGCTGCGAAATTCAACCGTGGGGTGTACTTGTGATTTGTACAAGGTTAGCAGTTGTGTACTATTAAAGTATCTGCGGGCCCTGTACAGTACGCCCAGTTTTTGGGAGGCTAACTTTACTCTGGCTTCGATGGAGCCCCCATACCTGAGCTGGTTGGTCACTTAGGGTTACACCAAGAATATCAATGGAGGGCCTGTTCGGAAGATTGCTTCCATTGAAAGATACTAGATTTTTATTTCGATCCCTTTTAGACGTAATCAGACAAGATTGGGTCTTTGAAACATTAAATTCAACGAGATTATTTTTACCCCAAGAGAAAACACTCTCGTGGTAACCGTCCATTCTTTGCTTCAAAGCCCTCCGAGCCGTTGGAGTTTGTGAGCCCTTTGGGGGTTTGTCAACCAAAAAGCTATCATGGCTGTACTATCATCCGCGTAACAGTGAATTGGTGCACATGACAAAAGGTCGTTGATGTGCAACAAAAACAAAGTCGGCGACAGAACCGATCCCTGTGGGACGCCAGCATTTATCGAGTGTGAGGAAGAGGTGAATCTGAAGGCTACCGTCTGAATCGAACTCTCCCTCAAAAAGTCGGCAATCCACGTACACAAGGATGCGGGAAGTCCGTAGGAAGGCAGTTTGTTGACAAGTCCTCGGTGCCAAACCTGATCAAAGGCCTTGGAAATGTCCAGTGCAACCGTTTGGGTCTCACCGAAACGTTCCAGGCACCGCCCCCAAACATGCGTCACATACGCGAGGAGATCACCGCACGAGCGGTTTCGCCGGAATCCGTATTGATGGTCGTTAATAATTTTGTTCTTCTCGAAGTATGTGAGCAGTTTGTCGTTGATCACACGTTCCATCACCTTAGACAGAACTGATGTGATCGCTATGGGGCGGTAGTTGGCTGGGTTGGAGCGGTCACCCTTCTTTGGAATAGGATGGAAAACCGCTTTTTTCCAACCAGAGGGCACAGAGCCAGTCTTCAGGGACATTTTAAAAAGCTTCGTCAAAATTGGAGCTATTTCTGCAGCGCACCTCTGCAGTACCAGGGCAGGTATTCCGTCAGGCCCACTAGCTTTATTAACACCAAGCCCTCGTAAAACATGGAGTACTTCTCGATGCCGGATCCTCAGCTTTTTCATACGAAAACCGCAGTGAGGAACCGACGTCGGGACAGCACCTTGGTCATCAAGGGTTGAGTTAGCCGCAAACATTTTACCTAATAAGTTTGCCTTTTCGGTGGCGGTGTTTGCTAGTGAGGCGTCAGGTCTGGTGAGAGGTGGCAGACTGGATTTGATTTGCAGAAATTGCGACCTATTGAGCCCGCAAGCGACCAGAATTGCCTGCTGCCATGAGGGCATGTAGCCAGCTTTCTGCTGATCTGCTGGTCGTGCTCGAATTTTGACCTATTTATGATTCTCTTGGTTTCCTTTGCCATTTTGTTGCAAGCTGTTCTGTCTTCGGATGTTCTAGATGTGTTGTAGCCGCGTTTTTTCGTAGCTCTGCTTCAGCGCATTGTCGACTGAACCACGGCTTTGAGCCTACACTAGTGTCCTTAACAGTAGATTTGATGAAGCCATCCATCGCGGATGTGATGACTTCACCAATTTCCTGGGCACATCTTGAGGGATCCGAAGTCCGAAAACAGACAGCTGACCACGGGAAAGCATTAAAATGTGCCCACAGACCGAACCAATCTGCTGACGTATAGTGCCACACTTTTCTCTTCAGCCTCTCGTTTGGCGGTCTGAAGTTTATAGGGATTGATGTTGTCACCAGGCAGTGGTCGGACGTTCCTAAAGTTTCTGTGACTTCAATCTTGTAACCGTGTGGCACAGTAGTTAAAAATAGGTCTAACAGATTGGAACGGTGAGTCTGGACATCAGGAACCCTTGTAGGCTCCTGAACCATTTGCTCCAATCCGTAGCAAAGGGCAAAGGATTCCGCTTGTCGTCCAGCCGAGTCTATCCTGAGAACTTCAACCAAGGTTCGTTATGAACATTGAAGTCCCCCAGGACCACAAACTCTGCCATAGGGTAGCGGGGCAAGAGGTCATCGATAGTGTCGCTTAAATGTTTGAAGAGCTTCGACGTGTCTGATTCGCTAAGGTTCGGTGAGCGGTAAACACATGCGTAGAATCTTACCGTACTGGCAAGATTGACGCGTACCCACATTACATCGAATCTGGAGTTTTCCAGATTCAACAGTCACACACAGTTGACGTCAGCTCGACTATAGAAACAGACAACTCCTTTAGGTCTGAACTTGCTTGCGAGGGTGAAGCCTGGGCAGTCCAGATAGGAGGCGTCTACAGGCTCGGCTATCTGCGTTTCAGACAGGAATAGTAGGTTGGGGCGTTGAGAAAAAAGGTGGTGGTGGACAGAGTTTAAATTGGTATGCAGGCCGCGAATGTTGGGGTAATTCGCCAACATTTTTGGCCTGCGTAATGAAGTTAATTTGTGTTGGTTGTGTTGTCATGATTTTATTGTTTGATTTTTTATTTTTATGATAGGATGTGGGGGGAGGAAGGTCTGGGAAGGAAAAGGTATGAAGGGTGGGTAGGAAGTGGGGATCAGAGTATCCAAGAGTGATGAACGAATGAATCCAATCCACCCACTGCGGTGCAAGGCTATGGGCAGGGAGAGTCCGGCTGGAGAGGTCGCCCAATGCGCCCCAAACGCTGCTGCTGGGTCCCCTCCGGTCACGAACCGGCACAAAAGCAGGGGTTTTTACACGCGTTGATGGGGCAGCCCACCCTCAGTCGTGAGCCTGCGGGTCGGGCCCCTGTACTACCGAGCGGCCCGGACAGCGGTAACCGGTTGTAAAGGGCCTCCCTCAACCAGCATCTCCCAATCCGGCCCGCCACGCAGAAGGTGGGTCGACGCACCCACCATCAAGACGTGGACAAACAACCCGGGCACCCCTGCTAAGTCACCAAACATAGCGAACTACTTGGGGTGACCTGTGGCAGAGGTGTTGGTCATCCGATAAATGGTTCCCAGGGCGGCAGTATCCATACCCGCCTATCAAAATAACCCTGCTAGATGGCCTAAGATCCTGACAGATTTTTTCCCTAGGAAATATCGCATACGCTGTTCGGAGTAAATAATTATTTTTGAAATATCTATGATAGGTAAACAAATAACTAAATAAAATGGTTCCATGACAGTTGATCCTAAAGTTGACTAAATACAATGATTTGCAAGTAAGGGAACGTACCCATACTACGTGACACGTTTAGGGGGGGGGGGGGGGGGGTCTTCAAAATGTCACGCTCCATACAAATGAGCGGCGGGTTGCTTAGGTTTTTGGTCACCGGGAGGGGGGGGGGGTTAAAAATTGCAAAAAATTGGTCATGTAGTATGGGTACGTTCCCTAAGTATGCAAAGAGGATATACGGCCATAAAACCAAAGTCGATATACTTGTATCTGCAGGCATCTTGATTGAAAATCCGTTGTTATGATATTTTTACTAACAATAATTTCGACTCTCCGAAGGAGCATGCGGTAATAACCAAATATGACATACTTATATGTGCATTCGGCTTAGCAAAAAACCGCTATATAACATTTTTATCTGAATACAACACCAGAGGCACACTTTCTCCCAACCGTCTGGAGCCAGTGAGACCATGGACTCCCCAATTTTGGTATGTTATGAGGCTGAAGGTAGTGGGGAGGGGAAGGAGATGTGGAAAATGCACCTGGCTATACAGATCTAGTTACCATATACGGCTAAAGCAATTTCAAGTAACAAGTCTAATACCTACACACCACACACCAGCGTACAAATACAAAAAAATCATATAAAATAACTTTTTTATCCGAATACAACGCAAAAGTCCCAACTGGAGCCGAATCCCTAATTTTAGTATGTTGTGAGGCTGAAGGTAGTGGAGAGGGGAATGAGATGTGGAAAATGTACCAGGATATTCAAATCTAGACACCAAATACGGCCAAAGCCGTAATCAAGTAATAAGTCTAATAATTATACAGGGTGCAACAGGACGTACCCGAGGGATTTTAACCATCGATTCCTGACATTATTTGAAGTAAAAAATGTAAATGAAATTTTGGTCTCCGGTGATATTTTTGATGTTTTTTTATTTATTTTTTCTACAAAAACATTAAAAAACGGTAGGTGTTGGACGGTTGGAAGCAGGGTGAGGGGTTGGTCGGTCACTCGGCTGAGTGACCAATGGCAACAAGCGAAAGAATTTTTTTTTTTGAATTTGAAGAAAAAAAAATTTAAAAAAAAAAATGTGATAAAAAAAGTCACCGCAGACGAAAATTTCATTTACATTTTTTACTCCAAATATGCTCAGGAATCGCTGGTTAAAATCCCTTGGGTATGTCCTATTACACCCTGTATAAGTACACTAAACACCAGTGTAAAAATCGTATAATGTAACTTTTTTTATCCAAATACAACACAAGAGTCCCAACCCTCTTGAGCCAGTGAGACTATGGCATCCCCAATTTTAGTATGTTATGAGGCTGATGGTAGTGGGGAGGGGAAGGAGATATGGAAAATGTACCTGGCTATTCAGATCTAGTCACCAAATACGGTGACTAGATCTGAATAACCTGGTACATTTTCCACATCTCCTCCTCCTCACTATCTTCAGCCTCACAACATACTAAAATTGGGGATGCATAGTTTCACTGGCTCCAGACGGTTAGGAAAAGTTGGGCCTCTTGTGCCGTATTCGGATAAAAAAGTTATATTATATATTTTTTTGTAATTTTAAGCTGGTGTATAGTGTATAATTAGACTTATTACTTGAAATGGCTTTAGTCGTGTTTGGTGACTAGATCTGAACAGCCAGTCACGTTTTCCACATCTCCCTCCCCTCCCCACTACCTTCAGCCTAACAACAAACCAAAATTGGGGATGCCATATTCTCACTGGCTCCAGACGGTTGGGAAAAATAATATAATTTGCAATACTTTTTATTCTAATATTCAAATACAAAAGATAAATTAAAAAAGTAAGAATTTTCGTTTAGTTTCCAATGCTACCAGCCGCCAACACGTCTGCACTAGTCACCAGATGGACGTCAACCGACTAAACTGAAACATTCTTGACCGACAGCGTAACCGACCACAGTCGCTTACGCTAAAAGCTACAACTACTAAAAAAAAATCATGCATATAAGATAGAGCTGCAATATTTTTGTCACTGATGTATTAGGCAGCATTGAACAGTTTTCGCTAAAAATCGTAATTTGACAAAAATGTCGTTTACGCTGTTCTGCCGATTATGGGTCGATATATTCAAATCTAAAAGTTATGGGCTCTCCACACGACACTGCGTGCAGGGACTCTGCCGCAGAGTCTCTGCATGCGTCTCGTTCTAGCCGCAGTTTAACAAACGAGACAGCGCTAGTTCGCTCAAACCCATGCTGTCTGCAGGCAGTGTCGTGTGGAGAGCCCATTATCCACAAAATAGTCTACTCTACACATCTGTCCTGATGATGGACACTGTAACGCTGTCCGAAACGTTGGCTAAAGGAGGTAGCGCAACACGGCATAACCCCCCAAAAACAAAGAAAAATAAAAAAGAGACCTGAGTGTTTAAGAATTAATTGTTTGCTTTGCTTTGCTTGAGTATATATTTATTCATAAATAGTTTTGTCCATAAACAAACTCGAATCTTTCAAAGCTAACAAATACAATATTGTATCGTTTCAATCCAATAATGTATTTGTAAGCTTTTCTTGAAAGAATTGAGTTTGTTTATGGACAAAACTATTTAATAATTTTGTACGGGCGCAAACAATTAATATATTTTAAAGCATTTCTGAAGTAATTAAACTCACACCATCTATGAAAGAGCAGATTATGCATTCTTTTAAGTATCGCCACATACAGTTGCAGTTGAATATAATTTTAAACACTGTGGGCCTAACTAATAAAGGAGTTTTATATTTTACACAACTGACAAGCAAACAAATGGAAGGTAAACAGTTGTTTATCAGTTGTGTAAAAAATTTAAAAGACATTAATCAGTAAGGGGACGGCCTCTGTGTTTCCTCCTTCCTATAACATGAGTCTCTTCAAGACCAATGTTCATTCCTTCCTCTCCTCAAAAAGATGCTCCACACAGCATCCCAGATGACATAGGCCCTAAGGGAAATTATTTTCCTCAGGGCCTCCTGTGTGGAGTTAATGTAAAAAAAAGGGGAACAGTATGAAAATGAGTTATAATAATAATAATTGGATAATTTGTAGAGCGCCGTTTTTGTGAAAAATCACCTCAATGGCGCTTCATAATTTATAGTGAATTCTTAGGCTCTATCTAATTTAAAACAACAAGAAATTATATTTAAAACAATGGGAATTGCAGGCTTTTACCTTTGCTACCCTCATCACTGTTGGTTTTACATTTATAAGAAGATTAATGCCACAGTTAAGTTAATATACTATTAATAAATGTTTCTAGATGATATTATTATTCTTTTAGATTTGCAATAATCTAATATTTCTCATCGAAGCAAAATCAATGTTGTGCCGGTAAAAGCTTTGACACCCTTTGAAAAATAAAATTATAGAAAAGCACACAAAATTTATAGTACCACCCGAAACAATGCTTTAAATATAAAAAAATGAAGAAAAAATATTATTCACAAGGACAAATATGGAATCAAAAATATCCCACAATATTAATTAACTTCTCGAGTGCCAAACGCACCCATTGGATATGAAAAAATTGTATCCATTGAGCGCCAGCGTATCCAATTGGTAATCTGACATGAACACATTTTGTTTGTGGGATTTTTACCCTCGGCGCACCACGCAGGTATTAGGTCAAGGGCGGTCGGCGTCTCAAAGGTTAATTTGGTGTTTGACACTTCATCCCAATAATTTTATATATTGCATCTCATCAAAATGAAAATAAAGTAAATATCTGATCACAGAAAAGCTATAATTTTTTTTTTTTTTTTTACAGTGAATACTGCACAAGAATCTCAACTGCTCCCGTCTGGAGCCAGTGAGACTATGGCATCCCCAATTGGGGTATGTTGTGAGGCTGAAGATAGTGGGGAGGGGAAGGAGGCGGGGAAGAGGAAGGTTGGGAAGTACCTGGCTATTCAGATCTGGTCACTAAACACGGCTAAGGCCATTTTCAAGCAACGTTTCAATTCTGAATGGTGGTCTTACACCAGGGCGATACTGATAGTATCTTCCACTCTGGAACATGCCGCAAATATACTATATATTATTTTAAATGAATTAATTGTGAAATAACACAAATTAATCAAATAAAATTTATTTGCGCATGCCGGGTTCGAACCCGCGACCTCCGGATTGTGAGTCAAGAGTCTTACCCACTGTACTACGGAGGTCGTCAAATGCTATAAGCCAGAAATATTGTCTTACATCAGAAACTTAAAACCAGTGATGATTGACAGGATGACTAAGATGGATTATATATAAAAAATGGTATTTGTGAATTGTTTATGTAGTGGCAAAAATAGCAGAATATCTTTTCTGTGATGATATTGTATATTTAATATATACATATTAAGATTATAAGATAATAGAATCAATCCTAAATTAGTAATAATAATTTAAGAAAGCAAAAACAGGATAAAGCAAAAGAAGATGGCGATTTCCTTGATGTTTATTGAATAAATTATACATTGCATTTTGATATAAAATGAAAATGAACCCAACTAAAATCTAGTATAACAATTTATTTTGCAGAAATATATATTTATGTTTACATACTATAAATTCTCTAAATGTTAGGTAATTACTATTACTTTTATCCAAAACATTCAGCACTTTTCGGATATATTTTTTTAAAATATAAATTATTTACGAAATTTAACTAGACTTAATTATTTTTCACATTTTCTACTTTAAATAGAAAATATGCAATTTTCTTTTAAAATAATTATAAATGTGACACAACTTTTATCTGTTCATGTTCTCACAAATTCCGAACAGATATCAATTTTTTATTCACGTTTTAAAATTATTTACAAATATTGTAAATTCAGTTTGGCTACGAAATGGAGCTTGTTAAACAGATATCATTTTATAAAAAGTGTTCCCACGATTCAATATTATTTCCGTTCATCACACCAATACATGGTTTGTTTCTGCGCTAGCCAGAACATTTCATTTGAAACTAAGCAGCCAATAGCCACCAAGTAGCCAACAACCAACAGCCAACAGCCAATAGCCGGTAGCCAGTGGCATCCAAGAGCAGTAAGTTAGGTGTTGTCAAGAGAATCATTGCAAGTTTTTATCAAAAGTCAACCACATCTAGTTGTATCTTCAATCAAATCAGAAATGTATACAATGGTTTAGGAAGATACCCACATCACAATAAAATAGGAAATCATTTATGCATTTTACGAACATCCAAAAATACTAAATTAACAATGTCTAGTATAAGTATGAAATAACTTATTTTATAAAACTCAATGAAGTCATTAGGTATTGTTACACAGAAACTTCTAAAAGAGGTAGCCTCGCGTTAAACAAAGACAGAAATCATAAAGAAAGTATAATGTTAAAATAGCACATTAAAGAGATGCTAGACGGATTATTCCATAATCCACATTCTCAACGCGTCTCAGTCGGCAAATCAGCCCATGACTGTGCAGCATTCTCCGCCATTTAGAAACTTTCAAAATACAAATAACACAAACCTCATGGCCATGTTTCATAACATGCATATTTATAGAATATTAAACACACAGTTTTCTTTAATAATATATAACAGGTGATATTAATCATATGCCTTACACCGAGAGTGTAAGCTACTTTCAGTGTACTGTCAGTACCGAGTGGCAGCAAGCTGTTGCAATCCTGAACCCGCACCCGATTGCACCAGTTTGCTGTCACCCATCTTCAGTTCACATTCAACCAAAGGCCTTAAAAAATACAACATATCATTAGAATACAATACATATATTGCTAACTGTGTAGTTCGTAGTCCGGCACGTCTCCCTTTGGATCATGCTCAGACGGGCAGGCGCGGGCAGTTAGCAGTACGGCAGTATGACAGGATGGGCAGATACGCATCATCCTTCCAACTACTTACATTACATGACCAGCTTCTGCCCCCGCCCCTAACACGGATCAATCAATCAATCTACCAATCAATCACTTCATACAGAATAGTATACAAATCTTACAATCAAAGTTGATGGATTCAAGGATCATGGACACAATCCTTGTATATTTACATATTTGAATATTAAAAGCAAGTATTCTCAGTACTGCAACACGAAACCTTAGTGTTTAGCAAATATAGCTCAGTTTAAAATAAATTTAACATAAAATAAATAAAATTCACCATATTTAGTCCATTCCAGTTTATTAATCGTATATATTTAACAACAAAGCAGCATATGTACATCACATACTTCATGTTAAGTATTTGAAACAATTAAACAAATTTAGGTTTCGACATTTGAATGAAATGGGAAATAAGGATGAAATGATGGGACAGCAAGCCGAGAACCCACCAGGGTTCCCCGGTGCGCCTGGCGTAAGACTGGCAGTGTTATGGTGGAGTAGAAACAAACTTTAGTATGAAACAACAAACTTCCCAATACTTATTTAGAGTATCTTACGGAGTATTAAACAATAAAGCAATTTTGTCATACTACTTTTATATTTACAAGACTTTGCTTATGGAATGAAATTTAATATTTATCATATATATAAATAAGTTTTAACCTATTTAAATCACAGGAATTATTACAATACATTTGTAAAGCTTCTTGAGTGCTCAATACAACTTTACACATTGCATATATAACATTACTGAATGATTACATTACTGATGTACTCTATGAACCACTCCTGTGTACTGTAGCGGGTAGTGTGTGCTGGCGAGCACGCGTGCACATATCTGCACGTGTCAGTGCCCGCACCATACGTACCAGAAAACCCGGTATGGTAGTATGCAAAGCAAACACTTTAACCCATCACTGGTAATCATTATCAAATCAATCCATCAATCATTAAACTTTCAAACAAAACTTACAATCATTCCACATTTAAGTTATGTTTTCAATGCAATCAATATAAGACATAATATTACATCATTACCATAGGCCTGTGAATGGAAACAAAAACAGGAAGTAAAGAAAATATTAAAAAATGTTTAACAATGCCTAATAGCTTGGAGATACTCAGAATATATGATTTAGTCCAAGATTCAGTTGATAGTGGCGCAGACAAAACGAATCCGGGGTGACTAATTGAGATATGTGATGTCTCATATTTGGGCTAGCTTTTTGCTACCATTCGGTAGGTGGTCTCATTCCTACAGCTTAATATTGTTTCGTGCAATTTTTGTTTCTAAATTGTAAAAAATACAATGCAAATCTTATTTGTCAGTATTCGTCTTCGATGACAGAGGCCGTCTCCGAGCCTGAAGAGCCATCGAGAGACTTGAGAGCTGTGAAGAAAGAGGTCAGCGTCTTCAACATGACTCCCTTGCCCTCCTGCTCATGGGGGTCGTCGTTCTTCTCCCAGCTCATGAACCCATCGAAGGAGATGACATCCCCGTACTCCCACAAGTACTCGAACACCTTAAGAGTGATTCCCTGCGGGTATTCCAGCTTGTGGATGAGATGCTGTATGGCGAACAAGCATTCCAACTCCCGCTTCCCGTTGTTGGCCACGTAGGCACTGAGCAGCGGGTAATAAGAGGACAGGCGCTGCACTGTCTCGTTCGGATCGAAGCGAGGCTTGTCGAGGCCCAATGGACACAGGGCGTAAGTGTGCACGGCCTCTGTGATGGCCCTGATGAACCAGCCATCTTGGACAGCCTCTCCCACGCGCACCTCTATCCACGCCTTGATGGAGTCACGAGACTCTCCGGCCTGCATCTGCTGCAGCATTTGGGAGCACGCCTCTTCTTGAGAGAGCATCCCTGTGGTATTCAACCATTTCAGTGGAAATTCTTCTAAAAACTGTTCTACCCTGTCGGGAGACATCCAATCTGAGAGTTGCATATTAGATTTTTCCCACAAGTTTTTTAAATGTTCTGGATGATCCTTCAATTTGTCCAGGAAAATTGCAGTCAGTAATTCAAAACCTTTATCGAGCTCTATAACTTTTGTAAACGCAATATGAATATCTTTAAGTGAAAGGGGATTTTTCTTCATATGGGCCAAAATGAAGGCGCTAAGCATTTTCCACATTAGATTGCCCTCTTTGGTCAAATAGCTAGAAGAATGGTCTATAGTTTGTTTCACAACCAGAATGAATTCTTCCTGGGTTATGTTTTCATCATCCACTAGTCTTCCCGTAACGTCGCCTACCACTTTCATACTCTCTTTCTTGTTGTCCTCTAGGCCCCAGAGGAGTAGTTCCTTTACTATGAGAGGCATTTCTTCTTTAGTAAAATTGGTTTGGATCTTATCTAATATACCGTATGAACTATCTACATTAGTCATAATTTCTTTAATCTTATTAGATGTAGATTCTAGAGACGTGCTGGAGGCTTCTTGGTCTTCAGTATCTGACTTGAAGGTTGATCGCTCAATAGAAGCTCCTTTTGATCGATAGCTTAATTTACGGCCCGAGGCACTTTCTGTTTGACTAGCTGGAGATGCTTCGGAATACTGGTTATCCAGAGCATGATACATGTTAGCTGTCTCTGTGACTGGCTTTCTGCTGCTATTTGCAGTGCTTGAACCAGATTTGTGACTAGATGTCCACTGTTCTGCTTTTTTGGTAGTTACAGTTGAACCCTTGCCCCACATGGACGTTGAGGACGGTTGAAGTGAGGTTAGAGTAATGGGTGTGGCTACGATCATTTTACTTAGCTTTCCTGAGTCTACAATGTATGGGGTCTGTTTTGCGGCGCGGGCGTTTCTTGACGGAGCCTGGGACCAGCCATCTTCTGTGACACTCTTAGAGCCTCCCCGCTTGTTCATGTTGTTGGGACGATCATCTTTCCTGTTGGACATGTTGGCAGGTGAAGAGAAATTAGTATACATGGCACTCTTCTGCTCCATTTCTACTTCATGCTTGATCTGGTCCATGGTCTTTGGATTAGCGTTTGTTGCTTGCTGCCTCGGCACCCAGTGGTTATGTCTCAGATCTATAACATCTTGCAACATAAACCTCACTCTGCTGCTGACCTTTTCATTTTTACCTTCCACAATACCTTTCATGCTAACAAAGTACGGCGATAAATCTAATCCACTTTTGTTTTCCAGATCTTTGCCAATAGTTGTAAATAGTTTACATAAACATTCCAGTGTTTCTTCCTCAATCTTCTTCAAAAGGCGATGTATGCAATATACTATGATATTGCTTACAATTATATTCTGCTTGAAAAGCTCCCCAATGAATCTTACGTTACCTACAGATCGCCGCCTGATCTTTCTTTCCTCCTCTTCTAAAGCCAAAACCAGCTCCTTCTTCTTTTCTGGGTCAGTGCATTCATCGATTTCTTTCTTTCTTTCATTAGTAGTATTGTCATCTTTTTCAAATTCTGACTGGCATCGACCAACTATCAGCGAGCGGAAATTGACAGCTTTATCTTCTTTGTCATCGGGGACATTAATCAGCTCTAGTTCTCTACACATCAATGCATAAGCCACGGAAAAATTCGGTTCATCAATGGCCTTTTCGAATACGAGGTTGATTACACCTATTAATCTTTCTTTAGTGTCAATATTTAGTTTTCTCACTTTGGCAATCAAAGTGTCGAATTTCTGCGGAGTAAGTTTGTTTAGTACGCTTCGGAAAGTTTTGTATAGTTCCTGTGTAGCTATCTCATCCTCCTCCATAGTGGTGGCGCGCATCCTGGCAGGCTTCCAAGCATTAGTGGTCTCATTCAGTTTCACATCGGAACGGAGCGAGAGGTTCACATGGATGATGTTGGGTCTATTGTTCAGGCCCGAACCTGGAGTGCTGATGCCTTTGGAGTTGGGCTTGCCATGCTGAGACTTGCGATTGGGGGTCGTATTGTGTGTGGCGCTTCGGGCAAAGCCAGGGAGTAAATCATTCTGCCTCATCATGGAAACTGATCGAGAGCCAGCTTCTGAAGGATTACGAGGTGTTCTCAACCCGTCAGATACTATTTCCAGTTGATTTATATTTTCAGGCTTCTTTTTAGAGTTTGGATCATTGCGCAGCATTAGCAAAAATTCAGCATCGTAACATTTTTTCCCTGAAGTATTAAGAGGTGACCACTGGTCTTCCCTATAACTATAACGAAGCATGGGGGTGACTGGTTTGTCAGTGGAGGCCTTGTCCTCACCCTCTGCTTTCGGAGCACATTCGTTTTGTTCTAGAGAGTTTTCTGCATTGGTAACTTCAGGTACTACTTCATTTTCAACAATTTCTGGGGCTGGTACAATTTCAACTGGAGCTTCAACCTGTGTAGGCTCCTTTTCACCAATTTCTTTGGCCAATTCAATTTCCTCGTCAAGTTTTGTATCCACAGTGGGTACAGTAGCTTGTGCAGGTATTATAACTTCTTCACTTTCAATTTTCGAATCACTAGAAATGACAATTTCTTCAAGATTTACAATAACTTCTTTGAGTTCATTATTGAGTTGGTTCGACGTTACCAATGGTTGTTGGATTTGTATCACTGCTTCAGGAACTACAGTTTTCACTTGGGGAGGGACTGATGATTCTTTCTTCGAGAGTGACTGAGTGACATCCTTTGGAGGGGAGATTTTATCCATGGCAGGTAATGATGAGTTATTAAGGGCTTGTGTAGGTTTAACCTCTGCTATGTCAGTGTCGGGTACTTTAGGAGGGTGTGCGGCTGCACGTTCTGCATTATTCAAACGAGTCTTATTCTTTTTAGTCTCTTGTTTATGTTTCTGAGGAGGGTTTGGTGGTGCATCACCTGTGGGCACTTTTGGTGTCTCCTGGTTAGTAGGAATAATATGCTGCACAGGGGCTCTGTTGAATGGATTCAACAAGGTGTCCTTTATATTTTGTTCATTCTGCTGCGAGTTGACGTATGCAAGTTTAGACTTATTAGTAGTTGCAACATTGACAGGAGGCACGATGATGTTGTTCTCTACTATGGGGGCAGGAAGAGGTTGCACTTCCACAGGTTTATCTTCGGTCTTCTGTATAATTTCTTCACTAATAATAGGCTTTTCCTGCAAGATTTGCTTTGGCGGAAGTGGAGCCTCTTTACATAGGATTTCTTTGGGTTCCGAAATATCATCGATAACTACTTCGACGAGGAGATTCTGTGGTTTGACGTGTTTTGGTTTAGACAGTTGTGTCTTTTTTACTTCAGGAACCATATTTTCAATAAGTTTCTGTTTTGTAATGTGACTCTGCTTAGGTACTATTTCTGGACTGTTGGAAATAGCTGACACAACGGGGGTTTCGGAAAGCTCGGTCAACTGATTGTGTTTTAAATATTTGTCATCAACCGGGTCCGGCTCGGGTTTGTTTTCGGTAGTTAGTTCCTCCAGGGATTGTTGAATGATTACTACACTATTTTCACGAATTTGAGATATATGAGTCTCGTTTTCAATTACAATTTTATCAGTTATCACTTGGTCCTTATCGTCTTTTTCGTTGGCGACCTCTGTTACTCGCCTGGCAAACTCTTCCACAACAGCCAAACTATTCTCATCCGGCTGAGGAGGAGCGCGATCACCAGCCTCGCTGTTGGCATCATCTTCTAATATCTCATCTGTGACGTCTTTCCCAGACTTGGGATCCACTATAGCAATGGCAAATGCTCTCCTCTTTTTCTCGTTTGGCGGTCCGGGCACGTGCTGCATGGGAGTGTAGCGGTTTGACACCAGCATTGGGTGCTGCGGCGCGTGAGGTGGCTGCTGAGGGGGCTGCTGCAGGCTCTGTTGCGAGGCGGCGGCCTGTGCGCGCTGCTGCCCCGCAGGAGGGTTGTACATGTACGGCTGCTGGCCCTGCGGGTTGGGGTAGGAGCTGAAGTAGTGCTGCTGCTGCAGCATGGAGGGCATGGAGGCGGGCTGCTGGAAGAACTGCGTGCGCGGCGGAGGCTGCTGCGGATAGGCGGCGGGCGGCAGACCGTGCTGCAGGTGAGAGGGCAGATATACGGGCGCCATACTAAACACCACCTGCTGTGCTTGTGCGGGGCTGGCCCAGGACGCTTGCTGGCGATGGTGCGCGGGACGCTGCATCTGCTGTGGCTGCGGCGGCCCCCCGCGGTACTGATAGTTCGGCGGGGGGCGCACGCCCGCTTGGCCATAGTTCATGGGCTGCTGCTTGGGGTCCTGCTGGGGCGGCGTGGGCGGCTGCGGCAGACGGCCCTGCAGGTGCCCCGGGCCGCCACCCCCCGTCACATAGGAGCCCACTGCGCCCGATGGCACGGGGAAGCCGTCCGCCCTCTGAGGGGTGTGAGGTCTCGTTACACAGGCATATCTAGGGGACTGGCCCGGTGCCAACTGCACCTGTTTCCCGTTACCACTCATGTTTTTAAAACCATAGGTATTATAACTCTGAACGACTCACTCGGCCGCAGACGAAAAAATGATTATCAAATGTTAGACATGAATGACATGTCAATTGGAACACTGCATTATAAAAAACTGCTAAACGTTATTTTTATTGCAACACTTTCACCCAAGTCACTTATATTTACTACCGGCACAACTTTTCGGAAGTATTCGCGACAAAAACTTTTTACAAAATGAATATGAAAATCGACTCTCCGCAAATGGAACACGTTCTATATTTTACGGAGCAAGCTGTCAGCGTTTAAGGTTATGTAGAAATTCCGTGGTGCGTGGTGTGTTTTAAGAATATATTTCTTTTGTTTCTGTCACTTTATCCTTTACCCATATTACGTAGGCAACTTTTATTTTATTTTGATTAGATAATGACGTGCACAATTGTTTAAATACGTCGAATACACCCCGAGACAATCAACAAATATTATCGACACGTGTAGGAATCTAAATTATCGATATTTCGTTTACGCATGCGTGCCTTTAGTGTATGGCTACAAAGTGAGAAAAGTACCAACCAGGTACTTACTCACTTACCCTACCGAGCCCAAAATTTAAAAGATTTTTTATTTTATTTTGGATGTTCCTGGCAAGTATAAACAAATATGTTTACTTTGTATCTTAAAGTCTGCTATTTTATAAATCATTTATTCCTTCTTTTTTCTTTCATTTCTTAGTTTCTAAATCTCTGAGTCTACTATTGTATAAATCTTGCGTTCTTTCTTACGTATCCTTTACTAACTTATTACAATAATTTTTGTTACTAACTTACATGATTCTTCCAATTATAATGATTTTTTAATTTATATTATGATTTTTTTAAACTCTTCAGGATTTTTATTTTTAAATTATACAAGATTTTTTAACCTTCTTATTATTTACAATAGCCGCTATTACTAACTTACACGATCATTAATTTACTAATTGAGCTAGAACTCCCTCACCAAACACAAGAGCATTGTCTCTTTATGGTGAGGAAAGGCAATTTTTTAAATTTTTTGTTAACCTTATGTAACTATGTAACTGTTGTAACTTCATATGTATTTTTAATAAACATTGCCAATAAAAAAAAAAAATAAAATAAAAAAAATACATAGACTAAAAACGCTAGAATCCTGTACAATTGTCCTATTGTCCCGTGCTATTGTCCTGTGCTATAGGACATGATTACTTATAGTTGTCTTACCATTGCTTTATAAAGTACTGCACATTTTTTAATGTCATGCTAGTTATTATTATTGTCCTGTGCCATAACAGCACTGTTATCGTGCATTTTGTATCATATTATATTATACTTGTCACTGCTTTGTATTGTACATTTTCGTATCATAGTATTAGATCAAGCACTACACGAATAATTTGAGTGAATACTAGATTATTTTTGAGTTAATTACTGTAGAGCGCACTTGAAGTGAAATATCACAAAACTGCACTATACAAATAACATCTATGTATATAAAAATGAATCTTTGTTTCCCTTGGTCATGCCATAACTTCAGAACGATTTTACCTATTTCATTATATATTTTTAAAGATCTCTAATACTTTGTAGAAGGTTCTTACGGAAAGAAAATTAGGCGGAAAATTGGATAATTTCAGAAAACTTAACGACTATTTTAACTTCGCACGTTTGACAGTTCGCGCGTTTGATGAAATTGAATTTAGCAGGCGGCTGTTTTTTTTTGTAACAAAAGAGTTATCTATGGATTTTTTAAATTATAGATATTTTAAATAGGTACCTATGTTAGGTACCAGTTTTGGTTGATTGTTCTTTTAATATATAAAAATGAATATTTGTAATACGTGAAAAATTAAAATTTTAATAAAAAATTGTAATAGTGGCATTGCAACGCATGCCGGGAACTAGCTAGTGTTATTATAATTATTATACCTAAGTCCTAAGTCCTACACCACAAAACTTTACAAGTGGAGCGGAGACGAGATGTGTCTTTTGAGCAATATGATTGGTCAATTTTTGCACGTCTCTGTTTCACTCTACTCAGCTTTGCTTCTATGGAGATGCACCCTTATGGTAAGCTCACACTGCGGCCAACGTTCCAACTTCAAACGTTTGGACGATCGTGTGGAGGGGTGTTCGTACGTTGGAAGTTCGAGTTGGAAGGTTGGAGTTCGCGTTGGCCCGGGATCGTCTTCGAGGCGATCCCGACAGCCAACTCACACAAACCAGCCTGCCGCAGCTGTCCACACCGTGCCGCGTACTATTAAAATGACTATATTATTACGGAGAGTGGTATAACAATTGTTTGAAAACATGTCGTGTATATAATTATATGATTATACGTACGTAATAATTGTAGGCAACTGAAAAAGATACAGCGTAGCTACAGCTGTTTCATGTCCGCCATTTTGGAGTACGGAATTCGGGGTTGGAGGGTTGGCCGCAGCGACCACACGATCGGCCATCAGTCTGGACGTAGCATTAGATAAGGGCACTTACGACAATTGCGCCGTTTACACGCACACTTCGGAGCGACCGAGTCCCGCGCCACTTCAGGCCGCCGCGCAGAAAAGTAAAGACCGATAGGTTTACAGCGCAGTTCACTGTGAGACTTTTCTGCGCGGCGGCCTGAAGTGACGCGAGACTCGGTCGCTCCGAAGTGTGCGTGTAAACGGCGCTAATTAATTGCAACCAAAGGTTCTACCAAAACCAAATGTATTTTGTATTTTGTACTTGAAAATAAAAAAATGGTTAAAATACTGTATTTTGTATTTCGTATTTAAAATACACGACTTGAAAGTATTTTGTATTTCGTATTTTAAATACATGCGAAAAAGTATTTTGTAAACGAAAGAATGCGCAAAACAATATTGTATCATCCTAAAATATTGTAATTTTGGACGACTTAAGTGTGTTCCAAAAACCATTTTTTATTTTGTAGAGAAAGGAAACCATATTTTGACCATGGCAACCAGAAAACAAACTTCCTTGCTTCTCCCAGAATGCGGAACAATTTACAATATTGGTACCTACAATTACATTAAACATTACATACAGTTTATTTTTTTATTCACAACAACAATCTTGTATTACACCTTTTTTTTTACGTTAACTCCACGCAGGAGGCCCTGAGGAAAATAATTTCCCTCAGGGCCTATGTCATCTGGGATGCTGTGTGGAGGGTCTTTTTGAGGAGAGGAAGGAATGAACATTGGTCTTGAAGAGACCCATGTTGTAGGAAGGAGGAAACACAGAGGCCGGCAAATCATTCCACAGCTGAGCTGTTGAACACAAGAAATGTGGCAAATGTCAACCGTGTACAAATGTTGGGCACGCGTTTGGCGTGTTTCCCGACTATGCACCGGTGCCGAAGGGATCAATGATGCTAGTTCCTCGGAGCATCTTCCATTGTAATACTCTAAAGATTGCAATCCGTCTGTTAAGATGGGAGAATCTATCAAACGGACCGCCCGTTTCTGCACAGAGTCGAGGGTATTTTTCAGGTATTTTGGAGCTCCAGACCAGAGGTGGCTGCCAAATTCAACCGTGGGGCGCACTTGTGATTTGTACAGGGTTAGCAGTTGTGTACTATTAAAGTACTGCGGGCCCTGTACAGTACGCACAGTTTCTGTGAGGCTAACTTTACTCTGGCTTCGATGGAGCCCCCATACCTGAGCTGGTCACTTAGGGTTACATCAAGCATTTCGATGGAGGGCCTGTTCGGAAGATTGCTTCCGTTGAAAGAGACTAGATTTTCATTTCGATCCCTTTTAGACGAAATCCTGGAGTTAAACAGGCGGAGAAATGTGTGTACGTTTTTTTCAACTAATGACATTAAAAAATATGGGTTACGTGTTAGGCGGTCACTCGGCTGAGTGACCAGTGATGACACGCGGAAGATTTTTTTTGTTTGATTTTGAAGAGAAAAATGGAAAAAAAAAAACATCGACAAAGTAACCGGAGACAAAACTTTTCGCTCACATTTGTTATTCCAAATAATGTCGATTTGAGATTCCTAAGTGAGATTCCAGTTTAAATTGCTGTATCATCAGCGTATGAGATATGTTTTGACTTAATAGGGATTGTAAAAGTATCATTGGCATAAATAGGATAGGTCCCAGTACGGTTCCCTGAGGGATGCACAAATTCCTGGTCTGTGAAATGCGCAGAAAGTCATTTAACTTGACAAATTGCTCTCTATTAAATAGATAATTTTTGATCCACGTTAAATAATTATGATTTATTACGATTTTCGCTAAATTAGAGATAAGATTAGAATGTGATATTCTGTCAAGTGCTCTTCTTAAGTCAACAAATACCTATTCCAATGCATTTTTTTATTATCTAGATTTCTGTATTTCAAATGTTAAATACACAATTGAGTGCTCCAATGTTCTCTAAGCTCATATTGATGTGCTTATATAATAATTTCCTTTACAAATTTGGATAACTGTTTTTCTTCAATGTTCTCAAATATTTTGGCAATTTTTGAGGTAACAGAAATTGGTATATAATTATTGCTTAGATTGAGGACACCATTTAAAAATAAGGGTAATAATATATATTTTTTTTGTATTTAAAGAAAAAATTTAATTTTCGAAACTTGTATTTACGACAAAGATATTGATATGTAAATTTATTATATGTGCCAGTGGTTTGCAAAGTGAGTCAGAATTTTTTAAAAGTATTTCCAAAGGTATAATTTTCATACCCAGGGGAAGAATTACATTTTCATTAATTTAATTTAATTTATTTAATTCAATTTAATTTGTCTATTTAATTTCATCAGCGCTAGTTCGTCGAAATTTTCTTCAAATGTTACAAGGATTGGAGGTGGTGTACATAAATCATTAATATCGGTGTTTCTTATTTTAAGTACTAATTTTTTACCCAACTGTTCCAAAATAATTGTTAAAAATATTTGCACATTTATTTGGATCGTAAATCGTGTAGGGGAGACCTAGGAGAGTTGTGACAATTTTTAATTTAAAGGACATATCTCGCTCAAGAAACATTCCACAGTTATGACCTATGTAAATGAATGAGCACCATTCCTTTCCTTTCCAAAACAATCATCAAAATTAATTAAAGTATTACGGTTTCCGAGAAAACCAACAAAAATAAAAACTACTCCCTCTGTCACAACTCCCCTATCACCGAGGTAAGTTGTGACAGGTGCCGAGGTAAGTTGTGACAGCCGACACTAGCAATGACTTTATCAGTCTTTCGTGTATAGTTATTAGGCATTCTGAAACAAAAAACTAGTCATCCAGCATGCAACATTACACCACAAGTCCAAATATTTTTTTAATCGAAAATGAATTTTTTGAGACAAGCTTTTATTGCGGACTGTACTTGCAAGATTTGACCTTAATATACGAATGCACAAAAACACATACACAAATCGCAAATTAATTTTTAAAAGTTTTGAAATAACCCAGCAGAAAAATGAAGTCAAAAACAGCTTGTCACAACTCTCCTAGGTGCTCAAAATTACGATTCATATTTACTAAACACGATGCAAACACAAAAGATCAATGCAACGCTTTGAGACTTAAATAACCATACAACTTAAGAAAAAATAACACAACAACGCACATGTAATAAGACATGATACAAATTCAATCAAAATTTTGAAGAAAAACTTACTTTTCGCATTTTTTTGCACGCAGACGTCGTAATTACGTAACCGCTTCTCGTGCGCCCCCGCGCCGGCGGGTACCGAGTGGAGTAGCGCGTCTCTAAAGCGACAAACCGCTTCTCGTGCGCCCCGGCGGGTACCGAGTGGAGTAGCGCGTCTCTAAAGCGACAAACCGCTTCTCGTGCGCCCCGGCGGGTACCGAGTGGAGTAGCGCGTCTCTAAAGCGACAAACCGCTTCTCGTGCGCCCCCGCGCCGGCGGGTACCGAGTGGAGTAGCGCGTCTCTAAAGCGACAAACCGCTTCTCGTGCGCCCCCGCGCCGGCGGGTACCGAGTGGAGTAGCGCGTCTCTAAAGCGACAAACCGCTTCTCGAGAGCGACACGAGACACGGAAAAAGGATTCGCTCAGTGACTGCCGCCAGCGACAGTCGCTTCTGTGACAACAGATTTTTTCGCTCCCGAACCGCTCTGTCTGGCTCGTGTTTACACGGCCAGACACCTGCTAACTTGGTAGCCGGCCGGACCCCGTCCGGCTCACTGCCTAGGCCACCGCGCCGCCAACTGCCTTTCTCAAGGCAAAGAAGAAGAAGAAGAAGAAGGACGACCTGGCCCCACCGAGAGAGGAAGAACACAAGACCCCAACAATTATCAAGAGAAAATACAGGACACCTGCCGTGCGGATGATCCCCGCGCGGCTCTTCGATCAATACCGGACCAAAACTGGGACCATCAAGGTCCCAGCCTCCCAACCAGAACAGCCACTGCTACCCCACACAGCTGACCCGAGGACGAAGCCGGCAGCCATCCCCCTACCGCCCCCCAAGATGCCTGAGACCGCCCCTGCAGCCGGGTCCAGCCGCCCCCCAATAGGCCCAGCTTCGGGCTATGTGCCGCCCCCCAGATTCCAGCAGCCCGCCCAAGAGATGGAGATGACCCGCCAGGAAGAAGGATGGACTAGGCCGACCAACACAGTGAAGAGGCCCCTTTCACCGCAGCAATCGAAACCGGTTGTAATCGGCAACCGGTTTGGTAACTTAACTGAAGTAACAGAAGGCGGCGGCGCGTCGCAACCAAAGCGCCAAAATATTAATAACTTTTCTCACTCTTCCACAGGTACCACGAGCGCCGCCAGGAAGGACCGTGTTCCCCCGGTCGTGATGACCCTGGGGACACTCTCACACGGGCAGGTCACCACAGCGGTGCAGGGCCACATCGGGCACTCTAAATTTAAAGTGCAGTACAGATCGGGCGGAAAAGTGAACATCATCGTTCACAGCATGACGGACCACCGTGCCCTTACCAACGGGCTGCGTGCGGAGGCGCGTGGCTTCCACACCTACACAGCGGAGGCGGAAAAGCTCAAAAAGGCGGTCATCAAGGGCCTGCCAAACATCGAGACGGAGGAGATCGCAGCGGATCTTACTGAACAAGGCTTCCCCCCGGTGAAAGTCGTCAGGATGACGACCGCCGCAGCAGAATATCCGATATACCTGGCCACCTTCAATAAGGAAGTGAACATGGGCCAGCTGAGGGCGGCTGTCAAATACTTATGCCACTGCAGGATCCGCCTGCAAAAACACCGAAGCAACCACCTGCAGCACGGGACACAGTGCTACCGCTGCCAGGACTTCGGGCACGGGTCCCGCAACTGCTCACACACCGCGAGGTGTGTGAAATGTCTAGTGGAGCACGCCTCCGCCGAGTGCCCCAAGACCACCAGGGACGAGCCCGCCGCGTGCTGCAACTGCGGAGGCCCCCATCCCGCCAACTACAGGGGCTGCCCGAAGAGGATAGCCTACGTCGCTTCGCTACAGCAGCACCAGCGACAGAACCGGCGCCAAGCACCAGGAACCAGCGGGCCACATGCCCAGCAGACCTCGAGGACCGACGGACGCAGCTGGGCCAACGTGGCCCGCGGAAACACGGCCTCCCAACAGCGCGAGGAGCAGCGTGAGGAGCAGCACGAGGAGCAGCCCCGCTCGCAGCCCCATACGCAGTCCCGCACGCAGAAGCCCGCAGGAGAGGCATACACCGGCGCAGGAGACGCACAACTGATGATGGCCCTGCTCCAGGGATTGAGACGGGTGCAACCGCAGTTGGCCGCAGCTGGCTCCAACGAGTTGGAGAGGGCATGGATCCTGATGGATCTCATCACGTCCACCATCAATGTCTGATCCCCAGATGGTGAACGTCCTCCTGTGGAATGCCCACAGCATCCGTTTCAAAATTGACGAATTGCTCGCTCTGGCAAACAATACTAACATTGACATTTTTCTCATTACAGAAACTCATCTCAAACCCGACATTCCCCTGAGAGTGCCCGGCTTCGAAGTACACCGAGACGACCGACAAGAGGGCGCAGGCGGAGGCACCGCCATATTCGTTCGTCAAACCATTACATCTACAAGAATCCCTACTCCGAAGTTGAAGCATACTGAAGCCACGATTATCGAAGTCACCATAGAGGATAGAGCGCATACTATCATCGCCGCCTACTGCAACCATCCCAACCTACTGGTTAGAGAAGATCTCGATAAATTACTTAATTTGCGCCCTATTGTCATTCTAGGAGGAGATCTGAACGCCAAGCACAATTATTGGAACAACTACAGAGGCAACGCGAATGGGAAAACGCTCTTTTCACATATGCAGACGCACAACTACACGATAATGGCGCCGGACAAACCGACTTACCACTCAGCACACGCAATGTACCCAAGTACTCTGGATATAGTACTTGAGAAGAACGCCAAGACCATCTCGCCATTGCGCACGCTGGACGAACTGTCGTCGGACCACCTGCCCGTGAGCTTCAGTATAGGAGGAACGACTTCAAGGAGCCCCAGAAAGCGGCGAAACTACAAGGACGCCGACTGGGAAGGATTCAAAAAAGAGATTAACGAACGGATACATCTCACGTCGGCAACTCTGCGCTCAAAGGAAGAGATCGACGAAGCCGCAAGCACTCTGACCGAAATCATCCAAATTGCACAAGACACTTTCATCCCCCTCAAAGACGAACAGACATTCACGATCAAGCTTCCCGAGCACGTCTTATCGCTCATTAAGGAGAAAAATCGCCTGCGACGCATCTACCATCACACGCGCGACGGCTACTTCAAAACGGCCTACAACTCTCTACAGCGGGAAATCAAGCAGGAGATCACCGACCTCAGACGCGAACTTTGGACGAAGAAAGTTACGTCACTCACGCCAAAGGACAACAGCCTATGGAAAATGGCAAAAGCGCTGAGACACGAGGATCACGCGATTCCCCCGCTAGAGAAGCTAGACGGATCAGGGTTGGCACTTTCACTCGAAGAAAAAGCAAACGCGCTCGCCGATGGATTCGAGAGAGCCTACGCAGCCACGGACGGCCTATCGGACCCGGAAACGGATCGACTAGTAGAAGAGTCTCTAAGAAACCTCGAACAAGCCGAGCAGACGAACGCCGCCGATATTCACTTCAGCACACCGAGCGAAGTAGCCGTCATTATCAGGCGATTGAAGACAAATAAGGCGCCGGGAAGCGATCAAATACATAACATCCTACTGAAACATCTACCTCAGAAAGCCATCATCTTCATCACCAAGCTGTTCAATGCCTGCCTCACCATCGGACATTTCCCCGAGATCTGGAAAACGGCGACCGTGCTGCCCTTTTCCAAGCCAAATAAGGACAAGAAGCAGCCGACAAACTATCGGCCGATTAGCCTACTCTCCACGCTGAGCAAGGTATTTGAACAGGTGATTCTCAACAGACTTCTGCCACACCACGAAGACACTTTGCCAGACGAACAATTCGGATTTAGGAAAAGGCATTCCACCACCCATCAGCTATCCAGAGTAGCGGAATTCATCGCGAGAAGATTCAACGAAAATCGCTACACCGCCGCTGCATTGCTAGACTTGGAAAAGGCATTTGACACCGTTTGGATAAAAGGGCTCCTGCACAAACTACACAGACTGAACACGCCCATATACCTAACGAGAGTGATACAAGAATACCTCAAGAACAGATCCTTCCAAGTCTTCATCAGGAACGCGCTGTCGACACTACGTGAGATTCCAAAAGGCGTGCCACAGGGTAGCCTACTGGGACCTCACCTCTTCAACATCTTCACGCACGACATCCCCCATGACGAGAGATGCAACCTTTCCATCTATGCAGACGACGTCAAACTTTACGTTTCCTCGACGCAAGCAGACATGGCAGCCATATACCTACAGAGGGCGCTCAACGCACTCGTAGAGTTCTACAAAAAATGGCGACTCAAACTGAACGAGGCGAAGACCGAAGTCATAATGTACTCGAGGAAAAATAAAATAAGAATACCAGACGTCAACATCGAAATGGGAGGACACGTCCTAGAATGGAAAGATGAGGTCGTCTACCTGGGCCTCACAATGGACTCACGTCTCAACTGGAAGTCTCACGTAGCCAAGATGCACGTGAAAGCCAGAAAGGCAGTCGGCGCGATGAAGCCAATCTTCAACAGAAGAAGTCCGCTACTTCCTAGAACCAAACTCCTGATCTACTATTCGCTCATTCGACCGGTACTGACTCATGCTATCCCCGTGTGGGGCAGCATCTCCCACTCTGACCACACAAAACTACAGACCTTACAAAATCTCTGCATTAAAATCACGTACAACACAAGACTCAGAACAAACTTGAAAAGACTACATGCAAGAGAAGAAATACCGACCTTATTTGAATACACACACAGACTGACCGACCGATTTTACAAGTCACTTCAACATAGTAAAAATAAACTCATCAGAGAAATCGGTCAATACAATGCACCTAGCGATCTTCCTTTCAGGTACAAACACAGACTACCCAAACATATTCTGATGGACCTTAATCACATTTGGCACAATCCCGAATCAGACGCGGATGACTGAGCGATCGGTAGGTATTCCCAATCACCAGACCCCTCCCCACAACTTATGTCTATATATCTATGTATATATTTATATAATAATATTTATTTTATCTATATGTATGTAAGTTTATCCTAAAAATTCCCATAAAGTATATATCACATAAAAACAGACACCCACACCCATCACCACAAAATGCAGGATTTCATCTACTGAAATCACTGAAGGCCGCACAGTTTCATGTTGACTGTCGGCCGACTCCTCCCGGATAAGGTTTTTCATGGTTTCCTTATTCCCAAAGGCAAATGCGGAAGAGCTCCAAATAAAAGGACATGACCGACTCCTTCCCACTCCCAACATAACACAAACACACACGTATGTATATATTTCCCTTGCTTGATGCCGGTTGCTTTGTTGAGCTATGCAAAACATGCAATTTTAGTAGGGTTTTTACATAACAACTTTTCCCTACCGACAAAATACATGACCTCTAAGTCTATAATAGCCAGGTACTATTTTTAAATACCCACATGAGGTAAAAATTGCAAGGCGCATATGACGCCGTTCTATTTGTATAAAGAACATTAACTTTAAATTCAGTAAATTTAAATGATTCATCTCCTCAAGATACATAAGAATCTAGTAAATGAAAAAAAAAAAAAAAAAAAAAAACCGCTTCTCGTGCGCCCCGGCGGGTACCGAGTGGAGTAGCGCGTCTCTAAAGCGACAAACCGCTTCTCGTGCGCCCCCGCGCCGGCGGGTACCGAGTGGAGTAGCGCGTCTCTAAAGCGACAAACCGCTTCTCGTGCGCCCCCGCGCCGGCGGGTACCGAGTGGAGTAGCGCGTCTCTAAAGCGACAAACGGGCATTTTTACAATTTTTACAAGGTTGGGAGAAATCGTCTTTGTCACAACTCTCCTCTGTCACAACTCTCCTAGGTCCCCCTACTCAAAATCTGTGATTTTGTTCATATTGGATTTGTTTGTTTTTTTGATAATTTAATTGATTGTTTCCCACATCTTTTTGTTGTTGTTGCCAGCAATATTGATTTTTTTAATATAAATCTTCTTTTCTTTGTCTTTGGCTTTCGGAAAATATAGCATAGTTATTTCTGAATTTATACGTATGTGTGCAAATGTATGCATAATTAATAATAATAATTTGGCAGGCTAGTATGGGTACCACCGCCCGGGAACCATTTATTGAATAACAAACACCTCTGTCATAGGTCACCCAAGTGGTTCGCTACGTTTGGTGACTTAGCGGGAGTGCCCGGGTTCATGGGCTCAGGTTTGTCCGGGTCTTGTGTGTCCGTCAACCAGCTGGCGGACACACAACACATCGTGACAGAATGGTTGAAGGAGTCCCTCTGACTTTTCCAGTCGTACTCTCTCAGAGCATCGCCTTGCACTGCAGGGATGGATTCATACGTCCGTCACTCCTGAACACACTGATCCCCAGATTACTACCCACCCCTAATACCCCTTTCCTCCTTTCTTTCCTAAAAACACCCTCCATACAGCATTTTCTCAGGGTCTCCTGTGTGGAGCTAGTGTAAAAAAAATACACATGCAACGAGTTTGCGATTAAAATAATTTGATGGATAGTTATGGGTACTAGAATTTACAGTTATCGAAAACATAATTGATAAACCGGCCCGTGATAATTGCATTTTATATTGTGAAATATTATTGTAAGGATAAGGCAGTTTGTTCAATATATCAATAATGATTATTTCAGTTTGTCTATTATATCTATTTATGCATTGTTAATTGTTTATAATGTGAACTTTGAAAATAGTTGTAATTGGGGAGAGATGGGATGATTTATGGGCTATCAAAAAGTCAATATGATTATGTCGGTTCCATGCCTACTCAGAAGCACCTCAGAAAGGTCATTAAGAGCTATGAAAAAATAATTTTAAAATAGCCGGTAACCCTAACCTAACTTAACCTATTTAACCATTTTTTTTTATTTTTTTTTCATCTCTCTTAATGACCTTTCTAATGGTGATTCTGAGTTGGTTTCATTCTGAGTTGGCCGGTCACCGATTATGTCATATATGTCAGTAATATGAGAAAATGGTATTTTTTTATAGTATGTATGTATAGATGTATTACGATAAAGGAGTTTGGAGTCACTTGAAGTATTGTTATTTATTAGAACTCGCCACACCAACCTTTTTTACACAACCAGTAATAATACGAACGCTGCAGCCAACTCCCCCATTTTCCTCGTTCTTCAAAGATTCAACTCCATTAAAAAAACCACAAATACCGATATATTTTTTGATTCCCTCCCTCTATTTAAGAAAAAAAATTCTAGCACACTGAATTCGCACACATAACACACACATCCACACATATCCACACACACACACGCGCACCCTCACACATACAAACACTCACACACACCCCTCTCCTTCAATAATTTACAAACTTAATTTAGGTAAAATGTATAATTTATCACATAAAAACATAAGTATATAACAGCGACATTTCATTGGTACCAACTATTGTGTTAAATTCTATAACTTTGGAACTATTTTCTACTATGTAATTATGTACTGTTTGTTTCTGCAAAATAAAATAAATAAATAAAGTCATTTGAGTTGTCACTTTATTCCTATGCCGGGCTATGCTGTTTGTCAAAAATACAGTATATCGAATATCACAAGCAAAACCACAGTAAATGCCTCCTCCCTCACCTGTACTGTGTTTTTGCTTATGAAACTCGGTAGGTACACTGTCTTGTGTCTTATTGCTCGGTACTACCATATTACTGCCACTTTATTAAAAAGGGAGAACATTTATTTAAATTTTATTTATTTATTTTTAGGTACTTTTACGCACGAATGGTAAAAATTATAAATTATATTTAATTTTTCTATTGTTTTGACACTTTCATAAACCTTCCTAAAGTAATTGTCGATTTTTTAGCCCGTCCGCCCCTTGTGCCCCTCCCAGAAAAAAAATCCTGGATCCGCCCTTGACCGTACTCTCTAGGAATATCGCCTTGCACCGCAGTGGGAAGGATGGTTTCATACGTTACTCCTGGCAGGGCTGGGAAAAATACATGCTTTGCTGTAATTAAAATACAAATTACAAAATACTTTTTCGCGTGTATTTAAAATACGAAATACAAAATACTTTCAAGTCGTGTATGTGAAATACAAAATACAGTATTTTAACCATTTTTTAATTTCAAATACAAAATACAAATTACAAAATACATTTGGTTTTGGTAGAACCTTTGGTTGCAATAAATTGTCGTAAGTGCCTAATGGTGCGTTTCCATGGTTTCAGAAAAAGTATATTTTTAATTCAATATATCGATATTTTTAGCCGATATATTTTGATCCGATATATCGATACAAAATATCCTATATCGAAAATTGTATCAAAAACGATATTTTTTTAAATTTATGTATTTAAAGTCTTCAACAAACCTAACACTCAACATCCCGCTAAAGCACACGACCCACGGACGAAGATCCTTTAACTACTATTCTATCAAACTATATAACAGCATGCCACCTTCTTTGAAACAATCTGCTGATTATTCACCAAATAAACAAAAAAAAAACAAATCACAGACTGGATAAAAACTAAAGCAACACTATTTTTCCAAAACCTATTTACTCCAAACCAAACATAAAAATTAACTTCTAAATAACCAATGTACAATAACCATTAAAATAAATATAAAACTTTCTACTACAACACATTAATACTTGTCACACATAATCATAAATAAACACGTAAACACCTCAGCACAGGTTCTCCTAGTGAGGTGTTCACGAAATATACAACAATACCTATCCACAGTTTCACCTTTGCAAACCTACCATACACCCAACATAATAAAATTGCAAAATATATTATGTAAAAATGTTTTCAAAATTTATCTATTATGTAAAAATGTTAATTAATAGGTAAATACTGTAATACATAGAAATAAATAAATAAGTAAAGTCACTAGAATCCAAAACCATAAAGGAACGAACGGAAAAAGGTAACTGTATTGGGTCATGCAGGGTCATGACATCTGGCGGTTGAAATTTTAACTATTAATAGCTTACAAATCTATTGTCATTGCATTAGTATTTGTGGTCACCAATACTATCTCATACGTGTGTAGGTACATACATTTCTATGTATGCTATTTTTCGCCATTTTTTTCTAAGCCACTCCTATGTGTTGGTTCCCAATTGTCTATGATTATTGACTATACCTTGTTCCAAACACGAAGTCCTTTTTGACAGATTAATATGCCAATAGAATGTTACTGAGACGCATACAAACTTTGTATGCGTCTCATAAAGTTAGAAGACAGCTTTTTAGTTTTTGATATTTTTGTAATTTTTACGTAATAAAAATGAATAGTGATAAAAATACCTTCATTTTTATTGAGATTTTTGTACATTAAAAAGAGCAAATTGTGTACAAATATTACCAATTACTATACCAATATCAATTACTATTGATACTTTTGAGCTGAATACACTATTATTTTAAAAACGCAAAATCTCTTGAAAATTTGACCGATATATCGATATTTTTTCCTCGATATATCGACGTCGATATTGATATTTTAATAAATATCGATATTTTTTTCACCTTTGGACATCCCTATTCCATGGGTATTCCCTTTGGACATACCCCTTGCCTCGTTTACATTCATACATCGTCTCATACATGCTCTTCTATTATTCCGACTCTTCAAATGACCCGACTCAGGTATCTGATTCACTTGGTCGTGCCATGTCTTCCTCGGGCGTCCCCGACTTTTTCTACCATTAGCATTTGCGTCATAGATTCTACTTGCACTCCTTTCCTTTTTAATTCGCTGTACATGCCCAAACCATCTGAACGTCCCTTTCTTAATCTTACTCATTACGCTTACATCAGCCTTGCATTCGTCGCGGAATCCACATTTCTCACACGATCGTACATGGTTTTACCACACATACGCCTCAGGGATATCATTTCTACAGCATTCAGTCTACTTTCATCCTTCCTCTGCTAATTCTAACTTCGCTTCTTTGGGCAGTTTTTTGTTGGCGCCAATGGCGTTCAGTCCTCCATTAATAGAGTTGCCTGCATTTACCCTTCTTTCGATATCTCTGTCAGCCTTTCCATCTCTCGTCAATGTACTTCCCAAGTACACAAATTCATCCACCAGCTCCAAATACCCATCAAAATAAAATACCTAAGAGGTAGTGTTTTAAAACAATAATTAATAATAAAAAACATTTCACAGTGACAATTATTACAGTGTACTATATATTTCCTTAGCGTTGATTGCATGTTATTCTTATTCTTTAGGTCGCCTTTAATTTAAACGTCTCGTGTCGGACCGCTGTAGTGCCGAAGCGGTGCGTTTGTCGTATGGCGCAAGGACGGTCATTTATTTTCATACAAAATGCACCGTGCGGCAACAGTGCGGCGTCGGTACCGAAAACGCTCGACAACAGGACGGCAATGTCTCAAGCTCCACGTTTTCATTTCGCTGTTGAATAGTGCGGTGACAAAACGTGAGAGCTGAGAGCTAACTTCATCGAATTTTCAACTTTACTGTTTGCTTAAAATGGATGATATAAACATGGAAGAATTTATAAATGAAATTAAAATACATCCTGCTGTATGGAACTCCAAAAGCGACAAACACAGTAATCGCACGGAAATAAAAAATGCTTGGGAGGGTATCTGTGAAAAATTTATAGAGGATTTAAAAAAAAACTATTGGTGAAAAAACTCAGCAGGTAACCCACGTCTAAACATCACTAGCATACAAACGCACGGCGCGGCAGTCAGATACCCTTTCAATTTAGGCGTTTGGTATCGGACTGCTACCGTACTGCAGCGGCACGGCAGCGGGTTATAAACAGCGGCATGGTAAACGTGCGGCAGCGGTCCGACACGAAACGTCTAAATTGAAAGAGCCCTTATTTACAATTGTTGCCATGAACTGCAGATTTATTAAATATAGGTTTTGTGTATGTGTGAGTAAGATTAAATTAGGTTAAGTTAGACTAGACGTTATCTTCACCACTGCAGCTTCCTGACCATCATCACATCTTACAGCGCACCATCACTGTCTGCTCTTCCGTCTACGCCCCTGGCTCATTGACTATCGCTACGTAGCACAATAAAGACGACTCACATTACATCGACTGACGACTTTCATTCTCGCTACCCATCTTTACTGATCACGCCCGCTCCCTCACCATTATGAATTGTTGCTTAAAATTACTATTTTTTTGTAATAATTTTACATGAAGGTAGTGCTTATTTTTGTTGTTGTGTAGTTTACTAAGAAGATATTTAATAAAAGAAAGTTTATTAATATTTGATATTGTTTGTATTATCTAACTCTTGATAAAAAAAAACCCAAATTTCCCAAAAATTAAATAATATAAGAAATAATAAGTAAAAATGAAATAATAAGAAATAGTAGTGTGAAGTGGTTAAAACTGGGGATTAGCCCCCATTCTGGCCAGAGGGATGGGCATATCCATTTTAAATCCCACCCATACTTACCGCGCGTCCCTTACCTCTTACCGCAAACTGGCGACGAAATTATCGAAGAAAAAGTTCCTATCGCCACCTCCACTCTATTCTTTCCTCCGTGTTCCGAACCCTCCCCCGCTTTCGAGCCTCACGTGATTAATGGACGACCCCTTATGAACGATTATGGAGTGAATGTTACCAAAATCAGCATGAATGAATTGAAAAGATCAATTAAAAGAATGAAGAATGTTTAGGCTGTGGGTTTCAACAGTATTGCTGCCGAATACTTTAAAGGAGATAGCCATGTTATTCTCACATGGTTGTGCAGACTTTTTAACCAGTGTTTAGAGGAGTGTAACACGCCATTAGATTGGATGATTAAAAAATATTAAAAAATTGATTAAATAGGTTAAGTTAGGTTAGGGTTACCGGCTATTTTAAAATTATTTTTTCATAATTTTTGATGACCTTCCTGAGGTTGTTCTGAGTTGGTTTCATTCTGAGTTGGCATGGAACCATAATTTGTCAAGGTTTTGTGTAAATTGGTTGAAATATAAAGGAGAATGTCTATATGTGGTGGACGAGCGGGCCTGCAAGCGGGCGGTGTGGATTTAATTTACAGTTTTATGCGGAGGTTGATGAAATTTTGCACATGTGACATGTTTGAAGGTCACTGTCTACACTTGATTTCGAAAACTCTGTGTAAAGCCCGGGCATCGCCAGGACTTTAGCGAGTATTCATAATGATGAGGTTTCAATCACTATTTTTAAATGAAAACTCTTTATTTATAACAATAATATTTACATTTATAATATAGTACATTCGTACATTAGTAAGGTACTTAAATTAACATGAACAACGATCATAAAATATATATTAACAAAATATTTTGTCTTAGTCTTTGATCTATACTATATAATTAAATGCAGTGAATAATTAGGAAATTTCGCACTCTTCAATCTATAATAGTTTTTTGTCAACTATTTCTTTGACAGTTCGGAAATTGAGCAGGATGAGTGGAGCCATTCCTGTGTAAATCTAAATACTGAACAACATCCGAACTGCTTCGTCCCAATAATCCGTGCCGTTTTTTACTTTTGTAACCGTTCATTGTATTTCTTTTGAGAATTTTATTATTTGAAGTTTGATTAAATAAAAAATCTCCTACTATTTTCAATGGACTAAGCCTCAAGCTTTTGGTCGGACTTCGTTCGTAGGAAGAACTCGCAGGAGAATCGCTATTGTGGTCGGTTTTCCGGAAGGGTGCTTTTGGAAGTTCAGAAATGTTTTGATACTTTGGAGAACGTTTCAAATCTCCAGTCTTATCATCATTATCAATGCAGAATATGGTCGGTACGGTGGAAGAATATGACAGTGCGTTGGGACTATCGCCTCTGGTAGAAGTGATACTGGAATATCGTTTGATCTCTCTTCCATCGCGGACTGAGGTTTCTGGAACGGAATCTGAATATTCGGCAGACTCGCTGCTCGGGCTTCCCGAATCTCTTTGATCTCCGAATGGAAGCTCTGTCATGTTCTCATCGTCGAAGTCGTATTGTGTAACGGAGATTAACTTCATCGGGGATGGTAAAAATACATCATCGTCCGGATCAGAGTCATCCAAAGGCACCTGCAAGCAAGTCCGCGATTCCCCGTTTCGTGAGATTGTGGTAACCCCTTCCTGGGAGATCTCCCTCTCTGAAAGGGACGGCACTTCTGAGATCATCCACATCTCCCTGCGCAGGGGAGGGGTCTGTATGTGTTCTGGGGAGGCTGGCTCGGGAGGGGAGATTTCTTGAGCGTGTTGCCGGAGCCACACGGGTGAGTCCACGTAGATCTTAGGTTGCTGGTTGTGAGCAGCGCTGGAGCGTTTCTCCATGCAGGACTGGTTGCGCTGGGTGTGGGATACTATGGATGGCTTGTAATAGTTCTCACAGGGAGGATTAGTTTCCTTGATTCCGAATAATTTATATATCAGACTTTTGAGAGCTGCGCGGAAGTCCCTGAGATGGTAGGCATACAGCAGTGGATTAACTGCGGAATTAAGATGGGAAAGAATTATGCAGAAGTCCGTCCACGTGGCGTCAATGTGACACGTGGGACAAAAGGCCTTGACGCAGTTGATGGTGTAGAGGGGGATCCAGCAGATCATGAAGAATAGGACGATGATGGACAGGTTTTGCGTTGCTTTGACTTCTCGCTTTTGAGCGGCTCCAAGCACCCTCAGCATGGTACCTCCGCCGCCTGTTTTCGCCTCTGCAGCATCTCTCTCCCTCTTCCCTCTTCCACGTTTACTGCTCCCGCCCTCTGGATTCATGGTGACGATCTGCTTCAGCTGAAACAGTTTAATAATCTATTACAGTATCTGTAGAATTCTGATATATATGCTATTGGTCAATTATGGTTTCCTACGTATGGAGGCCATTCTTTAAAGCGTAGGTACCTACCTACAAAGTTTAACAAAACGGGTTAGGTATTTAATTTATGATTTTACTGTGAAAATTCTTTAGGGAAATTGGCACTGACTAATAAATATGGATAACGGAGATTGCCAACTTTTGTGACGTTATCTAATCATATGGGCATGTTTTTACGAGTAAACAAAATCAATATTTAAACATTTTATGACAAAAGTGGTTTAAAAAAACTATCTCTTTTAGTTAAAAAGTGTTGAATGGAACATCCTGAATTTCTCATTTCTCACTTATAAGATAAAGGTACTTTACCTGCTTCACGACAACTCTGTAAATATGGGCGTAGAAGGCCGCCATCAGCAGCGATGGCGTGATGATGGTGGCAAAGTAGAGGAAGACCAGGTAGTTGTAGTCCATGACCTGAACGAAGAAGCAGGAGAGGCTGCCCGAGGATCCGGCGTGCCAGCCGAACAGCGGGAGGAAGCCCACGATGGAGCCAGCCACCCAGCACATGCTGATGATCACTGGAAGATGGAGAGAGATACAGTGAGAGATGGTCACAACCGACATGATGCGATAATGTAGTGCATGGTCTGCTGGAGCAAGAAGCAGACTGATATCACTGTTAATGATCCCTGGAAGATGGGAAGAAATACAGAAACAGACAGACACAATATTACGTCTGTTGTGGCCATCTCTCACTGTATTTCTCACACTCTTTCAGCAATCATACGGTAATGTTGTGCCGTAGAGATATTTTATATTGTAGTGCATGGTCTGCAAAAAGCAGACAGCTACTGTTAATGATCGCTTAAAAATGAGGAGAAAGACAGTGAAATATGGCCACAGCAGACATGATGCGGTAATATAGTATTTTTTTTTTTGATTTTATTGATTACTTTGTAATCCTTTAACCAGCCAGGCTAGAGCCCAGGGCCTAGAGCTTATAACAATACTCTTTCATGTACCTATTTATAACTATCTAGTACTGCAACTCATTTGGCCTTTTTACTATCACCACCTTATGGTTGTATTTTTAATTGATTGAAATAATGTTATCATTTATAAAATAATGTTTTAAAATTGTCAAATTTATTGTATCTAATAAAATAATATATAAAAAATATTTTATGAGGAAAAATTCTGAAATTATTAAATATCAAATACTAAAATTATGATATCATTTATTAAATAATGTTTTTTTGTTGTCAGGTTTATTGTATATGATAAAAAAAAAAAACCTTAAAAAAATTTCACCTGGAAAAATTCTTAAATTGAATAAAAAAAACCTTATGCAAGGTAATATAGTCCATTGTCTGTAAGGAGCAGAATAGGTTTTTATCAGTGTTGATGATCAATGATCACTGAAAGATGGAGAGAATGATAGTAAAATATGATCAAAACAGACATGATAAATGAAAAAAATGTTTTCAGAACAACTCATTGAAATCGTTGTCTCCAGTACTATCATGGTTAGAAATGTGATCGAAACGGTGTTAGAAAGAGAAAACACTACGCTTTATATTAAAACCTAAAAGTTAACCTCAAAATAATTAAAATGAACACTTTTATGAAATCAAAGTTTCCGACCGCAATTTGAAAAAAAATTATCAAACTTTGTGAATTTTTAATAAGTATTAATTTTTTGATGCAACCACAAAGAAGCGAGGTGACAAAAATGTTTTTTTTTTTTTTTCTTTATTCATTGCTTTGATGGCTACATAATTTCTGGCTTATTCGACCACCATGCTAGCTAGGCCCGTGTTATGGTAGTCGATCGATTACAAGGGCGGATCCAGGATTTTTTCTGGGGGGGGTGGCACAAGGGGCGGACGGGTAAAAAAATCAACAATTACTGTTAGAAATAAACTTGAAGTATCATACTTCAAGTTTATTTTTACAAGTTCAAGTATGTATAGGAAGGTTTATGAAAGTGTTAAAACAATAGAAAAATTAAAAGTTTAATAAAGACAGTTTTCTGTACTGTGATGGAATCTCCACGTGCCCTCGTGCCCCCCCCCCCCCTAAATCCGCCCTTGATCTATTATAATACATTTGTCCAATAAAATACGTCTGCTTTTTTTCTTTTCATTTCTTATAACTTCTTATAAGTAATTTTAGTTAGTAAAAACATGACCACTGGAGCGACAGCGCATTTTAAAACTTTTTTCTCCGTTTGCTCGCCATTTTCAGAAGATCATTTTTTAAATATTTCGCCATACTTCATCATCATCATCATTACACAGTATAAAATGAAGTCGCTCAAAATGTATGTGCGCGTTAATCTTTAAAACTACGCAACGGATTTTCATACGGTTTTCACCAATAGATAGAGTGATTGAAGAGAAATGTTTATATGTATAATACATGTAAAATTAAAAGCCGTGAAATTCAAAGAAAACATATTTTTGTGCGATTTAAAACGGCTGGCGGGCCGTACTATAGTCACTTTTGAAATTCGTTCTACGGAAGAAATTGGAAAATAGATGTCCTAGAGTAAGTAGGTATTTGATTTTCCCTTTTAAAATATCCAGTGTTGCATTGCAAGCATTGTATAATTAGTGGCGAGTTAATTAGTTTATATTGCGCACTTGAAGTGAAACATCACAAAACTGCGCTATATAAATACTACGTTATTATTTATATGTATAATACATGCTTATTATAGTAGAGAAAAGCCGATAAATTCAAATATTCAATTCAGGCAGCGGGCAGCTGGCAAGTGGGTGGTGTGGATTTTATATAGATTGGGTAATGGCGTGGTGTTACGTTAGCCACAGCAACGTGTGGCCGAGTCTGCTAGTAAATATATAAATCAAACCTTCGAATTTTAACACGGAGACATAAAAACTTATTATGGTGCTGTAAAGCCAATAAATTAACCTGTATTTTACCGTTTATCTCATATTTGTAGGATTTAAAACAAAAAAATTAAAAAATCGTAAAATTTATAACCGCGCGAATTTTGCATGGTTATTACTTTGAAACTGCCGTGAGAGGTAGGTACCTGCTTATTCAAGTGAACATAGAATGTTTTCGATTTCTGTATACTGTCTGTGATATAGGTACCTACTTGATAAAGACGGGTGCATTTCAATTTTCTATGGAAAAAGTACCCAATTTTAACCGTAAACAGCTGATCATAAATTCTGCGTGAAAAAAATATTTTTAACATCGTTATAAAATAGTCTACGAAGTTCGGATTGTGACATCTATGGTCATAATAAATAAAAGCATTTCAATAGCTTCGTTTTAAGTCCAAAATAACAAACGTGGGAGGTACGAATATTTAAAAAAAAATTACCTAATCAAGGAGATAATTGCCGTTCTATCTCGAAAAGCAATCGGAGACATTTAAAATTGCGCCAATATATGGCAAAAACGCTCCAGTGGTTGGTGAACACTGATAAGGTGAGCCATTTTTAAAACTTTTATAATTTTAATATTTCAAAATATTAATACTAGCTTTTGCCCCCGGCTTCGCTCGCATAGTATTAGAGGGGGACCCACAGCGCCTCCTCCACATTCCCTATCCCCACTCCAATCCCCCCTCCTCCTCTCCCCCGCCCCCCCCTCACCCCTCTCGCCCACGCCACCCCCAAATCCTCCGTCACTCCTCACCCTCCCCCACCACCCTCTACCCTCCCATCCCTCCATACCCATTACATTCATTTTTCAAACAGCTCGCGTGCCACCTATTGCAATTTTTTTAATATAAATTTCATAATGTCAGAGTTCTAAGCTATAGCCTATAGCCTATTCTGATGTATGAGCTATATTATTGTAAAATTTCATTAAAATCCATTAAGTAGTTTTCGCGTGAAAGAGTAACAAACATTCGCCTTTATAATATTAGTACATACTAGAATTAGTAGGATTTATTTCTAATAATAAAATTTGAAAGCATATAATCGCCTTGAAAAACAGTTTTTAGTTTTCCAATACATTCAGAAATATTTCATTTATTGGGAATTTGTGTTTATCGATTTTAATAACGGTTGCATATCACGGTTGGTTGCAAGTACGGATCCAGGATTTTAATAACGGTTGAATATCACGGTTGGTTGCAAGTACGGATCCAGGATTTTAATAACGGTTGAAAATCACGGTTGGTTGCAAGTACGGATCCAGGGTTTTAATAACGGTTGAATATCACGGTTGGTTGCAAGTACGGATCCAGGATTTTAATAACGGTTGAATATCACGGTTGGTTGCAAGTACGGATCCAGGATTTTAATAACGGTTGAAAATCACGGTTGGTTGCAAGTACGGATCCAGGTTTTAATAACGGTTGAATATCACGGTTGGTTGCAAGTACGGATCCAGGATTTTAATAACGGTTGAATATCACGGTTGGTTGCAAGTACGGATCCAGGATTTTAATAACGGTTGAAAATCACGGTTGGTTGCAAGTACGGATCCAGGGTTTTAATAACGGTTGAATATCACGGTTGGTTGCAAGTACGGATCCAGGATTTTAATAACGGTGGAATATCACGGTTGGTTGCAAGTACGGATCCAGGGTTTTAATAACGGTTGAATATCACGGTTGGTTGCAAGGACGGATCCAGGATTTTAATAACGGTTGAATATCACGGTTGGTTGCAAGGACGGATCCAGGATTTTAATAACGGTTGAATATCACGGTTTGTTGCAAGGACGGATCCAGGATTTTAATAACGGTTGAATATCACGGTTGGTTGCAAGGACGGATCCAGGATTTTAATAACGGTTGAATATCACGGTTTGTTGCAAGGACGGATCCAGGATTTTAATAACGGTTGAATATCACGGTTTGTTGCAAGGACGGATCCAGGATTTTAATAACGGTTGAATATCACGGTTGGTTGCAAGGACGGATCCAGGATTTTAATAACGGTTGAGTATCCATATGAATATCACAGTTGGTTGAGTCTAGAGCCCCACGATTTGCTGGCCTCTGTGTTTCCTCCCTCCTACAACATAGGTGTCTTCAAGACTGAATGTTCACTTCCTTCCTCTCCTCAGAAAGATCCTTCACACAGCATCTTCAAAGATTGACATACTTACACTCTCTTGTAGAGTTAATGTAAAAAAAGCGGAAGAATATGCCTGAGCCCTGAGGGGAAATTAAAAAGCTTAGTTATCGTCAACATGCGCATGTTCATATATCAATGGTTGGCTTAGCATAAATACCTATGCCTAACTTGCGATAAGCGAACCTTTCCAAGAAATACACACAAATGCATCCCATCGGCATATCGGCATAGAGAAAAGAGATTCGGTTGTATTTCGTTCATGTCATGGTACAAAAATACACACCGGTTTCTGAAATTCAGACCTCGACAATATTTTGACAGAGGGTAAAAATAATTCCATTTTGCAATGAAATTCAAATAAATGGAATATTTATGAATGTCGCTAAAAAGTAAAAACAATTTTGAAAAGGTGATTAAATACGCTTTCAAATTTTATAATTAGAAATAAACATATAATTTTTGAAATATAAAATTTTTAATGCAAACATAAAAATATTTAAAAATTTCTTTCTTTTTCGTTTTTTCTAACTAAAAAAAAACACCTACATATGTTAATAGGCAAATGTATTATAAAACGTGATTCTCAACTCACTTTTTGTCGTTTAATGTAAAAATAATTAATGAAAAATTCCCAATATTTCATTATTTTTTTCAAACTAGCTGGTTCCATCCATCCGTTGGCATTCGTTTTTATAAATAAATTGTTTCTCCTGCGTGTCCTTTCCCAATCGTCCCATTCCCCTTCCGCCTCCCCTTCCTCTCCCGTGTCCCCTTCCCCTCTTGCGTTCCCACTCCGTCTCCTCCACCTTCCCTCTCCCCACTCCGCTCCCTCCCTCCCCCCGTCCCTTGAACCCCCCTCCCAAGTTCCCCTCTCCCCTCCCGCATTCCATACATTCAGTTTTCAAACAGCTCGAGTGCCACCTATTGCAATTTTTTAATACAAATTTAATAATTTTATTTTATTTTAAATACATAAACGGCTATACTGCCTTTTATAAATAAACATATAATAGAGTACAAAAGTAAGAAAAATAATATCATTACATAATAGTAGTTTTAAACTTTAAAATAACATACAATTATTTTGTGTATCACAACAATAAGTAACAAAAAAGAACAATGAGAAATATCATCATTTCATTTCAACATGTCCATATTGCGGATATAAAATTGCATTATGGAAAAATAATTTTCGAGTGCATGTTTATATTGCGCTAATTTTAAGAAATAAATGTCGCCGATGTTGAGCTCACCAGTAGTTTTATATAAACCTTGTCCTGACAATAACGAACACAAAAAAAAAGAATTATCCAATTTGGTGGAGTCGTTCGGAAGTTATGAGCGTACATACATTTCGGCGATTATTTTTTATTTATATAGATAGATAGAAGATAGACAGATAGTGTAATGACCGTGGCCGGTTATATACATTACTTCTGGACTCCTTGTGGTGGATCCAGATTTCTCTTGATGGTGATCTCAGTGGGATTGCAATAATAATACGTGGGTAGACTATTACTGTTTATTCCGAGGTCGTACAGAGGTGCTTCGTAGGAAGCCTAAATGCAAAGAGAGGACGAATAGACAACATTCACGCCTTTTATACGTTCCGCATGCTGTCTCACTCATACACGCATGTCTCTTTCATACTGCAAGACATACGTTCACTACAGATAGTAAGATAAATAGATAGATAGATAGATAGATAGATAGATAGATAGATAGATAGATAGATAGATAGATAGATAGATAGATAGATAGATTATAGATAGAAGATAGATAGATAGAAGAAGATAGATAAATAGATTACGGCGGGAAACTCGATATAAGATAGATAGATAGATAGATAGATAGACAGATAGATTATAGATAGAAGATAGATAGATAGACAGATAGAAGAAGATAGATAGATAGATTACGGCGGGAAACTCTGGATTCATGAAGGTGTAGGTACATTTTAATTATTTTGTGGTTAATTTTTAGATTTGAATATAATGCGTAGTGTTCTTTCTTTCTAAAACCGTTTAGGTATATCGTATTTCTAACCATGATAGTGAGGGAGACACAACATAACGAATTCTATGAGACCTATATGAGTGTGTTCCGAAATGCCAACCAATTAGCTTGAGGATTTAAATAGCATTATAATATAAAGAAACACTGTAGTTTTTTTCACGTATACAACTGTAAAATAATTGAAAAAAACATGTTTAGAATAATTTTCGGAGCACACTTTGCGATTTTTTTTCATTTCATATAATTATCGTTTCGGCTTGGTAAATGTACAGATTAGATATTATTTTCAAAAACAACTAATATTTTTTTAGAAACTTGAAATGTGTTCAAGAGAAATGTGTTATCTCATTGTAGAATTCGCAGTGCCGCTGCCACGCTCGGTCCGTTTCAGCCCGTTTCTATAAATATCTGGTACGGAAGTGAGCTACTTTATATATTTTTGCTTTATATTATAAGATACTAGCTGACCCGACAAACGTTGTTCTGCCATATAAATTATTTCAAGTGAATATTTTGGTTGTTAAATAAAAAATAACGAATGTATTGCAAGTGTGTAGGGATGGGATCTATGACAGAAAGAGGAATGGAGCGTTGTAGATCATGACCGCCGATAAAAACAAAAAAAAACACCAACTTAAGTAGGAAAATGAAACAATAAAAATCAATATTAATTTCAAAGAGCAATTGGGTGTAGGATATTTTATTATCAGTCCGTCTTTAGCCAACACAAATAAGCTCGAAGTTTGCCCACGCGACAACATGATGCCGGATGAATATCGAAATGACGCGACGCTTCTCGTGAATCTTGCTCATGTTTGGATGAAAGTTCGATGATGCGGACGTAGGGCAATTTTTGATTCAAAAACATTAATAATTTCGTTCTGTTTGAAATATGAACGACGGCGGTTAAAATTGTTCATTCAAAAATACTAAAATCGCGATTAAAAAATAGGAGGGTGGGGGTAAGAGGGTTAAAATTTGGGGTTATAGGTATTTTTTGATGACAAATAAAAATATGTCAAAAAAAATAGAATTTTTTTCTGGATAGAGTCACCCTAATCACCTAGCGGTATGAAATTCACTTTAAAACCTATTCTCATACCAAATAACTAACTAACTAACTAACTAACCATCACGCCGTTTCCCCGCAGGGGTAGGCAGAGAGGACGGACCGCCAAACAACTCGGTCTTGGCACACACTCTTTGCCTCACTCACATTCATACATCGTCTCATACATACTCTTCTATTATTCTGACTTTTGACATGGCCCGTCTCAAGTATCTGATTTACTTGATCGTGCCATGTCTTCCTCGGGCGTCCCCGACTTCTTCTACCATTCACATTTGCATCATATATTCTTTTAACACTACTTTCTTCGTTCATTCGCTCTACGTGCCCAAACCATCTGAGGGTCCCTTTCTTAATTTTGCTCATTATACTTACATCAGCCTTACATTCTTTGCGGATATCCACATTTCTAACACGATCATACATGGTTTTACCACACATACGTCTCAGGGATCTCATTTCAACAGCATTCAGTTTAATTTCATCCTTCCTCTGCCAGTTCCATGCCTCACTGCCATACATCAGGGTAGGTACCAGGACTCCATTGTGGACTGCTAGTTTCGCTTTTATTGAAAGTTTTTTATTAGCTCCAACGGCATTCAGTCCTCCATTTATGGAGTTACCGGCATTTACCCTCCTTTCAATATCTCTATCAGCCTTCCCATCTCTCGTAAACATACTACCCAGATAAACAAACTCATCCACCTGCTCCAAGTATTCATCATTCACTACTATATCGCACACTGTTTTCGTACTCTCTCTTTCAAACACCATGACTTTAGACTTACTTTTACTCATACCAAATATACTTTTAAAAATTTCATAAATATCGGTCAAGCCGTTTCGGAGGAGCGCGATCACAAACACCGCTTCGCTGTGGCTTTGTCTGATTTTAATTATTAGAGGAGTTAACAAAAATTGTCTAGCAACTGTGCATTTTCCAAGAAGACACATTGCTTAATTGAATATCTGCTGTGACTATGCTGTAGTGTAGAATATAAGGGAAGAAAAAAAAACATTCGTAAATTTTTAAAAATTATTTATTTATTCAGACCTTAAATGCTTTTACAATATCACTTTATTATAGATTAGCACCTATTAGTGTCAGCAATTCTTTGTAGTTGATCATTTCTGCGTTGCAAAACCATATCGCGAGGATGAAATTCTTCTCCAACCATGACAATTCCCAACTCATTAATTGTTGGCGCATTATATCGTCTGACATGCTCACTTGCTGGTGTTTGATCAGCACTAATGATAATTTTATGGCTGTCTGATGGCATGAGATCAATTGCATTTTTGAACATTCGAATAAAATTATTTTTATCATGTAACATTTTTTGCAACGACTCAACAATATGCCTTTTGACTTTAGTAGAGATTTGACAGCGTGCATTCAACTGATCATTTTGATCTCCCATGAAATATATTTGTAGAAATTTATGTTGATTGCTGTGAAAAGGAAGCAAAGAGCCAGCTTTTTGGCAAATTGGTCCCTGAATTTCAAACGTCGGCATAAAATTTTCTGTTATAACGTTAGCGCCCAATGAAGTCATTTGAAAACATGAATTGTATTTTCTAATATTTTTGAGGAAATGTTTTGAATCATCAGTAATTCCTTGCAACTAATTTATCAGTGGTGCTATTGGCTGATCAATTTCAGGTAGCTTCACTTTGCCGCTCGCACAACACATTCCTCGAGTTTCTCCTTTAAATTTCATCGCTTTGCAGTGTGGACAAACTTTATCCATTTTACTGATTTGAACAAATTTTCATGAGGTATTTATTGTATTGAATATCTGGTTCGTATGAAAAAGCAATTCGATGGTACGAAGCATGGTTATTCAAAAGTTGCACTTGCATTCGTCTTCGGCGTTGATCTCCGGGTGGCACTTTTAACGGGCGACAAAATATCACAATAAATAATAATAATATCTTGTTGAAATTTTAATCATTTCTTTCATATTTTTATTTATTTATTTATTTACGCCCATTTAGGCTTTTACATACATATATACACTTAACAATATTTACGAAATTATACTAGTAAATAGTGCAGGAAATGACTGTTTACAACACTTGCACATAAACAAATATAAAGCAAAAATACTATTGAATTTGATCCACACAGTATGCAGGCATAAAATATAAAAACAAAAAAATACAAAAATAGCTTCTCTCCTTCAGCCGACAAAACACCACCAATATGCTAGTCAATTCAAACAGTTTCTTCAACACATTCCCCTACTTGATGAAAAAAACTTCATTAAGGTATGCTAATATATTGAAATTGATGTATTAAATATATCAACTACATCGGAGTATTTGTTTCCAAGCTATTTAATCCGTCGCATAGGAGTATAATATTGGCATGTTGACTTAGAATTGCTACAATAATATGGTAGGTACTGTCTTGTGACTGACCTGCCTGGAGTATGAAAGGAGATTACATATAATAAATCAGGGGTGTCAAACATTGAATTAATGATTTTATACAAACAGGTTAAATCGAAAATGATTCTACGATCAGATAATTTTATTAAATTTAATGAACGAAGTAGGTTATCGTAATTTAGGCATTCACTGGGAATGCCCATTTTAAAATTTACATATCTTAAAAATTTATTTTGGATTCTTTCAATTGCATGTGAATGAACCTCATAATTTGGGGACCAGACCGTGGAATTATATTCTGTATTACTCCTTACTAGTGACATATATAAAGTTTTTACAGTATTGACATTATTAAAATCACTAGATACCCTTAAAATAAATCCCAACATTTTCAAAGCTTTATTGGTTATTATTTCTATATGCTTGATAAAGTTGAGTTTCGTGTCAAACCAAATACCTAAGTCATTTGTTGCATATATGATTCAGACCGATTGAAATGGGCACGGAATTTTTCATTACTTATTCTGTGACAAACCTAGGGAATCCCCTTTCTTCAAATGAATGTATAATAATGTCATCTTGATAACTGCAGCGACTGGCAACACCGTCCGGGTCGAATTTTGTTTTGCACTTGGATTTTTATGACTAATATTCAGTGAGAAAGATTAAGAGAGGTCTTTGGGCGATGCGCAACAATTCTAAGAAAGTTTCATGGATCGTCACGTGTTCCAATGGATCGTCAAACCATCCATGTGTTCCAAGTACAAAAGTAAGAGGAAAACCATTTTCTTGTTCTGGGTGTAGTATCTGAGCTTCAGCTGAGGACTTAGCAGATTAACTCCTGGGTTAAAACCAGTTTCATGTTCCGAATGATCTGTCAAAATTCCAGTAGCGGATTAATCTGCTGACACATTTCGAAGAAAATCTTTCTAATATTTCTAAAACTTTTTATTTCAAACCATTCCACAAAATTCATAATTCGTAGGAAAACCATACTACGCATTATATGAGAGTAATACTAATTAATTTAAAACCAGTTTTGTGATCAGAATGTAAATTTCCAGTTATGGATTCATCTGCTGACACATTTTGAAGGAAAACATTCTCTTATTCGAAGTGAATTGGAGGTTATCCATCACATACCCACCCGGTGTAAGTAACAGAAGGTTACTGTTTAACAAGGACTCTAATTTTTTTTATAGAACGACCCTACAATTATAATTAATTAAAACTAGACCCCTATTATCACTGCATACGTTGTTATCGAGCAGTATGCAAGTGCTTAATCTGATGACAAACCGTTTAGTATGGAAAAGGCCCGAAGATATCGATGTAGGAATTGGTTTATTTATGACTCAACCGTTGAATAACACCCCCAAACTGTTTGGGAATTCCCCCTAAGCAGTGATTGCAATACGCGCACAGCCTCTCACCACTTACTTCAATTCCATCTATGGGCAGAATAAAGAATTGATATAATATGATTCTTTGGTTAATTCGAAGCTGTTTAGTTAGATGTCGCTACGCTACACTAAAAGGTAGTATTTTTTTTCAATCATGTCAAACAATGAACAAACAGTTTACTAGTATATTATCATAGTCGATGGTATTTCTTAAGGTAGGGCACAGGTATTTTAAGGTAGGGCATTGCCCCCTAATGCCCCCCCTAGCTACGGCCCTGTGTTGAGATGAATGTGCTGCTCGTCTTCTTCGCGCTTCTACTCGTAAGCTTTTAAGTCTTTCTTCCCGACGATTCGCCAGTTCTTCTGCTCGCCTCTGAATAATTCTAACTCGAACATGTTCATTATCGTCTAAACGTTCTTGATCAGTACGATTTGATATTCTCTGATGATCTGCGTTTGCGTGTCGAGTACGACAGCCTATGTTTGAACGTGGGCGAGGCATCCCACGAATGGTGATCAACTTTGAAAAAACTTACACATCAATCAACTGGTCACAGTTACACTTTTTTGACCCTTTGAAAATTTGTCATATATAATTCGATTTGTTAATCTGATTTTTTGTAGGTTTTGCAAAGTTACGAACTGACCATTCACTACTATTATGAATAAATTTAAAACGCACAGAGAAAACAAATGAGTGAAAATTAGTAATATAATTTGTTAGATATAATTCTACTTTTAAATCCGATTAAATTCTTTTAATTCCTAATTGTAGGTATCATAAATTTTTGTAACTTTTAATAAAATTAATAAAATGGCAACTTTAACAAAATTAATATTTTTTTTTATAAATATTATTATTATATTTATAAAAAAAAAATATTTTTTTTTTTTTTTTATAAATATAATAATAATATTTATAAAAAAAAATATTAATTTTGTTAAAGTTGCCATTTTTATAAATATTATTATTATTATTATTATTATCATATATTTTAAATATTATTATTGATAACAAAAAATGAAAATATTTACACAAATAGTTAAATCGCCATGCAAAATTAAAACCATAAGTTCTGAAATCTTAATATATAAAACAAAGTCGGGTTAGTTACACTATTTATAACTCGAGAACGGCTGGGCTGATTTTGATGATCTTTGATTTGTTGGATTTGTCTCCGCCCCGGATAGGATAATAACTATTAAAACATCACAAAAGTTAACGAAATAAATAGTTATAAAGAAATTTATTTTCCCCATACTGAACTGCAGCAATATTGTGAGGGGTATAATATTGAACTGTGCATGAATTCCAAACATTCAAAAACGTCAAATGTCAATGTGTTGATTGTTGTGCATTTGTTTTTAATCATATAATGATGCCCTTCTTTCTTACACACTCAATGTCAATAGTCGAAAATGAGACAAATGGTGAACGTATGTCTGCACACCTCCAAAGGAAAAATACAATAATTATAATAAATCTCTGAAATGAAACGCATTTTTTTACATAAGCTCCACACAGGAGGCCCTGAGGAAAATAATTTCTCTCAGGACCTATGCCATCTTAAGGGATGCTGTGTGGAGGATCTTTTTAAGGAATGGGGAGGATAGAAAGTTCTGGGAAGGAAAAAGGTATGAGGGGTGGGTAGGAATCTGGGGGTCAGTGTGTCCGGGAGTGACGGACGTATGAATCCATCCCTCCAACTGTGGTACAAGGCAATGGGTCGAGAGAGTCTGGCTGGAAAGGTCAAAAGGCCTCCCTCAACCAGTTTCTCTCGATCCAGCCAGCCACGCAGCAGGTGGGCAGGCGCATCAACTGCCAATACCCGAACATAAGTCACCTCATGAACCCGGGTACCCCTGCTAAATCACCAAACGTACAGAACCACTTGGGGTGATCTATGGCAGAGGTATTGGTTATTCAATAAATGGTTCCCGGGGCGGCGGCACCCGTATCCGCCTCCCGAATTCCAGTAAGTAATTGTAAAAGTAAGAAAATCACAAAAATATAAATCCGTACACAACGCCATCTCTGATAATGACAAAAACAAAACACGGACAGTTGCGCATTGATAATTGCTTCATTGCGTAATTTTTAACTTAATAAAAAAACTAAATTTATTTCAACAGCTATTGATTCTGAGGCGGTACGAAGTTCGTCGGGTCAGCTAGTATCCAATAAAAGTATCGTGCGTAAAAACAGCTAATTTTTAAATGTTATCTTCAATAGATAACATAACACTATTATGGTTTATTTGAAATTGAAATAATTTATCTATTGACATGTTGTCATTTTGTCTAACGACCCAATAGGCGATAATTTTGGGGCTATTCATAAGATAAAGATATCTTCACAAATATATCGGGTGTCAAAATAATATCATTCATCGTTAGACCTATAATATATTTTGCCAGAATAAATAAATGATAAACGAGTAGATAATATACAACATATGAAAATATTATTAATCATTAATCATCTATGTACTTTGAATTTGGTCGAAGTCTATGTAACATGACGTAGGAACGCAGTAATGCTTGTTTACGACCCTAATAATTTTTGTTTGCTCAAAACTCACATTTTAATAATTTCCGGCGAATTCGTAACTCTAATAACTTTTTTATTCCAACAGAACACTTGGGATGTAAGTACTTTCTATTTAAGACTATAAAAAATAATACCTTACCATTAATATATTTTACGTACAACGATTTAAAAACTTTATAACCCGTTTTCAACTATAAAGTTAGTAAAAAGAAGTAAAGGTTAGTTAAAAGTTAGTAGATAACAATAAAGTGACTTAAAACAAAGTATTTCCTTTAATTTTATTTAAAATGTCAAGTCACAATGTGTTTGCTTCTTTTGAAAAATTATAAAGTTAGTTGTATTTTGTTCAGATTTTATTTTTCTAGACGATGAATTAATAACTTCGGGAGTGTGACATGGAGACACATTTTAAATATTTGTAAAGAGTGTGTGCCAAGACCGAATTGTTTGGCGGTCCGTCCTCTCTGCCTACCCCTGCGGGGAAACGGCGTGATGGTTAGTTAGTTAATACGTTCTTCAGAATGAATTAAAACGAACGCGGTGGAAAGGTCGAATCTCCAGGCCGGCTAGGGTGAATTCGACCGTACGTTCGTCCAATACGCTGTGCTGCGGGCGCATATATATGTTGGCGAGCTCACTTTTCAAGGCTCCTCGGTTGGCTTATTGGTTGAGATTGAGTGGTGAAGGTTTCATTTCTACCGCGTATGAACTGCACTCGATTTCTTTTTTTGCAAGAGTGTAATTTATTGTTTCCTAGCGTTAAATCAGCTATGAAATTACTACTTTTATTTAAAAAATGTCTTTTTTCAATCAGACGCATCAAATAAAAAAAGGTCGTTTCTCACTGATAATATGAGAAACTAACACAATGTTTTTTGTCAAAACCGGAAATAATTAATTGTCACCAGTTTCCTAATCTAACAAATGTAACCATGCAATGAATAAAGATTTTTTTTAAAGTTTTTTTTTTTAAGTTGTTTAATTTGAAATTAGCCAATGGTCAGTGGCGGATACAGAAAAAACTCAAGGGGGGGGGTGCTAAAGATATAAGAAAACTAAAAAGTAGACAACGGGGAGAATACGACGAACCGCACAAAGAGACTATATGATTTTGGGAGCCACCGCTGGTCTGGAGCCCCAAAATACTTTAAAAATACCCTCGACTCTGTGCGAAACGGGCGGTCCGCTTAATAGATTCTCCCACCTCAACAGACGGATTGCAATCTTTAGAACACAGGCGTCGGGTGGGAATGCTATCCTTGTTCTACCGGTATTACAATGGCAGATGCATAGTCGGGAAACACGCCAAACGCGTGCCCAACATTTGTACACGGTTGAAATTTGTCACATGAGAACGGGTCGTTTCTTCGACTCGTTCTTGTGTTCAACAGCTCGGCAGTGGAATGATTTGCCGGCCTCTGTGTTTCCCCCTTCCCACAACATGGGTCTCTTCAAGACCAATGTTCATTCCTTCCTCTCCTCAAAAAGACTCTCCACACAGCATCCCAGATGACATAGGGAAATTATTTTCCTCAGGACCTCCTGTGTGGAGTCAAATCACAACGGTGCTAAAGAAGTTTCCACTTCAATAAATAAATAAAAGATTGACGGACCGCATATTTAAAACTTGGCTGGCCACAGGGAGCAGTAGGGCTGCATTCAAGGGAATCGAATACTTGAGTCGGGCCGTGTTAAGGGTACCTTTACATGAAACGACGTATGAATGTAAATGAAGCAAAAATTTAAATTTAGGATGTGAGTGTGAATTATTTATTGGATAAACAACACCTCTGCTATAAGTCATCCCAAGTGGATCGCTAAGTTTGGTGACTTAGCAGGGATGCCTGAGTTCGTGGGATGTGATTTTTCAAAGTAGTGGCGGAAGCATTTGCCCACGTACTGCGTGGCGAGCTGGAAAGGGCTGGTTGAAGGAGACCATTTAACCTCTCCAGCAGGAATCCCTTGACCCATTTCCTCGCATCGCAGTGGGAGGGAAAGTTTCATCCGTCCATCTCTCCTGGACACACTAACCCAGAGAGTCCTAACCACCTATCATACTTTTTCCTTCCCCTATTTCCTTTCTCTAAAATGACCCTTCAGATAGCATCTCCAAAGACATTTTTTTTAAATAATAAAATAATAATAGGTATATTTTGTAATAGTTACCCAAAAATGACAGTGGATAAGTTTATGTATTCGGGAAGTATATTTACGAGAGATGGGGAGTCTGATAGAGATATTGAAAGAAGGGTAAATGCAGGTAACTCCGCATTTATGGAGGACTGAACGCCGCGGCCGTTGGCGCTAATAAAAAAAACTGTCGAAAGAAGCGAAGCTAGCAGTCCACAATGGAGTGCTTTTTTTACATTAACTCCACACAGGAGGCCCTGAGGAAAACGATTTCCCTCAGGAGGAAACATAGAGGCCGGCAAATCATCCCACAGCCGAGCTGTTGAACACAAGAACGAGTCGACGACCCGTTCTCATGTGACAAATGTCAACCGTGTACAAATGTTGGGCACGCGTTTGGCGTGTTTCCCGACTACGCACCGGGGTACCAACCCTGATGTATGGCAGTGAAGCATTAAACTGGCAGAGGAAGGACTAAATGCTATAGAAAGCCATGTATGATAGTGTGAAAAAAAAAATTAAAATAATGCAAGGCTGATACAAGCGTAATAAATAAGATTAAGAAAAGGACGCTTAGATTGTTTAGACATGTAGAGCGAATGATTGAAGAAAGATTTTCTTGTATTTAGGGTGGCCAAGGGGGGGGGGGGGGCGCGCGCCCCCCACGCCCCCCCCCCTGTATCCGCCACTGCCAATGGTGAGATCATTCAAAATGGACATTTTATATAAATAATATATTTGAACGTCCGGACTTTGCATAAATAAAAGTGATTATTTTATTTGTTTGATAATCAGTAATCAGTATCACCCTATTAAACAATAATACTTTAAATTATCTTAGAAAATATGTTATGAATGAAGAACAATCAATGGGTATCCCTTTTGTGCATATTTGATTAGAAAGTAAGCTAAACAAAAACGTAATCTAAATTACATAAACGATTAATTATTAATGATTTATGTACTTAAGTGTAATATAAAAACCCTCTACGACCAAATTTGAATTCACTGGATATATTTAAATTGAAAGAGATCAACTTATATGTCCCTAACGCGTATACTTGTGGAAGATCCCTCGCACTTCGTGAGAACTTCTGCCTATAGCCCAGTCACTGGGGGATAAAAAAGGCTTTTAGCTGCAAAAGGTCGTGTAGTAGCGATTTTGATATAGGTATGTTCTTTAGATTGGGACTCTAAAAAAAAAAGTTTTCGACCTTGGGGGGATCGAGCTCGAGCCGCCATCTTGGTTTGAAGGTGCCAAAATTTAGTTTTTTCAAAATAATTCCTCAACGTTAGATTTTACAACAAAAATGTCTATTGCAAATTTTAAGAAGACTAAATTATGTACATTTTTTGTTTGAATTTTTTTAATAAATCTAATATATTATGACTTACAGCGGTAGAAAGAAGAAAATTTTGACAAAAAATCGTAAAACTCAAGTTTTCATGATAAATTTTGTAAGAACATATTACACTGTATTACACCATATCATTTTAACGTATTTCCACAACACATATAGCAAAATCTATTTCAAATTACAGTAATTTTTCGTGTTACATAGAGGAGAGAAAGAGACGGCAACACACTGCGTGCCTGCAGTCCTGACTGCAGCGTTGCCACCTCAGCGTCTATATTGCTACTGTAGCAATATAGACGCTGTAGCAGGCTAGGATCCCACTATGACAAACCCGACGTCATCGAGTGCATGGATGAAACTACTTTGTAGTGATAATGAACGTTTAGTAAGCCTTAAAAAAGCTGGTCTTCCAGTACGTCTTCATTGAGTATACGAATGAAAACAACACGATGCAAAACCAGAAGACATATCAGATGAAGGAAAACGCTTTCTTATTGCTTTGTACGGGGGTGACATGGACGAGGAAACCTTGGAAGAAGTTCACTACCAACGTTTCGCAAACTCTACAATTAAACATAAATAAATGTCAGTTCATTCATTTTTCCAAAATAAATAATCCTATATTTTTTCAGTATTCTTTAAATGATGAAAATTTCAATTGTGTTAGTGAAATTGAGGATCTAGGCATTACGTTCGACAGTAAACTCACCTTTATACGTCATATTAATAATATTATCAACAAAGCCCTTAAGACTCTTGGCTTTGTTTTGAGAGCTGCAAAAGATTTCAATGATTTAGACACATTTTTTATGTTATATAAACCCTTGTCAGATGCCAACTTGAATACAACTCTACGTTATGGTCTCCCTTTTACAACATTAATTCAGAAAACATTGAAAAATGGAATTTTCTAAGGATTATAAACTATAAATTGCATATTCCTATACTAAACATTGATTATTATAATTATATTGCATATTATATACATATTATATTCATATACTAAACATTGATTACAATACCTCCTGGATAAAACGTCTCTATTGAAACTTTCAGAAAGAAGAATAAGCATAGATTTAATACTATTACATAAAATACTGCATTACAAAATTGACTGTCCTGAATTACTTCAATTTATCAATATCCATGTTCCCCAAAAATCATGTCGACATTTATTACCCTTCTACTTCAATAACGCCAGGACACAAATATTATCAAAATTCTCCGTTTCCGAGACTTCACAGTCTCGGAAATAAATATTCTAATCTAGGTGATATATTTCATTTAAAAATAATCAGTATAATGTTGTATATTCTTTCACTTTTATTCTTCTGGGTAGAAAGAAATAGATTTACGTAATTTCTGCAATTTTTGTTTATTATTGAATATGAGACTTCTTATCATTTTTACATAATACGTATTTATTATTTTATTATTTGTTTTGTTGTTACATTGTATTGTGTTTTTTCTTTTCTCATTGTATTATATTTTCTTCATTGTTCGTTACTCAACTTATAAACTATAAAGTAAAAGCCCATCAGGGCGTGTAATAAATAAATAAAATAAAATAAAAATTAAACTTCTCAATGTAACTGAATTTTAAATATTATATCATATGGAAGCAAGGAAGTGATAAACCAATAGAGAAGTGTGCGGTGGGCGTGTCTGTGAGTAGGTAATGTAAATGTTCCCATACTTCTGGCATTTGAACAAAAAAATTTCAAAATGTCAAAATTTACAAAAGTAAAAAAAATTCTTTACTAAAAAAAAATGTGGTCCTGTTTAGGGCCTAGGAGTCGGAATGTCTGAAGAAACGTTTAATTTCAACAACACTAACAATACCAAAACTTATGCATTTAGATTATTTATTTAGTTTTACATAGATTGCACAAAAATGGAAGATGTAGATATCAGTGGCGGTCCGTGGGTTTTCAGTGACGTTGTTGTAGCTGAAAATTAGTTTTTTTAAAATTTTTTATTTAAACATTTTGTATGAAGATCTTCAGGATCACATACTAAAAGATCTTCATACAAAAAGTTAAAATTTAAAATAGAATCGTTTTCAGCTACAGCAACATCAGTAATGTCATATTTTTCAATTTTAGCATTATAGCTAACTGCAAACTGACGGACCGCCACTGGTAGGTTTCTAATTATTATTACTTATTTATATTTTTTTGTGTAATACCTACATAAAGATACACGGGCAAAAGGTGGATATGATAAGGTTTGCTGACGATATTGCTATGGTTGCTGAAAGCGAAGAAGAACTGCAAGAGGCCTTAACAATCATGCAAAGCATTCTTCAAAACAATTGCAACATGAAGATAAATAAAGACAAAACAAAGCTGCTAACTGTAGGCCGAACGCAACATCAGGTGAGAGTAGAGATGTCAGGAGTTCCACTAAAGAACACCAAGGAGTTTGTCTACCTCGGGAGCAAAATACGAGTAACATGGGACGGTCGGTCTAAAAGCGAGGTCGACAGCCGTACACACCAGGCTAGGCTTGCATTCAATAAAAGGTCGAAAATAATAGAATCGAATAATATAGACCTGAAACTGAGAATACTCCTCATCAAGACCTATGTATGGAGGATCTTGATGTACGGCTGCGAAACATGGTGCCTATCCGAAAGAGATAAACGGAGACTAGAGGCTTTTGAGATGTGGTCCTATAGAAGACTATTAGGAATTTCCTGGAGAGACCACATCACAAATGAGGAGGTTATCCAAAGAATCGAAGGAGGAAGGCACCTGCTCAGGACCTTGTCCGAAAGGCGCGCAAGATGGATCGGCCATGTAATAAGACAAGAAGGCCTCTTGCATGCCATAATGGAGGGTATGACCAAGGGGACAAACGCTAGGGGACGCCACGCCGAGAGTACCTGGAGGACCTGCTGGTGGACGTGCGCTGCTCATCATATGCAGACTTCAAAAGAGCCGCACAAGACAGGAAAGAGTGGAAGAAACGTATAGATGAAATTGCTGCAAACCAATCCCACGATTGAAACCAGAGAGAGAGAGACCTCACAAGAGTTCCAACTGCTCCCAACCCAACCCAACGTCTCTGGGTCCAGTAAGATTATGGCAACCCCAATTGGAGTAAGTTGCGAGGTTGAAGGTAGTTGGGAAGGGAAGGCGGACTGGATGACGAAGGTGGGGGCGTACCTGGCTATTCAGATCTAGTCACCAAACGCGGCTAAAGCCTATTCAAGCAATATTTCATTCTTATTGGGGGTCTTACACCAGGGCTATACTGAGAACTGAGAGTATGTTTCACTCTCTATCACGCCGCCAATATAATACGTAATTTTTTAAATTAACAAATTGTGAAATAACACAAATTAATCAAATAAAATTGACTTGCGCACGCCGGGATTGCCAATCGAGAGCCTTACCCACGACCACGGAGGAGGTCTTATGTGATTTAATTGTTATCGTATTTATTAAAAATAATAATTTCTGTGTTGTGTATCTGCGTCCATGTGTAACTCGAATTCAATGATCATTGATTGTGGGAACGATTCGTACGAGCGATAGAGTAGCTACCAACATTATTTTATTTAAAGTAATTAATTCATCATTCTGTAATTATTTTGTTTTAATTTTTGGCAGATGTCGTAATTTTTCATGTTTACTAACGATGTTCATTCAAAGGTTAAATTTATGATTTTCCATTGAAAGGCAATGATGCCAAAGCTGTTTGTTTGTGATGTTTTTTGAGCCAAATATGTTTGTTGAAGTGAAAACTTCTTTAGTACCGTTGTGATTTGAAACTCGATAAAACGAAAAATAGCGACACTAAAAAGAGACAAACATATACATTTATGGAATTTAGCCTGCGATATAATGAGATAGTATAATTTCCTCTTCATGTGGTGCTTCGTAGCCTATCGGTCTCCTCTTTGTGCGGTGCTTCGTGGCCTCCCCACTCTTGTCTACTTTAGTTTTCTGTAGGATTCACTTCTACCGCGTGTGAATTGCACACTCTAACTAACTAACTAACCATCACGCCGTTTCCCATCAGGGATAGGCAGAGAGGACGGACCGCCAAACAATTCGTTCTTGGCATCCACTCTTTACCTCACTCACATTCATGCATCGTCTCATAAATACTCTTCTATTATTCTGACTTTTGACATGGCCCGACTCAAGAATCTGATTCACTTGATCGTGCCATGTCTTCCTCGGGCATCCCCGACTTCTACCATTCACATTTTTGTCACATATTCTTCTTACACCACTTTCTTAATTCATTCACTCTACACGCCCAAACCATCTGAGGGTCCCTTTCTTAATCTTACTCATTACGGTTACATCAGCCTTGAATTCTTCGCGGATCTCTACATTTCTCACACGATCGTACATGGTTTTACCACACATTCGCCTCAGGGATCTCATTTCTACAGCACTCAGTCTACTTTCATCCTTCGTCTGCCAGTTTCATGCCTCACTGCCATACATCAGGGTATAGCACTTACATACACTAGCACTTCATTATGGACGGCTAACTTCGCTTCTTTGGACAGTTTTTCGTGGGCGCCAACGGCGTTCAGTCCTCCATTAATAGAGTTGCCTGCATTTAGGTACCCTTCTTTCGATATCTCTGTCAGCCTTCCCATTTCTTGTAAACATACTTCCCAAGTACACAAGTTCGCTTCTACCGCGTGTTAATTGCACACTCTGTTTTTTTTTTTATAAACAATTTCAGCTTCACAAATCTTACAACTAGTTCAATATATTTGGGATGTTATTTAGGACATAGAAAATACGATCTTTTTCATTCCTGAGATTAAAACGCTCCGACAGCCTAGTTACGCAGGTACCTACCCTAAACCCTCCAAAATAAATGGGTAAGTACCTACTTCGTCATCTGGCAACATCTGTAAAACTGAGAGACAATCCGGCAACACCGCAGGACACCCTCTATTATCTTTGACTATTCAGTACCTACATACAATCTATGAACCATTATGTTTCACAGATGGTAAGAATTTACATAGTTTTGGAAAGTCCAAGGTTGCTAAATCCGGCAAATTGTACATTATAAACCCTCAGTCTGACCAGGTATATTTTCCAAGCCATAAAATCTATTGTTTTGTTAGCGTCCTTGCAAATTGTATGTGCATTTTTCGGGAAGAATGTGCAAAAATTGCCAAAGGCTAACAAAGGAAGCTTAGATAATGGTTATACGAAACAGTAAAGTTGTTTGAAGAATGTTACTTGCCATCGGTAAGAACTAAGAACTGCGCGAATTTAGAAAAAAAAATATTTAGGAACATTTTAAAAATAACATCAAAATAAGCCATCTATGTCTGTAAAATCAGGCATTTCACGCAAGTATTTCAACGAAGCCTTCTCAGTGGAACTGGTTTCATCGTCCATTTTATAATTTTTCCTCTTTTATCCTCGCATTAGAAAAAACACATATTTTAATACACAATTATTTTTTGCAATGTGTTCCGTTCGCGCATGATAAAACTTTAGGGCTGAAACCCTAAAATTAGACCATTTTTTTGACAATAACGCAAATGGGTGGTACATTTTTTTCAAGTTACAGCTTTGGTAGGTATTCGGTTTTAGGTCACTGATTTTGCCGTTCAACACTTTATCGCTAACGAGAGTGTCGAGGTGTAAGACTCTCGACTAGCAATCCGGATGTAGCGGGTTAAGGTAAAGTATCGACAAGCCGCCGCATGCCGCTAGACTGTAAATAGGCATAAAATTTGAAAAGTAAAGTACCTTTAAAACTTTAAACATAATTACCACAAGAACCATCGGTTTCAGTCGGGATAGACGGAAAAATATGCATTAAAATTCGATTTTCATTAAAAGTTTAAAAATCACCATCTCCATTACGGCCATGTTTTTTTAAATGGATTTGACATTTGCAAAGTTTCGTTTCAAACTAAAAACGCATGAATTATTTAATTTACCTAAACTAAGAACCTAATAACCTATTTTGTGTTCGTAAATAGTTGTTTCATGTAATAATTGTTTATATACCTCAATGAATAATTGTTGAAATGAAGTATAATTTGCGTAAACTGTGCATAAAAATGCGGCGGCTTATCCATAAATTAATAATATATATTCTTATACGTATTACAGATAGCACAATGGGCCTACGGCATAAGTGTTCAAGGGAACTAATCAAAGAATATACATATTACTAATATTCTTTTTAAGATACGCTCAGTATCGCCCTGGTGTAAGATCACCGTTCAGAATTAAAACATTGCTTGAAATGGCATTAGTAGCGTTTGCTCTGGTTTGATGACTAGATCTGAATAGCCAGGTACTTCCCCACCTTCCTCTTCCCCACCTTCCTCGTCCCCATCTCATTCCCCTCCCCACAGCATTCAGCCTCACAATATACCCCAATTGGGGTTGACATAGTCTCACTGGCTCCAGAAGAGAACAGCTGAGACTCTTGTGATGTATTCACATTAAAACTAATCGTATAGGTATTATTATAAATAGGGTGCAATCTATCTATTGGATGTGATTTTTATCCTTTAATTTATTTACAATAACAAACAAATTTTATTTGATTAATTCCTTAAAATGTTGTCAAATAATTGAATCCCGCTACCTTTGGATTGTGAGTTGAGTAACTTAACCCCTCCACCACGGAGGCCAACAAACTTACAAAAAAACTTGACTGAATATATAATTGATACACGAAACCATGTACAATGTGACCTCAGAATGGTACCATAGTAAGGTCACATTATTTTCAACATATGTAAAAAAAAAATAATAATACTGAAATACATTTGGATAATTACTTTAGCCCAGTTTTATGTAAAATCACCTCGTGGGCAAAAACGTGGATAATCTCTATTTTTTTTGTTTTGAAAATTAACCCAGCAGCTCTGGACTCACACCTCACACCATCTTTCATCAGATCCTCTTTCAAAACATTTAATTAAAAAATTAAAAAACCTCTAAATAATAATATACTTGTTAAGCGCATTAGGAAATGTAATTTTTTATTTTTTTTTATTTACATATGCATATATATTACAATACATTACAATGTGATCATTTGTCTCTCCAACTGGGCAGAATACCCGTTTCAGGACAGCCAAATTGTATATTTAGTTCATAATATTCTTAACAAAGGAATGGTTTCGTTCAAGATATCACGGAAATTTGCTTCTGTCAAGACAACTTTTGAGAACATTAAGAATTGTATATAATTAAGGGATGGTTTCTTTATGTTTTTAAAAGAATCGCAAAGATGTGATTTTTTCAAGGTCAATTTGGGGAACATAAATAAATGCGATCAGGGTGAATGCATTTATTAATGTTCTATGAGTGTTTTCTTTAGTGAGATCATAAGTAGGAGATTCTTTCCAGGCCATTTTAGAGAACATTTACAATTGCATAGTCAGAATTTACACATTTATAAACCAATATTTGACATATGAATTCTCAATGTATTTATAGCTATTTAATTATAATAAAGTACTATGGTTTTTAGAATTTCTTAAATAGTAGAAATTACACAATTATAATCCAAATATATGACAAATGATTTTTCAAGCTTGTTTTGGAGAACATTAATTTATTGTTGTTTATTTATTTCTTTTATTTTACGCCCAGAGGGCTTTTACATAAATAATAAATAATAAAGGCAGTACCTCCATCTTTAACATGAGAAAACAAATAGTTAAGATAAAGTTGCGATGTGAATAAAAAGTATATAAATTAAATAAAAATATAAGCAACAAAAATTTAGTACAGTGTGTATCTATATATTTATTAGATTACGAAATATTCTCAAGTTAAACAACCTAAATGAAGTCTATTACGCACTAGTCCAATCATTAATTCAGTATGAAATCATTGGATGGGGAGGGGCACATAAAAAAATTTTAAGTCCTGTAAAAATCGTACAAAAACTAATTATTAAAGTGATTTGGAAAAAACAACCAACATACCCTTCAGCATCATTGTTCAAAATTTTCGAAGTACCAAAAATTGAAGACCTCTATAAAAAAGATTCAATATTACAAATATTCAAAGAAAATATACTTAATCAAAAAAATTAAACTGAACTCATCATTAAGGCATAAATTTAACATCCAAATTCCTCTATTTTCAACACAACAAATGTAGGTACAATAATTATACTTACAAAGGCATAAAATATTTTAATAGCCTTCCCGAAGAAGTAAAAAAAAATAACAGATTTTGTATCATCCAAAAAAGGTCAAATTAATCTTTAAAAAAAAATTAATATCACCAATCAAAATGTTAGGTATATCTTCATTTCATGCCATTTTAAAAATTAACGTCACAACATCCTAGTATGTACGTAACTTTATATTTATTATACATTCTATGTAAAATTATATTATAATACTTAATTAAATAATTATGAAATAACTCCTACGCCAAGCTCAAGAGCCAGTACTCTTAATTGGCGTAGAAATTCATTAAGAGGGCATTGCCAGAGAAAACCAGAAATACGTAATTTTCAAATCAGATTTTAGACGTATTGACTCTTTTCCACAAAAAATTATAAATGGATTTCGAAAGATTGTTCTTTTATCTAGCATTCATATGTAATAAATTTTGAGATTTTTTTTTAGTTTTTAGTATAATAAGGTTATCCCATAGGTCGTTGGCAGATTTGTTAAATTTTCACAAAAGATTTTGTATTATACCACACCCATTTCAAATAATATAATCATGCAGTAAAATAAATCAATACATTATCTAGCAAACGCATGTTTTAGAATTTTAATTTTAGTTTTAATAAAATCATTAAAAAATATATACGTACATGTGTTTCTTGACGAAAATTGGTCCATTTGTGTATTTATTTGCGTACTTACAAACTAATAGATTTAAGTTTTTTTTTGCATTGTTATTAAATTTAGACATTATTGAAAAATGATAAATACTTATAATCAAAAAATAATTACAAAAAGTACATTATTTTTATAGTTTTATCATCACGCCTTTCAGCATTTTTGGAAGAAGGTATAAATTAAAGCTAATTTGGATTGAAATAAATTAGATATTGAGTTGTAATTTTAAAAAGCTGGTACGGAGAATACTTAATCTTTCTCATTGTAACCGCCCTACATGATCGTAAGAACAACTTTCGACGAAATGTAGATTTTCGTCCGCTGGCTGGTTAAATGCTCTTAAGATATGTTTTTCACTTTTTGCTTTGCCTAATATTATGTTCAATGCTGTAACAATGTTATAAATAAATAAAAAATAATAAATACCGAATCGGAAGGCATTATATTATGCACCTAATGTATAAATAAGTAAATAAGATTAAATATGACAGGACATAGGACCTGGTGCAACAAATTGATTCTTATTTATTGCAAAGTTATATTGCATTAATAGATGCTTCTCAAACGTTTTCATAGAACAGCCATTAAAAAAAATTCATGGTGCATACAAACAATTAGAGATGTAATGAATAGTGATTTGGCCGAATACCAAATGTCCAAATACCGAATATTAGGCCGCCGAATGTTCTTTTAGAAGCTCTAACAATTAGTTGTGATAGATTAGTAGTACCGAAACCGATAATGATTTTAGCTACCTAGTAAGAAAAGAAACACCATTGAGAATTGTACATCGTTTGTAGAAATTAACGAAAGTTTGTTTTATCTATGGTCAGTTATCAATATGTGTGATCACGGTCAACAATAAGGAACTCCAGTGAAAAATATTATGGCTTTAAAAAAATATGTTCGTATAGACCAATAAACGCTGATTCTGAATACATAAGTTTTATTAAATAATATTATACGCAGAGTTTTTTAAAAATTCCACTTTTAATCGGGTCCTAGAAACACGCCATCAAATTGGGAGTTTCAAAATGTTTTGTGGTGACGTCACTGCTCATCGTGTCGTGACGTCACCGTTAAGTCATTGTATGGGAATGTAGGTAACAAGCCGTCGTATTAATTTATTCGTTTATTTGCATACTGTTTATAGAGATTTAGTTGTTGTGTTTATTGATACATTATTTAAGTCAAAATAATTCATTTGAATGCTGAAAAGAAAAAAAGAGATTCCTGAAGCGTATGTGTGGTAAAACCATATATAATTCTGTGAAAAATATGGCGATCCGCATGCAAGGCTGATGTAAGCGTAATGAGTGAGATTAAGAAAGGGATCCTCAGATTGTTTGGGTATGTAGAGCTAACGAACGAAGAAAAGAGTGTAAGTGAATGGAAGAAGAAATAGGAGACGCCCGAGGAAGACATGGCACGATCAAGTGAATCAGATACTTGAGTCGAACCATGTCAAGAATCAGAATAATAGAAGAGTATGTATGCAAAGAGGTTTGGCGGTCCGTCCTCTTTGGGGGAAACGGCGTGATGGTTAGTTAGTTAGTTATTCTTGGCAAGAGTTTCAAGGCTTCTAAAAGACAGTAGCCCCTACTTTGAGAGGCACTGACTTATATCATAAATAAAAAAACAATAAAAATTGAAGAGGTAGATTAATAATAGTCTGATAAAGAAATAATGAACCATTGGTATCACTTCTGCGAATGCATTATTATCTCACCTGACATACCTGGACAGTGTAGATACAGGGTGTCAGGAAATACTTGGCAGAATTTATCCTGCGAAACCAGGGCTTATTCGGTGTTATGCATTTTGATACCATTTTGGTCTCTGTCGACATTTGTTCAATTAAAAACTTAAATTGGAACTCCCAAGTGGAAAATGCAAGCAACAAATTAAAAAAAAAAAACTAAACTATTTTTTCAAAACAATAAGAAACATTTTAGATAAAGAAAAAGCTAATTAAAATTTATTATGCATAAGCCCAATCTCATCTACAATATGGTCGTATCGGATGGGGAAGCTCATGTAATTCCACTATAAAACCAGTCCTCACAGCTTAAAGGGCAATTTTGAAAATTATACTTAGATTCCCCATCAGAACTCCTACATCTATGTTTTTAAAGCTCTGAAACAATAATATACAAAAGATATTCTAATGTACGCATTCCAAAACCAGGATAACTTTATACAGACAAACTCGGGCCGATTCACAAGATTCAAACGACAACATTCCACCAACCTACAACCAAAACGACTTTTGAGAAAGAAATATGTAATTCTTCTCTATAAAATCACTTAATTTACTCCCTCTTGCAATAAAAACCATTTAAAAAATAACCGACTTCAAAAGAAGCATTAAGATATGAATTATGGACATGGGAAGGACGAATATAGATATAATTTTGCAAGCTAACAAAGATTAATGCTTGCATTGTACTTTCTTTTAGATATAACATTATAAGTTTCCTCTGGTAATATTTTAACATAGATATTTACTTATATTTCAAACACGAAAACTTGTACAATGTGACCTTAGAACGGGGTACCCTATTAAGGAAACATTTTATCTAAAAAATTGTAAAACAAAGAAGAAAATAAAATAAATAAAAGCAAATATTTTTATTTCACTTGTCACCACTGACCCGACAATTGGCCCCCCGAAATGATATTTACTGAAAAATTATAATTTTTGCGCATTATTTATCAGTTTCAAACGTAAAATCGACTTCGAAAATACTTTTACTTGGTATGAACATCAAACCAATTTATACAGGGTGTAAGGGACGTTCTTGACTTACTTTAACCAGTGATTCCTGACATTATTTTGAGTAAAAAATGTAAATTAAATTTTGATCTTTCAGTTGCTCAAAAACTAGCCGGAAAAAAATCGAGTGCAGTTTACACACGGTATAAGCGAAATTTTACCAAAACAATCTCAACCAATACTTAAAAGTGAGGTCATAATCAAAGCCACCAATGAGCGCAGACCAGCGTAATTTCCGTTTCACATCTCAACCAATAGCAGCCTTTAAAAGTGACATCATAACTAAAACGGCCAATGAGCGCAGTTGATGCTTCGCAGGTGCAGTAATCGTCATTTCCGTTTCATCCGAAATCCAAACCACAGTGGGGATATAGAAGTTTCACTTCAAAAATAAATAAAAACGAAAAGCAGAGATCAAAAAAGATTTTTTTTGTTCCTGTCATTATGACGTGGATTCACCAGTTTTCCTTTTATACTTACTATGGCGTTGCGGACACCGTGTAGGTATTTTTGAAACATTGTTGACTTTGATTTGTAGTTTGTATGCACATTGAACTGGTTCTAGTATTTCAATGTAATTCCTACCTTTGATAACGATACTTTAAGCGTACTTTTTTGCCTATATATGTACTATGTAGATAGTCGTAGATACTATTAAAAAGGTAAACGATAATATTATTACTTTGAAGTAAAACACTTTTAACTTATTATACTTGTGATGTGAAAAAATAATCGATTACGAAAAAAATCGATTTTTCTCCAACGAAAATATTCCTCTGTGAAAATCGGCGAACTTTACTTTGCCGCATTTGGACTTCGCAAATATGTTAATAACGTGGCGAGCAATTCGCGCTCTATTTATAATCTATTTATTCAAAAGCAGATTTTGCTTTTAAGATGATGCTGTCAGATTGATTTTGTTAACGAATCACAGTCATCTTTCCCCTCTTCGCCCCCCCATAGTTTGGTTTTACCCCTCATCTGTATCTTCTCGTCTATTAAATTTGGATGTCTATGGCACACACTCATTCTACGTCATACAAATGCAATTTAATACCAAGGGACAAAAGGTTTCAAAATATCACTAATAAATAAAAAAAAAATGTAAGTTGTTACTTCCACTAGCAAGTTTTTTTTATTTTCTAGGCAAAAAAATGAAAAAGACCGGGGGCGTAACCAAAAGGCAGGCGGCCTTTTGAAAAGAGCTCCCGTTAATTTTTTTTTTCATTTCAATAGCGAAAAGTGTTCACTGCAGTGGCGGACTAACGAGGGAGGGGAAGGGGCGGCCCGCCCCGGGCCCCTGGTCCTAGGGGGCTCCCAGCGCCTCCATGTTCCGTTGATCTAATCCTAAACAAGGCTTTAAGGCACCAGGACGTAAAAAAAAATGTTTCTCATTTTTTTATTCAATTTTCTGAAAGATGCATTTGTTGAGAATGCTCTCACCAAATGAAAAATTGATAGAGGTACAACATTTTATGTGAAACCGTTTGAAACAGTTTGTATGTCGAATTATCCTTCAGCAAAACATTGAATTCGTTTTTCTCATAACTTTTTTAACACGTTTTTCAACATGGTTGTTACCATGGAACTAAGATTGAAGGGAAGCGGCAATACTTTCGGAATATTACGGGGATAAGCGAAAAACCTATGTAGCTCGCAAACTTGTAGCCGTCTAGTGGGAGGGGATAGAAACGGGGAATGTGGCTAGCTTGCGGGGGGAAGGCGGCGCTCTGGAGATAAGGGCCGAACTGTGAATGGGAATCATTATTATTTTTATATTTTTTAAACTTTCGTTAATTTTTTTTTAAATTTTGGACATAAAATATAATAGCATTGAAAAATAAGTAATGAAATGAGGAAAGGGTAGTAACAAGGAGACTGGAGACTTATGTGTTGTTTAATTTTTATTGTTCCCTATACAAGTTATTTTAAGTTACCTTTATCTACTAGGACGTACTTAACTCATTTTTTGCGAAATCAAGATTTGTGAAGCGCTTGTCGAAATACATCGGCCTCACTTTTTACTTGACAATTGCAAGTGGGTAAAATAACTAGTGTTATGAACTCGCTGTAACTCAAGGCGCCATTCCTTGGTGCTATCATTGCTTAACTCATCAGTTTGAAATAGATTTTAATTTATCATATAAATAGTAAGTATGGTTTTTTATACGTATTTTAAAAAATCAACAGACTTGCAGTGAAAATTTTTGTGCGTTCTATTCTGATGTATACTGGTGCTTGAGTTTTAAGAAAGGAGTGCTCGATATTAATCTTAAGAACTGTATTTACAGTTTTACAATGATAACAAAAAAAATAAGTGATAGGAACAAACACTGCTTGACTTATTTGCGTGGGAAAATAAATTTTATTTGATTAAATTGTGTTTTTCATAATTAATTTATTTAAAAATAATGTACATATTATATTATACTAGCAGATCCGGCCACACGTTGCTGTGGCTAACGTAAAAAAATTCCACGCCATTACCCAACCTTTATAACCAACGCCATCTGTTAAATTAAATCCACACCGCCCATTTTCCAGCCCATTGCCCGCTGCCCGCTACCGCTTAACCAGATATATTATATGTTTCAATAAATTTACACAAAACCTTGACAAATTATATATCTAAACCTTTCTCATGAATCACTCTATCTATTGGTGAAAACCGCATGAAAATCCGTTTGGGTAGTTTTTGAGTTTATCGCGAATAGATAGACAGACAGACGCGGCGAATAACTTTGTTTTATAATATGTAGAGATATACCATATAATATATCACAAGAATCCCAACTGCTTCCGTCTGTAGCATGTACGTTGTGAGGCTGAAGGTAAATGGCGAGGGGAAATAAATGGTGGAGAGAAAGCTGGAGAAGTACCCGGCTATTCAGATCTAGTCGACAAACACGGCTAAATCAATTTCAAGCAACATTTCAATTCTGAATGGTGGTCTTACCTACGCCAGAGCGATACTGAGAATGTCTTCCACCTGGACCGTGCCGGGAATATATTTTATAATGTTTTTAATTATAAAATGTTGAAAACACAGATCAATCGAATAAAATTTATTTCGGGATTTGAACCCGCGACCTCCGGATTGCTAGTCAAGAGCTTTACCCCTCAGCCACGAGGGCATGTCAATGTGACTTTTACATAACAATACAGTGATTATAAACTTTGAATTAACGTTTTAAACATATGTAAAAGGAGTGGTAAATTAGTAGGAAGAAAATCTAAAAATAACAGTGCAAAAAAGACAAAGTAAAAAATTTTAAAAATGAATAAGCTAAATGATAAAAAACATATACCTATGACATGATTAATAAAAACATAAAAGTTTTTTGGTAATTTTTAATTATTATAATTTAAGTTGACTGATTCGGCCCATTGGCAGTCGGAGTTCACGTGATAACATCGGGCTCATGGCGATGGCGGTTGAAATGAACACGCCGAAAATTACAAAATGTATATTTAAGCTATGTTTAAACATTTACATGTGAAAGGTAAGACCGTCTTTTTTCTTAAAGGTCTTCATAGAACTACTTTTACACAATTTTACGGCACAGTGGACCATTTTTCTATGTTTTATGAACGTTTTTCTGGGAGCTCTATGCGCGACCGAGGTGTAAAAGCCAATGTCAGCCATCTAAAAACCGTTCGGTAAAATTTTTGAAAAGGCATGCTTTGGGCAGTGGGGCACACTTTACATGCCGTCTCTCTAGTATCCATACTCACTCTTAGGTTGTTACATATAAAAAAAAACTATAAATCCGATTTGCATGCACTAAGTCTTAAAATCCAGTGTCTATAACACCACCGAGAGGAATTTTGATATCTAAAAAAAAAGAAAAAATGGCGGACCAGCGCTTTTTATTGTCGATTTTTTTTATGGAAAAAAAACCACTGTAAGCATTAACACTGAATATGTACTTTTTTTAGTTATTATCTTGCAAAATTTCACTCAATAAAGATATATTATTATTACGTCATACTATTTACATAACATTTCATACGTATGCAAGTTTTCATATATATTGTACCATCAATCATCGCTCAATGGGCGACAGACTCCTCGGACAAAACGTCACATAACCATTGTTTTATTAATTAAGCATTATTAATATTATTATTATCCTCTTGTTTATCCATTCTGTCCGTTAAGAGCGTTTAACCAGCCAGCGGAAGAAAATCCACATTTCGTCGAAAGTTGTTCTAACGATCGTGCAGGGCGGTTACAATGAGAAAGATTAATTATTCTCCGTACCAGCTTTTTAAAATTATAACTCAATATCGAATTTATTACAATCCAAATTAGCTTTAATTTATACCTTCATCCAAAAATGCTGAAAGGCGTGTTGATAAAACTATTAAAATAATGTACTTTTTGTAATTTTTAAAATCTTTTTTGAAAATTTAACAAATCTGCCAACGACCTATGGAATAACCTTATTATACTAAAAATTAAAAAAAATTCTCAAAATTTACTACATGCGAATGCTAGATAAAAGAACAATCTTTCGAAATCCATTTATATTTTTTTTGGAAAAGAGTCAATACGTCTAAAATCTGATTTGAAAATGACATATTTCTGGTTTTCTCTGGTAATGCCCTCTTAAGCACTCAATCAAAATCGATTGATATTGTTCTTTGCGACAACTGAACACCCATTTTTTAAGGTTCGTCAACCGAGTTGAAATCACCCATGCCGTGAATGAGTAACTATCTAATTCGTGTTGAACCCATCCTTCAGTTTTCCTTCCTTCTTTCACCTTAAAATATTGCCCAATTATTGGGGACAAAGAGAAAGGGAGATATGGCTATATAAATGGCCTTCGTGGACAAATGGTAAGGTTCTCGACCATGGGCGTAGCCACGGTGGGGTAAGGTGGGGCGTTTGTCCCACCTTGGCTATCCGATGCATGACCTCTGGGATTGTCGACCGAGTCGCGTTTTCAAATTTACAGCACTTCATAGGATGGTTTTTCCTTCTTCCGTTCATATTCTTCGTAACCATTGAGCCTAAAGCATGATATATTGTGGAATGCTACTTTTTTCGGTACCTACTCTAGATTTTTATTTTTTACCCCACCCTTAATCAAAACCTGGCTACGCCCATACTCTCGACCAGAAATCCGGAATTCGCGGGTTCAAATCCCACCTTTTGCAAGTAAATTTTATTTGATTAATTTGTATTATTTCACAAATCACTCCTATTGTTTGGTTAAAATATTTTAATTTTTACATTTATAGGAGTTATATTTAAATATAAATTAAAAAACAGTTGTAGATTAATTTCCTAGCCCCCTCACTACGAGATCATATACTGAGGGGACTATGTTTTGGATAAATGATTTAAAATAATATGTACTTAATTTATTTGCGGCACGTTCCACGGTTGAAGATACTCTCAGTTTCGCCCTAGTGTAAGACCATAATTCATTATTGCTTGAAATGGCTTTAGCCGTGTTTAGTGACCAGAGGCGGTCCGTTTGATAGATTCTCCCATTTTAACAGACGGATTGCAATCTTTAGAGCACAGGCGTCGGGTGGGAATGCTATCCTTGTTCTACCGGTATTACAATGGAAGATGCTCCGAGGAACTAGCATCATTGATCCCTTCGGCACCGGTGCATAGTCGGGAAACACGCCAAACGCGTGCCCAACATTTGTACACGGTTGACATTTGTCACATGAGAACGGGTCGTTTCTTCGACTCGTTCTTGTGTTCAACAGCTCGGCTGTGGAATGATTTGCCGGCCTCTGTGTTTCCTCCTTCCTACAACATGGGTCTCTTCAAGACCAATGTTCATTCCTTCCTCTCCTCAAAAAGACCCTCCACACAGCATCCCAGATGACATAGGCCCTCAGGGAAATTATTTTCCTCAGGGCCTCCTGTGTTAATGTAAAAAAAAAAAAATATCTGAATAGTAAGGTATTTCTTACTTTCCTCTCCCTCTTCTCCCCCTCCCGACTACTTTAGCCCTACAATATACCCCAATTGGGGATACCATCATAGTCTCACGAGACGGTTGAGAGTCGTGGGACTCTTGTGCAGTGTTCACATAAAAATGGCATGGAAGGACCGAAAAAATTGAAGGAAAAAACCACCGTAATGGTTCTTGCAAAGTCGATAAGTTGATAGTATTAGAGATCGTATCAGTGCGGTAGGCATAACTTTTTGAAGTAAAACTTCTTTATGCACGCTTGACTTGGGGAGTAAGCTGGTGAATACTGGACGAGAGCGTTATGAAAAGTGTGATCGGGCGAGGCGAACGGTCGGGCAAGGCGAAAGGAAATTGAGAGAGAGACTAATTTTTTTTTTTAAATAGGCAATTCACCCCAAAGACAGTGCTTTGTGAACCATTATGGTTAATTTTCACCAAAACAACAAAACACTTTACAAATCAACACAAAGTACATACCTACTCGTACAACACCCAAAACACTATACAAATCAACACAAAGTACATACCTACTCGTACAACACCCAAAACGAAAACAAAGAACTTCTCCAAACTCCTTTGGCTTCTTCGGACAATGATTTTTCTTCCATAGACAATGATATTTTAAACACATAACTTGTAAACTATACAATACACTACCGCTATGATTAGTGAAACACGAGTACAAAAAATGACCAAATTCAAACACGAAATAAAGAATAGGATTGCAAATAAAGGACATCCCATTAGTGTAACATCTGTTAAAAAAAATCATATGTAGATATGAATATCAATTTACATACAACCCAACCTAAATAAAATAATAGAATCTTGTCAAACCTAACTTCCATACTTATTCATAGCTGTACGAATTCCAATGAATGTAGTGAGTGCCCCAGTATAGAGCGCACTTCACAGATAAAGTACCTCAGCCTCACCATTGATTGACCCATACCTCAAATGGAACCTACATACCCAGATCATTGCAAATAAAATTAGAAAAACAATACACTTCTTCAGATCCATAAGGAACTTTCTTAACTTATAACTCCTAAAAACGATTTATTTTGCAATCACCCAATCTATCATTGAGTATGGTATCATTGCATGGGGAGGGGGCACTTCATCAGCTCTAAATCCTGTCGAAAAGGCGCAGAAAACAATTATGAAAATTATTCTCAAACTTCCTCTAACTCCAAACAGTGACCTTATATTCAAAATAATGAGAGTATTTGATGTTCGACAGATCTATGTAAAAACTATCCTCATGCATCTCTTTAAAAACAAACATGTGCTTTACGAAAAAAAATAAATTTAAGATTTACACGTAACTTCAACAAAGACATATTGCAAGTTCCAGCACTCTCTTCCACCTTTGGTCAACATAGCTTTAGATACTTTGCCACAAAAATATTCAACATTCTCCCAGAAAACATCAAACTGAGTCAAACACAGAGAGAGTTTAAAAAATATGTTAAAATATGGATACATTATAATGATCGAGCCTATAATGGTGCCCTCACCCAAACGCCCAGTCATTGACAGTTGTTATTGTAGTAATAACCTTGAGGTTTATGAATTGTGTAGGTATATGCAAACAATAATGTTAACTAAAATAAAGTTTTTGCTGTATGGAAACCTACTTAACACATTTATAAAAAAACCATAGATAAAATTGCGAGAAACAATTAACAAAAATTCTGCCTCAATACAGGTTCACCTAGTGAGGCAGGCTATGCACAACTAAAAATACTGTAACTATACTACTCCTGTGTAACCTTTCTTACGTTACTTTCTATTTGTTAATTTTTCTGTACTGATTGATGTAATCTATTTGTAAACTACATTGAACACGTAATTTTTTTAGTTATATTGTTGTTATTCCATTGAATAAAGATTATTATTATTATTATTACAATATCTAATTTACTTCTTCTTTTCTTTCTACATTTGTTTATTCTCTTTACAGGATTCACCTACACTTTCTATTAACTGTCTTTTGACTTCATTGGAAAATTATTCTATCAACCTCAAAAAAAGAATGTTAAAAGGTATATTTAACTTTAGTATATGTGTACGTGTGTTAGTACGCATTTATGTACTTCCTACATCTGTCTCGACACAGGTATGTCCTAGTGAGACTGGCATCATCAAAAATGTCATCAAACTTAACTTTATGATAGATATAATACCACAAAATAAATTCCAAATGTCGTATATATAATATTTACCACTTTCTCGCACGTAGATGCCACTGGTTTCCGGACACCATGTATAGTGGTTAAACTTTATTTCATGGTAAACTTTTTTATGTATGTATCCAAAATTATTTTGGACAATACGTACCGTAAAAGTTTTAATAAAGTTAATATCTATGTATATAAAAATCAATACGTATGTTTCTATGTACGCATTCAATAAAAACAACAACTAAATCTCCCTAAAAAAGTATGTAAATAAACGAATAAATTAATAAGATGGCTTGTGTCATATCATACATTCCCATACAATGACTTTACGGTGACGTCACGACACGTCGAACAGTGACGTCACCTTGACGGGGTAATAATTTAATATTTTTTTAAAACTCTGCGTCTAATATTATTAAATAAAACTTATATAATCAGAATCAGCGTTCATTGGTTTACATCTCTATGATATGAACATATTTTTTTAAAGCCAGAATATTTTTCACCGGAGTTCCTTATTTGAGAATGACATTTTGCAAACCATCGATTGTCTAATCAAAATTCAATTTTCGAATAAACTCTTTAAATTTATGAATTGATGTACTTACCTATGGTACTAACCAAAATCGAATACTTTGAATCTAATAAAAAAATATACGTTTTTTTAAATAGGTTGATTGATACCTTTGTCAGGTACCTAATTTGATTTATTGTTCTTATAATATACAAAAACCAATGTTTGTAATGTATGAAAAATGGAAATTTGTAACGAAAATTGCAGTAGGTGGCACGCAAGCTGTTTGAAAATCTGTAGGTATGTACCGGAACTGAATATACCGAACGCGGTGGAGGGGAGGGGATCGCGGTAGGGGGGTGAGGGAAGGCGGGGAAGGTGGAGGGAGAACGCGTGAAGGGAAGGAGAGGCGGAAAGGGAACGGGACAATGGGAAAAGACACGCAGAGAGAAACAATTTCATTATTAGTGGCATTGCAATTGCAAAGCACGCCGGGAACAAGCAGTTTATTATATAATTTAAAATTTTAGCTTTTAATTTTTCATGTTCTTGCTTCAGAAAATAAATTCTATTATGATGTAAAGTTGATTATAACAATTTTGGTGTTATCTAATTCTAATTACATTGGACAATACGTCAGAACCTTTGCTTTAATAAGTCTAAGTCTATTTGGAAGAGAGAGTACGAAAACAGTGTGCGATATAGTTGTGAATGATGAATACTTGGAGCAGGTGGATGAGTTTGTTTATTTGGGAAGTATGTTTACGAGAAATAGGAAGGCTGACAGAGATATTGAAAGAAGGATGAATGCAGGTAACTCTATTAATGGAGGACTGAACACCGTTGGCACCAACAAAAAAACTGTCCCAAGACGCGAAACTAGCCGTCCATAATGGAGTACTGGTACCTACCCTGATGTATGGCAGTGAGGCATGGAACTGGCAGAGGAAGGATGAAAGTAGACTGAATGCTGTTGAAATGAGATCCCTGAGGCGTATGTGTGGTAAAACCATGTATGATCGTGTAAGAAATGTGGAGATCCGCAAAGAATGCAAGGCTGATGTAAGCGTAATGAGTAAGATCAAGAAAGGAACGCTCCGATGGTTCGGGCATGTAGGGCGAATGAACGAGGAAAGGAGTGTAAGGAGAATATATGACACAAATGTGAATGGTAAAAGAAGTCGGGACACCCGAGAAAGACATGGCACGACCAAGTGAACCAGATACTTGGGACGGGCCATGTCAAGAGTCAGAATAATAGAAGAGCATGTAAGAGACGATGTATGCATGTGAACGAGGCAAGGAGTGTGTGCCAAGACCGAGTTGTTTGGCGGTCCGTCCTCTCTGCCTACCCTTGCGAAGAAACGCCGTGATGGTTAGTTAGTTAGATAGTTGTTCCGTTAGAAAAAATAAAGTCATTAGTAATTAAATTAATTACTAATGACTATATTACGTAATTATAATTATTAATAATGATATGAGTTATTATTCTCTACACGTTCTGGTGGACGTTGGGCCGAACAACCGACCGTTATTAAATATCGCACGTAATTGGTAACAAAATAATTTCACAACGCCATAACAAACCATCACAATGCAAATATACTTTCAACTTTATGTATATATTTTTAATTATAATATCTTATTTATGGTGACCGGACAACTTAACAAAATAGCACTTCATCACCCTTCGATTCTATAATCATTAAAAGTGAAAAAAACTAGGTTTTTTGAAGTAAAAACTTCTTTAGCACCGTTGTGAATTGAAACTCGATGAAACGAAAAAGCGACATTAAAAAGATACAAACACACCTATGCTATCGAGAGAATGAGATAGAATAATCGGTCTCCTCTCTGTGCGGTGTTTCGTAGCCTCCCCACTCTTGTCTACTTTAACACCGCACCGTTTAGCACCGTTTAGCACCGTTGTGACTTGAAACTCGATGAATCGAAATATAGCTACACTGAAAAGAGACAAACTCCTCTATAGGATTTAGCCCGCGAGAGAATGAGATAGTATAATCGGTCTCCTCTTTGTGCGGTGCATCTTAACCTCTTCTAAGCATCTCCCACTCTTGTCTACTTTGGTTTTCTAAAGGTTTCACTTTTACCACGTGTGAATTGCACTCTCTGATTTTTTTATTTGAATACCGCACAAGAGTTTAATTGCTCCCGTCTGGAGCCAGTGAGACTATGGCATCCCCAATTGGGGTATGTTGTGATACTGAGAGTACTTATCTTCCACTCTAGAACGTGCCGCAAATAAAATACCTACTGTAATTAATTAATTGTGAAATACACAAATTAATCAAATGAAATATATATAGGTATCAATTTTGGAGGCGGGAATGGGTACCGCCGCCCCGGGAACCTTTATTGGATAACCAATATCTCTGCCATAGGTTACCCCAAGTGGTTCGCTACGTTTGGTGATTTAGCAGGGGTGCCCGGGTTATGGGGTGAGGTTTGTCTAGGTCTTGGAGGCGGATAACCAAGACACACTGAACCCCAGATTTCTACCCACCCCTTTTCCTTCCCAGAACTCTCCTCTCCTTCCTTTTCCTAAAAAAACCCTCCACACAGCATCCCCAAAGATGACATAGGCCCTGAGGAAAATTATTTTCCTCAGCGCCTCCTGTGTGGAGCTCATGTAAAAAAAAAAAAACATTACACGCGACCTTCAGATTGCGCGAAAAGAGTCTTACCCCTCGAACACGGAGGCTGTCAAGGTTAAATAGGTTAGGTTATTAGCTTTTTTTCGCCACTTTTAAGGGAAAACCCGGTCACCGAGAAACTAAAACAATTGGAATTTAACTAAACTGTTGCTGTCACTGTCGCCTTAGTCCCACAAATACTGAGCGAGAGGGACAACTGCACCTCAGGCTGATCAATTTGGGAGGCGGGTACGGGTACCGCCGCCTCGGGAACCATTTATTGGATAACCAACATCTCTGTCGCAGGTCACCGCAAGTGGTTCGCTACGTTTGGTTACTTAGGTGAGGTTTTGCGGGTCTTGGCGGCGGATGCGCCTGCCCACCAGCTGCATGGTAGACCGGATCGGGAGAGAATGGTTGAGGGAGTCCCTTTGACTTTTCCAGCCGTACTCTCTAGGAAAATCGCTTGCACCGCAATGGGAGGGATGGAGTCATACGTCCGAAACTCCTGAACACACTGACCCCCAGATTCCTACCCACCCCTACTACCCTTTTCTTTCTCAGAACTTGCTCTTCCTCCTTTCCTAAAAAGACCCTTCCCACAGCATCCCCAGAGATGCCGTAGGCCCCGAGGGTAATTATTTTCCTCAGGACCTCCAGCGTGGAGCTAATATAAAAAGAAAAAAAAATCTCCAAAACTGGTCCGATTTTATTTTTTTTTTTAATTTTAATTTTAACAATTTAGGTGGGTAGGAACTAATTTAACCCCTCGCCTGGTGTGTTTCAGTATTCAATGGGAAACTTTTTAATTTATTTCAGTCGCGAGTGTCAATATTAAAATGCAGGGAATGTGAGCATATGAACAGGTGTTCGCTGAAAATCTATAATTCCGTTTGCCGAGATGGTTTCATATCGTGCATCGAGACTGGTAACATGATTATATTTTATTAACTTCGGGTCTTTATAAATATTAGAAAAACATCTACACACAATTATATTTACCAATAGACCGATTGTTATTTCAATCTTATCTGGGGAGTTGGGACGTCGCGCGTCGATTTCTGTCGATATATATTTTTTTACACTAACTCCACACAGATGACCCGGAGGAAAAAATCGCTGAAGGCCTTTTCCATCTTTGAGGATGCTGCTTGGAGGGTCTTTTTAGTAAAAGGAAGGAGAGAAAGTTCTGCGGTGCGAGGCAATGTTCTGAGAGAGTACGGCTGGAGATGTCATAGGGACTCCCTCAACCGTTCTCTCCAGATCCGGCCTGCCATGCAGCTGGTGGGCAGACGCATCCGCCGCCAAGACCCGGACAAACCTCACCGTGGGAGCAGTGGGAGGTATGGATTTATACGTCCGTCACTCCTGGACACACTGACCCCCAGATTCCTACTCACTCCTTATATCCTTTTCCTTTCTACTACTTTCTCTCCTTCCTTTCCCTAAAAAGACCCTCCACACAGCATCCCCAAAGATGACATACGCCCTGAGGGGAATTATTTTCCTCAGGACCTCCTGTGTCGACTAATGTAAAAAAAAACTATATCAATGCTCATACGTCTATTATTATTTGGCTCTATTATTTCTGGTAATGTTACATTATCGTGTAAACACGCTTATGATCCGAGTAGTTTTAAATAATACGTTTTATCTTATATTTGCATTGTAATTTTTGGGTTCAAAGCGAAACCACTGGACGGTCATTTTGGAGATAATTTTACCTAGGTATACGGTTCGGTTTCCGCTCCTTACAAAATAATCTGCTGGGTTTACCAAATTTATCAAACAACCGCCGAAAGCTGCAAGTTATTTCAGGGCAAAATCATACCACTGATACCCCTATTATAACCTCTCCCTCTGTCCCACAAATGTCGCTTGTAACAGAAGGAGAGATCACAACGAGGTTTATCTGTTCTTAGGTAAGCCGGTACCATAAACAAGTACATTTGAGGGGAAATTGCCTGAACAATACCTTATTATTTATTATATGGATAGTAATTTATGACCGAACCGAAATGTTTGCGAAGGGCATGTTGTCCTCTTGGCCGACATGCATATTTATGTGATGTTATTAATTATTATTGCTGTCTACGAACAGCATGAAAAGTTTATTTTATTGCAGTATTATTACGTTATAGGTACAAAATGATAATTAACAACTCATGGCCTCCGAAGTCTAGCCAGTCAGGTCTATTTGTTTTTTGCAACAAATCATATAGGTCTCATAGAAATCGTTGTGTCTCCCTTACTATAATAGTTATAAATGTGATATAAACGGTATTAGAAAGACCAAACACCATGCTTTATATTAAAATCTAAAATTTACCACAAAATAATTAAAATGTTCACCCTTATGGATCCAAAATTTACCGCCGTAATTTCAAAAAATATGAAACTTGAACTTTTTTAATAATTATTTTTACATGAAACGACTAAAACGTGAGTTGACATACATTTGCCTATTAAAATATGTGTTTTTTATTATTTTTAATTAGAAAAAACGTATGGTGAGCCATTTTTAAACCTTTTTTTATGTTTGCATGTAAAATTGTTATATTTTAAAAATTATATGTTTATTTTTAATTATAAAATTAGAAAGCGAATTTCATCACTTTTTCAAAGCTGTTTTCAGTTTTTGGATACATTCAGAAATATTCAATTTATTTGGATTTTACTGCAAAACAGAATAATTTTTAACCTCTGACGAAATATTGTCACGGTCTGAGGAGCTATGGGTAAAGCTTTCGACTAGCAATCTGAAGGTAGCAGTTGCAAACCGTGGCGTTCGCAAATAAATTTTATTTGATTAATTTGTGTTACTTCACAATTAATTATTTAAAAAAAAAAACATAATATAGTATACTTTCGGCCCGTTCTCTTTTCCAGCGTGGACGATTGTCTCAGTTCGCCCTGTTGTAAAACCACAATTCAGAATTAAAACGTTGTTTGAAATGGCTTTAGCCATGTTTGGTGACAAAATCTGAATAATCAGGTACTTCCCCACCTTCCTCTACCCTTCTCCTTCTTCTCCCCACTACCTTCAGCCTCACAACATACCCCAATTGGAGATATCATAGTCTCATCGGCTTTAGACGGGAGCATTTGCGGCTCTTGAGTGGTATTCACATAAAAAACTTTTATTATGTAACTTTCGCGTAAAAATAAAATAAATAGATACTTAATAAAAATTTATTCAATTAAGAGCATAAACTGAAAATTTTTTGTTTGATTTTTCGGAGTTATTCTGAGGCGGTTTATAACAAAAATGGTGTTTATTGAAGTGAAAACTTCTTTAGCACCGTTGTGATTTGAAACTCGATGAAACGAAAAAAAGCAACACTAAAAAGGGACCAACACATACATCTCTAGAATTTAATATGTGAATGAGATAGTATAAACAGTATTCTCCTGTGCTGTGCTCAGTAGCATATAGGTCTCCTCTTTGTGCGGTGCTCCGTCTCCCCACTCTTGTCTACTTTAGATTTCTGAAGGTTTTACTTCTACCGCGTGTGAATTGGACACTCTGATTTTTGAAAAAATCTTTTTGTGTTATTATAGGTAGGTACAGTATTAACTTCTAATAATGCATCATAAATCATAATTCACAACTTACACAAAGATTAGAACACACTTATCGAAATTTTTTCGATAAATGTGTTCTTATAGAATCGTACCTACACACTAAAACCTCATCGCCTTAGATAGTTCCCATGTTATATTATCTGCACACAAAAAATAACGGCTCCCATGTATCGATAAATGCATTTCCGGCATAAAAACGTCTTATCTACGAAGACGTTGCACTTATCCAAAAATAATATTTAGATAAACAAACGAGTAGGTACATTTATATTTACATAACAAATAAAAAGAAAATCCTGTGGATATCCAAAAAATAATGCAAGGTTCTGCCTATTCAGTAAAAAATTCTTCCTGTGCATTCATAGGGATATACTTAATTATATTATATAACTAGCTGGTCCCGGCATGCGTTGCTATGCCATTTAATAAAGAAATTGTTTCACCCTTAGTGTCCTTTCCCATTCGCCCCGTTCCCCTTCCGCCACCCCTTCTTGTCCTGTGTCCTCTTCCCCTCTCGCGTTCCCACTCCGTCACCTTCACCTTCCCTCTCCCCACTCCACTCCCCCCCCCCTTCCCCCGTCCCGCGAACCCCCCTCCCGAGTTCCCCTCCCTCCTCCAAGGTCCCCCTCCCCCCTCCGGCGTTCCCCTTCCACCTTCCCCGCCTTCCCTCTTCCCTTTCCCGCTCCCTCGTCCCGCCAACCCTCCTCCCGCGTTCCATATATTCAATCCCAGTACATTCAATTTTTAAACAGCCCGCGTGCCACCTTTTACAATTTTTATTCAAATTTCCATTTTTCATGTATATTAAATTTGGTACCTAACATAGGTACCTATTTAAAATATCTAAAATTCTTGATTCGATTCAAACTATTAAGGGAGTAGGTACCTACTTTAAATAAATTTATCAACTTAAAGATTTTCAAAAATAGAATCCTGTTTTAACATTTTGCAAAATGTCATTCTCAAACACGCGAACTGTCAAACGTGCGATAGTCGTTAGGTTTTCTGAAATTTTCCAATTTTCTGCGCAATTTCCTTAATTTTTCTCTCCGTGAGAACCATCCTCGTACTTCAAGGAATATTCTAAAAAAATAATTAGCGAAATCGGTTCAGCTGCTCTCCAGATTTGCGCTTAGCAACACATTTAGCGATTCATTTTTATATATAAGATATATCAACGTGTAAAGTACCTATATTATTTTTACGCAGCATCGCGTTCATTGGTCAAATCATTGTAAGTACCTAAATGTAGTTTCGTATCGGTGATCGATGAACCGGCGGTGCAATTTTTAGCCATAGGTTGATATAATGGTTTGTATTGTAGTTAGAAGTAAGATTGTAGAAATGTTTGTACAGCGCCCTTGAGGATTTTTTCACAAAAACGGTGCTATAGTCTTCCAAATATCATTATTATTATTAAAGGCAAGCATGTAAGAAAAAAGGTTAAAAAATAGTTGAAGACGAAAGAAGATTCATCTGGCTTTGTTGTCTTCCCTAAAAAGCTGTTAACATCTTTGACGTCCCTGACTTCTACCGCCATTCACTTTCATGTCATTTTTTAAATTTGAATTAAAAAAATGAGTTTGAATTTCCTATGTTTTCATTGATAACTTTTTTAACACATTATTTGACTTCGATTAAAATTGTCGATAAGCGCCATTTTGAATTTTGTACATGTGTATTCCCTATTCTCAATTCGTGTGCATTGTGTACGAAACAAGTGAATTGTTTTCAACCAGCACCATCTAGCGGCGGCCGTGAACTCTAATAGCCGCGCGATTTGCATCCGGAAATGCAATTCATGAAAATGGGACGGGGCTCGCTATTTGCCGCTACTAGCGCTAGTTGCCGGGCCGCGATGACGTCATCACACAATTTCAATGTTGCCAGCTGCAAAGTGAAAACCTTTCCTGGTAAGTATTTTTTAGTAATGGTATTACCAGACTCACCTTGCCAGGGATTCTAGCAGAGAGCAACTTGACGGACGTAAATATCTCACAAATCGAGCTTAAACAGTAATTAAAATACTACCGTTACCGGCCTAATACCAGCTTCCGCAGTATGAAATTTTATTTACAGTTTGCACGTAAGGCAAAGGAATTCGCAATGTTTTCAATCTCCGAGTGTTTGCAAATTAATGATTGTCCCACCGCTTGCAATTTACGACCGTTCTCACACGGGAATGCATCTAATGAATCGTTAAATAAATTCTATTTGTTTTACGGAATGTTCAAATTAATCCAACGGCATTGTGTAATATGAATATTGTAATAAGTTTTTGAATGGAGCGAGGAAATTGTCACTTTGGACAGGGTTCTAACTACTTCACTTTACCTTGTTCTGAGATATGCGCTGTCAAAGTTGGCAAAGACGATTTCTTAGAATATATTTACCGATTTTTGATTTTGAGGTTGAATCTTGTGTACAGTATTTTAGTTTAACATATTTTAAAGGAAGATTAATAATAATTAATTACATAAGGTTCTAACTACATTTCCCTAATGCCACTCCAAGTCACGTTCTAATTTTTTTTTTTCAAAATATGTAATAAAATACTTTACACAAGAAAGAATCTGAAAATCAGAAATTGTTAAATGGATTATGAGAATTCGTCTTCGCAAACTTTGACACCTCAGAACAGGGCAAAGTGAAATTTATGTACCTCGTAAAAACGATCAGATACAAACAAAATGGCTATTGCATAAAGTTCAAAGTGTAGAACCTCGTAAAACAAATTGTAGCTTTAAAACTTGATATTAGACCTTCGTCACACAAAAATCTAGGTACAACCCAGACGGCTCTAAAAATAATTAGAAATGAGCTAAAGAAATGGTCTTACATTCAAAGATCATTTTTGAAAAAAATTGTCAGATCAAAGTAGTGTTGGGTAGGACACGACATCAGGTTGAGTTTGTATGAGTTGCTAAAATTCTGTAATGTCCCTCTAAAACTGTCCCTCCTCAATTGAGGTGAGGTGTCACAATATTTTCGCTTAACGGGGAGAAGAGAAGGGGGAGGGGGGGGGGGGGGGTAAAGAATATCAGAGAAGTGTTTTTTTTACATGAGCTCCACACAGGAGGCTCTGATGAAAATAATTTCCCTCAGGGCCTATGTCATCTTTGGGGATGCTGTGTGGAGGGATTTTTTAAGGAAAGGAAGGAAAGGAGAGTTCTGGGAAGGAAAATAATTTAGGGGGTAGGTAGGAATCTGGGGTTCAGTGTGTCCTGGTCATCCGCCTCCAAGACCTAGACAAACCTCATCCCGTGAACACGGGCACCCCTGCTAAATCACCAAACGTAGCGAACCAGGGGTGACCTACAGCAGAGGTGTTGTTGGTTATCCAATAAAGGTTCCCGGGACTACGGTACCCATTCCCGCCTCCTATGTTTGTTATTTTTGTAATACGAAAAATGGATATATAAAAAGGCTTACCCTCCCACCCCCTCTCATTCTGCGGTATCCAATTGCATTTAAGTTGTTCTAACCAATTAAGTTAAAGTAAATTAGGTTAGAAGAGTTAATACATATTACAATAAAAAAGGTATTCCACGTAGCAATTTATAATAATATGATACACGCTGTTAATATTTCATTATTTATGTTTTCGACGTATTGAGGTACATATCTAATTATATTAATTTACCAAACAATTTTACGGCTTTATATTTAACGTATGTATTAAGTTTCAGGTGGATATTTCAAAAGCTGCCTTACGTAAGTAATTATCTTTTAGGATATTTACCTACCATTAAAATAGATAAACAATGAGATTTCCCAAAGTCAACCTCACTGTAAATATTATTATTAGGCTAGCGTTATGCCACAATGTTATATTACGTCTTCATAATATTATCTATATACGTGTTTTTTTGGAAATATTAAATGAAACTGAAAGTATTTCGAATCCTGATTGTCTGAAACTCTTCAACTTGGGAGGCGGGTTAGAAATACCGGTAGAACAAGGGACAGCAACCCGTTGTCTTTGTTATAAAGATTACAATCCGTTTGTTAAGATAGGAGAATCTATCAAACGGACCGCCCATTTCTGGAATGAGTCAAGGGTTTTTTTTAGATATTTTGGGGCTCCTGATTAGAGCTGGCTGCCAAATTTAACCGTGGGGGGCACTTGCGATTTGTACAGGGTAAACTGTGCGTGTGCTATTAAAGTATCTGCGGGCCTGAACACTGAACAGTATGCCAATAGGTCGACGAAGGGCAGATGGACTTTCTCCTTCTTTCCTTCAGTTAAATTCAGAATGGAAGGGGCATACATTAAACTAGATCACTACATGACGCAGATGCTTTCTGGGCATGGGGAGTTCAGGGGTCGGCTTCATAGCTTGACCCTCTCTCCTCACCTAAACTGCGCATGTGGTGATACTAACCAAGACGCCAAGCACATTCTGTGGCACTGCGAGTTGATGAAGGAAGCACGAGAGGAAATGTTGGATGGTTTGCGCGGAATAACAAGACCAGCGTGGAATGCTGACCTTGTGTCGAACAAAGAGAATTTCGAATGCTTGAAAAACTTTGTCTAAGTCCTGGGTAGAGAGATGGCCTGTACTTAGAGTCGCCGACCTAGACTAAATTCATCTTTGTTTCAGGTGCTCCACGTATTGCTCCCGTCTTCTTCGGTCCTCCTCTATTACTCTTTATTTAGTGAATATGCTTTGAACTATCTATAATATAACTTATGTGACCTTTAAATTACTGATTACGTCTGACTATTTTTTTTTCTTCTCTGGTCTCTGCTAACAATGATTTATGTTTTTACCTCGATAGGTCATCTTGGTGAGCGATGGTAGTGATGACAGTATCGCTTGATACATTATCACTCTGTACTGATTCTGTAATTATGTTTTACATGTATAAATGCTCTTATTATTTTCTATTTTTCTTGATTAGTTTTGGTTTCCATTCTTTGGTGGCGCAACTGAACTGTGCATGTTATGTATCGTCGTTCTCCCATAGAAAGGGGGTGGGATAGACCCTGTCCATGCACATTGCCAGGCGAACACACACCAGAGCGGTCTTCCCGCGATCCGCCCGCGCCTCCCCCATCGACATGCGTTGGCCTGAGGCGTAACCGTGCGGTCTCGATGTCCTTCCGTCCCCCCTCCGGTAACCCGACGCTCATCTTTCCTCAAGGTCTTCAAAAACTTCCCCTTCTCTCCCAAGTACATTTCTTCGAGGCAAAATCGGGGAACCGGCTAAAGGACGCGGACTTCGAGCATCGTCTGCGGTTGGGCCGATAGCTATACGCATTCTCATTGGGACTGCCCGGTGGTCTATGGAATACTTTCTCTGGCTTTTTTTAATATATTTTATTTTATTTCCGCTACTATGGTAATTACTTACATTATAACATAATCATATAACTGTTTTTTCCTGATTACTTATTTTATTTACAGAAGGTTTCTTCGACTGGTCATAGCCGTTATTTTTATTTTTCTTTTTCTTTTACTAAAACTATTATCTCTTTTTGATGTTACCTATTTCAGAAGAATTATTCCACGGGCTGCTACTTCTATTTATCTTTTGTATAATGTTAATGTAAGTACTTGCATACTGCTTACTAACCCCCTATGCATGGACATTGGAGGGTCTAGAGTCGTTCAAATAAATGTAGCTTCGTTCAAAAAAAGTAGAGTCTTGACGTGTGCGGTGAAGGAGGAAACCATATGTTTCCTTATAACGCCGTTGGGAAAGTGGTGGGTCCCCTCCAATGAACAGTATGCCCAGCTTCTGAGAGGCTAACTTATCTCTGGATTCGATGGAGCCTCCGCACCTGAGCTGGTCACTTAGAGTTACCCCAAGCACATCAATGAAAAGCCTGTTGGGAAGGTTAATTACGCTGAAGGAGACTAGGTTTAAATTTTGATCCCTTTTAGACGTAATCGGACATAACTGGATTTTTGAAACATTAAGTTTAACGAGGTTATTCTTACCCCAGAAGGAAATGCTTTAGAGGTAACCGTCCATTTTCTGCTTCATACCCCTCCGAGCCGTTATGTGCCCTTTGGGGGCTTCTCAAACAAAAAGCTATGATGAACTATACTGCGTAACAATTAATTGTTACACATGTCAAAACGCAATTGATTTGCAATACAGATAATGTCGGAGACGGAACCGATCTCTGTGGGACGCCAGTATTTATCGAATACGAGGAAGAGGTAAAACCTCGGTAAAACCAAAGATATTCAAATACAAAAGAGATATGCTATGATGTCCGCGCAACTGTCAGTGGACTACGACCTAATCAGGGTAGTTTGCAAACGAAAAGAATTAGTTCATTTCGTTGATTTTTTGAAGGTGTGCATTAGTATTGGTTAACAATATAGTTTGAATACGGAAATATTTCGTTCATTTAGTTTAACGTTCGTTTGGTTTATTCGTAAATTATTCGTTTATTTAGTTTATTTGTTAATTGGTAAACAATATCGGCGACACCCGGAAGCGCAGTTCCACCTAGTAAAAACTGCAGATAGCACATCTATTATATTTCAATATCTTTGGGTAAAACCGTCAGCAACCGTCTGTATCACATATACAGGGATACGGGAAGTTGGTAGAGAATATCCAGTGCGACCGTTTGGGTCTCACCGGGACGTTCCAGGCACTGCCCCCAAATGAGCACCACATACGCGAGAAGATCACCGCACGAGTGGTTCCGCCGGTCTTCGGTAATTTTGTTATTTTCGAGGAAAGTGAGCAATTTGTCGTTAATCAGACGTTCCATCATCTTGGACAGAACTGATGTGATCGCTTTGGGGTGGGAGTTTGCCGGGTTGGAGCGTGTACCTTTCTCGAGAATAAGGTGAATGTCCACTTTTTTTCAACCAGAGGAAACAGAGTCACCATACTTCAGGGACATTTTGAAGAGCTTCGTCAAAATTGAAGCAATTTTTGCAGCGCACCTCTGCATCACCGGGGCAGGCATTCACCGTCAGGTTGACTAACTTTGCTAACATCAAGCCCACGTAAGACGTGGAGCATGCGTGGAGCACACCCCGATGCCGGATCCGGTTGGCCTTTTCAGTCGCGGTGTAGCAAGACGTGGCAGACTGGGTTTGCAGAAATTGCGACCTATTGAGCCAGCAAGCGAACCAGAACGCTCTGCTGCCATGCGGACATGCAGTCAGATTTTTGCTGATCTGCAAGTGGTGCTCGAAATTTGACCTATTTATGGTGCTCTTGTTTTCCTTAGTCATTTTGTTATTCGCTGAACTGTTTTTCGACGTTCGAGATATGTCGTAGGCTTGGAAAGCTGCGCTTTTACGTCCGATTGCTTAAGAGCATTGTCGACTAAACTACGGTTGTGACATTAACGACTAAACCACCAATTTATCTAAAAATAGAGCGGCAGATTTAAGAAACTTGTTAACCTTTTTTAAATTGCTTGGAAGGGATGATAGAGGCCGTCTTGTCACATTCTATAAATGCCATATGTGTGCCAGCTCCTACTTTTCGAAAGTGTTATTGAAAGCTAAATTGTTTCATTTGTTTTTTTTTTGGTGCTTCCTATTTATCTAAAATTGTTATGAAAAGTTTATGTTAGTTTGGGTGAGTTTTGGATGAAGTAATTTATTGTATTGGTGGTAAAATATTATATTATCTTCTTTAACCTAGTGACAAACCTAGTTGTAAAAGCGCCAGCGTTATTTGGCTTGGCCTATTTCAGCATATCGAGCGCCATACATTCCAAAATGTGAATGGCAGAACTGGCGCTTTTACAGTCTGTCACTAGCATTTTACTTTTATGATTGCCTGACCGTCACGAACCTCCGGTAGGAGTGAGCATATGTCGCTGTACAAATATAACAATTATTATTATAATAGAAGAATAAGGTTAGGTACAGATCGACAAACGCTGCAGTTGAGAGGGTAGATAATAATAATAATAATAATATAATAATAATATCTTTATTGAACAAAAATTTTAAGGTTTATAACAAACAAGAAAAAAGTACATCTTAGAATATTTTAAAAGTAACATTAGTACAAAAGTTAATAACAAAAAAACAATATACATATAAACAGTAGTTACTTAGAGAGTAGAGATTTGTAATTATAAATTTAGGTTTCTCGTAACCTGCCTCACTAGGCTAGCCTGTGTTGAGGCAGTTATTTTACATCAATTTATAATGTTGTGAACATACCTACACTTATATTAGAATGTAATCACACAATAGATTGGTTGCATTAATAATAACAATAACATTGGTACAATAATAACAGCATTGGTTCATTACTAATTTCGAATTTGGGTGAGTGCACCGGTAAATGCTCTATCATTATTTTTTATCCAAATTTTTATGTTTTTTTTGAAAATTTTTTGTGAATCACATTTTTTTATACTAATTGGAAGAATGTTGTAAAGTCTTGTTGCAAGGTATCTAAAGCTTCGTTGACCAAAAGTAGTATGAGTTATGGGAATTTGTAGTAAATCTTTGTTATTGTTTCGAGTATAGTGAGAATTTAGTCTTTTTTCATAGTATTTATGTATGTTTGTGTATAAATGAGTGAGGATTGTTTTTGCATATATCTGACGAACGTCAAACACATTCATAATATTAAAGATAAAGTTCGAGTCCGTAATTAGGGGTAATCTAAGAATTATTTTTATAATCGTTTTTTGTGCCTTTATGATTGGATCTAGTGCTGATGCAGTACCGCCTCCCCATGCTATGATACCGTACTCAATAACAGATTGACAGACTGCAAAATAAATCATTTTCAAGTGTTGCAAGTCGAGAAAGTTTCGTATCTTTCTGAAAAAGTGCATGGTTTTTCTTATTTTGTTTGCAATAATTTGAGTGTGAACATTCCATTTGAGATATGGATCAATTGTGAGGCCGAGATACTTTATCTGTGTAGTGCGCTCAATGTAGGGACACTGACAATATTCATCGCAATTCATACATGTGTGTATTCTAATAGTGGCATCATCATGAGGTTGACCTGTTATATTTATGCTTGATGTGATATATTTAGTTTTCTCTGTGTTCAATGTGAGTGTATTTGTATCTAACCACTTTTTTACAATGTTTATTTCCGTTTCTGCTTTATTGTAGACAGCTAGCCAAGTGTCAGCTTCAAACAATAAAACAGTGTCATCGGCAAAACTAACTATTTTTCCCTGAATGTTAATGTTACATAAGTCGTTGATATATAAAAGGAACAAAGACGGTCCTAATATGCTACCTTGTGGTATACCATAGTTAGTTGAGCGCTGATTGCTAAGTGTGTTCATTATTTTCACTTGTTGCTTGCGTTCATCAAGGTAGCTCTTAAAAAAGTTAAGTTCGTTGCCTGTAATACCAATTGTTTGAAGTTTGTTTATTAATTTACTGTGTGATATTGCATCAAAGGCTTTAGAAAGGTCTAAAAAAATTGAAATACATTTTTTGCTTTTGTCAAGGTTTTTTACAATAAAGTCAGTTACGGCGGCCATAGCATCTGAGGTACTCTTGCTTTCTTGAAACCCGTATTGATTTGCTGAAAGTAGTTTATGGCTGTCTAGAAATTTTACTAACTGAGCATTTATAATTTTTTCAAATACTTTGGATAGACTGGTCAGTAGAGTTATTGGTCTGTAATTGTTTATGTCTGTCTTGTTACCTGTTTTATGTATGGGAATAACAATACCTTGTTTCAGGTTTGAGGGGAAGTGTCCTTGACTGATACTAAGGTTAATTAGGTGTTCTAGGGGCAATGTAATTTCCGTAGACAGCGTTTTCAAAATCTTGGTTGTTATTCCATCAACCCCGGCAGAAGAAGTGTTTTTAAGAGAATTGATTATTTTTAGAATCTCTTCCCCTGAAACAGTTTGGAAATTGAATCTTCTATTGGGAAATTGAAGTTCTGTTTCAGCAGGTAGAGCATTTCTACAATTTGGTAGACGAGAAGCAAGATTTGAACCAATATTTATGAAGAAGTTATTGATGTAATCCGCAACGAGCTTGGGGTTTTTTGAGGTGTCAATAATTTTTCCGTCAATACAAAGTTTACTAATGTCCTGTTTGTCTTTGGTGTTTTGTGTATTTGTGGCTTCTCTTAGAATTTGCCATAATATGAGGGTAGATGTTGTCGATAAGTACCTAACTACAAAGAAAAAATCAATTGATTGAAAAAAGGTCGTGCGTTTGTTAGTCCCTATTTTTGGCGCTTGCACAGATTTTTTAATTTAACTTTATGAGTAAAACCTCAAATTGTAATATATAATTAAATGAAGACAATAGAGGTGTCGATATCTTTTTCTGATTTTTCTGTTTCCTGACTTTCGATTGAGTTTCGCTTGTATTGTCTTCATTTAATTAAAGATTTTGTTAATTGTTTTCATTTTACATGAATTTTACTACCGTACAAGAGTCTCAACTGCTCCCAACCGTCTGGAGCCAGTGGGATTATTGCATCCCAAATTAGGAAACGTCGCGGGTATTAAGGTAGTGGGGAGGAGAGGTAAGCGGGGAAGTGGAAGGTTGAGAAGTATTGGCTAGATCTGGTCACCAAACACCGCTTTCACTTTACTTTTAACTTTTTTTTAAAGTAAAACTTCTTTACGCACGCTTGACTTGGGGAGTAAGCTGGTGAATGCGTGACGAGAGAGTTACGGAAAGCGAGGCGTTTCGTATATTACTGTAGAGGCAAGAGAGAGAGAGGTGCGAGCACACATTTTCTTTCTCTCTTTCTCTCAATGCCAGTTACGTTTCGTATATCTAAAGACACAGTGCAGGCCTATTGTCTGTATCACACTGTAGGAGCAAGAGAGAGCAGTGCGCGCGCACATTTTCTTTCTCTCTTCCTATCGTACAGATGGAGCTAAAGAAGTTTTACTTCAGTTTTGTGGTCTAAAGCACACTCGTTTTTTTTTTAAAGAAAGACAAACATTCACAAAAAACAAATGTTATCGGGTTACAAATAACCCAACAATATTTAAAAAGTTGCTTGAGTCGTAGTGGATGACTTAGCCAGCCGAGGAATCGAACACGAAAATCGGAACGCCTGGGTGGGACCCAAACTCGATGCCCACTCAACCACTGACTTAACCACTGATTCTATTCTGAACACTGTTCTTTCACCAGGGCGATTCTGAGAGTATAATCCACTTTAGAACGTGCCGTGAATAGCCTTGCGTCTGTCATACACACTCGAGTTCACAAATAGATACAAACGGAAGTGTTGCCATTAAAACGCTAAATAAGCTACTTTTGTAATTCAGTTTCGAATTCAAGAATTCTTCAAAGGATGGCGCCACTTACGTTAGCAGGTCGCATAAAGACGTGCCCCCTAGGTATAAGGGCCCGCAACCCGGATTTGTACCGATTTATTACATATTTCCCAACACGGTAAGTTTTAAAGATCTTAAAAAAATATATGTTATTTTTGAAGATAATATCTAGACTTTGCCCGCGCCGAAACGCAAATTATATAAAATTCCCTCGATAGAAAAAATCGCAAAGTATGCTCCAAAAATTATTATTAACACGTTTGTTTCAGTTATTTTACAAGTTATATGTGTGAAAAAATTCACAGTGTTTCTTTAAATGCTGTTTAAGATAATGCCCGCGAGATTTTTGCTCTATTTTAAACGAGTCGTGTTTTATTAAACATTTTCGCAATTTTCGCATCGATTTTGTGGCTGTAAATGTTAGCGCTCTCCTCTAACATTCGTAATTTCGTATCTCTCCATCTTCTTCTTTTCTGGCCCGGTTGTAGAGCCATAAGTACCTACTACAGATTTGTAGAATTTGAGTGTCTCTCCGGATATGGAAAGATTGACGGCAATACTTAGAGTTGCGAATGATCAAATCACGCGGCTATATATTACATATTATGACGCCATTGCCTGTCGCGGTTACTTTGTCCCGGTGGCTAGCTGTCACTACATCACAGTGGATCCGACTATTTTTGGAACCAGTTCTTATCGGATTTATAAAATGGTCGCCAAAACTCAAACTGGGCGAGCCGAACCAAAAGCCGCCGCAGGTCCTGGCAGCAAAAACCCGCAGAGTGGGTTTTTAACTGCTAGTTTTATATTATTAACGAATAAATTGTGAAATATCAAAAATCAAACAAATGAAAATAATTTGCCGTGATTTAGACCCGCGTCCCCCAATTTCTTGTAGCCCAGGATTGCAACCAATAAGCCACAGAGGGCATCTATTAGATATTAATTTTGAATGATGCAATGAACCTCTTATAATTCTGCTGTGCATTTTTGCATCAAATAGCGTTTGCAAATAATGTACACGCGGAAATCTACATAATTACCAATGACATTGTTCATCTGTCTATAATTACATGGCGTGTCCACAGTCCACAGTCCACAGTCCACAGTCCACAGTCCACAGTCCACAGTCCACAGTCCACAGTCCACAGTCCACAGTCCACAGTCCACAGTCCACAGTCCACAGTCCACAGTCCACAGTCCACAGTCCACAGTCCACAGTCCACAGTCCACAGTCCACAGTCCACAGTCCACAGTCCACAGTCCACAGTCCACAGTCCACAGTCCACAGTCCACAGTCCACAGTCCACAGTCCACAGTTCACAGTACTCAGACCCCGGCCCACAGGGGCATGACAGGGACAGGGGTGACATTTTTTCTCAGAATAACCTTCCCCCTGTCTCTACCTACCCCGATGCTCCCCCATTACAATAAAGCACCGATGCACCAGATGTACAATTTGAAAAACACACCGCTTCCGCTTGCAAATAAATAATTTCAATTTTTATAATAATATTAATAATAAAAACGTTTATTCATCAACAGATTTTTTTACAATATACATTTTTTCTTTTATCATTGATTCTATTGATGAAATGGTCACTACTCGGCTACAATTCAGGATTTCTCCTGAAAAGCAGCTGGTTTTCAGCAGTGCCTCCTATTACTTAGTTTAGTTTGTTAGTTTATTACATACTTAGTTTATTACTTCGAAAAATAGTTACAGAAATTATTTATTTTTGTTAAATATACCTTGCTAGATGTTGTAGCTGTTCTGATATGTACATATTATTTCCATGACAGTTGATCCGCCGACAATTGGCCCCTCGGCGTGCTTACATACAATGTGCAGTCGGTTTAGGAAAAATACTGTATACCTAATTAGACAAAATTACACAGATAACTAAGTGACCCCGGAGGGGTGTGCAGAGAGGACGTACCGCTGAGTTTCTCTATAAACCGTATACACACCTGACACCAGTACCTAAGTACGAAAATCTTCACAATGTTTAAATTCGTTTGATATTCGAACGTCGAAGTCGATTTTACGCTTGAAATTGGTAAATAATGTACAAAAATTTATAATTTTACTAGCTGATCCGGCAAACGTTGTTCTGCTATATAAATTATTTCTATGTATGGATGAAAGTTTGATGAGGTGGACGTATCGCCATCTGTCATTCAACAACATAAATAATTTCGTTCTGTTTGAAATACGAATGACGGTTTTTTTTTTATATGAATACCGCACAAGAGTCCCAACTGCTCCCGTCAAGAGCCAGTGAGACTATGGCATCCCCAATTGGGGTATGTTGTGAGGCTGAAGGTAGTGAGGAGGGGAAGGAGATACGCAAGAAGAAGCTGGGAAAATACCTGGCTATTCAGATCTGGTCACCAAACACGGCTAAAGCCATTTCAAGCAATGTTTCAATTTTGAATGGTGGTTTTACACCAGGGCGATACTGAGAGTATCTTCCACTTTGGAACGTGCCGCAAATAAACTATATATTATTTTAAATGAATAAATTGTGAAATAACACAAATTAATCAAATAAAATTTATTTGCCACGCCGGGATTCGATCCCGCGACCTTCGGAGCGCTAGTCAAGAGCCTTACCGGTGGACTACGCCGGTTAAATTTATTCATACAAAAATACTAAATTCGCTATTATAAAATGGGAGGGTGGGGGTAGGGGTGAAAATTTGGAGTAATAGGTATTCTTAGATGAGAAAAAAAACAGAAAATTGTTTCTGGGTAGGGACGCCCTAATCACCTATCGGTACGTAATATACTTTACGACCTATTCTTATACTTAGGTACCAAATATACATTAAAAAATCATAGAAATCGGTCGAGCCGTTTCGGAGGAGTGCGACCACAAACACCGTGACACGAGATTTTTTTTATACATGGGGTCCGGGGGTACCAAAGGTAAGTGCATTAACATCGGGAGGTGATTCTACATTATAGTACAAGAAAAAAAGATAAATAACTTTTTTAGAAATTCCAACTTTTAGGGGTAGTTTTGAGGTAAAAAGATAAAATTAGTCCGGCGTGTGCGGCCAGATTTATTATTTTCCTCTGTTACGATACGGGCCAATCACGAGTCGGGCGCCCAGCAGGCTCTCGGCAAGTAAGGTCGTTCCCCACACTAAGGATTTTTAGTAGGTACGTCTTTTTGTATGGGAAAAAAAAGTTGGAATTTCGAAAAAAGTTGTTAATCTAAAATAAAAGATAAAAATCAATTTCTCCCTTGAGTGCTCGAAATTTTTATTGCGATCAGCTTGGAAATTTTCCACCCTGTTTAAAAAAAATCATACCTCTGAGTTTTAAAAGGAAGTCACGTAAACTGCTTACAGTGTTAGAGAGCCATAGGATGCCTCTATATTAGAATGTTTGTCGCGTATTTTTAGGATTCATAAAAAAACAGAGTGTGCAATTCACATTCGGTGGAAGTGAAACCTACAGAAATCTGAAATAGACGAGAGTGGGGAGGTTACGAATCACCGCACAAAGAGCAGACCGTACTAAAGGTCCCCATAAGGACGTGAACAACAGAAATTTTAAACAGTTTGATGATCCAAGCATACAGCAAATCTATGCCAAAAATTCTATTACATCACCTGAATACAATGATTCAGAGGCAGACACCTTACATACTCATAAAACCAGAGCCAAACAAACAGACATACTTAAGGCGGTACACAACCCTAATAATTTTTGATAATCATTTCCGGCGAATTCGTAACTATAATAACTTTTTTTATTCTAACAGAACACTAGGGATGTAAGTTCTATTTATTTAAGATTAATAAAAACAAAACTTTAGCATATAGTTTACGTACAACGGTTTTAAAACTTCATAACCCGTTTTTTAGTGGTAAGCACCAGATTTTATTTTTCTAGACGATGAATTAATACACATTTTAAATATTTGTAAGACGTTCTTCAGAAGTAATTAAAATGTACGCGGCGGAAAGGTCGAATCTCCAGGTCTTCTAGAGTGAATTTGACCGTACGTTGTACGTTCGTCTAATACGCCGTGCCGCGGGCGTATATTTGTTTACTAGATATTTATTAGAAAGCGTGTAAACTTTACACGCTTTCTTCACTTATGTCGTTAAGATTCCCACATTATTTGTCTTCGTCTTCTTTTCTTTGATAGGGCAAATTAGACAGAAGGTCCGTCCAATACACGGGTCGCAAATCGCAATTTGTATACACGGCTTCTTTGCTTACGTCGTTAAGATTCTGAATTTATTTTAGGGTATATTGTCGTCAAAGTGTAACTCTACATTTGGACAAAGAAGCTCTGAATTTTTAGCAGTAAAGTTATATAACAAACTCCCACTTAGTGTCAAACAAATTAAAACAAAAAAAAAACTACATTAAGGACATTAAATGTTAGCTGAAGGAACTATCGGAAAATGAACTTACTAGTATACTTAAAACATCGTCGTAGAAGTTTCTGGAAAACCTTATCCAAACCATGAAGTTAAACCGTAGAAGTCGCTGAAAACTTATCCAAAACATAGTCCCCCTCATAGTCCTCCTAGTGAGGAGGACTACGAATATAATTTCTATTTTATATAATCCCTTTCTCATCCAAATTATTTCCTACAGATATAAAAAAATAAATAACATTTGATTATGTGTACTTGAAATATTTGATTTTCTTAAATGATTTTTTTTTTAAACTTAATAGTTGAGGATATTTAGGACCATTTTCTAAGAAGAATATATAAAAAAAATACATCAATTAAAGACAATATCTTGTCTACTTATCACTTGATAGTATTATTGACGTGTTCTTCTCATCAAAACACATATAACACATAATAAATATGTATATGTTTTCTGATTAAATAGTCATACAAAATAGTCAAATAGTATACCCTCAAACGACCAGTGTCGTTTAGAAATGACACGATACTTTAGGATGCTAAAAATAAATATTATATCAATGTTTTTGTTGTATTTTCATTATAATATGAAAGAAGGTACATTTTACTGTAAATAAGAACGGAAAAATATATGAAAAAAATTTAGATACCTTGTCCGTTTTAATACTGCAATTTACTCGGATCATAGCTTTTCAAAAGGTGTGATCAACGATTCTTATTTACGATATGAAGTGTGTACGCAATGCAGCCAACCCAACGAAAAAAAATATTGTTGCGAGGAAGGATTCATTTAATTATTTGTAAAAAACCGCAAATAAATTGGTTCAGTAGTTACTTAGTAAAAAATGTTCAAATTTCACATCATTTTAAAATGACTCTAGTTTAGAAAGAGATATAAACCTAACATGTTTAATATAAAATGTAAAAAAATAAATAAATTATATAGTTACTAAATAAAAAATAAAAAAAATACTATTTCATTCTCTCGCAGGATAAATTCTATAGATGTATGTATTTGTATATTTTAAGTTTCAAATCACAAAGGTGCTAAATAAGTTTTCACTTAAAAATTATAAAATGATCGATATTATTTGTGGGATAATATCTGGATCAAAATAGTTATTGTATTCCACTTGGAACACTTCGAACTTCGAACCGAGTAAGTATCGATACTCGACGACCGATACAGTATCGATACCTCAATGGTATCGTTTCATCCCTACTTCGAAGCAAGACTAAGACGCTTAAGACCGCGCGTGTTGGCGACGTGGCTTACCATAAATACATCACGTTCCAAGTGAGTGGAGCTGTTGGGGAAAGCTACAGTTTAGGGACTTTGGTAATCTCGAACTAACTGAACTTAACTGGAGAAAACATTGGGGCGGTTAGTAGTGGGATACATGGCAAAGAGCCAATACTGTGAACTGTCGCTAAATCAATTGAAACAATTGAATTCCTGGATATCAGCACCTAGTTAAATATATTGAATAATGACAGTTGCATCAGAAACTGGTTACGAATTACAGCTTCTGATACGAACGAACTATAACGAAAAAACTATATACTTAAGATGAAATGTTGTTTGCTGAAATTGGGTGATAATTTGTGTAGGAAAAATAAGGTATGCAAAGGAAAAGGATGACCAATCACTTACCACTGTATCTCTGCGAAGGAGCATACCACAAAACCACAATTTAGTTACTCGAGGTAATTATCTTCATAACAAAACGATCGAGTACAAAACGATATTATGTACCTACTTCTCAGATGGTCAAAATCCTTCTTTTTAATTTAAAGCGAGATTATGTACATGAAAAACATCAACAACTTGCTTGCGAGGTAGTTCCAAATCTTCTGTTTTCAAGACAAATGCAATCGAATTTGCATATTTTTTCTTGACAAATGTATATAAGGGTTGTTCAAGAATTAAAGACCGTTCTAATTTTTTAAATCAGGATAATTAATATTTACAAAAAACTCATAAGAAATTGTAGGTACATATCCCCACTATTTTTCGACATAGTCCCCGTTATGAACAATGCACTTGGTGAGCCGTGGCACAAGCACTTGACCCTTTATCGCACAACTCAGGCGCCAAAAATGCTATCACCTCTTCCTCAGCGTCCTAGTCGGTCTCCAAAGATTTTCCGCCCAAGTGTTGCTTCAGGTGAAGAAAAAGATACAATTCATGTCATTGATTGCATTTTTGATTTCGGGGTTTGGTGCCGAACCTTTGTTTCTTTAAAAGTTTATTAAGTTAAAGTTTTGTCCACGCAGCACATTGAATTTTGTACATCAGGGGTCTCAAAAATGTAAACCGCGTGTTATGATGCAGTACAAATCCGTATTACTTTAAATATAATTATTAACATCTTTATTATTTGTACTGCATCCTAACAACTCTACCCGTCGAAATCGTAATTTGGTAGGAACTTGTTATTAATTATTAGAGTGCCAGCTCTGACTTTATCGACGGCCTGGGGCGACCTCTGGAGCAGTTCCGCGGCAATACGTCACTTCTTGTGTAGGTAGGTTTCGGAGAGTTGGGCCCGGAACCTAGCTACGCGACAGTCAATGGAGTTTTTGTGAGAATTTAGTATTTGAACGGGAAAATAATTCCTTTTTACTTGAGAAATGCCGGGCGGTAAAAGTGATTACGTGAACGTATTGTGTGATCGCGAGTTTGCATTCTTTTGGTGGGATTAGTTGAGATTCCGCAACGTAAACTTGTATGGCGGCCAGGCGTGCCAGAACCTGGAAAGATTTAATCCATGAGAAATACGTCCGATCACACTTGGGTCAGAGCCCGTTTTGACGGATGATTGGGGTACCGTTAGCCCGCGATGCTATTTGCCGATCTTTGTGGCGGAATAGTAAATTTACGCCGACATTGACTCTCGTCTGGACCGAGGGCGGCCTCCCTACATGCTAATCCTTCTAGCGAAAGGCCCCCTGATGATTTTCCTTTGGCGGCGGGATGACTTGCTAATTTGTTCGCGGCGAAAGGCCGCTTGACGACTTTCCTTTGGCGGCGAAACTGTCTCCAGATCTCGGCTTCGGTGAGGGCTATCCAGGTCCTGCATGGGGATGACTTGCTAATTTGATCGCGGCGAAAGGCCGCTTGACGACTTCCCTTTGGCGGAGGAACAGTCTCCAGATCTCGGCTTCGGTGAGGGGCTATCCAGATCCTGCATGGGGAAATGCCGCCTGGGCTTTGCAGCTACTAGATGGACAGTATATTAGCTAGCTAGCGATAGTATTCATAATAACAGAGATCGGTTCATGGGGGTAAGTGAAATGACATATTTAAAACCCTGATTGCTACTTGTTTTTAAAATTATAAGCTTGTTCTCACAACTCTGCCTTTTAAGTTATGTACCTGGCACACCATCCCTTGGAGAGCGACACATATCGTGGTTTAAGATCCACACCCTGAGCATATTTGGGAACCACAGGTATTCTTGACGGGTTCCATAACCCGTCCAGAATTGGCGCTTCCTACGGGATAAAATCTGTGGGTTCCTGACCAGCACTACAACACTAAAGTTGTTTTACGAAATGTATACTTGGCTTTGCCACTTGGCGAAAAACCCACGTAGCACACGGTTCACACGAACATCGAACATTCTGACCAATGTAGCAAAACTAAACAAAAAATATTATTAGTGGCTTAACAAGTAGCAATGTAATTTAAAAAAAATATTTGTTGTTTATTATTTTAGGAAACATCAACGACTTTTTGCGCCGCAGGCGAAATATTTTAATATCTTACTATTTCAAAGTGGTATTTTTTTATGACACTCTTAGAATTTTTGTGAAACTAATCGTCTTCTATTTCAAATACAAAATTCGGGATATTTCAAAAAACAGAGTTATTGTTGAAATTGAATAAATCTTTAGTTTGGGAACATGTGGTCTTCGCTGATGTTTCAAACAGGCAGAACGTAAACTTTGGTTAACAATTTTAGAAGTTCAAACGTTGCACAGCCAGTTCAGAAGTTAGCACGTGTGACGAGATTACTAAGAGAACAGTTCAATTTTGTTGCAACTAAATCGATATACACCGTGATCCACGCTCATACCGCGAATCTTTAGGGGGTTATTCACGAAGGACTATGGAATGTACAATTTTTTGAAGTGAAACTTCTATAACCCCGCTGTGATTTGGATTTCGGATGAAACGGAATTGACGATTACTGCAGCTGCGACGCATCAACTGCGCTCATCGGCCGCTTTGATTAAGTTGTAACTTTTAAAGGCTCTCTTATTGGTTGAGATATGAAATGGAAATTTCGCTAGGTCTGCGCTCATTGGTCGCTTTGATTATGACCTCACTTTTCAAGTATTCGTTGAGATTGTTTTCGTAAAGTGTCGCTTCTACCGCGTGTAAACCGAACTCGAATTTATTTCATTAGTACCAAAACTTAAAAAAAAATCGAAATGAAAAAATGTGATGCAAGTGGCCTATTAATTTCTTTTTTTGTGTTGTTTACGAAGCATTCGTGAATTTAAAAATTATCATTTCTTCTCACTCCGCCGTTCTTTTTTGCACGTTAGTTCCACAGAGGAGGACCTGAGGAAAATAATTCCCCTCAGGGCATATGTCATCTTTGGCGAATGCTGTGTAGAGGGTCTTTATAGGGAAGGAGAAGAAAAGAAGCTCTGAGAAGAAAAAGGTATAAGGGGTTGGTTGGAATCTGGTGTTCAATGCGTTCAAGAGTGACGGACGTATGAATCCATCCCTCCCACCGCGTTGTGGAACAGACAAAACTCACCCCGTGAATATCAAGTCACCAAACGTAGCGAACCATTTAGGGTGACCTATGGTAGAGGTGGTATATGGTTATCCAATAAATGGACCCCGGGACGGCGGTAATAATATCCAAAAAATGGGTCCCGGAACTCAAATTGCTAAGAATTGTGCTCTTGGGGGTGACACTCGGTCGGATGTCTCCCCCGCTCCCCGTTCGCTACGCTTCTGGCTGGTGGGCAGATACATTCACCGCCAAGACCCGGAAAAACCTCACCCTGTGAACACGGGCTCCCCTGTTAAGTCACCAAACATATCGAAGCATTTGAGGTGACCTACGGCAGAGGTGTTGGTTATTTAATAAATTATTACCGGGACGGCGGTATCCATATCCGCCCCCTAAATCGAAAATTCTATTTAAGATTTGAAATGTGAGGGTGGTCGTGCTGGATCGTCGATAATCAAAGGTCGTCGACAACTTTATCTCCAGGACCCCGAGCACGGTCGGTCGATAAGGATTGCATCGATAACCTTTAAAAACTTCTCATCGTTCCCTAGCGTGATTGCAGATCGCCAACGAATAAATAACAGTTTAAATTGACTAAGCGTTTTAAATATATTCGACGTCAAGTGCTGATTGTACGTTAGCAATCTGCAGTTGTCCTAGGAAACGATGAGAAGTTACCGAAAGTTATCCTTATCGATAACTTTCGGTAATTTCTCATCGCTCCCTAGCAGGACTGCAGATCGCTAAAGTACAAACAACATTTGACGTCGAATATAAAGAACACTTAGTCATTGTGAACTGTTACTTATTCGTTGGCGATCTGCAGACACGCTAGGGAACGATGAGTAGTTTTTTTTTACAATAGCTCTACACAGGAGGTCCTGAGGAAAATACTTTCCCTCAGGGTCTATCTCATCTTTGGGAATGCTGTGTGGAGAGTCTTTTAAAGGAAAGGAAGGAGAGAAGGTTCTGGGAATGATAAGGTATGAAGGATGGATAGGAATCTGGGGGTCAGTGAAGGACATATGAATCCATCCCTCCCACCGCGGTGCAATGCGATGTTCCTAAATAGTTCTGCTTGAGAGGTCACAAGGTCTCCCTCAATCAGTTTCTCCCGATCCTTCCCGCCACGCAGTAGGTGGGCAAACACATCCGTCATCAAGACATGAACAAACCTCACCACATGAACCCGGACACCCCTGCTAAGTCACCAAACGTAGCGAACCACTTGAGAGTGACCTATGGCGAGGTTTTGGTTATAACCACACCCCCTCCCAATTGACAGTTACCGAAAGTTATCCTATCAATCCTTATCGATCGACCATGCTTGGACCCCGATCTTACTTCGTTATCGTTGTGGTCGTTGAAGTACTTTTACATCATAGCAACTATTAATTATAGTCATAAAAAAAACCCTTTAAACAAAGAACTTGAACCCTTATGGGAGCAAATATTTAAACTGCTTCAAAATATGGCATAAAGTTTGCCATGTTTATACTCGTATAACCATACTCCATAAACGGTTCAACCACTTCGGTTGAAGTTAAACAATGCGTCCTCGTGACAAAGCGAACGTAGAGCCAATTTATTCTGAAAGGCGGCGCGGCGCACATCAAATTAATATGTTAAGTAGGTAACTATTAACTTTGTTCTAGGAAATATTTGCAATGACCCCTGGCTATTTTTAACGCAATTAATGGCACGCAACTTACAGGTGTTAGATAAAAACAAGCAAAAATGTATCGTACACAATATAGCATTTAAAATTAAATAAAATAAAATACTTTTTTGTTTAAAACCATGAGATTTATTAATTTATGAACCGACCGGTTTCGCTTACTTAGCATCTTCAGGGTACAAATTAATACTAAACAAGAAGTACATAATGTGTGCTTATATATAACAAAATATAAAGGGAGATCATGATACAAATATTACAAACACATAGACGGCCATAAAATACATATAAGTACTCAAGTAATGGGAAAAACCGAAAGATAATTAGGTAGACTAATGGGTTAAATTTGGAGAAACAAAGTATAGTATGTTTATTGCCTTTTTTGCCGTCACGGTACCGTAACCGTGAATCGTCATGGTAATTATAAAACGCACATTACCTTTATTACCTACTTCGCTAACGATTCGCCGAAGTACGGTCGTTAAATTAATTCATTAGGCCTGTCCAGACAATCTCACCTAGATTACATTCCAGTGCACATATTATTATGGTAACATTGCGAAATGGCCTGACGAAATGTTGTCATTGTCTTTATTAATTATTAATTATTTTAGTTTTACGTGTCAATAAACGTTCTGTCCATGCTAGGCACCCTCTAGTACGCGCTAACGAGGGTAGTTGTGGTAGCGTGCACCCACCGGGTAGTTAGTAGTCAGGTATAAAAACAGCACGTCCCAGCTGTGGATACAATTTAATAAACATATGAATGGTGCATCACTAATGAAGTCATACAATCAAATATATCTTCTATTATTAAGGTCCAATAACCAGTGGGCGAGAGTTTAAATTTCGTCGAAACATGGTCTTGCGATCGTACTCTTGCAACGTTTTAAGATTTAAATTATGTTTTGTATAATACAACATTTTGTTTGAAAATTTATCAAATCTGCCAACGGTCATCGGTATAACTTTATTTAATAAATAAAGTTTATTATGATAAAAATTAACTCATTTTTTCAAAATTTACAAATTAACTTTACTGGATAAAATAACAATCTTTCTGAAATGTTTCTGAATCAATTAATATATTTTTTCATAGAAAGGAGCCGGTATGTCTAAATTTTGATTTAAAAATGATATATTTCCGTTTGTGTCTAGATATTCCCCCAATCAAACAATCGAAAAAAACTGAATTTGATATTTAATAAATTAATATTCAAAACGTTTTGAACTACTCGGGTCATTTATTGCTTTAAAATAAATAAATACAATAAAATTATCCTTTATTGCTGTTAAACATATAAAACATTTTTCTAATCTAATTTTTAAATGTTATTATTCTAAATTATCAGCGTTTGGGTGATTATTTTTAGAACAGTCCTCTTGGGGGGTGTCACCCCCCCTCCATCGGGTGGCACCCGGGGCGGGCCGCCCCCCGCGCGCCGTTAGGCTTAGAGCTTCTGTCAAGTTCCGACAGATGTAAACCCTACGTCAGCGACTACACGGATGAAACTACTTTTAAGTGATAATGGGCATTTAGAAAACCTTAAAAAAGCTGGTCTGCCGGTGCGCCTCTTGGCAGGAGCCGCGCAGTCATGGAAATAGTCAGCGATTTTTTTCAAGCGAAACCGATATGAAACGGACGGGGTTCGGAAATTTCCGTCGTTTTTCGGACGAACGCAGCTCTTACGGTGACGGTGGGTTGGTTGTTCGAACTTCCAACTACTATGGACTATTAGGCAATCTTAAAAGGACTATTATTATTATAAATTTGTACAAAAATATTAATACGCGACAGCGGTGAGGGGCACCGCGGCAGGTTTCGTAAGTGGTTTGGCGTCTAAAGGCTTGCCTGACGGGTACACTGGGAACTCTTAAATTATTTTTTTTAATATTTTTCGCTTATTTTTTTTAAATATGGCATTCAAAGTTTTTAAAAATATAGTGAAATAAAAATAATGATAAAGATAAACGAAAAATTAAAATAAAAAACTTAAAAAAATCGTACACAAAAATTTGCCAGGCTGCGCTGATCGGCAGACCGCGAAATTCTTATATGGAATGATCTGGACTATAGTTATTCATTGGTTTCATTCGTGTAGTCGATGACGTAAAATCTACCAATTTTTTCCCCACTTTGACGCCGGCTGCCTCCGAACTTGCCAGGCTACCGGTTGGCAGACCTTCTTTTTTTTCATTTTCTAATCGACCTTTATCATATGAGACCATTCCCGTTCGTGTAGTCGATGACGTAATTTTGAACAAAAAAATCGCTGACTATTTCCATGACTGCGCGGCTCCTGCCAAGAGGCGCACCGGCAGACCAGCTTTTTTAAGGTTTTCTAAATGCCCATTATCACTTAAAAGTAGTTTCATCAGTGTAGTCGATGACGTAGGGTTTACCTATCTCGCCTCCCGGTCTAGAAGGTTTATTGAACGGCGCAGCGACCGGCGCTCAGGGTCGGACAGGGTTGCCGACCGCCAAGAAGCTCAGATGCAATTGGCAGACAGTTAGAGTCGGTCGTGTGACCTATAAGAATAATATATTGTTAACACGTAAAGATAAAAAATAAACCAAATTATAACAAGGACCTTATTATTCTTGAAGAGCCCCAACACAATTATTAATGTCTGAATGGGATAACAAAAATTAAGCATTTCGTGAATATTTCGATGATGACGGGTGGTCAACTGATGACGGTATTCCTTTGTCAGACATTGCAAGAAAAGCATAACCATTATATACATGGGTATATAGTATAAACAGGGTATATTATACACGTATTAATATGCACAATGAATTCCAAACATGTATGGTTTCCCTAGTGTTACATCCCAAATTCTATCTCCCACCCCTGGTCTAACTACCCTCTCTTACCTTGTTGGATTTCCGAGAACACATTTACATAATGGGCTGTAATTCCTCATAGAAAACAGAGACCCCGTGGTCTAAAGTAGTCGTGGTCAACCTTTTCTACGACTATTTAGTTAATTAATTTTTGCAATCTCTAAAAATATATAATATTGCCGAAAGACAGTTGTTATATTTTTTTGCGAACACACATACCACAGAACGTTATAGAATTATACAAAGGACCTAATTAATAGTTACTTAGGACGGATTTAAGAAAAAACTTAAATTTGGATTTTACGCCAAAATACTCGACAAAATTGATTCATTATTCTTTTAATAAAAAGGAATAGCAATAGTATCTAGTAAGGATATATGCTCCTTTATACATTTTTGTGTCAAAGTTAAAATATAGGCCATTAAAAAAAAAATATATTTTTATTCACTCCTGATTAAGGTTCAGGATGAACCAAAACCGGTTGGATAAAGAAATAATGAAATGAAAATAAAGCAAAGTTATATTATTGTGTTTATTATAAAATAATATCTGTTTCACGAGTTTGGAGGCAACTTTGGCAATTATTTGTGAGTTAACGATTATTATATTAAAAAAAAATATTGCCTTCGGTAATTTTTTATTTTTATTTTTTTATTAGTTTTTGTATACATACACATGTAACATAATCATGAGTAAGTAAACATGCAACATTGATTAAAAAACTGTAAAAACACATATATGTATACAATGTATAACCTTTACGAGAGTGTGTAAAGGGAAGAACAAAAAGAAGTTTTAAAAAGTATATACGTGCATAAATAAAAAATAATTATATTTATATGAATAAAAAAATTAAAAAAAACTGTCAATTAAGTATGGTTAATCAATAGGCCATTTGCATGGACTTCATAACGACTTGGAAAAAATCATATGGATAGATTTTTTTTACTAAGATTACGAAAATGATAGTAAAAATTTTTAGAAATGTACAGTTTTTTATTTTTAAATAAATAAATCCATTATTTGGGCTCGTGACGTCACTACATGAAAATGTCCCGTCTCTGAAAATGTTCCTATTAATTTTATAAAATTCCACACTGATTATTTTTTTTATATGGTATCACTTTGATTTCAGGCGAATTTTTGAATTTGACATTTAACGTTCACTAGATTTATTGTTTGTTCGCTGCGAACGAATCTTTTGGTTTAATTTTTTGACAGATGTTTTAAAGAGAACCCCGTACATTTTACGTTGTCCGTACGTGTTTTAGAAGTATAATGATAATGGTGCGGATTTTAACAAAATCAAATTTTATAATATTCTTATTATTACTATATATTACATTTGATTTAGTAATATAGACATTGAACATTATTATGATTTATGATCAATGAGATGGATCAAAGAAAAAAATATTTATGATATTTAATATTTTTGGTATACCTCGTTATTCTCCTGTGTCATTCGTGTGGAAAAGGTTATTTTTTAAAATGATTTTCGGCTATGTAATTATCGTTTTTTCGCACATATAAAATTATGTCCCGTCTTTCCGGTTTATAAAAAATGGTCTGATTTTTGGGATTGAAATTTTCAAAAAATCGTCAGGGTTTCAAAAATACGATAAAAAAATACAGAATGTCTTAGAATATTTGCCTAAACCGGATTTTTTTTAAATGTGATGCAAGTGGCCTATTATATCCTTCTTTTAAATTCATTATTGACAATGCGACTCTAGGTAGCCAAACTAATTAAGATATCATTGTTTAGTCTATTTTTGAATTTATTATAGTCAGGTTCCAATCTTAATTCCATTGCCAGTTGATTAAACCACATCACTCCATATATGTAGTAGTGTTGTGCAAAACTGGTGTGCATGAATAGCGTACTTAAGCGACCCACTGTGTTTTGCCTATTGCTCTCTACGCGTTCCATGGCGTGGTGCGACTTCTTAGAATAGTCTTTGTGTATTTGAAGCAGCGTATCTTATTATTATTATTATTATATATATATATATGTATTTTTTAGAGGTGGGACTTGAAAGTCTTGAAAAAGTTGAGAGGTCAAATAATTGATGGTTTCCTAGTAATACTTTTGATTGTAAGTCTTTGAGTAATTTCCGGTGGCAAAATTGAGGTTTTGTAAGCTCCTCCTCACGCAACTATACCATATTGTATTATTGAATGGGCTAGTGGATAGTTATATTTCGTATATTTCTTAAGTTAATAAATATGTATATGAGTTTTCTTAATCGATTTATAATATTGGTAATTTAAGTCTTCCACTTAAAGTTACTTTCTACTATTACACCCAAATATTTTATTTCTTTTTTATTTACTATGCATAGACAGTCATTATTTTGGCATGTTAATATTTTAGTGGCGCATTTTTTTGAATGAATTTTAATATTAAAGGCGATAGTAGGTATTTTTTTGTTATTTATACTAAAAAGTATATAATAGGTTTTTTAATGTTTAATGTTAATAAATTTTTGTCGAACCATTCTTTTAAGGTATTGATATCATGATTACCAGTTGTTTCAAGTTCATTCCATGAATTTAATTGGAATAAAATTGCAGTATCATCTGCATATGAAATAAGTTTTCCTGTTATTGGTAATTCAAAGATATTATTAACATACAAGATGAATAAAAGAGGGCCCACAATCGTGCCTTGTGGTATTCCAAAGTCACTTGTGCTCGGTTCACTAAGAATGTTTTATTTTTTTATTTTTACATATTGATTTCTAGAGTTCAGGAAACTTTTTATCCACGTGTTAGCGTTATCAATAATTCCGATTTCGTAAAGCTTGCATAGTATTTTTTTGTGACTTATGTGGTCAAAAGTTTTCATTAGGTCTATGAAAATTGCAAGAGATTTTTTGCCTTTGTCCAGTGCTTCATATATTTTTGTTGTTAAATCTATGATTGCGTCCCGTGTGGTTATTTTTGCGCGAAATCCAAATTGTTGGTCACTCAATATATTATTAATTCTAATAAAATTTTGTATTTGCTTTTTGGCTACCTTTTCAAATTTGTTTGAGATATTTGATAATACTGATATGGGTTGGTAGTTGTTAATTTCTTTAGAGTCACCTGATTTATAAATCGGTGAAATAATAGTTTTTTTGTTTATTGATGGAAAGATTTCATTTTTAAGACTATTGTTTATAATATACTAGCTTTTTCCCACAGCTTTGCTCGCATTATAGTAGGGGGATACTCACTCCACCTCCTCCACCTTCCCTCTACCACTCCACTCCCCCCACCCCCTACCCCCCACCATCCACCCGCCACCCCCCACCCCCCACCCCCACCCCCCACCCCCACCCCCCACCCCCCTCCAACCACCCCCCTTCCACTCATCCCCTTCCCCCCTCCCCCTCTCTCCCCCCATACCTCCCCACACCCCCCCCTCGCCAAACCCTTAACCCCTCCACCTCCACCTTCCCCTCTCCCTCCTACACCCCTCCCTCTCCCCTTCCTTCCCTCACCCCTCTCCCTCCCCCTACCCCCTCCACCGCAACCTCTTCTCTCTCCCCCTCCATCCTGGCCGCCAACTCATACGAACCAGTCTGTCGCAGCTGTCCACACATCAGACTGCGTCGCGTCGTCTGCGAACGGAAGGCGAACAAGACGCGCGTGCCGCGTACTATTAAAATGACAATATTATTACGTAGCGTGGTATAACAATTGTTTGAAAACATGTCGTGTACATAAGTAACATGTCGTACATAAGTCACATGTCATACAAACGTACGTAATAATTGTAGGCAATTAATAAGATACAGCGTAGCTACAGCTGTTCGATGTCCGCCATTTTGGAGTTCGGAATTCGGGGTTGGAGGGTTGGCCGCAACCGCAACGCAGGAACGTAGCATTACAGTATTTAAGTAAAATATGTAATACTTCGGTAGAAATGGACGAAGATTGTGGATTCGCTCAGTGACTGCCGCCAGCGACAGTCGCTTCTGTGACAACAGATTTTTTCGCTCCCGAACCGCTCTGTCTGGCTCGTGTTTACACGGCCAGACACCTGCTATTTTTCAGCCGGCCGGACCCCGACCGGCTCACTGCTTAGGCCACCGCGCCGCCAACTGCCTTTTTCAAGGCAAAGAAGAACAAGAAGGACGACCTGGCCCCACCGAGAGAAGAAGCCCCCAAGAACACCCTCGCAATCCTAAAGCGGAAATATAGGACACCTGCCGTGCGGATGATTCCCGCGCGGCTCCTTTCTGCCATCCCAGAGGATACCACCACCTACCGAACGAAGACTGGGACCATCAAGGTCCCCAATTCCCAACCACTGCAGCCCCATCCCGCTGACCCGAGGACGAAGCCGGCAGCCATCCCCCTACCGCCCCCGAAGATGCCCGAGACCGCCACTGCAGCCGGGCCCAGCCGCCCTCCAGCAGGCCCAGCTTCAGGCTACGTTCCGCCCCCCAGATTCCAGCCCCATCAGGACATGGAGATGACAAGAGAGGAGGAAGGTTGGACGAGGCCGACCAACCCCATCAAGAGGCCAGGATCCCCGCAGGAACCCCGGGCGGTTGTTGTCGGCAACCGCTTCGGCAACCTGAAGGAAGTATCCGAAGGCGGCGGCGCGTCGCAGGCGAAACGCGCCAATACTAATTCATTTTCTTCCTCCACAGGTACCACGGGCGCCGCCAGGAAGGACCGCGTCCCCCCAGTCGTGATGACCCTAGGGACCCTCTCGCATGGACAGGTCACCTCAGCGGTGCAGGGCCACATCGGGCACCTGCGTTTCGAGATCCGGTACAGACCAGGGGGAAAGGTCAACATCCTCCTGCAGAGCATGGCAGATCACCGCACCCTCACCAACGGGCTGCGAGCGGAAGCACGCGGCTTCCATACCTATACGGCGGAGGCAGACAAAATGAAGAAGGCAGTGATAAAGGGCCTGCCTAACGTGGCCACGGAGGAAATAGCCGAAGACCTTACGAACCAAGGCTTCGCCCCCGTCAAGGTCACCAAGATGACGACCACCACGGCCGAGTACCCAATGTACTTGGTACACTTCAACAAGGAAGTTAACATGGGCCAGCTGAGGGCGGCCGTCAAATACCTATGCCACTGCAGGATCCGCCTGCAAAAACATCGCAGCAACCACTTGCAGCACGGGACACAGTGCTACCGCTGCCAGAACTTCGGGCACGGGTCCCGCAACTGCTCACACACCGCGAGGTGTGTGAAATGCCTAGTGGAGCACGCCTCCGCCGAGTGCCCCAAGACCACCAGGGATGAGCCCGCCGCGTGCTGCAACTGCGGAGGCCCCCATCCCGCCAACTATAGGGGCTGCCCGAAGAGGGTGGCATACGTCGCCTCACTGCAACAACACCAGCGACAGCTCCGCCGGGAGGCGCCAGGAGGCAGGACAGAGGCGCCAGGAAGCAGGACACATCCTCATGCGCATCAGACGACGAGGAATGATGGACGCACCTGGGCCCAAGTAGCCGGAGGAGCCTCAGGCCCCCAACAGCGCGAGGAGCAGCCCCGCTCGCAGCCCCGCACGCAGCAGCCCGCAGGAGAGGCATACACCGGCGCAGGAGACGCACAACTGATGATGGCCCTGCTACAGGGATTGAGACGGGTGCAACCGCAGTTGGCCGCAGCTGGATCCAACGAGTTGGAGAGGGCATGGATCCTGATGGATCTCATCACGTCCACCATCAATGTCTAATCCCCAGATGGTGAACGTCCTCCTGTGGAATGCCCACAGCATCCGTTTTAAAATTGACGAATTACTCGCTCTGGCAAACAATACTAACATTGACATTTTTCTCATTACAGAAACTCATCTCAAACCCGACATTCCCCTGAGAGTGCCCGGCTTCGAAGTACACCGAGACGACCGACCGGAGGGCGCAGGCGGAGGCACCGCCATATTCGTTCGTCAAACCATTACATCTACAAGAATCCCTACTCCGAAGTTGAAGCATACCGAAGCCACGATTATCGAAGTCACCATAGAGGATAGAGCGCATACCATCATCGCCGCCTACTGCAACCATCCCAACCTACTGGTTAGAGAAGATCTCGATAAATTACTTAATTTGCGCCCTATTGTCATTCTAGGAGGAGATCTGAACGCCAAGCACAATTATTGGAACAACTACAGAGGCAACGCGAATGGGAAAACGCTCTTTTCACATATGCAGACGCACAACTACACGATAATGGCGCCGGACAAACCGACTTACCACTCAGCACACGCAATGTACCCAAGTACTCTGGATATCGTACTTGAGAAGAACGCCAAGACCATCTCGCCATTGCGCACGCTGGACGAACTGTCGTCGGACCACCTGCCCGTGAGCTTCAGTATAGGAGGAACGACTTCAAGGAGCCCCAGAAAGCGGCGAAACTACAAGGACGCCGACTGGGAAGGATTCAAAAAAGAGATTAACGAACGGACACATCTCACGTCGGCAACTCTGCGCTCAAAGGAAGAGATCGACGAAGCCGCAAGCACTCTGACCGAAATCATCCAAATTGCACAAGACACTTTCATCCCCCTCAAAGACGAACAGACATTCACGATCAAGCTTCCCGAGCACGTCTTATCGCTCATTAAGGAGAAAAATCGCCTGCGACGCATCTACCATCACACGCGCGACAAAACGGCCTACAACACACTACAGCGGGAAATCAAGCAGGAGATCACCGACCTCAGACGCGAACTTTGGACGAAGAAAGTTACGTCACTCACGCCAAAGGACAACAGCCTATGGAAAATGGCAAAAGCGCTGAGACACGAGGATCACGCGATTCCCCCGCTAGAGAAGCTAGACGGATCAGGGTTGGCACTTTCACTCGAAGAAAAAGCAAACGCGCTCGCCGATGGATTCGAGAGAGCCTACGCAGCCACGGACGGCCTATCGGACCCGGAAACGGATCGACTAGTAGAAGAGTCTCGAACGCGCTGTCGACACTACGTGAGATTCCAAAAGGCGTGCCACAGGGAAGTCTACTGGGACCTCACCTCTTCAACATCTTCACGCACGACATCCCCCATGACGAGAGATGCAACCTTTCCATCTATGCAGACGACGTCAAACTTTACGTTTCCTCGACGCAAGCAGACATGGCAGCCATATACCTACAGAGGGCGCTCGACGCACTCGTAGAGTTCTACAAAAAATGGCGACTCAAACTGAACGAGGCGAAGACCGAAGTCATAATGTACTCGAGGAAAAATAAAATAAGAACACCAGACGTCAACATCGAAATGGGAGGACACGTCCTAGAATGGAAAGATGAGGTCGTCTACCTGGGCCTCACAATGGACTCACGTCTCAACTGGAAATCTCACGTAGCCAAGATGCACGTGAAAGCCAGAAAGGCAGTCGGCGCGATGAAGCCAATCTTCAACAGAAGAAGTCCGCTACTTCCCAGAACCAAACTCCTGATCTACTATTCGCTCATTCGACCGGTACTGACTCATGCTATCCCCGTGTGGGGCAGCATCTCCCACTCTGACCACACAAAACTACAGACTTTACAAAATCTCTGCATTAAAATCACGTACAACACAAGACTCAGAACAAACTTGAAAAGACTACATGCAAGAGAAGAAATACCGACCTTATTTGAATACACACACAGACTGACCGACCGATTTTACAAGTCACTTCAACATAGTAAAAATAAACTCATCAGAGAAATCGGTCAATACAATGCACCTAGCGATCTCCCTTTCAGGTACAAACACAGACTACCCAAACATATTCTGATGGACCTTAATCACATTTGGTACAATCCTGAATCAGACGCGGATGACTGAGCGATCGGTAGGTATTCCCAATCACCAGACCCCTCCCCACAACTTATGTCTATATATCTATGTATATATTTATATAATAATATTTATTTTATCTAAATGTTTGTAAGTTTATCCTAAAAATTCCCATAAAGTATATATCACATAAAAACAGACACCCACACCCATCACCACAAAATGCAGGATTTCATCTACTGAAATCACTGAAGGCCGCACAGTTTCATGTTGACTGTCGGCCGACTCCTCCCGGATAAGGTTTTTCATGGTTTCCTTATTCCCAAAGGCAAATGCGGATGAGCTCCAAATAAAAGGACATGACCGACTCCTTCCCACTCCCAACATAACACAAACACACACGTATGTATATATTTCCCCTTGCTTGATGCCGGTTGCTTTGTTGAGCTATGCAAAACATGCAATTTTAGTAGGGTTTTTACATAACAATTTTTCCCTACCGACAAAATACATGACCTCTAAGTCTATAATAGCCAGGTACTATTTTTAAATACCCACATGAGGTAAAAATTGCAAGGCGCATATGACGCCGTTCTATTTGTATAAAGAACATTAACTTTAAATTCAGTAAATTTAAATGATTCATCTCCTCAAGATACATAAGAATCTAGTAAATGAAAAAAAAAAAAAAAAAAACTTCGGTAGAAATGCGGGAAGCCGGGCCTTAAGAGTTTATGGTCCGCATCCGGCTCGCGAGCCGGGATTTGCCTACACATGGCTTGAAGGCCAAGAGCTTTATATCCTACCGTGAAATCACGGTTTCGAAATCTATTTAAAGCACTTTTTATGCGCGTTAAATTGCTCGCCTTAAAAGTTGCAAATTTTCTATTTGCTAGAAGATTAAAATTTACCACTCACGAGGGGGTTCTTTAACAGACGGCAATGTAATTCTTTTGTTCATTAGATAGTAGATTATTGTTTCCACGTACTATGGAAACTTAGTATTGGAATATTGAGATATGTTAACATTAACATCTAGAGCGCATGGTCGTAGAAAGGAGTGTTACTTAGGGGGCATACATTAATTACGTGAGCAGTTTTTCTTCCAATCTAGACCCCCCTCCCCCTTGGTGAGATAAATTTGGACCACTTCGTATATTCTTTTCAAGTAACGTGAGATTTTACTGGACCCCACCCCCTTTTGAGCTCACGTTATTAATTTATGCCCCTTATCTAAAGCAGATGTTTGACGGAACGTCAATCAGTTGGGTCACCTCGAGAATCGTAAAAATTTATTCATTTTTATATGTATCTAGCGCAGATCCAAAAAAATCGCGGGATATTATAATTGCAGGCCTCATAATTGAAGTTAGGCTAAAAAGTGAAAGTGAAGTGACTCTTGAAAAATTACGAAATCTGACTTCACTTTTCAAGATAAACCTTAAATTAGAAAAAACACATCTGCCCTGATGATCGACACTGTAACGCTATCCGAAACGTTGGCTAAAGAAGGAGGTAGCGCAAAACGGCGTAACACCCCCAAAACAAATAATACTTTTGACCGTTAAAAAACTAAAAACGCACCCTAAATTAGAAATTCACATTTCGAATATAGAAATAATTTTTTTCTGGAAAAAATATTGTGTTATAAATGGGTACTTTATCGCTTGTCTGAATTCTGGACATATCAGTTCCAATTTTGAAAATTATAATTAAAGTAATGTGTGCGAGATGATTGCATAGAGTTGCATCCAATGCAATAATAATATAATTGGGTGATTTGTATAAGGGGGCGTTCAAGTATTACGTAACGCAAATTTTGAAAAATTTTGACCCCCCCTCCCCCCTCCCCATGTAACGCGCCGTAACGTTTTTACGTATAACCCCCCCCCCCCCCGTAAACGTTACGTAACGCCCAAGTGACATTTTTACCTGAAAGTCACAATTAAGTTGAGCAAAGTACTGGAAATTCGCTTAAATACCTTTTGCTTGTTTTAATCGCGTTTGCGGTAATAAATAAAACAAGAGATTTCGAGAACGAAAAGGATTGCCAACTTGGAAGATTTTATTTCCTTGTTTTTTTTTTATCTAAATAAACAAAAACATGATACGTAACGCGTTGTTCGAACCCCCCTCGTAACGCACGGTAACGTTTCACAAGACCCCCCCCCCTCCCCCCAAGTGCGTTACGTAATACTTGAACGGCCCCTAACACCGTTTTGGTGAAAAATCACTTCAAGGGCGTAAATTGTAAATCACCAGCCTACCCCTGCGAGACATGCCGGGGAGGTTAGTAAGTTCATTTGAAGGTCACAACCATCTTAGCGGTAACCAACAGAAACCATTTACCACAAGTGTCGATTTCTTAAATAATCTTCAATTATTCGAAACAGATATCCTGAAAATGGTCATCTCGATCGTAAAGTAATCCACTAACGAAATACGAAGGTGTTGCTGCAGTGAGTGATTGCAGAAGTCTGGTTTCATGCTAACCAAGTTGACATATTAATTGAAATCTCGTCTATCAATGTTGCCATAAACTGTTATATTGGTTATTCTATAAAAGACATAATATATTTTTACTGGCACTAGTCTTTGGAGGCCAGGGGCTCTTGAGCGTTGTACAATCATGTATATTTTTATAGACGGAAGTCCCGGGCGTTGCACGGGCTGCAAAAAGATGTAGACAGTAATTATTATCCTTTTTTTGATTTATTTATTTTTTGTTTGATACACTTATAGTTAACAATTATTACATTAATGAAACAGGCATTGGGATGTGCATAGATATTAATTCTCCAATTAAAAATCTTCACAGCATACGCAAATCTAGGTGGCGATGTAACTGGTGAAATAATAATAAGCGAAATAAAATATAAACATAGTTAGTATATGGTATTGAGAAAGAGAAGAAAGAAAGAAAGAAAATAAATAATATATATTTTATATATATATATATTCTCCATACTATATATATATATATATATGTATACATAGTCAGTATATAGTATGGAGAAAGAGAAAAAAGAAAGACAATAAATAATATATATTTTATATATATATATTCTCCTTACTATTTATTTTATTTATTTATTTATGTATATCTATATATTACAGTTTACACCTTATTGTTAACATTTTCACATATGTAAAATATTTTGAAAACATTTTTACATATTAATATTACATTTCAATATGTTGTGTGTTAGGTAGGTTTGAGAAGGTGAAACTGTTGGTTGGTAATATTGTATGTTTCGTGAACACCTCACTAGGAGAACCTGTGCTGAGGTGTTTACGATTAAGTGTGACAGGTACAGGTATTTATGTGTTGTAGTAGAAAGTTAGTTTTTTTTCTTTTTTTTACATTTTAATGGTAATTGTACATAGATTACTTAGAAAAAAAAAAAATATATATATAAGGTATATATGTATATTATATGTACATATGAATAGTTGGTAAATTCTTGATAGACATGTTTATTTATTTTGCACTTGTTATAGTTTGGTTATGTTTGGTTAGGGATTAAAGTATTTTGAATAAAGTGAATATCTTGATTTTTGATCCAGGCTGTGATATTTTTTTTGTGGATATACATACATACATATGCATACATATACATACAACTATATATACATAGTTAGTATATAGAAGAGATGAAACGGATATCCGGTAACTATCCGGTATCTGGCCTATCCGGCCAAATTTACTATCCGGCTGGATACCGGATATTCAAAAACTACGACAATTTCCTATAATAAAATGCAATACATTATCTTTGAGAGGTAAATATCAATAAAATGGCTTATAATTATGACGGCTTTTATTTAAAGTCGAAAAAGTTACAAAAAAGCCTTAAGACCTTCCAAAAAACTAAAATTTTCTTCTGAGATATTCACTTTAATGATAAATACATAAATAGCAAATATCTAAACTAAAAACTTTTAGTAAAAACTTACAAAAACTTCGCAGAGTAGCGAAAACTTAAATTAACACGATTCACCATTATAGTGAACTAAAAATCGTATAAAACACAGAGATTATTGAATGATTAAATACTGACATTGAAGCACCATACTATACCTCTTGTTCTTCTTCTTATCAAAGAGAATATTTTCGCAATCACTCACGAATACTCACGATGGCAAACGAAACCGCCCGAATTGATGTGATCGCGTTCGCCGCACCTGTGCGGTGCTAACCTCGTCACGACATGCAACTAGGGTTGCCATCCGTCCGGGTTTCCCCGGATTTGTCGTAGTTTAGAGGGCGTCCGGGGAGCGTCCGGGCGGGGTTTCATTTGATGTCCGGGTTTAAAAAAAATTTAAAGTCTCAAAATTTAAAGTCAAACGTATACGTTTGCCCTGAGGAAGGAACGGTCGTTCTGAAACCGGTCGGCTTTAAACAAATATAAAAGTGGTTCAAACAAAGTAACATTGTTTCATTTATCTTTAATTAAAATTAAATTCAATTTCCAAGAATACAGCTGCACTGATTTTTACAAATTCCTTTTAAAAAGCGCAGATATTCTAAAAACTTTCGGAAAGAGTGATAAATACAAAAAAACTGAAAAGTAAAAAAGGCGAGAGGCTGAGGAAAAAGCTTTAATAGCTAGATAATCAAATATTAAGTTAATAAGTAAGTCTAAAGTCATGGTGTTTGAAAGGGAGAGTACGAAAACAGTATGCAACATAGTTGTGAATGATGAATATTTGGAGCAGGTGGATGAGTTTGTGTATCTGGGTAGTATGTTTACGAGAGATGGGAAGGCTGAAAGAGATATTGAAAGAAGGGTGAATGCCGGTAACTCCATTAATGGTGGACTGAATGCCGTTGGCGCTAATAAAAAACTGACAAAAAAAGCGAAGCTAGCAGTCCACAATGGAGTCCTGGTACCTACCCTGATGTATGGCAGTGAGGCATGGAACTGGCAGAGGAAGGATGAAAGTAAGCTGAATGCTGTTGAAATGAGATCCCTGAGACGTATGTGTGGTAAAACAATGTATGATCGTGTGAGAAATGTGGATAACCGCAAAGAATGTAAGGCTGATGTAAGCATAATGAGTAAGATTAAGAAAGGGACCCTCAGATGGTTTGGGCATGTAGAGCGAATGAACGAAGGAAGTAGTGTAAGAAGAATATACGACGCGAATGTGAATGGTAGAAGAAGTCGGGGACGCCCGAGGAAGACATGGCACGATCAAGTGAATCAGATACTTGAGTCGGGTCATGTCAAAAGTCAGAATAATAGAAGAGAATGTATGAGACGATGTATGAATGTGAGTGAGGCAAAGAGTGTGTGCCAAGACCGAGTTGTTTGGCGGTCCGTTCTCTCTGCCTACCCCTGCGGGGAAACGGCGTGATGGTTAGTTAGTTAGTTAATCAAATAATGTACTCTTGAGTGCAATAATTTCTTTTAATTTTTGTAGCTAAAGCTATGATTGTTTTTATTACGTTTTATTTTGTAACGTTAAGGTGATATAAATGAGTATAGTTTTTATTTATTTTATGCTTAAAAAAATTAATAATGTAACTTACATTGCAGTTAGTCTAAACTTTAAAAAGGTTCAGTTTTGTTGATTAAGATTTAAGAAGACTGAATTTAGTTCACATTATGTTAAGAGATATTTTGTTGTTTAAATGGCTGTTGATAAAAATTTAAAGATATAATTATTTTGAGTTAAAGAGTTACCTCAAAAATTGTAAGACTGAATACTAAAATGGTCTCAACACTTTTAAGATTTACATTTAAAAATTTAATTGGATTTTGTTAGGCTTAATATTTTAATAAGGTTTTGTTTTCATAACAGAGTATGTTAATAATTTGTGTTTTATTTTAAGAATAAAAAAATTCTGAACTTAAAACAATTTGTAACAAACTGTAATAAGATTCTGTTTTGTTAGGTACATTGATAATGATGATAAAAGATGACTAAATTTAATTTGAAAATAAATAAAAAGGTGATTTATGACATTTTCAACTGTTTTTTATTACACTGACTATGTTTAAAAAATCTGTTGACATGTCCGGGTTCTGGGCTCTAAAATCTGGGGTTTTCACGCGTCTTGTCCTGGTTGCCAAATTTAAGATATGGCAACCCTACATGCAACGAGACAATGGGCCGAATATCCGGTATCCGGCCAAACAACTATCCGTTTCATCTCTAGTATATAGTATGGAGAAAGAGAAGAAAGAAAGAAAGAAAATAAATAAAATATATTTTATATATATATTTTACATGCTATATACATATACGTAGTTAGTATATAGTATAGAGAAAGAGAAGAAAGAACGAAAGAAAATAAAGAATAATAAAGCTTAATAGCAATTCAATTATTTTTAGTTCAAAGCCATGACGTCACATTAGCATATAACCATCATATAACTAATAAAGAAAGCATTAAATAAAATGAGGCTGTTCATAAAGATGTCTATATGTTTCTTTAGCACCGTTGTGATTTGAAACTTGGTGCAACGAAGAATAGCGACAGTAAAAAGAGGCAAACACAATACATCTTTAGTATTTAGCCTGCGAGAGAATAAGATAGAATAATCGGTCTCCTTTTTGTGCGGTGTCTCGTAGCTTCCCCACTCTTGTCTAATTTAGTTTTCTGAAGGTTTCAATTCTACCGCATGTGAACTGCACACTTGTATTTTTTTTTAAAGAAAGACAAATATTCCCGGGTGGAGAATAACCCGACAATATTTGAAAATCTTCTGCTACCACCAGAGTAAGCGGAAAATGTTGCTTGTGCCGTGATGGAGGACGTAGCCAGCGGTGGAATCGAACACGCGACGCCCGGGTGGGATCCAAATGCGATGCCAACTCAGTTGAATGTCAAGTTCTCAATCAAAATTCTGGTTTAAGGGGTTTGAAATGGGGATGAGGTGGTTTTTCAATATCGCGTGAAAAGACAATGACCTTCTTCTTGTTTTGAAGGTTAAGAGGGTATTACCAGAGAAAACCAGAAATATGTCATTTTAAAATCAGATTTTAGACACATTGACTCTTTTCCACAAAAAATTATAAATGGATTTCGAAAGATTGTTCTTTTATCTAGCATTCGCATGTTTTAAAGTTTGAGAAAAAATGTTTATTTTTAGCATAATAAAGTTATACCATAGGTCGTTGGCAGATTTGTTAAATTATCAATAAAGATTTTGTATTATACCACACCCATTTCAAATCATATAATCATGCAGTAAAATAAATCAATACATTATCTGGGTATCGCATGTTTTAGAATTTTAATTTTAGTTTAAATAAAATCATAAAAAAATATATACGTACATGTGTTTCTTGACGAAAATTGGTCCGTTTGTGTATTTATTTGCGCACTTACAAACTAATATATTTCAGATTTTTTTTTACATTTTTATTTAACTTAGACATTATTGAAAAATGATGAATACTTATGATCAAAAAATAATTACAAAAAATACATTATTTTAATAGTTTTATCATCACGCCTTTTACTGTTTTTGGATGTAGGTATAAATTAAAGCAAATTTGGAATAAAATAAAATCGATATTGAATTATAATTTTACAAAGCTGGTACGGAGAATAATTAATCTATCTCATTGTAACCGCCCTGCATGATCGTAAGAACAACTTTCGACGAATTGTGGATTTTCAAATTTTTTTACCAATCTGGGAAGAAAACAATAGATGGTAAAAAATTCTATATAATTTCAGTCATTGTCTTTTTCTTCTTTTATACGATTCACCTTGTGTTATGTTCACCTTCTAACGTAATTAGCGGTATTTTTTTAATTTTAAGATTTCATACGAATATATTTTTTTTACTTTTGAATTTTTGTTTAACACGCCAAAACATCGCAGAATACGGTGTTGTTAATATGCTTAGCTGACAGCTGTCACGTCGCCGCTCCGTCATTATCATGCTGTATATTTTGGTAGCTTGTGTCTTTTCTTAATTTTACCGCTTTTAATTTGACAAAACCTTCTAAAATGTCAGGAGATAACACACATTATTATTGCGCCTTTTTTTACATGTGCTCCACACAGGAGGCCCTGAGGAAAATAATTTCTCTCAGGGCCTATGTCATCTTTGGGGATGCTGTATAGAGTGTTTTTTTAAGGAAAGGAAAGAGAGGAGAGTTCTGGATAGGAAAATGGTTTAAGGGGTGGATAGGAATCTGGGGTTCCCGCCTCCCAAATTGAACCGATGTGAAAAAATACAAGCGTTGCTAAGCAATTTATCGCCATTCCAAGAAACGTAAATTCATGTCAAAATATTGTAAAGCCGTGAAGAGGTAATGGTACTGACAGAAATGCTCGTTAGTAGCACGAAAGCACGCTACCAATGAGCCAATGCTACTTAGTAGCATGTGTGTCATTGATATTGCTAGTTTTGAACATCCTATTGGATTCGCGGGTGGAAGGAGGAGTGCTCTAAGCATGTGTGAACAGGCTTGCTTATGAGTATGCTCATTTCGATCCTATTTCAGTTTGCGGCAGCTGTGCGTATGCATTCTTTGTAAAAATATGGAAAATATCCGTTTGGGAGACGAAAAAACCTTGCTTTTCGTTATTCACGAATGTATTTGGAATACAGGATCACTGAAATATCCACAATAGATGTTCAAATTTTCCACAAGTTACCTTAACTCCAAAAACACAAAATTCAATTGAAATCAGCATTTATTTTTGATGTCTAGAAATTTTCGGACTTTTTGTTTCGTTCAGGCTTTATATACAGACATTTTTTCAAAATTTTTTGCGAAAGAAAATAAAATTATAGTTCTTTCTCACAATTATAGTAAAATCCCCACAAAATACACAACGTTAAACAATTTTAGAATTTCCCCGCAATTCGGGGAATTCTCTACTATTCGACAACCCTGATTATTGGTATTTTCTTGCAATGCTTCCATTTTGGCAGATAGCATGCCTTTATAATAGCACATGTGTTCAATTGTTGGCTTTGAGCACGCCATTCATGAGTATGCTCTAAACAAGCATGCTCATTTTTTAGCAAATGTGTACAGTTGAAGAGCATGCTCATCTTATGCCCGCTCACCCGGGTATATGGGGTGAGGTTGTCCGGGTTTTGGCAACGGATGCGTTTGCCCACGTGGCAGGCCGGATTGGGAGAGAATGGTTGAGGGAGTCCCTTTAACTTCTCCAGCTGTACTCTCTCGGAACATCGCCTTGCACTGCAGTGGGAGGGATGGATTTATACTTCCGTCACTCCTGGTTACACTGATCCCCAGATTCCTACCCACCCCTAATACCCTTTTCCCTCCGAGAACTTCCCGTTCTTCCTTTCCTAAAGAGACCCCCCACACAGCATCCCCAAAGGTGACATAGGCCCTGAGGGGAATTATTTTCCTCAGGGCCTACTGTGTGGAGCTAATGTAAAAAAAGGAAACAACGGTGCCAAAGAAGATTTCACTTCAAAACTCTTTTCAGGAAAGATACAATATATTGTAATGTATTCAGAATCAGTGTTTTATTAACCAAGCAAAATATTTTTCACTCAAATTCCTTGAAGTTAAATCAAATCAAAACATTATTATTGTACAAATAAAAAATACAAAATGGGCTTATGGGTGTACCCCATATGGACGTTGTATGAATGTAAACGAGGCAAGGAATGTGTGCACAGACCGGGATGTTTGGCGGTCCGTCCTCTCTGCCTACCCCTGCGGAGAAACGGCGTGATGGTTAGTTAGTTAGTTAGTTAGTTAGTTAGTTAGCCCATTTCTTCCAGCTAACCACATAAACGTTATATTATAATGTTTATACAATGAAGAAATTATAAAATACAAATAAAAATACAAAGGTGTTTCATTTATCTGAGGTATTCACTTAAGAGGGTATATACAACCAGAGAAAACCAGAAATATGTCATTTTTAAATCAGATTTTAGACGTATTGACTCTTTTCCACAAAAAAATTATAAATTGATTTCGAATTGTTCTTTTATCTAGTAAACGCAAGTTTTAAATTTTAAGAAAAAATGATTATTTTTAGTATAATAAGGTTATACCCATCTGTCGTTGGCAGATTTGTTAAATTTTCAAAAAAGATTTTGTATTATACAACACCCATTTCACATCATATAATCATGCAGTAAAATAAATCAATACTTTATCTGGGAAACGCAAGTTTTAGAATTTTAATTTTAGTTTAAATAAAATCATTAAAAATATATACGTACATGTTATTACATGTTAAGTACACGTTATAACTTATTTCATGCTATATCAAAAATTAACATAACATCCTGGTTTATATTATTGTATACTCAAAGTAAAATGTATGTTATAATAATGAAATAATTGTAAAATAACTCCTACGCCAAGCTCAAGAGCTGGTACTCTTGAGGGAGCGGGCCGGATCGGCAGAGACGGGACGCGAAATAAAAGGCGTCAGTCGGTGTAGTGAGTCAGTCTTTATTTAGCTACGTAGCGAAGGTCGAAGCGGAGCGGAGTGACAGTGGTGCAGATGCGTTGCTGATGCGTGAAGATGGTCAGGAGACTACGGCGGTGAAGATCACAGGTCTTCAGGGAGCCGGCGTGTTGCTCTACACCTAGGCGGTGTAGAAGTGACCTTGGTCCAGGCGGTCGATCACCGTCGTGTTGGCGGGATATGGCAGCTGTGCGTCCTTTGAGTCGGCGCACACACGTGACGCAGGGAGGAACCTTGAGAGGCGATGAGGGTTGCACCTATATATAACAGCAAGCGCGTGCTTGGTAGTCGATAGATCGGGTGACATCTCATGTTGAGGCGCGAACGGGCCGGACAGCGGATGGTAGTTGGAGAAGGAATCCTCGAAGGTGTTGGAAATGTTCCTGGAGTCACACTGGACAAACGTTATTCACTTGCTGCTGACTGCGCGGGCGGTTGCCCCGCGAGGGCTGGAGAAAGTGTTACGGCACTGGACTAATAGAAATCACTGCTCGGAGTGTGTTACTCGACCGGATGAATGAAGGAACTGACTGAGACTGAGTGAGCGAGCGCCGAAATGAGTCGCTTTATATACTAGCGCGATCGGCAGAGTAGCTTACTAGCGCGCCAGGTAATGTTGCGAGAATTCACGCAAAGCGGAGGTATTGCCCGAACGTTCTGCGGGCATTTGTATTGCACAGCCACAAGTTCGAGGCCTTTCGCGTAAGTGGCGGAATTATTAACCGCTGTAGGTAGTTGTACTGGCAGTACATTGCACTGTGTGCTTTGTTCTCGTGTGTTCGTACAGCGCCAGTGGCGGCGCAATTAATTCGGCGCAAGTGGGCGCTACACTCTTAATTGGCGTAGAAATTCATTAAAACTTATTTTTCATTAATTTGTTTTGCCCAATATTATGTTTATTTGCGCACTACTTACAAACTAACGTATTTCCGATTTTTTAAAAATTCTTATTTAACTTATTTTAAATATTCTTATTTAACTTATTATTAAAAAATGATAAATACTTATAGTCAAAAAATGATCACAAAAAGTAAATAGTGTTATCATCACGCCTTTCAGCATTTTTGGATGTAGGCTTAATTAAAGCAAATTTTAAATGAAATAAAATCGATATTGGGTTATAATTTCAAAAAGCTGGTACGGAGAATAATTAATCTTTCTCACTGGAACCGCCCTGTACGATCGTAAGAGCAATGTTCAACGAAATGTGGATTTTCGACAGCTGGCTGGTTAAACGTTCTTAAGGTGTAATGACATTTGTTCATAAGTGTTTAGAATTTGGAATTTGTGTGTATCTTGTATATGTTTAATGTTATGTGGAAGGTTGTTGTATACTTTAAGAGCCACGTAATATGGTCCTTTTTGGAATATTGTTTTGATTGCTTTTGGTATTAATAAGTTTTCTGTAAACCTTGTAGCGTATTTTCGAGTTTTGTCTTTCTCTTTTTACGGATTGAGTGCCTCTGCCGGAGGCTACGGCCCCACGGCTCCACTTTACTCAACTTTGAGCTCCTGTTCCAATTGAAAGATGAAAGATAGTCCCAATAAATAAACGTCTCTCGTTCTTAAATTGGCGTCTTCTTATTGCAGCTGTCGGGAAACACGTCAAGTCGAGGAAATGAACCTTCTAGACGGAACCTTACACCCGGGAAATTTGAAGAAAATCTCGCTTAATCAATCATTTCAGGCGTAATTCGCATCAGATTGATTTGTTACAACGCAAGCACCGGGGCTGCTTTTAAAATGAAGACTTTATTTAATTTTAGCCCATCAGGCCTCGACCGTATTATTTCAGAGGTTCAAAATATTTCCGCTATACAATAAAATACAAATTGATGGATTATTTCTGAACGTATCCAAAAAATAAAATATTTTTATGAAAAGTGATAAAATACGCAATCAAATTTTATAAATCGAAATAAACATATAATCTATCCTTATATAAAAATGAATCGCCGAAATGTACTGCACCAAATTGGATAATTCTTTTGTTTTTGTGTTAGTTATTGTCGGGACAAGGTTTGTATGTCAGGATATTGTTTGGAGAGCTCTGGCATTATGAAATTTGTATAAAAATTGCAATAGGTGGCACGCGAGCTGTTTGAAAAATGAATGTACAGGGAATGAATGTATGGAATGCGGGAGAGGAACTCGGATAGAGGGTTTGCGGGAGGTGGGAGAGGAACACGGGAGGGGGGAGCGGAAAAGGGGAGGGGGGAAAGGAACTTGGGAGGGGGGTTTGAGGGACGGGGGAAGGGGTGGAAGTAGAGTGGGGAGAGAGAAGATGGAGGATGCGGAATGCAAACGCGAGAGGGGAAGGGGACGAGGGAGAGGAAAAAGAGGCGAGGCTGAACCGATTTTGATGATCTTTGATTCGTTGGATTTGTCTCGGCTAACAGAATAACTATTAAAACATCGCAAAAATTCACGAAAAAGAAAGTTATGAAGAAAATTAATTTCCTCATACATTTTGTATGGAACGAATTTTCATCTTTTGAAAGAGCTGTAACAATGTTGTGTTAGTTGAAGTTTGCGTGAATTCCAAAAATTCAAAAACGTCAAACGTCAATGATCACTTTCGCGATTTCGCTGTTTCGCTTTTGTTCTTTAACATATAATGCTTAGTCTCTTTCTTACACACTAAATGTCAACAGTCGAAAATGAGACAAACGGTTAACGTGTGTCTTCACCCTTCCAAAGGAAAAATACAATAATTATAATAAATTTCCCTCACACGTATAAAGAAAATGAAACGCAATTCCCGTAAGGGGCCATCCATAAATTACGTCACACATTAAGGGGGGGGGGGGGAGGGGAGTAGAAAGTGTGACTAGGGGTACGGGGTGGTCTCATCAGCTCTGTAACGACACATGTAAAAAAAAATTGAACTACTGTTTTGATTATTTTTAGATGTCACACTAGGGGGGAAGGGGTCTCATAAATGTGACGATGTGTGACAGGGACGGGGGGGGGAGGGTAAAAAATATAACGAAATTCGTGCAATTTATGGACGTCCCCTATGTAAGTGGAAAAGTAAGAAAATCACAAAAATATAAATTCGTACACAAGGTCATCTCTGATACAAAACACGGACAGTTGCGGATCGATAATTGCTTCGTTGTGTAATTTTTAACTTGATAAAAACTGAATTTAATTCAGCTAATAAATTAACACAACAGTTATTTATTATGAGGAGGTACGAAGTTCACCGGGTCAGCTAGTTTGAATATAAAACATGTATTTTTCTCTTTCTAGCACCGTTTGTATTATATTTCTCACTATGATAGTGAGGGAGATGCAAAGATTTATATGAAACCTATATGAGTTGGTCCCAAAAGCGAACAATATGTAATCCGACTATACTTTTTCCTCCACTTTTTCTCATGTCCGTTGAGTAAATGAAAACAATATTATTATGGGAGTTTTTTAATATATTTTTTATTCTCCCTACTTAGGTATCATGTGTTTAATTTGTATAGTTTTAGTTAGCAATTTTTGTTTAGCCGGAAAAAAGTTTGGAGCAAATCAACTACGGTCGGTTTGTTTGAACCTAAATTTAAAATATCAATAATTTCATTGAAAACAGCAAATGAACATTGAAAATTGAAACCACAATATTTATGTAGCCACTATTTATTATTTGCTTAAAATGGTAAACAAAAAACATGCTAGCACCATTCAAGGGTAATCTATTAAGTTGGATTGATAGTTATCTTAGTAAAAGAGAGCTATGTGTGAAAATAAAATCTGTGGAATCTTACGTTTTCGAAGCCACAAGTGGGGTTCCTCAGGGGTCTCACCTGGGACCAATTCTTTTTTTGTTATTTATTAATGATATTGTTAGCATATTTAAAGATGTGGAAGTTCTTCTCTTCGCAGATGACTTGAAAATATATAAAACAATACGTAGTTTAGACGATTGTTATACTTTGCAACTTAATTTAAATAAACTATATCGTTGGTGCATCATCAACTCTCTGTTTCTTAATATTAAAAAATGTCAGGTCATTCGTTTTTGTAAAATACGAAATCATATAATTTATGTATATTCGCTAAATAACGTAAAATTGACAGCTGTCACTCAAATCAGGGACTTGGGTGTTATATTTGATGAACAGTTAACATTCAATCCGCATGTAAATGAAATCACAAATAAAGCCTTAAAAATGCTTGGTTTTATATGTAGAACCGCATGCGACTTCAAGTCATTAGAATGTTTGAAAACACTGTACACATCTTTAGTAAGGAGTCAAGTAGAGTATAATTCGCCTATTTGGTCCCCCTTTTATAAAATACATTCCAACAATATTGAAAGGGTACAACACAAATTTCTACGATTTATTAACTTTAAACTAAATATTCCAATCCAAAATATAAATTATATCCAGCTGATGCACCAACTAAATTTGATTACGCTGTCAGATAGGCGAATTATCTCCGACCTTGTTCTACTAAATAAAATTATTAATTATAGAATCGACAGCCCTGAAATTCTGGCCACAATAAAATTATTTGTACCTTCCAAAAATACGAGACAAAATTCCACGTTTTTTTGTGACAATTTCAAAACAAATTATCAAGCGCACATATCCCTAAATCGAATACAAAATTTTGGTAATAAATTTGGTAATGTCGTTGATATATTTAGAGATTCCGTAGCAGTGCTTAAACGAAATCTACATAAACACTTTGCTGAAATGTATGACTTCACCATTCCATAGTGAAAAACCCTTTTTAGCTTCTATTTATTTCACTCTTTTCTTTTAGACTTTTAAACTTTAATATATATATGTAACTTTACAAATTAATATTGTAATTTAATTTATATTTCGATTATGCTTAAGTCCCTACTAATGCTGATTAATTTCAATCCCGTTATTTTTGTTTGTAAGTACAAAAAAAAAACTGTTCTCCATAATGGTATTCTATATTATTTGTAAAACATTTATGTAGGTACTACACATATAATAATTATTTTATTCATATATGTACTTAAACTTTTATATGCCATATAGTTAATGTAATAATACTAATAACAATGTATGTAAAAGCCCAATGGGCGTTTAAATAAATAAATAAATAAATAAATAAATAAATAAATAAATAAATAAATAAATAAATAAATAAATAAATAAATAAATAAATAAATAAATAAATAAATAAATAAATAAATAAATAAATAAATAAATAAATAAATAAATAAATAAATAAATAAATAAATAAATAAATAAATAAATAAATAAATAAATAAATAAATAAATAAATAAATAAATAAATAAATAAATAAATAAATAAATTCTACTGACGTCAATGACTAGGATTTTTGTTACATTAGCTCCAACAGGAGGCCCTTAGGAAAATATTCTATGATTTTAAAATGGTCTAGCCTCAGGGCCTACGTTAACTTTGGGGATGCTATGTGGAGGGTCTTTTTATGGAAAGGAAGTTCTGGGCAGGAAAAAGGTGTGAGGGGTAGGTAGGAATTTAGGATCAATGTGTCCAGGAGTGAAGAGCTTATGAATCCATCTCTCCAACTGCGGTTCAAGGTGATAGGCCGTGGGAGTCCGGTTAAAGAGGTCAAAAGGTCTCCTTCAATCAGTCTCTCCCGATCCGGCTCGCCACGCAGTAGGTCAAAAAAAGTTTGAAAATAAATTTGAAAATAGTGTTGGTAGCGCAATTATTTCCGACCACAGGGTAGGAACGTTCAGAACTAAGTCAAACCAAAAAAAAACGTGTGTGCAGTTCACTAGTGTTGAGTACCTCATACAAGAGGCACCTCAAATGTCCCATACAAACACGTAAAATATCCCCCCACCTCACAAAATGTATTTGTACCAACTCTTTTTCCATGTCACGTTATCGCGCATGGGACAAATATGAAGGGGGGACAAATGTGAGGTTTTTTTTTTTTTTTTTTTTTTATTCCAGTTAAAAGAAAATTACATTTTCACTCATTTAACTAGAAATAATTATACACATTAAGATAAAATAAATATTTCAATACAGCGCTATTCTATTTCATTATTTTGTTTATCAAAAATAAATATAAATAATTGTTATTTTAAATTTACCCAGCTTCTTTTCGTTTTTAATGTCATTTGGGAGGCAATTATATAAGTTGCCCCCCTCGTAACCAATGGATTGTTCACCATAGTTATTGTGGATGGTATTTAAATGTATGTTATCGCGTTGTCGTGTAAAGTGTTTGTGTATTTGGGACGTTTTAATGAATTCTGTGTTTGTGTGTACGAGATTATTTTGTATTTTGTATATAAGGAGACATGTATTGTATTCATATAGTTTTGTTTCCATATATAATTTTTTTGTGGATGTTCTGGGTTTGTAATTAAATAGTTTTTCGATTACCTTGTTTTGTATTACCTGTAATTCATTTATGTGTGTTTCACATGCGTTTCCCCAGATTTCAATCAAATAATTTAAATGTGATTGTACGAGACTATAATATAAACCTATTTTTAATTTATTTGGCAACAGATATGATAGCCGGCTAAATACGCTAATTAAGGGGATGATTTTATCTTTAATACCTTGTACGTGTTGTTTAAATGTCAAATGCTGATCAATGCACAACCCAAGATATTTTTCCTGGATCAGGTTTTGCAAGTCGTTGTTTTCAATTTTTAAGGGTACATGAGGAGGAATTATTTTACGGGTTGAGCTTAAGATCATGTATCCTGTTTTCTTAACATTCATTGTTAAAACATTTGATTGGAGCCAACTATTGATTTTTTCTAGATCTGTTTGTGCATTTTCTAGTAAGATATCTAAATCTTTACCCCAGTAGAAAATTGCTGTATCATCTGCGTATAAAAAGATTTCACCATTTAAAATTAATTGCGATATATCATTGATATAAATTTGGAACAGTAGTGGACCTAGTATGGACCCCTGCGGAACTCCATAGTTTATTGGAACGTAGTTGCTATTTTGATTGTTAATGCTAACGAATTGCTTTCTATTGCTAAGATATGATTTGAGTATATTGAGAGCAGGACCAACTACACCAATTTTCTCGAGTTTCTTGAGAAGTATGTTGGTTTATTGGACGACATTCATGTCATCTCACGTATGGGACAAATATGAGGTGAGGTGTGAGGTGGTTCGCGTATTGGACTACATGTCATGTCACGTTGCCACGTATGGGACAAATATGAGGTGAGGTGTGAGGTGGTTGGTGTATTGGACTACATGTCATGTCACGTATCGTATGGGACAAATGTATGAGGTGGCGAGGCGTAAGGTGTTTATATATTGTATGACATTTTTGTATTAGAAAAGTGAGGTGGTGTTGGGGTGAGCCATTCATATATTGTGAATACCGCACAAGCGTCCCGACTGCTCCGAATTTTATTTAAAAAAGATAGTTAAGTGAATACCGCACAAGAGTACCAACTGCTCAAATTTTTTTTAAAATATTTTTTTATTGTAAATTATTGTTATGTGAATACCGCACAAGAGTCCCAACTGCTCAAAATATATATTTTTTTGTAAATATTTTTTATTTTAAATTATGTATTGTAAGTGAATACCGCACAAGAGTAGGTACCAAAATAATTATTTAAATATATATTTTTTAAATTACCGCACAAGCGTCCCAACTGCTCCGAAAAAAAAAAATTTTTTATTCTAAGTTATTGTTATATGAATAACGCACAAGAGTTCCAACTGCTCCTATATTTTTTTTTGTTTTTATTTTAAATTATTGTTATGTGTTATGAGACAACCGCACAAAAGTCCCTACAGCTCCCAAGGAAGGGAGGTTGAGGGAGTGTTGAGATGAGGTGGCTGGGGTTGCTGAGGGGGAGGGGTGATCAGAGGGGGGGTGCAGGGGGATCAGAGGTGGTGGAGGGGGGAGGGGGGTGGAGGGGGGCTGAGAGTGGGGGGGGGGGTGGGAGGGTAGGTCTTTTTATATCAATTTTTCGTATTACAAAAATAACAAACACGGGAGGCGGGTATGGGTACCGCCGCCTCTCGCACCATTTCTTAGATAACCAACACCTCTGCTATAGGTCACCCCAAGTGGTTCGCTACGTTTGGTGACTTGGCAGGGGTGCCTGGGTTCATAGGGTGAGATTTGTCCAGGTCTAGGCGCCGGATGCTGCATGGCACGTCTCGGATCCGGAGAGAGTGGTTGAGGGAGTCCCTTTGACTTCTCCGGCCTTCAGCCTTAAAAACACACCTTCCCTGAAATTCTCTACTCCCCCCTCCCCCGTTAGCGAAAATATTTTGTAACACCTCACCTCAAATGAGGTGGGACACCTCAACACCTCATTTCGATATTTAAGTACCTCATACAAACACATCCTGATGTCGTGTCCTACCCAACACTACAGTTCACAAGCGGTACAAGTGAAACCTTCATGAAACTAAAGTAGACAATAGTGGTGAGGCTACGAAGCACCGTACAAAGAAGAGACCAATAGGCTACGAAGCACTGTAAGTGTCATTGCTACGCGAAAACAGGTGATTTGATCTTAATATTCGGTTTTGATGAGAATGTGATTTAAACGTGAAATTTAATTTACAAGCGGCGCCGCGTGCGACGTTTTGATAATGTAGTAGAATTTAGTTATTGCTGGTGGAAATGTCCGCTGACGTCGACGCTGCTGTAAATTCAATGTAATAAGCTCTATTATTTCACATAAAGTGATATAATGCTTTTAATTAAAAATACATACATCATGAGATTCTAGAGTCCGTAACAACACTTATAAACATATTATGGCGGTTTCAACCACATATCATTATAAAAACCGTTTTTCTTGGCATTTATAGTACACGCCAAACTTTAATACCGACCTGACGTTGATTCAAGAATCTTCGCAATAGGCGAGTTTGAGGTTCGAAACGTGGTATGTCTATTTTCTCCCATCCCACGTCTTTCTCTGTCGCACGTATGTTTTTACGATGCCGTGCCAACTCAGAATCAGGACAACTCAACACCTCTTCAAAAAGTCATAAAAGCTAAGAAGAAATTTGAAAAATAACCCATAACCTAACCCAACTTAACCCATTTAACCATTTTTTTTCATCACTTTTATTGACTTTTCAAAGGAGGTGTTGAGTTGATTTCATTCTGAATTGTCCGGTTTTTACGCATCTTTCTCTTTCCCTTATGGTCATTGTAAAGTCAACAAAGTAACTGTATCTGCGCGAGAATGAGCACACAGCGCCCTTGAGGTGATTTTCCACGAAAACGGCGCTATATAAATTAGCAAATTATTATTATTAAATTATTATTAATGAATCGTATCGAGTACAGGTCGGCATTAAAGTTTGTCTTACACTGTACCTACAGCACATTTTTCTATGCGAGGGTGTATGGCTGCTACTGGTATTCTCTGAATGAACTATCTACGGGTGAGAAGGGATGTGAAAATTGTTACACATTTCTTTAGACTAATTCGTAAATAGTTCAAACTCGGAGAGCATTCATTTCTATGTTTCCGATGGTTATCTCCATCACCGACAGCATAGACTGTTTTATATCCAGCCTGCAGGACTAACTTGCCAAAAATCATGCCGGTGGGGAAAGCAATCTTGCTGTTGAACAGAATTGTAGTATATGAATCTAGTACACGAAAGACCGCGCTCGTTCGGAGATGGTCGGGCGGCGCCGAGCGTTTCCGAACTAGCGGAGTAATCAGCCGGTCGGCGAACACCTGGAGCACCTGTAAACAGGCGTTACTAACAATATTTGTTCCCATTATAATTCACAATAAACCAGTCAAAGAACTTACGTTACATTGTGGGCTAGAGAGCCACAACACGAACCAAAGAACATCACAAGAATCAATTTAGATATCGACAAATTTAGCATCAATGAATCTGCCTTTAAAACGCAAGCTCTATACTACTAGTACATTAGATGTGTCTGTCTACTGGTTATTTTTATTAAATTCTCTTTTACAGGTGTATTAAACAAATTGTATTAATGAAATTCTCTTTTACAAGTGTATTAAACAAATTGTATTGATTAAATTCTCTTCTACAAGTGTACAAGTGTAAACGTATTAAAATGAATTACTTTGTAATGATTATTATTTTTAATTGATAAACTAATGTTTAAGACAAGATTTTTACGCATAGCACAAAGGAACATGAACAAGGTTGTTTGCAGGTGGTAAAATGTAATAAGCAGTAATTGTTGAATGAAACAGTAGTATATATGTATTGAATTATTTGGCAGGTAAGAGATAAGCCGACATAGCTCAGTGGTCAGAGCACTTGACCGGAAATCAGAAGGACGCGGGTTCGAGTTCCGTCGGCGGCATGCATCTTTTCTCGGGAGTTTTTTTTTCAATGTAGATGAGTGTTTCAGGCTAATAATAATTATTACTTATAATAATTGTTAAACTTTGTAATGTTTCAAAACGATAAATTGAATTGAATGTCGCTAAAAGCTGCTATGACACCTTCAATTTAATTAATAATTAATAATAATGGGTGTGAGAAAGAGGAAGGTGAAGATGTAAGCACCTATGTTTATTCAGATCTACTCCCCTCTGGTGATAAGCAGAAAATTGTAAATCCAATATTTCGGCGAAATTTTCAGTTGTACCTACTTTTGAGGTTTATTATAGTTTGTAAAAGAAAAACCGACAATGGATATCATACTCATTAAGTACCCAATTAAGAAGCTGTCCAAAACGAGCCATGGAAGTGATAAAGTAAAAATAAATCAAAAGCTTCATTCAGAACAGGAGTAAAAGACCTGACGCCGACCGCGACGCCCAGCTTTTAACGCTTTTTACAACCAAGGCCAGTAAGACGTAAAAAAATAGATAGGCAAGTCGCTAGCTCTCTCTTCTATCGTTGATTTTGAGTACCAGATGGTGCTCTATTTCCTACATTCTGAAATAGGTTAAATTAATTGTAACAGACGTATCAGCGTCTTTACAAGAACTGTAAAAAAGGGACCGGTCTCGTGCACGCCTTCCAGAGGTACACGCTGATGATGATTAGAGCTGGCTGGCCTCCCTACATCCAGTGGTAATAGTCCTGGATGCGCCTAGTTTCTGCCTGAGCGGTGCCTTGGCAGTGCCCAGAGTTAGGGCCGACTGCAGCGGTAGGCACCAGGTACTCGTTCAGGCAGAACTTCTCCAGGAGGCAGCAGGCAGACTTCCAGAGGTAGGTGTTTGTAGGAAAACTTCCGAAGAATAAAAGACGAATTTGTTGAGTAGAGATGAACTGATTTATTATCAAAAATGTGGGTCCTTTTATACCCAAATTTGGGGTAAAATGTGACCACGTGGTACAAATTTGTGGTGGGAGGTTTGACCTTGCCCGTAAGTATAAATAGGGCGGCGTTTCCGTCACACCTTATTTTGCCGGTGCCGCCCGTGAAAGTGGTCGCTTAAAATTGCGAATTAGAAATAATTATACAGGGTAAAATTGGTATATACATGTACATATCTTAATTCTAACATATTATTATGGGCATTATTTATCCCTAGATTTTGTTTTGGTGAGTTTGTGGCAATTTTTAGGCAAGTTTACAATTTGTGCTAGGTTTTTTAATGTTTGGTTATTTGTGGGAAGTTAAATAAAGAATCTAGTATTTTTTCCAGGTCCCTCGCAAGACTAGCTACTGAAACCTGTTTGTTTCATTGTCTTGCGAGGTCCCTGGATTTTTGAAATGGGAAAAAACGGATTTTTGCAAGGAATTCTTCTAAGTCTTTTTTCTGCGCTAAAAACGCTCTAGCATTGCGAGTTTAAGGGTCAGAGACTCAAATTCTCTTTCCCTGAATGCCCGGCAGGACTCTGGAATGAAATATGTTTATTTCATTGTCCTGCGGGTTGTGTGAGTTTAATTAATTGAAAAAATATACATTTTAAAGGTTGGCCTTCGGCAGGTCTACTTGGCTGCGGCGAAGCAGGCAAAGGGAGTGACTCCGATTTGCTCTTTTCCCTGGAGATCTGGCTCGCAGGGTTTTAACATAATAGAATAACAATTATACATTTGTAAATGATAAAGTTAAAATGTCTCCCGGTGGCAACCTTAGCACGCAAGTATTTATTTGTTGCACCGGGGCATTGTACATAATAAAAAGGATAATAATGAAAATTAAAATATTTTGGCGAAAGATCGTCGCTGGCGGCACGGTACTAACGAGCTTAGTGGCCAGAAATTTTGGAAGAAATTTCAAAGAAATTACCACTAAATGTAGAGGATGCCGGCAGCGATGATTTTTGCTGAAAAAAAAAACGAGGGTGCGAACACGTCCGTTACATTAATTATAATACTATGTTTTTAAATTATTTGTTATTAATTTTTGTTTTCGCAAGTTAAAAAATAAATTATTTTGTATTTTAAATACCGGCTTGCTAACCCTTTCCTTCTTGTATTCGTGATTTCGTTTCGATTCTTAATAATAACAATACACGTAAGATTATAGCGTGTTTTTTGTCCTTTTTAGACCATTTTTTTTACCTAACCACGCCCTCACTGTGAAATCTCAGTGCCCCCTATTTTTTTTCTGGGTCTTCTACAACCTCCCTCTAACGCCCACAAGGGGGCGTTATCGCCCACATTGAGAACCTACGGTTTATACCAATATACTAAAACAATATTAGCTACATACAAACGAAATTTTGAAACGGAAAAAACTAAAAAGATACGGTCGCAAAAGGAATTGAATCCAGGACTTTGGCCTCTAACCACTGATATAATTCGACCCTACCCCCTTCGGTCATATTTAACTGCATCATACCTCGACTGAGAACTACCAATTTTATCTTCATTTTCTTAACTCGTTTTTATTGGCTGCTATCTTTGTGTATGATTTCAAGATTCTTCCCGAACTAAATGCATTCTAGATAGTGTCTTGGATAAATATATATTGTGTTTTTTTAATTTTAATGTGCGACATCTTTTAACTTTTCTGCTAGTCTACGATATATTTTTTAAATTTTTATTGGAATAACTTATCAAGTAAAACCTTTGACCAAGTATACCCAGTAAAACCTAAGAAAATTACGATAATGTTAGTAGTTCTTAGTTGAGGTAAAATACAGTTAAATATGACCGAAGGTGGTAGGTTTAGATGGGACCGTAACTTTTCCTGATTTTTCTATTTCAAATTTCGTTTGGGAGTCGCTAATATTGTTTTCAATGATTAAATATTACAATTTATTATTGTAGGTTTCATACATTAACTGATTCCAAAAGAAAAGTGTATTTTATATCGATTTAAAAGTAACCCTGAATGTATGGTTTTTAAAATCTTCTCCGATTATTATGACTGAAATGAAAAATCGGGTTTGGTTGAGTTCATATATTTCTATCGCTGATACTCTACGAGGAGTTACTCACGCCACGCACGTGCCTTAAAAAGTCAGCATTTTCCAATTGTAACCACATTTTTTGCCAATAATAAAATATGGCAGAAAAGCCCATTAATATTCAGAAAATGATCACAACTCAGGGAAAATAACATTTTAAATAGGTACCAACTACGCGATTAAACTTTAATATATCCCTAGCAGACCCGGCCACATGTTGCTGTGGCTAACCAAACCTTATAACTTATAACCATTATCGCCCGTTTGTCAGCACGCTGCCCGCTGCCGCTTGGCCAGATATATTATACATTTTAACCAATTTACGCAAAACCTTCCTCATGAATCACTCTATCTATTGGTGAAAACCGCATGAAAATCCGTTGCGTAGTTTAAAAGATCTAAGCGCACAAACAGCGTGAGCGACTTCATTTTATACTATGTAAAGATAAAGAAGATAAACACATTATTTTTAAATTTATTTATTTGTGCGCCTAAAAAAGCTTTTTTTTTGCGTAAAAATAATACACAAAATAATACAGTGTACATAGGAGATTTTCTGTTTTACCAATGTGGGAAATAATAATATTGTAGATAGATGTTATTATAAAGTAGGTTTTTTTATTTTTAAATTAGCTCCACACTTCAATGTGGTAGGTGGGAATGGGTAACGCCGCCCCAGGAACCTTTATTGGATAACCAACATCTCTGCCATAGGTCACCCCAAGTGGTTCGCTACGTTTGGTGATTTAGCAGGGGTGCCCGAGTTCATGGGGTGAGGTTTGTCTAGGTCTTGGAGGCGGATGACAAGAATACACTGAACCCCAGATTCCTACTCACTCCTTAAACCCTTTCCCTTTCCAGAACTCTCCTCTCCTTCCTTTCCTTAAAAAAACCCCCACACCGCATCGCCAAGGATGAAAAAGGCCTCCTGTGTGGAGCTCGTGTAAAAAAAAAACACAGGAGGCCCTAAGAAAAATAATTCTCCTCTGGGCTTATGTCATCTTTAGGTGAAAGCAAAAGGCATGAGGGGTGGGTAGGAATCTGGGGGTCAGCATCTCCAAGAGTGACGGAGGTATAAATCCAGCCCTTCCACTGCGGTGTAAGGCGATGGGTCGAGAGAGTCCGGCCGGAGAGGTCTAGAATAGGTCTCCCTCAACCAATCTCTCCCGATCCGACCCGATGCATGGCAGGTGCCATTCAACCTGGATTACAAAAAAGTGTCCATAACTTTATTCAAAATAAAAAAGCACAACTAGTACCATTGTAGTATAGTGATAGTACCTACTATGGTTATTACGAACAGCTCAAAACCTAAAATTTTATTCTACAAAATATACATTTACGTACAGCCGGCGTAGTACAGCGGTAAGGCTCTTGACTCCCATTCCGAAGGTCGCGGGATCGAATCCCAGCGTGGCAAATAAATTTTATTTTATTAATTTGTGTTATTTCACAATTTATTCGTTAAAAATAATACATAATATATTTGCGGCACGTTCCAGAGTGGAAGATACTTTTTGTATCGCCCTGGTGTAAGAACACCATTCAGAATTGAAACGTTGCTTGAAATGGCTTTAGCCGTGTTTAGTGACCAGATCTGAATAGCCAGGTACTTCCCACCCTCCTCTTTCCCATCTCCTTTCCCTCCCCACTACCTTCAGCCTCACAACATACCACAATTGGGGTTGCCATAGTCTCACTGGCTCCAGACGAGAGCAATTGGGACTCTTGTGCGGTATTCATATAAAAAAATATAAAAAAAAGGTACTAACCCCAAAGATTATATAGGCCTTATATAGGAAATTAATTAATCAATAAATTTTTTTAATCAACGTAATTTTTGATCAATTTTGATTGTACCCCTCATGCATTGCAATGCCACATGAATAAATAAAGTGCTTCTTCCTTGTTCATTGATGTCCGATCGACCCCTCGCTGGGACTAGTTTACCAGTAATATATGCCTACAATATTAAAAAATAATGTTACATGACCATGACACATTCGTCGTGGTTTTCAATCACACTTGACCATAAACTCCACGCTTATAAATAGATTTAAAAAACAAAATTAAATGTGTAATGTCGCAGGAAATAAACGAGACGAAGTATGAAATGAGAGTCCATTATCGCGAAAGAAAATCGTTATGGTAAATTGATGTACAGTCTCAAAGCTATTTCTGTCGGGAACGGTGGATGGATGAGAGAAATATTGTAATTCGCTTTTATTTTAAGATGTCAGCCGCGCCGCGCTTAGCTTTTAACAGGCCGGCTCGTGATACGAATACTTCAGCTGTTAGCCGTGAGCAGAGAGGGCGGGAAACTCCCAATGGCAATGGCGGGAAACACTCGTTTCGAAAGGAGCGCTCATGCGGGGAAACCTTCAACAAATACTCACTCAATGTCAACATTTATGTAAGTTCGAGAAGATGTTTGTTGTAACTTATAATTTACCTTTATAGTGTTACAAGCACTGAACAGGTAAGGTGAAAGTGTATTGTAAGATGAAAGCGGGCATGTCTGTGTGCCTAAAATAGGCACGTTCCTTATTTATTCGTCCTACTACCCCTTTCCAAAAGTTCACGTCGATTGGGCGCTCGCTGCGATGTGAAAGAAGGAGACACAAACAAACACACTTTTGCATTTATAATATTAGTCAGGATTAGTGCCTCCGTTCACGGAAATACTTACAAGATGATAGATCCTCGTGCGCGTATCATACGCGCCGATCGTAAGTACCCCCCGTACGATTTTGCAGGTGCCCGTTCACGGCGCTACGCGGTGGCTGTCGGTTTCCAATCAGTATCACGATACCGACAGTGCTAATCGCACGCGACGCTCGCATCATTTGTGTCTGACATTTATTCGTTTGACGTTTGAGAGAAATGGCGTCGGAACATGAAAGTAATGTTAGATTTGTTCTGGAAGTGGAAAAAATGCATGTTTACATAACTATACTTTACCAGAATACGTAAGAAACGATTTAGTGGAGAAGGCATGGATTGATGTTGGAAAAAAAGTCATATGACATCGCATGATAGCGTGTTCACTCCACGGCTGCACGTGAAAAATGACCAAGTTCAGTACATTTCGGATAGCGCCGTGTACGGAGACTAGCATTAAAAAGTGGTATATCAGCAGGGTACTTGTGGTTTCGTCACAATTACGTAGATTTTAAGTATCTCCATGAACGGAGGGCCTTAGGAATCTTAGGATATTCACCTCATTGCCCAGGACACTAATGGGAGTGAAATAATTATACCGAGTCAGTGGAGTTTCTTCAATTTATCATTAAATAAATACCGACAAAAGATTGTATTGTGTAATTTTTGTATGAAAAGTACTAAAACTGTTTAATTGTAACTATTCCAATGTTAAAGCCCCCAAAGGGTGTTATTAAATTAAATAAATAAAATGCAATTCGATATTTCCCAAAAATTCAAAAAGTTCTGTCTTCAGTACGCTCTAACTAATATGATACGTTTGTAAAAAAACATGAAATTTCATATTTATTTTAAAACCTCCCAATTTTTATTGTGGAGGCGGATATGGGTACGGCCGCTCCAGGAATCATTAATTCGATAACCTACATCTATGCCATAGGTCACCCCAAGTGGTTCGCCACGTCTTTTAATTTGTTCATGGGGTGAGGATAGCCTAGGTCTTGCGAATGCGAATGCCCACCTATTGAATGACTGAGGGAGATCTTTTTACCTCTCCAACAGGTATCTCTCGACCCATCGCCTTGCACCGCAGTGGGGGGGGGGAGGGGGGGATGAATCCTGACGCCCGTCACTCCTGGACACACTGATCCCAAGATACCTACCCCTCATACCTTTTTCTTTCCCAGATCTTTCTCTCTTTCCTTTCCTTAAAGAAAACCACCACACAGCATCTCCAAAGATGAGGGAAATTGTTCTCCTGTGTGGAGCTAATGTAAAAGAAAACGTTCTTTTGGAGTTCTGTGCCGAACATCAAAAGTTTTACGTATATAGGATTATTGATTAATTTGTGTTATTTCACAATTTATTAATTTAAAATAATGTATAGTATATTTGCGGCACGTTCTAGGGAGGAAGATACTCTCAGTATCGCCCTGGTGTAAGACCACCATTCAGAATTGAAACGTTGCTTGAAATGGCTTCTGCCGTGTTTGGTGACACCTTCCTCTTCCCCATCTCCTTCCCACTACCTTCAGCCTCACAACATACCTCAATTGGGGATGCCAGTCTCACTGTGGTTTATACACAGGCTCACTTAGTTTTGGAGGAGAAAAATCATTGATATATATATATATATATATATATACTAGTTGACTAACGACCGCGCCAAAGCATTGCCACAGTACATATGTCCAAAAGCATATGCCCCGCTAACGTCAGTTCAGTGCTCATTGTGACGCCGACCGACTTGTGCCGGACGATACGCGATCAAAACTATCACCAAAATGGTTAAATGCGTCGCGAAAAAATGCGATTCAACATTATAAAGCAAGTGGAATTACTTTCCACACCTAAGTTTATTGTTTACATATTCACATTTAATTAAAAAAAGCAGAAAATGAAATAAAATGTCAAATACTCTAATATAAATAATAATAATATTTGGATGATTTATATAGCGCCGTTTTTGTGAAAAATCACCTCAAGGGCGCTGTACAAACTTATAATACATTTCTAAAATCTAAAAAAATTCAAGCTAGGCAAACAATTATAAACAACTTATGGCTAAAAATTGCATACATCGGTTCATTGATCACCGATACGAAAATATGTGTACAATATTTTGACCAATGAACGCGATGCTGCCTAAAATTTAATGAAAACAGGACCATACTTACCTGGGTGGTGTCGCTTGAAATTAACACTGTATATTGTCCATTTAAAGAAATTTAGATAGAGTTCGCACGCAGAGGACATTATTGTAAACACATGTTATTTAATCCTGAAAAATATTTTAATATTAATATGTAATGTATTCTTTGACGAGTGTATTTTGGATAGTAAAAGCAACATTTAAAGGTGGGAGGTGCAGTAGTACCTATAAGGATTTGATCTTACTAAATGTGATTCGTCAAGAGACAGATTGATCTGTAAGGAATCGAGTTATTTTAATTCAGTAAGAAAAGTGTGATTAAGACATATCATAGACAATACAAGTATGATGCTCTCAAATAGGTATATTTAAATTACGGGTATGAGAGCCCAAAAAGGAAGGTTTTTAGTTTGGACCTAAACTCTGTTGGGCTTGTTATGCATCTTAATTCCGGAGGGAGTCTATTCCAAGCCTTAGGCCCAGATACTCCGAAAGCACGATCTCCAAACATAGTATTTGGCTTTCGTTTAGGTTCTATTAGTCTGCCTTTAGCAGATGAAGTTGCTGATCTAAGGGTTAATTGTCTCGGACCGGTATTTTCCGGGACGCATAATTCGGATATGTAAGGGGGGGCCATTTCGTAGATTGATTTAAAAACCATCCAGCACAATTTGTACTGGATTCTCTCAGGGCACTTGAGCCAGTGAAGGTTACGAAGGTGTTCTGAAATATGCGAATATTTAGAAACCCCAGTTATGAGCCTTGCCGCTGCATTAAACACGGATTGAAGTTTATCAATTTGATATTTGGGAAGACTAGCGTAGATGCCGTTACAGTAATCGAGCCGCGAGACTACGTAAGAGTTAATTAATAGTTTTGTCGCCTCTGTAGGAAGGTTTCTTCGAACTGACTTGAGTTGTCTTAGGTGAAAAAAACCGGTGCTTACTGTCCTATTTATTTGACTTTTTAACGAAAAGTCTGAATCTAAATTAACGCCAAGAAGTTTGACTGTTGTCTTTGGAATAATATCGTTGCCGGAAATGGAAATAGGTGCTTGTCTATGAAATGTTGGCGTTTGTTTGTGGCCGCCCATAGAAACTCAGTCTTAGATGGATTCAGCTTCAGCTTGTTTGAAGACATCCAACGAGTTATTGCTTCTAGGCATTCAGCTATGCGGTTTTTGAGACAGAATATAGGTTCAGTGTTGCCACTAAAAAGTCGTTTTGGTTTTCCCACATTAATGGGAGAATACATAATTTATGGAATAAGTTACTATGGAGGTAACCATATTAAAATACTTAATAAAAATTATGTTTTAATCTTCATACAACATACTTCATTAAAACTTATTTTAGTTTATTAATGAATAATCTAGTAAGTAATTATTTTTTAATGTATTTTATATTAATAATTTTGCAGGGTACCATAAGATGCAGCACGCCGTGAGAAGTGGGTGGAAATAATTCGATTGCTGAGAAAAAAACTTTGAAAACACTTTTGAAACAATTTCGGTTTGAGTATTATATGCTATTGGTTCAATAAAAAAATATTGGAACAAATAATGACATCATTATTTCATTAGTTGTGCATTCTTTTAGTCGTATAATAAAAAATACACATTTAAAATAATTTAAATAAGTTTATTTTATTACAAACTAACGTAAAAAAAAAACTATTTCATTGTTTATTTTGGGTAAAATTTCACATTGTAGGGCAACACCAAGCCGCTATTGCAGGTTTGCGTTTCTGGCTTTGTCTAATCCTAGCGGTGGTAATGTTCTCGTGACTTGTGCAAGTGAGACAAATATATGTTTACTTTCAAATGTTTAGTGATTCCAAAGCTACGTCGTTGCAGTTGTAGAGTGGTTACGCTTTTTTCGATGAGCGGTTATGAAGTTTGCTTCTCTATTTATATACCTCAATGAGAAAAATGGGGAAAACAATACCTAGATTTTGATGACTTTATTTAGGTATTATCAGCCTGAGGTGCAGCTATCCCTTTCGCTTAGTATTCGGAAGAGTAAGAGCAACGGTGACAGCAACAGTTTGGTAAAATACCTACTTTTCCTCTTGAGGCGATTTATTTTAACTACTTCGTGTATAATTCGAAATTGGGCCTATAGAATTCACGCTTTACACCAGCCGTCTGTTTTGATTATGCAAGAAAAAAGATCGCCAAAAAGCGTGCTTTATTTTATTTTCCGATGTCCAGGGATGAATGAAATAGTTTTCCTCAACGTCTCCTGTGCGGAGCCAATGTAATAAAAAACTCATTTTTTGGAGTTCTGTCCCGACCATTAAAAGATTTTATACTTTTCAGCCTATCAGGGCATAAAAATAATATACGTTTACAGGATTATTGGCGGTAAAACATGTGGATGAAGTTATTTTGATAATTGCAAAACTTACAGAAAACATAAAAAGCAAACTTTGCTAACAGAGAAAAATAGGAATCTAATATGTTTGTTTTACATCGGATTGCAAGTCAGATCAAAGCACAAAGAACTTAGAGAATTCAAATCTAGTCGAGTTTTGAACCTTTGGAATTTGAAGCCCAGCGATGTGAATGCCCCCTGTTAAATAAATTACGAAGCTTTTAAGTTAATAATTCACGAGACGGGCCATAAATAAAAAGTTACCGCAGGTTTTAATTGAATTTAAAATTTAATTAATATGCCACTCTTCGGCGCAAGGTTAAACGCCCATTCATTTCGCATATCATTAGCCTATTTATATTTGTGTGGGTTTTATCAAAAATTTGCCTTATTAATTTTCAAATCTGCTCTATACAGCGTGTTAAGGGACATACTTGACTTACTTTAACCAGTGATTCCTGACATTATTTAGAGTAAGAAATTTTAACGAAATTTTGGTCTGCGATGACTTTACTAAGTATCTATATTTCATCCAAATTATGTTTATATATCTGTTTTCAAATGTAAATACTGCACACGAGTCGGTTGTCCCAACTGCTCCCTAACCGTCTGGAGCCAGTGGGACTATGGTATCCCCAATTGTGGTATGTTATGAGGCTGTAGCTAGTGGGGAGGGGAAGGAGATGGAGGACGAAGGTTGGCAAGCACCTGGCTATTAGATCTAGTCATCAAATATGGCAAAAGCCATTTCAAGCAACGCTTCAATTCTGAATGGTGGTCTTATACCAGGGTTAAACTGAGAGTATCATTCACTCTGGAACGTTTTTTTTTTTACATGAGCTCCATACAGGAGGCCCTGAGGAAAATAATTTCCCTCAGGGCCTATCTCATCTTTGGGGATGCAGTGGAGGGTTTTTAAGGAAAGGAAGTAGAGGGGAGTTCTGGGAAGGAAAAAAGGTTTAAGGGGTGGGTAGGAATCTGGGGTTCAGTATGTCCTGGTCATCCGCATCCAAGACCTAGACAAACCTCACCCCTGCTAAATCACCAAACGTAGCGAACCGGAATCGAAACGTGACGCAAATAAACCTAATATTAATTTATAAGTGACTTAATTGTGAAATAACACAAATCAATAAAACAAAATTTATTTGCGCATGCCGAGATTTGAATCGGAACCTCCAGATCGCTAGTCGAGAGCTTTACCCCTGTACCACCCTCCAAAAGCCATACGATCGAGCTGTTTCTATCAATTTAAAATATTTCTTATTTTTATTAATATTAACGTTGATTTGGCGATTATTGACAGAATAACTTTAGTATTTAATTAAATAAAGACAATATTAGCGAAACTCAATCGAAAATCTGGAGACAGAAAAATCAGATAAAGATATTGACTCCACTGGGACTCGAACCCAGGACCCTTTGCTTACATGGCAAGTGCTCTACCAACTGACGTACGTAACCTATATCAAATTCGGTCACTTTTAACTGTATCATACTTCGATTAAGAACTACCAACATTATGTTCATTTTCTTAATGCACATATTTAATATGGGTTCCGCAGACGTCCTGTAAAGACTATTAATTATTGTTATCTCTATATTTTTTTGTCTCATTTTACTATTTTGGAACAATAATTTTTTTTTTTTGTGGGCATACATTAATTACGTGAGCTCAAATGGGTGGGGGGGGGGGGGGTCCAGTAAAATCTCACCAAATTTTGAACAGTTTTTCAGCGTATTGTCGCGATCATATTTACCTCAACGGGTGGGGGGGCGTAATGGGATAGCATTGGGCGGGATGGGATAGGGTGCGACCCCAGATACACCACTGGTCTCACTTGAGTGGAAGGGGTGGGGCACACAAATTTCACTTAATCTCACCAAGGGCGGGGGGGAGGGGGGGGGTGTCTAAATTGGAAAATAAACTGCTCACGTAATTGATGTAGGTATAGATTTTTCTTTACAGGATGTCCATATTATTTTTATCCAATTTTTTGTTATGTTAGGTTAGGTTAAGTTTTAGTATTTATTTAGTTGGGAATATTTTGTCGGATGATATTTTTTCGGGGATATTTTGTCGCGGAATGAAAACGCCCATTAACGGGTAAAACCCCTTGTCTGTAAATAATGTTCAATTTAAAGTTGACAGATTTTTTATGACGCCCTTGAAGTTATTTTTCGCAAAAATAGGGTAACAAATCTGATCCATTAGCGTTTTTATTTGAAAGGTTAAACTATGCCTAAGTTTCCGAATTTTTACGAATCAAAAAATTTATTTTACGAATTTTCATAAATTAAGATTGACGATTTATAGAATCAGTAAAATTGCCTGAGCAGACAAAAATATGAATCGGCAATAATCGTAAGGGAAATCCGATAAATTGCTAGGTTTTTTCTATTTAGATCGGGTTAGGTTAGGGTAGTTTAGACTAGACTAAGCTGTAGTGCACTGTGTACTGATTTACTAGTTTAATTGGAGATAAAATACGTTGTGTTATTTATTAATTATTTTATTTTTTCATGTTGGACACTCTTCATTTGGACAAAGAAGTTCAGAATTTTTAGCAGTAAAGTTATGTAATAAACTCCCACCTAGTACCAAACAAATTAAAACAAAAAATGGCTACATTAAGGACATTAAATGTTGGCTGAAGGAACTATCGGAAAATGAACTTACTTGTATACTTAAAACAACGTCATAGACGTTTCTGGAAAACCTTATCCAAACAATGAAGTTAAACCATAGAAGTCGCTGAAAACTTATCCAAAGCATAGTCCCCCTCAGCACAGGATCTCCTAGTGAGGAGGACTACGAATATATTTACTATTTTATATATGTTTCATATAAAAATGTAGAAAATAATAAATGTATAGTTACTAAATAAAAAAAATAAAAAAATGTTTTCCGTAAAACATTAATACACCAATTATCATGGAGAAGAATACAAATTAAAAAGGCATGAGGGCAGTTTTACTATTGTGTGACATGCGTCAAAAGATAGTTGCTAAACTCTCTGTATATTTATGTGGGAAGCGGGTACGGGTACCGCCGCCCTTAAAATAATTACTTTTAACCACTTTTATTATTTAAAAAACCAACATCTTTCGTAAGCAATGCTTATTTCATCAGGGTTTACTTAAAATTTCATCAGATTTTAAGTATACCCTGATGAAGTAAGCTTTGCTTACGAAACAAGTTGGTTTTTTAAATAATAAAAGTGATTAAAGCCAGAATAGAAATAATAGAACAAAATTATGTATAGAAATAGAATGAATACGCCTGAATAATTAAGAAGCATTAGAAATATCAAAGTCAAATAAAAATAATAATAAAAAATATTTAAACATGATGTTAACTAACCAATAGTCCGATTTTAAAGTTATTTTCCCTTTTCCTCGTGTAACCCCCAACCCCCCCTTATCTATCTTCACCAACCAGTCCCGGATGTTACCTCCATCTCTTATATGTGTCTCTTTCTATTATGTTCACTTCATAATCTTCCTCTGTACCGTAATTAAGTTTATGTGTTTATTGTCCTGAAGAAGGTTGAGATCAACTGAAACCGGTCGACGAATATAAACTAAAATAAAGTGGTTTTAAACAAAGAACTAGTTTCATTTTGTTGAAGTATTTTATCTCATTATCTCGCAATTTAGTATTTGGGGAGGTTTGACTAATCAACTGGACGAACGATATACTCCGCGTTGGTGACCGGCCAACTCCGAATGAAACCAACTCAGAACCACCTCAGAATGGTCATTAAGAGTGACGATAAAAAATTGTTTAAATAGGTTATGTTAGGTTAGGGTTAACGACTATTAAAAATATTATTTCATAGCTTACAAAGAGGTGTTGAGTTGACTTGATTCTGGGTTGCCATGGAACCCTCCGGGCTTGGCCTTGGAGTTTACTAACGATTAGTGACGCGAATCGACGAACATTAATTTTCAAAAAAGTCACGGAGCTAAACTCACCGCAAATTAAAATTTAATTTTGAAGTAAAGTCATTTACAAATATAAGAAAAAGAAGTGGGCTAAGATTTGACACTTGTGGTACACCAGAATCATCACCGGATTAATCACGAATGACTTCAATTAGGTTATTGTTTTACCTAGACAATACACTTAACCAGTTTAATAATACCACAGTGAGATTAGGTTATTACGGTTTACCAGTTTAATTAGAACTGAGAAAAGGTACAATGAACTTAATTAAACCAAATCTACCCCGAATCTGTTTTGTCACTGCAATATGTTCAGCAACAATTGCTTTTTCAGCGAACCGAGTCCTCCTGAAACTACCCCCTGAAAGTTTCTCCTGAAATGTTTTCTGCGCGGGTAAGAAATAACCCGAAATACCTACGTACATATAACATATATGGCTATTGGCTATATTGGCTCATATGAGTCGGAGCGACGGTAAACTTTTATATTAACATCAAACTTTAAAAAAGGTCTATAATATCTAAAAAGGTGTGACTTTTCCACGCCCCGTGTGAACTTTGACTACTTATTAAATTCTGTAATTCAGGTTCTAGGTACAAAAAATTATTTCCATTTCAACTTGATGAGAAAGATCTCAAATTGTGATAATTTAATTAATGAAGACACTCAATCGAAAATTTGATAAAGAAAAATCAGGAAAAAATTCGATACCATCTTGAAATCGAGCCCAGGATTCGAACCTAAGGTCCCGAGTTCGATTCCTACATATTATGACCTTATCTTTTTTCCGATTTTTCTGTTTCAAATTTTCGATTTAAAGTTGCTAATAGGTCTTTAAAAATTTAATTATGTAACAAATCAATATGTAGTTTTTTATTGTTATCAAGTTTAATATGGATTGCGTAGAGGTCCCAGGCGTGGTCTCCAGATAGTCTGCAGTCAGGGTGTAAGTTGAGCTGCGTTGGTGGCTTCCTTCGGTTCCACACCACGGGGACGTACAGTGAGAAAGAGAGAGTTGTTGATTGTTTGAGAGGTTATCCTTTGGTTAGTAAAAACACTTATGTTGATACTGGATATTTGTAACTGCTTATTCTGTTGAATAATTTTACAGCGAGATGATTCTGGTCTGAACACTTGACTGGCGACAATAATTGAGAGTAATTCTTAAAAGTCTAGCAGAAGCGAAAAGAATAATTGAGATCAAGAGAATCGAGAAAAGAGATAATGACATGCGAAATGATAACAAGCCATTTTATAAACAAAATTAGAAAGCTGAAGTGGCCACAGACAAAAGAGATGATAGACATGCAATTCATTGCAATATTTTAGTAAGAAGTGGCATAGACATGAAAGTTTAAGGTAATGTTTGAATAAAAGGTGGTATAGACAGGAAAGTTTAAAGTAAGAGGCTCTACACATCGAGATTAGATAAACGAGAAATTAAAAGTGTTCAGTGCTAAATAAAGTTAAAAGAATTTGGCATTCTCGGACTATAAAAATATTACCATTCGTTATTTAGGCTACTGGCATTATACCTAGGTCTCTGATTCAAAATTTAGGCGTATTAGATTTGTCAAAGAATTTATATATAAAAATGCAAAAATCGGTAATTTTAAATACATGTAGGATTACGAAAGATTTTTTAAATATTTATATTGAGGGATCAGTAGGATTTATAGGTTCAATTAGGAATTCCACAGAGCCGAACCCTCTGATATGAAAATATCTGGAGTCGGTGAATTATTTTCCCATCTGGTCTCTGGTAGGTTGACATGTTGTTCTTGTATTGTTTTGTAATTATAATACTTATATAGTGCAATTGCATAACGTGGATTGACCAGATGATCATTTGGGAAGTGTGTGAAAGGGTTTAGTTTTTCCTGTGGGGAAAATTAAACCCGGACATTTAAATCTGGTGCGTAAATAAATAGGACAATCACAACACACAACATCCAACATGCATAACTCCAATTTATTTATTTTTTGTTTTATATATTCTACTAGCTGGTACCCGGCATGCGTTACAATGCCATTCGAAGAAATAAATTGATTCTCCCTGCAATTTATTTCTGTCCTTTCCCGTACGTACCCATTCACCTTCTTAGTACCCTTCCCTCCCGCGTTCCCCTTCCACCTTCCCAGCCTTCCCCCTCCCACGTCACCCCTCTCGGGAACCCCACCTCCCCCGTTCCCCTCCCCCTCCTGCCTTTCCTCCCTGCCGCTAAAATATATGAAATACACACATTTTAATTTATACAAATTTCATAACGTCAGAGCTCACCATTATACATGTATAAGTCTATAACCTTCGCGGTCATGCGCACAAGATATCACCAAAGTTTCATCGTAATTGTGGTATGGCAGCGCATAACATACGAACAAACAAACAAACAAATAAACAAACAAAATTATAACAATTTTATATATATATATATATATTTTTTTTTTTACATGAGCTCCACACAGGAGGCGCTGAGGAAAATAATTTTCCTCAGGGCCTATGTCATCTTTGGGGATGCTGTGTGGAGGGTTTTTTTAGGAAAAGGAAGGAGAGGAGAGTTCTGGGAAGGAAAAGGGTTTAAGGGGTGGGTAGGAATCTGGGGTTCAGTGTGTCTTGGTCATCCGCCTCCAAGACCTAGACAAACCTCACCCCATGAACCCGGGCACCCCTGCTAAATCACCAAACGTAGCGAACCACTTGGGGTGACCTATGGCAGAGGTGTTGGTTATCCAATAAAGGTTCCCGGGGCGGCGGTACCCATTCCTGCCTCCCAAATTGAGAATATAATATTAGTATTTAATTTATAAACAAGTTCTGCTGTGTAATTATTATTACGCGTGACGCTATTTCTCCTTGAGAAAGCTTAAACTGTTTACAGTTTGATAAAGCTACAGTTTGATAATGCCTTCAGAAGGCAAAATAGCTGTCACGCGTAATAAAAATTACAGCATAACTTGTTTATAAATTGAATAAAAATATAATTGAATATACAGGATGTCCGGGGGTAAAGTGCACAAACTTCCGGAGGTAAATCTACACTACATGTGATAGAACAAGTAAAAAGATAAATGACTTTTTAATTTTTTTTTATTTCTTCCATCATATAGAATCAATCACCTCCCGCGATTTGTGCAGCTAACCCCAGAACACCCTGTAGAAATGAAAAAAAAAATTACCCGATAGTTCTATAATTTGTTCACTTATACGTCGAATTCGTCTGTCGACCGATCTCTATGTTCATTCGATGTCCTTGGTGTTGCAATGTGCCAAATAAAGTACAGTAGAATGTGTTTGTTTATTTTGTTTTGTCCTTTAGATAAATTCTTATAACGGTCCTATTTGTGTTTTGCTTCCTTTCAGTTCCTCCCATCCTATATATTTATGCATTCCAATCATGTTGTGTACAACCCAAATCTACATCTGAGCCAACCCAAACAACCTGATGATAAGTTAAACATCCTAATATAAGAAATATATAAAAATGAACAAGGTCTGCGCAAAGGAGTCGATTAAGATCGCAATGTTTGATTGAAGAATTCTTGTAGATGCTTTCAGGTTTCATAATTCTATTTCATTCGCCATTTTTTTTTTTTTTTTTTTTACATGAGCTCCACACAGGAGGCCCTGAGGAAAATAATTTCCCTCAGGGCCTATGTCATCTTTGAGGATGCTGTGTGGAGGGTTTTTTAAGGAAAGGAAGGAGAGGAGAGTTCTGGGAAGGAAAAGGGTTTAAGGGGTGGGTAGGATGGGGGTTCAGTGTGTCCTGGTCATCCGCCTCCAAGACCTAGACAAACCTCACCCCATGAACCCGGGCACCCCTGCTAAATCACCAAACGTAGCGAACCACTTGGGGTGACCTATGGCAGGGGTGTTGGTTATCCAATAAAGGTTCCCGGGGCGGCGGTACCCATTCCCGCCTCCCAAATTGAAATTTTTATTTTTATCAAAGGAATATGGCATCAAATAATTCGATCGTTAGATTTCTAAAGATTAGTTTTATGATGTTAAGAAGGAATAAAGAGATGCAATCGGAAATATGTTATTTTTAAATCAAATTTTAGACGTATTAACTCTTTTCCACAAAAATCATAAATTGATTTCGAACACTGTTTTTTTTATAGCAAACTTTTGTTTTAAATTTCGAGAAAATATATTTATTTTTAGTACAAAAAGGTTTTACCGTAGGTCGTTTGCAAATTTGTTTAATTTTCGTATAAAATTATGTGTTATACAACATACATTTCAAATCATATAATCATGCAGCAAATCAATAAATTATTTGGAAAAACTACTTTCCAAAATTTTAATTTTAGTTTAAATAAAATCATAAAAAAAAGATCCGCGCACGTGTTTTTTGACGAAAATACTTCAGTTTGTCTATTTGTTTACGGTCTTACAAACTGATATATTAAAAAAAAATATATTTTGCTTAGATATTAGGGAAAAACTATACATACTCACGATCAAAAAATAATTTCAAAAAGTATATAATTTTAATAGTTTTATCATCACGAATTTGAGTATACTGGTATGGAGAATAATTATTTTTTCTCATCGGAACCGGCCTGTACAGTTACAAGGGTATCGCAAGACCATCGTTAGACGAAATTTGAATTCTCGGCCTAGTTAGTTAGTGGCTCTTAAGAAAATAATAACCGGCAAATAATAGTAAATACAATCAGTAAAAAATAATTTTAGGCAACTTCAAATTGAAATTAAGAATCGTACAAATGAGGAAAATGGCATTGGAAGCCGAAAAAGCTATAACAATAATAAAAAGAAAAAAAATACTTGCAGAACGTATTAATAACATAATAAAATTCAATTTGTAAAAAATGTTGTTGGCAAGTTCTTAAATAGTAATAAATTTATTTATTTATTTTATTTATTTACGCCCATTTAGGCTTTTACATACATATGTATAACAATATTTACGAAATTATACTGGCAAGTAGTGCACGAAATGACTGTTAAAACACTTGCACAATCACAAATATAAAGCTAAAATACTATTGAATTTGATCCACACTGTAATGTCCGTCTGAGTCAGTTGTGGCAGAGCTAATCCAGATGCGGACTTACAGATGTGGAAGACTGAGAATTGTAGTGGGTAGTACACTAAATGAAGAGCGTAATAGTGTTCTGAACTATGTATTTATTAGGGAGCTGCCTAAAGCCAAAAGAGAGGACGAATCTAGCATGCATCGCCTAATATAGATTCACGCAAGCATGCTATCTCGCTTGCACTCATACAATTCACACAGACATTACACACACAGTTTGCAGGCACTAAATATTTAAAAAATACAAAATAGCTTCTCTCCTTCAGCCGACAAAACACCACCAATATGCTAGTCAATTAAAACTATTTCATCAAAACAATTTGAATAACCAATAGAAATTGATTTTTACTATTGGAAACAAGATTTTACCCAAATTCAAAAATATGCTTTTATGAAATAGTTTCTTGCGAACCTTATTATGGTTGGCCAGTAAAAATAACGATATTTTAAAATAAAGTTTTTTTTTATGAAATTCAACTCTTTTATTCTTTTATTGCGAATACGCAAAATTAATGTTGTAAGAGCACGAGCTCGACGTGATCGAATCGTCTTCTATCTTTTCAAGCTTCTTGTGTGAATTTAAAACGAATGAGATTGAAAGTACTCGAATAATGACACCACGGGTGATTTCTCGATGGGATTAGTGTATTCATTTTCAGTTACAATCTGCCTCAATTATAATCTGTATTATATTTTTATTTAGGTAATATACCGTCCTCATTAAGTCACAGGTTTGTACGAAACCGGTTGTTTTTATGTATGAAGTATTGTATTTTACTCAAATATATTAATTTTATCAAGTACCACGTGGATTCTAATTTCAAAATATAATTAAAGACACGTTATGGAACGTTTAACGATAGTCTGCAATTGAATGGTATTTTGATGGAGCTATGAAACTTGAAATGGCCCGGATCACGATGTTCCAACACAATAAAAACATGTACTTATAATAAATCTTAAGTTTTATGTTACGTTGGAAGAAAACACGTGAATTACACTCATTTTACAGAGTATGATTAATGTTAACAATATATCAGAGGGTTCCTTAACATTTTCCTAATTGACTAATATTTTATAATGTGTTTGTTTATTCTATATTTTCCCATATATACACATTAACATAAAAACAGATACGCACACACACCAGTGGCATCAGGGGCGTGCACTCCATATAGGCACATAAGCACTGCTTACCCTACCGTAATTGTGAAACACAAGCATATAAATAATATTAAGTTTTTTTTAATTATTGCTAAAAATAAATAAGCACTTTCAAAAATAAGAGTGACAAAGCTGAGCAACCGGAAACTACGCGAGCGCCTCATCAAACGGCATACTACAAACGTGGCATAAACTGTAACTAGAAACTACACACGCGCCCTCCGACTGCCTCACTAAAATGCGGCCTTAAGCAGGAATTATTTCTGCTTGGAGCTAACTTCTTACAAGATATAATATCAATGTTTACGAAATGCACAGAGCATAGAGTAGAACTGTCGTTTTGAATTTGCTTCTATGAGGTTTCTTGTTAGTATTAGGCAGTGCTTTCTGAAACAAAATTAGCAAGTGGCAATCAGTGACGACGGTGACATATGTTGTTATCTATTTCTATCAACTAGTTGTCTTCCCAGCAGCAAGCACACTTAGCGAAAACTTTAACGAAGGGAGTTATTTGTATCTAAGCTTTTTATTTATTTATTTGAATCAATTCGGCGGTTTTCCTACTGCCTACCCTGATCAAAAACTCTGTGCACGCCACTGAGTGGCATCATATAATGATGTCACTGAAGACCGACTCTGTTTCACGTTGATAGACGGCCATTTCTTCCCGGATAAGGTTTTTTCACGGATTTCCTTATTTCTTAAGACGAATGTGGAGGAATTTCAAACATAAGGACATGACCGACTCCTTCCAATCCTTACAAACAGACAATACATATGGCCGCAGTAGGCTGTCGGTGGTTGATGGTTGCTTGCTGCTGATAAAAACATGCAATTTTAGTAGGGTTTTTAGGTTAAAAAATTTCCCTACCGAGAAAATACAAGGCCTCTAATCTATAATAGCCAGGTAACATTTTAAATATCGCACGAGGTAAATATTGCGAGGCGCATATGAGCCGTTTTAATTGTATAACATACTAGCTTTAAATTCAATAATTTAAATGATTCATTTTTTATAAACTACCTCACTGGAGTTATAGCTGCTCCCATTTGGAGCCAGTGAGACTATGTCATCCCTTTTTTTATAGTTATACCTCACAAGAGTCTCAGTGGCTCCCGTCTGGAGTATGTTGTGAATCTGAAGGTAGTGGGGAGGGGAAGGCGATGGGGAAGAGGAAGGTGGGGAAGGATCTGGCTATTCAGATCTGGTCACCAAATACGGCTAACGCCATTTCAAGCATTGTTTCAATTCTGAATGGTGGTCTTACACCAGGGCGATATTAAGAGTATCTTCTACTCTGGAACGTGCTGCAAATATACCTAGGTACTACACATTATTTTAAGCGAATAAATTGTGAAGAAGAAGTCAGGGACGCCCGAGGAAGACATGACGACCAAGTGAATCAGATACTTGAGTCGGGCCATGTGAATAGTCGGAATAACAGAAGAGCATGTATGAGACGATGTATGAATGTGAACGAGGCAAGGAGTGTGTGCCAAGATCGAGTTGTTTGGCGGTACGTCCTCTCTGCCTACCCCTGCGGGGAAACGCGTGATGGTTAGTTAGTTAGCATTATAATATCACCATTTAGTTCTTAAAAGCAAAATCTGCTTTTGAATGAATAGACCTTTTTACACGGGAGCGCGAATTGCCCGCCACGTTATTAACATATTAGTTAATAGTAGCGTAGTCCAAATGCGGCAAAGGAAAGGTTCGCACTTTTTCACACAGGAATATTTTGATGCCGTATTTAGTTAAGACACTTTTACAAATGTTTCATAATTTACTTACCCCTGTAACCAGCGACGAGCTCACTGGAGAAACGCCCACATTCGCTACGTTCACATATATTAGGGTATAATGTATAGCACAAGCTCTCACTTTTGTTCGAAAAATGTACGATGTGACCTCGGCGCTGGTCACGACAAGAATGATGACGTCACATTTTTTAGATTCAAGCGAGGCTCTCGTAAGCCGAGCTGGCTCCATGGAACTGATGAAATAGGAGGGGGAAATAATACGCTTTTATCACTTAGGACAGGTCCAGATATATTCACATGTCCATGGAGTAGAACAAATAATTGCCTCTGAAATTATCACGTATTTTTTTACTAGTCTTTTTCTCAGAAAAAAAAAAGAATCTGGCCTATAAAATCTGCTTTAAAGTACAAAATCTCGTACTTATGAATCCCTTTTAGGTTATGGTTTATGGAGAGTCTACAGTTCAATGTACACATCGATGAAATAACAAGCGATGCAATGAGAATACTAGGTTTTATCTTGAGAATGGGGGCAAATTTTAAAAGTATGTTAACATTAAAACATCTGTATTGCTCACTAGTACGAAGCAGATTAGAATACAATTCCTCTGTATGGTCACCATACTAGAATGTTCATTCTCAATCATTGGAAAAGATACAAAACAAATTTCTTCGGTACATCAATTTTAAAATGAAAATACCAATCGAATTTATAAATTATAATCACTTACGCGCTGAAACCAGACTTCTTAAATTATCAGATAGAAGAGTGTTAAATGATTTATTATTTTTATACAAAATTATAAAATCTTTAATTGACAGCCCTAATTTGTTGGAACTAATTTGCTTTAGCATACCCGCTAGACAAACTCGTAGTAAAGATATTTTTAAATGCAACAATAAACTCAACACTAATTACTCTATATACTCACCAATTCCAAGAATCCATAACCTTGCGAATAAATACTGCGAATCTATAGATATATTTAGTATTGACAGTTTTGAATGTTTCAAAAATCAACTAATCTCGATTCTATCTGCTAATAATTAACTTTTATTATTTTTTTTGTTTTTCTCATAAAATATTTTCTCATCTAAACCTCACCAGTAAAATGTATACTTACTTTATAATATTTTTGCAGTTTTATTTACACTTTGTTCTATGTCAGGTCTTATTATTATTGTTAATAATATGTATAAATATTTAAAGCTGAATTGTTTTAGTTTTTTGTAAGTACAACTTGTACTATTTCATTTCATTTATTTTTTATGTTGTAATATTCTTTACCTAACGAGTCGATTGCATTCATATTTATTCTGTTTTATTGTTTATGTAATACATGTAATTAATATTGTTAGTTATATATTTGCTTCTTTTCTTGTAAAAGCCCACTAGGGCGTTAATAAAATATAAATAAAATAAATAAATAAATAAATTATAAACGCTAAAGTTTGTATGGATGTATGTTTGTTTGTTACTCGTTCATGTAAAAATTACTGAATGGATTTTAATGAAACTTTACAATAATATAGCTCAAACATCAGAATAGCATATAGGCTATAATTTATAAAGCTAGCTAGGAGGGAGACGCGGGAGGGGGAGGGGGACGCACGGGAAAGGTGATTCAGGGTGAAGCAATGTATTTCTTTGAACCAGCTAGTAAACAATAATGTTGACTGGTACCTACCTACTTTATCTCTAGTCTGAGATGATTTATAGTTGTCAGTTCCAATTTTGAAAATTAAAAGTTCGTTGAACTTGAATAATGTTACGTGTTACGCAGGAATACAATTTCATATCATAATTAGTGAATTACCAACAACCGAAATTGGTTTGGGTAATTGGATTGCCGGTGTAATTACTGACCGGTGTCGCGTTCAATTCCTCCATTTTGTTATTCTAACGCCATGTTCTTTATTGAAATTCTAAAAATGATTATCAAAATACTTTATACAAAAATCACCAGCCTGTAAAACGAAAACTCGTTCAATTTTCAAGCGACCTAAACCTTACGCAACTGCCTTGAACTTTCCGACCTTTAAACTGCGATCAAAACCATGCATTTGGTATTAACTACCCCAATTAAAAACATTGCCTTGAAAACATGTTTCGAACAAAAACACTTAGACCATTACTTACAGAACCAATGCCTCCATGGTCGGGATATAAAGAATGGGGTAGGAATTTTCTTCCGAAGATTAAGGGTCTGTATACCGTATTACAATTTAAAAATTACGCGATTCTGGGGTATATTTGCAATGTGGAGAGATTCTATCCTTTAATTTATTTTTTCCTGGTCAGGTTACAATAGCAAATCACTTACTTAAATCCAAGATGTCAGTGAAATCACTATTTAGGATTATCTTTTTACTACGAATTAGGTATACATGACCTTTAATATCATATTTTGCAAAATATGTACGTATGTACGTAACCCATTTTCTTTATATTACCAAATCGAACCTTTACCTACGTTTTTGCTTGAGAAGAATTAAAAAATAATTATTATAATTACGTTATAAAAACTGTTTTCCAATCACGCATAGAGTATGGGATTGTTAGATGATCTGCCTCAAATGAAGCAAGCTCGTTTAAACACAAAAAATATTAAAAATAATCCTGACAGTGCCCGTAAGAACGACTTTAAAAGAAATTTTATAAAACTTTACTGTTTTTAAGATTATGAAACTAGCTCAAAAATAGCTCTACTTAAATTTATAGGAAAATATGAGTACCTTACCGACCAAGGCCTTACCGGCCTTGTACACTACAAGTACGAAAACTCAAATTAACTGAACATGACAATGTATCTTTTGGTTAGAAAAACTATAAATTCTATGCTACAAAAATATATAATGCCCTTCCAATAGGCCACTTGCATGGATTTCATAACGACTTTGAAAAAATCGTGTCGATAGATTTTTTTACTAAGATTACGAAAATATTAGTAAATTTTTTTAAAAATATATAGTTTTTTTTTTTTTTTAAATAAATGAATCCATTATTTGGGCCCGTGACGTCACTACATGAAAATGTCCCGTCTCCGAAAATGTTCATATTAATTTTGTAAAATTCCACACTGATTTTTTTTTTATATGGCAACACTTTGATTTCAGGCGAATTTTTGAATTTGACATTTAAAGTCCAATAGATTTATTGTTTGTTCTCTGCGAACTTATCATTTGGTTTGACTTTTTGACAGATGTTATGAAGAGAACCCCGAACATTTTACGCTGTCCGTACGTGTTTTAGAGGTATAATGGTAGTGGTGCTGATTTCAACAAAATCAAATTTTATAATATTCTTATTATTATCATAATTTACAAGTACAAGTATATTACATTGGATTTAGTAATATAGACGTTGAACATTATAATGATTTATAATCAATAAGATGGATCACGGAAAAAAATATTTATGAGATGTAATATTTTTGATATGCCTCGTTATTCTCCTGTGCCTTTTCTTGTGGATATCGTTATTTTTTTAAACATGATTTTCGGCTGTGTAATTATCGTTTGTTCGCACCTATAAAATAACATCCCGTCTTTCCGGTTTATAAAAAATGGTCTGATTTTTCGGATTGAAATTTTCAAAAAAACGCCAGGGTTTCAAAAATATGATTAAAAAAAGATACAGAATGCCTTAGAATATTTGCCTAAGCCGGATTTTTTTTTTAAATGTGATGCAAATGGCCCATTGAAATAAAAAAATACCATGGAACACAACTTTAAAAAAATATTTTAAAGTAAACATGAAGATGAGAAAATCATAAAAAATACGACTAAGAATAACACCAAGGTAACCTACGGTGAATAAACATGATGAGGAAATCGACAAAAATGGAACAAACATCAAGATAAGAAGAAGAAATAAAAAAACTCAAAGGTGGGGAAATCATGATGTGATACCAACATAGCGTAGAGTTCGCCTCGGAACAGGAATCCCTAATGAGGAAGACTGTGAATAAACTACCATGTTTTTACATTAGCGAATGTACCCATACTACGTGACCGACTTTTTGCAATTTTTAACCCTCCCCCCCGGTGACTAAAAACCTAAGCCCCCCGCCGCTCATATGTATGAAGCGTGCTATTTTGAAAACCCCCCCCTCCCCCTGAACGGGTCATGTAGTATGGGTACGTTCCCTTAACTCCACATAGGAGGCCCTGAAAAAAATAATTTCCCGCAGGGCGTATGTCGTCTTAAGATGCCGGATGGAGGGACTTTTTGAGAAGAGGAAGGAGTGAACATGGGTCTTGAAAAGACTTGAAAGTTCTTGAAAAGACCCATGTTGTAGGAGGAGAAAACACAAAGGCCATTCCACTGCCGAGCTGTTGAACTCAAGGGCGAGTCCTAGAAGCGACCCGTTCTCATGTGACAAATGCCAACCGTGTACATATGTTGGGCGCGCATTTGGCGTATTGAGTATCCTCCATTGTAATATCGGTAGAACAAGAACAGCAGACCTACTTAACACCTGTGGTCTAAAGATCGCTATTAGCTTGTTAAGATAGGGGAATTTATCAAACGGACCTGTCCATTTCTGCACAGAGTCAAGGATTTTTTTCAGATATTTTGGGGCTCCAGACAGGTAGCTGACAAATTCATCTGTAGGGCGCTCTTGTGATTTGTACAGGGTCAGCATCTGTGTGGGTACCTACTATTAAAGTTTCTGCGAGCCCTGCACAGTTCGCCCAGCTTCTGAGAGGCTAACTTGACTCTGGCTTCGATGGAGCCTTTGCGCCTGAGATGTATATATTTAAATAGTCATTAATGACTGACCCCTAGATTCCTACCCACCTTTATTACCTTTTCGTTCCCAGAACGTCCTCCCTTTCCTTGCCCTATATAGACCCTCCAGACAGCTTCCCCAAAGATGGCGAAGGCCCTGAGGGGAATTATTTTCTTCAGGGCCTGTGTAGAGCTAATGTAAAAAATGAAAAATAAAATAATTAAACTGACCAAATTTTTGTTTTTTCAGGACTGAAATCTGCAACCTCCCAACTCAAAGTCGAAAGCTTAGAACACTCCGTCATAGGGCTCTCTTATTATTAATTGAATAAGTTTTTTAATATCCCCAAATTCTTGACACACCCAAACTCGAGCGACACGATAAGTTGGCAATCTCAAATTAAAACTTTCCATAACAAAGAATCTCCCATCACAGAGCACGGATCCAGGACATATCTGACCCTCTATTTTAATCAAATTTCAGATGCCCAAACATTTTAAGCAGTTAGCTCGGGAGGTCTGGGTGGATGATCGATAAAATCCTGTATCAATACGATATTGACCAAATCCGTCAACCATGGTCAGTTGGTCAGTGTCCAATATTTGCGAACACGGTCGACGATTGGTCGACAGATATTCCGATTGATAAATTTTAGGGCGGCCTCCGGACAAACCTCACTCCACGAACCTGGCACCCCTGCTAAGTCACCAAACGTAGCGAACCACTTGGGGTGACCTATGGCAGTTGATAATCCAATAAATGGTTCCCGGAGCGGCGGTACCAATACTAATAAATAAAATTATTTTTCTCAGGGTGAAGTGTGAAGTTAATGTAAAAATTTACTTCCTCGTTTTGTTGACCATGTTTGTCTATATAAAATATATATCCTACATGCATTTCCCTATTCTCAGCCTCAGAATTCAGACAAGCGATAAAGTAGTAAGGTATCTCTACCTATAATTTAAAATTATGACAGAAAATTATTTTGATTCTCTTTTTCAATTTCTTTTTCAAAATTGGAATTAGAATTCTTATAATAATGCAGTATTTATTTAGAGGTATAACCAGAGAAAACCAGAAATATGTCATTTTTTATATCAGATTTTAGACGTATTGACTCTTTTCCACAAAAAAATTTAAATGGATTTCGAAAGATTGTTTTTTTTTTATCTAGTAAACGCGCGTTTTACATTTTGAGAAAAAATGATAATTTTTAGTATTTTAAGGTTATACCATAGGTCGTTGGCAGATTTTTTATATTTTCAAAAAAGATTTTTTATTATACAAATATTACAAATCAAATAAAATGCAGTAAAATAAATCAATACATTATCTTGTAAACAGGTAAACCTTCGACCAAGTAAATATTTGGTCGATGTGGTAAACGTATGTTGCAGAATTTAAATTTTAGTTTAAATAAAATCATTAAAAACTATATACGTACATGTGTTTCTTGACGAAAATTGGCCCGTTTGTGTATTTATTTGCGCACTTACAATATACGGGAAAAGAAAGAAAGTTGATATTTAGTGGATTGATTTAAAAAAAGTAAGGGTTCTATCGAAAAAATGTTTATGAAATACTAAAATACACAATTTGTCAATTTATTTGTGAAAAAATGTAAACCCTCACGTTCGCGGCATTCATTTAATCGAAGAGTAAAATTTCTTATGACGGCTCGCCAGGTAGGCTTCAAGATGGCTGCCATTTCGTGACGGATATTTTCTTTTAATTGCATCAGGGAAGTCGGATTTTTGGCGTACACTTTAGATTTGAGATAACTGACTGGAGATCAATGTGCCAGGAAAAATTTCACAAACTGATGGCAGAGACGTATTGGATGTATGTAATATTGCTCCGTCTTGCTGGAACCACGTTCTTTCGTTACAGCCAGTAAGTTTGTAGGGGTGCATCATTAGGTATTTGTGCAAAATGCTGTGTAACGATGATCTATGCACATTTAAAGCACTTGCGCGCTTCCGAATCGAAAAGTTTGAGTCGTCACGAAAAGACTGATAAACACTCTTTACGTTTTCTACCGTTCTTGATGACCTTGGTCGCCCGGATTTTGGTTTTGCCAGCGTTGCACCAATCTCTTCAAACCTTTTGACCCATTTTCGAATGAGAGGAATGCTTGGCGCATAATTGAATTGACGAAAACCTCAAATATTGCAGAATCCTCTACGCACTACAGTCGCCGAATCACCATTTTTGTAAAACTCACGCACGCACAACGCGCGGTCGCTCCCGAGAAATGCTTCATAGCGACTAAATTCCCAAGAGCCATACTACTGATTGACATACCCCCAACGTTCACACAGAAAGCAAAACAAATATAAACTTTCTTTTGGGACACCCTGTATTTCAGATTTTTTTGCATTCTTATTTTGCTTAGACACTATTGAAAAACGATAAGTTTAATTTTAAAAAGCTAGTAAGGAGAATAATTAATCTTTCTCATTGGAACCGCCCTGTACGTTCGTAAGAACATCTTTCGACGGAATGTGGATTTTCGGCCGCTGGCTGGTTAAACGCCCTTAAGAGTCTCCGATAGTTGTAGATTTTTCCCAAGGGTCGATTAGTTTATTTCATAGAAGCTTCATTTACAAGGGAAAAAGTTGAGCAACGTGATATCTGCTCGTGGTTTCAATCTACGATAGTTGTTATAGATCTATTATTGCATAGATATAGTATTATAGACAAAGGGGTGTTTACTGGTTTAAAACTGCGAGAAACCTGAGACGTAGACGAAGAAAGACGAGGAAAAAAGAGATTGACACTTGATGGGAGGTACCTAATTAGATTTCACAGAAATTAATTGACATAATATGATTTATTGACTTTCGATCAAACGAATCCGAATACATTGTAAGAATAGTTGGTGAATTTGAGAAGAAGGCATATTAAATGGAATTTTAAATTTAACTGGGTGAAAGGCACGGGGATTTTTTTTCATTATTTGTAATTATTCAGGAAACAACAGGATTTTCGTTTGTAGCTTACACATTTCGATTTTTTTTATATTTATCTTAAATCAGTGCATTTTGGAAAGCGTATACGGGTACCGCACCGGGCACGGTTACCGGATACCGGATAACCAACACCTCTGCCACAGGTCACCCCAAGTGGTTTGCTAAATTTTGTGCAGGGGTACGCGGGTTCATGGGGTGAGGTTTGTCAATGTCTCGGCGGCAGATGTGTCTACCCACCTGCTTCGTGGCGGGCCGGATCAAGGGAGAATGGTTGAGGGAGTCCTATCCCTTTGACTATTCCAGCCGGGCTCTCACGGATCATCGCCTTGCACCGCAGTGGGAGGGATGGATTCATCCATCCGTCACTCCTGGAAAAATGACCCCTGAGATTCCTACCCACTCTTAAAAAAACTCTCCACACAGCATCTAGAATGACATAGGCCCCATACTAAAAGCAAACACATGGTCTGAATTAAATAAAATGGCAAACACAGATATCAATGCACTAAAATTATGGTTTGATAAAAAACCTGTTGACTTTAAATTCTAAAAAAACCTAATATTTACCAATTTCCATTAAAAAACAAGAAAAACCTAAAGAATTAAACATAATAATCCACTCTGTGACAAATACAGTAAACCAAAAATGCAGTATATTATGTACAAACATAGAAAGCAAGACCGATATTATACCGGCATAATAATAGACCAGCGTTTAAAATGTCCCCACACATAAATATTCTGAACAACAGAATAAGGAAACTAACATATATATTTAGATGCTTAAGAGATATTTTAAACGAAAAATTACTTAGAACTACATACTTCGCTTTCTGTCAATCAATTATACAATACGGCATTATAGGATGGGGCGGTACATATACAAATCAAACACAAACAATTTACATATCACAAAAACTAATAATAAAAACAATTTAAAAAAAACCCTACTCATATTTATCAGAACTGTTATTCAAACAATTTAAGGTCAGAAAATTAAGTGCATTATACTTTTATCACGCAACATTACAAATTTATAAAGATAATATTCAAAATAAAGTTGCACCTTTAAAAATAACAGAAATCTTAGACAAACATCAAAACTTCCTATTCCAAAATGTAAAAAAACAATAGGACAGTTAAATCATAAATATCTCGGAGTTAAATTTTTTAATTCACTACCTGAAAAAATCAGAAACATGGACAGTAACTTAAAAAAATTTAAAACTCAACTTAAAAATTATACTGAAAATTTGAACTGAATTAAAAATAATAAATTGAACCATTGTAATAACACCCCCCATACAACAAAGCCCTGCTTATTTCTGGGGGTACATCGAATACATGTATTATGTAATTAATTACTGTGTAAAATTTTATGTAACTTTTTGTAAATAAAAATAAAAAATGTGATTTTTTTTTCTTTAGGGTCTCCTGTGTGGAGCTAATCAACAAAGTCGGGTTAGTTACACTATTTATAACTCAAGAACGGCTGGACCGATTTTGATGATCTTTGATTTGTTGGATTTGTCTCCGCCCGGGATAACAGAATAACCATTAAAACATCGCAAACATTCACGAAAAAGAAAGTTATGAAGAAAATTAATTTCCCCATACATTTTAAATGGAACGAATTCTCATATTTTGAAAGAGCTGCAGGAGTTTTATGATAAGTACCTATAAATATTGAGTTCCATAATTCAAAACCGTCATATGTCAATGTGCTGATTGTTTTGTTTTTATTCTTAAACATATAATGCTGCCTCTCCTTCTTACACACTTAATGTCAATAGTCGAAAATGAGACAAACGGTGAACGTATGTCTCCACCCATCCAAAGGAAAGATACAATCATTATCATAAAAAACCCTCACACGTTTAAAGAAAATGAAAAGCAAAGTTTTTTTTTTTCATCAGCACACAACACATGAAGCCCCGAAGAAAATTATTTTCCTCAGGACCTGTGTCATCTTAGGGGATGTTGTGTGGAGGGTCTTTTTAAGGAAGGGAAGGATAGGAAGTTCTGGGAAGCAAAAGGGTATGAGGGGAGGGTAGGAATCTGGGATCAGTGTGTCCGGTAGTGATGGACGTATGAATCCATCTTTCCAACTGCGGTGTAAGGTCAAAAGGCCTCCCTCAACCAGTCTCTCTCGATCAACTTTCTGCTTCTAAGAAAGTTGTTGCATCAAAGGTAGCTGCATCCGTTTTTCATAAAAATAAAATCCTGTTTTTCTTCATGATAGGACTTATATCTCTCTGCCACTGATAAACATGATCATTTACTTCAGGTCTGCATCAAAAATGCATTTCTTCAAATTTTGGACTTTCATCCGTATGCTTCTCGGGTGCAGATATTTCTAATGAAAAAACTCATTCTTGATCGTTTCCGCTAATATTTTTTTATGAAGTAACCATTTTATTTTAATTCTACTCAAAGTAAACCGCTGGAAAACGCTTCAATTTATCCGAAGAATATCTTTAAAATTTATGACGTAAACCGAATCGCAATAAAAATTAATCGATAATTGAGATTTAGCATTAAGCCTCGACTTACGAAAGCGACGCTTATATGATTTAAAATATAGAGCGGATGGATAAAATAGTCCCAGAGAGGGAGAGAGCTCGTTCGCACGTCGTAGACAACCTATTATTCCTTCTCACACGTCTTGTGTGAAAATGATAAAGACAGCAGATTCTAGAATGACGACGTCACGCACAACCTCTCTCTGGGACTAGTATTATGCTGCGAATGTGAATGGTAAAAGAATTAGGGGGCGTCCGACGAAGACATGACATGATCAAGTAAACCAAATACGTAAGTCGGTCTTAATCAAGAGTCAGAATTCAGAATAACGGATGGGTATGTATGACAAGGAGTGTGTGCCAAGACCGAGTTGTTTTCCGGTCGTCCTCTGAAATTTTTTTATTAGTCTTTTAATTCCCCGGAAAAAATAAAGTATCAGGCCCGGTACCGCGCGTCTTCATCCCTCGACAAAATATCTAAGACAAAATATTCTACGAATAAAACATCCCCCCACAAAATATTCTACGGACAAAACATCCCCCCACAAAATATCTAAGACAAAATATTCTACGGACTAAACATCCCCCCACAAAATATCTAAGACAAAATATTCTGCGGACAAAACATCCCCCCACAAAATATCTAAGACAAAATATTCTACGGACATTGGAGGACCCACCACTTACCCGCCCTGGTATAGGTAACAGATGGTTACCCCTTCAAGGCTCTTGCAAGGACTCTAATTTTTTTGGTAAAAACGACTCTACATTTGAAAACGAAACTAAACCTCCAATGTCCCTGCATACGTTGTTAATAAGCAGCATGCAAGTGCTTAGCAGGAAATACAGATACAATATGTGTTAGTATGACAAAATATAGACAAGACAGTGGGACAGGTTGGTGAAAGTCCACGAGGTGGCAAGCGCTGGGTGATTGTATCCAGCGTATCCTACAAGCACCTGTTCGGGAGGAAGACACAGTAGATAAGTAATAAGGGCATGGCAAACGGTTGGGAGTCCTCTCCAATCTCTCCAAGAATGCGCATGACGTTCGGTCTAGTCGTGAACCACACTCAGCTTCCGCGCCCCTTAGCCGGTTCCTCGGTGATGCCTCAAAGAAAAGTAAATGGGAGATTGGGGGGAAATACCCGACGACCCTAAGGAATTCAGCGTCGAGTAGCCGGAGGCAAGGCGAAGGAGAGCCGAGGTCGCCCCCCCAAACCTAAAGCCTGCACATGTTGCTGGGGGTGGCGCAATTGATTTTAGAGGGCACCGTGCCATCGTCAACCGACTCCTGTTGATGCAAGGGCGAGGTCTAGCGCACCCCCTAGCGCGCATATTCTACGGACAAAACATCCCCCACAAAATATGTACTACAACCTAACCTAACCTAACCTAACCCAATCTAACATAACCTAACAAAAAAAAGAAATCAGCGTAGTAGAGATAAATTTTTTCCTTGGGATATTATGTCGAGGGATATTTTGTCGGAGGATATTTTGTCGGAGGAAGAAAACGCGCGGTACCTATAAAAACTTCTTTAAACTCCAAAATCTCCAACTTACGAATCACTCTTCGGTCATAGTTTTATTGCATAATATGAAAAATTAAATTATTTGGAAGATGATCGTTAAACATCTCAATATTATGTCGAGGGATATTTTGTCGGAGGATATTTTGTCGGAGGAAGAAAACGCGCGGTACCTATAAAAACTTCTTTAAACTCCAAAATCTCCAACTTACGAATCACTCTTCGGTCATAGTTTTATTGCATAATATGAAAAATTAAATTATTTGGAAGATGATCGTTAAACATCTCAATATTATGTCGAGGGATATTTTGTCGGAGGATATTTTGTCGGAGGAAGAAAACGCGCGGTACCTATAAAAACTTCTTTAAACTCCAAAATCTCCAACTTACGAATCACTCTTCGGTCATAGTTTTATTGCATAATATGAAAAATTAAATTATTTGGAAGATGATCGTTAAACATCTCAATATTATGTCGAGGGATATTTTGTCGGAGGATATTTTGTCGGAGGAAGAAAACGCGCGGTACCTATAAAAACTTCTTTAAACTCCAAAATCTCCAACTTACGAATCACTCTTCGGTCATAGTTTTATTGCATAATATGAAAAATTAAATTATTTGGAAGATGATCGTTAAACATCTCAATATTATGTCGAGGGATATTTTGTCGGAGGATATTTTGTCGGAGGAAGAAAACGCGCGGTACCTATAAAAACTTCTTTAAACTCCAAAATCTCCAACTTACGAATCACTCTTCGGTCATAGTTTTATTGCATAATATGAAAAATTAAATTATTTGGAAGATGATCGTTAAACATCTCAATATTATGTCGAGGGATATTTTGTCGGAGGATATTTTGTCGGAGGAAGAAAACGCGCGGTACCTATAAAAACTTCTTTAAACTCCAAAATCTCCAACTTACGAATCACTCTTCGGTCATAGTTTTATTGCATAATATGAAAAATTAAATTATTTGGAAGATGATCGTTAAACATCTCAATATTATGTCGAGGGATATTTTGTCGGAGGATATTTTGTCGGAGGAAGAAAACGCGCGGTACCTATAAAAACTTCTTTAAACTCCAAAATCTCCAACTTACGAATCACTCTTCGGTCATAGTTTTATTGCATAATATGAAAAATTAAATTATTTGGAAGATGATCGTTAAACATCTCAATATTATGTCGAGGGATATTTTGTCGGAGGATATTTTGTCGGAGGAAGAAAACGCGCGGTACCTATAAAAACTTCTTTAAACTCCAAAATCTCCAACTTACGAATCACTCTTCGGTCATAGTTTTATTGCATAATATGAAAAATTAAATTATTTGGAAGATGATCGTTAAACATCTCAATATTATGTCGAGGGATATTTTGTCGGAGGATATTTTGTCGGAGGAAGAAAACGCGCGGTACCTATAAAAACTTCTTTAAACTCCAAAATCTCCAACTTACGAATCACTCTTCGGTCATAGTTTTATTGCATAATATGAAAAATTAAATTATTTGGAAGATGATCGTTAAACATCTCAATATTATGTCGAGGGATATTTTGTCGGAGGATATTTTGTCGGAGGAAGAAAACGCGCGGTACCTATAAAAACTTCTTTAAACTCCAAAATCTCCAACTTACGAATCACTCTTCGGTCATAGTTTTATTGCATAATATGAAAAATTAAATTATTTGGAAGATGATCGTTAAACATCTCAATATTATGTCGAGGGATATTTTGTCGGAGGATATTTTGTCGGAGGAAGAAAACGCGCGGTACCTATAAAAACTTCTTTAAACTCCAAAATCTCCAACTTACGAATCACTCTTCGGTCATAGTTTTATTGCATAATATGAAAAATTAAATTATTTGGAAGATGATCGTTAAACATCTCAATATTATGTCGAGGGATATTTTGTCGGAGGATATTTTGTCGGAGGAAGAAAACGCGCGGTACCTATAAAAACTTCTTTAAACTCCAAAATCTCCAACTTACGAATCACTCTTCGGTCATAGTTTTATTGCATAATATGAAAAATTAAATTATTTGGAAGATGATCGTTAAACATCTCAATATTATGTCGAGGGATATTTTGTCGGAGGATATTTTGTCGGAGGAAGAAAACGCGCGGTACCTATAAAAACTTCTTTAAACTCCAAAATCTCCAACTTACGAATCACTCTTCGGTCATAGTTTTATTGCATAATATGAAAAATTAAATTATTTGGAAGATGATCGTTAAACATCTCAATATTATGTCGAGGGATATTTTGTCGGAGGATATTTTGTCGGAGGAAGAAAACGCGCGGTACCTATAAAAACTTCTTTAAACTCCAAAATCTCCAACTTACGAATCACTCTTCGGTCATAGTTTTATTGCATAATATGAAAAATTAAATTATTTGGAAGATGATCGTTAAACATCTCAATATTATGTCGAGGGATATTTTGTCGGAGGATATTTTGTCGGAGGAAGAAAACGCGCGGTACCTATAAAAACTTCTTTAAACTCCAAAATCTCCAACTTACGAATCACTCTTCGGTCATAGTTTTATTGCATAATATGAAAAATTAAATTATTTGGAAGATGATCGTTAAACATCTCAATATTATGTCGAGGGATATTTTGTCGGAGGATATTTTGTCGGAGGAAGAAAACGCGCGGTACCTATAAAAACTTCTTTAAACTCCAAAATCTCCAACTTACGAATCACTCTTCGGTCATAGTTTTATTGCATAATATGAAAAATTAAATTATTTGGAAGATGATCGTTAAACATCTCAATATTATGTCGAGGGATATTTTGTCGGAGGATATTTTGTCGGAGGAAGAAAACGCGCGGTACCTATAAAAACTTCTTTAAACTCCAAAATCTCCAACTTACGAATCACTCTTCGGTCATAGTTTTATTGCATAATATGAAAAATTAAATTATTTGGAAGATGATCGTTAAACATCTCAATATTATGTCGAGGGATATTTTGTCGGAGGATATTTTGTCGGAGGAAGAAAACGCGCGGTACCTATAAAAACTTCTTTAAACTCCAAAATCTCCAACTTACGAATCACTCTTCGGTCATAGTTTTATTGCATAATATGAAAAATTAAATTATTTGGAAGATGATCGTTAAACATCTCAATATTATGTCGAGGGATATTTTGTCGGAGGATATTTTGTCGGAGGAAGAAAACGCGCGGTACCTATAAAAACTTCTTTAAACTCCAAAATCTCCAACTTACGAATCACTCTTCGGTCATAGTTTTATTGCATAATATGAAAAATTAAATTATTTGGAAGATGATCGTTAAACATCTCAATATTATGTCGAGGGATATTTTGTCGGAGGATATTTTGTCGGAGGAAGAAAACGCGCGGTACCTATAAAAACTTCTTTAAACTCCAAAATCTCCAACTTACGAATCACTCTTCGGTCATAGTTTTATTGCATAATATGAAAAATTAAATTATTTGGAAGATGATCGTTAAACATCTCAATATTATGTCGAGGGATATTTTGTCGGAGGATATTTTGTCGGAGGAAGAAAACGCGCGGTACCTATAAAAACTTCTTTAAACTCCAAAATCTCCAACTTACGAATCACTCTTCGGTCATAGTTTTATTGCATAATATGAAAAATTAAATTATTTGGAAGATGATCGTTAAACATCTCAATATTATGTCGAGGGATATTTTGTCGGAGGATATTTTGTCGGAGGAAGAAAACGCGCGGTACCTATAAAAACTTCTTTAAACTCCAAAATCTCCAACTTACGAATCACTCTTCGGTCATAGTTTTATTGCATAATATGAAAAATTAAATTATTTGGAAGATGATCGTTAAACATCTCAATATTATGTCGAGGGATATTTTGTCGGAGGATATTTTGTCGGAGGAAGAAAACGCGCGGTACCTATAAAAACTTCTTTAAACTCCAAAATCTCCAACTTACGAATCACTCTTCGGTCATAGTTTTATTGCATAATATGAAAAATTAAATTATTTGGAAGATGATCGTTAAACATCTCAATATTATGTCGAGGGATATTTTGTCGGAGGATATTTTGTCGGAGGAAGAAAACGCGCGGTACCTATAAAAACTTCTTTAAACTCCAAAATCTCCAACTTACGAATCACTCTTCGGTCATAGTTTTATTGCATAATATGAAAAATTAAATTATTTGGAAGATGATCGTTAAACATCTCAATATTATGTCGAGGGATATTTTGTCGGAGGATATTTTGTCGGAGGAAGAAAACGCGCGGTACCTATAAAAACTTCTTTAAACTCCAAAATCTCCAACTTACGAATCACTCTTCGGTCATAGTTTTATTGCATAATATGAAAAATTAAATTATTTGGAAGATGATCGTTAAACATCTCAATATTATGTCGAGGGATATTTTGTCGGAGGATATTTTGTCGGAGGAAGAAAACGCGCGGTACCTATAAAAACTTCTTTAAACTCCAAAATCTCCAACTTACGAATCACTCTTCGGTCATAGTTTTATTGCATAATATGAAAAATTAAATTATTTGGAAGATGATCGTTAAACATCTCAATATTATGTCGAGGGATATTTTGTCGGAGGATATTTTGTCGGAGGAAGAAAACGCGCGGTACCTATAAAAACTTCTTTAAACTCCAAAATCTCCAACTTACGAATCACTCTTCGGTCATAGTTTTATTGCATAATATGAAAAATTAAATTATTTGGAAGATGATCGTTAAACATCTCAATATTATGTCGAGGGATATTTTGTCGGAGGATATTTTGTCGGAGGAAGAAAACGCGCGGTACCTATAAAAACTTCTTTAAACTCCAAAATCTCCAACTTACGAATCACTCTTCGGTCATAGTTTTATTGCATAATATGAAAAATTAAATTATTTGGAAGATGATCGTTAAACATCTCAATATTATGTCGAGGGATATTTTGTCGGAGGATATTTTGTCGGAGGAAGAAAACGCGCGGTACCTATAAAAACTTCTTTAAACTCCAAAATCTCCAACTTACGAATCACTCTTCGGTCATAGTTTTATTGCATAATATGAAAAATTAAATTATTTGGAAGATGATCGTTAAACATCTCAATATTATGTCGAGGGATATTTTGTCGGAGGATATTTTGTCGGAGGAAGAAAACGCGCGGTACCTATAAAAACTTCTTTAAACTCCAAAATCTCCAACTTACGAATCACTCTTCGGTCATAGTTTTATTGCATAATATGAAAAATTAAATTATTTGGAAGATGATCGTTAAACATCTCAATATTATGTCGAGGGATATTTTGTCGGAGGATATTTTGTCGGAGGAAGAAAACGCGCGGTACCTATAAAAACTTCTTTAAACTCCAAAATCTCCAACTTACGAATCACTCTTCGGTCATAGTTTTATTGCATAATATGAAAAATTAAATTATTTGGAAGATGATCGTTAAACATCTCAATATTATGTCGAGGGATATTTTGTCGGAGGATATTTTGTCGGAGGAAGAAAACGCGCGGTACCTATAAAAACTTCTTTAAACTCCAAAATCTCCAACTTACGAATCACTCTTCGGTCATAGTTTTATTGCATAATATGAAAAATTAAATTATTTGGAAGATGATCGTTAAACATCTCAATATTATGTCGAGGGATATTTTGTCGGAGGATATTTTGTCGGAGGAAGAAAACGCGCGGTACCTATAAAAACTTCTTTAAACTCCAAAATCTCCAACTTACGAATCACTCTTCGGTCATAGTTTTATTGCATAATATGAAAAATTAAATTATTTGGAAGATGATCGTTAAACATCTCAATATTATGTCGAGGGATATTTTGTCGGAGGATATTTTGTCGGAGGAAGAAAACGCGCGGTACCTATAAAAACTTCTTTAAACTCCAAAATCTCCAACTTACGAATCACTCTTCGGTCATAGTTTTATTGCATAATATGAAAAATTAAATTATTTGGAAGATGATCGTTAAACATCTCAATATTATGTCGAGGGATATTTTGTCGGAGGATATTTTGTCGGAGGAAGAAAACGCGCGGTACCTATAAAAACTTCTTTAAACTCCAAAATCTCCAACTTACGAATCACTCTTCGGTCATAGTTTTATTGCATAATATGAAAAATTAAATTATTTGGAAGATGATCGTTAAACATCTCAATATTATGTCGAGGGATATTTTGTCGGAGGATATTTTGTCGGAGGAAGAAAACGCGCGGTACCTATAAAAACTTCTTTAAACTCCAAAATCTCCAACTTACGAATCACTCTTCGGTCATAGTTTTATTGCATAATATGAAAAATTAAATTATTTGGAAGATGATCGTTAAACATCTCAATATTATGTCGAGGGATATTTTGTCGGAGGATATTTTGTCGGAGGAAGAAAACGCGCGGTACCTATAAAAACTTCTTTAAACTCCAAAATCTCCAACTTACGAATCACTCTTCGGTCATAGTTTTATTGCATAATATGAAAAATTAAATTATTTGGAAGATGATCGTTAAACATCTCAATATTATGTCGAGGGATATTTTGTCGGAGGATATTTTGTCGGAGGAAGAAAACGCGCGGTACCTATAAAAACTTCTTTAAACTCCAAAATCTCCAACTTACGAATCACTCTTCGGTCATAGTTTTATTGCATAATATGAAAAATTAAATTATTTGGAAGATGATCGTTAAACATCTCAATATTATGTCGAGGGATATTTTGTCGGAGGATATTTTGTCGGAGGAAGAAAACGCGCGGTACCTATAAAAACTTCTTTAAACTCCAAAATCTCCAACTTACGAATCACTCTTCGGTCATAGTTTTATTGCATAATATGAAAAATTAAATTATTTGGAAGATGATCGTTAAACATCTCAATATTATGTCGAGGGATATTTTGTCGGAGGATATTTTGTCGGAGGAAGAAAACGCGCGGTACCTATAAAAACTTCTTTAAACTCCAAAATCTCCAACTTACGAATCACTCTTCGGTCATAGTTTTATTGCATAATATGAAAAATTAAATTATTTGGAAGATGATCGTTAAACATCTCAATATTATGTCGAGGGATATTTTGTCGGAGGATATTTTGTCGGAGGAAGAAAACGCGCGGTACCTATAAAAACTTCTTTAAACTCCAAAATCTCCAACTTACGAATCACTCTTCGGTCATAGTTTTATTGCATAATATGAAAAATTAAATTATTTGGAAGATGATCGTTAAACATCTCAATATTATGTCGAGGGATATTTTGTCGGAGGATATTTTGTCGGAGGAAGAAAACGCGCGGTACCTATAAAAACTTCTTTAAACTCCAAAATCTCCAACTTACGAATCACTCTTCGGTCATAGTTTTATTGCATAATATGAAAAATTAAATTATTTGGAAGATGATCGTTAAACATCTCAATATTATGTCGAGGGATATTTTGTCGGAGGATATTTTGTCGGAGGAAGAAAACGCGCGGTACCTATAAAAACTTCTTTAAACTCCAAAATCTCCAACTTACGAATCACTCTTCGGTCATAGTTTTATTGCATAATATGAAAAATTAAATTATTTGGAAGATGATCGTTAAACATCTCAATATTATGTCGAGGGATATTTTGTCGGAGGATATTTTGTCGGAGGAAGAAAACGCGCGGTACCTATAAAAACTTCTTTAAACTCCAAAATCTCCAACTTACGAATCACTCTTCGGTCATAGTTTTATTGCATAATATGAAAAATTAAATTATTTGGAAGATGATCGTTAAACATCTCAATATTATGTCGAGGGATATTTTGTCGGAGGATATTTTGTCGGAGGAAGAAAACGCGCGGTACCTATAAAAACTTCTTTAAACTCCAAAATCTCCAACTTACGAATCACTCTTCGGTCATAGTTTTATTGCATAATATGAAAAATTAAATTATTTGGAAGATGATCGTTAAACATCTCAATATTATGTCGAGGGATATTTTGTCGGAGGATATTTTGTCGGAGGAAGAAAACGCGCGGTACCTATAAAAACTTCTTTAAACTCCAAAATCTCCAACTTACGAATCACTCTTCGGTCATAGTTTTATTGCATAATATGAAAAATTAAATTATTTGGAAGATGATCGTTAAACATCTCAATATTATGTCGAGGGATATTTTGTCGGAGGATATTTTGTCGGAGGAAGAAAACGCGCGGTACCTATAAAAACTTCTTTAAACTCCAAAATCTCCAACTTACGAATCACTCTTCGGTCATAGTTTTATTGCATAATATGAAAAATTAAATTATTTGGAAGATGATCGTTAAACATCTCAATATTATGTCGAGGGATATTTTGTCGGAGGATATTTTGTCGGAGGAAGAAAACGCGCGGTACCTATAAAAACTTCTTTAAACTCCAAAATCTCCAACTTACGAATCACTCTTCGGTCATAGTTTTATTGCATAATATGAAAAATTAAATTATTTGGAAGATGATCGTTAAACATCTCAATATTATGTCGAGGGATATTTTGTCGGAGGATATTTTGTCGGAGGAAGAAAACGCGCGGTACCTATAAAAACTTCTTTAAACTCCAAAATCTCCAACTTACGAATCACTCTTCGGTCATAGTTTTATTGCATAATATGAAAAATTAAATTATTTGGAAGATGATCGTTAAACATCTCAATATTATGTCGAGGGATATTTTGTCGGAGGATATTTTGTCGGAGGAAGAAAACGCGCGGTACCTATAAAAACTTCTTTAAACTCCAAAATCTCCAACTTACGAATCACTCTTCGGTCATAGTTTTATTGCATAATATGAAAAATTAAATTATTTGGAAGATGATCGTTAAACATCTCAATATTATGTCGAGGGATATTTTGTCGGAGGATATTTTGTCGGAGGAAGAAAACGCGCGGTACCTATAAAAACTTCTTTAAACTCCAAAATCTCCAACTTACGAATCACTCTTCGGTCATGGTTTTATTGCATAATATGAAAAATTAAATTATTTGGAAGATGATCGTTAAACATCTCAATATTATGTCGAGGGATATTTTGTCGGAGGATATTTTGTCGGAGGAAGAAAACGCGCGGTACCTATAAAAACTTCTTTAAACTCCAAAATCTCCAACTTACGAATCACTCTTCGGTCATAGTTTTATTGCATAATATGAAAAATTAAATTATTTGGAAGATGATCGTTAAACATCTCAATATTATGTCGAGGGATATTTTGTCGGAGGATATTTTGTCGGAGGAAGAAAACGCGCGGTACCTATAAAAACTTCTTTAAACTCCAAAATCTCCAACTTACGAATCACTCTTCGGTCATAGTTTTATTGCATAATATGAAAAATTAAATTATTTGGAAGATGATCGTTAAACATCTCAATATTATGTCGAGGGATATTTTGTCGGAGGATATTTTGTCGGAGGAAGAAAACGCGCGGTACCTATAAAAACTTCTTTAAACTCCAAAATCTCCAACTTACGAATCACTCTTCGGTCATAGTTTTATTGCATAATATGAAAAATTAAATTATTTGGAAGATGATCGTTAAACATCTCAATATTATGTCGAGGGATATTTTGTCGGAGGATATTTTGTCGGAGGAAGAAAACGCGCGGTACCTATAAAAACTTCTTTAAACTCCAAAATCTCCAACTTACGAATCACTCTTCGGTCATAGTTTTATTGCATAATATGAAAAATTAAATTATTTGGAAGATGATCGTTAAACATCTCAATATTATGTCGAGGGATATTTTGTCGGAGGATATTTTGTCGGAGGAAGAAAACGCGCGGGTACCTATAAAAACTTCTTTAAACTCCAAAATCTCCAACTTACGAATCACTCTTCGGTCATAGTTTTATTGCATAATATGAAAAATTAAATTATTTGGAAGATGATCGTTAAACATCTCAATATTATGTCGAGGGATATTTTGTCGGAGGATATTTTGTCGGAGGAAGAAAACGCGCGGTACCTATAAAAACTTCTTTAAACTCCAAAATCTCCAACTTACGAATCACTCTTCGGTCATAGTTTTATTGCATAATATGAAAAATTAAATTATTTGGAAGATGATCGTTAAACATCTCAATATTATGTCGAGGGATATTTTGTCGGAGGATATTTTGTCGGAGGAAGAAAACGCGCGGTACCTATAAAAACTTCTTTAAACTCCAAAATCTCCAACTTACGAATCACTCTTCGGTCATAGTTTTATTGCATAATATGAAAAATTAAATTATTTGGAAGATGATCGTTAAACATCTCAATATTATGTCGAGGGATATTTTGTCGGAGGATATTTTGTCGGAGGAAGAAAACGCGCGGTACCTATAAAAACTTCTTTAAACTCCAAAATCTCCAACTTACGAATCACTCTTCGGTCATAGTTTTATTGCATAATATGAAAAATTAAATTATTTGGAAGATGATCGTTAAACATCTCAATATTTGTGCCTGAACTTCTCAAAATAAAATTTGAAAAATTTTATTTATATTTTTTTTTTATTTCATACAATTTTTGAAAATACACTTTTATGTTTTTTTTCTTCTTGATTACCATACTAGGCTAATGCCCGTGTTAAGGTAATCATACATGATATAAGTTATACAGTGTATGAACTAGAACAAAATATAGGTTTGAAATAGAAATTATAAGATATTAGAAACAAGATAAAGAAAAAGGATAAAAATATTTAAGGTAAAATATAACAAGATATATGTACACGTATGCACATACAAATACATATGCACATACATACACAAATACATATAAATACATACAAACACACATATATAAATATATATACATATATATATATAAATATATAAAGGATTATAAAAAAGAAAATGTTTTAAAGAAGTTAAAAATAAAATACTATATAAAATATATATAAAAAATAAAATACTAAAATATAACTATATAAAATACTAAGAAGTAGGATTTAAATATGTTAATCTATAAATTTTTTTTTATGAAAGCTAAAATTTTTACTGGAGGTTTGTCAAGTATGATATTTTATTTAGTTAATTAAATTATTTTCTTTTCTTTTAAAATGGTTAGGAAGTCATATATTCTTTAAAAAAATCTCGTCCCCTTTCGAATATCCAATTTTGAACACGAATAGTAAAAAGAGGTATGGTAATATTTGATTTTATTGCATTGCAACTAGGATTTTGTCCTGAATAAATTGAAGCGGCTGTTGTGAGTGATGCATCTCGTTAAGTGATTTATTTCCTGTACTTTCACCAAACAAAATATTTGAAAGTTATTTTGCCTTGGAATGGGTCAAACAAAGCTTAAAGCCCGGCTTCCCGCATTTTTACCGATTTATTACACATTTTCCTTAAACTTTAAGTTTTAAAACTCTTAAAAAATATATATGTTATTATTATTGAAGATAATATCTAAAAGTTCCACACGCCGAAACGGCAATTATATGCAATTCCTTCGATAGAAAACAAAATGCCAAGTATGTTACGAAAAATTTTATAAACACAATTTTTTCAGTATTTTTACAAGTTATATGAAAAAATTCAAAATGCTTCTTCAAATGCATTGCAGACATTCCCATGAGAGTTTTGCTCTATTTTAAACGAGTAGTGCTTTATTAAACTTTTCATAATTTCGCTTAAATATTATCGTTTTTACATAATATTAGTATCTCGCTCTAACGTCTGTATTTACACATCTTTCTTTCTTCTTATTTTTAAGCGTATACTATTCGGAAGAAAGATTAAGAAAAGTTCAAAATGACGATTCGAGCTAAATCTAATTGTTGATGTACTTATAAAGCAAGATTATTAAAGTAGGCTCGCTTTGAAACAGTACAAATCGAGGTGAAAGGTCTCGAAATTAATTATTTTTTATAAATAGATTAAGAAAGTTTTAATTTCAGGCATTTCTGTTGAAAAGAGTTAAATCCCTGTCTTCCAGTGACCCGTCACATGTTTAATCGGTATCTGATACCCTGATACAAGGGTGGCCAACTTTGTTTTAAAAGAAACAAAAAGAAAATCGAAAAGTTAACCGAACACGGCGCGAGGCCACAGAATAAAGTATTGGCGAGGGGAAAGATTGCGGTTCTAAAGTTGATATTATAAAATGGATTTTTCATGATCTCTAAATAGTACGTATTTGTGCCGTATGTAGGTAGTAAGTAAGTGGCAGTAACATAAGTAACTTGAATCAACTCAAAACAATTTACTATGTGCTATGTCAATCTTTAATCGAGTACTGTATTATAGACCGGGGAGGAGCTCACGCTGCCGCCATTGATCCGATTTTTAAAGCTCAGAAACTAATTATAAAGATTATATTAAAACTACCGATCACAAGCAGTTCGGATGAAATCTCCAGGAGAATCTATTATGTATTTTTTCAATGGAACGATGATGATTGTCTTTTTACTTTAAATGTAATATTGTGTTACTTTGTGTATTTTTACTATATTCTTATTTTGTTATTGTTTTTTTTTTTAATTACAAACTGCTCATACTTAAAAGCGCCCGAACATTTAAACACAGGTTTTCCTAATGAGACAGGCATAGGACATCACAAATTGTCTAGAAGTCTAGAATAAATAAAGATGAAATAAAAATAAAGATCGTAGATTGTAGATCGGATTTCTTTTGTATAACAAGCGAACGTATATTTGATTTGAATGCAATACGATATAAAAGGTGAATTTGTGCGTTGGCTCCATTTCAACCACCACTGGAGTAGTACCTTAAATAGAAAAAAATATCTCGCAGGGCCTATGTCATCTTTGGGGATGAGGGTGTGAAGGTCTTTTCATAGAAAGGAAGGAGAAGGAAAATGGTTTGAGGGGTGGGTAGAAATTAAAAAATAAAAAAGATGTACAGGAGTGACCGACGCGACGTATGAATACATTCCTTCCACTGCCGTACAAGATGTGTCGAGAGAGTCCGGCAGGAGAGATCAAAAGGTCTCTCTCAACGAGTCTCTCCTGATCCAGTCCGTTACGCTGTAGGTGGAAAAACGCATCCGCCGCCAAGACCTAGACAAACCACACTTCAGCCGGGCACCCCTGCAAAGTCACCAAACGTAGCGAACCTCTGGGAGCAAACGATGGCAGGGGTGTTGATTATTCAATAAATGGTTCCAAGGGCGGCGCGGCGGTTTCAATACCGGCCTTTTTTATATTAGCATTTTTTAGATTAAAATAATTCCATGGCTTATGTAATCTTCGGGGATGCTGTGTGGAGGGTATTTTTAGGAAAGGAAGGTGGGGAAGTTCTGGGAAGGAAAAGGGTATGAGGGGTGGGTAGGAATCTGGGAATCAGTGTGTCCAGGAGTGACGGACGTATGAATCCATCACCTCCCACTGCGGTGCAAGGCAATATTCCGAGAGAGTACAGCTGGAGAAGTCACTCAATCATTCTCTCTCGATCCGGCCTACCATGCAACCGGTGGGCAGACGCATCCACCGCCAAAACCCGGACAAACCTCACCCTATGAAGCCGGGCATCTCCACCAAACATAGCGAACCACTGGGAGCGACCTACGGCAGGGGTGTTGATTATCCAATGAATGGTTCCTGGGGCGGCGGTTCAATACCCGCCTCCCAAATTAACAAAAAAATACTGGTGTTTACACCCATTTGTAAACACGAGTAAAATTTTAAAACCTTGAGAATAAATAGAACGTATTTCTAAAAATAACTGACACAATTAGAATTTTGTGAAAATGACTTCAGGAAGCGGACAACTCTTCATTATTCCCCCGGGAGGACATAACTAATGAAGAAGGATTTTATAACAAAGAAAGCCAGAGTGTTATTGTGAAGGAGGTACCGAGCTCACCGCGTACCGTCCCCCTCACACCCCGCCCCGGGGCGGTGGAACTCTACCCCTATCAATAACACCTCCACAGGTACGCCTCAAAGCGGCCATATCATTATTTTTAATAACCGGCAAGGTGAAGGGTCGTTGATTTATCTAAGATTCAAGGAGTAGATGTTAGTTCCGTGAAACTTGATATCAAAATAAAGAAAACTAGGATAGAGTTTCTAAATAATAGTATTGTGTAACAAGAACTGTCTTTTCAATGTGATTAATTTTCTGAGAAACGTTTTTAGATTTTTTATTTAGAAAATTATTAATGCATATTTTAAACTTAACTTAACAAAATACTATTTTATGACTGGTGACAATTTTTCTTGGCTAACCTTTTTTTCTATCTTGTAAAATTATTCAGGAAAATAATATTGCCATTACATTCATGCTTGTCAAGCGTTTTTATTCTGTTAGGCGTGCGCAAATAAAATGAAATAAATTTTATTTTATTAGTTCGAGTTTTTTCGCAATTATTTATTCATTCAAAATAATAGATAGTAAATTTTCGGCACCTTCCAGAGTGGTAGATACTTTGAGTATCGCTCTGGTGAAATACCAACATTCCGAATCGAAACGATGCTTGAAATAACATGTTACAACTTTTTGTGCGGTACAAAAAAAGTATGTCGTGAAAGATTTTTAAGAACATGTTTTGGCTCCATGAATTTGATTACTAAATCGGAAAAAAAACTAGATTAAAAAACTAGTAGAAATAAGAAAACTAGAGGTATCTTCCAAACAAATTTTCCATTTAGCCCAATGTGCGCTTTTATAATTACCGTGATAATTCACGGTTACGGTACCGTGAAATAAACATTCGTTCCTTATCGCTATAATGCTGCACCTCTTTCTTACACAATAAATAATGGTGGGACACACAAAATATGTGTGACTATTTACTCCAAAGTATTATTTTTTGCGACGGGAATTGCGTTAATTTTCCTTATAGCTGTGAGGGAGATGTATGATAATGATTGTATGTTTCCTTCATTGTATGTTTATTATTATTATGGTGCAGACATACGTTCACCGTTTGTCTCATTTTCGATTGTTGTTATTTAGTGTGTAAGAAAAAAAGCTGCATTAATTTTTAAGAACAAAAACAAAACCATCAGCGCATTGACATTTGACGTTATTGAATTTTTGGAATTCACTCACACTTCAATATTATCCTTGTACATGTACATAAATATATATACTTTCAAAATTAACGTCACGGCTAGTAGTATTGGTAGGGGTCTACGGAGACGCCACATTGCGGTATGTGAGAGAGATGCAAGAAATAAATTTCTTTGAAGGAAACAGATATATGTTTTTTTTTACATGAGCTCTACACAGGAGGCCCTGAGGAAAATAATTTCCCTCAGTGCCTATGTCGTCTTTGGGGATGCTGTGTGGAGGGTTTTTTATTCGATTTTTTTTGGAGGGATGTTTATTCGCATTTTACAATGGCACTCTCCAAAATTCAAGCACGAGAAATGTTTTTCTCTTTTGAATTGGGTAGTTTCGTTAAAAATAAATTTATATATTGTAATTAGTTTTAAGAACCATATGTTTTACTATAAATCTGTATATGTATGTATTTTTTTAAATAAAAAAAAATGTACACTGTGTATCTAATATTTTAAAGGGCTATAGCATTATTGTGTTAAGGAACGTATGTGTTTTGCCTTTTTTAGGCCGTCACGGTACCGTAACCGTGAATCGTCACGGTAATTATAAAAGTGCACATTAGCTAAGCGCTCTGTCTCCCTTACACTCATCTGAATTCATCCCATCTGAATTTTGCAATGATGCATGGTGAAAATCATCATCACAGTTTTGTATTGAAAATTTCAAGCCCCGATTAGGCGAATATTTAGATTACGAAACACGCCCACAAGTCAATTCTTGTGTTATTCTTAATTCTATGCCCGGGCAGTGGAACCCTTGTGTTAATTGAAAAAAAAACTCCTCTCTAATCACTTTTTAACCTTCCATGATAGAGCTCTAAATCGGGGTCTCTTCCAACCATGAACTTGAACATTTGCTTGAACATTGCTATAAACATTTTCCTCCATTTCCACACGGTTGAAACATTGGGGTGAAGTAGGCGTGGCCACATAAGTTTTGTCTAGTGGTCTGTAGTGAAGACCTATCTACGCACTGAACACTTGACGTTCAACGTTTACGTAAAGGTCAAGATGAGTTCTGATGAGGAAGAGATGCTTTATCAGTGAGAAAACACACATTACATACAAAAATATTTTAATGGATATTTATTTATCAGGAAAGATTTCTGGCTAATATCAATTACTACACGACCTAAATGTACCATTTAAGATATTAGTATTTACGAATTGGCATTACATTAATATTTCTGGCTAGTTGCATTCGTACAAGACCTAAAAGTACAATTTAGGAATTTCAAAACAGCAAGTTTTATTGTAAATTGTTACATTGGTTTATGGGCCCTCGACATAGCAATAATCAACCATTTATTTTCAATTTATTAAACTTATAATTATTAGGCTAGTGTAGTTGACACAACCCTAAGAACTCATTCGATTTATTCTCCATGACTGATCGCATCGCGAGATTGCTGTAAAAAAATTAACTAATCACCCGCCTTCCCCGTTCCACCGACTATGGAAAACATGAAATTACACCTGCGAACAAGAATTATTTAAATCCACGCCCTCGTTGACAAAGTTTATAGTAATGTTCATGCAAATGTTCATGTCGGAGGTCGCAGAAGATGGGGCTTATTGGGATCGTTAAAAATGAACTAATAATATTTCTGAAATAAAGCTGAAATTTGCCGTTGCGTTACATTACTAACGATAAATGTAACGCGTATTTTTTGCACGTCAATTAAGGACTCAATTTATTTTACAACCCTTTCTGAAGCCGAAGAAATGTTTTTTTAGTTTTTTTACGTAATTGTAATTGAACTATTCCATTAATTTCCATTACCTTCAAGGTCGTCCATATTTGTCCTCTTCGTTTTGTAACTCTTTACTCTTCGTTAGACCCTTTTATCAGAAATTTCATCACTTTCCACTGAATCCCCCTCATACTAATTGGTATAAGTATTTAAAAATAGATAATAATACATTATGGTATTAAAGCTAAAACCGAACCTCCAAATTAAAGATAATATTTGGTAAATCAAGTGTAGACAGTGAACTCCTTTTGCATAGATACAAATCAAATCCACACCGCCCCATGAATCACTCTGTCTATTTGTGAAAACCGCATGAAAATCCGTTCAGTCGTTTTTGAGTTTATCACGAACAGACAGACAGACGCGGCGGAGGACTTTAATTTATAATATTATTTGTAAAGATACTAGCACAAACCTGAGAAATCACATGATATCACGTCTGGTCTTTTACAAATATTTCGACGGTCCCGAAGAACAATGTCGGATCTACGATTTTTGTAGTTATGCAGTGGAGATGTTTAATGTTTCGTTTCTGCATTTTTACATTTTTTGAGATTAAGAAATGTAGTGTTGTTTTGATATTTTGCATTTTATTTTAAATATTCCAAAAATACAGACTTACAGGCGATAATAATGACTTCTTTGTTTGTATGTATTTATATTTTTTATTATTTAATAAATTTTTATAAGTTACTGTTTTTTTGCAAGTTTTTAACTGTCCTAAGGCCAGTGTTGCGGTAGTCTTTAAAAGCGTTTAACCAGCCAGCGGCCGAAAATCCACATTTCGTCGAAAACTGTTCTTACGATCGTGCAGGGCGGTTACAATGAGAAAGATTAATTATTCTCGGTACCAGCTTTTTAAAATTATAACTTAATATCTATTTTATTTCATTCCAAATTTGCTTTAATTTATACCTACATCCGAAAATGCCGAAAGGCGTGATGATAAAACTATTAAAATAATGTACTTTTTGTAATTATTTTTTTATTATAAGTATTTATCATTTTTCAATAATGTCTAAGTTAGATAAGAATGTTAAAAAAATCTGAAATATATTAGTTTGTAAGTGCGCAACAAACAGACCAATTTTCGTCAAGAAACACATGTACGTATATATTTTTTAATGATTTTATTTAAACTAAAATTAAAATTCTAAAACATGCGATACCCAGATAATGTATTGATTTATTTTACTGCACGATTATATGATTTTAAATGGGTGTGGTGTAATACAAAATCTTTTTTGAAAATTTAACAAATCAGCCAACTACCTATGGTTTAACCTTATTATACTAAAAATTAACATTTTTTCTCAAAATTTAAAACATGCGAATGCTAGATAAAAGAACAATCTTTCGAAATTCATTTATAATTTTTTGAGGAAAAGAGTCAATACGTCTAAAATCTGATTTAAAAATGACATATTTCTGGTTTTCTCTGGTAATACCCTCTTAATGAGACATGCATTGTACATTTAAGGAGACATGCACGATACATGTTAACATAAAGAAAACTACATACTGAGATTGTATAGTCATATAAGGAGACATGTGCCATACATATATAACTATACAATCTCAATATGTAAATTGCTTTATGTGAACAGTATTGTTTCTTAATTTCTCAATTAATTAGCGGCAAATTGGCCGCAGGAGCGTGATTAAAATTTAACGTTAGCACATTTGCTTGAAAATAACACTTTCGTTTTGTTATTTGAAATGTTTGATTTTGTTCAGAAAAACATGTTCCCATAATTATTTCGCTTCTCGCAGTTTTCCTTTCAAATTTGCCTACAAAGACGTTAGTTTACGAAAATAGGTATTTTATGAATAATGATGTTACTAATTAGTCTTCGATTTTTCCCTCCCATCCCTCCCACCGCGGAGCATGGCGATGGGTCGAGAGAGTCCGACTGGAGAGGTTAAAATGTCTTCCTCTACCAGTCTCGCTCAATCTGATACGCCACGTAGTAGGTGGGCAAATGGATCTACCATCAAGACTGAGACAAACCTAATCCCATGAACCCTGGCACCCCTGTTAAGTCACCAACCGTAGCGAACCTCTTGGGGTGACCTGTAGCAGAGGTGTTGGTTATCTAATAAATGGAGGCGGCGATACCAATAACCTCCACCCAAATTGAAATTATATTAGGTTACTAGCTTTTGCCCCCCGGCTTCGTTCGCATAGTATTAGGGGGGTTCCCACTCCGTCACCTTCCCTATCCATACTCCACTCCCCCCCTTCCCCCTCCCTCTCTCCTCTCCCTCTTTCCCCCCCGCCTCCCACCCCTATCCCTTACCCCCCTTCCACCTCTCCCCCATCCCCCTTACCGCCATCCATACCAACGGGTGTAATGTAACGACATTCATTTTCAAACAGCTCGCGTGCCACCTATTAAAGCGTAACAATCAAACACACGCAGTTTCGCGTTTATAATATTACTACGGATTAGTATGATTTTAACTATCAAAGGGATATCCATTGTAACCTAAACAAATAACAAAATGACTGCGTACGTCAAATAAATACTTATAGCTACCAAGCAACGCTTTGCTCTTCGTCTGGACAATAAACGTATAATAAATAATTTCATAACGCCAGAGCTTATTCATAACGCAAAAGCTTACCAATATATACAGCATATATTACTCGCAAATAATGTAGCTTTCTATTAGCGAAAGAATTTTTAAAGTCTAATCAGTATTTTTTGCGTTAAAGAGTAACAAATATACATGCATCCATACAAACTTTCGCCTTTATAATATTTTAGCTTTTTCCCGCGGCTTCGTTCGCATGGTATAAGGGGGGTTCCCACACCACCTCCTTCAACTCCCCCTCTCCCCCCTCCCTCCCTCTCCCTCCCCCCTCCAACCTCCATCTCTCCCACCACCTCTCCCTCCCCCCACCGACCTCCAACCCCTCCCCCCCTCCACCCTCCCCCTCCCGCATTTATTTGAAGTACTCCCCTAATAATTTGAACCGAATAAAGAATTATAGATATCTTACTGATCGTGCCACCTATTAAAGTTTTTTAATACAAATTTCATAATGCCAGAGCTCTGAGCTATATACACCCTATATGTTATTCTGATGTATGAGCTATATTATTGTAAAGTTTCATTAAAATCCATTTAGTAGTTTTTACGTGAAAGAGTAACAAACATACAACATACAATTAATTCATACAAACAAACAATACAAACAAACTTTCATACAAACTTTATTCATACAAACTTTCGCCTTTATAATATAAGTAGGATTTATTATGATACGACTATATACCTATCAGTTTTTGACAATAGGCCACTTGCATGGATTTCATAACGACTTGGAAAAAATCGTATAGATAGATTTATTTACTAAGATTACGAAAATATGTATTAGCATAATTTTTTAGAAATGTACAGTTTTTTAATTATTTTTAAATAAATAAATCCATTATTTGGGCCCGTGACGTCACTACATGAAAATGTCCCGTCTACGAAAATGTTCCTATTATTTTGTAAGATTTTTTAAATTTTTAAAAAAATTATTTATTAACCAAGATAAGCACAAATAGATTTTTTATTTTTTTTAACAGTTTGAAGTATAATACATATTTTTTGTTTTTGTTTTTTTGGTATTCACCACCTCACTAGGCTGAGCCTGTTCCGAGGTGGCAGGAATTTAGTCAAATTTTGATTACTTAATCTTGTAAGAAAAGAATAAGATAAATTTATATATGAAAAGATAAATAGAATGAAAGAAAAAGAAAATGAAAAAAGTTGAGAAACATAAAAAAAATATTCATACAATTAATACGAAATGTAAAAATTTTAAACACTTATATCAGAATACTAAGAAATTTAGAAATAATAACAAATATTTGAGAGGAAAAGAGAAAGATACAGTTTTGTGTGTTGTTATACGGTATAAATTATCTGCCCGCAGTTATACAACGCCTTTGTTGAATATCTGCGTATGAATTTTGTGTCTGATTTTTTTTTTATATGGCAACACTTTGATTTGAGGCGAATTTTTGAATTTGACATTTAACGTTCACTAGATTTATTGTTTGTGCCCTTTCTTGTGGAAAACGTTATTTTTTTAAAATGATTTTCGGCTATGTAATTATCGTTTTTTCACACCTATAAAATTATGTGCCGTCTTTCCGGTTTATAAAAAATGGTCTGATTTTTCGGATTGAAATTTTCAAAAAATCGCCAGGGTTTCAAAAATACGATAAAAAAAACGGAATGTCTTAGAATATTTGCCTTAACCGGATTTTTTTTAAATGTGATGCAAGTGACCGATTGTATTACCCAACTGTTGACCCTGTAAAGAACTGAAGTAGCTCCGCCTGACGAGCGAATTCGATATCACCTACTTGATTAATCTGTGCGCACGAAGGAGGGCAGTTCGTTTGATTAACAATCCGTTGTCAACAGATCAATCGCCATCACAAAAGCACAAAGGAAACGTATTTTGCGCGATGTGTTGGTATTACTGGTAATACAATGGACTCTGCACGTAGGAGCTCTCATTGGTCCCTACGAACCGATACATCATACAAGAGATGAACATTGACCAAATGTAGTTGATGCAAGTAGCATGAGAATAAAGCATTTCACCAAATCATTACTTTGTTAAATGGCACACATTAGAGAAAGCTGCCGGCGTTATTTTTTCCTACATCATTACATTCTGGCTTCTTCAAGACCTGTACTATCCACCGGATAGGTGAGTAAGGAACGTTTGCGCGGCCCGTTTCATACAAATCTTAATTTTAGATTTGAAATAAAAATACCTAACCAAACTGAAAAGTTTTTTTTGTAATCAAAAGGTATGTCAAAAATCTAGTACGGATGTGAGCTACTTTATTTATTTTTGCTTTAAATTATAAGATATGGGCCATTAAAGATTTTTGTGTTTCATAATTTTAGAGGTAACTTGGACAATTATTTGTGAGTAAGTAAAAAACATAAAAAAATAATCTTTATTTACATAATTTATTTTACAAATACACTTATTTTTAAAATATCAATATAGTTTATTATTTTTAATGCTTTTGCTGAAAGGACGCCATACCTCCTAGATTGAAGATTTTCGTAGCGCATCGCAGAGAGCAAATCCATGTTATGCACGAATCTCGGATGTTAACCATGCATCCTTATATAGATATCTTCCATGGAAACAGTGGGATTCGTACTCTGAGGCAGGGGAGGCTGTGCCTCCTCAAAAAGGAATTAAGATGAAAAGATGAAAAAGAAATAAAATAATATTACAAATTTAAAGATCTTACGGTTACGTCAATTTAAATATTCCCTAAGAAATTTCGTATTTCACTAGAACTTGTTGTCTTTATATTATATAACTCGTCACATCAGTGCATCGCGACCACGCCGAGCTACTACCCAACCATATACAGTATATATACAAAGCAGACAATAATACGCTAGTGAGGCAGAGATAGGTCCCGCCTCCGAGAGCCAATGGTTTCGTGTAGGCGAAAGGGAGTGGGGAAACCACATAGAATCGAAATGAATGGTACCCGTAGCGCTGTCGCGCGTTGTTTAGTGAGGCGCGACTCAAAAAACGAACACTTCCGAAGTAGAACCGATTAGCTCTAGGGCCAAGTTTTGATTGGTTTTTTGATTATATGTAGTAGTATGCGGCAGTAAATACCTGCGACGGAGTACGGCTATTTGGATTAATTTAGTGTGACGAATTTGCAGTTGACGGTCCATCTTGAGTTTGCACGTTATTATTACCTATATAAGTTTGACGGTAGATATTATTATCAGCATAAGTTGATTTTTATTATTAATACCCTTTTTAGAGGCTTTTTCAATATTGATGATGTTTTTTTGAAGTGAAAACTTCTTTATTTGTTTATTAAGACCTACACAGTACATTATAATACAAGTTATAAGATGTTAAATTTTTACATGGTTATGTACCTTTTACGTAAATCATAGAATGTCATTTGGTAGTTACGTGACTGATAAAGACCATACTAAAAGTCCCCATAAGGACGTAAACAACAGAAATTTTTAAACAGTTTGATGTTCCAAGCATACAGAAAATCTATGCCAAAAACATTCTAGTACATCACCACAAAAATGATTTAGAGGCAGACACCTCACATGCTCATAAAACCGGAGCCAAACAAACAGACATGCTTAATATACCAAAGTGTAACTCTTCATTTGGACAAAGAGGTTCTGAATTTTTAGCAGTAAAGTTATATAACAAACTCCCTCTTAGTATCAAACTAATTAAAACAAAAAATAGCTACATTAAGAACATTAAATGTTGGCTGAAGTAACTAATTTTTCGTGGTGGGTATATTAATTGTATGGTAATTGGTGAGTTACTTACTGCATTAGTGTTGTTACCTTCAATATGGAAAAGGAAAGTGTGTCTGGTACGCCTCATTATACATAATATTTACTTTAAAAAAATTGCCTCCCATCTTTTCAACAACGCAAAACGATACTGCATAGAAACTTTTTTGAATTTGTTCAAGTAATTCTATGTATTTTTGCTGGTATGGGACCCAAACAGTAAAGGTGCATTTTAATTTTATTTTGATCATAATATAATATAATGCAGATAAATATCGAGGTCATTGCTTCGGGGCATTTTTTTTTACATTGACTCCACACAGGAGGCCCTGAAGAATGATGCTGTGTGGAGGGTCTTTTTGAGGAGAGGAAGGAATGAACATTGGTCTTGAAGAGACCCATGTTGTAGGAAGGAGGAAACACAGAGGCCGGCAAATCATTTCACAGCCGAGCTGTTGAAAACAAGAACGAGTCGAAGAAACGACCCGCTCTCATGTGACAAATGTCAACCGTGTACAAATGTTGGGCACGCGTTTGGCGTGTTTCCCGACTATGCACCGGTGCCGAAAGGATCAATGAACGCTAGTTCCTCGGAGCATCTTCCATTGTAATACCAGTAGAACAAGGATAGCATTCCCACCCAACGCCTGTGCTTTAAAGACTGCAATCCGTCTGTTAAGATGGGAGAATCTATTAAACGGACCGTCCGTTTCTGCACAGTCGAGGGTATTTTTCAGGTATTTTGGAGCCCCAGACCAGAGGTGGCTGCCAAATTCAACCGTGGGGCGCACTTGTGATTTGTACAGGGTTAGCAGTTGTGTCCTATTAAAGTATCTGCGGGCCCTGTACAGTACGCCCAGTTTTTGAGAGGCTAACTTTACTCTGGCTTCGATGGAGCCCCCATACCTGAGCTGGTCACTTAGGGTTACACCAAGCATATCAATGGTGGGCCTGTTCGGAAGATTGCTACCGTTGAAAGATACTAGATTTTCATTTCGATCCCCTTTAGACGTAATCAGACAAGATTGGGTCTTTGAAACATTAAATTATTTTTACCCCAAGAGAAAACACTCTCGAGACATAGACCTAAGATTTCTTTTCAAATGGTTGTGCACTTTCCGATGGATCGCACTTCCATGAATTTAACTATTCAGTACTTATTAACAAATCTAAACCTATAGCTCCTCCTTAACCGACCTCAACATTTCATCAAACCAGATCGCTAGCTGGAGTAAGTAGGCAGCACATAAAAAAAGATTAATTACGATCACAAAAACTTTAATTGAATTAGACAATTTTTAATGAAAACTGAAAATAATATTATCATTATTTCACTCTTGTTCTTATTAAAACCGAGGAAGAATTTTCATACTTTTCTCGCTCTAATTTTCACTAGTTTTTTATGTGACATAAGAAAGCTTGTTACCCCAGAAAATGTTTTTATAATTAGCAATTTGTAGCGTCGCGTCTTGCAAAACAACGGTTAACTGGATACTTTCTCACCTTATTTTCCGTAATAAATTGTAAATACAGCACCACCAGATACTTTTCAGGAAATATCCGAAAGTAAAGCTGAAGCTTGACGTCTGTATTACATTATTTTTGTTCAGGTGACACAATAATGGGGTTAAATTTGAATGAAAGATTATTGTCACCACCGTTCTGTTTACGGATACGTCCATAAACATCCAAATTTAATAGACGAGAAGATACAGATGAGGGGTTATATTAAACTATGAGGGCGAAGAGGGGAAAGATGACTGTGATTCGTTAAAAAAACTGACAGTATAGGCATCTCGCATTATAATATCACCATTTAGTTCTTAAAAGCAAAATCTGCTTTAGAATGAATAGAAGTTTTTACATGGGAGCTCGAATTGCTCGCCACGTTATTAACATATTTGCGAAGTCAAAATGCGGAAAAGTAAAGTTCGTCGATTTTTACAGAGGAATATTTTGTTGCCGTATTTAGTTAAGACACTTTTACAAATGTTTCATAATTTACTTACCCCTGTAACCAGCGACGAGCTTACTTGAGAATCGCCCACATTCGCTATGTCCACATATTTTAGGGTATAGCATGTTAGCATGTATAGCACAAGCTCTCATTTTTGCCGTGTTATTTCGTAAAATGTACGATGTGAGCTCGGCGCTGATCAGGACAAGAATGATGCGTCACATTTTTTTGATTCAAGCGAGGCTCTCGTAAGCCCAGCCGGCTCCATGGAACCGGTATGGGGAGGGGGAAATAATACGCTTTTATCACTTAGGGCAGGTCCAGATATATTCATATGTCCATGGATACGTCCAATAGAATACCACGCAAAAAGATAGTACATATGTCGCGTTCAATTTTATAACAAACTAGCACAGATCCGTGAGACCGGTTATCAAAATTATAGGATTTATGAATCTGAGAGTGTTTATAAAAATATTATTTGGCTCAACATCATTTTAAGTATTTTTATTTTTTCTGTACAATTGCATTGATAATTACATTTGTTAATAATTTTTTAACAAATGTGATAAGAGAAAAGGGGTACGCGAGTAGGTGATTTTGCAATTTAAAGCAGTGTTTATTGGCCTGATACTTAATCATTATTTGTACACAACACGATCAACCGAAATTAGTATTTTTTTAGAAAGAAAGACAAACGTGAGGAGGTGAGGTTTGCCCGGGTCTTGGCAGCGGATGCGTCTGTCCACCAGCTGCATGGCAGGCCGGATCGGGAGAGAATGGTTGAGGGAGTCTAATGTAAGGAAGGAAGTCTGCGCCTTGCACTGCAGTGGGAAGCATGGATTCTTACATCTGTCACTCCTGGTCATACTGACCCCCAGATTCCTATCCATCCTCAATACCCCTTTCCTTCCCAGAACTTCCTCTCCTTCCTTTCCTAAAAAAGCCCTTCACACGGCCTCCCCAAAGATGACAAAGGCCTTGAGGGGAATTATTTTCCTCAGGACCTCCTGTGTGGAACTAATTTTAAAAGAAATATTCCCGCGTTTCGACTAACCTGACAATATTTAAAAATCTTCGACCACCGTAACAGTAAGCGGAATATGTTGTTCTTGTCATGATGGAGCCAATCGAGGAATTGAACGTACGACGCCTGGGTGAGACCCAAACGCAATGCCAACACGGCCATATGTTTGAATAATGATAACACAGATCTACAACAAAAATGCTGTCTTGATGTTTTCAACTGATTTCTACGTATTTAGGTGTTCTGAAAACTAGAACAATACTCAAAAAATTCCAGAACGTCAGGTTATTTTGCAAAACGGTATACATATATAAATAGATATAGATTGTACATACAATAGTGAGCGCTGGCAATAAACATTTCATTGCTAAACCGTTCATCCGATTGCGATGGAACTTTGGGGATTTGATGTTTGCATGCCCGCGATGGTTTCTGTATACAATAGTAAGCTCTGGCATCATGAAATTATGAAAAAATAATTAATTAAATAAAAATGAATCGCAGAAATGTATGTACGCGCATAACTTTTGAACGACTGCACCAAATTGGATAATTATTTTTTTTGTGTTCGTTATTGTCAAGACAAGATTTGTATAAAACTACTGGTGAGCTCTGGCATTATGAAATTTGTATAAACAAACTACACAAAGTGGCACGCGAGCTGGGAATACTGAATGTACAAGAACTAAATTTATGGACTGCGGGAGGGGGAGGGGAACTCGGGTAGGGGGTTCGAGGGAGGGGGGAGGGCAACTAGGGATCGTGGAGGTTTAACCTGAATTTTTAGGCAATAACAAATACCCTAACTACAAACAAATCGTTAAAAGCATTTCATGCTTTAGGATGCCTAATGAGTTTAAAAGAACATTTTCTTCATTCCCACCTCGACTACTTTCCAAAAAATTTAGGATATGTGAGAATGTGAGTGAAGAGCAAAATGAACGATTTCACAAAGATATTAAGGAGGTGGAAAAAGAATACCAGGGAAGGTGGAGCATCTCATTGATTGCAGACTACTGTTAGACGCTTCAGAGAGGCCTTCCAGATGCTTCTTACAAGCGAAAATGTACCAAAAGGAGTCTCACTGCGAAAAAGAAATGTGTTTAGTGCTTACTAATCAATGTATTTTAGATAAAAAAAATAAGTTTTGTTAAGCAATTATAAATAATATTTTTTTTTTGTCTTTTATCTTTTATTTTAAGATGATAACTTGTTTAACATAGATACCTACATTGTCAGAAAACGTGACGTTCTGTGACAAAATGAAAGTCATTTTCGGATTCAGCACACCCAAAAACATAAGAATTACGTAAAAAAACCAAAACGGCTCTCAATTTTTATTTTTTTGTAGACTTGTGTAATTTATAGGTCATCTAACAAGTCATGTGAAAACAAAAATGTGTCAGGTATGTGAAAAATATTTGCACTGTAACCCAACGTATTGCAAAATAAATTGATAAATAAAAAGTTATAAATCTACGCCAAGCTCAAGAGCTCACTCTTCGTTGGCGTAGAAATTCATTAAAAGATTTTTTTTATTCATTAAATAAATAAATCTATAATATAAAAATGAATCGCTGAATGTGTTGCTAAGCGCATAACTTTCGAACGATTGCACCAAATTGGATAATTCTTTTTTTGTGTGTTTGTTATTGTCAGGACAAGGTTTTTATAAAACTTCAGGTGAGCTCTGGCATTATGAAAATTGTATTAAAAAATTGCTATTGGTGGCACGCGAGGTTTGAAAACTGAATGTTGGAAAGCGGGAGGGAGGGAGGGGGATGGGAACCTGGGAGGGGGGAGGGGAACCTGGTAGGGGGGAGGGGAACTCGGTAGGGGGGTTCGCGGGACGGGGGAAGGTGGGGGAGTGGGGTGGGAAGAGGGAAGGTGGAGGTGACGGAGTGGGAACGCGAGAGGGGAAGAGGACGCAGGAGAAGAAGGTGAGGCGGAAGGGGAACGGGACGAATGGGAAAGGACACTCAGGGAGAAACAATTTCTTCATTAAATGGCATAGCAACGCATGCCGGGAACCAGCCAATAAATAAATAAAAATAACAAAAAAAAAAAAAAAAATTATAAAAATAGGAAACAACAACTTTGTAGTTGCTGCCATTGGTCCTTGAGATTATGGAAATCAAAACCATCTGCATAATGTGAATACCTATTTCTAACAGAATTAAGTACCTATACTAATTTCGTTTGAAATAAACAACGCAATAAAATATTTTACTCTCCCAAAAATTTGCTTGATTTCGTTTAAAATGTTTGTAACGGCACATCATTAGACAATCTGAATTCCGTTCTGCCAAAACTGTACTTATAAAATAATTAGATCGTTTAAAATCAAATTTTACAAAATACACACTGAGGCCAGCACTTCTTTGATAGTCCTTTCAAAATTGGTTTCGCATTGTCAGTGAAAGAGGATAAAAAATAATTATGATCAAATTAATATCTACTAATTCTTCCTAATCTGATTGTAAAATTCTTGGAAAACAAAAATATATTTAATCATTGAAGATAATATTAGCGACTCTCAAATGAAAATTTGAAACAAAAAATCAGAAAAAGATCGGAGTGTGCAATTCACATGCGGTAGAAGTAAAATCTTCAGAAAACTAAAGTAGACAAGAGTGGGAAGGCTACGAAGCACCGCACAAAGAGGAGACCGATTATACTTTTTTTTGTTTACATTAGCTCCACAGAGTAAGCACACAGGAAAACAATTTCCCTGGGTGTTGGTTGTCCAATAATTGGTTCCCGGGGCGGCGGTACCCATACCCGCCTCCCAAATTGACCCAATTCTCTCGCAGGCTAAATCCTATAGAAGTATGTATTTGTCTCTTTTTAGTGTCACTATTTTTCGTTTCATCGAGTTTCAAATTACAACGGTGCTAAAGAAGTTTTCATTTCAATAGCTAGAATGATTCCTAAATGCGACAGTATCTTTTCTGTTTCAAATTTTCGTTTAAGAGTTGCAAATATCGTCTGCAATGATTTAATATTACAATTTGAGGTTCATTCCAATAAGAAGACTAAAATTCATCATAGATTTATAAGAAGGTCAACAGATGTCGCATTTTATAATAAAAAAGTATATTTTTATCCAAGACACTATCTAGTTTGCATTTAGTTCGGGAAGAAACTTGCAATAATACGTAAATATGGCAGCCAATAAAAATGTGTAAATGAAGATTTTGTGGGTACGCAGTATGCGGTTAAACCACTGACTGGTCAGTGGTTGAGTGGGCATAGCGCTTGGGTCCCACCCGAGCGTCGCGTGTTCGATTCCTCGGCTGGCTAAGTCCTCCATCACAACACAAGCAACATTTTCGGCTTTCTGTGATGGTAGTAGGAGATTTTCAAACATTGTTGGGTTATTCGTAACCCAACAATGTTTGTCTTTCTCTTTAAAAAAAAATATATATATGGCCAAGACGAGAGGGTTAAATTAGTTAAATGGAAAGAGTAGAGCCCCGGCAAGGCTAATGTACTGGGTTAAATTCCTAGTTACGACCGTATCTTTTAAAGTGAAAACTTCTTTAGCGCCGTTGTGATTTGAAACTCTATGAAACGAAAAAGCGACACTAAAAAGAGACAAATAGTCCAAACACATATATCAATAGAATATAGCCCGCAATATAATGAGATAGAAAAAGCGGTCTCATCTTTGTGCGATGTTTTGTAGCCTTCCCATTCTGTCTACAGTAGTTTTCTGAAGATTCCACTTCTACTGCGTGTGTATTCTGAATTTTCCGTTTTAAATTTTCGTTTAAGAGATGCTAATATTGTCTTAAATGATTTAATATTATCTACAATTTGAGGTTTTAATCATTAACTTACTCCAAAAACAAAAACCAAAAAACGTAATGCAATTCACACGCGATAGAAGTGATAGAAACCTTCAGAAAACTAAAGTAGACAAGAGTGGGCAGCCTTCGGAGCACTGCACAAGGCGAAGGGAATTCTCTCGCAGATTAAATCCTATGGATGTATGTGTTTGTCTCTTTTTAGTGTCGCTTTTAAGTTTCATCGAGTTTCAAATCACAATGGTGCTACAGAAGTTTTCACTTCAAAAACAAACAAAAAAATATATTTACCGCGGGAAAAATCGGCGTTAAAGTCCCCATATAAAATATTGTATTGCGTTTCTTAACATTTTCTTTTACCACCGACATGAAAAGTTCCATACATTTTCTTCATAGTAGCAAAATGTAAGTTATATGCTCATGGGTTATGAATAAGGTATGTGGTTACCTTGGTAACGGTTTTCCAGAGATTTTTCGACACTGTTGTTATTTAATAACAGCACATACTTTAGCAGGTACAAAAAATGGTAGAGGGCCCAGGAACAAACTACTTTAAAAAATTGAGAACGAGTACCGGAAAACTTTACCATGGAGACTACTTCGGATTTCCTACGGGATCTATCTAATATTCGGGGATGTTCTAGGCAAGATCTTTTTAAGTAGAGGAAAGGTCAATCTTGAAGAATAGAATTCAATAATGTAGGACCGACTCAACAAAACGGCTTGTTGAATATTCAGATATTCTGGATATCATTGAAACACGGTTATTATTTTTAAAACACTTCGTATCTATTTACAAACAATTAATACACAGATAATTCAACGCCCTTTGTTTACGACATGTTTTGAAACATTTATTTCTTCGTTTCTTTTATTGTCCCTTAACCACTGGAGCGACCACGCGAAATAAATAAATTTGAACAATTATTACAAGCAATAATTGTCAGCCTGAAACACTCATTTACATTGAAAAATCTTCCGAGAAAAGATACTTGCCCCCAACGGGACATGAACCCGTGTCCTTCCGATTGCCGGTCGAATGCTCTGACCACTGAGCTATGGGGGCTTATCAAATACCCGCCAAATAATTCAATATATACTAGTGTTTCATTCAACAATTACTGCTTGTTATATTTTTTCCACCTGAAAACAACCAACTTTTTATTTTTGCAAGGAAGACATTGTTAGTGTTAAATCCCTCGCTAGGTGGCGTCGAGACAAATTATGTCTGCATTTATTGGGGAATTACTTAAACTTGTTAAATATTAATTATTATTTTTTAATTTATAAACTAACGTTTAGACAAGATTTTTATGCATAGCACAAAGGGTAACAATTATTACAAGCAATAATTGTCAGCCTGAAACACTCATTTACATTGAAAAATCTTCCGAGAAAAGATACTAAAAGGGTAATACACAAAGGGTAATAATTGTTACCCTTTGTGCTATGCATAAAAATCTTGTCTAAACGTTAGTTTATAAATTAAAAAAATAATAATTAAATAAATTTGCTTCGATTGCTCGAGATTTCCCAGAAGATCATTTTTAAATTTTTTCTCCAATATTAAAAAAATCATACCTTTGAATTTTAACATGGAAACATAAAAACTTATTATAGTGCTATATATCAAATGAATTAACCTGTATTTTACCGTTTATCTCATATTTTTAGGAAAAAATATTTAAAAAATCGTAAATTTTTTTTATTTTTTTTTATTGTACGACAGCCAGGTGAGTCCAATTACGGTACAATTTTAATTTTCTTATAACTAACAATACATGTATATAGTTTTTTTTAAACATGGTACGGTGATATCAAACACATCTATATCCGCTGGTAGGGCATTAAGCAATGCCATACCTCTTATCATGCTGTGTTGAGCCATGACATCTGTCCGACCCTGCGGTATGTAGAATAGGGCGTGGCTACGTGTTCGACAGTATTTGTCAGGAGCGAATAAGCCACAGCATGACAGGAGATATGGACAATCAATAAGGTTTTTTATTAACTTTAATTCGAATCCCATGAGTCCGGCATTACGCCTGGTCTCTAGGCTTTGATAATTTGTCTCCTTTAGCAGTTCCACGTGATGCATGAATTTCGGATATATTCCGTAAGATCGCATGTAAACATAACATAGGATTTTTTTTTGAATTTGTTCAATCATATAATCATAGAGTTTATAACCGCGCGAATCCTGCGTGTTGTTACTTTGAAACTGCCGTGAGGGGTAGGTACGTATTCGAGTCAACTTTGAATATTTTCGATTTCTGTATCTTGTTTGTGGTATACTTGATAAAGAAAGGTGCGTATCTATGGAAAAGCGACTTCATTTTAGGCGTAAACAGCTGATCAAAAATTCGAGGTGAAAAAATATTTTAATTTTTTTTTTTAACATCGTTCTAAAATAGACCACAAAGTTCGGATTTGCGACATCTATGGTCATAATAAATAAAGCATTCCATTAGCTCAGTTTTAAAATAAATGGCTGGCCGGAGAAATGTTTTAAATAATTACAATAAATGTTTTACGAATGATAGGGAAATGTGGTCCAATTTTGGACAGCTATCAAACGCAGAAAAATAAAAGTGGTCCATTTTTCGACCATAATCGCTCCAGTGGTTAAGCGTCCCTAAACCATACATCCGATTGCGATGAAACTTTGGTGATTGTTGTGCGCACGCTCGCGAAAAACGAGAGAAGGGGGAAAGAGGGAGGGAAAGGGGGAAGGGAAACGCAGGAGGGGAGAGGGGAACGCGGGAGGGGAATAGGGACGGGGACGGGAACGGACACGCATGGTAAAGGACACGCCGGAGAGGGATGACGGCAAAGGTGGGGATTGAAAAGGAGACAAAATAGCGGTAGGAGATAGAAAGGGATAAATTTGGAAATTTCATGCTTCTCGTAGACAACTCTGCGTGACTCCAGATACTAATATCTACAACCTGTATGTCGGACGAATATCTACAGCTCATATGTTGAACTAATATCTACGAACTTCAGGGTGTTGACTAATATCTACAGAGCTAAGGTCGGACGAATATCTATGACGGTCCCAGTGTTGACTAATATCTACAGAGTGTAGGTTGGACTAATCAGCTAAATGTGTCCGATAGTCCGATATTAGGGAAATTTATATCAATTTTTTTTTTTTACATAAGCTCCACACAGGAGGCCCTGAGGAACATAATTTCCCTCAGGGCCTATGTCATCTTTATGCTCACCTATGATGCTGTGTGGAGGGTTTTTTTAAGGAAAGGAAGGAGAAGAGTTCTGGGAAGGAAAAGGGTTTAAGGGGTGGGTAGGAATCTTGGGTTCAGTATGTCCTGGTCATCCGCCTCCAAGACCTAGACAAACCTCACCCCATGAACCCGGGCACCCCTGCTAAATCACCAAACGTAGCGAACCACTTGGGGTGACCTATGGCAGAGGTGTTGGTTATCCAATAAAGGTTCCCGGGACGGTGGTACCCATTCCCGCCTCCCATATTTTAAATTTTTACATGAATTAAGTTTTTTACTGCATACGCAATATTACGTTATTCCAATACGCTATACATAATTGCAAATCCAACCTCTGCCAGTGCTGTAGATATTCGTCAACACTTTGGTTCTCATAGATATATCATAGTCAACAGTTTGAGCTGTAGATATTCGTCCTCACTTTGGTTCTCATAGATATTAGTTCGATTTTTTCAGTTTTTGGAATTCCTGTAGATATTAGTAGACGCCTCCCTCTATGTGGCCTGTATACGCATCGAAAAACCGTCCGATTTTTTAACAGACAAAAAAAAACAAAAATATTTTGAATCCAAAAGCACGTTTTAAGATTTTCACGGCCAAAAGCATTTTCGTTATTTGTTTTTGGGGTGTTATGCCGTGTTGCGCTATCTCTTTCTTTCTAAAGAAGGAGGTAGCGCAACACGGCATAAAACACCCCAAAAACAAATAACGAAAAAAAACCAAAAGCACTTCATTAAACAGAATCAAATCACAAACACTTTCTTTCTTTGAGTTGCATTGCAACGCATGCCGGGTATTCGCTAAGCGTTATGAAACAAACGTTACAAAATCTATTTTCATATCTTTACTACAGATTCTATAGTAGTATTTATATCACCAATAAACTCCTCAAAACAATTCATCTTTTCCTAACCATAAGAAACATATACAAACTAAAACAAATGAAAACAATATATTTTGCACTCTGCCAATCTATAATAGAATATGGAATCATTGTTTGGGGAGGAGCAACAAACTCAGCTATTGCTCATATGGAAACCACACAGAGAACCATCTTAAAGATTATACTAAAAAAACACAGAATGACTGACACAGACCAAATATTCAACATGTTCGACGGACTTGATATACGACAATTATACATAAAAACACTTCTTAACTATATCTTTGACCAAAAACACAAACTCCAACAAACACAAACCATTAATAGACCAGTTAGACAAGCATACATACAAAACTTAAAAACACCGACGATAAACACAAGCTTTGGACAAAGACACCACAAATACCAGGCAATAAAAGCATTCAACCATCTTTCACTCGATTTAAAAAAAGAAGAAAACAAAAAACTTTTCACACTCAAAATTAAAAGATGGATTAAAGACCAAAAAAGACAACTTTACAAAAAAATCACAACATAAAAAAAAAAAAAAAAATAAAAACACATAGACATAAACACCATTGCAATACTCACTAATATATAAAACCTTTTAATTTCACTATCGGTTTATATGTATCTATCCTATTTATATAGTTTTATTCTATTGTTTTATTTTAGTGTTATTTTACCATTTTTTGTTTTGCTCTATTTTCTTTCTTTCAATTCTCATATGTTATTGTTGAGTCTCTTTTTTCTTTAGTTTTTATTTTATATATATCTTAAATAAAAAAATAAAAAATCATATCAAACTGTAAAATGAGGTCCTCAGCACGGGTAAAGCACCCAGTGAGGCCCACATTAGTCAAATATGTAACACTCATGTATAAATCAGGTGAATCAAATTAAAAAAAAAAAAAAAATGAAGATTAAAGATGACCGCCAAGTGAACACGACGAAATTGTCAATTTTAATTGCAACGAAATAGTCATTTACTAACAAGCATTATTATTACAACAATTAATATTAGATCCACACTACAGGTGGCCCTCAGGAAAATAATTCACCTCACGGCCTATGTCATCTTTGGGATGCTGTGTGGTATTTTTAGGAAAGAAAGTTCTTCTAAGAAAAAAGGTATGAGAGATGGGCGTCATTGCCAGACGCACGAATCTGTCTTTCCCTTCGGTACATCATACGTCAATGGTCTCTCCCAATACGGTGCAAGGCGATGTTCATAGAGAGTCATGCTAGAGCGGCCAAAAGGTCTGCCTCAACCAATCTCGCTCCCGATCCGGCCTGCTACGCTGTCAGTGTGCAGACGCACCCACCCCTGTTAAGTCACCAAACGTAGCGAACCACTCGAGGTGACCTATGGCAGAGTGTTGGTTATCCAATAAATGGTTCCAGGGGCGGCTGAACATATACTTACCCCCCAAATTGATTTGGTTCGATGCGAAGTGTTTTTCTTTTTAAATAATTTGTGCATAAAGGATTGACGGCGTATTTGTAAATTTATGACCGGCCAAGTCAGAATGAAACCAACTCAGAACCACCTCAGAAAGGTCATTAAGAGTGATAATAATAAATTGGTTAAATGGGTTAAGTTAGGTTAGGGTTACCGGCAATTTTAAAATTATTTTTTCATAGCTTTTGATGACCTTTCTGAGGTGGTTCTGAGTTGGTTTCATTCTGAGTTGGCATGGAACCCTGTAAATTTACAATCAATTTTAGCTTCCTTTATGTCCATATTTGAAATCCTTTTACCCACAATAGACACAACACTTGTGTTTCAACTGTTGCCATCCACCCTTTAATGAGGGGAGGGAGGGTCTGACGGAGTTCCTGTTTATAAATACATTGGGGTGCCTAGGGACATAAAGTTTTTATTGGGGAATATCTTCCGGAGCAAAAGCGAAAGATTTAATGAAGATTTATGAGGCCATTAGACCGCAGTTGATTTGAAATCTGACTCAAAGTCGTCACCCACTAATATATAATTCTTCTTACATTTATTCATCCTTCATAGGGCTGTCGGGCAATCTTACATTTAATAATGTTTACATGTATTGTATCTCACAGAGTCACTATCCTAGAATATGATCAAATAATCATGTCACTGTTGAAAAAGGTTTGGAAAATTATTAAATGATGTAAATTTATTTTTATTTTTTTTACATTAGCTCCACTCAAAAGACCCCGAGGAAAACAATTTCCCTCAGAGCCTATGTCATCTTTGGGGATGCTGTGTTGAGGGATTTTTAAAGGGAAGGTAGGAGAGAAAGTTCTGGGAAGGAAAAGGGTAAGAGGGGTGGGTACGAATCTGGGGGGTCAATGTGTCCAGGACTTATGAATCTATCCCTCCCACTCCGGCGCGATCAGTCAAAGAGTCCGGCTGGTGAGGTCTAGGTCAAGTCTCCCTCAACCAGTCTATTCCAATCCATCCTCCCTCAAAAAGATCCTTCATACAGCATCTCGAAAGATGACATGGGCTCAGCGTGTCAAATAATGATGGACAGTTAGAAATCTTGTTCAATTTTTGTCGTTCAAAAAAAGTTTTTTTACAATGTCTCCACACAGAAGGCCCTGAAGTCCAGGAGTGACGACCGTATGAATCCATCCTTCCTACTGCGGTGCAAGGTGGTATTCCTGCTGGAGAGATCAAAAGGTCTCCTGCGACCAGTCTCTCCCGATCCGGCCTGCCACACATCCGGTGGACAGGTGCATCCATCGCAAAGATCCGAATAAACCTCACCTCTAAACCCGTTCACCCCTGCGAAGTCACCAAACGTATCGAACCACTTGGGGTGACCTATGGCAGGGGTGTTGGTTATCTAATAAATACTTCCCGGGACGGCGGTACCCATGCCCCCCAAATTGAAGGTACTTATTCATGAATGAAGAATGATGAATGTAATTAACAAAACAAGATATATCACGTAAATATCAAGTGACAGCCGCCACGCGCATCCGCGTATTTTGATTCGCGACATTTCAGACATATAAATTTGTCATTTTCGCGTCCAATATTACCAACTCTAGAAAAATGTTGGCAGTATCAACAACGCTTGCCGCTAGAGGCGCTAGTGTAGCATATTTTATTTATTTAATTATTTCAAAGCATACGGCACAACATGTGCCATTGACATAATTATATTTATATATATTATAATACAATAATATAAGAAAGTGACATATAAATGTAAAGTTAAATATAAAAACAAAAGGTAAAAAAAGGAGTTAAGGTAATGAGTAGTAAATAGAATTATGATGTATAAAATGAAAGTATAAAGTAAAAGTGTAAACTATAAAATATAAAGTATAATGTAAAAGTTAAAAGTTAAGATAAAAAAGTTGAAAGGCAGGAAATAATATAAACTATAAGTTACCTTTGTAAATAATATAAAGTAGGTACAAAAGTTATAAATATTAAAAAAGTATGACAAGTAAACAGTAAGAAATGCTCTTAGGAGCCAAATATTGAAGATAACCAAAAATTTAAAAAAAATGTATATAATAAATAAAAGGAAGGTATTACGGAGTATACAAAGCGATATGAAAAGTAGGTACCTATGATATGTTTCTAAGCCATAGGTATTAGAGTGCATACTGGTAGGACATAATATTATGGTTACATGTTACATGATTATATTTATTATGATTACGTGGTAGTACTAGCAGATAAATATTGTCTTATGCATCTTTTGTATGATGACAGAATTTCGGCAGGATCGATATGAGCAAATTCATTACCTAAAGTGTGTAAACGATGTATTATTGAATTTTGTTCTGCATTACTGATAGTGTTGTTGCAATAATAAGGTGTTTTGAGTCGAGTTGTTTTACTAGGTACATGATAATTTATTAACGATACCAATTCAGGGGAGTCAAACCAGTTATTGTTTATTTTAAATAAAAAAATAAGATCATTGAGTATTCTTCTATCTTTTAACGATTAGAGTCGCATTTTTTGTAATAGAGAATCATAGTTTATGTCATCCGCGGGAATTCCTAATTTGAAATTAATTGATCTGAGAAATTTGCGTTGGATTTTTTCAATGGAGTTTGCGTGGCTTTTGTAGAGAGGGTTCCATATGGGGGAATTATATTATAAGTATTGATGCTGATGTTCCTTTCCGTTTCGTTGATGGCCAAATAAATTTAATTAGTACGTGGTGTTGGTGTTTTGCGCTTTCTAATTTGTATTTTGATCAATGTTGATAAAAAAATATATTTAAATGTCCCAAAAAGTAGATTCTGTGTGTACAGTTCACGGATGTAATAATTACAATCAACAAAAACACGTCAAGTAGTTTTAAACCCAAAAAAAAACTGGTTTTAAAATTTTACACACTAACGTTAGCAAGGGCGGATTCAGGATTTTTTTCTGGAGGGGGCACAAGGGGCGGACGGGCAAAAAATCAACAATTACTGTTAGAAATAAACTTGAAGTATCATACTACAAGTTCAAGTATGTGTAGGAAAGTTTATGAAAGCATCAAAACAATAGAAAAATTAAATGTTTAATAAAGACAGTTTTTGCTTCTAAGTATGTACTGTGATTTAATCTCCACGGTACATAAAAATCCCGCCTTGAATCCCCCTAAATCCGCCCTTGTTAGTGGTTTTTACTTTAGAAATATTAGAAATTAGGAAAAATGTCAATAGAAATTTAAATATTATTAATAATCAAATTAATTTTGTGAATAACCCTATCTTAAACATATTTCCTTTGTAATTTTTTGTCTTTGATCTTCTAAGCACCCCCCCTTTCCACCTCTCCCCCCCCCCCCAATGCCGCTGTTGACCTTCTAAGCACCTCCCCTTTCCACCACTCTCCCCCCCCCACTACTTCCATTCCTACCCACGCCTGTCTTTCTATATTTGATAATTTAGTTTTTATATAATGTCCTGATGAAGAGAACATCGTTCTCGAAACATGTTGACTTTTTAAATAAAGATTATCGTGGTAAAAATAAAGTGTTTTAATTATTTCATTAAAAAAATAATAAATTAAAGAAAATTATTTGCCATTTTATTAACTTCGAAAGCTTTCAAAGACAGAGTAGCTTTAATATAAATACACACACAACCTGAATACAATTCAAAAAAGAATCATGAAGACCATACTGAAAGTACCTATTAGAACGCCTTCGATTGAAATTTTCAATAGCTTTGACGTACCAAATATACAACGAATATATGCTAAAAATATATAATTGAAGCTATTCAAAAATACTGAATCCTCTACTGGACGGCAGCGTATCCATCACACTAGATCGAATAAAAATGACATAAAAAACATACCAAGTTATTAAACCATATTCGGACAAATATACTACACTTATTTTGCAACTAAACTCCATAATATTCTTCCCCAAGACATAAGACTAATAAAAAAATTAAATGAGTACAAATCAAGAATAAAAACATGGCTGAAACAGGTCAACGAAAACACTCTAATGAAGACACTAAAAACGACATAGAAAACAAATAAACTATAATTAAACAATTTTAGTCCGCCTCGGCACAGGAACCCCTAGTGAGGAGGACTAAGAAATACAATATCTTTACCTAACATAACTATTATATTTTGTATACTTACAGAATTATTTAAAAATATATAATCTTTTGAATGAGTAAAATCATTTTATTTCTATAGTAAAAATGTAGAATATATTTCATAATCCACTAAATGTATGAAATAAAACCAAGACGCACAACTCGTAACGCTAGGAGGCGCTAGTGTCGCATGTTGCCATCAGAACGCACGGGAGAAGTCAGAGTGTGGAGGTATTATTAATGTTACACGGTATTTTACCAAACTAATCTCGCGTCAACCTCAGTCTATTATTTTCAATTAGGAACCTTATTTTGTCGTTGTTTCAACTTTTCGCCGCTAGAGAATTATTTGAATAATTCATATATATGTACGTTTCATTATAAATTATTTTTAATTACCGCATAATCATGGAGATATTTCGAGAAAAAATAAGCAATTATATTGTAATAAGAGTATTGTATTTAGTGGTAGTGTATTTAAAAAATAATTTCACACGCTAGATGATAAATGTACGAAAAAACAACGAAATCGCAAGGTGTTTATTTAGGAAACTTAAAAAATGTGTGTTTTTGGCGAGAACAAAGAAAGGAACATAAACTCCTTTGTGAAAATACAGCTCATTTCAACGTTTATGACTTTTATTGCACAGAACAGGAGGATTTTACGCAATAAAACGTTTTTAACGTGCTGCCTGCTGAATAATGGTTTTTCCCTGAATGCACAGAAGTCGGGCTGAATATTTTCTGGGGTTTGTGTAAAAAATAAAAAGAAATATCGTAGACTTTAAATAAAGTGAAGTTTTTTAAAACTTAGCTACCCTTTGAGACCGTGAAGTATAAAGCTGATAGCTCCGTTTTCCAGTTCTGGGAAAATGGTGGACAAGAGGGAATTAAATTTGTCCCAGAAATAGGTCGTACATATGTCAGCGATGATCGTCCTCTTTATTCTCTCACGTCTTGTGTACGAAAACGAAAAAGACAGATATTTGAACGATGACGTCACGTACGACATCTGAGACTACTGTAGTCCTAGGCACAATATCTGTAAATTCCCAATATTGATAGTTCTCATTTCATACCAACATTTTTTTTACATGGAAAATAATTTCTCTCAGAGCCTATGTCATCTTTGGGGATGCTGTGTGGAGGGTTTTTTAAAGGAAAGGAAGGAGAGGAGAGTTCTGAGAAGGAAAAGGGTTTAAGGGGTGGGTAGGAATCTGGGGTTCAGTACGTCCTGGTCATCCGCCTCCCAGACCTAGACAAACATCACCCCATGAACCCGGGCACCCCTGCTAAATCACCTGAAGTGACCTATGGCAGAGGTGTTGGTTATACAATACAGGTTCCCGGGGTGGCGGTACCCATTCCCGCCTCCCAAATTGAAAACAATAACCAAAAATAAAAATAATTAAACCATTAAAATATGTAAACTTTTTAATGATAACTTTTTTGAATTAAAAATATCTACAAATATAATTATTTTTTTATTTATTTTTTATTGGCAATGCTGATTAAAAATACATATAAAGTTACATGTGTTACATAGTTAGGTACATAAGGTTTTAACAAAGAAATAAAAATATCTACAAATATCAAATTTTTTTTATTTTTTTTTTTTTTTATTGGCAATGCTGATTAAAAATACATATAAAGTTACATCAGTTACATAGTTAGGTACATAAGGTTTTAACAAAGAAATAAAAAATTGCCTTTCCTTACCATAAAGAGACAATGCTCTTGTGTTTGGTGAGGGAGTTCAAGCTCAATTAATAAAAAGATCGTGTAAGTTAGTAATAACGGCTGTTGTAAATAATAAGTAGGTTAAAAAATCATGTATAAATTTAAAAATAGTAAATTTCACATCATACCTATGTATCTAAAAATTTTAGATTTTTTTAAAATTTGCTAGATTTCCGTCTTAATGTTGTTGGAAAACTGACTTTGATTGTATGTACAAATCAGGAGCGTTTATTTGAGGCACAAACATGACATTTATGAAATATTTTTGTAGGTAATAAAAACATTATTGGAGACACAATGGAAAAAATTTCGCCGGAGGCGCTTTTCTTGAGCATTAGGTACACTTGTCACATGTATTTTATACAACACGCCAGACGCAAAGAACCAACAGTCGTCTTTTTGATACACTGGCATACAGAGCTCCGGGCCAAAAAGGCCCCTTTCTTAATTTCATCATGAGTAACAACCAACAGTCGTGCATGACAACAATATTGTGAGGTTGTGTAATGTTTCAAGTAATCATTTGATTGTACGTGTTTTAGAAATAATTAATAACAATTTGGTTATTTGAAAGAAGCGTATAGAATTTGAGATATTGAAAGAAGGGTAAATGCAGGTAACTCCATTAATGGAGGGCTATTTTTTTTTTTTTACATTAACTCCATACAGGAGGCCCTGAGGAAAATAATTTCCCTCAGGGCCTATGCAATCTGGGATGCTGTGTGGAGGGTATTTTTGAGGAAGGAACATTGGTCTTGAAGAGACCCATGTTGTAGGAAGGAGGAAACACAGAGGCCGGCAAATCATTCCACAGCCGAGCTGTTGAACACAAGAACGAGTCGAAGAAACGACCTGTTCTCATGTGACAAATGTCAACTGTGTACAAATGTTGGGCACGCTTTTGGCGTGTTTCCCGACTATGCACCGGTGCCGAAGGGATCAATGATGATAGTTCCTCGGAGCATCTTCCATTGTAATACCGGTAGAACAAGGATAGCATTCCCACCCGATGCCTGTGCTCTAAAGATTGCAATCCGTCTGTTAAGATGGGAGAATCTATCCAACGGACCACCAGTTTCTGCACAGAGTTGAGGGTATTTTTCAGGTATTTTGGAGCTCCAGACCAGAGGTGGCTGCCAAATTCAACCCTGGGGCGCACTTGTGATTTGTACAGGGTTAGCAGTTGTGTACTATTAAAGTATCTGCGGGCCATGTACAGTACGCCCAGTTTTTGGGAGGCTACCTTTACTCTGGCTTCGATGGAGCCCCCATACCTGAGCTGGTCACTTAGGGTTACTCCAAGCATATCAATGGAGGGCCTGTTCGGAAGATTGCTTCGGTTGAAAGAGACTAGATTTTCATTTCAATCCCTTTTAGATTTAATCAGACAAGATTGGGTCTTTGAAACATTAAATTCAACGAGATTATTTTTACCCCAAGAGAAAACACTCTCGAGGTAACCGTCCATTCTTTGCTTCTACGAGCTGTTGGAGTTTGTGAGCCCTTTGGGGGCTTGTCAAACAAAAAGCTATCATGAATTGTACTGTCATCCGCGTAAAAATGAATTGGTGCACATGACAAAAGGTCGTTGATCAGTCGTTGGTCAGTCTCTCTCGATCCGGGCCGCCACGCAGCAGGTGGGCAGTCGCATCTTCCCGCAAGACCCGGATAAACCCGGTCACCCGTGCTAAGTCACCAAACGTAGCGAACCACTTGGGGTGACCTTCGTCAGAGGTGTTGGTTATCTAATAAATGGTTCCCGGGGCGGCAGTATCCATACCCGCCTTCCAAATTTAAAATTCTCAAAACATTCTATTCTTCAAATAACGTATTACACGATTTGTACAGTCAATTGTAAAAATATCACCATCTCAATGACAATACTTTTTTAAACTTTCTTTGGGCTAGTAAGTACCATAATATTCATTGTTACAATTTGATAGTAGACATAGTGGGAACCACGATCATATGAACACTGACGGGATAAAAAGGTACTATCCGACATGACCACCATCTTGAACCGGAACCGGAACGTAACAAACACATTTACGATCAGATGAAATGCAAAATAATCGATTTAAAATACAACTTCGCTCAGTCAATAATATCCCGATTGAAACCTTATGAAAAACGTGACAATTGATGTTTTTCGATTGTCCATTCAAATATTCAATAGTTCGTCAAGACGCTCCGCACAACGCACCTGAGCCATTCACAACTAACAAATAACACAGAGTAAGTAGTCAAAAGGGTAAAATAAAGCGAATGAAATCAATTGTTCGTGTAGAAATGTTTTCGGGCCTTCCCATTAATGTTCAGGTATGTTTAAACTTGCTTGCTAGTTGGGAACGGCTCAAATAAACAAAAATATTGTATTTCATGTTTGTACGTCACGGAAAATACAAATCAATATTACTTTTGTGGGTATTATAAGTACACACAGCCACAAACGTCACACGGACCGATTGCAAATGTTTACTAACTCCTGTGAATTCAGGAAAGGTCGTGCACCTAATAAATTTAGTTTATATTGAAGTGAAAACGTTTTATTGAAGTGAAAACTTCTTTAGCACCGTTATGATTTGAAACTCACGAAAAACAGCGACACTAAAAAGAGACAAATAGATGTATGCATCTACAGGATCTAGCCTGCGAGAGAATGAGATAGTATAATTGGGCTTTGTGGCCGCTCCACTCTTGTCTACTTTAGTTTTCGAGAGATTTCATTTCTACCGCGTGTAAACTGCACACTTGTATTTTTAAAATTAAATATCACCGCAATATATAATGTACATATTATTTTACTAGCTGACCTGGCCACGCGTTGCTGTGGCTATCGAAAAGCAACGCCATCCTACTGGTTGGTTACCTAACCTTTATAACCAACGCCGTGTGTTAATTTGCATTCAAATCAAATCCACACCGCCCGCTTGCCAGCCCGCTCCCTCTATATATTATATATTTCAACCAATTCATACAAAACCCTGACAAATTATATACCTAAACCTTCCTCATAAATCACTCTATCTATTGGTGAAAACCGCATGAAAATCCGTTCATTAGTTTTTGAGTTTATCGCGAACAGACAGACAGACACACACGTCGGAGGACTTTAATTTATAATATGTAGAGATTTAAATAAAATTGGATGTAATTAATTAAATGAAGACAATATAAGCGAAACTTAATCGAAAATCTGGAGACAGAAAAATCAGAAAAATGGGACATGAACCCAGGATTTTCGATTTTTTTTTATTTAATTAAATATTACAATTTGAGGTTTTACTCATAAAGTTAAAATAAAAATAAAAAATTGGATGTGTTTATCCGAGATACAGGTTACAAACCAATTATTTAGAACTTTGTGATCATTTAATTGTGAATGAGCTAATCATGAATGTAAGTAATGTCATGGTGTTTGAAAGAGAGAGTACGAAAACAGTATGCAACATAGTTGTGGATGAGTTTGTGTATCTGTGTAGTATGTTTACGAGAGATGGGAAGGCTGATAGAGATATTGAAAGAAGGGTGAATGCCGGTAACTCCATTAATGGTCGACTGAATGCCGTTGGCGCTAATAAAAAACAGTAAAAAAAAGCGAAGCTAGCAGTCCACAATGGAGCCGTGGTACCTATCCTGATGTATGGCAGTGAGGCATGGAACTGGCTGAGGAAGGATGAAAGTAAACTGAATGCTGTTGAAATGAGATCCCTGAGACGTGTGGTAAAACAATGTATGTTCGTGTGAGAACTGTGGATATCCGCAAAGAATGTAAGGCTGATGTAAGCATAATGAGTAAGATTAAGAAAGGGACGCTCAGATGGTTTGGGCATGTAGAATGAACGAAGAAAGTAGTGTAAGAAGAATATACGACGCGAATGTGAATGGTAGAAGAAGTCGGGGACGCCCGAGGAAGACATGGCACGATCAAGTGAATCAGATACTTGAGTCGGGCCATGTCAAAAGTCAGAATAATAAAAAAGAATGTATGAGACGATGTATAATTGTGAGTGAGGCAAAGAGTGTGTGCCAAGAACGAGTTGTTTGGCGGTCTGTCCTCTCTGCCTAGCTCTGCGGGGAATCGGCGTGATGGTTAGTTAGTTAGTTAGTGATCATTTAAAAATGTAGCAGTCTAAAATATGGGTAAAATTAGTCGAAGATGATGCTGGTAATTTTGAATTTGAAATATGAGATCGACAAAATGACTTAAAAATAATAGGTCACGTTAGCCGAGTAGGCCCAGGGATCGGCAAACTTTCAAGTGAGAAGAGCTTGTCAAAGAAACGGGATAACAAATATATCAGAGAGCCATATTATAACGGGGCGGGGGGGGGAGGGGTTTTAATCGTATTTAAATGCAGAAAAATTCGGAGGGAAAGTATTAACTTGTTCCGCGTGCGTTTAAACCTTTAACCAGCCTTGTGTTCCCAAAGTTCCGAAACCTTTCTCATACTTCAGAAGACTCGTTCAATAAATCAAGCGTACCATGAGCTGAGTTGGTAACACCGATGCAGATCGAGTCAAAGTTCGTTCGGCGGCTCCATCTCATAAGGCTGGTTGAGTAGAGGTGAAATTGCAATTGAGCCGCAGACGCCTAATGCCTACAATACACGACATCTTTTTTCAGCCCGATTCCAATTAGAGACCAAAGTCAACATTTTTCGGTTTAAGCGATCGCTATTTTCATCTCTATTTTCATATCTCAATTTGGGAGGCGGGAATGGGTACCGCCGCCACGGGAACCTTTATTGGATAACCAACACCTCTGCCATAGGTCACCCCAAGTGGTTCGCTACGTTTGGTGATTTAGCAGGGGTGCCCGGGTTCATGGGATGAGGTTTGTCTAGGTCTTGGAGGCGGATGACCAAGACACACTGAACCCCAGATTTCTACCCACCCCTTAAACCCCTTTCCTTCCCAGAACTCTCCTCTCCTTCCTTTTCCTAAAAAAACCCTCCACACAGCATCCCCAAAGATGACATAGGCCCTGAGGAAAATTATTTTCCTCAGCGCCTCCTGTGTGGAGCTCATGTAAAAAAAAATATATATATCTACGATTTCGGTTGGCATTACAGCAAACAGCATGGGTCATGTGTTGTTTGCAGTGATGACAAATAAAATCGTAGATATGAAAATAGCGATCGCGTAAAGCGAAAAATGTTGACTTTGGTCTCTAATTGGAATCGGGCCGAAAAAAGATGTCGTGTATTGTGGGCATAAGCCGCAAATTTCAACCCCTTTTTAGGCGTTTGTCCCGGTAAGATCAAGACAAGAGATCCTGGGTTCGAGTCCTAGTTGCGACCGTCAGATTTTTATTTTTCTGTGTTTTATTATTTTTCAAATTTTCGTTTAGTTTTATAAGTATTTATTATTTTTATGAATTTTAGTCCAGAATGGAGTACTGATATCTACCTGGTGTATGGTAATTTGATGCATAAAACTGGCATATTAAGAATAAGATAAATGCTGTAAAAATGAGATCCTTGAGGAGTATATGTGGTAAAACCATATACGATGATGTGAAATGTGAGGATTCGTAAACAATGAAAGGTCGATGTAATCATAATGAGTGAGAGTAAGAAAGGGGTGCAAAGATGATATGGAATTATTGAGAAGACATAGCACGATCAGGTCAACCAGGAGTCGAGCCATATCAAGAGAATGTGGATGAAGCAAGGAGCGTGCCAAGCCTGAATTGCTTGACGATCTATCTTATCTGCCTACACCTGGGGAAAATGCTTGATGGTTAGTAATATTGTCAGTTAGTTAGATGGAAAGTCTTAAATAAAGTTAGTTTTGTTGAAAATATTTGATTTATTCGCGTAATTATTTTAAAATTATTGACCTTGACGCATAAAGGATCACAAGTCGCGCCTAATAATTGTTTTAGGTTTCTTTGGCTCTTTTGCTTACGAAGGCCAAAGATCGACAAAAGGTGAAACAAGTCCGATCATTAATAAATACTGGAAGAAAGCTGTAAAGGTGTTTTACCCCAAAAAACATCAAGAATTAAAGATTTAAAAATTTGAAATAAAATCATTTCTGCGACAAACATAAACCAATAACTTCTTCAATCTTTGCAAATTCATTTAAATAAACCAAAAACTTTAATTATTGCCCTCTGGTGTATAAAGTTTCCAGTCGCACTGGTAAGCTTAGAAGACATTGATGGGTATTGAAATAATTAAGAAAATTGGAATTTGGGGAATGTTAAGAGAATTAACGAAGCGAGCAAGAGATAAGCAGTATGACGGCACACTGAATTCAAATAATAATTACTGGAGTCGCTGTGAAGAAACGTTCAGGCACTTTCGCACAATGCACACACTTCACACTAAAATACAACAATCAACTATAACATATCAACAACTCTAGACGCATTCTGGGCTGCAGAACATTCATTTTGTTACCATCCCTGGCCGGTGAGAGAAGATTGAAATGAGAAATAGATAAATATATATAAAGGAAATGTATTCCCTTAAATTTTTAATTTTGCAGGGTTCTATGTTGTTGATAAAGCACTGCACGTACTTGTATACTGCTTAATAACCCCGTATGCATGGACATTGGAGGGTCTATAGTCGTTCAAATAAATGTAGCTTCGTTCAATAAAAAAATAGAGTCTTGACGTGTGCGGTGAAGAAGGAAACCATATATGTTTCCTTATAATGCCGTTGGGAAAGTGGTGGGGTCCCCTCCAGTGTCCTAAATGATGTCTAAAGAAGTAGGTAACGCAACCCGGCGTAATACCCTAAAAACAAATCATTAAATTGGCTTTTTAAAAATCAATTTTAAACGTTTCCCAAAAACTGTCGTTTGATTCATATTCCTAGCTTTATTTCACAAAAACATGCTCTACCCATGAGATTTTGTTGTTTAGGTTATGTGTTATATGGTCGTATATTATATCATACTGAACTGTCTTTACCATCATTATGAAATTTAATTTGGGTGACGAAATACGATGTCAGGCAAGTATGAGAGAAACGGAGCGCAAGCTAAGTGGGCATTCAAATATAATTATATGGCAGGCATTTTTAGGGTTCTTTATTCTATGGTAGCTGCCATTCAATATTTTTCTTCAAACCATTCTGACTGCACCTCTCATTAACCCACACCAAAAGTACTCACAGAAGATTACAAAAAAGTACATTTAACAAACAATACTGGTATAAGTTAGATCGTGAATGAAAGAAAATTTTATAAGAAAGTTCGGTTACTCATTTTCGTCGCGGAATATTTTCATAATTTCTTTATTTGTTATTTGTGACCAAATTTTGTATTGTGTAAAAAATGTTAATCTAAAAATAGAGCGACCTTCACAACAGTAATTTCTTTCGAGCCCAACTAGGGTGAAACAATAATATTTTCACTAAGTGTTGCGTGCTTAATGTGTTTATCAGGTCTTCAGTTGTGCGTAAAAAATATGAAATGAACGGAGACCGCACAGAGAGATTGTAGTCAGCAGACTGACTGACTTGTTGAAAACTTATCGGGAATTAGATCAAGGACTTGAATGAAGGGAAGGGATGATGGGAAGATATGAAAGAAAATCGTTTTTTACTCTTTGGAGGTTATATTAAATTTTGTGTAAGAAAGCTATTTTCATCAAAGTCAGACGGATGTGGTGCCTTTCCTATCAGATCATGGGGTCACGCTTTTCATTTCCGGGTTGTTAAGGAGGTTTTTTATTGCCACGAAATTTTAATGAGTATTTTTTAATGTCTGGATAATTAGATACTTTGTGGAAATTGCTTTTTAAAAATAAAGCTAGCACGTCGTAAGACGTTTTAGAAAAAAGTAACACGTAATTTTCACTTGTTTTTCAAGGAATGTACTCGTATTTTCGTATTAAATGTGTTTTCTCATTGTCTACTTAAAAGGGTTACACACGATACCCCTTAAAAATATTATCAACAATAGTATTTTCGGATGTGTGATTTGTTTTGAATTTAAGTGTCATTTTCTAAATTGGAATTGTTTATGTGAAGAATTCAGTTCAACAATACTTCTAGATAGGAATATCTATAATGTAATATTTTGTTGTATTGGAATTTATTTTCATCAAGAATTCAGACTATCCCGTGATTTTCCGAAGGGTCTGCGCTAATATTAATAAAAATACAATTTTCGAATTTATCTGTAACTCTGGTACAATGAACTCGGATTTGTTTTTAATTTTATTGTCATTTCCAAAATTGGAACTGGTGTGTCAACAGGTGCGGCGTTAAGTACCTACGTATCTATAATATAACATTTTTTTACCTAAAAATTATTTTAGTTCTATATTTGAAATGTTTATTTCTTTGATACTTTTATTCGTGTTAAAGTAAAGTCAGATTTCGTAATTTCTCAAGGGTCTGCGCTAGTTTTTGAAATAATTTCGTTACAAAAGGATTAGGTACCTAAAATTAAATTAAATTCTAATTTTTGGAAAAGAAACATGAAAGAAACGCGTTTAAGAATACCATATTAAAAAGAAAGAAACTGCAACCGTTCTTAAAACCCACCTTGGTATTTATTTATATTATAGTTAGTTAGTTAATTCACTCTTATACGGGCTTTTACAAATATGTCTACGGTCCCGAACAAAGATATTCAAATACAGAATATCTTTGTTCTACCACACTAGGCTAATGCCCGTGTTGTGGTAGCCATACTTTTACTTTATATAGGAATTAAAAAGTACTATTCTATTGAAACAGATAATAAACGCACTAAATAAAAATTAAGAAATAGATAAAAGTAAGTGAAAAATAAAGAAAAAAAAAATATTTTAAAGAAAAATACAAATTAAAATATAAATACAGAAACTAATAATAAGATTTTAAGTGTTAATTTTAATTTTAATTTTAAGTATTAATAGTGTTAAGAACTCATATATTGTATTGTTGTTTTGATGTTTTGCATTTCACTTAAGAGGGCATTACCAGAGAAAGCCTGAAATACGTCATTTTCAAAAAAGTTTTTAGACGTATTGACTCTTTTCCACAAAAAATTATAAATGTATTTCGAAAGATTGTTCTTTTATCTAGCATTCGTATGTAATACATTTTTAGAATTTTTTTTAATTTTTAGTATAATAAGGTTATTCCATAGGTCGTTGGCAGATTTGTTAAATTTTCAAAAAAGTTTTTGTATTATACCACACCCATTTCAAATAATGTAATCATGCCGTAAAATAAATCAATACATTATCTAGCAAAGTTATGTATTAGAATTTTAATTTTAGTTTCAATAAAATCTTTGGTCCCGAAGAACAATTTCGGATCTGGTAAAAATTGAAAATCGTTTTGTTGGCTTATTTTAATTTCCGTTTGATGATTTTAGGAATTTCGAATGATATTAAGTGAAATGCAAAACATCAAAACAACAATACAATATCTATAAATTTTCTCATCACTGTAAGAAATGTACTGTTTGTTTCTATATAAATAAATAAATAAAATACCCTCCACACAGCATCCCCAAAGCTAACACAGGCCCTGAGGGAAAATATTTTCCCCATGTGCAGCTATTGTAAAAATAATCAGAGTGTGTAATTCACACGCGGTAGAAGTGAAACTATAAAAACGCTAGATGTCGCTTTCTTTTCTTTTGCCTGTTTATTTTAAAGTGGTTTTAAGATTGGCTATTATTGTGTTAGGTTAGGTTAGATTTTAGTAGATATTTGTCTTTGGGATATTTTGTCGGAGTATATTGTGTCGGGGATATTTTGTCGCGCGATGAAAACGCGCGGTACCGATAGTGTGATTTCCTGGAATATTATATTTTGTAATGGTATCCCGTTACGACCCTTATCTGACACTGCAGTCTCATCCATATAACATATTATAATGTTATGATGCCATGTTTACGTTACGAAGCACGTTATATATTATTCACAATGTGCTGAGTAATGTAAACAAGAAGATTAAATTGAAATTAAAACAATTTTTTAAACTTATTTCCACATATTTATTTAACCAGTACCGGTTTCATCCTATTATGGACAGGCTAGCAATTCTGGCAATTCAATTTGAATTGCCAGCCTGAAGATGTCCATAATAGGATGAAACCGGTACTGGTTAAATAAATATGTGGAAATAAGTTTAAAAAAATGTTTTAATTTCAATTTAATACAATATAATTCCACCACGTATAACAGAACAATAAATAAACTCATAAACAAGAAGACTTCAGGAAGGTCTCGACTTCGTGGAAAGGGTATATAAAATCACGGCGAGGGAATCACAAACTGTTGCATCTCTATTATGGGTTTGTCGCTGTCAACACCACACAAATTGCCCACGTAATGCAAAATTAATGTACGCGTGTGTCCCATGTTTTGAGAAAACGGGATCTTTCCCCCTAGCACAGTCGATCGATAAGGATTGAAAAGATAACTTTCGGTAAGTTTTCATCGTTCCCTAGCATGATTGCAGAGCGCTAACGAATAAGTAACGGTTCACAATGACTGTTGTACGTTAGCGATCTGCAGTTGTCCTAGGGAACGATAAGAAGTTACCGAAAGTTATCCTATCAACTTACTAATCCCTCAAATGAACTTTTTGCCAAAATCAGGGTCTTAGATATACGACAGCTATTTACTAAGCAAGCATTTGTTATATGTGAAAAAATAACCTACTAATGGCTCCACAACACCAAGCACACACCCGCTTTTCATCAAACCTGGTTTGCGTGGTCCCAAAAACTAATACCTCATTCGCTCAACGAAAATTATGGTTCATCGCTCCTAAAATATATAATGCTCTGAGTACTGACATAAAGTCAAGTAATTCTATATCACTTTATATAGCACGTGTACAACATTGGATATTTGAAAGGGGGCGAGCGTACTTCAAATAATACATGAGTTCTTAACACAAAATTTTAATTATTAATTTTTGCAATTCAAAATTTTTATTTACATTTTTTTTAAATATAATTTTATTTTTCTGTTTTAATTTTTCAACCTAATTTTATTTATGTTTTAATTTAACTTACATATTTGTATAGAAAATATGTGCTCTTAACACTAAATCTTATTATTAGTTTCTGTATTTAAAAAATTTAATTTACTTTTTTATTTCTATTTTTCTTTAAAATATGATTTTTTTTCTTTATTTTTCACTTACTTTTATCTATTTCTTAATTTTTATTTAGTGTGTTTATTATCTGTTTCAATCAAAGATATTCAAATACAAAAGAGATATGCTATGGTGTCCGCGCGACTGTCGGCGGACTACGCTCTAATTAAAGTAGTTTACATACATAAAGAATTTGTTCATTTCGTTGATTTTTTGAAGATGTGCATTAGTATTGGATAACAATATGGTTTGATTACGGGAAGAATTCGTTCATTTAGTTTAACGTTCGTTTGGTTTATTCGTTAATTATTCGATCATTTAGTTTATTTGTTAATTGGTAAACAATATCGGCGACACCCGGAAGCGCAGTCCCACCTAGTAAAAACTGCAGATAGCAAATCTACTTATATTTCAATATCTTTGGTTTCAATAGAATAGTACTTTTTAATTCCTATATAAAATATTAAATGTATGGCTACGACAACACGGGCATTAGCCTAGTGTGGTAGCCAAAAAACCCAAAAATCTGTAACAAATAAAATATTATGAAATAAAAAAAATAAAAATCCTTACCAATCAACCATGCAAGGCCCCTAACGACTATTTAAGATTTTTTTTAAATTATTTTTCAAAAATCCAACAACGGCAATTTACACAGATAAATTTCTTGTGATCGGTATAAAAGAGTTATTTTTAAAAATAAATATATGTACATAAAATAACTCACAGAAACCGATACCAAGAAATTTATCTGTTTAAATTGCCGTTGTTGGATTTTTGAAAAATAATTAAAAAATCTTAAATAGTCTTCAGTTATATATGTACATATATTTATTTTTAAAACATGTTTCACATCAAAAATACATTAAACTTGTTTTATCAATATATTGCAAAGAAACATAATGTAACAATTACGGTGAATAAACTCGTACATATTCTACGGCCTCCGTGGTCGAGAAATATGAATCTCAACCAGCAATCCGAAGGTCGCGGATTCAAATACCCGGCGTTGCGCAAATATATTTTTTTTATTGATTTGTGCTATTTCACGATTTAATCATTTTAAATAATATAAGGCGTTTTTGCGACATGTTCCAGAATGGAAAATACTCTCAGTATAGTACTGGTGTAATACCACCATCCAAAATTAAAACGGTACTTGAAATGGTTTTAGCCGTGAATGGTGGACGGATTTGAATAGCCGGCTACTTTTTTTTAAAAAGCAAGACAAACATTCCGAATAAACGTTACGAATAACCTGACAATAATTGAAAATCTTCTATTATCAACTCAGCCATTGACCGGTCTTTACTTCCCCACTGACAGGTCTTCACTTGGCCATCTTCCTTCTCCCCATCGCTTTTCCGAGGAGCTAGTGAGACTATGGCATCCCCAATTGGGGTATGATGTGAGGCTGAAGGTAGTGGGGAGGGGAAAAAGATGGGGAAGTACCTGACTATTCAGATCTGATCACCAAACACGGCTAAAGCCATTTCAAGCAACGTTTCAATTCTGTTTCGTGGTCTTACACCAGGGCGATGACTTCTGATGGTTTCATAAAATAATTCCTTACGAGTACATTACAATGGTTTACAATGGTGAACTGGATACATTTAGAAAATAATAATAGATAAACTGAAATAATTACATTAAAACTTATTTAGGTATGTTTTAGCCCCACAAATGGCTCTGATGGTTTTGCTTTTCTCTTTCTTACACACTGAATAACAACAGTCGAAAATTAGACAAACAGTGAACGTATGTCTGCACCCCTCCAAAGGAAACATACAATCATTATCATACATTTACCTCACTCATGTAAAGAAAATGAAACACAATTCCCGTCGCCGTGGCCGAGTAATAAGATATATCTGTTTCCTCCATAGGAAAAAAGTTGTACTTTGAAAGAAACAGACACACGTGTTTTGTGTATCTCATCTTTTGTCACGCCAGTATTTAATGTGTAAGAAAGCGCTGCAGCATTATAGCGATAAGGAACGTGTGTTTATTGCCCTTTTTTGCCGTCACGGTATATACCACTGCCAACGTAGCACTGTTATGGTCGGTATAAAAATTATTATGGATTATGGTCGGTATAAAAATCTGAATCGAGTTTTTAAAATCAGTGGCTAGATTTTCGAATAATCCAAAAGCAAACCCTATTTAAAACTTTTCACATCGTATCAAATGACCCAGTTACCATCAGTGACCAGTCTGTAATCCCCTTGTGTTTCGAACAAGGGTGATTAAAAATCTCTACCCCTAAAACAAAACTGACAATAGGGGAATAAGCGAATAAAGCCTCCATTCAAATTTATTTGCATATTCTTTTTATAGTTTATGTGTTTACATTTACAGTGTTTATGGAGTGTAATGGAATATTAGAGAGGACTTGGCCCATTAACCTTCAAAGGTCATTTCAAGCTAGTTGAATTGAATATTAGTTTGTACTTAGTTGAATACAAATAGTGGAAGTATATTAGTGGAATAAGGAACTCCAGTGAAAAATATTATGGCTTTAAAAAATTTGTTCATAAAGACCAATAAACGCTGATTCTGAATATATAAGTTTTATTTCATAATATTAAACGCAGAGTTTTTAAAAAAATTATTAAAAAGTCCATTTTTAAACCTCTCCTCAAAACACAGCGTCAAGTTGGCATTACTGAAATGGTTAGCGGTGACGTCACTGCTAACGCGTATTCACGTGTGTTGAAGTTTATCAAGATGTATTGACATTTGAAATCACGACTGAAATGACTTGAAGTGCACACGTACGCAATTCAACATTTCGTGTTTTTGGTTTATTTTCATACTGTTTATAGAGATTTAGATAAATAATCGTTGTTGTGTTTATTAAAACATTATTTACGCCCTCAACAATTTACGAAAGGGGCTGTATTTGCGGACAATCTGCAATAAATTTTGCCGATTTGAGGTTAAAGTCGTGTCATATTTGACATTTGGTTTATGTATTTTCAAATTGTTGGGCTTTTTATACAAGTTATTACACAATCGTCATGATCAGATAAATACCAGTGTTTCTGTATGTGTTATACATAATAGAATGTACAAAATCACGCCTGAACACAAAATTAGATGGCTTAAGATGTCATTTGTATTTGCAATGAAAAAGATGATTTATTGTTTTTATATTGCACTTTGATACAATGCAATAACAGTAGCGATGAAATGTGGACATTTTTTGACCTACATGTTCCATTCAAATGCGTGCTCTCGGTGAATTAAATATATATTCATAAAAAAAAAATAAAAAAAATTGGACTGGAGTTCTCTATACATTAGTTTGTACTTAGTGGAATACAAATGACCAAATTCATCGGATTCTGTAGTTATTTAGAAAATATATTTGCTATTTATGTACAGTATTGTTTTATTTACATGCCCACTTTTCAGCAGAACCGGAATAAGGCAAGGGTAAATAAATGCTCAATGTCTCAAAGAAGGCTACCAAAATCGATCAACAGGATTACATAAATACGTTACATTTGTATATTTTTTTTAATAAAAAATTCTTAAAGATTTCGTTAAATTGTTAATTTTTCAATGCTGATACAGCCGCATTCGTATATTTTTTTACATTAGCTCCACATAGGAGGCCCTGAGGAAAATAATTCCCCTCAGGGCCTATGTCATCTTTGGGGATGCTGTGTGAAGGGTCTTTTTAGGTAAGGAAGGAGAGGAAGTTCTGGGAAGGAAAAGGGTATTAGGGGTGGGTAGAGATCTGGGAGTAAGTGTGTCCAGGAGTGACGAACGTATGAATCCATCCCTTCCACTGCGGTGCAAGGCTATATTCCGAGAGAGCTGGAGAAGTCAAAGGGACTCCCTCAACCATTCTCCCCCGATCCGGCCTGCCATGCAACCAGTGGGCAGACGCATCCGCCGCTAAGACCCGAACAAACCCTACCCCATGATCCCGGGTACCGCTGCTAAGTCACCAAACGTAGCGAAACACATGGGGTGGCCTACAGCAGAGGTGTCGGTTATCCAATAAATGGTTATCGGGGCGGTGGTACCCGTACCCGCCTCCCTCATTGATAATAATAATTATTCTTATCTAGAAAGGTTGTAATTCCCGCTTAACACTAGCCGCTGTTTGGATTTTTGCGAGAAATAGAACATCGTCAAAAAGCGTGTTTTTATTTTATTTTGCGAAGTTCAAGCACAAATATTTAACTCTTTTACGACAATTTTCTAAAGAACTTTATTTGTAAAATGATATCATAACCGAAAAGGAGTTCATAAGTAGAAGATTTTGAACATTCAAGCAGTTTTGGAAAGCTTAAAAAAACAGAAAAAAAAAACAGTTGTCGACGCAATCCTAATCAACCTCCTTCAAAATCGATATTTTTCTGTTCTGACATCGTCTGTCCACAATGCAGTCGCGTTTCAGTTGCATTGTTGACAGTTTGCTATGGTAGCGGCTCACGAACTGTCAAGTTTTGTCTTGTTTTGACATGTCAGATCAGAAAAATATCGATTTGATTGCGATTGCGTCGACAACTGTTTTTTTTCAGTTTCTCCATGAGCAAAGGCCCTTATACTTTTTTTTTCTGGGCTTACAATAATACTAATTAAAAAAATACTTAAATTTTTCAAAGGCCAAGATGTGTTCTATTCGCAGCATTTAATTAAAGCATCTATATTGTTCATATATATCTTAAATGAAAAGTATACATTGATACATTTTTGTTGGCGAAAATCAGATCCGCTAACTGCATAATAAAGCAACTTGCTGAATAGTTTGTTTGATTTGAATGCTTTATGATATACGTCCACCTATGTCCCCGAAACATTTCCGAATTTATTTTTATTTATTATTATTTTTTTACGTGAATACCACACAAGAGTCCCAACTGCTCTCGTCTGTAGCCAGTAGGACTATGGCATCCCCAATTGGGGTATGTTGTGAGGCTGAAGGTAGTGGGGAGGGGAAGGAGAAGAGGAAGAGGAAGGTGGGGAAGTACCTGGCTATTCAGATCTGGTCACCAAACACGGCTAAAGCCATTTCAAGCAACGTTTCAATTCTGAATGGTGGTTTTACACCAGGGTGATACTGAGAGTATCTTCCACTCTGGAACGTGCCGCAAATATGCAATATATTATTTTTAATGAATAAATTGCGAAATAACACAAATTAATCAAATAAAATTTATTTGCCACACCGGGATTCGATCCCGCGACCTTCCGAGTGCTAGTCATGAGAAAAACATTTTCCTTAGGGCCTATGTCATCTTTGGGGATGCTGTATGAAGGTTTTTTCTAATGAAAGGAAGGAGAGGAAGTTCTGGGAAAGAAAGGGGTTCAAGAGAGTCCGGCTGGAGAGTTCTAGGTTAGGTCTCCCTTAACCAAATTCTTCCGATCTGACCAGCCACGCAGTAGGTGGGCCAACGCATTGGCTGCCAAGACGTAGACAAACCTCACACCATGAACCCGGGCACCCCTGCTAAGTCACCAAACGTAGCGAAACACTTGGGATAACCTGTAGCAGGGGTGTTGGTTATCCAATAAATGGTTACCGCATCCCAAATTGTATATATATACCTCTCACGTCTTTACAACTATACAGTTGGATAGCGTTGTGAGGTGAGTGAGGGAATAGAGAAATTTATTAATGCGGGTCCTGAAAACTCGCGGATCGTATAAATCATGAAAAACAGACGTCGGTAGCTAATTCCACATTCGAGCCGACTTATACAAAAACGAGTCGAAGAAACGACCCGTTCTCATTAAGCCATCAACATCAATTGTGAACGGGTGTTTGCTTTTTTGTTTGCTCGTGTCCATCCAGTTTTTTGCACCGGGGAACAATGCTGCAATTCCTTAAAGCAGGCTACGTTAAAATACTTAGCCTACGTTGTGTTTAATTTCGTCTTAGAAATGGCAATCGGTCTGTTATCAACAGATTGTTAATTAGACCAACCACCCCCATTTGTAATAACTCCGATATTTAGGAGAAATTAAAAAATATATAAATTAAAATTAATGTCATACTTTATGACGACCAACATCCGCGTAGACCCGATTTCGTCACCCGATTTCGTGACCTACTTGCTGACGTCTTCTATCGAAAACTTGCAAATCAACCCTTTGTCTCTTTCTTGTTCTTTTCAAAAGAATATTATAAAGAAAACCACCCCATCTCTCCCCGCAGTTTGGTTTTCCGCCAAAGCGTTGATTCACAAAGCGTGCGTAGTCACTAATTAAAAATACAGTTTTTTCACTGCCACGCCGCAGTTAGTTAACATAACCTTCAAAGATAACGTGAATTATTATGAAAAATTTACAGAGTGCGAACATAAAAACACAAATTTATTCTGCTGTCGTCGGTTTAAATAACTGTCCAGTTATATTTAATGAACATTGTAAAATTGTTAGACTTCCAGTATTAATATTATTATACTTAGTCAATGCAGATAATATTAATAAAATAATAAATAAACTATCAAAAGAAAAGATGTGAAACATATAAATCAGAAAAAAGATTCCTGACCGAATATTTTTTCTAATTGAGGAATAATTACCGCTTTTTGGGAGGAAAATAACTTCCATCAGGATCGATGTCATCTTAGGGGATACTGTGTGGAGGGTCTTGATAATCTTATATACAACATTTTGTTTGAAGTTTTAGCAAATCTGCCAACGAAAAAGTGTTTTAAATCGCCCTATTTGAAAGAAGAAATAGTGAGTGAAATGCTGGGAAGTAGGTATGTATGCCAATCTGTATCTACTGGACTTTGCAGATCTGATTACGAAAGGTAAATCCATTTCTAACAAAATTCCAATCGCTAAAAAGGTAAATTCTGGATGTATATTTCACGCTGGTACTATGTGTGAATTTGAATATAGGTACAACTTGATTTCGAACGATAAATCTCACACATTTAAAAAACCTATTTTTTAATTTTTTTTCCTACCCTCCAGCCTACAACCTCACAACGTCACAAAATATCCAAATTGGAAACGTCACAGACTTACTAGTTTCGGGTCGGGAGCAGTTGGGACTGTTGTGCGGTAATAATCCAGAAATCTTCGCGGAGGTTTAAATAAGGTCTTAAGTTTCAGACATTTCCTATTTTAATATAGCAATACATAGATATCTCATATATATATATATATATATATATATATATATATATATATATATATATATATATATGAGATATCTATGTATAAACATATATATATATATATATATATGAGATATCTATGTATAAACATAAATATATATATATAAACATATTGACACCTCTGGGAGGTCCTGGGTTCGAGTCCCAGAGGTGTCAATATGTTTTTCTGATTTTTCTGTTTCCAGATTTTCGATTGAGTTTCGCTTATATTGTCTTCATTTATTTTTATATTTATGTGTATATAAATAGATACAAGATACATCGTAAGTAAAAACAGCGCCCTTGAGGCGATCAGTCACAAAAAACGGGAGCTTACAAATTATTATTATTACAAATAAATTAAATAATTACCAAAAAATAATTTTATAGTCCTATCTTAGTTGTATTTTCTTTGAATGTCCGTTCTCCTCCCTCCCACTCGTCACACCTACCACAACACTTAGTACACACCTACCACAACACTTAGTACACACCTACCACAACACTTAGTACACACCTACCACAACACTTAGTACACACCTACCACAACACTTAGTACACACCTACCACAACACTTAGTACACACCTACCACAACACTTAGTACACACCTACCACAACACTTAGTACACACCTACCACAACACTTAGTACACACCTACCACAACACTTAGGACACACCTACCACAACACTTAGTACACACCTACCACAACACTTATTCACCCAACTAACTAACTAACTAAATAACCATCACGCCGTTTCCCCACAGGGTTAGGCAGAGAGGACGGACCGCCAAACATCCCGGTCTTGGCACACATTCCTTGCCTCGTTTACATTCATACAACGTCTCATACATTCTCTTCTATTATTCTAACTCTTGACATGACCCGACTCAAGTATCTGGTTCACTTGGTCGTGCCATGTCTTTCTTGGGCGTCCTCGACTTCTTCTACCATTCACATTTGCGTCATATATTCTCCTTACACTCCTTTCCTTGTTCATTCGCTCTACATGCCCAAACCATCGGAGCGTTCCTTTCTTGATCTTACTCATTACGCTTACATCAGCCTTGCATTCTTTGCGGATTTACACATTTCTCACACGATCATACATGGTTTTACCACACATACGCCTCAGGGATCTCATTTCTACAGCGTTCAGTTTACTTTGATCCTTCCTCTGCCAGTTCCATGCCTCACTGCCATACATCAGGGTAGGTACCAGTACTCCATTATGGACGGCTAGTTTCGCGTCTTTGGACAGTTTTTTTGTTGGTGCCAACGGCGTTCAGTCCTCCATTAATAGAGTTACCTGCATTCACCCTTCTTTCAATATCTCTATCAGCCTTCCAATCTCTCGTAAACATACTTCCCAAATATGCAAACTCATCCACCTGCTCCAAGTATTCATCATTCACAACTATATTGCACACTGTTTTCGTACTCTCTCTTTCAAACACCATGACTTTAGACTTACTTATATTCATCATTAACTCATTCTTCATACATACAGGGTGTCCGGTGGCAGAATTACGATTTAAAACTTAAATAAAAAATAAACTACTCAGGATATATATTTATTTCAATAACTGTTACAAAGAGGAGAATTGCGGATTTTATTTCTTAAAAATTATTTCGTCTAAATGTAGACTATTACGTCGGATACACTCTTGGAATCTGGCCTCAATATTTCGTGCCACTCGCTGGAGAAGTGACATCGGGATACCATTAACTTGGCGAACGATATTTTTTTTTAGTGCAGAGATGGTCGTGGGGTCGGTTTCATACACTTTACTTTTGAGGTACCCCCACAGAATAAAGTTCATAGGAGTGAGACCTGGTGACCCCCTTGGCCAGGGGATGTCACCGAAACGGCTAATCATTTTTTTAGGGAACAAATCACGAAGTAGCGCCATCGTCTCTCTAGCAGTATGAGGCGTGGCGCCATCTTGCTGAAACCATGTGTGTAAATTGGAGGCAGGATGTTTTCTCATTTTTGGTAAAAAAATAATCGTTAAGCATGCCCCGATAGGAAACCCCGTTCTCAGTAATGGCTTACCTTCGATGATTTAAAAAAAATAAGGTCCGATTATTCCACTGCTAGACAATGCACACCAAACCGTCACTTTAGGACTGTGAAGTGGCTGAAGATGTTTTAAACGTGGGTTCTGTCCTTTAGGTGACGAAAAACGACAATTCTGCTTATTTACACTTCCATTTAAATGAAAATGGGCTTCATCACTCCAAAAGATAGTGCTTACCGTACGAAATCGCTCTAACATTGTCTCACAGGAAATTTTAGGTAAATTGTAATCATTACACAATTTGAATCTTAAAAGGATGAAATTTAAGGTCCTTCTTCAATATTTCGTGCACAATAGTTTTTGGAAGCCCTAGGATAGCCGCTCTCTTGCGCCCGGACTAACGCGGATTATCGCGCAAACTGTTCGTGACGAGTTCGATGTTTTCATTTGTTCTCGATGTCCTCCTGGGCCCCGGCCGTGAGTCGTTTGCCGCCGAACATGTTGCCCGGAACCTCCGGACCCATGATCGAATCAAATCTTCACTTGGGGCATCACGTAAACGTCGAATACTGTAACGCGTATTAAATCTTTGACGCGCAATTGGACACGAATCGTTAGCCTTGAAATAGGCTTCGATTACGAACGTACGTCGCTCTCCCGTCCACTGCGACATCGAGACTGATAGTGACTAAATAATCCGCACGAACGACAAAGCTAACACGGCCCCCTCCCCGCTCGTCCGCTTAGCCGTTAGAGAGAAATTCGAAATTTAAAACCTAATTCTGCCACCGGACACCCTGTACTTTGTTCATCCTTGACACGAGAGACTGTAGATCTTCCATACTGTTAGATATCAGCACCGCATCATCAGCATACAACAGCCATACTCACCCACTGCTTTGTAATCGTCAAATCATTATATGTTTGCCCCGATGAAGGAACGGTCGTTCTAAAATACTATGCCTTGAGGGATAAACTGACAAAATCAAAATTACAATTAGTGTAATTCGAAAACCTTATACTATATTATTATCAGGGAAAGATACTATGATGAAAGCCATGAAAATAAGGTTTACAACGCTATCGGCTATTTATGACCTGCAAAGGCAAACCAACTGATAAAGCCTCTCTGCAACATTCCCTTATTTCTCATAAACGCCACATGTAACTGAAAGAGAGGTTACAACGGAGCTCTCAGTAGCAGTCCCACCGAATGAATTTAATCAAAATGCGCAGTAAAACATATTTCGGGGCTGGTAAACGGTCCCGCGTAGAAGTAATGTTTAGCAGATTCCATAAGGTTTCATGGGGCAATATATAATATGTCCAATCATTGACTCTATAGTAATAGTCGTTAATTTTTCCTGATGTCAGCGACACGCATTGCGGGTTCCAGGAGTGGCTTTTTTTTACGCGACATCAGGTAGGTACCAGACCCTGCCAATAACTGGATGAAATTAAAACCACCTCAAGCCAGGTCAGGACACTGAATCACGTCGGCCTCTTATTTATATATGTTCCTCTTGTATAATTATGTTTTATCGTGAGTATTTTTTTAAATGAAAACTTCTTTAGCACCGTTGTGATTTAAAACTTGGTGAAACCAAAATTAGCGACACCGAAAAGGGACAAACACATAGGTACATCTACAGGATTTAGCCTGCGAGAGAATGAGATAGTATAATCCGTCCCCTCTTTGTGCGGTTCCTTCGTAGCCTTCCCACTCTTGTCTAATTTAGTTTCGTGAGGTGAGATTTGTCCGGGTCTTGGCGGCGGATGCGTCTTCCTACCAACTGCGTTGCAGGTCGTATCGGAAGAGACTGATTGAGGAAGACCATTTGACCTCTCCAGCAGGACTATCGGAATATCATCTTAACGCAATGGGAGGGATGGATTGTCAGGTCCGTCACTCCTGGACATACTGATCCCCCGATTCCTACCCACCCCTCATATCTAATACTTTCCCAGAACTTCTCTTGAAAATACCGCTCTATACAGCATCCCGAAAGATGAAGTTCTGAAGGTTTCACTTCTACCGCGTATGAACTGTAAACTTGTAATTATTTTTAGGTTGTCATTCTGTGTTGCACTTCCTCTTTCGTTAAAGACGTGGCAGATGATGAACACATGAACGCTGTCCGAAACGTTGGCTAAAGAAGGGGCACAACACGGCATACTAACCCAAAAATGAATCACAATAATACTTTTAGCCCTGAAAATCTAAAATCATATTCAAGTTTAAACCATTCTACATTACCTACGTAACTACTTCAATAAAACATTGTCGTACTCCATGATCGAAGGGACAGGCCCTCGGCTACGAATCCGTGGGTCACGGATTTATATAGTCCGGCTGGAAAGTTCAAAAGGTTTCCCTGAACGAGTCTTTCCCGATTCGACCCGCAACGCAGTAAGTGGGCAAACGCATCCGCCGTCACGACCTAGACAAAATTCACCACGTAACACGGGCACCCCTGCTAATTCACCAAACGCGACGAACCACTTGGGGTGACCTATGGCAGGGGTGATGGTTATCCAATAAATGAATTGCGGGGTGGCCTCCCAAATTGAAGACAAACCTCACCCCATTAGTCCTGCGTGAAATTTAGTTCCAAATTTGCTTTGAATATAAGTGGTATTTTCAAAAAATTGATAGTGTAAAAAATTCAGACCATTATAACATTTATTAAACAATAATTATTTAACAATTTATCATTATTAAGTAATTTGTAATATTTTAACAGAAAATTATTTTTTCCCGCATTTTCAAAATTGAAACTCATTTCGTGAAAAATTCCGTTAAGCGATAAAGTACCTACCTACCTATAATATGATATTTTTAGCACATAAAATTGGTACTGATTTGTTAAGATTTCAGACTATCCCGTGATTTTTAACGGATCAGCGCTAGTGTATTACTAAAAATGAATGACTGAAGAAAAAATTTGAAATAAATACGCCAATGTGCGCAATACTTCCAAATTACATTCAAATTCAGGAAATTTTTAAATGCATAACGCTTAAAACTCATTTCGTGAATAGGGGGTTAATTTCATATCGAAGGTAGTCAGGTTAAATGGTCTTCCCTGGGGAGGGTCAACCTGGAACAAAATATCCCCGACAAAATATCCCGGACAAAACATCTCCCAACAAAATATATCTTCTAAAACCAAACGTCACCTAATCTAACCTAACCTAACCTAACAACAAAATGGGGAAAAAAATAATACTATTAACACAATAAATTATTGATCAAAAAAACTTAAATGGGGACAAAAATAATACAGACATTCTGTAAAGGCAATAAATTATTGTTCAAAATTAATAAAATGTAAAATAAGGTTAGGTTAGGTTAGATTTTAGTGGTTCCGCGACTTTTCATCCTGCGACAAATACCCCCCGACAAAATATTCCCGGCAAACTATCTTGCGGACAAGTTAGGTTTGGTTAGGTTTTAATATATATTTTGTTGGAGGATGTTTTGTCCGTAGGATATTTAGTCCTTGGGTTACTATACCGAGGGATATTTTGTCGGAGTAGGTATATTGTGTCGGGGATATTTTGTCGCGGGATGGAAACGCGCGGTACCGGTTTTAGTAGATATTTTGTTGGGGGTTATTTTGTCCGTACGATATTTTGTCGGAGGATATTTTTGCGGGGATATTTTGTCGGGGATATTTTGTCGGGGATATTTTGTCGAAGGATATTTTGTCGGTGATATTTTGTCGGTGGATATTTTGTCGGGGATATTTTGTCGGGGATATTTTGTCGGAGGATATTTTGTCGGGGATATTTTGTCGGAGGATATTTTGACGGGTATATTTTGTCGGGGATATTGTGTCGGGGATATTTTGTCGGGGTTTTTTTGTCGGAGGATATTTTGTCGGAGGATATTTTGTCGGGGATATTTTGTCGGGGATATTTTGTCGCGGGATGAAAACGCGCAGCACCCCGGGGAGGGATGTCATTACATGATGTGGCATTTTCCTTTGACAAACACTAAACAACGACTCATAGCACTCCATATCAAATAACGACATAATTGTACTAGTATAATGAATTGATTCACTAACACGAATTCACCTGTCATTAGTTATAATTCTTGTCTCTCTGCAACATTTTTCCCAATAAAAATGCCAATTCGGTATCCATCACAAAATATTTGACTATTTCTCTTTAGCGTACAATTTTTCACTATTCGTTGTTGGTTCAGTAAATTTTTTTTCTGTTTTAGAGGAAATAACGAGCCTTTCAATAGAAATACTAACGAATGCTTTCAGTTTTTTTAGCACCGTGTAATAAAAACAGTAAATGTGAATGTGCTACTATAAAAAATGACAGCATTTTTCCACCGATCTAATTTTCATCACATATGTTTCGTGTGCCAACAATCTACAACGCAATGCCCGAGGTATTATATAATTAGGTATATGGGTAATTTTTCTAGAAGCGCAATTGGGATTACCATTAAATTTAAAAAAAAAATGTGAAGATAAATTCTGCAAAAATCAAAAATATACCATTTATTGGCCACATGCAAGGTTGGGGTAGGATTTGTTCCAAATCGATTGATATTTCCTAATTGTGTAGTAGGTACATTACCTCTGCCAGTTCAACTCAAGTGATTCGCTACGTTTGGTGACTTAATGGAGCGGGCATTCGTTGACCACATATTCTGTGGTCTGCACCGCACCGCATTCACACATCGCCGACTCTTTAAGGTCCCATCTATGCATCATGTGAGCACAACGGCTAAGGGAGCACCTTATCCTATTGATGGCAGACCAGAGTTTGCGAGGCAATGAGAACCCAGGCTGTCTCTCAGTGGGGTCTTGAACAAAATGGGCGTTTTTGACGTTGGCTGATTGCCACTCAAGCTTCCACCCATCTTCTGGGGTAAGAGGTGTTCGAAGCTTTCTCCTTCCGTCCAGAAGGGTTTTCGAGACTTCAAGCGGCATGCCGGGTGAGAAACGACATCATCGTGCAAAGGTTATTGCGCTTTTTTGCAGCGCCTTCTTGTATTCCCTCAGTGTTGCAATTTCTCGCCTTATATTTGCGGGGTTATGTTTGTAAGTACGGGGAGCCAAGGAAGAAGATCTTATTAAAAACACTATAATAATAGACAAAATGTGGATGGGAAAAAAGAAATTATTTTAAGCTTTATGAAAATCATGAAAAATTAGAAATATTAAAAAATAACGAAACTTACGATCTTCCAATATTTATTTATTTATTAACAGAATTACGTCCAATTTACTCGAAAATAAAAAGACGGTAAATTTTAAAAAGTGTAGGTACATTATAAGATTAAGGAACGATAAATGGAAGTAAAAACAAAATCAGAGAAAAAACATAAGAAAATTGTGACAAGTCAAGTCAAGTCATAGCTTGAAATCAAAATACATGTTTTTCGTGGCTTTCTCTCAGAATACAAATTCAAAAAGAATAGAAAGTACGAATCCGAAATTTTATTCGATTCAGACTCAGAGAGCCTTGTTGTTAATTACGGCCCCAGGGTGTTTTGTCCGCAAATTGAAGATGTTCTATAAGATTTGCTTTTAGTGATATTTTTCATTGAATCGTGTTCGGCTATAATTCTTGGAATTTAGTCTTTAATTTTTACTCTACATTTATATTACAAAATATTATACTTCAAGTTACAAAAATTTTTACTTCAAATTTACACAAAAAAATAAATAATACTTTAATTTTCCTCTTTCGCCTTAACCACATCTGGAAAAAAGTCAATTATTAAGTTATTAGCTGAAATCGATAACTTTGCAACATCGGATCGATGGGGGACCTTCCAATGATTTTATATGTCTTTCAGCGTTGACAGCCGAACCAGGCATATGATGACTAAATAAGAAGTCGATATACGCTGGCAAAACTGGCAGACCTATCAGGAATTCACACCTCGAAATGTCAAACGCCAATCAATTACGAAAAAATATTATTTGTCAAAGATGAATTAAAACACTAACCTAAATATGCATTGGCAGTCTACATTTACTTTTTGACACTACACGGGAGTTAATTAGTTAATCAGGTCTTTAGTCTTATTTCAACCAGATACGATTTTAGATTTTCACGGCCAAAAGTATTTTTGTTATTAGTTTTTGGGATATTATTAATAGAGACGACGGAGCTAAGCTCAATAGTTCTTGGTATCCGGTAATTGACGGTTACATCAAGGCTAAACGCAAAAAAACATGTTGAAGTATATTGTAGCGCCAGCTCGTAGAGGAGTGGAGCTGGTGACACGGTATCGCTCCAAAGTAGATAAGAACAAACATCAGCCCTAACTATTACACATCTGCCTTGATTATGGACACTGTAACGCTGTCCGAAACGTTGGCTAAAGAAGGAGGTAGCGCAACACGACATAATATCCCAAAAACTAATAACAAAAATTATTTCAACCACTTTAGTATCTCAAACATCTTCTTCTTGTGCCCTGTCCGTTCAACGGACGTTAGCTATCATGTTGACTATGCGGACTTTATTTAATGCGGCCCGGAACAGTTGTACAGTAAGTAGACTGGCCAAACCACTGTCTCAGGTTTTTCAGCCATGAGGTTCTCCTTCTTCTAGGGCCCCGTCTTCCGGAAATCTTTCCCTGCATTATGAGATGCAAGATCTCATACTTCTCTGGATGTCTCATCACATGTCCCAGATATTGAAGTCGAATTTTTATAGTTTTAATAACTTCTTTTTCTTTATTCATCATCGTTATTTTTGCTTATGAGCATGTATTTTTAAAATTTATATTCAATTCTAGCCCAAAATTCTCACAAGTCTTCACTACTTGATTCAGCAGAAGTTGTAGATCCTCAATGTTACTTGTTAGAAGTACCGTATCATCTGCATAACGCTCAAAGATCAAACGGCATAAATTACTCGCGCCTTAATTGAATTATTTAAGTCTATGGATCGCGTGTACTACTTCTTTCAATGCTAAGAGCATCGTTAGTTGAACTTCGTTCAATAATAAGCCTGTAATTTTGCATAACGAAGAATATTAACCAAGTAAATTCGTTTATTGACAGTTAACCAAAACTTATCTGATACTATGGAGCCCGGGCTTAAATTTATCAATTTTCCTCGGAATATCCCTTATCAATTGTTGACCGTAATGGAAAATATTGATAACTAACCATAGTTGACGGATTTGGTCAATACCGTAATGATATAGGGTTTTACGCTAGACGTCAAGAGTGTCTCCACGATATTTATGTGAAATGTGGGTTATTTTTATGAATAAATTTGAATTTGTCTTTGGGATGCGGGGTGACAAGCAACCTTGAAACTGTCGTTTAAAAAATAGTGTGGGAAGGATGACAAAGGCATTTGACTGACGAACTAATGAAGAGAAATAAACACAATTACTGTTAGAATTTTCGCCATGCGAAAGTTCAATGTCAATGGCTGAATACTGTTTTTGCCAGACTCACTATGGCAAGGCAAAATCGTTATTTATGTGCGAAAGGGGGCTTTTATTATTACCGTGACCATCCATGATTACGGTACCGTGACGGCATAAAACGTACGTTCTTTATTCTAATAATGCTGCAGCTCTTTCAAAAGATGAAATACACAATGTACGTAGGTCTATTTCTTCCAAAGGAAAAAGTAATAATTTTCTTGCACCTCTCTCACACACCGCAATGTGACGTTTCCGTAGACCCCTACAATACTACCAGCCGTGACGATAATTTTGAAAGTATGGAATATAGTTAAAAGGATAATATTTTAGTGTGAGTGAATTCCAAAAATTCAAAAACGCCAAACGTCAATGCACTGAAGGTTTTCCTTTTATTGCATATAATGCTGCCACTCTTTGTTACACATTAAATGATGACAGTCGAAAATGAGACAATCTGCAACCCCCCCCCCCCCCCCCCGAAAGGAAACGTACAATTACTATCATACATCTCGCTCACATGTATAAATAAAATGAGCCGCAATAGGCCACTTGCATGGACTTCATAACGACTTGGAAAAAATCGTATAGATAGATTTTTTTACTAAGATTACGAAAATGTTAGTAAAAATTTTTAGAAACGCACAGTTTTTTTATTTTTAAATAAATAAATCCATTATTTGAGCTTGTAACGTCACTACATGAAAATGTCCCGTCGCCGAAAATGTTCCTATTATTTTTATAAAATTCCACACCGATTTATTTTTTTATATGGCATCACTTTGATTTTAGGCGAATTTTTGAATTTGACATTTAACGTTCACTATATTTATTGTTTGTTCTCTGCGAACGTATCATTTGGTTTGATTTTTTGACAGATGTTATGACGAGAACCCCGTACAATTTACGTTGTCCGTACGTGTTTTTGAGATATAATGATAATGGTGCGGATTTTAACAAAATCAAATTTTATAATATTTTTTTTATTATTATAATTTACAAGTACAAGTATATTACATTTGATTTAGTAATATAGACGTTGAACATTATAATGATTTATGATCAATAAGATGGATCGAGGAAAAAAATATTTGTGAGATTTTATATTTTTGGTTTGCCTCGTTATTCTCCTGTGTTATTCGTGTGGAAAACGTTATTTTTTTAAAAATGATTTTCGGCTATGTAATTATCGTTATTTCGCACCTATAAAATTATGTCCCGTCTTTCCTGTTTATAAAAAATGGTCTGACTTTTCCAATTTAAATTTTCAAAAAATCGCCAGGGTTTCAAAAATACGATTAAAAAAAAAATACATAATGTCTTAGAATATTTGCTTAAGCCGGAATTTATTTTTTTATTCCCGTTGCCGTAGCCGAGCCGTACTAGGATACATCTGTTTCCTCCAAATTACTACTTTTCCTTTGAAGGAAACAGATGCATCGAAATGTATATTGTGTCTCATTTTTTGTTTCACCATTATTTGATATGTTAGAAAGAGCTGCGGCATTACTAGGATCAGAGTGATGCGGAGAAGGGGAAGAGGGGATAAACAGTAAAAATTTTGAGTTTTTTTTTGGAAAAATGTGACTTAACCTTGGAGACTACTGGAGGGGAAGAGTGAAGTCGCTCCTCCGAGGCGTACAAACACCACAACCCCTCTGGTCTAGACAAAAATTGCTTGTCATCAAATATTCCCGCTTAACATTCAATTTCAAATAGATTCGCCATTTTTAAAGGGAACAGACATGTTTCGAAAAATTGCAATTCAGTCAATTTACCTAGACCCTATTTTAAACATATCGCAAAATAATAAATCGTTGTATAAAAATTAATAACACACTATCCTTTTCAAAACGCCATGCTTTGTAGACATTATTAGGTAGGCTGTTTCTAACGTCACGCCGCGAGTCTTCGCGCGTTTTAAATTCTGGTATTAGGTACGTGAAATTTTTTTATATTTTCGTATCAGAAATTTGTGAATTCAGTATATTACGCTGTTTGAATTATATTAAAATGAATTACCGGTTTTGAAAGCAGATGAAAGACTCTTTCAGATTTTAATATTTCAAACCGAATCATAAAAAACAAAACAATCATAAAACAAAAAAGGAATCATGAAATTCAAACCAAATCATAAAAAACAAAACAATCATAAAACAAAAAAGGAATCATGAAATTCAAACCGAATCATAAAAAACCAATCAATCATAAAACAAAAAAGGAATCATGAAAAAAACAAAACAATCATAAAACAAAAAAAGGAAACATGAAATTCAAACCGAATCATAAAAAACCAATCAATCATAAAACAAAAAAGGAATCATAAAATTCAAACCGAATCATAAAAAACCAATCGATCATAAAATAAAAAAGGAATCATGAAATTCAAACCGAATCATAAAAAACAAAACAATCATAAAACAAAAAAGGAATCATGAAATTCAAACCGAATCATAAAAAACCAATCAATCATAAAACAAAAAAGGAATCATGAAATTCAAACCGAATCATAAAAAACCAATCAATCATAAAACAAAAAAGGAATCATGAAATTCAAACCGAATCATAAAAAACCAATCAATCATAAAACAAAAAAGGAATCATGAAATTCAAACCGAATCATAAAAAACCAATCAATCATAAAACAAAAAAGGAATCATGAAATTCAAACCGAATCATAAAAAACCAATCAATCATAAAACAAAAAAGGAATCATGAAATTCAAACCGAATCATAAAAAAACAATCAATCATAAAACAAAAAAGGAATCATGAAATTCAAACCGAATCATAAAAAACCAATCGATCATAAAATAAAAAAGGAATCATGAAATTCAAACCGAATCATAAAAAACAAAACAATCATAAAACAAAAAAGGAATCATGAAATTCAAACCGAATCATAAAAAACCAATCAATCATAAAACAAAAAAGGAATCATGAAATTCAAACCGAATCATAAAAAACCAATCAATCATAAAACAAAAAAGGAATCATGAAATTCAAACCGAATCATAAAAAACCAATCAATCATAAAACAAAAAAGGAATCATGAAATTCAAACCGAATCATAAAAAAACAATTAAAAAAATTAATGTAGTATATTGCAAAAGTTTTAAGAACGCTTGATAATGCTTTTTTCTTGTAAACTTTAACTACCCTAAAAAAACATTTAATTACACAAATGTATTATAAAGATTACTGTCATTAAAATTATTTTAGTTTCATATAATGCTTTTTATTGATAAACCTTGACTGGGTGAATTGTTTGGCGGTTTTCTGTTTTGCAGAATCATTTAAACGGGAGAGTTCATGGTAAACTTTTAAATGCAAAGAAAAAGCTTGTTTTTCTCTTTTTCTATATCTGTTTTATATTATGCTGAATAAAAAATTGAATCGATTCAGAAAAAAATCATAAAATACCTTTCTTACAAATCGCACAATCGATTTAATAATTTATCTTGATGCAACATATTTTTTCAAAATTGATGCATTGAGTACATTAAATCCCAAAAATTTCATCGCAATCGGATGAACGGTTTAGCAATGCATAATTTCATGATGCCAGAGCTCACTATTGTATACAGAAAGTATGCAGCCAATACTCAGATGCGATGTTGCTATATAAAATCGTAAATAACATAACTGACTGTCCTATTATTTGTTGAACAAAATAGATTTTAAAGTACCTACACAGCACACATGTTCGTGTAATATTTTTAAAGAAAAACACTGTAAAACAAATTCAAACCAAAATGCTTGCCTTATAAGACTGTGTTAAACATATAATAACATTCTCTCTGTTATAGATATCTTCAATTGTGACCAAAATAAATATAAAAATTCTAAGTGCATTAAAATGTTTAAATGAGTACCAAACTGCATAAATATAACGATATATTATGTAATGAGTAATGACATATATTATGTTGTACCTACCACCTGTTATAATAATGTAATATCTTTTAGTTGATATAAGATTTCAGTTCGAGTTAATTATTAATTTCTAGAAACACAATATTATAGTATAATGAGGAAATCTAAAATTGGTTTCTCAGTTAGGTAAATTATACATGTATAAATTAATCTGCTGATTTCCCTAAAAAAATAATTAAAATAAAATAAATAAATGAAACAATGTTACTTTGTTTGAACCACATATTCTATTATATACCCTGAAGAAGGAATGGTCGTTCTGAAACCGGTCGGCTTTAAACAAATATACAAATGGTTCAAGCAAAGTAACAATGTTTCATTTATCTATAATGGATAACCACAAAGTTATAGCTACATTCAACAGTATAAAATAAATAAATATATCTGACCGTAATATAAAAGGAGACAGAAAGAGTTGTATGAGGACTTGTCACGTTTGGTGACAGATATAGCACTACGTGACTCGAGCAGTTCGATTTTCGCGCAGAAAATAAATTATGTATATATTTCAGATATTCCATTTAACGCTATCTTTCAAGCCGGTATGCTAAACGAAGAACGCTTTTCGTAAACTTGCCAAATAACGAGGTTTTTGACAATATTGTGCTATAAAATTGACACGTGACTACTGCAAGCTACGCCGGAGGATACGCTTCCACGCGTCTTTACTAATAAAGTAAGTTCTCCAGCCCGTGAAAAACTATAATAAACAAACGTGACTTAGATACATTTTTGAATATTCTTAAGGCGAAATGGTTAGGCATCATAATATGTTTTAGTTTTTTTTTTTTATCTCGATTATAAGTTAAATCTAGTTATATCAAAAATTGGTTGTTTGGCGGTCTCTATGTGCTTTCAGGGATACTAAAATGTATTGTGATCGTTTGAACTACGAAACTTCCACCGTCGTTGAAGTGTCCCTCAATACAATATGTGAATTTGAATGTGTGGAAAATAACCTAAAGGCCGTCTTTTGTGTACGAGTACATTTAGATCTGCTGATTACCATTCTGTTGAAATATTTTTATCCGCGGGTAGATTCATTAATCAAATCATTTTTAGTGTATTATGCCCTTTTTGATTGACTAAGAGGGCATCCATTAATTAGTGACCTGTTTTTTTTTAAATTTAAACTCCCTCCCCCCCCCCCTTGGTATGATTAAGTAAGATTTGATGGAACCCCCCTCCCCCTCACGTGAGATTTACACTACAGTTGTTAAAGGACTACATTTATTTTCCTAAAGAATAAAAATAATACAACTTTCAGATTTTTTCAGCGGGCAAGATTTTTATTGACCCCCCCCCACAGTTTAAATGAGATTTTACTGGACTCCTTCCTACCCATTTTGGGCTCACGTAATTAATGTATGCCTCCTAAGGGTTGATTCTACTCCCCAGGGACTGACTAAAATAAGTGAACACCGCTAACATCGCTAACACCTAAGCCAAATCCCAAATGGATAGAACCATTTTTGTTTTCCTATATTAACTGCTCTAAATTGAAAGCATCCCCGAATATGTGTAGATTTAATGAAAAAAATCCGGAAGAACCCATTCTGAACCATCAAAGAGTCTCGTAATGCCCTGCTTTATTATCAGATGTAATAATGTGATGTTCAGATCAAAATCCGGTATGAAGTGGCTTCTGTCATCTATCGATATTACATTGTTAATTATTATTATTGTGGACATAGCCGGCGTTTATTGCCGCGCCGACCACTTAGCTCGGTGCTATAATCGAGATTTAATATAGGTCAATACAATCTCAATTGTAGACGTCCCCTAGCTAATAATCATTATCTTGATTTAACGAAAGCGCTGTAATAAATAGGCAGATTAGTACCTGCTACCATTTATAGGTATTTTGTAAACATCTCAAGCTGGATACACACGACGGAACCAATGAGCCAAAAAAATGGCTGGACGAGTCAAAACTCATCGGAAATTGGATGGCTCGGCGATGGAGCGGATTTTCGGCAAGTCCAAAACACACTAGTCTAGGTAGTACGCGGAAAATTCAATGGTTTGCCATCTCCGCCGCGTGTGTCTGCGTGCATTTTCCCCTTCCAAAATATGTTGTGTAAAAACGTATTAGTGGTATGCAACTAATTGCGCAGTGTAAAATCTTGATGCAACTAGTGTCGCGAAACTATTTCAGCTGAGCGGTCGTAGGTGTTTCTTGCAGCTACGTAAGAGTTGTGTAAAACAATACGAATGCATTGCAGAAAGAAGCTTTGAAGCATGGTTGCTGTGATACTGAAGGTTGTACGACACTAAATTTGCGCAATTTACACGAACTTTTTCGTGTCGTATAATTATTTGGAACATGCGTGGAACTAGTTGCACGCAATTCGGCTTTATGACGAGCTTAGCACGTAATCTTTATATAGATCGTAAGCATAAATATCACCGACATCACATGTTTTATCTATGATTTTGATAGGCGAACTTGTTTCATTCCAAAATCAAACTGTCATCATGATGTTTGAAAATATCAATCTATAGCTGTTTATTTCTACGAGGGTTTAATTTAGAGGACAAAGTCCCTCACAATCAACATGGTGCTATATAAGCAAAGAACCTAAATATAAATGGTCTTTGTTTTGCGGAGTCAGTGCATTATTCATGAAATTACGTCGAACTATCCGTTGACAACAAACTACGTTTTCCAATTGGAATAAAAAAACTCTTATACTTGTACTACCGCGGCAACTAAAATAGGTACAGTGTACACACATCTGCCCTGATGATGGACACTGCAACGCTGTCCGAAACGTTGGCTAAAGAAGGAGGTAGCGCAACACGGCATAATACCCCAAAAACTAAAAACTAACTACTTTTTGGCCGTGAAAATCTAAAATCGTATCAGGTACAGTGTCTTCCTTGAGACTATCAAGGAAGACACCGTGTTTTTATTTACCACGACAGTAATAGCAGACTGTTTTATAGATTAAACATTATCATGCTTTATCAATTTAACATCATCGTCATTTCTCATCATCGACGCCCATACTGATAAAAGTAGGCAATTAACGCAAAATAAATGTCAAATTTGAAAGACGTGTCACTAATCACTAGTATCCCGTAAAATGGCAATATACTCTATCTCCAAAAAGCTAGTTTTGAGTTAACTTTTTAGATTAACTTTTTTGGACATTTTGTTACTTTCCTCGCAAACTAAGAGTAGTAACAATTTCAAATTTGGTGAAAGTTTATATTAACCCTTGTAATACTCGTACAAACAAATACATCACGTATTTTAAAATTCATGATATAGGTATTCGTTTTTTTTCTTTTACATTTAAAATTTATTCTCAATCAAATCTTTCACCAAATTTAAAATTGTTAAGTACTACGGTTTGCGAAAAAAATAACAAAATGGTATTTTTGACAAATAACGCAACGCGCAGGTGACTTGGATAAAATGTTGATACGTGATACGTGAGGCATTGTAAGTCAAACATCCTGTCTCCCGCACGGCAATTTCGTTGTATTGGCTAAAAGGTAAAATTGTGGATTTTTCTGACAAACTGCTGTATTTTAAGTTGTAATGTTCTGCCGTTACAGAAGTGTTGTAACTTGGGAAGTAACCACATAAAAATATATATATTTATATATATACTAGCTGACCCGACAAACTTCGTACCGCCTCAGAATCAATAGCTGTTGAATTAAATTCAGTTTTTTTATTAAGTTAAAAATTACACAATGAAGCAATTATCAATGCGCAACTGTCGGTGTTTTGTTTTTGTCAGTATCAGAGATGGCGTTGTGTACGGATTTATATTTTTCTGATTTTCTTACTTTTACAATTACTTACAGGAATTCGGGAGGTGGATACGGGTGCCGCCGCCCCGGGAAACATTTATTGAATAACCAACACCTCTGCCATAGATCACCCCAAGTGGTTCGCTACGTTTGGTGATTTAGCAGGGGTGCCCGGGTTCATGGGGTGACTTATGTCCGGGTCTTGGCTGCGCCTGCCCACCTGCTGCGTGGCGGGCCGGATCGAGAGAGACTGGTTGAGGGAGGCCTTTTGACCTTTCCAGCCGGACTCTCTCGACCCATTGCCTTGCACCACAGTTGGAGGGATGGATTCATACGTCCGTCACTCCCGGACATACTGACCCCCAGATTCCTACCCACCCCTCATACCTTTTTCCTTTCCAGAACTTTCTATCCTCCCCATTCCTTAAAAAGATCCTCCACACAGCATCCCCTAAGATGACATAGGTCCTGAGAGAAATTATTTTCCTCGGGGCCTCCTGTGTGGAGCTTATGTAAAAAAATGCATTTCATTTCAGAGATTTATTATAATTATTGTATTTTTCCTTTGGAGGTGTGCAGACATACGTTCACCATTTGTCTCATTTTCGAATATTGACATTGAGTGTATAAGAAAGAAGGGCAGTATTATATGATTAAAAACAAATGCACAACAATCAACGCATTGACATTTGACGTTTTTGAATGTTTGGAATTCATGCACAGTTCAATATTATACCCCTCACAATATTGCTGCAGTTCTTTCAAAATAGGAGAATTCGTTCCATACAAAATGTATGGGGAAAATAATTTTCTTTATAATTATTTATTTCGTTAACTTTTGTGATGTTTTAATAGTTATTATCCTATCTGGGGCGGAGACAAATCCAACAAATCAAAGATCATCAAAATCAGCCCAGCAGTTCTCGAGTTATAAACAGTGTTACTAACCCGACTTTGTTTTATATATTAAAGATATCAATAAGTTCATATTACATAATATCTCGATAAAAGACATTGATTTAGCGCTATGAAGCCTAAACGCTGTATCTGTAGATACAGCATATTGCTATAACACGGGATTGGAACTACTCGCTTGCGGCTAGCAAAGATTGATCTGCCAATTTGTAGATGATTCGTGGAAGTAGAAATTTGAAAAAACTTAAGTGCTTTTAGAAAATAGTGAAAATGGCGAATTCAATGAAGTTCAGTGAAAATGGCGATTCATGGCGAAGCAATTTAAATCAACTATTTTTTTAAAAGTTTTTTTTTTACATTAAAAAAAATAATACATTCAAGTGAATAGGTACATTTAAAATTTCAATCATAGTGGTCTCAAATCCCAACTGCTCCCGACTTTTTGGAGCGAGTAGAGACTCTGACATGTCTTTCCCAATTGGGGTAAATTTTGATGCTGATTGTAGTGGGAAAGGTAAGGGTAAAGGAGATGATGAATGTTTGAAACGTAACTGGCTATTCAGAGCTGGTCACCAAAAGCGGCAGAATTCATTTCAAGTAACGTTTTAGTTCTGAAGTGTGATCTTTCACTAGAGCGATACTGAGAATATTTACCAGCAAATATACTGTACACGGTATCCGTAAACTAGTAATACAAGCGGGAACTTGTAATCTATAACTTAATCCCTTTCCGCCAACTAAAGGGCTAAAATTAATTTTAAAGCCGGAGCTTCGCTCAAAGCGTTTTAAAAGTCTGAAACAGCTGATAGTAACCCCATTTCGACCGTTTTTTTCAAATTTGATATGAAAAATTATAACTTCAAAAAATGTTATACCATAAAATCGACTCCAAATAATGTGATGTGAATTCAACAGTTTCCCGCTTGTACCACTAGTTTCTAAACACCATGTATAGTAATCAAAAGTGAAAGGACATATTTTAATTAAATAAAACTTATTTGTACACACCGGCATTTCAACTCGCGACCTCTAGATTCGTAGTCGAGTATTTCTGCTCGACCTGAGAGCCTGGACCTTTCTGTTTTGGTAAACGCATATTGTTTAGCATTGAAACAGCTTTGGAACTAATCCATTTCCCAAGGTCCTGTTCAATATTGACCACCATAACACGGGCATCAGCCTAGCATGGTGGTCGAAAAATCCACAAATGATGTAACCATATTATGCAATGAATAAAGAAAAATAAATACCCACAGAGCGTGGGCCACACTATCAGTCGAAATATTGTCGCGCTTGTGATAATGGCAATTTTGAACCTCTCTCGAAACTCTGTAAATTTTGTAGGATAATTTTACTGCGTCCAGAAACATCCGGAAAAATCCAGACTGCTGTCCACGAAGATGGCGAACACGAAGATATTAGTGTACAAAACACTTATCAGACCAGTACTTACGTACGCAGCTGAGACTTGGGTACTAAATAAGAGGAATGAGCGAGCACTGGACGTTTTTGAAAGAAAATTTTGAGGCGCATCTTCGGACCGGTTCTAGAAAATGGAACAATGAGCTCTATACTTTGTTTAAGGAGCTAAACGTCGCAAAATTTATAAAACTGGGTCATGCGGAGAGAATGACCGAGCATCAAGCACCAAAGTCCCTGCTGAACTCAAGACCAATAGGGCGAAGGAGCCTGGGAAGACCAAGACTGAGATGGAGCGACAACGTCCTTAAAGACATATTTATCTTGGAGTTTCTAAACTAGAGAGAGCTGGCACAAAACCGAGATGAGTGGAGGAAGACTCTTGGGGAGGCCAAGACCCACCAGGGGTTGTAGAGCCAACAGTGATGATGATGAATTTTACTGCGTAATTGTGCCAACCTGTGTAATAGCCGTTTTACACCATCTCCTTTTTCAGCCTGATTCCACTTAGAGTCCAAAGTCAAAATTTTTCGCTTTACGTGATCGCTATTTTCATCTCTATTTTCATATCTACGATATCAGTTGTCTTCACATCAAATAGCGTGGTTCATAAGTTGTTTACAGTGATGACAATAATTGTCATCACTAATTTTTGAAATCGTAGATATGAAAATAGAGACGAAAATAGCGATCGCGTAAAGCGAAGAATGTTGACTTTGGTCTTTATTTGGAATCGAACTGAAAAAAGGGATGGTGTAAAACCTACTTAATTGTGACCCGTGGATGGACCAGCAGATCGCCACATTAAAAGTGGGGCTTTTCCCGTCAATCTTGCCCTGTGGTAAAAAGAAAGTGCAATCAAATGTTTCAATATTTTAAGCATTTTCAATCCGCTTAAGTTTGCCATCCGGCAACACATAGATATAATTAACTAATGAGAAAATGTAGTTTGTAAATACCCTATAATGGAAGAAATAAGCGAATAAGTATGTCATATTCACGAAGTGGGTTTGGATAACACGTCATGTACGAGTTTATTCAGAATATTAACTCAATATTCCTGAAATAGATAAAGATCAAATTAATTAAGTACAGGCTTTATCAAGCGACGCAATTAAATTCAGATCAGCAATTATTTACGTCGGGCTAGCCCGTAATTAACACATAACAGCTAATCAATATACACAAAGACTGGGGTTTTTAGCTACGAACAAAACCAACATATTTTCAAAATGCTTTATTATTTTTTTTTTATATTTCTTTGCAAGTTCGAAGTCTCATGTAAAATGTTTCGGTAACTATTACCAATAATAATAACAGTTACCGCATAAGTACTCCAGCTGCTCCCAACCGTCTGGAGCCAGTGAGACGATGGTAACCTCAATTATTGGGGTACTTGTGAGGCTGAAGCAATAGAAATCACTTAGGGGGGTTCGATCCATTATTGTGGGGGGAGGCACGGGAGGAAGTAGGGGATGGGAGGGTTGGAAATTATTATTAAAAACCACTTACCATAACTTATAATCACATTGATAACAGAAATATCCAGAAATCTTATATTTTATTTATTTATTTAAACGCCCATGAGGCTTTTACATAGAATGCAGAACATATTTTTTTAATTATAGTGAAAAGAATGGGTTTACAAAATACAAGTAACATAATATATGTTAAAAACAAAATACAGGTTACATAAAATATAAGCGTTAACAAAATACAGGTAAAATAAAATATAAGAAACAACCAGTTATCATAACCCCCACCCCCCTTTTTGATTTGCCCAACTAAAGAGGTGTTCTTTTGTGTAGGTTGATTCTTCTCTTCCGGTTTGTCCTACGTGATATGCAAGACAATTTATTATTTTAAATTTTTTAAATTATCGATTATTCTGCTATCGTGACCATTGTTATATTATTATTTCATTTGATATTTTTCCCAATGTAAATATTATTATTTCTTATTCATGACATATTTACCTTAAAGAGCAGTTGTAACGTAATAACCCAAACATATGTACCTACCTTAACATTGTGTACCTACCTACCTAATTTTGTATAAATTCTGTAACAAAAGAATGTCAGCCTGAAGATGTCCATAATAGGATGAAACCGGTACTGGTGAAATAAATAAGTGGAAAAAAGTTAAAAAGTGTTTCAATTTCAATTTTAATAAAATATAGTCCATAAAATATAAGAGTTGACATATAATATACGAGTGCTATTCATTTTGAGAGGCGAGTATGGGTAATAATACCGCCGCGCCACCCCGGGAACCATTTATTGGATCACCAACACCTCTGCCATAAGTCACCTCAAGTGGTTCGCTACGTTTGGTGACTTAGCAGGAGTGACCGAGTTCATGAGATGAAGTTTGTCAACGTCTTGGCGGCCGATGTATCTGCCCACCTGCTACGTGGCGTATCGGATGGCGAGAGGGGCTCTTTTGAGCTCTCCAGCCAGAATCCCTCCACCCATCGCCTTGCACCGCAGTTGAAGGGATGGATTCATACGTCCATCACTCCTGGACACACTGATCCCCAGGTTTCTACTCGCCCCTCATGCCTATCTCATTTTCAGAACTTTCTTCTTTTTCTTTTCTTTAAAAAAATCCTCCAAACTGCATCCCCTAAGACGACATAAGCCCTGAGGGAAATTATTTTCCTCAGGTCCTTCTGAGTTGAGCTAATGCAACTATTCTTTTTCTTTTTTCCTACACAAAACCGAGGCAGACTCACTAAACCCTCCTCCCACCTTTATATACGCCCTAAGTGCTGAAGACAACATAAAGGTTGGAAAGAGGAAAGTGAGGAAATACCTGGGTATTCAGATCTGGTCACCAAATACGGAGAGCCATTTCAAGCAACGTTTTTGATTGTGAATGGTGGTCTTTGACCAGGGCGATACCAGGACGAAATCGATTGCAATCTTTAGAGCACAGGCGTCAGGTAGGAATGCTATCCTTGTTTTACCGGTATTACAATGGAAGATGCTCTGAGGAACTAGCGTCATTGATCCCTTCAGCACCGGTGCATAGTCGGGAAATACGCCAAACGCGTGCCCAACATATGTACACGGTTGACATTTGTCACATGAGAACGGGTCGCTTCTTCGACTCGTTCTTGTGTTCAACAGCTCGGCTGTGGAACGATTTGCCGACCTCTGTGTTTCCTCCTTCCTAAAACATGGGTCTCTTCAAGACCAATGTTCATTCCTTCCTCTTCTCAAAAAGACCCTCCACACAGCATCTCAGATGACATAGGCCTTGAGGGAAATTATTTTCCTAAGGGCCTCCCGTGTGGAGTTACGCCTGCCGGAATTTGAATCCGGGACCTCCTTATTCTTAGTCAAGGATCGTTACCACTCAACCACGAAGCCGTCAAGCAGCAAACTTTTTTCTTTGTGTTTTTGTGTTGGATAGCTTCACCCTAACTAGAGAAAAGCATACTTCGAGAAATTTCATTTGTGGCCGTCTGGAAGCTTTTTTTCACGTAGGTTTTTCGCAGCGAAATTAAAGCAATGTAGATGTTCGTAAATTTTTGCAAGGAAAACACAATTTATGAGATATTTCTTTGGTTATTGAACGTAATACGACTTAGGCTGTGAAAGAGGTCAGTACATTAACATAATATTTTGTAAGGTCAAAATAAATCACGAATGTTTTAATAGACATTCACAATTTGGGAGGCGGGAATGGGTACCGCCGCCCCGGGAACCTTTATTGGATAACCAACACCTCTGTCATAGGTCACCCCAAGTGGTTCGCCTACGTTTGGTGATTTAGCAGGGGTGCCCGGGTTCATGGGGTGAGGTTTGTCTAGGTCTTGGAGGCGGATGACCAGGACATACTGAACCCCAGATTCCTACCCACCCCTTAAACCATTTTCCTTCCCAGAACTCTCCTCTCCTCCCTTTTCTTAAAAAAACCCTCCACACAGCATCCTCAAAGATGACATAGGCCCTGAGGGAAATTATTTTCCTCAGGGCCTCCTGTGTGGAGTTCATGTAAAAAAAAAAAAAGACCAGGCTATTATTTATCCAAGCCTTGAATCAATTAAGTTTCTCAACAAATTGGAAAGGGTATTATAATATATTATACAAAATAGTTTGTTACTAAGAAGGTAAATTGCAGAAAACTACATTAACCACACCACTGCAATACCGGTATGCTTCGAGTATATTTGGAATCACATTTTGTGTAATATTATGACAATAATTATTGAATCAAATGTAGCGTGAGCCCAAATACGAATCCGCTGGTTGAACTCCTTTGTAAACAATTACTCGAATACTGATACCTACTTATGTTAGGCCTACTTATATCTTTCTAGCTCAGTTTATCATTTTATGTACTATATACTTATGATACTGCGTACTTGTTATAATGCTCCTGTACAATTTATTTTATATGTAAAAACCATCAAGGCGTAAACAAACAAAAAATAAATTAAGAGGAAACCACAAGCCAAAAATGAGTGTATTCTTAGTGTGCCTTATATCGCCACAAATATAGGTAAAGGGCATAAAAATTGCTTGGCAAATGGTGTCGATTGATGATGGCGACGATTCAAGCGCGAAGGTGGTGTTCATTTATTTTGTGTTTAACTTTATAAGAAAGAAAAAAAACGTTAATGATTTTTTGTGAAGTTGCAAATATATTTGAAATATGCGTTCATTCTAATGAAAAATGCATTTTTTAGTCTCTTATGTTTATATGTTTTATAAAGTTATTAACAGTTTTATTTTAATGCTGCTCAAGCAAAACGCTAGAAAAAGCTTTAATTTATATTAAAGCTTTTACACAAATGAACACAGAAGCGACACTAAATTAATATACAAGTCTCTAAATGTTTTACCTGTCAGAGGATTATTGTGTTGTAATATTGTAATGCAACATGTTATATTGTCGGATTCCTTGTATGGGGAAAAAGTTTACCGTAAACATAATACAAGATTCACTCAAAATGAAGGATTGGTGGTTGCGAAATGTACTAATAAATACGATGAAAGAACCCTAAACTGTACTGTACCCAAAATATTTATTTATTTACCATTAATATTATTAGAATTGTATAGATGAATTTTGACGACCTTCGTAGTCCAGTGGGTAAGACTCTTGACTCACAATCCGAAGGTCGCGGGTTCGAATCCGGCTTGCGCAAATAAATTTTATTTGATTAATTTGTGTTATTTCACAATTAATTCATTTAAAATAATATATAGTATATTTGCGGCATGTTCCAGAGTGGAAGATACTATCAGTATCGCCCTGGTGTAAGACCACCATTCAGAATTGAAACGTTGCTTGAAAATGGCTTTAGCCGTGTTTGGTGACCAGATCTGAATAGCCAGGTACTTCCCAACCTTCCTCTTCCCCACCTCCTTCCCCTCCCCACTGCCTTCAGCCTCACAACATACCCCAATTGGGGATGCCATAGTCTCACTGGCTCCAGACGGGAGCAATTGAGATTCTTGTGCGGTATTCACTGTAAAAAAAAAAGAAAAGATAATCATTTTTTGAAATTTTGTTAAGTTTTTTATTCAGGATGTTATCAATTAATTTTATTTATTTATTTATTTATTAATCATTAACGCCCTTATGGGCTTTTACATACATTTACATTTTTATGTTTTAGTGCGTAGAGGTGTTTTTAAAATACAAAGAAAACATTAATTGTTTTTACACATGGTACGTAGAAATAAACCTGGTAAGTAAAAAGTATAGCATTATACAATAAAGAGAAAAAAATCAGTTTTATATGTATATACGTATATAACAAATCATAATAATGGTGAGTTTTTAATATATATGCAATTTATGTGTTGAATACATAGCGAAGTTGATTTTAAATAAAAAATACATACTACCGACTTCCACCGCACTAAAATTAATATACAAAACGATTCCATTTTGACCAATTACTTTATCGTCAGAATTTCTGCTTAAAGAATTCAATTTCCGAAGACGAAATACTTTATACCATAAATATACCAATCCCCTTTATACTAATACCATGGAACATTTCAGGTTTAAACAAATAATGTCAGATACTTCAGTAAACTATCACGGAGAGGACAAATGAGTTCGATAATATAATATAACAGAGTATCTAATTACAATCAAACTAAAATGTTAATCAAAGTATTTAATAAACTAGGGGGCATACATTGATTACGTGGGCAGTTTTTATTCCAATCTACACCTCTCCCCCCCTCCCCCCTTGGTGAGATAAATTTGGGCCCCTTCGTATATTCTTTTCAAGTAACGTGAGATTTTGCTGGACCCCCCCCCCTCCCTTCCCTCTTTTGAGCTTACGTAATTAATGTATACCTCCTTACCGATGACAATCAAAAATAATAACGTTTTTACAGCTAAAGTCAAATATAATCTAAGGAAATGGCTATTAGATACTGATGATTTATATTGATGCCCTACCGAAGTCCTTGTATTCTTCATTGAAATTCACTTTCCAAGGAATTGTAAAATTCATTATTGCCAGCTGCCCGCTGCCCGCTGCCCGCCGCCCGCTGCCTGAATTGAATATTTGAATTTATAGGCTTTTCTCTACTATAATAAGCATGTATTATACATATAAACTAATTAACTCGCCACTAATTATACAATGCGTGCAATGCAATACTGGATATTTAAAAAAGGGAAAATCAAATACCTACTTACTCTAGGACATCTATTTTCCAATTTCTTCCGTAGAACGAATTTCAAAAGTGACTATAGTACGGCCCGCCAGCCGTTTTAAATCGCACAAAAATATGTTATCTTTGAATTTCTCGGCTTTTCTCTAATATAATTTACATGTATTATACATATAAACATTCCTCTACTCTATCTATTGGTGAAACCCGTATGAAAATCCGTTGCGTAGTTTAAAAGATAAACGCGCACATACATTTTGAGCGACTTCATTTTATGCTATGTAATGATGTAATGGTGAAAATGATAATGATGAAGGCTTATAGAGCTATTTACACATATATAAAGGTAAAGTCATGCATCGTCCAATGTTTTAAATATAACGTCCTCCACAACACTCCACGTGCAAAGTCGTATCTTCCCCAAGCATAAGCTTTCTAATAAACTGTGTTTTATCGGAAGTGTCCTGCAGGTAAGTATGTTTCTGTATCTATTTGTAAATAATAAAATTAGATAGAGCCTAAGATTCATAATAAATTGTAAAGCGCCCTTGAGGTGATTTTTCACAAAAACGACGCTCTACAATTTTATCCTATTATTATTTATTTTATTTTAATTTATTATTATTATTATTATATACTATTCCGTAATATAAACAATTTATTTCATTGTTATTTTAGCATCAAAATTATACATGTACACTGTTTGAAAATGTACCAATTTATTGCATAAAATGTTGTCATTATGTACCTGCTGACAAACTACATAAGTTATTTAGCGGGTTTAAATGTCATGAAATAAATAACATAAAATAAATTATCAAAAAAAAATTATCTTCATAATGTGAACCAATTCGTAGAAAGATTAATCAAAATACTGATTTCACGTGAAACTTCGCCGTAACGCAGAACTCCTTTCCCATAAATATCCTACACACAGCATCCCTAAAGATGAGCATCAAGAATGTCGTATTTTTCAATCTCAGCACTCTAGCTCACGAAAAGTCTAAAACCAGTTCAGATAGTGCAAAAAATGGTGGAGCATGGCCAATAAATATTTTTTCCATTGAAATATCTACCCATATCATTACTAGTGTTAGATACATTGAAAAATTCTATGTGTTCAGGAGTTGAATTGATTTACGACTGCTGGACTCCAATAAATGGATGGAGTACCTATAATTTCCTATAACAAAACAAGGGTATTTCAATCGATGGAATAATTATCTGGCCCAATAGATATTCTATAATATTATTTCAATAAATTCTGTTCAGATTTTCTGAGTGGGTTCGCTTGTGGGATGAATTGGATAGCGTGCCTTGCTGAATCAAAGGGAACAATGTCATCCAGCGGCTTCGGAATTCTGTAAATTAACTGTTTGATCTCTGTGTAATATTCCACGACGAAAGTAATTCTAAATCTCTGAATATGAGACAGTGCGTGCCTTGAATATCAAGGGGGTTATTACTTGATATTTCTGTTCTGAAAGGAAAATAGTGTTAAGTCACGTGGGGTAACCGTACGCGGAGTGTAAGTGTTCGCAGTGATGTTTCCTACAAGATCGTACTTATTTCGGGCTCGTGCCCGAAAATTCTTAATTCAGTAGCCTTTTGGGTTGCATTGAAGCAGGATTGAGTACAGTGAATCCTAATTTGAAAATAAAATTTGGTACGTAAATTAATTTTTTTCGTGCTTTTCTTAAATTTTTCAACTCCGTTACCGATGTGTGCTGTTTTGTAACCAACTGTGTCAGAGCGATATCGTCTATGATAATTTTTGGTGTAATATTGTTAGTTACACGGGTGCAAAGTGGTAATTCTTATGAAGATAGCCACTAATCTGATTTTTAAAGTTTATTGATTTTTGGTGTGATTGAGTGCAAACACTTACCCCTCTACATAAAATTGATTTTGTAGCATTATATTTCAACTCTCGTTATCAATAATTAGCACGGATATTCTGAATAATCAGATCTCTTGCTATGCTGAAATACATATGGCACTGAGGAGCCCACAAACATCTGTCAGACCTAAAAAAATATTATTCGTCTGGTCCTTACTGCTCCGATTGAAGATGTAATTGAATTTCAGGCCAGCTCCCCATCACAAGCTCAGTCCTTCACGTCCCAATATTTGATATAAGTCCTCGGCCAAAGCAACACATACACAAAAACGACGAAAAAATGCTTGCAAGTCTGAAATAATTACCTCAAGTCCCTATAAAAAGAAACAGAGAGAGGCAGTTGCAAAAATGGTTCAAAAACGGATAAATTAAACCATGAAAATCCGATGACCACCTCTCTGCAAGAAAGCCGCACCGCAAAAAATCACTACAAAGTTGTAATTCGGCAGATTCCAGAGTGCATAACTGTATTAAGAGCACAAAAACAGGCTTGTAAGAACTATTTTTGCCAACAATGCAAGGATAAATATCGAGATCCACCAACAGAAGATTGGATAGAATGTATTCTGTGTAAAGCCTGGTGGCATGAGAACATGAGAACTGCACAGACTACGATAAGGGGCAATTTAAGTGTGATAATTGTAATGGGGGGTAATTGTTCGCGGTGCGAACACTTACCCTACGGTATGCAACTAATTACCCCGCACACGGGGTAAGTGTACGCAATCGACATGCACGTAAACTTTTTTATATAACTTTTTGATTTATGAACCGTATGAGGTTTTTATGTTTATTTGAGATGCCTGAATAATCAATCATATTAATAAACAGAATAATTGAGTAAAATAACTAAAGATTTTTAATACAAAAATCCCAAATGTAAAAATTGCGCATGGTTACCCCACGTGACTGCTATACTAGATGTTCTGTGAAAAGTGTCCAAAATGTGTGTTTCTAATTTTCTCTTATTTAATATCAAAATCAAAATCAACATTTTCTATGAAATCTTAAGATTTTTAAGTATGCATTAAAGTACCTACCTACTTAATTATTATTGGAGTGAAAACTTGTTTAGCACCGTTGTGATTTAAAAAATAGCGACACAAACCCTGCGAGAGAATGAGATTGTATAATCGGTCTCCTCTTTATGCCGTGCTTCGTAGCTTCCCCAACCTTGTCTACTGTAGTTTTCTGAAGGATTCACTTCTACCGCTCGTGGAATTGCACTCTGTTTTTTTTACATTAGCTCCACTCGCCTCCTGAGTGTTACATTGAAGGAGGTTTTGAGGGAAAAAAAAATCCCTCAGGGCCTATTTCATCTTTGGGATGATGTGTGGAGGGTCTTTTTGAGAAAAGGAAGAGGAAGTTCTGGGAAGGAAAAAGTTATGAGGGACGGATAGAATTCTGAGGGTTTATGTGTCTAGGAATGACGGACGTATGAATCCCTACGGTGCAAAGCGATAGGTTCGCTCAAACGCATCCGCTGCCAAGACCTCACAAACAAACTCCATCTCATGAACCCGGGCACCCCTGCTAAGTCATGAAACATAGCGAACTACTTGGAGTAACATGTGGCAGGGGTTTTGGTTATCCAATAAATGGTTCCAGGGGCGGCGGTATCAATACCCGCCTCCCAAAATGTATTATAGATAGATATCATAATATTTAAAAATTGCGAATAAGAAAGTACAAATAAACACAACGATTTCACTTTTTTTATTATTATTTATTAACCAAGATATTACAATATAATATATTAAAATACAATATACATTTTTTTGGTATATACCACCTAAATAGGCTGAGCCTGTTCCGAGATTTGAAAAAATAATCTTCACTAAAACGGTCCACTTTGAAACGGAAACGGAACATACAAACAAATTTACAGACTAAATGCAAAACGGTCGAGTTAAACCAGGACTTCGCTAAAGGATTTTGGGTGTTTACCAAAGAGTACAGTATAATATAACTTTTATCACAAATCGGGTGACCCGACAATAGATCCGGTGACAATTGGCCCGCCCCTAAAATATTATTTCTTCAAGTAAGTATGCAAAGAGGACATACGGTCGTACAACCAATCTACTTAACTGCAGGTGTCTTGAGTGGAAATCCTCTACACAAATATTTTTACTAACTATAACTCCGAGTCCCCGAAGCAGCATACGGTGAGAACAAAGGAATTAATTGCCAGAGAGATCAACTTGTCCGGCGGTTCAACGGTCCCGCGGATCAACTGTCCGGGGATCAAACTGTCGGCGGGCCAACTGTCGGCAGGCTAAATGTCGTCGGATCAAATGTTAAGGAACCCACAAATCGTTATGCGCATACCGCAAAGTCCAATGAATAATGAAAAATTGGCTACGAATGCGTTTACTATAATGAAAATGTTGAATATAAATTTTTCGTCAATTTCAGCATCATTCAAAATGGTTTTCATTTTTCGACCTGAGAATCTGAGAATACAACTATTATATACTATTTATAGCTGAATGGATTCAAAATCGTTCAGCTAAAGGAAAAATAGCGTGAACCAAAATGGTTGCTTTTACATAGGAGATAATTTCTGAATACGCCCCTGTGCGGCATCGATCCCACGTTTTAACAAATTGCCAAATTGAGGGAAAATATTTCACCAACTTTAGAAAAAAATAGCACATTTTTTGGAAGCGTCTCTTCAGGGGTGACCCGAGCGAGAAAATACCAAGCCTCGTTTCTTCTAAGTGGTTTTATATAATAGGTCTAGAGTCACGTGTGGCAACCGTGCGCTATTTTTACGTTTGGATTTTTGTATTAAAATGCTATAGATATTTTTTGTTTATTAATGTCGTTGATTTCCCATAAAGTAGCCCAAAAGAATATAAAACCCTCCACAGTTTAAAAATAAGAAAGTTATACAACAATATTTGACCTCTACGAATACTTTCTTACGTATGGCACAAGCGGATTATTTCACTTTAAAAATTAAATGGAAGAAGTATTTTTTTATGTGAAGGACGCACAACGGTCACAACTGCGTCCAACCGCCTGGAGCCAGTAAGACTATGGCATTCCCAAATGGGAAATGTAAAGTTTTGAGGCTGAAGGTAAGTGGGGATGGGAACAGTGGCGGATACAGAAAAAACTCAAGGGGGGTGCGCTAAAGATATAAGAAAACTAAAAAGTAGACAACGGGGAGAATACGATGTACCGCACAAAGAGGAGACCGACTATATGATTTTGGCAGCCACCTCTGGTCTGGAGCTCCAAAATACCTAAAAAATACCCTCGACTCTGTGCAGAAACGGGCGGTCCGCTTTAGATTCACCCATCTTAACAGACGGATTGCAATCTTTAGAGCACAGGCGTCGGGTGGGAATGCTATCCTTGTTCTACCGGTATTACCTACAATGGAAGATCCTCCGAGGAACTAGCGTCATTGATCCCTTCGGGACCGGTGCATAGTCGGGAAACACGCCAAACGCGTGCCCAACATTTGTACACGGTTGACATTTGTCACATGAGAACGGGTCGTTTCTTCGACTCGTTCTTGTGTTCAACAGCTCGGCTGTGGAATGATTTGCCGGCCTCTGTGTTTCCTCCTTCCTACAACATGGGTCTCTTCAAGACCAATTTTCATTTCTTCCTCTCCTCAAAAAGACCCTCCACACACCATCCCAGATAACATAGGCCCCGAGGGAAATTATTTTCCTCAGGGCCTCCTGTGTGGAGTTAATGTAAAAAAATACTATCTCATTCTCTGGCAGGCTAAAACATACAGATGGATGTGTTTGTCAAATCACAAAGGTGCTAAAGAAGTTTCCACTTCAATAAATAAATAAAAGATTGACGGACCGCACATTTAAAACTTGGCTGGCCACAGGGAGCAGTAGGGCTGCATTACACGATCAAGGGAATCAAATACTTGAGTCGGGCCGTGTTAAGGGTACCTTTACATGAAACGACGTATGAATGTGAATGAAGCAAAAGTTTCAATTTAGGAGGCGAGTGTGGGTACCGCCGCCACGGGAATTATTTATTGGATAAACAACACCGTTGCTATAAGTCATCCCAAGTGGATCGCTAAGTTTGATGACTTCGCAGGGATGCCTGAGTTCTTGGGATGTGATTTTTCAAAGTAGCGGCGGAAGCATTTGCCCACGTACTGCGTGGCGATCTGGAAAGGACTGGTGAGGGAGACCATTTAACCTCTCCAGCAATAATCCCTCGACCCATTTCCTCGCATCGCAGTGGGAGGGAAAGTTTCATCCGTCCATCTCTCCTGGACACACTAACCCAGGGAGTCCTAACCACCTATCATACCTTTTTCTTTCCACTAAAATGACCCTTCACATAGCATCTCCAAAGACATTTTTTTTAATAATAAAATAATAATATATTTTGTAATAGTTACCCAAAAATGACAGTGAATAAGTTTATGTATTCGGGAAGTATGTTTACGAGAGATGAGGAGTCTGATAGAGATATTGAAAGGAGGGTAAATGCAGGTAACACCGCATTTATGGAGGACTGAACGCCGTTGGCGCTAACAAAAAACTGTCGAAAGAAGCGAAGCTAGCAGTCCACAATGGAGTGCTGGTACCAACCCTGATGTATGGCAGTGAAGCATGAAACTGGCAGAGGAAGGACTAAATGCTATAGAAAGCCATGTATGATAGTGTAAGAAAAATATGAAAAGAATGCAAGGTTGATACAAGCGTAATAAGTAAGATTAAGAAAGGGACGCTTAGATGGTTTAGACATGTAGAGCGAATGATTGAAGAAAGATTTTCTTCTATTTAGGGTGGCCAAGGGGGGGGGGGGGGGCGCGGGGGGCGTGCGCCCCCCCCTGTATCCGCCACTGGATGGGAATGAGTCAAAACAGACATAGACATCTCCAAATACTTTGTTATGTTTTACTTATGGTTGACTTATAAATTAAATGGGAGTTTTAATAACATTAGACAATTATACGTTAAGACAATTCTCATACACTTAAGGAAAAATGATTTAACACTCAAAACTCAACAAAATATTTACACCCGCTATTCATCACACCTAAAATGCAAAATTCCTCCAACAAAAACAGCTTTCGCCCAACGACAGTTCTCTCACATCGCGCCTAAAATGTTCAACTTACTGAGTATTGATATTAAGACATCGAAAACTGATGATCTTTATGCCATTAATATACAGAACCGGTTATTTACTCAGGGAAGGAAATATTATAAAGAATGCCTTACATCTTAAAAACTGTTCTTATTTACTGTTTATATTTCTCGAGTAAAAAATCTTATCTCTAAATTAATTTTCAACCAAAACTTTATATTACGCTGATGCTTTTTTTCATATTTTTTGACATTGTTCGTCCATTTCATATGCTGCTTAGGAATACTTGCTTTTGTTTTTTGGGGTCAAAGACTATCATTGTTCATCTGTATAGATGATTTACATATTTATTCTTATTTTTTATTTCTATTATCCTTAAAATATTATTATTTTGTTACTTTTATTTTTATTTGTTATTCTATTTTATTTTTATTTATACAAGATTCACCTAGTTTAACTCCTTTCCTGTATTCATCTACGTATATATACTTTACTGTACTTTCATCTACATATATATGGATTATTATTAATATTATATACTTAATATCTTATGAATCTCGACTACCATAATACGGGCATTTGCCTAGCTTGGTAGTCGAAATACCATGTAAAACAATCCTGTAATAAACAAAATGAATAAAGAAAATTAAAAAAAATAATAATAATAATATGCACCTATATTTATGCCACAAAAATGTATGCAGAGAGATAAGTGAATGCAACTACAAAATCTCCGCACACTTACCCCATCACACAAAAATAAAAATAAGACTTAAGCATGATTTTGTCTCAAACTCGCCGTACTCTCATTCGCCGCGTACGGTTACCCCACGTGACTACGCAAATAACCTTGAAGAATTCAATTAAAAGAAGCACAATTAAAGTTATGATAGTAGGTATACGGAAGTGGTTCCCAATTAGTTTTTTACGAGTACCCCATTCCCATTGTAGCCATAATTAAAATAAAAAATTAAGTTTTTCTACGTTTATTTTCTTTAAAATCTTAATTCTTATTAATGGCGTAACAATTCTAATAATAATTAAAACCACATATTGTTATTTAAGTTTAATGGGACAAATGTGCACGTCTCTGAAAAATCAGTTTTTTTTAGTGAGCTTCAGTTGGCGAAGTTTCATGCTACTCAGATTGACCACTACTTCTGATTAATCTTTACTACGAATCGGTTTACATTATAAATACTAAAAAAACAATATTTGGAAAAAAATTAAGCTTTTTCTACCGTTTCCATTAAGTAAAACTAAAATAAAACTTTTAATTACTTTATAAAAAATATAATCGTAAACTACTAAGAAATATATTTTTTCATCAGAAATGCATGAACGCATGTAAGATTGTTAAAAATAGTGTAATGGCTAAAATTATCTGTGACGATTTCCATTGATTAACTTTTTTTCTTTCTTATAAAATTATTCACAAAATAAATTAAAAAAAACACTTTTGCGCTTGAAATCGTGATCTCTGGACTCTGTTTGCCAAGCGATTTTTACGCCTATTACCTATATTCGTGGCAATATAAGGCACACTAAGCAAGGGCGGATCCAGTATTTTTTCCTGGGGGGGGGGCACAATGGGCGGACGGGTAAAAAAATTAACTAACCTCACGTGCCCCTGGGGTTACGCGCACCACTAATTTGGGAACCACTGGTGTATGACATTCGGGTGACCTAAAAAGTATCTAAGTAACATAAACCAATCCAATCTTAAAAGATTGTATTTTGCCAATAATTTATTAAAGGTGGACATTTTTCAAGAAAGAAAAATCTTCTATCCAAGCAGAAAAATTCAAGAAAAACATAGTTAGGTAATTTAAATTATTCAGACGATTGCGCGATGACATTTAAGTTGGAAAACAGACTTTTTATCCTCCTGCGATGAAAGTTTAGTGTTGTAATATTCATCACTCACTTTCTATCCTTTCCCTTGACGACAAGGAGGTGTTACACCCTTCCCCCTCTCCGCTGCATTGTCTAAGTGCTAAAAATTCTATATGCAAATGACCTTTGTTAATTTCTCTTTGTACTGTACAACGCTACCCGACAAGAATATGAATGGAAGAATTATTATAAACATCCGGTGTTTAATGTACACCGCTCTTGTCAGTTCAGTTCAACATGGCGACTATAATATCTAATGAAATGAAAGAATAATATATCTAACAAACTAGTGCCCACTTACACTTACCTTAACCTATAAGCGAATTATAACCAATAATATTTATCTATACTGTAGTATAAAAGAATGTCGCTCTTGTTGTCTGTACGCTTAGATCTTTTAAACTACCGGGCTGAACAGGGCCGGCAAGCGGGCAGCGGGCTGGCAAGCGAGTGGTGTGGATTTGATATGTATGCAAATTAACAGATGGCATTGGTTATAAAGATTGGGTAATGGCGTTGTCAGTTAATGGCGTTGTGTTTCGTTAGCCACAGCAACGTGTGACCGGATCTGCTATTATATTATATTATTTTTTTTTTTTTTTACATGAACTCCACACAGGAGGCCCTGAGGAAAATAATTTCCCTCAGGGCCTATGTCATCTTTGAGGATGCTGTGTGGAGGGTTTTTTTTAAGGAAAGGGAGGAGAGGAGAGTTCTGGGAAGGAAAAGGGTTTAAGGGGTGGGTAGGAATCTGGGGTTCAGTATGTCCTGGTCATCCGCCTCCAAGACCTAGACAAACCTCACCCCATGAACCCGGGCACCCCTGCTAAATCACCAAACGTAGCGAACCGCTTGGGGTGACCTATGACAGAGGTGTTGGTTATCCAATAAAGGTTCCCGGGGCGGCGGTACCCATTCCCGCCTCCCAAATTGTAAATTATACGAGGTCATTTGCCTATCGCGGTTACTCGGTTGCTTTGTCCCGGTGACTTGATGTCATTGGATCCCAGTGGATCCGAGGAGCCGGCTATTTTTGGAACCAGTTCCTTTCGGATTTATAAAATTGTCACCCACACTCAAACTGGGCGAAGTCGGACCAAAAGCCGCTCGCAGTGCCTAGCAGCCAAAATCTGCGGAGCGGGTTTTTAACTGATAGTTATTTATTGTCGCGATCTCAGTTGTCTGGCCATAATACATCGAAATCTAGCGTTCACACAGAAATAAGGTCGATTATGGCATGAACTCGATAAAATCTGTTGTCCGATTTGCAATGCGATAAGCCAAGTGTGTTGGGCAGGTTATTTTTCCAGTAAATTTTGAACCGGTTCCTCAAAATAAAATAAAGTCACTAGGTGGATGCCAGAGAATTTCTGAGAAAAAAATTTTCAGTACTAAAATTTTGATATAAATTTTTTTGGCGCCTTTGGGAATGGTGATAAAATTAAATTATGTTTGTTGGGTGCACCGGGCAAACAGCAAAGCGCCATGATTAAAAAACAGGGTAAAGAAAAATATAATAACTCCGGTTCAATGACTTCTCACAATGGAATTTGTTCGATTTTCAAAATTGAAACTGATTGTCTGAACGATGCAGACAAGCTATTAAGTAGGTACTCGTACTAAAATTATTTAATAATTCTATATTTGAAAACTGTATTTCGTTCGTTTACGTTTTTGATAGAAGTCGTAATTTTTTCAAGTTTACTAGCGGTGTTCATTCGAAAAGTATGTTTCCAACGTTCTTTTAAGAAGCAATGTTCCTGAGGCATTTTTTTTTTATAAATAACTTTAACCTTAAACTTTTATAATTTATAATTTGGGAGGCGGGAATGGGTACCTCCGCCCCGGGAACCTTTATTGGATAACCAACACCTCTGCCATAGGTCACCCCAAGTGGTTCGCTACGATTGGTGATTTAGCAGGAGTGCCCGGGTTCATGGGGTGAGGTTTGTCTAGGTCTTGGAGGCGGATGACCAGGACATACTGAACCCCAGATTCCTATCCACCCTCAAACCTTTTCCTTCCCAGAACTCTCCTCTCCTTCCTTTCCTTAAAAAAACCCTCCACACAGCATCCCCAAAGATGACATAGGCCCAAGGGAAATTATTTTCCTCAGGGCCTCCTGTGTGGAGCTCATGTAAAAAAAAAAAAAAAACCAAAACCAAAACTAACTAACTAACCATCACGCTGTTTCTCCGCAAGGGTAGGCAGAGGACGGACCGCCAAACAACTAGGTCTTGGCACACACTCTTTGCCTCGTTCACATTCATACATCGTCTCATATATATTCTTCTATCATTCTGACTCTTGACATGGCCATGTCTTCCTCCCACGTTTCCGACTTCTTCTAACATTCACATTTGCGTCGTATATTATCCTTACACTCCTTTCTTCTCTCGCAACATCTTCGGTCTTTCTTCATTCGCAACATGCCCAAACCGTCTGTGGGACCCTTTCTTAATCATCCAATTTATACATTCTTTGCGAATCTCCACATTTCTTACACGATCATAGATGGTTTTTTGGTAAATCAGGCTCTATTGTGGACTGTTGGCGCTAGCAAAAAACTGTTTAAAGAAGTGAAGCTAAATACCTGTTTAGCTTCACAAATCCTGCAATTATAATGTCCCGTGATTTTCAAGGGTCTGCGTTAGCGTATTAATAATTTTCAAGCATAAAATGATGAATTTAAATTTGGGATGATGTAATGATAAAATGTATCAATCTCAGTGTGGCGCAACGGCCAATACTCCAGCAATTATTGCAATGGAATGCATATTTTGTTTGCTTTTCTTTCTTCAAGATATTGGCAATTTAGACGGCTAATTTACCACAATACAGGCATGTGCCTAGTATGGTGGTCGAAAAATCCCCAATTCATGTAACGAACAATTCATAGAATAAAGAAACTTTAAAAAAAATTCACCTTGGAAAACCTCTTTCCGTGGGAGTTATATAATTGAGTAGCTTGTTTAGCGTGGGATTGACGTATAGCTAACTCCAGCCAGCACGCGAGTCTTCGTCAGAACGAAATTTGCATATTGAACTTCTCCAACAATTCTTACGTTTAACACATAATTTTTCACACAGGCGTTGGAAAACCAAAATTATATTTTAAATAAATACAGAATTGTTGCACTATCGTGTGAAAAATTCAACGCACAACATTGCCACAAACTTTGGTCTTCCTAGTTATTTATTGATTTAAACGCCCAAAGGGTGTTGACGTATAACGCAGGACATGTTTTTTTTTAAATTACAATGAAAATAAAGAGTTTACAAAATACAGGTAACATAAAATATAAGGAAAAAAATTTAATGAAATATAAGAGTTGACACAAAGTAGGTAACATAGACTGTAAGTTAAGTGAAAATAGATAATCTGCCAATATTCTCCAAATCAACAATAATATCAAAAAAAAAATTTATATCGGTGTTCAAAATAGTTTATGAAATAGATCGAAATAGTTGGCACATAACGGCGTTTGAAGTTTGCAAGTAATTGTTGTAAAATATGTAGGTCCATATTGTTTAAGTATTTACCAAGGCTGTAAACGTTGTGTTGAGGAATGTAAACTATAATTGGAATGAGATGTATGCATATAAAATGTTAATTTTGGTCACACACTTGTTTCATTTTAAACATTAAAGTTATAATCCCAAACTATAAATCCTAGATTTTTAATGTTCTATAGTGGAGTAAGATTCTATCACACTTAGGAATCGTACCCAGGATTTAATATTTTTTTTTTACACAGGAGATTATCACACAAGAGACCCCGAAATAATTTCCCTCAGGGCCTGTATCATCTTTGGGAATGCTGGAAATAGGTAGGAAGGAAATAGAGGGGTGGGTATGAATCTGTGGGTCAATGTGACGGACGTATGAATTCATCCCTCCCACAGTGGTGCATGGCGATGGGTCAAGAGAGTTCGGAGATGTCTAAGTTAGATCTCCCTTAAACAATCTCTCCCGATCCGGTCCGCCACGCAGTAGGTGGGCAAACGCAGTGACCGTAAAGACCTAAACAAACCTCACCCCCTGAACACGGTTATAGGTTATCCAATAAATGGTATCTGGGGCGGCTGTACCCATACCCGCCTCCCAAATTGAAAAAAGTCACAATTTAAGGTTTTATGCGAAAAGTTATTTCACTATAAATATTGAGTATTGCTCCTAGACCCTTAACATAGTCAATAGATGTCGCATATTAAAAATAAAAATGGATATACTTATACACGACACTATTTAGATTGCAATTGAATCGGGTAGAATCTTAAAACCGCGAATGAGATAGCAGCCAAAATAAAATATTGGTAGTTATTAGTCAAATTTAAATATGACAGAAGTTGCTAGGGTCGAATATGCTCAGTGATAGGGCAAATTACCAGCAAGGCTGAGGTCCTGGGTTCGATTCCTAAATTCGACCGAATATTTGCCCAATTTTTCCGTTTTTCGTTTGAGAGTGTTTAATGATTAAATATGCATATTATTAAACTTAATTTATGTTAAAGGAAAAATTACGTACCTAATAAGGAACTCCAGTGAAAAATATTATGGCTTTAAAAAATATGTTCATATAGACCAATAAACGCTGATTCTGAATATATAAGTTTTATTTAATAATATTAATAGCAGAGTTCTTAAAAAAATATTAAAAAGTCCATTTTCAATCGGGTCGTAAAAACACGCCGTCAAGTTGGCATTATTAAAATTTTAGTGGTGACGTCACTGTTCGACGTGTCGTGACGTCACCGTAAAGTCATTGCACGGGAATGTAAGATAAGACACAAGCCATCGTATTAATTTATTCGTTTATTTACATACTGTTTATAGAGATTTAGTTGTTGTGTTTATTGAAACATTATTTGGGTCTAAATAATGTTTAAAAAATAAAGGTATCTCTTATTAGTTTATCTCTATTATTGAAAATATTCAAAAACTACTGCACAAAAAAAATAGTAATGCTACTTCTAGGAAGAATACTTCGAACAATGGAATTCAAAATGGCGGCAGTTGATCAGCCGATTGCCCGATCCTATAGAAAATTTTCAGGAGTGATGACGTCACACGATTCACCATACATACGGTGGTTTTCGAGGGGTCTTGAAAAATTAAAACTTTGACAATTATTTTAACTATTAAAACTAACTCTAAAAATAAGAATAAAAATGCAGATCTAAGTAAGAATGTTGGAAAATTGGACTGGAGTTCTCTATTACCACAATTTCTGGACTATAAGACAATTAATTTTAAATCTCATTTGGCTCTCGTAGGTACCTACTCAACGGCCGTCACATTATAAAATCGGAATCATCTCTTTGATAAGATAAAATAGGTACCTATGTAACCTTTTCGTATTTTAAATTGATTTCATTAATCCCGTAATCCTCTAACTAGCAAAGGCTATTTGAATGAAAACGTTATCGTTTTCATTGAAGACGGTTTCGTTTTATTTTAACCAGCTTTACACTCCAGCAAATTTATATTTGAAAAAAAATATCAGCAGACAGCAAAATGAAGTCTACATTTTTTACTCCAAATTTGCTCAGGAATCGCTAGTTAAAATCTTTCGGGAATGTGCTGTTACACCCTGCATGTATAATCTCTCACCAGATATTTCATAGAGACATGTCGTTGGTCCCGATCCTTGTAACAATAAATTTATAAAAGCGTGTCAACCAATCTTTCATTTTATCTATGTTTCATTTGTTTTTAAAATAATAAAACTTAAAACTTGGAGCAGGTGGATGAGTTTGTGTATCTGGGTAGTATGTTTACGAGAGATGGGAAGGGTAAATGCAAGTAACTACATTCATGGAGGACTGAATGCCGTTGGCGCTAATAAAAAAAACTACCTAAAGAAGCGAAGCTAGCAGTCTACAACGGAGTGCTGGTACCTACCCTGATGTGTGACAGTGAGGCATGGAACTGGCAGAGGAAGGATGAAAGAAGACTGAATGCTGTTGAAATGATATCCCTAAGGCGTTTGTGTGGTAAAACCATGTATGATCGTGTGAGAAATGTGGAGATCCTCAAATAATGCAAGGCTGATGTAAGTGTAATGAGTAAGATCAAGAAAAGATGGTCAGATGGTTTTGGCATGTTTTTTTGATATTTTTATATATGAATACCGCACAAGAGTCCCAACTGACTCGTCTGGAGCCAGTGGGACTATGGCATCCCCAATTGGGGTATGTTGTGAGATTGAAGGTAATGGGGAGGGGAAGGAGATAGGGAAGAGGAAGATGGGGAAGTACCTGGCTATTCAGATCTGGTCACCAAACATGGCTAAAGCCATTTCAAGCAACATTTCAATTCTGAATGGTGGTCTTACACCAGGGCGATACTGAGAGTATCTTCCACTGTGGAACGTGCCGCAAATATACTATATGTTATTTTCAATGGATAAATTGTGAAATAACACAAATTAATCAAATAAAATTTATTTGCCACGCCGGGATACGATCCCGCGACCTTCGGTGTGCCAGTCAAGAGCCGTAGTTAGCCGAGTGTAGAGCGAATGAACGAATAAAGTAATGTAAGAAGAATATATGACGCAAATGTGAATGGTAGAAGAAGCCGGGGGCGCCCGAGGAAGACATGATCAAGACACAATCAAGTGAATCAGATACTTGAGACGGGCCATGTCAAGAGTCAGAATAATAGAAGAGTATGTATGAGACGATGTATGAATGTGAGTGAGGCAAAGAGTGTGTGCCAAGATCGAGTTGTTTGGCGGTCCGTCCTCTCTGCCTATCCCTGCGGAAACGGCGTGATGGTTAGTTAATTAGTTAGTAAAACTTAAAATTGCCGTCCCTTTATTCGTTGCATCCATTTAAAAGATGGCCAAGAACACCCTTGAAGGGTGAAAGCTGAAAAGATTGAAAATAAAACTTTATATACCTACTTACTTTAAGTTATAAGCCACTATTTTAAACCACCCTGTTTAAACTTAACAAGTTTAGCTTCAAAGCGATAGCACGCGAAAATTCTGTGAAACGTGTATCCGGCGGTTTTCAGTGGCTGCGTACGTCATCTACGTGGGACGTGATCCCTAGTACAGTCGTCGTAAAAGAAAAATATATACACGTATTTTAAAGTTGCCCGAACGTTGCTCCCAATGATTTCAGCCAAAGAATCCGGACGCACGAACCAAAGTCAGAAAAAACATAATTTAACAGGAAAGGGGGCCCAATTGACCCCACGGAAGGCTGTAAAATCGCTGGTTTATAAGGGATAAAGGAAGCGGTTTGAGTCTAAGGTTGGTCATGCATGATGCCTACGAAATGAAAACTTGGTTCTACACGGCTTGACTGACGACAATTATTTCTTATTAAATTTTGTAAAAACTAGTACTGTAATGCAAAATCGGGTGTTTTTGTTATGAAAATTAGATAGCTTAGAAATATTTTGGATGCGAATACATATTTCCTTTGGAATAATCGACTATTTTTTTTAAGTGAAACTTCTGTAGCCTCATTGTGATTTGAAATTTGGATGAAACGGAAGTGCGTCACTAAAATTTATTATTTGACGGTCTTCTGTTCTAATATAATGCGGTAAATTCACGGCTAGGCGAGAGCCTCCAATAGCGCAGCGGTATAAAGCGCCTGACTCTCAGCGCCCAGAGAGACATCCAGCGAACGGAGGTTCGAATCCTACCAAATCAAAAAAAAATTAACATTTTTATTTTTGTAAAATTAATACCTACCCAATCTTTAAACCAATTAAAAAAACAGGCAAAAGAAAAGAAAGCTACATCTCGTGACTTTCTAGTTTCACTTCTACCGCATGTGAATTGCACAATCGATTTTAATAAATTAGTATTTTAGTAGCCCAGAAAAAAATAATTATCAAGCCTATAAAAACTGCTTTATAGTTCAAAATCTCCTACTTAAGAACCCCTTTTTGGTTGTGATTTTATTGTACAATGTGGAAAATTAAATTCTTTAGATTTAGACAATGATCGTAAAACATTTTAACATTTGTGCCTGAATTCTCAAAATAAAATAAAACACGCTTTTTTGCAAGTATTTTTTGCCGTTGTAGCAAAAATTTTTTTTTTCAAATAGCAATTTTTCGTATGAAGATTTTCAGAATTCTTTCAGTTAAGGAATGCGCCGCATCCACAAACTGAAAGACCTTCGAACGAAATTTGAAAAAAAAAAAAAATTTTAACTTCGACAAGATCAAAACGTCGTAATTTTCAATCTTAGCACTCTAGCTCACTGAAAACTCGCGGACCGCCACTGGTACCCAGGTGAATTTGTTATTGTTTTTGTAATTTTCTTTACTGTTTTAGCAATGATTTGGTTTTTATACTGTTTTGCAAATAAATAAATAAAAACCCATACTTTTATTGGCTACTTGAATCGCAGTCAATCTATCTGCGACTACAAATATGTACATGTACACATATAGAATTGCCTGTTAAATATGTGCGAATTATGTAAAATAGCAGACTTGCAAACGACCACGACACAAGGTTCGCATTTAGTTAAACAAGTCTTGTCAAATTTGTTTTGTACACATCTTGAATAATGTCAACAAAAGAGGGATGGGAGAAAGATCTCCCGGACAGAGAAATGCTAAGATGTTGGCGTTTTATGCCGCATACCACATACAGAGCATCCTTTCTGGGCTGCGATTCTGCAATAACGATCAAGAGTTACTTTATTACGTTACGCGCTAGAATGAAAAATTACTCGTCGTCTCGACAAACTTTGTCGAATGTTTCATTTTTATGTATTCTTTAATGTCGAAGGGTTGAAGAGATGATTATATTGGCAGCCCTGTGAATATTGTCTTTTTATTTCTGATGTTTTTCACGTTTCTGTGGTGTGAATTTGAAATTACGACCGCACTTTCTTCGAAATGCTGGGGCTGGTAGGTATATTAATTACTCAAAAGCAAAAATGACTGGTAACTACCGCGGAAAAGAAATTTAATGCTGCTAACACATGCAAAAGGACAGATTAATTGGGAAGTTAATTTTCGTATGAAAACTATCTATCCTCCGGCGAAATATTCTTGTTGGGCTCAAAGCCTCTGCTTCAGTTTGATCTATATTATATATTGTAGCCAATGTCACCAGTAAATCAGCCATTATAATGGAACCCTAGAACAATTTTGTATAAATATATCCGTACAATGCTTGTTCTTCTTGTACCGAGGTAAAACTCTCGACTCATAATCCGAAGGTCTCGGGTTCGGACCTACCGTGAGCAAATAATTTTTTTGATTGGTTTATGGTATTTCACAATTAATTCATTAACAATAACATAACAGTATATCTGCGGCACGTTCAAGAGTGGAAGATACTCTCAGTATCGCCCTGGTGTAAGATCTGCACCATTCAGAGTTGAAACGTTGCTTGAAATGGCTTTAACCGTGTTTGGTGACCAGATCTGAAAAACCAGGTACTTCCCTAACATCTTCTTCCTCATCTTCCTCTTCCCCATTTCCTTCTCCTCACAACATACCCCAATTGGGGATGCCATAGTGTCACTGGCTCCAGGCGGGAGCAGTTGGGGACTCTTGTGGGGTATTCACATTAAAAAAAGAAAAAAAAGAAACGATCTTAGGTTAGGATACGAAGTCCTGGATTTGGACAGTTTTGTAGGTGTCGACTTGTTCGACGTGTTTGTTGTTATGACTTTTGACGTTTGGCGTCTAAGTATATTCCTTCGACGAGACTCGAGAATAACCAAATTGATCAAAGTAAGTAAATTCGGCAGCGATTGCGAGCGGCCTCGACTGGAGAATCGATCCCCAGTACCCACAATTACAATTGTGCGAAAGACTGTGAATTTCACAAATACGACGGTAGAAGAATGAAAGGACACAAAATAACAGAAGTAGGTATTTCGTGAAGCTATTAAATTTTATTTATTTATTTATTTATTTATTTACATATGCATATATATTACAATACATTACAATATGATACTTTGTCTGTCCAACTGGGCAGAATACCCGTTTCAGGACAGCCAAATTGTATATTTAGTTCATAATATTCTTAACAAAGGAATGGTTTCGTTCAAGATAACACGGGAATTTGCTTCTGTCAAGACAACTTTTGAGAAAATTAAGAATTGTATATAATTAATGGATGGTTTCTTTAGGTCTTTAAAAGAATCGCAAAGATGTGATTTTTTTCAAGGTCAATTTGGAGTTTTGGATTTGTTTTCTTTAGTGAGATCACAAGTAGGAGATTCTTTCCAGGCCATTAAAGAGAACATTTACAATTGCATAGTCATAATTTACACATTTATAAAGCAATATTTGATATATTTTTTTTTTTTTTTTTTTTTTTTTATTATTTATTGAAACATTTATTATAATTACAATTTTACAACTAAATATTTTTTTTTACAGGTTTTTTTTTTTTACTACCCTTCCATTAAAAGCATTTGCTTGTGTATGGAAGGGGAGTGTACATAAATGCTATTAGTTATTAGTTAGGTATAAGTTAGTACTTAAATAATTAATTGTACATAAATATATGTGAGCTGCAGTATTTATTTGATAATGGTGTGTTTTTTTTTTTTTTAAAGAAAGAATGTTATGGAGAACTAAGATATTTGTAAGATTAATTGACAGTAGTTCTTTTCTTAAGAACATCTTTAAAATGTCTCTTGACAGAGAGCAGCATTCGGGCCTTATCATTGATGCTTCTGATTTCCTCTGGTAGACGATTAAAAAAATTTCTTCCCTGATAAGTATAATGATGCTGTGCAAAAGACGTATTTAGTTTTGGGCATAGAAAAACATGTTTAAGTCGAGTTCTGTTTTCATTTAAAAATGGATATTTATCTTTTTCTTTTATTATTTGAATTACTGAATTTTTAATATATAAATCTTTAAATGTGGGTACTTGAAATTCTTCAAACAGGCGTTCTGTTGGAATATGAATTCCCAATGTATTTATAACTATTTAATTTTAATAAAATACTATAATTTTTAGAATTTCTTAAATAGTAGAAATTACACAATTATAATCCAACTATATGACAAATGATTTTTTAAGCTCGTTTTGGAGAACATTAATTTATTTAGTTGTTTATTTATTTCTTTTATTTTACGCCCAGATGGCTTTTATATAAATAATAAGGCAGTACCTCCATCTTTTACATGAGAAAACAAATAGTTTATAAAGTTACGATGGGAATAAAAAGTATATAAATTAAATAAAAATATAGGCAACAAAATTTAGTACAGTGAGATATATAATATTAATATGTTACGATTAAAAAAATACGTACATAATATAAAAATCCAACCAGCAAATTTAAAAGTACGTGATCCAAGGTTTGCAAAATTGCAACATTAACCGTATCTTTTACACCTATAAGTATGTTTTGATGTATCAAGCCGATGCGATGTATCGATGGTACCGACCTCATGTACCTCTCTATGGAGTTGCAGGAGTTCGAAACCATCGGACCTATCCAATTTCGAATTCAATATTTTAGGTAAAAAAGTTAACCCATTTTTTTCAATGAAATTACAAAGGCATTACATCTAATTACATTAATAATTGCATTCCGAATAAGTGAATGGTTTCTTTCGGGAGATCACAATTATGAGATTTTTTCTGGGTTATTTTGGAGAACATTTGCAGTTGCATAATTAGAATTTACACATTTATACACCAATATTTGACATATGAATTTCCAATGCATTTATGACCATTTAGTTTTAATAAATGTACTATTATTTTTACATTTACCTAAGTAAAAGAAATTATCCATTTATAAACCCGACTATATGAATATGAATTTCCAATGTTATAGAAATTTTCAAAAATTATTTTTGAAATGTCTAGACGTTATTTTACAAGAATCAAAGACCAGTCGTTATTTTACACGGATCAAAAAACAGAGCAAAAGTTTTATTTTATGCATTAACATAAACTTTTTAGTACATATTAGGGATGTGAGATTGTGTTAGCATATGTTCGCTCTCGACTCTCCCCATATCCAGAAGCCAGTTGCTAACCAATTTCCGTAAAATACTTGTACTTTTCAGTTTCCAAGCATCGGGTATGAAGTTGAACAATTTAGGCCCTAAGTATGAGTATTGTCTTTGGGCATGTGATGTGTTTGTAGTAGGCGGAATTACTGGATTCCTCCCTGCATGACGGGTGTTGTGGAGATGAACGATGGATGGATAGTGGTGTCGGTGTTTTTGTGTATGTAAAATAATTTTTCTTATGTACAGTTGCCGTACATCAAGAACTCGTATCTCTTGAAATAATAGCTCACTGGGATACCTAAATGGTTTCTTAAGGATGACCCTTAAAAGTGATTTTTGTGCTTTTGCTAGGGGATCAATTATTGTTTTGGAACAGCCGCCCCATCCCAAGGATGCATATTCTAGCAGTGAGTTACACAAGGCATGGTACATTTGTTTCAGATCTTTTACGCAAAGAATATTTCTAACAGACATGAATAGATGAGTAAGTTTTCTAATCTTTGTAGAAGTTGAAACAATATGTTCGTCCCATCTCAGAGACTTATCTATGATAATTCCTAGATATTTTATACTATCGACACATTCTAAGTTTAAGCATTTACATGTGGTCCGGTCAATACAATGGTGAATAATGATGTTGTGTATTTCTTTTGGTTCTCCTGCTTGTGTTGCTCTGAAATGGATGAATTTGGTTTTACCTAGGTTAAGTGTTAGGAGATTATTGTCTAACCATTGTTTGACCTTGTTTAACCCTACTTCTGCTTTGCTGTGAACAACATTCCAGCTTTTGTCTTCAAATAGTAAGACTGTATCATTAAATTGGCGTTCCCTGCATAAATTCACGAATTCACCCTACAGCATTTTTATACACAGATTAGACACGTACCATATTATTAAATAAAATAGTGATTTTTGGCTCCACGAGTTATTTCTTTTTTTGATTTTATTTCTTGCAATAGATAATTCCGCAGCCGAAAATTATTTTTTTTTTATTTACATTAGCTTCATTAGTGAGGCTCCAAGTAAAAAATAATCCCCCAGAGCCTATTACATATTTGAGGATGCTGTGTAGAGGCTCTTTTTCGAAAGTACGAGGGGTTGGTAGGAATCTGGGAGTGACAGATGTATGAATCCATCCCTCCCACTGAAGTGCAAGGTGATGGGTCGAAAGAGTTCGGCTGGAAAGGTCTAGGTTAGGTCTCCCTCAACCAGTCTTCCGAACTGGCTTGCTACGCAGTGGTCAAGCGCATTGGCCGCTAATACCTAGACAAACCTCATCCCATGAACCCGGGTACCCTTGCTAAGTCACCAAACCTAGGGTGACCTATGGCAGGGGTGTTTATTATTCAATAAATTGTTCCCGGGGCAGCGGTACCCATGCCCGCCTCCCGGATTTATTCGTGTATTTAGGTATAGCAATTCTGCAAGTTTTTGGTAATTATTCACAGATTATGGAAATTAGGAGAAGAAACAACTATTTACGTAAACAAATTAGGTTATTAGTTAGAGGGATCTTAGTTTGGGTAAATTAATTAATTCGTGCATATGGAGATTAAAACGAAACTTACGCAAATTTCAATCTAAACAAATCCAAAATGGCGGCAAAGTGATCGTTTTACATGGGAAATTTTGAAATTTGATTGAACAAAAACGGAATTTTAACGCATCTTTTACCATCTATCAAAACGTAATTAGTTGTTTCTTGTGGTAATTAAGTTATTTATTTATTTATTGTTCTTATACGCCCGTAGGGGCTTTTACATAGATTATAAAATAATATTTAAGATATCGAGGATTACACATACATAGAATTTATACCAAATGTTATAAAAGTGAAAAAACTTTTAAGAATATACAAGTAGTTTTTAAAGAAAAAACCACTTGTATATTCTTGCTTAAAACTGTGAAATATTTTAAACAATGTAATATTTAACAATAACATAGAACAAAATATAATATAAAACATTACAATAACACATCAAATCGTTAAATATATTATACCCACGTTACAATAATTTGTAGGATTCCACAAAGTATTGGTTTAAATTGCATTTTAGAATGTAAAGGGACTCAGCGAATACATCTACAATACCACCAAACTTGTTGCCTAAATCATGCATCCTATTGGTAAGTGAGTGTGATTGATAGTTGGTTGTGTATGTGTTGCAAAAGAATGTTATATTTTGTCTAGTATTCCTTGTCGGTACATGGAGTTTAATACTAGAAACGATGGCAGGGCTGTCAATTAGGTTGTTCATAACTCTGTACAATAAAATTAGGTCTGAAATGATTCTTCTGTCAGACAGCGTAATTAAATTTAGTCGATTCATTAAACTTAAATAATTAATGTTTTCTATTGGAATTTTGAGTTTGAAATTTAAGTACCTAAAAAATTTGTGTTGAACACGTTCTATTTTGTTAGAGTGTACTTTATAGAAAGGGGACCAAATAGGTGAATTATATTCTACTTGACATCTAACTAATGAAATGTACAGGTTTTCATGCAATCCATGGACTTAAAATCAGTTAGGGTTCTACAAAGGAAGCCAAGAATCTTTAAAGCCTTATTAGTTATATCATCTATATGTGCTGTGAATGTTAAGTTTAAATCGAATATAACTCCCAAGTCGCGAATTTGTAATACTGGTGTTAATTTAACATTATTTAAATTATATTCATGTAAAATATGAGAATGAGTTCTGGAAAATCGTATTACTTGACATTTCTCAATATTCAAAAATAACATATTTTGTTCGCACCATTTAAAAAATTCATCTAAATTAGCTTGTAAAATTAGGCAATCATATATATTTCGTATTCTTTTAAACAATTTTAGATCATCTGCAAAAAGTAAGACTTGTACATCTTTAAATATGTTTAAAATGTCATTAATGAATATTAAGAAGAATATTGGGCCGAGGTGGGACCCTTGCGGGACACCACTTGTGGCCTCGAATACGTAGGATTCTATTAAATTAATCCTGATACTAAGCACTCTATTACTGAGGTAACTGATAATCCATGTCAATAAACTTCCTTTGATGCCTAACAGTCGGAGTTTGGATATAAGAATGTGATGTCGAACCTTATCAAATGCTTTACTGAAATCGGTGTATATAGAATCCACTTGTTGTTTCAGACTAAGGGATTCGGATATGTAATTATTATAGATAGTTAAATTACTTTAGGTAGATCGACCTCTGATAAAGCCATGTTGGTTAGGAACAATAATATTGTTGATAGGTTTTACAATGGTATCTAATACTAATGACTCGAAAAGTTTGGGTAAAGCAGACATAATACAAATACGTCTATAGTTTGATATATCGCTTTTGTCACCTTTTTTATGAAGTTGAAACGTAATTAGTTGTTTCTTGTGGTAATTAAGTTGAAACGTAATTAATTGTTTCTTGTGGTAATTAAGTTGAAACGTAATTAGTTGTTTCTTGTGGTAATTAAGTTGAAACGTAATTAGTTGTTTCTTGTGGTAATTAAGTTGAAACGTAATTAGTTGTTTCTTGTGGTAATTAAGTTGAAACGTAATTAGTTGTTTCTTGTGGTAATTAAGTTGAAACGTAATTAGTTGTTTCTTGTGGTAATTAAGTTGAAACGTAATTAGTTGTTTCTTGTGGTAATTAAGTTGAAACGTAATTAGTTGTTTCTTGTGGTAATTCAGTTTAAACGTAATTAGTTGTTTCTTGTGGTAATTAAGTTGAAACGTAATTAGTTGTTTCTTGTGGTAATTAAGTTGAAACGTAATTAGTTGTTTCTTGTGGTAATTAAGTTGAAACGTAATTAGTTGTTTCTTGTGGTAATTAAGTTGAAACGTAATTAATTGTTTTTTGTGGTAATTAAGTTGAAACGTAATTAATTTTTTCTTGTGGTAATTCAGTTTAAACGGAATTAGTTGTTTCTTGTGGTAATTAAGTTGAAACGTGGCATAATTTCCAAAATCTGTGCATAATGAAATTATTGTTATTTTATCAATACTTCTAAACTGTTCACTTGTTCACATCTTTAACCACTCAGGAATCGGGAGTATTTATTTCAGATGATAAAAATATTTCCGCTTTACAATAAAATTCAAATAAATTGAATTTTTCTGAACATATCCCAAAATAAAAAAAATATTGTTTTTGAAAGGTGATGAAATACGTTTGCAAATGTTCGAAATAAAAACATAATTATTTTTTTTTAAATTAACACAAACATAAAAGTTGTAAAATTACTGACGTCGAAAAAAAGAAAAACACACATATTTTATTATGCAAATGTATTATGAACGTTTTTATCACCTCACAATTTTGTTGTTTCAAAAAAAAATAATGAATTAAAAGTTCTCGAAATTTTATACATTTTTCATTAATTGCTATCAGAAAATTTGGTTTCGAAGGTGCACTTTTAAATTTTTCAATGGTTAAATTCAAGATTTTAATATAAAGCGTGCAGTTTTCTCTTTCTAACATCGTGTAGGACATATTTCTCATCATGGCAGTAAGGGAGATACAACCATTTTTTGTGAACTGTGTGAGCTGGGACAAATTTGGTCTCCTGTGATTAAACGGGTTAAAATTCTCTAAAGAAATGTTTTATTCTGGTAAAGTATCAATGCTGAAAGTGCACATGACAGCCAGTATGTCTGTAGAAACCTTATTAAATTAGGTACTACAGTCACGGCCACATTCTGGATTCTGGGCTACTAACAGAACAAACTCAGGCCAGATCCGGGGGTCCTCCCCCTCCCTCCAACCTTTTCTGTTTGTTCCTTCCTTTCTCCTAACAATGTATCCCTTATTGGGGTTGCAACAACTCTCTAGTTTTGCCAAATTAATCTCCTGTTCTGTACAATTTAAAGATAAAATAATTACAGTCTCTTTTTATTTTTTTTAAGAATATACCAAATGGCCCATCGAAAATTATACAAAAAGGTTTTAAAGCATGAAATAATCGTCACCTCAGTTGAACAAGTTTCTAACTGATTTTTTTTTTATGATCTTTTAATGCAAAACCATTTCTTTTGCCCATTCCTATAACCAAAATAACTTTCACAACCATCTGTATAGTTTTTTTTTTCCGTAGGTACTTGTATGGCGAACTTTTAGCATCAAGTTTTTAAGGCTATCATTTATTTTTCATAGAAATCTCGGGGTCAGTGTGTCCAGGAGAGATGGAAGAATGAATCTATCCCTACCACTCCGGTGAAAGGCAATGCTCCGAGAGAGTCCTGCTATAGAGGTCAAAAGATCTCCCTCAACCAGTCTCTTCCGATCCGACCTGCGTGCAGTAGGTGGGCAGACGCATCCGCCGCCAAGATGCTGACAAACTTTACCCCACGAACCCGGGCACCCCTGCTAAGTCACCAAACGTTGCGAACCACTTGGGGTAGGTGTTATAATAAATAAATAAATGGTACCCATACCCGCCTCCCAAATAACAAGATATGAACGAGATAAAAAAGTGAAGTGATAGTTTGGTTGCAAATTCATTAAATAAAAGGAAAGTGTATTTTTAAATTTTTAATTTTTCGAAAATTTTCAAACTTTTAATGGAAAATGTTTGGGGTACCTAAGCTTTTTTATACTTTTTTCATATTTAAAGTTATCGCAATTTTTAAACACTAAAGTATACTTTAGTGTTTAAAATACAAAAATCACGAAGATAATTTTATCTTTTTTTTAAAAATGGTATTTGTTTTTATGACATCTTCAAAAATAAGAAATATATGGGACATTTAAAATAGCTTGGAAAAATTCAGAAATTTGTTATGGAAAACAGTGTATATATCGCAGGCAATTCGTAAAATCAGGCCGATCATAATGCGCCTGAGGCACTTCACGATCTGCCGCCAGGCCCTTCACGAAGTAGCTAGGCGCATCACGATCTGCCCGATTTTACGATCGGCCGCCGACATATACAACAGATCAACTACTCTCTTTATGAACTATTGTTTTGTCAGTTTCTAATTAGTAAAGTTTTCACATATACGGTTAATTCAATTGTATAAAATACTAGCTGAACCGGCCACGCGTTGCTGTAGCTAATGAAACACAACGCCATCTACTGGATGGTTACCCAAGCGTTATAACCACCGCCGTCTGTTAATTTACAAACAAATAAAATCCACACGACCCGCTTGCCAGCCCGCTCGTCCACCACATACAGACATTCTCCTTTATCTATCTATATAAATAAAAATGTATCGCCGAAATGTATGTACGCGCATAACTTTCGAACGACGCCGACGGCACCAAATTGTATAATTATGTTTTTGGTGTTCGTTATTGTCAGGACAAGTTTTGTAAAACTACTGGTGAGCTCTGGCGTTAAGAAATTTATATAAAAATTTGCAATAGGTGGCACGTGAGCTGTTTGAAAACTAAATGTACCGGGACTGAATGTATGGAATGCGGGAGGGGGGAGGGGAACTCGGGAGGGGGTTCGCTGGGCTGGGGAAGGGGGGGGAGTGGAGAGGGAAGAGGGAAGGTGGAGTAGGCGGTATGGTAACGCGAGAGGGGAAGGGGACGCGGGAGAGTAAGGGTAGGTGAAAGGGGGACCCGACAAATGGGAAGGAATACGCAGGGAAAAACAATTTATTTTTTAAATGGCATAGTAACGCATGCCGGGTACCAGCTAGTGTATTATATATATCAACCAATTTACACAAAACCGTGTCAAATTATATACCTAAACCTTCATTATGAATCACTCTATCCGTTCAGTAGTTTATGAGTTTATCGCAAACAGACAGACAGACAGATTCACGATGTTTTTTAATAAGGCTGAATATCTTAAAAATTAAATTATCTTTTTTATAAGCTTTGCAGGTTATACCTATGTTACATTATTTTTATTTGAAATCTTTAACATTAAGGAAATTGAACGTTAAAGTTACAATGCGAAACCGCCCATTTCAACTTTGGTGTGCAGGTGGAAATTATTGCAAGGAGCACTTTATAATCCAATGAATATTGCGGGAGAGGAAATTACGGCACTTATTATTACGGAAAGACAGAATTTATGTAAATTAATTTAAGCCACTCAAACTCTACCTAGAGAACTACAACCCTTTCAAATTTAATATGAGTCAGCATACATCTCAATCTGAATATAATAAACTAGTAGTTCATGTTCATAATACAAGACTAACTGCAAATGATGGACTTATAATTCCCAGATACCTAAATAAATACGGTCAAAGAACTCTAGAATACCTTGTTCCAATAATTTACAACATGTTACCCAACGCAATAAAAAGCTGTGAATTGAGTTTCAGAAGGAAATGTACGCTAAAAAAATGGTTAAGTGAAAGAACTTTTTTGTACTAATTTCTGTTATTTCCGCTTTTCGTTTTAATGTTTTTTCCATTATTATTTTCTCTTGTCTTTTCTTTTATTTCTTTCATTTTCTCTGTTCTGTATTTCTTATAAATTTTATTAACAACTTTTTTTCATGTACCTGTATATTTTATGTACCTGTCTCTTCGACTTGGTCGAAGACCTGTCTCAATTTAAAAAAAGGCAAAAGAACCCGTTGACAAACTGATATCAATCAGTTTAACCGGACTTAATTTAAAAATGTAAAAAACCTGTAAATAAATAATAAAGGAATTTTATTAATTAAAAAAAAAATATATCCAATTCATATCTTTTTAAGTAGATGAAATTTGTGATAGTGCTTTTAAACATATGGATTTTTGGTTTAATTTTTCAATTTTTGACTATTCTGAGTAGTACTGTATTAAAATATAACTAGCCGTTGGAAACAATAGTTATATTATTTCAACGTCCAACGCTGTTGAAAATAATTAGCGCCAACAGTTGAAATATAATACCTACATATTATTCAACGCAGTCAACGATTCAACTGCCTAATAAATAAAAATGGTTAAGAGTTTGTACTTCGTGAACAACATTACTCGATATTTTAAATGGTCTTTTGGTTATGTACGTACCTACTGCACGTTTTTTTTTTCCCATCCAATACCGCCGATACGCAGCGCCATGGAACAATAAAAAATTATCAACGACAAGCAAAAAAATAACCTATTGATAATTGTCAATGTCGGTCGCCTAACAGTTATGTTTTGTACCTATTGTTTTCAACGGTGTTGGAATGATTAAGTCAAAAGGGTCAAGAGATCACACTTCGTGAACGATATTATACCCAATTACACAAGGTCTTTTGGTAATGTACATACCTACTGCACGTTTTATTTTATTTTCCCATCCAATACGGCCGATACGCAGCGCCAGGGAACAATCAAATTTATCAACGACAAGCAAAAAATAACCTATTGATAATTATCAAAGCCGGTCGCCTAACAGTGACGTTTTGAACCTATTGTTTTCAACAGCGTTGGAATGATAAGTCAAAAGGGTCAAGAGATCACACTTCGTGAATGATATTATACTCAATTAGACATGGTCTTTTGGTAATGTACGTACCTACTGCACTTTTTTTTCCCGTCCAATACGGCTGATACGTAGCGCCAAGCAACAAGCGAATTTATCAGTGACAAGCAAAATATATCTTCAACAGGATAATATTTTCAACACCGAAACCAACGTCTTCCAACAGTTTCAACTTTCAACGTTATTATAGGATTATTATTACGTGTGTGGGGCGTGGGGCATAGAGATAATAATAATTAATAATACATCAATGATTCGGGGAACCACCCGTTAAAGGGGATTCCTTAATACGATTTTGATATATTTTTTGTTAGTATCGTGTCGATCTCCTATTATAGTTGCGTCAACGTCGACGTTATTTTCAACAGCTATTTTCAACAGTTGAAAATTGCCAACGATAACGACGTTGGCGTTGGATAGAATTATCGTCAACGCCCAGTACTAATTCTGAGGGATATTTTTTTTAACTTTACACAGCACACAGGAGGCCATGAGAAAAATGATTCCCATCAGAGCCTGTCATCCTTAGGGTTGCTGGGTGGAGGGTATTTTTAGGGAAGGATGGAGAGGAAGTTCTGCCAACGAAAAAGGCATGATGTGGGGAGGGTAGTTGAAATCTGGAGGTCAGTGTGTCCAGGTCCAGGAGTGACGAAGGAATGTGTATTTCCTCTGCGATGCAAGGCTAGAAAGAATCCTGTTTGAGAGGTCAAAGGTCTGCATCAACTAGTCTCTCCCGATCAGGCCTGCCACACAGTTGGTGGGCAGACACATCAGCTGCCAAGACCTCGCCCTATGAACAGATTCACCAAACGTAGTTAACCACTTGGGGTGACCTATGGCAGAGGTGTTGGTTATCCAGTAAATGATTCCCGGTGCGTCAGTAACTATTCCCACCTCCCAATTTAGAATTCCGAAATCAATAAAAAAAATTGTATTATGTATAAAATCGCGCAACACGATGTTTGTTCGAGATAAACTCCGAAAGTACTAAGTAAGTAACCGATTTTGATGAAATGATGGCGAACTGTGTGTAATTTAGTACAACTTAAAAGATAGGCTAGTTTTTTTTACTCAATTATTGACCTTAATATTTATTATTGCGAATTAAATGTTTGTTACACGAAAATGCTTTTTAATTATTTGTAAGTTCCGAATTTTGTAATTTATAGACACAGCACTTGGTTATCTAGGTTGGGTAACCATCCAGAAGATGGCGTTGTGTTTCGTTAGCCTCAGCAACGTGTTGCCGGGTCAGCTAGTACAATAAAAAATAAAGTGTACTATAATGTGCGTGCCTCTAAAACTCAGAAATGAGTCCCGGTACGATCAAGGGAGTTATACGGTGTGATAGCCCTCTATCCCCCATCCATGAAGAAGGTTCCCGTTTTTACCTGAAGGGCGTGCTTTTGAAGATATAAGGGCTGAAAGTTTCGCCCTCTAGAAATTTCGAGAACAGTCCAGAACATTCGAAAGTATTCTGCAGCATTTCACACTATTCCAGAACATTCTGGAATGTTGTGGAGTGTTCGGGAATAGTCAGCCTATCACGGCCATATTCAAGACTGTAATGAAGATTGTACCATAGGGAATAGGTAAGGCGCGTTTTCATCCCGCGACAAAATATCTCCGACATAATATCCTATGGTCAAAAAATCCTCCAACAAAATATCTACTAAAACCTTCTTCTTCCTGTGTCCTGTTCGTTCAACGGACGTTGGCTATCATGTTGGCTATGCGGCCTTTATTTACTGCGGCCCGGAACAGCTCTACCGTAGACTGGCCAAACCACTGTCTCAGGTTTTTCAGTCATGAGGTTCTCTTTCTTCCAGGGCCCCGTCTTATTTTAAGTATTCTTCTATAGATCCACAACTCGAATGCCTCAAGTCGCCTAATTAGTTCTTCAGTAAGCGTCCATGCTTCCATTACATAAAATAATATCGAAAACACGTAGCATCTGACAATTCGCATTCGTAATCCAAGGTTGAGATCATGACTGCAGAACATCTTTTTCATGAGGATAAAGGTTGCACGAGCTTGCTCAATGCGGCATTTGATTTCAACCGAAAATACTAAAACCTAACCTAACATAACTTTACAAGATTTCTGTATTATTTTTGTCCCATTTTACTATTTTAGAACAATAATATATATTTTTTATATGAATACCTCACAAGAGTCCCAGTTGCTCCCGGCTGGAGCCAACGTTTCAATTCTGAATGGTGGTCTTACACCAGGGCGATATTATGTATGAGTATTGTCTTCCACTCTATTTACAGGATGTCTGTGTTATTTTTGTCCCATTTTACTATTTTTTAACAATATTTTATTGTGTGTATTATTTTTGTCCCATTTTTTTTAAGCTTAGGTTAAATTAGGTTCGGTTAGATTAGGTTAGGTTAGATTAGGTTAGTTTACATTATGTTAGGTTAGGTTAGGTTTTAGTAGATATTTTATTGGGGGATGTTTTGTCATTTATCATTTTGTCGGAGGATATTTTGTCGCGGGTTGAAAAGTCGCCGAACCCAGGGAATATATTATACACTAACAGCCTTACTAAAAAACCCAGTGAAAATTTTATTCAATCGACAAACGGCCGCGGATGTGAAAACATTACTCATTAAAAATTTGTTCATTGAAAGAAATACACATGGTTTACACGGCCTGAGAGGGGGTTGTTTATCTCTGTTTTAACGATTGATGTTCGAACGAAATTTGGAATTTTTCCAAAGTATTTTGAATGTTCTATATATTTCTTATTTTTGAAGGTGTCGTAAAAACAAATACCATTTATGAAAACTAGATAAAATTACCTTTTAGATGTGTGTATTTGAAATACAGTTTAGTTTTCAAAAACTGACATATTTTAAGATTCAAACTCGGAAATAAATGGAAAAAAAAAATTTACCAAAATTTTTTTGACTAAAATGTAGAGAAATTAAAAAAAAATCAAAATTTCAAAAACACAGTCCTTTTATGTAATAAATTTTTAGGAAACTATCACCTCACTTTTTCCTCGAACAAACAATAAAAAAATAATAAAAAATCTCAAAGTTTTTTTTATTTCTAAAAAACTGACCTAAAAATTATACCGGCTTTTATAACAGATTTCTTGCATCTCTAAAGACGTTAATTTCTTTGATACATTTAGGAACACATGTACTAGATATTATTATTTAAAAAACACCACTTTCATAAAATTCTCGTAAAATAAAATCCTTTAAATGTAAATTTGAATTTTCGTGTATGGTATAAAATAGTTTTTGACACTTCAATTTTCAAAGTACGATTATTGTTTTATAACTTGACTAAAACTTATGAAAAACCACAAAAACACGGTAAATATATCAATTATATAAATAAAGAAGGCGTTTGACACGGTGGATTATAACGTATTGATCGAAAAACTGAAACATTTGGGTATTGTTGGTACTCCTCTGGAACTTTTCCGATCTTACCAAATCGCTTTTCGGCAGTAGAACTGGGAGGAGAAACGAGTGAGTTGGGTAAAATAACATGTGGAGTGCCACAGGGATCAATTCTTGGACCGTTGCTATTTCTTATCTATGTGAATGACATAACAAAGTGGGGTATTAAAGGAACTCTTTTCATTGTATTTTTTACAACAAACTGAACCTAGCGGAGCTTGAAACGGAAATGAATGCTGATATTTCTAAACTCACAAGCTGGTTAAAAATAAACAAACTAACTCTTAACGTAAAAAAAACTCATTATATACTTTTTGGCAACAAGAAAAATATCAGCCTCAATATCAAAGTTGGTGTTAACTGCCTCAAAAAGAAAATGATTACAAAATATTTGGGCCTGATCGTAGATTCCCAACTTTCGTGGGATCTCCACATAAATCATGTAAAGGAGAAAATTACACCCATAACTGGTGTACTTTATAGACTCCAAGGATTACTACCCGTACCTTTATTAACATCAGTGTACTACGCCATGGTACATTCACACCTTTCTTATCTCTGCTGTATCTGGGGATTTGCCTCAAAGAAATTGATAGCTGATCTGCAGGTGGTTCAAAACCGAGCTCCCAGAAATGTTTTTCGACTTCCATGGGACACCCATGTCAGAGACATCTATTCATTTTCCGGTATTCTTCCAATCACAGTCCTTCCTAAACATGAAATCACAAGCACTATTCTACAAATTACCCAACAATCAACTCACACTAACATCAAGCCACTTTACAATCAAGACATCCTCACTCACAATACTCGAAATAGCAATAAAATTCGCATACCTCAAACACACACTACAAAATATGGGATAAAATCTCTGAACTATGTTGCCTATACACTATATAATTCGCTATCAGATATGTACAAGGGAATCCAGCAAAATAAAAAAAAAATCAGAGTAATGCTTTATAAGAATATTTTTTAAGTATGTATAAGGATGAAACTTTGTAATTTTCTTCTCATGTTCAATTGTCTTGTTTCTTTTCTCTTCTTTTCTTTTCCATTAATTTGTAATCATCCATATCTGTATAACCTTGTTCCCTTTTTCTTTAATTGTTTTCCATTGCTGTTTATTCTACTCAACCTGTCTTTTATTTTTCTTCTATATTGTATGTGAATCTTATATTTTAATATCCAAATTCCTATGTAAAAATTTAACTATTTCCTCCCACCCATGATTTGTATGTTCCTCCTGTCCTAAAATGAGTTCTGTAACTCATCGGGATTGCTCTAGCAAGAAATAAAACAATTAAAAAAATAAAAAGGAGTAAATTAGTCATATTTAGAAATTAACCATCACATAGTAAGTAATATTGCACACACATCCGCGAAGCGAAATTGTTTCGCACTTCCAGCGCGAACGTTCATTTATGATATGAGCGCTAACAACAATTTTTTTTTTAGTAGGGCTGTATTGTTTAGGGTGGTAAACAAAGTTTTAAATTATAATAATCAGTACTGTAATATACTGATTTTACATATTGCAGGGTTTGGTATTGTACAACAATAAATTTACATAGTATAATGAAAGGTTGGTGAATTCTGTATTAGTCACGAGTATACTGTTGGATTTTCCCATTATAGTTGCTATGTCGTGTTTCACAATTGAATTTCCAATTTTTTGATTATTACAGGCAGAAATAATACTTACAATAGATTGTTTACTGTTTACCATGCAAATATGAACATTGAACATAAATTGGATTGGGAATTCAAAGCCTGTGTAATGCAGTGATACCAACTGAAATATATATGAAAACAGAGATGAAAGTAGAAATCGCGTAAAGCGAAAAATTGAAAAAAGAAATGGTGTAAAGCGGTCATAAGTCATAACTGTAGGATTTGATCAACACTTGTATATGCATATACAGGTTGTTAAGGCGCCCCAACCGGGCTCAAAAATAAGAAAATGGAGATATATGAAATTACGAATGTTAGAGGAACGCGCTAATATTTAAAGTAACCAAATCGTTGCGAAAATTGTGAAAATGTTTGATAAAACACGACTCGTTTAAAATAGAGAAAAAATCTCGCGGGGGTTGTCTTAAACAGCATTTAAAGAAACACTCTGAATTTTGTCGTACATATAACTTGTAAAATAACTGAAACAAACGTGCTTATAAAAAATTTTGGAGCATTCTTTGTGATTTTTTTCTATGGAGGGAATTTTATATAATTTGCGTTTCGGCAATCAGCAATGTCTAGGATATTATCTTCAAGAATAACATATATTTTTTTAAGAACCTTAAAACCCAACGTGTTTAAGGGAGATATGTAAGAAATCGGTGGAAATTCGGGTAGCGGAGTCTTAAGGGGCGTACCTACTTGACTTATGTACTTTTTAAGAAGTGATCCTGACATTATTAGGTGTAAAAAGTGTATACGAAATGTTGGTCTACGGTGTCGGAGATTTTAGATGTTTTTTTTTTCAACTTAACTCTTCAAAAATCTGGCATATTTTATCAGTAGGTAAACATATTTACGCTTTGCAATAAAATCAAAATAAATGGAATATTTCGAACGAATCCAAAAACTATAAACTGTTTTGTGCGTTTAGTGATGAAATATGCTTTCAAATTTTATTATCCGAAATAACTAAGTAATTTTTTAAATATAAAAATTTTGAATGCAAACTTTAAACCTTATTACCTTTTTTTAAACTAAAATAACTGACAAGGAAAAAAAATACACATATTTTATTAACCAAACGTTGTTATCAGAAATATTTTGAGTCGTTTTATGTAGAATAATTCTTCAAAAATTCACAACGTTTCGTATTTTGTTTTCAAATTGCGAGCGGAAACTTTGGTTTAGTTGGTTGTAATTAATTTGTGTTTAACTTTTACATTTGAATATAAAGCGTACTGTTTTCTCTTTCTGATACCGTTTAGATCATACTTCTCACTATGATAGTAAGGAAGACACAACGATTTTGATGAGACCTATGTGAGCTGGAACAAATATGGTCTAAATAGCTTGTATTAGATAGTTCGGGTCGGGTGAGAGATTTGGATGTTACTCGGCTGAGTGACCAAAGATGAAATGTGGATGTTTTTTTGCTTGGTTTAGTAGAAAAAAAATGACATTAAAAAGTCACCGGAAACAAAAATTTCAAATACATTTTTACTCCAAATAATATCAGGAAAAGTCAAGTAAGTCCATTCACACTCTGCTGAGGGATGGATTCATATGTCAGTCACTCATTCACACACCGACACCTAGAACACCTTTCATTTAATAAAACCCCTTATATTCTAGATCTAACTACTATCTTCTAGACGGGTACGAACAAAGACTCATTTCAAATTAGAGAGTCTAGTTAAAAGACGAAACATAAATGACTTCTTAATGCTTTATAAAATTGTGAATAATCGAGTAGACAGTAAATTAGTCAATCAAATCAAGTTATACGCCAGGCCCACATCTAACAGAAACCTTAAGGGTTTATAATACTGGATATTTTAAACCCTTGTCTAGATTGTCTAGAATGTCTCCATCATACGACTTGTCTTGCTAAAACACACACTATCGTAGATATTTTTATAAATAATATAACTTGTTTCAAGAAATTTCTCCACGATTTGTGTACCTAAAAAAAAATAAAAAAAATGTTTGTTGTTTTATTATTTTTTAATAAATACTTCATAAATATTTTCATTTTATTATGTATCTTAAATTTTAATTAAGTTTAAGTTATGTATAAATACATTGTTTTTCATATGTTTGCTTCTGTGAATATGCAAATGTGATTTACTGCAGATACATTAGTCTAGGTATATTTATATTGGTTTTATATTATCCAGAAGAATTTTCTATAAATATCCAGTTTGTGTCTCAAATAAATATATAAAATTTTAAAAAATTTAAAAAATTCCCTCTTATTTCCTCATACCTTTCCTTCCCAGAACTTTATCTCATTTCTTTCATTAAAAGACCCCCCACACAGCTTCCTTAAAGATAACCAAAAAAATTATTTCCCCGAAAGCCTCACTTGTGAAAACCGCATAATAATTATTTTTATTCCCACTTAAAACAGGATTGTGAAAAATTGTCACCTGGCAATAAACTCATGACGTTAATAGTGTTTTAAAAAATCGATAACCGCCTTCAATCAAGTACTTCTCTTTACATCGGCTTCCACAGAAATTATTTCAAAGGTAAAGTCGCCATTAATTCACTTGGAATTCATCACTAGATCGTTATAAATGCACTATTTTATATTGCATGCTTCGGGCGTGGGTGCTCCGGTCAAAGAATTTAATATACAGTGCTGCTGTCAAAGCGTTCAGCATTCAGCATGCAACATGGCTGCATAAATACAATTTGTAAACATCTATTCAACATAAACCATGAAACAAGTTTAGTGTTATCCGTTCTCCATCTACAATCTACACCAGTGGAAGTTCGTGCTGTGAGGCGGGGAAGGCTGAGCCTCCCCAAAAATATAGAAAAGAATGGGAAAAGGATACAAGATTCAGGTATCCATACATCCAAAATATAGTAAAAATTTCTAAAAACCAATTTTTAAATTGTACAAGTTTGTTCGGTTTAAATTTTACTCATGAATATTTTCGAAATTTACTAGGACTGGTTGCTTTACATTATGTAACTTATTACATTTCCGCTATATTAATATACTAAAGGGGCAGAGATAGGGCCTGCCTCCGAAAGCCGCTCATAACATGTGGGCGGAGGGGGCTGGGGAAGTCACATGGAATCGAAATGAATATTAGCTGTTGCGTGGTCGCGGGTTATTCAGTTTGAGGCGTGCCTCAAAAATGAACACTTCCGAAGTAGAACCGATCATTTACGATTCGCACTAGCGCTCTAATGACCAAGTTTTTTTGGTTTTATTTGAATTAATTTAGATTAATTTAACAAAGCGAATTTGCAGTTGACGGTACATCTTGTGTTTGCACAATATTTTTTTTTTCCATTGTTTTTTTTCTTGCTTAGGTAAAATAAGTAGGTGTATATATTCATGTACATAAATTTTTTTATTGTGAATACCTCACAAGAGTCTCAGCTGCTCCCGTCTGGAGCCAGTGAGACTATGGCATCCCTAATTGGGGTATGTTGTGAGGCTGAAGGTAGTGGGGAGGGGAAGGAGATGGGGAAGAGGAAAGTGGGGAAGTACCTGGCTATTCAGATCTAGTCACCAAATACGGCTAAAGCCATTCCAAGCAATGTTTCAATTCTGAATGATGGGGCACCAGGGCGATACTAATAGTATCTTCCACTGTGGAACGTGTCGCAAATATACTTAAAACATTATTTTTAATTTTCTCCTATTCACTGCCCAAATTTATTAATATTAATGGTTCAATGCGCATACATACATACATACACACATACTCACACACACACACCTTCCCACTACACACATCACCCGGTAATTACTTAATATGCATATCATAAATAAGACGCTACAATGAAATACATAATAGGTAACCACCATGAAATATACTTATTAATTGTAAATTTTTTTCACCTATGTAACTAATGTACTGTTTGTTTCTGTTTATAAATAAATAAAATTAAAATAAATGAATTAATTTTGAAATAACACAAATTAATCAGAAATTTTTTTTTGCCCACACCGGGATTCGTTCCCGTGACCTTCGGATTGCGAGTCAAGAGCCTTACCTCTAACCACGCCGGTCGTCTGCTTACTTTAAAAAAATGTTTGTGACTCCCCACATTTTAACTCCTCAAGCCACCACTGATCTGCACCCTTGTCAACAACTGCCTACTTCAAGGTTCGACGTAAACTTACTTAATATCTCTTCCGGCTAAATATCTTCCTGAATAAATTCAGAGTTGTCGTTAAGCTGGTCGATTACATCAAAGAACTTGACATTGTGTTTAATGGATTTGTTTATGAAAACTCCTCGATATAACTACAGGTTCCTGGTTTGCACGTTGTGAATAACATTCCAAGTTGAGTCTATTTTTCTTTTTTTATTATTTGAGTGTTGTCATATCCGAAATACATTCTTGAATGTTACTTAGTGTGAGGTACGATCTGACTTGTAAAGTTTAAAAAAAGTTAAAAGTTAAAATCTTTTTTACTTATGTCATGTCATCATCACCTCCCGAAGTTAATGCACTTTACCCCCGGACACCCTATATAATACAGTGCAGCTATCTCCAGGGGTGCTGTACTGAATGAAAATCATGGAAATTACATCTACATTTATGTACGTACTTTGCAACCCAAGAAAAGGACATATGTTTACGAAATCTATAAAAATATAAAACTGATGACAGAAAAAAAAATCATGAAACGTGCATTTTCGTTATTTGTGGTGTTACGCCGTGTTGCGCTACCTCCTTCTTTAGCCAGTTTTGGACAGCGTTGAAGTGAGTGAAGAGCAAATATAAAGTTTTATTTTTTCAAAAAATTATCTTTGCTTTTTTTGTAGACCTATAAATATGATTTTTTTTATTATAAGATAACATTGAATAGGTCTTTCAGAATACTCGACAGTTTTTGTAAATTACTTTAATCAGATTTTTTTTTAAATTTTTCTTTAAAAATTCGTGTTAAAATGCACTTCATAAAGTTCACCGTTATTTTACTAGAAAGATTTCGATGACGCAGATCGATAGAGAACAATCGGAGTGTGTAATTCACACGCGGTAGAAGTGAAACCTTCAGAAAACTAAAGTAGACAAGAGTGGGAAAGCTACGAAGCGCCGCACAAAGAGGAGACCGATTTTACTATCTCATTCTCTCGCAGGCGAAATCCTATAAATGTATGTTTTTGTCTCTTTTTATTGTCGAATTTTTTGGTTTCAATGAGTTTCAAATCACAACGTTGCTAAAGAAGTTTTCACCACAAAAAAAGGAGAAAAATGACATGTTTAAATTATTTTTGTTTTTTTTTTTCCTTTAGAGAATTTTAAATTTCCATGATCGATAAAATGACGACGGACTGCATAGTACGGATTGGCGATCTTGAATATTTCAACAAAGTGGTTATGAAGAATTCGTTTCATCACTAATACGGAATCTTTAAAAATTTCAACATTTTCAAATCTATCAAAATTATGTCTAGGTGTGTGAGCAGTGGTGGCTAGTGTGCTGATATTAAAAAAATGGCATTATTTATTAAAAAAAAAAATTTATGAAATTCAGTTTTTTGTATGAAAAATTTCAGGAAGTTTCAGTTTGGCGGTGTGCCGCACCGATTTCCTGAAAAATCTTCATACAAAACAACGATTTATGAAAAAAAAAAAAAATTTTCGCATACGACAACATCCATGATGCCATTTTTTTTAATATTAGCACCCTAGCACACCCAAAAGTCACGAGCCGCCACTGTGTGTGAGCCTGATAGTTTGTTTTAAAATTGTCGCAGGAAGGGGTAGCCTTTTTTTCTTACATTTCTGTTGGGTACATATAATTTTATTTTATTATTTTAAATGGTCGCAGAAAGGGGTAGCCTTTATTTTTGCATTTCTGGTCGGTACATATATAATTTTATTCTGGCGCGAATTTCAGGGTTATCTATAACAGTGTCATAAAACTTTGCTGTTTCATCAGAATGATATCCGTATATTAAAGGTATAAAAATGAATGTTTCTTCTTCTTTGTTTGTCCCTTATTATTTCCTATACCGTTCATTCGATTGCAATGAAACTTTGGTGACTTGCTGTGCGTACACTCGCTATTTTTGCCCGCCCGTTTCAACCTATAGGTTATGAATTTTGTATAATAGGTGGCGCGCGAGTAGTTTTAAAAATGTGGGTAGGTATTTTATATAGTTTAGCGCCAGGGGTTGGTGGGGAGGGGAATGGTGCGGGAACGTGGACGCATTGGGAAGGATACGCAGGATAAGGGTGACCAATGGATGGACTGCAAAGGAGATATGGTAGCAATAGGGGAAAGCAGGGGGGTAAATTTGTTAAATCCATGCATCGCATACGGACAAGCTATACGTGATATATCTCACGCTTCGGAAAAACAAAAAATATTACGTATCCAAAAGAACTTCAATCAACAGAATTAAAATGCAAACATTTCTGTTTTTTGGGGTGACATTGCAACGCTAGTAATTAATATTCTGAATTGGAATCCAAAGAAGTTGTATTGCGCCGTTTCTATATTGTTGGAATATACTTGTACTTTGTAAAATGGTGACCACAATACAGGAATTATACTCTACCTGTCTTCTTACTGATGACGGTCACTTACGGATTTTTCAAACATTCTAGTGAGTTGAAGTCACTTGCAGTTCTGCATGTAAACCAAGCATTTTTAAAAGCTCTATCAGTTATGTCATTTACGTGCAGAATAAATGTTAAACTTTCGATAAATATAACACTGATTATTAACTGTTAATTAACACTGTATAACTGAAGACACTCTTTTTACTTACTAATCTAGGTTTCTTTCCACAGCTGTAGAGCTTTCTAGGAACGATAGCCAAACTTAACAAAGAAATTAGAATACCCACACCAGAACATCCATACACCGGAAAACCGAACACTATCGTTCAAAATACAATGGACGCTTTTATATTTACCGTGACGATTCACGGTAACGGTACCGTGACGGCAAAAAATGCAATAAACATACATTCCTTATCGCTATATACCTGCATTCCTTGCAGCTCTTTCTTAGACATTAAATCATTTATAAAATACCTGTGACTGTTTCCTCCAAAGTACGACTTTTTTGTGACGGGAATTGCATTCTAATTTTCTTTATACTTGTGAGGGAGATGTATGAAAATGATTGTAAGTTTCAATTAGGGGGGGCCGAGGCATACGTTCACCGATGTCTCATTTTCGACTGTTGTCATTTTAGTGTATAAGAAAGAGGGGCAGCACCATATGTTTAATAACAAATCAAAAACCATCAGCCCTATGACATTCGACGTTTTTAAATTTTTGGAATTCACTTAAACTACAATATTATATTTGTAACTATATTCCATACATTTTATAGTCACGGCCGTAGTATTGGTAGGAAACGTCACGGTACGGTGTGTGAGAGAGATGCAAAAAAATTACGCCTTTTTTCCTTTGGAGGGAACAGACATTGTACATTGTGTATATCATTTTTTGAGAGAGCTACAGCGTGGTTGGGATAAGGAACGTATGTTTATTGCCTTTTTTATGCCGTCACGATAGCGTTACCGTGATTAAATAAAAAAAGGTCCAATCGAAAATTATTTAGAAGAATCGGTTCTTAAAATAAACAAAGTTAGGAAAATAATACAGACGGTACAAAGGAAATAAGTACATATTGTAAAAGAACAACAGATAGATTATATTAAAAATCTTTGTGTAGGCAGGTAGAGTAAATTTATAGAAAATTCAAGCCAAAAAATACGGTCACGAAGATAATTGAATCAAAATATCTCGCCGATGCATGGAGCCCAATTGAACTTGAAAAATAATTTTATTTTTCGACTTGAATTCAAATATTCGGACAGTCTTTCGATCTAAATGAATTTGATTCCATTCTATGAAGGTTTTAGAAACTGATACAGAGATCTAAATTTATTAGACTAGATGGTAGTTATTTGCTGACGTTATATACGAGTAGTTATCATAGTTTAAGACGAACTAGATGTAAACAAGATTTAAAAAAACGCGACATCTCGACATTACCCCATAATGTTTGTTAGCTGGAAAAGCTACCATGTGTTTTATATGACAAATAAAATCTAAGTCTAAGCTTTGACACAATTTAAAAAATAATAAACAGCTGATAATATTTATATTATTGAAAAAAAAGAATTCCAAGCGCTTTCCATACGAATTTGCTCTACAGCATTTTGGGAACGCAACGAGCACGCAAATTGCATACCATTTTTTCCTCAAAATCATTTGTGTGGTAGACTTATTGACGTTTGGGATCAAAATTGCGATCTTATGAACTTCAACAAGGCGGACTCCCTCTAAGTTGAGAAACCGAATAATTGAGGGCACCTCGCAGTCGGCGGGATTGACAGCGGAGCGTCGATCGCAAACGGATGTAAAAAATCGCACTGAAGCAGCTACCAAACCGAATCACCGCTCGTTTTTTAGGGGAAAGTATGAGCTACACGCTAGCGCTGCCATATTTTGAGAAATAATATAAACGTCGCAACTAGTAACTACTAGAAATAATATGCACGGTGGTAAATAGACATCAAATAAATATAAATCTGCGAATACTTGGAACTTAATTAAACCGGAGAAATAATTGAATTTGGATTCAGAAACTTTATCTTGCGTGTGTATTTTAGGAAGAAAATAATTCCATGGGGATTGAAATCCTCACTACAATTGGGTCTAGAACAGATGCGCAATATTTGTGTTAGTCAGGGCCGTATTTACACTTTTCATTAGTATAGGCCACTTCATAATCATTCACTTGTAGGATTTTATTAGGTGACACACAATTTTAAAAATAAATATTCAAATATAGGTTAAGTTGGTAAAAATAAACGAATGAAAAATAAAAGTAACATGAAACCAGAATTACAATTTTTTACGGGATTTTTTATTTGACTAAATCATCTATAATAGTCTTAAAAAAATCATGAAAATCACTAAAAATGCCAAAGCATTTTGTGAAATATTCGCACTACAATCACCCGTTCCGTATTGGACGGTTGGGCATTGAACGATACAAATCCGCGGTCCCGTAAGCCGTAAGGGACCACTAGGCGTCTAAAGGTTTATAGATAGAAGACTCTATCTATCCATAGTGACTTTTTTTAACCGTACACAAACTTAACGACTTACCAAAGCGAGCGAGCGCCGCCCCCTGAGCTGTGCCGCCCCTAGGCCGCGGCCTATGAGGCCTACTGACAAATCCAGGACTGGTGTTAGTGGAGTATTTAATATTTTTGTATGTAAAAAAAAAATAAAAACACATGTATGGTGAGAAATTATAAATAAATAAATAAATAAATTTAACATAATATAATACTATCGGAAGGTAAACAAAGAATAAATAAGCACGACATATCAATATTTCTTCTTAATGGTAGTCGGAAACTTGCAGATTAGGACCTTTTCATAATATTGAAACAACTCACAGTGTCAGTTTTAATATCTCATCCCGTTTATTACTATTTCTTGGTAGTCTGCCAACAACTCCCCTTCATCCCAAGATGCGGGCTCACCTTGTATTTTACTAAGAAGCAGTGGCGTATGTTGAGTGAACTAATAATAAATATTTATCCGAGACGCCATCTAGGTTACAAACCAGTTCTTAGAACGATTGTGTCCAATGAAAAAGGTAATTGCCTATGATATGGAAAAAAATTGGCGAAGATAATATTTTATTTCAAAAATTGGAAAATACAAGATTGACAATTATGACGGCTTGATGGAAGATGGCTTGATGGAATGGGTGAATTGTTAAAAGCGCACGTCCCGGTTAGACGAGAGGTTCTGGGTTCGAGTCCCAGTTGCACCATTATCTTTTTCTATCTTTCTGTATCTTTTTCTATTTCGTATTTTCGTTTAGATTATTAGTGTTATCTTCTTCTACAATAATAAGATAAACATTATTTAGAATATGACTATTTTTTGTCATTCTTAACAGCGAGCCATTAAAACTTCTTACTAAAACAAATTCGCCTCTATGAAAATCCGTCCATAGGAGCCGAATCCAGAACGCACCGATAGGACAGATAATTCCTATAGAATATTTCAGACTAACAATATTCGGGGGGTAGTAAGTAATAAGTATAAACGGTTCCGCGACTTTTCATCCCGTGACAAAACATCCCCTAACCAAATATCTACTGAAACCTAACCTAACCTAACCTAACAAAAAATGGGACAAAATTAATTCAGACATCCTGTATAGGTTAGGTTAGGTTTTAGTAGGTATTTGGTTAGGGGATGTTTTTTCCGTAGGATATTTTGTGGGGATATTTTGTCGCGGGATGAGAACGCGCATTACCCGTATAAACATCATCATCCTCCTGATAGCTTATCCGTACGATAAAGAATATTAATAAAGACAAATAAATGCCTGCAACAGGTAATAAACTAGGCTAACTTATCCTATATATAGCCATTATTTACAGGTTCGAGTACCGAACAGTAAACCAGTGACGGCTCGTGAATTGTGGGTGTGCTGGAGTGCTAACATTAAAAAAATGGCATTATTGATATTGATGTAGCCGAAAATTTGAAAATCAGTTTTTTGTATGAAGAATTTCAGAAAGTTTCAGTTTGGTCTTGCGCTGCACGGATTTAGAACTCTAGCACACCCAAAAGTCACGAAAAGTCACTGCAGTAAACTCAGTTTTTAAAATAAATAAATCGTATTAAATTAATCTAAAATGTATGGATAATCTAAGAGGAGCGCGTTGAAATACCTCCTCAGTCTCGTAGAGTGAAAGTTATGCATCTTTCTATATCCAGAGCAGAAATAGTCGTATTTTGGTTCGGCGCATCAAGCTATTATGAAATTCGTCAGATGTCACTTTCAGATAATGTAATATTATGTGCTATTAGGATGGAAACGAAACACAAAAATTAAGAAATAGTATTATTGGATGCACAAAACATTAATGTTGTTTTTAAATCACTTTTTTCGTACGTGTGTTTGAGTTGTAAAATAAATAGTTTTTGTAAAATGAATAGTAAAAAATGAATTCAATTCTAAGTGAACTAAGATCAAGGTGAATTTCCTTTTCTTCTTTTGATGGAACCCTCATTGAGAGTGACCACGAACCGACACTGCTAATTAGCGAGGAATGCTTCAGAGATGATAACGAGAGGCATATTTTCACCATCGGAAATGAATTAAGGAGTTTGACGCCAACTTAAAACTTCACTAAATACTTTTGTGTGCCAATCTACCAGCATTCCTAGTATTATAATATTAAGTTTACTTGCCTGTTTTACTTGCTTTATCATTTGCCTGGATTAATTAACCTTCCGATGATCGCGTCTACCGGAATATCGCTGGTGTTTGCACAGCACTTCAATTTTACAGGCAAGGCTTAACGTGAAATCACTATTTTCGATTATACTACGAATCGGTTAACATTATGAAACCAAAAATATTATTTGGATAAATTTAAGCTTTTCCAATCGTTTCGTTTAAGGGGAGCGTGTGTGCGGGCCATTTGTGCCCGTTTCATACAAATCTTAGATTTGGATTTGAGATCAAAATAATCAACCGAACTGAAAAATTATTTTTGTAATCAAAAGGTATATCAAATATCTAGTCAGGATGTGAGCTACTTTATTTATTTTTGTTTAATTATAAGATATAGGCCATTAAAGATTTTAGTATTTCGTGATTTTGGAGGCAACTTAGGCAATTATTTGTGAGCAAAAAAAAAACATTAAAAAGATAATTTTACTGTATTTATTTAAAAAATACAATGAAAAACAAAATAAAAAGTTCTTAAAAATTCATTTTTTGGGTAGTAATTTTTATGTACGACTATTTTTTATTCCGCTGTAAATAGGTAATTTGTATTTTTAATTTACACTCACCAAAATATTTTTTTTCATAAATTTTTATTTTTTATTTTATATTTCATTATATTTATATGATAAATATAGTAAAATAATTTTTTGTTGTTTTTCATTTGCTCACAAATAATTGCCCAAATCGTCTCTAAAATCCAGAAACATTAAAATCTTTAATGGCCTATATCTTATAATTTAAAGCAAAAATAAATAAAGTAGCTCACATCCTGACTAGATATTTGCTATACCTTTTGATTACAAAAATAATTTTTCAGTTTGGTTGGGTATTTTGATCTCAAATCCAAATCTAAGATTTATATGAAACGGGCAGAAATGGCCCGCGGATACTTTCTCCTTTAGTAGAATTAGTATAGTTAAGGTGATACTTAAAAGAATGCTTTTTTCGTAGATGGCGCGAGTTTAATTATTTTAAGAAAAAACTCTTTTTTGCTAGTTATGCTTTAAAATATTAAGATAAATGAACATGACATGAATAAAAAAGGCTTAAAAATACGACGTTGGATTAAGTTGCCGATACAACATTCTATTTGTAAGCCTTTCTTGAACGATTTAAGTTTGTTTGTGGACAAAGTTCTTTATTCATATTCATATTAGAGGGTGTTCCAATTTTCTTCTTTATTCTATGGAACTGTACGTCTTCATCAATTTTTCATTTTTCATCAGACTTTGTTGAAATTTTTTTAATCTTCCCCTTCCCCATCCACTTACCCTCTCCCCTAAATTCACCCTACATTAACCCTACATTCAACCTCCCCCTACTTAACAACATTATTAAAAAATTGGGAATGCCATAGTCACTCACTCAAGACGGTTGGGAGCAGTTGGGTCTCTTCTACGGTATTCACTTTAAAAAACTTACACAGAACGGATAATTTAATTTTAATAACGGTTGACATTTTTCACATGATAGCAGGTCGCTTTTACAACTTGTTCTTGAGTTAAACAGCTCGGCTGTGAAACGATTTTTCGGCTCTGTGCCCCCCCCCTCCCTGCAAACAGTTTACAGGTTCAATTCTTCCTTTCCACAAAAATACCCTCCACACACACCCACAAAGATGGAAAATTATTTTCCTCTGTGAGGAGTTAATGTAAGAAAATTGGAGAAATTAGCTGAATTTCAAACAATTTGAAAAAAAGGTTCTTACTAATCTTTTCTTGAATTATTACACTGTACTGCAAACTACAATCCCCTACCAATGCTACCATAATATCCGGGCAGTGTCCCTTGTTTGGTTTAAAAAAAAATCGAACAAAATTACAAATAAATTGATACCCAATATTCTTATACAAATTTATATTATTTGTCCCTGACTCGTCAAAGTATCATTTTCTGCGTTTTCCCTTTTTGATCTTGTCATTTTTATTTCAACACTTTACATAATTGGTTTCTTAATTTTCTTGAGTATTCCGTAACCTCTACCTTCTATAGAATCCATGGCGATGGGGTGAAAGATGGAAGAGGGGTGATTGGCACAAAGAGCCTTTATATTAAATTAATACAAAGGATGGGTTCTGAATTCACTTAAATCATTATTTCCCTAAATTGGAACGCTGAATCCGGAGCAAAACCGAAGTAAATTTAGCACGGGTTCACAAAAATACTTTTCTACGTATATGTAGGTAAAACGCTATCAGAAAATTGATGGGAAATCGAGGGAGTGTTAGTAATATACGTGAATATATTATCTCTGAGTTCTCAAACGCGTTTCGTGCGAATTTTACGATCGAACAAGTTTGTTCGTTTTCATTCAATCGATTGACAGAGGTTGCTTTTTGATTTTTTTTTATTAACTCAATACAGGAGGATCAGAGAAAAATATTTTCCCTCGGGGCCTGTGTCATCTCTTGAAGATGTTATGTGATCTTGAGGGATGGATTCATATGTCCGTCACTCCTGGACCCACTGACCCCCAGATTTCTACCCATCATTCATCACCTTATCCTTCACAGAACTTCCTCTCCATCCTTTCCTTTAAAAGATCGTTCACATAGCATCCCCAAAGATGACATAGTCCCCGATGAAAAATATTTTCCTCTCAGGACCTCCTATTGGGCCTCTACACAGGAAAACAATTTCCTCTAGTGCCTATGTCACATTTGGAGATGCTGTGTGGATGGTCTGATTGGGGGAAGAAGGAGTAAACATGAGTATTGAAGAGACAGAGACCGGTAAATCGTTCCACAGCCGAGCTGTTGAACTCCAGAACGAGTCGTAGAAGCTCCGTTCTCGTGTGACAAACGTCAACCGTGTACATATATTGGGCGCGCGTTTGACATATTTCCCGACTACGCACCGGTGCCGAAGAGATCAATGACGCTAGTTCATTGGAGCATAATCCATTGTCGGCACAAAGCACTCTTTCCAGGGTGAATTGCCTAAAACAAAAAAACAAAAAAATTCATGTAAAACAGGAACAGCATACCCACTTGACGCCTGTGCTTTTGATATTTATGTTTTCTTTTTATAAAGTTTTATTAATTTATTATTTATTAGTTGATACCCGGCATGCGTTGCTATGCCATTCAAAGAAATAAATTGATTCTCCCTGCATGCCCTTTCCCATGCATCCCCATTCCCTTCCACCTTCCCCCTCCCTCGTGTCTTCCCTCTCCGCAAACCCCAACTTCCCCCTGCCTTTCCTCCCTGCCGCTAAAATATATGAAATACACATATTTTCATTTATACAAATTTCATAACGCCAGTGCTTACCATTATGTACAGCCTATGTTACTCGCTGATAATGTAGCTTTCTGTTGGTGAAAGACTTTTTCAAATTGGTTTAGTAGTTTCGGAGCCTATTCTTTTTTTGTTTTTTACAGTGAATACCGCACAAGAATCTCAACTGCTCCCGTCTGGAGCCAGTGAGACTATGGCATCCTCAATTGGGGTATGTTGTGAGGCTGAAGGTAGTGGGGAGGGGAAGGAGGTGAGGAAGAGGAAGGTTGGGAAGTACCTGGCTATTCAGATCTGGTCACCAAACACGGCTAAAGCCATTTACAAGCAACGTTTCAATTCTGAATGGTGGTCTTACACCAGGGCGATACTGATAGTATCTTCCACTCTTATTCAATGCAAACAATCAAATCTTTCCTCTTTATAGTATTAGTAGATAAATAATTATTGCAATCATAATATTTGTAGTGTTTACAATAAAATATATTGTATAGCTTTTATTTATTTATTTGACACAAAAATACATTATCGATGTAAGGAAGGTTTAGGACAGTAAAATTGAGTGGTTAATTAATATTTAGTGTGTAAATGTTTTTTCAGATTTATTTAATTGACTTCATATCGTCCAATGAAGATATTACCTTAGGTAATCCTAATAGACGCGTGAAAATTTACCTTATTTTACCTGGGAATATTGTTTTGATGTCGATATTTACGTTAATTTACTACCATAATCTTATTTTCGAAAGGCTTAAGGAAGCTCGCAAATTGCTCCAACCTAATTTTCAGAATAACCATTTCACTAAGTCCCATTAGGGTTCCGTTTAGCAATTTGTCCCCTACTAAAATACCACTATTTTTCGATTTTCTTCACCGAATAAACTACAGATTCCCGGCAAGTAAACGATCATTTTAACTTTATAACAGTTAAACTTATTTACACTCAAAGCCGTGACTAAAAGCGATCTCTAAAGATATTTACTATTATATCTTGACAGCTCGCAACAGTCGCAACGCTCATGCGTTCTGGCCAAATATTAAGGGACTCCAGATACTAATATACAATAATACAGCCTGTATGTCGGACGAATATCTACAGCTCATATGTTGGACTAATATCTATGAACTTCAGAGTGAGGACTAATATCTACAGAGCTAAGGTCGGACGAATATCTATGACGGTCCCAGTGGTGTTTAATATCTATGGAGCGTAGGTTGGACTAATATCTGCAGAGGGCAGTTGAGCAAGAGGTTGTACGGAAAATTACTTCAATTACGTAATAACTAACCTAACCTAACCTGCCAGTGCTGTAGATATTCGTCCACACTTTGGTTATCATAGGTATTAGTCAGCAGTTTGAGCTGTAGATTTTCGTACTCACTTTGGTTCTCATAGATATTAGTCTTCAGTTTGAGCTGTAGATATTCGTCCTCACTTTGGTTCTCATAGATATTAGTCCGATTTGTTCAGTTTTTGGAATTCCTGTAGATATTAGTAGACGCCTCCATAAAAAGGTAACATGAAACCCGGCTACTGTAGTGAATAGGTTATTCATATAATTTTAATATCGTGCAATAGATGTCATTGGTATCTATAGTTAGTTATACGAAGTTTTGGAATATCCCAATAGATGTCGGTTAATTATTATATCAGGGTAGTATCATCTATCGCCGTTCGTGTCTATTGAACGAACAGTTCCGATGATAGCCGAGTAGTCAAGGACACACCATCAGACTGGCGACTCGGAGCATTAGAAATACTTACTACCGATTTCTTACATATTATCTTCGTTAAACATTTGAAGTTTTTAAGCTCTTAAAAAATATATGTTATTTTTGAAGACAATATAACACATTGCCCACGCCGAAAGGCAAATTATATGAAACAAAGTATGCTCCAAAAATTATTATATTCACGAAATAATTAAAAACACTTCGTTTTTACCACAATAAACTTTATTAAAAAGTCGACATGTTTCAAGAACGATGTTCTCTTTATCAGGACATATAATGTACTAAAAAAATGATCGAACATAGAAAGACAGGCGTGGGTAGAAAAGGAAGTAGTGGGGGAGGAGAGAGGTGGAAAGGGGAGGTGCTTAGAAGATCAACAAGGGGGAGGGGGGGGGAGAGGTGGAAAGGGGGGTACTTAGAAGAACAAAGACAAAAAATTACATTGGAAATATGTTTAAGATAGGGTTATTCACAAAATTAATTTGATTGTTAATAATATTAAAATTTCTATTGACATTTTTCCTAATTTCTAATTCACGTTTGTTTCGGTTATTTTACAATTTATATGTATGAGAAAATTGACAATGTTTCTTTAAATGCTGTTTTAGACAGTTCCCAAGATATTTTTGCTCTATTTTAAACGAGTCGCGTTTTATCAAACATTTTCAAAATTTTCGCTTCAATTCTATTGTTTTAAATATTAGCGCGCTCTCTCCAACATTCGTAATTACATATCTCTTCATCTTCTTCTTTTTGAGCGGGGATACGGCGCCTTAATGTGAATAACGCATAAACTAATAAAACTTAACGCATAAACTGCTCACAACAGTCTACTATGGGACGTAAGGACGTTTAGTCCAGTTTAATATTCCATTTAATCTTTATGATAACGTAAATAATAACGGCGGTTTTCGGTTAAAATCCGATAGGAACTGGTTCGAAAAATAGCCGGTTCCTCGGATCCAGTGACAGCTAGTCACCGATACAAAGTAACCGCGCCAGGCAATGATGTCATATATAATATATAGACGCGTGGTATTATTAATCACAACTGCCAGTTACAATATTATTATCGTCAATCTACACATCCGGAGAGATTCACGAAATTACAAATCCAACAGTAGGTACTTACGCCTGCCATGCGATTTTCTATTACAAAAGTAGATTTATAGAGACTGCACGTACAAAAACGGTTTTGCGTATGGCGTGGCGTCAAAGTTACATTCTTAGCCGGATTCTTAAATTTCAATCGGACAGTCTCTAGTCTATTAATACTGTTTGATTAGGGGGCATACAATAATTACGTGAGCAGTTTTTCTTCCAATCTAGACCCCTCCCCCCCTTGGTGAGATAAATTTGGACCACTTCGTATATTCTTTCAAGTAACGTGATATTTTGCTGCCCCTCCCCCCCCCTCCCCTATTGAGATCACGTAATTAATGTATGCCCCTTTAACAGACACAACAGCTTACATCTTTACAGGGTTGACCCGACACGGAATTCACGAACAAATTTACGGACAGACGAAATGCAAAGTTATCGATGCAAATAAGGACTTCGTCAACTTTTAATTATTTATTTATTTATTTATTAACGCCGATTATAGCGGCTTTTACAAAATAATTACAAATATTTTACATATGAATACAGAATATACATACATAAAGAAAAAGAAAAATTTAAATATAAAATTCATAAATGAGAACAATAAAAATTGTAGTATCACATAAAAGTACAAAGAGTAGGTTATTAAATACAAAACAACATATTATATATCCCGGATATTATGTATTAGGAAATTAATACTTTTAATCTGTATTTGATTATAGTTAAACTGAGAAGCGCTGACAGACAGTTTTAATTAAGTAGTGTTTGTATGAGGTTAGACTAGCAATGTTTATAGATTCATCCAAAACATATTTATTTCCAAGTACATGCAGGCGATTCATTATGGAATTGAGTTCAGCGTTAGATCATGTATTGTTGCAATGATAAGGATTATAGCGTTAAAATATTGATAAAGCTGGAGAAACGTCGAAGAGTTTTAAATATATCAAAACATAGAGATATATTTTCCTTGAAAAGAATTGATCTGAATACTGAGAAATCGGTTATATAAGTGCCTGGAGTTTTGATAAAGAAATTATTATGACAGGTCAGATTTTTGACAAAAATACTACAAACCAATCAATCTGTTACCCAGAATCTCTCAATATTAAAATTTCATTCCACAAGTAATCATGAATACAATCATCAGTAAATTAGGTTTTTCGCAAAGATGTGGTTCAATTATTAGTGATGATAACCGGAAACAGAAATGTAAATATCACCCGTACCTTTAATATTAGATTTGTTTATTTTTCAAATCGCAAATTTCAAAGCGTGTCTTATATTATTTCTAGATTTCATATTATGAAAAATATAACATGGAGTAGAGGTTTTAAGGCGACGCACTGCGTCCATAACATTTGAAGAGTCTAGGGAAATAAAGATCAATGTCACTTGAGAAGAATTTTAAGAAAACAGAATTTTTAATTTTGAAAGCTTATAATCTTAATATATAAAACAAAGTCGGGTTAGTTACACTATTTATAACTCGAGAACGGCTGGGCTGCTTTTAATGATCTTTGAGTTGTTGGATTTGTCTCCGCCCCGTATAACAGAATAACTATTAAAACATTGCAAAAATTCACGAAAAAGAAAGGAAGAAAATAATTTTTTTCATACATTTTGTATGGAACGAATACTCATATTTTGAAAGAACTGCAGCAATATTGTGATAGGTATAATATTTAACTGTGCGTGAATTCCAAAAATTCAAAAACGTCACATGTCAATGCACTGATTGTTTTGCTTTTGTTCTTAACTTAACCATATAATGCTGCGCCTCTTTCTTACACACTAAATGTCAATAGTCGAAGATGAGACAAACAGTGAACGTATGTCTCTGCACCCCTACAAAGGAAAAATACAATAATAATAAATCTCTGAAATAAAATGCATTTTTTATTTTTTTTTTACGTAAGCTCTACTCAGGACCTATGTCATCTTAGGGGATTCTGTGTGGAGGGTCTTTTTAAGGAAGGGTAGGATAGGAAGTTCTGGGAAGGAAAAAGGCATGATGGGGTGGATAGGAATCTTGAGGTCAGTGTATCCAGGAGTGAATCCATCCCTCCAACTGCGGTGCAAGGCCATTGCCTTGACCGGAATTGACCTTTTACCTTGACCTTTCCAGCCGGACTCTTTCGACCCGTTGGTCGAGAGAATCCGGCTGGGAAGGTCAAAAGGCCTCCCTCAACCAGCCTCTCTCGATCCGGCCCGCCACGCAGCAGGTGGGCAGACGCATCCGCCGCCAAGACCCGCACAAAAGTCACCCCACCCCACGGGCAACCCTGTTAAATCACCAAACGTAGCGAATCAACAGGGGTGACTTGGGTGGGTTGGTTATCCAATAAATCGTTACCGGGGCGGCGGCACCCGTACCCTTTCAAAAATTCCCGTAAGGAGAAAAGTAAGGAAATCACAAAAAAATATAAATCCGTACACAGCGCCATCTCCGATACTGACAAAAACAAAACACGGACAGTTGGGCATCGATAATGGCTTCATTGTGTAATTTTTAACTTAATAAAAAAACTTAATTTAATTCAACAGTTATTGATTCTGAGGCGGTACGAAGTTTTCGGACAGCTAGTGGTTTATAAAAGTGACATACACAAATGCTGTGTGACATAAAATTCCTGCTGATATATTTATAACAGTATACAGGGTGTTAAGGGACGTACTTGACTTACTTTAACCAGTGATTCCTGACATTATTTGGAGTAAAAAATGTAAATGAAATTTTGGTCTCCGGTGACATTTTTGATGTTTTTTTTTTTTTTTTACAAAAACATGAAAAAATGGTAGTTGTTGAACAGTTGGAGGCGGGCTAAGGGATTCGTCGGACACCTGGCTGTATGACCAGTGACGACATGTGGAAGAATTTTTTTTTTGTTTGATTTTGAAGAAAAAATTTTTGAAAAAAAAAAAAAAGTCGTCAAAAAAAGTCACCGGAGACCAAAATTTCATTAACATTTTTTACTCCAAATAATGTCAGGAATCACTGGTAAGTCAAGTACGTCCCTTAACACCCTGTATAAATGCTGTAGACATAAAATTACTGCTGATATATTTATAACAGTATATAAATGCTGTAGACATAAAATTACTGCTGATATATTTATAACAGTATGTTATATCATAAAAAAAAACAACCTATGTTTTTAATTATGTTATTTAAGATTTTCTCAAGTTGGTCTGAAACATAAATTACATTAATGATTAAAGTCTTACTGAATAACACAAAAAATGATCAAAGTCATCTACTTTGATCATTTTTAATGATAATTATAATTATAGTTTTGACAGATTATCATAATATTCCTGAGCATTTCTTGTAAAAAATTGTTTCAAGTGTTGTAAATCTGTGTAAGACATTTTCACTGTGATAAGCTCGCTGTAAGATTTCTCAGGTTGATTGGTTTCCTGAATTCTTCTGCTTGTATGTGAATATCTGTCGGGCATTGACAGTTCGGCAGTTTTCATTTTTTTATAGAATAATATCGGAAATGGGTCTTGTAGCAAATGGACATGTTTTTCTATAAAGGTTACACAAAACAAAAATTGGTGGAACATTTCTTGTTTCGCCTAAATTACATGGAATGGGTAAGGTTTCACACGTGATTCTCTGAAGATACTGGCCCAGTCTTCTGGTAGTTCAGCAAGTGATTTGTGGTTGATAAGACCAAAATCTTTGTCACATTCTAAGTAGCTTTGCCCTCGTTCAGGATCCCCTTGGGTATAACAATGATTCCGTAAATAACTTCTTGCCTCACTAACACAGACACACTTTTTTCGTTTTTTGGTGTTATTATTGTCCATGATATCGTTGATACTACATTTACTGTCAGACATTATGAACAAGCAGCATAAAATAAAGATTTACTTACTGATTTACCGCTTCGTGAGAATGCCCGGCACAAATAAATAACCTCAAACTGACTTATCAACTGAACATTTGGAAACTCGTTCAAAAACTTTAAAGAAAGATCAAAGTCATAGACTCTGATCGTTTTAACTTTTTCAGTGCAGACTTTGGTCATTATTTCCTCTTCCCCTTCTCCTTCCCCTCCCCACTGCCTTCAGCCTCACAACATACCCCAATTGGGGTATGCCACAGTTTCACCGGCTCCAGACGGGAGCAGCTGAGACTCTTGTGCGCGTCTGTTTTGATATTTTGCATAGCTCAGCACAAATATTTAAATGTTTTACGATCATTTTCTGAAGAACATAATTTGCCACGTTATTCATTAAAACCATAACCCAGAATGCGTTCGTAAGAAGGAGATTTTGAACTTTTAAAGCAGTTTTTGTTAGCCTGGTTTTTTATCCTGGTCTCATAAAAAAACAATTTGCATTACTTCGTTGGTTTCGCCTTAAGTATAAATATCGTATTTTCTCGCAGATCATTTATTTTAAATATCTTTCACGAGATATTTGTTGAGTTACGAGTACAAACATTATTATTTATGTTATTAGTTATTATGAATGTTCTTAGTTCTTATGCTGAAAACAGTTTATCTAGATTCTCAGAAATATTTTGATAAAGGGCAAAACATTAAATTTAAAAAATCGTCTGCCAGTGAAATGACGATAGTTTTTTTTTAATGTTAATCCCGCAGAAGAGTCCCAACTGTTCAAGCCTGAAGCCAGTGAGACTAATTCCCAATTGGAGTGTGTTGTGAGCAGTGGCGGTTCGTGACTTTTGGGTGTGATAGTGTGCTAATATAAAAAAATGGCATTACTGATGTTGTATCCGGAAACTTCTTTTTTTTCGAAAATTGGTTTCTTGTATTAAGATTTTTAGGAAACGTGGTGTACTACCAATCTTGGAAGTCTTCATACCAAAAACCAATTTTCGAAACAAAAACGTTTTCGGCTACAACAACATCAGTAATGCCATTTTTTTAATATTAGCTTAGCACTTTAGCACACTCGAAAGTCATAACAACAAAAACGTTTTCGGCTACAACAACATCAGTAATGCCATTTTTTTAATATTAGCTTAGCACTTTAGCACACTCGAAAGTCACGAGCCGCCACTGGTTATGCGGCTGAAGGTAAAAAGGGGGAGAAGGAGGTGGGAAGGGAAAGACGAGGAAGTGCTGACTATTCAGATCTGGTCAACAAACACGACTAAAGCCATTTCAAGTAACGTTTCAATTCGGAATGGTGGTCCCACACCAGGGCGATACTGAGACTAGGTACCTCTCTGGAATTTAACGCAAAAGTACCATGGTTGAATTTAAAAACCGGCTTCCAACGCATGTCTGCCGTCGCGCCTTACCCGTCGCACCATATAAACTTCCGTGTACGTGGATTTTCAGACAAAACTACCGTTGAAATTTGGTTTCTAATTTAAGAATTCGCTACAAAATGACGCCACTTTCGTCAGCAAGACGCAAAGGGACGTGCCCTTCCTAGGTATAAGTGTGGTGAACGTCTGTCTTGCAGTATGAAAGAGACATGCGTGTATGAGGACAGCATGAGGAACATATAAAAGGGTCTGATTGCAGTCCATTGGCCTCTTTGCCTTCAGACTTCCTACGAAGCACCCTGTACAGTATCTCGCAATAAACAGCAATAGTCTACCCACGACTTATTATTGGCAACCTCACCCTGTACTGAGATCACAATCAAGAGGAATCTGGATCCAGACAACGGAGTCCAAAAGTAATGTTAATAACCGGCCACGGTCATTACAATAAGTTCTACGAATTTGTGAACCTGGAGTATCTCCCAGATTTCGAAAGATTGACGGTAATACTCAGTTGTATCGAGCGGCTGATATAACGTCATCGCCCGTCCCGGTTACTTTTTCGCGGTGACTAGCTGGACTAACTGGTTGACACGTTGACAGTGGATACTGGATACGAGGAACGGGCTAATTTTTTAACCAGTTCCTATTGGATTTAGAAAATGATCACCAACATTAACTGGGCGAAGCCGAACCAAAAACTGTCAGCGTATATTTTTTATGAATGAATGAATATATTTTAGTATATTTTTAGTGAGTAATAGCAATATATTATCCAGATAATATATTGCTATTGCGATCCTGGATAATATATTGCTATTACTCACTAAAAATATACTAAAATATATTCATTCATTCATTAAAAATATACGCTGACAGTTTTTGGTTCGGCTTCGCCCAGTTAATGTTGGTGATCACTATTATATATTATCCAGCACTATTATATATTATCCAGCACTATTATATATTAGCCAGCACTAATATATAATAAGTTGAGAGGTTTAATTCCCTTCTATTAATTTATAAATAAAACACTTGTGTTGCAAAGTTTTTTAACAAAGAAACGACATTTATGTTTATTTATATCACTTTCCTTTGAAAGGTTTCTTCTAACAAAAACTCATATTTCACAATCAAATAATAGAAAAACAAAACAAGTGACAATAGATGATTGGATTCAACTGACACTAAAGGATTCAAATTTAGAGGGAATATATTTCCTTTACATATATATTATATAATATTAGTGAAATATCACAAATTAATCAAATAAGATTTATTTGCGCATGCAGGGATGTGAACCCGCGACCTTCAGATAGCTAGCCAAGAACCTGGAGCGCGGAGGCCGTGTTCAAGGGGTAAGGTTCTTTTGATTGATTGATCATGGCTTAAAAAAGCAAAATATCTGTAAATCACACAGGAAAAAAAATAGGAGGCGAGTATGGGAAGCCGCCCCGGGAACAATTTATTGGATAACCAACACCTCTGCCATAGGTGGTTCGGTGAATTAGCAGAGGTGCCGGGTTCATGAGTGAGGTTTGTCCAGGTCTTGGCGTCGGATGCATCTGCCCATCTGCCACGTGGCGGGCCAGGTCGAGAGAGACTGGTTGAGGTAGGCCTTTTGACCTTTCCAGCCGGACTCTCTCGACCCATCTCCTTGCATCGCAATCGGTGGATTTACACGTCCGCCACTCCTGGACACACTGACCCCCAGGTTCCTACCCACACCTCTTACATTTTTCCTTCCCAGACCTTCATATCCTTCCCTTCCTTAAAAAGACCCTCCGCACAGCATCCCCTAAGATGACACGGGCCCTGAGGGAAATTATTTTCCTCATGGCCTCCTGTGTGAAGCTAATATGTAGTATTCCTTCATAATATTAAAACAAAATAAAGGAAAACATTTTTAATTTTATTAAGTAATCTAAATTTTAAATCTGGATCCACCATCTCGAATAAAATTTTATTTTTAAACTTCAAGTGTTAACTTTACAAAACGACCCCTCTTCATCAATTTAAACAATCAAGTTTTCTATCGTTGTCTGCAATCTGCAGTCACGTCTCTCAACTTGGGGGTGGGAAAATGGTAGACGAAAACCTATCCTGACCCAACCTGACCTACCCTGACCTACCCATTGTAGAAATATACTACTATTTGGAATACACCCGAATGGTGTGGACGGTGTGTTTGAAGTATAAACGGAGAACAGCGTGATATATGACTAGAGAAAACGTAAGAAAACTTCCCATTAGTCTATTGTCTTTTGTTTTCCTTTGAAGCGTGCCGCCCAAAGTCAGCGGCAGATTATGAAAATAATTAAACGGAAAGTCTCACTGGCAAGGCGTTTATAATACAAAGCAAAGATCACTCCCATATAATAAGATATCATTAAAAGAAAATGGAGCGTGTCAATCCCGAAATTGCGAGATTGCGAAATGATTTTAGTAATGAGAGGGAAGATAAGATTTACATGGTGTATCGCACGTGCAAGTAAATATACGCTTTTATAATGACCGTGACGATTCGCGGTCACGGTACCGTGACGGCAAAGAAGGCAATAAACATACGTTCCATTTCGTTATAATGCTGCACCCCTTTCCTGTCCATTTTGCAAAAGATGGGATACACAAAATACAAAATGCTGTTTCTTCCTAAGTACCTACTCCTTTTTTCTTTTGTGGAAACAGATAATATATCTTACTACGGCTCGGCCATGGCGACGCGACGCGAATTGCATTTATTTATACGTGGGAGGAAGATGTATGATAATGATTGTATGTTTGCTTTGGGGGGGTGCAGACATACGTTTACCGTTTGTCTCATTTTACGACTTTTGTTAATCAGTGTGTAAGAAAGAATCGAGGAATTATATGTTTAATTCACTCACACTTCAATATTATCCTTGTAAATATATACCATAGTTTCAAAATTATCGACACGTCAGTAGAGACTATGGAGACGTCACGGTACGGTGTGTGAGAGATGCAAGAAAATGATGACGTTTTCTTTAGAGGAAACATTTTTTTTTAAATTATTTAAAAAGAAAGATAAACATTCCCGGGCTACGAATAACCCAACAATGTTTGAAAATCTCCTACTACCACCACAGAAAGCCGAAAATGTTGCTTGATGGAGGACTTCGAACACGCGACGCCCGGGTGGGACCCAAGCGCGATGCCCACTCAATCACTGACCGGTCAAATATATTGTGTATCCCATATTTTGAAAGTGCTGCAGCATTATAGTGTTAAGGAACGTATGAGTATTGCCTTTTGATGCCGTTACGGTACCGTAATCGTGAACCGTCACGGTAATGTTAAAAGCGCTCAATGGAGAAAAGAAAACGAAGAAGAGCAAAAAAGTCTTCTTTTTCGATTCTCCCACCACTGCATTTTTTAAATGTTATCAATGTATGTACAGTTGAATGTACATTTTGAAGAGACCCTAGCTTGTCTATAATAGTAGTGTACTGGACCGAAAATTTTATTTTAATTAAAATTTTATTTTCGTCGGGAAACTGAAGAACGAAAATAAATATCATTGACGTCAATGTGAGCAATTCTCAAACGAAAATTTAAAACAAAAAATCAGAAAAAGATACGGCCGGGGCCCTACTCTAACCACTAAGCTAATTGGTCCTTATTCCCTTCGGTCAAATTTAGGTTTTTATTTATTTTTTAATTTGGATGCGGGAGTGAGTACCGCCGCCTTTATTGGATGCCGGTACCTTTATTGGATAACCAACACCTCTGCCATAGGCAGGGCCGGATCTACGAAATCTGGCGCACTGTGCAGTAGGTACCGATGGCGCCCCACCACCCCCCCGACATTTTTATTTTGATTAAATTCGTTCACCCCAATTTTTTTATTTTTTTTATTTAATTTTTTTTTTTTACACTAATTTATCAAATAAAATCAAGACATATAAAGGGTGTAACTTTTCCAAGTGACCTGGCGGTAGCTCTCACACTCGTTTTTTTAAAGAGAGAATCGCCAGGAGCCCTAATCTATTGGGTAAACATAAAATTATGGTGATTCTATTCATTGTAATCCACAGTACTTTTATAACCTCTAACAACCAATAGAAATTTAGTTATAAATTTAAAAATCTAATAAGAATATAACCTCAAATTTGTACCTTGCATTTCCCCTATGTTGAGCGAACAAACACCAAATTGAGCGTACAAACTCCATACAAACACTAAACACTGACGTATGGTATCAATGGCTTACGAAAGACATTTCACTGACACCGTAAAATAACAAATCTAATAGAAATTAATTATACATATAACGAACTTCAAATAATAATATGTCAAATCAATGATGAAACTGTCAACACGTTGCAACCTGCAAATCCTGCAAACGGTGCGATGTTTTTGTTAATGGGATTTACTGAAGATTTCATAAGAAAATGGTATTTAACTACCTTCTCCTAGAGACTTAAATCGTACAAAATAAAACAATAGCGAGCGTACGCTAACTAAAATTGTCAGCGTCGGTTTGTTTGATTGACTAGAATAAAAATGCGGCGCTGTGATTGTTTATTGAATTTGGATCGCACCCATTCGTCGTAAAAGACGGTAAAAGATATATGGAAAAATAGATCTTACGTTTAAACTAAATATATGGAAATTGTAAAAAAAATTGTAACTGACTATAAATTCGTAAGCCGTTGATACCAACCTGATGCGTGCGCATTCTTTTTGTTTGGAAAGTGTTGCTAGAGCGTAATAATTATTTCGTACTATGGGTAATTTTTAAACGATTCAGGGAATATTATAACAAAATTTTAATACAATATTTATTTTCTCACGGCGCCCCTTTGGAGTTGGCGCCAGGTTTTTACACGGTTTCGATCCGGCGCTGGCCATAGGTCACACCAAGTGGTTCGCTACGTTTGGTGATTTAGCAGGGGTGCCCGGGTTCACGGGTGAGGTTTGTCTAGATCTTTTTTTTTAACATTAACTCCACACAGGAGGCCCTGAGGAAAATAATTTCCCTCGGAGCATATGTCATCTGGAATGCTATGTGGAGGGTCTTTTTGAGGAGAGGAAGGAATGAACATTGATCTTGAAGAGACCCATGTTGTAGGAAGGAGGAAACACAGAAGCCGGCAAATCATTCCACAGCCGAGCTGTTGAACACCCGTTCTCATTTGTTTCCCGACTACCCACCGGTGCCGAAGGGATCAATGATGCTAGTTCCTAGGATCATCTTCCATTGTAATACCGGTAGAACAAGGATAGCATTCCCACCCGACGCCTGTGCTCTAAAGATTGCAATCCGTCTGTTAATATGGGAGAATCTATCAAATGGACCGCCCGTTTCTGCACAGAGCCGAGGGTATTTTTCAGGTATTTTGGAGCTCCAGACCAGAGGTGGCTGCCAAATTCAACCGTGGGGCGCACTTATGATTTGTACAGGGTTAGCAGTTGTGTAATATTAAAGTATCTGCGGGCCCTGTACAGTACGCCCAGTTTTTGGGAGGCTAACTTTACTCTGGCTTCGATGGAGCCCCCATTCCTGAGCTGGTCACTTAGGGTTACACCAAGCATATCAATGGAGGGCCTGTTCGGAAGATTGCTTCCATTGAAGGATACTAGATATTCATTTCGATCCCTATTAGACGTAATCAGACAAGATTGGGTCTTTGAAACATTAAATTCAATGAGATTATTTTTACCCCAAGAGAAAACACTCTCGAGGTAAACGCCCATTCTTGGAGGCGGATGAGCAGAACACACTGAACCCCAGATTCCTAAATACCCCTTAAACCCTCTTCCTTCCCAGAACTCTCCTCTCCTTCCTTTCCTAAAAAAAACTTCCACACAGCATCCTCAAAGATGACATTCTGTGTACAGCTCATGTAAAAAAGGTCCTAAGTTCAATTCCTAGATGCGTCCGTATCTTTTTCAGATTTCTCTTTTTCAATTTTTCGTTCAAGTCTCTTAATTTGAAAAAATTATGGCTGCGGTAGGTGGCATAATTTTACTGCCTAATATCTCAAAAGCGGCGATGATATCACTATGATTAAATATGTTGTTACCTAATGGGCGTTGTTGTGGAGCGGGCTGCACAGTTAAATGAATAAGGAATGCCGTGTAATGGCAATCAGTGTCACATAAATATTATGTGACTAGTGCAGTTCTTGCCTATTTGGTTATTTTGTCTATGGTGTTTTTTTTGGAGACTGGCAGTTTTTTTTTTGGGAAGACAAATTGTTTTTTGTCTATGGGCACTTCCTCCCGAACAGCGATGGGCAGCGTTTTGTGAATTAGTCACTCACCATCAAGGTATTTCAATTTCGTTAAATCATGTGAATCCAAGTTGATTTTAACTTAAAAAGGCGCGGGGTGTTTTTTCATAACACGAGTAGTTCGTGTACGGTATTATTTTTAGTGGATGATATGTAAATCCCACTTTTTCCGGTGTTGGTAGTTGGCCATTTTGTGCAAATGTTTTTGGACATGAAATTGTAAAGCGATTTGGTCCTTTTTGTGGCTAGAATAATATGCCATTATGACCCCGCGTCGCGAAGTCACGGATTGCTGATAGTTCTACCAAAATCCGTAAGTCTTGGAGACTGGTTGGGCCACGTGCCTTTCGGATGGGGTTTGTTGAGATAGCCTGAGGCTGGAGACGCTCCTTGGAGGTGTAGCAGCCTTCTTCCCAAATATAAGGAAGACCTAGGCTCTCTGGATTCCGCGCCGTCCCCGGTTGTTGAGGCTGGAAGTCCCGTCCCGGGACCTTTTCTCTCTACGAAGCGAGTTTGCGGTCGTCATCCGGTGTTATATTCGTTTAGTTAGCTTAGCGTGTCCAGGAGTCCATCTGGTATGTTTATGTTTTGTATTCTTAATATCACATTGGTATAAATTTAATCCTATCCTTTCATTGGTATGAAATTTGCACTCTCATGTTTGTTTTTATGTTGGCTACAATATATTTTTATAAAGTTCATCTTCTTTTATTTTCTGATTTCCTACCTACTTGACAGAAAACTACTATTCCCATTAAAATTACACTACTCTTATATTGTACCAGAACATAATCTCATTTCATCAGTTACAAGCCGTTTAACAAAGAAAAAACACGTCGAAAAATCATTTTTTCGCTTTGTACCTCAACCCCTCAGGCCTCGATGATGTTTTGTCAGAGCGTCAAAATATTTTAGCTTCACAATAAAATCCATATAAATTTAATTTTTCTCAATACATCCGAAAACTAAAAACAGTTTTTGAAAGGTGATAAAATACGCTTTCAAATTTTATAAACATATAATTTTTGAAATATAAAAATTTTACGTGCCAACAAAAAAGTTTTCAAAATGGCTCACCTTATGTTTTTTATAACTAAAACTACTATATATAAAATCTATTAAAAAATTAATTATAATTAACTACATTATGGATTAATTTTAAACAAACTAAAAATCAAGGAATTTAAAAAAATTATTTATGATGTGACCAGAAGAAACTTCTCTACATATTATAAATTAAAGTCTTCCGTCGCGTCTGTCTATTTGCGATAAACTCTAAAACTATGGAACAGATTTTAATGCGGGTTTCACCAATAGATAGAGTGATTCATGAAGAAGGTTTAAGAATATAATTTGTCAAGGTTTTTTTTGTGTAAATTGGTTAAAATATTGTCTGTATGTGGTGGACGAGCGGGCTGGAAAGTAGTGTGGATTTGATTTGTATGCAAATCTACAGTTTTACGCCGAGGTTGATGAAATTTTGCACCTGTGACCTTGAAAAAAAGAGGAAGGTTACTGTATCTGTGTTAAGCCCGGGCATCGCTGGGGACTTCAGCAAGTTAAAAATTAATATAAAATATTAATCAAATTCAGAATTTTAGCAACATTTTTGTTAAGTGTTCTTGCTACCCGTTTAGTTATCTTTCTTAAAACAGTTTTCTGGATTAATTAATTTTATAAGCAGGACTAATTACGTATGGCTTATAAAAGAAACGGTAATCATAAATAACAAAAGGCTTCTAATTTAAAATCTTAAAATAATTTATTTATTTATTTATTTATTTATTTATTTATTAATCATTAACGCCCTTATGGGCTTTTACATACATTTACATTTTTATGTTTTAGTGCATACAGGTGTGTTTAGAATACAAAGAAAACATGAATAGTTTTTACACATGGTACATATAAATAAAGCTGGTAAGTAAAAAGTATAGCATTATACAATAAAGAGAAAAAAATCAGTTTTATATGTATATACCTATATAACAAATAATAATAATGGTGAGTTTTTAATATATGTGCAATTTATGTGTTGAATACATAGCGAAGTTGATTTTAAACAAAAATACATACTACCGACTTGCACCGCACTAAAATTAATATACAAAACAATTGCATTTTGACCAATTACTTTATCGTCAGAATTTCTGCAAGGAATTCAATTTCCGAAGACGAAATACTTTATACCATAAATATACCAATCCCCTTTATACTGAAACCATGGAATAATGTCAGATACTTCAGTAAACTATCACGGAGAGGACAAATGAGTTCGATAATATAATATAACAGAGTATCTAATTACAATCAAATTAAAATGTTAATCAAAGTATAAGTCGTTAAAGTAAATTTGTTATTATTACCTATTACAACGATAAACAAGAACAGTTTTTATAAGGTTTGTTTATAAATTATAAATTACTAACCTTTATTACGCCCTATATTGTAGGTGTTTTGACGGAACTTAACTATGAGGGTTTACAATAAACTGTGCACACAAAATTTCAAGATGGGGATTTATAGTTCTATTGTAACTGTTCCAATATACTGAATTTAAATTTGGACACTGACAGATGACGATAAACATCGATTGAGTTATATTTATTTCCAAGTCGATGAAGTCTTTCGATAGGCGAGTTTTCGAAGTAATTATTAGTAGGCGCGTTAACGAAGTACGGCGCATTCAATCTTGTATTACGGGTAGGTACTCGCAGTTGGATTAGTTTGGTTAAATCCAGGGCGTCCAGTCTGCCATTTGAAATATTGAAAAGACAAATTAAATCACTCATTGTTCGTCTTGAAGTTAATTCATTTAATTTTAGTAAGTCCATTAAAAATGTGTAGTTAAGTTCTTCGATTGGAATTCCTAATTTATAGTTTATAAATCTCAAAAACTTATGTTGCACTCTCTCAATTTTTTGTTGGTGAATCTTATAAAAAGGAGCCCAGATTGTTGAATTGTACTCTAAATGGCTTCTCACTAACCCAGTGAACAGCAACTTAAATGAATTAATTATTTTAAAATCTTTTACCGTCCTCAATATAAACCCTAAGCTTTTCATGGCCTTGTTAGTTATTTCGTTTATATGAGAAACAAAAGATAATTGATTGTCAAAAATAATACCTAGGTCCTTGATTTGTTCAACTCTTTTTAGAAAGATGTTGTTGATGCTGTATTCATATTTAATAGGATTTTTAATTCGGGCAAAAGTTATTGTTTGACATTTTTCAATATTGAGGAAGAGTTCATTATGGATGCACCATTCTTGTAGCCTCACAAGATTTGTTTGTAATACGCAACAGTCATTGAGATTAGTAATTGTTTTGTAAATTTTAAGATCATCAGCAAATAAAAGTATCATAACTCCATCAAAGATTGTAGTTATGTCGTTGATGAACAAGGAAAACAGCACTGGTCCCAGATGTGACCCCTGGGGGACTCCGGAGAAGATTTCGAATTGATTTGAAAAGTGCAAGTTGAGTTTGACTGAAATTTTTCTATTGTATAAATAACTTTCAAACCATCTCAAAATATGCCCCGTTATTCCAAGGGATTTTAATTTGTGCATAAGTATTTTGTGTGAGACTTTGTCGAAAGCTTTGCTAAAGTCAGTGTATACCACGTCTGTTTGAAGACGATTGTGCATATTATTAAATAAGTATTCCTGATAGATCATCAAATTTGTGAGAGTAGACCTTTTTGACATGAAACCGTGTTGTCTATGTGAAATTACTTTATTAATCTCAGGAGATAGTTTAGAGAGCAGAGCAGATTCAAATATTTTCGGGATCGACGACTGGATACAGATAGGTCTATAGTTGGATATATCGGATTTATCACCCTTCTTGAAAATTGGAGACAGAAAGCTTGTTTTCCATTTATTCGGAAAGATGCCAGTTTTTATTGACAAATTAAAAAGTTTAGTAAGAGGATAAGTTAAGATTGATAAGCATTTAGATAAGAAGATTGTAGGAATGTTATCGGGACCAGCCGATTTTTTCGGGTCTAGGGACTTTAATTTATTTCTAATATCACTTTCTTCAAATATACATTGATTGAAATCGATCTGGTTATCATTAGATGTTGTGGCGTTGAATAATGGAGAGTTGTTTGCAGAATCGTAGACTTTGCTGAAGAATTCAGCAAACAAATTAACGATTTCTTGGGGATTATCGGCCATTTTGTTATTTAAATACATATTAGAGGGTACACCGTACAATGACCTAAAGTTACGTTAGGTTCACTTATAATTGATTTATCTGCACTTATAATGTAAAACAATTTGAATACCAGACAATAAAAGCATTCCCGTAGACGACCTCCGTAGTCCAGTGGGTAAGACTCTTGACTCACAATCCGGAGGTCGCGGGTTCGAACCCGGCATGCGCAAATAAGTTTTATTTGATTAATTTGTGTTATTTCACAATTAATTCATTTAAAATAATATATAGTATATTTGCGGCATGTTCCAGAGTGGAAGATACCATCAGTATCGCCCTGGTGTAAGACTACCATTCAGAATTGAAACGTTGCTAGAAAAAGGCTTTAGCCGTATTTGGTGACCAGATCTGAATAGCCAGGTACTTCCCAACCTTCCTCTACTGTAAAAAAAAAATTCCCAATATGGGAGGCGGGTATGGGTACCACCGCCCCGGGAACCATTTATTGGATAACCAACACCTGTGCCATAGGTCACCCCAAGTGGTTCGCTACGTTTGGTGACTTAGCAGGGGTGCCCGAGTTCGTGGGGTGAAATTTGTCCGTGTCTTGGCGGCGGATACGTCTGCCCATCAGCCGCATGGCATGCCGGATCGAGAGAGAATGGTTGAGGGACTTTGACTATTCGAGACGTACTCTCTCGGAATATCGCCTAGCACCGCAGTGGGAGGGATGGATTCATACGTCCATCTAGACACACTGACCCCCACCCACCCCTCGTACCCTTTTTCTTCCCAGAACTTCTTCTTCCTTTCCTAAAAAGACCCTCCACACAGCATCCCCAAAGATGACTTAGGCCCTGAGGGGAATTATATTCCTCCGGGCCTCCTGAGTGGAGCTAATGTAAAAAATAATTCAATTATCTTTCATTGAGCGCTTTTATTATTACCGTGACAATTAACGATTACGATTATTAAAAGGCAATATCTCAAATTCTTATCACCATAAAAAGTAGCTATTTCAAAATATGAAATACACAACGTACGTAACGTAGGTCCGTTTCCTCCAAAGGAAACAAAGGAATTATTTTCTTAGACCTCCCCCACAATACTACTAGCCGTGACAATCATTTTGAAAGTATGGAATATAGTTTCACGGATAATATTGAAGTGCGAGTGAATTCCAAAAATTCATAAAAAAAATAAAGGTCAATGCGCTGATGGTTTTGCTTTTGTTCTTAAACATATAATGCCGCAGCACTTTCTCACACTAAATAACAACAGTCAAAAATGAGACAAACGGTGAACGTATGTTTGCACCCCCCAAAGGAAACATACAATCATTTTCATACATCTCCCTCACACGTATAAAGAAAATGAAGCGCAATTCACATCGCTATAACTGAACCTTAATAAGGTATATATGTTTCCTTCAATGGAAAAAAATAGTGAAAAAAATACCATTAGAGGAAACAGACACTCATGTGTCTCATTTTTTGTCTCACCATTATTTAATGTGTAAGAGAGAGCTGCAGACTAAGCTAAAGAACGTACGATTTATGCTTTTCTATGTCGTTGCGGTACCGTAATCGTGGATCGTCACGGTAATAATAAAAACGCTCATTCGAAACAAAAAACAAAGGAAATATAAAATATTTCAGATACAAAATTAAAAGACGGACTAAAGAACAAAAAAAAACAAAACATAACGTTAAAGAATAAAACGTGCATGCATAGGTAACACACAATACCATTTAATTATAAAACTAACTTTTTTATATTCAACCGTGCCTACCTCATAATATTTGCGTTTTTTTTTTCATAACCGCCTTTATTACTGTATTTTATTTTATTTCATCTCAATTTTGTTTTAATTTATTTCGTTATATCTATTTATCGAATTTTATTAAATTGTGAAATGAAGATCTCAGCACGAGTGAAACACCCAGTGAGACCCACATTATCAAATAATGTTATAAATACGTAATTTTTTCGTATAAAATAAAAAATAAAATTCGTGTACAAAATGAGTTAACGGAAAAAACGGAACAAATACCCCGAATAACCGTGATTTCTCTATAATTTTACAAAGATTTTCCTACAAAATTTCCATGCTTTCCCGGTGAGGCTTCGTGTCGGTCGGTGGTTTTCCATTAGGTTTCCGGCCCGTGATGTGACACAGGACATGGCGTTATGGCATCACATTTCTATGACTTTATGGCCCATGGCTTGGACTACCGGAAAAGGGCCATTACGCGAGGCGATGTTATTGTGTCATGTATTATGTATTAACTACTAAGAAGTAGGAAGTTGGAAGATCAACAACTTAGGTTAGTAGGTCAGTACGGCGATGGATTTGCTACAAAAACAATGCAGTGCCAAAATTCTCAGGCGTTATGATAAAATGTATTCATTTATTTATTTATTAACTGATTTACGTCGAATTTGAAATAAAATAACACGAAATTTGGAAAAATACATTTATTATAAAAATAAAGGAAAGAAAACAGAGATAAACATAATACAATAGAAGTGACAAGACTGACAAGTCAAGTCAAGACTTTGCTAAAATTAAAAATAGACATAAAATTAGTGTCCGACCGAAAAAGAACTTTCTACCGAAACCGAATCTTCGGTAGCTGTCTCAGTTTCGGTCAAAACCGAAACTTTTTTATACTTGTTAAAAATCTTTTTTAACTGAAATTTGGCTTATTTTTTACACTTGTACTTGTATGTGTTACCGGGTGAGCTTTCTTCTTGGGCTACCGAGGAGCAATAATCAATATTGCGTGGGAACAATATAAACGTAATTTCAATTTGTACAACATCCTTAAAATAAACTTTCTAAAGTAGTATTTGCATGGTTAAATATAGCATATAGTTATGTAAATTAAAGACCACGTATTCCGATTTTTACCGATTTATAACAATTCCCAAGGTCCGGTAGTAAGAGCTCAAAAAGAAGAAGAAGGGGAGATATGTAAATACGAATGTTAGAGGGAGCGCGCTAATGTTAAAAACGACAAAAAACAATTTAAAACGTGTCTCCACTATGAAAGATCTTGGTATTTTGTTTGATAGTAGGTTAACTTTTCATGATCATATCATAATGACTTCACTGAGAATGTTGGGTTTCGTCCTACGCACTGCGAGAAACTTCAGAGACACCCGGGTTCTCACAGTACTTATACAATGCTTTGGTTAGGAGTAGGCTTGAGAGTGGGTCGGTGATTTGGAGTCCACACCAAGTAAAGTATTCCCTCATGTTGGAGAGAGTTCAGAAGAAATTTCTGAGATTTCTTTACCTGAGGAAATATGGCTACTATCCGTGGCTCTACCCTACCCACTTTCTCTTGGGCATGCTCGGTGTGAACCTTCTACGGGTCAGAAGGGATGTGCTCATTGTAACACATTTCTTCAGACTGATTCGTGGAAGGTTCGAAAACTCGGCTATCATGGAGAGCATTACTTTCTATGTTCCCGATGGTTATCTCCGTCATCGACAGCATATACTGTTTTATCTCCCGACTTGCAGAACTAACTTGCCAATGGTTATGCCAGTCGGGAGAGCAATCTCGCTGTTGAACAGAATTAATTCGGATATCGACATATTTAGCGTCAGTGAAGCTGCCTTTAAAAGGCAAGCTCAATTAATACTTATATAGTTTTTTTTTGCCTACCATTTATATATTTAATTTAATGTTTAAGGTAATACTGTTAATTTTTTTTTTAAAACGCATTAAAATTTTTAATTTTGTAATGTTTTTAAAGAATAAATAAATTGAATTGAATTGAATTGAAAAAAAAAAAATTTAAGCGAAAATTGTGAAAATGTTTAATAAAATACGACTCGTTTAAAATAGAACACATATCTCGTAGGAAATGTTTTAAATAGCATTTAAGGAAATCTGTGAATTTTTTCATACATATAACTTGTAAAATATCAGAAAAAAACGTGTTTATAATAATTTACGGAGCATGCTCTGCGATTTTTTTCTATCGAGTTATTTCTATGTAAATACCGTTTCGGCGTGGCAAAATTGTAGATATTATCTTAAAAAATAACACATATTTTTTAAGAAACTCGGTAAAACGGTAGAAATTCGTAATGCCGCGGATGAAACACTTTAAGGTCTCAAAAAAAATAATATCTACATTTGCCGAGCCAAAACAGTTATTATAAAAAATTTCCTCGATTGATAAAAATCACATTGTATCTTTAAATGCTACTTTAGAAAATAGTCGAAATATTTTTGTTCTATTTTAAACGAGCCGTGTTTTATTAATTTTCGCTTAATTATAATCGTTTTTCAATAATAGCGCGCTCGCTCTAACACCCGTATTTACATATTTCCCTTTAAATCCATCTTCTATCTAGCCATATCAACGTCTTTTACTTCTTTTTCAACGCTTACTACTTAATATAAAGAAATCGTTTTATAATATAAAGAACATTTAGTCCGTTCAACATTGGTTCCTAAAAGCGAGCGAAACCATTCCTTTGTTAAGAATATTATGAACTAAATATGCAATTTGGCTGTCCTGAAACGGGAATCCTTCCCAGTTGGACAGATAAGGTATAATTTTGTAATGAATGTGTATAAATAAATAAAAATAAAAGGGATTAGAAACGTGAAACAATACAACTTTGTATAAACCACTTATATAATGTGCAAATCCGACCGGTTTCGGAACAAACGTTCCTTCGTCAGGGAAAGCTTATACTAATTTGACAGTTTAGAACAATTTTCGTTATTTGTTTTTGGGGTGTTATGCCGTGTTGCGCTACCTCCTTCTTTAGCCAACGTTTCGGACATCGTTGCAGTGTCCATCATCAGGGCAGATCCGGCAGATCCGGTAGATTTTTGTCAGTCACTAAACAATTGTTTAGTGACTGACAAAAATCATTTAGGCTTATACCAAAATAATCAAGTAGATATGTGTTCTATTTTAAACGAGTCGTATTTTATTAAACATTTTCACAATTTTCGCTTAAATTTTTTTTTTTTTCAATTCAATTCAATTCAATTTATTTATTCTTTAAAAACATTACAAAATTAAAAATTTTAATGCGTTTAAAAAAAAAAATTAACAGTATTACCTTAAACATTAAATTAAATATATAAATGGTAGGCAAAAAAAAACTATATAAGTATTAATTGAGCTTGCCTTTTAAAGGCAGCTTCACTGACGCTAAATATGTCGATATCCGAATTAATTCTGTTCAACAGCGAGATTGCTCTCCCGACTGGCATAACCATTGGCAAGTTAGTTCTGCAAGTCGGGAGATAAAACAGTATATGCTGTCGATGACGGAGATAACCATCGGGAACATAGAAAGTAATGCTCTCCATGATAGCCGAGTTTTCGAACCTTCCACGAATCAGTCTGAAGAAATGTGTTACAATGAGCACATCCCTTCTGACCCGTAGAAGGTTCACACCGAGCATGCCCAAGAGAAAGTGGGTAGGGTAGAGCCACGGATAGTAGCCATATTTCCTCAGGTAAAGAAATCTCAGAAATTTCTTCTGAACTCTCTCCAACATGAGGGAATACTTTACTTGGTGTGGACTCCAAATCACCGACCCACTCTCAAGCCTACTCCTAACCAAAGCATTGTATAAGTACTGTGAGAACCCGGGTGTCTCTGAAGTTTCTCGCAGTGCGTAGGACGAAACCCAACATTCTCAGTGAAGTCATTATGATATGATCATGAAAAGTTAACCTACTATCAAACAAAATACCAAGATCTTTCATAGTGGAGACACGTTTTAAATTGTTTTTTGTCGTTTTTAACATTAGCGCGCTCCCTCTAACATTAGTATTTACATATCTCCCCTTCTTCTTCTTTTTGAGCTCTTACCACCGGACCTTGGGAATTGTTATAAATCGGTAAAAATCGGAATACGTGGTCTTTAATTTACATAACTATATGCTATATTTAACCATGTAAATACTACTTTAGAATGTTTATTTTAAGGATGTTGTACAAATTGAAATTATGTTTATATTGTTCCAACGAAATATTGATTATTGCTCCTTGGTAGCCCAAGAAAGCTCACCCAGTAACACATGTAAGCACGCCATTGAAGAACGCGTCAGAGGGGATTCGCTTGAGACTCGATGAAAGGGACAACTTAAAGCTTTCAACCTAAAAGATTTCAATGGTCATCGATGTATTCGAGGCATTGGGCTAAAGAAATTTGCACCCCCATTTCATACTGTAGTCCCAGGCGATTCTCGGGCTTTACAGTGGCTTTTTCTAAATCGGCAATATTTTTTTTTTATTTTTCTTTATTTTATTTTATTTGGAAAACCAACGGCCGTAACATTTTATAATGCATTAATGAGGTATCGGCATGCGTTGCAATGTCACTTAAATAAAATAAAAATTTCTACCCCTTCCCATCTCATGTCTTCCCCCTCCCATGTCCCCTTCCCCCTCAAGCGTTCCCCTCCTCCTTCCCCGCTCTCCCCTACACTCTCCCGCTTGTCCCCGTCACGCTTCCTCCCCCCTCACGCTTTTACCTTCCCGCTCCCTTTTTCTACAAATTTCATGACGCCAGAGCTCACCAGTATATATACAGGCGTGCAACAACTCACCCAAGTTTCATCGCAATCGTATGAAAGGTATAGAAAATAATTTCATAAAGCTAGAGCTCAGCACTATATATACAAACCTTTGCTAGCATGTGCACGACAAATCACCAAAGTTTCATTGTAATCAGAAAAATGGGTTAGGTTTCGCATAAGGGACAAATAAAGAAACATTTATTTTTATATTTTAAGAAAATAATGTAATGAAATTAAAATATGTGAAAACGATTCAACAAATTTGTTGTTTCACTGATATTATTAAATTATAACACAATTGTTGATAAAATGTTATTTATTTAAAGTAAGTTCACAGATCACATATAGTAAAAATAGTCACAATGTATCAATTCACAATAATAATAATTAACTGAGCAAGGGATCGGAGGGAACCTTGCTGTTTAGGCTTTGGGAACAACAAAACTGACTGTGGTTCTGCTTAGAGGGTCGTACCATAGGACGAAGCGCAACTAAGGCAGCAGTCGGGGTCTGGTTGGTGCTTTACTTATGGTAGTAGAATACTCCTTAGAGGAGTTTAGCCAAAGGACGAAGCGCAACTAAGAGAGCGTACTAGTCAAGAGCGAGCTACAGACGAACTGGTTTAATTTAGGGCTCGCAGCTCTTTATATAGGCCATTCCTTGTTGCGGGGCGTGGTTTATGTAGCGACTCGAGAGTAGGAAATGCGCAGAAGGCGTCTGCGCAGCCTGGTTCGCCTAGTTTTGGGTGAGCAGGATGGCGCTGTACGGGGGAAAGAGATGGTGTAGTGGCAAGCGTAAAAACGGCGCGCTACAAAATCTTAATTGTTTAGTGAATATAAGGAAAAAGTGTTACATTAGCCTATGGGGATGGAATGGTGGGAGGAAGAGGAAAAGGATGGAACCATTCTGTGTAATGAATGAGTAGCACGTATGTGTAAATGTAATTTATTGATTTTAGGTTTGAAAATGTGGGGTGATGAAAATGTGATAAATAAGTCGAATTCATCGTATGAAAGGTCAAACATGTGTGAAGCGTAGTTAATGAATGTATTCGATCCATAATCGGCAGAACAGCGTAAGCGCCAAATAGTACCTATCTAAATTGTTCAGGAGAAGGTTTTTTTTAAATAACTTTTTTTTTAGTTTTAATTTTGATTCTAGTTATGTAGATCCCGTCTAAACAGCGACACTAAAATGCTTATAACTTTTAAAATAATTCTAATTTCGAAAAATCATTTAAGGAGATATTTTTGAATATCTAAACTATGGACATATGAAAAAAATATATTCTAGTCTAGAATACCCCCTTAAAGTTGAACTAATTTGGTTTTAGCTAATATATAAAGGAATACGGGGTAACCGCTGGGTCACGAAAATAAGAAAACATAAAGGTACGCTTTAAGATTTTCACGGCCAAAAGTATTTTTGTTATTTGCTTTGGGGTGTTATGCCGTGTTGCGCTACCTCCTTCTTTAGCCAACGTTTCGGACAGCGTTGCAGTGTCCATCATCAGGGCAGATCCGGTAGATGTGTCACATATATTATATAATAGATTATATAAGACTAGCTTTTGTCACGCGCGAGTAACAAACATACATACATCCAGACATCCAGGATTCATTGAGTAAAAACAAATATCAAGAATTCAAAGCCTATGAATTAAATTTAAATAAAAAACTAACAACAATACTTTAAAAAAACTAAATTAATAACACTCCCCCCACCCCTCCCCCACTTCCTCCTCCACACTTCCCCTATACACAATCACAGCTTTTATGTGGTAACTTCAAATTAAAACATAATAAAAATGAAAAAAAAATTTTAGAAGAAAAGTAAGAAAATAAACACATTTTTTTAATAAATAAATTTCTTATTATTTTTTTAATTTATAAACTAACGTTTAGACAAGATTTTTATGCATAGCACAAAGGGTAACAATTATTACAAGCAATAATTGTCAGCCTGAAACACTCATTTACATTGAAAAATCTTCCGAGAAAAGATACTTGCCGCCAACGGGACTTGAACCCGTGTCCTTCCGATTGCCGGTCGAATGCTCTGACCACTGAGCTATGGCGGCTTATCAAATACCCGCCAAATAATTCAATATATACTAGTGTTTCATTCAACAATTACTGCTTGTTATATTTTTTCCACCTGAAAACAACCTCAACAGACATAATTTGTCTCGACGCCACCTAGCGAGGGATTTAACACTAACAATGTCTTCCTCGCAAAAATAAAGTTGGTTGTTTTCAGGTGGAAAAAATATAACAAGCAGTAATTGTTGAATGAAACACTAGTATATATTGAATTATTTGGCGGGTATTTGATAAGCCGCCATAGCTCAGTGGTCAGAGCATTCGACCGGCAATCGGAAGGACACGGGTTCAAGTCCCGTTGGCGGCAAGTATCTTTTCTCGGAAGATTTTTCAATGTAAATGAGTGTTTCAGGCTGACAATTATTGCTTGTAATAAATAAATTTCTACCTACATCATTGAAGTAATAATTTATATTTAGTAGGCTATACGTCGCGTCGTGACACGTGTCGTTAAGTACCTGGTTGCTACTGTTTGGATTAATTTGTTGCTTCCGGTGGCAGAATGTGATCTCGTAATGCGTGTTTCTGGCGGCAAGGTTGCTCCCCACTTACTACTTCCTGCTCGGCAAACACTCATCACACTTCCGTCACATAACCCCGCCTTAACTGTTATCCTCCAGATGATTTGTACAAATTATTTGGGCAGGTCATATTGTAACAACGCGCCACAACAACGGCCTTCTAGTAGGTACACAATAAAATTCTTCAATTAAGAAATAACCGTACTTTGTACCAGAATAATTCGAGCATTTTTTTTTTTTGATACAATATATTACATTTCATAGTACAATCCAGTAATGTTGGCCTCACTGGGTGGCTTACCCGTGCTGAGGCGCCCCATTTTATAATATAGTAATTTATATTAAGAAACACTTAAAATTAAGATAAATTTAAACTAAAAATAAAGATTACAATTTTTAATAACATTAAAAATTAAAAAATTAAATGAAAATTCGCCAATATTATGGTTGTGAGTGTTATTAACTAACTAACCATCACGCCGTTTCCACGCAGGGGTAGGCAGAGAGGATGGACCGCCAAACAACTCGGTCTTGGCACACACTCTTTGCCTCACTCACATTCATACACCGTCTCATACATACTCTTCTATTATTCTGACTTTTGACATGGCCCGACTCAAGTTTCTGATTCACTTTATCGTGCCATGTCTTTCTCGGGCGTCCTCGACTTCTTCATCCATTCACATTTGCGTCAGCCTTACATTCTTTGCGGATATTCACATTTCTCACACGATCATACACGGTTTTACCACACATACGCCTCAAGGATCTCATTTCAACAGCATTCAGTTTAGTGTTTTTGAGTGTTGCGTGTTTTATATTGGTTTTGTGTATTGCGTCTATATGTTGGTAATATTGTCTTTTTTGTTCTTTAATCCATTTTTTATTTTATTTTGTGAGTGAATTTATTTTTGTTTTCCTTAATTTTTGTTTCAAGTGAAAAACTGCTGAATGCTTTTATAGCATGGTATTTATGGTGTCTTTGTCCAAACGTAGTGTTTACCGTCGGAGTTTTTATGTCTATTTTGTGCGCTTGTCTAACCGGTCTGTTAGTGATATTCTTTGTTTGTTGGGGTTTGTTTTTTTGGTCAAAAATGTAGTTTAATAGTGTTTTAACATATAATTGGCGTATATCTAGTACGGCACAACTGTTGAAAATTTGATATGTATCGGTCAGACTATGTTTTTTAAGTATTACGTTTAAGATCGTTATCTGCGCGATTTCTATTTGATCGATATCTGCGTTTTTTGCTCCTCCCCAAGCAACTATTTCACATTCTATTATTGATGCGTCTTCGTCCCCCCCCCCCCCCCACATTCCCTCCCCCCCCCCCCCCCGCCCCGAGTTCGCCTTCCACCTTCCCCGCCTTCCCTCTCTCTAATTGACTAACAATTTCCATGATATTAATACATTGATTTTGAATATGTGTTTTGCGAGATGCACACTTCAAGTTTTAACATCGCTTGTTCCACTTTTTCAATACTCTTTAAGCGCTAGATCCATGATTCTAGAGTACATCAACCATATTAAGTTCCCTTTACTCAATGAAGTTGAAAAATACAGAGTGTTTGAGACTTTTAAGACTGTAGGGAGGGTCGCACAAAGTATAATGAGCACCCTTGTGCAGCACTTAGTACGAAGAAGTCCGGAGGTAGGTGTGAGTGTTATGGAGGATCTGCAGAACCTCGGAATACACCTCATTTTTATTTATATACTTTCTGATCTATGTGTTTGTTTACTCGGGAGTTCCCGACTTCTTCAAACGTTCACTTCCACATCATATATTATTCTGACACCGCTTTCTTCGTTCGTCACACGCGCCTCATTTTACCATATGTAAGTATTGGTTTCATTTGATCGTGCCATGACTTCCTCGGGCATTCACGACTTCTTCAACCATTCACTTTCATACTTTATATCCTTACTCTTCTTTCTTCATTCATCACATACGCCTCTATCTACTACCATGCATAAGTATTTGTTTCACTTGATCACGCCATGTCTACCTTGGGCCTCCCTAACTTTTTTACCATTCTCCTTATATCCATTTCTTCGTTTGTCACGTACCTACGATTCATTTTATCACAAATAAGTATTTGATTCACTTCTTCCCCGGACTTCCTCAACTTTTTCTACCATTCACGTTCATTGTTGAGATAATGCATTAAGTCTTCCTCGGGCGTCCCCGACTTCTACCACCAATCAAATCACTCTGTAAACACTCCTGGTAGAAATAAGAACAAACGTTAAAATTTTCAGCCAAATCGGTCCAGGAGTTTTCGAATCCACAGAACACACACAAATGGACATTGTCTTTTATATAGATTGAAGAAGATAGAATATTACCCCTGTAACAACTACATGATATCCTGACACTTCAAAGCTTTTAGCGGGGTTAAGTGCTAACCAATATAAAGATTTTTCAAAAGTATCATAATGAAATTCAAGATAGGAAAAAATAGATTTATAGATTAACAGGGTATAGTAGAGATTTGCATGAGTAAGGGTAAATCATAAAAATTTCACGTGTAACCTGAACGAGTAATGTTATGACAAAATGCAGGTTATGATAGGATGTTTTCTTATTTGTTTTTCTATTTATTTCTATGCTCGTACATTCAGTTTACATGTAAATAGATGATAAATACAAGTAGGTAATTGGTACAAACATGTTGCTAATGTGAAGCACGGTATTTATTTATTAACGCTCTTTTTGGAAGCTTTTACATATTAATAGTATTTATTGTATGCTAGCTGGTTCCGGCATGCGTTGCAATGCCATATTCAAAGAAATGCATTGTTTTACCCAGAATCATCTTTCCCGTGTGTCCCCGTTCCCCTCCCGCGTCCCTTTCCTAGCTAGCTTTATAAATTATAGCCTGTATGTTATTCTGATGTATGAGCTATATTATTGTAAAGTTTCATTAAAATCCATTCAGTAGTTTTTGCGTGAAAGACTAACAAACACACGTTCATCCATACAAACTTTCGCGTTTACAATATTAGCATGATTACTGAACTGCTTCAGTAACAACATTTTGTATTTGTTTATAGAAATAACAAGTCAGTTAAAATCCTTTTGTCTGACAATTTAAGCATATTCATATCATTTTAAAGAGTGTCGTAGTTCAATTTAATTTCTGGAATACCAATATTTTTAATTTGAAAACGTAAGAATTTATTTTGTGTTTTTTCGATAGCTTGTACATGAATATTATAATGTGGGTTCTATACGGGAGAATTGTATTCAAGTTGACTACTAACAAAGGCAAAATATAATAGTTTAATGCACTTAATATAGTTTAAATTTCTAGTTAGCCATTAGAGTGTAAAATAATGTTTTGTGAATATCTAACTACGAGACCCTATGTTGAGTTGTTGCATGTTTTAGTGTAACCCTGATTAATGTATCACGTTTGGTTTTGCAAAATTTAAAACACGTTTTTAGTAAGACCCTTACAGCCTTACTAAAAAACCCAGTGAAATTCTTTTTCAATTGACAAACGGCCGCGGATGTGAAAACATTACTAATTAAAAAATTGTTCATGGAAAAAAATACATACGGTTTACACAGCCTGAGAGGGTAGTTTATCTCTGTTTTATTAATGATGTCTGAACAAAATTTGGAATTTCTCCAAAGTATTTTGAATGTTCCATAAATTTCTTATTTTTGAAGGTGTCGTAAAAACAAATAACATTTATGAAAACTAGATACAATTAGCTTTTAGATTTGTGTATTTGAAATACACTTTAGTTTTCAAAAACTGCCATATTTTAAGATTCAAACTCGGGAAAAAATGGAAAAAAAATTCTTACGAAAACATTTTTGACCAAAATGTAGAGAAATTGAAAAAAAAATTTTAATTTCAAAAACACAGTCCTTTTATGTAATAAATTTTGAAGGAAACTATCACCTCATTTTTTCCTTGTGCATACAATAAAAAAAAAATAAAAAAAATTCAAAGTTTTTTTTATTGCCAAAAAAATAACTTAGAAATAATACCGACATTTAAAACAGATTTCTTGCATCTCTAAAGACGTTAATTTCTTTGATACGTTTACGAACACATGTATTAGATATTAATATTATAAAAAAATATCACTTTTAAGAAATTCTCTTAAAATAAAGATCTTAAAATGTAAATTTTATCATTTAAGTAACCTATAAAGCAATATTCTGACAGTTCAACTTTGAAAGTACGGCGTTTTTACAATAACTTGATTAAACTGATGTAAATCACGCAAATAACATGGTAAATATATCAATTATGTGAATAGAAGAGTAAATTCGTCACTACAATAGAAATTATAAAGTAAAATCACAACATTTAGGTACTATCAAAATTTTCTACATCCCGCTATAAACACACCAAGCTATTTTTTCAAAGCGGGCCGTTGAGAACTAATGCACAGGCGCGCCAATAATGTCGCTTTCGGAGAAGAATGAAAACAACATTACAACGTTGTCAGATCTCCAATGCATTTTAACAGCGTGACCACGTAAGAAAGGTTATTGGTAATAAAACGTGTTTTAGTGTACACGGGGTTTATTTATATTATTGCAATAACACAGGTTATCGGCAGTGAAAAGTTTTTTTTAAGGCTGTTAGTGTATATTAGGTTAGTAACAGTTAAATAGTATATGATGTACTTTAACTGCATAATATGTACGTTCAAGTCCCTTCTTTAAATAAAATAAAAATAAAACTGTTACTAACTAAAGTACATCATAATGGTATGTTATGTACTTTAATAAGGAACTCCAGTCCAATTTTTTTAAATTTTTTTAACGAATAATGACCTTCTAACTTAAATAACTGCATATCATAAGATCCCCTGAAAACCACCGTATGTATGGTCAATCGTGTGACGTCATCACACTCCAAAAAAAATTTTTTTTCAACTGGTTTTGTCATTTTGTATGTAAAAACATTATTTAGGCGGAATTATTTATTTATTATATTATATTTATTTATTATATTTTTCAATATTCAAAACCATTCAAGACAGGGGTTCAATCATGGTTATACTAAAGCATGTGCACACCTCAGCAAAGCGTCTCCTAGTGAGGCGTTCACGAAACATTATGCTACACTCTAATACCACGTTCTATATAGACATAATAACAATGTAGTGAAAAGAATAGAAAAGGATGCTACATGAAGTGAACTTAATGAAGCAATTAAGTCGTAAAGAGAACAAAAAAATATGTAGTGATAATTAGTGACAGTATTTAAAATATGGGGTAATATAGTTTCTCATCCTCAATATAAGAAAAGTATTTCGAATACATCGCAAAAGTCTTATTTTTCCGGTATTTTTATTTTTTCCTCCGGGACCTTGGCATCGACGACTTCCAAAAACTTTGCCCTTACGTAGGGCGAGTCACGTAATAATTTATTGATGTGATGATAATATTTTTCTGCTAAAACTATCTATAACTCTTGGCTCTACCAGAAAAATCTTCAATACAGCTTCCTTAAAGATGACATAAGCCTTCATGGAAACTTTATGACTTCCTGTGTGTAGTTTTTATTAAAAACCAATCTTAATATATAAAAATGAATGTTTCTTTGTTTGTCCGTTATGCGTTCCTAAACCATTCATACGATTGGGACGATACTTTGGGGATTTGATGTGCGCAAGCTCGCAATAATTTTTATAAGGGTGTAACAGTACGTACCCGAGGTATTTTATCTAGCGATTCCCGAGCATATTAGGCGTAATAAATGTACAAGTCATTTTGCTGACCGATGACATTTTTTTTTCTATTAAAAACAAAAAGTTATCTTTCAATCACATGTCGCTACTGTTCCCATCGCTGTGGAATAAATCTCGATTTGAGCGATACGCGCGCTGTTTCGCGTATTATCATGCTGTTAGAACGAGACACAACGCTTATCAAATGACCGCTAGGCTATAAACGCGCCACTTACCTAACTAGTCAGTAGCGACGTGTGATGGAAAATATTTTTAATGTTTTTAATAGAAAAAAAAAATATCATCGGACAGCAAAATATCATGTACATTTTCTACTCCAAATATGCCCAGGCATCGCTGGTTAAAATCCCTCGGGTACGTCCTGTTACACCCTTGTATAATAGTGCGTTATTAAATTTGCGGATGGCGCTAGAGTTGTTTGAAAAATATGTGAATTTCATAGAGTTTAGCAGCTGGGAGGGATGGCGGGAGGGGGAGGGAAATCCGGGAGGGGAGGAGGGGAACGAAGGAGAGGGGGGTGGAAGTGGAACGTGAGAGGTGGGAGAAGGGAATGCGTGAGAGGGGGGGGGGAAGGCAGGGAAGGTGGAGGAGAAACGTGGGAGGGGAGGAGACGCGAGAACGGTAGAGGAGGCGGAAGGAGAATGAGAAAGAACACAGGGAGAAACAATTAATTTATTTAAAAAGTATCCACTCTCTATCTATGTTTATTACCTGTTATTTATTTTACCTTTAACTACTTTTATTCATCTCATTCACTAATCATTTGTTAATACGTACATTCTTGTAGACATTGACCATTCCATGGGAAATCCAATTTTTAAAGTGGTTACGGTTATAGTGAAACACTGCATGAACCACTTTTTACACCTTGATCCGATGTCATCCAGTTTCTCAATAACTATTAGAGAAATCAACCTATTCAAGTTTTCATAAAGCTTTTTTGAACCTTTATTTATTTCCTGTCTAATGTCGCATCATGAATAGTGTCATCTAATGGGCTGAAGGTCGCGGTCACACTTCCTGTCGTAAACTTGTCCCGGAATATCAATAGGCCCACATACATGAACTAAAATAGAACTGTGGACTTCAAATCAGTCTCTGTGCACTAGACTAGACTCGACCAGAGACGTTATGGTCCATTAGTTGCTCTTGAATAATACTTGCCAGTACATCACGTTATAAATTCATACCCAGCATTGTAAGTGACGCGATAGTGTGACACGCGTCTTACTGCTCAATTACTTCCTAGATTAGATTCGACCAGAGAGATTACAGTCCGTTAGTTGCCCTTGCGTAGTAACTAGTGTGGCCAGAGCTTCTGTTATTAATTCATATCCTGACCTGACCATTGCGGGTGGTGCTATAGTAGATATACGTCTTATTGCTCCATAACAGTTTCTTCTTCTTCTTCCTTGCACTGTCCCAACTCATTGCCTAGATAGGCTGTTGGTATCGGCACTTCTCGTTCTCAGGCTATATCTTCTTCGGTTCTGGGTATCGCTTTCATCCAGGCCGCTTCTCTGTAATATTTTGGAGCATTGATTTATCCGGGAGTTCTTTGGTCTTCCTCTGGATGACTGTCGATGAAGCTCCATTGCTTGCTCCACTGTGCGGCTCAATCAATCTGTGATTCATTAGAAAGATGGTATTACTTCCTAGATTAGACTCGACCAGAAAGATTATTTTCTGTTGGTTCCTCTTCAAAATTAACCGGTTATTGTGGCCACTGGCCAGTGCCTCGAGTTATTAACTCCTATCTTAACCATTGTAGGTGATGTGATAGTGTGACATACGTCATATTGCTCAATTAAGAACAGTAATTGCCAAAGAAGGTTTAATTACTTCCAAGAATAGACTTGACTAGAAAGTTTATAGTCCGTTAGTTCCTCTTCAATAAACTAGTCAACGTATGTTATTAATTCATATCGAATCGATTCGACTGGAAAGATTGTATTCCGTTGGTCTTGAATAATAACTAGTTACTGTGGCCAGAGCTTCGGGTTTTTCAATCCAGACTACTGTTGGTGATACTGATGGAGTGCACACATCTATTGCTTAATCAAGGATAGTGATTTCCAAAGTGGGCGGTTTGACTTCCTAGAATCCTGGGAGCATCAGGGGCAAGAACGACAAGGGAAGGAGGAGCAACGCGATACGCTCGCGCTCATTGTAAAATTAAACATTCCAGAGTTTAACTTCTTAGTGGGTCGTGTAAATTGTTATTGTGATAACAATATTAATGAGGGTAAATGGAGAACACACGAAGCGAAGCCGTTTGGGAATAGGTCTGTACGCAGACCATGACAATACTGGAGAAAAAGGATTGCTTGGGAAAAACAGCGGAACAAACTTTTTTTTTTATTTTTTTTTTATTCCAGTTAAAATAAAATTACATTTTCACTCATTTAACTAGAAACAATTATACAAATTAAAATAAAGTAAATATTTCAATACAGCGCTATTCAACATCATTATTTTGTTTATCAAGAATAAATATTAATAATTTTTTTTTAAATTTACCCAGCTTCTTTTCGCTTTTAATATCGTTTGGGAGGCAATTATATAAGTTGCCTCCCTCGTAACCAATGGATTGTTTACCATAGTTAGTGTGGATGGTGTTTAAATGTATGTTATCGTGTTGTCTCGTAAAGTGTTTGTGTACTTGGGACGTTTTAATGAATTCTGTGTTTGTGTGTACGAGTTTATTGTTTATTTTGTATATAAGGAGACATGTATTGTATTCATATAGTTTTCTTAATGTTAATAATTTTGTTTCCCTATATATATATTTTTTGTGGGTGTTCTGGGCTTGTAGTTAAATAGTTTTTTGATTACCTTGTTTTGTATTACCTGTAATTCATTTATGTATGTTTCACATGCGTTTCCCCAGATTTCAATCAAGTAATTTAAATGTGAGTGTACGAGACTATAATATAAACCTTTTTTAAATTTATTTGGCAACAGATATGATATCCGGCTAAATACGCTAATTAAGGGGATGATTTTATCTTTAATACCTTGTATATGTTGTTTAAATGTCAAATGCTGATCAATGCACAGCCCAAGATATTTTTCCTGGATCAGGATTTGAAGTTCGTTGTTTTCAATTTGAACAATTTTTATTTTTATTTTTTTTATTTATTTATTTCTATTCGCAAACATACACTTAACAGATTATTACATTGGTTTAAGTAAATAAATAATAAGTTTCAGTATAATAAAGAATATGAAAAATGTTATTGATCCGTAACTGTACGTAAATTGGTTAAAAGTAGTGTTTTGTGAACACCTCACTAGGCGAACCTGTGCTGAGGTGTTCCCATTTTTAGGATAAGTGCTCTTCTGTCGGCAAGAGTCGAAGCACAGTATCCTCCTTGATTTTGTCAAGAAGGGCACCGTGGGTCGATCCATGACGGCAGTATCCTATACATAAATTAAATATTAGTAAGGATCTATATGCAGGTTATTTCAGGATATCTAGAATATGTATAAGATAAAGGAATTACTTGAATTAAATGGACATCATATTTTCTGTTACAAATTTCTACATTCGTGGAACCATTTTCAGCTCTTAACTTCATTTCAATCAGAAAGCCGTAAAAATTGTTGGTACTTAGTTTCAAAATCATCAAAAATACTAATTTCGGTTGTGTGTCTGGGATTGTAACTCTGGTTCGATGAACTCGGATTTATTTTGAATTTGTGTCATTTTCGAAATTGGAACCAACTGTGTCAAGAATTCACACAAGCTATAAAATAAATTAACAAAAAATTAGTACTTTAATCGACATTTTCAAAATTGGAAATGATGTGTCAAGAATTCAGAAGGCGATAAAATACCTAACCTACCCATACTATAATATTTTCTTACCAGAAAATTATTTTAAATCCATATTTGAAAAGTTTCAAGTTTCAAAGTAATTTTTCAAGTTTTGAAAAGGTCATTTTCAAGTTCTGTTATTTCATCATTATTGACCAGTGTCATTGACATTATTGACCTACATTTTTTTAAATACAAATTTCATAAGGCTAGAGCTTACCATAATATATACAAACACTTTTTTGCTGAAAAGCAAGGTTCTGAAAAAAATTGAGTCAATCCGTCGATTACTTTCCGAGATTATACATACGGAACCTAAGTGACGTCACATTAGGGGGGAAGGGGTCTCACAAATGCGACGGTGTGTGACAGGGACGGGGGGGGGGGAGTCAAAAAATCATGTAACTCGTGTGACGTAATTTATGGATGGCCCCTAAGGGACAAATAAAGAAACAATTTTTTTAACTGTCCCAGCAACAATCTTCTAAATTTATTTAGTGATGAATTGAAAATGTTCACAGACAATTATTTCCCTTCATTAGTATTCTGGGTATGCAATTATTAATCCTAAAATTATAATATCCCGTGATTTTTCACGGATCATAGTCGTAGCTAGTATTATTAATATATCTGTGACTTCATAATTTAATTTACTTGGAGCACGGCTCGATTTTCCGACAAAAATAAATTTATTTCGCTCTCTCTCGCTTTACTTTCTGGTTTAAAACTAGATTGAAATAATGCCATCGGTTGTATCATTTTATTGGGAGAGTCAGGAGAAAAGTATATTAAACGAACTGGGCGGGAGCACAGAGAAGTTTCGATTCAGAGACCATTCAACGTAATTGAAATAAAGTTATCTTATGGAAGATATGAATCGGGCTGTAAGTTCAAAACAAATTGTTGTACCTGACATGGAAAGACAACATTTTTAAACAAGAAATATTATTTTTTTCATTAACTGTGTAACAATATCTAGATATTTTGTTTTGAAGAATTTTACTTACAATTTTGTCACGTAATCTATCTATCTATCTATCTATATAAATAAAAATGAATCGCCGAAATGTATGGACGCGCATAACTTCCGAACGACTGCACCAAATTGGATAATTCTTTTTTTGTTGTATTCGTTATTATCAGGACAAGGTTTGTATAGAACTACTGGTGAGCTCTGGCATCAATAAATGTGTATAAAAAATTGCAATAGGTGACACGCGAGCTGTTTGTAAACTGAATCCACCGGGACTGAATGTATGGAATGCGGGAGGGGAACTCGGGTAGGGATTTACGGGAGGGGGGGGGGAACTCGGGAGGGGGGTTCTCGGGACGGGGAAAGGGGGGTGTGGAGTGTGGAGAGGGAAGGTGGAGGAGGCGGAGTGGAAGGGGAGGCAGATGGGAAACGGGACGAATGGGAAAGGACACGCAGGGAGAAACAATTTCTTTATTAAATGGCATAGCAACGCATGCCGGGAACCAGCTAGTTTTATTTATTTGCTACCAGTTTCAACACACCTGTGTCATTCACTAGCGTTCTTAAAACAATTTGTTTTGAAGTTTTGCTTTCAATGTACATTTCAATGTAAATTTTAATTTTTCTGCTACCAGTTTCAACACATCCGTGTCACTCACTAGCAAACTTAAAACTAGTTTAATTTTTTTTTAGCAAGTACAGAAAAGATTAGCTTTAATTAGGTGGGGGTAGTGGGAGGGGTGATTTTAGGGGAGGGGGGAGTCAACATTACATGATGGGAACATTGTTAATAAGGGTGATTTAAATGGTGATGTTATTTTATTAAGGCGCCGCATCCGCGCGCAAAAAGAAGATGGTGAGATATGTAATTACGTATGTTAGAGGAGCGCGCTAGCATTTAAAGCGATAAAATCGATGCGAAAATTGCGAAACTGTTTTATAAAACACGACTCGTTTAAAATACAGCAAAAATCTCGTGGAAGGTATCTTACGTATCTTTTAAAGAAACATTGTGATTTTTTTCACAACTATAACTTGTAAAATAACTGAAACAAACGTGTTTATAATAATTTTCGGAGCATTCTTTGCGATTTTTTTTCTATCATGGGTTTTTTATACAATTTGCGTTTAATAATATATATTTTTTAAGAGCTTAAAAGCATCAAATGTTTAAGAGAGATATGTAAGAAATAGGTAGAAATTCGGGTAGCAGCGCCTTTTTTGTTTATTTATTTCTAAGGCTTCTAAAGCGCACAAATGAAAATATGTATTTATATTTGAATGTTTAAACTTGATTTTTTTTCTTTCTTGAATTTATGGCCTGTCTCTATTAAATGATTAGCAAACTCGGAATAGTTAGATATTATTTCGTAAACAGAGTTCATTTCCCTGATTCTAGTTTTAAAATTTCTAGTAGTCACGCCTACATACTGTGCGTGCGTCACGTAAATACAAAAAAAAAAATTAAAACAAATATAAAAATTACACAAGTACAGACTTGTAGGGGACCCCACCACTTTCCCAACGGCGTTATAAGGAAACATATGGTTTCCTACTTCACCGCACACGTCAAGACTCTACTTCTTTTTTTTTGAACGAAGCTACATTTAGTTGAACGACTCTAGACCCCCCAATGTCCATGCATACGGGGTTAGTAAGCAGTATGCAAGAACTCACATTGTACAAGTACAGTGGAGGTAATCCACCTCTTACCCACCCTGGTATAAGTAACTGATGGTTACTCCTTCAAGGCTCTCGCAAGATTCTAATTTTTTTGATTAAACGAAGCTACATTTATTTATTTTGAACGAATCTAGACCTCCAGTGTCCATGCATACGTTGTTAGTAAGCAGTATGCAAGTGCTTAACAGGAAAAACAAAATGCAAAAAAATAGGTTAGTAAGACAAAGATAAATTAAACAGGGCAAAAGAAAAACTCATTCATGAGACTCCATGACGCGGAATTGCATCTGTAAAAAACCTGCAAGCACCTGCATAAAATAGAGAACATAAGAAATACAATAAATCTCAAATCAATTGGCAAGTACCAACAAAAAATGTGAATGGCTTTCGGTCTGACCATAAACTACACTTAGCTTCCGTGTCCTTTAGCCAACCACTCAGTGAAGCTTCAAAGAATTTTAACTGAATATTTGGGGTAAAATACCCGAAGACTAAAAGAAAATTCAGCGTTGGGTAGTCAGAGGCAGGACAGAGGACAGTCAAGGTCGTGTGATCAAACCTCAAGCCTGCACATGTCATTGGGGGAGGCGCAGATAGATTTGAGAAGGATCTGCAAAATTAATAATGTAACTAAAGATGAAGCAGGGACGAGGTCCAGCACACCCCCATACGGGGATAGGGAAAAAAAATAAAAATTTGGAGTTCATATTGTACAAGTACAGAAATTATTAGGTATAGATAGTGAGAGTGGCGATCGGGGGGGGGGGGCGGTGGGAAAAGTCAAAATAACAAGGAAACATGGCCAATAAAGGTGACTTACAGGGTGCTATTATTTTGACTAAATTATTTGTTCTTTTCTAAGATTTCTAAGGCGCACAAATTAAACCTCGTAAGACATCTTTGTAAGTTGACATATTTCCTTATAATTTTGACTCCCCTTCTGAAATTAATAAATATATTTTCTTTTCATTTCACCATTTCATGGATTATGTTGCATTAAAATTGAATTGTATAAAAAAAGGTTTTCAACAAAAAGCTTCAACAATATTTCCTTTCAATACTATGTATTGAATGTCTTAAAATCAATACACATCATGCTGTGAACATATATTTTATACGACACGTACTGAGTTTGGTTTATTTCATTTTTATTACTACTTTTACGTTTTTCATAATAAAGACGATAAATACCTTTCACCTGCTCGTGAAACTTTTAGTACACCATTATAATTAATGGACAAGCCTTTTAATCAATTTACTTGGAAACAAATTGAGTTTGTAACTCGTTCTAGTTCCTATTTAATCATCAAGAGGTATGGTTTTCAGTTTGATTTTTGTATGGTTTTAAGGCCAGAAAATTTTCATACTCTGCTCACCTATTTTATAAGGCTCAGAAATAATTCTTAAGCCGAGTGTTACTAGGAAAAGAGACATTATTTGTAAAGTGGGCATTGTTGGGGACTTAAAGAGATACCCGAAAAGCGTAAAGAATGGGGAAAATCAAGGACTGCCAATTTACCCTGTTTTCTTCCTTCGCTTGTCTAAATTTTTGCTGGTTTATCACAATAACTACCAAACTCGTGGTGCTCACTGTGGTTTTTTTTATCTGTTTCGACACGGTCAACCGTAATGGAGGCGTCTACTAATATCTACAGGAATTCCAAAAACTGAACAAATCGGACTAATATCTATGAGAACCAAAGTGAGGACGAATATCTACAGCTCAAACTGCTGACTAATATCTACGAGAACCAAAGTGTGGAGGAATATCTACAGCACTGGCAGAGGTTGGATTTGCAATTATGTGTAGCATATTGGAATAAAGTAATATTTCGTATGCAGTTTAAAAAACTTAATTTATGTATGTATGTAAAAATCCCTAATATCGGATTATTGGACACATTAAGCTGATTATTAAGGATTTGGGTTTTTGTTTTAACAGCTTTCTTTATTTCGAGTGCTTCTAAATTATTTGGTCTGTTACCATGACCATTTCTATGTCAGTTAGATTTGTACAGCGCTCTTGAGGCGATTTTTCGCAAAAACAGCGCTATATAAGTTGTCCAAATTTATTATTATGTTAGGTAAGATTAGATTAGGTTAGATTAGGTTAAATATCTTTGTCTTATGACCTCTATGTTTGTTTAATAAATTATTGTCCTCGTAAACAGCAAAATACGTAATATTGTGCAAAAACTTCATGTACGTACTTTAAACGTTTAAGTCTTTACGTAATTAGTAATTACGTAATTGAAGTAATTTATGCTTTTCCGTACAACCTCTTGCTCAGCTGCCCTCTGTAGATATTAGTCCAACCTACGCTCCATGGATATTGGTCACCACTGATACCGTCATAGATATTCGTCCGACCTTAGCTCTGTAGATATTAGTCCTCACTCTGAAGTTCATACATATTAGTCCAACATATGAGCTGTAGATATTCATCCGACTTACATGCTGTAGATATTAGTAACTGGAGTCACCGTAATCACGTAAACACGGCTCCGTATTTGACACTCATAATATGTGTTGACAGGGCGATTATTATTTTTAAACAGTATAAAACACGATTGTATTTGGTCGGCATAAGGTAGTAAGGTGGAAATAAAATATTTGTAGGTAGGAATTACAGTTTTGGGAAAGGTACAAGAATGTATGACAAAAATAGACATTCAAAGAATATGTGCGTACAAACGAAATAAACGTTAGGAAAGGGCTGCGTTTTCATCTTTAAAAGTTCCCTTGAATTCTGCCACAAGGCCAACTAAAGTACGATGTCTGGGCACCAGATGGGTTTTGAGGTGTCAAGTGATCAAGCTATAATACGAGTAGAGCTTCTACAGTTTGCAAATAATGACAGCGATTTTATTGTACTTGTTGTAGATTTGTATGTTGTTTTAAAGCATATAAATAAACAGAGTGATTAGACTACTATAAACAGTTAGTTTACTTAGCGACAGCACTGACTTTGGAATTTGGCTGTTACGCGCCCAGATCCTTTTTTTTACATCAACTCCACACAGGAGGCCCTGAGGAAAATGATTTCCCTCAGGGACTATGTCATCTGGGATGCTGTGTGGAGGGTCTTTTTGAGGAGAGGAGGGAATGAACTTGGTCTTGAAGAGACCCCTGTTGTAGGAAGGAGGAAACACAGAGGCCGACAAATCATTCCACAGCCGGGCTGTTGAACACAAGAACGAGTCGAAGAAACGACCTGTTCTCATGTGACAAATGTCAACCGTGTACAAATGTTGGGCACGCGTTTGGCGTGTTTCCCGACTATGCACCGGTGCCGAAGGGATCAATGATGCTAGTTCCTCGGAGCATCTTCCATTGTAATAACGGTAGAACAAGGATAGCATTCCCAACCGACGCCTGTGCTCTAAAGATTGCAATCCGTCTGTTAAGATGGGAGAATCTATTAAACGGACCGCCCGTTTCTGCACAGAGTCGAGGGTATTTTTCAGGTATTTTGGAGCTCCAGACCAGAGGTGGCTGCCAAATTCAACCGTGGGGCGCACTTGTGATTTGTACAGGGTTAGCAGTTGTGTACTATTAAAGTATCTGCGGACCCTATACAGTACGCCCAGTTTTTGTACGCTTTTACTTTAGTAGGCCTTGCATTCTCTAATGACGCGTAAGGTTAAGAAAAAGATGCAAATAATGTCATTGATTGCCTTTTTGATTCCGGTTTTAGGTGGTGAACCCATGTTTCAACTCTAAAAAAGCATCGCCTTGGTTGGAAAAACGATTCGAAGACACTCGAGCGCTTTCCAAACGATTTTGTTCTTGAGCACGCACCTTGCATACGCCATTTTCCCCTCAAAATCGTTTGTGTTTTTACTGACGTCTACGATCAAAATTGCGAGCTTACAAACTTCAACATGGTGGACTCCCGCTTGATTTAGAAAGCGAATAATTGAGCGCAGCGTAGCGTCCATCTCAAACGGACGCAAAGATCGCACTGAAGCAGCTACCAATTATATTCCAAGCTGCGCTAAGCTCGACATTCCAACCATGCCGAGCTAATAACCAACTGGTATACCGGACCATATTCCCATTATTTACAGACGGTTGGTACTCGTGAGTGTCACAAATAATGTTAATGCAAAAAATAATTTTCGTTAAGTAAATAAAACGCGTTATTTTACGAAAATTCGGGATAATAAATAAATTTTATTAAGTCTAGATATTTGCATAATAGTTTTATCTCATATTTAATGGGCAGTTAGTACAACACATCATTCATCTTAAATGTGTGGTAGTGACGTATTTTCGATATTCAAGACAAATAATGTACATTAGTCTGTCGGACCATCCCAAGGCATTAAGCCCGACTTATATGAATCATTGGACCAGACTAATGTAACAGTAATCATCAGTAGGGACCTTCTGATTATTCTATCTAATGGTAGAGTGAGAGATTCTCTTCAGGATTGTGGGAATAAACGAACACAGGTTCCAACTTGTGAGGTTTAATTGGTTTAAGCAATAAAAGAGTTCATTTCCAAAACAACAAAATCCCAGTATATTTTTATAAAGAACATAACAATGTTGCCCTTTTAAGGGGCCGGGTTTCACATCCCCAAAAACATAACAGTTTCTGACAATTTAACAGGAACATAATTAAGCAGAAAGAAATGTCGTACCTGCGGACCATGGATCTTTATCTAAATACTTCTACACTGAAGCGACCTCTTAATTTACTTGAAGATAGCGCGTTGATGAACCGCGGGCCATATTCTCACGCAATCTCCAGGATGCAAACCAGTAAAGACTCCCCAGGAAGGCCAGAGTTTGAGGACTCCCCGCCAGGGAGTAGGGTCCAAGATCAGCACCAGTGCTCTGGTTGAGCCCCTCGGATAACCACGATTTCCGTCAGCACGCCTCATCAGGAAATGAACGCCAAGTAACCATCCGTCACAAATATGAGCAGCAGTGACCGTACCAGGTCATAAGAACTCTCCCTCGCGACGCTCTTCAATATGCCGGCCGCGATTATATAGGTAATTTACAACATCGTTATGCCGCGGACAAATATCGGTCACAATGGCGGCGACCAAACACATTAGAAAACAGCGTTCCGATCACATCAGAAAGGAGCGTTCGCAAAAAGTGCATCGATGTGCATCGCGATTAAAATCGTTTTAAACAAACAATTTGTAACAAAGGGATTATCCCATTTTTTAAATCCAGAACTATCACTTAAGTGACTAGTCGAATTTGCACCGGCTTCCTGTACGGTGCGAATCCAAAAAGTACCGCCGGAAGTTTTTAAAAATCACGTTGCCAATCGAAAAAAATCCAAAATACGGCGATTCAACAAATAAAGTAAGCGGCCAGGTGAAGGTTTACTAAGTCAGGCTAATAATTATTATGAAGTAATAATTATTATCGTGACAATAACCCTAATGGGAAGTATATTCTAAGCCCAGATCACTTATGTAATAGTCTAACTAAATAATATAAAGTAATCCCATTTCTTCTAAGTAGGGCGGACACAGTCTTGATTAGAGAAAAACGACATTTTTGGGAAAAGTTATTTCAAGAGGTTATTGTCTCGTTACTCGGGCGCCGTGAATAATTAACACACTTATTTTTAGGCCATGAGTAAAATCAATCCCTCAAGGCAAATGTCATCTTTGGGGATGCTGTGTGGGTGAATTCAACAACCTCAAACTTGCGCATATGTACAGAGGAGGAATGTCACTCCCATATTCCACCTGGCGCGCTTCTGAAGGTCATTTTGTTCGCGCTGTACAAGCATGTGTGCATTTCTTTTCAGCCTACTCTCGTATTGTCTTAGAAGAATAACAAATTCATTCTAGTGTAATGCATGTATGGTTCGAATATATTGTGTATATATACGAGGTGTGTGTGGAGGGTCTTTTTATGGAAAGGAAGGAGAGGAAGTTCTGAAAAGGAAAAAGGTATGAGGGTAGGAATTTGGAGGTCTGTGGGTCCAGGAGTGACGGTGAATCCATTCCTCCAACTGCGATGCAAGGCGATTGGTCGAGGGTCCTGCTGGAGAGGTCAAAGGTAGCCGTCAACGTGTCTCCCGATTCGGCCCGCCAAGCAAATTCTGCTTGCATGATAGCTGCCTGAAACGCATGACATCTAGTTCGCTTACTGAAGGCATTATCAAATTGAATATGAATATTATTGAATATATGTAGATATAAAAAAAAAACAAACTTTAAATTAAAATGGAGTACTACAAATTAAACTTGATATCAAAATTATTGACCCATAATAAAAAATTTGGGCCGGCTAGTAGCCATTTTCAGATAAATGCGTGTGTGTGCTCGAGTATTACCACAATGCATTGTCATCGACAACGGGTCTATCTGCCGAGTTTCAGCTCAATCGGATATCGGGAAGTGGGTTAAATTCCACTTTCAAAATTTGCATTCATTCAAGAAAACAAAATCGAAATTCAAATAGATGTATTTAATAAATACTTTATCACTATACTTGTCTGGAATTCTTGACACAATCAAAAACAAATCCGAATTCATTGAACCAGAGTTCCATCATAGACAGACCCACAACCGAAATCAGTATGATTAAATTTGAATAAATAAATGGGAACTCACAAACGCGCTTTGAGTTCTCTTCATGTCAATATTAATGATATCGGTGTTGCTATAATCCCACTGTCTCCGAGCGATTGCGACTCTTGCATGGAATAGAAAAAATGAATATATATGACTTAAATTGGACAACAGCAGCAGCAGGTTGATTATTTGTTCTACCGTGTTTTAATTTCATTTCATTTTCATGCATTTTTCACTGCAATTTTACTGGGACTCGACTTTTTTATTCTCGAGTCTCGTCGAAGGTACATACTTGGACGCCAAACGTCAAGAGTCATTCCATTCAAACAACGAGTGGTTTCAACGAGTCGACGCCAACGAAACTGTTAATCTTGTATTCTAACCTAAGATCGTTTGTCGCGCACTCTTCGAAGGACAGACATCGTATATTTATTTTTACAAAGTTGTTTTATGGTTCTATAACATAATCGCTGATTTAGCGGTGGTGTTGGTTGCAATACATAATGTAGAGCAAGTTGAAGGAGATGTTTGAGACCAACGAGTCGTTTCGCCGAAGAGTAGATAGTTTTTGCATGAAAATCAACTTCCTAATTAATCTGTTACATTGTCGTTTTACAGGTGAAGTTTTTGATTAATATACCCGTCAGCCATTTTGAATTAATTGGGAAAGTGCGGTCGTAATTTCAATTTCACACCATAGAAACGTCAAAACATCAAAAATATAGACAATGTTCTCAGGGCTGCCAATATAATCATCTCTTCAATCCTTCGACTTTCAAGTAAATGAAACCTTCCACAAAGTTCGTCGAGACAACAGGTAATTTTTCGTTCGCAGATGCCGGATAATGAATAACTTTTCATTTTGGGAAGCGGGTATGGGTATTGCTGCCACGGGAACCATTTATTGGATAACCGACATCCCTTCCACAGATTGCCCCAAGTAATTCGCAACATTTGGTGACTTAGCAGGGGTGTCCAGGTTCATGAGGTGAGGTTTATCCATTTGGCGGCGAATGCGTCTGCCCACTAACTGTGTGGCAGGGTGGATCGCGAGAGACTGGTATGGGTAGACCTTTTGACTTCTCCTGCCGGACTCTCGACCCATCATCTTGCTCCGCAGTGAGAGGTATAGATTCACATGTCCGTCATTCCTTAACCCTCTGATCCCCAGATTCCTACCCACCCTCATACCTTTTTCCTTCTCAGAACTTCCTCTCCTTACTTTCCCTTCTCCTCCTCCACAGATCCCCAGACTCATCCATACATCCCCAAAAAGTTCTTCCACCAAAATGACACAGGTCTTTAGGGGAATTATTTTCCGAAGGCCTAACGAGCTAACGTAAAATAAACAGACTGTGCAATTCACACGCGATAGAAGTGAAACCTTCATAAAACTAAATAGACAAGAGTGGGGAGGCTACGAAGCACCGCACAAAAAGTAGACCGATTATACTACGTCATTCTCCCGCAGGCAAAGTCTTATAAATGTATGTGTTTGTCTCTTTTAAGTGTTGCGATTCAAATCATAACGGTGCTAAAGAAGTTTTCACTTCAATACGTATAAATGAAATATTCTACAAAGTTCTTCGAAACGACTGGAAATTTTTCGTTCGCAGATAACGAATTGATCGCTATTGGAGAATTGAACCCCTGTACCGTTGTACTTTAACCAGGCGACTAATTCGTTTATTTCGCAAAGCTGCACCTTTAGGAGTCGGACGTTCAAATTTGTTTCACCCTTTTTCAAAGTCTGGATTGCCAAACAAATAAGTAAAAAGTGTCTCGCAAACTAATTGCATTTTTACCACTTTTCTAATTTTTGTGAGAAGCTACATGGTGCTGGCCTCTATAATATTTTTGTTCTAATTCTTAATACTTTTAACTTTTAATTTCAGAATCCTCAAAATTTGTGGTTCCATGACAATTGATCCCCGGACGTCAGTTAGTCCCCCGGCCTACTTGTGTACAATACGCAGTCGGTTTAGGGAAAATAAGATAAACCTACTTACACGAAATATAACTAAGTGTACCTAGTGGGTATGCAGAGAGGATGTATCGCCGAATAACAAAAGCATAAAAAGTTTTTATTCTTTCGCTTCTCTACCCAGTTTTTATTTATTTAAAATATATAACACATGTTTGTAAGACTGTAATATGCAATGTATACACCAGTTACCTGTAGGTTTTAATCCTCTGTTATTATGTACTAGCTTTCTCTTCTTTTTATTTCCTCCATTTTCTTTTTGTTTGTACAAAACATGTTCCATAATGTTCATACTCATCGACTGTCCTATACCGGGAATCCTGCTAGTTGGACTGTGAAAGGAGGCGTCTATTAATATCTACAGGAATTCCAAAAACTGAAAAAATCGAACTAATATTTATGAGAACCAAAGTGTTGACGAATATCTACAGCTCAAACTGTTGACAAATTTTTTTTTTACATTAACTCCACACAGGAGGCCCTGAGGAAAATAACTTCCCTCAGGGCCCATGTCATCTTTGAAGATGCTGTGTGGAGGGTCTTTTTGAGGAAAGGAAGGAGTGAACATGTTGTAGGAGGGAGGATACACAGAGGCCGGCAAATCGTTCCGGCCTCTGTGTATCCGTGAGCCGAGTAATATCTATGAGAACCAAAGTGTTGACGAATATCTACAGCTCAAACTGCTGACTAGTATCTATGAGAACCAAAGTGTTGACGAATATCTGCAGCACTGGCAGAGGTTGGATTTTCAATTATGTATAGCATATTGGAATAACGTAATATTGCGTATGCAGTTTAAAAAACTTAATTTATGTAAGTATGTATGTAAAAATCCCTAATATCGGACTATTATGAACTGTAGATGAACATATGAACTGTAGATATTCGTCCGACATACAGACTGTAGATATTAGTATCTGGAGTCCTGTGAAAACATTTTGTATAATCTTGCACTAAATAAATAATAAATAAAAAAAATTAAGTTGTCTATATACTGTATATACCAGCGTGTAAATTCACAAAATCGACACTGTGAATGAATTCATTCGATATCCATACCAACTTATTACTAATGTTATTTTTTTATTAGACTTTAGATTTGAAGTAGGTAAATAATGCACGTAAAATTATAATTCTATCATAATGGAGTTTTTCCCGGTATTTTTAATTACTTAAAAAATTAAAATGATTATAGCATTTTTATTTTATTTTTATGTTGACGAATAAATTTTCTAAAGCGAATCAAAGTTTCCCATTTTTGAATTACCGCTAAAATGATATTTTGGGGCGGGCGGGGCGTCTGACATCATGAGCGTGGACGCTCACTGACAGTGTTTATTTATGCTGGCCAAGCTGAGCGACGCTTGTGACGTCACAATCCGATTTGCCAACCACGGGCTGTTTTGATTTTGTCAGTTTTAGATCGTTATTAAAATCAATAATATTGGATGAAAACATAAAAAAACAAACACTTTCAGTAGGATGATTAAAATCAGAAAAATGATCTTTAAATATTCGTACATTTTCAACAGAATCCCTCGTTTGTGGAAATATACCATTATAATGTCGGGGAGCAACTGTCGGGGATCAACTGCCAGGTCACCGAAACATGTACTTCTCTGTTTTATATAAAATATAATAATCAAGTTTCAAGTAAGAGTATCTAATATTAGTAGTGAATGAACATAACTCGATAACAGGCAAAGGTCAGAGACTAAAGAAGGTCGAATTGAAGTGTAAAAGCATATTGTACCAAGTTATTACAAAGTGCTTACGTAAGGAGTGCAACCCAAGCATTTCTACAAACTTAACCTATCGTGGATAAATTATTAATTTATAGTGACGTAACTTTTAGAAATAAAACTAAAATTTTCTCTTTTAGAAATCTGATCGTGAAGTTCTTTTAGAAAACTTTACGTTATTTACGGTATCTCGCTAAGGTTATATCAAGCGAGAAACTGGTGATTCTACATGACCTTTGGAGTCTACATTTTGTGGTATAACTTTTTGTTTAGATTAGCTCCACAGAGGAGGCCCTGAGAAAAAAAAATCCCTCTGACTTTGTCATCTTTGGGGGTGCTGTGCAAAGGGTCTTTTTAGAAAGGAAGGAAAGGATTTTCGGGGAAGGAAAAATGTGTGAGGGGTGGGTAGAAATCTGGGGGTCAATTTGTCCAGTCCAATGTGAGTGGGCCAAAAAAATTACTGAGTTTAGGTGGGTCTCACAAAAACATCGGGGGGGAGGGCAGTCAACTTAATAAAAATAGTTTAATGAACTAAAAATATTTTATTACATTATCTTCCACTTATTTGCCCTTGGCGCGTCACAAATAAAAAAGGCTCATGTTTAACCGGCGTGCTCGCTCTCTCGCTCTCCACTATACACACGTCCTTTGCACTCACCCTCCACTTATTAAAATCAGGTCAGTTGCATTCAATCTTCCGAGAAATGAAAAAATATACTGGTTGAAATTGATTACGAAAATAAATTCCTAGTGCTGTCATGCGCCTATCACCTTTCAAGCAATAAATCAAAATCCCCATCGAGAGTTCGGGGTATTTTTTTTTTTGTGTGAATACGGTTGTATATGGTTGGGCATGTCAGTTCTGGATAATACTTGTTCGAGACACCTAAAGAACATGTGTAACTGCTTCAATAAATCCAAGTGGGTAGGTACCCACTACTTCCTCTAGCACCGACTTGTAAAATTTCCATCAATTTATTCTCCATAACACAATTACGTGAGTGACTTTATCTTTCAAAGCAAACTTGTTAATAACGTTCTTTCATTTCAAGTGTAAATAAAAGTGAGTATTTTTCAAACCTGACAGGAAAAAGTACCTACGTTATCGGGCTTCTGCGGGGCCAGTAGCCACTAGAGACGTAGTAGGACATAGCATAACCATAGCAAACATAGACCTGACATTACATAGCTACGGCTATAGTGTAGGAGAGCTGCGCCGGTCGAAGATCCAGCGAATCAGTTACTTTTAAGCTGGTTTTTGTTGTTCTTAGCTTAGCCCATAATTCGTACATAGACCGTAAGCATAGATATCACCAATATTACACGTATTGTGTATGATTTCAATAAAGGAGCGGGTTTCTTTCTTCTATGTTAAACGTAACTACTGTTATAGCGATCTTTCTACCGCAGTTTATTTTAATGCGGGTTTATTGATAAAGTTTCCTACTTCGTTGTGCTTACTAATTGGAAGCACAACGAATCAGTGCACTATCACTATCTTGCACTATCTTGCTTGGAATCAGTGCACTATCACTATCTTGCTTGGAATCAGTGCACTATCACTATCTTGCACTATCTTCCTTGGAATCAGTGCACTATCACTATCTTGCACTATCTTGCTTGGAATCAGTGCACTATCACTATCTTGCACTATCTTGCTTGGAATCAGTGCACTATGAACTAACCGCTGAAAACAGGCTGCTCTCACATTGATATTTTTAAAATCCCTCTTACAATACTTTATCAGACAATTTTAGATTGATTATATTATTAATTAATTAATAAGAGTCCGTACTGATAAAAATTGACAATGTACGTAAATTTCGGTTAGATGAAAGTATGTAATTGTTTACGTAAATGTCAAATTTGACAAGTGTCACTGATAACGCCTCAGTGCATCTAAAAAAATAACTACTTTGCGGCTTATCCTGGATTGAGCGGCCAATTTAAATTTGAGCGAGGAATGTCGTATATAGCGAGGATACGGACCAACTGAAATACCGCGCCACAGTGTAGCATAGCTGGTCTGGTCTGTAAATACAGTGAATGGATGAGTAGATACCCACTGAATGCGTCTGTCTGGGGGAACGTGGGGTCGGTTTGCTATGTGCGTCAGGTTCCCTAGGGGTGGGAACCGGGTTAGGGTTAGGGGTGGGACAGACTCGGACAGACTCCGTCATTTGGAAGGAAGTTGATTTTGGGGTTGCGAAAATAAAATAGTTTTGACGTCTCAAGTGAATTAAATTAAGTTGATTTGACTGGACGTAATAGTGTGTACCTTCTTGCTTTTTTCCCTTGTGGCGAAGGGGTACGTTGTATACTTACGCTTATAGTTTTCGCGTGGGCTTCGAACTACTTTTGCTCGGTAGATCTTTCTTATTCTAATGATATTTCATCTTGATCATTTACTAAACCAGTAAACTATCCAACAAGCGACTGCGAATGCATCATTTAGACAAAAATGCTTATTTTACTATGGTATTAAACTCTGCAACAAAATCAAACTCTCCTTCAAAAAATTCAACACCATATATGTAAAAATGTAAAACCACAACAACCCAAAATATGTAAAATCTGAATATGTAAAACCCAAATAAAAACACGGCTAGTCCCAGAATTTTTGATCTGAAATTAATCCCGACTTGTATTATTACATACGTAGTGGATTATCAACTTTTTTTTAAATTTTTTTTTTTAGTATATTTATTCAGTTTTTTTTTAAATTTTACAATATTAATCTTTAAAATCTTACAAAACTGATCAATCAGTTTGATTGTAAGAAATCTCTCAGTTGTCCTATTTAATTAATACTATTATACTTTTATGTTTTACATTGTAATAACTGTGTAAAATCTAAAATACTAATTATTATAAACTACTAATTATTATAATGTTTATGAATACAGTGTGTGATAGTAATTTCCAGGTATTTGATCAATATTCGATCTGGGTATTTGTATACAATATTATTTGCTTTCATGTTCTACGGAGATAGAATGATTTATTTTTTTTTTTGATATTTGAATAAGGTGTCTCATTTTTAATATTTTCAGGTAATGCGTTAAATATTTTCGGAATTCTATGCCTCTTTGTTCTATCACCGTATACATTTTGAGATTTATTAATAATAAACATTTGTGCTTCTCTATGCCTAGTAGGGTAGTTGTGGTTTATAGGTTTTTTGAATTCTGTATTCCAGAATTCATCTAGCGTTAATTGATAATCTAACTTACTGTGTATAGAGAGGACATTACACAAGGAGAAAATTTTTTTATAATCGCCTTCACATAATTGAACTTTTTTTTTGCCTGATATCAATTTTAGGAAACGGATTTGTAATTGTTCTATTTTATTTAAGTACGTTTTGTACGTTAATCCGTAACTATTTATTCCGTATCCTATAATTGATTCTGCTAATGCGTTGTATATACAGTATAATATATTTTTATCAACAAAGTTTTTTAGGTGGTAAAATTTCCCTAATATGGATCTTAATCTATTACATACATTTTCAATATGATTTGACCAGTTAAAATTGACATCTATAGTAAGACCAAGGTATGTATATTGGTACACTTTTTCTATATTTGGGCAATTACACTGTTGGGATTGGTTTTTTGTGTGTAAACAATCATACGAATGACTTTTTATATGCAATTCCTTATCCTGACAATTTGTATATGGTGAGTGAATAAGCATATATTTGGTTTTTTTTGCGTTTATAATAATGCCATTGTCGTGTGACCATTTAATTATGTTGTTTAGGTCTTCTTGTAAAATTTCCTCAATTTTTTGTGGATTTTTGTCAGCACATATAATGCAAGTATCGTCTGCAAACATGTAGCATTTACAACGTTTTATTACGTTAGGTAAACTTTTTACTTGCATTATATAACACGTAGGTCCCGATATCGAGCCCGTAGCTACTCCAGTGCTTGCCAACATTTCATCACTTAAAATTCCGTCAATTTTAACTTTAATTTTTCTATTAAACAGGTAATTTTTAAACAAATTATTTAAAGGATCTCTAATACCACATTCCTCCATTGCCCTTAGTAGTGTTTCATGGTCCAATGTGTCAAAGGCCTTTTTAAAATCTATAAAAATTATACCAATATAATATTTTTCATTTAATTGGCAATTTATATGATCAGTGAATTTAGAAAGTAATTGTGTAGTACTTTTTTCTTTTTGAAATCCGTACTGTATGGGATTTATGATTATATTTTTTTCTATAAAATTTTGTATTTGGTTAAAGATAGCCCTTTCAATAATTTTATCAATACACGAGAGAATCGCTATTGGTCGATAGTTTGTGAAATCTTTGTGGTTTCCTGATTTATATATAGGTCTGATGATGGATGTTTTTAGTTCGTCAGGCATGATACTTTTACTTACACAAAGGTTAATTAATTTAGTCAGTATTGGGATTATATTATCAGCAATTAACTTTAGGTCTTTAATTCTTATTTGGTCATTGCCTTCTGATTTTTTAACATCCATATCATTAATTATTTTTTTAACATCTTTTTGTGATACAGGTCTAAATCTCATTGACATAATAGCAGGAGTTGTATACGTGTTACGATCTAGGAATTTTTTAGTACAATTATGTCTTATGTCTTTTATTTCATTTACGAATGTTGTAGCAAATTTATCGCATAAAAATTTTGTGTCTCCTTGACTTCCCATATGTTGAAGGTGTCACATAAATAATTATGTGACTAATGCAGTTCTTGCTTAGGTGGTTATTTTGTCTATGGTGTTTTTTTTTGGACACTGGTAATTTTTGGAAAAGAGAGAGCTTCCTTTTTTGTTTATGGGCACTTCCTTCCGATCAACTTGGGCAGTTGGGTCGGAAATTGGTCACTCATTGGAAAAGTGTTTTATTGGATTTTATCATGAGAATCTAAGTCGATTTTTAAACCTAAAAGAACGCGGGGTGTTTTTACGTAACACGCGAGGTTCTTTTAGAGTACGTTTCGGGCACCGAAAATAACTGATTTTACACGTTGGAAGCGCCACTGAAACGTTGGACGCCACTGAAACATATCATGTTCGTATAAAATGTAACTTTGCGGCAGAGCAGAGACCAGGGCTCAGGATAGTGGGCCAAGTAGTTATCTGTCATGTAGGTAGGGTTTTCAGTCAAATAAAAGAAGATGAACTTTATAAAAATGTATTGAATTCCAAACCAAAAAGCTACATGGAAGTGTACAAACTTCATACCAAGGAAACAAAAGGAAATATAAAAAAATACACATACCAGATGGACTCCTAATGGACACGCTAAACTAACTATACGGAAATAACCCCGGTAGACGAACGCGATCTTGCTTCGCAATGAGAGAACACGAGACGGGACGGGAACTCCAGTCTTCCCATATGGGAACGGCGCGGAATCCAGAGCACCAAGGTCGTCCTTCTAATTGGGCAGGAGGCCGCTATACCTCCAAGGAGCGCATTCAGCCACGGGCCATCTCGACGAACTCCAATCAAAAGGCACGTGGCCCCCAACAGTATCCAAGTCTGGCGTATTACGGTTAGCAGACCGTGACTTTGCGACGCGGGGTCGTGAAGGCATATTACAGTAGCCAACACCAGGACCAATTCACTTCACGATTCCTTTTCCAGAAATAATTCCACAAAACGGCCAACCAGCCACATCGGAAAAAAGTGGGACTTTCACGTCATCCACTATAAATAACTCGTACACGAACCTCGCGTGTTACGTAAAAACACCCCGCGTTCTTTTAGGTTTAAAAATCGACTTAGATTCTCATGATAAAATCCAATAAAACACTTTTCCAGTGAGTGACCAATTTCCGACCCAACTGCCCAAGTTGATCGGAAGGAAGTGCCCATAAACAAAAAAAGGAAGCTCTCTCTTTTCCAAAAATTACCAGTGTCCAAAAAAAAACACCATAGACAAAATAACCACCTAAGCAAGAACTGCATTAGTCACATAATTATTTATGTGACAAAGGATTATTTTATCTAGATTTTGTTTAGGTTTTCCTATTAGATTATTTATTTCGTCCCAGAGTTTCCTCGGGTTGCCGTTTAAGCTATTTATTAAGTTTTTATGGAATGTGTTTTTGGTAATATTAATATGTTTGTTTGTTTTGTTTCTATATTAATATTCACGATGAAATATATTGTCTCCACGTTAATTGACAATAACAACATTCAAGAATCGGCAAGATTATATTCCGCCATTTGTATTTCCCAGCCGTTCGCTCTCCGTGCTGTTGGTGTGTTGCCAACCAGGAAGAGTTAGTAGTTCCCTCCTTTACCGACCGCCGTAGCTGGTGTAGTTTCCTTGTTGGCCGCCAGAGGCGATAGCAGTACCTCTGGCGGCGGATGAGCAAACCAAACGTGTGAAGCGGCAATATTTAAATATGCTGCTAACACGGCCATACTGACCACTGCTTTGACCTCAAAGCAGGAAGCTGAAATAAAAAAAAAATTGTAATTTGACGGGTTGAAATTTTTTTCAAACCCACAATGGTACTGACAAATGAATCACACTGTTCGCCCTTCCTGACCATTGCAGAAATTTGTTCATCCGGTCAATTCCTCATATTTTCATAAATACGTTACCGTTAATCTTTTACAAGTGCTGCCTTTGGGTAGCCAATACTTTTGAAACGATATTTCGGCAAAACTTCAACCACTTTATAAGACAAGCTCCGAATCCGATCTTTCAACCTTTTTGCATCCAGGAATTCCTTTAGAGATCTTGATCACAACCGCATCGCCAACACGATACGAGGGTTTCGTGAATAGTTTAGAATGGAAACATTTCATCTCACACCTTCGATATTCATCAAACAGTTCCCATGACTCAACATGAATGACGTTGAAATCCTGTCTCTCACCAGCCGTGAGATTATTATTCATACCGTGCTTTAGCACAAACATATAGCCCGGAGGCTCTGCCTCTCACCAGCCGACGTGAGATTTATCTACACCGTGCTTCAGCACGCATAACCCGGAGGTTCTGCCTCTCACCAGCCGACGTGAGATTTATCTACACCGTGCTTCAGCACGCATAACCCAGAGGTTCTGCCTCTCACCAGCCTATGTGAGATTTATCAACACCATGCGTTAGCACGCAAAACCGTGAAGATTCTGCCTCTCACCAGCCTATGTGAGATTATTTAACAACATTGTGTCTCAATGTGTCTTGCCACTCACCAACTTACGTGAGTTTATGAATCGGTTCAAGTTGAACCGTTTCATCTGCCGCCTTTGATATTCATCAAAAGCACCCGTGTCTCAACACGTACGACCATAAGGTCCTGCCACTCACCAGCCTGTGAGTTTATGAATCGGTTCGAGGTGAACCGTTTCATCTGCCGCCTTTGATATTCATCAAAAGCACCCGTGTCTCAACACGTACGACCATAAGGTCCTGCCACTCACCAGCCTGTGAGTTTATGAATCGGTTCGAGGTGAACCGTTTCATCTGCCGCCTTTGATATTCATCAAAAGCCACCCGTGGCACCCAAAAAGGTACGCCATCGCCAAAATTGCCTTGATGACAACTCTCGTGATTGTTTCTGCCTCCGCCTCTAATCGGCAGTTTTTCATGAAGCCGTCCTGAAGAGCAATAACACGCAGCATTCCGTCCACGCTCTTCACGAAAATTCATAATAAATTGATCTATCCACATGCTCAACGCAACAGCAAAAGATATCTCCATTTTCTAAAAACCCCGGGCTTACACATCACATCGCCCAGTATCTCATTTTCCAATAAACATTTAAAATAGTTTTTCACATATTTTGTGATAACATTCCTCATCCATGGAAACCACTGTTTGTCCCGGACGGCAGCCAGTGTTTGATAAACACCTTGATGTTCATTCTCATCATGAAGAATCCAAAGCCACACCTGATATTTCTAGGTGTACACCATTTCGAATATCTTCGAACCATTTTAACATCGAATCATTTCGATATCTCCGAATCATTTCAAACTCGAATAACTTCGATTATCTCCGAACCATTTCAAACAAGTTCGAACCATAATACAGGGTTTCGACTCAACTCATCGCCACACATAAACGGGCTAATTTTCCCAAACATATTTCCTTTCAGTTATTGCGTCATCTACGATGTCCATACTTATAGCAAATCACCAAATCGATCCCCCTTTTGTCAGCTAGACGGCTACCAGGATCAGACTTTGTCATCGCCGCGTGAACTTTCAGCATCGTAATTTCGAAACATTTTGAGGTTCTGGACATTTCGCCAATTGCCATCAAGAGATCATATCCATCTGCTATCTTCTGGCCCTGAAGTCAGCTTTCATGAGTCACTTTGGATTTTAGTTATGCGCCCAGCATATTGCTAGGTAGCGACTTTATTTTACATTTTTGACAAATGTCTTCAATCATCAAATTAGGTTCACGATGATAAACATGAAAGGGAAAGGTCGTTTTGACGAATCCGTTGAACCACAAATGAGTTTTCAAGCACCAAATAAAATTTATTAACGCGTCCTTTCGGCGGGAACACGATCCTCGCATTCTTCAGACATCGGGCATCAATACATCTGTCATGTCATCACTGTAATTACGCGGCATTTGTACGTAAATTTACAACAGACGTCCAAACATTTCACAGGAAAGCCGATACACAGATTGTCACTAAGGCCGAAGGCGTAAAAAAATCGCCGGGATCAAAAATAAACAAACTCGAGAGACGCCGTGATGGCCGCCGGTTGTTTACAAAGCACGAGTTTTTAAGTCAGGTGAACGAAACAAAAGCCAAAAGACACTTGCTTTTACGAATCCCACTTCTGATGTTAGCAATTAATAAAACGCTAAGTTAATATTCACGATGAAATATATTGTCTCCACGTTAATTGACAATAACAACATTCAAGAATCGGCAAGATTATATTCCGCCATTTGTATTTCCCAGCCGTTCGCTCTCCGTGCTGTTGGTGTGTTGCCAACCAGGAAGAGTTAGTAGTTCCCTCCTTTACCGACCGCCGTAGCTGGTGTAGTTTCCTTGTTGGCCGCCAGAGGCGATAGCAGTACCTCTGGCGGCGGATGAGCAAACCAAACGTGTGAAGCGGCAATATTTAAATATGCTGCTAACACGCGTATATTCTAGGTAGGTACATCATTTAAAATTTTATGCGAAAATCCTTTTGTCTGACAATAAGGAACTCCAGTCCAATTTTTATTTTTTTTTATGAATTTCGTTTTAAATGAAGTTCTAAGAGTTAGTTTTAATAGTTAAAATAATTGTCAAAGTTTTAATTTTTCAAGACCCCCCGAAAACCACCGTATGGCCGTATGGGTAGTAAATCGTGTGACGTCATCACTCCCGAAAAGTTATTTTTATTTTCAATAGGTATTGTCATTTTGTATGGCAGTTATATGGAAGAAAGTATGATAATATTCGATAAGTTAAAATATTATTTTGGTGGAATTATTTATTTATTATATTATGTTTTTCAATATTATTACGGGAGAATGGTACAAAAATTGTTAGAAATTTTTAATTTTTGGCTTTTAAGAATCGAAATCAATATTAATGTAAACTGAAGCTCCGAACTAATAATAATAGGGGAGCCCAAGCCGGGATTTTGGGTTTTACTCAATCCGTTGGGGGACCTATTGAATTGTGGACCTATTGGGACACCTTTTTAGCCTCTTGGGCTCCCCTACTATAAGATCGGGGAATCAACTGTTCGACTGGCGCCATTTTGAAATTCGGAGTTCGAAGTATTCTTCCTAGAAGTAGTATTACTATTTTTTCTGTACAGTAGTTTTTGAATATTCTCAATAATAGAGATAAACTAATAAGAGCTACCTTCATTTTTTAAACTGAATTATTTAGGCCTAAATAATGTTTCAATAAACACAACAACTAAATCTTTATAAACAGTATGTAAATAAACGAATAAGATGAAAACTGTTGTTAATACGATGGCTTGTGTCATACCTACATTCCCATACAATGACTTTACGGTGATCAGTGATGTCACCACTAAAAATTTTAATAATACCAACAAATTAACGGCGTGTTTCAATGAGACGATTAAAAATGGACTTTTTAATATTTAATAAAAAAAACACCGCGTTTAATATTATTAAATAAAACTTATATATTCAGAATCAGCGTGTATTGGTCTATATGAACATATTTTTTTAAAGCCATAATATTTTTCACTGGAGTTCCTTATTTAAGCATGTTCATATGGTTTAACAGTATTGTGGAATACCCATTTTTAAACTTAGAAGACCTAAGAATTTATTTTGTATTCTTTCATAATAACTTCCACATGAATATCATGATGTGGGTTCCAAATAGGAGAATTGTACTGAATTTGACTTCTAACAAAGGCAAAATATAATAGTTTTCTAGACTTAATATTGTTAAAATTTCTAGTTGGCCTAGTTATAAATCCCAACATTTGTAAATAAGTTATTTATAAATTTAATCAAGGCATTGTTTTGTAGTTAACCTTTAGAGTTGTGGGTACTGGTGTGTGGTTTTCAAACATGTTCTTTGAATTCTTCTCGAGGCTCGAATGTGGTGATATTTATTCAAGACGGAATTTGAGCAGACACCTACCGCTGCCGCTATGCGCAACATATAAATTAAACAAAATGTCGGGGTAATTGGACAGCGGTAAAGAGCGGGTCGTCCTAATTGGACTTTCAGAAGATTGTTAACGAAACTTCTCACTTTTTGCCACCACCAAGAAGCAGTTTTACGAAGTATTACGAAGTTACGACGGAGCGCGGATGCAGCATTTCTGGGACATGCAGCAATTTGGGAGGCGGAAATGGGAAACATTTATTGGATAACCGATACTTCTGCAATAGGTCACCCCAAATGGTTCGCTACGTTCAGAGGTGTCCGAGTTCATGGGGTGAGGTTTATCTATGTCTTGACTTCGGATGTGTCTTTTTTTACATTAGCTCTACACAGGAGGCCCTGAGGTAAACAATATGTCATCAAAACCTATGTCATCTTTGAGGATGCTGTGTGGAGAGTCTTCTTAGGAAAGGAAAGAGAGGAAGTTCTGAGAATTAAAAAGGTATGAGGGGTGAGTAGGAATCTGTCGGTCCGTGTGTTCAGAAGTGACGGACGGAGAAGGAATTAATTCATCCCTTCCACTGCGGACCAAATCCTGCTGAGAGACCTGGTGAGGTCAAAATATTTCCCTCAACCAGTCACTCTCGATCCGGCCTGCCATGCAGTTGGTGAGTAGACGGATCCGCCGCCAAGATCCGGACAAACCTGACCCCCATGAACCCAGGCACCCCTGCTTAATCACCAAACGTAGCGAACCATTTGGGGTGATCTATGGCAGAGGTGTTGGTTATCCAATAAATGGTTCCCGGGGCGGCGATACCCATACCCGTCTTCCAAATGAAACCCTGTGTCTGCTCTACTACTGTATTCTTTGTTTGTCTGAATCTTGGGTTGAGGAAGACCTTTTCACCTCTCCAGCCGGATTTTATCGACCCATCGCCTTGCACCGCAGTTGGAGGGATAAATTTATGCGTCCGACACTCCTGAACACACACTGACCCCCAAATTTCTACCCACCCCTCATACGTTTTTCCTTCCCAGAACTTCCTATCCCTAAAAAGACCCTTCTTAAGGCTCCGCAACCGGGCACGAAAAGAGAAGATGGAAAGATGGAGAGATACGAAATTAGGAATGTTAAAGGAGAGCGCTAACATTTACAGCGACAAAATCGATGCGAAAATTGCGAAAATGTTTAATAAAACACGACTCGTTTAAAATAGAGCAAAAATCTCGCGAGCATTGTCTTAAACAGCATTTAAAGAATCACTCTGAATTTTTTCGTACATATAACTTGTAAAATAACTGAAGCAAACGTGTTTATAATAAATAATTTTTGGAGAATACATTGCGATTTTTTTCTATCGAGGCAATTTAATATAATTTGCGTTTCAAAAATAACATATATTTTTTTAAGAGCTTTAAAACTTAACGTGTAAGAAATCTGTAGAAATTCGGGTTGCGGGCCCTTAAAGATGACACAAGCCCTGATCTCTGAGGCCCTGATAAGAATTCAGAAAAAGAACCTCACACGAGCGCCCCCGTCAGTTTATTGTAAAGACAGTGGAACTATGTCGCCATCCGGCTAAGAAGCGTTGTGAGGCGGGTTAAGGTAGGGGAGTAGGAAGAGATTTATTAATACAGGTCTTGAAGAAAAAGTCTTCAGAGTCTCAAAAACTGGGCGTATTGTACAGGGCCCGCAGATACTTTAACAGCACACAACTGCTAACCATGTACAAATCACAAGTGCGCTCCACGGTTGAATTTGGCAGCCACCTATGGTCTGGAGTTCCAAAATACCTGAAAAATACCCTTGACTTTGCGCAGAAACGGGCGGTCCGTTTTATAAATTCTCCCATCTTAACAGACGGGTTGCGATCTTTAGAGCGCAGGCGTCGGTTGGGAATGCTATCCTTGTTGTACCGGTTTTTCAATGGAAGATGCTCCAAGGAACTAGCGTCATTGATCCCTTCGGCACCGGTGCATTGTCGGGAAACACGCCAAACGCAAAACATATGTACACGGTTGACAATAGAGAACTCCAGTCCAATTTTTTTATTTTTTTTAATGAATAAAGACCTTCAAACTTAAATAACTGCATTTTTATTTTTATTTTTATAGTTAGTTTTAATAGTTAAAATAATTGTCAAAGTTTTAATTTTTAAAGACTCCCAGAAACGCACCGTATCTATGGTGGTCTTCACCCACCCATAGTTTTTTACTTTTTAAGTTGTCATTTTGAATCAGTGATGTCATGTCGAGGGAAATTTCCCTAGATCTAGGGGAGAAAAATATTTTTTAGGGATAAGGGAAATCAGGACAAAATCTAGGGAAATTTCGAACTCTGGCAAAAATTTTATTACATATGACAATATTACTGGTAATATTTATATATATATATATATATATATATACGTATATATATTTTTTGGAATTCCTATGAATCTTAATTATTGTTCATGTACTTACATGCAATGTTATTTTTAACACTGACAACTCAAAATGATATTATGGAACGTACCCATACTACGTGACACGTTCGGGGGGGGGGGGGTGTCTTCAAAATACCACGCTTGGTACAAATGAGCGGCGGGTTGCTTATGATTTTTATTTTGCAAAGTGTTTTTTTTTATTTGGAATTCAGTTTCTAATTCAGTGGTGAGTGTATTCGTACTTTTAAATTATTACTTCACGTAGCAAAAAGTGTTTTATTTGGAAAATCACGGTATTATTAGTATATTTACCAAGTTCCGATATCTTTCCAATTAATTATCATATTAATTAACATATAACAGGATTAGTGTTACACAATCGGGTGGCTACGTAGGTTATTGCGTAAATGTGAAATTTCACTTCGAAATCTAGGGAAATAATTTTCTTGGGCTGAGCATCCCTGATTTTGAATTTAAGAAAATGGCGGAATAAAATTAATATAGGATGACTCAATGACGTTTGTGTGAGAAATTGAGGCATTTTTATTTAAGATTAACTGCTTTTAATATAGAAAAACATTGGTAAAATGTCCACATTTCACCGCTACTGTTATTGTATTTAATGAAAGTGCAATTTAAAAACAATAAATCATCTCTTTCATTGCAAATACATGTGACATCGTGTTTTGTGTCAGGCGTTACTTTGTAGATACATTTTTTTATGTATAATACATACAGAAACACTGGTATTTATAATACACTGATCATGACGAGTGTGTAACAACTTGTATAAAAAGCCCTATACTAAAAACAATTTGAAAATACATAACAAAATGTCAAAATAGGACGACTTTAACCTCAAATAGACAAAATTTATTGCAGATTGTCCGCAAATATAGCCCTTTTCGTAAATTGTTGAGGGCCTAAATTATGTTTCAATAAACACAATAACTATTATTTATCTAAATCTCTATAAACAGTATGAAAATAAACCAAACACACGAAATGTTGAATTGCATAGGTACGTGTGCACTTCAAGTCATTTCAAATGTCAACACACTATCACCAGGTGACAGGTTAAGTGTGACGTCACAGTTAACCATTTCAGTAATGCCAACTTAACGCTGTGTTTTGAAAGAGGTTTAAAAATGCACTTTTTAATATTTTTTTAAAAACTCTGCGTTTAATATTATGAAATAAAACTTATATATTCAGAATCAGCGTTTCTTGGTCTATATGAACATATTTTTTTAAAGCCATAATATTTTTCACTGGAGTTCCTTATTGTCACATGAGAACGGGTCGCTTCTTCGACTCTGTGTTTCCTCCTTCCTACAACATGGGTCTCTTCAAGACCAATGTTCATTGCTTTCTCTCCTCAAAAAGACCCTCCACACAGCATCTCAGATGACATAGGCCCTGAGGGAAATTATTTTTCTCAAGTCTTCCTGTGTGGAGTTAATGTTAAAAAAAAATTAAACAGAGTACCGGATTATATGAAGAAGGAAAAGATGTTTTATGCGGTCAACAGCTGCGCACCAATTTAATAAAGCTCAAAAGTTTTTTTCCGTAAATTTACCGTCAAATGAAATCGAGATGAATTATATTCTAAATTCAATTAACGTCTCCTTGACGCAAAACGCTCTCTTCTGGTCTAATTAAATCTCCTTTCCTCCCACCCTCATTCTGATTCCTGAATCACGACTAAACTTTTTGGACCAGAGGTTTAGATTCTAAGTGATCGAATCGCAGATAATGCAATGGAAATCTGCCGACTAGTGGATCGAAAAATGAGGCGCTTTTATCAGAAAGTGTGCTATTTCCATTGAATTCCGATAAAATCCCCCATTTCCACACCCCATTCTCCCTTCATCCCTAATAACTAATCCAACCCAAAGATATTCAAGCCATACTGGGGGTAAATAAATTCGCACAATCGTCAGTTTCGCGCTGATAATAATTTTTATGAAGTTAGAATTTTTTTAGATATCAATCAAACCCACTCACAGAATAAAGAATATAACATCGTAATAAGGAATACAATAGGGAATCTATCCCTCCTACTGCGGTGCAAGGCGATGTTCCGAGAGAGTCCTGCTGGAGAGTCAAAAGGTCTCCCTCAACCATTCTCTTCTAATCCGGCCTGCCACATGAATGTTTCCATGGTATTGAAATTTTTGAAGGAGAATGGAATTCCGAGAGTCACAATGAAGAGGTCAAAAGATTTCCCTCAACTGGTCTCTCCTGATCCAGCCTGCCACTCAGTTGGTGGGCAGACGTATCCGCCGCCAAGATCCGGATGAACCTCACCCCCATGAGCACCCCTGCTGTATTGGTTATCCAATTAATGGTTTCCGGAATGGCGTGCCGTGCACATACTCGCCTCTCATGTGTCACATAAAAAAATGTAAAACTCTCGAATTAGATACACAACTGCTTTCCAATTGTCCAGAACTGTTATGTAATGTATGATATGTGTGTGTGTGTATGAATGTAATGTATATGTAAGCATCATGTTATCAATGTTGTGTTTATCTATCAACCATGTTTAGTGTAAATCTATATGTAAGCGCTTTGATGTAAATCACTGTTGACAAACCTTATAAAAAAAAATAAAAAAAAACAACATTAACCAGTGCGACTATGACATCCCCAATTGAGGTTATTTTGTGGTCTGTGAGAGAGTGGGAAGGGTAAGGAGATGGGGAAGAGATTTGTAATTACTTGGATATTCATGCCTGGTCACTGAACACGATTACCATTTGAATATAACACAACAATTGCCGTTATTATAGACTAGCTGGTTCCCGGCATGCGTTGCTATGCCATTTAATAAATAAATTGTTTCTTCCTGCGTGTCCTTTCCCATTCGTCGAGTTCCCTTCCACCTCCCCTTCCACTGCCGCGTCCCCTTCCCCTCTCGCGTTCCCACACTGATTCCTCCACCTTCCCTCTCCCCACCCTCCCCCCGTCCCACGAACCCCCCCTCCTGAGTTCCCCTCCCCCTCTCAGGTTCCCCTCCCCCTCCCTGGTTCCCCTCCCTCCCTCCCGCTTTCCATAGCAATAGCCGCTTCCTCGCGTACCACCAATAGCATTTTTTTATATAAATTTCATAATGCCAGAGCTCACCGGAAGTTTTATAAAACCTTGTCCTGACAATAACAAACACACAAAAAAATAATTATCCAATTTGGTGTAGTCGTTCGAAAGTTATGCGCTTAGCAACACATTCAGCGATTCATTTTTATATTGGGTTCCCACTCCGCCTCCTCCACCTCCCCCCCCCCCCTCTCGACGCCCCCCTTCCCCCTTCCCGCCCTCCATCTTCACCCTTCACCATTCCCCCTTCCCTCTTCCCCCTTCCCCTTTTCCCCTTCCCCTTTTCCCTTTCCCACTTCCCCCGTCCCGCAAACCCCCCTCCCGAGTTCCCCTCCCCCTCACGCGTCCTCTTCCCCTCCCCCATTTCCATTCCACCTTCCCCGCCTTCCCTTTCCCGCTCCCCCGTCCCGCCAACCCTTCTCACGCGTTCCATATATTCAATCCCAGTACATTCAGTTTTTAAACAGCCCGCGTGCAACCTTTTACAATTTTTATTCAAATTTCCATTTTTCATGTATATTAAATTTGGTACCTAACATAGGTACCTATTTAAAATATCTAAAATTCTTGATTCGATTCAAAGTATTAGGGGAGTACCTACTTTAAAAAAATTTATCAACTAAGGATTTTCAAAAATAGAATCCTGATTTAATAAATAATCATTGTTTGGCAAAATGTTATTCTCAAATACGCAATCTGTCAAACGTGCGATGTTTTCTGAAATTATACAATTTTCTGCGCAATTTTCAAAATTTTTCTCTCCGTAAGAACCATCCTCGAACTTCAAGGAATATTCTAAAAAAAGAATTAGCGAAATCGGTTCAGCCGCTCTCGAGATTTGCGCTTACCAACAAATTTAGCGATTCATTTTTATATTATAGATACATCGATAGTACAGATAGACATACAAATAGATCCATGGGTTCAGTTTTTCTTATGTTAATGCGTATAGTTAATATCCACCTATTTATATAAATGAGAGTGTCTGTAGCGGAAGGGGGGGGGGGCGTGGTGGATACCGAGCGTTGTGAATTTTATTTTCATGCAAATCTACAGTTTTATTCCGAGATTGATGAAACTTTGCACACTTAACAATAGGAACAAGACAAGATGAAGGTACTATCTACGTCTGAAATCGAAAAACTCTGTGTAAATCCCGGGCAAAGCCAGGGACCTAAGCTAGTATTTTTCTAAAAAGAAGAGTGTTTGTTGGTTTGTTTTATTCCGAGATTGGTGAAAGTTGCACACTTCAAGAACATCACAGTCTACATAAGATATATACATAACCATTTGAAACCACTCCATACCCTTTTTCCAGCCTGAAAGAAGAATTTCGAAAATTCTTGATTAAATTTTGCACACTTGACGCTCGATATCAGAAGAAAATCAGTTAGTGCCTACATCTAATTTATTAAAAAGTCTGTCTAAATCCCGAGCAACGCCGGGGACTTTAATTAATTATTTTATTTATTTCTTTCCTCAAACATACACATTACAGATTTTTACATTGATTTACATAAATAATAAGTTTCAGTAATTTAAAAAAATGTTAACAATCCGTAACAGCATGTAAATAGTAGTTTAGATTAAGGTTTTAAAGTAAATATAATCTGGGAGGTGGGTATGGGTACCGCCGCCCCGGGAACCAATTATTGGATAACCAAAACTTCTGCCACAGGTCTCCCCAAGTGGTTCGCTACGTTTGGTGACTTAGTAGAGGTGGCCGGGTTCATGGGGTGAGGTTTGTTCAGGTCCTGAGTTTGCCCACCTACTGCGAGACGGGCCGGATTGAAATAGACTGGGTGAGGGAGGCCTTTTGACCTTCACAGCCAGACTCTCTCGACCCATCGCCTTGCACTGGAGGAATGGATTCGTACGTCCGTCACTCCTATACACACTAACCCCCAGATTCCTACTCACCCCTCCTTCCTTTTTCCTTCACAGAACTTCCTATCCTTCCCTCTACACAGACCCTTCACAGAGCATCCCCTAAGATGACACACGCACTGAGGGAAATTATTTTCCTCAGGGCCTCCTGTGTGGGGCTAATGTAACAAATATATATTAGCGAACAATCACGAAGAAAAAAGTGTATTGAAGAGTTAGCCAATAAGCACATGCGTGGGTAATGTTAACTTGCTGGATATAAACAGGTTTAAAAAAAACTTAAAAAACTTTTTGGATTTAACTTTATCTATTATAAATAATAAAATCGATTTTAGTATATATCGCAAGCCAACATACACTGACATAGTAATTCATAAGACCTCCAACCACCCTGTCTCACAAAAACACTCCACCTTCCATTCCATGATACACCGCTTAGTAAATGTCCCAATGTCTAATAATAATTTCCTTTCTGAACTTTCTATAATAAAACAAATTGCTATAAATAACGGATATGAACCAAAATTAATTGATAACATCTTAAATAAAAAACTTAGCAAAATTTCAAAAAAAAAATATCTATACAATTCTAATAATATTATTGATAAAGAATGGCGTAAAATTTTGTATATTAATAATTTTTCAGTTCAATGTTGCAAAAATTTCCCTTCTAATATTAAACCAGCGTTTTATACAAGAAATAATATCGGTAATTTTTTGAGAAATACTAAAGATAAAGACCATAAATTGACTAATTCCGGAATATATAAGCTCAAATGCAATGATTGTCCCTCATTTTATATTGGAAAAACAACTCGTAATTTTGAAATCAGAATCAAAGAACATTTAAGGTGTCTTAATAATAATAATTTTTCTGAGTTCGCTAACCATATCATTGAAAATAACCATAGTTTTGAAAAAACACAGGGATAAATATTCTTCATATTAATCATAAAGGAAAACGTTTAGATAACTTAGAAGCTTAAGAAATTAAAAAATCCCTTAAAAATAATGAATCTATTATCAACAAACAAAAAATATTGTCATATAGCCCAATCATGGATTTGTTCCCCTACCCACCCACTCTACACTAATACCTACCCACCCAATCTACATTATTAACTAACAACGGCTCCACCCCTACCCTAATAAAACATTGTTCTAAACTGTCAAATTAGTATAAGCTTTCCCTGACGAAGGAACGTTTGTTCCGAAACCGGTCGGATTTGCACATTTTATAAGTGGTTTATACAAAGTTGCATTGTTTCATTTTATTATAATGGATAACCACAAAGTAATAGCTACATTCAAAAATATTAAAAAAAAACTATTTAAAAAAAACTTCGTTTTAATATTCTGTAAAAAGCCATAAGCCTTTGGTTTTGGATTCCTCCCTTATTGTACTTACTCGTATATGTTTAATGTACACTCATAGTGGGTTTCTTCATTTACCGAGAATGCTAAATGCAATGCTAATTGTAAAAGTAAACGGTCAAATGCATAGAAATTTTTAAATTTCGATCGTTTATTTTTACAATGGGGTATTTCCACGTATTTTTTTATTGCTTAAAAAAATTAAGCAAAAAATTACGATGATTATAGCATTTATATTTTATTTTTATGTTGACGAATAAATTTTCTACAGCGAATTAAAGTTTCCCATTTTTGAATTACCGCTAAAACGATATTTTGGGGCGTGGCTATCGTGTGACGTCATGAGTGAGGACGCTCACTGACAGTGATTATTTATGCTAGTTCAGCTTAGCGACACTTGTGACGTCACAAACCCATTCCCCAACCATGGGCCGTTTTGATTTGGTCAGTTTTAGATCGTTTTTAAAATCAATAATATTGAATGAAAACATAAAAATCAAACATTTTTAGAAGGATTATTAAAATCAGAAAAATAATCTTTAAATATTCCGTACATTTTCCACAGAATTCCTCGTTTGTGGAAATACCCCATTAGCATTGCATTTAGCATTCTCGGTAAATGAAGAAACCCACCATCAGAGTGTTCTTATTTTTGAACATAAAGTGCGTCCTGTTTTACGTTGTAATTTAGTTTTAATGTTGTTCTTTTATCCTGTGCTGTAGCACCGTTAATGTTTATTATTAATAGCACTGTCAACGAACGATATCGTGACACGACATGTGATGGACTGTATATCTTTAATTTCTATGATGTAAGACAATTGTCGGCGTTTATAAAATCAATCACAATATTGGTGGGGCTGGTCTTCCACGATGACAGCACAAGGGTGGTTACACTGACTCCAGATACTAATATCTACAGCCTGTATGTCGGACGAATATCCACAGCTCATATGTTGAACTAATATCTACGAACTTCAGAGTGTTGACTTATATCTACTGAGCTAAGGTCGGACGAAAATCTATGACGGTCCCAGTGTTGACTAATATCTACAGAGCGTAGGTTGGACTAATCAGCTAAATGTGTCCAATAGTCCGATATTAGGGATTTTTACATACATACTTACATAAATTAAGTTTTTTAAACTGCATACGCAATATTACGTTATTCCAATATGCTATACATAATTGCAGCTGTAGATATTCGTCAACACTTTGGTTCTCATAGATATTAGTCAGCAGTTTGAGCTGTAGATATTCGTCAACACTTTGGTTCTCGTAGATATTAGTCAACAGTTTGAGCTGTAGATATTCGTCAACACTTTGGTTCTCATAGATATTAGTTCGATTTTTTCAGTTTTTGGAATTCCTGTAGATATTGGTAGACGCCTCCATTACACTTAACCATCACTTTTTGCATTAATTAGTATTTTTACCACTTTTAAGCGAGATTTCAAGAGAGAGCTGTGATCGATTCCACGACAATTTTTCGACTGAATTAAGGTAATTTTCGATTTTGTGCAATAATACTGGGCATATGTGCCAAGTAGGTAGACATCATCTTGCTCTTCTTCTAGTAAGTAAGTAGGGCCTTTCAGGGAAGGAAAAGGACAAAGGGAGAAAATAACAATGTAAGGAATTTGGGAAAATGGGTTTCAGTTCATAAGCTGTTTCAGAACTAAACAAGCACTGATAAGTTTTAAGATTTTCATGGCCAAAAGCATTTTCGTTATTTGTTTTTGGGGTTTTATGCCGTGTTGCGCTACCTCCTTCTTTAGCCCAAAGACGTTTAGGCTAAAGAAGGAGGTAGCGCAACACGGCATAACACCTCAAAAACAAATAACGAAAATAAACAAGCACTGTTCGATGTTGTATCTCTCGTCATTGCTTGGTATACAGGGTGTCCGGGGGTAAAGTGCATTGACTTCGGGAAGTGATTCTACATGATAGTACAAGTAAATAAGATAAATAACTTTTTTCGATATTCTAACTTTTAGGGGTAGTTTTGAGGTAAAAAGTTAAAATTAGTCCGGCGTGTGCGGCCAGATTTATTATTTTCTGCTGTTACGATACGGGCCAATCACAGTGGAGTCGGGCGCCCGACAGGCTCTCAGCAAATAAGATCGTACCTCACACTAAGGAAAAAGTTGTTAATCTTTTTTACTCCTACCATCATGTAGAATCACCTCCCGAAGTTAATGCACTTTACCCCCGGACACCCTGTATACTGTGCATTTTTTATTTCTTATTATTAAAGTAAACAAAATATTATGTAAAGACTCGTGAGGATGACTTTAGGAGAGCTCTCAGAATACGCGCTTAAGAATACGAAACTGATTGCTAAATTATTATGTTTAAGTTTATTATAGTTAAGCGCACATGAAGTGAAAAACCACAAAACTGCGATATACAAATGTTAAGTTAATATTAAATGGTATGCCAATTTATCGGTCGCGTAAAATACTACTGAAAGTAATATTTCTATGGAAATTCATAATTTGTCAACGTCAACAACTTAGTTGTCGAAAAATACCTTTTCAATATTATTTTCTTTGGCGGCCTTCTCAAAGCAACTTATTAAATCACTAAAAATCCTGACAGCTTTTTGATTAGATACCTTTAAACTAGGTAAAAAGATATACTAATTCCCTTTTCGGTATCCGGACCGTAAGAAATGTGCCAAAATCAGCTGGCAAATTATTAATTAGTTTGCAATAATAAGAAATAGAATGAAAAACGAAAATAATTCTAAAATGTTTCTACCCCTCTGTTCTAAAAAAAAGAAAGCAAGTTATTACGTTTGATTTTCTCGTATATTTAAAAATGAATCGCTGAATGTGTTGGTAAGCGCAAATCTCGAGCTGGACCGATTTCGCTAATCCTTTTTTTTAGAATATTCCTTGAAGTACGAGGATGGTTCTTACGGAGAGAAAAATTAAGAAAATTGGATAATTTCAGAAAACCAAACGACTATCGCACGTTTGACAGTTCGCGTGTTTGAGAATGACATTAATGCAAAACAATGATTGTTAAATCAGGATTCTATTTTTGAAAATCTTGTTGATAAATTTATTTAAAGTAGGTACTCCCTCAATAGCTTGAATCTAATCAAGAATTTTAGATATTTTAAATAGGTACCTACGTTAGGTACCAAATTTAATATACATGAAAAGTGGAAATTTGAATAAAAATTGTAAAAGGTGGTACGCGGGCTTTTTAAAAACTGAATGTACTGGGTTTGATTATATGGAACGCGGGAGGAGGGTTGGCGGGATGAGGGAGCGGGAAAGGGAAGAGGGGAGGCGGGGAAGGTGGAAGGGGAACGCGGGAGGGAAAGGGGACGAGTGAGGGGGGAGGGGAACTCGGGAGGGGGGTTCGCAGGACGGTGGAAGGGGGGTGGAGTGGAGTGGGGAGAGGGAAGGTGGAGGAAGGTGACGCAGTGGGAACGAGAGAGGGGAAGAGGAGACCATCTAGTTTATAATATAAACGTCCACAATATATTTGTTGGTAATCTTTTAACCGTTTAAAATGCGTTTAAGAAACTCCTAACGAATGAAGTAAGTATGGTTAAATCGTGATGTTTCAATGGGGTAGCTCTAGAATTTTTTATGAAAATATTGTAAAGCTTTTCAAATGACCGGGATTTTCAAACAGAGAATGAAATGTAACAAAAACGGGCTCTTGTTCGTGCAGTTTGTTTGGTATTCCGCCGCGGGGACTAATTCATTCCCACGCTTCAAATGTTTCCATTATTTTCGGGCGAAAAATTTTTACCATTCAAATGTTTTCAGTATACTGATAATAAAAACTCGTAAAGTCAGTGGTGAAATCCTATTTCCGTAACGGCTTTCCAACAATGAAATTTATATGGCAGTTACAAAAACAATCACTTTGCAACTTGCTCGTTTTTACACGCAGTGCATGCTATTTTACTGCGTACATATTTATAATTAGGTACCTAGGTATTATGTCAAAATTATTTTCAATTACACGTTTAAAATTTTATTATAAATGCCACTCGAAAAATATTTTTTTGAACCGATAATGCTAGATAAAGGTTCCATCGGGTATAATCTTCTACTTTCTATTTTATCTTCTATCTTCTATCTTCTATCTTCTATCTTCTATCTTCTATCTTCTATCTTCTATCTTCTATCTTCTATCTTCTATCTTCTATCTTCTATCTTCTATCTTCTATCTTCTATCTTCTATCTTCTATCTTCTATCTTCTATCTTCTATCTTCTATCTTCTATCTTCTATCTTCTATCTTTTATCTTCCATCTTCTGTATTCTATCTTCAATCTTCTATATCCTATCCTCTATCTTATATCTACTATCTTCTGTATTCTATCTGCTTACTTCTATCTTCCATCGTATCGATAGTGTCCCGGGCGGTGTAGCTTTTATTCCGAAATCTTTGACCTTTAAAATAAGAGGGTCACTATTTACATGAAATTTCAACAAACCACCCTATACCTTTGTACCACCTCTTAAAAAACAATTTCGACACTTCTTGGTGAAATTTGTAGCATTTGACATTAGAAAAATTCGAGGGCCTTAAGTCAAACAAGGTTACTTACAAAAAAACATGCCCAAATCCATTCAATTATTAGTAAGTCTTTTTGTAAAAAAACGTAATTTAACTAATTGCTGTCAACATTTGATTTTGAATAATTCTGCGCGAAGCTCTAATCAGACAACGCTGTAAACTTCAGCTAGTGTTGACATAAATGTTACTGGAAATCATGGGAAACCTGCTGGACAAAAAGCAATGTGCAAAGGTGCGTGCCACATTATTTCGATATTAAACTATACCATGCATAATATTATGTTTCTTTCATAGTGCTAATAAACGCCGCAACAGAATGGGGCAGATAACCTTATCATATGGTTTAATACGGCCATAGCAGACGTCACGTGGAACCCTCGCCTCGTTGTTCGCTGAAAGGTGAACACACCAACTACCAACTAATGTTACTAAACTGAAAAAGTCAGGTCATTTTACTGTATGGATATATGAAAATAGAGAAATTTAAAATAAAAGTAAGTAAACCTTGTAGTTAGGAAGCAAAGCACGTACTTTGATATTATTTTAAGCGCCCCAAAAAGGGAGTGGATGTGGTTTTTTACTTTCGAGGACTGATATTTTTTTTAGATATCATACCTTTCCATCGAACTTACTTTCCCAATGCTTTCAATCATTTGCAAATACTTAACCAAAAGCATCATGGCCTAACCTAGTCTGCGAAAACAAATATTGTGGTTTGATATTGCCTTCCGCAGGCGAAACAGCTGTCACTCGAAAAGATAATTACATAGCAAAACTTCTTTATAAATAAACCGTGTTTTTATAAGTTGATTATTGAATATATAAAATAAAAACCTTAAAAAAGTGAAACTTAATTGAAATATTGTATACTGTTTTGTTCTAAAATCAGTCTAGCGACCTATTGTAGTTGAATTTTCAGCCGCAAGCAAAATCGAAACTGTGGCTTATTTAAAAAAAGTTATAAACACCATGGACGGGTGGTTGAAAAATATTTGAACAATTAAAAAACACCTAATCTAATAATCAAATTTTTAAACTTAATTTTCACGTTCTATGTAAGTTCTATTACCGCGGCATTTCAACGGCAGTGGTCACCCACCTAAAGAAAGATTGTGATAATTCAAATATCGATTGCGGCAAATTTTTCGTTATTTAATTAGCTGGTGACCGGACTACTGAGAATCAGGCAACTTCAACACCTCCTTCGAAAAGTCATTAAAAGTGCTGAAAAAAAAAATTGGTTAAATGATTATTGTACCGGACGTGATTTGACAATTAAATAATTGTATTTTAAATTATAATTAATAAATCAGCTGCCGGGGTCAAGTAATTCCAAAGGGATAAAAAAAACAAAACTTGACCCCTTCACCCCCTTTCCCCACCTCTGTGTACGTACCTACACACGTATTTTGTTACTTTGCATAAATTTGTGATTTGTGCAAAGCCTTCTTGGTCTGTTGTACATACCTACAACCCTTTGACCTTTGCGCAAATTCAAATTTATACAAAGTCATTCATATCTCTTTATGTACCCAATTTGTGCAAAACTATGTATTTTTATCCTGCACAAATTGGCTCTATGTAACTTAATTCTATTTTGTGCAAAGTTTCATGATTTGCGTACATACCTACACACTTGAATTTGTTATTTTCATAAAATCTACCATGTCTATGCAAACTCATAAATAAACAAAATATCGGAGAAGCGTAGAGTGTAGGGCGAGATTGAACGCTGTGGCGTTTTTTGCTTCGTTACGCAACAGCGGAACGAACGCAGTGGCGTTTAAAGTCTCTAACGGCCGAAATACCTAGAATTCATCTCAGTTCGGAGAATTGAGATGAAAAAAGGGTCTAAGTATGGGCAGACTCCCGGCTCAGGGCCCTTTAAATACGGCCGAAATTGCGCTAGATCGGGAGAGCTCCAGATCTCATCGCCACAACATCATCTCGCCTGCCCCTGCCTGCTCCGATCTACCACTGGAAAACTTGGACTTCTTCTTGGCCCTGGCCGAACCGCCCACCCTGAAGAACCTATTACAATTTCTCGAAACGCCTTTCTCAAGGCGCAGGTTACCCCTCTACTGCGCTCTCTTCTTCCTTCTTCCCCTCGCCTTCTCCCGTTTCTCCCTTTCTACCTACAATTTCTCCCCGTTTTCCCCCGCTTTATCCCCATTTCTCTGTTTCTCCCTACATTTACCCCACTTTTCCCTCTACCTACCCTTTCTCTCCCCTTCTCCCGAAGGCGTCGAAACGGCCAGCCGGTCCCCCTCCCACTACATCGTCTGTGCGGGTGGCGATTACAGTGCGTTGGGTTAGACAGCGGTCGGCAGTTAGTTTTGGTGGGCCTGGCGACCACTCTTTTTGACTCATGCATGCATGCTCAATCAGTGCGTTTGACAGGTTGCCATGGTAGCGCCTCATGACCTGACAAGTTTTCGAGTAATTTGCGATGTCAGATCAGGGGTTTGATAAATTGAGTTGTGCCGTGATTTGAGTTGCCAACCAGTTTTTGGTTTCTACTTGGCGAAGGCCCTTAGTCCTCCATCATTGCAGAAGCCGCATTTTCCACTTCGATGAAAGTGGGAGGATTTCCAACATTCTTAGATTATTTGTACATATATATAAGGATGATAGCACATTCAAAAAAGCTCCGCAGACGAAATTTTTTTAAATTTTTCGTTATTAAAAACTTACATTTATAGTTTTGAATGTAGCTATAACTTTGTGGTTATCCATTATAGATAAACGAAACAACAAACAAAAATATTGTCTTATAGCCCAATCATGGATATGTTCCCCTACCCACCCACTCTTCATTAATACCTAGCAACGAATCCACCCCTACCAATGACGTTATATAGATAGACTTGCCATAGTCTCACAAACTCAAGATATAATGTGGCAATTAAGCAACACTCTTTGTTTTCAGTGATTTTCAATAATTTCTTAATTCAAAAGTTATCCATGTATGACAAAGATAGACGCTTAAAGAATATGTGCATATGGACGAAACAAAAGATAGAACGCGGGAGGCTTGGGCACCAGTCGAATTTTGAGGTGTCAAATTTTCAAGCTATAATGAACAACGATAGTTTGAAAATGACGTCGATTGTTATTGTATTTGTTGTTTCTGCTGATTTGTTTGTATGTTGTTTTATCGCAGGCAAGTAACTAAAGAATCATTAGATTATTATTATAAAAAGTAAATTTTACTTAGCGACGGCATCGACTTTGTAATTTGGCTGTTGCGCATCCAGACCTGTACTTTAGTAGGCCTTGAGTTCTCTCTCTAATGACGCATAAAATCTTTGTGCGGAAAGCAATTGTATTATTTATATAATCGATAATAATAAGTAATTTGTATGTATTTACGAATGAAATGTTATTCCTTCGCTTTTACTACTGTTTACCGTATACTGGAAACATTTTCTCATCACACAGGAGGGAATTTTGGCGCTTTTTAATGCAATTTACTTACTGGTAGGACACGACCTTACTCGACGCGTGGCAGTTTAGTACTAAAGTACTAGAAATCGAGTACTCTACAATTGTCTTGTTGTTGGCTTCCCACTTTGAGATTTCTACCACGCGTCTACAGTATATAACGTCATTGACCCCTACCATAATAATACATTGTTCCCATCCATATTTCGAAACTGTCAAATTAGTATACGCTTGCCCTGGAGAAGGAACGGTCGTTCCGAAATCTGTCGGCTTTACTCAAATATATAAGTGGTTTAAACAAAGTTAAATTGTTTCATTTACTTACATTTATGTTTGTTCACCAGAACTAGATATGAAAAAATATAGGATTGTGGCACGCGGGCCGCCAATTGCCGATCGCTGGTTTAGTTTATTAGATATTTTTCAATTTTTTTGTTGTTCATAAAATTGCTTTTCAAAGAGGTGTTAAATTTTTATGATTCTGAGTTGTTATGAAACCGATAAATCATATTGCTATTATTTAGCACCGTTCAAAATATTATGTCACTTTATTTTATTCGGTCCGGGAGATGACTTAACAGATTTTGTATTTATTTATTTATTGACACTAAAGCACCACAAACAATCTAAAGCAGCGTACAATTAAAGATATATTGACAATAAATTTAATTTATATTGATAAATTCAACACGCTGTGTGACTCACATTGTCTTCCTAATGCACAATTTATAATTGACATTCAGTGTTTTAATTTGTACATTATAAATTCATACTATTTTCCCGTCATTTTGATTTAATGCAATGTCTGATGTAATGTCAAAAAATAAACATCCAATCTGAATCATATTTTCTTCTTTTCATAAAATCTTCTCCCATTCTCAATCTTATAATCTCAATGATTATACCTACTAACTAGCTCTTATATATTACACTTGTTTTATTTCTGGTATTTTTATTGAATACATTATGTTGTAAAGTGTATTAATTTTTTTGTAGGTACAACTCACATTATTTTATTTTTCAAATCTCTACCATAATATAGAATAACTTACGAGTAAATTACATTCTTATTTATTCTGTTTTATTGATTTATAAAATACATAATTAATTTTGTAATTATAAACTTAGTTTTTTTATGTGATAGGTACTCAGGATTATATTATATTGAATCATCGTATTAGTATTTTTCTAATTTGCACTAAAGTTTATTATGTAAATGTGTTCTTTTCTTACCATTACTACAACTGAACTTATCTTGATATACTTAATAACTATATAACATTGACCGGTCAGTGGCTGAGTGAGCATCGCGTTTGGGTCCCATCCGGTCGTCGAGTATTCGACAACAACTATCGAATAGTATTTGTAGACAACAGCGGTATCCGCTGTATAGTATTTGGAATCCGACTTGTTGACACCCAAAACCAATCATCAGTATTGTAGATATGCAGATTGGGGAGTAACCTGGAGGGAGGGTGGAATAAATTAATCACTTGAAATCTGCCTTTCCCCACAATAATTACTACGATAATTCCGCGCGTTTTCATCCCATGACAAAACATCCCCGACAAAATATCCCCGACAAAATATCTTATCCTAACCGAACCTAACCTAAACCAACAAAACCTAACCTAACCCAACAAAATCTAACCTAACCTAACGTAACCTAACCTAACCTAACCCAACAAAACCTAACCTAACCTAACATAACCTAACCTAACCTAAACTTACCCAACAAAATATAACCTAACTTAACATAACCTAACCTAGCATAACCTAACCCAACAAAACCTTTCAGCGCCAAATTTTAAATTTAAATCGAAAATGTAAGTTCCTTGCTTTGTCCCCTTCCTTCCTTGTCGGGGGATGTTTTGTCCGTAGGATATTTTGTCCTTGGGATATTATGTCGAGTAATATTTTGTCGGAGGATATTTTGTCGGGGATATTTTGTCCTTGGGATATTATGTCGAGTGATATTTTGTCGAAGAATATTTTGTCGGGGATATATTGTCGCGAGATGAAAACGCGCGGTACCATAGAGGAGATACATTTTGTCCTTGGGATACAATGTCGAGTGATATTTTGTCGGGGATATTTTGTCGGGGATATTTTGACGGGGATATTTTGTCGGGGATATTTTGTCGGGGACATTTTGTCGGAGGATATTTTGTCGGGGATATTTTGTCGAGGATATTTCGTCGGGGATAGGTATTTTGTCGGAGATATTTTGTCGGAGGTGAAAACAAGCATTACCAAATTTGTTGCTGGTACTAAAGAAAATTGAGGAGGAAGTGGCGGAAAACGAAATGGGAATTAATAAATTGTTGGAGCAAATGGAGCGTTGCGTGTGAGCAAATTTATATCTGAATTAAATATTGATGAGTGCTTTCCGCAAATAATTCAGTTCGCGATCTTTAGGTGCCTGAGGTGTTTGAAAGATCTCAAATTAATAACCGTCGTAAAACTACCGTTTTATTGTTGTTGTTATTTTATTTAAGATTTAAGTATATAAAACAGGCAAGATGCCCGGAACTTACATCAAGAATGTTTCGAGTAATTATAATTAATTATATAACGACGACAAAGCAAATGACAAAGTGAAATGAACAGCCATTAAGAGGAAATACTAGCGGCGTTTTTTCCATACAAACGTATTCCCCGTTTATCTCTCTGGATTTTGACTCTAGAGCAATTTTTTTTTTTACATAATATAGATATCAACCACTAGCGTGTCGGTACGTTTTGCTTTTTTGATAATTTACTTCTTATAGAAGTTAGGACCTTTCAAAAATGAATAAAATTGCCTGGTTTAAACGCCGTCAAAAGACGTTAGTATACAAACTAAACAACGTATTTTACAAAAAAGCAAAACGTACCGACATAGAATATTTTCTTCTTATACAGTTAGTGAAAAAAAAATTAAAATCGGTCCAGTTTTGGAGAAGAGAAACGGGGAATACAAAACATCGATTTTGACGATTTTATTTAGGTATTTTCGGCCCGATATGCAGTTGTCCCTTTCGCTCAGTTCCCCTGAGGGGAGCGCGGGTGGAACAGAATACATTCATTACAATACCTATCGACGATATTTTTAAATGACCGGCATAGCTCTTAATAATATACAATTGCTGACCCTGTACAAATCGCAAGTGCGCTCCACTATTGAATTTGGCAGCCATCTCTGGTCTAAAGCCCCAAAATACACGAAAAAACCCTTGTCTCTGTGCGGAAACCGTATCTGTCAATTACATTGGGCGAGTTTACAAGCTACTATCTGGGAAATTCACTATCTGTTAGTAAACTCGCTCAGTGTAATTGTGTTACTTGCTAACTAGCAGATTGTTGACTGTCTACGAAAAAAGTTGAAAGGTCGTCAACTTTACTTGATAACCCGCTTACTCGTGATTGGTTTATTTATGTTTTCAATATGGCTGCCAAAAACCGGTTGATTTCAACTGACAAACATCTGACAGAATTAGTTCACGCAGGCGTCGTTATTCTCGCTATTGGCGCTAGCAGCGACCTCAGTTTCCTACGCTGCTGAGCGAGTGGACAATTTTGTGTTCATCATGACAATCTCACTCGCCGATTCACCCGCATTTAAACTAAAGCGTCGATGACACAGGGCTAGTTTACAAGCTACTGTCTGGGAAATTCACTATCTGTTAGTAAACTCGCCCAGTGTCATCGTGTCACTTGCTAACTAGCAGCAACTAGCAGATTGTTGACAATCTACGAAAAAAAGTTGAAAGGTCGTCAACTTTACTCGCCTACACGCTTGCTCATGATTGGTTGATTTACGTTTCCAACATGGCTTCCGATAAACAGCTGATTTCGACTGTCAAAAATGTGAAGAATTAGTTCACGCAGGGGTCGTTATTCTTGTCACTGGCGCTAAAAGCGTCCTCAGTTTCCGACGCTTCTGAGCGAGTGGACAGTTTTGTGTGTCATCATGACAATCTCACTCGCCGATTTACCCGCTTTTAAAACTTAGTAGATATTAGCTTGTAACTCGCCGTGTGTCATCGAGGCTTTAGTAGATAGCAGCCTGTAAACTCGCTCAATGTAATTGAGGTTTTAGATAGATAGATTCCCTTATCTTAACAAGCGTATTGCAATTTTTATAGCATAGGCGTCACGTATGCTGTCCTTGTTTTACGGGTATTACAATGTCAGATGCTCCGAAGAGCTAGGCTTTAACATGGAAAATGTCTTTTATACTCCATGTTAATGTTCTTGGTTGTGTATAAATGTTAATTTGGGATAAAATATTAATTGTGTCAAGCATGCTTGATTTTGAGTAAAAGCAATAAATCAGGCATTTTACTTTTGGCTATATTTTATATCATATGATCCAAATTGATATACCTACCTTCATAAAAAGCCATGACATGGGTTAATTTTCATTGTATGATATATAATTTTTGTGAATCTCATAATCGGGAGACAAATTGTAGTGGATACATATACTACCTATTTTTTTTTTACATTAACTCCACAGAGGAGGCCCTGAGGAAAATAATTTCCCTCGGGTCCTATGTCATCTTTGGAGATGCTGTGTGGAGGGTCTTTTTAGGGAAAGGAAGGAGAGGAAGTTCTGGGAAGGAAAAGGGTATGAAGGATGGGTAGGAATCTGAAGGTTAATGTGTCTAGGAGTGACGGACGTATGAATCCATCCCTCCAACTGCGGCGCAAGGCGATGGGTCGAGAGAGACCAGCGGGAGAGGTCTAGGTTAGGTCTCCCTCAACGAATCTCTCTCGAACCGGCCTGCCATGCAGTAGGGGGACACTTGCATCGGCCGCCAAGACCTAGACAAACCTTACCCCGTGAACCTGAGCACCCCTGCTAAGTCACCAAACGTAGCGAACCACTTAGGGTGACCTAGGGCAGGGACGTCGGTTATCCAATAAATGGTTCCCGGGTCGGCGGTACCCATATCCGCCTCCCAATATTCCAGAATAATTCGTATAATTGTTTTTTCTCTAGTCTAATAAATATGTGAAGAAGAAAGTCTGTGATGAACTGACGACGACGGCGTGGATTTGATTGTGCTACAACTAGATTCTAGATTGATGAAATTTTTCAAACTTATTCGTCAAAACTAGACAAAGGTCACTGTCTACGTGCAATTTCGAAAAACCACACCATCCTCTTTTCGTACCCCTTAAAATAGTAGATGTTTTAATACTTTTTGATGAAATTTAGCACACTTAACTTTTTTTTCAAATCAGAGGAATTCACACCAGGTAGAAATGAAACCTTCAAAAAACTAAAGTAGACAAGAGTGGGGAGGCTACGAAGCACCGCACAAAGAGGAGACCGATTATACTATCTCATTCTCTCGCAGGCTAAATCCTGTAGATGTAAGTGTTTGTTTCTTTTTAGTGTCGCTATTTTTCGTTTTATCGAGTTTCAAATCACAACGGTGTTAAAGAAGTTTTCACTTCAATTAGAGAAAAATTAGTTTCTTTATCTGATTTAGAAAACTTTCCGTAATGCCCGGGCAACGTCGGGGACTTCAGCTAGTGTAATATAAATTTTTCGAAGAAAACTTCTTCTAAAAGGTTCTTACTTTGTGATGTCATTATTTATTTATTAAAAGAAAATAACTTAGTTTACATCACTTTATTTTTTATATTTTATAATATCAACATGTTTCGTGAATCAAGTTCACTTCTTCGGGAATAAAAGTATATGTTGATATTATAAAATATAAAAAATAAAGTGATGTAAACTAAGTTATTTTCTTTTAATTAAGTGTAATATAGTTAATTCTGCACTTTAAAACAATTTGTAATGCTTAAAGTAAAGGCGAGGCCCTGCAAAATCGTGAGCTTTTGGTATGAAAATTTGATTAAAGTTTCAAAATTGATAACACGCCGGGTATTAACGAATATGCCAATGGTATGGTCCTGATCAAAACGGGACCTATGGTCACGTTACGCATGGTATGTACCTATATGTAAATACTGACGCAGTAGATTTTTATTACTGTCTCTACGTCAACAGTTCCGTGAAAACTCGTGTTTTTTTCTTTACATAATCACATTCCCTTCAGGCTTCAGACACCAGACACTTTTGGGGTAAATCTTTCCATAAATCATGAATAACTTTGATGGTCCGTACTATCCAACTATCCGTACCCGGACAGAGACACATCGACAAATGAAAGTGCTTCCCTTTTGGAGAGGCAATGCGAGAATGATTGGTGGCTTACTCCTGACAAATGGTAAATTAAACCTCAAAGTTCAATGTTGGACATGTTGGTGGTGATTTTGGGAAAATTAGGCACCGAGAAACCGATCACGCCTTCGAAATGTCGGAAATTTGTGTTGTTAATGTTAGTGGTTTGTTTTACATGTTGGTGGTTTGTTTTAAAGCAGCGGTCAGATGTTCCATTGTGATTACACAAAATGGTTTATTTTAAGGAAAAGTCACCACATGAAACTAATTTTGGTTAGTTGGTACATAGTAACCAGCTTTATTACCGCATACGATTCCCAATTGCTTCCAACCGTCTGGAGCCAATGTGACTATGATACCCCCATTTGGGGTATGTTGCGATGCTGTAGGTAGTGTAGTACCTGGATATTCAGATCTGTTAAGCAAACATGGTTAGACGTACTCCAGTAATGGAGTTACCTTCTACACTTAGTTACACTTCTTTCAATGTCTCTATCAGCCTTCCCATCTCTCGTAAACGTACTACCCAGATACACAAACTCATCCACCTGCTCCAAGTATTCATCATTCATAACTATATTGAAAATCTCCTACAAAGTAAACGGAAAAAGTTGCTAATGTGTGATAGTTGAAGTCACAAAACGTTTGATTTTAAAATTATTACAGGCTTTTATTTTGACATAAAGGGCTGCATTGAAAACTTTCACAGTTTCAAATTTTACCAGAAATTCCCCACAGCCCGAGATCCTCACAGAACGATGACCAATAACCTGGCAATGAGCCACCGTAGGAATGATAAAGAAAACGAAGGGGGGAAAATGATCCGGAATAAGGAACTCCACTGTGAAAAATATTCGTATAAATATATACTCATACAGATCATCTTTTGTTATATATTCGTACAATCAATAAATCCCTTTAAAAATGATTAAAACTATTAAAGACTAATTTTCAACGCCCTCACGGGCTTTTACATGACAAGTTTATAATACAGAGGCACTTTTAAATTGTCAACGCCCTCATGGGCTTTTACTTGACAAGTTTTTAAAACAGAGGCACTTTTAAATTTTCAACGCCCTCGTGAGCTTTTACATGACAAGTTTATAATACAGAGGCACTTTTAAATAAAAAAAAGATAAACTATAAAAATATAACTAGTAAACATCATAAATATGAAAGGCAGATATACAGATAAATTTAAGTATACATAATGCATTACAATAAAAGAGAAAGTTTCTAAGTTACAAATGGCATAGAAATAAACTAGTAGGTATGTTAGTACATAATTACAAAATTTACAGGTGACTGACTAATTGTGATACGTGACAAAATGCAAGATACATAAAAAGAAAACGGGAACAAGTTTTTACATTGTAGATTAATATAGAAATACACAAATATTTGCGATAGCCCCGCCCCATATGTGATGTTCCTTAAATATCAAAATATTCTCCATAAAAATATCATTCAGGTATTTCTTAAATAATGGTAAACTTGTATTGAATATATCGATATTTGAGGTGAATTTGTTTCCTAGTGTGTGAAGTCGAGAAATAGATGCATGTGTGTGGTAGTCGGATCCAGAATTATTGTTTGCAGAATAATATGTTTTGCATAGTTTCTCTATTAGGTACCTTGAAGTCGATGAGATGCAGGAGTTCGCAACAATCTAATTCAAAGTGAATTTTTTTTTTTTAAAAAGTTAGGTCATGTATTTTTCTTCTGTTTTCTAGAAAATGCAAATTGAGTGTAATTAGTAAGGATGTACCTATAGTTAATATGTTGTACCTATAGGTACATGTAATAAAAATTTGTGCTACACTCGTTCGATATTTCTAACATGAATTTGAATTTTAAACGCTTTGTGATTGGATGAAGGGTTCGGACAGAACTTTGACCTATCCCTCACAGGTGGGTGCGTGCATTAAATTTTTTAATTAGTCAGTAGGTGGGCAGACGCATCCACCGCCAAGACCTGGACAAACCTCACCCCATAAAGCCGGGCACCCCTGCTAAGTCACCAAACGTATCGATTCACTCGGAGTGACCTATGGTAGAGGTGTTGAGTATCCAATAAATGGTTCCCGGGGGCGACGGTACCAATACCCGCCTCCCAAATTCTATAATGGTGTGTTTTTACAATTTAATCATTAAAAATAATATAGGTATATTTGCGGCACGTTAAAGACTGAAAACTACTCCAAGTATCGCCCTCGTTAACTGGATTCAAAACTGTAACGTTGCTTTAAATGGCTTTAGCCAACTGTGGTGCAAGGGTAAGGGTCGAGAGAGTTCAGCTGGAGAAGTCAAAAATCCTACCTAGGTGGATCTCGCACCAAGAATCCGGGCACACTAAGTCACCAAACGTAGCGAACCACTTGCGGTGACTGGCAGAGGTGTTGGTTATCCAATAAATGGTTCCCGGTTCGGCGGTACTCATATCCGCCTTCTGAATTGAAACCTGTTATACAATCTTCATCTTCTTCCTCTGTTTAATTCGGTTGTTGAATTTTTTTTTAACAAAACGATTTATTTTTAATTTATTCGAACGTTAATTAAAATTTATTTTCTCTAAAGAAAACTTTTGAAAGAGTTAATCCTAAAACTAGATTATTAAAATGCGGTCAACCGTAAATGAGATAAGAGGTTAAAACACGCCACTTATTTACAAAAAGCTGAACGTTCACTGCCATGTAAAAAATATTTTAAAAATAATTTTAAATACCTTTCGTTTTTTTTATTTAATTGCTTTAGTACGAAATTAATTGATTGCTTGTTATCGAGGGATTAGAATCCCTAACAAAGGAGAACTTCTCTTTTAGATTCGTAAAATATTGGCCTTTACGATTAAAAATAAAAGTCTAAAGCAGGGTTAGAAACGGACAGAAAAGAGCTATGAAAACGCTATTTATAGGAGCTCAAATAATGTTTAATGTTCGCTGCAAACTGGTAAAGTGAACTTAGAAAAAGCAACGAGTAATTTTTATGGCCAATTATAATAAAGGCGAATGTTATACCAAATGGTCAAAAAGTCTTTGTTTGCAGCTGAAATTGGACCTTTGTTCCTAGAGAACATTTTTTGTTATAATTCGCCAATTTAGATTTTAAATTTAATTATTCTAATAAGCAGAATATACAAAAATACTTTTTAATTTTGCGCACTTGAAGTGAAATGTCACAAAACTGCGCTATATAAATGTAATCTTATTATTATTAATTTCCTCCTTTCAATAACAAATGTATGTATTTCAACACTCAGAACACAGTTACGCCATTATACCAACACCTTACAATTTAGTAGGCGGGAATGGGTGCCGCCGCCCCGGGAACCATAATGGATAACCAACAGCTCTGCCATAGGTCGCTCCAAGTGGTTCGCTACTTTCGGTGACTTAAATTGGGGGTGCCCAGCTTCATGGGACGAGGTTTGTCTGGCTTTGGCAGCTGATGACCTGAACACACTGAATCCTAGATTCCTACCCTCCCCTCTTACCTTTTTCCTTCCCAAAATTTCCTCTCCTTTATTTCTTTGAAAAGACCCCCACACTGTCTCGGTTCCATGACAATTGGTCCCCGACAGTTGCCCCGGGGCATACTTATGTACAATATGCAGTCGGTTTAGAGAAAATACGGTAAATGAAACAATTTAACTTTGTTTGAAACACTTTTATATTTGAGTAAATCCGAAACGTTTTGAAACCGGTCGGACTTACTCAAATATAAAAGTGGTTCAAACAAATTTAAATTGTTTCATTTATCTATAATGGATAACCGCAAAGTTATAGCTACATTCAAAAGTAGAAAATACGGTATTTATTTATTTATTAACGGACTTACGTCCAATTTACAACAAAGCGTCACGAAATTTGGTTATGAACATTGTAAGGATGAGGATGGTTGGTACATGAAAGCAAAGACAAACAGAGAAAATAGAAGAAAATAGAAGTGTCATGTCAAGACATTGCAAAAATTAGAGTAAATATTATACTACACATTCTGGATAGTGGTGAGTTCTAACCATAATTAGTCGAGTGCTGATTGAGGAAGAGCAGGTCTTTATTTCTGAGTCTATAAGAAGGTATATTGAATGTGATGAGTTGTAGTAATCTAGGTGAATCGATTAAACAGTTAATAATTTTGAAGAAAAAAATGAGATCAGATTTTTTCCGATGGTCTTTTAAAGGAGAAAGATTTAGAGTTTGTTCAATTTCAGCATACGAGTAAATTGTCTCGCTCTAATCCTAGCCTCCTAGCAATCCCTTTTAGGAACGGATTTTGAACGGACTCAATATGACGAATATGGACAGCATAAAAAGGAGACCATATAACACAAGCATATTCAAGATGGGGGCGAACCAAGAAGCAGTAAAAAGTTCTTGGGGTATTTATGTTTTTGAAGTGAGAAGTGATTCTAGGATGAAACCAAGTAGTTTGAGAGATTTATTAACAATTACATTTATATGTTCCCGAAAAGAAAGCTTGCTGTCAAGAGAGACACCAAGGTCTTTAATAGATTGAACAGTTGTTAGGCAATTATTATTTAAATTAATAAAATACTTGGTAAATGGTAAAAACTAAGAATTTTATTAATTTGAATTAAAATGGTGCCACAAAATAAGTTTGCTGTGTTAGAAGAAATTATTATTTAGTTTGTATTCGAAAACAATCGGATATTTAGATCTGTAGAAGGACATTATTTTGCACTTATCGACATTTAGTTCCAAGCAATTAATTTTACGCCAGTCATTGAATGAGTCGATATCTGATTGGAAAAGAAGGCAGTCATGGTAATTTTTGATTATTTTTTAGGATCTTATTGTCATCAGCAAAAAGCCAAATGCGTGGTATACCTACTTACACAAAATATAACCAACCCCAAAGGGGTGTGCAGAGTGAGGATGTACCTCCAAATAACAATAGCAAAAAACATATTTTCACTCAAATGCATCAAAGAAAACTATATTGTCCATATACCTACTGTTTAATATATCAAACAGCGTATACCTACATGCAAAAAATCAACACTGTAAATAAATTCGTTTTATATCCATCCAACTTATCATTTAATGTATTTTTGAAGTCCGTTTTAGATTTGAAGTTGGTAAATAATGCACATAAAATTAATACAATAATTATAATTTCGGGGGCCGGGTCACCACGTGTCGCTATAAATGTAAGCAATGTGGGGGGAAGGTTTTATGTCAATAATATCAATTTTGCAGGAAAGCCTTGTAATTAATTACTTGTCTTTGCAACTGTCCGTAAAATATCAGGTATCCAAAATGTATTGAATGTAATGTTAATGAAAAAACATCAAAAATATCACCCGAGACCAAAATTTCATTTACATTTTTTACTCCAAATAATGTCAGGAATCGATGGTTAAAATCCCTCGGGTACGTCCTGTTACACCCTGTATATTATACGATTTTAGGTTTTCACGGCCAAAAGTATTTTTGTTATTAGTTTTGGGGGTATTATGCCGTGTTGCGCTACCTCCTTCTTTAGCTAACGTTTCGGCAGATGTGTGACATCTGCCCTGATGATGGACACTGCAACGCCGTCCGAAACGTTGGCTAAAGAAGGAGGTAGCGCAACACGGCATAATACCCCAAAAACTAATAACAAAAACCCTGTAAATTGTTTAATTAGATATACCGTATTTTCTCTTAACTTACTGCTTATTGCTTATTGTGTATAAGTGTGCCGGGGGGCCAATTGTCGGCGGATCAACTGTCGTGGATCCATCAATGACACTAGTTCCTCGGAACATCTTCCATTGTAATACCGGTATGAATGGTTCACATGAAATGACAAAACAACTTGAATTTTAACTATGAAAGTTTCACATTGAAACGACAACACAACTTGAATTTTAACCTTGAAAGTTGATGAATTATTCAAATTCTGTGAAACAACTGGCTCTTAGGGTACATGGACACTCCCAGAAACAATAACTCATTGTTTTACCACACAACGTAACACAAATAATGGAAAACGGCGGGCACATTGTAACAACGATTTAAATTTAAACACAACGATAAATCATTTATGTTAACTTAACTACACGGTGAAACTCTTGAAACGTTTGAAATAAGTGACAAGGAAAACAACCTTGTTCGAACATGGCAACTGGCAACTGGCAACCCTATCCTTTCAGAAAAGGACAGGGTTTAAAGAAGCATACGTAATATTATAATTTTGTGGCTTCTCCCGATTCTGGCCGAATAATAAATTTCTGTTTCTCACATCCCTCAAAGATTGTATTTTCTGACGTTCGAAATATTTTTTACAAGTTGATAATAAATTAGTAAGTTAAATATAAGCAAAAAAAATTGTTTTAATTCAAAATTAATTAAATACTTATTTTTAACCACTTTATTGTTTATAAAAAACGACATGTTTCGTGAGCAATGCTCACTTCTTCAGGGTTTACTTAAAACTAATTATAAATAATAGACAATAGACTTAAACGACGTAACTGTTAGTATTAACGGTGTCAATGGAAAGGTGAAAGACATATCGCAGATTACTCGAAAACTTGACAGTTCGGGGCAACCTGTTAACAAGGCAACTGAAACGCGACTGCCACGAGTGCCACGATGTGCCGGCGATGTTGTTGTTGATTGTCGACAGGTTGCCATGGTAGCGGCTCACGATCTGTTCAGATTTGTCATGTTTTGACATATCAGATCAGAAAAATATCGATTTTGTTCAGGAGGTTGATCAAAAAAATCTAGTGCCCCCTCATATTTTTTAACTTACCTTTTTATATTACCATTTTTTCGTTTCTTAAAAATAGTTATTGCAAATATAATTTTTAAACATGCTTTATTATATGGGTAGGATAGATAGGGTAACGTAACTCGTAACTCGTAACCTATTTCTAACGTAACTCGTAACCTATTTCTGAGATCAACTAATGTTTCAATGAGAGGAAATAAAAATCATGCTTAATCATATTACGAGTACAGTCTGTCAAATAAGAGTAGAAAACATAGGAGGGCGCCACTCTCTTTCAAATGGCAATACTAGAAATATAATCATGGTGTTAATCTAAAGCTGTGTAACCTACATTTTAATTAAAAATTAAAACGTGAAAAAAATATTTTTTCATTCCACTGATCTCAAATTAGAATTGCATATAGGCATATTATTATTTTTTCTTACAACTTTATGTTGACATAATGAAGACTAACGATATTGTAATAAAATATAAAGCATACTTTAGAAATTGCTCACATTTATTTAATATTAGCTTAAGTACCTACTAGCGTTGTCCAGGCTTTAGATCATGTCTCTAATTTTAGATCTGAATATATTTAACTCATTCAGATCTAAAAGTAGTGTAACTAAACTCACCATTAATGATTCTTCCTTTCTACCTACTGTTAAATTCAAATTTATGTTAAATTAAATGGAAGCCAATCACTTTGTAGAAAACAATTTAATCAAATTATGTCATTAAGTAGATACCTTAACGACAGTGCTTCCTCGATTTAATTTTTTTTTTTAGGAACAAAAAATGTATTTTTAAATGTGTATACGGTGTTCTGCATATTTAGTGTGATTGCACTTTAAAATAATATTTGACGGGTAAATTGGTGTTGCCAGCCTACAAATTTTGTACTTCAATTTTTTATATTTTCTACTCTTATTAACGTCAGAAGAAGACTTTGAATTTAAAACTGATCCAATGTGAAGGATGAATCTGTTGCATTTCGATGAGTTCGTTTCGACGAGTTATGAGGTTTGTTAATATCAGGCTCGAATTCACTTAAAACAGCCGTAAAGTAAGCCATACACGCTACGGTCTACCGGAGAGGTTACCTGTGCACGTCTGCCTGCGCAGGTCAACCGCACGTCGGTAGCGTGTATAGGGACGTTCCGGTATACCGGAACAGTCTTCAGTTCTCTTTGCGATGGCATCGATTGCAGACGATGACGCGTCGGCATTGGTAGGCCTTGCGTTAATTTCTTATTCTCTGGGAGTGCATTGATCATGAAAGAAATTAAATTTACTACAGGACACATCATCGGCAGATACCCCAGACTTTAAAGATTGTTCATATTTCTTCTTTTCACTTCTAACATTACTTCTGAAATTATTGATTTTTTTCACAACTACTGCTTTGTTCGCATCTGGCTCAATTTCTTTTTATTTTTCTGGGAGTAATTTATAAGCAGCTTCTTTTTTTATCTCTATCTTGCTTGCTTTTGATCTGCCAAAGACATGGATGAGTTCTATGTATTTCAGTAAAATCTTCAAGCACTTTTTTAGTTAAATCTGGTGGCGCCATTTTTGCATGTGGAATTACGGTGGCATTCGATGCGAGCGACGCGGCGACCGTCTGGGACAGATATTTAAAATCAACTTACTCGCCCTGCGCAGGCGACTGGAGTACATGCACACACACTCAGGTATACCGTAGGGTGTCACTCGGAAGAATTGATTTTCGATTTTGCGCCAGTCGCCTGCGCAGGTTAAAAAACTGCACAGGTCTATTCCTACACACGCTCCGGTTTACCTGCCCAAGCATACCTGCCCAGGTAGACCTCTCCGGTGGACCGTAGTGTGTATGGCCGCCATAAGTCGCCGCGTTCAGTAACTTGCTTCCAATTTCTTAACGCCCCTTAATTTTCTTGGAGCCTTTTACTGCCCCCTGAACGCCTCCAGCGCCCACGTGGGGGCCTTATCGCCGACTTTGAGAAAGACTACTGTAAAGTATGTTGAATATATATAATATCAATTTATTGAATTTATCTATTATATTAACTGAATTACCAATTACAGACCAATTTGTGTTCTAAGTGCACTCTCTAAAATTGTTGAAGGAATACTAAGAAATCAATTGATTACTTACCTTGACTCTAGTAAAACATTATCAGCAAATCAGTTTGGTTTTCGCCAAAACTTATCAACCTCAGACGCCATCGCTAACGTTACAGACTTCATAATAAGTAATGTCGACAAAGGAAATAAATGTTTAGCAATTTTCCTTGATCTTGCAAAGGCGTTTGATACTGTGAACCACAAAATACTTTTAGATAAACTTAAGAGAATAGGAATATCAGATACAGTTCTTCAATTAATTCATAGTTATCTAACTGATCGAACGCAATGTGTTAAAATAAACAGTACCTATAGTAGTTCCCAAAAGTTATTTTGTGGCGTTCCACAAGGTAGCATCCTAGGACCCTTATTATTCTTAATCTATATTAATGATCTACATATGTAACCTACAAATTTGTGGACAAATCACAAGTTTTGCCGATGATACGGTCTTGCTATTTCACGCCAAATCTTGGGATGAAGTCTTTAAAACGGCAGAAAATGGCTTTCGTATTGTTAAAAATTGGCTTAATGATCACATATTAACCCTGAATACAGACAAAACTAAATTCCTAAGATTTCGAATTTCAAATAAGTTCTTGCCTTCACAACAAAGCCTTAAACTCCACAGCTGTAACCCCCTATTAACTCCATGTACCTGTCCTTCTATAAGTAGAGTTGACAGTATTAAATATCTTGGTATTCAAATAGATGATCTTCTTAAATGGAACGTACATGTTACAAACCTAACGACAAAACTGAGGAAACTCGTCTATTTTTTTAAAAATGTTAGAGATATTTTAAATAGAAAACAACTGAAACAAGTTTACTGTGCTCTTATACAATCATCACTTGAATATGGTATTATCAGCCGGGGTAGTGCCACAAATACTTGCCTAGAACCTTTAGTAAAGATTCAAAAACTAATTTTGAAGGTTATTCTTAAAGTCCCGTTGAGAACAAGCACTGATTTTATTTTTAAGACACTAAATGTTCCAAACCTGCAAAAATTGTATTCAAAAAATATCCTGCTTCATCAATTTAAAAATACACACATGTTTGAAGAACGAATGAACACAAGAGCCTTAAGAGAGTAAAATGTAAAATCTTTCAACATCCCAGTTTGTCAAACTTCTTATGGGCAAAGAAGTTTTAAATATAATGCAACAAAGCTGTTCAATTCTCTACCTCCTGAAATTAGAAACACGCAAACCAAAAGTACATTTAAAAGTAAAATCATTGATCACCTCAAATAAACATATCCATCACAAGTATTTAAAAACAGACTTACCTTTATACCTACTGTGTGTATATATGTAACCATGTACCTACTGCAATCTTCTTTTTATATATATATATGTAACATATTTGAATTGTATATTTAAAGAAAAAAAATTATATTAACCTGCCATTTTCATAATATTACTACAAAATCTTAGATAACCACTCTGTAAATTGCCATCTCAACACAGGCGTTTCACACCTAGTGAGATGGGCAATATGTCATTTTATAACCAAATGTAATATGAAAATAATTAAATAAATAAATAAATAAAATAAAAATCTTAGTCATAGTCTACATCAGGGGTGCTCAAACGGTCGATCGCAATCGACCGGTCGATCGCGAGTGCTTTTTGAGTCGATCTCGAGAAAAATTTGCCAATGTAAATAGATCTATTCACAGTTTTTGTTTTAGTTAATCCCCAATTATGCCTCAATAAGACCGCCGATGTTTCATGCCTTTTTGTTTATTATGTATTTGTAGCTTATATTGTCAATGGTCGCGCCTTTATTGTTGTTTACTCTATCCTCATCTATGTTGTGTGACGTCACAAGTCCCCATAAAAAAATCATCATATTATTCCATATTCATGGTGAAATATTGTCGAAAATTGCCCCCGAAGCCCGAAGTTAAAAAGCCCGAAGTTATCGATCTTGTTTCTAGTGTGTGATTTGGTTTCTTAGTCAGTCCGAGTTGTAACTTGAAGGCGATTCGAAGTTTATTAATGAATAATACAAAATTAGTGCGGTGAAGAGAAATAAAATGTATCATTTTAACAACGATTGGGAGGAAGAATTCGTATTTTGTATGGTGAAGGATAAGTGCATTTGTCTCATTTGCCGTGCGTCAGTTGCAAATCCTAAGCGTGGGAACTTAGAGAGGCATTATAAAACCATCATAAAAATTATGAAAAGTATTTCCCGCCACAGAGTGAATTAAGCAAATGAAGAGTCCGTGATTTGATAACTTGTTTAAAAAAAAGAACAAACCTTGGATATGATTTTAGATTTTCACGGCCAAAAGAGTTTTCGTGAGTTATTTTTGGGGTGTTATGCCGTGTTGAGCTACCTCCTTATTTAGCCAACGTATCGGAAAGTATTACAGTGTCCACCATCAGGGCAGATGACACACCAATTTTTTTTTTTTTTAAATAAGAGTTCCCCGTATTTTGTTTTGTGTTTGAATTGCTTATTACTAATATTCAGTGAGAATGGTTGAGGGAGGTCAGTAGGCGATGCTTTGATAATTCTAAGAAAGTTTCATGGATCATCATGTGTTCCGATGGATCATCAAACCGTTCATTTGTTCCAAGTAGGTACAAAAAGAGCAGGAAAACCATTTTCGTTTAAGTATAGTATCAATTAAATATCAATAAATATAAATTAAATTGGGCGAAGTATAAATTAAAGTTGAGGACTCGCGTGCAGACTAAGTCTTACGTTAAAACCAGTTTCATGTTCCGAATGATCTGTCAAAATTCTAGTAGTGGATTAATCTGCTGCCGCATTTCGAAGAAAATCGTTATAATATTTCGAGTGGATTTAAATTTTTATTTCAAACCATTCTTCAAAATTCGTACGTCGTAGGAAAATCATACGCATATTATGAGAGTAATACTAATTAAAACTGGAGGCTCGCAAGAAGATTCACTTTTAATTTAAAACCAGTTTTGTGATCAGAATGTAAAATTCCATTTCTCTTATTTGACGTGCAGTAATAATTTCTCTTACTTGACGTGCAGTAATAAAATTCTAGTTTCAGTACATTTATAATGATGCGAGAATCGAAAAGAAACCTTTTTCACTTTTCGAGTGTAGTTTTAATTTGCCGCACACAGATATAATTTAAACCAGTTTTGTGTTCAGAATGTAAAAATTCTAGTTCAGGGCTAATCTGCTGACAAATTTCGAAGGAAAAACATTCTCTTGTTCGAAGTGCAGTTATAAAATTCTAGTTGCAGGCTATTTATATACTGCCAGAATCACAGAAAAACCATATTTATGTTCTGAATGTAGTTTTAATTCACCGCACACAGATTTAATTTAATCCAGTTTTGTGTTCAGAATGTAAAATTCCAGTTGTGGATTCATCTGCTGACACATTTCGAAGGAAAATATTCTCTTATTCGAAGTGTAGTTTTTATTTAATAGTTGCAGACTATTTATGTACTGTCAGAAATAAAGAAAAACCATTTTCATCTTCTGAGTGTAGTTTTAATTCACCGTATGTAGATTTAATTTAAACCAGTTTTGTGTTAACGATAAATTAAATGACAAGTTGCCGATTCGTATCGAGTGATATGAGTGCTGCAAAATTCTCGATTTCCGAGTGCAGTTACAAATTTGTAGTAGAATTTATATAACATGATTTCACATGTGAAATAAAAATCGGCCTAAAATGAGGTCGCAATAAAAAAAAGGATTTCGCACCCTACCCCCCTCTCCCCCCCCGGTGCTCGATCTGCAGTTGAGTCGATCGATCGAAGTCTAATAATATTGAGGAAGATCGCCAGCAGTTCAAGTAGTTTGAGCATCCCTGGTCTAGATAAACTGCCCTGTTCTCCCCATGATCCCCCTAATTACCTTTCCTGTTTGTTCATCTCCCAATTTTGAGTATATCTGTTCTTATGTTAGGTGACTTTAATATTCTCCCGACGAAGGAAGAGTACTTCCGAAATTCGTAACAATGTATGAAATAAAGTTGTTCCAAACAAATGTGTGTGTTTATATTGTAATTATGGCAAGCGACAGAGAAAATGCTTTTTTCGAATAATTCATAAGTTCATTGAAACAATTCTTTAAATTACTTTTGAAGGTTATACCCGTCAATGTAAAATATAATTGAAGAAGATGATATTAGTAATAAACCTAAACGGAACATGAATCAGAACAAGACACATAAAAATAAAAAGTTAACGGTCGCAACTGGCAATCGAACCCAGGATCTGTGCATTCAAGAAAGATGATGTTGTTAATTTTGAATTTGAAATATGAGAAAAACGATCGACAAAAATTCCGTAAGATAATTAGGTCCCAATGACCGAGTTGGTTGAGGACAGAGATCCTCGAGATCGACAGAGATCCCATTTGCGAATGTTACCTTTTAATTTTTATGTCTTGTTCTGTTTTGTGTTTAGTTTAGTTTCATTGGTGTTATCTTCTTCTTCAATAATTAATAAATTATGGAAGAAAGCAAACTGTGGCTTGATATAAAGCTGCGTACACACACAGCTATAAAATATAAAAGATCATCGCACGCCAAATAACGCTCTCCATAAAACCCCTTCAGACCATTCACACCAAAGCGGTTTACGCGCAGTTCAACCATTGACAATACAAATCTTACGCCGTAACCGCTCCTGAGGCGATATACGAAAAGTTATGCGCCCCCTTCTCCGCCGAAAACCGAAGAGGGGGTCATTTTAATTACGGAGCTGCCTAAACCGGCGGATGACAGATGTCAAGTTGACAGAATCTTACAAAGAAATGTGCATTCCGCGGCAGCTCCCTAATTCATTTGACCCCCTCTCCCACCATTGGAAGAAATATTTGATAGCGTCGTGTGGCGGTACAAAACGTAAGCGCTCGTGGTTCAACAGATATCTGATCGCGGTTATAAAACTATGTATGTACGCAGCTTTGTACGAATGAAAAAAATAGTCGTTTTAAACTTTATTTCATTTATCACGTCGCGTCGACCGGCTTCGCTTGATATCAACCTACATCAGTTTAATGTGTTTATTAACAGTATATTTTATAAATGCATGGTTTATATGTTAATTGTCCTTAAGGCTCCGCAACCGGGCTCGAAAAGAAGAAGATGGAGAGATACGAAATTACGAATGTTAGAGGAGAGCGCTAACATTTACAGCGACAAAATCGATGCGAAAATTGCGAAAATGTTTAATAAAACACGACTCGTTTAAAATAGAGCAAAAATCTCGCGGAGAGCATCTTAAGTATCATTTAAAGAAACATTGTGAATTTTTTCACAAATATAATTTATGAGATAATAGAAGCAAACTTGTTTTTAATAATTTTTGGAGCATACTTTGCGATTTTTTTCTATCAAGGGAATTTCATAAAAAGAAATTTTAAGAGCATAAAAACTTCAAATGTTTAAGGGAGATATGTAAGAAATCGGTAGATATTTGGGTTGCGAATCAAGATCAACCGAAACTGGTCGACCTGAATAAATCAAATAAAGTGTTTAAACAAAGAACTTTTTTCATTTGTAATTGATAATTGATAAATTCTTTCGATTGAATTTCGAGTCCATTATTTCGTAATGGATATCTTACATGTCTGCCACATACACAATATGTCGTAGAGATTCGAAGAAGACTTGAACACACGTTTAAAGCAAGATCAATCATCTTGATGACTTATGATTCTGACATATTCCCAAAATATATTTTCCGATAAACGATTTTACCCCGTCAATTCGCACAGATATATCTGCACGTATTATGGTCATATTATTCATGTAGGTAAAATTTGTCTACTTCTACGAAACTTGAGCTGAATAATATGGAAATCAAATATCTCCATACATATTGGCGAACCTTTGACATTTTCAGCAAATTTGCTCTTTCCCATTTTTTGCTTCTCACAGAAAATACGTGAACCGTATTGTGTTCACCCTGGATCGTGTGGCTCGCAGTTATAGTTTAACGATAAACGGTAACTCCAGTATGGATAGACAGGTTACTTGTAGAGAAATGGTACCGCGCACACGCAGTGGTGTGGCGTAGTGTGGGCGGCGAAGGTGGTACTTTTTACTTTTAAAAAATAATATAGTGTTGTAAAAATTTGAAGCGTCTCATTTTATATTTTTATCGCACCTACGACTCGGACCTTTTGAAATGAGCACGGAATTATTCATTATTTATTCTGTGACGAAACCGGAGAATCCTCTTTCTTTAAATGAATATATAATGACGACATCTTGCTCATTATAGCGACTGGCAACATCGTCTGTACTGAATTGCAGCAATTCTACGTACTTTATTTTGTGCTTGGATTGTTTATGACTAATATTTAATTATTTTATTTATTAACGGTATAAATATACCATAAATACATATTAGATGTCACAAAATATTAGTTGTAGGTTCATAGGAAATAATTTTTAAAAAAAAATCAAGTTAATTGGGGCATTTGATTAAGAAATGATACAAAGGGCTACAATTACATTCAATAAAAATTAATATTGATTGAAGATATATGATAGAATAGCCTTCTTGTACCTAGCTTCCGTGCAGTTAAATAGATCCGCCACATCTGCGTATCTATTACTAACGTCATGTAATCTAGGTAAAAGCGAGTGTTTCGTGTACTCAGTCCTGTTGTTGTTACATTGAAACAAGATTTTGGAGCGAGTTGCTCTAGTGGGTATATGAAATTCGATGAGCTTAGTTAAATCAGGACTGTCTATTCTACCATTTACAATTTTGAACATAAATATTAAGTCGGATATAATTCTTCGATCTGAGAGTTTTAATAAATTTAATTCTTTCATCAAGTAATTATAATTTATGTTTTCAATGGGAATACCGAGTTTAAAATTTATTTGACTTAGGAATTTGTGTTGAATTTTTTCGATTGTGTCTGAATGTAATTTAAAATGAGGGGACCAGATCGAGGAGTTATATTCGACTTGACTACGTACTAAGGATGTATACAAAATTTTACAGTTGAAATATTCCTTTATTAGTGATTGTGTTTATATCATCATTACATATTATAAAATGAAGTCGCTCAAAATGTATGTGCGCGTTAATATTTTAAACTATCCAACGGATTTTCATACGGTTTTCACCAATAGATAGAGTGATTGAAGAGGAATGTTTATATGTATAATACATGTAAATTATATTAGAGAAAAGCCAAGAAATTTAAAGAAAACATATTTTTGTGTGATTTAAAACGGCTGGCGGGCCGTACAATATATAGTCAGTTTTGAAATTCGTTCTACGGAAGAAATTGGAAAATAGATGTCCTAGAGTAAGTAGGTATTTGATTTGAATTATTTTATTTAGTCGTTCAAAATGTATGTGTGCAAAGATCTTTTAAACTACGCAACGGATATTCATACGGTTTTCACCAATAGATAGAGTGATTCAAGAGGAAGGTTTATATGTATAAAACATGCTTATTATAGTAAAGAAAAGTCGAGAAATTCAAATATTCAATTCAGGCAGCGGGCAGCGGGCAGCGGGCAGCTGGAAAGCGGGTGGTGTGGATTTTATAAAGGTTGGGTAATGGCGTTGTGTTTCGTTAGCCACAGCAACGTGTGGCCGGGTCTGCTAGTTGGATATAAAGTTTAATTTAGAGTCGAATATTCAGCGAGCATGACTTAAGGGAAGTCCGTGGGTGATGTTTTGACAATTCTAAGAAATTTTCATTCATCGATGGATCGTCCGTCAGTGTTCCAATTCACATTAACTTAATCGTATGGGTATCGAGGGTAATGAGATGGCCGATTTTCTCGCCAAATCTGGTTCAGATTCCGGAACTATCCCACTAAATTTTAGAATTCCTATCTCCGATGTCTTCCCGATTCTTAAATCCAACATGACTCGTGCCTGGGAAGAAAATTGGGCAGTCTCCAAAATAAGAACTGGATCTTTCTATGCTGGAATTCAAAACCATATCCCTGCTAAGCCATGGTTTCACGGTAAAAAACTTTCAAAACGATTCATTTCATGTATTTCGAAAATGAGAATTGGTCAATTGTTGGTCACTGTTCAATTGCATCTCACTTGTCTAGAATTAGAGTTTTAGATGATCCGGTCTGCCAGTGCGGTGTGGAAGAGGAAACCCTCGAGCACGTTTTCTTTAACTGTAAAAACCATTCATCTTTCAAGAACATATACCGCCGGCTTATTAAAATCACACACCAGTCCCCCCTTAACATTTCATACCTTTTATCTCTTAACAATTCTCGTGTTCATACAGCTTTATGTAAGTTTATTAACCTGAATGAATTCAATATTTAATTTGTTTTAGTGATCTAAATGAGTCCAATATTTAATTTGTTTTATTATTTTCCCAATAGATTAACTGAATTTTTTTATCCACTTTAACTATTACCGGCACAAAGCACTCTTTTCAGGGTGAATTGCCTAAAACCAAAAAAAAAAAAAAAAAAAACTTAATCGTACATATGTATACGCTTTCCAAACTGTGATGTTATTTGTTATAAGCACTTGTCGTGATTGTTAAATAGTTGAACTTTGTTGTGGTAGTCGTACATTTAATATTTTAAATGGGAATTAAAAAATACTATTTTATTGAAACAGATAATTAAACATATTAAATGATAATTAAGATATACATAAAAGTAAGTGAAAAAAAAGAAAAGAAAAAATCATATTTTAAAGAAAAATAGAAATATAAATTCAAATTCAAATTTTGAAATACATCATCATCATCATCACTATTGGCTCTACAACCCCTGGTGGGTCTTGGCCTCCTCAAGAATCTTCCTCCACTCATCTCGGTTTTGTGCCAGCTCTCTCCAGTTTAGAAGCTCCAAGATGGATATGTCTTTGAGGACGTTGTCGCTCCATCTTAGCCTTGGTCTTCCCAGGCTCCTTCGCCCTATTGGTCTTGAGTTCAGCAGGGACTTTGGTGCTTGATGCTCGGTCACTCTCTCCACATGACCCAGCCACCGAATTCTTCCCAGTTTTATAAATTTCGAGACGTTTAGCTCCTTAAACAAAGTATAGAGCTCATTTTTATAACGTCTGCGCCAAAATCCATTTTCTAGAACCGGTCCGAAGATGCGTCTCAAAATTTTTCTTTCAAAAACGTCCAGTGCTCGCTCATTCCTCTTAGTTAGTACCCAAGTCTCAGCTGCGAACGTAAGTACTGGTCTGATAAGTGTTTTGTACACATACATAAACTAATAATAAAGATTAAGTGTTAAGAACTCTATACAAATATATAAATTAAAATATAAATAAAATTAAGTGAAAAACTAAGAGAAAAAAAAATATTTTAATGAAAAATAGAAATAAAAAATGAAATTAAAATTAATAATTAAAATGCGATGTTGAGAACTCGTGTATTCTTTGAAGTACGCTCGTCCCCTTTCGAAAATCCAATGTTGTAGGTACACGTTGTTATGATACAATTAACCCGATGTTTATTTTATTAAAAGAATCTAGTCGGGTGCCTAATTTTAAAGGTGATTATTAATGTATTTATTAATGTCAAAAATAAAGCAACATCACGATTACTCTCGCTGATGAATTTAGTGTAACAAGTCAGGGTCACCGTCACGTCATGTTCTGAACTAGACGCCCGTTTGTAGATACTCACCTCAGCATCCAGTCCAGTTTATGTTTTAGACTCACTATCACAGGAGGTAATATAATAAAAGTAATAGTAATTACGCGGTATAACTTTAGTCATTTATTTATTTCAAACTTGCGACAATATTTAATTATGACTTGGCAAATATAAAGAGCTATACGAGAATCACCACTCAGAAACAAATCACTATCGAGAATGCAAACGGGCGCTGATAAAAATGCAAATCACTTCACTTTCAATCTTCGGTGTTGCACGCCCAGAAAATATCTATATGGCTGTCAAGTTTTTTTCTGAATGTAGGTACCGCCACATCTAGGTGAAACGTTAGTGAAATCTGTTTTAAACATGGAAGTAAGCTATTCGATTATTTCGTCGAAAGAATATACATCAGACGTTTTAAAAAGCAAGCTGCTTCACTTGTTGGATTGCGTTATTAAGAGGTGGATCGAATTCCGAAAGTCAACGTGATTATTTTCCGTTTTTCTTAGTTAAAGTGGAATCATGCTTTATAAACAGAGATTTTGCAATTCACATTGTAATTAAAAATGTAAAGTGATTCTCTTTCGGATGGCCGTATTCGGCCTTTTCAAAACAGCGTGAAACAATATTTTTCAATAATATAGAGGCACGCGTTTCTTCCGCTATTTTAATCATCATTTTAACCATCACATCAATATTATTATGGTTTTTTTGCCGGATAACAAGACTATCCGCTCTTAAATTATACGCAAGCCAGAGTGCTCGAGTATTTCGTAGATCATCTACAGGTGACTAGCCCCGTTCGTTCAAGTATCCTTGGAATTTTGGGAAATACTATTTTCCTCGAGGAGATTTCGACTCGCCAAAACTCAAAATTGTTCGTTGGTTGGAGCGATCTCTTCAAGTGAAACAACACCAGCCGACTTCTGTCCACGGGAAACCTACGGAACCATCATCAGGAGTTGAAGCTGTCTCTCATCATGGAACACCACCTCGGCGTACGTTGAATTAGATAGCTAGTTAATAGAATTAGTCGATCCAGGGATAAGCCATTTAAAATATTATTTTAAGTTCAGTCTTTACTAAATCTGTAAAAATAAATATAATTTGTTATTCAATACGAATACCGCTTATCATTTCTAATCCTTAGTATTGACTATAAAGTATGTATTCCTCAAGGCCCTGACAGAGAATTTTGCTCTCCCCTCTGCTAGCCTGGTCCATCGACCAGTGGCGCCCTTAAATAAATAAAAGCTGGCATGTAAAATGCATAAAAGAGCTTATTCTTCTTCTTTCGTATGGTGGGGGGTCAGAGGGGGACATCTAGGTCTGCGAGCCAGTCTTGGCCCTCAGGCGTTGCCCTGTGGATCTCATCAATCCCGCCGGGGAATGAATGGAGCGGGCATTCGTTGACCACATGTTCGGTGGTCTGCACCGCACCGCATTCACACATCGCCGACTCTTTAAAGCCCCATCTATGCATCATGTGAGCACAACGGCTATGGGAGCACCTTATACTATTGATGGCAGTCCAGAGTTTGCGAGGCAATGAGAACCCAGGCTGTCTCTCAGTGGGGTTTTGCACGAGATGGGCGTTTTTGACGTTGGCTGATTGCCACTCAAGCTTCCACCTATCTTCTGGGGTGAGAGGTGTTCGAAGGAGTCTTTCTCCTTCCGTCCAGAAGGGTTTTCGAGACTTTAAGCGGCATGCCGGGTGAGAAACGACATCATCGTGCAAGGGTATAAAACAAGTATCGCTTTTAAAAGCGAAATATAAGTGCTAATAAAGTGATTTAGAATTATTTGACTTTATGTCGGTGCTCAGAGCATTATATATTTTAGGAGCGATGAACCAGAATTGTCGTTGAACGAATTAGGTATTAATTTTTGGGACAGTATTAATTTTTGGGAAAAGCGGGTGTGTGCTTGATGTTGTGCAGCCATTAGTGGGTTATTTTTTCGTATATAACAAATGATTGTTTTAGTAAATAGCTGTCGAATATCTAAGACTCTGATTTTGGCAAAGAGTTCATTTGAGGGATGGGTAGGTTGACATTTAAATATAATTCTCAGAATTAGTTTTTGAACTATAATAATTGATCTAATAATGGATTCAGCACAACCACCCCATCCCACCATACCGTATGTTGCTATGGATTGGAAAAGTTAAAATTAAATATATACATGACTTTTTTAATTTGTTATCTGTACAATACACAATAAAGATGATTGTTCTTGCGGAAGAATTCTTTAGACTTACTAATATTTAAGTATTCCAAATTGAAGTGCCTAAATGAGGTGGCGGTGAAATTTTTACTTCGCCCCGGGTGGCTGACACCCACGCTACGCCACTGGTGTACAGAGAGGCTTTAATAGTGTCGATGGTGATTTACCCGTGGCATACGACCTCTTTTTTCACGTGGAGAATCTAAAATCTCTAAATAACACGCATGGTCCTGAATACCGATTGGAATAATGAAGAGGTAGAGAAAGAGAACCTGGGAGAGCTATAAAAGAAGAAAAGAAAACAAATGTCACCAATTTGCGAAAGATTTTTCGATTTCTACTCCCCAAACAGGCCAACGAAAATGATTTTATATTTTGAAGAAAATTATTTTAACAATTATTATAAGCAATAATTATCAGCCTGAAACTGCCTGAAAATAATAATTAATATTTGACAAGTTTAAGTATTTCCCCAATAAATGTAGTCATAATTTGTCTCGACGCCACCTAGCGAGGGATTTAACACTTACAATATCTCTCTCGCAAAAATAAAGTTGGTTGTTTTCAGGTGGAAAAAATATAATAAGCAGTAATTGTTGAATGAAACACTAGTATATACTGAATTATTTGGCGGGTATTTGATAAGCCCCCATAGCTCAGTGGTCAAGAGCAGCTGACCGGCAATCAGAAGCACACGGGTTCAAGTCCCGTTGGCGGCAAGTATCTTTTCTCGGAAGATTTTTCAATGTTGATGAGTGTTTCAGGCTGGTAATTATTGCTTATAATAATTGTTACCCTTTGTGCTATGCATAAAAATCTTGTCTAAACGTTAGTTTATAAATTAAAAATAATAATTAAAATCATTTTAATTAATTTTTGGAGATCGCTGGCAACAGTTAATATGCACTTTTTTGAAAAAACCTTTTGATTCACCTTAATTACATTAAAAGGCAACTATTTGCTTTGGGGGAAGTGGAAAATATTTCATTCTAAATTTCGATTACGTAAAATTAAAATTAGCTTTCCTCTTGTGAGATTGTACGCCATTAGCTATTAGCTCATTCGCTGTCACCTTGGTATGTTGGTATTCCAGATACACTTGAATGTATAACGAACGGCTAGAAGATTTTGAAGGTACGGGACACTTTCTTTTGATACACAAACCATGTTACACAAACCTAGCGTAGCCGCTAAACTACATGAAAACTGGGATGTTTTTCTTGCCTTGACGCGAGTAGGCGTTATAAAGGGGCACTTTTTGTATCACAAACCATGTTACACAAACCTAGAATTCCCATGAAGTCTGCCACGCTTTGCTCTAGCATCTTTTCGTACAGTAACAAGAGTACCAAGATAACAAAATAATGTTTGAAAATGGACGGTCTCGTTTCACAGAATGAAAGTTAATTTTAATTTTACGTAATCGAAATTTAGAATTAAATATTTTCCACTTCCCCCAATGCAAATAGTTGTCTTTTAATGTAATTAAGGTAAATCAAAAGATTTTTTCAAAAAAAAGTGCGTATTAACCATTGCCAGCGATCTCAAAAATTTACCTTATTTTATTTGATTGAATTGTTATTTCACATTTTAATCATATAAAATAATATAAGATATATTTGCGGCACGTAACAGATTGGAAGATACTCTCAGTATCGCCCTGGTGCAAGACCACCATTCAGAAATAAAACGTAGCTTATAATGGCTTTAGCCGTGTTTTCCTACCAGATCTGAATACCCACTTTTTACTCCCCACCCTTCTTTTCACCATCTCCTTTAGTACAAATTTAAGTATAAATATTGTATTTCTTAGTCCTCCTCACTAAGTGATCCTGTGCCGAGGCGGACCAAAGTTATTTAAATATAGTTTATTTGTCTTCGATGTCGTTTTTAGTGTCTTTATTATTAGGGTTTTTTCATTGACCTCTTTCAGTCATATTTTTATTTTTGATTTGTACTCATTAGAATTTTTAGTGTCTTCAGCATTAGAATTTTTTATTAGTTTTATGTGGGAGGGATGTTATGGATTTTGTTGCAAAGTATGTGTAGTTTCTTTGTCCGAATGTGGTTTTATAACTTGGAATATTTTTTATGTCATTTTTATTCGAACTAGTGTTATGCATACACGGTCTAGTAGAGGATTCACTATTTTTGAATAGCTTTAATAATATTTTTTTGGCATATTTTATTTTATTTTCTTAGGAACATTTACAGGTTAATAACATTACATGCATTAAAGAAAACAATAACTCGTATTTGTTGTACATTTGGTATGCCAAAACTATTGAAAAATTAAATTGAAGGCGTTCTGATGGGTATTTTCAGTATGGTCTTTATGAATCCTTTTTGAATTGTATTCAGGTTCTGTATGTACTTATGTGTAGCAGACCCCATCCTATGATTCCATATTCAATTAGTGAATGACATAGCGCGTAGTAACCTACCACCTGCAGAAGAATTATGGTGACGTAATTTATTACACAAATTTGAATGGGTGGGAATGGTGGGATGTACATACACACGGTGTTCGTAAACTCGTGGTACAAGCTTAAAACTAAAGAACCTAGGTAGGTACCTACTTTATCGCTTGTCTGAATTCTTTACACAATCAATTCCAATTTTTAAAATGACTTTTAAATTCAAACGAAATTTGAGTTCATTGAACCAGATTTCACTCAGGACTAACGCACAGCACAGACAACCGAAATTAGTATCTACGTTTGATTTTTTTAAATTTCGGAATTTTATGTGCATCGCCTCCTAATTTATATTGTTTAATAATATTATATTTTTATTTTATTTTATTTTATTTTGAAAACCAACAGTTATAAGATTTTATAATGTATCGTAAAATATGTGTTCATTATTCAATCAATAAAAGGTTTTCACTGAGTAGGTGTACCCAAGGTTCGTAAAATCGTAAAATTTAATTAATGGTACCCCTCTTTGAAAGGACCTGTTTGTGTTCGTGAAGGGAATAAAGCATCAAAGCAAGCCTTTAAGCATTTTTTATGGTTTCACCATTTTTTTTTCTACGGTTCAATAAACAGTTTTTTAGATTTTATATGGTTTTCACCTTTTAAAACGCTTGGCAATTAAAATATTTCGTGGAATCTAGTTGATTCACAAAATTCGTTCCTACCACAAGTTATATAGAAGGCAATGTGTTTATAATGTGTCTGATGAAACCAGGAAGATTGTTCAATTTGGGAGAACCTCGGGAACCATTGATTGGATAACTAACTCCCCTGCAATAGGTCACCCTAACTAGTTTGCTACATTTGACTTTAGTACATGGGGTGAGGTATGTCTAGGTCTTGGCTGCAGATGTGTCTATTGCGTGGCGGGCCGGATAAATAAAACTGGTTGGGGGAGACCTTTTGATTTCTCCAGTCGGACTCTCTCAACTTGCACCGCAGTGGGAGGGATAAATTAATACATCCATCACTCCTTGACACATTGACCACCAGATTCATACCCAACCATTCCACGTTATCTCCTGAATGGAGATAATGTAAAAAAAATATGTGCTAAAAACATTTCACAAGCGGTAGAATTGAAACCTTTAGAAAATTAAAGTAGACAAGAGTGGTGAGCTCCGAAGCACCGCACAAAGAGGAGACCGATTTTTCTATCTCATTCACTCGCAGGCTAAATCCTATACATGTGTTCGTCTCTTTTTAGTGTCGCTTTTTCGCTTCATCGAGTTTCAAATCACAACGGTGCTAAAAAAGTTTTCACTTCAAAAAAACATTAAAATCAATCTTCATATCTGTCCTGATGATGAACTCTATAACGCCGTCCGAAAGGTAAATCACTTTTGACCATGAAAACCTTAAATCTTATTCAAAATTGAATAGGTAGTGTTTCAACCCACCGTTATATACCACCATATATCTTAATATATAATGAGAGATGGGAAGGCTGATAGAGTTATTGAAAGAAGGGTGAATGCCGGTAACTCCATTAATGGTGGACTGAATACCGTTGGCGCTAATAAAAAAAAATGTCAAAAGAAGCGAAGCTAGCAGTCCACAATGGAGTCCTGGTACCTACCCTGATGTATGGCATTGAGGCATGGAACTGTCAGAGGAAGGATGAAAGTAAACTGAATGCTGTTGAAATGAGATCCCTGAGACGTGTGTATGATCGTGTGAGAAATGTGGATATCCGCAAAGAATGTGAGGCTGATGCAAGCATAATGAGTAAGATTAAGAAATGGACCCTCAGATGGTTTGGACATGTAGAGCAAATGAACGAAGAAAGTAGTGTAAGAAGAATATACGACGCGAATGTGAATGGTAGAAGAAGTCGGGGACGCCCGAGGAAGATATGGCACGATCAAGTGAATCAGATACTTGAATTGGGCCATGTCAAAAGTCAGAATAATAGAAGAGAATGTATGAGACGATGAATATGTATGAATGTGAGTAAGGCAAAGAGTGTGTGCCAATACTGAGTTGTTTGGCGGTCCATCATCTCTGCCTACCCCTGCGGGGAAACGGCGTGATGGTTAGTTAGTTAGTTATACATCTTAATATATAAAACAAAGTCGGGTTAGTTACACCATTTATAACTCAAGAATGGCTGGACCAATTTTTATGAATTTTGATTTGTTGGATTTGTCTTCGCCCCGAATAGCAGAATGGCTATTAAAACATCGGAAAAATCACGAAAAAAAAAGTTATGAAGAAAATTCTTTTCCTCATACATTTTGTATGGAATGAATTCTCATCTTTTGAAAGAGTTGCAGGAATATTGCGATAAGTATAATATTGAGTAGTGAGTGAATTCCAAAAATTCAACAACGCCTAATGTCAATGCGCTGATTGTTTTGCTTTTGTTCTTAAACATATAATGCTGCCCCTCTTTTTTAAACACTATATGTCAACAGTCAAATGAGACAAACGGTGAACGTATGTCTGCACAGGAAAAATACAATAATTTTAATAAATCTCCCTCACACGTATAAAGAAAATGAAACGCAATTCCTGTAGGTAAATTTAAAAGTAATAAAATCACAAAAATTATAAATCCGTACACAACGCCATCTCTTATACCGACAAAAATAAATCACGGACTATTGTGCATCGATAATTGCTTCATTGTGTAATTTTTAAGATAATTATTATTTTATTTACAAAAATAAATCACGGACTATTGTGCATCGATAATTGCTTCATTGTGTAATTTTTAAGATAATTATTATTTTATTTACAAAAATAAATCACGGACTATTGTGCATCGATAATTGCTTCATTGTGTAATTTTTAAGATAATTATTATTTTATAAACTCATACATACAAACACAGAATTCATTAAAACGTCCCAAGTACACAAACATTTTACACGACAACACGATAACATACGCTTAAACACCATTCATACTAACTACGGTAAACAATCAATTAGTTACGAGGGGGCAATTTATATAATTGCCTTCCAGATGATATCTAAAACGAAAAAAGTGTGTGCAAATTTAAAAAAAAAATTGTTCATGTTTATTCACAAAAAACAAAGTAGTGATAGTGAATAATATCGTATGGTAATATAATATCATGTAAATGTTAGTATTGCAATCTAATGTAATCTAAGGTTATGAAATGTAAAAACTATGTAATGTAAAAACTATGTAATATAATGTAAAAAGTACATAATTCAATATTCTAGTTAAGTAAGTGAAAATGTTATTTTCTTTTATACTGGAATAAAAACTTATGAAAAAAAAAAAATTAAAAAAAATTTATTCAGCTAATAAGTTAACACAACAGTTATTGATTCTGAGGCGATACGAAGTTCGCCAGGTCAGCTATATAATTCAACGATCGTGTGAAAAATTCAGGAAACAAGAATGATTCCTTCTTTTGGTAGCAAATTAGTTTATCTTTTGTGATATTTCACCATTTTAATAAGGACTTACGCGAAGGGTTTGCCCCTCAATGCATAATTTCCTTTCTAGTGAGGATATTTGTCCGGAAAAGGCTGAATTAAAGCAGCAAAGGTCAACAACAGAGCACCTGAGGATCGGCTAACTAAACCACTTTCGGTAGCAGAAACAAAAATAGACAAAGGAAACAAATAGTGACAAAGGTTACAGAACCCTTCGGCATAAAACAAATATTATGAAAACAAACAATTAAGAAAACTCGTTTTTCCTTATTGAGGTGAAAACTTCTTTAGAATCGCTGTGATTTGAAGCTAGATGAAACGAAAAATAGCGACACTAAAAAGAGACAAACAAGTACATCTATTGGATTGCTTCATAGCCTATCGGTCTCCTCTTTGTGCGGTGCTTCGTAGCCTCCCCACTCTATTTTAGTTTTCTGAAGGTGTCACTTCTAGTGCGTGTGAACTGCACACTCTGATTTTTTTAAGTGAAAACATTATTAGCACCGTTGTGATTTGTAACTCGATGAAACGAAAAATAGCGACAATAAAAAGAGACAAACATAAACAACTTCAGGATTTAGCCTGTGAGAGAATGAGATAGTATAATCGGTTTCCTCTTTGTGCGATGCTTCGTAGTCTCCCTACTCTTAACTACTTTAGTTTTCTGAAGGTTTTACTTCCACCGCGTGTGAATTGTGATTTGCCTCTTATTTATTTTTGTTAGTGAATGCGTTCAAGACGAAAAACTATTTGTGCATTATAAGATTATACGTAGTGTTAAGGTGTCTCAATATGTGTCATTGGTAGAACTACATGACAGAGACTACTGTCGGACGTTTGCTTCTAATACACGAACGGTAACGAAGATAGCCGATCGTATCCCATCCACAGGCAGGCATGGAGCTATTGTAAAAAAAAAGTTAAACGAAATCGTCGATTATAAAAGGGCAACCAAGAATCCTTAAATTATTTTAAAAGCATCTAGCTAATCTGCATTCCGAACCCATTTTTTATTTCAGAATACACTTTGTTTTATTTTTAAATAATGCTAATTGTGTTTACGCAAGATTTAATTACCCAACCCTTTTATTTTGTCCCTTCGTGGAATTTATGCACAAAGTTACGCGAAAACAAGTCCTTAACTCCAAGCATCCTACAAAACACGATTAGATTTCATTTCACTCCAATCACTTCCAACGTCAGCGACATTTAATAAATTTACTTTTCGTGATAATCCCTTATAAATTCAAATTACTAAATTTCGTATTCATAACTAGTAGACAATGGCTTTCATAGTTCTAACAATGGCTTTCGTTTTCATCGTAGAATATTAATTAGATTCAGATAAACAAACGATTGGATTTGATGATGATTTGGATAGAAAAGTAAATATATGTGAATGTTGAAATAGGTAGAAATCGAAAAGTATCAAGAATTTATTAAACAATATAATTTCAGATGAGATGTGATGTGACGTTCGAAAGATTCTAAATTTAAAAAAACACAATTCTGATATGTATCAGTACACACGATAACTTAGAGACCCCAAAAAAAAAAACAATTTTTTCGTTTTTTTTTTACTTTTTCCATTTTTCGGGAGCTAAGGTGTTAAAAAACTTATAACGCGACGCATTTTAACAGTCATTAAGCAGCTGATATTAATCCCTTAATGACAGTTTTTTTTTAAATTGACAAATTAAAAATTTTCAACTTCGGATGTATACATGAGTGTAATAGCACGCACCAGAAGAAAGCGATTCCTGGGCATATTTGGAGTAAAAAATATAGTTGTCCTTTTGCTGTCTGTTATTTGATATTTTATTCAATTAAAAAAAATAAAACTATTTTTCCGTCACACGTCGCACTAGGGTAGTTGGGTACTTCCTAGACTAGAGGGTCACGTAACAAGCACTGCATCTCAATCGAGCAGTACGGTAACACACGAAACAGCGCACATATCAAGTGATTCCGCCGTGACCTGTAGGTGTGATAGAAAAAAGATATCATGGAACGGCAAAATCTACTTTTACTCCAAATATGCACGGGAATCGCTGGTTAAAATCCTTCGGGTACGCGCTGTTAAACCGGTACGCACTTGAAAACGAAAGCTCAAATCTAAAATAGTTATACCACAAAATCAACTCCAAACGCAATCTTGATTCACCTTTTTCCCGCTTGTGGTACGATTTTCCGGACTCGTCGTATAATGAATTTATGTCGTCGTTGTTGGGATAGTGATCGGGGTTCGATATTCGGCAGTGGCAATTATTTTTTTTTAAATGTAAACCTCTTTAGCGCCGTTTTAATTTGAAACTCGATGAAACGGAAACGAGCGACACTAAAAAGAGACAAACCTGTAAATAATTTAGCCTGCGAGAGCAGTAAAATATTTATTTAATAGTAAAATAGTCTCTTTGGTATAATGGTATAAAGTACCTGACGAATCTTTGAAGACATTAAGCGGACATTATAAAAAAACGTGCTTCGTAGTCTTCCCACTCTTGTCTACTTCAGATTTCTGTAAGTTTCACTTCTATCACGTGTGAATTCCACGCTTTGTTTTTTTTTTTTTTTTAATTTTCTATAAGTGTGCATAACACCACATATACGAGTATAATTTTTTTAACTTTTATTTAAAAAAATACTTTTATAATTTTTTTCCCTAATACCTAAATACATACTACGAGTATTACCACAAGGCTAGAAAATGGAACAAGTTAGTTCATGGTGAAAGAAGCGTAGATTGGTTAGGTGGGATATTAGTCCGCTTCGTTACCCTCTCAATGATTCCTGATTATTCCGTTACCTACTACGATAAGAGTTCTTCTGTTTTACGATTCTTTTATCTCAGTTCCTGGGATTATTACATGATTTTTATTATTGTTAATATATCTTCCATATCACGGTGTCTACATCCGACTAGTAATACCTAATAATCACCTTTATACAACGCAAGTTTCATAATCACAACTTTTATCTGGGCATATGTTATTATACATGCAATTTTACTGATTTATAACATACTAGCTGGTTCCCGGCATGCGTTGCTATGCCATTTAATCCCCTTCCGCGTTCCCACTCCGCGTCCTTCACCTTCCCTCTCCCCACTCCACTTCCCCCCCTTCCCCCGTCCCGCGAACCTCCCTCCCGAGTTCCCCTCCCCCTCCTAGGTTCCACTCCCTCCCATGAACCTCCCTCCCATGAACCCCCTTCCCGTGTTCCCCTCCCCCCCCCTCCCACATTCCATACATTCAGTCCCGGTACATTCAGTTTTCAAACATTTCGCGTGCCACCTATTGCAATTTTTTTATACAATTTTTTTTTTTTTGTGTTTGTTATTGTCAGGACAAGGTTGTATAAAACTACTGAAGAGCTATGACATTATGAAATTTGTATAAAAAATTGCATTGCTTTGCCTTTTAATAAAGAAATTGTTTCTCCCTGCGTGTCCTTTCCCATTCGTTCCGTTCCCCTTCCGCCTCCCCTTCGTCTCCCGCGTCCCCCTCCCCTCGCGCGTTACCACTCCGCCTCCTCCACCTTCCCTCTCCTCGTCCATCCCCCCTTCCCACGTCCCCCAAACCCCCCTCCCGAGTTACCCTCCCAGGTTCCCCTCCCCAATCCCGAGTTCCCCCCCCCCCCTCTCCCGCGATCTCCCTATCCGTTCTCCTCCCCCTCCTCCCTACCGCATTCCATACATTCAATCCCGGTACATTCAGTTTCCAAACAGCTCGCGTGCCACATATTGCAATTTTTTATACAAATTTCATAATGCCAGAGCTCACCAGTAGTTTTGTACAAACCTTGTTCTGACAATAACTGTGATATATGTGTGTGAGTGTGACGGCATGAGAGCGAGACAGCGAGTATGGAGAAGTATAAAAGGGATGTACTGGCGGTTGTGCGCTCTCTCCAGATAAACCTCTTCTACAATAAACATTATAACATTAACGGATATTATTACTACCCGCACTACAAGACATCACAGTTGGCGCAGCCGGTAGTAGTAGTATAAAAATAAAAAAAGAATTATCCAATTCGGTGCAGTCGTTCGGAAGTTATGCGCGTACATACATTTCGGCGATTCATTTTTCTTTACGTAGATAGATTATTTAGATAGATAGATAGAAGATTGATAGATAGATTTGTCTTTATGTTTTTAGGTTATTAAAAAAATATATGTTATTTTTGAAGATAATATCTGTCTATACATTTGCCACTCCGAAACAGTAGTTATATGAAATTCCTTCAATAGCAAAACAATCGCAAACTGCTCCTAAACATATTTTTTTCTGTTATTTCACAAGCTACATGCATGAAAAAATTCCCAGTGTTTCATTAATGCTATTTACGAGTAAGACATTTCCCACGAAATTTTTCCTTTATTTTAAACGAGTCTTGTTTTATTAAACATTTTCACTATTATCGTTTTCAATATTAGTGCGCTCCCTCTAACATTCGTATTTACATATCTTCCCTTCTTGTTCTTTTCGAGCGCTTACTACCGGGCCTTCAGGCATATTAATCCATAAGAAAACAGTGCCAAACAAATTTCACCAACCGGAACGCTAACCTGCTACCAGCTTGTATACCTTAAAATGTTATTGTTAATTAATTTCTACATAAATTACGGGATATTCAAATCGGTTCGTTATCGATTACGGATCACAAAATCGAAATATAATTTGACGCAAAACTCAACTTTATCAAGCATATAGAAATAATAACCAATAAAGCTGTGAAAATGTTGGGATTTATTTTAAGGGTATCTAGTGATTTCAATACCTTGGTCTATATTATATTATTATACATACCTTGGTCTTACAGTAGATGTCAATTTTAACTGGTCAATTCATATTGAAAATGTATGTAATAGATTAAGATCCATATTAGGGAAATTTTATCACCTAAAAAACTTTGTTAATAAAATTATATTATACTGTATATATAACGCATTAGCAGAATCAATTATAGGATACAGAATAAATAGTTACGGATTAACGTACAAAACGTACTTAAATAAAATAGAACAACTACAAATCCGTTTCCTAAAATTGATATCAGGCAAAAAAAAAGCTCAATTATGTGATGACGATTATAAAAAAATGTTCTCCTTGTGTAATGTGCTCTCTATACATAGTAGGGTAGATTACCAATTAACTCTAGATGAATTCTGGAATACAGAATTCAAAAAACCTGTAAACCATAACTACCCCACTAGGCATAGAGAAGCAGAAATGTTTATTATTAATAAATCTCAAAATGTATACGGTGATAGAACAAAAAGGCATAAAATTCCGGAAATATTTAATGCATTACCTGAAAATATTAAAAACGAGACATCATATTCAAAAATCAAAACTAAAGTTAGATCATTCTACTTCAATAGAACATGAAAACTAAAATATTGTATAAAAATACCTAAATCTATGAAAAACAAATAATATTGTGAACGAATAGGTACCTAGATCTTTTAACCACTGTTCAAAATAAAATTTATGTTATAATAAGCATTACAATAATTAGTTAAGTATTTTAATATAAGGTATTATATTATTAAATAATTACTAGATATGTATTAAGCACCAAAATATCAAACATTTTATATGTTGTAAGTAAATAAATAGGAAAAATGAGAGATTTTTTACAATCAAACTGATTCATCAGTTTTGTAAGATTTAAGTAAGAGAAATTATTGTACAATTAATAACTAAATAAACATATTTAAAAAAAATATATATATAATTTCAATACTGTAAAAACATTATATATGTCACTCGTAAGGAGTCATTTAGAATACAATTCCACGGTTTGGTCCCCAAATTATGAGGTTCATTCACATGCGATTGAAAGAATCCAAAATAAAAGATTTGTGAATTTTAAAATGGGCATTCCTACTGAATGCCTAAATTACGATAACGTACTTTGTTCATTAAATTTAATAAAATTATCTGATCGTAGAATCATTTCCGATTTAACCTGTTTGTATAAAATCATTAAATCGATGTTTGATACCCCTGATTTATTATATGAAATCTCTTTTCATACTCCAGGCAGGTCAGTCACAAGACAGTACCTACCATATTATTGTAGCAATTCTAAGTCAACAAGCCAATATTACACTCCTATGCGACTGATTCAACAGCTTGGAAACAAATACTCAGATGTTGTTGATATATTTAGTACATCAATTTTATTATATAAGCATACCTTATTGAAGTTTTTTTCATCAAATAGGGGAATATTTTGATAAAGCTATTAAAATTGGCAGTATTTTGTTGGCTGAAAGAAAAAAACTATTTCGGATTTTTATATTTTGTACCTACATATTGTGTGGTTTCAATTCAATACCTATTATTTTTACTCTGTATTTATTTTTGTGCAGGTGTTTTAAACAGTAGTTTCCTGCACTATTTACTAGTATAATTTTGTTAATATTGTTTTAAATATATATATATATATATATATATATATATATATATATATATATATATATATATATATATATATATATATATATATATATATATATATATATATATATATATTATTTACGCCTATTCAGGCTTTTACATATATATATATGTATGTAAAAGCCTGAATAGGCGTAAATAAATAAAATAAAAAATAATAGGACATAGCCCACATAGCGTCATTTCAGTTGAACAAAGTTCTAAATGGCGATTTTTTTCTTCCAAAAATAACCTTTCAATGTTAAACTATTTTTTTCTCATTTCTAAAAACAAATTAATTTTCAGAACCGTATTTCCGTAGATTCTTGTATGACGTTCTAAGGTCAACTTTTTAAAGTATCCAGTTATTCTACAAGGTTCAAGAAAATTCAAGTTTAGGTGCAGGAAAAAAAACGTTTCCCTATCTTGGAATGGCATAAGGGAAATGTAGTGAACTATGTAATGATGAACTTTACGACTATAAATGTAATGAACTTTACGCAATAAATTATTATGCCCTAGTTGGTTACATATGGTTAAGTTCTAAAATGGTAGGAATAATAATAATACTTGGATGATTAATATAGCATTGTTTTTTGTGAAAAATCACCTCGACATACGACACACGTTTTTGTAATTTTTTTTAGATTAGCTTCAAACAGGAGACCGTGTCGAAAACAATTTCCCTCAAGGCCTTGGTTATCTTTGGGGATGCTGAGTGTAGGTTTTTTTAAGGGAAAGGAAGGAAGTGAAGTCCTCAGATGGAAAAGGTATGAGAAATGGGTAGGAATCTGAGGGTCCGTATATCTAGGAGTGACGGATGTCTCCATGTCCATTCCTCTCACTGCGGTGCAAGGCGATGGATCGATAAAATGCGGCTAGAGATTTCAAAGGGTCTTCCTCAACCAGTCTCTCCCGATCCAGTCCACCACGCAGTAGGTTGGCAAAGGTATCCGCCGCCAGACAAACCTCACCCCCCCATGAACACCCGACTACCTCACCCTACAATCCCACTCCCCTCGAACAGAGTAACACCAAAAGTAGCGAACCACTTGGGATGTCCTGCGGCAGGGGTGTTGGTTATCCTATAAATAGTTTCCGGAACGGCGGTACCCATATATAACCCAGCTGTATAGTCCCAGCTGCTCTCGTGTGGAACCAGTGAGACTATGGCATCCCCAATTGGGGTACGTTGTGAGGCTGGAAGTAGTGGGGAGGGGGGGGGGGGGGAGATGGGGAAGAGGAAGGTGGGGAAATACCTGGTGATTCAGATCTGGTCACCAAACACGGCTAAAGCCATTTCAAGCAACGTTTCAATTCGGAAGTTAGTCTTACACCAGGGCGATACAAAGAGTACCTTCCACTCTGGAACGTGCCGCAAATATACTATATATTATTTTAATTAATCGTGAAATAACACAAATTAATCAAATAAAATTTATTTGCCCGCGCCGGGATTCTATCCCGCGACCTATGCAAACTCTGATACCTCATATCTCACAACAAGGTAAAGTCAAGTTAGAACTGTCAAACCAAAGTGAGGATGTCAAACAAAGTAGCCTTAAGGTGGTGAACATGGTATCTTACTTCAAAAGGTATAAAAAAGGAAAAAGGTTATCTACCTTCACAAAAAACAAGTCTCTCTATCCCTAGTCGGGTAGAGACATTACAGAGTGTTCTGGGAAGATATTCCTCCTGTGACCGATCGTTCATTTTCATCAAATTTTCACCGTGTAACCTCATTTTACCTTAACCTCTACAGTAGTAAGTTGACGGAAACCTTTGATTTTTCTGTTAGTTTGACCTTATTTGCTGTTAGCATTCGCTTAAGTTTCTAGGTTTTCGACCTTCTCTAGGTTTTCAGGTCCCTTCTTACTTTGACTTGCAAATGTGAATTTTGTTTTATACTGAAACCAGCTGAAGCACCCAACGTTGCCCGGGCTTTATTCTACTTTAAAGGTCTGGGAAAACGGGGTTAGGGAGTAGTTTTTCTAAATCTCATGTGGACAAAGTCTGCCTTCCCCTTGTTTTGAGGTGTAAAGTATACGAAATTTCATCAATCTTCAAAATACACCGTAGATTTTTACCCACAAACATTCTTCTGTGTATAGATATATAGACCAGCTTAGGCTAGTTAAAATCACGGGATATTACGATAATTTTAGGAATCAATTTCTTTCAAACACATATATGGTCAATTTTCTATAAAATATAATTTTTCGTTGACAAATAGAGAGACTTTCATAAATTTACCTTTCGTATGACGACACCACTGTGTGTAAAACAGTGTTAACTGAGCGTTGTCCTATTTTAACTCGACCGTTTATCATTTCATCGGTCTGTAAACTTGCCTGTGCGTTCCGTTTCTGTTTCCGAAAATTTTGTTTGTAAAAAGGATTATTTTTTATATGTGAAATCGTCGTTTTCATTTAAATTTTCAAATACCTACCTAGTTTTAAGTACCATACCTGCCTGAAGAAATTTTGAAAAAAGAATAGGCCACTTGCATGGATTTCATAACGACTTGGAAAAAATCGTGTGGATAGATCTTTTTACTAAAATTACGAAAATGTTAGTAAAATTTTTTTTAAATGTACAGTTTTTTTTTATTTTTAAATAAATAAATCCATTATTTGGGCTCGTGACGTCACTACATGAAAATGTCCCGTCTCCGAAAATGTTCCTATTAATTTTGTAAAATTCCACACTGATTTATTTTTTTTATATGGCATCACTTTGATTTTAGGCAAATTTTTTAATTCGTTCACTAGATTTATTGTTTGTTCCCTGCGAACTTATCATTTGGTTTGAATTTTTGACAGATGTTATGAAGAGAACCCCGTACATTTTAGATGTCGGTAGGTGTTTTAGAGGTATAATGGTTATGGTGCTGATTTTATCAAAATCAAATTTTATAATATTCTTATATTTATTATAATTTACAAGTACAAGTATATTATTACATTGGATTTATTAATATAGACGTTGTACATTATAATGATTTATGATCAATAAGATGGATCAAGGAAAAAAATATTTATGAGATGTAATATTTTTGGTATGCCTCGTTATTCTCCTGTGCCATTCGTGTGGAAAACGTTCTTTTTTTAAATGATTTTCGGCTATGTAATTTTCGTTTTTTTGCACCTATAAAATTATGTCCCGTCTTTCCGGTTTCAAAAATACGATTAAAAAAAAAATACAGAATGTCTTAGAATGTTTGCCTAAACCGGAATTTTTTTTAAATGTGATGCAAGTGGCCTATTTTCATTTAGGTAATGAGAAATGGACACGTTTTATTATAATCGATATTTGAAATATCAAAAAAAAAATACATAATACATAAATATGGTTTATAAATAAGTAATCACGTACTTACAAATCTTCTTATTTTAGAGGAGTTTTTGATTATGATTTATTAAATAAGAGAATATTAGTAACAACCTTTTTAATGCGCGGCATACTGTACACTGTTCACCTAACCAGAAGTAAGTAATTTTAATATAACGTTTAAATCATGTACTTTGTACTCGTACTTATGTAAAAAAAAATAACATCGATTTTCCGCGCTGCACTTAACTAATATCTTTCTAATAAACTTCCCAAAGCCATCGTAATCTCTTAATCCGATTGTTGTTTTGGGAAAGTTCATGGAGACGCAGACGGTAGACATTTGCAATTAATTATCTGACGGTGAGCGAGCGTTTCCCATCGTATCAATTTCAGAAACATGATTGAGAGATGGCTTTGTAAGAATTGGTTCGCAACACGTATTTTTTACGTGTTCTCTGTCACGTAGCAGGGTTGGATTCCAATTAAAATATAATACAAATAAGAGAATTTAACACCATGTTTATTTAACCTTTCAAGTGATGTGTTTACCCGACGAAATAGCCATAGAAATTATATAGGAAGGTTTTTTTTTTATAAATAAAAATATGTAATTAACGTGTTTTTTTACAATAGCTCCACGCAGGAGCTCTGAGGGAAAATATTTTCCCTCCGGGCCTGTGTCATCTTTGGAGATGCTGTGTGGATGGTCTTTTAAAGGTAAGGAAGGAGAGGAAGTTCTGGAAGGAAAGGTTTTTTTTTAAATAAAAATATTTAATTAACGTGTTTTTTTAACAATAGCTCCACGCAGGAGGCTCTGAGAGAAAATGTTTTCCCTCGGGGCCTGTGTCATCTTTGGAGATGCTATGTGCATGGTCTTTTAAAGGAAAGGAAGGAGAGGAAGTTCTGGAAAGGTTAAGTATGGGAAGTATGAGAAGTGGGTAGGAATCTGGGTGTCAGTGTGTTCAGGAGTGACAGAAGTATGAATCCGTCCCTCCCACTGCGGTGCAAGGCGATATTCCGAGAGACTACGGCTAGAGAAGTCGAAGGGATTCCCTCAACCATTCTCTCTCGATCCGGCCTGCCAAACCTCGCCCCACGAACCCGGGTACCCCTGCTATGTCACCAAACGTAGCGAACCACCTGGGGTAACCTATGGTAGCGTTGGTTAACCAATAAATGGTTCCCGGGGCGGCGGTACCCATACCGCCTCCCAAATTGTTTAAATGGGTTGTCGACGCATTACCTAGAATAATTTCGACACCACATTTATTGTGATTAAAGCAAAATAAAAATTCTCTGGCAATTTATGTTATTTTGAAAATAATCCGGCATTAGGGGGACAAAAATTTTCATATTATTCAATAAATCACAGTGGAATAAGTGTTAAGAGTATAATATTCGATAAAGTATTCTAATGCTGCATATACATTTGCGAACGTAACGGCGATCCGAACCACGAATTATTAGAAAGGGATAGAGCAAGCGGAGCGGCGTTTCGCGCCGTTTGCAGGTGCTTCGTTCCTTTCCCATAATTCGTGATTCGGCTCGCTTGTGTGTACGCAGCCTTACAGGCACCTGTTTTGGCGGGTTATGTTTTTAGTACTGCTTTGTTTTTTTATGGCTTTGTGAGCCTTTCCCGCATTTCTCAGTCATCTTCTGATTTCGAAGATTAAAGGATCAAACAGTATTAATAGCTTAAAGACTGTACGGTTGAAACTTAAGAAACCGGTTAAGATTACAACTCTGACACTTACGCAAAAACGTTTTCGTATGTGGAGTTTGTATACAAATCTACTTTTGTAATAGAACCGAATTAAAGCAATGCCAAAAATGACGCCACTTACGTCAATAGCTGGCGTGAGAGTTGGATTTGTAATTTCGTGAATCTCTCCGGAGAGATTGACGATAATATGATTATTATTGTAACTGGCAGTTGTGAATAATAATACCACGCGTCTATATATTATATAGTCATTGCCTGTTGCGATTACTTTGTCCCGGTGACTAGCTGTCACTGGATTCGAGGAACCGGCTATTTTTGGAACCAGTTCCTATCGGATTTATAAAATGGTCACTCACACTTAAACTGGGCGAAGCCGATCCAAAAGCTACCCCCAGGACCTAGCAGCAAAGATATTACTGCGAGATATTATTATTTCAATAATTAAGATTCGTCTTAATTATCAATGTTACATTTGGTCGAATTGTGTAGTGTATGCAATAATGATCTACTCGTACATAAAATTTCTCCTTTCTTTCTAGCTTAGTTACGAGTAGTTCTGTTAGCTTCCCCGCAAAATGATCTATTTAAATCCAAGATGGCCGAACGGCTGGGTTGTATTTCAGTTTCTCCGATTTAAAAACGATGAATAAAGGTCGAAAAGATAACGTAAACATGAAAATCTGCCCTTGGAAACAGAAGGAGACTGGGAAATGCGGGAAAGGCTCACGTAACCTCAATCCCTCAGGCCTGAACCCTATTCTGTCAGTAGGTCAGAATATTTAAAGATTTTTTTTTACGTGAATACCGCACAAGAGTCCCAACTGCTCCCGTCTGGAGCCAGTGGGACTATGGCATCCCTAATTGGGGTAGGTTGTGAGGCTGAAGGTAGTGGAGAGGGGGGGGAGATAGTGAAGAGAAAGGTGGGAAAGTACCTACCTGGCTATTCAGATTTGGTCACCAATACGGTTAAAGTCATTTTAAGCAACGTTTCAATTCTAAATGTCGTACACCAGGGATACTGAGGGTATCTTCCGCTCTGTTAATATTTAGAAAACTAAAAACTGTTAAACTACGAAAGGTGATGAAATTCGCTTTTAAATTTTATTATATGAAATAACCACGTAATTTTTTTAATGTAAAAATGGTTCACTTCACGTTTTTTTAACTAAAATTACCGGGTACGAAAAAAAAACATTTATTTTATTAGATATATATATATATGTATAGTATTACAAACTAAATCATCATGTCGTATTATGAAAAAATAATTAATAAAAAATGGTTGAATTTTTTTTTAATTGTGGTCAGAATCTTTGGTTTTACAAGGTGCGGCAGCATAACTTCCTTTTTTTAAATGCGCACCATTCAGTCGGTTGATGTCGTAGCGAAGCGCTAGTGATCTCGTTAGAGAGGTGGAACTCTAAAGTTTAGTTACCATCATGCCTTGGAACAGTGAAGAGTGTACGTTTGCCGATGAGGCCTACTTTTTGAACGGATGTTCTGTGATCGCAACCCAGCGCGCCTTTCGGAATCACGTTAATTTAGCCTCTGTCCCGGACCGGAAATCAATTGTTATATGGGTCACTACATTCTGACAAACTATAAAAGCGACAAGAAGAACTGAGGTCCCTTGTCCCATTAGATCACCGAGCATTCATGGCTGTTTTGAGGGAACACTTCCCAGAGCACCTCATCTCAATTAGGGGCCATTTGGAGTGGCCGGCCCGCTCTCCCGATTTGTCCCCTTGTGATTTTTTAATGGGTTTTTTTGAAATCCCGTGTTTATGTGATGTGAACCATCCAAGGACCCTACAAGATTTGAAGACCAACATCCAGGAAGAAATTGCCAGGATAACGCATGATATGCTGGCAAGAGTCATGACAAACGCCAGAAATCGGTTTACTCAGTGTAGGGAGAATGGGGGTCGTCACTTAAATGATTTTATCTTCAAAACTAAGTAAAACAAAACTTTAGGTAAGTGCCTACATTATACAAAAGAAATTAAAAATTTCAGATTCATACAATGGGTTTTATTAAGTTTTGAAAAAAGGAAGTTATGCTGCCGCACCCTGTATAAAGGTGTACATTTTAATTATTTTGTAGTTAACTTATAGATATGAATACATAGCGTGGTGTTTTCTCTTTCCAGTAATCATATTTCCAAAGATCGTATTTCTCTCTATGATAGTAAGGGAGACACAACGATTTCTATGAAACCTGTATGAGTTAGTCCGAAAAGCGAACAAATTAGCCTGAGGGGTTAAAAACAAAGCAATACTAAAAACAGAACCCCAAAATAGGTGCGTGTAATATTTTTTGCATAATGTTTTTCAAACATCAATTTTACATTTTCTTCTTTAATTGTAGATAAATCAACTTAAATTTATTTTTGTAGATATCAGGTACAGATATTATATTAATTGATTTAGACTCAACCTCTTCATTATATTCATATTTGAAATGCAATAAGGTAATAACAATATGTGATTGAACTTTACTTGTGAAAGTTGGTCGAGGTTATTAACGAATCACAAGACATGTACATGACCTTATGTATTATGGCTTAAAAAAATATGTTCATATCGACCAATAAACGCTGATTCTGAATATATAAGTTTTATTTAATAATATTAACACAGAGTTTTAAAAAAAATATTAAAAAGTCCATTTTTAATCGGGTCGTAGGAACACGTCGTCAAGTTGGCATTATTGAAATGTTTCGTGGTGACATCACTGTTCCTCGTGTCGTGATGTCACCGTAAAGTCATTTGTTTATTTACATACTGTTTATAGAGATATAGTTGTTGTGTTTATTGAAACATTATTTAAGCCTAAATAATGTTTCAAAAATAAAGGTATCTCTTATTAGTTTATCTCTATTATTGAAAAATATTCAAAAACAACTGCACAAAAAAAATAGTAATGCTACTTCTAGGGAGAATACTTCGAACACCGAATTCAAAATGGCGGCAGTGGATCAGCTGATTGCCCGATCCTATAGTAACTTTTCATAAGTGATGACGTCACACGATTCACTATACATACGGTGGTTTTTGGGGGATCTTGAAAAATTAAAACTTTGAGAATTATTTTAATTAATAAAACTAACTCTAAAAATAAATAAATAAATAATGCAGTTATTTAAGGTGGAAGGTCATTATTCATTTTAAAAAAAATTGGACTGGAGTTCATTATGCCACCACACAAAATTCAAAAGTTGGGTAATATCTATTCGCACATAGATGTATGGAATATGTCGCTGACACAATATAAGCATGAAATAATGAAATCATTTATCAATGATACAAGTAATCGCTAAGGCAGTTCTTTGGTAAATTTATTAAACTACATTGACTGATTTACTAAACACATCTCTACCTATTGCATTAATGCATTTAAGTAAGTAAATGTGTGATTCATAGAAATGTTATAAACCATTACAACCTGTAATATCATTTAGTTATTTTAAAAACTTTTTAGGAGAGGCGTTAATATTATTTAAATTATATTCCCAACTTATTCCTTCGCCGTTTTATCAACAATCATTAATTAATCCTACAAATAAAAACGTACCACGGATAAAACGAATAATGTCCGAAAATTCTTTGTTTTAAATGTCACGACGGAACCAAGGAAAACCATTAGGAAATGCACACAAAGGTACTGATAAAAAATTCTACAAGTAAAATGCTTTTTGGGCAAGCAGAATACTAGCTGCATAATAGGTATATCTTCCCTTTGTTGGTTCGTATAGACGAGATTTTCAGGAAAGCTTTAGGTTTCCGGAGACTGTCATTGAGATTGTTCTCTGTTCATCCCGCTATCATGCAAACTAAATAATATTCATATTCTGCTCCCGTAAACTAAATACCTACCGTAGAACCCAAATCACGAATATTCTTAGATTGAAAAATAATAATCTAAACCATTTACGCAATCCAGAATCTCAGAACACTTTCGAGCGTGCAAACTCGGCCATCCGGATAAATTGACAATTGATGAGCATTTAATTGAAACCCGCCATTAATTTGGATCTGTTACTGGAGTCATGAGAAGACCTAAAACGCTTAGAGCCTAAGACCTAAAACGCTTGCCTACTTATGGAGGCAATTGAAATACACAAAAACTCCATTCTTTGTATACGTCACTAGATGGCTACAACAAAACTAAACGCGTAAACCACATAAATTTAACTAACTGAAATACCGACCCCATGAGGTGCGTAATACGATGCATGCACTCTGCATACATAAACACACACTCACAACAATCTGCACATCTGTCCTGATGATGGATATGAACGCTGTCCGAATCGTTGGCTAAAGGAGAAGGACACGCAACACGGCATAATAAATCAAAAACAAGTCACGATAACATTTACGCAAATGTGCTCTTTCATAATTACTGTGACGACTCACGGTTACGGTACCGTGACGGCATAAAAACACAATAAACATACGTTCCTTAGCATAATAATGCTGCGGCTCTTTCAAAAGATGAGATTTTCTTACATCTCTCTCACACGCCGCACCTTGACGTCTCCGTAGACCCCTACCAATACTACTAGCCGTGACGATTATTTAGAAAGTATGGAAAATAGTTCCAAGGATAATATTGAAATGTGAATGAATTTCAAAAATTCGAAGCCGTGAAATGTCAATGCGCTGATGGTTTTTCTTTTGTTCTTATACATATAATGCTACAGCTCTTTCTTATGCACTAAATGACAACAATCGAAAATGAGGCAAATGGTGAACGTATGTCTATAATAACACACCTGTCGCATTCCACACATTCATTCCCGGTACATTCAGTTTTCAAACTGCTCGCGTGCCACCTATTACTTATTTTTTATACAAATTTCATAATGCCAGAGCTCAACAGTAGTTTTATACAAAATAACGAACCAAAAAAAATTATTAAATTTTATGCAGTCGTACATTTCGTTCGTGCATTCGCGCATACGTACATTTCGGCGATTCATTTTTAGAGATTAGTATTAACTACGACGCCAACAAAGCACTCTTTTTAGGGTGAATAGACTAATAAAAAATAAAAAACGTCGTTTCCAAGGCAACAATTTGTTTGCTTTTCTTCTAACGTTTGCAATAACTCGATTTTGTTAGGGACAGAAAACGTATGATAAATAATTTCATAACGCCATAGCTTATTCATTACGCCAGAGCTTACCAGTCCTGGATTTGTCAATAGGCCTTATAGGCCGCGGCCTAGGGGCGGCAGAGGTCAGGGGGCGGCGCTCGCTCACTTTGGTATGCCGTTAATTTTGTGTACGATTATAAACAACAACTAAAAAGTCACTGTGGATAGATAAAGTTTTCTATCTATTAACCTTTAGAACTTTAGACGCTCAGTAATCCCGTACGGGACCGCGGATTTGTGTCGTTCAATTCCGAACGGTCCAATACGGGACTGGTGTTTGTGATGCGAATATTTCACAAAAAATGCTTTGGAAGTGGACTACCTTTATTGCACGAGCGTTTAAGGGGAGAAATAGTGATTTAGTGATTTTCATGAATTTTTTTAACACATAAGGAATACATAAATTTTTATTTATACCATTTCTATGCGATCATTTTACACGTATATATTCAAAAGTATATTCTAAAATTGTCAACTACTTTCCTCAAAAACAACGGTGATATCAACTGCCGCGTAGGAATGTCGAAAGTGAAAAAAAATATCGATATATCGATGTATCGATATTTATTAAAATATCAATATCGACGTCGATATATCGAGGAAAAAATGTCGATACATCGATATATCGGTCAAATTTTCAAGAGATTTTGCGTTTTTAAAATAATAGTGTATTCAGCTCAATATTATCAATAGTAATTTTTGTACACAATTTGCTTTTTTTAATGTACAAAAATCTCAATAAAAATGAAGGTATTTTTATCACTATTCATTTTATTACGTAATAATTACAAAAATATCAAAAACTAAAAAGCTGTCTTCTAACTTATATGTAAACTGAAATGCATACAAAGTTTGTATGGGTCTCAGTAACATTCTATTGGCGTATTAATCTGTCAAAAAGGACTTCGTGTTTGGAACAAGGTAAAGTCAATAATCATAGACAATTGGGAACCAACACATAGGAGTGGCTTAGAAAAAAATGGCGAAAAATAGCATACATTTCTATGTATGTCCATACACACATGAGATAGTATTGGTGATCACAAATACTAATGCAAAGACAATAGATGTGTAAGCTATTAATAATTAAAATTTCAACAGCCAGATGTCATGACCCAATACAGTTACTTTTTTTCCGTTCGTTCCTATACGGTTTTGGATTCTAGTGACTTTAAATACATAAATTTAAAAAAATATCGTTTTTGATACAATTTTCGATATTGGATATTTTGTATCGATATATCGGATCAAAATATATCGACTAAAAATATCGATATTTCGATATATCGATATTTTTTCAACAAGCCAACTGCCGCGCATTGTAAGTCGCCATCCGGCTGGACAACTTTACTTTTCGGATCTTCTATGCATAGAAGCAACTATGAAGCTATTATAAATGATTTTGTCAAATAAAAAATCCCGTAAAAAATTGTAATTCTTGTTTCAAGTTACACTTTTATTTTAGGAATAGTTCATTCTTTATTTCATTTTTGAATACCTACTTAACCTATATTTGAATATTTATTTTTAAAATTGTGTGTCACCTAATAAAAGCCTACAAGTGAGAGATTATGATAGGGGGCAACTTCTAGCAAGGAGGAAGGGGTGGTGCAAATGAAGTGGCCCATACTAATGAAAAGTGTAAATACGGCCCTGGAGCTTACCCCATTATACACAGCCTATGTTACTCGCAAATGATGTAGCTTTCCATAAGTGAAAGAATTTTTAAAGTCCATTCAGTATTTCTTGCGCGAAAGAGTAACAAACATATATTCATACAAACTTTCGCCTTTATAATATTAATATAATAGGATTCAAGTATAGCGGTCGGTCACACAACCGGGCCTAAGCTACACGTAGATCTTTTATCCAATCCATTGATATAATGTTATTGCAATACAGATAAAACAAATGTCAGAGCTCTGTCAGCTAATACAAACGTAACAGTATTTTTTGTAAGTTTCTATTACAAAACTTTCCACATAAACGCGCAGAAGAACCGAGCACAGTAACCAACTTCTCTCTGAGGGTGTTCAATAATTCTTGAAGTTAGTTGAAGTCCTTCGCACCCTTATTATTTGATAGTTCTTATTAAATCCAAAGTATTGCCGGAGAAACAAACAAAAAGTAACGCAACATGGCGGGAGCAGTTTTTCTTCTGTCAAGATTAACTTTTCTTGCTATTTGTTTGCGAATTACTTTCATATTATGTTTTCTTTTTAGTCTAGAAGCTCGTACGAAATAAACGTAATAAAGATTTTGTCAAATAATCAAATGAAATAATCATAAAATATAGCTAGATTGGTGGTAAAACTTGTAAAGGTCAATCATTCCGATTTTGTTGCCATGTTTACTTTGGCAAACCTGGCCAAAACAATAAAACGATTACTAATAAATCTAAACGAAAGTGTGAAAAAGAACAAGAGACAGATAATTAAAAAGGTAACGGTCGTAACTGTGACTCGTACCCAGAATCTCTTGTCTTACCGGGTTAAGGCACCACATCCGCGCTCAAAAAGAAGAAGATGGAGAGAGATAAGTTTTAAGATTTTCACGGCCAGAAGCATTTTCGTTATTTGTTTTTGGGGTGTAATGCCGTGTTGCGCTACCTCCTTCTTTAGCCAACGTTTCGGACATCGTTGCAGTGTCCATCATCAGGGCAGATCCGGCAGATCCGGTAGATGTATAATTTTTAGTCGTGAAGTGTGTGCTTATTTACTTCGAAGCGATACCGTGTCGCCAGCACCACTAACTTTCACCAGTACAAAATAATCGTGACAAGCAGTGGCGTCATACATACATATACCGGATCTGCCAGATCTGCCTTGATGATGGACACTGCAACGATGTCCGAAACGTTGGCTAAAGAAGGAGGTAGCGCCACACGGCATAACACCCCAAAAACAAATAACGAAGATGGAGAGATATGTAATTTCGAATGTTAGCGAAGCGCGCTAATATTTAAAGCGATAAAATCGATGCGAAAATTGCAAAAATGTTTAATAAAACACGACTCGTTTAAAATAGATCAAAAATCTCGTGGAAGGTATCTTTAGTATCATTTAAAGAAACACTGTGAATTTTTCACAACAATAACTTGAAAATAACTGAAAAAACGTGTTTATAATAATTTTTGGAGCACACAGAGATTTTTTTCTATCGAGGGAATTTTATATAATTTGCGTTTCGGCGTAAACCAACGTATATTTTTTAAGTGCTTAAAAACTATTATATAACATATTATAAATATTTAAGGTAGATATTTTTTTCTCTTTTACATGAGCTCCACACAGGAGGCCCTGAGGAAAATAATTTCCCTGAGGGCCCATGTGATCTTTGGGGATGCTGTGTGCAGGGGTTTTTTGGGGAAAGGAAGGAGAGGAGAGTTCTGGGAAGGAAAAGGGTTTAAGGCGTGGGTAGGAATCTGGGGTTTAGTGTGTCCTGGTCATCCACCTCCAAGACCTAGACAAACCTCATCCCAAGAACCCGGGCACCCCTGCTAAATCACCAAACGTAGCGAACCACTTGGGGTGACCTATGGCAGAGGTGTTGGTTATCCAATAAAAGTTCCCGGGGCGGCGGTACCCAAACCCGCCTCCCAAATTGAATTTGTAAGATATATAAGAAATCGGTAGAAATTCGGGCAGCGACGGCTTAAATGCCTTGACCAACTCGGCCATTGGTACCTCCTATTTTTAAGTCATTTCCACAATAGTTCCTGGGGTCGATTTCAGTTGCGACCGTTATCTTTTTATTTGTGTGTGTCTTGTTATTTTTCATATTTTCGTTAAAATTATTAGTTTTATTTTCTTATATATTACATTGATAGATATATCTAACCTTTAATAGTAATGTAGCAACCAGCCTTTGCTACGTCACGCTTTGGATTGCCCTCGAACCGTATCGATGTTTCCAGAAGCGGCGCCTGTGTTCAAATATAAGCAAGCGAAATTACTAGAGCTCGTACAACAGTAGGTACCTAGTTCATCGAAACAGAGCCGCGGACCTACCTACCTCTCATGCATTCCAGAAAAGGTACGAACCATTGTACGCTTGCAATGCACAGTTCTAGCGCTTTCGAGTAACTAGCCGAGTGATGATTTACTACCAATACTCCACTCGTCTGGCCATATAAAACGCGCCCAACAACAGCGAAAGGACCAGTGTTCGTTCAACTCACCGAAGCAGTCGCCTCTTCTATCATACCAAAACAAACAAAACCTACAGGATCTTGCCACCAACGTGTGTCTTGGGTTAGTTAGCGAACCACATCCGCATTGTGCGAATACGGATGCAGATGTCTGAATTAATGCGAATAATCCGCATTTGCACCAATTTCGGATTAAAATAGACAGATTTATTTGAGAACACGGTGCGAATTATTGATTTTTAATTAAATTAATAAATAATTTTGGTGAAACTGATTCAATAGTAATTGGTATAAATCTGTGATTAGTTCCGCAAATTTCTGAGCATTGGCCAAAAAATAATCCTGGTCGGTTAATTATGAAATTGGCTTGGTTTAAGCGTCCGGGAGTTGCATCTGCCTTAACACCTAATGATGGAATAGTTCAAGAATGAATCACGTCATTTGCAGTAATGCCACGAGGGAGTTCACATATATACAGGTCGGTTAATTATGAAATTGGCTTGGTTTAAGCGTCCGGGAGTTGCATCTGCCTTAACACCTAATGATGGAATAGTTCAAGAATGAATCACGTCATTTGCAGTAATGCCACGAGGGAGTTCACATATATAATCTCCTTCCAGATAACCTAAAAATGGAAAAGAAAATAAAAACCTTTAAAAAAAAAACTATTTAAACTTAAGATGTTGGAACAAAATTAAAAATATTTCTTCTATACTTGTACTACCATATGTACTACTATATGCTCTGTATTTAAGTTAAGAAAGCGAAATATTATATTTCTTTTAACTTAATAATAATAAAAATAAATAAAAAATAATTTAAAAAAAAAAAAAAATTTAAATTAAAAAATCATTTACCTATTATGCATTGGCTCTATAATATATGCGTGTATTTATATACATGTATGTTTGTATGCATATATATGCGTATACATGTGTAGAATATACACACATACGCATATACATACGTATATATGTGTGAGTATATATATAAATATACGTAAGTGTGTAAGTTCATATTTTCTAATATTTGATTTTGATCCTACTTGTTTTATGTAAATACTTTTAATTTAATTTATTATTACATATTATAACTTATAGTCACACTAAGAATGTTGAGATGAATAGTGTGCTCACCTTTGATTGAAATCATCGCTATAACTATATTGAATATGTAAATTAAAGTAATTATTATAATTATTGTTATAATAAGATCTGTAGGCGAGCCAACAAATAAAAAATAATTAATAATTCCGCAATTCAAACCACTGGATCGACCACGGAAAATAAATAAATTTGCCTCGATTGCTCGAGATTTCCCAGAAGATTATTTTTAAAATTTTTCGCCAACATTAAAAAAATCATACCTTCGAATTTTAACATGGAGGCATGAAAAAATATTATAGTGCTACAGAGTGGCGCAAAACTACCGATATGGTTTGAATGGTTAATAACTTTTTAAATTTATTAATATTTATTTTTTTTATTTCAGAATTTTGTGAAGAAAACTTGGGAAATTTTGACTTGGAATACTACACAATAGAACAGCAATCAACAATTGTTGAATTTTATTTTGAAAATCAACGGTCAATTGTTTTGACGCAGCGTGCTTATCGTCGTTTTTTTAATGTGCGTACTGGACCTTCAGCACCAACAATAAGAAGCAAAATTGCAGGATATGGGCTACGGAGAATCCAAGAATAGTTCATCAGCAACAATTACACCCATTTAAGTGTACTGTTTGGTGCGGTGTATCGTCTGAAAGGATCATCGGTCCATAATTCTTTGAAAATGCACATGGCGCCTCAGTTACGGTTAATGGTGCTGAATATCGCACGAAGCTGGACAATGTTTTAAGGCCAGCTGTAGAAAACCATCCACAGTTGTGGTTCCAACAAGATGGATCCACATCCCACACTGCAAGGGACACAATGGCTATGTTACGGGACCTCTTTGGCGAACGCATTATTTCGCGCAGAAGCGATTTCAATTGGCCCCCACGTATTTAACAACGCCAGACTGTTTTCTTTGGGGGTTATTTGAAAGACAGGGTATACTTAAATAAGCCAGCGACCATACCACAGCTAAAACAAAACATTCGCAATGAAATTCAAGCCATAACACTGGAAATTTTACGAAAAGTTAATGCAAAATGTACTGGAAAGAGCACGAATGTGCAAAGCCGAAAATGGCCACCACTTACGGGATATAATTTTGCCAAAAATATTTCCCATTAATATACTGTATAACAAAAAAATAATAATAATGAATAAGGGCCCGCAACCCGGATTAGTACCGATTTATTACATATTTCCCTTAAACAAGGTAAGTTTTAAAGCTCTTAAAAAAATATATGTTATTCTTGAAGATAATATCTAGACTTTGCCCACGCCGAAACGCAAATTATATAAAATTCCCTCAATAGAAAAAAAACACAAAGTATGCTCCAAAAATTATTATTAACACATATAATGAACCACTATAATATTGTTTATAATATAAACCACTATATTATAAACAATATCTACATGTTTCGATAACAATGTTATCTTCATCAGGATATGTTAATTTACGCACCAGATTTAAATGTCCGGGTTTAATTTTCCCCACAGGAAAAACTAAACCCTTTCACACACTTCCCAAATGATCATCTGGTCAATCCACGTTATGTAATTGCACTATATGTATTATAATTACAAAACAATACAAGAACAACATGTCAACCTACCAGAGACCAGATGGGAAAATAATTCACCGACTCCAGATATTTTCATATCAGAGGGTTCGGCTCTGTGGAATTCCTAATTGAACCTATAAATCCTACTGATCCCTCAATATAAATATTTAAAAAATCTTTTGTAATCCTACACGTATTTAAAATTACCGATTTTTGCATTTTTATGTATAAATTCTTTGACAAATCTAATACGCCTAAATTTTGAATCAGAGACCTAGGTATAATGCCAGTAGCCGAAATAACAAATGGTAATATTTTTATATTCCGAGAATGCCAAATTCTTTTAATCTCATTTCCTAAATCTGTGTATTTTCTAATTTTTTCAGAAACAGTTTTTTGAATATTACAGGAATTTGGAATAGCTACATCAATGATGTAAGTTATTTTTTTAATTTTGTCATGTAAAACTATATCAGGTCTATTATGACTAATTGTTCTGTCTGTTAGTATAGTTTTATCATAATATATTTTATAAAATTCATTTTCTAAAAATGAATTTGGTTCATATTCATAATATGGTACTATATTACGGCAGTCAATCAAGTTATGTTTAATTACCAAACTTTGGTGGATTATTTTTAAAACCTGATTGTGCCTAAATGTATACTCGGACGGCGCTAATATAGAACATCCCGATATAATATGTTCTATAGTTTCCGGAAAAGCCAAACATTTTCTACATAAATCATCAATTTGATTTATATCTTTGATTATATGCTTCCTATAATTTTTAGTATTAATGACTCTATCTTGAATGGCAAGCATAAATCCTTCTATTTCTGCGCTCAACTCTCCAATACTCAACCATTTGTTTGACGAAAGTTTGTCAACATACGTTTGGTTGAGATAATTGAAGTGTTTTGCATGAATAATTTTATTTGACCAGGAATCTAATAATTCCTGGTTAGTATTTATAAGAATGTTGGCATTCTCGTCATATAAATTTAAAGGTGTAATGTTTCTATCTGCCTTACAAATTATTTTGTGCATTTCTGAGCTATTAGCTTTCCTATGGAAAAAATTTCTAAGCATTTCTACCTGATTGTGTTTCAAAGATGTTATTTTGACTACACCTCTACCTCCTAAATTTCTAGGTAAATTAATTCGTTCTATAGCTGAATTTGGATGATGGCAATTAAACTTTGTTAACGTAGTTCTAATTAATCGTTCTAAACTATCTAAATCTGTATTGGACCATTTAATTATGCCAAATGAGTACGTTAATAAAGGTATTGCCCAAGTATTTATTGCTTTTACTAAATTTTTAGCAGATAGATTGCATTTTAAAATTTTTCTGATCCTAGTTTGAAATTTAATCCTAATATCATTTTTAATACTAGTGTGATCTAATCTATTCGATTGCGGGTATCCTAAATATTTATAAACCTCATCCCCTTTCATACTTTTAATTTTGAAATTTCTAAATATACCCTCGTCTCCATCTACAATTTTGCCTTTCTCTATATGGATCGTTTTACATTTATCTAAACCAAAAGTCATTTTAATATCATCTGAAAAAATTTTAACTACCTTAATCATTTTTTCTAAATTTGATTCAGAATTTGAAAATAATTTTATATCATCCATATATAATAGATGTGAAACTATACTACTCTCTCTTGTATTACCCTTAATTTTTATTCCAAACTTGCTTTTAATTAACATTTTAGACATAGGATTCAATGCTAAGCAAAACCAAAGAGGACTCAATGAGTCTCCTTGAAAAATCCCTCTTTTTATTGAAATGCCCGGTACTACTATTTTCTTACCTTTTAAATTTACTAGTAAATCTGTATTCCAAAAGGACATAATATTTTTCAAAAAGCTAATTATAATTGGGTTAACTTTATATATTTTTAATATTTTTATTAGCCACGAGTGCGGGACACTATCAAAAGCTTTTTGATAATCTATATAACAAGTATGTAAATTACGCTTTTGATTTTGAATTTGTTTTAAAATTACAGAATCAATAACTAATTGTTCTTTACATCCCATATGTTTTCTGCGACAACCTTTTTGTTGTTCAGATAAAATATTTTTTTTATCCAAATGAGTATATATTAAATCTGTCAAGCAAGAGGTTAAAATTTTGTATATTGTCGGTAGACATGTAATGGGTCTATATTGAGAGGGATTATTAATATTTTCGCTTTTAGGTAACATATAAGTAATGCCCTTAGTTAGAAAATTAGGAAAATTTTGAGGTTGTTTGACAAGTTTTGAAAGATTTTTTGCAAAAAGAGGATGTAAAGTAGTTAGACGTTTGTACCAAAAATTATGTATCCAATCGTTACCCGTGGCTTTCCAATTATGAGTATTTTTTATAATTTTGGCTAACAATTCAACCGATATATCAGAAAAACTCATTTGTTCAATGTCTGAACAATTGAGTTCTTCTTTTTCTATCCATGAACCTGCCTCATTATGTTTTATATCTTTACTCCAAATGTTTGTCCAAAAATCGCGCATATCTGATTCAGATGGCAACGGAATATTATTATTCGAAATAATATTTTGTTTATCATCAAGTTTGGAATAAAATATTTTCTCATTTTTTTGAAATAATCTATTATTATTTCTTTTATTATACGTATAATTATATCTTTTTAATCTACTAGCTTTTACACCTAATTTTTGTTTTAATAAATCTAATAAATCATTGATTATTATTATTATTATTATTAGTTTATTTTAGTTATTTTACAAGTTATATGTATGAAAAAATTCACAGTGTTTCTTTAAATGCTGTTTAAGATAATGCCCGCAAGATTTTTGCTCTATTTTAAACGAGTCGTGTTTTATTAAACATTTTCGCAATTTTCGCATCGATTTTGTCGCTGTAAATGTTAGCGCTCTCCTCTGACATTCGTAATTGCGTATCTCTCCATCTTCTTCTTTTCGGGCCCGGTTGCAGAGCCTTAACCATTAAAATAAAAAAGTTATTACACATTCAAACCATATCGGTAGTTTTGCGCCACCCCGTTTATAGCCAATGAATTAAACTGTATTTTACCGTTTATCTCATGTTTGTAAGATTTATGAAAAAATTATAAAAAATCGTTAAGTTTATAACCGCGCGAATCCTGCGTGTTTTTTTTTACTTTGAAGAGAGAGGTATCTACTTATTCGCGTCAACATAGAATATTTTCGATTTCTGTATTTTGTCTGTGATATACTTGATAATGAAAGGGGCATATCTATGGAAAAGGACTTAATTTTAACCGTAAACAGCTGAAAAAATATTTAAAAAGTATATTTTTAACATCGTTCTAAAATAGTCTATGATGTTCGGATTTGCGACATTCATTGTCATAATAGATAAACCATTTCAATAGCTTCGTTTTAAAATAAAAGGCTGGCCGTGGAAATGTTTTAAATAATTACAATAAATGTTTTAAGAATGGTAGGAAAATGTGGTCCAATTTTGGACCGCTATCAATCGCAGAAAAATAAAAGTGGTAATTTTTTTACCATAATCGCTCCGTGGTTAAAAAAAGGAATTAATTAGGATTAGAAAGCCATTCAAGAAAATCATATAGACAATTCAAAAAAACAAAACAGATTGAAATTGTGTCGAAGCGCTACAATGTTTAGAAACCCCTACTGTAAGTAGCTACTTCCAACTTAGTTACAAGCCACTTACATTAGATCTAACCTGTGAACTTCAACCCAATAAATTCAACTTAACTACGTAACTTTGGTAGGTAACGATTTCAGTTACATATTTCGGTCAATGGTGAAAAGTTATGGAAATTAGTTATAATAATTACGTTACATTACGGCAACCATTCATGGACCAAGCGGGACAATGCACACAATGGACAATTTGTTATTTTTTTTTTAAATATATAATATATAACCTCTACGAGAGTGCAACTACTCGTGTGTAAAGGGAAATTTACATTTATAACACATACATAATGTATATTAAAAAAATTATATATTTTTGATGAAGACCGTCCGCTCACGGAGAAACTGAAAGCAAACCAGTTGTCGACGCAAACGCAATCAACCTTGACATATCGCAGATTACACTAAAACTTGACAAAGCATCTGAAACTGTCGGCCGCGGGAACCAGCACTGGTCGTGCGGCAGTCGCGTTTCAGTTGCATTGTTGCCATGGTAATGGCTCACTACCTGTTAAGTTTTGTCATGTTTTGACATGTCAGATCAGAAAAATATCGCTGTGCGAACCAAACGTGTGAGGCGGTGATATTTAAATACAAGCTATTAAAAACCAGCATAGGTTTTTACTGCTAGGCCCTGCGGGCGGCTTTTTGTTCGCCTTCGCCCAGTTAGTATTGGTTACCATTTTATAGATCCAATACGAACTGATTCCAAAAACAGCCCGTTCCTCGGATTCGCTGTAGCTAGTCACCGGGACAAAGTAACCGAGACAGAGCAATGACGTCATATGTAATATATATCCACTTGATATAACATGTATTACCGTCAATCTTTTGACATCCGGAGAGATACCACACATTCACAAGGCAGTTATACCGTCCGACCTGCTGACGGAAGTAGCGACATCTTGTGTCAAATTATAACAGTATCTTTGTGTGAAATTACACGTACATAGATGTTATTTGTGGCGCGGCGCGTATGGCGTGGCGTCCGACATGCACTCGTAGCTGGGTTAACCACGCAGACGCTACGGTATTAATAACGTTCGATGCTGCTGACAGTAGTTACTTTACGTATTGTTAATTGTGTTGGGTGTAAGAAAAAAGATGTAGGTACCTACAAGCCATTAAACCCTTTGTACAATGTTTTTTTTACGTCAGCTCTCACAGGAGGCACTGATGAAAATAATTTCCCTCAGTGCCTATATCATCTTTGGGGATGCTGTGTGGAGGGTCTTTTGGGAAAGGAATGAGAGGAAGTTCTGGTAGGGAAAAGGTACGACGGGTAGGACAGGAGTCACGGATGTATGAATCCATCCCTTGCACCACTCCAGGTCAAAATTTGCCACCTTGCCACGCAGTTGGTGAGCAGACGCATCCGCCGCCAAGGACAAGCGGACCTAATCTAACCCTAGGAGCCCGGGCATCCCTGTTAAACCATCAAACGTAGCGAACTACTCGGGGTGTCCTACAGCAGAGGTGTTGGTTATCCAATGTCCGCCTCCCAAATTGAAGTAATGTTAACTCGTACAATATTTTATTTGAAGTTGAATGTAACAAAATATTACATGATTCCGATTTGTATATTCAAACAAATTATTAAGCATTCATCATGTAATAGTTGTAATTAATTAATCGATTAATATTTCCAAAATTCGGTTCTGGTTTCGTGTGGTTTTGAATAAGCCAGTCTCCCTTCTGTGGTCATACTGAAGTACTCCCAACTGGTGTCAGTACGTAATTTATTATTATCTTTGCGGGCGCCATTGCTTATTGATTACACTATTAACGCGTTGATATCACAACACATTAATTATAATATACTCTTTACATAAGAACTCAGTGCTCGGGTTCGCTAAATTTTCCAACCGGAACTACAGTCCGGCCGGCCTGCGGCAGAGGTATATTAGAGTTGTATTTGGACCCAGAGATCGCGGGGTTCAAATCACGCAACATTAAATAACTCATTTACATGCTTTATTTGCTCGTTAGAAATTAGAGGAAAGACATAGAAAAGGGAACAAACAGGAACGATGTTCCGGTGGAATCCGAAATTAATGTTTCGCGAAAAGAAATGTTCGATGGATTTAATAAACCGGAACAACGTTCCGGTGGAATCCAAACACTGCTTTAACTTGTTAATAATATTTTTTAGAGTGACGCATTCATCGTCAAACTAATATTATTCAGAATATTCAGTAATAGATACTCAATATATATATATAAATGAAAATATGCTTGCTTGGGTGTACATGTATATATGTGAGTATATTAATTGTCTATGCGTTACTAAACCGTTCATCCTATTGCGATGAAACTTTGGGGATTTGATGTGCGCATGCCCGCGATGGTTTCTATATACAATAGTGAGCTCTGGAATCATGAAATTATGCGTTGCTAACCATTTATCCAATTGCGATGAAACTTTGGGGATTTGATGTGTACCCGAGACGATATCCATATATAATAGTGAGCTCTAGCAATATGAAATTTGTATTAAAAAATTGCAATAGGTGGTATGAGTGTTTGAAAACTGAATGTACCGGGACTGAATGTATGGAATGCGGGAGGAAGGAGAGGAACTCGTGTGGGAGGTTCGCGGGACGGGGGAAGCGGGAGAGGGGAGTGGAGAGAGCAAAGGCGAAGAAAGCGGAGTGGGAACGCGTGAGGGGAAGGGGACGCGGTGCGGTAGATGAAGGGACAGCGGAACGGGGCGAATGGGGAAGGACACGCAGGGAGAAACGATTTCTTTATTAAGTGATGTAGCAACGCACGCCGGGAACTAGCTAGTTATTTATAAAATCTATAATATACTCAGGAAAACTCTTCCAGGAAATACATTACAAATGGGAAAAAGGGAACCATGTTCCAGTGGAATCCGAACATAAATCTTTCACAAAAAGAAAAAATTACAAGTGTGCAGTTCTCATGCGATAGAAGTGAAATCTTCAGAAAACTAAAGTAGACGAGAGTGGGGAGGCTACGAAGCACCGCACAAAGAGGAGACCGATTATTCTATATCATTCTCTCTCAGGCCAAATCCTATAAATGTATGTGTTTGTCTCTTTTTAGTGTGCTAAAGAAGTTTCTCTTCAAAAATAATCGATAGATTTTAGTAAGCCGGAACGACGTTCCTGGGGAATCGAAACATTTCAAAATAATATTTTTGTTATAGTGACACGTTCATCGCCTAACCGATATTCAGTAATCGACACCCAATTATTAACAAAATCTATAACAGCCTTTTCAGAAAATTGAGCAGACTGTAATCATGTCCATTTAATATTCCACGAAGAGTACTCACTCCACGAAACGGACATTGCATAGGGCAGCGGCTTTCAACCTGTGGTACGCGTACCCCTCGGGGTACGCGAAGCAAAAATTGGGGGTACGCAGTATCGTGGCACGAATGAAGCTTTTAAAACTCAGCTCTACCTACGTGAAATTGTGCCAAACCTTTATAAAATCCACATCACCCGCTGCCGGCTGCCCGCTGCCTGAATTGAATATTTAAATTTCTCGGCTTTTCTATACTAAATAAGCACGTATTATACATATAAACCTTCCTCTTGAATCACTCACTATTGGTGAAAACCGCATGAAAATCCGCTGCGTAGTTTAAAATATCTTTGAGCACATACATTTTGAGCGACTTCCTTTTATACTATGTAATGATATCTCATTCCAACTATGACTTGCAATCTCCAATACAACGTTTACATTGTCTTGGTAACAAATACTTAAACAATATAGATGTATTTGACAATAATTTGAACTTAGCAAACTTCAAATGCCATATGTGCCAACTATGTATTTCTACCTATCCCATAAACTAATATGAATAACAATTTTAAACATTAGGTACCTACTTTATATCAACTCCTATATTTTATGGACTATATTTTGTTGTTTTATGTTACCTGTATTTTGTTAACGCTTTTATTATACGTAACCTTTATTTTGTTTTTGACATACGAGTATATTATTTTACCTGAATTTTGTAAACTCATTGTAATTTTAAAAAAATGTACTGCATTCTATGTAAAAGTCCTACGGGCGTTTAAATAAATATATACAGGGTGTAACAGGAAATCGTGCTTTTATTTTATCTACTGATGAAAGAGAAATTTTTTTTAGGATAAAAAAATTCATCCTATCGATACTATTAAGAACCAGGATTGCAGGACTGAGGGGAAGGATAAACCACTCCAGAAACATTCTCATAATAGAATCCCGCTTGACTTCAGGATCGAGCTTAGAAGAACATTGGAGGAAGACACTGGCTCCCATAACCCCAGACTGATTTTTTTTTTTTTTTTTTTAAATTATTTATTTATTTTTTACTTGTATTTTCATTTTATTTTCTTCTTAATACCATATTTTATAAATATCTATGTGTTTTATGTATGTACTTACACACTATATAGGATGTGTGGGATTGCACTCACCTCCCCACATTCTGGAATAAAGACCTTTATTATTATTATTATTATTAATACATTTTGTGAGTTTGGAGTTGTGAATGGAGAGCATGATTTTTTTTTCATCGAAATAAAAAGACGTGGAATTTTTTTTTTTAATTTCATGTGTAGATAAACAAACTAAACACGTGCCCAACATATGTACACGGTTGACATTTGTTACGTGAGAACGGGTCGTTGGTACGATTCGTTCTTGGGTTCAACAGCTCGGCTGTGGTTAGTGTTGCCTTTCTCCTTGTTTGTGTTGGCTGTGGTTGTGGTCTCTTCGAGATCCATGTTCACTCCTTCCTCTCTTCAAAAAGACCCTCCACACAGCATCTTCAAATATTGGATAATGGATTGTTAAATTCATGTAATAATAAGAGTATTAAAAAATTACGAATGAAAAATGTCTTTCATTACACGTGTAGGTTTATAAGATAGACAGAAGGAACGGGATACAACAAATTTGTAGTAAGAATCAAGGGGTGCGCAGGCTCAAAAAGGTTGACAACCGCTGACATAAGGAATCATGTCAGAGTGCGGTTTGTTGCTCTTGAATCTTGCATCATAGCATGGTCAGGGTTAAGGCGGTAATCTATCATTGCATAAATCCATGCCTTTGATAATTTGTTACTTTTATTGATTTCTTTTTTCCATTTATAGTCCTATTCAACAGTCTCATCGTTATACGGCATTTGTTTAGATATATTGTAATGGTGTGGTCAAATAATGCATAGGTTAAAATCTTAATATATAAAGAACTAGTGAGATCCCGGCGTTGCAAAGTCACTTAAATAAAGAAATTGTTTCTCCCTGCGTGTCCTTTCCCATTCGTTCCCGTTCCCTCCCGCGTTCCCATTTTCCCTCCCGCGTACGGCTTCCACCTTCTCTGCCTTCCCCCTGTTCCCTCTCCTAAGAACCCGCTCTCCTTCGTTACCCTCCCCCCTCCCAGATTACTCTCCCTCAGATAACCCTTCTTCCCTCCTTGCCGTTAAACTATATGAAATACACTCATTTTTTAAACAACTCACGCGACAACTATACCAAAGTTTGTAAAAAAGTTGCATAACGCCAGAGCTCACCTGTATATATATATAGGAACGTTTCATCACAATCGGATGCAAAGTACAGAAAATCATGTCATGATGCCAGATCTCACAATTCACAATTATATATAGAGACGTAGATCTAGCCTAGTTAGTCGATATTAAGTCTCAACCAGTCTCTCCCGATTCGGCCCGCCACGCAGTAGGTGGCCAAACGCATTTGCCTCCAAGACCTAGATAAACTTCACCCAACGTATGGTAGAGGTGTTGGTTATCCAATAAATGGTTGAATGAGATTATTGTCTAGGAGTATATTAATGTATAGAAAAGGACATATAGAAGGAAAAACATGGAAGAAGGATTGGGGACGAACCAGGAATACATGATACGATCAAGTGAATCAAATACTTGGGTTTGTGCCAACACATGGGGGTATTCTTCTCTGCCCACCCCCGAAAATAAAAGTATTGGTGGTTAGGGAAAAAGGATAAACGAACAAATTATTATAATATAACAATAATAAATAAAATATTCTGTTCATAAAATGATCTATTCTCCGTTCCTTAGTATTTTCGAGAAACCGAAACAATAATTCAGGTATCCTTAAAATATTTCAGGTATTTACCAAAAACCTTTTTTTAATTTGTTTTCGTAAACGGGTAACGAAATCGGTCTTATTTTCCACGCCACATGGATTTACGGTCTTGTTTCCACCCAACATAGGTTTATGGTAGTATTTTTTTCAGATAAACCTGACAACATTAAAGACCCCTCTTTAAGAAAACCAAAATTTTAACGTAAAGATGAAACCACAAGCCAAAAATGCGTGTATTCTTAGTATCGCCACGAATATATCCGCAAAAGGCAAAAAAAATCGCTTGGCAAACGGAGCCTAGAAGTCACGATTTCAAGCGCCAATGTGTTTTTTTATTTTGTAAATAATTTTATAAAAAAGACAAAAAGTTAACCCTTGACCTGTCGGGTAGGGTCTTTAAAAGTCCAGGTTTTACAGGGATGGTAATTATGTACATTCCCACTGATTCCATACTTTAAGTAGCTTCCTAAAAGGGTCTATACTTGACGCTAGCGCCGCCAACATTCAGTCTGCGGATGTGCTACGTGAGATACAGACTTTTGTTTCGGCGTGAAAAACAACAAAATACAATGTTTTTTCAAATACAATGTTTATATGTTTTTTCATTGTATTTTGTTGTTTTTTTTGTTATAATAATAAGTCTGTATCAATCTCAAATAGTTATAAGTTTGCTAAAAATTGGTTAGATTTTTTTTAAGTTTTCTAAAAAAAGTATGATTCAAAATTATAAAAAAATGTTCCTTGTTGATTTTTAAGCTTTAACATTGAGAAAAAACGAATTTTTAATATTTCTTTTTATTTCAATACAGTCATTATTACCTGACTATAATCAGTTAAAATAACACATAAAATGTAAGCTATAACAACAATTTAATCATATTAATTTTTGGGGTCTTCAGCCACCCCGCGCGAAACCACGCGTTAAAAAAAAGACGTGACGGGCGGAGGGTTAAGCAATAGAAACTGTCACAAATAATTTTATCAAAAAAAAATCTCTATAAAAAATTGTTTCTTATATTTGTTCATTCATAGTCGGGAAATACGCTAAACGCGTGCCCAACATATGTACACGGTTGACATTTGTCACATGAGAACGGGTCGCTTCTTCGATCTTGTATTCAACAGCTCGGCTGTGGAATGATTTGCCTGCCTCTGTGTTTCCTCCTTCCTACAACATGGGTCCCTTCAAGACCAATGTTCATTCCTTCCTCTCCTCAAAAAGACCCTCCACACTGCTTAGTCGGAAACACGCCAAACGCGTGCCCAACATATGTACAAATTGTACAAGGTTGAAATTTGTTAAATGAGAACGGGTCGCTTCTTCGACTCGTTCTTGTGTTCAACAGCTCGGCTGTGGAACGATTTGCCGGCCTCTGTATTTCTGTGAAAACATTAATAAATAAAATTATGTATCGCACATCCCTTAGAAAAGTGTCTTTACTGAAGTTAGTTTTATTGAATGATGAACAAGCGGTCGCGTCGAAAAGAAAAGAGTTACTAGCGACCTCTTGCGGATATGGAGTTATCTAACTTAAATACGGTTTTCGTGGGGCATAAATAATCACAATCACTTCACTTTTCATAGTTAAAATGTAAAATAGATAATTTTGACTTACGACACTTGTGCGCATGTGCGATGTGTAATTCGCCTCAATGTGGCATCCACAAGTTAAAACAATTTAAAATACTTTACAACAAGATTATTTTTATAAAAATGGTATTCTATTGATTTTAAATTACTGTCCAAAGACCAAAACGGCATAACCATAGTTTGATAAGGGAACAAACCCATACTACGTGACACGTTTGGGGGGGGGGGTCTTCAAAATGTCACGCTCCATACAAATGAGCGGCGAGTTGCTTAGGTTTTTGGTCACCGGGGGGGGGGGGGTTAAAAATTGCAAAAAGTTGGTCACGTAGTATGGGTACGTTCCTTCCTAATGGCGTTGAACGCTGAAATAGCTGTCACAATAATAAAATACTTACAGAAACCAGTTAATTACATACAAGGTTCGTAGAAAGGTTAGCTCATCGAGGGGTAGAGCGGTGATTGGCTAAAAATTGTGACGTAGGTTGAAGTCCATGTTCCACTGAGAGATTTGAATTAACTGCAATACAAGTGGCAGCGTTTTACTTTCACGTCATGCGTTCGAAATTTTGAAAGCGGCCCGACGAGTTTTTTTCGAAAAAGGCCCATATGATCTAACCTTGTTAAACGCATTTTCTCCGCACTTTGCATTAGATGTATTAAATTGACTGTAAATTATTTTTTTAAATGTCGTTATGTTGGCTAGACAAATAGTCATGTACATAACGGAGAAAATAATATTTTAAAATGTCGATAAAGTACTCACACCCTAAATCGGTCACATTCCACATCCGCTCGCCCCTTTCAGTTAGGGGACATTGATTGTTCACATCTAGCCTAGGGGGGGACAGACACCAATAATGACGTGCAATACATTTCAATAGGGGTGGCAGCGAGATAGCTATATTGTAATCAATTATTGTAATCCTATACCAGCGATATTCTAACCCGATAGACGCTACAGCATCATCGTAGGTATGTGACCCCACACACGACTATCGCACATCGCAAGTTCATACTTGCGATCTGCGATAGATGTGCATATCATTATGTAGTGTTTTACATTAAATAAAATCGAAATACTTTCTGCAAGATTTAACCATCTCTTATTCTTCACAAATATTTTTACACTTTGCCATAAAGCAATATCTTGATTGTTAATAAAATTATCCGAATTATGGAATAGTTAATGACATAACATGTTTACTTAAAAACATAAATTCAATAATTGACAGCCCTGAATTATTATACTTGATTTTTTTTCCATATACCTCGCAAACCAACATCGAGGCAATATCTAACGTTCTTTTTTGTCAACTCCAACACAAAATCACAATTGTTTACCCCCGTTCGCCGTATACAAAATTTGGGTAATGACTATGAAGATGTTGTTGACATATTTAACATATCATTCACTAAATATAAACAAGTCATGGTCAAATTTGTATCGGAAAGAAGAACAAATTTGATACAAACTAAATAGCTCTGCTTCGACTTATTTCATCTATGTACTGTAGTTTTCTCTGTCTTCTATTTTTCCATCTTGCATGGCGGAGTATTTTGTTTTTATTTAAATACGTTTTTGATTTTATTTTAGTTTTGATTTTGTTATGATCATTTTTTTTATTAGAGCTATCGTTTAAGAGTAAAAACAGTCTGAAGTTGTAATTTTTTCTGTTAGATTTGTAGAAAATAATAATTCATTAGATTACTATTTACCATCAGCCGTTAATTGTTTTTTTTTGCGTTAGATGCGGCTTAAAAGTAGTTTTTACTCTTTTAAGTGGAGGAAAAAATTAAAAAAAAAAAAAAACTTTCCAAAGATATATTTTGTTTTAATTTTGTGTTTTTTGGGTTTTCTACAATCTGATGTAGATTCCTCAGTTTCCCACTTGTACCACTAGTTTACAATAACGACCTTCGTGACAGAGATGAAAGCTCCTTTGCTCAGTATCTACGGGTCACAGGTTTAAAACCAGGCGTAAATAATTAAAGATATTCAGACCTACTTAAAAACGTCGTTATGTTATTGAAAACGTAGCAGAAACGCCGTTTAACGGTCGTTAAGGGTCGGGTATCAAACCGCGCTGACGCTGCAGTTAGGTATTTCTTGTACTTGTAGAGAAACACGGCCGCAGCTGACCGGCTGCGTCTGACTAGAGGAGATGTGGGTATACTAGACACTACGGACTTAGGAAATAAAAATACACTTGCCTTCTAAAATTAAAATTTAGTTCCTACTATAATAATGGATACAGCTTAACATACTAAGAATCATATTGTGGAATAGCGTGGATAGCTCATAGAGACATTTGCGCCTGGGTCAAACTGCCCATTCACTGCAGTTAGGTATTTTTGGTAGTTGCAAACAAGCTCGGCCGCCGCGATCTACTGTGTATTTTGGTTAGATTCAGGCACGGCTGCTCAGCATTTTGATAAAATACGGAATAAAAATACACTTGCTTTGTAAAATTTTAATTTATTTCCAACATAATTGATACAGCTCGACAGACTATAAATCATATTATGCAAGGGCAAGGATACATAGACTTTTTTTAGCCCCTGGACCTTTACAGACGTCTTAGTTTTTGACTCAATGTGACATAGAATCTAATGGTGTTTTGATGTAGAAAAAATTTCTGGTTCATATATGGTTTGTATAATGTTATTAATTTTTTTTATAATTTTACCAGAAAATAATGGGTGTGAATAAGTTACGACAATCAGTTTTTACTCTGTGCCTTAGAAATTAAAAAACAGGTAGTTTTGTTTTTGAAAGTTTATTTATATGCATACAGATTTTTATTAATACCTAGTAAGAAAGAATATATTTTACAATTTATCTTTGATATACATAAAGTAGAACGAAGCACATTTAGAAAAAGACAGTCAAAAATATAAAGAAGTTCAGACAAATTTTTATAAAACAACTAAATGTTTTATTTTTATTTTTATGTACCTTACAAAGTCCCAACTGTTATCAATCGCCTGGGGCCAGTGATTGGGGTGTGTTGTGAGGCTGAATAAGGTGGGAGGGGAATAATATAGGGGAAGTACCTGGCTATTCAGATTTGGTCACCACACACGGCTAAAGCCATTTCAAGCAACGTTTCAATTCTGAATAGTGGTCTTACACCAGGGCGATACATAAAGTATCTTCCACTCTGTTTTTTTATAGAAGGCTATTGAAAAGTTTTTTTTTCTTTGTATAAAACACGCTGTAACTCGTGTTGTGCGTGTTACAGGTAAAATTGCAAATGTTATATGTAAGTTCAAAATAAATTAATTATTACTTACAATTATTATAGTTATTTCACAGCATTATCCAAAAATAACAAAGTTACTATTATATACTTGTTTACTATAATATAATTTTAAAATTGAAAAATGTCCTCCACAACACAGGTGAATTCCTAGCGTGGAGGACATTATACTATACATTTGTAATGTAAACTTATTAATAAAAAAATACAAAACAATGCAGAGTGATAAGTGTTAGCTCCTCATTTATTCATAAGACTGTCATTTTGTAATGACATCATCCTTTCTCCAGGTCTATTATCGATAATTCTAAACATTCACAAAAAGTGTGGTAGATCATTCATTATAGCAAAAAGTTTATATGGAAGGCCATTACTCAGGCCGCTTATGTTTATTTAAAAAACTTACATGTTCACTGATAGTTTCTGTTATAACGACGTCATTTATATTGCTTCTGCTGCTTTTCTAAAAAAACATATAAAATAAATTTATTTGTAATAATACAACCCAGAATTTACCCAACATCGAAATTCATTCGATTTATCAATGGATGTTGTCGTTGTTTTCAATAAAACTTAGTGACAATTTGAACGGAATCGGTAGAGAACTCAAAATGGTCGTCGAAATTATGCATTTTGACATTAAATTCGAGTTCGGTGAACCCCAAACTCCTTAAACCTGATTTTGAACCAAATCGTCAAAGTACTTAAGATATTCAAGATGGATGCCGAAATGTTGCATTTTGACATTAGATCTGATTTCAGTGCACTTCTAAACGCCCGAATCCTGATATTGAACCAAATAGATAACTAGAGAAATTCAAGATGGATGCCGAAATGTTGCATTTTGACATTAGATCCGAGTTCAGTGCACGTCCAAACGCCCTAATCCTGATTTTGAACCAAATAGGTAGATAACTAGTGAAATTCAAGATGGATGCCGAAATGTTGCATTTGGACATTAGATCCGAGTTCAGTGCTCGCCAATACTCCCCAATACTGATTTTGAACCAGATCGGTAGAGAACACGAGAAATTCAAGATGGATGCCGAAATTTTGCATTTTGACATTAGATCCGAGTTCAGTGCACTTCTAAACGCCCGAATTCTGATATTGAACCAAATCGGTAGATAACTACAGAGAAATTCAAGATGGATGCCGAAATTTTTAGAAGTCAAAAAGCAAAATGACTTCAGTCCACCTTAAAACTACCTTTGATAGAAATCAGTAAAAAAAAAAAAAAATTGACATTATTACCTTATTCTCCTTTTCTTCCAGTGGGAGGGTCTATTTTTTATGGCACGGTAAGCAAGAATTCCTTTATTTTTACCCATTTTGAAGGTACCTGAAGTTTAAAAATAAAAATAAAAATAAAGTCTGTAAAACTGTAAATCAAGTTAAAAATAATTTATTAGATATATTTTATTTCTACTTACCCGGTTACTGTAACACCTATCTCCTCAATGATTCCTTCAAAAATCGAATAAACAGCGAACAAAATTGCTGCGAAAAAAATATGCGTGGTCCCACCTTGACCGCTCTCTCACGACTGAATGAATTCTGTGAAATTCAACCGTTATATAAGACATCGCGCGGCGTATTATTTTGCCATACATTTTTGTATGGCGGAGAATAGTTGAAAAATTCAGAAAGTTTAGGCGAATTACAATAAAAATCTAGATACACTGAAGCACTTTTAATTTAATAGCATGTTTTAACATAATGTTTACTCTGAGATTACGGAAGGATTTTTGGTAAAAATGTTTACAACAGGTTCAGGAGAGATAATCGCGAAGGCCTTTTTCAACGTTTTAACTAAAGTTGCAGTATGTATAACTTATAGAATTTGTAAGATTACAGTAAAAAAAATTTAATCACTAGTAACTTTACACATTTTTCTAACTACCCGTATATAATTTTCTAGTATTGCTGCTACGAGACGCGGATGCTACTGCTAATGCGGAGCGATGTTTTCCAAACCCGACCCTTAAGTGTTTTTTTTTATTAGAAAGGCTGATTATGTTTGCACCTCGTAGATACTATCAGCGTCGCTTTGGTGAGATATACTGTTCTGAATTGAAACTTGATTGTAGTTACTTTCACCATGTTAAGTGACCTGATCTGAAATAGCATGTACTTCCTGGCCTTCATCCCCCTTAACATCCGTTCCCAACTTCCTCTAGCCTCTGAGCGTTCTCCGAAATTGGCAATCCCACAGTCCCACCTATTAACAGCTGAGACTCGAATAAAATTAATAAGCCATTCTCTCAGCTTTTATTGAATATCGATTGTTTGTTTAAATGTAAAAATCCCACATTGAAACGGTTAATAATATTATTATATAAGATCTGAATAGTGTTGATTACCTCATACAAGATGCACTATACCATACAAAAACGTAATAAACGCACTATAAAATATATTTGTCATAAAATATTCTAGTTCTTTGTATTTCTACAAGGATTTTGTATTGATTCAAATATCGATCGTTCAGTTGATTACTCAGACATCTCCGAAATTCGAGTTGAGTATGCAGTTATATGTAAAAGTGTACCCTCTGTCTGGTACAATACTCGGATTACTCGTAAACACCACCAAATCTATTATAATGCACAAAACTTTTTTGTTAATTAAACGATTGATGTTTTCTGGGTCACTAGTAGAATATTTCTAAATGTCAGATTAATGAACTGAACCGTTATGCCTCCCGGTATTATTTTATAGTATATTTAATATGTAAGATGTATAGACACGTTTAAATAATATTTTACTTGTGGTGAGCAATGCTTTTATCATTATCTGAAAACTTAGTATTTGGAGATGTTTGACTAATTAATCTACTGGACGATCGATAAATTGAGGCAGTGAGGCGGCAAAGCGGTGAGGCGGCGAGGCGGTGAGGCGGTGAGGCGGTGAGGCGGTGAGGCGGTGAGGCGGTGAGGCGGTGAGGCGGTGAGGCGGTGAGGCGGTGAGGCGGTGAGGCGGTGAGGCGGTGAGGCGGTGAGGCGGTGAGGCGATGAGGCGGTGAGGCGGTGAGGCGGTGAGGCGGTGAGGTGGTGAGGCGGTGAGGCGGCAAAGCTGCGAGGCGGCGAGGCGGTGAGGCGGTGAGGCGGTGAGGCGGTGAGGCGGTGAGGCGGTGAGGCGGTGAGGCGGTGAGGCGGTGAGGCGGTGAGGCGGTGAGGCGGTGAGGCGATGAGGCGGTGAGGCGGGGAGGCGGTGAGGCGGAGAGGTGGTGAGGCGGTGAGGTGTTTTTGTGTATTGGCATTACGTTACTACATTTCGTATACGCGACATTCAATTAGAGCCATAATCCAAGATACGAAAAAATTCTGAGGATTCTCTAGTCATCTGAGGTGGGACAGCTCAACATTTCAGTATTAAAATACCTTATACATAATCATGCGTCATCAGCTACCGGAAGGTTAAAGGAACCAAAGCGCACACCAGATACTAAGTTCGGTGAGCGTGCTTTCGGAGTGTCAGGATATAAAGCCTGGAATGGACTGCCAAATGACTTAAGAATGATCACAGACTCGGCGGAATTTAGAGCTAAACTTAAAACTCATCTTTTTAGGTTTTTAGACAGTCGTATCCATAAAGCCAAAAACCTTTCACCTTCACTGCGACATTGTAAATAACTAATTTTGTAAAAATGTTAAAATTATCATTTGTAAGCTTTTGTAAAGCTCATTTCATAAAAATTCTCCAGCCTTAAAGAGTCCTAAATTCTCCAGTCTTTCAAAATAAATATAAACTATTCTTTTGCCACTAATCTTCTCATAAATGTAATTGACAGTGATGGGGGTAGCAAATGTAAAATCATGCAATGTCCAGTGTTTTAAATATAATGTATGTATCTTCTCCAAACATAACATTCCAATTAAAGTGTGTTGATCGGAAGTGACCTCTCAGGTAAGAATGTTTTCTGAATCCATTTGTATATGATAAAATTAAATGGAGCCTAAGAACTCATAATAAATTGAACAGCGCCCTTGTGGTGATTTTTCACAAAAAAAAGGACTAGAAATTATCCAATTATCAAACAGTATTTAATAGCCTAAAGACTGTATGGTGGAAATTTAAGAATCCGGATAAGTATGCAACTCTGACGCCGCGCCATAACCGTTTTCGTACGTGGAGTTTGTACACAAATCTACTTTTGTAAATAACCCAATTAAAGCAATGCCAAAAGATGGCGTTACGTTACTTACGTTAACAGCTGGTATGAGGAGCATCCCCTGCAAGGGCGTAGCGAGGTACGGACAGGGGGGGTCAGCGCCCCCCCCCCCCCTCCCCCCTCCTAGAAGGTGCAGGAATGCTCACAAACCGTAAAGTTTACGTCGGAAGCCTATTTTCGTGAGAATCAATTTAATTTTTATTATTACCTTTTTAGTTGATCATGATTAATGAAGCATCAAGAAAACAATGTGCCTATCAGTTACATTGCGCTGTTATTAAATTAGTTTTCATTATATGTTTAAAAAAAATGTGTTCAACTGATAGCCAAGTACTCAGGCATATTGGAACCTAGTGCCAATGCTTTACAATCGGAAACTATCAATATGTACGCATGTATGAGTCATATTAAAGGTATAATTTCTGTTATAAATGATCATTCAAGCAACGTAGACATAGAGAGCCAAAATATTTTAGATATTTCAATTAGAACTGCAGCTGCCTTTGGAACTGATTACCACGCATTGTATCTTGCCAACAACATCGGTCCAATTACCTTGCTGAGACTCCATGCGATTTTTAGAAGCGATCGATTATCATTCCTTATTTAGATTCCCTAATATCTGCGTTGGAGCAGCGTTTTGGTGACCAAAATTTGCCTGCTTTCGGATTAATGTCGCTACATCCCTGTACAATGCAATGTTGAATACGTCGTTAATCGATTTTAAAGAAAAAGCACAAAATTTTTGCCTATACTAATAAGATTTACTTAATTTTAATCAAGAAGCCGAACTATAGTATAAAAAATGGCAGAACAAGGGTATGACCAGAAAAGATCTCGAAAAACTAGATTTTGCGGAAGTGTTTAAGGAGGCGAACATTTTCTTTCCCGTAACAAAAAAAGCAATACTTATATCCTTGGCACAACCTTGCACTACAAGTAACATAGAGATGTCCTTTTCTACACTGCGTCGTGTTAAAACATGGCTGAGATCAACGATGACTGAAAACCGTTTGAACGCAGTAGCTTAGAGAGGGGGGGGGGGCAGACCGCCCGGGTCGCAACCCGACGGGGAGATGACACTACTAAGGATATTGTCACAAAAATATTGAATACGGTGTTATTTATATTTTCGTAGCTCTATGGCTCCCCGTGGATCGGGGAGAATTTTGTGCCTGGCGGTCTTTTTATAAGCGAAAGTAGCCTATTTCTGGCGTAGTACTACGAATTTGTAATTAGTATTCTAACATTTCCGAACCCAAGCATCTCAATATTCATCCTTCATCCACTTTGATGCGCGGGCTATAATAAAATTTACCCTTGTTCTCTTATATAAAAAAAATATATATATTTATATATATGAATACATACATGCAAGGGTGTATGTAAAAATGTCTGTATGTGTGTATATATCTGTAATAATAAATGTACATCACTCACAGATAAACAAACCATAAAAAAATGATTAATGCCCTTCATCTTGCCCAAGGTAGCCCAAACATCGGGTAAAAAAAATCCATCAGGTGACATTACCACAGTTTGCAAGACAACAAGGGGTTAATTTCTCCCAACTTGTCAAAAACCAATACATAATATTAGTATTGTAACTGGCAGTTAGTTGTCAATAACGCGGCTTTATATTACATATGACGTCATATTGCCTGTCGCGGCTACCTTGTCCCGGTGACTAGCTGTCACTGGATCATAGTGGATCGTAAGAACTGGCTATTTTTTTAAACTAGTTCCTATCGAATTTATCAAATGGTCACCAACCCTCAAACTAGGAGCAAAAACCGTGTGGAGCGGGTTTTTAACTGCTATTTATTATTATTTTGAAATTGTGCCCTACCCAATACTAGAGCTGTAGAGCGTAGAGTGTAGACCTCCCATACAGGAGTATATCAATGTTTTATTAGTCTTTATGACGTGGCGTTGGTCGGTAAGATTCAAGGGGAGGTCCGCTGCCTGATGAGGTGATGTCATGTTAATTTTGTCGCGTGTTACTCGTACTTACTTAGTTTCAGCTTACATTATTTTATCAGGTTTGTCGTCGCTATCAATAAACTACAAAAGCGATAATGACGATTCGCACTAATCCAGCATTAATTTATCCATGTTATGCATACTTTGATGGTTTGATAGGGAAAATTAAAGGGTTCCGTGACTTTTCAACCCGCGACAAAATATCCCCGACAAAATATCCTACGGACAAAACCTAACCTAACCTAACCTAGCCTAACCTAACCTAACCTAACCTAACCTAACAAAAAATAGGTCAAAAGGTGCAGACATTTTATAAAGAGAATAAATTATTGTTCAAAAATAGTCAAATGTAAAATTAGATTAAATTAAGTTGGGTAAGGTTAGGTTAGGTTAGGTTTTAGTTAGGTTACGTTAGTGGTTAGGTTTTAGTAGTAGTTTACTTTAATTTACTAAAACCTAACCCAACCTAACTTACTAACTCTATCTAACCGAACCTGACCTAACCTAACAAAAAATGGGACAAAAATAATACAGACATCCGATAAATACAATAAACTGTGGTTAAAAAATAATAAAATGTAAAATAAGGTTAGGTTAGGTTAGGTTTTAGTAGATATTTTGTTGGAGGATGTTTTTTAGTCTGTTGGATATTTTGTCGTGATGAAATGTCGCGAAACCGTTTCAGCGGACATTATTTTATCAGGTTTGTCGTCTAGATATCAATAAACTACAGGCTCAATTTATCATTTTTTTACGTACGTTGACGGTTTGATGGGGAAAATTAAAGTGGTTTGGTTGAATTATGGGTACCTATTTAACGGATGTTATATTAGTTCGTATCTCTCGGATAATTCTATGCAGGTAATATTGCATTAAGGGGATTACCAAATATTACGATGGTTGATTTATTACATATAAAAGACAGATTGTTAATAATTTAATACTGTATTATCCGTAACTTGTTACTGGAAGCTAAATTAATAAAATGTCTGTGTGTGAAGGTAAAGATAAACTTGTATTATTTTCTCATGTTCCGTGTTATTGTCTTTTTTTTAATCTTGTGTACTTATAAAAAAATATAGAATAAAACCATATATGTTTTGTATTGTTTAAATTCGCGCTAAATAGGTTGACTCCAAAAAATTATATTTGGATGAAATTTTCTTAAACTTAAAAATTTAATAGCGACAGTTAAGCCTTTTTTTACCTTATTTATTTTTGGGGTGTTATGCCGTGTTGCGCTATCTCCTTCTTTAGCCAACTTTTCGGACAGCGTTACCTGGGCAGGTTTATATATGAGCTAGCGACTTTGTTAAACATATAATTTTTTTCGTGCAGACTCCCTCCCCCTCACGGCAGAGAACGTAATATTGTAATATAGTAAGCTGAATGGTGACATCTGCCCTGATGATGGATACTGTAACGCTGTCCGAAACGTTGGCTTAAGAAGGAGGTAGCGCAACATGGCATAATATCCCAAAAATAAATAACATAAATACTTTTGGCCATGAAAATCTAAAATCATGTCTGGCAATTAAGACGTCTATCCGGATAAAACAAGAGATCCTGGGTTCGAGTCCCAGTTACGACCGTTACCTTCTTATTTTTCCGTGTCTTGTTCGTTTTCATATTTTCGTTTAGTATTATCGTTATATTTATATTAGTATTATCTTCTTCCTCAATGATATACCTATTATAATAAGAGTGATTCCAATAAAAACGGTAAAATTGTTTGATATCCCTAAAAATGACGAGCTTTCAAAGAGAACATTGGCGAAATGTTTGCAATTGTGTCTCGTGACGTCACACACAGTGCGATTCCTAGTGTGAATGGCTGAGCTACTGTATTACCGCGCATGTACCATACGAACAACACTGTTTTGACGGCGTATATCGATAATCCAGTTGATTAGTCAGACATTTCCAAATACTGAATTTTGAGATAACGAGAAAAGCAAAATTCGAATTTTCACAATATTATTCAAAAGTGCCTGTTTAAATATTAAATATTCTATAAAATAACACCTGGAGGCATATAAGTTTTTCTACATTGTATTTGATTTAATGGTGTTTATAAGAAATTTGAGTATTGCACCAGATAGTGAGCATACGTAGTCAAATGAATTTTATTTGATTAATTTGTGTTATTACACAATTAATTAATTTAAAGTAATATACGAATACCAATAGTATATTAACGGCACCTTTTAGAGTGGAAGATACTCTCAGAATCGCCCTGGTGTAAGACCACCATTCAGAATTGAAACGGTAATTGAAATGACTCTAGCCGTGTATGGTGACCAGATCTGAATAGTCAGGTACTTCCCCATCTTTCTGTTCCTTATCTCTTTCCCCTCCCCATTACCTACAGCCTCACAAAATACCCCAATTGGGGATGCCATAATTTCACTGGCTCCAGACTGGAGCAGTTGGGACTCTAATGCGGTGTTCACAATAAAAACTTTTACATATAACATAACTGCATACTTACATATAACTGCACACTCATCTCAAGTTTAGATCTTTCGGAGATGTCTGACTAATCAACTGGAAGATCGGTATCTTCGATAGGTACTACAATATATTTTTAAAAAATTTTAAAAGTACTGACATCAGCATGCTCTAATCAATATGATACATTTGTAAAAAAGGTAAAATTTTCTTTCTATTCTTTTGAAGTGATTAAAGCGAAAACAATAACTCACCTATCGTCGTCTGTGTTCTGACATTCCTGGAGTAGCCCATGGGATGCAGGATGGCCCAGTAGCGGTCCACCGAGACGGCCAGCAGACAGAAGATGCTGGTCGTGCACAGCACCACGAGCAGCGACACGGTGAAGAGACAGGCATGCAGATTGGTGGGCAGCCCCACGGAGGCCAACACCGCGAAGGGGATCCCCAACAGACCCACCAGGAAATCCGCCACCGCCAAGGACACTATATAATAGTTCGTCCTTCTCCTCAATCTCTTCTCTTTCCTAAAAACTACGATCACCATTGAATTCCCTATCACAGCCACTATGGCCACCAGGATTTCCAGGAACGTGTAAGCGAATTGCAGCTCCAAGGGCACCATGATGTCTGACATGTTGGCATTGTATTGCGTCAATTCCAGCGCCATTCCGGCACTCATGTCTTCAGATATTTTGGTGAATGACTCACCTTATTATAATTTAATTCGCAATCATTCAATCTGTTTGACGTAAACACGTGTCATCGATGCATGCAACATTGCCTTAGATATAGACGGTTTGGCGCAAGGATGACATTTAACACCTCTCGTAATCGTAAAATGATCAAAAGCTCGTGTCGGGTATTAATTTTAAGTATTGATCTTCTGGATAAGGATCCACCAGTGGATATAGATAGCACTTGATGGAAAACAATGACATCTAACTGTTAGCCGTTAATAGCATCGGTATGTACCTAATTAACAGCATTAGCACGACACCGACATGTTGTTTATGGATCAAGCATGTCGCACACTACACTGATAGCTTCCGTACAAACAATAGTCGCGCCATGTGTAAGTATATCGATATTTCATTGCACTGTGAATCGGGTATTAATTGGCCATAAGCGGCTCACAGGTGCGAAGGAAATCATTACCAAGGATTTTCATATTCATTTTTATTAGTTCCAAGAACCAACTAAGAAACATTGCACATTTTATACGCAATAGAAAAAATACACTTTAATTTCACCTTCTTAAAATATTACTGATTTGAGAGCTTTTCTGTTTATTTTATTGATAATGACACATTCATTATTACGTGCTTATTAATACATTAATTTTGCCGATTAAAACACTGCTATTTTTTTATAAAAAACTTTACCAAATTAATTTTAAACGCAGGTAAACAACGCCATATTATTTCAAATCAATAATAATTTTGAGTAGAAGGTAAAACATTAAATCTGTTTATGTAGAAACACTATTTAATACCACCTCACTTTTATATATTATTCTTCTTTTCAAGTCGGTTCCTCATTGCTCTTTGAGGGTCGTGATCCCTAATCCAATTTCATATTTAAAAATGCATAATATTTTATAAGGGTTTTACATCATACTGAAATTAACTTATTCAAATTAAGCCCGTGAGGCAACACGCAAGAAAACAATTAACCGTTATAAACTTTATTTACGATTCATGCACTGCATCCAAACACATTATTATACTTCACACTCAAGTGGAAAACAACATCTCATTACTTTATTTACTGCGGTAATAACTCATTAAACTAACTGTTTAAATCTTTTATTATTTGTAACAATCTTCGCGAGCAAAATGTTTTGTCGTACTTTAAAATCGTATGAAAACGGTCTACGTGTACGGTGTATTTGGAGGAACGTAGATTCACGTAGCCCCGCGGGAGGCTCCGTGACGGTACTGGGGAAAAGCGCGCGAACTCCGTAGAGGCGTCGCGGCGGAAAGCGCCCCTGGCGTCGGGACGCAGTAAACCCTCTGCAAATTCAAGGACAATTTTCTCACGAAATTTACGTGGACATTCAAGGATAAAGTTTCACGAAGAAATATTTGTGAAATTTAAAGAAAATACACTATGGAATGGCTAAAATCACGGTATAGAAAAATAATTTTTTGTTCACACAGAGGAAACCCTAGAAAAATTTTTCATTGAAAGTGTTTTTATAAATTCAAGATAAATTTTCACAAATAAAAATTCGTGTGAACATTGCGAAGGAAGAAGGATGTGATGTGGATTTTTTTTTATAATTTTATAAAATAAGTGCGTACATTTAAAAAAATTACATGCGTATAAATTATAAAACAAACTGTAATGGGGACCCACTAAAGGCACTACCTGTGTTCGGGTAATATAACAAGAAATTGGGGTGTTATAAGTTTGACTGTGTGTGTGTGTGTGTGTCTGTGTGTACGTGGCATCGTAGCTCCTAAACGAATGGACCGATAACGATGCGGTTTTTTTTTGTTTGAAAGCTGACGTGATCGAGATGGTTCTTAGCTACAACTCATGAAAATCTGTTCAGGCGTTTCAAGATCATCAGCTCTTTTTTGTGTCGGGGGTTACTATACTTATTAATTAAAATAAAATACAACATCAAGCATGTTTTAAAGCAAGTTTATAAATTTTTTTTTTTAAGTGAAAAATGAAACGTGATTGTTTAGAAATAGTTTATAGGAAAATCATATCAACATGCTTGGTGTAACCCTAAGTGACCAGCTCAGGTATGGGGGTTCCATCGAAGCCAGAGTAAAGTTAGCCTCCCCAAAAACTGGGCGTACTGTACAGGGCACACAGATTAGTACAACCCTGTACAAATCACAAGTGCGCCCCACAGTTGAATTTGGCAGCCACCTCTCGTCTGGAGCTCCAAAATACCTGAAAAATACCCTCGACTCTGCGCAGAAATGGGCGGTCCGTTTAACAGATTCTCCCATCTTAACAGACGGATTGCAATCTTTAGAGCACAGACGTCGGGTGGGAATGCTGCCCGTATTACAATGGAAGATTCTCCGAGGAACTAGCGTCATTGATCCCTTCGGCACCGGTGCATAGTCGGGAAACACCCCAAACGCGTGCCCAACATTTGTACACGGTTGACATTTGTCACATGAGAACGGGTCGTTTCTTTGACTCGTTCTTATGTTCAACAGCTCGGCTGTGGAATGATTTACCGGCCTCTGTGTTTCCTCCTTCCTACAACATGGGTCTCTTCAAGACCAATGTTCATTCCTTCCTCTCCTCAAAAAGACTCTCCACACAGCATCCCAGATGACACAGGCCCTGAGGGAAATTATTCACCCGGATCCGGAGAAACTGGTTGAGGGAGACCTTTTGCGAAATGTCTGACTGATCACTCTTAACGCATCCTATTTTTCATCCGAAATTTTATGTCAATATGTTTGGGATGGTTGAGTTAGAGATGCCATGGATTTATTATTAATAGCTTTACATATTTTAAATCATTATTTGTTAATGTTGCTCCCCCCCTCCCCCCCCCCCCCCGTATGCGTTACCCGTGCTCATTTTATAATTCAACTAGCTGGTTCCCGGCATGCGTTGCAATGCCATATTTAAAAAAATATATAGTTTCTCCCTGCATGTCCTTTCCCGTGCGTCCCCGTTCCCCTCCCTCATACCCTTCCCCTCCCGCGTTCCCCTTTCACCTTCCCCGTCTACCCTCTCCCCTCTCCCGCTCCCCTGTCCTGCCAACCACCCTCCCGCGTTCCATATATTCAGTCCCAGTACATTCAATTTTGTGCTACCTATTACAATTTTTTTATTCAAATTTTAATTTTTGTGTATTATTAGAACATTCAATCTTTTTTGATACCTAACATAGGTACCTATTTAAAAAATGTATCTATAATTTTAAAAATCCATATGCATTTCTCTTGTAACAAAAAAAAAAACAGCTGCCTGCTAAATTCACATTCATCAAACGCGCGAACTGCCAAATGTGCAAAGTTAAAATTTTCTGCGCAATTTTCTTAATTTTTCTTTCAGTAAGAACCTTCTATAAAGAATTAGAAAACTTTAAAAAAAATTTATGAAATAGAAAAAGTCGTTCTGAAGTTATGGCGTGACCAAGCGAAACAGGGATCCATTTTTATATATAGAGATAAAATAATTAATTTTAATAAAATAAAATAAAAACAAGATAAAATAAAACAAGAAATTTTTTTTTAAATCGGCAAATATTATGAAGCACGGTTGTACAGATATAATAATGTGTGTATATAGTAATGGTGTTGTGTATAACCAGTGGCGGACTAACGGGGGGGGCGGAAGGGGCGGCCTGCCCCGGGCCTCCGATCCTGGGGGGCCTCCAAACGCCTCCATGTTCCCTTGATCTAATCCTAAACAAGACACCAGGACACAAGGACGCTGTGTTTTATTTCATTTTCTGAAAGATGCATTTGTTTTAATGCTCTCACCAATTGTTTTAAAAAATTCTTAAAAATTGACGGAGATACAGCATTTTATGTGAAACTATTTGAAACAGTTTGTATGTTGAATTTCCTCCAGCAAAACTATGAATGCGTTTTTTTTTTAACTTTTTCAACACTTTTTTCAACCTGGTTGACAACACATTAAAAAAAAACTTCATCCTATTTGCATGCACCAAGTCTTAAACTGTTCGAAAATCCAATATCTATGGCACCACGTAGGGGAATTTTGATGCCAAAAAAAGAAAAAATGGCGGACCAGCTAATTTTATTTTCGATTATTCATGGAAAATTTTCATGGTTCATAAAAATAAAATAGAAGGGGCCCGTTATAAAAAAATCCCTACGTGGTGCCATAGTGGCTGGATTTTCGAACAGATTAAAGACTTGGTGCATGCAAATCGGATGTATAGTTTTTCTAATTTGTTGTCAACCAGGTTGAAAAACGTAAGTTCGAGAAAAACGCGTTCAATTTTTTGCTGAAGGATAATTCAACATACAAACTGTTTAAAGCGGTTTCACATAAAATGCTGTATCTCCGTCAATTTTACCAATTTCCTTAAAACATTTGGTGAGAGCATTATTAACAAATGCATTTTTCACTAAATTAAATAAAAAATATACTTTTTTTGCAGTGTCCTGGTGCCTTAAAGCTGGATTTGATCATGGGAAATGTAGGCGTTTGGAGGCCCCCAGGACCAGAGGCCCGTGTGAACTGAATAAAAAGCTTGTAAAATTACATCAACTTCTTATACTAGGGGGGTGGCTCATTCAGCTTTGCCGCCCCGGGCCTCTGACAGGCTTAGTCCGTCAATGTGTATAACGTACCTACTTGAATGTATGTATTACTAGTAGACCCGGACACACGTTGCTGTGACTAACGAAACACAACGCCATTACCCAACCTTTATAACCAACGCCATCTGTTAAATCAAATCCACACCGCCCGTTTGCCAGCCCGCTGCCTGCTGCCCGCTGTCCGCTGCCCGCTGCCGCTTGGTCAGATATATTATATACTAGCTGATCCGGCCACACGTTGCTGTGGCTAACGAAATACAATGCCATTACCCAACCTTTATAAAATCCACACAACACGCTTGCCAGCTGCCCGCTGCCCGCTGCCCGCTGCCCGCTGACTGAATTGAATATTTGAATTTCTCGGCTTTTCTCTACTATAATAAGCATGTATTATACATAAAAACCTTCCTCTTGAATCACTCTACCTACTGGTGAAAACCGCATGAATATCCATTGAGTAGTTTAAAAGATCTATGCGCACATACATTTTGAGCGACTTCATTTTATACTACATATGCAATGATGATGATGATGTAAATTAAGGTGATGTAAATGATGATGATAATGATTTCAACCAATTTACATAAAACCTTGACAAATTATATACCTAAAAACCTTCCCCATGAATCACTCTATCTATTGGTGAAAATCGCATGAAAATCGGTTGCGTAGTTTAAAAGATCTAAGCTCATAGACAGCGAGAGCGACCTCATTTTATACTAGATATGTAAAGATAAAGATTATTTTACATTAGAAATTTTTTTTTGTTTCCGTCATTTTTGGTATTGAGTTGAAAGATTGTTGAATGCAATGACTGTTGAATTGATTGTTGAATTCATTGACTGGTGACCTGTCAGTGGTTGAGTGGACATCGCGCTTGGGTCCCACCCAGGCGTTCTGTGTTCGATTCCTCGGCTGGCTAAGTCCTCCATCACAACTCAAGCAACATTTTCGTCTTACTGTGGTAGTAGATGGAGATTTTCTAATATTTTCGGGTTATTCGTTTTTAGCTTTTTGTTTGACAAGCCCCCAATGGGCGCACAAACCACAAACCACAAACCCCACAAACCACAAACAAAACGGAGGGCTTTGAAGCAAAGAATGGATGGTTACCTCGAGAGTGTTTTCTCTTGGGGTAAGAATAATTTCGTCAAATTTAATGTTTCAAAGACCCAATCATGTCTGATAATGTCTAAAAGGGATCGAAATGAAATTCTGGTCTCCTTTTAACGGAAGCAATCTTCCGAACAGGACCTCCATCGATATGCTTGGTGTAACTCTAAGTGACCAGCTCAGGTACGGGGGCTCCATCTAAACCAGAGTTAAGTTAGCCTCTCAGAAACTGGGCGTACTGTACAGGGCCCGCAGATACTTTAATAGTACACAGCTGCCCCTGGTCTGGTGCTCCAAAATACCTAAAAAAAAACCTTGACTCTGTGCAGAAACAGATCGATTGCAATATTTAGAACACAGGCGTCAGGTGGGAATGCTGTCCTTGTTCTACCGGTATTACAATGGAAGATGCTCCGAGGAACTAGCGTCATTGATCCCCTCGGCACCGGTGCACAGTCGGGAAACACGCCAAACATGCGCCCAACATTTGTACACGGTTGACAATAGTCACATGAGAACGGGTCGTTTCTACGACTCGTTCTTGAGTTCTCTTCAAGACCCATGTTCACTCCTTCCTTTCCTCAAAAAGACCCTCCACATGGCGTCTTCAAAGATGACATAGGCCATGAGGGAAATTATTTTCCTCAGGGCCACCTCTGGAGTTAATGTAAAAAAAAATGAAACCCAAAAAAAATCTTGTGTTCACCGTCGGAGTTTTTATGTTTTTGTACGCTTGTCTAACTGGTCTGTCAATGTTTGTGGTTGTTGAAAATTGTTTTTTGGTCAAAAATGTAGTTTAGTAATGTTTTTATGAAAAATTGGCGTATATCTAGTGCGTCAAACATGTTGAATATTTGGTATGTGTCAGTCGTTCAGTGTTTTTTTTAAGATTCTGTGCGATTTCCGTATATAACCGATATCTGAGTTTGTTGCTCTCCCCGCAATGAACATGTATTCTATTTTTTTACTTTATATGTTTCTTGTGTTTAAGAAAATGTGCATTGTTTTGAGGAATTTATTTGTGATTTGTTGGATATGAATTGTCCATCTCAGGTTATGGTCAATTATGATTCCTAGATATTTTATTTACTATGTTTTGTTCTAGAATAGGACAATCGCAGATATTGATGTTTATACATTCGTGTACTTGTATGGGGTTTGTATTGTTTTTGGTTGTCCCGTGTTATTTATACTGTACGTTGTGAATTTTGTTTTCGGTGTGTTTAGTGTAAGTATGTTTGTGTCTAACCATGTTTTCACTCACGCAATTCCTAATTCCGCTACATGCGTATGAACGCACGCATTATTCCAGTCTTTATATTTAAAGAGTAAAAACGCTTTTTCTTTTTGTTGCGTTTGGTTCGTAACTCATTTTTATCAAAAAATACGAAGACGATGTGAAAAGAAAAATTTTGAAGTTAAAGGACAATAATTTTCCAACGTCGAAATTAACGTGGAAATTATAATTTGGCTACAAATTACCGTCGAATGGTTTTTATTTTATTTTTTCTGTTATTGAATATACACTTTACAGATTAATACATTGGTTTACATAGATAATAAGTTTAGTAATAAGAAAAAAATATGAATGATCGGTAACTGTATAAAAGTAGGTTAGTAGTGGTATTTTGTGAACACCTCAATAGGCGAAGCTGTGCTAAGGTGTTCACATGTTTGGGAATAAGTGCTATTCCGACGACATAAGTAGAAACACAGTACCTCCTTGATATTGTATCCTCCTTGATATTGTCAAGAAGGGCACTGTTGTCTTATTGTCATGACGTCTAGTGTTTCGTAAATTACATTCGAGCTTGTCTAGAGAGGAGCTTGGAGGATTAATTTAATTGTTGCCTTTTGAATTTTTTCTATTGAATCTATTGCTATATTCGTTGCACTTCCCCAAGCCAGAATGCCATATGTGATAATGGATTGACAAAGTGCAAAGAATATGGTCCTGACGAATGTTCTTAGAAATTTAATTGACTTTATGAGATGCATACTCGTTTCAGTTTGTGATAAGGGTTGTTGTGAACCATCCATCGAAAAAGCATGGTCAAATTCAACCCTTAAAGAGTCAAAACACAGAGATCGCAAGATCAAATCAGGAAGTGCGCAAATAAATTTTAGTTAATTAATCAAAATTCATATCAAGTGTATTTGCGGCACGTTCCGGAGTGGCAGATACTCTCAGAATCGGCCTGGTTAAAGATCAAAGTTCAGAATCAAAACGTCGTTTCTTTAAATAGTTTTAGTCGTGTTTCGTGACTAGATCTGAATAGCCAGGTAGGTACTCTAACACCTTCCTCTACCTCCATCTTTTTCCCTTTTCCACTACCTTCAGCCTCGCAGTATTTCCCAAATTGGGGATATCTTAGTCCCATTGGTACCGGGCAGTTAGGACTCTTGTAGAATACATATCTAATTTTATGTGCTGTACTTTATTTATTTATTTACGGACTTACGTCCAGTTTAAAGCAAAGTATCACGAAGTATAGAAATGAACAATGTAAGGATTCGGATGGTACATGAAAGCAAAAACAAACAGTGAAAATAGAAGAAAAGATAAGTGTCAAGTCACGTCAAGACCTTGCAAAAATTAGGGTGAATAGGACATATCTTCATTTGTTTAAAGAGCGACAGAAATCATTTAAGCTAATACCAAAAAAATCAAGGTCTTGACGTGAGTTGACCAGTCTACACATTCTGGACAGTGGTGAGTTATAACCATAGTTAGTCGAGTGCTGATTGAGGAAAAGCAGGTCTTTATTTCTGAGCCTACGAGAAGGTATATTAAATGTGATGAGTTGTAGTAATGTAGGCGAGTCGATTAAACAGTTAATAATTTTGAAGAAAAAAATGAGAACAGATTTTATCCGACGGTCTTCTAAAGGAGAAAGGTTTAGAGTTTGTTCAATTTCAGCATACGAGTAATTGCCTCGCTCTAATCCAAGCCTCCAAGCAATTCCCTTTAGGAACCGATGTTGAACGGATTCCATATGACGAATATGGACAGCATAAAAAGGAGACCATATAATACAAGCATATTCAAGATGGGGGCGAACCAAGGAGCAGTAAAGAGTTCTTAGGGTATTTATGTTTTTGAAGTCAGAAGTGGTTCTAGTGATGAAACCAAGTAGCTTGAGAGATTTATTAACAATCACATTTAAATTTTCTCGGAAAGAAAGCTTGCTATCAAGAGAGACACCAAGGTCTTTAATAGATTGAACAGTTGTTAGGCAATTATTATTTAATTTGTATTCGAAAACAATCGGATTTTTAGATCTGTAGAAGGACATAATTTTGCACTTATCGACATTTAGTTCCAAGCAATTAATTTTACACCAGTCATTGAAAGAGTCAATATCTGATTGGAAAAGAAGGCAGTCATGGTAGTTTTTGATTATTTTTAGGATCTTATTGTCATCAGCAAAAAGCCAAAAGCGTGTGTGAGAGAAAATACGAATAATGTCATTTATAAACAAATACCTGTTTTGAAAATATAGATTATTGGTTCCCGGCATGCGTTGCTAGGCCATTTTATAAAGAAATTGTTTCTCCCTGTGTGTCCTTTCCCGTTCGTCCCGTTCCTCTTCCGCCTCCCCTTCCTCTCCCGCGTCCCCTTCCCCTATCGCTTTCCCACTCCGATTCCTCCACCTTCCCGCTCTCCACCCCATTCCCCCCTTCCCCCGTCCCTCGTTCCATCCCGAGTTCCCCTCCCCCCTCCCGGGTTTCCCTTTCTCCTCCCGCATTCCATGCATTCATTCCCGGTACATTCAGTTTTCAAACAGCTCGCGTGCCACCTATTGCAATATTTTTATACAAATTTCATAATGCACGAGCTCGTATACGTTATTCTGATGTACGAGCTATATTATTGTACAGTTTCGTTAAAATCCATTCGGTAGTTTTTGCGTGAAAGAGTAACAAACATATATCCATACAAACTTTCGCCTTTATAATATTAGTAAGATTATAAAACTTACCATACATAAAAACAACGTTTTGATTACCATGGAAAAATTTATTCTAAATATCTATTGAAACCTACCTTTTTATGTGAATACCTCACAAGAGTCCCAGCTGCTTCCGTCAGTGAGACTATGGCATCCCTAATTGGGGTATGTTGTAAGGCTGAAGGTAGTGGAGAGGGGAAGGAGATGGAGAAGAGGAAGGTGGGGAAGTATCTGACTTTTCAGACCACCAAACTCGGCTAAATACATTTCAAGCAACGTTTCGATTCTGAATGGTGGTCTTACACCAGGGCGGTACCTACTGAGAGAGTATCTTCCACTCTGGAACGTCCCCAAATACACTATATACTATTATTTTTAAAATTAATTGTGAAATAACACAAACTAATCAGATAAAATTTATTTGCGCTCGCCAGGTATCGAACCGCGACCTTCGGATGGCGAGTCAAGAGTCTTACCTCTCGACCACGGTGGCCGTCGACCTCCTCAATTAATATAATTTGTATATAATAGACAAGGAAAGTAAAATAAACACATCGCATAACACCACTGCTAAGTGTTTTGTTACTCAATACCTATGTTAATTTCATCTTTATAAATTCCAAATAACCACTAACTAATTGTTACTAGTTGCTAGTTGCTAGTTGCTAGGTATCTACATCCGCACAGGTAATGAAATTATTTAACTTTTTTTATCTTTACGGTTTAAACCTCAAATTGTAATATTTAATTAAATGAAGACAATATTAACGTAACTCCATCGAAAATCTGGAAACAGAAAAAACAGAAAAGGATATTTGCACCTCTGGGACTCGAACCCAGGACCTTTCGCTTTCACACCTTGGCGCAGTGGTAGCGCATTGGCCCAGAAAGCGAAAGGTCCTAGGTTCGAGTCCCAGAGGTGCAAACATGTCTTTTTCTGATTTTTCTGTTTCTAGATTGTTGATTGAGTTTCGCTAATATTATTCGCTAATATTGTCTACATTTAATTAAAAATTATTAAACAATTGTAAAAGGTTAAAAAAATTAAAATAGCATGTTTTAAATCGTTATAGAAAATTTATTAAAATACGTAATAATACCCCCCCCCCCTCTCCCTTATTCCCCTTTTTTACATTAGCTCCACACAGGAAACCCTGAGGAAAATAATTCCGCTCGGGGCCTACGTGTAGGGGATGCTGTGTGGAGGGTATTTTTGGGAAAGGAAGGAGAGCAAGTTCTGGGAAAGAAAAAGGTGTAAAAGGTGGGTAGGAATCTGGGGGTCAATCTGCCAAGAAGTTCATATGTTCATATGTTTGTCAATGATATAATTCGTCTACCACTTCCTTCACTCACACCACAAACCTACCCCAATTGGGGATGAATCGATATTTTTTTGAGTAGCTCCACACAGAAGGCCCTGAGGAAAATATTTCCCCTCGTGCTGTGTGGAGGGTCTTTTTAGGAAAGGGGGGAGAGGATGACAGTTATTACTAATTTTTCACTCCCTTCATTCTCGTAACTGCAGTTGGGGATGCCATAATGCCACAGGCTCCGAGGTTAATGAGAAATTTGGATTAGCGTTCGGTATTCGCAATTCTTTTCGAGGTATTTTTTTTAAATACATGTAGGTATTCTACACATTTTTTAAATACATGTAGGTATTCTACACATTTTTTAAAAATAAATATATGAATTTAATTTTTATTTGACCTTTCTAAATGCAAAAGAATATTGGGATCTCTACCTACTCATTCAATTTGGGATGCGAGCTTGGGTACCGCCGCCTCGGGAACCATTTATTGAATAACCAACACCTCTGCCATAGGTCATCCCAAGTGGTTCGCTACGTTTGGTTACTTAGCAGGGGTGCCCGGGTTATGGTGTGAGATTTGTTCGGATGACGGGTGAAGAGAGACCTTTTGACGGGTGAAGAAGAGAGACCGGAACATCACCTTGCACTGCAGCGGGAGGGGTAGAATCGTCCATCATTCCTGGACACACTGACCCCCAGATTCCTACCCACTCTTCACATCTTTTTCCTTCACAGAACTTCCTCTCCTTCCTTTCCTAAAAATACCCTCCAAAAGCAAGATGACATAGGCCCTGAGGGGAATTGTTTTCCTCAGTGCCTCCGTGTGGAGCCAATGTAAAAAAATTACATTTTATCATATTGATACAATAGATGACAAATAATATTGTTGTATTTTTCAGGAATTTAACCTATGAGTACTCTTTAGTTAGTAAGTACCAACCAACCTGTTTATAGGTCCCATTCATCTCCCTTGAGGATGGACACTGTAACGCTGTTCTAAAAGTTGGCGAAAGTGCAACACGGCATCATGAAATTTATGTAAAAAAGTAATATCAACCTATTTAACATTAGGTAGGTACCTTTGTGAATGTTGTCAGTTGTTTTTAAGTATATAGGTATGCCCTACGAATGGTTAAAGAGTTACGCAACTCAAAATGGGCAAAACAGTGAGTAAATCACTAGAGACTAACTTTGGGGTACCGCACGGAAGCACATTGGGACCTCTTCTATTTATAATCTACATAAATGAATTATGCGAGCTAAAAGTAGGCGGAAAAATTATTACATTCGCTGACGATACGGTAGCTATATTTGAAGGAGACGACTGGATTCAAACACATAAACATGCTGAAAGCGGAATCAAGGCGATAAAACAATGGCTTGACAAAAATCTACTTACACTAAATATATCAAAAACTAAATACATAAGATTCAGCTCAACTATAAAAGGACAACCTAGTACATCATATACAATTAAAACACATAAGCGTAACTGTAATTCCGATAATATTGATTCTATCTGCAATTGTGAAGTGTGAAAAACATCAAATATCTAGGCGTTATTATAGACAATCACCTTAAGTGGAAATATAACATTGACAACCTCACAATAAGGGTAAGAAAATTGATCCATATATTCTTTGTATTACGAAATATAATCAAACAGCGAGATCTAAGAAAAATATATTTCGGATTATGCAACCCCATCTTAACGTATGGTTGTATTGGTTGGGGAGCGTCAGGTAGAACAATTTTAGATCCACTAGTGAAGGCCCAGAAATCCATAATTAGAGTTATTATGCGTAAACCCTATAGGTTTTCTAGCGATCAGCTCTACAAAAAATTTTATGTACTTGATGTTCGTCAAAACTATATAAAAAAGGTTATTATCCACGTACACAAAAATCTAGAAAAACTTGACAAAATTGATCATAAATACATCACAAGAAGTCACAGCAGAAAGGATCTTGTGGTCCCAGGGAGCAATACGTCGAAGTTCCAAAAGACATATATCTGGGACCCAGTGGCGTAGCGTAGGGGGGGCGGGGGGGGGGGCGGCCCACCCCGGGCGGCACTTTTAAGGGGGGCGGCAAATTTTCACAATAAATAATAATATAATCTTGGAAAAATTTAAACCATTTCAAATCATTATTTAAAAATGTTCAAAGTTACTGTCGTTTACGAATCCAACTCTTTTTTTTTATTATTTATTAAAAATATCAATAATTATATTTTTTTAAGCTGCAAATTTCGCAATTCGTAGGAAAACCGTACGCATTTTATGAGAGTAATACTAATTAAAGCTGATAACTCGCAACAGATTCTCTCTTAATTAAAACCAGAATTGTGTTCAGAATGTGTTAACGAATGAATTTCAGTTTTGTATTCATCTGTTGATATATTTCAAAAGAGACCATTATTTTATTCGAAGTGCAGTTATAAAATTCTAGTTGCAGACTATGTATACTATCAAAGAGAAACCATTTTCTTATTCTGCGTGTAATTCTCCAAATACAGATTTAATTAAACCCCGTCTAATCACAGGAGACGCAAATTATCCCACACATTTAATTTTAAAATAAAATTGTGAAACTATGTCCCACACATTTTATTTCAAATACATTTGTGATTGCGATAAAAAGTTAAAATAGAGTTTTATTACATTTTTAAAGAAAAGGAATCTGTATTTAAAATTTTAAGTTTATTCTTTTTAAGGTGCTTTAATTCGAATATTCGCAGGCGTGTATTTTTAAGCCAATCCACATTTCCAATATCAAAATTTTAAAATTTAGAAACAATAATGTTCTAATAAGCACGTCGGTAAAATAACTATATCTTGATTTTAGAAAAATTTAGTTTTTTGCAAAAGGATAAAAAAAAAAATTAAAATGCATGGGGAGAACCGGAAATTTTGCAAGGCAAAAGTTTATAGATATTCTTTCTTATTATTCGAAGGGGTAATTAGTTTTCAGAATGTAAAATTCCATTTGAGGATTCATCTGCCGACACAATCCAAAGGAAAACATTATCTTATTCGAAGTTCAGTTATAAAATTCTAGTTGCAGACTCTGTATCCTGTATGTGCTGCCAGAATCAAAGAAAAACCATTATTATGTTCTGAGTGTACTTTTAATTCGCCGCATACAGATTTAATTCAAATCAATTTTGTGTTGAGAATGTAAATTTCCAGTTGTGGATCCATCTGTTGACACATTTCAAAGGAAAACAACCACTTATTTTTGAGGTTCAGTTATAATATTCTATTTGCAGACTATGACCAGAATCAAAGAAAAACCATTTTCATGTTCTGAGTGTAGTTTTAATTCGCCAGGTACAGATTTACTTTAAACCAGTACAGAATGTAAAATTCCGGTTGGATTCATCTGCTGACACATTTTGATGGAAAATATTATGATATTCGATGTGCAGTTATAAAATTCTAGATGCAGACTATTTATTTAATGCCGGAATCAAAGACAAACCATTTTCATGTTCTGAGTGTAGTTTTAATTCATCGCATACAAACTGGTTTTGTGTTCAGAATTGTACAATAAATTAAATAACGAGTTGCAGATTCATCGTGCATCGAGTAAAGTAGTTTTACATTTGAGTTACATAATGCTACAAAATTCTGAGAAATTGATTGTTGCGTGTGTAACTATTATTTTGGGACTCTAACGCAGTATCAATCAATCAACTTTGGAGTAGAATTTATAAACATGATTTTCGTTGAAAGAATACTCATCAAATGTGATTATTAAAAAATCTGGCTCGTATATAAATACGTTGTAATAAAAAAATTGGATTTCCGAATGCACCCCCCCCCCCCCCCCCCCCCCCCGCCGCTTGAAGTACCCAAATAAGGGGGTGGCGAAATTTTCCTCCGCCCCGATGTTCTGAGTGAAGTTTTAATCAATTTTGTGTTCAGAATGTAAGTGCCGACAGAATTGAAGAATAGCCCTTTTCATGTTCTGAGTGTAGTTTCAATTCACATTCAAAACCAGTTTTGTGTTCAGAATGTATGTGCTGCTAGAATAAAAGAAAAACTTTTTTAGTGTAGTTTTGATACACCGTATATTAGTTTAATTTAAACCAGTTTTGTGTTATCGATATAACAATAAGTTGCTGATTCATCGTTTACCGAGTGAAGCTTTGCATTTGAGTTGCATTCCATACGTATGCGTGATGAAGATGCGAAATTCTATTACAGGCATACCGTTTTCGATTTCTGAGAGCAATTATGTATAAATTTGTAGTAGAATTTATAAGATTGATTTTATTGGAAGAGTACTCAGCACATGGATTATAAAAATCGGCATACAAAAATAGGATACCTACCCCCCTCCCCCCCGGTCAGCGTTTGAAAATCTGCGGAAGAAGTACCTGAAGGGGGGAGGGGGGGGGGGGGGCAAAATTTTCCTCCGCCCCGGGAGGCCGAAACCCACGCTACGCCACTGCTGGGACCGAAATTAAATAATAAAATACCCTAGAATTAAATATGAAAACATGCAAAATGACATGCATCGGTTCAATAATAAATAAATGGTTGATTGGCTTAGGAAGGGTTGAGTCTGAAAAATTGTTAAATAACGTCACTTAAAACTTAAAATTTTACATGATTAACTATTAAATGCCACAATCAGTAAAAACTTAGTATATATTTAATCTACAAAAAAAAAAACTTTGTTTTTTTTTGTACAGAATCATTTTTTGCATATTTCACCAGCATTTGGAGAATGGGCAATCTGCCTAGCTAGGAACTAATATAGACAAACAAGACATAATAACACTTGTTTACATTTTAATATTTACAGTTATTTTGAAATATTATTATTATGTTATTTTGCTGTATAAATGTATCTTATGTAATAAATAAAAAAATTAAAAAAAAAAATTAATTGTCTAAAAATTGATAAATGTGTCTTATGTAATAAATAAATAAAAAAAAATTTAAAAATTAAATTGTCTATTTTAAAAAAAATGGAATGTAGAACGGGAATTTTCTTGTTGGACAGACAGAGTTTAGTTTATAATTGAATTAACTCGAAGACATTTGATGTAGGTACCTAGCTCCTAAAATAGTTAACCTTCTCCGTGAGAACTTAAAACCGAAACCCAACCCCCATACTTTTAAAAAAACAATTATCACGATGGATCCTTACATTTAGAAACTATGATAATATAAAATTATTAATTGTTCTGTCTGTTAGTGTTTTATCATAATATATTTTATAAAATTCATTTTCTAAAAATGAATTTGGTTCGTATTCATAATATGGTACTATGTTAGGGAACGTACCCATACTACGTGACACGTTTAGGGGGGGGGGGTCTTCAAAATGTCACGCTTGGTACAAATGAGCGGCGGCGGGCTTAGGTTTTTGGTCACCGGGGGGGGGGGGGGGGGGGTTAAAAAAATTGGTCACGTAGTATGGGTACGTTCCCCGGCAGTCAATCAAGTTATGTTTAATTACCAAACTTTGGTGAATTATTTTTAAAACCTGATTGTGCCTAAATTTAAATGTACCTATACTCGGACGGTGCTAATACAGAACATCCCGATATAATATGTTCTATAGTTTCCGGAAAAGCCAAACATTTTCTACATAAATCATCAATTTTATTTGTATCTTTGATTATACGCTTCCTATAATTTTTAGTAATGACTAAATATCATTATTAGGTATTATTATAGTATATTATTATTACTACATTTAGAAACCATGATATATTAATATTTGTAATGTAATTTAATTTGTATAATTTAATAACTTATAATTTAATTTATTAACCATATTATTCAAAATTTTCAATCTGTAAACTTCACTCGCCATAACACAGGGACATCCCTGTCATGGAGGATCAAATAACACAAAAATCTACACAATGTACTTCTAAGAATAAATAAGTAAATTATTAAAGCTTTAAATTAATTTCTTACTTTATTATATAAATTAATAAATAAAAAATCTGTAAAAATAATGCATATTTAAATGTATATTATAAAGTAGTATGAACGTAAATATCTTTCAAAGGAAGCTTAAAAAATCGGCCCAAATATTTAAGAAGTAGTAATATTGCTACGGTATTTAGCGGACCAAAAAATAAGGCAAAAACAAACAAGAACCTAAAAACCACATCGTAAGAAACGTTATTGTTCAAGACGTCTTTTTGAAATAGATATTTTTCTAAATTCCTTTTCAATATATCTTATATATAAGTACATATTATGACATTATTAGTAATGCGCATTTAAAGAATATTAAAAGTGAATAGTTAAATAGTTCAAAATACTGATGAGTTAATATTTGGATTGATTATAATAATTTCAAGTTGAATACACGAAACCACGACAAATAATACAAGAAAAGAGCGGATGTCAATAGACAGGTACTTGGCTATCTCGGTATTGGTCAACTTTTCGGTGTTATAAAGCGCTTGTTCGCCGATGCAATGAAGCCTACGGCAATTTAATGTAAGTTATCGCCGTAGTATTTTTTTAAAATCGCTCTCTACTTCGCAATAACCTCTTCTAAAGTTTTGAGTACAGGGACTAGTTGCAACATTATCATATTATCAGTGATGCAACATGGACATTTTGTAATCAGTAGCCACAAAATCTGTGGAGTCGCACTTCTCCATGGAAAAAAGTTTCAAAGCATAGATCAATTTTCTTCGTATTCGCTCATTGACAGTTGAATGAGATTTGGTTCGAAACAGTGCCAAACTGTGCGGGCAGTATTGTTTTCGGTGTTTTATTTAATATTTATGAAATGGGACATATGGAATTATAAAATAGAAGGCTTCTTTTTCAAGACCATCTTCAAGATGGCGAAAGGACTAAAGCTCGTCCAAAACGAGAGAAAATTGAACCATCCTGACGGGAATTATGCGTTTCATCCGTTTGCGGTGGAGCGAATAAGCAGCAGGTCCTCTCTCGCGCCCAGAGCCCGAAGTGGCCATCGCATTGTCTGCGACGATTCTACTCTATTTTGCTTCGGGGGCTACAATCCATCCAGTGTTCACGATGTCCCCGTAGACCCCTCTACATGGACGGAAGAGAACCCTCTGTTTAAAGAGTTGTGGAGTTACTCTATCTCCAAAGGAAGGTGGACGCTATTGCCAGTCAAGGAATCTATTCCCGAGGAGTTAGCTTCAAACGCCGTCTGTCTGGAAGGAAAAACCTTGATGGTACGCACTCTATTTTAAGCTTTTATAAAGAATGGAAAGGTTTATAAATAAATGCGACAGCCAAACTACGTTTATTTTATAAATTGGTACAAACATATTATATTTTGAGTGTAGATAGGGGTGAAATGCAGATCCCGCCAATGTGGGGGATTTTAATAAAAATGCACTTTCTAGATGAGAAAAGTGTGGAAAAGTTGAATAAAAAAGAAATTAAGGTGCGCTTGGCAAAATTGAGGGAGATACAGCCGTTTAAAGAATGAATAAAATGACACTTCGTGAACTTGTACTACGCCATTTTGTTACTATTATGTTGGTATCTCAGACTTGCTATTCGAAGGTTGATACGATTGTAGCCAACTTCGTGTGATATATAATAAGGCGCGTAATGATGAAAAACAGAATTAAATAATGGTCACAAACCATGTTACACAAACCTGGCGTAGCCGCGAAACTACTTGAAAACTGGGATGTTTTTCTTGCGTTGACGCGAGTAGGCGTTATAAAGGGGCACAAACCATGTTACATAAACCATGTTACACAAACCTAGCGTAGCCGCTAAACTATTTGAAAACTGGGATGTTTTTCTTGCGTTGACGCGAGTAGGCGTTATAAAGGGGGACAAACCATGTTACACAAACCATGTTACACAAACCATGTTACACAAACCATGTTTAGCGTAGTCTTAGGTTAGGTTACTTTAATTTGGAAGGTGATAAACAGTTTAAAAAATCGTTTAAAAAAAGTCCGCTAGAAAAATTTCATAATTACGCGTCTCATCTATCACATGAAGTCGGCTACAATCGTATCAACCGGTTCTATAGTCGGCTATATCATCAATGATGTTGGCGTAAGCGATTCTGACCTTGTTTTCATACAAATTCTGTACATAGAAGGGTCAAAATCGCAGACAAACTTTTTTAATTCGAAATATTTTTTTCGCGCATGCGCAAAAGCTGCGCGCAAATGAGCGTGTCCGGCCGATTACAGGTTAATAGCAAGTCTGAGATACCAACATAATAGTAACAAAATGGCGTAGTTTAAGTTCACGAAGTGTCATTTTATTCATTCTTTAAACGGCTGTATCTCCCTCAATTTTGCCAAGCGCACCTTAATTTCTTTTTTATTCAACTTTTCCACACTTTTCTCATCTAGAAAGTGCATTTTTATTAAAATCCCCCACATTGGCGGGATCTGCATTCCTCCCGTAGATAGTGCCAAAGAAATTCAACCACAATTTTGAATGTTGTGATGGATTGGAGGGGGGTGTTTATGTGAGGAAAATATAGTAAAATATTATGAATGACACGTAAATGTTCTTGTACAGGGCAGGTAAAGATTTGGGTGAAATGCAGATCCCGCCAATGTGGGGGATTTTAATAAAAATCCACTTTCTAGATGAGAAAAGTGTGGAAAAGTTGAATAAAAAAGAAATTAAGGTGCGCTTGGCAAAATTGAGGGAGATAGAACCGTTTAAAGAATGAATAAAATGACACTTCGTGAACTTATACTACGCCATTTTGTTACTATTATGTTGGTATCTCAGACTTGCTATTCGAAGGTTGATACGATTGTAGCCAACTTCGTGTGATATATAATAAGGCGCGTAATTATGAAAAACAGAATTAATAATGGTCACAAACCATGTTACACAAACCTGGCGTAGCCGCGAAACTACTTGAAAACTGGGATGTTTTTCTTGCGTTGACGTGAGTAGGCGTTATAAAGGGGCACAAACCATGTTACATAAACCATGTTACACAAACCTAGCGTAGCCGCTAAACTATTTGAAAACTGGGATGTTTTTCTTGCGTTGACGCGAGTAGGCGTTATAAAGGGGCACAAACCATGTTTAGCGTAGTCTTAGGTTAGGTTACTTTAATTTGGAAGGTGATAAACAGTTTAAAAAAAGTCCGCTAGAAAAATTTCATAATTACGCGTCTCATCTATCACATGAAGTCGGCTACAATCGTATCAACCGGTTCTATAGTCGGCTATATCATCAATGATGTTGGCGCAAGCGATTCTGACCTTGTTTTCATACAAATTCTGTACATAGAAGGGTCAAAATCGCAGACAAACTTTTTTATTTCGAAATATTTTTTTCGCGCATGCGCAAAAGCTGCGCGCAAATGAGCATGTCCGGCCGATTACAGGTTAATAGCAAGTCTGAGATACCAACATAATAGTAACAAAATGGCGTAGTTTAAGTTCACGAAGTGTCATTTTATTCATTCTTTAAACGGCTGTATCTCCCTCAATTTTGCCAAGCGCACCTTTATTTCTTTTTTATTCAACTTTTCCACATTTTTCTCATCTAGAAAGTGCATTTTTATTAAAATCCCCCACATTGGCGGGATCTGCATTCCTCCCAAAGATTTTTTGAAGTTTATTAATATTATGAGTGTCATTTTTATACAAGAATTGAAATGTAGCTTATCCACCAGACACAATCTGCGAGATCAACATTAGGTTTTGCTTAAATGGCAGCTGTAACCTTAATATCTGTCAATGTGATAGTTATTGAGGTAAATTTTGGGGATCGCTGGCAACGGAATACGCACTTTTTTTGAAAAAATCTTTTGATTCACCTTAATTACATTTAAAGACAACTATTTGCATTGGGGGAAGTGGAAAATATTTTTGTGTAACATGGTTTGTGATACAAAAGAAAGTGCCCCTTTATAACGCCTACTCGCGTCAAGGCAAGAAAAACATCCCAGTTTTCAAGTAGTTTAGCGGCTACGCTATGTTTGTGTAACATGGTTTGTGATTCTGGTGTACGATCTCACAAGACGAAAGCTAATTTTAATTTTACGTAATGAAATTTAGAATGAAATATTTTCCACTTCCCCCAATGCAAATAGTTGCCTTTTAATGTAATTAAGGTGAATCAAAAGGTTTTTTAAAAAAAAAGTGCATATTAACCGTTGCCAGCGATCCCCAAAAATTAATGTTTTTGAATATGTTGGAGCAAGAGCAGTATTTATCATGTTTTCCTCCTGCTGTATATTAGATACACTAATTAACTAAACCATCTAATAAGCAGATGCCTTCTTAGTGTTCTTTCGTATTTGAAAATGGACGCTGCAACATGCATATCGTAACTTATTGTTAATGCCATAACCATTTCACACTTCTTTTACAAAAAAAATAAATTACATGACACGTTTGTAGTTGGTACTAGACACTGAAAATTCGTACTATATGTGTTTATATAGACATCATCAAATGAAAACTAACAAAAATGTGTAACGTCACATTCTATTCCGCTGATACTCAAGACCAGGTGTCATGTTCCATAATAATTCTCATAGAATCTTGTACCATAATTTTCACAGCTCATTTATGACAAATTTGCTCATCTATGACAAATTGTGGAAACAGTGGTAAAACAGTTTCTGCAATATCCAAAAACCACAAATGTGCTATTTCTTGTGTGCAATTTCTTAAATGTTGTGTAGTTGCTCCCTTACAATGTAGCTGCAACATTGTTAAGTGTAGTTTTGTTCGTTACAATAAAATATAGACTCAGTAGATTATCAGTATAATATCTAATCCGGTGGTGGTCTAAAGGGAATGAAAACTCGCCTTTTATATCCTCTGTTTGCGTTGTATATTCAAATCAAATATACATTTACATGTTTTCAAAAGAACTCTGGGCTACATTCGTTACAAGTATCTACAATGATTTTGTCATTAATTTTAATGCTTTCCAGGATAATCAAACAAACCACAGAAATTGCATTTAGATAGGTAAGTCACCAAAATCTATGATTATTAAAAAGATGTGGATTGTTATTTTGTAGATATATGGCGGGACAGGCTCCCCCTTTGGACTGCGCTGCAGCAACATGCTGAGTGTGTACCACACCAGCGGGGACCGGGGTGGCCTCAGGCGAGTCAACACAGTGGGTGAGGCCCCAAGCCCCCAATACGGACAAGCCATTGTTTTCCACGACGGGTACCTTTACACAGTTGGAGGCACCAACGGATACAACTACACATGCGATATTCACAGGTGAGAAGCACTGTGCAAATTAAAATTATCACAACTGTTCAAATATTTGTGTATTACGTTCGATTGTTTAGTTTGCATAAATAATCTTTTTCAATTATCTCGGCAAGTCTTTATTTTCTCATAAAACCATTCGCTAATATACTCAGATCTTATTGTGAAAAATATTTAGCTTAGTATAAACATGATTTTCACAAATGAGTCATATGATTCTTGACGTCTCGGGTGTTTTTTTCTATTTAAAATTATGAGTATAATCCTAATTTTTATTTTTTATTTATTTTTTTTTTTTATTTAAACGCCCAAAGGGCTTTTACATATAACGCAGTACATTTTTTTATTACAAACAAAATAAAGAGTTGACAAAATACAGATATCATAAAATATAGAAAATAAAATAAAGGTTACATAAAATATAAGACGCAAAGTATTCCAGAAGTATCTCGAATGTTGTCCCGAGTGAAGCCGGGTAACCCAGCTAGTATTAAATAATTTTCTAATATCCTCCATATCAACAATAATATTAATAAAAGTGCATAAAATTGGTGTTCATAATAGTTAATGAAACAAGATGAAATAGTTGGCACATAACGGCGTTTAAAGTTTGCCAAGTTAAAAATTGTTATCAAAACATCCATATTGTATAAGTATTTGTTACCAAGACTATGTAAAGGTTGTATTGTTGTATGTAATATGTATTCTTCTTTTCAATATAAATTGGGTAATGACTTGCTTATATTTGGTGAATGGTGTGTTGAATATGTCAACAACATCTTTATAGTAATTTCCCAAATTTTGTATGCGGCGAGCGGGGGTATACAACTGTGATTCTGTGTTGGAGTTATCACAATAGAACGGTAGATATTGCCTCGATGTTGGTTTGCGAGGTATATGAAAAGAAATCAAGTATAATAGTTCATGGCTGTCAATTATTGAATTTATGATTTTATATAAACATGTTAGGTCATTAACTATTCTACGTTCAGATAATTTTAATAAATTGAGTTGGCATAGTAGTTTTCACAGTACTATGGATTTTTAAGGTTATTTTTTATTATGATTTTTAATGATCAATATTATAAATACACATTTTTTAAACTTTAACTCTTAAGCCCGCCTTCCACTGCGAGCGGAAAAGAGTCCAACTGAGCGGGGTTGGAGATGAGCGAAATAGCTTTGACCTTTCACCCAAAAAGAGTTGCTAAGAAGATAGGTATTTGCCTTCCACTGCCCATGCGAGAAATGAGCGAGGCGAGCGGGGCAAAGTCAACGAAAAATGAGAAATGGTTTTGCCCTTCCATTGAAAACTAGTAATTGATGCTCCATCTCGAAGTGAACAGAGTGATTTCTGTGATTTCAAGAACTGATTCTAGTGAGGATGATTTTTTTTGCGCATATGAAATGAAGAAATTTTTGCTTAAAAAAATGCAATGAAATTTTTCTTAAACTTTCTTATTTCCGGCTATTTCATCTCAATGATGGTTTTCCAAGCCGCATCCTTTTTGTCGATATTGCGACATTCTTTGCTAGTCGTATCCTATAAACACGAAAATTGGTAAACAGCTTCAATAAACACCTCCATCTCGACAAAAACGCAGCGAGGGAACTGAATTGGCTACAGTTCTTGAGCGGAGTCCGCTAGAAACTAGTCGGCGATGGTGTGCGCCAGTGAACTCTTTCGGACCTATTTTAACAAGTTCGAGCCGTTCCGCTCACCTTGTTCTTGATGGAAGCACTTGTATGCAGTCACACGTTTGCGAGTCGTGAACCTATTTAACTCATTCAAACTCGTTCGAACCTATTTAACTCGTTTAGTCCGCTCTGCTCACCTTGTTCTTGATGGAAGCACTTGTATGCAGTTAACGTTTGCTAGTCGAGCGGAGTCCGTACAGAGTCTGCTCCGCTCGCAATGGAAGGCGGGCTTTAGGAGTTGACAAAAAACTTCAATAAATAAAAAGATATTTTTGATAAAGCGATATTTTTTATCTTTATTTTATTTATTAGCGTTATGAACAGTCTTTATAAATTCATATATGACAGTGATAAGAATATTTATGTCATTGACCAATAAAATAATGACAAAATGAAATTTAGAACCGTAATACAAAAATACACAACAATACATATACCTGATATAAACAAAGGGGTATTTCCACTTTTTTTTATTGCTTAAAAAAATAAAGCAAAAAAATTACGATGATCGTAGCATTTTTATTCTATTTTTATGTTAACACCTTGTTTGCCGCTCGTGCACCGGTGTGTCATGAGATTTTACACGCGATTTTGACCCTTACGTATAAAGAAAGTGTATGAAGAACACGGTCAGAATCGCTTGCTCTATTATCGCCCTTTACCATAGCGAAACCTGCAATGCGCCTAGTCACTCCAAATAATTTATATTAATCATTTACCAGAGCGCGGGAATGTGCGCAGTTCTTGCGCATACGCGGGAAAAATATGTTTATCTACGATTTTAACCCTTCTATGTACAAAATTTGTGAAGGTCAGTGTCAGAATCGCTGGACACGAAGTGTCATTTCTGCCGCCGGATGCCGCGTCGTAATTGGTGGTGCTTTTTGCTGGCCTACCCCGGCAAACAAGAGGTTAACAAATAAATTTTCTACAGCGAGTCAAAGTTTCCCATTTTTGAATTACCGCTAAAACAATATTTTGGGGCGGGGCTATCGTGTAACGTCATGAGCGTGGACGCTCACTGACAGTGTTAATTTATGCTGGCCCAATTGAGCGACGCTTGTGACGTAACATTCCCATTTTCAAACTATGGGCCGTTTTGATTTTGTCAGTTTTAGACCGTTTTTAAAATCAATAATATTGAATGAAAACATTTTTAGTGGGATGATTAAAATCAGAAAAATTATCTTTAAATATTCCGTAGATTTTCAACGGAATCCCTCGTTTGTGGAAATACCCCATTCTGATAAAGTGCATCTTCTTACATAAATCTACAAAAAGTGTTCAATGAAATTTTTCCAAGGTTTACATTTAAATTTAATGGATATCAAAAATATCTTTCAGGAAGTGATTTTATTTAAATTCGAACTGCTAAAAGTAGAAGAGGAAATGTGATGAACTAAAAAAAGAGAAATAAATGAAATATTAAGATTTTAGTTAAACATTTGGCATTCGATCGAGTGTTATTTTCGTGTTAAACATATCAATTTTTGGGCATAATCTTTTAAATGTACTACAGTTTCTTCTTATGAATACATTTTATAAGAAGAACATTTTATAACTAACATTGTATCGGTAATATCCGAAGACAAAATTAAGGTACAAGTTTGACACTTCCATTGCAGTGCTTTGTACCATGCGTGGGCATGATTCTTCAACACTGCAAATGCAGGATCCGGCCCCTCAGGGTTAATAGAATTGTTAATTACAAACTCAAAATTGTTGCTACATTTTATGAATGTAGGCACATTTGAAGTTACCTTTACAAATAACTTTTAAATGCTCCTACAAAGAGTGTTGTTTTTATTGGCCGGTACCCACGCTCGTTCATGCTAGATGGTTTTTAACCCCCGACGCAACAAGGGGGTGCTATAAGTTTGACTGTGTGTTTATGTGTCTGTCTGTGGCATCGTAGCTCCTAAACGAATGGACCGATTATGTTGCGGTTTTTTTTTGTTTGAAAGCTGACGTGATCGAGATGGTTCTTAGCTACAATTCATGAAAAATCTGTTCAGGTGTTTCAAGGTCATCAGCTCTTTTCTGTCGGGGGTTACTGAAAATTTTGAAAATTTTATTTATACACCAATCGAACATGTCTCAGTGTGTGCACCTTCTTGCTTGGTGTTTTTTTGTTCAATGCGAAAAAGATTCAAGGTCCGTAATTCTTGCTCGATGTTCAACAGAAATGTACAATGCTACAAGTATAAGTTGGCAAAAAGGGAGGACTCAGTCGCCTGTGTCACAACGATAATAGGTGTGGTTGCCAGATTAAAATACAAAGTGTAGGTTAGTTCAGGCTTACGTCACCGCCAACATTTGACGGAGTCTGTATCGAGCTGCTTTAGCGTGTGGACACAACGACGAGCATGGTTCCAAGTCAACATGTTCGTTCAAGCCAAACCGTCGAGCACAAATATACGTGTATATTAGTGTTTACATTCACTTGCTCTTCTGCCTTTTCACACAGGTTAATACAATATTACTTAAACTTTCAGATTGCACCTTAAAACGAAAACCTGGGAAGCCATATACACCTGCACCGGCAATACATCGGACGAGCCCCCCGGCCGCTACCGCCACGAGATGGCCTTTGACGGACTGAACATCTACATCCTCGCCGGCGGGACTGCCGAGACCTCTTTTGACTTCACCAATATACCCATCTTCAACATAGAAACTAATACCTGGCAGTTTAAGAAATCATTACCCGATCCTCGCTTCGACACCGCTAACGGATATCCCAGTCCTCGAATGTGTCACAGCGCGGTGCAGGTCAACAATCCCAATAACATACACGTCTTCATCATCGGTGGAACCGGAGGCCAGACTATATTCAAAGATATATGGCGCTTGGAAATCCCGTCGCTTCAATGGACGCTCATGATGAAGTCCGTCCTCCCCAAAAAAATACATTTTCATTCTTCCACCATCACCCCGGCGGGCTGCGTGTTCACATTTGGGGGAGTTCAACTAAAAGGCACCACATACATCCGTACCAACACAATGTATAAAACCTGGATTCGCATTCCCAAACTCAGTGAGATGTGTTGGGAGGCTATTCTACACTACAATCCAGAAATAGGTAATGTCAACAAAACAAAGTTATTGTTGTCGGGGATTCCACTAAAATTTGTTGAACGCCTCCAATAATTGTATTTCCTTTTAACTTTAAAAGCCGACTAACAATTTGAAACAAAACATAATGATGGCCTATTTCTAAACGAAGCCTAGTGAAGTGCACCTGATCTAATATAAATTCCTCAAAGTCAGAATTTATATTTAATTATCCTAAATGAGTTTATGTCTTAATTATTTCGAAAAAAATGTATTATATTTAAAGAAAATTGGTTTTTCGTTTTTATTTATTGCAAAATAAATTATCTGATGAAGTTATGAACTTTCAAAGTGCACTTGGGTAAAATGTATGCAATTGTGTCTCATGACATCACGCGAGACACTATTCATAATTTGAATGGCAGTGCTGTATTATTGCTGCGCCAGTCATTGTATGTACTGTGACATCACATGCTAACTGCCCACCCTCACATATCAGCATTTTGACGGCTTATATTTTCGATATTTTCCAAAAAGTTATGTCCACAGCGTGCTCTAATATGATACATTTGTAAGTAATGTGAAAGTCCCCAAAAATAAATGCTTGGGAATTTAGCCGTCACTAAAAAATAGTTATGAATACCAATTTTGAGTTAGTGATGCAATTTTATTATGAATTGTGTTCTGACGGCGGATTCCCGTTCTTTATCCTTGACTAAAGACATGTCGTTAACGTACCTACCCCCCTCATTTTGGCTTTGTGTGCTGTCTCACTCGCTCTGCTTTGTACCTAGGCTGAAATGAAGGGGTTAGGTTTGGGGACATGTCCTTGGCTAAGGGCGGAGAACGGCAGTCCGCCTCTTGATACTGTTAAAAATCTCAAATACATTCTAGTTTGACTGGGAGAGTATATAAACTACACAAATAAATTAATTTATGGAAATGAGTTGTAAATTTGTCAATTTTGAATTTTTATTAAAATAATGTTTGAATTCCCTGGCGTTGCCCGGTCTTTACGCAGAGTTTTTCGAAATTTAGTGATACGGCGACTTTCCTCTTGTTTTGAAGTGTACAATTTTTTTTACATATTGATAAAAATTAATTAGAAAAAATTATAACCGCCATTTTTAGAAATCTGTGGTTTTTGAAATGCCTCACTATAGAAATAGGCCATCGATATTGCAGACACCAATTTGTAGTTTTAAGTCATTGTGATCTCACTCCCGCATAGCAAATTCTTAACGGCGATGACTTTGCAATTTCCAAAATCTCAAGCTTTCTGAATCTCCTTCTATTTTTTGTGACCATTGTAGCTGGGCAAAGAAGGAATTGTGAATTTTGGGATGAATAAACTTTTGGGGCGCTTTCGGAGTGCTCTAAAGATTTAAAGTAATATTTAATCCATCGTCATTTAAATGTAGTAGAATAGATCACTGTAATTCATAATAATATTATTATAATCATTGTAAAATGTTATATACAGGGTGTAACAACACGTATCAGAAATTTTAACCGGCGATTCTTAAGCATATTTGAATTAAAAAATGCTGATGCCATTTTACTGTCCGATAACATTTTTTTTATATTAAAAACATTAAAAATGTTTTTACATCACACATCGCAACTGACTTTTTTTTATATGAACTCCACACAGGAGGCTCTGAGGAAAATAATTTCCCTCAGGGCCTATGTCATCTGAGATGCCGTGTGGTTATGTGAGCTCACAATTTTTTGAGGAGACGAAGGAATGAACATTGGTCTTGGAGAGTTCATGTTGTAGGAAGGAGGAAACACAGAGGCCGACAAATCGGCCGAGCTGTTGAACACAAGAACGAGTCGAAGAAATGACCCGTTCTCATGTGACAAATGTCGACTGTGTACATATGTTGGGCACGCGTTTGGCGTGTTTCCCGACTATGCACCGGTGCCGAAGGGATCAATGATGCTAGTTCCTCGGAGCGTCTTCCATTGAAATACCAGTAGAACAAGGATAGCATTCCCACCCGACTGGTTAGGAGAGTAGCGCATTTATAGACCAGCGTGTCTTGATAAGTGTTGTCTCGTTCTAGCAGTAAGTTAACAAATCCACGGGATTAGCGATGTGTGATTGAAAAACATATTTTTTTATTTTTAATAGAAAAAAATATATCATCAGACAGCAAAATGACATCTACATTTTTTACTTAAAATTCGCTCAGGAATCGCTGGTTAAAATTCCTCAGGTTTGTGCTGTTACATCCTGTATTTCATGTCCAAACTGCAATATTTTTTGGATTTCAAAGCACAGATTGTACGTAGCTAGTCATGGTAGCTTCACTTGATGTATACGTATTTGTAACAGAACAATCTTTAGCAATACAATATATTGTGTAATTACTTTGATGTTTCAATGTAATGACTCCTATGATGTAAATAGCATAAATTGTAACTTTTGATTCATTGAAAAGCAACGTAATACATAGACAAAAATAAATTGTGTGGATTAATTTTTTTATGGTTACTAGACAAAATTTATTCATAGAGCACCAAGGCAATGTAAATCAATCAAATAAATATGACAAAACTACTTCTTAGAGGTGGGCGTCAGTTTATTTTTCAAAACAACCAAAGCCGTTTCAGTTTCTCAAAATAAGCGGTTACTTGAAACTGTTTTAAAAAAACGTAATAAATTCTTATATTTTATTTGCACTATACCTTGCTTTGTTCTTTCATTGCAAAGGTTTAATTATGAAAGTACCAATGTACCTTTTTTTATTTTTTTTATTTGATATTTGTATTTTTTACAGTAAATATACAATTTTTACATGATACAGTGTTATAAATGAAAATGAAAATAGCCTTTCCTCACCATAAAGAGACAATATAGCTCTTGTGTTCGTTGAGGGAATTCTAGCTAAATTATATAAAATCATGTAAGTAAATAATAGAATACTGCAATTAACAACAAAAAGATAAGTAAGTAAAATGCAAGATTTAAAAATAAATAAATAATAACAGAGCATCGTTATTAAATTAATACTGAAACTTTTCTCGGTTAACAGTTGCGACAAAACCTTTTCTTTGCAACGAGTTACGGCTTGCATACAGCGTTGCCGAATTTTGGGCAGACCATTGCAGATGGGTGCTTAATTTTTGGTGGCCGTTTCTTAGGCATTGAGCGGAAAGCGTTTCTTTATAGGTGTACGGATATAGCAGTTTGATGAAGTGTTGCGGGGAGCTGTTTTAAATGTTTCACACTGAATTCTCAAACGATTTATGCTTTATACATGGGAATCTTTTCTTTTACATTTTTTTAAAATGGTTACCCCAAAATCTATGAACTGTTACAACCGTTTCGGAACTCGAGCATTTATGAAAAATTGTTTCACATTATTTTACCCACCTCTGATGCACATTAAAAAAATGCCTCAACCGGGATTTGGACATTGGGCCCTTGCACTAGCCGGATTACTCTAACGGGGCATACATTAATTATGTGAGCTCACAATGGGGGGGAGGGGTCCAGTAAAATCTCATCAAATCTCATTTAAATCGGGGGGGTCAATAAAAATCTCACTTCAATTTTAAAAGCATATAGTTGTATATTATTATTGAGATAATAAAACATATAATAAATTGCTTCAATTCTCTTGAAGGGTCCCAAATTTTGTCCGCTGAAAAACCTTACGACGCGAGTGCGGACCCAGCGAAATCCATCCTACCGTACCCCATCCCGCCCCACCGTATCCCATTACCCCCCCACCCTCCCACCGTTGAGGTAAATACAACCGTGACAATAGCTGCCTCAGGTGAACAGGTAGCCTCACAATTATATTTACCTTCTCAACAGGGGGAGCATAATGGGGCGGGATGGGATTCTTTGGGGCACCGTTCACGTTGAAAACTTATGCACTATTTCCACAGTCGCGAAATCTCACGTGCGAGGGAGGGGGGTCGCACAAAATCTCACTTAATCTCACCAATGGGGGGGGAGAGGAGTCTGGATTGGGGAAAAAACTGCTCACGTAATTAATGTTTGTCCCCTAAACTACTAAGCTCTTAAGGCTGTCTGTAGATCTGCTTTGCTAAATCAATATGTATTATAAATATTTTTTATCTAATACGTTTTAAGATTTTCACGGCCAAAAGCATTTTCGTTATTTGTTTTTGGGGTAGTTATGCCGTGTTGCGCTACCTCCTTTAGCCAACGTTTCGGACATCGTTGCAGTGTCCATCATCAGGGCAGATCCATTAGATGTATCTGCACTGCAGACACACTGCAACGATGTCCGAAACGTTGGCTAAAGAAGGAGGTAGCGCAACACGGCATAACACCCCAAAAACAAATAATGAAAATTTTTTATCTTTTCTTATTCCTTTTTTATATGTGGTACTATGAACCCTTATATTTATTGTCTGAACCTTTTCACTAAGCGTAAATCGCGTTAAAAAGCGAATAAGTCAGTACCCACTGTGAGTATGAAACTCGATCCGTCCGACTACTAGCCAAGCATCCTAACCACGAGCTATTGACCAACTCACGGTGGGACTATAAGTTACCTCAACAGTGTAGAGCAGTTGCCTCGTTAGTGAACGGTTCCATAGATCGATTCATGGTTGTAGAAAACCAATTTTATATCTAACATGTTTTTTACCTAATGTGTGATTTTCTTTATCAATTTTTTTTTTAGTTTTATTAATTTGAAATAAATTGACTTTATTTTTGATTAGTACGTTGATTATTATAGTGTAATAATTGAAGATTGAAAGTCTTCAAAAAACAATGGTGTTTCTGTTTGTACATATGTAATAAGATGAAATGCTGTTTATTTATTCTAAATATTACTTTGAGAAAATGTGAAAGTGTGATTGAAGCAATGTATATTATGTCTATATATTAGCAGAAGGAAGATAGTTTTAAGTCCAATTTAAATTATGCTGTATATTATTATTTTCGTAATTTTTTTTTTTTTATATTTTCTTTTATTTTAAAGAAAAGGTAAAATTTTATTTAGGACTACCACATTTAATACGCATTGATTTCTAAAAACAATTTTTCTTTCTTTAAGAAACCCAAACTTTGATTGATTAAAATGGAAAAGAAGTAGATCAAAAAACTTTTTTATTATTAATTATACATCGTCAACAATAGACGTAAAATATTAATTTTGATTTGAATGAAATGGTTATTAAATTGCAATTTTTTCCATCTCCGATAACTGAAATAGTGGTTTCTTATTTTAATTAAGTTGAATCGAAGCATTATTTCAAAAAAGTATTGGTATCAAGATAAAATTTTACCACAGAAAACAATAGAAGGCATTATTAAATAAGTTCAAAAAATCAAGTTAGATTTTCTCATTATTTGACAGAATGGACAGTGATTGCGGTTATCAAACCGGTCCGCAATCATTGAAAATATTTAGCAAAATTTTGGTGCATGTATAGTGGAATCCGTTTATAATGACATCGAAGGGAAATGATAAACATGTCGCACTAAGCGTCATTCAAAGCATTTTGTAGAAAATAAACAACCTCCCTTTTTTGTTAGGTATATATTATGTACGTATTTTTTTTAATAGAGAGAAACACAGCGTATTAACCCTCCGAATGTTCGAGAATATTCGCTTTTGGTGTCTCTAACAAAATTACATTTTACGAAAACTTTTTGTTATTACCGCTTCATAATTAAAGCTCTATAAATGAAACTTTTCTGAACGTAGCCGAATAGTAAAAAGAAAGGTTACAAAATAGGCTTTCAAATTATTATATTACAAATAAATATTAAAATTTAGAACGCAAACATTAAAAATACGTAAAAATGACTCACTTGATGTTTTTATGTGAAAACGGTACTAAAATCACAGAAATCACAGATTATGTAAACAACAATACTTATTCTATTGTATATATGTGTAATAAACACTTTTGTCACCTCACTTTTTTATCATTTTATAAAAATTTAAATGTGGAGCGCGGTGGAGCAAATTTGCGCGGGTAAATATTTTTGTAAACTACACGACTGACAGCTGATTCCTGTTATGTATTTCCAAAGACAACTTGATAGGGATGTGCAGCTTGATCTACTATCTACCTTTTACTTTTTGTTTTAGGGATGTAACTAAAACAATAACGGAATTAGAACGATTTCTATGGAAACACACGCGCTAACGTATAAACACGCTTATTGTACTTGACTGCTGTCCTATTTTTAACGCTTATATCTACTTACGTTGCGGAGGGGTTAAATCAAAGTAAAAAATTTACATGATAAATAAGTACATTATATATTTTTTCATTTTTACACAATGTTATGTCGATCTTTAAAATGCCTTATCAAAATCATTGAGATTGTCGATTGACCAACCCCAAATTTCTTTGCGAGAGATGAGTTTGATTCTCCATTTTCTAATCTGCATATTATTGTACCTTTCGCCTCAATCGTAAATGCTTTATGACGACGTTGAGATGTCATTTTTTTCACAAATCACTAACAAACAATGCTTGACCTTCAACTATCAATTACTTAGTGAGACTCAAAACAAAAACAAGCCACGAGCCACGCGAACATCGTCGGGCGTCACGTGACCCTCCCGAACACTGCCGAAGGTGTTGGGAATCATGTCAGTCACTAACCGGACATCATTTATTAAAAATGGGTCATAATAAGCGACATGTCACTATAAGCGAAGTCATTATATCCGAATTTTTTACAAAGAATTTTATATGAAACCAAACTTTGCTGCGTAATTACTTTATATTAAGCGGTTGGTCAATATAGGCGGAGTCATAATAAATGGATTCTACTGTACATATTGCATTTATGTACAATGTTGTTTCAATAATAGAAAAATGTTTTATAACTAGAAAACTATTTCTGCCTCTCTGTTTTCACTTGACATATATTGAACATTATCCCTATGATGCATTTACATCTTTTCATTATTATTTTGAATATTGTAATAACTATGCGACTAATAGAAATAATCCAGTATTTATTATTAACTAGCTGGTCCCGGCATGCGTTGCTATGCCATTTAATAAAGAAATTGTTTCTCCCTGAGTGTCCTTTCCCTTTCGTCCCTTTCCCCTTCCGCCTCCCCTTCTTCTCCTGCGTCCTCTTCCCCTCTCGCGTTCCCACTCCGTACCTTCCCTCTCCCCCCCTGAACCCCCCTCCCGAGTTCCCCTCCCCACTCCTAGGTCCCCCTCCCCCCTCCCAGGTTCCCCTCCCCCCCTCCCACTTTCCATAGCAAGAGCCACTTCCTCGCATGCCACCAATAGCAGTTTTTTTATACAAATTTCATAATGCCAGAGCTCACCTGAAGTTTTATAAAAACCTTGTCCTGACAATAACAAACACACAAAAAAAAGAATTATTCAATTTGGTGCAGTCGTCCGAAAGTTATGCGTTTAGCAACACATTCAGCGATTCATTTTTATATTATAGATAAGTTGTGGTCACTTTGTGATAAAAATTCTTGATAGTAACAACAGCGGTAGTAGGCTACAATCATAGAATAAACAAAAACACAGAAATACCACATGGACGAATTTTTCATGATCTAAAAGTCTGACCATTCGTTAACCCCTCAGACCTCGACGATATTTTGTCAGAGGGTCAAAATATTTCCACTGTGTAATAAAATCCTAATAAATGGAATATTTCTGAACATATCCGAAAACTAAAAACTGATTTTGAAATGTGAAAAAATACGCTTTCAAATTTTATAAATCAAACCTAACCTAACCTAACCTTCTTACTAAAATTACTGAAACATATTTTATTTGACAAATGTATCGTAAACGTTACTGTCACCTCGCTTTTTTGTTCCCAAAATTCCCAAAGCTTCATAAATTTTATTCAAATTTTGATCCATAACTATTCACTAACACCATTTATATCACATTTCTCACTATGATAGTAAGGGAGACACAACGTTTTCTATGAGACCTGTATGAGTTGTTCGGAAAACCGAACAAATAGACTTGATGTTTCACCATTATTATAAAATTCACACGTTGGATGGAAATATACAATGTCTGGCCAGTATAAGAGATGCAGAAGGCATTTTTAGTGTTCTTCTTTATTCTATGTCTAAAAAAACATTGTGAATAATTTGTGAATTTTTATTTATTAATTAATTTGAGTAAATCTGTATAATGGTCGTCTCAGGTTTTAGTGTCTGTTGCATTTTTCCAGAGTGACTCCCAAATAAGCAAGGCATAATATTGTATAATATAGATAATTCAAATTTATTGTTATACTTTTTTTAATAAGATTATTCATTAGACATGAGATTTGAAACCGAACAGAAATATGTATCTGTTTGTTCAAGGATTAAATCCAAATTAGATTGTATAAGTTAGCCAATGTGTTATGATCTTATAGTATAGAAGTGTTTATTTTGCTCTATTCCAATCTATATTAACGTACGGCATTATAGGATGGGGAGGTTGTGCAGCATCCATTCTTTACCCTCTAGTGACAATCCAAAAACTTTTGCTAAGGATCAACTTTGAATGTTCCCCCGCTTATCCATCAGAGCCACTTTTCAAGAAACTCGCAGTACTAGACATTCGCCAACTGTATATTAAAATAGCTCTCATCCTTATATTTATAAATGGGTTTTAAAATCATTATTTAATAGGTAACACTTGGGGAGGAGGCTAGATTTTTTTCTGTCTTCAAAAACGTTTTTTTTTAAATCTTCAGACCCTTGATATCAAAAATTGTATCAATAAAATTTTGTTTTCATCACTTAATTCAAAATGAAAAATCAAATAAATATTTATTTTTTATATCCTTTCACTGGTAATACCACACTAAATAGAACCCATTGACATTCAAATTGCCAATCAGGGAAAGGAGACAAACCATATGTTTATCACTGATAATATGCAAAGAAGTGACATTTTACAAATCCTCTTATTTTGGCCATATAGTATCGTACCTTGGTCATAAAATTCAGTAAAACTGTGTGTATTGTACATGGTTCCATGACAGTTGATCCCCGGCAGTTGTGTGGTCATCACCAACTTTTGAATAAAGGCCTGCTCCAAACATTTGGGATCCCCAAATAGATGATAAATGTATTATGTTCTCAACTATAATCAAATCAATTTGATGGTAAAACTATTATTTACATACACTACATAATAATGATATGTATTTTAGTTGTTAGTGAGATGTATGTTACACACTTTATACTTTACCAACTGAACTAATTAGGTAACCTATCATATCCTACCATAGCTGAAATTCGAATGTTAATTTCATATTCATGAATGATTTTCATGTTTACAAATATGTAAATAATTACAACTTTGATATAGGTACATTTATTATTTTGTATAACAGCTCAAAAACCATAAATAAAATAATACTAAAGGTTTGTGAATGCTGACATTTTTCTGTAACCCTGATTTATAATTTTTGTTTTACTCTAGTATTAAGATGATTTTTTTTGTTTTAGGTTACGAGTCCTTTTGGTCTCATTTGCGCCCTTGAGATAAATTTCTAATTCTAACAAGTGTTAAATTTGTTCAACCAACATCCATCCTCCTATCTCATATTCCCCACGAGATATTTTTACCCTTTTCATTGTTTATAGTATTCACTGTACTTAAATTTACCAATAAATTTGACGGCCTCCATGGTCGAGGAATGAGGCTCTCGACTAGCAATCCGAAGGTCACGGGTCCAAATCCCGGCGTGCATAAGTAAATTTTAATTGTGGTATTTCACAATTTAATCATTTAAAAAGATGTTATGTGTATTTGCGACATGTACCAGAGTGAAAGATACTTTCACTATCACCTGGCGTAAGACCACCATCCAGAATTGAAGCGTTGCTTGAAATGGCTTTAGCCGTGTTTGGTTAACAGAACTGAACAGTTAGGAACTTCTCCACCTTCCTCTTCCCCATCTCCTTCACCTCCCTACTTCTCGCTACCTTCAGCCTCACAGCATACCCCAATTGGGGATGCCATAGTCTCACTGGCTCCAGGCGGTTGGGAGCAGTTGGGACTCTTGCGCAGTATTCACATTAAAAAAAAAATGAATGTCATTGATTTTGCTATGTAAAATGCATGCCAATATGTAAATAATTGCTTTGTATGTGATATTCTTCATTAAATAAAAATATATACACTGAAAGAAGTATTTAATTTTAATCCTGAAAAGTTCAAATGTATTTATTTTCAGAAAAAACTTGATGAAAAAAAAATTCATGGATTACCACAATATTACACAACTTTTTTTATTTGTGTTATTACAAAACACTTCCATATACGGTAGGGTGCTTCAAAAACATATGAAAAGTCTTTTCTTTTGAATTATCTATGGGGCACCCTTTCATGGGTTTCCAAGTGCTAAATGTTATACTTTTTATTTCAGATTTGTAAATGGGGTTTCATAAACATGCTTCCTGTTGTTTACAATACTGCGGTGGTGGGGAGAGGGCTGTGTTTGACCTATGGGGGCATACATTAATTACGTGAGAAGTTCTTCCAATCTAGACCCCCCCCCTCCTTGATGGGATAAATTTGGGCCTCTTCTTATATTCTTTTGAAGTAACGTAAGATTTTGTTGAACCCCCCCCCCCCTTTTTGAGCTCACGTAATTAATGCATGCCCCTTATCTGTGGCTTATTGAATTCTGCATGCAATGACATGTTTAGTCTGAAGCGTTACAATCATTTTTTGTTTTTTAATTAGCTCCACACAGGAGGCCCGGAGGAAAATAATTTCCCTCAGGGCCTATGTCATCTTTGGGGATGCTGTGTGGAGGGTCTTTTTAGGAAAGGAAGTAGAGCAAGTTCTGGGAAGGAAAAGGGTAAGAGGGGTGGGTAAGAACTGAGGGTCAGTTTGTCCAAGAGTGACTGATGTATGAATCAATCTCTCCCACTGCAGTGCAAGGCGATGATCTGAGAGATTCTTTCTGGAGAGGATTGATCACTACCCTAACCATATTTTCAAAACTTTGATCCAAGCGACCCAAGGTTTGTAGAAAATGCGTTTAACAAGGTTAGCTTATACGGGCCTTTTTCGAAAAAAAAACTCATCAGGCCACTTTCGAAATTTCGAACTCATGGCGTAGCTCAAAGTAAAACACTGCCACTTGTATTGCAGTTTTCAGTTAATTCAAATTTCCCAGTGGAACATGGACTTCAAGCTATGTCATGAATTTTTAGCCAATCACCGCTCTACCCCCTCGATGAGCTAACCTTGAAATGCATTTTTCTACTAACCTTGGTAGCGACCTCTAAAATTTATTTAACCCGGCGTGAATGAGGTGAAAAATTGTTACACCAGCTGCGAGATGGGTATGACATACCCTAATATAGAATGGTCGATTTTGATAACTGAAATGACACTAGAATAATACGTATTACTGTAAAATATTAATAAGCTTTAGGGAAATGAGGTAATATGATAAAAATAACCCAGTTCTAGCTTTAAAAGTATTTATATTTCTATAAAAAACAAAGTAGTATTTTTTTTAAATATTAAAAAACTATGACTTAATATCTAAAAATTTGGAAAATTGAGACCAACTGTGTACACAAAATTGAAGAATGAATCAGTCTTATATATTTTTTTTTTAATGTTCTTTATTCAGTAAAGTTTATACATTACAGTAAATGGATAATTTTTTGGCCATCACACTAGGCACATGCCCGTGTTGTAGTGGCCAAATAATAATAAATAATAACACAAAATAGTTACACCGTGTACAATAGTTACATATGTCTTATATGTAACACAAAATAGTTACACCGACTATGAGGTCGGGTATTACGTACCCGCTCTATGTTTGCGCATGTGTAGTTTACTCCGCCGCTGGCACAGCACTGTTACGGTCGCTTAAATTCACTCCCCGCACCACCCCCTCCAGCTACCGAGTAAGCCAAGTTCCAGGAATCGCACAGTTAAGAAATATTTTGTGGTTTACAAATCGGTGGGTATGAGATACCCGACCTCATTCATGCGGGATTAAAGGAAAAAAAAATAAAAAAATTTTGGCTATTGAAAGCATTTGTAGGGGTGTTCCGATAAAAAGAAAAACTTTTATTTTTTGAAGCAGCCTAATGTACGCACAACAAGTTTATACATCTTCAAAATATTATGAAACAGCGGGACTCAGTTCAAAGACACAGACCGTTATGCAACTTAGGCTTTTTTATGCGAGTCAATTATCCAGGTCCAGTGGGACTATGGCATTCCCAATACTGGAATATTTTGTGAGACCGTAGGGCACGAGAAAGAGAAGAGGAAAATTGGAAAACTGGCTTTTCACATCTAGGAAACGAAGAAAAGTGTTAGGTTTGTTTTTATTACTGTTTGTTACTTACTAGTTCTCAATAATAAAAAAACTTCAGTGAAACATATTATGGCTTTAAAAAATATATATTCATACAGATCAACAAATAATGCTGATTCTGAATATCTTAATTTTATTGTAAGTATGTAATTATGTGTATAATTAATAAATTGTCATTTAAAAATGCACAAAACTATAATAATTTAATTTTATACCCTGATGATGCTTGTGTTAAGCAAAACCATAATAAATAAATCGAGGTTATAAACAAAGTAATTGTTTTATTTCATTTTTTTACATTAGCTCCACACAGGAGGCCCTGAGGAAAAACATTTGCTTCATGGAATGAGAAAGACAATCTTTATGAATGTTGTGTGGAGGTTTTTTTTAGGGAAAGGAAGGAGCAGAAGTTCTGGGAAGGAAATAAGGTATGAGGGGTGGGTAGGAATCTGTGGGTCAATGTGTCTAGGTGGAGGTGATGGCTGGAGAGATCTAGTTAGGTCTTTTTCAACCAAACTATCCCGATGGGCATAGCCAGGTTTTGATTTAGGGTGGGGCAAAAAACAAAAATCCAGAGTAGGTACTAGACTCCTACAACGTATTCATGGTTTAGGCTCTATGAATACAAACGCCACTCGGTCGACAATCCCAAAGGTCATGTATCGGCCAGATAGGGTGGGGCAAACGCCCCACCGTGCCTACGCGGGTGAAACGGATATTTGCATACATTTTTTGTATTCATTAGTATATAAATTGTTTTTTTTTTAATCTTTTCTATTCTACGTTATTTTGTCCATTTTTGCATTATTTAGAAATATGGAAATTATTACTTTGCACGACCTTTGCATACATTCCGGAATAAACGATTATTATTATTATTCAAGAACTTCCCGCAAATTTGTAATTAGTTTTTTTGCTCTCGATGCGAGTTTATAATATCTGTTTATTCTCCTTCCCCAAAACAGGCGTTCAAAATACCGTTATTTGCCATAATAATTTATTGATCGCTGTGTGAAAGAAATCAAATCCATATCAATAATAATAAATATCAATATTTTCTGATATAACCGACCCCGGTTTTTTTCTTCCACATTAAAAATATAGAAATGTTGTCGATGACTTCTGTCAACTTCTATGGATGAATGTATTTTGTTTATGGATGAAATCAAATTTTGAATATGAACCGTAAACGCACGTTAATATTGATTTATAAAACGATTTGTGTTTTTAATATCTTATATCTAAGCAATCATTTCAAGCGCTACAGTTTTTAATTTGTTATCTCTTTAGGCCTTTGGATAATTTCCACAGTTACACGTTCACAAGGTATTGGCAGTATATAGATTTTCACTTATTACCCGCCGAATTCAATATCATTTTTGCCCTGTTTGATTTGATTGATAGGTATATGGAATGTTTTTGTTTTCGTAGTCCTAATAAATTAATTGTAACATTCAACGGAAGTTTGTGTTATTTAGACTATTGTCACTAATGGAAATACCTACGTAATAATTCATTGACACTGTACTTACCTACGTTTATTTGGCGTATGTTTTTAGGTAAATAACAATGGATGAAATAAATTAGAAAACAACGGGTTCAAAGCAAAACATAACTTGCGCCTCGTCAAATCATGTTTAATGTTAAGTATTATTCTTGCTGTGCATTGCAAAAACGCCTTAGATGAGCAGGTTGAGAACAAAATGCACAATTCATCTCCCTAAAGTGGGTGATCGACGTACGAGCCTATACCGCGGTTTTAAAAAAACCGTCGGTTTTACTCGCGGCTGGTTGGTGCTGATTAGGGAATGCAATCCCGCAAGACCATGTCAATCCAGGTATTTGCGGGACTGAACAATCTTAGTCCCGCTGGATCCAGGTATTTGCGGGATCCAGCAGGGTGGACTTAGATATCTAATCAATCGTATAATAAAGACCTAATACCTCTATCTACCAACCTTGTTTTTAGAGTTTTAAACTTATACCTAATCAAACAAGTTCTTTGGGACATTTTAAATGGTTTATTAATATACCTTTAGTTAGACATAGGTAAAGTTGTCATAAATTGGCAAAGAACTTATTCTTAATAATAAGACATAAGTTTACATAACAACTTAAATTTAAATAATAATGTTCACACGATAAACAATATTCTTGTACAATAAGCATCATAAGTTTAAACATTATTTTGGAAATAGCTTCGTAAAAAAGTTAAAGTATTAATTGTGCCGTCTGATAAATGGCTTCTGATATTGGACACAAGGTAGCCAGCGGCTGAAAAAGCTGATTCAGCTTCCACGCTGGTTGGCACAATAGTCATTAGCGCATTGTAAGTGAATTGAAGGTATGCGCCTTTTAATCCACTGGACTCTAAAGTAATTCATTTCCTTCTTTATCAAAACCTCCACCGCGCGCAGAGTAACACGTATGAACTACGCTTCTCTGTAATCCCGCCAGTCCCGCAAAATTTTCGACCGAGATTAGTCCCGCAAAATGTCTGCGGGATCTCGGTATTTCGGGATCCCGGTATACCGGGATTGCATTCCCTAGTGCTGATCGACTAGCGAGTAAAACAGTCGTATCGTAGTCGAATTGAGGTTAACATGTCTTGTTCGGAGTCTGAAGCTTTGTGTTATCTTGGTATTATAGCATACCACGAATTAAAAATTATTATTAAATAAAATTTAATAAATTAAGAATTTTTATTAATAATTTTTTTTTTTATTAATTATTTTCCTTGTTTTTATTCGCTTGATTTAATTTGCCATAAACAGGGACACTCTCGGAAGCCATTTATGAATTCTGCGATGAAATCGTGACTGAATTCGCACATCCAGATATTACTCTAGCGCTGTCGCCGATAACTGGCGGCTTGGCTCGCCGGCCGTGATCGACACGCAGTTTTGAACGACGAGCCGAGTAAAAAATCAAGCAAACATGACGAGCCACGAGCCAGGCTCGTCAACTCACAAAACCGCGGTTTTGCAATGATACACCGGCGAGCTTTACCGACGAGCCATAAGACCGCGATTTTACTCGCCCGTCGATCAGGGCCTTAAGATCAAACTGCAAGATTTTCTGAAGTTTTCGTTCAGAATCTACATTGCTACATAATTTGGTATAAGTGAGTGAGTGGTAAAAGCTTCCCCTTGATACAAATCATTTTCACCTTAAAATAAATATTACTACATCAATGCTTCTGGTAATACCTATCTCTGTCGGGATGATTGCTAAACTAGTTTCACTTTTCAGTATGCTGGTTTTTCTTATTCTGAGGACGACATTTGAAAAATCATTATAATTTCTAAGATCCGGCGGTTTTTTTTGTTCTTTCTATTGTTAAAGCACTGCTTACTGTGTTACGTCATGTAACTAATGGTGGAGTTAAACTTGCCTGTCGTGTCATGTCGTGACGCGTCAGAACGGTATCGGTTTCATACATTTAGTATATATTAGTCTGTCGCTATGCGTCGTGATGCGTTCTGTCGTGTCGCAACAGAAGCTATCTCGATTTTCGTCAGAACGGTGAAGGTGAGGGACGCGGGGACAGCCGTGTCTTGGCAGATCAGACAAGTGTGTTCGTACCACGTGCTGTGTTGTGATGCATGAGCCACTTTTTATTTCTCTCTATATTGAACGTGTCCGGAAATCATGACGACATTTGGATTTATCCTTACATACGTAAGGATACTGTAGGATGACGCTCGTCGATATAAAATTTTATTAAATATATCAGTATGAACGACCTGATCGAAATAGTACGACAACGTAAAGCGATTTATGATACGAAATGGAAAGAATATAAGGATCAATCCAGTAGAGCAGCTGTTTGGGAGGAGATAGGAGAAGAAATAAAGCAAACAACAGACTCGAAACTCACCTCTTTTTTTAACCTCTCTTTTTCTATTCACTGGATGAACCCAATATCTTCTCTTTCGTTTTTTTTAGAAGACTTGTATATTGAATATCTTCTTCATAATCTGAATCAGAACTCTCCGAAAGCTACAACAGTATTGATTTAAAATATTGTCAGAACATGACATATAGATATGAACGCTAGCCATCACATCAGAGCACATCATGACACGACAGACAAGTTTAACTCCACCATAAGACATCTTTGTCTTATATTTTATTAAGTGTTTTATATTTCTGATAGTTTTCTTTATTTGCAGATGTCGCAGAAACAAGTGGCACGCACGCCCAGCCGAGCACTGACACTGCACGAGCTGGAGATGACTTTCAGCGGGGTGAAGCAGAAGCCGGTGGGGGAGATGGGGCCCCCGCGCCCCATGTCCAGCGGGGCTAAGACCCTCGCGCAGTTGTTTTCTGATATGCCGCCACCGAAACGAAGTAGGAGAATCTAATAATGATATTACATCTTAGTTGCATCAATTTACAAAGTTACTGAACACAACAAGATTATTAAAAAACATTACTCTTTAATTTATTGTTTATTTGGAAAATTTAACGTAGTGATGACAAAAATAATACATAATCATTGAAGACAATATTAGCAACTCTCAAATGAAAATTTGAAACAGAATAAGATTCGGTCGCAACTAGCAATAGAACCCAGGACCTCAGCCTTGCCGGTGTTCTGCTCTACCTAATAGATGTCGAACATTAAAATAGAAATGGATATATTTATCCAAAACACTGTCTAGATAGCATTTAGTTTCAGAAGAATCTTGCAATCATACATAAAGATACCAGCCAATAAAAATATGCATTAAGGGGTAATTTACCAAAACCGAAATAATATTTCGGGGTGGGGAAGTATGAAGTATGCTCGAACGGGGAACCGCTGCGCGCTTACCGACGAAGTCAGAGCAGCGAAAAATCTAGACTAGATGGTACATGGTACCCTTGAGTAAGATTTGGACATGAAACATTAAATATTGGGCATCTTTCAAATTATGTTTATTAAATTGAATGCGCATGTTTTAGGTAAATTTAGATAGAAACATTACCTATTGTAGGAGGAGCTCATGATTTTATGACTCTTTATCAGATTTTGATCAAACTTGTTTGATAAATTATTCGATACAACCAACTACACTGCTGGACGGTAGGCATTAGTTCTTCATTGACAGATGTCAAAACAATACGGTATTCAATTTCGCATTATTTTCGTAATATGTGATCATAATTATATCTGAATATATTGGCAAGATAAATAAAATATCGGTCATTTTCAATATTTATTATTATTGTTTACAAAAAGTTATATATAACAAATAATTATGTTATGTAAAAAGCATAAGATCAACCTTTTTTTATATAAACGTTATCATTTATTATCATATCAGTTAGGAATACTAAAAATAATCTTTATGTATAAAACAAAGTCGGGTTAGTTACACTATTTATAACTCGAGAACGGCTGGACCGATTTTTATGATCTTTGATTTGTTGGATTTGTCTTCGCCCCGAATAGCAGAATAACTATTAAAACATCGGAAAAAATCAGAAAAAAAGTAATGAAGAAAATTATTTTTTTCGTACATGGAACGAATTTTCATCTTTTGAAAGAGCTGCGGCAATGTTGTGATATAAACGAAAATAATTATTCAATTGCTAGTTGATTGAAATCTAAACAACGCTTTCCTAATTGACGTTTTTTACATAATATTGCGTCTAAGATATATGAAGGATCACGAACATTCATAGACCTTGTTACTCTAGGATCAATAAGCTCGGGAAGAATGCAATCCATACAAAAATTGGTTAATTTAATAAGCATTTTTTCTTCCCAGAACTTGTCATCTCGAAGTATACGCTCAACTTTTAGAGGGAAGTGTGAGCCAGTCCAAACGGCAAAAATGCAATGACTTTTATTACTAATGTGTAATTGGCCCTGCACCTGGAAATACCAAACGTGATTTTGGAAAATGAGTTTAATACTAGCAGTTAAAAATCCACTTTCGGGCGGCTTTTGGTTCGGCTTTGCCCAGTTAGTGTTAGTGACAATGGTGACCACTTTATAAATCCAATAGGAACTATACTAACTCCAAACATAGCCCGTTCCTCGGATCCACTGTCATGCAGTGACGGCTAGTCACCGGGGCAAAGTCACCGGGACAAGCACCGGGACAAAATCACCGGGACAAAGTAACCGGGACAGGCCATGACGTTGTATAGCCGTGTGATTACAACAATGGTGACCATTGTATAAATTCAATAGGAACTGGTTTCAAATATAGCTCGTTCATCGGATCCACTGTCATCCAGTGATACCTAGTCATCGGGACAAAGTTACCAGGACAAAATCACAGGGACAAAGTATCCGGGACAGACCATGATGTCATATGTAATATATAGCCGCAGATTACAACTAAGTATTACCGTCAATCTTTCCATATCCGGGGAGATACATATTCACAAATTCGTAGCAGTTATACCTAGGGGGGGACACGTCCCCATCCGAGCTGCTAACGGAAGTGGTGACATCGTGCGACGAATTTTGGAATTCGAAACCGAATTACAATGGTAGCTTTGTTTGAACTTCCACGTACACAGATGGACAGGCGTCAGACAAGCGCTCGAAGCCGGGTTCTGAAATTCAACCATGCAGACGTAAGCCTATTAATACTATTCAATTCGATGGATGGCAGCACTTCCGTTTGAATCTATTTGTGAATAGAATGTGTACGCAGTCACAAGGCTATTAATACTGTTTAATGATGATTGGTAGTTCTTAGTCGAAGTATGATACATTTAAATATGACTGAAAGGGGATAGGGTCGAATTAGCTCAGTGGCCAGAGCAGAGCCCCGACAAGGCTGGGTTCAATTCCTAGATCTTTTTCTGATTTTTTTGTTTAAAATTTTCATTTAAAACTTGCTAATATCCAATTAAATGAAGACAATATAAGCGAAACTCAATCGAAAAATCTGATTTTTCTGTTTCCAGATTTTCAATTGAGTTTCGCTTATATTGTCTTCATTTAATTAAATATTACAATTTGAGGTTTTACTCATAAAGTTAAAATAAAAATAAAATTTAAAAAAATTGCTAATATCCTCTTCAATGATTAAATATTACAATTTGAGGTTTTACTTACTAAGTTTTACCAAAAAAATAAATTTAAGTATTGATAGAAGAAAAATAAAAGTAAGGTCATCAATCCATTTAAAAAATATTCTCAATTAATGTGTTAAAATGTTTCAGATAATATCACGTCGGTCAAAAAGCCAACAAACTCCGTGCAGAAAACATATCTCTCAACTTCCAAGAAGCAAGTCCAGTTCAGGAAGACAGACCACACCATTGTGCGGCGGGCCCTTAACTTTATTGCTACTAATCCGGTAAATTATTACGTGTTTATGTATTAAACAAACAAAAAATTAGCAACAGTTGACTAAAATTTTCCATTTATATGATAAATCATTATGTATTTCATTCACCAAACATAGCTTTCCCAAAAACCTAAATATTTCTCTATATCATGTCTGGCTAATCTAGGGATAATGATTACTTGAAATTGAATGAGTGCCATATGTTTACATTTTTTTTAATTATCATTTTTAATTGTTAAACTAACGTTTAAGACAAGATTTTTATGGTAACAATTATTATAAGCAATAATTATCAGCCTGAAACACTCATCCACATTGAAAAATCTTCCGAGAAAAGATACATGACGCCAACGGGACTTGAACCCGTGCCCTTCTGATTGCCGGTCAGCTGCTCTCCCAATTGAGCTATGGCGGCTTATCTTATACCCGCCAAATGATTCAATATATAATAGTGTTTCACTCAACAATTACTGCTTATTATATTTTTTCCACTTGAAAACAACCAACTTTATTTTTGCGAGAGAGACACTGACCGGCAATCAGAAGGGCACGGGTTCAAGTCCCGTTGGCGTCATGTATCTTTTCTCAGAAGATTTTTCAATGTGGATGAGTGTTTCAGGCTGATAATTATTGCTTATAATAATTGTTACCCTTTGTGCTATGCATAAAAATCTTGTCTTAAACGTTAGTTTAACAATTAAAAATAATAATTAATATTTGACAAGTTTAAGTACTTTGAAACGGGATCATGTTCGGGTACAATAAAATAGTAGTGTAATTTTATACGGCAGAGCAGAGACCAGAGCTCAGGATTATGGGAAAGGTATTTTTCTGTCAAGTAGGTGAGAAATCAGAAAATAAAAAGAAGATGAATTTTATAAAACTATATTGTATGCAATAAAAAAAACAAACATGAGAGTGCAAATTTAATAATACAAAACAATAACATACCAGATGGACTCCTGAACACGCTAATCTAACTAAACGAATTTTACGACGGATGACGACCGCGAACTTGCTTCGTAGAAAGAAGACGAGAAGACACTTCCAGCCTCCTTAACCGGGGACGTCGCGCAATCCAGAGATCCTAGGTCATCCTTCTATTTAGGAAGAAGGCTGCTACGCCTCCAAGGAGTGTATTTAGCTTCGGGCTATCTTAACAAGCTCCATGAAAAAAGCACGTGGCCCCAACTGGTCACCAAGACTTGCGTATTTCGGTAGAACTGTCAACAATCCGTGACTTCACAACGCGGGGTCATAAAGGCATATTATTCTGCCACCACAAGGACCAATCCCTTTACAAGTTCATTTCCAGAAAACATTTCCACAAAATGGCCAACTGCCAACACCGGAAAAAGTGGGATTTACATATCCACTAAAAATAATACCGTACACGAACTTCTCGTGTTACGTAAAAAACACCCCGCGCCTTTTGAAGTTAAGATCAACTTAAATCCACATGATTTAACGAAATTGAAACACCTTCTAGGTGAGTGACCAATTTCCGAACCGCTAGCCCATCGCTGCCCGGGAGGAAGTGACCATAAACAAAAAAGAATCTCTCTTTCCCAAAAAATTACCAGTCTCAAAAAAAAACACCATAGACAAAATAACCAAATAGGCAAGAACTGCATTAGTCACATAATTATTTATGTGACAATTCCCCCCTTCCCACGAAAATGTTTGCCCTCAAACATGAAAAACTAAGTCCACAAACTAACTAAACTATGAGTCCATCAGGTATCTAGAAAAATGATAACAAAACATTAATTAGTAATTAAAATAACAACTTAGAACTAAATTTCTTAAAGGTAAATCTCTTAAAAATAAATTTCTTAATAATAAAGAACAAACAAGAAAAGAAAGGCACGAAAACAAGGAGTCAACCATCATCTACTAAAATTTTGAATTTACTTAAAAAAGGAGACCTGTTGTTTTCGTGTCAATTTAACAAGATTTATACTTATAAAATACTCAACATTTCTTATTTTAAGAAAAAACACAACCAAATAAATTGTAGAAAAGAAAAAAAAAATTGATCTCTTTTCCTTATACAGGAAATAAAGGCCAATTTGGCTTCACTTTTTAGGGTTAAACAGCCCTCACTCGCACTGAGTTTACGCTATATTTGAATAGCAAAAAAAAGCAACCTATCTAACTAAGTCCATCCGGTTTAACATTCTTAAGATAAAACTTAAAATTAAACAAATACTTAAAATTAAAGAAGCCTAAATTATGAAAATATCTTTATAGATATACATTTTTCAACTCAGAACAATGGAGTTCAATGTTGGCAAAACTAGGACACAAGAAAATACTTTTCTGTGTTATAAGTAATATAGAATCAGTATACAAACTGTCTATTAGACGTGGACAGAGTAGGGATCTTACATTGGATCATCTAACTGTCATTATTGAACCAGGATTTACAATTCCGAAGAAATACCTATTTGTAAAAAAGGTCGTCAAATATTTAAATTATCCAATTTCAAAAATCAAATCAGGTCAGGTTTTATAAAACAATAAATACCTGCCAATCAAGGTGGTCAGATTAGGATTTACATAACACAATACCTATCTATCAGATCATGACAAAAGTCAATTGATACTTAACAGCAAAACAGAAAGTTAAACTCGCAGCTTAGGATATCCAAAAATCCATTAAACAACCTGCATCAAAAACTCAAAAGAGTGACATTGTAAAAAAAAATGAGACCACGGTAATACCCAAGCTGGCATCCCTTAAAAAAACACTCCACGTGTGCACAAAAATCAGCATTTCTTGTACAAACAAAACAAAATGTGTGATCAACTATGGCTTTCAGTGAGTTGACACTATTCGAGGGGTGATCAATTCAAAATTTTAATGAATGACACTAGTAATACTTAATTTAAAGTTTAATAATGATACTAACAGTAAGACACTAATGTTTATATTATTTAGAGTTAAAACTATACAGAACACACTTTCCTGTATTAGAGGCAAAGCGATAATTCCAAAGGAATTAATTATTAGTTAAGCATGCCAAAGCAGTACTTTCCTTGTTAGAGACAGAAACAACTTTCTTATGAACTAAGATTTATATAAAGAACTTTTAGGAAAGCTATACAATACTTAAACTTATGAATACTTAACTATCAATAGTAGAACTAACAGAACTTTTGTGCATCAGAAAGTAGCTCAAGTCTCCGAAACACAAAATTCCAAGATATTTCTTCTCAAGTTCCCTGGAGGTTCTATGGGCTATGGGCAATAAAAGAGCCTCCAGTGGACTGAAGAAAGAAGGGCATAAACTTAAAAATAATAGCATTACAAATAAATCCGTTAAACAGATGGAACAAGGTATGAAATCAGTGTGTGTGTACTTATGTGAATAAGTATATTATTACCAAAATAATCATACGTTTAATAATACAAAAAAAAAAAACTCGAAACTAGTGCATGTTATTATTAACAGAAAAGCATATTAACGGAGGAAAGAAAGACTTAACTAACAAAATTTGGGCGCCAGTGACCACAAGGATCACATTCCAGTTTACCGAGGGTAAATAAACGGTTTATCGTCAATGAACTAGAATTAAGTGTCTGTACCGAGCACAAGGTTTAAAGGTACCAAACTCCAAAGCATGAGACCAGAACAATCACAAAAGAAACAAATGTAATTAAATGAAGCAGTAGTTAAGATCAACTTAAATCCACATGATTTAACGAAATTGAAACACCTTCAAGGTGAGTGACCAATTTCCGAACCGCTAGCCCATCGCTGCCCGGGAGGAAGTGACCATAAACAAAAAAGAATCTCTCTTTCCCAAAAAATTACCAGTCTCAAAAAAAAACACCATAGACAAAATAACCAAATAGGCAAGAACTGCATTAGTCACATAATTATTTATGTGACAACTTCCCCAATAAATGACAACATAATTTGTCTCAACGCCATCTAGCGAGGGATTTAACACTAACAGTGTCTCTCTCGCAAAAATAAAGTTGGTTGTTTTTAAGTGGAAAAAATATAATAAGCAGTAATTGTTGAATGAAACACTAGTATATATTGAATCATTTGGCGGGTATAAGATAAGCCGCCATAGTTCAATTGGGAGAGCAGCTGACCGGCAATCAGAAGGGCACGGGTTCAAGTCCCGTTGGCGTCATGTATCTTTTCTCGGAAGATTTTTCAATGTGGATGAGTGTTTCAGGCTGATAATTATTGTTTATAATAATTTTACATTTTTTTTATTTATTTATTTTTTCCCCTGTAACAATGTCCTAAATGTGTAAAAAATATCATAATTATTTTTACATCCAGGATAGCAATTTGGGAGGCGGGTATGGATACTACCGCCCCGGGAACTATTTATTGGATAAACAAAAAGTGTTTTGCTACGTTTGGTGACTTAGCACGGGTGCTCGGGTTCATGGGGTGCAGTTTGTCTAGATCTTGGCGGCGAATGCGTTTGCCCACCTACTGCGTTGCGGGCCAGATTGGGAGAGACTGGTTGAGGGAGACCTAACCTAGACCACTCCAGCCAGACTCTCAACCCTCTAAATCGAGGCCTCTCCATTCAGACTCTCTCGATCCATTGCCTTGCACCGCAATGGGAGGAATGGATTCATATGTCTGTCACTCCTGGGCACATTGACCCCCAGATTCCTGCCCACCCCTCACACCCTTGTCCTTCTCAGAACTTCCTCTCCTTCCTTTCCCTGAAAAGACCCACCACACAGCATCCCCAAAGATGACATAGGCCTTGAGAGATTTTTTGCCTCAGGGCCTTCTGTGTGGAGCTAATGTAAAAAAAAATCGCCTTACACTGTAGTGGGAGCGATGGATTCATTAGTCTGTCACTCCTGAACACATTTACTCCCAGATTCATACTCACCCCTCGAACCTTTTTCCTTTTCAAAACTTCCAATCCCACCTTTCCTTAAAAAAGACCCTCCACCAACATCCCCAAAGATGACATAGGCTCTGATGGGATTTTTTTTCCTAAAGACCTCCTGTATGGAGCTAATATAAAAGAAACAAAAAATGCAATATAATGGTATAAAATATTAATTTTGCAGCAATCTATTAGAAGACTATAATTGTTAATCGGAAGTGGATAATTTGTTTATATTTTTATTTCTCTCTTTAGATTGAAGATGTACAAGTCACTCATCCAAACTCCAAAAAGATCACCAGACAAACTCTCGCTCCCAGACTCCATCAAAATGACAAATCAAACTTGAACGGTACGCATAACGTTTATACCCTTTTTGTTTGCATCAACAATATGAGGACTGAGTCATTTAGATACTCGCTTGTATCTAGATTTCATGCAGTTGGAAATACTTTCTTAGAAGTAGTAGATGTGTTCAACTGCATGGAATATAGTTTTAAGAAGGCTATAATCCTACTGATATTATAAAGGCGAAAGTTTGTATGGATGTATGATTGTTACTCTTTCACGCAAAAACTACTGAATGGATTTTAAAAATTCTTTCACTAATAGAAAGCTACATTATTTGCGAGATCTATAGGCTATATATATTGGTAAGCTCTGGCGTTATGAAATTATTTATCAAACATTTTCTGTCCCTAACAAAATCGATTTATTGCAAATGTCAGAAAAAAAGCAAACCAATTGTCGCCTTGGAAACAATGTTTTTTTTTTTTAAATTAGGCAATTCACCCTAAAAAGAGTGCTTTGTTGGCGTCGTACTTAATAACTATCTCTAAAAATGAATCACCGAAAAGTATGTGTAAACCCTAACGACTGCACCAAATTGGATAATTCCTTTTTTTTTTGTTCGTTATTTTGTATAAAACTACCGTTGAGTTGTGGCATTATGAAATTTGTATAAAAAATCATAGTATGTGGCACGCGAGCTGTTTGAAAACTGAATGTATCGGGAATGAGTGTTTGGAATGCGAGAGGGGGGAGGGAGTGTTGGTGGAGGGGGAAAGGGGAGGGGAAGAGGGTGGGGGGAGGAGGTTAGGGGAGGTAGAGGGGGGAGGGAAGGAAAGGTGAAGGATGGAGGAGGGTGTGGGGAGGGGTAAACAAAACAATTCACAATTGATTTAAGGTGTTGAATTAACATCTCTTTTTTAAATGCTGTATTTGTATTAAAATATATACATATTAAATATAGTTCGCAGTATCTGTAGTCTATAGCAGTAGGGCTGTTTGTCATTTCTGTAGGAGACAGCGTGTCTGCTAGTATATTAAGATGGCCGGAGATTTGCCTGTCGTCAGTGTTGAATTGGGCGATAAAATCGAGTTGTCTCTCTTGAATGCGAGATAGTAGCTATTCAGTTGTCTGTTTACATTCCTGTTTCCATTTGCCTGTTGGTTGGAGCTGTGGCCAGTTGCCTGTTGGCTGGTGATGTCTGTTGCCTGTTGGCTGGTGATGTCTGTTGCCTGTTGGCTGGAGCTGTGTCCAGTTGCCTGGTGATGTCTGTTGCCTGTTGACTGGAGTGTGTCCAGTTGCCTGTTGGCTGGAGCATGTCCAGTTGCCGCCTGTGTCTGTTGATTGTTGCTACAAGTGTTTTTTTGTTACTTGAGCATGATGGAATGGACTGCTACTGTTTAACGGAATCACACATCCTTACTGTGTGGCGCCACTGTTGGTTTTCGATTTGTTGCTTTTGTAAGAGCACGGTTGCTGGCATTTAACAGCTTTATCTCCGAATTTGATGTGGAAATGACAATAACCGGTTGAATGATTATTATTGTCTGGTCTACTGCGTTACCTTGATCGCGATTTTCTTGAGTAGTTTTGAGATGATGACGATGGCTGCCTCCATTCACGGCCGGGGCTATAATTATGGCGTTCTCTATAATTATGTGCCCGTCCATTGCCGCCGTTTTGTCTCATCTTCAATTGTTTGACCTCCTGTGTCAGTGTGGCGATTTGTTTGTGTAGATTTTGGAGTACTGAACAGATATTGGGGTCTTGATTGTAATCGTTGCTGTTTTGAAGATTTTTATCGACCTCGCCACATTCAGTTTTTTTTTAATTTTTTTTACATTAACTCCACACAGGAGGCCCTGAGGAAAATAATTTCCCTCGAGGCCTATGTCATCTGGGATGCTGTGTGGAGGGTCCTTTTGAGGAAAGGAAGGAATGAACATTGGTCTTGAAGAGACCCATGTTGTAGGAAGGAGGAAACACAGAGGCCGGCAAATCATTCCACAGCCGAGCTGTTGAACACAAGAACGAGTCGAAGAAACGACCCGTTCTCATGTGACAAATGTCAACCGTGTACAAATGTTGGGCACGCGTTTGGCGTGTTTCCCGACTATGCACCGGTGCCGAAGGGATCAATGATGCTAGTTCCTCGGAGCATCTTCCATTGTAATACCGGTAGAACAAGGATAGCATTCCCACCCGACGCCTGTGCTCTAAAGATTGCAATCCGTCTGTTAAGATGGGAAAACCTATCAAACGGACCGCCCGTTTCTGCACAGAGTCGAGGGTATTTTGGAGCTCCAGACCAGAGATGGCTGCCAAATTCAACCGTGGGGCGTACTTATGATTTGTACAAGGTTAGCAGTTGTGTACTATTAAAGTATCTGCGGGCCCTGTACAGTACGCCCAGTTTTTGGGAGGCTAACTTTACTCTGGTTTCGATGGAGCCCCCATACCTGAGCTGGTAAACCTCTAGAATTTTGAGTGCAACATCTAACAAAAATTATATTTTATGACTGTTCGCTGCCTCGCTACAATTATAAACCTTACTTTTGTGCCATGTAACAAATTCCAATCTTAATTAAATATTTTTGATTTATTTATAGTGTTTTATTGCGTAGTCCACTCGGCGAAAGTATAGTTACAATGAAACAATGAAAACAGTTTAGTTATCTAGGGTTAATCATTTAACACTTTCCACTCGAAGCCTTTTTTGAAGTTAAACTTCTTTACACACGCTTGACTTGGGGAGTAAGTGGTGAATGCGTTACGAAAAGTGTGATGCGAACGGTGATCGGGCGAGGCGAACGGTCGGGCCTTTACGCATGCTTGAAGTTGAGAGGGAGATGTAAGTTAATGAAGTTTGAAAGAGAGAGAGTTACGTTTCGTATATTACTGTAGGGGCAAGAGAGAGAGGTGCGAGCACAAGGAATCATTTATTGAATAACCACGCCATAGGTAACCCCAAGGTCGTAGGTCACCCCAAGGTCATAGGTCAGTCGAAGGTCATAGGTCACCCCAAGGTCATAGGTCACCCGAAGGTCATAGGTCATCCCAATGTCGTAGATCACCCCAAGGTCGTAGGTCACCCCACGGTCGTAGGTCACCCCAAAGTCATAGGTCACCCCAAGATCGTAGGTCACCCCAAGGTCATAGGTCACCTCACATCGTAGGCCACCCCAGAGTCATAGGTCACCCCATGGACATATGTCACCCCAATGTCATGTGTTCTTTTATAAGTTCGTGAAGTTTTACTTCAGTTGTGTGGTCTAAAAAGCACACTTGTTTTTTTTGTTTTTATTCTACCATCTCCACACCGAAATTGCATTTTTAAAGTTTTAGTTTTTTTTTTATAAATAAAATTGATCTGTAAAAAATAATTGAAAAAACTGAAGAGATGTAGTAAAAAGTGGTGGCATTTGAGGGCCCGTAACTTTACCGCCTGTAGTAAAATCAATGTTTTGGTTTGAAACATCCATCCACGAAGAATGGTCTTCAACCGGAATATCACGAACGTTTTCATCACTACTTGAATTTCTATAAATCCTGCACCTTCTTTGAAAAATATCATGGGAACAATCAGTCTGCTACGGTGGCAGCCAATGGTCCTGGATCAGATGCATATTCTCTCCTCCTCGATGGTGTAGGAGCTTCAGGGATATTATCTTCTTTTTCACACTCATCGTCATCACAGTCATCGATTTGAAAAGTTTCAAATACTTGTATTGTAATAATTTTAGTAAATAATAATATCTAATAATCTCGTATAGTCCTCAACGTCACTACTATCAAATTCGTTTTCATTCAGATTTATATTTTCGGCTTTTGGCCTTTTCGACACATTTTGCTTTATTTTTTTTAGACATGACAGGATCGAGGATTATTTCACTAATACACAATCAAGCTATAGAAAATAGGAATCACAAATAATCCATTCAACAAGTCTTTGCATGAAAACAAACATGATAATGCACAGTTAGAAATAGAATGTTGACGACAGCACGGTGCGAAAACTACATGTGTACTTTTGTAACATTGATATCTGCGGTGGGGCGCAGCACTAAACAAAATTCATCCATCCCTCGATCGAAGCAGGTACATACTAAAGTATTGTGCGATTCTTGAATACGTCTTTCAATCATGATTCAAAAATTTTAGCAAAAAAATCCTATATTAAAATTATCTGCAAAAAGAAGTATTACACCATGTCGAGTGTCTCCACATTGGAGCTGGCGGAACAAAATGAATGTCGAGTGACACTCGAAATTGGAGTTGAAAGGGTTAAATAAATTATCTTTTAATTAATTTCAAATATGTATATCTTACAATTTATCCTAAAATATCCCATCTTAGAACACATATTGTCTAGTGAGGCGGATAATGTGACATGTGCTATGAAAAATAATGTATTAACCCCTCTGAATTTTCGAGAATATTCACTTTTGGTGTCTCTAACAAAATGACATTTTACGAAAACTTTTTGTTATTACCGCTTCACAATTAAAGCTCTATAAATGAAACATTTCTGAACGAAGCCGAATAGTAAAAACTGTTTTAGAAAGGTTACAAAATAGGCTTTCAAGTTATTATATTACAAATAAACATTAGCATTTGTAAATATTAAAATTTAGAACGCTAACATTAAAAATAGGTAAAAATGACTCATGTGATGTTTTTATGTGAAAACAGTACTAAAATCACAGATTATGTAAACAACAATACTTATTCTATTGTATATATGTGTATAAACACTTTTGTCACCTCACTTTTTTATCATTTCATATAAAAATATTTAATAAAAATTTAAAATGTGGAGCGCGGTGGAGCCGCTCGTAGCAAATTTGCGCGGGTAAATATTTTTGTCAACTACACGACTGAGCTGATTCCTGTTATATATTTCCATAGACAACTTGATAGGGATGTGCAGCTTGATCTACTATCGACCTTTTACTTTTTGTTTTAGGGATGTAACTAAAACAATAACGGAGTTCGAACGATTTCTATGGAAACACACGCGCTGACGTATAAACACGCTTATTGTACTTGACTGCTATCCTATTTCTAACGCTTATATCTGCTTACGTTGCGGAGGGGTTAAGTAAGTTACCGGAAATTGATTCTCAAATCTTAAACCCTCGGGTAATAACTTTTTTTACTGTTACAGGTCAAACAAAAATGAAAACCTTCACTTCAATGAACAAAGCAAAGGATATAAACAAATCCAACAATAGAAAAACTGTAGTGCCCTTTTCTGGAGACAATTCTCGCAATAATCAAACAGCGGCGCACCCAAACACCCACGCATACGAACTCAGAAGTCGGATAACCACTTCAGAATCAAATGACTCCACTGCCCCCAACAATAAGATCCCAATGTTTACGCAGTACAGAAATATCAATGAATCTTTTGACATTTCCATCCAGGAAGAGGGATCACCTCAAGTAAACCCAGCAGAACCAAGTATCCTCGAACCAGTACAAAAATCAGAAACAAATACAGTTGACTCTCAGTTGTCTGACCTACTAAGTGACATGATGTGTAGAACAGAACTCAAATCCAACCAATCAGATGTCACGCAAAAAATAAGAGACATCCAAGATAAAATTCATGAAAACTTACAAAACTCAGAAAAGCAAATGGAATTTTTAACGCATGTTTTTGACGAAGTGACGAAGAATAAACAAATATTATCAACTTGCATCGAAAGCAATAAACAAATTATGAACATGACCAATGACTTACTAAAGATCTTGAAAAATGAGTGTGGAACTGTTGAGAAATCCGGTAAAAAAAACAAACTTACCGGTATTCCCCACTCTAGAAGTGCAGTGAAAAGGCCATTGCTGGAAAAGTTACGCAGAGAAAGTTTATTGAGTTTTGTGAAACCAAGCACACCTATTAAAAATGATGAAATGGATGATTTATTATCATTTGAAAACCTAAATCTCCGCAGTAGAACAAAAAATATTCAAGAAACAAACGACTGTGTAGATGACAAAAAAGAAAATGTCGCTCCTTTGCAGAATAAGGTAAACTCTCCTCGGAATAAAAGTTCTCCTTTTCCCAGAAGATCAGTATCGAGGCCTTTATATGAGAAGTTTCGCCGAGAAAGTATGAGAGCTTCTATCATACCAAGTGCTTCTTTAGAGGCGATGGGAATGGACAATTTATCATTTGATAAAGATTCGATTAGTTCGTTGAAGGAAAAAAGTTCACCTTTTAACAGAAAATCCATTTCAAGACCTTTATATGAGAAATATCGCCGTGAGAGTTTGATTAGTCAAGTCAAACCAAACACCTCTTTGGAAAAGAAGGATATTGACGATTTAGCCGGCAATCTCAAGAAAGAGAATCTAACACCTTCACCGAAGAAAGCCAAATCTCCTCGGAGGATGAATTCGCCTCGTTCCCAACAGCGAAAAGTCGACGATCTGAGGAAAACAGTGCTTAAATTCACAGTGGAGAGTAAAAAGAATATCCTGAAATCTCCCACTTTACCAAAGACAAGTTCCAAGTCGCCAGCATCACCGAGAACAACTTCAAAATCCCAGCAGATCTTTAAGTCGCTGAAGGAGAGTGTTCAGATTTTGAAGACACCAGTCGGTAAAGGGAAAAAGAGCATTTCGACCAACCTGGCTGCTGAGACACCTAACACCAAGAGTATGAACATAACTTCTAATAATATCAAGAGACAACTGGAAAGTCTGTATGATTCTTAGAGGAATATTTATACTAAATATGGATCAATTTTGCTGGAACAGCTGGTCAAATATGTACGAAATTGTTTCTACTTTCAACTTGCCTCTGATGAACTTTTAATAATCATTGTGACTTGATTTCTTCCTTAATGTGTACCTATGATTAAAGATTTTCTCTGGTTTCTTTTTACGTATGTAATTATTTTTTGTATGTTGAATTATTTTTCTTTCATTATGTTTAATGTTGTTTAGGTTTGGATATTTCACGATGAATACTTTTCCTTTTATGGCTTTTTATCTTAGCAGATAATTTTACTTTAAAAATATTGTCATTTGTGTATTGTTCTGGCAAATTCTAGATGACACATGAAACAACAACAGACAAAATGTTATCAGTTATTCAACTCTTTTCAGAAATAGAACAATACATTTTTTGTGAATCACTAACTTATTGCAAACTTAAGATTATAAGTGATTGATCTGGAATTCTGTAGTATACCAAACATTGTTATGTATGAGTAATGAAAATCCAGGAAGTTAAATGGAGTTAACCACTGGAGCGCCAAGACATTTACAAAAAAAATGCGTTGAGCGTTAGAGATTTTCGTACGTTTGGTTTTCAATTCGCCGGCGCTCATTAAAAACATCTTGCCTTCTAATATTGATAAGAAAACAGATAAACTACTAATTGTCGTTAAAAGCCAATGAATTTACCTATATTTCATAATTTATCTTAAGTTTGTAGTTTTATTAAATTAATTAATTTTACTAATATGTGAAATTTATACATTTGTTAACAGAACTCGTTGAAAATTGTGCTCATTCCAGGATATTTGTAAGCTCGTTTTTACAGTTCGTAATAAAACTAGAAACATGTGATATAAATCATATCTGTTTCTTTGTTATGAATCAATATTACACCTATGATATAATGATAAAACACATTTCACTCCGAAAACAGCAATTTTCTGACAGGTACGAACTAAACTTCACTTTCACATCTTATTTTTAATTCCAGATTTTGAAATTACTATATGAACAGAGAATTCAATAACAAAAACACTCATATGTAATATATAACAGAACTTGCCTTAAGATGGTATGAGAGATTTTTCTATATTTATTGGTTTTTGTGTGTTTTCGAAGTCGCCTACGTCCATAACTGTACGAACAAAAAAAAAGTTTAATCAAAAGAATGATATTTACATTTACGTTCTATCCTCCAAAATATAATTATACATTATCAAAAAATATTTTTCTTACTTTACAACTGTTTTAAAAATATCTGTTTTCAACAAATCTCAATTGACCTGCAAATATTTTTTCTTATGTGGTCATATACAAGAAGGAAAACAAAGAAAAAAAATATTTTTAGATAGAAAACATCTCAATCTATGAGGAGCCTTTTTACCTAAATTACGATGTGATACTATTAAAAAAAACTGCATAAATCAGTCAACTTTAAAATCGTTTTAATGTACCAAAAACAGTTTAGTTAATAAAATTAAAATATCATCCAATTAAACAGTATTTTAAGTAAGTCAATTAAAAAAAATATTTAATAAATTCCAATGATTTACTTGGTTTACTTCGATATTCGTAAGTATATATAAAGACCACTTTGATCATTCAATTCCATTGCGCGAACAGGCATCGCCGAGAACGGTCGCCCCCGACGCTGTCCCGCATAATTTAAGTAAAAACAGAATCACCAAAAAGATCAATCATTTACTAGACCTGAATACATTGTGAGAATTATTAAACTGACCTTTTTACAATGTTCTTTAATTTACTATCCACAATATTTGCGCGGGCGAATTCAGTCGGCGTTGACTTCAGGGATATTCAACGCAAACATTTAATATCATGTTTTTATGATAATAAAAAAAACAATTGAAAATAATTACATTTAATCTTTCTGATAATTACATAAGAAAATATAATATGATATGAATAATTCGGTGTTGAATAAATACATATTAAAAAAAAAATCTTAATGTAATTTTGTTAAATTATTTACATAAAAATCATTCCTTACATCCTAGTTTTGTTCACTTTTAGAAATATTTATTTATAAAATATTTTTTTTTTTTATATTTCTTTCATTACTAGTTTAGTCATTTTTGGTAAGGCTCTCGACTAGCGTTAAATTTTATTTGATTGATTTGTGTTATTCCACAATTTACTAATTTTAAAATATTAGGTCCTTACATATGAAATTGGCGTTTAGTATGGGAGGAACATAAAAGTCTTTTTTTTTTTTAAATGTTATATATTTATTCAATCAAAGTATGTACCATTGCTATCTATGCACTTTTGCCATCTCATCGATCCCTTTACTAAAAAAACCATTCGGACAGTCAACCTGTGTCGTAGAACACCAGTTGAAGGAAATAAATAGTATAAAGCTAATTTTTTCCCCATCGACTACTACAATTTAGACAAGTGTTTTGTCAAAAGTCCCCGCCCCTACCCCCCTTGCTCCCCCCCCTTTGCCTCACCAAACATGAAAAGTTTAAGGGTTTTGTAAATCGCGTCTATCTCGATTACTAAACAACATATCAGATTGAATTTTTTTTATTCTCTTTTTTATAATATTTTCTACAATTAATGTCCAGTAAATTTTCATCGTAACTTTTACCGTTTGTTTGTAATTCATATGAAAAGGTAAAAATTTGTATATTTTTTGGAACGAAATTTTACTTTTTCTCGCAGAACTTTTCAGGCCGACATTTTATGAAAAAATGTTTCCTACACAGGTTATAGCACTTTCTATGAGCTATAAAATAATATATTTTAATGTGTACTTTATGGCAAGAAAACACCAGATATCAACCGTGAATGTTCGGTGCGCACCATCTCTGCTAAAACTATTTAAAATACCTATTTTAGCTGTATACAAGGACTTATTATTATTTAAAAAGTGAGGAATTTAGGTTTCACAGAGACTCAGATTAGTTTTTTTTATAGAAAACGCAATAATGTACCTTAAAAATAAAATAAAAAAAACACTTTCACTAAACAACGACCCCACCTTGACCGAACCCGCCTTGACAGAGTACGCATTCGGCATTATACCGGCTGAATCTCGCTGGATCTCCAACAAAGTAAGTTTTATTTTATATCATTTTAAAGGTAATAATAAGAGCTAAAACTTTTGTAGGAAACATCTTTTCATAAAATCTCGGCATAAAAAGTTCTGCGACAAAAAGTAAAATTACGTGCCAAAAAAAATACAAATTTTTACCTTTACATACGAATTACAAACAAACAGTAAAAGTTACGACGAAAATTAACTTGACATTAATTGTAGACAATGTTACAACAAAGAGAATAAAAAAAGATATAATTATTAAAAATTTATAATGGGTTTTAAATCATCAAATATTTTCAGTAAATTTTCGAGTTCTGTGAAAGTTCTATTAAAGTTCTGTGATATTTCATTTTTATGTTGCAACTGGCTTATAATGATATAATAACAGAACTTGAGTAGAACTTACACAAAACGTGAATATTATCTTAAAATATTTGATGAATTGTTAAAATTTTTTACAAATATTAAATAAAAAAGATTAATATAAGTATCTACATAATCGTCTATTCAACCGTTATATTATTCACAATAAATATGTCCAGTTGTCAAAGAAAACCAAAGACAAAAATATTTTTTTCTTTGTGATAATTAATAACAAAAATAATTTTCGATTCATATAAGTAGTATTTACTAACCGCAAAATACATACTTTGAGATGAAAAAGACATAATTTTCATTGAAAAATATTCCTTTCTGCCAAAACTCAAATAAAACTGATTTTATACCCCTGAGAACGGTGCATCTTCTGTGAACATAATTACACATGAGTTTCACGATAAAGTCGACGCCTTAAGACTTGACGCGAGGAACAAATGCCGCGGAATTAGATTAGAAGAGGCGTTATGAAATTATTTACAAATTCGTCGAGGATTTTTCGTTGCCAAATTCAAGAAACGACACGGGCGACGTTACATCAATGTCCGAAACTAAAATCACCGAATTTGAAAATAGTCGTAGCCCTGCTAAGCTCTTAAGTAAACACCCGCGGGACTTTCGAAGACACCATGAAATAAATAAATCTAACTGTTGGTAATTTCATTGAAAAGTTTTACCGCCTATTGTGGAAGTATTATCTCATTCGGGCCACTGGAAGGTTCAAATATATTTTAATTAATTTTAGAAGTTATTAAATATATAAAATTACAGTTTACTTTTGCAGTAATATTGGCAATCCTATTCAAAGTATGTATTGTTCAAAAGAAATTATATAATCTTTTCTGATAATTTTTTTGTTACAGTTGATGAAATATGTTTTTTTGATTTTTTTAATTTAAAATAAATATAATTTTATTTGCTAGGATTTATAGTTTATTATTATTTTTATTTTTATATACTATGGAAGTTATTTCGACTTTCTACATTTTTTTTGTTGTTGTAAAACACTGAAATTTTTACAATAATATTATGTATGTATTTTCAAACATTACCACCTTACCTTTTATAATTATAATTTTTACCTAAGTAGTCCGTAGATACTTTTATTTATTTCTAGTTCTCTGTTCTGATTGTTTTTTTTAATACTTTATTAGTTTTCAGTACCTATTGTAATTTAATCTTTGTTAGAAGCTTTTGGCTCACATGTTGTGTTATCCATTACTCTACTCGTAGAATTTAGTATTTAAAATTAAATTGTTTGTATTTATGTTAAATTTGTTCTTTTCACTATGTACCTCCATGAATTAGTATGTTTTTCTTAAATAATTAATCTACGTGCAAATCATTTTAAAGATGAGAAGTTTGAGTGTATTTGTGCACAGCGATAGTATCAATTTCAAAAAGGTTTTTCGAACTATCAAATTTTAACACTCACCTGCTTTCCCCTCTTACCCCACAAATTCCCAAAGACACTGGGTGCGTAGCAACATCTATCAATTCCGTTTAAATGAGACTCGCAATTCAATTTAAGTATATTATTTTTGTTTCATTCTTTAACTTCCTAACAAAGACAAAATTATTACCATTAAATTAAATAATTTTTTGATCCATCCAGTTTTTTTATGTGAATACTGCACAAGAGTCCCCAACTGCTCCCGTCTAGAGCCTCTCCAATTGGAGTATGCTGAAGGTAGTGGGGAGGGAAAGAGGAAGGGGGGAAGTACCTGATTATTCAGTTCTGGTCACCAAACACGGCTAAAGCCATTTCAAGCATTGTTTCAATTCTGAAAGGTGGTTTTAACCACACGGCGATACTGGGAATATACTATACTCTGGAACTTTCCGCATATATACCATTTATTTTTAATTAATTAATTGTCAAATACAACAAATTAGTGAAATAAATTTTATTTGCATACGCCGGGTTTGAACCCACAACCTCCAGATTGTGAGTCGAGAGTCTTACCTCGGGACCACGGAGGACACCATCACTCAACAAACAAGATCTTGTTTTATTGAAATGTGTATGATAAGAAATATATTAGATATTATCGTTTTTTACTAAATTTCCATCAATCAATAAGCTGATAACCGTGTCATTGATTAACTGGAATTGTGTTTGTCATGATGAAAAATGATTAAAGTATGTATTGCAAAACAGTGAAAACAAAATACTAAAGAACTATTATTCTTAAATTTATTACAAAACATTTATGTTTGTTTCAGTTTATTAGTTGTTTTGCTGTTATTTAGGCTTGTTTCACACTTATTCTTTGACCTCATAACACCACCAGCCCCAGTTTTACGACTTTTTCAAACCGGGGCAGAAACTTGATAGTAGCGCCCCCTCTCGTGAGGCGAGTGATCATCGCTTTACGTTCGACCGCTCAGATTTATTCAGCTCAGCTCGTGTAGCCCCTAGTTCTAAATGTGAATGGGGATTCTTCTGACAGAGACATCACTTACACTATGCACACGATCAAAACCAACTGAGAATGTGTTCAAAAACCAACTGGGAGTTTTAAAATCAAATGAATAATCGATAGAATAAAGTGCGCTGGATGCCAGGCGCTTTGTGAATAAAGTTTTTTTTTTCAATCAAACGTATAAATTACAATTTTGGCGCCCTCTAAAACTTCCGCCCGGGGCAGGCGTCCTGGTTTGCCCCCCCCCCCTATCCGGGGCTGAAAGCCACCATTGAAGTGAGTGGTCAGGACGGGTTTAGACTATAGAAGGCACTAATTATTGGTTCCAGGGCTGGACAAGTCTTTACTTCTACCATTGCAAGCTTTTATTTCTACCATTGTACCCATAATCATACCCTTAATGATTTCTATATTTTAATACAAGGTGTCCAGAAATAAAGTCCACCAACTTCAGGAGGTGATTCTACATTATACTACAAGTAAAAAATAAAAATAACTTTTTTCGACATTCCAAAGTTGAATTGTTTGTATGGAAAAACATATTCTTCTATAGCAAAAAAAAATTGAATTTCGAAAAAAGTTATACACCGTTTTTACTTCTACCATCATGTAGAATCACTTTCCGGAGTTTGAGAACTTTATCCCTGGATACCTCGTATAATGTAATGAAATTGATAGATGTTGAATCCAAAACTCTTTTACACACGATCTGCCGGTCATCATTGTCCGTGCGTCGTCTTCAATTTTTGTTTTATTTGCTTGCTGGAACTTTACAAGAATTCACTGCGAGAGAAAAAATAGAAACGCGTATTTCGTTCAATTTTGATGATATAATTATTATTCATTTACAAGATATAATAACATATGAAATAACAATATTATACATTTGGCCCTTCTTTCACAGGAATACGCATAACTTGTCGCGCATAGTCTGTTCGCGTTGTTACTGAAATCACGAGACTCGCGTCACCACCACCTCTCAAAACTAACTTTAATAACCTCACTCTTCTGCTGTAGCAGTAATTTTTGTTGAAAGTTGTGTTTCTAGCAATGATTTAAAGCACGCACGTTATAAAATGTCTCGCACAATATTGGAGTTTTACCTGGCATTAAAACTATTTTTATGTTGCCTTCCTTATCCAGAATATTCCTTGGTGAGAGATGGCATCTGTGTGTTTCTATCCAATTTCGGCTTTTTTTCTCCTCTTATCTTTTTGAAGTGAAACTTCTTTAGTGCCGCTAGTGATTTGAAATTTGAGTGGGAAATTCACAACTCAGTTCTATACAAATACTCGGTTCTTATATAATGCTGTAAATTCACACCTCGGCTCATGCCTTCCATGGCGTAGTTGGCAAGGTTCCTGACAAGTCTCAGTAGCCAGAGAGACATACATCAATGGAACGGGGGATCGAATCTTATGAAATCCAAAAAAAAAACAATGAAAAGAAAAGAAAGTGACATCTAGCGACTTTCTAGTTTCACTTCTACCTAAAATTCAAATTTCCCATGCGATTTTGTCCCTCTGTGAACTCAATCACTGCCGCCAAAAGTTAGGCGCACGCAAGCATCGACGCAACATCATTTTCTTCAATTATAATCTCACCAGACAGGGGTTGAGGAATATTCTGGTTAAGGAAATAATAATAAGAGTTTTAATGGTAGGTAAAACTCCAATATTATGTAGTGCCGTTCCTTGTCCAGAATAATCCTTGGTGAGAATTGTCTGCAATCGTCTGGTGGCAGTATTAATAATAATAATGTTATACGACAGTTTTGTGACATTTCACTTCAAGTGTGCTTGTCAAGTGGTTGATGTCGATTGTGATCACCTTCAGTTAGAAGCGCCAGTTGTAAGTCTGTCCTTACACCGATCAATTCTCCTTCTAACTCCAGAAATGAAAGACCTTTGGGGGTCTGACCCCCTCAGGCGAATGATTGGTCTAAACAGGTATGTGAAGGATGACGAAGTCCCCGGCTCCTGAATATTAGATTATTTCTTTTTTATAATATTTTTGGAAGGTATTTTCATTCTGCCAATTTCCCTTTTCCAAAATGTCCTTTATTGGACAGTTTTCAAATCATTGAAGTGAAGTCACTGCTGACCTAGTGCTCCCTGCAGAGGCCTCAATGCCAGGATCTCTAAATATTGTCTTGACCCATCCACCGATAATTGTTCTAGAAGCTGCTTTGGTCGGACCTGACGTGGATAAAAACAAGTTATCAATATTGAGTACCTCTTCCTCTGAGAGCACAGCTTCTTAAGCCAAAATACAGGATCGGTGGATTGAGTTGATGAGGAGTTTAATCTCCATCCTGATTGTTGATACTTTGCAGAATCTGTCTTTAAACCAAATGCAGGCCATAAAATAATATGATCATCCATATCAATAAAATGTTCTGAGGTTAATCTCAAAAGTGTCAGATCATGTATCCTTCATCCTGAGGCTAACAGGGTCATAAGGTTATAGTTTCGGGATTTTTGGTCTAAAGCCAAGAACATATCTGCCTCGGGTCCCATATTGTATCCCGTTGCATTTTAATTGAGCTATTTACTATACCCTTCATTGCTTGCTTCACCGTAAGATGGTTACTTATTATAATATTATTTTAATTATTTGGGTTGCATAAAGTTGAAATAGCCGATTTATGCAAAGCTATAGTGCTAGGACCTAAATTCAGCGATATTTTGAGATGTGCAAGAAACTTTTCCAACTGAGCTTCCATTGGATCTCTGTAATTAATATAGTTGGTTGACCACCATTCATGCCATCTAATCCCATGCTGCTTTCTTTATAAGAAGCTAGCATTGAAGTTCACCAGCTGAACTTTAAAACCCCTCTTTCTCTAACGGACCATCCTTGCAATGCATCACCCCAGCCCCAATTTTCCACACTTGCAGCTCTAGTTGAAGTATTTGCTGTGGATGAGAGCTTATGGTGGTATCTATCAGTATCTCCGGTAGATTCTTGATCTCCTGAGTTAGGCACAAGGCTCTCTGTCTGGTAGCCAAAATACTTTCGTCCATTTGGGGGCTACTAGCATGTAAATTCCTGTGGAGTTGTTCAGATGAGCAAGCACTCGGGGGAATTAGATAAAGAGACAGACTCACCTATGCCAGAGGAAGGTGCAAAAATCTGCTGAAAGCATTGTGAAATATCGCCGCTTTGTCTTTACTGTCTATGGATACATATTTGTCCACTACATGAGCCGTGTGAGAGGCAAACAGGTCCACAGTAGGTCTGCCCCGTTTGTGAAATATCTGTTTACATTCCACTCCTTTTTCTTAAGCCTTTGAAGGGATTGTTGAAGGTCTTCACAGTTCCTCCTGTTCAGCGACTTCCGACCGCTTTGTGTTCCACGTTACACGTACTCCACTGTTTGTGTCGGTTCGCTGATGTGTTTTTTTCAAATTAACGGTTCAACCGAGGTCTCTTAGTAGGTTCAAAAATAGATTTGTTTGGACCTTCAGAATTTCCCTGTCCTGGTGGGCCAGAAGGAAATCGTCCAGGTATACAATGGTCCTCACTTTTGACGACATAGGGTCTCCGCAACCCAATTGGTCACCTTGGCAAAGGCTTGTGGAGCACTACTCTAGCCCTGGAGAAGGCATGTCATTTGCAAAGACTCTCCTTTGTACACAATCCTCGGAAAACGAAGGTGAGACTCTGCGACTGGGATGTGGAAAAATGTGTGCTGCTTGCACTAGTTTATTGTTGCATTTTGGAAATTACTGATTGTTTGCCCTCCGCCTCAATCGTTCAGTTGAATTTATTTCTCCGCAAGGGACACAAGTCCTCATGAACTGCATCGCCTTTTCGCTGATAAAATCGCAAAAGTCTACACAATAGTTCGCTAACCGCACCGTTAAAAGATCGCTTGCTTGCCATTCCGAGTACGCTGTTCACTAAATCAAATATCACCATTCCCTTTCTGATCTTTTCCAACTAACAATACCTTCCCGGTGACATAAACTGAATGCATGGAGAGTAAGCAGCTGTTTGGAGTGGATTGGTAAGGCAATTCCAAGCATAATAAAAATACATAACCGCGATCACAATTTTACAGCTCATAAAATGCTGGAACTCATTTGATCCCTCAAGCCGCATAATTTGATCCCTCAAGCTGCATCATTTGATCCCTCATGCTGCATCATTTGATTCTTCCATCTGGAGCATTTGATCCCTCACGCCGCATCACTTGCGATATGTCTAGTTTTGTCGTTCAGTCTTGTGGTTGGAGAAATTCGGGAACTTTCTGATGTGACAAGGAAAATTTTCTTACTGGCACAAAGTGATTTAGACCTTTCAGGTTGCTGATTGGTCTGTTGCTGCCATCCCCTTTTTGGACCATGAACATTTGGGAAAGAAAACTAGAGTTGTTGACTGCCGGTTCCAATATATTTAGTTTTTGAGGATTTCTATTTCCTTTGTCATTGCTGGGGTAGTCTTTGTCACAAATCTTTTCAAAATTAGGGAAGTTGGGCTTAAAAATAGAAGTCTTTGTAAAGAGGGGGATTCTGTACCCCTATGATTTTTAGAACAACTTTGGGAGCAATTAGAGCTGCCCCTTTGTTTTTGTAACTCAGCAATTGCCCCGCCTGAAACTTTGGCCTGCACCCCTGTAGTAACGTCAGTTAGAGGCCTGCTCTCGCACCAGTCGCTTGCTACTATCCTTTTTTCCCCCCTTTTAACTCCAGAGGTAGAGAGCTGGGGATACCTTTGGAGGTCTGCCCCCCTCGGGCGAATGGGTTCTCAGGACAGAAAAAAAATTTCGAGACGGAAAGAAAATCTCGGACCGGAAAGTGCTATTTTTGTACCAGTGTCCTCCTTTCGTGGACTGGTTAAAGTGATGGCCTGTGGAAAAGGCCAATTACAATTCTTTACTCCTCCCGATTTCTGCAATTGGGTAGAGAGGGCTTCCTCATTGAAGAGATGAGAGGAAGTCAGAAGGATCTGCATCAGTACTTTTTTTTGTCTGATTTCTGTCTACAGGAATTGAGAATCCTGTCCCTTCTGAGTTCCATTACCTCTGCCCGTTTTCCACATGCAGCAGGTCATCAGAGCATTTTTGTAAGTCGTTCTGACCTCCACACAACTCATTAACTTTCTCATACAGGGTTTTCTGGGGAGACATCCTGTGCCTCGAAACCCCATTCAACCAATTGCTGCAGAGACTGCTGCCGTTGCTTGAGAGCTGCGTGCTTTATTGCCGCGAGGGATCTTTCAATAGTTAACATGTTCATTCAAAAGACCCAGAATCATACGACTACAACTCAAAGTTCACCTCGAGCTCTTTAAAACCCGGATCGGCAAGATGACACATAATGGCCTTATTGTATCTTACATTGGTTCAATCTTTTTGATTAAACCGTTAAAGACGCTCTAACACTAACATCGAGTCTGTCTCGAGGAGGGGCAGGCATTAAGGGTTCTTTAAGAGAAACGGTGGGGCCCGGCTTTCTAAAAATACAAGGATTACGCCCGGCTACTATTGAGCACTCATTCTCAGTTTCTGCGGTGGACATATTCTCTGAGGCTGCATTCTCTGCGAATCCTGACCTCTGTGCTTGCAAAACAAAATCTTGTAGTCTTCCTACTTGTTCAGTTAATTTTTTATTTCATTTTCAGTTAATCTTCCGGAGCATGAGCTTCTTCTTATAAATTCATGAAAGTAGAGCAGTCAAAACTTGGTGAGCGCTGGCGATGCCTTCGTCTTTTTCATTTATTGTCACAATTAACGGTTCACCTGAGAAATAGTCGGAACTCAAATTCACTCGCAGACGCGGGAATCTCAACCGCTTTGAGAGGCAACATTATCCACTATTGCGTAAAATTTTTTGGACAAGAAACACAATTCAGTTTTTAGTTTATATTGGAACTAAACAACCGTTCACGATAGAAACTTGAAGTCAATTGAAGAAAATGGCATCATGTCGACACTTGCGTGCGCCTAGCTGTTGGTGGGAGTGATTGAGTTCACAGAGGGACAAAATCGCACAGCAAATAGTGCGAAATTTAAATATTTTAAAAAGGTAAGAGAAGAAGAAAGGCCGAAATCAGATAGAAACAGAGATGCCATCTCTCACCAAGGAATATTCTGGATAAGTATATTAAATAACAATATTATACATTTGGCCATTTTTTCACACGAATACACAAGTATCTGATACTGATGCTGTGTATTCACGTTGAAAACAACTTGTCGTGCACAATCTGTATGCGTCGCTACTGAAATTATGAGACCACCTCTCGAAACATCAAAACTAAGTTTCATAATGTCACTCTTCTGCTGTAGCAGTAATTTTTTGTTGAAAGATGTGTTCCTAGCAATGATTTAAAGCACACACATTGTTACAAAATGTCACACAAGTGACAAGAGACCATCGTATTTGTTAATTCCCAAGTTTAAAGCTCGATGACGAATGGCAACAACTTCGACCGTCTGGTCACGGGAGACTGGCGTCATTGATGATTTTACAAATTGTCAGCAATGTGTGCCTGCTTACGAATCACCATACAGATGTATGGCGGTAGTTGAGAAGATACTTCAATCGTCGAGTATCAGATACTTGTATATCCCTGTTAAAGAAAGACCTTACAGTAAGTTTATCGGTTCTATATTATTTACATCGATCATCCAGTTGATTAGTCAGAAATCTCCGAAAAATCGAAATTTGAGTTGAATAGTTTAACAGTTACATGTAAAAGGGTAACCTCTATTTGGTACATTACTCACAAAGACTACCAAATCAATTATAATGCAGAAAAACTTGCAGTGAAATAAATAAAATAAATTGATGTTTTCTGGGTTACCAGTAGGAAATTTCTAAATGTCATACTAACGTACCGGACCGTTATGCTTCCCGGTGTTATTTTATAGTATATTTAATATGTAAAACACAGACACAAGTAAATACTATTTGATTTATGGTGATCATTCAAATATCACTTTCCTCATTATCTCAAAACTTAGTATTTGGAGATGTCTGACTAATCAACTGGATGATCAAAATCGCTGTTGCAAATCCATTTCTGTATAAATTATTTTGGAAATTTCTAAAATGTATTTACAGCTATATTATGTTCAGGTTTCTTTCACATTTTTAACACACTTACATATTAATTAGAGGTTCTTATTAACCAAGCTTAAATTAAATTTTAAAATGCGTCTATGTCTTCGACCAAGATGGTCTACGAAAATATAATTCACGCACGTTCTAGAATACAAGATTCTCTCGGTAACACCCTGGTGAGAAAGCACGATTGAGAATCGAGACGATGCTTGAAATGACTGATCAGATCTGAATATGCAGGTACTTCGCAACCTTTATCTCCTCCCTCCGCTTCCTTCAGCCTCACAACATTTCCCAAGTTGGGCATGTCATGTATTGTCCACCTCTTTGTACAATACATATCTTATATAATGTACTGTACATGTTTTAAAAATACTATAAAGTTACTATAATAATATTTTATTATAAAATTAGTGAGTTTTTGGCATGCATTGCGATGCCATTAAATAAAGAAATTGTTTCTCCCTGCGTGTCCTTTCCCATTCTTCAATCAATTTTCATTTTTCATATATTACAGATATTCATTTTTGTATAAAAACAATCAATCAAATTTGGTACCGATTTAAAATACAAATAATTCTTTATTAGATTCAAAGTATTCGATTTGGGTGAGTATCATAGGTGAGTTCTTCAATTAAATTCGTTAAACTAAAGATTTTGTTCGAAAATTGAATTTTGATTGAAGAATCAGGGTGGGTTTCTTCATTTACCGAGAATGCTAAATGCAATGCTAATTGTAAAAATAAACGATCGAAATTTAAAATTTAAACGAAATTTCTATGTATTTGACCGTTTACTTTTACAATTAGCATTGCATTTAGCATTCTCGGTAAATGAAGAAACCCACCATCAATGTTTTTCAAATGTCATTTTCAAATTGTGACATTTTTAACAGTTTTTGTAATGATTAAAAAACTTTTCAGGTGTATTGTCATGTAATTGTAATAATCCAGAAACCTTCGCGAGGGTGAAAATAAGATATTTTGAAAGTTTCAAACATTTCCTATGCTTAATATAGTGATACATAAACAACAAACATACACGCAAGCAAACATACATTTATTTATATATATATATATACATAGATCACCATAGAGAAAAGACATTTCATGATTATTTACACATTGAATCGACACAGACAGCGATGGATTTGCAACAACAATAAAATATTTTATCATATCGTGGGGTAATTACTACAATTAGGTTAGGTACTCTGAAACTAGGTAAGTTTTACCTTTTTGTAAATAAATACATAACAAAAATTATTAGCAATTTTCTCACTTCCAAAATATAAGTATTACAGTTCTCAATACATCAATCTATGATTTAACAATACTTATCAGTATATACAGTACTGTGCGAATTTATGTGAACACGTGATAATTAGCACAATTACACTTGTTCTTGCAGTTGTATGTAGCATATTGTAATAGCGGCCATTTTGTGTTTGTGTTCTATCATTCAGTGAGTTACGAGACACACCAAAGTACAGATGTGTTAAATTTTGTAATTTTTTAGAATTACAGTTTTTTTGCAGAGGTAAACTTAACTAAAGCTTTTTGTTTCTTATTTTTAAAGATGGATATTTCTCTTTAAAAACACACAAAGATTGTTAATATTTCAAAGACAAAAAAATTACATACATTGAATAGCCACGTAACTTTCCAGATCATAATCCAATTGAAAATCGGTGGGCTATAGTTAAAGCAAGACAAGCACAACAAATACAAAACTGATTGAGGCAGTAATTTAGCGACACGCGAATATCAGAAAATTGTAAAAAAATTGTTGATTCTATGCCAAACCGTGTACAAGAAGTTATAAAAAAGGCAGGGCACACTTCGTATTAAAAAAAAATTTATTATAATTGTTTCTCTATTTTTTTCTTCAATAAAGAATATTTATTATTTTTTCTAATTCAACACTTGTGTTCACATTAAATTGCACAGTACTGTATATACAACAACCGATTTATCAGTTAATCTTATAATTTCCAACTAAGATTGATTGACTTCAGAGTTATTTAATTCTAGTAATTACCTCACGATATTAAAATATAAATCCTAAATATTCAACATTACAAAATCTATATAATAATTTACATAAATCTCTTCTGTTGCTTCAAGAAACACAAATCTTTAGTAAAATTAACAATTAAAAAATGCCACATATTTTATATTGCTGCGTGCTTGCGATACACAACTACTTTTTATAAAAATGATAATTATTATTGTTTTAATTTGTCTTGCGTGTATTATTTAATAAGTCAGATACCCCTCATACGTCTTACGTGTTAAGTCTGGTAATGTTATATTATCGTTAAAACAAGTATGGGTCCAAGTGGTTGAGGCTACACTACTTATTTAGTCATTTCCACATTAATTACTAAAACCCCCTATTTTATTAAAAATTAAATTAATCACATTCCAAAATAGTTACATCACTATAAAGTTTTAAAAAAAAGATAAATTTATATGAAGTACTCCAGAAAATATTTATGAGATTAGTTTTTGTATTTTATCACTCCATTCCAAAATATTTATTTAATGCAGGTAAATCTCTATTATCTATAGAAGGAGTGATTTCATATTTGCCCATGAATGCGCAAACCATTCTGAGCGTTGACCAGATTGTAGAGCTGGTCTCTTCCTGCTTGGAGTTGGGTGTGAGTCCACGAGCTTTTGCCTGTTGGTTCAACGCGTGCAAGAAATGTTCCGCAGCCTCCTTGTGGGCGCCTAAATTCATACACGTGATTCCCACATTGTATCTGGCTCTTATGAATCCAGGTTCTAGAGATAACGCTCGGTAATATGCATCGACGGCTTCTTCCGATCTCTCGCCGTTAGCCAATGTCGCTCCCAGTCGATTCCACAAACGCGAATCTTCAGAATTAACCATTAAAGCGGCCTTAAAACAGTCTACAGCTTTGTCGTACTCTTGCGATATATTGAAAAGGACCCCTAGGGCACATTGTATATCCGGGTCTACTTGTGACGGGTTCATTTGAGCCGCTCTTATGAACAAGTTTTGAATGTGACTTTGGAGAACCATATTATTCATGTTGGTTAAATCAACATCGAGCGGGACCAGGTCTGAATATTTAGAGTTAGCCTTCAACCAGTTGTTGAAAGCAGTGTAGGCGAGATGCGGATAGTTTTCATTGGTGTATGAAGCCCCAAGAGCCATGTATGCGGGCAAACAGGTGGGAGCCAGCTCGACACACTTGGTGAGGGCTGCGATGGCTTGCGGGTCCTGTTCATTCTCCGCTTGCGTGGTGCCGAGGAGAAGCCAGCCATCTACCTTAGAGGCATCTTGTTGAACGGCTGCCTCGAAGCACAAAACAGCGCCGGAGACATCTCCTTGTTTGAGTCTCTCTTTACCAATTTCTAAAGCATTTACATTATTCGACATAGAGTTTTCCCCTGCGAAGGCGTATTCTACGAAAGGGTTGGTGGTCTGGTTGAACTGAGAGAGCCATGGATGCTCTTGTACATCACTGAGCTTAGCCCATTCATCTGCAAAGTTTTCAGTCAATTTATCTAGCTGCTCATCTTGATTAGAGTAAGTTCTGGATGCGGAAGTCTCTTCCGGCATTTCTAAAGGGATTTCTCCACCGCCGACTTTCTTCATAAAAGATATGAACTGGCTGTAGGCAACATTTTGATCTACAACTGCTTCTACCAGCTCCTTGGCTTTCTCCTGTATTTCAGATTGGACATTATTTCCAAGCGAAGATTGAGCACCTAATTCAGTTGGAAAGTCTTCCATGGTTGGATTTTCATCTAGATATTGAAGTGGCACCACGGGTCTTCCTACAACATTTGGTTGATATACCAAATTGCGCTGCATCATCATAGGGTAGAGCGGGGGTTGTGATGAGACTGGATTCCATGTGACGTTTGGTCTAATTCCCATTGTCTCGTTGGGTATTTGCTGTGAAAATTCCTGTGACCATTGTTGAAGCTGAGCATTGTTTGTACTTTCATGTCCTTGCTCTTGAATATCTCGAAGACTATGAAGAAGGGTATTCATGTGAAACGTCTGGGGAGGAGGTCTTTGATTCTGTGCGATGTAATCATCCACAAACTGGTCAGCTTGTGAGCCTCCTGCCCGGGCATGCATGGCCCCATCACGAGACAGAATGGAAGCGAGATTCACTAAACTGTTGTTCGCTCCACACTCTCCGTCTACTAATCCTCGAAAGGCCATTTTACTAGAAAGAAAAAAATTCATATTAAAATTAGGAAGACAGATTTATCTAACTGACATAGACTCAGTGCCAGAGTTGAGTTAAGTAACAACTTCATCTGCATATATACATTGTTCCATACATATTCTTCCATGTTATTCAAACTCTTGATATGACCCGACCCAAGTATTTGATAGTGTCATTTCTTCCTGAGACATTTCTGACATCCACTTGTACATCACAATAATACATTCACCTGAGACTCCTTTCTCTTTCTCCTGTTTCTTCAAGTTTACTACACATGCACCTTAGGGGTGTTATTTCTGACGCATTGTACTTTTGTCCTTCCACTAACAGTTCCATGCCTCACTATCATACATCAGGGTTGGTATCAGAACATCATTGTGGACTTCCTTTAACCCTTGTGTCAATGTCCCGGTAAATTTATACAAAGCCGGGACCAGCTCATTTTGGCCACAAAAAAATAAATATATACCCCAGTAGATAGGTAATAATTAGATGTAATTAATTCCGTGAGCGGAAAATGAAAATAATGTATATTATCGTCAATTTCTTAAATTTAAAAATACGAAAATGTCATTTTTCAATGACCTCCATGTTGTTATCTTTATTTTAAAAAACAGCCTACGTTTTTAAATGGTTTGTCTGGCAAAGCAGGGTTTGTCTAGCGGGCTTGTGAATATTATCTTTATTTTAAAAACAGCCTACGTTTTTAAATGGTTTGTCTGGCTACGCAGGGTTTGTCTAGCGGGCTTGTGTGACAGATTGGCCGCGCCATGTCAGTTTGCGAAGACGCGAAGTGAATTTTGATTTTACGCAATTGAAATTTAAAATGCATCATTTTCCGCCTCCCCCAATGCAAAAAGTTTCCGAAATACGTAATTCTAACAATTATTCAACATCTGCAAAGTGTTTTTTCGTGAAAAAGTGCATATTACCGCTGTAATTTGCACTTTGAAAAATGACATTTTCGTATTTTTAAATTTAAGAATTTAACAATAATATACATTTTTTTCGATTTCCGCTCACGGAACTAATTACTAATTATTACCTATCTACTGGGGTAAAAATTTTTTTTTTTTGTGTAAAATGAGCTGGTCACGGTTTTGTATAAAATTAAGGTAATTATCGGTTCGGACTGGCCACGCTTATTACGAATAATTTTTAGAAAAAAACTTTAGATTCGCCTTAATTACTATAAAAGGAAACTTTTTGGCTTTGGGGCGGCGGAAAATAATGCATTTTAATTTTCAATTGCATAAAACCAAAATTCACTTCGCGAACCGACGCAGCGAAAATCCGCGGCCGTAGCTGTCACTTGCTGTCACTGTTATGGACTGTAGCTGACTTCGTGGGATACCTACATGAAATACCGCGAATCACAAACCATGTTACACAAACCTAGCGTAGCCGCTAAGCCACTTGAAAACTGGGATGTTTTTCTTGCCTTGACGCGAGTAGGCGTTATAAAGGGGCACTTTCTTTTGTATCACAAACCATGTTACACAAACAAGCCCGCTAGACAAATTTCATAATTAGGCGCCTTATCCCACGAAGTCGGCTACAGTCGTATTAGCTCTTGTTAATTTATCAAGGATACCAACATCACAGTGACATGTACGGCCGCGGATTTTCGCTGTGTCAGTCGAGAAGCGAATTTTGGTTTTATGCAATTGAAAATTAAAATGCATTATTTTCCGCCGCCCCAAAGCCAAAAAGTTTCCTTTTATAGTAATTAAGGCGAATCTAAAGTTTTTTTCTAAAAATTATTCGTAATAAGCGTGGCCAGTCCGAACCGATATTTACCAAAATTAATTCACATTTTTACAATAAGTGTTTTTGTAATCTCTATTTCAAAATCATGGCTTTGAAATTACACACATACATACACAGGTTCTTTATTCTGATTGCAAAATGCAGACAATAAATATTCCATAATATATATTATTATAAGAAATAGGCACTGCACCCACCAGCAAACAACAGATAACATTATTCCAGTTGTAAGGTTATCCTGGTACTAGTAGGAAAAAAATGCCAGCTTACCTGTTAAAATTGATGTTTTATATAGGAGATTCACTGATTGGTATGTTTTACCCACAAACTACAACGAACGTCGAACACCTAAATAAACCGACCCCGATTGAACTGATCAAGACAATAATCAAGTACATCAGCAGTATGGAAAGACTACGTCGTACATGTATTATTATTACAGATAAAATAAAGATAATAAATAATACGATAACCGACGATAATGTCAATAGGCAAAGGTCAAAATCATGTCAAAACTCAAAACGTCATAAAAATCCATAGATTTGGAAAATAGAAACTAAATCCGGAATTTTATTCTTTATTGCTCATGTTTTTATTTGCATGAATTCAGATAAATTCGGATTCAATGTAAATTACACAAATCAAGATAAAATCAATCTCGAAACAACTGATTATTTTTAAAATCTAAAACTATTATTTCATAAAATTATTTAAAGAGAAATTTTGGACAATTTTTTTTCCATAATACTTGAAAATTTCGATTTTTTCCAGAATATTTCAAAATTTCCCTAGAATATTTAAAATTTCCCCAGAATTTGACAATAAACTGGCAGTTTGTTTTTCTTTCATTATTTGGTATAATGAAATAAAAATAGGCATTCAGCCTAATGTTCGCAATATTCGGCCGAATACCGAATAGTAAAAAAGTAGCCCGATTAGGCCGAATACCGAACAGTAGCCGAATATTCGTGGCATCTCTAAAAATATTTTTCTCCCTTAAATCTAGGGAAATTTCCCTGGATATCACTTCACTGTTACTGAGGAAAGTTTGAATATACTCACCAGAATTCATAAAACGACTTACATGTTATGATGGCCGGCATAGTCCAGCGGTAAGGCTCTTGACTAGCACTCCGAAGGTCGCGGGATCGAATCCCGGCGTGGCAAATAAATTTTATTTGATTAATTTGTGTTATTTCACATTTTATTCATTTAAAATAATATATAGTTTATTTGCGGCGCGCTCCAGAGTGGAAGATACTCTCGGTATCGCTCTGGTGTAAGACCACCATTCAGAATTGAAACGTTGCTTGAAATGGCTTTAGCCGTGTTTGGTGACCAGATCTGAATAGCCAGGTACTTCCCCACCTTCCTCTTCCCTATCTCCTTCCCCTCCCCACTACCTTCAGCCTCACAACATACCCCAATTGGGGATGCCATAGTCCAACTGGCTCCAGACGCGAGCAGTTGGGACTCTTGTGCGGTATTCATGTAAAAATAAAAATAAAAGCAATGTTTCCTCACTAACTTCGCTAGCAGATGAATGTGTCAGGAAGACACAAAGAGTGCAAAGTTAATTAATGGACAGAGCGGAGGACACCAATAAAATTTTTAGAAAGCGATGATAAACCGAACGGCTTAAAGTCAGACACAATGAGCTTAAAATGCAGTTTTACGAGAGGAGCGGAGAGCGCAGGGCGATCCACAAAGGAAGAGATTTACCCTAGCACCATCAATCGTCATCTGCTTTCCGCTGAGGAAGCTATCCTTCTCCGCCCTTCGGAATGGGTCCCAAGACTCCCAAGGCTCTCCGACAGTCATCGCCGGTCTTCCGTCGAGGAAGCTGTCCCTCCCCCCACCCTCCCCTCACCTGGGAGTGATCACGAGATTTCCGACCAGGAATCTCCGCACCCGATGTGCAGTCTGCCGAATTTACCCTTTAAATTTTGGGCAGGCTATTTATACTGAATCCGCACTTTAGAGTTCAGCTCAAGAGATCTTATCTTATGTTTTCAGTGACAAATAATAGTGCAATAATTTGTGACCGACCGAAGGTTCCATTTTTTTTTACATTCTTCAATTATTGTTTTTTTTTTAACACGTGTAATACAAATGTCGTGATTGTAAACGCAATTAAAATTAAAATTAATGAGGTCCTTCCTTTGTGATGTACCGTAATTGTGTATTGTAATGGTTAAGCAACGCATAATTTCATGACGCCAGAGCTCACTATTATGTATAGAAACCATTGCGGACATGCGCACATCAAATGGTTTAGCAACGCATAAGGAACAAATACACAAGCAAGCAAGCAAACATTGATTTATATATATATATATATATGAAGGCAGCCAACAGCTTTTTTTATTGTTTTAAATCCCGCTATTTCGAAACATCAAACCCTGCAAACCCGGTAATCATCTGCGAGTGGTACATCGTACATCTATGATCATGCTATGATCTATCCATAGAAATTGGAATAAAATAATTTTATTCTGACATTTGTCATGTTGACATTTCTGAAGTAATTCTTGAATAAATAATATTTTTATTCTAAAAGGCCCAATTTTCACTCGTTTAGTGGTGTAAATTGTTAAATTCATGATGTCGACCCAGCCTATAGACGGCACTGAGCTGCCGCCAGAGTTGGTTGCGAAGCCTTTAGCGCTGGTCGGAATCACTGGGCTCGATACTGTCAACAATGCAATTCACAAATCAATATGGGATGCCTTTGGAAACAACCGTCGCCCTGACAGAGTGCCGGTCCATTTCAAACTCTTATCCAATTCTCACGAGTTTCCCATCATCAAGCCAAAGAGGAATTCGTACGAGTGGTACATCCCTAAGGGAATAATCAAGAAGAACTGGTTGAACAAGCACCTAAACCTCATCCCCGCTGTTATTGTGGTGTTCTATGACATGGATTGGAGTGACCCGCAGTGGAATGAAAAAATAATTGAGTGCGCTTCTCGGGTTCAGTCTATGAGGTAAATAATAATAGTTTATTTCAGAATGTATTCAGGGGTAGTGCAAGTTGGGAAGCGGGTATGGGTTTATTTTATTGGTAATTATCGGTTCGGACTGGCCACGCTTATTACGAATAATTTTTAGAAAAAAACTTTAGATTCGCTTTAATTACTATAAAAGGAAACTTTTTGGCTTTGGGGCGGCGGAAAATAATGCATTTTAATTTTCAATTGCATAAAACCAAAATTCACTTCGCGAACCGACGCAGCGAAAATCCGCGGCCGTAGCTGTCACTGTTGTGGACTGTAGCCGACTTCATGGGATACCTACATGAAATACCGCGAATCACAAACCATGTTACACAAACCTAGCGTAGCCGCTGAACTAATTGAAAACTGGGATGTTTTTCTTGCCCTGACGCGAGTAGGCGTTATAAAGGGGCACATTCTTTTGTATCACAAACCATGTTACACAAACAAGCCCGCTAGACAAATTTCATAATTACGCGCCTTATCCCACGAAGTCGGCTACAGTCGTATGAGCTCTTGCTAATTTATCAAGGATACCAACATAACAGTGACATTTACGGCCGCGGAATTTCGCTGGGTCGGCTCGCGAAGTGAATTTTGGTTTTATGCAATTGAAAATTAAAATGCATTATTTTCCGCCGCCCCAAACCCAAAAAGTTTCCTTTAATAGTAATTAAGGCGAATCTAAAGTTTTTTTCTAAAAATTATTCGTAATAAGCGTGGCCAGTCCGAACCGATATTTACCATTTTATTTTTTACATTAGCTCCACTCAGGAAGCCCTAAGGACAGGGCTGGGCAAAATACATGCTTTGCTGTAATTAAAATACAAATTACAAAATACTTTTTCGCATGTATTTAAAATACGAAATACAAAATACTTTCAAGTCGTGTATACGAAATACAAAATACAGTATTTTAACCATTTTTAAATTTCAAATATAAAATACAAATTACAAAATACATTTGGTTTTGGTAGAACCTTTGGTTGCAATAAATTTTTGTAAGTACCCTTATCTAAGGGTGCGTTTCCATAGAAGCAAAGTTGAGCAGAGTGAAACAGAGACGTGCAAAAATTGACCAATCATATTGCTCAAAAGACATATCTCATCTCCGCTCCACTTGTAAAATTTTGTGGCATAGGACTCACGTGTTAGATAATAATAATAATTATTAAAATTACACGACATTTGTATAGCGCAGTTTTGTGTTATTTCAATTCAAGTGTGCTCTACTGTAATTAACTTAAAAATAATCTAGTATTCAGTCAAATCATTCCTATAGTTCTTGATCTAATACTTTGACACAAAAATGTACAATACAAAGCAATGACAAGCATAATATAATACGATAGAAAATGTACAATAACAGTACTATTATAGTACAGGACGTGTTGCCAACTGTAAATATTAACATACATAATATATTGCTCTGGATTCTAGCGTTTTTATATCTTTATATTTTTAATTCTATTATCTATGTCAGTTTATTTTTCATTATCATTATCAAGGTCGCTAAATGTATTTGAAAATGTATTTTGAAGCCATAAGTATTTGAAATACAAATTACAAAATACCTCAGCAGCGGGTAATTGAAATACCAATTACAAAATACATTTTTAGGAAGTAATTGAAATACATATACAAATACGTATTTCAATTACAAGTTATTCAAATACTGCCCAGCCCTGCCTAAGGAAAATAATTCCACTTAGGGCCTATTTCATCTTTGTGGATGCTGTGTGGAGGGTCTTTTTAGGGGAAGGAAGTAGAGAAAATTCTAGGAAGGAAAGAGGTGGGTAGGAATTTGGGGTCTGTGTGTCCAGGAGTGACGGACGAATGAATCCATCCTTCCCATTGCGATGCAAGGCAATGTTCCGAGAAAGTTCTGCTGGAGAGGTCAAAAGATCTCCCTTAACCACTCTCCGGCCCGGCCTGCCACGCTGTTGGTGGCTGACACATCCGCCAAGATCCGGACAAACCTGACCCCATGAAACCGGGCACCCCTGCTAAGTCACCAAAAGTAGCAAACCACTTGGGATGACCTATGGCAGAGGTGTTGGTTATCCAATAAATGATTCCCGGGGCGGCGGTATCCATACCCGCCTTTATTTGGGAACCATTTATTGGATAACCAACACCTCACCCATAGGTCACCCCAAGTGGGTGACTTAGCAGGGGTGTCTGGGCTCACGGGATGAGGTCTTGGCGGTGGATGTGTTGCCCACATACTGCCTGGCGGGCTGGATCAGGAGGGACTGGTTGAGGGAGACCTTTTAATCTCTCCAGGAGAACTTTCTTGGAACATCGTCTTGCACTGCAGTGGGAGGGATAAGATTCATACGTCCGTGACTTCTGGCACGCTGACCCTCAGATTCTTACCCACCGTTCATCTTTTTCCTTACCAGAACTTCCTCTCCTTCCTTTCCTAAAAAGGGCCTCCACACAACATCCCCAAATATGATACAGGCCCTGAGGGGAATTATTTTCCTCGGGGTCCCCTGTGTGGAGCTCTTGCATAAGAAACAAAAATTTTAACAAAACAAAAAACGACTTCAAAAAATGCACTAAAAAGTAAAAAAATAATTTCGCATTCTTCTACGTCATAATCAACTTACTTTTTCTACTCATCAATATGTAGGTACGATTGTTATTTTTGGAGAAGGTGTCAGTCAAGGCAGGTTTGTAACTAGATACATAGTTATAGGTGAGATGTGCTTGTGTCGCACAAGCGACTTGACGAGGAGAGAGGCGAGAGCGGGGCCGCGGCGTGAGGGGAGCTATCAAGTGAACACGCCGGGCCGGGTACCTTTGCTGACACCGACTCCAAAAATAATGATCATGTCACTCCGTCATGGATCCGATAATCAGAACCTAACCAAACTCTCATCAAACTACCCTTGAAGTACATCCTTTCCAATAAAAAAAGAATCATCGAAATCGGTTGGCGTGATATTGAGTTATTTGTCCATTTGTCGTGCACATACTTAATGCAAATTTAAGACTTATATGGTTTTCTCATGGATGCCATTGTCGGAACTGTACCAAATTAAAATGGGACCACACGGGAAGCACCAGCTTTCAAATAAAAAAGAATCCAATATCGGTTCACCCAGTCAAAAGTTCTGAGGTAAGAAACATTAAAAAAAACAAAAAAAAAATACAGTCGAATTGAGAACATCCTCCTTTTTGAAGTCGTTTAAAAAAGCAACACATTCCTTATTTCGGAATAACAAAAAGAAATTTGACAAATAATAAGTAAATCAAAGAAATAAAAATATTTGAAAAAGAAGAAATAAACTTATTAGTTAAAGGCTTCAAATATAAATTAAATTGAGATAACACTAAAAAAACAAATAGAATATGTGACAATTTTCATAGAAATCTCTGTTTAAAGTAAAAAATAATGGCTTACCGTAGTAACCTCGGATATTTTAAGAAAAACACTGAAATCGACCAGAAATCAACAATCGTCTGTGTTCATGCGTACCACCAAAAGTTAATAGAATGCTTTGTCATAGACAACGAGACTATCTGCCGAGTTTCAGGTCGATTGAATGTCGGGAAGTAGGTTAATTTCCACTTCCAAGATTTGCATTCATTCATTCACGAGAACAAATTCGAAATTCAAATAGATGTATTTAAAAAAAAAAAATTTCAATAATGGTTGTTTCGAAGATACAGTGACGATCGTCTGGTTTATGTGTGTTGATTGATTTAGGGCTGCGACGGAGGGCCACGCCCCCCGCCTGGTGGTGGTGGTGGTGCAGGGGGCTGCCCCGCTGCCACCCTCGGAGGACGTGCTGGGAGCTGAGAGGGCACAGGCGCTGTGTGCTGCCTGCGAGATACAGTCCAAGTCGCTGTTTGTCTTGCCGCATGGGGACCACCTCATGGGTACTTTATTTCTAACTTACTTTCTCAAGCTATACTTTCCCATTTATTCATTCCCTCCCATGTTATTTAACTACACTATTCCTGTATACAACTTTGAGTGCACATTATAACTATTGAATCAGTCGGGTGGGACTGTTGTTAGGTGTACAAAATAAATGATTTTTAAAATAATTCGGTAAATTTTTAAGGTTTCTGCAGTATGTGGTGTCGCAATTTGAAATTATTTTAATTTTATTATTTATTAGCCGAAGTCCCTGGTGATGCCCGGGCTTTACAGAGAGTCTTTTGAAATGTAATGTAGACAGTGACCTTCCTCTGGTTTTGAAGATCAAATGTGCAAAATTTCATCAGGCTCAGAATAAAACTGTTAGATTTTTATGCAAATCAAATCCACGCCGCTCGCCACAGACACTTTATTTTATAGATCGAAATTTTTATGGACACAATTTTCGTTTCTCTAATTCTGTTGAATGTTTTTTTAATTTTTTTATTGAACATTATGAAGTAAATAATATACAGAATAAAAATATCATAACATTCGTTAAGAGGAAATCCATTCACGGAGAAATTTTAACAAAAGGTACAGGGTGGCGCTATAGAACGTGCATATTGTGTCATCTTTTTTTGCGGGGTATTTGGCGCGCGGGCGGGGGGAGCCTAGCAGGATTGGATAGAGGTAGTCATGCAGTTTTAGTAGCCATGAGTCCGTTCGACGGGAAGCGTCGCGCATTTTGCGTTCGCGCGTTTTACGAGAACGGTCGTTCGTACATCTCTACAAGGCGACTATATTGTACTGAATATGGATTACAATCAATTCGCGAAGCCCCGAGTGCAAATTTAATTAAAATATGGATAAAGCGTTTTGAAGAGACCGGTTCAACGTTTAAGCCACGGGCTAAAGGTCATCCAAGAACATCTAGGACCGAAGACAATATTGAGAGAGTGAAACGGTCAGTACATGAAAATCCACAAGTGTCAACTCGGAAGAGATCGACGGCTTTACAGTTGTCGCGACGAATTTTACAGCGAATTTTGAACCTGGATCTCAAACTGCATCCATATAAACTTCAATTAACTCAAGAATTGAAAGAGCAAGACTTCGGAGCAAGGTTGGCGTTTGCTGAAGAAATGCTTCACCGATTTTCCAATTTCGACAATATTCTGTTTTCTGACGAGGCTCATTTTCATTTAAATGGGTTTGTAAACCGTCAAAATTGTCGTTATTGGAGCAGTGAAAATCCGAAAATCAAGCACGAAAAACCGCTGCATAGTCCTAAAGTGACTGCATGGGCTGCAATCTCTAGCAAAGGAATTATTGGTCCTTTCTCTTTTGAAGATTCGCGAGGACGAAACGTCACTGTGAATACCGACCGCTATGTTGCGATGTTAAAAGGATTTTTGACTTCAGAACTAGACAGATTAAGAATAGTGAACTCAAGGACTTGTTTTCAACAAGACGGAGCTACCAGATCAAGAATAGTGAATTCAAGGACTTGGTTTCAACAAGACGGAGCTACCAGTCACACATCAAATGACTCTATGGCGGTTGTGAAACAGATGTTCCCAGCCAGACTAATTTCTAAAAGAGGTGATTTCCCATGGCCCCCACGTAGCCCAGATCTAACGCCTCCTGACTTTTTCTTGTGGAGACACCTCAAAAACAAAGTCTACGTCAACAATCCGAGAAACATCAGTCAGCTAAAGGAGAGTATCCGTAATGAAATGGCAGCAATCACACCAGCATCACTAAAGAAAGTTTTTACTAATCTCCGCTCGCGATTAGAAGAGTGCCGTTTCAGAGAGGGCGGTCATTTAGACGATGTTATTTTTAAAAAATAAACTTCATTTAATTACCTTATAATTCCTATCTTTTATTTCAACTATCCTTATAGTATATATATTTTTTCCTATGTTTAAAATATGCACGTTCTATTGCGCCACCCTGTATTTTACCAGACTGTTGCCGCCACTGTTGCTCTTACTTCCCCAAATACTGAACGAAAGGAACAAATGCACCTCAGGCTGAAAACACCTAAATAAATTCATCAAAATCGAGGTTTTGTATTCCCCATTTTGTAACATAATGGTTCCTTGGTACTATTTTTTTATATAGAGCATAAGAAACTCCCTCAGGTTGGTGGGAAGGGAAAATACAGTTTTCCCTCCGGTAAGGTTAGTTAGGCTAGGTGAATAAAAGAGATTATCTCACAGTAACAAATACTACTATATTTATGCCTTTTAAAATACAAGGGTGCCACTCAAGGGACCGGGATTCATAATCCCAAAAGATACAAGAACCATACTGAGAATTTAACTGGAAGAAAGTTAAATATAAAGTAAAGAGCATACCTGCGGACCATGTATCTATTACTTTCTATCAATTCTAATTTGACGCGAACGCATATTAACCGGCGACCACGTAGCGTGTGGAGGAAACGAGGTCCATCAGCGTGCGGGATCTCCAGGTCAGCAACCGGGAGAGACCCCGAGGAAGGCCCCAGAAGATGGGAAGTTCTCACCAGGGAGCAGGATCCAGTGTACCGGTTGAGCGTACCGATATCCTCTCGGTAGACCCCTAGTACCGCAACTTTCTTCCGGAGATGAGCGCCGGCGTACATCCGCCACAAATAAGTGTCGCCATGACCGCAGCTCGTTCCCAAGCCTTGCTTACGCCAATTTATCGAGTGCCCTGGCCGCGATTCTACAGATTATTGACAATCAATTTTGAACGCGACGGTGTGTTAGCCTTGAAAACATGGCGATCTCTCTGTCGCTCAGGACAATTGCAAATAACACCCGTTCCACACACGGAACTACTTCCGACTTTCGGTTAGAATTAATGACATAATTCTTATGAAAGGTATTAACCCGTAACAGTGACTTTATCACATAATGAACACACAAAACTTATATTTTAGGCGACCATTCGAATTAACGTCGGGCTCCCGTACGGCTGAAATTCAAAAAGTAACGCCGGAAATTTATCAATACAGTTGCCAATCGAAAAAATCTAAAATACGGCGATTCAACAATTAAAGTAAGCGGCCAGGTGAAGGTTTATTAATAATTATTATCGTGACAATTTTTCTATTCTAAAACTGGACCGATTTCTTAGATTATTTTTATTAGCTGTATTCGAAGAAAATACTCTATGACTGTACGTTTAGATTTAAAAATATATATATTGACTAGTTAGTATACTGAATGTCTGTGGATGGCGTTCAAACCAGGCAATTTTAACGTTTTTGGAGGGTCCTATTCCTACAAGAAGTAACTTATCATAAAAAGCAAAACGTACCCATACGCAAGTGGTTGGTAATTGTATTATATTAAAACATATTTGAGGTAGTGTCAAAATCCAGCAAAGAAATTGGAGATTACGTTCGTATGGACAAAACGCCGCCCGGATCCCTCTTAACCATTTTAATTACCCTGTTAGTAAAGAAATAATCTCAGGTCTAACTGGGGAGCAAGTCTTTTTACCACTACATATCTAGAAATAATAAAGGTACAACGTACTGCTTATAAATAGTATGTATAATTATAAAAGACGATAATTATAATAGTTATATAATTATAATGAAATATTAAAAAATTGTGGACAATAAGTAAAAATATATTATACAATAATGGCAACAGAATAACATCTGAAAGTCTTTGGTAAAATCAATCAGTCGATTGGTTTTCCGTAAAAATGTAAAATTAGTCTTCTTAAAATTTAAACAGCTCTTCTCACTTTTTATTAAATCGATAAAAATATAAATTTTCGTAACGAAAGAGACGGTAGGATTTTTAGAAAGCATGCCCTTATTTAAAATTAAATTGCGGCTACATAAAAGTTTATAATTTTTTTTATTTTTTTTTTTATTATAGCGACTATATAAAAAAATTTTACATAAAAAATGCAATGTGAAATTAAGTACAAAATATTTTATTTCTTAGTCCTCCTCACTAGGGGGTCCTGTGCCGAGGCGGACTAAAGTTATTTAAATATAGTTCATTTGTCTTCTATGTCGTTTTTAGCGTCTTCGCTAGGGTTTTCTCATTGACCTCTTTAAGCCATATTTTTATTCTTGATTTGTATTCAATTGGATTTTTTATTAGTTTTATGTCTTGGGGGAGGATGTTATGGAGTTTTGTTGCAAAGTATGTATAGTTTCTTTGTCCAAATGTGGTTTTATAACTTGGAATATTTTTTATATCATTTTTATTCGATCTAGTGTTATGCATACACGGTCTAGTAGAGGATTCATTATTTTTGAAGAGCTTCAATAATATATTTTTGGAATATATTTGTTGTACATTTGGTACGTCAAAGTTATTGAAAATTTCAATTGAAGGCGTTCTAATTGGTACTTTCAATATGGTCTTTATGATTCCTTTTTGAATCGTATTCAGGCTATTTAGGTACGTATTTGCAGCAGATCCCCATCCTATGATTCCATATTCAATTCGAGAATGACATAACGCATAGTAGACCTTTTTCATATCCTTTTTATTTAGCACGTTTCTTAGATTTTTGAAGAAATATATAAGGCTTGTGAGTTTTTCCGTAATACCTTTGATGTGTAGGTCCCATCTAAGATTTTCGTCAATTATTACTCCGAGATATTTTATGTTTTGTGTTTTTTCGATGACGGGGCAGTAACATTGTATATTATTTCCATGGCATTCATGTAATTTTAGTTCTAGTGATTTTATTGGTTGGCCCCTTGAGTTCATTGAAAATGTTATATATTTTGTTTTGCTTATATTAAGGGTAAGCGAGTTGATTTTAAGCCAATTTTGAAGTGCACTAAGCCCTTTTTCAGCCTCATTAAATGTATCAGTCCAATTTTCTTCTTGAAATAATAAAACAGTATCATCAGCAAAACTGATTATGTTTCCTTTAATGGTAAGGTTAGTTAAATCGTTGATGTAGATAATGAACAGAATCGGTCCCAGTACACTTCCTTGAGGAACGCCATACTTTAAAGATAGAAGTTTGCTCTTTTGTTTGCCAATTTGTACTTGTTGTTCTCGCCCTGTTATATATGACTCCAATAAGTTAATTGTTGATTCGGCCATTCCTATTTTTTTTAGTTTAGTTAGTAATATTTTATGGTCTATTGTGTCAAAAGCTTTTTGAAGATCTATGAATAAAGCTAAACATTTTTTCCCATCATCTATGTTTTTTATGGCCATGCTTGTTAGATTTTCTATGGCATCATTGGTGCTCAGATTTTCTCTAAAACCATATTGGGATGGTGATAGTATTATAATTACAATTAACTAAATTATATATGTAATTACAATTAACTAAACAAAATGACCCAGAAGATTGTTTTTTGTATGCCTTTGTTTATTGAATTTTTGTTTTATATTCCTATGTTGTTTTGCATCAGCTCGACAAACCATGACACAACTCGATAAATCCTAATTCCGATGCCAATCCTTACGCATTATAATAATTTTTTTTATTTTTTTTTTATTATTTATTGAAACATTTATTATAATTACAATTTTACAACTAAATATTTTTTTTTACAGGTTTTTTTTTACTACCCTTCCATTAAAAGCATTTGCTTGTGTATGGAAGGGGAGTGTACATAAATGCTATTAGTTATTAGTTAGGTATAAGTTAGTACTTAAATAATTAATTGTGTGTTTTTTTTATTTTTTTTTAAAGAAAGAATGTTATGGAGAACTAAGATATTTGTAAGATTAATTGACAGTAGTTCTTTTCTTAAGAACATCTTTAAAATGTCTCTTGACAGAGAGCAGCATTCGGGCCTTATCATTGATGCTTCTGATTTCCTCTGGTAAACGATTGAAAAAAGTTCTTCCCTGATAAGTATAATGATGCTGTGCAAAAGACGTATTTAGTTTTGGGCATAGAAAAACATGTTTAAGTCGAGTTCTGTTTTCATTTAAAAATGGATATTTATCTTTTTCTTTTATTATTTGAATTACTGAATTTTTAATATATAAATCTTTAAATGTGGGTACTTGAAATTCTTCAAACAGGCGTTCTGTTGGGTAGTCTAAGGATTTTTTTAATATAATTTTAATAATTGTTCTTTGTACAATTTCTATTGGAAGAAGGTTACATTTATACGCGGATCCCCAACTAATAATAGCGTATTGTAGAGTGGATTGAACTAAGGCATAGTAGATTAAATATAGATTTTTTATCGACAGAAAATTTCTAATTCTTAAAAATATATATATTAATTTTCTGATTTTGTTTACTACTTGACATATTTGTTCCTTCCATTTCAGATTTTTATCGATAATTACGCCGAGATATTTAATTTTATTTGTTGTTTTTAATATTGTACAGTTTGATTTGCAATAATGTTGGTTGTGAATTTTAGTGTTATCGTGTATGACAATGTTAAAATTTTTGGGAGCGTCGTTTGGATGGATTGCAAATGGAATTACAAATGTCTTTTCACTGTTTAGTGATAGTAAATTAGTGTCGAAAAAATTCTTAAGCGTATTGATGTCTTCTGTGGCCTGTAATTCTACATTTTCCCAAGTATTTTCACTTATTATTAAAACTGTATCGTCGGCGTATGATGTAATTTGACCATGTAGATGTTGAAAAAAAATATCGTTTACATATATGGTGAAAAGGATTGGTCCAAGCACTGTACCTTGGGGGATTCCAAAGCTTGAAATCTCTTGATCACTATTAATACGATTGATTTTTACCACTTGAGGGCGGTTTTTTAAGTAGTTGGTGATCCATTTAATCGCGTTGCCTTTTATGCCAATATCATTTAATTTTTTTAATAGTATCTCATGGGATATGCTATCGAAAGCCTTTCTGAGGTCAATAAATATGCCCGCACATTTTTTACCTTTATCTAATGATTCGTAAATGTATGAAGTTACGTTAGCAATTGCATCATGTGTGCTGAGTGATTTAATAAAACCAAACTGGTTTTTGTGTAGTATTTTATTACTATCTAGGAAATTTACCAATTGTTTTTTTACTATTTTTTCAAAGATCTTTCCTATGTTAGAAATTAGACAAATTGGGCGATAATTCGTTACTTGGTGTGGATCACCAGATTTGTAAATAGGTGAGATTATTGTGTTTTTGTAGTTCATTGGAAATATTCCTTTCGTTAAACTCAAGTTTATTAAATGAGTGATGGGTTTTATTAAGTAAGATTTCATAGATTTTAACATGTGTGCCGTAATAGAATCAAAACCGGGAGACGAACCTCCTTTCATATTTTCTATTATTTTTAAGATTTCACATTCTGTTGTTATTTCAAATGTTGAAAGTATATTACGTTTATGTAAATTTTTATTTTTATGTTTTTCCGGGTTAGAAGGTTTATGAATATTTTTCGCAAGCTTTTTTCCAACATTTGCAAAGAAGGAATTAAATATGTTTGCACATTGTTTAGGCTGTAAATTGGCATCTATAATTTTTTTATCATGTTCGATGTACTTAATATTTTGCCTTCTTATAATACCTTCTATTTTTTAGGTTATGCCATCAGGCTAGAGAATGCCTTCTATGATCTTGCGCAGAACTACTACCATCACGAGGCGAGGATCATCAAGCTGCACCGCGACCACCTGAACAAGACTACGCACCAGTATCTGTTTGTGCGCCACCAGTTCAAGATGGGCTTCATCCATGAACTCAAGCAGGACAATAGCACGGCTCACAAGTAAGCTTGCACTTTGCAACAGGCTCAACATCATCTATTCACTTGCAACATTGTTTTATTTGATCAGAGTATGATGCGGTTTCTCCAGACTGCACATCTTTTGCCGTGTCCAGAAAGAGCGTGATTTATTAGTAGTTTGCTAGCATTCATTTGCATGTATGTATATTATATTTTATTACGTTTTAATCTTCATAGCCTCATGCTGAAGTCAGTGCATGTAAATGTGAGTAATGAGTTCTGTTACATCTCACTGCTATTTTTGCAAGAAGTGGGTTATTTCATTGACAATCTTCAGAAACAGTTGGCTTTAAATTATTGTCCATTTAGTTAAAAGTTAGGTGTCCTATAGATTTTATTGTGAAATGGCAAGCCTTGGCCCAAGATGCCCTACCAGCGGATATAGATGTGTTTGATATAAACATACCATGCTTTAAAAAAACTATATATATGTATTGTTAGTTGTAAGAAAATTGTACCATAATTGGACCTACCTGTCTGTCGTACAGTAAAAAAACAAAATAAAAAAAATAAAAAAAAATAAAAATAAAGTTGGATAGATAGAAAGGAGGCCTGTGCCCAGAATTGAGTAGAATAAGGCGAAAAGAAAAACTGGGACAGTCTCACTGTTAAATTTTTGGGGTTCCTTCTTAATGAATTTTTACTTTACTTCTTGATAAATTTAGTCATTTTTTTTTTTTTAAATAAGGCTAACGTTCCGATCATGGTTAACTTGACAATATTTAAAAAGCTCCTACTACCATCACAATAAGCTGAAAATGTGGTGGAGGACCTAGCCAGAGGAGGAATTGAATTCACGATGCTTAGTTGGGAACCAGAAGCCAAACTCAGTCACTAACCAGTTATTGATCTGTACATAAACAAAATTATGACTTAATTCTCCTTTTATCAAGAAACGAAAAAATGTATTTCATTGAAGAAAAAGATAACACTAATAATCTAAACAAAAAAATGAAAGAGAACAAGACACAGAAAAATAGAAAAAGATAACAGTTGGCCCGTCCCGGTTAGACGAGAGGTTCTGGGTTCGTGTCCCAGTTGTGACTGTTATCTTTTTCTGTGTCTTGTTTTCTTTCATATTTTCTTTTATTAGTGTTATCTTCTTCTTCAACGATATATTACAATATGGAAATAACCCTCAAAAGTTATAAAAAGAGAGTTGTTCTTATAAAAAATTGAATATTCATTTAGACTTTTATAAAAATACATGTTTCATATAAAAATAAAATGCGATACATATATTTATCTGAGACGCTACTTAGGTTACAAACCAGTTCTTAGAACAATTATTGTTTCCAATGAAAAAGGTAGTTGCCTATAATATGTAAAAAATTAGTCGGAGATAATATTGTTAATTCTAAAATTTGAAATATGAGATTGACAATTATGACGGTTTGATGGAAGGTGGCAATGGTCGAATTGGTAAAGGCACCCGCCCCGGTTAGATAAGAGGTTCTGGGTTCGTGTCCCAGTTGCGACCGTTATTTTTTCTATTTTTCTGTCTGTCTTGTTCTCTTTCATATTTTCGTTTAGATTATTAGTGTTATTTTATTCTTAGGTGATATATTATATTGGTGGGAATAACCTTTAAAAGTTATAAAAGAAGAGTTGTTCATATAAAAAAAAATATATGTTTTAACATATTTTTTAATTTTTATAATAATATTTGACCATTCTAGGCATTATCTACACGCTTACAACAATCTGTACGAAGTCCGTATCGTGGACACGAATGCGCTAGAGGTGAAGACCGTGGCGGGTTACATCAACTACAAGCTGTGCCGGCTTCTCTTCAACCTGAGCCTGCCGCGAGACTCCATCGCTCAGCTGCGCACCCACATCGACCGCTACAAGAATAGGTCCTCCGGGATGAAGGAGCTGGCCTTCGAACACCACGCATGGATGGCCAGACAGTAAATAACTCATTCATGAATAACATTATTTAATAAACTGGCCTCGGTACGTCGATCCAAATTGAGCCAGTCTTTAGAGATAGCTGTACCTCCCGGTTAAAAATTAAAAAGTTAAAAATTAAAAAAACTTTTCAAGCCAAGTCTTCACTTCAACGAATTTTAAAATCCTAGTGATTTTGAAAAGATTTCAACTTTGGACTCGATTTACTCGAAAACCAAAGCTCAAATTAAAAATAGTTGTACCACAAAATCAACTCCAAATGTGATGTAGTTTCACAGAGTTTCCCGCATGTAGGTACCTACCACTAGTTTCTGGACACCGTGAGTAGATGAAAATAGTGTTCTGTTGAACTGCGTACATTTAAAATTATTGCAATTTTTTTTTAAATTTTTTTGTATTATTGAGTTTTTATTTTTTTATTTTACATTAGTTCCATAATGGGGGCCTTTAGGAAAAAAAATCCTGAGGATGCTGTGTGGAGGGTCTTTTTAGGGAAAGGAAGGAGAGTAAGTTCTGTGAAGGAAAAATGTATGAAGTGTGGGTAGGAATCTGGGGCTCTATGTGTCCAGGAGTGACGTTTGCATGAATCCATCCGTCCTACTGCGATGCAAGGCGATGGGTCGAGAGAGTCCGGCCAGAGAGGTCTAGGTTAGATCTCCCTCAAACATCCTCTCCCGATCCAGCCCGCCACGCACTACGAGGGCAAATGCATACACTGCCAAGATCTAGACAAACCTCATCCCGTGAACCCGGGCACCCCTGTTAAGTTACAAAACATAGCGAACCACTTAGGGTGACATATGGCAGGGGTTTTGGTTATCCAATAAATGGTTCCCGGGGCAGCGGTACCCATAACTCTCTCTAAAATGGTTTGATCTGATCTTACATTGAAAAGCCAGTAAAGATCCATTATTCGTAAGGATTTGATGGCTTATCATCAGAAGTCTCACAACTCATAAAATTTGATTACAGTATCTTTTATACTTATTTCATAATGTGATATTATCCCTACCCAGGTACAGCGTTTTTGGAGAATTGTTTGACGAAGCCATCAGAGCGGGCCTGCCGGCAATTCAGACTCTTCACCCAGGATTTTACTATCAGCAGGCGGCCCAATGTGCCACAAGCAGAAGACAGGCTTGCCAAGCACTGTGCATAGGGGCCTCCAGCTATCCCCAGCCAGATTCATTGCAAGGTAGAAACTCAAATGAATACATGTTACGTTGAATAGCCATAAATTAAAAAGCATAATATTATTATTTTTATCTTTTCCCCAATGACGTTATATACTGTCGACGCGGGGTAGAAATCTCAAAATGGGAAGCCAAAAGTTAGACAATTGCACTGGTCTCAATTTCTAGTACTTTAGTACTAAACTATACTATAATCTTCGATTAAGGTCGTGTCTTACCAGTAGGAAAATTGCATTTAAAAAGTGCTAAAATGCCCTCCTGTGTGATGAGAAAAAGTTTCCATTACACGGCAAATAGTAGTAAAAGTGAAGAAATAACATTTCATTTATATGTACAAACAAATTACTTATTATAAGCAATACAATTAATTTTCATGTTTCCCGTCCGACAATTTTATGCATCATTAGAGAAAAAACACACAATTTTTTATTGTCTTATGATACGGCCACACTGAGGCCAACTTCCAACTTCAAACTTTCGTAGATGGGTAGATTGTGTAGAAGGGTAGTTTGTGCGTTGGAAGTTCGAGTTGGAAGTTTGGCTTCAGTGTGGAAGTAGCATATCTTTTTAATACATGAATAATTTTTGAATTAAGAAATTACTGAAAACCACTGAAAACAAAAGAGTGTTGCTTAAAATTGCCACATTATTTTGCGAGTATGTGAGACTAGCGAGTCTATTTATATAACGTCATTGCTTTTCCCCCCATTTTCAACGAATAAAGAATGATTGGCTTTGTAGCAGCCAGCCTCTGCTACCTCATGCTTTAGAATTTTTTTCAAAAAGTACCTGGCGATCTTTCCAAAACCATATTAAAAATAATAAAATGTTTCAATTCAGAACCATTGACAACTAAACGACGTTCGTTTGGTTTTTCTAGAGACGCCGGTAGTTGTGAAAATCTGTAACGCTGTCCATACATAAATTCATTTATTGCTAATCATATTTCTTAAAGTAGAACTCAATAAATATCTTACAACACGCAACCATAGTTCTACATTGGTGACCACCGACGGACAATTTTACAGTGAGCACAACGCGTGCAAATACGACTATCGCGAGCCCGTTCGGTGATACATTTCACGCATTTCGCACGGCAAATATCATCATCATCATGTCCTTCACGAGCGGTACATCCGAGGAAATGGGTAAACCCATCAATCAGCCACTAGTAACACGGATGGAGCGGTTGATGCAGCCTCTTCAACAAGAGCTCGCTACTTTGAGGCGCGAAGTTTCAACACTACGCTCTCGCCAGCATGAGAGGAGCGCCACCCCGCATCGTTGGAGCAATCGTTCCCGCAGCCAGTCCAGAGGTCGTCAGCCCGAAGACATATGCTGGTACCACAGGAAGCATGGGTCGAACGCACGCATGTGCACCAAACCTTGCAACTTCCAACAGGGAAACGCTCAGGGCTCAAACTAACAAGCAACAGCAACAAGCAACAAACAACAAGCTTGTTGAGTAACTTTCTTTTTTATTGTCATACTAAATCCGTCCTGCTAATTTGTTCGCTTTTCGGAATAACTCATAGTATAAGTCTCATAGAAATCATTGTGTCTCTCTTACTACAATTTAGAAATATGATCTAAACGGTGTTGGAAAGAGAAAACATAACACAACATATTCAAATCTAAAAGTTAACCACTAACAGCCTTACTAAAAAACCCATTGAAAATTTTATTCAATTGACAAACGGCCGCGGATGTGAAAACATTACTAATTAAAAAATTGTTCATGGAAAATAATACACTTGGTTTACACGGCCTGAGAGGGTAGTTTATCTCTGTTTTAGTAATGATATCCTAACGAAATTTTTCCAAAGTATTTTGAATGTTCTATATATTTCTTATTTTTGAAGGTGTTGTAAAAACAAATACCATTTATGAAAACTAGATAAAATTACCTTTTAGATTTGTGTATTTAAAATACACTTTAGTTTTCAAAAACTGCCATATTTTAAGATCCAAACTCGGAAAAAATGGAAAAAAATTTCTTACCCAAACATTTTTGACCAAAATGTAGAGAAATTAAAAAAAAATCAAAATTTCAAAAACACAGTCCTTTTATGTAATAAATTTGGAATGAAACTATCACCTCACTTTTTCCTCGTGCATACAATAAAAAAATAATAAAAAATTTCAAAGTTATTTTATTGCCAAAAAAATAACTTAGAAATAATAACGGCATTTCAAACAGATTTCTTGCATCTCTAAAGACAATTATTACAAGCAATAATTGTCAGCCTGAAACACTCATTTACATTGAAAAATCTTCCGAGAAAAGATACTTGCCGCCAACGGGACTTGAACCCGTGTCCTTCCGATTGCCGGTCGAATGCTCTGACCACTGAGCTATGGCGGCTTATCAAATACCCGCCAAATAATTCAATATATACTAGTGTTTCATTCAACAATTACTGCTTGTTATATTTTTTCCACCTGAAAACAACCAACTTTATTACCCCAATAAATGCAGACATAATTTGTCTCGACGCCACCTAGCGAGGGATTTAACACTAACAATGTCTTCCTCGCAAAAATAAAGTTGGTTGTTTTCAGGTGGAAAAAATATAACAAGCAGTAATTGTTGAATGAAACACTAGTATATATTGAATTATTTGGCGGGTATTTGATAAGCCGCCATAGCTCAGTGGTCAGAGCATTCGACCGGCAATCGGAAGGACACGGGTTCAAGTCCCGTTGGCGGCAAGTATCTTTTCTCGGAAGATTTTTCAATGTAAATGAGTGTTTCAGGCTGACAATTATTGCTTGTAATAATTGTTACCCTTTGTGCTATGCATAAAAATCTTGTCTAAACGTTAGTTTATAAATTTAAAAAAAAATAATAATCTCTAAAGACGTTACTTTCTTTGATAGGTTTACGAACACATGTATTAGATAATAATATTATAAAAAAATATCACTTTTAAGAAAGTCTTTTAAAATAAAGATCTTAAAATGTAAATTTTATCATTTGTAACCTATAAAACAGTTTCCTGACAGTTCGACTTTCAAAGTACGATTACTTTGCTAATTTGATTGTAAAAAAGATATAAAACCACTCAAATAACACCAAATATATTAATAATATGAGTATAAAAGTGAATTGGTTATTATAATATAAATTATAATCACATATAAGTAAAATTAAAACACACATCCGCGGAGCCAGACTTTTTTCGCGGCTTTAATTTTTTCAGCGCGAACGACAAATGCGCATGCGCACTAACCGTCGCCACCTACCGGCTGTGAATGAAAACAAACAATTTAATAAGTAAATTCTAAGAAATTACAACGTTGTCAAATCTAAAAATACATTGCATGTATTTTTACAACGTGATCACGCAAGGGTGTTATTAGTAATATATCTTGTTTTAGTGTATACGGGGTTTATTTATGTTATTGTAATAACACAGGTTATCGGTCGCGCTGTGGTTTTTTTTAGTAAGGCTGTAAATAATTAAAATGTACACCTTTATGAAACCAAAGTATCCGACTGCAATTTGAAAAAAAATTACGAAAGTTTGTGAATTTTTTATTAATTATTTTTACTTGAAATGACAAAAAAGTGAAGTGATGTTTGTCTGATAAAAATATGCGTGTGTTTTTATTTTTTTCATCACCAGTAATTTTAATTAGTAAAAACATAAGATGAGCCATTTTTAAAACTTTTTAATGTTAACCCCTCCGAATTTTCGAGAATATTAGCTTTTGGTGTCTTAAACGAAATGACATTTTACGAAAACTTTTAGTTATAACCGCTTCACAATTAAAGCTCTATAAATGAAACTTTTCTGAACGTAGCCGAATAGTAAAAACTGTTTTAGAAAGGTTACAAAATAGGCTTTCAAATTATTATATTACAAATAAATTTTAGCATTTGTAAATATTAAAATTTAGAATGCAAACATTAAAAATAGGTAAAAATGACTCACGTGATGTTTTTATGTGAAAACGTTACTAAAATCACAGATTATGCAAACAACAATACTTATTCTATTGTATATATGTGTAATAAACACTTTTGTCACCTCACTTTTTTATCATTTCATATAAAAATATTTAATAAAAATTTAAAATGTGGAGCGCGGTGGAGCTGCTGGTAGCAAATTTGCGCAGGTAAATATTTTTGTCAACTACACGATTGACAGCTGATTCCTGTTATGTATTTCCATAGACAACTTGATAGAAATGTGCAGCTTGATCTACTATCGACCTTTGACTTTTTGTTTTAGGGATGTAACTAAAACAATAACGGAGTTATAACGATTTCTATGGAAACACACGCTGACGTATAAATACGCTTATTTTTAACGCTTATATCTGCTTACGTTGCGGAGGGGTTAACATTAAAAAAATATATATTTAAAAGATAACTTGAGCGTGTTTCATCACCTTTCAAAGACGGTTTTTAATTTTCGGATATGTTAACAAATATTCTATTTATTTGGATTTTACTGCAAAGCGGAAATATTCTGACCTACTGATAGAATATGGTCGAGGTCTGAGGGGTTAAGAAAACCTTCTCACTTCATTCTAGATGTAAACAGAATAGCAATCATAATATTATATTGTGCCGTATCATGAATGAGTCAACGCATCTTTTTAATCTGCTGTTATTTTTTGTTTCTTGATATATTTATGATTTGCTTATCTTCGACTGTTCCGTGATATGACTAATATTGTAAACAAAAAGGCATGACGAAAAATCAGGCAGCATATCGAAATCCATCATGTCTACTATGATAATATTTATGTCATCATCATCATCACTCTTGGCTCTACAACCCCTGATGGGTCTTGGCCTCCTCAAGAGTCTTCCTCCACTGATCTCGGTTTTGTGCCAGTTTAGAAGCTCCAAGGTAGATATATCTTTGAGGACGTTGTCGCTCCATCTTAATCTTGGCCTTCCCAGGCTCCTTCGCCCTATCGATCTTCATTACAATATTAAAACGCCCTGTAGAAATCTCAAAGTGGCAGGCCAAAAGTAAGTCAATTGTAGAGATTTCGTTTTCATAATTAAAGTAATAAACTGCCACATGTCGTGTAAGGTCGTGTGCTACCTCTAAGTAAATTGCATTAAAAATGTGCCAAAATGCCTTTGTGTGTGATGAGAAAATGTTTTCATTACTCGGAAAACATCAGTAAATGCCAAGGAATAAAATTTCTTTTGCAAATACATTCAAATTACTTATTATTATAAATAATACAATTATTGTTTACCGCCCTAAGCTTTTATGAATGAATGGTTCTGCCTTCCCTTCCCATTTATTGGATAAACAACACCCGTGCCATAGATCACCCCAAGTTGTTGGCTAAGTTTGATGCAGGGGTTCTTGGGTTCACGGGGTGAGGTTTGTCTAAGTCTTGGATGTCTTGGATGTTTGTCTAAGTTTGATAAGTCCCAAAGATGACACAGGCCCGGAGGGCGTTATCTCATAGTGTATATATTTTGGGGTTCTTTAATTTCCAGGTACCATAGAGTTTTACGGGCAGAGGGCTTGGAGACCCGGCAAACTGAGTGCTGATCCTCCAGATCCCCAGCGGGAGAGGGATGCTATTTTGGCACTGCAATACATTGAGCTGCATCATGTCAACCATTCGGTAAGTCCTTGTTCTTTTATCGTAAAATTCTTAACTGATATTGTATTGTTGCAGGTACATATTACACCTGTAATAAAGAATTGTTATACTTACCAATATGAAATGGGAGTGTATACTGTGATCAGGCAGTTCTGCAACCCTTATTATTGATACAGTAGAAACCTGTTAATTAGAAATCCATGGGACATCAAAAATGAAATTTCAAATTAATTCATTTTTGCAGCCGATTTCCACAGCGTTCGGCCCTTCTGAGTTCAGATATTCAAAGTAAATTCATAAAAATAGATACATTTCTGCGTAAATCGAAAATTTTCAGCTGATTACCATTGTAGCTGGCCCCTCAAATTTAGATATTCGAAGTAAATTCGTTTGAATATGTTATATTTCCACGTAAATCAAATTTTCGCGGCCAATTACAGTCGCGACAGGTCCTACTCAGATATTCAAAGTAAATTCGTAAAAATACAATATAATTCCGTATAAAAAAGATCTCCATCGCAGCCAGCCCTTTAAATTTAAATATTCGGAATTTGTAAAAAAATTATCAACATGTTTCAAAACCAAACTAAACTTTATATCGCTATACAAAGTATTCTAAGTAAATTTTTCAAAATTTTAAGTAACCCACGGCACAAAAAAAGAGCTGATGACCTTGAAATGCCTGAACAGATTTTCATGAATTTTAGCTAAGAACCATCTCGATCACGTCAGCTTTCAAACAAAAAAAAACGCATCATAATCGGTCCATTCGTTTTGGAGCTACGATGCCACAAACAGACACACACTCACACACACACATACTGTCAAACTTATAACCCCCCTCTTTTTGCATTGGGGGTTAAAAATTACGATATATTTTCACAATATATCACATATATATATATATATATATATATATATATATATATATATATATCACAAACCCTTGAGGTGATTTTTCACAAAAACGGCGCTATATAAATCATCCAAATATTATTTTATTATTATTAATATATTTTCGAATTATCTGGGTTTGAATTAACACAATTCTACTGTATGTCTTATATTTTTTAGTAACGTCTAGTAAAGTTCCACTAAGTTGTCAAGTTGTCTAAGCTGCAGTTAGTGGAGGGTGAAGATTGCCCTGATGATAGCCTATTAAATTAATTAGCCACTACGTTTTTTTGCGAAACATTGTACCACAAGAATCAATTTAGTTTTCAAAAAATATTAAAAATATTAAAAAATATATTTTTTTATGTTTTTTAATTATTTTTTTCCAGATGATAATAATAAGCCTCCTGGGAAGTGCCATAGCGCAGTTCAAGACTTATCGCTGCCCTCGTATGCGGAGACACCTCCTGGTTCAAATGGCGCAAGAGTATTACACCTGCGCTGACTATGGAAAGGCTCTTACGTAAGTTCAATGTACCACAAACACAGCAGATTGGTTAATAGAGTTCTTAGTCCTATGCAACCTGCAAGAAAATTCAGAATTTTGATTGGTCGCACTAGTAAAGATCTTAGTTATGATCCCATAGGGCTTTTTATAATAGCTCTACAAAGCAGATCCTGAGGAAAAAAAATCCCTAAAAAAACTATGTCATCTTTGGAGATGCTGTGTTGAAGGTCTTTTTAGGGAAAAAAATGAGAGGAAGTTCTGGGAAGGAAAAAGGTTTGAGGGGTGGATAGATATCTGGGCATCAAAATGTCCAGGAATGACGGACGGATGAATACATCCCTCCCATAGTGGTGCAAGGCGATGGGACGAGAGAGTACGGCTGGAGAGGTCTAGGATAGGTCTCTCTCAACCACTTTCTCCCGATCCGGTCCGCAATGCAGTAGGTGGATAGACGCATCCGCTGCCAAGATCTAGACAAACCTCACCCCCCCCCCCATGAATCCCTGCACCCCTGCTATGTCTCCAAGCGTGACCCCTGCTAAGTCTCCGAGGTGACCAGTCCTCTTCTTCATCCTGATAATCACTTTTTCGAGTGCTGATAACCTCCATTCAAAGCTCTGGAAAAACCGTTACTCTGATTTGGATTCCTGGACATGTTGGCATAGTGGGTAACAATATTGCTGATTCCTTGGCAAAACAAGGATCATAAATCATATTCCCCTATCTGATATTTTTTCCATCATCAAAGATAGATTCTGCAATGTTTGGACAGAGTATTAAAACATTGCTAGTCAATTCAAGGGAGCCTGCTACGCCTCAATACAAAGAACTATCCCATCAATATCATGGTTTCCAAAATTCCAAAAAGAAATTTCCTCATTTATTCTAACGAGAATAGAACATTGTTCCGTTCCTTCTCACCTTTTTAAAATTCACATCCTTGTCTCCCCAGATTAAATTCTGTGGTCTAGGTGTGGGAACTGTAGTTGACATATTTTTTCATTGTCCCTCTCTAAATAAATGTCCTGTCTTCTATCAAGCGTTATCTAAAATTACCTCCCCCTCCATTCATCATCTCATCTCTTCTAAGTCTGAACTCGACTCCAATCTTCCATATAATTCTGAAATTTGCACATTTAAATAAAATTAGTAAGTTAATTCACCTTTCCTTTCTCTAATGATAGCATAGAACACCCTTGAAGGGTAAAAGCCAGAAAAAAAATATTATTTTTAAATCCTATCTTGCGGCACTTTTTGATGTATCTTTGTATGTATATATTTTTGTGAAGTATATGTCACATTTAAAAAACGAAGCATAATAAGTCTGTAAAATTGTAAAGAAATTATCATTTCTGTATTTCCAGGCTGTTGATGCACATGCTGTGGGACTACCGACGCGAGAAGTGGTGGGACTTGGTGTCCAAGATCCTGAACAAGGCCCTGACCTGCGCCTACCTGCTGGCCAATGTCCAGGACTATGTCACTCTGTCTATCGAGGCGCTCGGCAAGAATATCAAAGTGCACAACAATGACAAGAAGAGGATTCTAGATAATCTGATGGCTGTTCTAAACGTATGTTAGCAAGCCATAAACATTGATTTTACGAATTTGTTCCTCAATAACTATTTAACCACTCGGACCCATAAGCTTGTTTTCACGGTAATATAGCATTACCAGACATATTTATGACGTACGAGGCATATCTGACTTATTAAAATTAGTTGTTACCTGTGAAAAATTACTGGATGAATAACTGTTATGAAGTCAATGACGTTATATAAATAGACTCGCCATAGTCTCACATGCTCGCAAAATAATGTGGCAAGTAAGCAACACTCTTTTGTTTTCAGCGGTTTTCAGTAATTTCTTAATTCAAAAGTTATTCATATTTTAAAAAGTTATGCTACATTCACACTGAAGCCAAACTTCCAACTCGAACTTCCAACGCATGAACTACCCTTCTACGCAATCGTCCGAAAGTTTGAAGTTGTAAGTTGACCTTAGTGTGACTGTACCATAAGACAATTAAAGAATGTGTGTTTTTTCTCAAATGACGTACAAAATTGTCGGACGGGGGACATGAAAATTAATTGTATTGCTTATAATAATCGATAATAATAAGTAATTTGTGTGTACATATAAATTAAATGTTATTTCTTCACTCTTACTAATGTTTGCCGTGTAATGGAAACATTTTCTCATCATACAGGAGGGCATTTGGCGCTTTTTAAATGCAAATTTCCTATTGGTAAGACATGACCTTACTTGACGAGTGACAGTTAAGTACTAAAGTGCTAGAAATCGAGAACAGTGCAATTGTCTTGCGTTTGGCTTCCCACTTTGAGATTTCTACCCCGCGTCTAAAGTATGTAACGTCTTTGTATGAAGTCTCTTGATTCTAGAATTTTTTGTAGAATTCATTTCTTTGGAATAGGCCACTTGCATCACATTTAAAAAAAAAATTGCCGTGTAGGCAAATATTCTAAGACATTCTGTATTTTTTTTTTAAATCATATTTTTGAAACCCTGGCGATTTTTTGAAAATTTCAATCTGAAAAATCAGACCATTTTTTATAAACCGGAAAGACAGAACATAATTTTATAGATGCGAAAAAATGATAATTACATAGCCGAAAATCATTTAAAAAAAAATAACGTTTTCCACAAGAAAGGGCACAGGAGAATAACAAGGCATACCAAAAATATTACACCTCATAAATATTTTTTTCCTTGATCCATCTTATTGATCATAAATCATTATAAAGTTCAATGTCTATATTACTAAATCCAATGCAATATACTTGTACTTGTAAATTATAATAATAATAAGAATATTATAAAATTTGATTTTGTTAAAATCAGCACCACTACCATTATACCTCTAAAATATGTACAAACGGTGTAAAATGTATGGGGTTCTCTTCATAATCTGTCAAAAAGTCAAACCAAATGATAAGTTCGCAGAGAATAAACAATAAATCTAGTGAACGTTAAATGTCAAATTCAAAAATTCTCCTGAAATCAAAGTGTTGCCATATAAAATAAAACTGTACATTTCTAAAAAAAATTCGTAATTTTAGTAAAAAAATCTATCCACACGATTTTTTCCAAGTCGTTATGAAATCCATGCAAGTGTCCTATTGTATTTTTTAATGCTTTGGTTTCAAGGGAGGGTGGGGGGGGGGGGGGGGGGGAGAATTTATGTTATTTACAATATTAAATCATCTGTATTTATGTAATTATTTTTTTAAATTTAAGTATGTGCAATAGCGTGTGTCAATTATTTCAATTTTTGAATTCAGAAACGCCCGGGGTCTCAAAAGTTGCGTCTTGCAAAGAAAATGAGAACTGCATTTAAATTTATTTTTTTTAAAATGGTTATTAGCCCGCTAAAATGCATTGAAAATCAGAAAACAAACCTAAAACCATTTTTTTTTAATTTTTAATAAATTTTTTTTCAGTAATCTAACCTTTTGTATAAAAATGAAAAAAAAAGTTTAACTTTATGAATACAAGTAAGTCAACAAGAATTCTGATTTTATCCAGAAAAGGTGTTATTTTCCCCTTTTATTTTTTTAACCAACACATCACATGTGTTTAAAAAAAATGTTTTTTTGGTTCTTTGTACTGCAGTTATGTAATGAAAAATAAGTTTGGTACAAAATATAAAATATGAACCCTTTGTTTTATTTTTTTTCCAAATCACGAAATCTATTTTTTTTTCAAAACTTCCGGCCATTTTAGCTGGCTAATAGTGAAAAATATTTTTTTTTTTTACATTTTCGAATAGCTACAGATCACACGAAACTTTTGAGACCCCGGGCATTTAAATATAAGGCCATTTGTTTTCTCTCTATGGAGAGCGACACACGCTAATGTGCAATGTGTAGCTAGTAAATTTGTTTTATTAATTTTGTGTTATTTCATAAATTATTCATTTAACATTATATTTGCAGCATATTCCAAAGTGGAAGATACTCTCTGAATTGCCTCGGTGTAATTCCACTATTCAGAATTGTAAGGGGGCATACATTAATTACGTGAGCAGTTTTTCTTCCAATCTAGATCACCCCCTTGGTGAGATAAATTTGGGCCACTTCATATATTCTTTTCAATTAACTGGTCAAAGGCCAGGCCATTTCACGAATATTCACTAAAAAAGCACCACTTTGAATTTTGAATTGAATGTTTGGTTGATTAATTTTGAGCTATCGTATATTTCATTGACTGAAACACGTTCCTAGAACAATAAACTATCTACCAAAACAACATTACTTGCATTTATTACGTAAATTAATAGGTTTTATGATGTTTTAGTCGAGGAACATGCATAAATTGTGACGGTTAAATTCACGGCAAAATTTGACATTTCAATGTCATAGACAAAATCGTTTTAAAAATAATCTGGGGTTGCAAGGTGAATGAAACTAGTGGCTATATCATCTATGATGTTAGCGCAAGCGATTCTGACTGTGTTCTTCATACAAATGTTGTACATAGAAGGGCCAAAATCGCAGACAAAAAGTTTTGGTCGAAAATTTTATTTAAATTTTCTAATTATTTTCTCGCGCATATATGACGCGCGCGCCCGCGCGTCTCCGGCCTATTATAGGTTAACGTGAGATTTTGCTGGACCCCCCTCCCCCTCCCCTTTTGAGCTCACGTAATTAATGTATGCCCCCTAACGTTGCTTTAAATGGCTTTAGCCCCTCCATATTGAGGTATGTTGATCACACTTTTGGCGACCAACATATCCTAATTGGGGATGCCCCAGTCTCACCATCTGACTTGTGCGGCATTCATTAAAAAAATTAAGCTATTTTTTCTTTTTTTCTTTTACCCTCCACACAGCATCTCAGATGACACAGTCCCTGAGGGAAATTATTTTTCTCAGGACCTCCTGTGTGGAGTTAATGTAAAAAAAAAACTTTAACCCTTGCGTACGCGATTATATCATAAACTTGTTGCAGCAAGAAATACGCTGCCATGTACCTCAATATGGCACCTTTCGTTACCGATAATATTCCACATGTGGATATTAAAAAACTTGAGCTTATTAACGCTGCCAAAAGTTTGAACACAAAATAAGAAATTTGAATATTGTTTTTAACAGTGCGATGCGCCTAATCCGGAGCCTGACATATCGGAGAGCTGCGGGGCCAGCGCCGTGGAGATGTGGGGTCTGGCGGCCAACCGGGAACTGCATCGCATTACAGTGGACATGTCCCTCATCACGTCCTGCATCGAGGCCAAAGCACGCTTCACACAGACCAAGTACCAGGTGGACAATTCTGTCACCATTGAGCTCTTCATCAGGTTACTACCTTTTCTTTTCCTTATTTTTAGAAAAAAATTTCTCCAAGTGATAACTTGTAGAAAAACTTTCAATATCTCATGAAACCTGTTGTTTAATTAATATGTATAAGTACAGTTCTGTTCTATATTCGTTGGGAAGCTCACATCGGTGACACAGTTAAAAAACTTTGTAAACTCTGCCATATTTTCTGCTCCCTTAGGTCTATCTTAGATTTAAAGACACTAAGAAGCGTTTACTTTGCCCTTTTCCAATCCATAGAAACATACGGTATAATGGGATGGGGTGATTGTGCTGAATCCATTATTAGACCAATTATTTTAGTTTAAAAACTAATTCTGAGAATTATATTTAAATGTCAACCTACCCATCCCTCAAATGAACTCTTTGCAAAAATCAGGGTCTTAGTTATTCGACAGCTATTTACTAAAACAAGCATTTGTTATATACGAAAAAATAATCTACTAATCGCTCCACAACATCAAGCACACACCCGCTTTTCATCAAACCTGGGTTGCGTGGTCCCAAAAACTAACACCTCATTCGCTCAGCGACAATTCTGGTTCATCGCTCCTAAAATATATAATGCTCTGAGTACTGACATAAAGTCAAGTAATTCTAATTCTCTTTTTATAACACGTGTACAACATTGGATTTTTGAAAGGGGACGAACGTACTTTAAAGAATTCATGAGTTCTTAACACCACATTTTAATTATTAATTTTTGCATTTCAAAATTTTAATTTCCATTTTTATTTCTATTTTTCTTTAAAATGTTTTTTCTCTTAGTTTTACACTAAATTTTATTTATGTTTTAATTTTGATTTATACAAGGTGTCCGAAAACTCGTAGTACAAGCGGAAAACTGGTGAATCCTCATCACATTTGGAGTCGATTTTGTAGTTTAATTTTTTTTGATTTGAGCTTTCGTTTTCGAGTAAATCGAGTCAGAAGTTGATTTTTTTTTTGGTCAAATTCTTATAAATTATTACTGACGATCATAGTACCTAATTAAAAAAAACTATTTAAAAGAAAACAAACAAAGAAATCCGGATTTAAAGCATTATTTTGAAATTATCCATAATTTTATTCCGTGTTTTTCGGTCATTTCACGGTTAAAAACAGCTGGCCTAATATTATTTTCGCGCTCGTCAGAGTGCAATGCGAAATTTGCTGTCCCTTTCTGCGCTCGGTTCGATGAACACAATTAGAAGAGATAAGCTACATTTTTCAAAACATGACTTGACCTTGAACTGTGAGCTCACGAACCAAATTCTTTACCCGAGAAGCATACGGATGCAAGTCCAAAAAGGTAAATGTTCAGGAGAGCCAAAAAAGTATTTTTTCTGTAAGTATGGTCTCATAACTGCTAACCCTGTACAAATCGCAAGTGCGCCCCACGGTTGAATTTGGCAGCCACCTCTGGTCTGGAGCTCCAAAATACCTGAAAAATACCCTCGACTCTGTGCAGAAACGGGCGGTCCGTTTGATAGATTCTCCCATCTTAACAGACGGATTGCAATCTTTAGAGCACAGGCGTCGGGTGGGAATGCTATCCTTGTTCTACCGGTATTACAATGGAGGATGCTCCGAGGAACTAGCATCATTGATCCCTTCGGCCCCGGTGCATAGTCGGGAAACACGCCAAACGCGTGCCCAACATTTGTACACAGTTGACATTTGGCCCTGAGGGAAATTATTTTCCTCAGGGCCTCCTTTGTGGAGTTAATGTAAAAAAAAAAAAACTTCGGATATCCGTGCTGATAGATAACAAAAAAAGTTATTATTAAATCAATTAGTTTTGTTTTAAAAACGAGCAAATAAATCGAAATATTTTATAGTAAAGCCTTTAAAAATAGTTGTTTAAAAAAAAAACGCTGACTTGAGTCAAACAAAAACATGGACTTGAGTCCTACTGCCTCTAATTGAAGTGGACTATTTTGTTATGACATGTGGTGTATTATAAAAGGAATAAAGTCCATGGTACATCCTTCTGCTTCTAAGATAGTTGTTGCATCATGGAAATTGCATCCATATGCAATTTTGAAAATCCTATTTTTCTTCATGATAGGACTCTTTCTGCCACTGATAAACATGATAATTTTTCAAATTTTCTCATTTCTCAAAAACTCATTTCTTCAAATTTTGGACTTGCATTCGTATCATCCTCGGGTACACAAACAAACATGGCCGCCAACAAAAATGGTCGCATGGTACAGTAGTGTTCGAAACGAATGTGAACAAGGTTATTATCATTTTTTTTAATAATGTAATAATTAGATTGAAAAAATAGTATAAAGCTAATTTTTTCTCCATCGACTACTATCATTTAGACAAGTGCTTAGCCAAAAATCCCCGCCCCTACCCCTCCTTGCTTCCCCGCCTGTGCCCCCATAAACATGAAGAGTGTAAGGGTTTCGTAAATCACGTCCATCTCGATTACTAAACAACATATTGGATTGCAATTTTTTATATTCTCTTTGCTGTAACATTGTCTACAATTAATGTCCAGTTAACTTCCGTCGTAACTTTTACCGTTTGTTTGTAATTCGTATGAAAAGATAAATTTTTTTGGCACGTAATTTTACTTTTTGTCGCAGAACTTTTTACGCCGACATTTTATGAAAAAATATTTCCTACAAAAGTTTTAGCTCCTACAATAGTTGATAAAAGGCAGATCGGTCTGTAATTGCTCACCTCATTTTTGTCTCCTTTTTTAAATATCGGAAATTATTGACGAACCTTTCGAAGTCTACTTTTGACATCTTTGTTTGTACGCTCAACATTTGTTTTAAGTGTATTTGTGCGGATTTGGCGTAGAGCAAATGACCAGCAGCATGCAAAAAAGGTATCATTTGCTTGACTGTATTAATGTGCAAATTCCAATCGCCGATTCTCTCCGCCAGAATAAAGTCTAGAACCAAATTCACCAATTTAAACTCTTGTAGCCACAGTTTTGAATTTCTACTAGTTTTAACCAAATCTTCACACACTTCTTCTAGTCTTGTCATTATTTCGTTGGTTTTAGTGCACTAAAGCTATGTGGAAATCGCGAACGTGAAATACTCGTGTTAGTGGGGGTTATTCATAATGGAGCTAGTTTATACTTCCATTCAATAAATAAAGTTATAGATTTTAAACTGAAATACTATGGCAACTTGAACTGATACCAGTAAGCATAATCTCACTTCTTCAGTAAAACCAAAATTTAAAACAATTGACAAAAAATACAATTAATGAGTTAAACATCATACATGAGTAGTTCGTTAATGAATCGGCTGCCGCAGAGCGATGCAGAGATGGTGAACCAAGCATTCACGGTTGATATCTGGCGTTTTCTAGCCATAAAGTACACATTAAAATATATAATTTTACAGCTCATAGAAAGGGCTACAATCTTTGTAGGAAACATTTTTTCATAAAATGTCGGCCTAAAAAGTTCTGTGACAAAATGTAAAATTACATACCAAAAAATATACAAATTTTTACCTTTTAATACGAATTACAAACAAACGGTAAAAGTTACGACGAAAGTTAACTGGACATTAATTGTTAACAATGTTACAATAAAGAAAATAAAAAATTGCAACCCGATATGTTGTTTAGTAATCGAGATAGACGCGATTTACGAAACCCTTACACTTTTCATGTTTTGGGGAGGGGGGCGTAGGCGGGGAAGTAAGGGGGGTAGAGGCGGGGACTTCTGGCTAAACACTTGTCTAAATAATAGTAGTCGATGGTGATTCAACTGGTGTTCTACGACATAGGCTGACTGGACTATTAATTATATTCCACCTCCATGGGAGGAATGAATTCATGCGTCCGTCACTCCTGGATACACGGACTCTCAGATTCCTACCAACCCCTCATACCCTTGGTAGGTATACCTCTTTTTGTTTGATGTCCACAATAATTAACTAATTAACTCTGCAACAATCATGTGAGATCAGTGGTGTATCTGGGATTCCAGACTATCCCATCCCGCCCCATGCTATCCCATTACGGCCCCCCCCCCCCCCGTTGAGGTAAATATGATCGCGACAATACGCTTAAAAACTGTTCAAGATGTGGTGAGATTTTGCTGGACTCCCCCCCCCCATTTTGAGGTCACGTAATTAATGCCCCCTAAGTTAAACTCCCGAACAACATGAGCAATATTTTTGTATGTAAATGCACTCGTGAGTAACTTAACAAAAATGCAAATAAGCCGTAAATTTTACCTAGGAATACAAAGGCCGATTAATTCCCTGAGTGATAAGTTATAGGACAAAATTAAGTTGTACCGTATTTAAACTAGAAAGTTGGTTTCTAATTTCATATTATTGTTGAAAGTTATTGTTTTGATTAAAAGTGAAAAAATAAGTAAATAAACTAATAAAAAAATAAGTGAATTAAGAAAATAAAACAATACTCAATCATAAATGTCGTAAGTGAGTTCAAAACTGCAAATTTGGAATGTTAAATAAATTAAAAATAATATTCCCAGTGTTCAGCGCAAATTAAACACTACTGCACGGGGAACACGATTCGACTGACCATAGCAAGACAATGGGACACGGGAACTCCCTTATCTGGGTAAATATTTTTACGCAGTTTAGTATGGGTCTTGATATCGTTAACACCCCTTTGTGTTTTCAAACTTGAAAAGTGAATATTTGCGAATAACAGTAATTAATTTCGCTGGTTTTTAACAAACTTTTGGGGTATTTTCATATTGAGAATATTGTGGATTATAATGGAATATACCAACGCATGTTAATGCGTTTTTTGTGATGTACCAATGACATGTTGTGTTTTTTGTGATGTACTACCTACCTAGTGTTTTTGGATTAAGGAACGTTACAACATAATGTAAGTTTAGAACACACCTATGCTAGTAATTTTTCTCACAAGGCTTGTTCGTTGTTCGAATTGATCCAGTACTAAGTAAAGTACCTAGCGTTAGAGAGCATCTTCGCTCTAAAATCATGAGATTTCCGTGTATCGGAAAAAACTTTAACCCTCATATAGCCGAAATTTTTTTTTTTTTTTTTTTTTTTTTTTAATTTTAAATGTAAAAATGCTTAAATTGAATATCTTTATGTTTATTTGGGTTCTCTTTGTGATGCAGGTTCACCAGTTTTCCGCTTGTACTACGAGTTTTCGGACACCGTGTATACTTATATGTTTTAATTTATATAGAACACTTGAGTTCTTAACATTTATTCTTTATTATTAATTTTTGTATTTCAAAATTTGAATTTTCATTTTTATTTATACTTTTCTTTAAAATATGATCTTTTTTTCTCTTTACTTTTAAGTATTTCTTAAATTTTTTTGGAATGTTTAATCATCTGTTTGGCATTAGCCTAGTATGGTAGCCAAAAAAACAAATATCTATAACTAATAAAAAATGTATGAAATAAAAAAATTAAAAAAATATTAATTGAAAAAGAGTTACGCCATTTTTCCCATAAATGTCAATCTGTCCTAATATTCGGGAGTTGAGCTTTTGAATGCGCCTACTAAATTTGTTCCACAATTGCTGTTACTCGGCATTGCCACAGTAATGAAAAAAATTTGTTCCATTTTGTAATTTGTATTTCTAGATTTTCTTATTTTTTCTAGGCTCTGCATTATTTATTACCTTTGAATGTTAGGTTAAACCATCCCGCACGGTTAATAGGACTATTTTTGAGACTTTTGTATTTTTTGTACTTTTGTATGTTGTAAATTGATTTTTACCTTCAGGTACGTAAAGGTTAAAGAAGAGAGTAAATATATATTTTTTTAAAAGAGCGACAAACATTACCAAGTTACGAATAACCCAAAAAATTTTGAAAATCTACAACCCCTCTGATAACCTAATAAAAAAGAACAGTGATAAAACATAAAAAAAGAATAGATTCGGTTAGGTTTGTTTGTAATTTTTCTGTTTTATTTATTTTTCATGTTCTCCATAAAACGGTTATAGACCAATATATCACGGGAAGATTACAAATTTGAGGTATATGTGAGTTAAAAAGATATGGGGGCAGTTTTACTATTTTGTGACATATCATGAAACCTTGTTGACTAAGTAAAATTTACATTGTTTCCCCAGAGTCCTGGCTCCCTCCCCCATCCAGCTGGACCGGCTGAGCGTGTGCGTGAACAATCCGCGATACAGCTGTGAGTTTGCCGTGTGCGAGACTCCCTCCTCCCCGCTGCTCCTCTTTGAGGATGGTCAGGTCAGGAAGTTCCTCTGCCAGTTTGTGCCGGACCCGCAGGACGTTGGGAGGGACTTGCAGGTTAATGCTTTTATTTTATAGCCATACTTAACTTTAATACTATGCATCTACAAAATGTATGGGTTTACAATGTATTCCTGCTTCTTTCTACTATGTACGCTATTTTTAAGGAAGTGGTTCCTAGGATTGGATGCAAAAGGTGTTTTGTTAAATTTTGTGGTGTCCACAGATTGGTCGTGAAGATTTCTTGAATACCACGGCCACTATGATGTCCAGATAATATTTTGAGTCACAATTAAGTCACCTCTTTCTTTTCTTTCTTTGAATGTTGGTAATTTTAGTTCATCAAGTCGAACTTCATATTCCTGTTCTTTCAAGGCTCTTGGAATTTTTATGAATCGTCTCCATACTCTATGTACCCTCTCTGTGATGATGTTTGATTTATCTTTCCTTTCAGATAGCGTCCATCACTCTTCAAGTGGGAAAGTCCAACGGAAGGCACGCCATCCTCCAGTTTAATGGAGCGGGGGGTCCTGTCTCAGGACTCTATCCGGAGATATTCAACTATAGATCTGTCCAAAAACCGTTACCAGATTTCGACAGCATACAGCCTGTTCCCATAGCCCAAATTATCCCCAGGTAAGTTCTAATTATTCATTTATACAATATATTTTGCATTTCTACATCCAACACATACTAACTACATGGAACTTGACACAATCCATTAGTGCGCAGGTACAGTCGCTTTACTGACTTTACAATGACCGTAAGTGAAAGAGAAAGATGCGTGAAATATATGTGCGCTAGGCTGGGATCAGACTCGTAAATTTTTTCCTGTAAATCGCTCTTGTAAGCGATTTATTGCCAAATTACCAATGTAAACAACACCAAAAGTCACTTAACGTAATTTATAGCAAGTTACAGAACTTATTCTTTCGGAAGTTTTTTGACAGGTCTAATCTCGCCCGCGCAAATTTCTAGCCTTCTTACAGCTTATAAAATCAGTTTGATAAGATAAGAGACTTGCCGCAAGAAATAGTTCCGAAATGCGCCGTTGCCGCCGTTGCGAATGTCAAAAATTAAGACAATTGTTTTCGTAGGATTTTTTTCCTACAAAACTAGTATTTATTTCCACTTATTTAAGTTTCCTGGAAAATAAGCATCCTTCTATTCAATTATCGGTCCAATCCTTTCCAATCTTAATGTTTCTGTTTTTAACATTTACGGGTTTGAAATTTTGAATTCGAAGTCGGTTGCTGTCAGCAGATGTCAGGTAGCTGTCATTCGGATGAAACGAAATTAATTGTCGCCTTTGACGGCACAAAAGTGCGTGGAGAATTGTTTAATTATAACCAAAATCTATTTCAACACTTTATTTGGGCCTTTTCGTCTTTATTGACGAAATCGCGTAAATTTGATAGTAGCAGGTCGTTGTTGACAGGAAGCCATCTTACCGCAAATAAATTTATAGATGTAAACGGTCGCATGAGCATTACACAAGTCGAACTTCCGAACAACTTTCGTGATCATTAATTACCAAAAGTCGGATGCATATGTGAACGCTCCTGTCAAAATCTTATGTAATCCGTAAATTTTAATTACGAGTCTAACCCCAGCCTTAGAGCAAGTGTAAGTCTTAAACTTTAGAGTCTTATACTTTAGTTAACGCCTGCGCTGTGCAAGCGGGCTCCGTACAGAGCATTGGACCATCCCGAGGATGGTCTATGTCACTGACGCTATGAAGTAATAATCTTGAACAGTGAAACCCTCTTAAGAAGTTCTCTCGGAGTTTCGTGGCTTAAGAAGTTTGATTTTTTCAGTCCCTCGGCCCAAAATTGGCCCAATTTTTCCTGCTTAAGAAGTTTGTTTTTTCCGGTCTCTTGGAAAACTTCTTAAGAGGGTTTCACTGTATTGTTTCATAGTGCTTTCACACAAAAGAAGAATTGAATTCCGTAAGTCTAAACTTAAACTTTAGGGCGCACACTTAACACCCGCGCAATTTGGGAGGCGGGTATGGATACCACACCCCGGGAACCATTTATTAGATAACCAACACCTCTGCCATAGGTCTCCCGAGTGGTTCGCTACGTTTGGTGACTTAGCAGGGGTGCCCGGGTTCAAGGTTCCACCCACCTGCTGTGTAGCTGCTGGCTGGATCGAGGGAGACTGGTTGATGGAGGCCTTTTGACCTTTCCAGCCGGACTTTCTCTACCCATCACCTTGCACAGCAGTTGGAGGGATTTATTCATACATTCGTCACTCCTGGACACACTGACTCCCAGATTCCTACCCGCCCTCATCTTTTTCCTTCTCAGAACTTCCTATTCTTCCCTTCCTTAAAAAGACCCTCCACACAGCATGCCCTAAGATGACATAGGCCCTGAGGGAAATTATTTTCCTCACGGCCTCCTGCGTGGAGCTAATGTAAAAAAAACCCTTCATCTTTGGGTATGCTGTGTGGAGGGTCTTTTTAGAGAAATGAAGGAGTGGTCAATGCTATGATTTACACAGAGATCGATTCACATTGAAATAACATTTTTTCTTTTTTTTATGTTTTGTTAGGGAGTCCAAGATGTCTGTCATCATAGAGCAGGCCGATCCTGCCCTGCAGGGAGAATGGTTCCCCATCACCATCAACATTACCAACGATGAATTGACTGATGCTCAGGACATTGAGCTTTCACTGAATTTGGTCAACCCTTCGGAGACACAACCTTCGGAAGTTCTCGGTTAGTAAATTGTAATGAAATACTTGCATTTTATTTATTCTGTCATTTCCTTTTATAAACCTACTAGCTGGTACCCGGTATGCGTTGCAATGCCATTCAAAGAAATAAATTGATTCTCGCTGCATGTCCTTTCCCGTGCGTCCCTGTTCCCTTCCACCTTCCCCACCTTCCCCCCCCCGCGTCTCTTCCCTCTCCGCGAACCCCACCTTCCCCCTGCCTTTTTCTTTAAAAAATTTCATAATGCCAAAGCTTACCATTATATACAGCCTATGTTAGTCACTAATAATGCAGCTTTCTATTGGTGAAAGAATTTTTAAAATCCGTTTAGTGGTTTAGGCACGAAAGCGGAACAAACAAACACACGCACTTTCACATTTATAATATTAGTATGGATGTCATAACAACATTTATGACTTTGTGTTTGTGACTGTATATTTGTAATGTCATTTGTTATAGTTCTACCAACTATTATTTGCTTTTCTTTAGTACAATTAAAAAAAATTAAAATTAAATTTATTGAAAAGTACCTAGCCTAATTTCTTACGCCTTTTGTTTTAATTCCAGCGGAGTTATGTTTCGAAGTTGGCGAAGAATCACCTTTACCTCTCACCCTATCCGTCGGCTCTTTAAGTTCGCAATCAAAATTTAAGAAAGTGTTTTTCCTCCGCTCCACAAAAGTGATGTCTTCCACCGTCATGATGAAGATTACATATATTATCACGGCCAACGATAGCAATAAGTCCGAAGCCAACATCGTCATGGAGAACAAAGCGGCCGAACAAGGAGACATGTCTGACAACAAGAAAATGGCCTGTTTCAAGGAGCATCCGATCAAAGTGACGGTGGTCAAGCCATTTGATTTATCCTACAAATTTGTGACAATGAGATTTGAAAGTTTGGACAAGTGTTTTGGAGGAGATCCGTTCATCATAATGCCTCAGATCAAAGTGTTGAGTCCCTGGCCGATTTTAATTGCTGATACTGTTTTGGAAATGGTAAATACAAAATTTAATTATATTGCAAAGATTGTTATGTGCATACATACAGTAAAACCTCTATCTATCGTATTTGAAGGGATCAGTTGAAATAAACTATGAATGCAGGATAACAACGGATGCGGGAATACAGAAAAAAGCTAGATCTATACTTATCCCCTCAGGCTAATTTGTTCGCTTTTGTGATGAGCTCACATTGGCCTTATAGAAATCATTGTAACTCCCTGGTAACTAACTTTCATGGTGAGAAATATGATCTAAATGAAGTTAGAAAGAAAGAACACCACACTTTATATTTGAATCTAGAAGTTAACAACGGAAAAATTGAAATGTGCACCTCAATGAAAGCATAGTTTCCAACTGCAGTTTCATAAAAATTTATGCAACTTTATGAATTTTTTTATAATTTTTTTTTTTATAAAAAGACAAAATGGTTAGGTGACAGTAATAAAGTTTGTAATACATTTGTCTAATAATATAAGTGCGTGTGTGTTTTTTTTTCGTTATGAGTAATTTTAGTTAGAAAAAAACTTGAGGTGAGCCATTTTAAAAACTTTTTTACGTTTGCTTTCAAAATTTTATTATTTAAAAAATGATAGGTTTATTTCAAATAATAACATTTGAAAGGGTATTTTATCACCTTATAAAACAGTTTTTAGTTTTTGAATACATTCAGAAATTTTTCCACTAATTTTTAATCATTCTCAAAGAGTACAAACTTTTTCGCCCGACGGTTCATTTTTAGAGTCACTATTCAATGTCACTTTGTGTTTGAATATCTAACAACAAAAATGTCAGAAGCAACCGGTCGATCCACTAAAATAGTACAAAAAATGCATGCCAAATGAAAGAAATATAGTTGTTTTTTTTTCAATACTTGTTTTTGGGGTGTTATGCCGTGTTGCGCTACCTCCTTCTTTAGCCAACGTTTCGGACACTGTAACTCTGGCCGAAACGTTTGCTAAAGAAGGAGGTAGCGCAACACGACATAACACCCCAAAAACAAATAACGAAAATACTTTTGGCTGTGAAGTTTAAAAACGTATCTAACCAATATAGTGTTAATTTGTTTTGCAGAGTGATATATTTGAGAAGATGGACAAAGAGTCGGCGAGTTGTCTGAAGGGGCTGGTGGTGGAGGAGAACGTGATAGCCAGCGAGGCCATCTGCATCAGCGCAACCTCCTTTGGCAGTGAACCAACTAACCTCGGAAATTACAACATTCACTGGAAAAGGTTACCTTTTCTATTCTCAAGGATGCTTTACAGTATTTAGTGAATGTACATGACATACATTTTTAACTATTTTTTTTTAAATTTTCTGATGGCCTAGTTAGAAACAAACATTCAGATCCTGTGCAGAGAAGTTCCGCTAAAGACTGCCCTGCAAACCTTTTCCTTTCTTACTTTACTTTTTAAAAAAAAAAAGAAAGACAAATATTACCGGGTTACGAATAACCCGACAATATCTGAAAATTTCCTACTACCACCACAGTAAGCCGAAAACGTTGCTTGAGTTGTGATGGAGGGTATAGCCAGCCGAGGAATCGAACACTGAACGCCTGGGTGGGACCCAAACACGATGCCCACTCAACAACTGACCGGTCATCATTTTATGCGCAGGGTCTGGTTATTTCAATGTGCACTCGCCAGTGGTCAATATACAAGTGAATCAAGACATTCTGAAACCCTGTGTGGCACATATGCCCTGATAATGGACACTGTAACGCTGTCCGCAACATTGGCTAAATAAGGAGGTAGCGCAACACGGCATAACACCCCAAAAATAAATAATGGAAATACTTTTAGCTGTGAAAATCTAAAATCATACCCAAGATAGGTTCGGTCAGATTAGTTTAGTTTTTTTTTTAAGATTCTTTTATGACTTCACTTTCGTATCACTTTTAAAATTTGTTCTTTTTTGTCATGGAACCGCTATCGCCATTGTGATACCAATTCTCTTGTTTTCTTTATTTTTTTTTATTTTAGTTTATTAGGGAACCAAACAGTTAAAATAATTACATGTTACACGGTTGAATGAACCAGCGAAATTTCCACATAAAATTCATGGTACATGTACACAGAAAAACATGGATGATTAAAGTAAACATAAAGTAGTAGAAAAAAGAAAAATAAATAAAAAAACACAAATTAAAGTATGCAAGATACCTAATGTGAAATTAAACCATGTACCTATATAAAAATAATACATTTCCACATGATCTTTATGTAAACTGCTTACCTATGCATCAACAGGTAACCAGGTAAACAGAACATGATAAACGAATACTTTTCTTCAATGTTTTGTTCTGTCATTCCTCACTAATATGTCTTTACATCAATAGGAAGTCCAGCATGGTTTCCGTGACCTCGCAGACAGTGGCGTCCTTCCAGGGACCGGAGGTGGTGCCAAGCTGGCTGCGAGTGGAGGCCGTGCTGCCGGCACACGGCCGTCTGCGCTCCCCGCTGCCCTTCGTCCTTCGCCTTCATTCCTCCGCCATCTGCCCGCAAACCCTCATGCTGAAGGTGGAGGCCAGTGACTCTTTCATGTTTGCGGGGCACAAGCAGGTTGGTACCCTAAGGGCCATTTCGCACCAAGTTAGACCATGCTAGAAATGGGCACAATCGGTCAATGATCGGTCATTTTAACAATCGAAATAATTCGATTCACTGTTGTAGTTGTAGGAAAAATCGTCCTATTCGATTCTCTTGTATCTCAATGTCAAAATTTGTCCGGGTCTTGATGCGTTTGCCCACCAGCTGCAAGGCAGGCCACACCCTTTTCCTTCCCAGAACTTTCTCTCCTTCCTTTCTTATAAAGACCATCCACACAGCATTCCCAAAGATGACATAGGCCCTGAGGGGATTTTATTTTCCTCAGGGCCTCGTGTGTGGAGCTAATGTAAAAAAAAATAATCTTTGAATCGCTAATTGTTATAAAATCTAAAAATATTTTATGTAATTATGTACTTACAAAATATTTAGCATTTTATTAACAGTTTGTAATGGTTTTTTTAACCTGTTTATTAACGAAATATTTTGTATATTTTTTTAATTCCTGATTTAATACTTTTGTATTTTCGTGTTTATTTTGTGTAAATTTCATGTACTCCGACTTTATGGAATTCTCATATATTTTTTTTTGATAATTTAAAATAAAATATATTTTTTTTATTATATTCTGTTATAACTCATTACCATATTTTATGTCAACAAACTTAAATTATTCAAAAAATGCAGTCCAAGATAGGTACAGGAACTTAATTCAATGAATAGTCTAAAAAATTATCAACGTAATCTTTGTATAAAAGCTAATAAAATTTTCCATATTGCCAGAGACAAGCTTTTACCAGAGACGAGATTGCTTTCATATGTTTGTGTTTTATAATTTCAGTGCTCCATCAGCCTGTTGCCTGACAGCACCCAAGAGCTGGTGTTCAACCTGTACCCGCTGGTCTGCGGCTCCGTCACTCCCCCGAAGTTCATCCTCAGCCCCCTGGAGGGCGCAGCACCCCCCTCCCCCTCCTCCCCGGATCTCCTGGCCCCCGCCAGCAGCAGCCACTACCTGCAACAGCTCATGGACAGGAACCTGCCTAGTCAGATCTACATCATGGTAATATTATATTCTATGCAATTAAAGTTTTTATTGACTTTCTTAACCTTATCTACGTGATATGATTTGAGATTTTCACGGCCGTTTTACTTTCGGACAGTATTGCAGTATCCGTAATGTTTGGTATTATTCACATTCTAACACTATTAGTTCTGTGGGGGTACTTCTCAATAACTATAGGTCCTTGATACAATCTGCCGAGCGATTCTATATCTTTTGTGGGATCATTATCGAGATAACGGAAGTGATCTCCTGTCAGATTTTTTATTTACTGTCACATATTTTAGTCTAGATGTTTGATAATATCAGATTGTGCGATATCAAAAAAAAACATAATAATTTTAGCTCCATAATAATTTTAGCCCATTGTGTAAATAGAATCTTACTTGAAGCCAAAATTCCAGATTTATTTATTACACGCCCTAGTGGGCTTTTCTTATAAAATTTTTACAATATTACTATTTGTATCAAAGTAAATACTTACAAATTTAAACAATAAAGAAAAATATAAAAATAATGACCAAAAAGGTTGCTGCAAAACACAAAACAAAATACACAGATAAAGATGTAAACAGAAACTCAGAATCCTCACGCAAATGAGGAAGGTTCATAGTATGCAGCTGTCAAAAATGCATGTTCGGCATCAAATTAAGCCTCGAACCTATTTTGTCGGAAGGTCAAAATATTTCCGCTATGCAATAAAATCCAAATAAATGGAAGATTTCTAAACGCATCCGAATACTTAGAACCATTTTAGAAAAGCTATACGCCTTCAAATTTAAATAATTGTTTAAATATAAAAATTTTAATGCAAACATAAAAAAGTTTTAAAAGTGGCTCGCCTTGCGTCTTTATAAAGTTTTTGCTAAATGAAAATATAAAAACACACAAACATTTATTCATCAAAATGTATTATACACGTTATCGTCAACTCACTTTTTAGTCTTATTTTTTTTCGTTATTTGTTTTTGGGGTGTTATGCCGTGTTGCGCTACCTCCTTCTATAGCCAAGGTTTCGAACAGCGTTGCAGTGTCCATCATCAGGACAGATCCGGTAGATGTGCATAACACCCCAAAAACAAATAACGAAAACACTTTTGGCCGTGAAAATCTAAAAACATATCCCACTTTTAAGTCGTTTATGTAAAAATAATTCATAAAAAATTCTCAAAGTTTCATTATTTATTGACGGTTCTGACGGTAAACTTTTAGATTTGAATATAAGGCGTGGTGTTTTCTCTTTCTAACACCGTTTAAATCATATTTCTAACCATGATAGTAAGAAGACAACAATTTCCATGAGATCTATATGAGTTGTTCAGGACATCGAACAAATTAGCCTGGGGGTTAAGAGACGTTCCATTTCAAGCTTTTTCTTCGGTCAAAATTGGGAAACTTCCCCTCTTATTTTATAATATAATCAATATAATCGTCAAAGGTACGTAAAACTGGTACTTATAATAAGTACTGGATGTTGTAGGATCATAATATAAATTGAATTTAAAAGATTCTACAAAACAACATAGTAGTAGCATAGAAGTTATTTGGAAGGTACATAGGTCTATTTGTGTCTAAAAGAATAAAAGTGATAGAATATACAACATTTATACCGATTAGTTTTAAGATGAAATACGTCGCCCAGATCAGAATATTTATTTCCGAGACTGAGGTCTCGGAATCGGAGAATTTTGATAAGCTGGTCCTGGTGTTATTGAAGTAAAAGGGTAATAAATGTCGGCATGATTTTTTGGGAACATGGATATTGATAAATTGACGTAATTCGGGACAGTCAATTTTGTAATGCAGTATTTTATGTAATAGTATTAAATCTGTACTTATTCTTCTTTCTGAAAGTTTCAATAGTGACATTTTATCCAGGAGGTAATTGTATCAATGTTTTGTATAGGAATATGCAATTTATAGTTTATAAACCTTAGAAACTTATGTTGAATCTTTTCAATGTTGTCTGAATGAATATTGTTATAGATTACTTAAAATGCAGTATTATCTGACCTGGCCGGTAATTATAGGCCTATTAGTATTTTGCCTTCACTTCAAAATTTTTTAGAAAAATTCATTTAGCTGAAATTAATCAAATATTTAGAAGATTTTTCAATTATTGATACCAATCAATATGGCTTCCAAAAAAAGGCACTGAAATGCTACTTCAAAAATTTGCCAGCTTAATAAATAATGAATTGAATAGTAAAAATCATGTATTAGTTTTATTCATAGATTATTCCAAGGTATTTGACACTATTAATCATAGAAAATTATTGCAAATACTAGAAATCATAGGAATAATAGGAAGATTTCTAAAACTCTTTGAAAATTACTTGAACAACCGGTGCATGAAAATAAAGCTATTGAACACCTTAAGTAAAAAAAGAAGAATTTTCGCAGGCGTTCCTCAAGGTTCCATATTAGGTCCAATTTTATATATCATTTATGTATCTTTTATTAAGTAAATTTTTAAACATGTAAAACACTTCGTGTACGCGGATGATACTGCATTGATAATTTCATGCAGTGATCTGCAATTATGTATTAAACTCTTACAAGAAGATTACATTGAACTTTTGAAATGGTCTCATGACTCTGGTTTAATTATAAATGCAAAAAAAACTTAATTGATACATATTAGATCACCCAATGCCAAAGCAAATATTATTACATCTGAAATTAAAACATACTTCAGATTGCTTACATGTCGGTATCTCTACATTGTGCACATGTGAAAATATTGAACTGGTTAAAGAATATGTTTATTTAGGTGTTATTATTGACTGTTTTTTCAAATGGGATTCACAAATAAATAAAGTCTGTGACGACTCAGATCTATTGTTAGCAGATTATATAAATTAAAATTCTATGTTCTAATATGCACACTTCGAATAATTTATTTATCATTAGCTGAATCTATTATAAGGTATGGAATTACAGCCTGGGGACTTTCCTGTAACACAAATGTAAATCATGTTCAATCGGTTCAAAAATCATTAGTTAAATTATTAGCGCATAAAAGTTTATACGAACAAAGACATAATGTTCCGTACTTTTACCAGAATCTCAAAATTTTCTCAGTGAGAGCAATTCTGTGGCATAAAATTATATCTCAGCATATGAATAGCCCTATACACATATATAAACTGGACCACACTTACACAATACCCGTTTTACGCTAAATGAAGGACTAATTGTACCTAAGCACTTAAACAAATATGGACAAAAAACACTGAACTACATGATACCAAATGTATTAAATATGTTACCTGCTGAAATAAAAAAAAATGTACAAATGGTAAAACAAATATTATGTTGAAGAATTGGCTCACCGAAAGAAAGAATTGTATTAGACACTAACACAAAAATTCTAACTGCAAAATAAAGTAAAATAAGTTTATTTATATCTTCAAAGTAAAAAGCACCCATTGACAAACTACTAAAAAGTAGTTTATTGAGACTTTTCTTTTTTCTGTAAAATATTTATATTTTTTCCTGTCATATTGTATTACTTTGTCTTTATAATAAATAAATAAAAAAATAAAAATAAATAAAAAAACGAATTGCTGCAAGTATGCATGATGATTATTTATTTATTTAATGTACGTTGTACATACACAAAGCAAATAAATCACACAAATCTGACAGGAGATCACGTCCGTTATCTCGATAATGATCCCACAAAAGATATAGAATCGCTCTGCTGGTTTATTATGAGTTTTCGTATTTACAATAATTATTATTATTAATTAGGTCACACCACCTGTCTATACTAGCGGCTAATTGAATCTGAGTGGTAGGCTGGCGAGAACCGCTCTCGACGGCCACCGCCTACCCGGGCACCCCTGTCGGCAATCGATACAAGCACTTTCCCTACTGGCATCATTCCACATCTGATAGAAGCTCTTTCCATACAGGACAGATACTTCTCATTCTCCTTGCTGATGCACACTGCAAAGCTGTCCTAAACTTTGACTACAGAAGAAGCTAGCGCAACCCAGCATAATACCCAAAAAATAAATCAAGATAATTGTCTACGTGACTGTCACATATACGTGATCCGTCAGCAGATTTCCCCATATGCGAATGTTGCTTCTTACGATCCATGAAGTTTCACTAAAACACATGCATTATGGCAAAACAAAGGTGCCGTGTGATGAGATAAATAAGGACATGGGGCTGTCCTAAATGTTGATCCAAGGAGAAGGAAGCTCAAGACGTGCAACGTAACTCACAGTCAGAGGCGGCTCTAGGAGTCCAGAAGTATAAGGTCATTGAAAAAAATGATATTATGATGCAATATCAAATTAAATACGATAATATTAATTTGTAATATAGTAAATTATCTCTTGCGACAAACGTACAATATGCAAAATCAACCTATGTTTATCAAACCATTTCTTTCAGATGTATAATATTTATCATGCTCTCTCCCTCACGGCAATGACCCAAACTGTCTTCAGAATCTCAAAACATTTTTACTAGGCGACATAGTGCTATTTCGTTTAATATATGGTGCGTAAAGAGACAGAAGACATTATATCAGGATATTTAATAAATTGACCCAGCCAATCATCGTGCGTGGGAAAGAAAGCTTTCATTTAAGACGTTAGATGTCACTGCTTGCCGCTGCCGGCTATCTCGCGGTGCATTTAAAATACATTAGAATAATACCAGTTGTTTTGATTTGCATAATATTTCATAATACATATATAGGTATTATGTTTTTCTGTCATCTTATTATTTTGGGAGGTTTTTGACCAATTGACCTGAGGGAAGAACCGCCACAGCTCACAATACAAAATAACTCAATCAACATAATTTTCTTTCTTCTTTCCAGCCTCAAGAAAAGGACGTATCAACTCTGGAGAGTGCCCTTTCATCACTTAAAGTTGGGGCGTAAGTGAGTCCTTGAAGTTAATAGAATTTAATAGTAGAAATAAAATGCTGTTGTTTTTATTCATTCCGTTGTACATTTATTAGTAAGAATATTAAATTATCTATTGAATATTTACAATTTGTATTGCACTGTTTTACAATTATGTTGTTTGTGAAGAATTCAATTATTAAATGACATGTTAATCTATACATTGTATCTATTGCTACAAAATCATTGTCACAATAATAGTTCACATATCTAATTTGTGTTTTTAAACTATATATGCATATACCACTGACATTGGAATAAATAGACATGCTCTGAAGCCAAATTCGCATTTCGTTTCGGCGGACTGGAGGCAACCACATGATAACCTGCTTTTTGACCATAACCAGTGTTGCCAACTCTATTTTTAAAATGAAGCTAGACGCCAACCAAAAAAGAGCTAAAATCTTGTACATCCTAAGTTGAGACTGAAAACTATTAAGGGGAGGGGGGTGTGGCTAGAGAAATTCAAAGAATAAATAAACCAGTTCCTTTGAAATTTCGTGTATCCTGGAAGGGGGGGGGGGGGGGGGGGGGGCTTGATAAATTCTGGGGTAAAAATCGAGTTTTCAATATGAAAATAACCATTTCCCAAAAAAATAGCTCTTAAATTTGTAATTTTTTAATGTGAATACCTCATAAGTGAGGCTGAAGGTAATGGGGTGGGAAAGGAGATGGGGAAGAGGATGGTGGGGAAGTACTTGGCTATTCGGATCTGGTCACCAAACACGGCTAAAGCCATTTCAAGTAACGTTTCGATTCTGAATGGTGGTCTTACACCAGGGCGATACTGAGAGTATCTTCCACTCTGGAATGTGCCGCAAATATACTACATATTATTTTAAATGAATTAATTGTAAAATAATACAAATTAATCAAATAAAATTTATTTGCGCACACCGGGTTTGCATGTCAAAAACCTTACCCCTTGACCACGGAGGCCGTCATGGCTTTTGTATAAAAAAGAGAGCTAGATTATCTGAAAGAAAGAAGCTAAACCATTTTTTTTTAGCTGATGGCCTCATTTTAGAGCTAAATATAGCTCTAAAGGAGCTGAGTTAGCAACACCATTTAGCACCAGCGAAGTTCGCACATTTATTGGATGAAATATGTTATCATTACTCTGATCTTATTCACGAACTCGGCAATTTCTCTCGTGCATTTCAATCTGTGTAAATATATAAATTTTAAAGTATAAATAATTACTAATATCAATAATTACTAATATCGCATTACACTTCACTGATAAGCATTATTTTACTTAATTTTTAACATAATCAGTTTACTTTGTACAGTTTTTTAAGACTTCGATGGGTGACACTCATACTATCAAAACAAAATATAAGCAGAGTGATGCAATATACAAAGTGATAGTTTAGTGCGGTGAGAAAATTACAGTGAAGCCCTCTTAAGGCGCCATATACCCGCTCAAAAAGAAGAAGACGGAGAGATATGTAAATGCGATTGTTAGACAGAGCGCGCTAATATTAAAAACGGTAAAATTTGAGCGAAAATTTTGAAAATGTTTAGTAAAAAATTACTCGTTTAAAATAGAGCAAAAATCTCGTGGGGAACATCTAAAATAGCATTTAGAGAAACACTGTACATTTTTTCATAGGTATCTTCTAAAATAAGTGAATAAAGTGTGTGTGTTTTTTTTTTTTTTTTTTATATTAACTCCACACAGGAGGCCTTGAGGAAAATAATTTCCCTCAGGGCCTATGTCATCTGGGATGCTGTGTGGGGGGTCTTTTTGAGGAGAGGAAGGAATGAACATTGGTCTTGAAGAGACCCATGTTGTAGGAAGGAGGAAACACAGAGGCCGGCAAATCATTCCACAGCCGAGCTGTTGAACACAAGAACGAGTCGAAGAAACGACCCGTTCTCATGTGACAAATGTCAACCGTGTACAAATGTTGGGCACGCGTTTGGCGTGTTTCCCGACTATGCACCGGTGCCGAAGGGATCAATGATGCTAGTTCCTCGGAGCATCTTCCATTGTAATACCGGTAGAACAAGGATAGCATTCCCACCCGACGCCTGTGCTCTAAAGATTGCAATCCGTCTGTTAAGATGGGAGATTTACAAATTTTCAGAGCATACTTTTTAATAGCATATATTTTTTTAAGAGCTTTAAAACTATTTAAGGAAAATATGTAATAAATCGATAGAAATGCGGGATGCGGTGGCTTAAGAAGTTTTCGAAGGGACCAGAAGAAAAAAATCTTATAAGTGGGATAAATTGGGCCATTCAGTCTTCAAGAGACTAAAAAACTTCTTAAACAGGAAAATTTATTAAGAGGGAACTTTTAAAGAGGTTTTCACTGTACATGACGATTACAAAAAGACAACTATTTACTCTTACAAAATATTCTGGTTTTATTATTAAGTTAAACCATTTTTTCGAGATCTGGTATTTTTTGTTATGGATAAGGAAGTCGAGGAATCCTTGCACCATTGTAAAAAGGGACGGAACTACCACTCCACCCCACCTACTCATGTTAGACCGTTCTCCTCACCTTTTAGTTCACTTCTGTATACATACATATATTTTATTACTCTGCGGTAAATAATATTATTTACTGTAAATTATCTTATACAAATTCTAATGTGTTTTATTTTCAGGGAGGTTAACAGTGTGGAGTTGTGAAAGCTTTGGCTCTGTATCTAGAAGTTGCAGGTTCAGTAACTTCCTAATAACTTCCTTCCAGGCTTTTTTTTACATTTTTTCAACTCTGCACAGAATGCCCCGAGGAAAAAAAACCCTCATGGCCTGTGTCATCTACGGGGATGCTGTGTGGAGGGTCTTTTTAAGGAAAGATAAGAGGCGAAATTCTGGAAAGGAAAAAGGTGTGAGGGGTGGGTAGGAATCTGGGGGTCAATGCATTAGCCGCCGCCAAGACCTAGACAAACCTCACCCCATGAATCCGGACACCCCTGCTAAGTCACCAGATGTAGCGAACCACTTCAGGTGACCCTTGGCGGGGGTGTTGGTTATCCAATAAATGGTACCCATATCCGCCGCCCAAATTGAAAAATTGACTAAACAGATACTCTCAGTATCGCCCTGCTGAAAGTCATTTTAATATCTTTAGTAACCTTCTTCCCTACAACCATTTTCTTCTGCCTGACAACATTCCCCAATAGGGGGTGCCATAGCGCCACTGGCTCCAAGAGGTGGGACTCTTATGTGGTGTCACATAAAAATAACATATATTTAAAAAAAAAAAAAAGGTGGTTGGTAGCCCGGCGGATATTGCACTCGACTAGCAGTAGGTAATATCGAGTTTGATATAGGGTTACTCCCTTTTCAAAACATGTAATGCTATATGAAAAAGTTTGTACTATACAACGTGTCCGGAAACTCGTAGTACAAGCGGGAAACTGGTGAATCTACATCACGTATAGAACCCAAAAAACTTATTTTTTTCGATCTGAGCATTTCGATTTTAATATATTTTTTTTTCTATTTTTCCATTTTTTCGGCAACTAAAGGGTTAAAAAAAAACTTTTGAGCCCGGTTTACCCTTCGATGCATTTTATAAGACATTACACAGCTGAAATCAACCCCCTTGTGAACAATTTTTTCAAATTTAACCAAAAAAATTCCAACTTCGGACCCGATTTACTCGAAAACGAAAGCTCAAATCAAAAAAGTTATATCACAAGTCGACTCCGAATGTGATGTAGATTTACCAGTTTCCCGCTTGTACTACGAGTTTCCGGACACCGTGTATACATAAATCTTAAAGTTTATTGTAGCTTATAAAAATAAAAAAAATACATATCTATCAAAAACAGAGTGCCTTCATCCAACGCTTCATAGAATGGCTGATGATGTCAATTACATCCTGTACATTTTTCAGGTTTCTGAGATCCAATCAATTATTATCAGTTCTTACAGAGGTAATATAAAAGTGTTATATAATACAGTGAAACCCACTAATAAGGTTTCCACATAAGAAGTTTTCATGCTTAACAGGTTCACTGCCAACTCTGTATTTGAACTTTGAATGTTTCGAGAAACTCAGCACCTGCCAATTGGCGAAGGCATCAATATAACTAACATTGCTCAGTGTTCATCCGGCGACTGTCGCCATCTGTTGTTTTTATGTTGGCCTTGTATTGAATGAAATAATCGAAAGAAAATTGAAATTATATTTTGGACTTATTTTATATTGGAGCCAAAATGGTGAAGTGATAATAAAAAAACATAGAAGTTTTTCATGTCTTAACTATCGAAGGTTGGCAGTGAACCAGTTAAGAAGTTATTTTTTCGATCCCTTGAAGACAGAAAACATATTTTTTTTTTTTTGTTTAACGAATAGTTCTCGTAAACACTTAGGCCATAGGCCCATTGTGCTATCTCCCATTTTCCCCCAATCCTTTAACAATAACTCAGTCCCTTTTATAAAGTTCACCAAGATTGTCATTGGATATGTGACTATGTCTTCTGGTTCTACAGTGTGCCTCCTCAGGTATCTGAGCCTAGTTCCCATCAGGATGGGACATTGTTACCATAGGTGAATTGGAGTCTCTTCATCCTCTTCACATGGTAATAAAAAACAATGGAGTTTTTCAAATCTTCACACTTCACTGTTAAGAAGTTATTTTGACAAATTAAATAATGGCCAAATTTATCCCACATGAGAAGTTTTTTCCGGCCTCGTGGAAATTGGAAAACCTTATAAGTGAGTTTTACTGGTTTATCTTTTCTTTAAGATTTCGATGTTCATGCATATCTACATGAATGAGCAGCCAAACATCAGTATCAAAGCCAGCACCGAAAGATGTTTGATTTCTGACCCACTCGCAATGAACACACCTTCTCGTTTATTCCAATGGTCCATCAGCTCTTCGGGTAATCTTATCACCTCTGGAGTGCTAGTATCCTGTTTAGTACTCGTTTCTTGACTATAACTTGTCGAATTAAAATCGTACTGTGGAGTTGTAGATATGTCTTCAATTTCGCTGCCGTTCCCAGGGGTTAAGGAGATGTCGAGGATCGTCATTTTGGTAAACTCTCCCGCTTTCGTTGGCTCCACTTGAAAAGGTACCGTTTTCGTTTTGTAGTTTTCCGCTTGGATCTGTGTGAATAAATAAGTTTTGGCATTAGAAAGTCAGACAACAGTAGTAAGTATCATGTTGTACAAAAGTCAAAATAAAAAAAAAATCATTAAATTGTTTGTGTGATATTTATCGAAAACAAAATATGACGTTTAATGTAAAACCTGTAGTAAAAACAGTATGTGATTTTATGAAAATTATTGTAATGTTAATGTCAAAATTAATTGAATTGCAATGAGGTTATCTCCTAATATGTATTTTTATGAAAGTCTAATATATGTTTAAAGAGTTAATAATGACAGTAAAATTAGTTTGCTGATTATCTCCAAAAACTTCGTAATTATTAGCTTTCAAAATGAACATTTGTTAAATGTATGCATTTGTGTCATGTGACATCACACGCAGTATAAGATGTCGCGCGCCATTCCGCAGGCTGCAAATATGTTTTAATAGCTTATACCTATCTTTGGTATTTTTCAAAAATTCAAAAAGTTCTGTCTCAGCGTGCTTTAATTAATATAAAATTTTTGTATATATATAACACTAGCGAGTGCCCGGCATGTGTTGCAATGTCACTTAATAAAGCGATTGTTTCTCCCTGCGTGTCCTTTCCCATTCATCCCATTGTCCTTCCGCCTCCCCTTCCTCCCCTGACGCATTCCCACTCTGCCTTCCCTCTCCCCACTCCTGCTTCCCCCATCCCGTGAACCCCCTCCCGCGTTCTCCTCCCCCCTCCCGCATTCCATAAATTCAATCCCGGTACAATCAGTTTGCAAACAGCTTGCATGTCACCTATTGCAATTTTTTATACAAATTTCATAATTTGTGAATCAGAGCTCACCAGTATATACAGTAACCTTTGCGGGTTTTCTCACAACAACTCACCAAAATTCATCGCAATAAGGAACTCCAGTGAAAAATATTATGGCTTTAAAAAAATATGTTCACATAGACCAATAAACGCTGATTCTGAATATATAAGTTTTATTTAATAGTATTAAACGTAGAGTTTTTAAAAAAATATTAAAAAGTCCATTTTTAATCGGATCGTGAAAACACGCTGTCAAGTTGGCATTATTGAAATGTTTAGTGGTGACGTAAAGTCATTGTATGGTAAATGTATGGGAATATAGGAATGACACAAGCCATTGTATTAATTTATTTGTTTATTTACATACTGTTTATAGAGATTTAGTTGTTGTGTTTATTGAAACATTATTTAGGCCTAAATAATTCAGTATCAAAAATAGAGGTATCTCTATTAGTTTATCTCTATTATTTAAAATATTGAAAAACTTTAAACTGTACGAAAGAATCGTATAAGTATACTATATCATAATGCTACCTACTAGAAGTGAGTTGTTTGCAAACGAGTCGGCTCAGTGAACCGGATTTTCGTACGGATCCGTAAGATCCGGTTACCAAAGACCGTTCTTCACGGTTCACGGATCTTTACGGAGCCAACAGATTAGTGTATCGTTCAACGGGTCTGACGACTTGCCGATCGCGGGTCACTACTGATACGGGTTGATCGTTCGTTCACAGATATGCGCCACTCCAGTCAGCCGTGCAGAAAAGTAAAAGATGAAAGGAAGGTAACGATTTACAGCTCTGTTTACTGTGACAGGGTGGCCCTGGAAAACCTGAAATTATCAGGGAATTTTACCGAACCTGGAATTATCAGGGAATTTCAACATTTTTTTATAATATCAGGGAATTCCAAAAATAAAACTAAATTCGTTATTTTGCAATTTGTGAAACCCAAATCGCAAAATAACGAATTTAGTTTTAGTTTCGCACCTACTATTCCAGTTGGTGCGAATCTGTAAAGAAAAAGCTAGCAATGTTATGACTAAGGGGGCATACATTAATTACGTGAGCATAAAAGGGGGGAGGGGGGGGTCCAGCAAAATCTCACGTTACTTAAAAGAATATATGAAATCTCACCAAGGGGGGTGGAGGGGTCGAGATTGGAAGAATGCTCACATAATTAATGTATGCCCCCCTAAGTTTCAAAAAGGTCGGATACTAATTATGGTCATAATGAAATTTAAAAATCATCATTATCAACATTTTAAAAAGTGTCAATACTTTCTTTTTTTTCACTAAAATCGGTACTTCCTCGACCACCCACACACCGTGGGCTGCCTAGGTTGGTTGCTCATCATTAACACAGTGACGAGCTGCCTGCAAGCCTATTTACTGCTTTCCGGACTTTTGACTACAAAAGATATCAAAAAAATATTTAAAAGCTTCAGTTCTGTTTTGCAAGAGGTCTTAGTCGAAAACTATAATCTTTCTTTAAAGTTTTGAATCAGCTGCTCAAAACACTAAGTTTTTTGCGTATAATAAATAAAAAAAATTACAGAAATTAGTGGTCACTTAAAGCCCAGTGTAAGCGCTCAAAAAGAAGAGGAAAGGGAGATACGTAAATACAAATGTTAGAGGGAGCGCGCTAATATTAAAAACGATAATATTTAAGCGAAAATTGTGAAAATGTTTAATAAAATATGACTCATTTGAAATAGAACAAAAATCTCACGGGGAATGTTTTAAATAGCATTTGAAAAAACAATGAATTACCAAATTTTTCATATATATAACTTGTAAACTATTGGAAATATAGTGTTTATAATAATTTTTAGTAAGATAGTTTAACTTGCGACCTTAATTGAAGAATAGTGCAACGGTTTTTTGTTGAGATCTGTGTTTAATGTATTTTAAAGGTTTCCGTTTTACAAAATAGCAAAAATTATCTTGACGAAATATTGTACTTATAAATATTGCAATTCCGAACGAAAATAAACCTACACCATTTATTGGTTTGACCTTGAACGTAGTAAAAATTTTGTCTGGCAATTTTTGTCCTCTTTTCGCGACTAACTTTTTTGTATCAACCGCCAAAATTGAAAATACTCATATAAGTTCTTTAATATTTCTGAATGAAAAAATCGATAGCATTCATTGTTTTGGCACTGCGGATATAAAATTTTTACCTGCGGCGCTTTATTTTTACCCATTTTGATAGTTTTATTAAACAAATATTGTTTTACAATAAGTAAAGTAGGTTTGCCACTCCACTGACAACAAAGTTAACCAGGTTATGTTGTACATACCCTTCCACCAAGGTCCGCATACAAAATAACAATGGATACATTAATAATACTTCGACTAAAAAGGTTGATCATTCCTAAAAAACAGCGGGAGGTGAATTTATGTATTTATAATTATAATAATTTATGGAATTAATATAATTTATTTTATTAAGTAATAAAAGCGGGTCGCGCTTTAAAAAAGTTTGAAAACCCACTTCCAAATTGTGCTACTAGCCCTCATGCATGTATTAGTAGTCGTGCTGTGGTGACGTCACAAGCAGGTGATGATATGATCACGTCAGAAACTTTAATGGTAACAAAAGTAATTCTTTAACATTATTATGTTTATTAAAACGCTGTCTAAAAGACATATATATGTAAGGTGTATTTTTTTGTTGTAGTCAGATAGGTGAGTACATTTTCAAAAATAAAGTATGCGGCGTGTACCTTGTACAACATTCGGAAGCTAGATATTTTTGTGTATGAAAAAATTAACTCCGGTTCGGACGGCTGGAACACAAATTACTTTCAGTGTAGACCTTTTAGACCGATAAAAGGTACAACACAAAGCACTATGCGATCTAAACGGTGCAAAACAATGCACGCACTTTTCCATAAATCGGCCTTGTGCCAATTTTATTTGGTTTCGGGGTCATTATGAATTTCACAGGGCACGTCTATAATATATACTTCGTCAATGTTTATTTGTCTATTTTTGTCTGGTCTTTTCATTTCTTCACAAATTGTCTTCAGGCGAAATATCATAAATTTGTAACAAGTGTATTTTGTTTTAAAAGATAACTGCGATGCAAAGAAATAATAAATGCTATTGATGACAGAATTCCCTTTATTATTTATCTGACGAACGATATCCCCTTATATCAAATTAAATATATCAGGGAAAAAAGTAAAAACTGCCCTGGAAAACCTGGAATTATCAGGGAATTTTGAAATCCGATTTTTGTGGCCACCCTGTGTGAGACTCTTCTGCGCGGTGGTGTGCATATAATTACAGCTATACAATATAATAATATCGGAATTCATGCGTGTATGCGTGCATTCGTGATGGCGGCCACAATATTTTGTTTATTATAACAAAAACAAGGATGAGTTATATTATTATTATGCCCATTGTTTATTTTTAATAAATCATTCATTGTTTATTTTCAACTAGCAGACCCGGCCACACGTTGCTGTGGCTAACGAAACACAACGCCACGCCATTACCCGACCTATATAACCATCTGTTAAATCAAATCCACACCACCCACATGCTAATCCGCCGCCCGCTGTCCACTTACCAGCCCGCTCCCTTTATTTATATATCTCAACCACTTTAACTTGACAAATTATATACCTAAAAGCCTTCCTCATGAATCACTCTATCTATTGGTAAAAACTGCATGAAAATCCATTGCGTAGTTTTTTTTATTTTTTATTTATTTATTTATTTATAAAAAAGTATATGTACATTGGGTTTTTTTGATGCCTGTCTCACTAGGATATACCTGTGTCGTTTAAAAGGTGTAAGCGCACAAACAGCGGAAGCGACTTCATTTTATACTATGTAAAGATAATTCATGCTATCTAAATAATCGTTAAAAAAGTAATGTTGGTATTGAGTATTTACGTGAGGTATTCCACAAAGATTATTACGCCTCAATTTCGTTTCCAAAACTCAAACAAACGAAGGATTTCTTGATTTCATTTTTTCTTTCTAAGAAAGTAATTAAAAAAAGTAAAACTAATTTTTGTAAAACTAATTCCCTTTTTAAATCCATTTAAAAGGGATCTAAGGATCCAATTAAAAAGGGAACCCCAAAATATTGGGGTTCCCTTTTAATCAACTGTTAAGGAGGGCCGAGGGTGGGGCGGGGGAAGATGGACTATGGTCCGACCGGTCGTTCAATCGAGGCGGTTCACTGAGCTGGTCTTTTCATTGAACGAGACCTAGTGAAGCAGCTCATTCAACTGAGCCGCTTCGCCCGCCACTACTACCTACTCCATGGCCAAATTCAAAATGGCCGCAATCGAACAGCTGATATCGTTTGCCTACATTTTTTGGGTGATGCTTTGTTTTTGATAACATTGATTTTAAAAGCTAAAAAAATAACAATTTCAAACAATTTTTATACCACACTCCCGTAATAATATTAAAAAAATAATAATATAATATAATGAATAAATAATTCCACCTAAATAATGTCTTCACTTATCGAATAGTATCATCTTTCTTCCTTATAATTATCATACAAAATGACAACACCTGTTGAAAATAAAAATAACTTTTTAGGAGTGATGACGTCACACGATTCATTACACATGCGGTGGTTTTCGGGGATCTTGAAAAATGAAAACTTGGACAATTATTTTAACTATTTAAACTAACTTTAAAAAAAAATGCAGTTATTTAAGTTAGAAGGTCATTATTCAATAAAAAAAAATTAAAAATTGGACTGGAGTTCTCTATTGGATGAATGGTTTAGCAATGACTATTTTCATGATGCCAGAGCTCACTATTATATATAGAAATCCCCAAAGTCACATCAAATCCCCAAAGTTTCATGGCAATCGGATGAATAGTTTAGCAATGCATAATTTCATTATTCCAGAGCTCACTAATATATATAAACCATTGCGGGCATGCGGGCATCAAATCCCTAAAGTTTCATCGCAATCGGATGAATGGTTTAGCAACGCATAAGGAACAAACATACCTTTAAGCAAGCAAGCAAATATACATTCATTTTTAAATACATATATATATATAGATAAAATTACATTGTAATGGAGACAACCTCATTGCGTGTTCTCAAATGATCTGACAAATTGATAGAATGTTTATTTTGTTCAGACTAATGGAACCATGTCTAGACACCAGATACTACAATGAAGTCAAGGGTTATGAACACAGGTGGGTTATCAAACAGTCTGCAATAAAACTGCATGTTTTCATAATAAAACATGTTATGGAGTTATGGACTAGATTAAACATTTATCACCAAATTTATAAATATAAAACTTGATTATACATATTTTATTATTTACACATATTTTTTATTATTATTGAAGTGAAAACTTCCTTAGCACTGTTGTGTTTTGAAATTCGATGAAATGAAAAAGCGACACTAAAAAGAGACAAAACCATACATCTATAGGATTCAGCCTGCGAGAGAATGAGATAGAATAATCGGTCTCCTCTTTGTGCGGTGCTTCATAGCCTCCCCACTCTTGTCTACTTTAGTTTTCTGAAGTTTTCACTTCTACCGCGTGTGAACTGCACACTTGTAATTTTTTAAATTATGTTTTCTGTTAATCATACCTATTTATGCATGAATGTAGAGTTTAATAAGGGTCGCAAATGAACCGAAAGTATGTTAAATTTTGAATTTTCCCTGCAGAAGCGTCGGGTGGGAATGCTATCCTTGTTCTACCGGTATTTCAATGGAAGATGCTCTGAGGAATTAGCGTCATTGATCCCTTCGGCACCGGAGCACAGTCGGGAAACACGTCAAACGCGTGCCCAACATATTGACATTAAATTTGTTACATGAGAATGGGTTGCTTCTTCAACTCGTTCTTGTGTTCAACAGCTCGGCTGTGGAACGATTTTCCGGCCTTTGTGTTTCCTCTTTCCTACAACATGGCTCTCTTCAAGACCAATGTTCATTCTGTGGAGGTCGAACAAAGGACACCGATCTGCATTCGTCTGGTTGGTCCCCTAGCAACCAATCGAATTCATTCTCAAGATCACCTATGATTCTGTCTTAAACTACCGGTCAAGACTCGCTTGCATATTATTATTGTTAATATTTAAATATAGAGGAATTATGTGTAAGTTGTAAATTGTTAATAAAACTGTAATTAATGTACCGACATCATGCTTACTTGCTTTACCATACCCTTTACACTTTAAAACATGTAACACATCACTCCATAATTGGTAACTCTATAATTCCTTCTTCTCCTCAAAAAGACCCACAGCACACACAGATAACATTATTTTCATTTATTAAGAAAATTATTTTCCTCAGGGCCTCCTGTGTGAAGTTAATGTAAAAAAAATAATAAACAAAAAAATAAAAAAAAGCTCTGGTGAAACCAGCCAATTTTTTCCATGCCTTTGCTATAATTTTCCAAAATTTTCATGCATTGGCAGTCAGTGTGTAATTGAGAAGGGAACCACTGCATGATTGTATGTACATTGTATGTCCCGGAACTGGTGCTTAGTGGGGAAACTGCCAAACGCGCGCTCAACATTTGTACACGGTTGACATTTGCCGTATTCACTCCTTCCTCTCCTCAAAAAGACCCTCCACACCCCAAAGATGATATAGGCCCTGAGGGTAATTATTTTCCTCGGAGCCTCTGTGTGGAGTTAATATACAAAAAAAACACTAGAATATCAATTCAATGCAAATAATGATTAAATTTTGAAATAAAAACATGTTTATGTAATAATTTGTTTTAACCCTTCGGATCCCGACCATATTTTATCAGAGGGTCAAAATATTTCTGCTTTGCAATAAAATCCAAATAAATAGAATATTTCTGAACATATCCGAAAACTCAAAACAGCTTTTGAAAAGTGGTAAAATATGCTTCCATATTTTATAATTCGATATCTCTGCATATTATAAATTAAAGTCCTCTGCTGTGTCTGTCTGTCTGTTCACGATAAACTTCAAAAACTTCTGAATAGATTCTCATGCGGTTTTTACCAATAGATAAGATTTAGGTATGTAATTAGTCAAGGTTTTGTGTAAATTGGTGGAAATATATAATATATAAAGGAGAATGTCTGTATGTGGTAGACGTGGCAATGGCAATCACAATTTAGGAGGCGGGAATGGGTACCGCCGCCCCGGGAACCTTTATTTGATAACCAACACCTCTGCCATAGGTCACCCCTAGTGGTTCGCTACGTTTGGTGATTTAGCAGGGGTGCCCGGTTTCATGGGGTGAGGTTTATCTAGGTCTTGGAGGCGGATGAGCAGGACATACTGAACCCCCATCCTATCCACCCCTTAAACCCTTTTCCTTCCCAGAACTCTCCTCTCCTTCCTTTCCTAAAAAAAACCCTCCACACAGCATGCCCAAAGATGACATAGGCCCTGAGGAAAATAATTTCCCTCCTGTGTGGAGCTCATGTAAAAAAAAAAAAAAAAGCGGGCGGTGTGGATTTGATTTGTATGCAAATCTACAGTATTATGCCGAGGTTGATGAAATTTTACAAATGTAACTTTCGAAACAAGAGGTAGGTCCCTGTCTACATTTGATTTCAAAAACTTTGTGTAAACCCCAGTTAGTAAAAATATAATTTTTGAAATATAAAATTTTTTCATACAATCATAAAAAGTTTTAAAAATGGCTCACCTTACGTTTTTTCTAACTAAAATTAGTGATAATGAAAAAAAAACTCATACATATTTTTTTAGACAAATGTGTAATCACATCCTTTGGCATTACATATAAAAATAATTTATTAAAAATTTCCAAAGTTAAATTTTTTTTTTTCATATTGAGACTAAATTTTGGTTTCACAACGGTATATATTTTACTTCTTTTGTGGTTAATTTTTAGATTTGAATGTATAGCATGGGATTTTCTCTTTCTAACACCCTTTAGATCATATTTCTCACTATAATAGTAAGGGAGATACAACAATTGCTTTGAGACCTATATGAGTTGTTCCTAAAAGTGAACAAATTAGCCTGACGGGTTAAATATAAACAATTATTATCTTCTCACCTCTAGCTTGTATTGTCCTGGCAACAGTATTCTGAAAAATTCTCCTTTGTCTGATGAGGTGAATGTCATGTTCCTTTGTTGTACCATAAGGTTAGCTTTTATTGGCTCACTGGTGTCATTGTCCCTCACCGTTCCTTTCACTCCTAATCCGGACTGCAAGCAATATTCCATCAATGCCTGAAAAATAAAAGAGATGCTTTATTTCTAATTTTGTGCTTTTGTTTAATTTTTTTTTACCCTGAGGAAAAAAATTCCCCTCAGGGCCTATGTCGTCTTTGGGAATGCTGTGTGGAGGGTCTTTTTAGGAAAGGAATGAGAGGAAGTTCTGGGACGGAAAAGAGTATTAGGGGTGGGTAGGAATCTGGAATTATTATTATAATTATTTTATGGAATGGAAGCATGGAGGCTTACTGAAGAACTAATTAGGCGACTTGAGGCATTCGAGATGTGGATCTACAGAAGAATACTTAAAATAAGCCGGATGGACAGGGTTACAAATGAAGATGTTATGGTTCGGATGAATAAAGAAAAGGAAGTAATTAAAACTATAAAAATCCGAAAACTTCAATATCTTGGACATGTGATGAGGCATCCAGAGAAGTATGAGAAACTGCATCTCATAATGCAGGGAAAGATTGCCGGAAGACGGGGCCCTGGAAGAAGGAGAACCTCATGGCTGAAAAACCTGAGACAGTGGTTTGGCCAGTCTACCGTGGAGCTGTTCCGGGCCGCAGTAAACAAAGTCCGCATAGCCAACACGATAGCCAACGTCCGTTGAACGGACAGGGCACAAGAAGAAGAAGAAGTAATCTAGGGTTTAGTGTGTCCAGGATTGACGGACATATAAATCCATCCCTCCCACTGTGGTGATGTTCAACAAAGGCGGGAGGCTGATTCTGAGGGAGGCTGGAGATGTCAAAGGGACTCCCTCAACCATTCTCTCCCGATGCTATGCATCCGCCGCCAAGACCCGAACAAACCTCACCCCATGAACCCGGGCACCCTTGCTAAGCCACCAAATGTAGCAAACCACTTGGGGTGACCTATGGCAGAGGTGTTGGTTATCTAATAAATGGTAAAAGGCCAGCGGTATCCATACCGCCTCAAAAATTGTATATTTGAATGTAGTGAAATAATATTATTTATTTTATTTTACTTATTACTCTTATTAGTCAAATATGTATGGTTATGAAATATAACTAATCATTCCTCTTGAATGCCGGCATTGAAAATAACTATATATTTTATGGTAGATTATACATATTCTATTTTTATAAATGTATGTAAACACATTATCTGGTAATACAATATACAAAGACTGGACAGTACAATATACAAAAATATCATTTTGCAAAAAAATAAGTAAGTTTTGACAAAAATAGAATCAGATGGCGCACTGAGTGTTCATTAAAGTCAGTTCACTGACTTTATTGAACCCTCACAATCATTTGCGATACATACCTACAAGTAATGATTGAATAAAACCACAAGAAACTTGTTTTTATTCACTTTATTTCTTTCAAAATAATGATTAAACTATTAAATGTGATTTGTTTCAATGAACTACCATTGGTTTTCTTTTCTATTATTTTTTAATTAGCTAAGGTGACTTTCAAATAGTTTATAAACTGATTACTGAATGTTATTTAAGTACAGTAAATGTGAAAGTTTGTAAACATCTGAAGTTCAATGTTGTTATTGGTTAGTTATAATTCTAAAACATGTTATATATTATATCATAATAACCAACATTAGCATAAGAAACTGTTTTGGCTTACCTCATGTTTAACCTCTTGTATAACTCATCCTGTATATAAATTGCTGTTTGTTTCTTACAATAAATAAATAAATAAATTATTTTTAATCTGCTTACGTTGCGGAGGGGTTAAACTAACGTTTAAGACAAGATTTTTATGCATAGCACAAAGGGTAACAATTATTGCTTATAATAATTGTTACCCTTTGTGCTATGCATAAAAATCTGGTCTTAAACGTTAGTTTAACAATTAAAAATTATAATTAATATTTGACAAGTTTAAGTATTTCCCCAATAAATGAAGACATAATTTGTCTCGACGCCACCTAGCGACGGATTTAACACTAACAGTGTCTCTCTTGCAAAAATAAAGTTGGTTGTTTTCAGGTGGAAAAAAAAAAAAAAAAAAAAGTTATATTATGTTTTCACAACTTTATCCCGATAAGGCAAGTTTTTATTTGAATATGTATAACACTCCATCATCAAAAAATCTATTTAAAGGTCCTTCGTACAATATCTAGATAAAGTATCACAGCTAACAATCTGCAAACCACATTGACACATTTAAAACAGAAAAAAATAACGCATGAAAAAATATCAAACATCTCAACCGGCTGAAATTATTATTTTTTTATTATTATCAAGGAGACTTACGCAAGCACAAGTAGCTTATCGATATGCTACTCTTTGCTGGTTTCCGTACACTGCACTGTACTACACAAACTCGCTTTTTTGTCGTTTCATATAAAAATAATTTATTAAAAAATTCCCAAAAATTTATAATTATTTTCAAATGGCAGCTGGAAACTTTGGATTAATGAAAGTGTGCATTTTAATTATTTTGTGGATAATTTTTAGATTTGAATGTAATATTGTTTTCTCTTTCTAACCCCATTTAGATCATATTTCTAACTATGAGAGTAAGGGAGACACAAACATTTCTATGAGATCTGTGTGAGCTGTTCCGAAAACTGAACAAATTGACTAGATGGGTTAAAGCATAAAATTGATACTTTTTGGTTAAATTAAACTTGACATTTAGAACAAGAGGAAAATTAATATCTACATCTAATTTCGAAAATCTCTGCGTGAAGCCCTTTGCGGTCTTCAGCTAGTAATAAATAAGAATCAACTCACATCTCTATTCTCCTCCCAAATGTTCTTAAGCTGAGATGCGGCGGGATATTTACAGCATGAGACTTCCAGCGTAACTTCCATGCAGCCGTGCATGGCGTAGTTATAATCCTGCATGCCCCCGGTGAGAGGGTACCAGGCCGCCCCGTTGGTGATGCCATTGGGGAATTTTGTATCCATGGCGCTGGGACATGGCTCGCCCAGATGCATCTTGGGGTGTGTCTTGGAGTAGGTGAGCGCCAGGTACTGGAATACATCGTCGTCGGGAGATATGGACTCCTGCTTTACTGGGAATGACACTGAACAAAATTTACTGATTAGTTTTTATACATTTGTTCAATGCAAAAAATTTGTGCAACTTCTATTCGTCCTTTGGAATCTTACTAATATTATAAAGGCGAAAGTTTGTATGGATGTATGTTTGTTACTCTTTCACGCAAAAACTACTGAATGAATTTTAATGAAACTTTACAATAATATAGCTCATACATCAGAATAAGAAGCCAGTATAAGACAAGGGGTGAGACAGGGATGCTCTCTGTCACCTGTTCTTTATAACACTTATATACAAAGTGCGATTGACGACTTGAGAGAGAGAATGAGTCACAGAAAAGATGTAAAGATACACGGGCAAAAGGTGGATATGATAAGGTTTGCTGACGATATTGCTATGGTTGCTGAAAGCGAAGAAGAACTGCAAGAGGCCTTAACAATCATGCGAAGCATTCTTCAAAACAATTACAACATGAAGATACATAAAGACAAAACAAAGCTGCTGACTGTAGGCCGAATGCAACATCAGATGAGAGTAGAGATGTCAGGAGTTCCACTAAAGAACACCAAGGATTTTGTCTACCTCGGGAGCAAAATAACATGGGACGGTCGGTCTAAGAGCGAGGTCGACAGCCGTATGCACCAGGCTAGGCTTGCATTCAATAAAAGGTCGAAAATAATAGAATCGAATAATATAGACCTGAAACTCAGAATACTCCTCATCAAGACCTACGTACGGAGTATCTTGATGTACGGCTGCGAAACATGGTGCCTATCCGAAAGAGATAAACGCAGACTAGAGGCTTTTGAGATGTGGTCCTATAGAAGACTATTAGGAATTTCCTGGAGAGACCACATTACAAATGAAGAGGTTCTCCAAAGAATCGAAGGAGGAAGGCACCTGCTCAGGACCTTGTCCAAAAGGCGAGCAAAATGGATCGGCCATGTAATAAGACAAGAAGACCTCTTGCATGCCATAATGGAGAGTATGACCGAGGGGACAAACGCTAGGGGACGCCCACGCCGAGAGTACCTGGAGGACCTGCTGGTGGACGTGCGCTGCTCATCATATGCAGACTTCAAAAGAGCCGCACAAGACAGGGAAGAGTGGAAGAAACGAATAGATGACATTGCTGCAAACCAATCCCAGGATTGAAACCAGAGAGAGAGAGAGACATCAGAATAACATATACAAGCTCTGGCGTTATGAATTTGTATAAAAAAATTGTAATAGGTGACACGTGAGCTGTTTGAAAACTGAATGTACCGGGAATGAATGTATGAAATTCGAGAGAGGGGATGGGAACCCGGGAGGGAGGAGGGGAACTCGGGGGGGGGGGAATTCGCGGGAGGGGAGAGGGGAATTTATTTTATTTTTAGCTTATTCAGATCATATAATATGATCAGTTTTAGTAACATATACTATCACATCAAGATACATGATACACTCGAGTGTGCTCATCACTGTTTACTGGGGTAAGTAAATTATGAAACATTTGTAAAAGTGTCTTAAATAAATACGGCAACAAAACATTCGACTCTGAAAACAGGCAAACTTTACTTTGCCGTATTTGGACTTCGCAAATTTGTTCATAACGTGGCGAGCAATTCGCGCTCACATGTAAAAAGGTCTATTCATTCAAAAGCAGATTTTACTTTTAAGAACTAAATGGTGATATTATAATGCGAGATGCCTATATAGATTGATTTATTGTCGAATCACAGTCATCTTGCCCCACTGCGTCCCACTATAGTTGATTTGTACCCCTCACCTGTCTGTTCTCGTCTACTAATATTCATATGTCTATGAAGACAACATAAAGACAATACCATACTTGATAAAGTGGCATTTTTATTTTTAACTAACCCTTTAAGTCTTTAACTAACCCAGTAGAGTTAATATTCAAAGGCAAAATGAATGTATAAGACACTGCAATTGCACTGCTTGGTACCATGCGTGGGCACAATTCTTCAACACTGCAAATACAGGGCTCCTTAGGGCTTAATTAGTTCCTCCTTCAGCTACCTGGAAAGTTATCCATGTCAAGCTGTATACTAACTATTATATTTAAATTTACCTACCTTTGTTTAAGATCAAAATGTTTTCTTTTAGTAGAGTGTCTTATATATAAAAATGAATCGCTGAATGTGTTGCTAAGCGCATAACTTTCGAACGACTGCACCAAATTGGATAAAAAAAAATTTGTGTGTTCGTTATTGCTAGGACACGGTTTTTATAAAACTTCCGGTGAGCTCTGGCATTATGAAATTTGTATAAAAAAATTGCTATTGGTGGCATGCGAGGTTTGAAAACTGAATGTATGGAAAGCGGGAGGGATGGAGAGATGGGGGAGGGGGGAGGGAGGGCGGTTAGAGAGGGGGGGGAGGTGGAGGAGGCGGAGTGGGAACCACCCTTACCCCATGCGAGCGAAACCACGGGAAAAAAGCTAGTTTTTGAATAAAATAACTTTTTTTTATTTTCGTAACGTTGCCAAACTTAATCCTTTTGCTTATTCGTGGTGCCAGATTATTTTGATTTAATGAAAATCATAATCCAAATACTACAACCAGACAAAATTATTGACATTCAAAGGGTTAATATCTTGATTTACAAAGTCTTAAGGTTGCTGATTCATAGTTTAAAATTGAATACTAACCATCTTCCTTGGTGCTTTCAAAGGGATAGTTGGCCACCATTGCTCCTCCGTGTAAACTTGCAGACAGAATGAACTGCACTTCGCTCAACCACTTGGTGACTGCCTTCGTCTCCGGCTGGAGGGGTTTTGGGTTCCGCCGGAAATAATCTGGGAAGCTTCTGCAAATTAAAGTAAGAAAGTCAGTAAAACGTAACTCAATTTTTATACAAATTTATAATTTTATTCCGAGGTTGATGAAATTTCGCACACTTCACCATCAAAACAAGAGGAAGGTCACTGTCTACAAGAGATTTCGAAAATCCACACCCAAACGCTTTTACCACCCCTTTAAAGCAGAATAAAGGATGATAACGCTTGAAACTTCAGTTGGTGTAATACAACGGTGATAAAAGCGTTTAGCGTGGCGAAATTTTCAAAAATTATTTGTGGACAGCATAGTGCAGTATTTTTTATGATTATTCACATTTTTTGTTAGCCCAAACCAATGAATTGTACGTAATTGTTACATGTTGCATGTCATGACTAGCCAAGACAGAGTTTGTACCAAAAAGCAGTAGTTACTTTCTATGATAATACCATAAGACCACTGATTATTTTGCTGCCATGAAATATCGTAGTGCTGATTTGATCTTTCGCTAATGAGATATGTTGATGCCTGTGTAGGTACAGGTATAGTACGTAGAGTAATAACAATAACATTGTTCTATGAACATATGTTTGTGCCTCCCCACTTTTCAACCCCACAAACCGCCCCTGCAAACAACTGATATTTAAGCACAGGGCCGGATTAACCATGTCGGGGCCCCTAGGCAATGCATGTCTCGGGGCCCCTTTACCAATGCGGACTAACGGGGGGGGGGGGGGGGAGGTAAGGTATTAAAACTTTTTTTTGAAGCGATGCTTTCGAAATTTTGTACACTATTTCTACATATAAATCAACATGTAGTCAGAGGGAGTTTTTTTACCATTTTATAATAACAAAATGACCGAAATTTTAAGCAAAAATCCCGTTTTTCACTTTTAATGCTGCCAAGGATAAAAAAAACGCCATCTGACTATCTATATTACCTTTCAAACGCATTTCGATTTTTTTTTGTTTCAAATGATCCGGTGACGAGTTATGGAGTTCACCGCATAACAACTTTTTTTCGAGGTTCGGAGATTCGCTCTCACGGACTTATTTATTGATATTTTCAATTAAATTTTTTTTCAAAGATACTTCAAATGTTATACTATAAAGTGTGTATGAAATAAATAAAACCAATTCTTTTGTAATATTTTATTTATTTAATTTTCTGAAAGATGCATTTGTTAAAAATGCGCTCACCAAATGTTTTAAAGAAATTCGAAAAATTGACGGAGATACAGCATTTTATGTGAAACCATTTGAAACAGTTTGTATGTTGAATTATCCTTCAGCAAAACTTTGAATGCATTTTTCTCGAAACTTTTTTAACACGTTTTTCAACCTGGTTGACAACATATTAAAAAAAACTATCCATTCGATTTGCATGCACCCAGTCGGCAAATGGCGGACCAGCGAATTTTATTTTCGATTTTTTATGAAAAATTTTCATTGTTCATAAAAAATCGTGCGAAGTGGTGCCATAGTGACTGGATTTTCTAACTGTTGAAGACTTATGCATGCAAATTGGATATATAGTTTTTCTAATATATTGTTAACCAGATTGAAAAACGTAGTTTCGAGAAAAACGCTTTCAAAGTTTTGCTGAGGATAATTCAACATACATGCTGTTAAAAACGGTTTCATATAAAATGCTGTATCTGCATCAATTTTACCAATTCCCTCAAATGGTGAGAGTATTATTAACAAATACATATTTCAGAAAATGAATTAAAAATAAATTTTTTTTGCAGTGTCCTTAAAGCCCCGTTTAGGATTTGATCAAGGAAACATGGATGAGTTTGGAGGCCCCTCAGAGTCGGAGGCCCGTGTGAACTGAATAAAAAACTTGTTAAATTATACCAACTTCATTAAGGTGGGGGGGGGGGGTTCATTTAACTTTGCCGCCCCGGGCTTCTGACGGGCTTAGTCCGCCACTGCACTACCCTTTTCTAACTTCCAAAAATTTTTTTTTGTACAAAAAATTTATTTAGGTAATTTTATTCATAATTAATCTGTTCTTTTACTACATTACGAAAGGTACGCCATCACCCCATTCAATGAAAAAAACGAATACAATAAACCATTATTGCACATAAAAGGATACATACATAGAAACAAAAATATATATTATTAAAAAAAAACATAACAATGAGCCGTCTTGTCACTAAAGTGATCTCTTCCAGAAAACCTTTCCCAAAGAATTTTAGTAAGCAGATAGGTAGTGCATACTGAAGCTTGTAGGTACAACATTTATATTTTAAATATATAATTAGAAATAAAACAACACAAATGCCAATATAAACCTCACACGGCACCTTCAATCACTTTAGATACTAAGTGATGTTGCAACAAATATAAGGAAAGAAAAGTAAAATACAACTTATGTTTATATATTTGTTTTTAATTATAGACTTTTTATTTATTATTTGTGTATGATGTGAACATCAGTTATTTATTGGGTTATAACCTAATTATTATAATTTGCTGTTTTCTTTAATGTGTGTACAATGTTATTAACCTGTAAATGTTCCTAATAAAATAAAATGAAAACATCTTGAAACTTCGTTGCTCATTAATTAAAGCAAGTCATTTTTTCTCGGGACGCGGGGCCCCTAGCTGATGCGGGGCCCCTAGGCAGTTGCCTACTCTGCCTTAGGGATAATCCTGTACTGTTTAAGCATGCTTATTAGTTTCTTGTTTTTGTTAGTATGGATTAGTACTTACCTATTGAGATCCATGTCTTTGACGTTGTGTCTCCCTACACCTCCAGTGCAACCGCCTTCCTTAGCATTCTCAAATCCATCGGGGTTTAGTGATGGCAGAATGTGTATCACATTGTTTTCCAGGAGATATTTCACCCTTGGACACCCTTCCCAGTAACTTTTAACTAAAAACTAATGGAAATTTTTAAAAAATATTTTTTGTATTAAATGCAATTGAAAAATTTTTCAAAATTGATTAATTTCTTAGGTACTACTAGCCGTGACGATAATTTTGAAAGTATGGAAAATAGTTACAAGGATAATATTGAAGTGTGGATGAATTCCAAAAATGTCAAATGTCAATGCGCTGATGGTTTTGCTTTTGTTCTTAAACATATAAAGCTGCAGCTCTTTCTTACACAATAAATAACAACAGTCGAAAATGAGACAAACGGTGAGTATATGTCTGCACCCCCCCAAAGGAAACATACAATCATTTACATACATCTCCCTCACACGTATATAGAAAATGAAACGCAATTCCCGTCGCCATAGCTGAGCCGTGATAAGATATATCTGTTTCCCCCAAATGAAAAAAATAGTACTTTGGAGGAAACAGTCACAAGTATTTTGTGTGCCTCATCTTTTGTCTCACCAATATAATTTAATGTGTAAGAAAGTAAGTACATATACGTAGGTTTAAATTTTCAAAATTTTCTTAGGTTTTTTAGTAAGTATCTTGTAGCTACCTACTTTTAACAATTGAAAATTATAAAATCCTACTTACATTAAGAAAATGCAGAAGAATTTCCCTGCCAGCCGCTTCGTTTCCATGAATATTTGCCAAAAGCTTTATATTCTGCACCAACTTCGCATCGTTGGGCAATGCCGACACCTTCACCACCCACAGTTCTCTCTCTAAAATAATAATAATATAAATTATTATTTTTAATTGTTAAACTAACGTTTTATGACAAGATTTTTATGCATAGCACAAAGGGTAACAATTATTATAAGCAATAATTATCAGCCTGAAACACTCATCCACATTGAAAAAATCTTCCGAGAAAAAATACATGACGCCAACGGGACTTGAACCCGTGCCCTTCTGATTGCCGGTCAGCTGCTCTCCCAATTGAGCTATGGCGGCTTATCTTATACCCGCCAAATGATTCAATATATACTAGTGTTTCATTCAACAATTACTGCTTATTATAGTTTTTCCACCTGAAAACAACCAACTTTATTTTTGCGACAGAGACACTGTTAGTGTTAAATCCGTCAATAATAATGTATATTGGTTTTGGCAAGTTACAGGGAGAAATTAAGCCCTTTGTTTGCAAACTGTAGTAATGTCACCTGATGGATATTTTTTTTAACCCGATGTTCGGGCTACCTTGGGTAAGATGAAGGGCATTAATATTTTTTTTTATGGTTTGTTTATCTTTGAGTGGTATACATTTTGTATAGATATATACAAGGGCGGACCCAGGATTTTTTTCTGGGGGGGCCTTTCACGTGCCCCCGTGCCCCCGTGCCCTCCCCCCCCCCCCCCCTTAAATCCGCCCTTGGATATATACACACATACAGACATTTTTACATACACCCATGCATGTATGTATTCATGTACGACAAATATGTTTACCATAATAAATATTTATTTATTTTTTATATAAGAGAACAAAGGTAAATTTTATAGCCCGCGCATCAAGATGGTTGAAGGATGGATATGGGCAGGCGGTGGAGGGGATTGTTATCGGGACTTGATTGCCCGAGACATGAGATGCTTGGGTTCGGATTTGAAGCAAGTTTGGTGAAAAATGTTTTGGCTAGGTCTATTATGTGTTTTTTGAGTGGAGGGATTTTCATGTCTGAATTAATAATGCTGTTTCGGACGCAATAAGGGCTTTTGGTGAATCTTCTAAGCAAGACATTTTGGAAGGAAATAATAATAAAAAATATTTCGTTACAATTATTGTGAAGTGAAGTGGCGCCATCTATAATCCGATATACCTAGTAGGCACTGTTTAACTACTGCTAACTGCTACTGCATAACATTCTCATTATGTTCTTTTTGACACATGTGTCAAAATTAAGTTATACAGCTTTCGTATATTACGTACCTAGCATTGGCGGTCCGTGAGTTTTCAGTGAGCTAGAGCGCTAAGATTGAAAAATATGACGTTGTTGATGTTGTTGTAGCTGAAAATGATTTTTTTTTCAAAATTTCACTTTTTATATGAAGATCTTCGGGATTATTTCAGTCAAGGGATGCGCCGCATCCACATACTGAAATATCTTCATACAAAAAAATGAAATTTTGAAAAAAAAACTTTTCAGCTACAACAACATCATTAATTTCGTATTTTTCAATCTTAGCACTCTAGCTCACTGAAAACTCATGGACCGCCTCTGGGCTACCTAGGTATTCGAATAATGGTTTTATTTCGATAGAAAGTAATTTTTTTTGCACAGATTCTAATTGCTTTTCTACATACAACGGGGTAAAACTCTACTATCAGGGAACTTTACTGAATTGGGCGAAGCTCTATCTAGTGGGCGGTCCGTGACTTTTCAGTCAGCAGTGAAGTGAGCTAAAGTTGTAGCTGAAAATGATTTTTTTTTTTTTTCAAAATTTAATATCTTCAGATTTTAGCTTCAGATTTTATGTCCGGGTTAAATCGTTCCCGCAGGAAAAACTTAACCCTTTCACGCACTTTTCCACGAATGATCACCTAGTCAATCCATGTTATACAAAATAATACAAGAACAACATGTCCAAGAGACCAAATGGGAAAATAAATAACCGACTCCAGATATTTTCATATCACAGGGTTCGGCTCGGTGGAACTCCTAATTGGACCTATAAATTCTACTGATCCCTCAAATATTTAAAAAATCTTTTGTAATCCTACATGTATATAAAATGACTGATTTTTGCATTTTTATATATAAATTCTTTGACAAATCTAATATGCCTAAATTTTGAATGAGAGACCTAGGTATAATGCCATTAGCTGAAATAACAAATGGTAATATTTTTATAGTCTGAGAATGCCAAATTCTTTTTCTCATTTCCTAAATCTGTATAGTATGTTATTTTTTCAGAAACAGATTTTTGTATATTACAGGAATTTTGAATAGCGACATCAATGATATAAGTTATTTTTTTAATTTTGTCATTTAAAACTGTATAACTAATTGACTATGTTAGTATAATTTTATCATAATATATTTTATAAATTTGGTTCATATTCATAATATGGTACTATATTACGGTAGTCAATCAAGTTATGTTTAATTATCAAACTTTGGTGAATTATTTTTAAAACCTAAATGTATACTCGGACGGCGCTAATACAGAACATCCTGATATAATATGTTCTATAGTTTCCGGAAAAGCCAAACTTTTTCTACATAAACCATCAATTTGATTTATATCTTTGATTAATGCTTCCTATAATTTTTAGTATTAATAAGATTTATTATTTCAGGAGATCTATGCCTCTCCAATCTGAAAAATCTTCAAAATTTTAAATTTACCAAAAAATAAAATTAATTTTCAGTTACAACAACATGGATAATGTTGTATTTTCAAGCTTGCACTCTTAACTCACAAAAAGTCTAGAACCGCCCCTGAAACCACCTGTCCTACAAAAATCCGCCTGCAAGGTCTATTCGCCAAAAAGTGTTTTTTGCTACTAGTAATAATTATTATTATACCATACAATTAAGAAAAGAGGAAATAACCGGAAATGTCATTTTTAAATCAAATTCTAGGCTTATCGACTCATTCCTACAAAATAATATAAATCGATTGTTATTATTTATTATTTTTAATTGATAAACTAACGTTTTAAGACAAGATTTTTATGCATAGCACAAAGGGTAACAATTATTGCTTATAATGATTGTTATTATTATTGTTTTAAATTTTGAAAAAATATATTTATTTTTATTATAATAAGGTTATTACCGTTGGTCGTTTTTTTTTTTTTTTACAGTGAATACCGCACAAGAATCTCAACTGCTCCCGTCTGGAGCCAGTGAGACTATGGCATCCCCAATTGGGGTATGTTGTGAGGCTGAAGGTAGTGGGGAGGGGAAGGAGATGGGGAAGAAGAAGGTTGGGAAGTACCTGGCTATTCAGATCTGGTCACCAAACACGGCTAAAGCCATTTTCAAGCAACGTTTCAATTCTGAATGGTGGTCTTACACCAGGGCGATACTGATAGTATCTTCCACTCTGGAACATGCCGCAAATATACTGTATATTATTTTAAATGAATTAATTATGAAATAACACAAATTAATCAAATAAAATTTATTTGCGCATGCCGGGTTCGAACCCGCGACCTCCGGATTGTGAGTCAAGAGTCTTACCCACTGGACTACGGAGGTCGTTGCAGATTTCTTAAATTTTCAAACAAAATATTATATTATACAATACACATTTCAAATCATATCATACAGTAAATTAAATCAATAGGTAGGGTCAGTGGGTCAACAGTGAACCACTTTTTTTTCCGAGTCATTTTGAGTCACCAATATAGAAATGTCACATATAAATGTCAATATAGAAATGTCAATATAGAAATTTAATATAGAAATGTCAAATAAATTTTGTTGTCTTCAGTACTTCTTTGGTTTTTTAATGTGCATAAACTCATTTTCGCAAAGTTTACTATTAATTAGATCTAATGATTTACATAAAAAATGGCATTTTGGTTCACTGTGTACTAGGCTGGTATACAGTGAACCGTAGGCATGGTACACAGTGAGCCGAAGAGGTACACAGTGGACCAACATGATAATTCTCCTGAAAATTGAACTAATAAGAAACTACAATATAACTAAATAATAAGGGCTTTATTTATAAACATAATTATACAATATGAATAATCCATAACAAAAAAGTAGCAGGATAAGAAAATAACTAGAGCTTTTTAAACATTTCGAACATGAAAACTCGCACAATTTAAACAAAAATAAGTAGCATAATGTCTTACATAAAAGAACAAAAGATTTAGTGAATGTTTTTATCGAAGGTAACAGCAAATTTATAAAATAGTTTTTCGGAAATAGGGATTCGTAGATTGACCATTTAATATTGACCCATTTGTGGAGGTGATACAGCATTTCATCAAGCATTCTGGCAGTTTACCCCAACATCCGAGTATTTTGATATTTGGTAATCATGAATCTCATTTATCAATTGAGGCGTTTGATCTGGCAAAAGTATCTGGAGTAACGATTATCATATTACATCCGCACACGTCTGCTAAGCTCCAACCTTTGGATGTTGGTGTTTTCGGCCCATTCAAAGCCTACTACAACAATGCAATAGATTCATGGCTTCTGAAAAATCCTGGTATTCCACTGATTATTTACGAGATCGGCGAAATGGTGGGATATGCATTCCCATGAGCCATGACTCAAGTGAATATTGCACATGCTTTAAAAAAAATATTGATTCGTTGATTGATAGTCCATAGGACAAAGATGTACATTTCTTGATATTCTCCTTTAGGGCCCGTTCTTAACCTTCGTTAAATATTCTATTAGGTAATGTCGTAATGTGGAACTAATCTTATGGCTGTTCCGAAACCTTCGACATAAGCCAGTAGCGCTGAAAAGTTGGATAGGGGATGCCAGCAGCTTCTGGAGATTTGTGAAGACTATGCCCATTTTTCATCGTCTCCAAACATTTTTTCATCTCCTCCGTGTGTTTACCGATTTTCTTTATTTTTTTCTGCTTACGACCCATTCTTTTGACCAAAGAAAACACTTACATTGATCTTATTCTGTGAATGAAGATTATTTTAGAAGGCATGTACACAGTGAACCAGATACTGTGTACACAGTGAACCAGTTCACTGTGTCCCACATTACTCTGGTTCAGTGTGTACCATAAAGCCATTTTGACTTAACTAGTCAATATTTCTAAAACCTATTAGATATTGAAAATTTCTAATAATGGGTAACAATTAAAACAAAATACTAAACTGAAAAGCATTAAAAATTCTCGCGTTGGCAATAACATAATTTAGTAATAAAACAAAAACACTTACGTGAAAATGAAGTCGAGGTTTGCAAAAATCAGATATTAGCTTGTCAAATGACCTGCCGCCTTTGCACACTAACACACACTCACACTAAATCAAATCTTGTCTGTTTCTGAGCCCGAGCTTCAAGCAAAAGCTTGACACTAACACACTTACAGTTAGGGCTGTAGAGGTGGTGGTTCACTGTGTCCTGCTGGTTCACTGTTGACCCACTGACCCTAAATTATCTAGGAAAAGTTACTTTTCAGAATTTTAGTTTTAGTTCAAATAAAAACATTTAATAAAAATCCACATACGTGTTTTGTGACGAAAATACTTCAGTTTGGCTATTTATTTACGGTCTTACAAACTAATGACTAATAACTATTTATTTACGGTCTTACAAACTAATGACTAATAACTATTTCAGATTTCTTTTCACACTTATTTTGCTGTTTTTATTTTTACATGAGCACAGGAGGCCCTGAGGAAAATAATTTCCTTCAGGGCCTATGTCATCTTTGGGGATGCTGTGTGGAGGGTTTTTTAAGGAAAGGAAGGGGAGGAGAGTTCTGGGAAGGAAAAGGGTTTAATGGGTGGGTAGGAATCTGGGGTTCGGTGTGTCCAAGTCATTCGCCTCCTAGACCTAGACAAACCTTACCCCATGAACCTGGGCACCCCTGCTAAATCACCAAACATGGCGAACCACTTGGTGTGACCTATTATGGCTCTGCTCTTGGTTATCCAACAAAGGTACCCATTTCCGCCTCCAAAATTAGAAATTATTGAAAAATTATGAATACTTATGATCTAAAAATAATTACAAAAAGTACCTAAGTACACATTTTAAATAATTTTATCATCACGCGTTTGTGTATTTATTGCTAACTTGAATGTGGGTATATATTAAACAAATTTTGATAGAAATAAAATAGATATTAGTTAAATGCTGGTACGGAGAATAATTATTCTTTTTTATCGGAACCGCCCTGTACAGTTCCAAGGGTGCAAGACCATCTTTCGACGCAAGACCATCTTTCGACGAAATTTGAATTCTCGGCCGCTGGTTAATTAAATACAGATTTTTTAGTACAATTACGTATGTCATACAAATAAGTATCACGACTTAACGTGTTCATTTTTGTTAATATGGCTACAAGCGGATTAATTAACAGCAAGAGTAATCATTTTTAAGCACGATTAAGTTTTTATTTGATCGAGTGATAAGTAATTAGGTATGTTGTTTTCCGAGAAACTAAAACCACAAATGAACACATAAAACCATATTGTTTTCATATTCGTTCGTACGAGTACAGTTTTTCAAAGCGCAGTACCTACATACCTACTTAGTTAGATTCTATCGATAATATTATCGACTAGATTTCCAGTTAGAAACTAATTAGTTTTTCGTAATCTACACAATGTTAACAATTCAAGAAAAAACTTCATCTAATACTAATTATTACCATGTAATAATAGAAAAAATATAGGCGTCTTCGTTCTTGCATATCTACAAGTTTTTTTTTACATGCCCTGTGAAAATGTTTATTTTGCAAATTTTCGTAGTGACATGCTGTGATAGATAAGGGGGCATACATTAATTACGTGAGCTCAAAAGAGGGGGGTCCAGCAAAATCTCACGTTACTGGAAAAGAATATACCTACGAAGTGGCCCAAATTTATCTCACCAAGGGGAGGGGGGGGGTCTAGATTGAAAACTGCTCCCGTAATTAATGTATGCCCCCTAATAAGTTTATTTTCAATGAATTTCATACAGTTAATATATATTCAAATATTTATAAAGGTTTTAGATGCCGACCAGATTTTAATTATGCATACAAAACTTCGACCAAGTATAAAGCTTCATAGCGGTTGCTTATTCCGACTTGACTTTTTTTTTAAATTATATACAGCCCTGATTTATTTAGCTTAATTACCTTCCATATGCCAACAAGCACTACTCGATCTAAAATTATTTTTAATTGCGACAAAAATATCAGGACTCGGTCATTGATACCTACTCGCTTGTGGGTAGGGGAGACCTATGAGAGTTGTGGCAATTTTTAATTTAAGGGACATATCTCGCTCAAGAAACATTCCACAGTTTATGACCTATGTGAATTAATGTACCTAGCACCATTCCTTTCCTTTCCAAAACAATCATCAAAATTAATTAAAGTATTACGGTTTACGAGAAAACCAACAAAAAGAAAAACTACTCCCTCTGTCACAACCCCTATCACCGAGGTAAGTTGTGACAGGTGCGAGGTAAGTTGTGACAGCTTTGTATTTAGACTATTTGAGTATTTCGACACTAGCAATGCCTTTATCAGTCTTTCGTGTATAGTTATTAGGCATTCTGAAAAAAAAAGTAGTCATCCAGCATGCAACAATCACACCACAAAGTCCAAATATTTTTTCAATCGAAAATGAATTTTTTGAGACAAGCTTTTATTGTGGATTGTACTTGCGAGATTTGACCTTAATATGCGAATGCACAAAAACACATACAGACTTCGCAAATTAATTTTTAAAAGTTTTGAAATAACCCAAGGCTCCAAATTACGACTTGGTCCGAATAATGATTCATATTTTCTAAACACGATACAAACACAAAATATCGCAACATCACAACGCTTTGAGACTTCAATAACCATACAACTTAATACAATTAAATAAAAAAGATTAAAAAAAAGGATTAATAAAAGTATCTACATAATCGTCTATTCAACCGTTATATTATTCACAATAAATATGTCCAGTTGTGAAAGAAAATCAAAGACAAAAATATTTTTTTCTTTGTGATAATTAATAACAAAAATAATTTTCGATTCATCAAAGTAACCGCAAAATACATACTTTGAGATGAAAAAGACATAATTTTCATTATTATTTTTTAATTTATAAACTAACGTTTAGACAAGATTTTTATGCATAGCACAAAGGGTAACAATTATTACAAGCAATAATTGTCAGCCTGAAACACTCATTTACATTGAAAAATCTTCCGAGAAAAGGAAGGACACGGGTTCAGGTCCCGTTGGCGGCAAGTATCTTTTCTCGGAAGATTTTTCAATGTAAATGAGTGTTTCAGGCTGACAATTATTGCTTGTAATAATAGTTACATAATTTTCATTGAAAAATATTCCTTTCTGCCAAAACTCAAATAAAACTGATTTTATACCCCTGAGAACGGTGCATCTTCAGTGAACATAATTACACATGAGTTTCACGGTAAAGTCGACGCCTTAAGACTTGACGCGAGGAACAAATGCCGCGGAATCAGATTAGAAGAGGCGTTATGAAATTATTTACAAATTCGTCGAGGATTTTTCGTTGCCGAATTCAAGAAACGACACGGGCGACGTTACATCAATGTCCGAAACTAAAATCACCGAATTTGAAAACAGTCGTAGCCCTGCTAAGCTCTTAAGAAAAAATAACACAACAACGCACATGTAATAAGAAATGATATAAATTCTATCAAAATTTTGAAGAAAAACTTACTTTTCGCATTTTTTTGCACGCAGACGTCGTAATTACGCAACCGCTTCTCGTGCGCCGCCGGTGGGTACCGAGTGAAGTAGCGCCAAACGGGCATTTTTACAATATCGCTAACTATTATAGGTTGGGAGAAATCGTCTTTGTCACAACTCTTCTAGGTCTCCCCTACCCAGATTGTATGCAGGTGGAAATGCTTTCTCAAAAGTAGTAATGTGTTCAGCTGTACGGAATATAGTACAAACAGGCTATAATAACATACCTTAATAAATCAATGTTAGCATAATACCTATTATTCTTCTGTATGGGTTTTGTATAATTTAATTAGCATATACCTCATGATTATGATTACTGTTCCACAAAATTATTAATTATTATGTGTAGGTATAACATGCTTTATAAATGCCCCTTTAAGCTTAAAATAAATAAATCAATAATATCACACGACAGGGGGTTTGTTATTTTATGAAAACAATTTTTTTTGTTATTTTTGGTTTCTTTAGCCAAAGTTTGGGCAACCTTCCAGCACCTGTAGAAAATAGATTTTATTAATTAAAATTGTACTCACTTCGAACGGACTTTCCAATTGAATAAATGGAAGTCAAATTGCTATTGCAATTGGCAAACTGCTTTAAAAACGTTGTCATCGCTGAGTAGTTGTGATATTTAAATTCCACCCCGTCATCAAGGGATGGACATTCTCCACAAATCGCACTTTGACTACATAATAATATAAACAAATAAATAACTAAATTACACACATTGTTTTTACACACCAACCCGTTCAAACTAATCGAAATCATAACGACAATTTAAAAAACTAGAATTTTACATTATTTGCGCACGAAATTGTTATAATGTAAATAATTTCAATTTATTGTACACTCATATAAAGCATTGTGGTTCTATTGTTTAACTGTGAAAATTACAGGATTTTTAATCACAGTTATCATAACCGATTAACTCAACATCAGTGACTAATCACACGCGACACAAAAAAAAAATCACATGTTCTTCGTGCGAGGTGGAGCGCTTGTTGTGAGCGGCAGAAACTCAGTTCAAAGCCTGGGTAAGGATTGAGGATGGAGCAAGACGATGCAGCCGGTCGATAGAACCAAGATTGAGGACTGACTGAGGAAGGAGTAAGATGGTGGAGCCGGCCGCGGCCAATAGAACTGATATCGCTATCGGCGCCTGCGGTCAACACTCCACACTGCCACCATTGCCGTTAACAAATGACCGTGTAAGTTTCTTCGTGGAAATTTCCAATGATAGACTTGGCCGAAGAAACAAAAAAATACACAATACACTGTGCAGTAAAGTTTAGGGTATTATTTTGTACCTGCGGGTATTTTTTGTGAAAACGAATTCTATCAAAATTAGAACAGGGGCGAACTGGCGTGAAATTCCGCCGTTAGGTGTAGACTACACGTCAATATTTATCACGAATCACGACCCATGTTCACGAATTGTGATCTATCAATATGGATCAGAGTGCTTTTTGAAGTGAAATTTCTACAGCCCCGTTGTGATTTGGAATTCGGATGAAACGGACATAATAACAGCATCTACGAAGCATCAAACTCCTATTAAGGCTCCTATTGGTTGAGATATATAACGGAAATGACGCTAGGTCTGCGCTCATTAGCCGCTTTGATTATGACCTCACTTTTCAGGGCTCCTGGGTTCTTCATTGGTTGAGATTGTTTTGGTAAAGTTTCGCTTTTACCGCGTGTTAACTGCACTTGAATTTTTTATATGAGTACCTCACAAGTACCCCAGCTGCTCCCGTCTGGAGCCAGTGAGACCATAGCATCCCTAATTGGGGTATGTTGTTAGGCTGAAGGTAGTGGGAGAGGAAGGAGATGGGGAAGAGGAAGGTAGGGGAAGTACGTGACTATTCAGATATGGTTACTAAACACGGCTACAGCAATTTCAACCGAAACTTTGCAACGTTTCAATCTGAATGGTGGCATTACACGCACCGGGGCGATACTGAGAGTATCATCCGTTCTGGAACGTGCCGCAAATATGCTACATATTTTTTTTAATCAATTAATTGTGAAATAACATAAAATTTATTTGCGCACGCCGGGATTTAATATCGCGACCTTCGGATTGCTAGTCGAGGGCCTTACCCATCGACCACGGAGGCTGTGTCGAGTTCCCGTTCAAAAATTTCCAGTAAAAGGAAGACGAACCTCATAGTATTTACTCTTAGGCGCCTTTGGATAGCCAAATAATGATGATTATAAAAATACGAGTAGGTACAATATAGTTTTATCGGTAGAGAAATGCATTTGTGTGAAAATGTGGTGACAGAAAAATCAGAAAAAGACATTTTCGATTGAGTTTCGCTAAAGTCTTCATTTAATAATGTATTTTTTTGTTTATTTTTTTCGTTTCGAACCCAGGACCATCGCATCGCGTCAACGCGGATTAGACTTCCGTCAATGTTTGCATGTTTTCTACAAACCCTGGTCTTCCGTTACACGTCGTATTTTATTCACCATGATAACTCGGACAGTTACACGTTACACGTCATGTTTTATTCATGATAACTTGGACAGTCACATGGCATATTTTATTCAGTTCCATGACAACTCGGGCAGTTATACGTCATGTTTTATTCAGTTCCATGACAACTAGGACAGTTACACGTCATGTTTTATTCAGTTCCATGACAACTCGGACAATCACACGTCATGTTTTATTCAGTTCCATGACAACTCGGACAGTTACACGTCATGTTTTATTAAGTTCCATGACAACTCGGACAGTTACAGGTCATGTTTTATTCAGTTCCATGACAACTCTGACAATCACACGTCATGTTTTATTCAGTTCCATGACAACTCGGACAGTTACACGTCATGTTTTATTCAGTTCCATGACAAATCGAAAAATTTCTCCATAAATATAAGCTATTTCGCCTCTAAAAAGACCGTTAGATACAAAATTATCCCGTTTCGTGGCACTCCACGGGGAGCCATAGAGCTACGAAAATATAAATAACAGACCGTGTTCATGTGTCACACATTTTTGGGACAATATCCTTCGTATTTTTTTTCCACGATCGGGTCTCACCCGGGGCGGACCGCCCCCAACACCCCCTCTAGCTACGCCACTGCATACATCTCTAGGATTTAGCATGCGACAGAATAAGATAGTATAATCGGTATCCTCTTTGTGCGGTGCTTCGTAGCCTCCCCAATCTTATGTACTTCAGTTTTCTTAAGGTTTCAGTTCCACCGCGTGTGAATTGCACACTCTGTTTTTTTCCTACTTACATTAGTAAATAGTCCAGCTAGTATTTAATGTGTTGAAAGCGGATGCACGAATAAAATATGTATATTGTTATTATTATTTGAAATTTGTAGTAGGTATATTATTTAATTTGTATTGTCTTGACCTGATTGGTTCTGTAGGGTAGGCGGTGTGTGCGGCCATAAAGCGCCTGTACGTGATATGTGCAGAAAATTACCCCACGAAGAAAAATGCAATCATGAGATCAGGCACGTTTCCCTGTGACAGCATTTATTGGTCGGTCGTCGGTCGCCTGCCACGGGACGTCTCTGATCTGATCTTTTAACCACACAATAGGACGATACCAGTGCAGTGGTGTCATGTCAGTCAACCGGTTCGCGTGACCCGGTTGTTAGAATAATTGAACTTCGATCGGCGAACCATTGTTAAAATCCCAAGATCGAAGGAAATCAAGGATATTCGGGTATTGTTTATTTGTGCCCGCCCTTTGTAATGTAGGTATCATAAAACAAGTCTTAATAAATAACGTTTTATTTTAATTATTTTATTTTATCGATTACATACTAGCACTTAAAAACCAGTTGCTCCTGAACTGAAATAATCACAGAACTTGAATAGAACTTACACAGAACGTGAAAATTAACTTCAAATATTTGATCCGTCAAAATTTTCTCTAGGTTTTTTCTGATAGACCCTGCCGGCTGCTTTTAATTCGGCCTCGATCAGTTTGAGTGTCCATTTTATAAATCCGATAGGAACTGGTTCCAAAAATAGCCGGTTCCTCGTATCTACTGTAATCCAGTGACAGTTAGTCACCGGGACGAAGTAACCACGACAGGCAATGACGTCGTTTGTAATATATAGCCGCGTGGTAGGTACTATTATTCACAACTCTAAGGACGGGTTGTTTAAAAAAAATTGACAGATCCATCAAATATTTGAAGTTAATTTTCACATTCTGTGTAAGTTCCTTTTCAACATTTGTATTAAAATGTTGTGGAAATTGGGTGTATTTCATATAGTTTAGCGGCAGTGAGGGAAGGGGGAGAGAAGGAGAAGGGAAGGCGAAAGGGGAACGGGAATGTGGACGGTTGCGAAAGGACACGCAGGGAAAAAGAATTTCTTTATTTAAGTGGCATTGCAACGCATGCCCGGAACTCGCTAGTAGAATATAAAAAATAAGATGGGAACAAAATGAATCGACTTAATACTCGTACCTACAATAAATATATAGTAGAGAGTAACGAAAAATATTGATATCATTGATTGAACAGTAGGGTGGGTCACGACCGCATGGGAAAAAAATTGATTGGTTTAATATTGATAGAATGGTGTTAAATGGAGATAAAAAATCACGTAATTGTTTTAATAATATTTAGATACCAACTTCTTCCTCCGGATTGACTTTGAAATTTCACATAATAGAGAAAAACCCACCCTTGTTCAATCTTAAAACAATGTTAGATAAACTATTAAAAATGAATTATTTTTAATAAAATACGGAATAGAGGGAAAATTTTGATTAATTTATTAAAAAATATATATGAATATAATTCGAATTATCCAAGGCAGTCTATTCAAATACCAGCGAAATTCTTCTTACTCTCAAATTTCGGCATTATTTTGCGAGATTCAATATTGGGCGATTCCACAATCGCGGGTGCAACATTTAGACGCATGTAAAGCTTCCTAATGATAAAATAAAATAAAAACATTTTAAATTAAATTATTCTTGGAAGAGATACATTTTAACATGTTTACTTTGTATTCGTTTATAAGAATTTTATTGAAGTATTTAAATAGTCAGGAGGGAGGTTCAAAGTGCTATCGCGGGTGGAACAAATTTGGACATACCTTTCCAGATCGTAAGACAAAAACACTAAAGTCTGTTAATTGTGAAATATTTATTATGATATGCCTTTATATTTTGTTAGGTGTTAAACTAATCAACTACAAAATTTTAAAAAATATAGGGTTAAACAAATAAACAATGAATTATTCGCTTTTGAAGCAATTGTCGGTGCAACACCAAATTATCGCGGGTGCAACCCGTCTAATTTAAGTGGATTTAAACATCAATAAAAACTTGAAGAGGATCGAAATAAAAGATCAAAAAATACTTTTGACTAATCAGTACACTTCTTTGTCACTTATGTTAATTATTTCTTTTCGAAAACGTCAATATTCGCGAAAATTCCACGAACAAATTATTTCCATCAATCTTTTTCTCTGGCATTTCCAACTTCAAAAAAGTCTTCAAAATGCACTTCTGCTACATAATTTACGATTTTCATAATTATTTAATTAATATGTTTTGGTATCTAAATTATATTAATTATCCTTAATAATTAAATTTTTTTACATTAGAGGCCCTAAAACAATTTTTTTTTCCCATCAGGGCCTATGTCATCTTTAGGGATGCTGTGTGGAGGGTCTGTGGTAATTTTGAGAGTTAAAGAGACGTTGGAACTTCGTAACTTAAGGCTTCGTCGCTTGAATCTCTGTAAACATCAGAAATGCGCAATTTTCTTTTAGGTGACAAGAAGGATTTCATCTGATCTGATACTGAAGGCACAGATACATCAGGACACAGAATTTCCTTTCGTATTTTGTAATTTGTAAGATGTTCCAAATCTTTATCGTCTCAATCACTTTCTGTTTCAGTGGTGGTTTATGGAGATTTCAAAACCAATATGCATTTGAGATGAGATAGTGAGGTTCGTCCCACGGAAATGCTGTCGCCGAATTCAGGTTGAATGAAATGTTTTGATTGAATGCCTGGTGTATTTCTCAGGCTTTCCCGTATATAATCCAACATGACCCTTGAACTTCTTCTTTTCTTACTAATATGAACAAGGATTTTCTTTAAATTTTCACCAATTTTCTTATTATTTCCACGAAGCGGTCTCTTTTCTTCGTTCTTTTATCATTTTAACCCATGTTTCTGTAAAAAAGGGGAATATAATATAAACATCCTTATTAAATATAAATTACCAATCATACAAAGCATGCATATTATTATTCAAGACAATAAAATATACGATAAATGACACAATAAGGGTAGTTGTCAAAGAGTTGCACCCGCGATCTGACATCACATCGCGGGTGCAACCAATTTGAGTCAACGTTTATTTCAATTCAGCTAACATTATACTCTTAAAAACGATTGCTTTAAGTTTACCTTTGATTTCTTTTTTCTTTTACAAAGTTTCAAAACGTTAGTACTATATTTCTGTGAACAACACAAACTTTTATATCTTTTTGCATCTCGGGTGCAACAAGCTTAACAGTGACTTCTTGTAGTCAATGATGCTTAAAAAATAACAAAAATTACTTACATCTTTCGACATATAAATATAAATTAATATTGTCACTACACGTTTAGCAGTAAAATAAACCTCAAACTATCGGTAACAGCTGTTTCGCGCCAGTGTTGCACGGTGTGATTTTGCAGTTTATATATCGATTCTTCGAATGATAATGTTTCCAAGCGCGCCAAAAATTTCAATATGAAGTAAAATCCAAAATTCTTTTTTATTATTAAATATTGACTTTCTTCTTTGCACTGATATCAAAAAAGTAACAAATACTGCGATTTAAAAATTAATGTAGAGAATCGTCTATAGCGGAATCGCCCTATTGGTACTTTTGTAAATGATTTCGCAAAAATATACTATGTTTGCTATGGAAGATTTCAAAAAATCTGGTTTAAAGTATTCATAGTAACTTTTATATATACAAGAAATAACCCATTAATATGAAAAATTTTAAAACTTTGAAGTGACTCTGAAGGAAGAAGATTTAAAAAAATTTCAAACACGTCGTTTGAACCCATTTGGCACCCTTTTATCGCTCTTAGGATTTAAAAATAACATTTTTTTAAATTACATTAAAAGGAAACAGAATGTTACAATTTGCGGTTTTATAATGGATATTAATTTTATTATGGATTAAATGAAAATATCAACGGAACTAAATTTATTTCCAAGCCTATAGGAATGAATGAAATACCTACATTGATTAGTTTCTAAAAATAAACAAAGAACAACTCTGGAATACGATTTGGTACCTACTCAGAACGTTATATTTATGGTTATTAGCTTTGTTGTAAGGTACCAAATAGCTCATGGTTCTTCCGCAGGAAAGTCGGTTAAATAAAGTAATTTAATTAAATTAGCATTATTAATTTGTTCAATGGGTATGGATAGTTTGAAATTATGAACCTTAATATCGTGTGTTGAACTCTTTCAAGTTGTATTTCAAGTGCTTTATATTTTAGTATGGGGTCCAAATAGTGGAATGGATTCTAAAATACTTCTTACTAAGGCAGAAAAGGGAACCTTAAAAGAATAGAGCGACGTTATATGTTTTATTGTTCGTAAAATAAATTCCATACCTTTCATAGCCTTATTTGTTACTTTATTGATGTTTGGGACAAATGTTAATTTTTAAGTTACTTAGATCTTTGATATGATGCACTTTGTCTACTGAGGAATATTGTTGATTCTATAGGGTGGCGCAAAACTACCGTTTTATTTTGAATCTTATTGTAATGTGTAATAAGATTCAAACCATATCGGTAGTTTTGCGCCACCCTTTATAATGAGACATAACAATAGGATTTTTTTCTAGAGAGATATATAAATTGGCACTTATCAAGATTTAAAAGGAGCTCATTGTAGCGACTCCTGTAAGCAATCAAGATTAGATTGAAGAATATTACAATCATTGGAGAATATTCCAATCAATCGAATGGAGATAATCGTTTTGTAAATCTTAAGGTCATCGGCAAACAAGAGGAGTTTACTCCTTTAAATAGTGTTAAATATTGAAAATATTAGAGGACCCAAGTGCGAACCCCGCGCGTGGAACTCCATTGTAATCCTCAAATTGCTTTGAAATGTTATCTAATTTTTATTAAATTCGATCTATTTCATTTTCACTTTTCTTTTCTACATTTAATGAATGACATAAAATCTTGGAAGTGTAAATGATCCACTTCTCGACATCCGATCGAGCTAAAAATCGGCAGATAGATCCGTCGTTGATGACAATGCGTTCATTGGTGGCAATCACGGACCCACACGCGGTTTTTCTAAAATTCTAAATAAATTAATATACGAAATAAATTATTCCGATAGTAGGAAACTTCAAACCTCGGTCAAAAAAAAAATTTTTAAAAGACATTTGAAAATACATGTATAATGTATTGTAGTAAAGTACCTTCATTTTTTTTACGGTAAGTAACTTTTGAACCATTTTAATATACCTACTATCATAACTGTTTTGTTTACAATTAACATAATTATTGAAAATAAATAATGTGCCTAGCTTTGTGTCCGATGTAAGGTGCATCCCTTTGCGCGTAAAGAAACTAGAACATTTCGATTTGTTCAGTGCCAATTTCATTTGATATCTTATTTTTTCTTAATTTTTTATACCTAAATTCTAACATTACCATACAACCTGAAGTTTTTAGTATTTTTGGCTAGTTAGAAAAGGTAATTAGAACGATGTGTCAAAATTCTTCGAAAAGTACCTATAATACAAAGCATAAAAAATTAATATAATATAATCACAGCATAATTAATACACAGCATAAACCATTTGGATGTAAGTGACTGTTCTTTATATGTCTTAAAAACATTATTGAAGAGTCACTTGCCTAAATGCTGATAGGGTAACAAAATTGTACTGAAATTAGAATTATTGTTGTACAATAATAATAAAAAATAAAATAAAAACAAAATAAAATAACTTATCATGATATCTTATGGATTAGATATATTTAGAGGATAATTTAATTTCTCGTACTCGATTAAAAAAAATAACCACAAAATGTTTAAATTAACATGCGTTCCAGAATTGAAGATACATTCAGTATCGCCCTGATGTAATATCACCATTCAGAATTGAAACGTTGCTTGAAATGGCTTTAGCCGTCTTCGGTGAGGGAGAAAAAATTCCCCCACAATCTATTAATATTTTTTAATACATTTTACAGTAGTTATTTTAGGTACTACATGATTAAATTTACCTACATGATAGGTATATTACTTTATTAATGTACTAGCTGACCCGACGAACTTCGTACCCCCTCAGAATCAATAGCTGTTGAATTAAATTCAGTTTTTTTATTAAGTTAAAAATTACGCATTGAAGCAATTATCAATGCGCAACTGTCCGTGTTTTGTTTTTGTCAGTATCAGAGATGGCGTTGTGTACGGATTTATATTTTTGTGATTTTCTTACTTTTACAATTACTTACGGGAATTTGGGAGGCGGATACGGGTGCCGCCGCCCCGGGAACCATTTATTGAATAACCAACACCTCTGCCATAGATCACCCCAAGTGGTTCGCTACGTTTGGTGATTTAGCAGGGGTGCCCGGGTTCATGAGGTGACTTATGTCCGAGTCTTTGCAGTTGATGCGCCTGCCCACCTGCTGCGTGGCGGGCCGGATTGAGAGAGACTGGTTGAGGGAGGCCTTTTGACCTTTACAGCCGGACTCTCTCGACCCATTGCCTTGCACCACAGTTGGAGTGATGGATTCATACGTCCATCACTCCCGGACACACTGACCCCCCGATTCCTACCCACCCCTCATACCTTTTTCCTTCCCAGAACTTTCTATCCTCCACATTCCTTAAAAAGATCCTACACACAGCATCCCCTAAGATGACATAGGTCCTGAGAGAAATTATTTTCCTCAGGGCCTCCTGTGTGGAGCTTATGTAAAAAAATGCGTTTCATTTCAGGGATTTATTATAATTATTGTATTTTTCCTTTGGAAGTGTGCAGACATACGTTCACCATTTGTCTCATTTTCGACTATTGACATTGAGTGTGTAAGGAAGAAGGGCAGCATTATATGATTAAAAACAAATGCACAACAATCAACGCATTGACATTTGACGTTTTTGAATGTTTTGAATTCATGCACAGTTCAATATAATACCCCTCACAATATTGCTGCAGTTCTTTCAAAATAGGAGAATTCGTTCCGTACAAAATGTATGGGGAAAATATTTTTCTTTATAACTACATATTTATGTCGTTAACTTTTGTGATGTTTTAATAGTTATTATCCTATCCGGTGCGGAGACAAATCCAACAAATCAAAGATCATCAAAATCAGCCCAGCCGTTCTCGAGTTATAAATGGTGTAACTAACCCGACTTTGTTTTATTTAAGATTCATATTACTTATTGACAAAGTTAAACATGATACTAAGCTCACCCAAAAGAATAATACTGTTGCATAAACCATTACAAATAGAAGAAAGAGACCTACATATTCTAGATAGCGAAAAATACCTGGGCTTATATATTGATAAACATTTGACATTTGAATTTAGAAAAACTAAAAGCAAAAATCATCCCATTAATTGGTGTATTCGGTAGAATTGCTCATCTTCTAACAACAGAGGTAAAGAAGGGCTTAACTTTAGCTTAATCCAGTCCCACCTAAATTATTTAATAGAAGTATGGGGTAACACATGCATTACGTACTTAAACGACTAACAAATAATACCGAACAAAGTTATTAAAAAACTCTTCAATTATAACCCAAACACTCCCACCAAAAAACTATATCGGGTAATGAACCTTTTGAAAATAAGAACATTGTACGAATATAACATATGCCTTTAATCTACAAAATACAAAATTGACTTATACACACAAACACAACCTTTATAAAAACGTCACAAGTACCCGAACATTATACTGGACAACATAATAAATTGTACACAAATACTATCAAGACTGAAAGTGGCAAGAGAAGCATTGGCCACGAGGGCGTACACACGTATAATCTCCTCCCAGATAACCTAAAAATGGAGAAGAATATGAATAAGTACTTTTAAAAAAACTATTTAAAAATAAGTTGTTAGAAAAAAATTAAAAATATTACTACTAATATACTCTGTACTTAAGTTATGAAAGCGAAATATTATATTTCTTTTAACTTAATAAAAAAAACTAGATAAACATACATTGTGAACCAGTGAGATGTTTAATAACTACATTCCTTATGTCAAGATTTCCCATGCATTCAAAAGTATAGTACCTCACGCCAATCTTTAGACCGGCCTAAAAATGGTACATTCCATTCTCGCGCAGGTATTGACTTTAGCGAAGGAGAATTCTCAGTCGTAAAAACATAACACTATAACACGATATATGTTAAAAGATAGAACTGAGGATTCTGTGTCAAATGATTTTGTGAATTACTTCTCGGATAGCATCAGCAACATGTTACATAAATGCAATCACAAAGCTACTAATATAGTACTGGAAGAACTACCTCACAGTTTATATATACCAAGAGCTACTATAACCGATATTGAAAACATTGTTAAAAAAATGAAAAACTCTAAAAGCACAGGTATTGACAATATAAGAATGTTTGATTTAAAAAGAAAAATAAAAACTCTTGGGCCAATAATTACTCATTTAATCAATATGATAATAAAGCAATAAAAAATTCCACAAGAATTTAAATGTAGCATTACTAGACCAATATTTAAAGTTGGAAAACACATTGAACTGGGAAATTATAGGCCTATTAGTATTCTACCAGCATTAGAAAAAATTCTTGAAAAATTTTTATCAAATAAATTAAATAATTATATTGAAAAATTCTCTATCATAGATCCAAGTCAATATGGTTTCCAAAGAAAAAAAAATACTGAAAAACTACTGCAAGATTTTTCCAATTACGTAAATAATCAATTAAATAATAAATTACATGTTATTGTTTTATTTATTGATAACTCTAAAGCTTTTGACACAATTAACTCAAAAAACTGCTGAAAACTCTAGAAAAAATTGGAATAAGAGGAAATGTGTTAAATTTATTTAAAGATTATCTTAGAGATAGAAAAATATGTACCAAAATATATAATACTTTTAGTAAAACAAAAAATGTATCTGCAGGAGTTCCACAAGGTTCCATATTAGGACCTACACTATATATAATTTATGTAACCATAATGAAAAAACTTTTCTCTTTTGTGAAACATTTTGTATTCGCAGATGATACGGCATTGGTCATATCACATAAAGATCTAAAAATTGCAATTGAACTCATGCAAATTGACTTTAATCAACTCTGTAAATGGTCACATGATGCAGGACTATTAATAAATGCTAAAAAAAAACAAAGTAATGCATATAAGATCACCTAATGCCAAATTTCAATTTAATCCTAATATTATTTCTCATAATTTTAATTGCATCCATAAAAATATTCCAACTAATTGTAAATGTGAAAGCTTAGAATTAGTTTCGGAATACGTGTATCTTGGTGTTACAGTAGATTGTTTTTTTAAATGGGACAAACATATAAAAAAAAAAACCTGTAAAAGACTCAGATCGATTGCTGGCAGAATGTACACATTAAATTTTTTCCTATCAATTGAAACACTTAAAATAATTTATATGTCACTAGCAGAATCTATTATAAGATATGGATTAACAATATGGGGAAATACTACTATAACCAATCTGAAACAAGTGCAAGTTGTACAAAACGCAATTGTAAAATTATTGGTCGTCCCTAATATTTTCAAACAGAGACAAAATAAACCGTTGCTGTTTCAGAGTGCCAAAATTTTACCTGTTAAGGCAATACTTTGGCACAAAATTATAATTCAGCATATATTTACCCCGCAGCATAAAGAGAAATTAGAACATAAATACAGCACTAGATTCACGCGTAACGACGGGTTAATAGTTCCGAAATTTAACAATAAGTACGGACAGAGAACGTTTGAATATATCATACCGAAGATATTTAATTTATTGCCTGACACTATAAAGCAATGTAATTCTATGAATAAGGTTAAATATATGGTGAAAAATTGGCTATCGGAAAAAAAAAGATTTATATTGATTTTGATATGTATAAAATGTAATCTGTAGATATAAGATGTAAATTTTAAATTTAAAAAATGTATAAATATGTAACTAAAATATAAGCACCTGTTGACAAGCCGATTCAATTGGCTTAGCAGGACTTGTTTGTTGATTATATTATGTATTATCTATTATTTCAATTAAAAAAAAAAAAAAAAAAACGACTTAGAAATGGTTGGCCGGGGGGCCAACATGATTAACAGGTGAATAATAATCAGGATATTATTTTTTTATCTGCGGTTGTAAATTAAAAATAAGGAAAAAATATTGTAGTGGTTTTCTCAGGCCCTCTGAAATTTTGGATTCTAACTAAAAACCATGGTCTTTTTTAAAACTATCAATCAAAAATCCGCCGAAAGTATCATTTGTGATAAAATGATCATTTTTACGGGCGTAATGTAAGACTGTGTATGGGTCGAACGTTATTAATTATTAGAATTTTCGGATTCTAACTAAATTCTTTGGTCATAATAGGATTCAATCTAAAAATCTTCCAAAAAGTAGCATTTTTGTGGAAAAATCGTTATTTTTATGGGCGTAATGTAAGACTTGGGGTCGAACTTTAATAGTGGTTTTCTCCGGCTCTACACCGCCGAACCGACCACAATGTTGGATTCTAACTAATAACTATGGTCTTTGTATCAATCAATCAAAAGATCTGCCAATATCTACGGTAAATGCTGTAGCTTTTAAATCAGGGACTTTCAACCATTTGGGCCATACCCCACCGACTCAACTGTTCAAAAATCTACATCCCTATAGAGTAGGGTTTCCCAACCAGTGGTCCGCAAGAGGCTAGAAGATGGTCCACGATGGTTCGCCGGTCAATAAGCGAGCCAGCGCGCGGGCAGTCCCTGGTCGAGAAGTCTGAATAAAAAAAATCGGAACAATATTCAGTTTATCATTATTGCACCCACATTCGCCCCACCCCATCTTACCCCGTTCTACCCCCTCCGTTGTGGTAAATATTCTGCTAGAACCCGTCCTACCCTATCCCATTACGCCCCTCCCGTTGTGCTATCCGTCCCGGGTGCCACCCATGCTAGCCTACGCCACTGACAACAATCAATGGCTTAGGCCAGCACGGGTGGGTGGCGGTGGGACGGATAGGGCGGACAACGTGGTGTCAACCCCCCCCCCCCCCCCCCTCCATTAAAATTGACCAACACAAATTTCGACTTCATAAAAAATTGGTCCATCCTGGGGGGGGGGGGGAGGGTGGCTAGAAAATAAAATTGTGCTCTTGGGGGGTGAAACTCGGTCAGGTGGCACCCGGGGCGCCGCCCACCCTTCGCTATGCCACTGCTTGTGGTCCCTGTCGAAAAAATAAACGTACAAGTGGTCCCGGATCAGAGAAAGGTTGGGAACCACTGCTATAGAGTTAGGTACCTAGTAACTACCTTTTTTTTCTAAATTCCATGTTCATTATAAAATTCGACGAAATGAAAAAGCGACACTAAAAAGAGACGAACACATACATCCGTAGGATTTAGCCTGCAGAGAGAATGAGATAGAATAATCGGTCTCCTCTTTGTGCGGTGCTTCGTAGCCTCCCCACTCTTGTCTACTTTAGTTTTCTGAAGACTTCACTTCTACCGCGTGTGAACTGCACATTTGTATTTTATTATTATGAAAAAGTTTGTCTTGAAAAATAACATCGGTGTGTTTTCATCAATAAAAACAATATTGATATCATTTTTATATTCAGTTCACCACAACTCTGACACGACCGCCACATCGATACATAATACGTTTTAAAATATTATTATATTTTAATTCTATTCACCGTAATACCTATTCATATTGTGGTAAGACTATGGACAAGAGACACACTAGGCCCAAACAGGGCGCTGTTCGGCTTCCCTCGGTGATGCAGCGCTTCGCAGACGTTCGCAGAAGGAATCAGTCACTATAGTATATAATATGTACAATCACAAATAGAGTCAATCACAAATAGAGTACGGTATAACTGGATGGGGGTCTGCCTTGAGCACTCACACAGAGCGACTCAATATTTATTTATTTATTTATTTTTATTTATTAATATAGCCTAAAAAGGAGTACTAAAGACAATACTGAAAGTTCCGCTTAGAACTCCGACGAAAGAAATATTTAATAACTTTCAAGTCTTCAATGTACAGAAACTTTATTCAAAAAATATTTTATTTAAACTGAAAAAAAAAACATATATGTATACTCCACTGCCCAACATATGTAAATACTCAACCAGGGCAGTAAGCAATAACATCCTGGTTACTCCCAGTTTGAACACATCTTTTGGACAGAGAAATAATAAATTCCATGCTATGAAATTATACAATGCTCTACCAGATCAAATCAAAAATATAAAGGAAATGAATATATTTAAAACAAAAGTAAAAACATGGCTGAGAGATCAAAGTAATAATAAAATTACAAACATCATGAAGACGATATAAAGACAATCCATAACCAAATACAAATATTTAAAAAAAAAACTACAGGCCACCTCAGAACAGGAAATCCTAGTGAGGAGGTCTGTGAAAAAAAAAGAATCTATACTTATACTATACATTATACATACATGTACAAACCTTGCTATTGAAACTAATCTATAATATAAAAATGAATCGCTAAATTTGTTGGTAAGCGCAAATCTCGAGAGCGCCTGAACCGATTTCGCTAATTCTTTTTTTAGAATATTCCTTTGAAGTTCGAGGATGGTTCTTACGGAGAGAAAAAATAAGAAATTTGCACAGAAAATTAGATAATAACAGAAAACATCGCACGTTTGACAGTTCGCGTGTTAGAGAATGACATTTTGCAAAACAATGAATGATTATGCAAACAGGATTCTATTTTTGAAAAGTTAAAAAATTTATTTAAAGTAGGTACTCCCCTAATACTTTGAATCGAATCAAGAATTTTAGATATTTTAAATATTTTAAATAGGTATCTATGTTAGGTACCAAACTTAATATACATGAAAAAAGGAAATTAGAATAAAAATTGTAAAAGGTGGCACGCGGGCTGTTTAAGAACTGAATGTACTGGGATTGAATATATGGAACGCGGGAGGAGGGTTGGCGGGACGAGGGAGCGGTAAAGGGAAGAGGGAAGGCGGGGAAGGTGGAAGGGGACCGCGGGAAGGGGGAGGGGGACCTGGGAGGGGGAGGGGAACTCGGGAGGGGGGTTCGCGGGACGGTGAAGGGGGGGGAGGAGTGGAGTAGGGAGAGGGAAGGTGGAGGTGACGGAGTGGGAACGCGAGAGGGGAAGAGGACGCAGGAGAAGAAGGGGAGGCGGAAGGGGAACGGGACGATGGGAAAGGACACTCAGGGAGAAACAATTTCTTTATTAAGTGGCATAGCGACGCATGCCGGGACCAGCTAGTAATAAATAAATAAATAAAATTGTACAAGTGCTAAATATCTTTTTATTTTATTAATTTTATATTCAACTTCATATCAAATAATTTATTTAGAAAGATACATACTTTTATATGGCAGATAGAGTATTGCACTCACCGCTCTGTTCAGCTGAAATAAACAAACATTATTATCTTGTATATAAAAATCTCGTGTCACGGTGTTTGTGAATAACAGATGGCGCTACGTCCGCCTCATCGAACTTTCATCATTTTGATATTTCATTCCGCATCATGTTCTCACGTGGGCAAACCATCGAGCTTATTTGTGTTGGCTAAAGACGGACTGACAAAAATATCGTACATTCAATTGCTATTTGAAATTCATATTGATTTTCTTTATTTCATTTTCCTACTTTTTGGTTGGTGTTTTTTTTTTGTTTTTATCGGCGGTCATCGTCTTCAGCGCTCCATTCCTCTTTCTGTCATAGATCCCACCCCATACACTTACAATACATTCGTTATTTTTTTATCAACGCAGAACAACGTTTTTCGGGTCAGCTAGTTATTGTTATATTTATTAATTATATGTCTCTATTGAAGATAATGTTTGGGAGGCTGGTATGGGTATAGACGCCTCGTTTATTGGATAACCAATACCTCTGCCATAGGTCACCCCAAGTGGTTCGCTACATTTAGCGTCTTAGCAGGGGTGCCCGAGTTTATGGGGTGAGATTCGTCTAGGTCTAGGCGACGGATGTATTTGCTCATCGAATGCGTGACGGCAGGATCAGAAGAGACTGGTTGAGGGAGACCTTTTGTCCTCTCCAGTCGGATTCTCTCAACCCATCACCTTGTACCGCAGTGGAAGGGATGGATTCATACGTCCGTCATTCCTGGACACATTGAAGCACAGATTCCTACCCACCCCTCATACCTTATTACTTCCCAGAACTTCTCGTCCGCTTTCTTTCCACAAAAAGACCCTCGAAACAGCATCCCCAAAGATGACATAGGCCCTGAGAGATTTTCTCCTGGACCTCCTGTATGGAACTAATATAAAAAAAAACTCTCAAATAAAATTTTGAAACGGAAAATTCAGAAAAAGATTATGTCGCATCTAAGAATTGAACACAGAAACTCCGCTTTGCTAGGGACCTGCTCTAACCACTGAACTAATTCGACCCCATCCCCTTCGGTCATATTTAACTGTATCAACATTATCATTTTCTTAGTTAACAACGCACATAAGTATGATACACCGAAATTATAGAACTTAGTTTTTTAAATAATGAATATTATTGGAGCTGAGAAACCGCAAAACCAGTTTCCTGCCGTCTCATGTTCAAAGCATATACCTATTGACCATCTGCAATCTTTCTCTTCGTCATTCTTCATCCTTGGATATTATTATGAAGTGACGCACAAATGTGACAAATCTGGGAGAAGCTTTCAAATATCTGCCTACATTCTACAACATCAATACTTTGGACAACGTTGCTTGCCAAACTGGGTCTCCAACTTGGTGAAACTCATAATCACTGGCAAACTGGAGGCAGGAGAAGCAGAGAACGGAATAACCAAGTATCGCTGGCGTCTGGTAGATAGTCAAGGGCGGATTTAGAAGGTATTTCTGTGTACTGTGGAGATTCCATCACAGTACAGAAAACTGTCTTTATTAATTTTATATAGTTTTGATACCTTCATAAACCTTCCTATACATACTTCAACTTGAAGTATCATACTTCAAGTTTATTTCTAACAGTAAGTAATTGTTGATTTTTTGACCGTCCGCCCGTTGTGCCCCTCCCAGAAAAAAAACCTGGATCCGCCCTTGCATAAAGTAGATAGGTACCTACCTATAATACTTTTTGCAGTTTAGAATTATTGTTGTTAACGGAAGCGGCGCCGTGTTATTTAAAAAATAATAATTAGCTCCACAGAGAAGGGCCTCAACGAAAATAATTCCCCTCCGGGCCGCGTATTTCCAATCCCTAACGCGGTTGAGTCACTCTAGCGACTGAGCCGCGTTAGGGATTGGAAGGCATAAATCGCCTTACAAACACTACCGCATTTCAGTCGCGCTAGTGACTGAACCGCGTTAGGGATTGTTATGCATAAATAACCTTACAAAAGCTATACCGATTCAGTCACCTACGCGCTTCGTTGCTCTATCTGTTTCTGTGAGGGTGACGACCATAATTATAGATAGGTTAGCAGAGAGGATGGACAGCGTTTTTTTAGTTAGAATATTTTTTTAACATTAAAAATTTATTTTAATTTAAAAAAAAACGCGTGTTTTTTTTTACTGAGAGTGACGACCGTAATTATAGAAGGGTAAGCAGAGAGGATTGACCGCGTAATTTTTTACTGATTTTTTTTGCTAAATTTTCTATATATAAAAAAAAATTGTAAAAATTAATTTTTTTTTTTTTTTTTACATAGAAAATTTAGTAAAAAAATTCAGTAAAAAATTACGCGGTCCATCCTCTCTGCTTACCCTTCTATAATTACGGTCGTCACGTGCTAATACGACTGACCCCAAGTGTCATAATGATGATATTTTTTTTAAATATTCTTTTGCAGATTTTTTGATTGATTCGTGTACAGACTTAGTAAGAATCCAAAATTTCAGTCGGCTCGGTGCCATAGGGTCTAAGTTATGACCGACCTCAAGTGCGAATTTTGCAGCGTATGCTTTGAAACAAAAATTTTAACCCCCTTGAAACATTAGAATGGTATTCTCAGAAATGCGTCGGCAGAATTATCCGCTCCTGCTATTTTATTTAGATTATTTGGAACATGAAACCGGTTTTAACTTAAGAGAGAATCTGAATGAAAATCCCCAGCTTTAATTGATACCCCACCCAGAACACGAAAATGGTTTTCCTCCTATTTTTGCACTTGGCTACATATGGCTGGCTTCCTTTGAAATACAGAGAAATCCGCAACAGGAATTTGCATTATGAACGCTGAGATTGTATCATTGAAGAAGAAGACATTTCCCATGGATATTTTTGATAACTGATGGTAATGATAATGATGATAACTGATCCAATACACAGTTTGCGACAAATTAACCCGAATTAAATGTTTCTTTCCTAAACGTTTATTAATTTATATCTAAATCTTTTACCATAACTTTTGATATGAAAATTTTTAGATTACTTGTTGTTTCTTTTATAATGAAACTTCTGATTTTCCTAGCTTTTAGACATTTTCATTTTTGATAAATGAAACAATAATCAAACAATGTTACTTTGTTTGAACCACTTGTACATTTGTTTAAAGCCGACCGGTTTCGGAACGACCGTTTTTTTCATTTTCATTTTTGTTTCCCTTTTAATCCTATTCTTCTTATCTCTCCCCCCCAAGGTATAAAACTATGGTTGACCTTAATCTTCTTCCTAACATAGTACCTAACTGCTGGTCCCCCCCCCCCTCCCCCATGAAACAAAAAATATTCGATTCTTTTGATGTATCGATAAAAATATATCGATTATGTAGATATCTCCGTTCCCATCACTAATATACAGGTTTCTGAGAATCAATCCATGGGATTGAAGATATTACATTATTCTGCTTCGGGTGGGAAGAGGGGATGGAGGTGGTTTTCAGAATATCGTGACCTTTGTAAGGTCACTTACCTTTTGTTTTGAAGGTTAAGTATGCAAAATTTCGTCAATCTCGGAATAAAACTGTAGATTTGTATAAACAATCCAACCCACAGGCACTTTTTTATATATACACGGTGTCCGGAAACAGTTAAGATACATCACATTTAGAGTCTATTTCGTCGCATAACTTTTTTGATTTTTGAGCTTTCGTTTTCGAGTAAATCCAGTCCGAAGATGGAATTTTTCAGGTCACATTTGAAAAAAATATTGTGGAAAAATACCGTTTAATATCGGCTAATTAATTATTTTAAGATATGTCTAAGTGTCGACCTGGCTCGAAAGGGTTTATTAAAACACTTTAGTTGCCAAAAAAAAAATGTAATAAGTTTAAAAAAATCGAAAAGTTCTAATGGAAAAATTAAAATAATAAAAGGTATTTTAATTAGTGCGATGTAGAATCGTCAGTTTCCCGTTTGCACCACGAGTTTCTGGACACCAGGTGTAGATAGAAGATGGAAGAAGGTTGGTTAATTGTATTTACATGCCGTGTAAATTATAGTGCGTAAGTTTTAGCAACAATTATTTATTAGTAAGTAAGGAACCCGTGGGGGAGCGGTGTACCGGGCGGGACGGGAAAGGGGCAGGGGGTTCGCAACGGACGACAGAGACGCAAATTTGCAACAAAGAGACACAAACCTTGCTAATTTTAATTTTTGCTCTACGACACCGAGATAATTGCACTATTCTTTGTTCAAAAATTAACGTTGCAGGTTTATTTCAATATTACTTTGACCGTCTTTAATTAAAAGTCTAGTAATTACTCAAAGCCAAGTCACTGATGACGATGACGGGGTCTCATTTGTGAACTGTACCAATAATTATACCAATAATAAATACCCCGGGGATAGAATGGGTATTTTCCATTTTTTTTCAGACACAATATTTTTACATATTTTAAAAAGTCATTAACTTTGTGGCTCGCCATAATTTACAATAAAAACACATATAAATTTGTTGTGGACCACTCTTATTTTATAAACACTACCGGTTTCGGAAGCACTCTTCCTTCGTCAAGAGTATATTATCCTGACGAAGGAAGGGTGCTTCCGAAACCGGTAGAGTGTTTATAAAATAAAAGTGGTCTACAATAAATTTATGTGTTTTTATTGTACAATATTTTTATGCCAATTATTAACGTTGAAAAGTTTAGATTTCTTTGTAGAGAAATAAGTACTAATAATTCACAAACTGACTTTCAAACTCTCTTAAATTGTAATCAAAGCTTGTCTACCCCGTTTCCCCTATAAATACATACTTAAGGTATAGGTAGGTAGACGCAAATCTAAAATTTACCTTTTATAGTCGGGACAAAAAAAAATTCAGGATATGAAAAGTGCGTTCTGCCGCCTACTGAGATAAGTTTGTAGAGATTTACTTACAAATTTATTACTGTCCAAGTCGTATTCCGGTGTGAGAAAAGCGCAATTCCATTTTTTTTAAAAAAAGGGACACTTAAATTCGAAGTAATTAATCTTAGTTCTGGAGTTCATTGAGCGAGAATTACAGACAGAGATAGAGTCACAACCGAAGTTAGTATTTTTAATAGCGCACCAGTGAGATCGCAGGATATTATAATTCCATGTGAAAAACCATACATACGTAGTACATAAAAACCCGGGGTTTTGCTGCTAGGTCTTGAGGGCGACTTTTTAATGGGCTTCCCCCAATTCGTAAACTTTCCTGATAGTGGAGTTTTGCCCCTTTGTATGTACGACGGCAATTATTAGAAATGTGTTAATTATATAAAATTGCCTATTACATAGCTTTTGATTTTATTATGTGAAGTTTGGTATGTTGTGAATTTTGGATTCCAGAAAAAAAAATCCGTAAAAATTTCTTCCGGAAAAAATTGAAAATGGGAAAAAATTTGCTCGGAAATAGGTTAGTAGATTTTGAAACTAAGAATATCCGAGATTTGTACATCAACTTCAACTTCAACGGGGTGAGGTTTGTCCGGGTCTTGGCGGCGGATGTGTCTGTCCACCAATTGCGTGGCAGACCGGATCGGTAGAGACTGGTCGAGGGAGACCTTCCAATCTTTCTAGCAGGAGATATCTTCCTAGAACTCCCTCTCCTCCCTTTTCTAAAAAGACCCTTCACACAGCATCGGCAAAGATAACACGGGCCCGGAGGCGTATTTCCATTCCCTAACGCGGTTGAGTCACTATAGCGACTGAGCCGCGTTAGGGATTGGAAGGCGTAAATCGCCTTACAAACACTACCGCATTTCAGTCGCGCTAGTGACTGAATCGCGTTAGGGATTGTTATTGAAGTGAAATATCACAAAACTGCGCTATATAAATACTACGTTATTATTATTATGCATAAATCACCTTACAAAAGCTATACCGATTCAGTCACCTACGCGCTTCGTTGCTCTATCTGTTTCTGTGAGGGTGACGACCGTAATTATAGATAGGTTAGCAGAGAGGATGGACAGCGTTTTTTTAGTTAGAATATTTTTTTTTACATTAAAAATTAATTTTAATTTAAAAAAAAACGCGTGTTTTTTTTTTACTGAGAGTGACGACCGTAATTATAGAAGGGTAAGCAGAGAGGATGGACCGCGTAATTTCTTACTGAATTTTTTTACTAAATTTTCTATGTAAAAAAAAAAAAAAATAATAATAATTTTTACAATTTTTTTTTTTATATATGCAAAAGAATATTTAAAAAAAATATCATCATTATGACACTTGGGGTCGGTCGTATTAGCACTTGGGGTCGGTCGTTTAAACACATGGAATCGATCATAACTTCGGCCCTATGGCACCGAACCAACTGAAATATTGGATTCTTACTGAGAATCATGGTCTGGACACGAAACACTAAAAAAATCAGCCAAAAGAAGAAATTAAAAAAAAATAATCGTTTTAAAACTTAAGGTCGGTCGTTTTAGCACTTGGGGTCGGTTGTTTTAACACTCGGGGTCGGTATGGGCGCTTTATAACAACACCTTTTTTTTAATTATTTATTCGGCTTTCACCCATTAAGGGTGATCTTGGCCATTTATTAAAGTAAATTACATATTTTTAAAACTATTTAAAAATTTCCAGTTTTGTTTTAAATTAGTTACTTATCAATTTTTTTAAACTATTTACATTTTCATTTTTTTGTAAATTAGTTACATTATGAGTTTTTTTTAAATTAGTTAAATTTTCAGATTTTTTTTAAAAATTAGTTACATTTTCAGTTTTGTACATGGAATAGATAAGTTATATTACCAAATATAGTCAATGGGCCAAGACAATTCATATGATTATACAAGTTTACTAACATGCAGAGTTGGTAATAATATTAATTATAAAAATGTAGAGTAGGAAGATGTAACTGTACATACAGAGTAACACACAGAGTTGGCATTAATAGTAATTACAATATCGAAGAGTAGGAAGATGTACATACAACATACATACAGAGTAACATACAGAGTAACACACACAGAGTTGGTATATAAGGCAGGGTACACTGGTAGGGAATTCAATTTTAAGTTTTAACAATTCAGGTATGAAGTTTGGAAATTGGTCAATTGGACACTCAAAAAAATTATGGTCTAAAGTATCCTCTGAACCACAATCACAATAAGGCGATTGACTATGTGGAATCTGGCGAGATGGCTAAGACAACAAGTATGACGTAAACGCATTCGAATAATGGAAAAGATGTATTTTTTAGGCATGGAAGTGTATTTGTGAAACCAGGGCTTGACAGGAATAGAAGGTTGGATGCTTTCCATTCAAAGGACCATTGGCGTTGTAACTTATTTTTTAAAATACTAAAATAGTCTCTAACAGGAATAGGAAAACTACTTAAGGGACCATGAACAATGGATTCCTTAGCAATAGAATCAGCCTTTTCATTTCCAACAATACCATGGTGTCCTGGGATCCAGGCCAAGACCACTGACACGTGAGCCAGTGACAAGGAATGCAGGAGGTTTCTGATAGAGCAGGTAAGAGAGTCGCTATTGGAATTGAGAGGGGATGCGCTTATTTTTTGTAATGAGCTAAGTGAGTCTGAAAGGATGAGGGCATTTCTAATGTTGAGAGATTTGACGAGTCGTAAAGCTTCTATGATAGCTATGCATTCAGCAGAGAAAATGGAACACTCTTTGGGAAGTCTGTGTGGGAAACGCAATTTCCTGTAAGGTGCATAGACACTGCCCCCACAATGAGAGTCCGAACTGAGTTTGGAACCATCTGTGAAAAATTTTACATAATTTGGCCAGTTATTTTCAATAATTTTGTTGAATTCTGCATTATTGGATTGAACTGAGTTTTTTAAACGACTTCAAAAAGGAGGAGGTTCTCAATTCGACTGTATTTTTTTTTAAATGTTTGTTACCTCAGAACTTTTGAGTGAGTGAACCGATATTGATAATTCTTTTTTTTTATTTGAGAGCCCGTGTGGTCCCATTTTAATTTTGTCCAGTTCTGACAATGGCATCCATGAGAAAACCATATAATTCTTAAATTTGCATTAAGTATGTGCGCGACAAATGGACGAATAACTCAATATCACGCCAACCGATTTCGATGATTTTTTTATTGGAAAGGATGTACTTCCAGGGAAGTTTGATGAGAGTTTGGTAAGGTTCTGATTATGGGATCCATGACAAAGTAACTTAATTCTTCAATTCTTAGGAGCAAATTAACGATACTCGGCCGAATCTCTTAATTTGACCCTAACGTCGTTTATGGTCAAATTATGTCTGTCTCATATGAGCAGCACGTTTAGTAGGTCTACCCATATTCAGACAAATTAGTTAGTGTACTTCAGATTTACTAAAAATCAAAAATCAGCGATGCATTTCGACGCTCGCTCAGTCAGTCAGTATCTACTTCATTCATCGGTCAAGCAACACACACACCGGGAAGTGATACGACTAGTGCAGTGTAGTAACTCTATACCTGCCCTCGCTGGGCAACCGCCCGCGCAGTCAGCAGCTAGTGAATAACGTTTGTCCAGTGTGACTCCAGGAACATTATTAACACCTTCGAGGATTCCTTCTCCAATCACCATCCGCTGTCCAGCCCGTCGCGCCTCGACAGGAGATGTTTCCGTCCGCAGCACATAAAGCCCGCCGTGCTTTCTGCTTGGGATGCAACCCGTTCTCTGGCATTTCGAACCCACCGCGTTCCGCTGCCAGAGATCATCCTCATCGCCTCTCAAGGTTCCTTCCTGCGTCACGTATGTGTGTCGACTCAAAGGCCACACAGCCGCCATACCTCGTCAACACGGCGACGGTCGACCGCCTGGACCAAGGTCACTTCTACACCGCCATGGTGTAGAGCATCACGCCGGCTCCCTGAAGACCATTGAAGTACCCACCACTGTCCCACCCCGGTATAGGCAACTTATGGTCGCCCCTTCGGAGTTCTCGCAAGAATCTAATTTTTTTGAATAAACGGCTCTACATTTAATGTAACGAATCTAGACCTTCAATGTCCCCTCATACTGTGTTAGGTGGCGGTATGCGGGCGCGCCTACAGGACTGTACTTTAATGGTCAATCTCTACAATTCTAAAGCCCATGGAGGTGTCGATGCAAAAGCAGTGAGCCTCATGGACAGTCAAACAAGTTGTTAGTAACATCAACAAAAAATAAAAATAAATAAAGTAATCCAAAATGACAGCAGCCGTCATGAGTAATCAGCTCATGACAGCAGGAGACATGACCATACATAATCCGGCGGGCGGCACCGAGCACTGTAAGTAAAAGAAAAAGGAAACAAAAGTAAAATAACATATGTACAGATAAGAACCGGTGTCACCGCAACCTGGCTGCCGGCAGTCCCCGAAGCAGTGAAGGAGGCTGATTGTCCGGCCTCCCCACAACCGGCAGCGTCGTCCTTAAGCCAGCTAGCCGGTGGTGCCTAGACGACAGTAAGTGGAAAACATGAAGAAGACCCTAGGGAGAGAAGCGTCGGTTCGCCGGAGGCGGGACGGACAGCTTTCGGATGTCGTTCAGCCTTCTCCCCAGCCTCTTCATGTCACGGGGTGTGGCGCGGCAAACAGGTGCAGCTCCACCAGTTCTAGAAGACCGGCCATGGTACGTAGGCGGGGACACGGTCCAGGGTCCAACCCCTTATATGGGGAGAAGGACGGTACAAAAACGAACAACTGAGTTCAGTTCTCGTAGTACAGCATAACTGAAAAGAAATGTATATAAGCGTAGAAAACCGCAAAACATAAAAAAAATAAACTAGAGCGTGTGGGAGTCATCGCAAGGCGTTTAATTGCACCAAATAACGAAAAATAAATCATAAGCATGAAAAGTAAAGAAAACATAAAATAAACATGAGCGTTGAATAACGCAGGGCCTGTGTAAACAAGAAAAAATAATCATAAAAGTGTGAAAGCATAAAAAAACATAAAATGTAAAATGCAAACAATAAACATAAAAATGAAAAAAATATATAAAACTGTACATCCTGAGCAGAGTAAAGACCCTCATCAGCAGAGTAAAGAGCAGAGCAGAGTAAAGACTTCTCTCCTGAGCAGAGTAAAGACCTTCATCCCTGAAGACCAGTGATCTTCACCGCCGTAGTCTCCTGACCTTCTTCACTCTCATCACGCAGCAGCATCACAAACGGCACCACTGTCACTCCGCTCCGCTCCGACCCCCGCTACGTAGCTCAATAAAGTCTGACTCACTACACCGACTGACGACTTTTATTTCTCGCCCCGTCTCTACCGATCCGGCCCGCGCTCCCTCATATTTAAGGGAGGTTCGCAGCATTCAACTTGCATTGCGTTGATTGGGGAAGATTTCATGGCTTCTAAGATAAGGCGAAGAGATTTTGACTGAATTTTATCTAATTTAAGCGAATTTGAAGTGGACATTGGATCAAACCGGCAAGATCCGTAATCGATATGGCTTGTATGAGAGCATTGTACAGAAGTTTTAAAGAGGATGGGTGAGATCCCCACCACACTCCAGACAGAAATCGAAGGGGATTGATGTTGCTTTCGCATTTCATGATGAAATGATTTATGTGAGAATTCCAAGTAAGCTTTGAGTCTAAACACATTCCCAGGAACTTAACTTCTTTAGAGATAGGGATGATTTCATCGCCAAATCTCACCTGAATGTCTTGATTCCTCTGAGCTTTCGACGATGAGTGAATATGACAGCTTTGGAGGGGGAAAGTTCAAGGCCATTAATATTTATCCACGCCAAGAGTTTTCTAAGAGCATTGTTGATTGCTGATGCTGCGATAAAAATATTACAGGATATTTTTGTAGAATGTCAAGTCATCAGCATATTGGAGTATGTTACACAAGAATTGAATAGATTTTTCTAGATCATGTGTGTAAATATTGTACAGGATCGGGCTTAAGACTGACCCTTGCGGGAGACCTTTGAATATGTGTCTAATGTGGGGAGGGGATTCGGACCCATCTACAAAAATAGTTCTCTGGGAGAGCAAATTGGCAATGAATTTTAACAATTTAGGCGGAATACCTATTGCCAGTAACTTTTCTTTCAGAATGGGGGATATGAACATTGTCATATGCTCCACAGATGTCTAAAAACACTGAAATACAATATTAATTTTTAGATAATGCTAATTTGATATCTGTAACAAGAGAGGAAATGTTGTCAAGGGTAATTTTACCCTTTCTAAATCCAAACTGGGAAGGGGAAAGAATTTGATTTTTTTTCCACGAACCAGTCCAATCTATTCTTAATCTTTCTTTCAGATACTTTGCTAAGAGTAGACGAGAGGGCGATAGGTCTGTAGCTCGAACCTATACTTGGATCTTTGCCACTTTTGCAAATGGGAATGATATTTTGAATTTTCCAGTCTGGGGGAATAATACCAGAATCCAGAAAGACATTGATGAGAGAGAGAAAGTAGGTAAGAGAATTGTCATCAGTATGGCGGATGAATATATTCAGGATTTCATCCTTGCCCGCAGCTGGGTCATTGAGTTTTTTCGTGGCTCTTTTTAACTCATCAATTGAAAATGGAGCATCTAACCATGAAGAAGATTTTAAAGTGAAAGACAAAGAAGGAAGTTCATCAAAATAGGGATCTTAGGGAAATTAGGGTGGAGCTATTTTATTAATAAAGTCATCAATCCAAATAGCAGAATTACGTGATAGCTTTGGCAGGGAAAAGGAAGATCTAAACCTGCGAATCGTGGACCGAACCTCCCCCGCTGGAGTAGCAGGGGATATATTGGTACAGAAATTACGCCAGCTGTTTTTTTTTTTGAAACGGAATGTGCGTTTAGCAACAGATTGGGCATTCTTGGCTGAGATGTAATTATCCATAGTCATCTGTTGGCAGTATGTCTTATTGGCCGCTTTCCTCTCCTTTAGAATTTTTTTCTCCTTTCTAAGGCATTCCTCATCCCACCAAGGGGGAGGGCGAGCCTTCGAGCCTACAGGAGATGATTTGGGGATAGACTTGTCAGCCGATTTTAGAATGGAATCAGTCCAAGATTTATAAGAGGAGGTGCAATTATCAGAAGAAGGGAAAGGCGGGGAGAGGGTAAGGCTGGATAGAGTCTCTGAAACTGGACCAATCAGCTTTTTTGTGATAAATTTGGACTTACTTTTAAAGTGATTGGTATCCAACCGTTGAACCAAATTCAAAATAATGGGATAGTGGTCACTGCCGCAGGGGTCTGAAGTAATTCGCCAGGAGATTAGTGAATAGATACTCGGGGAACAGAGGGATATATCCACCGCACTAGGATTCTGTCCAGGGTGACTAAACCTTGTTGAGGATCCGTCATTTAGGAGACAGATGTTCAAGGAGTCCAAAAGGTCATGTCGCGTACCTCGGCGGAACAGGAGGGGCTCTCAGCAACAGAGGTCGTAGGTACCTAGAGGGGCCAAAGGTGGGATACATAGAATATGCCAACACTGCACGTGCCTTGTCAAGAAATAAAAGATTGTCTAAGGTGAACATTACTTGTATTGCCGGAATCACACAAATACAGCAATGGGTACATTTACAATAATTAATCAACACAGGTGAACTAGATTACCTAACTGCGCATGGTGGCGCCTACAAATATCTCTCAACTCGTGTCTGCTCCGGGGGTCAGTTATGGTTTCGCGAGGTATGGAAGAAAAATGTATGCAACAAAAATGAGGGTAAGAGTCGTTACTCACAGGTACCAGGCGGCAGCCGGAGAAGCGTCCCAGGAGTTGCTAGTCTGGAAGCAAGGCAGGCTATGCCCGACAGGAAACCCATCGCGGGCCAGGTTGGTCAGCGGCGGAGAGTAAATCAGCTCGTGCCCCACAGAACACGGGGGTCAAGCGTGCCGCTGTTCGAGAATTCCGTGGAATGTTCGCGGGCGCGCGAAAGCACTATCGCAGCGGCGGACACAAGTTGTCGCTAGGGGGTTTCGACGGAGAGTGGCGGTCGTTGTGGAATCGGGCGCGTGGCCGTTGGGGCGAGGAGGAAGGGGTACAGCCGCACGGGGGCGGGCGGTGTGTAACTCACGGGCGTAGAATGGTGTGGGAAGTCGCTACATAACAGTCAATTAATTTGATACCTGAGGGATCTGAGGAAGAAGAACCCCAGAGAGGGGAGTGGGCATTGAAGTTACCCAAAATGACCAAGGGAGAAGATATTTTGCTAAGCATGTGGACCCACAGTGGCAGGTCAAATGGGGTCGAAGGAGGAATATAGAGAGATACAAATGTAATATTAGAGGCAGTGGCTACCACTAATTGGAAGGATGAATTTGAGGGTTAATGGAAATAGGGGAGAGAGTTTTTGATGAAAAGGGCCTTCACCACCCTTCCCATCAATGCGGTCGTCCCGCAGACATTGATAGCCACTCACCTTGAATAGTTGAGATGGCTTGAACCAAGTCTCAGAACGGTAGCAATCGATATGGAGTCAGTGTAAATGTAGAAGGCGATGAGGCCATCCTTATTGGAGATGGCGCTTCTACAATTCCACTGCAGAATTGCTGCTGTTGGGGCAGCCATTGGGAAGAATAGAATACAAGGAGGAGAGTAACGAGAGAGTAACGGTAGAGAATTATTATTGTTAATAACAGAGATAAGTAACATGAGAAGAGTTTGAATAAAAGAAGAGTTGTCATTAGAAGTATTGTTGTTTATGGAGTTTGCATTTAGATCAGGATTGAAAGCACTGCTGTCAGTTGAATTGGAGTTAGAAAAAACGGAGTTTTGAGGAAATAGAGAGCTTTTGCTACCATTTGGGAACAAGAGCTGGGAGTTGTGGCCAAATTGATCATATCCAGGGGTTTTAATTGGACGAGAAGCTTGTTTTGTCATTACAGTCTTCCTGTAACACAAGTTTGAAGGAGCACTAATTTGGGGTTGAGAGACAACTTCAGCAAAAGATTTTTTAGAAGGAGCTATCTAGTATTTTCCAATTCTTTATCAGTAAAAGTGTCCGCATCTGTTGAATCTATTCTCCCAGTTGACAAATACCACCCACCTCTAATAATTGAATGTAACAGTTCAATAACTAAAAAAAATCCATCTGCATCAACTAAGTTGAACTTTTTCAAAGCAGACTATAATCAAATCATTAATTTTTTATCTTCAACCGACTGGAAATTTTTGGACACTGAAGAAAACATCAATGTAATGGTTGACAAATTTTACTTAATTCTAAATAATGCTATTGATTTATTTGTACCCGTTTCAAAAATGTATACGCATAATTACCCAAAATGGTTTAGTACCGATCTTATTAAATTAATTAGAGACAAAAAAATCGCTCATAAAGCTTACAAATCATCACATGATCCTATTGATTACGCAAAATTTTGTGAACTAAGAACGAGCATCAAAAAAATTTCCAAGTTATGTTACAAAAAGTGCATCGATAACTGCGAAGAATTGGCTCTTGCCAACCCTCAAAATATCTATAAATTTTCAAACCTACTAAACAATAATGACTCCGGTGTACCCTCTAATATGTATTTAAATAACAAAATGGCCGATAATCCCCAAGAAATCGTTAATTTGTTTGCTGAATTCTTCAGCAAAGTCTACGATTCTGCAAACAACTCTCCATTATTCAACGCCACAACATCTAATGATAACCAGATCGATTTCAATCAATGTATATTTGAAGAAAGTGATATTAGAAATAAATTAAAGTCCCTAGACCCGAAAAAATCGGCTGGTCCCGATAACATTCCTACAATCTTCTTATCTAAATGCTTATCAATCTTAACTTATCCTCTTACTAAACTTTTTAATTTGTCAATAAAAACTGGCATCTTTCCGAATAAATGGAAAACAAGCTTTCTGTCTCCAATTTTCAAGAAGGGTGATAAATCCGATATATCCAACTATAGACCTATCTGTATCCAGTCGTCGATCCCGAAAATATTTGAATCTGCTCTGCTCTCTAAACTATCTCCTGAGATTAATAAAGTAATTTCACATAGACAACACGGTTTCATGTCAAAAAGGTCTACTCTCACAAATTTGATGATCTATCAGGAATACTTATTTAATAATATGCACAATCGTCTTCAAACAGACGTGGTATACACTGACTTTAGCAAAGCTTTCGACAAAGTCTCACACAAAATACTTATGCACAAATTAAAATCCCTTGGAATAACGGGGCATATTTTGAGATGGTTTGAAAGTTATTTATACAATAGAAAAATTTCAGTCAAACTCAACTTGCACTTTTCAAATCAATTCGAAATCTTCTCCGGAGTCCCCCAGGGGTCACATCTGGGACCAGTGCTGTTTTCCTTGTTCATCAACGACATAACTACAATCTTTGATGGAGTTATGATACTTTTATTTGCTGATGATCTTAAAATTTACAAAACAATTACTAATCTCAATGACTGTTGCATATTACAAACAAATCTTGTGAGGCTACATGAATGGTGCATCCATAATGAACTCTTCCTCAATATTGAAAAATGTCAAACAATAACTTTTGCCCGAATTAAAAATCCTATTAAATATGAATACAGCATCAACAACATCTTTCTAAAAAGAGTTGAACAAATCAAGGACCTAGGTATTATTTTTGACAATCAATTATCTTTTGTTTCTCATATAAACGAAATAACTAACAAGGCCATGAAAAGCTTAGGGTTTATATTGAGGACGGTAAAAGATTTTAAAATAATTAATTCATTTAAGTTGCTGTTCACTGGGTTAGTGAGAAGCCATTTAGAGTACAATTCAACAATCTGGGCTCCTTTTTATAAGATTCACCAACAAAAAATTGAGAGAGTGCAACATAAGTTTTTGAGATTTATAAACTATAAATTAGGAATTCCAATCGAAGAACTTAACTACACATTTTTAATGGACTTACTAAAATTAAATGAATTAACTTCAAGACGAACAATGAGTGATTTAATTTGTCTTTTCAATATTTCAAATGGCAGACTGGACGCCCTGGATTTAACCAAACTAATCCAACTGCGAGTACCTACCCGTAATACAAGATTGAATGCGCCGTACTTCGTTAACGCGCCTACTAATAATTACTTCGAAAACTCGCCTATCGAAAGACTTCATCGACTTGGAAATAAATATAACTCAATCGATGTTTATCGTCATCTGTCAGTGTCCAAATTTAAATTCAGTATATTGGAACAGTTACAATAGAACTATAAATCCCCATCTTGAAATTTTGTGTGCACAGTTTATTGTAAACCCTCATAGTTAAGTTCCGTCAAAACACCTACAATATAGGGCGTAATAAAGGTTAGTAATTTATAATTTATAAACAAACCTTATAAAAACTGTTCTTGTTTATCGTTGTAATAGGTAATAATAACAAATTTACTTTAACGACTTATACTTTGATTGACATTTTAATTTGATTGTAATTAGATACTCTGTTATATTATATTATCGAACTCATTTGTCCTCTCCGTGATAGTTTACTGAAGTATCTGACATTATTCCATGGTTTCAGTATAAAGGGGATTGGTATATTTATGGTATAAAGTATTTCGTCTTCGGAAATTGAATTCCTTGCAGAAATTCTGACGATAAAGTAATTGGTCAAAATGCAATTGTTTTGTATATTAATTTTAGTGCGGTGCAAGTCGGTAGTATGTATTTTTGTTTAAAATCAACTTCGCTATGTATTCAACACATAAATTGCACATATATTAAAAACTCACCATTATTATTATTTGTTATATACGTATATACATATAAAACTGATTTTTTTCTCTTTATTGTATAATGCTATACTTTTTACTTACCAGCTTTATTTATATGTACCATGTGTAAAAACTATTCATGTTTTCTTTGTATTCTAAACACACCTGTATGCACTAAAACATAAAAATGTAAATGTATGTAAAAGCCCATAAGGGCGTTAATGATTAATAAATAAATAAATAAATAAATATTAAGGATCTATTTATGTTTTTTTGGCGAGAAAGATCGGGGCAGGAAGGATGAGTGGCTGTGTGCAAGCCTGAACAATTGACGCAAGTGGGGGAATTGGAAGGGGAGGGGCATTGGTCTGCTAGATGATTTTCTGTGCATTTAAAGCAGCTGGAGAAGAGCGGCTGGATTGTTTCGAATGGCCAAACCGACAACAATTAAAAAATTGGATTGTCGGGAATGAATAAATTTCCACCCGTAGAGAGTTGTGAAATAAATAAACGTGAGAGGGAAGGGAATAACAACACTTGTGGTTAGTCATAACTAAGAACCTATGGCACCGAGCCGACTGAAATTGGGGATTCTTACTAAAAATCATGGTCTGTACACGAATCAACAATTCTTCCTAAAATTTTTTTTTTTTTGTAATTCATTGTTTAACAAGCGCTTTGTAAAAAACAATTGAGGTCGGTCATAACGTGAACCCTATGGCATCGAGCCTGCTAAAATTTAAGATTCTTACTAAGAATCATAATCTGCACACGAATCAGTCAAAAAATCTTCCAAAAGAAGAATAAGAAAAGTCATCTTTTACGGGCGCTTTGTAACAACACGGTCGATCATAACTAGACTTATGCCACCGAGCCGACTGAAATTTTGGTTTCTTACTTAAGAATCACGGTCTGTACATGAATCAATCCAAATATATACCAAAAGATTTTTTTTTTAAACGGTCGTCTTAACACTTTGGGATCGGTCATAAATTCGGCACTATGGCACCGAGCCGACTGATATTTTAGATTCTTACTAAGAATCATCGTCTGTACACGAATCAATAAAAAAATCGAAACAAACTTCTAAAAAAATAAAATCTGCAAAAGAATAATTTTAAAAAAATATCATCATTATAACACTTGGGGTCGGTCATAACTTCAGCCCTATGGCACCGAGCCGACTGAAATTTTGAATTCTTACTAAGAATCGTAGTCTGCACACGAATCAATAAAGAATCTGCTAAAGAAGAATTAAAAAAATCATCGTTTTAACACTTGGGGTGGGTCGTTTTAACACACGGGATCGGTCATTGTAATGTCTGTGTGAATTGTATGAGTGCAAGCAAGATAGCATGCTTGCGTGAATCTATATAAGGCGATGCATGCTAGATTCGTCCTCTTTTGGCTTAAGGCAGCTCCCTAATAAATACATAGTACAGAACACTATTACGCTCTTCATTTAGTGTACTACCCACTACAATTCTCAGTCTTCCACATCTGTAAGTCCGCATCTGGATTAGCTCTGCCACAACATTACAACTAGCGCAGTCGGTAGTAGCATTACAAGCTACGAAATTGTAGAACCTGAAGACGAGATTACGGAAGAGCAGAGTGTTGCAACAATATAATAAAAATTGTTGCATGAAGACGCATTCAAGAAGACGTGCATTAGAGCCTGCATCCATATTGCAGTATTGAGGGAGCAAAATTTGGCGTGGCATGCTAGCATTGCATGCAGGAAGAAGAAGACGGTGACAAGAGGACCATCTACGGAAGAAGCCGGAATCTGGGGCAAGGGCTCAGATTCTGTCGCTGCAGCTGTACAAGCGGGACCGGACAAAGGGCTGGATTCCGTAGCTGCAGGGAGACGGACACGGGCAATCAGCGGTCGAAAGAGACGGCTGGTGACGGAGATCCGGAAGCTGTGTGGGGAGACGCTTTGGAGCGAGGTTCTGGAGCGGATTTACCCGGAAGCGCTGAGATAAGTTTTTTAATCAAAATTTGTTTCAGCTCTTATTCCCGATGGATGCGATTTGTAAAAGTCTGGGGGCATTCTGTCACAAGACAGGAGTGTGGTCCCTGTTCAAGGAGAGACTGGACCAAGCTCTCATATTATATGATGAGAAAATTTTGTCGGCAGAACGTAAAAGAGCGTTCCTCTTAAATAATCTCACCGAAGATACCTTTTCATTGTTAAGCGATTTGTGTTTTCCAAAAAAAGTGTCGGAAACCTCATTTGAGGATTTGTGTAAATTTCTAGATTCGCATTGTAAGCCTATTCACAATATTTTTGAATCACGGGAAATGTTCTATAAATGTAAACAATCGGCTAATGAATCTATTAAAGAGTTTGCCGCGAAGCTTAAAAATATTAGTTTGTCATGTAACTTTGAAGCAAGATTAGAATCGTGTTTGAAAGACATATTTATTATTGGTGTGTTCAATGAGAAAATGAAGCACAAACTTTTTATGGAAGGTTTAAACAAGTCATTTCTAGAATGCATTAATATAGCTTCCACGTGGGAACATGTATTGAGTATGGAGAATGCAAAGTCGAATTTAAATGCAGTTCATAACTTCGATAAATCTAGGCAGGTAAGCCGTTATAAGGATTTCAAAGTGCGTAGTAAATCACCCCACAAGATAAATAATAATATGTCATGTTTTATTTGTGGTAGGAATAATCATGTGCAAAAAGATTGTTGGCACAAGAAGTTGCAATGTTATATTTGTAAGAAGGTAGGGCACACTAGCTCGACTTGTAAAAATAAATCAAGTAGTAAATATTCACGCTCGCCTAGTACGAAGCGCGAAGGTAGTACAATAAATACGGTGTCGCTAGATAATAATAATGATCCTATGTTTTTAAATTTATGCGTAGATAATATTATTTTGCAGGTTATGGTCGATACGGGAGCCAGCATAATTGCGATTCCATACGAAATGTTTAATAGATATTTTAGTGAAAAGAAATTAATGGTGTGCGATATTAAGTTATTCGGGTATGATAATAAATCATTAAAAGTTTTGGGTAAAATTATATGTAACGTGGAATTTAAAAATAAATGCGTGCCGACCGAATTTATAATAATCAATAATGGTAGTTCATGTATTGTGGGTAGGAAGTTTCTCAAGTGTTTCGATATTACATTACACGGAATTAATCTGGTGAATAAGAGTGTTGCAGATAATAATATTCGCGAGATGTTAAAATTAGAATACCCTAACGTGTTTTCGGATAAACCGGGTAGATTGAAAAATTACGAAGCTAATATTGAGGTTATGTCGGATTTTAAACCAAGGTTCGTTAACCCGAGACCCATTCCGTATTGTTTACGGGTGCAAGTGGAAAATGAATTGCTAAAAATGGTGAACGACGACATTATTGAGAAAGTTGAAATTAGTGAAATGGCAAGTCCTATTGTTATTGTTAAAGAAAAAGATGGCACGATTAGGATATGTACAGATTATGGTCTGTATACTAAATCCATCGTTCATCGGTCAGTTTTTAACAATACTTGGGGTCGGTCATAACATCCGCCCTATAGATCTGAGTCGACTAAAATTATGGATTCTTACTAAGAATCATGGTTTGTAAACGAATCAATACAAAAATCTGCTAAAAGAAGAAATTGTAAAAATATCATCGTTTTACCACTTGGGGTCAGTCGTTTTAGCACTTGGGCTCCGTCGTTTTAACACTTGGGGTCAGTTATGACTTCGGCTCTATGGCACCGAACCGACTGATATTTTGGATTCTTACTAAAAATCATGGTCTGTAAACGAATCATTCAAAAAGTCCAAATGAAGAATTTCTAAAAAAAAACATTGTTTACGGGCGCTTTGTGACAAAACTTGTGGTCGATCATAACTTACACCCTATGGCACCGATCCGACTGAAATCTTGGTTTCTAAAAACGAATCAATCCAAAAAGGAACCAAAGGAAGAAATAAAAAACTGAGATCGGTCATAACCTCGGCCCTATGGCACCGAGCCGACTGAAATTATGGATTCTTACTGAGAATCATTGTCTGTACATGAATCAATTAAAAAATCTGCAAAAGAATAAATTTTAAAAAGTTCATCAGTTCACGGGCGCTTTCTAACAACACTTTCGGTCATAACTTCGGCACTATGGCACAGATGGATTCTTACTAACAATCATGGTCTGTACGTGTATAGATTCGTTAATTAATAAAAAAATGTGCCAAATGAAGAATTAAAAAAAAACATCGTTTTAACACTTGGGGTCGGTCGTTTTAACACTTGGGGTCAGTCAGAACTTCGGCTCTATGGCACCGAATCGACTGATAATTTGGATTCTTACTAAGAATCATGTACTGCAAACGAATCAATCAAAAAATCTGCAAAACCAAGAATTTTGAAAAAATCGTCGTTTTATCACATGGGGTCGGTCATTACTTCGGTACTATAGCACCGAGTCGACTGAAATTATGGATTCTTTCTAAGAATCATGGTCTGTAAACGAATCAATAAAAAATATGTGCCAAAAGAAGAAATTCTAAAAAATTCATCGTTTTAACACTTGGGGTCAGTCGTAGCACTTGAGCTCCGTCGTTTTAACACTTGGGGTCGGTCATAATTTCGGCCCTATGGCACCGATCCGACTAACATTTTGGATTCTTACTATGGTCTGTAAACGAATCAATAAAAAAATCTGCCGAAAGAATAAATTTTAAAAAATCATATTTTTAAAATAATCATTGGGGTCGGTCGTTTTAGCACTTGACCTCGCTCGTTTTAACACTTAGGTTTGGTCATATATTCGGCCCTATGGCACCGAGCCGACTGATATTTTGGATTCTTACTAAGAATCATGGTCTCTACACGAATCATTCAAAAAGTCCAAATGTAGAATTTCTAAAAAAAACATTGTTTTACGGTGCTTTTAAGTGCTTTGTGACAAAACTTCTGGTCGGTCATACCTTACACCATATGGCACCGATCCGACTGAAATCTTGGTGGCCTAAAAACGAATCAATCCAAAAAGGAACCAAAGGAAGAATTAAAAAAAATGATCGTTTACACCTGGGATCTGGGAAATTATGGATTCTTACTGAGAATCATTGTCTGTACCCGAATCCATAAAAATCTGCTAAAGAAGAAATTTTAAAAAAATCATCGTTTTAACACTTGGCGTCGGTCGTTTTAGCACTCTGGCTCCGTCGTTTTAACACTTGGGGTCGGTCATGACTTCGGCTATAGAGCCATCCCTATGGCTCTATAACGAACCGACTGATAATTTGGATTCTTACTGAGGATCATGGTCTCTACACGAATCATTAAAAAAATTTGCATAAGAAGAAATTTAAAAAAAAATCATCGTTTTAACACTTGGCGTCGGTCGTTTTAGCACTTGGCCTCGGTCGTTTAAACACTTACGTTTGGTCATATCTTCGGCCCTATGGCACCGAGCCTACTTAAATTTGAAATTCTTTTAAGTTTCTTTTTTCTTACTAAGAATCCATCGTCTGTACACGAATAAATAAAAAATCTTCCAAAAGAAGAAATTCTAAAAAATTCATTGTTTAACTGGCGCTTTGTAACAACACTTGTGGTCGGTCATAACTTACACTCTATGGCACCGAGCTGACTGAAATTTTGGTTTCTAACTAAAAATCATGGTATGCAAACGAATCAATCAAAAAATCTACCAAAAGAAGAAATTCTAAAAAAATCGTCGTTTTACCACTTTGGGTCAGTCGTTTTAGCACTTGGGCTCCGTCGTTTTAACACTTGGGGTCAGTCATAACTTCGGCCCTATGGCACCGAACCGACTGATAATTTGGATTCTTACTAAGAATCATGTACTGCAAACGAATCAATCAAAAAATCTGCCAAACCAAGAATTTAAAAAAAATTGTCGTTTTATCACATGGGGTCGGTCATTACTTCGGTCCCATAGTACCGAGTCGACTGAAATTATGGATTCTTTCTAAGAATCATGGTCTGTACACTAAATCCATCGTTCATCGGTTAGTTTTTAACAATACTTGGGGTCGGTCATAACATCCGCCCTGTAGATCTGAGTCGACTAAAATTATGGATTCTTACTAAGAATCATGGTTTGTAAACGAATCAATACAAAAATCTGCTAAAAGAAGAAATTGTAAAAATATCATCGTTTTACCACTTGGGGTCAGTCGTTTTAGCACTTGGGCTCCGTCGTTTTAACACTTGGGGTCAGTTATGACTTCGGCTCTATGGCACCGAACCGACTGATATTTTGGATTCTTTCTAAGAATCATGGTCTGTACACTAAATCCATCGTTCATCGGTCAGTTTTTAACAATACTTGGGGTCGGTCATAACATCCGCCCTGTAGATCTGAGTCGACTAAAATTATGGATTCTTACTAAAAATCATGGTTTGTAAACGAATCAATACAAAAATCTGCTAAAAGAAGAAATTGTAAAAATATCATCGTTTTACCACTTGGGGTCAGTCGTTTTAGCACTTGGGCTCCGTCGTTTTAACACTTGGGGTCAGTTATGACTTCGGCTCTATGGCACCGAACCGACTGATATTTTGGATTCTTACTAAAAATCATGGTCTGTGTCAAAAAGTTCAAATGAAGAATTTCTAAAAAAAACATTGTTTACGGGCGCTTTGTGACAAAACTTGTGGTTGATCATAACTTACACCCTATGGCACCGATCCGACTGAAATCTTGATTTCTAAAAACGAATCAATCCAAAAAGGAACCAAAGGAAGAAATAAAAAACTGAGATCGGTCATAACCTCGGCCCTATGGCACCGAGCCGACTGAAATTATGGATTCTTACTGAGAATCATTGTCTGTACATGAATCAATTAAAAAATCTGCAAAAGAATAAATTTTAAAAAGTTCATCAGTTCACGGGCGCTTTCTAACAACACTTTCGGTCATAACTTCGGCACTATGGCACAGATGGATTCTTACTAACAATCATGGTCTGTACGTGTATAGATTCGTTAATTAATAAAAAAATGTGCCAAATGAAGAATTAAAAAAAAACATCGTTTTAACACTTGGGGTCGGTCGTTTTAACACTTGGGGTCAGTCAGAACTTCGGCTCTATGGCACCGAATCGACTGATAATTTGGATTCTTACTAAGAATCATGTACTGCAAACGAATCAATAAAAAAATCTGCCGAAAGAATAAATTTAAAAAAATCATATTTTTAAAATAATCATTGGGGTCGGTCGTTTTAGCACTTGACCTCGCTCGTTTTAACACTTAGGTGTGGTCTTGGTGGCCTAAAAACGAATCAATCCAAAAAGGAACCAAAGGAAGAATTTAAAAAAAATGATCGTTTACACCTGGGATCTGGGAAATTATGGATTCTTACTGAGAATCATTGTCTGTACCCGAATCCATAAAAATCTGCTGAAGAAGAAATTTTTAAAAAATCATCGTTTTAACACTTGGCGTCGGTCGTTTTAGCACTCTGGGTCCGTCGTTTTAACACTTGGGGTCAGTTATGACTTCGGCTCTATGGCACCGAACCGACTGATATTTTGGATTCTTACTAAAAATCATGGTCTGTAAACGAATCATTCAAAAAGTCCAAATGAAGAATTTCTAAAAAAAAACATTGTTTACGGGCGCTTTGTGACAAAACTTGTGGTCGGTCATAACTTACACCCTATGGCACCGATCCGACTGAAATCTTGGTTTCTAAAAACGAATCAATCCAAAAAGGAACCAAAGGAAGAAATAAAAAACTGAGATCGGTCATAACCTCAGCCCTATGGCACCGAGCCATTTTATATGTTTTTTTTAATACTAGATGTATGAAAAAATTTGCTTACATCTAAATAAAGTTACAAAAACAAACAAACAAACGAGCCGACTGAAATTATGGATTCTTACTGAGAATCATTGTCTGTACCCGAATCAATCAAAAAATCTACCAAACGAAGAATTAAAAAAAAATGTAGTTTTAACTTCGGCCCTATGGCACCGAGCCGACCGAAATTATGAATTCTTACTAAGAATCATGGTCTGTAAACGAATGAATAAAAAATATCCGCCAAAAGAAGAAATTCTAAAAAAATCATCGTTTTACCACCTGGGGTCGGTCATAACTTCGGCCCTATGGCACCGAGCCGACCGAAATTATGGATTCTTACTTAGAATCTGTAAGTGTCTGAGTCTTACTAAGAGTCTGTAAACGAATCAATAAAAAAATCTGCCGACAGGAGAAATTTAAAAAAAATCATCGAAAAATACAATAAAAAAAGTCCACCACCCCAGATAAAATGAAGTGACTTAACAATTGTTTTACGGTGCTTTTTAGTGTGTAGGTACTCGAGTGTAGGCTGGTGGTTGAATGTAGAAAAACGAGATTGCGTGATAAAATAAACCTTTAATGAGTTCCCACAATAATTATAATTCGTAACCTCACAACACGGTCAGCGTAACAGCTTTACGATATTAAATAGTACACACTGGGTCAAGGTTGATTGCGGATAGACGAGGCGACTGCTCGGTAAGTTGAACGAATACTGATACTTTCGTTGTTGCTGGGCGCCTTTTATATGGCCAGACGAGTGGAGTATTAGTGGTAAATCGTCACTCGGCGAGTTGCTCGAAAGCGCTGGAACTGTGCATTTCAAGCGTACAATGGTTCGTACCTTTTCTGGAATGTGTGAGAGGTAGGTAGGTCCGCGGCTCTGTTCCGATGAACTAGGTACCTACTGTTCAGTCGCGTACCGTCCATGCCAGACGGCTGGCGAGAGCTCTAGTAATTTCGCTTGCATATATTTGAACACAGGCGCCGCTTCTGGAAACATCGATACGTTTCGGGTGCAATCCAAAGCGTGACGTAGCAACAATGCGTGGTTGCTACAGGAATCCCTCCCCAGACAACGCAGACATGGCTGCGGTGGAAGGAGGAATGGTCAGATACCGAGGTGATCGGGAAATCGAACCCGCCTTCCAGAACGAATGGTTGTGAGTGTCCGATCATGACTGCCATCGAACAACGGAAGGGTTGGTTGTGATGTGGCGGCTAGTGGCTCTGATGAGGTTTGCGAGTGTGATGCGAATCTCTCAAGATCCTGAGCAATGTATGCTGGTTTGAGGCGGTCGATGCTCACGGTGATTTCCTTCCCTTTTACCAGTATGGTATATGCTTGTTCGTGCCGACGAACGACTTTATGAGGGCCGCTGTAGGGTTGTTGAAGCGGGCTCTTGACTGTGTCGTCCCTCAGAAAGACGTGAGAAGCTGTGGGAAGATTTTGGAAGACGAAATGATGTCCATCACCATGGCGGGTACCTTCAACTGGTCTCAGCTCGTTGAAATGTTTCCGTAGTTCCTTGAGGAAGCTTCCGGTGTCGTCGTTGACATTAGGTCGTGCTGTACATAGGAATTCGCCGGGTAAGCGGAGCGGCTCGCCGTATACTAGCTCGGCTGAGGTTGTAGCGAGATCATCTCTCCAAGCTGCTCTAATTCCCATGAGTACGGTGGGAAGTGTTTCCGTCCAACGGTTATTCTGATGGCACTTGATCGCTGCCTTCAGTTGACGATGAAATCGTTCCACCATGCCATTTGCTGCGGGGTGGTATGCAGTTGGATGGATTTGCGTCGTGCCTGCCAGGAAATTCAGCTGCCTGAACAGCCTCGACTCAAATTGTCTCCCTTGGTCCGTAGTAATGCGGAGTGGAGTGCCGAATCTTGTAATCCAGCCCTTGTAGAAAGCACGCGCCACTGTTTCAGCCTCTTGGTCTGGGATCGGGAATGCCTCTGGCCATCTCGTGAATCTGTCTACGCACGTGAGGCAGTATCGGCATCCTTCTGAAGAAGGCATGACGATTATGTCGATGTGGACATGCTCGAATCTAGCGGAGGGTCTGGGAAAGGCTCCCAGGGGTGCTGACACGTGCCGTGTAACCTTGCTTCGTTGGCATTGAAGGCAATTGCATGCAAGCTTAATAGTCTCGGCTTTGATGGCCGGCCAGACATAACGTTGAGTTATAAGCTTAACCGTGGCCTTGATTCCAGGGTGAGCCAGCTGATGGACTGCATTGAATGCCGCAGGTCTGGCTCTGGTAGTTGAGACGTCACAGTAGAGATGCGCGTCAGTACCCGGAATATTGATCTTCTTAAGTTGTAGGCTAGAACTTCCCTGCAAGTGTTGTTCCAGTTCAGGGTCGCACATCTGGTCAGCTGCCAGCGCTGCGTAGTCCAGAGGAGTATCTATCGTCTCGACCCTGGAGAGAGCATCCGCGACGATGTTGTCTTTACCGGAGACGTGTCGGATGTCAGTTGTGAACTAGCTAATATAGTCCAGATGGCGGAATTGCCTTGGTGAGCATTTGTCTGCTTTTTTTTGAAAGGCGAACGTGATAGGCTTATGGTCGGTAAATATGGTGAACGACCTGCCTTCCACCATGTGGCGGAAGTATTTCACAACGAGATAGATGGCTAGTAGTTCTCTATCGTATGCGCCATATTTCTTTTCAGCTGCCGAAAACTTCTTCGAGAAGAATGCTAGAGGCTCCCAGTGACCTGCGACGAATTGATGGAGTGCGGCACCAATTGTAGTATCGGACGCGTCGCTGACGATAGAGAATGGGGCGTCGCACTTCGGGTGAACGAGCAGGGTTGCCTGGGCCAGAGCTTCCTTGCACTTGCTGAAGGCTTTTACTGTTTCGGCAGTCCAAGACACGAGTTGTTTGCCTTTTTGGTTCCCTTTTAGGAGGTCATTGAGTGGAGCTTGTGTCCTCGCGGCGTTGGGGATGAATCTCCTGTAAAAATTTATAGCTCCCAGGAAACGGCGGAGATCCTTGATGGAAGCTGGTTGGCTGTAGTTGTTGATGGCTTCCACTTTATCTGGGAGAGGTGAAGTGCCAGCGTCAGACACCAGGTATCCTAGGAATTTGACCTTAGTCAGGCCGAAATGGCATTTGGCGGCATTGATGCAAACACCACATTCCTGCAGGCGCTGGAATAATATCTTGAGGTGGGCTAGGTGCTCTTCCTCTGACGTTGAGGCAATAAGGATGTCGTCTATGTAGGCGTAACAGAAATCTAAGCCTCTGGTAACCTCGTCTATGAAGCGTTGGAAGGTCTGGGCTGCGTTGCGGAGGCCGAAAGACATCACCGGAAATTCGAAGAGTCCGAATGGCGTAGTGATTGCTGTCTTCGGAATGTCCTCAGGAGCCACAGGGATTTGATTATATGCCCGCACCAGATCAATCGTTGAGAAGATCTTGGTGCCGCTCAGTGCCTGTGCGAAATCTTGGATGTGGCGTACGGGGTATCTGTCCGGAATAGTTCTGGCGTTCAGTCTTCTATAATCGCCACATGGTCTCCACTGGTCGTCCTTTTTGGGTACCATGTGCAAGGGAGATGCCCAAGAGCTCTCGGAAGGTCGAGCGATTCCGAGACGGACCATGGCCTCGAACTCCTTCTTGGCGCGTTTTAATTTGTCAGGAGCAAGGCGTGGTGGGCGTTCGACTGTTGGAGGTCCTGGCGTAGTGTTAATATGGTGCAGTGTTGCGTGACGAACTTTCTTCCTGGCGCCGTCAGGGCGAGTGACATCAGGAAACTGTTGAAGTAGCTTGTGATACGGGGACGTTCCTGTGACCGTCTTAATGGAAGCGATCTTGTTGTCGCTTCGTTTTCCCGTGATGGTTAAACTCGTCACCTGGTCCAGCAGCCGTTTATTTCGGACATCCACCAGTAGCTCGTATTTGGCGAGAAAGTCTGCCCCGATGATGGGCTTGGAGACGTCTGCAATGACGAAGCTCCAAGTAAAGTCGCATCGCAATCCCAGATCCAGGTTGATCGTAGTGTCGAAACTTCGCGCCTCAAAGTAGCGAGCTCTTGTTGAAGAGGCTGCATCAACCGCTCCATCTGTGTAACTAATGAGTCTGGGTCAGTAGGGCAAAAAGGCGGAATGCGTACTGCCACTTGGTTGACCTCAGGTGGTGGATACTTGATGTTGGGTTGCTGGTTGCTGGTCATTGGTTGCTGGTTGCTGGTTATTGGTTGTCCTCAGATGTTCCGCTCGTAAGAGACATGATGGTGATGATTGCTGTGCGAAATTTATCACCGAAGAGTTTATTTCGTGCGCGACGTGCTCACGGTAGACGTATTTACACGCGTCGTGCTTACTGTAGAATTGTCCGTGCACTTCGAAGGTCACCAATGTACGTCGTGCTCACTGTCGGGTTCACCAATGTAGGTCGTGCTCGAGTGTAGGCTGGTGGTTGAATGTAGAAAAATGAGATTGCGTGATAAAATAAACCTTTAATGAGTTCCCACAATAATTATAATTCGTAAGCACACAACACGGTCAGCGTAACAGCTTTACGATATTAAATAGTACACACTGGGTCAAGGTTGATTGCGGATAGACGAGGCGACTGCTCGGTAAGTTGAACGAATACTGATACTTTCGTTGTTGCTGGGCGCCTTTTATATGGCCAGACGAGTGGAGTATTAGTGGTAAATCGTCACTCGGCGAGTTGCTCGAAAGCGCTGGAACTGTGCATTTCAAGCGTACAATGGTTCGTACCTTTTCTGGAATGTGTGAGAGGTAGGTAGGTCCGCGGCTCTGTTCCGATGAACTAGGTACCTACTGTTCAGTCGCGTACCGTCCATGCCAGACGGCTGGCGAGAGCTCTAGTAATTTCGCTTGCATATATTTGAACACAGGCGCCGCTTCTGGAAACATCGATACGTTTCGGGTGCAATACAAAGCGTGACGTAGCAACAATGCGTGGTTGCTACAAGTGCTTTGTGACAAAACTTGTAGTCGTTCATAACTTACACCCTATGGCACCGATCCGACTGAAATCTTGGTTTCTTACTAAAACTCATGGCCTAAAAACGAATCAATCCAAAAAGGAACCAAAGGAAGAATTAAAAAAAAAATGATCGTTTTACACCTGAGATCGGTCATAACCTCGGCCCTATGGCACCGAACCGACTGAAATTATGGATTCTTACTGACAATCATTGTCTGTACCCGAATCCATAAAAAAATCTGCAAAAGAAGAAATTCTAAAAAATCATCGTTTTAACACTTTAAACGATGATTTTTTTAGACACTTGGCACCAACACTTGGCGTCGGTCGTTTTAGCACTAGGGCTCCGTCGTTTTAACACTTGGGGTCGGTTATGACTTCGGCTCTTTGGCACCGAACCGACTGATAATTTAGATTCTTACTGAGGATCACGGTCTCTACACTAATAATTCAAAAAATCTTCCAAATGAAGAATTTAAAAAAAAACGTTGTTTTAACACTTGGGGTCGGTCATAACGTCGGCCTTATAGCACCGTGCTGACTGAAATTATGGATTCTTTCTAAGAATCATGGTCTGTAAACGAATCAATAAAAAAATCTGCCAAAACAAGAACTTCTAAAAAAATCTTCGTTTTACCACCTGGGGTTGGTCATAACTTCGGCCCTATGGCACCGAGCCGACCGAAATTATGGATTCTTACTAAGAATCATAGTCTCTACACGAATCATTAAAAACATCTTCCAAATGAAGAATTAAAAAAAAATCGACGTTTTAACACTTGGGGTCGGTCATAACATCGGCTTTATGGCACCGAGCCTACTGAAATTTTGGATTCTTACTAAGAATTATGGTCTGTACACTAAATCCATCGTTCATCGGAATTGGGGTCGGTCATAACATCCGCCCTATAGCACTGAGTAGACTAAAATTATGGATTCTTACTAAGAATCATGGTTTGTAAACAAATCAATACAAAAATCTGCCAAAAGAAGAAATTGTAAAAATATCATCGTTTTAACACTTGGGGTCGGTCGTTTTAGCACTTGGCCTCGGTCGTTTTAACACTTAGGTTTGGTCACATCTTCGGCTCTATGGCACCGAGCCTACTGAAATTTTGGATTCTTACTAAGAATCTATCGTCTGTACACGAATCAATAAAAAAAATCTCCCAAAAGAAAAAATTCGAAAAAAATCATTGTTTAACTGGCGCTTTGTAACAACACTTGTGGTCGGTCATAACTTACACCCTATGGCACCGAGCTGACTGAAATTTTGGTTTCTTACTAAAAATCATGGTATGCAAACGAATCAATCAAAAAATCTACCAAACGAAGAATTTAAAAAAATGATCGTTTTACCACTTGGCGTCGGTCATAACTTCGGCTCTATGGCACCGAGCCTACTGAAATTTTGGATTCTTACTAAGAATTGTGGTCTGTACACTAAATCCATCGTTCATCGGTCGGTTTTCAACAATTCTTGGGGTCGGTCATAACATCCGCCCTATAGCACTGAGTCGACTAAAAATTATGGATTCTTACTAAGAATCATGGTTTGTAAACGAATCAATACAAAAATCTGCCAAAAGAAGAAATTGTAAAAAAAATTAACAAAATAAAAAAACTACTTCAAAAAATGCACTAAAAAGTAAAAAAATAATTTCGTATTCTTCTACAACTTCATAATCAACTTACTTTTTCTAATCATCAATATGTAGGTACGATTGTTACTTTTGGATTCGGTGTCAGTCAAGGTAGGTTTGTAACTACATATATAGTTATAGGTGAGATGTGCTTGTGTCGCACAAGCGACTTGACGAGGCGAGAGGCATGAGGCATCTACTCGGTACATGTGATCTTGGCATTATTACCCGCGCAGTAGCATAAACATAACTATCTAACATGGGATAGGGGAATGAGTACTGGGAATTGGCGACTTTTACCAAATGAGATTTATCCTTTAATAGATAGAATACTCTGTCTATCCAGAGTGACTTGCTTTTTGTTTATAATCGCACATAAACTTATCAGCCTACCAAAGCGTGCGAACGCCGCCCCCTGAACTCTGCCGCCCTAGGCCGCGGCCTATAAGGGTCTATTGACAAATCGAAGACTGGTACGGACCATGATTCTGAAAAAGAATCCAAAAGTTCAGTCGGTTCGGTACCATAGGGCCGAAGTTGTGACCGACCCCAAGTCTTAAAACAATGAATTTTTTTTTAAATCTTCTTTTGGAAGATTTTTTGATCGATTCGTGTACAGACCATGGATTCTTAGTAATAATCTAAAAGTTCAGTCAGTTCGGTGTCGTAGGGCCGAAGTTGTGACCGACCCCAAGTGTTAAAACGACCGATCTTAAGTGTTAAAACCATTTTTTTTTTAAATTCTTATTTTGGCAGATTTTTTAATTGATTCATGCACAGACCATGAGTAAGAATTCAAAATTTCAATCGGTTCGGTGCCATAGGGCCGAAGTTATGACCGACTCCAAGTGTAAAAACGACCAACCCAAGTGTTAAAACGATGATTTTTTTTGAATTCTTGTAAGATTATTTGTAAAATTCTTGGAAGATTTTTTTGATTGATTCGTGTAGAGACCATGATTCTGAATAAGAATCCAAAATTTCAGTGGGTGCGGGGTCATAGGGCCGAAGTTATAAAATATAGCCCCAATAATTATATCCCCAAGCGTAAAAACGACCAAACTAAGGGGACATATAGTCTGTCAAAAAAGAGTAGAAAATATAAAAACTGGAACTACTAAATTTGTAGACTGGCAACACCAATTTAACTGTCAAATATTTTTTTGAAGTGCAATGACACTGAATGTATAGAACACAGTAAACCACATTTTAAAAAAACATTTTTTCTTCATGACATAAATTTGATTAAAAGGTGATTTATAAAGCGATTTGCTTTAATTTAATTTAACATAAATTTGAATTTAACAATAGATAAAAAGGAAGAATCACTAATGGTGAGTTTTATTTTTATTTTTTACTATAACGACTATATAAAAAAAAATTTACATACAAAATGCAATGTGAAATTAAGTACAAAATATTGTATTTCTTAGTCCTCCTCACTAGGGGGTCCTGTGCCGAGGCGGACTAAAGTTATTTAAATATAGTTCATTTGTTTAGTTTAGTTATACTACTTTTAGATCTAAATGAGTTAAATATATTCAGATCTAAAATTAGAGACATGATCTAAGCCCAGGTAACGCTAGGTACTTTAACTAGTATTAAATAAATATGAGCAATTTCTAAACTGTGCTTTATATTTTATTACATTATAGTTATTCTTCATTATGCTAACACAAAATTTCAAAGGTATAATAATAATATACCTATATGCAATTCTAATTTTGAGATCGGCGAGTATCTATACTGCAATGAAAAAATATTTTTTCCACTATTATGCCTTTTTAATTTTTTATAAAAATGTAGGTTACACAGCTTTACTTTAAGACCATTGTTTGCCGGCGACCGAAGTAGATCTTCAATAATCTCATGTCTTTCGTTTGTCCCTTTCTAACGAAATATTGTATTTGCGGTGTGTAGCGGGGAGGCGGGAAGGGAAGATTTCTATGTAGTGGTATTTAGTTGCAGCGCTAGCGAGCAAAATATGGTGTTATAGAGTTTTAAAGAAAAGAACGCGTAATTATTATGTAACTTCATTTTATCGGAGAATACGAGGAATGATCTTTTTGTGTAGTGCCTTGAAATTAACGGAGATATTATATTGTTATAGGAGATACGGGAATCGGATGCATGACGTAAAATTGTAAATAAGTAAAATTGAGCGTTAAACAAAATAAGGCATTTATTTCCATGCCCGAATACTTGCACGAAGACGGTGCAATGCCCCTTTTGTTGATAATATCTATAGCGACACGTCCTATAATATGGGAGACTCCCGACATATTTCGTAATGGTGTTAGTGTGTCCGGTGTCCCGCGTTTCGACGTGTACACAGTAAAAACGCGAGAAACCACCGAAACAAAATTTTAATTTTATATGTCAATATATTTTCGTCAAGACGAGAAATCACCCTTTTGCTTAGTTCATTCAATATTAGCTGAGACATGTATTGTTAGAAGAGCTCCGGAAAAAATAATGATAATATTATACAATTCTGCAAGGAACTCTACGAAACATCTATGTATAAAAATCAATGTATGTTTGCTTGTATGTATGTTTGTTCCATACGCGTTGCTAAACCAATCATCCTATTGCGATGCAATTCTGGGGATTTGATGTGGGCATGCCCGCGATGGTTAATATATATAGTGGTGAGATTTTTTTTTATGAATATTAAGAGAATTTTAGAATTTTAGAAATATTATTAGAATTTTAAGAGTCCCAACTGCTCCCATCTGAAGTCAGTGAGATGCCTCACGGCATCCCCAATTGGGGTATGCTGTGAGGCTGAAGGTAGTGGGGAGGGGAAAGAGATCGGGAAGAGGAAGGTGGTGAGGTACCTGGCTATTTAGATCTGGTCACCAAACACGGCTAATGCCATTTCAAGCAACGTTTCAATTCTGAATGGTGGTCTTACATCAGGGCGATACTGAGAGTATCTTCCACTCTGGAACGTGCCGCAAATATACTAGGTATATATGCTTTAAGTGGCACGCGAGCTGTTTGAAAACTGAATGTATCGGGACTGAATTTATGGAATGCGGGAGGAGGGAGGGGAGTTAGCAGGACGGGAGAAGCGGAAGATGGGAGTGGAGAGAGGGAAGACAGAGTGGGAAAACGTGAGGGGAAGGGTACGAGAGAGAGGAAAGGGAACGGGACGAATGGGAAAGGACACGCAGGGAGAAACAATGTCTTTATTAAGTGACATTGCAACGCATGCCGGGAACTCGCCAGTAAGAAATAAAATATTGTACCTTTAGAAAACTTAAATTCAAAATAATAACAATGTCAATTCTCAGCGAGTTAATTCCAAGGAAAAGTTTATCGATGTAATGTCGTAGAAGACGTAGAATATTTTTGGAATAAAAAAAAAAACAGCAATAAAAACGCATTTGAGTGTTAATACTCATTTTGGCAGAGAGGTATGGGTGCCGCAGCCCAGGGAACCATTTATTGGATAACAAACACCTCTGCTACAGCTCACACCAATTTCATGGTAGGCCAGATTGGGAGAGACTGGTTGAGGGATACCTTTTGATTTCTCCAGTAGGGCTCTCTCGGAACATCGCCTTTCACCGCACGGGGAGGGATACAATCATTCGTCCGTCACTCCTGGACACACTGAACCCAGATTCCAACCCACCCCTTCTACCTTTTTATTTCCCAGAACATCCTCTCCTTCCTTTCCTAAAAATACCCTCCACTCAGCATCCCCGAAGATGACATAGGCCCTTATAGGGGAGAATTATTTTCTTCTGGGCATGTGTGGAGCTATTGTATAAAAACATAATCTTGTCCTTTGTTAATATGTCAGATTTGAAAGTCAAATAATATGTGCAACTTCACATTCAATTATTCTGTAAAGTTCCAAAATTGGCGTCTCGGAATTTACTCGGGGATCTCTTTTTACAGCTTTTTTTAACATTAGCTCTACACAGGAGGCCCTGAGGAAAATAAGGGGTCTTTTTAGGAAAGGAAGTTCTGAAAAATAAAAGGTTAAGTATTGCGGATGATTAGGAATCTGTGGGTCAGTGCATCTAGGAGTGACGGATGCAAGAATCCATCCCTCCCACTGCGATGCAAGGCGATGTTCAGAGAGAGTACCTACGGCTGGAGACGTCAAAGGGTTTCCCTCAACCATTCTCTCCCGATCCAGCCTGCCATGCAGCTGGTGGGCAGACGCATCCGCCACCAAGACTCGGACAAACCTCACCCCATGAACCCGGGCAACCCTGCTAAGTCACCAAACGTAGCGAACCATTTGGGATGACCTATGGCAGAAGTGTTGGTTATCCAATAAATTGTTTCCGGGGCAGTGGTACGCATACCCGCCTCGCATTCAGTCTAGGTACCTACTTTCATTCTCCTCTGCCAGTTCCCATGCCTCACTGCCATAAATACCTAGGTAGGTAGGTACCCCGATATGGTAGAAAATATTTAAAAAATAAAAGCTGAACTGCAAAAAATGATAATCTTACTACCTACCAAGTAAACAAAAATACGTTGAATATGGTTCTCGATTTTTTCGGTAACGATTCGAAAACGATTCTAAAACAACGAACACCTGCATATTGTCAACAGATACACCCATTGTGTATGGCGATTGAGTTATGTATGTATTAGTTTGTCTGGCGCGATTTTACTCCTTCCCCCTTGGGATGGTCCGATGCTCTGTAGGGAACCCGCTTGCACAGCGCGGGTGTAAACTGTGCGCCCTAAAGTTTAAGTTTAGACTTACGGAATTACTCCTTCCCCCGACCCGCGCAAGCTACCCCGTACAAGCTGCCCCGTCCGGCTGGCAAATGAGTGGATGAGACAACAACAAAAAAACCTAAGTAATTTTACTACAAATCTGCGCGTATCTAAATTCGGTTTTTTACACGAATAAAACTGTTTTCAGTGCAGAATAAAATTTTATCGTATACTTCATCATATTCCTGACTCATGATATGAGGAGTTTTTTTTTTAAATTGCGTCCATATGCCCAGAAAAAAATTCCAAAGTTGCCTCCTAAATTCATGGATAAATCGTCATCTTTTGGGGCCTATATTTTATAATTTAAAGCAAAAATCGAAAATCGGATTCACATCCTAACTGTATACATGCCTAACTTATCATTTAAAAAAAAGAAAAAAACAATTAATTTGATATTTTAGCCGTAAATCCAAAACAAAATTTTGTATGAAACAGGCCACGCATGCGTTCCTCTTAACACCATGAGTTATGTGTTTAGTATTGCCATTTGATCAACAGTGGCGCCCTCATATATTTTCTACTCTTATTTGACAAACTGTATATTAATTACGGGAGCTTAAAATGGGGGGGGGGGTTCTAGTAAAATCTCACCAGATCTTGAACAGATTTTCAGCGTATTGTCGCCATCATACTTACCTCAACGGGGGGGGCGTAATGGGATAGCATTGGGCGGGATGGGATAGGGTAGGACCCTTGAAATACACCACTTGAGGAGAGGGGGGATGTTTCCCACCAAATCTCACTTAATCTCTCCAAGGGGGGGGGGGTCTAAATTGGAAAATAAACTGCTCACGTAATTAATGTTTGCCCCCTAAGTGTTAAAACGATAAGATAAGATTTTTTGATTGATTGGTGTATTACACATTTTTTACGCGGCAATAAATACAATCATTATTTTCAGCTAAACTTAAATAAAATAAATGTCTGTATTGTTTCTTAGTTATGAACGCAATATTTTTTATTCACTAATCTGTTTATCTGAATCAAAGAATAATACATTATTATGAATTATTGTTTGTTTTGATACATATTACAGGAAATGGTTTACACTATCTTAAATCATAACCGCATAATCCTGTACTCAAAACACAAAAATAACGTCGTGGAGTACCTACCTAGCGGTGGAGCACCCTACATCTATATCCTATTTTAATATTATAAATGGATGTATGTTTTTTGCACTACCTCCTTCTTTAGCCAACGTTTCGGACATCGTTGCAGTGTCCATCATCAGGGCAGATCCGGTAGATGTGTCCACATGCTACGAAAATGCTTTTGGCCGTGAAAATCTGAAAACGTATCCGGATGTATGTTTGTTATTCTTTCACGCAAAAACTACTGAATGGATTTTAAAAATTCTTTCACTAATAATTAAAGGGTTAAAATAAATAACTTTGAATCCTTTAACATTGATGTAACTTCCGGCGTTCCCCAAGGAGCCCATTTGGCCCCGCTTCTTTTTAACCTTTTTATTAATGATATCACAAAAGTTTTTTCTCACACACGTTTCTGGCTATTTGCTGATGATAATAAGATTCTTAAGATTATTAAATCCCACCTTGACTGTTTACTATTTCAACTTGATATTGATTCATTTAACGATTGGTGCAAAATTAACTGCATGGAACTTAATGTTGATAAATGCAAAATTTTGTCCTTTTATAGAACCAAAAAACCTATTCAGTTTGATTATAAACTAAATAGTGTTTGTCTATCTACTGTCACATCTATCAAGGACCTTGGGGTCACTCTAGACTGCAAACTTTCTTTCCGTGATCACATAAATAATATCGTAAATAAATCACTTAAACTACTCGGCTTCATTCATAGAATTACCTCTGACTTCAAACATATAAGTACACTTAAAACTCTTTACTGTTCGCTGGTTCGCCCTCACCTTGAATATGCTAGTGTCATTTGGTCTCCTTTCTACGCTGTCCACATTTGTCACATCGAATCCGTACAACATCGTTTCCTAAGAGGAATTGCTTGGAGGTTGGGTCTTGAAAGAGGCAAGTACTCATATGATGAAATTGAACACATTTTAAACATGCCTTCTTTAGAAAAACGTAGAAAGGACTCTGATCTAATTTGCATATTTAAAATTATCAACAGTATTACAGATACACCTGCATTGTTACAACTCATCCAGTTTAACATCCCTTCCCGTAGGCTTCGAAATAATGAATTGCTGTTCCTCAATCAACATTCTACTAATTACGGATACCATTCTCCCTTATCCAGAATGTCGAGACTTGTCAACGCAAGTCAAAGCATTGATTTTTTTGGTGTAAAACTAAATGACTTTCGGCAGTCGTTACGCAATATTTAAATGCTTCTTCATGCTTTGACTTGTAGTGTCTCTATATGTACTTTTTATATTTTATATTGTCATTGCTATTAATTTTTATGTGCTCTCCCTTCACTGTCATCTCTGTTTTTTATTTCTTTATTCGTGTTATTATTATGTTTTTAATGGACTGTTGTCCGTAAATTAATAAATAAATAAATAAATAAATAAATTTATCATACGTTTTCTATCCCTAACAAAATCGAGTTATTGCAAACGTCAGAAGAAAAGCAAACAATTTTTTTTTTTTTACATGAGCTCCACACAGGAGACCCTAAGGAAAACGACATCCCTCAGGGCCTATATCATCTTTGGGGATGCTGTGTGGAGGTTTTTTAAGGAGGAAGGAGAGGAGAGTTCTGGGAAGGAAAAGGGTTTAAGGGGTGGGTAGGAATCTGGGGTTCAGTGTGTCCTGGTCATCCACCTCCAAGACCTAGACAAACCTCACCCCACGCCTTGTTTTTTTTTTAAATTAGGCAATTTAGCCTAAGAAGACTGCTTTGTTGGCAACAAAGCACAATTTAATAAAAATTTGTCGAAGTTACATGGGTACCTATTTATGACAAATATTTTTGAAAAATCACTCAACAGTACCTACCGCACCTTATTTTTGTTGTGTTATATTGGTAGCAATAAATGGTTCATATTATGTAAACAGACTGACTGATATGCGGCCATCTGTAATATTTTAACTAATCAAAAATATGCCGGTTTGGAGATCTGACTTTTCATTCGCCAAAATTCTCAGGTTGACCAACCATTTGTAGTAAAAAGTTCTCACGCATACTTCACAAGTTACCGATTTTCCTCTCGCGCTGCCGAAATATTTCATCAAAGGCCCTGTGGGGTTGAAATTTTGATAATATTGAAGTTTTATTCAACAAAATGACTACCTTACTTACGGCAAAACAATTACTTACCCCATGTAAGTACTTACATATGTCATGAAATATATTGAATAATTTTCACCGAGTTTGAAATTTTAAGGTTAAGATTTTCCATAGGCGGACTACGACTCGCATTTTCATGGGAAAGCGCTTGTTTGAATATATGGTTCCTTATTATATAAACCATTTATTGCATTTATAACACTGCCTTGATGTCTACATCCTGAAAAAATAAACAACAGATTTTCAAAAACTCTTGGTATGGGAAGAGAAGAAAATAAAGCAATTTGTTTCTGATAGTTCGCTTGTCTTTTTCTCCGGTATTTTTGCTCCCCTGCCAATTATTCTTACCATCTGAAGAGAAACCTGATGGATTTTGCGAAATGGAAAAATTATAACCTATAAATAATATTTGTGAAGACAGCTGACATGTTTTCCTCTCATCTAAATCTCACTTCTAACTGATGTTATGGTAAATATCGGTTCGGAATGGCCACGCTTATTACGAATAATTTTTAGAAAAAAACTTTAGATTTGCCTTAATTACTATAAAAGGAAACTTTTTGGCTTTGGGGCGGCGGAAAATAATGCATTTTAATTTCCAATTGCATAAAACCAAAATTCGCTTCGCGACCGACACAGCGAAAATCCGCGCCCGTACTTGTCACTGTTATGTTGGTATCCTTGATAAATTAACAAGAGCTAATACGACTGTAGCCGACTTCGTGGGATAAGGCGCGTAATTATGAAATTTGTCTAGCGGGCTTGTTTGTGTAACATGGTTTGTGATACAAAAGAAAGTGCCCCTTTATAACGCCTACTCGCGTCAAGGCAAGAACAACATCCCAGTTTGCAAGTGGTTTAGCGGCTACGCTAGGTTTGTGTAACATGGTTTGTGATTCGCGGTATTTCATGTAGGTATCCCGCGAAGTTGGCTACAGTCGTATTAGCTCTTGTTAATTTATAAAAGATACCAACATCACAGTGACAGGTACGGCCGCAGATTTTCACTGTGTCGGTTCGCGAAGAGAATTTTGGTTTTCTGCAATTGAAAATTAAAATGCATTATTTTCTGCCGCCCCAAAGCCAAAAAGTTTCCTTTTATAGTAATTAAGGCGAATCTAAAGTTTTTTTCTAAAAAATATTCGTAATAAGCGTGGCCAGTCCGAACCGATAATAAGGAACTCCAGTGAAAAATATTATGGCTTTAAAAAAATATGTTCATACAGACCGATGAAAGCTGATTCTGAATATATAAGTTTTATTTCATAATATTAAACGTCGAGTTCTTAAAAAAATATTAAAAAGTGCATTTTTTAACGTCTCGTTAAAATACACTGTTAAGTTGGTACGATTGAATGGTTAGTGCTGACGTCACGCGTCACCAGTTATTGTATCACATTGTATTGAAATCAATTGAAATGTAGGTATGGCACAAGCCATCAGTATTAACAACATCTCATGTTATTCTTTATTTCGTACTGTTTATAGAGATTTAGTGATTGTGCTTATTGAAACAATATTTAAGCCTAAATAATTCAGTATCAAACATAGATGTATCTCTATTAGTTTATCTCTATTATTTAAAATATTGAAAAACTACTGCACAAAAAAATAGTAATGATTCTTCTAGGGAGAATACTTCGAACAACGGTATTCAAAATGGCGGCAGTTGATCAGCTGATTGCCCGGTCCTATACAAATTTTTCAGGAGTGATGACGTCACACGATTTACCATATTTCCGGTGGTTTTCGGGGGGTCTTGAAAAATTAAAACTTTGACAATTATTTTAACTATTAAAACTAACTCTAAAAATAGAAATAAAAATGCAGTTATTTAAGTTAGAAGGTCATTATTTATAAAAAAAAATTAAAAAATTGGACTGGAGTTCTCTATTACCGATGTTTTATAGTTGATTTGGTTATCTACAAATCCCATCTTCATAGAATATGACTGCTCTAACAAAACCTAGAAATGGACCTAGCATTAATCCTGGAATATCCAAACCATGCTTATTTTCAGAGAAGATAGGATTAACTTATTTTATTTGAATCAACGATAAACTTTTGAAATAGCTGGACACGCTATATGAATATTTTTTTTAGAAAAAAACCTTTAGATTTACCTTATTTACTGTAAAAGACAAATATTTACATTCGGGGCGATGGGATAAAATGCATTCAAAATTTTAATCATATAATGGCCGGCGTGGTCGACGGGTAGGGCTCTTGACTCCCAATCCGAAGGTCGCGGGATCGACTTCTGGCATGTTCAAATAAATTTTGTTTGATTAATTTGTGCTATGTCACAATTAATTCATTATCAAAATAATATATATGTAGTATATTTGCGGCACGTTCCAGAGTGAAAGATTCTCAGTATCACCCTGGTGTAAGACCTCCATTCAGAATTGAAACGTTGCTTGAAATGGCTTTAACCGTGTTTGGTGACCAGATCTGAATTGATCTAGAAAAATGTAAAATCTACTGTCGTCATGAGATCGCGGCCATTCGCTCATACAAAGAAAGCAAATATTCATAATAATAAAATCATAAAGGTTGAGTGTTTTCTATGTTCTGCTCCTCAGTTTTGACATTTCTCTTGGGCCGAAAATCAGTATTTCACGGGAACCGTTACGATGTAAAAAAAATTGCTTAATAATCCACAAGCCGCTGCACTTTTAATGCCGCTACACTTTTAATATGCATTGATTTTGAAAAGTAAACATGATTACCAAAAGAAACATCGGTTTCAGTCAGGATAATTGGAAAAATATGCAAAATTCGATTTTCATTCAATCAAAGTTAAAATTTTCCATTTCCGCCGTGTTTTTTTTGTATGGATTTGACATTTACGTAGTTTCGTTTCTAACTAAATACGCATGAATTACTTGATTTACCTAAACTAAGAACCTAATAACCTATTTTGTGAACGTAAATAGTTGTTTCTTGTGACAATTGTTGAAATGAAGTGTAATTTTCATAATCCGTGCTTAAAAATGCGGCTTATATGTAGTATATTTAATAAAAAATTTAATGATTTGACGGCCGGCGTGGTCTAGCGCTAAGACTTTTGACTCGCAATCTGAAGGTCACAGGATTGAATCCCGGCATGGGCAAATAAATTTTATTTGATTAATTTGTGTTATTTCACAATTAATTAAAAATAATATAAACTATATATGCGGCATGTTCCAGAGTGGAAGATACTCTTAGTATCGCCCTGGTGTAAGACCACCATTCAGAATTGAAACGTTGCTTGAATTGGCTTAAGCCATATTTGGTGACCAGATCTTTAGCCAGGTTTTTTTTTTTTTTTTTTTTTTTTTTTTTATTATAGCGACTATATAGAAAAATTTTACATACAAAATGAAATGTGAAATTAAGTACAAAATATTGTATTTCTTAGTCCTCCTCACTAGGGGGTCCTGTGCCGAGGAGGACTAAAGTTATTCAAATATAGTTCATTTGTCTTCTATGTCGTTTTTAGCGTCTTCGCTAGGGTTTTCTCATTGACCTCTTTAAGCCTTCCCCACCTTCCTCTTCCCTATATCCTTCCCCTCCCCACTACCGTCAGCCTCACAAGATACCCCAATTGGGGATGCCATTGTCTCACTGTGTTCAAAAGGGAACAGTTGGGACTCTTGTGCAGTATTCATGTAAAAAAAAATGTTAAATATGCTATCATCTTATGAGATCGCGGCCATTCGCTCACACGACTAAAGCAAATTTTCATAATAATAAAATCATAAGGGTTGAGTGTCTTGTATGTCCTGCTCCTAACAGTTTTGACATTTCTCTTGGACTGAAAATCAGTGTTTCAAGGGGACCGTTCAGATGTAAAAAAAATTTAATGATAGTCGATTTGACCATCTGTCAAATGTCTTGGAGATTAAAAATAAGCAACCCTAGAAATCTTATTCCTCTTTAAAATGGACTAACTCTTTTTTTCCAGCCCTGCGGTTGGTTTTTAAGCAGGGTCCATTCCAGTACACTCCGCAGCTCTGCTCCTCAAAATTGTTTGCCCCCATCTCCAGCACTCTCGCCCGCCACTTTGCCGAGAAGAAGACCTTCGAAAGGACCAAGCCCCACTGCAATGTCGGTACCATCGGACATGTTGACCACGGAAAAACCACGCTCACCGCCGCTATCACTAAGGGTAACCAATAAACTTATTTGCAGACCTTTCTATTTTTCTATCTAATAAATAATAAGGAACTCCAGTGAAAAATATTATGGCTTTAAAAAACTATGTTCATACAGACCAATGAACGCTGATTCTGAATATATAAGTTTTATTTCATAATATTAAACGTAGAGTTTTTAAAAAATTATTAAAAAGTGCATTTTTAAACGTCTCGTCAAAACACATTGTAAAGTTGGTATTATTGAATGGTTAGTGCTGACGTCACGCCTCACCAGTCATTGTATTGAAATCTTTGATTAAGTAGGTATGACACAAGCCATCAGTATTAACAACATTTCATGTTATTCGTTATTTCATACTGTTTATAGAGATGTAGCGGTCACTTAACCCGCTCTCGTAAAATTTAACGCCGCGCCACTGGTCTCCACCGAACATTCAGGAATGACATACCTACAGCGTAAGGCACCGCGCTAGTACATAGCTACCTACCTCGCCGTAAATGACCGGCCGCCTACTAAATAATAATATCGCCACCGCCTAGAAAGGTCTCAATTTATAAGCCGCCTGAATATTCAGCACCGGGTATGTTCGAGTACTTTCCAGTGTACACATTGCCGGCGAATGGAAAATTACTCCACCGGTCGCGCTGGTATATAAAGCGACTCAACTCGGCACTCGCTCAGTCAGTATCAGTTCAACAGTCGGTCAACATCTCAACATGTAACAGAACGCACAAGTGCTCCTGCATGGCATCTCTACGCATCCAGGGCAGCTTCCCGAGGTCCATCACCACGTCTCAGCTATAAGGCCCATCGTGTCTTCAGCTCCTGAGATCAGCTACATCCCGCGACTTACAAGGCTTGCGTCACCTTCAGTCCAGGGATCAGCTCACCATTTCATGGCACTATGAAGCCCACCGTGCTTCGCTGCCATGGAAACACGCTCCGCCTCGCCAGGACTACCTGCTGGTGGCTCAGCTCACAGAGCCACTCACCATTCATCTCCGCGACTCAAAGCGTCGAGCAACGGCCTGGAAGATAGGTCATCTCCACCGCCACGGTGTCGAGCAACGCGCCGGTGACCTGCAGACTCCAACTCTGCTCCGCCACATCGCAACGACCTTCACCACACCATCACCTCCGTGCGCCTGCAGCAATCACATCTACGGCACTCCGCATACATCATGTTACCGCTCACCGACCCTCGCTACTTAGCTACAAATAAACGACTGACTCACATCTTTGACTGACGCCTTTCATTTCTGTCTCCCGTCTCTGCCGATCCGGCCCGCTTCCACAGAGATTTAGTTGTTGTGTTTATTGAAACAATATTTAAGCCTAAATAATTCAGTATCAAAAATAGGGGTATCTCTATTATTTAAAATATTGAAAAACTTTAAACTGTACGAAAAAATTGTATAATATGCTACATCATAATGCTACCTAGTGACGGGCAAAGCGGCTCAGTAGATCGAGCCGCTTCACTAGGTCTCATTCAATGAAAAGATCCGGTTCAGTGAATCGGCTGAATTGAACAACTGAATTAAGCTACGGAAACACTTGCTCATTAGAAGCCAAAAAGCATGCTACCTAGTAGCAATAGATACCCGCTCACTCGTTCGCAAAGATCTGCGAACCGCGAGCAAGTGTGTCCGTAGCTTTGAAGATCGGTCTTACAGAACCGGATCTTACGGATCCGTATGAAGATCCGGGTCACTGAGCCGACTCGTTGGTGAATGACTCACTTCTACTGCAAACTTCGGAAACAAAATGGCGGCCATCGATCAGCTGATCGGTGCTGTATATTATTTGTGCAGTGTGTAGGTGATGATTCGTTTGAGATAATATTGATTTTAAAAACTGAAAAAATAATAATTTCAAACAATTTCTATACCACACTCCCGTAATAATATTGAAAAATATAATAATATAATAAATTAATAAATAATTCCACCTAAATAATGTTTTAACTTATCGAATAGTATCATCTTTCTTCCGTATAATTATCATACAACATGACAACACCTGTTGAAAATAAAAATAACTTTTCAGGAGTGATGACGTCACACGATTCATTACACATGCGGTGGTTTTCGGGGGATCTTGAAAAATTAAAACTTTGACAATTATTTTAACTATGAAAACTAACTCTAAAAAAAAAAAAAAATTCAGTTATTTACTTTAGTTATTAACTTTAAAAGGTCATTATTCATTAAAAAAAAAATTAAAAATTGGACTGGAGTTCTCTATTGTGTTGTCAAAGGTTTTTCTAGCTCTCCCACTGTTTTCAATGTAGATACTCTAGAATTCGGTTAAAACGACTCAACTATTCCATTATTCATTAAAAAAAAAATTTACAAATTGGACTGGAGTTCTTTATTGTGTTGTCAAAGGTTTTTCTAGCTCTCCCACTGTTTTCAATGTACATACTCTAGAATTCGGTTAAAATGACTCAACTATTCGGTTATAACGGCCTATCACTTTTAGCGATGACAATGTAAACTCAAGTTAGGTTTGATAGCTTTTAGTAGGAAAACATATCCGTTTAGTACGACGACTCCGTTTTAAGCAACCAACTGCTTAAAGCGACGTATTTTAATGCTAATTCGTCCAGTTAGAACGACGTGCAGTGCTTTGTTTACAAAACCTACGCACCAATATCTCGTCGCCCCGCGCCTCGGCCTACTAACAAAAATTTGCCAAAAAGAAACTCAAATTTCAGACTTTCTACGTTAGTAACTACATATTTGCATAGAATGTATGTTTGATATGTGGAATGTTGTACCATTAAAGTTATAATTTGTATACATTTTATTTACCTAAAAAGAAATTTATCTGTCTGTACTATTCTATATTACTTATTGTAAATATCATAATAAAAACAAGCTTAAATTATCCGGCCGTTTTGTGCGTCGTCCGGTTAGTACGACTAAGTAATGCCGGTCCCTTGAGGGTCGTTATATCCGGATTGTACTGCATTTGTATAATTTGTTATTTCTGCCTAATCTAACCCAAATATTTACTGCGCATATTTATATTATATGCTGCATGCACTAGCTGAAGCCCTCGGCCTTGCCCGGGCTTTATTCTGTTTGGGATGGGAAAAGGGGGTGTGGTGGTTTTCGAAATATCATGTAGTCAGTGACCTTCCTCTTGCTCTGAAAGTCGGGTGTGCAAAATTTTATCAATCTCGGAATAAAATTGTAGATTTGTATTTAAAACAAACTCCCCACATACACTCTTCTTTTTATAATATTATAAAATAGATAGGAAACATATTATGAACCTGGGCACCCCTGCTAATGCATCAAATGTAGCTAACCACTTGGGATGACCTATGATAGAGGTGTTGGTTATCCAATAAACGGTTCCAGGGGCAGTGGTACCCAAAATATGTTTTTCATTTGTAATTGCTCCACATTCAAACATTGCAGGTTTTTTGTAACTTACACAAGTATTCAATAAATTTGAGTTGAGCAAAATACAAGTTACATGTCGTACCCAAAAGTCCCTATATTTATTTTACCAATTGCAAAAAATTAAAAATAATAAATAAAGTCTTTTTCCAGTATTATCAGATTTGGACATGGCAGAGATGAAACAATATGCCGATATTGACAATGCACCGGAAGAGCGAGCTCGAGGAATCACAATTAACGTGGCCCATGTTGAATACCAGACTGAAAATAGACATTACGGACACACAGACTGCCCCGGCCATGCTGATTACATTAAGGTATGATGGACACAACAACTTAACATTTCCTTCAATTATAATAATCACATGAATCAATCAACCTAGATTTATATATTATATATATATATTAGAGATCCATGAAAATTTTAAGGTCCACTAGGATACGAACCCAGGACCCTTTGCTTACATGGCAAGTGCTCTACCAACTGAGCTACGGACCTATATCCAATTCGGTCACGCTTATTAAAAATAAAACGGATAATAATTTATCCAGATACTATCTAGATAGCATTTAGTTCGAGTTGAATCTTACAATCATATATAATACAGCAGCCAATAATATGTGCGTTAAGATAATGTTGGTGTATTCTTTTTCCGCTTCATATGAACAAAAAAAAAAGTAATAATGTTGGTAGTTCTTAGTCGAAGTATGATACAGTTAAAAGTGACCGAATTGGATATAGGTTCCGTAGCTCAGTTGGTAGAGCACTTGCCATGTAAGCAAAGGGTCCTGGGTTTGTGTCCCAGTGGAGCCAATATCTTTTTCTGATTTTCTGTCTCCAGATTTTCGATTGAGTTTCGCTAATATTGTCTTCATTTAATAAAAAAAAAAGTTTAATTTGTCCATGTAAAATGAACGATCTGTTGTATTTCAGAACATGATAACGGGCACGGCGCAGATGGATGGCGCCATCCTGGTGGTGGCCGCCACGGACGGAGCCATGCCGCAGACCCGGGAGCACCTGCTGCTGTCTAAGCAGATTGGCATCGAGCACATTGTGGTGTACATCAACAAGGTGGACGCAGCCGACGAGGAGATGGTGGAGCTTGTGGAGATGGAGATCCGAGAACTCTTCACCGAGATGGGATACGACGGAGATAACATCCCCGTCATTAAAGGTTCTATAACATATTCTTATGTTTATGCAGTATAAACTTCCGGATGGCTGTTAAAAAATCAGGAGTTGGAAAAAATATGTGTTGATGAAAGTCGCCTTTCGGAGTGGGGTGATATTTACAGTTCTACAACAACTCAGAATCATGCAATTTCAACACCTCTTTAAAAAGTCATTAAAAAACAATTGAAAAATATCCCATGATAGCCAATGATTTTTTTTTCATACGTGTTTTAGTGAAAGCTTTTATATGAGATTGTGATAATTTGTTTTGCATCGTGCTAAAAGTGCTAAAACGGACGTTAAAGTTCGCAACTGATTTCGATTTTGGACAAAGGATTTCTTTGCCCCACAACATCATAAGATAAGATCCTATTTCAATTTTGTTCATAACATTGAAGTTTTGTTTATTTATGTTAGGTTCGGTCAGAGAGGTTCAACCGTTGGGACACTTGATGTTCCAAAAGATGCTACGATTTTTAGTTAAGTTTAGGCTACAGCACTTGAAAGCAAAATGTTGCGATGCACTGGAAGCGTCGATATTTGAGGTGTTGAAAGACGAGGATCACATTGGTCTTGTTATTGGTATTGTTATTATGTAGACATCTTTGTGCCCAGATGGAGACATAACATCAATAGTGGCTAATAAAAAAGTCACGAGAACTTGGAGGGCGCCGCCTAATTGCGTATTTATTTATTGGTGGGGCGCTGTTTGTCTAGAAATCTGAACAAACTCATCTAGTGAATGCAAATGCCCTCGATTCATACAAATTTATTTATTTATGTTATTTTAATTTATCTTCAGTGTTTATTTTCAGTCAGTTTTTATTTTTTCTATTCAGTTTAAAATCGGTACGTATAGTGTATTTCAGAAGTTAGTCCTTTTCGTACACAGATTCATTAATTCACAAATGAATGAATAGTGATACGAAAATACGAAACAAAACGAGCCAAGAAGAAGCAAGAAGAGTCAAGAAGTATAAGAAAAACTACGAAGAACTAAGTAGAGCCGTGAAGAGATGAGAAGATCCAAGACGAGCCAAGAACAGACGAGAAAAAGAAGCAAAAGCCAAGAAGAAAGGAAAGACGAGAAGATGCAAGAAGAGACTAGAATATACAAGAAATTTTAAAATAATAAATTCGTATAAACCAAACAGTCCTTTGTATCAGACGATTGCCGGTAGATGGCAACACTATCTATGCTACCTGTCACTTCTTGGTCGGCTATACTTTGACAATGTCGTGTAACCAATTCATTACAATAAAACTCACTTACAACATTTAATCCTGGTTTATTTTGCTTTCTATCCTTCAAGAAAAGCCAAAAAGACGATAAAATCCCAGAAGAAACAAGAAGAGACGAGAAAATCCAGTAAGTGACAAGAAGATACCAATCAGAGCCCAGAAGAGATGAGAAGAATCAAGAAGAGGCGAGCATTGGATGTGCTCGAAGAAGCAAAAAGAACCACTAAGACAAAATAAGAATCTAGAACAAACCAGAAGAAGCAAGAAGAGACAAGAAGGGGGAAAACACGAAGAGACGAGAAGAACCGAGAAGAGACGAGAAGGTCCAAGAAGAGGCAAGAAGAGAAGAGCCGAGAAGAGACGGGAGGATCAAAGAGGAGGCAAGAAGAGACAAATAGATCTAAGAAATAGCAAGAAGAGCCAAGAGGTGACAATACGAAGAAAAAAGGGCCAAGGAGAGTCAGAAAGACCCCAGAAGAGACAAGAAGAAGCAAGAAGAGAAGAGACAACAAAAGTCACGAAGGTGCGAGAAGAGCCGAGACGGGTCGAGAAGAGAGACAAGACCCAAGAAGAGACAAGAAACAGCAAGAAGAGGCGAGACGAAGTAAGAAAAGGGCCAAGGAGAGTCAGAAAGACCCCAGAAGAGACAAGAAGAAGCAAGAAGAGAAGAGACAACAAAAGTCACGAAGGTGCGAGAAGAGCCGAGACGGGTCGAGAAGAGACGACAAGACCCAAGAAGAGACAAGAAACAGCAAGAAGAGGCGAGACGAAGTAAGAAAAGGGCCAAGGAGAGTCAGAAAGATCCCAGAAGAGACAAGAAGAAGCAAGAAGAGAAAAGACAAGAAAAGCGACACGATCCAAGATCTGGGAAGGAAAGGGTATGAGGGGTGGGTAGGAATCTGCGGGTCGTGTGCCCAGGAGTGACGGACGTATGAATCCACCCCTCTCCCTGTAGTACAAGGCGATGTTCTGAGAGAGTACGGCTGGGATTAGATTACTAGTCCGAGGGACTCCCCCAGCCATTCTCTCCGGATCCAACCTACCAGGCAGCTGATGAGAAGAAACAAGAAGAAACAAGAAGAGACAAGAAGAAACAAGAAGAGACAAGAAGAGTCACGAATGGCCAAGAAGCGCCAAGAAGAGTCAAAAAGATGAAACAAGAAGCAAAAAGAGACAAGAAGAGTCAAGAAGAGATGAGAAAATCTAAGAAGAAGGAAGACAGAGAAAACATAAATAAAAAAAACATCATAACGCTCATTCCATTCCTTTGTTCCTGCCCATCCTAAATTCCAATATTGGCTTATTAGGTTGCCATGTATACCGGTCGATTAAACTCCAACCTCCTTCCCATCCTCAGAGCACGTCTTCCTAGTCCTAACAAATCAGTGCCCCTCGGTGTACCGGTCTCACCGGGACAGGAGTACTCCTGGCTGGGGGGTACAATCGTATCGTATCACTTTTAATGACTTTTCAAAGGAGGTGTTGAAGTTGCATGATTCTTAGTTGTCCGGCTACCGATTTATACATACGATACATTATGGCTACCATGATTTTATAAGCTTCAATAATACGCCAATCCCAAAAAAGTCGCCGACGATCAAAGTTTATATATAAATAAATTTGTCAAGACATCGTCCAAAGTAACTCTAAATGTTGTTGTCTCACAGGGCACCACTGGAATCTTATCACATTATTCGTTATTGATATCATCCAAAAATATTGTCATTCGCACTACAGTTTTTTTTTTTGGACGTCTAATAACCACTGGAGCGATTTTGGTCGAAAAATGGACTACTTTTATTTTTCTGCAATTGATTTCGGTCCAAAAATGGACCACATTTTCCTACCGTTTGTAAAACATTTATTGTAATTATTTTAAACAGTTCCTTGGCAAGCCATTTATTTTAAAACGAAGCTATTGAATTGCTTTATCTATTATGACCACAGATGTTGCAAATCCGAACTTCGTCGACTATTTTAGAACGATGTTAAAAATAAATTTTTAAAATATTTTTTTCCCGCTGAATTTTTGATTGGCTGTGGATAAAATTAAGTCCTTTTTTCTATAGATATGCAACTTTCATTATCAAGTATACCACATTCAACATACAGAAATCTAAAATATGACTCCAATAAGTATCTACGTTGACTTCAATAAGTATCCCTCACGGCAGTTTCAAGTAAAAAAACACACAGGATTCGCGCATTTTATAAACTTTATGATTTTTAATTTTTTTTTTATAAATTCTAAAAATATGAGATAAACGATAAAATATAGGTTAATTCATTGGCTATATAGCACTATAATAATTTTTATGTCTCCATGTTAAAATTCGAAGGAATGATTTTTTTAATGTTGGCGAAAAATTTAAAAAATGACCTTCTTCATGACTTCAAGCAATCGAGGCAAATTTATTTATGTCGCGTGAGCGCTCCAGTTGTTGAAAAAAAAAAAGGAAAAAAACTGTAGTGCGTATGACAATATTTTTAGATGTTATCAATAACGAATAATGTGATAAGATTCCAGTGGTGCCCCGGTTGGCTAGAATCGCTGCCTAAATCAGAATTTGTGAAACTACGATTTTAAAGACAAACATTTCCGGGTTACGAATAACCCGACATTATTTGAAAATCTCCTACTACCACCACAGTAAGCCGAAATGTGTGTATAATATGTACTTATAAATGTCCAGGATCTGCCCTGTGTGCCCTGGAGGATAAGAACCCGGCCATTGGCTCTGAGTCCATCATCAAACTGCTGGCTGAGGTGGACAAGCACATTCCCACGCCCGTCCGAGACCTGGACAAGCCTTTCATGCTGCCCGTGGAGAGTGTCTACTCCATCCCTGGACGTGGAACTGTTGTCACCGGCAGACTGGAGAGAGGTACGCTAATCATACTCCCATCTTCTTCCTCCTTATATTCTCCTGCTGCATACTCCTTTTTAGGTCCTTCCTTATAATGTGTGCAAACCATCTAAGCATCCGTTAGATATTTAAATTGTTAAATGTTAGGAAAGTCCAAAACCCAACGTCCTAACCTTCTTTTCCTTTCTGAGATGCAGATAGCCGAGCCTACAGACACCTCCTATCTGGATTGCCCGGGCTACACATACGAGGATCCGGCATCGGGATGTACTCCAAGTCTTATGAGGGCTTGATATTAATAAAGCTAGTGGGCCTGACGGAATACCTGCCCTGGTATTACAGAGGTGCGCTGCAGAAATAGCTCCAGTTTTGACGAAGCTTTTCAAAATGTCCCTGAAGTCTGGCTCTGCCCTCTGGTTGGAAAAAAGCGATCATTCACCCTATTCCAAAGAAGGGTGACCGCTCCAACCCAGCCAACTACCGCCCCATAGCGATCACATCAGTTCTGTCTAAGGTGATGGAACGTGTGATCAACGACAAAGTGCTCACATACCTCGAGAAGAATAAAATTATTAACCGTCAATACGGATTCCGGTGGAACCGCTCTTGCGGTGATCTTCTCGCGTATGTGACGCATGTTTGGGGGCGGTGCCTGGAACGTTTCGGTGAGACCCAAACGGTTGCACTGGATATTTCCAAGGCCTTTGACCGGGTTTGGCACCGAGGGCTTCTCAACAAACAGTCTTCTTACGGACTTCCCGCATCCTTGTGTGCGTGGATTGCCGACTTTTTGAGGGAGAGGTCGATTCAGGCGGTTCCTGACGGTTTCACCTCTTCCTCCCATTCGATAAATGCTGGCGTCCCACAAGGATCGGTTCTGTCACCGACTTTGTTTCTGTTGCACATCAATGACCTCTTGTCATGTGCACCGATTCATTGTTACGCGGATGACAGTACAGTCCATGATAGCTTTTTGTTTGACAAGCCCCCAAAGGGCACACAAACTCCAATAGCTCGGAGGGCTTTGAAGCAAAGAATGGACGATTACCTCGAAAGTGTTTTCTCTTGGGGTAAGAATAACCTCGTCGAATTTAATGTTTCAAAGACCCAATCATGTTTGATAACGTCTAAAAGGGATCGAAATGAAAATCTAGTCTCCTTCAACGGAAGCAATCTTCCGAACAGAACGTCCATCGATATGCTTGGTCTAACTCTAAGTGACCAGCTCAGGTACGGGGGCTCCATCGAAACCAGAGTTAAGTTAGCCTCTCAGAAACTGGGCGTACTGTACAGGGCCCGCAGATACTTTAATAGTACACAACTGCTAACCCTGTACAAATCGCAAGTGCGCCCCACGGTTGAATTTGGCAGCCACCTCTGGTCTGGAGCTCCAAAATACCTAAAAAAAACTCTTGACTCTGTGCAGAAACGGGCGGTCCGTTTGATAGATTCTCCCATCTTAACAGACGGACTGCAATCTTTAGAGCACAGGCGTCAGGTGGGAATGCTGTCCTTGTTCTACCGGTATTACAATGGAAGATGCTCCGAGGAACTAGCGTCATTGATCCCCTCGGCACCGGTGCATTGTCGGGAAACACGCCAAACACGCGCCCAACATTTGTACACGGTTGACATTAGTCACATGAGAACGGGTCGTTTCTATGACTCGTTCTTGAGTTCAACGGCTCAAAATAAATAAATAAAAAAAACCTGATTTATTTACTTTTCTCAACCTTTTGACTGCTTTAATTAGTTGAAGTTTTTCAGTACCCACTTGCGTCTTTTAACTATGTATTTATTTATCTTGAAAATAGAACACAATGACTTAACATGGTTTTTTTTTTACATTGACTCGACAGAGGTGGCCTTTAGGAAGATAATTTCCCTAAGGGCCAATGTTATCTGAGGTGCTGTGTGGAGGTTTTTTTGAGGAGAGGAAGCAATGAACATTGGTCTTGAAGAGACCCATGTAGGAAGGAGGAAACACAGAAACCGGAAAATCATTCCACAGCCTAGCTGTTGAACTCAAGAACGAGTCGAAGAAGCGACCTGTTCTCATGTGACAAATGACCATGCACATATATTGGGCGTTTGGCGTGTTTTCCGACTACGCATCGGTGCCGAAGGGAACGATGACACTAGTTCCTCGAAGCATCTTCCATTGAAATACCGGTAGAACAAGAATGTCAGATAGAAAGAAAAGATTATGATGTGCATTGAGAAATAAAATCCGTGGCAGATTAGAGGAGAATGATTTTTTTTTTAGAATTTCAAAATCACTTTTTTTTAAATAAAGGTGAACATTCCCGGGTTACTAATAACCTAGCAATATGTATTTGAAAATATCCTACTATCACCACAGTATGCGAGAAATGTTGCTTGTGTCGTGATGGACGACTTAAAAAGTCAGCCATTGTGGGGTTACTATAAGCTGTTTATTATCTTTTAAACGCGTCGGAAGCATAGGCCCGTTAGTTACTGAAAAAAATTAAACTGTTAGGATAAAATTTAATTACTCTGAAAAAATAAAATAAAATATTTTTGGTTCTCTAGTGAAGTAGATTCACCAGTTTTCTGCTTATACTGTGAGTTTCCAATCATCAATTCGTAACTGGATCCAATTGTAATCAAAGCAAATGACTAAATAATTCTTATTTTGGTTACAGGCATCGTCAAGAAGGGGATGGAATGTGAGTTTGTGGGCTTCAACAAGTCCTTCAAGTCCACAGTGACGGGAGTGGAGATGTTCCACCAACTGCTGGACGAGGCTCACGCGGGAGACCAGTTGGGCGCACTGGTGAGAGGAATCAAACGCGACGACATCCGCAGAGGGATGGTGATGGCCAAGCCGGGGACCGTGAAGGCGGAGGACCAGATCGAGGCTCAGGTCTACATACTCAGTAAGGAGGAGGGCGGCCGCTCCAAACCTTTCACCTCCTTTATCCAGCTGCAGATGTTCTCCAAGACCTGGGACTGCTCCACCATTGTCAACATCCCCGACAAAGACATGGTCATGCCTGGGGAGGATTCCAAGTAATTATTTCTCTGCTATCAATCACACTAATTTCTGTTGTAGGTCTGTCTAATATAACTCTGGTTCAATGAACTTAGATTTGTTTTCAATTTAAGTGTCATTTTTTAAATTGGATCTGATTGTCTTGAGAATGTATACATGCAATAAAAAGTACCTACTAGTAATACAATATTTTTTAACACAAAATTATTTTAGTTCTTTATTTGAATGGTATATTTCTTTTGTTTAAATGTTTAGGGACTAATTATTGTTTCAGAGAATTTGAACAATTCATTAAATTTCAAAGTAATATTTCAAGTTCAGTACTTAGTTAATAACAGAACTGGAAAAGGACTATATGCGTTAAAAATACGACAGCAGTCAAGTACAATAAGCGTGTTTACACGTCAGCGCGTGTGTCTCCATAGAAACCGTTATAATTCCGTTATTGTTTTAGTTACATCCGTAAAATAAAAAGTGAAAGGTTGATAGTGAATCATGCTGCACATCTCTATTCAAGTTGTCCATAGAAATACATAAAAAGAACATTCTGTCAGACGCGCAGTCTGACACATAATTTATGCCGCCAAATTTCCTACGGGCGGCCGACATTGTTAATTTCTATTAAATATTTTTCTATGAAATGATAAAAAAGTGAGGTGACAAAAGTGTTGATTACACATTTATACAATAGAATAAGTATTGTTGTTAACATAATCTGTGATTTTATTACCGTTTTCACATAAAAACATCACGTGAGTCATTTTCACATTTTTTTAATGTTTGCATTCTAAATTTTAATATTTACAAATGTTAATATTTATTTGTAATATAATAATTCGAAAGCTTATTTTGTAACCTGTCTAAAACAGTTTTTACTATTCGGCTACGTTCAGAAATGTTTCATTTATAGAGCTTTAATTGTAAAGCGGTAATAATACAAAGTTTTCGTAAAATGTCATTTCATTTAACCGCTGGGAGGCCGGAGACGCGCCGGCGCGCGCGTCATATGCGCATGTGCGAGAAAATAATTCAAATATTTGATTAATACTTCCGACAAAAAACTTTTGGTCTACGATTTTGGCCCTTCTATGTACACAATTTGTAGGAAGAACAGTGTCAGAATCGCTTGCGCCGTCATTACTCTCGGAGACGCTACAAGTTTCATTCACCTTGTCACCCTGGAATATTTTTAAAACGATTTCTTCTATGACAATCGGCTGTCAGAATTTGCCGCGAATTTAACGGTCGCAATTAATGCGTGTATCGCGAATAAAACGATCATAAAACCTATTAATTTACGTAATAAATGCAAGTAATGTGGTTTTCGTAGATAGTTTATTGTGATGTGAACGTGTTTCAGTTAATAAAATATACAATAGCTCAAAATTTATCAACAAAACATTCATTACAAGCAATAATTGTCAGCCTGAAACACTCATTTACATTGAAAAATCTTCCGAGAAAAGATACTTGCCGCCAACGGGACTTGAACCCGTGTAATAATTGTTACCCTTTGTGCTATGCATAAACATCTTGTCTAAACGTCAGTTTATAAATTAAAAAATAATAATTAACAAAACATTCAATTCAAAATTCAAAGTGGTGGTTTTTTAGTGTTTTTTTGCGAAGTTCCGCGAATTTCCGCTAAATGTCATGGCCTTTGACCGGTTAACCTGTCAAAGGCCCGCAAATTCCAGGAAAAATACGGAAATTTCGTAACAAAACACGATTTTGAATTTTGAATTAAATGTTTTGTTGATTAATTTTGAGCTATCGCATATTTCATTGACTGAAATACGTTCCTAGAACAATAAACTATGCACCAAAACAACATTACTTGCGTTAATTACGTAAATTAATAGGTTTTATGATGTTTTAGTCGAGGAACACGCGTCAAAACTGACAGCTTCAATTTGCGCCAAAAATGACATTTCGATTCCACAGATAAAAATCATTTAAAAATAATCTGGTGTTGTCAGATGAATGAAACTAGTGGCTATATCATCAATGATGTTGGCGCAAGCGATTCTGACCTTGTTTTCATACAAATTCTGTACATAGAAGGGTCAAAATCGCGGTCAAACTTTTTTATTTCGAAATATTTTTTTCGCGCATGCGCAAAAGCTGCGCGCAATTCCGCGGCTCCGGCCGTTTACAGGTTAAGACACCAAAAGCTAATATTCTCGAAAATTCGGAGGGGTTAACTTCACAATTTAATGAATTGTTCAAATTCTCTGAAACAACCCGTCCTTAAGGTTAATCTTGACAAGTAAAGTTAGATTTTGTGATTTTTCAAGGGACTGCACTTTTCCATTTTCAAGAATGTGTTTTTTTTACAAACTAACTAGATTTACTGACATGATTATTCCTTGATTTTTCACCTGTTTGTTCTAGTATAACTATAAAATTGGGTTAAAAATAAACATTTACCCATCAATAGACATAGGATTTACATTATTTTTGCATTAACATATTTGAGAATTTCTCTGTTATTTTTGATATTGAAATGGTTTGAAAAAATTTCTCAAAAATGAGTCCCCCCCCCCCATGTAATGTATTTTCTTATTTTACACTGTCTATATATTTTTGTGTTATTTTTTAATCACAGATTGATTTTGAAACTGGTGAAGCCGATGGTTTTGGAAGCTGGTCAGAGGTTCACCTTGAGGAACGGAGTCATCACCCTGGGAACCGGAGTGGTCACCAAAATCCTGCCCCGCCTCGATGAAAATGCACGCAGCACTCTCTTGCAAGGAAAGAAGGCCAGGGAAAAGGCCAACAAACAATAAATTATAAGCCCCAATATTTTTAAATGAGTTAATTATGTCTTAAGAGTTAGAAAATAGCAATATGTATGATATGACATACCCTCTTCTATTAACATTCTATAATATTGTATTCTTGCGAAATGTTCACATTTTATGATAGATAATATTCTATACAAATAATACACGTATATGTATTGCCTTAGTATTTCAAATGTTCACTTATTTAGCTTACTAAAGTATGCAATAATATTGTGTATTAGAAATACAACCATAAAATGCAACAGCTCGATTTGAATTTTATGGTTTGTGAATAAAAACATAGTTGAGATTGTATGTGTTGAAAGATGATTAAAAAACTTTTTTTGTTACAACTTGGCTTATATTAATTTATTTCTACCTCCTCGAGCATGGCAAGAAATTTGTTTCCATAATATGTGACCCTTAAGTACAAAAAGCATACAACCGAGTTGACAGGAAAAATCTATGGAAGGTGTTGTCAAGTATGAAATAAATACAAATCTCATACAGGCAATTGCGTCTGTACGAGGGAATCATTGCATGTGTTAGAGTCAACGGTGGTTTTACGGGGTGGTTTGATATAAAAAGTGTTAAGTAAGGCTGCGTAATGTAATGATTCAATCTGCCACCAAACGCTTTTTAAAAAAATTAAAAAACATAGGCATCAAAGACAAGGAACTCCCAACTATTAAAAAGTTATATGAGTAACAGAACACAGCAAGTAAAAATTAACAACCATATTAGCAAGCCACTACCAATTACATATGGAGTTCAACAAGGAAGCATACTAGGGCCCGTTCTTTTCACTATTTACATTAATAAACTTTGCAGCATGAAAATAGACGGTGAAATAGTTAGTTATGCAGACGACACAGTTTTACTCTTTAAATCTAAAGATTGGAAAAATGCACACAACATAGCGAATTTAGGAATCAGGTGATTGAAATCATGGCTAGACTCAAACATACTTACACTAAACATATCGAAAACAAAATTCACAACGTACAGTATAAATAGCACAGGACAGCCAAAATATAACGCAAACACCATAAAAATACACGAATGTTTAAACACCAACATTTGCGTTTGCCCTCCTCTAGAAAAAAAAGAACAAATAAAGTATCTAGGAATCATAATTGACCATAACCTTAGATGGACAGATCACATCCAACAAGTCACAAATAAACTCCTCAAAACGATACACATTTTCCTAAACATAAGAAACATATACAAAATACAACAAATGAAAACAATATATTTTGCTCTATGTCAGTCTATAATAGAATATGGAATAATTGCTTGGGGAGGAGCAACAAACTCAGCTATCGAACACCTGGAAATTGCGCAGAAAACGATCTTAAAGGTAATACTTAAAAAACAGAGACTTACTGATACAGACCAAATATTCAACCATTGTGACGTACTAGACATACGGCAATTATATGTTAAATCGCTACTAAATTACATTTTTGACCAAAAAAACAACCTTCAACAAACACAAAATATCGCAAACAGACCAGTTAGTTAGACAAGCATACAAAGAAAACTTAAAAACTCCGACGGTAAATACAAGCTTTGGACAAATTACCAATATCACGCTATTAAAGCATTCAACAGTCTAACACTTGAAAATGACTCGCAACAATAACATTTGGCTGTCATCAGTTCTTTTGTTTTGCTCTTTCAAAAAATATTCTTAAACCAATCTTTTTATTGTGTTTTGGCTGTAAAAAGTTTAGTGTGTTGGAATCTTCTCCCCCCTGATCTTCCAGGAGTCACTTCTTGCTGCTCATTTTCAGATATTTATATAATTTTTTTACTTCTGTCACTTTTTATATTAGCTGTAATTTTTTGAACAATGGAGGAGGATTTCCCTCCTGTACCCCTTACAAAGCCCCCAGATCCCCCTCCTGACCCTCCAGATGGAGACATTTCAGATAAAATAGACTTTTCAGAACATTCAAACATTTCAGACAATGAATCTGTCATCCTAACCTCAATTAAAAAAAGAAAATTTAGTCCCCTTTCCCCAAAAAAACATGATTCGCCTTTGTCTTCTCAGTCCCCTCCAGCTCTTCCTCAACCTCCTCCAACAATCTTTTACTCTACTCATTCCCGTGGCCCCTACATTGTATATGCGCAAAAAACTGAACAAGGTAAAACCATCCATCCTCTTGAATTTGGTAAATTTCTTTCAAATAACAAGAACCTTTCGATTAAACCTGGAGGTGTTAAAGCCGAGGGTCGCTTCCGAATCTCTGTTGAATTCCTGTCAGGTTCAGCCGCCAACAACTTTATCAAAAATATATTTATTTCATCAAATTCTAAATTCAAGGCGTACATCCCAACTTTCAATGTCACTCGAATGGGCCTGGTCAGGGGTATCTCGACCGATCTGTCCATTCCAGAAATCCTGTCCTCACTTTCAACCCCCCAACATATCGGCAATCCCATAAAAGCCAGGAGGCTAAATTATAAGGACACCTCTGAGGGCATCGTTTCCTGGAAGCCCTCCCAATCTGTCGTCATCACATTCGAAGGACAATCTCTTCCCTCCCATATTTATTTATTTTTCAACTCCTTACCAGTTGAAATGTACACTTATCCCACCACTCAATGTTACAACTGCTGCCGTTTTGGTCATACCAAAGCTGCATGCAGATCCCCTCCCAGATGTTTCAAATGTGGAGAAAACCACTCGGCTGACCAATGTTCTTCTCTCTCTTCACCTAAATGTTTTAACTGCTTAGGCGCTCATTCCGCCATTAACTCTTCTTGCCCCGAACAATCTCGCCAAAAAAATATAAAAATTTCTATGGCCTCTGAGAACTTGTCTTTTCTGCAGGCTTCTAAATTATTCCCGCCTGTCAAAAAATCATTTTCCGAGGTTTTATCCAGTAACTCTTCATCCAACCCTCTCGCCTCCTCCTCAACATCTTCCCGTTCAACAAAATTCACATACAAAAACCCTATCTCTAAACAGGCTCGTGGATACGATCAGCAACAACACAACTCACTTCTCTTAAATCCCAATGGTTCCCCTCTTTCACACGCCACAAATGGGTGCGCAAACAATTATAATTCATCCTCAACAAACTATCAAAAGCTTTCTGAACAACTCTCCCAAGATAATTCTTCATTTATTCAAACTCTTATTATGCTTCTAATTGACCTAATTTCTTCTCAAACTAATCTACCGTCCAACGCTGCTTCTATTATTTCCACATTAAAATCATTTATTCAAAATGGCTCTTCAAGATGTCAGAATTCTTCAGTGGAATAGCCGCAATGCTATTTCTAACAAATCAAACCTTCTTAACCTATTAAATTCAAACCTTGTTTCTGTGGCTGCTGTCTCGGAGACATGGTTTACTCCATCCACCCACTTTAATGTGGGAGGGTACTCCTGTCTCCGCGATGATCGCCCGGAAGGTACGGGCGGAGGTGCTGCCCTTTTTATTAAAAAATCCCTTCCGTTTTTCCCAATAAATAATATCAAACCCCCCAATGCTGACTTTCAAATGGTTGCAGCTAAAATAAAGGACACTTCCTTTGTTTCTATCTATCTTCCCCCAACATCGCACTTCAATAAACAAGCGTGGTTGCAAATTGTCCGTCAACTAAGCCCTCCTTTCTTTTTATTGGGTGATTTTAATGCCCATTCTCCCGTCTGGGGTTCTGCTTTCTGTGATCGAGACGGTCGAAGTGTGATGGATTTCCTAGATGAATCCAACCTTTTTCTTTTGAATGACGGATCTCCTACTAGAATCTCTCGCCCCAACACAAACCCCAGTGCAGTGGATCTCTCCATATGCTCTATTAATCTGGCATCTCTCTCCTCGTGGGTGGTGTCCCCCGACCCTTGCTCCACTGATCATTTCCCGATCACCATCACTTATCAAACTTCTTTCCATTCAGACAAGTCCCATATTTCGACAAAGATTAAAACAAAACACACCAAATGGGACGAATTTAACTCACATATGGATAAGTTTATACAAAATTTATCCTATACCGATACATTATCTGTCAAAGATGACTACGATAACTTCAAATCAATGCTCGTAACTGCAATCAATAAATCAAATCCTCCCCCTAAAACCAAATCTCTCAAAAAACTCCCTCCAACTCCCTGGTGGGATGAGGAATGTTCCAAAGTAGTGAGAATTCGGAAAGCTAAATCTCTTTCCTATCGTCACAATATGACTATGGAGAACTATCTCATATACAAAAATGCCGAAGCGAATGCCAAAAGGGTATTGAGGTCAAAAAAAAAATCCGGGTGGTACAACTTCTGCAGTTCAGTATCTCCGAACACTCCAATTTCGGAAGTTTGGTCTATGATTCGAAGATTTCGATCCTCCTTCAGTCCAACATCTCCTCGAGCTTCTCATTCTAAATGGATGGACGAGTTCTTGGACAAAATTGCCCCCCCTTCTGTACCTAACTTAGATGAAATAACTCCAATCCACAACACTCCTATGTCTGATCATTGGCTTGACTCTCCATTCACTTTAATTGAATTAAAAAATTGTTTATCAACAGTCAAGGACTCATCTCCAGGCAGAGATGGTATACCTTATAGCATTATCAAAAATAGTAATGATAATGTTCTAAATCACTTTTTAAGCATCTTAAATAAAATCTTCCAGACTGGCATAATACCTGATGACTGGAGTTCTCAAATAATCATCCCAATTCTAAAATTAAACAAATCACCCAATTCTGGATCCAACTATAGGCCAATTGCTCTTTCATCCACCCTTAGTAAAATTTATGAAAAATTAATTAAAAACCGGTTAGAATTTTTCGTCGAGAGTAATCATCTTCTCTCTCCATCCCAATTTGGATTTAGGAAAAAGAAATCTACACAAGATAACCTTGCCATCATCAGCACTGATATTAATTTATCCATTTCTAACAAAGAAGTATGTCTTGCAGTCTTTATAGACATAGAAGGCGCCTTTGACAATGTTTCCATCCCAATTCTTAAAAAAAACTTTTAGGCCTTGGCTTACCCCTCATGTTTGTCCAATCTATTATTAATCTTTTTCTCGATAGGAAAATTTTCATTGAGCTACCAGATGTTACTCCTCAGAGTAGGTCAATTTGGAAGGGTTTACCCCAAGGCGATGTATTATCCCCCTTACTGTATAATATATACACACACGATATGCATGTCACCATTCCCCCTCAAGTAAAAGTCGTTGAGTTCGCAGATGACATAGCTTTCTTCTTATCATCCAAAATCATTCCATCCGCCGTCAAATATCTTAATGAAGCCATGGATGCCCTTTGCACATGGCTTACTTTAAATGGTCTTGAACTTTCAGTACAAAAGAGTCAGTGTGTTACCTTCTCAAATCGTCATAATAATCCCCCTGTTCAAATTTTATTTAAAAACTCTCCAATCCCCAATGCTTCCGAAGTAAAATTTTTGGGAGTAACATTTGATAGGAAACTTAAATGGTCTTCCCACATTAATAATATAGTTACTAAATGTGAAAAAATTTTAAATATTATCAGATCATTGACTGGCGTTTGGTGGGGTGCTCATCCTATCTGCATTAAGTTGCTCTACAATGCACTTATTCGAAGTCATCTCGACTATGCCTGCCCACTTTTTAGTACTGCATCCAAAAATGCACTCAGTAAATTAGACAAAATTCAATCTAAGTCATTGCGAATAATAACAGGCGCGATGCAATCGTCGCCCATCAATTCCCTTCAAGTAGAATGTTCTGATCCTCCTCTTTATTTAAGGCGTCAATTATTTGCTGACAAATTTGTTCTTAAATGTTTAAATTCTAAAAGTCATCAGATTATTCCCAGAGTCTCGTTGTTCAACGACTCAACACATTCATCTACAATCAGAGCTCGAACTAAACCTCTCCCTGCCATTTGTAAAAATTTTCGCTCTCTCTCAGAGCTTCAAATTATCAAAAATGATATTCTTCCTTTGTACAAATTAAAATATAGTCACGTCACCCTATCCCCAACGATTTTAGAGGGGATCGGCATCCTTAAAAGTCATTCCAATCTCCCAGCCCGTACTGTCAATAATATGTTCAATGACATTATTTCTTCTAAATGGCCCAACTCTTCTCTTTTATTTACTGATGGCTCCAAATCTCCGGACTCTCCTAACTGTGGTATTGGTATTAACGTTTACCACAATAATTCTAATGAAAGAATATTTTATTCAATTTCAAACCAATTTTCAATATTTTCTGTCGAGTGCATTGCGATTATTGAATCTCTCAAATATATAATAAAAAATAATTTTGAACATTCTCTTGTTCTCTCTGACTCTCTCAGTTCCCTCCAAAAACTTAAAACAAGTCCTCTTCTTCATCCTGATGATCACTTTGTATGTCTTATTCGAGTATTGATAACCTCCATTCAAAGCTCTGGAAAAACTGTCACTCTGATTTGGATTCCTGGACATGTTGGCATAGTGGGTAATGATATTGCTGATTCCTTGGCAAAACAAGGAGCGTCTAACCCTACCGTTACCCTCGTAAACCATATTCCCCTGTCTGATATTTTTTCCATCATCAAAGATAGATCCCGCAATGTTTGGACAGAGTATTGGAACATTGCTAGTCAATCCAAGGGTGCCCGCTACGCCTCAATACAAAGGACTATCCCATCAAAACCGTGGTTTCAAAAATTCCCCCATTTTTCCAAAAAAGAAATTTCCTTACTTATTCGTATGAGAATCGGACATTGTTCCGTTCCTTCTCACCTTTATAAAATTCATGTGCTTGACTCCCCAGATTGTACGTTCTGTGGTCTAGATGTGGGAACTTTAGATCACATATTTTTTGATTGTCCCTCTCTAAATAAATATCCTCTCTTCTATCAAGCGTTATCAAAAATTGCCTCTCCTCCATTCAACATCTCATCTCTTCTAAGTCTGAACTCTACTCCAATCTTCCATAAAATTCTGAAATTTGCACATTTAAATAAAATTAATATATAAATTCACCTTTCCTTTCTCTGTAATTATAAATGATGGCCTAGAACACCCTTGAAGGGTGAAAGCCAGAAATAATTGAAAAAAAAAAAACACTTGAAAATAAAATTGAGGAAAACAAAAATAAATTCCGACACAAAATTACAAAATGAATTAAAGACCAAAATAGACAATACTAACAAAATATCATAGCATAAAATAACAAAACATATAAGTAACACACAAAACCAATATAAAACACAATCACACACAACACGTATTAAAAATATCGTTTTTAACCTTATATAATATTATTTATTCTTAATTTTACGTTAATTCTAAATCTCTAATTTTTAAGTTTAATTTATCTTAATCGTATGTTTTTTATTTACTTTTTTTCGCCAATGTTATGTATATATATATTTATATGTATTGTGTATAATTTTGTATATGAAATGGAGGCCTCAGCACGGGTAAACCACCCAGTGAGGCCAACATCATTGAATTATGTAAAAAATGTAAATAATATTGCATCAAATAAATAAATAATAATAAATGTCATCACGGTTATTCAATCTATATATATATATTTTTTTTTACATTAACTCCACACAGGAGGCCTTGAGGAAAATAATTTCCCTCAGGGCATATGTCATCTGGGATGCTGTGTGGAGGGTCTTTTTGAGGAGAGGAAGGAATGAACATTGGTCTTGAAGAGACCCATGTTGTAGGAAGGAGGAAACACAGAGGCCGGCAAATCATTCCACAGCCGAGCTGTTGAACATAAGAACGAGTCGAAGAAACGACCTGTTCTCATGTGACAAATGTCAACCGTGTACAAATGTTGGGCACGCGTTTGGCGTGTTTACCGACTATGCACCGGTGCCGAAGGGATCAATGATGCTAGTTCCTCGGAGCATCTTCCATTGTAATACCGGTAGGACAAGGATAGCATTCCCACCCGACGCCTGTGCTCTAAAGATTGCAATCCGTCTGTTAAGATGGGAGAATCTATCAAACAGACCGCCCGTTTCTGCACAGTCGAGGGTATTTTTCAGGGATTTTGGAGCTCCAGACCAGAGGTGGCTGCCAAATTCAACCGTGGGGCGCACTTGCGATTTGTACAGGGTTAGCAGTTGTGCACTATTAAAGTATCTTCGGGCCCTATATACAGTACGCCCAGTTTCTGGGAGGCTAACTTTACTCTGGTTTCGATGGAGCCCCCATACCTGAGCTGGTCACTTAGGGTTACACCAAGCATATCAATGGAGGGCCTGTTCGGAAGATTGCTTCCGTTGAAAGAGACTAGATTTTCATTTCGATCCCTTTTAGACGTAATCAGACAAGATTGGGTCTTTGAAACATTAAATTCAACGAGATTATTTTTACCCCAAGAGAAAACACTCTCTAGGTAACCGTCCATTCTTTGCGTCAAAGCCATACGAGCTGTTGGAGTTTGTGAGCCCTTTGGAGGCTTGTCAAACAAAAAGCTATCATGAACTGTACTGCCATCCGCGTAACAATGAATTGGTGCACATGACAAAAGGTCGTTGATGTGCAACAAAAACAAAGTCGGAGACAGAAGTGGGAGGAAGAGGTGAAACCATCGGCTACCGTCTGAATCGACCTCTCCCTCAAGAAGTCGGCAATCCACGTACACAAGGATGCGGGAAGTCCGTAAGAAGGCAGTTTGTTGACAAGTCCTCGGTGCCAAACCCGGTCAAAGGCCTTGGAAATGTCCAGTGCAACCGTTTGGGTCTCACCGAAACGTTCCAGGCATCGCCCCCAAACATGCGTCACATATGCGAGAAGATCACCGCACGAGCGGTTCCACCGGAATCCGTATTGACGGTCGTTAATAATTTTGTTCTTCTCGAGGTATGTGAGCAGTTTGACGTTGATCACACGTTCCATCACCTTAGACAGAACTGATGTGATCGCTATGGGGCGGTAGTTGGCCGGGTTGGAGCGGTCACCCTTCTTTGGAATAGGATGGATAACCGCTTTTTTCCAACCGAGGGCACAGAGCCAGTCTTCAGGGACATTTTAAAAAGCTTCGTCAAAATTGGAGCTATTTCTGCAGCGCACCTCTGCAGTACCAGGGCAGGTATTCCGTCAGGCCCACTAGCTTTATTAACATCAAGCCCTCGTAAAACATGGTGTACTTCTCGATGCCGGAACCTCAGCTTTTTCATACGAAAACCGCAGTGAGGAACCGACGACGGGACAGCACCTTGGTCATCGAGGGTTGAGTTATCCGCAAACATTTTACCTAATAAGTTAGCATTTTCGGTGGCGGTGTTTGCTAGTGAGCCGTCAGGTCTGGTAAGAGGCGGCAGACTGGATTTGCAGAAATTGTGACCTATTGAGCCCGCAAGCGACCAGAATTGCCTGCTGCCATGCGGGCATGCAGCCAGCTTTCTACTGATCTGCTGGTTGTGCTCAAATTTTGACCTATTTATGATTCGCTTGGTTTCCTTTGCCATTTTGTTGTAAGCTGTTCTGTCTTCGGATGTTCTAGATGTGTTGTAGGCTCGGTAAGCCGCGTTTTTTCGTCGCACTGCTTCAGCGCATTGTCGACTCAACCACGGCTTTGAGCCTACACCAGTTTCCTTAACAGTAGATTGGATGAAGCCATCCATCGCGGATGTGATAACTTCACCAATTTCCTGGGCACATCTTGAGGGATCCGAAGACCGAAAACAGACAGCTGACCACGGGAAAGCATTAAAATGTGCCGGCAGACCGAACTAATCTGCTGACCTATAATGCCAAACTTTTCTCTTCAGCCTCTCGTTTGATGGTCTGAAGTTTACAGGGATTGATGTCGTCACCAGGCAGTGGTCGGACGATCATAAAGGCGCTGTGACTTCAATCTTGTAACCGTGTGGCACAGAAGTTAAAAATAGGTCTAACAGATTGGAACGGTGAGTCTGGACATCAGGAACCCTTGTGGGCTCCTGAACCATTTGTTCCAATCCGTAGCAAAGGGCAAAGGATTCCGCTTGGCGTCCAGCTGAGTCTGTTGATCCTGAGAACTTCAACCAAGGTTCGTTATGAACATTGAAGTCCCCCAGGACCACAAACTCTGCCGTAGAGTAGCGGCGCTAGAGGTCATCAATAGTGTCGCTTAAGTGTTTGAAGAGCTCATACGTGTCTGATTCGCTAAGGTTCGGTGAGCGGTTTAAACGCGCATAGAATCTTACCGTACTGGCAAGATTGACGCGTACCCACATTATGTCGAATCTGGAGTTTTCCAGATTCAACAGTCGCACATAGTTGACGTCAGCTCGACTATAGAGACAGACACCTCCTTTAGGTCTGAACTTGCCTGCGAGGGTGAAGCCCGGGAAATCCAGATAGGAGGCATCTACAGGCTTAGCTATCTGTGTTTCGGACAGGAAAAGTAGGTTGGGGTGTTGAGAAAAAAGATGGTGGTGGACAGAGTTTAAATTGGTGTGCAGGCCGCGAATGTTGGTGTAATTCACCAACAGTTTTGGCCTGCACCGGGGACGCCTACTCCTCGCCGCTGAAATGACGTTAATTGTTGATGGTTGTATATTCATGATTTTATTTGTAGGGTTATTTAGTGTGATATGAGAGGAAGGAAGGTCTGGGATGGAAAAGGTAAAAGGGTGGGTAGGATGCTGGGGTTCAGAGTTTCCAGGAATGACGGACGTATGTATCCAACCCACCCACTGTGGTGCAAGGCGATAGGAAGGGAGAGTCCGGCTGGAGAGGTCGCCCAATGCGCCCCAAGCGCTACTGCTGGGTCCCCTCCGGTCACGAACCGGCACAACAGCAGTGGCGGGGTTTTTACACTCGTTGATGGGGCAGCCCACCCTCAGTCGTGAGCCTGAGGGTCGGGCCCCTGTACTACCGAGCGGCCCGGACAGCGGTAACCGGTTGTAAAGGGTCTCCCTCAACCAGCATCTCCCAATCCGGCCCGCCACGCAGAAGGTGGGCCGACGAACCCGCCATCAAGACCTGGACAAACATTACCCCAAGAACCCGGGCACCCCTGCTAAGTCACCAAACGTAGCGAACCACTTGGGGTGACCTGTGGCAGAGGTGTTGGTCATCCAATAAATGTTTCCCAGGGCGGCGGTACTCATACCCGCCTACAAAATTAAAAATGGATGGATAATTGTATGCAAGAATTGAAACAGGTGAGATTGGGCGCGAAATTGAGTAATCTGAAAGTATGTTGCCTGTTTTACGCTGTTGATGTGGTGCTGATTTCTAACACCATGGAAGATCTACAGTCTCTTGTGTCTAGGATGAACGAAGTATGTCTGAAGAATGAGTTAATGATGAATGTAAGTAAGTCTAAAGTCATGGTGTTTGAAAGAGAGAGTACGAAAACAGTGTGCAATATAGTTGTGAATGATAAATACTTGGAGCAGGTGTATCTGGGTAGTATGTTCACGAAAGATGGGAAGGCTGATAAGAGATATTGAAAGAAGGGTAAATGCGGGTAACTCCATTAATGAAAGAATGAATGCTAATGGCAGTAATAAAAAACTGTCGCGAAAAAGAAGCGAAGCTAGCCGTCCACAATGAAGTGCTGGTACCTACCCTGATGTATGGCAATAGTGCCTCCCACACGACCGAGTCCCGCGCCACTTCAGGCCGCTGCTCAGAAAAGTAAAGACTGATAAGGTTTACAGCGCAGTTCACTGTGAGAGAAAGGATGAAAGTAGACTGAATGCAGTTGAAATGAGATCCCTGAGACGTGTGTGTGGTAAAACCATGCATGATCGTGTGAGAAATGTGGAGATCCCCAAAGAATGCAAGGTAGATGTAAGCGTAAGTTAAGAAAGGATTCGTTTCGAATTTCCGCACACTGTTCGGGACTGTTATTTAATTAATTGGAGCCTAATTTAATTGGAGCCTAATAATAAATTTACTAAAGAGCAGATCGCGAAAATAATACCGCGAACTAACGACATATTAGGAACCATCGCCCAAATGGCAGTAAAAATGGCAAACCTTGAGGGCGAGTTAACGGTTCTTAAAAATGCAACTCCAAATGCGTGCTCCCCACAAGCCCAAACCCAAACTGTCTGTGAAATTCTCGCAGAAATGAAAGAACAGAGTTACAGAGACAAAAATCTGATAATTCTCAACATTCCAGAGAATACGTCAACATCTCAAACTGAATCATTAAATAGTGACATCGCATCAGTTAAAAAAATTATCTCCGATATGGATATCTCAACAACAAACCTCGACTTAAAAATCTACAGATTGGGTAATAGGAAAGCCGACAAGCCGAGAGGTATAAAAGTTGAATTTCCGGAAGCAAAATGGCCGAAAATACTACTAAAAAAGAAAAATACATTGAAAAACAATATCCGAATATACCAAGACCAGACTTTTCTACAACGCAAACAATTAACTGACTTAAGAGATGAATTAGAAAAAAGAAAGTCTTCTGGTGAAGCGTACATAACAATTAAATACCTAAACAACAATCCTACAATTGTTAAAACACACTAAAAAAACTAAACACTAAAAATTTTATATATTATCAAAATGTACGAGGTCTACAAACACAATTCCAGGACCTGATTGACACAGAAGTGGGAATCTTTAATCATACCCAGAATCTTTCTGATCATAAAAATATTGCAGAAAAACTACAAAAACACATTAGAATAAAAAATATATCACGTCACAAACATCCGAGTACGTCAAAAGGAAAAACCTCATGTCCTTTATGTACCTAAATGTGAGAAGCTTGAAAGGTAAACTAGATGACATCAAATGCCTTCTAAAATCCACGATATCGAACTTCAACATTATCCTCCTGTGTGAGACCTGGCTCAAAGAAGCCGACCTAAAGTACGTCAACCTAGAAGGATACAAACACGAAGCATCTTGCCGGCCGCAGAGAGCTGGTGGCGGAGTCTCTATATTTATAAAAGATTCTCTGGAATACAATGTGATTAATAACACTAGTGACCCCGACAACAACTTTCTATGGCTTCATGTAAACAAACTCAATTTAAAAATAGGTTTAGTGTATAAAAAACCAAATACTGTTTTCAAAGACTTCCTGGAAACACTGTCCTCTCATCTCGAATCATATAAAAGAAGTATTGTATTTGGAGACTTCAACATAAATCTGCTTGACTCAACCAACGCACATACTTGTAAATATACGAATACAATTAGATTTAATAATTACACTATTTTGAACAAAATAAACAAAAAACATGCCACACGCATCACAGAAAATACAAACACAATCATAGATCATATACTTACAGATACAAAACTATCGTATTCACTTACGAATTGTGATAATTCCATATCTGATCACAATATACTACTCCTTGATGTAATTCACACATATGTTAAAAACACATCTTTAAAATAGTCCCAAAAATACACACATATTAATCTTGATAATCTAAAGAATGATGTCATGCAAAACCCCTTACATTTAAATTTGAATGACAACTTGATATTAAATTATGATAATCTTGTAAACTACCTGACAACAAAAATTAATTCTAATAGTACCACAAAAATTAAAACCAAAAACATAAATAACCCAGACTGGATAACAAAAGACCTTATAAAATTAATCAATAAAAGAAATAAATTACACCTGAAACTAAAAAAACAACCAAATAACACATTACTAAAAGCAGAATTTTTAAAAATAAGAAATAATATCTTTTTTATTTTATTTTTTTTTTTTGGTAGAAAGCAGTCACTTTGTGGTTTGACATATTAATTAAAGGAAAACAATCACTTTGTTTGTAACCACGATTTATTGATTTAATTTTTATTTACCGACCGGTTTCGCTTAATAATCATCAGGGTATAAATTAAAACTGATGAAAAAATACATTGTGTGAGCTTATATATACATACAGACAGAGACAAAACATAATATAAAGTAAGAGTGAGAGATTGTAATAAACATCCTACATAGTGATAGAGAGAAAGAGACGGGTATATCTAATGAATAATTACATTATATCTACCGGGACAAAACGTCATTTGAACAGGTGATTAACCTGACCCCCCAACCTGACTGGCCGATGCATGACCTTTCAAATTTACAACCTTTCTTAGGATTGATTTTCCTTCTTCCGTTCATATTTCTTGTATTCATAGAGCCTAATGTAATAGAAGCCTACTTATTTTTGGTACCTACCCTAGATTTTTATTTTTTGTCCCACCCTGAATCACAACCTGACTATGCCCATGGATGTGTTTATTTTAAAATAGCTGGGTAGTACATTATTAACAGACAAATTAACTACCTGTAAACCTTGATTTTATTTGCCTAAGTTATTCTCAGACATTTAATAATTATAATTATTAATGAAAATGGATTTTGCCCCGTTTTGATTAAAATCTTGTCAGTTATTATCACTAAACTTCTCTAAAAATTGTAATAAAATAAAATGTAGACTTCTTACAAGAAAATAATCGCAAATGAGTGAATGTTTACTTTTTCCCAAGGCTTCTGAGTTGATACATCATATTATTTCGTAATTTTGGCTTCATCTTCAACAAAAAATATTTCTTTACTTACGATTTGAGATTTTCACGGCCAAAAATATTATCTCATCTGTATATTATATTATCCATTACACGTCTGCCGTGATGATGACAACTGTAACGCTGTCCGAAACATTGGCTAAAAATGAAGGTAGCGTAAGATTACACAATCCTCCAAAAATAAATCGCGATAGTCCTTCTCGTTTCCACTTTCACATATTAAAAACACTGAAACAAACAAACAATTTCATGATTCTAGAGATGGACACGAACTTAGTAGAAGTGATTATCTTTTAAACCTCGCAGTAGTCGGAAGTCGAAGTAGACGCGAAAATGACTGCTGAATCACTCTTTTCGATTAATTATCTTTACAAATCGCTTTACATTTTAAATACAAAAAATATGCTTTTGATAAAATGACGCTTTTCCTACCGTTTCCGTTAAGCAAAATTAAAATAAAAATGTTAACTAGGTGCCTTTAAAAATATTATATGTAAGTATTAATATTACTTACTAGATACTAAAAAAATGTATCTTTTCATTAGAAATGCAGGCATATTTGGGAGGCGGGAATGGGTACCGCCGCCCCGGGAACCTTTATTGGATAACCAACACCTCTGCCATAGGTCACCCCAAGTGGTTTGCTACGTTTGGTGATTTAGCAGGGGTGCCCGGGTTTATGGGGTGAGGTTTGTCCAGGTCTTGGATACACTGAACCCCAGATTCCTACCCACCCCTTAAACCCTTTTCTTCCCAGAACTCTCCCCTCCTTCCTTTCCCTAAAAAAACCCCTCCACACAGCATCCCCAAAGATGACATACCCCTGAGGGAAATTAGTTTCCTCAGGGCCTCCTGTGTGGAGCTCATGTCAAAAAAAATTATTACATATTTTTTTTTTTATATGAGCTCCACGCAGGAGGCTCTGAGTAAAATAATTTCTTACAGGGCCTATGTCATCTTTGGGAATCCTGTATGGAAGTTTTTTTTAAGGAAAGGAAGGAGAGGAGAGTTTTGTGACACAGTGTGTCCTGGTCATCCGCCTCCAAGACCTAAACAAACCTCACCCCATGAACCCGGGCACCCCTTCTAAATCACCAAACTCTGCGAACCACTTAGGGTGACCTATGGTAGAGGTGTTGGTTATCCAATAAAGGTTCTCGGGGCAGCGATACCCTTTCCCGCCTTCCAAATTGTGTAAAACAACTTTTAAAAAATACCATTTTATGGCCAAAAGTATCAGTTTTCAATGGTTCGCTATTATCTTTTCAAATAAAATTATTCACAAAATAAATAAACTTTTTTTCTGGAAATCGTAACCTCCAGACTTGGTGATATATACACATGTGAATATTTGGCTTGAGGCTTCAAAATGACGATCACAGTTTCATGATCCCAATACTTTAACAAATATGAGGTCGAAAAAATATTGCGAAACACGTATTTTCGAACATTGGTGTCGTATATTAATATTGGGTAATTTTCGTCAACGAGTATTTTTCACATTTGATTTAATCATAATTGAGGTAAAATTTACTCCAGATTTCTTGAAAAGAGTATTCAAGTTGAACAAAGTCCCGAACAGTATGCGGAGTAAGTTAAGAAAGGGACTCTCGATGGTTTGGGCAGGTAGAGCGGTTGGACGAAGAAAGTAGTGTAAGAAGAATATATATAACGCAAATGCGAATGGTAGAAGAAGTCGGGAATGCCCGAGGAAGTCATGGCACGATCAAGTGAACCAGATACTTGATTCGAGTCATGTCAAAAGTCAGAATAATAGAAGAATATGTATGAGACGATGCAGGAATGTGAGTGAGGCAAAGAGTGTGTGCCAAGATCGAGTTGTTTGGCAGTGTGTCCTCTCTGCCTACCACTGCGGAGAAATGACATGATGGTTAGTTAAATATTTAAATTCTAACATTTTATAAAATTAAAATAAACTGTAGCCAAAGATGAATAAATTTATTTATTTTATGTGATAAATTTAAAACATCAATAAACAAAACAAAAAATTAAACCCCTGAAGGATGGCGTTTCATATTAATTTATTTCTTACATATTTTTTTATTCAATATATCTTTCACATGTATTATTTGCGTGATTGCCCAGAAAGCTGTTACAATGCCTTCTATAAAGAATTTTTTTTTTTAGCTAGCTCCACACTACTCGCAAAGTTAACGAGGTTAAGCGAATACGATAGTGCGGAGAGGCACTTCGTCCAACATCGGCTCGCCTCGGGCGACTTCCATTTGTTGTCGGTTTTTGCGCCCGAGTCAAAGGACTCGAAGTTGCACGAAGTGCCTCTCTACACTACTCAGCTAACTTCAGTTCGCTGCAATACGTCAATTCGCGAATTTCATATTTACAAATAATTAATTATTTTTTAATTTAATCTTTACATAGTATAGAATGAAGTCGCTCCCGCTGTATGTAAGCTTAGATCTTTTAAACTACGCAACGGATTTTCATGCGGTTTTCACCAATAGATAGAGTGATTCAAGAGAAAGGTTTATATGTATAATACATGCATATTATAGTAGAGAAAAGCTGAGAAATTCAAAGAATCAATTCATCAAGCTTAGATCTTTTAAACTACGCAACGGATTTTCATGCGGTTTTCACCAATAGATAGAGTGATTCAAGAGGAAGGTTTATATGTATAATACATGCATATTATAGTAGAGAAAAGCTGAGAAATTCAAAGAATCAATTCATCAAGCTTAGATCTTTTAAACTATGCAACGGATTTTCATGCGGTTTTCACCAATAGATAGAGTGATTCAAGAGGAAGGTTTATATATATAATACATGCATATTATAGTAGATAAAAGCCGAGAAATCCAAAGAATCAATTCAGGCAGCGGGTAGCTGGCAAACTGGCGGTGTGGAATTGATTTGTATGCAAATTAACAGATGGCGATGGTTATAAAGGTTGGGTAATGGCGTTGTGTTTTGTTAACTATAGCAACGTGTGTCCGGGTCTGCTAGTTTTTTATATATTTCTTTGTTTGACAAAATGCACATAGTTATAATACGCGAGCATGCACATTGCAACGGCAGCTGCTACTTGAGCGTCCATGACATGCGAGTCGTGACGATACCACCGCGCAAATGAGTTTCTCGCGAAGTTGAGCGAGTGTGTAGCGACATACTTCAGACTTCGGCCAACTTTCCCGAGTACTTCGTCGAGGAAATTCACAAGTAGTGTGGAGCTAGGGTTACGTTAGCTCCACACAGGAGACCCTGAGGAAAAAAAAATCCTCAGGGCCTATGTCATCTTGGGGGATACTGGTGGAGGGACTTTTTAGGGAAAGAAAGGAGAGGAAGTTCTGAGAAGGAAAAGGCATAATGGGTGGGTAGGAATCTAGGGTCAACGTGTCCCACTGTGGTGCAAGACGATGGGTCGAGAGAGTCTGGTCTAGGTTAGATCTCCCTCAATCAGTCTCTCCCTATCCGGCCCACCATGAAATAGACAAACCTCACCTAATGAACCCAGGCATCCCTGCTAAGTCACCAAACATAGCGAACCACTTGGGGTGACCTATGGCAGAGATGTTGGTTATCCAATAAATGGTTCCCTCCAAAAACAAACCTGCCAAAAGATCCCGAATTCCTACCCGCCCACCCCTCATACCCCTTTCCTTCCCAGAACTTCTTCTCCCTAAAAGGACTTAGCCAGCTACTTTCTGATCTTCCTCTTCCCATTTTCCTCCCCCCTACACTTCTCTTAGCCTCATACAAGTCTATTCGCAGCATAATCAAAGCATCCGTAATCTTTACCAAGCATGAAAAATGAAGTCAGTCACGCTGTATGTGCGCTTAAATCTTTTCAACCATTCAACGGATTTTCATGCGGTTTTCACCTATAGATAGTGATTCGTGAGGAAGGTTCTTAGGTATATAATTTGTCAAGGTTTTGTGTAAAATGGTTGAAATACATCTGGCCAAGCGGTAGCAGACAACGGGAAGCAGACAAATGGGCAGTGTGGATATGATTTAACAGATGGCGTTGGTTATAAAGGTTTCGTTAGTCACAGCAACGTGTGGCCAGGTCTGCTAGTATTTCTATAAAATTCTTTTTTATTGTGTTAATAGTATCGGAAACATACAAATCATAGGCCATTCATGCGATACTTTTTTTTAAAATTGGTAATTCAACATAAAGAGAGTGCTTTGTGATGGAGATACTTACTTACAAATGACTTGAGTTTTGTGCGTGTGCTTTTTTATATCCAGTACGCATCCATCGCTTGCGAGTACCTGCCATACTATTTTAGTAAAAATATAAGTGGTGTGTACAAAGTTATTGTTTCATTTTAAAATATAATAGTCACATCACAAAGTATCTGCTTCATATGAACAAATATTTTGCTAGTATTTGTCACAACCGGTTTGCACGCTACTGACAGTGCTGGTAATACGCTACGCAATTACAAAATCATTTATTACTTGTTTGGAATCCAGACTATCCATGAATTGTCACAGGTCTGCGCTAGTCATTAATAAAACACCAGATGAAATTACACAATACATTTAATTTATTACTCATCATTCCTCTTTCCAATACAAATTTTACATCGAACTTATTGTCTATTTTAACCTAAAGAGACCACTGACCAGAACACACACATCATAGAACTAAGCTCATTTACAACATGCTCATTGCTACAATCACACCCCAAGCTGTCTCTCAGTAGAGGTGTTTGTTGGCGTCTGTTTGCAGGTGTTTGTGTGCCCTGATCAGGACGCGCCTTACTCAATGTAGGAAAAATGCGAAAACATTCCATTAAAAAATCCTCATATTCCGGCAAATACTTACTTCAACAATAATGTCAAAACAGGAACCAACAAATATCAACAAAAAAAAATTAAATTACATCCAAAAAGTTTACAAATGATAATGAGAAAATAATTTTTGAAATCATATGAAATTAAATAACAAATAATTTAGGAAAGATCACTTCAGATGGCGCGGACACTGGTTAGACATTTTTGTAAAAACATACAAAATGAACAACATCTAATTATTATAAAAGAAGATTTCCGTTAGATTCAAGATGATGTCATCACTACAAAGTGTCTCAAAAATAATAAACGAGCCAAAAAGGAATAATAAAATGAAACCTAACTTAAAACGATTTAATTAGGTTACACAAGACTAAATTTGTTTTACAAACATACAACGGTGATTAACTGATAATATGTTTGAGGGGGGGGGGGCAAAGTGTCGGGATATTTAATGCAAATATTTAGGCTGGAATTTTTTATAGATCTTCGTCTTCTTCGGGAAGGGCAGTCTCTTGCGCCTCCTTGAGCTCCTTCTCCAGTTGCCTCTGCCAGGTGGGGTCCATCTGTACCTCCGGGGGCACCAGCGCCGGGGTGGCTACGAACTCCAGGTTGGGGTCTCCAATTAGCTTTCTCGCCAGCCACAGGAATGGTTTTTCAAAGTTGTAATTTGATTTGGCAGAGATGTCGTAGTACTGAAAAAAAAGCAGTGTAAATAAAATTGCTAAGCATAAAAAATTCCAGGAATCGAAGCAATATACTATCAAGTCGGCAAAAGTGGAACTCTGTGGATATTTTTATTTTATCAGTTACAATTTATGTTTTTGCAATCGTAACATTCGCTAATAAAGGCATTGGAAAACTGGTTTCTTTCTAATTTAATCATAATAAGAACACAATCCAAGCCGTAAAGTTTAATGATAAAGTGTCATACTGCTGTACAGCACTTTAGCCATTTATCCTTCCCAGCGTCAACATTATTATTACGGTCTGGAAGAACACAAGTGACTTTTTTTTGACATAATGATTTCTGGAAGACCACAAGTGACTTAGACATAATGATGTATGGAAGACCACAAGTGACTTTTTGACATAATGATGTCGTCAAAACATTCAGATGCATTATTGAAGAATTATTAAATAAAATTATAATATATACCTGTAAATTCTTCTTTCTGTGGAACACTATGGCTTTGGCTTTAACTTTTCTGTCTTTAATATCCACTTTATTTCCGCACAGAACAATTGGGATATTTTCACAAACTCTGACGAGATCTCTGTGCCAGTTGGGAACATTCTTATATGTCACTCTTGAAGTAACATCAAACATGAGGATAGCACAATGTCCTTGGATGTAATAACCATCTCGTAAACCGCCGAACTTCTCCTGGCCGGCGGTATCCCAGACATTGAATCTGATAGGTCCTCTATTGGTATGGAACACCAGGGGGTGGACTTCCACTCCGAGGGTTGCGACGTACTTCTTTTCGAACTCGCCTGTGAGATGCCTCTTCACGAACGTAGTTTTTCCGGTACCACCGTCTCCAACCAGCACACACTTGAAGCTGGGCATATCAGGTTCTGCCATTGTGTTGGGATTATTTGAAACGTCTAAAAAAGAAGATTCAAGATGACAAATTAATTCCAAGGACTTCTAGAAGAATGACTAAGCATTGCACTATATGGAAGGTTATAATTCAAACGCGAAACAAAGTAAAAACAAAACAGACTTCAAAAACTCTTCAATATTTTGAAGTTGTAACGGCAAAACCGGGATAACAGGCGATTGAAATTCTATTGAAATGGCGCTCTAAAATGTCTCATAGGAATTTCGTACAAAAGTGCCGTATTAAAAATCGAATATTAGAATAAATACATGTCGTAGCCCACAAATAAGTAAGATGTTTTATATAATGAAACAAACATTTGACAATACCTTAATAAAATCACGTAAACACCGAGGATTGGAGCGAAAATAGGCGATTTTATACAGAGCCCCCAATAGTCGTTACGGTTCACAATGGCGTCTTCCTTGATAGGAAGGTGAGAGGACGCATGAGGACGGTTAACGGCTACCAAAATAGTGTCTGTATTCATGAAAAAATGTTATTTTACAAATAATTATTTTTCTTACCTCAAAAATTATTAAATCAATTATAATTTGATAATCTGAAATTTTTCCTAAGTCGAATTAATTAAATAACTCGAAAATTAAAAATTAACACAATACAAAAGTCAGTGATGTTACCGACCGGGTTTGACGTCACTGGAGCATGCGCAGCGCCATCTGCACCACTGCAGAGTAGTCAAAGTCTGAAGAAGCCTATCGATTTTTGCGAGCGTAGTGGCCGTGTACTTAGTTTAGTGCCGTTCGATGGAAAATCTTGTGAATGGGATTGTGTTATAAAGAAAAACGTTTTCGCGGTGTGTGATCTTATTCGGTAAAAGATGACGAAGGATAGATTAGACGCGCTGCGGGCGGTAAGTCCTATTCTCCATGTATTACAAATGTCACTTCATTCTACATTACCTCTGAATGAAATCAGTATTAAATCAATGACATTTATTGATATAAAACCGTGGTCACAAATGGGGCACCGTGTTTAAATAAGCTGTCAGTTATCTAGAGTCGCTAACGTTTTATTTTCATAACCAGTATGCTGACTTAGGTTAAGTCTATGCGATAAGTCATTGTACAATTTTCTTCCTTATTTTCACTTTGACATTAGATTAAAAATCACTTCTGCCCCACCCCTCTACTATTATTCATCATTTTCTATTTAAATTACAAAATAAACGGTTAACCTTATTATCTGTAAAATCCCCACTTGGAGAAAGTTAGATATTAGGTTTCATTTAGGTATGTCATGAATTCCACCCTTCCGTACAATAATTTGAAGATTGATGTCAGGTTTGAAAATAATGAGTTTGACAGGCAGAAAGGTGTTTTCAAACATTATCACTAAATAAATAATCCTTAAAAATCATCTGACATCTGGTGTTTCTCTTATTATGTCATTTTTTTAAATTGATCTAATTTACTGCTTTTTAAATTTTTTCACCCATCAAATAGTCATATTAGATTTTGCATAGTGAGTACTTAGCTTTTCCCTTTTGATGTGTTATTTACATGATGAAATAACTGTCATTTTATATGACTCATGGAATTTATGGAACTGTCAATTTAGAGATAAACAACACTGTTTGGGCTCAATTATATCATTATTGATACTTATCTCGCTCAATCAATTCTTTTTGTATTTTTTTTAAACTCATGATTATAATTGAGTACTTGTATACATACAGTTATCATATTTTTGATTCCAGGAGACCAGAGTAAATTATATTACATTTCCTTTCACACATTGATTTTCTATTTGCTATTTTGCAAATATTTATTATAAAACTAATAAATCAATGGTGGTATCCAGATTCCAATTTCTGACCCTACATAATGTTTTTTATGAATGCGCTTGACTCCTATATGTTGAAAATATAAGCTAGGATCGCACTCTAAAACCTATGTCTTATATTGGTAAGTGTACTGTTTATTTTCTCAATTCTCCTCATCTCTCTTGATTTTTACGAACGGGGCAATTTAGCAATTTTAATTTTTTTCTCCTTGCTAACAGCCAATATCTCTAGGCAAGACTTATCTCTTGACTTTTCTGCTGTGAAATAGTTTGTCCTAGCCTTTTCTATGTATTTTTTCCTTCTATCCTTGATTCTGTAATCTGTGTTAGTAATTTGTTATATTATTGCTGGCTTACTTAGATATCTTTCATCGGAAATTATAGGACTTTAAAATATTAATGATACAATCAAAATTCATAACAAATTTCAATATGCAAATTGATAGCTTAAATATTAGGTACCTATACAAATATAGGTCTTTCAAATACTATTGATGTAGATCAAAGATCAAGATTTGATCAAATTGTAGGCCTACCCAATAAGGTTTGGTTGCTTGACATACGGAGATAGGGCTATTTATTAAAATTGAGGTGGTCTATGTTCACTTTGACGTGACATACAGAGCTAATAGGATTTAGGTAGTCCATTTTCACTTTGACTTGATATGTAGGCCTTGAATAGATTAAGGCAGTCCATGTTAGCTTTGACCTGATCTAGCCAATTGGATGTTTGATTGTTTCCATTATACCTACCTACTGAGATAGCGCTTTCAAATACTATTGAGGTAGTCCATATTCATATTGTCTTAGTCCGTATTCATATTTTCTTAGTCCGTATTCATATTGGGGTAGTTAATCGCTAACACACGCAGAGATGGACTTTCATAATGTATTGGTCTTTTCCAAATTCTATTTAAAAAGCCTACCCAATAGGCCAACACTGACCTACAAATTGTTGAGGCTTGATATTTTACTGTTTACCATATCATTTGATAGCATTGATACACAACATATATAATAACTTCACAATAATGAGATAGAGCGAGTCATACCGTCATAAAAAATGATTAATAGAATCTTAGGAATTCACTAAAAATAAATCATACAGATAACGTTTATCAGTGATTGTTTGTTTAAAAATCACATGATTTTATCTGTGGGTGATAAGTACAAGAATACACACTAATAACTGCATATCTAAAATTTTGCCTCCTCCGTGGTAAATAATGTGAAATTTTTTCTCTCGTGTTTGAACGCAGACATAATCAAATATTTTCAAAGGTTCTGAAGCATAGCTATTACGATTGCTTGTCTTTGATTATGTTGTATTATTATATTATGATTATGTTACATCGTTGTGGAAAATGATATTTCCTTAAAATTTAAAGAAACGGTGCATTCTGTATTCAGTATCCACTTGTTGATATACATGTCTATTCTATATAGATGGACAAATAAACAAAAGCGGTTTTTAATATTCTGATAACTTATGAAGATCACATTTGGCTAAAATAACATTTATTATTATAATTTTTAAAAAAATTATCTCAAAAAATTCAAATATTTTCTTTACCTTTTTCAGCTGCTTAGAATTTTTTTTCTGATTTTATTTATGAGTAGGTAAAGGTTTTTTTATAATGCATAAATACATTTATGATTATTCTACAGAATCTGTAATCATTCGACTACTTAATCCTCATTTGACAGATTATATGGAGATTCTACTCTGCAAGCTGCATAAATTGGGCTTAAATATATTTTTATGTGACTAATTATTCTGATTTGGTTGGATGAAAATTCCAATTGGTCCGATTGGAAAAGTCAAATTTAATAATTGTTATTTATTTACTGTTAATTAAATTATCTTTACACCTTAATACCTTGGGGTTCAGCTTTGGATAAGAGTTTTCCTTAGGACTCCATTGCTTGCCCAATGTTAGCCAGCAGTTCTCTTTACGCCTTTAGCCCTTTAGTCCATCTGCTTTGTGGGAAGTATCTGTTTCTTTTCAATAGTCATCTTCTAGTCGTGTTATTTGCCCAGCATAGTCCTGATCGAATGTGGAGATTGTGAAGGTATAGTAGTCTCATAGAGAGATCTTACTTGACGTCATCGTTCTTTTATCTTCTGTTTTTTTTTTCGTTTTCACACGTGACGTTTGAGAAGGAACGTTCGTACGATCTCTCTCTGGGACTAATAAAATGTCGGATGGCTTCTAACCTAATTCATTGGGTTTACTATTTGACAATGAGATGGCTTTATCCTTCCTTTATATTAAGATTCATTTGGGAGGGGGTGCCCGGTTCATGGTATGAGGTTTGTTCGGGTCTTGGCGGCAGTTGCGCACACCTACTGCGTGGTGGGCGGGATCGGGAGAGACTGGTTGAGAGAGACCTTTGACCTCTCCAGCAGGACTCTCTCGGAACACCGCCTTACACCGCAGTCGGAGGGATGGATTAATACGTTCGTCACTCCTGGACACACTGACCCCAGTTTCCTACCGCTCACACCAATTTTGTGCAACGTCTGCGATTAAGTAAATAATTTGTTAAACGTGACAATTATTTTAAATTCCTTTGTTATTAAGTTTTCTAACCAGTGTATTATGATTACGTTTTAGATTGTAGAAGTGTAGATTACGAACTGTCTGACATTACATACGCTAACCAAAAAAATGCTTACTGTTTTTGGGGGGGGCGCGATTTGCCCATGCATGCATGCACTTTTTGATACACAATCTATCCGGTTCTTCTTCTGCATTCTGGGCGCCATTTTTCACAGCAGGCATAATGGACATCTTATTAACTTGTTTAATTTGTGTGTACAGGCGCAGAGTGACGAGGATGACGTTGGTCCTGACGATGTGGCCGTCAACGTCGAGGGACGGGACGGCTTCATGGACGAGTTCTTCAGTGAGGTAAGTTACACCATCTTGATAACTTTACTAAAGAGACGCCATCTTCGTTCACATGACAATGGCGTACGGCACTAATGGTGGTCTCGGTTTAATAATTAATTATATTAAATTAAACGATAATGAATATAAAATACCTACATAGCAATTTATTATTCGCATCTGTGCTAATGACACACTAATGTTAATTTGGGATAAATTGTTTGGTGTTGATGATTGATGATAAATTGTCAACTGATGCAAGCAAAATTGTTATAAGATTTCATTTGCTTCTAGTGACTTACATATGCGTCTTCGCGGCTGTGGTTTTTGAATGAACTTTCTTCTCGCACTCCTCTTTCGTTTTCATGGGCAACTTTAGTATGTTGCATCTGTTGCTCCGAGGTATTTGTCCGAGGAATGCCATTTTTCTTTTCGGATTCAGCTCTTTATCAGCCTTAGAACTTGCTCGTTTGTGGCCTGTTTTTCCTGATATCTTATATGTAATCACAGATATATTAACTGAGTTATAAATGGAATGTATTCAATAAAATTATGTGTTTCCAAAATGACATAACTGTGGACACTGGAAGGGAATCTCACTTACCTTAAATTCTCAGACCACGTTCTCGAGATGTTATGGTACCGATAAGTCACTTGGATGATCAATGCACAGGTTTCCGCACTCCGATATTAAAGTGACCGAGATATCATAGTAGGCGTTATCGCGTTATCCAATCAGTTATCTGCTTGGATTACTTAAATATACACCTCTGAGAGATCATTAGATTGGTAATCATTGCACAGAGGCTTCTTTAGCATTGTCGATAAAAGAACTGAGAGATCCGTTGATCATGGCACTACATAGTTACTTTAACAGACTGATTGCTCCTTGGGAGTTCCTGTTCCTCAATTTTATATGTAGGTAATATTGACACGTATTGTCAGATATGATCGGTATGGAAAGTATGTTGGATGGAGGAAGATAGATATACACAGTTGCGCCAACGGATATTCACATAATATATTCGGATATTCTATATATAACTATATTCTATTCGATATTCTAATATATATATATATATATATATATATATATATATATATAGTTTCGACCTTATTCATTTAGCTTTCTTTTTGTCTGAAAAATTGGCACTATGGTTATCAGGCATAATGTGGGCAAGTGCGGTGCACAAATTACAAAGAGAACTTAAAAACTCACATCTGCCCATTTCTACTATTGACCTTGTCTTGACCTTAGTGATTCTTTCTACGGTCGAAAATAGATCATCTTCATTACTGCTAGTGCAGTCCACCATATCGAAGAGATTTACAATATTTTTAGCTATGAGAAAAGTGTCAGCCGCAAATATGAGTTTGTTTACTACTTCGCCTTCAATTATCACTTATTTATGATAATCATCCCCGGCTTCCACAAAACAGTATTAATTAAATAGTAGTGGATATAGCACACATCCTTGGGTGACACCTTTTCTGAATCTTCAGTTTCGTGATACTCCGTTGTACCGCCATCTGATTCCAATTTCGCTTTTTAATTAGTCGGATATGCTTGCCATACATCCCCTGGGATCTATTAATTAATTGGATTATTATTACTGTTAAAGTAGAGAATGGAGAAATATTTGTATAAGTGGAATTGAAGTTAGCGTGTTTGTAAATATTAGTATTATTTTTCTCGACCTTCAGAGACTCAGAGGTAGATTAAAGATCTTAGACAATAAATGTATGTAGTATACGCTGTTTAGTAATTAAATCACCTCAAGGGCAAAAAAGTCACGTTGAGTAAGAACACCTTGTATTGTACTCACTGCAACAGGGGTCGGGTCAAATTGTATCTATTAATTTCAACCACACGAGGCCGAAGACCGTCGAGTTAAAATTTTAAGGTTTCGTGAAAATTCTTTTTTTTACATTAGCTCCACACAGGGTTTCAGCCCTGAGAAAAATAAAATCCACCACGGTGTATTTCATCTTTGGGGATGCCTTAAGGAGGTTTTTTTTAAAAAAAGAAGGAGAGAATACAGAAATTTTTTAGAAGAGGAAGATGGAATATAGAAGATAGATACTGGGAAGGATAAAGGTAGGAGGGGTGAGTAGGAATCTGTCTAACTACGTGTGAATCCATCCCTCCCACTCGGGTCGAGAGAGTCCTGCTGGAGAGGCAAAACGGTGTCCCTCAACTAGTCTTTCCAAATCCGGTCCGCCACATGGTGGGTGGGCGGACGCATCCGCCATCAAGACCTAGATAATCCTCACCCCCATGAACCCGGGCACCCCTGCTAAGTCACCAAACGTAGCGAACCACATGAGGGTGACTTACGGCGGAGGGGTAGGCTATCAAATAAATGGTTTCCTAGGTATCACAAATATTTTTTGTAATCAGTCAAAAATCACGGGTAAGATGAAAACTGAGAAATTTTGTTACAGAATAATAATAAATATAATAATATAGAAGAATAAGAATATTACAACAGAGAACAGAATAATATACCTGACACTTTTTTCACATTTCAAATTTCTCCATCTCTACATTATATAGATTAAAAAGTCGACCGCCACGTCTGTCTGTTCGCGATAAACTCAAAAACCACTAAACGGATTTTCATGCGGTTTTCTTCAATAGATAGAGTGATTCATGAGGAAGATTTAGGTATATAATTTGTCAAGGTTTTGTGTAAATTGGTTGAAATATATAATATATAAAGAGAGCGAGCTAACAAGCGGGCGGTGTGGATTTGATTTATTAAGGTTTGCTAATGGCGTTGTGTTTCGTTAGCCTTAGCAACGCGTGCCCGGGTCAGCTATTATTAAATAAGAGAATGTTCCGGTAAAATATTATTATACGTAGGTACCTCCATAATCGCTTCTGTTTTTGGAGAGATTCTTTTGTTTTTGATAATTTTCTTAACACTTACGAGAGGTTCCATTTTTAAAAACCTCACTCGTACGTAATATTGTAAGTACGTACCAACGCGCAAGGAAAATGTATTTTTTAATACCTTTTCAGGATCTCGATATAATATAGGTCCGCATAGACGTAATAGGCATTTGGTCTCGATAATCTTTCAATAACCGGCGATATCTCGCCAAAACACTGTTATCGAATCGTTGTGATTTTACGTCATCGTTTTATCGGGCTCAACCTGTTATTATGATTCACCTGCAAATACTTCAAACGATGTTTTTTATACATTATATGGAACGATAATGAATAATTCCTAGCTGAATCTACCGGCAGTTTATCAAATAGAAAATGACTACAAGTGTTTGAGATCAGAGGAATACTTGGCTCGTGCTTTTGGCGAATGCTGTATTTAGTCTATTATTTGAACATACGCGGATTTTGTCGTAAATTATATTCAATGACGACAATCTTTATACATCGCCGACTCATCTATGCATCATGTGGCACATCGGCTATGGGAGCACCTGATCCTATTGATGGCGGACCAGAGTTTACGAGACAATGATAACCCAGGCTGTCTCCCAGTGGGATCTTGCACGAGATGGGCGTTTCCCACCTTGGCCGATTGCCACTCATGTTTCCAACTGTCTTCTGGTGCGAGAGGAATCTCTCTCCATCCAGAGGGGTTTTCTGTACTTCAAGCGGCATGCCGGGTGAGGGACGACATCATGACCATGACCATTATCCGATGCCACTTTTTAAAAATGTAATTTACTATATGTATGGCAGTCTCAGCACATGTAATAAACATAATGACCGTCTGAGATTGGTATTGTCTGGTACCGATGCAATGGTCTGAGATTGTCTATTGGACGTGGACATATATTATGTCTCTGATGAAAGTAAGATGCCAAATAAGGTTATAAATTCGACCACCATAACATGGACATGTGCCTAACTTGGTGGTAGAAAAATCCCCAAATTGTGTAACCATCAAAGCAATGAATAAAGAAAAAAATATTCCAAAGTTTTGATGATGAATAGCTGAAACTACCCTCAATACAGTAGTATTATGTCCGGGAAAAACGATTAAATGGTCACTTTGGCGAGTACTGTGTGCTTGAGAGTCACGGGACCACAGCAGTCTGTCAAAAAGATAAGCAGGAACCTTTGAATTCATCAAATCGTACATTTTTGACACATTTGATGTAACTTCCTTTTCTGAGTCATTTTTGGCGCAAAGCAATTTTCACCTTCCGATTTAGTTTAGTCTCTTTCGAGTACTACTGAATTAGTACAGTTTTGCATTAATCAAACTTTATAATTAAAAGCGACAAACAAGTCAGAAAACTACGTTTCATCGAGAGTACCGTGTTTCGAAATCCATTTATATTCAACTCATTCGATCAGAAACACCTGCATGCGCGTTTATCATTTTAATCGCTGCACCTCACCGTGATGTTAGGAATTTTATTATAATGTCGGGAGTTTATTATACGAAGAATACATTTTATTTTTATAATTTATTTATTATAAAAATTATTTTGTACATAAATACAAAAACGTAACAAAAAAATAATTTTTGAGTTAACCACTCAGGGCCTCGGGTCTATTTTAAGGTCATAATATTTCGGCTTTGCAATAAAATCCAAATAAATGAAATATTTCTTAACGCACCCGAAAACCAAAAACTGTTTTTGAAAGGTGATGAAATACACTTTTAAATTTTATAATTCAAATTAAACATATAAATTTTTAAATATAAAAATTTTGATTGCAAACATAAAAAAGTTTTAAAAATGGTCTTACGTTTACGCTTTACGTTTTACGTAAAAAACGTAAACCTTAACGCTTTACGTTTTTTCCAACTAAAATTACTGATACCAAAAAAAACACATATTTTATACTAAGCATCGCTAACTCAATGTAATACTAATAGTGATGGGGGTAGCAATTGTAAAATCATGCAATATCCAGTTTTTTTTCAATATAATGTCCTCCGCGTGCAAAGCCGTATCTTCTGAATCTGTGAATTTCTCGACTTTTCTCTACTATAATATGCATGTATTCTACATATAAACCTTCCTCTTGAATCATTCTATGTATTGGTGAAAACCGCATGAAAATCCGTTGCGTAGTTTAAAAGATCTAAGCGCACATACAGCGGGAGCGACTTCATTTTATACTATGTAAAGATAAAACTTATTTTCACTTAATTTATCTTTTGGCCGTAACCGGTTTCAGCTTGTTAAAGCCATCTTCAGACTTATACAAATTATTCTTAATCTACAGTTTATATATGTAATATGAGGGAGAGCGAGGGGGGTTGTCTACGAAGATTTTATTAAATCTAAATGGTTTTCCATATTTGTTGCCATGTCGTCTTTGACGATTGTATTTTTAGTTATCTGACTATTAATAAGAAGTAGACATTATAATCTCCGGTTTATAGATTACTTTAATACTGTCACACATCGTCACATTTGTGAGACCCCCTCCCCCCTAGTTTAACGTCACATGTTTTGCAATTTTACATGTAAAAATAATCAAAACAGTAGTTCAATTTTTTTACATGTGACGTCACAGAGCTGATAACCCCCTCATACCCCTTGTCACAAAATGTCACACTTCTCTACTTCCCTCCCTCCCTTAAATTGTGGCGTAATTTATGGATGGCCCCTAACATGAATTAAGTGGAAATGCGTTTTTTATGTGTTTTATTATATTGTTATAATGAAATTCCACCACGAATTGTCAGTATCAAAAATATAATAATAATCTTTATTCCAGGATGTGAGGAGGATAGTGCAATCCCACACGTCCCATATAGTTATACATATTTATATATTTACACAGTAAAGAAATGAGAACATAAATAGAAATTTAAAAAAATAATAGTAATAAAAATTAATAATAACCCCTTATTTGTATAAATATTACTAAACATTGCTTACTAAATTTACTGCCGAGCGATGGCTTTAAAAGCAAGCACCCTTGTGAAATTCCTTGGTTTACTGCAAATTGAGCTGCTGCGGGAACTAACCTTAATGCTCAGTTTAAGTATTCCACATAATGCGTCCTTTTTGTGCACTTGCTGCATTCCAACGTTTCCCGTGTTTTATTATCTGAGCTTCGTTTTATCAGGAATTTATTTTCCATTTCATTTATTGAATCACCATGTTTAACTGGCTCCGGGCAGACGTGATTTTATCAAAACTCTCTTATATGTGGAGAATACCGTTTTGAGCTTTTTTATATTGTAGCATAGAATTGTTATGGATGTAAATTACCTATTAACCCTCCTACACCGGAAGGGGGTAACGTACATCCCCTAAACAAGAGTTTTGTGCGATATCTAAATTGTTTTTTTTACATCACATACTCAATACTGCCATCATAGGCAAAAAGTCCGTTGGCAATTTTCAATTGTCACATTCTGGATACACGAGAGCTTTCATATTTATTATATTAAAAAGTACATCAGAATTGAACCACTGCAAATTTCCAGCTGCCCTTTTGCTTACGACGGCAGTAAAATTTAGGTAATCTTAGAAAAAGTATTCGGTAATCGATGTGCATTTAAATATACTCTGTTACCGTTTTTTTTTTAGATATTACCTAACTTCTCATTGGCCGTATTAACCTCTCTCGGTCATATTCTATTAGTAGGTCAGAATATTTCCACTTTGCATTAAAATCCAAATAAACATATCCGAAAAGCAAAACCTTTTTTTGAAATGTGATGAAATACGCTTTCAAATTGTATTACCTATCATGTAATTTAAAAACAAAAAAATAGTGAAATTTTAATAAGTGTTGAAAATGGCACATCTTACGTTATTTCTAACTAAAGTAACTGGTAATGAAAAAAACACATATTTTATTAGGCAAATGTATTATACGTTATATTAAAATAATATCTATTCAATTCTGAGTAAATTACTCTATCCTCTCTCCCCCCTTCTCGTTTACGAACGTAAAAAAGTGCAATTTACTGGAAAGGGTTACACTAAGAGTATGGATACTAGAGAGACGGCATGTAAAGTGTGCCCCTCTGCCCAAAGCATGCCTTTTCAAAAATTTTACCGAACGGTTTTTAGATGGCTGACATTGGCTTTTACACCTCGGTCGCGCATAGAGCTCACAGAAAAACGTTCATAAAACATAGAAAAATGGTCCACTGTGCCGTAAAATTGTGTAAAAGTAGTTCTATGAAGACCTTTAAGAACAAAGACAGTCTTACCTTTCACATGTAAGTGTTTAAACATAGCTTAAATATACATTTTATAATTTTCGGCGTGTTCATTTCAACCGCCATCGCCATGAGCCCGATGTTATCACGTGAACTCCGACTGCCAATGGGCCGAATCAGTCAACTTAAATTATAAAAATTAAAAATTACCAAAAAACTTTTATGTTTTTATTAATCATAACGCACAAATATAAAGTTGTGATTCACACATGTCATAGGTATATGTTTTTTATCATTAACTTATTCATTTTTTTTAATTTTTCTTTGTCTTTTTTGCACTGTTATTTTTAGATTTTCTTCCTACTAATTTACCACTCCTTTTACATATGTTTACAACGTCAATTCAAAGTTTATAATCACTGTATTGTTATGTAAAAGTCACATTGACATGCCCTCGTGGTCGAGGAGTAAAGCTCTTGACTAACAATCTGGAGGTCGCGGGTTCAAATCCCGAAATAAATTTTATTCGATTGATCTGTGTTTTCAACATTTTATAATTAAAAACATTATAAGATATATTTCCGGCACGTTCCAGGTGGAAGACATTCTCAGTATCGCTCTGGCGTAGGTAAGACCACCATTCAGAATTGAAATGTTGCTTGAAATTAATTTAGCCGTGTTTGTCGACTAGATCTGAATAGCCGAGTACTTCTCCAGCTTTCTCTCCACCATTTATTTCCCCTCACCATTTACCTTCAGCCTCGCAACGTACATGCTACAGACGGAAGCAGTTGGGATTCTTGTGATATATTATATGGTATATCTCTACATATTATAAAACAAAGTTATTCGCCGCGTCTGTCTGTCTGTCTATTCGCGATAAACTCAAAAACTACCCAAACGGATTTTCATGCGGTTTTCACCAATAGATAGAGTGATTTATGAGAAAGGTTTAGGTATATAATTTGTCAAGGTTTTGTGTAAATTTATTGAAATATATAACATATCTGGTTAAGCGGCAGCGGGCAGCGGGCAATGGGCTGGCAAATATGGGCGGTGTGGATTTAATTTAACAGATGGCGTTGGTTATAAAGGTTGGGTAATGGCGTGGCATTTTTTTAAGTTAGCCACAGCAACGTGTGGCCGGATCTGCTAGTATAAAATAATATGTACATTATTTTTAAATAAATTAATTATGAAATAACACAAATTAATCAAATAAAATTTATTTGCCCACGCAAATAAGTCAAGCAGTGTTTGTTCCTATCACTTATTTTTTTGTTATCATTGTAAAACTGTAAATACAGTTCTTTTATAAGATTAATATCGAGCACTCCTTTCTTAAAACACAAGCACCAGCTTACATCAGAATAGAACGCACAAAAATTTTCACTGCAAGTCTGTTGATTTTATAAAATACGTATAAAAAACCATACTTACTATTTATATGATAAATTAAAATCTATTTCAAACTGATGAGTTAAGCAATGATAGCACCAAGGAATGGTGCCTTGAGTTACAGTGAGTTCATAACACTAGTTTTTTTACCCACTTGCACTTGTCAAGTGAAAAGTGAGGCCGATGTATTTCGACAAGCGCTTCACAAATCTTGATTTCGCAAAAAATGAGTTAAGTACGTCCTAGTAGATGAAGGTAACTTAAAATAACTTGTATAGGGAACAATAAAAATTAAACAACACATAAGTCTCCAGTCTCCTTGTTACTACCCTCTCCTCATTTCATTACTTATTTTTCAATTAAGCTATTATATTTTATGTCCAAAATGTAATAAAAAATTAACGAAAGTTTAAAAAATATAAAAATAACAATGATTCCCATTCACAGTTCGGCCCTTATCTCCAGAGCGCCGCCTTCCCCCCGCAAGCTAGCCACATTCCCCGTTTCTATCCCCTCCCACTAGACGGCTACAAATTTGGAGAGCTACATAGGTTTTTCGCTTATCCCCGTAATATTCCGAAAGTATTGCCGCTTCCCTTCAATCTTAGTTCCATGGGGTTACAATAATACTACTTGCGTTGAGCCCGATTTCGTAAAAGTTAAAAGAGTTTTTCGCCTTACCTAATGATTGACTGCTGGGCGCAGATGAGCGTTGTCTGGTAATATAAAAAATACCTTAAATTTTGCTGAAAAGGCTACAAATAGTATTAAGAGGCACGTCGCTCCGCAATGTGTGGAGACCTTAGTGACCCCCTCCGGGTGAGACGTGATTATTAACTGAAGACACGGAAAGGTTAACATGAGTTCTTTTTTTACAAGAAGCTATTTTCTAGTAAGTACGCATTCGCATTATGACATCTTTAAATATATATGCCTAATGGTTTTGATTGAAAATGATGAAGTTTTAAGCCATTGTTCTGGTCCTTTTTCCTTGTGCCACGGAGTGCAGAATTTAATACAAAAGAAAATTATTTTTATTGTTTTATGATTTACATTTCCTTCGGTCTTTTTTAAGTGCTGCCAATTGTACGCCCCAGAAAACATAACCGTTGGTATTTATGAAAGGGAACGCGATAAGTCTAATTTATAATATGTAAATTATGAGGGAGTAATTCTATTTCATCCGTAATGGCTTAATTATGTAAAATGCAGACCCGAAACTGTGCTCTTTCGTGAAAATTATATCCTGCGGGTTTCTCGTCCGGCGCGCGGCGATTCGAGGCATTTCTGACGGAAAATTATCCCGTTTCTATTTATAATATACGTGAGTATTGTTTTCTCACTGGATATAAATACGCCTGCTGGCCGACTGATCTTATTGAAGAAGTCCTCGAGAGGCTTGGGAAGGAAATTAGGATGATTTTTCAACATTGCCGGTTGTTGGTGGTGTCTGCATTGATGACTATTGCTAGGGCAGAATGATAGTTAATCCTTGTTAAACCTAAACCATAGGGATTTCAATTTTTGAAATAAAACTTCTTTACGCACGCTCGACTTGGGGGGTAAGCTGGAGAATGCGTTACGAAAAAGTGTGATGCGAACGGTAATCGATGCCAACGGTGATCGATGCGAATGGTGATCGGGCGAGGGGAACGGCCGGACCTTTACGTACGCTTGATTTGGGGAGTGATAAGGATGAGGATGAAGATAAGGATAAGGAGGGTAAGGATAAGAGGGAGATATAAGTTAGTGAAGTTTTACTTCAGTCGTGTGGTTCTAAAGCACACTCGTATTTTTTTATATTAAAAAACTCTTTTTATAACTTTTGAAGGTTATTCCCATCAAAGTAATATATCATTGAAAAAGGAGATAATAACAATAATAATCTAAACGAAAATAAATGAAAGAGAACAAGAAACACAAAACACAGAAAAAGACAACGGTCGCAACTGGGACTCGAACCCACAACTCTCGTCTAACCGGGACGTGCGCGTTAGCTAATTTCGCTATTGCCACCTTCTGTCAAACCGTCATATTTGTCAATCTCATATTTCAACAATTAATATAAACTCATGATAAAGAGAACGCGGTCTTTTGGTCCTGAGCTCTGTTTGCAAATATATCAAAAGTGAACAGGCGCATCTTATATTTGGAATTTTTTAGGCGAGCCAAATTTTTTTGCCGGATTCTTATGGATTTTATTAAATGTTTTGCTAATTTGATGCATAGTTAAAACCCCATTAGCGAAACGTGTAATAAAATCAAGCATATAATATAATCCAATATTCGGGATGAATAAAGCTCTAAAACTTTCCAGTGGGTTTCCTTATTTAGTGTCAACACAATTTAAATGTCAAAACTTGAATGATTCATTATTGTACTCTTCGCTGGTATCCATGTAATTAACAATGTTTACTTTGCCTAGATATGCGTGTGCGTGCCGTGACTTTTCTCCTGTTTTTCGAGTTTTTCCATACCATTAAAGATTTCCCTTCCTTGGAGTTTCTATTTCAGGAGAGAATTGACTTTTACTCATTTTTTTCGTATGTGTTTTGTATTTAGAAAAACCTTAAGTTTTCGACTGCCGACCAAATATCTTATGACTCAGATTCCTGATACGTAGGTATTAATTCGACTAGCTGGTACCCGGCATGCGTTGCCATGCCATTTAATAAAGAAATTGTTTCTCCCTGCATGTCCGCCTCCCTTCCTCTCCCGCTTCCCCTTCCCTCTCGCGTTCCCACTCCGCCTCCTCCACCTTCCCTCTCCCCACTCCACTTCCCCCGTCTCGCGAACCCCCTCCTGAGTTTCCCTCCCCCCCTCTCCCGCGAATCCCATACCCGAGTCCCTTCCCCCCTCCCGCATTCCATACATTCAGTCCCGGTACATTCAGTTTTCAAACAGCTCGCGTGCCACCTATTGCAATGTTTTAATACAAATTTCATAATGCCAGAGGTCATCATGACGAACGCTAAAAAAAAAGAATTATCCAATTTGGTGCAGTCGTTCGGAGGTTATGCGCTACATAAATTTCTGCGATTCATTTTTATTTATATAATAATAATATAGATAGATTTGGTTACCGCCGCCCCAAGTGGTTCGCCGCGCTGGGTGACTTAAGCAGGGGTGCCCGGGTTCATAGGGTGAGGTTTATTCGGATCTTGGCGGGGATGCGTCCGCCCACCAACTGCGTGACAGGCCGGACCGGGAGAGCCTGGTTGAGAAACCTTTTTATTTCTTCGGCAGGACTAACTCGGAACATCGCCTTACACCGCGGTGGAAAGGATGGATCTATACGTACGTCACTCTTGGACACACTGGCCCCCAGATTCCTACCCACACCTCATACCGTTTTCCTCCCCAGAACTTCCTCTCCTTCCTTTCCCGAAAAAGACCCTCCACACAGCTTCTCCAAAGATGTTAGACTCCTGTGTGGATCTAATGTAAAAAAAAGAGACGACAGGGCTAAGCTCAACAATTCTTTGTATCCTGTGATTGATGGCTACACCAAAACTAAACGCAGAAAACCATTTTAAATTATAATGTTAAAAAAAAATTACATTTTGCCCGAAAATCTAACCAAAACAACGATAATAATATGAAAGTAGTTGTCAATGCAAAGTTGCTCATTTAGTCGGTTCGCTGCGTTCGTTTCGCAAAACGCCGGCAAAACTAAATAATATTCTGATATCCGCCCACTGTCGACACTTCCGACACCATCATCACCTCGTGTCCCCTTCCCCTCCACCGCCTCCTGTCGCACCAGCTCTCCTACCAGCACCGGCACCGGCACTCCTACCAGCAACTCCATCAATGGTAAAATCGCAGTGTGCCGGTAATGTTCCGATGCAGGGGAAAGTGTTGTACATAAGATACGTTTTACTTGAAACGGATTCAAAATTTCCGCGCTTCGAAAAAAATGCGGCTTAGCAGGAATACACAAGCCAAAAATGTGTATATTCTTAGTGTGTCATTTTTCTTGTATAGTGAGGATAAACGTTCTTCAATGTAATATGTTTTAAAATTTATTACACAGTTTATTAGTTACCTTATAAATTGTCATTTATTTGTGATATATATCTTATTGTAGTGAAAACTTCTTTACCATCGTTGTGATTTGGAGAGAAATAATGCGGATTAGGAGGAATACACAAGTAAAAAATTAGTATATCTTTACATACTATAAAATGAAGTCGCTCCCGCTGTTTGTGCGCTTAGATCTTTTAAACTATCCCAACGGATTTTCATGCGGTTTTCACCAATAGATAGAGTGATTCATGAGGAAGGTTTTTAGGTATATAATTTGTCAAGGTTTTGTGTAAATTGGTTGAAATAGAGCTGGCAAGCGGGCAACGGGCAGCGGGCTGGCAAGCGAGCGGTGTGGATTTGATTTAACAAATGGCCTTGGTTATAATAGTTGGGTAATGGCGTGGCGTTGCGTTTCGTTAGCCACAGCAACGTGTGGCCGGGTCTGCTAGTTCTTAATATTATCATCACGAATATAGGTACCTACCTAATAAGCATTCAAATCGCTTGGCAAACGGATTCTGAAAACGATCGGTTTTAACGCAAAAGTGTTTTTTTTATTTTTTATTTATTTTTTGAGGAATTTTATACGAAAGATAAAAGCTAGTTAATAAAATTGTATATTTAAAATAGTTGTCTATTATATGCGTCCATAAATTTCTAATGAAAACATATATTTATTATGTTAATACATTAAACATATATTAACATATGTTAAACATATATTAATACTATTATATTTTTTATGAAGAACAATGTTATTTTAATTCTACTCAAGCGAAATTATAGGAAAAGCTCCAGTTTATCTAAATCATATTTTTTGGTATTCATAATGCAATCCGATTCGTAGTAAAGATTAATCTAAAATAGTTATTTGACATTAAGCTTACAGTATACAGTTTTGAAGCGAGACTACTGGATAGAAATACTATCCCATTTGTCAACTGAAAAGTCATATAGTTTTTAAACGGCTGCGATTTTAACCGATTGCCGAGAAGAAAGTAGTATTTTTGGTCTCCTCAGGGAACGTACCCATACCACGTGACTTGTTCGGGGGGGGGGAGGGGGTCTTCAAAATACCACGCTTGGTACAAATGAGCGGCGGCGTCCTTAGGTTTTTGGTTACCGGGGGGGGGGGGTAAAAATTGCAAAAAGTTGGTCACGCAGTATGGGTACGTTCCCTTAGGATAAATCAAATGTCAGTAAATATCTACTTTTGTGATTTATCTTAAATTTGTAAAACTAACCTCACATATTATGGTATCACATATCTCTATATATTATAAATTAAAGTCCTCCACCGCGTCTTTCTGTTCACAATAAACTAAAAAAATACTGATCGGATTTTCATGCGGTTTCCACCAATAGATGGAGTGATTCATGAGGAAGGTTTAGGTATGTAATTTGTCAAGGATTTGTGTAATTTGGTTGAGAATGACTATATGCGGTGGACGAGCAGGCTGGCAGATGTGGATTTGATTAGTATGCAAATTAACACATGGCGGTGGTTACAAAGGTTGGGTAACCATCCAGTAGATAGCGTTGCGTTTCCTTATCCACAGCAACGCGTGGCCGTATCGGCTAGTATATTACAGTATTCGGTGTTGTACCTAGAAACTCTTCGAGATGCTGTATTTCCACGAGTACATTGAGTTTTATTTTATTAATTTCTTCAGTTTATATATTCCTTTAGCACTTATGAGTATTATTGTCTCGGGCCAATATATATTATTATTTTTTAATTAAAAATAATTAAGACTAATTTAATTTCGATTGTTTAATTTGTCGATATTCAATAACAAAACTCTTTACATTATTATTTCTTTTTAAAATAAAATTTAAAACAAAGTTTTCTTTACAATTAGTATTTTTTGTCTTAATTTAACTACATATTTCCAAAAATATAGAACGTGTTTCAAGGTACATGCTGTGTTTCAAGGCAAAACATGATGTAAAATTGCAAAGGTACACTATGGTCTACCTTTAAATGTTGGTCGATCATTGCTAAATTGTGGCTGGACAAGTGATTATTACGCTTTCATTTAATTTGTCCATCGCCTTTGTAAGTAGAAATATGTACCTTTATATACCTATCGTTAACTTTTATCTTCGGTCAGTGCTGCACAATAAGTGCTACAAAGCAAAATGTTCAAATGGTATCCAATGAACAACACCTTTCCCTATGGCTCAGTCTACCTGCGAAATTGCAGCGGGTTACGTCATGCCTACAGTTAGACGGCCAGTCAAGGTCCTCCGCGCGAAGCTGTTTGAAAACATGGATGCCTAATTTTGTCATGTGGGAATTGAAGTGAAAGTCAGTGTTTCCTGTATTTCATGTAGCGATAGTAGACACTCGTTGTGCTTACTAATAGTACTGTACTGTTGAATTATAGTCTGAGAATTCGTGTTGGCTAGACGCTGCAACATGATTAAAATTGAAAGCAAAGCAGAAGATAAAAATAGACTTTCACAATAGTAATATGTTTGGAAATGTCTTGATTTATTTTTTTCAGCTATCAATGGTAGGCATTTAGGTTCTAAATATTTCTCCACCTATTTCCATACTGCAGAGTCCATTTATGTAAATAGTGAATATAACGAGCCCTAGTACGCTTCCTTGTAGAACTCCATATTATGTAATCGGCAGTGGCTTGCTAGTATGATGATTAATTTTGACTTGTTGGGTTCTGTTACTCTTTTAACTTAGAGAGTTTTTGGAGAGTTTCTTTCTGAATTTTTATAAAGTTTTGTCTAATTTTTGGCAACGTGTATGATTTGAGCAATGTTTGAACGTCCTTCCATCATATTATATTTATTTTCCGACTGCACAAATGAACATTTTCAATTCAGATACGTTTTTAGATTATCACGGCTATTTTCGTTATTTGTTTTTGGGGTGTTATGCCATGTTCCGCTACCTCCTTTAGCCAATGATTCGGACAGCGTTAGAGTATCCATCATCAGGAACACATATCTGCCCGAACTCTGAACCTGAACGCTGTCCGAAACGTTGGCTAAAGAAGGAGGCAGCGCAACATGGCACAACACCCAAATAAAAGAAAAAAAAACTTCATTTAATTTACGAAATTATGTAACACTGCATTCATCAAGGCCGACCATCGTACCTACTGGCCTTGGCACGCGACAAATTTTGAAGTGTCGCGTGATCAGTGTTATTGAGCAACGACAATTTGCAAATGGCGGCGATTGTTGTTGATACTCGTTGTTACTGCTGATTTGTGTGTTGTTTAACCGTTGTTATTTCACTCAAGTTCTTCATTTTCCCGTTTCATATCTTATCTACGAGTTTCATAACAATGTGCACATGTCTGTCCATACAATCTATGCATAACGAACTTTGGACGTATCTTCAGTACCCATTCAGTTTATTCTCGAGTCACGACTCAGTAACCTCAATACGCCAAGAGGTGATGGGATGGGTCTCCGTTCCCCTGGCGGTATATTTAGACGTGGGCGGCCCACAGAACAACATCACACACAATACTGGGCGTTGTCCTTGTTTGTACTTGCATATCAGACAAGTCGCTCAATATGGAGCACACTCGGCTCCGTTTGACCTATGACCTGCCCGTAATACGGTGGCGATCTCGGGTGACTAACTTATTAAATGATTGAAATCTGGTGATGTGCACTAGAGGATATTCCCCGACCTTATATTAAATTCCCCAAAAGTCAGAATTTTATTTTATTTTTATTTTGTTTCTCTTCTACCGCGTATGAACTGCAAACTCTGATTATTTCACATATTCTTGGTTGTACCGTGCTGTTGACGCTGAGAATTTGAGGTTGAGCCAAATTTGAACTTAGCGTTGACTCAATTTTATTTATTATATTGAAAGCAGTCGTTATTTGAAAAGTTTTAGCTACAAGAGTATTGGCTTAATCTTGGCATCTTCACTAATTCCAAGCCGTCTTAGCGGTGCGCTGAACCACGCAGGACGTGCCCCGTGCCCCGGCGGACTGGAGTAATGAAATGAAGCCTTAAATAAGTAGTTAAGTAGATTAGTCCAGTCGCTCCAATATCCCTCTTAGCGATCATTCAACCGTAGACATCCATCCGTCCGACCGCCATCCGTACCGCCCGCCCGGACTCCCATCAGCCCATTAAAACACCCCGCCCTTCCCGCCCTACGCTGCTGTATTCAATCCTGAATATTTCTTCAAGAATTTAGACATCCGTGCTGCTCGCATCCGTTATTTAATCATAATTTAAGTTTAATGGAATAATAAATAACGGGAAATCACGATTTTATGATGGTAGTCATGAAGCAATTCATTATGCAAGAATTAATCTTCACATTTTCTTATTAGAATCTTTTCGCAGTCTTGAGCCACAACTTTTGACTGCGCCTAGATGGCACCGATTGATAAATTTTCACACTTGAGAAAATTGTCTTGTTTTAGGATTATCGCAAAATACTTTGTTGAAATGACTTTTTCGGTACGAATATTGCTATTTTCTGTATGTATTTTTTAATGTATGTTTTCCGTTAATGGCGCCATGTCGCCCTGCTGAAGTCTGGATGAAGCGAGGCTTTATTTATATGACTAATCTTAATATGATCATCGCTGACTAGACTGCGAAGTGTATGAAGCCATTGGAACTACGCCACCATCTGATTGAGAGATGCCGTGAGGAAGGGGCAAAGGAAGGTTTTGGTTTGCCCGGATTAAAGACACCGCATTCCGAATTTTTACCGACTTTTTTTAATTTTTTTTTTATTCTTGTATAGCAGAATATTATTCCAATTACAGTACAATTTAGCCGCCATATCAGTATTAAGACAGGCAACTCTTCAAAAATAGTTTTAAGGCATTTAGAGAACAATCACCCACATCCAAATGGTTTGCAAGTTCATTATCAGCACAATATCCTCGTCATATTATGCTTTGCCACTTTCCTTGTACTTCCCTTGAACACTTTCAGGTTTTAAGGGCCCGCAACCCGGATTTGTACAGATTTATTACATATTTCCCTTAAACACGGTAAGTTTTAAAGATCTTAAAAAATATATGTTATTCTTGAAGATAATATCTAGACTTTGCCCGCGCCGAAACGCAAATTATATAAAATTCCCTCGATAGAAAAAAAATCGCAAAGTATGCTCCAAAAATTATTATTAACACGTTTGTTTCAGTTATTTTACAAGTTATATGTATGAAAAAATTCACAGTGTTTCTTTTAATGCTGTTTAAGATAATGCCCGCAAGATTTTTGCTCTATTTTAAACGAGTCGTGTTTTATTCAACATTTTCACAATTTTCGCATCGATTTTGTCGCTGTAAATGTTAGCGCTCTCCTCTAACATTTGTAATTTCGTATCTCTCCATCATCTTCTTTTCGTGCCCGGTTGCAGAGCCTTAAGTAAAAACAAAAATAAAAAGTGTTAATTTCGAAGATTTTCCATACATTTGTTGATTTGAGAAAGTGTATGAAATTCCCTTAATAGAAAAAAAACGCAAATTATGCTTCTTAAAACATCAGATTATCTATCTCTATCAGATTATTTTATTTAACTTGTTGTATGGAAAAAAAACATGGCGTTTCTTTAAACTCTACTCTACACATTTATTTGTCAGGAGATTTTTACTCTATTTTGAATAAGTTAAGTTATATTAAATGTTTTCTCAGCAGTCGCTTATTAGGCCTGTGATTTAAAAAGCTTTTTTACAATATGCCCACAATCGTGCCACCTCAGAACAGGCTCAGCCTAGTGAGGTGGTATATACCAAAAAAATATGTATATGTAGGTATATTGTATATATTGTAATGTTATTCTTGGTTAATAAATAATTAAAAAAAAAATAAAAAAAAAAAAAACAATATATTATTTCGCTCCCTCTAGCATTCGTATTTACATTATTTCCCTTTCAAATTAATCTTCTTCTTCTTTTTGAACATCTACTAGGGAAGAAAACATGAAAGGCAATAGCTCGTTCCACACATATATATGTCGTAGAAATGTGTCATTTTCATTGCATCAATAATCAGTTTTGCACCTGTGCACTGAGAAATTAAAAAAAAAACAACAACGAAAATATTTTCGGCTCTGAAAATTTAAAAGCGACCCTACTAATTAATCAAACTGACCCTAATTACTTAGTTTTTAGTAGCAATATTAGAAAAACAGCTTCTTCTTTAATATTTCCCAAATGATATTGTAATGCGAATTTATTGTTGTAATTATTTCTGGTACAGAAGGTATAAACTCCCCCGCAAACTTCAAACTTACCAAAGCTTATTAAAGGGACATTAACTTGTGAATAATGTCGCCCTTTTATTCGTTAGTCATGCGACTCTGACATTTACTGAAGCTGACTTTTGAAACCGCGATTGCGATTAAGCACGATTTTATAAATATTGTTAATTTCAAGTCGCTGCCAATATAATATACCTGCATGTGATAAAGATCTCTATTCTGTGCCTACACATAATAAATTAACCCTCAGGCCTCTGGCATATTCTGTCAGGAGGTCAAATAATCAAATAATATGAAATAATTAAGAACACTTTGTTTTTACCACGATAATCTTTATTTAAAAAATCAACATGTTTCGAGAACGATGTTCTCTTCTTCATCAGGACATTATATGTACTAAAAACTAAATTGTCAAGTTTTTAAAAACTTGCAGAAATTTTGAAACGAGGCTTAAGGAACATTTGAGATGTCTAAATAGCAATAATCGTTTGGAATTTGCTAACCATCTAATTGAATTTGATCATTCATTTGATATAAATACTGATTTTAAAATTTTACACACTAACGTTAGTGGTTTTCACTTAGATCTTTTAGAAATATTAGAAATTAGGAAAAATGTCAATAGAAATTTAAATGTTATTGAAATAATCAAATTAATTTTGTGAATAACCCTATCTTTAAGGGCCCGCAACCCGTATTTGTACCGATTTATTACATATTTCCCTTAAACACGGTAATTTTTAAAGCTCTTAAAAAAATATATGTTATTTTTGAAGAAAATATCTAGACTTTGCCCGCGCCGAAACGCAAATTATATAAAATTCCCTCGATAGAAAAAATCGCAAAGTATGCTCCAAAAATTATTATTAACACGTTTGTTTCAGTTATTTTTCAAGTTATATGTATGAAAAAATTCACAGTGTTTCTTTAAATGCTCTTTAAGATAATGCCCGCGAGATTTTTGCTCTATTTTAAACAAGTCGTGTTTTATTCAACATTTTCGCAATTTTCGCATCGATTTTGTCGCTGTAAATGTTGGCGCTCTCCTCTAACATTCGTAATTTCGTATCTCTCCATCTTCTTCTTTTCGGGCCCGGTTGCAGAGGCTTAAACATATTTCCACTGAAATTTTTGTCTTTGATCTTCTAGGCACTCTCCCTTTCCACCTCTCCCCCCCCCCCCCCCTCCCCCTGTTAATCTTCTAAGCACCTCCCCTTTCCACCACTCTCCCCCCCCCCATTACTTCCATTTCTACCCACGCCTATTTTTCTGTACTTGATAATTTCGTTTTTAGTACGTATAATGTCCCGATTAAGAGAACATCGTTCTCGAAACATGTTGATTTTTTAAATAAAGATTATCGTGGTAAAAACAAAGTGTTTTTAATTATTTCATTAATAAAAAGATGCCACAAGGTGAATTTGCAAAATTTTAGGAAAAAAAAAAAAATTGCAATAAAATCCAAAAAAACGCAATAATTCTGAAAGTATCCCAAAACTAAAAACTGTTTTTGAAATGTAATGAAATCCGCTTTCAAATTTCATAATTCGATATAAACGTATAACTTTTGAAATATACAAATTTTTAAATGCAAACATAAAAAGCTTTAAAAATTGTTCACCTCACGTTTTTTCTAACCAAAGTTAGCGATGAAGAAAAAAACGCACACATATTATTAGGTGGTAAATCACATTTATAGCAAGGGAGACAAAACGATTTCTATGAGACCTATATGATTTGTTCCGAAAACAAATAGACCTGACACCTGACTGGTTAAAGTTATTATAACGAATTACCTACAAGATAACACGTTTTAACGCTTTAATTACATAAAATAACAATGGGTTTATTGGTATTCATTTAAAAATTAGGAGAGCATTAATGTATTGCATTAATAATTATTACATCATTTGATTCGACGATTTATCAAACACGCTGTTGTATTTTCAATCGAAATCAATATATTTATTTCCGACAATTCAGTTTTTGGTGAACAATATAATTACAGAGTCGGACCAATTCTGTTGACACGGAATCGGAGTATTGTGTAATTTGAAAGGCTGTTTAAATTATAAGTTATAATAATATTTTCATTACTGGACGAACAGTTAATCCCTACGCGCACATTATTGATTTTATATTATCAACTAATCATCGTTAGGCCTATATCTCATTCTAATGGGTTCTGGATACATGCAGGTCGCAATGAACACCCGTTCTCCGGAGGGCGGGGAATGTTGGATATTTAATGGGCTTTGTAATTCGAAAACCTGGGTAATTTACACATTTAATGGCGAATATTTGTGTTTTAACCGTACGCAGTTTGATAATTTCGCACGAGGTCAAATAATTTTGCTAAAATACATATTTTTCAGCATGTTATAGTTGGAAATATGTATTCACTTTGATAACGTTGGGAATCAATTCTTTAATTGATTTTTGTTACGTTTTACTTTTCAACTGTTTAAGATTTCAAATGTGCATTTAGTTTTCTTCTATCACGTCAAAATAAAGAAATTTGAGACAGACGCTTTGCCAAGCGCTTGATTTAAGGGCCCGCAACCCAGATTTGTACCGATTTATTACATATTTTCCTTAAACACGGTAAGTTTTAAAGCTCTTAAAAAATATACGTTATTCTTGAAGATAATATCTAGACTTTGCCCGCGCCGAAACGCAAATTATATAAAATTCCCTCGATAGAAAAAATTTCAAAGTATGCTCCAAAAATTATTATTAACACGTTTGTTTCAGTTATTTTACAAGTTATATGTATGAAAAAATTCACAGTGTTTCTTTAAATGCTGTTTAAGATAATGCCCGTGAGATTTTTGCTCTATTTTAAACGAGTTGTGTTTTATTAAACATTTTCGCAATTTTTGCATAGATTTTGTCGCTGTAAATGTTAGCGCTCTCCTCTATCATTCGTAATTTCGTGTCTCTCCATCTTCTTCTTTTCGGGCCCGGTTGCAGAGCCTTAATACTGGATTTCGCTAGCCAATAATTATGTATGTTATTATATACATAAAATTAAATGAATTATTTTATGTTATTTACAATTTTTTAAAGAAAGCCCATTCCCGGGTTACGAATAACCCGACAATATTTGAAAATCTCCTACTACCACCACAGTAAGCCGAAAATGTTGCTCTAGTCGTGATGGAGGACAGCCGAGGAATCGAAGACGGAACGCCTGGGTGGGACCCAAACGCGATTCCCACTCAATCACTAACCGGTGACATTATAATTAATGTAATTTTATAGATGTATTCTTTTATATGGCTAACAGAGTATTGCACTCACTGCCCTGTTCAGCTCAAATAAGCAAACTTATTATTATTATTATGAAACGTATGTGCTTTGTTCTTGTGATGCAATTTTTTATTCACACCAGTGGCGGCTCGTGACTTTTGGGTGTGCTAGAGTGCTGATATTAAAAAATGGCATTATTGATGTTGTTGTAGCCGAAAAAAAAATTTTTTTTTTCGAAAATCAGTTTTTTGTATGAAAAATTTCAGGAAGTTTCAGTTTGGCGGTGTGCCGCACCAATTTCCTGAAAAATCTTCATACAAAACACCGATTTTTGAAAAAAAAAAAAATATTTTTCGCATACGACAACATCCATGATGCCATTTTTGTTAAAATTAGCACCCTAGCACACCCAAAAGTCACGAGCCGCCACTGATTCACACCTGTACTTTAATTTCCTCCGCGACCACATTATACTTCTGTAATGTATTGAAAAAGCTTCCAAGTGACTTCGTCAGATGTCAGCAGGGAAGTGCTTCTCCCGATGGCCGACAGGAGTACCTCTGTAGATGGGTACCAGCGAGACAAGCTCCGATGATAAGCGAGTCGTCAGCAGATCCCTTTCCCCTCTCGTGTGGACATGTCGGCTTATTTTCGGCATTATTATTGTAAATGCGTAAACTCTAAATAAACCACCTTGTTATCGTGAACCTAATATTTTTATTTATAAAATACATGTTAAATATATTAGACAATTAATTAGATTAGATTTATTAAATCACCATACTAGGCGGCTGCCTGTTTCATGGTGATCAATTAAAGATAGTTTCTTTTTAGTGTAGTCTAGTGTAAACACATGGTACTAGTATGTAAATTGGTAAAGTTATAATAAAAAATAGAAAAGAGAAAAAGAAGTGCGTAAAATAAACATGTAAATAAAATAAACATTATTTGAGAAGTCCCCCACAGAAGTAAAGTTTTTGAGTATAAAGAAATACACCACATTACAGCTTCTTACATAATATTATTGACGTCTCTTCGTTGTTTTTTCGTCTATCAGCGCAGGTAAACTTGGTATAAATTACCAAGATGCACAAGCTCGGATTGCTTTGGTAAACATACAAAGTAAGCACTGATAATTATGATTAAACCACAGAATATCAGTGGTCCTTTAAATTTGTATTTAAAATCCAATTTGCACGTAGATTCCTGGCAGATTTGCATCTGCCTTTCAACTCCAGATATTTTATTTATAGCTTGGTAACGTCAATTAATTCTGGGCTTCCATCTTGATTTATAGATTCAGTTCCGCTTATCTCAAACACGGAAACGGTTCCCTTAATCGTTTCCGCCCTCCTTCCTTTTCTCCCCATTCTTCACTCTGTTTATCTCCTTTTTATAACAATGCCGCCCCTGTTCTCGCAAATTGTCTTTTATATTTTCGCTGACGGAGACAAATGCACGATAAAACTTTTAATCCGCATTTCACACAAGTCTTTAAACTGAACAGAAGCCTATTTAAAGTTTTAACCACTCTTTCTTGGGAAGTATCACTTCGGTATATACGGCAGCAAATGGCCCGTTCTTGTACATTCGATTAAATAGAAGATTGTTAAAAGGAACTACGGTTTTCCTTAAAACATTAAGATAACGCCTTGGAGGTCAGAATATGAAATTTCCATTTTATGATCTAGGCAAGACAATGTTTTTTCCGCCCCCGGGGGGTTATTTATTTCTGCCAGAAGCCTTCTATTGGGCGGATATGAAATTGCTTTGTTTATCTGAGTACGAAAATTTACGTCGGCCATAAAGAATACAAACATATTTGGTTTTTTCATTGTTGAGTAAAATTTGTAACAGGCTACCAAAATATTGTTTATAAGCCGCTTCGAAATAAAATTTATCGTTTAAAAAAAAGTTGCGAAAATGACAATGGGTAATAACTAAATTAAAATTCCCGGTCCGTGGGTTATGTATTTCTAGGAATCTTGGCAATCTAGTTGCTGGCGATGGTACAAATTGAAAATGTCGATAGTTACCAATTAGCAGCTTTATTTCTGTACTGTTTATGATCATTTCTTGACATGGGATACCAAGACTAGATGAGCTGTTTTACTCGGGAATAAATGTGTCGTAGCTTGTCAGAGGAATTTTAATTGTTATTTATTTTCGCTTCGATTGGCGGAAAACGACTGGCGATTAATCGGCAATTTGTTGTTTATTTACGATTTATTTACCGATTTACTTACGGTCTAAGCAAAGTGACACATGAGCATCGACCAAGCATTATATAAGGGAACGTACCCATACTACGTGAGACACGTTTAGGGGGGGGGGGGTCTTCAAAATGTCACGCTTGGTACAAATGAGCGGCGGCGGGCATAGGTTTTTGGTCACCAGAGGGGGGGGGGGGGGGGTTAAAAATTGCTAAAAGTTGGTCACGTAGTATGGGTATGTTCCCTAAGGCGTTTGTGTGGGTCTTAAAAATGTCCCAACATATTGGTTTACGAAAACATTTATCAAAATGAAAGCGCATTATCTCACTTGGCCAAAGATCGCAATAAGCATTGGTGTTTTTTTTTTAATTCGCGGCAACGGAATCACTAGCTTTGTGAAGATCATTTTTCATAATATTGAGTCAGCAAAAAAATTCGCGACGGAATTCGATGGGTATTATGAAATTATTTATGGGTGGTGTTGTAAAGGTATAATTAAATAAATGCACTATTTTAACGGTAAACACAATTTGTCTTTATTTTGGGTGCAATCAATTTTTCAAGTATGACGCGTCTTCACTCTGGGTTAGCTTAAATCCGAAGCCGAAGGATTACAACGCGTCTCGTTGTTCAGTCCTGCCAGAGTTTTGCCTGAAGATGCGCGGCAAGAACCAGAAAGCAACACTCTAGAGTTAACACATGACCTCGGTCATCCAAGCTGTGAAAGACTAACCAATAACATCCTTCGCCCTAATGAATAAGAGACGAAGCGATGCGGGAATGAGAAAATATTCGAGATCGAAGAACTAATCAAGGTAGTCTCGGAAATTTGCGTAACAACTGGATGGTTTTTTACAGTGTTACTTTTGGATTGAAATTAGGTATGGGAGGGCTAATCTACAGATATTATATCGATGCGCACGAGAAATGGTTTTCAAGGGCACATTTTGCGATTCACGTGTGAAGAAAATAAGAATGTCAGATACGTTTTAAGATCTACCGGATCTGCCGAATCTGCCCTGATGATGGACATTGCAACGATGTCCGAAACGTTGGCTAAAGAAGGAGATAGCGCAACATGGCATAACACCCCAAAAACAAATAACTAAAATAAGAATGTATTCAAATGTGGCCAAGTCAGCCTCAATTACTTTGTCCAGGAACTGTCACACATTGCATGCTCTATATCTATATGAAAGTAGAGGCTGGCAGTGCTAGGTCGTGATTTCGAAAGTAGCACCATATTGTAAAATTGGCACTGTGTTGCTTTTCTGGCAGTAACTTCTTCAAATGGTGCCCGGGTAGCGGTCGTTTGGCGATTGATGGAGACATCTGGTTTACTATTTCGACTGACCATCAAAATGTTGCATGGATAGTCATTTTTTAAAGCCAAGCCAAGCAAGCATTAAGTAGCATTTAGGAATAGGTAAAAGGGCACGAAGAAATCGATTTCATAATATTATGATATTAACACAAACACAGTCTTGTTAATTGCAAATTGACTTTTGTATCGTAGGATATCTTTTGTATACTGATAATTATTGGTGAATGTGATCCTGTATGCCATAGGTAATTGTGCGAAATCGACGAACTGAGACAGGTCGGAGAACGACCTGATTAGTGTACTACTGTCATACTAGCGACCAACTACTGTCATACTAGTGATGTCCATGTTTTAAACATTTTGATAAACGACTGAGCGTAGCAAAATCCTGTTTTAAATCGACCGTTTCGCATTTCTTCTGTCTGTAAATTTGTTCGTACGCTCCTTTTATGGTTTAAGATGGTGGCCGTTTAATGGTTCAGTAAAGATTATTTTTTCAAAGGTTAAATCGTAGTGTTTATTTGCACTATTTTATTCGCTTTTTTTTCAATATTACTATACCTACCTACCTGACTGAAGAAAGTTTGAAAAATAAATCATTGGATAATGTAATAAGTGTACGGAGAGGGTGGGGGTAGTCTACGAGTATTTTATTCAATTTATATGGTTTATCCATATTTGTTGCCATGTCGTCTCTGACGATTTGACTTTTAGTTACTTTGCTTTTAGCTGCAGACAGTGTCGAGATAGTGACATTCTTTGTATAAATAGTGTAATTCCTTATTGGATAAAGATGTTACATGAAATATGGTTTGTAATTAATTTGGTACGTGGGTTGTTCTTCTTTTTAACCTACGTAACTTTTACCACTCTGTCAAATTTCCGCCTAAAATGAGGAATTTGTTTTTACAATAAATGAATTCTCTCTGGATCTCCGAAGGGAAATTGTAGCAAGGGGTGAAGGAGGCCTAAAATACCTATCGGGGGACGTCGGGGGTGACAAACACGAGCTACGTGTCGTGTATACCTATTTCGAATGAAAACCCACGTGACAGAATTATCGTATGACATGAATGTTGTAGGAGACAATTTTTAGAGATATTAAAAGATATTTTATATGACACCATAAAAAATAATAATCGCCGTTACTTGATAGGTTATATCATATCTTTTGAAGTTTAAAAAAAGTTTTATGTTTTATGACGTCGTATCATTATTTTTGTAACATTATATTGTTGAATACGCAAGTCGAGGTGGCAGGAGACAACAACTGTGATTTGAATTAAATACACTTCTATCACGAGGAGTAACAACTCTGTAACGTAATAAAACACACATATTTTTTTTAAAACGCACACAGTTATTACTTCTTCAGTACAGTAGATTTTAAAGTAATTATAAAATAATAATATTGGTCATTCTGTTGAATTCTTCTCCACTATCTGATGGTAACCTGGTAAAGCGTACATATATGTATGTACTTACAAATTTTATGATTTCAGAAGAAATTTTGATTTATGAAATAGTTTAAAATTAGGAACATACCTTTTTGGACGCGAGGTCGTTCACATAACTACTTTTTTATTGAATTGTTCAGATTCTAAAGCATTAAAAATTACATGAAATTACCTTCATAATATGACGATTAGAAAATTATTTTTATTATCCTATGAGTTTTGATCATCCACATCACTAGTGTACACTGCACTGTAAAAAGTTATTAGTTACTATGAAAGGTGTCTTTCATAAATTAACGTATGTGTACTGTTACGCATAAATGTGTTTGCAATTACATCAACACCCGCTTTCGATGTCTTTGAATTAAACATGAGTTAATGTTTTATTATTTGTTACAGGTTGAAGAAATACGGGCTATGATAGACAAGATCCAGGAAAATGTCGAAGAAGTTAAAAAGAAGCACAGTGCCATTCTTTCTGCACCGCAATCTGATGAAAGTAAGTGAAACCCTTTTAAATTATTTGTAATTTATGGGAGATTTGAGGGGAGATTCTTGATGGACGCCATTATTCCTTTACCAAAGTTAGTCGCTATGGATTCATTCATATCTACGGAGAGGAACGCCTGCGCGGCCTTTTTCATACAGACTTAATTTTGGTTTTGAGGCCTAAATACCAATCCAAACCGAATACTTTTTTTTTAATCAACAGGTATTTCAAATATGTGCTAATTAATTTATGTTTACTGAACAGAAGAGTATGTATGAGACGATGTATGATTGTGAGTGAGGCAAAGAGTGTGTGCTAAGACCGAGTTGTTTGGCGGTCCGTCCTCTCTGCCTACCCCTGCGGGGAAACGGCGTGATGGTTAGTTAGTTAATTAATGTTTGTTTTTAGTTGTGATAGGTAAATAAAACAATCAATTTTTCACCATTTTGAGGCAACTTGAGCTTTTTTTTGTTTTGTTTAATTTTTCTTTATTAATTTCTTTGATGGTTACATAATTTGTGGTTTTTTTGTCACCATGCTAGGCACATGCCCGTGTTATGGTATGAGTTAATTATAATTATAAAACAATAATCTTACCGTATTTTGTTACAATTACATTAATAGATGTTTTTTTACTTATAATAAAAAAAAAATCAATTAATGTAATTATTAATAATAATAATAATAATAAATTTGGACAACTTATATAGCGCTGTTTTTGCGAAAAATCGCCTCAAGAGCGCTGTAATTAATTTAGCATCTTCATTATGTACACACACCGTTTGAATAAGTACAGTGTTATTGCATAAACTATTTACCTGCTGACAAACTACATAAGTAGTAAAAATAATTTTTCAGTTTGGTTAAGTATTTTGGTCACAAATCCTAAAGTAAGTTTTTTTCTGAAAAGGGCCGTGCATTGTGCAACCATTCCTCTTAAATAACAATATCCAATCGTTCAAGCAGCTTGCTTAAGATTCTATTCCGCAAATGCATTCTTCATTAGTCAATACATTCTCAAGATGAATAAAGTGACCCCCGACCCCCCGACGGCCTACAATGCCGACCTCTGTGCCAAAACGTAAAGATTCTCAGCCTTACTATAAAAAACCCAGTGAAAGTTTTATTCAATTGACAAACGGCCGCGGATGTCAAAACTTTACTAATTAAAAATTTGTTCATTGAAAGAAATACACATGGTTTACACGGCCTGAGAGGGTAGTTTATCTCTGTTTTAACGATTGATGTCCGAACGAAATTTGGAATTTTTCCAAAGTATTTTGAATGTTCTATATTTTTCTTATTTTTGAAGGTGTCGTAAAAACAAATACCATTTATGAAAACTAGGTAAAATTACCTTTTAGATTTGTGTATTTGAAATACAGTTTAATTTTCAAAAACTGACATATTTTAAGATTCAAACTCGGAAATAAATGGAAAAAAAATTCTTACCAAAATTTTTTTGACTAAAATGTAGAGAAATTTAAAAAAAATCAAAATTTCAAAAACACAGTCCTTTTATGTAATAAATTTGGAAGGAAACTATCACCTCACTTTTTCCTCGTGCATACAATAAAAAAATAATTTAAAAAAATTTAAAAAAATGTATTGCTAAAAAACTAACCTAAAAATTATACCGGCTTTTATAACAGATTTCTTGCATCTCTAAAGACGTTAATTTCTTTGATACATTTAGGAACACATGTATTAGATATTATTATTTAAAAAAAACACCACTTTCATAAAATTCTCGTAAAATAAAATCCTTTAAATGTAAATTTGAATTTTCATGTATCATATAAAATAGTTTTTGACACTTCAATTTTCAAAGTACCATTATTGTTTTATAACTTGACTAAAACTTATGAAAAACCACAAAAAACACGGTAAATATATCAATTATATAAATAAAGGAGTAAATTAGTCATATTTAGAAATTAACCATCATATTTAAGTAATATTGCACACACATCCGCGGAGCGAAATTGTTCATTTATGATATGAGCGCGAACAACGAATGCGCAGGCGCCGCCACCTAGCGGTTATGGAGGAAAACAAACAATTTAGTACTTAGACTATAAAAAATTACATTGTTGCCAGATTTAAAATACATTTTAAGAACAAACCTTATTAGTAATGTTATCGTGTTTTAGTGTATTTTTGTTTTATTCATGTTGCTGCAGCAACACGGGTTATCGGGCGTACTGTGTTTTTTTTTTAGTATGGCTATTTGTGTTTGGAGGTTTAAAGATTCAGCAATTTAATTTTTTGACCCTGCCATTTTTCCCGCCGCGTTTCTGATGTTTTGGGTACATACCCTCTGCTAAGCTTGCAGTGTTGCCAGATGCACTGTTTTACCTTGTTTTCGTGTTTTTTTAATGGCATGTCTAACAACACATGGTTAAAAATACCGTTCATCAAAAATATGTAGATACTTTTGAGGAGTTACGAAGCATTTTTAGCATGGGCCGCGCGGTGAATGGGAAATTACGAATTCAGGATTGTAGGTCTTGTCGTTCTTGAACTTCAGTACAGATTCACGTCTATTTATCTAATTATCATTTTTTCATAAATATGTTTTACATTAAATGAACACACGGTGTAAGTTTAATTAGGTACCTGCACTACTTAACTTACTGTAGAATTATAGGAGAACGGATCAATCGATCAGTAACAAAAAATATTTTCGTTAATGTTTTTGTGTTTTTTGATGTTTTTTTTTTTTTTAAGTAAATTAAAAATTCACAGATTTCCGAAAAATTCCGTAGCGTGTTTTGCAAGTCGCAATTATAATATTTTTGTTATTAATTGAGTATTGGGTATAGATAAATTACTTAGGTAGGTACCATTGGTGACCCGACAATTGGTCCGGCGACAGTTGGTCCGGCCGACAGTTCGTTCGGCCGACATTTGGTCCGGCGACAATTGGTCCGGCCGAAAGTTTAGAAGATGTTTTCTTCAAGTAAGTATGCAAAGAGGATATACGGCCGTACAACCAAAGTCGATATACTTATATCTGAAGGCATCTCGAGTGAAAATCCGTTGTAAAAATATTTTTACTAATAATTTCGACTCTCCGAAGTAGCATGTGTCCAGGGTCGAGAGAATCTGGCTGGAGAGGTCAAGATTATGTCTGGCTCAAGCAGCCTCTTCCGATCCGGACCGCCACGCAGTAGGTGTAGTCGAAATTATTAGTAAAAATATTTTTATTGCGGATTTTCACTCAAGATGGCTTCAAGATATAAGTATATCGACTTTGGTTGTACGGCCGTATATCCTCTTTGCATACTTACTTGAAGAAAACATCTTCGAAACTTTCGGCCGGACCAATTGTCGCCGGGCCAAATGTCGGCGGACGAACTGTCGGCCGGCAAACTGTCGCCGGACCAACTGTCACGGAACCGTACCATTGTTTCTTTAATAAATTTTCACTAAAAAGCTTCCGTGAAACTTGATTTTTTTTTTACTTGGTTTCTTTAACCATGAAAATAGATGTTTTTTTTTAAATTTAATAAATTAGGTATTTTCCTCCGAAACAAGGTTTCTCATTTTTGGAAAATGGCATCACTGGCTGAGAGATATGTCTCAAATGTCTAAAGTTATATTTAGAAAATAAATATGAATAGCAAAGTACTCTACGGCCTATCTCTTATGCTTTTGATTTTCCTCCCACATTCTCTTCCACCGAAAAACATAATATTGCTCCACGCTGTTGGACTTGCGAAAAAAGTGCGTATGAATGGAAGATTGTATTACTTCATGATATTCTTCTTCCTCTGATAAAAATGCTATCTTAAGTTTTTGCTGACAATATTCTCGGAGTGTCGTTGTTTTCTGAACGTTTTATGAACCTTTTTCACAATATATTATTATATTATCTTTGGAATTATTCACTTTCCTCGTTGCTCCGGGCGGTACGCGCCAAGGGCTGTTTTCCCGCCTTATTTATATTAAATAATATCGCACGCACTTGTAATAATAACGGGGTATAATATAATTATTTCTCCAGCGGCAGGGTCACGTCTAAGGTCATCCCAGTAATAGCAATAACAGATACAATCTAAATACTGTAAAGCAGTGGTCCATAACCTTTTTTATCGCCACGAACCAACGTTTGATAATTTTACCGCGGACCGCTAAGGGGGGGGGGGGGGGGGGCATTGATTGTTTATATTTTAGATTGTTTTAATTTAATAATAGTTTGATTTTATAACTAGCTAGCCTCAAAATATGAAAATATCTCTTAAAATGTAGTAAATACACGATTCAGATTTTGGCTAATCCTTCATTGTACATTTACGAATTTATTAACATAATAATAAGCTTTCGTTGGTCGCCATAGAAGGATTTTGTTGAAAAATGGAAATAAATTCACCAATACAATCAAACGCGTGTTAAGGCGGCGGTTCGCGCCGCGACCGCGACCGAAGACCGAGACCAGAGACGGAGGCAGGCGACCGAGGCAGGAGACAAAGACGGGAGACGGGAGACAGCAAGACGGTCGCCGCACTATGTGTAATTTCTCAATCTAGCTCCACTTTATTCATTATTCAGCTCTTTTATCATTTGTAAACAAGATATCATACTTACAGCATTGCAAAATACGTCATTTTGAAGGTAATTAAACAAGGAATAGTTTACAAAAATCATATAATTAAAAAAAAAATTATACAAGACAAGTAGTGTCTCGCGTCGCGCTTGATAAGTATGTGTGTTTGTTGTAAAAAATGACTGCTTTTTCTTACTAATACTGTGAGAAGCTGATTAAACTGATTAGACAGCATTTACAATGCACAAATAGATTCCAAAAAAATCAATTAATTAAATTAATAAATTTAAAAAAAATAATAAATTATTAATTTTAAAATTAAATTAAATTATATTTATTTTCAATGATATTCTTCCTTTTGTAAGCATTGTCTTTTTCAGAAAATTTAATACGTAAACAAACTGTGTTTTATTCAGCCTAAAATAAGTCCTGAACATATTATTGTCAAACAATAGGTGATTCTTTACTAACAGCGATAATGATCCTTCTTGGTCTTTAGTTGTATATAATTCCTTAACAGGTAATCTTTTTTAGATTTGTAATAATAATATAAAAACAAATCATCGTCTTCTTCTTCCTCCATTAGTAACTCTACTTGGGTTTCCATTAAGAGGAATATAAACGCTAGAAACATTTCGAATCTCTTGCCTGCAAAATTTTTAAATCTAGCGTCTTTTTGCACGAGGCAAGTAAGCGAAAAAATGGTTTTTATTTATTTTTTGCATAATTTTATGAGAACGAAAATAAGTTAGAACATGGAAAACTTCAAAAATAGTCTTAGCCATACAGGGGTATTTTTAAAAAATTGTTTCTTGTATTAATTACTTCATAGTTAAGTCATAAAAAAACTTCTTTTTTTTTGTGGTTTACGCTTATGTTTTTTGTTACGTAAATAATAATTTTATTGTAATTCCAATACATGGAAAAGCTAGTAAAAGCTTCGATTTATCCGTAGCATATTTTTTGAAGTTCATACTGTAAGCCGATTCGTCGTAAAGATTAATCAAATTATGATTTCACGTGTATATTTATCTTAATGTAAATTATAACAGTACAACACAACTGACTTCATCGACAGACTGCGCTATACTTGAACTCTGAAGGCGAAGGCGGTCGCGGTCTCGGTCTCCACCCACAGTAGTGCCGAAGAGACCGAGACACTTGTCGCGGTCGCCTGCCTCCGTCTCTGGTCTCGGTCTTCGGTCACGGTCGCGGCGCGAACCGCCGCCTTTAGATAAGTTTTTAGATTTTCACGGTCTTAGGTTTTCAGATCTGCCCTAATGATGGACACTGTAACGCTGTCCGAAACTTTGGCTAAAGAAGGAGGTAGCGCAACATGGCATAACACCCCAAAAATAAATAACAAAAAAACGCGTGTTAGCACTATGTCATGCATTCTTAATAAAACTATTCCACTTGCATTTGGGGATTTATTTGGGAAAGCAGAATATAAGTTGCGTCTCACTCGAAGCCCAGTCGTGTTTTTTACTACTATTTTTACTTCGACGGTGTTTTGTCGGCGGTAACTTGGCGTGAAGGGGTTCTCAACTGAATAATTAGTTTTTGTCTCTAATTACTGGGTGTGTTCGATTTTTTTAAATTTTGATTTTTAAGCAGGGCCTTGAGCGGCCCGGTACCATTTGATCCACGGACCGGGGATTGGGGACCACTGCTGTAAAGCGTCCGTGGAATAGTTGGACACATTCCTTGTATTCACAGCCTGACGGTGTTATTATTTTACTTAGCTCTGAAATGACTCCATTTGGCCTTATCTTAATAGAGCGTTTCTCGTTTGAGGAATACCTAGTACCAGGGGCGTGCACTCCATATAAGCACATAAGCACTGCCTACCCTACCGTATTTGTAAATCATAAGTATATAAATAATATTATAATTTATTAAATTATTGCTATAAATAAATACACACATTCAAAAATTAGCGCGAAAAAGCTGAGTAACCGAAACTACGCGAGCGCCTCATCAAACGTCATACCACAAACGTGGCATAAACTGTTACTAGAAACTACACGCGCGCCCTTCGACTGCCTCACTAAAATGCGGCCTTAAGCAGGAATTATTTTTGCTTGGAGCTAACTTTATACAAGATATAATATCAATGTTTACGAAATGCACATAGCATAGAGTAGAACTGTCGTTTTGAATTAGCTTCTATGAGGTTTTTTTGTTAGTATTAGGCAGTGCTTTCTGGGACAAAATTAGCAAATGGCAATCAGTGACGACAGTGACATCTGTTGTTATCTATTTCTATCAACTAGTTACCAGCAGCAAGAACACTTGTACGAAGGGAGTTATTTGTAGTAAGTTTTTATTTATTTATTTGAATCAATTCGGCCGTTTTCCTACTGCCTACCCTGATCAAAAACACTGTGCACGCCACTGCCTAGTACCTAGGGCGGGTTTTGCCATTCATAGTTGAAAGTTCAACGCGATATGAGAGGCGTGTAATCCGTGGGATTGAGTCGGGAAAGGCCGATTCTTCGCTTTCATGACTAATAATTATTCAAGATAACGTGTTTTGGAAGCAATGATGTTGTCTAATTTGTTCATTTTCTGATGAAGTTCAGATTATTTACATTTGACTATCTTCAAAACCGAAGCACATTTGCTTTGAACCCGGTTACGGTGATTACGGGATTAAAACCCGACCGGTATAAATTTTTTCTTTGTCTTTTTATTTTTTATTACTGTATAAAAATTGCATTCAATTGGAATTTATTACCCGCTAAGCTACCTAATTTCCCTCAGGGCCTATGTCATATTTGAAGATGCTTGTGGAGGGTCTTTTTGAGGAAAGGAAGAAGTGAACATGTTGTAGGAGGGAGGAAACACAGAGGCCGGCAAATCGTTCCACAGCCGAGCCGTTGAACTCAAGAACGAGTCATAGAAACTACCCGTTCTCATGTGACCAATGTCAACCGTGTACAAATGTTGGGCGCGTGTTTGGCGTATTTCCCGACTATACACCGGTACCGAGGGGATCAATGACGCTAGTTCCTCAGAGCATCTTCCATTATAATACCGGTAGAACAAGGACAGCATTCCGACCTGACGCCTATGCTCTAAAGATTGCAGTCCGTCTGTTAAGATGGAAGAACCTATCAAACGGACCGCCCGTTTCTGCACAGAGTCAAGGTTTTTTTTAGGTATTTTGGAGCTCCAGACCAGAGGTGGCTGCCAAATTCAACCGTGGGGCGCACTTGCAATTTGTACAGGGTTAGCAGTTGTGTACTATTAAAGTATCTACGGGCCCTGTACAGTACGCCCAATTTCTGAGAGGCTAACTTAACTCTGATTTCGATGGAGCCCCCGTACCTGAGCTGGTCACTTAGAGTAACACCAAGCATATCGATGGAGGTTCTGTTCGGAAGATTGCTTCATGACAAGAGGTCATTGATGTACAACAGAAACAAAGTCGGTGACAGAACCGATCCCTGTGGGACGCCAACATTTATCCAATGTGAGGAAGAGGTGAAACCGTCAGCAACCGCCTGAATCGATCTCTCCCTCAAAAAATCGGCAATCCACGTACACAAGGATGCGGGAAGTCCGTAAGAAGGCAGTTTGTTGACAAGCCCTCGGTACCAAACCCGGTCAAAGGCCTTGGAAATATCCAGTGCAACCGTTTGGGTCTCACCGAAACGTTCCAGGCACCGCCCCCAAACATGCGTCACATACGCGAGAAGATCACCGCACGAGCGGTTCCGCCGGAATCCGTATTCACGGTCGTTAATAATTTTGTTCTTCTCGAGGTATGTGAGCAGTTTGTCGTTGATCACACGATCCATCACCAAACATAAATGGTTCCCAGGGTGGCGGTACCCATACCCGCCTACCAAATTGTAAATTAAATCATCATAACGCATTTAAATTTATGGTAAGAAAGAGCAAAATATAATCTTATTACATAAGGTATTAAGATTAAGAGCCATGATTTTAGTATTAATGAGAATTTTGTTATACAGCAATTTTATTTAAATTCGTGTGGCAATTTGTTAAATATTAATGGTATAATTTATTCAAGGGTTTTTTTACCATATTTGTTTTGAAACACAGGTATGATATGTATTGGCGGTGACCGGCCAACTCAGAATGAAACCAATTCAGAACTACCTCAATAAAAAAATGGTTAAATAGGTTAAGTTAGGTTAGAGTTACCGGCTATTTAAAAAAAAATCATACTTTTTAATGACCTTTCTGAGATGGTTCTGTGTTGGTTTCATTCTGGTTTGGCATGGAACCATTTATAGGCTCAATGTCGAGAGACCCTCAATTCGATTTGAAATGTTACTTTTGTTGGCCTTATCTGTGATTAGTAGCCACGCCTCCGTGGTCGAGGGGCAATGCTAGCTAAGTCAACTAGCGATCCGGAGGTGGCAAGTAAATTTTATTAATTTTCACAATTAAATAATTTAAAATAATATAAGGTGTATTTGCGGCACGTTCCAGTGTCGAAGATACTCTCAGTATCGCCCCGATGTAAGACCACTATTCAGAATTGAAACGTTGCTTGAAATGGTTTTAGCCATCTTTGGTGACTAGATCTGAATAGCCAGGTGCTTCCCATCTTCCTCTTCCTCATATCCTCCCTCTCCCCACTTCCCTTCAGCCTCACAACACACGGGGGTCTCACTGGCTCTAGATCTAGACGGTTGAGAGCAGGCTGCTAACAATAACATTCCTTATGTAGAAAGCGGTAAGGTTTAAATTATCGTTTAACACCAGCCGACTGTTTTGATTTTTTCAGGAAAAAAATCACCAAAAACCTTGTTTTATTTTGTTTTGATAAATTCAGGGACATATATTTAAATGTTTAACGATAATTTTCTAAAGAATTTAGTTTTGCACGTTTTGCAATAAAACCGCAACCGAAAAGGGGGTTCGTAAATTGGAGATTTTGAACTCTAAAACAGTTTTTATAGGTCTAATGCTTTATTTTTTTCTGGGCTTTATAAAAAGACCAATATGTCATAAAAATACTCGATCATTTCATTTCAAAGGCAAGTGTTCTACTCGCAGTATTTAATTAAAGCATATTTCTAAGCGATCTAAGTTTCAAACCAACAACACACGATTTTGCATCACTTGGTAGTGCATCACTCTAATGAATGTGCAAGATATATTTGCATTAGTTCTAGCTTATTCCAGTTAGTACATTGTTCCCACCGCCCTTGCAGGGGCTTCCTTCATATCAATTATTATTGCGATGCAGTGCGTCGCTTATGTTACAGCAAGTTGCATGACAAGCTTTTGTGTCTGCCGCAGCGAGGAGTTGTGGGGTTCGCGCTTCCCACTTCCCACTCAACCCGGTGGCAGAAGTTGGTGGTGGTGATGAGAAAGGCCCCGGAGCCGACGTGAAATGTACGTTAGCGTCGCGACGCGTGCAAAGGGGGTACTTTAATTAACGGTTTGAAACCTAACCTAAGGAAATTTCTCGTTTCTCCGTTTTAAGTTCTCGCATTTAATTACGACCCGGTATTAACGCTGCAGCTCGGCTTTTTACTGGCTCTCAGATTGAAAGAGTTCCGTGTGAGCGAATTTCTCTAAACCATCATTTCACTTTATTCAGCAACTTTTTCATTAGAATTACAATTTGTAATGTTCTTCAGTCCCGGTGATTGCGATTACTTGGTGTATATGACGGGTTGAAAACCATACTGGTACAAGCAACAAATCAGAAGAAAAGAGAAAATGACATTTATGTTTTATTTTGTAATGGTTTATTTTGTAATTATTAAAAAAAACACGTACCTACATACTTCAAGAAAAAAGTAACTGTTTTAACATGAAAATTTTAACTTAACTTAATAACATTCTTGAAAAAAAAACAAAATCACTTGTAGCACTCTGGTTTTTAATTGGGTATTAATTTCGCACTTGTACCATTATGGTTTTAAATAAATTGGGATTATGATCACTCCATTTCACTTGTAATTTATTCATTATGATAGAAACAGTCTTTCTTCATCTCTTTCTTCCAGATCTTCTTTCCTTGGACGCCCCCGTGGGCGACTGCCAGATGCAACGGGTTCTGTGCTTTCTGTTGCTTCCTTAGAGTTATATTGTTGCTCTGGGGTTGCTTCCAATGACTGATAAAACATGGCACAAAGTCTAACAGAGACGCCAAGTCTTTAATTTTAGGAGCTTTTAATATAATATGGGCTTCTCTTAGTCGAGGGAGAACCTTTGGAATGTTACCCGTTTTGGCATCCATATCCATACGGCGAAATTGTGCTCCCATGTCCATAGATTCTTTAAAAAACATACTCTTTGGGTTTGTTTCAATGAATCTCATTCACCTCATTTTCAACCAATTAACTTTATCTTTTCTTGTGTCAACTTTTTTTTATTAATGGTTACACTAGCCATGGACACTAAGTCTTCTGATTTCATCCAAATTACTTTGAAGGTTTTTCTAGTAGATTCAATCTTTGTTGCAAAGATGGAACTGTGACTTCTTTAGAAGACAGGTATGCTTTGCCCGAATTGCGAAGATGTGTGCTTTAGATTGTGCTTTACACGCAGATTTTTTTTTCCAGTTTTCGGTGTTTTCTTTTTTTTAACTTGGTGAGCGTTGGTTATCTTCACTTTGTTCAGCGATACCAGAGGGCAGTGGGGTCCTATCACTGGAAGGAGGTGCAGTAGCCCCAATTTTTCAGATGCAATCAAATTTTGATCAGAAGACGACTCACTCTGCTGGTTCCCATGTTTCATCTTCAACCAAATATTAAGATAAATAGTTACAGCCAGATCGGTACAAGTGACTTTCTCCCTTTGATTGATTGTTTGGATACTTGGAATTTTTGCGCCTTCATAAAAACAATCAGTGTCATTAGACAGCTTAATTATCTTGTAACAAAAAAATAATCACCCAAAAAAAAAACAATTTTTTAAAACATTTTTTACGAACTTTACAAAGTGTCAAAAATTTACATACAAAATGTATAAAAGTGAGATTATCGTCATGTTGAACTTTCAAGATTTTATTTCAATGCTAACACAACATTAAAACATTCAACAAAATATGTATTCATGCAGAATAATACTCTAACCACTTACCTCCAACAGAGTCGTCACTATCGAATAAAACATTAGATAAATCACTGAAAACAATTGATATTCCACGCCGCGCTCACATTTTTGTCAGTTATACCTCTATCTCTATGGCTTGCGAACAAACTGCACACTACATACAGTTTCAGTTAACCCAACTAATAATAGATGGCGTTGCGATTTTTTCTCGTTTATACCCTTTTGGCACAACGAAAAATACCACCTTTACTATAATTTCTCGCACTTAACTCATTTTTCTAATTTTTGTCACTTGTACCGGTATGGTTTTCAACCCGTCATATATGATCGGGAATCTTCAATAAAGATCGTGGTTTGCCGACATTACTGGTTTATTTACGTTATCGTGTGATTTAAGCCATGTATTCACTGTAAACAATGTTTCGGAAACAAAGTATTTGAAACAACACGTAGATGTTTACAGAAACAATGTTTCGGGAACTCTGCCATCCACGCTCAGTTGTTTCAAATATGTCGCCTGAAGAGGTAGTGTTGTTGGGTGCCTGATCTGTAGTCGAGCAATCCCATAATATCGGATTCGTTTCAAATAATTCTATTAATTTAAAAACAATGTTGTCGTCACACTACCGTCATGTTTATAAACAACTGAAACACACGTCCACACTTGTAAACTGTTGCGAAACTGATTTGTTTCCGTGCTCTCCGCTTCAATGGGGAGCACAGAAACACGTAGATTTTGTGGATTTTGAAACACGGTTTTACAATGAATATTTGACTGGACCTAAGATCCGTTCTAATGGATGCTCTGTGTAATTCAGAAGCAAGAGAACTCGGCACTGAAGGCGCCCAGCTGTCGATCGGATGTCATCGGCTATTTCCGTAACCGTTCGGTTATTAGACACGAACGGCGACAGTTACACTCTTCTATAGTACCACTTTACTGACATCTGTTGATACACCTCAAAACAACATATAACTACCTAAACCAACGACATCTATTAAAGGACATTGAAACTACGTACATATTCCTATACATTACATAATTTATGTTACAAGAATTTCAACTTAGTGTCTATCGCGTAATCCGAAGTAGAACTCACCTTTCCGATCTACAAATCAATTCTCTGGCTTTTTTCTCACATGTTTATACTTACTGAAAAACAATTTTTCTTGAATTTAAAAGTAAATCAATTCATTCAATCTTCGACCCGACGAATCAATAACGCGTGTTATAAAGGATCAGTATGATTTTGTTCCATTTTTCTACATTTATTTATATTTGCATTGTACATCTATTCTCTAATGATACAATTATCTTTTTTGCTTTTTTATTCGTAGATATTTAAAAAATATGTTCTCACTTGAATGGCTGTATTTAATTTAAACTATCTATGGGGTGTGTGGGATTGCACTAATTTCCCCACATTTTGGAATAAAGATCATTTATTATCATCTCGTCTGAAATACCCACAAACTACAGGGGTGAAAAGAAATCCCACCAGTTTTTTTTTCAGGGCTGTCGGTCACATGTAATTATCTGTGACTTCATACTCTTGTGATTATTTTCCTCCCTTTAGATCTAAGAGTTTAGGGGCCTCCGATACCTTATTTATGTAGATTGAGAATTCGACAATTGGTACCAGTTTATCTGTAATTAAAACAGTAGGTGACAACAAGATAAATCGGTAATTTTCCCCCAGCTAAGTCCGAAGGGCCATAATTTCCATGTAAAACATTTTTTCTCGACTGGTACGCGCTGATAAATCTATTTTTGAGGTCTTCGTTGCTGTAATGGCCTAAAAATATATTTCACGACTAATTTATGGATCTCCGATGAATTCCGTATTATTCACGCGTTAATTAAATTGCCAGACTTGCGTAACTTTTGATCGTCGCGCGTCGGATACTCGGGTAGATTGGCAAATAAACTCAGTCTTGCAGTTGACAAAACCGAGTCTCAATAATAATTATTGTCTCTCGTCGCCATGGCTACTAGCGGAATTGCTTCCGTAATTAAAAATTCCTCAAGTACGTGAAAATATCTTAACTTTTCTCGTTACTATTATAATTTTGCTCGCGCTTTCCTCCCTTAGTTTTATCCGCTGTGCACCTCCTTTGTTCCCGCCGTTGGAAAAATATGTCGAGAGTCGACGAGTAAAGTATTATATAACTTTAAATCCCAACTAATGTTAAAAATGCGAACGTGTGTTTGTTTGTCCTTACTTCACGTCGCAACGGAGCGACCGACCGACGTGATTTGTTTGCATAGGGATAGTTGGAGGATTGGAAAGTGACATAGGCTACTTTTCATCCCGGAAAAACTTTTCATTCTTTTTTTAAGAGAAATGCATGTACAGAGAAAAAAAAATATTGACCAGATAATTCGCCTGCACCTTAACTTTTTCTCACGTATTAACTTCAATAGCAGAAGTTCACATCTCTCGTTAGAAGCATTCTAGAATATAATTCTATAATTTGGTCACCTGTCTTTAATAATCACATTAAAAGAGTCCAACGCGAATTGTTGAGGTGTATTAATTTTAGACTTGGAATTCCTTTAGAATCGATAAATTATGATTTTTTATTAAAATCATTGAAATTGTTGAAGTTAAGTGTCAGAAGAAAAATTCTTGATCTAATATTTTTATTTAAATTGTAAATTATCAGTCGGATAGCCCTGATATATTAAAGTTGATTCACTTTCATGTACCTACCATTGGATCAAGGTTCCCTAGTATGTATTATTGTGACAATTATACGTCGGTCTCAGGGTACAATTCTGTTGTGAATAGATTACACATTACACATAATTGGTAATTTTTATGCCAATGTTTCTGATATTTTTAATATTTCCCTGCTGAAATACAAGGCTGTACTGATAAAACATTTCAGCCAAACATATTTTAACAAGGTCACTACATAACCAGATTTTTGATTTTATTGTGTTTCTTTTAATGCTTTTTTTCATTAAGTTGTTAGTCATTAATTTTCTTCTTTTATATTGTTATGTGTAATTTAAAAAAAAAAACTTTTCTTTCTTCAATGTTCTACGACTGTTAAAAAAATATTTAATAAACACATGTTTGTAAATGGCATTTGGTGCCGTAAATCATCATAATTATCATTACATAATATAAAATGAAGTCGCTCAAAATGTATGTGAATAATAGATAGAGTGATTCAAGAGGAAGGTTTATACGTATAATACATGTTTATTATAGTAGAGAAAAGCCGAGAAATTCAAATATTCAATTCAGGCAGCGGGCAGCTGGCAAGCGGGTGGTGTGGATTTTATAAAGGTTGGGCAATGGCGTTGTGTTTCGTTAGCCACAGCAACGTGTGGCCGGGTCTGCTAGTTTTAAATAATTAAATAAATAAAATATACATATTCAAATATTTTCACTTGTAAATAGGGAAAAATATATAAGAAAACTAGCTGACCCGACGAACTTCGTACCGCCTCAGAATCAATAACTGTTGAATTAAATTATGTATTTTTATTAAGTTAAAAATTACACAATGAAGCAATTATCGATGCCCAACTGTCCGTGTTTTGTTTTTGTCAGTATCAGAGATGGCGTTGTGTATGAATTTATATTTTTTGTGATTTTCTTACTTTTTTACTTACTTACGGGAATTTTTTAAAGGAAGCGGTTACGGGTGCCGCCGCCCCTGGAACCATTTATTGGATAACCAACACCTCTGCCATAGGTCACCCCAAGCGGTTCGCTACGTTTGGTGATTTAGCAAGGGTGACTTTTGTGCGGGTCTTGGCGGCGGATGCGTCTGCCCACCTGCTACGTGGCGGACCGGATCGAGAGAGACTGGTTGAGGGAGGCCTTTTGACCTTTCCAGCCGGATTCTCTCGACCAATGGGTCGAAAGAGTCCGGCTGGAAAGGTCAAGGTAAAAGGTCAATTCCGCTCAAGGCAATGGTCTTGCACCGCAGTTGGAGGGATGGATTCACTCCCGGATACAATGACCTCCAGATTCCTACCCACCCCTCATGCCTTTTTCCTTCCCACTTTTTTACTCAACAGAGGTGCATATGGTACCACCCAACGATTGTCCGTGATTGGACCGTGAATCATGTTTGTAGTAACAATATCAAACAGTAACAGCCTTACTAAAAAACCCAGTGAAAATTTTATTCAATTGACAAACGGCCGCGGATGTGAAAACATTACTAATTAAAAAATTGTTCATGGAAAAAATACACTTGGTTTACACAGTCTGAGAGGGTAGTTTATCTCTGTTTTAGTAATGATGTTTGAACGAAATTAGGATTTTTTCCTAAGTATTTTGAATGTTGTATATATTTATTATTTTTGAAGGTGTCGTAAAAACAAATACCATTTATGAAAACTAGATAAAATTATCTTTTAGATTTGTGTAATTGACATACGCTTTAGTTTTAAAAAACTGCCATATATTAAGATTCAAACGTGAAAAAAAAATGGAATTTTTATTTTACCAAAACATATTTGATGAAAGTGTACAGAAATTTATAAAAAAACAAAATTTAAAAAATACAGACCTTTTATATAATGAATTTGGAACGAAACTGTCACCTCACTTTTTCCTCGTGCATACAATAAAATAGTAATAAAAAATTTCAAAGTTTTTTTTATTGCCAAAAAACTAACCTAAAAAATGATACTGACTTTTATAACATATTTCTTGCATTTTTAAAGACGTTAATTATTTTGATACGTTTAGGAAAACATGTATTAGATATTAATATTTAAAAAAAAACACCACTTTTATGAAATTCTCATAAAATAAAAACGTTTAAATGTAAATTTGTATTTTCATGTTTTATATAAAATAATTTTTGACATTGCAATTTTCAAAGTATGATTATTTTTATTATAACTTGACTAAAACTTATTAAAACCCACAAAAACTCGGTAAATATATCAATTATACGAATATAATGGTGAATTAGTCATATTATTAGAAATTACGATCACATTTTAGTAAATAATAATATTACACACACATCCGAGGAGTGATTTTTTCCGCGCTTTCAGCCCGAACGACGAATGCGCAGGCGCCCGCACCGCCACCTGGCGGTTATGAAGGAAAACACACAATTTAGTACTTACACTATGAAAAATTACATTGTTGCCAAACTTATAAAATACATTTTAAGAACAAACCTTATTAGTAATGTTATCTTGTTTTAGTGTATTTTTGTTTTATTCATGTTGCTGCTGCAACGCAGGTTATCGGGCGTGCTGTGTTTTTTTTTTAGTAAGGCTGTAATTGATTAGTAAAAAATTTAAAATTAGAGAAAAGAGGCCGGCTTGGTTCTCATCGGGTCAGAAGTGACACCGGTTTGAATTACTAATATCACTTTAAAAAAATAGGGGTTAATGGTAGAAGGGTGAAAATTTAGGGTTGCATGTATTTTTTAATGCCTCACCATAAAAAAAATAAAAAATTTGTCCAAAAAAATAAAATAAAAATTCGGAGTGGAACACCCTTTACTTTTAGGGGTATGAAAAATAGATGTTGGTCGATTCTCAGACCTACCAGATAAGCCCACAAAATCTCATCAAAATTGGTCCAGCCGTTTCGGAGGAGTATGATAACAAACACCGTGACACGAGAATTTTATATATTAGATTATTTAACATTTAGAAAAATGATAGAAATATACAATGTATATAAATAAGTAGTTACTAATATTTTTTAGATTTTTCCCTAATACCACGCGAGCGAAGCCGCGGGTAGAAGCTAGGAAGAAATATTTCCCTCAAGTTTTTTTTACTCCTGGAATACCTACGTCTTGCCGAGATCTCTCAAGTGAAGGCTTTCGATTTTATTGAATAACTTGCTTTCGAGATTTATTTTGTTAGTTATTTGACGAGAATTGTAATTGCTAAGTTTTAGAAACATCTTGAAACCAACAAACTTTACTTTGCATAAATCTATTAAAGTTAGGTTTAAGTACAACAAACAGAAAAAAAATTATAGAATAAATTTTTGCCATTTACACCAGCATTTGGTTCCTTAGAACCGGCAATCCTAGCTAGGAACTAATATCGACCTACAAGACATAATAACACTTGTGTCCGATTCTTCAAATAAGATAGCAAGGCTGATGAACATTTTTAAGTAGTGTCGCCTAGTAAACTAAAAAGGATTAGGTTATGTGCCATTTATTGGGTGCCCGGTGTCATCGGGTGTGATGTAAGGCCTTGGTGGCGGATGCGCCTGCCCTCTGCGTGGCGTGGCGGGCCATATCGGCAGAGACCGGTTTGGGGAGACCCATCGTCATCGTCATCGGGAGAGCTGGATTCAAACGTCCATCTCTCCTGGACACAATGGCTCCTAGATTCCTAACCACCCCTCATTCCTAGAACTTCCTTTCCGTGAAAAGACCCTCCACCCAGCGTCCCCAAAGATGACGTAGGTCCTGAGGGAAATTATTAGAATTTTTATCATCAAGAAGTCCTTTTTTGTAGGGTATGTACAATCTATACCCTTAGGTTAATGGCTTCGCAAAAAACCTAATTAGCTTTCATACGCAAGGGTTTCTCTGTCCTATGAATGTTTTGAAGGTCAGTGAAGGTGTGGTCCAAATTTTAACGAAGCCTCATGAGAGATCTTCTAGCCACGGATCTCCAACAAAGTTACTCGCCCTCGGGACCGGGCGCTATCCACAATACATGTATGTATTATATTATACAATGCGTAACATCCTATAATTTTCAGCCTCTCTTGTGAATCTGCGGTATATTTATAATATAGTCAACTTCCCTCCCTTGGAGTAATGCCCCTCTCTTCAGCCTACATCTCCCCGCAGCATCCCGCTGTTGAGAATTCATTATGACGGCGCTTTGCATTCATTACCATTACCCATCTCCAGCACGCTTCTCTTCCCCGAACTGGAACTTCCACCGCCCTTTTGTCTCGACTCCTGCCCGACTTTGCAGTCGCTCTAACTGAATTATGTTTTGAGATCTCGCAGATACAATGAATGCTAACCCCCAACCAAAACCGTGCCTGAACCGAGGGAAAAGTTATTATTGTTTAACTTTTAAGCCATTTTATTAATGTGCTCGATAGTCTGTTGGGTGTGAAGCTCGACTGGCAGTCGGACGATTTATTTTTTTATATGAATACCGCAGAGTTCCAACTGCTCCTGTTTGGAGCCAGTAAGGCTAAGGCATCTCCAATTTTGGTATGTTGTGAGGCTGAAGGTAGTGGGAAGGGGAAAGAAATGGGGAAGTACTTGGTTAATCAGATCTGGTCACCAAACACGGCTATAGCCATTTTAAGCGACGTTTCAAATCTGAATGGTGGTCTTGCACCAGGGCGATACTGAGAGTATCTTCCATTCTGGAGATAAATACCACGAGTCCTCGAGTACTGTCTTTCTCCATTTTAAAACCAGGTTGATCGAAACACGAAACCTGCATTTAGTTTTTTTTTTTACATTTGATATACCCAAAAAAATCCTTTGTCATATTCTGGAATCTGGGGGTCAATGTGTCCAGGAATGACGGACGTATGAATCCATCCCTCCGAGAGAGTCCGGCTGGAGAGGTCTAGGTTAGGTCTCCCTCAACCAGACTCGCATTAGGTGAGCAATTGGATTCGCCGTAAAGACCTAAGCAAATGGACCCCATGGACACGGGCACCCCTTTCACCAAAGTCACCAAACGTAGCTAACCACTTGGGGTGACCTATGGCAGAGATGTTGGTTATTCCATAAATGATTTCCGGGCGGCCGTACCCATTCTCGCCTTCTAAATGGAAAGAAATTAATTTTTATCTGCAGAAATGAAATGTCCTAGTAATAAAGGTGTTAAATAGTTAAGTTTAGTTCAATGATCACGATTCCCAATCGATCTAGTGGCAATAATTCAATTCAATTTATTGTAATACTGTACAAAAGCAGATTTATACTAACATCAACAAAGCTTGTCGTCTAAATTGTGCTTCATTGATGTCAAACATATCGACATATTCGAAGTGATTCTATTTGACAACAGGGCAGCTTTCCCGACTGCCATGACCATTGGCAAGTTAAAGTAGCTCTTCAGTATTTATTGACTTTCTGTTCTGTTCCTTCGTAACAACCTCCCCCAGTTTGTTCTGTGTAAGATTGACTTAAGCCGCTCGTTAAAGCCACTGAATTTATGTAGTTTGAACTGAGCCTGAGCTCCAACTAACACTGAACAACGGGCTTTGAGAACATTTCAATACGTCCAGTCCAGACGCTTGAGTTTAGTTTATACTTCCTCGTTCCTGTTTTATTCTCCACCCTGGACGTAAAGAAACGAACTTGCGAATAAATTAAAAGAAATGGCCTTAAATACTAGGATATACTAAATACAGCTTCGTTTCTAGGCAGTTACTTTTAACATCATTTGTTTTAAGTAGCTGTTTTTATTTAATTCCTTGTTTCAAATGATTATGTGAACAACATAGATAAAATCATAGTCCAATAAATTACGAGTGAATCAACATAAAACACGCCTTTTTAAGGTGAATTTTAGATTTCAACATCAAAAATGTAGGTACAAAATACAAAAATAAATAAAGCACAGTGTGCAATTCACACGCGATAGAAGTGAAACCGTCAGAAAACTAAAGTAGATAAGAGTGGGGAGACTGCGAAGCACTTTTTTTATCAATGCAAAGGATGATTTTTCTATATTTTTGTCGTCGAATTCCAGTGCACATTTTCCTATACATTTGGTAATTTTCTTCGTATTTGTGTTTTCTTCTTCGGAGACGCTAGATGTTGCTTTCTTTTGTGTTTTCTTTGCCTGTTCATTTTGGAGTGGTTTGAAGATTGGATATTGATTTTTCAATTTTGGTCTGCTGAATGTCTAGCCGCTAAGGTTCGTCAGGCGCTTTATATCACTAGACCAAAGGAGACTCGCGTTGGACCGTGGGTTTATCGTATTATATTGGAACCGAATACCTACCCGCGAAATAAATACATATTTTATTGCATTCTCTTGCTGGCTAATTCCTACAGATGTATGTGTTAGTCTCTTTATAGTGTCGCTCATTTTAGTTTCATAGAGTTTTAAATCACAACGGTGCTAAAGAAGTTTTTACTTCAAAAATTATTTCAAAATTCATTAGTCATTACAACAATCTTTCGTGATCCTCTATCTAGAGCAGGGTTTCCCAACCAATGGTCCGCAAGAGGCTAGAAGATGGTCCGCCGGTCAATAAGCGAGCAGGTGCGCGGTCGGTCCCTGGTCGAGAAGTCTGAAAAAAAAATCGGGAGATTGTGGCCTTGGGGGTGAAACTCGGTTGGGTGGCACCCGGGACGCCACTGCTTTTGGTTCCTGTCGAAAAAATACGTACAAGTGGTCCCGGGTCAGAAAAAGGTTGGGAACCACTGATCTAGAGTTTAACACTACGGTAAACGTGCCTCTAAAACGTTCATGAGTGCTCGCGTGGGCTTCACTGTAGCCCATTTTAAGTTGAAAAGTACTTAAAGATAATCGTTTAATTTTTAAATAAAACACATTTATTATTAAATAAATGACATTTAATAAGTAAACCGAAATAAAATACATCTTCTCTTTCTTAAACTTAAAATATTAACAAAACTTCTGACTTCTCAAAAAATCACCTAATTTTTACTTATTTCAGATCAATCAACTTTTGGTTTAATTCTTACATTTTTTTAAAAAAAAATTTAAAAATTTTAATTATACGAAGGACAAATAAAAATTTGGTGATCATTACATAGACTGCAATACGAGTGTGTCCGCAGCAGGTATTATTATTATTTTATTAAACAAGAGCGGTCGGTAGCTAATTCTTATTTCTAGGTTCAAATGTTGAAGCGAGAGAGTAATTATGTATATTCCGATAATCTTGATATACGTACATATGAAAAAAAAAAATTTATTTAAGTAATTTAGTGGGGGGCAAGAATTCCAATAATCCATGCGCTTGATAGCTGCAAGACGAGTTGTTATCTAGCCTCCTACATAGTTAAGTAAATTAAAATACGTACATATAAAAAGATATTTTATTTAATTTATTGGGGGCTGGAATTCCAACAATCCATGCGCTTGATAGCTGCAAGACGAGTGGTTATCTAGCCTCCTACATAAGTTAAGTAAATGTATATTCCGATAATCTTGATATACGTACATATGAAAAAAAAAAAAAAAAAAATATATATATATATATATATATATATATATATATTTTATTTTATTTAGTGCGGGGAAGGAATTCCAATAATCCATGCGCTTGATAGCTGCAAGACGAGTTGTTATCTAGCCTCCTATATAGTTAAGTAAATTAAAATACGTACATATAAAAAGATATTTTATTTAATTTATTGGGGGGCTGGAATTCCATCAATCCATGCGCTTGATAGCTGCAAGACGAGTGATTATCTAGCCTCCTACATAAGTTAAGTAAATGTATATTCCGATTATCTTGATATACGTACATATGAAAAAAAAAATATATATACACGGTGTCCGAAAACTCGTAGTACAAGCGGAAAACTGGTGAACCTGCATCACAAAGAGAACCCAAATAAACATAAAGATATTCAATTTAAGCATTTTTACATTTAAAATTAAAAAAAAAAAAAAAAAAAAAAATTTTCGGCTATATGAGGGTTAAAGTTTTTTTCCGATACACGGAAATCTCATGATTTTAGAGCGAAGATGCTCTCTAACGCTAGGTACTTTACTTAGTACTGGATCAATTCGAACAACGAACAAGCCTTGTGAGAAAAATTACTAGCATAGGTGTGTTCTAAACTTACATTATGTTGTAACGTTCCTTAATCCAAAAGCACTAGGTAGGTAGTACATCACAAAAAACACAACATGTCATTGGTACATCACAAAAAACGCATTAACATGCGTTGGTATATTCCATTATAATCCACAATATTCTCAATATGAAAATACCCCAAAAGTTTGTTAAAAACCAGCGAAATTAATTACTGTTATTCGCAAATATTCACTTTTCAAGTTTGAAAACACAAAGGGGTGTTAACGATATCAAGACCCATACTAAACTGCGTAAAAATATTTACCCAGATAAGGGAGTTCCCGTGTCCCATTGTCTTGCTATGGTCAGTCGAATCGTGTTCCCCGTGCAGTAGTGTTTAATTTGCGCTGAACACTGGGAATATTATTTTTAATTTATTTAACATTCCAAATTTGCAGTTTTGAACTCACTTACGACATTTATGATTGAGTATTGTTTTATTTTCTTAATTCACTTATTTTTTTATTAGTTTATTTACTTATTTTTTCACTTTTAATCAAAACAATAACTTTCAACAATAATATGAAATTAGAAACCAACTTTCTAGTTTAAATACGGTACGACTTAATTTTGTCCTATAACTTATCACTTAGAATTAATCGGCCTTTGTATTCCTAGGTAAAATTTACGGCTTATTTGCATTTTTGTTAAGTTACTCACGAGTGCATTTACATACAAAAATATTGCTCATGTTGTTCGGGAGTTTAACTTAGGGGGCATTAATTACGTGACCTCAAAATGGGGGGGGGGGGAGTCCAGCAAAATCTCACCACATCTTGAACAGTTTTTAAGCGTATTGTCGCGATCATATTTACCTCAACGGGGGGGGGGGGGGCGTAATGGGATAGCATGGGGCGGGATGGGATAGTCTGGAATCCCAGATACACCACTGATCTCACATGATTGTTGCAGAGTTAATTAGTTAATTATTGCGGACATCAAACAAAAAGAGGTATACCTACCAAGGGTATGAGGGGTTGGTAGGAATCTGAGAGTCCGTGTATCCAGGAGTGACGGACGCATGAATTCATTCCTCCCATGGAGGTGGAATATAATTAATAGTCCAGTCAGCTTATGTCGTAGAACACCAGTTGAATCACCATCGACTACTATTATTTAGACAAGTGTTTAGCCAGAAGTCCCCGCCTCTACCCCCCTTACTTCCCCGCCTACGCCCCCCTCCCCAAAACATGAAAAGTGTAAGGGTTTCGTAAATCGCGTCTATCTCGATTACTAAACAACATATCGGGTTGCAATTTTTTATTTTCTTTATTGTAACATTGTTTACAATTAATGTCCAGTTAACTTTCGTCGTAACTTTTACCGTTTGTTTGTAATTCGTATGAAAAGGTAAAAATTTGTATATTTTTTGGTATGTAATTTTACATTTTGTCACAGAACTTTTTAGGCCGACATTTTATGAAAAAATGTTTCCTACAAAGATTGTAGCCCTTTCTATGAGCTGTAAAATTATATATTTTAATGTGTACTTTATGGCTAGAAAACGCCAGATATCAACCGTGAATGCTTGGTTCACCATCTCTGCATCGCTCTGCGGCAGCCGATTCATTAACGAACTACTCATGTATGATGTTTAACTCATTAATTGTATTTTTTGTCAATTGTTTTAAATTTTGATTTTACTGAAGAAGTGAGATTATGCTTACTGGTATCAGTTCAAGTTGCCATAGTATTTCAGTTTAAAATCTATAACTTTATTTATTGAATGGAAGTATAAACTAGCTCCATTATGAATAACCCCCACTAACACGAGTATTTCACGTTCACGATTTCCACATAGCTTTAGTGCAGTAAAACCAACGAAATAATGACAAGACTAGAAGAAGTGTGTGAAGATTTGGTTAAAACTAGTAGAAATTCAAAACTGTGGCTACAAGAGTTTAAATTGGTGAATTTGGTTCTAGACTTTATTCTGGCGGAGAGAATCGGCGATTGGAATTTGCACATTAATACAGTCAAGCAAATTATACCTTTTTTGCATGCTGCTGGTCATTTGCTCTACGCCAAATCCGCACAAATACACTTAAAACAAATGTTGAGCGTACAAACAAAGATGTCAAATGTAGACTTCGAAAGGTTCGTCAATAATTTCCGATATTTAAAAAAGGAGACAAAAATGAGGTGAGCAATTACAGACCGATCTGCCTTTTATCAACTATTGTAGGAGCTAAAACTTTTGTAGGAAATATTTTTTCATAAAATGTCGGCGTAAAAAGTTCTGTGACAAAAAGTAAAATTACGTGCCAAAAAAATTTATCTTTTCATACGAATTACAAACAAACGGTAAAAGTTACGACGGAAGTTAACTGGACATTAATTGTAGACAATGTTACAGCAAAGAGAATATAAAAAATTGCAATCCAATATGTTGTTTAGTAATCGAGATGGACGTGATTTACGAAACCCTTACACTCTTCATGTTTGTGGGGGCACAGGGGGGGAAGCAAGGAGGGGTAGGGGCGGGGATTTTTGGCTAAGCACTTGTCTAAATGATAGTAGTCGATGGAGAAAAAATTAGCTTTATACTATTTTTTCAATCTAATTATTACATTATTAAAAAAAATGATAATAACCTTGTTCACATTCGTTTCGAACACTACTGTACCATGCGACCATTTTTGTTGGCGACCATGTTTGTTTGTGTACCCGAGGATGATACGAATGCAAGTCCAAAATTTGAAGAAATGAGTTTTTGATGCAGACTTGAAGTAAATTATCATGTTTATCAGTGGCAGAAAGAGTCCTATCATGAAGAAAAATAGGATTTTCAAAATTGCATATGGATGCAATTACCATGATGCAACAACTATCTTAGAAGCAGAAGGATGTACCATGGACTTTATTCCTTTTATAATACACCACATGTCATAACAAAATAGTCCACTTCAATTAGAGGCAGTAGGACTCAAGTCCATGTTTTTGTTTGACTCAAGTCAGCGTTTTTTTTTTAAACAACTATTTTTAAAGGCTTTACTATAAAATATTTTGATTTATTTGCTCGTTTTTAAAACAAAACTAATTGATTTAATAATAACTTTTTTTGTTATCTATCAGCACGGATATCCGAAGAAGTTTTTTTTTTTTTACATTAACTCCACAAAGGAGGCCCTGAGGAAAATAATTTCCCTCAGGGCCAAATGTCAACTGTGTACAAATGTTGGGCACGCGTTTGGCGTGTTTCCCGACTATGCACCGGGGCCGAAGGGATCAATGATGCTAGTTCCTCGGAGCATCCTCCATTGTAATACCGGTAGAACAAGGATAGCATTCCCACCCGACGCCTGTGCTCTAAAGATTGCAATCCGTCTGTTAAGATGGGAGAATCTATCAAACGGACCGCCCGTTTCTGCACAGAGTCGAGGGTATTTTTCAGGTATTTTGGAGCTCCAGACCAGAGGTGGCTGCCAAATTCAACCGTGGGGCGCACTTGCGATTTGTACAGGGTTAGCAGTTATGAGACCATAGTTACAGAAAAAATACTTTTTTGGCTCTCCTGAACATTTACCTTTTTGGACTTGCATCCGTATGCTTCTCGGGTAAAGAATTTGGTTCGTGAGCTCACAGTTCAAGGTCAAGTCATTTTTTGAAAAATGTAGCTTACCTCTTCTAATGGTGTTCATCGAACCGAGCGCAGAAAGGGACAGGAAATTTCGCATTGCACTCTGACGAGCGCGAAAATAATATTAGGCCAGCTGTTTTTAACCGTGAAATGACCGAAAAACACGGAATAAAATTATGGATAATTTCAAAATAATGCTTTAAATCCGGATTTCTTTGTTTGTTTTCTTTTAAATAGTTTTTTTTAGTTAGGTACTATGATCGTCAGTAATAATTTATAAGAATTTGACCAAAAAAAAAATCAACTTCTGACTCGATTTACTCGAAAACGAAAGCTCAAATCAAAAAAAATTATACTACAAAATCGACTCCAAATGTGATGAGGATTCACCAGTTTTCCGCTTGTACTACGAGTTTTCGGACACCTTGTATATATATATTTTATTTAATTTGTCGGGGGTTAGAATTCCAATAATCCATGCGCTTGATAGCTGCAAGACGAGTTGTTATCTAGCCTCCTAAGTTAGTAAATTCTAATGTAAAATCCATGCTAATTTGTACAGCGCTCTTGAGGCGATTTTTTCGCAAAAACAGCGCTATATAAGTTGTCCAAATTTATTATTATTATTATGCGCCTTATACAGTTTTCCTTGTGTTCCGCCAGTGCACGCATGGGCTACATCCGTTGCCCAACAATTTTAAATATGAATTTTTCACACGTGCGCCAGCGTCGATCGCTCACAACACACTGAATGCGTCGAGCAACAACCAATCGAAGCTTAGCTAGAGACTCGAAGTTAAATCACGCGATTTCACGAAGTTACGAACAAAAACAATACCCTGGGCTACATACGTAGCCCACGCGTGTACTCTAGTGTTAAAACAATGCCTTTTCATATGTCTGACTGAGAAAAATTCTTAGCTGGATAAAAACCTCATAATTAATATTCTTTGACGCAATGACAAACTATGTAAAAAATCATGCACATTCTCAAAGAGCAATAACAAATCAGTATTAGATGTTGTGGCTATTTTAGTCGAAGGATAATAATAAATCCCTGTGGTTTTCCACATTTTCCTGAAATGGTTACTAAATCAGCGCAGAGTCAGCGCCTATGACCAACTGATTGAGAACGGTGTCATCAATAACAAGTATACCAATAGGATATTCCTGTTCGCATTCGTGACGTGATATAAATTTCGATTCACGGGATAGCGACGTGATCCGCCGGGATTTGTCTGTGATTGATTCGGGGCTCACGCTGCCGGGATATCCCGGCCTGTTCTGGAATATCGCGGGATTTGATTCTGACCGATAGCGACAAACACACCTACCCGTTGGGTTAAGTCCTTGATAGCTTGTGCCTGTACAGTTGTACACGCGACCTCTGCGGAATGCAATTTTGTGATGAAATGAGTTTGAGTTGGAATTTTATTTGCGCAAATGGATTAGATTTCGTGGGTGAGGCTGACTACATAATGATTGGCTTGTTTTTAGAAAAAAGACATAAGATATTATTTGAATATACAATAAGAATTGCTTTTCTTCTTACCCTTTTCGAAAACATTTTAAATTTGGCAGCACTCTTACGTAAAAAAATATTTTGATAGAAAGCAATCACTTTGTGGTTTGACATATTAATTGAAATAAAACAATAACTTAGTTTGTAAGCACGATTTATGTACCGACCGGTTTCGCTTTACACCAGCACTTCTGGGTATAAAATTAAATAGTTTAATTAATTAAATCGTGGTTACAAACTAAGTTATTGTTTTTTTCAATAAAAAAATATTTTCTTGTTTGTAAACAATGAATAAAATTTGAGTTCCCATATATGGTACTGACACACACGCTCATAAATGAGCACGCTCATCAACTTTAAACCTTTGTTCCTAAATGAGCAAGCTCGGTTTGAGCATACTTGTGAATGAGCATGCTCAAAGTCAACAATTGAACACATATTATACGTTTGAAGATTTTCACGGGCAAAAGCATTTTCGTTATTTGTTTCGTAAATAAGCACACACTTCACTGCAACGATGTCCGAAACGTTGGCTAAAGAAGGTGGTAGCGCAACACGGTATAACGCCCCAAAAACAAATAACGAAACAAACGAAAAAAACATATTATGCTCTTTATGAGCTTGCTCATGTCAAACAATTGTCAAAAATGGAGTCAGTTCCATTGGCCCAGAACTGAACAAAATAATCTTATCGCTTGCAAAGCAATCTTCAAAGAATATTCCGACGAAAGAAAATAAAACATAATAAAATAAAATACATTTTGGTTAAGTTTTAAGATTTTCACAGCCAAAAGCATTTTCGTTATTTGTTTTTGGGGTGTTATGCCGTGTTGCGCTACCTCCTTCTTTAGCCAACAATCTACCGGATCTGCCCTGATTATGGACACTGCAACGATGTCCGAAACGTTGGCTAAAGAAGGAGGTAGCGCAACACGGCATAACACCCCAAAAACAAATAACGAAAATACATTTTGTTTAAAACCACGAGATGCGGTCTCATTTTGAAGGTAAAGGAACTTTTGGGTAATTTTAAAATCTATTTTGGGTATTTTAGTGACCCTGTGTTCTAAATACATTCGTGATTCGCGTGATAAATTACAAAAAGCAAGAATTTTCGTATCCCCAACGGGCCATTTTTTATATTTTTGCGAAGAAAGCGCAGGCATCTGATCTAAATTAGCATGTTCATAAACAAGCCTGTTCACACTAGAGCACTTCCCCTTCCACCCACGAATCCAATGAGCATGCTCAGAAATCAACCGGCTACAGCGTCACCGACACACATGCTACTAGGTAGCATTTGCTCATTAGTAGCAAGCAAGCACCCTTGCTACTAACGATGTCTGTCAATACCATTATAACTCGGAAATAAAACCAAGACTTTCACAAACTTGTCGTATTTGCTTATCGTTGATTAAGTTAAGGATCGATGCGGTTTTAAATTATAAGTTTTAAATTGTCTAGCCATTTAATCAGTTGTTGAATTTCTCAGAAGGCCTTTGTTTTCATTGATCGATGTAGTGCGGCTACTAGCCTAGCCACTGGCGAGCGCAGTGTAAGATGAAGGGTCGCTTAGAATGTTCAGCCTTCGCGCCGCGCCAAGTCGGGGGCGGAGGGAAACGGATTATCAGACATGTTCTAAACACTGCAAGGATTTTAATTACGAAACATTCTAGACACAGGATAATTGTGTTTCCAGAATGTTCGGTCCCCGCGATTTTAATTAATATGTTAATTTGCTTCGTTCCGCTGTAGGCATTTTGCGGTTTTATTATACGTTAGAACTGAGTTTTTAACAGTTGACATTTTTTCCCCAACCCGTCTGTGCTAGAATCGATCCCTTAGCTCGTTGATGACAAGTTCCGATGAATATTTCTACAACAAAGCGAGAACCATCCATCTTTTTTGTATTTTAAATAGCCACTTATCCTTTGTTGGTTCGTATTTTTTAAATGGGTTCAATTTATCATTGTTATTTCATAATAAAATACTTCGTATCTACTGTTACCAGTAATGATAAGTTTCTTCAGCACTTTTGAAGCTCCGGTAACACTTTCTGTATGCACACTGATTACATAAAACGCTAATTAATATTCCCAACTTTCTCAGAAAACAAACTTAACGTTATCAGACAAGTAAAAAAAACTATTCCGAGTTTTGGGGGTTCTCAAAACTATTCTTCCTTTGACCATTACGAAAATTTAAATGCCTAGAAGTTTTAATCAGAAAATAATGATATATTTTTGGTAACCATTGCAAATAGATTTGATAATCCTAGCGAGTGTATCGGTTAGGAGGGGGTACATGTAGAAAAAGGGTTTCCTGTGACGGAATCTGATATTTTATTTATTTTTTTGCTCTTCATTGATATAATGAATGTCTCTGATTTGATCAATTGAGTGACAGTAAAATATGATAAATCAAAATAATGACATGGTTTTTATGTGTGTGTTTATATAAATTGTGTTATACTTGTATAATAAAATAACTGATGTACCCTTATTTTTATTCCACATTTAACTGTAGATAGGAGTTCGTTTGCAACTAGCGCAGAACCGTGAAGAATTACGGTACTCACGATCTAAATTCTCGACAAATTTCAAAAAGACAATAAAAATATTTTTTCTGTAAAAAAATTTATATTGTAGGTATTTACTTTGTCGCTTGTCTTCTTACAAACAATTCCAATTTTGAAAATGATAATTACATTTAAGCCAATTTGAGTTTTTTTTTACAATAGCTCCACACAGGAAAACAAATTCCCCTCAGGGCCTATGTCATCTTTGGGGATGCTGTGTGAAGGGTCTTTTTAGGGAAAGAAGGGAGAGGAAGTTCTGCGAAAGAAAAAGGTGTGAGGGGTGGGTAGGAATCTGGGGGGTCAATGTGTCCAGGAGTGACAGACATATGAATCCATTCCTACCACTGCGGTGCAAGGCGATAGGTCGAGAGTCCGGCTAGAGAAATCAAAAGGTGTCCCTCAAGCAGTCTCACCCGATCCTGGCCGCCAAGCAGTAGATGGGCAAACACATCCGCTGCCAAGACCTAGACAAACCTCACCCCATGAACCCGAGCCCCCCCTGCTAAGTCACAAAACTTAGCGAACCACTTGGGGTGACCTATGGCAGGGATGTTGATTATGCAATAAATGGTTCAAAATTTGGAAGTTTTTAATTAGTTCATCTAACTAGGCTTACGCAGGACGCACAGACAACCGAAATGAGTACTTTTGATAATTATTGTGCCGCAAGGCCTTATGCCCTAATTTGGTCAGGCCTGCTGAAGCGTGGGGGACCCCCATGATAAATTGATAAAGCCGTCCAACCATTAACACGGCAGCCATAACTCATCATAAATTTGAGCCGCAGTGCATCGGACAGATGGGATATGTCAACACATTACGCACAAAGCAAAAGCTTTCTGATGGACCGTAACATACCTTTTTAAAAGCAGATGGACATATTGATTAATTGGTATTTTATTTTACTTCTCAGTGAATTTTATTCTGGTCGTTATTCATTTGCGGTCGGCGGATCAGATGCTTTTCTTCCACTTTCCGGTGTCAGTTTGTGGTATCACATTTAAAAATATCTGATTACCGCACAAGACTAGATAAGCTGCCCAAGTGTAGAAGGATTTTTTTAATCTAATGAGCGCTTTTGTACAGTCTCTCGGGTCTGGGATGAACGAAGTATGTATTCGTATGAAGAATGAGTTAATGATGAATGTAAGTAAGTCTTAAGTCTTAAGGATTGTGAATACTTGGAGCAGGTGGATGAGTTTGTGTATTTGGAAAGTGTGTTTACGAGAGATGGGAAGGCTGATAGAGATATTGAAAGAAGGGTAAATGCAGGTACCTAATTCCATTGATGGAGGACGGAATGGCGTTGACGCTAATAAAAATAAAAAACTGTCAAAAGAAGCGAAGCTAGCCGTCCATAATGAAGTACTGGTACCTACCCTGATGTATGGCAGTGAGGCATGGAACTGGCAGATGAAGGATGAAAGTAGACTGAATGCTATAGAAATGAGATCCTTGAGGCGAATGTGTGGTAAAACCATGTATGCGACCGTGTGAGAAAAGTGGAGATTCGCAAATAATGCAAGGCTGATGTAAGCGTAATGAGTAAACTTAAGAAAGGGGCGCTCAGATGGTTTGGGCATGTAGAACGAATGAACGAGGAAAGGAGGAACGCAAATGTGACATGGCACGACCAAGTGAATCAGATTTTGGGCAATAGTGTGGGTCAACAATATGGGCTGTCGTTTCACCAGTTTGGTGAATATGTTGTTTATATAAAATAAAATAATAATAATTTAATTTTGTTTAAATAAAATTATAAATTATATGTTTTATCCAGATCTGGCAGCTTACAGAGATTGCCCACGTCTGTAAGACTGGATGCTTGTTTAAATATGTGCGGAGGTGTTTAAATAATAACTCTTGATATTCACGCGAGTCACAATGTATTTACAATAGAAACTTTATGTTACAATAATTTGTACAGGTTTAATATTATTCTTGCTTTGAGGCAAAGCAGGTGGAGAGGGCGAACACTAGAACCGGAATGGTTTTGCAAAACAAAATGCGTTGTCACGCACCCAGCGGGCGAGTGATGACCGGTGGTACCACCATGCAAAATCCAACAAAAATTATATTTTATGGCTATTCACTGCCTCGCTACAAGATACTTGAGTCAGGTCATGTCAAGAGTCAGAATAATAGAAGAGCATGTATAAGACGATGTATGAATGTAAACGAGGCAAGGGATGTGTGCGATGACAGAGTTGTTTGGCGGTCCGTCCTCTCTGCCCACCCCTGCGGAGAAACGGCGTGATGGTTAGTTAGTTAGCGCTTTTATAATTACCGTGACGATTCTTGGTTACGGTACTATGACGGTAAAAAAGGCAGTAAACATACGTTCCTTATCGCTGCAGCTCTTTCTTACGCATTAAATAATGGTGAGATAAAAGATGAGACACACAAAATACGTGTGACTGTTTCCTCCAAAGGACTACATCTTCCTTGCGTTTCATTTTCTTTACACGTGTGATAATGATTGTACGTTTCCTTTGGGGGTGTGCAGACATACGTTCACCATTTGTCTAATTTTCGGCTGTTGTTATTTGGTGTGTAAGAAAGAGTTGCAGCAGTAAGAACAAAAGTAAAACCATGAGCTCATTTGACGTTTTTGAATTTTTGGAATTCGCTCACACTTAAATATTATTCTTGTAACTCTTTTTCAATACTTTAAAAATTATCGTCACGGTTAATAGTATTGTAGGGGTCTACGGAGACATCACGGTGCGGTATGTGAGAGATTCAAGAAAATGATTACATTTCCTTTTTAGGAAACAGACCTACGTGCATTGTGTATCTCATCTTTTGAAAGAGCTGCAGCATTATTTTGATAAGGAACGATATATAGCTATATTTTTAACTGAACCATAAAATGATTTGGCATCTCTATTTAAAGTTGTGCTGCATGCACGTCCATTTTGTATTCCTCAAATAATTGTATTTTTGATGCCCTCGCTATTAAAATGAATGAATGGAATTCATTTCATAAATAACAAATTTAATTCTCCCTTGAAACTGAAACACAAATACCATCCAACTGTTTCACAAATTGACGCTTTGTGTGTTTTCATTTACCCGCCGCCTAAATTATTTCTTCAGCGAAATTGCAGTCCGGCGCAATTGGAAATGTAGACATTTGCATTTTAGCCAGCACAGCGCTGTTTTTATTTATTCCCCACACGAAAACTAAATTGTGTACGCCAGAATAAACGTAAGCACTTCCCTCTACGCATTCCGGTAGAGCCTGCACGAAGCTTTTTCATTTGCCACTAACTTTCCGCGCAGAGTGCTTTTTCCAATTTCGACAAAATAATAATTCTGGACCGTGCACATTACTTTGCCGTGAGTGTTGTCTGTATAAAATCCCTGATTTATCCTTTATTGTTTTATAAAATAAATATATTAAGCAGACCTTTTTGTTAATTGGAATAATCACAACTCTTTGCCTTTGAACGGGTTTTCATTTGTCGACCGAAACAGAACTTTCCACCGAAACTGAAACCGAATCTTTTTTAGACATATTAAAAATTGATTGTTTACTGTTATTTGGCTTTTTTTTACACTTATTCAGACAGTTAACACGTTGTTAAATTAAATAAAAAATAAAAAACAATAATGGAAGTATGTGAAAATATAATATATTTTTTTATATTACTTTTACAAAACAAACATAATTTATAAAAAATAACAACACATGTTAAGAGCGTTTAACCAGCCAGCGGACGAAAATCCACATTTCGTCGAAAGTTGTTCTTACGATCTTGCAGGGCGGTTACAATTGGCTTAGCAGGACTTGTTTGTTGATTATATTATGTATTATCTATTATTTCAATAAAAAATAAAAAAATTATTCTCCGTACCAGCTTTTTTAAATTATAACTTAATATCGAATTTATTTCAATCCAAATTTGCTTTAATTTATACCTTCATCCAAAAATGCTGAAAGGCGTGATTATAAAACTATTAAAATAATGTACTTTTTGTAATTATTTTTTGATTATAAGTATTTATCATTTTTCAATAATGTCTAAATTTAATAAGAATGTAATAAAAATCTGAAATATATTAGTTTGTAAGTGCGCAAATAAATACACAAATGGACCAATTTTAGTCAAGAAACACATGTACGTATATATTTTTTAATGATTTTATTGAAACTAAAATTAAAATTCTAAAACATGCGTTTGCTAGATAATGTATTGATTTATTTTAATGCATGATTATATTATTTGAAATGGGTGTGGTATAATACAAAATCTTTTTTGAAAATTTAACAAATCTGCCAACGACCTATGGAATAACCTTATTCTACTAAAAATTTAAAAAAAATCTCAAAATTCATTACATGCGAATCAATCTTTCGAAATCCATTTATATTTTTTTGTGTAAAAGTGTCAATACTTCTAAAATCTGATTTGAAAATGACATATTTCTGGTTTTCTCTTGTAATGCCCTCTTAACTACTTCTTGGAACAAAAATTTGTCAATAATCAACTCTTACATTATAAATGAAGGTCCTCATTAATTGAGTATTTTAATTTTTATTGCGTTTACAATCACAAAATTCTTTTTATACGTGTTAAATGAAATAAAAAACAATAATTGAAGTATGTAAAAAAAAATATTTTTTGATATTACTGCTATAAAACAAATCAAAATTAACAAACATGTTAACTACTTCTTGGAACAAATATTTGCCAATAATCAACACTTAAAGGAAGGACTTCATTAATTGAGTATTTTTCTGATGATGGTGGGTGACATACGAGCCACGAACTCACCCGAAGTCAGCCGAACGAGAAGTTCCAAGAAGTAGTTAACATGTTTTGTTATTTGATATAAAAAAAATTAAAGAAGTAATATAAAAAAATATTATTTTTTCCCATAGTTACTTCAATTATTGTTTTTTTTTTTAATTTATTTAATTTAACACGTGTTAACTGTCTGAAAAAGTGTAAAAAATAAGCCAAATAACATTAAACAATCGATTTTTATCATGCCTAAAAAAGTTTCGGTTTCGGCAGATTTTATGTCGAAACCGAAACTGATGCCGAAACTAGATTTTTTTGCCGAAACTTGCTGAAACCGAAACCGAACCTTCGGTCGGTCACTAGTTTTCACCAACATTCGTATTCCATTATTACTTACTATACATAATATATTAAAATAATTTTATTTATATTTATGCGTCCTCCGTGGTCGTGGGGTAAAGCTCTTGACTCCCGAACCGAAGGACGTGCCGTCATTTTATTTGATTACTTTATTTTAATTAATTTAAAATAGTATATATTTGGAACGTTCCAGAGTGTAAGATACTCTCAGTATCGCCCTGGTGTAAGACTACCATTCAGAATTGAAACATTGATTTAAATGGCTTTAGCCGTGTTTGACCAGATCTGACTAGCCAGGTTCTTACCCATCTTCCTCTTCCCTATCTCCTTCCCCTCCCCATCACCTTCAGCCTCACAACATACCCCTGTTAGGGATGCTTTAGTTTAGCTGGCTCCAGACGTGAACAGCTGGAACTCTTGTGAGATATTCACATTAAACAAAAAAAATACTTTTTTCCATCTACGTATTCTGGCTGAAGATAAATACGGCGTAGACAAACCGGTAACGGGGAAAAATAAAAGGAATAAAATTTAAAAATATTTTATGGCATTCCACCACGGTCACGAGAGGAAATGCTCGATGGCTTGCAAGTTACTACGAGACCAGCTTGGAACGCGGATCTCGTTTCGAATAAGGTGAACTTTGAGTGTTTGAGGAAATTTACGAAAGTCTGGGTTGAGAGATGGCCTGATCTTAGAGTCGCTGACTAGCTGTAAAATCATGTAGTTGCCAGGTGTATCTGCTCTTGAATCCACGGACATTCCCTTTACTTTATTACATCTACTGCAAGAATTTTATGTTTTATGCTTTATATCTGCATTTTTTTTGTTATATCATATCTATCTTTGGTACCTTTATCTTATTCTATTGTATACATTTTTTTCCTATTTCTTTTATTTTTGTGTGACTATCTTTTTTTTGCCTATTTTATTTCTATTTACATGGTTTCTTTTAGATTTAACCAAGCTATGCTAGACGATGTTTTATCGAGATACCTGTTTACTATTTTCATTATTTTTCATCATTTTTGTGTGATTTTATTTTTTTTCCAGCTTCATATTCCAAGGAACACTATTGATACAACTAATATACTCGACTTTGTTTTTTAGTTTGTTTTGGTTTCTTTGTTCTCTTTTTCTTTTTAGTCTCACAATGCTACTTTGCTTCGCTCAGAAGGCTGAACTGAACTGCATCTATCTATTTTGTTATGTTTCTTTTTCCCCTTCTGGGGGTGCGCTAGACCTCGTCCTTGCATCAACAGGAGTCGGTCGACGATGGCACGGTGCTCTCTAAAATCAATTGCGCCACCCCCAGCAACATGTGCAGGCTTTAGGTTTGGGGGGGCGACCTCGGCTCTCCTTCGCCTTGCCTCCGGCTACTCGACGCTGAATTCCTTAGGGTCGTCGGGTATTTCCCCCCAATCTCCCATTTACTTTTCTTTGAGGCATCACCGAGGAACCGGCTAAGGGACGCGGAAGCTGAGTGTGGTTCACGACTAGACCGAACGTCATGCGCATTCTTGCTGGGATTGCCAATCGATTGGAGAGGACTCCCAACCGTTTGCCATGCCCTTATTACTTATCTACTGTGTCTTCCTCCGAAACAGGTGCTTGTAGGATACGCTGGATACAATCACCCAGCGCTTGCCACCTCGTGGACTTTCACCAACCTGTCCCACTGTCTTGTCTATATTTTGTCATACTAACACATATTGTATCTGTATTTCATGCTAAGCACTTGCATGCTGCTTATTAACAACGTATGCAGGGACATTGGAGGTTTAGTTTCGTTTTCAAATGTAGAGTCGTTTTTACCAAAAAAAATTAGAGTCCTTGCAAGAGCCTTGAAGGGGTAACCATCTGTTACCTATACCAGGGCGGGTAAGTGGTGGGTCCTCCAATGGTCACCAGTATCAAAATTAGAAATACAATAAATTGCCACATTTCTTGTTGCCACGCTTTCCGCTGCAATGTTTTTTTCTTGGAACGGTTTCTTAAATATCACCCCTTGAAAATTCAATATAAAAATGACATATTTCTTTCCCCTGAGTGCTCCAAATCAAATGATTGGCGAATTGAATTTCAATATTATTTTTTATGTATATTTTAAAAGAAAAAATATTCTGGGCATCTATCATTTTGTGGCAACACATTATCTGCATGACACAATTTTTTTTTCTGATCTAGTGATTGTTATTTATTGTAACTCCCCTGAAATGCATAATTATGAGGATATCTCCTACAAAAATTGTTATTAACAAATTTATCATATTAAATTTGTAAATAACATGGATAGAACTTTTATAATTTTTGTAAAATACCGAAAATTGCCGTCGAAACGTTGATACTTGCGGCCGGTCGAAAAGTGTGTGACATCACTGTACATACACGGCAGTACTGCGTCACTACCATTCGAATTATGAATTGTACTACGTGTGCGTGTGACGTAGAGATGTTCGCTTTGAAATATTATAAATTCGTCAGTTTTGGAGGTATCGAAAATCTAAATGTCGTCATTAACTCTTTATGTACAATATATGTTTATTAAAATAAAACATTACGAAATAACGTCACTCTCCAATAATATTCATTAAAAAAAATTACGTTTATGCAGCTTTCTCCATTTTAAAACTCTTCATACAAGTTTTACTGCCTCAACACAGGCTAGCCTGGTGAGGCGGGTTATAAAAAAATCAGAGTGTGCAATTCACACGCGGTAGAAGTGAAGCCTTTAGAAAACTTAAGTAGACAAGGGTGGAGAGGCTACGAAGCCAGCACAGAGGGGATACCGATTATACTATCTCATTCTCTAGCAGGCTAAATCCTACAGATGTTAGTGTTTGTCTCTTTTTAGTGTCGCTATTTTTCGATTCATCGAGATTCAAATCACAATGGTGCTAAAGAAGTTTTGACTATGTAACTGTAAATTTCTATTCTTTAATCTACTTTAACCTACTGTTCATATTATGTATATTACTTTCTGTTTGTTAACTTTTGTACTAATGTAATTTATAAACTATTGTATTGAACATACACTTTTTTAGTTATAATTGTTGCAAACTTCGTTAAATAAAGATATATTATTATTATTATTATTACTCGTATGTATAGAAATACAACGTAATAATATTGTCTGAAATTTTTTTTGGTTACAGAAATGAGCAAAGGTTTTGCATTCAAATGATATATTGAAAAAAAAAATAGGTTAGAACTTAGCAATAGAAATGAGCAAAAGAAATGGTTTTGCTTTAAAGGTCATTTAAAAAAAAAGTCAGTTAGATCCTTGTCCAACTGAAGTGATGTTATATCATCGTTGAAAACCTCACATGTCATAATATAATTTATTTTAGGCACTTCCTTTGAATATCTTTCTCCAACGATCCCTCTCACTCGGTTTGCATAATTACCCGTGTTATTCAAGTGATTATCTGCGCAACTGTTCTCCTGACTCGAGTGTGGTTTTGGGGTGGCCATGGAATGCTCAGTACTCGGTGCTCACAATACAATGTGAAACGTATCATGTTCGTATGAAATGTAGCCTTGCGGCAGAGCAGAGACCAGGGCTCAGGATAGTGGGCCAAGTAGTTAACTGTCATGTAGGTAGGGTTTTCAGTCAAATAAAAAGAAGATGAATTTTATAAAACTATATTGTAGCCAACAAAAAACAAACTTTTAAATTTCATACCAATGAAAGGTTAGCATTAAATTTATACCAATGAAATATAAGAATACAAAACATAAACATACCAGATGGACTCCGGAAACACTCTAACCTAACTAAAAGAAATCACGACGGATGACGTCCGCGACGATGCTTAGTGGAGAGAAGACAATTCCAGGCTCATTAACCGGGGACGTCGCGCCATCCCGAAATCCAAGGTCATCCTTCTTAGGAAGAAGGCTGCTACGCCTCCAAGGAGTGCACCCAGCCCCGGGCCACCCCAACACGCTCCATAAAGGAAACACGCGGTCCCAACCGATCTCCAAGACCTGCGTCTCTCGGCAAATCCGTCATCCGTCCGTGTCTCCACGACGCGGGGTCACAAAGGCATATTCTGCCAGCTCAAGGACCAATCCTTTTTTAAAGTTTGTTTCCAGAACACAATTGCACAAAATGGCCAACTGCCAACCACGGAAAAAGTGGGAATCACATAACCACTCAAAAATACTGCCGTACACGAACTTCTCGTGTTACGCAAAATACACCCCGCGTCTTTATAAGATAGGATCGACTTCGATTTACATGATATAATCCAATTGAAACACTTTTACAGTGAGTGACTGATTCACGCACAGCTAGCCCATAGCTGCCCGGGAGGAAGTGACCATAAACAAAAGAGCTCCTGTCTTTTCAAAAAAAATTACCAGTCTCAAAAAAAACACCATAGACAAAAAAAACAAATAGGCAAGAACTGCACTAGTCACATAATTATTTATGTGACAATTCCCCCCTTCCCACGAAAATGTTTGCCCTCAAACATGAAAAACTAAGTCCACAAACTAACTAAACTATGAGTCCATCAGGTATCTAAAAATTGATAACATAACATTAATTAGTAATTAAAATAACAACTTAGAACTAAATTTCTTAAAGGTAAATCTCTTAATAATATAGAACAAATAAGAAAAGAAAGGCACGAAAACAAGGAGTCAACCAACATCTACTAAATTAAACAAAGTTTTGAATTTACTTAATAAAGAAGACCTGTTGTTTTCGTGTCAATTTAACAAGATTTATACTTATAAAATACTCAACAATACTTAATTTAAGAAAAAACACAACCAAATAAATTGTAGAAAAGAAAAAAAAATTTGATCACTTTTCCTTATACAGGAAATAAAGGCCAATTTGGCTTCACTTTTTAGGGTTAAACAGCCCTCACTCGCACTGAATTTACGCTATATTTGAATAGCAAAAAAAGTAACCTATCTAACTAAGTCCATCCGGTTTAACATTCTTAAGATAAAACTTAAAAATAAACAAATACTTAAAATTAAAGAAGCCTAAATTAAGAAAATATCTATATAAATATACATTTTTCAATCAGAACAATGGAGTTCAAAGTTGGCAGAACTAGGACACAAGAAAATACTTTTCTGTGTTATAAGTAATATAGAATCAGTATACAAACTGTCTATCAGATGTGGGCAGAGTAGGGATCTTACATTGGATCATCTAACTGTCATTATTGAACCAGGATTTACAATTCCGAAGAAATACCTATATGTAAAAAGGTCGTCAAACTAGAATAATATTTAAATTATCCAATTTTCAAAAATCAAATCAGGTCAGGTTTTATAAAACAATAAATACCTGCCAATCAAGGTGGTCAGATTAGGATTTACATAACACAATACCTATCTATCAGATCATGACAAAAGTCAATTGGCACTTAACAGCAAAACAGAAAGTTAAGCTCGCAGCTTAGGATATCCAAAAATCCATTAAACAACTTGCATCAAAAACTCAAAAGAGTGACATTGTTTGTAAAAAAAAATGAGACCACGGTAATACCCAAGCTGGCATCCCTTAAAAAAAACACTCCACGAGTGCACAAAAGTCAGCATTTCTTGTACAAACAAAACAAAATGTGTGATCAACTATGGCTTTCAGTGAGTTGACACTATTCGAGGTGTGATCAATTCAAAATTTTAATGAATGACACTAGTAATACTTAATTTAAAGTTTAATAATGATACTAACAGTAAGATATTAATGTTTATATTATTTAGAGTTAAAACTATACAGAACAGACTTAGACTTAAAAAACTAAACAGAACACACTTTCCTGTATTAGAGGCAAAGCGATAATTCCAAAGGAATTAATTATTAGTTAAGCACGCCGAAGCAGTACTAACTTTGTTAGAGACAAAACAACTTTCTTATGAACTAAGATTTATATAAAGAACTTTTAGGAAAGCTATACCATACTTAAACTTATGAAATACAAAATATCAATAATAAAATTAACAGAACTTTTGTGCATCAGAAAGGTGCTCAAGTCTCTGAAACACAAAATTCCAAAATATTCCTTCTCAAGTTCTCTGGAGGTTCCATGGGCAATGGGCAATAAAAGAGCCTCCAGTGGACTAAAGAAAGAAGGGCATAAACTTAAAAATAATAGCATTACAACTAAATTCGTTAAACAGATGGAACAAGGAATGAAATCAGTGTGTGTGTACTCATGTGAACAAGTATATTATTACCAAAATATTCATACTTTTAATAATGCAAAAAAAAAACTCGAAACTAGTGCATGTTATTATTATTAACAGAAAAGCATATTAACGGAGGAAAGAAAGACTTAACTAACAAAATTTGGGCGCCAGTGACCACAAGGATCACATTCCAGTTTACCGAGGGTAAATAAACGGTTTATCGTCAATGAACTAGAATTAAGTGTCTGTACTGAGCACAAGATTTGGAGGTACCAAACTCCAAATCATGAGACCAGAACAATCACAAAAGAAACAAATGTAATAATGTGAAGGGTTGGTAGGCCTGCACACTACAACATTGGCCTCCTTAAAGAAAAAAAACTAATCTATCCGAACAATATCTTTCACGTGAAAATTACCTACAGTTCTACCTTGCATATCTGCCAATGTGTACACTAAATCCGAGACTCTATTTTTTATAACATTACGAACGAATCTAGGTGCCAACTTATGGGAAAAGTAATCCGGACCACTGGATTGAACAAAATTCTTCCTCCAAATGACATCACCTACATTATAAACCACGGATTTACGGCGTAAATTATAATGTTGGGCATTCTTTTTAAAGGCCTGTATTAATGCATTTGAAACTTGTTCGTAAATAGGAACTAAGTCTTCCAACTTTTTTGCAAATTCGGCTCTAGACTGATCCAAAGGTACGTCCACGACACTAGAAGAAACATTAATTTTGTGTAAATTGCCGTCAACAATTTGTTCCCTGCCGTGCATAAGGAAAAAAGGCGTGAAACCTGTTGCAAAATTAACAGTATTATTCAAGGCTGACTGAATCTGAGGCAGAAATCTGGACCAATTACGATGGTCAGACTCGGTCAAGATAGACAAGGCAGTCCCGATAGTTTGGTTATACCGCTCAACTACATTATTTTGCGGGGTGTAATAGGCGTTATAAAAAGGCATTGGAACATTATAATCAGCCAACAATTGTTTGAACTCTTTTGAAACAAATTGTTTACCATTATCACACACAAGGGTTTGTGGAACACCGTGGACTAGAAAAATAAATTGTTCAACATTTTTTACAATGCTTTTAGTAGTAGCATTTCTGAGTGGAAAAATCCATGTATATTTGGAAAAAACGTCAACAACCGATAAAATGTACATAAAACCCGCGTAACTACGTGGAAGAGGTCCAACAAGGTCGATAGACAACATTTGCATCGGTCTGTTGACTATTTTTGGATTCGTAGAAATACCAGCCGGCGCAGATGTATTTATTTTATGTGCCTTGCACGTTTTACACTTATTAACAAACTTTTTGACGTCATTATACATACCCGGCCAAAAGTAACGGAGTTGAACTTTCTTATACGTTCTGAATACACCGGGGTGGCAAGAGTTAATAGATTCGTGTTCTTTACTTAGAATAGCGTTGCGGTCTTCAAAAGGCACAACCAGCTTCCAGGCTGTATCCTCTTGCAAAGCGAAACGAGATTTAGAATGTCGAAATAAACAATTATCTTTAATTTGGAAGTTATTGAAACGTTGGGGATTATTCATACAATTGGAAAACAAATTATTATACCAACTATCCGAAGTTGTAGGCGAAGAATCTATGGCAGCAACAGTAAAATCGTCTTTACGAGAAAGAACATCTGGAACAGTATTTAATTTACCCTTTCTGTGCACCACATCAAAAGAATATTGGGAAAGACGCGTAGACCAACGTGCAAGCCTACCAGTTGGATTGGACAACGAAACCAACCACTGCAAACTGGAGTGATCCGTCACTACTGTGAAATGAACTCCTTCTACGTAAGGCCTGAAATGATTGACTGATTCTAATACCGCAAGGAGTTCGCGCTCCGTAACGCCGTAATTTCGTTCGTGAACATTTAAGCACCTAGAGAAAAAAGAAACAGGATGTTCTTCACCGTCAAACACCTGAGTAAGCACGCCGCCGATCCCAACGTTGCTCGCGTCCGAATGGATAGTAAAGGGCAAAGAAAAATCAGGACAACTAATAACGGGAGCAGAAGTTAGAGCTTTTTTTAACTTTTTAAACGCGTCTTCTGCTTCTGGAGACCAAGAAAAATTACTTATTCCCATTCTGGAACCAGTGAGTTTTGTCAACGGGGCCGCAATAGTAGAGAAATCTTTAATAAAGCGCCTGTAATAACCGCAAAGACCTATAAAAGCTTTAATTTGCTTCGAATTCTTAGGGGTAGGGTAAGTACGAATACATTCTAATTTAACGGGGTCTGTACGAAGACCCTTCGCGTCTACGATATAACCTAGATATTTTAACTCTTCTTTACAAAACTCGCATTTTTTGAGGTTAACTGTTAGACCCGCATCTCTTAATCGTTCATAAATTTTATTCAAAATCTTCAAATGTGACTCAAAATCTTCCGAAATAACAATCAAATCATCGAGATAACAAAAGACGTTCTCGTCGAACTCAGGACCAAAAAGAGCATCCACAAGACGCTGCAATTCGCTAGGAGCATTCTTAAGACCGAACGGCATCCTCACAAATTCAAACAGACCATGGCCTGGTACAACGAAAGCCGTTTTAGGACAGGATTCCTTATCTAAGGGAATCTGCCAAAATGATTTGCTCAAATCTATCGATGAAATAAAACGAGCACCCCTTAGTTTATCTAAAATACGTGAAATGTAAGGGAGGGGGTAGGAATCTGCCAATGTGACGCTGTTCAAGCGCCTCGAGTCCAAACAAAACCTGACAGAACCATCCTTCTTAGGAACAATCAAAACTGGGTTTGACCAAGCTGAACGGGAACGGCGGACAACACCTAAATCCAACATTTCTTTTAATTGTGCTTCTAATTGTTTCTGGCGAGTTTGAGATAAAGGATAGTAACGCTGTTTAATAGGATCCCCTGTTGTATTTATTTTATGACGTACTAAATGGGTTTTACCTAAACCACGTTCTTCGAAAGAAATTGACTTAAACTTAACTATAACCGAATTTAATTTGAGATTGTCTTGGGGGGACAGCAAGGAAGCTGATGTTAATTTGCGAACCTCACCGACAACCTTCCCAAAATTAACATTGCTGTCAACTTTTGGAAACAACTGAGGGGCCACGTCGAATTGCTTCCAAAAGTCTACTCCCAAAACAATGGAAGAGGACAGAGACGGAATAACGAAAAACTTAATATATTTCTTAATATTATTATACAATACTAGTACTCGCATAGTACCAATTATATCCTGACGTTTGCCATCCGCGGTGGTAACGTAGGAATCTAACTTATTTAACTTATACCCTAAACTTATGAAAAAATTATAAACAGAACCCCCGAAACAACTGACAGATGCTCCACTGTCTAAAAGTCCTGAAAAAACCAAATCCTTAATTTTAATATTAACATGTGGTCTAACATCTCGTCCACAATCAGCTAACGGCACACATGCGTCCATGTTGCGCGTGGTAAACTTAGATATATTACTAGGAACTGACGACGATCTTCTGTCATCCTTGTGCACAGAACGCAAAAGATCGTCGGCTAGTTTTTTGAATTATATTTATTTGATTCATTATGTTTAAAATTATCCTTTTTCCATTTTTGACAAAATTGTTTCGTATGCCCCTGTTCCTTACAGTAGAAACAATTAAAAGTTTTCTTACTATTGAAAGCAGAACTAGAAGAAGACGCTCGTGGAGAATAGGAAGCCTGATTATAACTACCACGTTGAGAATACGAGCCTTGAGCTTGTGGCTGGTGCGACGGTTGCGGGCTCCGATGAGGATACGAGGTTTTAGGAAAAGTAACTCGCGAAGAAGAATTAAAGTGTGGTGCGGGTTTGTCTACTGAAAGCTTATCAAATTTACTGCACACACTTACTAAGGCTGAAAGATTCTTTTCCGAGAAATAAGCAATGGCTAAGGCGTATTTAGATTGAAGACTGTCACAGACTAAGTCCACCAATTGTTCTTCAGAGAGTGGAACATCCAATCTTAAGTTTGCTAACTGAACATCTTCAACATATTCCACTATAGGTTGATTAAACTTTTGCTTCATAGCAAACAAAGCTTTTAAAGCTTCTGTTTGATTGGTACAAACGTCAAAACGAGAAATGAGGAGCTTCTTCAAGGTTGACCAAGACAAAGAATCATCAAAAATAGTTCTATACCAGGAAAGAGCTCTTCCCTCCAGGAGGTCAGGGAAAGAGGTAACAACTGAGGACAACTCCACCTTCCGGCATCTGGATAATTCTTCTATGCGTAAAATGAAATCCTTGACATCCGAGGACCCAGAAAATTTTAAACCCCAAGAATGGACGGACGAAGAAGAAGTTGGAGGAGAAGACGATTGGTAATAATTATTAATTACGGTTGTAGTCTTTTCTAAACTAACTGTATTATCGTTACCTATATTCATATTGGAACCACTTCCTGTACTATCATCACCTATATTCATATTGAAAGCACTCCCCTCTTTCAAACTTTTATTAAAAGAGCGAGCCTGTTCGCGCATACTTGATAATGTAGCTTCCGGAACGATGTTACGATCCGTTAACAATTTTATCATTTCTTCCTTGGTTACCCCATTAATGTCGGAAATCGCCATTTTTAAAGAATAAATAAAAATTTTAATTTAATTTATAATTAAATTATTATTCTCAAATAATTATTTGAAAATAAATGTAATAATAGGATTAACCAAACTGTTATAATTAATTATTTATTTGTAACACGTCAATTACCAAACACCCTGTACGTATGAACTCGAAAAATAGTCATTGATTTTCAATAACGACAAAGCCATTTATAATTTATTTAAAACCACCTTAGAATGCAGTAAATATTTTTAAAATAATAATTATTTTTATAACATACGTTCCACGAACTCCCTTTATATGTATGAAGGTATAAACGGACACAAATGCGAACAAGAATAGTGTCGTTACTATATTCTCCCAATATTTTAGTAACCGCAAGCTTATAATAAACAATTATTTATGATAAATGTCTGTCACAAGTCGTCCTATGTTTAAAAAACAAAAGTAATGTATTTAATAATGAACTTTCGCGGCTTTGTAAGTAAACAATGCACATAACCTGACAAATGTCAACAAGAATTGACAGCTCGGCTCCGATAAACCATAACATAGATGAAAAATAGACAGCTGACAGTTAAAACAGAATTGCCAGTAAACAGAAAAAATGTTCCCAACAATATTTCGGTTATCACCTCTAGAGATATTATGAATGAATTTTGTGTTTAACATTATCTTAATGGCAACACTTAAAGTTGGTGTCATTATAATTACATGCCTTACGAAAAGGTAAACAAACAATAATATTCAACAGAAAAAAGAACATAACACAATGAGGTGTATTTTCAGAATGACACACAGAATCTCTGCAGAACGGTTAATGTTAGATATAAAACCAAATAAATGCACACACACCGATTCATCTCTGATTTCACTAAAATTAACAGCAAAAGAACTGAAAATCCACCCCACATGACAGAAAAGTACGTTTCGGGCACCGAAAATAACTGATTTTACACGTTGGAAGCGCCACTGAAACGTATCATGTTCGTATGAAATGTAGCCTTGCGGCAGAGCAGAGACCAGGGCTCAGGATATTGGGCCAAGTAGTTAACTGTCATGTAGGTAGGGTTTTCAGTCAAATAAAAAGAAGATGAATTTTATAAAACTATATTGTAGCCAACAAAAAACAAACTTTTAAATTTCATACCAATGAAAGGTTAGCATTAAATTTATACCAATGAAATATAAGAATACAAAACATAAACATACCAGATGGACTCCGGAAACACTCTAACCTAACTAAAAGAAATCACGACGGATGACGTCCGCGACGATGCTTAGTGGAGAGAAGACAATTCCAGGCTCATTAACCGGGGACGTCGCGCCATCCCGAAATCCAAGGTCATCCTTCTTAGGAAGAAGGCTGCTACGCCTCCAAGGAGTGCACCCAGCCCCGGGCCACCCCAACACGCTCCATAAAGGAAACACGCGGTCCCAACCGATCTCCAAGACCCGCGTCTCTCGGCAAATCCGTCATCCGTCCGTGTCTCCACGACGCGGGGTCACAAAGGCATATTCTGCCAGCTCAAGGACCAATCCTTTTTTAAAGTTTGTTTCCAGAACACAATTGCACAAAATGGCCAACTGCCAACCACGGAAAAAGTGGGAATCACATAACCACTCAAAAATACTGCCGTACACGAACTTCTCGTGTTACGCAAAATACACCCCGCGTCTTTATAAGATAGGATCGACTTCGATTTACATGATATAATCCAATTGAAACACTTTTACAGTGAGTGACTGATTCACGCACAGCTAGCCCATAGCTGCCCGGGAGGAAGTGACCATAAACAAAAGAGCTCCTGTCTTTTCAAAAAAAATTACCAGTCTCAAAAAAAACACCATAGACAAAAAAAACAAATAGGCAAGAACTGCACTAGTCACATAATTATTTATGTGACAAATGTTATAAAGTTCCGACGCAAAATTATAGCTTACCGCTGCTTTCGGTTTCCCTGTTGACATAATCCTGGCTTTAAACTGCGCTTTACGTTTTGAGTGGATACAGGAACCTGTGTGTAACTACTAACTGCATTATGCATGCACATTTTGACCGTATTGTACCTGCCACCCTTTGTGTTGGAAATATAAGGTGCCTTCTAAACTCCTAAATATTAGATTTGTATTTCCGCAATACCAAATGTATTGTTTGACTTCAAATACGTAGTGGAACTTTAGATTAAGGTGTGTTTGTACAAGTTGTGGGACGTACTTGACTTTCTTTAACCGGTGATACGAAATAAGCGGGGACGGACCGCCAAACAACTCGGTCTTGGCGCGCACTCTTTGCCTCAATCACGTTCATACATTGTCTCATACATACTCTTTTGTTATTCCGACTCTCGACATGGCCCGACTCGAATATTTGATTCACTTCATCGTACCACCTCTTCCTCTTGCCTGAATTTGTTCCTTCATTCGTTCTGCTTGCCCGAACCATCTTAGCGCCCCTTTCTTAATTCCACTCATTACGCCTGCATCAGCTTTGTATTCTTTGCGAATCTCCGAATTTCTCACTTGATCGTGCCATGTCTTCCCCAGGCGTCCCCGACTTCTACCAATCACATGTACGTGTTACATTCTCCTTACACTCCTTTCTTCGTTCATTCGCTCTACATGCCCAAACCATCTGAGGGTCCCTTTCTTAATCTTACTCATTACGCTTACATTACATCAGCCTTGCATTCTTGGCGATATTAAGGCACACTAAGAATTCAAATTTGTGGCTTGTGGCTTTCTCTCAACCAGTGATTCCTGATATAATTTAGAGTAAAAAAGAAATAAAATTATGGTCTCCGGTAACATTTTTGATTTTTTTTAACCAGTAGTGATTCCTGACATTATTAGGAGTAAAAAATATAAGTGAAATTTTCGTCTCGGTAACTTTTTTGATTTCTTCCATATGTCGTCACTGGACACTCAGCCGAGTAACCGATCAACCCATTACCCCATGATTTACCCATCATTACTGATGAATGACGTTTTATTATGTGCTTAACTAACAATGCTTTTCTTCTTTTCCAGGTAAGTCTACTTCTCCTTTAATCACCCCATTCAGTTGCAGATAATGTAAGTTGATAATTTCTATGTCCATTCATCTTACTGTTGGAGGAAGCCACAAGCCAAAAGTGAATGTATTCTTAGGGTACCTTATATCTCTGCGAATGTACTATGTAATCGGCATAAAAATCGCTTGGCAAACGGAGTTTAGAGGTCGCTATTTCAAGCACAAATGTAATTTTTATTTTTTTTTTTAACAATTTTATAAGAAAGATAAAAAAAGTTAATCAATGGAAACTCTCACCGATAATTTTAGCCATATAAATTATATCTTTGTAAAGTTGTTTCTTATGTGCGTTCATGCATTTCTAATATAGTCGGACCAGCTGTTTTGGGACCCACCTCGCGGACAGTTTCCGATATCCGAGGGTTTCTGTGATGGTTTCGTATAGTAGAGATCTGGAGATTTGCGGAAACATCGCAGAAAGTTCATCCACAGTCAATCTGCGATCGTCACTGAGCGTTTTTTCGATTTTTTTCACAATTTCGTCAGTCACAATCAAAGGTCTTCCGCTCCTCTGATCATCATGCACAGACGTTCGACCGTTTTTAAACTCGCGATACCACTTGTACACACTCGTACGATTCATAGCTTTATCACCATATGCAGTTTTCACCTCATTATAAACCTCAACCGGAGGTTTTCCCCTTCCAAACGAGATAACGGATGACGCCGCGTATTTCGCAATTGGCGGAAGATTGGATTGACATTTTTCACGAAACGTGTTGTCACGTCGACACTTCTCAACGTACTGACCTTGATCCGGTCTCGTTGCGGAGGGGAAGAGTCAGGCTACACACACGTAAGTGTAGCCAACATGTCGAAAATAAAATTCACTCGGTCGTGAGAGCCTCAGTACACTTACTTTCTGGATACGCCTCGTACTTCAAAGGAATCTCCGTAGTAACCGAAACAAATAATAAAATGACAGCGCACGTCAAACAATTACTTAGCAACGCTTTGCTTTTCGTCCGGACAATAAACGTATAATAAATAATTTCGTAACGCCAGAGCCTACCAATATATACAGCTGTGGAGGTTGCTTATTTAGAGTCGTCGATATACTTACTCAACTCCAGGGAAGGATATTGCGTGAATTTATTATAGTAAAAGAGTTCTCCACGTTTTATAATTTATTTCGTCTTTGTCAGACACATTTACAAATCTATACATCGCGGGTAGAAATGGAAATGAGATTAATTAATAACTTAGAACGTGCTCTCGAGCCCGGTCCCGTAACTGGAATGCTGCTCCTGTATCAGCGGTAGTTGGAGGAACTACATTGGTCACGTGACCAATGTTGCCACGGCACGGTTTAACTATAGGTTTAAAGGAATAATTAATCGGGTACTTAATCGCATTTCCATACAGCCTATATTACTCGCAAATAATGTAGCTTTTTATTAGTGAAAGAATTTTTAAAGTCCATTCAGTAGTTTTTGTGTGAAAGAGTAACAAACATACATCCATACAAACTTTCGCTTTTATAATATTAATAGGATTTTGTATTTTAATGAGTTTTTTGTACTTGGGATATGTAATCAAAAGCTACATGCGTAAGATTTTTCATAACGTAACAAACAAACAAACAGCACGTACCTGAAGGATTTTAACCAGCAATTCCTGAGCATATTTGAAGTACAAAAAGTAGATGTCCTTTTGGTGCCTGCTGATATTTTTTCTATTATAAACAAAAAAAATATTTTTCAGTCACACGTCGCTACGGTTCCACGCACGTCGCGATGGGATCACGTGATATTTGCTTGTCACGTGACCCGCCAGGCTACACCCGATGAATCAGTTGAGATGTGTAATGGAAAAATATTTTTCTTGTTTTTATTTGGAAAAAAAAATCATCGGACAGCAAAATGACATCATTTTTTTTAGTCCACATATGCTCAGGAAACGCTGGTTAAAATCCTTGTGCGTTCTATTACAGCTTGTATGAACATTTCAGGTAGATAGGACCGTTATAGTTTCTACTATCGTGGTACGAGAACACAACAGAGTGGAGACCATACAAAGCTACACAAACAATGCACAATACCCGAGCCAAAAACAACGAACTTCTCCAAACTCCTTTTTTCAAAACCACCCTCGGGCAAAGACACTCTAAATACATAGCTTGCAAACTATACAATACACTACCAACTACGATCAGACAAAGTGACTCCTTTACAAAATTCAAACAAGATTATTATTTTTTAATTTATAAACTAACGTTTAGACAAGATTTTTATGCATAGCACAAAGGGTAACAATTATTACAAGCAATAATTGTCAGCCTGAAACACTCATTTACATTGAAAAATCTTCCGAGAAAAGATACTTGCCGCCAACGGGACTTGAACCCGTGTCCTTCCGATTGCCGGTCGAATGCTCTGACCACTGAGCTATGGCGGCTTATCAAATACCCGCCAAATAATTCAATATATACTAGTGTTTCATTCAACAATTACTGCTTGTTATATTTTTTCCACCTGAAAACAACCAACTTTATTTTTGCGAGGAAGACATTGTTAGTGTTAAATCCCTCGCTAGGTGGCGTCGAGACAAATTATGTCTGCATTTATTGGGGAAATACTTAAACTTGTTAAATATTAATTATTATTTTTTAATTTATAAACTAACGTTTAGACAAGATTTTTATGCATAGCACAAAGGGTAACAATTATTACAAGCAATAATTGTCAGCCTGAAACACTCATTTACATTGAAAAATCTTCCGAGAAAAGATACTTGCCGCCAACGGGACTTGAACCCGTGTCCTTCCGATTGCCGGTCGAATGCTCTGACCACTGAGCTATGGCGGCTTATCAAATACCCGCCAAATAATTCAATATATACTAGTGTTTCATTCAACAATTACTGCTTGTTATATTTTTTCCACCTGAAAACAACCAACCAAGTATCTTTTCTCGGAAGATTTTTCAATGTAAATGAGTGTTTCAGGCTGACAATTATTGCTTGTAATAATTCAAACAAGATATTAAAAAATGGATTATATTTCCCCCCCCATACACACAAGCCTTGCTTAATTATGGGGGTACATCAAATATATCTACCATGTTATTAAATACTGTATAAAATTTATTTGTAATTTATGTACCTTCTATTACTAATAAAAAAATTTAAAAAAAAAAAAAAAAAAAAAGTATTGGACGCCACACTATCACAAATATCTGTAAAATAAATCACACATAGACAGAAATAACCATTCACATACAACCTAACCCATATAAAACAAATGAAAATAATGGAATCCTGTCAAATTTAACCTATAAATAGATTAGGCAGAATTTATTTCATTACTCCATCTCCAACATTTATAAAATAACTCTCTTTAAAAGATTTACCACCCTTCCAATCACCCTTCTGTTTTAATTCTATTCATAATATGTATTTTACCTGAAATATCCTTGTAACTACTATATTCATTTATATACCTGTACGCCTGTCTCCACACAGGTATACCCTAGTGAGACAGGCATACAAATAAAACCACTGTAAATATATTTTATTATAGATAAATAAATAAAAATAAATAAAAAGTTTGCAGGAAAACACTTCTTTTTTTTTCTTCAGCACAATTTATTTACAATTATTACAGAGAGTCTATTTACCCTTTGCTCGGGTGCTCTTCACGACCACACCACACTGACAAATATCGAAGGCTCTACTTCGATATCTCTATTGACAGTTTTTTACAATACTGAACTGTAGGTATAACATGTACCTACCAGCTTCAGTACCTACAATTACGTAAGTAAAGGTACACAGCGTGTACCTTCCAGTTTCACTCTAATAGCAAGACTAACTCTCTATCCAAAATATCAACATATTCAAAGTAAAATATTCAAATACAAAATTTCCAGGTACATGGAGAAATAGCGAGGACTGAGATTAACATTCCCATTATCTCGAATTCTTAAATTTAACCCACAATAAAATTACTTTAAAGGTTGGTCAAAAAGGGCACACCAATAAAACTAAGTACATCATAAAACACTTAAGGACGGACAAATATTGCAAATTTTACTATTATAAAAGTTCCTCTTAGTTGGGGTCATAAAAGGCCGCCAGCAAACCCTTCACATTTTCGGGGCTACCATAAACATTTATAGCAGCTTTCTATTTTTTGAGGGTCATATTTGAAATGTACAGATATAAAAAACCTACTTAAAAATAAACAATTTAAGAAATAAACATTTTCTTACAAATCGGTAAAGTAATGCATCTATATAATTACCAGCCATTAAAATTACTTCAAAGGTCGGACCTTATTTGAAGAAACCGTGGGGGAATTTTATTTGAAAAGGAGAAACTACTCTTAAAAACTTCTACTATTTGTAACTAAAGTGACTAAAAAATAACAAGAATGATACGAATAATTATTTTACTTAAGGCTAAATGGATAAATCGCATTCTGGAACGAACAGTTATTATACGATCCGATTCCGACACCCCGTCCATTAAAATTAAAACCCTCCGCACCGCAAAAAATTAAAAGGTTTTTTTAGTAAATTTCATTTTTGATTTTTCTCTCAATTTATACCCACTTGCATAGTATAAGTTTTGCCAATGGAAAATTAATATTTTAAGTGGTCACATATAAAATCTGCCACCATGCTTTAGTGCCCTCCCCTAAAGCAAAGATGATTTAATTACCATATATAATATTCCTGAATAAAACGGTCGTTAGTTTTAATCCGAGAGTAGAGTAGTGTTTTTCACTATTAAAAAGTAAAATGCGCTCCTAGGTCCCCATAATGCTTCATGTTCCATGAATATGTAAAAGGAAGTTGAATAAAAATGGAGATCTCTCGACGAGACGGTACAATATTTTATGTCGTAATGAGTGCTTGTTTATGCGCCCCATGTCGCGGGGTCGCTCCGTACCCCTGTTGCATACTTGTAATGTTCATAGCGACTAAATTAGATGGCGCATTCTTTTGCATTTGTGGATTCATTTCATTTGTTACTAGCGAGTTCCCGGCATGCGTTGCAATGCAACTTAAATAAAGGAATTGTTTCTCCATGCGTATAAAGGACACCCATTCGTCCCAGTTCCCTTCCCGCATTCCTCTTCCACCTTCCCCGCATTTCCCCCCTCTTATAAACCCCTTCCACGAACCTCTGCTCCTCCATCGTTCCCCCCGCCCTCCCGGTATCTCCTTCCCCTCCCTGCCGCTAAACTATATTAATAAATCTATTACAATTTTTTTATACAAATTTCGTTACACCAGAGCTCACCAGTATATATAGAAACCTTCGCGGGCGTGCGCACAACAACTCACCAAAATTTCATCTCCATAGGATGAATAGTTTGATGAAATATTTCATAACTCCAGAGCTAACTATTATATATAGAAACCCTCGCGGGCATGCGCACATCAAATTTGTTTCATCGCATTGGAAGAACGTTTTTTTCATAGCATTGTATAGGTACCGCCGCCCCCGAAACCATTGATTGAATTACCAACACTTCTGCCATAGGTCACCCCAAATGGCTCTCTACTTTTGGAGACAGGGGTGCCCGGGTTCATGGGGTGAGGTTTATTCGGGTCTTGGCGGCGGATGCCTCTGCCCACCAGCTGCATTACAGACCGGATCGCGTATTTCCAAAACCTATACCGGTTCATATATTTTATTTTTATTTTTATTAATTGTCTCGTAACACTAAGATAACACAAACGATACATAACCACCCTTTTGGTTGGAAAGCACGTGAAAGGTACGGAAGGGAGTTTAACTTGCACAACTAGGTACAACGTTAAGATAAAAAAAACTGAAAGTAACATTCAGAAGACTTGAAACCTAAAACCCTTCCTTTGTGGCGCATTTCTACAAGATAGATTTTCCAAAGGTTATCCGATTTCTCCGAACAATTTGTCGATTCAACCCAAATAATATCGGTATGTTTTATTTGACCATTTCATCGTGAACAAGAAAGCTCTCTCATTTCGCTTAGAAATTCAAACGATAGTTTCGCTTTATGAAATCGAATAACAGTAGCAATAAAACAAACTCGATTTATCCGTTCGAGATGCAGTTGAATCACCTTTGCTAAATTGAAAGGAGAATGATAAAGTCTGGGAGCTTTGCCAGTACAAATCTATTTTTTTTGCAATGTTTTGTGCTTTCTTTGACGATTCACTGCAGAATATTTTACCAACTAGAATGAGCGTATTCACGAGACTTCTGCTTTATATTTATGCACATCTCGCGCTAGTGTTTCAGAGAAATTTCTGTGTTCACGTATACATAAAAATAAATTATTAATAAAAAAAAAAACTTGTGTTAAAAAGAGATTTCCCTATCTTAAATGGACTGTAATGTTTAGCGCTTCGGGTGGAAATGCTGTCATTCTACCAGTATTTCAATGGAAGGTGCTCCAAGGAACTAGTGTCATTGATCCCTTTGGCACCGGGTCGTAGTCGGGAAATACGCCAAATGCACGCTTAACATTTGTGCATTTGTCACGTGAGAACGTGTGATTTCTAAGACTTGTTCTTGAGTTCAGCAGCTTCGCTGTGAAACAATTTGCCGGCCTCTGTACCAACTGATGGTCTCTCTGTAATAATGGGATGACTCATATTCATTCTGTCCTCTCCTTAGAAAAACTCTCCAAACAGCTCCAATAGGTGACAGGTCCTGTGGGAAATTGTTTTACTCAGGGATTATTTCTCAATGTTGTGAAGTCCAAATTTTATCAAGTAGGTAGTAGAATTATATTTTAGTAGTTTTAGAAGAGAACACTCGTGTATTAGATATAAGAAATAAAAAAAAATATAACTAAGGAAAATATACTTACAAATTTTCATCAAAACTGATGATTTTTTATCGCACCGCAATTTACATAACCTCACTTACCCAGGCAAATACGAAGTGGTTAAAATATCTCTCCGCTGTTTTCCCTAAGTAAACAAAATGAACAGATGGAGCGCTGAGTAAATTTTTCTCCTTACCAGATTAGAAATCACCGTTCGCTCTGCGAGCGCCCGGAGTGCAGAGTGCATTTCAAAGAGAAATTTCCACCCAGAATTCAAAATTAGCGTTCTTCGGTTTGGGTACCTACCGCGGGTGTCGGGGTGAGCGGATCCCCCGGGCCAAATGCAGCGGGTAGGTACTGCTATTCCGGGTAAGTACTGCTACCCCGCGTAGGTACCCGCCCTGCAGTCCAGTGTCAGGGTTTTGTCAGCCCCGCACAGTATTGGCACCGCTACGTTGGTACTCTGGTAGGTACCCTCGCGGGGTTGAGACGCCCGAGTGAATCGATACCGCCGCGAGGCGCCGGGATTCCCCGTTCGTGGGTCGGTAGGACGCGTACATCGTGCATACGTAGGTGCCTGGCTAGACTGACGCATAGGGAGTCCTACTCTACAGGTTCCTATTTATTAACCACTAATCGAGTTTTCAAACTTCGATAATAATTGTAATAATGTTTTGATGATCGCCAACGCCGTTTTTGTGAAAAATCACCTCAAGAGCGCTGTATAAATATTTTATTTTTTTACATTAGCTCCACACAGGAGACCCTGGGGAAAATGATTTCCTTCAGGGCCTATGTCATCTTAGGGGATTCTGTACGGAGGGTCTTTTTAAGGAAGGGAAGGATAGGAAGTTCTAGTAGTTAAAGTTGGGAAGGAAAAAGGTATGAGGGGTAGGTAGGAATCTGGGGGCCAGTGTGTCCAGGAGTGACAGACGTATGAATCCATCCCTCCAACTGCGGTGCAAGGCGATGGAATCCAGAGAATCCGGCTGGAGAGGTCAAAATGCCTCCCTCAACCAGTCTCCTCTTGATCCGGCCCGCCACGCAAAGACCTGGACAAAATTCCCCCCATGAACCCGGGTACCACTGCTAAGTCACCAAACGTAGCGAACCACTTGAGGTACACTACTTTTTTTATGTGAATGCAGCACCATTCTCAACTGCTTCCAACCGCTTAGAGCCAGTGAGAATATGGCATCCCCAATAGAGAACTCCAGTCCATTTTTTTTTTTTTTTTTAATAAATAATGACCTTCTAACTTAAATAACTGCAATTTTATTTTTATTTTTGGAGTTAGTTTTAATAGTTAAAATAATTGTCAAAGTTTTAATTTTTCAAGACCCCCCGAAAACCACCGGAAATATGGTAAATCGTGTGACGTCATCACTCCTGAAAAATTAGTATAGGATCGGGAAATCAGCTGATCAACTACCGCCATTTTGAAATTCCGTTGTTCGAAGTATTCTCCCTAGAAGAAGCATTACTATTTTTTTTGTGCAGTAGTTTTTGAATATTTTAAATAATTGAGATAAACTAATAGAGGTACCTCTATTTTTGATACTGAATTATTAAGGCTTAAATATTGTTTCAATTAACACAACAACTAAATCTCTATAAACAGTATGAAATAAAGAATAACATGAAATGTTGTTAATACTGATGGCTTGTGCCATACCTACATTTCAATTGATTTCAATACAATGTGATACAATGACTGGTTAAGCGTGACGTCAGCGCTAACCATTCAATCGTACCAACTTTACAGTGTATTTTAACGAGACGTTAAAAAATGCACTTTTTAATAATTTTTTAAGAACTCTACGTTTAATATTATGAAATAAAACTTATATATTCAGAATCAGCGTTTATTGGTCTATATGAACATATTTTTTGAAAGCGATAATATTTTTCACTGGAGTTCCTTATTGTGTATGTTGTAAGACTGAAGTTTAGTTGAGGGAAGAAGGAGATGGGGAATACGGATGTGGGGAAGTTCCTGGATATTCAGATCTGGTCACCAAACTTCAAGCAACGTTTCACTTCAGAATGGTTGTCTTACACCAGGGCGATACTAAGAGTATTTTTTACTCTGAAACGTGCCGCAAATATATCTTATATTATTATTTTTTGTGAATGAACACAATTCAATCAAATAAAATTTCGCCCGCCGGGATTTGAACCCGCGAACTTCGAAATAGTCAAGAGCCTCATCCCTCGACCGCTGAGGTCGTACAATCCTCTATCTTATTGCTAATTACAGATTAGACAAACTTTTATAATAATTTATGGCTTACAGATTGCATCCACTTGTTCGTTGATCACTAATTCAAAACTGTATGAACATTGTATTTGACCGATGAACGTAATGCAGCATTAGAATGTAGGTACATATATTATTATCTATTTATATTCTGTACTGGCGGAAAATATTCTTACAGTTCATATTTATTCTTAAAGTTCATACACGGTTAAATTAAATTATTTTTGGTTTTTAACACTTTTAGCACGTTATGCTTTAAAATATTAAACTGAATTAATTGTCCGCGACCGTGCGTAGTCAATATAAACTGGAATAAATAGTTTGGTCCGTAAACAAACCCAAATCTTTCAAGAAAGGCTGACAAATCCAATTTCCAATCGGTGAATCAAACCAATTTTGTATTTGTTATGCGTTCTTGAAAGTTTTGAGTTTGTTTATGGACAAAACGTTTCACCTTAAATATTATTTGCTAGACTAACGTAAACAAAATTTACTACCTACAGCATTAATTAAAGGCGCTACAGACATTATTATGTTTCTCTATTATTTTGTTTCTCCTGATGCACCTTAAAATACATTATTTGCTACCCTAATGGTAATATTAATATGTTTGCGGCACAGCAATATTTATTTAGTACATAACCCAGAATCCCACCAAAAATTTCGCCGAAAGAGTGAGGGTCCAATTTTATAGGCTTTGTAGAACCGGGAAATTTGTCGCCACATCACTGAGTATCATCGCTGTGGACATTTCACCCATCCAGTAAATTCGCCCACCAATCCCAAATTTAATTAACTATTACTTTTATTTATTCATTATGAACAGTCAGCCGAGCGATTCTATATCTTTTGTGGGATCGTTATCGAAATAACGGACGTGATCTTCTGTCAGATTTGTGTGAATTATTTGCTTTTTCTATGTACAACATAATTTAAATGAATAAATAATCAAGCACACTTGCAGGAATTCGTGTTTAAAACGATCTAAACTAAAATATGTGACAGTAAATATGTAAAAATCACACAAATCTGACAGGAAATCACGTCCGTTATCTCGATAACGATCCCACAAAAGATATCGAATCGCTCGGTTGATCAGTTTTTCGTAGATGAAGAAATAAAATTTCATAAAATGAAAAAAATTATATGTATCTCAGTTTCACATATGTAGATGAATTAAACCTTCTCATTGTGTATTGTTTTGAATAATGTAGACTAGAAATTTTTTCTATGCTTCTATATCTCTGCATTTTTTTATAAAAAATATAAAAAAAAATTTTTTCGGGGAAAAAAGTTTTTTTTTTGCTTAAACGTTAAGCACATAATCGAGTATTTATTTATAATTCTACGTGTGGAAAATTATGCAGGTTTTAATAAAAACCTGTTTTTGAAATACACTTCAAAAGTGTTCTTGATGAAGACGTCGATGGTTTTGAGTCAAAACCATCGTCAAATTTATGGAATCGACGGTCAAACAAGGAAAAAAACATTTCCGAACTGTCAAAAAACATGAAAAATTTAAACTTTGATTGACATAAAATGGAACTTTTACCATTTCCCCCGACGTAAATAGTTCTCTATTATTGTAATTAAGTTGAATCTAAGCGTGTTCATACTTATAGAGATTATCTCATTTTATATGTAGCTTGGTAAACATAATTAATCAAAAAATGTTCTAAACCCATAAAAAGTAATTCCAATAAAAAGAAAATGGTTAACGTCTATAAATGAACGTCAGAAATATCCATGCCTCCAAAACACTCGGAAAGTTCGAGTGGGTGTTAAATTGGAATTTAGAAGGGATCTTCACTTAGCCCCGCCTTGTGAACATAATATTTTCACGACTGTTGCAAAACATCCATTAGGTCTGAAAAAACAAGCAACCAAGATGCGCCATGAAAATCTAATATAGCCTTTTAACGGATAGGATATTATAAAGTGGTCCCGGTCGCAACAGTCGTAAAACTTCATCACCATCACCATTGTGGTGTTTGTTGCCTCGCAGCTTTTAGTGCGAATTCGCAATATTAGGTTTGAACTGATGGAAGAATCTCAAGATCGTTTTATTTGCATTTGAATGACTTTCGCTTTTGAAAAATGCTCGAGATTGTCCGTGAATTTAATCATCTCGCTAGAATGGATCCTGGTGGAATTGCAAAATTGTTTCCATTCAGATTTGTCATTTTTCCAGTTCTGAAGTTCTCGTTTTTTACATTTTTTTTTCACGATATTAATTTATTTAGTATGGCTTATTTGCTGATGCCTTTTGAAGTGAAACTTCTTTAGCGCTGTTAGTGACTTGTAAATCGGGTAAAACGGAAATGCGTCACAACTCAGTTCTACACAAATACTCGGTTCTAATATAGTGCAGTATATTCGCACCTCAGCGACTCAACAAGTCTCAGCGGCCAGAGAGCTAGACAGACATCAAGCGGACGGGGGTTCGAATCCTACGAAATAAATAAAACACATTTTTATTTTGTGAAATCTATTTCTGTCTTCAAACCACTTAAAAAAACAAGCAAAAGAAAATTAAACGACATCTAGCGACTTTGTAGTTTCACTTCTATCGTGTGTGAATTACAATCTGATTTTTTTTTTGATTGGTAATGATATTAATTTTTAAATTGTATGGTACCGTGTGTATGTGTACCGTAAAACGCGTAACACATTTGGTTAACAATAGTTAAACATAATTGAAAAAATACTTCTGCTCATTGCTTATCATTACTTTTTATTTAATACTAGCGAGTACCCGGCATGCGTTGCAATGCCATTCAAAGAAATAAAAATTTTGTGTTTTAATTCTGTTTATTGAAGTGCTTTTAGATACACAAAATGTTATGTTTATATTAATAAGAGAATAGAACGATAAGAGAATTTATCTTCAGTCGATTGATTTTATGAACTTATCGTTCTATTCTCTTATTAATAAGATAAATTCTCTTATTCCATATCGTTCCCCACCCGCCTTCCCTCCCTGCCGCTAAACTATATGAAATACACACGTTTTTCAAAAATCGCGCGCCACCTTTTTATTTTTTTATACAAATTTCATAACGCTAGAGCTCATCATTATAAATAGAAACCTTTACAGGCGTGCGCACAACTAATCACCAAAGTTTCATGACTATCGGATGAATGGTATAGGAATGCGTACGGGACAAACAAAGAAACATTCATTTTTATATATATTGGCTCTCAAGTCAGTAGAAAATCCCGTGGTTCTATTTCTGATGACAGCAATAATGTTTTTTCTTCTGTGTGTTTTTATAATAATCTAATATGCCTATTCTGATAATTGTATTATTGTTTCAAAAAGAAGTTAAGACCATTGTTTGCCGGCAACCGAACTAGATCTTCAATAATCTCATGTCTTTCGTTTGTCCCTTTCTAACGAAATATTGTATTTGCGGTGTGTAGCGGGGAGGCGGGAAGGGAAGATTTCTGTAGTGGTATTTAGTTGCAGCGCTAGCGAGCAAAATATGGTGTTATAGAGTTTTAAAGAAAAGGGCGCGTAATTATTATGTAACATCATTTTATCGGAGAATACGAGGAATGATCTTTTTGTGTAGTGCCTTGAAATTAACGGAGATATTATATTGTAATAGGAGATACGGGAATCGGATGCATGACGTAAAATTGTAAATAAGTAATATAGAGCGTTTAACAAAATACGGCATTTATTTCCATGCCCGAATACTTGCACGAAGACGGTGCAATGCCCCTTTTGTTGATAATTTCTTTAGCGACACGTCATATAATATGGGAGACTCCCGACATATTTCGTAATTCCGGTGTCCGGCGTTTCGACGTGTACACAGTAAAAACGCGAGAAACCACCGAAACAAAATTTTAATTTTATATGTCAATATATTTTCGTCAAGATGAGAAATCACCCATTTGCTTAGTTCATTCAATATTAGCTGAGACATGTATTGTTAGAAGAGCTCCGGAAATAATAATGATAATATTATACTAAAGTCATGGTGTTTGAAAGAGAGAGTACGAAAACAGTGTGCGATATAGTAGTGAATGATGAATACTTGGAGCAGGTGGATGAGTTTGTTTATCTGGGTAGTATGTTTACGAGAGATGGGAAGGCTGATAGAGATATTGAAAGGAGGGTAAATGCCGGTAACTCCATTAATGGAGGACTGAATGCCGTTGGAGCTAATAAAAAAACTTTCAATAAAAGCGAAACTAGCAGTCCACAATGGAGTCCTGGTACCTACCCTGATGTATGGCAGTGAGGCATGGAACTGGCAGAGGAAGGATGAAAGTAAACTGAATGCTGTTGAAATGAGATCCCTGAGACGTATGTGTGGTAAAACCATGTATGATAGTGTTAGAAATGTGGATATCCGCAAAGAATGTAAGACTGATGTAAGTATAATGAGCAAAGTTAAGAAAGGGACCCTCAGATGGTTTGGGCACGTAGAGCGAATGAACGAAGAAAGTAGTGTTAAAAGAATATATGATGCAAATGTGAATGGTAGAAGAAGTCGGGGACGCCCGAGGAAGACGTGGCACGATCAAGTAAATCAGATACTTGAGACGGGCCATGTCAAAAGTCAGAATAATAGAAGAGTATGTATGAGACGATGTATGAATGTGAGTGAGGCAAAGAGTGTGTGCCAAGACCGAGTTGTTTGGCGGTCCGTCCTCTCTGCCTACCCCTGCGGGGAAACGGCGTGATGGTTAGTTAGTTAGTTATACAATTCTGCAAGGAACTCTAGGAAACATCTATGTATAAAAATCAATGTATGTTTGCTTGTATGTATGTTTATTCCATATGCGTTGCTAAACCAATCATCATATTGCGATGAAATTCTGGGGATTTGATGTGCGCATGCCCGCGATGGTTAATATATATAGTGGTGAGATTTTTTTATATGAATACCGCACAAGAGTCCTAACTGCTCCCATCTGAAGCCAGTGAGATACCTCACGGCATCCCCAATTGGGGTATGCTGTGAGGCTGAAGGTACTGGGGAGGGGAAAGAGATCGGGAAGAGGAAGGTGGGGAAGTACCTGGCTATTCAGATCTGGTCACCAAACACGGCTAATGCCATTTCAAGCAACTTTTCAATTCTGAATGGTGGTCTTACATCAGGGCGATACTGAGAGTATCTTCCACTCTGGAACGTGCCGCAAATATACTAGGTATATATGCTTTAAGTGGCACGCGAGCTGTTTGAAAACTGAATGTATCGGGACTGAATTTATGGAATGCGGGAGGAGGGAGGGGAGTTAGCAGGACGGGAGAAGCGGAAGATGGGAGTGGAGAGAAGGAAGGCAGAGTGGGAAAACGTGAGGAGAAGGGTACGAGAGAGAGGAAAGGGAACGGGACGAATGGGAAAGGACACGCAGGGAGAAACAATGTCTTTATTAAGTGACATTGCAACGCATGCCGGGAACTCGCCAGTAAGAAATAAAATATTGTACCATTAGAAAACTTAAATTTAAAATAATAAGAACTTCAATTCTCAGCGAGTTAATTCCAAGGAAAAGTTTATCAATATAATGTCGTAGAAGACGTAGAATATTTTTGGAATAAAAAAAAACAGCAATAAAAACGCCTATAAAAATTTGAGTGTTAATACTCATTTTGGGAGACAGGTATGGGTGCCGCAGCCCAGGGAACCATTTATTGGATAACAAACACCTCTGCTACAGCTCACACCAAGTGGTTCGCTACGTTTAGTGACTTAGTAGGGGTGCCCGAGCTCATGGGGTGAGGTTTGTTCGGGTCTTGGCGGCGGATGCGTCTGCCCACCAATTTCATGGCAGGCCAGATTGGGAGAGACTGGTTGAGGGATACCTTTTGATTTCTCCAGTAGGGCTCTCTCGGAACATCGCCTTTCACCGCACGGGGAGGGATAGAATCATTCGTCCGTCACCCCTGGACACACTGACCCCAGATTCCAACCCACCCCTTCTACCTTTTTATTTCCCAGAACATCCTCTCCTTCCTTTCCTAAAAATACCCTTCACTCAGCATCCCCGAAGATGACATAGGCCCTGAGGAGAATTATTTTCTTCCTGGGCATGTGTGGAGCTATTGTATAAAAACATAATCTTGTCCTTTGTTAATATGTCAGATTTGAAAGTCAAATAATATGTGTAACTTCACATTCAATTATTCTGTAAAGTTCCAAAATCGGCGTCTCGGAATTTACTATGTATATATATTTGTTTTCTATACATACGCCTCAGGGATCTCTTTTTACAATTTTTTTTAACATTAGCTCCACACAGGAGGCCCTGAGGAAAATAAGAGGTCTTTTTAGGAAAGGAAGAAGAGGAAGTTCTGAAAAATAAAAGGGTAAGTATTGCGGATGATTAGGAATCTGTGGGTCAGTGCATCCATCAAGAATCCATCCCTCCCACTGCGATGCAAGGCGATATTCAGAGAGAGTACTTACGGCTGGAGACGTCAAAGAGTTTCCCTCAACCATTCTCTCCCGATCCGGCCTGCCATGCAGCTGGTGGGCAGACGCATCCGCCACCAAGACTCAGACAAACCTCACCCCATGAACCCGGGAAACCCTACTAAGTCACCAAACGTAGCGAACCATTTGGGATGACCTATGGCAGAAGTGTTGGTTATCCAATAAATGGTTTCCGGGGCAGTGGTACGCATACCCGCCTCGCATTCAGTCTAGGTACCTACTTTCATTCTCCTCTGCCAGTTCCCATGCCTCACTGCCATAAATACCTAGGTAGGTAGGTACCCCGATATCGTAGAAAATATTTAAAAAATAAAAGCTGAACTGCAAATAATGATAATCTTACTACCTACCAAGAAACACAAATACGTTGAATATGGTTCTCGATTTTTTCGGTAAAAATTAAGAGTTCTAAAACAACGAACACCTGCATATTGTCAACAAACAAAGACATAGATACACCCATTGTTAATGTATGGCGATTGAGTTATGTATGTATTAGTTTGTCTGGCGCGATTTTACTCCTTTCTCCGCCCCGCGCAAGCTCCCCCGTACAAGCTGCCCCGTCCGGCTGGCAAATGAGTGGATGAGACAACAACAAAAAACCTAAGTAATTTTACTACAAATCTGCGCGTATCTAAATTCGGTTTTTTACACGAATAAAACGGTTTTCAGTGCAGAATAAAATTTTGTCGTATACTTCATCATATTCCTGACTCAGGATGTGAGGAGTTTTTTTTTTTAAATTGCGTCCATATGCCCAGAAAAAAATTTCAAAGTTGCCTCCTAAATTTATGGATAAATCGTCATCTTTTGGGGCCTATATTTTATAATTTAAAGCAAAAATCGAAAATCGGATTCACATCCTAACTGTATACATGCCTAATTTATCATTTAAAAAAAAAGAAAAAAACAATTAATTTGATATTTTAGCCGTAAATCCAAAACAAAATTTTGTATGAAACAGGCCACGCATGCGTTCCTCTTAAATACATTTGCTAATCGATAAATCAAATCAATTCTGGAATGAATAAAGTTGCTGAAATCACTGGTTTTTCTCGACCAAAGTGTATTTTCTTTTGAAGCAACGATATTTTTTCTAAAGCGTATTATAGGCAATGGGCCCTGGGTACATCATCTTGCGCATTACGTACAATAATCCAATCGACTGAAGATAAATTCTCTTTGTGATGGCAAATTGAAAAAAATGAGCAATCAGAATTTTTCCATTATCGGTAGGTAGGTACTTTGAGAATTTCCATTCGCGCAAGGTGCCGGCGGTATTTTTCCATTCATCTGATATTTTTTCCGCCCCGTTTGATTGTATTCACCCTTAAGTAGGGTTATTAATGTGTTACTAAGTGGATTCACTTTCATGAAGGTGCCTACTGTATTACAGAATAAAGGTACTCAACCTACTTTGGATGTACAGATTAAGATACGATGAATGCTTATGTGATTTCAGATTTTCACTGCAAAAAGTTTTTTTTTTTTACATGAATACCGCACGAGAGTCCCAACTGCTCCCGCCTGGGGCCAGTGGCACTATGGCATCCCCAATTGGGGTATGTTGTGAGTTGTGAGGCTGAAGGTAGTAGGGAGGGGAAGGAGATAGGGAAGAGGAAGGTGGTGATAGTACCTGGCTATTCAGATCTGGTCAACAAACACTGCTAAAGCCATTTCAAGCAACGTTTCAATTCTGAATGGTGGTCTTACACCACAGCGATACTGAGAGTATCTTCCACTCTGGAACGTGCCGCAAATATACTTTATATTATTTTTAATTAATAAATTGTGATATAACACAAATTAATCAAATAAAATTTATTTGCCACGCCGGGATTCGATCCCGCGACCTTCGGAGTGCTAGTCAAGAGCCTTACCGCTGGACTATGCCGGCCGTATTATCGAGTACGAGTTTTATCGTGATTTATTTTTTATTTTTTTACATCAGCTCCACAAATGAGGACCTGAGGAAAATAAATCCCCTCGGGGCCTATGAGCCTTACAGCTGGACTATGCCGGCCGTATTATCGAGTACACGAGTATTATCGTGATTTATTTTTTATTTTTGAGGACCTGAGGAAAATCAATCCCCTCGGGGCCTATGTCTTCTTTGGGGATGCTATGTGGACGGTCTTTTTAGGAAAGGAAGGAGAGGAAGTTTTGGGAAGGAAAAGGTCAACCGTGTGCAAATGTTGGGCGCGTATTTGGCGTGTTTCCCGACTATGCACCGGTGCCGAGGGAATAAATGACGCCAGTTCCTCAGAGCATCTTCCATTGTAATACCGGTAGAACAAGGACAGCATTCCCACCTGACGCCTGTGCTCTAAAGATTGCATTCCGTCTGTTAAGATGGGAGAATCTAACAGACGGACCACCCGTCTCTGCACAGAGTCAAGGGTTTTTTTAGGTATTTTGGAGCTCCAGACCAGAGGTGGCTGCCAAATTCAATCGTGGGGCGCACTTGCGATTTGTACAGGATTAGCTTGTGTACTATTAAAATATCTTCGGGCCCTGTACAGTACGTTCAGTTTCTGAGAGGCTAACTTAACTCTGGTTTCGATGGAGCCCCCATACCTGAGCTGGTCACTAAGAGTTACACCAAGCATATCGATAAGAGGTTATGTTCGGAAGATTGCTTCCGTTGAAGGAGACTAGATGTTCATTTCGATCCCTTTTAGACGTTATCAGACATGATTGGGTCTTTAAACATTAAATTCGATGAAGTTATTCTTACCCCAGTGAAAAAAAACACTCTCAAGGTAACCGTCCATTCTTTGCCTCAAAGCCCTCCGAGCTATTGGGGTTTGTGTGCCCTTTGGAGATCAAACCAAAAGCTGTCGTGGACGGTACTGTCATCCGCATAACAATAAATCGGTGCACATGACAAGAGGTCATTGATAAGCAACATAAACAAAGTCGAAGACAGAACCGATCCCTGTGGGACGCCAGCATTTATTGAATGCGAGGAAGAGGTGAAACCGTCAGCAACCGCCTAAATCGACCTCTCCCTCAAAAAATCGGCAATCCACCTACACAAGGATGTCGAGTGTATAGTAAATATGAAAGAGGAAATTGATTAATTAGTAATGATTATTTTTCCTTGACATTCTAATAAAAAAAAATGTGAACCTTAGATTTTTCATTTCTCACTCGTTTGAACACTCCTTTACATTGTATATTAATTCTGATTTGGCGTATCGACAACTTTGTATTTAAATATTAATGAGGATAAATAAAGTTTGTTTGGGAAAATTGCTTCCGAAGCTCCCGTTTAAACTTTTCGAAGCATTAAAAGTATTGGGTCATAGTTGGTGAGATCACTTTTTAGGTCAATCACCTCGATTAAACAATAGAACTTGTGAAAATTTGGCTTTGTAATTTTATTTTCTGAAATTTTTTAAACTTTCTTTATGTGACAATATTTAGTGAATTTTTTTTTTCATTTTTGCAGCTTCCAAAGATATTATTCCCATTGTTTCATGGATTTATCAATCTCAGACATGTTTTATTATTTTCATGTTTTGGGTGCTTCACGATCATTACATTAGTATTTGAATTATTATTAGTATATTATGTAGTAGTTACTGCCCGGCTTGCCCGAGCTTCAAATGTTTTTTTTTTTTTACAAACGTAGAAATTACGTTGCGTATTGAAACTAGTTGATATGGAAATTTCAGGCTCACCTTTCGTGTGTTTATTGCTGCTTCATTCAGACAATCTGATTTCTGTTTTATACTCTGATTGAGCGTTTTAATTTTTTTATTTAAGAGGAAAACACAGATACAGACATTAAGGCGCCACAACCGGACTCAAAAAGAAGACGTTGGAGAGATATGAAATTACGAATGTTAGGAGAGCGCTAACAGTTTAAAGCGTCAAAATCGATGCGAAAATTACGAAAATGTTTAATAAAACACGACTCGTTTAAAATAGAGCAAAAATCTCGTGGAATGTATCTTAAGTATCATTTAAAGAAACATTGTGAATTTTTTCACAACTATAACTTGTAAAATAACTGAAACAAACGTGTTTATAATAATGTCCGGAGCATACTTTGCGATTTTATTCTATCGTGGGAATTTTATATAATTTGCGTTTCGGCGTGGAATGTGTCTAGATATTATCTTCAAAAATAACATATTTTTTTAAGAGCTTCAAAACTTCAAATGTTTAAGGGAGATATGAAAGAAATCGGTGGAAATGCGGGTAGCGGCGCCTTAACAAGAATATATAAAACACTAGCGAGTTATGCGTTGCAATGCCACTTCATAAAGAAATTGTTTCTCCCTGCGTATCCTTTTCCATTCGTCTCCGTTCTGCTTTCGCCTACCCTTCCCCTCCCGCGTCCCCTTCCCTTTCCACTTTCCCCCTCCACCTTCACTGCATCATAGCGCCAGAGCTCACTGTTATATAACATAGAAATCATCGCGGGCGTGCGCATATCAAATCCCCAAAGTTTTCATCGCAATCGGACGAATGGTTTAGGAACGGGACAAACAAAGAAATATTTAAAAAAAATTAAAGAACGGGATGGTTTAGGAACGGGACAAACAAAGAAATATTATTTTTTTTTAAAGAAAGAAACATTCCCGGGTTACGAGTAACCTAACAATGTTTGAAAATCTCCTACTACCACTGCACTAAGAGGAAAATGTTGCTTGTGTCGTGATGGAGGACTTAGCCAGCCGAGGAATCGAACACGTTCACCGGGTGGGACCCAAACTCAGCGATGCTCACTCAGCCACTGACCGGTCTATATTTGTTAATACAGTTAATCTTAGTACATAAAAATATCCCAATATTTTTTATATATTAAGATTAACTGAATAATTCGCCTGCATTCTAAATATTTCCGTTAGATTAACTTTAACCACAGGCAAATAAACATGAGGAAAAGTACTACAAATAAATATTACAAATAATTTTAGAAAAGTTAAGTAAGATAAACATTAATTTTAAACTAGCGAGTTCCCGGTATGCGTTGCAAATACACTTCATATAGACATTGTTTCTCCCTGCGTGTCCTTTTCCATTCGTCCCGTTCCTCTTCCGCCTCCCCTTTCCTTCCCGCGTCCCTTTCGCCTCATAAGTTCTCCCTCCACCTTTCCCGCCTTTCCTCTCCCTTCTCCCGCGTTCCCCTCCCCCTTCCTACGTTCCATACATTCAGTCCCGGTACATTTAGTTTTCAAATAGATCGCGTGCCACCTATTGCAATTTTTTTACACAAATTTCATAATGTCAGAGCTCAACAGTGTATATAAAAACATTTGCGGGTGTCCGCAAGAAACTCACCAAAGATTCATAGTATAGAAAATAATTTCATAACGCCAGAGCTCACCACTACATACAAAACCAAAGTTTCATCGCAATCGGATGAATGTTTTAAAGACCGCATAAGGAACAAACTAAGAAACATTAATTTTTATATATTAAGAAGTCTAAGCGTGTTACGAGTGCCTACGAGGGTGGTCTGAAAAGTTTCCGACCTGAACATGAAGATGGTAGCACTCGTCAATAAAAGCTAGTGAATGTAGTTAAGCATCTTTTGACAGTCACTCACCAAAGTTTCGGCCATTTTGGACGCGCAATTTTTAGTTGACAGTCGTTTGAGAGAGTCTATGTGTGCGTTTTTGTGACAAAGGAAAAAATTGAGTATCGTGCTGTTATAAAATTTTTGTTTTTTGTTTATTGCGCAGTTTTTAGATAAGGGAACAAAAAGAAGTCGCTTGGGGCTAGATCTGGTGAGTAAGGCGGATGGTCAAGCTGTTCAAACCGTAAATCGTGGATTTTTGCCATCGCAACCGCTGAGGTGTGAGACGGCGCGTTGTCTTGATGAAACAGGATATTTGGTCTAACGTGAGCAAACGCGACACCCACCGCGCGAACAGCTTTCTCGTGTTCTAATATCTTGATTTAATATGTGACAGACACGTTCTTTGGACATTTTTATAACCCCTGCTATCGCTCTCACTTTAATTCGATGGTCGTCTAACACTGTGAAGTTTAGCAATGTTATGGTCAGTAGTTTTTGGAAGTCCCGAACGCTCATCGTCTCCCAAGCTCTTACGGCCACGTTTAAATTCAGCTGCCCAAAATTTCACTGCGGTGAATGAATAAAGAGAGTTCATCTCATCTTTGATTTGCGTAGGCGTATTGCCTTTCAAAAACAAAAATTTAATAACAGCTCGATACTCAATATTTTCCATTTTCACTAAAACAAACGCATCGACTCACTCAAACAACTGTCAACTAAAAACTGCGCGTCCAAGATGACCGAAACTTTGGTAAGTAACTGTCAAAAGATGCACAACTACATTCACAAGCTTTTATTTACGAGTGCTGCCATCTTCGTGTTCAGGTCGGAACCTTTTCGGACCACCTTGGTATGTCGCTTTTTGTATCTTTGTTATTAAAATCGGTAGTTTCAATCAGCGTTCTTATAAAGTTTTATGATTTTGTATTGGTTTGTCTTCAGGAAAGGAACTTTTTTTGTTAAGTTACACTCTAGTGATAAAGTTTGCTTGCATTTTCTTGTCTGTGACATTAGTGCTACAGATGTAGGAATCTAGATTTTATAGCACCACTTAGCCTCGCAATATAAGTTAGGCTACGACCCGAACTTTGCCACGGAAACATCTCGTCCCTCCCGACTCGCCAAATGTATTCTAACCGGCAGGACAGGAACTCGGGTTGCCTAGAACCTAGATAAGGTAGGGCCGCCGACATTTACAAACCCCGGTCACGTAAAACTTACCGCTAAATTAATTTTACAGTGGCGTGCGCCGGACCTATCGGCCGCGGGCCACAAGTGGGAGGCGCACGCCACTGGGAGATCCTTTGACGTTTGAACCCTCACGGCTATAAAGTACGCGCTATTAACCCTTCAAGAGCCCGGTTTATTCGCTAAGTACGTATTGCTTTCGGGCAAGATTGCAGATTATGTGACGGTGCTTACTGTCGGCTTGTCAGAGATGTCAGGTTTTATTTCAATTCATGTAATGTAGCCCGGAAAATAGCACGAGGAGTAATAGCACTCACATTTTGTAAAGGACATGATGAGGAACGGCTATGAGGTCTTTTTCATACACAAACCTAATTTTGGAATTGAGGCCAAAATATTCAACTAAACTGAATATATTTTTGAAGTAAAACTTCTTTACGCACGCTCGACTTGGGGAGTAGACTGGTGAATGCGTAACGAAAAGTGGTGGTGTGTTACGAAAAGTGTGATGCGAACGGTAATCGATGCGAACGGTGATCGATGGTGAGGCGAATGGTCGAGCCTTAACTCACGCTAGACTTGGGGAGTGATAAGGATAAAAATGGTAATCTCAAGGTCGTAGGTCACCCCAAGGTTGTAGGTCACCCCAAGGTCTTAGGTCACCCCAAGGTCGTAGGTCACCCCAAGGTCGTAAGTCACCCCATGGTCATATGTCACCCCTAGGTTATAGGTCACCCCGTTCGCTACGTTTGGTAACTTAGCAGGGAAACCTGGGTTCATGGGGCGAGGTTTGTCTTGTAGTTTTACTTCAGTCGTGTGGTCTAAAGCACACTCGTTTTTTTTAATCCCTCGGGCTAATTTGTTCGTATTTTGGAACAACTCATAAAGGCCTCATAGAAATCGTACCGAGAAATATGAGAAAAGAAATAAAATACTGAGAAATATGATGTGAAGTGTTATCGATATAGAAAAGAGAAAACTTTATGTTACGTATTAATATCTAAAAGTTGACTACAAAATAATTAAAATTGTATCCCTTTATGAAATCAAAGTTTTCGACCGCATTTTGAAAAAAGAAAAATTTGTGAATTTTTAAAAAATATTTTTTTACATGATACTACAATAATACGTTTGTCTAATAAAATATGTGTTTCTTTTAATTTTTGTTCAATATCGGTAACTTGTTAGAAAAAACTTAAGGTGTGCCATTTTAAAACTTTTTAAAGTTTGCGTTCAAAATTTACATGTTTAAAAAATAAAATGGTTATTTCTAGTAATAAAATTTAAAATCGTATTCCATCACCTTTCTAAAACAGTTTTTAGTTTTTCGGTACGTTCACAAATATTCAATTTAATGCAAAACGGGAAATATTAATAAATAAGAAATATTAAATAGCTAACTGACCCGGCCACGCGTTGCTATGGCTAACGAAACACAATGCCATCTACTGGATTATTTCCCAACCTTTTAACTCACACTGCCATCTGTTAATTTGCATACAAATTAAATACACACCACCCGCTTGCCAGCCCGCTCGATCACCACATACAGGCATTCTCCTTTAATTATGTATTTCATCCAATTTACACCAAACATTGACAAATTATATATACCTAAACCTTCCTATTGAATCACTCTATTGGTGAAAACCGCATGAAAATCCGTTCAGTAGTTTTGAGTTTATCGCGAACGGACAGACTGACGCGGCGGAGGACTTTAATTTATAATATGTAGAGATATGACGACTTGTTTAATTATGTATTCCAAAAAGAAAATAACCTTCAGCTTTACCCCATTTAATCGCATTGTTCCTTATACGACCCGTTATCAATTTTTTTACAATTCCTCGAGGTTTTCTTATAATTTAAACCGCGACTGTCTTATTAATTTTATTTTAGTTGTAAGGGTGTAGCATTGGATAACTCCTGATTTTATATTATTTTCTAGTTTTATTTTCGTAAACAAAGGCATTCTATTTGCTATTTTTTTCTTTTCAATTGTGTGGAAATAGAAAATTCTGTTTCCGCCCTTATTACGTTCACGTGTTCTTAGGCACCGAGCGTCCCTAACGAGCTTCCTTCAGAACACAGAACACGCTATAAGCTGTTTGATTTCACTCCTAGCCTACGCGTAACAGTCTTTCATCTTCAATTCTTCCTTTCTTCTCCATTCTCTTCTTTTTTGAAATAAAATACTTCGGTAAACAAGTTTTGCCTTTTTATCTAAGTACCACCCAACAAAAACACAAAGCGCTGTTGCGATCAAAATTAAAAATGTTTAATTTGTTCGAGTTTCACAAACTTTTAAGGATGAGGCTCTGCGGTCTAAATAAGTTTCCAGAAAATGGTCCGTAAAAGCTTCTACAAAACTTGAAGCAGTGTAAAACGAATGACTGTCTATATCTCTTTATTTTTTGCTTTTCCTTAGTTTTGCAAAATTTAACTGTTGTGTTGCGAAGTTAGTATTTTATTTACATCCGATGAAGCGAAAGAAACATAATGTGCAATAGGTTCTCAGTACTTGCTTAATCAGCCATGCCACGTACTATTCCTATCCCTGCAAAAACATCACATTTATATTGGCGTAGCGGCCTGATTAAATGTACAAAGGGTCAATTTTCTTTTTGCTTTTTCGTGTCGGCCGGGACCGACACCGTAAAATGGTGGCAGGAAACGGGTTTTCCCGCCAAAAAATTGCGCCCTCCGATGGCGGCGGCGTTTACTGGAAACGTTACGGCCTAGGTCGCGGTTATTGCAAATTGTCGGGGAACGTGCCGGCTGACTGGGAATGAACGCACCTACACACGGGATCGATACCACCAGAGTGTAGTAGCTACCTACCAACTAGCAGTAGCAGCTACCAGCGACCTAGCATCATGTGCTAGTAGTGTCTATGGGACCCACGTGCGATCGATACGAGAGGCTACATTTAACATAGGCATGTTCATCATGTGGTGTCTAGGGAAATGAAATAATTTTAGGGAATTTTTCATGCTGGTAATATATCCGCATTTTGAGCACTTACGAGGATTAGCAACGATAAAAAAATCCGTCCTCTCAGGGAGGGGCAGTAGGGCGGATAGAAAACCCATTTTTTCGTTGTTGTTGAGGAGATGAGATAAATTTTCCCACCGTAATTGTGGGAAATTTCTCAAGAAATTTTACATAACTACTGGTACATAATATAATAAGTATAAGACTTTAACTTGGTCAATATCTATTTTTAACGTGTTTATGATTGCAAAAACATCAGTTAATTATTATATACAGTTAACATTTAGTTATTATTTGTTAGAATTTTAGTTGTTTGAAAAGCTGCTGCATGTATTATATTCTCACGCCTTCAGAAATGAATACCAATTTTTAAAATTTATCAGCACAAATTTGTCGATATATTTATCAGCACATTGTCAATTCTGTTATGGGTCAAGTGGCCAATTACTTGTTTCCCTATCCTCCGATAGCTAATTGCTCCGGTCCAATATTTCAGTTTCCTCGTTGCTACGCGAACTTCGGAAAGACAAACAGAAGACTTGTGAAATTTATGCCAATGAGTAAATATTTCCCCAAAGTTCGCCCTTTATTTAGGAATACATTTTACGTAGTTTAATTTAATTGGCTCTAACAATATTTCTCGTATTATTCATTACATCCCGACGGGCATTCACAGGATATAACATATTAAGACGAGCAGAACTTGAATGTAGTTCTTCATATGGTGTCTTCTCGCCAAGCAATAATTAATTAATCAACATTCCCAGTATGCCAGCACCAATCTCGTTAAGGACCTACTCGCTAACTAAATCTATGACTTTGTAGCTTCTATGACTACGTATTCCATAGATATTATGCTGTAGAATTTGAAATCGGTTTTCAGTTAACATGGCGGGCTGTCAGTATGCCAGCGCCACGCCGGGCGCGTTGGGTGGCGGGGGGTGGTACTACAGAAAACCACCCCTTCTCGGTTATGTGGTAATTGCTGAGCCACCGCTATATCGGACATAATGATACTGCACAATAATGCAGCCGAGACAATAAACACGTGATGCAACAGTCTTGACCATCGGCATTCAGTGGGCGTGCGTATAATTAATTATTCAAGTGCTTTTTGTTTTTGAAAGCCTTTGAACGGATATTATCTTTGTCATTTTGCAGCTTTAAAACCTCCAAAACGTTCTAGAATACTTGCAATTGAATCCATTGGTCAGCGGAAATACAAAATGTCTCTTACACAACAGATGATAGATATGGGATTGACCCAAATATGACGGTTCATGAACATGTTTTGTCGTATTTCATCCTGTTCTAACATTAATAGTAAATTAATGTTAGAATAGGCTCAATTAAGTATAGGAAGCGATAAGCTATTCAGTGCCAAAAGTCGATTAGCACACTATCAATATATGATTGAATAAGTTTGTCACAAAATAACCTAAACAGTTCTTTGAATGTTTAACCTCTCATACCTAGACCATATTCTGTCAGTAATTCAGAATATTTCCGCTTTGCGTTAAAATACATATACATATATATAATACATACAAAATTTGCGAACGTATCCAAAAAATAAAAACTGTTTTCGAAAGTGATGAAATACTCTTTCAAATTTACTTTAAATATACATTAACAAGTTTTTTAAATGATTCACCCTACGATTTTCTAACTAAAATTACTGGTAATGAAAAAAAACACACACATAACCTCACTTTTTTGTCGTTTCATGTGAAAATATATGTTTTTAAATTCACGTTTCACACGTTTTCTAATTTATTTTCATTAAGGTGTTTTAATTATTTTGTAGTTAACTTTTAAATTTAAATATATAGCGTATTTTTTTCTCTTTCCAATATCGTTTAGATCAGGACTTCCCAACTGGGGGGGCACGCACCCCTAGGGGAGCGTAGAGAAATGTCAGGGGGGGGCGTAATAGGTACGTTTGCATTTCCGAAAAAAAATCTATTCAAAGCAAAGCTCTAGCAAAGACCACAATCGACCATCTGGTACAGAGCACGCAAGCTCAAGCATCTCAATAGTACTTTAAAAGTTTTTTTTATTTGTTCTAAAATTACTTTGAAAGTTGTTAGACATTATCTAATTATAAGTTAAATAAATAAAAAAAATAATAGAATAATATGTATAATTAAAAGACCACTAAGAAATGTAAAAGTAATTAATGTTTGAAAGTGTACCTACTGTTCTATTAAAGATCCATAATAAATTAATAAATATACCTATTTGAAATTCATATAAATAATTTAGTTAATTTAAAAAAAAAGTGTTTCTTATTTTTGTTGAAACTTTTGTTAACTCGACGGGGGGGTGATACACCCGACGCGAGGTGACATCCGATTGTTAAAAAATTACGAAGGATATTGTCGCAAAAATATTGAATACGGTTTTATTTATGTTTGGAACGTCCCGAAACGGGAAGAATTTTGTGCCTGGCGGTCTTTTCATTGACGAAAAAGCCTATTTCTGAATTGAAATTCTTTAGCCACCCCCCCCCCACCCATGAAGCCACCCCCCCCCACCCTACGCCACTGAAGGGGGGCTTGAAATTTTTTTTTGGTTCGGGGAGGCTCAATAAAGGTTGGGAAACCCTGGTTTAGATCATATTTCTCACTATGGTAGATAGTAAGAGAAATACAATGATTTCTGAGACCTATGTGAGTTGTTCCGAAAGGCGAACAAATTACCCTGATGGATTAGATACGAACGACATCGTTGCTAACGACCTATAATGATAACTCAGTTTTTCCACCCTGTTCCTAATAACCGATAGAAAATGATTCTCGCTAATACACGATGCTATAACAGTTTTTATCCTTTTTCTCATCAATCAGTTTCCCCCCACACAAATCCGTCAAGTAATCTTATTTGTCATCTCAACAATTACTGCGGTTCGAAGCGACGTCTAACTAATTGGGTACGTATTTATTTCGTCTGAAATGTTAGGATTGTCGCCGGCCTATTCTTAGTTTTGACAGGGTTGTTTGTTTGGCAACCCCGACACATACAAAAACACGCGAGTGTAATAAAATAAATCGAACGTGGCGGAGGTCTACGAGGCTACGAGTCTACGCGTGTGTAGGCTGTAGGCTGTAGGCTGTAGACCTCCCAGTCAGAACCGTAATGGTTCCCTGGCTCGGTGCCAGCGGCGACAGAAGTGGAGAGGTTTTAAATATTCATCCCAAGTTACTACCGTACCCGGGTCTTCGATTATACCTCACCGCGGTCCCATATCTCCGTTAGACCTTTCAGCTCAAGTCTCCCACCCGCTACCTAAATATTGCCATTGCATTTGCGTCCCAATTTGTATTCTAATGACGGGAATTCGATCAAATTGGTTTATTTGCTTTTATTTTTTTAATACCGTTCTTATATCTGTCGTTTGTCTCATTGCGATCCGACGCGAATGATTATACGGCGATTAAAATATTACATCAATGTTCTCGCGTAATTGTTTTGACATTATCAGTATTTTATGCAAATATTCTTCGTTAATAATAATAATAATATTACCATTTGTTATTTCGGCTACTGGCATTATACCTAGGTCTCTGATTCAAAATTTAGGCGTATTAGATTTGTCAAAGAATTTATATATAAAAATGCAAAAATCGGTAATTTTAAATACATGTAGGATTACAAAAGATTTTTTAAATATTTGTATTGAGGGATCAGTAGGATTTATAGGTTCAATTAGGAATTCCACAGAGCCGAACCCTCTGATATGAAAATATCTGGAGTCGGTGAATTATTTTCCCATCTGGTCTCTGGTAGGTTGACATGTTGTTCTTGTATTGTTTTGTAATTATAATACATATAGTGCAATTGCATAACGTGGATTGACCAGATGATCATTTGGGAAGTGTGTGAAAGGGTTTAGTTTTTCCTGTGGGGAAAATTAAACCCGGACATTTTTTTTTTTTTTTACATAAGCTCCACACAGGAGGCCCTGAGGCAAATAATTTCCCTGAGGGCCTATGTCATCTTTAGGGATGCTGTGTGTCTGATTTAAATCTGGTGCGTAAAAAAACGTAGTATTTATATAGCGCAGTTTTGTGATATTTCACTTCAAGTGCGCTTAATTATAATAAACTTAAAATTAATCCTATAGTGTTCCTTACGAGTCCTTACAAAAAACAAAATTGATTAAATTATCAAAAAACAAAATTGATCGTTACATTTATTCCTTGTGGGGGTCATCCATTCAGCTCTTTTTTTCGCTTTTTTGGGATTTTTTTTGGAGAACTAAATAAACATACAACAGCGAAGTTTCCACTACATGTTTATTCATTATTGTGAGCATTCCTTACAATATTTTCAGTCCTTTTAAAAAAAGTGTTTTGCGGTGACCACGATTGCGGGCGTTCTGCTTATCCGAGACAAAAAAAAATCACGCAGCCTAGTCTGTGAATTATAAAGTAGGTTTTGAAGTAGAATATTAAAAAAATAAGGTTAATTTTTGGCATCTTGTTTGGGAGTGTTGAAGTTGCATGATTCTGAGTTGTCGGGTCACCAAAAACAACGCCTATTTTGAGTATTACATAGATCATTCTTCCGGAGAATTATTCAGCTATACTTGTATACAGGGTGTTAAGGGACGTACTTGACTTACTTTAACCAGTGATTCCTGACATTATTTGGAGTAAAAAATGTACATGAAATTTTGGTCTCCGGTGACTTTTTTTGTTACCTTTTTTTTTTTTCAAAAATTTTTTCTACATAATTAAACAAAAAAAATATTCTTCTGCATATCGTCACTGGTCACTCAGCCGGGTGTCCGAAGAACCCCTCACTCCACCTCCAACTGTTCAACAACTACCATTTTTTTATGTTTTTGTAGAAAAAAAAAACAACAAAAATGTCACCGGAGACCAAAATTTCATTTACATTTTTTACTCCAAATAATGTCAGGAATCACTGGTTAAAGTAAGTCAAGTACGTCCCTTAACACCCTGTATTCATATACCAATTTTGTATCTACTTTGTAATTACATTTTTCTCATATGGACACTGTATACTTATGAGTTCATGTACGATCTTTATGTAAAAACTATTTTAGACTTATAAATAAATAAATATAGTTGGTCAAATAATGCGTTAAATTAGTGTTTTCGTTGTTTTTTCTATTACTAAGTGTTTTTATGTACCATTTCTGGAAACCGTTACGAATTTAAATTTATTCAGTCGTGGAGCCGGTTTTTTTGCATAAGCCATTTACTCGAGTTTACATTTTGTCGGCTAGCAACATTGCCTCGGCATATTTAACCTCCCAAATCTAGATTCGGTTTATTTCGGCACTCTCGCCGCACACATCTCCATCTTTCTAAAATTATTCGCTGGGGGGCAAGAATTTTTCATGCCACACGAATATTCGCCTGTCCATATTTTAGACTTTAACATATCTTTAAATATTCCACGAAAATGCGGACGGAAATTTTGTTGTGAGAGGAAAATTATTTACGTTTGCCTTTTTTAACGTTTGAGCCCCTACGTGTTGGTTTCAAAATAAACGTAGAATTTTTTTTGTTATTCAAGAAATCGATAAAAGAATGGAATATCATGATCGTACAATGCAGTTTGATGTGATTTACATGTAGAACTTCTTTTTTTTATTAATTTATTTTACGCCCAGTGTGCCTTTACATGATTGGTAGTACAATTTTAATACGACAGATAATTTTGAAACTTAAGAAAGAAATAATAAAAATAAAATTACATTAGATAGTACTGATTTCCAATAGTATGAAATCGTTCTATCGGAGAGCGGGCAATGTAGTTACACTTATGAATGCTGCAGTAGAACAGTGTGTTTGCAGGAATTTGGAAAACAGTCGAATTTAGAGTTTAGTATTTTGAATAAAAAGGTTAAATCGTTCATTTTACGTGTCTTTTGATGTATGTTCTTGTAGAATATTTAATAGGAAATTATCTATGCATATACAACTCTATGTATATATATAAATCTCGTCTCACGGTATTTGTGGTCGCACCCTTCAGAAACGGCTCGACCGATTTTTATGATTTTTTAAGTGTATATTTGGTAGATATGAGAATAGGTCGTAAAGTATATTTCATACCGCTAGGTGATTAAGGTGTCCCTATCCAAAAAAAAATTAAATTTTTTGTTTTTTGTTTTGTTTTTTTTTTATTGTTTGGCATAAAAAATAACTATAACACCAATTTTTCACCATCCTACCTCCACCCTACCATTTTTTAACCGCGACTCCCATTTTTTTATCGCGATTTTAGTATTTTTGTATGAACAAATTTAACCGCGTCGTTTGTATTTCAAACAGAACGAAATTATTTATATTGTTGACTGACAGATGGCGCTACGTCCGCCTCATCGAATTCATTCTTATTTTTTATTTAACCAACAAAATATTCACTAGAAATAATTTATAATTTAGAACAACGATCGCAGGGTCAGCTAGTCTAGTATTTATATAGTTTTAAACGAACTTTGAATGTTTTGTTTAATTTAACCTTTGAAGGCATTCCACCCGTGTTAAGATTCTTAAATTAATGCTACAGAAAGGAGGTAAAAGAATTTGGAATTTTCCAAGTCTTCTGTAGATCGGGGATTTAAAAATATTTACATAAGAAAGCAAAGTTTGAACACGAAAAAGTTACTTCTCGAATCAAAGTTCCGCGCGGATAGCGGGTACTACTCGCTACGGAGCGTTCGATTGGCCTCTTTGTTAGACTTATTTTAACTTCTTGATCCACCTTCAGCCTCCTGAATATATCAAAAGTTAAACCGACTCTCCAAAATATCTCAGAAGGTTCATGTTTTAACTTTTTTTTTCAATATCTGTCCATATTTTTAATTCATATCTAAGGTGCGATTATGTATCTTATGTGGATACGGAAGAGATTGCATGCGGCTGTCAAATTTGTGTGATTTTCTATGACTTTCAATTGCTTTTTCTATGGGTAACCTGGCCGATGCAGATGTCAACCGTCGCATATTTTAATTTAGAGTGTTTAAAACACGAACTACTCTAAGTACATGATTATTTATTCATTTAATGTATGTTTTAAGTTGGATAAGTTTTAAGATTCTCACGGCCAAAAGCATTTTCGTTATTTGTTTTTGGGGTGTTATGCCGTGTTGCGCTACCTCCTTCTTTAGCATCTACCGGATCTGCCCTGATGATGGACACTGCAACGATGTCCGAAACGTTGGCTAAAGAAGGAGGTAGCGCAACACGGCATAACACCCCACAAACAAATAACGAATATGTTTTAAGTTGTTTACCGTGATTTGACATTTGCGAAGTTTCGTTTTAATCTATTTTTTTTTTTTTGAATTTTTTTTTTTTTTTTTTTTGTACAGTACATACAATAGATACATAAATATAATGAAAGTATATAAAAAAAAACTTAATACAATTATTAAATACAGATATACATATTTTTTAAAAATGTTCTCCCATAATAAGCAAATGCTTGTGTGTACGGGAGGAAGTATTATTTGTTAGGTTATTTTGATTTTTTTTTTAAATTTAGTTTATATTAAGAATAAGAGAAACATATGTGTGTATATGTATATATTTTTTTAATTATTATTTATTTTTTTTAGTTAAGGTTTTCAGTATATTTTTTTAACTGTGTTTTGAAATTTTTGAAACTGTCCTTAAGGGATCTTATATTTTCTGGTAATTTATTAAAGAAATTTGTTCCTAAGTATTCATAGTTTTGTTGACCCAAAGTTTTTTTACAAATGGGAGTTGGTAAAATGTATTTTTGCCTGAGATTTACTGTGTTTTTGAAAAGTATGGATTTGTTTAGGATATCCTCTTTGTAAACTTGTAAGGTTGAATGATACAGGAAGAGAGTATTTAATTTTCTGACTTTAAATTCTTTGAATATTCGTTCAGATGAATAAAGAAATGATTTTTTAAATATTATTTTAATTATTAGTTTTTGCGCAATGTAAAGAGATTGTGTGTGAGTTTTATAGGCGCCACCCCATCCTATTATACCATATTGGATTATGGATTGACAGAATGCGAAGTACGTCATTCTCAGTAGTTCTTTACTTAGAATGTGTCTCAAACAGCTAAAAATATATGTCAATTTTCTTACTCTGTTTTTAAGAATGGTTATATGCGGTATCCATTTTAGACATTGGTCAATAGTGATTCCTAGATATTTGGTTGAAGTTTTCATTTCAATATTAGTACACAATAAGTTACAGTGGTGTTGTTGAGTGTGTGGTGCAGAATGGATCCTTATGTTTATTTCATACGGCGTGTTTGGTTTTTTTTATGAAAAATGGTATGTAATGTGTTTTTTTAGAGTTTAATGTTAGTAGGTTATTGTCAAACCCTGTTTTTAATTCATTCATGTCTATGTTAGCCTTTTCATTCAGTTCTAACCATGTGTTTGCTTTTAGAAGAAGCACTGTGTCATCTGCATATGAGATAATTTCCCCGTATTTAGCAACTTCAAATATATCATTTACATATTCTACACACAGATATAACTGACGTCACGAGAGTCTCAGATAGACGAAATGGAGCCCCTCCAAAACTTCTTGCGATCTTTTCAGATAAAAGAAAAAGAGATTCCCTCCTTGAAAAGAAAAAAGAAATAAATTATGATGAAATAAAGGATTTGACGACATCTCCTATCTACATCGGCGAAGAATTGAGCCCGTACCATAAAGAAATATTATGGAAAACGAAACAAGCAGCCAGGGAAAAAGATTATCAATACGTTTGGTACAAACAAGGCAAAATTATGATCCGTAAAAAACAAGATGATAAAATTATCTACATAAAGCACCTAGATGATATGGTAAAAATAATTTAGCAAATTATATTAAAAAAAAACATTACTAAATCCACTTAATAATTTATATTGTGAAAATGAATACCACAATAATTACTTCTGAACCAAAGGCTTTAACAACTTTAAATGATAATGAAACAATAACTACAAACAAACCAGATGAACTGTCAACTCTTAAAAACAATTTTAATATATTAAATAAAAATATACGAAGTATCAACAAAAATTTCGATGAACTTCAAATACTAATTAAGAATCTAAAAATAAATCTAGATATAATTATCCTCACTGAATGCTGGATAAAGGATAAATATTCACCCTTGCAAATTAATAATTACACGTCATATGCAACCAATTTGAATTACACAAAAAATGATGGTGTGATAGCGTACATTAAAGATGACATTAAAACTGAAGTCAATGAAATAAAATTCCCAAATGCAAACTGTTTAAAGATCAAAGTGGGTGATGAAACCACGATATTAGCTCTGTACCGATCACCAGCTACAACTAATATTAATCAGTTTCTTGAAACGCTTTCTAATGAACTCAATCTTCTAAAAAACACAAAAAATGTCTTCCTTATCGGAGATATAAATATTGACATATTAGAAAATGGTCATCCCAATAGAACTGATTATCTACAAACACTGGCCTCCCATGGACTCCAAAGTATGATAAATAAACCTACGCGTGTAACTAATGACAACAAATCTTGCATCGATCACATGTTCAGTAAGACTATTAAATCAACCAAATCTATCATATTCACCTCTACTATAACCGACCACTATACAACAATTTTATCTATTACAAAAAAGAAAATACAAAGATCGCAGCCCTACCCAATTATCGTGCAAAAGACAGAAACCAAATGGAATGATGTAAAACAACAGTTACTCAATACAAACTGGATAAGCCTACTGGAAAACCTTGATGCAAATAATGCCTGGAGTAAATTCACTGAATATATAACATACACCATCGTATCAAATACCAAATCAATAGAAAAAAAGATTTCGCATAAAAACCAACATCTTAAGCCATGGATAACTCAAAGCGTTATAAATTGCATTAGAAAAAGAGATGAATTACATAGGAAATCTAAATTAAATCCTTGTGATATTTTTATACAACGATACTACAAAAGGTACAGAAATATTTGCAAAAATGTTATACGAACTGTCAAAGAAAATTATTATAAGAAGAAAATAGACGAATGTAACAATGACCCGCGCAAATTATGGAAGATCATTAATGAAATTACAAATGCAAAATCATCCCATTACAAGAACATGGAGGAATTAACAATTGAAAATACCCAAATCTCTTTCGCAAAGCATCCGGACAAAATTCTCGAATACGTAAACGAATTTTTTACTAATATAGGGTCACAATTAGCAAAGAAAATCAGACAACCAATAACTAGCATTTTACCAGAAGAAAAGGAAAATATGAACCAGATAGACAAATTAAAGTTAACTGATGTAACCAATACTGAAATCAGAAATGCAATTGTATCCCTTAATATTAATAAATCATCGGGAAATGACATAATCTCAAATAAAACAATAAAACAACTACAAAATGAACTGACCTTCCCATTGACATACTTGGTCAATCTGTCTATATCTACAAATGTATTCCCTTCATGCCTTAAAAAAGCTACAGTTATACCCATACATAAAAGTGGTAACAAAAAGGATATATATAACTACCGACCCATAAGTCTCTTAAGCTCTTTTTCAAAAATCTTGGAAACTGTAATGAAGAAGCAAATTGTTCAATTTCTTGAACAAAACAAATTACTATCACCATCCCAATATGGTTTTAGAGAAAATCTGAGCACCAATGATGCCATAGAAAATCTAACAAGCATGGCCATAAAAAACATAGATGATGGGAAAAAATGTTTAGCTTTATTCATAGATCTTCAAAAAGCTTTTGACACAATAGACCATAAAATATTACTAACTAAACTAAAAAAAATAGGAATGGCCGAATCAACAATTAACTTATTGGAGTCATATATAACAGGGCGAGAACAACAAGTACAAATTGGCAAACAAAAGAGCAAACTTCTATCTTTAAACTATGGCGTTCCTCAAGGAAGTGTACTGGGACCGATTCTGTTCATTATCTACATCAACGATTTAACTAACCTTACCATTAAAGGAAACGTAATCAGTTTTGCTGATGATACTGTTTTATTATTTCAAGAAGAAAATTGGACTGATACATTTAATGAGGCTGAAAAAGGGCTTAGTGCACTTCAAAATTGGCTTAAAATCAACTCGCTTACCCTTAATATAAGCAAAACAAAATATATAACATTTTCAATGAACTCAAGGGGCCAACCAATAAAATCACTAGAACTAAAATTACATGAATGCCATGGAAATAATATACAATGTTACTGCCCCGTCATCGAAAAAACACAAAACATAAAATATCTCGGAGTAATAATTGACGAAAATCTTAGATGGGACCTACACATCAAAGGTATTACGGAAAAACTCACAAGCCTTATATATTTCTTCAAAAATCTAAGAAACGTGCTAAATAAAAAGGATATGAAAAAGGTCTACTATGCGTTATGTCATTCTCGAATTGAATATGGAATCATAGGATGGGGATCTGCTGCAAATACGTACCTACACAGCCTGAATACGATTCAAAAAGGAATCATAAAGACCATATTGAAAGTACCAATTAGAACGCCTTCAACTGAAATTTTCAATAACTTTGACGTACCAAATGTACAACAAATATATTCCAAAAATATATTATTGAAGCTCTTCAAAAATAATGAATCCTCTACTAGACCGTGTATGCATAACACTAGATCGAATAAAAATGATATAAAAAATATTCCAAGTTATAAAACCACATTTGGACAAAGAAACTATACATACTTTGCAACAAAACTCCATAACATCCTCCCCCAAGACATAAAACTAATAAAAAATCCAATTGAATACAAATCAAGAATAAAAATATGGCTTAAAGAGGTCAATGAGAAAACCCTAGCGAAGACGCTAAAAACGACATAGAAGACAAATGAACTATATTTAAATAACTTTAGTCCTCCTCGGCACAGGACCCCCTAGTGAGGAGGACTAAGAAATACAATATTTTGTACTTAATTTCACATTTCATTTTGTATGTAAAATTTTTGTATATAGTCGCTATAATAAAAAAAAAAAAAAAAAAAATATAATATGAACAAAAGTGGTCCTAGAAATGTGCCTTGTGGTATTGAGAAGATACTACTTTCGGAATCACTTAGTTCATTTAATAATTCTATATATACAAATTTAAACGCACGTTAAATGAATAAATAATTATGTAGGTTTTTCGTGTTTCAAACAGATTGCAATCTTTAGAGCACAGTCGTCGGGTGGGGATGCTATCCTTGTTCTACCGGTATTTCAATGAAGATGCTCCGAGGAACTAGCGTCATTGATCTCTTCGGCACCGGTTCATAGTCGGGAAACACGCCAAACGCGTGCCCAACATATGTACACGGTTGGCATTTGTCACATGAGGACGGGTCGCTTCTTGGACTCGTTCTAACTCGTTGTGTTCAACAGCTCGGCTATGGAACGATTTGCCGGCCTCCGTGTTTCCTCCTTCCTACAACATGGGTCTCTTCAAGACCAATATTCATTCCTTCCTTTCCTCAAAAAGACCCTCCACACAGCATCACAGATGACAGAGCCTCCTGTGTGGAGTTAATGTAAGAAGAAAAAAAAACTAGTTAAAATCGGCGATAGCTGACATTACCCACAGAAAAAGCAATTGAAAGTCATAGAAAATCACACAAATTTGACAGTCGATTCCATATGAAATCTATTCCGTATCCACAAAAGAATCGCTCCTCTGTTTAGTAGTTTAACAGATTTTGCCAAATCTTTTTAATTGATAGCCAGGTTATCATTAGGTTAGTACTATTGGGGACTTTTGACCAAATGACATAATTGTGATGTCAGTTTTAAGACTCAGTTAACATAATGTTACACAATTCTCATCTTGATAACAACATTTTGACATTTTACAGCTAGTCGGGTCATTGGGCCGGTGTGTCACCTCGTTATTTGCCGAGTACCTACTGTAATTAAATGTAAGATCTTATTCTACGGTTAGGAAGTTTAATATCTATTTTTATCATCAAACCAGCACAGACTCGTGAAAAATCACAGGACATTATAATTGTAGGATATTCATGTGGATCAATAAACGCTGATTTTGAATATATAACTTTCATCGTGTATTATTTATAGGGAGGAATTTAACATCGTCATTTAAAAAACTAATAAAACACCATCACATTAAAACATACCTAAATTAACCATGTTTTTTCTTCTTTTTTTCAGGTAAGTCTACATTTGCATACCTTTGTCGAATCTTCCGTGATCCTGATTATGTGAGTCAATTGATTTCTAATTGTGAATCGTATTTATTATATTGTAGAGAACGATACTCAACAGCCCAAAGATATTCAAATGCAGAAGAGATATGCTACGGTATCCGCGCAACTGTCGCCGGACTACGCGCTAATTAGCGTAGTTTTCATACAAAAAGAATTTGTTCATTTCGTTGATTTTTTGAAAATGTGCATTAATATTGGTTAACAATATATTTTGAATAAGGAAAAAATTCGTTCATTTAGTTTAACGTTCGTTTGGTTTATTCGTTAATTATTTGTTCTTTTAGTTTATTTGTTAATTGGTAAACAATATCGGCGACACCCGGAAGCGCAGACCCACATAGTAAAAACAGCAGATAGCACATCTACTTATATTTCAATATCTTTAACAGCCGAATAATCGGGTTTTATACGCGGGCAACTCAGCCGACGCGCCTGCGCGAATTCCGTTCGGCGAAGTTAACGGAATTCATTCGTTTCCCGGCTACCTGACGTGCGGGCTGTTTGCTTGAGTATCGTTCCTTATAAATCTTCCAATTTAATACTTATCGTGTTTCTAAACTTAAATAAATCGTAACTTCAGTATAAAAATATTTCTTTCAATCACGGTATATTTGGTAACCCAATGGAGTCAGATTAAGAAGTGTAGTGAAGTAAGTATATCACCACGCGGATCGCTGAACAGAGCCATTATACAAAATCCTACCCACACCTACATCTCTCTTACCAAAATATATAACATTTTTTATGGACTGTGCATATTGGCTGGTGGAATTTTCTACTGAATTGAATTAAAAAATTCAAACACAAATTTGTTCATTACGCAGGGACATCGCAGACATAATTAATGTGTTTAATTAACTGTAACCCTTACCAAAACGCATATTACCTGTTTGCACCGATAAGGGTTTCAATATTAATTATGTTAATATCACGAAGCTCTGATTTTTTAAAAAGATTAAATTATGTTATAATTTTTTATCACCCTTAGGCCCTCCGTTCGTGGAGATACTTACAATCTACGTAATTGTGACGAAACCACAAGTACCCTGCTGGTATACCACTTGTTAATGCTACTCTCCGTACACGGCGCTATCCGAAATATACTGAACTTGATCATTTTTCACGTGCAGCCGTGGAGTTAACACGCCGTCAAGCCATGTCATATGACTTTTTTTCCAACATCAATCCATGCCTTCTCCACTAAATCTTTTCTTACGTATTCTGGTAACGTATAGTTATATAAACATGCATTTTTTCCACTTTCAGAACAAATCTAACATTACTTTCATGTTCCGACGCCATTTCTGTCAAACGCCAAACGAATAAGTATCAGACACAAATGATGCGAGCGTCGCGTGCGATCAGCACTGTCGGTATCGTGATACTGATTGGAAACCGACAGCCACCGCGTAGCCGGCGTAGCGCTGTGAACGGGCACGAGCAAAATCGCACGGGGGGTACTTACGATCGGCGCGTATGATACGCGCACGAGGATCGAGTATCTTGTAAGTATCTCCGTGAACGTTGGCAATTAATGTCGTTGTATTCAATACACAGTGCTAACTTTCAGTCGTAAATTTCAGTAGTGAAACAAGATTTAGGTTGTTTCAGCAAGGTTTCAGAGAGATTTCAGTTTTTGCCCTGTTTCAGTTGTTTCCTGTACTTAGGCATTATTCACCGAGTTAAGAGTGGGTTTGTTGGTCGGGCTGGTTGACTTGCAGGCCGCCGGGGGGCGAGGGCGCTGAGTAGCGTCGCGACGCAGGCGTCGACGTTGCTTCGGATTCAGGCTTTCCGGAAGTTCCTGTTGCCATTATATTTATTGAAACAGCGACGATCGTAATTTAATTTTGGAAGCGCTCGCCACAGCGCTACGCTGTTCAATGCTGAACATTACAAGACTTATTTTTTATGTACTCGTCCGGAACTAGATGTACCTAAATAATCGAGTACAATTGTTAATTATTATTATTCGTTTTGATGTTAATTCCACACAGGGAGTTAAGCCTATGTCATCCTTGGGATGCAATATGGAGGTTATGCTCAGTTAGATAGGTTTCTGGAATTTAAGATAAGACAACTAACTAACCATCACGCCGTTTCCCTACAGGGGTAGGCAGAGAGGACGGACCGCAAAAAAACTCAGTCTTGGCACACACTCTTTGCCTCACTCACATTCATACATCGTCTCATACATATTCTTCTATTATTCTGACTTTTGACATGGCCTGACTCAGGTATCTGATTCACTTGATCGTGCCATATCTTCCTCGGGCGTCCCCGACTTCTTCCATTCACATTTGCGTCATATATTCTTCTCACACTATTTTCTTCTTTCATTCGCTCTACATGCCCAAACCATCTGAGGGTCCCTTTCTTAATCTTACTCATTATACTTATACCAGCCTTACGTTATTTGCGGATATCCACATTTCTCACACGATCATACATGGTTTTATCACACATCCGCCTGAAGGATCTCATTTCAACAGCATTCAGTTTACTCTCATCCTTCCTCTGCCAGTTCCAAGCCTCACTGCCATACATCAGGGTGGGTACCATTGCGGACTGCGAGCTTCGCTTCTTTTGACAGTTTTTTTATTAGCGCCAAGTCCTCCATTAATGGAGTTACCTGCATTTACCCTTCCTTCAATATCTCTATCAGCCTTCCCATCTCGCGTAAACATACTACCCAGATTCACAAACTCATCCACCTGCTCCAAGTTCTCATCATTCACAACTATATTGCAGACTGTTTTCGTACTCTCTCTTTCAGACACCACGACTTTATAATGTCTTTTATTTTAATGATATGTTTATTTTTGTATCATTGACTATACGAGTAGTTAAACAAAAAAGGTGCTTCTCCTGACATGGTAGCTAACCGTCATGATTTTGCAATGACCAAGTTATGGTAGAAAACATAAGGCGTGGAAGAACTTGTAAAGTAAAGTAGCGATGAAAGTAGAAAATAAATAAGAGTTGACCTTTAAAAAAAATGTTTCCTTATGTTGGTATTCCTTTTATAATCTGAGCGTAGCGAAATCCTGTTCTAACTCAACCGTTTGACATTTCATCTGTCTGTATATTTGATTGTTACATTCCGGTTTAATATTTTGGCCGTGTTGGATAATATCTTTTTAGCCCGCCAGAGTTCGCAAGATCGTGGTTTTTTCTACAAGTTGTCAAATTGGAATAATTATTCATATTATGATACCTATAGGCCTGAAGACGGATTAAAATATCACTGTAATTGATTTGGTTTTTTTCACATTTCTTTGAACAATTTATATAATTCCTTATTTGAAAACACAAAAAAAGTAGCGTTGAATATTTATGGTTTATATTTTTAAATAAGTAAGTATTTCAGTACCTTACTCTTACAGATGTTATGTATTTATTTATTACACGCCCTTGTGAGCTTTTACATTCTAGTTTATAAGTTGAACATCACAGTTATTTTAAATACTACAAAATTAAATCAATTAAGAAAATATAACACAACGAAAGAAATGTAACAACAAAAGCATATAATAAAATAAATACATAGGTAAAAATGACAAGAAGTCTCACATAAATAGATATTCAATATAAACAAAAATTGCAGAAATTGTATGTCTATTTGTGTCTAGATATATGTATAAAAGTACCTTAGACTCATTATTTTTAAGGTGAAATATACCTCCCAGATCAGAATGTTTATTTCTCGGAAGTGGGGAATATTGATAAGACAATGTTTTAGTGTTGTTTGAGTAAAAGGGTGGTAAGTGTCGGCAAAATCTTTTGGCAGTATGAATTTTGATTGGTTGAAGCAATTCAGGACAGTCAATTTTGTAATGCAGTATTTTATGTAATAGTATTAAATATGTGTTTATTCTTCTTTCTGAAAGTTTAAATTTATTTTATCATTTCAGCGGAAATTTTAGGTTGAATTTATTGAAGAGAAAATTAGAAACGTAGTATGCGATGCATCGCGTTGGATGCGAGGTGTTGTACTGCTCACAAAACTCTAGTATAAAAGCAGAGACATCCTGAGCCAAACCGTGTTGTGCCAACTTTTACAAAAGGAAGTCAAAATGCAATACCGTATTTGTACAATGTAAAGTTCTGAGAGCTCTGCTTTAATATTCCCCTTTGCTCGCAGTGGAAATGATTCCCTCTGGCGACTAGCGACTAGCGACAACATTGCGAGGCGCATTATGATGCAAAATCCAAGTGTTAACGAAACAGAAACATCTGACGCCTGACTCACCTGAGCCGCTCACAGCGGATGCCCGAATCGCGCTCAAATTCTAGAAACCGCTCAACTTGCATCATAATCCTTATTATGCTATTCTTTTCAACGTGACGGCGGGCATTATAAGAAATATGACATCAGAATGTGTCATAATATCTTACCATCTTACTAATCACAATTTTTGTGTTGTGAAAACTTCTTTAGCGGCGTTGTGATTTGAAACTCGATTAAATGGAAAATAGCGACACTAAAAATATTCAAGCCCGTACATCTATCTATAGGATTTAGCCTGCGAGAGAATGAGATAGTTATAATAGGTCTCCTCTTTGTGCAATGATAGAATCAATGATAAAAGAACAATATATGTTGTAAGTATTGTAAAAAAATCTATTGATGAATAAACGTTTTATTATTATCTTTATGTTTCGTAGCCCATCTGTCTCCTCTTTATGTGGTGCTTCTTATCCTCCCCACTCTTGTCTACTTTAGTTTTCTGATGGTTTCACTTTTACCGCATGAGAATTGCAGTTTTTGAAGTGAAAACTTCTTAATCGCCGTTGTGATTTGAAACTCGATGAAACGAAAAATAGCAACACTAAAAAGAAGTTGTAGCTGAAAATGATTTTTTTTTCAAAATTTCAACTTTTTGTATGAAAATCTTTCAGTACGTGGATGCGGCGTATCCCTTGACTGAAAGAATCCTGGAGATCTTCATACAAAAAGTTCCAAAATTTCTATATTTTGTATGAAGATTTTCAGGATTCTTTCAGTTTGGGGATGCGCCGCATCCACATTTAGAAATGAAAACTTCTTTAGCATCGTTGTGATTTTAAACTCGATGCAACCAAAAATCGACACTAAAAGAGACACACACATACATATATAGGATTTAGCCTGCGAGAGAATGAGATAGAATAATCGGTTTCCTCTTTGTGCGGTGCTTTATAGCCTCCCCACTCTTGTCTACTTTAGTTTTCTGAAGGTTTCACCTCTACCGCTTGTGAATTGCATACTGTGTTTTTTTTAGATATGTTTTATGCACCCCATCCCGAATCACCAGCCCGGTTATATATTTTCTCTCTTTTTGTGGTACTACATAATACTGACATCTAGCGCTACGGCGATAAATTATTTAACCGGGGACGATTAAAAAAGGTCCACGATAAATTTACATTTTTTTGCTAAAAAAGATACACGCCTTTGATGGATGCGTACCAATTTGTTTTTAATTTGAATTTCCTGAGTTGAACCCTTTTTTTCATTTCTGTACCTATCTATCTTCGACGGCCTCCGTGGTCGAGGGGTAAAGCTCTCTACTCGTAATCCGAAGGTCGCGGGATCGAATCCGGGCGTGGGCAAATAGATTTTATTTTATTAATATGTGTTATTTCACAATTAATTAATTTACAATAATGTATAGCATATTTGCAGCACTTTCCAGAGTGGAAGATTCTCATTATATCACCCTGGTATTAGACCACCATTCAGGATTGAAACGTCGCTTGAATGGCTTTAGAATAGATCTGAATAGTCGGGCACTTCCCCATCTCCTTCCCCAGCCCACTTACCTTCAGCCGCACAACATATCCCAATTGGGGATGCCATAGTCTCACTGGCTCCAGACGGGAGCAGATGGGACTCTTGTGAGGTATGCACATTAAAAAAAAAATCTATTGATGTAAAGAAAAGTACCCAATGTGGCGGCCGGCCGGGCGGCGTCGATTCGACTTACACGCAAATCTACAGTTTTTGTTCCGAGATTGATAAGATTTTGCACACTTGACCAGCGCCCTTGAGATTATTTTTCACAAAAACGGCGCTGTATAAATTATCCAAATATTAAATATTAAAAACAAGTTGAAGTTCACTGTCTACGCGAGATTTCGAGAAACCACCCCTTTTGATATATCTTGATCTTGATTAAATTTTGCACACTAATTAAGTTAATAATATAATTAGTAGGCAAATTACTGTCTACATCTGATTTGGATAAATCCTGGATAAAGCCCGGGCAATGCCGGAGATTTCTGCTAGTATTTTATAAAAGTACTTACGCATTACATGAAAAAAATGTTGACAATATCCAATACACAAATTATTTTTTAAAAATTTTCAAAGAATGTATGTTAGGTATTGCATGCTTGGAGTTCGCCATTTAGTCTTTTTTAGTATCTGGGGTAATGGGTTTCTTCAACTTTGTGAAAATTCGTTCCACCACTTGGGAATGTTGCTAGGCGAACTGAAATTTGCTAAGAAAATGAAAATAGAGAGAGGTTGGGAAGTACATGGTTATTCTGATCTGGTTACCGAACATTGTCTAAGCTATTTAAAGTAGTATTTCGATTCTCAATGAAAGCTTTGGATTGTAGTAAATAAATGTAAATTGTCGATTTTGAATTTGCGTTTTTTAAACCCAAATTCTTAGATCTTTTCCACAGTCTTTTTGTAAATCACTACTGTTTTATGTTGAATCGTTGGGGGTGATTCATGTGGCCCGTTTCGATTCAAACTTGCGTTCGTCTAAGCGTGGAAAGGTTTCTGTAGTCCAGTTTCCACGCTCGTTTAGGCTCGATGGTTTACGTTCATTCGACTCTCGATGCTTTTTTGTTTGATATCGAGTAAGCGATAGCTAACGATTAGCTCCACAGGAGTATAATTTCCCTCAGGGTCTCATGGGCCCTTGGGAATCTAGGGGGCAGTGTGTCCAGGAGTGACGGACACATATGAATCCATCCTTCCAACTGCTTTACAAGGTGATGGGTCGAGGGGTCCGGCCGGAAATGTCAAAAGTCCTTCTTCAACCAGTCTATCGTTTCGGTCCACTTCGCAGGTGGTGGCAGCCGCATCTGCCGCCAAGATCTAAACAAACCTCACCCCATGAGCCCTGGCATCCCTGCTAATCAAACGTAGCGAACCACTTAGGTGACCTAAGGTAGAGGCGTTAGTTAACCAATAAGTTGTTTCCGGGACGGCGGTACCCAAATTCGCCTCCCAATTCGAGCTACTCGAGCATGTGAACGCAACGACGAACGTAGTTAAACTAACTAACCATCACGCCGTTTCATCGCAGGGATAGGCAGAGGACGAACCGCCAAACAACTCGGTCTTGGCACACACTCCTCACCTCGTTCACATTCATACATCCTCTTCTATTATTATGACTTTTGTATCTATATGGCCCGACTCAAGTATCTGATTCACTTGGTCATTCCACGTCTTCCTTGGGCGTTTCCGACTTCTTCTTTCATTCATTCACATCTGCATCATATATTCTCCTTACACTCCTTTCCTCGTTCATTCGCTCTACATGCCCAAACCAGCTGATCGTCCCTTTCTTAAACTTACTCATTACGCTTACTTCAGCTTTGCGTTCTTTACGGATCTCCACGTTTCTCAAACGATCGTACATGGTTTTACCACACACAGGAGTCTCATTTCTACAGCATTCAGTCTAGACGAGCATAGTTCCGAGTCAAGTGTTCGATCGAACCAAACGGTCGAGCGTGAATGTGCGTGTGTACGAGTATATGAGTAGCGTTGTGTTGCACAACTTTTGTGCGGCAGCAGTTGTTGTTTGAGAAGTTTGAGTGGCACTCCCGGGTCCCGGGAGGGTGGAACGGGACTATTGTGTCGTGCGCTGACGACTTTTTTGAATTGCGATTTCGCGTGTCGCCGTGCGTCTCCATTTCTACGCTACGGCCGGACTCAACCCTTTCAGGCCTAAATTATAACTAGCAGTGGTAGAACATATTATTTGATGTTTGATAACAATTGGTAGAGTTATTTGAAAAATGTTGGTGTTTTGAAGTGAAACTTCTTTAGCCCCGCTGTGATTTGAAACTCGATAAAATGAAAAAGCGACACTAAAAAGAGACAAAAACATATATCTATAGGATTTAGACTCATTCGGGAGAATGATATAGTATAATCGGTCTCCTCTTTGTGAGGTTCTTCGTAGCCTCCCCACCCTTCTCAACTTTAGTTTTCTGAATGTTTCACTTCTACCGCGTGTGAACTGCACACATGTTTTTTTTAATAGTTTATCAGTTTTTGGTACCTTCATTTCAAAGAATATTAATTAGGTCTCAGAGAGCGTAACTTCACAAAAATTGATAAATCGTACACGGAATACAAAAAATATAACAATTTATTACATTTAAAAAAAATACAGTAAAATTCATCAAAAATCAAATCAAAACATTCATTTTTAAAAAAATTGTGTAAATTCGGTCGAAATTAAACTTAAAATTAAATTTAAAAAAAAACCTCAAAGCCCAGTAAAGAACTCCCGCATGCCAGAAATTGGAAAACAAAAACCGCCAATTTTTATTAGCATAGTGAGGAAAAAATTATTAAATCTGTCGTTATTCAAATAAGCCGACGCGACGCGCGACGGTCGGAAAGGGTTGTTGCCCCAAACGGCGTTAAGATCGTTGATAGTTTGTATCGCGATCACATTTTATCGATCTATATTCGACATTTCGTCGGATTTAACAACAAATTGCGTATCTACGACACGGGCCATAATTCATTTTAAAATCTAATTTCGTTGGAATTTCCATAGTTTTGTCGAATAGAAAATTTAGATTTTCAAAACTTTTAAAATAGTGTCTGTAAGCAACAATCGATCTAGAAAAAGTCTCTGATTCCTATCTAATCTTATGGTTTTTATTCATTAAATTTATTATTATAAGCAATAATTGTCAGCCTGAAACACTCATTTACATTGAAAAATCTTCCGAGAAAAGATACTTGCCGCCAACGGGACTTGAACCCGTGTCCTTCTGATTGCCGGTCGGATGCTATACTTACAATACCTCCCTCACAAAAATAAAGTTGGTTATTTTCAGGTGGAAAAATATAATAATCAGTAATTGTTGAATGAAACACCAGTACATATTGAATTATTTAGCGGGTATTAGATAAGCCGCCATAGCTCAGTGGTCAGAGCATCCGACCGGCAATCAGAAGGACACGGGTTCAAGTCCCGTTGGCGGGAAGGATCTTTTCTCGGAAGATTTTTCAATGTAAATGAGTGTTTCAGGCTGACAATAATTGCTTATAATAATTGTTACCCTTTGTGCTATGCATAAAAATCTTGTCTTAAACATTAGTTTTTAAAAAAATGAAACAATACAACTTTGTATAAACCACTTATATAATGCGTAAATCCTACCGGTTTTCGAAACCTTAATTATATAAATTATATATTATATAAATATGATATAAATTACCTAAATTATATAAGTGGTTTATACAAAGTTGTATTGTTTCATTTTTCTATAATGGATAACCACAAAGTGATAGCTACATTCAAAAATATTAGTTTATAAATTAAAAATAATCATTAAATTTATTTTGTTAGTCCTAATTAATTTGCCTATTGTGGCAGGTGGCAGGCATTTTTATAGTTAATCTAAGAAAGATATTTGATTATCGTAGAAAGCAAACACTTTGTGGCTTGACATTATATAGAATGAAACAAGTACTTTGTTAACCTTAGAATCTTAACTCTGTACTGTAATTTAGTTTATATTTTTATTGTCCTGAAGAAGGTTGAGTTCAACCGAAACCGGTCGACATTAGTAGAATTAATTATTAATAAATTATTTTATTTTTATTTATTAATAAAACCACTTTATTTTTATTAATAAATAAAAATAAAGTGGTTTTTAAATAAAGTACTTGTTTCATTCTATAAAGATATTTGACTTCCGATGGCGTTTTCCTCTTAAAACTTTGGCGTAGTTTTCTATCGGGAATCACACGTATTTCATTGCTCTGCCTATTTTCAAGTCGAATATAACTCCTCGATCTGGTCCCCTCATTTTAAAATACATTCAGATTCAATCGAAAAAAATAAACAAATTCCTAAGATACATTAATTTTAAATTAGGTTTTTGGTATTGAAAGCATAAACTATAATTACTTGATGAAATTTTTTTTTATTAAAACTCTCAGATCGAAGAATTATACTCGACTTAATAGTTGTGTTCAAAATTGTAAATGGTACTATAGACAGCTCTGATTTAATTAACCTCGCTGAATTTCATATACCACGAGAGCCACGCGCTCAAAAATCCTCTCCAAATGCAACAATACCACGACTGAGTATTTCAAACACTCGGTTGTACCTAGGTTGCATGAAGTTAGTAATAGATACGCAGATGTGGCGAATATACGCAGATGGGGGCCAGCGGTAGAGGGGAGTGGGGAGAGGGAAAGCGTGAAGGCAGAGTGGGAACGCGTGAGTGGAAGGGGATGCGGAAGAGGAATAGGAGGCGGAAGAAGAATGGGACGAAGGGAAAGGACACGCATGGAGAAACAATATCTTTATTAAAGAGGCGTAGCAACGCATGCCGGGAACTACAAACCCCGAAGCTTGCATATTTTGATTTTTTATATATATAGATATCCCCTTAAAACCATACGAGCGAAGCCGGCATGTAAAAGCTAGTTTCTAATATTTTTTAATGCTTTTAACTGTGACATGCAAACATTGTTTACCGTGGATATTAAAAAAATAAAGTCCGAAACACGGTAAAGGCACCTCAACTTGAGTGAAGTTTGTTGGAAATCTGCAATTATAATCTGACACTTTTTATCCAGAGTGTCTCTTTGTGTTTCTTTCCATATGGATGTTTCTTTTCATATGGATTGTATTACATTTTGAACAGGATTTGCATCTTTCTAGAAGTTTAACTGGTAGGTGACAAAATCTCTTAAACACTCTTGTAAAATCTCTCGACAAAGCTTTAGCTTACTTTGCGAAAGCGTCAGTTAAAAATAACGTTAACTGGTTTCTTAAAATTGTAATTGCTGCTGACCTAAACAAGCGATGCACATTTCCTTCCTCAATTCAAAACTAACAACAAATATAGGAAGAATGTGTTTAATCCTTGTTGTATTAGGAACACACTCATGGAAACGTGATAGATAAGAAAAGTTTGTAAAGAAGCGGAGCGGTTACCCGAAACAAAATAAATATTTTCACTATAAACACCCACTCGATAATGGCCGTACTAAAATTAATGTATCTGGTACTAATAACAAAGTTTTGAATAATATCGAGATTAATCCTTGACTGCTCGGCGCTCGGGCCTCGTCCTCAAAACTCTTACAATCGAGACTTATGACGGAGCTTTTTATTTATTTTTGTAGTACTGTTGGCTCTAGTTTATTGTAGTATTTGGCAGTTAAACTCATCGCTGAGTGAATATAATTGAAACGGAATATATCTTCGTAAATATAAAATGAATGTATTGCCGTTCCAGTCGCCTGTGGCCATTTATCTCCTGATGCCATCTCTCCTTGCGTTGGGAATACAGCCGAGCCGAAATAAAATTACGAGCGGGTGTTCTGGGACATTTTATTTGTCTTTTTTTATCGGCAGGATTGTGTTGCCAGGCAACGGAATGGCTTCTTCTCTCTTGGTATTGTTCTTAAAATGTACTCAATTTCGAAATTCAGTTTTTTGGCGGATTACCAGTATTACCACACAAATTCGTTCCTTACGAGAAGTGATTCTGTATGGAAATTTACTAACTAGATTAAATTCCAATAAATAGCACGGCTTTTTATTAAAACAACACGATTTTCCATAAGAATAAGAAATAAATTTGTGTAAAGTAAAATCGTAAATCCTCAATGATTTGTGAATGAAAATCATATATTTTTTTTACTACCAATTCAATCATAAAAGTTTTTACCTACTGGTTGGAATCTGTATAGGCAGTATCTACTTGGAAGATAGTCGATAAGAATATTTTCGGAAAACTCTTGTGGTTTTGTTGAAAGATAAATTTTCTACAAATATATATCGGAATGATAATGAAGGAATATTACGGAGTCATCCAAGCCTTCTTTCGAGAAATTACAAAACATTTACTTAAAACGTAATTCATGCTTTAGCGTTTTGTTAAGCACATTTGTTACGGTAGTACTACGTACAACTTCTCCTATTTTATTTTGGTTTTTTGTGTTGTGACTGTTGAGCAATATAATACGAACTGAACCTTTGGGTATCATTTACGGACATTAACTTACACCTGTATGCGCGCTTATCCAAATGGCTGTTGCAACAATTTCATTATCATTTAACTAATGATTTAGTACCTATTGCAATCGTCCCGTTCTCGACGATTCGTCAACCTGATTCATTTACCAACATTTCATTTTCTTCAAATTTTATCCTTAAATGTTTTTTGTCCTTTTGTATTTTTCGTTCCCTTATTACGTTTATGATTAAATATAAAGTTTTTTGCCATCTGTAGTCTTGATGACTCAAGAACTCCAACACATCCAGCTGCTTTTTTTCTTACGTCATTATGTCACTAAACTAGATACAGAAATTTCTTTGTTCACAATTCTATAGTACTGCTTATGTCTGTTTGCAATGTTTCAAATTCAAAACAATACGACTATTGAACCTTGATTTTCGTAGCCAAGCTATGTTTATATACAACCAGCATATTGTATCACTAAACGTTGTTTCAGTTATTATCGTGTATATTGTTACCTTCTCCCCGTGGATAATAGAAACAAATGGGGATATGGCGTGGAAGCGTACCGACCTTATGCCGATAGTCGCTGACTTTGTGCTGACAGTCCCCGAACTCCTACCAAACTGCTTTGACTATCAAATAGACTATACATTTATGTGTAGATATAAACAAGGCGAGGCGCCGCTGTGCGTAGATATGATGTAAATGTATTCGATCAGTAAGGGTAAATGTTGGCGATATTTTGTGCGCGTGGTTTTATACTAACCATGGTTGATGGCCATCTTCCACCATCTTCCTTGTATCTTTTTATTATCTATGTAATCACTTACATCATCACTTATTGTGTTTCTTCCCCCATGTATGTTACTTAACACAAATTAATAGATCTATTAATTAAATAGATGCTGATCAAGTGTTTTTATTATCCAATCGATGAATCAATAAATTATGGTGGCCAATCGCTTGCTTTATACTTAGCACAGTTGTTTCGTTTTTTTTGTAAGATCTATAAAACGCGTTCATTGTACTCTTACCTTGATTTCTAGCCTGCTCAAGCAGATCGCTCCAGCTGTTTTTTTTAAATGGTCTCCGTTTAACAAAGTATTTTTAAACAAAGTTAACAATTGAATAATTTGATCTCTTCGTACTTTGAATTTACACAATAAAGGGGCACAGTGTGCTTAAAGGTTCATACAACGTTTTGTTGTATTTTTTAAAAATGTTTGATCGATTATTATTAGTAGTGGTAGTAGGAGATTTTCAAACATTATTGGATTATCTGTAACCCGGGAATTTTTTATTTGGAACCCGGGAACCCGGAGTCTTTCTTTAAAAAAAAAGAAAAAAGATTCTTTTCAATTTACCATTTTTCTATCGTTTACAAATGGATTTATATTTGACTATTTTACGATCCGAATTCTCCCCGATATGCATTTTTCTCTCAGTAGGATTCATTCTCTAAATTGACCAATTGAAATATATGGCTCAAGTGCATAATTTGGGAAGCATTTATTCGATAACCAAAACCTCTGGCATAGGTCACCCTAAGTGGTTCGCTACGTTTGGTTACTTAGCAGGGGTGTCCGGGTTCACGGGGTGAGGTTTGTCTAGGTATTGGCGGCTCATGCGTTTGCCCACCTACTGCATTGCGGGCGGGATTGAGAGAGACTGGCTGAGGAGGTCTTCTGACCTCCAGCCAGAATCCCTAGACCTACCGTCTACATCATAATAACACAACAACACCTCTGCATTGGTCACCCCAAGTGGTTCGCTGCGTTTGGTGACATTGCAGGGGTGCCCGGGTTCATGGGGTGAGCTTTGTTCAGGTCTTGGCGGCCAATGCGTCTGCCCGCCTGCTGTGTGGTAGGCAGGATCGAGATACTGGTTGAGGGAGGTCTTTTATCCTCTCCAGCCAGAATCTCCAGCAGTCGGAGGGGATGTACAGGGATGGATTCATACACTCGTTCATACACCGTCATTCATACACCGTCACTCCTGGACACACTACTCCCAGATTCCTATACGCCCATCATACTTATTGCCTACCTAGAACATCCTACAAAAATCCCTCCAAACAGTAAGATGACGTAAGCCCAAGTGAAATTATTTTCCTCAGGGTCTCCTGTGTGGAGCTAAGGGAACGTACCCATACTACGTGACCAACTTTTCGCAATTTGTAACCCCCCCCCCCCCCCCGGTGACCAAAAACTTAAGCAACCCGCCGCTCATTTGTATGGAGCGTGACATTTTGAAGACCCCCCCCTAAACGTGTCACGTAGTATGGGTACGTTCCCTAATGTAAAAAAAAAATCAGATTCCCTACATAAATAACCCTATCAATTGTTCACATTTTATTGTTTAATTTTGTTTACGTAGAATATTTCCTTTGGAGCAGGTGCGTATTGCGTATACACGGTAACAAACGCGGACCAAACGATTACTACGCAACTACTCGCCCATTCATAAATCAGGGCCATTCATTTTTTATTTCATTGTGCTCTAACACGCTTTTACAATAATGTTTAGAGTTACTCTTACACAATAGTACCGCACGACCGCTGAGGTAGGTACTGAACGGATGTTAACACAAGGTTTTAATCTCTAAATAATAATATACAAACAAAACCGTTATTATCTATGTGTGCGCCATGATGTTTTTTTCTTAATTTAAATAAAACGGCATACTGCTACTTTCAAAATAATATATTTTGATTGAATTTTTTAAGTAAAATTTTCTTTCTTACCGTTGTGATTTGCAAATCAATGAAACGAAAAATAGCGACACTAAACAGAAGCATACACATACATCTATGTATCAGTGGCGGTCCGTTAGTTTTCAGTGAGCTATATATAGAACCTACTAAGATTGAAAAATACGACCTACGATTTTCAGGATTCTTTCAGTTTGGGAGTGCGCCGCATCCACATTTCAGTATATTCATACAAAAAGTTGACTTTTTCAGTAAAAAAATCTTTTAGCTACAACAACATCAATAACGAAGTAGTTTTCTATCTTAGCACTCTAGTTCACTGAAATCTCACTTACCGCCACTGCTATGTTTAGGATTTAGCCAGCGAGAGATTGAGATAGTGTAATCGGTCTCCTCTTTGCGCGGTGCTTCGTAGCCTCCCCTTGTCTACTTAAGTTTTCTGAAGGTCTCACTTCTACCACATGTGAACTGCACACTTGTAATTGAAGTGAAAACTTATTTACCATCGTTGTGATTTAAGATTCGATGAAACGAAAAAGCGACACTAAAAAGAGACGAACACTTCTATAGGATTTTGCCTGCGAGAGAATGAGATAATTAATATTTGGTCTCCTCTTTGTACGGTGCTTTGAAGCCAGACCGACCAACAGCCGAAATTAGTATGTTTGATGTATTTAATAATATGTTTTATGCGTTTATCGATATTAAATTGTGTTCAAGTCAACAGTAAATAATGTAATATTTTTCTAAGCGTAATGTTTATACGTATAATCATGTCAATTTATTACCCATAATAATATATTTTGGTACTTGCTTGGACAACCAAGTCAACCTTCATACATTATTATTTAACAAGCTGTTAAATAATATCTTTTCTCCTAGTTACGTATTTTTATATAGGGTGGGCCATAAACCTTTGCATTTTTGAAATAATCATGAAAAAATACAGATTGTATTTAAATAAACGATTATTGATAAGATACGTTTTTAAATTTTCACCGCCAAAAGTATTTTCGATATTTGTTTTTGGGGTATTACGCCGTGTTGCGCTACATCCTTCTTTAGCCAACGTTTCGGACAGCGTTACAGTGTCCATCATCACACATCTGCCCTGATGTGTGATGATGGACGAAAACGTTGAAAAGAAGGAGGTAACAACACGGCATAACACCCCAAAAACAAATAACGAAAAAAAGATTATTGATAAGAACAAAAATATACTGGAAATCATTTCGTAAAGATAATTTCGTCAAAATGGCCGCCATCTCGCCGCTGCCATTCCTCAAATCAGGCCTTAAGATTTTCGAAAACTTTTCGACACAAATCTCGGGGTATGTTGATAATTTCTTGATGGATGTTCTCCTTTAATTGGAGTATAGTTGCTGCTTTATTAACGTAGACTCGACTTGTAAGATAAAATATATATATACATATATATATATATGTAGAACAATTTTCTCGGTTTACCCGCGTAACGTAGTCCTTAAAAGGACTTTTTAACTCCTGACGTTTCGGACAGATCACACTGTCCATCTTCAGAGGCCTTATGTCTTGAGTTTTTGTCTCAAACTGATAGCTTTCGCATGTCTGTTCGGTCCAAAAGCTAAAACTTAAGTGAGTGCAAGTCACTTCTTATGTCTAGAACGAAGTACCCGGGTTGCAGGTGATTGATGGTGGAGGGGGTGGGGGGCGGGGCTGACAGTAGATACCTGATTGGTAAAGCTAATTGGAGACACTACTGGTAATTTTGGAAATGCCGTTTTTGGGGTATTTTCATCGATTAAGACTTTCCAGGTGTTGGGAATTCTGATTGCGTCATTTCTAGTATTCATATTATTTTTATGTTTATAAATTTCTATTGCTTCGCGGTAAATTCTTTTTGGTTCATTGTATATGCTAGCTATTGTTTTTGTATTATTAAAGTCTATTTTATGACCTTCATTAAGGACGTGTTGCACTATGGATGAAGTTAAGCGTTTATTAGTGACATCTACTTTATGTTCTGCAATTCTACATGATATTTTTCTATTGCAACGTCCGATATACACCTTTTCACATGCCCCACAAGGTATTTTATAAATACCATGTGACTCAAGTGGAATGTGGTCCTTTGGACTTCTTAATAGAGACGAGATTTTATTTTCTGATTTATAAATAGTTTTGATTTTATTTCTTTTGAGGATTCGACTGATTTTATCTGTCGAGCCTTTGATGAATGGGAGAATTGCTATAGAAAGGGGTTCTTCTTTCGTTTCAGAAATAGTTTTTTTGCGTTTATTTATGGATTTGTCTATTAAATATTTGGAGAAACCGTTTGCTTGAAGAGCACTACTAAGAAGACCCAGTTCTTCATGAATATGATCTTTGTCCGCTAGTCGTTTTGACCGGGTAACTAGGGTATTTATAACTGATGACAACTGAGATGGGTTATGATTTGAGTTGGCGTTTAAGTATCTATTTGTATGTGTCGGTTTACGATATAAGCGCCCCTCTGAAACCTTCACTATGGCGTCGCTATGTGGATGATACCTTCATTATTTGGCAACACGGAATTGAAGAATTAAATAACTTTCTTATTCATTTGAATAGTATCCATGAAGATATTAAATTTACCATGGAAATCGAAGAAAACGATTGTCTCCCATTTCTCGATATTTTAGTTAAAAAGAAAAAGAACGGCAGCCTTGGCCATACCGTATATCGTAAACCGACACATACAAATAGATACTTAAACGCCAACTCAAATCATAACCCATCTCAGTTGTCATCAGTTATAAATACCCTAGTTACCCGGTCAAAACGACTAGCGGACAAAGATCATATTCATGAAGAACTGGGTCTTCTTAGTAGTGCTCTTCAAGCAAACGGTTTCTCCAAATATTTAATAGACAAATCCATAAATAAACGCAAAAAAACTATTTCTGAAACGAAAGAAGAACCCCTTTCTATAGCAATTCTCCCATTCATCAAAGGCTCGACAGATAAAATCAGTCGAATCCTCAAAAGAAATAAAATCAAAACTATTTATAAATCAGAAAATAAAATCTCGTCTCTATTTAGAAGTCCAAAGGACCACATTCCACTTGAGTCACATGGTATTTATAAAATACCTTGTGGGGCATGTGAAAAGGTGTATATTGGACGTTGCAATAGAAAAATATCATGTAGAATTGCAGAACATAAAGTAGATGTCACTAATAAACGCTTAACTTCATCCATAGTGCAACACGTCCTTAATGAAGGTCATAAAATAGACTTTAATAATACAAAAACAATAGCTAGCATATACAATGAACCAAAAAGAATTTACCGCGAAGCAATAGAAATTTATAAACATAAAAATAATATGAATACTAGAAATGACGCAATCAGAATTCCCAACACCTGGAAAGTCTTAATCGATGAAAATACCCCAAAAACGGCATTTCCAAAATTACCAGTAGTGTCTCCAATTAGCTTTACCAATCAGGTATCTACTGTCAGCCCCGCCCCCCACCCCCTCCACCATCAATCACCTGCAACCCGGGTACTTCGTTCTAGACATAAGAAGTGACTTGCACTCACTTAAGTTTTAGCTTTTGGACCGAACAGACATGCGAAAGCTATCAGTTTGAGACAAAAACTCAAGACATAAGGCCTCTGAAGATGGACAGTGTGATCTGTCCGAAACGTCAGGAGTTAAAAAGTCCTTTTAAGGACTACGTTACGCGGGTAAACCGAGAAAATTGTTCTACATCTTACACCCGTGAAAACCTTAATCATAACATATATATATATATATATATATATATATATATATATATATATATATATATATATATATATATATATATATATATATATATATATATATATATATATATATATATATATATATATATATATATATGTATATACATACACACACAAATGTATTCCATAAAAAAAATCAGCTGGGGTTAGATCCGGGCTGCGGGGAGGTCATGGAATATCTCCTCTGCGCGAGATCAATTTGTTAGGGAAAATTTCTTTAACCAATTTCTTTTGCTCCATGGCCAACCTTTTTGTTTTCCTGCGTTTTTAAAAATTTCCTTCGATATTTTTAAACCATGATTTAATTAAATTAACATTTGGGCATTGATTAATGCGCTGTAAATTGGTGATGCGAACGAAGTAGGCGGCGTGCATTATTGTTTTGTAAAACAGAATAGAATCATTGAAAAGAACAAAATGATTGTTCTTGTAAAAATGTTTTACCCAGAAAGAACTTTTGCGACTAAATTTTCAAGAAGCGAGGAACCACACTTAAGGCCCTCCGTTCATGGAGATTCTTACAATCTACGTTATTGTGACGAAACCACAAGTACCCTGCTGGTATACCACTTGTTAATACTACTCTCCTCTACACGGCGCTATCCGAAATATACTGAACTTGATCATTTTTCACGATAGCCGTGGAGTTAACACGCAGTCCAGCGATGTCATATGACTTTTTTTCCAACATCAATCAATGTCTTCTCCACTAAATCTTTTCTTACGTATTGTGGTAACGTATAGTTATATAAACATGCATTTTTTCCACTTTCAGAACAAATCTAAGCAAAATCGTACGGGGGGTACTTACGTACGATCGGCGCGTATGATACGCGCACGAGGATCGAGTATCTTGTAAGTATCTCCGTGAACGGAGGCAATAAGTGACCTCGCTCTTCTCCCCCGTTCGGAATCGCCGCTAGCACGATTACAAAAGTGCAAATGTTTATGACCCACCCTATATATTTTGTCAATAATTCACGTAGTTATTCGTATGTATTTATTCAATGGATGGTAAATAGAAAGCAAGGCAAGTAAATATGGATGTTTTATTGTGTTTTGTTTGTGTGGCGATTTCTTATCTATGGTAAGTGTCAACGTGGCACCATAGCTTATTATTTTTACCGCCCTTTTGCATATAAAAATGTCTGCTTTTTAGCCTGCTTTTGAATGTTTATTTTCATATAGGAAAATCATTTTGAATTGAAACGAAAATGATGTAAGAATATGTGTGCTGATCTAGGTGAAGTATTTTTATCGAGTCACTGACGTAGGAGTATAGTTATTATAATAATGACAATAAAATAACTTTGTTTAACCGGTTTCGATTCGACCTAAACCTTCCTCGGGGTGAACAAAATACAGGATTACAGAGCATTTACATAAATGAAAAGTAGAAGAAAAATAAAATGATTTCGAAAGATTGTTATTTTATCTAGTTATGTTGTGTTTTAAAATTAAAAAAAAATGTTTATTTTTATTATAATAAGGTTATTTCGTTGGTCATTAGCAGCTTTGTTAAATTTACAATTGACATATTGTAATATACAACACACATTTCGAATCATATAATCGTACAGTAAAATAAATCAACAAATTCTCTGAATAAGCTATTTTTCAGATTTTAAATTTTATCTTTGAAGAAGAAAACAATAATAATCTAAACTAAAGTATGGACGAGAACATCAGAACAAGATGATGGTCGCAACTGGGACTCGAACCCAGACCTCACGTCTACGTTTTAATTTTAGTTCAAATAAAATCATTAAAAAAATCCTCGCACGTGTTTTGCGACGAAAATACTTCCGTTTGTCTGTTTATTTACGGTCTTACAAACTTATTTATTTTAGATTTTATTACACACTTATTTTGCTTAAACATTATTGAAAAATTATAAATACTCGTGCTAACATTGCTAACTTCAATGTGCAAGCAAATTTTGAATGAAATACAATCAATATTGAGTTGTAGAATATATGAGAATAATAAATCTTTTTCATCGGAACCGCCCTGTACATTCAAAGGGGACAATCGCAAGACCATCTATTTATTCCTCATTCTACAATTCGTTCAATTTAATTTTTGCTTAACGTGTTTCAAAAAACATCAGGCATAATAAAATATGCTTACATAAGAATTTAACATTAAACTTTTGGGCTTAGATAGTCTCTTATACCGTGAATAAACCGGCTCTATCTCCCGACCTTGCCTCATAAAATATAATTATTATAATAAAAAATAATTTATGTATCACACTCTAGTGATATTTCACCCCCAAGTGCTCTTTACTGTAATGGCTCTGCCTTTATTATGAAATTAATTTACTTGGATATAATTTATTCAGGGTGCTCTCCTTATTTTAAATTGCTCCTGTATTGGTGTCAGCATAATGTGAGCAACTTGCAGCTGTGGAATAAAATATTAATTAATAACACTATCATTAACATTTATAAAAACTTTTTATGAGGAATGACTGCGCGAAACTTAAACATAAATAGGTCAGTTTCATGTAAATAATAAAGAATGAACACTTTTATGTATATCGACGGTCCCGAAGAACAATGTCTTATCTGCTAAAAATTGACAATCGTTATGTTGGCTTATTTCGTTGATTTAAAAGTCTGTATTTTCGGGATTTTGAATGAAATGAAATGGAAAATATCAAAAAGGCACTATAATTCTTGATGTTAAAAATAGTAAAAATTCAGAAACGATACTTTGAACAGCTCTACTGCAAAATTACAAAATGGCACACTGTTCTTCGGGACCGTCGATATTTATATATAGGTAGGTACCTTTGGTTTAAAATCCAAGATTAGTAGTTAGTATTTATAAGTTTGAGCTAAATGAACAAACAGGAAAAATATACAAAATACCCATTATATATACAAATGGTTATAAAAAATATTATATTTGTGCTTTGATTAGGCAGCAAGAATATTATAGAATTAATTTCGGCCAAGGAGAAAACCAATCCTTCTGGGTCAAATGAGTCCTATAATTTCAATACCGGCTATATCCGAATTTTTGACAAAATGATCTGCTGAGTGCTGAGTATGACATCTTGTTCACATTTTTGCGAGGGACCTAAAATTGAGTTTCAAAATCTCCGTTATCACGATCAAAAATCAAGTTAAAACTGCGAGTGAGAAACAAAACCCGCTATATATAATTCTAAAAGTTACTATCAAAACCCGCTATATCGGAATTCAACCAATCACGGGCAGTTATTTTGCCAAGTTGGCGGGTTTAGACACTCACGCGTCAGGTCAGTTGAGTTTCAAAAGCCGCTATATCGTGAGTAAATGATATAATATTTATATGCCGCTATATGGTGAGTATCATAATTAATCTGCTGTATCCATTTTATTTTTCGAAATTACTTAAATTATGCTACGCAGACATAAAAAAATGAACACTTTTTGAAATTATACAACTCCATTTCATTATTAAAAAAAAAAATGAAAAGCAATTATTTATTTACGCTAAAGATGTTACAGTTTTTTGCGCTTTTCTCCAAATCAACGAAAGTTGCTGTAGCGGATATTGAACAACCCATAAAGTTGTCATTAGAAAAGAAATGATATTTTGTGCAACACTTTGAACATAACCACCGTCCACGTGAAAGTACCTACAGTAACTGTCTTTTCCCTTTGCCGCCAGTAAATCACTAAAAATACGTGCGAAATTTACAATACAGAACAGTACTGCACGTGCACCATCAGTAATAAACACATTTTTTATTAATATTTTACATATAAAACGAATAAAAATGCAACATTTATTTCCTCGTGAATCAGTTACGTCACACAATGACAGCCGACAAAAAATGTCTGCCATCTTAAACTGTACGAAAATCGGTACCAAAAGAGAACGCTTTTTTTCACCCCGAATCCATATGTAAAAACAACCCATGTGGAAACTGGATGAAAAAAGCATCGTGCAAAATGTCAAATCAATATTTTACGTTGGTTTGAAATTTAGTTTTAAATTTCAAATCCCGTCAACAAAGTTGAGGAAAGTATTTATTTGTTTATAAAATACGTGTTACATATATTAGACATTTACGTAGATTAGATTTATTAAATCACCATACTAGGCGGCTGCCTGTTTCATGGTGATCAATTAAAGATAGTTACTTTGAGTAAAGTCTAGTATAAACACATGGTACTAGTATGTAATGATGTTGAAAATTGCTAAAGTTATAATAAAAACAGAAAAAAAGAAGTGCGTAAGGATAAGATTATGAAAATATACATATCAATATTAAAATTTTTATATTTATTTTTATATGTGTGCGTGCGTACGTGCATGTATATTCAGGTGCACACATCCATATACACATAAACACACACACACACACATATATGCACCTACGTACATGAATACATACAATATATATACAGGCATGTACGCAATACCAACACGTACACATATATACATACGTACATACTTGCACGTAAACACACATATATTCTTCTTCCTCACACATGTAAAGAATATCAGTATATCGTGTACGTCACCTAACCTAACCTTTCCCTTATTCAAACCAAAGCTAAACTTGCAAAAATCCGTCAATCGTTCAGTCGCATCGAAAGCTGTGCTCTAACCGCAACAATTACCCACCTTCTCGACGCGCTTTTCTTTGTGAACCTCCGGTCGTATAATGGTGATACTCCACTCGATTCCTGAAAGCCGCCTGAAAGAAACACAATGGCACCGAGTCGCTAACCGAACTCGAGCCGAGTCCGAGTAAGGGTAGCAAGTACGCGGACTTTGGAAAACCCGCCCCTGCCCCAAGTGCTGTAGGAACCCTTGACTCGCAGATGAAAAGCAGGCTAGCGATAACAACCCCATATTTTAAAGTGTCGCTAGCAGATTTGAACAAACCCTCTTTCTCTCTAATAAAACTCCCCGTGATTTATCGCGCCGCGTAAGATTCTGTAAGTTTATTATGAGTGTACACTTTTTGTTTGTGAACGGAACTGTCTGAAGAAAGTAAGCGAAAATTGGTCGCTTTAGTCGATTTTGCCCTCCGTAAGATTTGAATAAGACAGTTTTTTAAGTGTCTGAAATTTTGTTAAGGTTCAAGTACTTATCTCAATAAAACTTAGCCACCCCACGCTTTTATTTGCGTAACCAGATAGTGTACATGGATTTAATACACTTTATCCGAGTTAAAAATTCTTAATGCCGTTCAACACTTTTTGGTTTGCGTAACCATGGAAGAATAAAATTGTGGATTTTTCTCTTTAGTTTGAGATTATTTGAATTGTGCGCTTTTATTATTACCATGACGATCCATGTTTACGGTACCGTGAGGACAGAAAAAGTATAAAACGTACGTTCTTTATTAGGATAATGCTGCAGTTCTTTCTTACACATTATATAATTGTGAAACAAAAGATGAGACATACAAAATACGTGTGACGGTATTCCTCCAAAGTACTACTTTTTTCCTGTGGAGGAAACAGATATATCTTATTACGGCTCAGCCACGGCGACGGGAATTGCGTTTCATTTTCTTTATACGTCTGAGGGAGATGTATATTAGTGATTGATGTTTCCTTTCATACGTTTACCTTTTCTCTCATTTTCAACTGTTGTTATTTAGTCTGTAAGAAAGAGCTGCAGCATTATATGTTTAAGAACAAAGGGGTCGTCCATTAATCACGTGATGTTTTTTAGCAACGTTTTAACCCCTCCCCCCTGGTGATATGTGGTGAGGTTTTAGACTACCCCCCCTCCCCCTCCTTCCCTCCTTACCCAAAATCATTATTTTTTTTTAGTACAAAGTATATTGAAATTTTCAGAATATAATTTCAAAATAATTTTGGAAAATTAAGCATCGTGATAAAATTTTCCAGAGAGATATTAAGGTTGTAGGTTGTTTTTGACTGGCATTTGGTTTAGAAAACATGCGTTCAACGAATAATAAATACACGTGATATCTCATTATATCCCCCCCTCCCTCCTTGTGATATTTCTTGATTTTTTTCCGAACCCCCCCCCCCCCCCCTTTCGAGCCTCACGTGATTAATGGACGACCCCAAAAGCAAAATCACCTGCGCTTTGATATTTGACATTTTGAATTTATTGGTTGTCACTCGCACTCCAATATTATCCTTGTAACAATATTCCTTAACTTCAAAATTATCGTCACGTAGGGGTCTACGGAGACATCACGGTGCGCTGTGTGAGAGAGATGTAAGAAAATTATTTCTTTTTTTCCTTTGAAGGAAACGGACTGCGTACTGTATCTCATTTTTTGAAAGAGCCAGCAGCATTATTGTGGTAAGGAACGTATATTTATTGCCTTCTTTTACCGTCACGGTACCGTAATCGTGTATCGTTACGGTAATAATAAAAAGCGCTCAGTAAATGATTTTTGTATTATAATATTGTTCTGTATGAACGCCATATTTTTAGTATTCAATTGTAGGAGTGAAAGTGAAATTTAGTCGCTTTATCCGATATCCGTCACGGTGTGTAATAATTCCTCGCCTTTTTTCTATGTCAATGTTGGAATTGTTTTCACTGACAAAGTAAAATTATTGACTTGTTTACGAGACCGTAGTTCATCTTGTTTTCCCTCGGTAATTTAGCCTTTGGAATGAAAAATATCGAGGCCATGAGGGCAACAAATATATGACATAATTGAATATGTGTACTCACACACACACACTTTTTATTGATTTAACTTACGTAAATGGGCGTGTTTTACACTGAAAATCAATTATTACCGAGTTTTTTTTCGGAATATTTTTTATGCCATTCAGAAAATCACAAGCCTGTAATAAACAGAGTATTTGATTACACATAGCACACAGTTAGCCTCCCAAAAACAGGGTGTACTGTACAGGACCCAGAGATACTTTAATAGTACACAACTGCTAACCCTTTACAAATCGCAAGTGTGCCCCATGGTTGAATTTGGCAGCTACCTCTGATCCGGAGCTCCAAAATGCCTGCTGTTTAAAACTGTGAAAGCAAAATTCCCCTCCTCTTACCATTCCTCTCCTCCCTCCTCATTGAACCAGCCTTTTAGATCTTTTGATAACATTTCAATTACAGTCCTGTTTGAAAGTTAATGGAATTAGACCTAAAGTATGGACTTGGTCGTTACAGTTTCCAGACTGTATTTCGTACAGTTCTTTTAGTAAAGAAATAAGCCCGTTTTCTCCGGCGCTCTTTAAAACTTTCCTGTACATTGGCCTGTTTGTGGCAGAGAGAATATTTATATATATTTATATTTTTTTCTTATTTTGAAGTCAAGTTTACATAAATTCACCAAGAAGTGTACAAATTCTGAGGATTGGAAAAAGGGGGTTGGATGTTTTTGGACCTCGTTTATATATAGCCGAACTCCTGACTAAAATGGGCGACTCGTAGCACCTCCAGAATACATAACCGGCGTCCACCGCAGCCTACATGCTCCGGTGCAAGAGCATTCCACCTCACAATGCGTGGCGGAAGATGCAATAGCACTCCACCTCAAAATGCTTGGTAGAGGATACCCGCCTATCACGGACGCTTCGGTAACCTGATACTATCTCCTTACAATGCATATACGAGCAGGCAGTGGCCTTCCTCTTGCTTTGAAGGTTAAGTTTGCAAAATTTCATCATCAGCACGTCACAGACACTTTTCTTTAAATAAATATATTGAGAAATATGAAATATTGTCTACGGTGCAGACCGTTTTAGTTACGTAATCTGGATGTTCTTTGAGAATCATATTTATCTTCTCTGAAGTCTTATAGGATGCAGGAACAATATTTCATAATAAGTTTTCAACTGGTCTCTTGAGAAATTATGCATTTTGCCCATTTAATTATTATTACTTTGAACTCGTGTTTCCTCGGTTACAACGTGCAACCCACATATTATTCTCTGCAAAGTTTTAATGGTGCTTGTAAATGAGCAACGTTCTACTTACGTTTTGTTTTAGAAACAAGCCTAGATTACACAACCCGAGCCAATGCATTCTTCCAGGGCAGATAAGATTATATTATGGTTTGGATTTTCATATTTTTTTAGAGTTGTCATGACATTACAAATGAAGGCATTATTTATTTGACTTATTAGTTTTAGCTCCCCTTTCAAATGTACAAAAGAACTTCTTAGTTTTTCCGCCATTTTCTTCCACTTTAACAAGTACCTTGAAACCATCTTTAACTTAACTGGGCGTTAATTTTTGCAGTTCACAATGATAATGACATTAAAATGTTCGTATTTGGAAAACCTTTAAGCATTTATTTAACCGCATGATGCGGTTAAATAAATGCTTACATTAATACTACCAACATGCTTACATTCAGACTACAGATATCGTGTGATGGCGTTTTAAATCTCTCAATATTTTAAAGCCGATTTAGCATCCAAAAAGTGATTTCGTTTGTAGATAGGTGAGACTGATACTTAAGACTTTTAGTGCTAAGATTGAAAAAAAATCGAATTTTAATCAAAAAATTTCAAGTATTTCGAGCTCTTTACCAGTTTTCTGAATATCTTCATATGTGCAAAATGAATTTTACAACAATTTATTATACAGTTCGAATTTTCTACAATCTCAGCCCTCTAACATACTATAAAATCACTGGTAGACGCTTTCAGATATAAAACTATTTCTCGCGACAATTTTAAACTAGAATATCAAAATTTCTCGGATATACCAGGAAAAATAAATTGAAAAGTTTCCAAACTCTTCTTAGCAGATATGACATGGATGAAAAGTGTTTGTTAAAACAAATTATAATATTAATTTCCCGTCGTCTAACAATATAATCCTGCATATTGATATTTATTTGAAATTTAATGTAATCTCCCGCAAAGTTGGGGCTGGGGTAGTGCCATCCGACGAAGCCGGCCATTTTGTAGCCCGTTAATCACTTAACTAGCCGCGGTTTCCGGACTGGGGATAAACTTTGCGCATTCGGAACATGAAATGGGTTAGCCGAGGAAACATCAAACCCATACTTTACACTTCCACAGAGGTTGCAGTATCAATTCCACAGACGACATTTTCACAGAAGAGTGATCACATGTTTTACATTTTCACAGAGAAAATAACCTGAAAATTTCTTGGACATAAACTATGTTACAATTTCTAGACATTTTGTTTGTTTGTTTCACTTACTTAATTCTTCAAAATAAAATGTCTGAAAATACACTGTGTATTAAGTACGAAATTGTAATGTATTGAAAAAGCTTCTAAGTGATGCCCTCAGATGTCGTCAGGTGCCGACGGGACTGGCTCTGGGGGGCGAGTCCAGCAGATTCAATTAGCCACTAAAGCAGACAGGTCGTGTGAATTGCAGCATTATTATTGTAAATACTTAAATTTAAACCAGTTTGTTATCTAAAACCTTAAGTTATTTTGAAGTCCCCCACAGAACTAACAGTGTTGCATGTAAATTTATTTAGTTCAATGTTATAGGTACATTTAAATATAATTTATGAAATGTTTTGACTGCCCAACTAGGAGGATTCCCGTTTTAGGACAGTCAAATTAATATGAGTATGAACATTATAGAACATGATTTGTACAAAAAAGAAGGAAAATTGAGGAAATAAAAAAAGAGAAGGAATACAAAATAAAATAAAAAATTCAAAACATGGGCTGTTATTTGTTTAGCATAGTTATTAAAATAATATTAATTTTTAAAAAAAGGTATATAGGTACTTAATAACATATAGGTAACTTAAGAGGAATTAAAACATTAATAACTTGTGTATGCATTGCATATTATAGTCCTACATACATGTGTTGTAGAAAAAAATACCCAACATAACAGATATGTATCACGTTCTCAGTAGTTTACACCCCATCTAAATAAAATACATTAATGCTGCTAAAGAAGACATCCAATACGCTATTTACACTGCCTCAGAATACATGAAATTAATGGTTTGCATTTCCATAGGTGTTGGATCATTAAATCCTTGATTTACTTTTCCACCTGCGAGGAAACATAAATTCCATGTTTAATACTTTCACTGAGAGGGGATCATGAAAACCTGAAGGCACTACTTACTGTATAATGAAAATAAATCCATCGAATTCACTCTTTATCCCTCCTGGAATAGAATACATCAATTCCGTATTACATTCCCACAGAAATGCATTGAAAAGGCTCTGTGAACTGAGAAAAAACATAGTTCAAAGCTAGTTTATAAAAATACCCCTAGAGAATAGATTCCAAAGCTAATGTGCACTCTAAGGACCATCGCTCATGGAGTAACCGAAAACTGGTAGACAACTCAATTGACGGCGCAACTAAACTTTACGATTTCAGTAAATATATCAGTTTGTTTAACTAAAATATAATTTATTAATAGTTTTATCAGTTATCAACCTTAATTTATGATAATAATTTATCAACTTCCTAACCTAAATCATTATTTTCCTGCTCTGACATTGCTCGAAAACTTGATAGATCATGAGGCCATGGCAACCTGTCAACCTGGCAACTGAAACGCGACTAGCACTGCGAGTTGCGGCGTCGCCCTTGACAACAGGTCTTTAAGAAGTTGCCTGTTTGCAGAAATTCGCAAGTTGCTTTCCTGGGGATAGCGATTGAGTTGCCAGCTGTTTTTTTTGTTGCTTACTGGTTTAAATTAGCCACATCAAATTAAATTTTATTTGCTCAGCGTAGATAACATCACATCCACAATAAATTAACATTAATTTGTTAACATAATTCGAACGTACGAGATTAATTTAATGCACCGAATAAAATATTACCGTGTGAAAGTTGACAGTAGGAGTAGGCGACTGTAGAAAATGAATTCACACAAATACTAGTACAGATATGAGTATTAGGATTTCCCCCTGATTAAAAACGAATATGCGAAATTGATATTCATATATGACCTGCTGATCACGTACTAACCTAACTGTTCCATCTTTGTCTTGTCCTAGAGGTCATGGTATCATAGTACTACTTCTGCAAATAACGTATAAAGATTAATTATGGGAAATGTTTGTCAGAGAAAATGACACACCGAAACCCAATGGGTGGTAGAGCGCTGAGGATTAATCTTACGATTATCATCTCGTATAAACCACTATGACCAATAGTTTCATTTCCCGTCGAGGGCCCTCAGTAATGTCTTATACTAAATACAGCAGATAGCTGAAGATCCGTACGACACGACGGACTAGTAAAATACAAGGGTTTTGCGTATTAATTTGGGATCGTTATGAGTTGTAACGGGTAAATGTAGTTTTTCACTAGTATGATATAAATAATTGCCAGAAGAATTTTATTGTTTCATAAATGGTCTCAATAAATAAATGAATTCTTTCTATATTTAACCGAGAAACTGAGTAATACTTTGTTTTATTAACGATAGCCAGTACCCGGCATGCGTTGCAATGTCACTCGAAAATACGTATTTCTCCTTGCGTGTCCATTCCCGAGCGTTCCCGTTCCTGCCCACGTTCCCGTCACGCATCCCCATCCCATCCCGCCTTCCCTTCCTGTCGCTAAACTATATGAAATACACACATATGTCCAAACTATTGTCAATTTTTATTCAAATTTCATAATGCCAAAGCTCACCATTACATAGAGAAACCTTCGCGAGCGTGCGCACATCAAATCTCTAAAATTTCATTGCAATCGGATGAATGGTATAGAAAATAATTTCATAACGCCAGAGCTCACCATTATGCACAGAAATCTTCGTAGGCATGCGCACAAATCACCAAAGTTTCATCCCAATCGGATTAACGGTTTAGGAGCGCATACAAAGAAGTATTCATTTTTATATTATTAAGATTAATTAATGAGAACATTGTTTACCTTTTATACTTAAGTATAAAATCCCCTTTGATTTGCGTATACAATCTTCACATTATGTCTACCTTTAAAAAATGATAATACATGGATTTAGGATTATTGCCCCTGGATTATTTTCGCCAAAGTTAAGTCAGTCTTACAAAGGAAACTTCCCTCAGCGTAGAGGACAAATCTAAGCTTCGAAATCCGTAGTGGAAGCACATTGGGGACATTTTAGACTTAATTTATGATGAGCATTATATTCCGGCAATTAATCACAGTTATGCCTCCGTCGGTTCATTAAGACACTTTTCCACTAACGTCTAATAAAACTAACTACTTAAATGCCTGGAGTCGTCTAAAATCCCTCGAAATGTGAATTAAGTGAGGGTTCCCGAAGTCTTGATACACGCCGTGTGTGAACTGTAAAGGATGCGAGCAAGTTGTGGGATACCTTCATGATTAAGTAGGTTCGCCCCCCTCCCCTTGGGGGACGGGGGGAGGCAGGCTAGGTAGGCTAGGTAGGCTAGGTAGGCTAGGTAGGCTAGGTAGGCTAGGTAGGCTAGGTAGTGAGCCGACTCGTGATGGGGAATCTAAATTCAACGGGCCCTGTAATTCTTGGGGGTGGCTTTGGAAGTTACATGCATAGATATAGGAAACGGAGTTATGTATTCAAAAAGGCAGACTTATTGAGGGATTTCTTGAAGTTCCAATAAATTCTGTTAAAATAATTAACTCTATTCTTCAACCGTAATTTTTTTATACGTAGGTACCTCATAATTGGTGTGTAAATATTCGATATATTAATAACATCTTTATTCCAGGCTACATGCTGGGGTTGTGCAATGCATTGTTTTCCATATTGGCATAGCATACTCGATAATGTACTACAATTGAAATGACTTATGACCGGTCAGTGGCTGAGTTAGCATCGCGTCTGGGTCCCACGCAGGCATTGTGAGTTCAATTCCTTGGCATGCTAAGTCCTCCATTCAAATTATTGTCAGCATATTAATAACCTGGGAATGTTTGTCTATCTTTAAAAAAATTATAGGTTCTGTACATTAAATGTTAAAATAGTTTTACAGTACATAACAAAAATAAATAATAATATATTGACATTATAATTGTAGCCGAATTGTCCTGACAGAAATATTTCCTTACACCCTTGCATAAAGTTGTACCAGTATTTTCTTTGTTCGATAAACACGCTTCGAATTACAAACGAACGGGCCTTTCCGCATACCAACCCAGAACAATATTATTTTATGCCCCCAATTGATTTAACATTTTGATAAAACGTAATTGATCATATTTGCATATAGGTAACAGCAGCGACCCCGTTAGGAATACTGGCAGGTCGCAGGTGGTGTGTGCTGTGTGCCATGTGCCATGTGCGTGTGAGGCGACCCCGGATTCAGTGGAATTGGGTCAATGTGACTGGAAGGAGTGATGCAGTGCTCGTGCAAGGATTCCCTTTGTTCGCCGAGGAAATCAACTGAATATGTCCCACTTGTCTAGATAATTGTGAAGCAGCTGGTATCCATTCATTACGACCCTTATTTAGACTTTTCCACTTTTCCCCCGGGTGTGAATGAATCGAAATAGCAACAACGAAAAAGTTTTGTCTGTGGCAATTTGGAGAACGCAAAACTAACTTATGTTTCTATCTGTGGCGTTATTTAATATTATAACTTTTCTTCGACCTTCGCCAAGTTCGTTGACACTGTTGCTTAGCTCTATGGTGTGTTCAATATACAACACCTTGATCAAAAAGTTTAAGTCAGTCACCCGTTTGGATTTCTTTTTTATTTGTTATGTTACCGCATCTGTCATTAACACTTCTCTCCAAATTTCAGCGTCGTAGCTTGACATTTGTAAAAGTTACGCCTTACTGAGTACATCTACCTTTATGCGTATTTTCGATTTTTTACAACTCGTGAATTTCGCACCACGATAACGCACCGTCGCACAAGGCGATCCTTATGAGGGTATTACCAGAGAAAACCAGAAATAGGTCATTTTCAAATCAGATTTTAGACGTATTGACTCTTTTCCACTAAAAATTATAAATGGATTTCGAAAGATTTTTCTTTTATCTAGCATTCGCATGTCTTAAATTTTGAGAAAAAATGTTTATTTTCAGTATAATAAGGTAATACCATAGGTCGTTGGCAGATTTGTTAAATTTACCACACCCATTTCAAATCATATAATCATGCAGTAAAATAAATCAATACATTATCTGGGTATCGCATGTTTTAGAATTTTAATTTTAGTTTAAATAAAATCATTAAATATATTCATACATGTGTTTCTTGATGAAAATTGGTCCATTTGTGTATTTATTTGCTCCCTTACAAACTAATATAATTCAGATTTTTTTAACATTCTTATTTAACTTAGACATTATTGAAAAATGATAAATCCTTATAATCAAAAAATAATTACAAAAAGTAAATTATTTTAATAGTTTTATCATCACGCCGTTCAGCATTTTTAAATGTAGGTATAAATAATAAATAAACAATATAAAATACAATTATTATTATTATTAGTCCTAAAACTTTTTGATCATATAACTTACTTTATTTTTTTGCCTTAATTCGATCCCTACCAGCCTAAAATAAAACTACTGTTAGAATATTTCCGTGGGAAAATGATTTCAATTTTGAGTCGGAAATTACCTCACTTATCCATCATTCAGCGGAGGCTTTCTTCCAGGATATTTCATCAATCATATTTTCGTGTAGGCTCTTCCAACATAACGGGATGGATTTATTCACTTTATATTGATTACATTTCGGCTCATTGTTCCCTTCGTCCTCGTTACCTCGATCGCTGAACGATTTATAATATTGTCAGAACGGCCCTCGCTGTTTCTATGAAATCAAAGTTATATCACGGTTTCCTACTTATTAAATATTTTTTATAGTATCTGCATACGAGATCGGCAAATGGTTTGGTTTTGAACCTTACAAAAACTAATTATGAGATTAGTTCTCTCGGTACTATTTGATTTAGCGATAGTATATTTGCTTTCTTAGAATGTTTGTTGTAGACGTACTTGGAACTCGTAACAAGGGATTCGCCTAGCTTCTCTTAAACCCTTGACATGTGTGACGTATTAATTGCCCCTCTGTTTTACTAATCGGGGAGATTAGTGGAACAGACCACTGAGTCCATCGACTTGTGATGTCCGTGCACTGCCTCTACAAATAATTTCACACAAACTTTTAAAGTAATTTTTACATGTTTCTTAACCACTCAGGTATTTCGCTATTGTGCGAGTTTTTTCTCTTAAACAAAACATTAGATTTATGAAAACTTTGTGTTATTTCCGCTTCGCAATTAACTCTCTGTAAATGAAATATTTCTGAACGTAGCCGAATACTAAAAACTGTTTTTGAAAGGTTGTGAAATAAGCTTTCAAATTGTAAAAATGACTCACGTGATGTTTTTATGTGAAAACGGTAAAAAATACTTATTCTATCGTATACTCGTAAATATATAATAAAAAATTTTGTCACCTTTTTTTACCATTTCATACAAGAATATTTAATAAAAATTAACAATGTCTAACGGAGCGTACGCAATTTGAAAATTGTTTCTACAAAATAAGTATTTTTTTATGTATTTCTATGGACAACTTTGAACAGAGATGTGAAGCTTGATTTAATAATAGGTGCATCTTCTACTTTTTTGTTTTGGGGTTGTAACTAGAACAATAACGGAGTTATAACGATTTATGTGCGAACACACGCGTTAGCTTGAAAACAACCTTATTGTATACTTGACTGCTATTGTTATTTTGTCGTGTAAACACGCTTAGGGGTCGGAGTGGTGAAATAAAGTGTTTAAAGTACTCCCTTGTTTAACACAGTCTCTGGACTGGGTGTTAATCTGACTCTGGTGTGCCAATCAATCGCCCGTTTAACGCCCAGCTGAGCTTTTACATAGATTGTAAGAACAGAATGTACATAAAAAATATAAAACCGTTTTTAAAGCATACAGTGATGTAAAACTAAAATGAAACAATCTTAGTAAAACGTTTAAAAGTAAGTAAATCTTGTAAGAGTAACATAAAAATAAAATATTGGCTGAAAAAATACTGTAAGACAAATCACTAAAACTACTTTACCTACGCTACTATAATTTGTAGGACATAGTTCTTAACATTATTCTAGAATGTTGTTTCGTCACTTTGAAATATATTTATTTTATCTGTGACAAAGCGCATCGCAAAATTCCATATCAAATGTCTTAATTCAGATTTTAAAAAGTCATACTATCCACTGAATTCATTACAGAAAATCCTCATATTGTACATAATTTTTCGTAAAAAATTAAATTATTAGTTGTTATTACCAAAACGTGGCCTTCCAAGTATTAAGCTCTTGAACGAATGTCATAGTATAATCTTTAATTACCTAGAGTCATAGGTGGCGTCAAACAATATTGATTGATTGTTTCCCTAACACATGCACCAATTTATTGTATCTCACAGTACAGGATCTAGATCATTCAAAGCCTGTCATTGTGCGTGTTGCGATAAGTATTAGTCTACTGTTTGTCTGGGTACTCTGTTGAATGTCAGGGTGCATCGAGGGCCCGAGGGCAGCTCCCACGCCTCCGCCCTAACCCGTGTTCAACAGGTCCGGGGTGAACCTTGCAAACTAAATGTCAACGGAATGTTACCGCCTACCCACAAATCGCCACGAGCCGGGATCATGTTCTTCTGTTTTTATTACAACAGCTTTCCACTTTGTTTACTTTATATGTGGGATTAAAAATATATTCACCTTTAAACTTGCCGTGTGCTCAACAGCTGGTTGAACATCGTTACAGCTTTCAAAATCTCTCGTATGAAATAAACATTACAGGTTAACAAGAACCAACAAACAGCTTTTGCCCATAATGATTTCGTGCTTGCGGGAACTTGCCAACTTGCTCCGTAGTCTAGTGGGTTAGACTCTTGACTCACAATCCGGAGGTCGCGGGTTCGAACCCGGCATGCGCAAATAAATTTTATTTGATTAATTTGTGTTTTCACAATTAATTCATTTAAAATAATATATAGTATATTTGCGGCATGTTCCAGAGTGGAACATACTATCAGTATCGCCCTGGTGTAAGACCACCATTCAGAATTGAAACGTTGCTTGAAAATGGCTTAAGCCGTGTTTAGTGACCAGATCTGAATAGCCAGGTACTTCCCAACCTTCCTCCTCCCCACCTCCTTCCCCTCCCCACTACCTTCAGCCTCACAACATACCCCAATTGGGGATGCCATAGTCTCACTGGCTCCAGACGGGAGCAGTTGAGATTCTTGTGCGGTATTCACTGTAAAAAAAAAAACAATGCAAAATTAAAACTTATGACTTACAGTCGTATAGTAATTTTCTGTAAACTGTGGACCACACAAATTTAATCTTATTCAAAGAATGAATCGCAAACATTTTTTTCTCTGAAACTATAAGATTTGGTAGTAGGTATTTAAATACCTACCTACTATATTTTAAGAATTATACAATTTGGCCAAAGAAAGTCACTTATCTATATATATGGAAAAGAAAATGTTCACGTATGAATGTTCATGTATGTACTTATAGGTATATATCTTCATAGTTTTTATTTTTTATCTTTCATATATATTTCTTTATCATATATGCATAGTAGGCATAGGAATAGGCAAAGTGCATATAGGCATATAATTTCACATTGTTTTTTATCTTTCTTTTTTTATCATTATTATTTTTTATAATTTTTAATATCACATAATTTTTTTATCTTTTTATAATATTATGTCTTATTCATATCCTTTTTAATAAATATAAAATGTTATTTACCTACCTCGGAACAGACTATGTCTAGTGAGGTGGGTAAAATAAAACTTTGTAAATAAACGAAAAATAAATAAACGCCCGGGTTGCCGGCACTGAAACTGAATCTCAATGACAATTCTTTTTCTCAAACTTTCTTTGCGTTGGTGGATGCCATAATATTGAGACAAAAATGCGAATAAGAAAGTCCCAATAAACACGACGATTTAACATTTTTGAAAAAAAAAAATCTTTACTCAACCATTAAAACGGCAACCATCTTGAAACGGAAACGGAATTTACAGATGGAGAAATTCAAAACGGTCACGTTAAAGCAGGACAAAAACTAATAATGATGATATCTACTGGTGTTCTCTGATTTGGATAGTTGCATTTACCCAATCATCTTTAGTAGACGAGTGTCATAATTTGTAATATTTCTAATGGTACTGAACATCTTGTCGTTGTCCGCCTGCTACACGAGTTGTTATCTCTCTGGGAACCTCTTGGGAAATAGGAATTTCCTCCGCAAAGATCCAGCTTCATTAGCGAGCGTACAGATCATGTCTAAATACCACCGGCCACACATCGTTGCCTTGTGGTTCACCCTAATTAGAATCATCCCTTTCGCAAATGCTTGTATTAAGATTATATTATGATATCGTTAAGCACGAAATATGGTGATACTATATTTTTCCGACCGGATTAACAATGATGTGATACTAATGGGTATTTTACACGACGGTTTTTTTCATACCGATCCCCATGAGGAAACTATTTCTGAACTCATATGAAAAATCTTTGCTTTTTACACGATCGTCGTTTTCATACTTTCTCATATTAGAGAAGAGGAAATGTTTTACATCGGTACTGAATCGTCAAAAAATGGAAACACTTTGATCATTACCATAGATCGTTTCAAGACATCTGATCTTTGTAACGGTAATAAACATTCACAATCAGTAATAAACACATTTTATAATCTTTTTGTAATACATATTTCAAATATAAAACGAAGTAAACATGCAACCTTTGTTACTGTGTTCTTAAACTGTTCGAGAATCGGTACCAAAATACTTCACGTCCTTTTTTATCCCGAATCCACTACGAAATGATCACCCATATGGAAACTGGACACAAAAAAATTTTTGTGTGCAGTGCACTCACGGTAGAAGTGAAACCTTCAGAAAACTAAAGTAGACAAGAGTGGGGAGCTACGAAGCACCGCACAAAGAGGAGACCGACTATTCTATCTTCTTCTCTCGCAGGCGAAATCCTGTAGATATATTTGTATGTCTCTTTTCGTTTCGTCGAGTTTCAAATCACAACGGTGCTAAAGAAGTTTTCACTTCAAAAAGGATTTTTTTTCATTAGATCCACACAGGAGGCCCTATGTCATCTTTGGGGATGCTGTGTGGAGGGTCTTTTTAGGGACTGAAGGAGAGGAAGTTCTTGGCATGAAAAGGTAGTAGGGGTTGGTAGGAATGTGTCCAGGAGTGACGGACGTATGAATCCATCCCCCCCGTTGCGGTGCAAGGCGATGTTCCGAGAGAGTGCGGCTGGAGAAGTCAAAGGGACTCCTTCAACCACTCTCTCCCGATTCGGCCTGCCATGCAGCTGGTGGGCAGACGCATCCGCCGCCAAGACCCACACAAACCTCATCCCATGAACCCGGGCACCCCGATTAGATCGTACAAAACACCCGTAAGTTTGTTGTTTTTAACATAATTTTTGTAAATTGGTTGCTCACTTCAATCAAAATACAGACTGAAACCGAAACCACTCAATTCTATTTTAATTATTTTATAATTATTTCTATTAAAAAAAAACACTTCCTACATCATGAATATTTTTATAATTACTTCAAATTATTCAAGTTATTTCCAGTGAGTAAATATTATTATCTATCTATGTTAAAAAAAGGAAGATAATAAAAAAATATTATTGGTCTACGTTAGCCCATTATTAAAAAAAATGTTACATAAACTCTGCTTAGTGTTATTTTTAAATTTCTTATTATGATGTTATTTCCATCCCCTTGAATAACTTCTAATTTTAGAAATTTATTTTCGTTTTCTTAAAATTAACCCAAAGTTTATTTTCGATCGTTCCGCTTGAATTCTTTCAAAAGTATCAACAAAACTGAGTGCTTAATTTAACCACCCCTGGGTGGCAACACTGCTCGTTATGGAAGACGGTAACAAGCAAAAATAATTAAAATGATGCAGAATTGAAATATAAACACAAAAATAATTAAAGTGATGTAGACGGATTTTTTGTGAATTTTCTCATTTCGATGTACCTTTGCCTTCCCTTTCTACAGATTTACTAAAATTCCAGTACCTCCCTAATGCTATTTTAATTCATATCTATGTATTTTTATTTTGTTATCTTATAATGTGTACATCATTATGATATAAATTGCGTAATATGTATATTTGCAACGCAAGTGCTTAACTATCGATGAGTATACTCCTGTGAATAGCTGTCTTCGAATAATGTACATGAACGCGAGAAGCATCCGGAACAAACTTGATGAAATTGAAGAAAAACTCAGAGGATTACGCGATATTGTTCATGTCCTTGTCATCACTGAAACATGGCTAGATGTTGGAGAAGAAAAGTTTTTTGGATTAAAAGGCTACAATTGTGCGTTTGCTTCTCGCCCCAAGGAGGCAGGAGGTGGTGTAGCCATATATGTACTGGATTCTATGAAGTTCTCCATCATTGATAAATTTTCCAACGAAAATTCATTTTTAGGTATAAGTGTATGTAGCAAGGATAGGAAACCGGTTAACATTTATGCCATCTATCGGAAACCCAACCCTAATATACATGATTTCCTGACACATTTGGAAAAAATACTAGACAAAAGCAGACAAGATACATTAATACTCGGAGACTTTAATATTGACACTACCATAAACACATCCTCTTCTTTAAATTACCTCAACACCTTAGAAACATACAATTTCTCAATACAAAACAAATCATTTCCCACTAGAGTCACTAACACAAGCAGCACCCTCATAGATCACATCATATCAAATAGACTAAACATTCCAATTACCATATCGAACATAGATGACTCACTTAGTGACCATAACATTCTTATTATTGATTTCAAGAATAACCTAAAAAAATGGTCTAATAATAGGAACAAGCCACGCCTTACAAAACCTATCATCAACAATATGGCAGTAAAATCTTATCTTGCAGCTAACAAATTTACCATCAACTCAACCAAACAAGAAGACAATTATAAAGATTTTAACGATTATGTCAAAAATGCAATAGAAGCAGGTAAAACGACACCTAAAGTGAAAATAGCTAATCGACAAGATTTAAATACACCGTGGTTCGATTCTAAACTGAATTCGCTGATCAAAGAAAGAAACCAGCTTCACAAGCAGTGGAAACAAGACCCAGGAAATATGTCTCTTGTAGTCCATAAAAATAAACTGAGAAACTTAATAACTAATTATAGGAGAAGTTTGAAAAACAAATATTATGCCAATAGCCTTCAACAAAACCTGAATAACCCTAGAAAAACTTGGAAAACCATTAACTCAATTTTATCTAACCGTGCACATAAACCCTCCAACACCATCGAATCTCTCATCGTAAATAATTGTGAGCTTAGGGGACCCAGTGAAATAGCTTCAGCATTTAATGAATTTTTCTTATCAGTTGGAGAAAAGTTGGCAGCTGCCATTCCATCATTCCCGGATGACTGTAATACTATATATGTAGAAGCAAAGGCAAGTCAATCCTTATATATGGCTAGGACAAATAAGGCTGAGGTATTAAAGATCATCTCGAAACTTAGGTCGAATGCAGCGGCAGGTATCGATGGAGTAACCCCGTACATCCTTAAAACCTGTAAAGAAGAACTAGCTGAGCACCTAGCGCAACTTATCAATTCCTCCATAGGCTCGGGAGTATTCCCAAATCAATTAAAGCTAGCAAAAATTATACCAATTTATAAAGAAGGCTGCAAAAAATGTATTTCTAACTATCGCCCAATATCGGTTTTATCAGTATTTTCAAAGGTGTTCGAGACTATTATCAAGGATAGACTTCTAAAATACATCTCTAACAACAATATCCTAACACCACAGCAATATGGCTTTCGAAAAAACTCCAGTACCCAATGTGCCACCTTCGATTTCATCTCGAACATTCAGCAATACATAGACCAGGGCGAATATGTAGCAGCTATTTTTATAGATCTAAAAAAAGCCTTTGATACAGTAGATCATGAAATACTCCTACAAAAAATGGAACATTTGGGTATAGTCGGAAAATCTTTAAAGCTCCTCCGAAGTTACCTATCTGATAGATATTGTCTTGTCGACATCGAAGGGAACCTAAGCGGCTTTGGAAAAATCACATGTGGAGTGCCACAGGGCTCGATTCTAGGACCCCTACTTTTCTTACTATATATCAATGATATAACTAAATGCGGCATCTTGGGAAAACTTCAACTTTACGCTGATGATACTGTGATTTATTATCGTTGTAAAAATCTGAGGGAACTTGAATCTCTAATGAATAAAGATCTCGCAAAGCTAGCTAAATGGTTGCGGATAAATAAATTAAGCCTCAATGTCAAAAAAACTCACTATCTCACTTTCGGGAAAAAAGATTATATGACAATGAATATTACTCTTGGAAATGAAAAGCTCCAAAATGTACAAGTAACGAAATATTTAGGGTTATTCATAGATTCTAACCTATCGTGGAACTCCCATGTTGAATATGTTAAATCCAAAATTTCCCCGATAACTGGTGTACTCTATCGACTTCAAGATGTGCTCCCCACAGCTTTACTGCGTGCCACATATTATGCTTTGATCCACTCTCACCTAAGTTATCTGGTTAGTATCTGGGGCACCATTACTAAGAAACAAATATCTGAAATACAAGTAATCCAAAATAGAGCCATAAGAAATATATACCATCTACCATGGGATACGCATGTCAAAGACATATACTCACTGACACAAATTCTTCCCTTTACCATTCTGCCAAAATATAGCATCACCACTGCCATCCTACAAATAATTCAACACTCGTCACACACCACCACTAAACCAGCCTTTAATTCCGATATACACCAGCACAAAACACGATCACAAAATCAAATACACCTATCGTCATCTACACACACAACTAAATTTGGAATTAACTCCTTACAATACATCGCACATACGCAATACAACGCATTACCTAATGTCCTAAAACTACCAGAATCAAACAAAAAAATATTGGCAAAGGCTCTAAAAGGATATTTTCTCAGCAACTTTATTAACCAGTGACGAATTTATCTGTCTTCCTTTGTAACTCTTGTATATTCTTCAATTACCTGTATCAAGTGTGTCTAGTCCATTTAAAAATCTATGTATTGTTCATTGATTTCCGTGTTCTTATGTAAAAATAATTTTCCTTTAGATGTATAATGTTGTCCTTCCCAAAATGAGTTTTATTAAACTCATTGGGAGTAATGTATTATAAATTTTATGTAATAATTTTGTAATATATTATCTCTAATAAAAATAAATAAATAAAATTTGCATGTATGTTGTGTGTACACATACATGTACATATTTCCCTTAAACTAAGTAAAATAAGTTTTATTTTTATTTTCAAAGATAAAAGCACCCATTGACAAACTACTTAAAAGTAGTTTATTGAGACTTTTCTGTATTATTTTATTTCCTATTGTGTTGTATTATTTTGTCTTTCTCTTAAAATAAATTTAAAAAAATGTTTATTTCTTTATTACACGCCTTAATGGGCTTTTACATTCTAGTTTATAAGTTGTAGTTTATAAGTTACACAGCTATTTTAAACTAGCTGATTCCCGGCATGCTTTGCAATGCTATATTCAAAGAAATATATTGTTTCTCCCCGAATCACCTTTCCGAATCACGTTCTCCCCTTCCTAGCCAGCTTTATAAATTATAGCCGATATGTTAATCTGATGTACGAGATATATTATTGTAAAGTTTCGTTAAAATCCATTCAGTAGTTTTTTCGCGAAAGAGTAGAACAAACTATATTAGTAAATTATATTAATAAAACTAAAAAACTAAAACTTCAAAACTAAAACAATAAAGAAAATACAATGAAATAAATGTACCTACCAACAAAAGCATATAATAAAATAAAATACATTGGTAAAAATGATAACAAGTCACATATAAATAGTAATTCAATATATTCAAAAAAATAGTGTACTTATATAAAAGAATTAAAATAAACTATATTCCATCAAATAACCGCTTTTCGATCTACGTAGATCGTTCTTCCGGGAAGGTGTTAAATTGTCGAATACGTCTTGCACACTTAATTAAAATTTAAAAATATCCTTTCCGAATCCATGCAAATTAATTAGGTTGAAGAAGGGTTATTCATATTCCTTGAATAATAATTCACCCCCTTTTGCGGCCTTTTTCTGACCCCATTTCTCACTTCACCCCTATCGACCTCATAATTTCCGCTCTCAAGTTATTATGTAACTTTCTTGTTATAATTCTACGAACTTATTTTGATTTCGTTAGGAATTTCCAATTGTTCGGCGAAGCACTTGCAATATTGCTCCGTGAATTTGTATGGCAAACCTCGGTCTAGCGAGATAATGGTATATCGTGGAAACTGTTGGTTTTCTCGTGCGCTTTTATCGTTTTCAGACCAGCTGCAGTGTACCGAGAAACGCAATATTATTTATTTGAGAGCGCATTGTCGTGTACACTTTTCAAGAGCTGTTTGTTTTCACAGGTTGTTGGATTTTCAACTCTGCTGGCTTTAAGTTTTTTTTTAAATATAATTATAGCATCTACACCTTAACTAGTTACATTAAGGGGGTATTCTAGTCTAGGAAAAAAAAAATCTTTATGTATCGATTGTTTAAAGAATAAGAATATATCCTTAAAAGGATTTTTCATAATTTTAAAAGTTATAGCCATTTTAGTTCCCGACCGGTTTTGACGGAATCTAACTAGAATCTAAATAGACCAAAACTTAAAAACATTTGTTTCTCCAAACTACTTTTTTCCGAGACGGTTCACACGATATCTCAGGTTCTACTGAACCAATTTACTTGAAATTTGCTGTGAGCCCTGAACATTACTCTATCACGCCAACTAAAACTAATAAAATAACAAGTTCTACTATTTTTAAAAAATTTGGAAAAACTGGTAAAAAAATGTCTTTTTTATTTCAGACAGCCGCCATTTTGCAATTTTTTTTAAATTTTCCTTAGTTCGGGCCATAGCAGCATTTGTTTGGATTAATAATTAATTTGGTTTATTTTCTTCAAATTACAACCAGAGAGCACCATTTTTTGAGACCCCCCCCACTTCAACACCCTGTAGCTTTCCGAATTTTTAATTTTGTCGTTAGATTTTTTTGTTTTGTATTCTTTAATGTTTCATAAATATTTGGTAAAATAATGGCTATTAAAATTATTTAAGATTTTCACGGCCAAAAGCATTTTCGTTATTTGTTTTTGGGGTGTTATGCCGTGTTGCGCTACCTCCTTCTTTAGCCAACGTTTCACATCTACCGGATCTGCCCTGATGATGGAAATTGCAACGATGTCCGAAACGTTGGCTAAAGAAGGAGGTAGCGCAACACGACATAACACCCCAAAAACAAATAACGAAAATTAAAAATATTATTGTTTTTTTTTATTGCACCTGAAAAAATACCTACAATTCATGCTTCTAGACTAAACTACCCCCTTAACTTACACCCCTATTCACACAGAATTAATTTGAGGGCCTACTTGGTCGAGGGGTAAGGCTCTATGGGTCGCGGATCCAATTCTTGGCGTGCGCAAGTTAAATTTTATTGAATTAATTTATCCAGAGTGGAAGATACTTTCGGTATCGCCCTGGTGGAAGACGACCGTTCAGAATTGAAACATTGCTTGAAATGGGTTTGGCTATACAGATAGTTTTCACGTGAAAAGTAACTTCATAATGAATTTATTGTACTGTTGTTTTGCATGTGTTAGCAGCATTAAATTTGTTTTCGGCGGTGGTTACCAGCTGTTTTTGGTTTTTAACGATATACCCGCCAGCCATTTCGAAGAAAGTGCGCCCGTAATTTCAAATTCAGTGCACCATAGAAAAGTCAAAAACATCAGAAACAGTATTGAATCGTGCACAGGGCACGGGGGTTTAGAATAACCTGTGGTTATTCCTTGCTAAATAAAACGCTTATGGATTTCGATAAGAATCATGCCCAATCACCAAACAAGATCCGGTATACACAATAAGGAACTCCAGTGAAAAATATTATGGCTTTAAAAAAATATGTTCATATAGACCAAGAAACGCTGATTCTGAATATATAAGTTTTATTTCATAATATTAAACGCAGAGTTTTTAAAAAAATATTAAAAAGTGCATTTTTAAACCTCTTTCAAAACACAGCGTTAAGTTGGCATTACTGAAATGGTTAACTGTGACGTCACACTTAACCTGTCACCTGGTGATAGTGTGTTGACATTTGAAATGACTTGAAGTGCACACGTACCTATGCAATTCAACATTTCGTGTTTTTGGTTTATTTCCATACTGTTTATAGAGATTTAGATAAATAATAGTTATTGTGTTTATTGAAACATAATTTAGGCCCTCAACAATTTATGAAAAGGGCTATATTTGCGGACAATCTGCAATAAATTTTGTCTATTTGAGGTTAAAGTCATGTCATGTTTTGACATTTAGTTATGTATTTTCAAATTGTTTTTAGTGTAGGGCTTTTTATACAAGTTGTTACACACTCGTCATGATCAGTGTATTATAAATACCAGTGTTTCTGTATGTATTATACATAAAACAATGCATCTACAAAGTAACGCCTGACACAAAACACGACGTCACATGTATTTGCAATGAAAGAGATGATATATTGTTTTTATATTGCACTTTGATTAAATACAATAACAGTAGCGGTGAAATGTGGACATTTTACCAATTTTTTTTATATATTAAAAGCAGTTAATCTTGAATAAAAAACACACCTCACACCTAAAAATCATTACAAAGCATTCCGCCAGGATTATTTTGGGTTCTTCACAGTGTTGCCAACAGTTAGAAGTGAAATTTCCCTAGAATTTCACATTTACGCAATTACCTACGTAGCCACCTGATTGTGTAACACTAATCCTGTTATATGTTAATTAATATGATAATTAATTGGAAAGATATCGGAACTTGGTAAATATACTAATAATACCGTGATTTTCCAAATAAAACACTTTTTGCTACGTGAAGTAATAATTTAAAAGTACGAATACACTCACCACTGAATTAGAAACTGAATTCCAAATTTAAAAAAAAAAACACTTTTCAAAATAAAAATCATAAGCAACCCGCCGCTCATTTGTACCAAGCGTGGTATTTTGAAGACCCCCCCCCCCCCCGAACGTGTCACGTAGTATGGGTACGTTCCCTAATATCATTTTGAGTTGTCAGTGTTAAAAATAACATGGCATGTAAGTACATGAAAAATAATTAAGATTCATAGGAATTCCAAAAAATATATATACGTATATATATAAATAATACCAGTAATACTGTCATATGTAATAAAATTTTGGTAAATATCGGTTCGGACTGGCCACGCTTATTACGAATAATTTTTAGAAAAAAACTTTAGATTTGCCTTAATTACTATAAAAGGAAACTTTTTGGCTTTGGGGCGGCGGAAAATAATGCATTTTAATTTTCAATTGCATAAAACCAAAATTCGCTTCGCGACTGACAGCGAAAATCCGCGGCCGTACATGTCACTGTGATGTTGGTATCCTTGATAAATTAACAAGAGCTAATACGACTGTAGCCGACTTCGTGGGATAAGGCGCGTAATTATGAAATTTGTCTAGCGGGCTTGTTTGTGTAACATGGTTTGTGATACAAAAGAAAGTGCCCCTTTATAACGCCTACTCGCGTCAAGGCAAGAAAAACATCCCAGTTTTCAAGTGGCTTAGCGGCTACGCTAGGTTTGTGTAAACATGGTTTCTGATTCGCGGTATTTCATGTAGGTATCCCACGAAGTCAGCTACAGTCCATAACAGTGACAGCAAGTGACAGCTACGGCCGCGGATTTTCGCTGCGTCGGTTCGCGAAATGAATTTTGGTTTTATGCAATTGAAAATTAAAATGCATTATTTTCCGCCGCCCCAAAGCCAAAAAGTTTCCTTTTATAGTAATTAAGGCGAATCTAAAGTTTTTTTCTAAAAATTATTCGTAATAAGCGTGGCCAGTCCGAACCGATAATTACCAAAATTTTTGCCAGAGTTCGAAATTTCCCTAGATTTTGTCCTGATTTCTCTTATCCCTAAAAAATATTTTTCTCCCCTAGATCTAGGGAAATTTCCCTCGATATGACATCACTGATTCAAAATGACAACTTAAAAAGTAAAAAACTATGGGTGGGTGAAGACCACCATCACCACCATAGATACGGTGCGTTTCTGGGAGTCTTTAAAAATTAAAACTTTGACAATTATTTTAACTATTAAAACTAACTATAAAAATAAAAATAAAAATGCAGTTATTTAAGTTTGAAGGTCTTTATTCATTAAAAAAAATAAAAAAATTGGACTGGAGTTCTCTATTAAGCAATACTCACTGTTGTGTCTCGTAGCTTGATCTTCATTCGGCGACGGTCATAGGTATATCCAAGGCGTACGATAAGATTGTTCGGTTATTAGAACCACGATGGAGTTTGAGTCACGATACGATTAAGCGGTTCACACAAAGCATTCGATAAAGACGGCGAGATAATACTTCACATTACACGCTTCCGATTGATAGAAAATAACATTTCAACGTCGAGCGAAATGTCACGTTACTATTTGTTACGATGGTTGTTGATAGACTGGCGATATTGTGGTACTTGACTTAGTCCACCGTATAGGTAAGTACACTTAACGTGCGGAAGTCCAAAATCTGGGTTCCTCCGATCTGCATGGTAAATTGGAACACAAATACGTATGAAATTCATCAGCGTTATGAAACAAGTATTCACAGGGCTGCTAATCTAATCACCTTTGAAATTGGAGAATAGGTACGTAAAAATTAAACATTTGACAAAGTTCGTCGAGATAACGAGTAATTTTTCATTCGTGGATGGCGCATAACGAGTGACTATTGGAGATACGCAGTCCTGTGCCCTGAATTAAGCCGACATCCCACGGTAATGGATTTCACAGGATTCCCCTTGTGCGTGTGTTGTAATCCTTTATACGGGTCAATCGTTGCCATACCATCGTGGAATAAAAGAAACAAATCTAGATTTTTTTTTGCTTTTTCATTTTGCTTAACGTTGATAAAATCCCGACAAAACAACCGAAAGAGGGAACAACTTAAGAAATACCACATTTTTGTATCCAAAGAAAAGTCGCTATTTCAATGACAATTCTTTTTTCAAACTTTTTTTTCAAGCAGTACCATAAAATATTTCAAAAATACGAATTAGAAAGTCCAAATTTCAAAGTCCAAGGTCCAAACAGGATTTTTTGTAACCATTAAAACGGCCACCATTTTGAAACGGAAACGGAACGTACAACCAAATTTATAGATATACGAAATGCAACACGGTCGAGGTAAAACAGGATGTTATTAAGAGCGTTTAACCAGCCAGCGGACGAAAATCCACATTTCGTCGAAAGTTGTTCTTCCGATCGTGCAGGACGGTTACAATGAGAAAGATTAATTATTCTCCGTACCAGCTTTTTAAAATTATAACTCAATATCGAATTTATTTCAATCCAAATTAGCTTTAATTTATACCTTCATCCAAAAATGCTGAAAGGCGTGATGATAAAACTATTAAAATAGTGTATTTTTTGTAGTTATTTTTTGATTATAAGTATTTATCATTTTTCAATAATGTCTAAATTTAATAAGAATGTTAAAAAAATCTGAAATATATTAGTTTGTAAGTGCGCAAATAAATACACAAATGGATCAATTTTCGTCAAGAAACACATGTACGTACATATTTTTTAATGATTTTATTGAAACTAAAATTAAAATTCTAATACCAAACTTTGCTAGATAATGTATTGATTTATTTTACTGCATGATTACATTATTTGAAATGGGTGTGCTGTAATACAAAAACTTTTTTGAAAATTTAACAAATCTGCCAATGACCTATGGAATAACTTTATTATACTAAAAGTTTAAAAAAAAATCTAAAAATTTATTACATACGAATGCTTGATAAAAGAACAATCTTTCGAAATCCATTTATAATTTTTTGTGGAAAAGAGTCAATACGTCTAAAAACTTTTTTGAAAATGACGTATTTCAGGCTTTCTCTGGTAATGCCCTCTTAAATAGTACGCACACTCATTTAAGTAGTATTTGTACCCCTTTAATTGTGTACTCATTTTAGATTTCGCAAATATGTTCTTTCCAAGCTAATTTATTTTGAGTTTCGTAAGTTCTTTGTAAATAATGAAGAACATATCGATTTTCTTTCATAAAATATTTTACAAAAGTGAATTTTTTGCAAATTTTTTTCGCGGGTCGTTATTGGGTAACATTACGAAATCTCTGTCGTTTGAGTCTCTTGTGCGACATTCTTAAGAAAAATTAAATTTTATATCTTTTTATTATGTCAATTTTTTCAACTTTTAGTAAATTAGCTTCACGGTAAATATTTATGAATTCCCATTTCTCTGTTATTTAGTTTACTCTAGAATAATTCATTTAGTTGGGTTTGCTTGTGGCATCACTAAAATTTGCAATTCAAATGCCATAAATTTCCTAACTTAATTTAAATATACTTCCATTATATTTATGACAATTAAGCGAAATTTTAACTTTTCGTATTTTTTCTGTGTACCTACATAAAATCTAAAAGCCTCTCTTATTTTACCCACTAGATCCGCACACCGCAAAATATATCATCCGGTGGCTTGGCACGTAATCAAAATGTGCATAATTCACTCTCATAAAATCACCAGGGACGGGAAATGATTTTCGTTTTTTTTGTTTGGTGGTTGAATTTCCCCCCCAGTCCATCCTATATTTTTTATGCATAATATCTCTCACCTTTGTTCCTGGAACGCATTGTAGTCACAACAATGAAAAAGGAAAAATGAAAGAATTTTTTACCTTAATGAATTTCAAAACTGAAATTGTTTAATAATATTCCTCAATTTCGCATGAATTATTTACATATTTGATACTGCCTTTTTGCTTTCGCGGTATTTGTGTAAACGAATCAAAAATGAAAAGTGAAGGTACTTCGTTTGAATTAAACACTTAGGGAAAAGTACTTTTGTTACTTAAAATTATAATAATATTGATCCCAAATCCCAACTTCCATGGATTTTCCCCCGTATTTTTTTTTTACTTATTTTTTGTGGTGGAAAACAAGCACTTCTATAAAAACTTATGTTTTAATATTATTGATTTTTTGTCCTGGTTATCTTTCCCACAGGAAAAAAACTAAACCCTTTCACACACTTTTCCACAAATGATCATCTATTCAATTTACGCTATGCAATTGCACCTACATAAGTGTAATAAATACAAAACAATACAAGAACAACATGTCAAGCTACCAGAGACCAAATGGGAAAATAATTCACTGACTCCAGATATTTTCATATCAGAGGGTTCAGCTCGGTGGAACTCCTTATTGGACCTATAAATCCTACTGATCCATAGATATAAATATTTAAAAAATCTTTTGTAATCCTACATGTATTTAATATGACTGATTTTTGCATTTTTATGTATAAATTCTTTGACAAATCTAGCCGAAATAACAAATGGTAATATTTTTATAGTCTGAGAAGGCCAAATTCTTTTAATCTCATTATCATTGTATTGTTATCATTATTCATTATCATTTATGGAAAATCCTGTGTGTGTTGCCTTTTATAATATGAACAAGATAAGTGCTTCTTTTTGTTTCTAGTATATTTTAGCAATTTTTGTTCCTTTTGTTCTTTTTGTTTCTAGTACATTTTAGCAAATCTCGTTCGTATCCTTGGAGCACGTTTACCTGTCCTGTAAAACCGATACCATGATAGTTGATCCCCCGACAATTGGCCCCTTGTCGTAGGTACTAACATACGATTTGTTGTTGGTTGCTGGGAATATACGGTATACCTTCTTACACAAAAAAATAAATAAGTGACGCGAAGAGAGGATGTACCGCCGAAGAACAAAAGTATTTATTTATTTATTTATTATTCTTATACGTCCGTAGGGGCTTTTACATAGATTATAAAATAATATTTAAGATATCGAGGATTACACATACATAGAATTTATATCAAACGTTATAAAAGTGAAAAAACTTTTAAGAATATACAAGTAGTTTTTAAAGAAAAAACCACTTGTATATTCTTGCTTAAAACTGTGAAATATTTTAAACAATGTAATATTTAACAATAACATAGAACAAAATATACTATAAAACATTACAATAACACATCAAATCGTTAAATATATTATACCCACGTTACAATAATTTGTAGGATTCCACAAAGTGTTGGTTTAAATTGCATTTTAGAATGTAAAGGGAGTTAGCGAATACATCTACAATACCACCAAACTTGTTGCCTAAATCATGCATCCTATTGGTAAGTGAGTGTGATTGATAGTTGGTTGTGTATGTGTTGCAAAAGAATGTTATATTTTGTCTAGTATTCCTTGTCGGTACATGGAGTTTAATACTAGAAACGATGGCAGGGCTGTCAATTAGGTTGTTCATAACTCTGTACAATAAAATTAGGTCTGAAATAATACTTCTGTCAGACAGCGTAATTAAATTTAGTCGATTCATTAAACTTAAATAATTAATGTTTTCTATTGGAATTTTGAGTTTGAAATAGTATAAACCATATTTCCATTAAAATGTATCAAGAATAAAACTGTGTACTGTATATGCCAGAGAGAGAGAGAGAAATACATTAAGTCCACCAACAATTAGGTTTCAAATTGGTAAACATTGCGCAAAAAAATATAATTTTAAATAAATATAATTTCGGGATCAATTGTCAGGTCACCTGTCAAATCAGTGACCCGGGTCTAACGGTCACACCGAGACAGCAGTCCTCTTGTCTTCGGAGTTACGTTTGGTGACTTAGCAGGGAGGTCCGGGTTCACGGGGTGAGATTTGTTCGGGTCTTGGCGGCGTATGCGTCTGCCCACCAGCTGCGTGGCTGGCCGGATCGAGAGAGAATGGTTAAGGGAGTCCCTTGGACTTCTCCTGCCGTGCTCTCTCGGAACATCGCCTTGCACCACAGTGGCAGGGATGGATTCATACGTCCATCACCCCTAGTCAAACTGACCCCCAGATTCCTTCTTTTCCTAAAAAGATCTTCCACACAGCATCCCCAAAAGATGACGTAGGCCCTTATATATTATATACGTAGGGAATTATTTTCCTCAGGACCTCTTGTGTGGGAGCTAATGTAAAAAAAGTATTCGATGAATGACTTAGGTTAATAATGTTATCCATATTTTCAAGACTGCATATATTTTTAAAATTCTGTTTTTGTTGGAAATCCTTAAGGTGGGTCGAACGCTAAGCCTCGGTACAGGTAACTACTTTAGAGCTGGACTTTTCCTTTCACAAGTAGATACCCCCGCCGCCCTGTTGCACGTACCCCAGGAGGTGTAGTTGCACCCTTACGAAGCTCGAAATACATATTATAACGCCACCCCCCCCCCCCCTTCCACGCCCTCACCATCCACACCCCTCGGGCAATGTAATGCAACGGAGTCTGAAAGCTCCCGTATCGCTTCGTTCCAAGAAATTCACGCCGGGTATTTTCCGCAATATTTGAGAAATGATTTTATTCAGTGCAGTTCCTGATATAACGTTTTATTTCAGTTCCACGTACAGCTTCCCTTCCATAATACATGATGTTATGACATTTCTCAACTGAGATATTGCATCATTATTTGCATTATATTAATGCGTTCTTGGATTTTATTACGTTTATTGCTAGGTATAAATGTGAATACAGCCACTAAATACATAATATAATTGAATAAAAATATTTTAGATAAAAATGATGCCACATAGTGGTTTTACAATTATTGCGAAAAAATAAAATTATAATCCCTGTACAGCAGAATGTACATAATTATATTTGTATGAAGCAACAAAAAACTCGCGAGCTTTGTTATCGTAAAATTTTTAGATACTTAGAATTTCGCACGAACTGTGTAAGTACTTTAAAATCAATTTTATTACTAAAAAATAAAACTAGATGCCCGTTATTATTTCAATATTTTTCCAAGTGATCACTAATGTAAAAGCTCACTAAAAAGGTTAAAACTTATTCAAAACCGGGTAGTAAAGCTGCTATTATGCACGGTATCCCGAAACTAGTGGTACAAGCGAGAAACTAGTGAATCTATGGCAGTGCACAGTGAACCAAAAGAATAAAAAAGTAATTTTCATACTCCGTACTTTTTTATCGACAACTAAACAAAAACTGTTGGAACCAAACAAATTTTGATAGACAATAGGTAAACAACTGATATTATTCCCGTAGCTACCGCTGTTTTTCAAATTTGACTTCAAAATTAAAACTTTCACTGGATTCACAACGATATAATAAATAATATAATAAGTGTTATTTCAAAACATTCAATTGCAATTCGTTAACTTTCATTTTGAACTACGCTAAAAGGTTTAATTGTAGTTTTCAGGCTATGTAAATTCTCCAAAGTACAACAGTAGCGCACTTCTGTTGAAATATATTTCCCTTTGACTCATTATCTGAGATATTTCTTCCTGCAAATTTCTAAAAGGTCTCCAGTGGGTGTTTATTAATTCTACACTACATAAACTACAGCGACTTTACTCGTTCTGCCCTTCTCATTAAATTTTAGTTGATTTGATTTTCCTTTAACATTATTGTAATAAATGCTCAAGTCGTTTGAGTGTAAATGAATAAATGAGTATTTTCAAATGTTGTGCATGGTTATATATATTGTTTTAAATGAAGCACAAGAGTCCCATCTGCTGCCGTCTGGAGCCAGTGAGACTACGGCATCCCCAATTGGGGTATGTTGTGAAGCTGAAGGTAGTGAGGAGTGGAAGGAGATGGGGAAGAGGAAGGAAGTACCTATTATGCAGGATGTCAGATTTGGTCATCAAACACGGCTAAAGCCATTTCAAGCAACGTTTCAATTCAGAATGGTGGTCTTACACCAGGGCGATATTGCGAGTTTCTTCCACTCTGGAGCGTGCCGCAAATTATTTTAAATGAATAAATTGTGAAATTACACAAATTAATCAAATAAACTTCTTCTAACACAGCAAAGTGGTAAAAACTAAGTATTTTATTAATTTTAATCAAATAAAATTTGCGAGTCAAGAGCCTTACCGCTGGACTACGCCGGCCATCGAAAAAATATTAATTTAATTTCCATTATTTTTACGTACATGTTTATATGGATTCCATTTCCGTTAATTTAAAATACATGTTTATATGCATTCCATTTGTGTTACTTTCACGTACATGTTTATATACGTTCCATTTTGTTTACTTTTACGTTCTACCTATAAGTTTCCACCAATAACAATGTTGGATTTGCGATTTTGTGGTTTTGCGGTAGTGCTTTTTAAAGTTACGTTTCTGCATTTTTACTTTTTTTGAGATTAAGAAATATAGCATACAAGAAAAATAAATGTATTTCATTACAAATCATTGAATTTTCCGAAAATTCAGACTTTAAACTTTAAATCATCAAAAGGAATTTAAAATAAGCCAACAAGACGATTTTCAATTTTTATCAGATTGTTCTTCGGGAACTTCGAAATGCATTCCATCTCCGTTACTTTTACGTGCATGTTTATATGGATTCCATTTTCGTTCATTTTAAGTACCTACATGTTTATACCCATTCCGTTACTTTTACGTGCATGTTTATATGGATTCCATTTTCGTTCATTTTAAGTACCTACATGTTTATACCCATTCCGTTACTTTTACGTTTACTTATAAATTTCCACCAATACCAGGTTACTACAAGTCTGGATATATTTTTTTAGTTCAGTAATTCTGGAACTAACTACCACGGGACTGATATAAACTCTGTAAACTACTATAGTTTTAATATGGTTTCAATTTTTTTTTTAATATCCTCGACTCTGTGCAAAAACGGGCGGTCCGTTTGATAGATTCTCCTTTCTTAACAGACGGATTGCAATCTTTAGAGCACAGGCGTCGGGTGGGAATACCGGTTTTACAATGGAAGATGCTCCGAGGAACTAGCGTCATTGATCCCTTCGGCACCGGTGCATAGTCGCGAAACACGCCAAACGCGTGCCCAACATTTGTACACGGTTGACATTTGTCACATGAGAACGGCTCTTTCTTCGACTCGTTCTTGTGTTCGACAGCTCGGCTGTGGAACGATTTGCCGGCCTCTGTGTTTACTCCTTCCTACAACATGGTTCTCTTCAAGACCAATGTTCATTCCTTCCTCTCCCCAAAAAGACCCTCCACACAGCATCTCAGATGACACCCTGAGGGAAATTATTTTCCTCAGGGCCTCCTGTGTGGAGTTAATGTCAAAAAAGGCCAAAAGTATTATATCGTTTTTTTTATTATTTTTGGGTTGTTATGCCGTGTTGCGCTTCTTCTAGGGCAGATTGCGGTGAGCGGGTGTTCAAGTATGACAGAAGTGATACCGCGTTGCGCCCGTTAATCCTCTTAGGGCCGTCATATCGGTACAAAGATTACTAAGGCCCTCCGTTCATGGAGATACTTACAATCTACGTAATTGTGACGAAACCACAAGTACCCTGCTGATATACCACTTTTTAATGCTAGTCTCCGTACACGGCGCTATCCGAAATGTACTGAACTTGATCATTTTTCACGTGCAGCCGTGGAGTGAACACGCTGTCATGCGATGTCATATGACTTTTTTTCCAACATCTTCTTCTTTGCGTGCCGTATCAGGTCCCCCCGACGTTGGCGATCACTCTTGAGAATGTCTCTCTGTCTTGCGCTGCCCGGAATAGCTCCTCCACACTTCTAATGCCGGTCCACTCTCGTATGTTACGCAGCCAAGACATTTGTCTCCTACCAGGCCCTCGGCGACCCTCTATCTTGCCTTTCAATATCAAACAACATCAATCCATGCTTTCTCAACTAAATCGTTTCTTACGTATTCTGGTAAAGTATAGTTATGTAAACATGCATTTTTTCCACTTCCAGAACAAATCTAACATTACTTTCATGTTCTGACGCTATTTCTGTCAAACGTCAAACGAATAAGTATCAGACACAAATGATGCGAGCGTCGCGTGCGATCAGCACTGTCGGTATCGTGATACTGATTGGAAACCGACAGCCACCGCGTAGCGCCGTGAACGGGCACCAGCTAAATCGTACGGGGGGTACTTACGATCGGCGCGTATGATACGCGCACGAGGATCGAGTATCTTGTAAGTATCTCCGTGAACGGAGGCACTTAAACTAATGTGGTTTTCGGCGTTTAGTTTTGATGTAGCCGTCAAATGCCGGATACCAAGAAGTGTAGTTCAGAACACCGCTCATGGGATGTGTAGGCACGTCGTCATCACTCAACAGCATCTAATTCTATCATCTTGATGAAAATTATCCCGTTAGTATTCCCTTGTTAGTTGTTAACAAGTATTCATCAGAAGCAGTTAGTCATCAGAACTAGTGATGGGTAAATTTACGGGAATTTATTTATGGAGAATATTCCCGAAACTTGAAATATTGCGGGAATGAGGTTGTCTCCTACGACAAAATGTCATTTGCTTACAAATATATCATATTACTTAAAGCATGCTGAGCACAAAACTTTTTAGAAATTTTGAAAAATACCGAAGATAACCATCAACATGTTGATATGCTTGGTGTAACTCTAAGTGACCAGCTCAGGTACGGGGGCTCCATTGAAACCAGAGTTAAGTTAGCCTCTCAGAAACTGGGCGTACTGTACAAGGCCCGCAGATACTTTAATAGTACCCAACTGCTAACCCTGTACAAATCGCAAGTGCGCCCCACGGTTGAATTTGGCAGCCACCTCTGGTCTGGAGCTCCAAAATACCTTAAAAAAAACCTTGACTCTGTGCAGAAACGGGCGATCCGTTTGATAGATTCTCCCATCTTAACAGACGGACTGCAATCTTTAGAGCATCGGCGTCAGGTGGGAATGCTGTCCTTGTTCTACCGGTATTACAATGGAAGATACTCCGAGGAACTAACATCATTGATCCCCTCGGCACCGGTGCATGGTCGGGAAACACGCCAAACACGCGCCCAAAATTTGTACACAGTTGACATTACGCACATGAGAACGGGTCGTTTCTATGACTCGTTCTTGAGTTCAATGGCTCGGCTGTGGAACGATTTGCCGGCCTCTGTGTTTCCTCCCTCCTACAACATGGGTCTCTTCAAGACCCATGTTCACTCCTTCCTTTCCTCCTTCCGACCCTCCACACAGCATCTACAAAGATGACATAGGCCCTGAGGAAAATTATTTTCCTCAGGGCCTCCTGTGTGGAGTTAATGTAAAAAAATATATATATATTTCCGGCCGGCCAATGTCAATGTAGATATACAATGAATGGTGCGTCAGTACTGCAGCACTGCCATTCGAATTATGAAATGTGTCTCCTGTGACGTTATGCGACACGATTGTATGCGTTTTACCAAAGTTTTTTTTACAATTATTTCTGGCTTTTACCCTTCAAGAGTGTTCTAGGCCATCATTTAAAATTATAGAGAAGTGAAAGGTGAATTTATTTATTAATTTTATTTAAATTGGTAAATTTAAAACATTTTATGAACATTGGAGCCGAGTTCAGACTGAGAAGAGAATGAGATATTGAATGGAGGGGAGGCAATTTTAGATAACGCTTGATAGAAGAGAGGATATTTGTTTAGAGAGGGACATCCAAAAAATATGTCTTCTAAATTCCCATATAAATATTCTAGACTATAGAATGTGCAATCTGTAAGTCAAGGAAGCGAATTTTAAAAAGGTGAGAAGGAACGGATCAATGTCCGAATTTCATTCGAATAAGTGGGAAAATTTCTTTTTTGGAAAAATGGGTAAATTGTTGAAACTGAAACGATTTTAATAGGACAGTCCTTTGAATTGAGGCGAAGCAGGATCCCTTAGTGACTTGCAATATGCCAATACTCTTCGCAAACATTACGAGATCTATTTTTGATGATGGAAAAAATGTCAGATAGGGGAATGTGGTTTACGAGGGTAACAACAGGGTCAGACGCTCCTTGTTTCGCCAAGATATTAAAGCCCACAACTTCGTCATTTTTGGAGATATCGAAAAACTATTTTTACTATTATGGGTGTATTTAAGTGTGTGTAAGCAGATCAAAGATACAGTACGTACAGTTTATTTAAAAAATTACATACGAACATACCGCATCATAACTTTATATTTAATATGAACAATTGTATAAGAAAGTGTAGAGGGAACAAGTAACGATTTACAAGGCTATGTGTTTTCTGGCAGTTTAGAGCAGAATGATCTGGATGATTTTCGTCGCGGCGCAAGAGTGACTTGTGATAAAGGCGGATTCCTATAGGTGTATGGGGGACCAATAGGACTGCTGCGCGACTGCAGATCGATGGCTTGTTCTTCCTCCACACCGTCTTTATTAACTTTTTTAAATTTAATACATTTTCATCAAAAAATAAAACGTCATTCAAAATATTTGTAAAAATTAATTCCCGACTTTGGGGAATAAAAATCAGGTCAGGGAATATTCCCCGGTTGCCGTCACTAATCAGAAGTAGATTCGATTCGTCCTATTCGCAACACGATTAATCGCCATTGTATCGAAAACGTTTGCAATACATTTTTCCGATTATAATTGCGTTACATCCCTAACCAAGAATCATTGGGCTAATCGGAAATTCGATTCCTTTGTATTAATATGATAACAATGAACATAATTGGATTTCCCTCGCTCAAATTAGCATTTATATTCCGCGCCGATTCATATTATTATTAATATCACATTCCGCCATCGACACTTTTATCGCGTTTGGAATATCGGTACTGCAACGCTGATAACATCCAAATAATGTTTTATTCATTTCAGAAATTAGTGACTTTGTGATAGAGCACTGTGAAATTAAACATTTTAACTTTTGTTCGTCGTTTTAACTAAAACAAACAAGATGACATACTTTTTGTACATCTTTTTAACTAACATGCACATATTGTCCCAATACATAAATCTGGCGATCAATCTTCTGTGAAAAATTATCGACCAATTAGTATATTATCATGTTTTGCAAAAGCCTTTGAATCTATAATCTATAGTTCCATATTCGCACACTTTAAACCACAATTATGCATCAATCAACATGGATTTGTTCCTAACAGATCCACAAATTCCAATCTTCTCGATTTCTGTGATTATGTTTGCAATGCGTTTAATGAAAGAACTCAGGTAGATGCTATTTACACAGATTTTCAAAAGGCTTTTGATAAAGTAAATCATTTTATTTTACTACAGAAGCTTGGTCGTATAGGTATTCACGGTGATCTATTTAGGTGGCTTAAATCCTATTTGGAAAACAGAACACAGCTCGTTCTTATAAATGGGTATGAGTCACCTCCCGTAATTGTAACCTCTGGTGTACCCCAAGGGTCCAATCTTGGCCCTCTGCTTTTCTTAATTTTCATTAATGACCTAGGCCCCATGTTACGCTGTGATTTTGTTTTATTTGCCGATGATTTAAAGATTTATCGTAAAATTTCCAATGATTCTGACCAAGTTATGCTTCAAGAAGACCTTTTCACACTACATAACTGGTGTATTCAGAATGATATGTTTTTGAATATTGAAAAATGTTACATTATGACTTTCAGCCGTAACAGAATGCAAAAAGATTATGCATATTCCATAAATAATGCTCGATTAAATGCAGTTACAACCATCAGAGATTTAGGAATCATTCTTGATTCAAAATTTAAATTTGATGTACACGTCAGTGATATCACGACTAAATCCTTGAAAATGATGGGGTTTATACATAGAATATCTAAACCATTTAAAAAACCCCAATCCATTATAACCCTATACAACTCATTGGTCAGAAGCAAATTAGAATATGGTAGTGTTATCTGGAATCCACACTACTTAAAATATTCAAAAACTATTGAATCTGTGCAAAAAAAATTTCTGAGATTGTTATCATTTAAACTTGGACTAAATGCCTTACTCCAATCTTACGAGGAACGACTCCAATATTTTAAGTTTACAACTCTGGAAAAAAGAAGAAAAGTTGCTGACTTAATGAGTCTATACAAAATCATTCATGATAAGCTTGAAACAACTCACTGCCTGAGCAATATTCTTATTAAGGTCCCCAATAGACGTAATTTAAGGAATCAGAATATATTTTATCTTGAATTATTTAAAAACAATATTGCATACTTCAATCCACTGTCTCGGATGTGTCGACTGTATAATTCCATTGAATGTAACCATATAGACATCTATGCAAATAGTCTCGCTTACTTTAAAAAGCAAATTAACAATAGACTAACCTAACATGTAATTGAGAATTGAAAATACTTATCTTAATACTTATCTTGAACTTGAATGTGAATGGCTGTTCTTCACTCTATTTGTACTTTACTTTTTTTGTTTTTCTGTTTTTTTACATCGTATATCGATCTTTTTTTATCTTTGTTATCTCTATATTGTATCATCACTATTTTTGTTATCTCTTTTTATACCTCCGTTTATATTTTGATATTCCTAATTTCTGTTAACAACTATTAAACTGTGCATTCTGTGAACATTTTTAAGTGGACTATTAACATGTACGCTTTTTACAATGCTAATCCAATGACTTTTTTCTGTTAATACTCTGTAAATGTTCCAAAACAATAAATAAATAAATAAATAAACATAACTTTATGAACATCGTTTTATTTAACATAAATCAATAACTAACTTTTTAAACAGTGTTTTCTCTAACATAACTAAAAAAATTGGTGCATCGTTATCACAAACATAAAAGAGATAACACATGATTTCTTCATGGTTTGAGCTAATTTAAACAAGATAATATCAATTATTATAAGCAATAATTATCAGCCTGAAACACTCATCAACATTGAAAAATCTTCCGAGAAAAGATACTTGCCGCCAACGGGACTTGAACCCGTGTCCTTCTGATTGCCGGTCAGCTGCTCTTGACCACTGAGCTATGGGGATAATAATAATTGTTACCCTTTGTGCTATGCATAAAAATCTTGTCTATACGTTAGTTTATAAATTAAAAATAATAAGATAATATCATTCAAGCTTCATCATTTTAACAAGATTCATAATTTATTTAAACTCCATGTAAATTATTTCTAGTAAATATTTTGGTTAATAATTTCGTTCTGTTTGAAATACGAACGACGCGTCGCATCGATTAATTTGTTCGTACAAAAATACTAAAATCGTGATTGAAAAATGGGAGGATCGCGATTAAAAGATGGATGGGAGTAGGAGGGTGAAAATTTGGGGTTATACCTACCTATTTTTTGATGCCAAAAAAAAAAATAGGACATTTTTTTCTGGATAAGGACACTAATCATCTAGCGGTATAAAATATACTTTACGACCTAATCTCGTACCTACCAAATATACATAAAAAAATCATAAAAATCGGTCAAGCCATTTTGGAGGAATGCGAACACAAACGCCGTGACGCGAGATTTTTTTAAATATATATATAGATATTTTATCTGTCAGTAGCAATGTTTAAAACAAAAGAAATGAACTTATTAGATGTAAACTTTCTTCAAATGTAAACATTCAGTAACTGGGGAAACTTTAAAGGGTAATAAGTAGACATCGGATTATATGCATTTGCATATTTGCATATGCAAATGCATATAACTCTCTAATTACGACGTTAATGCATATTTCAGCCTTTTTTTCCCAAATCGTGCATATTTCGTTTAATAGCGGGAGGTATCATCTACGTTTAGGGAGCCAGGTGACGATGACGCGTAGGGCACGAGCGCGGTGGCTGACTGAACTGAGAACTGATTGACCCGAGCGAGCGACTATACAAAATTACGCAAACGACTACGACTACGCAAATTTACTACACACTACCTGCTTAGCTCACGGGTTTCATCGCCTTGCAGAAGAGATACGGCAAGAGTATGGGAATGTTAATAAATTGATTTCCTCTACAAAAAAAAGTGTTTTTAAAAGCACCATCGCGTGTGCAGTCTTATAAAGAGCAATTTCCAAATCTAGCATTGCCGCCAGAACCCATTATTACTCGATGGGGTTCTTGGCTAAAGGCAGTATTATTTTTCTATGCTGAACATTTTGAGGCCGTAAAACAAGTAGTTGGGCGATTTGACAGTTCTGAGACCATTGCAATTCATTCACGCAATATAGCATTTGAAGACGCATCTATTAAACAGAATATCGCCCTCATCTCAACACATTTCCACAAGTTACCAGATGCCATAAAAAAATTGGAAACAAAAAACTTTCCTCTATTTAAAGCAATAGAAATACTGGAAACAATGATCGAACTCGCCACCGCTCTTCCTAATTCAATATCAGAAAAGATTCGTAAAAAGTTAGACTCTATTTTGCTTAAAAACCCGAGTCTTGAAGACATGAAGAACATTAATGCCTACATCAAAGGCACAGGTCATACATACCCTCTCTAAACGGGTATCTCCAGAAATGGCGCCAAATTTTAAATTTTGTCCTATGATGTCAGTTGACATAGAGAGGTCATTTTCGGCGTACAAATTAATACTGTGTGACAAACGTCACAAATTTGTGCTCGAAAATTTGGAAAAATACTTAGTTGTATATTATCACAAAACTATGCATACTTTTAAGAATATTTCGCTGTTTGTGTTCGGTCTTTAATTAAAATATATAAAAATATAAATGGTTTTTTTGATTTTGCATTGTGCATATTTTGGGCAAATCAAGAGTTTTTAGTGCATATTTCAGCCTTTTTTAGTGCATATTTGCATGCATATTTTGGCACTTTGTTAGTGCATATAATCCGATGTCTAGTAATAAGTAATAACCATTAATAATTTCCGAAATTTTACTCTAAAATCAATAAGGGCATGAGTAATAAAATTAAGAGCACCTACATTTATACAAATAATATAAATATATCGTCTGCAAGTGGCTTAACCACAGAAGTCGAAACAGCTGTCAAGTGTGATAATAATTACAAAGCAGAACTTATTTATAAACTGTTTATTTCTATACGCTTTATAATTTCCCTGACTGGGTTCGGTTTTGCCGGATCTGGTTAACTTGTTATTGCTAATTTATGTGATGTTCTCAATATTACAGTGTTTCATTTTATGATTAAATTCGAGGCATGGTTTATATTGAGGAAAATATCTCCTCCAAGCCAACCGCAAAACTGAACTTACAGCGGCAGTTTATTAAGTCATAATATTCTGCGGTCGGTTTAGTGGTCTGTAAAAATTGTATCCACAAAAGTAAAATGAAATCTCCCGTGATATTTACGGCCAGCGTTCCTGTTGAATGCTTCATTGCCGGCTTACTTGGGAATGTGTGTAATACGTGACGAGGCATCTGTTGGCATGGTAATGCGAGTTTTCATCCCGCCTCAAAATATACCCGACAAAATATCCTCCGACAAAATATCCTACGGACAAAACATCCCCCAACAAAAAAACTACTAAAACTTACGTAACCTAACCTAACCAAAAAATGGGATAAAAATAATACAGACATCGTAAAGGCAATAAATACAGTCTAACGTCTGTTAGTTCATATCGTACGGACATGTTAGTTAAAACTATGTACAAAAAAGACAAGTTAATACAGACATCTTGTAAAGATAATAAATTATTGTTTAAAAACAGTAAAATGGGACAAAAATAATACAGTTAACAATAATTTAACACCTAACCTAACCTACCAAAAAGGGACAAAAATAATACAGGCATCCTGTAAAGACAATAAATTATTTATTTTTAATTTTTTAAACGTTATGAGTAAAATCTCAAATTATAATATTTAATTAAATGAAGACAATATTAGCGAAACTCTATCGAAAATCTGGAGACAGAAAAATCAGAAAAGATATTAGCTCCGCTGGGACAATATCTCGTGTCCCAGCGGAGCCAATATCTTTTCTGATTTTTCTGTCTCCAGATTTTCGATAGAGTTTCGCTAATATTGTCTTCATTTCATTAAATACAATAAATTATTGTTGAAAAATAGTAAAATGGGACAAAAATAATCCAGATAACAATAATACAGATAACAATAATTTATCGTCTTTACAGGATGTCTCTATTATTTTTGTCTCATTTTTTTGAAAAATAGTAAAATGGGACAAAAATAATACAGATAGGTAACAAAAATGTCTTTACAGGATGTCTGTATTATGTTTATCCCATTTTTATGTTAGATTAGGTTAAGTTTGTGAAATTATTGTTTATCTGTTTTTTTTTGTCCCATTGTTAGTTAGATTAGGTTTTGTTATGTTAAGATCTCTATGATACAACATAAAACTATTGTCTATGGTTGATCCGGAAATGGGATCACACTTTGTACTCTCTGTTCAACATGTCAACTAGTATTCCAATAAATGTTATCTCAAATAAATAAATCTTTTAATGTTAATAGCGAACATTATAATATGGTGTCAGAAGTGGGATAGTAGATAGTAGATATTTTGTTGGGGGATGTTTCGTCCGTAGGATATTTTGTCGGAGGATATTTTGTCGGGGATGTTTAGTCACGGGATGAAAAGTCGCGGAACCGTTGGCATTACCGACTTTTCATACTTTGATGCAGCCTTTTGATGCCGAGATCCGACTACGTAGCGCGGGTAGTGGATTCTTTTGACTACGACGTAATATTATTTGCCGAGTTTATAAAGAATATGCTAGAGCTACCGAGTAGATTTTCAATGAGCTCCTTTTATGCACTTGATAGAAAATATTATCATGTTCTTTCATGAAACTATCAGGGGCACTCCTGAGCTCTAGTGGGTATTGAATTTCAGATTTGATTATTTTATCAGAGAAGCTCTCCTTTATTAAATGTATCTCCTATGTTATTTTTGCATCCTGGTATTATTAACGACCCCGATGTATGCCAAAGAATGGCTTTCCTTGACTATGGGTCAAATTTGCTGAAAGAAAGGCAAATAAGGATATTTAAAAATACTAATAAGGAAGTTGAGTGAAAAATATTTTGACTTATCCTATTAATATCATAAAGGCGAAAGTTTGTATGGATGTATGTTTATTACTCTTTCACGCAAAAAATACTGAATGAAAAATTCTTTCATTATTAGAAAGCTACGTTATTTGCGAGTAATATAGGCTGTATATATTGGTAAGCTCTGTCGTTATAAATTTGCCAAATTTGTAACATATAAAAACGTTGACACAAACTATGTGACATATTAAAAAGGGAAATCTACTGTATCTAATTATATTATATGTAAGGTAGGTTATAATGAATTTACTGAATGAATTTAGGCTAAGCTCTAGTGGTAGGTAGCATGTGAAATCATCAGGCAAATCTATAATGAAACACTCTTATTAAATATGATAATTTAATAAAACATAATGTTAGATTTACATGACATATAGACTCTACGATGATAAAATAATTAATCTCAGAACGTGGTGTCTGCTCGAAGATAACAGAACAAATTATTAACACGTTGAAAATAAAAAGAATCTACTGTGGATGTCATAATAATTAAAGGCGCCAGTCGTTTTTGGCGTTATGAAATTATTTATTATACGTTTATTGTCCAGACGAAAAGCAAAGCGTTGCTTAGTGTTCTCAAAAGTTGTCTTGACAGAAGCAAATTCCCTTGATATCTTGAACGAAACTATTCCTTTGTTAAGAATATTATGAACTAAATATACAATTTGGCTGTCCTGAAACGGGTATTCTGCCCAGTTGGACAGACAAATGATCACATTGTAATGTATTGTTAATATATATGCATATGTAAATAAATAAATAAATAAAAAAAATTAAAAAAAGTACCATAGTAATTATTTGACGTGCGCTGTCATTTTTGTTTAGAGGTTACTATGGAGATCCCTTTGAAAGTTAAAATTATACTAATATTATAAATGTTAAACTGCGTGTGTTTGATTGTTACTCTTTAATTGGTGGCACGCGACCTGTTTTAAAAATGAATGTAACGGGTATGGAGGGGGCGGTGAGAGATGGGAGGGGGAGGGGCGATAGAGGGGTGGTTGGGTGAAGTGGGGAGGGGGGCATGTGGAGTGGGGATGGGGAAGGTGAAGGAGGCGGAGTAGTGGGAACCCCCCTAATACTATGCGAGTGAACCGGGGGCAAAAGCTAGTAAAAAATATGTTCATGTAGGTAGATAAAAAATATCGATTCCAATTATATAAATATATTTCTATAGTATTATTCTTAGAATTAATTAAACGTTCTTAAAAAATGATTAAAAAGCTATAAACTAAAAACGCTTCATGATTGGTCGAAAGAATTCTGACGTCATCTGTACGCCGGTTTGTAACATCATTGGCATCATGATCGTGCATCTCTTTCTATTGCATGAGAGATGGTTTGTTTATGATGAGAGCGGTATAGACCAAACAGTTTTGCTTGCTATCTTGTTACGAATCTTTTAATTTAAGTAAATCCTCGATGACATTGAACGAGTTTACAAGCTAACCGCTGGGAAATTCACTATCTGTCCGTAATCTCGTATTACTAGCTAACTAGCAAATTGTGGACAATCTACGAAAAAAGTTGAGAGGTGGTCAACTTTGCTTTCTACCCGCTAGCGTTTGCCTGAATATGGCGGCCCACCAACAGCTGATTTCGTAACTGTCAGAATTCGTTCGCACGGGAGTCGTAATTCTCGCTACTACTGGCTAGCGTGTGGCTCTAGCCACGAGCTCAAATTTTCTACAAAATGTCGACAGAATTGGTTTGAGCGGGAGTCGTTATTCAAAAATTCTAACTTTAAAACTTAATTTAACTATGAAATCTTTATAATTATTTTTAATACCATCAATTCTGATAGATGGTTAACATAGAAAAAGAATACTGGAATTCCTTATTAAGGATTAAAAAATCTCCTTGCAAAATGCTCAAGCGACGTGTTTTTCGGAGTTCAAATGACGTCACACACACACCGCTCTTACCACCACTCTTACCGCTCGTATTCCACTCGTTTTGGCGGCCTTAATAAAATTTATGCTTCGAGAATTAATTTAATTATAAAAAGGAACTTAAAAAAAAACTAGTATTTAAGTTTGAATGTGAACATTGATAAAAAAAATATAAAATGGACTGAACTTCCTTATTCGGGTTGTCTGTGAGTGATTGAAGCTCTGGTTCAAGGAACTCTAATTCGTTGTGAATTTAAGTATGCATACAAGCAGTAAAATACCTACCTATAATATATTGTCTTGGTAACAAATATTTAAACAATATGGATGTATCTGATAACAATTTGAATTTGGCAAACTACAAACGCCGTATGTGCCAACCATTTCTACCTACACATTTATAAACTATTGCGAAAGCCAATTTTAAACATTTTTAATATATTAAAATAAAAAAAAATATAAAACTTATTACCACTTTAATTTATTGACCGTAACCGATTTCAGCCTGTTACGGCCGTCTTCAGACTGGTACATATACACAAATATGGGGGATGGGCGGTCTACAAAAACAAAAATATTAAACATTTTTATTAATATTATTGTTCATTTGGTGGATATTGGCAGATTCTATTTTTACTTAACTTACATTCTATGTTTCCTATTCTGTGCCAACTCTTATATTTTATAATTGTTTCTTATATTTTATGTAACCTATATTTTGTTTCTTATATTTTATGTAACCTGTATTTTGTTTCTTATATTTTATGAAACCTATATTTTGTTTCTTATGTTTTATGCTACCTATATTTTGTCAACTCTTTATTTTAATTGTAATGTTTAAAAATGCATGTACTGCATTATATTTACAAACCCTTTTAAACGTTTAAATAATAAAATTGAACAATATTTTTACAGAAAATTATTTTAATTGTAATTTTCAAATTTGGAAATTTCCTGTCAAGAATTTAGGCAACAGATAAAGTTCACATTTTAAAGAAGCGTTATTTACTAACTAACTAGATTTACTAAAGTAATATCCTGTGATTTTCACGGGTCTGTGCAAGCATCTAATCTACTAAATTGACACCTTTTTTTTGCACCGATGTTACATACCCAATAATAATATTATTAAATGTAATGAACACGATACAGAAGGTACGCTTCGCTTGATGTTTTGGACAAGCAGATCAAATGTGCAACAAAGTGGCAAACAGCGACTTGAACGAAAATACTTGATAATCAATTCGGTTTCAATCTTCCGTCACATACCCAATAATATCATATCCTGTAACTAACGATAATATCGGCTTTAGTTTCAGCAGAATTCAATCAAATGGAATCTGTGACGTGGGCCGTGAGTCATTATTCGACACGGTTAGTTTATTTTGATATGCGCTGATAACGTGATTAAAGCCATGATGGTAAATCAATACCCATTTCCCATCAACCATAAACAAATTCGGCATCGCTCTCGACTCGCTGCTATACAGTTTAAATGCTTTCACTAAAACACTGGCGAGCGATGGAAGCGGGAACCCCAAATAAATAATTTTATTTGCATAGGAGGAATTCCCAGTATGCTTTTTACTAAGCCCATTTTGAAGAGAACCGGACTGCTACAGCGCGTAAGCTTCTCAGAATGATCTATTTCAATTTGGATGCCACTCTTATAATTTTCTTTTGCTTCTCTTTTATACAGGTAAAATTATCTAGGGTCCGTAACTGAAGTGTCACGAATTTAACATTTGTTCGAAAGATTTTTCTCAGTTTATGACTCATTCTCATTATGTTATGATTTATTCATTTCGAGGTTATCAAACAATGCTAATTTCGGTGTGTAATGTGTTTTGATGTACGCGATGTGAAATATTCCTGCATAGTGTAATGCGTTGAATTGTGCATGTTTTAATTCAAAATTAGAACTTATGTGGGAACTAAGCGATAAAGTAGGTAGGTACTAAAAATATTTATGTTATAATTCTGTATTTGAAATTTGAATATCCTTTGTGACAAATCTAAATCTAACACCGTCGTTTTTCAATATAAAGCCAAATTAAACATGAAATAATTTTCATTTTATCCTCACGAAGAAATCATTGGTTTTGAAACATGTTGATAATTTTGATAAAATTGTGGTGTATATGTCGCAGGCCAATCGTAAAATCAGGCAGATCATCACTTCAAGATGTGGCCAGGCACATCATGATCTGCCTGATTTTACGATCGGCCCACGAATTGATTTTTTTTTCATTTAATTAAAACGATGCCGCTAAATGAATTTGCGATTATTGAAGGAAGATATTTTATTTATACTGTCGATGATGGCTTTTATTTATTTGTTTTTACCGATGTTCCTCATTTACATGAGATCAATCCAGTTATAATTATAACCATCTGTAAAATTATGCCATGTTAAAAAAATCTGTAAAAGCCCCCGGGCATCTTTTTAAAAGAAAATTATTTAATTTATTAGTGGCCATTGTGATCAGAGCAATTGTCATCGAAAAATACGACCGTTTTTTATATCCTCTAGGAACAGGGCACGAGAGTTTAATACGTAAGCATGGGACAAGTGTTTGAAACTTTTTTATTATATTTTGTATTCCTTCTATTCTTTTTAGTTCCTTAATTTTTCTTCTTTTTTTTACAAATCATGTTCCATATAAGTTCACACTCATAATAATTTGACTGTCCTTAATAAGTTGGGCAGTCAAATTTGTCAAACATTTCAAAAATTGTGTGTATAAACGTATAATCTTGTACTAAATAAAAATAAATAAGTTACCATTCAGAGTGCCCGGTTTTATAGCTCGCCATTGTGCTTCACGTGTCTCTAAGCAATGACGGTTCCATACGAATAGACCCATATGCTTTCAGCCGAAATCTGGCTCAATCAAATAATTGAATTTGCTCCGATCAAATACAGTCCACAAGGCGGGTTGCCATTCGCCTTTATGGCTTACTCGAGTTATTCGCATTAGGTCGCCGTTGTCTAGGTATTGCGGACAGCATTCAAAATTAGCACTATCTATTAGCTCGTTTGTGATGTCACTGTTGTTTGTCATGCGGTTTCATTTGTCACGGGAAAAGGTTGCATTACTTAATTAATTTTATTAAATACATTTGACCTTCGCCAATGATCATTTGAATCTATAGAAAGTTTTTCGAATACGACACGACGCACGTATATAAAAATTACATCAATTTTAGATTAACATTATCCAGTATGCTGGAGGCATTTTTGGGTGTGCATATGCACCACACGAGAATCTTTTCGTACAGAGCAGATGTGTCTATTTCTATCGGAAGTCTATTCGAGGAATCCTATTCTGAGGAATGGACTTTCAATTTGGGAGGTGGGTTTGGGTACCGCTGTCCCGGGAACCATTTATTAGATAACCAAATCCTCTGCCATAGGTGGTTCACCACGTTTGGTGACTTAGCAGGGGTGCCCGGGGTCATGGGGTGAGATTTGTCCGGGTCTTGGCGGCGGATGCGTTTGCCCACCAGCTGCATGGCGGGCCGGATTGGGAGAGAATGGTTGAGGGAGTCGCTTTGACTTCTCCAGCCGTACTGTTTCGGAACATCGCCTTGCACCGCAGTGGGAGAGATGGAATAATACATCCATCACTCGTGGACACACCGACCCCCAAATTCCTACCTACCCTAATATCATTTTCCTTCCCAGAACTTCCCGTCCTTCTCCCTCCACACAACTTCTCCGAAGATGACATAGGCCCTGAGGGGAATTATTTTCCTCTGGGCCTCCTGTGTGGAGCTAATGTAAAAAAAGACTGTAATAAATTAAAAGGATTGGAAATACTTCTATGTTAGTCACTGCATATTTCTGTAGTTTCAAGCGATATTTCTACAATAAATGGTTGTCTCACAGGCCGATATTTGAGATGATTTTCCTCTAAGGAGTTAATGCATGGTATCTCCTAATTTTGTTGACTATTGTGATACGATGAATGATAATGGTTTGAGGAGGAGTTGGCGGAGATGGTTTTGAAGTATCTGTTTATTAAAATTAACAATTGCAATAAACTCTGGCCGAGATGTGGTATTTCCGGCGTTGCCTAGACTCTTCCGCATATTGCACATTTGTGTTTGCATTCAACTCAACACCTCTGTTAATGATCATTCTGATCATGAAATTATTGGAATTGTCTGCGGCAAATAGGTTGCTCAATGTTTAGGATTCGTCAAGGCAAATTGCACGATCCAGGAAAACAATGAGACTGGTACTTATTTATTTATGTATTATTTTTATTTTAGTAATGTGTACGTTTAAGTTTACTATTTCTATTTTTATCTCAAGAAGAATATACTTACCAATGTTTATTTCAATCTTCTTTAAATTATCTTTTTATTCTTTATTTCTTACCTTACTTTTATATTTTTATTTTTATCTGTTTTTAGTTTTATTTATCCCTTACTATGTTATTTTTTTTTCTTTCCTTTTATATTTTATTATCTGTTTATATAAAATAATATTTCATGTATGACTACCTAACACGGGCAATAGCCTAGTATGGTAGTTAAAAAATGGCAAAAATGTATCATGTAAACATTTATGAAATAATAAATAAAAAAAATAATATAAAATAATTGCTAATTAATTATAACATTTCATATTGCATACTAAATATATTTTTTTCCACTTTGATGTAGCTCCTACAATATATCTTGAACCTTCCAATTGGTGCGGACTTTCAAATTTTTGGTAGCGTGTTATAAAATTTCACCCCTTTGTACAGTAGGTATAACTGTTCTGCGAATTCGCTTTGTCCTTTTTGTAGCCTGATTTCTTTGTACATCCTTGTTATGTCTGTGAATGTCCTTGTTGTGTATAATTTTATTTCAGAAGTACTTTGGTATCGGGTTGTTTACTATTTTATGGATAAATATCATCGTGTTCAAGGTCAGCGTCTGTTTCACGGTTAGCCAATTTAGTTCCTTTAACATTTTATTATCTTGTGAAAATCTATATCGCCGAAGTATTATTCTCTTTGCCCTGTTTTGGAGAATTTGAAACTTATTTTCTAGTCGTTCGTTACACAGGAAAATGATAATTCAGCAGTTGAGCAATAATTGAGTTGTAAATAGTGATGGCAGTTTCTCTGGAAAGTTTTTGGGAAGAATTCGGCAAAATATACCCAATTTTCTTTTGGGTATATTCAGCATGTTTGTTAAAGGTTAGCTTGGAATCTAATATAACTCCTAAGTATTTTTATTCAGTAACATTTTCAATAATTTCACCAACAATTTTAATTTTGCTTTCACTGGTTGTCTTCTTATACGAGTATCTAATCACCATACATGTAGGTACTGTATTGAAAACGACCTGAGGTTGAAAACCTGCTATTATTTTAGGTTAGTTTTAGCGAATCCAGTACATTGCAACAGATTCAGCTAATCAGAAACTAACCCCATTAATACAGTGTATTTCGATGTATCGATCCGCTTCACCAAATCCGATAAATCAGCCCCCTTCCCCAAACCCAGGGTATCTCCCTGCTTCACCCGATCCGATTTTTTTATCGTCTGAGCTGTAACTGTGTTACATCCGATATATTATTATCGGACCGATCGATTACGATTCGATAATCGTAACCGATTCAGCAGGATCGTAATATCCGCTAAGTTGTCACGTAACAAAGGAACGTGCCGAAAACAAAGGTCTTTTCAAAGAGAGGGTCAATGATTTCAAACGTAAGGAGGCGAGCGATACCAATCGTTGAAGGAGATCCGATAATTAGATAGTGATTGTGATTGGCAATGGAAATACGTAGGTATAATGAGCGCGTTATAAACTTCGCCAATAAATGATAAGTTAAAATTATAATTTCCATCCCCTTTTCCTAGTCTTTCAAGTCGTTTGTCCAATGCTTCTAGAATTTATCTCTGTATTTCGCTACCTCTATGACCTCAGTCGGTTGCAGGTCAAGTCTCATCACATAGGTTTTCAACCTATCCCGGGATTGCAAATAGGGGTCTTTTGGTAGTCGTTTTGCTTGAATCCTGAAAATATTATGACAAGTCGGATTTTTCTAGATTTTTGAAGTAAAACTTATTTACGCACGCTTGACTTGGAGAGTAAGCTGGTGAATGTGTGACGAGAGCGTTGCGAAAAGTGTGATCGGGCGAGACGAACTGTCGGGCCTTTACGCACGCTTGACTTGCGGAGTAAGCTGGTGAATGTGTGACTAGAGCGTTATGAATCGTGTGATCGGGCGAGGCGAACTTAAGTTGAGAGGGAGATATAAGTTAGTGAAGTTTTACTTCAGTCGTGTGGTCTAAAGCACACTGGTTTTTTCACTCTTTCACCTATCTTAGGTAGTCTAGAATGGAATATAAAATGCTCTCGTTGATTACGTCATGGAGATAGTTATTGGAAAATGTCAGACAAAGTGAAAGCTGTTCACATATATTTTTATTTGTCTCATCTGAGAAGTTATAAAAAGCGCCGCCGTAGAAAAAATGAGAATTAAGTTCGGAAACCTGCTTTCAGGTTTTTGTGCCTTTGCCTTTGCAATAAAATTTTGCGAATGGCTTCGAATTCAAATAACTTTAATGAACCTACATAAAGAGAACGATCTTTTCTTATCCCACCGTCAAAAACCCAATTTAAAATGTTTCCGCGCGTTTTCATCCCGCGACAAAATATCCACGACAAAATATCCTCCGACAAAATATCCTCCGACAAAATATCCTACGGACAAAACATCCCCCGACAAAATATCCACTAAAACATATCCTAACTTAATCTAACCTAACGTAACAAAAAAATGGGACAAAGATAATACAGACATCCTGTAAAAACTATAAATTATTGTTAGTTGTATTATTTTTGTCCCATTTTACTATTTTTGAACAATAATTTATTGTCTTTACAGAACTTCTGTATTATTTTTGTACCATTGTACTATTTTTGAAAAATAATTTATTGTCTTTACAGAATGTCTGTATTATTCCATTTTATTATGTTTGAACAATAGTTTACTGTCTTTATAGAATGTTTGTATTATTTTTGTCCCATTGTTTTTGTTAGGTTAGGGTAGGTTGAGTTTTATTAGATATTTTTTTGGGGAATCTTTTGTCCGTAGGATATTTCGTCGGGTATATTTTGTCGCGGGATTAAAACGCGCATTACCAGTTAAAATATGACTACTAAAACAGAAATTCCGTTTTAAAGTTTGCCTTTTGAGGCCTAAATTTGCTGGCGAAATTTAGTCACGTTTAGGGGAATCCGCTCGGCATCACTACCCTCTCCTATCTCTTCCATTAAATTAGATTTAACGTCACAACACAGTGAGGTGTTACGGCCTAGAATGGGCCATCGTATCATCTGGCCGCCATGACTGTTATTTGCCTCGACTCGAGCACCTGACACCGCCCACTGTGTCTCACGCAGAATATTGTTTTAATACTTTTATGTCCCCTTTTCTTATTATCTACGTGTTAACGGGTTGGCTGTGAGATACGAGTATATGGGGAACGAGAATACATAACAGATTCAGAAGATAAAGTTTCTGTATTGGAAGCAATATTATACGACCTTGCTGAAGGTCGGGATTTTTTTTTTTTTACATTAGCCCCACACAGAAGGCCCTGAGGCAAATAGTTTTAATGTTCAGCGATACTGTGTGGGGGGCCTTTTTAGCAAAGGGAGGACAGGAAGTTCTGGGAAGGAAAAGGGTATGAGGGGTGGGTAGAAATCTGGGGGTCAGTGTGTCCAGGAGTGACGGACATATGAATCCATCCTTCCCACGGTACTAAAGAAATTTTCGCTTTATTGACCTTTATGGAACCTTTATTGAATAACCAACACCTCTGCCACAGGTCACCGCAAGTGGTTCGCTACGTTTGGTGATTTAGCAGGGGTGCCCGGGTTCATAAGGTGTGGTTTGTCTAGGTCTTGGAGGCGGATGACCAGGACACACTGAACCCCAGATTCCTACCCACCCCTTAAACCCTTTTCCTTCCCAGAACTCTCCTTTCCTTCCTTTCCTTAAAAAAACCCTCAACACAGCATCCCCAAAGATGAGGGGCCTAGGTGCATAGGCCCTTAGGGAAATTATTTTCCTCAGGGCCTTCTGTGTGGAGCATAATTGAAGGGAAAACTGCACCGTTGTGATTTGAAATTTGATGAAACGAAAAAGCGACACTAAAAAGAGACAATAGAATGAGGTGGTATGATCGGTCTCCTCTTTGTGCGGTGCTTCGGAGCCTCCCCATTTTTTACTTTTTAAATTTTCTGAAGGTTTCAATTCTACCGCGTGTCAACTGCACACAATGTTTTTTTACAATCTTTTTAAAAATATGTAAGGGATTAGATGGCTTGATTTGTTCTGGAAGGCTTTTAAACTTAAGTGGAGTCTGATATAAATAATTTGTTTGACCAAAGGAAGATTTAGTTTGAATTGTTGCAAAATTCAGACAAGAGACGTTATTGAAGCTACTTGTTTGAAGGGGTTGGTTTTACGTATTTCAGGGGTCCATTACAAGCGAGCGCGGATGTGATATTAACTGGCGGAAGTGCAGCAGCACGTGGGGGTGGTGGGTGGCCGGAAGTAGCCTGTGTCTTGTGCCGGCTGGGAATTGTTTGCTGTTTATAATACTGAGAGTGGAATGGCGAGAGCAAGTTTTCACACTATTTTCACTGACTTTTCACTCCGGTGGTTTGTGTCATACAATCCGAATTTTTCCGATTCAACGAAGCATAAAGTTCCAGGTACGATTTTTCGCAAATACCAACTTTGTGTATGTAGAAAAAATATTATTTTCCTCTCTGACAATTTTATAATATCTTCGTACCGCGAAACAGCTGACTTACTTCATAATAAAAATACGTCATGCGAGAAAAAAGTTTTTACTTTTAAAAAATACTAATTCCGGTTGTATGTGCGTTCTACGTAACTCTGGTTCAATGAACTGAAATTTGCTTTAAATTTGATAACTAGAAATAGAAACTGATTATTTGAAGAATTCAGGCAAGCGATAAACTATAGATACCTGTAATATAATATTTTAAAGTTGGAACTGATTTGTCAAGAATTCCGACTATCGTGATTTTTCTCTGTTCTGCGCTAGTTAGCAACATGTAATTAGAAAAAAATCAGCTCTTCGTCAGCATAACTATTACATTGATGCTTTTCAGTTGATCACAGCTTGATCAAAAGTCAAAACGGGCCGATAACTGACGTTTATCGAGGACCATTCAAATTTTTTAAATTTTCAGATATGTAACGCTACTTTTCGATTTGGTGGTTATCAAATATGAAGGAGGTCATAATTCTAACTACGTGATGCGTTATTTAAACTCCACCGACTGCCAACTCAGATCCTTTAGCTAGATTTGTCTCCAAAATGAGACCATCAGCTCCAAAAAAAAGTGTATATTAATTGTTGTTGTGTTTAATTCTTAGAACTCCATTTAAAAAAAAAAAAGTAATTTAATGTTATTATCGAATTCTGCAAGTATTTTTGTTGCAGCTGTTTAGGCTTACTGTTTGAAAATGGCCGTGTAAGCCGAAACAGCAGAAGCATAAATAAAACGAAAAATACTTGCAGAATTTAATAATACCATCATTAAATTTAATTTAAATTAAATTTTTTAAATCCAAAAAAGTGGTTTAGCTTAGCTCCTTTATCAAATAATGTAGCTCCTCTTTTTGTAGTGAACGAAAAATGACAATGTAGGAATTATTTTATTTAGGAACTGATAATTTTCGTATTTAAAACTTGGTTCGTAACTAGTCATTCTCAAAATTTCTCTGGGCACCTCCATAAGATTTTAGCTCTTTTTTAGCTCCTTTTCGGGTGTTGTCTGGCTCTCTTTTAAAAATCGAGTTGGCAACACTGACGGGGCAGTCAATTATCTGTACATATGGGTTTTCAGTGAAAACTTCTATTTTAATTTTTTTATTATTGTATAAAAGTTACATACAATGGGAATTTATACTCGCTAAGCTACTACAAGTAGCTTCTCAACAGGAGATTAGTTCCACAGATTAGTTAAAACAATACATGAAATAATCCTAACCGCGTCAGCGTGGCAACAACATACACATATAACAGCATATTAACCATAAACATATTTATATACATATACAGGGTGTTAAGGGACGTACTTGACTTACTTTAACCAGTGATTCCTGACATTATTTGGAGTAAAAAATGTAAATGAAATTTTGGTCTCCGGTGACATTTTTGATGTTTTTTTTTTTTTTTCTACAAAAACATTAAAAAATGGTAGTTGTTGAACAGTTGGAGGCGGGGTAAGGGGTTCGTCGGACACCCGGCTGAGTGACCAGTGACGACATGTGGAAGAAATTTTTTTTTGTTTGATTTTGAAGAAAAAATTTTTGAAAAAAAAAAAAGTCACCGGAGATCAAAATTTCATTTACATTTTTTACTCCAAATAATGTCAGGAATCACTGGTTAAAGTAAGTCAAGTACGTTCCTTAACACCCTGTATACACTAAACATTGTGATAATGTGATATGCAATGTTGATATTAATACAGAGGCCATATTTTATGGTGAAAAAATGTAGTTTAATATTTTTTTTTGTAATATTATTAGACAGTTGACTATATAATTGCAAATTAGTACATGGTGAGAGTGAGCAAAATCTAATCATCTTATGTCATTGCCGCGCTCCCGAAGCTCTAATACAATCTGAATTGAATCCGAGCGATTTTTGTTTTATTTTCATTCAATTTACACGAAAAAATTGTGTGAGTTAAAGTATTTTTTGCAATGACGTTATACATATATTGTAGACGCGTGGTAGAAATCTCAAAGTGGGAAGCCAACAACAAGACAATTGCACTGTACTCGATTTCTAGTACTTTAGTATTTAGTACTAAACTGCCACGCGTCGAGTAAGGTCGTGTCCTACTAATAAGTAAATTGCATTAAAAAGCGCCAAAATTCCCTCCCGTGTGATGAGAAAATGTTTCCATTACACGGTAAACAGTAGTAAAAGCGAAGGAATAACATTTCATTTGTAAATACATGCAAATTACTTATTATTATCGATTATATAAATAATACAATTGCTTTCCGCCCAAAGATTTTATGCGTTATTAGAGAACTCAAGGCCTACTAAAGTACAGGTCTGGATGCGCAACAGCCGAATTACTAAGTCGATGCCGTCACTAAGTAAAATTTCCTTTTTATAATGATAATCTAATGATTCTTTTAGTCGGCCTTGAGACAGTATTCGACGGAACTTTTGAATTTTGAATACGAAAATGCCGCCCGCGTTCTATCTTTTGTTTCGTCCACATGCACATATTCTTTTAAGCGTCTATCTTTATCATACATGAATAACTTTTGAATTAAGAAATTATTGAAAATCGCTGAAAACAGAAGAGTGTTGATTAATTGCCACATTATATCTTGAGTTTGTGAGACTATGGCAAGTCTATTTATTTTATATAATAACGTCATTGATTTTTTGTTTTTAATTTACATTTATCTATAATTTATTTATCTTTTCTGCTTATTTTGATTTTTCTTACGTAAACTCTTGACTCATGATCCGGAGGTCGCGGGTTCGAACCCGGCATGCGCAAATAAATTTTATTTGATTAATTTGTGTTATTTCACAATTAATTCATTTAAAATAATATATAGTATATTTGCGGCATGTTCCAGAGTGGAAGATACTACTAGTATCGCCCTGGTGTAAGACCACCATTCAGAATTGAAACGTTGCTTGAAAATGGCTTTAGCCGTGTTTGGTGACCAGATCTGAATAGCCAGGTACTTCCCAACTTCCTCTTCCCCACCTCCTTCCCCTCACCACTACCTTCAGCCTCACAACATACCCCAATTGGGGATGCCATAGTCTTACTGGCTCCAGACGGGAGCAGTTGAGATTCTTGTGCGGTATTTACTGTAAAAAAAAAAAAAAAAACTTATGTTTATATTCTCGAATTTCGTAAATCGTTTTCATATTTCCCAGAAGGCGGTAATACGATTCGATGGTTCCAATAAAAAGGGGAACCATTTCAAAAATTTAAACAACCCTCAATTATCTAGAAAACAGTATTTTTTTTAGATACCGAATGTTATGTTATGTTTTTTATTGCGTTGTTTTTTTGTGAAAATTCATCCTTGATATAAAATGCTGAATCAACATACCCAACCCCTGACCCCGAAGAAGAAGAAGAACCCCCAATAATATTTGGATGGATTTTTCAACTATCCTATATCATTCCTTCTCATAACCAGCTGGGTTATTGTGGAAAAACTTGGTTGCATATTCTGATCATGCGTACTGTGCCACAAGTCTTCACTCCCCGGTGATCTCTCAATTATCGGCCCTTTATTTGGATGTTTTTTTTTTCAAATTAACCCGATTTGCAGCTCTTGCCATAAACAATGATAATAATAATAAATAATAATATCTTTATTATGAAAACAAACAGCTTTACAAAGATACATAAAAAAGAGTGCTAAAATAAAACAGTAAGCCTAAAAACGTGTTTTCGCTGATATTTTTTTTTAGTAGCTAGACAAGAAAAACTAAGAAAAAAATAGTTAAGAGAAGCTAAATACTTAAATTTGCATGATAAGAATATATAAAAACACAATAAAAGTAAGCTTATGATCTTGATATGTATGTAATTAGGGAATATGTAAATATATTGCAAATTAGGAAAAGAAATATGTTAAATAATACAATAAATATAAATATTATGGATGTTAAGTGGTGTGTTGTGATGCATTACATTTATCTAATAGTGTTGCTTTGAATTTGTTGAAAGCTATATTGAAGATGTCTGTATATGTGAGGTGTGTGTTATGATAGTGGCAGGCTCGATGTATGAATTCATTTTGTAAGTACATAGTTGGTGTTGGAGCGGCTGTTATAAAAAAGGGATACGTTTCTGCCATTGCGACCAGGAACTCTAATATCTTTTTTTGTAAAAGATACGGGGATGATATCGTATTATTTAGGATTCAATTGATCAGGAATAATTCTCCTACAATTTAATTTCGGGATTTTAAAGAATTGACGGATATCTTCATTTGATTGGAATGCATAAAACGACCGAAAATTTATGTAGGAGAGAAATTTTTCCTAATAATAAGTGAAGTAAATTGAACGATTTATTTTTGAGTTATATTGGGTTGTTAGGCTACCTCTTTTAGCCAACTTTTCAGACAGCATTACAGTGTCCATCATCAGGGCTGATGAGTAATCAAAGATTGCGGTGATAGACTTGTTTGCTTGTATGTAAAAGCGAACCCTCTAAGAGCTGGTATATCGGTATAATTTAAAATGCTTTCGGCGTTTAATTTTATTGTAGATGTCAATTACCGAATACCAACAACTATTTGAGCTTAGCCCCGGCATTATTAATATTGTTTGGATTTTTCTGAAATTCAATTGCCTCTGTAATTAGGCGTGCTCTACGCGTTTTGGGTCTTCCCAGGAACAAATCCAAAGTAATGACCCGTTTCAATTAAATTTTTTTTTTTTTTTTTTTTTTTTTTTTTTTTTATTATAGCGACTATATACAAAAATTTTACATACAAAATGAAATGTGAAATTAAGTACAAAATATTGTATTTCTTAGTCCTCCTCACTAGGGGGTCCTGTGCCGAGGAGGACTAAAGTTATTTAAATATAGTTCATTTGTCTTCTATGTCGTTTTTAGCGTCTTCGCTAGGGTTTTCTCATTGACCTCTTTAAGCCATATTTTTATTCTTGATTTGTATTCAATTGGATTTTTTATTAGTTTTATGTCTTGGGGGAGGATGTTATGGAGTTTTGTTGCAAAGTATGTATAGTTTCTTTGTCCAAATGTGGTTTTATAACTTGGAATATTTTTTATATCATTTTTATTCGATCTAGTGTTATGCATACACGGTCTAGTAGAGGATTCATTATTTTTGAAGAGCTTCAATAATATATTTTTGGAATATATTTGTTGTACATTTGGTACGTCAAAGTTATTGAAAATTTCAGTTGAAGGCGTTCTAATTGGTACTTTCAATATGGTCTTTATGATTCCTTTTTGAATCGTATTCAGGCTGTGTAGGTACGTATTTGCAGCAGATCCCCATCCTATGATTCCATATTCAATACGAGAATGACATAACGCATAGTAGACCTTTTTCATATCCTTTTTATTTAGCACGTTTCTTAGATTTTTGAAGAAATATATAAGGCTTGTGAGTTTTTCCGTAATACCTTTGATGTGTAGGTCCCATCTAAGATTTTCGTCAATTATTACTCCGAGATATTTTATGTTTTGTGTTTTTTCGATGACGGGGCAGTAACATTGTATATTATTTCCATGGCATTCATGTAATTTTAGTTCTAGTGATTTTATTGGTTGGCCCCTTGAGTTCATTGAAAATGTTATATATTTTGTTTTGCTTATATTAAGGGTAAGCGAGTTGATTTTAAGCCAATTTTGAAGTGCACTAAGCCCTTTTTCAGCCTCATTAAATGTATCGTTAAATGCTCGTAATTAAATGCTCATTAAATGCTCGGTAATTGCTGATAATTTCTCGAGAGTACATGCTCGAAAGTGTTCGTTATCTTTTTGGAGATGGGTAGGTACTGTAATGCTGTCCGAAACGTTGGCTAATGAAGGAGGTAGTTTAACACGGCATAATAACCCAAAAATGGATCACGATAACACTTATGGCCGTGAATATTTCAAATCATAATATATCTATTTTATTATTTCTTTTATTTTACTCTTTTTTGCAATTTGTGCAATTGGATCAATTTGAAGAAAATAAAATGATACGCATTAATAAACTGAAATTATCAGTAATAATAAGTTGACATAAAAAAATTGTAATAAACGTAACATAGAAATTGTTACGTTTTTAAACGTCGGTATCATTTGTATATTTGTTTGCTAAACTGTGTAAGTAAGGAATTGGCGTCTTAATTGTGACATTGTAAAATATTTTTATGCTTAGCGAGTCGAGTAGGTACTCTTAAATTGACTACACTCGAGATTTCGCTACTGTCGAGCTCCGAATTTAAAATTTAAAAAATAAAGAAACATATGTCGTCTAAATAGAAAGACTTCATTATGTCATTTGCCTGTGGTCTCGGAAGTTTTCGTACCCGTACACGGTTTAAATGGATTATTTGGGTTCGAATAATAATACATAAACAGTCATTATTAAATTCTGTGCTTCGAAACATGGTTTTAATTCGAATTAAAATATCTACAATGTAACTCTGATTATACAACCTGTAACCTTAACTCTGGATGTTAACCCACCCTGTAGTTTAACAAGCATATACATAAATTATAATTATCCAACTACCCTTTGTTCTGTGGGAAGAATGATATTAACTTTAATGTGCCACCCTTTTCCACCCACCCGTGAGAACCTACTGGATTTAATATCTTTCGGTTTGTTTAAATTTTAACAATGGATATAAAAATATATTCATTCATGTTTTCTTTTGTTGCGGCGAAACGACATGCGAAGGTTTTTACGATTCTTAATAATCTTTTACCCTTCTAAGTCATCTATTTAAACATGTTATTTATTTGTTTAATATTTGTGACGAATGTCTATATTAATTGATTTTATCGCTTTGAAAACAAAGTAATGTAACTAAACGCCGAAAACCACATTGTTTAACCCCTCAGGCTAATTTGTTCGCTTTTCGGAACAACTGTTTTAAACCTCATAGAAAACGTTGTGTCTCCCTTAGTGAGAAATATGATAAAAATGGTGTTCAATATCACGCTTTATATACAAATCTATAAGTTTGCTTTGCAAATGTATTAAAATGTACACCTTTATGAAACCAATGTTTCGGATCACAATTTGAAAAAAATGATTAAATTTTGGAAATTTTTTATTAATTATTTTTTTCATAGAACAAAAAAAGTGGGGTGACAATAACGTTTATAATACCTTTGACTAATAAAATATGTATGTGTTTTTTTTTTTCATTATCAGTAATTTTAGTTAGAAAAAACGTAGGTGTGGCATTTTTTAAACTTTTTATGTTGCTTGTAAAATTGTTATATTTAAAATATTGTATTTTTATTTCGACGTATAAAATTTGAGTGCATGTATAAAATTATTTTTCGGATACGTTCAGAAATATTCCATTTATTAGGCTTTCATTGTAAAGCGGATATATTTTGTGCGAACATGGTCGAGGCCTGAGGGGTTAATGCGCTGTAAGGGTAACACACGTTTTAATGTAATTTATTATTTATTTTTAACACTTAAAATACAATTTATTATTAAATATTATTAAAATACGCACACTAGAAGACAGACGTAAAATAAACGACTTAACCTTTTTATTCAAAATACTTAACTCTAAATTTGACTGTTGCGAACCCCTGCAACTCATAAACTTACGAATACCGACAGTAACTAAACGACAAAATACACTATTCTACTGTAGCATTCATAAGCGGAACTACATTTCCCACTCTCCGATACAACGATTTCACGCGATAGGAAATCAGTACTTAGGTGATGTTGACATATTTAAACATAAACTTGGCGAATTTTGTAGATCTTGTAAAAAACTTATTCCAAAACTATTCCTAAACGTATCTGTATTTTTCTAAACCCATGAAATCGCTGTATTTTTGTATTTTTATAACTTGTGTGCTTTTTTATCTAATTTTATTTTTATTTCTTTATCTGTTTAAAAATCATCTGTCATGAATTAATTGTACTACCAAACATGTAAAAGCCCTTTGGGCGTTAAATAAATAAATAAATACCCGTCTGCCCTGATGGTGTATACTGTAAAAGTAGGAGGAAGAGACCCAAAAATTAATGAACGAGATAAATCCTGAAGTGACAATTTTTTACAATTACCTATAACCTACCCTTAACAAAAGGAATTTTTTTTCGAAATATCGTGTGCTGTCAATTTTTTCTACGTTTGGGGTAAAAAATAAAGTCAAATGCTAGAAGCTTAAGGTTTTCATGTTTGATGTTAAAATTTTATTATTTTGAAACGTTGATTTGGGAGGCGTGTATGAGTATCGCCGCCCCGAGCACAATTTATTGGATAACCGACACCTATTCAGTATGGCACCCTAAGCGGTTCGCTACGTTTGGTGATTTAGCAGGGCGTGACTGGCCGGATCGGCTAGAATGGTTGAGAGAGACCCTTTGACCTCTCCAGAACGACCCTCTCGGAACATTGGCACTGCAGTGGTAATGATGGATTCATACTGTCTGTCACTCCTGAAGGCAGCGACCCCCAGATTCCTCATCACTTATCGTACTTTATCCCTTTCCAGAACTTTATCTTCTTCCTTTCCTAAAAGAACCCTCCATACAGCATCCGCGTAGATAACATCGGCCCTCAGGAGAATTATTTTCATCAGGGCTTCCTGTTTGGATCTAATGCTAAAAAAATATGCGTATTTTAAATACATACATCTGAAAGATAATTTTATCTAGTTTCTAAAACATACCTTTTATTTTATTATTTTTTGCATTTAAGAGCATTTCTTACTTTTTATATTTACAACTTTGTGCTTTTTAGATATCTTATAGTTTCTACATTTTACTTTCTTTATGTTTTTGTGCTATTTAACTATATGTTCATTTAATTATGTTAATGGCACATGTTGTGCCGTATATGTCGAAATTAATAAAAAATAAATTATTTATTATTTGTTATTTGTTTTTACCAAAAATTAAAGCACGGTTAATTTTGTCGGAAAGATTACAAACTGAACAAAAATAATGAAAAGCCTCAGGGGTTCAACTGTTGCCAATAATTTAGCCTAATGATGAATATTTCAAGGATTTAGTAACAGTTTCATGATAACATTAAATCACAGTATGATTTTAAAATTTCCTCCGTATCATACGTGTGTAAAGCTCGCCAAGCCACGCTGCTCAGTCTCGTAGACCTAACACAGTGTGGTTTAATTAAGGCATCCCTTATCAAGTGAGCTTAAACAGCCAGAAATTACGGCGAGGTTCACTACTCTTTGAAAGTTGCGCCGGATTCACTGCCGAATTCACCAACTCGCCCGAGCTTTTGACGCCTGGAAAGTTGTGCGCATTCATGAACACGAGCACAACATGTCTCCTCCCTACTTATTATACATTCACGAGTTAGAATGTGAAAACATTCATGAACATGACAGACACTACGCCAGCCTTTGAGTTTGAATGTTTGCAAAAGGTTGTAACCTTGGTAATTAGGTGTTTAATGTATCATTAATGTAATAAATAATATTGATTTACTAAATGTAGCTAGCTGTGGTAACTAAAAAGTGGAGCATGAAATGTAAATCGCAATAGAAGACGGAAATTAATTAACATAAAATGATTTATTGAATTTACTGTAAGGTAAAACTGGTAAGAGTAAAGACTCTATATTTAATTATATCTAGGGCCGTGTACGAGATCCTCGAAGATAAAATCTCGTCAGTCAATAATGTCACATGTTGTAAGTGTGCAGAGCATGATTAAATATACTAATGAGAATAAGGGCGCCATTGAATTTTTTTAGTTAAATGCAAAAACTAATGAATATCTTTAAGTTAAATCGGTAAACTTATTTAAGCTAAATTAAAATGTAACTTTTTTTTCATAAGAAGCAATTACTTTGTGGTTAGACATTATATTATCTTAATATATAAAACAAAGTCGGGTTAGTTACACTATTTATAACTCGAGAAAGGCTGGGCTGATTTTGATGATCTTTGATTTGTTGGATTTGTCTCCGCCCCGGATAGGATAATAACTATTAAATCATCGCAAAAGTTAACGAAATAAATAGTTATAAAGAAAATTATTTTCACCATAAATTTTGTATGGAACGAATTCTCCTATTTTGAAAGAACTGCAGCAATATTGTGAGAGGAATAATATTGAACTGTGCATGAATTCCAAACATTCAAAAACTTCAAATGTCAATGCGTTGATTGTTGTGCATTTGTTTTTAATCATATAATGCTGCCCTTCTTTCTTACACACTCAATATCAATAGTCGAAAATGAGACGAATGGTGAACGTATGTCTGCACACCTCCAAAGGAAAAATACAATAATTATAATATATCTCTGAAATGAAACGCATTTTTTTACATAAGCTCCACACAGGAGTACTATGTCATCTTAGGGGATGCTGTGTGGAGGATATTTTTAAGGAATGGGGAGGATAGAAAGTTCTGGGAAGGAAAAAGGTATGAGGGGTAGGTAGGAATCTGGGGGGTCAGTGTGTTCGGGAGTGACGGACGTATGAATCCATCCCTCCAACTGTGGTTCAAGGCAATGGGTCGAGAGAGTCCGGCTGGAAAGGTCAAAAGGCCTCCCTCAACCAGTCTCTCTCGATCCGGCCCGCTACGCAGCAGGTGGGCAGGCGCATCAACTGCCAAGACCCGGACATAAGTCACCTCATGAACCCGGGCACCCTTGCTAAATCACCAAACGTAGCGAACCACTTGGGGTGATCTATGGCAGAGGTGTTGGTTATTCAATAACTGGTTTCCGGGGCGGCGGCACCCGTGTCCGCCTCCCGAATTCCCGTAAGTAATTGTAAAAGTAAGAAAATCACAAAAATATAAATCCGTACACAACGCCATCGCTGATACTGACAAAAACAAAACACGAACAGTTGCGCATTGATAATTGCTTCATTGCGTAATTTTTAACTTAATAAAAAAACTGAATTCAATTCAACAGCTATTGATTCTGAGGGGGTACGAAGTTCGTCGGGTCAGCTAGTAAAAAATAAAACAACACATTGTATTTAACCACAAATTTATTATTTATATATCTCCCGGTTTTGCTTCGACCAAGCTTCCTCAGGATAAAATAATAACTATTATTATTATAAAATAATAAATTCGTGGTTAAATACAAAGTGTTGTTTTATTTTTTTAAATAAAATGTTAAAGTTACGTTACGTTCCAAATCGCCATAGTGTGTTTGATCTTGACAGCCGCAGTCCGTCTCTTCCTTGGGTCTGCGTCTGCCTTCTTTGTATGAAGTTAGCAGCAAATGGTTTCTCTGCACCAGGCACCAGCGGTAGCTCAAGTGATGTGAGTTAGTGATGTCATGTCGCAAACGTCACAATAGTATCTTATCTTGACTTGTAAGCGGGGTTGGACGGTCCGTAATTGAATTAACCCGTTACAAGGTTTTAATTTTTTTATACGATATGTATGTTTGAGATTTAAAAAAAAGATGGAGATTATAAAATCAGCTGCTCCAAATGTGACAAGGCGTATGTAGGCCAGACAAAATAGGTGGTAGCTCAGACTCCGTAGTCGAGGGGCAAGGCTCTCGATTAGCAATGCGGAGGTCGCGGGTTCAATTCCAGGCGAGCGCAAATAAATTTTATTTGATTTATTTGTTATTCACTATTTAATTATTTAAAATAATATTAGGTATATTTGTGGTATATACTGTATCAGGTATACTGCGTTACATAATGGAAGATATTTTTTTAGTAACGCTCTGGTGTAAGACCATCGTTCAGAATTGAAACGTTGCTTGAAACGGCTTTGACCGTGTTTGATGACTAGATCTGAATAGCCAGGTAATTCCCCACCTTATTCCTATTTTTCTTTCCCCTCCTCACTTACCTTCTGCCTCACAACATGCCCCAATTGCGGATGCCATAGACTCATAGGCTCCAGACGAGAGCAGCTCGGACTCTTGCGAGGTATTCACGTTATAAAAAGCAATAATGTATTTATGGCTGTGAAGACCCAAAACGCATTACTGATACAATTAAAATCCACAAAAATTCCTCTACTATTCCTAGACTCGACGGGATTAAGTTTAATAAGAGTTCTTGGTATCCGGTACTGAATGGCTACACGAAAACTAAACGCCGAAAATCACATTAATTTAACTAATTAACTGAAATGCCGACCTTAAGAAAATTAATGCGCTCACCACGTTATCACTTGTACATACATGAACGAACACTTCACCACAATCTACGCATCTGTCCTGATGATGGCCACTGTAACGTTGTCCGAAACTTTGGCTGAGGAAGCGCAACACGGCATAATAACACAAAAATTAACCACGACAGATATGTGTATTCGTATAATGTGTACTTACAACTTATACGACTTCGGCCGATAGCCACAAATTTAAACTACTCTTAGGGGACATACAAAATAGGTGGGTCCAGCAAAATCTCACGTTACTTGAAAAGAATGTACGATGTGACTCAAATTTATCTCACCAAGGGGGCGTCTAGATTGGAAGACAATCTGCTCACGTAATTAATGTATGCCCCCTTATCAGTTTTGATGCTCGATTTGTGGAACAGCGTTATTCTCTTATTATTTAATTATTCAATTAATCTATGAATACAGGGCATAAAAATTGGCGAAAACTGTATATGTAAACATTTATGAAATAATAAATATAAAATAAAATAAATAAATTATTTTATGATGAATTGATTTAGCCGCCAAGACGTCCCTGTAATACTTTAGGATCTGGGCTCGAGTCGCAGTTACAACGGTTACCTTTTTATTTTCTATGTTTATATTTATCTTTTTCGTTGGAAGTTATTGATATTAACTTCTTCGATGATTAAAGATTTATTTATTTATTTAAATAAATCTTTAATCAAGAGGTCCTGGGTTCGAGTCCCAGAGGTGTCAATATGTTTTTCTGATTTTTCTGTTTCCAGATTTTCGATTGAGATTCGCTTATATATTGTCTTCATTTATTTAAATATTACAATTTGAGGTTTTACTCATAAAGTTAAAAATTAAAAATAAAATATTTATTTATTTTATTTGGAATTGAGTAAATCGCTAAATTCAATTATGACGTAAAGATAAATATGGTCATTATCGGCGTCCAGATTTTCCATCAAATACTTAAGTCCCGACAGGCAGTTAATTGAATTTATTCCGAGATGCAACAGTAATCTATCGATGTGGAGGGTCGGACCGAATGAAGGTTTATCTACCTCCCTATCGACGGGGGTGTGACATTGGTAGGTTGTAGATACGGCGTGGATTTATTGCCGCCCGGGCCCCGGAGCAGTTGCCATTGGATTTATTGGTTCCACCGTATGTACATATACTGAATATAACGTCCATTACGTAAAGTCTAAGGGTTTTAAAGATATTTTTGGATTTGCCACGGTACCATTCGTTCTGATTTAACTTTGAATGCCCTGTTGAGTTATGTATTTGGTATGATGACACGGCTCAAATCTTTATTATAGTTGGTAAACATTTTTTTCAAGGGAAACTAATAATGATGGAATAATAAATAAAAGACTGATCTCATTTTGCATCTGACTTGACTCACTTTCTTTTTTGAAACTCATTCTTTTCAACATTCCTTACCGTAGACTCAGAAATGATAAATAGTTTTTCCTCAATCAAAACTCTACAAATTATGGGTACCATTCTCATAGTATACTGTCTAGAACAGGGGTGCTCAAACTTTAACTGCTGGCGATCTACCTCAATATTCTCCGACTCCGATCGATCGACTACGACATGCTGCTGTGATGCAGCATTGTTATCTAGGTAGGCATTTTGGTACTTCAATCACAGATTTTCAAGCGCTGCGGGGGGGGGGGGGGGGGTAGAAAAATTGCGCCCTCATTTTATATCCCATGTGACGAGCATTCTTCATGTTTATAACTTCTACTTCAAATTTGTAAATGGTCTTGGAAATCGAGAATGATGAAATCCATGTAAAAGGATTTCGCGTAGTAATTCGAATAAGAGAATGTTTTCCTTCCAAATGTGTCAACAGGTGAATATGCAACTTAAATTTTACATTCTGAACACAAAACTGGTTTAAATTAAATCTGTATGCGGTGAATTAAAACTACACTCAGAACATGAAAATGGCTTTTCTTTGATTCTGGCAGTATATAAATAGTCTGCAACTAGAATTTTATAACTGTACTTCGAATGAGAGAATGTTTTTCTTTTCAAATGTGTCAGCAGATGAATCCACAACCGGAATTTAACATTTTGATCACAAAACTGGTTTAAATTAAATCTGTGTGTTTTTTAATAAAAACAATTCAATTTTTTTATAAAAACCATTTTAGAATTCTTATACTTTTAGATTTCAGCCTGATGCAATGATTACCCATGTATATTTTACGATTTTCTGAATAATAGACTTTTAAAATAGTTAATAGTACCGTTATTGTACATGTACATGTCCCATTCGTGCCTGGTCGCCGTCTATTCTGCCGATAACGATCAGTTTGCGAAGAATAAATTAAAGGTCACGTCGGAGACTATTTTATACTACTGCCACATTTTTACTTGAAGCAAACAATTTCATGAAGTTTAACAACTAATTAAATAACTTTTCCAATTATAATATAAACCAATGCGTCTCTGTTCAGTGTAAACCTTGTGACAGCCACGTGATTCAGCTGTAATTCTAACCGCGATCAAAACAAGCTTATTGCACAAGTTGGCTGATGTGTATTGCATGTTTTGCATTTCTTTTCACATCACAAATGTGAGTTGAACAGGTTGGAATGAAATGCAAAATTTCGAGCTACAAAACATAGATGACTCTAGTGTACATAGATCTTAAACATTATAAACTTATCCGAAAGATGTCGGTATTAAAATAGTCCCAGAGAGAGGTCGTAATTGACGTCATCGACGATCATCCTTCTTCCGCGTCTTGCTCGAAAACTAAAGAGACAGGGGTTACTAGAATGAAGACGGTACGTACGGTCTCTCTCTAGAACTACTTTATATAGGTTTGCCCTCTATTTGAACCGAGGTTTGGTTAGAAGTTAGGTAACAGAGAGATTTTGAACGCATAATAAATAGGAAGGTGGCCTCCAGGCCGTCCTATAGAATCGTTCCCGTTTGTAAGAATTTCTAGTCTAAATTTTATAAATATATTATTTTTACTTCTAATAACTTTTTTTTATTTTTTATTTTTGCTTTATGAGTAAAACCTCAAATTGTAATATTTAAATAAATGAAGACAATATAAGCGAAACTCAATCGAAAATCTGGAAACAGAAAAATCAGAAAAACATATTGATACCTCTGGGACTCGAACCCAGGACCTCTTGTTTTCCGGGCAAACGCGCTAACCACTGCGCCACGGTGTCGAAAAAAAATTCATCCTAGACTTGCAGAAAAGTCGATAGATGTCGCATATTAAATAAAATGGATAAAGATTTATCCAGACACTATCTAGAGTGCATTTAGTTCGGGTTTGAATCTTGCAATCATACATAAAGATAGTTGCCAATAATATATGCGTTAAAGAAAATGAAGATAATGTAGGTGGCTCTTAGTCGAAGTATGGTACAGTTAAACATGACAGAATTTCATATCGACACCGTGGCGCAGTGGATAGCGCGTTTGCCCGGAAAGCTAGAGGTCCTGGGTTCGAGTCCCAGAGGTGTCAATATGTTTTTCTGATTTTTCTGTTTCCATATTTTCGATTGAGTTTCGCTTATATTATCTTCATTTATTTAAATATTACAAATAACTTAGTTTATTTATTTTCAAGTTATTTGTTTATACATGCAACTAACAATTCCTTTGAAAAGTCATTGAAAGTGATGATTTCCTTTGAAAAGTTTTTTTACATTAACTCCACACAGGAGGCCCTGAGGAAAATAATTTCCCTCAGGGCCTATGTCATCTGGGATGCTGTGTGGAGGGTCTTTTAGAGGAGAGGAAGGAATGAACATTGGTCTTGAAGAGACCCATGTTGTAGGAAGGAGGAAACACAGAGGCCGGCAAATCATTCCACAGCCGAGCTGTTGAACACAAAAACGTGTCGAAAAAACGACCCGTTCTCATGTGACAAATGTCAACCGTGTACAAATGTTGGGCACGCGTTTGGCGTATTTCCCGACTATGCACCGGTGCCGAAGGGATCAATGATGCTAGTTCCTCGGAGCATCTTCCATTGTAATACCGGTAGAATAAGGATAGCATTCCCACCCGACGCCTGTGCTCTAAAGATTGCAATCCGTCTGTTAAGATGAGAGAATCTATCAAACGGACCGCCCGTTTCTGCACAGATTCGAGGGTATTTTTCAGGTATTTTGGAGCTCCAGACCAGAGATGGCTGCCAAATTCAACCGTGGGGCGTACTTGTGATTTGTACAAATAAGCAAGCAGTTGTGTACTATTAAATTATCTGCGGGCCCTGTACAGTACGCCCAGTTTTTGGGAGGCTAACTTTACTCTGAAAAGTGATGATTAATTAATTGATTCCTTTGAAAAGTAAATAAATATTCTAAAAATTGGTTAGGAAGGTTATGGGGCATTTTTAAATTATTTAATGACTTTTTTAAGGACTGTTGATATTGCATGATTTAGAGTTGTCGTGGAACCATTTAAAATATCCTTTCTTCCGAACGACGAAGCCTAAGAGACCTAAAATTTTCGTCTTTTTACAATATTATCAAGATTTTCCAGAAGCGACGATATTATCATCACGTATCACGTTACACTTCCCCTCTAACGCAAACATGTTTTTTTCTCTTCTTTATCGCCTAGCACCATCTTCGCTTGAAAATGAATTTCCCTTAATTCGCGAGGAAAGACGCCCTATCCCCACACTGCTCCCGTATATTATCTCACGGCTTTCCACTCTTTCTAGTCAAAGTTGCGACAGGTCGTTTTTTCGTTTATTTTAAGCCCGCCCCCCGCCACACCCCCCAACACCCCATTTCCGGTCCGTTTCACAGGCATTTCGCTTCTGACATATAATTTCCAAGACCCTTTCCTAGGGTACCAACGTGGGGTGTGCTCATTGCTGGGTCTGCTCATATTTTCTCGTACACACATATTCCCCTATGTATATTTTTCGGACACTTAACATTCATCTTGTAAGGGAATCGATGCTCCATGCCGGTTTTTGAAGCAATTTATTCCACCAAACGAGGTTCGTAAGTTGCCTGCTTTTGGCCAGATATGAGATTTTGCAGCTTTTCGTTACGGTGTCTTTTTTTGTTCTAAGTTAACCACGTCGACTGAAAGTACTTTATTTTGTTTTTTTTTTGGGATTAGGAACTAAAAACCTTTTTTATTAAGGTCACAAGTGTCTGGCTTTTCGCAATTCCTTATTTTCATGTAACAATGAAAATGTGAAAAGCGAAGGAGACACTGATGTATAGTCGACCTAACAAAAATTCCCGATCCGTATGTAGATTGTTTCCTATTTTTAAAATTTTGTTTTGATGAAAATGTTTAGTATTTAAAAAGGTAATAACGACAGTAAAATTAGTTTTTCTTTGAGTGAAAACTTTTCAAAGTGAACGTGGGTTATTCGTATACAATCGTGTCTATGACGTCACGTTAGGCAAAATTCATAATTCGAATGGTAGTACTGCTCCGACGCCAGTCATTGTATGTGTACCGTGACGTCACGTCGCGCGTCGGCCAAACATTTTGACAGCTTATAATAATTTTGTCGATAGTAATCGATATTTTACATAAATTCAAAAAGTTCTATCCTCAGCATGTTCTATAATATTATATTTGTAAATACCGTGAAATTTCGGTCTCACGTCAACTCAGAATCAAGTCAACTCAACACCTCTTTGAAAAGTCATTAAAAGCTATGAATTTTTTTTATTTAAGCTATGTATGTTTTCATCACTTTTCATGACTTTTTAAAAGAGGTGTTGAGTTGATTTCTTTCTGAGCTGTCCGGTCACCGAAGTTTCGTTGTAGCAGACAACCTCATGGATTTTAGCATTTAGATGAAAATTCCCACAATATTTCCCGTTTTTGAAATATTTCCCTAGAATAAAATCCCGGCAATTTACCCATCACTACTGATAATGACTTTTTATTATATGCTTAACTAACAATGTTTTTTTTTCTTTTCCAGGTAAGTCTACTTCTCCATTAATCACCCCATTCAGTTGCAGATATGTAAGTTGAATATTCTCTGTCCTTTCATCTTATTATCGATTAAGAGGAAGCCACAAGCCAAAAATTTATGTTTTCTTAGTGTGCCTTAAACCCCTTTGAATATAGGTAATAGGCGTAAAAATCGCTTGGCAAACGGATCACGATTTTAAGTACAAAAGTGGATTTTATTTATTTTGTGAATAATTTTAGAAAAAAAATAATCCAATGTTGTCTTCGTTTAATTGAATATTATAATTTGAGATTTTACTCATAAAGTTAAAAATTAAAAATAAATATTCATCCTAGACTTGCAGAAAAGTCAATAGATGTCGCATATTAAAAATAAAATGGATAAAAATTTAACCAGACACTACCTAGATAGGATTTAGTTCGGGTTGAATCTTGCAATCATATATAGGTAAAGATAGCAGCCAATATTATGTGCGTTAAGAAAATGAAGATACTGTTGGTAGTTCTTAGTCGATGTATGATACAGTTAAAAGTGATCGAATTTGATATCTATTTGGTGCCAATATCTTTTTCTGATTTTTCTGTCTCCACATTTTCGATTGACTTTCGCTAATATTGTCTTCCATTTAATTAAATATTATAATTTGAGATTTTACTCACAAAGTTAAAAATTCAAAATAAATATTTTCAGTAGTTGACGCATATCTTAATATATTAAAATGATTGTTTCTTTGTTTGTCCCTTATGCATTCATAAACCATTCAACCGACGATGTGATGTGCACATGCCCGCGATGGTTTCTATATATAATAGTTAGCTCTGGCGTTATATAAAATTACTAGCTTTTGCCCCCGGCTTCCCTCGCATTGTATTAGGGGGGTACCCACAGCGCCTCCTTTATCTTCCCTATCCCCACTCCAATCCCCCCCTCCTCCACTCCCCCGCCCCCTCTCACTCCTCCCCCCCTCCCCCCTCCCCTCACCCCCACCCCGCACAAATCCCCCTCCCTCCTCACCCTCCCGCTCCACCCACCGCCCTCCCCCATCCCCCCTCCCCCCCTCCGCCCTGCCCCCACATCCTATCACCCCCTCACCCCCCCTCCATACCCGTTACATTAATTTTTCAAACAGCTCGCGTGCCACCTATGCAATTTTTGTATATAAATTTCATAATGCCAGAGCTCTAAGCTATAGCCAATAGCCTATTCTGATGTATGAGCTATATTATTGTAAAGTTTCATTAAAATCCATTCAGTAGTTTTCGCTTGAAAGATTAACAAACATACATCCATACAAACTTTCGCCTTTATAATATTATATTATATATATTATATTATATTATATATATATTCTATATATTTTATATTATATTAAGTAGGAAGGATTAGTAGGATAGTAGGATTTCCTATGCTATTCATCCGATTGCGATGAAACTTTGATTAGTTGTTTTGCGCGCTCCCGCGAAGGTTTCTATATATAACGGTGAACTCTGGTGTCATGAAATTTGTATACAAATTTTACAATAGATGGCGCACGAATAGTCTGAAGAACGTGTGTATTTCATGTAGTTTAGCGGGGGGGAGGGAAGGCGGGAGCGGTATGAGTCAGAGAGGGGAGGGGAGAAAGCGGGGAAATTGGGACGAATGGGAAAGGACACGCAGGGAGAAACAATTCGTTTATTTAAGTGGTATTGCGACGCACCCCGGGAACGCGCTGATATTTTTATTAAAGTAGATAATTAACAATTTTGTTTTAATTCTACTCAATGAAAAAACTGTAGGAAAAGCTTGAATTTACCCGAAACATTTTTTTGTATTTATAATGTAAACCGATTTGTAGTAAAGATTAATCGAAAATAGTTATTTAGCATTAATCTTCGCCTCGTTCGACGCCACGTGTCGCGGTCGCAATTTCGAATATCTCAACGATTTGATCATCCGAAGTTCTGGAGTAGGTATTACTCCTAATGGAACCTTATTTTTCATATTGTTATGACATTTTCAATTAGCGTTTATTATTGAAACATTATCAGTCTCTTTACTAAACTCTGTGAACATTTTATAAAAAATTACTAATAAAAGGAAGATAGAAGCTGCCATAAAATAGTTCATGCAACGATACATATCTACATACTTTATATAGCCAAAGCGGGTGGTGTATCTGTTCATCTGTTGTAGTAAACTTTTTAAAGATGTCATTAAAACAAATACCGTATTTAAAACTAAATAAAATATTAGATTTTTGTGTATGGAATATACTTATATAATTATAAATGGGAATACTTTAATTTCAACGTTGAAAATAATCACTGTAGAAATAATCTGCAAGAAAACTGTCTCTTCACTTTTTATGTCGTTTATACAATAAAACTATATAACTAATAACAATAGAGAACTCCAGTCCAACCTTCTAACTTAAATAACTGAATTTTTATTTTTCGAGTTAGTTTTAATAATTAAAATAATTGTCAAAGTTTTAATTTTTCAAGACCCCCGAAAACCACCGTGTGTATGGTGATTCATGTGACGTCATCATAAAAAATTCCTATAGAATCGGGCAATCAGCTGATCAACTACCGCCATTTTCTCCCTAGAAGAAGCATTACTTTTTTTTCGTGCAGTACTATTTCAATGTTATAAATAAACGAATAAATTAATACGATGGCTTGTGTCATATCATACATTCCCATACAATGAATTTACGGTGAAACTCTGCGTTTAATATTATTAAATAAAACTGATATATTCTGAATCTGCGTTTATTGGTCTACATGAACATATTTTTTTAAAGGCATAATATTTTTCACTGGAGTTCCTTATTATCAGAGAATAACAAACAAAAAATACATAACATACTGGAGTCATTGTTTGCGCAATATAAGCGTTGATTTCTATGATTTTTATTTACCTAAACATATATAAGATATTTATTATTATAAGCAATAATTATCAGCCTGAAATAATAATTGTTATATAAAGAAATTTATATTAAGAAATTTAGATTAAAAGAATTTGGCATTCTCGGAATATAAAAATATTACCATTTGTTATTTCGGCTACTGGCATTATACCTAGGTCTCTGATTCAAAATTTAGGCGTATTAGATTTGTCAAAGAATTTATATATAAAAATGCAAAAATCGGTAATTTTAAATACATGTAGGATTACAAAAGATTTTTTAAATATTTATATTGAGGGATCAGTAGGATTTATAGGTTCAATTAGGAATTCCACAGAGCCGAACCCTCTGATATGAAAATATCTGGAGTCGGTGAATTATTTTCCCATCTGGTCTCTGGTAGGTTGACATGTTGTTCTTGTATTGTTTTGTAATTATAATACATATAGTGCAATTGCATAACGTGGTTTGACCAGATGATCATTTGGGAAGTGTGTGAAAGGGTTTAGTTTTTCCTGTGGGGAAAATTAAACCCGGACATTTAAATCTGGTGCGTAAATAAAAAAAAAATTGTTACCCTTTGTGCTATGCATAAAAATCTTGTCTTAAACGTTAGTTTAACAATTAAAAATAATAATTAAGATAAAAAAATGAAACAATACAACTTTGTATAAACCACTTAAAAATGTGCAAATCCGACCGGTTTCGGAACAAACGTTCCTTCGTCAGGGAAAGCTTATACTAATTTGACAGTTTAGAACAATGTTTTATTATGGTTATAATAAAACATTGTTTATAATAGAATTGTTTATAATAGAACAATGTTTTATTACCAAAAACGAAGGAACGTTTGTTCCGAAACCGGTCGGATTTGCACATTTTTAAGTGGTTTATACAAAGTTGTATTGTTTCATTTTTTTATAATGGATAACCACAAAGTAATAGCTACATTCAAAAAAATAAAAAAAATAAAAAATAATAATAATTAAGATATTTATGTTATTAAAAAACATTACTTTCATAAAAAATTTAATTAGTTCTTGCGGTAACAATCAATTAAATAATAATGTGTCCGAAAAAAAAAACACTTTTACAAGAAGGGAATTTGTCAGTCTGCCAAAATGCAACGTTGCCAGCTCTTGTCAGCACGGTTATGGACATTTTTCATAAGAACCGAATCGTACCTTAGCATGCACAGTAAATATTCATTATGTAAGTAAAACACTGTTTAACAGGTGAAAAGTGTTTTTTACAGGTAAGGCTGTATGTAAAATGTAGATAAACGATTGCAGAATTTGAGTTTTCTTAATTTTAGAATATCACTTGAAAATTTCATGAAGGTTTCATCGATAGCGCCTCCTACGTGAATACTCAAACGAAATGATGCATTCCTTGAAACGTTGTTAGTAATTTACCTAAAATGTTCCATTTACCTAAAATGTTTCAAAGGCAAACTAATATTTGAATTAAATGTCTGAAAGGGAAAGTACCTACTCAACCAACAAATAAATAATCTGTTCATACAACGAAAACGAGGTATTTCCGTTTCGCTTGAAATGAGCCAATATTGCCGTCTCATGGCCGCCGCCCATCAGAGGAAATCGACCGATTTAAAAATTGTCATGGCCGTGACAACAGGTCGCAGTGGATAAAGGAGAGTGCAAATTGGTAACGAATTGTACCATCTTCCATCTGGGGAATTGAACCATCGTCTACTCAGTGAATTGTGCCATCGGTAGGTAGGGGTTTCACTAGCGACCCCCGCGGGGCGAGACTTAAATAATGGTGAACACAGAATCTCTGCATCCCTCCATCTGTCTGTATAACGGGCAGTATTTGCGCTCCGGAGAAGCAGACGCTAGTCTATTTAGGTTTTATAGACCGTATCATTCACGAGCTCTAAGGAACTTTAAACACTTGCAGGATTTCCCTAGATTTTACTCTAAATCTTATTTTCAACTACCATTCTAAGAAGAGAGCGAATCCTTGCATAATATATATCATTTATTCGTCTTGTAGATGAATTTATGGGTCTGTGGTTTTTCATTCGGTTAAGTTTTCATCTTCTTCGTGACTTTAAAAGCCGCTATCATATATGCCTTATGCAGTATCCCAGCATGATAAAAGCCCTTCTTTACCGCCAAATATTGTGTATTCCTTATAACTTTGTACTCCTTTCTCTGTAATATATCGTCTAAAACCGCTATGTGCCTTGTATACGGCAAATAAACACCGGGCCCTCAGGGAATTTAGGAATTTAAGAGAGGGAAGGGAATTTGTTACATCAACTAAGCGGTTAGGGTGACAAACACCCTATTTACTATTTACCCTTTTTTGATATATGCGCGCTTTGTTTTCTTTTGTTTGTTCCTCATTTTGCCAAAATGGCGGACGCAGAATCCTTTTATGGGTGACAAAATCAGTGGAAGGTTAAATTCAGAGATATAAATTTTTAAACGTAGAGATACGCAAGGGGTACGGAAATTGGAAGATCGTGCTTCAGATATCGACGCTATTGGGATATAATAAACTCCCGGCGAGATGAAGAAATAAACAATAGTAGATATTCTCTCTGATCGTCCAGTGGTCGCAAAGTGCGGCCCGCGAGCCACGTGCGGCTCTTCGACGAACGATGTGTTTAAAATACATTTTACTTCACTAATTATCCTATTAATATTATAAAAGCGAAATGGCGGATGTATGGATGTATCCGATTTATGAATGTATGTTTGTTACTCTTTCACGCAAAAAATACTAAATGGCCTTAAAAAATTCTTTCACTAATAAAAAGCTGCATTATTTGCGAGTAATATTGGCTTATATATGTTGGTAAGCTCTGGAGTTATGAAATTATTTATTTTACATTTATTGTCCAGATGAAAAGCAAAGCGTTGTTTGTTACTAATTAGTAATAATTTGAGGTGCGCTGTCATTTTGTTATTTGTTTAGGTTACTATGGTGATCCCTTTGATAGTTAAAATTTAAATATAAATAAAATACTAATCTATACTAATATTTTAAATGCGAAACTGCGTGTGTTTGTTTGTTACGTTTTAATAGGTGGCACGCGAGCTGTTTGAAAAATGAATGTAACGGGTATTGGTGAGGGGAGTGGGGAGGGGACATAAGGGGGGGGGGGGGGCGTATTATCCTATATATAAATAAACATAATTAGAAAAATAACATTTGAATCTTTGGAATTCGACAGATTTTCCATTGAATTCATAGTTTGGGAAAATATCCCATTAAAAATGTCGGTTTGTTAAAAAAGTATATTATTAAAATATTTATATAATTCTGTTGAAGTACGATATATATATAAAGTTTTATTCAGTAAACCCTCTTTTTTAACCGACTTCTAAAAACAGGATTCTTGTAAAGACATTTTTCTCTCGAAAGAAATATAAATCATTGTACAGCTGGTATTTGGCTCTTTTAACTCAGACTTTTGAGTTCAAGTTTGTCGACCGCTGGGCTAGTCTATCGGAATAATGTCGGAGTAATAAAATATATAGTAAGATCTTTGTAACGTTAATGGCACACGTGCCAATGTAAGATGAAGCGACCTCACTACTGAGATTCCATTATTTATTCTTCTCGGAAACGCCTCTTACTTACTATTTTATTCGTTGCTTCGTTAATAATTTGTGGGAGTCGCAAGTTGCCACCCTCGACTGGATATATTGGCTCTTATAACGACTTTCTGTGGGGAAAGGGTTTAAATCTTTCACTTTTCCATTTCTTTTCCGTGAATATTAATTTTAGTGTTTGATTTATTATCACAATGGACAGCGTGGGTTTGCAACATTAATATTCCATAATGGAATTTTGCGTTTCCATTTTCCTTTTCGGTACACAACTATCGTTAGTTTTTATGCGTTTTTAATGCGGATCGCGTGCCTGACAACTCCTCAAAGTCTAGACCGAGCTTCAAATAATTCCAGCGACCACAAACATAGTAATTGCTATTTTTATACTAACTTATTATCTAAACGATGTAATGCATTTCCCTTGTTACACGAAATGTACATGCGGTTCGATTACGCCAACGTAATTATTAACATATTATAATGTTTGTACTATAATACATACGGTTCGATTATTCCAAAGTAATTGTTAAAATATTATATAGCTGTAATGTATGTATTATATTACATACGGTACGATTATGCCAACGTACTTAATTATTAAGACATTATAATGCCGTCATGTATGTACGAGTATTATTATACATGTGTCGTCGTGTATATGGTCGTCATGTATGTACGTTTTATAATATACGGTTCGATTATGCCAACGTAACTATTAAGATATTATAATGCCGTCATGTACCTGTGTATTATTTTACACGTCGTCATGCATGTATTATTTATATGGTCATCATGTATATGTATTATAATGTACGGTTCTATAATGCTGTAGTGTATGTATTATATAAGTATTATAATAGTCATACATCGATTGTTGTAGCATATAAACCCAAGAAAGATAGTTTATAAAGTATTTACGTTTTGTTGTCCAGTTTTTACGCCTCTAAAAAACCGACAAAGTTCGGCAGCGGTTCGTTCACAATTGTTTAGGTATATTTAAAATAAGTGTTGACAATTGTCTGAAGGTCTCCCGGGGTAACCCCGACATTGCCAGGGAAAATTGAGGCGTACCTTCCTATTCGCAACTCTGCCCGGGTTGACTTGTTTTGTGGGTCAGTCAACCTACCTAAATTATTGGCTTTTTATGAACACAATATTTTTCGAGTCTCATCCGAATCCCTCGGCCCAAAACTAAATCTCTTGTTTGACAATTTTATCTTCATTCAAAGTGATGATTTCCGCGCAATTTTCTATTGTCTTGAATTTTCTAAACTAAATAATATCACAACAGAACAAAGAATAACTTTGTAGCAAAAGGAAGGAATTGTGACACCAGCCGCAGTACCAGATAGTCAACGGGCAGGGTAAAAGTGGTAACTCTTCGTAAATTTAGTTACTTACCTTTTTACAATTTGTTATGTAGTGTAACAACACACATGAGAGTACCAATAGTTGTTTTTCGGGATTTAAACGATAGAAATTGTACCAATAGTTGTTTTTCGGGATTAAAACGATAGACATTGTACCAATAGTTGTTTTTCGGGATTAAAACGATAGAAATTGTACCAATAGTTGTTTTTCGGGATTAAAACGATAGAAATTGTACCAATAGTTGTTTTTCGGGATTAAAACGATAGAAATTGTACCAATAGTTGTTTTTCGGGATTAAAACGATAAAAATTGTACCAATAGTTGTTTTTCGGGATTAAAACGATAGAAATTGTACCAATAGTTGTTTTTCGGGATTAAAACGATAGAAATTGTACCAATAGTTGTTTTTCGGGATTAAAACGATAGAAATTGTACCAATAGTTGTTTTTCGGGATTAAAACGATAGAAATTACATGTTTATGTATTTCAGTTAACTGAGGTTCCTCTGCTGCCGTATTTCTTTTTCACGTATCAGAATCTACCTGACACGGTTTATTTATTGTGGTTGGACGAAAAATTCACTTTAGTTCGAGTCTAGAGTTTTTTTGGGACTGCGAACACCCCTCTATAAAAAGTGTGATAATAAAATTCTCATTTTACAACTTCTGATCACATCTTCCTAGTAAAAACGTACCGAAATTCCTTATTATCCCCGGCAAGTAGCATAAAGTTATCCATCCAACAGAATCCCTCTCGGAATCTTTTCCGGAATGGATAATGAATGGTGTGACGGGGGCGTGACGTCAGAACCCCCCTCTGACGTCATCCGGCCCGATAGACGATGTCATGAATATATTCATAACGGTTTGGAATTATTATTGGTGTAGTGTTGTTATCGCAAAGCCTTCGGATTCGTTGTTTTGTATTAGAGGCATCTTGTCATCTTGCCCACTAGGCCCACATAGAAACAAAATTATAAATATTATTCACGACTTATCGATAACCCCTGAAAGATGACGGAAAAAATAAGAATTTTGATCACGTGACGAAACTCGAAATAATTTTTCAAATCGATTTTCAAAAAGGCATTACAAATTTGTAGGAAATATTATTTTTTTAATTTATTTATATTTACTAACTGAATAATGAATACCAGCAGTTAAAAATCCGCTTCGCAGGTTTTTGCTGCTAGGCCCTGAGGTCGGCTTTTGGTTCGGCTTCGCCCAGTTTGAGAATAGGTGACCATTTTATAAATCCGATACGAACTGGTTCCAAAAATAGCCAGTTCCTCGGATCCACTGTGATCAGTGACAGCTAATCACCCGGGCAAAGTAACCGCGACAGGCAATGACTTCATATGTAATATATAGCAGCGTGATACTATTATTCACAACACAAAGTACGTCAATCTTTCCATATCCGGAGAGTTGCTCAAATTCTACAAATACATAATACCTATACCTAGGGGGCACGTCCTTATGCGATCTGCTAACGTAAGTGGCGCAATCCTTTGAGGAATTCTTGAATTGCAATAGTAGCTTTTTCAGAAACTTCAAGTACGAAGATGGTTTTGCGTACCGCGCGGCATCATAGTTGCACTCTTAGCCGGATTCTTAAATTTCAACCGTACAGTCGTTACCGTAATAATAACGTTCGATGTTGCTTTTTTTATCTCATCGAGGACTTTACCGTATAGGCAAATGGGCCGAAGAAACTTATAATCCAAGAAATTACATCAAACCTAAACTAACAACTAATCAATGACTGAACTAGTGATTTACGACTAACACTAACGAAGCGCGACGCACCGTTAGTATAAGACATTAACTTTAGTTAGTTCCTTTGATATTAGTAGGCTTCATATTGGATAGATGACTTATATATGCTATATTTTACAGCATACCAGTTATTCCTTAAAGCTTACCTAGTGGTAATAGTGTCACATCTTAACCAGCCAGCGGCCGAGAATCCAAATTTCGTCGATAGATGTTCTTACGATCGTACAGGGCGGTTCCAATGAGAAAGGTTAATTATTCTGCGTACCAGCTTTTTTAAATTATAACTCGATATCGATTTGATTTCATTCAAGATTTGCTTTAATTTATACCTTCATCCAAAAATGCTGAAAGGCGTGATGATAAAACTATTAAAGTATGTACTTGTAATTATTTTTTGATCATAAGTATTTATAATTTTTCAGTAATGTCTAAGCAAAATAAATGTGTAAAAAAACTGAAATATATTAATTTGTAAGACCGTAAATAGATAGACAAAATAGAGAAATTTTCTTCGTAAATATGTGTTCGGATATTTTTTTAATGATTTTATTTGAACTAAAATTAAAATTCTGAAACATGCGTTTACTAGATAACGTATTTATTTAAAATAATGTATGATTACATGGTATGAAATACGTCTTATAAATTAAGATTTTTCGTTTGAAAATTTAACAAATCCGCCGACGACCTACGGTATAACCTTATTATACTAAAAATAAACATTTTTTCTCAAAATTTAAAACATGCCTTTACTAGATAAAAGAACAATCTTTCGAAATCAATTTATCTTTTCTTGTGGAAATAAGTCAATACGTCTAAAATTTGATTTAAAAATGACATATTTCCAGTTTACTCTGGTTATTCCCTCTAAGTGCTGATGGATATGTGTTGTTATTTATCTTCCCGGACCTCGACAAAGTAATCTAAAAAAAATATTCCTGCTTGACGTTCAATTTCTAATAAATTCGCTGTTTTTGATCTATTTCAGAATAATACTGCTTTTGGAAGCAGATGAAAAACTCTTTCAAATTTTAGTACAAATCGACATATTTATGCAATTAAAAATATTAATTATATGGTTTTTATGGTGTAAACTGTTATTACCACTTTACAAAAAACTGAAAAGATGTTTAATTAGACAAAGAAATTACAAATGTTATAAATACTTCATTTTACTTTCGTTTTATACAAAAAAATGTATTTATTATAAAATTTGCAAACTTATATATTTCATGTATTCGAAATTTTATCTCATCAAATCATTCAAAATATTCGGGAGCTTAACTAACTAACTAACCATCACGCCGTTTCCCCGCAGGGGTAGGCAGAGAGGACGGACCGCCAAACAACTCGATCTTGGCACACACTCCTTGCCTCGTTCACATTCATACATCGTCTCATGCTCATCTATTATTCCGACTCTTCGCATGGCCTGACTCAAGTATCTGATTCAGTTGGTCGTGCCATGTCTTCCTCGGGGGGAGCTTACTTTGTAAAATTTTAAATGCAAATACATAGCACGATGTTCTCTCTTTCTAACACTGTTTCATATATTATCTCACCGTAATACAAATGAGTTACAAAATAAAATTACTTTTATGCGTTCGTATCATGCTGAGAGAAATATCTCTCAAATGCATTGTAGGGGTTAAACGTGAATTTTGCTTTTCCACAATTTGCTAATGTGATTCCGTTTATTCGTATCGGCAATGAAGCTGAATGAATGTTGTGAGAAGGTTGTTAAATCATTATTATAACAGTATTGTTATTCTCGATTATAACCTTCCTACGATTGCTTTAAAACCCACACAATTCCAACCTTGTTCCTCCTGGAATTATAAAATGTCTAGCTTTACAAAAAAATTTCGTCTCTGTTATTGCGAATATAAATCACGGCTTGGGATTTACAACAATTAAAATTTCACTTGATTTTGGTTTTTTTGTGTTACAATACAAACCCACCCCTAAATTGTGATAATATATTATCCGGTTCGTTTTGCGTTAACAAAGTTACATGGCAGATTCCCGCCGAGACTTGGCGTCCACGTTATTGTAGCGAACGAGCATTTCCCGAATGTTCTCGCGCGACGGGAGAGTATCGATTTTGAAACAAAGGATTGGCGGATTTCCCTTATGTTTTTTTGTTACGGGAAATATATTCCACCGCCCCTCTGTAATCTCCAATCCCCAGGCATTTGCGTACGTCGGCTGCATGTGTAATTCGTCCCTGCAAGCAAGCGAGCCAGCAAACTCCCAACCCTCACCAGGGTTGTTTTTTTAGACCTGAGTTTCAATGACCACGAATGTCACGTTCTTCCGACATTTTTTTAAAAAGTGAAACTTCTATAGCCACGCTGTGATTTGGATTTCGGATGAAACGAAAATGACGCATCACAGTACCTAAACTGCGCTCATCGGCCGCTTTGATTATGATGTGAGTTTTCAAGGCTTTTATTGGTTTGAACTCGGATGAAACGGAAATGACGCATTATAGTACCTACGAAGTGTCAAACTGCACTCATTGGCCGCTTTGATTATGATGTCACTTTTTAATTCACGTTCAATTGGTTGAGATTGTTTTGGTAAAGTTTCGCTTCTACCGCTTGTAAACTGCACTCCATTTTTTTGTATACATTTGCTCCACACAGGCAGAGGCCCTAGGAGGAAAATAATTTCCCTCAGGGAAAGAGTCATCTAAGGGGATGCTGTGTGGAGGGTCTTTTTAAGGAAGTGAAGTATAGGAAGTTCTGAGAAGGAAAAATGTATGAGGGGTGGGTAGGAATCTGAATTCATTGTGTCCAGGAGTGACGGACGTATGAATCCATCCCTCCAACTGCGGCGCAAGGCGGGGTGGGTTGAGAGATTGCGGTTGGAGAGGATAAAAAACCTCCCTCAACCAGTTTCCCGATCCAGCCCACCACACAGCAGGTGGGCAGACACATTAGCCGCCATGACCTGGACAAACCTTACTCCATGAACTCGGGCACCCCTGCTAAGTCACCAAACGTAGCGAACCACTTGGGGTGACCTATGGCAGAGGTGTTGGTTATCCAATAAATGATTCTCGGTGCGGTGGTACTCGCCGCCTCCCAAATTGTGAAGTCTAGTCTAGTCACATTATCATATTCGAGGTAAACTATTTGATGTTCAAGACGTAAGTTCATATTTCCTAATCACCAAGAGCCAAAGGGAATCCTTTAGTAAGAGTATAAGCTCTGGTCTTACCTTTTTTTGTACTTCATATTTTGGCGACCCTTTTCACCTCTCATTGAAAATTTCCCATTGGTTGTGGGACCTTTCCTTTTTCATTTAAGCCGAACCTTTCAATAAATAAAATCTTTTTGTCGGTCTTAAATTATGCTTTGCTAGTTTGAGCCTTTTTTTCCGTTTGAGGCATGACATGACTCCATTTGGTGAATCCTTTGCGGGTTACGGGGACAATTAATGATCCTGTTAAAAAAAAAAACATTTTATATATATTATTATTTTGAGCGTATATTTATAAGTATTCAATCTCGAATACCCTCTCTTTCCCGCATCGCTTCGTCCCTTATTAATAAATAAGGGGCGAGAGATGCAATTGGTTAGATGCCACAGATGGTCTGACCGATATAAGGTCATGTGAGACCTCGAGAAAGTTAAGTTGTCTTCCGGGTCTGTCCACGCAGCTTCAGAAAACAAAACTCTTTGGCAGGTCTAAAATACGTCAGCTATCCTAGAGAGAATAGTACTCGTAATTCTTTTGTTATAAGGTTTATCAAGCGGTTGAGGTAACAATTAATTTCCTTTGTTTTTAATTGTTAAAATACCCATAAAGTTATTGTTGTAGTTTTATACTGTTTTACAAATTGATTGTACCTACTCCAAATCTTCTCTCTCTCTTCTCTTTCTTCTCTTCTCTACAATCTTATCTTCTTCTTATTAATATATAAAACAAAGTCGGGTTAGTTACACTATTTATAACTCGAGAACGGCTGGGCTGATTTTGATGATCTTTGATTTGTTGGATTTGTCTCCGCCCCGAGTGGATAATAACTATTAAAACATCACAAAAGTTAACGAAATAAATAGTTAAAAAGAAAATTATTTTCCCCATACATTTTGTATGGAGCGAATTCTCCTATTTTGAAAGAATTGCAGCAATATTGTGAGGGGTACTGTGCGTGAATTCCAAACATTCAAAAACGTCAAATGTCAATACGTTGATTGTTGTGCATTTGTTTTTAATCATATAATGCTGCCCTTCTTTCTTACATACTCATGTCAATAGTCGAAAATGAGACAAATGGTGAACGTCTGTCTGCACACCTCAAAAGGAAAAATACAATAATTATAATAAATCTCTGAAATGAAACGCATTTTTTTACATAAGCTCCATACAGGAGTCCCTGAGGAAAATAATTTCTCTCAGGACCTATGTCATCTTAGGGGATGCTGTGTGGAGGATCTTTTTAGGGAATGGGGAGGATAGAAAGTTCTGGGAAGGAAAAAGGTATGAGGGGTGGGTAGGAATCTGGGGGGTCAGTGTGTCCGGGAGTGACGGGCGTATGAATCCATCCCTCCAACTGTGGTGCAAGGCAATGGGTCGAGAGAGTCCGGCTGGAAAGGTCAAAAGGCCTCCCTCAACCAGTCTCTCTCGATCCGGCCCGCCACGCAGCAGGTGGGCAGGCGCATAAACTGCCAAGACCCGGACATAAGTCACCTCATGAACCCGGGTACCCCTGCTATAAATCACCAAACGTAGCGAACCACTTGGGGTGATCTATGGCAGAGGTGTTGGTTATTCAATAAATGGTTCCCGGGGCGGCGGCACCCGTATCCACCTCCTGAATTCCCGTAAGTAATTGTAAAAGTAAGAAAATCAAAAAAATATAAATCCGTACACAACGCCATCTCGGATTAATAGATAGAGTGATTTATGAGGAAGGTTTAGGTATATATTTTGTCAAGGTTTTGGGTAAATTGGTTGATATATATAACTAGCTGACCCGGCGAACTTCGTACCCCCTCAGAATCAATAACTGCTGTGTTAATTTATTAGCTGAATTAAATTCAGTTTTTTTATTAAGTTAGAAATTACACAATGAAGCAATTATCGATCCGCAACTTTCGTGTATTGTTTTTGTCAATATCAGAGATGACCTTGTGTACGGGAGATTTTCTTACTTTTCCACTTACTTAGGGGCCATCCATAATTTTTTTTTATTTTTTTTTTTTTATTTAGTAACTAAATAATATTTTTTACATTTTTATATGAAACATGTTAGTTAGATGTATATATAAAATATATTCGTAGTCCTCCTCACTAGGAGATCCTGTGCTGAGGGGGACTATGCTTTGGATAAGTTTTTCAGCGACTTCTATGGTTTAACTTCATTGATTGTATAAGGTTTTCCAGAAACTTCTATGATGTTTTAAGTATACTAACTAGTAAGTTCATTTTCCGATAGATTCTTCAGCCAACATTTAATGTCCTTAATGTAGCTATTTTTTATTTTTATTTGTTTGATACTAAGTGGGAGCTTGTTATATAACTTTACTGCTAAAAATGCAGAACTTCTTTGACCAAATGAAGAGTTACACGTATTACGTCACGAATTTCAAGATTTTTTTACCCCTCCCCCCCCCCCCGTCCATGTCACACGTCGTCACATTTATGAGACCCCCCCCCCCTAGTGTGACATCTAAAAGTAATCAAAACAGTAGTTCAAATTTTTTTTACATGTGAAGTCACAGAGCTGATGACCACCCCATACCCCTAGTCACACTTGCTACTCCCCTCCCCCCCCCCCCTTAATATGTGACGTCATTTATGGATGGCCCCTTACGGGGAATGCGTTTCATTTTCTTTATGCGTGTGAGGGAAATTTATTATAATTATTGTATTTTTCCTTTGGAAGGGTGAAGACACGCGTTAACCGTTTGTCTCATTTTCGACTGTTGACATTTAGTGTGTAAGAAAGAGGGACAGCATTATATGTTTAAGAAGAAAAGTAAACAATCAGCGCATTGACATTTGACGTTTTTGAATTTTTGGAATTCACGCAAACTTCAACTGACACAACATTGCCACAGCTCTTTCAAAAGATGAATATTCGTTCCATACAAAATGTATGATGAAATGAATTTTCTTCATAACTTTCTTTTTCGTGAATTTTAGCGATGTTTTAATAGTTATTCTGTTATCCGGGCCGGAGACTAATCCAACAAATCAAAGATCATAAAAATCGGTCCAGCCGTTCTCGAGTTATAAATAGTGTAACTAACCCGACTTTGGTTTATATATTGAGAAGACATATAAAGGGTGCGGGCTAGATTTGATTTGTTTGCAAATTAACAGATGGCATTGGTAATAATTTTTGAATAATGTTATGTTTTTATTGTTTATATTTCTGTAATGATTTGATTTATGTACAACCTCTCTCCATGGCTACCAATGAATTGATAGATTTTTTGTTTTGTAATATTTAATTTTATTTATAAAAAAAAATTGTTTTATGTTTATATTTTTTGTTTATGTTTTATCTAATTTTTGGATTCATATACCTTTTTTATAAAATTAATTTACTTATTCTTATTATGTTTTTTCAGTAAAAGTAAAGTCACACGGAGGAAATCCGTAATTGGTTTTATTTTGGTTATTTAATTTTATGTACAAACTGAAATAAATGTAAACTGTCGATTTCCCGAAAATTAATAAATAAATAAAGGTTGGGTAAAATGGCGTTGTGTTTCGTTAGCCTTAGCAACGCGTGGCCGGCTACTAAAGACTAATTGTATGTACCCTAAAATAACTGTGGATTTTATTTAATTACCACCGCTAAAATCCTGTCTAAGTTTCACTTGAGAATGTCAGTTAAGGTTTGCGAGTTTAACGTAATACTGAGGGAGCAACATGGTTACGTGTGAACTACCGACCCTGTGCGTGGCGAAACTCGGAAAGGGGGTTTTCCGCTCAAGGTCGTGAGAGCAGAGGGTGGGAAAATCAACCAAGCCCGGGGTGGTTGGGGGTGCGGTCGGACCCCGGGGGGCTGGCGAAGGGGGCGGTGAGACCGGCGCGTTGGTCGGAGCCGCGGACGGCGCGGCGCTCGCGAATTAAGCGTTGTCTGCCATCTGCCACCCCTTCGATCCCGAAGATTCTGCCTTCAACAAGTGTATTTATTTAATGGGAAACTTGCCTTTATATTCATCAGCTAAAAACTTTCGCATCTCTAATAATGAGATTGGCTCCTTTGATTTACTCTCAAGTTTATTCAAAATGGTACCGCGCGTTTTCATCCTGCGACAAAATATACCCGATATAATATACTCCGACAAAATATCCCTCGACATAATATTCCAAGGACAAAATATCCTACAGACAAAACATCCTCCAACAAAATATCTACTAAAACCTAACCTAACCTAAAAAAAAACCTAACTCGACCTCTCGTCTAATTGGGTCACGTCCCGGTTAGACGATGGGTCTTCAAGTCTTTTTTATTTTTCTGTGTTTTGTTCTCTTTCATATTTTCGTTTAGATTATTATTGTTATCTTATTTTACAATAACTTTTTTTTTTACGAAAATTGGCGAATTTCAAAGCATTTTTTTACATGAGCTCCACACAGGAGGCCTCGAGGAAAACAATTTCCTTCGGGTCATCTTTGGGGATGCTGTGTGGAGGGTTTTTTTATGAAAGGAAGGAGAGGAGAGTTCTGGGAAGGAAAAGGGTTTAATGGGTGGGTATGAATCTGGGGTTCAGTGTGTCCTGGTCATCCGCCTCCTAGATCTAGACAAACCACACCCCATGAACCTAGGCACCCCTGCTGAATCACCAAACGTAGCGAACCACTTGGGATGACCTATGGCAGAGGTGTTGGTTATCCAGTGAAGGTTCCCGGGGCTCCGGTACCCATTTCCGCCTCCCAAATTGAAAAGATTTTTTTTATTGTTATCGTCATCTTCAATAAACTAACTTAACCTAACCCAACCTTAGTTTACATTTTACTATTTTTAAACAATAATTTTTTGCCTTTACAGGATATCTGTATTATTTTTGTCCCATTTTTTGTTAGGTTAGGTTGGGTTAGGTTAAGTTAGGTTAGGTTAGGTTTTAGTAGATATTTTGTCGGAGGATGTATTGTCCGTAGGGTAGTTGTCGGGGGATGAAAAGGCGCGGAACCACTTAAAATATTACGAAGAAGCCCGGAGAACCAATTCAATAATAATATACCAATAATTTTGTTTGTAAGTGATTCGTGTACCAACCCTTGAAGAAAATAATCCCGTTCACACGTAATATATTTTATACGTGTACATGGAATATCCTTCGAACAAATGAATTATCTTTGTTGAACCGCCAATACTTGGAATCAATATTGCGAACAATAGTTTGTGTTTTCGCTCATCTATTTTATAGAGTTTCTTGTTATTTTCGTTTTAGTTCTCAGAAGGTCTTAACGAAATAGATCTATTGACCGTAATACATTTCTTCGTTAGAGATTAAATTACATTTACCAAATTACGTCATTTGGATTTATTTATATCTAAATAGATTATTTTCTACGCGAAGGCGGTATTTTGATCACAATAATAATAATAATAATAATAATATTTGGATGATTTATATAGCGCCGTTTTTGTGAAAAATCACCTCAAGGGCGCTGTACAAACTTATAATACATTTCTAAAATCTAAAAAACTACAAGCTAGGCAAACAATTATAAACAACTTATGGCTAAAAATTGCATACATCGGTTCATTGATCACCGATACGAAAATATGTGTACAATATTTTGACCAATGTACGCGATGCTGCCTAAAATTTAATGAAAACGGGACCATACTTACCTGGGAGGTCGCTTGAAATTAACACTGTATATTATATTATACAATATACAAGTGTTTACCACGACTGAATGAAATTGCTGCCTTTTTCTATTATTTCCTGCGAGAGATTTTAGTGAAAGTGAGAATTTTTATTTTTAATCAGATTTACACGAAATTGCGTGAAATTTTCCACATTTATCCCCCGGGTGCGAAATACCTAGCGTGCTATAAAGGCCTTAAAAAGTCAACTCTACCACCAGATTAAATATTTGTAATTATTTTTCTGTCGAGAGCTTTGCCTGATTCATATCGCGATTAAAAAGTTGCTTTTAATCTGTAAAGCAAAAGCCTACGGTATTATTTTTTATGACTTTACGAAAAATACATTGTTCGTTTGCCGTCGTTGACCTCTAAAAATGAAACAAAATATACAAGATATGCCCTTGCGACCCCGAAACATTTTAAACATATTATTCAATCGTTACCACAGTTGTTCCACAACCTCAACTATGTATAAGTTGGTATTTTTATTTTACTTTATGACTGAGAGTGGCGTGCATATGGACATGGACAATTCAATAATATTATTTGCTATATTTACTGGTCATCTCTGTATACCGTTAATCATTTGAAAAACGTTTAAAAATCTTTTTTTATGAATTATTGCGATTTCGAAAGAAATATGACTACAGACCAGTTGCAGGCATCTTTACCATCATTCTGCGAGGTAGGTTCAGAAAAGGAAACTCTAATGCTCGTCAAAACTCAGTAAAACCGCCCGGGCAAATTAGAGAGAGTTCCAGTACAGTTTATTTATTTAATTATTTATTTGTTTATCAAGACATACACAGTACATTATAATACAGATTATAAGGTATGTTAAATTAAATTATTACATGGTTATGTACCTATTACGTAAGTCCATAGAATGTCATTTGATAATTACGCCTGAGATATGAACCGGTCTTAAAACTTAATTATTGAATGAATGAAGTAATAATAATAAAAAGGAAGAAAAGAGGGGGGGGGGGGGGGGAGATAAGGAGACATTTTGAAATCAAGAATTATATGCTCACTAATTGTAATTGACTGATTAAAGTTTAATGAAAAGTTAAGTGTAAGTAATTTTAAAACAATTATATCACGCCAAGAAATTTAATAAATTAGTTTTGTATGTTTGCAAGGAATCATGAAGAATGTCTAAGTGTAGTAATTTTTCATAGTGGTTATAAGTTATGATTGCGCGAGTAATTGGTGAGTTACTCGCTGCTGGATTCTATATGAAAAAGAGAAGTGTGCCTGGTACGCCTCATTGGGACATTTAAACCAATAGTGGATAGCAATTCAGGACTATCTATTTTATTATTTAGCAGGTTATACAGAAACAGCAGATCTGATAATGTGCGTCTTTTTTGTAAACTTAACATGTTATTTGTAGTTTTGTTGTATTTCTTGAATAAATAGTTAGAGAATTTATTCTGTATACTTTCTACTATATCTATGTACACCTTATATTGAGGATTCCATACCAGGGACGCATACTCCAGTGGACTTCTGACCAATGAACAAAACAACATTTCAAGAGTCTTAGCACTTTTGAAAACTTTACATATTCTTAATAGGAAACCTAGCATCTTGTAGGATTTTGATATTATGTGTTCGTTATGCTTATCAAAAATTAATTTGTTGTCTAAATAAACACCTAGATCTTTACATGTAGACGTAGATTGTAAAGGTTTATTATTCAAGTTGTAAGAATAGATGATTTTATTTTTATTTCTAGTAAATGTAATGGAGTGACACTTAGAAATGTTTAAGGAGAGTAAATTTGATTCACAATACGCGCACAAATGATCAAGATCACTTTGTAATTCTATACAATCAGATAAAGACTGTACAGGTTTAAAAATTTTCATATCATCCGCATATAACACAAAGTAACTATTTTGAAAGCATACATAGATGTCATTTATGTAAATATTAAATAAGAGTGGTCCGAGATGCGACCCCTGGGGCACACCCGAGACGATTTCCGTTAAACAGGATGCGAAACCGTTGACAACCGTGATTTGGTGCCGATTACTGACATATGATGCGATCCATCTATAGAGATCACCGTGAATTCCTAGACTAAATAACTTCTGTAAAAGAATATAGTGATTAACACGGTCGAATGCTTTGGAATAATCAGTATAGATGGCATCTACCTGGCATCGCATATCCATTTGAGCATGAAGAAAATTTATAAAAGACACAAGATTCGAGGTTGTGGAGCGATTTCTCATAAAGCCATTTTGATTAGATCGTTATAATCTATGGAGTTTCTCATAAGTAACCAAATATTTTTGTCCTACAAAAAGTTTCAAAAATCGATATCTAGATTGTGTTTTTCACACAAAACTAAGTGTATCACATTAAAATAGTGGATCGTTTTTCTATTAATAAATAATTACAGTGAGAACAGATATATTATAAGATTGAATTTAAAAACAAAATCTTGAAATTAACATGACAAGTGATATTTGAATTTGAAACCATTTGAATTTGAATTAGAATTTGAAGTTTGAAGTCAAGTGACATTTGAAGCCATAGACAAAAAGTTAACAGAATATTCTACCATTCTAACATCTACCTACATCTAATAATAATCCATAATATTATAATGGAACAAGAAAACTCTGCCCAACAATTCCTGGCAAAGGCAACCTCTATTTTAAACCTATTAAATATCATCATAATGGACACATCTAACAAATTCACCAAGGAACAAATAGCGAAACTCGCCCCTAAATTCACCGATCTATTGGGTAATGTCGGTCAAATGGGTGTAAAGTTAGGGAGCCTTGAAGGAGAATTGAAGACCTACAAATATATGTCTTCTAATCAAACACCCGAAAATGGGAACAGAACGTATAGTTCGATTACGTCCAACCAAGTCCTCCCGAAATATCCACCGAACACTAGAAACAATGCCCCTATACTTCCTGCGAGACCAGCCGTACTTATCTTCCCCAAAGATGACAAGTCACTTCCTTCCAGCAGTACTCTTGAAACTCTCAAAACCTCAACTAACCCATCATCTTTGGGAATTACAATCACGGGGGTACGAGAAATAAGGAACGGAGGTGTAGTCGTGCATCCAAGTACCGATGCAGAGGCCATAAAACTTGCCAATGCACCGACCCTATCCGATGCTGGTCTGAAAGCAGCAGTTTCTTCACATAAACTTCCTCGATAGCTATCCATGGTCTACCTCAAGTTGTGCCCCTCGAGAACATCATCTTGGCAATCCACCAGCAAACACACGAAGAAACCGGTCTACAAATTAATGAATTGAAAGATAAATTGCAGTTCTCTCACAAAGTAGGACCTCGTACCGGATCGTGCACTCATGTCTTCAGAGTTCCTCCTTCTGTTCGTCACTCCCTCATTCGCTTCTCTAAACTGGCTATGGACTGGCAAATACACACCGTAAGGGATTGGATCGACAGTCTAAAATGTGGACACTGTCAACTTTACGGCCATACGGCGTCGAAATGTAACGCAGACATGCCTACATGTTCTCACTGTGGAAAACCTGGACACAATCGAGATGCTTGCCCGACTCCTGAAAAGCCACCAGCATGTGCTACCTGCAAGTTCTTCAGAAAACCGTCCACACACAACACTGGCTCCCCTGACTGTCCTGCCCGCCAAGCCGCTGAGAGACGCGAATTATCTCGAGTCAATTTTTTAGGCTGAATCAGAATCGACACCTTATTAATACTAACTTTTCCACCTATTATCAAAATATTCGTGGTCTCAATACTAAGCTAAACTCCTTTAGATGCTCCATAAATTTATGCCCTTATGATTTTTTATGTTTTACTGAAACATGGCTATCAGACAATATTGCTTCAACAGAACTTGGACTCCATGACTACATTATTTTTCGCTGTGACCGCTCTTCCTCTTCTAACAAGTGTAGAGGAGGTGGGGTAATGATATGTATTAAAAAAAATACTCTTGCCACATTCTTGAATCGTCTAATAATGTATCTGAACAATTATTTATTTGTGTTCTACTTGGTTCCAAGAAACTTGTCATTGGTTGTGTATACATTCCCCCCTCCTCTTCAATAGAAATCTATAAGTCACATACTGAAGCAGTTGAGCGTGTTTCCATAAAGGCCGATTCCTTACTTATTTGTGGTGATTATAATCTTCCTAAAATAGTGTGGCTTAATGATAGTCATGGTGTGAAAACTCCTAATAATGTTTCCCTTCATGCTTCCATAATAGTAAATTTCTTTGCCTTCCTGAATATGTACCAATTAAACTCGATCAATAACTGTGGAGGTTACTGTCTTGATCTAATATTTACCAATATGCCTAGCGTTTGTGAATGTGAAGCTACTGACTCAATATTACCAATAGATAAATATCATCCACCACTCGATATTAACTTCACTAATCCTTTCAAAAGTGACACTCTGAAATCAGCAGTTACATTCCACTACAAATTTAACAAAGGTGATTATACTGGCATGAATAGGTACCTTGCCCAATATGACTGGGCAGGTATGTTATCAAACAACAATATTAACAATGCTGTATTTAAATTCAACGAATGTATAACTCATGCTATAGATTTGTTCGTTCCAAGGGGAACTTTTTCCCAGCCTAAATTTCCTATTTGGTTCAGTATGAAACTAAAGCATTTGATTATGGAAAAAAAGAAAACACACAAGTTATTCAAACTAACGAACAACTTAGCGCTTTATCAAAAATTTTCTCAGTTAAGAAAATTATCCAAAATTGAATCTAACTTGTGTTATATATCTTATATTGAACTCACTGAGACAAAATTAAATCTTAACCCTAAACAATTTTGGAAATTTATTAAACAAAAACGTATTGATAACGATCTCCCTTCAAGTTTATTTTTTAATGATACTCACGCCACCAACGATTTCGATATTGCCAACCTTTTTGCTGAACATTTCTCCTCTGTCTATACTGATAACATATGCACCATCCCTCCACTTAAATATGCTAATACTATTGACCTTAATAATTGCGAAATCACACTTGTAGATGTTTTCAATTACTTAAAAAATCTTCCCAGCAAAACAAGCACTGGTCCTGATGGTATACCTGAAATATTATTGAAAGAATGTAAATCTGTTGTATCTAAGCCAATTTGTTTATTATATAACTTATCATTATCATCTGCCACTTTTCCGGATTCCTGGAAGGTTTCCTATATACGACCTATTTTTAAATCGGGTAATAGGTCGAACGTAGAAAACTATAGACCTATATCGATGTTATCTCATATTCCTAAAATCTTTGAATCTATAATCACAAAAAAAATAACACCTATTTTCAAAAATGTGCTGATTGAGGAACAGCATGGCTTTAGATCTGCTAAATCTACCACTACAAACTTACTCTCCTTCACCAACACCGTAGTCAATGGCCTAGAAGATAAATCACAAGTAGATGTTCTATATACCGACTTTTCTAAAGCTTTTGACAAAGTAAAACACGCTATCCTCATGGCCAAGCTATATGCTATAGGTATACGAAACCCATTGCTATCTTTCTTTAATTCTTATTTAAGCAATAGAAAACAAAGAGTTAAAATAAATAACATTGAGTCTATTATTATTGAAGTAACATCCGGCGTACCGCAAGGAGCACATTTAGCCCCGCTTCTCTTCAACTTGTTTATAAATGACATTATTCGTATTTTCTCTCACACACGCTTTTGGCTTTTTGCTGATGACAATAAGATCCTAAAAATAATCAAAAACTACCATGACTGCCTTCTTTTCCAATCAGATATTGACTCTTTCAATGACTGGTGTAAAATTAATTGCTTGGAACTAAATGTCGATAAGTGCAAAATTATGTCCTTCTACAGATCTAAAAATCCGATTGTTTTCGAATACAAATTAAATAATAATTGCCTAACAACTGTTCAATCTATTAAAGATCTTGGTATCTCTCTTGATAGCAAGCTTTCTTTCCGGGAACATATAAATACGATTGTTAATAAATCTCTCAAACTACTTGGTTTTATCACTAGAACCACTTCTGACTTCAAAAACATAAATACCCTAAGAACTCTTTACTGCTCCTTGGTTCGCCCCCATCTTGAATATGCTTGTATTATATGGTCTCCTTTTTATGCTGTCCATATTCGTCATATTGAATCCGTTCAACATCGGTTCCTAAAGGGAATTGCTTGGAGGCTAGGATTAGAGCGAGGCAATTACTCGTATGCTGAAATTGAACAAACTCTAAACCTTTCTCCTTTAGAAGACCGTCGGATAAAATCTGATCTCATTTGTTTCTTCAAAATTATTAACTGTTTAATCGACTCGCCTACATTACTACAACTCATCACATTTAATATACCTTCTCGTAGACTCAGAAATAAAGACCTGCTTTTCCTCAATCAGCACTCGACTAACTATGGTTATAACTCACCACTGTCCAGAATGTGTAGACTGGTCAACTCACGTCAAGACCTTGATTTTTTTGGTATTAGCTTAAATGATTTCTGTCGCTCTTTAAACAAATGAAGATATGTAATATTCACCCTAATTTTTGCAAGGTCTTGACGTGACTTGACACTTATTTTTCTTCTATTTTCACTGTTTGTCTTTGCTTTCATGTACCATCCGAATCCTTACATTGTTCATTTCTATACTTCGTGATACTTTGTTTTAAATTGGACGTAAGTCCGTAAATAAATAAATAAATAAATAAATTAGTTAAGAGTGAAGGTGAGATGGTAGAATATAATTGATCGTAAACAATTTTTTCCAAAACTTTACTTGGATAATTTGGATATAGGTCGATAGTTGGAGACATCATTTTTACTACCATTTTTAAAGATTGGGGTAATCAAGGCTGTTTTCCACTTGTCAGGAAATGTTCCTTCAGATAGCGATAGTTTGAAAATGGCATAAATGGGGGGTGTCAGTTGTTTACTACAATAATTTATAAAGATTCCTGGAAGTTGGTCATTCTCCGGTCCCTTTTTGATATCGATGGACTTAAGGTATTTGAAAGTTATGTCTTCATTGATCTCGATTGAGCTAATAACGCTATTTGAATTTAAACAGTCACTGGCATTGCCTGTATGAGCAGGTTGAACATTCGAAAATACAGAACTGAAATACTCGGAAAATAAATTGGCTACTCCTTTACTGTCATTAGCAGTTTTTTCACCATAAATCATATCATCGGGGATGGTAGGAGATTTTCTTTGAGAATTGACATAGGACCATATTTTTCTAACATTATGCTGTATGCCGGATTCTATCGTAGAAATGTAGGTTTTGTAAGCCGCTGAAGCGACCGTTTTTTGTCTTTTGCGAAGCAAAGAAAATGACAGATAATCAAGAGGGTTCCGGTGACGCTTCCATGCTCTAAAGAATTTTAATTTTTCATTAGTTATTTTTATTAAGGCTGCCGTGTACCATAGTGGATATTTTCCAGATTTCACAACTTTCTTGGGAATAAACACATCGACAATTTGTTCAATTATAACGTAAAATGAATGTAACGCTGTATTTACATCCGGTGCATTTATAACGGTAGACCAGTTGGTCTCATTCAGTTTCTCATTAATCTCGGTGTAATCTGCTTTATGGAATAATTTTATTGTTCGAGGAGTTGAGAGGGTTGCATTAGTGGATGGAAATTCTAGCTCTATAACCAATGATTTATGATGAGCATCCTCTTTAACTAAAGGGTGATCGGCAAGCGACACCTAAGCTGGAGTGTTACAGAAAACGAGGTCCAAAATTCGTCCATAGTTATTAGGTAAATTGTTAAATTGGGATAAATTTGCAAAATATAAGCAGTTAAGTAACGTGAGTGAACATTGGTCTCTGTTAGTTGACATTTGTTGATTATTCCATTTAAAATTTGGCATATTATAGTCGCCTATGATTAGAAACTGGTCATTGGGAAAACGGATTGTTAAGTCAGAAATAGTATTTGTATGACTGGTAAATAATGCTAATCTTTCTGAAGACGTTAATTTTGGACCGACACTAGGTAAGTACACGCAGCACATATGGATGTTATAACAATGATGATTTGATTTTGATGTATTGACAGTTATCCAAATATCTTCAGCGTCTGAATTCCAAGAGCGGGGGGTAACAAAAAAATCTTTTTTAATACCTATGATTACGCCTCCACCAGTTGATTTACCAGTTCGATGGATATCCCTATCATTTCTGTAAACAGAATAGCAGTTATCAAATAATTCCTCATCTAGGATGCTATCAACCAACCAACTTTCGGTAATAAAAATCAAGTCATAATTATTGAGCAGCACATTCTGATGAAATTCCAACGTTTTTGAGCGCAAACCTCTTGCATTTTGATAAAAAATTATTAAAGAATCAAGCATTGAGAAGTATTGTTAATTACTCATGTAACCTTGTTTTCTGTAAAATATTTTTGAAGAACATCATATTCATGAATTATTTTCACAGTCATAAGTCCACTGGGCAAAGCAAAACATACAACTATCAATTAAAGTGCGTGAGTACATTATAGAATGCATCAGTGAGCAATGAGCAGGTTGGGTTAATGTAAAAAGGGTGATATTTAAGAAATTAATTAAGTGATTTTGCATTAGTGAGCAATGAGCAGGTTGGGTTAATATAAAAAGGGTGATATTTATAAAATGAAGAAAAAAATCAGGAGAAAAATAGTGGTTACAGGATAGATGATTTAACATGGTAATAATGGTGATTATATAAGGTTTTCTAGCTGCGATTCGCATGAGACATGTATGGGACGTGAAGTGACGTTCTTCCGTAGGTAGATTTTTCCGCTTCTTACCCATAAAAACTGATACATGTGTTCATTTTTAAAGCCTTTGGCGAACCTCAGTATAGATTTATTCTTCCGCGTGAGATGGTCGTTAACGAAAATCCTCTGATCAGCTCCAGCCATTCCGACGCCCTTGGTAGTGATTCCTTTATTCTTCTTAATGGCCGCCACCAGCTCATCCTTCTTCCTTTTGTTGACAAATTTAGCCACCACGTTTCGAGGGCGGGCGTCACGGGGAGCCGCTGCTATTCGCTCTTCAGGATGTAGGCGTGGTTTGGCTCTGGTAATAAATTCAATGTCCTCTTCCTTAATAATTAGGCCGACATTTGAAGCAATGAGTGGAAAATAGGTTTTCATCTTGCTTTTCGGTCAGACCGAAGATTTCAATGTTATTGATGAGCGACTGTTGTTCTCTATCGTTGTTTGTTTTGTCCAGATATGTAACGATCTTTTTTAATTCAATTACTTCGGCTTCAATTTTTTCCATTTTTTTTAGTTTTTCTTCCAATACCAGAATTTTATTGGTGTAGTCTTCAATTGTGCTGTTATTGTAGACGATTGTTTGTTCAAAAGAAACTAGTTTTGAATTCATCGAGTGCAGTTGTGAGGAGAGTTTCTTTATTTCGCTGAGAAGAATTGTCGAGTCGTTAGAGTTGAGATTGCTGGAGAGCGGTGACTGTCCTGTTTTACATTTAGCGCATATCCATGACTCTTTGGTCTCCTAAGACATCTTCTTAAAAACTGCAGAGGTAATTTTGGCACAACTGAGATGCATTAGGTTTTTGCAACTTATACACTTCATACAATCAGCCGTTTGTACTGACTTGCTACATTGGTTGCAGGTAGAACTCATGGTGGGTAACAATAAATATTATTTGCGATGATAAATTAAATCCTTCAATTTTAATTTTATAATGTCCTGTCACTTGATTCCACCAAATTCAATGTTCAGTACACGGAATAACTGTTAAGGTAATTGTTTGCACACAATATATCACTTGGAAGTACAGATTTATATTTTTAAACTTGCTAAGAACTTTGACACTTTAATATGTGATGTTGTCAAACCGGTAGTTGTTGTAATAATGCAGTTACAGAAGATAAGTCAACCGGATACGAAAATTATGGTTGTCTTTTATGATTAAGAGAAAACCGGGCGGCGTTATCCTGTACAAGCGTATTCTCCAATTTCCTCTCTGGATTTTGACCCTAGGTACTGCAATTTTTTTAAATATAATATAGACTACGTTTTGCTCTTGTTGGCAAGTTACTTCTTGTGGGAGTTGGACCCTCCAAAAATCGTTAAAATTGCCTGGTTTGAAAGCCATCAACAGACGTTCAGTAAACAATCTGGACGATGTATTTTTTTAAAAAGCAAAACGTACAGACATAGAGTATTTTGTTCTAATAGAGTTTACAAAAACTCTTTAAAATTGGTCCAGTTTTGGAGGGGAAAAATGGGGAATGCAAAACCTCGTTTTTGATGAATTAGAGCAACATTTTGATAAAGTACCTTCTGTTCAAATTTCTCGACTACCGAGTTACGTCGGAAAAAATATAATATCTTCGTTTCCGATTAGAGTTTTTGTGGGCATGGTGGTTATATTTTGCATTAAATTTGTTAAAACAATAACCCTTCATAACATTATTATGTAGGTACCTACTATCATTTTCCGTGTGTTTTCGATCTCCCGCATTAATCTCTTCGTTATTTTATTATACCAGTACATCTACCCTTAGCAGCGTTACTTGCACGATTCGGGCACTCGTTTATGAAATAACTCTTTATTTATGGTCGCTAATTTATCAGTTATGAAAAAGGCCCGTGACAAAGAGCCCTAAAACGCGAAAGCTGTACAGAAATTACTACTTTATAGAGATTTTTAACGTAAAATTTTCATGTCGACTTTAAAATTGCTTTTTACCCTGTGCTGTAAAAGCTTTCGAGGAAACAAGGTTCATGCAGCCTGCAGTTTTATAAACTTATTTAATATTGCGACAGATTCTAGGATATTCTTGCAAAGGGTACTCGGAAAAACACGGTGACCTTTTCTTTGTGGGGGTGTGACGTTCGTTGCACGCCGCCCGTTTGTTCCGGAAATAACCCGGTGGGTAGAAAATGTAATGAGTGTTGTCTCTATTTGCAGTGACCTCCTGTTCCAGGAACGCTTTTTGCTTTCCACTTGTTTGCTAACGTCCCTGTCGGTCGCTTCCCACCCCCGCCTCCTGCGTTGGTTTCATTCCCTCCCACACACACCCTCCCGGCACCACCCGGTGAGGTTTCAGCCAGGGTTCTTTGTTGCGCTAGCCACAACGTGAAAATGCATTGTGCCTAAAACGCCATGTCACTGAATGTTTTGCGGCTTTTGTGAAATACATTTACGCAACTGAAAATTCGATTTCCGAGGACTGTTGGCTGACTTCATATATCGAAGCACTCCAATTATATACGAGTATGTACTCATTTTAGCGAAAATTAAACGTGTATCATTATATTTATTTATTATATTTTCCCTAGTTTTATCCCGGTTATAGCCATCTATTGCCACTACAAAATACACATCGAATATTAAATTGTTTATTTGTTTATATAATAATAATATTAAAATATTATTGCCTTTATTCAGACAGTAAATTACATTACATTATTTATAACGTTTATAACACTTATCATGCATCGACTCCCTGTCTGTGTGTGACTAGTTGACAAAGGCCTCCTCCAACTGTCGCCATTTCTCTCTATCATTAGCTACTCTTGTCCATGTACCACCTGCTATGGCTTTGATGTCGTCAACCCACCGTCTAAATGGTCTACCTCGTTTTCTCTTCTTGTCACTTGTGAACCAATTCATGACTAATTTTGACCATTTTTCACTTCCTCTGATTATGTGGCCTGACCACTTCCACTTTAGCTTTTTTATTGTTTTTGTGACATCTTTTGTTCTTGTTTGTTTCTTAATGGTTTCGATTTTTATTCTATCGGACAGTCTTTTCCCTAACATACTTCTTTTCATGGAGTATTGACAAGTTTCGAGTTTCTTATTGTGATTTTTGTGAGTGCCCAAGTTTGGCAACCATAAGTAAGTATTGACAAGTTTCGAGTTCCTTATTGTGATTTTTGTGAGTGCCCTAGTTTGGCAACCATAAGTAAGTACAGGAAGTATGCAGGTATCAAAAAGTTTCCGTTTAATAGTTATCCTAGTTTCACTGTTTTTCATTATTTCTTTAAAACCCCATAATTGTTTCCAATCATTTCCAATACGTCTGCCTATTTATTTTGTGGTTAAATCTACAGGATTATATTCGTTTTTTAACGTTATATATGTTTCTATATTATATCGCGACTTGCAGTAAAAAACAAAATAAAAAATAAACTACAACCGAAAGCGTCCAATATTTCTTGCAAGATAAGCTGTAAAATTGTTTTTATATTTATGAAACAACCAATAATATCACACTAAATTTCATCCTCGCTAACCCCACCCCTTTGAGTTGCCATCTCTGTGTGAAATAAATTCGAGTTGAAGATTATATATCATCTTTCGCAGCGTTGCCTCGGCTTAACTTTGGTGTTTCTGCGTTAAATAGCGTGGAAATGCCTCCGTCCCTCGTACATTCATATTATATTCCAGGTATTAGGTACCTATCATTAGCAATCCCTAGAAGAAAGGTGATTATTCCCCTTTTCACCAAGCAGGGAAATACTCCAGAAGAAAATGTTCGTGTGGACTAAGTAAAAGCCACGGAGACACCTCCCTCGCGTATCGATCTCACATTTCCCTTGGGATTTTCCTTTCAATTTTCCGCGCTTGTTTATGTTAACGAAATACTCTCTTTTTTCCGTTTTTGTTCCGACGATTTATTGCAACCATTCCATTCGTATTACGCTGTGAAATTTTATTTTAAAATATTTGCTATTTTCACCATCGTATTCCAAAGAGATTTGAACCCTAGTAAGATATTAATGCAGTGTAAAATCCATTGAAAAGTGTTCAAATAATGCGGCCACAACCCGACATCAATAAAATATTCATAATATGTTTATTGAAATGTGTAACAAGTAGTTAATATTTATTTTATACGAAGGGAATCCTTGCTTTGAGAGTACCCTTTATAAAAATGTATAAGTTTTTTTTTGTATTTGACACACGCAACTATTGTCATGTATGTGGTGTGAAGGTGAATATTTGAATTTTCTTTGAATGGCGGTGAAAGCTATTCAAATTTAAAGCAGGTCGATTTGCCTCGGTTTGCTATGTCGCTTCTCTTATTTACCGAAGCTTTTCAAACACTGAGCCTCTTCCAGCGTACTGAAAGCGTTAGCGATAGGCCTAATCGTTCAGATTTCAGTTCAATAGGCTCCCATCTGACTGTAAAATATGTTAATCGTAAAAATAAATGCCCGGATGTAATGGTTCACTCGCGTGCTAGCGACAGCCGTTGCTTCGCTGCGCGGAGCCTTTTTCGGTTGCGATAATACTACAAATATTTTCTACTTAATAGAGATCTGAGAACAAAACGAGGATTCTTGAACATGCTAACTAAACAGTAAAAAAGAGCTTTTACGTAGAATGTGCCAACCAGAAAATAGCTGATAGGCTTACTATATCCGGAGATAGATAAGTTACGCTAGATGCTTTTTTTATATCTCATCACCATCACTAATCAGGCCCTGTCAATGGACATTACACCGATCAGAGTTGTTGGGAGCGGAGCTTATCTACGAATAATTTATTTATTTTTAATAAGTATGCCTGTACGGATTTTTACAAACATGTGCGCTATGCATAGAGATATATATATATATCAATGGTGCTATGCATAATAATTTTGTGGAAGAGTGAATCTGTACCTGAGAAGCATACGGATGCAAATTCAAAAAGGTAAATGTTCCGGAGAGCCAAAAAACTATTTTTTCTGTAACTATGGTCTCATAACTTCTTCGGATATCCATGCTGATATATACAAAAAAAAATTAAATCAATTAGTTTTGTTTTAAAAACGAGCAAATAAAACGAAATAATTTGAGTATCATTTTCAAAATTGGAAATGTTTTTTGAAGAAGTCATATAAACATAAAGTACTTAACATAAGATTTTATTTTAATTATCATTTTCTACATTGGAACTGATTTGTCGATAATTCAGAGTATTCAGTGATTTTCATGGTTCTGTCTGCGAGTTATGTAGATAATAATATAAAGAAATCGTTTACCCATTTACATATTCTCAATTTCGATTCTAGCCAAATATTTTCATAGGTTCACCAATTCGCACTGGAAAAGTATGTTTTCGACGATTCGGGAGTTATTTGTAGATAATGGCTTATCGATTAGCTATTATGTATTTTGGTTTTTCCGACGAGTTTTCGGCTTTGTACGCAAATGAGCCGAGTCCTACAACACTGATAATATCGTTATTATATTATTTGAATAGAACTCGTTCAATTAAATCGATTGGTATTTCCCAAGTCAAGTGGATGATTGGTTTACCATGTTTCTCAATCTGGATTTTTAATCACCAAATAATGAATTTTTTTTGTAAGTGAGTAATTTTAAGGTGACAAAAGATGCGGTTTTTAACAATTATGTTGCTAATTGTATATTATGTAATGTTGTAACTGCAAATCGACCCTTTAGAATAACAAGGTTCCATCTGCTGCGGCAATGCGACAATAAACTTTTAAGTAGCTTACTATTGATCCCATTATTGCATGACGCCATAGCGACAGATATAACCTTGTTATTCCAAATGGTCAAAATGTGTTTCTTGGATCCATAATAGTAATAATGTTATGTAACTGTTTGTCTTGAAAGGGACCCTCAAATGGTTTGGGCATGTAGAGCGAATGAACGAAGAAAGGTGTTAATGAAGATGTGAACGGTAGAAGAAGTCGGGGACGACTGAGAAAGACTAGCAAGATCAAATGAATCAGATACTTGAGTATCTGATTATCTATGTCAAGATTCAGAATAATAGAAGAATATATATGAGACGATGTATGAATGTGGCAAGAGAGTGCCAAAACCGAATTGTTTGGCGGTTCGTCCTCTCTGCCTACCCCTGCGATAACGGCCTGATGGTTAGTTTGTTAGTCTATTTGCGTTGTTCTTTTATACTCTTAATCCCGTTTATATTCTTATTCAGAATAAACAAATCTTTATTGTCCTGGAAAAAAATATACCCAGCATTGTGCCCAAAACCCAGTTGGCTATTAATCGCGTGTAATAATTTAAAAAACAAAAAACTTAACCATCCTAAAAAAATCATAAAAAAAGTTACAATATAATAACAATTTTGTTCGCCTTGCACCGCAGTGGGAGGCTTAGATACGTCATACTTCCATCACTCTTGGCCGCAGATTTAAACCCTAAAACTTATTTCCTTCCCAGAAATTCCTCTCCTTCCTTTCCTAAATATATCCCCCACACAGTATCCCCAAAAGTGACGTAGGCCTTGAGGGGAAATATTTTCCCGGGCCCCCTGTGTGCAGCTAAAGTAAATATATCCGTTTCATATACATCTTAATTTTGAATTAAGGTATATCAAATATGTACTTTGGATATGAACTACGAGTTCTTTATTTATTTTTACTTTAAATTATAAGATATAGACCGTTAAATTTTTAATGTTTCATGATTTTAGAGGCGATTAGAGGCAAAGTAGCTCGTATCCGTACTAGATATTTGGTATACCTTTTGATTACAAAAATAATTTTTAAGTTTGGTTGGGTACCTATTTTGATCTCAATCCAAAATTAAGATTTGTATGAAACGGGCCGCGCAAACGATCCTCTTAAGCTTGTTGTGTGTGTTTGTTGTTTGTTTGCTAACAATATGTAACAATTTGGGAGGCGGGAATGGGTACCGCCGCCCCGGGAACCTTTATTGGATAACCAACGCCTCTGCCATAGGTCACCCCAAGTGGTTCGCTACGTTTGGTGATTTAGCAGGGGTGCCCGGGTTCATGGGGTGAGGTTTGTCTAGGTCTTGGAGGCGGATGACCAAGACACACTGAACCCCAGATTTCTACCCACCCCTTAAACCCTTTTCCTTCCCAGAATTCTCCTCTCCTTCCTTTTCCTAAAAAAACCCTCCACACAGCATCCCCAAAGATGACATAGGCCCTGAGGAAAATTATTTTCCTCAGCGCCTCCTGTGTGGAGCTCATGTAAAAAAAAAAAAAGTGTTATCCTCACAATATTTGAAAAAAATTGCTATTTTTAACAATTTATTTTCAGCTTTCGTAAATAGGTGTTTTTCTGCGAAATTTATTTATTTGATTGTACGTCCAGCTGGACTTTTACATGTTTATTTTTTGGCAACGGACTTCTAAATGAACCAACAACAAAAAAAAAACAAAATAATTTACAATGTAAGATGGAAGAATAGACTTTACGTTTTAATGATATTCTCGTCTTTTGTGAATGAATAAGTCATAAATAACATTTTATTTACAAGAAAAACATCGCTGGTAGTTGGTAAGTAGTTGTTTTTCTGAAAAATTGTTTTCATTAGCATCATTTGACGACCTCCGTAGTCCAGTGGGTAAGACTCTTGACTCACAATCCGGAGGTCGCGGGTTCGAACCCGGCATGCGCAAATAAATTTTATTTGATTACTTTGTGTTATTTCACAATTAATTCATTTAAAATAATATATAGTATATTTGCGGCATGTTCCAGAGTGGAAGATACTATCAGTATCGCCCTGGTGTAAGACCACCATTCAGAATTGAAACGTTGCTTGAAAATGGCTTTAGCCGTGTTTAGTGACCAGATCTGAATAGCCAGGTACTTCCCAACCTTCCTCTTCCCCACCTCTTTCCCCTCCCCACTACCTTCAGCCTCACAACATACCCCAATTGGGGATGCCATAGTCTCACTGGCTCCAGACGGAAGCAGTTGAGATTCTTGTGCGGTATTCACTGTAAAAAAAAAAAAAATCATTACTACCCTTCGGTGAAGTCATGTTTATTTGATACTTTATCCCCTCGGGTTAATTTGTTCGCTTTACGGAACACCTCACACAGGTCTCGTAGAAATTGTTGTCTCCCTCACTATAATGGTAAGAAATATGATCTAAACGGCTCGGCGTTAGAAAGAGATAACACAATGTATTATATTTAAATCTAAAAATTAACCACAAAATAAATAAAATATACACCCTTATGAAACCAAAGTTTCCGACAGCAATTTGAAAAAAAATAAAAGTTTGGGAATTTTTTCTTAATTACTAGCTGACCAGGACACGCGTTGATGTGGCTAACGAAACACAACACCATCTACTGAACGGTTACGCAACCTTTATAACCGCGATAAATTAACTCACTCCACCAGCTGTTAATTTGCATACAAACCAAATCCACACCACCTGCTTGCTAGCTCGCTCGTCTGTTCTGGATAGGGACACCCTAATCACCTAGCGGTATGAAATATACTTTACGACCTATTCTGATTCCTACCAAGTATACATAATTTTTTTATCATAAAAATCGGTCAAGCCGTTTCGGAGGAGTGCGACCACAAACACCGTGACACGAGATTTATATATATGTTTGTAGATTTTTTCATGAACATTTTTTGTGGTTATCAGTAATTTTAATTAGAAAAAACGTGAGGTGAGCCATTTTTTTAAGTGTTTTGTTTGCAAAAATTATATATTTATTCCGAATTATAAAATTTGAAAGTGTATTATTTCATCAATATTTTGTTTATTTTGATTTTATTCCAAAACGACATATTCTGACATTCTGACAAAATATGGTCGAGGCCTTAGGAGTTAAAAAAAAGTAATGCATAGTTTTCTGTATTTTCTGATTTCATTTATTCTTGCGCAGCTGTGGCTTCTGGACCGAATGTCTAAATTTGGGAAATGATTATTAGCGACGCTCGTGGCTCGAGATTGCGGTCGTTGAATTGTAATCGGGCTCCGTCGATTGGTCAAATAAATGAGATTGTAGAATTCCGGTATTCGCAGATTTGCACGTAAAAGATAATGCTCTCAATAAATTATGTATGAATCGGCTGAATTTCTATGTAAATTGGCCCTACAAGTTCCCTCGCTGTAACGGTTGTTGTTAATATTCGAGTGTATTTTGAAAAATATTAAGATTTATTTAAATATTAAGATTTATTTAAATAAATATATACATTTATTTAAATAATTACAGTGTGTCCCAAAAGAAAGTTGATATTTAGTGGATCGATTTAAAAAAAAAAGTAAATGTTTTATCGTAAAAATGTTTATTAAATACTAAAATACACAATTTTGGAATTTATTTCTGAAAAATAATATCGTCCAAATGTAAACCCTCACGTTCGCGGAATTCATTTAATCGAAGAGTTAAATTTCTTATGACGGCTCGCCAGGTAGGCTTCGTGATGGCTACCATTTCGTGACGTATATTTTCTTTTCATTGCATCAGGGAAGTCGGATTTTTGGCGTTAGATTTGAGATAACCCCACAGGAAAAACTCCATAGGGGTTAGGTCAGGACCACGAGGAGGCCAATTTATGTCACCTCTCCTGGAGATCAATTTGCCAGGGAAAATTTCACGAACTCATGGCAGAGACGTATTGGACGTACGTAATGTTGCTCCGTCTTGCTGGAACCATGTTCTTTGGTTATAGCCAGTAAGTTTGTAGGGGTGCAGCATTAGGTATTTGTGCAAAATGCTGTGTAACGATGATCTATGCACATTTAAAGCACTTGCGCGCTTCCGAATCGAAAATGAGTCGTCACGAAAAGACTGATAAACACTACGTTTTCAACCGTTCTCGATGACCTTGGTCGCCCGGATTTTGGTTTTGCTAGCGTTGTACCGATCTCTTCAAACTTTTTGACCCATTTTCGAATAAGAGGAATGCTTGGCGCATCATTGAATTGACGAAAACCTCAAATATTGCAGAATCTTCTACGCGCTACAGTCGCCTAATCACCATTTTTGTAAAACTTACGCACGCACAACGCGCGGTCGCTCCCGAGAAATGCTTCATAGTGACTAAATTCCCAAGAGCCAGACTACTGATTGACATACCCCCCGCGCCCCTCGGAAAAGTTGCATTCACACAGAAAGCAAAACAAATATCAACTTTCTTTTGGGACTCGCTGTATATACATTGACAAAAACTTTCCAAAAATTACGTAAGTAGTGTAGTACATATTTGGGACTCTTTCTCTTTCGATTTATAATTATTATAATTAATACTTTTCAATTTTGGAGTCGAGTATGTAACTAACAACAGTATGTAAACTTCCGCCGCCCCGGGAACCATTTATTGGATAAACAACACTATATAGATCACCCCAATTGGTTCGCTTTGTTTGGTGACTTAACAGGGGTTTCCGAATTCATGGCGTGAGGTTTTTGACGGTCTTGGCGGTGGATGCATCTGCCCACCTTTGGCGTAAATGCCCACCTTTGGCCCACATCTGCCCACATCTGCCCACCTTTGGCTTTTTGTACCGGATCGGTAGGGACCGGTTGAGGGAGACCTTTTGACTCCACGGTGACTATTTATTGACATGTTATAATTATAATAATACCTCTGAGGACAAACATAGTTCCAGGCTGAAGACTAGGTCTGATCTGCCAGAGCTCCTGAGACTTAAATACTCCGTATCCTTCGGCACAACTCAGCAACGAGACCATGTGACCTTTAGTATTAAGGGATTTTACAATGCAGTACATGTTTTTAAAAAATTACAATGGAAATAAAGAGTAGACAAAATACTGTTACATAAAGTATAAGAAACACAATGGGTTACGTAAAATATAAGAGTTGACTCAAAGTAAGTAACATAATGTAAGTAAGTAAAAATAGATAATCTGCCAAATCAACAACAATATTATAAAAATGTTTAAAATTGGTGTTCACAACAGTTTATGTAATAGGTAGTGACACATAGATACAGCGTTTGATGTTTGCTAAGTTCAAATTTTTGTCAAATACGTCCATATTGTTTAAGTATTTTTTACTAAGACTATGTATCCTTTGTATTGGGGAATGCAAACTATAGTTGGAATGAGATGTATGTAAATAAAATGTTAATGTTTGTCTGGTGGTTCGTGTAGGTACATGTAGATTTATTAATTGTAGGAGTTCACAACAATCGAATTTAGAGTTGAATAATTTTAATTAAAAGGTTGGGTTGGTTGGTTACATAAGTAAAAACACAGCTTTATTTGCGAACTTATAAAATATTAAATCCTGCTTTCCTCTCAGTGGCTTTTCATTTTCTCCCGTGTCGGAAATATTCTCAACTAAAATTAAAAACAAGTGCATGCTTTGAAATTCGCCAATTTTCGTCGACTTTGTGTCGCCCGCTTATCCTCCATAATCCCTTTCGCCTACACTTTGCCGAGCGAGATTCGTATGTGTCGAAATCAAAGCCGGAACAAACTCCCGGTAAACAGAACTTTTCGGAATGTTCCGGTTCTGAATGGCACTCACTCCCGTGCAAAGAAAGAGCACATTCGCGTGAATCACCCCTCAAAGGCTCCAGAGAGCTTCCTGAGAATGGAAACTAAACACATCTACACAATGATGTTCGTTACGTTGGAAACAGTTCGGAAACTTTTTGTTGTTGATTCGACAAAAATATTGTAACAAGGAACTCCAGTGAAAAATATTATGGCTTTAAAAAATATGTTCATATAGACCAATAAACGCTGATGCCGAATGTATAAGTTTTATTAAATAATATTTAACGCAAAGTTTTTAAAAAAATATTAAAAAGTCAATTTTTAATCGGGTCCTAGAAACACGCCGCGCCGTCAAGTTGGTAGTATTCAAATGTTTATTGGTGACGTCACTGCTCATCATTTCGTGACGTCACCGTAAAGTCATTATATGGGAATGTAGATATGACACAAGCCATCGTATTAATTTATTCATTTATTTGCGTACTGTTTATAGAGATTTAGTTGTTGTGTTTATTGAAACATTATTTAGGCCTAAATAATTCAGTTTCAAAAATAAAGGTATCTCTTATTTGTTTATGTCTATCATTGAAAATATTCGAAAACTACTGCACAAAAAAAATAGTAATGCTACTCTAGGGAGAATACTTCGAACACCGAATTTCAAAATGGCGGCAGTTGATCAGCTGATGCCCGATCTTATAGTAACTTTTCAGAAGTGATGACGTCACACGATTCACTATACATACTGTTGTTTTCGGGGGATCTTGAAAAATTAAAACTTTGATAATTATTTTAACTATTAAAACTAACTCTAAAAAAATTATGCAGTTATTTAAGTTAGAAGGTCATTCATTATTCATTATTAAAAAAAAATGGCCTGGGAGTTCTCAATTGTCACGAACAATATCGTAACACGAGAGAGATTGTGGACTGTAAATCTAATTTTTGTGAAACAAGACAGTTGACTGCGTTTTTTAACCTCAATCACAGGATTTGGCAATTGGAAGAAAAAAGGCCCTACCTTTGATGAGTTCATCCGCTGTTTCGGGCCGATCTTAATGCTGGCTGCACTCCACGATAATGGCACAACTATATGTCACAATTACCGACACTTTTTGGTATATTATTAGTATTTTTTACGATTATTAGCGAGATTTCGAAAGCGAGATGTGAACGATGTCATGTCACTGCGATTTTTCAACTCATTTGATGTAGGTAAATTTAGATTTTGTGCAATATTGTAGATGTGTTCCACAGCGGGTAGGAAACACTGTCTTCTTCTTTTGTAGTAACTAAGCAGGGACTTTCAAGGAAAGGAGGAAGACAAAGGAAAAAATAACAATGAAGGACTTGGGAATCTGTGTTTAGTTTTTATGCTGTTTCAGAACTTAACAGTAATTTTGACTGTTTGGAGCGAAAGGAGTGTGTTTTCCATGCGCCCAGATCACTCAGTATCGCCCTGGCGTTAAACCACCATTCAGAATCCAAATTTTATCTTATTTAAGTGAAAACTTCTTCAGCACAAACTCGATGAAACGAAAAATAGCGACATTAAAAAGAGACAAACACATACATCTATAGGATTTAGCCTGCGAGAGAATCAGATAGTATAATCCGTCTCCTCTTATTATTTGTGCGATGCCTCTTAGTCTCCCCATTCTTGTCTACTTTAGTTTTCTGAAGGTTTCACTTCTACCGCGTATGAGTTGCACACTTTAATTTTTTTATCTTGTGTACCTACATACGCCCATAGTGTTTACATGAAATGGTTTAACTTTTTTACAAATTGGTGTAATAAACGATGATTACAGATCAATGGTTAAGAATTTAATTAAAAACATTATCTTAAGTTATCAAAAATAATATTTTACGTCAAAAATTGTTTTGAAATGTTTTAACCATCAAATTGGTAACATGTCATGTTAAAAGTGTCGATGTCATTTGTATGGTGACCAGACAACTCAGAATGAAACCAACTCAGAAGCACCTCAGAAAGGTTATTAAGAGTGATGATAAAAAAATGGTTAAATAGGTTAAGTTAGGTTAGGATTACCGGCTATTTTTATTTATTTTTTTCATAACTTTTAATGACCTTTCTGAGGTGTTTCTGAGTTTCACTCTGAGTCGGCATGGAACCCATTTGTATATTAGTTTGCTGTAAACTATGTTGGCGGGGAATTTTCGAGCTGCTTCGTAATTTGTTAAATAAATGTTACTTAAAATGGCGTGTTTAGTGATCAGATCTGAATACTTTACAACCTCCCTCTTCCCATTTCCTTCCCCTCCCCACTTCCTTCAGCCTCACATTTCACCATTGGGTATTTTATATATTTTACCATACAAATATATTTTTTCATTTTTGAAATCGACAATTTAATCAAAATACAACCAATTATAGATCTCCTTGTGACCCTACATTTAATAAGACAACATAATAAAAATAAGACATAATGAAATTTACAAGAATCTTACGTAAAACAAAAATGGCTCCTGAGAGTAAGAAAAATATTTATTTGATGGTGTAATATAATTGATAGTTAAATTTTTTAATTCACTACCTGAAAAAATCAGAAACATGAACAGTAACATAAAAAAATTTAAAACTCAGCTTAAAATTATACTGAAAATTTGAACAGAATAAAAAATAATAAATTGAACCAATGTAATAACACCCCCCATACACACAAGCCCTGCTTATTTATGGGGGTACATCAAATACTTGTATTATGTAATTAATTATTGTATAAAATTTATTATAATTTATGTAAATAAAAAAAATATATAAAAAAAGAAGTCATATTAAGACAAGATATAATATTATTATAAAAAAATAAGAAACGATACGACATTAATAAAGTTCAATTCAGAATTTGATTTATTCTAGAAAGTACACACAGATGTTTTTTTATAGATGTGACGCCAAAGCTCATCGTTTTACAGTTCTGCTGCTTCAAAACACAAAATTTCTGTTTTCTAGTTAAGATAAATGGTTACAATTAAAAATGGGGCTTACTAACTAAAATCATTGTTGTCAGATGTACAAATGTACAAACCCTTAATGTAACCCTTAAGGCGCCACAACCGGGTTCAAAAAGAAGATGGAGAGATATGAAATTATGAATGTTGGAGGAGCGCGCTAGTATTTAAAGCGACAAAATCGATGCGAAAATTGTGAAAAAGTTTAATAAAACACGACTCGTTTAAAATAGAGCGAAAATCTCGCGGGGTTGTCTTAAACAGCATTTAAAGAAACACTGTGAATTTTTTCATACATATAAATTGTAAAATAACTGAAACAAACGTCTTTATAATAAATTCTGGAGCATACTTTGCGATTTTTTTCTATCGAGGGAATTTTATATAATTAGCGTTTCGGCGCGGGGAATTTCTAGATATTATTTTTAAGAACAACATATATTTTTTAAGAGCTTTAAAACTTAACGTGTTTAAAGAGATATGTAAGATATCAGTAGTAATTCGGGTAGCGGCGCCTTAAGACCTAGACAAACCTCACCCCATGAACCTGGGCACCCAAGCAACCTATGTCAGGGGTGTTGGTTATCCAATAAATGGGTTCCGGGGCGGCGGTATGTATACCCACCTCCCAAATTGAAATAAATCACTGTGGAAAATCTCGAAATGCTATTAACTTTCTAAATCAGTCAAATATCATTTTTACGTCAATAAGTATGGGCATGTCTGCCAAGAGGTCAACAGTACGTGGTCTTCTTACAAGATTTCCTTAAAGCGCATCCTCTTGGTTTATACGTACTTCTGAATCCAATACATCACAAGTGTCCATCCTTTTGTACACTTGACACACGAGGGCTAGTAGTAAAACCGCTGACCCTGCACTTGTCCACCCTAGAAAGCTCTCGATCCACCCTCGTTCCTCCCTTACATCGGCCGAGTTGAGCAGTCTATTGAATATCCCCCGGTGGCGGTCGGTGACGTCACGGCGCCGAGCAATGCCTGTTTTAAAAGCTGTCCGGGAAATCCTACCCCTTATCGAGCTGTGGGAATTTTTGTTTTATTTCTACCGGTTTTTCTCTTTGTGACGGTTAGTTCGTGGTTATTCTACGCGGCCACGTGTTGGACTGTCGTCTGCTTTGTAAAAAAACTGAATATCTGTTGAAGTATTGTACAATTGCTGTTTAACTATGCACATTTTGAGGTGAAAACTTCTTTAGCATCGTTTTGATTTTAAACTCGATGAAACACAAAATAACGACACTAAAAAGAGACAAACACATACATCAAACACAGGATCTTCGAGAGAATGAGATAGTATAATCAATCGCCTCTTTATGCGGTGTTTCATAGCCTCTCCACTCTTACCTACTTTAGTTTTCTAAAGGTTTCACTTCTACCGCGTGTGAATTATACACTCTTAATAATAAAATGTTCTATATCATCAAAAATACGAATTTCTGTTGTCTGAGTGTTATGCCTACAATGCAAGACATCTTTTTTCAGCTTGATTCCAATTAGAGACCAAAGTCAACATTTTTCCTTTACACCAGTGATTCCAAAGTGGTCCAGGTGGACCCCCAGGGGTCCACGGGAGACTCGACGGGGGTCTACGTTGGCGTTATAAATGGGGGTCCACAAGTTGTATGTGGGGGTTCACGAAAGTTTATCTGATTTCGATAGTAAAGAACAAAAATGTTGGCTTGGCTTTACCTATCAACGTAGGCAGATAATACACTACTCAAAAAAATTAAGGGAGCCAAAAAATCCAAATTTTTCGGTGATTTTTGACAGGCGAAAATTTTTGGTGAAAAATGGTCGTATTGAGACTTTAAATCAAAAAGCATTTTGAAGCTTTTAGATTATAATTTTCATATTTTTGGCAATTTTTTTAGGAGCTACAGTTCTTATGAAATCCTAATTTTTTGTTATTTTTTTGGTAAACGGGCTTGAATTTTTTTTTTCAGTTAGGCTGGCTTATGAATCAGATAGCCTTAAGATTTAGCAAAAATTTCCTTTTTTTAAAACCTACCTTAATTTTTTTGAGTAGTGAAATTTAAGAAGGTCAGCGACTGTTACTCGTAAAAACTTGAATTTTCGATATTTAATTCTATTAAGGTAGAAAATACAGGACTAGGATTTTTTTATGATTTTCATGAATTTTTTGGGAAGGAAGAAGTGTGTATAATTTATTGAAACTTTGAGGCCATTTTATACATCTACATATATAAGAAAATATTGTGAATTTTTCGAAGCATTTCTTCTGAAAATATGAAAATTATCAGCTGCTATATACATCGAACGTCACCATCAGACGTAGCTTTTGTGTGCATTTTATTTAACAACACGTGTCTTTTCTATATAAACCTTACTTTTCCCAAAAACGTGAAAATTAAATTTTTTACAGGTTTGTAAACAGGAAACCTTGTTTTCTGCCATTTTTTTTACATTTTTTGCAATTAAAAATACTTTTGGCAATGGTCTTACTACGAATTTCGGTTCACTTACGTAATTAAATAAATAAGGTATCTGCACATTTTAAAATGTTTGGTTAAAAAACTTTCTGAGCTAGAGTGCGCACAAATACCAAAAAAGTCGTTTCGAGAATAATGCGTTTCAAGTTTACCACGCGGTTCGGCACAAACACCCTCATAAAACCGGAACGAATTGAAATTTTTATTTAAAACTTTGCAAATATATTCTTAAATAGTTTATACTAACAATTTATGAAATAAAAAATAAATAAAAGATTTCGTCGTCTACATGTATTTAACGCCTAAGCCTGTAATCATATTATTTTAATAAACAGAACACAAGAAAATATAGAGATTAGATTATGGGTACCTACTGGTACCTACTAAACTGATGGCGCTAGGTAGTACATTAATGTAAATTTTTAGGGTGACCATAGTTTTGAGATCTGATTTAAAATAAAATAAAATAAAGTTTTTTTGTTTTTAAGGATTAAGGGTCGGGTTTGGAAAACATCGCTCCGCATTAGCAGTAGCATCCGCGTCTCGTAGCAGCAATACTAGAAAATTATATACAGGTAGTTAGAAAAATGTGTAAAGTTACTAGTGATTAAATTTTTTTTACTGTAATCTTACAAATTCTATAAGTTATACATACTGCAACTTTAGTTAAAACGTTGAAAAAGGCCTTCGCGATTATCTCTCCTGAACCTGTTGTAAACATTTTTACCAAAAATCCTTCCGTAATCTCAGAGTAAACATTATGTTAAATCAAGCTATTAAATTAAAAGCTCTTCAGTGTATCTAGATTTTTATTGTAATTCGCCTAAACTTTCTGAATTTTTCAACTATTCTCCGCCATACAAAAATGTATGGCAAAATATTACGCCGCGCGATGTCTTATATAACGGTTGAATTTCACAGAATTCATTCAGTTGTGAGATAGCGGTCAAGGCGAGAGCACGCATATTTTTTTCGCAGCAATTTTGTTCGCTGTTTATTCGATTTTTGAAGGAATCATTGAGGAGATAGGTGTTACAGTAACCGGGTAAGTAGAAATAAAATATATTTATTATTATCTAATAAATTATTTTTAACTTGATTTACAGTTTTACATATTTTTTTTTTTTTTTTTAAACTTCAGGTACCTTCAAAATGGGTAAAAATAAAGGAATTCTTGCTTACCGTGCCATAAAAAATAGACCCTCCCACTGGAAGAATAGGAGAATAAGGTAATAAAGTCAAAATTTAATTTTTGTACTGATTTCTATCAAGGGTAGTTTGAAGGTAGACTGAAGTCATTTTGCTTTTTGACATCTAAAAATTTCGGCATCCATCTTGAATTTATCTGTAGTTATCTACCGATTTGGTTCAATATCAGAATTCGGGCGTTTAGAAGTGCACTGAACTCGGATCTAATGTCAAAATGCAAAATTTCGGCATCCATCTTGAATTTCTCGTGTTCTCTACCGATCTGGTTCAAAATCAGTATTAGGGAGTATTGGCGAGCACTGAACTCGGATCTAATGTCCAAATGCAACATTTCGGCATCCATCTTGAATTTCTCTAGTTATCTACCTTTTTGATTCAAAATCAGGATTAGGGCGTTTGGACGTGCACTGAACTCGGATCTAATGTCAAAATGCAACATTTCGGCATCCATCTTGAATTTCTCTAGTTATCTACCGATTTGGTTCAATATCAGCATTCGGTCGTTTGGAAGTGCACTGAAATCGGATCTAATGTCAAAATGCAACATTTCGGCATCCATCTTGAATTTCTTTAGTTATCTACCGATTTGGTTCAAAATCGGGATTAGGGCGTTTGGACGTGCACTGAACTCGGATCTAATGTCAAAATGCAAAATTTCGGCATCCATCTTGAATATCTTAAGTACTTTGACGATTTGGTTCAAAATCAGGTTTAAGGAGTTTGGGGTTCAACGAACTTAATATCAAAATTTAATTTAACAAAATTTAATTTCAAAATGCATAATTTCGACGACCATTTTGAGTTCTCTACCGATTCCGTTCAAATTGTCACTAAGTTTTATTGAAAACAACGACTGTCAGATCCATTGATAAATCGAATGAATTTCGATGTTGGGTAAATTCTGGGTCGTATTATTACAAATAAATTTATTTTAAATGTTTTTTTAGAAAAGCAGCAGAAGCAATATAAATGACGTCGTTATAACAGAAACTATCAGTTAACATGTAAGTTTTTTAAATAAACATAAGCGGCCTGAGTAATGGCCTTCCATATAAACTTTTTGCTATAATGAATGATCTACCACACTTTTTGTGAATGTTTAGAATTAATAAATAATATTTGGATGATTTATATAGCGCCGTTTTTGTGAAAAATCAGCTCAAGGGCGCTGTATGAATTATCGATAATAGACCGGGAGAAAGGATGATGTCATTACAAAATGACAGTCTTGTGAATAAATGAGGGGCTAACACTTATCACTCTGTATTGTTTTGTATTTTTTTATTAATAAGTTTACATTACAAATGTATAGTCTAATGTCCTCCACGCTAGGAATTCACCTGTGTTGTGGAGGACATTTTTCAATTGTAAAATTATATAATAGTAAACAAGTATATAATAGTAACTTTGTTATTTTTGGATAATGCTGTGAAATAACTATAATAATTGTGGGTAATAATTAATTTATTTTGAACTTACATATAACATTTGCAATTTTACCTGTAACACGCACAACACGAGTTACAGCGTGTTTTATACAAAGAAAAAAAAAACTTGTCAATAGCCTTCTATAAAAAAACAGAGTGGAAGATACTTTATGTATCGCCCTGGTGTAAGACCACTATTCAGAATTGAAAAGCTGCTTGAAATGGCTTTAGCCGTGTGTGGTGACCAAATCTGAATAGCCAGGTACTTCCCCTATATTATTCCCCTCCCACCTTATTCAGCCTCACAACATACCCCAATCACTGGCCCCAGGCGATTGATAACAGTTGGGACTTTGTAAGTTACATAAAAATAAAAATAAAACATTTAGTTGTTTTATAAAAATTTGTCTGAACTTCTTTATATTTTTTACTGTCTTTTTTCTAAATGTGCTTCGTTCTACTTTATGTACATCAAAGATAAATTGTAAAATATATTCTTACTTACTACGTATTAAAAAAAAACTGTATGCATATAAATAAACTTTCAAAAACAAAACTACCTGTTTTTTAATTTCTAAGGCACAGAGTAAAAACTGGTTGTCGTAACTTATTCACACCCATTATTTTCTGGTAAAATTATAAAAAAATTAATAAAATTATACAAACCATATATGAACCAGAAATTTTTTCCACATCAAAACACCATTAGATTCTATGTCACATTGAGTCAAAAACTAAGACGTCTGTAAAGGTCCAGGGACTAAAAAAAGTCTATGTATCCTTGCCCTTGCATAATATGATTTATAGTCTGTCAAGCTGTATCAATTATGTTAGAAATAAATTAAAATTATACAAAGCAAGTGTATTTTTATTCCGTATTTTATCAAAATGCTGAGCAGCCGTGCCTGAATCTAACCGAAATACACAGTAGATCGCGGCGGCCGAGCTTGTTTGCAACTACCAAAAATACCTAACTGCAGTGAATGGGCAGTTTGACCCAGGCGCAAATGTCTCTATGAGCTATCCACGCTATTCCACCATATGATTCTTAGTATGTTAAGCTGTATCCATTATTATAGTAGGAACTAAATTTTATAAGGCAAGTGTATTTTTATTTCCTAAGTCCGTAGTGTCTAGTATACCCACATCTCCTCTAGTCAGACGCAGGCGGCCGGCTGCGGCCGTGTTTGTCTACAAGTACAAGAAATACCTAACTGCAGTGTCAGCGCGGTTTGATACCCGACCCTTAAGTTGTGAATAATAAATATATGTATTCAATTTAACATGCTATAGATTTGACAAGAGGAAGATGAAGAAAAACGGTTCAAACAAAAATAATATTATTTTAGCTTATTATTATAAACATACTCATTTAGCTAATAATTTAGAAAGGACAAAGTAGAGAAAATCAATTGGCAATCCTCGACTAACACAAATAATTTAAGATCCTTTTTGAAAGTGTACAAGGAATTAGATGACTTTATATGTTCTGGAAGGCTATTAAATATGAGTGGAGCTTGATAAAAATAATTTCTCTGACCAAAGGAAGATTTTGTTTGAATTGCCATAAAGTTCAGACCATAGACAATTCTCGTAGTACGAATTTGCTGTGTTCTTTCTGCAAATTTATTATTATTAAAAAATCCAAAATGCGTTTGTGTAATATATAACTGTTTTACGTTCAGTACATTACATTCCTTAAAAAGTAAATGAGTTAGATATTTAATTTTTTTCTTGAACATAACTTTAAGAATCATTTTTGGGCAATATTAAGTGGTTCTATATAAGTCTTTGGGCAGGATCCCCAGCACACAATATTATAAGAAAGCAGAGACTGGATTATTGCAAAATAAACAGTTTTTAATTTTTCTTTGTCTAGTATATGTCTCAGTTCTTTAAAGATATAGGTAAGTCTCCTAGTATTATTTACTAACATATTAATATGATCATTCCATCTCAAAAATTTATCTATTTTTACACCAAGGTATTTGATGCTGACTACATTTTCTAAAGGGTTGCAGTTACATGTTTGAAAACAATTGTGAATAATCAAGTTGTGAGTTTCAGAAGACTGACTTTTACTTGAAATGCTTGTGCATTCAAAGTGAATATATTATTGTTTAACCAACTATTTACCACTTTTAAACCTATATTACTTTTGTTGAAAGTTTCATTCCAAGTTTTACCCTCAAATATTAAGGCAGTGTCATCTGCAAAACTATCAATGTTACCAGGAATATTCAGACTACATAAATCATTTATATAAATAAGAAACAATATTGGCCCAAGCACACTACCTTGCGGGACTCCAAAGGAGATTGATTTACCCTCGCTTAACATCTTATTTATTTCCACTTGTTGTGTTCTGTCACTAAGATAAGATCTGAACCAGCCCATTGCTGTATTATTAATGCCTAAAGATGATAATTTTTTAAGTAGCAATTCGTGGGAAACAGTGTCAAATGCTTTTGATAAATCCAAGAACACCGCTGTGGCTTTGTTGCCATAGTCCAGCGCTCTGTAATTGTTAACCTCTAGGTGATCCCCACCTTTGAAAAGAGGTACAACCTTAGCATTCTTACAATGAGTAGGAAATATGCCACTCTTAAAACTAAGGTTAACAATGTGAGATATGGGACCAGCCAATACAGAAACATGCTGTTTGTATACCATGATACTTAAGCCATCAATACACAGGAAAAAGACATTTTTAATTCATTTATCACTTTTGAAACTTCATAAATGCTAGTAGTTTTAAATTCAAAGCTCTCTCCTGAAAATTGAGTACAAGGTATAAAATTGTTAACAAGACACATTTCGGTAGTTTTATTTGCACTGCACAATTGTTTTGCGAATCTAGGACCAATATCACTGAAGAAGCTATTTACGTGATTATATTTGGATTCTCTTCCATTGAGATGATATTGTTATTGATTTTTAATTTTTTTATAGACACTTGCTCCTTTTGTATATTTACAGCCTCCTTTATAATCTTCCACTGTTGCTTGGTATTTCCATTGGCGTTATCCAGTTTCCTTTTGTAATATGCTTGCTTTGTATATTTTATAATTTTTGTACACCAGTTTCTATATCTTTTGTAATAATCCAGCAGTTGAATATTATTTGAATCTGCTCGACATTTGTTGTGTAATTTGTCTCGGGTTCTGAGACATTTAATAATTCCATTATTTATCCAAGGTTTTAAATATTTCATGTTATGCTTTACACTTCGTACAGACGAACAACTTTCCACGTGCATTTTTAAACATTTTATGAAATTTTCAGTAGCTAAATTAACATCTTGCGATGACAGAACTGACTGCCATGATTCTTTCTTTAATTTGACTTTCAAAAGATTGTTATCGATGACGGTTTTCAAGTTTTCATTATCTTTTGCTATTTTATTTAGTGTAAAGCTCATAAATCTCAGCAATTTCACATCATGATCTGTTATGTCAGTAGTGAAGACAGCTCCCTCTGGTTCAAATTTAGATTTTACCATAATGTGATCGATGCAGCTTGAAATGGTAGAAGAAACTCTGGTAGGTGAAATTATGATTGGCTTCAAGCCATGAAAAGCCAAAAGAGAGAGGTATTTTTGAGTTTTCATATCGCTTAAATCCAAAGTATTAATATTTATGTCGCCACATAAAATGATCTCCTTATTTTTTATAGATGTAGAGTCAAGCAGTGCACTCAGTGATTCAAGGAAATTATCTATATGAGCCAGGGACGGAGATCTATAAACAGCTATTACACACAAGGTACTCGATATCTGCATTTTTAAGCAGTTTGCTCCAGGGAAAACAACTTCCTCAACAGTCACGTGAACATTTTGTTTTACATAGGCAACTACACCATCATTTTGCAAATAGTTATTATTTGTGTTGTAAACTGCGTATCCGGGGATGTTAGGTATATTGGTAAAATTTTTCAGCCAAGCTTCTGTAAAAACAAGTACCTCAGGACGATGCTCAATACTATCCAGCATGGTTATGGTTTCATCAAAGTTCTTGTTTAAACTTCTAACGTTTAAACAAAGTAATGAAAATTTGGAATGTTTTAAAAAGTTTTTGCAAGTTAATGAATCTTTAATGGTTAAGTTAGATTCTGTATTATCAATCAAGTCAATGTATTTTCCAAAATCGATATCCATTTTAATGATGAAAATATTTTTCGGTGCCTTTCACTATTAAACTTCTATTATAACCTATTGAGGTCATCTTCGTGTTTGATTTCCCTGATTTTTTTTGCCTTCTTCTTCTTTCATTAGAATTGCTAGTAGTCATTATTTTTATAAAATATGTATAACTGCTTTTTTCCCGTATATATATATTCTAAATAAGGATAAAATAAAATTATATTATTAACATATGTTCAAAATTGCAACTGATTTGTCAAGATTTCAGACTATCCCGTGATTTTTAAGGGTCTGGTTTGTATATAATATGTTCAGTATTTGGAGAGTAAAGGCGGAATTGCATTTGTATGTCGTGTCGCGTCAGAACGGTATCGGTTTCATATATTTAGTATGGTGACGTTCGTATTAGTGTCGCTGTTTGTCGTGATGCGTTCTGTCGTGTCGCAACAGAAGCTATTTCGATTTTCGTCAGAGTCGCGAAGGTAAGGGGCGCGGGTGCGGCCGCGTCATGACAGATCAGACAAGTGTGCACGGGCCAGTGATGTGTTATGATGACTGTTTTGATTCAAAATATCGCCAGAACACGACTTACAGATGTGAACGCCACCCATCACGACAGAGCACATCACGACACGACACGCCTGACAAATGTAATCCCACCATTAACCACCTAAACTAATTGTAAAAGCTTGGTTCTAGATTTCGCAAAAAGCAAACGCGTGGTGTCGCGTGTCAACTTGCAGTAATTTTAAACATAAATATTTTATTCCCTTTCTAGTAATCTGAATATCAACCTTTCCTATGATAAACGTATTCTAGGGCTAGATTTCTTAGCAAAAGACCCCACTTTAATCAGAAATCGAAGCTTGTGCGACGCAAACAAAAACGAATCCAATCAGAATGATTGTTTACATGTGTTAGGATTTTACGACATTCCTAGTGGTCTACAGTTACAAAGTTAAGCTACATTGAGCATAATACTCCTTTAAATTGGGCGAAATTTATTTATTTGTTTTAGGGGATGTGGCGATGTCTTGTTCTATTATTAGAATTGGTTAGCATTTGCTGTCTCTAGTCTTTATGAAGATGGCGATCAATTTTTCTATTATTTGAATTGGTTAGCACCTCTGTCTATAGTCTTTTTAGGGGGCGATGTCTTATTCTATAATTAGAATTGGTTAACATTGCTGTCTTTCGTCTTTATGGGGATGTCGATTACTTTTTCTATTATTGGAATTGGTTAGCATTTGCTATCTTCAGTATTTTTAGGGGTAGCGATATCTTGTTTGGTAATTAGAATTGGATAGAATTGCTGTCTTTAGTCTTTATGGGGATGTCGATGACTTTTTCTATTATTAGAATTGGTTAGCATTTGCTGTCTATAAAAGGGTGGCGATGTTTTGTTGTTATTATGAAATGAAAAATATAACATCGTTAAAAATGATTTATTTTTTCTGCCGAAATTTTATTTTAATTACGTACGTCATATTTGTGTTCCAGCGTAAAATGATTTATTTTATTTTTTATTTATTAGCTTTCAAATTTAATATTTTTTCATATTTACATAGTGCTCATAATGTAGGTAGGGTAAAAATATTAGTTTTAACTAAACATCTTTAAATCAAGATTAATTTCCAAGGCTGTCTCTAAAGTCATGAAAAATCGTTTTTTTTAATGGACTATATTTTGTAACTTAAAATTTAAATTAAAAAAAACGCCTCTCAGCCGTTGATATTTGCTATAACTTTTGTGATCCAAAATGATTAAATCCAAAATGAAGTGTTGTATGAAAAATGGCACGCAGCCGTTCCACTTAATGTGCACGCGTGTTATGGTATAATTTTGTACCCGCAATTTATCAACCTGTCCAATTTTGAGCAAACGCCAGTCCTTGGATCCTATTATAAGCAGGATACTCGTGCTGCGAAGGAAACAGGATGTTTAGGGCGGGAGATAAACCTTCTGAAGCTCGTGCTGGTAATATTTTAACAAAGTTGTCGATTTAAATAGGCGCTCGTAGTTCTTCGTTTGTGTTTATAGTATGTCTGACTTTGGTAGCTTTTACGAGTATGCGGAGTTTATTGCCTCGAGTGATAACAATCGATATGTACTGTAAAACCCCGTACTACGCTAAATATTAGGTTTTACTAGAAAACCTAAGATTTACCAATGTACTGTCTTTTACAGTAACAGATACAATATAAAAGTAAGTGATTGAGACCATCGTGCATTTGGTGTAATGAAAGACTTTACTTAAATATCTCAAAATGTCAAATATGTAGTTAGATTTTCTCGAATAAAAATCCAGTGATCTTTAATTACTACATTGATAACAATGCTCTTGACATATTAACACAAAGTAAAGACTTAGGCTTCACTTTTCAATCAAATCTTTCATTTGTTAACCACTTAACAGAAATCTCTAATAGCTTAAAAGTGTTGGAATTTATTAGAAATTTTAACAATATAAAGTGTATAATATGTTATATTTTGCCTATGTAAGAAGTCAACTTGAGTACAATTCGCCCGTCTGAATACTGTATATATCTTACAATTCGTATGTAAATGCCCCGAAAAAAGGCGTTAACCAATAAATAAATAAATATATATACTTTTGAATGTAGCCATAACTTTGTGGTTATCCATTATAGATAAATGAAACAATTTAACTTTGTTTGAACCACTTTTATCTTTGAGTAAATCCGACCGGTTTCAGAACGAACGTTCCTTCTTCAGTATACATTTGCCCTGAAGAAGGGACGTTCGTTTTGAAACCGGTCGGATTTACTCAAATATAAATGTGGTTTAAACAAAGTTAAATTGTTTCATTTAAATAAATAAATAATCAATAAATAAATAAATTGTATATTTCACCTGTGAATCATAATATGTGAGCATGGGGTGTGTAATTAACACAAAGGGTAACAATTATTATAAGCAATAATTGTCAGCCTGAAACACTCATTTACATTGAAAAATCTTCCGAGAAAAGATACTCAATCAGAAGGACACGGGTTCAAGTCCCGTTGGCGGCAAGTATCTTTTCTCGGAAGAAATTTCAATGTAAATGAGTGTTTCAGGCTGACAATTACTGCTTATAATAATTGTTACCCTTTGTGCTATGCATAAAAATCTTGTCTTAAACGTTAGTTTATAAATTAAAAATAATAACATTTTAGTATCCCCGAAAGCACATAGAGACCGCCGAACAACCACTTTTTGATGTAACTAGTTTATAATTGTGATAAAAAAAATACTAATACCTTATTTGATGCCTAACCAACATGAATCAAGCTGTTGGTATTACAACAATACAATTTCGGTTGTGATGTGATGTGAGTATGTAATGTTCTGAAATTTTAACTTTCGAAAATACGTACTAAAAGTTTCTATTTTTATTTATTTATTATTTTTTAACGCCAAGATGGGCTTTTACGATATTAATATTTTACATGATTTACTGCACGATACAGAGATAGCAAGAGTTTTTAATGTATAAATAACAAAAAAAACTTTAAAAAATGCATATAATATGAGGTTGAAATAAATGTATACAACGTGTCCCAAAATTCAACGATGAGCGGGCACCAGTAGGTGGGCCTGCTCATGACTCCTCGACAAAAAAATAGAAAAAAAATATTTCTCAATTTTTTTTTAATGTACAGAAAAAAATTGACACCTCTTTAGATATATTTAATTACCATGACCACAATTTTCCAAATATTTCTGATTTTTTTTTTGTATCGGCAACCTAAGTAGCACGGCTATCCACCACAAGCCTTAAAAATCCATCAATGCGTGTAGTTTTTATACAAAAATCAATCAAAATTATTGTTTTTTAAAAGTGACTCTTAACTTGAAACAAAATACAAATATCATCAGCCTTATGATTTCCGGGCGAGTTTGTCAAAAGAGTACCCCAATTTACCAAAACAAGTTATTATTGTTTTACTTCCGTTTTATATAACCTACTTATGCGAAGTGTGGTTTTCTTATTACGTTGCTGCAACGAAGTCAAAGGGCAGGAACGGGTTCGACGCCAGGATATGACCAGACATTAGAATCCAACTTACCGATTTTGTGCCTGATCTCAACAAGATATGCAATTCACGGACTCACAAACGTCAAAGTCATTATGTGCTTTATTTTATTTTTATTTTTTTATTTCTAAATAAACAATGTGTTTAATATTTATATATATTTTAAATTTTACTCTTAGGAATTACCAACCTAAAAAATAAGCCAAGTGTTCCGTTAAAATTTACGGGTTCGCAAAGTGTTCCGTTGCATAAAAAGTTTGGGAAACCCTATTCTAGGAAAACTAGCCACAAAAAAAATATGCGTACTATTTTTAACAAGAACCAAATTTTATAAATTATTGTTGTTGACAGTAATCACTTTTACTATAATAGGTTTTTTGTTGTTGAAAAATGTTGAATTAATCAAAACAAATAGTACCAACAATTTTTCATTTATTTCATTAATTTATCGAATTATAACCCTAACAGTAAATGTTCAAATTGTTTGCCACCGGCATTAATACAGGTACGACATCGCCTTAAAATAAATATTTTTTTCTCGAGGAGTCATGAGCAGGCCCACCCAATGGTGCCCGCTTATCGTTAAATTTTGGGACACGTTGTATAATATATTATTAAGAACCCTTTGACCACTCCAACTGTTCTCTTTCGACCCATCGCCTTGCGCCTCTATTGGAGGGATGGATTCATGCGTTCTACTGAACACACTCATTCCAACACACCCATCCCTCACACCTTTTCCTTCCCAGACCTTACTCTCCTTCCTTTTCTTAAAACGGCCAGCATCATCTGCAGCGTCTCCTAAGATTACATAGGCCCTGTGGGAAATTATTTTCTTCAGGGCCTCCTGTGTGCAACTAATGTAAAAAAAAAAAATTGGAGACTTAGCATATAGGTGGAAGTTGAGGGCCCTGTTTTTTTAGTATCCAAAGTAAATACGGTTAAAAAAAGTTAAATTTGAAATCAGCGTATCATAAATATCTAAAATCATTTGTTACATTCCGGCATAAAAAAATGTATATATATATTCTGTTGTCCAGTGTAATATATTCCCTAATACCTCTTCCCGTCCTCAACCCATTTCGGTTCTGTTGACGAATGATTAATAAGAAAACCCGAAATCCTACGTGAAGTGGGTGACGTGAAACGTATTTATTTTCGTGGTTTTTGTATTCATTTATTTTCCGAACCCTTCTCCGGAAATCTTTTCGAACCCACGAATTTATCATCCTGAACAGTGGAATTACAGTTTAAGATATTCAGGACTCATATTAAATTCATATTTGTTTAATAATGTTATCCTATCTTAACTTCACAATGTAGGCTAAAATAAAATAAGATGTCATCTCTGGGATTCCGTTCGTTCGTTTTTCGATTCCTTTCCTTTGTAACCCAGGTTTCACCATGTTTCCCACCTGGTGGGAGGTAGCATAAGCTGACTGAGCTCTTGCGAAGCATCAAATTTCAAACCTTACAAAATTTGCCCTATCTTTATTTTACACTAGCGCAGATCCGTGAAAAATCATGGGATATTATAATTGTAGGATTGATTATTGCATTTTCTCACCTTCTTATCCTCCATCTCTTTCACCTACCCTCTATCTCACAACATACCCCAATGGGGGATGTAATCTCACTGGCTCCAGATAGTAAACATGTTGGGCTCGACGAAATTTGACATGACATCAAGGTTAACCATAAGAAATTTACATTTTTTTTATTTTTTTACATTAACTCCACACAGGAGGCCCTGAGGAAAATAATTTCCCTCAGGGCCTATGTCATCTGGGATGCTGTGTGGAGGTGCTGTGTGGAGTACATATTTGTAAAAAGCATTAACTTTGTGGCTAAGAGAGGTAAGGCTCTCGACTCGCAATCCGCGGGTAGCGGGATCGAATCCCGGCGTGCGCAAATAAATTGTATTCGATTAATTTGTTAAATTAATTAAAAATGGTATATGGTATATTTGCGACACGTTCCAGAGTGGAAGATACTCTCAGTATCGCCCTGGTGAAAGACTACCATTCAGAACTGAAACGTTGCTTGAAATGGCTTTAGCCGTGTATGGTGACTAGATGTGAATAGCCAAATACTGCCCCACCTTCCTCTTCCCCATCTCCTTCCCCTCCCAACTACCTTCAGCCTCACGAGGAAGGATTCCATAGTCCCACTGGCTTCAGGTGGGAGAAATTGGGAGTCTTGTACGGTAAACACATAAAAAATATATATTTTTAATGTCTTTTGATTAAAAAAATTATTGTTCAGTTTGGTAGTGTATTTTGATCTTAAATCCAAAATTAAGTTTTGTATGAAAAAGCCAGCGCTGCCGTTCCTCTTAAAACACGGTGGATTGTAAAACGTACTAAGATTTATGTTTGAAAACAGCTTAGCGTTTCCGATATTAATTTCTCGCGCGACGTTATGCAAAGAAAAATTAAATGATTCATATCATGCTTCCTTTGCAAATCCAAAAATAGTACATAACCTTTAGGTTTTATTTCTGCTTCCCCGTAGAGCGGAACGTAATAAGTTTACACAACATGTTAAACACTATTAACGCCCTCCTCCCCCCCCCCCCCACTTGCGGATTATGATTCCAGTATGTGAATTATTTATGGTGACCCGATTCGCGCGGGTAACTTCCTTTCTGGAAAATTTCCCGACCCGGTCGTTATTTTTAAAGGGATTTCTGAATTCAAAAAGTCCCTCTATCGATGTGGGTACTGCCTACCTTTACCGGAGTTTGTTTTTTATACAATGGGGGTGATTTTATTTCTTGCTACGGTCTTATCGAATTGATTCATGAATGGCCACGTTTAGAAATAACACAAGGGCCTTGAAGCAAGCACCATTGTTTGATTTTGAAATGAGAATATGCTTAGTTCAAACCGGGAAGTCATTTATTCAGTTCCTTCCTCTCCTCCATTACCTTGCTGGCAAAGTATTCGAAATTTGGAACAATGTATGCAAAATTCGAGTCCATTTGTTTTAAAAACGGAAGATTTGGAACTACTTTGGAAGCAAGTTGTTGGTGTTTTTTGTAAGCATAATCTCGTTTGTGAAAATAAGGAATCTCGGAAGTGTATCGTTTTGTACTGTCGTTCGTTTTGTTGTGACGATAATTACCTCATGGGTATCGCGGTGGAACTATATATCTATACTAGTTGGTACCCGGCATGCGTTGCTATGCCATTTAATAAAGAAATTGTTCCGTTCCCCTTCCGCCTTCCCTTCCTCTCCCGCGTCTCCTTCCCCTCTCGTGTTTCCACTCCGCCTCCTCCACCTTCCCTCTCCCCACTCCACTACCCCCTTCCCCCGTTCCCCTCACCTCTCCCAGGTTCCCCGCCCCCCTCCCGGGTTCCCCCCTCATTCTCGGTACATTCAGTTTTCAAACAGCTCGCGTCCACTGTTTAATACAAATTAAATAATAATAATTTTTTAATTCAAATTTCTTTGAGACAAAACCTTGTCCTGACAATAACGAACACAAAAAAAAGAATTATCCAATTTGGTGCAGTCGTTCGGAAGTTATTCGCGTACATACATTTCAACGATTCATTTTTTATTTATGCATAAATATAGACATAGATAGAAGATTGTGCTTATGTCATGTCCTTTGCAGAGATACAATGTTAAGTGATTGGTAATTCATTTTATTCCAGCAAACACAATTTTGTCTCGTTCCTTCAAAGTATTTACAGTGCATTTTCAAATGCATTTGAAGCTGTAATATTCGTAAGCATTTTTGAATCAACAACCATTGTAGTCATATTGTAGTGGTTTTGATTGCTAACTTCTGAGTAGTCAGTCTTCTTAATCAGTTTTACTTCATCCAAATATTTTACATGCATTTTTAAACATTCATGAACGCTTCAGAGAGATTGTTAACTAACTAACCATCACGCCGTTTTCCCAGGGATTGGCAGAGCGGACAGACCGCCAAACAACTCGATCTTAGCACACACTCCTTGCCTCGTTCACATTCATACATCGTCTCATACATGCTCTTCTATTATTCTGACTCTTGACGCGGCCCGACTCAAGAATCTGATTTACTTGGTGGTGCCATGTCTTCCTCTGGCGTCCCCGACTTCTTTTACCATTCACATTTACGTCATATACACGTCCTTACACTCCTTTCCTCATAGAGATTTAATTGTAATAGTAAAGATTCTGTTTGTTTTCACTGCTGCAATCGGCAAGAATTTTTTTTTCAATTTCATACATAAAGTTTGAATTATATCCCAATCATAGCGCACTTGATGTCAGATAACACAAAATTGCGCTTTACAAATATTATGTTTTAACTGTTATTAATAATGTCAATGATGAAAACGACCTGAGTGTTGTCTTTGTGCAAAATTTCAAACTATCGGTGAAAACTAAGGCATTCCACACTGGTTAACACAAAGTTTTTGATAGGCTCGTTGGGAATATTTTGTTTCACTTAACACCTTTTTGTGAGGTAAAGTTCTAACTTTTTTTAATACAAAATGTTGAAAAAAGTTTGTCTTCAAAAAAATCGTCCAAAACCCAGAGAAAATCGTAAAAGTTACCCGTTGCACTCGAAGGTTTTTTTTAGTTCTAATTCTACAGAAATTATGATCAATAATGTTTTTCCTTTCTTAGAATCGATTGAATAAATACTTGTGTGTAATGTTTATTAAGCGTGTTACATTAATATTATTGTAGTCGTGTTGTTTAAAGTGCCCGCATTGAGTATGACGTCTAATGCCCGGATTACGTGTTCGAATTACTCAGATTTAACCTCGTGACTACTAGAACAATTATTCATCGGCCAATAATGTAAGCTACTGATATTTCGCTAAACGGATTGATACGTTTCGTTGGGCGATAAAATCTTAAGGTCTATACGATGTATAAACGATATTCGCTGCCGCTGTAGGTAGCGAAAAACGTCAAGCGGGATTCCGCCGGATATTCATTTTTATGAGCTTTCGCGGCTAGCGCGATACTAGAATTCTGCAGATTCCACCGTACGAAACATGGATTAAAGCTATCCATTACAATAATTCATTCTTAAATTTGGGAGGCGGGTGTGGAACCATTGGATAACCAACACCTCTACCACAGGTCAACCCAAGTGGTTCGCTATGCTTGGTTACTTAGCAGGAATGCTCGGGTTCATTGGGTGCGGTTTTTCTAGGTCGCGTTTGCCCACTTACTGCGTGGTGAGCTGATTGAGGGAAATTATTTGGCCTCTCCAGCAGGACTTTCGACCCATCGTCTTCCACCGCAGTGGGAGAGATGGTTTCGCACGTCTTTCACTCTTGAACCTACTTTCCCAGATTCCTCATACCCTTTTCATTCCCAGAACTTCCTTTACTTTAAAAGGCTCTCCTCACAGCATCTCCGAAGATGACAATGGCACTGAGGGAAATTATTTTCCCCTGGACCTCCTGTATGGTGCTATTATAAAAAACAAAAACAAAAATGAGCAATCAACAAGTATAATCATTTTTAACGTTGCTTTCTGGGTATTTTGCTTCCGTTAAACTATAACTATTCTCCTGCGGTCCACCAAAAAAATCATCCCAGAATCTCACTCAATACTCCTCCCGCCTCCCACTATGGTTCCGCGTGTCTTCATCTCCCGACAAAATAACCTACGGACTAAACATCCCCCACAAAATATCTACTAAAACCTAACCTAACCTACAGCACATTTCTAAGCGCATAACTCTAACAAAAAACAAGCGGAGATACATTTTGTCCTTGGGATATTTTGTCGGAGGATATTTTGTCGGAGATATTTTGTCGGAGTATGAAAACGCGCGGTACCCTCACTATTTCTATTGGGATCCAATATGACGCGTTATCAGTTCGCAGTTTCGCAGCGAGCAGGCCGGGGTGCATCTGGTCGCAACTAGTGACTTACATTATTCATGTTGGCAAATGGGAAGGCTCTGCTCGTGATGTGATTGCTCGGAGACTCGGAGGCATATTGCCGTGACAGATAATATCATGGGATCGCTCTCAGGAACTGTACCACAACGCCTCTGTGTCTCTGCCTGGAAACCTTATTGTAGCTGATCAATGAGTTCATTGTTCACTGGTTTATCTATATAAATAAAAATCAAAATATGTTTACTTGAGTATGTGTATTATTTATAAGAGATATATACGAGTATGTATTGCTTATATTAAGCCCAGGAAATATTTGAAACTTTTATAATACCTTCCTTCCACCCTCGCAAAGGTTTCTGGATTATTACAACCACATAACAATGCATCTGAAAAGTTTTTGAAATTATTACAAAAACTCTTACGAAACTTTCAAAAATGCCACAATTTGAGAATGACATTTTGCAAATCGTCGATTGTGCAATCAAAATTCAATTTTCGAATAAACTCTTTAAATTAATTAATTTACTTGAATTACTGAATGAGAATTATAGGTATTTTAAATAGGTACTGGTGGTAGGTACCAAATTTGGTTGACTGTTAAATATACAAAAATAAATGTTTGTAATAGGTACATGGAAAATGAAAATTTGAATAAATAAATTGTAACACGTGGCACTCGAGCTGTTTGAAAACTGAATGTACTGGGACTGAATGTATGAATGGAGAGGGGTTGGCGGAACGGGTGAGCGGGAGACGGGAGAGAGAAGACGGGGAAGGTGGAGGGAAACACGTGAGGGGAAGGGGAAATGGGAGGAGAAGTGGCGGCGGAAGGGGAATGAGACGAATTGGAAAGGACACGCAGGGAGAAACAATTTCTTTATTAAGTGACATTGCAACGCATGTCGGGACACATCGATAGTAATATTATATCATCAACCGGTTAACCCCTAGTGTGCCAAGATAATCACCGCACTTGCCCCAGGTTTATAGTAATTTAAAAATAACGTATCCTAATTTTATTCTGGCTTGACGTTTCGTCACTTGCAAATATGTTAATTTTATCTGTGAAAAAGCGAAATATAATATCTTCGGTACTATTCGGTATTTTACATAAATGTCCTCAACGTGTTCCAATTAATATGATATATTTCTATATACCATGACTTTCCTTGTAAGAGAAAAACTCATGGATTTCACCATTTAGATGAAAATTCCCGCAATACTTCCCATTTCGGGAATATTTCCCAAAAATAAATTCCGGGAAATTTACCCACCACTGCTAATGAATGACTTTAAATTGTGTGCTTAACTAACACTGCTTTTCTTCTTTTCCAGGTAAGTCTACTTCTCCTTTACTCACCCCATTCAGTATGCAGATAATGTAAGTTGAATATTCTCTGTCCATTCATATTAATATTGATTAAGAGAAATCCATAAGCCAAAAGTGTATGTATTCTTATTGTAATAGGTAATAGGTGTAAAAATCGCTTGGCAAACGGAGTCTAGAAGTCACACAAGTGGTTTTTATTTATTGTGTGATCATCAAATAACTTTTGTCACTTATTCACCAGGTTTAAGCATAATTTTATTATATTACGGATAATAGGTCGCTTTTTCGTTCCTGATGGCCACTGTGTGACTGCATTTCATGTGATTAATGCGGTGCTGGTTGTAAGCTTTTAAGCGAATTAATGGATGTCATTTTTAAATTGCAACCAGGTCAATGCAATCGAGTCACTGCCTAGAATTTGTTTGAATAATATCCAGGCTCATTAGCTCCACAAATTCATACAAAAAGAAATTCGCTTGTGATTAGGTTACACGTGCAGTTTTCTAGCAATAGATTTTTACTTCCTCTGTCAAGTTAATGATGTTTGTTTCTAACTGTATGACCTTTTATTGGTTTGTGTTGAGATTTACTGTACTGAGATCTCTGTATACGTTTTATACGCACCAACGTAATTGCGAAGTGCTAGTGCCAATTATTAATTAATTAGTAACGCATTCAATTAGTCTAATTAACATCGCCATACATTTTAAACCACATTGATTTTGCCCCTCGCTCGCTGGCCTTGTTTCTATCTGATTAAAATTTATACACAATTCAATTTAAAATTATCGAGCTTCCAATGGATTTCAATCAAATTAGTTAAAATTTCATTTAGTTACTTATTTTTTTTACATTGGCGATGCACCACAACGTGTAAAGTTTGTGATCAGGCCGCTAACAATAACACTCCTTACGTAGATGGCAAAAAGTTCCGGCTAACATCAGCCGCCAGCTTTGATTTATTCAAAGAAAAGACATCGCCGAAAACCGTGCTTTATTATGTTTTGAGAAGTTCAGCCACAAATACTTAAATGTTTTACCATCATTTTCTTAAGAATTTAATTTTCCACATAATACAACAAAACTGCGAAAAGGGTTTCTTAGGTAGGAATTTTGAATTTGCCTGAAACTTAATTTTTTTTTGGGCATATAAAAAGACTAATAAAAAAATCTTTTTTTTTTTCGTTAGTTGTTTTTTTGGTGTTATGCCGTGTTGCGTTACCTCCTTCTTTAGCCAACGTTTCAACCCAATTATATTATAACACCCCAAAAACAACTAACGAAAATAGTTTTGGTCGTGAAAATCTAAAATCATGTCTAAAAAATTTATTGATTATTTCAAAGGCATGTTGTGTTCTACTTGCAGTTTTTATTTAAAGCAACTATAATATTTCTAAACGAAGTAATTTTTACGCCAAAAACACACGATATTGCATTACTTTGCATCAACTTAAATATACACAGGAGGCCCTGACAAAAATAATTTTGTTGTGTCATCTTTGAGGATATTGTGTTTTTGAGGAGAGGAAGGAGTGAACGTGGGTGTAGGAGGGAGCAACGTAAGGGCCGGAAAATCGTTCCACAGCCGACCTGTTGAACTTCAGATCCAGTCGTAGAAGCGACCCGTTGTCGTAATTGTTGGGGGCGTGTTCCCTGATTACGCACCGGTTCCGAAAGAATTGATGACGCTAGTTCCTCTGAGCATCTTCCATTCAAATGCAGGTAGAACAATGACAGCATTGTTACCTGACGCCTGTGCTCTAAAGATTGTAATCCTTTTGTTAAGATGGGGAATCGAGCAAAAAATCGAGTGCAGTTTACACGCGGTAGAAGCGAAACTTTACCAAAAAAATCTCAACCAATAGGAGCCTTAAAAAGTGAGGTCATAATCAAAGCAGCGCAGACAATGAGCGTAGACCTAGTGTCATTTCGGTTTCATATCTCAACCAATGAGAGCCTTGAAAAGTGACATCATAATCAAAGCGGCCAATGAGTTCAGTTTGATGCTTCGCAAGTGCTATTTAATGCGTCATTTCCGTTTCATCCGGATTTAAAATCACAACGGATCTATAGAAGTTTTACTTTAAAAACCGCCCTCTTTTGCAGAGACCCAATTTTTTTTTTGGTTCCCGATAAATTCATATTGCATTTTGGTTCGTTTGTCTTTTGAATCAGATTTCTCTCGTTACACTTTCCACGGTAAACTGTAAATGAGTTCGCCACAACTTTTTTCTTTGATGGTTTTTAAAAGTTTCATTTAAGTTATGTTGCAGCTTTCCGGAATCTCCCGAGATGTTAATTGCCGATCTTCAGGCGAAGTTTTACTTTTTGCGTTTTCAAAATTTTCTCTCTGGATTTTATTTCTTAGCTTTGTAAACTTCATTGAGATAAATGCTGAAAATAAGACCTTCATAATTTCTTACAGTTTTTATTTATTTATTTGAGAAACTTCTCCATTCGTTTCCCTAGTTGCCTATTAAAAGCCCTATTTTTGAGTTTCTCGTAAAAATTATTAACTTGAACTATTTATTTAGTTCAAATTGTGCTATCAGTATGATGCCGTACTTTCATGCGTTTATTATCTACCATAATGCAAGTTAGTGGAAAAATTGTTTTACCTTTATACAACCACCGTCCGAAGATCATTTCAAGAAAGTTTAGGGGATAAATTATTGTTTTTGAAACTGGTATTAAGTGGAATTACTTGGTTAATATTATATTACGATTAAAAATAAAATGCATTGTTTTTTCATCATAATTTTCTTCAGAGACGCTTTGCTTGAAAAAATATACATCTTATAGTAGGTACAAAGGCTTATTTTCTACCACGAATTCACTCTACAAAATGAAGTCATATTTTCATGAATATTTCAGTACCGCGCCGACATTGTTGAGGATTTGCTTTCAAATTGCCATAGTAACTGCATGACGGTTGAGATAATATTTTCCTTCCCCTTTTGCCTCTAAACGTCCTTCGTTTTGGCAGAAAATCCAAATATTTACATTCGCGTCGGCAGAGAGTTAATTCAAAATGCTAAGCTGTCACTCACTTCTTTACGACAAATTGAAATTTGCCCAAAGTGGGTTATGTTATAACCGAGAGATTTCGCAAATATTTATTTTTTAATTATGTTTTAGAAAAGGTATCTTTGTCCAAGCTTTATTATATCGATAGCGGAATTTTGAAACCCTGTAAAGGACAATAAATCCAAAAATGACTTAAACATGTAATTTTTTCACCTTCGAAATATTTCTATGAAAATAAGTGCGTCTTTTACGACTTGCGTTTTAAGAGTTTTTTTAAGAAAAATCATTATCATCATTGCATAGTATAAAATGAAGTCGCTCAAAATGTATGTGCGCATAGATCTTTTAAACTACACAACGGATTTTTATGCGCTTTTCACCAATAGATAGAGTGATTCAAGAGGAAGGTTTATATGTATAATACATGCTTATTATGGTAGAGAAAAGCCGAGAAATTCAAAAATTCAATTCAGGCAGCGGGCAGCTGGTGGTGTGGATTTTATAAAGGTTGGGCAATGGCGTTGTGTTTCGTTAGCCACAGCAACGTGTTGCCGGGTCTGCTAGTTAAAAATAAATTGAATTCTGTTATTAAAAAAATTTATAATATATGTTACATAAGTATTCTTTTATGTTATTTTAAAATAAAACTTTATTATTTTAAGTCTACAAAAGCAGGATATATGCTTTAAAAAAAAAATCTTTTCGCTCTCCTGAACAATTAACTTTGCAGTAATTCTTCTAACTCAGGGAGAGCTCTAGTTATATAAATCGTTAATCTTTCGTTTTTCTTATTTATTATTACTTACTAAGATGATTTCATTTTTCAGAGCTAGAATTCCCTCACCAAACACAAGAGTCTTGTCTTCTTTATGGCGAGGAAAATCTATTCTTATGAAAGACTTTTATGAGGAAGGAACGGTTGTTTCGAGACCGGAATAATTCTATTCTATGTTTAATGTGTATTTCTTTTGTTTAAATTTCTTAAGAGTAATCTTGACAAGTGGATCAGATTAACCCGTCACCCTTTCTCCTTAAATTGAAATACCTAATGGAAGGAAAGCTATAATTTTAAAATCTTGATATATAAAACAAAGTCGGGTTAGTTACACCATTTCTAACTCGAGAACGGCTGGACCTATTTTTATGATCTTTGATTTGTTGGATTTGTCTCCGCTCCGAACAGCAAAATAGCTATTAAAACATCGGAAAATTCACGAAAAAAATTATGAATAAAATTATTTTCCTCAAACGTTTTGTATGGAACGAATTCTCATCTTTTGAAAGAGCTGCAGCAATATTGTGATAAGTATAACAGACTCTTGAGGAGGCCAAGACCCACCAGGGGTTGTAGAGCCAAGAGTAATGATGATGATGATAATATTTAATAGTGAGTGAATTCCAAAAATTAAAGAACGTCAATTGTCAATGCGCTGATTGTTTACTTTTGTTCTTAAACATATAATGCTGTCCCTCTTTCTTACACACTAAATATCAACAGTTGAAAATGAGACAAACGGTGAACGTATGTCTGCACCCCTCCAAAGGAAAAACACAATAATTATAATAAATTCCCCTCACACATATAAAGAAAATGAAACGCAATTCTGCAAGTAAGTAAGTTTAAAAGCAAGAAAATCACAAAAAATATAAACCCGTACACAACGCCATCTCTGATACTGACAAAAATAAAACACGGACATTGCTTCATTGTGTAATTTTTAAATTAATAAACTGACTTTAATTTAGCTTATAAGTTAACACAACAGTTATTGATTCTGAGGCGGTACGAAGTTCACCGGGTCAGCTAGTTGATATATAATTCTAATTTTTGTCACTGAAAAGGTACATTTTTCCGATTAGTTGACATTTTCTATTTTCCATAATTATTTCACCACCCTGACACGTACCTATCAGTATACGCGCGCAGTATACTTAACGCGCGCTTTTGCACAATTCAAATGTTCAAATAGTGTAATACTGTAAAATATGTGTGGTCATTGAGAATTGAAATATGCGCAAATCCTTCCGCTTTCCAATTCAGATCGCTGATTGGATGCTACCGCAGTCTAAAGCTTTTGCCGTAGATTATAGAATTGAAAAAAATTCCGTATCAAAATATAATGTTATTTAAGCTCAGGTAGATGCAACTACCTGTGTTCCTATCGAAATCAATAAAGATGTAGCGATGAACATTCCAATTAAAGGTGGATTTATATTTGTCTGACGTGTCTTGTCCGTGACGCGTCAGAACGGTATCGGTTTCGTAAATTAGTATGGTGAGAATTATATTAGTGTGCCGCAATGTGTTGTGATGGCTTGTGTTGAATCAATACTAAATAAATGAAACCGATAATAACCGATTTTTTTTTGTTACTTATATTTTTTGTTATTATGTATTTACCTATATGTAAATGTACCAAAAAACTTTGCTTATAAAAAAATAAAAAATTACCAGTTTTTTAATTGAATTTATATTTATACAGTGTGTACCTGACTTATTTTAACCAGCGATTACTGACATTATTTGGAGTAAAAAATGTTAATTAAATTTTGGTCTTCGGTGACATTTTTGATGTTATTTTTTCAAAACAAACAAAAAATCTTTCACTTGTCGTCATTGGTCACTCAGCCGAGTATCCGTCGAACCCAACCATAACTGTCCGATACCTACATCATCATCATCATCACTCTTGGCTCCTTGGCTCTACAACCCCTAGTGGGTATTGGCCTCCTGAAGAGTCTTCCTCCACTCATCACGGTTTGTGCCAGCTTTCTCCAGTTTTCCAGTTTAGTCCGATACCTACTGATTTTTTAAATGATTTTGGTTAAGTTATCAAGTCCGTCACTTTACACTGGTAATTATTAAAGAAACATTTTCCTTGGTGTGTATGTGTATAATGGTGTTCGGAAAAAGAAGTCCCTAGTCCATATTACAGTCTTTATTACAGTACGGCATTATTGGGTGGGGAGGGGCCTTTAAGGCTTCCTTACAGCCCATAATTATAATTCAAAGAATAATTATAAAAACCATTCTTAGGAAACCATACGACTACCCTACTATACAGATATTTCGGGAATTTAATGTACCATCTATTACAGAATTGTATAAGAGAAACGCCTTATGCCAAATTTATAAAGAATATTTTATTCAAAAAGTTCACCCCTCAGATAGCATAAGCAATAGATTTAAAACTAATGGCTTAATAGCCATCCCTATGCTTAGAACGACCACGGCTCAGCACCACTATTTGTATTTAGGTGTAAGATGGTACAATATATTATTATCCAATAACAAAATTAATATAACAGATACACTGAAATATGAATTATTCAAAAAACAAATTAAGTCCCTTAAATTGGATAATGACATATTGTACCCTTAATGTTTACCCTTTATGTAATTAATTAATTTACCCTTACTTAAACAGCAATATTTAATATTTAAAAAAATTGTATTGATATTGTCTAAATTGTCTAAATTGTGAACCTATCTAAGATATTTATTTCATTAGTTCTTTGAAAATTGTTTACATAATGAACATTATTATAATTTTTTTGCATGTAAAATACTCCTCCCATAAACACGAACTCCTAGAGCTCAACTTATGGAGTAGTAGAATAAAACATGAATTATTTTGTAATCTTGCATATATTATCATTGTAATGTATAAACAAAAATCTTGAAAAAAAAAAAAAAAAAATATATATATATGTATATATATATATATATATATATATATATATATATATATATATATATATATATATATATATATATATATATATATATATATATATATATATATATATATATATATATATATATATATATATGTTTAAGTCTAGTACGTTTTTCAGTTGTGAATGTGTATTTATCTTTTTCTTTTATAATAAAATATCATCCTAGCTTACCGTACTTACGTCCGGATTTAGTTCGCATTGCCTTCACTTTGTTACTTACTATTGGCGTAAACGTGAAACTGATAAGTGACAAAGTTTGCAATAGTGATGTCCACTTTATTTTTTACTCTGGCAGGGTTCTAACCACTGTTAGTCATATCGATGTTCTTTTACGAGAAACGTAGCAATCGTCTTTTAAGTACCCCATTTACGAAATTTCATTGCGGAGTTTAATGGGTAATTAGTGTAGTTACTGAGATTGACGAGTCAATTTAATACTTTTAAGCTTTACAACGTAGTATTAAAACGTTAACCATCAAAACATGGATTAGCTGTCGGAAGTTGAAACCCTGCCACAATAACATTTTTATTGTCATTATATGAAAACAAAATACTTTGTATATGTTACTGTAAAAGCCTGTACTACGGTAAATCTTAAGATTTTCCAATAAATTCTAAAACTTTTAATGGCAATAGTCCGAACTGTTCTGTTCTGTAAATCCTAAGATTTACTAATAAAACCTAAGATTTACCAATTTACGGGCTTTTACAGTAACATATACGTATACCACTCATTTAATCAAAATTATCAACAAGTTATCAACAATTATCAACAAAATTCTCAACAATTACCTATACAAATTTCTGAACTAATAGTTTCTTCTTCCTCGGGATAAAATTAAAATAATAAAAGACAAACAAGCATAGACCAATAAGTCCCTATAGACAAAAACTTACAAATAGTGGTGATTAATTAGTTAAAGGCAAGGTTCGTAGAAAATTCATAAGGTGAGCTCGTACGGGCCTTTTTCGGGCTGCTTTCGAAATTTTGAACGCGTGACGTAGCTTGAAGTAAAACACTGTCACCTTATAGCACTTATTTCAAATCTCCCACTTGAACAAGGACTTCTGGATTTTTTAAATGTAATTACGTATTATGTTTATAAATAATTTTTATATATTATTTTATACACTTAATTTTTTTATGATACTTTTAAATAATTATTCACAACTGTTTGTAATGTTTTATGGCAACAGGAACTTATTTCTCTATATTTTTATAGATCTAAAAAAAGCCTTTGATACAGTAGATCATGAAATACTCCTACAAAAAATGGAACATTTGGGTATAGTCGGAAAATCTTTAAAGCTCCTCCGAAGTTACCTATCTGATAGATATTGTCTTGTCGACATCGAAGGGAACCTAAGCGGCTTTGGAAAAATCACATGTGGAGTGCCACAGGGCTCGATTCTAGGACCCCTACTTTTCTTACTATATATCAATGATATAACTAAATGCGGCATCTTGGGAAAACTTCAACTTTACGCTGATGATACTGTGATTTATTATCGTTGTAAAAATCTGAGGGAACTTGAATCTCTAATGAATAAAGATCTCGTAAAGCTAGCTAAATGGTTGCGGATAAATAAATTAAGCCTCAATGTCAAAAAAACTCACTATCTCACTTTCGGGAAAAAAGATTATATGACAATGAATATTACTCTTGGAAATGAAAAGCTCCAAAATGTACAAGTAACGAAATATTTAGGGTTATTCATAGATTCTAACCTATCGTGGAACTCCCATGTTGAATATGTTAAATCCAAAATTTCCCCGATAACTGGTGTACTCTATCGACTTCAAGATGTGCTCCCCACAGCTTTACTGCGTGCCACATATTATGCTTTGATCCACTCTCACCTAAGTTATCTGGTTAGTATCTGGGGCACCATTACTAAGAAACAAATATCTGAAATACAAGTAATCCAAAATAGAGCCATAAGAAATATATACCATCTACCATGGGATACGCATGTCAAAGACATATACTCACTGACACAAATTCTTCCCTTTACCATTCTGCCAAAATATAGCATCACCACTACCATCCTACAAATAATTCAACACTCGTCACACACCACCACTAAACCAGCCTTTAATTCCGATATACACCAGCACAAAACACGATCACAAAATCAAATACACCTATCGTCATCTACACACACAACTAAATTTGGAATTAACTCCTTACAATACATCGCACATACGCAATACAACGCATTACCTAATGTCCTAAAACTACCAGAATCAAACAAAAAAATATTGGCAAAGGCTCTAAAAGGATATTTTCTCAGCAACTTTATTAACCAGTGACGAATTTATCTGTCTTCCTTTGTAACTCTTGTATATTCTTCAATTACCTGTATCAAGTGTGTCTAGTCCATTTAAAAATCTATGTATTGTTCATTGATTTCCGTGTTCTTATGTAAAAATAATTTTCCTTTAGATGTATAATGTTGTCCTTCCCAAAATGAGTTTTATTAAACTCATTGGGAGTAATGTATTATAAATTTTATGTAATAATTTTGTAATATATTATCTCTAATAAAAATAAATAAAATAAAAAAATTGTTTGTATTTTGTCAATTTTAACCTGACGAAGAAACCTTTTGTTTTTGTAACATGTTGATAATTTTGATTAAATAAGTGATGTATATGTCGCAGGCCAATCGTAAAATCAGGCAGATCATTATACGCCTCAGGCACTTCACGATCTTCATGATCTGCCTGATTTTCCGATCGGCCTACGACATATGCGAAGCGATTTATTTTCATATAATTCAAATGACTCCACCAAGTGATTTTGTGAATATTGAAGAATTTATATTATCATTTACGCATTCTCTTAGTACAATCAGATGTAGTGTTCTCTTAGTTCTTTTAATGTTCTCTTAGTGCAAGCAGATTATTTCTTAAATGATTTTCCTATTTAAAATTTTGTAAATAATACGAGAGTGACCAAAATACGACCGCCATTTTGGAAACATTTTTTCCACCAACGAATGCAGCACATCCCTTATCAAATTCTATCGCCAATTTTCCCCGCTGGTTCGCGAATTCATAACGGCCAGCGCATTTCGTTTTATCTGGAAATTGAATTTCCCGCCGGGGAACATTGTCAGTAGCAATCAAATAACTATAATTGTCCGTGCGTGATTAATTAGGTATTTTTTCATGCGTGGGTTCGCTCAACATGCTGCGGAAATAATGCAATTTCACGCCCTACCTTCTGCAAATATGATGTCCCAAATGAACGGTTATACTCGTATTTCCCAGCTTGGCGTCCAACGCTTTATTTGTACCAATCAAATTACACAGGCACCATACACCATAGAAAGTGCCTTTTTCATTGAGAATACCGTAAACCAGAGTTTCTTTGACCCACAATTTTTATTTTACATTAGCTCCTTCAGGGCCTACGCCGTCTTACGAGATGTTGTGTGGGGGGCATTTTAAGGAAAGGAAGGAGAGGCAGTTCTGGTAAGGAAATAGGTATGAGGGGTAGGAAGGAATCTGGGGGTCAGTGTGTCCATGAGTGACGGATGTATGAATCCATCCCTCCAACCGGTGGCTCCAAAGCGATGCCAAGAGATTCTGACTGGAGAGGTCAAAAGACCTCCCTCAACCAGCCTTTCGATCCGACCCGCCACGCAGCAGGTAGACGCATCGGTCGTTAAGACCTGGACAAACCTCACCCCATGAACCCGGGCACCCCTGCTAAACCAAACCTAAGTAGCGAACCACTTGTAGTGATCTATAGCATAGGTTTTGGTTGTCCAATAAATGGATCCCGGGGCGGCGCGCTCGGTGGTACTCATATACCCGCCCCCCAAAATGACATCTTCTCATTAAATTATTTTATTTATTTATTTACTATAATATAAAGTTTGATTACGTGTGTTTTTTCGATGCCTGTGTCACTACGATATACCTGTGTCGAGACAAGGCGTACATATGTAGGAGGTACATAAATGCGTACAAACATAGATACATGAATTCTAAGGTTAAGATGAATATATACGTGAAATCCTATTTAGATACCATTTTGATTAATCTTTACGACGAATCGGCTTACAGTATGAACATCAAAAAATATGCTACGGATAAATCGAAGCTTTTACTAGCTTTTCTATGTATTGGAATTACGATAAATTTATTATTTACGTAACAAAAAATATAAGCGTAAACCACAAAAAAATGTTTTTTCATGACTTAACTATGAAGTAATACAAGAAACAATTTTTTAAAAATACCCCTTTATGGCTGTTACTATTTTTGAGGTTTTCCATGTTCTAACTTTTTTTCGTTCTTATAAAATTATGCACAAAATAAATAAAAACCACTTTTTCGCTTACTAGCCTCGTGCAAAAAGACGCTCGATTTTAAAATTTTGCAGGCATGAGATTCGAAATATTTCTAGCGTTTATATTCCTCTTAAATACATTTTAACATTTTTTCTTTGTGATTGATAGAATTATTAAATCAAAAAGAAAGGCAAAAGGAAAACTGGGGGGTTAATTCTATAAAGAGGATAATATTACAAATGAAGTAAAATCGACATTGAAATAATAATTATGTAAGTTAGATTTGACTTGATTATATGTTATATTTTTTTCATTCTTATATTTCCTTAATTACGTCAGATTTTAAATGTGTAATTTTTTTCACAATTGCGGAAAGTACGGTTAGTATTTTGATATTATTTGAAAATTATATTAAAATTCTTTCTCTTCGTTTGTTTACTAAATCTAATTTTTAAAAGGTCAGACAAAATAGGACCCGAATTAGGTTATTTTGTCCTTTTTACAGTTTTCATTATTATTACACAATAATTTAATTCGAGACGAGCCTCATACTAACGCGGTAGGTTAAAGTAGCACTTTAGGGGACAAAGTAGCCCGGTTTTACGCTACTATAAACTGTGTAAGCGTGATTTGTTGTACCTAGTGTTATTTTATAGAAAATTCACATTTTTGTCCAACGCTTTCTTTGTAAGCAAATTTGAAAACGAAATCTTGCGATACATTTGAAGTGAAGTGTTAATTTCCTAATTTTAACTAAATTCATATTGTGTAACTTATTTTTAGTTCTGACAAAGAAAGGAAGGAAGAACACTTTTTTTATACTGTTAATACATTATTTTGAATAATACGCAATATAAAGGTTGTAAAGAAGGGACGAATCTCTCTTCTACCGTCACGTTAAATTGGCAATGATATTTCTTTTTATCCCGCTGTTTCTCCTTTCCATATTATTTATGAACCAATTTTAAAAGTTTGACTCTGAGGGTATTTCTGTAAAGAGTACCCTTTTAGTTTTTCGTAGATAAAAGGCAAATCTAAGGCATTTTAACAAATATCTATCTATTTTGGAACGTAAAACGGTTTATGAAAATAATACTCCTCAAAACTATTAATTATTAACTAGCTCTTAAAAACCCGCCCCGCAGGTTTTTACTGCTAGGCTCTGCGTGGGGCTTTTGGTTCGGCTTCGCCCAGTTAGTGTTGGTGACCATTTTATAGATCCAATACGAACTGAAAACTGATTCCAAAAACAGCCCGTTTCTCGGATCCATTTCCGCTAGTCACCGCGACAAAGTAACCGAGACAGAGCATTGACGTCATTAGTAATATGTAGCCACTTGATATAACATGTATTACCGTCAATCTTTTCATATCCGGAGAGATACCACATATTCACAAATTCGTAGCAGTTTTACCTAGGGGGGAGACGTCCCCGTCCGACCTGCTGACGGAAGTAGCGACATCTTGTGTCGAATTCTTGAATTCGAAACCGAATTATAACAGTAACTTTTTGTGAAATTCCACATACACAGATGTTCTTTGTGGCGCGGCGCGTATGGCGTGGCGTCCGACATGCACTCATAGTTGGGTTCTGAAATTCAACCACGCAGACGCTACGGTGTTAATACTGTTCGATTGTTTTTGTGTTTAATTCGTAGAACTCCATTTATTTTTAAAAATTTAATATAATAATGTTATTATAAAGTTCTGCGAGTGTTTTAGTTTTTATTTTTGTTACAGCTGTTCCGGCTTAGAAGGCCATTTTCAAACTGTGATTAAACCACTTTGTGATGACTTATTTATCTATATTAATTGTCTTTATTTATTATTATATTTATCCTCAAAACAACATGGTTGTAAGATTTTTTCACCCACCACAATATAAAATGATTTTACAAATTTCCATTGAAATACCCCTCAATTTTTTTATTTGATGCAAAAATTTAACACATTTCAAAACATTACTTGATGCTTTACTCGTGCCTTTTCTGTTAAAGTGTATTCATATTTCCACAGCTTTTCAGTTACTTGCGGAAAGTATCGCTTACCAAGAAACCTAATAACATTTAATAACGTGAGATGTTATATTATCAAGCCATCCTATTTTCGGTTTTCCCGGTTCTTATTCCAGACGTTGAACAAAACCAAAAGTATCGCAATTTATCATTTTCGTTTTGCCTGTTCTAAAACATGTTGGAAATAAGGTTTCTGTTTTTATGTTCAAGGCTCTATATTCAATATCGTAAACCATTTATGGAAGTTATAAAATACTGTCGATTCGAGTTTAATAAAAGGTCCTATCGCACGACATATCTGTTAAGAAATAATATTTCGTACATCTCCTTGTGAATTATTGAATAATATAAAAGTTGTTTAGGAGAAGACCGTAAAAGTCTGTCTCATGTTTCTTTGGCTTTGGACATTTGCCAAAATAAAGCCTTCTGTATAATGTTTCTTTTTCTACCATTTTTTTGGTGGAATAACTGTCTAAACCAGAGGAATTTTTATTTAATCCTGGTACAAATAATTTTAATCTATTTTTAACCAGATAACAACCTAACGTTGGCCTTCTCTGTACAAAAATGTTATTTATTTATAGTTTGAAACATTTAAGCAGTATTATTAATTTATTTATTTGTAAGAAACAAACAGCTTTTACATAAATACAGTGATAATATACAATATAAAGTGAACTGAATTCAAGCCACAGAAGTTTCTTATGCTAAAGTTAATTGGCAAAGAAGTTTTATTATCTTAAAATTAATTTTGGGTTATAGGAAGGGTAGAGGAAGAGGAATATAGGAAAAGGATAGGAGATGCTCCTGATACATTCCATACTCTCGTATTAATGATCGATCGTACGCGTTACTTCATATCGGTATTTCTTTAAGTTATTACTAAAAATGTCATTTCTGTGAAATTTTGTATATTGTGACTGTGCATTGTACGAGGAATTGGGGAATTTATTCTACACGAGGGCAAATAAAATAAATCGGTTTGTTGGGTTGATTACGCAGTATTATATCATTACGCAGTATTATATCACTGAAATTGCCATTGGGGTGTGCATATATATTAACACTCCAATTCACATTTTTCTAGGTGGAGATGCTATACTAGTGAAATAACAGAAGTAATGCAAAATAGAATATAAAACTTAGAAAATATTTAGTATAGAGAAAAGGAAGAAAGAAAGACAGAAAATACATAATAATAAAGCTTTTATATAATTTTAGTTGAAACACTTCCACTTGCGATGACGTCATATTAGCTTGCAGCTAATAAAGCTAGAAAATATTTTTAAAATTCGCTAGGCTGTTTATAAAGATTTCGTCTAAACGTAACATTCTATGACATTATAAATACATTCGAGACAATTGGTTTGAAATAGGCAATATTTTTAAATAGTTCAAGATGAAATGTTTTATGACTCCTTAAATAAATATTAGGAACTAGGATAACAAAATAGTCTAGTAGGAACTTTAATGTTAATATTACTTAATGTTAATATTACTTAATGTTAATATTACTTTAATTTTAACATTCTAGTACATCACCACAACAATGATTCAGAGGCAGACACCTCACATGCTCATAAAACCAGAGCCAAACAAACAGACATACATTAATATACCAAAGCGTAACTCTTCGTTTGAACAAAGAAGTTCTGAATTTTTAGCAGTAAAGTTATATAATAAACTCCCACTCAACATCAAACAAATTAAAACAAAAAATAGCTACATTAAGGACATTAAATGTTGGCCGAAGCAACTATCGGAAAATGAACTTACTTAGTATGCTTAAAACATCGTCGTAGAGGTTTCTTGAAAACCTTATCCAAACCATGAAGTTAAACCATAGAAGTCGCTAAAAACTTATCCAAAGCATAGTCCCTCTCAGCACAGGATCTCCTAGTGAGGAGGACTCCGAATATAATTTCTATTTTATATATACACCTAACATGTTTCATATAAAAATGTAAAAAATAATAAATATATAATTACTAAATAAAAAATAAAATAAAATTTGATGAGTGGTTTCAAGCTTGTTGTGAATAATTTTGTTTATAAACATGTTAAGTCAGTAGATTGTCTTCTTTTTTCTAATGTAAGAAAATTAATTAATTAAAGGTGTTGTAGATTCAAAACATTGGAGTTAAGTCGTTTAATCAACACTTACAATTATATTACGAAGTCATTGCGTCATGCCAATGTCATCTTGATTCCCATATATTGCTCACATTCCATTCCAAGTGTCGTTGTGATTTGATATTTTCTACCTGCCTAGCGATTCCGTATTTTTTGTGAGATCGTTATTGGATAACGGACGTAATCTCCCGTCAGATTTCTGTGATTTTTATGGCTTTTATTTGCGACGTTTCAGTTCCAAAGCTGAACAATATCCCACTTTCCATTCCATTGCTCAATGTATATTCTGGTATATTCGTATTGCTACTACATATTAATTGGGAGACTCTTCAGAGAGTTCGATAAGCGTTTTCTTTCTCTTCTATTATCCTTGTTGCGTAACTAGAAAGTCCGGCCAATTATACTGGTTTTCTGAAAGACTGGTTAACGACCGGTTGTCCCGTTATTCTGAGATTTAAAAAAAACGAAGGAAGATTGCGAAAAAATATTTTTACTCTTGAAAGGCATTGGGGAAAAAATAACAATTTTAGACAAAAATGCTAAAGCATCGTTTCCCTTGATTTGTTTTCTAAAAATACCACGAAATATCCTTAATAAACCTTCCTGAAATAATTAAAGTATTTTTTTTAAATAAAGCGGACAAGAATCTACACATTTTTCTAAATTTGTTTTTTTTTAAAGAAAGCTAATTAAAAAAGATGCCGTCTTATTTTGTGTTGTGTGGGCTGACCGCTTGATGGAGCCAGTCTTTTTCCCTACCGACAAAACACATGACCTCTAAGTCTATAATAGCCAGGTACTATTTTGAAATACCCACATGAGGTAAAAATTGCAAGGCGCATATGACGCCGTTCTATTTGTATAAGGAACATTAACTTTAAATTCAGTAAATTTAAATGATTCATCTCCTCAAGATACATAAGAATCTAGAAAATGAAAAAAAAAATGATGGAGCCAGTATAAAATATAATGCAGTCGGAATCAAGACTACCGCCACGAAAGTAATATTATTTCTAGGTCCGGAGATTTTTCAATTTTTGGTCTTGTTCAGAGACATTAAACCAGCGGCCGAGAATGTAAATTTCGTCGAACGATGATCTTGGGATCGTACTCTTGCAACTGTATAGGGCGGTTCCAATGAGAAAGATTTATTATTCTCCATACCAGCATTTTAACATAACTCAATATCGATTTTATTTCATTCAAAATTTCCTTTGATAAATACCACATTCAAAAATGCTCAAACTCGTGATTTCGCTCAAACTATTAAAATATGTACTTTTTAAAATTATTTTTCTATTATAAATATTTATAATTTTTCAATAATGTCTAAGCAAAATAATAAAGTAATTTTTTTTTTAAATTTATTACTTTGTGGGACCGTAAATAAATAGACAAATTGAAGTATTTTCGTCACAAAACAAGGGCGCGGATTTTTTTAAATGATTTTGTTTGAACTAAAATTAAAATTCTGAAAAGTAGCTTTCCCAAATAATTTATTGATTTATTTTACTGCATGATTATATGATTTGAAATGTATACATATTGTAAAATACATTTTTTTTTTTGAAAATTTAAGAAATCTGCCAACGACCTACGGTAGTAAAACCTTATTGTAGGGGCAATACGTGTTCCTCTGGACGATTGTTCCTCTGGACAGTAGTGTTATTTCATAAACTATCAATTTTTGTATTAATTAAGTACTGCCAACAATGCGCATTTTAAAGTTGATAACACTGATGTAATCTCCATTCTCTCCTGGCAAAGCTAAAGTGATAGACAATGATTATATTTTTTTCATCGAAAAAGTAATTTTTTTTTGTTGTTTTTATTGAGTGACTTTATGTTGTAAGACTTAAAAGTCTGTATTATTTAAACTCTACTTTGGAATGCATGTTTTTCCAAGAAACCGCGAGGGTTATCTTTCTAATAACATAACTTCAAAATGAGAATCTTTTGAAATTGTAAAAAATGACCACACCGTGTTAATCTACAATATTCTTATGTACAGCTTATATAGAATATATTAATATTGAGGGTTTTTAAATGTTAATTAATATTTTAGTGCCACGCGGTAAATTGGAAAGAACGAGGGAACACCCCCTTAACCACGATTTGTTGGAAAATGCCGCATAAATAAATGTATTTTATTTTGCAATAAAATATTGTTTTGTTATGGTTAGCGGAATTGTGTAGGCAAAAATCAGGAAAAATACTTCGGCACGTGACTAATAAGCCATTCATTTTACCCCAGTAGTCCTTTTTGTGAAAATTTTGTCACCTATATAAAAAAAATAGATGACTCTAAAATAGGTTTTACCAACCTAGGATGACAGTACATAATCTAGAAAAAATTGTGGCAAGAAAAATATTCTGGACTATGGTTCCTCTGGACAAATAACAAGTTTTATTTCAATTGCGTTTATTTCGCAATATACAAAAAAAGTAGCAAATAAAAAATCAGATTACAATAGATCATTTATCTGACTTCCAATATAGGTCATTTTATAAAATAAATTGCTAATAGTTTAGAAGAAGAAAAAAAAAGTTGACTAAAAACTGGGAAATGTACAGAGGAACACGTATTGCCCAGGCGCGGCTGGCCCAAACGTTCAATAGTGCGCCGAACTGCCAACAAAATTGAACATTTTACAGCTCAACGTGTTCCTACTTAATATTTTTTAATTTAAATTACGCACAATGTTGAAAATAAAAACTAATCACGTATTTAAATGCATGAATTTTGCCAGAGATAATAATTATTGCAGCCGACTGGAGTTCTTTTCCCGCGCGCTAAGAACTAGGAACCTACGTACATACCATTCGGCGCGTTTCGGTCAAACGCCCCGTTTGGGAATTGTCATTTTGTATGGGGCTCCTACAAACATGTCCAGACCGTCAGAATAACGAAATGTACCAAAAATCTGCTTCTGGCGACGTGGTGCACGGCGCTACGAAGTGCGTCGAAAACATCCGACGTATTCCGAAGGGCTCCAGCAAAATAGGTTTGAACGGGATCGTAATATTTAATAATAATAATATTTGGCTAATTTATATAGCGCCGTTTTCGTGAAAAATCACCTCAAGGGCGCTGTACAAATAAATACATAAAATAATAAAATTACTGGCTTACAACTAAGATTTACAATTATTACTAGTGACTTACATCTAAGACTTATAGCTAGTGGCTTATGACTAAGACATATAAACGCTAACCTAAAGACGCATAACTAAGACATATAAACGCTAACCTAAACGCTAACCTAAAACGCTAAGACATATAAACGCTAGCTTGCAAAATTCAACCATAAGTCAACGGGTCCTGTTATGTTTGGGATTTAGGGAACCTATTTGACAACGACATTAGTTTTTCAGTTAAAAATGACTTTTTATGTGTGTGCGTTTTAAATGCGCTACACCGGGTACTGGGAAGAAGCTTGAAGCTTATTTATTTGATTATTAAGGACCGAAGAAGTTTATTTATTTATTCTCTATAAATATGGTAGCTACGGTAGCTAGCTGTGTGACCTACCAACAATTAAATTACATTATACGCCAAACATTTTAGGCACCAGCCGCGCCTGGTATTGCCCCTACTAAAAATAAACATACTTTCTCAAAATTTAAAACATAGCTTTTACTAGATAAAAGAACAGTCTTTCGAAATCAATTTTTTTTTTTGAAAATAGTCAATACGTCTAAAATTTGATTTAAAAATGACATATTTCCCGTTTTGTCTAGTTTATTCCCTCTTAAGTGTCAAATTTTTCCATTATTTCAAAATATTATTTAATATATTACACTACGATAGTCAATCAGTAGTATTTCTTAGATAATTGAAGAGTCACCGACATTTATATCACACTTTAAACCAACCGCGAGATGCAAGAAAACTATTGAGGTAATTTAAAACCTAAGCAGGCCTTTGCGTTTCGCGTGAGCAACGACAGTTTGTAAATGGCGGCGATTGTTGTTGATACTCGTTGTTAGTGCTGATTTGTGTTGTTTTACCGCGAGCACAATAATATTAGTAACTACATTTATTTGTCAATAGATTATTTATTAGTTGTTTAACATTTTTACATCATATTTTGTTTGCTAATATTGAGTAAAAGGTCACCCTGAATCTAGCTGATTTTCAGACACGTTATTTTAAGTTAAAGTTTGGACTATTTTAAACAGTGAATTTCACTTAGCGACAACACTACGTCTTGCGCTCAGGCCTTGAAACCTATATATATTACTTTTCCGCTCTGTGGGTGAAAACCATAATTGTCACCTTATTATCATGTTTTTCCTCGTATTCGTGGCTCTCGCGTGGTTCTAATATCTCTCCTTTGACGTTGGTACCCACAATAAGTTCTACTTCCCCGAACCCCGTGTACAGTGAGTGGTGAGTGCGCCGCGCGCTTTAATTAAATTTTCTTCGCTAATAAATATTCACAGACCGCGTCATGCACCGCCCCGGGGGAGGGAAGGGGTGGGAACCCGTGTAGTGGCAAGGCTTCCTCGTGTAATGAGTCGTGATAATCATCAGAAAAAAGAAATTCTTTTTCACTTTGTGTTCGTGCTTTCTATTAGCGAGATCTCTTTAGCACAATCTTCTACTCGTTTTTTTTTCATTCAACCCTTTAATTAACATTACTTCTATAGAATAAAGAAGAACAAAAATCTGACCATTATTTGATTAAATTTCAAAAAATTCTGCTTACTTGTCATCTTTGGAGATACTGTGTGGAGGGAGAGAGAGTCCGGCTGGAGAGATCTAGGTTAGGTCTCCCTCAACTACTCCCGATCCGGCCCGCCACGAAGTAGGTGGGTAAACGAATTCTCCGGAAAAACCTAGACAATTATTACGAAAAGGACTCAGATGGTTTGGGCATGTACAGTGAATGAACGAGGAAAGGATTGTAAGTACAACATATGACCCAAATGTGAATGGCAGAAGAAGTGGCGGCCGGCGTCGTCCAGTGGTAAGACTCTTGACTGGCACTCCGAAGGTCGCGGGATCGAATCCCGGCGTGGCAAATAAATTTTATTTGATTTATTTGTGTTATTTCACAATTTATTCATTTAAAATAATATGGTATATTTGCTGCACGTTCCAGAGTGGAAGATACTCTCAATATCGCCCTAGTGTAAGACCACCATTCAGAATTGAAACGTTGCTTGAAATGGCTTTAGCCGTGTTTGGTGACCAGATCTGAATAGCCAGGTACTTCCGCACCTTCCTCTTCCCTATCTCCTTCCCCTCCCCACTACCTTCAGCCTCACAACATACCCCAATTGGGGATGTCACAGTCCCACTGGCTCCAGACGGGAGCACATGGGGACTCTTGTGCGGTATTCATGTAAAAAAAAAAAAAAAAAAAAGTCGGGGACGCCCGAGGAAGACATGACATGTCCAATCAGATACTCGAGTCGGGTCATGTCAAGAGTCAGAATCATAGAAGAGCATATATGAGACGATGTATGAATGTGAACGAGGCAAGGAGTGTGTGCCAAGACTGAGTTGTTTGGCGGTCCGTCCTCTCTGCCTAACTCTGCGGAGAAACGGCGTGATGGTTAGTTAGTTACTTAGACAACCTCACCCCATGAATCCGGGTATCCCTGCTAAGTTACCAAACGTAGCGAACCACTTCGAGGGACCTATGGCTGGGTTTATCTGTAAGTTATGCAATAAATAGTTCCCGGAGCGGCGGTACCCGTACCAGTCCTGCCAAATTGAGAAGATCCCAGATCCTAAAACATTAATTCGAGCTAACAAGTTTTCTACTTGATAGAAGTAAATTAATCTCGTGCGCGCCCGTTGTTTTATGTTAGTCGAGTGTAAAGCGAACATAAATTGCAGATATTAATAGGAGTAGCCGAGCCGATTGTCCCCCGGCCTTCCGTCGGGTAATTAGCGACAGGCAACTCCACTCGCCTGCCACCCATCACCCCGCCCCACGCGACAGTTCTTGTTGAACAAACTTGAAAAGGCAAAACTTCCTCTCCTAATAGGGCCTCGTCCCGAGGGTCGTGTATCATTTATTACTGCCCGAGTCTCGAGTCCTATTCTCGCTGCCGGCTGTCTGTTGGCTGCCATACGGTAATGCGTGTTTTCATCCCGCGACAAAATATCCCCGACAAAATATCCTCCGACAAAATATCCTTGTCGGATATTTGCCAAAAACATCCCTCGACAAAATTTCTACTAAAACTTAACCTAACCTAACAAAAAAAATGGGACAAGAATAATACGGAATAGATTTTAAAGTACCTACACGGCATACACGTTCGTGTCATATTTTTAAAGAAAAACACCGTAAAACCAATTCAAACCAAAATGCTTGCCTTATAATCAATTATAAGACTGTGTTCAACATATAATAACATTCTCTCTGATATAAATATCTTCAATTGTGACGAAAATATATATAAAAACTCTTTCAAAAGTGTTTTTTTTTATTTTTTTATTTTTTTATTATAGCGACTATATATGAGTATAAATGAGTACAAACCTGCACAAATGTAATGATATATTATATAATGACGTATATTATGTACTACCTACCTCCTGTTATAATAATGTAATATCCTTTAGTTGTTGTAAGGATTACTGTTTAATTTATAGATACACAATATAATAGTATAATGAGGAAATTTCCAATTGGTTTCTCGGTTAGGTAAATTATATATGTATAAATTAATCAAATTGTTACTCTTGATTTCCTTAAAATAAAAAATAATATAAAAAAATACAGACACCCTGTAAAGACAGTAAATTATTGTTCAAAAATAGTAAAATGGGACAAAAATAATACAGATAACAAAAAATTATTGTCTTTACATGATGTCTGTATTATTTTTGTTCCATTTTTTTGTTTGGTCAGGTTAGGTTTATTGTTCAAAAATAGTAAAATGGGACAAAAATAATGCAGATAACAATAAATTATTGTCTTTACAGGATGCCTGTATTATTTTTGTCCCATTTTTTTGGTTGGTCAGGTTAGGTTTATTGTTCAAAAATAGGAAAATGGCACAAATATAATACTTTTAACAGTAATTTATTGTTTTTTATTAATTTTTATTTTTAACTTTATAAGTAAAACCTCAAATTGTAACATTGAACTAAATGAAGACAATATTAGCGAAACTCTATCGAATATCTTTTTCTGTCTCTAGATTTTCGATTAATAATAATATTGTCTTCATTTAATTAAATAATTTATTGCCTTTTCAGGAGGTCTGTATTATTTTTTCCCATTTTTTTGTTAAGTTAGGTTTTTGTTGGGGGATGTTTTGTCCGTAGGATATTTTGTCGGGGATATTTATTTAGTTGCGGAACCTACCATACAGCCATCCTTCACGAGTACTCATTCAAAGTTATCTTTAGTTCCCTCATCTCCATTCGTCACGCTTTTTAGAATAATTCCATCTTGTGTCTGGGTTTATGAGTGTCTTCATTCAGCTGGCTGCGTTCGCGGTTTTATCTTATCGCTGCTTTATTGTCTTTCCTACGACTATATCTAGATTGTCTTAAATTGTCATATATATTTTAGGATAAACGATTTCCTGAGAACATTGACCATATACTTGTTGTGAGTGATAAAAATAAAACAGTTTCTTTGTACCATAACCTTCATAGGTTTCCCGTTATTTTTTTGCTCGACAGATTTCTTATCCATTTTCAGTACCCGATTTCTTATTTTGACGTATATATTTGAGAAGATGGTTACATTTTTAAATGTGACCGAACAACTAGGAATGATCTCAACGCAACACTTCCTTTGAAAAGTCATTCAAAGTGATGAAATGGCTGAAGTTTTCAGTCACGTAAACCATAGCATTGCAATAAAGTTATGTTTTACTATCATGATGCTCAAATTTAATACAGAGATACTGAAAATAAAAAAAAATCAAAGTGTGCAGTTCACATGCGGTAGAAGGGAAACCTTCAGAAAACTAAAGTACACAAGAGTCGGGAGACTACGAAGCACCGCACAAAGAGGAGACCGTTTAATATATCTCATTCTCTCACAGGCTAAATCCTCTAGAACTGTGGTGGTACGCATACCCCTTGGGGTACGCAATATCGTGGCACGAATGTAGCTTTTAAAACTAGCTCAACGATTAGAATTACTGGTTAAAAACGCCCGAAGTCGTGTTACAGCCTGTATGAAATTGCATTAATTGTATTTGTGTGACTTGATTGTTAAATTCATGTAATAATGATACCATTAAAAAATTACAAATGAAACATATCTTTCATTAACACGTGTACAGACGAGATAGATAGAGAGTACGGGGTACAACACATTTACAAGAGTTAATGTGCTGTAGTAATGTAGGCTCAAAAAGGTTGAAAACTGCTGCCCTGGTTGTATGTGTTTGTCTCTTTTTATTGTCGCTATTATTCGTTTCATCGAGTTTCAAATCACAACGAAGTTAACGAAATTTTCACTCCAATAAACTGTCAAATTAAATCACCGTTGTCTTTCGGTAGGTGACGTGGTCTTATTTGTCCTTGTCTGAATATTTTATTTGTTTCCCGAATATTCTGAATTCAAACAAAGCGAGAAAGTTTGAACATAATCATAAAACGGCTAGCTTTGTCTTTCGCGCTTTTACCGCAATCAATTAAAATTATTGTCATTTCGTTTGAGTGCCACTTCGTTATTATTATTTCTCGCTGTGTATTGTATTGTCAGCCTGGAAAAACTCTTTGCCGGAAGAGCCATAAATCTTTTATTCTTTTCTAGAAGTGAGCTCTGTATTAGACTTATTTCGCCGGTCGAAAACTTTTTAATGAGACTGAAAAGCCAAGAGAAAATCAGTTGAGAAGTTTTGTTTGACGTTCTTCACGTTTTTTGCTAATCGTATTAAATTACTGTTCCAGTTGTATTGTTAACCTCTCTCATCAAAAATAATTGCTAAGAGTTTAGAACATTTTCTGGTACTTTATTATGCGTACTGGACTTATTTGATGTCAATTTTCAGACATTTTTTTGCTTTGATATTTCGTGAGATATTCAACGTCGATTGAAAAAGACAGCTCTGAAGAAGCTTTACAAATGTCTTCAGAACGGCTACGTTGAACGAGAGTATTTTCAATATTTCTCCTTTTCAAATAAATATTGTTTTTTATGTGAAATATTGATTGTAATTTGACACACTGACAACTGATCGAACTGATCGTGGCATTCATATACTACTCCCAGCGAGAGATCGTACGTGAAAGCGTCGTTCTAGGAACTTCTGCATTTTTCGTTTTCAAACATGACACATGAGAATGAAGAGGACGAACGTCAATGACGTCCGTAGAGGTCTCGCTGGGACTGGTTTAGTCAATATTTGAAGGTTGTTAACCCTGTTCAGCTAACGTTATTATTGTACCTCGATTAGTTAACTATTCGAATTTTTGACGAACATTTTTCAAATCCTTTTTTTTATGTTATGTACTTAGTTAAATATTAAATGATGAGGTTACAAATTAAACAACGTAATAGAAAAAACGTATCTTTTTTCTAGTTTTAAGTTAGTACTAAATCGCATATCTGAAATGGCACTACCAAAGATATTGCAATAAAAGTAGATGTGCTATCTGCTGTTTTTACTATGTGGGTCTGCGCTTCCGGGTGTCGCCGATATTGTTTACCAATTAACAAATAAACTAAAAGAACAAATAGTTAACGAATAAACCAAACGAACGTTAAACTAAATGAACGAATTCTTTCCTTATTCAAAATATATTGTTAACCAATATTAATGCACATTTTCAAAAAATCAACGAAATGAACAAATTCTTTTTGTACGAAAACTACGCTAATTAGCGCGTAGTCCGGCGACAGTTGCGCGGACACCATAGCATATCTCTTCTGTATTTGAATATCTTTGGGCACTCCTTTTTTTGATAATTTCATTTTTCAACACTAAAAACAAAACTAAGATTGTGAAAAATTGCTTTTTTTCTTTGACATCGTGAGATAAAAGATATAAATCAATGATGACAATGACAACGACAAAACATTCGAAAAAATGACGAGTTTAGTAGGTGTCTCAAAAACTAGAACTAGCCGGCTAAGCACGACCTCTACGCGCACGAGCCTACCTGCCACTAGTTGACATCGAGACGACTATACTCTCGGTAGAAGCATTCAAAAGAGACAGGGTAGATTTGCATTTGATTGTCGTGGTTTTGACGAACGTTCGCCACTAGGATTAATTTCTCCGAAACACTTCCTCCCAAGCTGAAAGCTAGTTTTGATCAGCGGAGCTTCTGAAACCTAATGACTCCATACATTTACTCTACAACGAGACCATGTGACTCACAGACTCCTATAGTAAAGTAAGAACTAAAACACAGATTATACATTACAATGATGATACATTACAATGTCGTACACCTACTAAGCGCACAGACAATATTGAAGATTCTCGCCTTCGTTGCATTCTTAGTATTTCCGGTAACAATAAATTAATGGTTTTTGGGTACATCGGTCGGTGATTATGATTAAATTACTTTATTTGCAGGGGTTAACCTTTTGGGTGTTATTTCATTATTATTATTCAAACTAGTATAAAAAGAAATAAATTGCATGCCCTTTCCCGTGCGTCCCCGTTCCCCTCCCGCATCCCCTACCCACCCGCGTTCTCCTTCCACCTTCCCCGCCCACCGTCTCCCGCTACCCCGTCCTTCAAACAACCCTCCCGCATTCCATGTATTCAGTCACAGTACGTTCAATTTTCAAACAGCTCGCGTGCCACCTATTACAATTTTTTTATTAAAATTAAAATTTTTCGTATATTACAAATATTCATTTTTGTATATTATAAGAACGTTCAATCAATCAAATTTGGTACCTAACATAGGTACCTATTTTGAAATATCTATAATTTAAAAAATCCATGGACAATTCTTTTAATACAAAAAAAAAACAGCTGCCTGCTAAATTCAATTGAATCAAACGCTCGAACTATCAAACGTGCGAAGTTAAAATGGTTGTTATTAATAGTTTTCTGGAATTGTTCAATTTTTTGCGCAATTTTCTTATTTTTTCTTTCTGTAAGAACCTGCTACAAAGTATTAAAAAACTAAAAAAAAAAGATGAATCAAATAGGTAAAGTCGTTCTGAAGCTAAAGCGTGACCAAGGGAAACAGGGATTCATTTATATATATATATAGATTCCGTTACAGTTCTATATTTGAAATGTGTATTTCTTTTAAATGTGACAAGTAAAATCAGATTTCACATACTTCATATACATTTGGTAGATTTCCCTTTTTTATCATATTACATTGAATGTGCGGATGTTGTGGTATACTTGTTCATGTGTGTGCGTGTGTGGCATGGCCCATTATGTCCTAATCTTACTTGGTTTCCTAACTCGTGTCGCTGAAACACCGTTGTGTTATTTAGCTCAAACCTTCCCACGAATAAACACTTTATCAGCGTTACGAACAGAGCACACTAGACTAAATCCATAAAATTTATGTTTTGTGTTCATTTTGTAGAACTCTTCATAATTTATTTACACCTCATAAAATCTAATAATTTCTGTACTTTTATAAATTTGAAGTTAGTTTAAGATTGCTAGTGTGGACATATTTAAGATATGTCGAAACCGGTAGCATATAAATTAAAATTAAGTAACAAATGTACATGTGAAATAAAACTCTTCAAAACAAAATGTTTAAAAATTGTTACATAGTTAATGTCCAAGAATTACAAAAAAAAATTACAAGTGCGCAGTTCACACGTGGTAGACGTGAAACCTTCAGAAAACTAAAGTAAACAAGAGTGGAGAGGCTACGAAGCACCGCTTAAAGAGGAGACCGATTATTCTATCTCGTTGGCTGAATCCTATAGATCATAGATTCTCAACCCTTTTTTGCCCACTTTGACTTTGAGAATTTTTTTTTATTTCTAGCGCCCCCTAACTCGTGAATCTGAAACAGCAATTGTTGTCACGATTATATTTACCACAACGGGGAGGGGGGACGTAATGGGTTACCACGACAGGGTTACATTTGCCACTACGGAGGGGGCGTAACGAACGGGATTCCACGACGGAGGGGGCATAATGATAAAAGTCGCGTCTAATTAAGTTAGATTAAGTGGGACAGGTTTCTCTAGGTCTCCTACCGCCCCCTGAAAGTTTGAAACGCCCCCCAATTTTGTCATGGTCTCCTACCGCCCCTCTGAAGGTCTGAAACGCCCCCAAGGGGGCGTTATCGCCCGCGCTGAGAACCTATGCTATACATGTATGTGTTTGTCTCTTCTTGGTGTCGCTCGCTCCTTTCATCTAGTTTCAAATCACGACGGTGCTAAAGAACTTTTCACTTAAAAAAGTTGAAGCATTTATCCCGAGTGAAAATAAAAAAAAGCGTAATTGGTTGTAATAATCGTAAAAATTGAGTTTTACCGGGCAATTTTAAAGCTTACTGCTACTTTTTATGTGACCCCATGGTCTCATAAAAAACTATTTATCCTATTTGACTATTATTGGGAAGTTCGAGAAAAATGCTGAGGGAAGAGGAAGTTTTGGAAAATCACTACTTTTTAGTTATTCATAACTGGTTACTAAACACAGCTTAGCCAAATATTGAAACAATATTATTTGTCAAATTGAACGCATTAGAAAAACACGAAGAATGGGTTATTGTCGTGACCAGAGTTTAAACTCTAGAATCTAGAACCTTCTGATATCGAGGAAACCGCCATGATTAACCAATACGTGCATTGAATATTTTATTAGTGTTTCTCTTTCAAGTTAAAAATAAATTCTGTTTGTTAATAATATTATAATAAACACACATGGGGTGAGGGGGTAGTCTTCAAGGTGTTTATTAAATTTAAATGGTTTTTTCCGTATTTATTGCCGTGTCGTCGTTGACGATTGTTAATAGCCAAATAACCAAAAATCGTCAAAGACGACATGGCAACATGTATGGAAAACCATTTAAATTGAATAAAATCCGTGTGGACTACCCCACCCTTCCCCCGAATGTTATATATATATACCTTTATATAAACTGTAGATTAAGAATTATTTGTACCAGTCTGAAGATGGCTTTAACAGGCTAAAACCGGTTATGGTCAAAAGTAAATTAAGTGGAAATACAGTTTATATGTGTTTTATTATAATATTACAATGGAATTCCACCACGAATTGTCAGTATCAAAAATATAAATATTAAGTTTATACTCGTAGTTTAGACACGTGAAAAATAACGTGAAATTGTAATTTGTTAGATCCATAAATAGCGTGTTAGCTAAAAAGCGCAGACCCTTCAAAAATCACAATTTTTTCTTTATATTTCAAGATTAACGCTAAGAAATATAAACAAAAGTAATACACATCTAAATTAGAATTATTATAATTTTCTCGTTAAAAAAAATATATACATATATATTAAAAATTATATACAGGGTGTAACAGGACGTAACCGAGGGATTTTAACAATCGATTCCTGGCATTATTTGGAGTAAAAAATGTAAAAGAAATTTTGGTCTCCGGTGACATTTTTGATGTTTTTTTTTATTTATTTTTTCTACAAAAATATTAAAAAATGTTAGGTGTTCGACAGTTGGAGGCGGGGTGAGGGGTTGGTCGGTTACTCGGCTGAGTGACCAATTGACCAATGACAGCAAGCGGAAGAAATTTTTTTTTGTTTGAATTTGAAGAAAAAAAATACAATAAGCAGTAAAAATATAATAAGCAGTAATTGTTGAATGAAACACTAGTATATATTAAATTATTTGGCGGGTATTTGATAAGCCCCCATAGCTCAGTGGTCAAGAGCAGCTGACCGGCAATCAGAAGGACACGGGTTCAAGTCCCGTTGGCGGCAAGTATCTTTTCACGGAAGATTTTTCAATGTTGATAAGTGTTTCAGGCTGATAATTATTGCTTATAATAATTGTTACCCTTTGTGCTATGCATAAAAATCTTGTCTAAACGTTAGTTTATAAATTAAAAATAATAAAAAAATAAAAAATGTCATAAAAAAAGTCACCGTATAGTACTTTACCGCTTGAATTCTTTACACATCAGTTCCAATTTTAAAAGTGACAATTTGTTGAAATTTTTTTTTTTTGGTAAAATATTGTAATATTATAGGTAGGTACTTTATCGGTTGTCCGAATTGCTGACACAATTAGTTCCAATTTTGAGAAAGACACTTAAATTCAAAATCCATCTGAGTTCATTGGACCACCGAAGTTAGTATGTTTGATTTTATTATTTGTATTTTTTTATTCATGTTATGTAAATATGAAGTAGTGAAAACCATTAAAAGTTTTGTTTTATGTGTTCAATTTATTTAAAAAAATACAAGTGTGAAGTGAAACCTTTAGAAAATTAAAGTAGACATGAGTGGTCAGACAGTGGTCTACCGGATCTGCCGGATGTGAGCTCACATCTACCGGATCTGCCCTGATAATGGACACTGCAACGCTGTCCGAAACGTTGGATCAAGAAGGAGGTAGCGCAACACGGCATAACACCCCAAAAACAAATAACGAAAAAAACGGGGAGATCGATTATTCTACCATCATTCTCTCGCAGGCTAAATCCTACGGATGTATGTGTTTGTCTCTTTTTAGTGTCGCTTTTCGTGTCATCGAGTTTCAAATCACAACGGTGCTAAAGAAGTTTTCACTTCACTTCAAAAATTCAATTGTGCAGTTCACGCGCGGTAGAAGTGAAACCTTCAGAAAACTAAAGTAGAAAGAGAGGGGAGGTTACGAAGCACTGCACAAAGAGGACATCGATTATACATGTCATTCTCTCGCCGGCTAAATCCGCTTATGTCGCTTTTTCGTTTCATCGAGTATCTAACCACAAGGATTTAAGATTTTTTTTAAATTCGAAAACAGCTTTTTTATAAACAAGTTCTGCCTTCCGAAGGCATGTTAAGAGGGCATTACCAGAGAAAACCAGAAATATGTCATTTTCAAATTAGATTTTAGACGTATTGACTCTTTTCCACAAAAAATTATAAATGGATTTCGAAAAATTGTTCTTTTATCTAGCATTCGCATGTAATAAATTTTGAGAATTTTTTTTAATTTTTAGTATAATACGGTTATTCCATAGGTCGTTGGCAGATTTGTTAAATTTTCAAAAAAGATTTTGTATTATACCACACCCATTTCAAATAATATAATCATGCAGTAAAATAAATCAATACATTATCTAGCAAACGCATGTTTTAGAATTTTAATTTTAGTTTCAATAAAATCATTAAAAAATATGTACGTACATGTGTTTCTCGACGAAAATTGGTCCATTTGTGTATTTATTTGCGCACTTACAAACTAATATATTTCAGATTTTTTTAACATTCTTATTAAATTTAGACATTATTGAAAAATGATAAATACTTATAACCAAAAAATAACTACAAAAAGTACATTATTTTAATAGTTTTATCATCACGCCTTTCAGCATTTTTGGATGAAGGTATAAATTAAAGCTAATTTGAATTGAAATAAATTAGATATTGAGTTATAATTTAAAAAAGCTGGTACGGAGAATAATTAATCTTTCTCGTTGTAACCGCCCTGCACGATCGAAAGAACAACTTTCGACAAAATGTGGATTTTCGTCCGCTGGCTGGTTAAACGCTCTTAAAGAGTTTGATAATGACTTCAGAAGGGGAAACAGCTTCATTAATAAACAGTTTTTTTTTAATACATAAAGAGAATCATAATATTATTGAATAGTATGAGAGAAAATTCAGTTCTACAATTTTTTTTTACATTAGCCCCACACCGGAGGCCCTGAGGACAATCATTTCCCTCAGGGCCTATGTCATCTTAGGGGATGCTGTGTGGACGGTATTTTTAAGGAATGGAAGGATAGGAAGTTCTGGGAAGGAAAAAGGTATAAGCGGTGGGTAGGAATCTGGGGGTCAGTATATCCAGGAGTGACGGACGTATCAATCCATCCCTAAAATGCATTGCACGGCGATGGGACGAGAGTCCGGCTGGAAAGGTCAAAAGGTCTCCCTCAACCAGTCTCCCTTGATCCGGTCCGCCATGCAGCAGGTGGGCAGATGCATTCGCCGCTAAGACCTGGACAAACCTCACCTCAAGAACCCGGGCACCCCTGCTGAGTCATCATACGTAGCGAACCACTTGGGGTGACCTATGGCAGAGGTGTTAGTTGTCCAATAAATGGTTATAGCCATACCCATGCCCGCCTCCCAAATTATATTAAACTTGACAATAAGTTTTCCGAACACCGGTGTTCGTGTTGATATTACTTATGTTTTGTCTATGGTATTATTGTGTGTACAGTTTTCCTGTCTCAGTATGTAATTAAAATCCTATTATTCCGCAGGTCACGGCTGATTGGGCCGGTGCTAAGCCGATTCTTAACAAGCTAGAGTCAGACCTCGTTAATTGCAGCCTGTGGGAACATTACATTGCGTTTGTTCTGCAATCAGCATTGTGGCTGTGCATTGTGCATATGCTATATCACGCTAGTCGTTGTAATTTTTTTGTGTGAGAAACGAGACCCGTGTCCGTAGGAAACCTAAAGTTAGAAGTTGCGAAATTCTGAATGAAGGAAACTGAAGTGAGCCTAAAACGCAAATTATACCTACAGGGTGTAACAACACGTACCCGAAGGATTTTAACCTAGCATATTTGGAGAGAAAAATGTAGATGTCACTTTGCTGTCCGTTGATATATTTTTTTCCGTTAAAAACGTTAAAAATAATTTTCCATCACACGTCGCAACTGATTAGTTAGGAGAGTAGCGCGATTATAGTCTAGCGCAGTGTTAATGTATGTTTCCATTTTTTGACCATTTAGTACCGTCTAATTATGTTTCTCTAATGGCAACTATCTGTACCAAATCACAAGTATGAGAATGATGATCGAGTAATGCAAAGGTTGTTTATATATGGGCATCGGTTTGAAAAAATCCTTTTATAAAACGCCCAAAAGGGTTTGCTCGCCTCGTCCGTATATATTCTACAGTAAAGTGGATATTCTTCGTCAACACTTCGAAATCATCTCAATATGTTACCTATAATTATAATTAGTTGTCAATATCAGTGTTTCGGTGTATCATTTGCTACGTACCTAGACATTTGTGTGAGCCTCGCGCTTCGGTTCGCAAACGTATAAGCAGCATTACAATCTACTCGTAAACTACAAATACGCTTTTCTTATTATAATCAATTTGATTGCTGACATTTATTTTCAAACTTATACAATTATATTTGCTCGATTACAAGGCACAATATTCTAGGTGGGATTATGGCATTAGACTGCAATCGAACAGTATTAATACGCTAACGTCTGTCGAGTGTCGTACTCACTCGATTCACAAATAGATACAAACGGAAGCGCTGCCATCTATATTAGATACTAATACGTTAAAAAATCTGCTTTTGTAATTCGGTTTCGAATTCAAGAATTTGTCAAAGGATGGCGCCACTTACGTTAGCAGATCGCATGAGGACGTGCCCCCCCTAGGTATAAGTACTACGGATTTGTAGAATTTGAGTTTCTCTCCGGATATGGAAAGATTGACGGGAATACTTAGAGTTGTGAATAATAGTATCATTCGGCTATATATTACATATGACTCATTGCCTGTTGCGGTTACTTTGTCACTGGATTACAGTGGATCTGAGGAACCGACTATTTTTTAAACCGGTTCCTATCTTTCTCAATGTGGGCGTAGCGGAACCAAAAGCCGCCCGCAGGGTCTAGCAGCAAAAACCTTCGGTGCGGGTTTTTAAATGCATGTTTATAACATTTTTATTATGGTAGGTATTACACTACAATTTAATGTTTTGTATATTTAATTAATAAGTAATTTTGTTTCATTTCCGCCAGCTGCATCGACTAGTCTTCTGTTTTTTTTTTCATGCGATGTATCTCGTAGCTGGCACCACGCAGCCGGGATAGTACGGGCCCGTTATCATAGGCATTGACACACTCCCTCCCCGTTGTTCCTCTCTTACTCTCCCCCTCTCCGTGGATGGCCTTGCCCGGAGCAACCAACCAGAACCTTATCATGCATTACGCGATACATAATTAACAACACATTGGTTGCTCGCGTCGCATTAACTGCGGGAATCGGTGTCAGGTGTTTAGTCAACCAAACAAACTTTTCTATTTATCTGGATCCCCAAAAACACTGGATTTTTTCCGTGGCTATATAAGGCACACTAAGAATACATACAATTGTGGCTTGTAGCTACCTCTTAAGAGGGTGTAACCAGAGAAAACCAGAAATATGTCATTTTTAAATCAGATTTTAGACGTATTGACTCTTTTCCACAAAAAATTATAAATTGATTTCGAAAGATTGTTCCTTTATCTACAAAACGCACGTTTTAAATTTTGAGAAAAAAATGTTTATTTTTATTATAAAAGGTTATACCACAGGTCGTTGGCAGATTGGTTAAATTTTCAAAAAAGATTTTGTATTATACAACACTCATTTCAAATCATATAATCATGCAGTAAAATAAATCAATACATTATCTGGTAAACGCATGTTTCAGAATTTTTATTTTAGTTTAAATGAAATCATTAAAAAATATATACGTACATGTGTGTTTCTTGACGAAAATTGGTCCGTTTGTGTATTTATGTGCGCAATTACAAACATATTTTTCAGTTTTTTTACATTCTTATTTTGCTTAGACATTATTGAAAAATGATAAATACTTATAATCAAAAAATAATTACAAAATTTTTTAATTAGTTTTATCATCACGCCTTTCAGCATTTTTGGATGTGGGTATATAAATTAAAGCAAATTTGGAATGAAATAAAATCGATATTGAGTTATAATTTTAAAAAGCTGGTACGGAGAATAATTAATCTTTCTTATTGGAACCGCACTGTACGATCGTAAGAACATATTTCGACGAAATGTGGATTTTCGGCCGCTGGCTGGTTAAAAATGGTGTGGATGAAGAAATTCAGGCACGAGGAAGAGATGGTACTTTCAAGTGAATCAAATACTTGAGTCGTGTGCGAGAGTTAATAATAATAATAATAATAACGTAGTATTTATATAACGCAGTTTTGTGATGTTTCACTTCAAGTGCGCTTAATTATAATAAACTTAAAATTAACCTACAGTGTTCCTTACGAGTCCTTAAAAATTAATTAAATAATGTGAAATAACGAATATACAAAAATATACAAAGCAATTCCTAAAGAACAATATTAACAACAATAGTGAGTGCTGTTTTGGCACAGGACAATATATAATGATAAACCATCACGGTGCCATTCAACAAGAATCATTTAAACTAAATTATATAGAACAGGAGGCAGTTAACATTTAGAAATAATACAAATTCAGAGTGCACATAAAACTATAGTAAGGAGGTAATCGAAACCAAACAATTACCAGAAACTTGAGGAACATGGCTTATTAAAGTATATTGAAAAGGAGTTAAAATTCATGAAAGGTATGATTTTTTAAATAAGTTTGTTTTTAAAGCTCTTTTGAATTCAGCCAAGTTCTGGATATTAGTAAGAGCTGAGGGAAGTTTGTTCCAAATGAGCGGGCCAGCTACACGAAAAGATCGATCATAGTAAACGGCTCGATTTGACCTAGAAAGTTCGATTAAACGATTAGTAACATCTCGATCTGCTGACCTTAGAGTAAGTTGCCTATCGCTTAAGTTTTGTCGGACACATAGTTCCGATATATAGGCTGGCGCCATTCCTTGCAATGCTTTGAAGGTCATTGAGCAGATCTTGAACTCTATTCTTTCAGGGCATCGAAGCCAATGAAGATCCTTTAGAAGCGGGGTTATACGGCAATACTTAGATTCACCAAAAATCATTCTCGCCGCAGCATTAAAAACGGACTGGATTCTATTGAATTGTTTTTTAGGCAAGCCAGCATACGCACTATTACAATAGTCCATACGTGAGACAACGAACGAATTTATGAGTGACTTTGCTTCATCAGAGGGAAGGCAACGCCTGATTGATTTTATCTGCCTTAGATGGAAAAAGCCTGAACTTACAGATTTTGAAATTTGTGATTCTAGAGAAAGACTATTGTCTATAGTGAAACCTAGAAACTTTATTTCTGTAGAAGGAATTATATCTGTGCCCTGAATATGGATTGGATTAGAGTCGATGAGGGCTTGCCTTCCAGGAGAAGCTATCCAAATAAATTCCGTCTTGGTCGGATTAAGTTTGAGTTTATTGACAGACATCCAACTTGAGACTGTGTTAATGAAACTAACCACCTCGTTTTTAAGGACGTCTTTTTCATCCGGGGAACAAAACTTGAAAATGAAACGATCGTCTGCATAGCCTTGTGATTCAAAGCCAGCTGATTGAATTAGTTTCTCGAGGCGATTCGTATAGAGAATGAAAAGAATGGGACCCAAGACAGAACCCTGGGGAACTCCACATTCTATGGGAGTTTCAGGTGAAGTACAATTATTGAAAATTACTGAGGCTACTCGTCCAGACAGGTATGATTTCATCCATTGGAGAACATCACCTCGAACGCCAAATTCGGTTTCAAGCACATTTAATAAAATACTATGATCTACCGTGTCAAATTCCGCACTCATGTCAAGAACAGATACCAAACCCAACTTACCTGCTTCCATCCCGATGATCAAGTCTGAAATTAACCGCAGAAGAACAGTTTCCGTTGAATGAAACTGTCGATAAGCGGATTGATTTTTGGCAAATAGACCGGCGGAGTTCAAGTACCCCACCAATTGTTTGGCAACGATTTTCTCAAGCAGTTTAGAAAGGAATGGTAGATTGGATATTGGCCTGTAATTATCCGTATTGTCACTATCAAGATTTTGTTTTTTTAGAATCGGAGTTATTATTGATTTCTTGAGTGTTCCCGGTACAAGTGAATTTACTAATGACTTCTGGATAATTGCGGTAATTACAGGCGCTATATCCGGAAGACATTGTTTTAAGAGCCAGGTAGGTATGGGGTCTTGAGTACATTGCTTGTTAGGGCAAGACTTTATAGCACGCGTGACATCTTCTTCCGTTACTTGTTGTGTTGAGAGTCAGAATAACAGAAGGGTGAGTATTAGATGATGCATGGATGTGAAGGAAGCAAGGAGTGTGTGGCAAGACCGAGTTGTTTAGCGATCCATCCAGTCTACCTAGCCCTAAGGGGAAACGGCGTGATGGTTTAGTTAGTTACCATAAAATACATTTACGATAATAAATTATGGTACAATCAGTGTTCAAGCAGCCTGTGCAATGATCACCATAGTGATCTTTCAATGCATTTAATATCGACTCTATTATAGAAGCCTGCGCAATGATCACCAGGAGCTATCGGCTATTGAACTATTGCATCTGCCTTTGCAACTGCTTCGGTTACTTACATATCCCCCTTAAACATTTGAAGTTTTTAAGATCTTCAAAAAATATCTGCTATTTTTGAAGATAATATCTACACATTCCCCACGCCGAAATGCAAATCGTATGAAATTCCCTCGATAGAAAAAAATCGCAAAGTATGCTCCAAAAATTATTATTTTCACGTCTGTTTCAGTTATTTTACAAGTTATACGTATGAAAAGAATCACAGTGTTTCTTTTAATGCTCTTTTAGACAGACCCCAAGAGATTTTTTCTCTATTTTAAATGAGTCGTGTTTAATTAAATCTTTCACAATTTTTTCCAACATCCGTAATTACATCTCTCCATCTTCTTCTTTTTGAGCGGGGATACGGCGCCTTCTTAACATGTTCTTTGCTAAATATCGAAGGAATTGTCAGAGATTATTTATTAGATTTCATTAATCACGTTAAGAGTAACGCCACAAGCCAAAATTGTGTGTATTCTTAGTGAGCCTTGTATTGCCAATCGCCACGTAAAGGTAGGGAGGAGCATTCGTTGTAGGTGACAACTTCGTGGATTTCAACATTTAGATGAAAATTCCCATAATTTTCCCCGTTTCGGGAATATTTCCGAAATATAAATTAACGGAAATTTACCCATTACTACTGATGAATGAGTTTTTATTATATGCTTAACTAACAATGCTTTTCTTATTTTCCAGGTAAGTCTACTTCTCCTTTAATCACCCCATTCAGTTGCAGATAATGTAAGTTGAACATTCTCTATCCATTCATATTACTATGATTAAGAGGAAGTCGCAAGCCAAAAATGTATGTATTCTTAGTGTACCTTATATCGCCACGAATATAGGTAATAGGCTTAAAAATCGCTTGGCAAACGTAGTCTAAAGCTCATGATTTCAAGCGCGAAAGCGATTTTTATTTATTTTGTAATCAATGGAAACTGCTACAAAATTTCAAATTAAATGTGGTTTAATAATTGTGGTTGTGTTGGTTAAATTCTAGATTTGATTATAAAGCGTGGAGTTTTCTCTTTCTAACACCGCTTAGATCATATTTCTCACTCGATAAAACGAAAAAGAGCTAATAAAAAGGGACTAACACATACATCTATAGGATTTAGCCGGCGAGAGAACGAGATACACTAATCTGTATCCTTTTTGTGCGGTGCTTCGTAGCCTATCGGTCTCCTCTTTGTGCGGTGCTTCGTAGAATAAAATTTAAATACCTAAGATAATAAATAAACCCTGCAATTAATTATCCTACTCCTGATACTATGCATTCGTTTCATTCCCTCGAAGTTTAGTTATCTGAAGGTTTCACTTCTACCGCGTATGAACTTGATGTTTTAATTTTTATTTTGTTTTCCTCATTTTTTGTATCGAGTGAAAGATTTTGGATTGCTTTTATTCCCTGGTATTTGTGGTGTCTTTGACCAAAGCCAATTTACCGCCGGAGTTTTTATGTTTTTTGTACGCTTGTCTAACTACTTTATTTGATAGTTTGTTTGATGAAATTTGTTTTTGGATCAAAATGGAGTTTTGTAGACTTTTTGACAATTTGGTCTGTGTCAGTCATTCTATGTTTTTTTAAGCCTTTAAGATGGTTTTCTGTGCCAATTCCGTTTGACCGTTAGCTGAGTTTGTAGCTCCTGCCCAACAATGATTCCGTATATTACTATAGATTAACAAATGGGAAACCCTAAAGAAAATAATTCCCCTCAGGGCCTGTGTCATCTGTGAGCGTTCGGTGTGAAGGGTCTTTTTGGAAAAGAAAGGAGAAGACGTCCTGAAAAGGAAAAAAAATGAGCCCGCCAAGACCCGGACAAACCTCATCTCATAACCGTGGCACCCCTGCTAAATCATCAAACGTTGCAAACCACTTTGAGTGACCTATGGCGGAGGTGTTGATTATCCATTAAATGTTTCCCGGGTATCCTTACCCGCCTCCCAAATTGAGAGTGATTTGACTGTCATGTATCAGCCCTTATTCTAAAATCTTCACATTTATCTCAAATCTCTCCAGGTTTACGTTCTATTTCATTTGAGCGCGTACCACTCGAGCAAAGTTATGATTTTATCTATGGTTATGATGACAAACTAGGAAATTATTAGTATCATTATTATCTTCAACCCCAGTAATCTATGGCTATCAACGCGAGCACTAACCATAGCTCTTGCGGAATCCATTGAATAGAAAACACTCCCGCCCATATTTACAAATGGATAGTTTTACTCTATCGCCATTAGTCAGGCTTACTATTTCACTCGAATCATTAAATTCACATTCGGTGGCGATAAAAGCGTGATAATTTCACGTTGATCCCACGGGGAGATTAATTATAAACGTTGTGTTTGTCGCACGAACGCCGGATAGTGGACAACTGGACAGGACAGCCATCAATACTGGCGACTTGACATCGATCAAGTGAGCCTATTGTCGCGACGGACGCATAATGTATTTTTTTCAGTTCATTCGGCAACACGATATCCCAATCAATCGATTTAAAAACGACAAGTCTGTTAATCTATCGTTTAGCGTCGAGCGCCATTTTTATACGAAGTTGAAACTTGTCGGTTCAGATATATAGACTTTATTTTTCGTCACGCATAAATTTAATCTTGACGTTTTTATGCAAAAAATATTTACGATTTTGCTTCTTGTGTCCGTACTCCGTACACAAGCGAGACAAGTGGGAAACTTTTGAAGTAAAAACTTCTTTAGCACCGTCGTCATTTGAAACTATGAAATGAAAAAGCGACACTAAAAACAGACAAACACATACATCTGTAGGATTTAGCCTGCGAGAGAATTAAATAGAATAATCGGTCTCCTCTTTATGCGATAGCCACCCAACTCGGGTCTACTTTACAATTCTGAAGGTTTCACTTCTACTGCTTGCGAATTGCACACTCTGTTTTTGAAGTGAAACTTCTAGAGCACCGTTGTGATTTGAAATTCAATGAAACGGAAATGGCACTAAAAAGAGACAAACACATACATCTATAGCAGAGGTTCCCAAACTTATTTTTCTCGTAAACCCCTTTAAAAAATTTACTGATTTCTGTGGAGTCCCTGCTGCTATATTTTTTTTAAAGAAAGACAAACATTCCCGGGTTACGAATAACCCAACAATGTTTGAAAATCTCCTACTACCACCACAGAAAGCCGAAAATGTTGCTTGTGTTGTGATGGAGGACTTAGCCAGCCGAGGAATCGAACATGCGACGCCCGGGTGGGACCCAAGCGCTATGCCCACTCAACCATTGACAGGACATATTTCTACCACATTCCTCAATTTTTCTTTTTTATTTCATAAATTTTTAGTATAACTATTGAATATGTTCCCAAAGTTTAAATAAAAATTTCAATTCGTTCCGGTGTTACGAGGGTGTTTGTGCTGAACCGCGTGGTAAACTTGAAACGCATTTTTCTCGAAACGACTTTTTTTGAATTTGTGTGCACACTCTAGCTCAGAAATTTTTTTACCAAACATTTTAAAATTTTGCAAATACCTTATTTATGTAATTATGCTCTACTTTTTAATTGCAAAAAAATGTAAAAAATTGGCAAAAAATCAATGTTTCCTGTTTACACTGTAAAAAAATTTATTTCCATTTTTTTGGGAAAAGTAAGGTTTACATAGAAGAGACACACGTCATTTTCTTAAATTAAATTTAAAACCCTGTTGATTTGACATGACCCCCAAAATGCACACAAAAGTTACGTCTGAAGGTGACGTTCGATGCATAGCTGCTGGTAATTTTCATATTTTCCGAGGAAATGCTTCGAAAAATTCACCATATTTACATAGATGTATAAAATGACCTCACAGGGTCAATAAATTGTACACATTTCTTCCATGCCAAAAAATTCATGAAAATCATTAAAAAAACCTAGTCCTGTGTCCTGTATTTCCCACCTTAATGGAATTAAATATCGAATATGCAAGTTTTTGCAAGTAACATTCACTGACCTTCTTAAAATACACTACTCAAAAAAAATTAAGGGAGGTTTTAGAAAAAGGAAATTATTGCTAAATATTAAGGCCATCTGATCCATAAGCCGACTTAGCTGAAAAAAAATTTCAAGCCCGTGGACCAAAAAATTTGCTAAATTATTTTTCCGCACTATCTATTAGGATTGCATGAGAACCGTAACTCAAAATGTAGTTAAAGCTTCAAAATGGTTTTTTTAAAGTCTCAATACGACCATTTTTCACCGAAATAGAGCCTGTCAAAAATAACCGCAAAATATAGATTTGTATTGCTCCCTTAATTTTTTTTAGTAGTCTATTATCTGCCTACATTGATAGGTAAAGCCAAGCCAACATTTTTGTTCTTTACTATCGAATCCAGATAAATTTTCGTGGACCCCCACGTACAACTTGTGGACCCCCATTTTTTTATCACGCCAACGTAGACCTCCGTCGAGTCTCCCGTGGACCCCTGGGGGTCCACCTGGACCACTTTGGGAATCACTGCTATAGGATTTAGCCTGCGGGAGAATGAGATATTACAGCGCTCTTGAGGCGATTTTTTGCAAAAACAGCGCTATATAAGTTATCCAAATTTATTATTATTATTAATGAAACTTACTTATTTACAGTACCTACGAAGAGTCAAGCTGCGCTCATTTGCCGCTTTGGTTATGAACACCCTTTTCTAGGCTCCTATTGGTTGAGACTGTGTGGGTGAAGTTTCACTTCTACCGCGTGTGAACTGTACTCAATATTTTCGTTGTGTGTTTGGGGGTGTTATGCCGTGTTGCGCTACCTCCTTGTTTCGGACATCGTTGCATCGTCCATCATCAGGGCAGATCCGGTAGATGACCCTACACATCTACCGGATCTGCCGGACCTGCCCTGATGATGGACACTGCAACGATGTCCGAAACGTTGGCTAAAGAAGGAGGTAGCGCAACACGGCATAACACCCCAAAAACACACAACGAAAATAATTTTGGCCGTGAAAATCTTAAAACGTATGTACTCAATATATTTTTTTAATTAAATTAAAAGAATACAAAAAAAACTTAATAAAAAATGGAGTTCTGCAAACCTTAAGTTTTGAACTTTTTTCAGAAAATTATTGTAATATATTAAATTATCGCGTTTCATCCAAAACTGAATAATAACTACATGATTACAACAGTTTGCAATTTCTATTGTGAGCTAAAAAAAATGGCTAAAATATTATGTGAAGTGCTTTTCCTCGCTCTGTACAATTCCACAAACGCGGAATGATACTTTTACAAGCCAACGCCAATGGTTGTATTTGCCTTTTTGTAATTCCTCCTCTCAACCCTACATTTTTATGTTTTTTCCTGTAAACTGAACGTAACTTTATTCTTCAACATTTACACCCAGTGCTTCTGAATTCCGTGCGGTGGAGCGATGAACCTGCGTCACATCGCCGTAATAAGGCAATTTATGGTTTTTGGGATACTAAAGTAGATATTAGATAACCAGAAGGGTGATTCTGTATCTTTTATTTATGTTTATCTTATATTTATGTGTTATCTTTTGCGTTAAGGCAGCGTTACTAGACAAATAATACAAAACGGCGAAGGCGTCCATCGTGCGTTATCGGCTGTCAAATTTCTGTGATTTCCCTTGGCTTTCAATGACTTGCCTGTCGTGTGTTGAATGGATTAATTAATTACCTATTTAAAATCAAGAGTGACTATTTATTGGTTTTTAAAACTTTGTAAATATAAGCCTCGTAGTAGGCGTTAATAAATGACTCTTTGATGTTTGTACGCGATGACATTCGATTCGCAAATTTTCCCGCGATGACATATTTTAAAACGCGGCGTCATCTCTGGCATTAGAATTGGTGTCTTAACACAAGGGCAGTATTCAGCTCGCTAGTGCGTTACGGATTACCTTATTTAAGAAAACTGTCAAAATGAGTCGTACATACCTGTATATATATATATGTATATATATATATACAGGTATGTATATATATATATATATATATATATATATATATATATATATATATATATATATAGTTCCATGGCAACTCAGAATGAAACCAACTCAAAAACATCTCAGAAAGGTCATTAAAAGCTATGAAAAAATAATTTTAAAATAGCCGGTAACCCTAACCTAACTTAACCTATTTAATCATTTTTTTAAATATTTTTTTATCATCACTCTTAATGACCTTTCTGAAGTGCTTCTGATTTGGTTTCATTCTGAGTTGTCCGGTCACCATATATAAGAAAATAATGGTACCTAAGTAATGAATCTATAAAGCTTAATTAAACAATCATTTTATAATTTTGCTTAAAAATAATGTGTCGTAGGTATACGGCCGATTTAACACGCTTACGCTGTTGCGAAAGAAGATCCTTCTGGTCCACCTAACCAGGAACGCATCTCCTAAAAAGTACTTTTATTTGTAATTATTAAGATTGAATTGCGTCTAGAAGAGGCTGAATTGGCAGATATCTCAAAATTGCAAAAGGTTTGATTGCTGCTCCACACACTTCTCTCTACGTGTACATTTTATGAATACACAAGTTTTTCATAATTTTCATGAATTAAACTAAACTAGCAATTCAAAACCCGCTAGGCACTGCGGGCGGCTTTTGATTCCGCTTCGCCCAGTTTGAGTGTTGGTGACCATTTTATAAATCTGTTAGGTACTGGTTCCAAAAATAGCCGGTCCTCGGATTTACTGTGATCCAGTGACAGTTAGTCACCGGGACAAAGTAACCGCGACAGGCAATGATGTCATACATAATATATAGCCGCGTGATATCTACTATTATTCACAACTCCAAGTATCATCGTCCATCTTTCAATTCTACGAATCCATAGTATTTATACCAAGGGGGGGCACGTCCTCATGCGACCTGCTAACGTAAGTGATACCATCCTTTGACGAAGTCTTGAATTCGAAACCGAATTACAAAAGTAGCTTTTTTATCGTATTAATAATATATATGGCAGCACCTCCGTTTGTATCTATGTGTGAATGGAGGGTCTACGACCGACGCAAGGCTATTAATACTGTTTGATGATTATTGTCTAACTGGAAGGATAAAATTCTGTTAACTGGTGTCCTGGTATGTCAATTTTCTCTTTATAAACTTATCTAGTGCCATTGAATTTCTGGACTTTGATCCTATCGAACATACTGATTTCGGTCTGTTCGTTGTTGTTTGTACCCGTGAAATCTTTTTCATGAACTAAAAGTTTTTTAGAATATGTACAGTTTGGCAATTAAGTGTAGAAAATAAATGATGGCGCTGCGATCGTTTTCTAGTTTTAAATGGCAACACCAAGATGGCTCATAAGACAATGAATGTATGTTTTAAAAAACACTTCTGCCAAGATGCATATTTCATAGCGTTTTTGTATTTTCAAAAATTTTGCACAAAAAACTGTAATTTAATAGAAGTAAAATAAAACAAAACAAGTTTTAAGTGGGCGTTTATTTCGATATAAAAACGTAGGTATTTAAAAATTTAAGTCTATTAATTCAACACCGGACATGTAATTATTGTCTTCGTCCTCGTGTGATTCTTCTTCTTCCGTATCTTTATCTTCATCTAAACGCAGTTCATCGATATCATCATATATAGTACTGCCTCGTGCATAATATTCTGCCTCAATTTTCATCACGTGTTTGCAACAATTTTTCCAATCATCAGCACTTAATGGCTATTACATATTTTATTATTATTATGCCCATTTTCCGTTTTCCCGGTGTTTCAAATTTTCCATCTGCCTTTTCCCCTTCCTTGACGATTCGTCTTACCGTTGATTCAGATTTACCTGTGAAAAATTATTATTATAGAAGGTAGTTTTAAAAACACACACTAGATAATATTCACTTGGAAAGAAAGAAAGAGAAAACGAGAAAAAAATTAACTTTTCTACGAGTTTAAAGAAGTTGCATATTATTTTTTTATTGAGTTATTCCCTTTTTCCTGTGGCCGCATATTAACTGTCAAATGGAAGTGTCAGATTCGGATTTTTTTAACATAACCTCAAATCAGATTGTAATGGTTATTATCGCTCGAAAATTGGCATAAATCTTGTAATACTAATGAAATTTATTAAACAAACTATACTACGTACCAGTCATTTCTGCAGTTCGTTTGTAAACATCTTCTAAATTAGAATCTTCTTCGCGTGACACTCGGCTAGGCAGCGTTGAAAAACGCAGAATATAACCCCTCTTGCATCACTATGTAATGGTTTATTCATTTTAATTAAATTCAGGCAAACAATTAATAAAAATATTATCAAATCAGCGATCTTCTGCTCAGATTTAAGACAATAAATCAACCGTAACATGCGATAACATGACAGCCATAGGAAACGTCATATAATTCGGTGCTGCCATAGTAATGAACACGTTTAGTTCCAATTTATTTAATTTCTACACTTAATTGCCAAACTATAAGTGATATTTTCAAAATTGTTATCAGTTGTATGAATAATTTAAGGGATAAAGAACTTACCTATAATATTAGTTTATTTAAAATATTATTACTAAGTAATTTGCAAAGATTCGTGAAGAATTCAGACTATGATTTGATAAATGATTTTTCACTGTTCTGCACTAGTTTGTTAATCAGTTAGTTAATCACAATCACGTTTCTACACTCGTTTTACTGAATAAAAACCTTGACCTAATTTGCAACCTTATGATTTACCTTATCTCATATTTCAAATTTAAGAATTAACAATATTATCTTTAACTATTTTTTTCCATATTATAGGCAAGTTCCCTTTTTATTGGAAACAATCATTCTGAAAATTGTTTTATAACCTAGATGGCATCACAAAAATTTTTAAATATGAGATTGACTAGTACGACGGTTTTACAGAAGTGGCAATGGCGAAATTGGTAAACGCACTCCCAAATAAATAGACGAGAGGTTCTGGGTTCGAGTCCCAGTTGCGACCATTATCTTTTTGTGTGGCTTGTTCTCTTTCATATTTACGTTTAGATTATTATTGTTTTCTTCTTCAATGGTATATTATATTGATGGGAATAACCTTCAAAAGTTATAAAAAGAGGGTTTTCTTGTAAAAAATTGAATAAATTAATTGTTTGGAAAAAATATCTTCTATGGGAAAAAAGCAATGGAGTTCCGTACAAAGTTTTTTTTAATTTTTTTTTTTTACTTCTATCGATTATTCGATTCACCTCCCGATGTTAGTGAGTGCGCTTTACTCACGGATATCCTGTATATTTAAAAAATATTATTCTAACAGAGTTAAATCTAAAGAGTTAAATCAATCTTATGAATCACCTTTTGTTCGTTCCTGTTAGTATCTATGTATGTGGCGTTTGGTCCTCTCCAGCTCCAGTCGTGTGGACTGAGTGAGTCGGGTATTATCCCTGACTTGACTCCAGGCCGGCCCGGGCGGGTGATGGGGTGGAGAGTGGGAGTTAGAGGGTGGGCGGCATTACCAATCCACGTGCGGCAGCATCTACGTGTCTCTCCCTTTAATGACCTTGGGTCTCCTGCCCTCTCTCCCCCCAGGTGTCGCGCTCTTTACTACCTGCTGTCCGATTTGATTGTTGTATAAATTAAAACGCTACATGGAGTCCTCGGGTAGGGTCTCTGAACATCAGTATCATTGTAATTCGCATAATACATTGTAAGGTTTTTTCATGTTTCCGACCAAAGGAAAGTTTTTTTATCTATTTAACGGTGTGCGTTTGAAAATGGCCTTGTAAGCCGAAACAGCTGTATCAAAAATACTTGGAGAACTTGAAGAACATTATTAAATTTAATTTTAATTAAATTTTAAAAATTAAATGGAGTTCTGCGAATTAAACACAAAAACAATTAATAAGTGTGAGTTCTGTTAAACTACCGCAGGCCATAAGAATAAATTTGAAATCTTCATTATATTTAAGTGATTTTAGAAGAAAATTTATGCTTTTTGGTTTTCATAGAAATAATTCGGTTTCTCCAAATTTGTTGGTAGGTATATTTTGTCATGTTTTCAATTAGAGATGAATTCCCTCATCCAGTTAATGCCGTCCCAATCTAGATTGTATAATTCCAAGAATATTGAAACCATTCACAACTTATTATTATTATTTATCTAATTAATTGTATTAGTATGTAATTTTATTATATTCCTGCAATTTTCAATTTGGGAGGTAGGTGTGATTACCTCCGACCGGAAATTATTCATTGGATAACCAACGCTTCTGCCATAGGTCACCGCAAGTGGTTCGCTACGTTTGGTGACTTAACAGAAGGAATGGATTCATACATCACTACTGGACATAGTGACCCCAAGATTCTTACCCACACTCTTGCAATTTTCTTTCCCAGAACTTCATCTCTTTTACTTAAAACGACATTTTCCACAGCATCCCCAAAGATGACGGGCCCAGAGGGAAATTATTTATTCAGGGCCTCCTGTGTGGAGTTGTTAAAGAAAATGTCTGTGCCTCGTAACTAACAATTCACAATAAGCATTCGTTATGTGATGGAACAATAATTTATTTTTTTCTTCATTCTGTGTAGTTTTAATTTACTTTTTTCATAAATAATTCATTTCTTAATATCCTATTAATTTAACAAAACGAAATTATTTTTTTATCTACTATCACTTGTTGGTCGATGACTAATCCTGTGACAGTACAAGCTTCTTCCCCAACTGGTGATGATTATCTGGCATCATAATACAGATTGTCACACGGCGACAAACTATCTGCCGCCTGCCGCCTGCCGCCTGCCGCCTGCCGCCTGCCGCCTGCCGCCCGCCTGTGTTTCACTCTGCGTATCCTTTCCCATTCGTCCCGTTCCCCTTCCGCCTCCACTTCATTTCCCGCGTCCCCTTTCCCTCTCACGTTCTCACTCCGCCTCCTCCACCTTCCCTCTCCCCACTCCACTCCCTCCCTTCCCTCGTCCCGCATAACCCCCTCCCGAGTCCCCCTCCCCACTCCCAGGATCCGCTCTCCCCTCCCTGTTTCCCCTCCCCCATCCCGGGAACCCCTACCCGAGTTCCCCTCCCCCCTCATTCAGTCCCGGTACATTCAGTTTTCAAACAGCTCGCGTGCCACCTATTGCAAATTTCAGAATGCCAGAGCTCACCAGTAGTTTTTTGCAAACCTTGTCCTGACAATAACGAACACAAAAAAAAGAATTATCCAATTTGGTGCAGTCGTTCGGTAGTTATGCGCGTACAGCGTACATACATTTCGGCGATTCATTTTTATTTATAAAATTAAAGACAATATCATAGACGTGTGTTAATATACAAACAGAAGATGACATATTTAATTAATTTAAAGTATTCTTTTGTGATTGAGTAATATTTGTTGAAAACGATTTTTTTTAATGACGATTTGACGATTGTGTATCGTGTATTTGTTTAATATTGCCTGGAAGGTTGTTATGTTCCTTATTAGCCTTTGGTAAGGACCTTTTTGAAATATTGTTTTGTTTGCTTTTGGTATTCCTTTCTTTGTTCGTGTGTTATGTGTGACTTCATCTTACTTAATTCTAACTGAAATTCTCCAATGTGACCTTTTGAAAAATTCCAACAACGCTACGCAAGTGTCGGTTTCAAATATCACGGCGCTGTTTGTTGTAAAGTTCACCTATTCATACAAAATCATATTAGTCCTCTCGACACGCGTCTTTCCCTCTTGCTTATTCCATCCAAGTAAATGATATTCTCCCACACAGCTTTGTGGGGTTGGTTTCGGGTTTAGCATTTCCTTGTGTCTAATGTTCTGTTGATGTTTGGCATTCCATTGGGAAGCTAACTGTGTTACACGTAACTTTCCCATTCAACTCGCGGGGGGAGGGGTGTATTCATTTCTCGATTTGCCATCCCGACTCCCAACTCCCAGCCACCCGTGGCATTGTAAATCTACCCGGTTAAGTCGATAACCGTTCAAACGCAATACAATTTGCTACAAACAAACTGCTCTACATTGGAATAAACTCCCGATTCAAAGGAATTATTTTCTTTGTTTATGTCCGTTCTTTTAATACGGTATTTACAAGTCCCTCGATCCGGAGTCATACTGCAACTTCTAGATGATTTTCCAGATGAATTTTGTGCTCTTTCTTGATATCTCTGAATTTATATAAGCGATCTTTGAGGTACCTATTTTTATCGTAACTTATATACTTTCAAGATTATTACAAACTTTTCGGGTTAAGTATTTATTTTTGTGCTATCTAATGCAAGGATCTTCATAATAATAATAATAATTGGATAATTTGTAGAGCGTCGTTTTTTATGAAAAAGCGCCTCTGAATTATTGTAAATTGTGCAAAATGTTATTATATATCAATATCAAATGTTGGTATCCTCCAGAAGGACAATATTGGAAAAAAAATTAAACAAAAAAAATTTTGATCTGGAAAATTGGAAAAAAAACCCGCACGCCTTTTCCATCGACACAATTTTCGTTCTGGAATTCTCTGCCAAAACACTAAATTTATACATTTTAATTTTGTGTACAGTCTTTTTGTTTGTTTAAATATCCGTTAACATTTTAGCGGGCCATTATTCTTTGAATTAAAAGAACATTTACTTTTGGCCAATTTCGGTTTTTATAAATTGTGATTATAGTTTGTTTAACTATGTGCTCTTTGGCCGCTTGGTTGTATACCCATTTTAATTGAATTTCGCCCTCCGGCGAGTTGTATTGTTTTGTTGGTTAATGACAATGACGTATTTTGTTCATGTCCAAGTCAGTTTTCCCGCCCACATTACTTGTGTAACAACGGGAAATTCGGATGGCGGCCTATTGAAATCGGAACTGATGGTGTTTAACCCTGGAATATTATTTGTTAACCGCCTTGTTTTGTTACTCTTGTAAAGATTTGAACGATTGTTTTAAATTGTATATGTTATAGCGACATTTGAGTAAATAGTGGTGTTTACAAGGTATTTTATTTTCATTAAATTAAAATGGCGCAACAAAGTGATTTTATTTTTAATGGAGAAGAAAGTTTAATTTTTTAATTTTTGGTATTAAATGCAGATTTCACTGTGGAATTAAGCGTACTGGTCCGATACCTATCACTGCCACTGTGCCATAAAATATCGATAAGCGATTTGGTACGATACTTAACTGTGACATTATACCATATAAGACCGATAAGCGATTTGGTACGATGCTTACCACTATACCATTGTAGCAAATAATAAGATCGTTAAGCGATTTAGTACGATACTTACCACTATGCCATTGTATCACATAAGATCGATAAGTTATTTGTTTCGATACCTACCACTGAGCCACTAAACCATATAAGAACGATAAGCGATTTGGTTCAATGTACCTACCTCTGTTCTACTGTACCATTTAAGATCGATAAGCGATTTGGTCCGATGTACCTACCACTGTGCCAATGCACCATTTAAGATCGATAAGCGATTGGTGTCTATACCTACCATTATGCCACTGTACCATAAAATATCAATAAGCGATTTAGTCCGATACCTACCACTGTGCCACTGTACCATATAAGATCAATAAGCGTTTTGATCCGATACCTACCACTGTTCCTCTGTATCATTTAAGATCGGTAAGTGATTTGGTCCGATCCGTGCCACTATATCACATAAAAAGCGATTTGAACCGATACCTACCACCGTATCACTTAGGATTACGATATATTTATGTTCTTTTACAGATTTTCGATTGGTAAACATATATTATTTCCAAAAATGATGAATATGGGGTCATTATATTTATGGCAGAGGTAAATTCGGTCGAGATATACTTAATAAATTTGTTAGTAGGTACTCTGAATCATCCGACAGATTATGTATTTTATTTACTTCTTTGTTAGTAACTTTATGAAAGGGTTTTTATGGAAAAGCGCTACGTGGTTGGGTTCGGTAACGAGCGGTACCCGCTCGTAGTCGTTACTCACTACTCTACCTACATGCCTTCAATCACGTTTTAAGGAAAATTCGTATTCTGTGCCGGTCAAATTTAACACGATTACCAAATATGTGTATTTTTTATTTTACTTGACTAGTTTATTTTTAAACCTTCATTGACAAATATCTATTGTCGCTGTTCTCTATGTTTGGTGACTTTTTTTTGAATTAGGCAATTCACCCTAATGAGAGTGCTTTGTGATTTGGTGACTTAGTAGGGGTGCCCGGGTTCATGGAGTGAGGTTTATCTTTATGGTTGAGTGAGTTCCTTTGACTTCTCCAGTCGTACTATTTCGGAACATCGCCTTGCACCGCAGTGGGAGGGATGGATTCATGCGTCCGTCACTCCTGGACACACTGATCCCCAGAGTCCTACCCACCCCTCGCACCCTTTTCCGTCCCTAAACTTCTTCTCCTTCCTTTTCTAAAAAGATCCTCCACACAGCATCCCCAAAGAAACACTGGCCCTGAGGGGGATTATTTTCCTCAGGGCCTCCTGTGTGGAGCTAATATAAAAAAGCAACATTTTTTAAAAATTAAAAACATAATTATATACTTACGCATAATTTTCAACAAATTTCATAGATAATACATCTCCCTGAATACATTGTGCGCTCTGTAGTCGTTCACTGAACAAGTACACCATGTGCCCATTGTAGAGTTATCGGAATGACGACATGTAAACTTGTATTGAATTGCATTTTCAGTTGCAGTGTAGCCAAAGCCCGTTAACTAGTTTCACTTGTGTATGGAGCTTTTTAATGAAATGGTCCATTGTTTGCTCTCGATTCCCGAGGAAAACATTTCAATAAAGCTGTTCAGTTAATAACACAAATATTTTCTATAGATCTAGCCACAGCCAGTGTACAAAACAAATAAATTAACAACATTGTGTTGAAATTGGATAGCAATATTTAAGATGCTCGCTTATGTATTTTATGCTTTTTTATATATACTCGTAGTACATCGAGCTATATTTTAAAAGCTATTTTAGAAAATGTAAATCACACTTCGCTAATTAAAGTGCTATATTTATCAGATTTCATACTTGTTTTGCTTGGAAAATTCAGGAACAGAAAGTTGTAATTCAATCAAATTATTAAATGTTTTTTAAATTACCTACAAATAAAGCTGCAAAAACAATACGTTTTTAGATTATCACGGCCAAAAGTATTTTCGTTATTTGTTTCGTTATAACACCCCAAAAACTAATAACGAAAATGCAAAAACAATGTTCGATCGATTGTGTTTTGATTTTATTTAATTTAATCGTGCTTGCATTTGGATTTGTTTTGGTACTCTATAATACATAGTGTCCGGAAATTCGTAACACAAGCGGGAAATCGGTAAATCTACAGAGAGAACTCAAAAAAACTTTTTTTTCGTTACGAATTATTTTTTTTTTAAAATGGGTTCTCTGAGTCGCGATCACGGCTTGACGCGTTTTTCAAGCTCCTCGGTTTTTAGTGAATATCCGTTAGATTGGAATCAATCTGTCTAAAAATTTGTCAGCATACATATTTTAATTAATAGATTCAGTTTTCAATCTTTAAATTGTGTTTTTTTGTGTAATTGACCTGCAATTTGCAATTGTTTAAAAGTTTTAATCCGATTAAATTGGAACGTGGTTTGCAAGTGTTTCCATGGGACACAAAGGAGGACACATATACACGAAGGCATCAATTAAGATAAGACTCGCTTACTTTAACATTTTATTTATGGCTTTTTACGATCTGTTTATTTTAACCTAAGTATGTTCCCGGTCTATGACAGCGGTGTTCCACCTGGCCCATTTAATTTGAGGTGGTACGGTAAGGGGATGTTGCTATTTAAAAAGGTTGCGAGGCACTGCATCTTTATGGTAAGCCCACACTGCGGCCAACGTTCCAACTTCAAACGTTTGGACGATCGTGTGGAGGGGTGTTCGTGCGTTGGAAGTTCGAGTTGGAACGAACCAGCCTGCCGCAGCTGTCCACACCGTGCCGCGTACTATTAAAATGACTATATTATTACGGAGAGTGGTATAACAATTGTTTGAAAACATGTCGTGTATATAAGTATTACGTACGTAATAATTGTAGGCAACTGAAAAAGATACAGCGTAGCTACAGCTGTTTCATGTCCGCCATTTTGAAGTACGGAATTCGGGGTTGGAAGGTTGGCCGCAGCGACCACACGATCGGCCAACCTTCCAACTCCGAACTAAGTTCGGAGTTGGAAGGTTGGCTTCAGTCTGGACGTAGCATTAAGGTATTGACAGACATCGGTCATGTTCGTTTTATTTAATTACTGTTTTGGTGTCGCACACACCAACGTGAACAGAATTACAAGGGGACAAAGGTTGGAGAAGGGATCTTATAATTTTGATTTTAAAATATTTACTTCAAATGTTTATATTTATTAGTCGTTTGTTGGCGCGTTTCGTTCCACATGAGGTCTTTTGAGTCGTTCCACGAGATTATTACGTCGCGTCGGGGCCCTTTCGGTCCAATCTCAAGTGGGTCTTCGATAACTACATTTCAAAGGGTGTCCATCATATTTACACGGAATTTGTGTAGAGACAATTAATTTTTAGAACTAATTACAGGTATTTAATTAACTTTTTTATTGATTAATTTTTTAATTTAATTTTCATGGTTGGGTGTTAATGTTTTTTTAACAGAATGCATAAATATGGTGGTTGGTCCTGGAGTTCCTGCGCTGAAGTAGATCCCGACTTACTTCAAGTGCAAGCCGAAAGCTTATCATTGCAAGCAATTCTGGACTCTCAACTACATCATTTAATATTTTATGTAGAAGTGTCAATCTGACAATTCAAGCAAATGCATATCGTTTAAAGAGATAAATATGTCTTGACGAACTTACCGATATGCATACGATAAATAAAAGGAAAAAATTGAGAGAAGATATTTTCAAAACCTATTTAATGATCTGATTCGAATATTCAGGAATAAGAAAGAAGAAATTGTGACAGGAAACCCAAGAAGAGCCATAAAGCAAGAATAGGCAAGGGAAAGTATAAAGAACCAAGAATATTAATAAGATGCAAGAAGAGACGAGAAAGGCCACGATAAAAAAAGGTCGAGAGGAACCAAGAAGTTTGCAAGACTGCAAGCTGAGATTAGAAGAGCCAAGAAGAAGCAATATGAAGCCAGAAGAACCAAGAAGAAAAAAATAATGGTTAGTGGAAGCAAGATAAAGCAAGAAGTGGAAAGAAAATAATAAATAAAAAATTCACGAAAGAACCAATAAGAGCCACGACAAAAAAAATAATAAACGAGAAGAGACTGGTAGAGGCGCAAAATTAAACAAGGGAGTAGTTGGAAGCAGAAGAAGTAGGAAGCATAAAGAAGTGGGAAGCGAGAAACCAACGATCAATCATCTCCTTTATTCTTGTACCTACGTACTTGTCGATTAAACTCCGCAAGAAGACGCAAAAAAATCAGACGAGGCGAACCAAGAAGAGGGGAAAAAAGCAATAAGAGCCAAGGTGAGACAAGAATACACAAGAATATTCGGTTAGAAGATTCAAGAAAAGCGAAGAGGAGCTAAGAAGGGGCGAGAAGATGCAAGAAAAGGAAATAAGATGCAAGAGGAGCCAAGAAGAGATGATGGAGTCCAAGAGGTTCCAAGAAGAGGCAAGATAAGTCAAGAAGAGTCGAGAAGAGACAAGAGGATTCAAAAAGAGAAGATTCAAAAAGAGGTAAGAAGAGACAAGCCAAACCAAAAAAAGGGCTAGAAGATGCAAGAGGAAGTAAGAAAAGCCAAGAAGAGACTACAAAATCCCAGAAGAGACAGGAAGACGTAAGAAGAGACAAGAAAAGCCACGAAGAGCCAACAAGAGACGAGAAGAGACGGAAGATTCAAGAAGTGGCAAGAAGAGACGAGACGAACCAAGTAGAGGCGAGAAGAACCAAGAAGATCTGTGAAGATACAAGAAGAGTCAAAACGAGACGATAAGATCCCAGAAGAGACGAGAAGAAGCATGAAGAGACAAGAAAACCGAGTAGAGGTAAGAAGAAGGAAGGCATAAAGAAGAGGAAAGGAAAAAGAGAAAAAAAAAGAAAAAAATCATAGCGCTCAAGAAGAGTAAAGGAGAACAAGATACAAGGAAAGTCAAGAACAGATGAAAAGATCCAAGAAGGGGCAAGAATAGCCAAGAACATCCAGAAATAGTCAGGAATATCCAAGAAGAGCCGAGAATAGGCAAGAAAAAGGAAAGCATAAAGATAGGAAAAAAATAACGCTCAATCCATTCCTTTTAGCGATGTGTAGGTTCAGCTGGAGTGGGCTCTTAAACTCGAGTTCTTCGCGCGAAGCGGCTCCTACTCCCTTTTCAAATCGACTACTCCCAAAGAACCCGGTACAGTACTTGTAGCCGGAACTCGGTCAGTCGGGTGGCGGCCCGACGCGGCACGGTGGCAGTTCGCACTCGTCAAACCCGTGCGTCACGGTCACGGTCCGAGCCACATGTGCGAGTCGGAGTAGGTTGCGCATTCGAGTTCTTTTGCGTGCGGGCTCCGGCTCCGAGGAACCCGAGCGTCTCGATTCGAGCCATTCGGGAGTAGGTCGTGCGTTCGAGTTCTTTTGCGAGCTCCGGCTCCGAGGTCCGGCTAGGGTGGAACCCAAGCTTCTCGGTTCGACCCATTTGCGAGTAGGGAGCAGGTTGCGCGTTCGAATTCTTTTGCGCGCTCGGGCCATTCGCGAGTCGGGAGTGGCTCCTGGGACCTGCTCCAAGAACTTAAGTACTTTTAAAAGGAAGCAAGTCTCGGAGGCCTCCGGAAAAATGCAGAACTTACCCATCTCAATTCTTGTTCTTGCCCATCCTAAATTCCAATATTGGCTTATTAGGTTGCCATGTATACCGGTCGATTAAGGTGCTAGCATGGTTGATAGATATAGGTTTTATCGAAAATGTCGGTAACTTGTGATCGCCCCGAGCACGACTGCAGGCCGCTAACGAAAAAACAATAGTTAACAACGACTAAGGGTTCCTAATTTATTTGACGTAAACTGTTGTTTGTTCATTAGTGTCCTGCAGTGGTGCTCGGGAGCGATGACAAGTTACCGACATCTTCGATAAAACCTATATCGATCGACCATGCTAGGGGGCCTGGTGTACCGGTCTTACCGGGACAGGAGTGCTCCTGGCTGGGGTGGTACAATCGTATCGTATCGTTACGATATTTTTTTTTTTACTTGTTTTTTCTTGACAACTAAAGGTTTAAAACAAGTCGCTGGTTGCGTAATAAATACCTCCATTGTGAAATATTTTTAAATTTTACTGGAGACCGAAAAAACTCATTTTACAGGAAATTAAAGGGAGGCTTGGATTTTTTTCTTTAATTTTTTTTTTCACAATGGTGATAATATGCGCCCAGTGACGACTTTTAGTGCCGGGTCTACCCTTCGACATTTTTCTTAAGACATAAATTTTTTTCACAAAAACGGCGCTCTACAAATTATCCAATTATTGATATATGATATTATATTAATTATATTAAACACTCATTTCCATAAATTCGCTATTTCATTCAAACATTGCTATCCAATCTGTTGTTGAGCGATGAATTATCTTATTGCAGTTGAGATCGACGATTAAATTCATTCTTTCATTTAAGATACCTATGCTTTCCTTTAAAAACTGTTAACCCATTACAATCATTTTCACAACCGTGTTATAAAATTGTAATATTATGTACGAACTTCCTTCTTCTTCTGGCGCTAACAATATTAATATTAAAATACGGTATAAAATAATTTGTAAAATGTGTAGAATAAAATATCTATGTATGTATACATGTATATATAATATCCTCAAACTGCTTCGACTCTCTTTCTCTGTCTGTACCTATATCTGTAGAGTTTTGTTGATCACTTGGTAATATTAGATACCTGGCAAAACTAAAAATATTTATTGTTGTATGTAAATACCTATTTTAATTGTAAATCTCTAATTTTAAGTCACGGTTGCAAATATTTGTATGTCACCAGTTTTAAGTCAGTAGTAATAAGTCTTAGTTGTAAGTCACTAGCTACATATAAGTCTTAAATGTAGGTTCCTAGTTATAAGTTTGAATCCTAGTTGTAAGCCTATCGTATTCATTTTATTTTATTGTATGCTTATTATATGTACAGCGCCCTTGAGATGATTTTTCATGAAAACGGCGCTTTATAAATCAGCCAAATATTATTATTATTATTATGATATTAACCTACAGCTATATATTATATATATTTTTTAATTTGACCTAAAAATTCCATAGTCGGACTCAATTTACTCAAAAATGCACTTAAAATTTCAATTGTGTAAAGTGAAAATTAATTTCGCTTACTGATTTCGCGGCCATTTATACCTGCTGACGTTTTGTTCTGTTGGTATTCCTGACACAACATGCAAGGTAGTTCGTATGAGTTCGTAGTAATTTTTTTTTATATTTAAACTAAAAAAAATCTTTTTATTTTTATTTTAACTTTATGAGTAAAACCTCAAATTGTAATATTTAATTAAATGAAGACAATATAAGCGAAACTCAATCGAAAATCTGAAAACAGAAAAATCAGAAAAAGATATTGACAGATATATCCTGGGTTCGAGTCCCAGATGTGTCAATATCTTTTTCTGATTTTTCTGTTTTCAGATTTTCGATTGAGTTTCGCTTATATTGTCTTCATTTAATTAAATAAAAAAAATCTTGCTTAAGACCTATTCTATATTATTAATTTTGTTTGTCTTTATAATTACGAGTATCTCATGTATCCGTGTAAAGTCGGCTACGAACTCATACGAACTACCTTGCATGTTGTGTCAGGAATACCAACAAAACAAAATGACAGCAAGCATAAATGGCCGCGAAATCAGTACGCGAAGTTAATTTTCATTTTACTCAATTGAAATTTTAAGTGCATTATTATCCATCACCCCGAATGCAAAAAGTTGCCCTTTATAGTCATTAGGACGAATGTAAAGGTTTTTTCTAAAAAAATATTCGTATTGAATGTGGCCAGTTCGATCGAAAATTTACCACAAAATCGCCTCTAAATGTGATATAGATACATACACCCATTCAGGAGTTTCCGGACACCGTGTGTAATAATATTGCTGTCTTTGGTGTTTATTATCTAGAATTCCGTTGTATTTGTTAATTTGTTTGTAAAATGATTAATTTAATCAGATGATTATAAATTATAACCTAACAAACACATCGCTAAAAACAGCAATGTCAAAGGTATTGAAATAATATATTTATTCTACACAATCGCCGAGCGCTGAAATAACACGCGATGGTTTGGAATGGAGGATGGTTATTCTTGTTAACACATTGTTTTCTTATGGAATTATAACCATAACAGTAAGTTGTAAGTTCTGATTAAATTCTCAACCACTTGCGGGATTCCAGTGAATATTTATTTTAGCCACTCCAACCCGCCCTCCTTCCAACTGCCCGTAGCAGGGAATTGAACATTATTACACTAGCGACTTTACGGTTGAAATTTAAGAATCCGACTCCGAGTACATATGAAACCATCTGTGAACGTGAAGTTTGTGACTAAAGCTTCTATCATAATAGAACCGAATTAAAGCAATAATGCCAGAAGATGGCCCCACTTGCGTTAATAGCTAGCACGATGAACGTCGGCTGGGGCAGGCATTACTTTTGGATTTACATTTTCATTAATATCTCCAGGCTGGATACGGATGATAGTTTGTGACTAAGTTACTGTTGTGGCGCCCGACGCCCGCAGGGCCTAGCAACAAAAACCTGCGGAGCGCGTTTTTAACTAAATACTAAACGAACACTACTATGAAAGCAGTATAATAGAGGTTGTTTGTACTATCAAATATTTTTTTATTATTATTTATAAGTTTTATTCTAGTAAGTTTCGGTGGCTATCTGCTATTTTAAGCAACGCATAAAATAGTGGAAGATACTCTCTTTATCGCTCTGGTGTAAGACCTCCATTCAGAATATGTATAATAGAAATAAAACATTCCCAACCGAGTTATTATTCAAAGAGACAAAAATATTCAATATCCATAAATTATTTATAAAGGATGGCGCAAAACTACCGATATGGTTTGAATCTTATTACTTTTTTTATTATTGGCAATGCTTATTAAAAATACTTGTAAAGTTACATCAGTTACATAGTTACATAAGGTTAACAAAAAAATAAAAAAATTGCCTTTCCTCACCATAAAGAGACAATGCTCTTGTGTTTGGTGAGGGAGTTCTAGCTCAATTAGTAAATTAAAAGATCGTGTAAGTTAGTAATAATGGCTATTGTAAATAATATGTAGGTTAAAAAATCATGTATAAATTTAAAAATAAAAATCCTGAAGAGTTTAAAAAATCATAATATAAATTAAAAAATCATTATAAATGAAAGAATCATGTAAGTTAGTAACAAAAATTATTGTAATAAGTAAGTAAAGGGACAAACTGAAACTTCCAGAAATTTTTCATATAAAAAACTAATTTTCAAAAAAAAATTTTTTTTTTCGTCTACAACAACATCAATAATGCCATTTTTCATAATATCAGCACTCTAGCACACCCAAAAGTTACGAGCCGCCACTGGTCGGGACTCTTGTGCGGTAACCACATGAAAAACACTACATTATCATAGATTTTTTATTTAATATTTGGGCGCTCCGACGTCTGGGGGTTGTGATAACATGAGGAAGACACAGTTTGTGACGATGTTTTTGAAGCCCGATGGACACTCAAAACATGATTTCATCTTTCATAATAATCATTGATAATACTTACTTTTGTGACTTTGATAATCTGCATTAGACAAATTAGATTCAATCCAATTAAATTTATTATTTCAAAAACATTATAATATTGTTCATTTTAATGCGTTATTAAATATTTTTGAAAAGATAATTGCATCAAAATAAACAGTTGATACGTCAACTATATTAGTTGTATTAGAGCTTGCCTCTGAAAGGCAGTTTCATTGATGCTAAATATGTCGAATTCCGAATTGATTCTGTTCAACAGCAAGATTGCTCTCCTCACCGGCATGACCATTGGCGAGTTAGTCCTGCAGGCTGGGATATAACTGTCGGTGACAGAGACAACTATCGGTGACAGAGACAACTATCGGGAACGTAGACATGAATGCTCTCCATGATTGCTTAATTTTCAAACCATGAACGAATCAGTCTTATTAAATGTGTAGCAAAGTGTGTACATCCCGTTTGACTTGAGATGCGTAAAGGAGGTACACATATTTTAAGTACCTACACCAAGTGCCTCCGTATTAGAACCCAAGTATTGATAGAAACCTTATTAAATTGGGTAAATATAATCATAATAACATTATTTCTTAAGACCTCTCGGATGATGGTGATATTGAACGACAGAGGAGAAGTGTCACTATACTGTCTAATATGATTGCCCGAAGATTATTCCAATGCAGTAACAATGTAAAAAAACATTGTTCAATGCATTATGCACTAGCCTACATGTATGTGAAACATGGCGTCACTACCGAATCGGAACGACTCCGGATCCAATATTATAATGCATGCATTTGGATGCAGAAGAGATACAGCAGCACAATGTTTACGGAGCTAGGACCGCACGGATTCGCCGGTCTGATGAGATACAATGGGTCACTGGTGCCAGGATGCGGCTAATAGCCTCCGACAACACACTGGTGACCGCAGCCTTCCAGCACCAAGCGCCACTCCTGAATGAGCGCTGGGCCCGAGCTCACCCCAGACCACGCCCTACATAGTAATTGATTATTTATTTTTATTACAATTTTTGTTTTTGTTTTTCTATTCTATGTATTTGTTTCTTTACTTAAAATCTATTGCGTAAATATGTTCAACTGTATGGGACGTGTGGAATTGCGCTATCCTCCCCACATCCCCGAAAAAACATTATTATTAATCTGCAACGTTTGATTTAAAAATATACCTTTTTCATCTATTGTGTGTTTATTTATATTCAGCACAGAAAAGAGCAGCACATATCGTTTTTATTTTCCTTTTTCGTTGTTCAATCCAAGAGCTCGCTCTCTATAACGAGCCTCGGATGAGATGATATTGCATCACGCGATGACGCAAGTCTCCGGCACTCTACTCCTGACGCTGACGGGGGGAACTGCGATGACGCCGGTCGTTAAGAAAACTCCTCGGGTAACGATACACCCAGCAGACAAGCTCCCATGTACGAAAGAGCTCCGACTCTAATCAGAGTAATCTCTCTAAACCGTTCACAATGCTGACTGCTCTATGTATGCCAGTGCATTCTGATGTGGATTTCTCTAGAAACCCAATAGTTTTTAAGCAATCAAATAAAATTGTCTCTACCTGTTTTATCGCTCGCAAGTTAATGTTATTGCGATATATACGTTAATTTGTATGTATATGTAAATATATGTATGTGCGTATGGCGCTAGCGACGGAAACGCGGTAGGGATTGTAATGCATAAATCACCTTACAAACACTCCCGCGTTTCAGTCGCCTACGCGCTTCAATGCTCTATCTGTTTCTGTGAGGGTGACGACCGTAATTATAGAGAAGTTAGCAGAGAGGATGGACAGCGTTTTTTTAGTTACAATTTTTTTTTTACATTGAAAATTTATTTTAAGTTTAAAAAAACGCGTGTTTTTTGACTGACGGTGACGACCGTAATTATAGAAGGGTAAGCAGAGAGGCTGGAACGCGTTATTTTTTTCTTAAAATTTTCTATGTAAAAATTAAATTTAAGCAAAAAAAAACGCGGTCCATCCTCTCTGCTAACCTCTCTATACGGTCGTCACCCTCACAGAAACAGATAGAGAAACGAAGCGCGTAGGCGACTGAAACGCGGTAGTGTTTGTAAGGTGATTTAAGCATTACAATCCCTACCGCGTTTGAGTCGCTAGCGCGACTAAATCGCGGTAGGGATTGTAAATACGCTTCCGTGAACTCGCCAGTGTTATAAAAAAATTATTGAAATCGTTTTGTTTCCTAAATTTTTAATATTATCGAACCCGAAATGTATGTTTAAATTTCTTTGCAAGCAATTTAGTTTATATGAAACTGGTACACACATTGACATCTTAAGGGGGTCATCCCGTATGAAGGCTATTTTTTGAGAATTTTTTTGTTGGCGAACTAAATAAACATACAACTACGAATTTTTCACCACACATTGTGAGCACACTTTATAATATATTCAGTCCGAAATCGTCGCTCATTGCTGAAGTACACGACAACTTAAGTCGCCGCTACCCGAATTTCTACCGATTTCTTACATATCTCCCTTAAACATTTGATGTTCTAGAAAATCCGAAGACAGAACAGCTTACAACAAAATGGCAAAGGAAACCAAGAGAATCATAAATAGGTCAAAATTCGAGCACGACCAGCAGATCAGCAGAAAGCTGACTGCATGCCCGCATGGCAGCAGGCAATTCTGGTCGCTTGCGGGCTCAATAGGTCGCAATTTCTGCAAATCCAGTCTGCCACCTCTTACCAGACCTGACGGCTCACTAGCAAACACCGCCACCGAAAAGGCTAACTTACTAGGTAAAATGTTTGCGTATAACTCAACCCTCGATGACCAAGGTGCTGTCCCGACGTCGGTTCCTCACTGCGGTTTTCGTATGAAAAAGCTGAGGATCCGGCATCGGGAAGTACTCCATGTTTTACGAGGGCTTGATGTTAATAAAGCTAGTGGGCCTGACGGAATACCTGCCCTGGTACTGCAAAGGTGCGCTGCAGAAATAGCTCCAATTTTGACGAAGCTTTTTAAACTGTCCCTGAAGACTGGCTCTGTGCCCTCTGGTTGGAAAAAAGCGGTTATCCATCCTATTCCAAAGAAGGGTGACCGCTCCAACCCGGCCAACTACCACCCCATAGCGATCACATCAGTTCTGTCTAAGGTGATGGAACGTGTGATCAACGACAAACTGCTCACATACCTCGAGAAGAACAAAATTATTAACGACCGTCAATACGGATTCCGGCGGAACCGCTCGTGCGGTGATCTTCTCGCGTATGTGACGCATGTTTGGGGGCGATGCCTGGAACGTTTCGGTGAGACCCAAACGGTTGCACTGGACATATCCAAGGCCTTTGACCGGGTTTGGCACCGAGGACTTGTCAACAAACTGCATTCTTACGGACTTCCCGCATCCTTGTGTACGTGGATTGCCGACTTCTTGAGGGAGAGGTCGATTCAGACGGTAGCCGAAGGTTTCACCTCTTCCTCTCACTCGATAAATGCTGGCGTCCCGCAGGGATCGGTTCTGTCTCCAACTCTGTTTTTGTTGCACATCAACGACCTTTTGTTATGTGCACCAATTCACTGTTACGCGGATGACAGTACAGTTCGTGATAGCTTTTTGTTTGACAAGCCCCAAAAGGGCTCACAAACTCCAACAGCTCGTAAGGCTTTGAAGCAAAGAATGGACGGTTACCTCGAGAGTGTTTTTCTTGGGGTAAAAATAATCTCGTTGAATTTAATGTTTCAAAGACCCAATCTTGTCTGATTACGTCTAAAAGGGATCGCAATGAAAATCTAGTCTTTTTCAGCGGAAGCAATCTTCCGAACAGGCCCTCCATTGATATGCTTGGTGTAACCCTAAGTGAGCAGCTCAGGTATTTTTTTTTTTTTTTTTTTTACCTGAGGTCCACACAGGAGGCCCTGAGGAAAATAATTTCCCTCAGGGCCTATGTCATCTTTGGGGATGCTGTGTGGAGGGTTTTTTTAAGGAAAGGAAGGAGGAGAGTTCTGGGAAGGAAAAGGGTTTAAGGGATGGGTAGGAATCTGGGGTTCAGTATGTCCTGATCATCCGCCTCCAAGACCTAGACAAACCTCACCCCATGAACCCCAGGTATGGGGGCTCCATCGAAGCCAGAGTAAAGTTAGCCTCCCAAAAACTGGGCGTACTGTACAGGGCCCGCAGATACTTTAATAGTACACAACTGCTAACCCTGTACAAATCGCAAGTGCGCCCCACGGTTGAATTTGGCAGCCACCTCTGGTCTGGAGCTCCAAAATACCTGAAAAATACCTTCGACTCTGTGCAGAAACGGGCGGTCCGTTTGATAGATTCTCCCATCTTAACAGACGGATTGCAATCTTTAGAGCACAGGCGTCGGGTGGGAATGCTATCCTTGTTCTACCGGTATTACAATGGAAGATGCTCCGAAGAACTAGCATCATTGATCCCTTCGGCACCGGTGCATAGTCGGGAAACACGCCAAACGCGTGCCCAACATTTGTACACAGTCGACATTTGTCACATGAGAACGGGTCGTTTCTTCGACTCGTTCTTGTGTTCAACAGCTCGGCTGTGGAATGATTTGCCGGCCTCTGTGTTTCCTCCTTCCTACAACATGGGTTTCTTCAAGACCAATGTTCATTCCTTCCTCTCCTCAAAAAGACCCTCCCCACAGCATCCCAGATGACATAGGCCCTGAGGGAAATTATTTTCCTCAGGGCCTCCTGTGTGGAGTTAATGTAAAAAAAAAAAAAAAAAGCTCTTAAAAAATATATATGTTATTTTTGTATATGAGATTCCCTCGATAGAAAAAAATCGCAAAAATGTTCCGAATATTATTTTAAACACGTTTGTTTCAGTTATTTCACAAGTTATGGTTGTGAAAAAATACTAAGACGCCTTCCACGAGATTTTTGCTTTATTTTAAACGAGTCGTGTTTTATTAAACATTTTCACAATTTTCGCGTCGATCTAATCGCTTTAAATATTAGCGCGCTCCTCTAACATTCGTAATTACATATCTCTCCATCTTCTTCTTTTTGAGCGCGGATGCGGCGTCTTTTAAGCCTCTCAACTTTAAAAGAATGTTTTTTTCCGTGACTAAGATTGCGGGCGTTCTGCTTATAATAACGTAAAGTTTTTGAACTAGGATTATTAAAAAATGTTGAAAGGTAAATTTTGGCATCTTGTTGATCATTTTTTCGTGAATTTTGGTGTTCAACAAGTTGACAAAAATAATTGTATGTTTATCGCCAGTTTAGTTCGCCAAAGAAATTTCCCAAAAAAGCGACGAAAATAGCCTTAAAACACGGGATAACCCCAAGTGGGGTGACAATTTTCTTTTTAATCTTTTTGTTGTTTCGACGTGCTAATCCCAAATATCGTATATTATATTCGTCAAATCGCTTACATCCTCATTGCTTTACAAATATAGATCTTCAGTCAATCGAAAAACACGGCATTATAATACATCATTTATCACCACTTTAAAATGTTTTATGTATCCAGAGCTGTTGGAGATTGAAGCTAACAGTAACAGCCCGGCGAGGAAGATATGAAGCGATCTTTTATCGATATCCTCCTTCCGCTGAACAGATTGTAATCAGAAATGTCTACCTTTATTTCTATTTACTTTATTTTTATATTCACCCAACGCAGGAAGCTCTCGTTTCCTCAGGGATGTCATCTGTAGGAATGATGTGTGGAGGGGAGCGCTCAGCGTTTTCAACATGACCCCTTTTAGGTGTGTCGACCTACCCTAACCCCTATTAGCAACATGAAACTAGCCTAACCTAATTTCTCCAGGGAACACAGAATCTCTGGTAGTGGCTTTCAGCTCTTTATGTCACAGATTTTTATGTAATATTCTGTATACTTACCTAAACCTTATCTTGTGTTTTGTTTTCTGGCTTATTGGAGAAGAAATTCAATTATGATTTAAAACTATAACTGTTCTGGGAAGCAAAAACATGATAGGTACTTACCTGTTCTTTTATGTTGGCGAGTGAGAATGACATTATGGTATGTGTGTTTTTTTTTGTTAGGCGTCTGATAGCGAAATTTTTTTTTACAACATTCAATAAGAATTTGACCTTACCGGGATAGCCATTTCTAATATCACATTGTACACGGTTTTGTGTATGAATTATAAATTAGGTCAAGTTTTTTCTTTGTAAGTATGTTCATTTTTTAAATATGTTCAAATTTTACTAGAGGAAAATTGTGTGACAATATCTAGAAGAAAAAAATTCTTCTTCTTCAATGTCGCTACATCCCATTTCGAGCCTTTGCCTCCTTCAAGATAAGCCTTCTGTCCTCGGCCGTCGTCTTTCAATCTGCGACATGGAGTAGTCCTTTTGCATCCTTCCTGACATCATCCTCCTATCTCAGCCTGCTCATTATTGTGGCGGATTCTCTATACCTCTCCCTCTCGCATCCTCAGGGAAAAGGCTCAGAAGAAAACATATAAGCGTTAATCTCTGTTGTTGCAACATTGTATCTATATTCTTCATTCCTGTGTCCATAATCCATATCTTAATACTTCTTTTGAAGTCGGTTATTTTTTCAATGGTTTTGATTGCGAGAGGGAAGATATTAAATAATTAAATAGAGAAATATATTTATAGAAAACGTAATATGGACAATCTTTGTCCGTCCAACTAGGACGACTTTGACGTTAACGTAAGTATTAGGCACTTTTGAAAAGCATTATAGTAAATGTATTACACAACATAAAGTAAGTAAATTATTATTCTCAACGTGGGCGATAACGCCCCCTTGTGGGCGTTTAAGACTTTCAGGGGGGCGTTAGAAGACCCAGAGAAAACTAGGGGGTGTTGAAATGGCACAGTGAAAGCGAGGGTAGGTAAAAAAAAAATGGTCTAAAAAAGACAAAAAAAACACGCTAATCACGTACATAATCTTACGTGTATTGTTATAATCAAGAACACAGTATAGTTTATCTATTTTGGAATAAAACTCGAAAATTTGTTTGATTCAAATCGACATTTCTTCGGAAAGGATTTTATATTATTTGTCTTCATTTCTTTTCGATTCAGCTACATTCATACGATGGTACAAAAGTACCCCGGCGTCTTTATCTGTCTAGTGACAGCCACTAAAAAGGTCGCCTTTGTTGTCACAAAGAGCTGCTATTATTATTGGTCAGAGGAGTTCAGCAGTAACAAAACTCTGGCTTGTGGAAAATATTTATGTCAAACGCGATTTGTTTGAATGTAGCTTGATCGTTATCAAATTAACAATTGTATTCGTAGAATTAGTAGTACTGTCTATCAAATCTTTTTTTATTTTACTTTGAAGTTCGACGTGCGTAAAGCCATTTGTTTAAGGTCACATTTTCAAAAACAGATTTATTGTTTTTTTTTTAAATAATTAGAACGTCTTACGCCATCTTACCTATATCACTCATTCTTGTGGCTGATCCATACAAGTTTCCATTTCTTGAGTCATAAGTCTCCCTGTTCTATTAGCCTTCCCTGCAAAGGGGTGGGAGGCCCACCGCTCGTCCATCTGAGGGCCGGATGATTTATAGGTTGCCACTTTTCATTTTATCACCTGCGCCGTTAACGAAGGGAATTTGCGCTGAAACGCCTCTTAAACTCACTCTGGGCCGACGGGGAATAATGCTACCACCTTCTACTTTTCCTCTTCCCATATTTCGAATTTTAAATTTGGACAAAAAATAATCAATCTGGGAGGAGGGTGTGGGTACCGCCGCCCCGGGAAACATTTATTGGAAAACCTCTGCCGTAGGTCACCCCGAGTGGTTCGCTACGTTTTTTTGACTTAGCAGGGGTTTAATTTAACAAACGAACTGCAAGCTTTAGAGCACAGGCGTCAGGTGGGAATGCTGTCCTTGTTCTACCGGTATTACAATGGAAGAAGCTCCAAGGTACTAGCGTCATTGATAACTTCCTTTCCTAAAAACACCCTCCACACAGCGGCAATAATTTCCTTCAAGGCCTATGTCATCTTAGGGTATGCTGTGTGGAGAGTTTTTTTATGGAAAGAAAGGAGAGGAAGTTCTGGGAAGGAAATAGGTATGAGGGGTTGCGAATCTGGGGATCAGTGTGTCTAGGAGTAAAGGACGTATGAATCCATCCCTCCAACCGCTGTGCAAGGCGATGGGTCGAGAGATTCCGGATGGAGAGGATAAAAGACCTCTCTCAACCAATCTCTCTAACACCACAGTTGGCAGACCCATCGGCCGCCAAGACCTGGACAAACCTCATCCCATGAACCTGGGCACCCCTGCTAAGCCACCAAACGTAGCGAACCATTTGCGGTGAGAGGTGTTGGTTATCCAATAAATGGTTCCCGGGGCGGCGGTATCCGTACCCGCCTCCCAACTAATAAAAAAAAAATCCCTCATGGATGTATTACACGATTTACGATTTCATATTGGTTTTCACATGGGTCGTCTTTCCATACTGATTTGGAATATAAAAAAGGACGTGTACTATTTTTGTATCGATTTTTGTGCAGAAATGGCTGACATTTTTTGACATATTTATGTTACGTGAAAATGTTGCTTGTTTAATTCTTTTTATCTTTGAAATTTGAAAAAAAAAAATAGTCGATCGTCCAGATCAGCGTTTCCTGACCTTTTTCAGCCACGGACCCCTGGGAAATCGAGCACAATTTTCAAGGACCCCTTATTAAAAATAGTAAGTTTGATGACTTAGCAGGGGTGCCCGGGTTCATGGATTGAGATTTTTCCGGGTCTTGGAAGCGGATGCGTCTGCCCACCAGCTGCATGGCAGGCCGGACTGGGAGAGAATGGTTAAGGGAGTCCCTTTGACTTCTCCAGCCTTACTCTCTTGGAACATCGCCTTGCACCGCAGTGGGAATGATGCAATCATTCCCCTGTCACTCTTGGGCACACTGAACCCCCGATTCCTACCCACCCCGAATACTCTTTTCCTTCCCAGAACTTCCTCTCCTTCCTTTCTTAAAAATACCCTTCACACATCATCCAGATGACATAGGCCCTGAGGGGAATTATTTTCCTCAGGGCCTCCTGTGTGGAGCTAATGTAAAAAAAAATAGCAATAAATTTCGGACCTATTATTTTTAGTACTACAAATACAAAAATGTCCTTTTTTAAAATACGTTAATAATCAACGTACAACAGTAACACCAATATTCACATTAATTAACGGTTAAGTAATGTGAAGGTTGGTGTTGCTTTTTGCAACTAAATCAGTGATATTCGGGTTGCTGTTACTACTAAGTTGTTATCTCAAATCGGATTCCACTTGTAATCTTTTTCTGTATTTGTTTTTAATATATACAAGAGCAGAAATGCCTTTTCACATAGGTATGAGGTTGAGAAAAGCAGTAAATGTTTCAGTGCTTCTTCTGATAATTTCTTATAATCTTTCTTACATTCACTTAAAAATTGATAAAGAAGATTCTTTAAAATTAATTTTCAAAGCTGAATCACAAGATATTTATATTAATTGGTTTTCCTGTGCCGTTGTCAAGCAAGTAATATTATTAACATCTATGTTGAAAGGGTCTAATATCCAATTTTTATTTTTTTCGGGTACTGGAAAATAATCCCGAACCAAAGACGCGTGGCGATTACGAGACTTTTGGTAGCATTTATTTATTATTGTAAATAGTCCAAATTGACTGCGACATATATTCGCGGACCCCCAGGGTTCCGCGGACCACAGGTTAAGAAACACTCCAGATGATTAGTCAAACATCTCCGAAAAATAGAAATTGAGTTAAGTATGCAGCTATGTGTAAAAGTGTACCCTCTATCTGATGCAATACTCAGATTACTCACAAAAAACCACAAAATCATTATAATGCAGAAAAACTCTCTGGCTCATATTCTGGATAGGATATTTCAAAATGTTATATTAATGTACCGGATCGTTATGTCCTCCGGTATTATTTTATAGCATATTTAATAAGTTAAACATAGACACCTGCAAATAATATTTGATTTATGGCGAACATTCGAATATTGCTTTCCTCATATTACCTCAAAACTTAATATTTGAAGATGTCAGACTAATTTACTGGTCGGTATTGTGAATTTCGCGTGTAGTTTTGATAATTTGTTGACGGCAAAGGCAAATGACGAATTGTTGTTAATGTTATCTACGGTTTATTATGTGCAAGTTGTTGCCATTCTTTGATGATTTAGTACCGTCCCAAAATATTATTTCTTCTGTAATGGCATCTTAAATCTAAGAGTATGAAATCGTAAGTTTGAAAATAACGCTCGTGTGAAGCAAAGATTTTTAGATTTTCATGTGGATCCCGACTTTGTTTCCATATGATGCCTCTTACAATTTAATATTTGTGATTAAAAAAATATTCTCACTGCATAGTTGTAATTCTTATTGATATTTATTCGTCTAGTTTCTACTAGAAATTGCGGAAGAGTACATTTTACATTTTTACTTAAAGATATGCATTTTTTGTTTGGTTTTTCGTCCCTTGTCCGTGTTTTGAATAATCATCGTTATTTGTTATTTTTTTTCTTTATTCCTTTGAAATCGCATCATTGTAATAAATAGTTTCCTTAATTTGCAATTAATTTTTCCCCCAAACCAAGAACTTTATGGTGTACTCCAAGGTACATGTTTCAACCCTTGTAAATACTATGTTATTGTCCTGTATTAACGATGTTGTTTTCTTTTTTCAGGTAAGTCTACATTTGCATACCTATGTCGAATCTTCCGTAATCCTGATTATGTGAGTCAACTAATTTCTAATAATTACACGTAATATTCTTTATGTGTTTGATTATTGCCTGGTGACAATTTCTACCATAAAAAATATATGAATCTAGAACACTGGGCTCTTTCTGATGTAATGTTATTAAGGGTATTCCTCAAATATTTTTAGAAACTTTTCATCGATAGATGGTGCTATTTTCAATATCGTCTAATAAAACACTTTTAACACGTTATGCTTTTTAATATTGAGATGAATTATTGATTTGCGGACGTATATAAGTAATATTAATCTGCATAAATTTTTTTGGTACCTATAATTTCATAATCGAAGAAAACGGCTGAAAAATACGCAATTTCATTGCAAAAAATACGTTCAAAAGACTTTTCTCACAGCTCCGCGAGCGTTGGTATAGAAACACATTTGCGAAAAAGAGTGAATGTCAAATATTATATGATATTTCGCACGGGTTGAAGAGAGACGGAAGAAAGAGGTTTGTTTAAATCGGGCAATTGTCAACGCGTGGGGAGATTGATAAAAGGAGCCAGCTGTGAATAATGGCATGTGTGCCGGGAGCTGGCGTTAACCAGACCCTTTTTTTAGAGGCCGCTTTTGCTAAATAGCACTCCTCTCGACGCGGCATAGAGTCCCTGCATGCATCTCGTTCTAGCGGCTCTTTAACAAACGAGACAGCGCTAGCAACCCATGCTCTCTGCAGGCAATGTCGTTTGGAGCGTGTCGATGTCAAGCGATGTAGGTACATCCCTACTTACGCATTATCTCGTTTGTTTGCTCGCAGATATTGTGTAAATAAGTCAAAAAGTTACATTTTTTCTTGTATTTCTGTGGGGCGCATTTATCAAACCAACGAGGTGGTTAGAATTGTCAGATGGAGGAACAAATTTGTCGGGTGCTCAAGTCAGGATCTGTTTTGCTTCCCTACGCTACAACAAAATACATAATAATATAAGTAGACATTGTGATGTTATTTTCGTATTATCCTGCGCTGCCGTGATATTTGAGTGACAAGGACAGTTCCTACAGTGTGCATATGAAGTCATTTTTCATGTAAACAAAACTTTTTGTATTTTTTTACAATATATTTTATTTTCACAAATGATAAAAATGTCATGTTAAGAGAGATGAGGATTGAAAATAAAACTTTTTTTGTACAAATATCTCATACACGGTGTCCGTAAACCAGGGCTGGGCAAAATACATGCTTTGCTGTAATTGAAATACAAATTACAAAATATTTTTTCGCATGTATTTAAAATACGAAATACAAGATACTTTCAAGTCATGTATTTGAAATAACAAAATACAGTATTTTAACCATTTTTTAATTTAAAATACAAAATACAAAATACATTTGATTTTGGTAGAACCTTTGGTTGCAATAAATTGTCGTAACTGCCCTGTAATCGTTGAGTATCCATAGAAGCAAAGCTAAACAGAGTGAAACAGAGACGTGCAAAAATTGATCAATCATATTGTTCAGAAGACACATCTCGTCTCCGCTCCACATGTAAAGTTTTGTGGTAGAGGACTTAGGTGTTAGATAATAATAATTATTATTATTATAACACTAGCTGGTTCCCGGCATGCGTTGCAATGCAATATTAAAAGAAATAAATTGTTTCTCCCTGCATGTTCTTTCCCGTGCGTCCCCGTTCCCCTCCCGCATCCCCTTCCCCTCCCGCATTCCCCTTCCACCTTCCCCGTCTACCCACTCTCCCCTCCCGCTCCCCCGTCCCGCCAACCCCTCTCCCGCGTTCTATATATTCACTCCCAGTACATTCAGTTTTACAATTTTTTTTTATTCAAATTTTAATTTTTCACATATTAAAAATATTTTTTTTTTATGTTATAAGAACATTAATCAAATCTGATACCTAACATGGGTAGGTACCTATTTAAAATATCTATAATTTCTAAAATCCATAGACAATTCTTTTGTTACAAAAATAAACAGCTGCCTGCTAAATTCAATTTCAGTTTAAATAGTCGTTAAGTTTTTTGAAATTATCCAATTTTCTGCTTAATTTTCTTAATTTTTCTATCCGTCAGAACCTTCTACAAAGTATTAGAAAACTTTAAAAAAAAATCAATGAAATAGGTAAAGTCGTTCTGAAGTTATGGAGTGACCAGGGGAATCAAGGATTCATTTTTATATACATAGATAACATTTGTGTAGCGCAATTTTGTGTTATTTCACTTCAAGTGCGCTCTACAGTTAAAAATAATCTAGTATTCAGTCAAATTATTCATGTAGTGCTTGATCTAATACAATGATACAAAAATTTTCAATGCAAAACAATGACAAGTATAATATAATTTAATTCAAAATGTACACTAACAGTGCTATTATAGCACAGGACAATAATAATAACTAGCATGACATAAAACAAGTACAGTACATTATAAAGCAATGATAAGAGAACTACAAATAATCATTAGTAAGAGTGCTATAGCACAGGAAAATAGGACAATATTCCAGGATAGCGTTTTTGTCTATATATTATCTATGTATGTCAGTTTATTTTTCATTATCAGTATTAAGATCGCTAAATGTATTTTGAAGCCATAAGTATTTGAAATACGAATTACAAAATACCTTACTAGCAGGTAATTGAAATACCAATTACAAAATACATTTTTAGGAATCAAATACGTATTTCAAATACGCATTTCAATTACAAGTAATTCAAATACTGCCCAGCCCTGCCGTAAACTAGTGGTAAAACTGGTGAATCTCCATCCAAAAAACTTTTTTCGGTCTGAACACATCGATTTCTTATTTTCAGCAAGTAAACATTTACAGCCGGGTGCACGCTTAGGTAAAGTACGCGGGTTTTGGCTTTCTGATTGGCATTGAGTTGGCGCGTGAATGGCCGACTGGCACAGGAGCGCCGACAAAAGTGTGACATGTTTTTTTTTTATGAAATACGAACTTTCCCGAGTTTCGAAAAACCTCACAGTAATTAAAAATCTTCTACTACTATCACAGTAAGTGGAAATCGTTGCCTGGGTCGTCATGGAAGAATTAGCCAGCTGAGGAATTGAACTCACGACGCCTGGGTGGGAACCAGACGCAATGTTAACTCGGCAAGTGACCGGTCTTATTATTAACGTATGAGACCGCACATAGTAAAAGCAGGTTCAGATTTTGTTTTTTACTCAAAATATTCAGAATTCGCAGAGAATGGAGGAATAGAAATACCATCTACTATAGTATTATTAAATCCCTACTTAAAATCTTAAATATGAACCCCCATGCCGGTCCTAGCGAATAAAAACTTCTGTCATGAATATCTGTTCTTATCGTTAATTTTTTCTGACAGTGAAGCATTTTTTTATTTACTTATTTCTTTAATTCTTTCCACATATTCTGTCCATATTTCTAGTCCATATTCATATTTTCCCCAGACGTAATATTAGAGGATGAGATTTCTCCACAAATATTAATTTTAGGGGTCTCGTCATCTGAATATTTGTTTACTTTATTTTCGCGCCAGTGTTTGTGAGAACTAAAAGGTATAATATAAAGGTATACAAGAATAAAATTTTTGAGCAACATTAAATACGAACCACCCTATACCCATCGAGCGATATGGGTGATCGAACAAGCATAAAATTGTTGACAATTACTACACATAGGCAACTAACTGGCAGAGGAAGGACACAAGTAGAAATGAGATCCTTGAGGTGTATGTGTGGTAAATCCGTGTATGATTGTTCTATAAGCGTCAAATAGATAATATTATAAAGTATGTGTTTAGGTACTAGGTACCTAGGTAGGTACATCAAGAAAGAATGCAAGACTAAAACCGGGATTCCACATGATTTATTTCATAAAATCTGTGAGAAATATCCCTATTGAGAACCGGCTTTCTGTTCAATAGAAACCCAAAATTGAATCGGCTTCAACTTTCGTTCTGCGAAATCTAACAATTTTTTCCGTTATTGTGGTACTAACATTATACCTAGTATAGGTAGTGTCTCTTGAGATCATTTTTCGCAAAAAACCGGCGCAATCAATCAATCGGCGAATTAATTATTTGAGAACAAACAGTCGGAATAAAAGTACCTAGAGAATAGTATGAATGCGAATAATCGTTTTCTTCACATTCACTTTCAACTCTACCCATCCTAGGTATCAGCGAGAAAACGGGGATAGATAATTAGTAAAAATTAAACAATACTATAATAATAATTATAAAATATTATAACCTAACTACAGAATGAACCTAGAAAATGTGGATAATGAGTAAGATTAAGAAAGGGACCCTTATATGGTTTGGGCATGTAGAGCGAATGAATGAAGAAAGTAGGCAGGTACCTAAGAAGGTAGGTAGGTACCTAGTGTAAGAAGAATATATGACGTAAATGTGAATGGTAGAAGAAGTCGGGGATGCGCGAGGAAGACACGGCACGATCAAGTGAATCAGATACTTTAGTCGGGTCATGTCAAAAGTCAGAATAACAGAAGTGTATGTCTGAGACGATGTATGAATGTGAGGGGGGCAAAGAGTGTGTGCCAAGACCGAGTTGTTTGACCCAGTAATACCCGTATTCCAATTCGCCGTGCTGACGTTTCATCCCGTTTGCACTAAGTCTTGGATTCACTCTCTTCCCGGAATAGCTATGTTTCTTACAAAGGGCACGCCTCATTTTTATAGAATAACAATAATGCGCTGCACAAAATTTTGTTATTCTTGTATGCAGCAAAGTCTTCAAACTTCTAAACCCTTGGCAGACAGACATAAATCAGAGAGAATAGTAGGTATCCAGCTCGATCTATGCATTTTATTGTTTAGCACGTCTCAATAACATAACTAGGCAGGCGTCTAGTGATGGTTACAGATTTAAGAAAGTTCTAAATAATTACAGTCGCTGTCACCATAATTATATAGTTAATTTTACCTTTTTTACTGCGTGCCTTTAACCGCAAATGTTCTTTGCCCCAAGTAATACTGGAACATTCATAAAAAAGCAAAACGAACATTCTATCGGAATAAAAAATCAAGCCACAGAAATTGGCATTTTTACTACAAATATACTGACCACTTTAACGCCGTAGGAATGGGTTGAAAGCGTGCACGTGAAACCAATGGCTCTCACATAGGTTTGTCTCCTTCTAATAGAGATTAGTGCATTTTAGCTGGCGGTGTTTGCATAAAATAATTACTTTTGTTAATTTAATTACTTGGTTATTATTAGTGATAGAACAGTGAAATTTTGGTTCGCGATAATGTCATTATTAGTATTATTTTTCGGTACTAAAATAAATAAAATGTTATCTGTAGTTTTCAAATGCGGCTGAAAAATAGATTGTATGGGAATTGTCACATCTGTTTCACCTTAAGACATCTTGTTTATTCAGTGTTTTTTTCTGTGGCTGTTAGAACAAGAATTAAATTAACCAGATGGTTAAATTTGTTTTCTTCCAAACGTACTTGCGTTGAAAATAAGAAGTTTTAATCAAAGGCGATGTTTCAATAATGCCTTGAAACTTTTATTATACTCGTCCGTATAGTTAAGTCTCGATCAGTAAAACATCAGTACTACAATCCCTACCATACCAAATAAGGATGGGGAAATTGCCTTCGCGCAAGTTTATAGGGAACATGCATACAGGTAAAAATGTATTTCTAATAATATTTCATATTGTAAGAATATCTGAAATTTCCGCTCGGAAAATGTGAGGAAATCTGAAGTTATTCGATGTGCCCCACGAGGTATTTTGTTATTTGGCCCTCAAAACTTAATTTTTTGTTAAACTTCCAGCGGTATTGTATATACATTCATATTGGAAGTAATAACTTTAAACACGAGAAAAGAAATAATAATAAATAAATTAGAGTAGATAAAAAATAGGGTAATCGGAGGAAGATTCCGGTTCAGTAGAAGGATTCCTTAAGAATAAGGATAAGAAATTGTTTTTTTCTTTTTCTTCGGCATGTACTGCTATGTAACAATTTCAAACCGGTAGCAAATGTACATTGAAAATTAAAATATTGTTTAAAGTTTTGCATAATTCCTTTCTTCTACGTGCATAAACACACTTCATTACAATTTACACATCTGCCCTGTTGGCTAAAGAAGGAAGAAAAGTAACACAGCATAAAACCCTAAAAATAAATCACAATAATATTTTTGGCCGCGAAAATCTCTAATCGTCAGTTTGCTTTCTCAAGGGATGGGGGGACCTTACATAAATGGCTGCACGACTGCAATAAATAATGCTAAAATATCTTCGTGAAATAAGCGAAACATATTGTCTTTGTACGTTTATTTGAAATATTTCATACTATCTATCATCGGCAGGACTATGCCCGTTCCAGCTTCCAACCAGCTGTCGACAGCTGGAACTAGCGAGGGGCCCTCGCACGGACCCAATTTCTCAATGACCGTCTGAATAACGACACTTTCGCCCCCCACCGAAGTTCTCAAGAAAAGCGGACGAGCGGTTTATTTTTTAACAATGAATGCTCAGCGGTATTAGATCAGCTCTGCAAACAGTTAGCAAGCCGTATTCTAACATTTCATTTTGAAACCATCAAAATCTTTTATAATAATGGTCTAACACAGGCATTCATTAATTAAATATGTGATTTGACAATAAATATTAACAATGACCTTAAACTTAAAAAAAAAAATCTGTATCAAACAATCAACATCACTGCTGTAACTTACTATGTACTAATACTGAAAACAAAACTTCAATTAAGTGTCTTGGCATCACTATGGACCAATGCCGAAAATGGTCAACACATATTTATCTTGCTGAGGATCGTGACCCGTACTCTAATTTCCATGGTGGACAAGGCTCCTCCACTACTTGCTGTCCTGAGCTGCGTGGAAAGCTGCGAACACCGACGTTTCGGACGCCAGTGATAACTTTGTTACTCCAGCGCATTGGTGACTTTCCTCTGCTTCCGTCTTTCACTTTGCCAGTGACTATGAGTTTCTTCAAGTTTGGCAAGCAACGTGCCCAAATTATCTTGAAATATGTTGTGGCAGATAGTTGAAAGCCTATTGTGGATGCCTAACTCTTCCAAAATGTACAAAGTTGTGCGTTTGGCTGTCCATGGAGTACTGAGCATTTTTCTCCAGCACCATCACAATTCGGGGACATCTATCCGTTTTTTTCGCTGGCTCTAAGTGTCCATGTTCCCACAATATGGGGAAAAATCAACGCCCACATACGATTAGGTACAACAACACTCTCAAAAACACAGTATGAAATTTGGCTTATATTTTTAGCTGTTGCATTGTCGCTTGCCTGAAAATGGATTCGACACAGAATATTTTAGCAATCCCTTGTTCGCGATGCTTCTCAAAGCGAGACCTCTCAGATCCCAGAGATCCTTGAACGGCATGCTTATCTCAAAGGCGGTACATATTATTACCTGAAGCTTCTGCCTCTATAATTACTATAATTTCCGATTGTAAATTAATTAACATAACAGTGAGTAGTCACTTCGCCCTTCCCTCTTCGCCCCCAATCTGTAATCAACAAATTCCGCTCCTTTGATGTTGGTGGTAATTGATTTTGTTCGACACGTAATTAATTTTGCCCGAATTGACTCGTAGATTTATGATGCATTATTTCATCCGATATCTTACCGCGACAGCCAGGGTTTCCCGTAGGCATTTCCTTCCGGAAATAAATGAGGCTCTTAGTTTATTGCCAACTGCTTTTTAGAAAACTTTTTCCCAAATAATAAATTCTCTTCATTTCTATTTAAACTTTATTTATATTATTTGTGTGCGTTTACATAATAATTAATATACATATTTTCCATGCTCATTGGATAAGAACATTGACATTTTATGTTTTTACATATAATTTATCTTATTGCTTTGGCATCTTATTATATTATTTTATAGCTATATATTATTCCACGGCCTTTATGGTACAAAACCTAAATTAGGATTTGAGGCCAAATTACCTAACCAAGCTGAAAATTTATGTTATTAGCCAAATGGTATAACAAATACCTTATACGGGTTTTGTTGCTACTTTATTTTTTGTGTTTTAAATTATAAAGTATGGGCCATTAAATAATTCAAATTTTCGTGATTTTAGTGACAACTTTTTGTGAATTAATGGTAATTATTTAAAAAATAATCTTTCCGAACATACTATGTAAATATAATGAAATATAAAATTTAAAAAATAAAACATTTAAAAAAAAAGAATTTTTTCGGGCCGAAATTTTTAATTTATATGCGATAATTTTGTGTTTTAACGTAAATCGGTCATTTTTAATTTTAAATTCAAGACCAAAAAAAATTCTTTTCTTAACCGTAAATTTTATTTATTTTATATTTAATTATATTTACGTACTAGTTAAGACAATTTTTTTAATAACATAATTACAACAACTGACAAATTAAAATTAAGTGGAACAAAGTTTTATATTCATTTTATTATAATATTTTCGTTTTATTATAATACATATATGAAAAATAGAATTCTTAAATGTCCTAAATATTATAATTTAAATCCTAAAAACATAAATTAACCCATATCCCTACTAATTTTTGCTTTATCTTTTGATAAAAAAATAGTATTTTATAGTAAAACGTATCTTTTCGCCATACGTATCATTTCTAGTGATTTATTTGTATAGTGGTGAATTTATAAAACTCCGATATAAAGTGTAGCATATTATTTAAAGTACAGCCCGAATGACGGTTTAACCGGAAGAGGGCTCTCGAACACGCTCACTGCCCTTTTATACTCACGTTTCTTATACAGTATCTAACATACGTTCATTAAATTATGTTATTTTTTTTAATAATAATAATAATAATTATTATTATTAATTATGGGCAAAGTATCTAGAAGTAGCCGTAAGACTCCGGGCATCAATTGAAATGCTTGTGAAAGGATAAATAAATTCGCGATCTTTAAGAAAACGTACTTTTTTTTTTTTTTTTTTTTATTGAAATAATAGATAATACATAATATAATCAACAAACAAGTCCTGCTAAGCCAATTGAATCGGCTTGTCAACAGGTGCTTATATTTTAGTTACATATTTATACATTTTTAAAATTTAAAATTTACATCTTATATCTACAGATACAACATTTTTTCATACATATCAAAATCAATATAAATCTTTTTTTTCCGATAGCCAATTTTTCACCATATATTTAACCTTATTCATAGAATTACATTGCTTTATAGTGTCAGGTAATAAATTAAATATCTTCGGTATGATATATTCAAATATATCATACCGAAGTATATATATCATACCGAATATCAAATATATTCAAATGTTCTCTGATATATTCAAATGTTCTCTGATAATTCAAATGTTATTGTTAAATTTCGGAACTATTAACCCGTCGTTACGCGTGAATCTAAGTACTTAAGTACTTACTTACCTACCCTTATCAAAAGCTTGAAATAATATACTGTTTTCTTCTTCTATGATTGCAAATTCGCTTTGTAGTGTCATTATAATTGAATGAAAATTAATCAATTTATAATCAACGTGTTTCAAAACCAATGGTTTCTTCCTCGGGATAAACGTTTAATGAGAAAAATTTATTCTCACGAAGAAACCGTTGGTTTCGGAACATGTTGATTATCTTTGATTAAATATAAGTGATTTATTTTCATTATTGTATTATATTGTTTATCCGGAACTCTTAAATTGCCACAAGATTAGATTTCAATCTTTACATGATGTAATTCGTGTTGTAGTATCAACAATCAACCCCGCTTTTGATTTGTTTTTCAGCGAGCAAAATTGTTGGGGATTTAGTTTCCTGTGCGGGGCGGGGCATTGCTTCAATGGGGGGTTACGGCGTCTAAAGTTCCACCTAGCAACCAGCAACTAGCGACTGGCGGCATTGTTTCTGGCGGGGTATTGTCACAACAAGTTTGCGAATTATTCTGCATTATCCGGACAAGTTACAGCGGGTTAATCCGAATCCGGCACGTGATCGAGTTTTACAATGGCCGTGGCCCGTGGCCCGTGTACTTTCACGTTGTATCGTTTAATTAATATATATTGTGCTTGTACCGTTCCGCTTTAAACAAGATGCTTTTCTCGTCCAATCTGCGTATTTTGCACGTTTTTAACGTTTTGCTGTCATCTCATTTGATGAAAAAAGCTTCGGCATTATGTTACAATATGAGTGGAACACTTCATGCTTCTAACCAAAGGTTCCCAGAGCGGGCTGCATGAAAATCCAGGGGTCGATTTCGACTTGCTTGACACAGACCCCCTGTGAACCCCCAAAAATTGGGGGTTCACCAGATTTATATGGGGGTACATCTAGATCAATATTTAGGCGTTTCGTAAATGACATAGTACGACTAACACAGATCGTACATACATAAATACGTACGTAGATGTAAAGTTTTTGATATTACATAAAATTAATTATTGAGGTATTTAAAGATAGTCTACCTTATTTTTCTTGACAGAATTAATACTATATTCAAACACAACTTTGGAAGGTGCGAAGTTCCGTATTTCCCCAACTTGTCATTGACAAACACGTGATGCTGAAGTTTTAGCTAAAGTTTACCTTTTAAATGAACTTCACACAGACTTCAAACTAGGTTTTAGGTTCTTTTAATAATGGAAATATCGCATTGGGTTATCGATTCATAAGGTTGACAATGACGAATAGGATAACACCTGACAAGAAGAACTTATCACAATTAGCACTAATGAAGAAGTCAAGGGACAGTCCGAAAAGGGATATCAGCTGTTCTAGCTTCAAAAAGAAATACCTGTTAATTATCCCAAAGATTTTAATGCTTTTCCATCTTCATACCTCATGGAAAGGGTTTTTACAGCGTTAGCCAATCTTACGAAGAAAAAGTAAAGCACATTTTATATCATCATCATCACTATTGGCTCTACAACCCCTGGTGGGTCTTGGCCTCCTCAAGAATCTTCCTCCACTCATCTCGGTTTTGTGCCAGCTCTCTCCAGTTTAGAAGCTCCAAGATAGATATATCTTTGAGGACGTTGTCGCTCCATCTTAGTCTTGGTCTTCCCAAGCTCTTTCGCCCTATTGGTCTTAAGTTCAGCAGGGACTTTGGTGCTTGATGCTCGGTCATTCTATCCACATGACCCAGCCACCGAAGTCTTCCCAGTTTTATAAATTTCGCGACGTTTAGCTCCTTAAACAAAGTATAGAGCTCATTGTTATAACGTCTGCGCCAAAATCCATTTTCTAGAACCGGTCCGAAGATGCGTCTCAAAATTTTTCTTTCAAAAACGTCCAGTGCTCGCTCATTCCTCTTAGTTAGTACCCAAGTCTCAGCTGCGTACGTAAGTACTGGTCTGATAAGTGTTTTGTACACTAATATCTTCGTGTTTCTGGACAGCAGTCTGGACTTTAACTGGTTCTGTAGGCGGAAATAACAGCGATTTGCGTTCACTATGCGCTTCTGGATCTCCTCTGTGGTATTATTGTCGTTTGTTATCAGGGAGCCTATGTATGTGAATCTTGGTACCGTTTCGAAATTTTGGTTTCCACATGAGAGAGTTGGGATTTGTTGGGTGCATCCTACGGCCATGTATTTGGTCTTTTGCTGGTTTACTACGAGACCTATATTTTTGGCAGAACTTTCAAGATTTATGAAGGCGTTACGTAAAGCATCTGGAGTTTTCGGGATTATGTCGATATCATCAGCGTAAGCCAATAGTTGCACAGAGTTGTCAAATATCGTTGCTCTTATCTCGATGCCTGAGTCACGAATAACTTTTTCTAAGGCTATGTTGAATAAGAGGCAGGCCAATCCATCTCCTTGTCTCACCCCGTGGAGCGCTTCAAAGGGCTCGGACAGGTTACTGCCATCCCTGACTCTACACGTACTCTTGAGGCGATTTTTCGCAAAAACAGCGCTATATAAGTTGTCCAAATTTATTATTATTATTACTGGGGACATTGTTAATTTCACCAGATTGATCAGCTTACGCGGTATTCCAAACTCACTCATTGCATTGTACAATGCATTCCTATTTATGCTATCGTACGCGGCCTTGAAGTCTACAAAGAGATGATGCGTTTCGACATTGTGTTCTAGCGTCTTTTCCAAGATCTGTCTTATCTGCATCACATTTTATATAATATGTTTAAAAAAATTCAATGATCGGCAGGCAAGGGGTCTTCGAAATAAGAGATTCGCCAAGTGGTCTACGGGGTAAAAGCTTGGGAACCTGAATACGATCAGGATAAAGTCCCATTGATGGCATACTCAACTCCTTGGCATCACAATTTTTTAATTACTTAATGAGGTCTAGTAACCACAACCACGAGAGCAGACAATAGGAGTTACACGCATTTCACTTTGGAAAAGTCGAACTAGTTACCCTCTTGTATAAATACTTCAAATAAAGATTAGGCAACCAGGTTTTTTTCTTCCGATTTACTAGGTTTTTTAAAACCCTGTAAAAATTACTTATTTAGGTCACATTTTCTTTGGGACAGTTTTTCACACAATGTTTTTTTAAGTGGGCTTAAAAGCGCGGTGCATTTTTTTAGTTTCAGCGCAGCGACATGCAGCCCTTGGCAGGTCACGGAACCCGCTCTACTTTTCACCCCAAGACTTTTGAATATATAATTATATTATGAGGCAGGTGGGTTTAGATACGAAAAAGCTTCCGTGGAAAATGTTGCTATGTTTTGCAGGAAGGATTTTTTATTGGGAAAAATAGGTTGCGAACGTTCAAATTGATATTCCAATATCTTCTAATGCTGGTCGAAATTTCGTCTTGAATTTAAATATTTAATTAATAAAATAATTCATTCTTGAAGAAGATAACACTAATAATCTTAACGAAATTATGAAAGAGAACAAGACACAGAGAAATGAAAAAGATAATGGTCGCAACTGGGACTCGAACCCAGAACCCCTCGTCTAACCGGGACGGGCGCCTCTATCAATTCGGCCATTGCCACCTTCCATCAAAGCATCGTACTTGTCAATATCATATTTAAAATTTTAGAATTAACAATATTATCTTTGACTAATTTTTCCGTATCGGTAGAGGCCCCCGTTCCGGTTCGAGTCCCAGTTGCGACCATTATCTTTTTCATTTTTCGGTGTCTTGTTCTCTTTCATATGTCAGTTTAGATTGTTAGTGTTATCTTCTTCTTCCCTACAATACTACTTGCCGTGATGATAATTTTGAAAGTATGGAAAGTTACAAGGATAATATTGTGTGGAGAAAGAATTCCAAAAATTCGAAAACGTCAAATGTCAATGCGCTGATGGTTTGGCTTTTGTCCGTAAACATATAATGCTGCAGCTCTTTCTTACACACTAAATAATAAAGAGTCGATAATGAGACAAACGATGAAGCAAAGAAAACATACAATCATTATCATACATCTCCCTCACACGTACAAAGAAAATGAAACGTAAGGAAAAAGTGGTACTACGGAGGAAACGGTCACATGTGTTTTGTGTGTCTCATATTTTGTCTCACCATTATTTAATGTGTAAGAAAGATCTGCAGCATTATAGCGATAAGGATTCAGATTCCTGCCCACCCCTCATACCTTTTTTCCTTTCCATATATTCTTCTCCTTCCTTTCCCTTAAAAAACCCTCCACACAGCATCCTCAAAGAAAGCATAGACCCCTAGGGAAATTTTTTCCTCGGTGCCTCCTGTGTGGAGCTAATGTAAAAAGGAACTTATGTTTATCGCCTTTTTTGCCGTCACGGTACCATTAACGTAAATCGTCACTGTTATAATAAAAGCGCTCATTGATTGCCGATACACAAGATTAATTCTTGCTCCTAAAAAACAACCATTCGCTACACATTGTCCATGAGCCTCGAGGCTTCCACGGTCCTTGTCTGATGAATCTAATGTTTCTGACGTGTTTCGTGATAATCTGCAACATTAAAATGTAGTTAAATTGACGCGTTCTATTGAAAGCCGTTAAATTCTGCCATTAAGATAAGTGGTATCCTCAGCCGCTTTCCCCGACATAATGTTGCAACAGTTTAATGTCGGCTTTGAATACTCGTAAACTACCCCTTTCTGTTTGCAGTGCTATCGATCGACAGTAAATAATGGCTTTCCCTTGCAGCACGGCGTTATACGTATAATTAGGTACTCATCGTTCTGCGAGCTAAAATATTAACTAGAAGTTCTATTATGATAATGTGTATGTTTTCCCATACTGTATATTTGAAAAAATTCCTTTGAAGGCATTAATGCATACTTCATTTATATCAACCATTTTCTATTTTTTTGTTGGATACAAACTTTTCTGGGATTTACTCGCTGATCTGCAAGCTAAAATATTAACTAGTATCTAGTAAATTATGTTAATGTGTATATTTTCCCATACTGTATTTTTGAAAAATTAATCAAAGTCCTCTGAAGGCATCAATGCATACTTCATTTATATAACCATTTTCTATTTTTTTGTTGGATACAAACTTTTTTGGGATTTACTCGCTGATCTGCAAGCTAAAATATTAACTAGTAGTTCTATTATGATAATGTGTATATTTTCCCATACTGTATATTTGATAAATTAATAAAAGTCCTTTGAAGGCATTAATGCGTACTTATATCAACAATTTTCTATTTTTTTTTTATTGGATACAAACTTTTCTGGGACAATTTTCTCAACATGAATTTTTGGACGTGTGTTTACTAATACTTTAGCTAAATGAGTAATATGTGTGTAAATAAAGAGATTTATTTTACAGTTTGCTGAAGTCCCGGCATTACCCAGGCTTTTTAGTACTTAAAAGGTTGTGAAAGGGTGATATTTTTTGTATTAACTCCACACAGGAGGCCTAAGATGAAAATAATTTCCGTCAGGACTTATGTCATATTTGGGGATGATGTGTATGAGGTATTTTTAAGGAAAGGAAAGTGAAGAAGTTTTGGAAAGTAAAAATCAATGAGAGGTGGATAGGAATCTAGGGGTCTGTGTCCAGGAGTGACGGACGTATGAATCCGTTTATCCTGTGCAAAATGAATCGAGAGAGACAAGCTGGAGAGGTCAGAGGGTCTCCAAAAGTCAGACCGGCCTCTCCCGATCCGGCCCGACAAGACCTGAACACACCTCAACCGATGAATCCGGGCACCCCTGCTAAGTCACCAAACGTAGCACACCACATATGGTGACCGCAGAGGTTGGTTATCCAATAAATGGCTCTCGAGGCGGCGGTACCCAAATCTACGCACCTCCAAAATTTGGGATGGTTATTCGAAATCTCGCGCAGACAGTGACTTCCTCTTGTTTTGAAGGTTTTTATTTAATAAATCACAATAAGATAGCAACAATTATCCATTAAAACCTCAAAGCGTTTTATTGAGTACTAGCAGACCCGGTCACACGTTGCTGTGGCTAACGAAACACAACGCCATCTACTGACAACGCCCTTACCCGACCTTTATAACCAACGCCATCTGTTAATTTGCATACATATCAAATTCACACCGCCCGCTTGCCAGCCCGCTCCCTTTATATGTTGTGTATTGCAACCAATTTACACAAAACCTTGACAAATTATATACCTAAAAACCTTGCTCATGAATCACTCTACCTATTGGTGAAAACCGCGTGAAAATCCGTTGTGTAGTTTAAAAAATCTAAGCGCACAGACAGCGGGAGCGACGTCATTTTATACTATCTAAAGATTTAATTCCTCGGATCAAGTCTCGGGGTAGTTGGTTATTTGGCTGTCTGGGTGGTAACCCCAAGATGGCCGCCGCGCCACTCGCCGGCTGATTGAATTTGACAGAGTTTCACATGAGATGATCGTATCGGACGTTGGCCGGAGATCTTCCTGCCGATGATGTCGGTGGGCCGGGGACTTGTTAGCGGGGGTGACGCGCCTCCCACCCTCACAGGATGTGGGAGGGTACTGGTAAAGTTCACCCGCTAACATAAGAGGTCGTTACTTAGCTCTCCCACCTTCTTAGTTAATATCAAGCCTTAATATCTTTGAGATTCTATAAAATGTTATTAAGTTATAAAATTACCGCCTCAGTAAAGACGGGTCCATTGCGCGGGCAAAATCCAGACTATGGCCAGACGTTTGCTTTGACAGTCCCATAACAGACATTCAAGGTCATAAATTTTTGTAGTGTTTGAGTTTCCAGTGTTCGGCGTTTGAAGGTCATTTCGGCGCTTGGAGGACTTTCAAACAATTAATTAGAGTGAAGTTCGCGCAGTTCACACAATTTGACAACTGGTCTGGAATACGGACGTCCACGCGTACGCAATACTTGACGTTTGGCGTTTATTGCATGTCCTAAGTTACTATTGAATTTGAGATGCACAGATATTTTAATAGATATTTATTTATTAGGAAATATTTCCAACTAAATCGATTACTATTGAATTTAGAGTGCGTGAATAATTACGTAGCATCAAAAATAGAATAAATTTAAATTGGTCAATTTCTTTCGTGTCTCTGAAACCGATTTATAAATTAATAGACTTTATTTACAAGTGAGTTCACGAAAGAAATAATCATCCATTACGACAGTGTGTTTATTTAAAATCATAAATAATAATTTTAGGTCCGCGCAGTTGATAACCAAAAAACTTGACGTTTGACGTTTTTCGTTTACGTAAATGTTAAAATGCGTTCGATGTGGAAAAGATGCTACACCAGGAAGAAAACACAGACATTTATTTATCAGGAAAGATTTCCGACAAATATCGATTAGGTTTTGCACCAATAACATTATATAATAACGTCATTGTATTGCACGACCTAAAGTTACTAGAATTTAGAGTGCGTAAACATTTACGTCAAAAACAGAATAATTAAAAATATTTGGTATTATATTATAATTTTATTATCAAATATTTTGATTATTATATTATATTTAGGTTTAATAATATTTTAAACTCGTGATTATACTGATTATGCTCGCTCATGGCACATAACCGTAAAAGGCCATTCCGTTTTCCCCACACACGACCGCATCGCGTATCTTCTGTCAAAAAATGAATTCTCCCCCCCGCCAGCACCCGCCTGCCTTCCCGCTTCACCCGAGATGGGATGTTTAAGTTGTGTTTTTGTTTTGTTTTCCGCAGAACACGGGAAGCTCAAACACTACAAAAATTGTCAAACATTTATGACCTTCAATGTTTTGACCTTGACTATCAAAGCAAAAGTCTGGTGTTTTCGCGCCCAATGGACCCGACTTAATGGTGACATTTTGGATGTCGGTCTTCTGCGTGAAAATGGCCGTCTATAATAAGAAACCATCGATAAAATTCGTTACGCAGTATTAAGGGAAGGGTTAGTCGTTAATGGAACTATTGTGTGGGAGTGAAGTCCGGCGTGAACCGACGCGTTTTTTTTTTAATTTTAATTTTTTTTATATATTCAATAACATTATTATTTCATTTATAAAAACAGTTTATTTAAAAACGCGTTCTGCTATGTAATTATAATTACGCGTGACAGCTGTTTCGCCCTCTGAAGGCATTATCAATCTATGGTTATACCACTTACAGACACATTTATATCATTTTTAGATAGGTATTTATGATGAAAATATTATTACCCTTTTTTTACCTACGCCCTTATTAAATTTCGAGTAAAATGACGTCAAATATTAATGGTTATTACTAGTGACCGACCGAAGGTTCGGTTTCGGCAAATTTCGGTTTCGGCAGATTTTCTACCGAACCTTCGGCCGCACCGAAACTCTGCAAAAGATCTCAATAAATGGTAATTTAGTCTTATGGTGGGTTTCTTCATTTACCGAGAATGCTAAATGCAATCTAATTGTAAAAGTAAACGGTCAAATGCATAGAAATTTTTAAATTTCGATCGTTTATTTTTACAATTAGCATTGCATTTAGCAGTCTCGGTAAATGAAGAAACCCACCCTTAATCTTGTAATTGTAAACGAAATTTTAATTAAAATACTCAATTAATGAGGTCCTTTCTTTTTTTGTTCCAAGAAATGGTTAACATGTTTTGTTAATTTTTGTTTGTTAACTAATAAAAAAAAAAATATTTTTTTTAACTACTTCAATTATTGTTTTTTATTTCATTTAACACGTGCATAAGTGTAAAAAATAAGCTCAATTTCAGTAAACAATAGATTTTTAACATGTCTAAAAAGTTTCGGTTTCGGCCGGCTACCGAAGATTCGGTTTCGGTTGAAAATCCTGTTTCGGTCGGACACTGGTTATTACCCTTTTAATTCAGTCATTGGGGAAACTTTATATGGGTAATAACCGACATACTATACCTACATTTAAAAAAAACCTAGTGCGATAAAAGTAGCAGTAAACACGCGGTAGAAGTGAAACCTTTACCCACACAATCAACCAATAGGAGCCTTAAAAAGTCAGCTCATAATCAAACCGGCCAATGCGCGCAGCTTGATAGAGCGCTACGCTTCCTGCTATCTCATTCTCTCGCAGTCTAAATCCTGTAGATGTATAGGCTTCATTCTACCTCATTCTCTCGCAGGCTAAATCCTATAGATGTATGTGTTTGTCCCTTTTTAGTGTCACTCGTTGCCGGTTCATGAAGTTTCAAATCACAACGGTGCTAGAGAAGTTTCACTAAAAAAAAACTGCTTTTAAGTTTTCAAAAATTGAACCAAAAAGTAGGTGCATTTCACCGGAAGACTGCGAGGTACTTACCCCACTAGCTTATCAAGAAGGCGGGGCAACTTCTAACCCCATTTCTCAGCAGTGACGAGAAGGGATGCTCCCCAAACTGCCCCCACCCGGTTGGTATGGGATTACAGAGAGGTCAGCGGATCCCGATCAAATCGCATAATGCCCTTCTGATCGTTTTACAAAAGTCATATATCTTGCCATCGACAGATTTGGGACGGTGCGCGGTGTGTTAAATTGCTACCCTTATAGTTACATACTGATAAACAGCGATGTTTATTACTTGTATTATATTCTTGTTGATATACATACGTGTGCTTGTAGCTGTTTGAACCCTACTGCCATCGTTTTATCCAACCCTTATCAACATTATGATCAAAGGGTAAAAATGTAACATTATAATATATATCATATATCAACAATATTTGAATCGTGCACAGGGCACGGGGGTTTAGAATAACCTGTGGTTATTCCTTGCTAAATAAAACGCTTATGGATTTCGATAAGAATTATGCCCAATCACCAAACAAGATCCGGTATACACAATTAAGCAATATTCACTGTTGTGTCTCGTAGCTTGATCTTCATTCAGCGACGGTCATAGGTATATCCAAGGCGTACGATAAGATTGTTCGGTTATTAGAACCACGATGGAGTTTGAGTCACGATACGATTAAGCGGTTCACACAAAGCGTTCGATAAAGACGGCGAGATAATACTTCACATTACACGCTTCCGATTGATAGAAAATAACATTTCAACGTCGAGCGAAATGTCACGTTACTATTTGTTACGATAGTTGTTGATAGACTGACGATATTGTGGTACTTGACTTAGTCCACCGTATAGGTAAGTACACTTAACGTGCGGAAGTCCAAAATCTGGGTTCCTCCGATCTGCATGGTAAATTGGAACACAAATACGTATGAAATTCATCAGCGTTATGAAACAATATTTTTAGAACCTCCTAATGCTTGCTAACCCATTATTGATACGATGCTGATTGTCCTTGTACTTTTACTTTAAATGTAAATAACATTGTTGTTATCCTTTATTAACTATTTATGTTAAAATGCGCCTGCTCTCAACACAGGGACTCCTAGTGAGACAGGCACAGCACAATTACCCATCTAACATAAAAAAATTAAGATTATAATAAAAAAAATATAATTCAAATTAGGAATTTAAATGGAGGTCGAAGCTCTAGTAGAAAATAAATTGAATTTTACATTCATGTTGCCTTTTTCGTTTGCTGAAAAATGAAAAACTCTAAGTTCAATCATAAATTTAGTTTATTAATAAATTTGTCATGTTATTTGTGTTTGATACTAAAAATATTGAAATTTGAAGGAGGCCACAAGAATTATAAATTTCATTATTTTATAATTATTTTATTATTTTGTGTGTTTCAAGAATTCGATGATTTTGCTTTTTATAATATATTTCTAAGTTTAAATATAAAGGTCCTACTGGAAAGTACTTTAAGGTACCTTTATTTTAGGTGTAAAACTTCGAAAAATTTGTATTGAGAGTCTGAGCTGAAATTACTGAAAAAATGACATTTTATAATAACAATTTATTAGCTTTGAAATACTGCTCCCAGTATTATATGTTTAACTACAAACACATGTTTGATCCCGTGGAAGAAATGAATCCCACGCATTGACCTTTTCCACTGGAGAAAAGCTAACTAGAGCAAAACTCTATAGAAGACAGCACCCTTGAGACGATTTTTCAAGACGGTATTCAAATGATCAATTTATTATTATTACTAAAAGGCGATCTTGATTAGCAATAATAAATATCAACAGGTTGACTTTGTTTAGGAGTATTTTTATCCAATTGATAATAAACCATATTATATTAAATTAAATATTATAAATATACATATTATATTAAATTTTATTGACTTGGAATTTAAATTTAACAAATTTTAACTATTTTTTTTCTTCAATGATTCATTTTTGATTTATAAAACATAAAATAAGTTCCTCATGAAAATCAAGTTACTCAAAACAGTTACTGTTGGCTTTATGGGTGACCGGAAAACTCGGAATGAATTCATCTCAGAACCTCCTTTTAAAACTCGTTTAAAGTGATGAAAAAAAAAGTTATGTAAAAAAAATGTTGACCATCACCTTTCACTTTGTTTTGAAGGTCAAATGTGCAACATTTCATTAATCTCGGAATATTGCTGTAGATTTTTACAAAAGAAGAAGCCACGCCACCACAGACACTCTTTATATATGTATATAAATTGTTTATGTATTAATGTTTATAATAAAGTTTAAAAGTTATGTATATGAGTGTCGTCTCACGTTTATTTATTTGTTTATTAGTCTAGAAAACCCATACATTTTCGAATTCTCCTTCCAAAACAAAGTGGGATGAACTCAACATAAAGCAACAGCAACAGTAATTTTAAAGGTTCTGTCTTTAGCATTTTACTGCCCTTAACACGTGATTTCTATTTCAAGAGGAAAGGAAAATTAAATGTGTTATTATGCTAGCTTGTTATTTTCATATTTGAATAATACCATAATAAGAATTTTGCTTGCTAGTGCTGGGAAAATTCTGTCCATCAAAAACCCGAGGGGATTGTTGTTTATTTTATCCTTTTTCTAAACTTATTTTTTTATGTCGGAATCTACTTGTTGAATCCCGTGGGAAGTTTTAGTTTATTTTTCATACCGTGGCTTCAAGCTTGTCAGCAATTCTTCAGATTGTTTATTTTTCACTTATTTTACTTGTTGATTCACCGGAATAGCAATTCATATCTAATTTTGTTTAGGTCGCATGAGAATGTCTTAGAAATAAGCATTCCCGTTCGCGTGCTAGTAGGAGCGTAATGTGTCGGTTTCTTCCGAAAACTATATTGTAGCCACACAAGTAAAGTGACTTCGAAGGCGCGAATTCGATACGCTAATAATAATGCTTGCTACGTATGTACTCGTATTTTTCTTGCCTTTGTGCAGGGCTTTAGGTCTAATACATTATATACAAACTCATAGCGCCTCGTTGAATCTGTGGGTCCCTGTCACTTTACTTTACAGTAAAGGGGTAGTGAATTTGATATTATTCTCAGACAAGCAATCTTAAAGTGACTTTTCGAAGAAATTGGTACATATTTTTATTTTTATTTTTTTAATATTAAGTCAACATAGGAGGCCCAGAGAAAATAATTTCGCTCAGGGCCTTTCTCATCTTTGAAGATGCTGTGTGGAGGTGGAGGGTCTTTTTGAGGGGAGGAAGGAATGAAGATGGGTCTTGAAGAGCTCCGTCTTGTGGGAGGGAGGAAACACAGAGTTTGGCGTGTTTCCCGACTATGCACCGGTGCCGAAGGGATCAGTGACGCTGGTTCCTCTGGCGCCGGCGCCGGTGCTCTAAAGTTTGCTATCGGCTTGTCATGCGTGAATATATCAAACGGATCGCCCGTTTCTGCACAGTCAGGGCTTTTGCGATGTGTTTTGGGACTACAGGCTACAGGGTGTCTCAAATTCAACAGTGGGGTGCACTTGCTATTTGTACATGGTCAGCAGTTGTGTATTATTAAAGTATCTTGCTGGCCCTGCATATTACGTCCGGATTCTAAGGGGTTAACTTAACTCTGACTCCACTTAGAGTTACACCATTCTTTAATTTAAAGAAAAGTGCCATTTCACAGTAAATTAATTTGCTATAATAGCTATTTTAAGGGGTTTTTTTGGTTTTACGAGATGTGCAAATGTATGTAGTCCCCTCTCAACATGAATATGCCCGCTACGCCTCAATACAAAGGACTATCCCTTCAAAACTGTGGTTTCAAAAATTCCCCCATTTTTCCAAAAAAGAAATTTCCTTACTTATTCGAATGAGAATCGGACATTGTTCCGTTCCTTCACACCTTTTTAAAATTCATGTGCTTGACTCCCCAGATTGTACGTTCTGTGGTCTAGATGTGGGAGCTTTAGATCACATATTTTTTGGTTGTCCCTCTAAATAAATATCCTCCCTTCTATCAAGCGTTATACAAAAGTGCCTCCTCTCCATTCAACATCTCATCTCTTCTAAGTCTGAACTCTACTCCAATCTTCCAAAAAATTCTGAAATTTGCACATTTAAATAAAATTAATATATAAATTCAACTTTCCTTTCTCTGTAATTATAAATGATGGCCTAGAACACCCTTGAAAGGTGAAAGCCAGAAATAATTGAAAAAAAAAAGAATATATTACCAGGAGCGCATACCGCAAGATGGTTAATTCTCCACAAGTGTATATGTACCCTCGTTCAGTTTGATTGCATATCGCACAGAGTTCCGCCGCTACGTATCGTAATGACAGCATAATATGACCATAATTGACTTGATGCATATCGTTTGCATGATTGCAAAAGCCACTTTAGACTGGATACAGTTGATCCGACATGCTATATACATTAGCCAATCGGTAACCGCCGTTGGTACAGAATACAAAAGATTGGTTAGATCAACTAGTCTATTACGCACTGATCAGTAATTCTTTTCTTAGGAGAAATCGGAGTTAATGCGAGGCTGTGGCATTCTCTTATGTCGGGCTGGTTTATACATATATTACACTGCATTTAAAGCGGATTTATACACTGCGGTGTAGTTCGGGGTATTTTTCTTTAGCGGCGGGCGCGAGAATTGATCACGGGCGGAAATGCATAATTCGGCAATATGATGTTTATCAGGCGAGAATCAATTGATGATTAGCAGTACGGTTTATGACAGGTGCACACAGGAGCAGGGTAGAAATATGGCTAGGAATATACAACAATATTATCAACAGTACAATTTCATCAGTGTAGGTGTATACATAAATGTAGGTGTTTTTACATGAGCTCCACACAGAAGGCCCTGAGGAAAACAATTTCCTTCAGGGCCTATGCCAACTTTGGGGATGCTGTGTGGAGGGTTTTTAAGGGAAAGGAAGGAGAGGAGAGTTCTGGGAAGGAAAAGGGTTTAAGGGGTGGGTACGAATCTGAGGTTTAGTGTCCTGGTCATCCGCCTCCAAGCCCTAGACAAACCTCACCCCATGAACTCGGGCACCCCTGCTAGATCACCGACCGCAGCGAACCACTTGGGTTGACCTATGGCAGAGGTGTTGGTCATCCAATAAAGGTTCCCGGGGCGGCGGTATCCATTCCTGCCTCCCAAATTGAAGATTACAACAATTACGGATTAACTCTCGACTACTGCATCGCCAATCGTTTATCGACTACCTTTTTGTGTGTTAATCCGCTATTAAAATTTACATTGTCTATTTATAGCTGTAAAAATACTAATAGCAGAGGGGTCTAGTATTTTCTATTTCAACGTTTTACAGGCAAACAATTATCTTAATGGTCTGGTGTGCCAACCACTTTGCTCAGGAGAGGGCTTCGTATATATTATCGCTGGGAAAATCCGATTATTTGTCGCCGGAAACGTTTTCCGAAGAACATGCCAACTTTTGCGCATGCAACTTCATGCATTATATTTTACGGCTTCTAGGATTTCCTCCTTTGTGTGCGTTCGCCCTCTTTTCCACTTTTATCAGTTCTGTGCTTATTTTAAATTCATGCTTTATTACTCCTCTCAGAATGCGTAAATCAAAACATTTTATTCACTCATTTGTAATTGAAGCTGTTAGTTCAGCTGACCCGCCAAAAGCTCGCTTTGAAGGTAACATATCTTCAGTTCAGCAATGCCTATCCTTAAGGCCTTCCTGTGGTACATTTATTTATGTACTTATTACTTATTACAAGAACTTTGTACACATTTTTAATTAAATTAAGATAATATTGTTAATTCTAAAATTTAATTGACTCTTTTCCACAAAAAATTATAAGTAAATGAATTTTATAAGTAAGATTTTTATTTTATCTAGGATTCGCATGTTTTAAATTTTGAGAAAAAATGTTTATTTTTAGAATAAAGTTATACCATAGGTCGTTGGCAGATTTGTAAAATTTTCAAAAAAGATTTTGTATTATACCACATCCATTTCAAATCATATAAATCAATGCATTATCTAGGTATCGCAAGTTTTAGTATTTTAATTTTAGTTTAAATAAAATCATTAAAAAATATGTACGTACATGTTTTTCTTGACGAAAATTGGTCCGTTTGTGTATTTATTTGCGCACTTACTTATTCTTATTTAACTTAGACATTATTGAAAAATGATAAATACTTATAATCTAATGGTTTTATCATCACGCATTTCAACATTTTTGGATGTAGGCATCAATTAAAGCAAATTTGGAATGAAATAAAATCGATATTGATTTATAATTTTTAAAAGCTGGCACGGAGATTAATTATTCTTTCTCATTGTAACCGCCTTTCGACCAGAAGAACAACTTTAGACGAAATGTGGATTTTCGGCCACTAACTGGCTGGTTAGACGCTCTTAACGCGCACGTCCCGGTTAGACGAGAGTTCTGGGTTCGAGTCCCAGTTGCGACCATTGTCTTTTTCTGTTTTTGTGTCTCTTTAATATTTTCGTTTAGATTATTATTGATATCTTCTTCTTCGATGATTTTTTTATTATTATTTGTTTATGATGTGAACATTGGTTTTTAAGTTATAACAAAGTAATTTGTATTTTTTTAATGGATGAAATGTTATGAACTTGTAAATGCACCTAACTAAAAATAAAATAAAATAAATATCTACCGAAATTGCGTCAAACATCAACATTACAATGTATCAGTGAAAACGACCCACATAGGTGTATTTCGCGAGAAAATAAGTACAAAAGAATAATATGATTGTCATATTATTATTCTTCAAGTCTTTCTAGCATCTACTTTATTATTACTAAAATTTAAGGATTTATTTTCTGAAATGAACATGGTTTTATTTTAATGTGTTATTTTTTTCGTTGAATTAGTTCTCATTTTAATCCCTCCGGGCTACATCATTTGGCTGTCAGCTAGTCCTAGAATTAAGAAACTTGTTTAGGATGCTAATTACGGGGTACAAAAGCTACTACAAGAAAAGAAATAGTGTTCTGCCTCCGGCAGGTAATGAGATTCTTATAATCCTGTAATGAGATGTTCTCTCATCTTACAGGTACCGCGGGATCAATATTCCATCTACCAAGTCGGTAATCCTTATCTAACTATGAACGTACATTCTCCTCATTTCCCTCAAAGTCTCGGAGATTCTGAGAGGGCTCCTGCTAAATTAATAATGACGGCTATGGGATCTAATCAGGACGTTGGTTTTCGCTCCTAACGCGGAATGTGATGTACAAAATTAGTTACTCAATCCTTGATCCGGAGTGAAGATGATCCCTTTTTATGTGAAACCGCACAAAAGTAAACGTGATGAAGTCTTTACACTGTAATAGTAATAATATTACCATTTGTCATTTCGGCTACTGACATTATCCCTAGCTCTCTCATTCAAAATTTAAGCATATTAAATTTGTCAAAGAATTTATATATAAAAATGCAAAAATCAGTTATTTTAAATACATGTAGGATTACGAAAGATTTTTTAAATATTTATATTGAGGGATCAGTAGCATTTATAGGTCCAATTAGGAGTTCCACAGAGCCGAACCCTCTGATATGAAAATATCTGGATTCGGTGAATTATATTCCCATTTGGTCTCTGGTAGGTTGACATGTTGTTCTTGTATTGTTTTGTATTTATCATACTAATATAGTGCAATTGCATAGCGTGAATTAACTAGATGATCATTTGAGGAAGTGTGAAAGGGGTTTATTTTTTCCTTTGGGGAAAATTTAATCCGGACATTTAAATCTGGTAGATAATTTGAAGAACACCGTTTTTTGTGAAAAATCACCTCAAGGGAGCTGTTCAATTTATTATGAATTTTTAGTCATATTTAATTTTATTATTTACAAGAAGATACAGAAAATATACTTACCTGGCAGATCACTTCAGATAAACACACGTTAATTAGAAAGTTTATGCTTGGAGAAGATGAGGCTTTGCACGCGGAGGACATTATATTTAAAACACTAGACATCGCATGATTTTACATTTGCTATCCCCATCACTCTTAGTATTACATTTATGAGAAGACTAGTGGCAAAAGTATTATTTTGAAGGTCTGGAGAATTTAGGACTCTTTATGACTGGAAATTTTTATTGAAATGACCTTTACAAACGCTTTTAACATTTTTACACAGTTAGTTATTTAAAATGTCACGGGCAGTGAAGATGAAGATGAAGATGAAAGATTTTTGATTTTATGGATAAGACTGTCTGAAAAGGTGAGTTTTAAGTTTAGCTCTAAATTCCGGTGAGTCTGTGATCACTCTTAAGTCATGTGGCAGTCCTTTCCAGGCTTAAGGTCCTGACACTCCGTAAGTGCGCTCACCGAACTTAGTATCTGGTATGCGCTTTGGTCCCTTTTACCTTCCGATAGCTGATGGCGATGTGTAAAAGCAGGGGAACTATGTCGCCACCCCGTTGCTTAGGTAAGGGCTGTAGGAAAGAATTTAATAATGCGGGTCTTGAAGAGCCCCTGATTATATTGAGGAGGAAAAACAGATGCCGGTAGCTCGTTCCACATACGAGCCGACTTACAAAAAACGAGCGGAAGAAACTACCTGTTCTGATGAAACCAACATCAACTGTGAACGGGTGTTCCGCTCGTGTCTGTCGAGTTTCACGCACGAGCACCGGTGCACCGTGGATCAATGCTGCCATCTCTTTACATCAGGCTTCATTAAAATACCTGTACAACAAATGCCTACTTTGAATCTGTTCATTAGAGATAACAACGGTTTGTTAATCTGACGGACCGCCTAGAAACAAAAAGGGTTATCAGGTATTTTGGTAATTCAGATCAATGCTGCTAGTTCCTTAGAACAGGCTCAATTAAAATACCGTACCTGAAGAGCCCTGTACACAAGACGTCCAGTGTCTTGGAAGCCAGATTATTTACTCGGGCTTCTTTGGAGCACCGATACTTGAGCCGGTCTGATGTAGGTACTTACTGCAAGCATTTCAAAAGATCCTTTATTGGGCAGGGTGTTCCCATCAAATAGCATCTCGTCCATCACCTCTATTACCGAAGTTTTTACGAAGGTAGCTTGCAAAGAGATATTATCAACTATTTTATTAAGGAAATTAAATCCATTGTTTTAATATTGCAAGCAAACGATCTGTCATACATGATCGTATGAATAATCAAATGCAATCGATTCCACACTATGATAAATTAGTATTTTGTATTCTGAAAATATTTATTTTGGATTAGGAAGGTGTATTGTATGAAATTGTGAAATATGATTATCTCTTATAAAATAGTGTAAATTCTGTCTTATCTGTGGCTCTGCGGGATGCTGGTAACAATATGACCGCTGGCGTAGACCAAAACAATTCGCCCTGTCGCGTTGTTACCGACTTCATTGGAAACATGTCAAACGCCTGCAGAATGCACTAATGATAATATTAATTATGAAAATTGCATAATTTACTGAAATTTATGCATGCGAGATACAGGAACTGATGCGCATTTAAATTGATTCGGTTTATACAATAATACTTTTGTAACGGTTATAATCAAAGAGTTTTACCTGTGTGCGGTTATATCTAGAATTGCATTGTGTAAATAATTTAATGTATGGCTAGCTACAGTCTGGAAAGTAGAAACATGAAATATAAAGTCAAATGAAATAAAAGGAAGAAATTAATTATATTATAATATGATTTATTGATTTTAGATTATCATGACATTGCGAAGTATATATTAATGACTCTTATAAAATTATTAGATCTCAAGGGGTGCTTGTAATTCTCTTCGAGAATTCAATCAAACTATTATGCGTAATATGAATTTAAGTTATGTGGAAGATAAAAGGAAGAGTTGGACGCCAGAGTATTTAAACTGCAACACTCAAGTATTAAATGGTATAACCAAAATGGTAACCTTGAATATATATCTAATCTAAATAAAATGTTAAGATGAAAATTAACGTTACAAATTCGATGCGCCATGGAATGTTGGTTTCGTCCGTCGCAGGTACGTGCTCCTCCTGCTGGGCTCGCTCAATCTAAACTGAAGGTAGGTATCGTTTCTTCCCGGAACGTCTATGCCGCAAGTAATGTGGTCAACTCTGTCCAATATTCTTGATGTATTCGGGGTTGGAAGGTACCGATGTTATTTATCGGTTACACTTTATAGAGTAAAATAGACAAAGGTACAGAAAACACTCAACCTCTCATTATTGAATTGATGCAATGCATTCAAGATTTCTATTTTTGATACTGACAATCCGTGGTGGAATTCTATTATAATAATGTAATAAAATACACATAAAACTTATTTCCACTTATTTTTGACCCTAACTGGTTTCAGCCTGTTAAAGCCATCTTCAGACTGGTAAGATGAGAGATTCTGGGTTCTAGTCCCAGTTGCGACCGTGAGATTTTATTTTGCTGTGCCTTGTTCTTTTTCATATATATGTTACATTAAAGGGAATAACCATCAATAGTTATTAAAGGAAGGAGCTATTCTAATAAAAAATCAATATTTATATATATTAATAAACGCCTATTCGGGCTTTTTATGCTAACATTGATTATTATTATTGAGGTATATTATTATAGCCTTTTTGTAACTTTATTCCGTGTAGTTGAATACATCTACTACTTCTGAGAAAGTATTGCCAACTGCATGCAATCTAGGTACAAACGAGTATCGAAATGCCTCAGTCCTGATATTGTTGTTGCAATTAAAAATGATTAAAATCGAGCAGTTCTTATTGGTATATGGAAGGTTTAAGTTATACATCCCGTTTTACAGAGAGGTAGAAATTATTAAACATAATAGTTTTTTTATTATTTACTTCCTTAATCCTAGAGAATCTTGAATGTACTGAATCTTGGAATCACTCGGCGACGAATCCGACTTCAACCTGATTCCGTTTTGAAACCTTCATCGGACATTCACGACCCCTCGAGCCTTCCTGGAAGGTTTCGCTGGCCTGTGAGGTTGTGGGGGGAGGGTAAGGGGGACAGCTTCCGATCCGCAGAACCGCCCCACAAGCCTTTTGAATTTCTAAATGAGAAGCGCTGCAAAAGGCATATATTATTATCTGAGAAGTGGTATTCAATATGCGTCCCCTAAAGCGTGGTACAGTTGTGTCATAAGATTTGTATTTTTTTATAAATAATTTTTTCAACTAATTAAATCGTTACTATTAGAGGCTGACCTGTCCTAACGCGTTGCCACAACAAAGTGTGCCATTATTTAAAGTTCAACATTTTACTTCAATTTCATTGGAATAACTTTTGAAGAAGGTTGTGCAGGAGTGTGCAATTCACATGCGGTGGAAGTGAAACCTTCAGAAAACCAAAGTAGACCAGAGTGGGAAGGCTTCAAAGCTCTTTTTTATCAATGTGAAGGATGACTTTTTCCATTTTTTTGTCGACAAATTTCAGTAAACCTTTTCCTACACATTTGGTCATCTCATTTTTTCGCGGGCTAAATTCTATAGATGTATGTGTTTTTCTCTTTTTAGTGTCGCTCGTTTCCGTTTCATCGAGTTTCAAATCACAACGATGCTAAAGAAGTTGTCACTTCAAAAAGAAACTGGGAATCGAACCCAGGATCTCTGTCTTAGCGGGACAACGCCTTAAATCGACCTGTTTAATTAATGTCATTTTTGTCGTTCTCATATTGTTCCTTCTGAATTTGAAGGTTAGATGAAAATTTGCTTTCGTCGTATGGGATGACAGCTAACAGCCATTTACAATAATTTATGTCCGTATTCATGTATTGAAATTTTGAATGCCGTGTTTTCCATCGCCCTGAATGCAAATAGTTTTCTCTTGAGTAATTATCGTGAATGAATAGGTTTTTTCAAAAAATAATCGTATCCAGCCTTCCCAAAAGTTTGCCTTAAAACATTTATCAGTTAAAAATCTATTCAAATTACATCATACAAATATTCTACATCTATGAAGCCAAGAGTTGAAAGATAGTTCCGTAAATATAAACGGAGTGTTCAAAAATTCAAAGAGGGTCAAGCTTGAAGGAATACTTTTGCCCTTTGATAGCATCTCCTCTCGGTTAAAATACCTTTCTAAGAGTACCTACACAAATAGGGCTATTGAAAAGTTTCGGACTGAATTATTAAAACTTCTTTACGCACGCTCCACTTGGGGGGTAAGCTGGTGAATGCGTTACGAAAAGTGGTGATGTGTTACGAAATGTGTGATGTTACGATAAGTGTTATGCGAACGGTAATCGAAGCGAACGGTGATCGATGGCGAGGCGAACAGTCGGGCCTTTACGCACGCTTGACTTGGGGAGTGATAAGGATAATGATAAGGATGGTCACCCCAAGGTCGTAGGTCACCCCAAGGTCGTAAGTCACCCCACAGTCGTAGGTCACCCCAGGGTCGTAGGTCACCCCATGGTCATATGTCACCCAATGTCATATGTCACCCCGATGTCAATGTTAATGTCAATGTCATATGTTCTTTTATAAGTTAGTGAAGTTTTACTTCAGTCGTGTGGTCTAAATAAAGCACACTCGTTCTTTTTTTCATAGATTCTTGTTTTGTTTATAATTTTTTATTAATAATTTTGCTCATTCTGTCGTGTATATTATTGCCTTTAAATTGTGAATTATATTTTAAACATTTTAACATTCTGCTTTCTAAATTCATAACTTGTTCGTTATTTCCTTTAGGAATGACTCTGGTATCATCCCCCGTCCCCCCGTCCCCTGTATGCGATTGGCTTGTAATCGGTCGGGAAATTCTCCTACTTGGCTGCTCTGGTATTGTTAGGGGTCCCCTACCACCACTTCCGGTTCCACTTATCCGTGCTCCATTGTGCGGAAAATATTTTCTCATTTTACAGTAAAACTTGTGAGCTGAAGACATCACCCGGTCAAGATTTTTTAATTGGGAGTCAATATGACTTCTTAAATATAAACACAGTTGCCTGTAACTATAATTGCACTCTTATTGTTAATTTGTACTCTTCTTATTGCTTTGCGTGTAGGTTCTGTATACATAGACTAAAGAAGAACACAATAAATGTGGCGGACGTTTTTCGTGATCCAAAACCTAAAAATAACCTTTTAACCAAAGCTCTAAACATCTTAGCCTTTTGTGCCTTGGAACAAGTTTACCAAGTTTCAAAACTATCCCATCATTTTCATTACAAAAGGTATTATCACTGCACTGCAAGTGACCGCCTTGACAATATAATTCACTGCAAGTATCTCCAAAACAATCACACCTTCATCACTTCGGTTCTTACCAGGACAAAGTCTGTCTTCCTTCAGAACACTTTGAGACGCCAATGCCTTCGTCGCTAAGCCGGAAGTGGAAAAACTTGGCTAGCAAACACTTTTATGGCTAACCCGACCTACGAGTATAATGGCTGTAGTTAGCTACCTCCGTTCTTGTTGAACTCTCAGCGGGGATGATACGAGTATCTTCGTTTTTCAGCGGCTATTCTTGGGAGCATTTTCCCCGGTGAATTAATAAAGGAAGCTTTGCTTTTTTAATAATTTTTCAGCTTTTCCTTCCTCGGCCATTGAGAGTTTTGTGATTTTAAAAACTAAATTAGTTTTCCGGGAACTTTGTGTTGGTTGCAAAGTGTACTTTACCACGATTATATCTCGAGAATCGAATTTCTAACTAACGTGTGTTGCATTAACCGAATTAACTCTGTGGATTTAAATTTTTAATAAAGTGCGCTTACGTTCCGTAACGTAAAATTATCCTTGCAATGCAATGCTATTTAATTATCTTTTGTATCTTCTCTTCTCGTCTGTGCCATTAATTAACCTCTAAAATAAATGTGGTTTACTTTTGCTTATTCATTTCCAGTTAGCTCTAAAAGTTAAACCTGATAAATTAAATAAAATGATTCACCGTCGAACCTTATTCTCGTGTCCTGTGGATTGTATGCAAAAATTTACTTTCTGCGATAAAATGCAATTTTTTTTTAAGTTTACTTTCGAGTTGAAACCAGTAAAGACTAAACACGAAAAAATACGGTGGATAAATGTTTTAAATTATTTTAACAAATCATTATATAAATTAATTTATGTTATATCAAATTTAATGGAGTTCTACGAATTAAACACAATAAAATAAATAAACATCTATCCACGTTTAGTTTTAAAGTTTACGATCACAATTTTTAATTTCTTCTAGGTACCCTATGTACCTTAAACAACAGCACACAATTCGTTCAATTTAGTATATCTCTTGTATTTAGTTCTTTCTGCAAGAGTAAGCTGAAAAACTTGTTTCCGACGGTTTCGATTTTCTCAACCCATCCACATAACCCGTTTTGGTCGGATAATCTGAACTCTTCTCTATGTTTTTATTTTATTTTTATTTCTTTTATATATTCAATTATGTTATTATATAATAACATTATTGAATATGTAAAGAAATAAAAATTCAAATGTAGTTCTACGAAATAAACTTGACAAAAATAAATATTTTCTATGTATCCTTTTTTTCTTGTAATAAATAGAATTTGTCAGAAATGTAGTTGACCGTTTAGTTTAGTTACTAAACTGCCTGATTCAATGTTGTTGTGACATTTTTGGCCCCTTGAAGATTTCAAAAACGCGGTCCAATTCGCTTCTGCTTGCTTCATTAAAAACTACAGTTCTTATAATTTTCCAGAATAATTTCGTTCTTTGAGTTATTACGAAGCCACACGTGGATATTTTCATTTTCTGTGCACAAAGACAACTACAGGAATATAAAGAATTTCTCGCCACTGAGGGCTTTTTGTTTGGCCATTGTTCGCCCGTATTTGTTTTGCAACAGCAAATCTTCGGTCTGGAAATTGCAAAGATTTCCGGCTTTTGCGTCGAGTTTTTATTCTATTTTTTTTTAAATCTTTTGCTGTGCTACTCGGAGTTTTCTGTTGTTATCGTTGAAGCTAGCTGCCTGCCGATATTTACTTTAAGAAATACACTTTTCTCAGTGGATTAGAACTGCCATACTCGTAAATACAGATTCATTATTTGTAAAACAATTTATTTTGATTAAACTGGACTGCCTCCGTAGCTTTTCACTTTGATTGTTATGGGTTCATTTCCCAGCGTGGCGCACGAATGTAATAATATACTACCAGTACCGGTGTTCTGATGTAAGAATTCTGTATTTTATCTTAGTATGAGTTGCAAGCACCAATACGTGATTGAAGGTAAATTTAATGGAAATTAATATGAAATATTAACCACTCGGGTATTGGCGGGTGAAAACTGTTTCTACAAAATAAGTTTTTTTTATGTAATTCTGGCAACTTTGAATAGATGTAGAAGCTTGATTTATGGATCTTCTATTTTTTTATTTTAGGGTTTAGTCACTAGAACAATAACGGAGTTATAACGATTTCTGTGGGAAACACGCGTTAGCTTGAAAACAAGCTTATTGAACTGTTATTATTATATTATCGTGTAAACAAGCCTAGGGGTCGTAGTGAAAACAAACTTATTGAACTGTTATTGTTATATTATCGTGTAAACAAGCTTAGGGGTCGTAGTGGTTAAAATCCTCTGTTATACTAGCTCTTGTAAAGTTTTCTCGTTTTGTGAAGCAATGGCCAACAACGCAATTATTAGTGCTTTCAAGTACGGAGCAGATCACCCCTATTGCATGTACATTGAATTAACGTGGTGAAAATGTTGCATCTAAAATTATGAAATTCTCAAGTTGCGCAACATTCCCTCAAATTATCGCATCGCAATTCGCAATAGTAATGTATTCAATTGGCGTATCGGCAACGGATCGAGCGCTTTTAATTAAAGTACCAACCCCTTCTGGGTTCTTCCCGGGCGATTTGCATCCCTGCCTCCCTCCCTCCTGCCTCCTAAGCAACACGCTTTCCCTCCAAGCTTTAATGGTGCACTTTGTGTTCAGGAAATGACCCAGCCATTTCTATTTATTTCCCCAAGCTACAATAATAATGGACTGAAAACATTAGATAATGGACTCCTAACAAATTGAATTTCTTTTGACGCCTGGTTTTTCTTTCTGGAGCGCCTTTCATAAAATAATTTCGAGTAGTTCCTACTTCTTGGGTACTTCCAGCGCTAAGCAATTCGAATTGATCTTCATTTGGAATGTTAATGTCCGCTGAAAGTGCTTGTTTTACGTTCAGTGTGAATTTGAACTCAATTTTCCGCTTAACTCTAAGATATTAATTTGAATCATCCAATTCGCCTCACACATTAACATTTATACTTTTCCCCGGATTTGCATAACTACAAAAGGCTACTGATTACCTAAATTGTACGCGGGTGAAACCTAAATTTTGGATAAAGATATTTTGAGTATCACAAAAGATTTTCGTCCATGTTATCGGGCGAAAATTTGCAGAATTCTTTGATAAATTGATGTTTTCGACCAGAAAAACAATGAATTTATAAACAATTTTGAAATGCACACTCGAAATTTTATAATTATTATGGTTAGGCGTTTTGTTTAATCTGATTGGTCTGTGCAGAGTGAGTTAAAGATTATTTTATCGATGTTCATCAGGATAGGACCAGTTAAAGGTAATCATATGGGTTCGTGTTTTATCATCCCCTGGCAACTTTTCTAATTAATAAAGCTTCCCCGGCCTCCGTGATCGATGGGCAAGACTTTCGACTAACAATCCGAAGGTCGCGGTTTCAAAACCCGGCGTGCGCAAGTAAATTTTCTTTGATTGAATTATGTTATTACACAATTTTGTTGCACGTTCCAGAGTTGAAGATACTCTCAGTATCGCCCTGATATAAGATCACCTTTATGAATTGAAACGTTGTTTGAAATTACTTAAACCGTATTTGGTGACCAGAATTGAATAGCCAGGTACCTCCTCACCTTCCTTTTTCTCATCTCTTCCCCTCAAAATTACTTTCAACCTCAGAACATATCCCACTTAGGGATGATAACTGCCGCTATTCCCAATCCTACTAATCAACCGCTAAGTCGAAACTAAGGCTCAGCACTGCTCAAATGTACAACTACGCTCTTTCCAACACACAAGCATAGTTTAATCTAAAAAAGCCGGACACGTAGATTCGACTGAGCAAAGCAAAGTTATTAAAAGTGTCAACAGAGTGGCGCTAACACCACGAGGTATCGACGCGCCGGCGGCAAAGGTCAAGCTGACACTTTATTTATAATATATTATATACATTATTTGTTTAAAAATATATAAAATGCAAATAAAATAAAATAAATTATGTGTGTTAATAATGTATACAATATTTAACTTTTTAATATTAATTTATCATCGAATGTTTTTACTTTGATGCCATTTTGGACGGGGTCAAAGTGGGTGAGGTCACTTAATATAATCAACGATAAAATATTTGGGAACAACGAGAATCGAGCGTTAAAATACTTACAAATCGCTTAGCTGATGGTACACTTAGATTGGTCGGTCGAAAAGTTGGGAACAACGGCCGATAGACTCACTGGCTCCTGGTAGTTGGGAAAAGTTGTGACTCTTTTCCGGTATTCACATTTAAAAAAACTATCTTTAATACAATTTATGATCCCGGTATTTCAGGATTCAGTGTGCCACACAAAATCCTTCCATGACAATTTCTGGCAACGTGGCTTTCTTTTTCTTCTGAGCATGTCGAGAAACACGCTTATTTCGTACATTAATCTTGATATCAAAGTGTCTCTTTCGTCTTAGGAATTATCCTCGTCGGAGGCTAGACAAGCACAAGGCGTCTCCAACCAAATTACTATATTACATCAATCAAACTCACTTTGAGCTTCGTGTGTGTCAACTAATATACGCGATGTACGCGTGCCAGATATTGCGCTAGGATATTAAACATTGTTGGTATCAACATCGTGAGCTTTCCGCTTCTAAATAATTCTATGAAATGTACCTACGTATATTATTTTGCCACATTGGAGGTTATCCACCACTTACCCGCCCTGGTATAAGTAACAGATGGTTACTCCTTCAAGGCTCTCGCAAGATTCTTTTTTTTTTTGTTAAACGAAGCTACATTTATTTATGTTAAACGAATCTAGACCTCCAGTGTCCTCGCATACGTTGTTAGTAAGCAGTATGAAAGTGCCTAAGAGGAAAAACAAAATGCAAAAAGTAGGTTAGTAAGACAAAGATAAATTAAACAGGACAAAAGAAAAACTCATTCACGAGGCACCATGAGGCGGCATTGCATCTGTAAAAACCTGCAAGCACCTGCATAAAATAGAGAACATAAGTAATACCATAAATCTCAAATCAATTGGCAAGTACCAACAAAAAATGTGAATGGCATTCGGTCTGACCATAAACTACACTTAGCTTAATTATTTTGCCACAGCGATTAACTTTACAATACCAACATGTCGTATTCAGTTGATGGTAAGCGAATGAAGACACTGTTGCCTTGTCGTTCGCCGTTAACAGGCTGATCAATTTTTTTAAATAATATTCTAGGAGATGGCGTAAAATAATTTTTGAAGTGAAAACTTCTTTACCACCGTTGTGATTTAAAACTCGATCAAACGAAAAAATAGCGACACTAAAAAGAGACAAACACATACATCTATAGGATTTAGTCTCTGACAGAATGAGATAGTATAATCTGTCTCCTCTTTGTGCGGTGCTTCGTAGTATCCCCAATCTTGTCTGCTTTAGTTTTTGGAAGGTTTCACTTCTACCGCGTGTAAATTGCACACTCTGATTTTTTCATTAGCACCACGCAGGAGGCCCTGAGGAAAATAATTTTCTTTTAGGGCCTTTATCATCTTTGGGGATGCTGTGTGGAGGGTCTAATTAAGGAATGGAATCAGAGGAAGTTCTGGGAAGGAAAAAGGTATGAGGGGTGGGTAGGAATCTGGGGTCAGTGTGTCCAGGAATGGCGGACATATGAATTCATCCCTCCAACTGCGGTGAAAGGCGATGGGTCGAGATAGAGGTCAAAGTGCCTCCCTCGACCGGCCTCTCCCTATCCGGCCCGCCATGCAACAGTTGGGCAGATGCATCTAGACAAATCTCACCCTATGATCCCAGGCACCCCTGTTAAGTGATCAAACGTAGCGAACCACCTGGGGTTGACCAACAGCAGATGTGTTGGTTATATTGATGGTTCCCGGACGGCGGTACCCGTACCTGCCTCCCAACCGACAATAAACCATTTAACAAGTTCAGCATTCCATTCAATTGATTGAATATTCATACCCGAATCAAATTTGCAATTTCGTTTCATTTAAGCTTTGGAAGGTTTTCAATATTTAAAATTCGATTAGTCCCCGAGTCCGGAGTCCGGAGTCCGATGGAATGTTCTCCCGTTCACAGAGGTTTCAAATGGCCATAGCTTGTTCAGCAATTATTTAAATCCCGGATTAATACCCACATCCCCCGTCCATTCTCTCCCACCCTCCCCACACTCCCACCCTCCCCACACTCCCACCCTCCCCACACTCCCACCCTTAACTGCTTCTCTCCTCCCGGACGAAGCAACCCCCCAGGCCTCGAGGCTTTATGCCTTTTAGCCCTTTCTTAACGTGCATATTTGTGTCCGTTTATTGAATAGCAAACCTCAAATATTCGAAGTAAACAAAAGTTTTGCGGGTATTTTCCAGCTGACTTGACGCTTTTCGAAAGAAAGTGTCTGGTTAACGAATTTTCAAACGAACAAAGTTGCTTGAGCTTTAAATAAGTTTAGGAGTTAAATTCAGAATCGACATTCCGCGTCCGGCTTGATTAAAGCTCTTAAAGCTATTAAAGCTCTAAATACATAATGCTCTCTAGAAATACCTTCCATTGAATGGAAATCAGTCGCCACTGACTTTAGTACTTTGTCGTTCCAGTCAATGCCATTCAAAGAAATAAATTGATTCTCCCTGCATGTCCTTTCCCGTCCGTCCCCCTTCCCCGCCTTCCCCTCCCAATATATGAAATGCATACATTTTCATTTATACAAATTTTATAACGCCATAGCTTACCATTATATACAGCCTATGTTACTCGCTGATAACGTAGCTTTCTATTGGTGAAAGCATTTTTATAGTCGGTTTAGTGGTTTAGGCGTGAAAGCATAAAAAACAAACACACGCACATTCGCATTTATAATATTAGTATGGATGGATCTATACTAGCTGTGGTACCCGGCTTCGCTCGGGGAGTTGATGTAAGATTGAACTGACGTTCGAACCCACGATGGATCTTGCTTAATATATACTTACCCCACTCATACAAAAAGACTTCGAATGGTCCACAATGTTCTAGATTCTAGAACATTCCACAATATTCGAGAGTGTTCTGGAATGTTCCCGATTCCCTATTCCTGGACATTCCAGAATGTTCCGGAATGTTTCGAAATGTTGTGGAATGCTCTCGAATACTCTCGAATGTTTTGGACTATTCTAGAAATTTCTAGACGGTGAAACTTCCAGCCCTTATGTCTTTAAAAGCACGCCCTCCATTTAAAAACGGAAACCTTCTTCATGGATGGGATATAGAGGGCTACCACAGCATATGAATCCTTTGCTCATACCAGGGGTCCTAGCATGGTCGGTCGATATAGGTTTTATCGAAAATGTCGGTAACTTGACATCGCTCCCGAGCACGACTGCAGGCCGCTAACGAGCAAATAACAGTTCACATCGACTAAGGGTTCCTAATTTATTTGACATAAACTGTTATTTCTTCGTTAGCGTCCTGCAGTCGTGCTCGGGAGCGATTTCAAGTTACCGACATTTTCGATAAAACCTATGTCGATCGACCATGCTAGGACCCCAGGCCCCCTAGCATGGTCGATCGATATAGGTTTTATCGAAAATGTCGGTAACTTGCGATCGCTCCCAAGCACGACTGCAGGCCGCTAACGAATAAACAACAGTTTACGTCAAATATATTTGGAACCCCTAGTCATTGCGAACTATTGTTTGTTCGTTAGCGGTCTACAGTCTTGCTCGGGAGCCATCGCAAGTTACCGACATTTTCGATAAAACCTATATCGATTGACCATGCTAGGACCCCAGGACTCGTTTCTGAGTTTTAGCGGGACGCACACTTTTGTACAGTTTCTTTTATAATATACTAGCTGACCCGGTCACGTGTTGCTGTGGCTAACGAAACACAACGCCATCTACAAGATGGTTACCCAACCTTTTACTCATACCGCCATCTGTTAATTTGCGTACAAATCAAATCGATCAGTCGCTCCATTAATATTATTATAGCGAGTTCCCGGTATGTGTTGCTATGCCACTTAATAAAGATTTTTCTAATTTGCGTGTCCTTTCCCATTCGTCCCGTTCCCTTCCGCCTCCAATTCCTCTCCCGCGTCTCATTCCCCTTTCGCATTCCTACTCCGCCTTCCCTCTCCCCACTCCCCTCGCCCGCTTCCCCCGTCCCGCGAACCCCCCTCCCGAGTTCCCCTCCCCCTTCCCGCATTCCATTCACTCAGTCCCGATACATTCAGTTTTCGAACTGCTTTCTCTACTATAATTTTTCTCGGCTTTTCTCTACTATAATAAGTATCTATTCTTCATATAAACCTTTCTCTTGAATCACTCTAACTATTGGTGAAAACCGCATGAAAATTCGTTGCATAGTTTAAAAGATCTATGCGCACATACATTTTGAGCGACTTTATTTTATACTATGTAATGATATTGATTTTATTAACCCAATGTTTTCGCGAACAAATCTACTAAATAGTTCCATACTTAATAATTTAAATGCAGTAACCAAATTTCTTTGCGATGTTTCAAATTAGTTACCTAACTAGGTACCTTAGTTCGATTATAACATTTACTCAACATTAAAAATATATATTATATTATATAAGTTGACAATTTTTTTACCAACGCAAATTCTGGTAATTTATTTACTTGAAACACCTGAAATTATTTTTTCACTAAGCAGAAGCGTGAACTCTTACTTTTATAATATTATTTAAGGTATCTCACTAGTTTTATTTGGTCCCAGCGCGGCGGCCCTGTCTTATATAACGTCTCCTATATATAATTTTATTACACATAAAGCTAAATGATTAATCGCCTCAGCGAATGGCGGTGGGGTGTTCCCGCTTCGTTTTGGGAAAACACGCGTACAGCTTTACTGGGCTACTGGGCTACAGTGGCCGTAAACCTTCCGCCCTCAAATCCGTCTAAATTTTACCCCCTTCTCGCTCTGAATGGTCTCTGAATCTCAAGCGCTTTTTATAAACCCCGAGCTTTGGCTTTTATTCACAGAGTGAGCTTTTAACAATGATAGTTTTTTTTAACACGCCTGTCGAAATTTTCGTATCACGTCTCTGTAGGTATTGGTTTTGATGTAAACAGCTGCAGCAAATTTTATTGAAGTACTGACGCAGACCCGTGCAAAATCACAGGGAAATTTAAAAAAATAGTGTGTTCAAAAAATAATTGTGGTTTCCACGTTATTTGCTTTTTAACAACTAGGTGATATCACTGAATGAGCAATAAATGTTTATAATAATAACCGAATGGAGACACCCAATCATATTTCTGTTCTCCTGGCGTTTTGTTCTTGTTGGTGTTGACTAACTAGATGAATAATTTGTAAAATTAGCGCCACTGCTGGAATTAACACAAATTCTATGACATTTATGCCCTCTGTTTGTTACTGTCGCCAGGTTCACGTTCTGACGTCTATTTTATATATGTATATAAAAGAGCCGAGCAGAATTATGAAAAATATCTGGATATTGTAATTTCAAATACCAACTCGTATTTCTGTGCTCCTGGTATTTCGTTCTGGTCGAATGTCGAGGAATTCTGGCTGGAGAGGTCAAAAGACCTCCTCAACCAGTCTCTCTCGATCTGGCCCGCCACGTGGCAGGTGGGCAGACACACGGCCGCCAAGCCTTGACAAACCTCACCCCTAGAACCCGGGCATCCCTGCTAAGTCACCAAACGTAGCGAACCACTTGGGGTGACCTACGGCAGAGGGATTGGTTATCCAATAAATGTTTTTCGGAGCGGCCGGATTGCAAGATTACATTTTGGGAGGGTTTTAATTCATGACACAATAAAATATTTGAGATTTAAATTGTTGTTCAAACGGACATTAACATTAGCGTGCTATTTGCGGTGCATTTTGGACAAATGCAAAAAAAATATCTTTGAGGTACAAAATAATTTTGATTTTGACAAAAACAAAACAATCAGCGCATTAACATTTGACGTTTTTGAATTTTTGTAATTCACTCACTATTCAATATTATATTTAACACAATATTGCTGCAGCTCTTTGAAAATATGATAATTCATTCTATACAAATGATATGTATGAGGAAAAGAATTTTCTTTATAATTTTATTTTCGTGAATTTTTCCGATGTATTAATAACTATTCTGCTATTCGGAGCGGAGACAAATTCAACAAATCAAATATCATAAAAATCGGTCAAGCCGTTCTTGGCTTGGTACTAAAATGGTACTAAAATGAGTTCTTCTGTCATCCCGACTCTGGATTGTTACCGACTTCTTATTCCATCTATTTGCGCTTTTACATTGGTTAGCATTATCAAAATGTGACTCGGTCACAAACAGGATATAAATTCAAAGAGGAGTACATAAATAAACGAGAAAGATCTGGAAGGTTCACACCGTTCACAGTGGCGGTGTTGCCAGCGAATGGAAGCAATTTCCATAACTTAATTAGTTTGTTACGCACATTATGATATACTGTTCAGTTGGTCGTGACGCCTGATTGGATAAGCGGCAACTTCGTAATCCGCGAATAATAATTCTTCTCTGAATAGATAATGCTATAAATTTAATTACCAATCCGTGTAAGGCCGCGATCCCGTAACGGCTTTAAATCTCCCCAGTAACCACTTTACCAACTCCTGATTCTGAGGCACGGCTAGAGAACTTTGTCCCCAAATTCGTGGATTCATATTACTTAAGTTTTTCCGAAAGCAATCGGCTCTCAACGCATTTCTACAGAGTGTCCGGAAACGCGTAACTGTTTTAACTGATGAATGTCCTTGTCGTTATATGATATTATTTGATTACTAGCTGAAGTCCCCTGCGTTGCCAGGGCTTTACGCAGAGTTTTTCGAAATTAGATGTAGACAGTAATATTCCTCTTATTTTGAACATCAAAGGTGCAAAATTTCATCTAGAAGTTTTAAAATTCTACTTTAACGTGTGGGTAAATACGATGGGGTCGTTTTTCGAAATTTCATGTAGACAGTGACCTTCTTATTGTTTTACAAGCCAAGGGTGCGAAATTTCATCAATCTCAGAATAAAACTGCAGTTCAACCTTATTATGTCCACCGCCCACTTTGAGATTTTTTTTTCTAGAGTCCCCAATTTTTTCACTTATAGGGGAAGAGGGTGGGGAGCTCAACTGTCACGGAATCAATAATTCGATTAAGAATATCTTAAATTATTTGTCATACCTTTGGTTTAGCAAGTTAAAAAACAAGTTCATTTGTGATAAATGAATTTGTATTTAAGTACCGGCTTGCTACCTCCTGTATTGTTCCTTCTTGTATTCTTGATATAGTGTCAATTCTTAATAATAATAATTCACAAAGGTGATTGTATAATAAAAAAATAAAAAATTTCATATCATTCAATTTAATGTAGATCTGAATGTAATGGAATCTTTCAGTTCAATTTTCATCCACTTCCCGAACTACCGACATACATGAATTGTCGCACACGTGATAAAAATTATTCCAATACATTCAATAACGAAAATTAACCAATATTAAAGTTTAGGTACTTTGCTTAATTAGTATCTACGTAGACCATTTTTTTACCTGCCCACCTTTGTCTTCTACTGCCCCCCTGAAAGTCTCGAACGTCCTCAAGAGGGCGTTATCGCCCACGTTGAGAACCTACGCTATAGATTGATATATGATTTCTACCTGTGAATAATTTCTAATCGCAATAATTCATAATTTATTACGCCGTTGTCGAATGGAAGATATTTCAATAGTAGTCTGATGAAAGACAACAATTCAGAGTTGAAATGTTGCTTTAAAAGACTTGCTGATATATCCGAATATCCATATACCATATCCTATACCTTTAAACCTTTATCATATCCAACCAATATTCGTCTCTTATGAGGTTGCCATAGTCCCACTGACTCCGGGCACTCTGAACTCCTATATAATATTATAATATTGCTGGTTAAACTCCTTTGTTAACAATTTACTTATCGAATACTCATACCTACTTGTGTTATGTCTTTCATACTCTGTTTATTATTTTATGTACTATGAACTTGTTATGATGCTCCTGTACAATTTACCTTACATGTAAAAGCCATCAAGGCGTAAACAAATAAATAAATATGTCTTCACCTTAAAAATGAATGTAAGTGAAACCGTGAAGCAACTTTCAAGTCTCAAGTATAACTGTAAATATAATATTCCACACTTTTAGTTAGGGACCGGAGGCTTCCCGGCCGCCGTGGAAAGCCTTTTTCATCATTTTAATATTCCTTAATAAAAGTGCCGACGTCACAGTCAGGCCTTTCAACCCTTTATAATAAAACACCACCGAAGACTGTTACGCTCTCCAAAGGGACCGTAATATAATCATTTCCAACACACTGAGAATAACGGTGTAGCTTTTTACTTCATTTTTGAAGTGCTTATATTTCACTCTTTAGAATCGCGTAGAAACCGCTGGCGTGCGTTCAAAGACCAACCCCATCCATAGAGACGCTGTTCTGTGATTTCTTTATCAGCAAAATATCAAATTGATGATTTTTCTTTACCAGATTTTTTTCTTATGAAGAAATATAAATCTTTAGTTTTATATTATTACCATTTTGGCTTAGTCTGTTTTTCTGATTCTCGTAAATATTGATTTTATATTTCACTAAAAATAAAATCAAAAGTTTGCAAAAAGTAGGTTTTTCAGCCATGATGTTCTCCTTCTTCCAGGGCCCCGACTTACGGCAATCTTTCCCAGCATTATGAGATGCAAGATCTCGTACTTCTCTGGATGTCTCGTCACATGTCCTAGATATTGAAGTTTACGGATTGTTATTGTTTTAATTTTTTTATTTTTTATTTTTATTAGAGATAATATATTACAAAATTATTACATAAAATTTATAATACATTACTCCCAATGAGTTTAATAAAACTCATTTTGGGAAGGACAACATTATACATCTAAAGGAAAATTATTTTTACATAAGAACACGGAAATCAATGAACAATACATAGATTTTTAAATGGACTAGACACACTTGATACAGGTAATTGAAGAATATACAAGAGTTACAAAGGAAGACAGATAAATTCGTCACCGGTTAATAAAGTTGCTGAGAAAATATCCTTTTAGAGCCTTTGCCAATATTTTTTTGTTTGATTCTGGTAGTTTTAGGACATTAGGTAATGCGTTGTATTGCGTATGTGCGATGTATTGTAAGGAGTTAATTCCAAATTTAGTTGTGTGTGTAGATGACGATAGGTGTATTTGATTTTGTGATCGTGTTTTGTGCTGGTGTATATCGGAATTAAAGGCTGGTTTAGTGGTGGTGTGTGACGAGTGTTGAATTATTTGTAGGATGGCAGTGGTGATGCTATATTTTGGCAGAATGGTAAAGGGAAGAATTTGTGTCAGTGAGTAATAACTTAATAACTTCTTTTTCTTTATTCATCCGAACCATAACATTTTCATTCGTAACTCTGTCCATCCAGCTTATTTTGAGTATTTTAACTTCCTTTTGATGATAAAGGTCTATATTTTCGGGATGTTCAATGAAATGTAATGAAATTCTTATATATTTCTTACATTATATACTTTTTTTATCTCAAAAACATGCAGTAACGTAACTTTAAAAAGCCCTACTGCAAATCTAGAAAATTGCATATCCGACATTGTTTTTCGGGACCGTCAAATTGGCCGCCTTAGATAAAGCTGGGGAACACAAAAGCTTAAGAGACGGCAACTGAAGTGGTACAAGGATTCAAAAGGCAAGTAATGAACAAGGGAAAAGAACCAGTGTTTTAACCAACACCTTTTGGGTCAAGCTCTGCCTCTTTTTATTAACCACTAGCTGAAGTCCTCGGCTTCGCCCGGGTTTTAAACAGAGTTTTTAGAAATCGGATGTAGACAGTACAGTAAATTTTCCTCGCACAAATTTCCTATGGTGAAGGGGTGAATTTCCTATTTCAAAAAAAAATATCTTATTTTGGATGTCAAATTCACCAAGAAGTATCTAAATTCTGTTGTGAGGTGTGAGAAAAGGTAATGGGAGTGGTTTTTCGAAATCTCATGGACAGTGACCTTCCTATTGCTTTGAAAGTCAAGTGTGCAAAATTTCATCAATCGGAATAAAACTTTAGATTTGTATAAAAATCAAATTGACACCGCTCGCCAGGGTGACACAGGGTGTTAAAGGTACTTGACTTAGTTTAACCAGTGATTCCTGACATTATTTGGAGTAAGAAATTTTGGTGTCCGGTGACTTTTTCAAAGACTTTTTTCAAAAATTTTTCTTCAAAATCAAACAAAAAAAATCTTCCGCATGTTGTAACTGGTCACTCTGCCGAGTAACTGCCCATCCTCTTACCCCGCCCCTAACTGTTCAACAACTACTATTTTTTATGTTTTTGTACAAAACACATAAAAAATGTCACCGGAGACCAAAATTTCATTTATATTTTCCAAATACTGTCAGGAACTGGTTAAAGTAAGTCAAGTACATACGTCCCTGTATAAATAGAAGATAGATTCAGAAAAATAGTTTCTTATAAATTTTATTCTGGTAAATCCATGGCTTTCCTTCGTAATATTCGCGTGTGATAACAAGAACACATTTGTATGTAAATCTACTTTATTATCGTCACAAATGTAACTGCCAATACCCTGGAAAATACTTTTTTTTCATCATTTTACAGTTTTTAGCTCTGAGCTCATAAATATGTTGTAGACAGGTAGGTCTGCGACAATTTTTTGACACTTGTTTAAAACAATTTTTTTTACATATTCTGTTTTTTAAATTAAATTTTTGGCCATTACAGTATTTTTGCCTTCCTTTATTTTGCGAATCTTCCTTTTAATCTGGTAAACAAAAATAATTAAATCAATTAGCGAGCTTGGTTGAAAAAAATGTAAAGAAATAGTGATCACGTTTCTAATTTGTAAAAGCGTTAAATATTGTCTGTAATTCTGTCTTCGAAAAGCCCACCAGAGCAGTTAGGCGATTAATTAAATGAAATATTATCATTTGACGCACTTCTATTCCTTTCCCTCCGCCAAGTTAAAATCTTTCTACGGCGGAAGTTGAATAAATTTGACTCATAATTTCACTTAATAAAATATTCATATTTTCTGAGCGATTTTATCTGTTTCTTTTGCAAGACGCAAAAAATCGGTTCCTTAACAAGAGTTGTTTGTTTCGCTTCTTGAATGTTGATGTTGTTTGTCAGCTATTCTTTTCTTTTTTTATGAAGTGCCAATTTGATTCCATTACATGTCGCCCACAAGGCGGCTGCTGCTGCTTCTTTTATTTATTTTTATGATCTTTCTTTCCTTTTATCCTTTTTTTCTTCTTATTCGTCTCTTTCCGTGACCTCTCTCTTTCTCTCTCTTCTCTTTACCCTGGTGTTACGACAGATTCCAGATACTCCTCTGGGAAATCTTTTTTCCATTATTCCGGAAGAGGACATTTGTGCGACAGGAAAAGTCGACGTTTTTATGCGTTACCTTCGATATAGAATTCGGTTCCATGACAACTCAACAGTGTGGAATTTCAACAACATTAAAAAAGTTATTAAAAATAGCCTAAAACCTAACCTAACGTAACCTATTTAACCTGGTTTTATTTATTTAACAACTTTTCAAAGGAGTAATGGAGTGCCACTTTGTTGAGTTGTCCGGTCACCATAGAATTCACCGTTTTCTTTCCTATGTAAGTTCTGAGGGAAATTATTATTATAACTGTGTGGGGTTAATATAAAAACAAGTGCCATCGAGCAACGACGGTTTGCAAATAATATCGGCTACTGCTGATGTGTGTATTATTTTACTGCAAGAATATTAATTAAACAGAATTATTACACCATTTTAAACAGTGAAGGTTACTTAGCGCAGCATTTTGTTGGTAATTTGGCGGTCTCGCTCCCCGGCCTGTACTCTAATCGATCTTCTTGCGAAAAAAATGCATTCTTTCTATAAAGCTCTTCACGAAACTGTGTTGCAACCATGAAATTAAACCATTCTTTAAACCTTATAATTGCGGTGTTAATAATACACGGCGCGTAAGGTAGGAATAGTTAAAAACGAGTGTGCTTTAGACCATACAACTGAAGTAAAACTTCACTAACTTATGAAAGAACATATGACATTGACATTGACATTGGGGTGACATATGACCATGGGTTGACCTACGATCGTGGGGTGACCTACGACCTTGGGGTGATCTATGACCGTGGAGTGACCTACGACCTTGGGGTATCCTACGATGGGGTGACCTATGACCTACCACCTTGGGGTGACCTATGACCTTGGGGTGACCTACGACCTTGGGGTGACCATTCTTATCCTTATCACTCCCCAAGTCAAGCGTGCGTAAAGGCCCGTCCGTTCGCCTCTCCATCGATCACCGGAGATTTTATAGTGTGAAACCGTGACGAATGGTAATCACAATATAAGCATCCCCATTGTCGCCTAATGACGTCACAGTGCACGGTGACATCCCCGACAACTAAATATAACTTTGATTGCAGTTAGTCCCCGCCCAGACCCGTGGCGGGGCGCTAGGGCGGCTAGGGCGGCTAGGGCGGCTAGGGCGGCCGCCCAGACTCGTGGGCGCCGCGCGTGGCCCGCCCACGCCGGATGCAGACATACAAATCGTCCGTAGCGTACCCGACTAAAGGACTGGTGGAAATACATCCTTAAACTTCCATAACATCCGAACTTTTATTTTACCGATTTATTTGCTAGCTTTTAATCCGTTGTTTTCCTGGAATAGAGCGTAACAAAAGTATCCAGTCGTATTAATGCAAAGGCTTCATTAAATTTTTCGATTCAAGATATTCGCCGTCTCAGATAAACTACCTCGAAAATCGATAGACTTTTAATCAGAACGGAAGTACCTATTATTAAGTATTATGTTGTTGAAAATTTTATATTTTATTTTTAGGGTAGTTACTGAAAACAATAAATTATTTTTGATTTTAATAGTCTCTTGGATATTTTTGTCTTACACCATTTTAGAGTTTTTCTTCTAGGATATCAGTACTTTTACCGTAAGGCGGTCTAGACTACATTATATTTATTTATCCTTCATAATACATTTTAACCACTCGGCCTGGAGAGTAATTTCGCGGAAAGTCAAAATATTTCCGCTTTGCAATAAAATCCAAATTAATTGAGTATTTCTGAACACATCCGAAAACCACAAACTGTTTTCGGAAGGTGATGTAGTACTACGCTTTCAAATTTTATTTCGAAATAAACATATAGTTTTTGAAACATGAAAATTTTGAATGCAAACATAAAACTGTTTTTAAAATGGCTCACGTTACGCTTTTTATAATTAAAATTACTAATAACGAAAAAAAATAAAAACGCACACATATTTTATTACGCAAATATATTATAAACGTTAGCGTTTACTCACTTTTTGTCGTTTTATGTAAAGATAATTAATAAAAAAATTCCAATAGTTTCATCATTTTATTTTTCAAATTGCAGCTAGCTAGCTAGGTATAGGTATATTTTGGTTATTTTCTGGTTACATTTTTAAAAATTTTAATATAAAACATGGCGTTTTCTCTTTCTAACACATTTAAGATCATATTTCTAACCATTAGTAAGAGAGACAACGATTTCTATGAGACCTATAAGAGTTATTCCGAAAACCGAACAAATTAGCCTGAAGGGTTAATTTATGGCACGATCAAGTGAATCAAATATTTGTGTCAGAATAACGATATCCCATTCCCCTCGTCCTGATTTTGCCTTTTACTTTGTGAAGGTAATTTGTGCACTCTGTAATTTTTAATAGAATACCCCCTTACTAATTAATATACGTGAGTTTAAATACAACTACTAAACAACCATTTTAATGTAGGGTAAATGGTTGTTTTATACGTTGAAGCCTCCCTGCCTGCCTCCCTAAAGGAAAGTTAGTTTTGTATAAACCAAATCGGAAAATCAATGTAATAAATTGCGAATACCACCTACAGCCCTACACACTTTTAAACATTTCTGCTTTGTTTAAAAAATATGTATTGCTATCTCTAATACATTTTTTAATCGCTCAAATCGTATCCTGTTTATTTTTGTCCTCGACAAATGAAATTCAACATAATCGCTTGCCATTAATTACAGTGCTAAAGTTCTGTGCCTAAAAACACTCTATTGGTTAATGAATGCCTCCTACCCTCGTTGGTTCACGAAATAAATAGATTTAGTTGGAAAACGGACTAGTGGAACGATCGGTCGGGTGACTAGCCGGAAAATATAAATTGACAACAGAGGGGGTTGGTTGGTTTCTCATGCAAAAAGTCGATATAAAGCGATATGCCCGCAACACGTAAATCACCACCGACTGTGCATTCAGTGAGGACCTAATTCACGAACAGCAGTGCAAGTAAAAAGAAAATACTGTAGACAATCTTAAGCCAAAGCGCATTCCGAATTTCTACCGTTTTATGACATATCACTCTTGAACGCTTAAAGTTTTTAAATTTTTTTTAAATATGTCATTCTTGAAGATAATATCTATACATTTGCCTCGCCGAAATTATATATGAAATTCCCTCGACAGAAAAAATCTCAAAGTAAGCTCTGAAAATTATTAGAAACAAGTTTTTTATTTTTTTTATTTATTGTTTTATTTTTTAGAAAAAAATATCCTTACATTGGGTACCCCGTTCTAAGGTCATATTGTACAAGTTTTCGTGTTTGATATAAGTAAATACCTATGTTAAAATATTACAAGAGGAAAATTATAAAGTTAAATTTAAAAGAAAGTACAATACAAGCATTAATCTTTGTTTGGTTGCAAAATTGTATCTATATTCTTCCTTCCCATGTCCATAATCGTTAATAATTCACAGTATTTATTTTAATGCCTCGAAAGACACTTTACATGAGAATTTTATGCTATTTTAAACGAGTCGTGTTTTATTAAACATTTTCACAATTTTCGCCTAAATATTAGCGCGCTCCCTCTAACATTCGTTTTTACATATCTCCCCTTCTTCTTCTTTTTGAGCGCTTACTACCGGCTCTTAATGCTATAGCACAATTTTAGATTAATCTTTACTACGAATCGGCTTACAATCTAAATACAAAAAATATGCTTGTGATAAATTGAAGATTTTCGTACCGTTTCCACTGCGTAGAATTAAATAAAATTGTTAAATACTTAATAAAAAATATAAGCGTTAAACCGATGAAGAATGAATTTTTCATTAGAAATATAAGAACAAAATTTTTTTTTTTAAAATACTATTTTATCTCTAAAATTATCTATGACAGTTTCCATTGATTATGTTTTTTTCTTTCTTATAAAATTATTCACAAAATAAATTAAAAAAAGTATTTTGGCACTTGAAATCGTGACCCCGTAGCTTTCTTTGCCAAGATATTTTTATGCCTATTTATCTATGTATATTCGCGGCGATATAAGGCACACTAAGAATACACGCAGTTTCGGCTTGTGGCTTCCTTTTAGTGGATTTAGTATGAATTGCACTATTCCAATTGTAAATTGCACTATTCCAAATAACTTTTCTCATTAGACAATAAGGGAGGCGAGTTTGGGTACCGCTGCACCGAGAACCATTTACTGGATAAGCAATACTTCTGCCATAGATCACCCAAGTGGTTCGCTTCGTTGGGTGCCAGGGTAATGGGGTGAGATTTGTCCGGGACTTGTCGGTGGATGCATCTGCCCACCTGCTGCGTGGCGGGCCGAATCGAGAGAGATTGGTTGAGGGAGGCCTTTTAACTTTCCAGCCGGACTCTTTCGACCCATCAGCATCGCCTTGCACCGCTGTTGAAGGGATGAATTCATACGTCCGTCACTCCTGGACACACTGACCCCAAGATTCTTACACTTCCTTCCCTTCCTTAAAAAGACCCTCCACACAGCATCCCGTAAGATGCCGTAGGCCCTGAGGGAAATTATTTTCCTCAGAGCCTGTGTGGAGCTAATGTATAAAAAAAATCGTATTAAATTAATCCAATATATATTGCAATGAAAACGAACTAAAATCATTTGCCCCCTCCAAAGTGTGGGAATATACCTCCCGTCCACTTAGCGTTACAATGTTATTTTGACAACCCCTTTCAAAAACGTAATTTATTGCTTTTCCCGAGTGTCTTACCAAATAGCTTAGAAATCGTTTTGGCAATTTCAACTTTTTTAGAAACACGCTAGTTAGTTCCGTTCATCCTCTTCTGTCTATCAAATTAGTTTGTTTTTAGAACCACTCCAGTCATGTGTTGTTTGTATGAATGAGTTTCCCTTCCAATTTAAATTTAGCCTTTGTATGTGCTAATTTTAGCAGTAGTAGGCTTTATTATTAGTAACTAATTAAGCGGCTTCGTTTCAACTGTCAACAGATTTGCCCCCCCCCTCCCCTCCCCCTACCACCCACATCGGATTTGTGAAGAGACTCACTTATCTCTGTGTTTTTCTGCAAAGTTTTGGTTTTAAATTTAAGGATTGCTGTAAGTGAACGCTTCATTGTTGTTCGTTACTTGAGTTTTCTAGACCTTAGTTAGCGGAAAATATGACGAGACAATGTGTTCATACTCTCTTCTGAAGAGAGTAACATTTCTATAATACCATAAAAACCCGGAGAAACTCGTAACCGGAAGAGTAACAAAATAGGCATTTCGAATTTCTACCGTTTTATGACATATTTCTAGTTTTTAAGTTTCTGAAATAATATATGTTATTTTTTAAGATAATATCTACACCTACGCTTGCCACGCCAAAACGGTAATTATATGAAATTCCTTTGATACAAAAAATCTCAAAGGTTTGGTCCAAAAATTATTATAAGCACTTTTTCTTTTTATAGTAATATATATATATATGAAAATATTCACATTTTGTTTCTTTAGACGCCATTTAAAACATTTTTAAGCGAGTCGTGTTTTATTAAACATTTTCACAATTTTCGCCTAAGCCTTATCGTTATTAGTATCTGCGCGCTCCCTCTAACATTCGTATTTGCATATTTACCCTTCTTATTTTTGAACCCTTACTACCGGGCCTTAAGACGTCGCTACCCGAATTTCTACCGTTTTCTCGTAAACTTCCCTTAAACATTTGAAGTTTTTAAGCTCTTAAAAAAATGTATGTTATTTTTTAAGATAATATCTAGACATTCGTCGCGCCGAAACGCAAATTATATAAAATTTTCTCGATAGAAAAAAATCGCAAAATATGCTCCAAAAATTATTAAAAACACGTTTGTTTCAGTTATTTTACAAGTTATATGTATTAAATAATTCAGTGTTTCTTTAAATGCTGTTTAAGACAATCCCCGCTAGATTTTTGTTCTATTTTAAACGAGTCGTGTTTTATTAAACACATTTCACAATTTCGCAACGATTTTTTCACTTTACATATTAGCGCGCATCTCTAACATTCATAATTACTAATTACATATCGCTTCATCTTCTTCTTTTTGTGCGCGGTTGCGGGGCCTTAAGAAGTGCTACTGGTGTCCATGTGACATTTTGCTACCAACCGTATCAACTAAGGGAAGTAGTCCATATAACATTGCGTTCATGCGGGATCGACGAAATTAGAAATTAACCCGTTTTGAATAGTAAATAGATAACTGAGTGTTGTAGATGCAAGGTATACCCATCTGAACCGTTTTTCATTGAAAAGCTCGGCCTTGACTGCTAGACCTGTTGTTGTCATGCAAATTCTCCCCACCTAATTGAAATATTGAAGCCCCCATCTTTTGTTCGCCACGTGCTTATTAGGATTTGGGTCTCCGTTGCGTGTCTCTTTAAATTCTCCGAAGCGCCGGAATTCCTCCCCCGGTCTAGTGCCAAGTACCTAGTACCTAGTACCTACCCAGTACCCAGTACAAAGTGCTTCAGGCTATGGTGGGCGCCATGGGAGCTCGCGCATTCCAAAGCCATGGGCGCTTATCCCTCTCGATACACCCCGCTCGGTTGACAATTACCGTAAATCAGATTTCGTAATTTACAGAGAAAAGTTCTTCCGATTCTATTCCGTTCCTCTGTCGTACATTATTTATAGCTCCCGCTCGTAACTAGCTTCTTTCCTCGGGGGAGTTGAGGGAGGGATAACCCTCCCCCCTCGCCTCGAGGTTCTCCCCCTCCAGAATTAGTCTCAAGGCCAACCGTCGGGGCGGCCACGGAGGTTAGTGTGTATTTTGCGAATTCTGTGAACCTTCTACAACCACCTTCTGCCACCCATATTATTTTTGTTCGTGTGGCAGGGATCTTTTTCGGAACCGGAATAAAAAATACTGGATGAATGGCGTTTTTTGCGGGTAGAAATAGGTTTTATGACCTCGCAAAGAGCTAAATCCATTCTCCTCCAGCTGATCATTTTAATATTGTATCGTTTTTGGGCGTCGTCGGGCTTTCAGATACGAGCTTTTTATTCAAATTCACCCACAATCGTTGAGGTCGTATTACGTACGAGTATATCAACACTGAATTACTGTTTATCGATGAAGCGAAATGGAAACACATAATTCCAAGAAAACGAATAGGGTCTAGAATAAATTTATGTTTATTCTTGTTTAACACTAAAATCGATCGTATCACATTTCGCATAACATGTTTAGCCGACCACGATGTAACTGTTTGCTATTCAGGGAAAGTTCCCGTCGAAGGTTGTGTTTTTCTTTTCCCCTCTGATTGGCCGCGAGCCAGAAGGGTTCCCCAGATCCTGCCTAGAGTGCCCATAAAACGGGCCCATTTCCTATTTTAATTTCATACTAGGAGGAATATCTGGCACTCGGACCATAACTTATAAACATTGCTTATTTTAATGTTGACAGTAAAGCCTTGAAGCGGGCCTTAATGTGCCCTGCAAATGAAACGCAAACTCACGGCAAACTTTTTGTGTTCTTGGCGGTAGTACCTATAATGTCTGGGGTAAATATTTTCTTTCCCAAGCACTCAAATTCTGAATGTGCCGAGCGCAAAACATCGAGTAATGAATTGTCCTCCCTTGTGTTATTTCATCAATGGTGTATGTTGATTTCTTCCCTGGCGCTCTCCGGTTATTTTTGCTAGTAACATTGCCTCCATTCAATATTTCGAAAATGTTTACAAAAATACTATTAAAACGGAGACCGCTTATAATTTACATAATGCTTTCTTATTCCTAGAACGCCTCTCTAGGAATTTGCAATATTGTATTTTTTTCATTAAAAAAATACCGTTCCATCGTCATTAGTCATACACATCACTAGTTAAATATTCTTCTATCTAAGGGAACGTACCATACTTTTTTAACCCCCCCCCCCCCCCCCGGTGACCAAAAACCTAAGCAACCCGCCGCTCATTTGTATGGAGCGTGACATTTTGAAGACCCCCCCCCCCCCTAAACGTGTCACGTAGTATGGGTACGTTCCCTAAGCTAAGTTGATAGGGACAGAATCAGGTTGTTTAAAAGGCGAAGGTTACTGACCTCTAGCGTAACATTTCGGAGCTAGTTTATTATTGCAGATTTCCTACTTGCAACGGACAGTCGCACTAAATATCATAGCATAAAATAACAAAACATATAAGTAACACACAAAACCAATATAAAACACAATCACCCACAAACACACAACACGTATTAAAAATATCGTTTTTAACCTTATATAATATTATTTATTCTTAATTTTACGTTAATTCTAAATCTCTAATTTTTAAGTTTAATTTATCTTAATCGTATGTTTTTTATTTACTTTTTTCCTTTTTTTCACCAATATTATGTATATATATATTTATATGTATTGTGTATAATTTTGTATATGAAATGGAGGCCTCAGCACGGGTAAACCACCCAGTGAGGCCAACATCATTGAATTATGTAAAAAATGTAAATAATATTGCATCAAATAAATAAATTGAAGTGATAGTTGATAAAGCAGATTTCCGTATATCACAGTATTACATTGATGTGTCAGCCATTATTTATTTTGTTTGTGTGAGTCATTTTTTGGTTATAAATAATGTGTTCTTTAGAGAAAAACGCTTCTTATCTCCTGAAAACAGCTAGAATAAACTAGTTAATGGTCCGAAGACCAGTTTAGTGTTTGGTCGGGTCGGGAAAAATATTATTATTGTAACATGTGTTTATAAGTGAATAAATAAGTTGGAATTCGGCAGTGAAGAAATATTGTCTTTATTGAAGATCTTCTGCCACAAAAAACCAAACTTAACACAGGTCTTTAAATTCTTTGGAAACTGATTTCCCGCCACTCGGTTGTGCGGGAAACGCCTAACAAAGAACAAAGGCTGTGAAATTTCACGGTCACCGGGCGGAGCGGTACCTACCCGCACGGAGGTGGTAACGGAAAGCTATACATACTACGGATGTGGTAGTAGAAATATTAACCTGCTGCAGAGATTGGTGGTAGAAATACCTACGACGTACTCTGTACCTACTACGGATTTTGTAGTAAGTAGATTCGAGGGATAATTTTGCGAACATGTGTATTAAAATTTTTAGAACTATTAATTATATTACAATTTTTTTATTTGATGTCGACAATGGACTTTTTTATATTTACCGTGAGGATTCACGGTAACGGTAACGTGATGCCATAAAAAAGGCAATAAACATAAGTTCCTTACCGCAATATTGCTGCAGCTCTTTCAAAAGATGAGATACACAATGAACGTAGGTCTGTTCCCTCCAAAGGAAAAGTCATAATTTTCTCTCCGTAGACCCCTACCAATACTACTTGCCGTGACGGAAATTTTGAAAGTATGGAATATAGTTACAAGGATAATATTGAAGTGTGAGTGAGTAAAAACACACTAAATGACAACAGTCGAAAATAAGACAAACGGTGAATCTATGTCTGCACCCCCCCAAAGGAAACATACAATCATTTTCATACATCTCCCTCACACGTATAAAGAAAATGAAACGCAATTCCCGTCGCAAAAAGTAGTACTTTGGAGAAAACAGTCACACGTATTTTGTGTATCTCACCATTATTTAATGTGTTAGAAAGAGCTGCAGCATTATAGCGATAAGGGACGCATGTATATTGCCTTTTGCCGTCACGGTTACCGTGAATCGTCACGGTAAATATAAAAGCATCCATTCACACCACCACGATTGTGACGTTTTCCCCGAGGGATAAACAAAATGGAGGATAGTATGCCATATAACGGCTGTCACGCTATTGGCATCTTATTTGAATATACATTGTGGTATTTTGAAGCCTCCCTCCTCAAGGAATTCTCGTCTTTATAATGTCAGCTTTGGGTCAGGCCGAACAACCTACACGGAAAGCAATCAACCGAAAACTACCTAATCTAATAATCAAATTACTCGCATATGGTATACGTCGTCGGCCCAAAGTTGTCGAACAAATAATGCCGTCGAATAAATTACTCGGGAGTTCTGTATCTGCGGAGCGGGGGAGGGTGATGTCGGTTGCGTCAGAGACGGGTTCCGTCGGGCGCTTGCGTCACCCGTCCCGTCACTACCCCAACTGATCAGATTCGCCCCTCGCTTCTCACGTCTCGACATTCAACGTGTCCCCCGCCCCCCGCCCCCCACATGTCTGACCCACATCCCGGAGGATATAAATGCAGATAACACTGCCATCCATCGGAATCAAATTCTTTATCCCGGATTGATTTACAGGTTTTACTGCATCGAATACTAATTCGATGGATAGAACTAACTTTGGGCGCTGATTTTGGTGGAGGTAGTTCAAGTAAACGCCAACCGTGCGAATAGCATACGCTTTTAGGAAAGACATGTCTTTTTTTGATTTTTTCCGTCATGAAAGTTGGAATTTAAAGGGAAAACTCTCACACAGAAGGCCCAGAGAAAAATAATTTCTCTCAGGGCCTATGTCATCTTTGGGGATGCTATGTGCAGGATCTTTGTGAAATGGAAGGAGTGAACCTGGGTCTTGAAGAGACTTGTGTTGTAGAAAGGAGGAAAATAGGCCGGCGAATCGTTCTACAGCCGAGCTGTTGAGCTGACAAATATTTACTGTGAAAAAATGGTGAGGGCGCGTTTGGCGTGTTTCCTGACTGAGCACCCGTGCCGAAGGAATCAATGTTAGTACCTCGGAGCATCTTCCATTGAAATACCAGAAGCACAAGGACAGCATTCCTATCCGATGAATGTGTCTATCAAACGGACCGTAAATAATACTAACCGAAACTTCTGAATACACTGCAAATCTACATCTACAAATATATCACAGCCTGGATCAAAAATCAAAACACGTATTTCAAGAATTTACCAACTATTCATATGTACATATATAAGGTATATATATATATATATATATACCTTATATATATATTTTTTCTAAATAATCAATGTACAATTACCATTAAAATGTAAAAAAAAGAAATAAAAAACTTACTTTTTACTACAACACATAAATACTTGCCACACTTAATCATAAACACGTAAACACCTCAGCACAGGTTCTCCTAGTGAGGTGTTCACGAAACATACAATATTTCAAACCAACAGTTTCACCTTCTCAAACCTATCTTTTACCCAACATAATGAAATGTAATTTTAATATGTAAAAATATTTTCAAAATATATTATGTAAAAATGTTAATAATAAGGTAGAAACTGTATTATACAGGATATTAAGGGACGTACTTGACTTACTTTAATCAGGGATTCCTGACATTATTTGGAGTAAAAAATGTAAATAAAATTTTGGTCTCCGGTGACATTTTGATGTTTTTTTTTTTTACAAAAACATAAAAAAATGGTAGTTGTTGAACAGTTGGAGGCGGGGTAAGGGGTTCGTCGGACACCCGGCTGAGTGACCAGTGACGACATGCGGAAGAAATTTTTTTGTTGTTTGATTTTGAAGAAGAAAAAAATCGCCAAAAAAAGTCACCGGAGACCAAAATTTAATTTACATTTTTTACTCTAAATAATGTCAGGAATCACCGGTTAAAGTAAGTCAAGTACGTCCCTTAACACCCTGTATAGAAATAAATAAAATAATTAAACACTCAAGGGCACCCATCATTTTCCCTCTCAGGTTCTCCCGTGAAAACTACCACGAAAAAATCGAAGCTATTATTAAATGATTCTGTAATCCCCGAGTGTCCCTTTCCTTCTTTTCACGACATAAATGTATACACACCAAAAACTTTTAAGTGTTCTCATCAAAGGCAGTTTGGTTTTGTTTTGGAAGCTAGTGGAGAGACAACATCTATAAAGAGGATACATTTAAAAAGGATAATAGAAATGAAAAGCTAGATCAAAGACGTTCCCATGGCAGCATACAACACAAAAACAGTAGCTATAGCTCTGGTAAGCCAAGGGAAGTCCCGACGAGAGATAATGAGCAGTGGAACGGGGAGGTGGTCCTTAGAACCCTTCACACCATCCCCAGCGGCACAGTGGCTAGACGTGACCTCCATGAAGACGATGGGATAGTGGAGAAGAGACTTCTAAAGAACCCTGGGGACTAAGTACCTAAACTTCTGAATGATAAATGTGGTATCAAAGGTTGGCTATAATCAGGGCAATGTCATGCGGAAAATTCAGTGGAATCCTACCAATCTCAAATGTTTCAAAGTGTGGCGTTTTCTATTAGAACCGACTTGATAGATCTCTTTTGCATGTTGCAAACTTTTTTAATCTGTGAATGTTGTTGATCGTAGTTCTGATGCATCTGACGTACCGACTTCCTTCCTAACTAAAAAGTTGTTTTGCTTTATCTAGAACAGAATGCAATATCCATTATCCATGCGGGATGGTGCAATGTTTCCTGGATTACGTGTTATGTGTGAAGTGATTTTATTTTACTTCCTTCCGCTCTTTGACGCTTACATCCGTCACGTTGGTATTTATGTTTGAAATAATCGAAGGAACCTTGGTATTTTGTCAGAATGTTAGAAAGTATCCTAATAAATTTTTATAGAACGGTGGAAATAATTTTGAATTTAATGGTTTTATGGGGACACTCAATAAACACCAAAGATGTTTTTATCATCCAAAAGAGATTAAAAAGCCTACGAAAAATTACAAACTCTGATCACCTGGATTCATATGGACCCATATATAAAAATCTTAAACTTCTGACAGTGATAGATATATAATGTAGTTATACGTGTTAGTTCGGTCATCTCCAAAAAAAATCCCAGAAAAAAACTCGACACGTAAACACGCTGCAAGGTTCACATAGAATTTATTAATATCAAAATAAAAAAAAAATACATTTAAAAAAAAACTAGTGTGCTTCAGACCACACAACTGAAGTAAAACTTCTTTAGCTCCATCTATATGATAGGAAGAGAGAAAGAAAGTGTGCGCGCGCACTGCTCTCTCTTGCTCTTACAGTGTGATATAGACAATAGGCCTGCACTGTGTCGATATACGAAACGTAACTGGCTATGAGAGAAAGAGAGAAATAAAATGTGCGCTCGCACCTCTCTCTTGCCCCTACAGTAATAAATACGAAACGTAACTCTCTCTCTTTCTATCTTCACTAACTTGTATCTCCCTCTCAACTACCGTTCGCCTCGCTTTTCGTAACGCTCTCGTCACGCATTCGCTAGCTTACTCCCCAAGTCAAGCGTGCGTAAAGAAGTTTTACATCAAAATGACCCTACGACATGACCATTTAAGTATATTACAACCTTCCACGTAATATTAAACAAATAAACGGTATACTCAAATTTAAATCATCAACATCACTAAAAACATTAATTTTAAACAAATGTCATCTTTACATAGTATAAAATGAAGTCGCTCCCACCGTCTGTGCGCTTAGATCTTTCAAACTATGCGACGGATTTTCATGCGGTTTTCACCAATGGATAGAGTGATTCATGAGGAAGATTTTGCCTAAATTGGTTTAAATATATAAATAAAGGGAGCGGGCAGCGGGGAGCGTGTGGATTTGATTTCAGACGGCGTTGGTTATAAATGTTGGTTAATGTCGTGGCGTTGTTTCCTTAGCCCCAGCAACGTGGGGCCGGGTCTGCTAGTTACACTATAAATGAATACCTTACATATATGCGATTCAAAATATAGCGATTTTTCAATACCCCAAGGTACAGTTTTGGGACCATTGTTATTTATTATATATGTCAATGATATATTCAATATTTCTAAATATGGAGACATTGTCTCCTACGCTGACGACACAGTCCTACTACTAAAAGCAAACACCTGGTCTGAATTAAACAAAATGGCAAATACAGATATCAATGCACTAAAATTATGGTTTGATAAAAATCTGTTGACTTTAAATTCTAAAAAAAACTATTATTTGCCATTTTTCATTAAAAAACAAGAAACACCTAAAGAAATAAACTTAATAATCCACTCTGTGACAAATACAGAAAACCACAAATGTAATATATCATGTTCAAAAATAGAAAGCAAAACTGATATTAAGTACCTGGGCATAACAATAGACCAGCGTTTAAAATGGTCTCCACACATAAATATTCTGAACAACAGAATAAGGAAACTAACATATATATTTAGATGTTCAACAGATATTTTAAACGAAAAATTACTTAGAACCACATACTTCGCTTTCTGTCAATCAATTATACAATACGGCATTATAGGATGGGGCGGTACATATACAAATCAAACACAAACAATTTACATATCACAAAAACTAATAATAAAAACAATTTTAAAAAAACCCTACTCATATTCGTCAGAACTTTTATTCAAACAATTTAAAGTCAGAAAATTAAGTGCATTATACTTTTATCATGCAACATTACAAATTTATAAAGATAATATTAAAAATCAAGTTGCACCATTTAAAAATAACAGAAGTCTTAGACAAACATCAATACTTCCCACTCCAAAATGTAAAAAAAAATTGGACAATTGAGTCATAAATATCTCGGAGCAAAATTTTTTAATTCATTACCAGAAAAAATTAGAAACATGAATACCAATATAAAAAATTTTAAAACTCACCTTAAAAATTATACTGAAAACTTCGTTTAAATGGTAAGTTAAATGTGATATAAATAAACTGAATGATATAAAAAAAAGCAATACAATAACACCCCCCCATACACACAAGCCTTGCTTAATTATGGGGGTACATCAAATATATCTACTATGTAATTAATTACTGTATAAAATTTATTTGTAATTTATGTACCTTTTATTACTAATAAAAAATAAAAATAAAATAAAAAAATTAAATACCTCTGTTTTTTATTTGCATCCAATATAACATGTAATTATTGGGTTTTATAATATAACATGTATTTGTTGGGTTAGCTGGAAGAAATAGGATGTATCTATACCTATAAGTTATACCTTTTGTACTTTCTGTATTTTTGTGCAATAAATATTTTTAAAATTTGAATTTATGTATATTTACGTCGTGCTTTACAAGCGCTTTACCCGGCTTACTAGTGTTGTGTTTGCGGCTTGTAGGTCCGGTGGATTATAACACACCCACTCAACTTAAAACACGCTGTCCTAAAACTCCATTTCCAACTAAAATTGAAAACTTTCTCACTGCCCAAACTTTGTTATTAAAACTTTTTTGGTTTGGAACTTCATGGAAGGTTATTTTAATGTGATTATTAAAGCGTTAAACCGGAACGTTTTCATATGATGCCCTTTTTCATAAAATTTAGCTATTATCTTTAAATAATAAATTAATTGAGAGCCAGCCGCCCGTCAATATTGTTGGGGGAGTTGAAAATATTCTCGTTACAATACTCTGATCTCCCGATATTCGTAATTTTTTTCCTTCCATTATTCTCACGACTCACGAATCGTGACAAAATATTATGTATTGAATCGGTGTTCCTTTATAAAAGAAAATGCAATCATTATAACTGAGTTTAAAAACAATTAAATTGACATAAGGTTAAAAAAATAATTTTATACCAAGATAACCACTAATCTGATTTGAACACTTCTCTACGGTATGCGAACGCATACCTCGCACGTGGGGTAAGTGTTCGTAATCGACATGCATGTAAACATTTTTATATAACTTTTTGATTTATGAACTACATGAGGTTTTTATGTTTGTTTGAGATGCCTTAATGATCAATCATATTAATAAACAAAAAAATAGCAAAAAACTAAAGCGTTTTAACACAAAAATCCCAATGTAAAAACTGCGTACAGTTACCCCACGTGACTCTACAAACGTATTCCCGAATTTCCCCTTTGGATTTTGAGACTACTACAAATATATTTTTATTATAATATTGATATAGTAGCGTGTCGGTACGTTTTGCTTTTTTGATAAGTTACTTTTTGTAGGAGTCAAAAATCGTTAAAATTGCCTGCTTTGAACGCCATCAACAAACGTTCATTTTACAAATTAGACAATGTATTTATTAAAAAAGCAAAACGTACAGACATAGAGCATTTTCTTCTCATATAGTTAGTAAAAAAATATTAAAAATCGGTCAAAAATCTGAGAAAAATGGGTAATGCCAAACTTCGATTTTGACGATTTCATTTAGGTATTTCCAGCCCTTGTTGTTGTTTTCGCTCAGTATTTGGAGGAGTAAGAGCGACAGTGACAGTAACATTTTGATAAAATACCTGTTGTTCAATTTCTCGGCGACCGGGTTTTCTCTTAAATATTTTATTCTATTTAAAATAATGTTTTTATGGAGGATCGCCTGAAGCTTATTTATTACAATTTGGGAGGCGGGTATGGGTACCGCCGCCCCGGGAACCATTTATTGGACAACCAACACTCCTGCCACAGGTCACCCCAAGTGGTTCACTACGTTTAATGACTTAGCAGGGGTGCCCGGGTTCATGGGATGAGGTTTGTCTAGGTCTTGGTGGCGGATACGTTTGCCCAACCACTGCGTGGCGGGCTGGATCGGAGGAGACTGATTGAGGGAGGCCTTTTAACCTCTCGAGCCGGATTATCCGGACCCTTCGCCTTGCACCGCAGTGTGAGGAATAGATTCATACGTCCATCACTCCTGGCCACACTGATTACCACACTGATACCCACCGCTCATACCTTTATCCTTCCCATATCTTATTCTCCTTCCTTTCCCAAAGAACCCTCCACACTAGACGTGGGCAAAATTGAATGACCGAATTAAATGAATAAATTCAATATTGTGACACACTCAATCCAATTCTCAATTTCAAAAGGAATTGATTCTTCATTCCTTATCTTTGGCCTTGCTTCCTACGATTTTTAATGACACCATACATTTTTAATTTCCATTTATTTTACTGTTAAATTATTTCAATGAATAATGTGTTCTGTAAACGATTTAAATATTATATTGTTTCATAGGTATTTAAATATTATTAAACAGGCCGCGCGCCGCGAAGTGGTCGACGGACGGTATTGTGAACGACTCGCCTATTACGATTGTATTCCGCTACCGCCGCGCCGCCATTCTAAAAACACCGAACATCATCAAAGTCCATGTCCTAAAATGGCCAAAACGCGGCCGCGATTCATCCGGGTTGCCCGAGCATCTCTTTCACGCAAGGAATTAATCATTTATCCTAATCAATGTTGTGAGATTGTCCTAAGGTCCCCGCCGTCCCAGGTCCGTGTTCAATGTCCGCGTCCCAGGTATCTAGTCTGTCGAAATCGAGATTGTCCGATTCCGACAGACAGAGGAATTAAAACAAAAGTCTTTTTCACTTGTGACGTCGAGGTCTTTTGTAAATCTCAGACCTAGAAATGACGTCAGGCGTCATCGTCACGTCAATGTCACGATATGTCCCAAACGCATCCCAGTCCTAGGTCCGCTGCTCGCGAGTAAATCAAGTCACTGCTAGGTAAGGCACAAAACATTAGTCAAAAGTTACTAATTCATTCCTCAATGCCAGCCCTTAATCCGTCCGCGCGGTTCATTTATTCCCCCGCGCGCCAAGCCGTCAATTTCATTACATAGTTAGTCGAAAACTTTCGACTTGGAATCTGAACATCGGCTAGAAAAGTGAGAAGCTAAAATGATGCTTATCTGTTTTTTGGTACGTACGAAAGATATTGTACCTACCTACTTTTAGACGTAGATCTTGGGTCGATATAGTATGTAAATTTGCAGATATTATAAGGCCAATTAGCTGTGGTTAGCTGTCATAAAATACTCATCTTAATGTTAAAATGTATGTTTATATTAGATCACGTGAAATGGAACAAAATTATAATTTTAATAAATAAAATAAAATCAATAAAATTTTAAGGGTGAAACGAAAACTTGTATAATTTTAAGATATAATTGCTAGCAATAAATACATTTTACATACGAAAAATTACGACACTAAAAAAAGACAAACAATATAGGATTTAGCCTGCGAGATAATGAGATAGAATGATCGGTCTCCTCTTTGTGTGGTGTTTTGTAGCCTATTGGTATCCTCTTTGTGCGGTGCTTCGTAGCCTCCCCACTCATTGTGATTTTGAAAACCGATGAAACGAAAAAGCGACACTAAAAAGAGTCAAACACATTAATCTATAGGTTTTATCCTGCGAGATAATGAGATAGAATAATCGGTCTCCTCTTTGTGCGGTGTTGTAGTATAATTTTAAGATATAATTGCCAGCAATAAATACATTTTACATACGAAAAATTACGACACTAAAAAAAGACAAACAATATAGGATTTAGCCTGCGAGATAATGAGATAGAATGATCGGTCTCATCTTTGTGTGGTGTTTCGTAGCCTATTGGTCTCCTCTTTGTGCGGTGCTTCGTAGCCTCCCCACCCATTGTGATTTGAAAACCGATGAAACGAAAAAGAGACACTAATTCACTTAATACCCATTATTAACACCCATTCATTTAATTTTCAAATTTTTTTTTTTTTTTTGGGATTTAATTGAATTAAAGGAATGAATTAAAGGAATCAATTCAAAAGGCCATGGGAATCAGACTGAATCGATTCACTCCTGGGAATCATTCTGCCCACGTCTACTCCACACAGCACACAGCATCCTCAAAACTGACATTGGCCCCCAGGAAAATTGTTTTCCTCGGTGCCTCCTGTGTGGAGCTAATGTAAAAAAAAATAATAAAATGGATTATTAACTAACTAACCATCACGCCTTTTCCCCGCAGGGGTAGGCAGAGAGGACGGACCGCCAAACAACTCGATTTTGGCACACACTCCTTGACTCGTTCACATTCATACATTTTCTCATAATTGTTCTTCTATTATTCCGACTCTTCACATGGCCCGACTCAAATATCTGATTCACTTGGTCGTGCCATATCTTCCTCGGGCGTCCCCGACTTCTTCTACCATTCACATTTGCGTCATATATTCTCCTTACACTCCTTTCCTCGTTCATTCGTTCTACTTTTTTCTGCCAAAATGGATTATAATGATTGATAGTGGATATTATTTGTCCTGATAAAATTCTCGCGTTGATTTTGCAATGTGAACATCTGCATTAAAATAATAGAATCTTATCATTATGATACAAATTTTCTACGAATTATCAGCATATTTGCGAGACACATCACGCCATTTCTGTTGTGTAGGCTTCGATTACAAAATTACTTATATTGTTTATGGCACTTTATTATAGTCATTGACGTGACTCACAATGAAGCGATTAGATTGCTAATCAAACTAAATCTAGAAATGCCTCATTTACAGACATAACTTTGTGAATAATACTTCCGTTACATATATGAATATTATGTCTTATCAAAATGAATGCATACAATGAATGCTATGGTACATTCTTTACTTAAACAGATTTAAGTTGGGTGATTATTCCATAAGTCGCCGCACTCTTAATAGGCACAGATTAGGGAAAATACTACCTATAAACTAAGTTGCCACAAGAAACGTCGGTTTCAGTTGGAATAGATGGAAAAATATGCATTCAAATTTATATTTCATAAAAACTTTTTTAAACGTACTCTCTTTTTTACACCTTGCATTCCTCCACATATTGAACATTTAGACTTAGACAAATCCTGCTTGCTGTCTAAACCATTAAAACCTGGGATGTATATCTAAAGGGCCCCTATTATTTTGTTATAGGACGATATGCTTCAATATGGACAAGATTCAAGATCGCGTTGGCGACAAGACGGAAAATTACGTATATAAAATTTTTTACGAATATAAATTTGAATGCATATTTTTTTCATCTATCCCGACCGAAATCGATGTTTCTAATAGTAGCTGAGTTGAAACGTAGTGTAATTTTCAAAATCTGTGGCTTAGGTGCGGCGGATGCGCTACACACACCTGACCGTACGCTACCTACATTATTTTTAAAGTGAAAGATTTGAAACTCGATGAAACGAAAAATATAAACACTAAAAAGAGATAAACAAATACATCTATAGGATTTAGTCTGCAAGAGAATCAGATAGTATATTCGGTCTCCTCTTTGTGCGGTGCTTCGTAGTCTACCCACTCTTGTCTACTTTAGTTTTCTGGGGGTTTCAATTCTACCACGTGTGAATTGCACACTCGTGTTTCTTTATCATTTAAATACCGGTATCTCTGGCATTTATTGACATTCAAATTTGATAGATAGTGTACATATTATTGTTCCAACTCCGAAAATTCTCTGACTCGAAAATTCAAATTTCGTTGATGAGTTAGAATTCTAGACTTCAGTTTTAGTTTTCTTTCCTTGATTACCTAGCTTCTGTACAAGAAGAAACTTAGTCGATAAATTAATTAATTACATGATTCAATTAAATTGTTTGACCTGAATAAAAAAGGGAGATCTGTGTTAAAATGAAGCCCTGTAAATTTAGTGTTGCTAAAATGACAATAGTAAAGTCTGGTTAATTAATTAATTGAAATAAGACGGCTTCATTGTTGTCTGCCTGGGCCTTCTCCAGCTTCATGTTTACGCAAAATCCGGACAGAGCTCCTAGTCCGGACAATCCGCATGGTACCGCGCGTTTTCATTCTGCGACAAAATATCCCCGACACAATATCCCTTGACATAATTTATTTATTAGTTTTCGGGAAATCGACAGTTTACATTTATTTCAGTTTGTACATAGTATTACATAGCCAAAATAAAACCAATTGTGGATTTCCTTCTTATTACTTTACTTCTACTGAGACAGCATAATAAGAGTAAGTAAATTAATTTTATAAAAAATAATATGAATCCAAAAATTACATAAAACAAAAAAATATAAAACCATTTTTTTTTTTATATAAAATGAAAAATTACAAAACAAAAAATCTATCAACACATTGGTAGCCATGGAGAGAGGTTGTATATATAAATCAAATCATAACAGAAATATAAACAATAAAAACATAACATTATTCACGAACCATCAGAGAAATATTATTTTATGGGCCTCTTATATTTGGTAAGTTTCCAAGTTTCCCAAATAATATCAAATAATAATAAGGACAAAATATCCCACAGACAAAACATCATTTTACAAAATATTTACTAAAACCTAACCTAATCTAACCTAACCTAACCAAACCTTGTTTACATTTTACAATTTTTGAACAATAATTTATTGTCTTTACAGGATGTCTGTATTATTTTTGTCCCATTTTACTATTTTACTTGTCTTTACAGGTTATTATTTTTGTCAAATTTTCTTGTTAGGTTAGGTTTAAGTTAGGTTAGATTTTGTTAGGTTAGGTTAGGTTAGGTAATTTGAGAAGATATTTTGTTGGGGGATGCTTCGTCCGTAAGACATTTTCTCGAAGGATATTTTTTCAGGGATATTTTGTCGCGGGATGAAAACGCGCATTACCGGAAAAATATGCCTTTAAATTTATATTTCATAAAGACTTTTGTTGTGCGTAATTTTTCGTTTACGGCTGACATTTCACCTTGCATTCATTTACACATTGAACATTTAGATAAACCCTGCTTGGCATATATAAACCATTCAAAACCTGGAATGTATATCTACTCCAGATTCAAGTCTGAACAATCTGTACAATCCAGGTACATGACAAAGACCTATGTAAACGTGGGTGAGCTTCACAGTAGTGATAGAATAATATTCCTAGGACAGTGTTGTAATTCAGATCGCGTGGCGACATGTTATCGTAAGTACTTTACCGAAGTGGTGTTTAAAGATTATAGGTGTTATCAGGTATTAGTCTCGCTGTGGACATTGGCCATTGAATCATAAAACGGGGTGTTTTACTGTCCGGGGCAAGTTAGCCCGGGGGGTTACCTGCGCGGGGCGGGCCGATAAACCCCAGCCGTAAACCTCCGCTTAATCGGAAAAACCCCCATTAACCGGGGACGAGTTTACCTCAGGTCGCCGTGACCTTTTACTCATAAACTGCTAAGCCTATATTACTTAGTATTTTAAACTTTTAAATGATGGCGATCTGTTGCCTAAAGGTTGCTATTTGCGACACTACCATTTTTTTGTAGACAGTGAGATTTCGGAGCTTTGTGAAATTGAGATTTATTAAGTTCTTTTTAACCTTACTTCACCCTGGCTCGTTCAGAAAAGGGAGAGTTGTGTAATGAGAACGAAATTTCCCCAAATAAGTACCTACTACGTTAGCGAGCAACCCTCTTCTACTTCAGCTGTTGAATCCCTTAGTGTTTTCTATTTTGCAAAGTGTCTGCCAATTTTGGGCTTGCTGCTCGTAACTCTTGTACCGGGAATTCTATCGATCGACAATTCCACTAGACCTTCCTTGCCAGCCGCAGGACATAAAACTGTATCCTTAAACCAGTTGCTAAGTTCTGGCAGTTTCTATGTGTACATATTGTATACTTTTTACTGTTACGAAAGTAACAAATATTGAAGATTGCTTCTTTCTACCAATACTACGTATTATTTTATTATTTCAATAACACCACTCTCCAAAAAAAGCAATATGGCGAAACCTCTTTTGGTTGAAGAACAACCCAAACACTTGTAGTGACTACTAACCTTTGGCTTCGTATCGAAATTAGTTTGCTTTTCGCTTACTCTTTCTGTTTCTGCGAAAAATACAATATCGCCGGACAGTACAGCCAATCACTGCAGCAGTTACTTTATTCCCGTTTTGAAATTAATCTCGGAGCGACTGAAATGACAGTGTTAGAGGATAGCCTAGTTTATCGAAGGCTGTATTGTGTTTGTATCCCCTCAACGAACAGAACTCGTTATAGCGGCTTGAAATTTGCTCATTCTGACATTTCGAAATGCGAGAAAACACGACGATGCATTGTTATCGAGAAATATGCAGCTTTAGAAGAAGAAGTGTGCAAACAATTTAAAAATAATGCAAGAGAAATAGGCATTTAATACAATCACTTTTCATGGAACGTGTAATAATTGAAGTGAAAACTTCTTTCGCACCGTTGTGATTTGAAACTCGATAAAACGAAAAAGCTACACTGAAAAGACACATACACATACATCTATACTATAGGATTTATCCTGCGAGAGAATGAAATAGAATAATTGGACTCATCTTTGGGCGATGCTTAGTAGCCTCCCCATTCTTGTCTACTTTAGTTTTCTGAAGGTTTCGCTTCCACCGAGTGTGAACTGCTAATTTTTTTTTTTTTGGGTTACTATGCCGTGTTGCGCTACCTTCTAATTTAGCCAACGTTTTGGACAAAAATAAGTCACGATAAATAATAAATTTCTACATCTTACTAATAAAATAAGGTATGGACGAGTGACAACATATTTAAAAGTGACCCTGAATGCCGAAACAGCTGTCACAATAATAAAAACTAAAATACGTCCTTGCAGATCTTATTAATAGCTTTGTTAAATTTCTTTTATTTTAAATTAATAAAAAAATTATTGGAGCTCTATGAAATAAAGACAATAACAATAAATAAATAAAAATATCACTCTCCACTCTCCAGTGGAGTGTGGATTTAAATCCAATTGGAAGAGCTTTAGAGCTATAAATAATAACAAGCTTTTAGTAGTAGAATGTTGGATCGTCTGAGTTAGAAGGTGGGTGATACAAATAATTATTTATTCAGCCGATTCGATTGAATGAAACCTTACAAATAAAAGTAGGTTTCATGTTTTCATTAATGGCATTTAATCTGTCGACTTGATTACTATCGTAAATAGATAGGGGGGATATGTGTAATCACTAAATTATTACACAAAGTACTTTTAAACAATGGCAGTGGGAACGGAATTAACTACCTACCCCGGGCAAAATTCCGTTGCAACCAATTCATTCGCAAAATAGCGGTCAAGGGTTAATTAACTTCAAACAAACTGTGTCGCAGAACTCTAATTTAAACAATATAAATTAGTTTTAATTAAATGAAAACAATATTAGCGAAACTCAATTGAAAGTCACGTCTGGGACTCGAACCCAGAACCTTCGCCTTGCCGTGGCGCAACTACCAGCTGAGCTTATATGTCCCTATCCGATTCGGTCATATTTAACTGTATTACTTCGACTAAGAACTACCAACATTATTTTCATTTTCTTAAAGCATATTTTGGCTGCTATCTTTATGTATGATTGCAAGATTCAAACCCGAACTAAATGCTATCTAGATAGTGTTTTAGATAAAAAAAATTATCTTAATATTCGACATCTATTGACTTTTCTGTAGGTCTAGGACTAGGATGAATATTTTTTTCTTATTTTAATTTAATGAGTAAAACCTCAAATTGTAATATTTAATTAAATGAAGACAATGTTATCGAAACTCAATCGAAAATCTGAAAAAGATACGGTCACATTTGGGACTCGAACCCAGGAACTTAACTTACCCAGGGCGCAAATCTACCAACTGTGCTAATGTTTCCCTATCCGATTCGGTCATATTTAACTGTATAATACTTCGAATTATGTATCATACTTGTTTTTCATTTAATTAAAGTACAATTTGAGGTTTTTACTCATTAAGTTAAAAATAAAAATAAATTAGTATTTCAGTTCAGGTAGTAGAATTTATTATGAAAAACGGCGGTATTTTTCGTTTGAATTCTCCGGTGTCAAAACCGCTTATTATTATGTTGTTATCGATAAGTAGGTACCTGACTACTGAATAATGTCTGCAATTAGTTCTGTAATGATATGAAAGGGTAATTACTTACACAATACATTGTATAAATACCTTGTGAAGGGATGTAAAAAAAGAGACTCAACTTCCACAGTTTAATTAAATTTCTTACCGATTATAAATTGATATCAAAAGGACGCGGAAACTAACTCACCGACTGGAAACTAGAGATAGGTGAGTTCTGCATTTTACCGGAGGCCTCTGGGGTGTAAAAGTACTCGAGTTCTAGGAGCAGGTCCCGGGTCTGACTTCTTACCTGCGGTCTGGATACTGGGGTTGTTACGGTTGTTACGGGACGCATGGGTTCGGCTGGAGCGGCCGAACCTTCTCAGCTTAGTGGTAATAGGAGATTTTCAAATTTTGCATTTGTCAAATAACTTATTTATTCAGTTTCGGAGGATATTATTGCCATTCTTTCAATAAGGCACAAGCAGCAAGAAAATGTCTAGAAATGATCTGGATAGTTTTCCGATCCATTGTATTTGAAAAATGCCGTAAAGCAAGGTGGAAGCAGGTCTCCGGTGCAGTTTGTATAATCCCGGCATTTATTATATTATTGTGTTTTGTAAGGACTGGGTTCCATTTTGACTAAGTAGAACTAAATTGTTTAATTACTCGTTAGTTTACAAGATTTATCATACGTAAAACCGAGCCTTTAAAAGTACGTACTTATGATATTTTAATAAATTGAGATTCTTCGGAAAACTTATTTTCAGAAATAATAATACATATTCAATTAGGAAATGTTAATTTTAATAGCTTGAAAATATTCTGTATAGGTTATGAAAATGATATTTAAAATGTTTATTCTGATTTGTTTTTATAGGTGTTGTTTTAGGATTGTGTTTAGATTTCCCCCTTTATTCTGAATTATGGCGAACTATGAAAATCCGTGGTACTTTTTGGTAGATTATTCATAAAACTTTAGCCGTAAACTTAAAATATTAACATTCATTGGATATCATAACAAACATCCTGGGTATAGTCAAAATAATACACGGATTATTTAGCGCTATTTTTGTTGAATATCATTATAGTCTCTCGAGGGTGCTTTTCGGAATTTGAAAATATCCTTCTGATTTTGTAAAATTGCCATAAATATGGATTAAAACAAAGAATAGCGGTATTTACATATTTTTGGTAGGCTGATGTTAAGGACTACCATGTTGTGAAATATTTCAGATTTAAACATGGAGGTATTTGAATTTTAAAGTCCTGGATTATACAGAATACGGTATACCTATAATGTTATACATTTTATATTCATGTATACGCATACGTAAATTTACATTCATAAATAACGCAAACGTGCCTCCACCATGCTTTTTAAATGATAACGAAAATACTATTGTCGGTTGTGTCCTGCGTAACTCTGGTTCAGAGAACTCAAGAACTCGGATTGGTTTAGAATTTAAGTGTCATTTTCAAGTAAGCTTTGAGGAAGTGAGCATCGGTCTCAAAATATGTAGGTTTTTTTTATAAACAATAAAAGTGGTTAAAACAAAAAAAAAATCTATTAATAAAAACTAGATGTATTCCGGGAAAAGGCCTGACTGTATAGCTGAACAGTGACAGTGACCCATTTGTCAATAGAATCAATATTATAAAAAAACGGTGTATAAATTTGGAAAAAAAAATGTTTCGGGTGGCGAAAATTTTATAAAATACTTTTAGCTTCACAAATCTTACAATTACAGTGATTTTTTACGCTAGTTATACATTTTTTATAACAGACTTTCATTGTCTCAATAAGCTAGGGCGAATTTATATATATTCAGTATTTTGTAGTGCCACAACAACTTAAAAGACAATAAAAATAAAGTGAAAAAAGAAAAAGCTTTTGAATAATTAAGTTGAGGACGGATGATGGAATAGTGTTGCCGGGCAACACTATTCCGATTATTTGGTCCGATGGGCGCAGACATAAAATAAATAAGAGTCCAGGAAACTCTTTTTTTACTTGTACAAATGATGTTTCTTGTCTAACCGAGGCTTGTTTTTAAAATATTCACGAGAATTGGCACTTTTGTAAATAAATCCATAGAAAATTTCGTCACTCAACTTCTTCGTATTTTCTGTGAATGTTTGATTAGTTCCCACGAATCTGTTTTATTACTTTACCCTGACCGTAGAATATTCATAAATATGCTTATAGGTTCTACGAAATTACGTATCTTTCCATACTACAATTAGTGATTTGCTATGTTCAATTGGAACGTATCTCAAAGGGGAAGCCATAGTCTCACTGGAGGCAGTGAGACTATGGCATCCCCAATTGGGGTATGTTGTAAAGCTGAAGGTAGTGAATAGAAGGAGGGGAAAGAGACGGGAGAGGAAGGTGCGGAATGCCTGGCTATTCAGATATGGTCACCAAACACGGCTAAAACCATTTCAAGCAACGTTTAAATTCTTAATGGTGTTATTACACGAGGGCGATACTGAGAACATTTTCCATCCTGGAACGTATCGCAAATATACTATGTGTTATTTTTAAATTAATTAATTTGAAATAACGCAAATTAATCAAAAAAAAATATATATATATAATATATATTTTTTTTTTTTACTTTATGAGTAAAACCTCAAATGGTAATATTTAATTAAATGAAGACAGTATTTGCGAAATTCAATCGAAAATCTGGAAAAAGAAAAATCAGAAAAAAGATATCGATACAGGACCTTCGGTTTACCGGGCCACTGCGCTAACCACCAGCCAATCAAATATGTCTTAATCAAATGAAGAAAGTTTGAATTTGGCAGCCACCTCTGGTCTGGAGCCCCAAAATACATGAAAAAAACTTCGACTCTGCAGAAACGGGCGGTCCGTTTGATAGATTCTTCTAACTTAACAAACAGATTGCCATCTTTAGAGCACAGGCGTCGGGGGGAATGCTATCCTTGTTCTACCGGTATTTAAATGGAAGATGCTCCGAGGAACTAGCGTCATTGATCCCTTCGGCACCGGTGCTTAGTCAGGAAACACGCCAAACGCGTGCCCAACATAATGTACACGGTAAGAATAAATTATATTTGAAATCATAAGCACAGGAACGCGGACCGGGACACGAACACGAAACACGGAAAAATTGAATCGAATGAGATGACGTTTGAATTTTTAGAAAATAATAAAAATCGTGTTTAAATAAAATTGTGCGGTTCTTATCATTCTTTCTATACAAATAACATACTCAAGAATTCTTGGCAATATTTGAATAGAATTAACAATAAAAGATTATTTAGGTATTTGCGTGCCGTTCTCTATTAGTGTATTATTTATTATGTAAACATCAAGGAAAGCGAGCTTACAATGCAACGACCGCTTTCATTTTCCTTTGTTTACAAGATGGCCGCTTTACTGGAGCGATCTTACTTTTGAAGGACTATAAACATTATAATATGCGGCCATCAGTCTTGGGTCTTGGCAATGCTTGGGTTGAATCGGTGTCATTATCCGGGACTTACTCTGTCCTGGGCGGGCGGGGGGTGGTTAAAGGCCTCGGGACGCCATCTGCTTCCCTGTCTTAACCCCTCAGGCCTCGACAATTTTTCCGCTTTACAATAAAATCCAAATAAAGGTAATAATATTTTTGAGCGTATCCGAAAACTAAAAACTGTTTTTGAAAGGTTAAACGCTTTCAAATTTTATAAATCGAAGTAAATATAAAATTTTTGAATTCAAACATAAAAAAAGTTTTAAAAATGGCTCACATAACTTTTTTTCTGAAACTAAAAAAACAAACTTTCTAAAAAAAATCAATGAAACTGACTGATAACGAAACAAATCAGATTGTGCAGTTTATATGCGGTAGAAGTGAAACCTTCAGAAAAATAAAGTAAGCAACAGTGGTGGGGTTACGAAGCGCCGTGCAAAGAGGAGACCAATTAATTTATCTCATTTTCTCGCAGGCTAAATCTTAAAGATGTGTGTTTTCTCTTTTCGTTTCATCGAGTTTCAAATCACATACGCATTTTTTTAGACAGATGTATTAAAAGCGTTATTGTAATCTCACTTTTTTGTCGTTCCACGTAAAAATAAATTAATAAAAAATTCCATAAATTATATTATAAAGTTAAATAAATTTAGTATAAGCTTTCCCTGACGAAGGAACGTTTGTTCCGAAACCGGTCGGATTTGCACATTTTATAAGTGGTTTATACAAAGTTGCATTGTTTCATTTTATTAAATAAATTTATTTCAAATTGACACCCGAAACTTTGGTTTCATGAAGGTCTACATTTTTGTGGTTAACTTTTATATTTGAATGTAAAGCGTGGTGTTTTTTTCTAACACCATTTATATCACATTTTTCAATATGCTAGTACGGGAGACACAACGAGACCCGTATGAGTTGTTCCGAAAACCGAACAAATAGATTTGACGGGTTAAGGTTTCCCGGTTTCCCCGACCGGGGATGAATTTGTATTTTGTATACATTATGATGTTTGTAAAGTTGTTTAAGCGCCAGCCGCCAGCCCGGCAATGATAAAATGCTGTGTCCCGCTGGAAAAATGAAATATATTTTTTTTCTTTAAAATTTTGGCTTATTTTTAGTAATTTTTCTTAGCTTTGTGTTTGTGTGCGCGCTCACCTTCATTCCTTTATAGTTTATAGCAGTGGTCCGCGAGTTCTAAAATGTGGTCCACGACACATTTACTACAAAAACCGAATCGATAGGTATCTAAAAGCTGTTTGGTAACCCTTTTGATATTAATTGCACATTGAATTGCAAAATGATGGGAATTGCAAGGACGCGTTTACTTACGAGATTAACAGTTTATCATTATTGTACCTTGTGGTCCCTGTGAGAACAAATAAATGTAATTGTGGTCCCTGTGAGAACAAATAAATGTAATTGTGGTCCCTGTGAGAACAAATAAATGTAATTGTGGTCCCTGTGAGAACAAATAAATGTAATTGTGGTCCCTGTGAGAACCAATAAATGTAATTGTGGTCCCTGTGAGAACAAATAAATGTAATTGTGGTCCCTGTGAGAACAAATAAATGTAATTGTGGTCCCTGTGAGAACAAATAAATGTAATTGTGGTCCCTGTGAGAACAAATAAATGTAATTGTGGTCCCTGTGAGAACAAATAAATGTAATTGTGGTCCCTGTGAGAACAAATAAATGTAATTGTGGTCCCTGTGAGAACAAATAAATGTAATTGTGGTCCCTGGTCAAAAAAAGATTGGGACTGCTCTATATGGATAGGTTTCTTAGAGAGCATACATTAATTACGTGAGCAGTTTTTCTTCCAATCTAGACCCCTTCCCCCCGCTTGGTGAGATAAATCTGGGCCACTTCGTATAATATTCTTTTCAAGTAACGTGAGATTTTGCTTGACCCCCCCCCCCTTTTTTTGAGCTCACGTAATTAATGTATGCCCCCTTACTTGTATTATTACTTCGTGGAGAATACGTAGCAACTTTAATGAATTTGAAAAATCACGGGATATTATAGCTATAGATGACCAACATCCTGTCATAGGTCACCTCAAGTGCTTCAAAGGGTGAGGTTTGTCTAGTTCCTGCATTTGACCACCTACTGTTTGAAGACTGGATCGGAAGAGATTAGTTGAGGGAGACCTTTTGACCTCTCCAGCCGGACTCTCTCGACCCATCGCCTTGCACCGCAGTGGGAGGGATGAATTCATACTTCCGTTACTCCCGGACGCATTGGCTCCCAGATTTCTAGCAACCCCTCATACCTTTGTCCTTCCCAGAACTTCCTCACCTTCCTTTCGCTAAAAACTACCCTTCACACGGCATCCCCAAAGATGACATCTGCCCTGTGTAATTTTTTTCTGTGTAACTAATGTTGAAAAAAAGGAGGAATCACAATCAAAAGTAGTCTTTTTAATAATAATTATTATTTATTTTCGGCCCTTTGTATTTCTCTATTGCTGATTAGAACTTGAATTGTTTTCACTCCCAAACTAGAATTGCCGCAAATAAAGTTCACCCAGTAAAGAAGGTATATTTAATGCGGTTTATTACGCGTGTAACGATACACCAATCCTGATGGGATTTACTAAATGCGAAACAACGCTTTGTCGACATTTCTGTCGTCGAAAGTTCCCCGCGTCTCGGATCATTGTTGGCGAACGGCGAAACTGTCGCCCAATGGTGGAAATGTCGCCGAGAAGTTTCGCCGAATCGGTGTCCTGAAATTTTTCTTTTTTACCGAGCCAGCTTAGATCTAACCCTCCTGTCTTTGATATACCGGAACGGATTTTTGTTTTTTTGATGATAATTTTTCTTTTTATTCTTTATCCGTAGTCGTTGCCCGAACAGTCAATTCATGCGTTGAATTGTTTGTTAGGCGATTCCTGGCAACTGCTCCTGTAAATGTCTCTGGTCCGTCACTATTCGTCTACAGTCGTCAGGCCATCCTATCATCCTACCATCCTCCAATCCTCCAATCCTCCAATCCTCCAATCCTCCAATCCAATCTTCCACTCACCAATAGGCCACTCCGCCACTGTCATGGATTTCATAACGACTTGGAAAAAATCGGGTGGATAGATTTTTTTACTAAGATTACGAAAATGTTGGTAAAATTTTTTAGAAATGTACAGTTCTTTTTTTAAATAAATAAATCCACTATTTGGGCTCGTGATGTCACTACATGAAAATGTCCCGTCTCCAAAAATGTTCCTATTAATTTTGTAAAATTCCACACTGATTTTTTTTTTTATATAGCAACACTTTGATTTCATACGAATTTTTGAATTTGACATTTAACGTTCACTAGATTTATTGTTTGTTCTCTGCGAACTTATCATTTGGTTTGACTTTTTGACAGATGTTGTGAAGAAAACCCCGTACATTTATGCCGTCTCCCTCCCACTGCGGTGCAAGGCGATGTTCCTAAATTCCTGCTGAAGAAGTCAAAAGGTTTCCCTCAACCAGTCTCTCCCGGTCCGGCCTGCCACGGTGGGCAGGTGCAAACTCACCCCATGAAAACCTACGAAGTCACCAAACAACTTGGTCATAACTTGGAACCACTTGGTCATAACGTATGGAAGAGGTGTTGGTTATCCAGTAAATGGTTCTTGGGGCGGCGGTACCCATACCCGCATCCAAAATTGTTTCATTTTCATTAATTAAATATTCCCCCTTTTATCGACTGTCATCAAATTCAAAATGGTCCGTTTTCGTACCAAAATAAAATCATTCTCTAAATTTATGTAAGTAGGTACCACACAAGAGCTCCAATTACTCCCAACCCATTCATAGATAACTAGCAGTTAAAAACCCGCTCCGCAGGTTAGGGTGGTAGGCCCTGCGGGGGGCTTTTACATTCGACTTCGCCCAGTTTGATTGTAGGTAACCATTTTAGAAATCCGATATAAACTGGTTGCAAAAATAGCCAGTTCTTCGGATCCACTGTGATCCAGTGACAGCTAGTCATTGAGTTAAAGTAACCGTGACAGGCAATGACGCCATATGTACTCTCTCCATATCCGGATAGATACTTAAATTCTATAAATGCGTAGTAGTTATATATAGGGAAGAAACATCTTGTGGAAGTAGCGTCATCTTATGTCGAATTATTGAATTGGAAACCGAATTATAGCAATAGCTTAGTGTGAAATCCCGCGTACACAGATGTTATTTGAGGCGCGGCCGTTAAGCGTGGCGTCGTGCACTCGTGGCTGGGATCTGAAATCCAAACACGCAGACGCTAACGTAATAATATACTCCGATTATATAACTGATGTCCCCGGCGATGCCCGGGCTTTATGCAGAGTTTTTTAAAACCAGATGTAGACAGTAATTTTCTCTAATATTGAACATCAAGTGAGCAAAATTTCATCAAAATTATCAGAATATTGCTTTAAGGGGCAGGAGAAGGGGGTGGGGGTGGTTTTTCTCTCATATAGACATGGACCTTCCCATTGTTTTAAAGGTCAATGTGAAAATACAAATCAAATACATACCGCCCACCACGAACACACGATCAACATTATATAATAGAAGATTAATTTAAAATAAATATATATATGTATTTCCCTTTCTTAGCTTATCTATATAATAGATATTAGAGTTAGATAATGAACAGTTTTCCGGTGACAAGATCCGCGATAGGAGACAGGAGACAAGAGACAAGAGGGGCACGAGGCACGAGAGACACGACCCGTGTTACCGCGGCGCGCGGCGTGTCTCTGCCTAATTATCGCCTCTAGCCGATTTCCATTTTACTACACGGATTTTCGTCACCCAATTTGCACAACGCGGCTTTAATTGTGACGGAAAAGTTAGTCAGTCGGCAGACGCTAAAAAGGCCCAGTGAAAATTTACTTCATTATTCCTTTTTAGATTTTATTGGATTACTATTGAATATATATTTTGGGAGGCGGGAATGGGTACCGCCGCCCCGGGAACCATTTATTAGATAACCAACATTCTGTCATTGGTCACCCCCAAGTGGTGCACTACGTTTGGTGACTTAGCAGGGGTGCCCGGCTTCATGTTGTGAGGTTTGTCTGGATCTGGCGACTGGTGACCTGGACACACTGATTCCTAGATCCCTACCCACCCCTCCTACCCTTTTCCTTCCCGGAATTTCCTCTCCTCCCTTTCCTTAAAAAGACCCTCCACACAGCATCCCCAAAAATGACATAGGCCCTGAGGGAAATTATTTTTCTCAGGGCCTCCTGTGTGCAGTTAATAAAAAAATATATTTGACGATATTTTGAAAACCTATGTTTTCAGTTTTTTTTTAAATATTGTTAATAGGCACTGTTTTGTCATAAACCGGTTGGCTTTATACCTACTTATAAAGTGGCATGTACACGGTACAAAGATATATATTTAAAAAAAAGTGTTATTATACAGTCGTTACTTCCGTCTGTATTAAATATTTCATTTACTTCGGTATTCTAAAAACTTTGGCAATTTTTAGTTTTTCAAATGTCGTTAATCTCGAATGACAGATTATTATATTTTTCTCAAATCCCAGCTTCAATAAATCACGTTGCCTTATCAGCTATTTTCTCGGCTCAGTAACGCGTGTCAATTTATCATCAAGCCAATCTTATAAGAAAAAACTTTCCCGACTTCTTTATTATCCCCCCTCTCCTTATTTTAACGTTAATAATAATTGTTTCTCTTATCGATATTCAAAAATACAATTAAGTTTTAGATGTAATAATATTGTGTTGCCAACGTCTTAAACTAACCCATTCCCAGCGTGGGTACCTACCTCTACCTTCGATTCCGCGACTTTTCATCCCGCGACAAAATAACCCCGACAAAATATCCTACGGACAAAACATTCTCCCACAAAATATCCTTCGGACAAAACATCCCCTAACAAAAAATCGACTAAAACCTAACATAACCTAACCTAACAAAAAATGGGACTAAAATAATAGAGACAACCTGTTAAGACAATAAATTATTGTCCAAAAATACGAGTAGTAAATTGGGACCCTAATAATACATCCTGTAAAGACAATAAAGTGGCGTTCAAAAATAGTAAAATGTTTAATAAGATTAGGTTAGCACAGAAGTCGGGTGGGAATACTGGGAATGCTATCCTTGTTCTACCGAAGGTGCTCCGAGGAACTAGCGTCATTACTCCCTTCGGCACCGGCGCATGGGAATCACGCCAAATGCGTGCCCAACATTTGTACATGGTTGACATTTGTCACATGAGAACGGGTCGCTTTTTCGACCGGCCTCTGTGTTTCCTCCTTCCCACAACGTGGGTCTCTTCAATGTTCATTCCTTCCTCTCCTCAAAAAGACCTTCCACTGAGGGAAATTATTTTCCTCAGGGCCTCCTGTGTGGAGTTAATGTAAAAAAAGGTTAGGTTAGGTTAGGTTAGGTTTTAGTAAATATTTTGTTGCAGAATGTTTTGTCCGTAGGATATTTTGTCCTTGGGATATTATGCCGAGGGATATTTTGTCGGAGAATATTTTGTCGCGGGATGAAAAGTCGCGGTACCCCTACCTACAGTACCTACCAACTATCAAAACAAAAAGCTATTACGGTTTTATTGCCTCTCGCCGACACGGGGCGATAAAGTTTGTATTAAATGTTACATAACTGGAGTTTTTTTTTTCACAGAAACCCCTCAAGTTATTTTCATTCTGGGGGAAAAGGTGGGTGGGTAGGAAGTAGGTACTAAAGAATTTTAATGATTTTTAATCTTTCCTCTTTTCAAAGGGGAAAGTGTTATAAACGAGCGTGGATTTGCTTTGCCCCCTTGTCGCGTTGGGCATCACTCCCCCACCGCGTCTCGAGTTGAATGGAGACCTATCGGCTTAGTGGAAAGCCATTATTCAGCCAGCGGTGGCTTATGTAACATGTAGTGCCTACCTACCCCGCTTCTGAAAAACTGTGGGGCGGTGGGGGTAGGTTTGTGAAAAACTCCGGAATTTATTAAATTTCTTTAGACGGCGCCGTTTCGCCTTATCATGTCGTTTCTCTCACGCTATTTAAAGCTCTGTCTCTATACTATACGAATGAAATAATATCGTAGTTTCTTACGTACCTACTTTTAGCAATTAAGAAAGTTGTTTAATTAGCGTCAATTAACAACATTAATATTGAAAGTTTCTTACTATTTTGACGGGCTTTACGTTTGGTGGATTGAGAAATTAACAATATATACTCGTATGTTACTTTATTGGAGCAAACTTTGATTTTTTTTTTCGTAATTTGTCATGCATTCTTCAGAACTATCGACATTTCCATTTTTTTACGTGAATACCGCACAAGGGTCCCAACTGTTCCCCTCTAGAACCAGTGAGACTATGGCATTCCCAATTGGGGTATGTTGTGAGGCTGAAGGTAGTGGGTAGGGGAAGGAGATGGGAAAGAGGAAGGGTAACCTACCTTATTATTCAGATCTGATCCCTAAACACGGCTATAGCCATTTCAAGCAACGTTTCAATTCTGAATAGTGGTCTTACCGGGGCGAAACTGAGAGTATCTTCCACTTTGGAACGTGCCGCAAATACACTTAATATTATTTTTAATTAATTAATTGTGAAATAACTCAAATTAATCAGTTAAAATTTGCGCACGCCGGGTTCGATCCCGCGACCTTCGGATTGCGAGTTAAGAGTCTTACCCCTTTACCACGGAGGCCGTTCAATTATTCCATTGGAAAAAATTCCCTCAGGGCCTGTCATCTTTTGGATGCTGGTTTTTTTAAGGAAAGGAAGGAGAGGAAGTTCTCGGAAGGAAAAGGGTATGAGAAGTGGGTAGGAATCTGGGGATAAATGTGTTCAGGAGTGACGAAAGTATGAATCCATCCATCAACCAGTCTATCCCGGTCCGGCACGCCACGCAGTAGGTGGGCAAAAGCATGCGCCGCCAAGATCTCACCCCATGAACACGGGCACCTCTGTTAAAAACGTAGCGAAAAACTTGGGGTTACCTATAGCAGGGGTGTTGGTTATCCAATAAATGGTTCCGGGAGCGGCGGTACCCACACCCGCCTCCCAAATTGATGGAATGGGTTATACCTACATATGTACATATCTACATACATTTCTGGCTACCTCCAGGAAAAGCCTCCAACCCTGGAGGCTTTCCTTCGTGGTAATAATAGTTTTTTTTTTACAAAGTAGGTAAGTAATAAATAGATTTGCGGATAATCTACTCTACATAGACATAAACCCATAGATTTATAACCATCATAAAATAATGAATGACTAACTTATTCAATTCATTTTCTTTGACGAATGACGAATTCGTGATGTAGTATTATTATTTAATCAATCTAGTTACGTCGCTCTAGTCTCGTCGCTCTCTACATCCCAATATTGATTAAACAGAAATACTTGTAAATCCTCCTCCACTAATCGACGTCGCTGTCGCAATAATAATATAATTAGTGTGGGTGTTTACCCCACCCTACCCTTGTTTACTGGTTCTTACTTGTGGCAACTAGAAACTACGTCCTCACGAGGCAGACGTCTTGATATTTTCCCAAAGATATAAATAACGCCTTTCCCTAAAATAGACAAGTTGTTTACGTCTCTGTAGTCGCTAGTTTGTAGGTAGCTAGCACGACCTGAAGTCGCGAAATGTTCTACAAATATTTTTTGCACCCTCTATCGGCCGAGTTGGCAATCGTCTTTTTTGAATAGATTTCTTTTGAAACGTGTTGTTTATTGCTAATGGCTATTAATTTTTATCACGCCTGCGCACCATTATTATTTCAATTTTGAAAAATTTTTTCAATTTTTTTTAATTGCGTTATCTCCATACAGGAGGCCTTGAGGGAAATAATTCCCCTCAGGGCCTATGTCATCTTTGAGGACGCTTTTTCGCAGATTTTTTTTATTACATTAGCTCCACACAGGAGGCCTTGAGGAAAATAATTCCCCTCAGGGCCTATATCATCTTTGGAGAACTGTGTGGGGGGGTATTTTTAGGGAAGGAAGAAGTGGGAAAGGAAATAGGTATGAGGGGTGGGTAGTGGGTAGGAACCTGGGGGTCAATGTGTCCAGGAGTGACGGACGTATGAATCCATTCCTCCCACTACGGTGCAAGGCGATGTTCCGAGAGTGTACGACTGGAGAAGTCAAAGGGACTCCTTCAACCATTCTCTCTAGATCCGGCCTGCCATGCAGCAGGTGGGCAGACGCATCTACCGCCAAGGCCTGGACAAACCTCACCCCCTGAACCTGGGCACCCCTGCTAAGTCACCAAACGTAGCGAACCACTTGGGGTGATTTACGGCAGAGGTGTTGGTTATCCAATAAATGGTTCCCGGGGCGGTGATATCCATACCCGCCTCCCAAATTGAAGATTATTTTTGGAAATAACAGAAAAAAAACTATAATTGTAGTGATTGCTAAAATTGGGGTAAATATTTCGAAAGTTTTTATTTTAGAAATCGAAACATTTCGAAATGTTTAAAGAAATTCTACGAGTTAAAGGTACATACACATACTGGAAAGACGTCTTTAATCTTTTCGAGGTTATCGGAAAAATAATCACCCTTAATAATAATAATTGAATAGTTTGCAGAGCACCGTTTTTTTTTAAATACAAACCACATCAAGGGCAACAGATACAGAAAATACTTATACCTGGCAAGTTTTACTTCTGATAAACATGTTTTATATTTCCTCTCTGGATTTTAACACCACTGCAAATATATTTTTAAATATAATATAGATATCGACCACTAGCGTTTCGATACGCTTTGCTTTTTGGATACGTTACTTCTTGTAGGAATTAGTACCCTCCAAAAGTAATTAAAATTGCCTGGTTTGAACTATATAATACAAACTAGACAATGTATTTAAAAAAAATCAAAACCTACAGACTCAAGAGTATTTTCTTTTAAAAAATAATTAAAATCGGTCCAGTTTTAGAGGAGAAAAATTGGGAATACAAAACTTGAATTTTGATGATTATAATTAGGTATTATCAATCTGAGGTGAGGTGAGGTGAAGTTGTCCCTTTCGCTCAATATTGAGGGGAGTAAGATCAACAGTGACAGCAACAGTTTGATAAAATACATATTGTACAAATTTGTCGGCCACCTTGTCTTTGCACGCAGAGGACACTGTATTTAAAAACACTTACCATAGGGTAAATAGGGTGGAGCCATCAAAAGAAATCTGAGCATTGTTTCATTTTCTTTCTAGTGTGTTGTGTTTTAATCCTATGTCACATTTTTCCAAGACCAGCGAGATAAGAAGGAGAAGGAAGAAGAAGAAGAAGAAGAAGAAGGAGAAGGCTATTAAAGACGATAGTACCTACTGTAATTAATGATGTTACTTTTCTCTTTGTTACAGAAACAAAGCAAGAGCTAGAAGATCTAATGGCAGATATTAAGAAAACGGCCAACAAAGTTAGGGCGAAGTTAAAAGGTTTGTATCATCTCCAATTTGTTTACTTTTGTCTTGAATATTTAAACTTTTTAATTATCCAGTAATATTAAATTATGATTGATTACTGAACTTTGATTTTTAACAGTTTGCCAATTTTAACCATTAGTTCTCAAACTTTGAAAATTTTCGCAACTTTTCTCAACTTGAGCTATGTATGAGAGCTGATTGACGTTTATCTGAAATCAAATTAACTGATTATAATTCATTATTGATTTAACCCCTTAAGCAATTTTAGGAGATATTCTTCTTCGAGAATGGCAAATAGCCGTAATCTTTCTGGGGATATATCTCCCCCCTGACACAACAAAAAAACAAAATCATATGAACAAAAAAAAAAGTTACGTTATCTCATATTGTGTTAAGTTTGCATACAAAATTTACCGCAGGTGCACTTGAAAATTTTGAAATAATTCTATGAAACATTATTTAGCATTTGAAAAATATTTATCAATGTTTGCAATTTTTTTAATAAATATTTATGTATGAAACAAAAAAAAGTGAAGTGACAATAACTTTAAATGTAAATTAATTAAATGTATATTATTTTTTTTGTACATTCAATAATATTAATATTTAATTTATAAAAATTGTTAAATTTATAAAAAAGTTTATTGATAAATAAGTTCTGCTATATAATTATTACTATGCATGACAGCATGAAAAATTTGATGCTTTTATTTTTATTACCTATGCCTTTAATGAAAAAAATATATATATACTCGTATATCGCACATCCCGTAGAAAAGTGTCGTAAGTCATAAAAGTTAATTTTGCAGGAGAGCGAAAACAAACAAATAAATGATGAACAAGCGGTCCTTTCGAAAAGAGATACTGACGACATCTTGCAGAGATTGAGTGATCTGACTTAAATACAGTTTACTTGGGGCATAGATAATCACAATCACTTTACTTTTCAGAGATAAAACATAAAATAGACTATTTTAACTTGACACTTTTCTATTGGATGTGCGATACGTGTATACATATCGAATGATAATATTATGTGGATGGTTTGTATAGCGCCGTTTTTATGAAAAGCTCTTAATGAAAAAAAATATATATATGTGTATATCGCACAGCCCATAGAAAAGTGAAGTAAGTCAAAAAACTTTATTTTACAGGAGTGCGAAAGCAAATTAATGAATAGAGATACTAGCGACATCTTGCAGAGATGACATGATCTTACTTAAATACTAATAATAGGTTTTCGTTGGGCATAGATAATCACAATCACTTTACTTTTCAGAGATAAAACGCAAAATAGAAAATTTTGACTTCCAACACTTTTCTACGGGATGTGCGATATATATGTAATAATAATGATATTTTGATGGTTTGTGTGGGACCGTTTTTATGAAAAATCGCCTCAAAGACGCTGTACATATTTAAAGTATATTTCTACAATCTTGCTTCTATATACTATATATATAATTCGCTCGCCACTCTTAGATGCGTTCAAGCCAAGTTGAAATATTAGAGAAATATTCACATTGCAATTGGCTTATGATTTGGTGTTTGAATTAGTTTGTCTGATCTGCCACAGTGATAGAGCAGAACATCGACCAGGAAGAGCAGACCAATAAGTCCTCCGCCGACCTGAGAATAAGGAAGACGCAGCACTCGACGCTGAGCCGCAAATTCGTGGAGGTGATGAGCGAGTACAACCGCACGCAGACGGACTACAGGGAGCGCTGCAAGGGGCGGATACAGAGGCAGCTGGAGATCACTGGCCGCACCACCACCAACGAGGAGCTCGAGGAGATGCTGGAGCAAGGGAATCCCGCCGTCTTCACGCAGGGGGTGAGCCAAATCTCTACTCTACCCCGAACACCCCTTTACCCCCCATTACTGTGTCATTCTAATTTCTAGTCTATTACCCTGAAGGCAATAGAATCTAACTAACTAACTAACCATCACGCCGTTTCTCTGCAGGGGTAGGCAGAGAGGACGGACCGCCAAACAACCCGGTCTTGGCACATACTCCTTGCCTCATTTACACTCATATATGCTCTTCTATCATCTATCGTCTTCTTCGTCATCTTCTATCGTCTCTTACATGCTCCTCTATCTATAACTCTTGACGTAGCCCAACTCAAGTATCTGATTCACTTGGTCATGCCATGTCTTCCTTGGGCTAGAATCCATTTCAAAAATATATTTTATTACTCTGCCATTGTCTACTTTCGTCCGGTTCAGTTTGTATTTTTTCAACTTTGGTGATTTAGATGGATTGCTTTTTAATTTCCGCCTTGTCTTTATTTCTTGTTTCTTTTTTTACATTAGCTCCACACAGGAGGCCCTGAGGAAAAAATCCCTCAGGGCCCATGTCATCTTTGGGGATGCTGTGTGGAGGGACTTTTTATGGAAAGGAAGGAGATAAGTTCTGGGAAGGGGTGGAATCTGGGGTTCAATAAGTCTAGGAATGACGGGTGAACGAATCCATCTCTCCCACTGTTGTGCATGCTGAGAAAGTCCAGCTGGAGAGGCCTCAACCAGTCCCTCCTGATCCGGCCTGCCACGCAGTAGTTGGACAAAGACATCCGTCACCAAGACCTAGACAAATCTCACCCCAACCCGGGCACCCCTCCTAAGTCACCAAACGTAGCGAACCACTTGGGGTGACCTTTGGCAAAGGTGTTGGTTATCCAATAAATGGTTCCCGGGGCGATGGTACCCATATCCGCCTCTCAAAAATATCACCATTTTTAGATCTGTTAACCTGTCTAATCACAGGAGACCAAATTTGTCACAGCTCACATTGCATCGCCTTAGTTTTTAATTGTCCAAATGACCATTAGCACATTTTCCAGGAGAAGGTTTTCTTTAATTATTAAAAAAAATATATCATAATCAGTATAATAGGTGTTGATGAAGCTATTTCCGTAAAGGTAAAGGTATGGTTAGTTTAAATAATTCTTATTAAAGTGATTAATTATCGTTTTTGATACTTTTTTTAAATTTTGGAATCAAATGGTGATTGAACAAAAATGCAAAATGGTCGTTTGGACAATTAAGCACTAGGGCAATGATAGGTCTCGTATAAATCGTTTTGTCTCCCTTACTCTCATGGTGAGAAATATGACCTAAGCGGTGTTAGAAAGAGAGAAACTCCACGCTTTATTCAAATCTAGAATTTAACCATAGAAAATTCTAGATTTGAATTACTTTTCTAGTTTTGCTCCTCTATGGAACTAAAGTTTCCGGAAGCAATTTGAGAAAAATGTATAAAATTTTGAGGATTTTTTATTCATTATTTTTTTATGAAACTACAAAAACATGAGGTGATAATATTATATTACATTTATGTACGTAATAAAATATGTGCGTTTTTCTTTTTTTTCATTATCAGTAATTTTAGATAGAAAAAACGTAAGATGACCCATTTTTTAAATTATATTATGTATTCAAAATTTTAACATATTCCTTTTTTTTAGTTACCTTTCAAAAACCGTTTTTATTTTTCGGATATGTTCAGAAATATTCATCTATTTGGATTTTATTGCAAAGCGGAAATATTCAAAATAGATGGAATCTATTGATTTGATTCCTTTTTGATGGTAAACTAGCATGTCCCTGACGTTGCCCGATTTAGACAGTGACTTTCCTCTTGTTTTGAAGGTCAAGTGTTATAAATTTCATCAATTCGGAATAAAACTAAAGATTTGTATGAAACTCAAACAAGTGCCACCCGCCTGTATCCGCCCGTCTGCCACAGATAAATCTTCTTTAAATAAATGGATTTCCATTTTTTTCTCTACTTTTGGGTGTATTACTTCTATTTCTGATTCTAATCATTTTTCATCTTTCAATTTCTAAGATAAATGTGGAAAAAAGTTTAAAATTGTTTTATTAAAATTCATTTCAATTTCTGATCGATTTTTTAAAATGATATTTCAAATATATTTTCGTATGATTTCAGATCATAATGGAGACCCAGCAGGCCAAGCAGACACTTGCAGATATCGAGGCTCGACATGCAGACATCATCAAACTGGAGAACTCCATCAAGGAATTGCACGGGATGTTCATGGACATGGCCATGCTTGTCGAGAGCCAGGTCAGGATAGCCTTTTCTAATTACCGAATCCTCATACAGAGCATACTGCTTTCATTTAGAAGATTTTTTATAAAGGAACATTGAAAGTTCTACCCTATTCTATCAGCAGAAACTGTTTATTGTGATTTTTTTAATGAGCAGATAGCATTCTCCTGTTGCACTCATATCTGATTTCACAAGTTTAACAGCAATTGAGCTATTTTAAATTTAACCTTTCTTCTCTCCAAATAAGAATACAATCGAGATTTAAATTGGTTTATATTAGTAGCATCGATAACATGTTGTGGAAGCTTCTTCCATGCTTCCACTACTCTATTTACAAGGTTTTGTTTAATAAATATAATACGATGAAAATTTGTGATTGTAACTTATTCTTCAATGAATATTCTTGATCATTGACTTTTGAGGTTTTGAGTCATATCGTGATTCCTATTTTGGTAGTGTGCATACCGGTTTCCAATGTTCATCAATCATCGGGGTAGATCGTATCTCATCTGCTCTGTTAGTTGTTGACCTTGTAAGACTGCCTGTAATATTGCCTTGAGAAGGGGGAATAATTTGATTGTGTATTGACTGAGAAAAACATAATTGTAAATAACACTGGTCCTAGTACAGTACCTTGGGGATGATTTCGAACTGATTAACCTCGTATTAATTTGATTTAAACTTTTCATTCTCACTGCTTTTGAAAGCGAGTTTGTTGAATAATATCAGCCATGGTCTATGTGCACAAGTTTAAGGTGATCCTTCCATGTAACAGGGAGAGATGATTGACCGCATAGAATACCATGTGGAACACGCTGTAGACTACGTCCAGACGGCCACACAGGAAACCAAGAAGGCGCTCAAATATCAGAGCAAGGCCCGTCGGGTGAGTGAACCGCCAACCGCCCCAACTGAACACGCATTGCTAATTTTGCGTTTTTTTCTTTTTGTTTTGTCCAAACCCCCCGCCCCCTCACCCCGCACCCCTGTGCCCGTCTCGCCTGAACATTTTTATTTATGTCCTAACGCACCTAACACTTTTTATTTGGTGGATCTACAATGTGTTTTTATTTATTAATTGTTTATATTTTATTTTTCCTTTATTTTTCATTTTAACACTGATTAACAAATTAATATCTGTTTTATTTCTATAACTATATACCGTATTCGTCTATTATGACAAATGTGTGTATCTCTTATATTATAACTCTTCCTAAAACAATTAACATTGAACCTTTATTCTGGTGTTTGTATTTTGCCTTTGTCATAAATCTGGATATTCTCTATCTTACCACGGTGCTTCTGTACCAACATTTTAATATGTATTATTATTATTATTATTTCCATGACTGTGTATTATATTATGACTGTATGTGCATTACTGTTAACTGTACATCATATATTATTACTATAACATAATATTATATTCTCCGGTAAGTCTACGTGTTGTGAAATATGGCTTTTGTGACTTTCTACCAACCTATCAGCTGTTTAAACAAACCACACGGATTCTGGGAAACCCTCACTCGGATCTGTGCCTTCATCTCTCCTCTGCCGTCGCCCCTCTTTACCTTCTCTCCTTCCACTTCTACACTTCCTTTGGGATATCTCATCTCTTAAATCTCCAAATTACATCTTCATCTTGTGTGTTTGATAATTTCTAACTCAAAAAATATCTCATTTCATGTCTAAATTCTTCACAATATCTCGAATGATCGCTTTCTGTTGTGTAATGTAATCTTTTCTTATTTCTGTACTGAATATCTTTTGTGAATTGATGTTGTCTTAATATTTGTATCTGTTGTACTTGTCCAAGTATAAACAAAACTACAATTAATTATTTAATCTTCAAACTAAATCTAATTTCTTGGGATTTTATTTTCCGCTTTAAAACACCTAATCGAATTCTTGTCGCTGCTGAATAACCAAATTAACCTTTAACCTTCTGGTCACTACCACTTGCCCCCCCGGGGTAGAGATGTGTCCCTTCCCTCCTTCCCTCCAGCCCCCCTGAACCCCATTCCCCTTGATACTTCCCGCCGCCCCGCCTCCCACAGGGTGAACTGGTCGACCGGGTGGAGTACCACGTTTCCCAGACGACAGAACACGTGGAAGACGCCCGCGGACAGCTGCAAACGGCAGAACACTATCAGCAGAAGGCCCGAAAGGTAATCAGCTAAAGCCTTGCAAGCAACTAGATTCATACATTCCTTCTGCGGAGACTTGCAACAATTACTATGGAGATATCATCTCCCAAACAGGCTACAAAGAGAACTGTCACAATAATATACAGATAATAGGTGTTTTCCATGTTACAATCAAATTTTTGAAAATTAGTTTTAGATGCCATCATAGAAAACAATTTTTTTTTATGTAAGCATTTTGATAGAAAATTACAATACTTGTAGGAACCGAACGGTTCATCGTAACCTCACTTCCAAGGGATGAACAAGAACGGAAGACGGGTATCGAGTGTTTTTATTTATGAAAATACAAATATTATACTGAACTAAATTCATTAAAATCAAGCCTTATGTACTAAAATCCCCCCTACCACCACTACTGATGATTTTTGTCTTCCACTTAACACATAATTGATTTCCAACTCCATCGCCCTCTGTTGAACTCGATTGCTTCGTCAGCGGTCTTGGGAAATTGCTCCAACATTAGCTTCTTGAGTTGAATGAATTTGGAACAGCTTGTTATAAAAGTGGCTACAGTGCGTATGCACCGAAACTCTTTTTAATAAAGAAACTTGTGCTTTGTTGATAAAGAATCCATATATTTTTTTTTTAAATAAGGTACAAATGTAAATAATGTAAATAAATTATGAAGAAATGTTCACTTCCTTTTACACTTTTTAAAACTCTAAAATTATATTCGTCTGACACCAATAAATTAGTAATGATTTGTTTAAGAAGAATAATTGTCTTTTTTTTCCGAATTCACGGATTGAAAATTGAAATTCTATTTTCGTCCTATAATAATAACCCAAAATAAGTCTTATATAGAAATTTAGATAACTTATGTTTAGACAATATAATATGGATAGGATTAGCCACTTGTAACATGGAATTCGCCCGATATATTATTGAACCTGTATCTCCCAAAAACTGCAAACCATTTCACCTTCAACTATAGCTTGATCTTCTCTGGCTGTTTGCATAGAGTAGGCATTGTCGGTATCAGTATTTAGTGCATGTGTAATTTATAGCATGAACATTATATTATAGAAAAAAAAATATTACTCATAAATATTCACTTCAAATATATATTTAGGATTTTTATGCAGGTGTTTAAGCTGATAGGCACGTAATTACTATTTGTTTACACTCACTTGGTAAACAAATGTTTAAATTCATAATAATTCTTTGGAGGTTTAATTTGTTCAGTTTTCGCAACAATTTATATAGATCTCACAGAAATCATTGCGTCTCCCTTACTATAATGGTTAGAAATATGAACTAAACGGTGTTAGAAAGAGAAAACACCGTGCTTTATGTTCAAATCTAATAATTAAAAATATTTATGAACCCAAAGTTTCCCGCTGCAAAAAAAATGGGGATTATTTTTTCATGAAACAACAAAAAAATGAGTTGATGATAATGTTTTTTTTTTTTCATTATCAGTAAATTTAGCCAATGTGAGCCATTTTTAAAACTTTTTTATGTTTGCGTTAAAAAAAATTATATTTCAAAAATTATATATTTATTTTGAATTATAAAATTTGAAAGCATATTTCGTAACCTTTCAAAAACCCGTTGTCAGTTTTCGGATGCGTTCAGAAATTTTCCATTTAATTTATTGCAAAGCCGAAATATTTATTGCAAAGTGGATTTTATTCCAAAGCTGAAATATTTTGATCTTCCGAAAAAATAGGCTGGAGAGCTAAATGGTTAAGTTGCATTTATGACATGATGCGTGAATAAACTGTGCTTTGCAAGTCTCTTTCTATAATATACAAAAGGTTAGTGAATTCCTCCAATCGGCGCTGAAAAGTACATATTACAGTACTCTCTCACTAATCCATTTGCAATTGTGGTGTATCGGTTAGTCTTATAGTTTCAACATCCTTTAATAGATGTCGTTAGTATAGTTAGTTTTATGAAGTTTTGCTATATCCCAACAAATGTCAGTTAAGTATTGTATCAGAAGAGTACCATCTATACACTGGTACGCATCTAGCCACTCCGAAAATCAGGCAAGCGTTAGTGAAAATGGTGGATTATAGTGCATACATACAAAATATGTACCTATTTCATAAAAAAAAAAACACCGCTTTCGATCTTTAGTAAAATTTCAATTTGTGGTTTAAAGTTACAGTGTCATGTCTACATGTTTGCTAAAAGACTTCATTTTGTACTTATTCTAACCGAATACCGAAATGTCCAAAAATAACAACAATGAACCTTGGTGACTAGTAAAATGGTCAGCTCTAGCAAGCTAAACGGCGGTATAGTAAATGAGTGTGTAACAGTAAGATATCTTTGGTGTACAACACTTGGCGCTCGAGTCTAGGCACGCGGCGAACTACTGATTTTGACATACGAATACCAGTGAAATCAGAGCTTGATTTTGTGCTTTCAACTAGTAAAAATAAAGATGGATTCCAGTTGTTGTCGGATAATCGAGCGGCGAATCACTGAGAGAGTACTGTATAATAGGATAATCAAAATATGATACGTTATTGTTACTTATTGCATTTATGGTGGAAGGCTTACAAAACTGGGTTATGGCTTATACTTTAAATTGCTTATAAAATATGCATTTCTAACATAAAATTTTGTAATATGTATGTTCTCAAAAATCTGTCAATGATTTTCAAAGAGAAATTTGCTTATTTAAAAATAATTAATGTTTCCCTAGCTTCTAAACTACTCACTATAATAAATTAATATTGCAACCATTCCAACTTGTTGATGCGCTCCACAAACCCTTGCATTCAACACAAATAATGAGAGCCTTTTCCTTTGCAACATACTTTACTTATTTGAACCTTGTAAAATCGTGCAAAAATATTAGAGTTACTTATTTGCAGGGTAGTCAAAATTGTTACAAGGAAATAAATGATAAATCCTTCCTTTACAAAATAAAACATTAAAACATGTACCATTTCATTATCTCTACTTTGGCATATATATATTAGTATAGTAAGAAGAACGCATGTTTCTTTAATGTGGGCGCTAAGGAATATCTTTTCATCTTTCTTCCCAACTGGATATCATTAAAATGTAAACTTTGGTATCTTATCCTCGTGTGAGAGGATTCTTTCCATGATTGAATTAAATTAGAGTCCACAGGTTCCCAGATCAGAGAAAGCATGCAGTAGATGAGTTAGTTGACCATATCATAGATTGCTTGTCTTTCAGATGCATCTGCCCATAACTTGGTATCACCTTTGAATTTATTTTTGCTTTCAGAAAAAAATCTTCATCATAATCTGCCTATCAGTAACGGTGGTTATTTTAATAATCGTGCTGGCGAGCACCCTGACCTGAGGAGTCCATTGGACCTGATCACCACTGCGGCACCAAGCATTACATTTTGCACATCCAAAATATTTTATTATCGCTACCTTTGTTGGTTCTTTCAATTGTGTAAATTTCACCCGTCTAATGGATGAACAATATCATCTTCCTTGAAACCCACAGTCGCCGCTTTAGTTCCATATCGCTTAAGTATTTGATCTCCGTCGCCGGAGATAATATGGAGTTACGCTTAAGTCTTGTGTCGCTTTCCATCTCTTGAATGTTGCAGTTAGTTTTATTTTTATTTAGAATGAAGTGATTGTAATGACAATAAATTGATGTACGCATTTCGTGGCTTTGTCATCTCCGTGGAACTTTGTGGTCTGCTTATTTTAGAATAAGTAACGTCTGTAGTGATTGATCGCACCTACCGGGGGCGTCGTTGGCTGGACGGCGCTTGTCACTCTTGTCTGTGTTCCCTGTTGGAAGGTGTCTGTGCTCCAAGCGTGGTACGCTCCACTGGTGCTGTTCTCAAGGTCGACGGGTGAATATTTACATATCATTGTTAATATTGAATATTAAATGTATTAAACATGTTTCCTCTATCTTTCTTTCGTTAGACTGACTGATGGACTTTCAAAGTAGATTTATTTTTATTTATTTAAAAATCAAGAGAACTCAATGTTGTTCATTATTAGCGTAAGAATATTATTTATGTGTCGGTGACCTAAGATTGTTGTAAATTATATACTTTAATTCAGTTATCAAAGTAATTCATTGTTGGCTAACTTTGCCATACATTTTATTGATTTGTATTCATTTACATTATTTTCATTAATTTAGATCAAATATTGTGTTCTTATTACATATTATATTCCTGTCCGTAATAAGTAATGTAATGGTGTATATGTCTTGTGGAGAGATTCATTACATTTTGATTGAGCGAAATTGGCCAAATGTGCCTCGTTAGGAAAACCTTTTTCCTTGGAAAGCCGGACACTAACTCCCTATCAATTGATTGAGACAATAGAATAACCACCAATGGTTTCTTCTCGCTTCCTTTTCATATTCAATAACTTACTTTTCTAACAAATTAAATAGTGCTTTTTCAGAACTTACCTTATTGAACCTTACTAATTTCTGTTTAATCTTCGTACTGATTTTACACAGTGTATGTATCAGTGTCGGTTTGTGACTTTTCACTGAGTTAGAGTGGTTGAAAATTTTTAAAAAATCGTGTGAATGATGTTGTTTCAACTGAAAAAACATGTTTTTTTTTTATTTCAAAAATTTTTTTTTTTGTATGAAGATTTTTTTGTTTGGGGATGCTGCACTTCCCATCTTCAAAAAAAAAAAACAACAAAAATTTCACCGACAACAGCATCAATAATGTTGTTTTTTTCAATATTATCACTCTAATACACTGAAATGTCACCTGCCACTACTGGTGTGTATGACTTTTTTTACACACTATTTTGTAAGGTTATAGTAAAAAATATCAGTATTTTCCTTGTTTATATTTTGCGTAGGTACCAGCCTTTCAAATATTATCCTATTGCGCGTACCTACAACGAAATAACATAACTTACTACTCTTAAACTATTAAAATTTGTTCCAAATGTTTATTTAAAAAATTTTTAAAGATACTTTTAAGTCTCATAAACCTTTAGCCAAATGTCCAAATAAAATCGTATCCTTCGCTTAATCTATAATTCACCTAGAACATAGAATTAAAATGGTATAGGAACTGCTTTGGAAGCAAATTGCATTCATCAAATTTGCTTCAAAAAGTAAAAAATAGTCATTTTAAGAGTTAATAATTCATATAATTTTTTAATCTATTTTAGGCTTATTATCACATAGAACCAGCTGTGGGTGTTCTGTGTCAAGTAGAGGATTGCATAATAAGCGCACCTGTAAAGTGTTGGCTTTTCAGATTCATTTTATTTTAAGCGAGGAATAAGCAATATTACCGTGAAGGATATTGACGTGGCGCGTCAAACAACTGAAAGTGTTTTCTTTGTGTAAATAAAATTATTATAATTTGAAAATTTGCAATTATTCCATTTCTAGCTTGAAATAAGATAGTCTAATTGTAATTCAAACAACTTTATAATATGTTTTCATCAAAACTAAGCATTTATCCGCTCTTTAGCTTTGAATTAATAAAAACAATTGCAATTATAATATTGTATTTTTAGTGTTCTATATATAATATGTAAACTTTTTATGTCATATTTGTTTTATTAAAAGTAGGTACAGAAAAATATACATAATCATAATGTACTTCCATTTCACCTTGTTCCCAGATACAATACATCTTTACAAGTTATTATCATTTTGTACCTATCACCTACTGTTCTTTTTAAATACTTGCCAATTGTATTTGCCAACTACTATTCTTCATTAAAAAAAATGTCACCGCTTAAACCTGCCAAATTCTTAAAGCCAATATTTTATAATATATTATTATGTAATTTATTACAAAGCATTTTCAATAAATAAGTATGTTTTGTTACTTTGTTTCGTAATCATTTTGTAAAATGCAGAACCCATTTTATCTGTGCAGTTCTTTAAATTTGTGAGGTCACAAAAGCATTTTACGCTGTGCTATATTTTGTTACCTGGCCTAGATTAGCCATTATTTTTTAATGAAAAAATAATAACAGAGTATTTTATTTTAGTGTATTTTTCATTGTATTATATTTTCCTCATTTTTTTAATGTAAAGCGGGCATTAAATACAAACAAGACGCTAAGGACCAAAGGATTTAACTTCTTAAATACAAAAATGACTACCCATTGGATATGGAAAATTTGTATCCGTTGAGTGCCGGTGTTTCCATATTGTAATTTGACATTCATACATTCTGTTTGTGGGATTTTTACCCTCAACTAAGTTATTAAGAGCCATTTCACACAAATTTCATCCTACTATGTCGATTGTCCAGTTGATTAGTCAGACATCTCTTAAAAATCGAAAGTTGAGTTGAGTATGCAGAGTTGTATGTAAAAGTGTACCCTCTATCAGGCACAATACTCAGCTTACTTATGAACACCACCAAATCAATTACGTATAATGCAGAAAACTTGTAGTGAATTAAACAAAATGTTGATGTTTTCTGGATCACTAGTAAGTTCTTTCAAAATGACATACTAATGTCGGACAATTATGCCTCCCACTTTTATTTTATAACATATTCAATATGTAAAACACAGACATGTGTAAATAATATATAATTTATGGTGAGCATTCGAAAATTGTTTCCTCATTATCTCACAACTTATTATTTGGAGATGTCTGAGTAATCAACTGGACGATCGGTGTAGTTGTCAGTTGAGTCTTTCATAAACTTTATCCTTGTCACCAATTGTTTGACTCTCGACATGGCTTATTCCATTCTGGTCCTGAGCGCTTTGTTTGATAACATTAACCATCTTACTTATTAGATTATTACGCACCGGTTCAGCATTGGTATAGTTAAGCTATGCCATGGAAATAAGTCAAGTTTTTCACTATTCCGACCATGCGACCTTAAAATTGCGATGTGTGATCAAAAATTAAAATGGACTAATAATTTAACTACATATTAAGATTACAACATGCATCCGTGAGATTTGAATTATCTCCTTAATTTTGCAGGGTACACTTTGTGGAAAATGCATTCATATGTTTTATAAAATGTTTCCTTGACAATGAACAAGAAATGTAGTAATAATTTGGTAATGATGAAATAAAATGAGTGTCCTGCATTATATGTTTTCACTTGACTCATTAATAAAATCTCATGCTTAGTTTGTTAATAATAATATATTTATCCTTAAGAATATTTTGTTCAAAATATTTACTACTTACTTTTTCAATTATTTTTACTTTTAAGTTTTCAAAATGGTTTGTTTTGTACATAATATTCTTCTTAGTTTTTATGCAAGAAGGTTGCATGTTATGATCAATGTGACCCTTTTTAATTTAATTAGTTGATAGCAGTCAGATAGAAGTCATTTTGAGAGCAAAATGACTTTAATTTTCACATTTTCAAGTTCACGATTTATTTTCAGTCTTGATGATTTAAACTTTAAAAAATGCTTCTTGATTATTTACCAAACTGTTGTAAAATTTCTCAATCAAAGCTGCATTATGAAGCTAAACAATAGTAAGAAATAAGCTTCTTTTTTTTACATGAGCTCCACACAGCTATTTATTGTTTTCATGCCCACCCGATCCCTTATTATGTGTTAAAATGCGATTTTGTACAATAGCTGATTGGAGTTTCCATGTTAGCAGGCAGACAACATAATAATCCGATAATAAGAAGAATTGAAACCATTCAAATGCAAAAAATTTCAAAGTATCGTTGGCAGGTACTGCAGTAAGAACTCTAGTGAACACATAGACATTCAAATTGATAAGAAGAGCCATCAGGGAGAGCGGAACAAACCAAATTATACCAAGCGGGGAGGGGATGTGATGGTCTATCTTTAACATCAATAAATGAATCTGACAGTATAAAGGCAATTTGCTTTGTACTCGTAAGATCACCATTTAGTCTGCGAAAAGAAAATCTACTTACGAATTACTAACTCTTTTTACAATGGTGCATAAATAGTTGGCTGTGTAAAAAACTTAACTACAATTCCCAAATCGGGTGAACAAAGTTCAAAATTGAATATTTTGTTACACTTTTACAAAAGTATTGTAATTTACCCAACTAACTGATTTTTAGTGTTGTTACGCAACCCGATTTGAAGGTGTTACAGTTTTTAACCGTTTTTACGAACATTCAGATCCTGCGCAGAAAAATTCCACAATGGACTGCGAAAAACCGTTGCCTTACATTAGCGAACATTACTTTTCTGCGCAGGGTTTTGATTATTTCAATGTGTTTTCTTCGATGGTCAACACACAACTGATGTCATAGTTTATTCAAAGCATTCTCGAACCCTCCTGGTGCCAAAATATGGTTACCTGGTTTGCCTCTAGCTTGTCGAAGTGATACCCAGATTTTATGTTAGGGCAAGTCTATCAATAAGGATATCTGTGAGTAAACATAATAAAATTATAACTACACACATATTTCTTATACTTTCGAGGTACTTTTTTTAACAGACTGAAAAAGCATTGGTTTAGTTAAAATAACCTGAGAGTATATTATCTTATATTATAATTTTTACAATTCTGCATAATAATCAAGCACACAAAATACCTGTTTTTGTAATAATACAATTGAAAACGTAACAATTTTTTCCGCTTGTTATTTTTGACCCTGTTTTATTTTAGTTTGATTTAACTGTTTATAATTATTTACTCATACACACTGTATATAATATGTTTTGTAATTATATTTATTTTATTTCAAATTATGTTGGTTTTTTATTTTGTTTTTTTTTTTTATATCTTTTTGGTACATATTGAATATCCTGTTAGCAGACAAAGGCAAAATAAATAAAAAGTTTAGCTCTGTCCTTGGGAAACAACACCCCACATTATATTGTTATTTGATTAATAATAACGATGTAGTTGTTTGTTAATTACATTACATATATGATAACGCTTCCACAGCATTTTCCTCTATGGCACACAAACTCTAATTATATATTATTGTGGAAAAGCATTCCTTCTTTATTTTGTGATTGTAAATAAATTGTCATATTTGAATACCGTAAAATGGGGTGATTTTGATCAATTTTCAACTTTGAAACTAAAAATTGTGTATCATAATTATTGCACGTTTTAAAACTATCGAAATATATGTAAAAAAAATGTTTATGTGTTTGGCAAGAAAAAAAAAATCACATGGTGATCAAAGTCATCTTTAGGAGTGGTATTTGATATACCATTTTTATAACCACTCGAGCGATGGCTATCTAAATTTAGGTAGGTGATATAAAAAAATTAAAATAAGTTATAATTTTTTTTATAAAACCTAAAAATATGGGACAAATCTTGGTGGATTCATTGGCTTTAAACCGCAGTAAGCAGTTCAGTAAGCAGTGCTTTCATAATAATTTTTGGAGGCTTCATATTTATTATCTAATACCAAACACTCAGAAATCCTTGTCGCTCACTTATTACATTGATAAGCCAATCCCAAAAGATTCTAGTAAAAAAAAAATCACAATACAAATGAAATAAAAATATTAAGAGGAATTTTTTAAATGTTTGTATTTACATTTTTCTCTGTCTGAAAATATCTAAAGTTGGACAATTCATTCATCAATATGTTTGAATATAATTAGAAAACAACTAATTTGACACTTATTTTCGAAGCGTCATTGTATCCACGTTGCGAATAGAAAAAAAATCACCAAAAAGAAGCGAGTAATTATGCGGATACACACGATGATACAGTCACCCCATATTTTGGTACCTGATGTAATTGAAGAAATCAATGTGCAGAGATCTGCTGCGGGGAAGCTAGTTTAGGAGTGCCATAGGAAGGGAAGGGAAGGGAAGGGAGCAGGTTGACTAGAGTTGTGTTGGTTGTGATGTATAATTTTGCCCCTGCAGAAGAAGATCATGATCCTAATCTGCCTGACGGTGTTGGGGATATTGGTTGCCAGTTATGTGTCCAGTTACTTCATATAAGCCCCGCTCCGCCTCAGGTACGCCTATCACTCTACTACACTCTATAACTTTACTAATCATGTGTTGTTTCCGTCCTTTGTTTGAACGAGCAGAAGAAGATCATGATTTTGATTTGCCTGTCCATTTTGGCGGTGGTACTGGCATCAACTCTCGCCGGCTACTTTGGAATGTGAAGTTGCTTTAAGGTTTGGTTCTACCGGGATGAGTATTTTATATCCACGACTCCAATAGTGAGCACTCCTCAGCTTCACACTTTCCTTTCTTCATGTTATGTACTGTTATTGTTACGTCTCGTCCGTTGACAACCAACCCTGTTCAACCAGCCACTCTGTGTTTTATATTTGACCTTACCACTGTTAACACACAAACCCTCCCAACAGACCTAAAGCTTTGTCCAATTCTCAACCAAACAAATTCTCCTCACTAACAAAACAATTTCATAATTGCATAATGAATTTTTGTTATTAGTTTTTGGGATATTATGCCGTGTTGCGCTACCTCCTTCTTTAGCCAACGTTTCACGCACACATCTGCCCTGATGATGGACGCTGTAACGCTGTCCGAAACGTTGGCTAAAGAAGGAGGTAGCGCAACACGGCATAATACCCCAAAAACTAATAACAAAAATACTTTTGCCGTGAAAATCTAAAATTTTATCTTGCATAATGAACTTCATCTTATATTTTATGAGATTCAACCATAAGTGAACAGAAACTTATTTATATATGGACTTTTCTGTTTTTTTTTTTGAAGTCTTAAGAGGAACGGCTGTGCAGCCTTTTTCGTACAAAGCTCAAATTTGGATTTGATACTAAAATACTTGACCAAATGACTACATATTTCTTTTTTTTATTGAAAGGGTATAACAAATATCTTGTTAGTATATGTGTTACTTTGTTTATATTTGTGTTTTAAATTATAAAATATAGGCAATTAAAGAATTAATTTTTTTAATGATTTTTAGAGTCTACTGTGGACAATTTTTTTTTTTGTGAACTATTCAAATATAATGAAAAATAAAATAAAGCACCGTAAAAAAGCATTTTTTGGGTTGAAATTTAAAATTTATGTATTTAAAATTTCGACCCAAAACAATGATCAATTTGTGTTCCAATGAACATCGGTCGTTTGTAATTTAAATTCAAGCCCATGAAAATGTTTTTTTTATTTCATGTTTCATTGTATTTACTTTGACATTGACTTAAAATAATTGCCTCCAAAATTGTGAAAAATCAATTTCTTTAACGGCTTATCTTTTATAAATTGAAAAACTAATAAATATAGTAGAACATATCTGTACTAGATATTTACTACACCTTTTAATTACAAAAATAATTATTTAGTATGGTCAAGGCATTTTGGCCTCAAATCCAAATTTAAGTTTTGTATAAAAAAAGGCAGCGCAGGTTCTCTCAAGGTTATTTTGATTACACCTCTACACAAATTTAATTTTCTACTCTTTCACTGCCAATTCTCTTAACATTTCAACGGATCCTCACACATGAATTCTTGACACTAGCGTATGAAATATGCATATCGTTGTACGATTTGTGAAAACTAATACAGTACAGGACAATAACACTTCTACAATTCTAGGCTTCTACGTTTCGAAGCAAACTAAAATATCCTAATTTTTTCTGACACCTCACAATAGTACCCCATCTAAACAGTGTAAAGACGGGGGAATTATGTCGCCACCCGGTTGAGCAGCATTGTGAGGCGGGTTAAGATAGGGGCTATGGGAAGAGATTTATTAATGCGGATCTTGGAGAGGTCCAGATTATACGAAGGAGAAAAACAGATGCCGGTAACTCTTTCCACACACGTAACGTCTTACACAAAAACGAGTCGTAGAAACATGAAGGCAACATCAACTGTGAATGGGTGTTCCATCGAGTTTCATGCACAGGGATCAATGCTGCTAGCTTCTTAGAGCAGGCTCCATTAAATTACCTATAGCACAGACTCAGCATGCCTACATTGCATCTGTGCATTAGAGAAGGCATTCGGTCTGTTGACAACAGATTGTTAATCAGACGGACCGTCCTCCTTTGCAAGGAATCAAGTAGGTTTATCAATCATTTTTGTAACTCTAGCCCGAAGGTGCCTACCAAATTCATTGTTCTTGGGTCACCTATTTTAATTCGATGACTTTACTTTTGAATACAAAACGTGTTATAGGCACTTTCCCCAACGCAGAATGGTCGATCAAATGCAATATTTTAATTCGGTGACTTTACTTTTGAATACAAAACGTGTTATAGGCACTTTCCCCAACGCAGAATGGTCGATCAAATGCAATATTTTAATTCGGTGACTTTACTTTTGAATACAAAACGTGTTATAGGCACTTTCCCCAACGCAGAATGGTCGATCAAATGCAATATTTTAATTCGGTGACTTTACTTTTGAATACAAAACGTGTTATAGGCACTTTCCCCAACGCAGAATGGTCGATCAAATGCAATATTTTAATTCGGTGACTTTACTTTTGAATACAAAACGTGTTATAGGCACTTTCCCCAACGCAGAATGGTCGATCAAATGCAATATTTTAATTCGGTGACTTTACTTTTGAATAAAAAACGTGTTATAGGCACTTTCCCCAACGCAGAATGGTCGGTCAAGTGCAATATTTTAATTCGGTGACTTTACTTTTGAATACAAAACGTGTTATAGGCACTTTCCCCAATGCAGAATGGTCGGTCAAGTGCAATATTTTTTGTAAAAAATAATGCTGTAATTTACGCATATTTTTTTTCTTCAAAATTTTTTAAAGCAATAATTTTCTATATATTGTGGAGTTCTAAGGGTACAAAATTTTCACTGGAATGGCAACCCTCACCAAAGATTGTTGCCTGAATCACAACCACTTGAATGTAAAATATTACACGAATTTCATTTCATCATTTTAATATTTAACTAATCACCGTTTTCTTATTCAAAAGTTTTAATGTTTATTTTAATTCAACCTGCTGCGCTGATACAGAAAAAAAACAATACTTAAATTGTTAAAATTCAAGTAACTCATTTTTTAAAGTCCCGGGAAACACTTGACTGCACTCTTAGGAAAATTTACACTGGAAACAACACAATCGCATGTGTGTTGTTTTGTTTGTGAATTTATTTACATAAACCGAGTTCATTTGAATTTACGATGTTTTACTTGTTTTGTTTGTGAATAAAATGGTCACAATCCAAGTTCAATTGAATCTTACATTTCACTCCACTCATGCATTACCCATTAAAGACAGTCACATGAATCCATGATAATACATTACATGGAAGCATGTGGCTGTATGCACATGTCGTCTTATCTAGTGTAAAACTGCCCTAAACAACAAATAGTAAATTGTCCAGGGGAGCAATTTTTTCTGATTTAGTTCACCTAAAAGTGTGAGTAAGTTTGTTTTTTTCTTCTAATATGTCATTTTATGTGTTTATTTTATCAGAATTTTGGAAAAGTGGCATTTAGAACTGCTCACTGGTTTGGGCTGGTGACGGAAACTTGTCTTTCTTTACTGTAACATAATCCTAACCGACATTGTGACGTTTGGGATTATTTTACATCATAGGTTCTCAACGTGAGCGATATCGCCCCCTCGGCGGCGTTTCAAACCTTCAGGGGGGCATTAGATGACCAAGAGAAAATTGGGGGGCTTTTCAGACTTTCAGGGGGGTGGTAGGAGACCCATAGAAACCCATCCCACTTTGCTCCATCCCATTACGCACCCCCCCCCCCCCCCCTGACAATTGCTGTTACAGATTCACGAGTTAGGGGGCGCTAAAAAAAAAATATTCTCAAAGTGGGCAGTGGGCAAAAAAAGGTTGAGAATCTATGTTTTACATGTTCAATTTCAACAATATATATATTTTTTAAAATTAATAGGTGTCTAAATTTGAGCGAAAAAAGCCTAGACAATTTAGAAAGTAAAACTTTAAACTAAAAAAACGAAGTAGAAACAAAATATTTATGTAAATGAAAAGTGTGCTAAGTGTAAGTGCTTAGCTTGGTTTTACGCTTATATTATTATTAATTTATCATTTGGACTAATTTTCATTCTCTATTTAACCAAAAATAAGGTTTTTTTTAATAAATATTTCGAGTGTAGGGAAAGATTGATGCAATCCTACTGAACACGAATATGAAAAAGTGTTGTTTATAACGGTTTGACAGTAGATAGACAATGTGTGTGTTGTGATTGTTGTATTGTCTGTTATGTCTAGCCTAGTGCTGTGAGATGTCTGTAGACTGACTGTGATTGTTTTATAGGCTCCCCCCCCGGTCCGGCCCGGCCCTGTACTTTCACTCCACGTTCCAGTATTTGTGTGGCTCCACCTGGTATTGCTATTGTGTGGCTTCACTCTGGTTTGTGTTCCGTTCCGATCACCCGAGCACCCCTGGTCTACATATCTCCGATACCCTGCTATACCCGACATGTAGTACACCTTCCCAGCAAGATCCGTAGCGGGCAATGTCTCATTACATTAACTATGTATCTTGCGATGCACTTGATTTAGCTGTTTGTTTGACTGCCGCCACTGCCACGTCTGTGTTGTTGTCAGTTGTCAGTGGCCGCAACTACCATTTCTTTACTACATACTGTCACTTGAGTAATACCTTTATTATGCGCGGCTGCTGCGAGGCCAGTTGAGGTTTACATGGCGCATGGCGCACGATGCGTGACGCGCTGCTTAGCTCGCTCGCTCTGTATGCGACGTGTAACTTTGCCTTGCACAAATACAAATTAACACAACTGCAGCTCTCTTCAGTTTGTCTAACAGCGCCCTTCTATAATATAGGTATACATGAAACTTGCTGTAGCAATAATTTTACTGAAAATGTGTAAAATATTTATCTTCAAAAGTGTGATATATAGAAGCAGTTGTTGTTTTGTTAATTTAATTATAAACAGTAATATTTACATTAATAATGGTTACTGTGTATGTGAATTTTAATATTTACTTAAAATTAATACTTTTTTTATATAGCGACACGCCGTATTTGAATAAATACGATCTTGAAAAAAATGTCTAACATTATCTCGTAATTATTCAAATGCGGTGAACATTTTGTAAGCTGTACAGTTATGGAATTGTAGTTGTTATAGAATTACTGTTTTGGTTCTCTGTATGGACGAGTGTTCTGGGAAGTAACTGAAGAAGTAACAAGAAAGAATCTCCGCAGAACCTTTGATTGAAGCACGATCCCTTATAAACTTTGTTTGGAAAGAATGTTTACATTAAATTGTCATAAAGTTAAATTATTCTTTTAGTTGTAATTGTGGTTATCATCTAACCTGTTCTATATACATTTAATAAACTGTTATATGTACTTAAAACTCAAGTGTTCTCCAAATAATATACATACATACTTACATTAATATATTGATATTAATTATATTTCAATATTCTATAATAACGATAGGAAATAGTGAATTGATTGGCGAAGTGGTGTATGGTGTGTGGGTGTGTGCGTGCGTTGCACCGCAGCTTAGCTAACTAAGTAAGTAACTTGGCCTAATCCAACCATTGGTGTATGTATAACCGAGCAACCAACCCATCGCTGTATCTGTTCTGTATCCATCTTCTATTCACAACAATTGTGATTGACATTTTCGCAAAGGCGCGTAGATCCGCTGAAAATGTTATTAAACCATTTATTGTCTAATTTCTGTGTCGTCCGCTTCATCTCGTAGAACTTCTCGTGTGTTTCACGTTTAAGCAAAGCTAAAAGCAATCGCATAGAAGTGTTCAACATTTTGGATATAAATGTAGACTTCTATCTAGATGCCTTTATATAAAGTAGAATTAAGAGGAGAGTGTGTGAGAGTCGACGGAAAGAGGTGTTAGGTGAAAGAGAGAAAGGAGAGAGGAGAGGAGAATGTCCTGTTATGAGTTGCCAGTTGCGAATTAACCAGCCAAACCAGCCCCGCTTCTCGTGAGTCAAATGCACAACTAATTGCCCCACAACTAGTTGCCGAGGCAACATTCAATGCATACACATGTATGTTATTATGTGTACTTAATAACTGAGCGCTGTTTCTTTAAGTTATACATATATTGTATTATTATTGTATATGAAATTGTTACATAATCCATGATAAACTTTATTAGGTATCTAGTCTTATTAGGTTTGTACATAAATTAATATAAAATGTTCTAGTCGGCTTTCCATCTCTATTTCAATACCATAAAGTTAGATTTAAATATATACTTAAATCAATTATTACATAATAATATTATAGTTCATTGAGAATATCATTTGTATTCCGCACTTGTTTATTAATTACTTTAATAAAACACTAATGCCTTCATTTCAAGTGTGGACAGAACATATGAACATAGAGTAGAGTGTGTGAACAAACAGAAGGACAGAGAAGGAAGGAAATGGACTCTTTGCCAGTTTGGGCAAACAGATTAATATATAAATTGTAAGTTACTTACTGGTCTAGCCCAAATTCTTATGTGTCAATTTTGTAGCATTTTATTGCATCAATATAAGGTAATTGTTCAAGTCAAGAATGGCTATGGCTAGCGGCGAGTGAAGCGAGATTATACCTTGACCTTTGTGTTCACCACAATATACTGTAATCTCACTACATCAATACTACAAACCAACAACATCACTACATCACTACAACACCAACACTAGTCTCTGTAACATTCACACTGTACGGGTTAGCAACTTAACCTAACCAACGACTACATCGTCACAGTGTCAAATAGTTGATTTTATAGGGAACCATGTATGTGTAGTAAGAATACTTCCAAATTCTCTCATTAATAATCATAATAAACGGTGTTTTCTGCCTATATCTCTCTACTCTACTGATGTTTTACTACCCCCCCAAATCCCTTTCCACTTTACTAAATACAATCAATCCATCAATTTATAATACTTTATTCATTCAAATAATGTGACCAGTTTTTAACATAGTAGTTTTACATATTTCATTTTATTGGAAGAACTTTTCGAAGTTTATATCCAAAGAATAAAGAATATAAAACTAGAAGTGTCTTCCTTACAAATTTGAATAGAAACAAATGTGCCACAATACCTTTTGGTTCTAGACCGTTTAGCATGTGGTCTGTCTCTCTCACACTTGCCTGAAATTGTATATCGCCGTCCCATTTGAACTTCATAATCATGGTGGAATTTTATATGGAAATATAGGCGCAAATTGGGCATGTAATTGGACCACAAAGCACTTCTTGTGTTATTCTATGGTTCTACCCATCAATACAATATTTAATCATTGAAGAAGAAGATAATATTAACAAAGTATTTGAATGAATTATTATATTTAGTACTCACCGCACCTATAAAAGTATTTTCGTTGTTTGTAATGTAATAAAAGGTTTTCACTTTGATATAAATCATTACAAAAAAGAACAAGTTGCACATCTCCAGTGCCAAAGTGTAAGTTTTCATTTGATAAAATATTCTTCCACACAAAAGACAAGGAGATAAGAAAATGGGGTGTATCACATATACATGTATATATGTATTATTTATACATATAGTTGGGACCCTTACAAAGAGATTAGTAAATAATAATTATGTAAAAGATAGAATTACGCTTCCTGCTCAAAGTGTATTAATAAATCTAAATGAAATAGAATAAGACACAGAAAATAAAAAGATAACGACAGGTATATCCCAGTTGCGAACGTTACCTTTCTGTGTCTTGTTCTGTTTTATGTTTTGTTTAAATTTATTAGTATTATCTCCTTCTTTAATGATTAAAAGTAACTTACGAGGGCTGTCCGTAAAATACGGTCTCCAAGGTGCTGAGGTCGCGAGGAACAATTTTACGCGAGATCCGGCAACACTGGCTTGTAGACTGGTTCTCATACGCCAAATCCCCACCACGCTGTGCTCTTTGCGACACTTAGTCTCTGCGTAGCAGCCGTTTGCGATGGAGCTTCCGCTCGCCGCACCCGCCAGGTGTGAATTACGCTCTACAATTGTTTTTTTACAAACCCCGGTAGACATTCATTCTCAATGTGTGTCTGGAAAACAGTGTATGAGTGCAAAAGACGTAGGCAAATGGTGCAGAGAATTTAAAAGCGTGCCGGGCGGCCATCGGTTTTAGACGAAACAATTGTCGAAGTGGAAAAAGCAATGATTGCAAATCGACAGGTAATGGTTCGGGAGCTCTGTGATATGATCCCTGATGTCAGTAAAACCACTATTGACAAGATTTTGTCTGCCCAAGGTGGCTCCCAAAATGCTCACTGAAGAGCACAAACCATAACAGGTTGAAGCAGCCTGCGAATTCCTCGAGTGCTACGACATAGATGGCGAAGAATCCTTGGACTTAATTGTGACTGGGGACGAGACCTGGATACACCACAAGACAACAAAGACAAACGAACAATCCCATCGGTGGCATCATTCAGATTCGCTGAAGCAAAGTTTAAAATTAAATTACAGAGCAACTCATGTCTGGCAGGTGCGGCAATTGGAAGCTCTATCGCGAACGGCTGCCACGCCGATAATAAGCATCACAGAAGGTGCAGCATGGTGGGGGTTTGGCAGGGGGAAACCAGGCTACACGCCCTCGTTCCTCGCACCACAGAATCTCGGAGACCTTATTTTACGGACGGCCCTCGTATTATTGACTTACACATATATTTTAACAGTGGATCAAACCAATGAAGACCTTCACCCTGCTTACAGGGAGTAAACTTTGTATCTAGTTGTAAATTGTTCACAAATTTTCTTATATAATTAAAAAAATTGTCAAAAATATTGTATAGAAATTTAGACAAAACATTACTAAGTACATAATATTTATATATTAGAAATCATTTTCTAGGACTTAGTATTAACAAGCAACAAATTAGTGTACATATCACAATAGACTTTACATTTGAACCGCATGGTTTTGGCAACTGGACTACTCAACACAGTGACAAATCAACATACTTTTGAAAAGTGATGAAAAAAAACTTTATTAACCCCTCAGTCCTCGACCAGAGGGTCAAAATATTTCCGCTTGGCAATAAAATCCAAAAAAGCTAAAAACTGTTTTGAAAGGTGATTAAATACGCTTTAAAATTTTATAAATCGAAATAAAAATATAATTTTTGAAGAATAAAAATTTTGCATGCAAATATAAAAAAAAATTTATAAATAGCTCATTTTAGGTTTTTTCTAACCAAAATTACTGATAACGGAAAAATAAAAACACATACATATTTCATCAAACAAATGTTTTATAAACGTTATTGCCACCTCATTTTTTGTCATTTCGTATAAAAATAGTTAGTAAAAAATTGTCGAAGATTCATAAATTTTTCCTCAAATTGCCATCCGAAACTATGGTTTCATAAAGGTGTACATTTGACTTATTTTGTTGTTAACTTTTAGTTTTCTCTTTCTAACATCATTTACATAATATTTCTCACTATGATAGTAAGGAAGACAACAATTTCTGCGAGACCTACATGAGTTGTTCCGAAAAGCGAACAAATTAGCCTGAGGAGTTAAAAAGGTTACATTAGGTTAGATTTATGGGCTAGTATTTTTTTTCATCATTGATCACTTTTCAAGCGTTGATTTGTCACTGTCCTGATTTGTCATGGAACCGTAATTTGGCAGAGAGTTTCTATATCTAGTACAGGTCGGGGCAAAGGAGATCGTCTGTCTGTGTGGAGATGATCTTGGCGTCTTGCAGCAGGCCGTGGCTGTACTGGCCCTGCTTGGCCGTGTGCTCCGGCCCATTGAGAGCGGCCTCCTTGATGAAGCTCACCACCACCTTCTTGGATACAACGGACATCTGGAGTCGACTTCCCCATGCGACCAGAGCCAATGGCTAGACAACAAAATAACAAATATGTCTAAGTAAAAAAAATAAACAAACCAGATCAAAAAATAAAAGCATCATACGTAATATTATGTAGGTACATTATAGTTATTTTCTCTCCTAGTTTCGCAGAAAAGGCACTAACAAATCATTAAAATACTTTTATAAAATATTACGACCAACTTTCGTGTTGCAATTAAACAGCGTAGGGGTAAAATAGGTAATGATTGCCCGCTTAGGGATATTTCGACTTTGTATGCTTGTAGGTTAGGTCCTAATTATAAAACAAATAGTTCCACAATATATAACCATTTGACCATCAAATCCTTACATCCATTATATTAAACCATAATAAATGAAAAATTTTTGAACTAAAATATTAAAATTTAAAATATACAATGATTGCCCAATTGTTCGTAGTGATTCCCACAATAATGATCGTGATTGGCCACAATTTGGTAGAATGATGGTTTTACATCAATCAGGGCGTTGAGAATATCTGCCACTCTGGAACGTGCCTCAAATATAGATTATTTATTTATTTATTTATTTCAAAACATACGGCACAACATGTGCCATTTACATAATTATATTTATATATATTATAATACAATAACATAAGAAAGTGACATATAAATGTAAAGTTAAATATAAAAACAAAGGGTAAAAGAAAGGAGTTAAGGTAATGAGTAGTAAATAGAATTATGATGTATAAAATGGAAGTATAAAGTAAAAGTGTAAACTATAAAATATAAAGTATAATGTAAAAGTAAAAAGTTAAGATAAAAAGTTGAAAGGCAGGAAATAATATAAACTATAAGTTACCTTTGTAAATAATATAAAGTACAAGAGTTATAAATATAAAAAAAGTATGACAAGTAAACAGTAAGAAATGCTCTTAGGAGCCAAATATTGAAGATAACCAAAATTTAAAAAAAAATATATAATAAATAAAAGGAAGGTATTACGGAGTATACAAAGCGATATGAAAAATAGGTACCTATGATATGTTTCTAAGCCATAGGTATTAGAGTGCATACTGGTAGGACATAATATTATGGTTACATGATTATACTTATTATTTATTATGTAGTACTAGCAGATAAATTTTGTCTAATGCATCTTTTGTATGATGACAGACTTTCGGAATGATCGATATGAGCAAATTCATTACCTAAAGTGTGTAAACGATGTATTATTGAATTTTGTTCTGCATTACTGAGAGTGTTGTTGCAATAATAAGGTGTTTTGAGTCGAGTTGTTCTACTAGGTACATGATAATTTATTAACGATACCAATTCAGGGGAGTCAAACCAGTTATTGTTTATTTTAAATAAAAAAATAAGATCATTGAGTATTCTTCTATCTTTTAACGATAAGAGTCGCATTTTTTGTAATAGAGAATCATAGTTTATGTCATCCGCGGGAATTCCTAATTTGAAATTAATTGCTCGGAGAAATTTGCGTTGGATTTTTTCAATGGAGTTTGCGTGGCTTTTGTAGAGAGGGTTCCATATGGGGGAATTATATTCCAAATGACTCCTAACCAGAGTTGTATATAGTAATTTAAATGTATGAATGTTTTTGAAATCTTTACATAGTCTTAGAATGAAACCCAGCATTTTCATAGCTTTATTAGTAATGATATCAATGTGGTTGATAAATAGTAGTTTAGTGTCGAAGGTTATTCCGAGGTCCCTTATTACAGGTACTGACATTAAACTGTGATTGTTAAGTGAATAACTGTATTTGATGGGGTTTTTTATTCTATTCTTTTATTATATTATTTTAAAAGATTAAATTGTGTAACAACACAACTCAATCAAATAATTTGAACTTACAACCTTCGGATTGCTAATCGAGAGCCTTACCCCTTGACCACGGAGGCCGTCAAAGTCCGTGTGGAGGTAATGTTAAAAAAAATATATAATAATGTTACTTATATTTAGTAATCAAAAATATATACCCTTTCTGGAGACAGCAAATTATACGGTGTGATGACATGCCTGTACAGGCAATTCTTCACCAGGGCCTTCAGGGCTTTAACTTGTCCCCTGTTGGAGCACGGGTGATACAGCATCACCAGGCCCCCATGCTCCAGGTTATGGAGCCAGCGCTGCCTCGGAACAAACTTATACTCGCCCCACTTTGGCCAAAGAGGGCGATGCGAGCCACTGGAATGGTTGAATTCAAATTAAAATACTTTTTATAATATGTACAACGGTTTATACAATATCATCACTGCCTTTTTGGCTTCCTGATTTAGTATGAAATCTGTTTAGAATGCGCACGAGCCTCGGAAACCATTTATTGAAAAACCAACACCCCTGTCAACACCACATGTCACCCTTAGTGGTTCGCTACGTTTAGTGACTTAGCAGGGGGACCCGGGTTCATGGGGTGGGGTTTAGTCTAGGTCCTGGCGGCGAGTGCATTTGCCCACCTATTGCGTATCGGAAGAGATTAGTTGAGGGAGACCTTTTGACATCTCCAGCCGGACTCTCTCGACCCGATGGATTCATACGTCCGTCACTCCTAGACACAATGACCCCCAAATTCCAACCCACCCCCCAAAACTTTTTCTTTCCCAGAACTTCCTCTCTTATTTCCATAAAAAGACCCTCCACACAGATGACATAGGCCCTGATGGAAATTTTTCCCTTAGGACCCGTGTGGAGCCAATGTAAAAAAATAAAATAACCAAATTTCATGCTAAATTAGAAAAAATAAAGTTACATTGAGCAAAAAAAACAAACAATATCACACAACCAAGTCAAGAAAAAGGTGCTGATCGAACTGGCCAGTTTATAACACATCTAATAGCCAAAACTTTAACAAAGGTAGATCTAAAAATCTAAGATAAAGATGACAGAAATGGTTAAATACAATACAAAATCAAATTAACTTACAATGTCGGTATTATCTGGTCGTAGGAAATGGATTCATTCATGCAAACATGTGCTGCCTAAAAGAAAAGGATGAATATATTTGTTAATGCTGGACAACAAATAAAAATAACAATACATAATGGAAACAAAACAAATATTGTAATGATAGTGGGGTAGATACTGTCTTTTAACATTTAAAAAATAAATAAAAGCATGCACCCGCAATACATTTATAAAAGTGCGCACCGCACCTACCGCAAGATTCAAAAGCAGGAACTAAATGTGCAAATGATCACACGTTATATTGTTGTCTTCTTTCGACATAAAAAGTACATGTGCGTGCGATACTCATTTGAGGGGCAATTGGTTTGTGTTAGTGTCGAAAAAAGCCATGCCTTTGAGCACAAATCACAAATTCAGCAATCAGTGCCATCTGTTGGTACTTCTATTAAATTAGTACAACTTTACTAATGAAATAATTATCATGATTTTTATTGTGCAGTCGAAAAAATGTGGAAATCTCATATAATCCAGTAATTGATCTGTAAAATGTGGAAATCTCATATAACCCAGTAATTGACCTGTAAAATGTGGAAATCTCATATAACCCAGTAATTGACCTGTAAAATGTGGAAATCTCATATAACCCAGTAATTGACCTGTAAAATGCATAAATGAAGTGGTTATTTGGATATTTGATATCGCTTACGTAATCCAAACCAACATTGGTTAAAGCCAGCAGCTTAACCATTCAACTTGCCACATCCGTGGTAAGTTATTTTGCTTTTTTTCCTACTGCCCTCCCCTGTTTAAATACTCTGCATAATCTGCGGACCACTAGTGGTCCGCAAGAGGCCAAAAGATGGTCCGCGATAGTCCGCCGGTCAACAAACGAGCCAGCGCGCGGGCGGTCCCTGGTTGAGAAGTCTGAATAAAAAAAATCGGACAATATTCAGTTTATCATTATTGTACCTTGTGGTCAGTGGCGATTATTCCGTTTCGCCCCACCCCATCCTATCCCGTTCTACCCCCTCCGTTGTGGTAAATTTTCTGCTAGAACTCGTCATACCCTATCCCATTACGCCCCTCCCATTGTGCTTCGCCACTGACCACAGGCAGTGGCTTAGGCTAGCATGGGTGGCACCTGGGACGGATAACGTGGTGTCAATCCCCCCCACCTCCTTCTTGGTCTTAGGGGTGAAACTCGGTCGCTACGCCACTGCTTGTGGTCCCCGTCGAAAAAATTAACGTACAAGTGGTCCCGGTCAGAAAAAGGTTGGGAACCACTGACGTAGAGGGACAGAAACAAAGGTTAGAGAAATTATTGAGATTGCTTGGGAGTTAATGTATTGTAAAGATTAATAATACGTAAACTGATGTACATAGAATGAAAACATATAAAAAAAAAATTGATTGAAAAATATATTTAATACATTAACTGTTTCATAACGCTGATGGGTTTCATTTGTGTTTGTGTTTCGATCGGCATATAGGATCAGTGGAATCCAGATTTTGGAATTCCGCACATTAAGGGTACCTACCTACACGGTAGACAGGAATCAAGTACCGCATTATCGTTAGTCCATTGCTAACAACCATCGTACCGTGTTATTTATCTTATCGTAACATAATGTATAAACCCTATCGTATTGTATCGTATGCTTTGTGTAAATTTCTTATGTGAATCGACTTGTGACTCAGATTTCTGTTGTGGATTATAAAATAACCCAAAACATTATCGCACGCTTATGGATATATCTGTGATTGTAACAAGTGTCTACGTCCCCAAATGGAAACCAAGCTAGAAGACACAATAGCAGTGAGTACCACTTAATTGTGAATTACCGTATCTTGTTTGGTGGTCGGGCAGAGCTCGTTTCGAAATCCATAAGCGTTTTAAACAGCAAAGAGTGGCCGCAAGGTTATTCTGACCCCCGTGCATTGTCACGAAACATTAACTTTATTTATTTATTTATTTATAAGTACATGTTACATACATAATAAATTTACTTCAGGAGATACATTAGGTCACCATACTAGGCAGCTGCCTGTATCATGGTGACCAACGGAGGATAGTTGTTTGAATTGGAGTCTAGTACTCGTAAGTGTAAACATATCTAAGTATATCTAAGTAAAATAATAAAAATAAAAAAAATTATAAATTTATATCATTCATTTCTTATGAACTTTTTTTTCTTTTTTTGGTATGCAGTATTATAAAAAGAAAGAAAAATAAGGTTTCTTTAAGTACCAACTAAATGTAACATGAGTAAGTATAAAGAGAGTATATGAGTGTAATAAATAGGCGAGAACTAGGTAAGTACTTATACTGGAGGGAACTGAATGCAATAAGTATTTTAAAACAAAAACAATCATTACAATATTATGATAAAAATTAATTAATTACTTTAATGTCACAATTTATTTTTTATCTTTGTTTTAAGATTTTTTTATTATTTACGAGTTTGTATAAGCTTACGATAATAATTTACTTTATTTTCCAATGAATAATATCAGAGAGTTTATTACCATGTATGATGGAGGAATGTTTTCAATTTCATAGATGGGTCGTCTGGCGCGGTCGGGGCCGTAATTAGAAAGATGGTCGTAGCAGGTGTAGTTTACAGTATCATCAAACCAGTCGGTCTCCAGGTGGTTCTGAAATATTTCTTTATCTGTCAGTTCTGTCAGACAAAAACATTGTCTTCTTCAAATAAACTTCAAACGCCGTTTTTGTACAAATTCATTCTAATTAGGCACCATATATTCATCGGTGACCGGACAAATCAGAATGAAACCAACTCAGAAGCACCTCAGAAAGGTCATTAAGAGTGATGATAAAAAAATATTTAAAAAAGGTTAAATAGGTTAAGTTAGGTTAGGGTTACTGGCTATTTTAAAATTATTTTGTTCATAGCTTTTAATGACCTTTCTGTTTCTGAGTTGGTTTCATTCTGAGTTGGCATGGAACCATATTCATCTACACACACGCCAAAAATCTTTTCAAACAATCATAGATGGGTATAAGGCTTTTGGTGACGGCTGGTAGGACATTCTTTTTCCATCAACACAATTAGGCCATTTACAATAATTGAAACTGACGGTTTGTGCGATCGGAATATTTTATGGTAGTAAAGTTTTATTTTTGCATTGTGTTATTTGTAGTGACCGATCGAAGGTTCGGTTTTGGCAAAAAAATCTGGTTTCGGCAGAAAATCTGCCGAACCTTCGGCGTCACCGAAATTCTGCATTCATGAATTATCACGCGTCGATCGGTTGACTTCGGGTGAGTTCTTGACTCATGTGTCACCGGCCATTATCAGCTAGCGGGTGACATATTTTTATAATTTTTTTTAATGGCAATTTTTATAATTTTTGTTTGTTTTGTAACACTAATATCAAAAAAATAAATAATTCTTTTTTCACATGCAAAAGGCCACTTGCGTGGATTTCATAACGACTTTAAAAAAAACAGTGTGGATAGATGTTTTTACTAAGATTACGAAAATGTTAGCAATTTTTTTTAGAAATGTACAGTTTTTTTTATTTTTAAATAAATAAATCCATTATTTGGGCTCGTGACATCACTACATGAAAATGTCCCGTCTCCGAAAATGTTTCTATTAATTTGATTCCACACTGATTTATTTTTTTTATATGGCATCACTTTGATTTCAGGCGAATTTTTGAATTTGACATTTAACGTTCACTAGATTTATTGTTTGTTCTCTGCAAACTTATCATTTGGTTTGACTTTTTGACAGATGTTATGAAGAGAACCCCGTACATTTTAGATGTCGGTACGTATTTTAGAGGTATAATGGTTATGGTGCTGATAATTTACAAGTACAAGTATATTACATTGGATTTAGTAATATAGACGGTTGTACATTATAATGATTTATGATCAATAAGATGGATCAAGGAAAAAAATATTTATGAGATGTAATATTTTTGGTATGCCTCGTTATTCTCCTGTGCCATTCGTGTGGAAACGTTCTTTTTTTTTTAAATGATTTTCGGCTATGTAATTATCGTTTTTTCGCACCTATAAAATTATGTCTTGTCTTTCCGGTTTATAAAAAATGGTCTGATTTTTCAGATTAAAATTTTCAAAAAATCACCAGGGTTTCAAAAATACAATTAAAAAAAAAAAAATAGAGTGTCTTAGAATATTTGGCTAAACCGGAATTTTTTTTTTTTAAATGTGATGCAAGTGGCCTATTGTTGTTATGTTGTTATTTAACGATGTTACATGTTAATTGTCTGCATAAGTGTAAAAAATAGGCCAAATTTCAGTCATCAATAGCTTTTTAACATGTCTAAAAAAGTTTCGGTTTCGGCCGAAACTGAGACAGATACCGAAGATTCGGTTTCGGTTTCAGTAGAAAACCTGTTTTGGTCGTACACTAGTTATTGGTTAATATGTTGTAAGATGTCTGAATTTTAAATTTTATGGAATTTTTTTTAATAAAACGAAAGTGTTTTATGGATAAAAGGCATTATTTTTCCTTCTTTTTTTTGCATTTGTTGAACGTAAAACTTATGAATAAATTGATTAAAATGCATAAAACGTGTTATCCATTGATTGAAATACCTTATTACATATACATTTCTTTGACTTTCAATGTGTATAATATATGATCACTACATTCAAATGAAATGTTTAAGGTAATGCACTACTACACAATGCAAAATCATATGATATGGTTGGAAAGTTAGATCGCTTAGAAATATTTTAAATAAAATTCTGCGAGTAGAACACATATTTGCCTTTGAAACAATCCAGTATTTTTTATCAGTCTTTTTTAGCGCACAAAAAAAAATCAGGCTAATAAAAACTGCTTTAACATTCAAAATATCCGGGGTTCGTAAACCCCCTTTTGGTTATGGTTTTATTGTATAACGTGAAAAATTAAATTCTTAGAAAATTATCATAAAACATTTAAATATTTGTGCCTGAGCTTCGCAAAATAAAATAAAACACGCTTTTTCGCAATATTTTTTTCGTGAATCAATCAAAACAGGCAGCTGTTGTCAAGCGGGAATTTAAACCTTATCGCCATAAGGAGTGTTATTGTTAGTGGCCTGATCCCGAATTTTACACGATGCGGAGGATCACCTTAACAGCCAATATCTCAGAACTCACTTTTTCACATAACACTGTTTTTCCGCATAAGTGCTCAACTGTATGTGAACGTAACTTTGAATGACTTTTCAAATGTGTGTTGAAATTTCATGAGTTGGGTAAATATTTCCCTATCGATTCCAAGCTCAAAACACACTTTAAAAAATTAAAACAAATTGCACTAGGTAGATTACAGTTAGTAATAAGTAATTTAGTAACCGGAACTGAAAAATATTGCATTTTAATGGTTATTTTGTTATCTTTAAAAACACAAAATGTCACTTCTCAAGGAACGCCATGTTGTTAATTACGACGGCAAACGTCTCGCGTGATTTTTCATGTTTATGAAACCGAACAAAATAATAAAATAGTTTTACCTACCAATAAAACTTATATTATGTACCTAACCTCATTTAAAACCTATATTGAGAGAAGCATTCTCAAATCCCCTTTCGCGTGGGCTTCCCCGATCTTTTTTAGTACCTTGTGACTGTCAAGTGGTCACCCGATGCTATACAAAGGTATCTACTTACACCTAACCTTTGTTTATGGCATTTTTTTCTCATTGGTTCTCACCAGGCAGTGATTGCCTAGGTTTTAAATGAGGTTAGGTACATAATATAAGTTTTATTGGTAGGTAAAACTATTTTATTATGTATCCTGAACCGTCATTTAAAACCTATATTGAGATCTGTTTGTTATCGACTGGTGACCACTAACGCTAATGTGATGATATTAAAATATGTTAAACACTGGAATACCTACTCACGTGTTACAGTGGGTGGAATAGGGAAGTCACAGACAATGCCCTATTTACCTCTAGAGAAGTGTTAACTTCTCTTCTGTAGAATTTGGCAAAGGTGTCCCGGCTCCTCCAGTTCCCTCGAGCCAGGATGTCATCCAGTCTAAAATTATCCAGCCAGTTAAGTGATGCCACAGCTGCTCGTACGCTTCCCGGGGCAGCTGTGATCTTAGCTTCTTCTAGAATCGTTTTGACCCAACGGGCGATGACTGTTCTTGAAGCTGCCTTAACTCCTCCTGATGTAGTGATGAAGAGTTCTGTTAAATTCTGCTTTGTTTCTCTCCGTTCTTTGGAGATTTCAACCAGTTTCTTAATCCAGTATGTTGGGTCTATATTTGGTTGATTGCCGTTTATCAGCCTCCAACCTGACTGTTGGTACGTAGCGGAGTCTGTTTTGGATCCGAAAACTGGCCATAACGAGACCCCTTCCTCATCTATGGATAATTTGTCTGGTGAACACTGTAACAAGGTCAGGTCATGCACTCTTCGTCCCGAAGCTAATAAAAGTAATGTTGCTGCCCTTCTTGATGTTTCAAAGAGATTCAACTTTTTGGGTGGGTTAGCTTCTAACCAGGTCAACACCACTCGAGGATCCCAGATAGGAGGTTTAGCCACTTTAGGATGTCTTAATGCTGCGGCTTTGAGTACTTGTCTGACTAGAGGATGTGAACTTAGGTTTCCTTCTTCAGGGCTACTGAAAGTTGTTACTACAGATTTATGGAGTCGAACTGTGCTGGGAGAGAGACTGTCTTCTAGACTAAGATCTGTTAAAAATCGTGCTAGGTTGCTTCCTGTAGGGACATTCGGGTTTACCCCATGATTTAATGCCCACCTTTGCCACCTAAGCCATGCCGGTTTGTATGTTTTGAGGGTGGATTCTTTCCAACCTGACTTTAAAAAATCTTTCTGTTTGTCCGACCAATCTGTTAATGACTGACTCCACCCCGGCACTTCCACACCTCCAAAATGAAATCCTCTACTTGTGGTGGGGGTTTCAAGGTTCTCGTGTCTATCAGTACTTCTGTCAGTTTCAATATGGTGAACGGAGGACTTGTTGCTCGATTTTTTAAGTCTGGTCTCCAGAATACCTTCTTCCATCTCGGGGCTACAATCAAGTATAGGCCCTTGGCCCGGTTCAGGTGTGCTAAAACTCTCGGCATAAGGCACGGTGGGGGGAACACCCAAGCTAGGGGAAAATCCCACTCTTGAGTCCAAGCATTGACAAATTTTGCCTGTTTGTCGAATGCATTTAGGGACACATAATCTTCTACGACGTGGGCTGTCTCTGATGCAAACAGGTCTATAGTTGGCCTCCCCCATTTTGCAAAAACTAATTTTGTTGCTGCCGGTAAAAGATGCCATTCCGGAGGTTCGCGTTTTCTGGAGAGTTGATCTGCTACCTCGTTGAACCTTCCCGGTAAGTAGTGGGCAGACAGTGAAATGTGATACGTGTCTGCCATTTGAAGGACTTGACGAGTCGCTTCGAGCAATGTCTTGGATCGTGTGCCGCCTTCGTTGCGAAGGTATGCGACCACCGATCTGTTGTCTGACTGGATAAGAAGACCCGAGTCTGACAGCTCTGGCCCGTGAGGAGTAAGTGCTGCCAGCACGGCGAGCATTTCCTTGACATTGCTGTGGAGTGGTTGTTGTGTTTGGGACCAAGCTCCATTCAACCTGAGGTTGTCTAGCTGCGCGCCCCATCCCCAGTCCGATGCATCGGTCGTGAGGGTGTGGCGAATTGTTGCTTGATGCTTTAGTGACCACGTCTGCAGGGACCTGCCCCACCACCTCAGCTCCTCTATCGCTGCTCGAGGTATGGGATGAAGTCGTCTGGGTTTGAATGCAGGTAGCTTGCGACTGGCACACTGTAACATGCGAAGGTTAAGCCTGCCTCTATGAATGGCGAAACTAGCAAAATTGAGGGTACCCAAGAGGCTCTGGGCCTGCTCAAGTGACCATTTTCCTAGATTAATATATTGTTTCAGTAACCTTGTTATTTTCACTATTTTATCTTGCGGGAGACCTTTTAAGTCATCCCTTGAATTCCACATAATTCCCAGATATTCAATTTTCTGAACTGGACATAGAGTGGATTTACTGAATTGTATTATCCATCCCAGAGTTTGTAACATGGAGATTGTTTCAAATATATGTATTTTGAAAATATTTTCATTCTGATGTACTATCAAAAAATCATCTAAGTAGACAATTATTCTGAGACCTTTGTCTCTTAATTCTTTCGCTATCCAATTGGTAAGAGAAGCAAAAACTTTTGGAGCAGATGCTAGTCCAAAAGGCAAACATGTCATTTGAAGTAGTTCTCCATTAAAAATGAGTCTCAAGAAACAGCGATGATTCTTGTGAATTGGCAGATGAAAGTAGGCCTGAGAAAGATCCACTTTAACCATCCAGTCCCCCGGTTGAATAAATGATGCAACCTTATTAACATTAATAAGTCTGAATTTACTTATAGTCAAGAAACTGTTCAAGCGACGAAGATTGAAAACCGGTCTAAATGAACCGTCTTGCTTCGGTATGAGAAACATCCGAGACAGAAAGGAAGGAGATATCGAAGCTGATTCCAATATCTTCTCCTTTTTCATTTTGTCTATTTGTCGCGTCATTTCTTCTGTGATTTGAGTTTTATAAGTGGAACTTACCGTGTCTGCCACTATACTTAGAGGAGGTTTCTGCCGGAAGGGTAGCTTGTACCCTCGCAACATTGCTAACAGCGTTGGTGGTGCTCCTAAGTCTTCCCAATTGCTTAGAAACTGTCCTAACTGCCCCCCCTGAAACGCCCTCTCCGGATAGTCATAGTCTATCCTTGTTACCAAAATTCCTTCTTGGCTTGGTTGGACCTCTCTTGTCAGCACCTCTGGACTCCTGTTGGTTGGTTCGCCCACCACGGAAGGCTTTGCTATCCCGAAAGGGCTTGTCCCGAAACGTTCTGCCTTCCCGAAAGGGTCTGCTCTCGCGAAAAGGCTTCCTCACTGGACCTTTATACTTGGGTAGCTGCGTGCTGGTTGATGGCTGAGGGACAAAGCTCGAATGTGGGAGGCATTTATCGAGTCCTCCCATCCGCTGAATCTGGGACTCTAACTTGCTTGGGTCAAAAAGATGACCCACTGCAGGAGGAATATTTTTAACAGCCTCCCGTACGTAACTGCTCTTCACTTCTTTAAGGATTGCCTCCCTACGATGTTGGATTGCGCTTGCTCTCCTTCCGCAGACCATCTGCAGAACATCTTTTGTTACTGCCTGATACTCCGTATCTGGAGCAAACAGTGATTCCACTTTATTAAATATGGAGCCTGCGGTTAACTCCTTTCCTTCCTCTGCACTCCAGTTTACTAGTTCCTGCAGAGATTTTTGAAGGCACTCATTCTGCTGCAAGAGGGCATGGCTCAGTGCCCCGCAGAATTTATCTAAAGAACCCGCATATTGTTCCGATTTATTTAAATGGAGAAACTCTCCATTCACCTCCAACTGGTTAAACATGGGATTGGCAAGGTATCTCCTTACCACATCCCCATACCTCACTTCGTTCCACTCCGGCGAACCGAAGTGCTGTAAACTCTCGATCTTTTTTAAACGGTTAACGTCAGCTGTAGGAACTGTTGGCTCCTTACAAGTAGTTTCCGCCATCGATAGGTTTAATTCCCGGGTTTTCTGGATGGGATTAACTAGCCCAATTCCCAGAGAAGTTGATGCATCCCTCTCTCCATGCATCTCCTGGTCTTCTGAAAATCCGTCAACTTCAGATTCCAAGTCTCTATCGTCGTCCGTTTTGGAAGTCATAAAGTTCTGAATAAACGCACTTAACTGCTCTACTTGGGCCGAAAGTTGATTGATGCGATCTTTTTTCGCCAATCTCGGTAATTTTCGTTTCGGCTCTTTTGGCAAAATGACTTTATTGATTTCCTCTACCGTCATCTCTACTGAATCAGATGAGGACATTTCGGACTCGCTCATTGTTTATCAAACACAACAAAAGTCACTCACAACACAAGATACGAACAAAGAAACAATAACACACAAAGAACAAAGGAACCAAAATGCAGACAAATTCCTTTGTTTTGTTCACCACATATATTGTCGTTTATCAGTCTTTTAAACACTGTTTTTAATTTTAAAATACTTCGAACAGCCTCGCTGTTTTAATATAAAGTATTATTTTCAAATAATTCTTTCTTTTATGGGGAAAAATCGTTATAAATTCGGAGCTACTATACAACGAAAAGCCAGCGACGGAATTTAAAACGCTAAAATGAGAAAAAAATGCCATAAACAAAGGTTAGGTGTAAGTAGATACCTTTGTATAGCATCGGGTGACCACTTGACAGTCACAAGGTACTAAAAAAGATCGGGGAAGCCCACGCGAAAGGGGATTTGAGAATGCTTCTCTCAATATAGGTTTTAAATGACGGTTCAGGATACATAATGATTAATACGCATTGACTAACTGACAAAAGGTGATTTTTTCTTTTAAAAATGCATATTTTATCGTCGTAATTAATATGGCGGTCCTTGAAAAATGACATTTCGCATTTTTAAAATAAAAAAAAAAAAACATTAAAACGCAATATTTTTCAATTCCGGTTACTAAATTACTTATTACTAAAGGAGTCTGCCCACCACACCGTTCCATACCATGACCGTACTATAAACATATCAGCCACGAAATGAACACGCTACGCCCTACTATGCCCACTAGAACGTGCTAACACCGTATGATACCCGTACGTAACGGGTTTAGTGACCGATGAACCCGTATACACCGGGGTTAGTGTCCGTACCATCTCCGTTCAATAGGCGTACGGTGCCCGTTCTATTGGTTGTAGTCATTTCGCCTGTGTTTTCGTGTCGAAGCATAGTGTTATTGTCATATCATTAAAATACCTGGATATAAATAGATGGCTATTAGAAAATTATCTGTAAGAGAATTAGCGTTGATTGCCACTATTTTGGACGAGGAGGAGAAAGTGGAAATTGAAAACCGAAAAAGAAAGTCTGGATGTTACTGGGTTCACGATGTTCTAAAAAAAAGAAAAATCGAGGGAGAATACTGGACGTTATTTAAGCAACTACTTTATGATGAAGAAAAATTTTATACATACTTTCTTATGACGTCATTCGAATATAATGAATTATTAAGAAATATAGAAAATATTATCACTAAAAGAAACACCAACTTTAGAGAAAGTCTTACACCAATAGAAAAGCTAGCAGTGTGTCTACGGTAAGTAAATAAAATACTAAAAATGTTTGTACTTATTGAAATTACTTTTATTTATAATTGATAAAAATAATATAATTTTGGGAAATTATTGCAAAATATGTTGAGCTTGGTCATCCCAGTTGTCTGGAGTTGGCGTTGGCGTTTGCGTTGCGCTCGATGTTTCCGAATGCGGGGATGGGTTGTAGGTGTATACAGTTGAGCTAGGTGGCGCGAGCTATCGTAATTCCATTTCGGAAACCAGCACAAATATTTTATTTTTTGCTAATGCTTGTAGATACGGTGAAAACTTCTTCACCGTATCAGAAATATTTAAAAAAAAGCGATCCAACTCGTCTTGTCCCCTGGGTGGATCAAGTTTGCTTTGGTCGTCGAGTAATTTTGCCATTAATACAGCAGATGCTGTTTGCTCTGAACTAACAGCCCTTCTCTTTACTGCCCTTGCTTTCTTGTTAGCTTTGTGTTGTGGCTTATCATTTTGAACAACGTCATATCCAATTCCAGTGCTAAAATCACCAACGTCAATGGCAGCAGTTTCGTCAACTCCAATGTCGGTGTTGGTCTTTTTCAAAGCAATGGGGTCAATTACACGGTGTTCATCGTCATTGATGTCCTCTTCATCATCGCTTGTGATTTCTATGGAATCTTGCGTTTTTCTTTCTATGAAGAACAGAGCCACAAACGCCATCTCATTTTCATACTTCCATGGTTTAAAGTTTTTCGCTGCTTGTCCACTTTTTCCTTTTTTTTTCAAGGCTCTCCTGTATGCATCCCGAAGACATTGCCACTTTTGTTTACAAACCGCAGCTGCAAAATAAAATTAAAACTAATTAGTATTTTCTTTGTTACAGGTACTTATCAACTGGTGAATCATTTACGTCAATTGCTTTTAATTATCGCATGGGACTAAGTTCCGTGAGACGTGCAGTTTTTGAAGTTTGTGAAGCTATAATAAACAATATGTGACGGGAAATGATTCCTATGCCCAGTACAGAGCAATGGGAAAAAATATAGAAGATTTAGAATAAGTGGAATTTCCCAAATTGTTTAGGTGCTCTTGATGGTAAACATGTTGTGATTCTGGCACCTCCAAATAGTGGCTCCCTGTATTTCAATTATAAAATAACATTTTCCACAGTACTTCTGGCTTTGGTTGACGCGAATTATAACTTTGTTGCCTTTAACGTCGGCGCTTTCGGAAAAGATAGTGATGGTGATATTTTGGTAAAATCTAAAATGGGAAAAGCTATATTCCAAAATAAGTTCAATATTCCATGTAAGCGACGTGTCCGCCACTCACATAGACTGTAGATAGGTGATGGGTAGTCCTCGGTAGCCGCTAGGATGCTTGGTGAATTGCCGGGGTGGAGGCCTTCAAGGGGAAGAGGCAGGGTCCAGGCACAGGGTTACATAAATCTATCTATCTATCCATATTATTTATTTGGTGATAGATTAGACCAGACTCTTAAAAATTGATATAAAACACAAAATCTTCATTGCATTCTGTTGCCAAAAATACATACTCCTCCAGACGGAGCGTTCCTATTGGTCCGCCCGGAGGGTAGGTGCGGGGAAGGGTAGGGAAGCGGGGCCCGCCCGTCCCCCACAGGTAGTTTTTGCCCCTTGGGGCAATAAATATTATGTGACTAGTGCAGTTCTTGCCTATTTGGTTTTTTTGTCTATGGTGTTTTTTTTTGAGACTGGTAATTTTTTGGGAAAGAGAAAAGCTCTTTTTGTTTATGGTCACTGTAACCGACGTGTTACATACCCTCATTTGTTTTTTCGGCAAAAGTCATCGCTGGCGGCATCCTCTACATTTAGTGGTCATTTCTTGGGAATTTCCTCCGAAATTTCTGGCCACTGAGCTCGTTAGTACCATGCCGCCAGCGACGATCTTTCGCTGGAAATATTTATGTAAAATATTATCATTTATTTCCCTTTTTATTATGTACAATGCCCCGGTGCAACAAATAAATGCTTACACGGTAAGGTTGCCACCGGGAGACATTTTAAACTCGTATTATTTACATACTTGCTATTTTTCTGGGCTCGGTGGTTATGGCCCTGCAGGAGACATTTTAAACTCGTATTATTTACATACTTGCTATTTTTCTGGGCTCGGTGGTTATGGCCCTGCAGGAGGCTAGCGAGCAAAATATGTTTTTTCATTTAATCATACTCTCACAACCCGCAGGACGATGAAATCAACACATTTCATTCCAGAGTCCTGCCGGGCATTCAGGGAAAGAGATTTTAAGCCTCTAACCCTTAAACTCTCAACACTAGGGCATTTTTTAACTCAAACAAAAGACTTAGAAAAATTCCTTACAAAATCCGTTTTTTCCCATTTTAAAAATCCAGGGACCTCGCAAGACGATGAAACAAACAGGTTTCAGTAGCTAGTCTTGCGAGGGACCTGGGAAAAATAGTAGATTCCTTATACAAACTTCTCACAATTAGCCAAAATGTTAACACTAAAACATGTACACATATATTCCAAATGTAACCTACATAATTATTTATAAAACTCAATTTTAAGCGACCACTTTTACGGGCGGCACCGCCAAAATAAGGTATGACGGAAACGCCGCCCTATTTATACATACGGGCAAGGTTTAACCTCCCACCACAAAAATGTACCACGTGGGCACCTTTTACCCCAAATTTGGGTATAAAAGGACCCACCTTTTTCATAATAAATCAGTTCACATCTCTACTTGATAACTCGTGTTTTATTCTTCGGAAGTTTCTTATCAACCAGCTGCCTCCCGCCGACTTCTGCCTGTCTTCAGTCCTGGTGCCTACCTCCTCCAGAACAGTCGGCCCTACTTTGGCAACCGCCAGGCGCCAGGCTCAGGCAGAAGCATCGGCACATCCAGTGTCCTTTACACATCCGGCACTGGGTGCTAGGGAGGTCAGCCTTTATTATTATTTTTATCATTCCATCATCCTGAACGTGCACTAAAAACCCGGTACTTTTTTACAGTCTTGTGAAGACGCTGATACGTCTGTTACAGTCACTTCCTCCCGGGCAGCGATGGGCTAGCTGCTCGTGAATTAGTCACTCACTTGAAAAGTGTTTCAATTTCATTATATCATGTGGATTTAAGTCGATCTTATCTTAAAAAGGCGCGGGGTGTTTTTTACGTAACACGAGAAGTTCGTGTACGGTATTATTTTTAGTGGATATGTAAATCCCACTTTTTTCCGTTGTTGGCGGTTGGCCATTTTGTGGAAATGTGTTCTGGAAATGAACTTGTAAAGGGATTGGTCCTTGAGGTGGCAGAATAATATGCCTTTGTGACCCCGCGTCGTGAAGTCACGGACGGTTGACGGTTCTACCGAGAGACGCAAGTCTTGGTGACCAGTTGGGGCCACGTGCTTTTTTCATGGAGCTTGTTAAGATAGCCCTAAGCTAAATACACTCCTTGGAGGCGTAGCAGCCTTCTTCCTAAAAAGAAGGATGACCTAGGATCTCGGGATTGCGCGACGTCCCCGGTTAAGGACCCTGGAAGTGTCTTCTCGTCTTCTCTCTACTAAGCAACTTCGCGGTCGTCGTCCGTCGTAAATTCGTTTAGATAGGTTAGCGTGTTCAGGAGTCCATCTGGTATGTTATTGCTTTGTATTTTTTAAATTTGCACTCTCATGTTTGTTTTTTTTATTGCATACAATATAGTTTTATAAGATTCATCTTCTTTTATTTTCTGATTTCTCACCTACTTGACAGAAAAATACCTTTCCCATAATCCTGAGCCCTGGTCTCTGCTCTGCCGTATAAAATTACACTCCTATTATATTGTACCAGAACTTGATTCCCTTTCAGTGGCGCTCAACGTGTAAAATCAGTTATTTTCGGTGCCCGAAACGTACTTTTCTGTCTTGTGTGTGTGTGCATATATTTGGTTATATATCTATCTTGTTGATATAGAGCTTGATTAACTTATCGCTTCTTCATCCCGTCAAATGACATTAACCGGTCTGCAGAGACACTGTGTGTCGTATTATTGTTATTAATTATTGTTATTACCGTCAAATGACATTAACCGTTCTGCAGAGATACTGTGTGTCACTTAATTGCTATTAAGAAAATTAAATTCTGAAATTACATTTCATTATGTTATGTTCTGTTTCTGTTGAATATTTTTGTTTGTTTACCGATTTGTAAGGCATCGGATTACTTTGACAGCAATTTTAAGTGTTGCCATTAAAATAATGTTAAACAGAAAATTAATTCATAATATCTCTAGAGGTGATATCCGAATTGTTGTTGGGAACATTTTTTCAGTTTACTGGCAATTTCATTTTTACTGTCAGCTGTCTATTTTTCATCTATGTAATGCTTTATCGGAGATCGGAGCCGAGCTGTCAATTCTTGTTGACATTTGTCAGGTTATGTGCATTGTTTACTTAAAAAGCCGCGGAAGTTCATTATTAAATACATTATTTTTGTTTTGTAAACATAGGACGACTTGTGACAGACATTTATCATAAATAATTGTTTATTATAAGCTTGCGGTTACTGAAATATTGGGAGAATATCGTAACGGGACTATTCTTGTTCGCATTTGTGTCCGTTTATACCTTCATACATATAAAGGGAGTTCGTGGAACGTATGTTATAAAAAATAATTATTATTCTAAATATTTACGGCTTTCTAAGGTGGTTTTAAATAAATTATAAATGGCTTTGTCGTTATTAAAAATCAATGACTATTTATCGAGTTCATACGTACAGGGTGTTTGGTAATTGACGTGTTACAAATAAATAATTAATTATAACAGTTTGGTTAATCCTATTATTACATTTAATTTCATATAATTATTTGAGAATAATAATTTAATTATAAATTAAATTAAAATTTTTATTTATTCTTTAAAAATGGCGATTTCCGATATTAATGGGGTAACCAAGGAAGAAATGATAAAATTGTTAACGGATCGTAACATCGTTCCGGAAGCTACATTATCAAGTATGCGCGAACAGGCTCGCTCTTTTAATAAAAGTTTGAAAGAGGGGAGTGCTTCCAATATGAATATAGGTGATGATAATACAGGGAGTGGTTCCAATATGAATATAGGTAATGATAATACAGTTAGTTTAGAAAAGACTACAACCGTAATTAATAATTATTACCAGTCGCCTTTTCCTCCAACTTCTTCTTCGTCCGTTCATTCTTGGGATTTAAAATTTTCTGGGTCTTCGGATGTCAGGAATTTCATTTTACGCATAGAAGAATTATCCAGATGCCGGAAGGTGGAGTTGTCCTCGGTTGTTACCTCTTTCCCTGACCTCCTGGAGGGAAGAGCTCTTTCCTGGTTTAGAACTATTTTTGATGACTCTTTGTCTTGGTCAACTTTGAAAAAGCTCCTCATTTCTCGTTTTGACGTTTGTACCAATCAAACGGAAGCTTTAAAAGCCTTGTTCGCTATGAAGCAAAAATTTAACCAGGCTATAGTGGATTATGTCGAAGATGTTCAGTTAGCAAACTTAAGGTTGGATGTTCCGCTTTCTGAGGAACAATTGGTGGACTTAGTCTGTGACAGTCTACAACCTAAATACGCTTTGGCCATTGCCTATTTCTCGGAAAAGAGCCTTGCAGCTTTAATAAGTGTGTGCCGTAAATTTGATAAGCTTTCAGTAGACAAACCCGCTCCACAGTTTAATTCATCTCCGCGGGTTCCATATTCTCAACCGCCGTACCCGCCACGAGCTCAAGGCTCGCATTCTCCCCGTGTTACTTATAATCAAGCTTCCTTTTCTCCACGAGCGTCTTCTTCTAGTTCTGCTTTCAATAGTAAGAAAACTTTTAATTGTTTCTATTGTAAGGAACAAGGTCATACGAAACAATTTTGTCAAAAATGGAAAAGGGACTCTCTTAAGCAGAATGACGCGAATAAATCTAATTCAAAAAACTAACCGACGATCTTTTGCGTTCTGTGCACAAGTATGACAGAAGGTCGTCGTCAGTTCCTAGTAATATATCTCAGATGTGTCAATATCTTTTTCTGATTTTTCTGTTTTCAGATTTTCGATTGAGTTTCGCTTATATTGTCTTCATTTAATTAAATATATCTAAGTTTACCACGCACAACATGGACGCATGTGTGCCGTTAGCTGATTGTGGACGAGATGTTAGACCACATGTTAATATTAAAATTAAGGATTTGGTTTTTTCAGGACTTTTAGACAGTGGAGCATCTGTCAGTTGTTCGGGGGTTCTCTTTATAATTTTTTCATAAGTTTAGGGTATAAGTTAAATAAGTTAGATTCCTACGTTACCACCGCGGATGGCAAACGTCAGGATATAATTGGTACTATGCGAGTACTAGTATTGTATAATAATATTAAGAAATATATTAAGTTTTTCGTTATACCGTCGCTGTCCTCTTCAATTGTTTTGGGAGTAGACTTTTGGAAGCAATTCGACGTGGCCCCTCAGTTGTTTCCAAAGGTTGACAGCAATGTTAATTTTGGGAATGTTAATCTTTTCAATGTTAATTTCAATGTTAATCTTGTGTCCTAGTTTTCCCAACATTGAACTCCATTGTTCTGAGTTGAAAAATGTATATCTATATAGATATTTTCATAATTTAGGCTTCTTTAATTTTAAGTATTTGTTTATTTTTAAGTTTTATCTTAAGAATGTTAAACCGGATGGACTTAGTTAGATAGGTTGCCTTTTTTTGCTATTCAAATATAGCGTAAATTCAGTGCGAGTGAGGGCTGTTTAACCCTAAAAAGTGAAGCCAAATTGGCCTTTATTTCCTGTATAAGGAAAAGTGATCAAATTTTTTTTCTTTTCTACAATTTATTTGGTTGTGTTTTTTCTTACATTAAGTAATGTTGAGTATTTTATAAGTATAAATCTTGTTAAATTGACACGAAAACAACAGGTCTTCTTTTTTAAGTAAATTCAAAACTTTGTTTAATTTAGTAGATGATGGTTGACTCCTTTCTTTTCTTGTTTGTTCTTTATTATTAAGAAATTTATTTTTAAGAGATTTACCTTTAAGAAATTTAGTTCTAAGTTGTTATTTTAATTACTAATTAATGTTTTGTTATCATTTTTCTAGATACCTGATGGACTCATAGTTTAGTTAGTTTGTGGACTTAATTTTTCATGTTTGAGGGCAAACATTTTCGTGGGAAGGGGGGAATTGTCACATAAATATTATGTGACTAGTGCAGTTCTTGCCTATTTGGTTTTTTTGTCTATGGTGTTTTTTTTTGAGACTGGTAATTTTTTGGGAAAGAGAGAAGCTCTTTTTGTTTATGGTCACTTCCTCCCGGGCAGCGATGGGCTAGCTGCTCGTGAATTAGTCACTCACTTGAAAAGTGTTTCAATTTCATTATATCATGTGGATTTAAGTCGATCTTATCTTAAAAAGGCGCGGGGTGTTTTTTACGTAACACAAGAAGTTCGTGTACGGTATTATTTTTAGTGGATATGTAAATCCCACTTTTTTCCGTTGTTGGCGGTTGGCCATTTTGTGGAAATGTGTTCTGGAAATGAACTTGTAAAGGGATTGGTCCTTGAGGTGGCAGAATAATATGCCTTTGTGACCCCGCGTCGTGAAGTCACGGACGGTTGACGGTTCTACCGAGAGACGCAAGTCTTGGTGACCAGTTGGGGCCACGTGCTTTTTTCATGGAGCTTGTTAAGATAGCCCTAAGCTAAATACACTCCTTGGAGGCGTAGCAGCCTTCTTCCTAAAAAGAAGGATGACCTAGGATCTCGGGATTGCGCGACGTCCCCGGTTAAGGACCCTGGAAGTGTCTTCTCGTCTTCTCTCTACTAAGCAACTTCGCGGTCGTCGTCCGTCGTAAATTCGTTTAGATAGATTAGCGTGTTCAGGAGTCCATCTGGTATGTTATTGCTTTGTATTTTTTAAATTTGCACTCTCATGTTTGTTTTTTTTATTGCATACAATATAGTTTTATAAGATTCATCTTCTTTTATTTTCTGATTTCTCACCTACTTGACAGAAAAATACCTTTCCCATAATCCTGAGCCCTGGTCTCTGCTCTGCCGTATAAAATTACACTCCTATTATATTGTACCAGAACTTGATTCCCTTTCAACCAGTGGCGTGCGGAGAGATCGAAAACGAGAGTTGGCCCAGCAAAAACCCGCTCCCGCCCTCGACCTCTCTAAATGGTCCGTTTCGGAAAAAATAGATTCTTTTTATTAAGGCAAAAAGGGTACATTATAACATATAAACATAATCAACATAATATCGCCTCCATTTCCAGCTCTTAAACCTAAATTATTTAAGAAGACGAGGACGGCCTATGAGGGAACTCATCCTCGTCTTCGTTGGCAAAAACATATATTTTATTTGAATTAGAGAAATTCTTCCTCATCGTCCCGTCCGGAACATTCCAGATGATAAAAATCTTTCTGGGTCGACGGTAAAGATGCCATGTGTTATTTTAGGAGATGAAGCTTTTCCTTTGAAAAATAATCTGTTACGACCTTATCCATCACAGCTCACAGCAGTCGATTACTGATAATAAGAAACGCCACTTTAATTATCGGCTATGTCATGCCCGACGTGTAGTCGAAAATGCTTTTGATATTTTAAGTCAAAAATTTCGGATTTATAATAGGCGTATGCATCTAAAGCCAGAGTATGCGGAAAAGATTGTTTTAACAAGTTGTATTTTGCATAATTTTATAAGACGCGGAGAATCTGCCTTCTCGGAGGCAAGTAATCCTATACCCTTCTTCAACAACCTGCGACGTCAAGGGGGCGATTCTGTTTCTACCGCTTTTGATGTACGCAATCAATTCGCTGATTTCTTCCAGACGTCAGAAGGTCAATTTTTTTTTAATTTTCTTTATTCATTTTGTTTGTTACAGGTTTGTTTTACATGGTTTTTCGACTACCAAGCTTGGCAAATGCCCGTATTATGATATTATGCCCGTATTAGACTGGCTTTGTAATTAAAAACATAGGAAAATAAATAACTCAAAATTTAATAATTAATTTAGATTCAAAATTAGCATTGGAATATTATATTTATTTTCATGAACCGACGCGTAAGGCGAAGAACTGCTCAGCAATGAAAAATCGTGTGTTTTTGGTTTGAAAATTTGATTGCTTTGAAATATTTTAGACGCCTTATTTAAGTAATGCGAGCAGAACACATCCTGGCCTTTGAAATAATCGAGCATTTTTAGATAGGTCTTTTTATAAAACGTAAAAATGTAAAACATTTAAATATTTGTGCCTGAACTTCCCAAAATAAAATTAAAACACTTTTGGGCGATGTTTTTTTCTTACATGAATCAAAACAGGCAGCTGGTGTTAAGCGGGTATTTTAACCTTATCGCCATATACATAAGGACTGTTATTGTTAGCGGTCTGATTCAAAATTTTCCATGAGGTAGTGCATCGCCTTAACATTTTATTTCACTCTGTAGTTCCCCTAACTACAAGCAATTGAGAAAGTGTAAGAAATATTTTTATGCTATATTATGTAAACGAAAAAGTTTAATACGATGTAAAAATAATAATGGAATAAAATTAAAAATAACTTACCAGATTGTTTCAATTGATCCCCAATTTCCTTCCACACCGTCTCTTTCTTCAATGAATCCATGTATTTTGGATGTTTTAAATTGTATATTAATTCGTATTTACGAACACACTCGATAAGTTTTTGGTCCTCCATTTTTTCAAAATTGTCTGTCTACCCTCTGACACACGTCTCATAGAACTGAACACAAATCACAAACTGACGGAGTGGCAACGCAGTTAGAATGGGGTAACACCGTCACGTGCCATGCATAGAGCGGACCGGCATCTGCAAAATATTTTCATTGAGAATTCGCCGTCAGTCCGGTCATGGTATGCGACGTTGTTGGTCGGTGACGGGACGGGCTAGTGGGCAGCATTTCATACTGATCGATACAAAGAATATTTTTTTGCATGCGCCGCTACGGTTACGGTCATGGTATGGAACGGTGTAGTGGGCAGAGACCTTAACCATTATCTACCTAGTACAATTTGTTTTAATTTTTTAAAGTGTGTTTTGAGCATGGACTCGATAGGGAAATATTTACCCTGAGTTATCGAACCAAAAATGAGAGCCTCAGCAAATTGGTTGTGAGTGAGGTTATGGCATTCTAGTTTTGACATTTCGAGAAATAAACAATAATTGGTAGCGACGCGATACCTGTGATTTCAGTAATAATAATAATAATAATATTTGGCTAATTTATATAGCGCCGTTTTCGCGAAAAATCACCTCAAGGGCGCTGTACAAATAAATACATAAAATAATAAAATTACTGGCTTACAACTAAGATTTACAATTATTACTAGTTACTTACATCTAAGACTTATAGCTAGTGGCTTATGACTAAGACATATAAACGCTAACCTAAACTGAACTCAATGACATACATGTTTACAATCATGACTTAAAGTTAGAGATTTACAACTAACATATAAATATTTACAATTAAAAATACTTCTACACATCTTATACATGTTATACTTTCGCCAGAATCATCCACAGCGCCAGAAGAAGAAGGAAGTTTTTACATAATATTACTTTTTAAGGACATGGACGCAAAAATTATCGGATTTACGAAAACGAATGGATATCTTAAATAAATTATTGAAATTAATCGCCAATCTTTACCGTATTAAGATGATTCACCGCACAACATTAAACAGATTGAGGTGTTAGATTATCACTGACAGTCTATTGGTAGGTAGATCAATAGCATTTTGACTTTTTCATGAGTAGTTGTAGGGAATAGAAAATAAAATAGTATATATTCGTGGAAATAATGAGTATAAATAAACAGAAATAAAAATAAAAAAAATAAAAATTACGAAGTTTAAATCACGTTAAATCAAATGAGGAATTTATGGAAATGAGTATTTGAAAAAGTGAGTTTTTAGTTTGGATCTAAATTCCGCTGTGTTGGTTATGCATCTCAATTCCATGGGAAGTTTATTCCAAGCCTCAGGGCCGGATACTCCAAATGCACGATCACCAAAATTAGTGTTCGGATTTCGCTTGGGTTCTTTCAACCTTCCAATTGCAGACGATGTCGCTGATCTAAGAGATGACTGCCTTGGACCTATATTTTCCGGAATGCATAGTTCAGAGATATAGGGTGGAGCCATTTCATTGATAGCTTTAAACACCATCCAGCATAACTTATACTGGATCCTTTCAGGGCACTTCAACCAGTGAAGATTTCGGAGGTGTTCCGAAATGTGCGAAAACTTGGGTACCCCAGTGATTAGTCGTGCTGCTGCATTGAACACTGATTGTAGTAGTGAGTAGTGAGATATACAGACTGTGTGCGAGAAGTTGTTTGCGACATAAGTATGCAATGTAACTATCGGATACTTGGTTATCCCGGTGAATGAAGGGCCTTACAAGTACAAAGGACACTAAGCATTTAGCCATTATGAATAATCCTACCTGACCATCATCGCAATCCCCATTAGCCACTCCCATGGGAATTCTAGTGTTGTGTTGAATGGGTTCCGGCGACTCAGTTGGCTTTCTGGGAAACCATCTTCCTGTCCATGTTTCCGGCGTAGAGGGGTTTTCTTTAAAAATAACATAGAATCATTATTCATTTTTACAACTCCACCCTCATTATTTTTTTTATTAATTATTTCACTAACTGCCGCAGTTTTAGGCACAGATTATGAAAATTACATTTCATTTCAAAAATGACTACTAGAAACAACAGTTTACGCGCACAAAGTAGGTAATTACGTTATTAATTTGGGGGTAAATTTTCGAAATCATTAGACACGCAATAACCACCACAAAAAAATTACACCAGAAAAAATTACAAAAATGAACCTTCTGAAAATAAGAACATTGTAAGAATATAACATATGCCTTTTAATCTACAAAATACAAAATGGACTTATACACACAAACACAAAATTTATAATAACGTCACAATATATGAACATTTTACTAGACAACATAATAAATTGTAAACAAATACTGAAAGTGGCAAGAGAAGCATTGGCCACGAGGGCGTACACGTATATAATCTCCTCCCAGATAACCTAAAAATGGAGAAGAATATAAATATCATTAAAAAAAACTATTTAAACTTAAATTGTTAGAATTTTTTTTTAAATTACTACTATACTATACACTACTTTATGTATATATATATACTACTACTATACTCTACTTAAGTTAAGAAAGCGAAATATTACATTTCTTTTTTAATAAAAAATCAAAAATTACAAATATTTTTTTGAAAAAAATCTTTGGATTCACCTTAATTACTATAAGTGCCTCCGTTCACGGAGATACTTACAAGCTACTCGATTCTCGTGCGCGTATCATACGCGCCGATCGTAAGTACCCCCCGTACGATTTAGCTGGTGCCCGTTCACGGCGCTACGCGGTGGCCGTCGGCTTCCAATCAGTATCACGATACCGACAGTGCTGATCGCACGCGACAGTCGCATCATTTTTGTCTGATACTTATTCGTTTGACGTTTGACAGAAATGGTGTCGGAACATGAAAGTAATGTTAGATTTGTTCTGGAAGTGGAAAAAATGCATGTTTACATAACTATACTTTACCAGAATACGAAAGAAACGATTTAGTGGAGAAGGCATGGATTGATGTTGGAAAAAAAGTCATATGACATCGCATGACAGCGTGTTCACTCCACGGCTGCACGTGAAAAATGACCAAGTTCAGTACATTTCGGATAGCGCCGTGTACGGAGACTAGCATTACAAAGTGGTATATCAGCAGGGTACTTGCGGTTTCGTCACAATTACGTAGATTGTAAGTATCTCCATGAACGGAGGGCCTTAAAGACAACTTTTTGTATTTTGGGCGGTGGAAAATACTGTATGCATTCAATTATGTAAAATTTTAATTGTATATTTTACATAATTGAAAATTTTAATGCAGTATTTTCCGTCACCCCAAATGGAAAAAGTTGTATTTTATAGTAATTAAGGTGAATCTAAAGATTTTTCTAAATAATATTCATATTATGTGTGTGCAGTGATTTCGAAAGTCTACCGAAAATTAAAATGGCGGTAAAGGGATCGTTGGTAAATATCGGTTCGGACTGGCCACGCTTATTACGAATAATTTTTAGAAAAAAACTTTAGATTCGCCTTAATTACTATAAAAGGAAACTTTTTGGCTTTGGGGCGGCGGAAAATAATGCATTTTAATTTTCAATTGCAAAAAACCAAAATTCACTTCGCGAACCGACGCAGCGATAATCCGCGGCCGTACCTGTCACTGTTATGTTGGTATCCTTGATAAATTAACAAGAGCTAATATGACTGTAGCCGACTTCGTGGGATAAGGTGCGTAATTATGAAATTTGTCTAGCGGGCTTGTTTGTGTAACATGGTTTGTGATACAAAAGAAAGTGCCCCTTTATAACGCCTACTCGCGTCAAGGCAAGAAAAACATCCCAGTTTTCAAGTAGTTTAGCGGCTACGCTAGGTTTGTGTAACATGGTTTGTGATTCTGGCGTACAATCTCACAAGACGAAAGCTACGAAGTCGGCTACAGTCGTATTAGCTCTTGTTAATTTATCAAGGATACCAACATAACAGTGACAGGTACGGCCGCGGATTTTCGCTGTGTCGGTTCGCGAAGTGAATTTTGGTTTTATGCAATTGAAAATTAAAATGCATTATTTTCCGCTGCCCCAAAGCCAAAAAGTTTCCTTTTATAGTTTCCTTAAGGCGAATCTAAAGTTTTTTTCTAAAAATTATTCGTAATAAGCGTGGCCAGTCCGAACCGATAATTACCGGATCGTTTTACATGGGAAAATTTGAACTTTGATTGAATAAAAATGGAATTTTTGTGCATCTTTTACCATCGACCAAACGTAATTTGTTGTTTCTTGAAGTAATTGATTTGAAACGCAGTGTAATTTACAAAATCTGCGCCTATTGAAAGTGCGGGGGCTTGTGGAATGATTACTTTTATTTTAAATAATTAATCAAGAAAATAAAACGCAAAACAATTTTTGCAAACATTTACCAAAATATATATAATATTTAGGCCAAAATAACACTAATATTGCATTGTCATATTTTTTTTTTTTTTTTTTTTTTTAATTTTCTTTATTCATTTTGTTTATTACAGGATTTTTTTTTTACATGGTATTTCGACTACCAAGCTAGGCAAATGCCCGTATTATGGTAGTCGAGATTCATAAGATATTAAGTATATAATATTAATAATCATCCATATATATGTAGATGAAAGTACAAACATATAGCATATCTATTATACTAGTATTAGGTAACCATATTTCATAAAAAGTAAAAAATTTAATGGAAAAATACGAACTGTTAAATTCGATGTTAAAAGATTCTCCACCGGCGATTAAAATCGTTAACAAACAAATTCTTGTTTTTATAAAACCCATACTTAAACTTTTATAATCAATTACACGGCGTATTTGTGCATAACGTTTTGCAGATGAAACTATGACAACTCATTCGACTGAACCTAATATTATACCGCTGCAGGGCAGGTAGATTGTGTGATTGTGAACATAAGTAACTAGAAAGACACACAAAACAATATAAAAACTGACAGTTCGTGACGTTTTTGACATTTCATATCCAGAGACCATAAATAAACCAATCCTCCAGAGACTTCAGAATATCATAGACAAATTATGAGACATGATCGATCGACTCCAGATACTAATATCTACAGCCGTGGTCGTCAAACTGCGGCCCGCGGGCCGCATGCGGCCCGCGGCGCATATTTGTGCGGCCCGCTCAAATATCTGGCGTTTTCTTTTTAAATATTTTTTTTTCACGTACAATTATACTTTCCGTTTTTTTGCGGCCCTCACAAATATCTGCCGTTTTCTTTTTAAATATATTTCTTTTCATGTACTTACATTTATACTTTCCGTTTTTTGCTTCGCACTCAAATATGTGCTGTTTACTTTTAAAATATGTTTTTTTTTTCATGCACAATTATACTATCCGTTTTTATGCGGCCCGCACAAATATATGCAGTTTTCTTTTTAAATATACTTTTTTGATGTACAATTATACTATCCTTTTTTTGCGGTCCGCACAAATATCTGCTGTTTTCTTTTTAAATATATTTTTTTGATGTACAATTATACTATCCTTTTTTTGCGGCCCGCACAAATATCTGCTGTTTTCTTTTTAAATATATTTTTTTGATGTACAATTATACTATCCTTTTTTTGCGGCCCGCACAAATATCTGCTGTTTTCTTTTTAAATATATTTTTTTGATGTACAATTATAATATCCTTTTTTTGCGTCCCGCACAAATATCTGCTGTTTTCTTTTTAAATATATTTTTTTGATGTACAATTATACTATCCTTTTTTTGCGGCCCGCACAAATATCTGCTGTTTTCTTTTTAAATATATTTTTTTGATGTTAAATTATACTATCCTTTTTTTGCGGCCCGCACAAATATCTGCTGTTTTCTTTTCGAATATGTTTTTTTTCATGTACAATTTATACTATCCCTTTTTTTGGGGCCCGCACAAATATCTGCTGTTTTCTTTTTAATTTTAAATGTATTTTTTTTTCATGTACAATTATATCTACTATCCGGTTTTTTGCGGCCGCACAAATATCTGGTGTTTTCTTTTTAAATATATATTTTTTCATGTACAATTATATTATCCGTTTTTTTTCAAATATTTTGTGTACGTACCCACATGATTTTAAAATGTTGATTTTAATTGATTGACATTGGATTTTAAATCGCCCAGTTGGTTTTTGAACACATAGTCTACGTCATAGGTTCTCAACGTGGGCGATAACGCCCCCCTGTGGTCGTTTGAGACTTTCAGGGGGGCAGTAGAAGACCCAGAGAACATTAGCGGGCGTAGAGATGGCACAGTGTAGGTAAAAAAAAAATGGTATAAAAAGACCAAAAAAACACGCTTATCATGTTCTAATTAAAGCAAAGTAAACTTTAATATTGGTTAATTTTTGTTATTGTATGTATTGTAATAATTTTTATCACGTGTGCGCAAATTCACACATTCAATAGTTCGGAAAGTGGATGAAAATTGAATTGAAAGATTCCATTACGTGCATTATTAGTATTAACAATTGACACTACATCACGAACACAATAAGGAAGGAGGTAGCAACCCGGTACTTAAATACAAAAAAAAAGTTTCTTTTACTTGCTAAAAAAAAAGGTACAACCCCCCCCCCCCCCCCCCCCGAAATCATAAGTGTGCGGCCCGCGGTGATACCTCACATTGTCCTATGTGGCCCTTGACCAGAAAAGTGTGACGACCACTGATCTACAGCCTGTATGTCGGACGAATGTCTACAGCTCATATGTTGAACTAATATCTACGAACTTCAGAGTGTTGACTTATATCTACAGAGCGCAGGTTGAACTAATATCTACAGAGCGTAGGTTGGATTAATCAGCTAAATCTGTCCAATAGTCTGATATTAGGGATTTTTACATACATACTTACATAAATTAAGTTTTTTAAACTGCATACGCAATATTACGTTATTCCAATATTCTATACATAATTGCAAATCCAACCTCTGCCAGTGCTGTAGATATTCGTCAACACTTTGGTTCTCATAAATATTCGTCAACACTTTCCTTCTCATAGATATTAGTTCGATTTTTTCAGTTTTTGGAATTCCTGTAGATATTAGTAGACGCCTCCGATCGATCACATTTGCAAAATATCCGAGCACGAAACATACGAAGTAGTGTAGTGAAGGCGCGATCGACCGTTCGAAACATATTGTAATTTGGTGAATATTTTCGTTTCGTAATTTATTGTGAGAAAATAAGTTTATTAATTTATGGATAAGCCGCCGCATTTTTATGCACAGATTACGAAAATTGTACTTCATTTCAACAATTATTATAAGAAACAACTATTTACGAACACAAAATAGGTTATTAGGTTCTTAGTTTAGGTAAATTAAGTTTATTTAGTTTTTAGGAAAACATAGAGTGAAAGGATTTTTAAAATTGATGAAATAAATCTATAGAAGTTAGTTGTGGGCTTGGCAGTATGTCAGAAGTATGCTAATTTTTTCCTTGCTTCTGGTGAAATTGATAAAAAAAATTAAAATTAATTTGATAAAAGTGAAAAAATCAAACAAAATTTGCGTTTTTCCTCTTCGGTGCCACAATAGAAATTGCTTACGATCTAATAAGAACGTGTTTCGAATGTATTTGTGGTGAGTGGTTTATTTATGAATTAATAATCTCTCCGAAAAAAAAACAAAAATAAATAATATAAAGCGTTCATTGTTGGGGTGATGAAAATTATCTAGATTCCGCTGATATCATAAATTTATTTAGTTAAATTATATTACATGAATACCAATAAGCACAATGTAAAATTTCATTTGATAAATTTAAATAATTTTACAGTAAGCGCAAAAATCATTCTTCATACTTTCAGGCATTTCATCATACATCTTTAGTCCTCTATACATTAGGCAATTCTGTGATTTTTTCATAATATATTATGTGGATAATAAATCTTCTTACTAATATTATAATCGCAAAATTTGTGTGGATATGTGTGTTTGTTACTCTTTCACGCAAAAACTACTGAATGAATTTTAATGAAACTTTACAATAATATTGCTCATACCTACATCAGAATAATATATAAGCCATAATTTATAAAGCTAGCTAGGAAGGGGACGTGAGAGGGGAACGGGGACGCACGGGAAATGTGATTGAGGGAGAAACAATGTAGGTATTTCTTTGAATGTGGCATAACGCCGGGAACCAGCTAGTATTTAAACCAATCCAATCAGCCGTGAGAGCCTAGCATTACTTCGATTTTAATTTCCCTCAGAAGCAAGATCTACTACGGAAGTTACAATGGTTTTTGGGATTGGTTTATTTATGGTAATAAATTCGGTCGTACGGAGATTTCCGAATCCGAATAGACAAAAGCAGGGGGGTATAACTCCGAACTTTTTTGTGTCGTGACGTATGATTCATGACCATATCATTTTATTGGTCCAAATTTCCATAGAAAGACTGTTGAGAACTGAGTAGTATATCTAAGTAGGATATCTATGGTTTTATATGTCAAATAGAGATAGCACATTGTTCGAACCGAATATTCCTAACCTCGCAACGCCGGCGTAAATATTTGTGAAAATGATTCCTTGATATCATTGCGGTTTCGAAGGCTGTGAAGATATTGATTCAATTCGACATAAGTTACCGACCCACTTAAGGAGTGTCCCGAAGCCTGGCAGCAGCAATTCGATCCTCAAAAGCATCCCGGGTGAGCGTTCGCTTGGTAATCGGCGTCTGGTATCTTTTGTTTAGAATAATGTGAAAATTGACCTGCAATATTGTGTTTTTCTAGATAAAATAATTGATAATCAATACCAGAATGTAATATCAGTGATACAAGGAGGACTTCCACAAGCTTTACCTTCGACGAGGACAAAATCAACGACTTCAAAGAAGAGGCAGATGATGAAATCAGAGATTGTCTCAGATTGGGTACGTTTATAAGTACATTTTAATATTTGGATGATTTGTATAGCACCGTTTTTGTGAAAAATCACCTCGTCTGTAATGGACTGTTGGTACCTGCCCTGATGTATGGCATTGAGGCATTGAACTGGCAGAGGAAGGAAAAAAGTAGATTGAATGTTGTAGAAATGAGATCCCTGAGGCATGTGTGTAGTAAAACCATCCATGATCGTGTGAGAAACGTGGAGATCCGCATAGAATGCAAGGCTGATGTAAGCATACTGAGTAAGGTTAAGAAAGGGACGCTCAGATGGTTTGGCCATGTAGAGTGAATGAACGAGGAAAATAGTGTACACGTTCCAAATGTGAATGGTAAAAGAAGCCGAGGAAGACATGGCATGACCAAGTGAATCAGATACTTGAGTCGGGCCATGTCAAGAGTCAGAATAATAGAATAGCATGTATGAAACCATGTATGAATGTGAACGAGGCAAGGAGTGTGTGCCAAGATTGAGTTGTTTGGTGGTCTGTCCTCTCTGCCCACCCCTGCGGAAACAGTATGATGGTAAAGTTGGTCATTTAACTGGACTACCTTTTTACACGGTGCAATTATAGGTTTTTGTTTTGAATAATGTGGTAATTTGTTTGAAATATTGTGTTTTTCTAGGTAAGAGGAAGTCTCAACTCTCTCCCAGAAAGAGGAGAATGCAGTTGCAAATGGCGGGGACCAGGCGTCAATTGAGATAGCCCAACAAAATAATGCAACGGAACGCATCGCTACGAGTATTGAAGATTTTCTTTCCGGCTCTCTCTGAATGCATATATTTAAAGTATGCTCAATATAGGATGAAATTGTTGTCCTCATTTATCTTTTACTTGTCTTGTTGTTCTTATTTATTATTTATAAGACATCACAATGAACATCCTTTTTTTTGGAAATCAGCAAAATCCTATAAAATTATCCTAAAAAGACTGCTTTGTAATGAATATCTTTCAACACCTTTAAAATATGTTTGTATATTATTTTGTGAATTTATACATATGTAGATTAATAAATAAATACTTTTAACATCTTGGATATTTTATTTTTAAAATAATTTTTAGGCTGATAAATTAGGTAGTGGGTAGGGATTTATATTGTTCATGGTAGTACCCTTTTTTTTTTTTTTTTACTTTTCACTATCCTTGTCGATGGTATGTGACGTCAGAGTAATAAAATTTTCATTTTGACAGTTAAAATAGTGTCGAAACCAGTTGGGAACAAAAAGCCCCAAGATATCGATCTAGGTATTAGTTCATTTATGGACAAAAGGCGATAGAACGTTCATAGTTTATTTTCGTACTTTTTCAGATCCCAAAAACTTCAGGAATTCAATTTTAAATGTTATTTAATTTTATATTTTGTGTTTTTAATTACTAGGCCGACGTTAAAAAGTACAGAACACTAATACGCAAATTTTAGCCTCAAAGACTTCAGAGTTCCCGCCGCCGCTAGTTCCCGCTTTTGCGAATCCGAAGTGGATTCTGCGTCTGCGTTATCCGTCAAAATTTGGCAGATTTCTGGGTCGTTGATATTAGTTTATATTGATCGTTAATACAAAATCGTGTAATCAGAATAGATAGACAAATCATAGACTGGTTTAGATATAATGCTTTGTATGTGTTGATATTGTAATGTCATACACGGAGCTGGAACATGGTTATCAAGACCTGAGACATGCTGCCAACGCTCCGCAGTTCTACGTAGGTGACGATGGAAATGTAGTGCCTTTGAGGTCATCGGTAAGACTTCAAAATGTTAAAATAGTTTTCCTTGAATGGTTGAATCATGCTATCAACTGAGGCAACACGCAACACCGCTCGACCTCTGCTCTTATATTCAGTGCGATTCAACTAAAATAAGTTTTCGTAAATAAAAACCCTATAATATTAGGTATTTATACATTCCTATTAAAATATATTCACATTATCTCACTAAAGATCGTATGAAACGCTCACCGTTTTTTAAAACTTTAAAGTCAAATTATTGTTCTTCCAAAGCAAAGAGCTGAACTCTGTCTCATCTTTTGGAAAAGTGTCTTTGCTAAACTATTATTTTTACATGGAACACTCAAAATAAATGCTGCAAATTTCTATTAATAGGCCACACAAAATATCTAAAACACTGACAAGAAATTGACATTCCAAATGTGCAATCCTGAGCCACAGCGTTGGAAACAGGTTTTCTTTTAATTTTTATCCAATTTACAAAGAATGTAACACCAAAACAAATGTGACATGTCTTATTGCTTCCGTCTCTGTAATACTAATTAAGTGTTTGTCCTGTGGCACGAGATGCGAAATCTCGCTATAAAAAAAATTACAAAAATAAGTTATCATTGATTTTCACAAGTAAACTTAACCTGTTTATATCAATACTGTACATATCTATTTGTGACATTACTTTGATAAAACAAGTATCCAATGCCTATTTTTAAATGCATTAACATCTCCCAAGTTCGATGCTCGCATTTTGCAAATACCAAATAATTCAATTTATTTCTTCAATAATCGCAAAATCACTTCATTTTAATTTTAACTTGTGACGTCATTTTAATTTAATAAAAATAAATCACTTTGTAAAAACGTACACATACATTCATTATACATTTATCCTGACAAAGAACCATTGGTTTCAAAAGCCACAAGCCAAAAATGTATGTATTCTTAGTCAGAGGTCACGATTTCAAGCACAAAAGTGGTTTTAATTTATTTTGTGAATATTTTTTAAGGAAGAAAAAAAATTAATCAATGGAAACTGTCACAGATAAATAAATGAAGACAATATAAGCGAAACTCAATCGAAAATCTGGAAACAGAAAAATCAGAAAAACATATTGACACCTCTGGTCCCAGATATTACAATTATATATTATACAATTAATATTACAATTTGAGGTTTTACTCATAAAGTTAAAAATAAAATGTCAGATAATTTTAACCATAAAACTGTATTTCAAAAAAGTTGTTTCTTATAAGTGATCATACATTTCTAATAAAAAAACATTTTTTTTAGCAGTTTACGCTTCCATTTTTTTATAAAGTAATTAACAATTTTTTTTTAAATTATACTAATGGAAACGGTAGGAAAGACTTCAATTTATCCAAAGTATATGTTTTTATATTCATAATGTACTGTTTTTATATTCATACTGCTAACCCTGTACAAATCACAAGTGCGCCCAGGGGCGGATTTAGGGGGGGGCACAAAAATACCGTCTGTGTCCCCGTGCCCCCCAGAGGGTATTTTTGTGTACTGTGGAGATTCCATCACAGTACAGAAAACTGTCTTTATTAAACATTTAATTTTTCTAATGTTTTGACACTTTCATAAACCTTCCTATACATACTTGAACTTGTAGAAATAAACTTGAAGTATGATGAAGCCCCTTGTGCCCCCCCTAACAGTAATTATTGATTTTTTTGCCTGTCCGCCCCTTGTGCCCCCCCAGAAAAAAATCCTAACAGTAATTTTTGATTTTTTTGCCCGTTGAGTGCGCCCGACGGTTGAATTTGGAAGCCACCTCTGGTCTGGAGCTCCAAAATACCTTAAAAATACCCTTGACTCTGCAGAAATGGGCGGTCCGTTTAATAGATTCTCCCATCAACAGACGTTTTGCAATCTTTAGATCACAGGGTTGGGTGGGAAAGCTATCCTTGTTCTACCGGTATTACAATGGAAGATGCTCCGAGGAACTAGCTTCATTGATCCCTTTGGCACCGGTCTGTAGTCGGGAAACACGCCAAACACGTGCCCAACGTTTGTACACGGTTGACATTTGTCACATGAGAACGGGTCGTTTCTTCGACTCGTTCTTGTGTTCGACAGCTTGGCTGTGAAATGATTTGCCGGCCTCTGTGTTTCCTCCTTCCTACAATATGGGTCTCTTCAAGACCAATGTTCATTCTTTCCTCTCCTCAAAAAGACCCTCCACACAGCAACCCAGATGACATAGGCCCTGAGGGAAATTATTTTCCTCAGGGCCTCCTGTGTGGAATTAATCTAAAAAAAAACAAATGTTAACCAACTTGTAGTAAAGATTAATAAAAAAAATAGTGATTTAGCTTTAAGGTACTGACAGATGCTACTAATGAGCAAATGCTTCTTAGTGGCATGCGCATCTGTGGCGTTGCTATTATTCAGCATGCTCACAAATTAAAGGCTGGCTGATTCATGGGTGAAAGGGAAAGTGCTCTTGTGTGAATAGGCTTGCCTTATGAGCATGCTCATTTCGATCCGGTCTCAGTCAGAACCCAAATTAATCTATTTATTTTTGCCTAAAGTTACTTCGCCAAAGAATAATTGCGTTGCAAGCAATAAGGTTATTTTGTTGACTTCTGTGTGAATGGAACTGACTCTATTATGTCGTTGTAACTGTATAACTGTTGACATCTTATAACTCAAATTAACCGTTTTATTTTCTTTTGTCAAAAGATTCTTAAATAATTGCATTGCAAGCAATTAGATTATCTTGTTTAGTTCTGGGCGAATGGAATCGACTATTTGTTCAACAGCTCTCCAAAAGAGCCTGTGTGTTCAATTGTTGGCTTTGAGCATGCTTATTTATGAGTCTGTTCAAACAAGCATGATCATTTATGAGCAAATGTATTCAGTTGATGAGCATGTGTTTCAGTACCATAAAGCTTTGCCTTAAATAGTGGTGCATGCAAAGTGATTTATTTTCATTTAATTCAAGTTGTGGTTACAAAATATTTCATAATAACATTCAATGTAAAAATACCACAGGAATTTCTACATAATAAACTAAATGAGGGACTAGTTTCTACGAAAATAAACTTGTTGTCATTTACCAAAGTAATACATTAATTTGAGTTGATCTTTCAACATTAGTGACAACTATTGAATTTTAGTGTGCGTTGAGTAACCATGTACGATATTTGATTTGAGATTTTCAAGGCCAAAGATATTAAAGTGATTTATTTATGAGGTATTATGCCATGTTGCGCCACCCCCTTCTTTAGCTAACGTTTCGAATAGCATTACAGTGTCCCATCATCAAGGACAGATGTGTAATGGAAGATTGTGGTGAAGGGACTGATTTGAATGTTGTTGAACATATATTGAGATGTTTGAGCAAGTGGAAGCAAATGACTGCGATGGGCAGTCCGTTATTGTCAATACTAGCCAACTTCTTTATGGAGAAGTTTAAAGATGTGGCACTGGACACAGCTTCGGCTATTCCCAGACGGTGCTATGTCGATGATATCTTCGCCATTTGGCTCCATGGAACAGAGAAACTGAACAAATTCCTGAACCATCTCAAAACCTCAGGCTATTTTGTTTGCTTTTCGGAACAACTCATATAGGTCTCATAGAAATCGTTCTGTCTCCCTTACTATCATGGTTAGAAATATGATCTAAACAGTGTTGGAAAGAGAAAACACCAGGCTTTATAATTCGGATCTAAAAGTTAACCACAAAATAATTAAAATGTACACTTTCATAAAACCAAAGTTTTTTGAAAACAATTTAAAAATTTGAAAAAAAAAATTAGGAAATTTTAGAATTTATTATCAATTTTTTTTTTACATGAAACGACATAAAAGTTAGTTGACAACAAAGTTTGTAATACATTTGCCTGATAAAATGTGTTTATTTTTTTTCGTTAATCAGTAATTTTTGAATTTTTTAAAACTTTTTATGTTTGCATTAAAAAAATTTATATTTAAAAAATTATGTTTTTTTTTAATTATGAAATTTGAAAGCATGTTTCATCACCTTTCAAAGACAGTTTTTAGCTTTGAGAAATATTCCATTTATATGGAATTTTTTTTTTTTTTTACATGAATACCGCACAAGAGTCCCAACTGCTCCCGCCTGGAGCCAGTGGGACTATGGCATCCCCAATTGGGGTATATTGTGAGGCTGAAGGTAGTGGGGAGGCGAAGGAGATAGGGAAGAGGAAGGTGGGGAAGTACCTTGCTATTCAGATCTAGTCACCAAACAAGGCTAAAGCCATTTCAAGCAACGTTTCAATTCTGAATGGTGGTCTTACACCAGGGCGATACTGAGAGTATCTTCCACTCTGGAACGTGCTGCAAATATACTATAATTTATCGCAAAGGGGAAATATTTTGATCTTCCGACAAAATAGACGGTAGTCCCGGGGGTTAATTAACTCCACAGTTAAATTAAGTTCACAATGGAACTGGAATGGAGTCTTTGCGCCTTTGAGGTGATTTTTCACAAAAACGGCGCTATACAAGTCATCCAAATATTATTATTTCTGGATGTGAAGGTGACCCGAAAAGACGATGGTTGCCTAGGGCACATCATTTATAGAAAACCAACTCATACAAATTGGTATCAACATGCTGAATCATATCGCCACCAAGCGCAGAAAAGAGAACTTATCCATACATTGGTGATCCGAGTAGCCAGAACATGTGAAGAACTAAAAATCAGATCGGAATTTGAAAAGCTAACCGAAGCATTACAGCAGAATGGTTACCCCGCAAGACGGGTAAGGCAAATCATAAGAGTCAAATCTAAACCAAATTAAACAAGAGCCAAAAGGCTGTGCTTTCTTGCCGTATGTTCACAATGTGACAGGACAGAATTGTCAGGATACTGAGAAAAGAAAGCACCAAGACTGCCTTTGGAACTACGACAAAAATACAAGACTTACAGAGGCCTGCAAAAACCAAGTTTCCTCTTGAGACAGATGGAGTTTATAAACTCAGCTGTTCAGGATGTGATAAGGTTTATGTAGGCCAAACAGAGCGGACCATCTCCAAAAAGATATCAGAACACTTCCGAGCATGTAAACTCGGCCATCCTGACAAATCGGCAAGCATTTAATTGAAATCGGCCATTACTTTGTATTTGTTCCTGAACTCTTGAGAAGACCCAAAATGCATGGAGCAAACCTAATTATGGAGGCATTTGAAATTCACAAAAATCCTATTAATATTAATAAAGACAACGAGCTAAGCTAAATAGTTCTTGGTATCCGGTAATTGATGGCTACACCAAACTAAACGCAGAAAACCATCTTAAACTATACTGTAATACCAGCTCATAGAGGATTGGACCTGACAACAACAAAAGCTCACACTTCACCACAATCTTAGAATACATGTCTGCCCTGTTGATGGACAGTGGCTCAGGAAATGCTGTCTGTTGGCTAAGGAAAACAGCATAATACCTCAAAAATAAGTTACATATCCCTAAAATACCTCCATATCACCTGCACCAATTGTCGCACTGAAATAAATAAATAGAGTAGTTGTAGATTTTATTTCCATATCTTATCAAATAAGATAACGCCATCTCTCACAATAATGATTGTAAAAACTCTACTGCTTGTTTTGCTTATCTTTTGAAATCCCGTTTCGCACTTTACTTTATGCAGTCATTTCTACATTACACACAATTACAAATAATAATTCTCACTTAACTAATTCGCACATTAATGTGTAATATTTTCTGAAATCAGACTGGATTAATGTATATAATATTATTTAATAATATATTATGATAACTTTTGTCAAATCAATATGTTCTAGATAATATTAATGTTGGACGTTTTAAAACTATTTTTGATACTGACAATAATTTGTGGTGGAATTCCGTTATAATAATATATTAAAACAAATATAAAACTTATTTCCATTTAATTTTCTTGTGACCGTAATCGGTTTCAGCCTCTCTTGATAACAAATGTACTTTATCGGCTTTATGTAGATATTTAAACCTGCTTGTATATTTTGAACAGACACAAATCGTGAAAAGAGACATATTGTTCATGTTGTAAAAAGGGCTATTATTAGATGTTTGATGTGCTGTTTACTTTGCTGATGTATTTTAGTTGGTCATTTCTTTTTTGCAATGGTTGTAATTTTCTTGCCAATATTTTGTTACCCAAAAGGATTTTAATGCAAGCAACTACGCTCTTAAATTTAGTCATATCAATTCACACTTATAATAATAATAATATATCCATAATTTAATTTAAAGTGTAGGTATAAGAAGCCAAATATCATATCAATCAAATCATCGGCCTACTTGTTTTGAACATTCATAGAAAATATCATTTATATTTAAATATGGAATGTGATTGGAAGAAAATCATAATATCTATGGTACATAGTGTATCATCTTTTCCAGATTTGGCAGTTTTCCAAATCTCAAGCTGGTTTCAAACAATGTATTTGAATGGTGTATAAAAGATAATTTGCCAAAACGTAGTTGCGAGAAATTTTGTTTATCATCTGCAGCCGTAAGGTTGTGAAGGGTCATTAAGAAAAAATGAAAGTGACTAGACAACAGTAATAAGAATACATAGAAAAGCAGTAAAAAAGTTGTAAATACCTTACTGAGTAATATACTGCTTCATTTGGAAAGTGAGCCGAGTTAACAGTGGTTTATCTATAATTTTGTCAATTCATGTGCATACATTATGTTAATTTATATATGAAATCATTGATTTTGTGTCCCAGTTTCTGGGTTTGCTTCAGATCAAATGTTGTATAACAATTTTGGTAAATTTACGACTAGACGCCGCATGCCACTACACTTTTAAAAGGCATATATTTAAAAAAATAAACTACCCCTAAACTTAATTACCACAAGAACCATCTGTTTCAGTCGAGAACGGCGGAAAAACGTGCATTTAAATTTATATTCGTAAAAACTTTTATTCACGTAATTTTCCGTTTTGACGCCGACGCCATATTGAATCTTGTTCATAAAAACCACATAGTGACGTATATCAGTAGTGCCAACCATACAAAACAAATTTATAGTAAAATAATTTGCACACATTAAAGAAAGTGCCCCCTTTATACCGCCTGCTCGCGTCAAGGTAAGAAAAACATCCCAATTTTCAAGTAGTTTAGTGGCTACGCTAGGTTTGTGTAACATGGTTTGTGATACGCCTACTCGGGTCAAGGCAAGAAAAACATCCCAGTTTTCAAGTAGTTTAGCGGCTACGCTAGGTTTGTGTAACATGGTTTGTGATACGCCTACTCGGGTCAAGGCAAGAAAAACATCCCAGTTTTCAAGTAGTTTAGCGGCTACGCTAGGTTTGTGTAACATGGTTTGTGATACAAAAGAAAGTGCCCCTTTATAACGCCTACTCGCGTCAAGACAAGAAAAACATCCCAGTTTTCAAGTAGTTTAGCGGCTACGCTAGGTTTGTGTAACATGGTTTGTGATTCTGGCGTACAATCTCACAAGACGAAAGCTAATTTTAATTTTACGTAATCGAAATTTAGAATGAAATATTTTCCACTTCCCCCAATGCAAATAGTTGCCTTTTAATGTAATTAAGGTGAATCAAAAGGTTTTTTTTTTTAAAAGTGCATATTAACCGTTGCCAGCGATCTAAAAAATTACCGTGATTTTTGCCGTATAGCAATCTTTTTTTTATATTATGAAAATTTGTCCCGACTGAAACCGATGTTTTTTGCGGTAGCTAAGTTTAAAAATAGTGTACTTTCCAAAATCTGTGCCTATTAAAAGTGCGGCGGCTTATCCATAAATTATTTTGAAAATTTGTACGGTAACTTTAGTTAGTACCTTCCTAGAATATGTGTGATTTTTGCCATATAGCAATCTTTTTTAAATATTTATCGATTGGTACCCTGGAAATAGTGGAAGTTGTTCAGAATGCAAAATAAAGTAATACGAAACGTCAGCCGTAACGAGATATTACGTACAAAATTTTTTGTTTATGAAATGTAAATTAAAATGCATATTTTTCCACCGGTCCTGACTGAAACCGATGTTTTTTGCGGTAACTAAGTTTAAAAATAGTGTATTTTCCAAAATCTGTGCATATTAAAAGTGCGGCGGCTTATCGTAAATTTAATACAATTTTTTGTAGTGTACATTGGACAATGAATATTAGGCATTTATTCAGTTTAGTGGCTTTGTTCATTCAATTTGTGACTATGTAGTCTCTCTGCATACTTCGTAGTTGTTGTAGTTCTGTGAATATGTAGTATGTATTTTTATATGTACATATTTATCTTATATACTGTAACGCGTTTGTTTTCCCATTTGTTTAGAATGCTAATCTTGGGATCCACTGAATGTACAATAACTGTAACACCACAGTCTTAATGCTACATTGTATTTGTTAATCTCTCTATTGGTGGTTCTCCTAAATCCAATATGCAGCACAGCCGCAAGTGTTAGTTTACCAGTAATATAATAATACTAATTATCCGTGTTTTGAAAGTCGAGTTTCTGTTAGCACAGATCTGTAGCAAATATTGGGATTAAATATTAGTCTTCTGATGGCGACTGCCTTAAAATCGGATTTGCTTTCAGCAGTTGTCCCCGGCAGCTTTGCAATACAAGTGGTTAGTGGTCACCACTGGGAAATGATAGTAAGCGAAAATGGATAAATTAGCATTTGAAACAATTCTGTTTGTAAGTTGACATTAATCTCCTGGCATGTCTATCCCACTAGTGTGAGAGTGTACATACACATGTATAATGGAAGCAATTAAGTTTGTATATGTATCTATGTTTGTGTCTAGTGTGTACAGTTTACTACTAACAGACACTAAATGGTGTCATTCATTATCTTTGTAAGGTTTCCTTCAACTGTGTGTGTATTTCTTGTAGGTGTTTAGTAGTCTGTCAAGTTGATCACAGATAATGACATTCTCCCGATTGAGAAAAAGATAATTTCCGCATATAAGTGTTCTCTGTCCGCTGTGTGATCCGTTGTGCTGCCAGTGACAGTAGTGACAGTAGTGCCAGTCGTCACCTTGTGATGGAATGGTCGTGGTTGAAGGACTGGTGGCGCCTCAAGAGATGGAAGAAGACTCGGTCAGTGCCCGAGGAGGACATTTGTTACTGTGACGAGTGCTTTAACCATGTTAGTTCTTCTTCACCTTCTAGTGCTACTCTATTTCAATACAATCAACGCCCTGTTTGGGTACTTCTAGTAAACAATACCTAGTAAATAAACTGTTATTTAACCTCAAACATCTCATAAATCATACAAACGTCTAGTTTTTTTTACTGTTTAACTTCGCTTCCATGATTTTAAATTAATTTAATCCTTGTAAAGTGACTGTGCAATAATAAAATGTTTAACTTATCTAATTCAAAGTGTCTGTTATTGCACTTGCTGTGTGAGTATCTAACTCCGGCTTTTCGGAATATGATTGCTTGCATTCTGAGTTACATATTTTGCAAATGTTATATAATTATGTATAAGTTTGCAAATACATTTGTAACTTTCTTAAAAAATATTACATTAAATGTTACACCATGCTCTTCATCCAAATCAAGAATTAGAATTTCATTTTGAATAGGCCTCATAAACTTTTACTAAATTGTATACACAAACAAACCATACATTTTGCAATTATCACATACGTTTTCACTGTTATCAGTAATGTTGTGGTAATTATACGCATGCTTTTTGTTCTTGGGCCTAGTAATCTCCTTGGTTTATTCTAATATCGTCAATCCAGCATTTTTAGTATATCATTTGAATACATTTTGAACTCATTTCATATTATTTGTTTATCACTGAGTATTGTGTGTTATCACTACAGGATATGACAAACTTAATCATAATTTGCCAACTTTTGTTATTTGAATAGTAAAAGGATAGATAAAGGTGTCAGAATACCTATTTTTTGCATTTATATTGCGATACTTGCTGTTTTTTTGATTTGACATAATTATGTATATTGCAAGAAACATAGGTCTATTTAACTCTGTGCCATGAGACAACTATTTTAATGTAACATACCAGAATGAATCTGTTGAAAATTATACATTATTTGTAATGCTCGACTAAACGACGCCTACCAGTCAAAACCTCAAACTTTAAAATTACAACTTCTTGTTTTGGAAAAACACCCAATAAGTAATTCCCTTCCTCAATGAGATTAATCTCTACTAACTTTTTATCCATTCAAAATTTGAAAAAAAATGTTGTTTTCGGGTATAGAAATACCAACTGGAAAATTGGCAAATAGTAAAGGCATGCAACTGCTGACCAATATTATTTTCACAGTAAAGAGTGAAGCATATCGATGCTGGAAAGGGTAAATGGCTAAAATACCATTTAGCAGTATGGCACTTTAGCCATTTATCCTTTCTAGCGTCAAAATGATCTCCAAACATAATATCCAAGTCCACATTGTCATATCCCGTAGTTATAAGACTGAATTAGTTCATTTATTTAGATTTTTTTATAAACAACAAGCAATGCATTGGTGTGATGTTTAAATCCCAAAGATATTGAGGAATATGTTTCTACCTCAGAAGGGTTGAGTATTTTCTATTGACAGAATGAGTATATATTTCAATCTAGATTGTTATTTGTCTAAATTTAAATCGTGTCAATGCTGTAACAGCTGTTGGGAATTTGTAAGCAGACAAATATACACGAAACAATTTATTACAAAGTAAATACAAAATTTTAATATAAATCTGTTTCTGCAAGTTCAAAAATATTGTTACACATGTATTTAGAAACAAACATTGATTTCTAATTTGTAATAATTTCATGGCTCCTCACGTTTAGTAGAAAGCTACACAAGAACTCATTAAAAATATGTATTTAGAATTCAATACTGATTGCGAAAATATATACTTCTATAAATTTCATCATAGTTGTGTTTAAATTCCTCCCAGTAATTTATTGCCACAGTTTAATTGAACCCATTGCACCGAGAATTAAAACACATTTTTCGTAAAATACCCACTACACTAGATTATTAGAATATTTTACTAGACAGCAAAGCTAAAAAATTAATATAAAAATAACAAAAAGACATTGTAACAAAACATCATTATTGAAACTGCAATTCGTTGAATGCCATCTGGCAAGAATCGAATTGAATTATTCATGGTGAGACCCTCGTGAGAAATAACAGATTGCCTTTTAATCTATATATATATTATACTCTTCTTAGGCATACAAAGTTTTGGTATGATGTAAAGATCACTAATTTGGACACTTATCCGTCAGAGAAACAAAATACTTTTTTTTCACATTATGACCTAATGCAGTATCGATGCAACGACAATATTTTGGTTTTTAAACCGTTGTTCAATTATTCAATAAACAACTTGATAAAAAATAAAGTATTTCCGTTAATAATTTTAGTATTAAAACCTTCGTCAAAGTGAAACTGTCGATTCGCCGGCTTTGTAGTGCAATGGGTTAAGAAGAAAACATTTATTTTTGCTTTAAAAATTGATTTATTTATCATGCAAAGCATTGCTTATTGTTTGCGATTTGTGTCCACGAATGAAACGCGCATGTCCTTTGTTTGCAGGGAGACCTGGACTCTTGCGATGGCAGCGAGTCGGACGGAGACAACTGCAAGAAGGTGGTGGTGGGGGTGTGCGCCATGGCCAAGAAGTCGCAGTCCAAGCCCATGAAGGAGATCCTGACCCGGTTGGGCGAGTTCGAGTACCTGAAGATGCTGGTGTTCCCCGAGGAGGTTATCTTACAGGTTCTCAATATAAAAAAAAATCTAACGAAATTGGGTGCAACAAGATGCCGCTTGTGGTTCTAAATCTCTAATCTAAATCGCCTTCCTGGTGCTGTAAGACTGTCAGTTCTTCTATTCGTTCTTATGTGCAAAAACTTAGGCATCGAAAGGGAGGAAGTATATACATCTATTAGGTACTTAATATTTGTCATTTTCAGATAATACTTAGGTACTTGAGTTCTATTTTTTAAAAGCCACCATTTTCTTTCTTCGAAAGGAACCATTCATTGGATAACCAACACCTCTGCCATAGGTCACCCCAAGTGGTTCGCTATGTTTGGTGACTTAGTAGGGATGCCCGGGTTCATGGGGGTTAGGTTTGTCCGGATCTTGGCGGAGAATGCGTGGCAAGCCGGATCGGGAGAGACTAGTTGAGTGAAATTTTTTGATCTCTTCAGCAGGACTCTCAGCAAGATTTGGACTGCAGTGGAAGGGATGAATTCATTCGTCCGTCACTTCTGGACACACTGACCCCCAGATTCCTAACAACCCCTCATACCTTTTTCTTTCCCAGAACTTTCTCTCCTTCCATTACCCAAAACGACCCTCCACACAGCATCCCCAAAGATGACATGAGTCGTAGTAAAGATGACATCCCCTGAGTCATGTGCATCTGAGAATCATGTGTGGAGCTAATGTAAAGAAAAAAATAAAAATCCCGAGGTTGATAATATTTTACACACTTCACCTTTTAAACAAGGAAAACGTGATTGTAGATTGAGATTTCGAAAAACTAAACCCTATCCTAAATTCCCATCCCAAATCGGAATTTTTATACTTCTTGATGAAATTTTTCAAAGTTGATGTTCAAAATAAGAGAAAATGACTGTCATCTGATTTCGAAAAGTGATGCAAAAAGCCCGGGCAATGCCAGGGACAGTATAAGTATAATCTAGTGTAAGTATAATCATTTACATAACATACTACGCAGTAAAACTTTATTAACATACAGGCGTACATCGTTTAACGGTGCTTCGGTTTACTGCATTTAAAGTTACAGAGTTCTCTAACATAGTACTGCTACAATTTATAAACAGTTAGTTATGGCACGCTTTGAGAGAATTTGCCTAAAGTTCAAATAAAGCTGCATTCTGGGTTAAATATTTTCTTGTGATACTTCCTCTCTTTTGTCTAAGCATGCTCAATAACCTTGTCTTTCTAAAACGTGAATTTCTCTGAAGATTTTGTTTCGTGAACTTTCTGAATTTTGTTCCACCCAACTGCCCCTTGTAGTTTATTGACCAAAGCATGCTATCAAACCATTCCGTTCATAATGTCAACTTAAGCATTCCACAAGTTCTACAAACATCCAACCATTATTCAAACATTGGTATTATGTGACCTAATAATAATGTATATCTTATAACCACTCGAGCGATAGAGATTTCTGGGTGTTCGGTTTTCGATTTGGCTGCACTCATTCATACCTCGTAAATATTAATACGGAAATATGGAAATATGAGGAACCATTTATTGGATAATCAACACCTCTGCCATATATCAGTCCAAGTGGTTCCTTAGTTTGGTGACTTAGCAGAGGTTCCCGGGTTCATGGGAATGAGGTTTTTGTCAGGTCTTGGCGGCTGATGCGTTCCTAGAACTTTCTTTCCCTAAAAAGACCCTCCACATAGCATCTCCAAAGATGACATAGGCCCTCAGGAAATTTTTGTCTTTTTCCTCAGGGCCCCCTGTGTGGAGCTCATGTAATATATTTTTTTAAAGTTTTTTAAAAAAATTTCTAAAAATCATTTTTAGTTTATTATTTTACTAGCTTTTTCCCACGGCTTCGCTAGCATGGTATAGGGGGGTTACCACTCCGCCTCCTCCCCTCCCCTTACTCGCAAATAATGTAGCTTTCTATTAGTGAAAGAATTTTTAAAGTCCATTCAGTGTTTCTTGCGTGAAAGAGTAACAAACATACATACATCCATTCATCCATACATCCATACAAACTTTCGCCTTTATAATATTAATGGGATTCAAAAAAATCACCTACCCATATTTAGGTAGCTATCGCTTGAGTGGAATAAATAAGAATGCAGGAATAGTATGCTTGCATTAAATAATAATCTATAACTATTATTATTGCATGTGGGTAAAATATTATCTATTTTTCATCTTATGTACAAGTGTTATTGATCTTAACTCAACCCAGTTACAATACATAATAATCCAAGTGATAAGTATATTGGTTTAATGTTTGTTTAATTATGGGGATTGGTATTGTATGATAAAATTCTATTTTATACTTTTAAACATGGCTCTGCTTTGCTTTTCATTGAGATTATTTGCCTATGACTGTAAATGTCCTAAAAAATGACTGATTGATTTCTGAGTAGATTAAAAATACATATAAAGTTTATTGACTAAGCGTACTGAAATCCTGTTAACTCAACCGTTTTTACATTTTGTCTCTTTAAATTTGTTGGATGGAGGCCGTTTTAGTGGTTCAGTAAAGATTATTTTTTCAAATGTGAAATCGTCCTGTTTATTTATACTTTAATATTTGTTTTTTTTTTCAATATTGTGGAACCTACCTGCCTGAAGAAAGTTTGAAAAAAGAATTGTCATTGAGATAAATTCTTTATTAGAAATAAAAAAATTTTACCCTAAATTTATGGTTTATATATTATGCAGGGAGTTATTTAAGTACCTACTTTCAAATCTTACAATTTCAGAGGAAACTTTGGTTTTGATTTATTAGAGAAAATTAGAAACATGCTCTTTTTGGACGCGAGTTTTGCTGTTCACAGAATTACTAATTTTAAACTCTGCACATTGATGGCTATAATTTAAATTCTATTGCAAGAATTTTGCATGTAAAATTAATTGTGTGTGCGTTGGACGTAAAGCGAATATTAATTAGTTTAAATGGTGCCGGTACCTTGATGAACTCATAAAATGGGAACTAATTGCCAATAAATCGTTAAATGGCACATGGAAAGTGCATAATGCATTACACTAGGTCCCAATCCGGTGGTACCTGTAAGTTAAGTTGATAATACAAGATTGTTAGAAATAACTTATATATAGAAATAACTTTTTTTTAAGTAATAAAAACAGTTTAAAAGTAAATGAAATTAGTTTTAGTAGTATGAACTGATAAAAAAATTCGGCCATGTTGTTTTGCAAAAATTCACATGTGACAAATTCATCAAATGCCATTCAGTGCCATTTTGTTTTTTTGACTGTTGAAAGGTTCGTGTTAAATGGCGATTCTAAGTCCATTTCAGTTTTTGAACAAATTGTGATCAGCGGAAGAGGACAACTATGATGTTGTTAAGCTTTTCAGCTTATTACAATTTGATAGAAAGGTGAAACGCACCTAGAATTGGCGTTTAACGGGGATCTTTCAAATGTCAAAAACACAAAATGGCGCTGAATGGGCATTTGATGACAATGTTACATTTGAATTTCTGCGAAACAACTGGGCCGAGTTTGTTGTCTGCGTGTGACCAATCATTTGTAGAACAAATCAATCTCCTGTAAAATTTGGTGGACGCCATGAAAAAGAATAACATAGCTTTTCGTAGTTTCTGCTTTATATAAAAAAATTATATTTGCATGACATATTCGTTTTATGACATATATGTCACATTTTCGATAAGATTGGAATTATTAAAATTCTCGCAAGTGTTGCACTTTGGTCTAAACTCATGTATTTATTTCTTTATATACTAACACCTTTAATTTATTATTATTATATTTTGTGTATGTACCTATCTGTATTCTATTTTTTGTACCTACATATTTTAAACTAGTGAGAGTTACTTTGCTCTAATTCAATAACATTCTTATGTTTGTCTACTGTAATAAATGTTTTCTTTGCTATTAGACCATTGAAAAGAATAAATTAAAAAATATTTATCGTAAAATGGGGTGACTGATCAATTTTCAACTTAGTAACTTTTTTATAAAAACATTTGCGTTGGAAAATTTCATGTCATATTTATTGCAGAGGTTTAAACTATCGAAATATATGGTACATGTTTTTGAAGAGTAAAAAAAAATAGTGATCAACATTTCGGAAACAGCACAAAAATTACGTTGACGAGTTCTGGTCAAAGATCGGCATAACAACAAAGCAATTGTTTTCTGTTTCCCATTTTGGAAAAAATTGTGGAAAAATATATTCATACAAATATAAACTGATTTTATTATTTCTACACAAACCTGAATACATACCCAACGTGAATAATAAAACCATTCGAAGGAGTTTTCAAAGGAATAATGACCTTGATACTCTTTTGAAAATGTAAAATATCATTATTTCCACCATTGACAGTTGCTCAAAGTGACCCACAAATAATGTCATAGAACATTAATTTGAAAGCATTCAGAGTAGCTACAATGACCAAATAAAAATAATTGATATTGGCGCGAGTCTTTCTGAGCTTGTCTTTCATACAGATTCTTTATACATAAGGGTTAAAATCATATTTAAAAAAAATTTTTTTTTTTTTTTTTCGGCGTTGTCTCACTGGCTCCAGACGGAAGCAGTTGGGACTATTGTGAAGGTACCCACATAAAACAACAAAAAAAAAGATGTCCGCGATGTTCAATATTGCCCTCCGATTCAAAAGTCGCCCCATATTACGATATTTCTTGACATGATATATTAAAATGCATGCTTTTCTGGTGATTATTTGAAAGATAAAATATCTAGGTACATTACCTATTACTTTTTTTATTGCCAATATATAATAAGTATTGTACTTATGTATTTGAAAGAATTTTACTTAAAAAATATATGTACTGGTAATATAAATTAATTTAGCTATTCTACAATTTTGTTTTTATACTAGTGCATGGGTTTACAAGAGCTCTGCCATCAGAAGTAAGAAGGCAGCTGGAAATTTTCAATGGTCACATTTTACTTTTTTGGAGGAGGGTATGTAACACCTCTGCCGTAGGTCACCACAAGTAGTTCGCTACGTTTGGTGACTTCGCTGGGGTGCCTGGGTTCAAGGGGTGAGGTTTGTCCGAGTCTTGGTTGCAGATGCGTCTGTCCACCTGCTGTGTGGCAGGCCGGATCGAGAAAGACTGGTTGAGGGAAGCCTTTTGACTTCTCCAGCCGGACTCTCTCACCCATCGCCTTGCACTGCAATTGGAGGGATGGATTCATATGTCTGTCACTCCTGGACACTGACCCCCATATTCCTACCCGCCTCTCATACCTTTTCCTTCCCAGAACTTCCTCTCCTTTTCGTTAAAAAGATCCTCCACACAGCTTCCCCTAAGATGACATATGAATAAGGGAAATTATTTTCCTCAAGGCCTCCTGCTTGCACTTCAGTGGGCGGGATGAATTCAAACGTCTGTCACTTCTGGACGCACTGACCTCCAGATTCCTACCATATCTTTTCCCTTCCCAGATCTTCCTCCTTCCTTTCCTCAAAAAGACCCACCACATAGGATCCCCAATGATGACATAGGTCCTGAGTGAAATTACTTTCATCAGGGCCTCCTGGAGCTAATGTAAAAAAAAGAAAAAGCATTCTAATGTACATTTTATTATAATAGGTTGATATATATGTATATATAGTTGATGTTTCGTATATCAGAATGTGACCATTGAAAATATCCAGCTGCCTTTTTCCTTATGAGGGCAGAGCTGGTATTCCTTTTTTTCCTGCATTCCGATAGAATCAAAGTAAATTTTGTTTGTCCTCAGCTACCGGTGGATGAGTGGCCGATGTGTGATTGCCTGATCTCCTTTCACTCTAAAGGATTCCCCTTAGACAAAGCTATTCAATATGAGAAACTAAGGAACCCCTATGTTATAAACAATCTACACATGCAGTACGATATTCAAGTAAGTTTACAAGATGTATGTTTATAACTACTAGGTAATCACTTATCATGTTTCATCAAAGAAGGGGTTATATATACGCAGTCAGGATTCTGAAAAAAAAAAATTTTCAAGAATTTTTCCTGGAAAGACACGTTAATTTATAAATGTAAAAAATTATATACATGTTACACTTAACTTTATTCTGATATTTTTTTGTTTTAAAATAACAGTTTTTAAAGCTGCTGTAGCCGATCTCCCGGAGGTCCTCTAAAAAAAATGCGTTTTACGTTGAGCACAATATCTCTTGATTGGATCTTCTAAAATCAAGAAATTCATTAATATAAGTTATAATCTAATATTTAATCAAAGGAATAAGCAAATATTAATTTTTAACAAAATGGCGGCTTCTCAAAAAAAAAAAACGATTTTATATGAAAATTTTGGTTTTAAATTGTTTGTATAATGGAAAATATTAACGGTAATAATTTTTTTTCCATTTTTTTATTAAAAAATATATTTTTAAAGCTTGTGTAAAAATTTGAGACTGATCGGTTTAGCCGTTTCCGAGAAATCTTGCTCACCGACTTTAAAAACACAGTTTCGAGAAAATACTAACGCGCCCAGCCGAGCTATTCCGTATCTTTTGTGGGATCGTTATTACATAGCATAGTGGTTTTTATGGCTGTTATTTGCTTTTTCTATGTACAACGAACTATTAATTAATAAATAATCATGCATACTTGCAGGAATTTGTGTTTAAATCGATCTAAACTAAAATATGTGACAGTGAATGTGTAAAAATCACACAAATCTGACAGGAGATAATGTCCGTTATCCAATAATCACCCCACAAAAGATACGGAATCGCTCGGCTGACGTTTTTGCAAATAAGCATGTAACATTGAGAATATTTGTCTGATTAAAATCTGATGAAATTTTCTGCGTACATACTTAAATATATGTACATTACAAAATCGAAATTAAAAATTGATTTTTTTCGACCTCCTGACTCCGTATAAGCACTCAATTAATATTAACTACTAGTTAATCACTTTTCATATCATAAGACTTCAATTAAGCACTCAATTAATATTAATGAACGATTATGTCAATCTTATATTGTTGTCAATCAATCCTGTATTTGTATGTGTAAAATGCGGGTTGTATCATGTACGCCTACTTAAGTACCTACAAATTAATGTTTTGTATGTAAATTGAGCATACCAACTTGTAAAAAATATATGTAATAATTTTTCCCTGTTCTACGCAAAAAATACTATATTTATTGAATATAATAATATGCATGGTGTCCGGAAACTCATGGTGCAAGAGAGAAACTAGTGAATCCATACGTGTATCACATTTGGAGTCAACTTTGTGGTATAACTTTTTGATTTGAGGTTTCATTTTCGAGTAAATCAAGTCCAAAGTTAGAATTTTTAAAGTTAAATTGAAAAAATAAATCACTCATTAGAGGGTTAAGGTGATACATAAAAGAATTCATAATCTGCTCATTCATAGATAGCACAAGTTTAATTAGTTTAGCTTTCTTGATAGATTTGAGTTTGTTTATGTATTCATATAGATTATGAATTCTTTTAAGTAAGTATCACCTTAATATCAGCTATCTCAGCTTAAATATCAAGTATTTTTGGATTCTGTATGATGTAGATTTACCAGTTTCCCGCTGGTATTACGAGTTTCCGGACGCTGTGTACAAGTGTTTAATTTCGAATATTGTTTGTTTCAGGATCGTAGAAAAGTATATTCGATTTTAGAAAGTGAAGGCATTGAAATACCTAGATATGCCGTTTTAGATAGAGATTCCCCGGATCCAAAACGTACGCTACTTTCTATTTAAATATGTTTTTTAACTATATATATTTTCAAACAATGTAGTAATTTTGTTTTTATTTTTTAATTTCAGATCATGAGTTAGTTGAATCAGAAGATCACGTGGAAGTGAATGGTGTTATATTTAATAAACCGTTTGTGGAAAAGCCTGTTTCGGCTGAGGACCACAACATTTACATATACTATCCCACTTCTGCCGGAGGGGGGAGCCAGAGATTATTTAGGAAGGTAATTACTTCAGCTGTTTAGCTACTTGAGTGATATAAGAAAATACCTTGAGCGATAGAAATTTCCGGTTTTAGATTTGGCTGCACTCATTCCATAAATCTTGCCTCCGAATATTAATACTTGATGATTCCATCTATGCTTCATCGTTTATCCCATGTTTTTTGGTTTTATAAAAAAATGATAAATTAATTTTAATTCATACATATCTACAGCTACGCAAATTTGGGTAGCTATCGCTCAAAGGCATTAACGCTGCTACCAAAACTTGGGTAGCTATCTCTCAAGGGCATTTGCAGTGCTACCCAAATTTGGGTAGCTATCTTTCAAGGGCATTAGCGGTGCTATCCAAACTTGGGTAGCTATCTTTCAAGGGCATTAGCGGTGCTACCCAAACATGGGTAGCCATCTCTCAAGGACATTAGCGGTGCTACCCAAATTTGGGTAACTATCGCTGTAGTGGTTAGTCATTCAATTTAAAATTCAAGTTAAAAATTCAATTAGCCTTTATCGATTATTAGATGACTATTATTATAATTTTTTTTCTTTTGTAGATTGGTAGCAGAAGTAGTATTTACTCTCCAGAATCGAGAGTCCGAAAGACTGGCTCCTTTATCTATGAAGACTTCATGCCTACTGATGGTTAGTTCACACAATTATTCAGAGTAATATTTTTAGACTATGTATAAAATTTCTTTACTTTTTTTGTATGGTTTTCACATGATTGTTTTACAGGTACTGATGTCAAAGTTTACACAGTGGGGCCGGATTATGCTCACGCTGAAGCTCGAAAAAGTCCAGCTTTGGACGGAAAGGTGGAAAGGGACTCTGAAGGAAAAGAAATTCGTTACCCTGTCATTCTGTCCAATCAAGAGAAGCTCATCTCCAGAAAAGTATGCCTCGCATTCAAGCAAACAGTTTGTGGATTCGATTTACTTAGGTAAATTAACCTTCTTTATCATTTTAAATGTTTATATTATCATTTTAAATGTTTCATTTGAAATACGTAGAACTTAGCAAATCATTTTTGCAGTATCAATTGATTATTTTGAATTGTTTTTGACAGAGCGAGTGGCAAGTCCTTTGTATGCGACGTGAACGGCTTCAGTTTCGTGAAGAACTCCAACAAGTATTATGATGACTGCGCCAAAATACTTGGCAACATGATCCTCAGAGAGCTCGCTCCCACTCTTCACATCCCCTGGTCCGTGCCCTTTCAGCTGGACGACCCGCCCATCGTGCCCACCACCTTTGGTAAAATGATGGAACTGCGATGCGTGGTTGCTGTGATACGACATGGAGATAGAACCCCCAAGCAAAAGATGAAGGTTGAAGTTAGGCATCCAAAGTAAGTAGCAGATTCAATTCAGATGTATGTATTTAAATTAAAGATGCAAAGAATATCCGGTTACCATTCGGTATTCGGCCACTTTTTTACTATCCGGCTAAATACCGGACAGTGACCCAATATCTGGTTTAAAGCTGGGAGTTGAAAAGTAATTGTGGTGAAAAAAGACAAGCTTAAAGTTCGTTCGCAAGTAAGAAAGTTAGTAAAATATTACGACTAAAACGAATAAAGGAAGTCGACCGTGAAACTTTGTTGGTTTCGTTCACGCACTTAGTTAGAATAATGTTACATTACAGTGGCGGTCCGTGACTTTTTAGGTTGAGGTAGAGCTGTAAGATTTGAAAAAATACAACATTATTGATGTTGTCGTAACTAAAAAAATATATATTTTTTTTAATTTCAATTTTTTGTATGATTTTTCAGAATTTTTCTTTCTGATAAATCTTCAAACAAAATTTTTTATTTGAATAAAAAAAGTATTTTTGGCTACAACAACCACAGCCCACTGAAAAATCACAGACCTTGCTGTTACATTAGGGCCAGTTGTTTTACAGAATTTGAAGAATTCATAAAATTTCAAAGTTAATTTCAAATTCTGTGGAAGTTCTTCTCAAGTTCTGTTATTAATTCAGTTAAGTGAAACAATTGGCCAATAATGGAATAATAACAGAATTTTAATAGAACTTTCAAAGAACTTGAAAATTAACTTTTAAATTTGATGAATTCTTCAAATTCTGTGAAATTATTACGTAACCAGTACAATGACCGAACATGGCGAAAGAAGTCGCGCAACTGATCGTTCTTTCATGCCCTCAACCTTGCCATACTGCCTGCTTCGCAGTATGGCAAGGTTGCTACTGCTACTCTCCTTTGACCTTGAACATAATATCATTTCTGGCATGCACAATTCAAACTTAGTATTTGCCCAGCTGGATTTCCGTTATCCGATGAATTATTATCTGTTCATCTCTAATTTAAAAATATTATTTTTACCTATTTAATTGATTTTTGTACACACTACAATCTTGATATATCTTTTGCAGGTTCTTTGAGATCTTTGAGAAGTACGATGGCTACAAGCAGGGCCACGTGAAGTTGAAGAGGCCGAAGCAGTTGCAGGAGATTCTGGACATTTCTAGAGCCTTGTTGGCAGAAATACACACCAGGCATGCTGACCCGGAACTGGAAGAGAAGCAGGGCAAGCTGGAACAACTCAAGAGCGTATTAGAAATGTGAGTTGACTCATTTATCTGAAGTTACAATCAGGAGGGACAGATTGAGATATGTTAAGTCATGACAGGTTTTTTTTAAAATTCAACATAAAATTGTAAAATCTATGAGGATGACTCGCTGTTCTGGATCCTCAACAGCCAGAGTATGGCTGCTAAACCTGACTGCCACTTTCATGTTTGATCTGTCCACCGTATGACAAAGAACAATAATAATAAATTAATAAATAATATATTTTTTGAATAGTTTGTTGTGTTCATTCAGGTACGGCCACTTCTCGGGGATAAACCGCAAGGTGCAGATGAAATACCAGCCCATGGGCCGGCCTCGCGGCTCCAGCTCTGACGATGGTAACACCACCATCAGCCGTATGCACCTTTCTTTAGTTTCCCCTTAGTCTATGTTCCGAGCTAACGCTGAGCCAATTAGAACTCTCAACCCCATCTGCATTCGGTACAATCTTCTTTCTGGTAATATCTGAATGCTATTGCTACTTATTCAGCCTTCTGCGACTAGCCCCAGCTTCTTATCTACTTTGTTTGATTACAATTTGAGTATTAGAATTTTTTGGCTGTCGAAGGGAGTTAAATTGATGAATATGTACAATCTGATTCAGTTAAAAATTTTTTCAAGTTGAGTAAGAGCGCTGGAAATGTCGGTGCTCAGAAATAATATATTTTAGATTGGCAGAAAGGAACTGCTAAACTATATTGTTATCCACTCAAGCGATATTTAAAAAAAAAACGCCATGAGTGATAGAGATTGTTCGGTTTTGGATTCGTCCTCGCTCACTACAAAAATCATACCTCCGAATATTAATACGGAAACATAAACTGCTTACTGTGAAGTCAATTAATCCACCAATTATCTCATAAATTTATTCTTCTTCTTCTTGTGCCCTGTCCGTTCAACAGACGTTGGCTATCATGTTGGCTATGCGGACTTTGTTTACTGCGACTCGGAACAGATCTACAGTAGACCACTGTCTTTCAGCCATGATGTTTTCCTTCCAGGACCTCGTCTTCCGGCAATCTTTCCCTGCATTATGAGATGCATTAAATAAATTTATAAACACACAAATTCTGTATGTTAGTTACCGAAATTGTCCTGCCTTATACTTATTTAGAGAAAGCTTGAATATTGCTATTTCTGTGTGTTGTCTATGGTCTATTGGAAATGTCTACAGTAAAATGCATTAAAAAATTCGATTTTTAACATGTTAACTATTTAAAATGGCATCTACCTAGAATCTTATCTAGAATATTCCATGAGAAGAACATTAGTGACATCTTTTGGTATTCGGCAGAAGCTCATTTAAAATATAGGTAGCTATCGCTCGAGTCGTTAAAGCCACAGTTATCATTCAGGTATTTTCAGAAACCTGACTAAATGCAGATATGGTTGAGAAGTATGTCGTCTATACACCAATACATATTTATTATTAATCAAAGGGTATGACACATTCTTATTTCATGGTAAATCATTGGCATCAATTCACATTCCGTATAATTATTGCTTTATATGTACATATTTGAGGTCTTTGGTCAGTCCCTGGTATTTTGCCTTTTCAAATTAATTGTGTTTTGTCCGTATTGTTAGAATTACTGTTGGATTAAAAATGCTTTTTATTATAATATTTGTTGGCCACTCCAAAAGCTTCATTTGTGTGTAGAATAAAAGGAACGTGTTTTTTTTTTTAAATTTAAATTATTTGTGGTTTGAAATGTTTGTTCACCATTTGAATAATATTGTAAATAACAAATAATAATCTAGAGCAGTGGTCTCAAACTCAAAATGTATGCAGGCCGCATGACATCTGCTTTAATGGAATAATAATATTTTAACTACTGGCACCGGAATAAATAGACCAGCCTTAAAGCCAAATTTGCATAGCAATTCGATGGCTTCGGTAACACCAGGTATTATACAGGGTGTCCAGGAGTAAAGTGCATTAACTTAGGAAGGTGATTCTACATTATGGTAGGAGTAAAAAAGATTAATAACTTTTTCTGAAATTCCACCTTTTTTTCCCATTCAAAAAGACATACCAACTAAAAATCCTCAGTGTAAGGTTACACTTACCCGATAAAGTTTCTGTAAGCTTGCCGGGTGTGATCGTTCAACGTTGCTTATTTGTGATTTGGCCTGTATCCATGTAAACAATAACAAGAATGAGAATTTGACATATATACACAATCGGAATGCTTTTTGGAACACTAGTCATTGCAGAAATTCTACGAAGGGACAATGTAGGGTCATTCACGATTGTGACATAATGAATGTCTGCCCGTTCTTCGTTGGTAAAGCCAGGCATTGACCCAATAATTCAATTACAAAATAACTGAATACAACTAAAAAAATAACAATGCAAAGTTATTACAACTAAATAAACAAAAGTAAGTCTGAAGAAAACACGCACTGAATAAAGTCGTTTCTTTAAGTCAGTCTTAATAAATACGCACTAGATAAAGACATATTAAATCAACAAGTTTTCATTAACAACAATAAAGTTTTTAAAGTGAAACATTACTAGGCGAATAAAATTCAACACTGACATTGACAGAATTGGAAGAGCGCATGCGGCGGCGATTTGGCAACAGTGGAAAATAATAATACTGCCTAATTTTACACTTTTACCCCAAAACTTCCCCTGAAATTTTATTTATCTTTTTTACTTATACTATCATGTAGAATCACCTTCCGAAGTTAATGCACTTTACTCCCAGACACCCTATATATGTATTTTTTTATAAAAAAATATTCCAATGTGAGTAACATTTAATTTAACTTTATATAGAAAGGAATAAATAGGAAAAATTTGGTGTATAAAAAATAAATAATGTTTCTACTTTATTTACGGTTCAGATGAAGGAGCCTGAACCAACCACTGAATTTGAAACCACTGATCTAAAAATAATACAAAAAATATATCTTTTTACTAATTCATTTGTGAAATATATTTTGTAGTAATTTTGAAATAATAATTTTTCTTAATGCGTTTATGTACATGTATTAATACAGGGTATGTGATTAGTTTTTTAATAAAATATTGTTTGAAGTGGTAGATACGCAAGTTGGGTAAGACTCCCAGCTAGCATCTACCAGACCGAGTTCCAACATTACTCTTTTCAGAACATGTTATGCTTAGTGGAAAGGTCTGAATTATAAATATATACTTTTAAATTACAATACTCTCTCAATAATTCGCCACCCCAAAAACCGAGCAATTGTCCAATTAGTGAAAGCGTCAGATTATAGTGCAACATACAAAATATGCTAAAAATGAAAACAGATATTTCGTGAAAACAAACAAACAAACATTGCTATCGAGCTATCATAAATTTTTCATTTTTTGGTATGTAAAGTTAAGGTGTCATGTTTACACCTTTGAGAAGACTTCATTTTGTAAACTTATCTCAACAAAAAAAGGTGGCAGAATTAAATAAACAGAAACATATGCGACAGTTGCTAGAATACACAGAGGACCAACCGAAATGTCCTAAAACAACAATAACCAACCCTGGTGATTGGTAAAATGGCTAACTCCAGCAAGCTAGATGGCGGTATAGTAAGTAACTCAGTGTAAGAGTAAGATAACCCGACCTGTAGGTATATATAAGCTTGGCGCTCCAGTCTAGGCAAGCGGCGTACTACTGAATTTGACATATGAATACCGGCGAATTATAGAGCTTAATTTTGTGCTTTCAACCAGTAAAAATAATGACGGAATATAGTGGTTTGCGGATAATCTAGCGGCAGATTATTGAGAATACTGTAAAAAAATGTATAAAAATTCTTAGCAATTTCAAAGTGCACAGAACACAGTGTAAAATGATTTGTTATACTGATGATATGTATATTGAGTTGGTCCCTTCCAGCGGATGCCCCCGGAGACCCATCGCTGGTGCTGATCCTGAAGTGGGGCGGCGAGCTGACCCCGGCGGGGCGGATCCAGGCCGAGGAGTTGGGCCGCATCTTCCGCTGCATGTATCCCGGTGGACAAGGTAGACATATTGGAGGTAAGCTTGCTTTTCATGTTTTCCTCATCTCACGCTACTACCTCTTCAGTAAGTAAAGACAACATTATTCTTTCTTGAGCCCAAATTAAATAGCTATTTCGTCAGCAGTAAAATTTTGATTGTGGCACTGAATACTTCGATATCAACATAACAAAAACGAAACAAAAAAGAATTGATACGACAATTTTATTTTTTATTTTGCAGTGAATCTTTTGCATGAAAGCGTGAATGTCTTCTTGAATAATATTGATTTGTTGTGTCCAGTGATTTTCATTAATTACAATTACAGTTGGATTGTAATTGGATTGTTCTCATACACATGTAACAATCTGTTCATTTATCAGTATAATAAGTAAGTAAATTACAATCCTATTAAATACTAGAACATGGAGGGACAGTCTCACAAGTTGAATTGATGAAAAGAGGTTTATTTTATGAAAAGAGTGGACAATAATGAAATTTCAAGATCTCAAAGTGGCAAGCGAAAGATATGATAACGGCCGTCCTTTTGATTTAGTGCTAAAATGTCACGAGTCACATGAGGTTGTGTGATGAGAAAGTGTTTCCATTGCATGGCAAATACAAGTAAAAGCCAGAAAATAACATTTCATTTGTCAATATGTACACGGAAATTACTTATTATTATAAATAATGCAATTATTTTGGTTGTTTATATTTGTATTTTATATTTATTTATTTCTATGTATTACAGTATTTACCTATAAATTAACATTTTTACATAGTAGATAAATTTTGAAAACATTTTTACATAATATATTTTACAATTTTATTATGTTGGGTGTATGGTAGGTTTGCGAAGGTGAAACTGTGGATAGGTATTGTATGTTTCGTGAACACCTCACTAGGAGAACCTGTGCTGAGGTGTTTACGTGTTTATTTATGATTATGTGTGACAAGTATTAATGTGTTGTAGTAGAAAGTTTTATATTTATTTTATTTAATGGTTATTGTACATTGGTTATTAAGAAGTTAATTTTTATGTTTGGTTTGGAGTAAATAGGTTTTGGAAAAATAGTGTTCCTTTAGGTTTTATCCAGACTGTGATTTGTTTTTTTAGTTTATTTGTTGGTGAATAATCAGCAGATTATTTCAAAGAAGGTGGCATGCTGTTATATAGTTTGATAGAATAGTAGTTAAAGGATCTTTGTCCGTGGGTCGTGTGCTTTAGCGGGATGTTGAGTGTTAGGTTTGTTGAAGACCGGCTTGTTAATGAGGACTGAGAAAGTAAAGGGATATGAAGTTTGAATTTGAAGATGTGAAGAATAGACGATTTAGCGTAGAGTTGTCTGATTGACAAAACGTCGAGCATCTTGTAAATTTTTTCGGAGTCTGTATCATATGCTACTTGAAGTATTAGTTTGATTGTTGCCTTTTGTGCCTTTTCTAGTGGATCTAGAGAAATATTACTTGCACTTCCCCAAGACAGAAGACCATACATGATTAAAGATTGGGAAAGAGCAAAGTAGATAGATCGTAGTATTGTGCGTGGGAAGATATTTTTTATATTATTTAAAAGATACATGATTTTTTAAAGCTTGGATGTAATTAAATTAATGTGGTCATTCCAGCGAAGGTTTTCGTCAATTATCACGCCTAGATATTTTATTTGTTTGACATTTTGTATGATTTCGCAATTGCAATTGCGATGAGAAGGGTTGGGAGCAGTCGTGTATTTTCAGAACGAAGGTTGGAGGAGGTTGACCTCTTTGAGTTATACTATGTGTTATGAATTTAGTTTTTTTTGTATTTAGAGTAAGTTTGTTTTCATTGAGCCATTGTTTGATGACAGCAAGACTTTTCTCAGCTTTAAGGAATGCCTTGATCCATGAGTCAGCTTGACAAAGTATTACGGTGTCATCAGCGAATGTCACAATGTTGCCTTCTGTAATTAGTTCACAGATATCATTGATGTAGATAAGAAACATTATGGGACCTAGAACACTACCCTGGGGCACTCCGTAACTGATCGGAAGGGGTTCACTTTTCACTTTGTTGATAATGACTTGTTGAGTTCTCTCTGACATAAAACTTTTCAGTAAGTTAAGTTCATTTCCAGTTATGCCGAGTTTATTAAGTTTCTTAAAAAGTATATTGTGAGATATTGTATCGAAGGCTTTACATAAGTCTAGATATATTGAAATTACTTTTTTCTTTGAGTCAAGGTTAGAGTTAATAAAGTCTGTTACTGAGGTTAAAGCGTGTTGTGTACTTCTGTTCTTTCTAAAGCCATGCTGGTTCTTCGAGAGTAGATGGTTTGTTTCTAGGTAGTGGCTTTTTCCAGGATTTTGGACATAGTATTTAGAAGAGTGATAGGTCTGTAGTTGTTGATGTCATTTTTAGGTCCTGACTTATAGATAGGAATTACTAGTCCATTTTTTAAGCAGCTAGGAAAAATACCTTCTTTTAGGTTACGATTTATCAGGTTTGTAAGTGGATTGAGGAGTTGGTCACTTAGAGTTTTAATATCTATGTTGTCATCAGAGAAAAGTCTTGTTTCCAAGTGCCATTAGAGAAAGTGAAATAGCGAATATAGCAACACAAGTATAAGAGGGACGAACTATACGGGCAGTAGGTCATCTCGTTCATCTTAGTGTAAGCAAATAAGTGCAGTGTCATCTTAATCACGCCCGTGACAAAGAATGTAGTATTCGACGCAACTTTTAAGTACTTGTAAACGCTGCCCCATCCTATGTCTATTTCGTTCATATACACATTCTTTGGTACCTTTGTCATACTACAAGAATGAACATTTGAATTAATAATTTAGTTGAAATGTAAGTGTGTTTGTTACATGCCACATTTTTGTTAATTTAAGACAATAATGTTCTTGTATTGTGTTGTAATGTAATTGGTAGACAGTTGGTGTTTCGGGATGAGTATAAATTGTCTGATGGTCCAGTTCTAAGAATATGTTTATACTTTTCACTTTGACCCGAGTTTATTTCGACTGGCCATTTCAAACTGGATGACAAACAGAAGGTACGTTATAATTATTTCAACAACAAGATTGAGCAGGTTGAAGTTGATAGGAAAGTATCCACAAGCGGTAAATTTCAGTTTTTGGTGAAGAATTTGAAGGTTGAGTATTTCAATCTGAAATTTAAAAGTGACACTTTTTAATTTACGCACTTTCTTCTTTCATATTAATTATTTATCATTCAAATGCTTACCCTAGACTTAGTATCTTGATCGCTTATCTTACTATTATTTGCATTGTGAAGTAATAATCCTGTTTTTGTTGACTAAATTGAAAAAAGATTATTATTAATTATGTTCATAATATTAAATTCAGGTAAAATTATAGCTTGTTGGTAACTAACCTCTTCTTCTATCTTGGAACTCGTAAAACATATCACGCAAAGCAGAAGTGAATATATAAAGCCCCATACGATTGATGTCCAGGCTTTTGCGTACGAGAACTCGTATTGTGGGTTCTTTCCGCTGACTAACAAATATAAGGAGTACAGTTGAATTATCACCACCATAAAGGAGAAACCGCTCGCCAGCAGTATCTGAATACCAAACATAGCGTTGAGCTTCCATGACAGTTCACACAAACTGTCGTGCAATTTGGCTATTGTAATGATGCGGTTCTTTAGTGATAAAAACCTTGAAGATTCAATAAACGGGTATACTTTTCTTGCCATTTTTGTGTGAAATATATTCTTAGAAGAGTTCTGGTTACACTCTTTTGCAACATTAAATATTTCTGTTCTTTCTAAGTCTTGTACGATGTATTTGTTGATAATAGAAAATCTGAAAAAACAATTTGAGGAATTAAAAAAATATTTCACACATAAAATTAATAATATTATTCTGTAATGTTTTTTTTTTTTTTTTAATGTTTGTAATGCTATAATTTTACAAGGATAAATTAGTTGGCGTATACAATACCTTTTGTATATCAAATAGCCGAAACCGATAAACTGGAGAATAGGCGTGATATTTGTGAGAAAGATAAACACGCAAGTGCACCAATACAAGTAAAAGAGAATGACGGCTGTTCCACTTGAAAGCAATGCAAAGTCGATAGACAAAATTATAAAAATAAAAAAATATGTGACTGTACACACTATTAAAATATTTTTAGATATTTCATTATATTTGATATGAATTCTCAATCTCTTTAATTCAGTATCGAAAGTAGAGAGATTGTGATAAAATTTGCACATTTCCTGTCTTTCGAGGAGTGCTTTAATAGTTCCAACAACAGTCATTGTCATTCCAAAGCCTGTTCTGAATATTCCCACATAACGGGAGAAATCGTCAAGCCCTTTGGTTGCCAATTTCTTCATTTCTACCTTGTATATCGGCACATTACCACCTATTAATATCAGAGATAACCATACAATTGTTAACAGTACTCCAAACTTATCGGCTTTCATTTTCTTTTGGCTGTAAATGTAGGGCGCGAAACCCAGCACTCTTGAAAAGCAGTAAATTGGCATTGTTGTTAGAAAATTACTCCTAATCCTACATTTTTCAGCCATTTTTATTGCAAGCAAAAAGTTGCATTCGTAAAAAACGTTGCACAGTTTAAGTGGATCCACAAAACTGCACTTTCGATAATCATTTCTCGGATATGCATTAAAAAAATAATATATTCATAGATTTATAAAGGTAAACTCAATCAATCAGATAAAAATATTTAAAAAAATTGTAATGGATAGTTGATGTAACCCCTCGGGCATATTTTGTTGGAAGGTCAATATATTTCCACTTTGTAATAAAATCCAAATAAATGGAATATTTCTGAACGCATCTGAAAACTAAAAACTGTTTTTAAAAATATGCTATCAAATTTTATAATTCGAGATAAACATATGACTTTCGAAATTAAAAATGGTTCACCTTAGGTTTTTTCTAACTAAAATTACTGATAATAAAAAAATATAAAGTATACATTTTATTATTATAAATGTATTACAAACGTTATCATCAACTTACTTATACTTCTTTGTCTATTCGTAGAAAAATAATTAATAAAACATTCCCAAAGTTTTGTAATTTTTTTTCAAATTGCGGTCGAAAATTTTGGTTTCATGAAAGTGTACATTTGAATTTTTTTGGGTTAAATTTTAGATTTCAATATAAAGCATAGTGTTTTTCTTTCTAACATTGTTTATATTATATTTCTAATCATGATAGTTAAGGGAGACACAATGAATTCCATGGGACCTATATGAGTTGTTCATAGCTTAGCTTAAACATCATCGTTCACACTTCTCATTTTCTTTTTTAACATCCCATCATAAAAGTACAGGGCTTCGATAGTATAATAAGGGTCAAAATTCATTCAGAACGACAGAATTGCAAAAAATTGCGAAGTTCGAAAAAAATTATAAACTTTGAAAGGCTTAATCAAGTTCGAAAAAATTGATAAACTTTGAAAGGCTTAATCAAGTTCGAAAAAAATGATAAACTTTGAAAGGCTTAATCAAGTTCGAAAAAAATGATAAACTTTGAAAGGCTTAATCTCGGAAACTATTGGGTCTACAGAGACAGTTCTAGTATCATATTGTAGCAAATTTAGTCTACTTTGCAAACGTCATTAGAAAGTTTTTTCAAAAACTAGTCCTTTAGGGTTATAATCGCCAAATTCGAAAAAATAACGATTTTTGACAAAGTTACGTTAGGCGCTCGAGGTCACAAACTTGGATTATTCATTAGGTCAACATCATAAACAAGTCTGCAAAAAATCAGAACTACCGGATTTGACGCACACTACCCCATACTTTCAGGCGACAAAGTTACTGGACTAGTATGTATTGATGAGTATTTTACACAATTTAATAAAAATGGTTAAGCAAATGGAATTACGTATTTAGATTAATTTAAACCCAGGGGAAATTATGTTCTTTTTGTTTTATTAAAAATTACATTTTTATTAGCCATTTCATGTCAAGCATTCATAAATTGTATCTGATTATCATAATGATATTTGTGTGTCTCAGTTTTATTCGTTTTTATTATTCAAATTATTCAATAAAATAATTTTTGAATGTGTAATTGAAATTTTTATACTTCTTTGAATGATTTTTATAATTAACTTTATAAACTGACTATCATCTTATAAAATAAATCATTATACGTAACCTGCAACTACTTGTAATTACATACGTCTCTTTTTTTTTGTGCTATGACTTCATGAAATAATTGTTGTGGATTTTGATTTTATATTGATAGAAATAGTTTTTTTTTCTTGTTTACATTGCACCTGCAAAGCTACTGCAAGTAGCTTGTCGGCAGGAAAATAGTGTGGACAACAACATGATACAATATACAATGTTTTACAATAGAAGAAAAAAATATTGCAATTTAATAAAAAACATAATAAAAATATAAATAAGTATAAAGAAAAAAAAAAAAAAAAATATTAATAATTAAAAATTAAAAATTAAAAATTAAAAATTAAAAATGCACGAGGAGTCAAGTCAATACATAAAATCTGATTCCAATAGCCATGTTCTAAACAATAGTGCAAATTTAGGTGTCGAGCAACATTTTTTCAAATCATATGGCAGCATATTAAAAATAAGTGGTACAATGTATTCAAGAGTTCGCTGGCCATGTTTATTAGAAAATCTAGGTACTATCATCCCTTCATTTTGTGTAAGCCTAGTATTGTACATGTGATCCACCATTGTTTTGTATGGGCTATCTAAGATATGTTGCATACAGATTTTATACCAAAAAAGAGCTCTAATAGGTAACACATTTATGGATTTATACATAATTGTGATATTTTGCCGCTGGTCATAAACTGCTTTGCTGACGAGTAATTTGACCATAGCGTTTTGAATTGACTGTACATGTTGGATGTTTGTTTTACATGAGTGCCCCCAAGACGTTATACCATATCTCACATTAGATTCAGCCAGGGACAAATAGATTAGTTTCATGGTTTTGATGGGTACATAATATTTAAGTTTATAAAGTTTGCCTACAATCGCTCGAAGGCGCTTACATAGCTTAACAATATGGATATCCCATTTCATATTACAATCCACCGTCACCCCTAAGTAGACATATTCTTTGACTAGGTCAATACTTCCACAGGCGCAGGGCTGTATACAGTTATTGTGTATGCAGTCAAAGTTATGGGATACTAATGATGGTGCTATTGCATATCTGGCATGAGGCGATCTTATGTGCATTAGTTTTGTTTTTTGTGCATTTATAACTAAGCCAGAGTCGTGAGACCATTTTAGTAATGCTATGAAGTCCTGCTGTAGCATATTCATGGCCGTGAGCAGATCCCTATGTGAGATGACAAGTGCTGTGTCATCCGCATATACATAGTGCTTGATAAAAGAAAATACTTTATTCATAAGAGAGACAAATACTATGTATAATGTTGGACCTAGGATAGAACCCTGCGGTACACCAGTAGACAATGATCCCACTTTACTCAATTTTCCATTTATTTTGACCTGAATTTTACGATCACTAAGGTAGTTCTTCAAAAGTTTAAGAAAACGTCCTCGCACCCCTATCGCCTCCAGAACTTTAAGTAATTTTGTTGGATCTATAGTATCAAAAGCTTTCGAATTGTCTATAAACAAAACTAATAATTGTTTTTTATCGTTTAGTTCATTATTTATGTAATTTGAAAAATCTTGAAGTAACAGTTCAGAGCTCTTCTTTTTTTGAAAGCCATATTGGTGTGGATCTATTATTGAGAAAGACTCGAGGTATTTATTCAATTTTATGGAGATGTATTTTTCAAGTATCTTTTCTATTGCAGGCAAGATACTGATCGGTCTGTAATTTCCTATGTCAATATGTCTGCCACTTTTGTATATAGGTCTTATAATGCTACATTTAAGCTCATCTGGTATTACGGCTTGCATTAATATTATGTTAATTAAATGTGTCAAAATCGGTCCTAAAATATCTATGTGTTTTTTAATATCAAACATTCTGATGTTATCTATTCCGGGTGATTTTGAATTTTTTAGAATTTTTACAATATTCTGAATATCTAAAAGTGTGGCACGTGGTATATAAAGACTATGTGGTAGCTGTGTTGGTTCAACATTTGATGCTCTAAGATCACATTTATGTACTAGTGAGTTTATACTGTCCGAAAAGTAGTTGACAAAGTCGTCCGACACTGTTTCTGCAGATTTATCTTTTAGTAAGTACCTTGAGATTACTTCATCGCAATTACTCTTAGATCTACGTCCTAATATTTTATTTATCTCATCCCATGTATTCTTTGTGTTTCCATAATAATTTTTGAATTTTTCATTAAAAAAGGTAGATTTACATTTAAATATTAATTTAGTTACAATATTCCGAAAAGATTTATATTGTTTTTCATAAATCTTATTTTTTGGTGAATTTTTCCAAATTTTATATAAATTATCTCTCTTTTTAACGCTATCCAATACTTCATTTGTCATCCACTGTTTTATAGGCCATGGTCTTTTTCTTGGCTGAAAATGTATGTATATCTTACTTTTTTCATAAATATTGTTAAATTTACATTTTATTTGTTTATAAAGCTTAATGCAATCTTTTTCACAGAGTAATTCATTCCAATTGAAATTCCTTATGCTTGTATCGATCCTTTTTTGAGATAAAATTGAAACTTTAGTTGTTGTTAATTTCTTATTACTTTTAAAAAATGGAATATTTATCGCCGTAACAAAATGATCGGCTAAATTAATCTCGCACACACACGATGAAAGCGTATCAGTGATTTTGTTTCCACTCTTGAATCTTACAAAAATATGATCAATGCACGAACGTGTTATTTTTCCTGCACTAACCGCTTCTCGCGTGACGTCATCGATACATTTAGTAAAATAGTTCATCGATAATAAGTTTTCATATTGAATGGTTAGCGGGTCAAGACAGTTTAACAAATCAATATTTACATCCCCAAAGATTAGTACATTTTCACAGTGATTTGGGGAAAGATTATTGAGTATTGTTGAAAGTTCATTAATGAAAGCTAATTTACTTAAATTTGGTGGGCGATATATTGCTAGTAAGGTAAGTTCATTATTATTTGGAAGTGTGATTATACCGAAAATATTTTCAAATACCTGAGTTTCCAATTTCTTTTGTGTGAAAACAAATGTATCTCTGATGTATACAGTAATACCCCCACCAGACCTGTGTTCGCGAATATAGCTTACACTATTGTAACCTGGAATCTCATATAAACTGGCATGTTCACTTTTAATAGAGGTTTCACAAAGCATAAGTACATCTATTTTTTTCCAACAATCGTGAAGGTACATATGTAATACATCCCAGTATTTAGAAATTGAACGAATATTAACTTGTACACATATAAAACTTCCCACTTCACTATTTTTTTCTACTATTTCTTCGGTCCACTGATCTAACCTATTAGTTCTCTTAAAGTCAACATCACTGTCTTCATCTATGTATTTAGACGCCATAGCTGATAGTGGAGAAATCCCTCGAAAGCGCAGCTAGGTATGCCGGGCAGTTTTCCCTGTCTCCGGTAGGGTGATCGGCGAGTTTTCCAAATCTGGTGCAGGTGGCACAAACTGGCTTCGCAGCAGTATTTGGGCAACTATCTCGAGCGTGACCATCCTGGCCACAGTGACCACATCTTGTTTGGTCTTTACAGAATTTAAAAGAGTGTCCAAGCATTTGGCACTTGGAACACACTGTAAGGCCAATAAAATCTCGGACGCGGCACACTGTCCAGTCCACAAATACTTTTCCCTGTTCCACTAGGACGTGTCGCAGATTAGCAGGAACTTCGTAAACCCGGTGGCATGTTGGTCCTGTGCGAGCGCCAGCTAAGTGACTGAACTTGCAGCTCGCTTTAGTACTCCCAACGTCAGGTATCCCAGAGATGCCGGTAAGAGCGCTCTGCAGAAAGTCATCGTGAGTGAGTTCACGGGGAACGTTAAAAAATATGACTCTCGGTAGTCTTTTGGCCGGCAGTCGGGCACTCAGGGTCGATGAATTGACGAGAGCTGGGGCATTTAAAATTTTTTTGAGGTCATCTTTTGTCGCCGTCTGTAGTAGAACACCATTATTTTTAATGTTTCGGACGCCCGTCACGCGTATGCCTAGTTCTGAGGGTCGAAAACTGTCCTTCATTAGTTGCTTTGTGTGTTCGCTATCTTTAGCCTGGTTTAATTTCGGAAATATGCAAATGGAAGGTTTAGGGCTTCCTACATGAATTCCCGTGCGGGTAATTGGTGGAGGTCCTGATTTATCAGGACGATTTCGAACAGCGTCCGCAAAGTTATTCCGGGCAATGTCTGCATATGAGAGACTAGCTTCCGTTGCCACAGCGACTCTACGCATGACAGGTCCAAGATCAGACTCCAGCTGGAGGATTTTTTCCTTGAGGTGTTTGTTTTCCTCTCGCTCGCATCGGGTTTCTCCTCTTGCGATTTGAAGCTGCGCAGTGACCGTTATCAGATCAGCGCGCATGGCCTCGCGCTCCAGAAGCAACTGGGATACGGCTCTGAAAACTTCGGCTACGCTTCTTGAGACTCGAAGTTGCTGGTCCTTTGGTACCTTGGAACTTTTTTCTGCCAAGATGTCTTGGAGTGCCATAAGATGAGCTTGGGCGTCATTGAGGACTTCCACTCCAGAGGCACTGGGAGACACGTCAGGCACTTCTGAGCATTGGGATATCACGTCATCCGAGTCATCATCTTCGTATTGAGGGTCCACTGAGATAATTTCTGGACCTGTTTCTTTGGCATTAGGGGAAAGCGTAACGTCCAGCACTCTTTTTTTCTTACGATGACCGCATTCATCTCGAGAAGGTTTTGTCGCATTAGAGGACATTTTAGGACGTATTTATTATTGTTATGCTCGAACTGTCTAATGATTGGTTAGTCGAAATAAAACTAGCCAATGGGAGCACTTGAATAGTGAGGTCACCAGGTAACTATCCAATGGGATCACTGGAAAGTGAGCTCACTTTTATTTATTTACGATTGAAATATTACAGATACTGAGAAACAACACGATACTGAAAAACTTTTTCATCAAAAATCACGCACAAAATGGCATTCAAATCGATAGAGAACACTTTCACGAAGTAAATCAGGGCTGATTTACCCGCCAAAATAGTTTTTTGCGGTAACTGAGGTATTTATATAAGTATAAATCGCTATATAATCTTAAATATTACCAAAACATGTGGAAGAAAATCTAATTAAAAAATCTAAGGATGATCTTAAATCCTCATATCATACTTCAAGAATAATAATCATCTACCAAAAGCTGAAAAGGGCCGAGAATCTGTTCTTAAAAATTGATTGCTGAATTTTGATTTGATAATTTAAATGTGACATTGAGACATTCCAATCTTACCTTATATTTCATAGAATGAACTGTTTCAAAGTGGAAAAGAATTGTTGCATATTCACACTTGGCTCTATTCTATTTCATTCATACTAGATCTTTTCTATGGTCGATTCTATAAATATAGAATAGGATGAAAGTTGAAATTGATTCAACATTGGGTTTTTATTACTATCGGGGATATTGTGGATCCCCACCTTTTCTCACTGATCTATAGATTTTATGAAATATATCATATTGTAGATGTGAGAATGTCATTACTCTCTAAAGACTAATATGTCATAATATGTAGCTCAATTATTTGAAATAAAAATTGGATATTAACCCCTCCGAATTTTCGAGAATATTAGGTTTTGGTGTCTTAAACGAAATGACATTTTACGAAAACTTTTAGTTATAAACGCTTCACAATTAAAGCTCTATAAATGAAACATTTCTGAGCGTAGCCGAATAGTAAAAACTGTTTTAGAAAGGTTACAAAATAGGCTTTCAAATTATTATATTACAAATAAATATTAGCATTTGTAAATATTAAAATTTAGAACGCAAACATTAAAAATAGGTAAAAATGACTCACGTGATGTTTTTATGTGAAAACGGTACTAAAATCACAGATTATGCAAACAACAATACTTATTCTATTGTATATATGTGTAATAAACACTTTTGTCACCTCACTTTTTTATCATTTCATATAAAAATATTTAATAAAAATTTAAAACGTGGAGCGCGGTGGAGCTGCCGGTAGCAAATTTGCGCGGGTAAATATTTTTGTGAACTACACGATTGACAGCTGATTCCTGTTATGTATTTCCATAGACAACTTGATAGAAATGTGCAGCTTGATCTACTATCGACCTTTGACTTTTTGTTTTAGGGATGTAACTAAAACAATAACGGAGTTATAACGATTTCTATGGAAACACACGCGCTGACGTATAAACACGCTTATTGTAATTGACTGCTGTCCTATTTTTAACGCTTATATCTGCTTACGTTGCGGAGGGGTTAAAAATGAAAATGCCTGGTTTTGGTAATATTTAACGCAAATATTTGTGTACGTCTATAAGAGTTTATATTGTGGTCCTCCCCCAGGTGAATATGCGGGGGCGCAGGGTCTAGGACTGCTGCGGCTGCATTCCACCTTCCGCCACGACCTGAAGATCTACGCGTCGGACGAGGGCCGCGTGCAGATGACGGCTGCCGCCTTTGCCAAGGGGCTCCTGGCCCTGGAAGGGGAGCTCACGCCCATCCTCGTGCAGATGGTCAAGAGCGCCAACACCAACGGCCTCTTGGATAATGACTGTGATTCCAGCAAATATCAAAACATGTAAGAAACTATTCAATTTTTCAAGAAATTAATCCAAGTATTGTTATCACAGAATGAAATTATCCGATTTATTTTATTTTTTTGGGATAACTTAATGAGTAAAACCTCAAATTGTAATATTTAATCGTTGAAGGCAACATTAGCAACTCTCAAACGAAATTTTAAAACATAAAAATCAGTCAAAATATTCCTAGATGCGACTGAATCTTTTTCTAATTTTTCTGTTTCAAATTTTCATTTGAGAGTCGCTAATATTGTCGTCAATGATTAATAGAAATTTTTTATTTTTTGTAGAAGATTTTGTATTAATATATTATACCTCTCAAAAGTCCTACTTGCCCATCATCAGTGATTGTATGGCATCTTTAAATGGTTGAATGTTGTGAGAGTGAATGATTTCTGTGACCAGAGTGGAAGATACTCTCAGTATCGCCCTGGTAAAAAAACCACCATTCATAATTGAAACATTGCTTAAAATGACATTAGCCGATTGTAGTGACCAGATCTGAATAGCCACTCCCCACCTTCCTCTCCCCCATCTTCTTTCCCTCCTCACTATCTTCAGCATCATAACATACCCGATGGCTCCGGGAGTAGTAGGTACTCTCTTGCGGTATTCGTACAAAAAAAGCAAGGCTAGAAAGGACCTGAAAATAAATCCGTCATAAAAAAAATGCATTACATAAAATAAACTGACCCGACAATTGATCCCTGAAATGATATTTACTCTAAAATTACAATTTTTTTTGCATTATTTTCCAATTTCAAAAGTAAAATCCCCTTAATGATAAGTTGGTGTGAATATCAAATGAATTTATACACATGTGTCGATTTTTTTGTACTTATGTGCTGGTATACACAGTACATAGAGAAGCAGATCTTTTCTTGATGCAATGAAAATGTGTTTTATACATTCTCTCTGCACATCCCTTCGGGGTCACTTAGTTATGTTTTGTGTAATTAGGTATACCATATTTTGTCTAAACCGGCTGCACATTGTATATTAGTACGCCGGGAGAGCAATTGTGGGCAGATCAACTGTCATGGAACCATAAAATAAGACTCATCAGATTCTAGCACTATGAGATGCGTTTTATGTATTTAAATATACATTTATGTATATTTAAATTAAATACATTTTATGTATTTCATAGCTCGTACTAAGTTAAATTGATATTTCATAAGTAGTACTGTGTGTTAAGTTATGGTCATTTTGTGGTATTCCAGGGCCAAAGCACGACTCCATGAAATAATGCAGGAGAACAGGGACTTCACAGCAGAGGATCGCGCCAAGATCAACCCCGGGAATGCTCTGAGCATCAACCAAGCCCTGGACTTTGTCAAGAACCCCGTCAGGTGCTGTGCCGATGTGCACATCCTCATACAATCGCTCATGAACATTGTCCATTTGAAGAAGGAAGACCCTAAAACCAAAGGTGTGGAAATATTATACATATTTTACTATTATGATTTCTTTTATAAGGAAGACAAAGATTCTCGGCTTTCCAAAAACCTGACAATATTTTTAAAACTCCTACTACCGTCATTATAAGCGGAAGATATTGCTTGTGCAATGTTTGGGGACGAAACTCACTGCGAGACTGATAATATAAGAAAAAAATCTCAATAAAGTTTTAAACAAAGCAATTCTAATAAAAAAAAATCACTATACAAATTGTCAAGTGTAATAAGGAACTCCAGTGAAAAATATTATGGCTTTAAAAAAATATATTCATATAGACCAAGAAACGCTGATTCTGAATATATAAGTTTTATTTCATAATATTAAACGCAGAGTTTTTAAAAAAATATTAAAAAGTGCATTTTTAAACCTCTTTCAAAACACAGCGTTAAGTTGGCATTACTGAAATGGTTAACTGTGACGTCACACTTAACCTGTCACCTGGTGATAGTGTGTTGACATTTGAAATGACTTGAAGTGCACACGTACCTATGCAATTCAACATTTCGTGTGTTTGGTTTATTTTCATACTGTTTATAGAGATTTAGATAAATAATAGTTATTGTGTTTATTGAAACATAATTTAGGCCCTCAACAATTTACGAAAAGGGCTATATTTGCGGACAATCTGCAATAAATTTTGTCTATTTGAGGTTAAAGTCGTCCTATTTTGACATTTTGTTATGTATTTTCAAATTGTTTTTAGTATAGGGCTTTTTATACAAGTTGTTACACACTCGTCATGATCAGTGTATTATAAATACCAGTGTTTCTGTATTTATTATACATAAAACAATGTATCTACAAAGTAACGCCTGACACAAAACACGATGTCACATGTATTTGCAATGAAAGAGATGATTTATTGTTTTTATATTGCACTTTGATTAAATACAATAACAGTAGCGGTGAAATGTGGACATTTTACCAATGTTTTTCTATATTAAAAGCAGTTAATCTTAAATAAAAACGCCTCAATTTCTCACACAAAAGTCATTGAGTCATCCTATATTAATTTTATTCCGCCATTTTCTTAAATTCAAAATCAGGGATGCTCAGCCCAAGAAAATTATTTCCCTAGATTTCGAAGTGAAATTTCACATTTACGCAATTACCTACGTAGCCACCCGATTGTGTAACACTAATCCTGTTATATGTTAATTAATATGATAATTAATTGGAAAGATATCGGAACTTGGTAAATATACTAATAATACCGTGATTTTCCAAATAAAACACTTTTTGCTACGTGAAGTAATAATTTAAAAGTACGAATACACTCACCACTGAATTAGAAACTGAATTCCAAATAAAAAAAAACACTTTGCAAAATAAAAATCATAAGCAACCCGCCGCTCATTTGTACCAAGCGTGGTATTTTGAAGACGGTACGTTCCATAATATCATTTTGAGTTGTCAGTGTTAAAAATAACATTGCATGTAAGTACATGAGCAATAATTAAGATTCATAGGAATTCCAAAAAATATATATACGTATATATATATATATGTTATGATTAAGGTTTTCACGGGTGTAAGATGTAGAACAGTTTTCTCGGTTTACCCGCGTAACGTAGTCCTTAAAAGGACTTTTTAACTCCTGACGTTTCGGACAGATCACACTGTCCATCTTCAGAGGCCTTATGTCTGTTCGGTCCAAAAGCTAAAACTTAAGTGAGTGCAAGTCACTTCTTATGTCTAGAACGAAGTACCCGGGTTGCAGGTGATTGATGGTGGAGGGGGTGGGGGGCGGGGCTGACAGTAGTAGGCCCCCCACCCCCTCCACCATCAATCACCTGCAACCCGGGGTACTTCGTTCTAGACATAAGAAGTGACTTGCACTCACTTAAGTTTTAGCTTTTGGACCGAACAGACATGCGAAAGCTATCAGTTTGAGACAAAAACTCAAGACATAAGGCCTCTGAAGATGGACAGTGTGATCTGTCCGAAACGTCAGGAGTTAAAAAGTCCTTTTAAGGACTACGTTACGCGGGTAAACCGAGAAAACTGTTCTACATATATATATATATATATATATATATATATATATATATATATATAAATATTACCAGTAATATTGTCATATGTAATAAAATTTTTGCCAGAGTTCGAAATTTCCCTAGATTTTGTCCTGATTTCCCTTATCCCTAAAAAATATTTTTCTCCCCTAGATCTAGGGAAATTTCCCTCGACATGACATCACTGATTCAAAATGACAACTTAAAAAGTAAAAAACTATGGGTGGGTGAAGACCACCATAGATACGGTGCGTTTCTGGGAGTCTTTAAAAATTAAAACTTTGACAATTATTTTAACTATTAAAACTAACTATAAAAATAAAAATAAAAATGCAGTTATTTAAGTTTGAAGGTCTTTATTCATTAAAAAAAATAAAAAAATTGGACTGGAGTTCTCTATTGTAGCTTTACTTTTGTGAGTAGTATTCGTGTTCTGATAACAAAATGGCATATCAAATCTTAAATAGAACAATTGACCCAGTGGGAAGAAATAAAAATTATAAAGATTTCTATAAATGCTTTGTAAACCACAGAAAAATAAGAAATTTATCGTTATTTTTTTTATTTTTGCCAAGTTTTTCTTGAAAATCAATCACCCCCAAAGTTTTGCAGTATGAGCCTGAAACACCATATACACATTTACCACCATTTTTAATATGAAAATTTGAACTTTTATCTAAGCACCAACTTGAGATTTAATATTTACAATTTTTTTACTAGCCTCGTATTTTTTTTTTACATTAACTCCACACAGGAGGCCCTGAGGAAAATAACTTCCCTTCTAACTATGCCATCCTTGAAGATGCTGTGTGGAGGGTATATTTTAACATAAAAAATGGTTACACATTATTGTACTTGTTAATTTTTAGACGCCATCCTATACCACGGTGAAACCTGGGAATTGATGGGCAGAAGATGGGGAAAGATTGAGAAAGACTTCTGCACGAAAAACAAGTCATTTGATATTTCCAAGATTCCTGATATTTACGATTGCATCAAGTATGACCTGCAGCACAACCAGCACACTCTCCAGTTCGAGTCTGCGGAGACTCTTTACATCTACGCCAAGTACCTGGCTGATATTGTTATCCCACAGGTAAATTATACTACTAAATCAACAATTTCAAATTGGGAGGCGGGATTGGGTACCGCCGCCCCGGGAACCTTTATTGTATAACCAACAGCTCTGCCATAGGTCACCCCAAGTGGTTCGCTACGTTTGGTGATTTAGCAGGGGTGCCCTGGGTTCATGGGGTGAGGTTTGTCTAGGCATTAGAGGCGGATGACCAGGACACACTGAACCCCAGATTCCTACCCACCCCTTAAACCCTTTTCCTTCTCAGAACTCTCCTCTCCTTCCTTTCCCCCAAAACCCCCCACACAGCATCCCTAAAGATGACATAGGCCCTGAGGGAAATTATTTTCCTCAGGGCCTCCTGTGTGGAGCTCATGTAAAAAAAAAAAAAAAAATTCATTGATTGATTAACCGTGTTAGAATCTTTCTGGAAAGTAGGAAAAAAGAATAGCATAAACTCACTGAAGCAGGATAATGGTGTCTCTTGTCCAATTTCCACTTTCCACTTTACACCGATTAACACAGTTGTAATTTTGAAGTTTTTCATGGAACTCGTAATTTATCGAGGAAGTAAAATACCGATCATAAAACACTGTTTTCACTTTGAAGACTGTCAAGGCACTGAGCTTGTGACTTCACCGATGTAGGTAGGGACAAATGTGACTAGGAATCAGGAAAATGACAGGAATAACCCTAACAAACCGCATTAAGTGGATTAACCTCTGACAGGCCGGAGACGCGCCGGCGCGCGCGTCATATGCGCATGCGCGAGAAAATAATTCAAATATTTGAATAATACATCCGACAAAAAACTTTTGGTCCACGATTTTGGCCCTTCTATGTACACAATTTGTATGGAGAACAGTGTCAGAATCGCTTGCGCTGTCATTACTCTCGGAGACGCTACAAGTTTCATTCACCTAGTCACCCTGGAATATTTTTAAAACGATATCTTCTATGACAATCGGCTGTCAGAATTTGCCGCGAATTTAACGGTCGCAATTAATGGGTGTATCGCGAATAAAACGATCATAAAACCTATTAATTTACGTAATAAATGCAAGTAATGTGGTTTTAGTAGATAGCTTATTGTGTTGTGAACGTGTTTCAGTTAATAAAATATACAATAGCTCAAAATTTATCAACAAAACATTCAATTCAAAATTCAAAGTTGTGGTTTTTTAGTGTTTTTTTGCGAAGTTCCGCGAATTTCCGCTAAATGTCACGGCCTTTGACCGGTTAATTGATTTAGATTTTTTCAGTCATTCATCTTATTTACATTCTGGCAGATATTTAAAGATTGTATAAAGGCATTCGAATACATATTGCATAACTTAATTGTCAATTTGTGGAAGCTGCAAGAGTGTGCAAAGAATAAATTCAGTACAATATCCAACACCAGTTTCATACACAACGCCATACTGGTAATTTAATAGTGAATAATATTTGTTTTGTTATAGGAATATGGTCTCACAGTTCAAGAGAAGTTGACAATTGGTCAAGGAATCTGTACCCCTCTGCTAAAGAAAATACGAGCAGACCTGCAGAGGAATATTGAAGAATCAGGAGAGGAAACTGTCAATAGATTAAATCCTAGGTAAATTTCAATCAAAAACACATTGTATTACATAAAACATACTAATTGCACATTTTCTCACTGTGCATATTCTATTAAAATTACATTTTTAACATCATTTCCGTAACACTCTAATTGCTGACAAATCTCAAAATAATTTAATAATCCTGCTGTTTTCCCTCCATAATCCAATTGTCAAAGAGACTGGTCGAATTTTGTTTATTACACTTTTAACCTGTAATCGGCCGGACACGCTCATTTGCGCGCAGCTTTTGCGCATGCGTGAAAAAAATATTTCGAAATAAAAAAGTTTGTTTGCAATTTTGACCCTTCTATGTACAGAATTTGTATGAAAACAAGGTCAGAATCGCTTGCGCCAACATCATTGATGATATAGCCACTAGTTTCATTCACCTGACAACACCAGACTATTTTTAAATGATTTTTATCTGAGGAATCGAAATGTCATTTTTGGCGCAAATTGAAGCTGTCAATATTGACACGTGTTCCCGACTAAAACATCATAAAACCTATTAATTTACGTAATTAACGCAAGTAATGTTGTTTTGGTGCATAGTTTATTGTTCTAGGAACGTGTTTCAGTCAATGAAATATACGATAGCTCAAAATTAATCAACAAAACATTTAATTCAAAATTCAAAATTGTGTACATCATCGTAACAAAACATCATCATCATCACTATTGGCTCTACAATCCCTGGTGGGTCTTGGCCTCCTCAAGAATCTTCCTCCACTCATCTCGGTTTTGTGCCAGCTCTCTCCAGTTTAGAAGCTCCAAGATAGATATGTCAAAACACGATTTTGAATTGAATGTTTTGTGGATTAATTTTGAGCTATCATATATTTTATTGACCGAAACACATTCCTAGAACAATAAACTATGTACCAAAACAACATTACTTGCGTTAATTACGTAAATTAATAGGTTTTACAATGTTTTAGTCGAGAACACGCATCGATTTCGCAGATAAAATTCGCGGCAAATTTGACATTTTCATGCCACAGATAAAATCGTTTTAAAATATTCTGGGGTTGCAAGGTGAGTGAAATTTTTACCCATCTTATGGGGTAATGTTGGCGCAAGCGATTCTGACCTTGTTCTTCATACAAATTCTGTACATAGAAGGGTCAAAATCGAAGACAAACATATTTATTTCGAAAAAAAATTTTCGCGCATGCGCACAAGCTGCGCACGCCCGCGCGTCTCCGGCCGATTACAGGTTAAAAATGGAACACGTTATATATTTATAAGTACCTACCCAAGTTTTATTATAATAATTATTATGAAACACTGCCATAGTTCTTACTCACATGGCATCAAAAGTATTTTTTTTAATTATAATTAACGTATTTGTATTTCAGGTATAGCCATGGTGTGTCCAGTCCGGGTAGACATGTACGCACTCGCCTTTACTTCACCAGTGAAAGCCACGTTCACTCTTTACTTACGGTTTTGAGATATGGAGGACTGCTTGATGTAAGTCTTTCATACTTTTACAGTTAAAATGTCTCAAATATCACAATTTCAGGGGAAGCAGTATCTGCAGTAAATGAAAATAACAAAAGTTTTTAACTCTTGGGAGTTCAATGCAAATGTATTGTAAATTTTTTATGTAAAAAATATATTTTAAATTTGTACAATCGTTTTTTCCCAGGTGCTGACAGATGAACAGTGGAGGCGGGCAATGGAATATGTCTCGATGGTGTCAGAGTTAAATTACATGTCACAGGTTGTGGTAATGCTCTATGAGGATCCAACCAAAGATCCGTTTTCAGAGGAAAGGTAAGAAAAAAAAAATTTAAACTACCGTACCTATAAAGTGTGTACCTGTGGAGTTACTAGATTATTTATTCGGCTTTATAAAATAATGTATCATTTTCAGATTTCACGTTGAGTTGCATTTCAGTCCAGGAGTCAACTGTTGTGTTCAGAAGAATTTGCCACCTGGCCCTGGATTTAGGCCTCATAGCCGTAACGATACCACAAACGCCAATACTTCAGTAAGTTGCTTTATATTTTGTAGTTTATAAAATTTTGCGCAACCAAGGTTTGCAAATAAATTATTTATGTAGTGCCGGCCTTCATACAGTAGAATTCGGGTATAACGACTTTGCTTATAATGGCTTACCGTTTTTAGCGATGACAATGTAAACTCAAGTTAGGTTTCATAGTTAGGTATTAGGAAAACATATCCGTTTAGTACGACTTCGTTTTAAGTGACCAACCTCTTAAAGCGACCTATTTGAATGTTCCGGTCCGTCCGGTTAGAACGACGCGCAGTGTTTTGTTTACAAAACCTACGCACCGCGCGCTAACACCTGTCCTTATTAGCATGCATAAATCACAGTCAGTGTTTATCATCTGTTGTGACTAGGTTAATAGCTCGACACAATGAGTTCTGTGAAGCGAAAGTGTTTTTCATTTGAAGAAAAAAGTGCTATATTACACCTTTTAGAAGCTGGTGAATCAAATGTAACCCTCACGAAGGAGTTCGGCGTGTCTCATGTAAAAAACAAGCTTAATTAATAGGAAAAAGTATCACCGGCCCCTTGAGGATCGTTATATCTGGATTCTACTGTATATAATTTTCATTTGAATTTAACAATGGAACATTTTCAAAAACTGGTCTGGCATTGTTGAAACAAAAAAAATAACAGCTGTAAAAAGACGCTGGAATGCTGGAAGCTTTTCATTCCAAATAGAAATTTATTTAAAACTTTATTTATTTTATTTTCAGGGTTCGGAAGAAGAGGTTAAATGCATAGAAGAAGAAAATGAATTTGTATTAGATGAAGATCAAACAGCTAGTCAGGAAACTCTGATGGTAAAATTATAATATTGATTTATGTATTAACCCCTCCGCAACGTAAGCAGATATAAGCGTTAAAAATAGGACAGCAGTCAAGTACAATAAGCGTGTTTATACGTCAGCGCGTGTGTTTCCATAGAAATCGTTATAACTCCGTTATTTTTTTAGTTACATCCCTAAAACAAAAAGTCGAAAGTCGATAGTAGATCAAGCTGCACATTTCTATCAAGTTGTCTATGGAAATACATAACAGGAATCAGCTGTCAATCATGTAGTTGACAAAAATATTTACCCGCGCAAATTTGCTACCGGCAGCTCCACCGCGCTCCACATTTTAAATTTTTATTAAATATTTTTATATGAAATGATAAAAAAGTGAGGTGACAAAAGTGTTTATTACACATATATACAATAGAATAAGTATTGTTGTTTGCATAATCTGTGATTTTAGTACCGTTTTCACGTAAAAACATCACGTGAGTCATTTTTACCTATTTTTAATGTTTGCGTTCTAAATTTTAGTATTTACAAATGCTAATATTTATTTTTAATATAATAATTTGAAAGCCTATTTTGTAACCTTTCTAAAACAGTTTTTACTATTCGGCCACGTTCAGAAATGTTTCTTTTTTTTTTTTTTTTTTTTTTTTTTTTTTTTTTTATTATAGCGACTATATACAAAAATTTTACATACAAAATGAAATGTGAAATTAAGTACAAAATATTGTATTTCTTAGTCCTCCTCACTAGGGGGTCCTGTGCCGAGGAGGACTAAAGTTATTCAAATATAGTTCATTTGTCTTCTATGTCGTTTTTAGCGTCTTCGCTAGGGTTTTCTCATTGACCTCTTTAAGCCATATTTTTATTCTTGATTTGTATTCAATTGGATTTTTTATTAGTTTTATGTCTTGGGGGAGGATGTTATGGAGTTTTGTTGCAAAGTATGTATAGTTTCTTTGTCCAAATGTGGTTTTATAACTTGGAATATTTTTTATATAATTTTTATTCGATCTAGTGTTATGCATACACGGTCTAGTAGAGGATTCATTATTTTTGAAGAACTTCAATAATATATTTTTGGAATATATTTGTTGTACATTTGGTACGTCAAAGTTATTGAAAATTTCAGTTGAAGGCGTTCTAATTGGTACTTTCAATATGGTCTTTATGATTCCTTTTTGAATCGTATTCAGGCTGTGTAGGTACGTATTTGCAGCAGATCCCCATCCTATGATTCCATATTCAATTCGAGAATGACATAACGCATAGTAGACCTTTTTCATATCCTTTTTATTTAGCACGTTTCTTAGATTTTTGAAGAAATATATAAGGCTTGTGAGTTTTTCCGTAATACCTTTGATGTGTAGGTCCCATCTAAGATTTTCGTCAATTATTAATCCGAGATATTTTATGTTTTGTGTTTTTTCGATGACGGGGCAGTAACATTGTATATTATTTCCATGGCATTCATGTAATTTTAGTTCTAGTGATTTTATTGGTTGGCCCCTTGAGTTCATTGAAAATGTTATATATTTTGTTTTGCTTATATTAAGGGTAAGCGAGTTGATTTTAAGCCAATTTTGAAGTGCACTAAGCCCTTTTTCAGCCTCATTAAATGTATCAGTCCAATTTTCTTCTTGAAATAATAAAACAGTATCATCAGCAAAACTGATTACGTTTCCTTTAATGGTAAGGTTAGTTAAATCGTTGATGTAGATAATGAACAGAATCGGTCCCAGTACACTTCCTTGAGGAACGCCATAGTTTAAAGATAGAAGTTTGCTCTTTTGTTTGCCAATTTGTACTTGTTGTTCTCGCCCTGTTATATATGACTCCAATAAGTTAATTGTTGATTCGGCCATTCCTATTTTTTTTAGTTTAGTTAGTAATATTTTATGGTCTATTGTGTCAAAAGCTTTTTGAAGATCTATGAATAAAGCTAAACATTTTTTCCCATCATCTATGTTTTTTATGGCCATGCTTGTTAGATTTTCTATGGCATCATTGGTGCTCAGATTTTCTCTAAAACCATATTGGGATGGTGATAGTAATTTGTTTTGTTCAAGAAATTGAACAATTTGCTTCTTCATTACAGTTTCCAAGATTTTTGAAAAAGAGCTTAAGAGACTTATGGGTCGGTAGTTATATATATCCTTTTTGTTACCACTTTTATGTATGGGTATAACTGTAGCTTTTTTAAGGCATGAAGGGAATACATTTGTAGATATAGACAGATTGACCAAGTATGTCAATGGGAAGGTCAGTTCATTTTGTAGTTGTTTTATTGTTTTATTTGAGATTATGTCATTTCCCGATGATTTATTAATATTAAGCGATACAATTGCATTTCTGATTTCAGTATTGGTTACATCAGTTAACTTTAATTTGTCTATCTGGTTCATATTTTCCTTTTCTTCTGGTAAAATGCTAGTTATTGGTTGTCTGATTTTCTTTGCTAATTGTGACCCTATATTAGTAAAAAATTCGTTTACGTATTCGAGAATTTTGTCCGGATGCTTTGCGAAAGAGATTTGGGTATTTTCAATTGTTAATTCCTCCATGTTCTTGTAATGGGATGATTTTGCATTTGTAATTTCATTAATGATCTTCCATAATTTGCGCGGGTCATTGTTACATTCGTCTATTTTCTTCTTATAATAATTTTCTTTGACAGTTCGTATAACATTTTTGCAAATATTTCTGTACCTTTTGTAGTATCGTTGTATAAAAATATCACAAGGATTTAATTTAGATTTCCTATGTAATTCATCTCTTTTTCTAATGCAATTTATAACGCTTTGAGTTATCCATGGCTTAAGATGTTGGTTTTTATGCGAAATCTTTTTTTCTATTGATTTGGTATTTGATACGATGGTGTATGTTATATATTCAGTGAATTTACTCCAGGCATTATTTGCATCAAGGTTTTCCAGTAGGCTTATCCAGTTTGTATTGAGTAACTGTTGTTTTACATCATTCCATTTGGTTTCTGTCTTTTGCACGATAATTGGGTAGGGCTGCGATCTTTGTATTTTCTTTTTTGTAATAGATAAAATTGTTGTATAGTGGTCGGTTATAGTAGAGGTGAATATGATAGATTTGGTTGATTTAATAGTCTTACTGAACATGTGATCGATGCAAGATTTGTTGTCATTAGTTACACGCGTAGGTTTATTTATCATACTTTGGAGTCCATGGGAGGCCAGTGTTTGTAGATAATCAGTTCTATTGGGATGACCATTTTCTAATATGTCAATATTTATATCTCCGATAAGGAAGACATTTTTTGTGTTTTTTAGAAGATTGAGTTCATTAGAAAGCGTTTCAAGAAACTGATTAATATTAGTTGTAGCTGGTGATCGGTACAGAGCTAATATCGTGGTTTCATCACCCACTTTGATCTTTAAACAGTTTGCATTTGGGAATTTTATTTCATTGACTTCAGTTTTAATGTCATCTTTAATGTACGCTATCACACCATCATTTTTTGTGTAATTCAAATTGGTTGCATATGACGTGTAATTATTAATTTGCAAGGGTGAATATTTATCCTTTATCCAGCATTCAGTGAGGATAATTATATCTAGATTTATTTTTAGATTCTTAATTAGTATTTGAAGTTCATCGAAATTTTTGTTGATACTTCGTATATTTTTATTTAATATATTAAAATTGTTTTTAAGAGTTGACAGTTCATCTGGTTTGTTTGTAGTTATTGTTTCATTATCATTTAAAATTGTTAAAGCCTTTGGTTCAGAAGTAATTATTGTGGTATTCATTTTCACAATATAAATTATTAAGTGGATTTAGTAATGTTTTTTTTTAATATAATTTGCTAAATTATTTTTACCATATCATCTAGGTGCTTTATGTAGATAATTTTATCATCTTGTTTTTTACGGATCATAATTTTGCCTTGTTTGTACCAAACGTATTGATAATCTTTTTCCCTGGCTACTTGTTTCGTTTTCCATAATATTTCTTTATGGTACGGGCTCAATTCTTCGCCGATGTAGATAGGAGATGTCGTCAAATCCTTTATTTCATCATAATTTATTTCTTTTTTCTTTTCAAGGAGGGAATCTCTTTTTCTTTTATCTGAAAAGATCGCAAGAAGTTTTGGAGGGGCTCCATTTCGTCTGTCTGAGACTCTCGTGACGTCAGTTATATCTGTGTGTAGAAGGTGGATTCCTGCTGCGGCAGCAACTTTTTTTACAATTTCCAAAGGTTGTTCGCGGTTTTGTTGTGGAATTCCTGCTATTTCCAAACTATTTGATTTTGTTAGGGTCTCCATATCAGACAGTCTGATTTCAAGCTTTTTTATTATAATATTTTTTTCCGTTTGGTCTTTTTTAATATTCTCAAAATCTGTTTGAATTACCCGATTTAGATTATTTGAGACCTCAATTTTTTTTAATATCTCATCGTATTGAGCACTGATAAAATCAATGCTTTTAGTAGTTTCGGAAGTTTCATTTATAGAGCTTTAATTGTGAAGCGGTTATAACTAAAAGTTTTCGTAAAATGTCATTTCTAATTAAATGAAGACAATATAAGCGAAACTCAATCGAAAATCTGAAAACAGAAAAATCAGAAAAAGATATTGACACATCTGGGACTCGAACCCAGGACCTCTCGCTTACCGGGCGAACGCGCTAACCACTGCGCCACCGTGTCGATATCCAATTCGGTCACTTTTTAACTGTATCATACTTCGACTAAGAACCACCCACACTATCTTCATTTTTCTTAACGCATATACTATTGGCTGCTATCTTTATGTATGATTGCAAGATTCAAACCCGAACTAAATGCTCTCTAGATAGTGTCTGGATAAATCTTTATCCATTTTATTTAATATGCGACATCTATTGACTTTTCTGCAAGTCTAGGATGAATATTTTTATTTTTATTTTAACTTTATGAGTAAAACCTCAAATTGTAATATTTAATTAATTCTTAGTCGAAGTATGATACAGTTAAAAAGTGACCGAATTGGATATCGACACGGTGGCGCAGTGGTTAGCGCGTTCGCCCGGTAAGCGAGAGGTCCTGGGTTCGAGTCCCAGATGTGTCAATATCTTTTTCTGATTTTTCTGTTTTCAGATTTTCGATTGAGTTTCGCTTATATTGTCTTCATTTAATTAAATATTACAATTTGAGGTTTTACTCATAAAGTTAAAATAAAAATAAAAATGTCATTTCGTTTAAGACACCAAAAGCTAATATTCTCGAAAATTCGGAGGGGTTAATGATAGTAATTTATCATTAGGCACTGATTTGCTGGTATTATTTGGACTTTGATTCTCTTTGTAGCCCAATGCAGAAGATGGTAGACCCAGTCCTGATATAACTCCAGTAAAGAAGTCAAGGGCTCATCTGAAAGCATCAGCTCCAATACCCATATGGTAAATGTTACATCATATACCTATTTACTTTATATAAGTACCCAATTTTAAGTCTAATGGCATCATTAAGTATGAAACAAATAGATAAAACCTGATGACCTGTCATTGTTGAAACAAAGTGGCAATAATTGATGGTAAAGTTGTGTAAGTCTGCTTCACTTGGCCAATCATGGTGTCGAACACTTCGCGTAAGTGAATTAATGTTAACAAAATTGAAATATAAAATGCATATTTTTTCATCTCCCCCCCCCCACCCCCCCGACATAAATACTCACTTTTTGTAACAATAAAGCTGAATCTAACTATTTAAATAAGAAATATTCCATATTAACTATTAACCATGAGGCGGAGTAAGACAAGTTTTTCTAATTGATTTCTGATGAAGTTTAGTTTAAAACACATTTTTTAAATAACAAACAAATAAAGTGAAAAAATTAATAAAACAATAAATTGTTTAGAAAAGTTTTCAAATAAAAAGAGAACATTTCTCTTTGGAATTTTCCTACTAAATATTGCCAGCTATAAAAATATCCTATTTAATTAAGTAGGTACCTACCCAAGCTAGGATATCACTGAATGAACCAAACAATAATAATTGCCCGTTTTCAAGAAAATAAATATGTGTTGTGTTTTATTTGAAACTTATCATTAACAGCAACATCCATCACACTGTCAGCGGTCATGAGGCAATGGAGCTGGCCAAGCGCCTCACCGAGGAACTGCAGAGCTCCAGCCATGCCGTACATCATCAGGGCTCCCCTGACCCCACCCGACAGAAGGTACACTCCCCTGAACCCAGGGCTAGAAGCCTGGACCAACAAAAGCCACACCACGAGACAGCAGGTATACCAACAAATCCATTCCCCTCTAACAGATGTCTCTGATTTTTTTCATGATGTAATGCCGCATCCAGACAGGATAAAAAAAAAAACATTAGGCCGCATCAAGAGTCTAACAAAGTTTGAATCTTTAAATGCGCTGTTTCAAATGGACCATTATTTTGATCTGGAATTAGTTAATTAACAGTTTTATTAAGTTGAATATTTTTTTGAAATTTAAATGATGAATAAAAAATTTTAAAGACCCCTTATTTCATGAAATTAATCAAAATGTTTGAAACTTTTTTTCAGTGAGTTATTTTAGAACTGTCAATAATAATTTATAATTGTTGTATTTATTAACTACTCTAAAAAAAGCAAATAAAATAACCTACATTGCCCCGTATGAAACATAATGAATACTGTATCACGGTTAATCTCACTTACGTGAAACTACACCACGCAAAATTGTTGAAATAATGTTCACCCTTCACATAGAATTTATTGAAAATCGGTGTCCAAGATAAGTCAGGAGATTTTTCAAACATCATGAACTACATAAGCTAAGGTGGGCTAAGCAGTAGGCTGGCCCGAACCAATCTCGATGGTTATCGCCTATTCGGGCACCCCTGTCGGTCATCGATAGAAGCATTTTCCGTGCTGGCATCTATCAGCATCGCTTAGAAGCTCTTTCAATACATTACAAATATCAAGCTGTGTGGAAAATAATGCACTATGAACCACAGAACCCTCCATCCTCAGTTATTATTACCAGGATATAAAGTGTTGTTACATAATCAAATACAAATCACCTCTTTACCGACTTATCCGATTAAAGTAGACCCCAATTATTCGTAGTTTTGTGTTCCTCACCGCATGGAATCTGTCACTGAAGAAAAGATTTTATTTTCCATCCATGTTAATTTATTATTTTTGTTGTCTTCATTTATTTTATCTTTCTAACTAATATGTATACAGTTCGGTGTCTGGAAACTGGTGGTACAAGCGGGAAACTGAATCTGCGCCACAAAAGATCCCAAAAAAAAATTTTTTTTTGGATTCTTTATTTTTTGTTTCTACCATTAGTTTCTGTAGAAAGAATGAAATTTTACTGTACATAATATATTATCTATTATATTTTGTAAAATTTACATTTTTAGGCAAAATAATTAGCATTCGAACATACCACAGCATGTTTGAAAATGTAAATTTATAATTTTTCTTTAGCAACTAAACAGAGGCATACGGTGATTTTTCTTCCGATTTTCGAGAACAAAAGTTTTCTGGCTGGTAATTTAATAGTTGAAATGATTTTTATTTTTCTCAAATTTCAACTTTTTCCATATTAAAAGTTTTCCAGTTAAAAAATACTAATCAGAAACTTTTTTTTGGAAAATTGTACAAAAAGTCACTTGATACCACTGTAACTAAAAGATAATTGTTTAATTGGCATGGATTTATGTGTACATAAACCAAATTTTGTCGGCAGAGAAAATTCACGATAACTCTGGCTTCCTGTAGGAAGAATGGAGAAATACGGTCATAATATACATTATTTTTAGCAGTTCCTTGGAGACACAAAAAGTCAGCCTCATTACATTGCACACTTAAAAAGCTTTGTCCACATTCTTATTGAGAATTTCTCTGTAATCAATATGCTATGCGACCAGTGATAAACTATTGTAGGTAGGTAACTTTATTTCTAAATACGTAGATAAACTAATTATTATTGTACATTTTTTATGCTTCTGCTAGCTTTCTTAGAATACTTACACAATAATGTATTTTGTATTCTTTTTTATTTAATTTTATTAACCGATTGGCCACTAGTGGCGCTGGCAATTTATTTCACAAAAATGGATGTACAAAATTGAAATATTCTAATAAAATTCTAAAATAATCGGCATAAATATTTAGGCGGTAGATTTTCAGTGTCTTTGTGGAAACATTGCTCCATGAGCAACTGTCTCTATACTTTTATTGGATTGTGGTTAATGGGTTTAAAATGTAAATACAAAAAATATATATTATGCTTTTCCCTTTTGTGTATTTTTGTCGAAACGTAATGCCTGAGGCCTTAGCTAATCAATAGGTATTTTTGTCAAAACGTAATGCCTGAGGCCTTAGCTAATCAATAGGTATTTTTGTCAAAACGTAATGCCTGAGGCCTTAGCTAATCAATAGGTATTTTTGTCAAAACGTAATGTCTGAGGCCTTCTTTTTCGTTATTTGTTTTTGGGGTGTTATGCCGTGTTACGCTACCTCCTTCTTTAGCCAACGTTTCGGACATCGTTGCAGTGTCCATCATCAGGGCAGATCCGGCAGATCCGGTAGATGTGTGAGGCCTTAGCTAATCAATAGGTATTTTTGAATGGCAAATAATAATTTATATCATCAAATAATATAGATTTAAAAAAAATTACTTGTGAAAATAAAAGATACGAAATTAATTTTTTTTTCAAGAAAATAATAACACACAGTGCAATATAAAATTTTACACAGATTTTTGTAGAATATCACAATTCTTTATTTTTCATTTAATTTATAAATAATCTTCCTTGTGGAAGTTTGAATAATAAATACTCTTTGGTGTTTGTAGGAGCAAGGCTGAGATACTTTCTACATTCGAGGCAATTATTGTCATGTTTAATAATAATATTTTCATTTCCCATTAAAATGTCTGCAAGAAGTATGCAATTAGTAAAGCAATAACCACCGGCTGAATGCCGTTAAACCTTCAGAATGTTGAACTAGCGCCATCTGACCGATAATGCCGTACCGCTGGAATCCACGTCACTGTGCTCTCGCATCCACCTGTCACCCGTTACACTTTACCTCGCACTGCAAGATCACTTACCAACAACTGTAGTTAAGTCTTGAACTTTCACACTGGTCTGATATTTCAATGAAAGATTTCAGAGATTCCCATTCGTGCTGCATGCTTTTTGAGTTTCTTTCTCATTTTGAAATGACCTGAAATTGTCTCAAAATGCTGAATACAAATCTCAGAAATCAATGTGCGTGAATAGTTATCCTCGAAACTTTTATTATAATAGTGATTGACTCTAGTGAATAGTTAATTTCTTTGCGAGTAGACTTGTGAGGCATTGGTATTCATGGTAACTCTGGTGTTTTTAAAACCAAACTCTCCACGCTGTTTGTTTGTAGCGAGATTGGCTTTAAGAATATTTGCTTCATCTGACATCTGACGTAGTGCAGACAGAGTGGCGGGCGGACTAATGGGTGGCAGAACCTCTCAAGGTTCACTGCCGCCTGCACTCTGCTGTTTCCCTTCTCTGTGTTGCTCAGTTTGCCCTTTGTATTTTATAATTGGTGGTATGTGGTACTTAACATCATTTAATCAACCTTTAGCCATTGTTCATTTCTCTCGTGAAAGTGTATATATTTATATTATTATCTTATTTTATGATATGGGTATGCTCTATTACTTATATATTTGTTTATTTTTCTTCTTCCTTGATGTTCTCTCCTCTCATCAATAATAATAATACTTACACCCTTCTCTCCGAATCGATTATTTGTCAAAATGCTTTTGTGCTTTGCGTACGTACAATGTTTTAATTAATAACCTAATCGTTCACCGTTTCATATCAATGTCCGATCATCCGTTTGACAACATCACGTGTTATCCTCCAGACCTACTGACACATTCACCGATCACATTCGATTCATCCCAAACTCACATTGCATGTCCGGCCGTAAAGATCATTCCCGCCCTGAAACGTTACAACAGCGAATCTGAGGCTGTTACTCCTGAGATAAACATCGACGGGGTGCCGGAATCCTCAACTAACGAACTACCACTATCTGCCATATCGTTTAAACCCTCTCGAGGGTTATCTCTGCTTAAGCCCCCCGAAGCGGACAACCCGTCGGCCACTAACGAACTCCCACTGTCCTCCCCCGTGTTTGCACGGCACTCCATCAGTGCCCTGTCCCCCCCCGTGTCCGAGTCGTCGCAAGTCCTGTGGAAGGCGGCGTCGGACTCGGACATCAGCCACCACCGCCGGATTTGCGATAGCTTGAGCGTTAACACAGACGAGCGGTCGAGACTAACATGCGAGCACAGTGTAGCCAGTAGAGTGTTGTCACCCTCCCGCTCCTCCCTCACATGTGATGCCCCCTTCTTAGAGCCCAATGCGGTGCGACGCCAGAGGCACAGCATTGCCGGCCAGATGAGCTATTTCAAAATGCTGGGGTTCGGGTTGGGAGGCGCATACAGCCGCAACAAGCTGGGCGCGGGCGGCGGATCCACCAACTCTCTCTTCAGTACGGCCGTCATTAGCGGCAGCTCCTCGGCACCCAATCTCCGGGACATGATCCCCAACACGGCTTCTGCATCCAGTAAGTACTACACTACAATGTCATTCTCTCTCAGAAACCAGCATAGCGATTCTATTGTGGAATTGTTATCGAGATAACGAATGTGATCTCCTGTCAGATTTGCGTGATTTTTACATGTTTACTGTCACATATTTTAGTTCAGATCATTTTAAATACGAATTCCTGCAAGTATGCGTGATTATTTATTCATTTGTACATTGTACATAGAAAAAGCAAATAAATCACACAAATCTGACAGGAGGTCACGTTTGTTATCTCATAACGATTCCACAAAAGATATAGAATCGCTCGGCAGATCCAATTTCCTTGCTAAAAACTATCTAAAGCCTAATGTTAGCACTTACATGCCGGTACGTCATCAAAGTGTGTAAATGTCTATTTAAGCTGAATACATTAATGACATCATTTTCAATAATAATAGTAAAAAATTGTGATTTCAAATTCTAAATATTATTTTGGTACCAGTTTTAAATATCAATTTTTCAAAACAAAATTTTTTAATAAAAGATTTACGGAGAGACTACTTTATGCAGAATATGTCAGAATAATGTTTACATAAAAATTAGAGAGTCAGTCAAAAAGTAATGCCTCCTATTTTTTTTTCTCCTTTGTCAAGAAATAAAAAATGCAATTACATAGGTCGAAAACCATACTATTGACAATTAATTTGTCACTTTTCAATATGATTCCGTCCATTTCCGAAGTTTTGGTCCATCTTTTAACAAGGGCATGTATCCCAGAGTGGTAAAAAGCACGGTCCTGCTTTCCAAGGCCATCCGCCATAGCTTTTGTTGGACGAAAGACGTGCTTTAAGCTTTTTAAGGGTTGGACAGAATTTATTGTGCATCCCTGCTCCAAAAAATCAACCATAATCAAACCCTCCGCATCCCTGAACACTGTCGCCATAACTTTCCCTGCCGATCGCACAGTTTTGAATTTTTTCGTCCTTGGTGAGTATTTGTGATGCCATTCCATTGACTGCCTCTTTGATTCAGGTTCCATGAAACCCATGTTTCATCTCCGGTCACAATTTTTGTGCAGTTGCATCACCGTACACATTTTTCAGTCTTCCATGAATGCGAATAGGCATTTCACCTTCTGCATTCAAGAATTCAATCAGAGATTGCTGACTACTATGAACATCGATGTCGGCCGTTTGGCCAGAAAGTTACCATTGCAGTAGATTGCAAGAGAAGGTTTGACGAATAGCGCCAAATTTAATTTTTTCATTTAACTAACTTTATTTAATTAGAAAAAAAATAGGATGCATTAGTTTTTGACTTACCCTGTATTATAATAAAAATGCTATAATTAAACTAATATTCTTTCTAATCACTGTAGAAGAAGATAAAACTAATAAATCTACACAAAACATGATACTGAAATTTAAAAGAAGGTAACAGTCGCAATATAATATTAGATAAAAAATATGAAATGGACAAAAATCAGTTCATGATGGTCTGGTTAGAGGCATTGTCACAGAGACAGAGATCCTGGGTTCGATTCTCAGTTTCGACCGTTACCATTTTGTTTTCTGTGTCTTGTTCTGTTTTGGTAAATTTTACATTTATAGGTATAGCTTCAAAAGTTATTATAATAAAATTTTAAATAATTTTCCCAGTTTGAAAAGTATGAGTCATTCCCCTTGCATTGGTTTAGCTTTGGACGGTTTTGGCGGAGTGCCCCCCATTCGTCCGCTGGAGACGCTGCACAACGCGCTGAGCCTGAAGCAGTTGGACGTGTTCCTGGAGCAGATGACGTGTGTGCCGCTGTTCCGCACGCCGGCTTCCTCGCCCCCCAAGCACCCCTCCACCCCGCTGCCCGCCCCGCTGCGCAAGCGCCCTTCCCCTACTAACAGTGAGTTTCATTCTTGGACTAACTGTGGTATATGTGAGTTTGGAAGAGTGAGACGGGGGGGGGGGGGGGGGGGGAATGTGTGTGTGCAAGTTTGGATAAACGTATGGTCATTGCTAATATTGGGTTTACGAGTGACTGGTCAGGTGTGTGTCAAATAAACCAGTTTAATCACAGGAGACCATATTTGTTCCAGCTCACATAGGTCTCATAAAAATCGTTGTGTCTCCCTTATTGCATTAATTATGTGAGCAGTCTTTTTTTAAATTTAGACTCCTCCCTCCCCTCCCCCCTTATGTGAGTTTAACACTACTTTCGATATAAATGTTTTTCATAATAGCCATTAGATTTTTTCAGCGGGCAAAATGGGACACTTCAAAAAGAAGTGATACAATTTAATAATTTTTTTTTTATTATCTCCATAATAATATATATTCTTTTAAAATTGATGTGAGATTTTGATTGACCCCCCTCAGAATAAATTCTTCTTCTTCTTTCGTATGGTGGGGGGTCAGAGGGGGACATCTAGGTCTGCGAGCCAGTCTAGGGCCTCAGGCGTTGCCCTGTGGACCTCATCAATCCCGCCGGGGAATGAATGGAGCGGGCATTCGTTGACCACATGTTCGGTGGTCTGCACCGCACCGCATTCACACGTCGCCGACTCTTTAAGGCCCCATCTATGCATCATATGAGCACAACGGCTATGGGAGCACCTTATCCTATTGATGGCAGTCCAGAGTTTGCGAGGCAATGAGAACCCAGGCTGTCTCTCAGTGGGGTCTTGCACGAGATGGGCGTTTTTGACGTTGGCTGATTGCCACTCAAGCTTCCACCTATCTTCTGGGGTTAGAGGTGTTCGAAGGAGTCTTTCTCCTTCCGTCCAGAAGGGTTTTCGAGACTTTAAGCGGCATGCCGGGTGAGAAACGACATCATCGTGCAAGGGTATTTCGCTTTTTTGCAGCGCCTTCTTGTATTCCCTCAGTGTTGCAATCTCTCGCCTGATATTTGGCGGGGTTATATTTGCAAGTACGGGGAGCCAAGGAAGAGGAGTCGATTTTAAGGTTCCGCTGATGGTTCGCATTGTGGCATTAAGCTGAACGTCAACCATGGAAGTGTGGGCGCTTCTGGCCCATACTGGAGCACAGTATTCAGCTGCTGAGAAAACCAGGGCAATGGATGCCGAATATGTGAGATTTGAAGAGATTTTACTAGACCCCTCCCCCCATTTTGAGCTCACGTAATTAATGTATGCCCCTTACTATCAAAGTAAGAAATTTGATCTAAACTATAGATTCTCAACGTGGACGATAACGCCCCCTTGGGGGCATTTCGGACCTTCAGGGGGGCGGTAGAAGACCAAGAGAAAATGGGGGGGCTTTTCAGACTTTTCAGCTTTCAGGAGGGCGGTAGGGAGACCCAGAGAAACCCATCCCACCCCATCCATCCACTAAAATATATTTTCCCTATCCCATTACACCCCCTCCGTTGTGGCAAATGGTAACCCTGTCGTGTTGTCAATTGGTTAATTGCTGTTTCGCATAAAATATTCTCAGTGGGCGGTGGGCAAAGGTTGAGAATCTATGATCTAAACGGTATTGGAAAGAGATTCTTTTAGACTTGAATTTAAAGAACACACTTTATATTCAAGTCTAAAAGTTTACCATAAAATAATTAAAATGTTCAAATTCATAAAACGAAAGTTTCCAATCGCAAATTGAAAAAAAATTATGAAACTTTGAGAATTTTGTAAGAATTATTTTTACATGAAACAAAAGAAAAGTGAAGTGACGATAATGTTTATAAATCATTTGTCTCATAAAATATCATTTGTCGAAATAGCATTTTATGAGTAAAAATGTATGTATTTTTTTTTACATAATTTTTTTTTCACTCGGGTTTGAATCAATACAAAGAAATAAAAACAATTTGCGCATCTCCAGTGCCAGAGTGTAAGTTTCCTTTTTCCTTGTCCAGAGCGTAAGACTTGTATCATATACATATATATATATATATTTTTTTATTTTTTTTATTTTCTTTATTCATTTCGTTATTACAGGATTGTTATACATGGTATTTCGACTACCAAGCTAGGCAAATGCCCGTATTATGGTAGTTGAGGTTCATAAGATATTAAGTATATAATATTAATAATCATCCATATACAAGGTGTCCGAAAACTCGTAGTACAAGCGGGAAACTGGGGAATCCTCATCACATTTGGAGTCGATTTTGTGGTATAATTTTTTTTAATTTGAGCTTTCGTTTTCGAGTAAATCGAGTCAGAAGTTGATTTTTTTTTGGTCAAATTCTTATAAATTATTACTGACGATCATAGTACCTAACTAGTAAAAACTAATTAAAAGAAAACAAACAAAGAAATCCGGATTTAAAGCATTATTTTGAAATTATCCATAATTTTATTCTGTGTTTTACAGTCGTTTCACGGTTAAAATCAGCTGTTCATTATTTTCGCGCTTCCAGGTCAAACAAAGTGCAATGCGAAATTTGCTGTCCCTTTCTGCGCTCGGTTCGATCAACATAATAGAAGAGATAAGCAACACTAAGCCGAATGGCTTGGCCTTGAACTTACGAACCAAATTCTGTACCCGAAGCATACGGATGCAAGTCCAAAAAGGTAAATGTTCAGGAGAGCCAAAAACTATTTTTTCTGTAACTATGGTCTCATAACTTCTTCGGATATCCATGCTGATAGAACAAAAAAAGTAATTATTAAATCAATTAGTTTTGTTTTAAAAAGGAGCAAAGAGAGGAAACGAAATTTTTAAAACGTAAAGCCTTTAAAAATAATTGTTTAAAAAAAAATGCTGACTTGATTCAACTTTTCAATTTGGGAGGCGGGAATGGGTACCGCCGCCCCGGGAACCTTTATTGGATAACCAACACCTCTGCCATAGGTCACCCCAAGTGGTTCGCTACCTTTGGTGATTTAGCAGAGGTGCCCGGGTTCATGGGGTGAGGTTTGTCTAGGTCTTGGAGGCGGATGACCAGGACACACTGAACCCTAGATTCCTACCCACCCCTTAAACCCCTTTCCTTCCCAGAAATCTCCTCTCCTTCCCTTCCTTAAAAAAAACCCTCCACACAGCATCCCCAAAGATGACATAGGCCCCGAGGGAAATTATTTTCCTCAGGGCCTCCTGTGTGGAGCTCATGTAAAAAAAAAACAAAAACATGGACTTGAGTCCTACTGCCTCTAAATCAGTGGTTCCCAACCTTTTTCTGACCCGGGACCACTTGTACTTTTATTTTTTCGACAGGGACCACAAGCAGTGGTTTAGCGAGGGGGGGCGGCCATTTAATGGGGGAGAGGGGGGGGTGACACCGCGTTGTCCGCCCTATCAGGCCTCAGCACAGGTGAGCTACACAGTGAGGCCGACATTGCTGAATTGTATTTGAGGTATAAGATATTATATGAAATAAATAAATAATATCCGTGCCACCCATGCTAGCCTAAGCCACTGCTTGTGGTCGTAGTGGCGTAGACTAGCATGGGTGGTACCCGGGACGGATAGCACAACGGGAGGGGCGTAATGGGATAGGGTAGGACGGGTTCTAGCAGAATATTTACCACAACGGAGGGGGCGGAATGGGATAGGGTGTGACGGGTTCTAGCGGAATATTTACCACAACAGAGGGGGCGGAACGGGATAGGGTGGGACGGGTTCTAGCAGAATATTTACCACATCGGAGGGGGTAGGATGGGGTGGGTCAAAACGGAATACCATAATGGACACTGACCACAAGGTACAATAATGATAAACTGAATACATATTGTCCCGATTTTTTTTACTCAGACTTCTCGACCAGGGATCGCTCGCGCGCTGGCTCATTTATTGACGCGGACCATCTTCTAGCCTCTTGCGGACCCTAGTGGTCCGCGGACCACTGGTTGGGAAACCCTGCTCTAAATGAAGTTGACTATTTTGTTATAACATGTGGTGTATTATAAAAGGAATAAAGTCCATGGTACATCCTTCTGCTTCTAAGATTATTGTTGCATCATGGTACTTGCATCCACATGCAATTTTGAAAATCCTATTTTTTCTTCATAATGGGACTTCCATCTTTCTCCCACTGATAAACATGATAATTTACTTCAAGTCTGCATCAAAAACTCATTTCTTCAAATTTCGGACTTGGATCCCTTTCATCCTCGGGAACAAAAATAAAAATGGTCGCTGTTGTAACATTCCAATGCTGCCATTGGCTACAGTCGTGTTCAAACCAATTTGAACAAGGTTTTTTATTATTTTTTTAATAATGTAATAAAATGTATCAATTTGGAAGGCGGGTATGGGTACCGCCGCCACGGGAACCATTTATTGGATAACCAACACCTCTGCCGTAGGTGACTCCAGTTACTAATATCTACAGCCTGTATGTCGGACGAATATCTACAGCTCATATGTTGGACTAATATCTACGAACTTCAGAGCGTTGACTAATATCTACAGAGTTAAGGTCGGAGGAATATCTATGACGGTTCCAGTGTTGACTAATATCTACAGAGCGTAGGTTGGACTAATATCTACAGAGGGCAGCTGAGCAAGAGGTTGTACGGAGAAGCATAAATTACTTCAATTACGTAATTACTAATTACATAAAGGCTTAATTGTTTAAAGTACATAAAGTTTCTGCATAATATTACATATTTTGCTGTTTACGAGGACAATAATTTATTGAACAAACATGGAGGTCTTAGTACAAAGATATTTATTTATTTCGAAATACACGGCACCACAACCTAAACTAACCTAACCTAACTCACATAGAAATAGTCATGGTAACAGACTAAACAATTTAGAAGCACTCGAAATAAAGAAAGCTGTTAAAACCCAAATCCTTAATAATCAGCTAAATGTGTCCAATAGTTCGATATTAGGGGTTTTTACATACATACATACATAAATAAAGTTTTTTTTTAAACTGCATTATTACGTTATTCCAATATGCTATACATAATTGCAAATCCAACCACTGCCAGTGCCGTAGATATTTGTCAACACTTTAGTTCTCATAGATATTAGTCAGCAGTTTGAGCTGTAGATATTCGTAAGCACTTTGGTTCTCATAGATATTAGTTCGATTTTTTCAGTTTTTGGAATTCCTGTAGATATTAGTAGACGCTTCCGCCGTAGATCACCCCATCTAGTTCGCTACGTTTGGTGACTTAGCAGGGGTCCCCGAGTTCATGAGGTGAGGTTTGTCCGAGTCTTGGCGGCGTTTATTTGTCTGCCTACCAGCTGCTTGGCAGGAGAGGACAGACAAAGTATCACATTGTAATGTATTTTAATATATATGCATATGTAAATAAATAAATAAATTTTATTTTATTTTATTTGTTAGCATTATAAACAGTCTGTATAAATTCATTATTTATGTCATTGACCAATAAAATAATGACAAATTATACAACGTATAATATCAATAATATCTTTCAGGAAGTGATTTTATTTGAATTCGAACTGCTAAAGGTAGGAGAGAAAATGTTGTGAACTAAAAATTTAAAAAAAGAGAAATACAGAAATCAATGAACTATTAAGTTATTAGTTAAACATGTGGCATTCAATGGAGTGTTATTTTTTATGCGTGCTGTGAATTTATCAAAGTTCGTGTTAAACACATCGATATTTGGGCATAATCTGTTAAATGTGCTACAGCTTCTTCTTATAAATACATTAATCATATTCCACCGCCATGGGAGGAATGAATTCATACGTCCGTCACTCCTGGATACACCAGATTCCTACCCACCCTCATACCCTTTTCTTTCCCAGAACTTTCTCTTCTTCCTTTTCTTAAAATACCCCCCCACACAGCAGCCCCGAAGATGACAAAGGCCCTGAGGGGAATTATTTTCCTCAGGGCCTCCGGTGTGGAGCTCGTATAAAAATAAAATAAAATAAAAATGATTTTGAACACATTTAATACTACATTTAGCCGCCACTACCAGTATTTCTACTGATTTCTTACATATCTCCCTTAAACATTTGAAGTTTTTTTGAAGATAATATCTAGACGCGTTCCATGCCGAAACGCTTATTATAAAATTCCCTCGATAGAAAAAAATTGTGAAGTATGCTCCGAAAATTATTATAAATACGTTTTTGTAAGTTATTTTACAAGTCATAGTTGTGAAAAAATTCACAATGTTTCTTTAAATGATATTTAAGACGCCTTCCATGAGATTTTTGCTCTATTTTAAACGAGTCGTGTTTTATTAAATATTTTCACGCTACAACGCACTCCAACGCTGTCTGAAACGTTGGTTAAAGAAGAAGAAAGCACAACAACTTCAAAAATCAACCATGAAAATACGTTTGGTCCTGAGAATTTAAAATTACGTATTATGATATTGTAATGATATGATACGATGATAACCGGATTCAGCTTTAGAAGTTCCGCACAAATATCGGCGATCGAAATGTGCGTCGCCGCGTAATGTCATTGAGCGTCACGTTTATTACGAGAGGTAAAATAGCTTTTCGAAAATTGGTAGGTATACCTCTTTTTGTTTGATGTCCGCAATAATGAACTAATTTAACTCGTTAATATTATTTAATTGACCGGATACTTGATATTTTGCGTCGAGATTCATTCAAAAATGCAAGGACTGTGTGCTGTGACGAGTCCGTGCATGCGTCTCATTCTTGTGGCCCTTTAAAAAACGAAACAGCGCTAGTTTACTCATACCTATGGTCTCTGCATGCAGTGCCATCAGGGGGTCAGGGTCAGGGCCCTTTAGTTTGTATTGATTGTATTAGCGCTTTGACGTGTTAGGTTTCTTTAATGTATTTAAATTGAACAGTGTAAAATAAGCGTAAATTAAGCGAATTTGGTTCAAAATCAAATGTGTGTTTCTTGTGTTTTATTTTTATTTGAAACGTAAATAATCAATTTTAATAGTTATTTTTATTTGAATCGTAAATAATCAGCGTTATTAATTATTAAGCGTTTAACAAACTTTAAAACAAGGTGTTTTTGTGACTCGTATGTTATTTTCTTTGTGTGATTAATTGTGAATGAAATTAAGCGAATTATTGTGCGATTAATTAATGAATTATTGTGGATTACTGTGGAATATTCTAACGCAGAATATTACACTAGAGATCTAGATTCGTTCAACGTACCTGTGTAAATATTATGACTGTGCTTGAAAGTGTGTTAACTAGGTACTTGTGATAATAATAAATGTGTGAAATAATCAGGGACACTGGAGGTCTAGATTCGTTCAAACTTAAATGTAGATTCATTCTTTCAAAAAAATTAGAGTCCTTGCGAGAGCCTTGAAGGAGTAACCATCTGTCCTATACCAGGGCGGGAAAGCGATGGATACCCTCCAATGTCGTTGATGATAATTATTGTGATAAAGTTAACAATTGGTGATAATGTTTGTGATGTGTTTTTGGATTTGAAAACATTGCAACAAGATGCGGGACTGCTAAATAACAAAATAAATAGGTACGCTAATTAACCATATTTTAATGCTTAGAAGAGGTGGGAAAATAAATTAGTAAGATGAAAATAAATAAACTATGGACACGAAAAGAGATTTAGCAACTTATAAATAATTTTAGAATAACATCTTCCATCTGTCATCATGACATTTTCGCGTTTTTAAAATTTTAACCCTAATGAAGCCGAAATTTTTTATTAAATAATTTTTTTTTTTAATTTTAAATTTAAAAATGCTTTAATTGAAAATCTTTGTTTATTTGGGTTCTCTATGTGATGTAGGTTCACCAGTTTTCCGCTTGTACTATGAGTTTCCGGACACCGTGTATATGTAGATGAAAGTACAAACATATCGATACATATTAAGGAAAATATTCATACTAGTATTAGGTACATGAGCACATACAGGAAAGGAGTTAAACTAGGTGAATCTTGTATAAATAAAAATAAAATAGAATAACAAATAAAAATAAAAGTAACAAATAATAATATTTTAAGGATAATAGAAATAAAAAATAAGAATAAATATGTAAATCATCTATACAGATGAACAATGATAGTCTTAGACCCCAAAAAACAAAAGCAAGTATTCCTAAGCAGCATATGAAATGGACGAACAATGTAAAAAAATATGAAAAAAAAGCATCAGCGTAATATAAAGTTTTGGTTGAAAATTAATTTAGAGATAAGATTTTTTACTCAAGAAATATGAAAAAATAAGAACAGTTTTTAAGATGTAAGGCATTTTTTATAATATTTCCTTCCCTGAGTAAATAACCAGTTCTGTATATTAATGGCACAAAGATCATCAGTTTTCGATGTCTTAATATCAATACTCAGTAAGTTGAACATTTTAGGTGCCCATGTAAGAGAACTGTCGTTGGGCGAAAGCTGTTTTTGTTGGAGGAATTTTGCATTTTTGGTGTGATGAATAGCGGGTGTAAATATTTTGTTGAGTTTTGAGTGTTAAATCATTTTTCCTTAAGTGTATGAGAATTGTCTTAACGTATAATTGTCTAATATCTAGGATTGCGAATTTTTTTTAAAGTGGCTCTGATGGGTGACATTTTAATATAATCCTTAGTAACAGCTTTTGAATTAAGATCATGGGATATATAATTGAAGCTGCACAGCCTCCCCGTCCCACGATACCGTATGTGGCTATTGATTGGAATAGTGCAAAATATATGCATCTAGGTGTTTGAAGTTTCAGGATTGATCTGAGAGAGAGAAATATATAGCACAATTTGCGGAGTCTTTGTTGTGAAATTGACATGGTCCTCCCAACGCAGTTGGTCATCTATAGCAATCCCCAGATATTTAATTTGGTCGGATTTTTTTAGGTTGGTACATGAGCAATTATTGTGGGGAGGCGTAGGAGTAATATGGTTCTGTGAGCATGAGTGAATGATAAGATTAGGACAGTTTTGAGGAGGAGTGACTTTACGTATGGAGAAAAGTAAATATTTTGTTTTGTCAATATTAAGAGTCAGAAGATTGTCGTCTAACCAATGTTTTACTTTATTTAGGCCCTTATTTGCTTTTTCCATAGTTGAGTTCCAATTTTCATCTTCAAAGATGATTACCGTATCATCAGCAAAAGATATTATAGTTCCATCAATTTCCAAGTTACATAAAGTGTTAATATATATTAGAAAGAGAAGTGGGCCTAATACACTGCCTTGAGGCACACCGTAAGTGATTGGTAAACTTGTACTTCTGTATTCTTTAGCAGAATTTACAAGAGACGATTGTGACCTATTTGTTAGATAGTTCTCAAACCATTTGAGGGGAGTACCTTTTATTCCTACCTGAAGGAGTTTCTTCAAAAGTATGCGGTGGGAGACAGTATCAAAGGCTTTGGCTAGATCCAAGAAAACAGCGAGGGGCTTGCGGCCTTTATCAAGGTTATCGGAGATTGCTTTTGTAAAAGTTGCAATTGCATCTGTGGCACTACGACCTTTGCGGAAGCCATATTGATTTCCTGACAAAATGTCATTGTCTTCAAGAAATTTGTATAGCCTTCGTTTTACCGTTTTTTCAATTATTTTTGATATCGGACTCAGCAAGGATATTGGTCTATAGTTATTCACTGATGATCTGTCCCCTGGTTTATAGATAGGAATAATTGTTGAGTGTTTTAAAGAATTTGGGAAGAGGCCAGTTTGAAAGCTTAGATTTATGATATGTTTAAGGGGCTTAGTGATGATTGGTTTGAGGTGTTTGATCAATTTAGTGGATATATTGTCGATTCCAGTTGAATGTGTGTTTTTGAGTGATGAAATAATTTCAGTGATTTCTTGTTCTGTGGTAGGAGTGAGATTAAATGGATCATAGCTAAGATTATCGATCGATACATTATTTGCAAGGTTAAATTCTGAGATTCCGTTTTTATTTAAAATATTATTTGCTAAGTCTGATCCGACTGTGGAGAAGAATTTATTGAAATGATTTGCGATTTTTTCTAGATGATTTGTTGTATCTAGTGTTTGGTCTGCAATGGTTATTTTATTTATAGGTGCGGTAGTTTTGTTGGTATAGCAAATCTCTTTGACAATATTCCAGATTTGTTTATTGTCATTGGCAGCTTCCTAGATCTGTTTTCTATAGTATTCGTCTCTAACTATACAGATTATTTTTTTACAAGCATTTCTGTATCGTTTGTAAAATAGGAGAGATTCGTGATTATTGGGATTGTTTTTACAAAATTTGTGAAGTTTATTACGCTTGTGAATACAGTGTAGAATGCCATTTGTTATCCAAGGCTTAAGTTTAATTTTGCGACTACTTTGGTTGTTGTTAGTGTTGGATGTGGAACTTTTTAAATAGTTATGTATGGTGTCGATAAGAAATTCGCACGCTATGTTTGGATCGGTGAATTTATAGAAATTTGACCAGTTTTCCTTGGAAACCAGTTTGAATAGCGTGTCATAGCAGATTTTATTCGTGGGTATTTTAGATGTAGGTAATTTTTTAATAACATGTGAAAGGGAGGTGATAGTAGCATAATGGTCTGTAACCGTGCATTGGTATACGAGAGATTTGGTATTCAATTTACATTTAGCAAAGACATGGTCAATGCAACTGGCGCATAATTCTGATACCCGAGTGGGGGCCGTAATAGCTGGAATAAAACCTTGTAGAGTTAGTAAGTTCATGTACTCATTTGCTTGGGGATGCATCGTATTTATGATATTAATATTAAGGTCACCTATAACAAGTACATTTTCACAATCCCTCATACACGATAAGGATTGATTAAGTGAGTTTAAGAAAGGTGTTATATTAGACTCACTCGGTGATCGGTATATAGATAATATCGTTACGCTATTTTCTATTTCGAGTTTAAGACGATTTGAATTTGTGATTGAGATTTATTATTCTGTGTGTTGTATTGGTTATAGTCTTTTATAGTTTTTGGAATAAAGTTATCTTTGATCCAGCATTCGGTCAGAATAAGTAAGTCAAAATCTGAATCAAGGTCTGTGAGTAGTATAAGGAGTTCATTGAAATTTTTATTAATTGATATATTTATGTTTTATACAAGTAGTTGGAACCCTTACAAAAAGATTGGTGACAATATACATATAAAAATATTTGGTAGCAATGCATTTAAATAGGACCGGCTTAAAAGGTAGAACTACCCTTTCCACCCAAAAGTGTTAACGTGGATTTTGTGTGTTCAGGTGTTGGGTGGAGTGGCCCCCCGAGCCTCCTGTCCAGCTCCGGAGGCCCCCCAAGTGCCGGCTCCTCCAGCGGCCCCTCCTCCCCCAACTGCTTGTCCGACTTCTGCGAGAGAGCAAACAGCGACATGTCCGCCAGTCAGCTGAGCACCGACGGGTAACAAACTAACAAACCCTAAATCCAAACAATTTCCGTGATTTTCATGTTTTCTGTTTCGTGTGCAGATGTGCCTGCTAGCCTAACCTGACCCAGCTTTCGTCAGATGTCGGAACCCGCAATGTCATAATGATGTACAAACTCTAAGGAAGCGAAGCTGAATAGTTTGTTTTATGTAATGAACTGTGTTAATCCTGTAGAACTCCCGACTAACGGAATTTTTATAACTCAACACCTAACCTTTGTTAAATTTACCAGTTTTTGTTTTTGCAATATTTCCTATCTTTCAAAAATGTAGTTGACTAAAAAACAGTACCATATTCACATTCATTTATACCAGTGGCGGCTCGAGCACTTCTTTAGTGGTGGGGATCGACATATGTTACGTACTGTACCGTAATCTCACCAACCGTAGAACATAATATAAAATTTCGCAAAAAAAATTTTGATGGTCTAATCATGCTAGTCGGATATATAAATACAAAATAATATTAAATGTCTATAGATATACACCAATTTACAATAAGTATAATAAAAATAAAGCTTTATCTTGCAAGATTGTTATCGAACTTAATTTGAATGCGAGCGATTCCCGCCCGTAACTGCGCAAACAAATGGTTCAGAGGGGATCCAAAGAGTTGTCCCCGCCGGTATTTGAATTCACGTACGAGTGCGCATGCGCCGTTGGTTACGATCGCGAAACAACGCAAGGAAAGTATGGGGATAGATCGGATTATCCCCCAAGTGCGCAGTACATTCTGCGCACTGAGAATCTGAGAAATAGACCCGCTGTTCTTATGCGCCGTACATTGTTCACTGTACGCAAAGGGTCTTATTAAAATCATTCGGAATATTTTTTAAAATTTTATTTCTGCAAATATTGATTACTTTTATGTTTAAAGAATTCATTCATTTTGGTGAAGACAAAGCATCGACTGTTATTTCCTTTAGTAGGTTTTGAGTGTAATTGGTGGGGACTGTCCCCATTGTCCCCCTGTGAAGAACCGCCACTGATTTATACACTTGTTTGGTTCAGTTGTTTTGCAGAAATTCAAATGTAACATTGTCATCAAATGGCCATTCAGTACCATTTTGTTTTTTGACATTTGAAAAGTCCCCATTAATAAATGCCGATTCTAGGTGTGTTTCAGTCTTCTAATAAATTGTAATAAGCTGAAAAGCTTTAACGTGATAATTGTCCTCTTCAGCCGATTACAATTTGTTCAAATGAAATGAACTTAGAATCGCCATTTAATGGGAACCTTTCAACTGTCAAAAAAAACAAAATGGTGTTGAATGGACATTAGATGATTCTGTTAAACGTGAATTTCTGCGAAACTATTGGGCCTTAGGGTTTATTGCACCTTAAATATTGTATTTTATTCACCTTTGAATTGATTTCACAAAACATCCCACATTTCATTTCTAAAACCTTGATGGACACTCGCCGGAAAACAGAGATTCGTGATACGACATATGCTGTCCTATGTGTATTGTCATATGATACATGTGTTTTGTGAAGTCAATGGCAATCAGTAATTAAAAGTTATCTTTTTTGCGTGTGACACTATCAAGTATAGAAGTGTTTGCATTATGACACAAATAGACAGGTTACATACTAATCAGTCAGTTGTCGTATCTTGTCTCTGACCAAAAGTTCTATAATATGTACGTTGTGTCATCACATCTCTAAACGATGTCAATCGATGTTGTTTCTTTACCATCTCATAAAAATGACCTCGATAGGCGTTGTATTATATCACGTCTTCTCTATACGATGTCAGTAGGCATTATGTCATATAAACAGCGCCCTTGAGGTGATTCAGCACCCTTGAGGTAATTTTTCACAAAAACAGCGCTATACAAATTATCCAATTATTATTATAAATAATGCCAATAAAACCTCTAAACGACTCCAATAGGCATTGTGTCATATCACATCTCTTCTAAACAATGTCAATAGGCGTTGTATCGTATCACATCTCTTCTAAACGATGCTAATAGGCAACATGTGTCATAGGCAACATCAACAGGCCTTGTGTCATACAAACAATGCCAATAAACCCTCTAAATGACATCAATAGGTTGTTACATCACATCTCCTCTAAACGACGTCAACAGGCTTTGTGTCATATCACATCTCATATAAACGATGTCAAAAGGTTGTTTCGTATCACCTCTCCTCTGTGTCTGCGAATTTGTTAAAAAGTTTAGCCTCAAAAGTAACCATTATCACCATCCACATAGAGTTGTATTGTGTTGTTAGCCCGCTGGCAAAACCCCGTCATCTCACCCTGCTAGGTTTAGTGTTGCTAACATGTGGCTTGTACATTGATATTTCTAGATACGGAGCTCTGGGCTTACCGTCCATGTCGCACATGTTTCCGGAGCTCGAGCAAGAGCGTAGTTTGGTGGGCGCCGATGTAGACGCTGATTTGTATCCAACCTTTGGATCTCAATCTCACGCCCTTAGTGTATCTAGCATCACAGGTATCTTCATTTTTACTAGGACAGATATCGTTAATTAGTCAATAGAACACCCTGTACTTATTTTAATACTATTTTCAACATTTAAGGTGTAGCATAGTCCGTTTAATCTGACCATGTTGTAAAGTTTCTGTGTTGTTTTGCTCTGTTGAAAATTTCATGTTCAAATTTTTCTTATTAACTTCGTCTGCATTTTTGTTTATCAATGTTTTAATGTTTGTAACAAAAATATATTGGATTTGTGTACATTTCCCATGACAATAGAAATAAAAGTGGTGATTAAATCAAAATTGTATATGTATGTATATACTAACATTATTTCTTTTTCTAAACACATTTGTACGTAATTGTTTTGCACAGTTTTAAATGAACCCACACTTGCACCTGCCAATAAAGTTTTGAAGAGGACTGTTACCTTCATACTCAATTCAATTGGCAATCTAATAAGATTATTTTGTTTACCAAGGGCTGGGAACTGTTGGGATCCGGAGCACGAGTGGTGACATTACCCCCGTCTCCACCAGCTCCGAGTGGGAGTTCAATACCAACGAGGCCACCATCGGTTCTACCACGGAGCATGATATTACTGTGAGCATACATTCCTTTACTTAAACTGATAGAAAAAGTACAATACTTAAATCCTGTTTAACAAAATTATTATATTTACCAGGGTACTGAGGAAGAAGAGGAGGAAGAAACCACAATATCAGCAGAAACAAGTTTGACCGCCGGAGACCAGGACTTCTCCTTGTCCAACTCCTCCATCAACAAGGAACCCGCCAGATCTACCTTCAAACCATTAGTTATTCCTTCAAATAAATGTACAAGCAACAACCCCTGCATTTCTTCTTCGGCAGATTCAAGTAGCTTTTTTTCAAACTATGAAAAAGGTCTGTGCGAAAACCTGTCCTCAAAACACATTAGTCCAATTTGTATCAAGCCTAAACCTCTACGGAAATTGAATGTGGATTGCATCGCCCCACTGAACACTTCTCCCACTTCTGATCCTGATATTATTCACGATCCCGAACCAGTAGCACTTCTTCCAAAAGAAGGTCCAGTCAAGATGGCCAGAGTATCAAAGAGTTACCACGGGAAAAGCCAAAGTTCCAATACTTCTTTAGCTTTCAGAAGAGCAAGTGAGGGCCAACACCTGCAAATCAATACTTCTGGAAGTCCCTTAGAATCGGAAAAACAAATAGAAACATCTAGGAGTAGGGGAAGAGACAGTCCGAAAGTTAGCAGCAAATCCTCTCAGGAAAGTGTTGGCGGGAGTCCAAAGAGAAGCAGCAGATTTACCACCACCCCCGTCAGCGAGTCTGTCTTCTCCCTGAAGCCTCAGGCAGCACCCTCGGTGGCCACTACTAATGAACGACTGAACAGTCCTAAAGTCACAATGTCCACTGACATAGTAATAGCTCAAGGCTTCAAAATCAATTCTAACACGCCGTAGTACTTAGGGATATTGACTTCTAATGCACTTTTTTGAATTTATTTGTATAAATAGAATCACTGTGATTGTAGAATTTATTTATAATACTATAATAATTCAACATAGGTAGTTAACTAGATTAAAAAAGTTTAAGGTTGTTGCCTTTGTAAACTGATGTCTCTTTATCTAGTTGACAGGCGTTTGCTGTTGTTTGACTTAGTTGCTTTTATATTCATGCTCTGCCTTATCTTTTATACTTTAAATTTTAAATATTGTCTCACGAATACAGCGAATCCATCACTGCGTACATCACATTACTGCAAACCACTTTGACTGCATAAATATTCCCTTTGCAGCAGAAATAAATTTACATTTTTCCAATGCATGGAGATGATCCTACAACAAATGATCTCTGCAGATCTTCAATATTGCTGCTGGGTTTTTTCCCATAAAAAGTGGCCAAATATGACAATAACTCAAGGGATAGATTGGACTGTTTGCGTCTAGATTAAGTCAATTACTGTCCAATACTTGTGTTTATTGCATTAACAACAAAATGTTCATTAAAAATTTGCAGTTCCTCATTTTGTAGGTTAAATAAAAAGTAACTGAATTTTAAACATAAATCTATTAGCCACCATAATAATAAATTCACAATGTTCCTCTTTCATGCAAAATGTAGTTGCAAGTGTTTAAACTTATTTCTTTTACTTAATTTTATATGTAGTTTGTAACATTGGATTGCATTGTGAAAAGTATCCCATTGACGTCCCGGCATTATCCATATTTAGAAGGTATAAATAGCATTATGACATAAAATTTGTCAAATAAGAGTAGAAAATATAGGAGGGTGCCACTGTTGTTCAAAAATGGCAATACTAAAAATATACATAACTCATGGTGAAAATGTAAGGCTGTGCAACCTACATTTTTTGTAAAAAATTAAAAAGGCATATAAGTGAAAAAATAATTTTTTCATTGAAATATAGGATTACCCACTGATATCAAAATTAGAATTGCAAATAGACATATATTTTATCTTTGCAATTTTGTGTTAACGTAATGAAGAATAACAATATTGTAATAAAATATAAAGCACAGTTTAAAAATTGCTCACATTTATTGTAATTACCTAGCGTTGCCCGGGCAACGATTAGATCATACAATATTAATCATTAAACAGTGGATCATTTCTCTAATTTTAGATCTGAATATATTTAACTCATTCAGATCTAAAAGTAGTGTAACTAAACTCACCATTAGTGATTCTGCCTTTCTACCTACTGTTGAATTAAAATTTATGTTAAATTAAATGAAAGCAAATCACTTTGTAAAACACCATAATCAAATTTATGTCATTAAGTAGATACCTTGACAATAGTGATGCAACGAATACTACTTTTACGAATACGAATAACTTGGCAGAGTAATTCACACTCATTTATTTAACTTTTTTCTGTTTATTTTATTATACTAATAATTAAAATTTACAACTGACAATTTTTTATGGAGAAAACACAACATCTGTAGATTCCCTGGTGACAGGCAATTTCTTTTTTCAGTTTGGATGTTGCCAACCGTTAAAAAAGCATGCTTACGAGAGGACATTTTATTTAAATTTAGTTCCTTTTACAGCTAACACACATAATTGCAATTATACAATTTACAATATACTTGCACACTTACCCTGTGCTTTCGACTGTCAAATACTGAAACTACTAAGAAAAAGAATGCGTATTAAATGAAAAAATTCGAGGTTCATAGTACAGTACCACAAAATTATCTTTGCCGGTGGCAAAAATTGGAACTACAATTTATACATAGACATTTTGACATTTCTATGACATATTTGTTCACCACCAGCGATACCACCGCCGGCACAGGTAAGTTTGTGGCATTTCAATAGGGAATTTCCCTGAATTCCCCATCGCGTCTTGTCATTGCGGCTAAAGCGTTCGGATACAGAGGTGCGTGCGACACACGGTATAATCAAACAGAGATGCGTACAAAAGTTTTTTTTAATAGTATTCGTATTCGTAAATAGTTATTCGCCAAATACGAATATTCGGCAAATTTCTGCTATTCGGCGAATACGAATATTCGTATTCGTTGCGCATCGATACTTGACAACTGCTTCTTCGATTTTTTTTTTTTTTTAACAAAAATATGTTTTTTAAATGTGATATACAGTGGTTCTATATGTTCAGTGTCATTGCGCTTTAAAATAATATTTGACAGTTAAATTGGTGCTGCCAGCCTACAAATTTTGTGGTTTCATTTTTAATAATTTCTACTCTTAATTGACAGACTATACGTATTGGAAATGTTGTGTAGATTTAATCGTTGGTAAGTACTTCGTGAGTTGCTTTCAATATTACTTTGAAGCAATACGTCTTAATCTGAAGTTGAAGAGGCTGTGAATATCTTCTACGAATGAAGGTTATTATAAATATGTTATATAGAGCATGAGCGGGAGCATTGAACTAATCTATACGAGACATTATCACAAACCATTATTGTACTGAGGTTAGAATTTTTGTGATTATAGATAACATTCTGCCATTGAAAATAAATACTGAATAATGAATTGTGTTTTATTTTGTGAATAATAAAATAATACAAGACTGCTAACTCTGTACTTACCAATGTTGTGTTTTGAAAAGGTTTGGTTGTAAAAGGGAAATTTAAGAAAAACTCGTGAATTATTTCAACGTGGGACAATTTTCTTTTCTGGGAGATTAGACTTTGCAGTTGTTAACTTACATACAGGCATCACGCTACAGAATTTCAGAAAACTTCATAAAAAATGGCAGAGGAACGATGGTACAAATAATAGAGATTATTCTTTTATAAATATTTATTTTTAAAGTAAAATAATAACATTTTTATTTTAAGACTAGTTGAATTACAGTCAAAACTTAACTTAAAATTCATTTGGAAAATTCCTAAAGGCTAATATAGTTTGGAAATAACTAGCGTCGTAGCGGCAAATCATCCTGAAGGCATTAAAAGGGGATTACTGAATCGGGAACAGCTATTTTATATATCTATTGGTAAACATCTCGATGACCAAATAAAATACCCTAAGAGGAGAACTAATCTAACTTCTGTCCAAATGGTTATACAAAAATGGCGGCCAAGATGGAACCTATATTTGTTACTTATATTAAACTGAATAATAACCATGGAAACTGCTGCCATTTTTGTATGACTGTTTGCACAGAATGTTCAATGTGTATTTGGATCAGTGTGCCAAGACCTCCTGAATATTTTGTTTAGTATTGGAAATGTCTATATAAAATGAACTTTCGACATAACTGTAGAATGTTCCAAAGGTGAGTACGGGTAACTGTTGTATTACATATTCCCTAAATATATTTATTCTCTTACAGTTAGGAATTTGGCAAGTTAGTTGACATATACATACAAAATATTATTTATTCACCCTTCATCATTACACATACTGAGATTTATCCCCGTAGAAATAATAATAAATTTAGCAGCATTTTTACAGAATAATTAAAATATGTAATACTTTTACTAAAAACGGGAAACTTGAGGTACCAATCCAACTTAGCTTATTCATATTTGCAAGATAGGCTGCTAAGACGGAAACCTCCAGGCATAGCCGTAGAAATGGTAGAAAAGTATAAAAGGTAGGAATCCGAGTATTAAAAATAGGAACACCCAATAAAACACACAAGTCATGCACAGCAATCCACAACCCAAAATATACATAAATTCACGGTTTTGTGCCAAAACTTCACAAAATATCATCAAAGAAAAATGAACAATACTGCCCAAGAGACACCACAATGAATATTCTCCTTCACCCATTAATATTTATACTCAATAGCTCACAACACCAAACAAGTAAAAACATTTGTATGAAATGTCACCCATCTCCATCACAGTTATCTGCCCTTCCTCGCCTCGACACTAAAAATAAAATCAGATCCCACATAAGTTGCATGATCTTTCGGTGCTTATAAGTAAAAACAGACAATGAATAATGTAAAAAGATTCAAGAAATCTCATTTAAAACCCTAATTAGTTTTACCACCTTCTTCTTATTATTATATTATTGACATTATTTGGGCAGTATGGTTTATTCTTTGATGATATACACAAAGGAACATACAATAAATATAGGAAACTTCAAGCGGTAAGCGACACAATTGAAAAATTGCACACATTCAGAAGAAGCTTAGAAATATTATTAAAATAGATAATATTTGAAGAGTGAAATAAACCATTCGAGTGACATCTTCACAATATTATACTTGTCGTGTTTATAAATGCATAAATTAACAGTATAGTCATTACTTACCAAGTGAGTATAAACTCACAGAAATCTAAAATCTACAAAGAAATGTTTATTTTACTGCATAAGATATCGTACTTACATATATATTAACTTTCTTTTAAGCTTTGTAGAAATAGTTGTAATTAATTCATATTAAATAATTTTTTTGTAATTATTACTTTGCATGGCGGCTGATCTACCTAACCTTTTGAACGCCGAGCTCCCGCTACCTAATGCCCTCGCAGTGTGCCGAGAAGTGTGCCCTCCCACCAACAGAATGTCAGATTACCATATGGATACGCCAATTGGTGCATTTGGCGCTAGATAAGTTAAGGCATTTAAAAAGAATTGCGAAAATGAAAATTTTGATTTAATATTATTTTTTTTTAAATATGCCTAACCATCATTTCTGCAAACTTTTGGTTTTACTTTTTTCATCTCAAAAGTTAGTATTGTTACTTTGGGTGGGTTTATTTCTCTCTTCAGTTGGAGCGGCCTTATTCAAGCTTGATCGGCCGCGGCTGCAGGATATTACTGATGCTGTTGCCGAGATACACGAGGTGTGCCCCCACCAGGTTGTTGGTTAGTAGGCCGGGCAGAAAGCAGACGTACAGCACCGTCAGGTAGGTCAGCATCATGTTGCTGGCGCTCGCCCCCACCCAGGCAAAAGTACTCAGTCCCATTATAAGGATGGCGTAATACTGAAAAATTACAACAATATTCATTCGATGTTTTTCGAAATTCTAAATCTTTTGCACAGATTCTAAGATAGTATATAAAGTATTGAATTTTAGCAGAGAAAGGAAGGAAGTTGAAGTGAAACTCAATTATAATAATTATTATTTCAATTTGGTAGAGCAAATCTGCACTTTATATTAATTTGTAAAATAAGAATTAGTCATCAAACATAAAGATTGTTCAAAATTCTTGAATACTTTCTCAGAAATGTTACAATGAAATGTGTAGGTAGGAATATTATTATCAGATTTAATTTAATTTGTAACTTTCTGATAACCAGTAATAATAGAATACTAAACAAAGTAACATTTGGAGAAATACTTTTATTTTATTTTATCTGCAATCTTTTGATTATTAAACTAATCTAAAGATAAAAATACTTTTCGCAACATGCATACAATCATTAATTGAAATGTAAGGCAATTGAACTTCTACTAACAAAAGGCTTATAAAGGATCTCACCATTCGTGGACTGGATTCCCTCATTTTATAGAATGATTCGATTGTATAGTATATCCAGTTGTAATATAGAACCATGCTCTTGCAGATTTCTTCAAACAGTTTTTCCTTATTCTTGTTCCATGAGTCGGGAGTGTAGATATGTTTGATCAGTACAGGAACGAAATAATCCATCAACGTCACTATGAGTCCTGTTGTAGCTAGGATGGTGAATATTGGAGGGTCGAGCAGCCAGAAGAAGACGAAAATGGTACTAATTACGCCGAAAATAAGGGCTGGGTACCATTGCTTCTCCCATATCAAAACTGAATGCAGCGGTAATACTGCTTCTCGCCATCCTTCCAATTTTCGCTTTAGCTTTTTGACTTGCCTTTCCTAAAATGAAAAATAAAAACACTCGTGTGATTTTCATCGATTGATAATCATTATTAGATAATTTGACAGATGGGGTCATTGCTGCAACATAATCACGTGAATGAAGTAAATCAACATTTTATAAAAGAAAATATTTACATGATCGTTTATCTGGGTATCTGCCATTATTTATTCAAACTTTGACAAAGAATACCGAGCCGCAAAGAAAACAAAAGGAGCGAACGCCTTTTTCAAATGACAGTTGACAAGCGTTGTTTTCATGCATACATTTCTAATGCGTAATTTGAAGTTACTTACTAGCCAGCGAAAGTATAAATGGGGGCATAAGTGAACAAAATAAAATAATGGATTTCTTTGAGCTCATAAAGGCTGAGCTCCAGCAATTTATTACCTCTGCCGTTAAATTTTCGCACGACTGATTCTACTTTTGAAATATCTTCCCTGTTTTTGAAAAAAATGTTTTTGTAAAAAATTGAATTTTGAAAAAAATTGTTATTGTGTTACCAAATAATGCATTTATATATTTAAAAAAAAAGGATATACTCTAACATAAGTAGTTTTCCCAGAGTAACGTTTTGCCAAGAATAGCTACTTATATTCGAGGAAATATATTGCATACCAGGCTACTTTCATTCAAAAACTGGTTTATTTCTCTTTGTGTTACAGTAAGTACATATATTTGTAAAGTCAAATAAATGTTTTTTATAATTAAAAATAAAATAAAACTCACAACAAACTACATTCTAGAAGAAGAATCAATACAAAATGTGTTATTATTTTTAAATGTCTGCTCTTTATGAAACGAAAAGCAAAACTCTTATCTCATTGTTTATTTTATTTCCAATCAAATAAGATTTATTTTAGCAACAAACATTTTTACGATGCAAAATCCCATAAAATTAAAGTATGTCATGTGCCTATTGGCCATGGTGATATAAACGTTAAACGTGTACAAAATTTTCATGGCCGATAGACACTTCAGTCAATCGAAGAGTTTACTTCCAAAAAAATATTATACAGGGTGGCACACTTAACAGCACGTATCCGAAGGATTTTAAGCAGCGATTATTGAACATATAAAAATTGTTAATGTCTGATGATATTTTTTTCTATTATAAACAAAAAATATATTTTTCCATCACATGTCACCAGGGCCGGATTAACCATGTCGGGGCCCCTAGGCAATGCACGTCTCGGGGCCCCCTTACCAATGGCGGACTAACGGGGAGGGGGGGGGGGGGTTGAAGGCCTCCTTGTTTCCTTGATCAAATACTTAACAAGGCTTTAAGGGGGGAGGGGGGGGGGGATAAGGTTTTAAAACTTTTTTTTATTTTTTTCTGAATGTAAAACATGTTAGTATATTGAGTATTGTGCCAAAATTTCAAATAAATCGGAGCAAAACTAACGATTCAAGTATATTTCGAGTATAAAAAATTTAAAATCAGTTTTTTCGCAAACAACATTTCTGAAGTTCACGACCATCATAACTCAAAATCTTGACTCGACTATATAATATAAACCACACACGGCACCTTTCACTTCAGATACTAAGTAATGTTGCAACAACTAGAAGGAAAGAAAAGTAAAATTCAACAATGTTTATATATTTAAATGACAAATGATACAATTTAACTTTGTTTGTTTACATTTGCATATATATAGGTAGTATACATTTGCCCTGAAGAAGGAACGGTCGTTCTGAAACCGGTCGGATTTACTCAAATATAAAAGTGGTTCAAACAAAGTTAAATTGTTAATGGTAATGGAAAACCACAAAGTTATAGCTACATTCAAAAGTTTATATATTTGTTTTAATTAAAGACTTTTTATTTATTATTTGTGCATGATGTGAACATTAGTTATTTATTGGGTTATAACCTAATTATTATAATTTGTTGTTTTCTTTAATGCGTGTACCTAATGTTATTAATCTGTAAATGTTCCTAATAAAAAAATTAAAACTCTTGAACGCTGACTTTTTCCGAAACTTCGTTGCTCACTAATTGAAGCAAGTCACTTTTTCTCGGGACGCGGGGCCCCTAGCCGATGCGGGGCCCCTAGGCAGTTGCCTACTCTGCCTTAGGGATAATCCGGTACTGCATGTCACACTGAGTAGGCACAAGGTCGGATCCAGCTTTGGCGCCAGGGGGGTCACATAGTCGTGGTCAAGTCACAAGAAGTTGTAATTTAATTTTGATAATAATAGATACAAGTAAAAAGTAGGTAGGTAGTTTTGATAATAATAGATACAAAAAATATATAAAAACATTATGTTTAACAATTTTAATTAATGGTCCACCTAGGTCCTGGACCCAGCCCGGGGGGGGGGGGTCATGACCCCCCTGGATCCGCCCTTGAGTAGGCAGGAGAGTAGCACATTTATAGCCTAGCGTATCTGATAGGCGTTGTCTCATTCTAGCAGCACGGTAACGCACAAATCAGCGGATGTATCGCTTAAAACCCGTCGTTACATATAGGGATGGGATCAATGACTACTAGGATTTAAAAATATTTTTTTTTGCTTTAGAAAAAGTGTATCATCGGACAGCGGAATGACATTAAGAGTGTATAACCAGCAAATCATAATTCCGATTCCGACTCAGTAGGTATAAAGTAGATACCAACATTAAAAAACAATTTGTTATATTTTTGAATTAAAACTTTTAAACTTTTTAAAAGGGTAATGCCAACAGTATTCGATGCGAACGGTGATCGGGCGAGGTGAACAGTTTTATTTTTATTCGTGTTATTGTAATAATATTAATGGACTATTTGTCCGTAAATAAATAAATAAATTATATACAGCGGGTACCCGGCATGCGTTGCAAGGCCACTGTAACCTCGGGTCAACTAAACTGTAATGGTTCCATCCCAAGTCCCGGGAAACTACATTATAATGCAAGCGCCTGCACTATATAACATTATATACACCGTGTACCCGGCATAAGTTAGTGAAGTTTTACTTCAGTCGTGTGGTCTAAAGCACAGTCGTTTTTTTTATATTTTGGTTTTTTGTTTTTTAATTGTAGTTTACCATTAGAGTGGAAGATACTCTCAGTATTGCCTGGTGTAAGACCACCATTCAGAATTGAAACATTGCTTGAAATGGCTTTAGCCGTGTTTAGTGACCAGATTTGAATAGCCAGGTACTTCCCCACCTTTCTCTTCCCTATCTCCTTCCCCTCCCCACTACCTTCAGCCTCACAACATACCTCAATTGGGGATGTCATATTCCCACTGGCTCTAGAAGGGAGCAGTTGGGACTCTTATGGGGTATTCATGAAAAAAAAAAACAAGTAATATTCAGTTGGATTGTAAAAACGGTCTCATTTTGAAATATTTATTCGTGTGCATAATTTTTTATTTTATATTTATGTGAATACCGCACAAGGGACCCAAATGCTCCCCTCTGGGGCCAGTGAGACTATGCCATAATTATGGGGTATATTGTGAGACTGAAGGTGGTGAGGAGGGGAAGGAGATGGGTAAGAGGAAGGCGAGGAATTACCTGGCTATTCAGATCTGGTCACCAAACATGGCCATAGCCATTTCTAGCAACGTTTCAATTCTGAATGTTGGTCTTACACCAGGGCGATACTGAATGTATCTTCCACTCTGGAACGAGAGGAAAATATATTATTTTTAAATGAAATAATTGTGAAATAATCCAAATTAATCAAATAAAATTTATTTGCCAATGCCGGGATTCGATCCCACGACCTTCGGATTGCGAGTTAAGAGCCTTACCCCTTGACCAAGCCGGCCGTCAATAGGTAGTTTAAGTAATTTGGAAGGCGGGTATGGGTACCGCCGCCTCGGGAACCATGTATTGGATTATCAACACCTCTGCCCACCAACTACGTCGAAGGCCGGATCGGGAGAGGCTGTTGTTTTTTACAATCGCTCGACACACTGCCTATCTCTTTTTTGGAGATGCTGTGTGGAGGGTCGTTTTAGGGAAAGGTAGGAGAGGATCTTCTGAGAAGGAAAGGGGTATTAGGGGTGGGTAGAAATCGGGAGGTCAGCGTGTCCAGGAGAACGGATGTGTGAATCCATTCCTCCCACTGCGGTGCGAGGCGATGTTCCGAGAGAGTAAGGCTGGAGAAGTCAAAGGGACTCCCTCAACCACTTTCTCCAGATCCCACCTGCCATGCAGCTGGTGGGCAGACGCATCTGCCGTCAAGACCTGAACAAACCTCACCCCATGAACCCAGGCACCCCTGCTAGTCGCCAAACATTGCGAACCACTTGGGATGACCTATGGCATACGAGTTGGTAATCTAATAAATGGTTTTCGGGGCGGTGGTATCCATACCCGATTCTTGTGTTTGTTATTTTTGTAATACGAAAAATGCATGTAAAAAAGGCCTACCCTCACACCCCCCCCCCACCAATAACCCCCCCTCCACCCACGCCTCCTTTACCCCCCCCCCCCCCCCCCCCTCAGCCACCCCCTTCACCTCATCCCAACTCTTCTTCAACCTCCATCCCTTGGGAGCTGTTAGACTCTTGTGCGGTATTCATATAACAATAATTTACAATAATTTTTTTACATCTTTTTTGGAGCAGTTGTGACTCTTGTGTGGTATTAACATAGCAATAATTTACAATAAAAATTTTAAAAAATATATTTTTGGAGCAGTTGGGACTCTTGTGCGGTATTCAGATAACAATAATTTACGATAAAAAAATATTCGAATTTTTAAAAAATTTTGCATAAAAATATTCAATGAACATGAAATTTTGTGTTTGGTCAACCTGTAGATTTTACAAACATGAAACAAGGAAATTGTGTCAAAGTTTCGTTTTCAATTCATCATTTCAAAATGTTATGATATGCGTTTGGCGGCGGAATGAGCTCTGAAATTCTTTGTTGCGTGCTTTGAGAAAAATGGTAAAATGCGAAGATGTAAATTAATTAATATTAAATACTTCCTAAAATTATTTTTCGATCAAAATTATTTATGATTTGTCAATAATGTCTTAGCACAATAAGTATGTAAAAAAAACTGAAATATATTAGTTTATAAGTGCGCAAATAAATACACAAACTGACCAATTTTCATCAAGAAACACATGTATGTATATATTTTTTAATGATTTTATTTAAACTAAAATTAAAATTCTAAAATGTATGTTTCCCAGATAATGTATTGATTTATTTTACTGCTTGATTATATGATTTGAAATGGGTGTGGTATAATACAAAATCTTTTTTGAAAATTTAACAAATCTGCCAATGACCTATGGTATAACCTTATTATACTAAAAATAAACATTTTTTCTCAAAATTTAATCGTCATGCGAATCTTAATATGCGAGGGATGTTCAGAAAGTAAGCGTACTGTGACCATAACGGGCTGTGGGTGTTTTTTGGGGTTTTGCGGTACTGAGTGGTAGGAGGTCTCCTGACCAAAACGAGCATCGCGGGAACGTGGTGTTATGTAAACTCACGTTGTAGTGTCCAGTTGTGTGAAAGATGTCGGGAAAAATCCCGCCAAATGCTGTGATCCGCTTTTTACTCACGGAAGGAATAACACCTACAAGAAAAAAAGGTGAGGATTTCTAAGCTCTATCGTGAAAGGAGATTATAGTGGGTGACTCATTACTTGCCTGGAAAAAAAACAGTCGTCAAAGTGGCATCACACCAATTCCCCATCTGACAAAAAATTGAAAACCACAAAAACAATCATGGCCTCAGTGTTTTGAGACCGAAAAGGCATCATTCTGGTCGAATTTTGACCTCAGGTTGAGACCATCATTGCACAACAATATTGTGTATTCTGAAAGAACTCAAAACGAGCATTAAAAATAAAAGTAGGGGAATGCTGACCAGAGAAGTGCGCTTTTTTTCACGAAAACGTCCGTCCTCACACAGCCTTAGCAACCAATACGAACATGGACTCATTTGATTGGGATGTTTTGAACCACTTACCGTAATCCCCTGACTTGGGGTCTTCAGATTATCATCTTTTCACCTCCCTTAAGGCATATATGGATGAAATTAATTTTTAAACCGACGAGCAGGTACAGAAAATGATTTTTAAGTGGGGAAAGGAGCTGGCGGGAGAATTCTTCGAGGAGGGCATAAAGAGACTTGTGCCACGGCTCACCACATGCATTGAACGGGATATCGATTATTCGAAAAAATAGTCAACAAGTGTATCAATAATATCGTGTAAATTTTTTTTAAATACGCTTTTTCAAAATAATATAAAAATTCATTACACTTACTTTCTGAACATGCCTCATATAAAACAAAGTCGGGTTAGTTACACTATTTATAACTCGAGAATGGCTGAACCGATTTTGATGATCTTTGATTTGTTGGATTTTTCTCCGCCCTGAATAACAGAATAACTATTAAAACATCCCAAAAATTCACGAAAAAGAAAGTTATGAAGAAAATTCATTTCCTCATACATTTCGTATGGAACGAATTTTCATTTGAAAGAGCTGCATCAATATTGTGTTAGGTATAATATTGAAGTTTGCGTGAATTCCAATAATTCAAAAACATCAAATGTCAATGCGCTGATTGTTTTTAAACATATCATGCTGCCTCTCTTTCTTACACACTAAATGTCAATAGTCGAAAATGAGACAAACGGTGAACGTATGTCTGCACAACTCCAGGAAAACAGCCACTTTTTTTCAAAACATTCAAGGTGCATTGCAACGTGGAGTATTGCAATTCGGTGAAGTTAAATACATCTGCAAATTTGTCAGTCAGTGATATGGCGGTTTTTGGCGTTCAAACTACAAATAAAAGACGATGAAATCACACGCTATCAAGTTGGTGAGCTACAATGAGGCGATTTGGCGTATATTCTCATTCCTCATTCATTTTTCAATTTGCCAATACGATCTGTTTTCCCGAACGTTGCTATACTCTGAGATACCACGTTATTACACTTGGAACGCTTCGTCCAAGTCGGAAGCACGGCGATGTGGTTACTGATCATCCGGTTGTGCGTTCTACTGATGCTCTTGGTCGCATTTACACAGTTCATCTAAAAAGTGACGAATGCTTCTAATTTAGGTTGTTGCAGGTGAATGTTTGTGGGCCGACATCGTTTGAATCACAAGTCAATGGTGTAGTGTGCCCAACATTTCGTGTTGCATGTCAGTAAGTCAATTTGCTTGAAAACGATATTCATTGGGACATGACAATCGCTGAAGCAATTGTTTCTGCATCTCCAAATCTGATACGCACATTATTTGCTATCATTATTTCAACATGTTTCCCATCGAATCCACGTGAACTATGGAACAAGTACAAGGATGACATGTCAGAAGACATTTTACATCGGATTCATTTCAGTTCAGGGAATCCTGATCTCATCCTGAATCCTGAAGACATGTGTTACCTCATGTGTGGCAGTTTGTTAGTCAAGTTAGGAATACCAACGCCAGATCGTGGAATGAACGATGCTTTCAATCAAGAATTGGAACGTGAACGTGAATATGATCAAGATGCATTGAACCAATCAGTTCGAACGAATGTACCACTGTTGAAGCCCCAACTGATGGAAATGGTGGCTTATTTTTTCTTGATGCGCCGGTGGAACTGGAAAGACATTCTTCATGTCATTGATTTTGGCCACCGTTCGTGCGAGATCCGAAATTGCTTTAGCACTCGCTTCTTCAGGAATAGCAGTCACGTTGCTAGAAGGATATCGAACAGCTCATTTAGCATTGAAATTGCCGTTAAACCTTCAAACGACCGAAAAACGAATATGCAACATTACGAAACACTCAGCAATGGCCAAAGTTTTGGTAGCAAGTGAAATAATCATCTGGTATGAATGCACAATGGCGCCCAAACGCTCATTGGAAGCACTCAATGGAACTATGAAATATCTGCTTAATGACTCAAGATGTTTTGGAGGCATAATGGTTCTACTTTCTAGCGATTTCCGCCAAACACTACCAGTCATTCCAAGATCGACCGCTGCCGATGAAATAAATTTCCTCAAATCATCGACTCTGCGGAGCTATGTGAAGAAACTTCAACTGACAATAAATATGCGAGTTGCATTGCTAAACGATCCATCTGCCGAAGACTTCTCCAAGCAATTGCTGACCATCGGTAATGGCCGTGTCCCTGTCGAAGAATCGAACGGATTGATTTCGTTTCTGCCGAACTCATCAACAAAGTGTTCCCGAACATCATTGCTAACCACAAAAATCACAATTGATTTAGTGAACGAGCAATTCTTGCAGCATAGAACAAAGATGTGGATCACTTGAACTTCATAATTTAAAATCAAATCGTTGGTCCATTGTGTAAATCTATCGACTGTGTAACAAACACAGACGAAGCAACGAACTATCCAACTGAATTTTTAAATTCATTGGATCTCCCTGGCTTGCCACCACACAATTTACAACTGAGGTTGGCTCGGTAGTCATCATTCTTCGAAATCTAAACCAACCAAAATTATGTAACGGAACGCATTTTGTAGTGAGAAAAATGGGCAATGTGATTCACGCGATGATAATCAAGGGAAAGTTCAAAAATAAGGAAGTTGTCATTCCGAGAATTCCAATGATCCCAACCAATATGCCATTTGAGTTAAAACAAATATAATTTCCGATTCATCTTGCATTCGCCACGACGATCAACAAATCACAAGGCCAATCCTTGGATTTTTGTGACCTGAATCTAGAAAACGAATGTTTCTCTCACGGTTAATTATACGTAGCATGTTCACGTATCGGCCAACCATCAGCTTAATGTCGTATATCACGAGGTGCTTCAATGAAGGGAATCGACCCAAGTGCAACCCATCCAGCAAATAGTTTAACAGAAAGTAGTACAATAATGCCACGTGAATCATTTCGATTCGCTTTAACTCTTCAATTCCCAGTGTCACCTGGTGTTCCCAGTGACACAAGTTTGGTAATTTTTTTCTACCATATCGAAATTTTATTTTTAATTTCTACTACTACCATAGTAAAGGCAAGTAGTTACTCTATTCATTATTTTTTTTCTGGCAACACTAGCCACATGCCATTTATCAAATTAATTCTCGTGTTTCACGCGAAATTGGAGAAGTTTGAGTTTGTGTGATCTCTTGCGACATAAAGTGAAATAAAAATGCCTAAGCCGTAAGTATTATTTTTTTTCTTATTGTATACAATAAATGAATAAATAAGCTTAAGTACAAATGTATTTTATGACAAAAATAATTTATAGAATGTTTGTTAAAACGTTGGAAATATGCCATGTCACCTGTGGGTGACACTGGGCATTGTAACTATTCAATTGGTATAATGACTATTGTTAGAAATTCATTCTAATTAATAAATAACTGTACCGTTGTTTACATTTTGACCTTATCGCTACGTTGTGATGGTGTTTTATAATTTGTTTACGTATTACAGGTTGACGTTAGATGAGATTGTGGAGGAATTGCAGACCAGGGAGGACCCAGGCGATATTATTTAATTTCCTCCTGATGGATGTTGTGGTGATGGACGAAGATAGTGGAGATGAAAAAGAGGCTAATATTCTTCATCTTCCCAGTCGCGTGTTTCGATGTCTAGTAGAATTCCAAAATAGACCTTCCATCTCTGTAGAAAATAGTGTACATTACTTGAAGAAGAAGGAAATGATATCGACGTTCCAGCCTCGAAGAAAAAAAAGAAAGGACAATAATATAGAAAATGGTACAACAGTCTCAGCAATACTTTTATTTCTTGTGGTAAGGGAGACGAGAAGTATTTTCTAATTTCAAATAATTGCGAGAGCGGAATGCTGGGGGTACAGGTACTATTCGGGAAAACCGTCTAGAGAACTGCAATTTTCCACACTCAAATGACATGAAGAAAGTGACGTGTCATAAAGTTTCTGAGAAAATCATTGCAGCTAAATGGCATGAAAATAGTATTGTCACCATTGCATCTAACTGCCATTGATTGAATCTTATCTCGAAAGTAGAACGAATTAGATATGTGGATAAAAAACTGGCAAAAATTCAAGTAGATTCCCAGCAATTATCAAGATGTACAATAAGTACATGGTTGGGGTTGACCGTTTTGACAAAAGCGTTCAACCCAGGAGGGTAGCTCTTCGCGGCAAATAGTGGTGGTTCCCTCTGTTTGCTTTTGGTTTAGATGCAGCTTGCCAAAATCATGGCTACTCAAAAGACAGTCGGAAAACAACTGGAACTACTGCGATTTCCGGCGAAATATCACAATCAAATACTTGGAAACATATGGAAAGCCTCCGATCCTCAAATTCGATTGTGACATACCTCTGCAGATAAGAGTGCCTACCGAGGTATTTGTGCAGGAAGTGTTGGCGATCACTCGCAAATCGACTACTCTCAACGAATATGTGGATATTGTTACCAACGCACCAGAAAACTGTGTGCCAAGTGCATTGGTTTGCATCTAAAGTGTTGGTACAGCTTTCACAATAAATAAGTGCTCTGTTTATCTATAATTATAAAACCTTACATAAATAAATATTATTATAAAACTGTTATTTTATTCGTACAGTAAGAATAAGTAAAATGCTGTTTCCTCTTCAGAGCCTTCAAGCAAAATGCCCAGTGTCACCTGTAGGTGACACACCCATAATTAAGGGTGGGGGTAGTTTATTTTTATTTTTTATATTTTTTTGTCTTAACCTATTATACGTAAGCTATTTTATTTGTAGAGAAAAGAAAAATCTTTATTAACTTTGATATGGGAATTGAAGGGTTAATAAAGCAAATGCCTTGCTGCCACGCGAATTACATTTCTTAATTCATTTTAACTTTAAAAAAATGAAATTAATTCAGCTAATAAGTTAACACAACAGTTATTGATTCTGAGGCGGTAGGAAGTTTTCCGGGTCAGCTAGTACTAGATAAAAGAACAATCTTTCGAAATCCATTTATAATTTTTTGTGGAAAAGAGTCGATACGTCTAAAATCTGATTTAAAAATGACAAAATTAATTTAATTTTAAATTTCTGGTTTTCTCTGGTAATACCCTCTTAACATTTTATACTCCAAATACGCTCAGGAATTGCTGGTAAATCCTTTGGATATGTGCTGTTACACCCTGTATATTTATACATCTTTGTTAAAATTCACTCAACCTCAGGAAAGCCTCTGTTGTAAAAGTTGATTTATTGGAATATTAACAGTTATTATTTATATTAAATGACACAAAATACAGACGATAAGACAACTAAAATTAAATGATGTGGGCTCAAACAACAGAAGCTGTGCTTTTCACAAAAACGGTTCTCTACAAATTATCCAAATATTATTTATTATTATTATTAAGAGAAGAATGTGAAAAATGATAATGTTTTGTAGTTTTTTTTTCATATTCCGAAATATGAGTTCTATTTTTGTTTTGTTTTATTAGTGCCAGTAGGTAGCTACATCTCTGTTTCCTCCCTCCTACAACATGGGTCTCTTAGAAATCCGTGTTCACTCCTTTATCTCCTCAAAAAGACCCTCCTCATAGCATCCCCAAAGATGACACAGGCCAAGAGGAAGACTATATCTCTCGGGCCTCCTGTGTGAATATATAAAAAAAATTAGAGTGAGTAATTCACATAAAGAAGTGAAACTAGAAAATCGCTAGTGTCGTTTCTTTTGCCTGTTTATTTTAAAGTGGTTTGAAGATTGGATATTGATTTACAAAAAAAATGTTTATTTTTTTTGTATTTTGTTGGACTCGAACTTCCATCTGCTGGATCTCTCTGGCCGCTAAGATTTGCAAAGCACTATACCGCTGCGCTATGGTACGCGCTCGGCGAGGTGCGAATTTACGCATTATATTCTGACGACCCGTAAAAAAACAAAGCGGCCAATGAGCGCAGACCTATCGTCGTTTACGTTTTATATCTCAACCAATAGGAGCCTTAAGCGCAGTTTGATGCTTCGGAGATTCCGTAGTGAATCATTTCCCTTCCATCCGAATTTCAAATCACTCTAACGGGGCTAAGGAAGTTTCACTTTAAAAATCGTTGGGAATATATGGCAAGTGATATGCTGAAATAGGCCAAGCCAAATAACGCTAGCGCTTTGGTAGCTGAGTCTATCACTAGCATTATTGTGTAGGCTGCATGGCGCTTTGACCAATTTTCCTTTCCAGCGTCGATATATACTGGTGTTCAAAATGAGTGAATAATTAATGCAGTATGCATTTTATGTACCAAAACGCAGGGGTCAATAACTATTATTCTTAATACCTCAATCCTTATTCTTAATACCTCAATAACTATTATTCTTGATACCTCAATCTGTTTACTGGTGAGCGATGAATCACCTTAATGCAGTAAAGATTGACTATTAAATTTATTAATTTATTTAAAATATCTATACCTTCCCGTAAATCCAGTTAACCTTCATTATACTTTTTGCACCCGTATTCTCGAATTGTAATATTATGTAAAAACTTCCTACTTCTTCTGGCGCTAATCTTAATTGAAAATATGTGTGTTAATAAGTCACCAGTTTTAGGTTAGAATCTATATGTCTTAGTCATAAGTCACTAGCTATAAGTCTTAGATGTAAGTCACTAGTTATAATTGTAAATCTTAGTTGTAAGCCAGTAATATAAGTAGCTATAAGTCTTAGATGTAAGTCACTAGTTGTAATTGTAAATCTTAGTTTTAAGCCAGTAATATTAATTCTTTTATATATTATTTGTACAGCGCCCTTGAGGTGATTTTCCACGAAAACGGTGCTATATAAATTAGCCAATTATTATTATTAAGGTAGATAATATTAGTCACAACAAATAAAACAAGTATAGTATCAGGAAATCTTATTATTTAATAATTGCTGCATTTCTTTTGACAATGGCAATTTGATTGGTGAAGTTCGGTTATTAAATTTATCCCTTAGCCATTGTTTTCCTTTTGCATCTAATATCACTTTGGAAAATAGTGCTGAACCAACAATGATATTCGTAATCTTGATATATTTTTCCATTTCTAAAATGAAAGCTGCAAAAGAAAATAAAATAGTTAATATATATGATTTTTCTAATAAAATAATTTCATCACATAATTTTGCATTGATGTTGTATTTGAAACAATATGTACCTATTTGTTTCCACCATTGTTCATTTCTTTTGGCGCCAGTTCCAAAATACACATTGTTTTGATAAATCTTGAGTTTGTTTTTATCAGTAGATCCCATCAATAATGAAACAATCATATTAGGGCCGAAAGATTTTGGGTGGAAACTTTGTATTCCTCTCAAGAAAAGCTCTACATCATCAGTGAGATCATGTAAATAATCTGAATATCCATTGTTGCTGAAAATATCAAACACAATAAGTAAACTCGTTGAGGTGTAAAAACTAAAAGTACGCTGGGGAAATCAGCTAATTATTACAACCAATCTGACAGTTAATACAAACAAAAATCTATTGTGACATTGTGGTAGGTACTATTCATTCATTTATAAGCTTGTTCTAATTTTAAATCATACTGAACAAAAGAAAGGCTTGTTCAAAATAGAATGTATTATTATTTAGATACCTACATACAATGACGTTATAAATTACATCTAGACTTCTCACAAACTCAAGATAGAATGTAGCAAGTAAGAAACACTCTTTATGTTTTCAGTAAATTCTTAATTCAAAAGTTATTCTTGTGTGATAAAGATAGACATTCAAAGAAAGTGTGTGTATGCACGATAGATATAGGACAGGGCGGCGTTTTTGTATTCGCACCAAATACGACATTCTACATCATGGATGTGATTGGGATGCTAAGATATGCTTACTCGCTTTTTTTTTTTTACATTAGCTCCACACAGGTGGCCCTGAGGAAAATAATTCCCCTCAGGGCCTATGTCATCTTTGGGAATGCTGTGGAGGGTCTTTTCAGGAAAGGAAGGAGAATAAGTTCTGGGAAGGAAAAGGGTATTAGGGGTGGGTAGGAATCTGGGGTCAGTATGTCCAGGAGTGAAGGAAGCATTAATCCATCCCTCCCACTGCAGTGCAAAGCGATGTTCCGAGAGGGTACAGTTGGAGAAGTCAAAGGGACTCCCTCAACCATTCTCTCCCGATCCGGCCTGCGGGTGGTGGGCAGATGCATCCGCCGCCAAGACCCGGACACACCTCACCCCATGAACCCTGGCACCCCTGCTAAGTCACCAAACGTAATGAACCACTTGGGGTGACTTTTGGCAGAGGTGTTGGTTATCCAATAAATGGTTCCCGGGGCGGCGGTACCCATTGAATGGCTTACACTAAGACGAATATGGAATGCTGTATGAGACGACCTACTGTCCTAGGTTGTCCGTATACTTGATTGTTGCTATGTTTGCTATTTCACTTTCTCTTTTGGCGCAAAAAAACTTCAGGAAAGAATTGAAATTATTATATTTTTTTATATTATTAAATGATTTGTATGTATTTACAAATGAAATGATATTCCTTGTCTTTAACTAATGTATGCCGTGTAATGGAAACATATCCTCATCACACATGAGAATATTTCGGAGCTTTTTTAATGCAATTTACTTACTGGTAGGACACAATCTTAAGTGACGCATGGCAGTTGAGTTTTTTTTTTAACCTTTTAGGCCTTGAGGAAAACAAATTCCCCTCAGGGCCTATGTCATCTTTGGGGATGCTGTGTATAGGGTCTTTTTAAGGAAAGGAAGGAGAGAAGAATTTCTGGGAAGGAATAAGGTATAAGGGGTTGGTAGGAATCGGGGGTTCAACGTGTCCAGGAAAGATGGAAGCATGAATCCATCCCACTGCAGTGCAAGGCAATGGTTCGAGAGAGTCCGGCTGGAGAGTTCAAAAGGTCTCCCTCAACCAGTCGCTCCCGATCCGTCCCGCCACGCTTCGATGTGTTTGCCCCACACGGAGGCAAACACATCCGTCGCCAAGACCTGGACAAATCTCACCCCATGAACCCACCAAACGTAGCGAATCACTTGGGGTGACCTACGGCAGAGGTGTTGGTTATCCAATAAATGGTTCCCGGAGCGGCGGTGCCCATACCCGCCTAACAAATTAAATTGGTGTATATATAGATCAACATTTTAAATGGAAAACACATATTTGTGAACTCGTCAAAAGGATTAGGAAATGTATTTATATATTTATTAGACTTAGAAATATTCTTAGCTTAGAAAACCTAAAAATAGTGTACTATGCAACTGTTCAATCTACATTGCAATATGGTATTATTGGCTGGGGAGGAACATATGACAATATTTTAAATCCCCTCAAAATAGTTCAAAGGCTGATAATTAACGTAATCTTGAGAAAACCGTCTAAATTTCCTACTGAAATTCTTTTTTCAATATTCAATGTGCCTACAATAGACAAAATCTATAAAAAATATTCAATACTTCAAATTTACAAAGAAATACAGTTAAATACTCGTAACTTCCAATTCAATACATCAGCAAGATACCAGAAAACTATTAAAATCCCTAAATTTAATACTAAGCACATTCTAAATTCCTATCTTTATCTGGGCATAATCTATTATAACAACCTCCCATTAAAATTAAAAACCATCGAAAATATGCAGGAATTTAAGCCCAAATTAAAAAATTACCTTAAACTGCTATAAAAGTCCCAAATATGTTTACTTTGTATCTTAAAGTCTGCTATTTTTTAATCATTCATTCCTTCTTTTTCTTTCATTTCTTTCATTTCAGTTTCTATATCTCTGAGTCTACTATTGTATAAACTTAAAACTTACATTATTCTTTCATTTATAATGATTTTTTAAATTTATATTATGATTTTTTAAACTCTTCAGGATTTTTATTATTAAATTTATACATGATTTTTTAACCTACTTATTATATACAATAGTTATTATTACTAAATCACACGATCTTTTAGTTTACTAATTGAGCCAGAACTCCCTCACCAAACACAAGAGCATTGTCTCTTTATGGTGAGGAAAGGCAATTTTTTATTTTTTTGTTAACCTTATGTAACTTATGTAACTGATGTAACTTTATATTTATTTTTAATAAGCATTGCCAATAAATAAAAAATATATAACGTCATTGTCTACATATTAGTTAAGAAGGGAAAATGGGTTGAGAAACAGCAGAGCTATAGTCATTTACTTTGGAAATTATCTATACAAGAAGTGCAGTGAAGAATAAATAAAAATCCGTAATACTTACTTAGAACAATTATCACAACATGATTGTGGGGCGGGATACGCAATTGGAGAGGTTTTGTCAAAATGATTACCAATGAATTGCCTTCTACATAAAGTTGTTGAGACATATCTTTTCATTATGTTATTTCTCATTTCTGCATTGCAGTAAGTTGTTTCAGATTTGGAATTTGCAACATTAATGTATCTGTAAAAGAAAAAAAGATTGAATGAATTATTTGGACGAATAATAAAAAATATGGAATTATATAAGGCATATTGTCCAGTATTCTGTTTGGTTTCGATTTGGCCACTAGATTTTTCCCTGTATGTTCACACATAATGTATTATGTAACCCATTTTTTAAAACAAAAATTATTTTTCTTCTATACAAGTAATACATAACACAGGATTTTGAGTGTACAGAGAAAGGGGGGGGGGGGGTTTCTGCATCTTCGGTCTCTTAGTGGTAGAAGAATAAGAGGTAAATCCAGCGCCGTTGAGGTGATTTTTCACAAAAAATGACGATGCATCTCTACATATTATAAATTAAAGTCTTCCGCCGCGTCTATTAAAAACTCAATACTGAATGGATTTTCATGCGGTTTTCACCAATGAGTGATTCATGAGGAAGGAATTCAATAGGTATATAATTTGTCAAGGTTTTGTGTAAATTGGTTGAAATATATAATATATAAAGGAGAATGTATGTAACGAGCAGGCTGGCAAGGGGGCGGTGTACAGTTTTATGCCGAGGTTGAAGGCCACTGTCTACATTTTATTTCGAAAACTCTGTGGGCTTGTGCGCACTAGCGGCCAGCCGCATCCGCGGTTCGGCTAAGCGGCTAGCCACCTGTCGCGGTTGAAAAAGGCGACTGGCCGCCATGGCGGAGAGCCGCTATCGAAGCCGCGGTAACATAAAACTGCGATGTCTCATCATTAATAAAATGGACGCTGTTAAAGTTAATTTCTTTTGAATAAATGATTTTTTTAATTTATTTTTTTTACAATAGCTCCACAAAGGAGGCCCTGAGGAAAATGTTTTCCCTCAGGGCCTATGTCATCTTAGGGGATGCTGTGTGGAGGGTCTTTTCAGGAAAAGGAAGGAGAGGAAGTTCTGTGAAGTATGAGGTTGTAGGGGTGGGTAGGAATCTGGGGGTAATTGGGTCCAAGAGTGACGAACGTATGAATCCATCCCTCCCAGTGCGGTGCAAAGCGATATTCCAAAAGAGTTCTGCTTGAGAGGTTCAAGGTCTCCCTCAACCAACCTCTCCGATCCGGCCTGCCAAGCAGCTGGTGGGCAGACACACCCGCCGCCAAGACCCGGACTAATGAACCCGGGCACACCTGCTAAGTTATCCGATAAATGGTTCCCGGGGCGGCGGTATCCCTACCCACCTCCCAAATTGAAATGAATACATACCAAGATAATTTTTTTCATTATCGACATATATTCATTTCCAAAAATATCCACTAGTTCTTCCCATTGTTTGAGTTTCAATTCATTGTTCTTATATGCTGCTCCTTCACAATTCCTAATAGCTTCTCGTTTTTAAATTTCACATTGGGGGGACAACTCAGCAGCGGCTAGCAGCTAACTAAACCCGAACTGCCTAGTGCGTATAGCCAATATGGCGGTCTGCCGCGAAGCGGGCCGCTGCCCTCCGTTCAACCGCCGCAGTTCAAATTTTTAGGCGGTGTAGTGCGTACAAATATGAGCGGTTGCATACTAAAATAAAAATTCGGCAGGCAGCGCGGTTGACCGCCTGCCTGACCGCTAGCCGCTAGTGCGCACAAGCTCTAAAGGTCTGGTTATACAGTGCATGAGCTAGTGTGCGAGTTGGCCGTGCGAGTTATCGCAGCGCAGCTACTTGCACAGTGTGACTGCATTATACGAATTACTATCATGTCAAACTACTCACATGCGTGTATAATTTTGATAGCGGAAATTTGAAATGCTGTGAAATAGCTCAGTCAGTGGGGGATAAAAAAGGCCTTTAGCTTGCGAAAGGTCGTGTAGTAGCGATTTTGATATATGTTGTTTAGATTGGGACTCTAAAGAAAAAAAATTTTTTTCGACCTTGGGGGGGTCGAGCTCGAGCCGCCATCTTGGATTGAAGGTTCCAAAATTTAGTTTTTTCAAAATAATTCCTCAACGGTTGATTTTACAACAAAATATCTATGGCAAATTTGAAGAAGACTAAATTACGTACATTTTTTGTTTGAATTTTTTTTTTATAAATCTAATATATAATGATTTACAGCGGTATAAAGAAAAAAAAATGATAAAAAATCGTAAAACTCAAGTTTTCATGATAAATTTTGTAAGAACTTATTACACAATATCATTTTAATGTATTTCCACAACATAAATAGCAAAATCTATTTCAAATTACAGTAATTTTTCGTGTTACATAGAGGCGAGAAAGAGACGGCAACATACTGCGTGCCTGCAGTCCTGACTGCAGCGTTGCCACCTCAGCGCCTATATTGATACAGGCTAGGATCCCACTATGACAAACCCGACGTCATCGAGTGCATGCATGAAACTACTTTGTAGTGATAATGAACGTCTGCCAGTGCGTCTTCATTGAGTATACGAATGAAAACAACATGATGCAAAACCAAAAGACATAGCAGATGAAGGAAAACGCTTTCTTGTTGCTTTGTACGGGAGTTCAAAAATGGTATGGAATCCAAAAAAAAACAGAAAACTGGGGCTGGAAACGTGGCACCAATGGGCTTGTTCCAGTAAGAATGACAAAGAAACCAGCACCCGAGACTTTATTAAAATTTATTTATTGCAATTAAATATGAAGAGATTTTGTCAATTGAAGCCCAGCATCTCAATACCACAGGCAATGAGTTAGATCATTGATGACAAAGACTATCAACTAACCGGGATCAAAAAATATTATTACGCATAGCGAATATATAACATAATTACGAATACTAGTCGAACTCTGTGCAGCTCGCCATACCATCGCTGGAATATCTGTGGAATAGAAATACTGACCTTAACATTGTCGAAAGATCCCTACAGGCTGTAAGAGAGGTTTTTGGAGACTCTGAAAGAGAGGTGGGTTTGCAAATCAATGAGAATAAAACTAAAATCTTGATGCAAACCAGAACCCCACACCATAGAATAAAAGATAAATTGAAATTTAAAGACACTTATAATTTCGAAGCGGTCAAAGAGTTTACATACCTGGGCTCTATCATAACGCATTACAAAGTAAGAAAGTAGAAGTAAGAAAGCGCATCACAGGTGCTAACAACACTTACTTCGCGTTTTTGCCAGTTTCAAATCCCGCAAAGTCCATAGGAAAACCCTATATAAAACAATTATTAGAACGGTCTTGGCCTATGGATGTGTGGTGGGAACAGCTGGACACCTTCGAAAGAAAGGTACTTCGAAAAATCTTAGGAGCAGTGCGAGAGGGAGAGGCATTGGAGGGGACCCCACCACTTTCCCAACGGCGTTATAAGGAAACATATGGTTTCCTCCTTCACCGCACACGTCAAGTATCTATTTTATTAAACGAAGCTACATTTATTTGAATGACTATAGACCCTCCAATGTCCATGCATACGGGGTGAGAAAGCAGTACGCAAGTACTTACATTGACATAAGGGAGAGGCATGGAGAATCCGCCACAATAAAGCTCTATGTTATTTACCAAGCTCCCAGACTCTCTATCCATCTAAGGCTCCAAAGACTAAGATGGGCTGGACATGTGCATAGAATGTCAAGCACACGAGTGTCACGAGTACCGAAGAAGGTTCTAACAGAACACCCAGGAGGTAAACGAAAGACGGGCAGACCTAGGCTGAGACGGGAGGATGATGTCAGGAAGGATGCAAGAGGACTACTCCATGTCGCAGTTAGGAAGACGACGGCTGAGGACGGAGGGCGGTGGAGGCTTATGTTGAAGGAGGCCAAGGCTCGAAATGGGTTGTAATACCATTGAAGAGGAAGACGACCTACTGGGGATACCACAATAAAAAATGCGCCATTTTCTCTACCTCGTGGTGGTGTGGAAATGAGTTCACAAAATTATAATTATGTAATGAATAGCCCGAAAAAATAACAAAAATTGGGAATTTCACCATTTTTTAGAAAAATATTCACATTTCCGCCACTGTAACTCGTTACCTATTAGACTTACAAAAAAAAATTTGAAACAAAAAATAATTGAAATTTTATCTTCTTTAAGTTTGTCTTTCGCAATTTGGGCGAAAGATCAACCATTGCACAATTATTTTGAAAAAAACAAATTTTGGCACCTTCAATCCAAGATTTTCCTTCAATCCTTCATACGACCTTTTGCAAGGTAAAACTCCCCATTGAGTGGGCTAAAAGACAATAAATCCAAAAATGAGTTAAATGTATCATTTATCTTCGTTATTTTTCTTTCGATCTGAGTCGTCGAAATATTTCTAGGAAAATAAGTGCATCTTTTACGACATGCATTTTAACGGGATTTTTTTCTGAAATACTGTTAAAAACTATGTCGTTAAAGAATTTGCGATATCCGTGGACTGGTATTTCAAATTCTCATACATTTGCGTCATGTATAGATGAGCTCGTCTTTTAGGCACGCGATTGGTTGGCATATATACATGACGCTTGTCTAAAAAGGGTTAAAAGTCAAGTATTGACACAGGTATTTGCTGTTGGCATTGCAAATAGGTTCCGTTAACATGAGCTCTCATCCTTTCAGGGTCCTGCGTGGGATAGAAAGAAGGCTACTATCTGGATTCAAATAAAAGAACTTCCATTAGAACAAAATGTACTTGTAATTATTGTCAAACAAAACATGATCCACATATACCTTTAATTGTAACCTGAAAAGGTGAAGAAGAGAGAGAGATATATCAGTTATTTTAGTCACTCCCTTGGCAGATTCCACTCCACAAGATCATGCTACAAAAGGCAGATCGTCCCAGCTGATACGTCTCCAGCACTGAGCTCACTCCAGGTGAGCTCCACAACTAACCCTGGATTCTGCAAGTCATGATAGACCAACTCCTGCATCTCTCCAAGCGTCAAACAATAATCCTTCTCCGATCAAACTGCAGATGAATGCACCTTGGCCTCGCCGACCTTTGACCAAAACATCGATTTATGAAGCAATCAGGATTGCTAATTCTCGGTATGTTGTTTGCCGCGTCATTACGAGCGTCAAGCAATAATTCTTTACAGCACTAATTGCAGGTGCTTGCACTTGCCTCTCTGGCTTGTTGAACAAAACCACGGACTATATGAAGCAACCATACCGTTACGAGGGATAACAGCTGCACTCGCTGACAGAGAAACTATCACAACCATTAGCAAAACTAACTTCCGAAAATTGATTGTTATGTCGTGGCGTAGCACTTATAATGGTCCAAATACAGTTTCTTCTTTAAACAATGGAGAAACGTAAAGGCAACTTGAATTTATCAAACAAATCTTCTCCACGCGTCACCCCCTTTGAAAAAAATCTCCAAAAAAACGTCCCCCGCCATCTTGCCCTCTCCGAACCGTCTCAGTGCCGCCAACCTTTTTTCAGTCCAAATTCGCAGTAGTTGCCAACGGCACGCCGAAATTAATATTACTAATCCTGAGTAAGTACCGACTGAATAACCTCCACGGGAATAATTACGTTACAGTATTCTGAAAGATCTGTTCAATGTTATATTATAATAAAAAATCGTAATTATAGGTCTACAAAATTTTTCCTCTCCTGGACAATTAACATTTTGTCCTTTACAGCTTTTCAAATTTCCATGTCAGGGCAGTAGCTTGCACTATGTAATCAGCCTATTAGATTAACTGATTTTTAATAATCGTCCAATCTGCCATACATTAGGTGTAGTTGTGGCGGAGGAGCCAGGTAAAAGTGTTTATTTTGAGGGCAAACAAATGTGTTTAATGTTTTGATGGCAAAATAAACACTACACATTAGTAAACAAAACATAATGAATACAATAATGCTTACCTGTGGGTAACAAAGTCGGCCAAGGAATGGTACATAACACACAATGCGGGTTTACCATCTCTCCCTGCTCTGCCCACTTCTTGGTAATAGCCTTCGATACTAAGTGATGTTCCGTAGTGAATAACAATTCTAGAAAGAAAAAATTTCATCATAACCACTGGAGCATATTTGGCCACATTCTAATATGCAAACACACTCTAGCGTTTGCCGGCCAAAATGTGGCCAACTTGAAGAATTATTTTAAAACATTTTTTAGATTTATTTCAAAAGTTCCCGCGCATTTTATACTTCAAAACCACAAAGATAACTTAGTATTTTCACGTTTTAACAAGAGATGTCTCACATCTCTTCTGAATTATTTGTTATTGACATTTCGCGAACTGGAATTATTGAAATATTTTTTTTTACAAATCATTGATAATGTTTTAATTTAAATTTATATCTGCGATTATCAACTAGGCCAGTGGTATTCAACCTTTTTGCCGGCGTACCCCTTGTCTCTCACTACAAATTTGTTGTTCCCCGTACCCTCTATCTATCTTTTTTACACGTGTAATGAAAGATGGGTTTCATTTGTAATTTTTAATACTCTAATTATTACATGAATTTTACAAACAAATCACACAAATACAATTAAGTAATGCAATAACACGACTTCAGGCATTTTAACCAGTGATTCTACATGCGTGCCAGGTTATTGCGTAACCCCAATTTGGCTTCGCGTACCCCCAGGGGTACGCGTACCACAGGTTGAAAACCACTGAACTAGGCCGTAGACAACACACAGAAGACATGATATTTAATATTCTCTAAATAGGTACTACATATGTTAATTTTAAAGTAAATAATACCAGAAGTCGTGCATTTATAATTTTAATGATTTTTTAAATATTTTTTTATGAATCCTAAAAATATGGGACAAACATATATATGGCTCTCTAACAATGGTGACCGGACAACTCAGAATGAAACCAACTCAGAAGCACCAAGCAAGGTCATAAGTTAGTTAGTTTAGGGTTACCGGCTATTTTAAAATTATTTTTTCATAGCTTTTAATGACCTTTCTGAGGTGTTTCTGAGTTGGTTTCATTCTGAGTTGGCATGGAACCCTAACAAATATAAGCAGTTTATATGTCACCATATTAAAATTCAGATGTATGATTTTATTGAAAAAGGGCAGGAAATTTCCAAGGTTGAAATCGATTATATAGCGGAACGCTCCAGATATGACACTAAATAATATGAAAGTAAAAATTTTTTTTTAAAGAGTTGAATAATTTTTACCTCACATCTAGTTTATTAATGCCCATTCCAAAAGCAGTAGTAGCCACAATAACCTTCGTTTCTCCGCTAATAAAATCATCCATAATACTTTTTCGTACAACATTGTTCAATCCAGCATGGTAAGCACGGCACACGATTCCCATACCTGAAACGAATAATAAAAATACATTTAAAAAACCTCAATTAACCGAGCAATGACACACTTTACAATACAATAATTGTTTGAAAAGCAATATGCTTGTAAACTATTATCAATTAAACTATATATTGCCCTCTGTGGAGTAAGATATTGGGTCTGGATCTTAACTAAAACCTACCATCATTTAGGTTCATTACTTACTATACAATCCAAAAGATCTCTCTCTCTCTCTTAATCAGTAATGAAGAGTGTTATGATCTATTTGTAAATATGTTGACAGTTGGTTTTGTTTTAGTGTAAGTTATTTAAACCCGTTGTTTATAAATACAATAGGATTCCTTGAATAATCCTTCTTTCTTAATCGCAAGCGGGACAAGAAAGCGCCTTCAAAACCTAAGAACTGGGACCCGGCCGGTCTCCAGCTAGGTAGAATAAAAAGTGCTAATCATCATGTAAAAGTGTTACATATTGTAAAATAAATTCAAACAAACGGAGTGTGTGTTTTTTACCGAATGTGAGCTGAAACCTAAACACTAATAGATATCAGAAAATCTTAATCAACCTTGACCTTTTCCCTAATAATTACATCATAAATTGTACAAAAAATAGATATCTCCAGACCTACACGCATTTATTGAGGTGATTTTATTTTTAACCTGGCGAGAGTGTGGCAGGGTATGTCAAACCCACCATGTTACTTATTTGCGTGTATTTTTTGTTTGTGACATTCAAACCTGTTGTTGCTTTGAGTAGCTGGAGTTAAAGGAGTGCGGGAGGGGATAGTGGTATGATCACAGTGTCATGATAGCCTGCGCTCGAGTTATACGCTTGCAAATTGAGTTCGGGTATGTGATACCCTCCCACATAGCTGGTGAATATATTTCGTGGCAAAAACTAACATAACTTTTTCTGCTATTTTAACTTACTTTCTTTGTTGCAATGTAGATTTTAATAGAAAATGGTCTTCGGTCAATGCTGGAAGAAGTATTTTCTAAGTAAAAACTGCACTGATTTGAACTCCAGTTCCTAAGATGTTCCTAATATTTTTAGTTATTTTTTTTTAGTTTATATAGTTAATTGTTCATTGTTATATCATATCTTTAAGTTTTTTTTTCATATAACTTGTTTTCTTTAGTTCCATTGTAGTTTTTTTTAGAGTGAAAATTTTTGTTGAAAATTCATAGTGACTTGTTTCCATTTAAGTAAAATATTAAAATTGTTAAAAAAAATATATATATTTTTTATTTTAATGACAATATAAGATAAAGTAAAATTACAAAATAAGTAAAAATACAAAGTAAAGTGGTTTGTTTACAGTCCTCCTCACTCCTCACTAGGTATTCCTGTTCCGAGGCGGACTGTATGTTGCTGAATGGGTGTTGATTTTTATTTCCTCATCTTCTAGTTTCTTGATTTTCACAAAATAACAATAAATAAAATGAAAGTATTTATGTTTGTTGTCTGCAGGTTGTATTGGGGTTACTTCATAATTTTAATGATTTCCTCATCTTCCTGTTTTTTGATATATTTTTTAAACATTTGTATCTCCATGGTATTCTTAATTTCAATTGGAAGGGCATTATATTATTTTGTAGCATGGAAATTATGTTTTTTCTGGCCGAAAGATGTATTTAATTGCGGGATGTTCAGTAGTTTTGAGGATTTTGACCTTGTAGTGGTATTGTTCTTTAAATTTGAGTAGTGAATTTTTTTAGTATAATTTAATAATGCTGAACACATGGAGTTGATTGATGGAGTTTTTATGGGTACTTTTAGGATTATTTTTATTATTGCCTTTTGCGTTTTAGCTAGCTGCTTGATGTGAATGTTTGAGGCAGTTCCCCATTCTATAATCCCATATTCTATGCGTGATTGGCAAAGAGCATAGTAGACTTTATATATATATATATATTTTTTTTTTTTATTTACTATAATAAAAAATATAATGTTTATAATACATGAAATAAAGTTTTTATATTAAAATACATTAAATAATACATTTTAAATAGATCATTTTTATTAAGTACTAGCTGGTCCCGGCATGCGTTGCTATGCCGTTTAATAAACAAATTGTTTCTCCCTGAGTGTCCTTTCCCATTCGTCCCGTTCCCCTTCCGCCTCCCCTTCTTCTCCTGCGTCCTCTTCCCCTCTCACGTTCCCATTCCGTCACCTCCACCTTCCCTCTCCCCACTCCACTCCCCCCTTCCCCCACCCCGCGAACTCCCCTCCCGAGTTCCCCTCCCCCTCCCCCTTCCCCTCCCGCATTCCCCTTCCACCTTCCCCACCTTCCTCTTCCCTTTCCCGCTCCCTCGTCCCGCCAACCCTCCTCCCGCGTTCCATATATTCAATCCCAGTACATTCAGTTTTTAAACAGCCCACGTGCCACCTTTTACAATTTTTATTCAAATTTCCATTTTCATGTATATTAAATTTGGTACCTAACATAGGTACCTATTTAAAATATCTAAAATTCTTGATTCGATTCAAACTATTAGGGGAGTACCTACTTTAAATAAATTTATCAACTTACAGATTTTCAAAACAAGAATTGTTTTGCAAAATGTCATTCACAAACACGCGAACTGTCAAACATGCGATAGTCGTTAGGTTTTCTGAAATTATCCAATTTTCGGCGCAAATTTCTTAATTTTTCTCTCCGTAAGAACCATCCTCGTACTTCAAGGAATATTCTAAAAAAAGAATTAGCGAAATCGGTTCAGCTGTTCTCGAGATTTGCGCTTAGAAACATATTCAGCGATTCATTTTTATATATAAGATATTGCGTATGTTTCTGAAGTAGTACATGAGTTTTGTAAGTTTCTTTGTGATGCTATTTATGTGGGAGTCCCATCAAAGATTTTCATCGATTTCAATGCCGAGATATTTTATGTTTTTAGAATGTGTTATGGTGGGGCAGTGGCATGATAGGGTTAAGTTTTTTCCTTGACAATCGTGTAATTTAAGAGCATAATCCTCTGCTGGTTGTCCTCTGGCCATTATAGAAAAAGTTAAATATTTCATTTTGTTAACATTAAGTGTAAGTAAGTTTTGCTTAAGCCATTTTTGCAGAAGTACAAGTCCGTGTTCAGCATCTTTGAAAGTGGTTAACCAATCACTTTCATTAAATAAAATGACAGTGTTATCAGCAAAACTAATGATTTTTCCTTAGTGTGTAGGTTGCAGATATCATTTATATATATCAAAAATAATAAAGGTCCTAAGACACTTCCTTGCGGTACACCGTAATTGATTGGGAGAGGCTTACTTTTACGGTTTTCAATTTTAACACACTGTGAACGTTCTGACATGTAGCTTATTGGCAGATTTAAAGTTGTGTTTGACATCCCAATTTTTTCAAGTTTCTTGAAAAGGATTTTATGGTCTATCGTATCAAAGGCCTTTTGCAGGTCTATAAAAATTGCCAAAGATTTATTTCCCTTTTCTAAGCTTTTTGTGATCGTATTTATGATATCGTCTATGGCGTCGGCAGTATTCAAGTTTTGTCTAAAGCCGTACTGGGATTTCGATATTAGGTTATTTTCTTCTAGGTACATCATAAGTTGTTTTTTTAGTAAGTTTTCCAATATTTTAGAAAATGTACTTAGAAGGCTTATCGGTCGATAGTTATTGATATCATTTTTACATCCTTGTTTATATATAGGTATAACAGTAGCTTCCTTAAGTGACATGGGAAATATACTTTTAGTTACAGATAGATTGATAAGGTGTGTCAGTGGGAAAGTAATTTCTTCACAGAGATGTTTTATTGTATTTGTTGAGATTACTTCATCGCCTGATGAAATATTTGGTTTTAAGGAAGTAATTATATTTTTGATTTCGTCAACGGTTATTTGTTTGAAATCAAGTTCCCTTTCCAGATTGCGAGCTTCATTTGGTTCAACTGCATCATTAACACACAGTGTTATTTTTTTTTTGCTAAGTTTGATCCAATATGTGTAAAAAAGTGATTAACATGATCTAGAATTTTGTCCGGGTTTTTTATGTACAGGAACCTTGTTTATGTACAATTCATCTATCTTAGATGTATTACTGGTGGATTTAGAATTGGTCACTTCATTTATAATTTGCCACATTTTTCTGGGATTATCGTTACATTCGTCTATTTTATTTTTATAGGATTCTTTTGTGGTGTTTATGATATTCTTGCAAATGTTTCTGTATCTTTTGTAGTATCGTAGCTTGTGTGTATCATAAGGATTTTGTTTAAGTTTTTTATGTAATTCGTCTCTTTTTCGTATACAGTTTATAATATTCTGTGAGATCCAAGGCTTAATGTGATATTCTTATGTGAAATTTTCTTCACAGTTTTTTTGGTATTGGACACTATGTTATGTTGGATTATATCAATGAAGCTGTTCCACGCATCATTTGTGTTGTCAATATTTTGTACTTTTTTCCAATCAGTTTTGCAGGTTTTGCTTAACGGCATTCCGGTTTGTTTCAGATTTTTCTATTATCGTCGATCTATTTTGAGTTTTCCTTCCTTTGTTTTGATTTATAGCTAGGATTGTTGTAAAATGGTCAGTTATTGTTGATTCTTATATGACAGATTGAGTATGTTTTTTAGTTTTACTCATAATATGGTCAATGCAGGTTTTGAAATTGTCAACTTTTCTAATGGGTTCATTTATAAGACTTTTAAAGACCATGTGAGGCTAATATCTGCAGATATTCATTTTTTTGGGGATGACCATTTTCCAGAATATTGATGTTTAGACCTTCGATAAGAAAGACATTTTTAGTTTCTTTTTGTAGAGTGAGTTCATCATCCAAGGATTTAATAAAAGGATCCAAATTTTAAGATGAAGGTGATCGATAGATTGCTAATATAGTTGATTCCTTTCCAATTTTAATTTTAAGACAATTAGCATTTATTATTGTAGTTTCTTTCACTTCGGCTTTTATTTAATTTTTTAAATATGCGATTAAGCCATCATTTTGTTTATTGCTAGTTATGGTTGAGTAGGTAGTATATCCAGCAATTTCCATCGGTGAAGATTTCTTGTTTATCCAACATTCAGTGAGAATTATGATGTCAAAGCGGAGTCCGATATGTTTTAATTGAATTTGCAATTCATCAAAAATTTTATTTATGCTTCTTATATTTGTATGTAGAATTTTGAAATAATTATTTAAAGTTGTTAAAGCCTTTGGTTCAGAAGTAATTATTGTGGTATTCATTTTTACAATATAAATTATTAAGTGGATTTAGTAATGTTTTTTATATAATTTGCTAAATTATTTTTACCATATCATCTAGGTGCTTTATGTAGATAATTTTATCATCTTGTTTTTTACGGATCATAATTTTGCCTTGTTTGTACCAAACGTATTGGTAATTTTTTTCCCTGGCTACTTGTTTCGTTTTCCATAATATTTCTTTGTGGTACGGGCTCAATTCTTCCCCAATGTAGATAGGAGATGTCGTCAGATCCTTTATTTCATTATAATTTATTTCTTTTTTCTTTTCAAGGAGGGAATCTCTTTTTCTTTTATCGGAAAAGATCGCAAGAAGTTTTGGAGGAGCTCCATTTCGTCTGTCTGAGACTCCGTGACGTCAGTTATATCTGTGTGTAGAGGGTGGATTCCTGCTGCGGCAGCAACTTTTTTTAAAATTTCCAGAGGTTGTTCGCGGTTTTGTTGTGGAATTTCTGCTATTTCCAAACTATTTGATTTTGTTAAGGTCTCCATATCAGACAGTCTGATTTCAAGCTTTTTTATTATAATATTTTTTTCCATTTGGTCTTTTTTAATATTCTCAAAATCTGTTTGAATCGCCCCGCCCGATTTAGATTATTTGAGACCTCATTTTTTTTAAATATCTCATTGTATTGAGCACTGATAAAATCAATGCTTTTAGAAGTTTCGGAAGTTTGTAAATCAATTTTTGTAAATATATCTTTTTTAAGGGATTCAAATTTTTTATCGATGTACTCAATAACTTTATCCATGTTTATTTTATCTTCGGAAATTATTTGGGTTTGCTACGTGTAGTCCTCACTATTTTAGTTAGTTCACAAATGCCCCTCACAAAGTATGCTTGAAGGAAAATTGTTTATGGCAATCACTATTTATTTATTTTATTGCATAGACTGTGGCATAGACAAAGTCACTAAAATTGACAGTTGATGTTTTTATGACTTGGGATTTGCTTAAAAATCACTCACACTATATCTTTAAACTAAACCTTTTTGATCCCACAAAGGTAGTTTAGGGTAAAGTTCGGTTTATGGGCCAAATTCCTAAAAAATAAAATTAGTTATTTTTATACTAATTTGGGGTCGGGGAATCCGAATCTGAAAGAATTAGGCGGCGGCAAGCAATATTAACTGAATTACAGGACTTTAAAAATTTTTATACACATACAGGAAAATAGCCATTTTGGAAGCATTTTGATTCCTAGAAAATCAAACTAGTTATTTTTATACTAACTATGGGCCGGGGAATCCGAATCTGAAAGAATTAGGCGGCGGCAAGCAATATTAACTTAATTACACGACTTAAAAATTTTCTATACACACACACATGAAAATAATCATTCCGGAAGTATTTTGACACATGTAGTACAAAGATCATAGAAAAACACGATAACATAGATGTTTTTACCACACAAAATTAAGTGTTGCCATTAAGCAGTAATATTTATAACGTAAAATAACATGTTTATATTTTAAGTACTTATTTTTTATAATTGATTCTCAAATATTTTAGGAAGGTACACCAACTAGTATTGTGGAGTTTTTATGCCTTGACGCGAGTAGGCGTTATAAAGGGGCACGTTCTTTTGTATCACAAACCATGTTACATAAACCCGGCGTAGCTGCTAAACTACTTGAAAACAGGGATGTTTTTTTGCCGTGACGCGAGCAGGCGGTATAAAGGGGCACAAACCATGTTGCACAAACCTAGCGTAGCCGCTAAACTACTCGAAAACAGGGATGTTTTTTTGCCGTGACGCGAGCAGGCGGTATAAAGGGGCACAAACCATGTTACACAAACCTAGCATAGCCGCTAAACTACTTGAAAACAGGGATGTTTTTTTGCCGTGACGCGAGCAGGCGGTATAAAGGGGCACAAACCATGTTACACAAACCTAGCGTTAGGTTAGGTTAGGTTAGGTTAGGGACGCGAGCAGGCGGTATAAAGGGGCACAAACCATGTTACACAAACCTAACGTTAGGTTAGGTTAGGTTACGCATTTTTAAGACTACGAATTTTCATACTTTTGGTTTAAGAATACGCCGTTGAGATAGTCGTAATTCATCAGGTTAATGTGTTATGTGAAGAATTATCGTGTCGGAAATTATTGATATAGGGATAAATATTTTTGAGAGCTGGTAACACTGCCCGCACATGTTTTTGTATATTTCTTGTTTTTCTATGATCTTTGTACTGCGTGTGTCAAAATACTTCCGAAATGATTATTTTCATGTGTGTGTGTATAGAAAATTTTAACGTCGTTTAATTCAGTTAATATTGCTTGCCGCCGCCTAATTCTTTCAGATTCGGATTCCCCGGCCCATAGCTAGTATAAAAATAACTAGTTTGATTTTCTAGGAATCAAAATGCTTCCAAAATGGCTATTTTCCTGTATGTGTATAAAAATTTTTAAAGTCCTGTAATTCAGTTAATATTGCTTGCCGCCGCCTAATTCTTTCAGATTCGGATTCCCCGACCCCAAATTAGTATAAAAATAACTAGTTTTATTTTTTAGGAATTTCGCACATAAACCGAACTTATTCCGTAGTTTAAACTTTAATTTAATCGATTTATTTTGCCTCCAAACAACTGCTATTTATTTTTAGACTAGTTTATAAGGGATGCGGAAATTTTATTAATTTTTGGAGATCGCTGGCAACGGTTAATATGCACTTTTTTTGAAAAAACCTTTTGATTCACCTTAATTACATTAAAAGGCAACTATTTGCATTGGGGGAAGTGGAAAATATTTCATTCTAAATTTCGATTACGTAAAATTAAAATTAGCTTTCGTCTTGTGAGATTGTACGCCATTAGCTATTAGCTCATTCGCTGTCACTTTGGTATGTTGGTATTCCTGAAACACTTGAATGTATAACGAACGGCTAGAAGATTTTGAAGGTACGGGGCACTTTCTTTTGAATCACAAACCATGTTACACAAACCTAGCGTAGCCGCTAAACTACTTGAAAACTGGGATGTTTTTCTTGCCTTGATGCGAGTAGGCGTTATAAAGGGGCACTTTCTTTTGTATCATAAACCATGTTACACAAACCTAGAATTCCCATGAAATCTGCTACGCTTTGCTCTAGCATCTTTTCGTACAGTAACAAGAATACCAACATAACAAAATGACATTTGAAAATAATGTTTGAAAATGGACGGTCTCGTTTCACAGAATGAAAGCTAATTTTAATTTTACGTAAAACGGGTATGTCATACTTCTTGTTACATTTTTTCACCACACTCTCGCCGGGTTAAATTTGAAAAACATAGCGGTAAAATCAGCACATTCATAATATAAACATTGTAAGCAAATGATTGATTACCATTCAGCAGGTGAGCTAATTTTTCAGTTCCTTTTTTTGTCAGACAATAAATTATAACAGATCCGTCTTCTATTGAGTATCTTTTTTTATCTTCGTACAAAACCTTAGAAATATCCCCGTACGGTTCCTTAGTCATTTCTCTCGTCATAAAATAGAGATTTGTACGATCGTATCCTGAGCACACTTCCTGTGGATTTCTGAAAAGTATACATAATATAAGTAAATGCAATTAATTTAATTAAACAAAATAGTAGAGGCTACACTACTAGAGTGGCCTATCAGGTAAGGCGGATTTAAATTTCTCACCATTTTTTTAAATATTTAAGTTGGCAATCCTGTTATTTGACATTATCTGTAGTCATTGAGGTTATAAAAAACGAATCGCTGCGCAAAAGAACATTGTATTTCATAAAACACATTACAAATGTGGCAAAAGTTTTGCAGATACTCTTAGAAAATTTAGTGGAATTTTTGGTACATATCAATGTTTCACAATGAGTCCACCGTTCGAAGATTAATAAAAAATCTGAGGAAACAGGTTCGGTTGTGGACAAACAAACTCTATCGCGTTTTCGTCTCGTGTGGTTGGCCAAAAACATTGCAGTCATCAAAAATTTAACAAAGCTTAAAAACACATTTGAGAGAATTCAAATAAATTTAATAAGTCTACATATAAAAAAATCAATAAATAACATTATATATATATATATATTTTTTTTTTTTACATACCTGAAACTTCGCTTATTTGAGGGCAAATGTTTATTTATTTACATATTTCTATTCTCGAACATACACTTTACAGATTATTACATTGGTTTATATTTATTTATTTTTATCTATATATTACAGTTTTCACCTTATTATTAACATTTTTACATATGTAATATATTTTGAAAACATTTTATACATATAGATAATAAGTTTAATAAAAAATAAAAAAATGTGAATTATCCATAAATAGGTTAGTAGTAGTGTATTGTGAACACCTCACTGGGCGAACCTCAGCTGAGGTGTTCCCATGTTTAGGTTAAGTGCTAATCTGTCGACATAAGTAGAAACACCGCATCCTCCTTTATATTGCTTGGGTCTGAAGATCCTCTATTAACTCAATTAAGCGGAATCGACTGTACAAATTAAATCTAATGTATCCCCGATGGACCACCCTCTATTTCTAAAGCTAAATAGAAAATAGAATTACCTTAAGGCTAGCCTGTGAAATATCCCATATTTCTCCTCGCTGGTGGCCGTGGCAGTAAGGGCTATCACCGGCACTGAGGGCAGCTTCATTCTGAGGACATCCAGGTTTCCATAAGCCGGTCTGAAGTCATTCCCCCAATGGAGGATACAGTGAGCTTCATCGATAGCTATGAGAGTTATCTTTACTTGGTAATGTAGTGTTTCCAAAAGATCCAAACCTGTAAGTTACAACATTGAAGATCGTAGGGGCGTACAAGTGGAAATTTTATGCTCTGTAAGGTTGGTATTTTTCTCGAAATTACACTGGAATCGAGGTACTCATGAAAAACCAAACCTAGTAGTGCAATTAAATTGTTTTTGCAAACTTATAGGAATTTTTATGACTTTATACAGGGTGAGGCAGGGAAACTTGCTGATTTGAATTGAACGCCGACGAGTGAGGCGTGATCAGAAAGGGTTGGGGAGGGTCTCATTGGAAAGAGGGGTTCCCGAAGTTTTGTTACACCACAAGCCAGTTGTCGTCATGCGTTGGACAAAGGAACAGCGTGCATTTGCCGTCGAGGCCTACTTTTCTAACGAGAAAATCTAACTTTTTTCCTTGAGGGGTGACGTACCGTGGCTGGCGCGCTCCCCCGATTTGGCACCCTGCGATTTTTTTTTATGGGGATATCTCAAATCCATCGTTTATAACGACAAACCCCAGACCCTGCAACACCTGAAGGACAACATCCGCCAAGCCATCACCAACATTCCCGTCGATATGCTCGAAAGAGTGGAGTGAAACTTCAAATCTAGGGTAGATCAGTGTATCACTAATGAGGGCCGCCATATGCCGATGTCATTTTTAAAACTACTTAAAACAAAAATTCAGAATGTGTACTATACGATACAAGAAGAATTAAATCGATACATAAAGTACTTTTTCTTTTATTGACTTTTCAAATCAGCAAGTTTCCCTGCCGCACCCTGTATATCGGTACCTATTAGAGATTGATAGAATAGTAAAGTTGTAGGAAATTTTATTTTCTACATATTTGTTTAAGTTATTTTAGCCTAAATTTGATCTAGGAATGAGATATTTTGAAAAACAAAATTTTGGCATGCTAAAGGTAGAAAACTTGGATTTTACAACAGGGGACCAGTTTATAGAACATGTTGTTAAATTGTAACTACAAGAATAATTAAAATCGCAGATTACTAGTACCGCACTGGTCAATTAGTTGTGATGATATTTAAAATAATATTCTTACCATTGACAGAGAGTGCAGATTCCGGAGTAATATAAACGATCCTATAATGTCCATTCAACAGCTTCTGATAAACAGTTTTATCTGGTTGAGCGGGTCCAAGAAAACAGGCAGGAATATTTAGTGCCTAAAGATAAAATTATTATTCATACAACTTTTCATCAAAATAGCCAATATTACATATTACAATTTGAGGAAGAGATAGAATCGCATGTAATGTGAAACGTTCAAATCAGCCATTGGCGCTGGTGTAGTTTTATATCATGTCGGCCATTATTCCTATGCAATGGTGAAAGTTTTTAAACAAGAGTTTAACAATAATCTAATACATAAAACAAAGTCGGGTTAGTTACAATATTTATAACTCGAGATCGGCTGGACCGATTTTGATGATCTTTGATTTGTTGGATTTGTCTCCGCCCCGGATAACAGAATAACTATTAAAACATCGCAAAAATTCACGAAAAAGAAAGTTATGAAGAAAATTATTTTTTTCATACATTTTGTATGGAACGAATTCTCATATTTTGAAAGAACTGCAGCAATTTTTTTTTTTTTTTTTTAAATTAAAATATTGTGATAGGTATAATATTTAACTGTTCGTGAATTCCAAAAATTCAAAAACATCAAATGTCAATGCGCTGATTGTTTCGCTTTTGTTCTTAATCATATAATGCTGCCCCTCTTTCTTACACACTAAATGTCAATAGTCGAAAATGAGACAAACGGTGAACGTATGGAACGCACCCCTCCAAAGGAAAAATGCAATAATAATAAATCTCTGAAATGAAACGCATTTTTTTTACGTAAGCTCCAGCCAGGACCTATGTCTTCTTAGAGGATGCTGTGTGAAGGGTCTTTTTAAGGCAGGGTAGGATAGGAAGTTCTGGGAAGGAAATAAGCATGAGGGGTGAGTAGGAATCTGGAGGTCAGTGTATCCGGGACTGAATCTATCCCTCCAACTGCGGTGCAAGGCCATTGCCTTGACCGGAATTGACCTTTTACCTTGACCTTTCCAGCCGGACTCTTTCGATCCATGGTCGAGATCCGGCTGGAAAGGTCAAAGGCCTCCCTCAATCAGTTTCTCTCGCTCCGGCCCGCCAAGCAGCAGGTGGGGAGACGCATCCCAAGACCCGCACAAAAGTCGCCCCATGAACCTGGGCACCCCTGCTAAATCACCAAACGTAGGGAACCACTTGGGGTGAACTATGGCAGAGGTGTTGGTTATCCAATAAATGGTTCCCGGGGCGGCGGCACCCGTACCCGCTTCCTTTCAAAAATTCCCGTAAGTGGAAAAGTAAGAAAATCACAAAAAATATAAATCCGTCCACAACGCCATCTCTGATACTGACAAAAACAAAACAAGGACACTTGGGCATCGATAATTTCTTCATTGTGTAATCTTTAACTTAATAAAAAAACTTAATTTAATTTAACAGTTATTGATTCTGAGGCGGTACGAAGTTTGTCGGGTCAGCTAGTATTGTGCCCGTATGCTCCCTAAGAATGTCTGCACATAGGTTTCTGAACAATTAAGAAAATAGTGGATTGTGGCTTTAAAATACATAAACCAATATAAAATTATTGTATTTATTATGTTAATAAACATTTTGTTTTATCAGACTATGCGATGGCTTATATTATTAATCTGTTGTAACCATAAGAATATGTGGTCTAATTTGAACAAAAAGCTATTTTAAAAAAGTGCTTATTTATATACAGCGATATAAATAAGCACTTCTTTAAAACTTGAGTTAACCTCAACTATCAACATTTTAGTTCAGAAAATATTTTTTTATTGTTATTTCTACCGCAATCAGAAAACACAGCAAAAATTATTTCTCATCTTATTCTATTAAAAGTATGTGTGGATACATACGTTAATAGGAAAATAATCTGAAATAGGTTCCAGTTATAAACAAACCAAGTCTTCCTTTTTCCCAATTATATTTCTCAATTCCTTTATTTATCTCTTAACTCCTTGATACTCCAACCACAAGCTTTATTAACCATTTAAAAAAAGCCTTAATCCTTAAAACAATATCTTTTACCATATCACAAAGCTGCCTTATCATGCAGATGGCATCCAACCACACCAGTGCAATCTGCTTCAAGCTTTCCAGATTAGCTGCCATTGTTCCAAAGTAAATAGGTACATCTAAGGTAGGTATAATCTGAGTTACACAAATTATAAATAACTTTTAATTGTAAAAAAAAAACACATAAAGCAATCATTTTACCTGTAAGGACTTGACCTGATCTTGCATCAGCGATATTAATGGTGATATGACCACAGTCAATCCATTTGTAAAAACAGCGGGAAACTGGTAACACAGAGACTTGCCGTACCCGGAGGGCATTATAACAAAGTTGTCTCTCTTCTCTTCCATTAGGGAGTTGATCACCCTCCACTGCGGAGATTTGAAATGGTCAATACCAAATTTGGATCTTAAGCATTGCATGTGTTTATCTGTAGGATACGCAGGGGCTAAAAGAAAATAAATATTTACTTCCCTGGAGGGTGTTAAAATAAAAACAAAAAATAGAAACTTTTTAACCCTACAGTGGTTGCGCTCTAAAAAAGAAACATCAATGTGGCTTGGATTACATAAGGTCATTTTTAAACTAAAAAAAAGGTAAAATGGTTTTGAATTATACTTTATTTATTTTTTAATCTTATAATCTGAGGACAGGTTGTTTCAAAAAATTTTAACAATTCATCAAATTTTGAAGTCAATTTTCAAGTTCTGTGATTATTTCAGTTTTAGGAAGCAACTGGCCTATAATGATATAATAGCTGAACATGAATATAATTTACACAGAGCTTAAAAATTAACTTCAAATTTGATGAATTGTTAAAATTTTTTGAAACAACCCGTCCTAAATATTCTTTATTAAAAATAATCAACAATTAGTTAACATATCTTCCATGTTTTTAACAACTAACCAAAACATGAATTACTTATTTTTAACTAAAAACCACATCTTTAATTTTTATTGAGATTTCTCCGAGTCGATCCCCAGGTCGATGGCTGTTTTTCTACGTGAGGGATACCAAAAAAGTATTTAAAAGTATTTACTTCAAAAAAAGGATTTAAAAGTATTTACTTCGTGGCAACATTTTCTTCTGCAATCTTTGTTGAGCCAACGGTTTCATCTAGGCCAGAGACAGGTCGGTGAGGAAGTCACGACATTAAACTGCTTTGCAGTTGTTCTTGTTAGCAGTATGTATGCATATTGCATTGAGGGCAGGCGCGGCCGGTGCCTCAAATTATAGGTGGTTCACCAAGCCATTCATAAAAAACGAAAGGTTGATATTATATTTAAAAAAAATCTAGACATCATGCATAATTTTACATTATTTGCTAAGTATCTAAAAATATCATGTAACTGTAATAGTAAAAATATCGTGCAATGTAAAAACATGCTGATGTCTAGAGTTTAATATAGTGAATCGACCTGCCAGGTAAGTAGGTATGTTTTATGTATCTGTTTGTAAATTCAAATAATAAAAATACATATAGCCTAGGAACTCATAATAAATTGTACAACGCAACATAACTAAAACGGCGCTCTAGTAATTATCCAATTATTATAGAATTATTCTGGTATCAATATTTTTAGAAGCATTTTACACTCCATTACTATTGATATTACATCTATTAGAAGATTAGTGAAATTGTTTCTTATATTCTATGTTACCTGTATTTTGTTAACGCTTATATTTTATATAACCTAAATTTTTTATTTTATTTTTTTTTTAACCCTTATATTTTATGTAACCTATATTTTGTTTTTAACAAATATTATGTTACTTGTATTGTGTATTGTATTTTGTAAACCCATTCTTTTCACTGTAATTAAAAAAAATGTACGGCATTCTATGTAAAAGCCCTATGGGCGTTTAAATAAATAAAATAAAATAAATATATAACAATTAAAGGGTGGGTGTGATATCCATTTAAAAATACTCAACCTTCCAAAGATAATAATAATAACGCAATAATCCAATAATAATAATTAACACACAAGAAACACTGCGGCGTGGATCGCCAATATCGCCATTTACTGTCGTGACAACTTCGATCAATGGGTGACAAACAAATAATAATGTCAAAAAGGTACATCCCAAGGGCTCGAACAAGATAATGTCACACGAGACGCATAGCTGACCCTTTGACTAATGGTTACATTTTAGAAGAGAAATATTATTACTTAATATTATCTTGTTCAAACCTTACTACCGCTGGAACCAAAGCTTCGGAATATTTCCGAAGAATGCCGAAGCTCTTCGGGTCGGCCGTGCAGTGCACGGTCAGCCGATTTTTAGTATGACATGTTTCTGACGTTTTGGGATTTTTTACTACGAGGATCATTCAAATTACGGGGCGCTTAGCTCTGGCGCGCGGTTTGGCATTGTACCTACCTCGGTTCCTCGCTCCTAGCGGGTAGCCGCCGTAACTGGCGGGTGGGAACAATGCGTTTATTTGGCCGTAATACATTGTTAATTGTTAGATTGATAAATAATTATAATTAAATTTAAAGATTGTGCTCAATTTTATCAATTTAATAAATAAACACATTACGTAGAAATACGATGAGTTGTAAAATGATGTTGAATTTTTTTGGCGGTTCAGCGCCCCATTGCACGTTAGCGCCAGCCGCGCCTGATTGAGGGCGTTACGGTTGGACAGATCGAAGAAGACAGTCAGAGGCAGAGGCGGCTCTAGGGGTCTAGAAGTGGAAGGTCAATCGAAAAATTTTTATCAGAGTTATTGTTAATGCGTAGGGAATATTATAAAAACGCCAGTACTCACCTATTCCGAAGCCGGTAGCACAATATGGTTTTATTTAAAGTTATTTATTTTATTCAAAATTATTAACGCAATTAACTTTAAACTTTAGTGTACGTACATGTTATTAATTAATGTTTTTAACATCGTTTGAGCTCTTATTACTATGACTATGAAATTCCCCTATAATTGAAAAAAATTACAAAAATCTATGTGTGTACCGAGATAAAAGCGTTACGATATGCACTAGGTATCTAATTGAATCCGAATATCAATGGTTCCTAACAAAACAAAACTCATTGAATTATAAATGTGCAATGTAGAATTAGAATGCTTTTTTATTTTTTCTTTCAAATGTTTCAAATCACTGACACCTATCCGTGTCTATTGCGTATCACTTGAATCAAATAACAAACAGTTAAAACAAAAGTAAAGGTTTCTTTTGTTACAGCTCAAATCCATTCACAGAAATTATAACTTTTGAAATTAAAGTAATGTTTAATATCTTTATTTTATCTTTGGTTAATTTGAATACGTTTTTCATGGTTCAATGAATTATCCGATATTTCTTTCAAAATATTATCTACGGAATTCAACATTCTAATTTATTCAATGCTAATCGCGTCAACAAGGAAACGTGCTTTCTGCTGACTAATGAATCCAAGATGGCCTTGCCCTTGTCACAAGTCAAACAAAATATGTAATAAATCACATATCGGCTGACATTTTTTGACGTCTCACTCTAACATCCTTAATAAACTAACTTCTGTCTCGCCCGGGACATGACCCAAGCTTCTTTGAAAAAATATTTGCTATTATTCTAGGCATACGTTAGACATGATTGTTTTACCTCTTTTGTCTGTATACCAAAGAAAGAGATAGTAGATCGTCCTGGGTCAAATTTCGAACTGACCCTACGATGAATTCGCACAATTGCTTCTCATTTGGACGCAAGATGGCGCTAGTCTTAGTAGGTACGCTATGATTTTATTTTTTATATAAAATAAAATAAAATAGCTTCTGATTTGGATACGAGATGGCAGTATAATACACAAATGAAGTATTGTTTTTCCAATGTCTGAACAAACTTTAGGGCGCATTAAAATAGAGAATTGCCTAGTTTTTTCGATCCAAATAATTAGGAGGTCATTGACCTAATGACCCCTATGGAAGGGCCGCCACTGGTCAGAGGACATATTCTTGAATTCCTGGACACATTATAAAGTGACCACATCTTATCTATCAGATTCGCACCATTTTTCATATGATATTATTTCTGGCTTTTGACAATCTCTTGTATCGGCATCAATTGCTGCGTTGTTATGCATTTTTGACATCAAAATTACCACTCTGTCAGGCTTTGGCATGTAGGATACCAATGTACATGGTGGGTGAAAGTCACATTTCGAAGAGCATATCGGATTTTCTCTTGCCATACGAAATTCTCATGGTACTTCTCAAGTATGAGATGGTTGTCTATTATCTATGATGTTTCTAAAATAAATAAATAACACGACTATTTTATATGTTTAGACATTCAAAATCAATTATTAGTCAGTAAAATCATTTTACTTAAAACAATCAAAGTAAAAAACCGCAGAAAGAATGAAAAATTGCATATCAACATTACTTAAGTACCTAGTTGGTTGCGCGGTTTACACGTGAAGAGTGCAGAGTTTGCGGAGATCCTGTAATACAAGCAAGCGCGTCTGGTGCTTTGCACTGCACTGAGCGCGTCCGGGAGTTATCTAACTTAAAGTACACGTAAGATCAAATGCTTGGTGCCACCCATTTTTAAGGAAATCTTAATTTTGAAAGAGTGGATTACGTATGTAGTCCATGCGACCACTGTAGGGTTAAAAAGTTTATCACCTTTGACATATCGTCGCCTTAGTTCTTAATTGTCCAAACGACCATTTGAAAAATTTACAGGAGGTGAAGGTTTTCTTTCATTATTTCAATGAAACTTTATGATAGGTGTATGAGATAAAGCTATTTCCGTAAAGGAAAAGATCTCATCAGTTTAAATAATTCTTAGTCAAGTGAATAACTATCCTTTTTTATACTTAATTTTTAGTTTTAAAGTGGAGATTGAACAAAAACTAAATGGTCGTTTGGACAATTAAGAACTGAGGCGACGATATTACTATTTTACATGAATAAATCACCATAAAATAATATTGATAAAAATAAACAAGTTGTTTGTTCACATACCTTGGATAAATTCATTATTAAATTGTTCGGCAAATGTGTTTTGATCATATTTGAGCTGAAAGATGATAAGATGTAAATTATTTTCACATATATGATATTGTCAAATAAACTATAAGCAATTATTAAAGTATTCAAAATACCTTATTGGCTGTAGAATATCTGGAAATTCCTTCAGAACGATTTAAAATAAAGTTTGGAAAAATAATTTTTTCTGGAGTAATCACGAATTTTAAAGAGTTTATTGATAGCTTACAAAACATTTTATATTTTTCATACTAAAAACAAATTAACAAAAAGTGAGCTCAATGACTAAATATTGTAACGTCGCTTTTCCATCTGCATCTGATGAAAGAAAATATAAACTTTAACTTAACCTAAAAACGAAACAACATAGATTTTTTGACAGTTCTTTGTCTTTGATATATCAATATCGTTTATCTCTTATCTAACCAAGTTTATGTACACGAAAATATATCTTATGCACGACGATTTATGGATAATTTTTATGAACGCAAAAATTATTTTGACACCTTCTACAAATATATTTTTTTTTCTCTGCTTTTGTACAACCGTTTAGTTTGACACGAGTTCAGTGTTGCCTTAAGCATGGTTTTTATCATGTTTTCATGGTTTCTTGGGTCATTTCTATGAATGAATGACTGAATTAAATGAATAAATTCAATCTTGTGACATACTCGATCTGATTCTCAATTTCAAAAGGAATTGATTCTTCATTCCTTACCTTTGGCCTTGCATCCTACGATTTTTAACAGCACCATAAATTTTTATTTTCCAGTTATTTTACTCTTAAAATTATGTGTACCGTAAACAATTTAAATATTATAATTTATAACGTTTGGTAGGTATTTAAATATTATTATGGGTGGCGCGCCGCGAAATTTCCTAAAGTTAAGTACCTATCCCACTCCCGCGCCGCTATTCATAAAAACACTCGTAGGTACAGTCTGTCAAATCAGAGTAGAAAACATAGGAGGGCGACACTATTGTACAAATGGCAATACTAAAAATATAATCATGGTTATGCTACGTCCAGACTGAAGCCAACCTTCCAACTCCGAAGTTCGGAGTTGGAAGGTTGGCCGATCGTGTGGTCGCTGCGGCCAAGCCTCCAACCCCGAATTCCGTACTCCAAAATGGCGGACATGAAACAGCTGTAGCTACGCTGTATCTTTTTCAGTTACCTACAATTATTACGTACGTATAATCATATACTTATATACACGACATGTTTTCAAACAATTGTTATACCACTCTCCGTAATAATATAGTCATTTTAATAGTACGCGGCACGGTGTGGACAGCTGCGGCAGGCTGGTTCTTGTGAGTTGGCCGTCGAAGGCGATCCCGGGCCAACGCGAACTCCAACCTTCCAACTCGAACTTCCAACGCACGAACACCCCTCCACACGATCGTCCAAACGTTTGAAGTTGGAACGTTGGCCGCAGTGTGGGCTTACCATTATAATCTAAAGCTGTGTAAAGCTTCGATGACACAGGACTAGTTTAAAGCTACTATCTGGGAAATTCACTATCTGTTAGTAAACTCGCCCAATGTCATCGTGTCACTTGCTAACTAGCAGCAACTAGCAGATTGTTGACAATCTACGAAAAAAAGTTGAAAGGTCGTCAACTTTACTCGCCTACACGCTTGCTCGTGATTGGTTTATTTACGTTTCCAACATGGCTTCCAAAAAACAGCTGATTTCGACTGTCAAAAATCTGAAGAATTTAGTTCACGCAGGCGTCGTTATTCTTGTTACTGGTGCTAAAAGCGACCTCAGTTTCCTACGCTTCTGAGCGAGTGGACAGTTTTGTGTGTCATCATGACAATCTCACTCGCCGATTTACCCGCTTTTAAAACTTAGTAGATAGTAGCTTGTAACTCGCCATGTCATCGAGGCTTAAAGCATCGATGACACAGGGCTAGTTTACAAGCTACTATCTGGGAAATTCACTATCTGTTAGTAAACTCGCCCAGTGTCATCGTGTCACTTGCTAACTAGCAGCAACTAGTAGATTGTTGACAATCTAAGAAAAAAAGTTGAAAGGTCGTCAACTTTACTCGCCTACACGCTTGCTCCGCTTGCTCGTGATTGGTTTATTTACGTTTCCAACATGGCTTCCGATAAACAGCTGATTTCGACTGTCAAAAATCTGAAGAATTTAGTTCACGCAGGCGTCGTTATTCTTGTTACTGGTGCTAAAAACGACCTCAGTTTCCTACGCTTCTGAGTGAGTGGACAGTTTTGTGTGTCATCATGACAATCTCACTCGCCGATTTACCAAAACTTAGTAGATAGTAGCTTGTAACTCGTCGTGTGTCATCGAGGCATATTTTACTAAAAATTAAAATTAGAATTGCATATAAGTATATTGTAATTATAAGCAATTGTGTGTTAACGTAATGAAGAATAACGATTTTGTAATAAAATATAAACCACACTTTAGAAATTGTTCACTGCTCACATTTATTTAATATTAGCTTAAGTACGCTTAAGTATCTAGCGTTGTCCAGGCTTCAGATCATGTCTCTAATTTTAGACGTGAATGTATTTAACTCCCTCAGATCTAAAAGTAGTGTAACTAAACTTACCGTTAATGATTCTTCCTTTCTACCTACTGTTGAATTCAAATTTATGTTAATTTAAATGAAAGCCAATCACTTTGTAAAACACAATTTAATCAAATTTATGGCATTAAGTAGGCAAATTAAGAACAGTGCTTCTTCAATTTTTTTTTAAGAACAATAAAAGTAATTTTAAAAGTGTGTACAGTGTTCTGTATCATCAGTGCCATTGCACTTCAAAAGAATATTTGGTAGGTAAATTGGTGTTGTCAGTCTACAAATTTCGTAGTTCCAGTTTTTATTTTTTCTAATCTTATTTGACAGACTCTACATCATTGTCCCCGGCACAAGCAAATACCGGCAGCGAGCAGCCGAATTAGTTCCGAGCCACGACCCGTCGCGTCTCTTTCATTTGTGTGAGGAATTAATACATTTATTCGCTATTCAGTATTGTTCCCGTCCCCGTCAATCTGAGGTCCCACCCGTTCCAGTCCGCGTGTCTAGTCTATCGCTATCGAGTTATGTCCGAAGCGCTCTATTCTGGAATTAACATTAGCTTCTTTTTCAGTCGAGACAAAGACCAGTTCAAACGAGTCAAATACTTCAACTGTTACAAAATTCACCTTTTTGTTAAAATTTTTATTTACATTAGATCACGTGAAGTGGAACAATTTTAAGTTTAATAAATAAAATAAAATTAGTAAAACTTTAGGCGTGAAACCAAAAACTGTTTAATTTCAAGATTTAATTGTTAGCCTAATATAAATACAGTTTTCTTGTAAAAAAAAATTTTTTGTCAAAATATTACATTAACCACTTAAACAAGGTTATTATTATTTTTTTTATTATTTTTTATGCATAAAATGAATCAATTCAAAAGGCCATAGGAATCAGACTGAATCAATTCACTCCTGGGAATGAATCTGCCCATGTCTGCAGATTCTACATGGTTTTTTCAACAAGACATGGTTTTTACCTGTCAAAAAAGAGCGTCCTTTTGAGTGAGATGCGCTCTTTTAACATGGGTCGGAAGGGGAAATCTTGAAAGCAGGAATATGGTTCTTGAACTTGAGAGCGGGTTTAAAATGTCTCTTTAAGAGAAAAAAAGATATAAATATGCTTATAATGTAGGTAACTTTAATAATGTACCTATAAAAGCCACTGTAAAATGTAGAAAAAAAATTATGAAATTGTGGGTTTTTTTCCCTCATCTTATCTACCTGAAAAACTTATTTTATGGATAATAAAATTAGAGTGTGCAATTCACACGCGGTAGAAAACTAAAGTAGACAAAAGAGGGAAGGCTACGAATAACCGCACAAAGAGGAGACCGATTATATTATCTCATTCTCTTGCAGGCTAAATCCCATAGATGTACGTGTTTGTCTCTTTTTAGTGTCGTAATTTTTCGTTTCAAATCACAACGTTGCTAAAAAAAACTCATTTTTAAAGTAAAACTCTTTCTTAATTTTTTTAAAATTGTGTTGTGTTTTCATCAAAAACTTTATTTTTTTCATAATATTCAAAGTAATGAAGAAATAATATTTATCATTTCACATCATTATAAAATGATTGTTTTTAATAAAGCATTATAAATTTTTTAATTAAGGATTGTTATTTTCTTATTTTTATTCTCAATAAAAATCTTTAGAAACATATTTTCTTTACTTGTTTTTTTTTTTTTAATACAAAAATACGGTGAAAAGTGGTTTTTTTATCCCTGAACCATGGTTTTAAAATTTTGGAACATGGCTACATTGCATAAGTTTGACGATCGTTTTGACTTGACGTTTTCGTTCGAAAAGTATTGCCGGTTTTTGTCGTTCGAATATGGTTCGAATGTTCGAAGCAGTTTATTTACGTTTTGTTTATGTTCGAAACGGTTGAAACTCATATTTTATATAATCGTAATGTGAGTGGTTTGGTTTCTTTATGCTCACATTTTTCAACTATCGCGTTCTGTTTGGTTTTGTTTTCCCTTGGCCATATTTTTATAAAGCAACCGCTTAATTGTGATTGTTATTTGTTATCTTATAATAATTTCACGTCCCTGGCTAGTTACAGATTCTACAAAGTCCAAGGTATGTTATGGTGTTTTATTTTTTTCCAGTATTTACGATACATATTTTTACGGTATCAATATTATTTAGTTAGCTAATACCGATATTCATCAAGTTTACGATAACGGTAGATTATGTTCACATAAACCTTACTTTAGTCGGGCCACGTCAAGTTTCAGAATAACAGATGGGCGTGTATGAGACGATGTACGAATGTGAATGAAGCGAGGACTGTAGCCGACTTCGTGGGATAAGGCGCGTAATTATGAAATTTGTCTAGCGGGCTAGTTTGTGTAACATGGTTTGTGATACAAAAGAAAGTGCCCCTTTATAACGCCTACTCGCGTCAAGGCAAGAAAAACATCCCAGTTTTCAAGTAGTTTAGCGGCTACGCTAGGTTTGTGTAACATGGTTTGTGATTCTGGCGTACAATCTCACAAGACGAAAGCTACGAAGTCAGCTACAGTCGTATTAGCTCTTGTTAATTTATCAAGGATACCAACATAACAGTGACAGGTACGGCCGCAGATTTTCGCTGTGTCGGTTCGCGAAGTGAATTTTGGTTTTATGCAATTGAAAATTAAAATGCATTATTTTCCGCCGCCCCAAAGCCAAAAAGTTTCCTTTTATAGTACTTAATTAAGGCGAATCTAAAGTTTTTTTCTAAAAATTATTCGTAATAAGCGTGGCCAGACCGAACCGATAATTACCATAATAAGTTCAATTTGGGAGGCGGATATGGGTACCGCTGCCCCGGGAACCATTTATTGGACAACCGACATCCCTGCCATAGGTCACCCCAAGTGACCTATGGCAGACTTAGCTTGGTGACTTTGCTTAACCCCATGTTCATGGGCTGAGGTTGTGCTGCCTGCTACCTGCTGTATGGCGGGCTGGACCAAGAGAGACTGGTTGAGGGAGGCCTTTTGATCTTTCCAGCCAGACTCTCGACCCATTGCCTTGCACCGTTGTTGAAGGGATGGATTGATACGTCCATCACTCCTGGATACACTAACCCACAGATTCTTACCCACCTGTCATACCTTTTTCCTTCCCAGAACTTCCTATCCTCACCTTCCTTAATAATACCCTCCACACAGCATTTTCTTAGGGCCTCCTGTTTGGAGCTAATGTAAAAAAAAAGTTTTTTTATAATAACTTATTTTTATGTATTTATTTATTTATTACACGCCCTGATGGGCTTTTACATTATAATTTATAAGTTGAGTAACAAACAATGAAGAAAATATAATACAATGAGAAAAGAAAACACACAATACAATGTAACAACAAAACAAATAATAAAATAAAAATACATATTATGTAAAAATGATAAGAATTTTGTCATACATTCTGTAATATGTGTGCTAATCTAATCCCAGTCTATTAATATGGTCAACTTCATTTACAGATGGAATCCAGTAGAAAAAGGACACTGAGAAATGAGGACTCATCAGGAGTAGAAGACAAGGCTAGTGCTCCTAAAAGAACGAGAACTGTTAAAAAAAGAATTGTAATTAATTTGGACGAGTCTACGGATCATTATTCTGAAGATGAATTAATTGATACAACATTTGAATCACCATCTACATCTAAAGCAAAGAGGAAGACAGTGAAAAAAAGCTGTGCTGCGTCAAAAGTTACCAAGAAAGTTACCAAAAAAGTTACCAAGAAAGCTCCTGTTAAAAGAGCCGTAAAAAAGAAAGTAATTACAGTTGACACGGATGAAGGTGAGGACATGCCGGATGTAGAAATTGATATGGATGAATCTGTGTTTCCGATCTGGGATGCCAGCATTGTTCTAGCAAATCTTTCTGGTGTTTCCCAAGAAGTGGCTGCAAATTTTGTCCAGCTTGTGGAAGACGATAACACATTACCGTTTATCGCTAGGTATCGCAAGTCCATGGTTGGTAACATGACTCCAGAAAGGTTAATATATTTTATTTTATAATATAATTCCAATAATTCCAAATGTATCATATTATTAACCAGAGGCAGCCGGCCCCTTAGGTCGAATGGTCTTTAACCCCCCAAAATTATAAGAGACAATAGTAAAATTCATAACATACATTTTGAGTGACTTCATTTTATACTATGTAATGATATATAAAAATCCATTGCTGTTCGTTTGTCTCGCTAAAACTCAAGACCGGCTGGGCCGCTTTAGCTGATTTTCGTTTTGAAATGTTTGTCGTAGTCCAGGGAAGGTTTAAACGGTGAGAAAATATGGAAAAATTGCGGGGAAGATAGTAAAAACAACAATTTCATTTTCCCATACAAACTGTTCTACCTGCATTACTGTCAATCATTTGACGTTCGTCCCTTCGGTACGGTAGACTCGGGTCCACTCGAATAGAAGCACGTATTAAATTAAGGGTTTTGAATCGACAACATATATTCACATTACTCAGATTATCGCGTATTTAAATTTTGATATTTTGATGGTTGTAATTGTTGGTTCGTTCAGAATAGCAAAATTGCAAACATCAGAAGAAAAACAAAAAAATTGTTGCCTTGGAAACGATGTTTTTTTTTTTTTTTTTGAATTAGGCAATTCACCCTAAAAAGAGTGCTTTATTGGCGTCGTAGTTAATATCTATCTCTAAAAATGAATCGCCGAAATGTATGTATAACTTACGAACGACTGCACCATTTTGGATAATTCTTTTTTTTTGTTATTTATTCTTTCGCTATTTGTAAAAAACTGCTGTTATGCTCTGGCATTATGAAATTTGTATAAAAAATTATAATAGGTGGCACGCGAGCAGTTTGAAAACTGAATGTACCAGGAATGAATGTGTGGAATGCGAGAGGTGGTGGGGGAGGGGGAGGTGGAGGAGGAGGAGGATGGGGTGGGGTGGAGGGGGTTGGTAATGAGAGAGGGGGGGGGAGGAAGGGGGGAGGGGTGTAGGAGGGGGGGGGAGGAAGGGGGGAGGGGTGTAGGAGGGGGGGGGGAGGAAGGGGGGAGGGGTGTAGGAGGGGGGGGGAGGAAGGGAGAGGGGCGAGGGGTGGGGGAGGGGGAGGTGGATGGAGGGAAGGGGAGATGGGGGGAATGGAGTGGGAAGCGGGAAGGTGGAGGAGGCGGAGTGGGAATCACCCTAATACCATGCGAGCAAAGCCGCGGGAAAATGCTAGCGTTTTATGGGCAATCAAGGAGCGGAAGTTGAAAGGCGTTGTGCTCATAATCAAAAAGTGAAACGAACTATTGTCCAAGAACTGTAAACATTTCTTCATCAGAACAATGATTTAGTAAAAATGTTCAAAATGTCATTAGATTGTATACCATCGGACAGCCATAATATTAAACGAAACACGGATCTATGTGTTTGTTACTCTTTCACGCAAAAACTACTGAATGTATTTTAATGAAACCTTACAATAATACAGCGCATACATCAGAATAACATATAAGAGCTCTGGCATCATGAAATTTGTATAAAAAATCTGCAATAGGTGGCACGCAAGCTGTTTGAAGACTGAATGTATGGAATGCGGGAAGGGGGAGGGGAACTCGGATAGGGGGTTCGAGGGAGGGGGGGGGGGGGGGAAACTAGGGATCAGGGAGGGTAACCTGGGGGGGGGGTTCGTGATATGGGGCCAGGGGGGGAGTGGAGTGGGGAGAGGGAAGGTGGAGGAGGCGGAGTGGGAACGCGAGAGGGGAAGGGAACGCGGGAGAGGAAGGGGAGGCGGAAGGGGAACGGGACGAATATGAAAGGACATAGCAACGCGAGCCGGGTACCAGCTAGTAATATATAAACATTTAGATTCCATATGTTTGGGTCCGCAAATCTCAGCAAGCAATCGATGGATTGATTCAAAATTTTTACAGAACATTGCATTTTAGGAGAAGAGTGTTTCTGTATTATAATGGTAAGCTCTGGCATTATGATATTTGTATAAAAAAAAATTACTACAGTTGGTGCATGAGTGGTTTGAAAATGTGTATTTCATATATTTTAGCGGCAGGGAGGGAACGCAAGAGGGGGAGGGTAACGAAGGAGGTGGGGTTCGCGGGAGGGGGAAGGGGAAGACGGGGAAGGTGGAAGGGGAACGCAGGAGGGGAAGGGGACGCAGGAGGGGAACGGGGATGCATGAGAATGGACATGCAGGGAGAAACAATTTAGTTCTTTGAATGGCATAGCAACTATGCTGGGAATCAGCTAGTAATAATATGAAATAGTAATTTTTTTGTGTCTAGTTTATTTGTAATTTATTTGTTGTATTAGTTTACAGGACCTTTATCATTGCCTCACCAATGTTTGTGCCTTAAAGAAGAAAGCTCTCAGCATTATGAAGATCCTCAGAAACAGCGGTCAGTTGAGCCCTGATCTGGAAAAATCTATTATAGGCGCTAGAAATATATCTGAACTTGATATGTTGGTAAGTTACACTCTCCTATCACAGGGATACACGAGTATCCGATACTTCTTGATGATTTAAGTATTTTATAAATATGGTGGGGACACGGGTCTCGTGATTTCAGTAGCAACGTGTGCGGACTGTGCACCACAGATTTTGTGAATTCTTGCTTATTCCTGTGGGCCTTACTGTACCACTGCATGTAAGCATTGACGTATAATATCTAGACGAGACCTCTCATACAAAACATCAGGATAAAAGTAACTCCAGTAACAGTGTTTCCGCAATAAAACTCTCCTTCGAATTCCGCCATCTTGCATACGAATTCCCGGCAATATACAACTGACCACCGAGTTAACCTATTGTGTAATTTTTCGCACCAACACATCAATATTTGTTCACGGCCTGGCCTGTGTGTAATACAGTGGTTTTCAAAGTGGGGGACACGAAACATTTATAAATTTAATGGGAATTTTTTTTTTAACATTATTATGACAAGCGATTTAATTTCGAAGGCGAGTATGGGTACCGCCCACGACGCCTCGGGAACCATTTATTGGATAACCAACGCCTCTGCCATAGGTCACCCTAAGTGGTTCGCTACGTTTGGTGACTAAGCAGGGGTGCCCGGGTTAATGGAGTGATGTTTGTCCAGGTCTTGGTGGCGGATGCGTCGAAAATATTCAAAGGCTGTTCTGTTTTGCAAAAGGTATTAGCCAAAAACGATAATATTTCTTCAAAATTTTGAATCAGTTGCTCAAAACATTAAGTTTTATTGCGTATAATAAATAAAAAATGACAGAAATTCGTGGCTACTTAAGGCCCGTTAGTAAGCGCTCAAAAAGAAGAGGAATGGGAGAAATGTTAATAAGAAAGTTAGAAGGAGCGCGCTTATATTAAAAACGATAATATTTAAGCGAAAATTGTTAAAATATTTAATAAAACATGACTCGTTTAAAATACAACAAGAATCTTGCGGGAAATATTTAAGGGTCCGCTACCCGAATTACTACCGATTTCTTACATATCTCCCTTAAACACGTTGATCTTTAAAGCTCTTAAAAATGTGTATTATTCTTGAAGATAATATCTAGACATTGCCCGCGCCGAATCGCAAATCATATAAAATTCCCTCGATAGAAAAAATCGCACAGTATGCTCCAAAAATTATTATAAAAAAGTTTGTTTCAGTTATTTTACAAGTTATATGTATGAAAAAAATCAGTGTTTCTTTAAATACTGTTTAATACAATGCCCTCGAGATTTTTGCTCTATTTTAAACAAGTCGTGTTTTATTAAACATTTTCGCAATTTTCGCATTGATTTTGTCGCTGTAAATGTTAACGCTCTCCTCTAACATTCGTAATTTTGTATCCCTCCATCTTCTTCTTTACGGGCCCGGTTTATTTTTACCCACTTTGATAATTTTATTAAACAAATACAGCCTTACTAAAAAAAAACCACAGCGCGACCAATTAACTGTGTTATTGCAATAACATAATTAAACCCCGTATACACTAAATCACGTTTTATTACCAATAACGTTTTTTGCGTGGTCACGCTGTTAAAATGCATTAAGATCTGACAACATTGTAAATGGTTTTAATTTCCTAGGAAATAATGTTGTTTTAATTCTTCTCCGCTAGGGGCATTATTGGTGCGTCTGTGCATATCGGCCCGCGATGACAAAACAGTTCGGTGTGTTTATGGCGGGATATGGAAAATTTTGTTAGTGCCTAAATGTTGTGATTTTACTAAATAATTTCTATTGTAGTGACGAATTTACTCTTCTGTTCACATAATTGATATATTTACCATATTATTTGTGTGGTTTACATCAGTAATCAAGTTATTGTACAAACACCGTACTTTCAAAGTTGAACTCTCAGAATATTGTTTTTTATAGGTTACTTAAGATAAAATTTTCATTTTAAGATCTTTATTTTAAGAGAATTTCTTAAAAGTGATAATTTTTTATAATATTAAAATCTAATACATGTGTTCGTAAACGTATCAAAAAAATTAACGTCTTTAGAGATGCAAGAAATCTGTTTTAAATTTCGGTATTATTTCTAAGTTATTTTTTTGGCAATAAAAAAAACTTTGAAATTTTTAATTATTTTTTTATTGTATACACGATAAAAAAGTGAGGTGATAGTTTCCTTCCAAATTTATTACATAAAAGGACTGTGTTTTTTAAATTTCCCTACATTTTGGTCAAAAATGTTGTGGGAGGAAATTTTTTTCCATGTTTTTCCGAGTTTGAATCATAAAATATGGCAGTTTTTGAAAGCTAAAGTGTATTTCAAATACTCAAATCTAAAAGGTAATTTTATCTAGTTTTCATAAATGGTATTTGTTTTTACGACACCTTCAAAAATAAGAAATATATAGAACATTCAAAATACTATGGAAAAATTACAAATATCGTTCGGACATCAATGGTTAAAACAGAGATAAACTACCCTCTCAGGCCGTGGAAACCATGTGTATTTCTTTCAAAGAACAAATTTTTAATTAGTAATGTTTTCACATCCGCGGCCGTTTGTCAATTGAATAAAATTTTCACTGGGTTTTTTAGTAAGGCTGATATTGTTTTACAATATGTTAAGTAGGTTTGCAACTCCACCGATAACAAAGATAACCAGGTTATGTTGTACATACCCTCCCACCAACGTCCGCATACAAAATAATAACGGATAGATATTAAGGGGTAATTTACCAAAACCGAAATAATATTTCGGGGTGGGGAAGTATGAAGTATGCTCGAACGGGGAACCGCTGCGCGCTACCGACGAAGTCAGAGCAGCGAAGAATCTAGACTAGATGGTACACTTGAGTAAGATTTGAACATGAAACGTTAAATATTGGGCATCTTTCAAATTATGTTTATTAAATTGAATGCGCATGTTTTAGGTAAATTTAGATAGAAACATTACCTATTGCAGGAGGAGCTCATGATTTTATGACTCTTTTGATCAAACTTCTTTGATAAATTATTCGATACAACCAACTACACTGCTGGACGGTAGGCATTAGTTCTTCATTGACAGATGTCAAAACAATACGGTATTCAATTTCGCATTATTTTCGTAATATGTGATCATAATTATATCTGAATATATTGGAAAGATAAATAAAATATCGGTCATTTTCAATATTTATTATTATTGTTTACAAAAAGTTATATATAAAAAAATTATATATTTATATAAAAGTTATATTTTGATAGTGTCCCGCACTCGTGGCTAATCAAAATATATAAAGTTAAACCAATTATAATTAGATTTTTGAAAAAATATTATGTCATTTTGAAATACAGATTTACTAGTAAATTTAAAAGGTAAGAAAATAGTAGTACCGGGCATTTCAATAAAAAGAGGGATTTTTCAAGGAGACTCATTGAGTCCTCTTTGATTTTGCTTAGCATTGAATCCTCTGTCTAAAATGTTAATTAAAAGCAAGTTTGGAATAAAAATTAACGGTAATACAAGAGAGAGTAGTATAGTTTCACATCTATTATATATGGATGATATAAAATTATTTTCAAATTCTGAATCAAATTTAGAGAAAATGATTAAGGTAGTGAAAATTTTTCAGATGATATTAAAATGACTTTTGGTTTAGATAAATGTAAAACGATCCATATAGAGAAAGGCAAAATTGTAGATGGAGACGAGGGTATATTTAGAAATTTCAAAATTAAAAGTATGAAAGGGGGTGAGGTTTATAAATATTTAGGATACCCGCAATCGAATAGATTAGATCACACTAGTATTAAAAATGATATTAGGATTAAATTTCAAACTAGGATCAGAAAAATTTTAAAATGCAATCTATCTGCTAAAAATTTTGTAAAAGCAATAAATACTTGGGCAATACCTCTACTAACGTACTCATTTCGCATAATTAAATGGTCCAATACAGATTTAGATAGTTTAGAACGATTAATTAGAACAACGTTAACAAATTTTAATTGCCATCATCCAAATTCAGCTAAAGAACGAATTAATTTACCTAGAAATTTAGGAGGTAGAGGTGTAATCAAAATAACATCTTTGAAACACAATCAGGTAGAAATGCTTAGAAATTTTTTCCATAGGAAAGCCAATAGCTCAGAAATGCACAAAATAATTTGCAAGGCAGATATAAACATTACACCTTTAAATTAATATGACGAGAATGCCAAAATTCTTATAAATATTAACCAGGAATTATTAGATTCCTGGTCAAATAAAATTATTCATGCAAAACACTTCAATCATCTCAACCAAACGTATGTTGACAAACTTTCGTCAAACAAATGGTTGAGTATTGGAGAGTTGAGCGAAGAAATAGAAGGATTTATGCTTGCCATTCATGATAGAGTCATTAATACAAAAATTATAGGAAGCATATAATCAAAGATATAAATCAAATTGATAATTTATGTAGAAAATGTTTGGCTTTTTCGGAAACTATAAAACATATTATATCGGGATGTTCTATATTAGCGCCGTCCGAGTATACATTTAGGCACAATCAGGTTTTAAAAATAATCCACCAAAGTTTGGTAATTAAACATAACTTGATTGACTTCCGTAATACTTGACCGTACGATTGACTACCATATTATGAATATGAACCAAATTCATTTTAGAAAATGAATTTTATAAAATATATTATGATATAACTATACTAACAGACAGAACAATTAGTCATAATAGACCTGATATAGTTTTACATAACAAAATTAAAAAAATAACTTATATCATTGATGTAGCTATTCCAAATTCCTGTAATATTAAAAAAAACAGTTTCTGAAAAATTAGAAAATACATAGATTTAGGAAATGAGATGAAAAGAATTTGGCACTCTCAGACTATAAAAATATTACCATTTGTTTTTTCGGCTACTGGCATTATACCTAGGTCTCTGAAAATATTAATATTATATTCCATAGTTCTCATTAAAAACTTGCGACAGGAATGTAAACTAACATTTTTCAATATGAAATAGCACAATTTGTTGGTTATTCACATTTGGTAGTTTTAATTATTGCTACAAGGTTTGTTAGATTCGTACTGGGAGATATATATGGTGAGGATCGTTTCGTGTTATTATGAAACTTTTTCCCTACTATTCTCAATTATTATCTTTTGTTCACTAAAAAATACTAATAATATGTCTGCAAAGTGAACAATACTATATGTATATATCTTTATCTTTACCTAATTTATGTAAAAGCACAGTAGGACGTAAATAAATAAAACTAGGAATACGAAAATACGGGTAAAGGGGCACTCTAAACCATTCTATGCCGCTGGTTGCAAACAGGCGGCCGCGAAATGAAAGTTCTAGTAAAAAAGTCAACTTGGTTCTGAAATAAAACACAATAACATATCGACTAATCTTTAGTGTGACCCCTTTTCTTATGTGCCTACACATTTACGTATTTATTTTTTGTAAAATTTGACGTGCTTTCACTCTGAAATCATCTCGCATACTGACTGGAAATAACTCGTGTCTTGGTTTATATAATGGCCCGAGACAAAATAACAATATCGTGATATTGAAACACTGTTTTTATTTATTTAAGCATTGTTTTAATGCTTTTTAAAATAATTTTATTATTCAGTCGTTTAGACAACATTGATGTGGTGATAATGTATATTTTTTATAATTCTCCTGTATTTAGAATTAAAAGATATAATCGAACTTTAAGCTATTTGTAGAGGTTTGGTAAATATTTTTTCACGCAATTGTTTTAAACATTTTAACACGTTTTTTTAACGCACCAATTAGAAGAATAGTTTATTTTTTCAAAACATAATATTTTTTTCTAATAAACAATATAGAAATGTTCTTAAAACTGCATCAAAAATCCCTAAATATGCTGCGCTTGCGGTAATATACCCTTAATACTTCGACTAAAAAGGTTGATCATTCCTAAAAAAACAGCGGAGGGTGAGTTTATGTAATTATAATTATAATTTATGGAATAAATATAATTTATTATATTACTAAAAGCGGGTCGTGCTTTAAAAAAGTTTGAAAACCACCATTATAGTCAAGCTGTCGTGATGCCACCAGCAGTATTGTGGATTTGATGACGTCAGAAACTTTGTTGGTAGGAAACGCAATTCTTTAACATTATTACGTTTATTAAAACGCTGTCTAAAAGGCATATGTAAGATGTATGTTTTTGGTGTAGTTAGATAGGTGACTACATTTTCTAAAATAAAGTCCGCGGGGTGTACCTTGTACAACATTCGGAAGTTAGGTATTTGTGTGTTTGAAAAAATTAATTCCGGCCCGGACCGCTGGAAGACGAATTAGTTTCAGTGTAGACCTTGTTGACCGATAAAAGGTACAACACAAAGCACTATGCGATCTAAACGGTGCAAAGCAATGCTAGCACTTTTCCATAAATAGGCCTTGAGCCAGTTTTATTTTGGTTTCGGGCACATTATGAATTTTATAGGGCATGTCTAGATATTATACGTCAATGCATGTAAGCCAACTTTTCAACACTGAAAGTACGGAAGATTGTATAGAAGATGTATTAACTAACTACACTAATTTATTCCTTATTTTGAAATTTATGTATTGTTATATTTGTACTATTTGCTATTTTAGTACGCACCATTGAAAAAACGAAGTGGAACACTAGTAGACAGGGCACGGGAAATTGGATTAGAGTCCGCTGCTGTGGAAATTTTAAATGGTGGTAATGTCAACATCCCGTCCTTATGTAACAGTGAAGTGGACGGACTCAAAACTCCCGAAGACGTGGAGGCTAATATTGTTCACCTTTTAGCAGAAATGATATATAAAGATTCAAGAGTTTTGGAGAAAATAAGAATGCTGTAAGTTTTATTTTATATTTATAAATAACTAGCGAGTTCCCTGCATGAGTTGCTATGCCACCTAATAAATAAATTGTCTCTCCCTGCGTGTCCTTTCCCATTCGTCCCGTTCCCCTTCTGCCTCCCCTTCCTCTCCCGCGTCCCCTTCCCCACATCGTTCCCACTCTGCCTTCTCCACCTTCCCTCTCCCGCTCCCCTCTCCCGCTTCCCCCGTCACGCGAACCACCCTTCCGAGTTCCCCTCCCCCCTCCCCCGTTCCATACACTCAGTCCCGGTACATTCAGTTTTCAAACAGCTCGTGTACCACCTATTGCAATTTTTTTATACAAATTTCATAATGCCAGAGCTCACCAGCATATATGAAAACCATCGCTGGAATGCACATGTCAAATCCCCAAAGTTTCATCGCAATCGGATGAATGGTTTAGCAATGCATAGATATCTCATATACATCCTACTGATAATAATATTATAAAGGCGAAAGTTTGTATGGATGTACGTTTGTTACTCTTTCACGCAAAAACTACTGAATGGATTTTAATGAAACTTTACAATAATATAGCTCATATATCAGAATAAGATATAGGCTGTAGCTCAGAGCTCTGGCATTATGAAATTTGTATAAAAAAATTGCAATAGGTGGCACGATTAGTAAGATATCTATAATTCTTTATTGATATGGTGAGGGTGGAGGGGTTGAAGTGCAGAGGGGGGGAGGGAGAGGGGGAAGGGTGGGAGAGGTGGAAGGGTGAGGGGGGAGGGGTGGAGTGGGGGAGGTGGAGGAGGCGGAGTGGGAACCCCCCCTAATACCATGCGAGTGAAGCTGCGGGAAAAGGCTAGTACTCATATAAATACATTTTTTTTTTTATATATATGGATTTTGATAAAGATGTCTCATATTTTCCTATTTTAGCGTGCAAATGATTTTTAATGTTTATAGGAAGGCTGATACAGTAATGTATGTTGAAAGTTCGAAGGCCAGGACACCAAAAGTTAAAGAGCCTGATGCAAAAAATGCAAAGCTGCCCGGCAAAAGAGAATTGGATGAAGATAAATTCAATACTTATTTAGCTTTTAAGGGGAGAGTTGACTACATAAAACCTCACCAAACATTGGCTTTGAACAGGGGAGAAGCAGCTAAAATTTTATCCATAAAAATAGAAATCCCTAATTGGTTCTATAATAATCTTGAAAGGTAAAACTTTTATGCAACTTTTATATATTTTGTAACTTTTTTTTATTATAAAGTTTATATATTAGCTGAATTGCCTTTTATACTCGTACTTTAGACTACATTCTTGGCAAATCATACACTCTTATTAAATTATTAAGAATTTTCCATAATGTTAAATATGTATTGGAATCATTATTTATGTATGAAAATTATTCACTAATCTTTTTTATTTAATGGAATTAAGTTAACCCCTCAGGCCTTGACCGTATTATTTCAGAGGGTCAAAATATTTCCGCTTTACAATAAAATCCAAATAAATGGAATATTTCTGAATTTATCCGAAAACTAAAAACTGTTTTTGAAAGGTGATTAAATATGCTTTCAAATTTTATAAATCAAAATAAACATATAATTTTTGAAATATAAAATTTTTGCACGCAAACATAAAAATGTTTTTATGGCTCGCTCACTTTAGATTTTTTCTAACTAAAATTACTGATAACGAAAATAAAAAAAAAACACATACATATTTTATTAGACAAATGTATTATAAATTTTATTGTTAGCTCACTTTTTTGTCATTCCATGTAAAAATAATGAATAAAAAATTTCTAAAGTTTCATAAACTTATTTCAAAATGTGATTCGAAACTTTGGCTTCATAAAGGTGTTCATTTTATTTCTTTTGTGGTTAGTTTTTGTATTTGAATACAAAGCATGGTCTTTTCTATTTCCAACACTGTTTATATCATATTTTTCACTATGCTAGTAAGGGAGATGCAACGATTTCTATGAGACTTGTGTGAGTTGTTCTGAAAACCGAACAAATAGACTAAGGGCTAAAGTGCTCTGACATCTAGCTTATCTGATTTTTCTCTATTTTGGTTGTTCTTCCATATCATTGTCGGAGATCAATCAATTTTGTATACATATTTTTTAAATCTGCCAAACACAAATAAAATATCTTTTTATATTTCTCCGATTAATAAAATACTATAAAATATGCTGTAATAAAATGATAGTGTCTGCTTTGAGTACCGATTAGTTTTACTGTATTCATATAAAAAAAATTGGCAGATAAAACAGGAAGACGGGGCCCTGGAAGAAGGAGAACTTTATGGCTGAAAAACCTGAGACAGTGATAGGCGTAGGCCAGTCTTCTGTAGAGCTGTTCCGGGTCGCAGTAAACAAAGTCCGCATAGCCAACGTCCACGGACGTCGTTTCACGGACGAAGAAGAAGAAGGCGGATAAAAACCAGCTCCAACCAATATTGTACTAATTTAGTAAAATTTTCTTTTAGGTTTTGTTTAGGAATATGGCGAGGTCCTCTAATAAGAAATGCTGTATCAGATGCCTACAAAAGACTGATTAAACGCTGGCTGATTCGGCAAGCTAGATCTGAAATGACGGCAAAAGCGGAGAAGGAATCCATTGCGGTATTCGCTTCCAATCTCAAGAGACTTCTGATGACCGCTCCAATAAAGGGTACTAATATCCTAGGGATTGATCCAGGATTCAAGCACGGGTGTAAAATAGGAATCATTAATTCTTCGGGACAAGTTATGGATACGTACGTGCTGTATCCAAATTTTAATCTAAGTGCAGTTTTCGATCGGGAATCACTGAAAATTCAGCAGCTCATTGAAATCCACCGGTAAGTTAGTCAAAAATAAATATTACCTGTTGAGCGCTTTTATTATTATCGTGATGATCCACGATTACCGTACCATGATGGTGCAAAAAAAAATCATAAAATGTGTGTTATTTATCCTAATTATTCTGCAGCTCTTTCTTATACCTTAAATAATGGTGAGACAAAAGATGAGACACACAATGTACATTAGCTTGTGTAGCTCTCCATAGAAAAAAAGCCTTATTTTTAAATGCCTTAGGTCTCAAAAGTTGCGTATGTATGATCTGTAGCAATTTGAAAACGTAAAAATAAATTAAATTTGTGTTCACTATTAGCTCACTAAAATGGCTGGAAATTTTGAAAAAAAATAGATTTCGTGATTTTGGAAAAAAATAAAATAAAGGGTTCATATTATATTTTGTTACTCAATTTTTATTCCATAACTGCAGTACAAAGAATGCAAATTTTTTTTTTTTGAAACATACCTATGTGATGTATTTTTTTAAAATATAAAAGGGGAAAATAACACTTTTCTGGATAAAATCAGTATTCTTGTAGACTTACTTGTATTCATAAATTTGAATTTTTTTATTATTTTTGTCAGTTATATGCAGTTTTTAATAACAAACAAACGTTAAAAGGTGTAGTAGGGGCCATCCATAAATTACGTCACACGAATTTCATGATTTTTTGACCCCCCCCCCGTCCCTGTCACACATCTTCACATTTGTGAAACCCCCTCCCCCCTAGTGTGACGTCACATATTTTGAGATTTTACAGAGTTGATAATTAGATTTTTTTTTAGTTTAAATTTAGATTTTTACATGCGACACCACAGAGCTGATCCCCCCCCCATTACCCCTTGTCACACTTCTCTACTCCCCTCCCCCCACTTAAGGTGTGACGTAATTTATGGATGGCCCCTTATTGTAAAAAAAACATTAATAACCATAATTTAAAAGTACATGTTTTAGTTTTTTTTTGATTTTCAATGAATTTTAGCGAGCTAATATTCATTTAAAAAAAATATTTGAACGCAGTTCTCATTTTCTTTGTAAGATGGAACTTTTGAGATATCATACACGAGGCGTTTCTGAATTCAAAAGTTGAAATAATTGAAATGTAATAATGTAAATGTGTTTGTTTCCTCCTAAGGAAAAATTAAATCATTTTCTTGCATCTCTCTCACACACCACACCATGACGTCTCCGTAGACCCCTACAATACCATTAGCCGTGACGAACATTTTGAAAGTATGGAATATAGTTACAAGGATAATGTTGAAGTATGATACATAACAATACCTACATCCAATTGACAGCTGTGTTTTGCTCTGCTCCCGAAATAAATCATTATTTTCCTGTTTTTAGTGAACAAACATTTCAGTGCATTTATCAAACTGATAAGAATTTTAATTTAACTTAAACAGTGTTTCCTTCCCACTTGTGAATAAGTGTTTGAAAGTTTTACAAAAGAAAACAATAACAGAATATCACAAGAGAATTCAAGTGTCAAGTAAAGGGGAATATAGGCAGTGTTCGACCTTACAAACTAAATTCAGTGCTCAAAATGTCAACAACAGATAAAAATCTGAGAAGTAAAGGACAAACAACCGGGACTAGTGTTTCATCTGAGCCCCAGGGAATAAATATTGATGTCCTGTTGGAGAAAATTGAAACATTTAAATCGGCAATCATAAAAAAAATTGATGATGAAAATAAAGAGAGCCGGAGCACAAGAGACTTCATCAGTCATCAATATGACGACATCCACCTAAAGATGGAAACTATAATCAAACTGGTTTCGGAAGTAGAAGCCATGAGAAAGGAATTAACGGAAAAAGATAGCATAATAAAGAGTCTTGAAGTCAGATTGGCCGAAGTGGAGCAAAGAACCCGTGAAGACACCCTTGAATATGCAGGGATTCCGGAAAGAGAGGAAGAACAGCCTGCAGAAACAATTAAACAGGTGGCAGGTGTCACGGGTGTCGACTTAAAAGGCGAAGATATTCTAGATATCAAGAAAATACCGGACCGATGACCGGGAGTTCCCCCAAAATTCCACGTCAGATTTACCAACCCCCAAAAAAGACAGCAGATATTACTGAACAGGAAGCAACTAAACCTAACCACATCCCAAGGAAATGCAAGCCAGAGAATATTTGTTAGTGAAATCCTTGGTGTCTTTTTCAAAGATCTTCTGTGGCGGTCGAAGAATAAAGCGAAAGAAATGGGATACAAATTTGTCTGGTATAAAGATTGTAAAATAATGATAAAAAAATGAAAGTGAAAGAATAATACACATTAAACATTTGGATTATCTAAAAAAAATTGTTTAGATTTTTTTAGTGAGAGCCCCTCTCTCCAGGTCATACACTGGGTCGATTCCCCTCAGTTTGGTGAGTCATATTATGTACATTTATTTGTTAGTGAAATCCTTGGTGTCTTTTTCAAAGATCTTCTGTGGCGGTCGAAGAATAAAGCGAAAGAAATGGGATACAAATTTGTCTGGTATAAAGATTGTAAAATAATGATAAAAAAATGAAAGTGAAAGAATAATACACATTAAACATTTGGATTATCTAAAAAAAATTGTTTAGATTTTTTTAGTGAGAGCCCCTCTCTCCAGGTCATACACTGGGTCGATTCCCCTCAGTTTGGTGAGTCATATTATGTACATTTATTTGTTCACTGCAACAATAATTCACCTCCTTCACATTCAATTAAAGGGTGAAATCCCCAGTGATGGCCACGGATTAGTGGAGCTCTCATTAAAATTAATTAAACAGTTTTTTCCTTTTTTATAAAATAAATTATAATATGGCTATTAACCCCTCCACAACGTAAGCAGATATATGCGTTAAAAATACGACAGCAGTCAAGTTCAATAAGCGTGTTTACACGTCAGCGCGTGTGTCTCCATAGAAACCGTTATAACTCCGTTACTGTTTTAGTTACATCCGCAAAATAAAAAGTGAAAGGTCGATAGTGAATCATGCTGCACATCTCTGTTCAAGTTGTCCATAGAAATACATAAAAATAACTTTCTGTCAGATGCGCAGTCTGACACATAATTTATCCCACCAAATTTCCTATGGGCGCCCGACATTGTTAATTTCTATTAAATATTTTTATATGAAATGATAAAAAAGTGAGGTGACAAAAGTGTTTATTACACATTTATACAATTGAATAAGTATTGTTGTTTACATAATCTGTGATTTTAGTACCGTTTTCACATAAAAGCATCACGTGAGTCATTTTCACATTTTTTTAATGTTTGCATTCTAAATTTTAATATTTATTTGTAATATAATAATTCGAAAGCTTATTTTGTAACCTGTCTAAAACAGTTTTTACTATTCGGCTACGTTCAGAAATGTTTCATTTATAGAGCTTTAATTGTGAAGCAGTTATAACTAAAAGTTTTCTTAAAATGTCATTTCGTTTAAGACACCAAAAGCTAATTTTCTCGAAAATTCGGAGGGGTTAACATTGGTAACATGTACAAAGAACTAGGTGATCAAGACAATTTGTTTACAACATCAGATGCTAAAATATGTAAATATCTGACAGCCAATCCAAAAACCACTACTATTATGCACCAAAATATTAGGTCAATCAATAAAAACTTTAATGAACTTCAGATACAGCTGAACCACCTTAACATAGACTTTGATGTAATCATTCTTACAGAATGTTGGTTAACGAACATTTACACTCCAAAACTTATAACTCACCACTCTTCATTCAATTCTTCAAATCATGACAGTCAGAACGATGGAGTTGTGGTATACACAAAATGTTCTAAACTCTGTTGTAACTGAAGTAAACATTATTGACGCGAGCTGTATGCAAATAATGTACAATAATGATACGTGCATTCTAGCAATATACCGCTCTCCATCCATCCGTAATATCACACCATTTCTTAATAGTCTTAATAGCATACTCTCTAATCTTTCCAATACTAAAAACTTAATAATTATGGGAGATTTAAACATCAACATACTCCCAAATAACCCACACCACCAATGTCACGACTACCTAAATATGTTAAGAGTTCTATGGATTAATTAGTACCATCAATATACCAACAAAAACAGCTAATGAATCTACATCGTGCATTGATCACATGCTCAAAACTAATAAACAAAACAAAAGCATCGTTTACAAATCAACAATTACAGACCTTACACAACAATATTCACATTACAATCCGACACCACAAAAAACTTTATATTTATAGTTCTTTAAGTACCTACTGTTTATATGTATATTGTTTTCTGTTATTAACTTTTGTACTTATGCAACTTTAAAACTATTGTATGATGTACATTTTTTTTGTAGTTATAAAGCTTTAAATTTTTGTTCAATAAAGATATTATTATTATTATTATTGAATTTCAAAAATTCAAAAATGTCACATGTCAACGCTCTGATAGTTTTGCTTTTGTTCTTAAACATATAATGCTGTAACGCTTTCTTACACAACAGTCGAAAATGAAACAAACGGTGAACACCTCACCATAGGAAACATACAATCATACATCTCCCTCACACGTATAAAGAAAATGAAACGTAAATTCCCTTCGCCGTAGCTGAGCCGTAATAAGACATATCTGTTTCCTCCAAAGGAAAAAAAGTAATACTTTGGAGGTAACAGACACATGTATATTGTATGTCTCATCTTTTGTTTCACCATATTTAACAAGTAAGAAAGAGCTGCAGCATTTTTAGGATAAAGAATATCAGCCTTACTAAAAAACCCAGTGAAAATTTTATTCAATTGACAAACGGCCGCGGATGTGAAACATTACTAATTAAAAAATTGTTCATGGAAAAAAATACACTTGGTTTACACGGCCCGAGAGGGTAGTTTATCTCCGTTTTATTAATGATGACAGAACGGAATTTGAAATTTTTCCAAAGTATTTTGAATGTTCTATATATTTCTTATTTTTGAAGGTGTCGTAAAAACAAATACCATTTATGAAAACAAGATAAAATTAACTTTTAGATTTATGTATTTGAAATACACTTTAGTTTTCAAAAACTGCCATATTTTAAGATTCAAACTCGGAAAAAAATGGAAAAAAAATTCCTCCCAAATCATTTTTGACCAAAATGTAGAGAAATTTAAAAAAAATCAAAATTTCAAAAACACAGTCCTTTTATGTAATAAATTTGGAAGGAAACTATCACCTCACTTTTTCGTCATGCATACAATAAAAAAATAATAAAAAATTTCAATTTTTTTTTATTGCCAAAAAAATAACTTAGAAAAATACCGACATTTAAAACAGATTTCTTGCATCTCTAAAGACGTTAATTTCTTTGATACGTTTACGAACACATGTATTAGATATTAATATTATAAAAAGTTATCACTTTTAAGAAATTCTCTTAAAATAATGATCTTAAAATGTAAATTTTATCTTTTAAGTAACCTATAAAACAATATTCTGACAGTTCAACTTTGAAAGTACGGCGTTTGTACAATAACTTGATTAAACTGATGTAAACCACACAAATAATATGGTAAATATATCAATTATGTGAACAGAAGAGTAAATTCGTCACTACAATAGAAATTATTAAGTAAAATCACAACATTTAGGGACTAACAAAATTTTCAATATCCCGCCATAAACACACCGAACTGTTTTGTCATCGCGGGCCGATATGTACAGGCGCGCCAATAATGCCCCTAGCGGAGAAGAATTAAAACAACATTGTTTCCTAGTAAATTAAAACCATATACAACCTTGTCAGATCTTAAATGCATTTTAACAGCGTGACCACGTAAGAATGGTTATTGGTAATAAAACGTGTTTTAGTGTATACGGGTAGTATAACACAGTTAATCGGTCGCGCTGTGGTTTTTTTTTATTAAGGCTGTATATGTTTTATGCTTATTTTTGTGCCGTCACCGTACCGTAATCGTGGATTGTCATGGTAAAGAATGTAAGAGTGTGTCAGCTTACGAGTTTACTGGCCGAATACGAGAAGCCATTGTTTGAAATTTTTTATTTTTTATTTTTTTTATTTACAAAAAGTTACATATAATATAATAAATTTTACACAATAATTAATTACATAATACATGTATTCGATGTACCCCCATAAATAAGCAGGGCTTGTGTGTATGGGGGGTGTTATTACATTGGTTCAATTTATTATTTTTAATTCAGTTCAAATTTTCAGTATAATTTTTAAGTTGAGTTTTAAATTTTTTTAAGTTACTGTCCATGTTTCTGATTTTTTCAGGTAGTGAATTAAAAAAATTAACTCCGAGATATTTATGATTTAACTGTCCTATTGTTTTTTTTACATTTTGGAATAGGAAGTTTTGATGTTTGTCTAAGATTTCTGTTATTTTTTAAGGGTTCAACTTTATTTTGAATATTATCTTTATAAATTTGTAATGTTGCGTGATAAAAGTATAATGCACTTAATTTTCTGACCTTAAATTGTTTGAATAACAGTTCTGATGAATATGAGTAGGGTTTTTTTTAAATTGTTTTTATTATTAGTTTTTGTGATATGTAAATTGTTTGTGTTTGATTTGTATATGTACCGCCCCATCCTATAATGCCGTATTATATAATTGATTGACAAAAAGCGAAGTATGTAGTTCTAAGTAATTTTTCATTTAAAATATCTCTTAAGCATCTAAATAAATATGTTAGTTCCCTTATTCCGTTGTTCAGAATATTTATGTGTGGGGACCATTTTAATCGCTGGTCTATTATTATGCCCAGGTACTTAATATCGGTCTTGCTTTCTATGTTTGTACATAATATATTGCATTTGTGGTTTTCTGTATTTGTCACAGAGTGGATTATTATGTTTAATTCTTTAGGTGTTTCTTGTTTTTTAATGGAAAATGGTAAATAATAGTTTTTTTTAGAATTTAAAGTCAACAGGATTTTATCAAACCATAATTTTAGTGCATTGATATCTGTGTTTGCCATTTTATTTAATTCAGACCATGTGTTTGCTTTTAGTAGTAGGACTGTATCGTCAGCGTAGGAGACAATGTCTCCATATTTGGAAATATGGAATATATCATTGACATATATAATAAATAACAGTGGTCCCAAAACTGTACCTCGGGGTATTGAAAAGTCGCTATATTTTGAATCGCTGACTTTTTTATTTATTTTTTTTATTGGTTTTCAAGGTACAATCCCGTTAAACCGCAATAAAGCAGTTTGTCAACAGGATGTTAATGTTCAGTTACAATTTAAACATTACATAATATTATTACTATAACCATACAGGTTATAAAAATTAACACATATGAATTAATATAAACTATTTAGCAGCCATTGTTTCAGCATATATCTGAATCTATTTGTAGAATCGCAATTTTTTATATTAATTGGTAACATGTTAAATATTTTTGGCACGTTATATTCCAGGGTTACTTGATTGAGTAATTTTACTTGTTGAGGTCTTTTATGTAAATAACTAGTTATCCATGCTAAGACTTTTCCATTAATTCCTATCGATTTTAATTTATTTATTAATTTTTTATGTGATGTGCTGTCGAAAGCTTTTTTCAGGTCTATAAATATTCCAATACATTTTTTATCGGAATCTAGGGCCGTATATAAATAGTTAGTTATTTTTGCTATCGCGTCATGAGTACTTGTATTTTTTTTGAAGCCGAATTGGTTATCATTAATTATTTTATTTTCTTCTAAGAATGTCCAAATTTGTTTTTTACAATTTTCTCATATATTTTTAATATATTTGATAGAAGGGAAATCGGACGGTAATTTTGTGGATCTTTACGACAGTCTGTTTTATAAATGGGAGTTATAATTGCTCTTTTATAATTATTGGGAAATTCGCCATTTGCTGGACTTAGGTTTATTATGTGTTATGGGGAGAACTAAGTATGTTTTCATCGCTTTTATTGTCTTTGCATCTATGTTATCAAAGCCGGGGGCGGAATCTCCTTTTAGTTCCGAGATAGTTTTGTCAATATCGGCTTCTGTGACTAGGTGAAATTTATTTATTTAACATTGTGTTATCTGTTGTGGATTTGATATATTGGTTGTATTTATGGATTTTGCTAGGTTTTTTCCAACGTTATTAAAATAGTTATTTAAAATATTACAACATTTTTTTGTGTCATTCTGTACGTTATATATTAATTTCCCATCTGATATTTCTGATATGTGCTTATGTATTTTTTAAAATTTATTATTTCATTTATTGTTGACCATATTTTTTTATTATTGTCTAGCTTCTGAAATAATTTTTGAGTAATAGTCGTTTTTAGTTTTTCTTATTAGAGTAGTTAATATATTTTTATACTTTTTATAATATAGTACAATTTTATTGTTAACTAGTAGCCTTTGTGTTATTTTATAAAGTTAATTTTTTTCTAATGGCTTTTATTAATCCTAGAGTAATCCAGGGTTTAATTTTCCTTGTTTTTGAATTGGGGACGATCTGTGTTGTTTTTGTTGCTTCTAAAACGTGTTTAGTTAAAGTGTTTTCAAACAGTAAGGCACTTTGGTTGGCGCATTTATTTTTTAAAACTTCTTCCAATTTTTCAGTAATTAATGATTTTTCTAATAATTTGTAGTCTAATTGGGAATATGGAAGATTTAATTTGGGACTCGTGTTTAGTTTTTTATTTGTCTCATGTAATATAAGACAAACATAGTGGTCAGTAATATTGGTTTTCCAAACAGTAGTTTTAATATTTTTTATTTCATTTAAATGTATATTACACCAGATATGATCTATACATGATGGCGTTTGGTTTTTAATTTCTCGAGTGTAACTATTAATACAAGATTTATAATTGAGGTGCGTCATCATGTTAATGTAATTATTTTTTTCTATTGAGTTATGGTTTGTAGAAATGTTTATATTGAAATCACCACACACAGATATAAGTATTTTCGATAATTTGCTTAGGTATTCACCTAGTTCATTTATAAAGTTAGTTATGTTTGATTTGTGTGTTCTATACACTGTTATAATTTATTTTTTAATTTTATATCTATTTTTAGACAATTTACGTGTTGTATATAAATTTCTTCAATGCTAGTAATTTCACACTCGTCATGAATAAAAATAATTATACCTACCACTATTTTTGTTAATTGGTGTTGTTGTTGCGATGCCTTTGTAGTTGGGTAGCGCATTAATGTGTTGATCGTTATTGCAGTGCGTTTCTGTTAACACTATGCAGGCGGGAGATAAAAACAGATCATTAATATTTATCAAAAATTCATCGAGGTTTTTTGCGATGCTCCGAATGTTCATATGTAATAGCAAAAAGGGGGAACTGTTTGTAATGCACCATTTATTGACTTCTGTAATATTTTGACATATTTCTTGGTTTATTTTATATTTTTCGTCAATTTGTTTTACTATAAAATCGGTCATTTTGAATTATAATTAATTTTTTCTTTAGCAAAGTTAAGCATTTTCATTCTGTGTTTGCATTTTTCACTATTTGATTTGTGGTCTGTTGGGGTCGTAGTTTTAAATTTTAAATTAAGTTCTGTGCAATTAATGCATTTTGGTATTTCGTTCTTATTATTACAGTTTTTTAAGTTATGTTCACCCGCACAATGAAGGCATATTGGTTTGTTCGGTGGTTGGAGGCAACGCATTGCTGTGCGACCATATTTTTGGCAATGGTAACACTGCATTAGGGGGTTACAGTCCTCTACTTTAATTTGGTAAAAACCAAGGTTTACGCTTTTTTTCATAATTAGAAGGTTTCTGAGATCTCCACTGGTTTCCAGGATTATATTTTTTTGTTGATATTTTTTAATTGTTATGGTTCCTTTATATTTTATTTTGTTTGGGTCCATTTCATATATTATTTTTATATCTTCATTTTGCAGTATTAGATCTGATATAAATTCTTCTTGTGTATATTTTTCGTCAATTCCTTTATAGATCATGCACGGTCTTTTTTTATCAATGTTTTCAACATGTATTCCTTCAAGTTTTAACTTTGTAATTTCATTTTTGATGTTGGCTATATCATTCGCTTTTTGTAAATTTATTATTAATTCATTTTTTTATGTCTTCCTGATGCTACTTACTCCGATTCCTAGTTTAGATATTTTGACGTTCTTTGTGATGGTTTCTTTTATGTCTTCGTTATCATTTTTAGTTTTAATTATAATGGGGTATACTGGAATATTGGGTGTTGTGTTTTTTCCACTGGTGATGCTAGCGTAACTTCTCGTAGTAGCATTGTTTTCCAGATTTTGATATTTTTCTAAGTTACTGATATATTTGCTATCACTGTTTATTATGTTTTCTTGAAGTTCGATTATTTTGTCTTGTAATGACAGACTCTCTTTGTTAATAGCATCTTCCAACCTCGTTATTATGAGTTCAATCGTATTTTTTGTTTTTTGGTCCTTGACAGTCTGAATTTTCGAAACCTCACTCTTTAGCTCATTTAGATAGCTAGCTACCGTCATTTTTGGGTCTTCAATTTGGGTTCAAAAATGCCCCCGCTCTATTTAAAATTTAAAATATTGTCTCTTGTTATAGTAACAGCCATAACAATATTCTGTTAACTTTTTGTCTCAGATTGTTCCAAAAGATTCATATTTTTTTACAATATCTTTGAATGCTGTGTTGTGTTATTTAGGTGCGAAGTAATCGCTTTGGGCAATGGAACGGCTTGTCGGGAAACAGAACAGTGGTTGAAGAAATGGCGGATATCGGAGAGAGTGCCGATGGTCATTGTTCCCGAGCAGGGTGCCTCCATTTATTCTTGCAGCCCAGAAGCTGCAAAGGTAACTTTAACATTATTTATCCAAGACATTTACAAAAAACTGCATCCTGCGCTGGATATTTTCATACTAATCATGCCTCTAAATATTGATAAGAAATGCCGTTTAAAACCAATGAATTTACCTCCATTTCATAATTTATCTTAAGTTTGTACGTTTTATAAAAAAATCATTAAATTCACAAATGCGTGAAATTTGCATGCTTCGTTTAAAACTGTATCAAATTGTTTAAAACTGTAACCAACGCCTCTGCCATAGGTCACCCCAAATGGTTCACCACGTTTGGTGACTTAGCGGGAGTGCCCGAGTTCATGGGGTGACCTATGTCCAGGTCTTGGCGGCCGATGCGTCTGCCCACCTGCCGCGTGGTGGGCAGGATCGGGAGAGACTGGTTGAGGGGGGTTTTTTATCCTCTCCAGCCGACCCTCCACACAGCATGCCCTAAGAAGACATAGGCCCTGAGGGAAATTATTTTCCTCAGGGTCTCTTGTGTGGAGCTAATGTAAAAAAAACCGCTCTGAAAAATAATTTTTCGACAGGTGCAAATTATCATTTTCACACTTCATTTTTAAATCCAGGACTTTATAATTACTTTAAATAAGTAGAAAATTCAATGACGAATACATTGATTACAGAATTTGGCTAAAATAAACATTTGCGGGAATTTTTAACGCCGCAATAAACCGTAGTGAAAATATAACTCATGACTGCTAACAAGTTTTAAAGAATAACAGAGATGTGAGACATCTCTTGTTAAACTGTGAAACTACCAAGTTAGCCTTGTGAATATCAAATATATTTTTAAATAAATCCAAAAAATGTTTTAAAGTATCTCATGAAAGTGGCCAAAACGATCCACTGGTTATTTGTTCTAAAGTAGTATTTTTTTTAATATACTCTTTATGGGTATAAATAAAAGATATGCATGTACATCAAGATACACAGTCCGCAAGGCATAATTGCTCTAGGATTGTATGTCAGCTTGACTATGAAACTGCCTGTATGTATTTGGGAGCCAGTTTAGGAGCCAATAAACAAGTGAAATTGTTGGAATTTTTATACATCGATCGTCCGGTTGATTAGTCCGACATCTCCAAATACCAAGTTTTGAGATAATGACAACACGGGCGTTTGCCTCGGTGGTCGAAAAATCCTCAATTCATGTAACCAAAAATTCAATGATTAAAGAAAACTTTAAAAAAAATTAGGAAAACAATATTTAAATTCTAACAATAAATCAAGTGATTATTTACACATGTCTGTGTTTTACGTATTAAATAAGCTATAAAATGACACTGGGAGGCATAGCGGTCCGGTACATTAGTATGACCTAGAAATCATCAACATTTCGCTTAATTCAGTACAAGCTTTCTGAATTATAATAGATTTGATTGTGTATGCGTGTAATCAGAGTATTGTACCAGATAGAGAGTACACGCCTACATATAAATGCATGCTCAACTCAAATTTAGATTTTTCGAAGATTATTATTTTTTTTTAAAAAGAAAGACAAACATTTCCGGGTTGCGAATAACCCGACAATATTTGAAAATCTCCTACTACCACCACAGTAAGCTGAAAATGTTGCTTGTGTTGTGATGGAGGACTTAGCCAGCCGAGGAAATGAACACGGAACGCCTGGGTGGAACCCAAACGCGATGCCCGCTCAACCACTGACCGGTTAACTGGTCGACCGACATTATTCAGGGAATTGTACAAAATAGTTTTTGTTTTTGTTTTTAAATTTACAATCTTATTTATTCTAATGCTTCGGCTACATAAGCGGGCTATGGTGAATATTCGCGTTATCGCGATAAGTGTGGCCGGGTAGATCGTAGCATCACTTTGTAAACGGGCGATGACGAATGCCTATCGGGGCACTGTCGGTAAACTGGCGCGCGCGCATCAAAGGGTTTTGTCGCAACAATATTCGCTTGCATGGCTACATCTGTGTAACTTCAGTACGTCGGCCAAACACCACCCGGCACAATGTGAGCGCCAACGTGACATGGATCTAAATCTTCGTCCGCTAATGTAGCCGCAGCATAAGAGATATAATGTGCAGCTTTTGATTTTATATCAAATATACAGAAACATATTAAATAATACAATCATTAAAGAATAGCTCAGCTGCAGATACTGACAACATAGATGCTAAAACCATTAAAACTCTAAGTGACCAACTCCTCAATCCACTTACATACCTGATAAATCATAGCCTAAAAGAAGGTATTTTTCCTAGCTGCTTAAAAAATGGACTAGTAAATTCCTATCTATAAGTCAGGACCTAAAAATGACATCAACAACTACAGACCTATCACTCTTCTAAATACTATGTCCAAAATTCTGGAAAAAGCCATCAAAGAACAGCTCTACCACTACCTAGAAACAAACCATCTACTCTCGAAGAACCAGCATGGCTTTAGAAAGAACAGAAGTACACAACACGCTTTAACCTCAGTAACAGACTTTATTAACTCTAACCTTGACTCAAAGAAAAAAGTAATTTCAATATACCTAGACTTATGTAAAGCCTTCGATACAATATCTCACAATATACTTTTTAAGAAACTTATCAAACTCGGCATAACTGGAAATGAACTTAACTCACTGAAAAGTTTTATGTCAGAGAGAACTCAACAAGTCATTATCAACAAAGTGAAAAGTGAACCCCTTCCGATCAGTTACGGAGTGCCCCAGGGTAGTGTTCTAGGTCCCAAAATGTTTCTTATCTATATCAATGTGTTGTCTCGACACAGGTATACCCTAGTGAGACAGGCATACAAATAAAACCATTGTAAATATATTTTATTATAGATAAATAAATTAAAAAAAAAAAAAATGATATCTGTGAACTAATTACAGAAGGCAACATTGTGACATTCGCTGATGACACCGTAATACTTTGTCAAGCTGACTCATGGATCAAGGCATTCCTTAAAGCTGAGAAAAGTCTTGCTGTCATCAAACAATGGCTCAATGAAAACAAACTTACTCTAAATACAAAAAAAAACTAAATTCATAACACATAGTATAACTCAAAGAGGTCAACCTCCTCCAACCTTCGCTCTGAAAATACACGACTGCACCCAACCCTTCTCATCATGCAATTGCGAAATCATACAAAATGTCAAACAAATAAAATATCTAGGCGTCATAATTGACGAAAACCTACGCTGGAATGACCACATTAACTTAATTACATCCAAGCTTAAAAAAATCATGTGTCTTTTAAATAATATAAAAAATATCTTCCCACGCACAATACTAAGATCTATCTACTTTGCTCTTTCCCAATCTTTAATCATGTATGGTCTTCTGTCTTGGGGAAGTGCAAGTAATATTTCTCTAGATCCACTAGAAAAGGCACAAAAGGCAACAATCAAACTAATACTTCAAGTAGCATATGATACAGACTCTTAAAAAATTTACAAGATGCTCGACGTTTTGTCAATCAGACAACTCTACGCTAAATCGTCTATTCTTCACCTCTTCAAATTCAAACTTCATATCCCTTTACTTTCTCAGTCCTCGATAACAAGCCGGTCTTCAACAAACCTAACACTCAACATCCCGCTAAAGCACACGACCCACGGACAAAGATCCTTTAACTACTATTCTGTCAAACTATATAACAGCATGCCACCTTCTTTGAAACAATCTGCTGATTATTCACCAACAAATAAACTAAAAAAAACAAATCACAGTCTGGATAAAAACTAAAGGAACACTATTTTTCCAAAACCTATTTACTCCAAACCAAACATAAAAATTAACTTCTTAATAACCAATGTACAACAACCATTAAAATAAAATAAATATAAAACTTTCTACTACAACACATTAATACTTGTCACACATAATCATAAATAAACACGTAAACACCTCAGCACAGGTTCTTCTAGTGAGGTGTTCACGAAACATACAACAATACCTATCCACAGTTTCACCTTCGCAAACCTACCATACACCCAACATAATAAAATTGCAAAATATATTATGTAAATCAAAATTTATCTATTATGTAAAAATGTTAATTAATAGGTAAATACTGTAATACATAGAAATAAATAAATAAAATATTGATCATGGGGATTTTACGGCGGCAATATTTATTGATCTAAAGAAGGCGTTTGACACGGTGGATCATACGTATTGATCGAAAAACTGAAACATTTGGGTATTGTTGGTACTTCTCTGGAACTTTTCCGATCTTACCTATCAAATCGCTTTTCGGCAGTAGAACTGGGAGGAGAAACGAGTGAGTTGGGTAAAATAACATGTGGAGTGCCACAGGGATCAATTCTTGGACCGCTGCTATTTCTTATCTATGTGAATGACATAACAAAGTGGGGTATTAAAGGAACTCTACAACTCTATGCGGACGATACAGTAATTTTTTACAACAAACTGAACCTAGCGGAGCTTGAAACGGAAATGAATGCTGACATTTCTAAACTCACAAGCTGGTTAAGAATAAACAAACTAACTCTTAACGTAAAAAAAACTCATTACATATATACTTTTTGGCAACAAGAAAAATATCGGCCTCAATATCAAAGTTGGTGATAACTGCCTCGAAACGAAAATGAGCACAAAATATTTGGGCCTGATCGTAGATTCCCAACTTTCGTGGGATCTCCACATAAATCATGTAAAGAAGAAAATTACACCCATAACTGGTGTACTTTATAGACTCCAAGGATAACTACTCGTACCTTTATTAACATCAGTGTACTACGCCATGGTACATTCACACCTTTCTTATCTCTGCTGTATATGGGGATTTGCCTCAAAGAAATTGATAGCTGATCTGCAGGTGGTTCAAAACCGAGCTCTCAGAAATGTTTTTGGACTTCCATGGGACACCCATGTCAGAGACATCTATTCAGTTTCCGGTATTCTTCCAATCACAGTCCTTCCTAAGCATGAAATCACAAGCACCATCCTACGAATTACCCAACAACCAACTCACACTAACATCAAGCCACTTTACAATCAAGACATCCACACTCACAATACTCGAAATAGCAATAAAATCCGCATAACTCAAACACACACTACAAAATATGGGACAAAATCTCTGAACTATGTTGCCTATACACTATATAATTCGCTACCAGATATGTACAAGGGAATCCAGCAAAATAAAAAAAATCATAGTAATGCTATAAAAGAATAAGGATGAAACTTTGTAATTTTCTTGTCATGTTCAAATTGTCTTGTTTCTTTTCTCTTCTTTTCTTTTCCATTAAGTTGTAATCGTCCATATCTGTATAACCTTGTTCCCCTTTTCTTTAATTGTTTTCCATTGCTGTTTATTCTACTCAACCTGGCTTTTATTTTTCTTCTATATTGTATGTGAATCTTATATTTTGAATATCCAAATTCCTATGTAAAATTTTAACTATTTCCTCCCACCCATGATTTGTATGTTCTTCCTGTCCTAAAATGAGTTCTGTAACTCATCGGGATTGCTCTAGCAAGAAATAAAAACAATAAAAAAAAAAAAAATCTGTATGTACCTAATAATGGTTTTAGTTAGTTTTTAGAGAAAGCTTGTTATGCTCATTGGACTTGTAGTCGTGTATCTGTTTTGACTTAAGAGTTTATTTGATCGTAGGAACATCCTGGAATGGATCCCAACCTGATATCGGCCATCTCCATAGCCAGGCGGGCCCTGGATCCCCTCAGCGAGCTGGTGAAGGTGGAGCCCAAGCATGTTGGAGTTGGGCTGTACCAGCACGATGCGCCGCCCAAACTGCTCTACGAAGCTCTTAACAATACTGTCGTCAGTTGTGCCAGCTTCGTTGGGGCAGACCTTAACACAGCTTCTGAGGCATTGCTCAGGTACAAATTCTAATTTAACCCAATTAGACCCAAATTGTCCCAAAACATCATTTGCTGTTTAATAATCAAATTATCCCAAAACCTGATATGCCAAAACATCATAACCCGGCGTCATTGTTGCCGGGTATCTAATACCCGACGGTTTTTAAAATCCTAATAACTTGAAAACAAAATACGCGCATTATTTGGCACTGTCAGTAGCTGCGGTCATTGACCTGTAATACAGTGGCGTAGCTAGCATGGGTGGCACCCGGGGCGTGGTGTCACCCCTCCTGGGGGGGGGGCCTCCCTCCCCTCACTACGCCACTGCGCGTATATATACTAAGTTTCATATATAAACAACGTGTTAATGTATGAAACATAGTATATAAATAATACATAAGCTTTGTTCCACATTGCTCACTATTCAATTGTTATTGTTTTTTGGTTTTTGTTTTTTAAATATAATATTCTACATTTTAAAAAATTGATCTCAAGTGCTTAGTTCTTTAATTTTTGATGATTATACGCTAATTTCATAATAAATAACTGTTTAATTTTCATAAATAACGCATAAACTACCTATTTCCTTCTTACAAAATACTGATAATAATAACATTATATTTATATGGCGCAGTTTTGTGTCATTTCACTTCAAGTGCGCTTAACTATAATAAATTAAAAAATAATCCTACAGTTCTCCTTATAATATTGAGAAAATAATAAAAGAATATGCAGTATTTACAAAACAATGACAAGAGAACAAAGTTAACAAAGACAGTGCTCTTATAGCACGAACAGGACAATAATAATAATAGACAAAAACAGTGCTATTGTAACACAGGATAAAACAAGAACATTAAAACTAAAATATAATATACTAAAAGAAGGCGGTTTGCGTTCAGAAATGAGAAATATTCTGACATATATTCGGATATTAAACATAAAAATACAATTAGGAGGAAACGGAAACCAAACAATTACGGGAAACTTGAGAACTTGGCTTATTATTATTATTACGTATATTGAAAAGATATTAGGATTATGGTATGATTTTTTAAATAATTTTGTTTTTAAAGTCCTTTTAAATTCAGCCAAATTCTGGATATTAATTAGTAAGAGCTGAGGGAAGTTTATTCCAAATGAGAGGGCCAGTTACACGAAAAGAGCGATCATATTAAACAGCTTGATTTGACCTAGAAAGTTCGATTAGACGATTAGTAACATCTAAATCTGCTGACCTTAGAGTAAGCTGTCTCTCGCTTATGTTTTGTCGGACACATAGTTCCGATATATAGGCTGGCGCCATTCCTTGCAATGCTTTGAAGATCATGCAGATCTTGAACTCTATTCTTTTAGGACATCAAAGCCAATGAAGACGATCCCTTAGAAGCGGGGTTATATGACAGTACTTAGATTCACCAAAAATCATTCTCGCCGCAGCATTGAAAACGGACTATATTCTATTTAATTGTGTCTTAGGTAGGCCAGCATATGCACTATTACAATAGTCCATTCGTGAGATAATGAACGAATTTATGAGGGACTTTGCTCCATCAGAGGGAAGGCATCTCCTGATTGACTTTATCTGCCGTAGATGGAAAAACGCCAGAACTCACCGCTTTTGAAATTTGCGATTCAATACTAATATGAGAATATTAATATGTAGAATAATCTATATGGGTAAAATATACCCGGCCAAAATGGTTGTGTTTTGTTTGGTCGTCACAACTGCGCCGGGTTAAAAACAGGAGACCCAAATTATCACAGAGCGAGGGTGCAAAAGTTAGATATCTCTCTTCCTGTCATGCGAATCATGTGTGATTTCTTTTATGTTAGAAAGTGAAATAAATAATGCTTTTCATTGCCCTAGGATTATACGAGCTGTGTTGTTCAGATATTTTACAAAACCGATCATAAGTGACCATTTTATTTTGCGCCAATTTGTGCCATAAAACACATTTAATTTTAAAATAAAATTGTATGAATGTGATAAAAAGTGATGTGACAGTTTTATTACAAATTTTCTTAAGAAAAGGAATCTGTATTTAAAATTTTAAGTTTTTTCTATTTTAAGTACCCACTTTAATTAGAATGTTCGCGGGTATGCATTTTTTAGCCAATTTACATTTCCAATATCAAAATTTTAATATTTAGAATCAAACATGTTGATTTCTAATAAACACATCGGAAAGATTATTTTATCTAGATTTTTTTTTTATAAAAGGGTTGAAAAATAACCAATAAAAAGGAACATTTAAAATGTATGGGAAGAACCAGGAATTTTGCATGCAAAACTTTGACAGGTAAAAGTTTAGAGATACTATTTTCTTTTAATTCGAAGGGTTAGTACAATGTTGAAACTCTGTAGTAAGGTTTTTCAAGGTACCGTACAAACAAAAACTCATTTATAGGTTTCAAATTATGTAATTTGTTAAATCTGTTTTCAAGAAGCTCAAAGTCTTGTAATAATTATGCAGGTTTCTTCGTGATAAGTTATTATGTTACCGAAACAAACTAGAGCTTAAATTTATTTTCCTTCCGAAGAACCTTCTTTACGATATAAAAAAGCTATGCTTAAATATATGAAACTGATAATATGTAATAGATTAATATTTAACTACATATCAATTTGATGTTTAATTTAATTTGATACTTCGGAGTAATGAGGCTAAAACAGATAATCAAAAATCTACATGTTAAAAATGTTTGAACCTTTTAAAGACTATGTTGTTAAGAATTTGTGATACCCGTGGACTGGTATTTCAAATTCTCATACATATGCGTCATAGGGGGACCCAAAAGTAATGAGAATCGGGCAGTAGAGGGGAGAAGTGGAGGGGAAACGGGTTCTGTGTGGTTGGCTGTTGTATGGTAACTCTTTCTTGATCAGTATGCGTCGCTGTCTCCTCTCTGAGGATCGAAGAGAGCTGTCGCCTTCAAGCCTGCCACGAATTGAAAAATCAGCTGTAAAAGGATCCAGATTTTTTTCCAAGGTTATTATTGGTGATGAGTGATGAGTCATGGGTTTATGGGTACGATCCTGAAACCATGCAACAGTCGAGCCAATGGAAGAGTGCTCTCTTTTCCTTCAGAAAAAAAGTCAGGTGAAATCGAACATCAAGACGATGCTCATTGGTTTTTTCAGAGATGTTGTGCACACAGAGTTCCTCCAGGCCAAACAGTTAATCGACAGCTCTACATCGAGGTATTAAAGAGGTTGCGAGAGAGCATCAGGAAAAATTGTTGAAAAGGTTGAATCTTTGGCGCACAGGGGACTGGTTCTTCAACCAGGATAAAGAGCTGTTCACGCCGCGTTGTCTGTGAAGCAGTATTCAAGGCGACCAAATTTTGGTGTAAAAATATTGAAAAATAAAAAAGTTTTAAAGAAATTCTCATTTATTTTGGGTCCCCCCACGTATACATGATGCTCGATTAAAAAGTAATTCTTTTAATAAATAAATATGTAATTCTTTTGATTTTTTTTGTTTTTTTAATCAAGGTTTATTTGCTTGTTTAATAATATTTATAATGTATTGTGACCATTACCATTAATTTTGTCAATACATCATTGTTTATTCATATGTATATGTTTATTGTAGGAAAATTGCCGGATTAACAGGAATTCGAGTGAAATCCATTATCAAGTACAGAGAAGAGAATGGCAGCTTTACTAGTCGAAAAGAGCTGCTCAAAGTGACCGGTATAGGACCAAAAGTATTCAAGCAGTGCGCCGGTTTCCTCAGGGTACCTGATAGTGAAAATAAACTTGACAACACTTGGATACATCCTGAGAGCTACGGCTTAGCAAAGAGGTAATTACGTTTCTAATTATTTTACAAAAATTAATAAATAAGCGGTGTGTTGCGTCCTCTCTACAGCTCAGTGAAATGGAAAGCCGAGCTTAGTATCAAGACAAAGATGGTAGTGTTCAAAATGATATACCTCAGCTCAGTGAAATGAGGTACTTGAGAGGAGTGGCAGGAGTTACGAAATGGGATCATATAAGAAACTCGACGATCCGAGACGATTTAAACATTGAACCACTGTTACTCTTCATAGAAAAATCGCAACTGAGATGGCTTGGGCACATACTAAGAATGTATGATGTCCGAATTCCTAGGAAAATATTGAGTGCGATTTCCAGAGGGTAGACGTCCAGTGGGCCGCCCCAGACACAGTTGGGCGAGGCAACTCCAGAAACTGTGTGAGGAGAGGATGGGACTGCCATGAACGGAGGCCGCACAATCAGCGCAAGACAGGGACGTACGGAGGCACCTTGTTGATGCAGTGGGTCCCCGAGCCAAATAGGATAAGGGGAAGAAGATGATTAATGAGATGATGAACAATTAATAATAAATTTTATTCTACCTTGTGCAAAAGTTAATAATATTTATTTTAATTAAATAAAGACAATATTATCAAACTCAATTGAAAATAGAAAAAACAGAAAAAGATACTGTCACATCTAGGACTCGAATCCAGGACCTACGCCTTGCTGGGGCGGAGATTTACCAACTGAGCTAATATAGTGTCTTCATTTAAATGAAATATCACAATTTGAGATATTTACTCATTATAAAAATAAATATTCATCCTAGACTTGCAGAAATGTCAATAGATGTCACATATTAAAAATATAAATGGATAAATTTATCCAAGACACCATCTAGATAGCATTTAGTTAGGGTTTGAATCTTGCAATCATACATAGAGATAGCAGCCAATAAAAATATGCATTAAGAAAATGAAGATAGTGTTGTACGAGTAGTTCTTAGTCGAAGTATGACACAGTTAGTTAAATATGACCTAATCGGATAGGGAACATTAGCTCAATTGGTAGAGCTCTGCCTCGGCAAGGCGTAGGTCCTGGGTTCGGATCTTTTTCTATTTTTGATTGAGTTTCGCTAATATTGTCTTAATTTAATTGCTTTGTATGCCCACTTTGTTTCTTTCTAGGTAAAATAATAAAATGTATATGACTATATTACCCACGCACAGGCTGCGCCTTAGTGGGTTCCCATCAGTGGCGGCTCGTGAATTTTAGGTGTGCTAGAGTGCTAATATTAAAAAATGGCATTATTGATGTTGTAACCGAAAATGTTTTTTTAAAGTTTGTATGAAAAATGTTGAAAAAAAAAAAAATTTACCTATGACAATATCAATTTTGCCATTTTTTTTTAATATTAGCTCTAGCACACCCAAAGGCCACGAGCCGCAACTGGTTCCCATTACTCTTATGATTTTCATAATACATATTGTATATTTCAAATGTAAAAATTGGGAATAATAAAGGAAAAAAAAATCTATTTCAATTTGACGTTTTTACTGATTATGTTTACCTTCTCTATATTCTAGTCTGCTCAAAATAGTAAAATTATCACCGATAGATATTGGCACGCCTGAGTTTCTCGAAGAATTTAAAAGCAAAACCTCTGCAGCAGGGGTTCCCGCCCTCTCTTCCGAACTAGGCTGTTTCGAGAGTGACGTACAATTAATAGTGGATGCCCTGAGTCAATCTCCTCACGAAGATCCACTGAGGAATAACAAACCTATCTACTCCATGGCCATCAATAACATCGGCCAGTTGAAGGAAGGTGCAAAACTAACGGGTAACTTTTTATCTATTTTTTGTATTTCTTGGGCATTAACTATGTAACAATTTCTAGACATTTTGTTTTTTGAAGAGTTTTATTAAATGTACATTTGTTACTTAAATTAAATTTTTCCGCGACTGGTTTCTATACAACCGTATCATTCACGAGCAGAATTAAAACTAACTTAAAAAATAAATGCAAGTACCAAAGATTAATTAGGTGGGGGTAGTGGGAGGGATGATTTTGGGGGGAGGGGGAAAGCGGTGGGAGGAGTCAATATTATACGGAAACATGGTTAGTAAAGGAGATTTGCAAGGGGCTATTATTTTATTCACTAAATTAATTTTAGATTTAATTTTTTTGTTTATTTCGAGAGTTTCTAAAGCGCAAAGATTAAAGTATGAATTTATATTGCAATGTTTAAATTTTGTTTTTTCTTTATTGAAGCTATGAGACAATCAAGAGCTGTCCTTTAATTTGCGGAAAACCTAAATATAACACTCTAGTATTGACCAATCCTCAGCCACCTAAACTGTATGGTTTAGCAAAAATTCATAAACAAGATATACCTATCAGACCTGTTGTTCCTGCTTATTCTAGCCCCAATTTTAAAATATGTTCTAAATTTGTATCTTTGTTCAAATCCAATAACTTATTCACACCACATCGCTCGATTAAAAACAGTTTGGAGTTAATCAATAAAATCAAAGATTTAGACATACCTAGCAACAGTAAATTAGTTTCGTTTGACGTTGTTAATCTTTTTCCACTCTCTTAGAAATTTGCATGAATCAAAACTATTTTACCTTTAATGATAAATTATACAAACAACATAATGGCCTTCCAATGGGGAATCCCGCCTCTCCATTGTTCGCTGAGATATTTATGAACTCCTTTGAAAACAAATTATTCGATTGTGGACTTTCCCTATTATCTAATGTTTTTGTATGGTTTAGGTATGTTGATGACGTATTTGTAATTTGGTCAGGTAGTAACAGACAATAAGGAACTCCAGTGAAAAATATTATGGCTTTAAAAAAATATGTTCATATAGACCAAGAAACGCTGATTCTGAATATATAAGTTTTATTTCATAATATTAAATGCAGAGTTTTTAATAAATTATTAAAAAGTGCATTTTTAAACCTCTTCACAAAACACAGCGTTAAGTTGGCATTACTGAAATGGTTAACCGTGACGTCACAGTTAACCTGTCACCTGTGTATTGTATTGTATTGACATTTGAAATGACTTGAAGTGCACACGTACCTATGCAATTCAACATTTCGTGTTTTTGGTTTATTTTCATACTGTTTATAGAGATTTAGATAAATAATAGTTATTGTGTTTATTGAAACATAATTTAGGCCCTCAACAATTTATGAAAAGGGCTATATTTGCGGACAATCTGCAATAAATTTTGTCTATTTGAGGTTAAAGTCATGTCATGTTTTGACATTTAGTTATGTATTTTCAAATTGTTTTTAGTGTAGGGCTTTTTATACAAGTTGTTACACACTCGTCATGATCAGTGTGTTATAAATACCAGTGTTTCTGTATGTATTATACATAAAACAATGTACCTACAAAGTAACACCTGACACAAAACACAACGTCACATGTATTTGCAATGAAAGAGATGATTTATTGTTTTTATATTGCACTTTGATTAAATACAATAACAGTAGCGGTGAAATGTGGACATTTTATCAATGTTTTTCTATATTAAAAGCAGTTAATCTTGAATAAAAAACACACCTCACACCTAAAAGTCATTGCAAAGCATTCCGCCATGATTATTCTGCGTTCTTCACAGTGTTGCCAACAGTTAGAAGTGAAATTTCCCTAGAATTTCACATTTACGCAATTACCTACGTAGCCACCTGATTGTGTAACACTAATCCTGTTATATGTTAATTAATATGATAATTAATTGGAAAGATATCGGAACTTGGTAAATATACTAATAATACCGTGATTTTCCAAATAAAACACTTTTTGCTACGTGAAGTAATAATTTAAAAGTACGAATACACTCACCACTGAATTAGAAACTGAATTCCAAATTAAAAAAAAACACTTTGCAAAATAAAAATCATAAGCAACCCGCCGCTCATTTGTACCAAGCGTGGTATTTTGAAGACCCCCCCCCCCCCCCGAACGTGTCACGTAGTATGGGTACGTTCCCTAATATCATTTTGAGTTGTCAGTGTTAAAAATAACATGGCATGTAAGTACATGAAAAATAATTAAGATTCATAGGAATTCCAAAAAATATATATACGTATATATATAAATAATACCAGTAATACTGTCATATGTAATAAAAATTTTGCCAGAGTTCGAAATTTCCCTAGATTTTGTCCTGATTTCCCTTATCCCTAAAAAATATTTTTCTCCCCTAGATCTAGGGAAATTTCCCTCGACATAACATCACTGATTCAAAATGACAACTTAAAAAGTAAAAAAATTAGACCACCATAGATACGGTGCGTTTCTGGGAGTCTTTAAAAATTAAAACTTTGACAATTATTTTAACTATTAAAACTAACTATAAAAATAAAAATAAAAATGCAGTTATTTAAGTTTGAAGGTCTTTATTCATTAAAAAAAATAAAAAAATTGGACTGGAGTTCTCTATTAGACAACTTTCTCACTTTTATTAATAACCTTCACCAAAATATAAAATTTACACTGGAACATAATGATAACAACAATTTAAATTTCTTAGACTTAAATATCAATTTAGATAATAATAAGTGTGTGTTTAATATATACAGAAAACCTACGCACACTGATTGTGTTATACCGTCTACTTCACTTCACCCTTTATCACATAAACTCGCCTCCTTCAACTCAATGATACATCGCGCTATTAATGTCCCTTTAAACAATGATAATTATAATGATGAAATTAACATTATAAAACAGATAGCCATGAACAATGGATATAAACCTGAAATAATTGACCGCTTAGTTAATAAGAAACAAGCAAATTTTTTAACAAAAAAGTACATTTACAGTGGTAATAATATGAGCAAACCTGGTAACTACCCAATATATAAAAAACTCCTTTTTACAGGCGATTTATCCATAAAAATATCCCGTTTATTACCAGATCATATTTCTCCAGCTTTCTATACTAATTCTAAAATAAAAAATTTGATAAATAATAAGGATGTTTCTAATAAATTTGAAAAAAAAACGGGATATACACTTTAGAATGTAACGATTGTGACGCACAGTATGTAGGTATGACAACTAGAAATTTCAAAACTAGAATCAGGGAACATGAACTTTGTTTAAGAAATAATAATTATTCCGAATTTGCGAATCATTTAATAGAGTCAGGCCATAGCTTCAATAAAGAAAAAACAAAATTTAAACATTGCAATATAAATTCATACTTTAATCTTTGCGCTTTAGAAACGCTCGAAATAAACAAAAAAATTAAATCTAAAATTAATTTAGTGAATAAAATAATAGCGCCTTGCAAATCTCCTTTACTAACCATGTTTCCGTATAATATTGACTCCTCCCACCGCTTTCCCCCTCCCCCCAAAATCATCCCTCCCACTACTCCTACCTAATTAACCGGTCAAAGGCCATGACATTTAGCGGAAATTCGCGGAACTTCGCAAAAAAACACTAAAAAACCACCACTTTGAATTTTGAATTGAATGTTTTGTTGATAAATTTTGAGCTATTGTATATTTTATTAACTGAAACACGTTCACATCACAATAAACTATCTACGAAAACCACATTACTTGCATTTATTACGTAAATTAATAGGTTTTATGATCGTTTTATTCGCGATACACCCATTAATTGCGACCGTTAAATTCGCGGCAAATTCTGACAGCCGATTGTCATAGAAGAAATCGTTTTAAAAATATTCCAGGGTGACAAGGTGAATGAAACTTGTAGCGTCTCCGAGAGTAATGACAGCGCAAGCGATTCTGACACTGTTCTCCATACAAATTGTGTACATAGAAGGGCCAAAATTGTCGACCAAAAGTTTTTTGTCGGAAGTATTATTCAAATATTTGAATTATTTTCTCGCGCATGCGCATATGACGCGCGCGCCGGCGCGTCTCCGGCCTCCCAGCGGTTAATCTTTGGTACTTGCATTTATTTTTTAAGTTAGTTTTAATTCTGCTCGTGAATGATACGGTTGTATCGAAACCGGTCGCGGAAAAATTTAATTTAAGTAACAAATGTACATTTAATAAAACTCTTCAAAAAACAAAACTTTTTATCTTTTAATTTGAACTAAAATTTAAATTAACCGTTCTTTTTTATTTTATGTCACGGCAGTAGAGCAAAACTGAGTAACGAACATACTTTATTTCATAGGATTATGTTTTCTGTCAATCTCTCTGGGTCCTGGTGGTCTATCTCTACAAATATTCTACTGCACACAATGAAATTCTCTTATTGGTTTTCCAAGGGACCGGAACAAAGGCTTCTTATGTGGGAAAACCTTATATGTGGGGTAAATTAGGCCATTTTTTTTTATCACGCTTCAAGGAATCGCAAAACCTATACTTCTTAAGCATGAACATTTCTTAAGTGGGAACTTCTTAACCCCCCGGGCCTCGGCCATATTTTTTCAGTGAATCAAAATATTTGCGCTTTACTATAAAATCCAAATAAATTGGATATTTCTGAATGTATCCGTAAACTAAAAACTGTTTTTGAAAGGTAATAAAATACGCTTAAGGGCCACATGAAATTTTACCGTAGACAAATGACGAATGTATTAGTTTGGGGGAGCTTGGCATTCCATTAGTGGGGTTTCTCTGTATGCATTTCAAAATTTATTGTTAACTGAAAGAGCTTCTATCGTAGGCCGATTGATGCCAGCAGGGAAAGTGCTTCTATCGATTGCCGACAGGGGTGCGGTGGTCGTCGAGGGTGGTTCTCACCAGCCTACCGCTCAGATTCAATTAGCCGCTAGCATAGACAGGTGGTGTAACTTGTAGTATAATTGTTGTAAATAGGTAAACTCATAATAAACCAGTTTGTACCAAGAACCTATAGTTATTGAGAAGTACCTACCCCCCCACAGAACTAATAGTGTTTGAATGTTAATAATACCAAACATTACATTTGGTGCAGAAATTTTGGATAAAACTATTTATGTGAAGAAATCTATTACCATATTATTTTAAAGCTAGATTTGAGTAGCTGCTAATGAGTATATAATATAAATTCCAGGTGTGGTAAGCAATGTGACACCGTTTGGCAGTTTTGTGGACTGCGGAGTAGGGCGAGACGGCCTCATACATGTCAGTCAGATGAACGGTTTCCGCATCCCTCAGCTGGGAGAGAGGGTCATGGTCACCGTTATTCCTACACTCACTGATAAAAGACTGCCCTTGAAACTGGATGAAATCATCTAGACCTTCAATAACTAATAACTCCACTGACAATAGTTTGTTGACAGATAACAGATAATATTGATAAATAACAGATAATAGTTTGTTGATAAATAACAGTTAATAGTTTGTTGATAAACAAAAGGTATGTTGTAATAGTTTGTTGTTTGAATTTTGAGGTATGTATTATGTTGTGCTACCTTCTTGGGCCAATATTTCCATGTCCACCACCAGGATAGATATGCAGAGATTCCATGATGCTTGTTCCCCGGATAGTTGATCCCTCTGCCAGTTGATCCCTCGGACACTTGATTGTTGTTCATGCATTGGTATACTCATAAGGGAACGTACCCATACTACGTGACCAACTTTTTGCAATTTTTGAAGTTGTTGGCATTTTTATACATTATTCAGGGACAAAAAATAAATACAAAAACGGTTTTTTGCCCTAAAAAGCTAGCGCAACTTATGACGGTATTTTTGAGAGCTTTGTTGAGCAGTTTGGGCGGGGCGACCCACCCCAACATGCTTGGCCTCTGTATTCACATCAAAAACTGTTATGAAGAGGTACATGTATTATCCTTTGGGAGATCAAGTGTACGAGAAATCAACTGGCAGAGGGATCGGCTGTCTGGGGATCAAGCATCGTGGAATCTCTGCAATATCTATCCTGGTGGTGGACGTAGAAATATTGACCCAAGAAGGTAGCACAACATAATACATACCTCAAAATTCAAATAACTATCTGACAAACTATTTATTATATATATTTTATTTATCAACAAACTATTATCTGTTCAACGAACTATTATCTGTTATCCACCAACAAACTTATCTGTTCAACAAACTATTATCTGTTATCCACCAACAAACTTATCTGTTCAACAAACTATTATCTGTTCAACAAACTATTATCTGTTATCCACCAACAAACTTATCTGTTCAACAAACTATTATCTGTTATCCACCAACAAACTTATCTGTTCAACAAACTATTATCTGTTATCCACCAACAAACTTATCTGTTCAACAAACTATTATCTGTTATCTATCAACAAACTATTTATTATCTGTTAGCACAATAAGGAGCTATTATGTAATTGAACACCCTATAAATGAACCAAAATGAATACTGATTTCTGTGACTGTGTTAAATTATAGTTTGTTCACATCCATATTTATCATTTGAAGTCATTTTATAATTTTTTTTTTTATATCTTGGCTTCACTTTGAATTTATATTATTTTTTATTTATTTTTGTTAAAATTTATACAATGTCTTGGTTATCTTAAGATTTATACAATTATTTTGTAATTATGAATCTCTATGATACTGTAACAATACTTTCAAAATAAATAATTTTTGTTTTGTTAAAAATTATCACTATATTTTGTTGAGATAATTATTGCGACAATTCTTTCCTCTGGTAACATCAAGGCCAACACATAATGTTTATTATGTATTTTTTAAACAATTTGTGATATATTTTTTATAGCTAATATACAAGTGGAAAGCGGCCTATTTCACTTTTCTAAAGTTATAAATAAAGTAAAGTAATAATATTAAACAAATTTAGCAAAACTTTTTACAAGTGGAAAGTGGCCTATTTCACTTTTCCAAAGTTATAAATGTAGTAAAGTCATAAAATTAAACAAATTTAGCAAAACTTTTTACAAGTGGAAAGTGGCCAATTTCACTTTTCCAAAGTTATAAATGTAGTAAAGTCATAAAATTAAACAAATTTAGCTGAACTTTTTACTTTCCTTTATTGAATTATTAAATGTTTTGTATACATTATAGTAAGCACCAATCTTTTATGCAGACCTGATGTTGATACAGAAATCGTCGCAATAGGCGTTCCTCACCCACTCCCTTCTCTGTGGTGCATACGCTTTACGCATCTTTCTCTTTCGCTTACGGTCATTGTAAAGTCAGTAAAGTGACTGTACCTGCGTGAGAATTTCAGGTCGGCATTTAAGTTTGACACTATTATTTATTCTGTTTATGAAGGCTTTTGATTTTAACATTCTATGTTACTTTGTTATGGAAGAAAATTACATGAATTATTTAGTAGACTACACACATGTTAAAAAGATGTTAAGTTATTTTGGAAGGTTGCCACCAAAAAGAAGAAGAATTCGATTTATGTTACATATTCATGCATGAATTAATTTATAAAGTGCCCCATTTGCAAGCTCTTTATTCCTTTTGCTGTGTATACTTTTGTAAGGTTTCGAAAATTAATCCATCAAAAATGTTGGAAATATTTCTGAAATGTTAAGAGTTAAAAGTGAGTAAAAACTGTTCCATGACAACTCAGAATCACTCAACACCTCTTAGTATAGGATCCCGATATAAAAGCCAGGTATAAACAGGTAAATCGATACTAGCATTTTGCACCGGTCGGATTATTGAATTAAAATTAAATGAAATTAAAGATTATTTCATTATGAACACGGTGGTATTATTAGAAGACAAAATAAAAAAAACAACAATTAAAAAATACTTCTGTTTATTGTAAAAAATTATAAATATAAAAAATTTAATAATTTAAATATTAGCTAAGATAATTTTAAAGATTCAATTATTATGTACTTCCTGTATATTCAGCACTAAAATTATGAAATTCTTTGTTATATTTTTTTATTCAAAACGGTCACTTCTTTATAACACGTGGTACGATAACCTACAAATTCAAATGACGCACTGGGTAGCTCAACAAAATTGTATTTAAAGTTTTTTCTTTTAAAAAAGCTAACTTTCATACACAGTTTTTAAGTTTCATCATTAAAATCAATTATATCATCATCCGAATAACACAAAAAACACTTTTTTGCCATTTTTTTCAACAATCAATCAATAGCGACAATCTACTCCAAAATGATGCACAGCATATACGAGTCTATCGCTATCCTTTTCATTTTCAAGAACAAATAGCATGCGCACTCTCTTTATTTAAATGGACGGACTTCAAACAGCTGCAATGCTGTGTCCTCTTCTATCGCATGGGATGGTTGGTTGGGACCTCTCAGTCGCACACATTCACTCGCAGCAATATTTTACTTTTCAAAATTCGACAACCGGAATTTGGGACTGATTTTTCGCAGGCAACCCTATACCACCGCGTTCATTAGTACTGGGCGTTGACGATAATTCCATCCAACGCCAACGTCGTTATCGTTGGCGATTTTCAACTGTTGAAAATATCTGTTGAAAATAACGTCGACGCAACTATAAATTAGGAGATCGACACGATACTAACAAAAAAAAACAAACAAAAAAGATATCAAAATCGTATTAAGGAATCCTTTTTAACGGGTTCCCCGGTTCCCCGAATCATTGATGTATTATTATTATCACTTATCGCTATGCCCCACGCCCCACACACGTAATAATAATCCTATAATAACGTTGAAAGTTGAAACTGTTGGAAGACGTTGCGCGTTGGTTTAGGCGTTGAAATAATTACCCTGTAGAAAATATTAAAGACGTTGAAGATATATTTTGCTTGTCACTGATAAATTCGCTTGTTGCTTGGCGCTACGGATCGACCGTATTGGATGGGAAAATAAAATAAAAAGTGCAGTAGGTACGTCATTAACAAAAGACCATTTCAAATAAGGTATAATATCGTTCACGAAGTGTGATCTCTTGACCCTTTTGATTTAACGGGCCAATACCGTTGAAAACAATAGGTACAAAACATAGCTGTTTAGGCGACCGGCGTTGATAATTATCAATACGTTATTTTTTGCTTGTCGTTGATAAATTTGCTTGTTCCCTGGCGCTGCGTATCGGCCGTATTGGATGGGAAAATAAAAAAAAACGTGCAGTAGGTACGTACATTACCAAAAGACCGTTTGAAATATCGAGTAATGTTGTTCACGAAGTGCAAACTCTTAACCCTTTTTATTTATTAGGCAGTTGAATCGTTGACTGCGTTGAATAATGTTCCCATGTAGGTATTATATTTCAACTGTTGGCGCTAATTATTTTCAATAGCGTTGGACGTTGAAACAGTATAACTATTGTTTCCAACGGCTAGTTATATTTTAATACAGTACTAGTGTTCATAATGATTATAATCTTTAATTTCATTTAATTTTAATTCAATAATCAGACCGGTGCAAAATGCTAGTATAATAATAACCCATATGCAATATACTTATTGACATATTAAATTAAATGTAAAATACGTTTCATCAAATAAACATCTCGGTGAAGGTCGTTTTATATCGGGGTCTTAGACTATCTTTGAAAAGCTAAGAAAAAAAAAAAAAATTGGCCTTAGGGAACGTATGCGCGATGCATTTCTGCCCGTTTCATACAAATGTTAGATTTGGAAATTGGAAATAAATCAAGTAGCTCACATATACGGGCATAGCCAGGTTTTAGTATCAGGGGGGGGTTCAAACTACTGAAAATCAAAACTCGTGTCGGGGGGGGGGGGGGGGGGGGGTATTCTCAGACTTTTTATTTCTTAACTATAATGTAGAATGTATATGGAAAATAAAATAAAACTTTTCAAAATAAATAAATGTTAGCAGTCAAATTAACCAGTAAAACACTAATCCTGTTATATGTTTATTGAACACTTTTTGCTAGGTGAAATAATAATTTCAAAGTATGTATAGGTACCACTCACCACTGATTAGAATCGGAAATTAGAAACGGAATTCGAAATAAAAATCAACCGCATTCACCGATAAAACGGAACTAGAAATTTAAATAATTTTTTTATTTCAGAGGTCCCCATTTATCTTCTTAGATACATAGTATCATTTTGGTATCAACATATAGATATATAATACCAGTAATATTGTCATATATATGTAATAAAAAAATACCATTTCGAAATTTCCCTAGATTTTGTGCTGATTTCCCTTTTCAATATGTAATAATTAGTTATAAAATAAGTTATGCCGCTTGCCTTGTGTTATGTTGTTATCTTAACTTTTCGGGGGGGGGTTTGAACCCCCAAAACCCCCCCCCTGGCTACGCCCATGCTCACATATATTAGCTAACTAGATATTTGATATACCTTTTGATTACAAAAATAATTTTTTAGTTTGGTTGGGTATTTTGATCTTAAATCCAAATCTAAGATTTGTTTGAAACGGGCCGAAATGGGCCGCGCATATGTTCCCCTTAACCTACTTTTAACCTCTCCAGAAGAGTATGGCCACAACGTTGCATCCACGGCTATAATTCAAACGCTGTCGTATTTAATGAAAATATTACACTTTTTTTTTACATTAACTCCACACAGGAGGCCTAGAGGAGAATAATTTCCCTCAGGGCCTATGTCATCTGAGATGCTATGTGGAGGGTCTTTTTGAGGAGAGGAAGGAATGAACATTGGTCTTAAAGAGACCAATGTTGTAGGAAGGAGGAAACACAAAGGCCGGCAAATCGTTCCACTGCCGAGCTGTTGAACACAAGAACGAGTCGAAGAAGCGACCCGTTCTCATGTGACAAATATGTCAACCATGTACAAATGTTGGGTACGCGTTTGGCGTGTTTCCCGACTATGCACCGGTGCCGAAGGGATCAATGACGCTAGTTCCTGGGAGCATCTTCTATTGTAATACCGGTAGAACAAGGATAGCATTCCCACACGCCTGTGCTTAAAGATTGCAATCTGTCTGTTAAGATGGTAGAATCTATCAGACGGACCGCCCGTTTCTGCACAGAGTCGAGGGTATTTTTCAGGTATTTTGTAGCTCTAGACCGGAGGGGGCTGCCGAATTCAACCGTGGGGCGCACTTGTGATTTATACAGGGTTAGCAGTTGTGTATTATTAAAGTATCTGCAGGCCCTGTACAGTAAGCCCAGCTTTTGGGAGGCTAAGTTTACTCTGGCTTCGATGAAGCCCGCATATCTGAGCTGGTCACTTAGAGTTACACCAAGCATATCAATGGAGGGCCTGTTCGGAAGATTGCCTCCATTGAAGGTGACTAGATTTTCATTTCGATCCCTTTTAGACGTAATCAGACAAGATTGGGTCTTTGAAACATTAAATTCAACGAGATTATTACACTTGTAGTGGTATCTATGGACATCTGCACATAGTTTTTCGAAGTTTTGAAACACTTACCTACAATACCGACTTCACGGTTTTAGTTTCAAAATTCTTGTTTCGTCATTCAATGGTCGTCGGTGGAAGGAGACAGTTTTTTGGTGTGCACGAGTTGTTTTTCGATGTTGATTTATTTGCGAGGATTGATGTCGATGACGTTTTTTTCCAAAATATAAGATTATTATTAGTTTATATATTATACATATTATTTACAAAATGAACAAAAAAAACTCACTCCCCACGTACTGTTATGATCACCAAAACTCACTAGTGGAGAGGTTAATGATTTTTCAAATGAGGTGTTGAGTTGAATTCATTCTGAGTTGTCCAGTCACCAGTATAAACATAACATTTCTGGTTTCCATATTTTATAAGCCAAGTTTTTGGTTTTTAAAATAATGTTGTTTCACCTGTTATCCAAAATGGGATGAGATTTCTCCTTGGGGGCCATTACAAATTGCATATAAGTAGGATTGTTAGAATTATTCAGATTCATTAATTTCTCTTTTATAATGTCACAGTTCAATGCAGACCTTTAAAATGTAAAGTAGTGTTAAATTTTAATGCAAAAGTGATTTTTTTTAAAGCTAGATGATTAACTCTCGGCAGGCCAAAATGCCAAACATAACGTCCGTACGTAACTACGTGGCTCGGCCGTTAAACAGCACATTATGTATTAATCCTTTGCGCAGGAATACCTAAAATACTAACAGCCTTACTAAAAAAAAACCACAGCGCGACCGATTAACTGTGTTATTGCAATAACATAAATAAACCTTGTATACACTAAAACACGTTTTATTAACAATAACTTTTCTTACGTGGTCACGCTGTTAAAACGCATTGAAGATGTGACAACGTTGTATATGGTTTTAATTTACTAGGAAACAATGTTGTTTTAATTTTTCTCCGCAAGGGGCATTATTGGCGCACCTATGCATTAGTTCTTCGGCCCGCGACAGCCCGCGATTACAAAACAGCTCGGTGTGTTTTATGGCGGGATATCGAAAATTTTGTGATTTTACTTAATAATTTCTATTGTAGTGACGAATTTACTCTTCTGTTCACATAATTGATATATTTACCATGTTATTTGTGTGGTTTACATCAGTTTAATCAAGTTATTGTACAAACGCCGTACTTTCAAAGTTGAACTGTCAGAATATTGTTTTTTATAGGTTACTCAAAAGATAAAATTTTCATTTTAAGATCTTTATTTTAAGAGAATTTCTTAAAAGTGATAATTTTTTATAATATTAAAATCTAATACACGTGTTCGTAAACGTATCAAAAAAATTAACATCTTTAGAGATGCAAGAAATCTGTTTTAAATTTCGGTATTATTTCTAAGTTATTTTTTTGAAAATAAAAAAAACTTTGAAATTTTTTATTATTTTTTTATTGTATACACGATAAAAAAGTGAGGTGATAGTTTCCTTCCAAATTTATTACATAAAAGGACTGTGTTTTTTAAATTTTGATTTTATTTAAATTTCTCTACATTTTGGTCAAAAATGTTGTGGGAGGAAATTTTTTTCCATTTTTTTCCGAGTTTGAATCTTAAAATATGGCAGTTTTTGAAACCTAAAATGTATTTCAAATACACAAATCTAAAAGGTAATTTTATCTAGTTTTCATAAATGGTATTTGTTTTTACGACACCTTCAAAAATAAGAAATATATAGAACATTCAAAATACTATGGAAAAATTACAAATATCGTTCGGACATCAATGGTTAAAACAGAGATAAACTACCCTCTCAGGCCGTGGAAACCATGTGTATTTCTTTCAAAGAACAAATTTTTAATTAGTAATGTTTTCACATCCGCGGCCGTTTGTCAATTGGATAAAATTTTCACTGGGTTTTTTAGTAAGGCTGTAAAAGTATATTTTATGTATTTAAGTAGATATAAAAAGTATAGTAATTTTGGGGTCTACCTTTGGCCCCACTTGGCTGTGGGATGGTTAAATTCAATAAACTCACCAAATTAATTTTTCCAAAATATATGTAGCATATTTCATTTGCATTATATTATTGCATCTTCTGAATGCAGGTTCTTTCTGGCAGGGACTCTAAAGTCATAACAAAAGGATTAGTAAATTTATTATATTAGTTAAGCAAAATTTATTTGAATTTTAAGTTTTTTTTTTCTCATTGAAGAAGAAGACAATACTAATAAATCTGAACAAAACATGAAACAGAACAAGACACAGAAAAATAAAAAAAGGTAACAGTCATATAAAATCGGACATGTTAATCCGAAACACTATCTAGGTTACAAATAAACTCATTAAAACTTTGTAATCATTTACAATTTGGGAGGCGGGAAACACCTCTGCCATAGGTCACCCCAAGTGGTTTGCTATGTTTGGTGATTTAGCAGGGGTGCCCGGGTTTATGGGGTGAGGTTTGTCTTGGTCTTGGAGGCGGATGACCAGGATACACTGACCCCAGATTCCTACCCACCCCTTAAACCTTTTTCCTTCCCAGAACTCTCATTCCTTTCCTTAAACAATTCCCTCCACACAGCATCTCCAAAGATGACATAGGCCCTGAAGGGGATTATTTTTTCAGGGCCTCCTGTGGAGCTCATGTAAAAAAAATAATTTAAAAGATAGCAGCCAAAAATGTGGGAAAAATTAGTTAAAGTTAATATTGTTAATTTTGAATTTGAAATATGAGATCGACAAAAATGACATAAAATAAATAGGTCCCAATGGTGAGTTGGTTAAGGTGCTGTGTCCCGGTAAGACGAGAGATCCTGGGTTCGATTCCCAGTTGTGACCATTGGTTTTTATTTTTCTATGTCTTGTTCTGTTTCATGATTTATCTTCTTCTATATATATTATGTTGATGGATATAACCTTAAAAAAATGAAAAGTTATTAAATAAAATATTTTTAATATGCTTACCCAAAAATAAGCATCTGATGCTTTTATGGGGTTGAATGCATCACGGGGACTAATTGTATTAATGCTTAGTGTTAGGTAAACACACTTCTTCTCCAAATTCTTATTTATTTGTACCTGAAATAAAACATGAATATTCGTCATCATCATCACTACTGGCTCTACAACCCCTGGTGGGTCTTGGCCTCCTCAAGAGTCTTCCTCCACTCATCTCGGTTTTGTGCCAGCTCTCTCCAGTTTAGAAGCTCCAAGATAGATATGTCTTTGAGGACGTTGTCGCTCCATCTTAGTCTTGGTCTTCCCAGGCTCCTTCGCCCTATTGGTCTTGAGTTCAGCCAAATGAAATTAGCCAAAACAATTCAGCCAAAACATGAATATTATTACATAATATATGTATTTTTTATGTTATTTTTTTCAATTATTTTTGGCTTTCACCCTTCAAGGGTGTTCTAGGCCATCATTTAAAATTACAGAGAAAGGAAAGGTTAAATTATATATTAATTTTATTTAAATGAGCAAATTTCAGAATTATATGGAAGATTGGAGTCGAGTTCAGACTTAGAAGAGATGAAATGTTGAATGGAGGGGAGGAAATTTTAGATAACGCTTAATAGAAGAGAGGATATTTATTTAGAGAGGGACAACCAAAAAATATGTGATCTAAAGTTCCCACATCTAGACCACAGAATGTACAATCTGGGGAGTCAAGGATGTGAATTTTAAAAAGGTGAGAAGGAATGGAACAATGTCCGATTCTCATTCGAATAAGTGAGGAAATGTCTTTTTTGGAAAAATGGGGGAATTTTTGAAACCACGGTTTTGAAGGGATAGTCCTTTGTATTGAGGCGTAGCGGGTACCCTTGGATTGACTAGCAATGTTCCAATACTCTGTCCAAACATCTATCTTTGATGATGGAAAAAATATCAGACAGGGGAATATGATTTACGAGGGTAACAAGGAATCCGCAATATCGTTACCCACTATGCCAACATGTCCAGGAGTCCAAATAAGAATTACGGTTTTTCCAGAGCTTTGAATGGAGGCTATCAGCACTCTAATAAAGCATACAAAGTGATCATCAGGATGAAGAAGAGGACAGGATTTAAGTTTTTGGAGGGAACTGAGAGAGTCAGAGAGAACAAGGGAATGTTCACAATTATTTTTGATTATCCAAGGTGGGGCAAAAATAATCACCCTATTATTTATAACTATAACTTTTGCAAATGGCGCCAAATGTCAATTCGGTTTTGACATTTGTGAAGTAAACAAATGCAAAATACAAATCGACAAGCCATGAATCGAACGCAGAATAATTGGTCCCATATTTTGCGCAACAATTCGTCAGTTGTGTTGGCGCAGCGTGAATTTCATTGCAGATTTCCTGGCCGTCTGACACCAACTGGACAAACACTGCGGCGTTTGGCCACTCGCCTTGAAGAGACTGGGACAACACGAGATGTTCCCAAGGCTGGCTGGCCCCGGAGCAGCCGTTCTGCTGAGAATATCGCTGCTGTTGCCCAAGATGTCGAAGAGCCCGGAACATCGACCAGACGACGTGCCACGCAATTGGGCATTAGCCGGCGGTCCCTATACAGAATTTTGGTAAAAGATTTGAAGATGTTCCCTTACAAAGTGCAGATAGTGCATCAGCTGTTAGCTGTTGACCGCCAAACGCGGATAACCTACGCTCAAGTCATCCTGAATCTCAAGGAAAAGGTGGGCGATTTTTCATCGAAAATTGTCATTTATTTATTTATTTATTTTATTTTAAATGCACATTTACAGTTATACATAACCAATAATAAACATACATTTTATTTTATTAAGTAATTATAGCGTTTTTGAATTGATGAATATATATGTTTAAAAATATCTATGTCAGGGGGCAGGAAATTTAGTAAAATAATCATTTTTCCGAGCGGCATTACTAATGGTAAGTTAGTTCTGCATCTCGGAACAACAAAAGTTCTGTGTCTGCGCGCTCTTGTGAAGTTGTCGGGGACATAAAATTCAAATTTTTGTAATATATCGGGAACACAGATGTTACCGTTTAAAAGTTTATATGCTGTTGTCAGCAAAGCAGTTTTCCTTCTTTCGGCGAGGCTATTAATACCCAGCATGCCGGACAAAAAGGCTGATGGATATAACCAGGGATAATATCCGAAGTCTCTAAGATATAAATATCTCAGAAACTTCTTTTGCACTTTCTCAATCATTTGAGAGTATGTTAAATCCATTGGTCCCCATATTACTGAACCACTTTCCAAAATGCTACGTACTAAACTATAGTATAGCAAACGAATCGCGGCTGAGCTGCAAAAGTGTCTGGAGTTGCTTAGCACAAATCCTAGCATTCTTAGAGCTTTGCTGCATATCGTTTCTATGCGGACGTGAAATGTTAGGTGCGCATCAAATGTGATTCATGAACGATGAAGCTCATTTCCATAATAGCGGTTACGTGAATAAACAAAATAATTGTTTCTGAGGCACCGAAAATCCGAGTATCACCACGAAGAGCCAATACACCCGCTCAAAAGTTACTGCGTGGTGTGCTGTTTACGCTGGAGGAGTCATCGGGCCATTTTTTTTTAGAACGCCGCGGGCCAAACGACGACTGTGGACGGCGCGCACTATAGAGCCATGATTACCGATTTTTTTCTTCCTCAATTGGAGGAATTGGGACTGGCGAACATGTGGTTACAACAGGACGGTGCAACGGCGTACACTGCTCGAGCCACAACCGATATTATGTAGGAGGCATTTCCGGGTCGCCTAATCTCTCGTTTTGGTGTTTTGCACTGGCCAGCCAGATCACCTTTAACCGTTCCAGACTTCTTTTTATGGGATTTTTTTAAGTCGCAGGTTTACGTCATCAAGCCTCAGACTCTTGAAGCCCTTAAGGAGAATATTCACCAAGAATTCGAGAACCTGTCGCCCGAAGTTCTGGCAAGAGTGATGGAAAATGCCATAAAACGTGCCCGTATGGTCATCAACTCTGGCGGCGGCCATTGGGCCGATATCATTTTCTCGACATGATGGAATAAATTTTAATGGATTAAATAAACAAATTTCACAACCAGAACCAAAGTTTTTCATTAAAAAAAAAAATTACAGCAAAAGAACATCGGATGATTACTTTTGCCCCACCTTGTATATTTGTGAGATTCAATTATTGCAATGCACTCAGCAGAAAATATTGAAAATCGGTTTGAAATTGAATAAAATATTCTATCATTAGATTTATTGTGATAAACGTTAATACCAATACCACAGTTAGGAGAGTCTGGAGATTTGGAGCCATCAGTAAATAAAAGAGAAGAGTCGGCCATTTAGAAGAAATAATGTCATTGAACATATTATTGACAGTACGGGCTGGGAGATTGGAATGACTTTTAAGGATGCCGATCCCTTCTAAAATCGTTGGGGATAGGGTGACATGACTATATTGTAATTTGTACAAAGGAAGAAGATAATTTTTGATAATTTAAAGCTCTGAGAGAGAGTGAAAATTTTTACAGATGGCAGGAAGAGGTTTAGTTCGAGCTCTGATTGTAGATGAATGCGTTGAGTCGTTGAACAGCGAGACTTTGGGAATAACCTGATGACATTTAGAATTTAAACATTTAAGAACAAATTTGTCAGCAAATAGTTGACGCCTTAAATCAAGAGGAGGATCAGAACATTCTACCTGAAGGGAATTGATGGGCTACGATTGCATCGCTCCAGTTATTATTCGCAATGACTTAGATTGAATTTTGTCTAATTTATTGAGTGCATTTTTGGATGCAGTACTAAAAAGTGGGCGGGCATAGTCGAGATAGCTTCGAATAAGTGCATTGTAAAGCAACTTAATGCAGATAGGATGTGCACCCCACCAAACGCCAGTCAATGATCTGATGATATTTATTTTTTTTTCACATTTAGTAACTATATTATGAATGTGGGAAGACCATTTAAGTTTCCTATCAAAAGTTACTCCCAAAAATTTAACTTCAGAGGTATTGAGAATTGGAGAGTTTTTAAATAAAATTTGAACAGGGGGGTTATTATGACGGTTTGAGAAGGTGACACACTGACTCTTTTGGACTGAAAGTTCAAGACCATTTAAAGTGAGCCATGTGCAAAGGGCATCCATGGCTTCATTAATATATTTGACGGCGGATGGAATGATTTTGGATGATAAAAAGAAAGCTATATCATCTGCAAACTCAATAATTTTTACTTGAGGGGGAATGGTGACATGCATATCGTGTGTGTGTATATTATACAGTAAGGTGGATAATACATCGCCTTGGGGTAAACCCTTCCAAATTGACCTACTCTGAGGAGTAACATCTGGTAGCTCAATGAAAATTTTCCTATAATAGTTTGGACAAACATGAGGGGTAAGCCAATGCCTAAAAGTATTTTTTTAAGAGTTGGGATGGAAACATTGTCAAAGGCGCCTTCTATGTCTATAAAGACTGCAAGACATACTTCTTGGTTAGAAATGGATAAATTAATGTCAGTGCTGATGATGGCAAGGTTATCTTGCGTAGATTTTTTTTTCCTAAATCCAAATTGAGATGGAGAGAGAAGATGATTACTCTCGACAAAAAATTCTAACCGGTTTTTAATTAATTTTTCATAAATTTTACTAAGGGTGGATGAGAGAGCAATTGGCCTATAGTTGGATCCAAAATTGGGTGATTTGTTTGATTTTAGGATTAAATGATTATTTGAGAACTCCAGTCATCAGGCATTATGCCAGTCTGGAAGATTTTATTTAAGATGCTAAAGAAGTGATTTAGAACATTGTCATTACTATTTTTGATAATGCTATAAGGTATACCATCTCTGCCTGGAAACGAGTCTTTGAGACTGTTGATAAACAATTTTTTAATTCAATTAGAGTGAATGGAGAGTCTAGCCAATGATCAGACATAGGGAGTGTTGTGGATGGGAGTTATTTCATCTAAGTTAGGTACAGAAGGGGGGGCAATTTTGTCCAAGAACAAGAATGAGACGCTCGAGGAGATGTTGAACTGAAGGAGGATCGAAATCTTCGAATCATAGACCAAACTTCCGAAATTGGAGTGTTCGGAGATACTGAACTGCAGAAGTTTTACCACCCGGATCTTTTTTTTGACCTCAATACCCTTTTGGCATTGGCTTCGGCATTTTTGTATACAATAGTCATATTGTGACGATAGGAAAGAGATTTAGCTTTCCGAATTCTCACTACCTTCGAACATTCCTCATCCCACCAGGGAGTCGGAGGGAGTTTTTTGAGAGATTTGGTTTTAGGGGGAGGATTTGATTTATTAATTGCAGTTATGAGCATTGACTTGAAGTTATCGTAGTCATCTTTGACAGATAATGTATCGGTAGAGGGTAAATTTTGTATAAACTTATCCATATGTGAGTTAAATTCGTCCCAATTGGTGTGATTTGTTTAATCTTTCTCAAAATATGGGACTTGTCTGAATGGAAAGAAGTTTGATGAGTGTGGCGAACCCATCGCTCAGGGAGTGGAAACACAAACCTGCAATAGCCATCCCAAGCCAAGGTGTGAGCTACCATGCTCAGGCTGAATGTCCTGGGGAACAGTGACACGAACGGTGCCTCCGAGAAACAAGGTCGCATCTCCGTGTATTTAGACCTTACTCCAGCACTCGGGGCTCTGCTGGAGTGGACCTTCTATTTCCCTGGTAACTTGTGTGACAAAAAATTGGACCATTTGAAAACTAGGGGCCTTTTGGGAACCTAAGATTGCTGAGGCCACCTCTGTGGATTTCCTTCCTGAGGCCGTAGGAGGAACCAAGAGGAGAAACCATGGAGAGGTGAGCTGAGGCCACCTCCATGAACTCTTCCCTTGTGGGGCCTTCAAGGAACCAAGGAGAAGGGCACCCTTCCAGCACGGGGCCTTTGTGGAACCAAGGAGGAGTGAAGTGGAGAGATGATGTCCTCTTCCCATGTGGGGCCTTCGAGGAACCATGTAGGAGTGAAGAGGAGAAATGAGGCTCACCAAGATTGGTGAACTCTTCCTCTGTGGGGCCTTTATGGAACCAAGGAGGAGAGATGAAGTTCTCTTCCCTCCTGGGGCCCTCAGGGAGCCAAGGTGGAGTGGACACCTCCCTTGTGGGGCCTTTAGGGAACCAAGGGGAGGTGGACTCTATGTCGTGGAGCCTTTGGGGAACTAAGGAGTGGAGAGGAGAGATTTAGCCCTCTTTCGTCGTGGGGCCTTCAGGGAACCAAGGAGGAGTGAAGAGGGGAAATGAGACCTGGGAAGACACATTGTCGAACTAGAAGATATAGCTTCATTTCCAATGACAATCCTGGCGAACTTTATAAAAGGGACTGGGTTACTGTCAAAGGAATGAGGTAAAATGGGAGATAGTACAATGGGTCTATGGCCTAAGTGCTCACGGGAACTATATATGTAAACCGTCTCCGATTATTTAAAAAAAAAAAAAAGATGGTGATCGGGAAATGATCACTGGAGCAAGGGTCGGGGGACACCACCCACGGGGAGAGAGGTGCCAGATTAGTAGAGCATATGGAGAGATCCACTGCATTGGGGTTTGTGTTGGGGTGAGAGATTCTAGTAGGAGATCCGTCATTCAAAAGAAAAAGGTTGAATTCATCTAGGAAATCCATCACACTGCTCGACCATCTCGATCAGAGAAAGCAGAACCCCAGACAGGAGAATGGGCATTAAAATCACCCAATAAAAAGAAAGGAGGGCTTAGTTGACGGACAATTTGCAACCACGCTTGTTTATTGAAGTGCGATGATGTTGGGGGAAGATAGATAGAAACAAAGGAAGTGTCCTTTATTTTAGCTGCAACCATTTGAAAGTCAGCATTGGGGGGTTTGATATTATTTATTGGGAAAAACGGTAGGGATTTTTTAATAAAAAGGGCAGCACCGCCGCCCGTACCCTCCAGGCAATCATCGCGGAGACAGGAGTACCCTCCCACATTAAAGTGGGTGGATGGACTAAACCATGTCTCCGAAACAGCAGCCACAGAAACAAGGTTTGAATTTAATAGGTTAAGAAGATTCGATTTGTTAGAAATAGCACTGCGACTATTCCACTGAAGAATTCCGACATCTTGAAGAGACATTTTGAATAAATGATTTTAATATGAAAATAATAGAAGCAGCGTTGGACGCTAGATTAGTTTGAGAAGAAATTAGTTCAATTAGAAGCAAAATAAGAGTTTGAATAAATGAAGAATTATCTTGGGAGAGTTGTTCAGAAAGCTTTTGATGGTTTGTTGAAGATGAATTATAATTGTTTGCACACCCATTTGCGGAATTTGAATTGAATTTAGTTTTTTGAATTGAATTTGAAAGAGGTGAACCATTGGGATTTAAGAGAAGTGAGTTGTGTTGATGCTGATTGTATCCAGGAGCCGGGTTTTTATATGTGAATTTAGTTGAACGAGAAGATGTTGAGGAGGAGGCGGGTGGGATGGATGAAGAGTTACTGGATAAAACCTCGGCAAATGATTTTTTGACAGGCGGGAATAGTTTAGAAGCCTGCAGAAAAGACGAGTTCTGAGAGGCCATAGAAATTTTTATATTTTTTTGGCGAGATTGTTCCGGACAAGGAATGAGAGCCTGAGCAGTTAAAACATTTAGGATAAGAGAGAGAAGAACATTGATCAGCTGTGTGGTTTTCTCCACATTTGAAACATCTGGGAGGGGATCTGCATGCTGCTTTGGTATGACCAAAATGACAGCAATTGTAACATTGAGTGGTGGGATAAGTATACATTTCAACTAGTAAGGAGTTGAAAAATAAATAAATATGGGAGGGAAGAGATTGTCCTTCAAATGTGATGACGACAGATTGGGAGGGCTTCCAGGAAACGATGCCCTCAGAGGTGTCCTTATAATTTAGCCTCCTAGCTTTTATGGGATTGCCGATATGTTGGGGAGTTGTAAGTGAAGACAGGATTTCTGGAATGGACAGATCGGTCGCGATACCTCTGACATGGCCCATTCGAGTGACATTAAAAGTTGGGACGTACGCCTTGAATTTAGAATTTGATGAAATAAATACGTTTTTGATAAAGTTGTTGGCGGCTAAACCTGAGAGGAATTCAACAGAGATTCGGAAGCGACCCTCAGCTTTTACACCTCCAGGCTTAATTGAAAGGTTCTTGCTATTTGATAGGAATTTACCAAATTTAATAGGGTGGATGGTTTTACCTTGCTCAGTTTTTTGAGCGTACACAATGAACGGGCCACAGGAATGAGGAGAATAAAAGTTTGTAGGAGGAGGTTGAGGAAGAGCAGGCGAAGACTGAGAAGAAGGAGAGTCATGCTTTATTGGGCAAGAGGGACTAAATATCTTTTTTTTTGTGATAGTCAAAATGACAAATTCTCTGTCCGAAATTAGTGTCCAGGAGGGAAACCCTCCTCCATTGTTCACAAAATTACAAACAACAAATAAAAAAATGTATATAAAGTGACAGAAATAAAAAAAGGTTATAAATATCTGGAAATCAGCAACGAAAAGTGACTCCTGGAAGATCAGAGGGGAGAAGAATCCTCAAGGAACAACATACTGCACTTTTAATGACTAGAAAACATAAAAATATTAAATAAAATAAAAAAAATATTCTTTTTTTCTACATGTTCAAAAAGTGAAGGTTATTGCCACCTAGCGGTATAGTTTGTAACTTGACTGTTTGAATTACAGATTACAAGTTACGTCCATAGGGTCGCACTATTTTTTAAGGATAGAGGATAAAGCAGATTTCTGGAGTCTGTATATTATGTAGATTTAACAATGGTGGTTTATAAGCTTGTTTGTGTTGGAAAATATTATTTATAAATAGCCTGCGTTTCTAGTTAAAAATGCTCTCTTAATAACGTGGATCTCCTGTAAACAGCTAGCATTATCTAGCTAGTGGTCAAAGTGGCCAATTAAGTGTTTTGTTCGGGTCGGGAACATATTTATTGTGAAATGTGCCGTGAAAATAAACTAGAAGATTTCCTACGTGAATCCATGTTTTTATTGAAGTCCTTCTGCTAAACTATCCATTTATAACATGGTCCTTCTAGCCGCATAGCCCTTACGAGCGGATGAAGGCATCAAAGGAATTACCGGAATGAACCAGCGAGCTATATGATAAAAAAAAACCAGAAGGATGAAAACATGAACCAGAAGATAAGAGATAAGTACCCCTGCCATCCTGTCACAATTTCATGAATTCCTGTTCAAACTAGCTCTATTTTTAGTGTGTCGATGTACTTATTTTAAATACAAAAAATTAACTACCCTCAGTGTAAAATGCAAGTCATGCAAATTTATTTTAGGTTAATTGTTTAGAAGATAATTATTGTAAGATTCTGTCATTGTTCATAGCTTGAATTGGTTATTACTGTTGTTTTACGCGATTATTGCATAGAAATTGTTTTTGAAGGAACATTTTTAGCATTTTTTATTGTTGAATTATTGTCAAATACGTAATAAAAATGGATAATTTAAAATCATTGATTAACAAACGGGGAGTGTTGAAAGGTAAACTTACGAGATTTGCGGATTCATTAAATGCATTATCAGTTAATGAAATTAAAATTCGCTATGCTAGAATTGAGAAAATAATTGATGATTTCGAAGAAATCCAGGAACAAATCGAAAGCCTTCCGGATTCCAACGAAATCGATAATAATTTGCAAAGGGAGAATTTTGAAAACCAATATTATTCAATTCTAGCAACAGCAAGGGGAGCAATTCAGTCTATGGAGACTCCCAAATTGGAAATAAAATTACCTAGCCTCCAATTACGAGAATTTAACGGCGATCCAAAAAATTGGATTAATTTTCTAGAAACCTTTTTTTTTTTTTTTTTTTTTTTTTTTTATTTCATACAATTTTTGAAAATACACTTTTATGTTTTTTTTCTTGATTACCATACTAGGCTAATGCCCGTGTTAAGGTAATCATACATGATATAAGTTATACAGTGTATGAACTAGAACAAAATATAGGTTTGAAATAGAAATTATAAGATATTAGAAACAAGAGAAAGAAAAAAGATAAAAATATTTAAGGTAAAATATAACAAGATATATGTATACGTATGCACATACAAATACATATGCACATACATACACAAATACATATAAATACATACAAACACACATATATACATATATATATATATAAATATATAAAGGATTATAAAAAAGAAAATTTTTTAAAGAAGTTAAAAATAAAATACTATATAAAATATATGTAAAAATTAAAATACTGAAATATAAACTTATAACTATATAAAATACTAAAATATAACTATATAAAATACTAAGAAGTAAGATTTAAATATATTAATCTATAAATTTTTTTTTTTTTTTTTGAAAGCTAAAATTTTTACTGGAGGTTGGTCAATGTAGGTAATTAATCGTCTAGAAGAGTATATATTTAGGTTAGATTAGATTTCAGTGAAGTCAGGTTGGAAAAAGATGTGAAGTATGATATTTTATTTAGTTAATTTAATTATTTTCTTTTCTTTTAAAATGGTTAGGAAGTCATATATTCTTTAAAAAAATCTCGTCCCCTTTCGAATATCCAATTTTGAACACGAATAGTAAAAAGAGGTATGGTAATATTTGATTTTATATCGGTGCTCAATGCATTGTATATTTTGGGGGCAATGAACCAAAATTGTCGGTGAGCGAATGTGGTTCTAGTTTTTGGGACCACGCATCCCAGATTTGATGAAAAGCGGGTTTTGGCTTGATGTTGTGGAGCCACCAGTAGGTTATTTTTACGTATGTAGGATAGGCTTGTCTTAGTGAATAGTTGGCGAATATCTAAGACCTTAAATTTAGTAAATAGCACATTAGAGGGGTGGGTAGGTTGGCATTTAAATATGATTCTCAGTATTAGTTTTTGAACTGTAATTATTGGATTAATGACGGATTCTGTGCAACCACCCCATCCCAAAATACCGTATGTTGCAATGGATTGAAAAAGAGAAAAATATACGCTTCTAAGGGTTTTTAGGTCTAAGATGGATCTAAGAGAGCAGAATATATGGCAGAGCTTACGGAGTCTTTTTACTGTGCCACTTATGTGTGCTTCCCAACGTAATTGGTCATCTATGATTATGCCCAGATATTTAACTTCCTTAGATGATTTAAGGGTAGGACACGTGCAATTTGTAATAGGTGGGGTTCCGGGTGGGTGTGGGTGCATGTTTAGTGAACACGAGTGAATTATTGGTTTAGGGCAGTTGTTGGGAAAATTATGTTTGCGTATGGAAAACGTCATATATTGTGTTTTGTCAATATTGAGTGTAAGGAGATTTGTGTCAAGCCAATGCTTCACTTTTATTAGGCCATTATTAGTTTTGTTTATAACTGCTTGCCATGTTTCATCTTCGAATATTAAGACTGTATCATCAGCAAATGATAATATCTTACCTCCAATATCCATGGTACATAGTGTGTTGATGTATAAAAGAAATAGGATTGGTCCTAGTACACTGCCTTGCGGTACACCGTAAGACACGGGTAATTTTTTGCTTTTATTTATTTTGTCAGAGTGGATAAGAGTTTGTTGAGTTCGGTTTGTTAGGTAGTTTTCGAACCATGTGTAGGGTATCCCAGTTATTCCGATCTGTTGAAGTTTTTTAAGCAGTAAGGGATGAGAGACCGTATCAAATGCTTTTGAGAGATCGAGGAAAACAGCAAGCGGTTTTCGACCAAGGTCGAGATTAAAGGAAACTATTTTTGTGAGGGCGGCTATTGCATCTGAGGTACTCCTACCTTTGCGGAAACCATATTGGTTGTCCGATAATATTTTGTTATCTTCAAGGAACTTGTAGAGTCTATTCTTCACCGCTTTTTCTATGATTTTAGATATTGTGCTAAGTAAAGATATCGGTCGATAGTTATTTACAGATAGTTTGTCTCCTGATTTGAATATTGGGATTATTGTGGCCTGTTTTAAGGAGTTAGGAAATACACCAGTTTTAAAGCTTAGATTGATTATATGTTTCAGAGGTGAGGCTATATATTTTTGGATATGTTTGATGATTTTTGTTGAAATGTGATCTATACCTACAGAGTTACTGTTTTTAAGGGATGAGATTAGTTCTAAAATTTCTGCGTCAGTAGTGGGAGTTAAGTGGAAAGGGTTATAGCTAAGATTAGTGAGGGGTATATTGTTTGCAAGATCTTTGTCTGAGACGTTGTGTCTGTCTAAAATATTTTTTGCTAAGTTAGACCCAATATTGGAGAAAAATTTATTGAAATGGTCGGAAATTTTTTCGGGGTCGGAATTGACATGTAATATTTGGTCTTCGATGTTAATCTTAACAATGGGTGTATTGGTTTTATTAATATTGGCTATATCTTTAACGATATTCCAAATTTTTTTATTATTACCGGAAGCTTCACTGATTTCTTTATGGTAGTAATCTCTTTTAACACTGTCAATTATTTTTTTGCAGTTATTTCTATAACGTTTGTAGAATAAGAGAGATGCATAATCGTGGGGATTTTTTCTACAGAAGTTATGAATCTTATCGCGCTTTCTGATACAGTAGAGAATTCCTGCAGTGATCCATGGTTTGAGTTTTGTGTCAGATCGTTTTTTTTTACTTTTTGTGTATGATGTAGCATCGGTTAAGTGGTTACGTAAGGTATTTATAAATAATTCACATGCAGAGGTGACGTCGGTACAAGAATAGATAAGTTCCCAGTTTTCTTTAGAGACACTGTTTAGGAGAGTTTCATATGAGATCTTTACTTGGGGAGAAGTATTTTGTGGTGATTTGTGATTTTTATGCGAGAGAGAAGTGATGATTGAATAGTGATCTGTAACAGTTGATTGATAGACAATGGATTTGGTGTCTAGTTCACTCTTAGCAAATACATGATCTATACAACTGCTAGTGTTTGAATCTGATTCTCTAGTTGGTGCTGTAACAGCTGGAAAATATCCTAATAAAGTTAGTGCGTTTAGATAATCATTTGCTTGAGGGTGCATTTTATTAATTATATTTATGTTAAGATCACCAATTATAAAGGTGTTTTGGCAGTGTTCAATGTTTGATAAAATTTCATGCAGTGAATGTATGAATGGGGTTATATTATGTGTATTCGGAGATCTGTACATTGTAAGAAGTGTTATATGATTATCAAGTTGAATTTGTAGACAGTTTGCAGATTTAATTTTGACCTCTTTTACTGAGTGTGAGATGTGATTTTTAATGTATACAATGACTCCATCGTTCTGAGTTTGGTTGTGTAGAGTATTATAGTGATTGTAGTTTCTTATCGTTTTAGGGATGAAATTTTCTTGAATCCAGCATTCACTCAAGACAATTATATCAAAATCTAAGACAAGGTCAGTGAGGAGAATTAGGAGTTCATCAAAATTTTTGTTTATACTTCTTATGTTCATAGAGAATATCGAAAGGGTTGAATTAAATAATAGTTGACGTACTACTTCGGAATCATTGGTAGATATACATGGGATTGGTGTTGTGTTATCTATTAAATCTGCTATGTCTTCCATTTTCTGGTTTTTTGTTTTGCATAAATTATTAACAACCAAGTTGTAGTGACATTAGTATGTTTATGAGATAAAGATTTAGTTGATATAAATATATAACATATGCATAAATATATAAACTGTAAATAAAGTTGTTGTGAATATATAATATAAGCACATAATGAATATATGACATAAGTATATAGTGTTAGCTTTGTGAAATAAGAATTTCGTTGTTGTGAATTTATAATATAAGCATATATAGTACATGTAATACAAATATAGATATATAAGGTATACAAATAGTTGTTGCGAAAATATAGTATAAGCGTATAGATAATATATAATACGAGCGTATATAGAATACAAAATATGAGCATGTAAAAAATAAACTGTAAATAAAACATAAGCTTGTAAACAGTATAAAACATCAGCATTAGCATAAAAAGTATATAAGTGGTATAAGGATTTAGTTGTTGCGAATATTTAACATAAGCATATAAAGTATTTATAATATAAGCATAGGTGTATAAAATGTACTTATAGTTGCTGCGGATGTATAACATAAGCATATAAATTATAAACATAAGCACATAAAGAATATAGAATGTAAGTTTGAAAAGAAAATAAAACATAAGCTTAAAAAGATTATAAAACATAAGCATACAAAGAAAATAAGACATAAGCATAAGCATATAAAATATACCAGTGATAAAAGGATTAAGTTGTTGTGGATATTTAACATAAGCATACAAAGTATTTATAATATAAGCATAGGTGTATAAAATGTACTTATAGTTGCTGCGAATGTATAACATAAGCATATAAATTATAAACATAAGCATATAAAGAAAATAAAACATACGCTTAAAAAGATTATAAAACATAAGCATATAAAGAAAATAAAACATAAAGTATTGTGGCCTACAGAAAATTAAAAATGAGAGACATACATCCATAAGCTTGCCAAAAATACGATGAATTAAATTAAAAGAATTTCGCTCCAAAGAGGTAGTCATTGGAGTAATATTGATTTTATATATGATCGTGTTACGAGGGTAAATATTATGTAGAAAGAAATAATAGTTGAGGATATTAATATTATCAAACAGATGTTCATTATATTTAGTTTGTTGATGGCATTTCGGGTAATGATAACAGTAATCGATCTTTGTTTGTTTCACTGACGAGTATTGCAGGCGTTCCGAAGTCCTTACGCAAGTATATACGTCCTTGTTTAATCCACGCGTATTTAAATTTGTCGTCTCTTGTTGCCTTACGGGCCAGGTACCATAGATGTTTGGCTCGAAAAGTCAGGTGTTCGGAAACGTAGACTTTCGAGCTAGTGCCAGCAATCCCCAGTTGTTGTGTATTTAATTTTTCGGCTGGACTGGACGCTTGCTTGTTGTAGGTTTTGACATCGGAAAGAAATTGGTCACGGTCCATGTTAGTTTTGAATTTGAAGATGATGGGTTTAGGTTCCTTATTAGTTATTTGAGAAATTCGGTAAGCTGCTTCAACTTCGTTTATATTAACATTAGACTTTGTAGTTTGATGAATGTTATATAACACATTTTTTAAGTTCTCACCCTTTAGTTCAGGGATTCCCCGAACTTCAATGTTTTTAGACCTATTTGCACGGTCTATACTATCCATTTGCCCTTCCAAAAATTCAATTCGGGTTTCAAGTTTAGTGTTTTTATTTTTTAGCTCTTCATTTTGCTCTTCTAGATTATGAACTCTTATGAGTATATCACTTTCGTCTTTAAGACACTAGTTCATAACAATACTGCCTTAAGCAATGTACAGAAGTTTTATTATCTGCAATCTTGTTTAAAGGGGAATGCAGCAAAGATAATCGCCAATTTCGAGGTATCAGACCTGAATTATATATCGGCTTTTGAGTTGTTGCAACAGAGGTTTGCAAATTTGCGAACTACCGTACATAGACACATCCAAGCTCTGTTTCAACTTAAAGAGATGAAACATGAGGATCCAGTAGCCATGCGCTACCTGATTGATGAAACGAATGTAAATCTCAAAGCGTTGCAGAATTTAAGCGTGAAAACCGAACAATGGGATGCTTTAATTATATACGTAATTTCTAATAAATTGGATGCAAGTTCTAGAAAGCATTGGGAACAAACCCCATTGCAGGATGAGCTACCTACGTTACAGGAATTTCTTAAATGTTTAACCTCGCGTGCACAAGTTTTGGAATTAATGTTAAATTCAGATTCGAAAAAAATTCCTACCCACCCGAAAGCAAATAGTAGCAACAATAATCCTAAAAAGGAATCGGTATTTTTAGCTGCTACCCACAATAATTGTATTTGTTGTAATGACAAGGGACATAAAATATATTATTGTAAAAAATTTTTAAAATTAAATTCAGGAGAGAGAGCCAACGCAATAAGGAGGTACCGTGCCTGCTTCAAATGTTTGAGGTTAGGACATACGGCCCCATATTGTAAAATTAATTTGAAATGCAAGCATTGTGATAGCGAAAGCCACAATACGTTATTGCACAGGGAGATGCATCCGAGCGATGACTCCATGAATAAAGGTGAAGATCACCCCGGAGGTGACTGCCAAATGGATGCTGAACGAGTTTCAGTGTCAAACCATTCAGCCTTAGCGAAGGCAGAAAAAACAATTTTATTGTCGACTGCTATCATTGGGGTGGTAGATCACAATAATAAAGTGCATGAGGCAAGGGTCCTGATTGACTCTGGAGCTCAAGCCAATTTTATGTGCGAAAAGTTCGCAATGAAATTAAATTTAAGATGTGAAAACATAAACAAGCCTGTGTTAGGCATACACAACAATGTTACTCATATAAAGAAACGTGTTGCTATTAAAATGAAATCTCTGAGGACAAATTATAACCAAAATATCAATTGTCTAATATTGCAGGAAATAACCACAAACCTACCTCAAGCAACAGTGGCCAGAAAAAATATTAAGCTGCCACCTGGATTACAAATGGCGGACCCAAATTTCAACGTAGCGGCTCCCATTGATATCTTGTTAGGCGCTGAGAGCTTTTGGGATATACTACAAGATGATCGGCTGAGATTGGATACCGGACCTACTCTTCAGAGGACTGAACTAGGATGGATCATATCGGGCCCAATCAACATTCATCATAAAAAAAGGCCAGTACCGCAAATTTGTAGTTTATCAATAAACACATTATCCAATCAATTAGAAAAATTCTGGAAAATGGAGGAAGTGAATCCTGCGAGATTTCAAAACCATGAGGAGAAGGCGTGTGAAGCAGATTTCGTCGCCACTCACTCTAGGGAGAGCGATGGTAGATACGTTGTAAGTCTGCCGCGCCGCCCTTGTGTGAGTCAACTTGGTGACTCACTAAACACAGCGGAGAAAAGATTTAAGAACTTAGAGAAGAAATTTTTAATAAATCCTGAATTGAAATTGCAATATGTACAATTTATGCGGGAATATGAACAACTAGGTCATATGGAGTTATGTGATAAATGGAGAGAGGATGAGCAATCCTATTTTTTGCCGCATCACGCGGTTATTAAAGAAGCTAGCACCACGACGAAGGTGCGTGTAGTGTTTGATGGTTCGACAAAGACGTCGACCGGAATATCCCTGAACGATGCTCTGATGGTGGGAGCTGTCATTCAAAAGGACTTATACAGCCATTTATTACATTTCAGAAAACATCGATACGTCATGACTGCGGACATCGAAAAAATGTACCGTCAAATCAACGTATGCGAAGCGGATCGCAGCCTTCAGAAGATTGTATGGCGCGAATCACAAGAAGAGGAACTACGACATTACAAATTGAAGACCGTTACCTATGGACTGGGACCTTCCTCTTTCCTAGCAACGAGATGTCTTCGACAAATTGGTATGGATAATCAAGTTAATTTCCCAGTAGCAAGTCAAGTCATAGAAAATGATTTTTATATGGACGATTTATTGACTGGAGGGGATGACTTGGAAGTTTGTTTCAAAATGAAGAAACAAAATAGTGATATCTTGCTGTCCGCAGGGATGACCCTGAGGAAGTGGAGATCAAATGTTTTGGAATTGTCATCTGGGCGGGGCCAAGGTGAAATTGCCAAACAGGGCAATTGTGAAAAAATGATCACTGACAATTCCAAGAATGAAAAAATACTTGGATTAATTCGGAATAATATGTCATGTTTGGATCCCCCGAAAATAAAAAGTAAAAATGAACTATTGGTAGCGGATGCTCAAGAATGGGATATTTTAGAAAAACTCTCATCGCTAACCAAATTAAAAAGAGTAAGCGCTCAAGCGTTAAGATTTATACATAATTGTCGTAACCCTAAGGATAAAAAGTATGGCAATTTAACTGTCTCCGAGCTGGAAGCAGCTTTAAAATGCCTACTGAAATCATCTCAAGAACACTCATTTAAAAGAGAATTGAAGGACCTAAAGAATCATGGGTTAGTAAACAAAAACAGTAGATTGAAAGCTCTCAATCTCTGTTTAATGGAAGGTTTTATTTGCGCAAGTGGACGATTAAAACTAGCTACTTATTTATCGCATCATCAAAGGCACCCGATAATATTATCACCGTCACATAAAATAACTGAACTTATTATACGTTATTATTATTATGAACATTTATATGCAGGTCCCCAAGCGCTGTTATCGGAAATACGCTTGAAATATTGGACGATATTTGGGAGAAACACTGTTAAGCGTATCCTACATAAGTGTGTTGTATGTTTTAGATACCGACCTCAGGTTTACCGGCAGATCATGGGAGACCTTCCAGTTGAGAGAATCACTCCCAGTCTACCGTTCTCTGTCACAGGGGTCGACTTTGCCGGACCGATAGACACGAAGGCTGGAGCGCTGAGAAAATCTCCGCTCATTAAGTCGTATCTTTGCATATTTGTTTGTTTTTCTACCAAAGCGGTTCATTTGGAACTCGTAACAGATTTGTCAAGCGATGCTTTTTTAAATTGTTTAAAGAGGTTCATTGCCCGTAGGGGTCAGCCGGAAAAAATATTTTCTGACAATGCAACCACTTTCAGAGGAGCTTCCAATAAGCTCAAAGAACTGTATGCCAGTCTGAGACTGAACAATGACAAAATCCATAGGTTTTTAGCTGATAAGGGAATTTCTTGGAGTTTTATACCGCCTAGGGCGCCGAATCATGGCGGGCTGTGGGAAGCCGCCGTCAAGTCCACCAAGTTTCATTTATATCGAATTACTAAAAATAACCCATTGCAGTTTGAATTATTATATACTTTGCTTTGTCAGATAGAGGCTTGTTTGAACTCCCGTCCCTTAACTTCCCTGTCTGATGACGTAGACGACCTTCTCCCTTTAACCTCCAACCATTTCCTCATGGGCAGGGATGCTTCGGTTATTCCCGAGGTGGATGTCCGCGAGCTCCCGGAGAACAGACTAAGCAAATATCAAAAATTAAACGCTCTAATTCAAAATTTCTGGTTCAGATGGAAACGAGATTACCTTGCCGAGCTGCAAAAACGGACCAAATGGCAGGCCAGCAACCAAAAGGCAATAAAGAAGGACGATCTGGTAATCTTGATGGAAGACAATCTGCCTCCTGCATTGTGGAAGATGGCGCGCATATTAACTACTCATCCAGGCCCGGATGGAGTAGTGAGGGTGGTTACCCTCAAAACAGCACAAGGCACTTTTGTGAGACCCATCACAAAAATATGTTTGATGCCAATAGAAGCAAACTTGGATCCAAATTTCCCGACCCGGCAAACCACGGACCTTCCCAAGGTCACAGCCTAACTGTAATTAGGGCTGAACCGATGCAACCAAACCACAACTATAATTATGGAGCATCGGTATTGGTGTTGTTGGCACCACTGTATCCTGTCTGAAGCCACTGGGGCTTCCAGTTAACAAAGGCGAGTTGATCATCCTAGCTGCACAATTAATGGTACTATCTGATTACCAGGGCACGGCCGCCCCATAATTTATGATGATCTACCCAATGACACACAGAAGTACATGGTGATGTACTACCCAATGATGACACACAGAAGTACATGGTGATGTACTATTAAAATATGATGACCACCCTGGACAAGATGGCCGAGTAGTCTACCCAGTGAAGTGTTCTCTCTGTTTTTGGCAGTGCCATGCCAGTGATAAACTGATAGTCAGTTCACAGCGAACTAACAATTTATTGCTATTTGTGAATTGGTGTTAGTTAAAAAATAATATAATTGAAGTGAAAAATCTCCATAGAGACAATGAGACATTATTGAATTGTCAATTGTACAAATTTATTATTAATGTTGTGATGTTGTTATATTTTGTGAAATTTTTTATGATTTTTTAGAAATTTGTAAATTTTTAGGTTATTGTTAATTGTTGGTTAGGTTCCCGGACCCTTTAAATTTAGATAGGTACACATCTGGTAAAATTTTAGTATATTGTTGTAAATTTAGGAATTTGTAGTTTGATTTTTTAATTTCAAAAAAACTTGTTGTTTTTTCTCATTCCCCGCCCGGCAGTATGTTCAAAAAGTGAAGGTTATTGCCACCTAGCGGTATAGTTTGTAACTTGACTGTTTGAATTACAGATTACAAGTTACGTCCATAGGGTCGCACTATTTTTTAAGGATAGAGGATAAAGCAGATTTCTGGAGTCTGTATATTATGTAGATTTAACAATGGTGGTTTATAAGCTTGTTTGTGTTGGAAAATATTATTTATAAATAGCCTGCGTTTCTAGTTAAAAATGCTCTCTTAATAACGTGGATCTCCTGTAAACAGCTAGCATTATCTAGCTAGTGGTCAAAGTGGCCAATTAAGTGTTTTGTTCGGGTCGGGAACATATTTATTGTGAAATGTGCCGTGAAAATAAACTAGAAGATTTCCTACGTGAATCCATGTTTTTATTGAAGTCCTTCTGCTAAACTATCCATTTATAACACTACAGTAAAACAAAATAAGTGATGACCGTATTTTTTATGTTAAATCTGTTAATTTCAAATACATACATATATTAACACAATTCAGGCAGGCGAAAACAAGGTATCCGTTGGAGAAACTGGAATTTGTTTTAAACCGATGTATCTTAGAAAATAATGAGTACATTTAAATGATTTTTCTTTTATACAGGGTGTCCGGGGGTTAAGTGCATTAACTTCGGGAGGTGATTCTACATGATGGTAGGAGTAAAAAAGATTAACAACTTTTTCGAAGTTCCAACATTCGCGGGGGGTTCACGGGACGGGGGAAGCGGGAGAGGGAAGGTGCAGAAGGCGGAGTGGGATTGTGAAGGGAAGGGGAGGTGAAAGGGTAACGGGACGAAATGGAAAGGACACAGAGGGAGAAACAATTTCTTTATTAAGTTGCATTGCAACACATGCCGGGAACTCGCTAGTTACTTAATTATTTATATGTTTTATACATGTACGTATAGTTCGAACCCTTACAAAGAGATTGGTGTACAATAATAGCATTGCCTTTCCAGGCATTCAAGTAGGACCTGCGTAAAAGGTAGAACTGCCCTTCCTGTCCAAAGTGTGTTAATTTCCAAAAAAAAAATTTTTTAGTAGAGAGTTAATTTAAATAACACATGTTGCATTTTATTATTTAGTCATAATATAACTATATTTAATTGAATATTTAGTTTACCTCCTCTGTACAGCAAGTTTCAGAACTTTGTTCACATTTGAACTCTTGGTATTTTTGATACAAGTCTCGATTCTTCTTGATGTACCGTCTTTCAGTGAGGTCTAATAAATCACATCTCATTTGAATTCTGTAAAAAGATGTATTATTTCATGATTTGAATTTTATTCAGTGTGTATGTTTATATTTGCCACACTTCCAAGTCTAAAATAAATATGTAGGAGAGTTTTGTTTGCTTTGGTTCTCAATTTGGGAGGCGGGAATGGGTACCGCCGCCCCGGGAATCTTTATTGGATAACCAACACCTCTGCCATAGGTCACCCCAAGTGGTTCGCTACGTTTGGTGATTTAGCAGGGGTGCCCGGGTTCATGGGGTGAGGTTTGTCCAGGTCTTGGATGACCAGGATACACTGAACCCCAGATTCCTACCCACCCCTTAAACCCTTTCCTTCCCTCTCCTCTCCTTCCTTTCCCTAAAAAAACCCCTCCACACAGCATCCCCAAAGATGACATAGGCCCTGAGGGAAAATATTTTCCTCAGGGCCTCCTGTGTGGAGCTCATGTAAAAAAAAAAAAACATTGTTTGTGTAACATTAGGATGGTTTGTTTGACAGAATTTAAACAATTCATCAAATTTCAAAGCTAATTTTCGTCCTGTAAGGTTCTATGCAAGTTTTGATATTAATTATCATTGGCCAGTTGTTACACCTAACTGAAATAATAACAGAGGAGCGATTCTGTATCTTGAATACGGGATTCCATACAGTTTCTTCGACTGGTTACAGCCGCTATTTTTCTTTTTTTTTTACTAACACTATTATCTCTATTTTTATGTTCCCTATTTCAGAAGAATTATTCCACGGGCTGCTACTTCTATTTATCTTTTGTATAATGTTAATGTAAGTACTTGCATATTGCTTACTAACCCTGTATGCATGGACATTGGAGGGTCTAGAGTCGTTCAAATAAATGCAGCTTCGTTCAATAAAAAAATATGAGTGTGCTTTAGACCACACGACTGAAGTAAAACTTCTTTAGCTCCATCTATATGATAGGAAGAGAGAAAGAAAAGGTGCACGCACACTGCTCTCTCTTGCTCCTATAGTGTGATACAGACTATAGGCCTGCACTGTGTCTTAGATATACAAAACGTAACTGGCTATGAGAGAAAGAGAGAAATAAAATGTGTGCTCGCACCTCTCTCTCTTGCCCTTACAGTAATATACGAAACGTAACTCTCTCTCTTTCTATCTTCACTAACTTATATCTTCCTCTCAACTACCGTTCGCCTCGCTTTTCGTAACGCTCTCGTCACGCATTCACTAGCTTACTCCCCAAGTCAAGCGTGCGTAAAGAAGTTTACTTCAAAAAGTAGAGTCTTGACGTGTGCGGTGAAGAAGGAAACCATATATTGGGAAAGTGGTGGGGTCCCCTCCAATGTCATATTTGTGTGATTTTCTGCGGCTATTAATTGCTTTTTTAAACGACTTCAAAAAGGAGGAGGTTCTCAATTCGACTGTATTTTTTTAAAATTTTAAAATTTTTTTATGTTTGTTACCTCAACTTTTCACTGGGTGAACCGATATTGATGATTCTTTTTTTATTTGAAAGCTGGTGCTTCCCGTGTGGTCCCATTTTAATTTGGTCCAGTTCCGACAATGGCATCCATGAGAAAACCATATAAGTCTTAAATTTGCATTAAGTATGTGCGTGACAAATGGACGAATAACTCAATATCACGCTAACCGATTTCGATGATTTTTTTTTTATTGGAAAGGATGTAATTCAAGGGTAATTTGATGAGAGTTTGGTTAGGTTCTGATTATCGGATCCATGACAAATTAACGAAACTCGGCCGAATCTCTTAATTTGACGTTATGGTCAAATTATGTCTGTCTCATATGAGCAGCATGTTTAGTAGGTCTACCCATATTCAGACAAATTAGTTAGTGTACTTCAGATTCACTAAAAATCAAAAAATAAACAAAAATTTTAAGAAAACAAAAAACGACTTAAAAAAATGCACTAAAAAGTAAAAAAAAATATTTCGTATTCTTCTACAACTTCATAATCAACTTACTTTTTCTAATCATCAATATGTAGGTACGATTGTTATTTTTGGAGTTGGTGTCAGCAAGTCGCTTGTGCGACACAAGCAAATCTCACCTATAACTATGTATGTAGTTACAAACCTACCTTGACTGACACCGACTCCAAAAGTAACAATCGTACCTACATATTGATGAGTAGAAAAAATAAGTTGATTATGAAGTTGTAGAAGAATACGAAATTATCTTTTTTCTTTTTAGTGCATTTTTTTTATTCGTTTTTTTGTTTTGTTAAAATTTTTGTTTTCAATGGGTGATGTCAGCTGTCGCCGATTTTAACTAGTTTGAAACACGAAATACTGTAAAGTAGACATGTTTATTTATTCATTTAATGTATTTTTAAAGGTGTATAACATGGATTTGACATTTGCAAAGTTTCATTTCAATCTAAATATGCCTGAATTACTTAGTTTGCTCATACTAAGAACCTATTTTGTGCACGTACATAGTTGTTTCTTGTAATAGTTGTTGAAATGAAGTGTAATTTCCATAATCTGGGCCTAAAAGTGCGGCGGTTAGTGGCATAATTAATGTTTTGCAAAATCAATTGAAAGCCATCGAAAATCACACAAATTTGACAACCGATTCAGAATGGGATCTTTCCCTTATCCACAAAAGATAAGGTGTCGCTCCTCAGAACTTGAAATTTAACATTGAAATTTGATGAATTGTTCACATTCTGTGAAACAACCAGTCTTTAAAGTTATGAAGGCTCGAATAATGATGTTGATGTAGAAGCTTTTATGAATTATCCATAACTAACTGACCCGGACACGCGTTGCTGTGGCTAACGAAACACAACGCCATCTACTGGATGGTTACCGGGTGGTTTTTTTTTTTTTTTTCGATAAATTAACTCACACTGCCATCTGTTAATTTGCATATAAATTAGTCCTGGGTCGATCGTGAATGACCTGATCGTCGAAACCCGCTCACGAGCCGCCAAAGATCGAGTGGGTTATTTATTCGTCAGCACCCGGGTCTCAAGACCCGCCGACTACAACACATTCCCGCACCCCAAGACTCACGACACTCTCACGACCGGTCGCCGGTTGCCCATGTCGTCCATGTGGCGAGTGGCGAGACAGCGAGAACTGCGAACTGCCAACTGCGGCACATTCGGTCGCCGCTTGCCGATCAACACACACGTCCGTGACGTAACAGTATCCTGCTTTATGCCCGTGTGACACGTCATCGCGGGATTGTTTAGTATATTCGATTTTTGAATATTCAACTAGACACGGAGTCGTTTTTAATTAGAGCGTATCTTGGTATTTGTTCGTTCTAGAATGCGATTTTTTCTATTTAGTAAGTAAAATGATTATTCGTAATATTCATGTTATTTTAGTTACACATAGTTTCTCTTTTGCAAATGAAATTATCCCACGGTTACTTCAAGTAAGTTCCCAAAAATGTAAAGTGTTTACTGTCAGCGTTTTATAACCCAACCTAAGAGGAACCCCTATAATCATAAAATTAGAAATATTTGTTAATCCCAAGGTTTGAGATGTAACTTTATTGGTGTAGCCTTTTTGGCCAACTTTTAAAGCTATTTTATTGTTTTATTGTGGGTTTTTCGGGTCGCTTATGACTTGACCGGTCTGGGCGGTAACTGGCGCGAGAAACTCGATTATTGAGTTTCGTATTTTGTGTCGCGAAAAGAGCGGGTCTTCGCGACCCGCTCGTGACGCCAGTGTGTCGTGAGCGACCCGGGTCGCGTAAAATGATCGATCGACCCAGGACTAATACAAATCAAATCCACACTGCCCGCTTGCCAGCCGCTCGTGCACCACATACAGACATTTATATTATATATTTCAACCAATAAAACCACATAAAAATCCGTTCAGTAGTTTTTGAGTTTATCACGAACAGACCGACAGACTCGGCGGAGGACTTTAATTTATAATATGTTGAGATACTTACGTGACATTGGTTGGTAAATTTTCTGCACATATATTCAAAAGTAACCATTTTCTTTCATTGGGCTGAACAATGTGTTCTTTATCTGGAGTTATGAAGCACTTTAGTGAACACGGTAATGTTAACCTGTAAATAAATCTTATATATATATGTAAACTAAAAAATAATTTTTTGAAAAAAGTTTACAAACCAATTTATTGGCCTCCATGGTTGAGGGGTAAGGCTCTCGATTAGCAATCCGAAGGTCACGGGTTCAAATCCCAGCATGCGCAAATAAATTTTATTTGATTAACTTGTGTTATTTCATTTATTCACTAAAAATAATATATACTATATAGCTGACCCGGCCATGCGTTGCTGTGGTTAACGAAACATGCCATCTACTGGATGGTTACCCAACCTAGATGACCAAGTGTTCTGTCGATAAATTAACTCACACCGCCTTCTGTTAGAAACTTATGGAACTTAGGAATAATTACAAAGCATTGTCCTGTAACAAACAATGAATTCGCGATAATAAATATTGAGGCCAAAAATCGAGATAAAAACTATCCTATCCATTTCATCATCCAGAGTTTATCTTGAACAAACATTGTGATGCAAGATTTTTACATATATAAAGATTTGCGGGACATTCCAGAAAGGAAGATACCTCTCAGCCCTGGTATTAGACCACCATTCAAACATTGCTTGAAATGGCTTTAGCCGTGTTTGGTGACCAGATCTGTATAGCAAGGTACTTCCCCACCTTCCTCTTTTCCATCTCCTTCCCCTCCCCACCTTCTGCCTAACAACATACCCCAATTGGGGATGCCATTGTCTCATTGGCTCCAGACGGGAGCAGTTGGGATTCTTGTGCAGTATTCACATTAGAAAAAAAGCGAAATGTTAACATACTTATCCCATGTAAGTTCTATGACTTTAGAAGTTGGGTTGTTGATTGCAAACATTCTCGTTACTTTTCTATTAGTCATCAAGTTTTCAATAATAAAATGATCTCTCGATACATTAACCTGCAACAAATGAAAAGTAATTGCTTTTGTTTTACATGCTTCAATTTTCAATAATAATTTCCTTTTTGAATCCACCCACAAAATCTGTAATTTTACCAAACAAATAAGAGTAAAAAATAAGAGTAGAAAATATAAAAACTGGAACTACTAAATTTGTAGACTGGCAACACCAATTTAACTCTCAAATATTTTTTGACTGAATGTATAGAACACAGTAAACCACATTAAAATTTTTTTTTTTCTTCATGGCATCAATTTGATTAAAAGGTGATTTATAAAGCGATTTGCTTTAATTTATTTTAACATAAATTTGAATTTAACAATAGATAGAAAGGAAGAATCACTAATGGTGAGTTTAGTTACACTACTTTTAGATCTGAATGAGTTAAATATATTCAGATCTAAAATTAGAGACATGATCTAAAGCTCAGGCAACGCTAGGTACTTTATCTAGTATTAAATAAATGTGAGCAATTTCTAAACTGTGCTTTATATCTTATTACATTATAGTTATTCTTCATTATGTTAACACAAAATTGCAAAGGTATAATAATAATATACCTACATGCAATTCTAATTTTGAGATCGGCGGGTATCTATACTCCAATAATTTTTTTTTCCCACAATTATGCCTTTTTAATTTTTTATAAAAATGTAGGTTACACAGCTTTACTTTAACACCATGAGTTATTGCCATTTAGTATTGCCATTTGATCAACAGTGGCGCCCTCATATATTTTCTACTCTTATTTGACAAACTGTACATAAAGAATTTTAAAAAAGTAACAAGTTCTTACCATATTAGCTGTAGGTAAATATCTCTTCTGTTGTAAAATATTCTTAGGAATTTGTATTGGAGGATTTACAGGACGAGTAGTTGTACCTTCACCGTGCACAACAATAAAAACCTTCCGATAATTTAAAATTCCCATAAATTTTTCCTGAAAAAGTCACAATTTAATATATAATAAATAATAAGGGAGCTGCCATCAAAGTTATTATTATATATGACTAGCTGGGGTACCCGGCTTCGCTCAGGGAGTTGATATGAGATTGAACTGACATTTGAGTGTTCTGGAATGCTCCACGATGGGGGGTTGTTCCGGACTATTCCCAAGCATTCCACAACATTCCAGAATGTTCCGGGATGTTCTAGAATATTGAATGCTCTCGAATACTCTCAAATGTTCTGAACAGTTCTAGAAATTTCTAGAGGGCGAAACTTCCAGCCCTTACATCTTCAAAAGCGCGTCCTTCATGTAAAAACGGGAACCTTATTCATGGATGGGGGATAGAGCGCTACCACACCATATAGCTCCCTTGATCATAGCGGGACTCGTTTCTGAGTTTTAGCAACACGCACATTGTACATTCTTTTAAAATATAATATATTGATTGATTAATTTTTTAAGTAAAGTAATAATTTTGATTGAACCTCGTAATAGATAGATTCCATTGGCTTAAATGAAAACATGACACACAATGGACTATCAGGTATGGCCTTGGATTTGCCTGTTGCGCAGCGGATTACGGCAAGAGGACTGGTGTTCGCTTTCAATAGTTGCCACCTCACTGTCTCTGATATAGTGTTGTGCAGAATGAACCACTGGAATAAATATTTTATTAGACAAATTACAATACCCATTACAAAAATTATTATTTTTTTTTACATTAGCTCAACACAGGAGGCCCTAGCGAAAATAATTCCCCTCAGGGCCTATGTCACTTAGGGGATGCTGTGTGGAGGGTTTTTTTAGGACAGGAAGTTCTGGAAAAGAAAAGGATATGAGGGGTGTAATCCATTCCTCCCACTGGTGGAAGGCGATGTTCCGAGAGAGTTTGGTTGGAGAAGTCAAAGGGACACCCTCAACCATTCTCTCCCGATCCAGCCTGCCATGCAGCTGGTGGGCAGACGCATCCGCCGTCAAGATCCGGACAAACTTCACCCCTGAATCACCAAACGTAGCAGGGTGACCTACAATAAATAATCCAATAAATGGTTTCAGGGGCGACGGTCCTAAATTGTAAACTCCTCAGGCCTGGGGCATATTTCGTCAGAAGGTCAAAATATTTCACATTTTTTCTAACTAAAATTACTGATAATGACTGACACCTCACTTTTTTGTCATTTCGTGTAAAGAAAATTCCCAAGGTATCATAATTTTTTTTCAAATTGCGGCTGTTGGTTTCATAAATTTACACATTTTAATTATTTAGTGGTTAACTTTTAGATTTGAATATAAAGCGTGGTGTTTTCTCTTTCTAAAACCGTTTAAATCATATTTCTCACCATGTTAGTAAGGGATAAGCGATTTCTATGAGACCTATAAGAGTTGTCCCCAAAAGCGAAAAATTGGCCTGAGGGGTTGAAAAGACACGTATGACATGCAGGGGTTCAAACACTCACTCTAAAAACAGGATCTTGACTTCCAATGTAAACTTTTCCAACGTTGAGGTGAAATATGCTATTGTCGTGTTCCTTCAATTCATCCCATTCATCTGCTTGGTAAAGTGGCCACAGCCAAGTGGATATTTCCTCCGTCACTTTTATATTGAAATATAAAAGAATGTTTCTTCCTTTTGGAAGAAGCGTTAAATTGTAAGCAAGCTGGTGCTCTCCAGAAAGACAATATTTAATCTCCATTTTTAGCAAAAATACTTTATTTTTCTGTAAATCGTAACCATAATTAAACGCAACATCATCATCTTCCCCTTGTCCTATTTAGATCAGGGACCCATTGCATCGACAAGGTGCCTCCTTGGTGCGAATTAAATGTATTTCTAAAAAATCTTGGATAAAATGAAATCTGGAACTTTAGTTAAAAATTTGCTCCTTATTAGTTTCTCATCTCCCAAATTTAGATCATGTGTTAAAAGCGCCGTTTTACTGTTGTAAAATGGAGTTACATTGTTAGTTAGCAGTCCACATTTTGTGCTAACCTGTTTGACTGAAAAGTTATGCATAATTCGAAGGCTTAATGTCAAACAACTTTATCTATAAAAAAAAATACCAATAATTCAAGGGCTTAAAGTCAAACAATGTCATCTACAAAATAACATACCAATCATAATAACTAGACCCTTTTTGTGAGAAAAGGCCCATACTGGCCCGCCTTGAGCTGGGCGACCGAAGAGGCTCAGTAGCAGGTGCACTGAATTGAGCGGTAAGCTCTCTGGGCCGTTTTAAGAGTGTCGGCGACCAAAGTGGCTGAGTGGTAGAAATCTTCTTTGGACCCGAAATTAGGCATTATGGATATCAAATTACGCATACCAACCTACGCAAACCGAATGGTATAGTGAAAAATTGTGCAGTAAGCTCCTTGGCCTCTTTTACCGTACTGCAAGGAAGGTCAGTGGCGTAGCGAGGGGGGGGGGGGGGGGTCAGGGGGGGCGGTCCGCCCCGGGTGCCACCCGATAGGAGGGTGACACTCGGCCGTGGAAAAATTTTTACGAAGGATATTGTTGCCAAAGTATTGTATATATGAACGCTACGCCACTGAGTAAGGCCCGTACTGAATGCCTTCTCGGGCGAAGTGCCTCAGTAGCATGTGTACAAAATTGAGTGGTCAACTAGCTTTGCCCTTTGTGTAGGCACACACTCCTCGCTTCATCGGCGTTCAAACATTGATTTTTTTCTTTGAATATTTAAATTAACACACACTCCTCACTTCATCCACATTCACATGTCAAATCGCTTAGTATTTTAACCGATTAGTTGCCTGCAAAGGGCAAAAAGCTAGTCATAATAATTGGTTAGCCCATACACCTACCTACACATACACACACCTACATAGCACGCATACATACTGTCACTGCTTGGAATTGGTATTAATATTGTTGCAAGTTCCTTTTCCTACCCATCCCTATTTGCCTACCCGCCAATCTTACTCAGTCTGTAATAAACGCCCGCTGCAAGATAACCATTGTGCTCCGCTATCGGTGACCGCTTTAAAATAACTCCGCTGTGTGCTATAAAAATAACGAAATTCACGACTATTGCTGTTTTGTGCCTGTTGGATGGAGAGAGAAAGCAGACGAGGGCATTGCCAGCTTACAAATTCTTGCATCCTTTTGGTGAGTCCTTCCTTTCTACGCCACATGTATTTTTATCATTTCAGGCAGTGATAGTAACACAAAATCAAGGTCCTTCGCCAGTCATTTTTACACAAACACATAAATCCACTCTCACAACATAAATACCATTCAATAATTGTTTGACATTAAGCCCTCGAATTGCATCGATCTAGAATGGTTGATGGCTAGTAATTCAAAGTTTTTTGTTTATAAATTTCATTTTGGCAGGATTATGTGTGTTATTTTATTGTTGACATACATTAATTGCTCCATTTTTTGGACACAGTTGCAAAATAGATCTGTGCGGACATTTGTAAACATGTTCAACGAAAGTCATCTTCCGAGATTGCCTCAGCAGAGGGCAGTTGCACAGTTTGCTGCGGGTAAGGGAGAAGTAGCATGGAGCTGAGTATTTTCCCTTCAGCAGGAGCCCCAGGAGAGTAGGGCAAGAGTTCACTTGGCTGGCTGGGACATCCATATCAATTCTAATAGGATTCTCTGGTGCCACTTTTTTCAGAGCCTTATTCAGCCTTAAATGAAAAATAACGAAAATAATATGTATTTTTAATTTAATGCGACTCATACATACTAAACCACTCGAGTGATAGCTATCCAAATTTGGGTAGAACCTCCAATGCCTTTGAGTGATAAAACACCTTTATTACACCTTTATTACCCCCGTGCCCACTAATATAACCACAAATGCTCCCCCTATGCCCACAAACATAACTTTTTATGAGGGTACATCATTAAATTAAAATATGAATACATAATTATTAGGTACTCTGTTACCAATAAAAATTTAAAAAAATTATATTTTTGGATAAATAAATTTCTTGTAAAAAATATATATACATATATCGTAGGTCCAATGCCAAAGTCACGATTCTGCAAAAATATCTTTTGGAGATATTGAGGTTTGGAGTTTAGAATTGATATCATAAATCGATTTATATTATTACTAAATCAGCTTAAATAAATCTCTAGTTTATACATAATAATGTTTAATAAAAATTAAATGGAAGGGTATGGCTCTGCATAAAATGGGAAATTTTAAACAGAGCATACTCGAAACAGGCAAAAATGCAGATTCCCGACTTTGGACTGACGATATACATACAGGGTGTAACAGTATGTACCCAAAGGATTTTAACCAGCGATTCCTGAGCATGTTTACTGAGCAGTACCAAAAGTAGACGTTATTTTGTTGTCTTATGATACTTTTTTCTATTAAAAAAAAAAATATTTAATCACACATCGCCACTGTTCACAATCATAAACGCCTTAACTCATGTGATACATGCGACTTTTGTTTTTGCACGAGATAGAGTGCTTATCACTTGACCCGCTAGGTTATATCCGACTACTCAGTTGCGATGTGTGATAGAAAAAATATTTAATCACACATCGCCACTGTTCACAATCATAAACGTCTTAACTCATGTGATACATGCGACTTTTGTTTTCGCACGAGATGGTGCTTATCACTTGACCCGCTAGGTTATATCCGACTACTCAATTGCGACGTGTGATAGAAAAATATTTAATCACACATCGCCACTGTTCACAATCATAAACGTCTTAACTGAATCCAAACTGAACACCCGGAAGTCTGATTACGCTGTCACTCAAATGGATAACATTAATATTTTCAAATACTTACTGATCGATTCTAAGCATTTGCCAAAGCATAACTTCAGAAAATTTCTTGTTGCATTGTATAGATTGAATACCATGAACCTAAAAATCAATATCTTAATTATTCCAATAAATATTAAAATCAGTTAACCCCACAATTTTATTATATTATATGTATATTGTATACCTGAACCGTGGGATAGATTCCTTCAAAGTGAAAGTGGAAAATCATCATATTGTTTGGCTCCGTTGGTGTGGGGATATCTGAAGACATGTTTTTACGTAGGACGCAAAATATTTCAATGTAGAAGTCATCACATATTTCTGGGATAAAGCTAATGTTAATGTTGCAGTAATTACCGCCCAGAAGACTTCCCTGTCAAAAAATAATTTAATAAAAATGATTGTATTAATCTGACATGTGAATAAAAAACATAGAAAAATATGACTTACTCTATTTGGTCGTAATATTAGTTGATTAAATTCAACTACTTCACATCGCAAGTTTTTTTGAACAGGGTTCAATTGAAAGTGTAATGGACAAGTTCCTGTGTTGATCAGGGAAAATTTGTTTTCCACCTTTTGATCACATTCAAGTTGTCCTAAATCCAAACTTTTTGGTAAAACCTAGGATAAACAATAAATTTGTTTTTGTTATGTAACTTTAAATTTGTAACAAGAACGAGTCGAAGAAACGACCCATTCTCATGTGACAAATGTCAACCGTGTACAAATGTTGGGCACGCGTTTGGCGTGTTTCCCGACTATGCACCGGTGCCGAAGGGAACAATGATGCTAATTCCTCGGAGCATCTTCCATTGTAATACCGGTAGAACAAGGATAGCATTCCCACCCGACGCCTGTGCTCTAAAGATTGCAATCGAGTCGAGGGTATTTTTCAGGTATTTTGGAGCTCCAGATCAGAGATGGCTGCCAAATTCAACCGTGGGGCGTACTTGTGATTTGTATAAGGTTAGCAGTTGTGTACTATTAAAGTATCTGCTGGCCCTGTACAGTACGCCCAGTTTTTGGGAGGCTAACTTTACTCTGGCTTCGATGGAGCCCCCATACCTGAGCTGGTCACTTAGGGTTACACCAAGCATATCAATGGAGGGCCTGTTTGGAAGATTGCTTCCATTGAAAGAGACTAGATTAAGAGACTAGATTACTAGAGAAGGTCTGTTTCCTCCAAAGGAAAAAAGGAATAATTTTCTTGCATTTCTCCCACACACTGCACCTTGACGTCTCCGTAAACCCCTACAATACTACTAGCTGTGATGATAATTTTGAAAGTATGGAATATAGTTACGAGGATAACATTAAAGTGTGAGTGAATTCCAAAATTTCAAAAATGTCAAACATCAATGTGCTGATGATTTAGCTTTTGTTCTTAAACGCATAATGCTCCAGTTCTTTCTTACACACATAATGTTGGAGTTTTACCAACCATTAAAATTCTTATTATGTTGTCTTGCTTATCCAGAATATATTTAAGCTCTGCTTGGTGAGTCCAAATTAAATTAACACGGCGTCTCAAGATGCCAACTGCACGGTGACAATAGAGAACTCCAGTCCAATTTTTATATTTTTTTTATGAATAATATCCTTCTAACTTAAATAACTGTATTTTTATTTTTATTTTTAGAGTTAGTTTTAATAGTTAAAATAATCGTCAAAGTTTTAATTTTTCACGATCCCCTTAAGACCACCGTGTGTACGGTCAATTGTGTGACGACATCACTCCTGAAAAATTACTATAGGATTGGGCAGTCAGCTGATCAAGTGCCGCCATTTTGAATACCGTTATTCGAAGCATTCTCCCTAGAAGTAGCATTACTATTTTTTTGTGCAGTAGTTTTTCAAGATTTTAAATAATAGAAATAAACTAATAGAGATACAGGGTGTCCGGTGGCAGAATTAGGTTTTAAATTTCGAATTTCTCACTAACGGCTAAGCGGACGAGCGGGGAGGGGGCCGCGTTAGCTTTGTCGTTCGTGCGGATTATTTAGTCACTGTTTGTTTTCGCTTGGTGACAATTCTAAAGCCAAAATTGTGACTATTACTGTATTGCTTGAAATAACTCTTGGTCAAAGACTGAGAGTGAATGGGGGGATTTAGCACCTCAACATTGAGACCTCTGATTTGTCTATAATATTTCTTGAAAGTGTTTTCTGAACGCTAGTTTCCTCTTTCCAAAATGGTGTCTATAGGACACTCTTCCAGCCAACTTCTTAAAGCTGCAACTGATCTCAAACTCTCAGGGAAGGCATCAATCCCAGCATCCTTCAAAATTGTTTTAATCCATCCACCAATTGCAGTTCTCGAGGCTGGCCTTGCAGGCCCCAACGTGGAAATAAACAGACATTCAACACCAGCTTCATGTCTTCTGTTCTCACGCAAAGGCATAAGCTTTCTCAACCAGAATATGGAATCTATTTTACGATCCTCTGCTTTGTAAAGCTTCCAACCAGACTGTCTATGTGTAGAGGTGTCCTTCTTAGAATCAAAACATTTGGCCATAATACAATGTGATCATCATTGTCAACAAGATTATCAGAAGATGCATGTAGTAAGGTCAGATCCTGTGCTTGTCTTCCTGATGCCAGAAGTAAATTAACAGAACATCTACGAGACGCTTCGAAAAGAGTCAGGTCATTTGAAGGATTCTTACAAAGCTAAGACACCAAGTGTCCTGGATCCCAAGTAAATGCTCTAAGCGTCTTATTTGCAGAATTTCCTATACCTCTCATCACTCGCTTGACCAAGAGATGATTACTTATCCTCAAATCGCCTATGGGGTGTAGCGGTCCCAAGGGGGGGGGGGAGGCCACCTACCTTTTGCTCTCGGCTAGCTCAATGTCATCGGTCGGCAGGAAACCACTCCTCACCAAGGTCGTAGGTAGCTAGGGGGTAAAGGGTACATAGGTAATTTGCCAAAGCCCGCCCACGTGATCCCATCAAATGAAAGAGGTAATTAGGTGGAAAACATTTGTATTGTCTAAATACAACATCTAGCAAAACATAATTATTAGTCACAAATCAACAACAATGTCTAGATAGGTATTTCCTACGAAGGGGTCTCTCAAATCCCTCTGGGGTGTGGTCATATCAACCGAGTATGGCTAGGGAACACAATTAATTAAGGGGGGAAATGATCTAAGTTGACCATCCACCATTTCATTTCCGACAAGACCTCCTTCTTTATCGGAGACTTCTGCTGAGGGATCAGCTTCAGCATTAACTGCAACTGTGATTGTATCAGCCGAGTATGGAGTCGACCTCTGGGGACCACAAAGGTAGCAAAATTCAACTTTCCGAGAATACTTTGAGCTTCTTTCAGAGTCCATCTTCCTTTTGTCACGAAGCTCTGAAGTGAGTTCCTAAGACCTTGGCGTCTGTATTTGGTTAAGGACTTGATTCAGATGGGGGTTCCACACAATTCCTAGATATTCCACTAACTGTGCTGGCTGACGGGCACACTTTTATTTACCGACCAACCTAACCACTCTAACAAAAAAAGAGCTTCTCATATTTGACTGAGGAGAACCTCTCTGGTCTGATGAGCCAGGAGAAATTCGTCTAGGTACACAATGATCCTGATACGCCGTCTCCGCAGGATTTCTGCAATCCAATTTGTGATAGCTTATAAATTGAAGATCGGCCGTTTTGAGCCGTCGCTCTTTTGAACTAGAAAAAGTGTTGATAGGAAGGTGGCCTTGTCGCCAGCTCTTTCCATGTACCATCTCTCATCATTGTCATTTCCGGGGTTACTTTCGTTTTGAACCTCATTGCGGAAGTTTGGCTTGGACTTATCAACAAGGGCTCTCGGATGAATGGTATGCGGTATCCTTTTATCATACGTAAGATGGTCTCTGGGACAACTAAGGCCTGCCATTCTCTCCAATAATCCTGTAGTTGAAATCCGCCAGAAATGCTTGATAGTCACCTGTTGAAGCGGCCACGAGAGGTCTGCCCCCTCGCGCCACGCTTCTGTTCCCCCCCCTTACCCCTCGTACGGGAGGAATATTGGGGGTTTCGCCCGTGGTCTGCCCGCCAGGGAAACGAGGGAAATGCCATCTTTTCCTTTGATATCTGCTTGGGGGGAAAGGCAACAACCTCCTTAGATGCTGAAGGGCGGTTGTGCGCCGAGTGGCTACCTACTAGTGGCACTGGACTAAAGCACTTTGTTACACCACCTAGTTTCTGCAACTGGGCAGAAAGTGCTTCTTCCCCAAAAGGATGAGTGGTAGAAGAAGGAATTCTGCTGAAGAGCCTCCGTTCCACTCCAGTCTTACAGCTGTCCATTGTTCCTGTAAAGACCTGACAGGGAATCTTCTGAACTACTTTCCCATTTGATAAGTTTAAAAAAGCCTGTTGAAAGCACTCTCTGCTTCAATGAGGCATGCAATGCCAGCATCTTTTCCATGGTCGGAAATATTGGTCAAGCGCTGTCAAATGCCAGCACCTCGCAGTTTACCTCCAGCTCCTTGAAGCCTGGATCAGCTAAATATTCCTTTAAAGCAGATGCATAGCGGACATTGGCCCACTCGCCTGAGTTGCTTTAAGCTTGAAACATACTTGAAACTGTCAAAAGCAGGACCAAATTCTTATAAATAAAGCTGAATTATAGATAGGTCTGTAGAGAACGATACTCAACAGCCGAATAATTGTGCTTTATACGCTGGCAACTCAGCCGACGTGAGCTTGCATTCCTTCCGTTCGACAAAGATACCTAAGGGCATTCGTTTTTCGACTACCCGACGAGCAGTTGTATGTGAGAGTGTCGTTCTCTACAAAATCTTCTGATAAAAATACTTGTTGTGTTTTACGAAATTTAAATAAACCCTAACTTCATTATTAAATATTTCTTTCAATTAATATCACGGTACATTTGGTAACCCAGTGGAGTCAGATAAAGAAGTAAGTATAACACCAAGCGGATCGCCGAACTAAGTCCGCGTGGCCGCCATTATACAAATTCTACCCACAACATTTCTTACCAAAGGTCTAACTTTAAACATAAAATTGCGTCAAACGATTATCAAACGAACATGAATGTCATGATTTCATATTTGTAATTTGAATATTGTAATATGACATCGCCGATGGTCATATTTCATTCAAAAATTGTTTATATGGATTCCAAAGATGGAAAAATGGTTAAAATGTGTCTACAATTGATTCATAAATCAGGTAATTACGTAAGACAATATCATTCAGCTTAATTTATTGTTTAGTATGGAGAAGGCCCGAAGGCTCAACCAACGTCGGAGGGGCTTTTACACCGCCAGCCGACAACTGGTTCCCGTACCGGGAATCGAACCCGACCCTGCTGGGTGAAAGCCATCTATCCTAGCTACTAGATACTAGAGTCACCCGTACGAGTCACGCATATCGATCTAGGGATTGGTTTATTTATGTTCTATACTTGGCGTGCTGACAATGGCTTCCTGGGTTGACCTGTCCATGACAAATCTTGGAAGGTCTTGACCTGGACATGCTAATCAGCGTCATTCTGTTTTTACGAGAACAGGCGACGCAGACTTATACAGCATAGTAGGAAGACGCTAATACTGTCAAAAATGTTCGCACTATTCACTTGCACTATTTTTTTATAAAATTACGGCATTTGCGGGTAGCAACAGATATTCTTTTTGTTAAAACAATTATGAACGAAAAATTTTACGACCGACGTGGGCGTAATAAATGCCAAAATTGAATTAATACGGTATCTTAAGATGCCAACTGCACGGTGACAATTGACAGCTGAAGGGAGTTACAGAAGAAAGGCGGGAAATTCAAGAAAAAGCAATGGATATGACCGATGCTGGTGGGAAATAAGGCTGATATCTCACATTATATATTCTGGATAAGCAACGACACACATAATAACAATAGTCGAAAATTAGAGAAACTGTGAACGTATGTCTGCACCCCCCCTCAAAGGAAACATACAATTATTATCACACATCTCCTTCACACTTATAATGAAACGCCATTCCTGTCGCCGTAGGAAAAAAGTAGTACTTTGGAGGAAACAGGCAAACGCATTTTATGTGTCTCATCTTTTGTCTCACCGTTATTTAATGTGTAAGAAAGAGCTGCAGCATTATAGCGATGGTCGTCACAGTAATAATAAAAGCGCACAATAGATGCAACAATTTCGAATGATACATTTTTTGATAAGTTGGAAGAAAATTTATTTGACAGAATTAAATCAATTATTAGGGTACCTGTAGTTGAAAAATACTGCAGTGTCCGTTTATCAACAAACTTGTATCCAGTGGTACTCCGATTGGTTTCCTTATAGGGGAAAAGAAAACATTCATAAATATTTCAAATGCATCCATTTTATATATTCATTATTTACTTTTGAATAATAAAAATTACCCGTTACGTAATGCAATAGCAGAGAAAGTTATAACTGCATTGTAATTTCCCGGAAGAGCAGGCTTGAAAGTAAGGCAAAATGGGTTCACTTCATTGGGTCGAATAATGACTTCTTCACCGCCATCAGCGTAAACCCAACTCATGTTCCCCAGTAGTCGAATACTTTAAGCATAATATGTAATATTACATTATTAATAACCTAGTTAAGTGCCCGAGCTTTGGAGATTATCTAAGACTTTGAACCTAAGAGTATTGCGGTATAAGCTTAGACCAAAATATGAACTTTAATCTTTTGAGACCCTATTAAGCTCTTGAGCTAGCTATGAGATTTTGAGATTTAAGCTCTTGAGTTTAGTTTGTTGAAATTTGGGCTTTAATGAGTTTGGAATTTGAGCTTTATACAGTGGTACCTCGAGATACGAGTGTACTAACATACGAGATATTTGAGATACGAGCTGTCGAGCGAGCGAAGTTTTGCTTTGAAATACGAGCAACATTTGAGATATGAGGAACTAGGGGCTGACTCACAGCGTAAAAACACCTTTTGCTTGTTATGACTGTATATGTATTCATCTTCTCATAAGAAAGATTTGAAGAAACACATTCTGACTCACAGTGGAGAAAAACCTTTTTCATGTTACAACTGCAAAAATTCATTCTGTGAAAAGGGAAATTTGACGACACACATGCTGATACACAGTGGAGAAAAATACTTTTCATGTTCCGCCTGCAAAAAATCATTTTTCAAAAAGTATGTTTGACACACCACATGCTGAGACACAGTGTAGATTTTTTTTTTATCAAAAACGATTTTTGACATACCACATGCTGACACAAGGTAGAAAAAAACCCTTTTTATGTTCCGTTTATAAAAAAACGTCTAATCAAAAAAGATCTCTCACGAACCACATGTTGACTTATAGCGTAAAAAAACCTTTTGCTTTTTTTGACTGTACATATTCATCTTCTCAAGGTATATTTTGGGGGCTGGAACGGATTAATGGCACTTTAATTAATTTCAATGGGGAAAATTTGCTTTGAGATACAAGCAAGGTTACGGAACGAATTAAACTCGTATTTCGAGGTATCACTGTACTTTAGAATTTTAAGCTTTATGCTTTTGAGCTTTAAGGCTTAATGAGCCAGGAGTACATAAAGCTGGGGGGAAAGATTAAATAAAAATGATTACTCGCTAGCTGTATTTTTTTTAAATATTCAACATTTTGCACATAGAAAGGAGAGGTTAAAAAAAAGATTATTTTTAATAAATGCATAACAAAAAAACCTCTCCAAAATGAATATTTGGGTCAGGTCCAAATTCTTTGCTAAAATTTTATCAGATATGTGTTTGTCATGTTTTTACAAAAAAGAAACATAAAAAATTACTAGAATGTTATTTTGCATTTGGAAAAATGATTTTCTTGTCAGTAGGGAAGTGAAATTTGTACCAAATATTTTATTGCATACAATGCTATTTTTGGTTCCTTTCCCAGATCATGCCGCTACAAGGGCAAGGGGCATATCAAGGGGTTTCATACAAATTTCAAAAGCGGGTTGTCTCTTTAAGAATTTTTTTTAGGAGTTACCAAAGACAAGCCACAATAAAATTTTTTAATTCTTTTTTTTTTTATGTCGCCATAGATTCTACAGTACTGGAATTTATCTTTTTAAGGGCAATGGAGAACCTAAGAACCTTTCCAGAATTTGACTTTGGAATTTGATGAATTGTTAAAATTCCGTGAAATAACCCGTCTTAAATGAATTGTTTCAGTTTCATGAAGCAACTGGCCTATAATGAAATAATAACAGAACTTTCACAGAATGTGAAAATTAACTTAAAATATTTGATGAATTGTTAAAATTTTTTGAAACCACCCATTCTTAATTTTATTTTGGTACATATTTTTCATTCTGATACTTTCCATTGTGATTTCCGTTATTTATTTTATTTATTTATTTTATTTAAACGCCCATAGGGCTTTTACATAGAATGCAGTACATTTTTTTTAATTACAGTGTAAAGAATGGGTTTACAAAATACAATACACAATACAAGTAACATAATATTTGTTAAAAACAAAATATAGGTTAGAAAAAATATAAGGGTTAAAAAAAAAAATTTAATTTAGGTTACATAAAATATAAGCGTTAGCAAAATGCAGGTAACATAAAATATAAGAAACAAAATATAGTCCATAAAACAATAGTAGTTGACATAAAGTAGGTAATGTTTAAAATTGTTGTTTTCATTAGTTTATGGGATAGCTAGAAATAAATAATTGGCACATATGGCGTTTGAAGTTTGCTAAGTTCAAATTATTGTCAAATACATCCAGATTGTTTAAGTATTTGCTACCAAGACTATGCAAACGTTGTATTGGAGAATGTAAATCATAGTTCGAATGAGATGTACGTATATAAAATGTCAATGTTTGTTATGCAACAATGCAAAAAAATTTCTTTTAACCCATTTATGAAAATTTACCAGGAGCGCAAAAGCATGAAGAGGTAATAAATTGAAAATTTCCGCCTGGTGTCTGCAATCCTCACAACTCCGGAGTTATGTAAATTGCAGAAACGTAATTTTATGTGCGCCTTTACCTCTTCTAACTCTTGTGTTCCTGGTAGTCCATAAATATTCATTTATGTAGTTACATAGTTGGTTTAAATTTTAATTAAAAATTATTCTGTTTAAAAATTAATAGAATACTAAGGCCATCCGCTCATCCCCTCATTGAGAAACTGAAAAAAAAACCAGTTGGCGACTCAATCGCTATCCACAGGAATTTCATTAGCGGTCCGCACACAGGCAACTTGTTATAGACCAGTGACTAGCAGTGCTGGTCGTCGCGGCCAGCTCGTTTCAGTTGCCATGTTGATAGGTTGCCTGTTACATGGCAGCGCTTCACGATCTGTCAAGTTTTCGAGTAATTTGCGATATATCAGATCAGAAAAATATCGATTTTGTTCAGGAGGTTGATAAATTGAGTTGTGCCATGAATTGAGTTGCCAACCAGTTTTCGGTTTCTTCATGAGCGAAGGCCCTTAGTTTTAACCACGTTTATTGTTTAAAAAACCAACATGTTTCGTAAGCAATACTTACTTCATCAGGGTTTACTTAAAACTAATTACAACAAAACACATAAATAAGACGTCAATGGATAGGCGGGAGTGCAAAGGGGGAGGAGTAATTTACAAAGGTAACAAGTTTAATAACGGGTGATTTAAAATATTTTTCAATTCAAACTTCTTTAGCACCGTTGTAATTTGAAACTCGATGAAACGAAAAAGCGACTCTAAAAAGAGACAAACACATACATCTATAGGATTTAGCCTGCAAGAAAATAAGATAGAATAATCAGTCTCCTCTTTGTGGGGTTCTTAGTAGCCTCCCCACTCTTGTCTACTTTAGTTTTCTGAAAGCTTCACTTCTACCGTGGTTGAACTGCACACTTGCATGTTTTATACAGTTTTTAATAAACATTTCAGTACTTACTGCAAATAATTCCTAGTAAGGTTTTGTATGACAATCACAGATTTGGATTCACTCTCTGGACTGGTGACATCAAAGGAAATCACTTTTTTCATTCTAATATTTTGAGAAGTATTAGTTATTCTTGAATGCACGTCGGAAACATTATCTTCATATAAAGACGGGTAAATTATATCCTCTGAAAAATAATTGTTGACATCCAATAGGTCCAGTTGATTTTGAATAGTAACTGAATACTGAATTGTATCTGCGGAACCATAGAACTTGAATTTTAGCTAAAAGAAACCAATATTTAGTAAAATAATTATTAATGGATGAAGATGAAATATATTGTGCACACTCGTAAAGGAAAAAAAATCAACCTCAGTGGTAAAATCAATTATAACTTTCCATTCTTCGACGTAGAAACCAGAACAAGTTGGATGAAGAGCAGCCAAAATGATGGCCCAATTTTCCGGGTCGATTAATCCACACATTGGCACCACGGTAACATATCTTAAAACAATGTACAGCCAATTACAAAGAGTATTGTAAACAGAAAATATATTAAACAGAAAAATGTTTATTGTTTCAATATCTCAACAAATGTCGTTAGTGTAGATAGTTATATGTAGTTTTGAGGCGTTTCAACAGATGTCAGTAAAGTACATCTTGACAGGAGAGCTAACCGTCGCCCGATCGCATCTAATACCCGAACAGTTACGAAAATAGCCGATCAACAGTTGGGCACCTTCAGTGACAAGTTCTCCTGCTTCTGATAAACTGAGAGCATTCATTAGAATGGACGTTTAGTCCAGTTAGATATTATTTTTAAACATGACGATAAATAAACACTTTTTTATTTTATTTTACATTAGTTACACACATGAGGCCTTGAGGAAAATAATCCACTTCAGGGCCTATGTCATCTTTGGGGATGCTGTGTCCTTTTAGGAAAGGAAGGAGAGGAAGTTCTAGGAAGGAAAAGGGTATGAGGGGTAGGTAGGAATCTGGGGGTCAGAGTGTCCAGGAGTGACGGATGTATGAATCCATACCTCCCACAAGGTGATGTTCCAAGAGAGTACGGCTGGAGAGGTCAAAAGGACTCCCTTAAACATTCTCTCCCGATATGGCATGCCAAGCAGCTAGTGGGCAGACGCATCCGCCACCAAGACCTGGACAAACCTCACCCCATGAACCTAAAAACTACTTATAACCTGACGAACCGAGCATCATTGAAACTCCGATCATCTGAGAAGTATTATTCACCAGAGAAAACCGCAGAAAACCACACATAGTTAAATGTCAGTAGAATAATATTCAATAATGATTTACAACTTTATTCAACAGAATTTTCACTCACGACTTTTCAGGAGGAATAAACTTATAAAGTATGGGCGGATTTCCATAATTGTTTAGCATAAAAGTAGTAAATGTTGCAAAATATGGGACCGTGGGTGGGAAAAATATCCTCTCTGCCAAGTGACATTTTGGTTTTAGGGGATACGGTCCGGAACAAGTGTGGCCAATAACTGGTATTCTGAATGTGTGCCGGGCATTCGGTATTTTGTCATTTTTGGCGGTTGTAAAAACTCCAAACAATATTGAACTATAGCGTCTTTCAGAGTGCTCCGGTCTGGAAATAAATAAATTTAATAATAGTACATGATCATCAACAAAATCGGTCTGGACGTTTGACACTTTTTTAGTAGTGCAAGCTTTGGTTCATAGCTTCAATATTACCTGAATTTGACAGCAAAATCTTTGACACCTTTCGCTTCAATAGTTAAATGTTCCGGAGTGATTGTAAAAGTTTCTTCACAGTCTGAAGAAGAAAATCAAAAACAATAATTTAAATTCAAACAAACAATAACATAATTTTAAGAAGAATAACATAATTTTAATAAATCTGAACCAAACATGAAACAAAACAAAAATTAAAAAGGTGACGGTCGCAACTGGGAATTGAACTCAGAGTATCTGTCATAAATCTAATGCCGAGTGGTTAAATACGTTGTCCCGGTAAGACAGAGATTCTGGATTCGATTCCCAGTTGCGACTGTTACTTTTTAATTTTGTGTGTCTTGTTCCGTTTCATGTCTTGTTTAGATTTATTAACCACTCGGACCCAAAATCGAAAAAATGCCAGCAAATTTCATAGAAAATTCTTTTAAAATAATTCAGAGTAGCTACAATAATCAAATAGTAACTAGGTCCTAGATTGATATTGGCACAAGCGATTCTGAATATGTCCTTCATACAGTATCTTTATACATAAGGGTTAAAATCGCATTTTAAAAAAAAACAAAGTTTTTTTGGGCATTTTCTTTTTCGATGATTAAATACTTACATTCATTGATGGGCATAACCTTCAAAAGTTATTCCAATAAAATGAAACATAACATTATGTACCTTGGTACCAAAATATAGTTCCGTCTTCATCAGTGTGGTTACAGATGCTCAGTGGCTGAGTAATATTCCATGTTATGTCGGAAGCACTTCCTAATCCAAAATCGATAAATGTTGAAGAGACTGACACCATTGGCAAATCGCTTCTGACATTTATAGTATCTTCCATGACGGTGGTGAAATTACAAATTGATTTTAAAATCTCTCCTGATGTATTCTCTTCTTCTTCAATTTCAGTTACACCTAAATTAGACCTGGTTCCCCTTACTTGTAATATAAGAGGTTCCTAAACAATGAAAGATATGTTTAAAGAATTAATTTAATTTTCTACGCATTGAGTGCATGTTATTATTATGTAAGCTACATTTTTACTCACCTGTTGGTGAATCAGACAGACTAAATCTTCCACAAATGTTCCATTGAAGGATTCGTTAAAAATTATAGAATAGCTCATGGACTGAAATGGTTCTATGATCCCACATTGCTTCGAAATCTTAAATAAGAAAGGAATGTAGAATAAAAATTAAGTTGAATAAATCGACGGTCCGAAGAACAACGTCGGATGTGCAATTTTGTAGTTTTGCAATAGAGCTGTTTAAAGTTTTGTTTCTGCATTTTTACTGTTTTTGAGATCAAGAAATATAGCATTGTAAACGGTGGTAAAATGAAATAAAATCCACACTTTTATACAGTAAACACAATTGTCTTAATTGGAGTAGGTACAATCAATTTGCAAGGATGACACAGTTCAATAATCGTAAAACAGAATCGTAAAATGAACTATAACAGAAGTTTTATGGGTTAACAACAAACCCAACCGTTTGTTAAAACCTTCTAACAAAAGGATTACGAGTATATTTTCTCTCTCTGGAGACTTAAAGCTGCACGGGCCAGCCCGGAAGGCAAACTTAAAAACTTGCGGTCTCACATGTCCTTATATCGGTCAGCTGACCTAGCGGCGGGGTTGACATTCATTAACCAATACCATCCCTCGTCCCTAACCTGTAAGAGACAAGCGATGCGAGAAAGGGAAAGTATTTGAGATTGTAACACTTATCAATTATATGCTGGAAATAATTAGATTTGCTCCAGTGTTGTTTTGATAATTTCATTTCATTAAAAATTCCGAAAATACAGATTTAAATCATGAAAAGGTAATTAAAATAACCCAAAAAAACAATTTTCAATTTTTAGTAGATCCGACATTGTTCTTCGGGACCTGAAGTTGAAATAATGTAAGAATTAAAGAAATCGTGACATTATTATTTTTATGTATGGAATGAAACAAAATATTGATGAAATAAATTTTTTATTTATTAAATTCGTTATTTAGCACAATATTATACATTTATATACATAATTTATTAAATTTTGACTGCCCAACTAGGAGTATTAATAAATGCACCGTTACTTACTTTAAAAGGTCCCTGCCCACCAGGATTTATGAACCATTTGAAATATCCCATCATCACGGAATTATTGGTTAATTTAATATTTTTCTTAAATTTATAGCTTGCATCGTCACTCGGTAAGAATAGTATTTTTTTGGGATTGAAAGAGATTCTTGGACCTTTGGGAAGTTAAATCAAAAGCTGTGATTGAATGCTCATCAATCATGACTTAACTGAATCTTGGTGAAAGAAAATGAATTTTCCATAATAATGAGGTAAATTTACAGAAAATAGGGATATGCGTAATATGCACTTAATAATAAAAAAATAACGAAATAAAAAAGATAACGATACCGCAAAAATGATAACCGGCATTTTATATGAATACTAAATTGAAGAAATACATTCTTAATAACATGGATAGCGACATTAAAATTAAAAAAAATCAGGTGTTTATAAGCTCAATTGCAAGGATTGCAATTGCTTTTACAAAGTGTCGCCTCAGTTCTTAATTGTCCAAACGACCATTTTAGTTTTTGCTCAATCTCGACTTTAAATCTAAAAATAAAGTATAAAAAATTATAGTTAATCACTTAACTAAGTATTTTTTAAAATAATGAGACCTTTGCCTTTACGGGAACAGCTTTATCTTAAGCACCTACCATAATGTTTCATTGAAATAATGAAAGAAAACCTTCTCCTTCTGCAAAATTTTCAAATGGTCGTTTGGACAATTAAGAACTAAGGCGACGAAAGGTAAAACTATCAGAAATATTGTGGTAAGAGTAAAAGAACATCTTATAGCTTTGAATTGTAATAGCGAATCTGAATTCGTAGATCATTTATTAAGCAATGATCATACATTTGATCAGTGCCGTAAATAGCCTTTTCTGCGCCCTGTGCGAGCTTCTATAACTGCGCCCTATTTAAGTGGACCCTTCGCCTATTTTACCACCCACTGTGTCTCACTCACTAAAACTCAAACGCAAGTTCACCAGTGCAAATGCGTTGCCCACCCGGATGCTTAAGATTTAATTTTTGGGCCACTTTGGTCTTCATACCTCTATAATAAAATACCCTGCAAAGTTTCAGTAAACTGTAAATTAATTTAATTTTAAGTTCTTGGTTTGGTAGAGTTTTGAATAAGGAAGGTAGCATAGCATAATATAAATTGCGTTTAAGTATGAATTGGTGAAAAAACGTTTATTCGAAAATATTTGCAAAGATTATTCACAATTCACAACTACACAATACACAAATGACTAAGTTCAGATAGTAAAGATTCAAAGCAAGCCATAAACTTTTTAAAGATTTACTTTTCGCGCTTTCTTCATTGCGAAATCGTTGATAACCTAATATATATAAAACTAGTGGGCCTGACGGAATACCTGCCCTAGTATTGCAGAGGTGCGCTGCAGAAATAGCTCCAATTTTGACGAAGCTTTTCAAAATGTCCCTGAAGTCTGGTTCTGTGCCCTCTGGTTGGAAAAAAGCGATCATTCACCCTATTCCAAAGAAGGGTGACCGCTCCAACCCAGCCAACTACCGCCCAATAGCGATCACATCAGTTCTGTCTAAGGTAATGGAACGTGTGATCAACGACAAACTGCTCACATACCTCGAGAAGAACAAAATTATTAACGACCGTCAATACGGATTCCGGCGGAACCGCTCGTGCGGTGATCTTTTCGCGTATGTGATGCATGTTTGGGGGCGATGCCTGGAACGTTTTGGTGAGACCCAAACAGTTGCCCTGGACATTTCCAAGGCCTTTGACCGGGTTTGGCACCGAGGGCTTGTCAACAAACTGCCTTCTTACGGACTTCCCGCATCCTTGTGTACGTGGATTGCCGACTTTTTGAGGGAGAGGTTGATTCAGGCGGTTGCTGACGGTTTTACCTCTTCCTCGCATTCGATAAATGCTGGCGTCCCACAGGGATCGGTTCTGTCACCGACTTTGTTTTTGTTGCACATCAATGACCTCTTGTCATGTGCACCGATTCATTGCTACGCGGATGACAGTACAGTCCATGATAGCTTTTTGTTTGACAAGCCCCCAAAGGGCACACAAACTCCAATAGCTCGGAAGACTTTAAAGCAAAGAATGGACGGTTACCTAGAGAGTGTTTTCTCTCGGGGTAAGAATAACCTCATCGAATTTAATGTTTCAAAGACCCAATCATGTTTGATAACGTCTAAAAGGGATCGAAATGAAAATCTAGTCTCCTTCAACGGAAGCAACCTTCCGAACAGGACCTCCATCGATATACTTGGTGTAACTCTAAGTGACCAGCTCAGGTACAGGGGCTCCATCGAAACCAGAGTTAAGTTAGCCTCTCAGAAACTGGGCGTACTGTACAGGGCCCGCAGATACTTTAATAGTACACAACTGCTAACCCTGTACAAATCGCAAGTGCGCCCCACAGTTGAATTTGGCACCCACCTCTGGTCTGGAGCTCCAAAATACCTGAAAAATACCCTTGACTCTGAGCAGAAACGGGCGGTCCGTTTGATAGATTCTCCCATCTTAACAGACGAACTGCAATCTTTAGAGCATGTCAGGTGGGAATGCTGTCCTTGTTCTACCGGTATTACAATGGAAGATCCTCCAAGGAACTAGCATCATTGATCCCCTCGGCACCGGTGCATAGTCGGGAAACACGCCAACATTTGTACACGGTTGACATTAGTCAGATGAGAACGGGTCGTTTCTAAGACTCGTTCTTGAGTTCAACGGCTCGGTTGTGGAACGATTGTTTTTGCCTCTGTGTTTCCTCCCATGTTCACTCCTTCCTTTCCTCAAAAAGACCCTCCACACAGCATCTACAAAGATGGCATAGGCCCTAAGGGAAATTATTTTCCTCAGGGCCTCCTGTGTGGAGTTAATGTAAAAACAAAAAAAACCTTTTCATACAACAGGAACCGTCCTATGTCGCGTTCAACCGACAAAATCGCTAGGCCGGTAAACCTTTCTGGGCCAATCGTCGAGCGCAAGTAAGTTTTGATTAATTTGAGTTTACTGAATGATCTTTCGCAGGAAGCTACAGTCGATGGCACAGTTAAAAAATCTTTATAGCGACTACTACATTGGGAAACATCTCTTTTAAATCTACTTCGACTATAGCTTTAAGAAGACCTAGACTTGAACTATGGTCACATTTATCAAATAATGTAGTCGTTTCAACTTGACTCTTTAAACACTAAACACAAATACGCTCCTGCGCTGCCAAAAAATGAGCGCAATGTTTTGTCTAATTGAACAGACGTTTTTGATGTTACTGGCATGCAGGTGCGTATGTGTTGGAATCAAGCACTAGGGGCGCAGCGGGGCCGGGAACTTATGAAACGAAAAAAATAATAGGCCTGCCTAGTTTGGTCATTCTTGCGCCCCCCAGAGTCTACGCCCTGTGCCTGGGCACCGGTGGCACTGCCCTATTTACGGCAATGCATTTGATATAAACTTAGGACTTAAAATTTTACATACGGTTTATAAGGCATCGCAGATAAATGATTTTGAAATCTTAGAAATAAGGAAAAATGTTAATACCAATACAGATATAATTAATATGGAAAAAATGTTATGAATCCTCTTTTGAATATTTTCCCACTTAACTGGTCTTTCCTTTCTAATGATATTGTAATTCCATCCAATAAACTTCCCCATCATTACCCCTCCACCTTCCTTCTACCCCTTCCCCTGTATTCAGTTTATCTTATTTAATTTGTAACTTCAGTATACTTTTACTCCATCATTGTTCATGAAACATGTAATGTGTATAAAATAAAGTGATTTGTACAAAGTTATTTGTCTTTTAACCTTTCCCATACCATGCTAAAAATACCCCCGACAAACCGTCTTGTTACACAGCGTTACTCTATGGGATTTGGAAATTATTTCGGGTTTTTTGTAAAAATATTGTTGTGAATATTTTTTATTTGGCTTAAATTAATTTATTGTAGGAAAAAAATATTGATTTTGTGCCCTAAAACTGAAATATTAAAAAAATTATCATTCATAATAAATAATCAAATATTATTTGAAACGCCCAACAAGGCGGGCGGCTGTGACAGCGACCGCCTAGGGTCACGTTAGCCTTAAAAATAGCACCATTGTTTCAGAAAGCCACATGTGGAATGCGCTAGGTACTAGTAAGGGCTGACACCGACCTACTATCATTTTTTAAATACATTTACAAAAAATACTTTATCGTAAAGAGCTTTTTATGTTTGCTGATCTAAGTTAATACCAGATTGAATGGTTTTAACGCTAGTTGCGTAGAGAAATAGATTTCAAGAAAAATACAATACTTAAGAACACTCGAATTTTAATTTTTTTTACAGTTTTACGCAAAAGCAAACCACGAAAAAATAAATTATAGTTATTTTGAAGTGAAAAACTTCTTTAGCACCGTTGTGATTTGAAACTGGATGAAACGAAAAAGCGACACTAAAAAAACAATAAACAAACCAAGAAAAAAATAATGTTATAATTAATTTGAAGTGAAAACTTCTTTAGCACCGTTGTGATTTGAAACTAGTTGAAACTAAAAAGCGACACTAAAAAGAAACAATAAGCAAACCACGAAAAAATAATTTTATAATTACTTTGAAGTAAAAATTTCTTTAGCACCGTTGTGATTTGAAACTGGATGAAACGAAAAAGCGGCACAAAAAAGAGACAAACACATGCATCTATAGCATTTATAAAGAATGGGTTAGAATAATCGGTCTCCTCTTTACGCGGTGCTTCGTAGCCTTCCGACTCTTTTTTCTGAAGGTTTCGCTTCTACCGGTGTGAACTGCACACTAGTATTTTTTATAATACTCGTATGTTTTCACATTTTTCCGAAATTTAAAGATAACCTTTAGGATAAAATTTACTTTTATGAGTGGAAATAGTTTATATAGCAAATTAAAAACATTTATTTCACAGGAACATAACGACAAAAACCAATTAGGTAAATTCTTTTACATCAATCCGACGTGTTTATCATAACAAAATATAAGTAAAAATGTAGATGTAAAAGATTTTTACAAAAAAGCAAAACAAAGACTTTGTTATTATATTTACCTACATATTATGTAATGCATTCGTCTATAGTAAATCTACATTAAATCGTAAAATGGCGACCACTTGTCATCTAGTACTATACGAAACTATAAGAACTTAAGCTGTGGATACTGTAGTGCAGACATACAGTATTTTTTTTACATTAGCTTCACACATGAGGCTCTGAGGAAAATAATTAGCTTCAGGACCTATGTCATCTTTGGGGAGAGGTCTTCCTGCTGGAGAGGTCAAAAGGTCTCCCTCAACCAGTCTCTTCCGACCCAGCCAGCCACGCAGAGCCAGTTGGTAGTCAGACGTACCCGTCGCCAAGATCCGGAACCAAACCTACCCCATGAACCTGGGCACCCCTGCTAAGTCATCAAACGTAACTACTTGAGGTCACTTATGGCAGAAGTGTTGGTTGTCCAATAAATGGTTTCCGGGGCGGTGGCATGCCGTTATTATGAAAAATATGCATTTTAGAAGATGATCGAAATAGCAAGTTAAACAAAGACAGTGAGCGTTCTAAAATAGTAAAAAAAAAATAATTCTATAAAAAAGTATTCTAAAAATCATAACATTCATTGCAAAGTGTACCTTTAATTCATTGAAACCTAACCATTTATATTTATTGCTACTTCCTTCCATGTAATAATCATTTGTAAAGACGTCACTTTGCTACTGTTTCAATGGAAAGAAAGTCCCTTTTTAAAATAATTATTTTATGGGGTAGTTTTGGTAATAAAATAAGTAGGTAAGATTCTAAATATTGCACCCGACCCTCACAAAAGAGTTTTATGGTGGTGCAGTAATGTTTACAATCGTATTTTGGATGAAGTATCATGCAGCAGAGAGGATATACCACCAAAATCCTCTATCTCGAAAAATACTCCTTGCTTCATTCTTATTTTTAAATCATATAATACTCGTCCAGATAAATCTGAATAAATAGATGCTTGGTTGCGTTACGGTGCACTCCATCGGAGGACTACCGCGAGGTAAGAGATACATTCAAACGTCCTCTTTTAAAAATGATTTATCTGTATATTTCTAATATTCTGTCTCTTGGCGTGGTCCGACTGAAAGTATTTGATTCACTTGACCATGCCACGACTTCCTTGGCTATTATTCACTTCGCGTCATATCTTCCTTTTTGAATGCCCTAACTAAATAAGCGTACCTTTTAATCCCATCCATCAAGTACACTTGAGGTGACTTTGTCACTAAACTGCGCTATAAAAAGGTGGAAATTATTATAATTTTTATCGGCCTTGTATCCCCTTCCAGATCTCCACAAATTAACATGGCTTTATCTATAATGTAACTATATGGTTTTACAACACATACATATCAGGAATCTCATTTATAGAGCATCCTTCCTTTGCCAGTTCAATGCCTTACTTTTCAATTTGGGCGGCGGGTATGGGTGCCGCCGCCCCAGGAACAAATTATTGGATAACCAACACTTCTACCAAAGGTCACCCCGAGTAGTTAGCTACGTTTCGTGACTTAGTAGGGGTGCCCGGGTTCGTGGGTAGAGATTTGTTCAGGTTTTGGCGGTGGATGCATCTGCCTACCAACTGCATGGCAAGCCGGATCGGGAGAGAATGGTTGAGGGAGTCCTTTTGACTTCTCCAGCTGTACTCTCTCGGAACATCGCCTTTCACCGCAGTGGAAGAGATGGATTCATACGTCCGTCACTCCTGGACACAATGACACCCAGATTCCTACCCACCCCTTATATCCTTTTCCTTCTCAGAACTTCCTAACCTTCCTTTCCTAAAAAACCCTCCACACATCATCCCAAGGATGACATAGGCCCTGAGGGGAATTATTTTCCTCAGGGCCTCCTGTGTGGAGCTATTGTAAAAAAAGCACTGCATTGTCAGTCTTAATCAAGTCTTCCACAAAGAGATTATTTGATAAAAATAAAATGAAATTAAATAAACATTTATTACTTCTGAACTAATGTGGCATGACCCTGCAAATAACCCATAAAACTAAACAAAAAACATCCCCCGTCATCTGATTGTCTACAATCGTAACATTTTGTCGTTAATTTTAAGGAAATATGCAGAAAGGGATTAAAAAATGACTCTGGTTTGAGGATCAGGTGGTCGGTCGGCCGAACCTTCCGATGCAGTTCCTTATTTTTTTGTGGCTCTTTTTTTAATGAAAACGGAATGTCAAGCAACCCAACTTTTTTGCAGCAAGATAATAGAGAACTCCAGTCCAATTTTTTTATTTTTTTTTAATGAATAAAGACCTTCAAACTTAAATAACTGCATTTTTATTTTTATTTTTATAGTTAGTTTTAATAGTTAAAATAATTGTCAAAGTTTTAATTTTTAAAGACTCCCAGAAACGCACCGTATCTATGGTGGTCTTCACCCACCCATAGTTTTTTACTTTTTAAGTTGTCATTTTGAATCAGTGATGTCATGTCGAGGGAAATTTCCCTAGATCTAGGGGAGAAAAATATTTTTTAGGGATAAGGGAAATCAGGACAAAATCTAGGGAAATTTCGAACTCTGGCAAAATTTTTATTACATATGACAATATTACTGGTAATATTTATATATATATATATATATATATATATACGTATATGTATATATTTTTTGGAATTCCTATGAATCTTAATTATTGTTCATGTACTTACATGCAATGTTATTTTTAACACTGACAACTCAAAATGATATTATGGAACGTACCCATACTACGTGACACGTTCGGGGGGGGGGGGGGGGGGGGGGGGGTCTTCAAAATACCACGCTTGGTACAAATGAGCGGCGGGTTGCTTATGATTTTTATTTTGCAAAGTGTTTTTTTTTATTTGGAATTCAGTTTCTAATTCAGTGGTGAGTGTATTCGTACTTTTAAATTATTACTTCACGTAGCAAAAAGTGTTTTATTTGGAAAATCACGGTATTATTAGTATATTTGCCAAGTTCCGATATCTTTCCAATTAATTATCATATTAATTAACATATAACAGGATTAGTGTTACACAATCGGGTGGCTACGTAGGTAATTGCGTAAATGTGAAATTTCACTTCGAAATCTAGGGAAATAATTTTCTTGGGCTGAGCATCCCTGATTTTGAATTTAAGAAAATGGCGGAATAAAATTAATATAGGATGACTCAATGACTTTTGTGTGAGAAATTGAGGCGTTTTTATTTAAGATTAACTGCTTTTAATATAGAAAAACATTGGTAAAATGTCCACATTTCACCGCTACTGTTATTGTATTTTAACAAAGTGCAATATAAAAATAATAAATCATCTTTTTCATTGCAAATACAAGTGACATCATTCTTCAATTTTGTGTTCAGGCGTGATTTTGTACATTGTTTTAAGTATAACACATACAGAAACACTGGTATTTATAATACACTGATCATGACGATTGTGTAGTAACTTGTACAAAAAGCCCTATACTAAAAACAATTTGAAAATACAATGTCAAATATGACACGACTTTAACCTCAAATAGGCAAAATTTATTGCAGATTGTCCGCAAATATAGCCCTTTTCGTTAATTGTTGAGGGCCTAAATTATGTTTCAATAAACACAATAACTATTATTTATCTAAATCTCTATAAACAGTATGAAAATAAACCAAACACACGAAATGTTGAATTGCATAGGTACGTGTGCACTTCAAGTCATTTCAAATGTCAACACACTATCACCAGGTGACAGGTTAAGTGTGACGTCACAGTTAACCATTTCAGTAATGCCAACTTAACGCTGTGTTTTGAAAGAGGTTTAAAAATGCACTTTTTAATATTTTTTTAAAAACTCTGCGTTTAATATTATGAAATAAAACTTATATATTCAGAATCAGCGTTTCTTGGTCTATATGAACATATTTTTTTAAAGCCATAATATTTTTCACTGGAGTTCCTTATTAATATTGTCATCTCTGTTTTCAGACATTTCAAATTAATGAACTAGAAAGCGACGACAAACGTATTATGATGTCAACTTTGAGAAGTAAAATAGTCTCTACAGATAGGCAAAAGGTTTTAACGTTTTATTTTACATCTCTTTTTGTCATACATAACTAAAAGGAGATCGTAATATTGGACGTAGGTTAATGAGGTTGGAATGAATTAATGTTTTGTCTTCTCTGTTATTCCCATAGAAATTTAAAATTTGTTGTCTCATCTGACATAGAAATGTGTCTACTTTTAGGAAAACATTTTTTATTATTTTATACAGAATCGTCACAATTTTTTAAATATTTTTTACAGATGCAAAAATATATTTTTTAGGAATACCTAAAATGTTGATTTAATGATTGAAGAATTTGAGGAGTTATTGATGTTTTAAAGAGCGTCGTAAACTAAAATCGCATCGTGGATGCGGGAGTGTTAATAAAATTAAAAAAAACACCATGTAGTGGTTAGATAATAAAAAGTATGGAATAAATTCGGTGTTTGGGCTAAATTCCTAAAAAATAAAACTAGTTATTTTTATACTAATTTGGGGTCGGGGAATCCGAATCTGAAAGAATTAGGCGGCGGCAAGCAATATTAACTGAATTACAGGACTTTAAAAAATTTTATACACATACAGGAAAATAGCCATTCTGGAAGCATTTTGATTCCTAGAAAATCAAACTAGTTATTTTTATACTAACTATGGGCCGGGGAATCCGAATCTGAAAGAATTAGGCGGCGGCAAGCAATATTAACTGAATTAAACGACTTTAAAATTTTCTATACACACACACATGAAAATAATCATTTCGGAAGTATTTTGACACATGTAGTACAAAGATCATAGAAAAACAAGAAATATACAAAAACATGTGCCGGCAGTGTTACCAGCTCTCAAAAATATTTATCCCTATATCAATATGAAAATAGATAACAGCAGAAAAACATACCTTATAAATCGACTAAGTCTTCTTCGTCCGTCGTATCCTTGTCAAACTCGCTTGTCTCGAAGTGTTCCTGTCGGATACGCGGATCATATAAGAGTCCAGCTAAGCGGTAAAACTCCAGCCCTTTTATATCGCCTGCTCGCGTCCCTAACCTAACGCTAGGTTTGTGTAATATGGTTTGTGCCCCTTTATACCGCCTGCTCGCGTCACGGCAAAAAAACATCCCTGTTTTCAAGTAGTTTAGCGGCTACGCTAGGTTTGTGTAACATGGTTTGTGCCCCTTTATACCGCCTGCTCGCGTCACGGCAAAAAAACATCCCTGCTTTCGAGTAGTTTAGCGGCTACGCTAGGTTTGTGTAACATGGTTTGTGCCCCTTTATACCGCCTGCTCGCGTCACGGCACAAAAACATCCCTGTTTTCGAGTAGTTTAGCGGCTACGCTAGGTTTGTGTAACATGGTTTGTGCCCCTTTATACCGCCTGCTCGCGTCACGGCAAAAAAACATCCCTGTTTTCAAGTAGTTTAGCAGCTACGCCGGGTTTATGTAACATGGTTTGTGATACAAAAGTGAGTAAAATTTATAAAAAATAAGTACTTAAAATATAAACATGTTATTTTACGTTATTACTATTACTGCTTAATGGCAACACTTAATTTTGTGTGGTAAAAACATCTATGTTATCTTGTTTTTCTATGATCTTTGTACTACGTGTGTCAAAATACTTCCGAAATGATTATTTTCATGTGTGTGTGTATAGAAAATTTTAAAGTCGTTTAATTCAGTTAATATTGCTTGCCGCCGCCTAATTCTTTCAGATTCGGATTCCCCGACCCCAAATTAGTATAAAAATAACTAGTTTTATTTTTTAGGAATTTAGCCCAAACACCGAACTTTAGCCAAAAGTATTTCAGCTTCCGAAAATGGAAAATAATGTCTTTTTTTATAGTTACAGTATGTGCCAAACTTAAATGCCGACCTGAACTTAATACAATTCATTCTCGCGCAGGTTTTTTAAAAATAAAATGTGCATATAAAGCGTGTGCCTATTTTTTGCATATTTACCAGCAATTATTACAAACCTGTGCTAGATCCTTGAACTATCAACTTCACCTTCTTATGGAATTCTTTATCCTCTATAGTGAAATATTCTATGTAATCTTGACCTGCTATTGTAGGGGAGAAAGAAACGCAGAATTCGTGGCATCTTCCTGGCCTTATGGTAACAACTTTAGGAAAATCCACTTTGAAAACATAATCCAGATTCAATTTGTTGCAAGGGTATGCAAAAGTGTAATTCAAGTCATGCTAAAATAATAAATATTGTAGTGAATTTAACTTTATAATTTTGATTGATTTTATGCTTTTGAAAGTTACTTACTAATTCCTCATTTTTTAGACAAACTCTGGCGGAGCTTGTTGTTCCAACAGCAACAGTACCGTATGTTACAACAATCCGCAACATTTTTTATTCATCAATCAATCTATTAGTACTTAGTGCAATACGTGCAATATTTTACTAACAGCTCAAAGCAGAATCCATGGCAGCTAGTTACTAGTTATCAAGCTCTTTTGTTTTATTCAAAAACTAAATTGTTCCTTTTTTAAACAAATTCATTCATTATCTATGCAAGCTGATTAGTAAATGGGTAGGGTGTAGGGTGCACTTATTTATAGGTGCTGTATCAAATTTAAAAGGTTTAAATGAAAAACTTTTCACATTTAAAATAATTTAATAGGTATCAAAAATACTTACACAATTTTACTTAAATCAAAGACATTCTAATTAATGTAGGTTTATGATAAATTTACAATATCTAAGATTTCATATATCAGTCATCATTTATTAAAAGATTCTATTAAAAATATAGTTACAAAAATATGCGTGTATTACAACATGATAGTTTATAATTTCATTGATACAAGTTAGGGGGCATACATTAATTACGTGAGCAGTTTTTCTTCCAATCTAGACCCCTCCCCCCCCTTGGTGAGATAAATTTGGGCCACTTCGTATATTCTTTTCAAGTAACGTGAGATTTTGCTGGACCCCCCCCCTTTTGAGCTCACGTAATTAATGTATGCCCCCTTATTTATTTAAGGTCACAACAGATGGACTATAAATAATTAATAATGTTTGTAGATTACAACAAATTTGTGAGATTATCTCGGAAACATTAGTTAAATTAGGTATGAAATTGCAACAATCATTGAAAATCATGATTGCAACTTTTCAAATGGAAGCTTGCAAACTGGAGGCCATTCTGTTATGATGGGTTCCCACCAAGGTTTGTAGAAAATGCGTTTAACAAGGTTAGCTCATCGAGGGGGTAGAGAGGTGATAGGCTATGACGTAGCTTGAAGTCCATGTTCCACTGATTTGAATTAACTGCAATGCAAGTGACAGTGTTTTACTTCAAGCTACGTCATGCTTTCGAAATTTCAAAAGCCAACAAAAGATCTAATCTTGTTAAACTACGTTTAACAAGATTAGCTCTTCTATGAACATTTCGAACTTCTACGAACGATTAGCATTTTCTACCAACCTTGGGTTCCCACCTGACTTATTTTATGAGAATCTATGGTCTATTTACAGAATTAAAGTTTTAGCCAGATATGATATGAGATTTTCATGGCCAAAAGTATTATCATGCTTTATTTTTGGAGTATTATGCCATGTTGCGCTACCTCCTTCTTAAGCCGATGTTTTGGAAAGCATTACAGTGTCCATCATCAGGGCAGATGTGTTATGGAAGTTATACCAGCTCGTAGAGCATTGAAGCTGGCAACATGGTATCGCATCTATAAACAGAAGAATGCACTTCAAAACAATCTTAGATTACACATCTGCCCTGTCGATGGACACTGTAATGATGTCCAAAATAATGTTGGCTAAAGGAGGCAACACAACACGGCCCAATACCCCAAAAATAAGTCACTATGAAGTTGAAGTCGATTCCAGCTTTAGCTTACCTTATATTATAAATGAAAGAAATTATTATAATAAAGATGTGTGGTAAAAATAAAATTAATCAATGTCAATGAATTCACAATTGAGCATGGCCTTTGTAGAATATAGTCTCCAAAATAAATTACCCAATTTAATTCTCAAATCTTAGAACAAAGAACACAATCATTCGGAATTTTTGTGATTAGAATTAGGCATCTAAAACTAGGGTCGTAAAAGTAAAAAATCCATCAGGTGTGTGTGGAGTTGAATAAATAGGTTTATAATAATTATGAATGAAATATAATATCAATGTGCTCTGAAAGTAGGACTAGCTGAAAAGTAATTGAACTGGCTTCATGAGAATGACTTACATATTACTGAATGAGAATTTTTTATTTTTTTTTTTACGTTAACTCCACACAGGAGGCCTTGAGGAAAATAATTTCCCTCAGGGCCTATGTCATCTGAGATGCTGTGTGGATATCCCAATTATACGGCAAACACTACTAAAAGCCAAGGAAAAACTTTTAGTCATAAATACATGCAAATTAATTATTATTATAAATAATACAATAATTATGGTTGTTTCCAAAGATTTTAAGCGCAATCAGCAAAAATGAGATAGTAAATGTAGCAACACATACGTATAAGGACAACCTACTAGCAGTATTCGTCTTAGTGTAAGTAATGTAGAATGTAGTATTCAACAATGACGTTATATACTGTAGACGAGTGGTAGAAATCTCAAAGTGGGAAGCCAACAGCAAGACAATTGCACTGTACTCGATTTCTAGTACTTTAGTACTAAACTGCCACGCGTCGAGTAAGGTCGTGTCCTACCAGTAAGTAAATTGCATTAAAAAGCGTCAAAATTCCCTCCTGTGTGATGAGAAAATGTTTCCATTACATGGTAAACAGTAGTAAAATCGAAGGAATAACATTTCATTTGTTAATACATGCAAATTACTTATTATTATCGATTTTATAAATAATACAATTGCTTTCCGCCCAAAGATTTTATGCGTCATTAGAGAACTCAAGGCCTACTAAAGTACAGGTCTGGATGCGCAACAGCCAAATTACAAAGTCGATGCCGTCGCTATACAGGGTGTTAAGGGACGTATTTGACTTACCCCGTGATTCCTGACATTATTTGGAGTAAAAAATGAAAATGAAATTTTGGTCTCCGGTGACTTCTTGGATGCCTTTTTTTTTTTTTTTTCAAAAATTTCTTCTACATGTCGTCACTGGTCACTCAGCCGAGTAACCGACCAACCCCTAACCCCGCCTCCAACTGTCCAACACTTACCATTTTTTTATGTTTTTGTAGAAAAAATAAATAAAAAAAACTCCAAAAATGTCACCGGAGACCAAAATTTTATTTACATTTTTACTCCAAATAATGTCAGGAATCACTGGTTAAAGTAAGTCAAGTACGTCCCTTAACACCTTGTATATAATAATCTAATGATTCTTTAGTTACTTGCCTGCGATAAAACAACATACAAATCAGCAGAAACAACAAATACAATAACAATCAACGCCATTTGCAAAATATCGTTGTTCATTATAGCTTGAAAATTTGACACCCCAAAATACGACTGGTGCCCAAGCCTCTTACTTTAGTCGGCCTTAAGACAGTATTCGACGGAACTTTTGAATTTTGAATTCGAAAATGCCGCCCGCGTTCTATCTTTTGTTTCGTCCACATGCACATATTCTTTAAGCCTTTATCGTTATCATACATGAATAACTTTTGAATTAAGAAATTATTGAAAATCGCTGAAAACAAAAGAGTGTTGATTAATTGCCACATTATATCTTGAGTTTGTGAGACTATGGCAAGTCTATTTATATAACGTCATTGATATTCAATGCAACTTTTAAGAATGTAAAAGCTGTCCTTTATCTATTTTGTTTATACACACATATTCTTCGTTTGTTTATCTTGACAAACAAATTCACTGGAAAGGTGAGTGTGTTTGTTACTTGTCACATTTTGTGCTGATTTTGTGAGACAATAATGTGTCTATAAATTTGTAATGACATTGGTTGAGGATAATCAAATTTTGATATTATTTTATGAATACAAAAGTATAATGTAGTATTGCCAGGATGATAAATACATATTTTATTTTCATACCATAGAAAAGTTGTCAGATATTATTTTCAAACAAGAATTAAATTACATAGATAAACTTTGAAAAATAAACAATGAAACAGTTTGAATAAGTAGGTACCTAATTTAATTTTTTTATCTATTACCTTCTCACAGGGACTAAAAATATTACAAGTGGACGATTGACAAGGCATCTTTGGAATGTTTGGACAAGTATGTCAAGTACCCACGAAGTGTGTTTTCTTGGTCTAAAATTAAAAGCTTAAACTCTAAATAATATTATACATAGTAATTCTCCTATAATTAATGTATTTAAACTAAATCAAGTTCAAATAAACAATTTTAAGTGGAATGAACAAATACTTACGCTAAATTAATGTAAATACACTTTGTAAATATGTTTCTTTAAAGCAAAAATATGTATTTTGTGCATTTTTGTGCGACAACAGATAAACAAAAATTTGCTGCTTTTGACAATGTTATTTTTTATTTATATGAGATCTTAATAATAAAAAAATACAGACTAAAGAGTAGGTACTAGAAACTTTTTTTTTAATAAAAAATAGTCATGGAGGTATACAAATAAAATATTTACTCTAGACAGTTAAATTTTTTTATAAGACATCCATTGATTACATTTATTGCACGAAAACCAGACTATGGTATGAAATATTTTAGATCTAGTGAATTAGTTGCAATGGCTGGTAATCTGAAATGCATGAATCAGCCATTGGCGCTGGTGTAGTTGGATATCATGTCAGCCATTATTCCTATGCAATAGTGAAAGCTTTTTTATAAAAGTTTAAATAATAATATTAATTAAAATGTCTCAATCTTGTATTGTGCCTTTATGCTCCTCGAGAACATCTGCACACAGGTTTCTAAGATGAACAGTAAAGTAAAAAGTAGTTCGTGCAAAAATACATATATATAAACCAATATAAAATTCTCTTGTTTACAATAAACATTTTGTTTCATCAGACCACATGATGCCTCTGGAATCTGTTAGAATTGTAAGTGTAGTCGAAATTGAACAAACAGCTATTTTAATAGCAATAATAAATAAGCACTTTTTTAAAACTTGAGTTAACCTCACTTTTCAACATTTTAGTTCAGAAAATGGTGTGAAAATTGTTATTTCTGTTGCAAGCCGCAAAATAAAAATAAAAAAAACACACCAAAACTTATTTTTCATCTTATTCTATTAGAAGTATGCTTAGTAGAAACATACGTTCATCAGAAAGCAATCTGAAATAGGTAGCGGTTATAAACAATCCAAATCTTCCTTTTCCCAATTACTTTTGTATTTATATTTCTCAGATAATTTTTTAATAACTCCTTGACAATCCAACCACCATATTTATTAATCATTTAAAAAAAAACCTTAACCACTGGAGCGACCACGCGAAATAAATAAATTTGCCTCGATTGCTCGAGATTTCCCAGATGATAATTTTTTTAATTTTTCGCCAACATTAAAAAAATCATAACTTCGAATTTTAACATGGAGACATAAAAATTTATTATAGCCAATGAATTAACCTGTATTTTACCGTTTATCTCACATTTGTAGGATTTATAAAAAAAAATCATAAAGTTTATAACTGCGCAAATCCTGCATGTTTGTTACTTTGAAACTGCCGTGAGTGGTATTTATTCGAGTCAACATAGAATATTTTAGATTTCTGTATGTTGTCTGTGGTATACTTGATAATTAAAGGTGCATATCTATGGAAAAAGGACTTAATTTTAACCGTAAACAGCTGATTAAAAATTCAGCGAGAAAAAATTATTTTTAACAACTTTCTAAAATAGTCTACGAAGTTCGGATTTGTAACATCTATGATCATAATAGATAAAGCATTTCAAAGCTTCATTTTAAAATAAATGGCTGGCCATGGAAATGTTTTAAATAATTACAATAAATGTTTTACGAATGGTAGGAAAATGTGGTCCAATTTTGGACTGCTGTCAATCGCAGAAAAATAAAGTGGTCCATTTTTTAACCATAATCGCTGCAGTGGTTATAATAATATCTTTTAATCATATCACATAGTTGTCCAATAAAGAAAATGATATTCAACCTCACCAGCGCCGTCTGCTTGGAGCCTTCCAGATTGATTATACCTGCCTTTAATTATAATATATTGAATAACAATACAATTTATTATTGCATTCTGATCTGATTCTGATCATTGCCATACCTGCTCTAGACTGCCTATTATGTAAAAATTGCTATTTAATTACTATTCATTGTAAATCAGATTTTTATGCATTAAATTCCAGTAGGCACACATAAACATTTAAAAAATGTACTAAAACTCCCGAATCTAGTTAATAGTATGTTAAAATACACATAATTCATGGCAATCATTTTTTAGAATTATCAATTGACTTATTGACAAATTGTTAGACAGTCACCGATATATACATATATATATATATATAAATATTTTAAAAATAGAACTTACACATAATGTTTTTAGTGCCCATTTCAATAGCAAATTTATTTTTACCAAAGTAGAAATTAATATTCCAGGAGAATTACCCGGAGATTTAGCATCGTAGTGATGAATCGGTGACAATATAATATGTTTTAATTAATAATTACATAAATTACAAATATTACTTCATACAACATTCATTAAAATGAGATTTCCGTGCTGACTAAACATATTCCGTACTGACTATAGCAGTGGTTCCCAACCTTTTTTTGACCAGGGACCACTTTGATTTCATTATTGTTAACAGGGACCACAAGGTTAAAAATACAGAGGCGCTTGTTCATTCAACGTTTGAAATCTTTCGCGGACCATATTCTAGCTCTTGCGGACCACTAGTGGTCCATGGACTACTGGTTGGGAAACCCTGGACTAAATATGTAATTTCGCCGGCAATATCTGTAAAGTGACATTTTTTAAATCCTATGAAAATTTTATACTCTTTCAATAAAAAAAAAAAAACTATTTTTTTATTACAAAATTGGTATGTATACATATTATAACAGAAAATAAATTACTCAACGTCGCGATTTTTTTATGCAATTTATTCTGTAAAATATAATATTTTGGATAAGGTGTCACTCAGATATTGCTGGCGCAATGATATTAAATTGAAATAACTATGACATTCATAATATAATTACATATCAAAGTTGTGGGCCTAAGTGAAAATTTTGTAATATAAATAAATTGAATCATGTAATATAAATATATCCTTTGAGGTGATTTATCGCAAAAACGACGCTGTACAAATTATCCAATTATTATTATTACATATTATTATATACAGGAGACACTTAAAATATAATGTATGTATCTGTAAATAAGTACACTTCAATGTACAGTAGTAAACTTGTGAAAAGGAAGCAAAGTCATTTCAAGCACCAAACATTTAAGGATGACTTCCGTAGAAAAGTGTCGTAAGTCAAAAAAGATAATTTTACAGGAGAGTGAAAACAAATGAATGACAAACGAGCGGTTCCGTTGAAAAGAGATACTAGCAATATTTGCAGAGATGGAGTGATCTAACAAATACGGTTTTCTTGGGGCATAGATAATCAAAATCACTTAAAAAATTTTGACTTACGACACTTTTCTATGGGATATAAATGTTTTTAAGAATAATCCAAAAGGATTAAAATATTTGAATAAATTTAAAAAAAAATTAAAAATATTACCTAGAATTTATTTATATCTTTGAGTAGAAATTTCTGAGATTCTAAAAGTAGTATAATAATCTTGAGTAGAAAGCTTTAAAAGAATTTTTAAAGAGTATTCTTGTTAAAAAATTATAAAAATACACTTTTTTCAATTTTCATACAAATTTTAAGCATCTTATAAAAAAAAAAAAAAATTAAATTGACAAAGTGTGTTGTCAATGTAAGGATGAATTTTTTGAGACAGACTAGGAGCACCTCGCAATCATCCATAGTTATACTTAATATTCATTCAATAAACTTTATAACCCATTAATTATTAATTTAACCTTTAAATCTGATGCTACAAAACATTATGTATTTGGTTTCTGTACTGATAATCTGATGATCTTAAGAAAATCGTGAAGATAATGCTTATAAATATGTCTCTTTCAACAAATAGTTGCCTATGAAGCAACATTTCATAAAACATTTTTCAGAACAAAAATAATTGCTAAATAAAGTTACAATCCTGCTACACTCATCGCTCTACAAATGGCGTTCGCTCATTGAAAACGATACTGCTATTTGCAGTGGCATAAACAAAAATATACAAAGTAAAAACTATAGTTGGGTTCGCAGTTCACCCTTCCAGAGGGCATTCACTAGATAAACACTGTCACATGAACTCGAAGTTTGGTGAACAAGTCCAGAAACATGGCATATTCAGAAGATGTCAATCAAAATTTGATAAATTATTATCGTCCGTTCATCAGCAATGCACTATCGTTTCTTCAATTCACTTACCAAATAGAACTGATGTACAGTCATTTTAACAATCAATTACCGTATCTCTTTTTCTTTTGCATAGACATTAAATCTATTATCCTATTTCATCACAATGAAATAAAAAAAAAGGATAAAGAATTGACATGTCGATTAAAAGCAACGCAAACACATAATAATATGTAGTGGACATTTTGATTATAATATTCCTTCTGTGGAAGTAGTCGCTTCTGTCAGATCCTCTTCAGTAATGGCGCTTGTCTTGTTGGCACGGGGGAACAGGACGCTGTAGGGAGGCGGGGGTTGTTCGAGCTCCTCGTAAGTGGGCGGCGGGGGCCCCCGGCCCTGGGTGGGGCGCCGAGGGGGCCTCTGGGGGCTGCCCATCACCACGGCGGCGGGGGCTTCGCAGTCGGGGGGCACGGGCGCTTGCGGCGTCTTGATGTGATGGCAGAAACACTCCCATATGGCAAATAGAACCATCATCATGGCACAGATGAGGGTCCCCAGCAACAGGTACCCCCAGGGGCCGTAGGGGGCCAGGGCCGCCTCCAGGGCTGTGATTTTCTTCTCCCGCTTGGGGACCACAGACACGTTCACAGTCACATCTGGAAATTCTTTAATATTAGGTGCAATCTATACTTGGTTAAAAAACACGCAGGTTAGTATCGTTAGTAGAATATAAATCTAAATGACATTAGCAAAGTAAATGATACAACCATGATATTTCCAATATATCAGTATCAATAATGCCGGGAGATCCTGTGTTAATATCCAATGCTTCCAGCATAGAATAAAGAAGAACACTGGGTTCTGCAAATTCCCAATACAAAGCTGTGTTTCACCATGATTCAAATGGGATGACTATATTCAAATGTAAGATTCAGACGGCGTGCTAAATGGTACAGAAGCTTAAGATACTAAGTCAGTGGTGACATATTATTATATCACTTGGTGACATAATATAAGGCACTTCTGTTCTTCTTTATTCTATGGCTACCAGTTACATAGCAGCCTCAAAGGCTGTGACAGGTCAATATTATTCATTGCACAAGATATTTTCATCCGCAGCACTAACTCTTCACATTGCTGGATATTTTGTGCATGTAAATAAATATTTATTATTATTTATATCCATGAACCCAGTAAGTACCATTTGCTAAAATGGAACTTCGTACAATAACCGAGTTTCAATGAAAAGTTTGCAGCCCGTATCCTAAAGATTTTAACAAGCGAATCCTGAGCATATTTGGAGTAAAAAATGTAGATGTCACTTTGTTGTCTGATGACATTTTTTTTTCAATAAAAAACATATTTTTCGATGTGCATCATGTATTACATATTCCATTTCGTTTTAGTAGCATGGTAATAGAGAAGAGAGAGCACATATTACGTGATCCCGTCGCCACAGCAGTGTGATGTGTGATAGAAACATATTTTTTGTTTACAATTGAAAAAAATATATATCATCAAACAGCAAAATGACATCTCACCAAATATGCTCAGTAATCACTGGTTTAAATCTTACGTGTTATTACACCCATTTGGGCCCCCCAAATAATTTTGATACAGGGCCCCTCCAAGGCATGCTTCTCCACTGCACTCTGTATATATAATTATTAAATATAAAGGCCAACACAACATCCTTAGATATATTTCTTTCTATATAATATTTACGCTTGTAACACGATAATTTATAAAATCAATATTAATCCAATGACTATCTCTTTGGAGCGTAATTCTTTTAATTTAATTCTTCATATTTTTGGCAAGCTTATGGATGTATGTCTCTTATACATTACGCTGAAGTTTTTGTTCCTATATTATATTTCATACGACCCCAAACCTACGTATGTGTAATATAATACCTTTTCAATTCTAAATGGCAATTATAATTTCTGCATAAACCATACCTATAGTTTAAACACAACAAAATACATATTTTAATGTTATTGTCTTTGCTCTAAAGTGTCGGAAAAAAAGTTCAACTTTAAAAGTTCAAAATCTAATGATAATACTTGTAATATATCTTTTTTCCTAAATGATACTCCCATCATATACTTTATTTATTTGAGTCATTGTGCAACCAACAATACATATATATTCATATACTTTATTACTTACTTTGTTATTAATTTACTGTTACCAATACCGAACTACATTTTTGGCACATTATAGTTCATACTTTAGTAATTTAAAAAAATGGAAGACATAACAAATGAACTAGATAACATCTCACAGATTCCATCCGAAACAAATAATGCTACAGAAGTCCGACAAATCTTAAATCAATCTAACTTTAAAATATTCTCCATGAATATCAGATCAATTAATAAAAATTTCAATGAATTCCTTATACTACTCACAGACCTTGATTCACATTTTGACTTACTTATTCTGACCGAATGCTGGATCAAAGATAACTTTATTCCAAAAACTATAAAAGACTATAATCAATACAACACACAGAATAATAAATCTCAAAATGATGGCGTAATCATATACATACATCAAAAATCAAATTGGCTTAAACTCGAAATAGAAAATAGCGTAACAATATTATCTATATACCGATCACCGAGTGAGTCTAATATAACACCATTCTTAAACTCACTTAATTAATCCTTATCGTGTATGAGTGATCGTGAAAATGTCCTTATTGTTGGTGACCTTAACCCCTCCGCAACGTAAGCAGATATATGCGTTAAAAATACGACAGCAGTCAAGTACAATAAGCGTGTTTACACGTCAGCGCGTGTGTCTCCATAGAAACCGTTATAATTCCGTTATTGTTTTAGTTACATCCGTAAAATAAAAAGTGAAAGGTCGATAGTGAATCATGCTGCACATCTCTATTCAAGTTGTCCATAGAAATACATAAAAAGAACATTCCGTCAGACGTGCAGTCCGACACATAATTTATCCCGCCAAATTTCCTACGGGCGCCCGACATTGTTAATTTCTATTAAATATTTTTATATGAAATGATAAAAAAGTGAGGTGACAAAAGTGTTTATTACACATTTATACAATAGAATAAGTATTGTTGTTTACATAATCAGTGATTTTAGTACCGTTTTCACATAAAAACATCACGTGAGTCATTTTCACATTTTTTTAATGTTTGCATTCTAAATTTTAATATTTACAAATGTTAATATTTATTTGTAATATAATCATTCAAAAGCTTATTTTATAACCTGTCTAAAACAGTTTTTACTATTCGGCTACGTTCAGAAATGTTTCATTTATAGAGCTTTAATTGTGAAGCGGTAATAATACAAAGTTTTCGTAAAATGTCATTTCGTTTAAGACACCAAAAGCTAATATTCTCAAAAATTCGGAGGGGTTAATATTAATATCATAAATACGATGCATCCCCAAGCAAATGAGTACATGAACTTACTAACTCTACAAGGTTTTATTTCAGCTATTACGGCCCCCACTCGGGTATCAGAATTATGCGCCAGTTGCATTGACCATGTCTTTGCTAAATGTAAATTGAATACCGAATCTCTCGTATACCAATGCACGGTTACAGACCATTATGCTACTATCACCTCCCTTTCACATGTTATTAAAAAATTACCTACATCTAAAATACCCACGAAGAAAATCTGCTATGACATGCTATTTAAACTGGTTTCCAAGGAAAACAGGTCAAATTTCTATAAATTCACCGATCCAAACATAGCGTGCGAATTTCTTATCGACACCATACATGACCATTTAAAAAGTTCCACATTCAACACTAACAACAACAAAAAGTAGTTGCAAAATTAAACTTAAGCCTTGGATAACAAATGGCATTCTACACTTTATTCACAAGCGTAATAAACTTCACAAATTTTGTAAAAACAACCCCAATAAGCACGAATCTCTCCTATTTTACAAACGATACAAAAAATGCTTGTAAAAAAATAATCTGTAGAGCTAGAGACGAATACTAGAGAAAACAGATCAAGGAAGCTGCCAATGACAATAAACAAATCTGGAATATTGTCAAAGAGATTTGCTATACCAATAAAACTACCGCACCTATAAATAAAATAACCATTGTAGACTAAACACTAGATACAACAAATCATCCAGAAAATATTGCAAATCATTTCAATAAATTCTTCTCCACAGTCGGATCAGACTTAGCAAATAATATTTTAAATAAAAACGGAACGTCAGAATTTAACCTTGCAAATAAATAATATATCGATCGATAATCTTAGTTATGATCCATTTAATCACACTCCTACCACAGAACAAGAAATCACTGAAATTATTTCATCACTCAAAAACACACATTCAACTGGAATCGACAATATATCCACTAAATTGATCAAACACCTCAAACCAATCATCACTAAGCCCCTTAAACATATCATAAATCTAAGCTTTCAAACTGGCCTCTTCCCAAATTCTTTAAAACACTCAACAATTATTCCTATCTATAAACCAGGGGACAGATCATCAGTGAATAACTATAGACCAATATCCTTGCTGAGTCCGATATCAAAAATAATTGAAAAAAACGGTAAAACGAAGGCTATACAAATTTCTTGAAGACAATGACATTTTGTCAGGAAATCAATATGGCTTCCGCAAAGGTCGTAGTGCCGCAGATGCAATTGCAACTTTTACAAAAGCAATTTCCGATAACCTTGATAAAGGCCGCAAGCCCCTCGCTGTTTTCTTGGATCTAGCCAAAGCCTTTGATACTGTCTCCCACCGCATACTTTTGAAGAAACTCCTTCAGGTAGGAATAAAAGGTACTCCCCTCAAATGGTTTGAGAACTATCTAACAAATAGGTCACAATCGTCTCTTGTAAATTCTGCTAAAGAATACAGAAGTACAAGTTTACCAATCACGTACGGTGTGCGTCAAGGCAGTGTATTAGGCCCACTTCTCTTTCTAATATATATTAACACTTTATGTAACTTGTAAATTGATGGAACTATAATATCTTTTGCCGATGATATGGTAATCATCTTTGAAGCTGAAAATTGGAACTCAACTATGGAAAAAGCAAATAAGGGCCTAAATAAAGTAAAACATTGGTTAGACGACAACCTTCTGACTCTTAATATTGACAAAACAAAATATTTACTTTTCTCCATACGTAAAGTCACTCCTCCTCAAAACTGTCCTAATCTTATCATTCACTCATGCTCACAGAACCATATTATCCCTACGCCTCCCCACAATAATTGCTCATGTACCAACCTAAAAAAATCCGACCAAATTAAATATCTGGGGATTGTTATAGATGACCAACTGCGTTGGGAGGACCATGTCAATTTCACAACAAAAAGACTACGCAAATTGTGCTATATATTTCTCTCTCTCAGATCAATCCTGAACCTTCAAACAATGAGATGCATATATTTTGCACTTTTCCAATCAATAGCCACATACGGTATCGTGGGATGGAGAGACTGTGCAGCTTCAATTATATATTCCATGATCTTAATTCAAAAGCTGCTACTAAGGATTATATTAAAATGTCACCCATCTCACCCATCAGAGCCACTTTTTAAAAAATTCGCAATCCTAGACATTAGACAATCATTTCAACTTGTGCGCGCCGCAACCCGCCAAGTGTCGGTTTTTTCGCCGAACACAAAGGGGCGCGCAGTGTGCCTGGAGCGTCAGTGTGGACGGGTTATTTGTGTCTATACTGCAGAACACGCGTGAACATGGAGGACTTGTTCTCGGCAGACTGAGCTATGTTCTCCACGCGCATGTCGGAAACAGATGCGAGTAGCATGCTCGGTTCGTGCGCGCGCTGCGTCCACACATATGAAATGGTCCTTTCATGTTACATTGCGTATTTTACGTTACAGCAGTCTGTACCCGGCTTTAAACATGTCTTTAAGTATGTAATGTCATTGATTATTCCTCAGTTAAGGTTAGTGTGTGTTTATCAGAAAAGCATTATTAGTAAATCGAACCTTTGGAATAACAAGGTTCCATCTGTCGCGGTATTATCGGATGACGTTAACCATAACAGATGGAACCTTGTTAATCTAAAGGGACAATAATGTTAATATCAGAGCTGAAAAGTTTGGATTATTTAAAGAGGCTTTAAAGGCCAACCTTCAGGTACAAACTGCATATCATCCAGGCCCAGCAGCTCCCCGTGTCTGGAGGCTATTCGCTTGACCAGCTCCTCGGCCCAGGATGCTCTGCGGACATCGCACAGAGCCCGCGTCTCGTCGGCACCACCCTCGGGGCAGTGGCGCACCCCATCGCAGGCCAGCGACTCAGACACGCAGAGCAGGGGATCCTCGCCGACGCGCAGACAGACCACTTGGTCCTTCGCCATGCAATCTTCACCTGTGCAAGAAGACAAAATGATAAAATACCAGAAAAACATCAGACCTCAAGGATTACAGTGGGATGATTCATAATTTATTAACCCCTCCGCAACGTAAGCAGATATAAGCGTTTAAGATAGAAACAGGACAGCAGTCAAGTACAATAAGCGTGTTTATACGTCAGCGCGTGTGTTTCCATAGAAATCGTTCTAACTCCGTTATTGTTTTAGTTACATCCCTAAACCAAAAAGTAAAAGGTCGATAGTAGATCAAGCTGTACATCTCTATCAAGTTGTCTATAGAAATACATAACAGGAATCAGCTGTCAGTCGCGTAGTTGACAAAAATATTTACCCGCGCAAATTTACTACCGGCGGCTCGTCCGCGCTTGACATTTTTAATTTTTATTAAATATTTTTATATGAAAAGATAAAAAAGTGAGGTGACAAAAGTGTTTATTACACATATATACAATAGAATAAGTACATAATCTGTGATTTTAGTACTGTTTTCACATAAAAAACATCACATGAGTAATTTTTACCTATTTTTAATGTTTGCATGCAAAATTTTAATATTTACAAATCTTAATATTTATTTGTAATATAATAATTCGAAAGCTTATTTTGTAACCTTTCTAAAACAGTTTTTACTATTCGGCTACGTACAGAAATGTTTCATTAATAGAGCTTTAATTGTGAAGCGGTAATAACACAAAGTTTTCGTAAAATGTCATTTTGTTTGAGACATCTCAAGTGCATATTCGCGAAAATTCGGAGGGGTTAATTGTTTTTGTGTTTAATTCGTAGAACTCCATTTAATTTAAAAAAATTAAATTTAATAATGTTATTATCAAGTTCTTCAAGTTTTTAAATATTTATTTTGTTACAGCTGTTTCGGCTTACAAGGCCATTTTCAAACTGTGAAAATGGCCTTGTAACTGTAACTGTGGTTAAACCACTTCGAGACGATTTATTTATACGAATCTAAATTTAGACACCTTCGAAAATTGACATTTACATTTGTATAAATAAGTCGTCTCAAAGTGTTTTAACCACCGTTTGGAAATAAGGAGGATTCTTGATGAATTTTAAGCACTCAAACATCCGGTGCATTGGTTTGTTAGCTTATTCTTTAACTGATCATTTAGTGGTGCTAAATTACTAATAAAATAATTGCAATATACACCCAAGGACCAGATGATTTTTTTTATCTAAAATGTTTTTTTTTTGTGCACAATAATATCTAAAATATTGTAAAACCAGCTGAAGTCCCCGCCATTGCCTGGGCCGTATGCAGAGTTTTCGAAATCAGATGGAGACAGTAATTTTCCTCTTATTTTGAATGACAAGCGTTCAAAATTTCATCAAGAAGTATCAAAATTTTGCTTTAAGGGGCGGGAACAGAGGATGGAGGTAGTTTTTCGAAATCTCAAGTAGACAGAGATATTCTTCTTGTTTTGTAGGTCAAGTGTGGCAATTTCATCATCTTGGAATAAAACTGTAGATTTGCATAAAAATCAAAACTAGGCCAGTCACATGCCCGCCCTCACACCACAGACACACTTCCTTATATACTACTAGATGAAGTCCCCGGCCTTGCCCAGGCTTTACGTAGAGTTTTTAGAAATCTCATGTAGACAGTGACCTTCCTCTCGTTTTGAAGGTTAAGTGTGCAAAATTTCATCAACCTTAGAATAAAACTACAGATTTGCACACAAATCAAATCCACACCTCCTGGCCAACCTCCCGCCCGTTCGTCACACACATCATTATTTATATTAATATATATGTTAAATATAATGGTTATACATTAGCATGACCATCAAATATATGACGTATATTTGCATTATATACCAAATTTTTTTTAAAAACACATATTTTTTTGTGGCTTAGCAACATTGACTATCAAATAGATAATAGATTGTTATGCAAATATTTTAGAAATTAACAAGGCGGTGCTTATAATTTAAAAAAATATTATTGTAGCGAGATTGTTATTATACTTTTGTATACATTGGCATTACAAAGAATAAAATCTCAAAATTATTTTTCTGTTATCAGTTACACATATTCACATTTCCCCCATTTGACAGGCCTCAACATTAAATTTATTTTCAATCCATTCAAAAATAGAACATTACGTAAAGCCATTTCAAATTTATCTATGGGCAGGAACTGATTAAAACAGAAATTATAAGAATTTTATAAGTCAATGTTTCCGACTGCACACCAAAGATAGAGAGAAAACGCAAGTAGGATGCATATTATTTTATATAATCAACCAGTAGATAATATAATTTGTTAGAAACTAGAGGCGCCATTTATAAATAGAGAAAACAGGTTTATTTACATAAATAATGTGGGTTGGGCTGAGTAAAAGCAGAATTACCATAAGATAAGTTTAGTATCCACAATGACTAAACATGTTATTATGATATAAATAAGTGAATACATGAATGCACTTTCAGCGAACAGATTTTTCTTGTAACTCTAATTGATGTTCGGTTTGCAGTCAAAATTAAATGCGAATAATACAGGTTTATATAGGAACTATACCAAAGAACAGCGAACAGAATGTTTTGTAAATACCCAAATAATTGTTGGGAAAAACCTGGTTTTAAAAATACTCCATGACTGCATCGTTTTTACAAATCATTGTTTTTTTACTCCAATAAGCGCATATATGCAGTGCGATGGCAGGTAATGGTATTAAAATAAATAAAAAAAGAAAAATGGTCTATTATTTTACTTAATTAATATAGAGTAGGTACTTAGGTAAAGTAATATACTAGTCCCAGGGAGAGATTATAAGCACGTCATCGACAATCGACCTAAAAACAGTTCATAAAAATCTTCCATCACACACGTCTCGTATGAAAACGAAAAAGACAGAAGATACTAGAATATCGTATGTCTTTTATTATTAGACATTTCGCGAGCGTATGTTTCTTTGAAGTGTAGAATTATTATGGTATTGCCAGTTATAAAAACAAGCAAAAAAAATTTTAACGCTTTATTGAAATTGCCAGTTATAAAAACAGGCAAAAAAAAATTTAACGCTTTATTGAAACGCACACTATGGTAGTGAAATTTGTACAGGATGAGGTACATAAATACATATTTACTAATAATTTTACTGCAAAAATAATATAAAAGTTCCTGTGTGGATAACTCCTGTTTAGATTTTTTTTCACTTAAAAAACACTTTAAATTTAAATGTCATGTTACGAAATGGTAAGGTGACCACCCAATTTTGAATATTGGAATTTTTAAAACACTCTCTTATCGAATTTTTTGTTTATTTGTAAAATGTAACTAATCAAATTTTATTTTGCAATTATTTATTCAGATACACTTTTTCAACTGAAAAAGTAAAAATTATGGGCTTATAATAAATAAATATCTTGTAGTAACTCGCATTTTTATTTCGATTCCACAAATTTATTAATGTATGCATAAAAAATAAAATATTATACATCTAAATCATCGCCGTAGGTACTTATTGATACAAGGTTATGAATTATAATATAAGTTATTAATATAAATATATTATTTTGTAAAAGGCCCGTCAATTAAAGAAAAATGGTCATTGTCATCAATCGATAATATAAGAAGCAAGTAATGACATACGTTCCTTTTGAATGCTCCATGATGATTTTTTTTTTTACATTAACTCCACACAAGAGGCCCTGAGGAAAATAATTTCCCTCGGGGCCTATTTCATCTGAGATGCTGTGTGGAGGGTGAGGTGGTTCGAGGAGAGGAAGGAGTGAACATTGGTCTTGAAGAGATCCATGTTGTAAGAAGGAGGAAACACAGAGACCGGCAAATCGTTCCACAGCCGAGCTGTTGAACTCAAGAACGAGTCGAAGAAGCTATCCATTCTCATGTGATAAATGTCAACCCTGTATATGTTAAGTGCGCGTATGGCGTGTTTCCTGACTATGCACCGGTGCCGAGGGGATCAATGACGCTAGTTCCTGGGAGCATCTTGCATTGAAATACCAATAGAACAAGGCTAGCATTCCCACCCAACGCCTATGCTCTAAAGATTGCAATCCTTTGAGATTGATTAAGATGGGAGAATCTACCAAACGGACCGCCTGTTTCTGCAGAGTTGTGGGTTTTTTACAGGTATTTTGGAGCTCTAGACCAGAAGTGGCTGCCAAATTAAACCGTGGGGCACACTTGCGATTTGTACAGGGTTAGCAGTTGTGTACTATTAAAGCATCTGCGAGCCCTGTACAGTACACCCAGTGTTTGAGAGGCTAATTTAATTCTGGCTTCGATGGAGCCCTCATATAGTTACACCAAGCATATCAATGGAGGGCCTGTTCAGAAGATCCCTTTTAGACATAATCAGACATGATTGGGTCTTTGAAACATTAAATTCATCAAAAGTGGATACGACTGGTATCTGCCTAGTTGTACTTGATTATATATAACAAAACATACTCATTAAGATAACTCTGCCATGAAATAAAGTCATAACTTCAGTTGAGCAATAAAGAAACCAATTATTGATTTGCTGTAAAATAAATAATTCACTATTATTCTGTGATAAGGTGCACTTGTTTGTCACAACTTTTACTGTGGCAATAAACATTTACGGATATTAACTCTATTGATAATAGAACATAAAGCTCTATCTACACTAAAAAATATACACAGAATGTTTTGTTTCCAAAATAAGGTGTTAGTTACATTATAAGATATCTTGGTTCTTTATTATCATCTGTTTTGTGTTTAATGAAAATTGTTTACTTCAATGTTGAGTGGAATTTTGTATTCATAATATTTATTATGTTGATAAAATTGTACACAATTTAAACGAATACATATTGTGTCCAAGCAAGGCTATATATACCTTGATTAATTTGTAATAAGATACTAAACACTACTTTTGTTTTGAAAATAAGATGTTGAGTGAATAATGTGAGCGAAACTGAAATTATGTACATACATTGATACATTATGTACATACATATATATTTATTTTTTTTATTCCAAAGCTTCATTTTGAAGGGGTGATTTTTTAATAAAAAAAAACATTGAAACACTTACAGAGTGTTAACAATATTATTACATCAATTGAATCGCCATTGGGATGTGCACAGATATCATTCTATTAAAAATGTTCACAGCATCACTGCTCACGTAATTAATGTATGCCTCCTTTCAGAAGGAGATCCCACTAGCAAAATAACAGAAATAATAGTATGCAAAATAAAATATAAAACACTAGCAGACCAGGCAACACGTTGCTATCATACGTTGCAATGCCACGCTATTACCCAAACTTTATAACCAACACCATCTTTATAAATCACATTCACATCACCTGGGTCTCTATTCTCCAAGTGTCGTCGCTCGTAATCGCCGTCGAAAGTACGTCCGTTGGTCGACTTGGTTATTCTTGAGCTTGGTCGAAGGAACATTCTTAGACGCAAAACGTCAAAAGTCATTCCACACAACAACGAGTGGGTGTATACCAGTCGAAACGAGCAGCGAGTGGTAGGTTGTTAGCGTATCTACGCAATTAGCTGTCAAAATCCGGCATTATTGTTTTCCCGCGCGAACTTTCGCACCCGCAGAGACATCGTCTATTTTTGTAGTCATTTTGCAATTTTAGAATGGCTGATTTACCGGCGATGTTGGCTTGATTAACCATGTCGACTATCAAGAAACAACTGTTTCGAGACTGACAAGAATGTTTCGTCAGATCAATTCGATTATTTATCAATGCATGTTTGGTGCTTCACAAAATGTGTGTAAAAGATAAATTTGATCTTCCAGAATACCTGACCGATCATAATCTAGATTTAGGGCTGATTGCTGGAGGAATGGCTCCACTTGAGCCCGAGGCTGTTTAGAAACCCAGATTTAGTGGCTGGTAGAGCTGTTCGAAATAGGATAGTTCAAAATTATTTCTGTGTTTATACCAAGTACCTAGTCTTTTTATCCTTTTGTTGTTCTGTTCACTGTACATCATTTGTAAAGTGTCTAGATCATATTATTAAATGATATTAGCCACACAAAAATAATGAGTGGTGAGGTGAGGGGTGAGGCTACATGAAGCTGCGTTATAACAAACACTTCAAATACAAATCGTTACAACAAATACTTCAATACCTATGATTTTTTTTTTTACATTAACTCCACACAGGAGGCCCTGAGGAAAATAATTTCCCTCAGGGCCTATGTCATCTGGGATGCTGTGTGGAGGGTTTTTTGAGGAGAGGAAGGAATGAACATTGGTCTTGAAGAGACCCATGTTGTAGGAAGGATGAAACACAGAGGCGGGCAAATCGTTCCACAGCCGAGCTGTTAAACACAAGAACGAGTCGAAGAAGCGACCCGTTCTCATGTGACAAGTGTCAACCGTGTACATTTTGTTGGGCACGCGTTTGGCATGTTTCCCGACTATGCACCGGTGCCGAAGGGATCATCATCCTCGGAGCATCTTCCATTGTAATACCGGTAGAACAAGGATAGCATTCCCACCCGACGCCTGTACTCTAAAGGTTGCAATCCATCTGTTAAGATGGGAGAACCTATTAAGCGGACCGCCCGTTTTTGCACAGAGTCGAGGGTATTTTGGAGCTCCAGACCAGAGGTGGCTACCAAATTCAACCGTGGGGTGCACTTGTGATTTGTGCAGGGTTAGCAGTTGTGTACTATTAAAGTATCTGCGGGCTCTGTACAGTACGCCCAGTTTTTTTTATTATTATAAGTAATTTTGAAAGCATCACCTTATTTTGGTTGCAAGCCAACTGATTTATTTAAGGCCAACAAAATACCATCTAAGTTGTTGCTGTACAAAATAATAAGCCCCATCACCAACGGTAGACGCCAGACTCTTGTGGGTGGGTCTCGCCCCATGTGCAGTATATTTGTGTAATTTGAAAAGTGAATTTCAACAAGGTTTTATATATTTTGTGATAATATAGTGATGTAAAATGTAAGAAAACAATGGTGTGATCATAAAAAATGTATTTAATATTAAGTATATTATAATTATTATCAAGTAATATAGAAACAAGACAGTTTTCAATGTACAATGTCAATATATTTTGTAAAACAAGCTAAAAATAAAGAATTAGTACACTGATGAAATAATCAAGTATGCTATTTTCTAGTAAATTAAAAAACAACTCTGGTGTTAAGTAGTAAAACATTATATTTATCCATGATAGAAATAAAACACTCTCATTCATTACGCTGATACGATGATAATGAAAACATTATATTTATCCACGATAAAATGAAAATGCTACTAATAAATAGCATCACAATTTGTATCACATGGCGCAGAAAACATTACAGTTTCAGTTGTTCAATTACAATTATTATTTCAACATATTTTGTGTTATAAGCTAAAGAATGATAAACAAGTCTGATATTGTCTATTAAATATCTTCATTGTTAAATTTAAATTAAAACATTATATTTATCCACGATAAAACTAAAAATCTTCTAAATATTTTAGTTATTAGTTTTGGGGTGTTATGCCGTGTTGCGCTACCTCCTTCTTTAGCCAACGTTTCGGACAGCGTTGCATTATCAGGGCAGATATGTCTAATCTGCCGGCTCTGCCCTGATGATGGACACTGCAACGCTGTCCGAAACGTTGGCTAAAGGAGGTAGCGCAAAGCGTAACACCCCAAAAACTAATAATGAAAATACTTTTGCCCGTGAAAATCTAAAAACGTATCTGCTTCTAGATAGTATCCCAATTTTTATCGTATAACACAGAAAACATTACTGTTTCAGTTGTTTAATTACAATTGTAATTATTTCAACATATTTTGTATTATAAGCTAAAGAATAAGAAACAAGTCTGATATTGCCTATTAAATATTATCTTCAATGTTAAATTTAAAGAAAAATATTATATTTATCCACGATAAAACTAAAACTAACAACTGTAATTACAATTGAAATTATTTCAACATATTTTGTATTATAAGCTAAAGAATAAGAAACAAGTCTGATATTGCCTATTAAATATTATCTTCAATGTTAAATTTAAAGAAAAATATTATATTTATCCACGATAAAACTAACAACTGTAATTACAATTGAAATTATTTCAACATATTTTGTATTATAAGCTAAAGAATAAGAAACAATTCTGACATTGCCTATTAAATATTATCTTCAATGTTAAATTTAAAGAAAAATATTATATTTATCCACGATAAAACTAAAACTAACAACTGTAATTACAATTGAAATTATTTCAACATATTTTGTATTATAAGCTGAAGAAGAATACATGTACTGACAATAGAGTATGATTTTGGTTTTAATTAAAATTTAAAATGAGGGTATTGAAGAGATTCAGTACACCTCGGAGTCTGAACGGGTGGAGGATCAATGGTAGGGGGTTCCACAAGGGGAGGTGTGGCCTTCAAGAGCACCTCCAGGGCTCCTTGGCAGACTGTCAGCTGCTGCAGCCAGCAACAGGCTGGGGTCTTCCGAGAAAGGAAAAGTCCAAGTTGATCTCCGTACAGCCCACACTGTAATCACACTGGGTTGACTGCTTGTAGTATCAGCCCATCACATCTGCTGCTGGCACCGCGTGCCGGTGGCGGTGGTCCGCCTCTAGTCTCGGCCGCAAGCCGCCTCAAGGAGGCATTCTTTATTTCGGCCTTTGAGCGTAAATCTTGCCATGCCTGAAAATATTTTTGAATCATATTAATTATTTACACTAAATATTAGTGAAAAGAGACTTTCTATATCGTAGAGTATTCAAAAAGAAGGACAACGTCAAGATCACACAATTTTACTTGAATTTTGAAACGATTGGCTTTGAAGTAACGTAGCCCCATTATAATTCTTTTCAATATTGTGATATTTAACATACAAATTAAGACTTAAAACGAACATCATGTGAGCGATGAAGTCATAAGTGATGATACAAAAATATAAAAAATAGGTTAAGGGCTATTTCAAAATAATTTGTTTCATAGCTTTTAATGACTTCTTAAAGAGATGTAGTTGACTTCATTCTGAGTGAGCATCTTGTTCGTTTTGTTGAATAGAAATTTGTCATAGGCGGAGCTTCATCTGAACGAAGCGTTAGGATAACAAGTAGACATTTTAAATGTACTTTACACAAATTAATGGACATGAATAAATACTGACCTTTCTCCAGTGTTTGAATTCCGTCGAGATTCGCCGAAGGTGAGTGAAGACAAAAACTTTCCTCTCATTAAATCCATATCCGAACTTACTAATTCGATTATTAGCAGTTGCTTTTGACAGTTTGTAATTCATAAATAAACCAATCATTTGTATCCTGCAAACCTGTAATATACAAATTAAGACTTAGAATGAACACCATGTGAGCGATGAAGTCATAAGTGATGATACAAAAATATAGGTTAAGGGCTATTTCAAAATGATTTGTTTCATAGCTTTTAATGACTTCAAAGAGATGTAGTTGACTTCATTCTGAGTGAGCATCTTGTTCGTTTTGTTGAATAGAAATTCGTCAAAGGCGGAGCTTCATCCGAACGAAGCTTTAGGATAACAAGTGGACATTTTAAATGTACTTTACACACAAATTAATGGACATGAATAAATACTAACCTTTCTCCAGTGTTTGAATTCCGTCGAGATTCGCCGAAGGTGAGTGACGACAAAAACTTTCCGAACTTACTAATTCGATTATTAGAAATTGCTTTTGGCTGTTTGTAATGCATAAATAAACCAATCATTTGTATCCTGCAGCCATTTCAAATATTATCAGCATATCAATTCATAAATATGCTAAACCCGACTAATATCAACTGTTTGACGTTTGACATTCACACCATAGAAATCTCAAAAACATCAAGAACATAGACAATATTCACAGGGCTGCCAATATAATCATCTCTTCGATCGTTCGACGTTCAAGAATACGTAAAATTGAAGGATTCGACAAAGTTGGTCGCGACGACGAGTAATTTTTGGTCGCTGCGAGGCGCATAACGAGTAACGTTTGATCGTTTGCTCGGGAATAGAGACCCTGCTTGCCAGCACGCTGCCCGCTTGCAAGCCCGCTCTCTTTATTTATATATTTCAACCAATTTACACAAAACGTTGACAAATCATATACCTAAAACCCTTTCTTATGAATCACTCTGTTCTACTGGTGAAAACCGCATGAAAATAAAAGATCTAAGCGCACAGACAGCGGGAGCGAATTCATTTTATACTATGAAAAGATAGTAAGTATATAGTACAGAGAAAGAGAAGAAAGACAGAAGAATAGAAATAATAATAAAATATAAATATATAGATAATAAAATTAAATAAATAATAAAATTAACAAACATAAAGATGAGTTAGGTGACAATTTTGCTCTCAATAGGCAATAGGCCACTTGCATGGATTTCATAACACTTGGAAAAAATCGTGGCGATAGATTTTTTTATTAAGATTACGAAAATGTTGGTAAAAGTTTTAAGAAATGTACAGTTTTTTTTTTTTAAATAAATATTCCATTGTTTGGGCTCGTGACGTCACTACATGAAAATGTCCTGTCTTCAAAAATGTTCCTATTAATTTTGTAAAATTACACACTGATTTATTTTTTTTATATGGCAACACTTTGATTTCAGGCGAATTTTAAAATTTGACATTTAACATTCACTAGATTTATTGTTTGTTCTCTGCGAACTTATCATTTGGTTTGACTTTTTGACAGATGTTATGAAGAGAACCCCGTACATTTTTTGCTGTCTGCACATGTTTTAGAGGTATAATGGTAATAGTGCTGATTTTAATAATAGTGGTGATTTTAACAAAATCAAATTTTATAATATTCTTATTATTATAATTTACAAGTACAAGCATATTACATTGGATTTAGTAATATAGACGTTGAACATTATAATGATTTATGATCAACAGTACCGTAAATAGGGCGGTGCCACCTGTGCCCAGGCACAGGGCGTAGACTCTGGGGGGCGCAAGAATGGCCAGACTAGGCAGGACTATTATTTTTTCGTTTTGCTCCTGATTGCTCCTGATAAGTTCCCGGCCCCGCTGCGCCCTTAGTGCTCGATTCCAACACATACGTACCTACATGCCAGTATCATCAAAAACGTCTGAGAGAAAAAGAGATGTTTCCCAATGTAGTAGTCGCTATAAAGATTTTTTAACAATGCCAGTGACTGTAGCTTCCTGCGAAAGATCATTCAGTAAGCTCAAATTAATAAAAACTTAATTTTTCAAAAGAAGCAAACACATTGTGACCAAGGGCGGCTGGTTGCACAGTGTGTTTGTGTGCAGAACTGGTAAATTATATCGTCTAAAATTACTTTATAATATCTTACCGAAAAATATAAAATCTATGAATCTCATTAAAAATATCACCTACCAATATAATGCCTAATATAATATGAATCAGGGAGAGCAAATTCTCAAAGTTACGCGCGAAGTTACCCTGTCCCGGTGTGCAGGCCGATTGCAAGTGGAACGAATTATGTTTTTGTATCGAATATCCCAAACATCGCCAGCGCGCAACGCCGCGGCCACATGTATGAAAAATTAAGATATATTGGTGTGCCACCCGGCGGCCTTTATCATACTAACTTAAATTTGGATTTAAGGCAAAAATACTTAACCAAACTGAATAATTCTTTTTTTAATCAAAAGGTACAGCAAATACCCAAATTTTACATAAATTTTCTTTTTTATTGATTGGTGTTGTAAATTATAAAACGCAGATCATTAAGAAATTCAATTTTTTTATAGGTAACTTTGACAATTTTGCCCTCGTGCTGTTTATACATTGTTTATAAATATTGTTTATATCCTGTTTACAATGAAATATAAAACTAACTAACCAAACATCACGCCGTTTCCCCGCAGGGGTAGGCAGAGAGGACGGACCGCCAAATAACTCGGTCTTGGCACACACTCTTTGCCTCACTCACATTCATACATCGTCTCATAAATTCTCTTCTATTATTTCGACTTTCGACATGGCCCGACTCAAGTATCTGATTCACTTGCTCGTGTCATGTCTACCTCGGGCGTCCCCAACTTCTTCTACCATTCACATTTGCGTCGTATATTCTTCTTACACTACTTTCAAATTTATTTTATTTTATGAAATATAAAATAAAATAAATTAAACATTTAAAAAAAAGAGTTTTTTGGGTTGAAATTTAAGATTTATTTACGAAAAAATTGTATTGTGTTTTTATTTTCTAAGTACAGAAAAAAGATCTGTTCAAAAAAATTAAAATTTTAATTAAAAAGCGATATGTAGAAGTTTTCGCCCTTTGAAAACAGCTTAAAATAGACCTTCTCTCCAAATAAGATTAGTGGAATCATTTTTACCTAATGTTGCTTAGTAATCGTTATCTCATAGTTACGGATTATCAGTGAACCACCACGTTTTCAGGGCAGCGGCCGCCACTGATTGTGACTTGACATTTTAAATAAATAAAAAGAAAATACTTTATTTTAAGTCACTTTATTATTATTTTTTTCCGTCTACCGGTTTCGGTACCTCCGTACCATCATCAGGACTGAATATAAAAATACTAACACATACAGGATAATACACATATATACATATTTACAAATTGTGAAAGAAAGAGACAATAAATTAGAGTGGGACAGTGCGTCAGTTGTGGGAGGGAAGTGGGGGAGGAGCGAGTGGGATAACGGGAAACAAACTTATAATAGGGCTGAATGTTAAATTTAGTTGATTATTAATGATTTCAGCCTTTGTATCAACTGTTTTTTTTTATATTTCCAATGCCTCTAAGTTATTTAATCTTAAGCCTATCCCATTTTTGTGAAGGACTTTAATACCCGTATCCCGTCTGGTACAGAGCGTCAGCTAAATTCCTTCCTATTACTCCTCAACTCCTTACATAAACATATCCAATTCACACTAGAAATAGGTAAAAATTCGACACTAAACTTTCAAGATCTGACTTTATCGATTATTGAAAATAAAATTCACTTAAATATATTTAGAAAACCTACCTTCACAGACACTGTAATTCATAATACATCCAACCACCCAATCTCCCATAAACATTCCGCGTTCCACTCAATGATCCACCGATTAGTCACTACCCCTTTATCAAATGTTAATTATACTATTGAATTAAATACAATAAAATTAATAGCTCACAATAATGGATACGAAACAGACCTCATAGATAGAATCCTAGCAAAAAAATGAAGATTAATATCCATAAATAAATACATTTACCCTAGTCCAATAACATTTAACAATAACCTTAACCACGAATGGTGAAGAATTTTGTATATTAATAACCTCTCCTCTTCGTGTACAATTAAATTCCCACCAGGAATTAAACTGGCATTTTATACAAATAACAACCAAGGAAATTTTTTAATTAATGCCAAGGACAAAGAGGACGTACTAAGCCACTCGGGCGTTTATAAAATTAGTTGTAATGATTGTCCAGCGTTCTACATTGGGCAAACGTCACGCAATGTGGAAACTAGAGTAAAGGAACACATAAGATGCCTAACCAGTTCACTGAAACTTTGCAGGGTATTTTATTACAGAAGTATGAAGACCAAAGTGGCCCAAAAATTTTATCTTAAGCATTAGGGTGGGCAATGCATTTGCACTAGTGAACTTGCGTATGAGTTTTAGTGAGTGAGACACAGTTGGTGGTATAATAGGCGAAGGGTCCACTTAAATAGGGTGCAGTTATAGAAGCTCGCACAGGGCGCAGAAAAGGCTATTTACGGCACTGATGATCAATAAGATGGATCAATGAAAAAAATATTTATGAGATGTAATATTTTTGGTATGCCTCGTTATTCTCCTGTGCCGTAATTATCGTTTCTTCGCACCCATAAAATTATGTCCCGTCTTTCCGGTTTATAAAAAATGTCTGATTTTTCAGAATGAAATTGTCAAAAAATCGCCAGGGTTTCAAAAAGACGATAAAAAAAAATATATATATATATATATACAGAATGTCTTAGAATATTTGCCTAAACTGGAAAAAAATTTATAAAAATGTGATGCAAGTGGCCTATTGAAGAATCAATTTGTGAACAAGAGTGCCTAAGAATGAAAGTCAATCAAATTAATATGCATTATAATGATGATTTTACCTGCATTTACAGCGGTGACCACCAGCCTCAGGTGGTCCGTCCGCTTCTTGGGGGGCTTAGGGGGCCACCACTGCACGCGGATGGGCTGGGGCAGCATCTCCAGGGGGCCCAGGACCAGTCCGGGGGCGCACGGAGATACCGTCACGGCCGCACTGCCCGAGCTGCTGCCACGTTTCGGGTCCAAGTAGAACTACAATCACAAAAGATTGAAGTTGAACTAAATTCAGAATTCGGACCGGACCCCAGATGGACCAGGAAACTACACGATATGGACAGAAACACGCTGAGGGAACTGGTGGGACTACTGACAGGACACTGCCATCTCAGGAGACACATGCAGCTATTGGGAGTGGAAAGCACCAGAAAATGTGAAGGATGAAGAGACTCCAATTCACTTATGGTGCCAATGCCCCACCCTGGTGGGAACTATATAGGTGAGACACACTGTAGAACCAGAAGACATAATCACATATGCAATGACAACTCTGGTGAACTTTATAAAAGGGACTGGGTTATTGTTAAAGGATTGGGAGATAGCAAAATGGGCCTACGGCGTAAGTGCTCATGGGAACTATTCGTAAACCGTCTCCGCGTTATAAAGAACAACAAAAAATCAGAATTGTTGTGATAACAATTTTCATAGCTGAAATTATTATTTTTTTACATTAGCTCCACACTTGGGAAAATAATTTCCCTCAGGGCCTATGTCATCTTAGGGGATGCAGTGTGGAGGGTTTTTTAAGGAAAGGAAGAGGAGGAAGTTCTGGGAAGGAAATAGGTATGAGGGATGGGTAGGAATCTGAGGGCTAATGTGTCCAATATCTGCAAAATGTGTGTTGTGGTTTGGTGTCCTTTGCCGGAACGTTGACATTATGACAGTTCACGGTTCAGACAGCCATGGTGTTTGGACAAGGATTATAATTGGATAATTTTTAGTTTTGACAGTATTGATTAAAATCCTGCAAAGAATGATGACATGTGTGTTCAATGCATGGTTTCATAAAACAAAATTATATATTTTTAAACATCCTCATTTCATAAAAGATACCCATTAGCAACAGACCTACAATTTGTACTAACAACATTCATTCTGAAAGATTACTTTATTAGCTTCCCGTACTTAAATAATCTTGTCATCAAAAACACATACTAAAGATGATAATTAGCGTTAATTTTGTTTTAGTCATAGTTGGTCCACAGTTAATTGACAAATGGTAGTCACAAAAAGGGTTATTTTTAGATCAATTTTGAAATTAAACAAATTAAAAACCATTTAGAGAGCATTCCACCTGATGACTTATCTTGTACATAATGCAAAAGAATATTATGTACTCTAACGGTGATACAATATAGGTAGTATCATACAAAAGATTTGAGATCTCTAAAGCGTTGTAAGACTACGGGTGATTGTGTGAAAAATGTGGAGAACTGCAAAGAATGAAAGGCTGATGTAAGCGAAAAGAGTAAGATTAAGAATCTTAAGAGTAAAATTAAGAAACGTCTGTCTCGACACAGATATATCCTAGTGAGACAGGTATCGAAAAATTGCATGTAAATATTAAGTAGATAAATAAATAATAAAAGAAAGGGACCCTCAGATGGTTTGGGCATATATTTTTTTTTTTACATTAGCTACACACAGGAGGTCCTGAGGAAAATAATTCCCCTCAGGGCCTATGTCATCTTTGGGGATGCTGTGTGGAGGGTCTTTTAAAAGAAAGGAAGGAGAGGAAGTCATGGGAAGGAAAAAGGTATGAGGGGAGGGTAGGAATCTGGGGGTCAGTGTGCCCAGGAGTTACAGACGTATGAATCCATCCCTCCAACTGCGGTGCAAGGCGATGGGTTGAGAGATGAAAAGGTCAAAAGCTCAACCAGTCTCTCTCGATCCGGCCCGCCATGCAGCAGGTGGGCAGACGCATCCGCTGTCAAGACCTGGACAAACCTCACCCCATGAACCGAGCACCCCTGCTAAGTTACCAAACGTAGCAAACCACTTGGGGTGACCTATGGCAGAGATGTTAGTTATCCAATAAATGGTTCCCGGAGCGGCAGTACCCATACCCGCCTCCCAAATTTAACACATATAGAGCGAATGAATGAAGAAAGGAGTGAAATGAGAATATATGAGGCAAATGTGAATGGTTGAAGAAGTCAGGGACACCCGAGGAAGACACGACTCTAACAAGTGAATCAGATACTTGAGTCAGATGTCACAAGTCCGAATAATAGTATGTGAGACGATGTATGAATGTGAATGAGGCAAGGAGTGTGTACCTAGGCCGAGTTGTCTGGCGGTCCGACCTCTCTGCCCACCCCTGAAAAGGTTAGTTAGTTGGTTTATCAGACAAGCAGTCAACAATCGATTTTAAAACAGGTTTTCGCGAATATTTAAATCACCAATTGAAAAAGGTATATTGTTTGAATGACCCGTTGCAAATTTGATAAAATCATTATTTATTTTTACAAACCTGTTTAAGTTTTGAAAACATACATTTGGTTGATGTGGGAGCGTAATTTTTATATGGGTGACTAATTTGCAATTGTATGTTTTAGTAAAAACAAAATCCCCAATTTCAGAAGGAAATATCAGAAACATTTGCGAGCAAAAACCAGTTAGCATCAGGACCTTGCACACTCCTCGTAGGTGTACATGCGCTGGCCATTGAGCTTTGGTATTTATTTGAGCCGTGAAACTTTTAAAGGACAAGTTTATTTTGTCTCTGCTTTAAAAGGATATTCAAGGTTAAATTATTTTTAATGTCTCCATGTGAACAATCTTGTTAAATTTTATTATATTAAAGAAACACACAGTCCTTTAGTAAGTTATAATGTAGTACCTATGGTAAAGTGAAATATTTTTGTACATAAGGTTTTGCCAGGAACCTAAAAGCAGTGTACCCACCATGCGTCCCATGTGACAACTCTGTAAAAGTTTGCATATCCATTCGTTCAGAGGGGCAAACTTTGAAGTTTTTTCCGTAGTGAAATAGATGAAAATAACCATTTACAAGGTGCCGGTAAAGGGCAGTAAATTCAGAAGGTGATTGCACAAGAAAAGAAGTTAAATAACTTTTATCAAAATTTCAACATTTATATCTATAACCCACTGGAGCGATTTTTGCCATATATTGGCGACATTTTAAATGTCTCCAATTGCTTTTCGGATAAAAAAGCCTATCTCTTGATTCGGCAATTAAAAAAAAAAATGTTTGTAGCTCCCATGTTTGTTATTTTGGACTTAAAACGAAGCTATTGAAATGATTTATCTACTATGACCATAGATGTCGCAAATCAACTTTGTAGAGTTTTTTTTTTAACGATGTTGAAAATTTCAAATATTTTTTCACGCAGAATTTTTTATCAACTGTTTACGGTTAAAATTAAGTCATTTTTCCTAAGATATGCAACTTTCATTATCAAGTATACCACATATAACATACAGAAATCGAAAATATTCTATGTTGACTCGAATAAGTACCTCTCACGGCAGTTTCAAAGTAATAAACACGCAGGATTCGCGCGGTTATAAACTTAACGATTTTAAAAACATTTTTTTATAAATTACAGCATCCCCAAAGATGACATAGGCCTTGAGGGGAATTATTTTCCTCAGGGCCTGCTGGGTGGAGCTAACTTTAAAAAAAAATCTATTCATTTACAGAACAAAAATTCTCATTTTAACATTTTCACATAAGAGTTTTGCAGAAGAAGCATCTTGACATTATTTATACTTACAACTTGAAGGGTGCAATCATCAACTGTTTTATTTTTTCCAACAGCATTGGACATCTTTTCAGACTTTCTTCTTAGCCGCCATTTTGAAACCGGCTCATCCTTGAACACTTCGAATGGATTCTAGAAAGAAATAAAATTTATTAAATAATTATACTTTTGAATTATCATTGATATTTTTGAAATATACGTAGTTTTGAAAAAAATATGGGGATAAATATATATATTTTTTTTTTTGATAGAAAGCAGTCACTTTGTGGTTTGACATATTGAATGAAATAAAACAATAACTTTGTTTTTCAACCACGATTTATTTAATTTTTATAATTCCGACCGGTTTCGCTTTAGACAAGCATCTTCAGGGTATAAAATTAAACTGAACAGAAACAAAACTACAACTAATATATAAAATAAAATAATAAAACTAAACTAAAAATAAAACTAATAATAAAACTAAAAATAAAACTAATCTAAAATTAAGCTAAACAGTTTAATTTTATACCCTGAAGATGCTTGACTAAAGCGAAACCGATCGGTATTATAAAAATTAAATAAATCGTGGGTTAAAAAACAAAGTTATTGTTTTATTTCATTCATAAATATTCTTCATATTAACCATAAAGGAACACGCTTAGAATAAATAACTTAGAAGCCTTGGAAATAAAAAAAATCCCTTAAAAATAATGAATCTATTATCAACAAACAAAAAATATTATCTTACAGCCCAATCATGGATATGTTCTCCCACCCACCTTCATTAATCCCTAGCAACGCCTCCACTCCTACCACAATCCTTAGTAATAATACATTGTTCCCACCCACTATTTTGTAATAAGGAACTCCAGTGAAAAATATTATGGCTTTAAAAAATATGTTCATGTAGACCAATAAACGCTGATTCTGAATATATAAGTTTTATTTCATAATATTAAACGCAGAGTTTTTAAAAAAATATAAAAAAGTGCATTTTTAAACCTCTTCTCAAAACACAGCGTCAAGTTTGCATTACTGAAATGGTTAACGGTGACGTCACTGTTAACCTGCTAACCAATTCACCGAAGTGTATCAAATGTATTGACATTTGAAATCTACGCCTTACGCCACGAAAGACACGCATGCCATTCAACATTTCGTGTTTTTTGGTTATTTTCATACTGTTAAAGAGATTTAGATAAATAATAGTTATTGTGTTTATTGGAAACAATATTTAGGCTCTCAACAATTAAAATTATGACGTAAAAGGGCTATATTTGAGGGCATAGTCATAAATAGGTCATATGTCATATTTGACATTTGGTAAACGATACATCGGTCGTATTTTCGAATTGTTTTTTACTAAAAGGGCTTTTTATACAAGTTATTACACAATCGTCATGATCGGTATATTATAAATACCAGTGTTTCTGTATGTGTTATACATAAAACAATGTACAGTCACGCCTGAACACAAAATTCGAGGCTTACGACGTCACTTGTATTTGCAATGAAAAAGATGATTTATTGTTTTTATATTGCACTTTGTTAAAATACAATAACAGTACCGGTGAAATGTGGACATTTTACCAATGTTTTTCTATATTAAAAGCAGTTAATCTTGAATAAAAAACACACCTCACATCTAAAAGTCATCCCAAAGCATTCCGCCAGATTCCGCCGTTGATTTTTCTGGATTCTTCATTCAAACAGGGATGTTCTGCCCAAAAAAATTATTTCCCTAGATTTCGAAGTGAAATTTCCCTAGAATTTCACATTTACGCAATTACCTGATTGTGTAACACTAATCCTGTTATATGTTAATTAATTGGGAAGATATCGGAATTTGGTAAATGTACTTATAATACTGTGCTTTTCCAAATAAAACACTTTTTGCTACGTGAAATAATAATTTAAAAGTACGAATCACTGAATTCCAAATAAAAAAAACACTTTGCACACTAAAAATCAACCGCAATCACCGATAAAACGGAACTTAAAATTTTTTTTTTTCAGAGGTCCCATTTATCTTTTTAGATACATAATATCATTTTGAGTTGTCAGTGTTAAAAATAACATTGCATGTAAGCACAAGAACAATAATTAAGATTCATAGGAATTCCAAAAAATATATATACGTATATAAAAATATATATAAAAAATAAATAAATAATACCAGTAATATTGTCATATGTAATAAAAAATTTGCCAGAGTTCGAAATTTCCCTAGATTTTGTCCTGATTTCCCTTTTCCCTAAAAAATATTTTTCTCCCCTAGATCTAGGGAAATTTCCCTAGACATAACATCACTGATTCAAAATGACAACTTGAAAATAAATAAACTATCGGTGGGTGAAGACGTCACACAAACCACCATAGATACAGTGCTTTTCGTGGGGTCTTGGAAAATTAAAACTTTGACAATTATTTTTACTATTAAAACGAACTATAAAAATAAAAATAAAAGTGCAGTTATTTAAGTTTGAAGGTCTTTATTCATAAAAAAAAATAAAAAAATTGGACAGGAGTTCTCTATTGTTAAATCAGTATACTTTTGCCCTGAGGAAGGAACGGTCATTCCGAAACGGGTCGGCTTTAAACAAATACACAAGTGGTTCAAACAAAATAACATGTTTCATTTATTTATGAAATAATTAACTTTAATAGTTTATTTAAAGCAGTAAAATGGGCAAATAACGGTGGTCTCGTATCAATTGTATGCAGATATTTTGCTGTGAAATATGTACATATTTGAATACATTGATTTTCATTTCCACGAATTGTGTAGGTACATGTCATTATAATATTATGTAGGTCAGTGATAAATTTCACAATCATTGAAAAAGCATTTTCTTCATAAAGTAAATATTTCCTGTTGATTTGCAGAAATAAGACTTCAACATTCTCTGAATGTCATTCTCCATCCAATTAACATATACACATTTTTTTAAACCTAAAGATACTATGAAAATGAATTTATTTTTCATCAGTCATTCTCGATTCATTACTGGATGAAGATCTCCTTGCGCATCTTACACCTCCTTGCCATTATTAGATTTGGAGAGAAATCATTTAACATACTAATTTCGATTGTGGGGTCTGTCTGTGAGTGATTGAAACTCTGGTTAAATGAACTCAGATATGCTTTGAATTTAATTGTCATTTTAAAAATTGGAACTGATTGCGTCAAAAATTCAGTCAAGAGATAAAGTCCCCACCTATAATACAATATTTTAACAAAAAACATTTTTTAATTGTCATTTTCAAAATTGGAACTGATAATTCAGACAAGTGATAAAGTATCTACCTATAAATTAGTACATTTTTGTGAATATTTTTATTTGCAGAAATTTTTTTATTTCTCCTGATATTTTATTTACATGATTTGTCATTTATTTATTGTTGATTATTTCCTTCCTAAACGTGCCCTTTAACTATTATTCAATTATTCTCAGCAATTTCCCAGTTTAATTCTGGATGTGATAGATTGATAAGTGAGACTTTCAATTTGGAAAATTGACATTATTTATCGGACAACAACTATCCTGATATTCATCATTGCCCAATGCGCTAAGAACTAACAACCTTGAATCTACATCATAAATGTGAAAGTAACACAATAATCCAGGGATTCCTTTCAATCCGAATACTAGTTTTAATAAACTGTAATTAGTATAATTACCAACCTATTATAAATAAATCCATTGTAAATGCATTCAGAGTCACCTGACGTCATTAACTTGTATTGCAGTAAATTATAATTTCCCCATGGAGAATGGACTTCAAGCTAAGTCACAACTTTCTAGCCAATCACTACTCTACCCCCTCGATGAGCAAAAACTTATTAACCTTTTTACGACGATGCCGTTGAAGAATTTGCAATACGGGCAGATTTTTCGTGATTTATAAATCTCATTTTAATTGAATATAGTGTCACTTAAAAAATACTTAAGACGTAGAATGTAATCTAAACAGTTCAAAGAGAACAAGTCAAATCCAACAATCAAACATTTCGTTAAAAACAATTATAATAATGTAATTGCGTCATGTATAGATGACGCTCGTCTTTTAGGCATGCAATCAGTTGGCATGTACAACGTGTTCCAAAATTCAACGATAAGCGGGCACCAATGGGTGGGCCTGCTCATGACTCCTCGAGAAAAAAATTTTGGGACACATTGTATATACGAGTATGATGCTCATCTCAAATAGGTTAAATACATTTTTCAAGAACACGAGCTAGGAATTGAAATGTATATAGTAAGCTAGTACATTATATTATGTATGTATGTAAGCTAGTACAAGATAATATGTATGTATGTAAGCTAATACAATATAATATGTATTATGTTTAAATAAGCCAGTACAATATAATACGTATATATGTTTGTAAGCTAGTACAATATAATATGCATGTATGTAAGCTAGTACAATATAATATGTATGTATGTAAGCTAGTACAACATAATATGTATGTATGTTTGTAAGCTAGTACAATATAATATGTATGTATGTAAGCTAGTACAATATAATATGTACGTATGTAAGCTAGTACAATATAACATATATCGTCGCTGGGAGCATGATACATATAATGTAATTTCTTTTTAAACAAAAAAATGAAGGGAGACCCTTAGATTTCTTTTTATTTATGTTGTACATTATAAATATTGTTTGGTTGTCCGCCATCATTTTCCCGCATCAACATTGGTTTTTTCACTCTACGAGCAAAAATTTGAGATACGAGGAACGACCGGCTGAACACGACCCGCGATTTGACTGCGCCTCGTACGTCTCGCATTATCCCACACTGGAGGGATCCCCAGTGTGCTTGTTTACCTCGCTGTCGAAGCATCTTTGATAATTTTTTCAAGGGTTTTGTGCTTTTTGTGCATTTACATACTTTACCACATTTCTTTTTATAACCATGGGTCAGAAGAAAGTGAGTGGAAATGTCAATGCTCAGAAGAAGATGATGTCTATTGAATTAAAGCTTGAAAACATAGAAAAAAAGGGCAGAGAATGTGGGAGAGAGTTTCACAGTTCGTGGAAAAGAAATACCCCGAAAAGGTTACAACTGGTCGTGCATTGGAGCTATTTTATGACACTTGTCTAACTCATTTCCACAATATTCTGAGAGGGAGGAAGAAACAAACTTCCTTGAACAGTTTTTTTCTTTTAATCCGGCGAAAAAAGCAAAGACCAGTGAAGACAAAAGCAGCGACTTTAGGCATACAGTAGCATTTAAGTAGTGTGTAGGTTGCATTTAAGTGACCAAAATAAAAATACATTTTATAAAACCAGTTTGTTTCTTTACATTCCTTTTTGTTATACGCTCAGTATGTAAGATAGTACAAACTAGATAATACGTATGTATGTAAGCTAGTACAACATAATATGTATGTATTAATTAATAGCCATCATCCATTCCTAAATATGCATATTAGTCGCTTGCATAACTAAGTACATGTGGGTATTAACCAATTTAACATACTTAGATAAAGCTGCTCATTAAGTCAAAAATTTAAATGAATCAATCAATTAGGTACATATCTAATAGGCACCACACGTCAATGATATAAGGTACACAAGATGGTCTTTCGTGTACCCATAGTAACTGTAATTAATAAACTACATGCGCCAGTCATATCTATTAAATGAGCTGATTATCAAAACATTATATCTTTCAGAAAAAATGTATATAACATGCATCACTGTTCAGTAATTACCAGAGCAGTTCTTTAAACTGCCAGGCTAATATGTTCGCTTTTCGGAACAACTCATATAGGTCTCATAGAAATCGTTGTCTCCCTTACTAACATAGTGAAAAATATTATGTAAACAGTGTTAGAAAGAGAATACACCACGTTTTATATTCAAATATAAAAGTTAACCACAAAAAAGTAAAAGATACACTTATAACGACAAAAAAAAGAGGAGACATTAACGTTAATAATATATTCGTCCAATAAAATACGTATGTGTTGTAATTTTTTTTTATTATCAGTAATTTTAGTTAGAAAAAACGTTAGGAAAGCCATTTTTAAAACTTTTTTATGATTGCATGGAAAATTTTATCGAGGCTTCTGACTCACACAATGTTGTCATTTTTTGTCTCATCTGTTTTAAAATTATAATATTATCATTATAATCTCTAATGATCTTTAAAAGGTAATTAGATATGTTTATTTTGATTTATAAAATTTGAAAGCATATTTTATCACCTTTCGAAAACAGTTTTTAGTTTTCAGATAGGTTCAGAAATATATTTATTTGGATTTTATTGCCGAAATAATATGGTCGAGGCCTGAGGGGTTAAACAAAAAAAATCTCTGTTATATGAGTTCTATCTGATAAGCATAAGGTTCACTGAACTCCCGAACAATTAGGAAAGTATTAGTGGAACAATGATATTTGAGATTGATTAGAGTCGAAGAGAATTATTATAATAAAATTCAAACAAATGGAATATTTCTGAATGCATCCAAACTAAAAACTGTTTTTGAAAGGTGATTAAATGCACTTTCAAATTTTATAAATCAAAATAAACATATAATTTTTGAAATATAAATTTTTTGCAAACATAAGTTTTAAAAATAGCTCACCTTACATTTTACTAAAATTACTGACAACTAAAAAAAATAAAAACACACACATACTTTATTAGGAAAATGTATTATAAATGTTATCGTCAACTTACTTTTTTGTCGTTTCTTGTAAAAATAATCAATAAAAAAATTCCCAAAGTATCATAATTTTTTTTTCAAATGGTGATCCGAAACTTGGTTTCATAAAGGTGTACATTTTAATTTATTATTTAACTTTTAGATTTGAACATAAATTGTGGTGTTTTCTCGTTTTAACACCTTTCAGATTTTTTTATTTCTAACTAATTAACTAACTATTTCTTATTTCTAACCTTCATAGTAAGAGAGACAAAACGATTTTTATGATACCTATATGCGTACTTTTAATTTTAAAATGTAAAAATCGATGGGCACAATCTGTCATTGAAGACTATTGGAGGGCTCAGGTGTTTTTATATCAATGTGTTGCATTATTCAACGATAATAGTAATTCATAACCACAAAATAATTTTTAAAAATTTAATGGGCAAATTGAATAGCCATTCCAGCAAAAGATAAATGTTGACAATAGAAGCAGTTAATTGACAAACTAATGATGGACATGTCATCGTGTTGTTGTGCCGTTTTAATGGAGTTTAATTATAGTTTCATTCTTCGTAATCAATTAGGCGAGTTATCACCTCCAGTCAACTCATGGCAAATAATGGCAACTTAATGATATCTATCGCTTTAAATTAGGTATGTAAATGGGTGAATGGTACCATCGTGACTAATTTGTATGCAGGTAATGAGATATGGTTGAAAATTGTGAAGTAACAAAGAAAGCACGCACGGGCAACGGGTAGAAAAAGAACATGGAATGATGATACCCCTAGTCTCCCAAACAAGTTTTTTTGACAGATATGATATTGAAATTATTATAATACTAGCTTTTGCCCCCCCCGGCTTCGCTCGAATAGTATTAGGGGGGTTTCTACTCTGCCTCCTCCGCCTTCCCCTATCCCCATTCTACTTCCCCCCTCCATACCTATTACATTCATTTTTCAAACAGCTCGCGTGCCACCTATTAAAGCGTAACAATCAAACACACGCAGTTTCGCATTTATAATATAAGTATAATTTTAACTATCAAAGGGATCTCCATAGTAACCTAAACAAATAAACAAAATGACAGCGCACATCAAATAATTACGTAGTTACCAAGCAACGCTTTGCTTTTCGTCTGGACAATAAATGTATAATAAATAATTTCATAACGCCAGAGCTTACCAATATATACAGCCTATATTACTCGCAAATAATGTAGCTTTCTATAAGTAAAAGAATTTTTAAAGTCCATTCAGTATTTTTTACGTGAATGAGTAACAAACATCCATACATCCATACAAACTTTCACCTTTATAATATTAGTGGGATAGGATGTACTGCAGATTAGAGATGGGTAAGTTCTGCATTTTGCCGGAGGCCTCCGAGATGTGCTTCCTTTTAAAAGTACTGGATGCACGGGTTCGGCCGGAGCCGGACCTTGGTGCCGGAACCCGCAAAAGAACTCAAACCCGGGACCTGCTCCTGACTGGCGAGTGGCTCGGACCGCGAACACGGGGATGCCGGTGGAAGCATTTGGGTTCTGGCTCCGAGTTCCGGGTTTGGTCCGGGTTCTTTGGGAGTAGTCGATTTGAAAAAGGAAAAGGAGTAGGATCCGCCTCCCCCGAAGAACCCGAGTTCAAGAGCCCACTCCAGATGAACCTACACATCGATAGTGCTATCTAACAGCAGATAGTGCTATCTAACTAGCTCTTGAAGGGAGCAGTTGGAACTGTTTTGAGGTTTTCACATAAAAAAGTATATTCTGTCTTTTTCGGTTTCATACAAGATGTTTGAGAAGGAAGATCTTTTGTCGATAACGTACCTACAACTTCTTTCTCGGACTACTAAATGATATTTTAAAGATATAAATAAAAATACTCTTAACCTGCCAGTAGTCACGCATGGGTCGAAAAGACCCAGAGGTGCAGTATTTGATTCGTAATTCTTTTAACATTATTAGTTTTAGGTTGCCACGCTAAGTACCTCCAAGTGACTTTATAGTGCACACGTGGCCCCCGCCTCGGCCATTTCGCCTGCGGCGTTTGATCAGGACGGATGTGTCAAGTGAGTATGGGTCATTTGACAGACCCTTGCGTGATGTTTCATGTATGTATTATTTTGAAGTGTTCAATATGTAAATTATTATTTTTTATGTTTACAGAATGTCTCGTACGCGAATAGATACAGCTGCTATTGAACAAAATATTACAAGTGATGAAATCGAAGGGGAAGATTGTTCGAAAATCGAAGATAACTTGGATGATAAAATGGATGAACATGATTCCAATCTTGTCAAAGTTCGGAGGAGGAATCTGCAGAGAAAACTAAGATTGTCTACTTATTACTTTTAAGATATATTTTACAAAAGGATACTCATTTGTTGGTATAAAAAACATAATTATAATTGTTTTTATGAATAAAAACATATACTTACGTAAATTTCCTACCCTGAAGTTTTAAAAACAAAGATTTTTTAGTCTATTTTTTAAACTGTAAGTAAAGTTGATTGTTTCAGTAAAATAAATTAACATGTTAAAATATATAACGAGTTTTATTGTTAAATTAATGATAAAGCTTTAATTTGATGAAAAAAATATGTTTTGTGATTTTAATCGTCTATATAATGTCTGGGTTCTTTCGACCCGCGTGCGACTGTTGGTGTCACAAAATTAAGTGTAAGTACTGGCGGGTTAAATAACCTTACTAAAAAAATATTTTTTGTGCAATTCTATGTAGTAGGTGTAGTACTCTCCTTGTGTAATACCATTCTTCTACTCCGTTTTCTGTGCAATTCTATGTAGTAGGTGCAGTACTCTCCTTGTGCAATACCATTCTTCTACCCCCTTTTCTGTGCAATTCTATGTAGTAGGTGCAGTACTCTCCTTGTGTAATACCATTCTTCTACCCCCTTTTCTGTGCAATTCTATGTAGTAGGTGCAGTACTCTCCTTGTGTAATACCATTCTTCTACCCCCTTTTCTGTGCAATTCTATGTAGTAGGTGCAGTACTCTCCTTGTGTAATACCATTCTTCTACCCCCTTTTCTGTGCAATTCTATGTAGTAGGTGCAGTACTCTCCTTGTGTAATACCATTCTTCTACCCCCTTTTCTGTACCACAAAAAATGTAAAATGTGTGTTTGATAAATATTATAATTTTATAGGTTTACAAATACACAATTTTTAAAAAATTACACAACTAACCTCTGCATCGATAATCCTAAGCGACAGCGCATACACATTGGGCGCGAAGATATTGAGTGTGCAGGGCAATGTGGGGGCACCCTCGTCCCCGCTGGACAGCGTGAGACTCAGCGCGGAGGCCCGGCCTGATGAGTGCAGCTTCACCTCCTGCGTGGGACCACACAGCAGACCCTCTCCCAGAGCTGGAATTAAACAAATATTGTCATATTAGGAAAACCATCACCTTTTTTTTTTATTATAAAACCATCAATTTGGGAGGCGGGTATGGGTACCGCCGCCCAGGGAATCATTTATTGGATAACCAACACCTCTGCCATAGGTCACCTCTAGTAGTTTGCTACATTTAGTGACTTAGCAGCCGTACTCTCGGAATATCGCCTTGCACCGCAGCGGCAGGGATGGAATCATACGTCCGTCACTCCTGGACACACTGACCTCCAGATTCCTACCTAAAAAGACCCTCCACACAGCATCCCTAAAGATGACATAGGCCCTGAGGGGAATTATTTTCCTCAGGGCCTCCTGTGTGGAGCTAATTTAAAAAAAAAAAAACAAAAACAAATATTGGCGCGACTGTATAATTAAACATTTGAAGATACAAAATATGGTGAATATAAGTACAAAAATGTTTGAAGAGTAAAAGCTTAAATTACAATCGTGCAACGGGGTACTTGAATAAATTGCATTACTTTAACGGTGAACCCAATTGGTCTTTATTTTGGGTTCAATAAATTTGCAAGTATGATACGTATTTATAGCAGTTCAATAATAGTAAGACAATATATTAAAAATTAACAATTTTTTTTTTTAATTAAAACAAAAATAGCGAATAAACACATACATCTATAGGATTTAGCCGGCAAGAGAATGAGATAGTATAATCGGTCTCCTCTTTGTGCGGTGCTTCGTAGCCTCCAAGTCTTTTGTCTACTTTAGTTTTCTGAAGGTTTCACATCTACCGCGTGTGAATTGCACTTTGTTTTTTTAATCCTTCTCACCAGGTATAGATATCACATTGAAGGTAAAGAATAAAATGGACAGCTTTAGAATAATTGAATTTTTTTTTTTAAAAAAGGTATGTGGGAATTTACCTGGCTATTCAGATCTGGTAATTAAACACGGTTAAAGTCATTTCAAGCAACGTTTCGATTCTGAATTGTGGTCTTCCACCAGGGCGATACTGAAAGTACCTACCTACTAATCTGAAGAGAACCTTATATTATTGACTCAAATATATCAACCTTCAATTTTAATAAGTATTCCTTATACTAAAAGCAAGGCAAATAATAAAACAAGAAAAAATAATAATATGTTGCAAGAAACAAATAAAACAATGTTTCTAGAATGTTTTAATCTTCTTCAGATAAACTTGTTATGACTTCCAATTCAATAGCACATTCAAGAGAAAGGTTACGAAACTTTAAGCCAGCTGTTTCACTGAAATTTAAATGCGTTTTTAATTTTTTTATGTGAATACCTCACAAGAGTATCAGCTGCTCTGTCTGGAGCCAGTGAGACTATGACATCACCAATTGGGGTATGTTGTGAGGCTGAAGGTAGTGGGGAGGGGAAGGAGATGGAGAAGAGGAAGGTTTGCTATTCAGATCTGGCCACCAAACACGGCTAAAGCCATTTCAAGCAACGTTTCATTTCTGAATGGAATGGGCGATTCCGAGAGTATCTTCCACTCTGGAATGTGCCGCAAATATACTATATGTTATATATTATAGCTGACCCGGCGAACGTTGTTCTGCCATATAAATTATTTCTAGTGAATATTTTGGTTGTTAAATAAAAAATAACGACTGTATTGCAAGTGTGTGGGGGACACAACATAAATAATTTCGTTCTGTTTGAAATACGAACGACGGTTAAATTTGTTCATACTAAAATCGCGATTAAAAAATGGGAGCGTGGGGGTAGGAGGGTGAAAGTTTGGGGTTATAGGTATTTTTTGATCCCAAATAAAAATGAATACTAAAAAATTTTTTTGTCAAAAAATTACATTTTTTTTTCTGATAGGGACACCCTAACTACCTAGCGGTATGAAATATGCTTTACGACCTATTGTCATACCTACCAATACACATAAAAAATTTCATAAAAATCGGTCAAGTCGTTTTGGAAGAGTGCGATCACACAGTGGCACGAGATTATAGAATTCAAATGAATTAATTGTGAAAAATATATCAAATAAAATTCATTTGCCCATGCCGGGATTCGATTGCGAGTCTAGAGCCTTACTCCTAGACCAAATGTAACATTGTCATCAAATGGCCATTCAGCGCCATTTTGTTTTTTTTTTCATAAAAAATAAACTATTTTCAGCTCGCAGAGTCATATTCACCAAGAGCTATGAAAATAAAATAAAAAAATAAGACCAGAAGTTATAACATTATTATTCCAAGAAAAAACAATATTTCGAAAAAATAGTGTTCAAACACGGCAAAGTGGTTAGTTATTTTAATAAGTGTAAGTCCCACATTCAAGTTATTAGCATTCCTACAAGCAACCTCCCATCACAATTATAAGTGACTAGATATATCAGATTAGAATCTTTATGTTGGCACTGCCTACGTGCATTTGATCATCGTGCGGAATAGTGATCTAGTTGGAATTTTGTACACAATAGAGATTAGAAAAGGATTGCTTATTTTGTAAAATATACAAAGAACAGTTTCTAGAATAGATTGTAGTACAGAGAAATTAATGTTTTTAAATTATAAAAAAGAAAATGTTTTTAATTTGGGAGGCAGGTATGGGTACCACCACCTCGGGAACCATTTATTGGGTAACCAACACCTCTGCCATATTCACCCCATGGTGGTGGTTCACTAAGTTTGGTGACTTAGCAGGGTTGAGGTTTGTCCATGTCTTGGGAGTGGGTGCATCTGCCCATCAACTGACCCCCAGATATTGTAGATGTATACATATATTTATATTACCTATACTGATACCGAGCCGTCATACTTTTTTCCTTCCCATTACTTCCTCTCCTTTCTTTCCTAAAGAGACCCTACACATATCCCCAAAGGTGGCATAGGCACTGAGGGAAATTGTTTTGCTCATGGCTTCTGTTTTTTTTTAATGTAAATACCGCACAAGAGTCCCAACTGCTCCTGTCTGGAGGCAGTGAGACTATGGCATCCACAATTGGGGTATGTTGTGAGGCTGAAGGTAGTGGGGAGAGGAAGGAGATGGGGGAGAGGAAGGTGGGGAAATACCTGGCTATTCAGATCTGGTCACCACGGCTAAAGCCATTTCAAGCAATGTTTCAATTCTGAATGGTGGTCTTACACCAGGGCGATACTGAGAGTATCTTCAACTCTGGAACGTGCCGCAAGTATACTATATTTTATTTTTAGTTAATAAATTGTGAAATAACACAAATTAATCCAAAATTGTTTGAACACGTCGGTTTCGAACCCGCGACCTTCGGATTGCGAGTCGAGAGTCTTACCCCTCGACCACGGAGGCCGTCTGTGAAGCTAATGTAAAAAAAAAAAAACAGCCCGGCCTCCTTCTTCCCGCGAGGAATCGTATTACACAATATGATTCCTCGCGGGCATCGTCACAAAATTACGAGATTCAATTAGAGGGTTATCGATATTATATAATTTCTTATGAAAACACGAAACGGGATACACAACATAAATTGAAGGGAGCAGGGTAGGAACAATGTTCTCAAAGCAGGGTGACCATTGTGTGGATTCAATGCGGGATTGTTCAAAAACTGAAAGAGACAACGTGGGATGGAACTGCGTAGAAAAACGTAGAAAAAATAAGAACACTAGAAATGTGTTATAAATAAATTTTAATGGAAACCAATGTTGCCTCTGACTTACGAGATTCGTTATTATTAAAAAAAAAGTAAAATTATTTTTAAAATATTAACATCATCAACAAAAAACAGTCTCTTCGTTTCAAACCATATTTATATTTTTAAATGTTACCAAATCCATACATTATTGTACAATCCATTAGTTTTGTCATTGGTGTATAGGCCAGTGCAATTAGTGATCCGCGATCGGAATTATTCCGGTAGTCCCAATTTTTTTATATGTTTTATATACTCATCTCCCGATGTAAAATCTGAGTTTTCGACATTGGGTCACTTGAGCTTTCGCCGCCATTTTGAAAAAACCAGCCGGAATCGCGCCAAAATAGAGTTTTTCTCAAATATCTCATTTCCAATAAAAATTTCGGATAAAGTAGCTTTACAAGTTTAATAGAACATAAAATTATCTACAATTTTTATGGGAAGAATTTTCTTCTATCTCTTATAAATATCGGGATTTGCAGTCGTAAAAACTTGCAAAAGTTTATAAAAACAGGTAAATTGTCCGACTTGGTTTGGTTTTTTGTCTGTATCTTTTTTCCAGTACAATTTTGTGAAAAAATTAATGATATGAATTTTGTAGAGAATAAAATTTCATAAAAGACGTGGGTATATGTTTAATGTTTTTATGGCAAGGTTCTAATACAAATTTTTCACAAAAATTAGATCAAAAACTGAATCAGAAGTATTAGTGTTGGCATAACTTGATTATTTTTTTTTTAAACAATTATTGTTGAAATAACATGTAAAGTACATAAGAGCAACATTAACTGTCAATGTAATCAAAACATATAAATAAAATTAATAATTACGGTACATACATAGATGTGGTAAAAAAAAGAAAAAATGTATTTTATTAAAATGTATGACTATTGACTTTAGTTTCTTACTGCAACTTACGGGCCCGAACAGCTTCAATACAGTCTTCCTATGGTTCATCAGCCGAATTCGTGGCGACTAGGTCACAAATTCCTCGTCATCATGATGAACGAAGGCTTCCACAGCATTCTCGCACGAGCTGCCATTACAGTGAATACAGAGTAGGGAGCATTTCAAACCCGACTTTCTACATGTGCACTTTACAGCGCAACCTTTTTTGCATTGGCATGATATAAAGTTTAACAACGCCTGAGGAGCAGCCTCCTTCATCATTGGTACTGGAGTTAGTAACCCAACAGCGTCCTTCTTCCACCCCCATTCAGTTGGATCTTCATGGTGACCAAGCCAAGTCTGCACTTGCAAGTACGTTCTTGAAGCATGTTTGCTGGACTGCATGATGGGTGGTAGCCTGGATAAATTGAATTTATTCTTTTTCACTCCTTTGACAAAAAGAATGTACCTTAAATTTTCCAAATTTGATTTTTCATTGCCGCCATACAAAAGTGCAGAAAATTTTTGGCAGCCAAAGTGATTGTTTCTCGCTTTGCTTTTGGATCTTGAAATACACAAATAAGTTTTATTCACTGAGTGGTTTTTGAGAAGAATATTCCAAAATTTGTATATACCTTGACCAAACGCAGCACCAGTTGTGTCGCAGCCACTTATGGCATGAATGAATAAAATATTTTCAACTATGTGTTTAAAACATTTGTTGGAGTACAACGCGTTAGGTGATTTTCCTTTACAAACTTTTTGGTAATATACTTTTGGAGGTGAGAGAGCTGTGAGGAGTACCAACAGGTCGATATCCTGACCAATGATTACGACTGCATCATGTGAAGATGATAACGACTTTGCTGTGGTTATTATGAGAACATCAGCATTCTCTTCAGCTTGTACTGTCGTTATTTGCGATCGTTCAAATGAGGCTCTGAGTAGGGAAATAAAACGAGACTTGTTCTTCTCATTTCCCAGAAACTTTTCCTTAGTGCTTTTCTTTTCAACCGAATCCGGGTATCCATCGATTACCACTACTGCATTGGTCCCATAATGACTTTGTGCATACCTGACATATTGCTGAAAAATTATTGAAAAAGTTTGAGTACGACCCCATACGACAACATACAACATTGTGCAGTACATATCCTCCATCAACTACGTGTATTTTACTGCTTTCCAGTTCTGTGTTATTTGGTAGAGGGTTGAACAATGATTAAAATATGGACTTGATTGCCTTGGCGCATGTCTTCCTCTGAGAAAAGAGACAATTGGACAGGAGATAGTTCATATTGGAAATATTCTTTATGCTCAATTTCACACTTTTTGGCAATACATATACATACGATAGAATAGCATTAATGGATCTATTGTCACAGTCACACCCTGATTTTGTAATCTGCTGGTCACCGCCACAAGAGAAACTATCGCATCCTTACGTTTTAAGTGTAGGTTTCCAAAGTTCTGGCTGATAACTTTAGACTTAGCAAATTTCCCCATTTTTTCAGCCATGTGATAAGTTACTTTGCTATCCCCGATCGTGCCACTTCTTATAGACATAATTTGTTTGAGGAAATGGTTCATGGCGAGTAAACCAATCAATGAGAATTTGGACGTCTTTATCATCCCTCTTAATTCGTGTAGGCCTACTCTCTACATGTTACTCTGACGTTCCTGATTCAACCCCGGGGTAACCCCCCTCTCACATAAATTTATAGTTTTTTTTAACACTGCTATGTACCTTGATTATTGATTTTATTTATTACTTATATTAATTCTGTTATGTATGTTACATGTTATTTCCAACAATAATTGTTTAAAAAAAATAATAATCAAGTTATGCCAACACTATTCTTCTGATTCAGTTTTTGACCTAATTTTTGTGAAAATTTTGTATTAGAACCTGGATACCTAATTGCGATAAAAACATTAAACATATATACCTACGTCTTTTATGAAATTTTCTTCTCTACAAAACTCAGTAATTTTTTCACAAAATTGTACTGGAAAAGAGATACGCACGAAAAACTAAACCAAGTCGGGAATTTACCTGTTTTAATAAACTTTGCTATGCGCTGGGCCCCATCAAGGAGCTCCAATGCAATCGTCTCGGCGTTGGGGACCCGTTCCGGGCAACCAGTCGCCGGACGGGGGTTATTCAACTTTACTATGAGTAATAATAAGGCAATAGTGGTCTCTAGTCGAGACGCGAGAGCGGATGCTTCTTCTCCTTGCCGCGACCAGCTCAATTTCGGCGGAGGTGAAGTCTCTTCTCGGGACCATGGGTCGGCTTTGGCCTCATCTCCCTAGGTTTGTGGTGTGGAGGGGTATTTCGGGTCAATTGTTAGTGAAACAGGGTGTATGAACACACATTTTATTCCTCTAATAGCACATGGTCATCATACAATAGAAACAGCGACTACAAGGTGGAACCTCGACCTAGATTCGACTTTAAATTACTCTCTCTCTGGTCTAAGGTTCAACGCGATATGATTTCAATAATTTACGGAAGTTAATCAGCACAAAATAGGGAGCTTACATGGATCCGTGTTGAGGCAGGAAGGTTATGGCGGCAGTTTGCTCACACGCCGTCATCTGGTGTTTGGTCACACCGCAGGGGCTGATCCCGGGGACCCTCGCACATATTTACGGGCACACTTAGCCATTACAAAGGCCGTAAACTATACTTGTCGAGATTTTGCGGAATACAAGCCGGGTATAGAAATGCCGTGGAGCTCGTACGGGCTGCATGCAGTAGCCGCAGCACACAGCGAGCTTGTCCAAGCGGGTGTCTAGAATGATCCGAGACCGTTGGTTTTACCGCGGAGCTCGGTCGTGAACCAATACTCGCTTATTCTCACTTTACGGCGCTGCAAAAAAAGCGCGCGTGAATCCTAACCCTTCAAATGCGTATCGTGACAACTTATACACGTTTTAACGACTGCATATCTCGATATTTATTAGAGATAGAAGAAAATTTTTCGTATAAAAATTGTAGGTAATTTTATGTTCTACTAAACTTGTAAAGCTACTTTATCCGAAATTTTTATTGGAAACAAGATATTTGGAAAAACTAGATTTTGGCGCGATTTCGGCCAGTTTTTTTCAAAATGGCGGCGAAAGCTCAAGTGACCCAAGGTCGAAAACTCAGATTTTGCATCAGGAGATGAGTATATAAAACATATAAAAAAATTGGGACTGCCGGAATAATTCCGATCGCGACCCTCCCTTCTTGGCGCTAATTGCGCTGGCCTAGTAGAAATACTTGATAAAATATGTTTCACTATTTTGTTCTGCCATTGTATTATGCTATGATAAGGAATTAAGTATAGTTATAAAAAACTCTCATAAAAGAAACATTGAATTGATTTACTTTATAACCCCTCAGGCCTCAACCGTATTTTGTAAAAGGGTCAAAATATTGACCCTTTTACAAAATACGGTTGTAAAATTAAAATAAATGGAATATTTCTGAACATATCCGAAAACAAAAAAAATGTTTTTGAAAGGTGATGAAATACGCTTTCGAATTTTATAATTCAAAATAAATACATAATTTTTGAAATATAAAAATTTTGCACACAAACTTAAAAAAGTTTTAAAAATGGCTCACCTTACTTTTCGTAACTAAAAGCGTGGTACTTTCTCTTTCTAACACCGTTTAGATCGTATTTCTAACTATGATAGTAAGGAAGACAACAATTTCTATGAGACCTGTATGGGTTGTTCTGAAAACCGATCAAATAGACCTGACTGGTTAAAAATTTTGTTCATCTTCGCCAAGAAAACACAAAAACAACCTAATTTTTTTTTAAAACAATTGTAAAGGTAAAAGAGGAGTCAAATATTAATATACCAATAAATAATTTTTAAATTTTGATTATTCAAAAATCACAAGGCATTTAGGAAGGAGTTAACAGTTAGTGTGAGAGACCATCTTCTCTGCCTTCCCCAGAGGAGACGCAGTGTGGAGTTTCAACTTGACATGTTTGTGAAAGGAAGAATTTACAGCAACATGCAACATTACAAATACAGCTTCTGGTGTCAATCCTGTATTGACAAAATGTCGATAAACAGGTTAAGCTTGAATCAACAAACAGTACATTGAATATTACTGGAAACTATAAAGTGAGTAATTCTCAATAACGACAGACGAGAGGACTGTAAACACACAGCCATAGCAGACACGCAATTTGATGCATTCGTATTGTGGTTAAACCAATTATTAAATTATCATGGGAAATAAGGTAGATTGTTTACAACGGAACGCACGCTCGAGAAAAATTATATAATAGCAAAGACATTGACATATATTTATTTATAAAGGATTATTATTCAAAGTATGATCTTATTATTCATAAACTACAACAAACATAACAGTCACAACAGGATTCCGAGTAACAACAGTTTGAAAAAAAATTAACCCTTAAAGTCTATTTGTTCGGTTTACAAAACAACTCATACATGTCTCATAGAAATCGCTGTATCTCCCATACTAGCATAGTTAGAAATCTCTACATATTATAAATTATTAAAGTCCTCTGCTGCATCTGTCTGTCTGTTAGCGATAAACTAATACATTACTGAACGGGTTTTCACCAATAGATAGAGTGATTCACGAGGAAGGTTAAGGTTTTGTCATGGTTTTGTGTAAATTGGTTGAAATATATAATTGAAGGAGAATGTCTGTGTATGTGGTGGACGAAGGGCTGGCAAGCGGGACATGTGTGGATTTGATTTATATGCAAATTAACAGATGGCGGTGTGATTTAAAAGGTTGGGTGACCATCCAGTAGATGGCGTTGTGTTTCGTTAGCCACAGCAACGCGTGGCCGGGTCAGCTAGTATGATATAAACGATGTTATAAAGAAAAAACACCACGCTAATACAAAAATCAACCACAGAAGTAAAATGTACACCTTTATGAAACCAAACTTTGGGAATTTTTTATTAATTATTTTCACATGGAAACCAAAAAGTGAGGGGACAATAACGTTTATAATACATTAGTTTAATAAAATATGTATGGGTTTTTTTTGTTTCGGTATTTTTAGTCAGAAAAACATAAGGTGGGCCATTTTTAAAACTTTTCACGTTTGCAAAATTTTGAAATTTCAAAAATTATATGTTTGTTTCGATTTATAAAATTTGAAAGGGTATTTTATCACCTTTCAGAAACAGTTTTTAGTTTTCAGATACATTCAGAAATAATAAATTTATTTGGATTTTATTGTAAAATGTAATATATTTGTCCTCTGTATTATCTATCAGTGTTCTTATTAGCCTACCATTCTCAAAATATCAACAATTAATAAAAATGAAAACAAATAACTTTGTAAAACACTACTATTTAATCAAAATTATCAACATGTTTCGAAACCGAAGGTTTCTTCGTCAGGATAAGATTAAAATTAATAAGAATAACAAAAGACAAACAAGTATAGACAAATCCTACTAATATTATAAAGGCGAAAGTTTGTATGGATGTATGTATGTTTGTTACTCTTTCACACAAAACATACTGAATGGACTTTAAAAATTCTTTCACTAACAGAAAGCTACATTATTTGCAAGTAATATAGGCTGTATATATTGGTAAGGACTGGCGTTATGAATAAGCTCTGGCATTATGAAATTATTTATCATACGTTTTCTGTCCCTAACAAAATCGAGTTATTGCAAATGTCAGAAGAAAAGCAAAACAAACGGTTGCTGTGGAAATGATATTAGCGTCGTAGTTAATATCTATCTCTAGAAATGAATTGTCGAAATGTGTGTGGGCACATAACTTCCGAACGATTGCACCAAATTGGATAATTCTTGTATAAAACTACTGGATTGCAATAGTTTGAAAACTGAATGTACCAGGAATTAATGTATGGAATGCGGTGAGGGGGAGGGGGGGGGGGTGGAGGAGGCGGAGTGTGAACCCCCTAATACCATGCGAGCGAAGCTGCGGGAAAAAGATAGAAAGAACTATAGACAAAAATATTACAGGGAGAGATGATTAATTACTTAAAAATATCCAAAAAAAACAATTATACATATGAAATATAAAAATTATTTTGCAATATGTAAAAATTGCATTTATAGGTATAATAAAAACTTTTAAAAACTAATAATATTTTTGTCTATAGTTCTAATTTGTTTGTCTTTTATTATTTTTATTAATTTTAATCATGTCCTGACGAAGAAACCTTTGGTTTCGAAACATGTTGATAATTTTAATTTACAAAGGTTGAAGAAAAAATTAGTTAATTAGTCATTAACCCTATGAATGAACATTTAAACTAAATATAATAAAGAAAAATTATTCTCCAAGGCCCGCCTGCAGGCTTCTTTTTTAACTAAAACCACAGTGCATACAAAAACATGCTAAAAGGCCATTAAATTCCTAACTGATTGGAAATTATTGGCCGAGTTGTTGTGCATTAAAATGTAAATGAATTCAAAACACTGAATACAAACATAACAAAGTACCGACAAGATATTTAAAGTACCTAGTTGAAAAACTTGAATAAGTAAGGGATATTTATATGCATAAAGTTGATTCAGCTATGTTATTTATATACTTAAAAAATATATTAAGTAGTTGTAAACACTTCTGCAACCTTGACTTGACTGCTATCATTTATTTATTTTTATTTTTTACATTCAGAAAACTAATTATTTCTAAGAAAAGATACCATATTTCAAAGAAAAGACATTCAAATGTCGGAATGATTTCCAGTTGTTAGCAAAATCTATAGGCACAGTTAGATAAGTACCTTGCTTATATGGCAGATTATTAGGCTACGTCCGCATAGGCAGGCGGCTGGCTTACCGCCTAGAGCCCAGTGGCTTGCACTCTGGCTACTTGCTAGGATACATGGTGGACGCACTGAAGGTGGTTTGTGTGATGGGTCGCTAGGTGCCTTGGTCATTTGCTTGTCGGCACGTTGACGAGATGTCACTTTCAAAAATAGTTCTAAAACTGCTACTTACAGAAAATTCATATTTAAAATATTCCATTTCACGGTCTTATCCATCATGTTGGGTTCATGACATAAATAAGTCACGGTCAAGTCATGGGGAGTTAAATGTTCTGTATAAACGATGTAGATTTTTAAACAGTGCATTACAAACCAAAGAAATTTTGTTGAGTTATTTCAACGGAATTGGATTGATTACCTGGCAGAACAGCTCATTGCCTGAAAACACAATCCAACGCCATAACCATAATATACATTCATAACCATGTACGTTTTTAGATTTTCACGGCCAAAAGTATTTTCGTTATTTGTTTTTGGGGTGTTATGCCGTGTTACGCCATCTCCTTCTTTAGTCAACGTTTCGGGCAGCGTTACAGTGTCCATCATCAGGGCAGATGAGTTGCAACACGGCATAACACCCCATAAACAAATAATGAAAATTCATAACCATAATTAACTTCTCAATGTAAAAATAAAAACTCATCATAAATAAATCACTTTTCAGTACAAACCATCTTTTTCTACTTCGATTGCTACCTCTTCCTATAGTTTGCATTTTTATGGAGCTTTTTTATTAGCTGGATTCCACATCAAAGACAAGGTTCTCTTTTTAAAACTGATGCAATTAATATTTCATACATTTTTTACTTCTAAAATGCCTCGCGCCTAGTGGCAAAAAACCAACACGTTGGTTTACTTCGATAGACGCTAGGCGACTGTCTAGGCACCAAGCGCGCAGTGCGGCCGGTCGCGAAAATTCTAGAACGTTCGTTTTCCTAAGCTACTCGCTAGGTGACTCGCTAGGCTCTAGGCGCTAAGCCGCCTGTCTGTGCGGACGTAGCATTAGGGTTTACTCACAATCCAATTTGCAGAACTGCTTGCAGGTCAGCTTGCTGAACCTGAACAACCAAGATTATTACAGGTTTTGCCTAAAATGATCTAAAATATGTATCCCTGTATGCAGATCTGCAAGCAGTTTTGCAAATCGGATGGTGAGTAGTTGAAAGGCAAATCTCGCAATAAAACAAGTATTTTATTTTGTTTGCTAGGGCATATTATAAAACCCTAGAAACAAGTTTATACCATAATTTATTAATATAAATGCATAATATTTCTTATAGATACTAAGCAACAGAATTAACTTTAGAACATAATATTTTTAACATCATTGTCAATGTAAAATTTTCTTAAAATAATATGACCTCTTTGACTGGTGCATTCTGGAGCGATGGGTTTCTTTGTAGTATGTTAAACCAACTGCAGAAATTCTATGATAATCGGTGTCAAGTTTCTCAAAGAAAGAACTACTGTTCTTATTTTAAGTTAAAGCTAATTCTAAATGGTGGTCTCTTACTAGTGCAATATTAAGATACTTCAGGCGGCGAAAACAAAGAACGCGTTGGAGAAAATGAAATTAGTTTTAAGTCGATATCACTCACCACAACCCACGTTTGGTTTTAAAATGATAATTTGCAAGGTTCCTACTGGGATGTCATTTATCCAGTACCTACCCTCCCTAACCATATCATCCTGCTGAAGAAAGCATTTGAAAATAGAACTTTACAAGACTGAATTGAAGTGTTGGTTGTGAAAAATCGAAAGATTTGGGACATTGGAAGCAACTGGTTTGATATATTTGTTTTATGATATATTTTCGTTTTGTGACTATAAGGCCTTGTGCGCACTAGCGGCTAGCCGCGTAGGCGGTCAACCGCGCGGCCAGCCGCATTTTCATTTTAGTATGAAATTTTTCAGCGGTTGGGTGCGTACGGATATGAGCGGTTGCATACTAAAATAAAAACGCGGCCGTTGACCGCCTACGCGGCTAGCCGCTAGTGCGCACAAGGCCTTAAAGAAGGTTTTTTTGACCTTAAAACCTCGAGGTACCGCGGTGGACTAAGATAACATACAATTGTGTTTGTGTTGTGTGCGGCTTTTCAGACGTAAGTGATTGGTTATTCCTTGCTTCCCTTGTACTTTTTCCATACACATGTTATCACCCAATTCCAACAAACACCTTGTTGTTTTCGTTTCGTTTTGTTTAATTTACAGTCCATTTTCCTCAGGGGCGTAGATATCGCCGTATCAATGATACGGGGTCCCCGGGCTACAGAGGCCTTTGTTTCTTTTGTGAGAAATCTTTATCCTTCATTTGGGCCCCTTAACTAATTTTGATACAGGGCCCCATAAAAACAATAGGGCCCCATACAATATTCACATAAAAATATTTTACAGCAATGCCTTTCCAGGCATTTAAGTAGGGGCCGTAAAAGGCTTCCCATTCTCACCCAAAGTATGTTAAGTAAGTTAAGTACCTTGCACTTTAGATGATGGGATACGCAAAATAATTATTAAATGAGTTAATTATACAATGAATTCACAATTAGTATGATAAATGCACATTTTATTAGAGAGGTCACCTACGCATTTAAAAGTTGTCTTTTACAAATGTTACTACACTGCAATAACTGTTTAAATGCAGTCACAAGCTGTCAGGTTACTTTTGAAAACAGCATTCATATAGATTTTTATCAAGAATTTTTAACAAATAAATGCAGAATATCAGGGATTCACAAGGCGGAGAAAATGGACCACCACAAATCATGGCCACTCACAAATAAATCATCATGATGGTTATATCAGCATCTGACAATAGGCGTATTGTTATCAATTATCAAGTAATTAACAGTCAACCTTCTGCAAGGAGTAGAGTGCTCATTTAACAATGTGTATTTTTTCTGCAAGGTCGCCCCTATAGCCATACCCGAGCCACAGCCATGTAGTAACAAAAGTCTAACCTAAGTGCTAAGTGTAAAATTCCGTGACACCGCTAATGTATGTAGGTTGACTGTTAAAAAGATACGCAAACAAAAAAATGCTTGAAATAGTTGAAGAACCTATTTTACGTTAGTTCCACAAAGGAGGCCCCGAAGAAAAAAATAATCCCTCATCTGGGCCTATGTAATCTTCGGAAATGCTGTATGGTGGGTTTTTTTAGAGAAAGGAAGGGGAGGAAATTCTGTATGAGGGGTGAGTAGGAATCTGGGGATCAATGTGTCCAGGAATGACGGACGAATGAAGATATTAAAAGGTCTCCCTCAACCAGTCTCTCCCGATCCGGCCCGCCACGCAGTAGATGGAAAAACGCATCCGCCACCAAGTCAGGAAAACCCAATTAACTAATTTGTAGCTTTTGAAATGTAGACCTACAGGAGACAACTGAAGACACCATGTAGTACAGGTACAGCAAGGGGAAAGGGTAAAGATAATCAAAGAGAGGGAGGAATAAATTCATAAGAAAAGAGTAGATAGTTTCCAAAAACAAAAAGAGAAAAACACACTACGAAAACAGCAAAATAAGTTATGCAAGGAAAATGGAAAATGGAAGGGTGTAGAATGGAGATTTTCAAGGCTGAGAAATATGTGCGAATGTGTGATTTAAATTGATTATAAATCATTTAATTATTTAAAAAAATTATGTTTGCCAAATATAAAAAATAAAAAATAATGATGAGGCACCAAAAGTTAAAATAGACTAGCACATACCGAACTTTGATATTTAAGTCTGTAAACAAAACATATCAAAGAAAATGCATTACATAATATTGATTTGACATTCAGATATTCTAGCACCGGGTCAAAATAGCTCAACATTAAGACAGCGAAAAATAATACAAAAAAGCAATGGATTAATAAAAATACTGCTGGGATAGTCCTCAGAATAATTATCTTAAAATACTGTTTTGTTTTCACTTCTCAAATAATGCCATATTTGTTTTTAATCCATCGGTCTATTTGTTTGGTTTTCGGAACAACTCATGTAGGTCCCTTAAAAAATTGCTGTCTCCCTTAATATTGTGGTTAGAAATATATATAAATGTTAGAAAGTTATTATATTCAAATATAAAAGTTAACCTCAAAATAATTCAAATATACAACCTTACGAATCCAAAGTTTGCGACTGCAATTTGAAAAAAAAAATTATGAAACATTGAGAATTTTTTATTAATTATTTTTACATGAAATGACAAAAAAGTGAGTACACGGTAACGTTTCTAATACAATTGCCTAATAAATTATGTGCGATTTTTTTTTTCTCATCAAGGCATTATTAAAACTTTTATGTTTGCATGCAAAAATTTTATATTTCAAAAATTATGTTTATTTCGAATTAAAAAAATTAGAAAATGTATTTCATCACCTTTCCAAAACAGTTTTTAGTATTCGGATACATTCATAAATATTCCATTTATTTGGATTTTTTTGCAAAATAGAAATATTTTGACCCACTGACAAAATACGGTAACACCAACAAAGCAGAATTTAGACGGCAAGCTTTAAAAATCTAAGTAAAAAAAAGTAAAAAATCTGCTTTTATACATTTACCCCTTACTGTTGGACTGTTTTGGAATTTGCATGGCTGATAGGCCATTAATGGTTGCTTGTTTATCAGTGAGGTACTTATTGTTTTCCTTATGTATCTTTTAAAAACAAATTGATAGATTAATGGAATTGAATAGTTGAGAAAATTGTTAATGGTTATTGAGAAATCTTCTACTGAAATGGACAGATATTAGCATTATCGGTAATGGCGCATTTCTACCTCATCTATTCTAAGATCTATTTCACATCTATGGGATAGATCAGTGAGACCAGGTTTTCTATGCCATAGAATGCCTGATAGAAATAGAAACACAATAAATTGAAACTAATTTCACCCACACCTAACAACGTTTTTGTTCTGTTTGGAGTACACAAAAATGACTTCATTGATGTCCTAAAGCAGTGTTTCCCAAACATTGTTCTGCCCTGGCCCGGTAATTTTCACAGTGCCCCTTCGTGACCCACTTAATACTTTAAAACCCAAGCTGGTTCCATTAGTTAAAATAATACAAATTTATTAATAGTAAAAATGTTTTATTAATACTACATATTTTGGTATCGCCTATTTAGTCACTAAATTTTAGTGCGAAGTATGGAGCTGCTGCTTAATTATTACTAAAGAATCCAATTTTGCGGAAAATGACGAAAGTTTTATCCTAAGTCTGGTTTCACTTCAAGTCGCTTTCTATATTTATTTTTAAGGTAAACTAGTGTTGAAAACCCAGTTTCACATTTGTGACAAAAGGCATTAAATTTTTATAAAATTAAATGAAGACAATATAAGCGAAACTCAATCGAAAATCTGGAAACAGAAAAATCAGAAAAAGATATTGAAACCTCTGGGACTCGAACCCAGGACCTCTTGCTTTCCGGGCAAACGCGCTAACCACTGCGCCACGGTGTCGATATCAAATTCGGTCATTTTTAACTGTATCGTACTTCGATTAAGAACCACCCACATTATCTTAATTTTCTTAACGCATATATATGCGCATATTTTCGATTGAGTTTCGCTTATATTGTCTTCATTTAATTAAATATTACAATTTGAGGTTTTACTCTTAAGTTAAAATAAAATATTTAAAAAGTTATTGCTTGATGAGCTGATTTTGTGTATTCTTGACGGCAAGATAACCAAAAATCTATCAATGGTCTTAGTCTTGTGTCAAATATATCCTTGAGTGATGTGTCAGTTGACAGTTCAATTAACGAGTCGACATCTGAATCTGGCAATCCATGGCAAATTAGTTTCGGAATCTAACTTGAATGTAAATGGGTTTCTTACCCAAGGTTTGTTGCTGTCGATTGGAGGAAAATATTCTTGAAGATTCCTCTCCAGTTAAAATAAATGTTCTTTAATTTGAGTTAAGATGTCTTGTGGCAATGCAATCATGTTGTACTCTTTTTGTATTTCACTCAAAATACTAAATGCTTTAAAGTTCCCTGTTTCCGCGCGTTGTGCCCACACATTAAGCTTTTTTTCTTACAGCTTCCACCTTGTCTTAAAACAAGGCGGGAATGTTGCGACCCGGTATTTTATTTTGATGGCCCGGTACCGGGTCGCGACCAGGCAAATGGGAAATCCTGTCCTAAAGTATATAAAAAAAAATACATAGACATACTTTCTGTGTACCCTTACCAAGACGTTATGTAATTTTATGTACATACATAAATTGTTTGTGTTTTATATGAACAAAGAAGGCGTTACAAAATTCTGCGTGGACACTGACACTCGAATAAACATGGGCCATTTTCCGGCACTATTTGTAGCGAAGACTAAATCAATTTACAAATTGATAAAACAAATCAGCATAATCCATGGTGCGAATATAAAACATATACATATATGAAAACCTTACATCATTATATAACTTTCAAGGATACAGCTGAAGCAAATGATTTTCTACCACCTCATGCCATTGAGAAGCATTATAAACAAACACAGCATAGAAATAATATGTTTTTACCTGGAAAGTGACAAAAACAAATTTTACTATACTAGTTAATCTCAGCCAGAGATTGTAAGTCACGTCATCAGTCTAGTATCTTCCGTCTTTTACATTATCAAACAAGACACATGAGAAGGAAGAGGAGGAATGTCGATGACGCTTGTACGAGTTCTCGCTGGGACTAGTTTAACACTACAATTACTAACGTAATGGTTAGTCTAGTGATGTAAGTGGCAACACTGCCATATTTCCTCAAATATTAGTTAAATAAACATTAATCAATTATCGAGATTTGTTTTAGGGGTATCACGCCGTTTTGGGCTTCCTCCTCCTTTAGTCAACGCTTCGGACACCATTACAATGTCCATCATCAGGACAGATGTGCAGATTGTGGTGAAGTGTGTATTTATACAAGTATGTTGAAGTTGAAGTGAGTCATTCAATTTAAATTTTTTTAAGTACGTAATTAATCCATTTAACACAAGACAGGCATAGACAAGCCATTGAAAGTCATAGGAAAACACAGAAATTTGACAGCCAATAAGGCACGACGGACGCATTCCGATATCTGATGAATTTTGCCTTTTTGTCTTAATTATCACGTAAGGCCGACTTCTATTGACTTGATCACCTTCCAAAACAAATCCACATTGTTTTTTAAATCATTAAAGAAAACAAATATTAACAATTCGGTACAGCAACGCAAGTGAACATAACCGGCGAATACTAATAAAGATTCAGGCAGACATTTACATGATTAGAAAGAGGCGGCCCATAGTAATTGTTAACAAATACTGGACATGTCCAAGCCAAAGTGCTAATATTCAACATATTCATGAGCAAACAGCAGATGCCTGAATCGTAATGAGGAAACGAGATGGACCAACAGAATATAATTTTTTTTCTAGCCGGTCGGCGGAATGCGAGATCTGGTATATAAAATTATACACCATTTTTAAGGTAAATACGCATAGTTCTGCAAACATGGCTCACATTGCGCAAACAATTTCAAGGTGTAACTTGACGAAATATTAATGTGACTTGTTACAAGATAAATTAATATATTAAAAAAAATATGTAACAATTATCTAATTTACGGTTGCATTATTTTACTTAAGGTTGCTTATGATTTGCATTCAGCTTTCAATTTTTAATGTTTTACAATAAGAACATAAATACTATGGCTGCTTGATCTTTATAGAATTATTTTAAACATGTTTCCATGTTCTGCTGCTGCTAATGAAAATTGGACAACATTATTAATCACTAAACACTTGACACTGCAGCTCAAAATACTACTACATAATATCGATGGCTTAAAGTTAAACAACGTTATCTACCAAAAACATACAAATAATTCTAGGTCAAGAAGTCCAACAATGTTATCCACTAAAAAACACATGATACAAATAATTCCAGGAAACATTAAAGTCACACAATGTTACCTACAAAAAAAACATACAAATAATTCTAGTTCTTAAAGTCAAACAATGTTAACTACAACAAAAAAACATACAAACAATTCTAGTTCTTAAAGTCAAACAATGTTAACTACAACAAAAATCATACAAATAATTCTAGGTCAAGAAGTCCAACAATGTTATCCACTAAAAAACACATGATACAAATAATTCCAGGAAACATTAAAGTCAAACAATGTTACCTACAAAAAAACATACAAATAATTCTAGTTCTTAAAGTCAAACAATGTTAACTACAACAAAAAAACATACAAACAATTCTAGTTCTTAAAGACAAACAATGTTAACTACAACAAAACACATACAAATAATTCCAGGAAACAATGAAGTGAAACAATGTTACCTACAAAAAAACATACAAATAATTCTAGTTCTTAAAGTCAAACAATGTTAACTACAACAAAACACATACAAATAATTATAGGTCTTGAAGTCGAACAATGGAACTAGCATTATTGATCCCTTCGGCACCGGTGCATAGTCGGGAAACACGCCAAACGCGTGCCCAACATTTGTACACGGTTGACATTTGTCACATGAGAACGGGTCGTTTTGTCGACTCGTTCTTGTGTTCAACAGTTCGGCTGTGGAATGATTTGCCGGCCTCTGTGTTTCCTCCTTCCTACAACATGGGTCTCTTCAAGACCAATGTTCATTCCTTCCTCTCCTCAAAAAGACCCTCCACACAGCATCCTAGATCACATAGGCCCTGAGGGAAATCATTTTCCTCAGGGCCTCCTGTGTGGAGTTAATGTAAAAAAAATAATAAATGGTTATCAACTAAAAAACATACAAATAATTCCAGGGCTTAAAGTCAAACAACATTTCTACAAAAAAGCATACTAATAATTCAATCATTCTCTCTCGATCCGGCCTGCCATGCAGCTGGTGGGCAGACGCTTCTGCCGCCAAGACCCGGACAAACCTCACCCCTTTGATTATATAAATGTCTAGATATAGCGCTCGAGTGACGAAGCGCCAAAAAAAATATCTGCCAAATGTTGGCAGTTAAGCTCGGCCTGTCCGCTCAGTGGCGACACTATCGTTGTACGGTAAACACGTGTTGTGTGACATTTGAAAATAACGATTTGCGCTATATCAGTGTGCAGGAATTACATAGGACGATTGAAAACAACTAAAAATGTTACCTATCATCGGTTAATAACCTTTAAATAACCATTCAGTTAAAGAAACTATTCAGTTTTAATAGTGTAATTTGGTCTTAGGACAACGCCGTTTGACCCCATGTTTTGACGCCATGTTTACAGGGTTGCCTGTTCTTCAAATTAAATTTTCCCGATAATTATTTCGAAGTAAAAACCGATCAGATTTACGGTCTTCTGCATCAAGTTAATTTGATAAGTTTGGCCGTGGAAAAATATTTGGCCTTAAGATATCACTATAAGACAAAATTGGATAATATTAACCGGGATGTAAAATCTATACGAAAACTGTTTAAAAAACAAATTAAAAGGGAAGGTCATTAAGAATAAATAATAACTATCGATAGCTTTAGTTTTAAAAAGTTGCATTGTCTTTTTTAGTGTGACAAGATAGTTTTACCATTTTTAGGGATTTACCTGGATGTGGGCCACCTTCTTTATTTGATGATGATAAAAATTTAAATTTAGACACAACGATACCTGCCGGCCAGTTGGCAGCGTCTATGAATGTATCTTTCTTATTTTCTGTATTTCTTATTTATTTTTTAAAAATAATCAAACAAAAATAAATCTCTTTTAACAATGATTTTCTTTTCATTTATATATATGTATATTTATATGTATGTATATTTATATATACTTAAATATACATTATATATATTTATATGTAGAAAACTATCTTACTTAAATGAATTCAAAATTAAACGAATTATAGGTCCCGCTAAACCGAAACATATTTTTTACCCACTTTTATGGGAAATACTCGGGAACTGGTATCACTCATCACGCCTACAGTGACGTTGAGCACTTAACGTTAACAATATAAGTTACCTATACTTGTGTGCGTGTGACGCACACAAGCGTTTCAAATCTGGCCTGTTCTTTTTTTCGGAGTTACAGTGCAACACTCTATCTAGACATTTATATAATCAAAGCCTCACCCCATGAAACCATGCACTACTCAGCAATTCAATTCAAACCAAAATCGCATGATTTAGATCACATGATTAGATCACTCATGATTTAGATCACTCAGAAATATTTTGGTAGCTTTAATTAAATAATCGACCACCATAATAACACAGCACAGGGTATCAGCCTAGCATGGTGGTCGAAAAATCCACAAATAATGTAACCATAGTATGCAATGAAAAAAGAAAAATTAAAATTAAAAAAATGCAGGTAGAATGCACATTTGCCTTTAAAAGAATCAAGTGTCTTTTTATAAGCCAAGAAAAAATAAAGTATCAGGCCTATAAAAACTACTACTAAAAGTTAAAAATCTCTTACTTACATGGTTTTATTGTATAATGTGGAAAATTTAAATCTTTAGAAAATGATTGTAAAACATTTACATATTTGTGCCTGAGCTTCGCCAAATAAAATAGAACATGCTTTTTGGGGATGATATTTTCACGAATAAATCAAAAAGGGCGGCTGGTATTTTTAAATTAGCCTTTTCGGTGGCGGTGTTTGCTAGTGAGCCGTCAGGTCTGGTAAGAGGCGGCAGACTGGATTTGCAGAAATTGCGACCTATTGAGCCCGCAAGCGACCAGAATTGCCTGCTGCCATGCGGGCATGCAGCCAGCTTTCTGCTGATCTGCTGGTCGTGCTCAAATTTTGATCTATTTATGATTCTCTTGGTTTCCTTTGCCATTTTGTTGTAAGCTGTTCTGTCTTCGAATGTTCTAGATGTGTTGTAGGCTCGGTAAGCCGCGTTTTTTCGTCGCACTGCTTCAGCGCATTGTCGACTGAACCACGGCTTTGAGCCTACACCAGTTTCCTTAACAGTAGATTGGATGAAGCCATCCATCGCGGATGTGATGACTTCACCAATTTCCTGGGCACATCTTGAGGAATCCGAAGTCCGAAAACAGATAGCTGACCACGGGAAAGCATTAAAATGTGCCCGCAGACCGAACCAATCTGCTGACCTATAGTGCCACACTTTTCTCTTCAGCCTCTCGTTTGGTGGTCTGAAGTTTACAGGGATTGATGTCGTCACCAGGCAGTGGTCGGACGATCCTAAAGGCGCTGTGACCGTGTGGCACAGTAGTTAAAAATAGGTCTAACAGATTGAAACGGTGAGTCTGGACATCAGGAACTCTTGTGGGCTCCTGAACCATTTGCTCCAATCCATAGCAAAGGGCAAAGGATTCCGCTTGGCGTCCAGCCGAGTCTGTTGATACTGAGAACTTCAACCAAGGTTCGTTATGAACATTGAAGTCCCCCAGGACCACAAACTCTGCCGTAGGGTAGCGGGGCAAGAGGTCATCAATGGTGTCGCTTAAGTGTTTGAAGAGCTTGTACGTGTCTGATTCGCCAAGGTTCGGTGAGCGGTATAAACACGCGTAGAATCTTACCGTACTGGCAAGATTGACGCGTACCCACATTACGTCGAATCTGGAGCTTTCCAGATTCAACAGTCGCACACAGTTGACGTCAGCTCGACTATAGAGACAGACACCTCCTTTAGGTCTGAACTTGCCTGCGAGGGTGAAGCCCGGGCAGTCCAGATAGGAGGCGTCTACAGGCTCAGCTATCTGTGTTTCAGACAGGAAAAGCAGGTTGGGGCGTTGAGAAAAAAGATGGTGGTGGACAGAGTTTAAATTGGTGTGCAGGCCGCGAATGTTGGTGTAATTCACCAACAGTTTTGGCCTGCACCGGGGATGCCTACTCCTCGCCGCTGAAATGACGTTAATTGTTGATGGTTGTATATTCATGATTTTATTTGTAGGGTTATTTGAGTGTGATATGAGAGGAAGGAAGGTCTGGGAGGGAAAAGGTAAAGGGGTGGGTAGGATGCTGGGGTTCAGAGTTTCCAGGAGTGACGGACGTATGTATCCAACCCACCCACTGCGGTGCAAGGCGATGGGCAGGGAGAGTCCGGCTGGAGAGGTCGCCTAATGCGCCCCAAACGCTACTGCTGGGTCCCCTCCGGTCACGAACCAGCACAACAGCAGCGGTGGGGTTTTTACACTCGTTGATGGGGCAGCCCACCCTCAGTCGTGAGCCTGAGGGTCGGGCCCCTGTACTACCGAGCGGCCCGAACAGCGGTAACCGGTTGTAAAGGGTCTCCCTCAACCAGCATCTCCCAATCCGGCCCGCCACGCAGAAGGTGGGCCGACGCACCCGCCATCAAGACCTGGACAAACTTTACCCCAAAAACCCGGGCACCCCTGCTAAGTCACCAAACGTAGCGAACCACTTGGGGTGACCTGTGGCAGAGGTGTTGGTCATCCAATAAATGGTTCCCAGGGCGGCGGTACCCATACCCGCCTACCAAACATTGTTTGACTTTAAGACCTAGAATTATTTGTTTGCTTTTTGTAGATAACATTGTTTGACTTTAAGTTCTGGAATTATTTGTATCTTTTTTTTAGTAGATAACATGGTTTGACTTCAAGACCTAGAATTATTTGCGCTTTTTTGCTAGATAAAGTTGTTTAACTTTAAACCCCCGATATCTTCCAAACTACTCTTGAGGATGACCATGAACTATGAGGTAGCATTTAAAAAAAAAAATTCTTTATTCATTACATAAATATTATGGTTACATTAATTAGTGGATTTTTCGACCACCATGCTCATGCCTGTGTTATGGTGGTCGATTTAATTGCGCTTTGTTGAAAGCTTATTTACCCCAGCATTATTAAACCGAAACATTTAAAAAAAAATCTCATTGAATGTTCAAATGACCATATTTTGTGCTTTTGATTGACTTGACAATAACTTCTTGATTGAATGCACAAACTGGAATGGTGTAGAACATAGATTTCATGAACTGGTTTGCTTTAGTTGAATCCGAGGTAACAGATGTGTATACAACATTAAAAGCCAAATCAAAGTTCAATAATGCCTGCTATGTGTGTCCCACTTTTTTTCAAGTATATATTGTTGGGGACCTAAATCTTCAATAAGGTATCCCTTTCATTGCAAGAGACAAGGTGCCACTCCCAGCCAATATAAAGGTCTGAAAAAATCCATTGTCTGAACCTTTTAGAGAGTTGTATTATCGAATGCATTAGTGTCAATATTGTTAGGCAGAATGTACTGACTGCAATACACACTTTGTCTTAATGTGAGACACTCTGATAAGTAAAATTATTATGCTATTCGCTAATTGGAACATAACTTTTTTACGAAAAATAATGTAAAACTTTATTACATGATAAAAATTCATAGCTACAGACCCCGGCGTTGCATGGCCTTTATATGCAGAGTTTTGCGAAATTAGATGTAGACGGTAATTTTTCTCTTATTTTGAATGTGTGCAAAAATTCATCAAGAAGTATCAAAATTCTACCTTTAAGAGGTGGGAAAGGGGGACGGGATGGTTTTTGAAATCTCATTTTTTAATTGTGACCTTCCTTTTGTCTTGATGCAAAATTTCATAATCTTGGAATAAAACTGTAGATTTGTATAAAAAATAAAGTTATACGACCACCGACACTTTTTTTTTTTTTTGTGTGAATACCTCACTAGAGTCCCAGCGGCTCCCCTCTGGAGCCAGTGAGACTATGGCATCTCCAATTGGAGTATATTGTAAGTCTGAAGGTAGTGGGGAGGGGAAGGAGATGGGGAAGAGGAAGGTGGGGAAATACCTGGCTATTCGAATCTGGTTACCAAAGACGGCTAAAGTCATTTCAAGCAACGTTTCAATTCCGAATGGTGGTCTTACACTAAGGAGATACTGGGAGCATCTTCCACTCTATATATATTTTTTTAAAATTGTGAAATAACACAAATTAACCAAATAAAATTTATTTGCCCACGCCGGGATTCGATCCCGCGACCTTCGGATTGCGAGCCAAGGCCTTACCCCTAGATCACGCCGGCTGTCAAAAACTCTGACATCCAGACGCACATGACATGTCCATTGGAAGAACTAGGCATCAGCAATAGACTCTCAACTATCTGCCTACAACGTATTTTAAAATACTTTGGACATGTTGCTCGTCAAATTGAGGATTCCAATTTGAAGAAACTCATAGTCACTGGCAAAGTGATGGGAGAAGCGAAGGAAGGTCACCAATGCGCTGAAGTGACCAATGGCATCTGGTACATCGGTGTCTGCAGCTCTCCAAGCAGCACAGAGCCGCGAGGATTGGAGGAGCCTAGTCCACCGTAGAAATTGAAGTAGGGGTAAAACAAGATAATCAAAAAACTATTTCCTACAAGCCCAGAACATCCACAAAAAACTATTTCCTACAAGCCCAGAACATCCACAAAAAAAACTATGTAGGGAAACAAAACTATTAATTTAAAAATAAAATAGAATACTTAGTTTTTACCACTTTTATTGTTCATAAAAACCGACTTTAATAAAAATATTAACATTAAGAAAACTATATGAATACAATACATGCCTCCTTATACACAAATAAACAATAAACTCGTACATACAAACAAAGAATTCATTAAAACGTCCCAAGTACACAAACACTTTACAGGACAACACGATGACATACATTTAAACACCATCCACACTAATTATGAAACAATCCATTGGTTACGAGGGGGGGAACTTATAAATATAATTGCCTCCCAAACGACATTAAAAACGAAAAAAGCTAGGTAAATAAAATAAAAAAATTATATTTATTCTTGATAAACAAAATAATGAAATAGAATAGCGCTGTATTGAAATATTTAGTTTAGTTTAATGTGTTTAATTATTTCTAGTTAAATGAGTAAGAATGTAATTTTCTTCTTCCTGAAAAAAAAAAAAAATCAATCCTCAGCAATGAGAAACCGACAAAGAATAAGACATATTTAATGTTCCTATTAGAACTTATGGTAATGCAAACAGTATTATTGCAAACCATATAGTAAAATTTAACACATCAGCATCTGATGTACTGCTGATGCAAAAGAATAAATATAATTTGTGCGCATGTTTGGCACGTGTTTGCATAGGTTTATTTATAAGTATATTTTGCTAAATAGAAACAAACATGAATGAGCATCACACATCAGGTTTCATAGAAACAATGGATTTTAACTAATTATCAATGCAAGAGCACATCATCAGATTATAATAGCATGTATTATGAATACGCGAAAGAATTTAAAAAATGTAGCAACCTACAAAGACATACCAGGTTATCAATTTGCAAGTATAATTTTCATCTCTGATTCAATGCTATAGGTACGCAGAATTCTTTTAGATGTAAATAAGTACAGATTTGCAGAGTCATGTCATCATAGAGTTGGATCTTTTAGGATTAAGTTTAAAGATTTCATCATTCCGAATTAAGATTAAAGCACAGCTTTGCAATTATTAAAATAATATATAATTAATTACTTACAAATGCTTATCATGCAATGTGATTTATTAAATGATTTACTTTTCTATCTCATTGCAACATGTCTTGATGTCAAATATACAAACAGCTATATATCTTTTTTATTTATTTGCACAGTGTGACAGTTTGTGCGTCTCATATAAACAGGTCAAAATAAATACATACAAAATTTAAATACATATAAAGATCTTTATTTGATATTTGGCTTGGTCTATTTCGAAATATCGCTCAAATATGCCAAGCCAAATAACGCTGGCGGTTTTATAGCTAGGTCTGTCGGCCCCATAATACAGGTAAACTTCTGAATAAGGAACTCCAGTGAAAAATATTATCGCTTTAAAAAAATATGTTCATGTAGACCAATAAACGCTGATTCTGAATATATAAGTTTTATTTCATAATATTAAACGTAGAGTTCTTAAAAAAATATTCAAAAGTGCATTTTTAAACCTCTCGTTAAAACACACTGTAAAGTTGGTATTACTGAATGGTAAGTGCTGACGTCACGCGTCACCAGTCATTGTATTGAAATCTTTGATTATGTAGGTATGACATAAGCCATCAGTATTAACAACATTTCATGTTATTCGTTATTTCATACTGTTTATAGAGATTTAATTGTTGTGTTTATTGAAATAATATTTAAGCCTAAATAATTCAGTATCAAAAATAGAGGTATCTCTATTAGTTTATTTCTATTATTTAAAATATTGAAAAACTACTGCACAAAAAAAATAGTAATGCTACTTCTAGGGAGAATGCTTTGAATAACGGTATTCAAAATGGCGGTACTTGATCAGCTGATTGCCCAATCCTATAGTAATTTTTCAGGAGTGATGACGTCACACGATTCACCATACATACGGTGGTCTTAGGGGGATCGTGAAAAATTAAAACTTTGACAATTATTTTAACTATTAAAACTAACTCTAAAAATAAAAAGAAAAATGCAGTTATTTAAGATAGAAGGTCATTATTCATTAAAAAAAAAAAAAAAATTGTACTGGAGTTCTCTATTACTCAACATAAATACCCCTGCATGTAAATATATTTAACCACATTAACAATGTAAAATTTGAAATAAACTTAGGTATTGGGGAGGGGAAGGAGATGGGGATAGGAAGGTGGGTAAGAACTCGGCTATTCAATTCTGAATGGTGGTCCTACACTAGGGCGATACTGAGAGTATCTTCAACTCTGGATCGTGCCAAAAATACACTATTTATTATTTTAAATGAATAAATTCTGAAATAACACAAATTAATCAAATAAAAATTAATTGTGCATGCCGGGATTTGAACACACTGCCTCCGGATTGCCAGTTGAGAGCCTTACCCCTTGACCACGAAACCTGTCATCTTAACGTATATAAATGAATGTTTCTTTGTTTTTCTTATTTATTATTTCGTTGTTTTACAATTTTTAGAGAAAAAGGTGTCCTTGAACCTGGGAGGGGGAGTGGAACTCTGGAGGGGGGTTCGCCGGAGGGGGGGAGAGGGGAACCTGAGAGGGGGGAGGGGAACTCCGGAAGGGGGTTTGCGAGATGGGGAAGGGGGGTGGTGGGGTGGGGAGAGGGATGGTGGAGGAGGCGGAGTGGGAACGCGAGAGGGGAAGGGGACGTGGGAGAGGAAGGGGGGGCAGAAGGGGAACGGGGCGAATGGGAAAGGACGTGCAGGGAGAAACAATTTCTTTATTAAATGGCATAGCAACGCATATTGGGAAGCAGCTAGTAGTTAATATTTTTTGTACTTACTCTGAGCAATAACACACTGCTCAACTAATCGCACCTTTAGCACCGTAAGGAAGGGTTAATATGAAGATGGGGCATGATATATTGTTGCAATTACCATCACCAGACTTGCCCAATTTTCTTCCCACGGGAGAGACAGTATGATGAATACTTAGTCATTTCTTAAATTGATAATACCGACACTGAGTTCACTGGTTTAAAGAGTTAGCTTATAAACTGCACATTTTTAATGGAATGAAATGAATCACTTAATTGTACGGTCATTTTACATTGTTGAATCAACTCACGGGTTTCTTTGTGTGTCCCAATTTTTTCAACGGAATAGATGCCATCAATATATTCTTAGTAATAGGGATATGGTAGAAACAAAGGGCCCACTTTATTTTGTGGTCGGACTTTATTAAAATATTATTTCTGATAGTTTTAGATTATCGCGTTGTAAAGTTAGTATGTAATTATAGTATTTTTCAATTACTAGCAAGCACCCGGCATGCGTTGCAATGCCACTCGAAGAAAGAAAACACCACGTTATCCGCCCCGGGCTATTGGTCCGTTAGGCACAAACTTCTCCCCGTTTGGGGACATTCCACGGGGAGCCATAGAGCTACAACAATATTCAATATTTTTGTGACAGTATCCTTCGTAATTTTTTTCCCACGGTCGGGGGTAGTGTCACCCCCCCGTCGGGTGTCACCCGGGGTGCCCTCGCTACGCCACTGCCCCCGGACACCCTGTATAGAAATCTTCACGGACGCGCACATAACAAAACATCAAAGTTTCATCGCATTCGGATCAATGGTATAGGAATAAATACAGAACAAACAAAGAAACATTCAGTTTTATATAGAAAGATTATTTTCAGTAATACATGATGTAAACATAAAGCTTAATACAACAACAATGTTACAGTTTTCACAGTCCTGCTCACTAGGGTTTCCTGTAGGCTGCCTGTATTTTTTATGTTTAATTTCTAGTTGTATTCTAATGTTTGCAAGTTTATTGTCACTCTGTTCTCTCAGCTATGTTTTAATTTCAGTTTTAAGAGTTTTTTTTTTTGGATTTGATAGAGCATTATATAGTAGTTTCGTAGGATGAAATTTTATATTTCTCCATCCAAAAGATGGGTAAATTTTCGGGATTAGTGTCCATGGTTATTACGAATAATTTTTAGAAAAAAACTTTAGATTCGCCTTAATCACTATAAAAGGAAACTTTTTGCATCACGGCCGGTGGAAAATAATGCATTTTAATTTTCAATTGCGTTAAATAAAATTTCACTTCGCGAACCGATATTGTGACAACCCGGCGGCCATTTCGTCACTGTTGTGTTGGTATCCCTGATACAAACAAGAGCTAGATACGATTGTAGCCGACTTCGTGGGATAAAAATGAAAAGGCGCGCAATTTGCATTTAGTCCACCTCACGGATAATACGGAACTTTGAGGTTAAACTACGAAAGCTGCATGTCATCATAATTTTTAAAAAACATCCCAGGTTTTGAATGGTTTGTTTGGCAAAGCAGGGTTTGTTTAGCGGGCTTGTGTATATTATCTTTATTTTTAAAAAAAACAGCCTACGTTTTTGAATGGTTTGTCTGGCAAAGCAGGGTTTGTCTAGCGTGCTTGTGTATGTTATCTTTACTTTAAAAAACAGCCTACGTTTTTGAATGGTTTGTCTGGCAAAGCAGGGTTTGTGTAGAGGGCTTGTGTATATTATCTTTATTTTAAAAAACATCCCAGGATTTGAATGGTTTGTCTCCATTCCAGTGCCTGATTAGAGGTTCGTTTACATTATATTATTAATTCTGTTTTTCATAATTACGCGCCTTATCATTTATCCCACAAAGTCGGCTACAATCATATCTAGCTCTTGTTTGTATCAGGGATACCAACATAACAGTGATGAAATGGCCGCCGGTTGTCACAGTATCGGTTCGCTAAGTGAAATTTTATTTAACGCAATTGAAAATTAAAATGCATTATTTTCCACCGGCCGTGATGCAAAAAGTTTCCTTTTATAGTGATTAAGGCGAATCTAAAGTTTTTTTCTAAAAATTATTCGTAATAACCATGGACACTAATCCCGAAAAATTACCGTCAGATTTGTGTGATTTTTATGGCTGTTATTTGCTTTTTCTATATACAACGTACATTAAATGCATAAATAAACATGCGTACTTGCAGGACTTCGTGTTAAAATCGATTTAAACTGAAATATGTGACAGTAAATATGTAAAAATCACACAAATCTCACAGGAGATAACGTCCATTATCCAATAACGATCCCACAAAAGATACGGAATCGCTCGGCTGATTGAGTATTTAAGCTTTATGCTATTTATCTATTCAGATATGTTTTTTAAGTAGTAAAAAATTGTAACCATTTCATTTAGACAATGTAAAATCCCTATACGAGTATAAAATAGTAAAATAAAAATAATTAAAAATTGTCAATAACTATAAAATACGTTTCTAGAATTATTGGCTTGCCATTCTGTTATCTCGCACAGAATCCACAACAGTAACAATTCAATGGTGAAGGTTGGTTGGTTAGTCAGCAAAAAAATAATTTGTATAAAATACTAACCAAGACGCCAAGCACATTCTGTGGCACTGCGAGTTGATGAAGGAAGCACGAGAGGAAATGTTGGATGGTTTGCGCGGAATAACAAGACCAGCGTGGAATGCTGACCTTGTGTCGAACAAAGAGAATTTCGAATGCTTGAAAAAGTTTGTCAAGTCCTGGGTAGAGAGATGGCCTGTACTTAGAGTCGCCGACCTAGACTAAATTCATCTTTGTTTCAGGTGCTACACGTATTGCTCCCGTCTTCTTCGGTCCTCCTCTATTACTCTTTATTTAGTGAATATGCTTTGAACTATCTATAATATAACTTATGTGACCTATAAATTACTGATTATGTTTGACTATTTTTTTTTCTTCTCTGGTCTCTGCTAACAATGATTTATGTTTTTACCTCGATAGGTCATCTTGGTGAGCGATGGTAGTGATGACAGTATCGCTCGATACATTATCACTCTGTACTGATTCTGAAATTATGTTTTACATGTATAAATGCTCTTATTATTTTCTATTTTTCTTGATTAGTTTTGGTTTTCATTCTTTGGTGGCGCAACTGAACTGTGCATGTTATGTATCGTCATTCCCCCATAGAAAGGGGGTGGGATAGACCCTGTCCATGCACATTGCCAGGCGAACATACAACAGAGCGGTCTTCCCGCGATCCGCCCGCGCCTCCCCCATCGACATGCGTTGGCCTGAGGCGTAACCGTGCGGTCTCGATGTCCTTCCGTCCCCCCTCCGGTAACCCGACGCTCATCTTTCCTCAAGGTCTTCAAAAACTTCCCCTTCTCTCCCAAGTACATTTCTTCGAGGCAAAATCGGGGAACCGGCTAAAGGACGCGGACTTCGAGCATCGTCTGCGGTTGGGCCGATAGCTATACGCATTCTCATTGGGACTGCCCGGTGGTCTATGGAATACTTTCTCTGGCTTTTTTTTTTAAATATATTTTATTTTATTTCCGCTACTATAGTAATTACTTACATTATAACATAATCATATAACTGTTTTTTCCTCATTACTTATTTTATTCACAGAAGGTTTCTTCGACTGGTCATAGCCGTTATTTTTATTTTTCTTTTTCTTTTACTAACACTATTATCTCTTTTTGATGTTACCTATTTCAGAAGAATTATTCCACGGGCTGCTACTTCTATTTATCTTTTGTATAATGTTAATGTAAGTACTTGCATACTGCTTACTAACCCCGTATGCATGGACATTGGAGGGTCTAGAGTCGTTCAAATAAATGTAGCTTCGTTCAAAAAAAAGTAGAGTCTTGACGTGTGCGGTGAAGGAGGAAACCATATGTTTCCTTATAACGCCGTTGGGAAAGTGGTGGGTCCCCTCCAATGTATAAAATAATGCAAATAATTATAATTACCATAAAAACCGATAAACATACTCATTTGTTATTGCAGATAAAGCGTGCACATAAATGCACGCCAATATATATAATTTTTTATATCAATAAAAATACATACACGATTGCTTGCAAATTCAATCGTAAATAATAATGTACAAGCTGAACACAAATACAAATTATTATTGAAACGTAGCAATGGAATGAATACTGCCAGATATGGTAGAGGGCAAGTCACACATATCTTACTCAGTTATTTAGCTATTAAACCATAAAAGTAAGGCTTGGTGCTTGCGCAACCATCGTTGTATGAAGTAGTTGTCTGCAAGTATATTTTGAGCAACACTCAAAACACTTATAAATAATATTTTCACTTTTGTCAGAGATACAGGATGCATACTTTCAAGTTTAGAGTGTGTGTTTCGCAACATAAAAAGGAACTCCACCCCATTTTTATTTATTAATAATGACGAATGTTTTAATTTTTTGATGCCCGCTAAAACTCCCGTGACGTCAGAAGGAGCCATGTGACATCCACCAGTAACTTACTTTTATTACCAACACGTTAAACTCGGTGCATCTATGCTCAATAGGTACCTACTAAACTGGGGAGATTTGGCCGGTCTCATAATAATATTAGTTGTTCCATTTCTTTTAGTATTACGGTGAGATACATGATTTAAGCAGTGTTAGAAAGATATAACACCACGCCTTGTATTTATTTATTATTACAAAAGCTTACAAAAATAAAGAAAATTCAAAATATTTGTCAAAGTTTGTGATATTTTTTTTTGGTTAAATGGAATGAAAAAAAGTGAATAAAGTAAGCAATATTAAAAGCTGAAAGAGTCTTTCACCTGCTTTCAAAATCGGTAATTCTTTTTGATAGACAAAAAAAGGTGAATCTATCAGATTCACAAATTTCTGATACAAAACATAAAATTTTTCATACAATAAATACTCCGGCGTGACAGCCAATCCAGTGATCCCAACATAAAGAGGTGTTTAATTTGATGGTGTTTTATTCACTTTTAAAATGATTATTTATAAATTCAATATATATTAAAAATCAGCGTTTGTTAATCTAGCCATGTTTTTCAACAGAGTTCCTTAGCCTTTTAGATGAGATAAAAAGATTTAGACCAACAGCAACACAGCTTGCCGTTTGAACTGTGCTTCATTGATGTTAAACCTTTTGTTAAACATATCGATATTCGATAAGATTGTCTAGATATAATTTACTTGTTATAAACCCTTTTGTTTCATAACGCTGATGGATTTCATTCGTTTTGTGCTCCGATTATCATACGGGATCGGAGGAACCCTGATTTTGGACTTCCGCACAATAAGGGTGCCTACCTACACGGAAAACAAGTGTCAAGCGCTTTATCGTCAGTCCGTTGCTAACCACCGATCGTATCGTGACATTTCGCACCACGCCGAAGTGTTATTCATCATATCGTCACATAAAGTGTAAATCCTACCGTCTTATTTCGTATACTTTGTGTGAACGCGTGACTCAAACTTTACCGAAGTTCTAACAATCAAATAGAACAATCTCGAACGCTTATGGACATCTATGACTGTCACCAAGCCAGAAGACAACAGACGTGAGTACCACTTAATTGTGATATACCTTTCTTGTTTGGTGGTTGGGCATAACTTATCGAAATCCATAAGCGTCTTAGCAAGAGTAGCCGCAAGGTTACCCTCATCACCATGCCCCGTGCGTGATCATTTTTGGTGCCGAAACCAGGGAACCTTTAGATAAATTCTCATAATAAATTCTTTCTTTGGCAAAACGAAAGAATGCTATGAAATATTTACGTGAATTGAAATGTCATTTCAAAGAACGAATTCAAACAATGAATCGTAGAATTAGTTTACACAGTTCTTATTTATTAACGACCTAACGGGTATTTAAATTATATCGAATTCTACTTTTTAATTCATAAAGTTTTCCTGATTATTTCGTTAGTACATTTGTTTATTAAAAAAAAAATGGCTAGTACTTTACAAGGCTTGCGTAGAAGACGGAACGTAGCCATTAGCAGAATAAACAAGGTGTATGAGGTCGGTCAAAGCGTTTTGCAAGATGCAACCAATTACCCATTATTTTTAGCGTATTATACGAGGTTGCGAAACATTGTTAATGATTTTGAAACCGTTCACGCTAACATCTTAGCTTTAGATGAGGCAAACAAGGACATTGAAAATCAAGTTCGCGAAGCTTTTGATAATGTTTATTTCAAAATCGTCGTAATTCACAAGGAATTAACGAATCAATCTTTCGAATCGGAGCCCGCGAACATTATCGTACAAAACATTTCAACATTTCATGATCAAGCTATCATAACAAAAACGTCATCGCTTATTTGTGACACGATGAAGGCAAAACCTGAAATCAAAGGGTCCTTGACTGCGTTCACTTCAAAGTGCGCGTTTTGCAAGGGTACTCACCATATCGCTAAGTGCAAATCATTTGCACTCAAATCGGTTCAGGAACGTGCTCAATTCGCAAAGGCACACCGTTGGTGTCTGAATTGTCTCACGCCTTCTCATTCTCTCACGAATTGCAAATCTGTGTTTGATTGTCAGAAATGTCATCGTAAGCACCACACTCTTCTTCATAGGGAAGACAACATTTCTGCTGAAGAGGAGTACCAACGACCCACCACATTTGCCATTCAAGGAGCTTCTATTTCAGATCCTCCAGTTCTTTTCCTCGCAAACTTCGGTGACAGATCCATCGTACGTTTGCCCACTGCTCATATTAGTAATCGTGATCCCTCCGGCAGTTTTCAAACGTTTCGTGGGTTGACCGGTTCAGACAGTCAAGCACACTTCGTATCTAATCGCACTGCCGAGCGTCCAGTCAGCTCTCAGAAAATCCGTGGCTTAGGCCAATCTTCTATAACCACGTCAGGCGTCACTAATTTCGATGTCGATGTTAAGGGACAAACTACCTTCAACACGAAGTTACTTCCATCGCCAACGATTCAATTCGACCAGTTATCTTATCATCTGTTCCAAGACATACTTCATGCCGACTCTGACTGTCACAAACTGACAACTGACACAGGAGCGACTGACCTACTTCGAGATGTTGAGATCTTGCCATCTTTACCGAGACCCCAATTAACGAGTGATCTTCACCAGCCTTCAGCTATCAATTCACCATTCGGTTGGCTTCCTCTGGATTCGGTTGGTTTTGCTACCGATCGTGAAACAAACTCCTTCATCGAAACCAACCAGTCTCGTCTTCCAGAAGAAGTCAAAAGACTGAGGGAGTTGGACATATTTCCTCAGTCTTCACAGCCCACTAAACAACGTAGTGACCAAGTGTATCGCATTTATCGCTCACGTGACTTTTCTAGTCAATTTATCGAAACCAACCAGTACCGTCTTCCTGAAAAGGTCAAGAAACTGAGGGAGTTGGACACATTCCCTCAGTCTTCACATCTCACCCCTGAAGAACAACGTGATGAGCAGGTCCATCACACTCATCACTTACGTGACCCTTCGGGACAATTCATCGTAGCCTTACCTTTTAGTGAAAAGGATAAGGATATCGCTTCCCCAGGTTCGCGTGAAGCCTCTTCGCGCATCATCCTTTCACTCGAACATAAACAGACATTAAAGCTCAGTTTACGTGAACCGTACTTCGCTTTCATGACTGACTACTTGCACAGTGGTCACATGACACGTGTTCCTGGAAAAGATTTACTCAAGGAAATGCATCACATACTTCGTCATTGCATTCTTCGTCTGGGCACCGTTACCACTATGTTGCGAATGGTCTTCGATGCCTCGGTGACGGAGGTGAATGAATCATCGTCAAATGATGCCTTCCTTATCGTTCCCAAGCTCCAAACGAACATTGCTGAACTTCTGCAAAACTTTCGTTCACCATCTGTGGTGTTCATTGCTGAGGTGCGGCAAATGTATCGCCAAATATTTCTTCAAGAGCCAAATCACGCGTTCCAAAGAATATTTTGGCGTCATCAATTATCGGAATCTACCCCGGATTACCCATTACACCCTGTGACTTCTGATATCTCTGCCTTTATTCTGTCCTATCGTATTGTCAGATCGTTGACAGAAAAGAAAGGTTACGGATTATCACTCACACGCCACGCGATCACTTTGGACTCAAATATCGATTCTATCGTCATCGGCTGTTCCAGTCTGGAACAAGTTCAACTAACGCAATCCGAAGTCATCGAACATACCAAACGAGGTCAACTTGAACTGCAGAAGTGGGATTGTAGCAAACCGAAACTTCGCGCCTTTCTACCGTCGGACTACTATCTCACTGATGTAATCTTAAAAAATGTTGATCATTCTTTTACTCTCAGAGTATTGGGATGGAAGTGGAGGCCACCGGATGCTTCACCCGATGATACTCGTCACGGGAATCGTTACACCGACCAATTATCGCTTTTGACAGTTATCGCATCTAACCATCGGCGTCAAGCATCATCGGTTGATAATTCATCGGATACCGCTTCACGTGGTCATTCTCCGGCTGATCTAAGCCGTAACGTGTTATGGTGGGCGGAGCCCTCCGGGTTTGTCCAGCCAAACGACTCTTGGCCCATTTTAGATGGCCATGTTAACAAAACTGAACTCCACTCTGAGGAACGAGTTCAATCGTCATTAGTCCAACATGATGATATTCTGCTGGACTTTTATTAAAAAAAATATATCGTTTTCGGAAACTCCAACGCCTTATGGGTTCTTGTTATCTATTCGTACACAACTTTCATAACAAAGCCTCTCGTCGTTCGAATTTTCTACTTAATCATTTCGAAATTCGTATTCTATCTTTAACCAAACATTGGACATCACTCTCTACGGATGAGGTGATTAGAATCATAATTAAAAATCTTGTGCTTATCGCTACGTTTCGTACTTTGAATGGATCTTCTCTTACAAGACCATTCACCAAATCGTATCCATTGCCTAGGCAATGTGACTAATCATCATCGTTTCGCGGTTCGTTTTATTCTTTTTTACGTCTATGTTAATCGTATCATTTAGTTTCTTATCGTCTAGCTTGTCTATATCTCGTTATCGTTTAAAATGACTTCTTTTGCTTCGTCTTCTTTTCATCTACGTCACGTTTCATGGCATTCTGCGTTTCGCTTAACGTTCAACTTTTCTTTAAAATACAATTAGCTGTATTTTGGTGGGCGGAATGTTTCATAACGCTGATGGATTTCATTCGTTTTGTGCTCCGATTATCATACGGGATCGGAGGAACCCTGATTTTGGACTTCCGCACAATAAGGGTGCCTACCTACACGGAAAACAAGTGTCAAGCGCTTTATCGTCAGTCCGTTGCTAACCACCGATCGTATCGTGACATTTCGCACCACGCCGAAGTGTTATTCATCATATCGTCACATAAAGTGTAAATCCTACCGTCTTATTTCGTATACTTTGTGTGAACGCGTGACTCAAACTTTACCGAAGTTCTAACAATCAAATAGAACAATCTCGAACGCTTATGGACATCTATGACTGTCACCAAGCCAGAAGACAACAGACGTGAGTACCACTTAATTGTGATATACCTTTCTTGTTTGGTGGTTGGGCATAACTTATCGAAATCCATAAGCGTCTTAGCAAGAGTAGCCGCAAGGTTACCCTCATCACCATGCCCCGTGCGTGATCACCTTTTATTAATTTCAATCAATATTATTAATAAATCAATTATTTATATTAATTATCACGACTGAAACCGATGGTTCTTGAGGTAGGTAATTAAGTTTAAAAGTGGTTTACTTTTTAAAATCTATGCCTATTAAAAGTGTAGCAGCATGTGGTAGCTCTTTTATACTTTACTGAAATCAAATTTCAAACTGAAATCTGTTAAGTCATAATTAAAGCTCTGTTTTAACTCTTCTCTTTAGAATTTCATCTGCCTGTAAACTTTTTTGTTACATTCCGGTTTAAGATGGTGAATGTGTTGGATTCTTATCTCACAAGAGTTTTTTACATGACCATAGTTCCTACTAAAGCTGCCAAATCGGAATAATCAATATTACAGTATCTATAAGAAAGTTTGAAAAAAAGAATTGTCAGTATGTTGGTAACATTTCTTGGGACAAATTGTATAATTCCTTATTTGAAATTTAAAAAAAAATGTTACGTAAAATGTTTATGGTTGACGTAGGTAGAAATGGGCACCTACTTACAAATCTTATGATTTTGGGAGAAATTTTGGTTGATTTATTAAATAAGAGAAAATTAGAAACAACTTTTTTGGATGCGAGGTCTACTGTTCATAGAAATATTAGTATTTATATTAACCAGATGAGTGTGAATTTAAATTAAAAACGGAACATGCCTAATTATTAACGTACCTACAGATTATGTCATTAAATAAATAATGAGGGATAATAAATTTAGCATTTTTAGTACATATACGTAATCCATACTAGGTATGTAATAATAATTACGAAGACGGAGAAAGTCGGTATGAAATCATAACGTCAGTATATCATTATTTATAATTACGGCTTGCAGTTATCAAAGTTGGAAAACTTCACCAAGAAAATAAGAAGTTAAAAATATCTGACCAAAGCGCAACGTATCTTGGCAAACTCTCGATAAATGATTTCTTCGCAAAGAGGCGTAATTTATTCTCACCGAACGGTCAAACGTTCGCTGGCGTAGACAGCAAACACGCAAAGTAGCACAATATCGTAATATCAACACGAAGAATAAAATAATTCCGAACTTACCAGATGTGAAAAGGGCCACCAGAAAGGGAATATGAGACATCCATGTGGCTATAGCCATTGTCACCTTCAATTTGCGTTAATTACTCGTACTGCACATGTCATCAGGCGTCTAAGTCAATATTTAAAACTCAAAAAACGAAAGTTAAACACACGCATATTGAACTTCACAAACTGGTGTTTGATAAGGGATTCATAATCAACCAGGGCACTAAACCACTATATTATATGTATTGCACGATAATATCACAGCACAAGGAACATAACCATTCCAATTAATTATAAATAATTTGCTAAACGATAGTTTAAAATCACAAAATCAAACGCACCCCACGGCGGAAGGTACGAAATACGCGGACAACTGTCAAAAACTGTGAAAAAGTGTCACTAATGACACTAATGTCACAAAGCGTTCGCGATGCACCTCATTCGCTGTTCGACAACTTCATGCAGCTCGCTGAGCCAATCACACCAGTTCCAACCTTAAAATAGATACTACCGCCATCTGTGTTTTTATCTCCAAACTTATTGATAAAAACTTTTTCACTCAGGGCTGTCACTGCATTTATCGTAGAGAGCGAATTTTGAAATTGAAAACTGCGCACCAAAAGTCCATTTTTGAAAAATAAAAAAAATTACGCAAACATTAAACCGAAGAGCAAGAAAACACTACCGCACATGTTAAATTCATGCTGCACACTGGAATATTAATTATGCGTGAAATACGCGGTTACGTGAGCCCGATCACGTTCGCAAGAATTAATTTACTTGATACCTGCCTTCTCTTCTCGGAACGAATTGAGATGGTAGTAAGTTGGAATTTATTTTCCAAGAAAATTCTTCGTAATATCACCTAATAAATAACGCGCTTTCGATGAAATCGGGTTAATAATTATTGGTTTCAAGGGTTTCATCATCACAATATTTAAAAAGTCTGTGATGTTTTCCTTGCTTGTTATACGGGTACTTTATTAGGGTCAATGATACAATTAATTTTCCTTTCAGAAATTTTTAAAATTAATGTGTTAAGTTCGTGACTCATTGTAATTAAATGCGGTTTTTTCATAACATCTTTATTTCGAAAAAATGTATTGAATGTGTGATAAATAGGTGCGGTACCTACGTATAACAAAATTTACTTCGGCTGGGATTATAATGGACGTATCTACATAGAACAAATAATATAACACTCTCTACTCCATGAATGGATAGGTACTAGGTGCCTACTTAATTAATTTATTGCTTTCTCGTCTAGGATTCTTGGATAAGAGGTAGAAGCTTTTTTCAGTTCCTATCGGTATCAAGCTGGATTCTTAGAGGTTATTTTGGGTAAAAAGTCTATTAATTTTATGTATATAATGGGACTTTTATAATCACATTTTAAGCAAGGTACCTACCCAATAAGTTACTGTGTCTCTTTAAATATTATAATACATTATGTACTATAAACCACTCATATATCTAAATATAAAAATGTATTTATTTTATGTTTAAATAGCTAGGTACAGTATGGGTGTCCTACTGTCCATTGGCCCTGAATAAGATCGCTTCGGGGTGGTGTTATTTATGTCAACTATCAACTCAATAAAATAGCATGCACTAGAAACTAAATTAGTTTCAATGTTAACTAACATTAAATGTCCACCAGGCATCACGTTTTTTAGCCTCTGGCAATACAATATAAAAATGGAATATTGTGATTGTTGTAAACTATACTTTTATTTCTGGTTTCCGTAAAAGTAACAAATGGATTATTTAAAACTATGTTTCATATTTGTTTTTTATCAACTCAAGAGTCAAGTATATTCAGGAGAAATCCAAGGAGTACCAAGCGTAGAGATGGGTAGGTACTGACCCAAGGGTGGATCCAGGATTTTTTTCTGGGGGGGCACAATGGGCGGACGGGCAAAAAAATCAACAATAACTGTTGGAAATAAACTTGAAGTATCATAAGTCAAGTTTATTTCTACAAGTTCATGTATGTATAAGACGGTTTACGAAAGTGTCAAATCAATAGAAAAATTAAATGTTTAATAGAGACAGTTTTCTGTACTGTGATGGAATCTCCACAGTACACAAAAATACCGTTTAGGCCTAAATAATGTTTCAATAAACACAACAACTAAATCTCTATAAAAAGTATGTAAATAAACGAATAAATTAATACGATGGCTTGTGTAATATCATACATTCCCATACAATGACTTTATGGTGAGGTCACTGTTCGACGTGTCGTGACGTCACCGTAAAATTTAAATAATGCCAACTTAACGGCGTGTTTTTACGACCCGATGAAAAATGGACTTTTTAATAATTTTTTAAAAACTCTGCGTTTAATATTATTAAATAAAACTTATATATTCTGAATCAGCGTTTATTGGTCTATATGAATATATTTTTTAAAGCCATAATATTTTTCACTGGAGTTCCTTATTCAGAGCATTTTTTTAAGAAATATGTTCCTCATAATTTAAATGGTTTAGTAAATATCTTGATTTTAAATAATTTATTGTGTTTAGTGACTTTCTTCGAATAATGTTGTTCTAATTATGTTATCGCGCTGCATGGTCACCACATAGAAGAAACAGGTTGTCTAAAAAGAATTAGTTAAATAATATATTTTTTTTATCTTTTAAAGAAAATTATGTTTATTTTTTCAACCCCAGGGTAGACTACTGGTCATTAGTGAATCGGATGGGAATGCAAAGTGTTATTTTGACATCCATATTTTCAAACAATCATATTCATAAATGGTAGAAATAAGAAATGCACACCAAAATTGCATTGCTGATAGCTAGGCTAGCCGCTATCCGACTAGTCCTTACCTACAGTGACTCACGTATGGAAAAAAATATTTGTTTCACGCACTTGTGCGCAAATGGGCTGAGATCATACTGCTAAACAAGTTGTCAGAAATGATAGAATACAGCGAGGGCGTATAGAAGGGAGGTTTAGGCGGTTCAACCCCCCCCCCCCTACCGGCCTCATTGGGTAGGAAAAAAGAGATTAGTAGGTACTCGTATATTAGTAAAATTCAATACAACGATATTATGTGTACCATCAATTTGGCAATGTGATGTAATTAATAAGTTGTGGTAAGTATAGGTCCCAAAAAACTTTCTTATAAATTTTCCTACCCCTGCCCCCCAGGATCGAACCCCTTCCTTAGAGGAACCCCCCACATGAGGTAATTTTTCACAAAAACGCCGCTCTACAAATTATTCAATTGCTATTATTATGTAGGGGAGTGCGTATATTATCGGACAACGTATGGTATCGTACAAGTGTTATTTCTCTTACTGGCGTAAAGATAGGGCGATGCAAGTTAGTTTATAATATTGCCGCACTAATTCTGGATGCACAGTGTTTGCATGACTCTCGCCAAAGCCGGTTGTGTCGTTTTGTGCCCAAAAAACGAACTTTGACCACCGCATATTGTGTCCGCAGCTTTATTCGAAGACAAATAAAAAGGTACGTTATTAATTTAATTAAATTTTTACATATAAGACGGTACAATGCATTTCAGTGGCAATCAAATGACGATCTTATGTTTTAAAATTTGTGTCCCATACCAGGTAGGTGGTTACTTTGTTAACTCCACGTCGTTTGGTTAATATCGGACATGGCTGTTACGGATGATATCGGACACACGAATAAATGCTTATTTTTTATTTATTTACTAGCTGACCCGGCCACGCGTTGCTGTGGCTAATAAAACACAACGTCATCTACTGGATGGTTATCCAACCTTTATAACCACCGCCGTCTTTGAGTTAATCGCGAAAAGACAGACAGATGTCGCGGAGGACTTTAATTTATAATATGTAGAGATTTAAATTAATAGGTTTACCTACACCAAATGAAGTGTTTCGTATTTTTATACACCTTATCATGAAAATATAAACGTAGAGATGGTGTGAAAGATTATGATAATGTACATGAAATGCTTGGGGTAACTTTAATACTGTATCCGTCTAAATAACTTTTTAATAATAATAATAATAATAAATTTGGACAACTGCTGTTTTTGCGAAAAATCGCCTCAAGAGCGCTGTAAAAATTACCGCAATGTACGTGACCATTCTTTTTGAAGATATAATGGGTATAGTAAGCTATCCGTAAAAGATAGATATATGCCTTCGCGGACTTTTTTGTAGATCTATGAAAGAGGAATATCCCATCATGCGTTGTTTTGTTATATCCCAAAAGGATTAGGCAGCGTTTTCGATGAAAGCTACCAGGCGGCTTGACTTTTTCCGACACTTCTAACAATTATCGTTATATTTCAACCAATTTACACAAATCCTTGACAAATTATATACCTAAACCTTCCTCACGAAATACTCTTATCTATTGGTGAAAACCGCATGAAAATCTGTTCAGTAGTTTTCGAGTTTATCGCGAACAGACAGACAGACGACGCGGAGGACTTTAATTTATAATATGTAGAGATTTAAATTAATAGGTATACCTACACCAAATGAAGTGTTTCGTATTTTTATACACCTTATCATGAAAATATATTGTATTACGAAAGCAATATACAAAGGGTTTGCTATTGTTGATTTAAAAACATTATTTTCAAAAAGTCAATATGTTTTTCATCCATTTTTCCATATAATGCCGAGGTTCAAAAAAAAGTGGGAGTAAGGGCTCGGGGTGAATGTAAGGATTGCAACATGAAATCAGCAGTGGAATACGTTTGTGACAATTTGAGAAGCTGTCTTATATTGTGATGTCCCTAAAAGTACACTTAGTGACAGGTTGTTGAAATTGATGAAAGTATTAAGGATATTGAGGAAATTAGGTTCACTTCTAAAAAGTTCAAAAATTGTAAAGAATGAAGCCAAAACACAAGTACCGGGTCTACCAATCAAAATTAAACAAGAAAAACTACCAGGATACAGCATATGCCAAAAAGATTTTCAAATGAGTAAATCAAAAAAGAATCCGCACAAATACAAAAAAAATAAAATAATGTAAACACCATCAATTATAAGAAAAACTACTATTACTGAAAACTATTAATGAAAATTGTACGGGTCTTGAATCATTTTTACAAATGTGAATTGTACCAGAAATAATTTTTATTTTTAGTGTAACGTGTTATGTAAAGTTTGAACACGGTTTTACCACTTTTTTTAAATCCTTTTTTTTATAAAAATAAAAAAACAAGAATATTTTTTGTCCACTTTTGTGTCCGATACCACCTTTGATGTCCGATATTAGACAATTCTTTCAAATACTTTGTTGTCCTTTTTCTTGTATTTCTCTTGCTTGTATTTAAAAAAAATAAAGATAGTGTCTCGATATATGTGAAATCTTTTGTATTTAATCATTTGTAACCGTTTTATTATAAAACAAAAGAAATTACGGTGTTAAACCAAAGAGCGAATTTGTCCGATACCACCCGTCGAATTCCGATAATAAACGAAAATTTCGTAATTTTAAAATAAAAATTTTGGGAAACAGTGATGGTTATTGATTTTTAAAATTAGCATAGCTTGTAGATCTGTCCTTTCCACTTATGATTAATTCATAAATCTTTATATTGAAGCAATAACAAAAAAATACAATTGATCAACACTACGCGTCCGATAATATCCGTACTCCCCCTATATCATATTAATACAACTTTTTAACTGATAATTTTTTGTGTGAATTGTTTAGAACTGCCCGAATTTTGACACAATTATAATTTTCAATCTAAAGAATTACATCTAATTTTAAAACTTATTATTCAAATTTAAAATTTATTTAATTTATTTAAAATTTATTTTAAAATTTATTATTCAATTACACCTAATTTTAAAACAACACAAACGAATTGCGCTGTATTATCAACCAATGAACAAATTAATAAATGAAATAAAAGAAGAAAAAAACTTACATTAAAAAGTAAGTATTTTATACAAAATATATTATAACGTACAACCTAAGTAAGGATCGTGGCTCCCTTATCGCGCATACACAAGAACTCCTCTTTTTTGATGACCAATGATGACCTTAAATATAATATTTTGTAAAATTTAAATAACCCATATTATTTACATTCCAAAAAAAATGTTAATTTTCACTGTCTATTATTCTATCCAAGCCCTGCCAGTGAAACAAAGTTATGGGGAGGCCTGAAGGTCATTGAAAAAAATCGCGATCCATTTTGCGGAAATGAAAAGTGACTGTTCACCGGTCAGCCGAGACAAAAAATATATTGTACACCTATTGCGGCATTTTGTCAGGTGTTGGTATACGCTTCTAAAGTTCAAGGTTAAAATATGAATTTTGTGACGTACGAGTAGTTATCCATTTTTTTTTCTATGAATTTTCAATTAATTATTGTATAACATGACCGTCACGGCTTATATAACAAACGATTAATAAGAACAACATTATTATTGTTTTTTCTAGAATGTTCTTTGGAAATTCCAACAGATCACAGCCCGTTTTGATTCATTTTATTAATCATTAGTTGTTATTATCGGCTTTTTCTAATCGACAATTAAAATGTTGTTGAACGTCGGTAATACGTCTTGTTTTATTTTTTGACAACATATTGGATTTTCAAAACTTTATGGATCGGAAGAATTGACGTTGGAAACTGAAAATACTTAAGATGACTGAACGCTGTGCAAATTTCATGACTTCAGAGATCACCATTTGGAAGCTTTTGGTGCTTCATAAGGGAGCCATAAATTAATTAATAATTTATGGCGCCAACTTACCTCACGGTTTTCCAAGTTTTTCAAAATATTTCATAATAAATTTGTCTAGCGAAGTTAAAATATTTTCCCAGTGCCTTTGAATTTTCACTTCTAAATTCTGAATGTTTTCTTCAATATGTTATTTATTTTATCATCTAAGAATTTATATAATATTAGTATATTATATAATTTATATATAAGAATTTATATAATATTAGTATATTATATAAATTCATTATGGTAATTTATTTTTGGGGTGTTACGTCGAGTTGCGGTACCTTCCTTCTTTAGCCAACGTTCCGGACACATCTGCCCTGATGATGGACACTGTAGGTAACGCTTTCCGGAACGCCAAAGCATAACACGGCCTAATACCTCAAAACAAATCACGGCAATACTTTTGGCCGTGAAAACCTAAAACAAACTGTGTACCTACATATTTATTTTAATTCATAGAGAAAAACATTTCTTAACTTTTTATGTATTTTACAACGACATTCTTTGCACACTTCTTTTGCTCCTGCCATCTGCATTTAAGTGACTTTTTTATTATTTTATATCGCAAAATAGTCCCAAATGTTCCCAACTACAACCATAGTATAGTGAGACAATGGCATCCCTAATTGGGGTATGTTATGAGACAGAAGAGGCTGAACACGTCATTTCTACGACTGAAGTATCTGGGTATTCGGATCTTTAAATAACGATTTAACTCTCAATGGTAGTTGTTCACCCGGGCGATGCTGAGAATATCAACCACTCGGGAACTAGCTGCAAGTATTACCACACACTTATTTTATAAGAAATACCACATATTAATCAAACAAAATTTACTTCCGCACGCCGGGATTCGAACCAGCGAACTTTGAATTCTAAAGCCTCACCCCTCGACCACGGAAACCGTCAAATTATTGCTTAATAATACGCGCATAGCGTGTATTATTAAGGCTCTGCAACCGGGCTCGAAAAGAAGAAGATAGAGAGATACGAAATTACGAATGTTAGAGGAGAGCGCTAACATTTACAGCGACAAAATCGATGCGAAAATTGCGAAAATGTTTAATTAAACACGACTCGTTTAAAGTAGAGAAAAAATCTCGCGGGCATTATCTTAAACAGCATTTAAAGAAACACTGTGAATTTTTTCATACGTATAACTTGTAAAATAACTGAAACAAACGTGTTTATAATAATTTTTGGAGTATATTTTACGATTTTTTCTATCGAGGGAATTTTATATAATTTGCTTTTCGGCGCGAGCAAAGTCTAGATATTATCTTCAAGAATAACACATATTTTTTATGAGCTTTAAAACTTACCACGTTTAAGGGAAATATGTAATAAATCGGTAGAAATCCGGGTTGCGGGCCCTTAAGAGGATAGACCCGAACCAAAGACTCTCCAGAAATAGAGCTGAGTTTATCGATATATACATATATATATTTTTTTTTCCTTTATTTTTTCCCATTATATCTTGATACATTTTAAAAGTAATTTTTACACATTTTCTAAATATACAATAATAAGACAAGATAAAAATAATGTAAAAAAGTAAAAAAAATATATAAGACAAAAGTAGATAATGGGAACCCACTAAGGCACTGCCTGTGCGTGGGTAATATTAACGAAAGTGCTAAATTACATCAATAAGTTGGCGGTACAAGTAAAAAATGTAAATTTCAAAGTGAAAGTTTAAAAACATAGGTAATGTATCTTTGAAAATATTGTAGTAACAAAGTGACACATACAAATTAGTTGATTTTTTGTTACGGTTTCAAGAAGATAAATAGAGTTAGTCTTGAAGTTACAGTAGAATTGTGAAAGTGAAACATGAAGATTTACATAGAGTTTATAGAAAAAGTGTTTCAACATCTGCATCATTTAGCCATAATTTTAATTCTTTTATGTTAAGTGATATTTTATCTGTCGTTTGAATGTGTTTTGGTAGAAGAATTAATGTACAAGGACCAATAAACTGCCATGTGTTTGCATTAATTTGGTTTTGATTTGGGTAACTTGAAACACATTATTAGTCCTTTTGCTAATTCTATTTTCGTTTTTTACGAAACAATTTTTGTTTTTAAATACATATTTCATTGTTTGCAATATATATAATATACGGATATTGAATATTTTTGTCTCTTTGAATAATAACTCAGTCGGGAATGTTTTATTTCCATTATACATAATTTTAATGATGTGCTTTTGAGTATTTTGTAAAGGCTTAATAAATGCATCAAGCGCACCACCCCATCCTACAATGCCGTAGATTATTGAAGATTGTACCAGGGAAAAATAGATCATTTTCAATTTGTCAAGATTGAGTACTTCCTTAAGTCTGTAAAAAGTATATGTTAGAAATCTTAATTTCGAGATGGTTTTATCAATTTGTGATTTAGTATCAATAGGCACACCTAAATATTTAATATTTTCTTCTTCGATGAGTTCATTGCAAAGTGAACATTGCAAACAAACCACCCGGTACACACATATTATACACGGTGTCCGGAAACTCGTGGTTCCTGTGGGAATTTGGTGAATATACATCACGTAGAAAACCAAAAAAAAACATTTTCCCAAAAGCTTTTTGATTTTTTGTTGTTGTTTCTGAACCGGCTCTACACTTCGATGGATCTCAAAAGACATTAAACAACTGATACCTATTCATTAGATAGCAACCGAGTTTTTATTAAATTTTACTGAAATAATCGAAAGCTTCATTAAAAAAAGTTATACTATAAACTCGATTCCTTATGTGATGTAAATTCATCAATTTCCCGCTTGTACCACAAGTTACCATATGTAATGTGTAATAGCTATGTTCTAAGTGGTGACCCGACAGGTAATTCCCCGACAGTTAGCCCCCCGAAATTATAATTACTATAAAATTATATTCTTTTGTGAATTATTTACCAATTTCAAACCTAAAATCGATTTCAAAAATGCCTAATAATAAGTTGGTGTGGATATCGAACGGATTTATTTACAGTGTTGATTTTTTGTACTCATACGCTGGAATGTACAGTATATAGAAAAATAGTTTTCTCCTTGATGCATTTTAATAAAAATATGTTTAATAATTTTGTTATTCGGCGGTACATCCACTCGACACATCCCTTCGGGGACACTTACTTATGTTTTGTGTATGTAGGCGTAGGTACCATATTTTTTCTAAATCGACTGCATATTGTAAACATGCCCGGGGCCAACTGTCGGGGCACCAACTGTCATGGAATTGTTCTAAGTATATTAATATAAAATTATCTTAAATTCGTTCCATGGAAGAGGTCCAGAAGAGTAGATAACACTAAACAGTATAAGACCGCACTACGTGACACCAAACCTAGTGACGAATGACGCTAATCTGTTAATGCATTGAGTTCAAAGTCGACTGTAATATTACTATGGTCTGCGTTTTTCCACACTGCAAGGTCAATTATTAGGTACCCACTGCAGAAAAGCAGAAAATCAAGTTCTTCAATTAAGATGTTGATGTATCATGTCGACTGACGTCAACGAAATTAAATTGTTGTTTGTATAACTGCAATTTGAAATCAACACGAATGACATACAAAACTTCAAATGGGCGTTTTACACGATCATTTTTTCAGTGAACCTAAAAGACCCTGATCCATCTATTGATGAAAAGGGGTTATTATTATTATTATTATATGAAGATGTTGTCACCAGAAAACATGTTATTTTCGGTGCCTGATCAAGACTGTCGAAATTTATGCTCTGAAATATTTTTAATGATCCTAAATGAACTTGCTGCCTTCTACCATGGTTGATCGATAAAACCTTTTATCAATACGATAACGACCAAATCCATCATCTATGGTCGTGAATGCGATCACGGTCAACAATTTTATTGGTAAGATAATATATTCCGACCGGTAGATAAATTTTAGCCTGGACTCTATAGTACCAGATAAGTTTCGGTTAACTGCCGACATACATACGCATTTATTTGAATTTATTTAATGTCATTAGTTGTGCAAAATTACTGGCTTATTTAATGAACCTATTGAACTAAGGAAGCTTTTAGGGTCAAAAAATAAATTCGGACTGCCAATACATATTTTGGTAAGAATTTCAATTCAACATTGAAAATTTATTAATATTTTTACGTGATTGATTTTAAAGTTACCGATTTCACCTGGACGGAGATATTCAAGAACAATTTGAAGCCGCGGGGTGATGGGGTGGATGTATGAAAAATGCCTTTACCTATTTATATTTTTGTGCTGCTCATATTTATTCTTCTTCTTAAGTCGGTTCCTCCTTGTTGAGGATCGTGACCTCTACTCCAATTTCCATGATGGACAAGGCCCCTCCACTCCCCGCGGTTCTGCACTGCGTGGAGAGCTGCGGAAACCGACATACCAGATGCCATTGATATTTGGTCACTCCAGCGGATTGGTGACATTTCTCTGCTTCTTCTGCCGTCCACTTTGCCAGTAACTATGAGTTTCTCCAAGTTGGAGTCCTGAGATTGGCGAACAACGTGTCGAAAGTATCAGTAGGCTGATAGCTTAGAACCTGATAGTGGATCCCTAACGCTTCCCGAATGGACACATTTGTGTGTCTGGCTGTTCATGGAATCCTGATCATTTTCCTCCAGCACCTTTTGAACTAATTACTCAAAATTACTGAACATCTCGAAATTAAATACATCTTTTGGCCAGAAAAACCATAATTTCCACCCTACAAAATTATATAATGCCCTTCCAATAGAAATTAAGAACACCATGGAGATACAAATGTTTAAAAAAGACATCAAATTATGGCTAAGTAAACGTGAAAATGAGGAAATCATTAAAATTATAAAGCATCCCCAAATGCAACCTGCAGACAACAAACATAAACACTTTTATTTTATTTATTGTTTATTTTGTGAAAATCAACAAACTAGAAGATGAGGAAATAAAAATCAACACCCATATAACAACATACAGTACGCCTCGGAACAGGAATACCTAGTGAGGAGTGAGGAGGACTGTAAACAAACCACTTTACTTTGTATTTTTACTTACTTTGTAATTTTACTTTACCTTATATTGTCATTAAATATAACTCATCAAATAATAAAAAAGTATAAAAATAAAATTATACCACTTTGCATACAAATCATTTCAGAAGCTTGTCATATAAGATGGCTGACCGCGTCTCAAAATATTATTTCTTCTGAAATGGCAACTATCTACATAAAATCATAAGTATGAAAATAATGATCGGAAGTGTAAAGCAAAGGGTTTTCAAAATGTTCCCGATATTTCCATATTTGGGTTTCGGTTCGAAAAAATCATCGTGTAAAACGCCCGTAAGTTTTTTTTTTTCACTAGTTTCCCACAGAAGGCCATGAGAAAAATAATTCCCCTAGGATCCATGTCATATTTGTGTGGAAGGTTTTTTGGAAAGTAAGGAGAGGAAGTTCTAGGAAGGAAAAGGGTATTAGGGGTGGGTAGGAATCTGGGGGGCAGTTTGTCCAGGAGTGACGAACATATGAATCCATCCGTCCCACTGCGGTGCAAGTCGATGTTCCGAGAGAGTGCTGCTGGACAGGTCAAAAGGTCTCCCTCAACCAGTCTCTCCTGATCGGGCCTGCCACGCAGTTAGTGGGTAGTCGCATTCGCCACAAAGATCCCGATCCCATGAACCCGAGGTGACCAATGGCAGAGGTGTTGGTGAGCCAATAAAGTGATCCAATAGAGTGAAATAACTGAAACAAACGTGTTAATAATAATTTTTGGAGCATACTTTGCGATTTTTTTCTATCGAGGGAATTTTATATAATTTGCGTTTCGGCGCGGGCAAAGTCTAGATATTATATAGATATTATCTATCACAACCAATGCAATAAAATATCTCTGTAAAGAACTTATCGTACCTCTAACATACTTAGTCAACCTGTCTATAACTGAAATCATATTCCCTACGGCTCTCAAAAAAGCTATTGTTATACCAATTTTTAAACAAGGATGTAAAAATGACATAAACAATTACCGACCAATAAGCCTACTCAACACATTTTCAAAAATATTGGAGAGAATATTAAAAAAACAACTCTTATCCTACTTAGAAGATAATAAAATATTATCGGAAACACAGTATGGTTTTAGGGAGAACTTAAGTACTAGTGACGCCATAGAAAAAATTACAGATATGATCACTAAAAGTTTAGACAGTGGAGAAAAAACTTTGGCAATCTTCATAGACTTACAAAAGGCTTTTGATACAATAGACCACAAAATACTTTTTGCTAAACTTATAAAAATTGCTAAAAAGCTATATGATGGAGCGTACACAGAGCGTTCAAATTAATAAGAGAAAAAGCGAACCTCCCCTAATCAACCATGGCGTACCGCAAGGAAGCGTACCAATATTGACCAATATTGTTTTTGATATACATCAATGATATCTGTAACCTAGAAACAAGAGGAAAAATTATTAGTTTTGCTGATGACAAAGTAATTTTATTTAACGAAAAAGATTGGATAAATACTTACAAAGAAGCGGAACACGGGCTTAGTCTCCTGCAAACCTGGCTTAAAAGAAATTCCCTCACGCTTAATGTTAACAAAACAAAATATCTTACATTTTCTATAACAGCCAGAGGGCAGCCGTCGGAGGACTTAAATCTCAAATAACACATATGCCAAGGAATTTATCAACAAAATCAAGGCTTATCATGCCTCTGTCCCACTATAGCACACTCCAAAAGCATCAAATATCTTGGAATTGAATTGATGATAATCTCCGATGGAACTCACAAATTGACGTAATTACAAAAAAACTAATCAGGTACATATACTTCTTTAGAAACATTCGTAATATCCTCAATATAAACGATATTAAAAAAGTATACTATGCTTTGGGTCAATCACAAATAGAGTACGGTATAACTGGATGGGGGTCTGCCTTGAGCACTCACACAGAGCGACTCAATATAGCCCAAAAAGGAGTACTAAAGACAATACTGAAAGTTCCGCTTAGAACTCCGACGGAAGAAATATTTAATAACTTTCAAGTCTTCAATGTACAGAAACTTTATTCAAAAAATATTTTATTTAAACTGAAAAAAAAAACATATATGTATACTCCACTGCCCAACATAAATACTCAACCAGGGCAGTAAGCAATAACATCCTGGTTACTCCCAGTTTGAACACATCTTTTGGACAGAGAAATAATAAATTCCATGCTATGAAATTATACAATGCTCTACCAGATCAAATCAAAAATATAAAGGAAATGAATATATTTAAAACAAAAGTAAAAACATGGCTGAGAGATCAAAGTGATAATAAAATTACAAACATCATGAAGACGATATAAAGACAATCCATAACCAAATAAAAATATTTTAAAAAACTACAGGCCACCTCAGAACAGGAAATCCTAGTGAGGAGGTCTGTGAAAAAAAAAAGAATCTATACTTATACTATACATTATACATTCATGTACAAACCTTGCTATTGAAACTAATAATAATAAATAAATAAAAATAAATATCTTCAAGAATAACGTATATATTTTTTAAGAGCTTTAAAACTTACCGTGTTTAATGGAAATATGTAATAAATCGGTGCAAATCCGGGTTGCGGGCCCTTAACACCCTGTATATACATACATATATTTAATACATATAGATTTATCTAATATTTTTATCACTATGGTGTCTTGAGGTAGGTAAATTGCCAAGCTTAATTTTTTTTTTAATGTGAATAACTACAACTACAACTACTCCCGTATGGCGCCAATGAGAATATGGCATCATCCCCAATTGGGGTATGTTGTGAGGCTTAAAGTAGTGGGGAAGGGAAGGAGATGGAGAAGAGGAAGTTGGAGGAGTGTCCGACTATTCAGATCTGGTCACCAAACATGACTTGCCAATTCAAGCAATGTTTCATGTTCAATGTTTTCAATAAAGAATTCTTAAAAAAAAAACAATAATTAAAGGGTCAAGTATTTTGGCTTCATACCAAATTTAAGGTGTGTATGAGTTAAGTATGAAGAATCCGTTCCTTTTAATAATAATTTTTTTCTTTTGATAACAATTGTGAAAATAGATTATGTCTTACATTATATCTGATTAAAAATGTCTGAATGCCTGATAAATCCCCTTTCAAACGAAAAAATCTTCAACCGAGAGGCTCATTGAATGAACTATAAATAAAAATCACCAGTTTAGACGCCGCGCGCCGCCGCAATCATAAATTGCCGGACGATAGTTGAACCGAAAGTTTTAAATTGTTCGTCAAAACCTGTATTAAAAAGAAATGCAGTTTAATAAAGGGGGCTCGTGTGGTCATCAGCCAGGACTGGTAATACAAGTGTCTTGTAATGCGACAAACCTCCGAGAGGTGCGAAGGCGAGGCGGGCTTTGCCAACAGCTGACTCTTCGAGTAGGTACTTATATAAACTAGATCAAGATTCAATTACGAAACACTCTATGCTTCAAGCATAACGTTTATAGTTCCTAGATGTACTTCACTTTCAAAGTCGAAGTGTTATATTTGTACGTCATTCTGGTACATTTTGTTATATCCGATATGCACTGATCAGTTTAATTTTATTTTCAATAAGGGAGGCGGGTTTGGTTTTCAATAAGGGAGGCGGGTATGGGTATTGCCGCCCCGGGAATCATTTATTGGGTAACCAACACTTCTGCCATTGGTCACCCCAAGTGGTTCGCTACGTTTGTTGAATAAGCAGGGGTGCCCGAGTTCATGGGTGAGGTTTGTCCGGGACTTGGCAGCGGATGCGTCTGCCCACCAACTGCGTGGCAGGCCAGATCGGAAGAGACTGGTTGAGGACGACTTTTTGACCTCTCCAACAGAACTCTCTCGGAACATCGCCTTACACCGCAGTGGTAGAGATGGATTCGTAAGACCTTCACTCTTGGACACACTGACCCTCAGATTCCTACCCACCACAAAAAACCTCCACACAGCATCCCCAAAGATGACATAGGACCTGCGGGGAATTATTTTCCTCAGGGCCTCCTGTGCGGAGCTAATGTAAAAAAAACTTACTATTTACGTCACATTGATAAAAACTGGTGCCATAAATATTTAATTTTTGAAAAGACAGATTGATGAGATTTGACGAAGACTGTGATGTAATTAGTGGTAGGTATATTGTTTGGAATATAAAGTTAGATACTTAGGTACTAAATTAATGAAAATATTTAAAACATTTAAAAAAAACATTTTTCAAGAATTTCTTATCGGTGTTGCGTTTAAATTCAATGCATTCTACAACAATCATCTAACATTTCATCTAAACGTCTTACAAAACTAACAAAGTACCCATCTAGTAAGTTTAATTGTAGTTATAAACATACAAGGTCCGGAAACTGAAGCGGGAAACTGATCAATCTACATCAATACACACTGAAACTGTAGGTATATATATATATATATATATTTTTTTTTTATTTTTTTTTTTTGTACATACAATAATAACATTACATTTTTCAGATACATTTTTTATATAACGTGATTCACCTTTTTTTAGAGCATGCTCGTGTAAAAAAGGTGGAGCAGCGTGTGTGAAAAACTATTTAACATATTTTTTTAGAATTATAATATATATTTTTATATAGATTTAGAGAACCCACCCCTTTTTCAATCTAAGCATTTCGATTTTTTTTTCCTTTTTTTAGGTTCAAAATAAAATTTATACATCTCATATTAACCCTTAACGATAATTTTATTTAAAACTAGCTGGTTCCCGGCATGCGTTGTTATACCATTTAATGAATAAATAAATTATCCCTGCGTGTCCTTTCCCATTCGTCTCGTTCCCCTTCCGCATCCCCTTCCGCTTCCTCGTCCCCTTCCCATCTGGCTTTCCCACTTCGCCTCCTCCACCTTCCCTCTCCCCACTCCACTCCCCCCCTTCCCCCTGTACCGAGTTGTCCTCCCTCTCCCAGGTTCCCCTCCCCCCTCCCGGGTTCCCCTCCCGGAGTACCCCTTCCCCCACCCCCTTCCGCTTTCCATACATACAGTCCCGGTACATTCAGTTTTCATTTTTTATTGCAATTTTTTTATTCAAATTTCATAATGCCAGAGCTCACAAGTAGTTTTATACAAACCGTGTACTGACAATAGCGAACACAAAAAAAGAATTATCCAATTTCTTGCAGTCGTTCGGAAGTTATGCGCGTACATATATTTCAACAATTCATATTTATTTATATTGATTTGTATTATAAATATTCATACTTCAGACTCGATTTACTCGAAAACCAAAACTGAAATAAAAAAAAAAATTGTCAAAAAATCGACTACAAATGTGATGTAGATTCACCAGTTACTCGGTTTTACTACGAGTTTCCTGACACCCTGAATATGTGAATACCGCACAAAAGTTCCAAGTGTTCCGAACCGCCTGAAGCATGTGAGAATTTAGCAATACCATTTTTGAAATATTGTGAGGCCGAAGGTAGTAGGTAGGAGAAGGAGATGGGAAAGGAAGGTTGGGAAGTACCTAGCTAAAGCCATTTCTGAATGGTGGTCTTTTACCAGGGCGATACCGAGAGCATCTTCCACTCTGGAACGTGCCGCAAATATACTATTTATTACACATTATTTTTATAATTGTAAAAGTATTGGCATAATATGCGATAATATGGATGTGAGGCGCCTGACACTGACGGCAAAGATGGCAGAAATGCTGGATATTTTTGAAAGAAAAGTGTTGAGAAGAATATGTGGAATGTGGACCAGGGGGGAAGAGGGGAACAGTGGCGCATCCGGCACAACAAAGAACTGTATGATATATATCAGGCCCCCAGTATCTCAGCCCATATGAGACTCCTCAGGTTGAGGACACACGCATCTCAAAAAGAATTATGGTGAAAAGAGAAAAGTGGGAAAACCCAGACTGAGGTGGGAAGACGAGGTAAGAGGGGATGCAGCACAGCTTCTCCAGACAACAAACTGGAAGTCAGCCGCTGACGACAGGAGGAGTTGGAGGCGAATGTTGCGGAAGGCCAAGGCTCGATATGGGCTCTAGCGCCATCGGAGAGAGAGATTTTTAGTAAATTATTTGCGAAACAACAAAAAAATTATTACGAGAAATTTTCATGCACACGCCTGGATTCGTAGTCGAGAGCCTTACCCCTCGACCACGGGGTCTAACAATATGGGTTTTCTATAGCTACATTTATTTTCACGTTCAACGGGTCCCGACTTTCTTGTCTGTTTTTTGAAATAGTTGTCTCTTTTAAATACTCAAATTTTGATTTTATTTTATTGAATGAATGAATGCAAAATTGGAAGTGGAAATTAACCAATTTCCTGACATCTGATCGAGCTGAAACTCGACAGGTAGACTCGTCGTCGATGACAATGCATTCTATCACCTTTTGATGGCACTCGCTCACACACACGCATTTACTGGAATTTACCACTAGCCGTCCCAAGAGAACAAATAAAAACATTACGGAAATGTTACGTTTTTGTTCTCTCTCCGTAGAAATGTTGTTATTTATATAAATATTTAATATTTTTTTTCTGAACGTGTCGGAAAAATGAGAAAAACAAATGAATAATCATGACTTTTGATCACGGGTTATGATATATAGATATTCAAAAACATAAGTTGTTAGGCGGGTGCATGTGCCCCCCCCACTGCGTGGCAGGTCGGATCATTAGATAATGGTTGATGAGACCTTTTGACCTTTCCAGCAGAACTCTGCCTTGCACCGCATTGGAAGGGATGGATTCATAAGCCCGTCACTCCTCCCATCGTCACCCACCCCTCATACCTTTTTCCTTCTCAGAACTCCCTTTCCTCAATATACCCGCTACATAGCATCCCCAAAGTAGACACAGACCTTAAGGGGAATTATTTTCGTCAGGGCCTCCGGTGTTAGTTTTTAATCACTTACTCTTTTAAAAATTCTCGAATTAAAAAAAATAATCCACCGATAAATGCGAAATTGTTTCGGATAAAATAAGAGCTATAACAGGGTTTCCCAAACTTTTTCTGCAATGGAACACTTTACAAACCCGTAAATTTTAACGAAACACTTGGCTTATTTTTTACGTTGGGTACAAAGCATTCTTTTTAGGGTGAATTGCTTATTTAAAAAAATTTCTAACAGTAAAAATTGAAAAAAATGTTACTAAACACATACACTTATTTAGAACACAAACAAAAAAATGGAATATAAACGAAAAAAGTGGAAAAAATAATGCACCTAATGACTTGAATTGCATATCTTCTTGAGATCAGGCACACTATTGGTAAGTTGAATTCTGATATCTGGTGTGTCATCGAGCCTATTCTTATACTTTGACTTCGTTGCAGCATACTTAGAAAAGCCCGCTTCGTATAAATAGGTTGTGGAAAACGGAAGTAAAGCAATAATAGTTTATTTTGATAAATTGATAAATCTTCTGACAAAATCGCCCAGAAATCATTTAAAGGCTGTTTTTTGTTTCAAGGTAGAGTCACTAATTAAATCAATTAGATTTAGCTGCAATGAACATGGATTCCGAACCCAGGAATCGTCCTTACTAGTTTTCTGAAAATATTGCGAAAGAGTTGTTTTCAAGTTATGTAGGTGTTCTTAAAATTCTTTGGAAACCTCTTCATCCTCGTTAAAATTTAATTCATTCAAACATTCACGTAAGGCAGGAAAATAATCAAAATGATTAGGTTGAACTGATGAAATCCAAAGTTGTAATTTTTTTCACTTTTTCACCAACATTTACGGCACCACGCGTATATAGTTCGGCTAATTGCTAACAAAAATGTAAGAATGATTGATTTTTACATTATTTTTCTTCCAGGTAAAGTCGATATAGTAAAAAATAAGTTGGGTTCCTTGGGAACAGAAATTTTATGAAATCCATGCAGATCCGTTACCCTGTTGATATTGTTTCCACATCGCACAGATGTTCTCATTATTGACTCTTATCACAGTATTATAAACCATATAATAAACTTCAGAGATTTTTTTTTAGTATTTAAAATGAAGACTTACTGCAATAACAGCATGAACGGCTCTTTCAACTTCCATAAAGCTTAGTCCTTCTACCTCGAAGGGTCTAATACCTAACTCCAGAACTATTGTGAAATATTTATACAAGTAATAATTTCTTGTGAATAATGTTAGTAGTGTTGAAATATGAATATGTGTATTTTATATTAAATGAAATTCTTCCGGCAAATTGTCGCGGAACCCCTATTCAGGTTCAGCGGAACACTAGTGTTCCGCGGAACACAGTTTGGGAAACCCTGAGCTATAAAAATGGTCTATGCGTGTCGTGTGCTAAATCGTGCAACAATAAATCTCCTCTCCGCAACACGGCGTGAATAAACACAAATTAGATATAACAATAATTAACTATAAATACCAATGAGTTTAATGACTTTATTTAAAACATTTTTCGAGCGAAAAAAAATCGATTGGAGTCCGACTTCCTATATTTTAGTAACCGTAATCGCTACTGTTTTTATCTTCACCTCGATAATAATCTTTGCATTGCAAAAAAAAATCGAACAAAAAATCAGCACAAGTCGTTCATTAATCAGTCGATTCACTCGATTCACTCGATCGACTTCGAGGAGAGTTTAACAAGTTTAGTCACCCCTGATCTCGGGATAGAGGTCCGGTCAGACTCCCCTCGTAAATAAAGCAACTGCTAGTTCCATGGACATGAACAGCACAAGATTGGCTATTATGACGCCAACTGTAATATAAATAATTGCTACACCAAATATTCATGCGTTTTGGTTAAGTTTGTAATTATTATTGATTGCATTATTGATCACCTATAAAATCACGGAAAACCATGTTAGTTTTTTTTCTTTCAGGGGAATCCAACTCGCAACTCAATTGCATAAGCCTATATGGGAATATATGTACGAACTTACCTTACTCGTTTCGGACTCGCTTACGTAAGAGAATTAAGTCTTAAATCGAAAAAAAACCGTTTTCCGTTTTAGCTTCTGTATTTTGGGTAACTTTTTTTACGTTACCTCCACACAGGAAACCATGAGGAAAATAACTTCCCTTATGGCCATCTTAGAGGATGCTGAGTAGAAGGTCTTCTTAAGTAAAGGAAAGAGAGGAAGTTCTGGGATGAGGGGCGGGTAGGATTATGGGGGTCGGTATCAAGGACGTATGAATCCATTCTCCAATTGCGGTGCAAGTGTTGAGAGAGTCCGGCTGGAAAAGTCAAAAGGATTCCCTCAACCAGTCTCTCTCGATACGGCCCGCCACACAGCAGGACAGACGCATCTGCCGCCAAGGCCCGGTCAAACTTCCCTCCATGAACACGGGCACCTCTGCTAAGTCACAAAACATAGCGAACCACTTGGGGTGACCGGCAGAGGTGTTGATTAACCAACAAATGGTTCCACAAACCCATCTCCCAAATAAAAACTGGTCCGATATAAGCCGCACAACTCGTGGATTCTGGATCAGTCGGCACAATTTAGGAAACACTTGTAGTATTTAGGGGGGGGGGGGGGGGGGGCTGTCGAAAAACAAAACTTTTATATTTAGTCAGGGTATTTTTTGCGAAACATCACCACCACAAGGAATCAAGGAATCTTAACAAATGGAAGATATAATTTATTGTATTTAAACTCTCTAATAGACGTTGCAATTTTTCACTAGTGAACGATAAATCAATAGCCAAGTATTTTTTAAGGTACCTTTATTTATGGACGTTGATAATTGGTATTTATTGATCATAACTTTTAAAAATGTGCCGCTCAAGAGTCCCAACTGCTCCCAACCGTCTGGAGCCAGTGAGACTATGGCTTCTCCAGTTGGGTATGTTGTGAGGCTGAAATTAGTAGCGAAGGGAAGATGAGGAGGAGGAAGGTGCGGAGGCACGCGGCTTTTCAGATCTAGTCCCCAAACATAACTAAAGCCATTTCAAGAAACGTTAAAAAAAAAATATTAGTCTTAGAAGTTCCAATAAACAATTTTTTAATTGTTTGTCAAATAACTAAGTTTCATTCTGTGTAAGTTAATTCTGAATTGTGTAACTTAAAATATTTCCCACCCAGGAAGAATCACAATTTTTCTAAAAGCTGTATTTTTGAAGTGAAAACTTCTTTAGCACCGTTGTGATTTGGATCTCGATGTAACGAAAAAGCGACACTAAAAACAGATAAACACATACATCTATACAGAATGAGATAGCATTAAAGGTCTCCTCTTTGTGCGGTGTTTCGTAGCCTCCCCACTCTTTTCTACTTTACTTTTCTGAAGGTTTCACTTCTACCGCGTGTGAACTGCATACTTGTCTTTTTTTTTAAATATATGTTAGGTTGTTACTTCGCTGTTATTATTTCCACTACAAATGTACTTTTTTGTAAAATTTTACCCCCACCTAATAAATTCTAATCATTTCTGTACTTGTATAATGGAGTTATTTTTTTGCACTGAGATCATCAATATTAAAAACAAAAACTTATCAGTGATATAATTCGATCGTCCGATCTAATTCGTATAGATGGGGGGCCTACTTTTGTATAACATTTCAATGGCCAGTACCTACCCAACACAACAATGTGTTCCTGGCCTCCTAAATCGAAAGGAAGCTCGGGTTGATATTAAACGCCCTTATTATTTTTTACCGACAAAACGCCGGGTTGGCTAACGGCCGAACTTAATCCAGGGTCGCGCAATCGACGGCCGCGGGGCATTTATCTGGGAGGAAATAAATAATCTATCTAACTATCTCTATGGAGGAGCACAAGTAATGTAAGTAGGTACCTACTTATTTACATGCAATTTTTTCGGAGGAGCACCAATATTGCAACATAATTATACAGAGGGACAGAACTGTGGGTTGTAATTTGTGTTATTAAATGTGAAGAAATAAATTATTGGCGCCTGCTTACATTTCTTATCCGAAGTCTGAAAATGGAATTGATGAATATTGTTGATTTCATTTGAAGTTGTTAGTGAGTTATACGTTTAGACCAATTTTATTGATCCTGTCTAAAGTGCATGGACGATGGAAAGATTGTAGGTATCTAATAATAATTATTTCATCATTTGTGTAGCGCCGTTTTTGTAAAAAATAACCCCAAGGGTGCTAAGAGCAAGATAACTCTTGGTTCAACATGTTTCTCTTGCCGTGTTATTCAAACTTACTTAACAACTCGCCATGCCTCATAATACATGACATAGTATTACATTAAAATTTAATTTTAGCCTTCATGAAGTGATATCTAATTTTAACAACCGAATGAACCAACTGAATGACTAAAACGCCTGTTTATTTATCCAATTTGAACGTAGTATCATAAAACTGTCAATATATAAATGGTAATAAAAGTGCGGTAATTGATGTAATTAGAATTAGTATACTAAAGAATCTATTCACATCAAGGCGTTCGTTTTTTAAAGCATAATTATTTTTTAAACTACTGATAATTTTATACGAATTTTATAATTCGAATAATTTCGGTACATTTACTGAATAAATATCTGAAAACTTTAATTGTTTGTAAAGCGTTAACCAATTTTAGTGTTTAAAAAACCAACATGTCAAATCTTACAATGCCCCAAGAGAGATTGATATTTTCCAATTTACTTCTACAATGTTTATTTTTTCTTTTTAATATTTTTTTATTTACCTATACTATGTAATATTATAACTTTTAGTAGTTTCCTAATCTGTAACCGTAAAAAATATTATAAATGGAACATAACCGGTTTTTATTATATTCGCTATTAAATGAAAAAGTATAACTCTATGTTTCCTAGATATTCTTAAATTTTAAAAAAAAACAATGAATTTACTCTAAAATTTGTATGAAGAAGTTAGCAGTGCTTAGAAAACATATCTTTTTTTTTGAAAAAATAAAAGTGGTTATGAATTTTGAATTAAAATGCTGCTACAAAACAAGTTTGCGGAAGATATTTACTTATTTTTTGCATAACCAAATAAGAGTGTTACCCAACGCAATTCCAAATGTCACTATTTAAACAATTAAAAAATTTATATTCTTTTCACTTTTCGAATATTTTCTTAGCCATAATAAGATCTTTATGTAACATTGTAATATAACATATTATTCTGTAACGAATATCGATAAACTATGATAATGAAACATATTTGAATAAAGTTGAATATTTTTGCATAATATTATACTACGTATTGCATAAAATTGTGGCATCATGTAATATAGATTATTCCAATGCTAATTAAAACATTTGTTTTAAATACATATTTTTACCTGTTTTATTGGCATTGAGACCATCTGCACTCAAATGCAACTGAAACAACAATAATAATAATTAACATTTGTCCAAACAAAATTCGTTCACTTATTTAAAAATTAATAGTCGTAGATACATATACATTTTTTGAAATGACGATGCTTCCGACCGCGAGTTCCTAAATTCAACCTCTGCTTTTAGTGGTGCCTACTTCAGTTTCAGTCGACCTCAGTGCGTCCGCACACCAACACGTGTGGTGCGGCCTTGCTTTACTGGGAGCACGTACCGCTCGCGGTATAATAAATACCTCGCAGTACATCTCCACCGAACCCGAAAATCGAACACGTTATATTATATTCCAAATTTAAACGATCGTGCGTAGCCGTGGACCTTAGTGTTGTCATGTTGTGGTTTTTTTGCTGACTTGAAAAGTTGTCGTTTTTTTGTTTACATTTTTTAAGTGCCTGTCTGTGTAGTTATATTTTTTGCGAATATTATTATTATGATGTGATTTATTGAAGTGAAGTGTTTTTAATTGGATTATGTAGGACCTACTCCCAGTCTTGGATGGTTTACAAAACAGTTCAATGTTTGGAAGGTATGTTTTCCCACACGTTTCAAAAATATAATTATAGGTATTGTATTATGGTTTATTGAAAACGCAATTAGGATTTTTAATAGAGGATTCAGTATAAAAATTATAATCACACCTCACTAAATAGTAACACCTCACGCTTAGGTAAAAGCTCTCAAAGCCTTAAAGCTTTAAGATATCAAATAAAGGCAAATTTTTACTTAAGGCTTGGTGTTTGGTTTGTAGAATTATTTATTTATTTACGTAATTGTTTCGCATTAGATTCTCATATTTTATAACTATTTTCACTAAAAATCAAATATATTAATCACAAAAAGCCATAGAAAATTTATGATTTAACTAATATTAATTTAGATAATTAATAAATAAGAACAATTTTCTTAATAACATTGTGTTCATCAACTTCGAAAAAATTAATTGCATCAAATGCTTTTACAAATTTAATTTTCTTCCATATCCTTTTGTTATAACGAATCATGGTTTCGGTATGGTAGAATCAGTATGTTTTTTTAAGGATATAAAAAAACTGTACATATCTTCGGGATTAAAGTTGGCATCTTCTTGAGTACCTACTACCTACCTACACATTTAATGCCGGAGGCAAAATCTTTGTGAGACGCTCCGTATATTGTGTTGTTAGTTGTTTCCATTCACCTTTGTTGGAATGTAATAATATGTATAAATCATTAACTGCTGCAGAACAACTGAATTGAACATTGAATACCTATAGTTTTTGTTTGATATCAGATTAAATTCTGAGAAAAAATATACACCTTCAAGATATAAAGGGTCTCGCTGCGATTGCACTTCCCGATGTGCTGGGAAAAAATCCTGTTAGTATAAACCTAAACTTCTGCTAATATCAACCGTATACATTTAATTCGTTTGCCATAAATCTCTCAAACACGTTAAAATAGCTTTAAATGTCCTAGGCAAGCAAAATTGCATAGTTATATTTGAATTTTAATGCTTGATACTTGATATAATATGCGTACAACATCCGAAAGAAGCACAGATTAAAGCAATAACACCTGGTAATTACGGTGTATAATCATTTGTTTTATGACTTATAGCGTGGGATTAAAGGTAGGTAGGTACCTGCATATATTCATAAACGATTATAATTACAACATAAGATTTCATTGCCATTCTTTCATCGTTCTTCTTTTGCATTTTTATGGCGCGAGGTGAAGGTTGAAATTTACCATTTTTGAAAATATGCAAATATCTATGGAATCGACTTTCTGTATTCCTACGTAGGAATTCGTAGGCAAGTCGTTGGTGCGAATTTATAAATAGAAGGTCAGTTGTTATAAAGTACTTGATGCTGATAAATGGCAGATCTATGGATGCTTCATGGGATGAAATTTACATTTCGCTGTTTCATGGACACGATCTTCAGAATATGAATACGAGTTCCAAACATCATTTAGCGTTCGTCGAACTTACGAAGGATTGAATTTTAAAGAAAGAATTTTAAGGAAGGAGCTGTTTTATTTTCAATGTACGTTATGTATCTTAGACGTTAAATTAATATTTCTGAGAAAGATACAATATATCTACTGCGTACCGGTAGGAACTAGGAACTAGGAACGCTTTTTGTCCATGAATTTACGCCCACCGCGGAAAAAACATAGAAATTATAATTGGCCCAACCGGAAGATTCTCAAATGCCTTTTTATAGACTGGCAACACAAAATAGCAAAATATAATGGGAAAAAATGTTACGTTTGGGTGAATTCTGTATCATCGGTAAACAAAGCTTCATACTTGTGTTATAGCTCTGAATCACGTCGACTTCCTAGAAATAGAAATACGGAACTGAACTATGAATTTTTATTTTATTTACATAAAATATTTTTTAATTGTTACCATATTATATGAATCATAGACAATTTGAGTGGAATTGAAATTAGAATTCATTTCAAATTACATAGATAAAATTTACCTAAAGCTGTAGCCACATACATTGTTGTACAACTCAGCTCAGTATTCAGAGTAATACGCATCACGCTTGACCGCCCGTTGATGTATTTTGTTGGAAATTATGACAATGACGTATACAATATTATAATAACAAAACTAATAACAAAGTCAGTTTGAACCGAGCGTTGAGTGCAATACTCTGCATTTTTTTTCACAAGAGGCCTAGAGGAAAATAATTCCCATTAGGATCTATGTCATCTTTGGTGATGCTGACTGGAGGGTCTTTTTAGGAAAGGAAGGAGAGGAAATTCCATGTAGGAAAAGGGTATAAGGGGTGAGTAGGAATCTGGTGGTCAGTGTGTGCAGGAGTGACGGACGTATTAATTCATCCCTCCTACTGCGGTGCAAGATGATGTTCCGAGGGAGTACTGTTGGAGAAGTCAAAGGCACTCCCTCAATCACTCTCTCCCGATTCGCCGCCATGACCCGGATAAACCTCACCCCATGAACCCGGACACCCCTGCTAAGTCATCAAACGTAGTCACACTTGGGATATGGCAGAGGTGTTAGTTATCCAATAAATGGTTCCTGGGGCGGCGGTACCTATACCCGCCTCTCAAATTATATCTAAATGTACATCCTTAAAATTACAAGATATAAAAATGAATACCAGATAAAATAAAATAAAATCGTAAAATGTATTTAGCATTTCGATAGTCCGATTAGTCAGACATCTCCGAAACATCCAAATTTTAGCGGTGCAGTTTTATGTAAAAGTGTATCCTCTATCTGGTGGTGAATTAAAACAAAATTTTGATGTTTTCTGGGTCACTAGTAGGATATTTCAAAATGTCATACTAATGTACCGGAGCGGTGAGCCTCTCGGTTCTCGGTGTCATTTTATAGCATATTTAATATGTAAAACACAGACATGTGTAATTAATATTTGATTTATGGTGAGCATTCGAATATTGCTTTCCTCATTATATCAAACTTAGTAATTGGAGATATCTGCCTAATCAACTGGACGCTCGATTGTGCCTACTGTGGCTTGAGGTAAATTCCCCATGTATGGCGTTTGCCTGGAAGAGATTCCGATCTTCGGTAGTCCTGGCTCGACCCGGCTACTCTGTGGGGACTCAAAACAGCGAAACACGCATGCTACCCTCTGCAAACAACTGAGAGGCGCTGCATCGCCAAGGGAGGCCGAACAGCGCCAGATATGCCTAGTTATACTGTACTCGGAGTGTATTCATGACGCCTTCTGGCTCCTGGCGAGCATATAACATTCGCACTTGATACGAGATTGAAAGAACTTGGTTTATCTGAATGATTAAGCTTGTGTAACAGGATATTACTAATTAGGTACATAATTATTCCATTAACGTTGTAAACATTGATAGTTGCCTTAATTTATACCGTCCTAGATTAATCAAGCATGTTATTCCGGAAATTTAAGATCGATATTAAATACTCCGTGCAAAAAATCTCAACGAAACACCACGCTCAACGAAAGGCCAAAAAATTGTTCCATAAATTCTAAAGTTCAAATTACAGCTATGAAAACAATGATCCCACTAAAACACGATTTTGGTTGAAAATATTTTTTCATTTTTTTAATCCGGGAAAATCTACAGTTCTATATACATTGCATGTTAACTTTTCTTTAATTTTTCACAAAAAAAATGTTAATTATTTATTGTTATGTGAAAAACAAATGGATAGTTTTTTGGTATGATTTTAGATTTTCACGGCCAAAAGTATATTTGTTGTTTGTTTTTGGGGTGTTATGCCGTGTTACGCTACCTCCTCCTTTAGTCATCGTTTCGGACAGCGTTACAGTGTCCATCATCACATCTGCCCTGATGATGTAACGCTGTCCGAAACGTTGGCTAAAGGAGGAGGTAGCGTAACACGGCATAACACCCCAAAAACAAACAACAAAAAAAGGATAGTTTTTTGTATTTATTTTTACATTAACTCCACACAGCAGGCTTTGAGGAAAATATTCTCCCCATGGCTATGTCATCTCTGGAGATTGCTACAAGGAGGGTATTTGTAGGAAAGATAGAGAGGAAGTTTAAGGCGCTGCACCTCCGCTCTAAAAGAAGAAGATGGAGAGATATGTAATTACGAATGTTGGACAGAGCGCGCTAATATTTTAAATGATAAAATTGAAGCGAAAACTGTGAACATGTTTAATAAAACACGACTCGTTTAAAATAGAGCAAAAATCTCTTGAAGACTGTCTAAAACAGCATTTAAAGAAACACTGTGAATTTTTTCATACATATAACTTGTAAAATTACTGAATCAGACTTGAAAATAATAATTTTCGCAGCATACTTTGCGATTTTTTCCATTGAGGGAATTCCATATAATTTGCGTTTCGGCGTGGGGAATGTATAGATATTATCTTCAAAAATAACATATATTTTTTTAAGAGCTTAAAAACTTAAAATTTTTAAGGGGGATATGTAAGAAATCGGTAGAAATTCGGGTAGCGCGGCTTAAGGAAGGAAAAATACATAAGAGGTGGGTAGGAATCTGAGGGTCAGTAATTCCAGGAGTGATGTCTGAGTCTATTCTGCTGGAGAGGTCCAAAGGTTTCCCTTAACCAGTCTCTCTCAGTTCGGCCTACCATGCAGTGGGTGGGCGGATGTATCCGCTGCTAAGATACGGACAAACCTCATCTCATGAATCCGGACACCCCTACTAAGTAACCGAATGTAGCGAACCACTTGGGATGACCTATGGCAGAGGTGCAGGAGGTGTTGATTATCGCCTCCCAAATTACGAAATTGAGGAAAAAAAAGTTCCATTCATCAATATTCGAAGAAATTCTAATTAAAGCAAATTGTATAGCACACTAGCTGGTACCTGGCATGCGTTGCAATGCCATTCAAAGAAATAAAGTCCTTTCCCGTTCGCACCTGTTCACCTTACGAGTCCCCCTCCCCTCCCGCGTTCCTCTTCCATCTTCCCCACATTCCCCCTCCCTCCGATTTTCTTAATTTTTCTTTTCGTAATAACCTTCCTCCAAGTATTAGAAAACTTAAAAAAATATATGAATGAAGCTGGGAACATACTAGGCCCACGCCACGCTACGCGACGTGGGTAGACGTCATCATTTCCATATCTGGACTACTTGCCATCCATACATTTTCTATGGAAACGGGTGCTTTAGAATCACACTAGCCCCACGCAACGCAAACCGACGCCCCCCACGCGACGCGGATCTGCCGTAGCCAGATCGGCGTGGGCCATGTGGAAGGTGGAGGGGGTATGGTCACGCCTACTACGAGATGATTTTACATCTTTCTGGTGTTATCTATGCATCTAACGTTATGTTCCGCAATATCTGTGGTTGTTTTTTTGACAGATATTATTCAAAAATGGATGACGAACAGTTCATTGAACGGCACGAAGTTATTTATAAAATCAAATTACAGGATTGTAGAGATTCTGCATAGGCAGTGCAGCTTGGGAGGAAATTTCAGCCATTCATGGCATGACTTTCAATATTATACCCTTATAATTAATGACAATCAAACCTTAGACACACTGCCAGTCTTTCTCTGATCCGAATGGACTTTCGAAGACGTGTGTTTTCTTTTTTTATGTCATATTCAATTATGCTGTGAAGCTCTTTAAATACCACTTTACTCATTCGGAAGTACTTGAAGAATCGTCCGTCATCAGATTCTAGTTCCTTTACTAAAGTATGGAACTCTCCAAAAATTTGTATTTGTTAATGTTGTGGACCCAAATACTTCTCACTTTTTTCTTTTTACGAGAATATTGATTTCATAATAATAATCGTAGCAAATTATCTTCAAATTAGCTTTCAAGACATGGCTAAGCTGTCATCTGCTGAGAAGAGAATCACATAAACATAACCTAAAAAATAAATGTCAAATGTGTCGAATCAAACGCGCCTGCGCACAACCAGAGACCCCTTGTCACGTGGTCACAGCGACGCGTACATACTTCGGCCAGTGTGGACATGGACAGGAACGTTGCGTCGCGTTGCGTAGCGTGGCGTGGGCTTAGTATGTTCCCAGCTTGAAATAGGTAAAGTCGTTCTGAAGTTATGCCGTGACCAAGGGAAACAGGGAATCATTTCTATGTATATATATATAGATACATAAGATAATGTCAAACATTGAAATGATCTGAGAATATCTACGTAAAAGAAAATATCCTTAATAGTGTGATTTAGAGATTCCACATTTAGAACATAAAAATACGGGTTTTTCTTAATAGAATCCTAGGTACTCATTATTGCCAAAATGTATAGATACTAGACGATCTATGTGAGAACTATATTCAATAACCCGTACATAATATAATCATAAATAATCGAAACATGCAGAGCGTTAATAAAAAAACTTAACGTTATTCATTTGGTTTTAAACATCACAGGGAGATCTTATGTAAAAGAGTTCCAAAAATATTGGGATTGCGTGCACCAAAAACATTAAAGTATAATATACGAGTGCAGGTGAAATTTAAGGATTGAAAAGATGGTGTTATTTTAAATAATTTAGGCATGTAGTTCGAGATGACGGTAATAAAATTACAATATCTTGAAGGTTGTTGAACCTCTTTTTGAAAAATATAATACGTGCAACGTGCAACGAGGAAGTCGAGGTTCAATTTAATTTGATTCTTTTGTTAACATAATATACTTGAACTTCCAACAGTGGGTAGGTGCCTTAGAGTAAATTACTAGTAGTTCTGTGACATGTGTGATGAACCGGCTTTGTTGGATGGTTGGCGAATATTTTTTTTTTTTTATTACGAAAAAGATCACACTATCGACATCTATTGGTTAATTTTGAAAGCAATATTAAGGGAGACTGTAATGATTGAACATTTTTCTTCTACGAAGGGTGTAAACAAATTTTGGAAGAAAAAAACGACTAGCAAATCCTAGTATGGTTGGAAACCATTAGACGCATATCAGCCAATCAAATCTCGGGGCGTGGTGTGAGGGGGTTGTGTCAAATTGAGACACAAAAGTTGTCCCACGGTCCAACTGATAGCTATTTTAAGTGGTAAAAAACACTTCTAACTTGGTCATAAATCGCATTTTTATGGGGAGCACGAGGGAATTGACAACAGTTGATTTCGCATCGGGGGTCGGCGAGTTTTGCAAGTATTTCGTTGACGGAGGTTTCAAAAGGACAAAAATCATGCGTTAACTAAACATGAAGTAACGAACGATTTCGATTGTATGAGAATAGAAACGGGAGTAGGCATTGACAATCAATATCGCTTTTCCCAGACAAAATTCTAGCGGGATTTGCGTGTAGGTATTGGGAACGAGCGTAATATGGTAGTCTAAACACAAAAGCTGATAATCTCAGGGTAGTCGGGAAGGAATCGATTACGTCAACGACCAAATGAAATCTAAGGTTTCGGGTTGGATTTTATATCTGTTACTTTAGAGGGGAGGAAATGTTATCGATCTCTTGAGTGTTCGAGTGGTTTCAAGTGAAAAAGATCTAACACAGTTTTGAGTCATTAGGATATTCATTAAGCTGAAATCACCACTCGAGTTTATACGCGTGATATAGGTAATAGGAAATTAGGAAAAGCTATAAAATTTAACGGCCTGTCAGGATTTTAAATTATTTGAATTCTCAAGTATTTTTCTTAATTGCTAGGTGCATAACAAACGGAAATTTATTGGGTTTTACGCCAGAGTGAGATGGAATATGATAGGAGGAACTAGAGATGCTGATGAAAAAACGTTCGGGGGCAGGTATGGAATAAGACTTTGGTAGAGGTTACCGCCCGTAAAAGTAAGAATCGAGATCATAAAAGTTTAGGCTATTACTAAATTAGGTCCTACGAGTGTCGCGACCTTGTTTAGGAAGGGGTCAAATGACTAGAGATTATACTTAGGTATTTGCGAATGCGGTAAATATTAAGAAAATGTATGCGAACACAAGGAACGCGTCATATAGCCAGAGACAAACACAGCCGCATGTCTACATAAGGGGTACGTCTGAATAAGAATATTCGGTCACTAATTGTTAGAAAATCCACAGTCAAATGCTAAAATGACAAAATACCTAGAAGGTGACGTGTTATGCGATTTGTGCGATAATAAGATGCATAGTAGATGACGGTCGGAAAATGTTGTAGGTTGCCGAGTTGAAATAAGACTTGCGGTTACCGAGAAAAGTATGGAAAGTATAAAAAAAATTTAGGATACACCGTACCTTAAAGCGATTTTAAAAATGGTAGAACGGACACGATAGATTTTCGAGAAAAGTTGAATTAATTATTCACATGGTAAATGATATCTTGTAGGCGCTAGTCTTGCAGAAGATTCGTGTGTATATCTAAGGGACGAGACCGAGTACGCCCCTGTCCGATTCTACGAGATAGTGCTTTCGCGCAATACGAATTCTGTGTTGGGAGCACCGTTCAGGACGAAATGTCGTAAACCGCAGGATACGATACTAGATTTGGGAACTATGAAGGTTGTGCGTTTAAAGGTCGTAATTGTAAAATTTAAGTTTGATTAATGGGTAAGCGGAGGAGACAAAAAGGGCGGTTTTAGGCAAGAGGAGGAAGTTCATTGTGGGATCTCGGGAAGGAAAGGCTGTCAAAAAGGGCGCGGAAATCGAAGTGTTGGGGAATTTTTTCGGAGACTTAGCAAAAATCGTTCCGGCGGAGTGTCGATCTAACTTCAGTGGATTTTGTGCAAAGTGTTAATTAATTATATTCAGGAAAAGGTGTACGAGCCAGTGGTGAAAAGCTTTTAGGAACTATTTAAATTATTTAAGGACAGTGAAAATATTGAGTTATATTAACAGATATTAGTTCGGTTTAATCAGGCGTGATCTAATAATAAAAACTTCAGTATTACTACAATTTAAACGGGGTCGACAAATAAATGTTAATAATAAAATTGCGGATTTTATATCAGAAATAGAATAAAAAATAAAAAAATCTTAATTACGATAAAAAAAATCGTTCTCTTCAAATGGGAGAAATGTATACCGAATAGTTTAGAAATAAAACAATAATAATAATAATCTACGAAAAAGTTCAACCTAGTGGTTTCGATACCAAGATATAGCAAGCGCTAATTTAACCTTAGGGAACACACATATTTAAAGAGGGACGATATATTTGAAATAATCTACAAAAAACGGTCAACCTGAGTATATTACGATTGCGAGATAGTCCGACTGGAGCGATAAAGATACCTCAAATCAAATTCAGGTTATAAGGAAAGGGGGTTAAATTTAGTCATAAATCTAAGGCTACGTTAGGCCTTGTCGTTTTCTCCACAGGTACAGGTCTACAGGATACGTAATTAAGATGCAATTGGTCGTGTTTTCCCGACCGGAGAATTAAACAATTACGTACGGGTAAGTTAAAGAATCTATATTTCAATTACAGGTACCTGGTTGCAGAGTGACGTAAATGGAACGCGAACCCTGGCAGTAAATTTCAACAGCTCCAGCGCCGATAAAAAATAATATTATTGCAGAGCTAATATGAATATGTTTAACCGTTATTATCATTTAGGGCAGTGACGTTTTCTCCCAGACAGCCGATGCCGGGCGGTCGGAGGAACACACATACAAAAAAAATGAACGAGCAAGTGAGGTACCTACATCTCGGGGGTGTTGTACACTCAACCAAATGGAGGGCGTTCCGAGAGTACGACATATCAAATTGAAGGCGATTACCTGCAACCCGAACAGCTGAACATCTTTAGACAAGAGAGCAGAAGAGCAGAATCACAATATTAAATATGAAACAAATAAAACTAACAGGTACTCCGCTGAATTCCTACTTCTTGATCTACGCTTTTTAAATCTTTATGATTGAACAATGTGATGACGACACCGAGGCCACACATAAGTGTCAATTGGTGGTCCACCGGTAAGGGTCTTTCCGCATTGTCATGTTGGAGGATGCTCACCATAGACTGATCGGGTCACGCGAGGTCCTGGAAGCAATTCCCTTTCGCGGGACGGTGTCGAGTGATTGGGCGCGAAGGACCGTATGAAATGAGATGCCAATTTGTATGAAAGGACATGGTTCGCTGTCGGAGGCGTCTTTGCCAAAAGCATCTCGAGTTACCGGCAAGGTAGTGTGGATGGAGGCATGCGCATGGCTTCTTGCGGAGAGATTCCTGCAGCATCATCACATTTTTTAATCCTATCGACCTGGAAGCAAACGTATCTCTTACAAGGGTGGGGATAAGTCGGTTTCCAGAGGTGGTCTGTAACGCTAGGTCGGTCGCGTGGGAGGAAGGATCTGCCTGTCACAAGCTTACGCCACTTTGTACCGTGAGTAGAGTCTTGATAAGGGACGAAATAGATTACCCCTTCTAGAGCCAGTAAAGTAGTTCCGGAGGTGTTCGATACTGGAGTTGATCAGGAAAGGTTTGAAGGCATGTCGTTCTTCTTTTGTTATGGAGGGGTCCGGGTATCTGGTTTATCGTCAAGAGATTTTCCGGGTGCCATGGGTATAGCCTCATCATGCATTGGTCGGGGGGTCGTGTCCTGAGAGCTGACCACCTAGTCAATTTGGTCAAGTGGAGGAGCCAGTACTAGTTTGCAAAGAATTTCTTCCCCATCACCATCCTTACTATCCTCTATCCCGTCTTTATACTTCCATCCTAGGTATAAATTTGTGTTTACTAACAACAGAACATATTATCATGATTATGTATAGGATATAGCCATGGAGAGCGGTGCAGAGAATTCGCCAATTATCCGAATGAAACATTCTAGGTATGCACATTAAAAAATCATTAGGACGTAGAGGGAGAGAGATCAATTTTATAGCCTAGCGAGAGTAATAGCAACCGTGCTCATTAGGTGAATATTGTAGCAGTGTATATCATTAGGATCATAGTGGGGACTAATTCAGGATAGTTTAGACCGGACGTGTCCTTCAGACGTTTAAGAGATACAGAGAAATTCTTCCACACCTTACCTAAAAGAACCGAAAGTTACCACGAAATACATTAAATACCTATCCTAGATGTCCTAGGTGCTCCGAAGCAAAAAATCACACAACGTGGAGTAAAGGGTTTATTGTAAGAATTTCCCGGAAAACTACCTTTTACTGTGTTCAGTCACAGGGGTGGGAAAAACGAGTTATGATTCAAACATTATTGGCGAATCATTCAGTAGGTACGAGAGGAAGATCTACCAACCGGAGATCTGAACGCACGAGAGAGAGGGGGAGGGGGGTATAAACCCCAAGGAAAAGGGTGGCACCACCACAAGTGGTTCCGTGACCGAGGAAAGAGCGTCACCACCAATCTTTGTTGTAAATCTTCTAATTCAAAATCGAGAAGAAGGATTATTATAAAGTTTTCATTAGGAGGGGGGTGTACCATTACACATGCAACGCCAACTCGATATCTTAAGTGTGTGGCACCAATTAGTCCACAATACCCTAGTATTTCTTTATAAGTTAAAAAATAAAATTGTTTTTCAAATTATATTAATAAAATGCATTACCAGATTGTATGTTCAATAGTGTAAGAATTGATAGTAGAGTTCATTGCTTTCCTACTAGAAACTGCAATGATTTTAGGTTTCCTAAAATTTTTTTATCGGGAACACAAAACAATATTTATCATAAAGGTTTTTTAAATGTTCAATGAACTCCCTGTAAATGTTAGGGGGGATAAGTCTTGCAGTTCTTCGTGGATTATTATGTATGTCTCAACGTTGTGGTGTCCAAATTTTAGTAAGTAGGTAGTAGAATAATATTATAATAGTTTTAGAAGAGAATATACTAGATATAAGACTTGAAAAAGTATATATTTATATTTTATATTTTGAGATGTGGTCCTATAGAAGACTACTAGGAATTTCCTGGAGAGACCACATCACAAATGAGGAGGTTCTCCAAAAAATCGAAGGAGGAAGGCACCTGCTCAGGACCTTGTCCGAAAGGCGCGCAAGATGGATCGGCCATGCAATAAGACAAGAAGGCCTCTTGCATGCCATAATGGAGGGTATGACCGAGGGGACAAACGCTAGGGGACGCCCACGCCGAGAGTACCTGGAGGACCTGCTGGTGGACGTGCGCTGCTTATCATATGCAGAATTCAAAAGAGCCGCACAAGACAGGGAAGAGTGGAAGAAACGAATAGATGAAATTGCTGCAAACCAATCCCAGGATTGAAACCAGAGAGAGAGAAGACTTGAAAAAGTTATAAAGACGTAAAATAAAATATACTTTAAAAACAGTAGAATACCTCGAGAACAAAAAATTATTTTATTTATTTAATAAATCAAAACAAAAATTTCGTCTGAAATCATAAGATTTGTATGTTGGTACTTAACTTCCTTTGTTTTTTTTTTGTTTTCACATGAATACTCACAAGAGTCTCAGCTGCTACCGTCTGGAGCCAGTGAGACTATGGCATCCCCAATGGGGTTATGTTATGAGGCTGAAGGTAGTGGGGAGGGGAAGGAGATGGGGAAGACGGAGGTGGGGAAGTACCTGGCTATTCAGATCTGGTCACCAAAAGCAACGGCTAAAGCCATTTCAAGCAACTTTTCAATTCTGAACGGTGGTCTTACACCAGGGCGATACTGAGAGTATCTTCCACTCTGGAACGTCCCGCAAATATACTTTATATTATTTTAAATTAATTAATCGTGAAATAACACAAATTAATCAAATAAAATTTATTTGCGCACGCCGGGATTCGACACCGCGACCTTCGGATTGCCAGTCAAGAGCCCATAAAAGAGAAATAAGGAATTATACTATTTCCAAAGAAATGTCACCAACCCACTGACAAATCTCTTTGAAAACTTTATTCAGTCCGGTAGCTACTATAATTTTGATTAAACTCTTATTAGGGTGATTTGCCTAATTAAAAAAAAACCTACTTGATAGCTAGCATCCACGCTAGAAAGGAGTACCCAACATGGCCACCATCTACCGTAACGGAACAAACAAATTTATAGACAAATAAATAATTGCAAAGTCGTCGTGTTAAAACAGGACATCGCTACGCTCAGTCAATTAATCGAACCTTCGCTTCGGTTTCTTTCTTTTTTTTGCGACACTTTTCTACGCACTAAAGTGAGAGGAAAATTAATAGACAATAGTTACTTCTATCAGGCCTCAGAAATCTGATTCTCATCTGACTTAACTATTTTCTCCACTACTGTACAAAAACGAATGGATTAATTAGCATAAACAACTTTTTTTTTTTAATTCATGAAGATCAACAGGAAATTGAGCCAACCATCAACAGTACCTACATAAGTACCTAGTATAACCACCAACTCTACCCGGTCCACCTTTAATTACTTCAGTGTATTATGCTATGGTACATTCACGCCTTTCCTGTCTTTGCTGTATCTGGGGCTTTGCCTCAATAAAACCTGCAGGTGGTTCAAAACCGAGCTCTCAGAAATGTTTTTGGACTTCCATGGGACATCCATGTCAGGAACGCCTTTTCAGTTTCCGGTATCCTTCTAAATTAGAAATCACAAGCACCATCCTACAAATTACTCAACAATCAACTCATACTAACATCAAGCCACTTTACAATCAAGACACATACAACCACAATACTCGAAATAACAATAAAATCCCCATTCCTCAAACCAAACTACAAAATATGGGATAAAACCTCTGAACTCTATTACCTATACACTTTATAATTCGCTTCTAGATATTTTTTATTCACAAAAAGATACATAAATTACTATACCGCACGGGCCGTCGTCGGTATACAGACTGTAATAGGGGGTTGGTAAAAACACGACAAACGTACACGCCAAGCCAAATATAAAAGGCAAAGAAATCGACAGAGAGAGGCGGCTACGGCTAGCAGGCGGCAGGCAGACCCGGGCAGGGTCCGTCGCCTAGGCAGATCCGATGAGAAAGAGCTTGGACGGTGAAAGCTTGCCCTTTTTAGGCACTTGACCGTGGCCAAGGGATGTACCGTTAGACCCCTAGCCCGAGCCTCTGATTGGTCAAGTCGCTTTCACCGTCGGTAGGTACGGATATGCCCGGGATCTAAGTTCCCACTACCTGCTAGTGCCCATTGTTTATTTTAAAAAGGTTTACATTACATACAGAATACAAATGACATATGAAATACAAACAAATATTGCACATTAAAATAATTTAAACATGTAAAGTTATTCTGGCATAAGCACGTCTGATACACTTCCCCCGGCGAAGAATTCGCCTAGCTATTTGGGAAGACGTGCATCGTGTTGGCGACTCCGATGGCCGCAGATGGTGTTCCTGGAACGCAGGGCGACAGGCCGCGTTGTCTATGGCGCTGGCGTGTAGCGGATGTCTGCTCGGTCGTCGGGTAAGCAGGTACTCTTGTGAACCGTGCTTTGTCCCGAGGCGCACAAACTCTTCCCCCATCTACACTGTCGGCTGGAGTAGAGATGGGTGGAAGCTTCATCCCTGCATCAGTAGATGTCACCGTCATAATGCGCGTTTCGTTGTCTGAGAAAGCGCCTACAATATGGCCGGGATCTCTGGGGCCAGGCGATGCGGCACCGCGGTCTTCGGGACAGCGGCATGTGTTTTCTCGGGCCCCGCCAAAAGCACGTTGGCGGCCGGCGTAGATTGAGCCGGGGGTCGCTGGTACAGCAATGCCAGACACTTTGGGGCCAGGCGCTGCGGGGCCGCGTACTTCGGGGTAGCGGTCGGCGTTTACCGTCGGATCGGGGTGCACATTATACCTGAGTTGAGTAGGTATAACTTCCCGGGGTTGTCGGGCGGGCTGTCCACTGCAGATGTTGACAGGCCGCGACTTGTCGTACGGGGCGGCTAGGCATTCCATTTCTGGGTCGGGGCGTGCATTATACCTCTGCTTGGTAGGTATATCCCCACATGGTTCTGAGTCGGCGGGCTGTCCGCTGTAGACAGGCCACGGCTCGTACGGGGCGGCTGGATTGGGGAGCGCATTATGCCGGGGCTGAGTAGGTATATCCGGCCGCGGCTCGTACGGGGCGGCAAAGCCGGTCGCTTGATCGGGGCACCCATTATTCCTCGGTTTCGTAGGTATTTCTCCTTGTGATTGACTGGCGGGCTGTATGGGCGCGTGTTGAGTTTTCCTATTGTATGTGAGGGATACAGGGGCCGGGAAGTTCACCGGCGTAGTTGATGTGTCAGTCTCTGCGGCCGAGATGTTCATCGGCGTGGTCAAAGCGTGGGTCCCCGCGGCCGAGATGTTCATCGGCGTATTTACAGCGCGGGTGCCCGCGGCCGAGATGTTCATCGGCGTGGTCACAGTATGGGCCGAGATGTTCATCGGCGTGGTTACAGCGTGGGTGCCCGCGGCCGAGATGTTCATCTGCGAGGTTACAGCGCGGGCCGAGATGTTCACCGGAATGGCTGGAGCTTTTGGCAGCGCATCCGGAAAGGTCCCTGGTGAGGTTAGAATGTGGGCCGAGATGGTCACCGGCATGGCTGGAGCTTTTGGCAGCGCATCCGGGAACACCGGCGTGGGTGCAGTAACCGGGAAAGTGACCGGGGTGGCTGGAACTTTTGGCAGCGCATCCGGAAATTTCACCGGCGTGACTGGTGCTTGGAGTACCACATCCGGGAAGATCACCGGCGTGGTTAGAGTATGGGCCGAGATGGTCACCGGCATGGCTGGAGCTTTTGGCAGCGCATCCGGAAAGGTCCCTGGCGTGGTAAGAATATGGGCCGAGATGGTCACCGGCATGGCTGGAGCTTTTGGCAGCGCATCCGGAAAGGTCCCTGGCGAGGTAAGAATATGGGCCGAGATGGTCACCGGCATGGCTGAAGCTTTTGGCAGCGCATCCGGGAACACCGGCGTGGGTGCAGTAACCGGGAAAGTGACCGGGGTGGCTGGAACTTTTGACAGCGCATCCGGAAATTTCACCGGCGTGACTGGTGCTCGGAGTACCACATCCGGGAAGATCACCGGCGTGGTTAGAGTATGGGCCGAGATGGTCGCCGGCATGGCTGGAGCTTTTGGCAGCGCATCCGGGAACACCGGCGTGGGTGCAGTAACCGGGAAAGTCACCGGGGTGGCTGGAACTTTTGGCAGCGCATCCGGAAATTTCACCAGCGTGACTGGTGCTTGGAGTACCACATCCGGGAAGATCACCGGCGTGGTTAGAGTATGGGCCGAGATGGTCACCGGCATGGCTGGAGCTTTTGGCAGCGCATCTGGGAACACCGGCTTGGGTGCAGTAACCGGGGTGGCTGGAACTTTGGCAGCGCATCCGGAAGTTTCACCGGCGTGACTGGTTGGGCAGGCCTCAGGGCTGCCAATATGTATGCAAACTGCTGGGCGTGCTGATTTTGCATGGCACGCATCCGGACGGTGTCATCAGTTGACGATCCGGACGTGACGTCATCATCGGAGCAGAGAGGTGCGGGACCCGGGGCGAAGGAGCCCGGGCGATGGGGACTCGAGACGTGGGGGCTCGAGACGTGATGGCGTGTAGACGTGATGGCGTGTTGTTATCCGGCTCGAAGGACCACTATATACCGCACGGGCCGTCGTCGGTATACAGACTGTAATAGGGGGTTGGTAAAAACACGACAAACGTACACGCCAAGCCAAATATAAAAGGCAAAGAAATCGACAGAGAGAGGCGGCTACGGCTAGCAGGCGGCAGGCAGACCCGGGCAGGGTCCGTCGCCTAGGCAGATCCGATGAGAAAGAGCTTGGACGGTGAAAGCTTGCCCTTTTTAGGCACTTGACCGTGGCCAAGGGATGTACCGTTAGACCCCTAGCCCGAGCCTCTGATTGGTCAAGTCGCTTTCACCGTCGGTAGGTACGGATATGCCCGGGATCTAAGTTCCCACTACCTGCTAGTGCCCATTGTTTATTTTAAAAAGGTTTACATTACATACAGAATACAAATGACATATGAAATACAAACAAATATTGCACATTAAAATAATTTAAACATGTAAAGTTATTCTGGCATAAGCACGTCTGATACAATTACAATAAATTTTATGTAATAATTAATTACATAATATATGTATTTGATTTACCCCCATAAATAAGCAGGGCTTGTTTGTATGGGGGGTGAAACATGTATATACAAAAACATCTAACGTAATAAAAACAAATCAAAGTAATGCTTTAAAATAATGTTTAAGTACATTTAAAAATATAATTTTCTAGTCATGTTTGGTTCTGTCTTATTTCTTTTTCTCTTCTTTTCTTTTACCTTTATTTGTAATTATCCTCATTTGTATATCCTCTTTTTTATTTATTTTCTCTTGGTGTTTGTTCTACTTAACGTGTGTTTTATTTTCAAGCTGTACTGTTTGTGAAACTTGTATTTTTGATATAAAACGTATGTGTAAAATTGTGCCTATTAGCTCTAACTCATGAATTGTAAGTTCCTACCGTCCTAAAGTGTGTTTTGAAACTCATCAGGATTGCCCTAGCAGTAAATAAAAACAATAAATTAATATATGTCATTGCTGAAGTACATAAATAATTACACTTATCATCGTTTCATATATCTTTCAGGGATTTCCACAACTTCTACCATTTAGTTGCACATAAAAAATTATTACAAGCATCTAAAAGTTGAAAAAAAATAATCGTACCTCAGAATCTTCACTCAAGACAGTTAGGTTTTATAAAATATTAAAGCACTCAAATCCGTTAAGATCCATGCATAATAAATGAATTCATTAAATAATTGTTCATACTCGACATAGCATTCTGTCAGTGACGAGATTTTAACGGTCGCGCTGAAACCAAATTCACGCTTACAGTAAAATCTATGGAATTCGTTCCAGTTTTTATTGTAATCATGACTTATTACTAGGGGGACCCACCCCATCCATACAAGCTCTGAGTGCTGTATATAATATTGTAAAGGGCACACCCGACCGTGTATTGTGCACTAATCAAGTTACTCTTCTGTTTGGTAAACTTGGAAAAAGCCCTACCGCATATTCTCGCTTTGTCGGTCCACATGCACTCCTTCATTATTTTTCGATCTCGTTGAGGGGATGATTGTTGTATTGTAAGCGAGTAGGGCCCCGCTTACTCTCCTATTGTCGGCGATAACTGGAAATTATTTTATTATAATTTATTTGATGCTGGCAGTACCGAAGCCGAGGGTCTATGCTATAGGACGGCTGTTCTATTTATGAAAGCATTTGACAGGAGAAAAGTAATTCGAAACGCGTTCATTGAAATTTTATTTGAGTAGGTACTTACTTACCGAACAACTTTTTAAGCATGAAGCAGTAATTTCGAATTTCAAAAAGCCCTCCCAAAATGATATTGGATTTGTTTGCTGCCTTTATAAATAAGTTTTTATTTTATGATTGTGTTAAGAGTGTAAGGAACGATAAAAATAACGCTCGAGATCTTTTGTTATCGAGTTATGGCACCTTTGATTGGGGTTATACAAGATTTTCGGTCCGTTCAAGAAGGGGGGATAAATCGGGTCAGTGACTTATAAAAACGGTTCGAAACAGGAATGTTTGCAACACCTACCTGCTAATAGATGGGTGCCAAATATCAAGGGAACAATGAAAAATAGTGTTACGTATTTTTTGTATACCAAAGCGTTGTTTTTTTGGTCGAGATTTTTTCGAACTCGAACCATTTGTATTGTTAGAATTATTGTACTAAGTTCTTCCCCTGAAATTGATACCCCAGGCAGTGTTTCATTTCAAATAATGTTTAGGTTAATATTAAAAGCAAAAAAAAAAAACTAGAAACCAACATTTGGAAACCAATTATTTTTGTGTGAATACCGCACCAGAGTCTCAACTACTTCCAAACGTCTGGAGCCAGTAAGACTAAGGAATCCCTAATTGGGGTACGTTGTGAGACTAAAGGATGTAGGGGAGGGGAATGAGGTGGGGGAGAGGAAGGTGGGGGAGTTCCTGGCTGTTCGGATTAAGTCAACATGGCTAATGCCATTTAAAACAACGTTTTAATTTTTTTGTTTTTTTTTAATATTTTTTTTTTAACTTTATTTATTCCCATTTCTTTGTACATAAAATGTATAATAGCAAATAGTATATAAAAACATAATATATAATAACAAATAGTATGAACAAGAAATGAAAACCCACTGGCACTTTTTTTTTTTTTTTTTTACATGATCTCCACACAGGAGGCCCTGAGGAAAATAATTTCCCTCAGGGCCTATGTCATCTTTGAGGATGCTGTGTGGAGGGTTTTTTTTAAGGAAAAGGGAAGGAGAGGAGAGTTCTGGGAAGGAAAAGGGTTTAAGGCACTGCCTGTGTGTGGGTAATATTAAAACCAAATACTATATTTCCAAGTACCCAAAGTATAAAATAGACTTAAAAAAAACATATAAAATATAAAGATAGTATAAAAGTTAGTACTACATAGGTAGAATAAGTGAAAAAGGTTTTTTTTCAGCTATTATAAAAATATGGAGAAAAACATACCGATTTTTTTTTTAGTTATTATAAAAAAATAAACAGAAAACATATTGTACTACAGTTTAGAAAGTTACAGCAAGTGAGTTGTAGAAGGATGGATAAATTTATAGAAAAAGCGTTTCAATATCTACATTATTCAACCATAATTTTACCTCTTTTACATATTTTATCATTTATTTATCATTTGAGTTTGTAGTGGTAGAAGGTTAAATGTACGAGGACCAATGAAACTGCTATGTGTCTGCAACAATTTAGTATTGGTTTGTGGGGTGTAAAATATATTATTTATTCTTTTGCTCGTTCTATTTTCATTTATTTCGAAATTATTTTTGTTTTTAAATACATATTTCAAAGTTTGTATTATAAATAATTTACGTATATTAAATATTTTAGTTTCTTTGTATAGTAAGTTGATCGAGAATGTTTTATTTTTGTTATATATGACTTTAATTATGTGTTTTTGAATTATTTGTAGAGGCTTCATAAATGTATCAAGTGCACCACCCCATCCTATAATGCCATAAGTGATTGATGATTGCACCAGGGAAAAGTAGATCATTTTCAATTTTTCAATGTTTAGTACTTCCTTAAGTCTATATATAGGTCAGATATCTTAATTTAGAAGTGATTTGATTAATATGTGATTTCCAATTAAGATTTATATCTATTGATACTCCTAAATATTTTATATTTTCGATATTAGTGAGTTCGTTGCACATGAAGCACATTTCTTGATTGCAACTAGTATTATGAATTCTAATTTTAAGGTTTTCTTTAGGTTTATTTTTAATGGTTTTATAAAAAGGCAAGTAAAATGTTTTGCTGTAGTTTAAAACGAATTTGTTGTATTTTAGCCATGTTGAAACCAGTGAAATACAATCAGATGCTTTCGAAAAAGTTTCTTTCCAATGATTACCATCTACTATTATTGCCGTGTCGTCTGCGTAAGAAACAATTTTACCAGGGATTACAAAATTACATAAATCATTAATATAAATTAAGAATAAAATCGGGCCAAGCTCAGTTCCCTGTGGAACTCCATTTTTTATCTTTGACTCTGAACTATAATTATTCCCAATTTTTGTTTTTTGTGTTCTGTCTGTAAGATAGTTAGAGAGTAGTTTTAATGTGTCTTTTTTGAAGCCTAGTTGATTTATTTTTGTAATGAGTAAATTATGATTTACGGTGTCGAAAGCTTTTCTTAAATCTAGGAATATGGCAAGACATTTCTTTTTTTTATCGATAGATAAAATTTTTAAAAAGATATTAGAATGATAAAAGTTTTAATGGTGGTCTTACACCAGTGCGATATTAAGAGGATATTCTACTATTAAATTGAGGAAGGCCTTCAGGAGCCACGCCCATTTGAAAAAAACCGCGCCAAAATTACCTTCCTGACTTTTGCTTAAATATCCGTATAAATACGAAAATAAACTGATGTTGTTATTTCTACACAAACCTGAACCTGAACAAGACATCCTACGTGAAAGAAAAATCAAAGGTGATTGCTAATAAATAAATACCTTTATACGAATTCGAAAAAGGAACAAAAACGCGAATAGTTCGACTTTTCGGTTTTGACAGCGTATGCAAATCACAGAATAGTGTAGTGTTGCCACATTAATGAAAACTTTGACTTCAACAAGAAAGATATTAGCGCAAGCGATTGTGACCTTATTCTTCATACAGTTTCTTTATACATGAGGGTTAAAATCACATTTTAGAATATAATTTTTTAAATACTTACCGCGGCCAACGCGGTGGCCACCGGGTGACAAACGGTCTGGGGCAGGAATAAATATTCTTAGATTAAACGAGGTATTGAAACAATCATTTTGTGGCATTTACCCAGTGCATTTACCTACACATTTGCAAATGTCGCTGACTTGAATAAAAAAATTCAAATAATATGTGTGGGTACTACAATAAATTAAGTAAAGTTAAAAGCCAGAATAAGAAGAATTCTTATGTACCTAAATTGAAAGAATATAGTTTTATAAATTATATGAAGAAGAGTGTCTGTAGTGGCAGACAACGGGCGGGTGGCATGGATTTGATTTTTATACAAATCTACAGTTTTATTTCGAGGTTGATGAAATTTTGCACGCTTGACCTTCAAAACAATAGAAAAGCTACACTCTACGTCTGATTTCGAAAAACTGTTTAAAAGTGTTTAAATTTGACAAAACTGATAAAACTGTCGGGTAAATGGATCATAAATTGTATAAAATTTAAACCACGCTTATAAGTAAGGCCCTTCGCATGTAAAAGAAAATAACCCAACTACCATCTGCTACCATTTCTGACTTGCACAAATACTCGCGTGCTGTTTTTATAGTCGGGATCGCATCGCATCCGTGCGATAAATTGAGGGCATATTTTAACTGAATACACTTTTGTGAGTAACGTTATTTAGCCCAATAAATTTAATTACGAACGCGAATACGATCATATGGAGTTCGTTAAGCCGAGTTAAGAGGAAACCCGGTCGCCGAGAAATTTTAATAATAGGTTTTATTTTTACAATTTTTACAACTGTTGCTTTTACTGTCGCTGTTATTCCCCCGAATACTGAGCGAAAGGGACAATGCACATCACGCTAATAATACCTTAATAAAATAATCAAAATCTATGTTTTGTATTCCCCGTTTTTCTCCTCCAAAACTCATTTTTTTTTACATTAGCTCCACACAGTAGGCCCTGAGGAAATTAATTCCCGTCAGGCCCTTTGTCATCTCTGGGGCTGTTGTGTGTAGGGTCTTTTTAGGAAAGAAAGAAGAGGAAGTACTGTGAAGGAAAAAGGTATGAGGGGTGGGTAGGAATCTGGAGGTATGCCAAGCAGTTGGTGGGCAGACGCATCTCCCGCCAAAATCCGGACAAACCTCAACCCGTGAACCCGGGCACCCCTGCTATGTCATCAAACGCATGGGTGACCTAAGGCAGACTGTATTAGAAGAAAATACTCTATGTCTCTACGCCTTTCTTTAAAAAAAAATACATTGTCTAGTTTTTATACTGAACGTCTGGTAATGGCGTTCAAACCAGGCATTTTTAATGGTAAGCCCACACTGCGGCCAACGTTCCAACTTCAAACGTTTGGACGATCGTGTGGAGGGGTGTTCGTGCGTTGGAAGTTCGAGTTGGAAGGTTGGAGTTCGCGTTGGCCCGGGATCGCCTTCGAGGCGATCCCGACGGCCAACTCACACGAACCAACCTGCCGCAGCTGTCCACACCGTGCCGCGTACTATTAAAATGACTATATTATTACGGAGAGTGGTATAACAATTGTTTGAAAACATGTCGTGTATATAAGTATATGATTATACGTACGTAATAATTGTAGGCAACTGAAAAAGATACAGCGTAGCTACAGCTGTTTCATGTCCGCCATTTTGAAGTACGGAATTCGGGGTTGGAGGGTTGGCCGCAGCGACCACACGATCGGCCAACCTTCCAACTCCGAACTAAGTTCGGAGTTGGAAGGTTGGCTTCAGTCTGGACGTAGCATAACGATTTTTGGAGGGTCCTACCCCCTATAAGAAGTAACTTATCAAAAAAGGCAAAACGTATTGACACGCTAGTGGTTGATGACTATATTATATTAAAAACATGTGTGCAGTTCACACGCGGTAGAAGTGAAACCTTCAGAAAACTAAACTTAGAGAGAATGAGACGAATGCAGAGTATCAGGAGTAGGATGATTGTAGGGTTTATTTATTATAATATTGTTTAACAAGTTTAAAAATTATTTTACATTTTATTTTACGAAGCATCGTACAAAGAGGACACCGATTAGTCTATCTAATTCTCTCCCAGGCTAAATCCTAGAGGTGTATGTATTTGTCTCTTTTTAGTTTCGCTTTTACGTTTCATAGAGTTTCAAATCTCAACGGTGCTAAAGAAGTTTTCACTTTAAAAATGTTTGCAGTAGTGTCAAAATCCAGAGAAAATATTGGGAATATGTTTGTATGGACAAAACGTCACCCGGTTTCCTCTTAAGTGCAATAAGAATTACGAATGATTTAAATTGTATAACATTTCACGCTCTGTAAACACAGATCATGAAAACATAAATAATTGCCGGATTTTCCGAATTCAGCAACGCTCTTTTTATTTTACTTCTGGTAAAAAAAAATCTTACCATAACCTTCAATATGTATTTCGTACTGTAGTTTTATTTAGATATTATTTTTTTATTGGTTGTTTGTATTGTTCGTTAAGTATTTGCGTTCCATTGTTAAAGTTAATGTCAATATTGAGGTGTGGTAAAAATGAATTATAGTGGACACCTCGGTACAATTATATTATTCTTCATAACTCTTTCACTTTTTGTGAACCAAACGTATGCTTCGTATAAAATAGTGCAAGTTTTTCAGCCGATCCTGCCTATGAAACAAATAATAATAATATGTTTTATTATCTTCCTTTTTTTGTTACAAGTAGAGATAATGATATCCTCACTGGGATCTACCGTGTTCAGATTTCATTTAAATATGAAAATTTAATTTTATCAATAATATTAAGTAATTATAAATATATTAAGTATTTTCTCTATTTCTTATTTCCCTGTGTTTTAAATCCTGCTTTTATTTGAGATTTAAATGTTGTAAGTTATTGTTCTGGTTTTTGAATGAGAGTGGGATTTTATTGTAGAGTTTAGTACCATAGTACAAGAAGCTTTTTTGTCCAAATGTTGCATTTGTAGTATTTTTTTATGATTTTTTAACGGTAACTGCTACTGTCATCAAATTTGATCCAGTGCTTTGTCCAAAGTGTTGCCATTTTTGACAATTTAGTTGTTTCCCATTCCTTATTATTATTGGCAACTATCTGTATGACATCGTAAGTATTTTTTTTATAATAACTCCACACTTGGGAATAATTTCCCTAAGGGCCTATCTTATCTTTGGGGATGTTTTGTGAAGGGTCTTTTTAGGAAAAGAGGGAAAAAGTCATGAGAGATGGGTAGGAATCCGGGGGTTAGTGTGTCCGGGAGTGACGGACGTATGGATCGATTCCACCCCTAGCGGTCAGGCGATATTCCGAGAGAGTCGTGCTAGAGACATCAAAAGGTCTCCTTCAACCAATATTTCCCGATTCCGCCTGTGACGCAGTTGGTGGGCAGGCGCATCCCCATTAACCCGGGCACCTCTGCTAAAGCACCAAAAGTAGCGAATTACTGGAAGTGAACTATGTCAGAGGTGTTGGTTATGAAAATAATATATAGTTTCCATTTGTGGATTGTTATGAAAAATGGCATCGTGTGAAATGCGCATTGCGCTAAAGAGATATGAATGGATGTTAAAAAGGCGAGCAACCGCAGGTCAAATTATAAATTGACCACAAACTTTATTGCGATACTTGCAGTTACATACCTGTTAAACGCTTACCCGCGAGCCGCGAGATTCCATTTACCGCGTATTCTCATCTCATCTCATTTCGCCTTGTTATTATAGCGATGATCTTATTGGGTGTTGTACGTATTTTATCAGAGCTAAGAAATTGATATTATAGAATTACTAAAAACTATTAACATCGTGTGTCCTAATTCGTTCGCAAAAGAAACGGCATCGTTTGGAATAGAATGGTAGATGGATATGAATCTACCTATAAAGACGATCATCGCATAATCAGTCGCCGGCTTCCAACCGTGTAATTCTGATATCAAGCTGTTTTGAATCTACATAATACTTAAAGGAGGTACATATAATAATAACTTGATACGACTCAATTTATATTATAACTTAAACAGTTTAAGTGTTCAAGAGAAATATGTTATAAATCGATAGAAATTCGGAATGCCGGGGCTTAAGTGCTTGGCTACAAAACCGAAGGTCGCGGGTTCAAATCCCGGGGTGCGAAAGTAAATTTTATTTATTTTATCTTTCTTATTTAACAAGTTATTAATTTCAAATAAAAAAAATAGTATATTTGCGTCACATTCTAGAGTGGTGGACACTTTAAATATCGCCCTGGTGGCAAGCCACCATTCAGAATTGAAACGTTGCTTGAAATGGCTTTAGCCATGTTTTTTAACCAGATCTGAAAAGCCAAATACATCCCCACTTTCCTCCTCCACGTCTCTTTACCCTCCCCACTACCTTCAGCCTCACAACATACCTCAATTTGTGATGACGTTATCTCGCTAGCTCCAGACGGTTGGGAGCAGATGAGACGCTAATGCGGTTTATAGTTCTTGCACCATCAAGATTTTCTTTATATTTTTTAAATTTCTATTTTAAATATACTAATATTACACTTATCAAATTTGTCAATAGTTGATTTTTGTACGTACTGATGATTTTTAAATAATAATGTGTAAATGAATGGTTTATTTAAACTGAAAGTGGTGTTCTGTTAATTCCTCCGATTAACAATACAAATTCTGATGATCGTGAGTTTTCAATAATATTTCGATTCTACTAAATTACGAGTCTCGTTCGTCGAGATTATGAGTCTTATTTATTATCTTATCATTTTTGCAATAAATATCTAACTGGACTAACGTTCGTTCTAAAGCATACTCTCTGAATCTGTGGCGGGGGGAATCGCTTACTGAAGATGCCCGCGTATAGATCGTATATGATCGGCTATCTTCGTAACCGTTCGGATATTACTCCCAAACGTTCAATAGTCCGACGCACAGTGGGCTGAAAATCGCCTTTCATAGACATAGAGACTTGAATTTTCAAAGGGTCTTTTTTTGCTAGAAATGGATTCTGCTGATCAACTTTTACTGTTTAACTTTTACTTTTAAAGTTAAAAACAAAAGGCCGTTACTATAGTTAAACTTTACCAAAATACGTTTTTCAATCAATTTGACTGCTTGTTGTACGTTACTTTTAACTTTTGTACTTACTTTCCGAAAACCGATAGTTACTCTAGAGTTACTTCGCCATATTGGCATCATTGGCATATTTGACAGTTCTGGTCGAAGTAATGTACGGAAATGGGTGCTTCAACATTGATTATTAATCAGTAATCATGATAAATATTGTAGAAGAGGATGATAATGTATTTAAGCATTAAAATTAATCATCTACATAAAAAAGATTTTTTTTCAACTTTGAAGATTAAAAAAAAAAATCGCACGTTGCGCCACAATACGAAGTATGTCAAAAAATACAAATAAATAGTAGTAAATCTGTGTGTAAGGATGGAATGGCCAACCTTATGATTCCGGAGATATCCTCATTTTTAATGTGAGTGCCATACAATTTTTTCTTTAAAAAATGATAACTCCTTCATTTGTACACGCAATTGCTTCATATGAAATTTTATAGCATAGTAATGATCAGCAGAATCTATTTCTAGCAAAAAAAGACCATTTGAAAATTCAAGTCTCTATGTCTATGAAAGGCGATTTTCAGCCCACTGTGCGACGTCTCGATCTCGATGTGTGTACCATGGTGGTCAAAAAATCCTTAAATCATGTAACTAACAATTCAATGAATAAAGAAAATTTAAAATAAAAGATGTGTCTCTCGTACAATGCTACCAATGACATCTATTGAGACACCTTAAAACTACATATTCTACATACTTGCACACTTGACGTTCTAAGAGGAAAATAATTAGGTACTGTCTAAATCTGATTTAAAAACTCGATGTAAAGCCCGGTCAACACCGGGACTTTCAGCTAACGAAATAATAAATCACGATATAGTAATCAAGTTCTACCACGTTTTTAAAACTTAGTTTTCAGTTAATATCTTCGCTTAAGATGAAGCCATACTAAATAATGCAAAATCATACAAAATCAGGTTTTTGTTTGAAAATTTGATCGCTTAAATAAATAATAAATAAATAAATAAATAAATAAGTGTTTATTCCAGTATGTGGGGAGGAGAGTGCAATCCCACACATTACATAAGGGTATAATATACACATACATGTACAAAGTATTTGAAAGGAAAAAAAGAAAAAGAAGGTGGATATGAATGTACACGAAACAAAAAAAGATAATAAGCTAATAGTAGTAAAAGGAAAACAAAAGAAATAATAATATTAAGCTTTCAGGATTCTGTGAGCACGTAAGGAGCCAGTATTTTTCTCCAGTGTGCATCAATACTGGATGATGGACTGAGGCGGGCTTCCATGACGAGGATGTTTCCAGAGCTGGTTATCCTTTCTCTAATTCCTGCCACCCTGGATCTAATAAGGGTTGCAAAGCCAGGAACTCGCCCCTCCGTGAACATCCGGGAAGCGCTGCAATATCTGGGGAGACCAAACATTATGCGGAAGGCGTTGTTATACTGAACCCGAAGTCTTTCTATACTACTCTTCTTGTAGTTTGCCCAGAGTTCACACGTATACAGGGTTGCGCAGAAGGAAAGGAAGAGCGTCCTTTTTACAGCAGTACTGCAAAGGCGGAATCTTCTACTGAGCATGTTTGCTTTTACACTGAGAGCTCTTCTTTGCCTATCGATGTCGTCATCGTCCATCAGATTACTGGTGATTATGTGCCCAAGGTATTTAGTTCCTTCAGTCACCTGCAGGTTCACACCATTCAGGGTAGCTGGAGGAATATTTTTTGGTCCTTGTCCATATCTTACGACCAGTAGAGCCGTTTTAGTGGGGTTGTATTGCATGTTTGTTTCTTCAGCAAACTCTTCGCAGATCTTTAAAAGAATACGTAGGCCCCTTATAGATGGTGCCATCAATACCATGTCGTCCGCATAACTGATGTTGTTCAGAAACTGTCCTCCAATTTGGCAGCCTACCCCTGCATTGTTTAGCCTGTCGGTGAGTTCGTCCATGTACAGGTTGAACAAAATCGGGGACATGCATCCTCCCTGTCTAACGCCGCTCTTCAGGAGGAAAGGTTCGGAGAGTCCATCTTTCCACCTTACTAAGTTTTCCTGCTGTCTATACCACGACTCTAGGATATGTATCACCGCCGGTGATATGCCTCTTTCCCTGAGTTTATCCCATAGTAGAGGGTGAGAAACCCTGTCGAAGGCCTTGCTCAGATCTAGAAAACATGCATACGTGGTGGTCTTTTTATTCCTGTAGTATAAAAAGACCACCACGGTAGACATTTGCTTTTTGGAGCCCATTTGGTTGTCCTTAGTTTCCAAGCTGGGACCGATCTGGTTTAGTATTAGACGTTCGAATAATCGTGCGATGGTGGTGGCAATGGAAATCGGTCTGTAGCTACCCTGGGAGGTAGAGTCCAACGATTTTGATTTGAGAATGGGAGTTATTATTGTTCTTGTCATGTCAGTTGGTAGGTATCCATTCTTTAAGATGTCGGTAAACAGACTCGCCAGCAGTTGAAGAATTGGTCCTCCAGCGTGTTTGATGTGTTCGATACTCAATCCGTCGTGACCTGCTGATTTTCCAGCTTTCATGTATCTCAGGGCGGTGTCAACCATGTCTGCTGTGATCAAGAGGCCACTGTCTTCATTTAGGATAGGACTAGATGGTGGTTTGCTTGCAGAGTTCGGTGAGGTCGGAGTAGAGATGGAGAAGTGATCTGCAAAAATGTTAGCAATTGCTTTAGTGTTTGTTTCTCCATTTATGTTGCACGGAATTTTACATTTCACGTTGCAGTGTTTATTTGTCTTCAGCCAAAACTGTTTGAAATCACGACTATGTAAATCTCCTGCTATTTTGTCCATTTGAATTTGCTCGCAGTCGTTTTGGCATTTTTTCAGTGCTAGTTTGAACGCAGCACGCTTTAATTTTCGTTTATCCGCAATTGAGCCCTCATGAGGCCTGCCATTTTCAATCCATATCATCATTGCACGTCTTGATTCTATGTATTTTTGTGCGACAAAATCATTCCATCCACAGATTTGTTTACGTCGTTGCAATCTTCGTTTACGATTGTTAAATACTGCAATCGCGGCGCTTCGCAGGGCCTCTATAATACGTGTATACAGTGTCTTAATGTTAGCTCGAGCAGGGTTGTCACTTCTCTCGTACCTCGTAAGACCTTGTTTAATTTTTTGTAGAAAAACTTGTGAGGTTCGAGTATAACTATGGATATCGCGTTCATTTTTTGGATTCCAAGTTGCACGGTCGGTTTTTATACATGCATAAATTTCGGTTTTCGGTATTCCTTCTGTTTGTAAGGTCAATTCGAGAGGCCTGTGATCGGTCCAGTCCACGTCGTAGTGTATTTAGAAGTATTGTAGATGCTTCAATTAAAAACTGCGTGTAGAACATATATTGGCTCTTAAAAATATCGGTCTTTTTTTTAATAATTAGTCTTTTAATAAGCCTAGAAAAAAAAAAGTATTAGGTCTATAAAAAAATACTTTCAAGTGCAAACTCTCCTACTTATAACCCCCTTTCGGATATGGTTTTATTGTTTAATGTGGCAAATTCAGTTTATTTTATAATAATCGCAAAAAAATTGATATTTACGTCCGAACTTCACAAAATCAAATAAGATATGCATTTTCTCGTTGTTATTTTTGACGTCAATCAACACGGCCCGCAGTGACCCTTATGCCATGGGCACAAGAACCATGAACTTGGCATTCTGTCTGTTCCCCAGCCGGAGCGGGGAACGTGTGGTTTCGCGTCGCTTGGTTCAGTGAAATCAATTTTAAATTTCGTTGTTATTACAATAAACAATGCGTATTAAGGAGTTAATGTTTTTTACGGGCCTTTACGAAATCAACCTGTAAAAAAATTTCTCAAATACCTTTTCCAACCTTTCCAAAAGCTTTTTCTCAAGTACTCCCATAATGGGGCGTGAATTCCGATTTCGATTTTTTCTTGGACTATTGGATCGTCTTAAAGCATCTATTCGTAACTGGACGGATTGTATTTTGCACTCACCGATCTCACCATACAATCACACTGAAATATGAAGTCAAAATATTACTATTAGATTTTCACATTCATCAATCAAAACTCCAGTCTGATAAAGTAAACAAGGCTCATTATGCGAGTTGTAGATGTTATGTTATTAGAAGGGACGTCGCTTGTATTTCGGTTGAGAAAGACCTCGTTTTCTTTGCTCAACAAGCCATTCATTGTAAGATCGTAATCGCGGAGGGAAATAGGATTATGACTACGTCTTCATCTCATTTGATTATTAGGTGGTTCAGACCATTGTAGAAAGTTTTTTTGACCTTATGCAATACAAATGCATTACAACATTGGGTTGCTTTAGATGTATCCCATCCATAGACAAACAATTATGTAGATGAGCCCTCCGTTTGAAAGAATCAGTTATTGAGCCCAACGAGCTTTTTAAAGTGACTAGTCTAATGAATATAAATGTTTCGTTGTTTTTTGTTGTTGTCAATCACAACTGCCTGAGCGTAGTTAAGTTCTCTTCTGTCTGTAAATTGTTTTTACGTTCCGTTTATTTATTTGAGACACAAACAGGATATTTATAAAGCATTTTTGTGGGTAATCTTAATATATCTTATCTTAATTATCTTAATATATAAAACAAAGTCGGGTTAGTTACACTATTTATAACTCGAGAACGGCTGGGCTGATTTTGATGATCTTTGATTTGTTGGATTTGTCTCCGCCCGGATAGGATAATAACTATTAAAACATCACAAAAGTTAACGAAATAAATAGTTATAAAGAAAATTATTTTCCCCGTACATTTTGTATCGAACGAATTCTCCTATTTTGAAAGATCTGCAGCAATATTGTGAGGGGTATAATATTGAACTGTGCATGAATTCCAAACATTCAAAAACGTCAAATGTCAATGCGTTGATTGTTGTGCTTTTGTTTATAATCATATAATGCTGCCCTTCTTTCTTACACCTCCAAAGGAAAAATACAATAATTATAATAAATCTCTGAAATGATACGCATTTTTTTACATAAGCTCCACACAAGAGGCCCCGAGGAAAATAATTTCTCTCAGGACCTATGTCATCTTAGGGGATGCTGTGTGGAGGATCTTTTTAAGGAATGGGGAGGATAGAAAGGTATGAGGGGTGGGTAGGAATCTGGGGGTCAGTATGTCCGGGAGTGACGGACGTATGAATCCATCCCTCCAACTGTGGTACAAGGCAATGGGTCGAGAGAGTCCGGCTGGAAAGGTCAAAAGGCCTCCCTCAACCAGTCTCTCTCGATCCGGCCCGTCACGCAGCAGGTGGGAAGGCGCATCAACTGCCAAGACCCGGACATAAGTCACCTCATGAACCCGGGCACCCCTGCTAAATCACCAAACGTAGCGAACCACTTGGGGTGATCTATGGCAGAGGTGTTGGTAATTCAATAAATGGTTCCGGGGGCGGCGGCACCCGTATCCGTCTCCCGAATTCCTGTAAGTAATTGTAAAAGTAAGAAAATCACAAAAATATAAATCCGTACACAACGCCATCTCTGATACTGACAAAAACAAAACACGGACAGTTGCGCATTGATAATTGCTTCATTGCGTAATTTTTAACTTAATAAAAAAACTGAATTTAATTCAACAGCTATTGATTCTGAGGCGGTACGAAGTTCGTCGGGTCAGCTAATATATAATAAATTAAAATACAAATATAAATATCCCTAGACTAATGTGTCTGCAGTAATCACATTTGAATTTTTACAGAAGCAAACACATGAAAAACAATGCAAGTATTATTTATACATAACTTAAAAAACTTAAATACAAAAGACTTAATTTCAAGATGGTGTCCGTTTTAATGGTCAAGTGAATTTTTTTTTTCAAATTTGAAATCGTCGTGTTTATTTGGACTTTCTTATTCGCCTTTTTTTCAATATTTTGATTTATTACCTACATGCATGAAAAAAGTTTGAAAAAGTTGTCATCAAGATGTAAGGTTTCTTTGAACAAATTATATAAACCTTATTTGAAAATATAAAAAAAATGTAACATATCTATTTCGTGAGCAGGTACTGCTCAAAATAGGTACTGTTTATTGTCTATGCTTTATTTTTTTTTTTTTACTTTGTTGGTTGGCCAAACTGCAAGGGGACCGGAAACGTCATTCGAGGAAAGATGGCAGGGGATATCACGTAATTTTTTGGGGCGAGAGGAGATTTTTGAGGAGAGTTTTTTTGTTGTCAAAGATTCTAGTGCGATATAGCCTAGAATGAGTTTTATTTTTCTTTCTGTGAGCGTGTGACGACTCATATGGCATAGAAGCCTGATTATTTTATTTAATTTCTGATTGCTTGAACCGCGTGCGGAAGTGAATTTAAACTGTAATCAACGGGGGATGTATTGATTGATTTGCTCTGCTTTGGCAGGTGAGATTTTCTACACGCCGCTTGATGGGTGTATATCTGCTGTGCCTGGTTGTTGGGTGGAATCCCTTTGAATGAAGCGGCTTTGCGACTCGGGGGAGTGCGCCGACATTGATTGCTTTGCTCTGCTTTGGCCGGTGAGATTTTCTACACGCCGCTTGATGGGTGTATATCTGCTGTGCCTGGTTGTTGGGTGGAATCCCTTTGAATGAAGCGGCTTTGCGACTCGGGGGAGTGCGCCGACATTGATTGCTTTGCTCTGCTTTGGCCGGTGAGATTTTCTACACGCCACTTGATGACGTGCTGGACGGTGTCTTGGGGATTGCTGTCATCTTTTGGAGGAGTGTCACGACTATCACAGCGACGGGACGTGTGCGGTATTAAAATTAAACGTAATTTGTTGACTCTCTCTTTCTACATCAGTTGTTAGTTGCTCAAGGTATTTATGTTTTGTTTACTTTTCCTTTGTTCAATTTTTCCCTTGCAAACTGCAATAAAGTTAACATTAATTTTCACTAGTAAAATAAGCGTCTTTTATATACATGACCTCTAAATCCTTATCTCCACTATCCTGCGATGGAGTTCTACTTGCTCTGAGAAGACAGCGGTCGGATGACAAAAGGTATAGGTACTACCTACACAAAATTTATATTACCTTACAAAGTACACATTACAAAATGTTACATAATATGGTTCGTAATTAAGTACCTAGGTAGGTAAGATTTAAGATTTTGACGGCAAAAAATAAAGTATCTAGTATTTTTTTACATTAGCTCCACACTAAGATTTTCCTCAGGGCCTATGACATCTTAGGGGATGCTGTGTGGAGGGATTTTTAAGGAGGAAAGGTAAGGAAGTTCTGGGAAGGAAAAGGGTATAAGGGGTGGGTAGGAATCTGAGGGTCAATGTGTCCAGGAGTGACGGACGTATTAATCCAACCCTAAAACTTTAGTGCAAGGCGATGGGTCGAAAGGTCAAAAGACCTCCCTCAACCAGTCTCTCTTGATCCGGCCCGCCACGTAGCAGATAAAATCCATGGATTTTTACTTCGTGTTATATTAGTATTGTTTACTATTTTAATCTATTATTTCCCTTTTTGCATGGTATAATGCAAATACGATTTAAATTGCATTGCAGAACCCCTGCACGAGACCTGAAATAAGACAATTGTTATTTTAACTTTATATTAGCTTGGATAAGCTTCGGAAAAACTTTATCCACCAAACATTCATGTATCCACGGCTTGAAGAAAGACATTTAACATTTTGTGGTAATTATTTGAAGCACAAGGCCAATCTTGCGTATTCTATAGTATGATCTGATTAAACTGAGGTTGTCACTTTCGAAATTCTATACTACCCATTCGTGTGAATGTGAATGAATTTGAAGTGGAAAAAGAGATCGGATTAAACGATCGTACAATAACTCTTTTTGTTTATTGATCAAATAACAAGGAACATAAAACATATAACATAAATAATATCTGAAACAGATAACAGTGTAATATATTACTGGCATATATTATTATTATAAAATGCTTTAGCCTTCATTCGACAACGAACGAATGTGTGCGTTGTAGATACGAGTAAGTTTATTTTTATTCAATGAGTAAACTGTGCATGTAGTCCTACATTTATTACTTTGGATGAGTTTTTTATGATGAAATATAAATTAATGGTCTATTTATCTACTGATGGTCATGATTTAAAACATGATTTGTTACTTTTTTCACTGTTCAAAATTGATAGGGGTCCTTTTAAATAAAATAATTATCCTTGCAAAAAACTTCACTGTTTATTTCACTTGGACATGTTATAAATGTATTACAATACGGTGTCAATACACCGGGCCAAACACTGGCAGTTGTTTACTGTTAAAACTTGCGTTGGGAAGAAGCAATAATAATGGGATGCTAGCACTTTTATAACATAAAAACCTGCACACATTTAAAGAATCTACGATTATACATTTTGACATTCGAAAGCATCTACAAAAAAAATGGCTTCCTCCATAGTATGTACTTGGTAGTTAAAACAGGCTGCGAACACTCAGCGTCCAGCCAAGCCTCGCACCATTCGAAATATCAACGTCTGGGAGCTTGCTCAAGCAACCCATAGGTGCTGGTAGTATCTCAATTTTTAACATAGCTTCCGCCTCGGGGTTACTAAATCGCCCATACCGATTTAGGAACCCTTCAAGAAAACATAACAAAAACAGGGGAAGACAATTAAGGCAAAAGCAAAAAACACAAATCCTAACTCTAAATAGCGTACAAATACTAACAAATAATTTTACCTATTATAAATTAGCAGCCAAAACTAAATGATCCTGCACTGCTTATTATACTATTATTTAAAAATGTACATTCACAAGTTGAATTTTAAGGTGATTAACCTAAACTAATTATATAAACTTAAATTAACAAAAATTTTTTTTTACATATTTAAATAATAACTTAACACAAAATACTATTATAATAGAACACAACCTAACACAAAATAATATTATAATAAAACCCAACCCAACACAACACAATTGTCTTTTTTTTTCAAGTCCATTGGTTAGGATCTTCTCCGGGTGCAGTCCACGATATAAGCACCACAGCGCGGGGTGCAATCAATCATCAATTTATTGGTTGTCATGTTGTTCCTGGGATTGGTATCTTTAAAGGGTCTTTTTTTAATATTTTCACCCTAAAAAGTTTCATCATGGTCGTCCGGGGAGTCCGGACTGACGGAAGGGTCCGGGGCGTCCGTCACAGGTTCAGCTTCCGGGTCCAGAGGCATTAGACATATCTTTGTGATAGGCCTGACAAAGATTCCTTGAGGGGTTTTCAGGGTAACCACTCGCACTACACCATCCGCGCCGGGATGTGTAGATATAACTCGCGCCATTTTCCATAATGGTGGAGGTAAATTATCTTCCTTCAGAATAACCAGATCATCCTTTTGCAGTGCCCGTTGATTACTGGTTTGCCATTTCGTCCTTTTTTGTAGCTCCATCAAGTACTCTCGCTTCCATCTATACCAAAAGGATAACATTAGCGCATGGATTCTCTGATATTGGGTCAGCCTGTTGTCTGGTATGGCTCGGACATCTCTCTCCGGAATGATAGAGGATTTAGTGCCTATGAGGAAATGGTTTGGGGTGAGGGGTTGGTAATCGTGGATGTCATCAGACAAGGAAGTCAATGGACGGGAATTTAGACAGGCCTCAATCTGACAAATTAAGGTATACAAAAGTTCAAAGGTTAAAGCAGAATTACTAGTGACTCTATACAAATGAAACTTTGCTGACTTGACCGCAGCTTCCCACAGCCCTCCCTGACTAGGGGCTCGAGGGGTTATGAACCTCCACTCAATACCTCTGTTAGCTAAATAATTTTGAATCTTGTCGTTGTTCTCTCTCAAACTGGTATACAGCTCCTTGAGCCTATTACTAGCCCCCCGAAAGTTGCTAGCGTTATCGGAAAAGATCTTATCAGGTTCTCCCCTACGGGATATAAATCTCTTTAAACTGTTCAAAAAAGCATTGCTAGATAAATCCGAAACTAATTCCAAATGAACCGCCTTTGTGGAAAAACAAACAAAAATACATAAATACGATTTCACGAGTGGAGCTCTCCTCAGTGGCCCACTTTTGGTTGGAATCGGTCCAGCAAAATCGACTCCCGTGATAGCAAAAGGTCGGCTCGGTGTGATTCTTTCGCTCGGTAAGCTTCCCATGATCTGGTTACCAATACGAGGATTACACCTAAAACACACAATACACTTATGTAATATCTTTTTAACAGTATTTTTCCCAAAAATAGGCCAAAACCTTAATCTTATTTCAGCTAATAGCGCTTGAGGTCCTGCGTGTAAGTTTACATAATGATAGTGACGTATAATCAATTCGGTTAGCTTATGTTTAGCTGGCAATATAATTGGATGTCTTTGTTGGTACGATAGGTGTGTAGCTAAATTTAATCTACCGCCCACATATATAAGACCATCACATAAAAAGGGATGAAGAGATTTTAAGTTACTATTTTTGTTGACATTTCCCTGGTTTTTTAATGTCTTCAACTCTTTTTGAAAGGCATGTGCCTGAGCTGATTTCAGTAGACAATTCAAACTTGCTTCTAGTTCAGCTACACTTAAATTACCTGAAATTTTACTTTTAATATTTCTGCAGTTATTCACAAACCGCAGTACATATGCTGTAACCCTTTTCAATTTGATAAATGAGGAAAATTTTCCAAATATTTCCCATTCTTGAATATCAGTAGATAAAAGAATATTTTTACTCTTGAGCTCCGGAGGGTTTGAACAGGAAATGTTCGATATAGGCCAATCGTTGACTCCGTCGGTCAACCAATTTGGTCCATTCCACCATATTGTAGAATTTATCAGTTTATCCACAGTAGCTCCTCTTGAAAGTATATCCGCTGCATTGTCGGATGATGATACGTGTCTCCATTGATCTGGATCACTCAGTTCTTGTATTTCGGCTACTCGATTGGCCACGAAAGTGCTCCAACGAGTAGGTTGACCTTTCAGCCAACACAGCGCTATCGTAGAGTCACACCAATAATATGTGTTGATCTTCATTATATTTAATGCTTGTTTTATAGTTTTCATTAATTTTGCCAGTAGTACAGCACTACATAGCTCCAACTTAGGCAGTGAAATAGACTTCAATGGTGCTACCCTTGATTTGGATGTTATTAAGTGTGAATGCCACTTACCGCTGTGGTCCATTGACACCATATAGATACAGGCTCCGAAAGCCTTCTCAGACGAATCGCAAAAACCGTGTAGCTGTAGCTCTTTTGCTTGCTTGCAAATAATTTTTCTTGGTATTTTCAACACATTTAGCTGAATTAAATCTTGCAGGTAGGTCCTCCAGGGTGCTAATATTTCATTAGGTAACTGATCATCCCATGCTGCTTTGGACTGCCACAGCCTTTGCATTATCAATTTGGCTATGACTATTATCGGCCCTAGGAGTCCCAATGGATCGAAGGTTGATGCGATGCAAGACAATATCTCTCGTTTGCTCTCGGTTGGACCTGATGGCTTCATTATTACATAAGAAAAGTAATCAGATTCATTGTTCCATGTTAATCCTAATATTTTCTCAGTCTTTGGATTGTCAGTAATAATTTTGTCGGAATCGCCTGAATCGGCACACTTAGCTTGGCCCGACTCGGCTGACAATTCCAACGCATTGGACCTCCACTTCCTCAACGTCATCCCCGCAGATGACAAGATGCTGATTAATTCTTCTTTTAACTTTTTACAGGATTCCAGCTCATCTGCTCCCGTTAACAAGTCATCCATATAGAAGTCATTTTCTATGACCTGACTAGCTCTAGGAAAAATTAAATTATTATCCATACCAATTTGCTTTAAGCATCTTGTGGCTAAGAAGGAGGAAGGTGCCAGTCCATAAGTCACAGTCTTCAGACGATAATGCTTGAGCACATCCTGTGGCGACTCGCGCCATACTATCTTCTGTAGGTCCAGGTCATCTTCACACATGTTAATCTGGCGGTACATCTTCTCGATGTCGGCAGTCATGACTATTTGATGTTTCCTGAAATGCAATAGTTGGTTATATAGATCCTTTTGTATAACAGGTCCTGTCATCAAGGCTTCATTGAGGGAAATTCCATTTGAGGTTTTGGCGGAGCCGTCAAAAACGACTCTCACTTTAGTAGTAGTGCTGGATTCTTTCACTACAGCGTGATGCGGTAAAAAATAGGAGTCACGATCCCCTTTTGACTGGTCACACATCTCCATGTGTCCCAATTCTTCATATTCACGCATGAATTTTACATATTGTGTCTTTAACTCGGGATGTGACACAAATTTTCTTTCTATGTTTTTAAATCTTTTTTCGGCAGTGAGCAATGAGTTTCCCAACTGATCAATGCATGCCCGACGCGGTAAACTTACTACATATCTACCGTCATCTTCTCTAGTATGAGTACTTACAAAACTGGCTTCGCAAGCCTTTTCTTCTTGAGTTTGAATTTTAGTGGAATTAATCTCTTCCAATTTCCAAAATTTTTCTATTTGATGACTCAACTTATTTATAGATAAACTGCAAAAATCTGATACAGGCCTTTGTTTGGGGTACACGTTGATAGGACCGGACACAATCCATCCCAGTTGCGTACGTTGAAGCGTTGGTCCTGACTCGAGTTTCAATCTATCGTTGTTTAGCATCTCCCAGAAGCTCTCCGCGCCCAACAGGATGTCGATGGGTGCAGCTATATTGAAGTTCGGGTCTGCCAGCTCCAGTCCTGGTGGTATTTTGAACTCTTTTTTCGCCATTGTCACTTGTGGTAAATTGGTTGTAATTTCCTGTAAAATCAGACATGATATTTCGCGTTTATAATCTGTATTAAGCGAAGTCATCTCCACTGAAATTCTCTTTTTTATGTGTGTGATATTATTATGGATCCCAGACACGGGTTTGTTTATCCATTCGCATGGTAAATTTAATTTATTAGCAAAATCAGCTCTCATAAAATTACTCTGCGCACCAGAGTCAATCAGGGCGCGAGCTTTAAACATTTTATTGTTGGCCCCCACAATTCCTATGTAGGCGGTTGACAATAATATTATTTTTTCTGCCTTTTCCGATGCAGAAAAATTCGACACTATAACCTCGTTATTAGCATCCATATTTGAGGTCTCCGGCGGAGGTACCTCCTTGTGTAATAGAGTATTGTGGCTATACTTGCCACAAATTTTGCAGGTTAGGTTTGTCTTGCAACTCTGTGCTCGATGACCCAACCTCAAACATTTAAAACACGCCTGGATTGATTTCGTAGCATCAATCCTATCCTGTAATTTTAATTTTAGAAATTTTTTGCAAAAATAAATTTGATGACCTTTATCATTACAATAAATGCAGTTGTTTGCCTTTATTGCCAAGAATACCGATGAATCTTTTTTGTTATTATTGTCGCCTATTTGCATTTTATGTAGGTTAGAAGATTTTTTCTCTGAAGCATTCATAAGCTCCAATACTTGTGCCCTAGCAGATAAACATTTTATGAATTCCTTTAATGTAGGTAATTCACCTTGCAATGTATATTGTTCCCAATTTCTCCGGGTAGCTATATCCAATTTATTTGAAATTATGTAAATAATCAAAGGATCCCAATGATCTACTTTAACTCCGATGTTTTGTAACGCTTTCAAATTGACATTAGTTTCATCAATTAAATACCTTAATGCTACAGGCTCTTCATGTTTCATATCCTTTAATTGAAATAGAGTTTGGATATGTTTATGTACGGTAGCCCTGAGATTCGCAAATCTGTCGTGCAACAATTCCCAAGCCGATAGGTAGTTTAATTCCGAAACTTCTAGATTACTAATTATTTTCAATGCGTTCCCTTTCAGCGCAGATTGTAAGTAAAAGAATTTTTGGACGTTGCTCAAGGAACTGTTATTATGAACCAAAGTTTTAAAGGTTTCAACGAAATTTACCCAATCTTTTTGATTCCCATCGAATTCTCTCAATTGGAGAGTTGGGAGTTTGATGTCGACTCTACCCTCGTTAATTGAGTCCATCGCCCCTTTAGCTGTAGCAAGGACTGAAAAATATTGATTTTCAAACGTCTCGCGCTGAATAGAATTTTCCAGTTCCTCATCCGATAAAATTTCAATTTCGTCCTGTATAGATTCGAATTGATCTAACAATGGCTTTATTCGGTCGTACCTCAGTTTAATTTCAATCGCGGACAAGGAGTTTATAGAATCCGCGAAACGCGTCAATTTCCCCTTAATCACGCCTCTCTTGGCTATTAAAGATTTGATCTTATCCATTTTGTGTACAAATACCTTTTCGTAGCTTAATCCCTGATAAAATGTGTTCCGACAATGCGTATTTATTTATTTGAGAAGCTACCCGCCTGAAAGACAACAACGACAATATTCCTGGCAATTATTAATTGAGAACCTAATGTTCAATCAATTGAAAATCATGAGTTGCATAAAATCTTTACGTGGGTAGTGATTTTATTTTTTACAATACAATATTTATGGGATTAATCTTGTTAAAAAACTACGAATGAGTTCTGTATGGATGTTAAAGAATGGGTATGGGTGGGAAGGCACTAAAAACTTATCTCATTTCCGATGTGAATCCAGTCTTCCTTTGTTCATCTTTGTGATTCCGGTAATTGTAATTTTGGTCATCTGTATTAATTGGCAGCTGGTTCTTGTTTTTTTTTATATTATTGCAGTCCTCTGATTGCAATCCGGATCGTAAGGCCCATGTTCAAAATTGAGGGGTCCTTTTAAATAAAATAATTATCCTTGCAAAAAACTTCACTGTTTATTTCACTTGGACATGTTATAAATGTATTATAATACGGTGTCAATACACCGGGCCAAACACTGGCAGTTGTTTACTGTTAAAACTTGCGTTGGGAAGAAGCAATAATAATGGGATGCTAGCACTTTTATAACATAAAAACCTGCACACATTTAAAGAATCTACGATTATACATTTTGACATTCGAAAGCATCTACAAAAAAAATGGCTTCCTCCATAGTATGTACTTGGTAGTTAAAACAGGCTGCGAACACTCAGCGTCCAGCCAAGCCTCGCACCATTCGAAATATCAACGTCTGGGAGCTTGCTCAAGCAACCCATAGGTGCTGGTAGTATCTCAATTTTTAACATTCACTATTTATTCGATTATTATTCTTCAATAACTGCTTTCGTCTCATAATATTTATTCACTCTTAAATTGTCGCTCGAAAAACAAAAAAAAACTAACTAGTGTTCATCATCATCATCTTCTTCCCCTTGTCCTATTCGGGTCGGAGACCCATTGCATCCACAAGGCACCTCCAGCTCCATACGTAACAGTCTTGTGCTGATTGTTCGGCCTCCATCCATGGTAGAACCATCCTCTCCTCACTAGGGAACGCAATCTCGTTCTCGCGAGATCTCGTTCTTGCGAGATCTCGGCCTTTTTTAGCGAGATTGATCGCGGACGAAAAAAGGGCGGGTTCTCGCGAGTTTAACAAGATTGCACTCGAACATAAAAACGCCTTATTCGAAGCGCGGACTGACACGGATAGAGTTGCGACGTGTCGGTTTCGTTCGGTGCGCGTGAGGCTGTAATTTCTAATAGTCTTGACTAATTGGTATATTTTGTTAATTAATCTCTAATATCATAATCAGTTTGATAGTCAACTCAACTTAGATAATAAGTTTCATTTTTTTGACTTCTCGTTGTTTTGTTTGTTATAAAAGAACTGTTTTATTACTAAAAGATTTTTGTTCGATATTAGAAGATAAGACTGGTTGTTTTTTATTTGTTATTTGATAGATACGTACGCCAAAGCTTACTACTTAGAAGTTTATTTAAAAATTATAGACAAATACGTCAAACAATATTTGATGCATTGAATTTGATGCACAGTCTATTGAAAAAATCGTGAAAATAAATGTTTATCTTACAATACTTATAATATTTATTATTTTTTTCTTAATTTATTCAAATATTGTGATTATTTCGAAATTGGCGAGATCTCGTAGTATTGTTATTCATAAACTCGCGGGATCTCGCCTGAAACCCAATCTCGCGAGATTTGCATTCCCTACTCCTCACAGAGTTTCTGGAGTTGCCTCGCCCAACTGTGCCTGGGCGGCCCACTGGACGTCTATCCTCTGGAATCGCACTCAGTATCTTCCTCGGAATTCGGTCATCAGACATTCTTAGTACATGTCCAAGCCGCCTCAGTTGCGATTTTTCTATGAAGAGTAGCAGTGGTTCAATGTTTAGATCATCTCGGATCGTCGAGTTTCTTATATGATCCCATTTCGTAACCCCTGCCACTCTTCTCAAGCACCTCATTTCGGCAGCTTGGACTCTAGAGCGTGTTCGTTCATTTAGCTTAGCTAGTATCCGTGTCTGGTGGCCGTAAGTGAGCGTCGGACGGTATACCGTTATAAACACTACCATCTTTGTCTTGATGCTGAGCTTGGCTTTTCTTATCACTGAGCTGTAGAGAGGACGCAATGCACTGCTTGCCGCACTTATTCAATTAAGATATAACATAATTAGGGTATCAAGGAACGTATCTCTCTAAAACATATCTATTTATAATCTAAGATGTCTTCACTGGTCACTCAGCCGAGTGACAGCCCAACCCCCATCTCGTCCCTATCTGTCCAATACCTACTGATTTAAAATATGTTTTTCAGATAAAAAAGTCGCCGTATACCAAAATGTCATCTATATTTTTATATTATAGTGACTCTAAAAAACCCCACGAATCACTGGTTAAATTAACTCGGGCATCTTATTTAACTCCCCTTGTAAAAGCTTTGATATACATAGATATCTAAGTGTTTTTTTACGGATTTTTAACAGCCAAATAGCTCAAAGTCGAATGCGTTTGTAATCTTTTGAAAATAAAATGTTTTCTTATAAGCCAGGTAGATCCATGCGTTGATCTTTTATATAACTTTTAGAACAAAAAAGATTTTGGGGGGTTGATCTTTTATTTATTTACTTATTTATTACACGCCATAATGGGCTTTTACATTGTTTATAAGTTAAGTATCACACTTATTTTGAATAATCCAATAGTTTTAAGGCCCTTATTGATAATATGGCAAACAAAGATTAGTTTGCTATCAAAAATTATACCTAGGTCAATAATTTCACCAACGCCATTTAAATTTGCATCATTCAGAAATTAAAAAAAATGGATTTCTACGAATTAAAAACAACCCAGAATGATAGCTCCCGTCTATGAAAATATAAAGAAGGAGAAAAAAAAGTGATTTGGCGCGAATTGCACTGGCAACCCCTACGAACAAATGCGTCGGCCATTACGTGGCGCTTTATATCATTCTTAAGCCGTCAGTTTCTATAGCCTGGTCAAGTGACCCTCTAGACCCGTGGTCGTCAAACTGCGGCCCGCGGAGGATATTTGTGCGGCCCGCACAAATATCTGGCGTTTTCTTTTTAAATATATTTTTTTCAAGTATAATTATACAATCCGTTTTTTGCGGCCCGCACAAATATCTGCCGTTTTCTTTTTAAATATTTTTTTCATGTACAATAATTATACTATTCGTTTTTTGCAGCCCGCACAAATATCTGCCGTTTTCTTTATAAACATATTTTTTCATGTACAATTAGTTATACTATCCGTTTTTTGCGGCCCGCAGAAATATCTGCCGTTTTCTTTTTAAATATTTTTTTTCATGTACTATCCGGTTTTTGCGCCCGCACAAATATCTGCCGTTTTCTTTTTAACTATACTTTTTTTCATGTACGAGTACAATTATACTATATCCGTTTGCCCGCACAAATGTCTGCCGTTTTCTTTTTAACTATATTTTTTTTTCATGTACGAGTACAATTCGTTTTTTGCGGCCCGCACAAATATCTGCCGTTTTGTTTTTAAATATTTTTTTCATGTACAATTATAGATACTATCCGGTTTTTTGCGGCCCGCACAAATATCTGCCGTTTTCTTTTTAACTATATTTTTTTCATGTACGAGTACAATTATATGATATCCGTTTGCCCGCACAAATGTCTGCCGTTTTCTTTTTAACTATATTTTTTTTTCATGTACGAGTACAATTCGTTTTTTGCGGCCCGCACAAATATCTGCCGTTTTATTTTGAAATATTTTTTCATGTACAATTATAGATACTATCCGGTTTTTCGCGGCCCGAACTAATCTGCCGTTTTCTTTTTAAATATATTTTTTTTCATGTACAATTATAGTATCGGTTTTTTTGCGGCCCGCACAAATATCTGCCGTTTTATTTTTAAATGTTTTTTTCATGTACAATTATAGATACTATCCGGCTTTTTGCGGCCCGAACTAATATTTGCCGTTTTCTTTTTTAATATATATTTTTTTTCATGTACAATTATATTATCGGTTTTTTTGCGGCCCGCACAAATATCTGCCGTTTTCTTTTTAAATGTAATTTTTTTATGTACAATTAATTATATTATCCATTTTTTACAATGAATTATATTGTCGTTTGAGACTTTCAGGGGGGCAGTAGAAGACCCAGAGAAAATTAGAGGGCATAGAGATGGTACAGTGAGGGTGTAGGTAGGTAAAAAAAAAATGGTCAAAAAAGACCAAAAAAACACGCGTATCACGTGCTAATAAAGCAAAATAAACTTTTATATTGGTTCATTTTTGTTATTGTATGTATTGTTATCATTTTTATCACGGGTGCGAAAATTTATACATTTCGATAGTTCGGGAAGTGGATGAAAAGCGAACTGAAAGATTCCATTTATTTTTAATATAATTTACGTATATTATTAAGAATTGACACTATATCATGAACACAAGAAGGAAGGAAGTAGCAACCCGGTACTTAAATATAAAATAATTGCTTTTTTAACATGCTACACAAAAAGGTACAACACCCCCCCCCCCCCCCCCCTGAAATCATACGTGTGCGGCCCGCGGTGATACCTCACATTGTGCTATGTGGCCCTCGACCAGAAAAGTGTGACAACCGCTGCTCTAGACCAACGAGAGTAATGAGAGTTGCGCTCGTTAGGACATTGAACATGACCACGAGAATGTGAAATGTGTTTTACTTGAACATGTACTCGAAAGTAAGTACTACGTGTCGGCTCTAGAACTCTACTTGTCCAGGATTAACGTGGGTTGGAATTTACTAATGAATTTACTTATAACGCGGGAGTAAAGTTAAAATGTCGATCTGCTGATTGCTAAAGGACGCGGAAGCTGTATTAGGAATCATTTAAATAAAGAGATTTAATATTCAAACAGATTATATTATATTAAGCACTCAAATTAACAAAAGCAATGTTATCAGAAAAAGTTGGAAACACGGTGGTTAGTACGTAAGAAGTACGATGTTATTGCGACCGACACTCGAGACAGAATGGCGGTTTATTTCGAACGCGCTTGCGTTTCGGTGTGGCAGTTAAAAGAAAATTGCTAGTATTTAAAATTAAATTACGAGTAGTTCCTATACTTGGTAACTTAAAAACTATCATTTAATATTGTTTTTAAGAAGTACCTAACGTTTCCGACATTAATTCACTACTATAATAAAAATATGCAACCAAAAGAAGCCACAAATTTTAATTATTGGTTTTCCACATAACTCCACACAGGAGGCTTTGAGGAAAATAGGCTCAAGTCCTGTGTCATATTTGGGGATGCTGTGTGTAGGGTTTTTTTAAGTAAAGGGAGGGGAAGAAGTTCTGGAAATGAAAATATACGAGCAGTGGTTAGTTATCTGGAAATGTCCAGGAGTGACGCATGAACCCATCCCTCCCTCTGCAATGCAAAGGTTGGGTCGAAAGAATCCGGGTGGAGAGGTAAAAGGTCTCCCTCAACTAGTCTCTCCCTGCACGTCCTGTAACGCAGTAGGTGAGCAGACGCATCCGCCGCCAATTAGACAAACCTCACCCCATGAACCCGGACACCCCTGTTTAGTAACCAAACGTAGCGAACCACTTGGGGTGATATATGGCAGAGGTTTTGTTGGTTCTCCAGTATGGGTATTCCGGGGTGGAGTACCTATATCTGCCTCCCATTTCTCTAAAACGATGTCAACAGAAGTTGGGTCCGTGAAGGGTAATCAAACATACGATACGAGTACTCTCCTGGTAATCTTATTTGTGGAAGAAGTTCATTAGTGTAATAGTCATACGAGCGTTCTTCTGTAGGAAGAACTGTACATAAATAATATATAATCTGTATTCTCCAATCAAGTTGTACCATCTTGAAGGCTCGCGATGTATGGGGAAATTGTAAAGCCAACGCAACGGAAACAAGCCTTATAATGGTGGGAAAATCGCTCATGTGTAAAATTGTACTTTTGGTTTTATTTCTTGGTGTCTTTGTTCAAGAACATAAAAAGGCCCCTACGCCCATAGCGAGTTAAACTTCAACCGAGTTCAAGTTATCTGAACTCATTATCGCGCACCCTGGAATCAACCCATTCGTTTAACTATCGCAGTTTTCTAGTAAGTTTGTTTTTCATAAATCAATCTGCTTGCTTCTATGTATGTGAGTTCTCTATGCATTGCTATATTAAGCATAGGAAATGTTTGAAACTTCAAAATACCTTATTTCCACCCACGTGAAGGTTTCTGGATTATTACAACCACATGACAATACTTCTGAAAAGTTTTTCTAAACATTACAAAAACTCTTACGAAACTGTCTAAAATGTCACAATGAGAAGGACATATTGCAAACATCAATTATTCAATAAAAATTCTATTTTCGAATAAACTCGAAAAATTGCAATAGGTGGCACGCGAGCTGTTTGAAAATCTGAATGTATTGTACGCGGGAGGGGGTCGGGGGATGGGTGTTCGCGGGAGAGGGGAGTGGGAAGGCGAGGAAAGTGGAGGGGAACGCGTGAGGGGAAGGGGACATGGGAGGGGAAGGGGAACGGGACTATTGGGAAAAGACATGCAGTGAGAAACTTTATTTGTAGAATTGCAACGCTTGCCGGGAACTCGTTTGTAAATGGCTTTACCACGAATTCACGAGTAATAATAATAACCTACAGAGCGGTACTTATTTACAAATAAACTAGCGTCATACTTTTATTTTCTGTGTCTTGATTTATTTCATGTTTCGCAAAGATTTATTAATAAATATCTTCTTCTTCAATGATCAATTATTTTAGGTTATTTTTAAACATGCCGTATTTCGCGAAATCTCTCATTACGTTTTTATCAATATCTCCATTAAGACTATCACCCGTATGAGATAATACACCTCTAATAATGTCAAATTGGCCAATTTGCTCCGGTCTAGGATGGGGCCACTACCAGTACTTTATTTTGACCTCAACTCGGTCGGATCGTGTTAGTTTTTTTCTATACAATGGACTATTACACTAACGGTTAGGTTCGCATTTCGCGTTGGTAATTTGATGTCATAAAAATTAATGATTCATATTATTATAAAACATATTGTAACTAATTCCAGTTCTGTTACATTTTTTTCATACGTAACTGATACTGTTAGTGGGTACCTTTGGAAATATGGTGTGAAGATCGTTAACGTCGGAATCTCTTGATCTATTTCATTGGATTAATACTTTTGAACCTGTAAACCTAAACTGTTGATTTTTGTGTAATCCCAGTAGAAGTAATTAAACAAGGTACGTAAACGAATCCTTGCGTAATTCCGACTATGCGTATTTCTGGTAGTATGTACGTGAAATTCTCGCGTGTGTAATTTCGTCATGTACCCCATTTTTGTATTAGCCGGAAGTTATCCACGTCTCACAAAGGAATTTTCTTGTACGGGAATTTTCTTGTAACTGGAGTGAATTTGCTTTACATAGTGTAAAGGTCCCGCTCCCGCTGTCTGTAGTCTGTAGGCTTCGATCTTTTGATCTACGTAACGTACTTTCATGCGGATTTAACCAATAGATAGAGAGATTCGTGAGGAAGGTTTAGGTATATAATTTGGCAAGCGGGCGGTGTGGAATTGATATATTGATATAACAGATGGCGTTGGTTATAAAGGATGAGTAATGACGTTGTCAATAGATAGCGTTGTGTTTCGTTGGCCACAGCAACGTGTGGCCGGGTCTACTAGTCGTTACAATAAAAGGAAATCAACTTAACTCGACACAAATGAAATGATAACATGACATTTCAAAATGCATACAGTGAATTGAACATTTTGCTTATTTGAACAAAAAAAATAAAAATAATTGTTCTCTTATGTGACTCATGTGATTTCCTCATTGGACGTGCGTCTGCTCTTTCAATACACAGCTATCACGATAAAAAGCTTATCAATAGATTGCCAATCCAACAGTTTTTTTTTGTAGTTTTCTTCCATTGTCTAACATTCTCACTTTACTTACATTAGTTTTTCAGGTAAGAACCTACGCACTCCGCATTGTACATTTTATGTAACGTATCTTGTATTTTTATCGGCGTTTTCCCAGAGTTGATTGGCTAGAGTTGAGACTGAATGTTAGATGTTGAAGTACCTACGTACCAAGATACCTACGTGTCAGACTGTTAGATACTGGAAGCGATGGGATGTTATATAGAAGAGATAGACACTGTGAAGACTGAAGAGATATGAAGGAATCTCACGGTATAAGTAAATCATCGGGTGTCAGAATGTGAAGATTCGCTCTTTTGCAAGATTGATTACATACTGGCGGAAAAGCTGGTTTGATAGCTTGAACATTGATAGTGGAATCAATCTAATTAATGATTTACTTCGAATCAACGATTAAATTAGTTACATTTGAGATATGTTGTAACATTTATCACTCATCGCAAGCCAAAGCCACAAATTTAAGAAGCTTTATAATAAAAATTATGAACGAAAATATTAATTTATCAAAATCAAAATCGCATTTTCGTGGGCAAATTTGATTGGAAACTAAAACCGTGCATTAGAGTTAAGAGTTGTCATAGAAAAATAATTTTAATAAATTCTTACCCTTTTTCAGAACGTGGTTATTTTAGCACCTAAAATGACGCGTATACACTTGCGAATCGAACCGGAAGCAGAACCTCAGAAAGCAACAAAGTAAACGGCGCCTGGCGGTTCGCGTCAGTTCCTTTTCCATGACTCGTGGTTCGTCTCGCCGTTTGGCTCACAAGTGTATACGCGCCATTCTACATTTTTTGTTGAAAATTTTGTAAACTGGTAACCTTCATACTGAAATGGAGTAAAATATCATTTTCCTGTAATAAAAAAATTTAGCATTTTACTTGTAATAACGTCTTACTTTGGGCTTACTCCCAGTATTTGAAATAAAAATTGTGTCATTTTTTTAAATATGAATGCCGCAAAAGAGTCCCAACTTTCCGGAGCCAGGCGTATGCATTACTCACCAAACAACACATAAAGCACATAATTTGTAACGAAATAGACAGTTTAAAAAAAAGTTAATTCCCTCCGTCCTTCTTGTTTAAACATAACCCTGAGAATACTAATTATACTCCATTGTTAATTTTTGTTCATATTATAAACCATTTTTTGCAATAATCTTCTGTTTATAAAAAACGATTAGACTAAAGGCGATCACAAAAATGTATGTGTTTTAAAATAAGTTTTTTTGTTGTTCCCAGGTTGTTCGCGATCAAAATAAATATAAAGACATCGAGTGGTGTTTAATCTGAGCACAATGGGAATGTGGCAAACGACAATGGTGGTGGTTGTTTAGCGACAGCAGTGATCATTGTCATTAAGAATTACGAGTGAAATGGTGCACAGAGATTGCCATCCGGTGTGATGGGACATACAGTTAGTGATGAGTACGTCTGCGGTACTAAGTGATTCCAGTCCTCGCCATCGTTTCGGAAGGAAAAGGTAACTAAATCTGGATAAATTATATATTATGAGAATTTTCCCTGTGCGACTTGGGCTTGAAAGCAAGTGCAAGTGAACCAACTGTTATCCACCGCTATCGAGGTTATCCACCACTAACCCGCCCTGGTATAAGTAACAGATGGTTACTACTGCAAGGCTTTCGCAAGGACTTTAATTTTTTTGAAAGAACGAAGCAACATTTAGTTTAGAACGAATTTGGACCTCCAATGTCCCTGCGTACATTGTTAGTAAGCAGTATGCAAGTGAAAGCAAGTACAATTGTATAATCATTGTTCATATAGTTTCGTATCAGTGATCGATGAACTGAATGGCAATTTTTAACCATTTGTTTTAATAGCCAATTTGTTGTAATGATTTGTCTAGTGCAGGGGTTGGCAACCTTTTGAATCTGAAGAGCCAAAAATTACAATTTACAAAATTTGAAAGTTTTTAAGGAGCCACAATTTTTTTTTCTTGCCAACAATAAATAGTACTTGCATAAATCATTTTTAGGGTGGGGGGGGGGGGCTGGATAATTTCACTGTGGTAAAGGGGGCGATACGGTTAAGAAACACTAATAATGATTTAACGGTTTTTTGTTGATTAGCTAACAATAATACATGATTTTTAAATCGATCAATTGCATTTGTAGAGAAATGTTTTCCAACTCCAAATGGCTCAATGTTGATTTCAAATCAAATGGATTTCAACTCAAGTGGATTTCAACTCAAATTCAATTCAACTCCAAATGGCTCAATGTGGATTTCGTTACTATTTGTGTTGAGAGGATTTACTATGAATGCTAGAGTGCTTTTGTTTGATTTGAATTGCTGAAATCTGTCAGTAAATTCATTTTGAATTTTTTTTTATAACTGTACTGAAGTAATTCGTGTCAACTGTTGCACTGGTTTTATTGCGATATTGCTTTAGAAATTGAAAATGAAGTAATTTACCGCTCTGAATATCTTCTGCAAAAATAATTAATTTTTCTTCGAAACAAACCAATTCTTCTACCAAAACATAGGCTGGGTTCCCCTTTCTTTGCAGTTTTAGATTATGATTATATATGTACATAGTTACCTTTGAGAAGATAATTCGCTTCTTACTCTTCTACTTGAAACAACAAACTATACGTCACAGCCAAAGCACTGGTGAAGACGCCAAACTGTCTTGCGTCGAAAACGAATTAAAACCTACATAGAAACATCCGACGACGGCGTCATTCGAGAGCTTCCGACGGACTGACGACAGTGACGACGCGTGTCACGGGGGAGGGGTGCGGTGAAAAGCGAATACAAGTGGCTGAGAGATAGAAATGGTGCCCAATCCTGGTTCATCGATTCAGAACGATTTTTAAAAGTTTTTTTTTAAATAAATAATATTTGCGTATGGAACTAAAGAGCCGCAGCTTCACATCCAAAGAGCCGCATGTGGTTCGCGAGCCGCAGGTGGCCGACCCCTGGCTAGTGTGAAGTTGGATGTAAGATTTAGAAATATATTGTAAGTTTCAACAACACTTAGATTTTCCACTAAAAACGGTACTATACAAATCTTCCAAATATTATTTTTATTAAAGCATTTCATTCATTTTCCTGTTAGTAAACATCGTTTGAATACCGAGTGTATAAGATGTCGTTAATAATGCCTTTGTTTTGGTGTTTACCTAAATAGTCGTAAGTAAATGAATGGGTAGATTATTATAACCTTCAATTTAATGTATGTTATTGGAATAACTCTTGTTATAATAATTTTGAAGGTTATATCCATTAGTGTATTATATCAATGAAGAAGAAGATAACAGCAATAAATCTATACGAATATATGAAAAAGAACAAGGCACAGCAAAATGAAAAGGTAATACATAGTCGAAGATAATATTGTTAATTCTGAATATATATATATATATATATATATATATATATATATATTCAGAATTAACAATATTATATATATATATATTTTTTTTTTTAAATTCTGAATCTAATTAATTCATATTTGAATCGGTTTACAAGTGTTCGCGAGTTTGTCACTTTCTACGCCACTGATCGAAATATTCGCAATATAATCAATATATATTATAAAATATAAAGCCTAAAACTCAGTAACGATTCCCGCTACGATCAAGGGAGTTATATGGTGTGTTAGCCCTCTATCCCCCATCCATGAAGAAGGTTTCCATTTTTACCTGAAGGGCTTTTGAATATATAAGGGCTGGAAGTTTCGCCCTCTAGAAATTTCTAGAACGGTCCAGAACATTCGAGAGCATTCCACAACATTTCAGAACAATCCGGGAACTTTCTGGAGCAGTCTGGAACGTTTGGGAATATTACAGATCATTGTGGAACATTCCAGAACACTCTCGAATGTTGTGGAATGTTCTGGAACATTTTGAACCATTCGAAGCCTTTTTTGTATGTGTGGGGCTACCTATTGGTAGGGGTTCAAGAGAATAAAGCAAGATCCGTTGTGGGTTCGGACCGAGTTCAATATCATATCAACTCCCTGAGCGAAGCCGGGTACGTACACCAGCTAGTATTCAATACTTTCTTACCTTATTGTTTGTAGCGAGTAGCGACCGTTGCGCATTGTGTTCCCGGAGATTATGTGGCGCTGCCATATTGACAACATTGTTCCACTTGATTTATAACTCAATACAAAGCCAGGGTTAGCGAACTACATAATACTTACACACTATTATTACGTGTTTCTTATGACTGAGTAGTGTGGGCAGGTCTCACGTGTGTGTAAGTACTTACATTTAAATGTACGTACGGGTAAGCACTTCAACAACTAAATTATTGTTTTATTATCTTCCGATCGACTCCTCGATAAAGCACTTTGCATAAATTATTAATAATTTATACGATTTTCAATTTATGAAGAAAATCATGATTTCTATTAAGGCGCCGTAACCGCGCTCAAAAAAAATAAGATGGAGGGAGATTTAATTACGAATGTTAGAGGAGCACACTAACATTTAAAGCGATAAAATCGATGCGAAAATGGTGAAAATGTTTAATAAAATACGACTCGTTTAAAATAGAATAAAAATCTCTTGGGGACTGTCTAAATCAGCATTTAAAGAAACACTGTGATTTTTTTTCATATATACCTATAACTTGACTTGAAAATAATAATTTTCGGGGCATGTTTTGCGATTTTTTTTCTATCGAGGGAATTTCATATAATTTGCGATTCATTACATATATTTTTTAAGAGCTTAAAACCTTCAAATGTTTAAGGGAGATTTGTAAGAAATCGGAGGAAGTTCTGGTAGCGGCCGCTTAATTTAGAAGAGAATGTGAAGTGAATATTTAGGTAATGCTGGTTCATTTTTTGGCTGTGATTAGTTAAAATTTTATTGAGAAGATGATAATACTAATAAATTTAATGAAAATATGAAAAAGAATAAGACGCAGAAAAATAAAAAGGTAACGGTTGTAACTGGGACTCGGACCCAGGATCTCTTATCTTACCGGTATAAGCCGTAACCAATTCGGCCATTGGGACCTCTTATTTTAAAGTCATTTTTGTCGACCTCATATTACAAATCACCTTTTATATTTTTATGTTTCTTGTTCTTTTTCGTTTAGATTTACTAGTATTATCTTCTACTTCATTGATATATTACATTGACGGGTAGAAACTTATTAGACTTTACTTAAGAAAGTTATTATATCAAGAGATATTCCAATAAAAAAATTAAAGTTATAATAATCTATCCATTCTTTAAATGGGGGCCCAGCACGGTAAGCCACCCAGTGCCAGTGAGGCCAGCATTATTGGATTGAAATGAAAATGTTGTATCAAAATAAATAAAATAAAATTACTTGTGATATTTTAGTTAAACACCAAAATATATGCATTGTTATGGACGTATTATTATACTCGATATACAAACGATGGATATTAAAAGTAAAATGAGTGAACTGCTTTATATAAATAAGTCATTGTGATTAAATTCACAATTAATTACTATAATTTTAATCAATTTGTACACTTAATTATTTAGAACTAAGTAACAAATTTTAATGTAATGTACAAATTTCTTTGAACCAACGGAAAATTAGCACCATCATTTGATGAAATCTCATGGTATAAAAAGCATTTAAGGCGTTCTCTTTTTAAACACATGTTCAATTAAATATGAAGCCTTCTCGTGACTCACTCACTGTGTGGACAGAAATATACATCTCTCAACGACCTTCCACTTCCGTACAACATTTTATTTTATTTTAAAGGGGACCGTTCATCATATTTCCTTTAAAAAGCAAGAAGATAGTGCTTTTTTTATTTTTGAATCTGTGGCAGCGAACAACGCAGCTACATATGTTGAATCGCGGAATCATTCCTTTTGGCTCCTCACACGCCAATAGCGATCCCACAACATTTTCACCCAGTCATTGATTGTCGGTACAAATTAAGAGGAACCATTCTGCTCCGGATTGCCAACGACGCAACAGCTCGTAAATCGCTACTTGTTCGCTCCCACTTTTCATATACGAATGTTTTGTAAATATAAATTATGGTACGGAAGTAAATAGTTATAATAATGTTTAATGCTTTTTGATTAACACACATTAGATATGAATAAATCTAATATTCACAGAAATTCAAAGGTAACTTTGTTATCAAATGGCCATTCAGCGCCATTTTGTTTGTTTTTTTACAGTTAAATGCCGATTCTAAGTCCGTTTCAGCTTTTGACCTATGTTAAGATTGTCAGCTTATTACATGAAAGCACAAATGCACCTGGAATCGGCATTAAGGGGTCCTTTCAAATGTAAAAAAACAAAACGACGCTGAATGATCATTTGATGACAATGCTATATTTGAATTTTTGTGAAACAATCAAGTAAAATTTGAAGAACTCCATTTTAATTTTTATTTCTGTTATATGTTCGATAATATTATTATTTCATTTATAAAAAGAGTTTATTAATAAACAAATTCTGCTATGTAATTATTATTATGCGTGATAGCTGTTTCGCCTCCTGAAGGCATTATAAAACTGTAACAGACGCTCTTTGGACTTTTACATATTATATAGATATAAAAATTATAAAGTATATAAGTATAAGTACATAATACGTAATAAATAATAATAACTAGTGTCCGACCGAAGATTCGGTTTCGGCAAAAAAATCTAGTTTCGTCAACAGTTTCGGTTTCGGCAGAAAATCTGCCGAACCTTTAGCCGCACCGAAACTCTTCATTTGTGAATTATCGCGCGTCGTTAGCGTACAATATTAGCCTTTTTAATTACGAGTACTAAAGTTAATTAGTAATCTAATAGGTAATAATATTTCGATTTTTTGTTTAAAATCTGATTTTTAAATTAAGTACTTAATTGTGGTACAAACTAATTATAGTAACCTTTCTTGAGACTGAGAGACTTAAGACTTTTTGACAAATTTTTGTTCCAGGAAGTAGTTAACATGTTAATTTTTATAATTTTTGTTTGTTTTATAGCAGTCTTATATAAAAAAAAGCATTTCTTCACATACTTCAATTAATGTTCTGTGTTTCATGTCTAAAAAAGTTTCGGTTTCGGCTGAAACTGAAACTGAGACAGATACCGTTGGTTTCGGTTTCGGTTTCGGTAGAAAGTCCTGTTTTGGTCGGACACTAATAATAACAATTACTTATTAATAAACTGATATGCTTAAGGATTATTTCAGATCTGCAGGTAAATTTTCTTTTTGAAAGGAAGAAATTTATAAAAAATTAAATATATCGACAGAGCAAGTTCCCCACACAATGCAATCTGTGGGAACAAGATTGGACATAAAATTAGTGTGAGCAACAACTACATGAAATGGAGCATGGAGTTTAGTGTTTTCGTTGTTCACCAGGTCAAATGATAATAAAATATCGCAAATATTTCTAAGCTCTGACAATAAATTCAGGTAGTTTTAGTAAAAGAGTACATTTATTAATCTTTATATATATATATATAAAAATCTCGTGTCACGGTGCTTGTGGTCGCACTACTCTGAAACGTCTCGACCGATTTTTATAAATTTTTTTATGTGTATTTGGTAGGTATGAGTATAGGTTGCAAAGTATATTTCATACCACTAGGTGATTAGGGTGAGCCTATCCAGAAAAAAAATTGTTTGTATTTTTTTGGCATCAAAAAATACCTATAACCCCAAATTTTTACCCTCCTACCTCCACGCTCCCATTTTTTAATCGCGATTGTAGTATTTTTGTGTGAAGAAAGTTAACCGTCGGCATCGTTCTCATTTCAAACAGAACGAAATTATTTATGTTGTTGAATGACAGATGGCGCTACGTCCGCCTCATCGAACTTTCATCCAGGCATGCGCAGGGCATTCACGAGAAGCGTCGCCTCATTTTGACATTTCATTCGGCATTTGTTATGTATCACAACGCGATGCGTGCAATACGATTTATTTTAATTTATCTATTTGTGTGCGTGTATTATAGTCATACAGTGAACAATGCCAGCAAGACGCAGGGGGGCCCATTTGCCCTTCAAAATGAATATTGATTTTCTTTATTTCATTTTACTACTTTAGGACAAAAAATATATTACTTTTTTTCACTTTACGTTTAACAATTAAGAGGTCAAACAATGAATATGTCCGTTACTAATGAACATTGAATTGAGAAAATGAATGGTTGTTTTTTTTTTGTTTTTATCGGCGGTCATCATCTATAGTTGTTTTTATTGAACAACCAAAATATTCACTAGAAATAATTTATATGGCAGAACAACGTTTCCGGGTCAGCTAGTAGATATTATATAAAAAATATGACATCATTGCCTGTCGTGGTTATTTTGTCCCGGTTCTGTCGGCTATTTTTGGAATCAGTTCAATCGTATTTATAAAAAGGTCAGCAACGCTTAAACTGGGCGAATCCGAACCAAAAGCCGCCCTCAGGGTCTAGCAACAAAAACCTGCGGAGCGGGTTTTTAAATGCTAGTTGGAATATTTTTTTTATTTTATTTTATTTTTTATTTATATATGCATATATATTACAATACATTAACAAAATGATACTTTGTCTGTCCAACTGGCAAGGATACCCGTTTCAGGACAGCCAAATTGTATATTTAGTTCATAATATATACATTCATATACACGGAAATCAAACAACATCATTGTCATGGCTGCATCCGGGTGGCTCAGCTCCCCACTGAATGAGCGATGGATGCAAATGATGAGGCGACCTCCCTGATGGACGATAAAAAAAACCAATATTTCTTTTTTAAATTTTAATTTCTGTTTTATTTTTGTTTAATTTTATTTTGTTTTTAATTTTGTGATTAATTTTTATTACTATTATTTATGTTCGAATTTTATTTTCATTTTTTATGTAATATGGAAGACTGGGATTGCACTACCCTCCCAGCCCTGCTGGAATAAAAACTTAAATAAAAATAAATAAAATAATATTCTTAACAAAGGATGGTTTCGTTCAAGATATCACAGGAATTTGCCTCTGTCAAGACAACTTTTGAGAACATTAAAAATTGTATTCTGAACAAAGGGATGATTTCTTTATGTCTTTGAAAGAATCGCAAAGGTGTGATTTTTTTTCAAGGTCATTTTGGAGAACATTAATAATTGCATTCAGAGTGAATGAGTGGTTTCTTTACTGAGATCACAAGTAGGAGATTCTTTCCAGACCATTTTAGTGAACATTTACAATTGCATAATTAGAATTTACACATTTATAAACCAATATTTGACATATGAATTCCCAATGTATTTATGACTATTTAATTTTAATAAAGTACTATAATTTTAAGAATTATAAACAAAATATATGACAAATGATTTTTTCAAGCTCGTTTTGGAGAACATTAATTTATTTAGTTGTCTATATATTTCTTTTATTTTACGCCCAGAGGGCTTTTACGTAAATAATAAAGGCAGTACCTCCATCTTTAACAAGAGAAAAAAATAGTTTAGATAAAGTTACGATGGAAATAAAAAGTATATAAATGAAATAAAAATATAAGCAAAAAAACAAAATAAAAATGAAACAAAAATTTAGTACAGTGAGATATATAATATCAATATGTTACGATAAAAAAAATGTATAATATGTATTTAAAGTACCTTAAAAATGTTTGCTGTGTTCTTTCAATGTCATGTGAATGATTGTCGGTATAAAGGTAACCAGAGAGAGAGGAATGATTCTGTTTATTGTGTTTATTTTTATCAGAAAAACGTGTAGCGTTTGTTTTGAACTCCTGCCGAGTGTTCTGTGTCTTCAGACTTCCTCCTTAACTTCTCGCTCTTTATCTTCCATCTTATCGAGTAGGTGGAGGAAATTCTCTTTGCGGTTCTCTTGGTTCTCGCCTTCACACATTTCCTTGTAGGCACTAACTTATTTCCTCATTTCTCTGCACACAACACTGTTTAAACTTTAGAACTCGAGGCTCTAGAATCCAGATTCCAGGTTTTACGATTCTAAAATCCAGAGCTGCAAAAAAGTAAAACTTGGTTGTAGTTTTTAGTACCGTACTTGCTGAAACGTAACATTTATTGTTTATTTTATTAGTTTATTTATTTTTCGTGGTCTCCGTAAAACACTAATATATCATGGAAAAGTTTACCCATTTGAGGTACATGTAAGTATAAAAAGGCATGCGTCAAAATATGGTTTCTGAATTGTCTGTAAGTGACGTTGAAAATGTCGATGGTCAATCCAGTGATGGGTGCATTCTGTTAGGCAGAAGTCCTCGGTTTCGGAGCATAAAAAGTGCAAGGAATCTCCCACGAGTATAATTGTTAGAAATATAAATGAACCCTTATCCACATAGGTGGATTGAGATTGGTTCCAGAGATTAACTTTAAAAAAAATGTGCTGTATTCAATCTGTTTTCGAAGTTCAAAACAAAAACAAAAAATGGTTTTTATTTTAAAATTAATTTAAGAATGCTTTTTGATAATTGTATTGATTGTTATCAACAATAAGGTTTTTAATAGTATCTTCTTCTTTGGGTAGCGTTACTCAGCGGCGGTGAAACGGATAATATATGCTACTCGACGAGTGGTGGTAATCGGCAGTTTACTCAGAGGTGGTGAAATATATCCTTAAACTTTAGCTAACTTGTGTACTAAAAACTTTTGATAATAAGGAGGTTATTCAGGTTTTACGTTTTTATGATTCAAATTGATCCTGAAAATATGTGTTTTCTTTTTGTGCCATTCGTGTGGTCTACATTTTTATATGTGAAAGCCAAATGTATAAAAATGTAAAGTTGAACTCTCATTGTAGCCAAGCAGACTGGCTAAATGTATGCATATACTAATGTAGCAGTTGGCTCGTAGGAACCTTTGTCGCGGTCAAGGCGCGGCTAAAGGTCAAGCGGCAGTATCGCGACCGCATCGCGTCGCGCGTCGTGCCGCAGACTTTTACCTTACTCTGTTTTTTAAAGGCACAGGAATATAATATATACGAGTACAAGGGGAAAGTCTACTACATCGTTGAATTATCTGCTTGGTTTGAACAGGCGTCGATAGTAAAGTTATTTTAATTAATTTGTTTTTATGCTATTCGTTAGTCCTTTTAGCCATAAATTGATGTGTACTTGGGTTTTCTTTCAAATCTTATCTTGAAAGAAAACCCAACCTCTTGGTTATCTGCCTGTAGCTAGATCAAGTGATAAAAATTTTAGATTTGGAAATGTTTAGACAAATTTGTTTTGCAGCAAAAAATTTTTTTTTTAATGCACTGTTTTCTATTATTCCTCATTTTTAGATTTAAGAATTGAAGTATTATCATTTCGGATGTTTGTGCGTGGTTGTTTGTCCACGTGAAATATATCCCGTTAAATCTAATTCAATTAAACAAATTAGCTTGAAATTTACGAGTGAGTATCATTTACAAAATCAGAAATGATTGTGTGAAGGATTCAGACAAGCGATAATTAGGCACGATCAAGTACCCATAATATAATATTGAATAGAAAATTATTTCAGTTGTCCTTTTTAATTAAATTGTCTATTAGAAATTTGGAATAAAAATATTTGTATTTTTGGAATACGCGAATATAATACTAAAAAAAAAAGATTTTAGGTAGGAAAACTATTATTATTTTTTTTTAATAAAATGCCACGGCCGGGAATCGAACCCCAATCCACTGCTTGGAAGTAAATTATGCTAAACAATACACCGCCAACTGTATCATTACACCACAAACTATAGTTTTTTTTAACTTTAAATGTTACCTACCTATTACCTATATCACATCCGAAATTATATTTATTAATAATATTTTCTAATCATTAATTTATAGTCCGGGATAAATATTTTCTTATCGAAAATATAAATAACACCGCAATAAATTATTACTAGATGCGTTGATATGAGATCAGAGGACTTTTATTTATCTTCTGATGTCGTCAAATTGGTTTTATTTGTCACAAACATGTATATTTTATTGAATTTGAAATTTAAATGCAAATTTGTATTATAGTTTCCCTGTTTTTTGGCATAACTTAACTCTCAATTATGACAAGCGTGTCGTGTTGAATCACATATCAATTTAATATTTGTGTACTTTATTCTTGAATCTCACCACCAAAGTTTTAATTCGTTTTAACCAAGTTTTTTATTCGTTTTAAATTGTTGTTTTGCTCATAAACCGGTTTGTCTACGCACAGATTCTCAAACTTATCGACCACCACCCATTTTTTTTACATTAGCTCCACACAGGAGGTCCTGAGGAAAATAATTTCCCTAAGGGCCTATGTCATCTTAGGGCATCCCCACACATCATCTGTGTGGAGGGTTTTTTATAGAAAGAAAGGAGAAGAAGTTCTGGGAAGGAAATAGGTATGAAGGGTGGATAGGAATCTGGGGGTCAGTGTATCCAGGCATAACGGACGTACGAATCCATCCCTCCAACCGCGGTGCAAGGCGATGGATCGAGAGATTCCAGCTGGAGAAGATAAAAGACCTCCCTCAACCAGTCTCTCTCGATCATATGCACACCACGCAGCAGGCAGGCAGACGCCAAGACCTGGACAAACCTCACTCAATGAACCCGGGCATCCCTGCTAAGTCACTAAATGTAGCGAACCACTTGGGGTGAACTATGGCAGAGGTGTTGGTTATCCAACTTTGAGATAAACATTACAAATATAATTTTAAACGTGCGTTATTTGATATGAATGCGCACTTGAAGTGAAACATCACAAAACTGCGCTATATAAATACTACGTTATTATTATTATTATTATGAAAGATAGGGCGTGACCCATATCCTATTTCTGAGATCAACGAATGTTTCAATGAGAGGAAATAAAACTTATACATTATAATAATACTTAATCACATTTACAACTATTTTGTATGAAATTTCTTTTCGGAAATCACAGACAATTTTATTTAGTTAACTTAACCATGGAATACGTACATGAAATTTGAAGCTGCATCCACTTTATAGTACCGGTAATTATAATAACAATATATGGGACTCCAAGCACCGAGTTGTAAATCGCATCTTAAGTGGCGTCATGTATAGATTCCGTCGGATTTTCATACAAAGAATTTTTCTGCCTTCGGTCTTCTAGATTTTCTTAACGATCCCTAGGTTTCTTTGAGTCTTCTACTGCCCCCCTGAAAGCCTCCAGCGCCCAAAAGATAAGAAGATTTTAACGTTATAGCCCACTTTGAGAAAGCATGGTCTACTGCGACAAATATTTCGAATTATGCAAGGATTATTTATAATATGAGAAAAGTCAATATATTTTAATGCGATAGGAGTGTGTAAAAGTGTTTGATATTGACAGGTTATTTTATTGATTTGATTATTTCATCGAGTGTATTGAGAAGAATTCTAGTGAGAGTGGCACTTTAATTGCTGACTGGGGAGTGGGGAGTGGGGAGTCAAACATAACTCAGGCATTGTGGACACCAGAAGTGTTTTGTTTATTATTTAATACTTTTCACGATTCGATCTTATAATGATTTAATCTTTTTATGTGTTATGTATCAACGTACCTGTTATACTAACCCGACGGATATAAGAATGTACTGAACATAATATATTTATCATGATTTATTTTTGGGTTATTATGCCGTGTTGCGCTACCTTCTTCAGTAGCCAACGTTTCGGACAGATTTACAAGTGTGATAATGTGTTTATTTAAGTGTATTCATTTATTTCCAAATCATTGCACATCTGCCATGACGATTTTTGGGTTTTTGTTGTGGTTACCTTAAAATTTAGTATTTAATAAACAAATAAAAATTATAACAAAATTACGCTTTTAGGTACAAACTACGGAGTATTTTCTGTTATTGATGTTGTAATTTAAATATTTAAAGTAACATTTTGCACAGAAATCCTTGTTTAGATATCTGGTATTTTATCAACGTTTAAATGTTTACTTTTGAGTATGTATTTCAAAAGATTTGATTTATTTTGCTTGTACACATCATATAATCCATAGTACCTACGTATATTTTTTAAATTTTTATTAAGGTATGAAAGTGTCAATCTTACCAAATCAAAACTTTCATATGTGTCACGGGAGTTAAATGATAAAAAGATTTTAACAGGTCCACTTTTAATTGTAATAGTCAAACAAAATCGCGACACAATATTAAATATCAGAAAGTTGCGAGGCTAAATCTGATAGCTGTACACAACAGGACACTTTGGACGAGAATGGTTTTGGTGGTAGAAATTGGAACTAAAGTATTTCTGGTCCGGTGTGACCAGCATTGCCAGTACATAAATTATATTGTACATTAAACAGTACCTTGCCATAATATTATCCGGTGACATTTTCTTACAAATCAATTTTCTCCATAGTTTTGTTTTCTAACTGCGGACCATCATAGTCCTGTCATAATGACTAAGCACCGTTTGTTCAATGTTACCAGTAAATTAATTACAATCACGCTAGGTATTTGTGTACGGTTATAAATTCATATTAAACTAACTCATTAATAAAATTATGAAGTACTTCATCGTTGTACTTAAGTTGGTTCCAGACTATTTCAAACTTAATTACTTTAAGCCTTTCAGCTTGGTCGGGCAACACAATAATTTTACACTAACTGCCTTAATTTAAAAAGAGCATCGTGTCAATAATATAATTTGTTCAATACTCACAAATACATACTCACACACACATACACCTTCACACTACGCACATCACCCGGTAATTACTTATTATGTATAGTTACATAATCACAACAAAGAAACCCATCGTAGGTACCCACCATGAAATATACTTCATAATTGTAAATTGTTTTCACAACTGTAACTAATGTACCTACTGTTTGTTTTCACCACTGTAATAATAATAATAATATTTGGATGATTTATATAGCGCCGTTTTTGTGAAAAATCACCTCAAGGGCGCTGTACAAACTTATAATACATTTCTAAAATCTAAAAACTACAAGCTAGGCAAACAATTATAAACAACTTATGGCTAAAAATTACATACATCGGTTCATTGATCACCGATACGAAAATATGTGTACAATATTTTGACCAATGAACGCGATGCTGCCTAAAATTTAATGAAAACAGGTCCATACTTACCTGGGAGGTCGCTTGAAATTAACACTGTATATTGTCCATTTAAAGAAATTTAGATAGAGTTTGCACGCAGAGGACATTATTGTGAACACATGTTATTTAATCCTGAAAAATATTTTAATATTAATATGTAATGTATTCTTTGACGAGTGTATTTTGGAAAGTAAAAGCAACATGTAAAGGTGGGTGGTGCAGTAGTACCTATAAGGATTTGATCTTTCTAAATGTGATTCGTCAAGAGACAGATTGATGTGTAAGGAATCGAGTAATTTTAATTCAGTAAGGGAAGTGTGATTAAGACATATCATAGACAATACAAGTATGATACTCTCAAATAGGTATATTTAAATTACGGGTATGAGAGCCCAAAAAGGAAGGTTTTTAGTTTGGACCTAAACTCTGTTCGGCTTGTTATGCATCTTAATTCCGGAGGGAAGCCTTAGGCCCAGATACTCCGAAAGCACGATCTCCAAACATAGTATTTGGCTTTCGTTTAGGTTCTATTAGTCTGCCTTTAGCAGATGAAGTTGCTGATCTAAGGGTTAATTGTCTCGGACCGGTATTTTCCGGGACGCATAATTCGGAGATGTAAGGTGGGGCCATTTCGTAGATTGATTTAAAAACCATCCAGCACAATTTGTACTGGATTCTCTCAGGGCACTTGAGCCAGTGAAGGTTACGAAGGTGTTCTGAAAACTAATGTACTTCTGTTTGTTTCTGTTTATAAATAAATAAAGTAAAATAAATAAATAAATTATGATTCTAATGAACAAAATACTTAAACTAACTATAGATATTGTTCTCTGGTGCTGACTGGTCTTCAGGGAACAAACAAATCACTAGAAAAATCGCTCAGTTTGGATTGCGAAAGCAGCCGTTGAAATAATTGCAAAAGTTTATGTTGTATTGTTTTTTTTTTTATTTTAAGCTACAAAAAACAATGACAAAATCCTGTTTAATTTACAAAGAACGGTAATCACTGACAGTAAAATCACAGATGCATAGATCCTGCGATTGTTATTAAAGCTAGAATGACTAAAGATACTTAGGTACTCATTACACGATAATACCTTAAGAATGCCTTGAGAAAAACTACTGTCATGTTGAAATCGAAAATAAATTATTTAATAAACGTTTCATTATCGGTCAGTTCAGGTAACTGCGCCCGGTTTGTAACCGTAACTGGTTCTTCGATAATATTACTCCACATCGGAAGATCCTGGTAGGTACTATTTCAAGATATGAATGAAAAGCATTTAAATAAACTATCGCAAATGAATTTCCTTGATCATTTTAACATTCATATATAATATATAAATTACATCTTAGAAATTATTTATGGTTCTAATGACTCCGCTTTTGCAACGAAGATATATGTATGTGTATTTTACGATTTAATGTTAATTACATTTCTCTTGGCACATAATCTTCATTTCACATAAATTTTAATAGCTTCTAGAACAGATACATTGCTGGATTCTCTCTACTCGTTATAGGTATTTGAGAACGATTTCCGTAGCGTAGTGGTCTATTAATTTAACTTTGAATCGGGAGTTCGGGGTTTGATTCTCGTCGTAGATTACAATCATCAACATCGTGCGACTATTTTTATTTCAAACTCGCGAGAATCCGAAAAAATCACGTGATATTATATTAGTAAATCTAGTTACGTACTTAAAAAATAACTTATTGAAAATGTAAATAGCTCAGACCATTGAAAAATCACGAAATCCGAATTTACTTATCAAGAATATTTTATAACAATAAACCTAAGGACGGTTGTTAGAATTTGCTTAATTAATCTAATTTCAAAGTTAAAATTGAAGATACGTAAAAGTTAGATTCAAATTCTGTTATGATTTTATCACATTGTTTCACAGTACTTGTATTTTTATTTATTTATTTATTCTTAGTACATTTACATTACAAAGGTATAATATATTGTCCTCCACACGGAGTTCACCTGTGTTGTAGAGGATATATAATAATAACAAAACGTGACTAAGACTTTCACAAAACTTGAAACTTTGAAAATTGTCGTAAGAAATTTAAATAAACGAAAAACTTTTATCAAATATTTAAAGAATTATAATAATTTTCTGGTAAAAGTACCGTATTTTTAGATAATTTAAGTTATATTATAATACACATATATATATGTATAATATGTATATATATAATAAAATATATTTGTATAAAATACATATTTCATAATTGTATGTTAAAAAATATTGGATTGTACCCATGTGGGAACTTTATCACCTAAATAATTCATCACACGCATTTTGAAATTTACACATAAATTCAAAGCAAATTCGAGTTCATTGAACCAGAGTTACATAGACACATAACCAAAATTATAATATGTAATATGTATATATATAATAAAATATATTTGTATGAAATACATATTTCATAATTGTATGTTAAAAAATATTAGATTGTACCCATGTGGGAACTTTATCACCTAAATAATTCATCACACGCATTTTGAAATTTACACATAAATTCAAAGCAAATCCGAGTTCATTGAACCAGAGTTACATAGACACATAACCAAAATTCATATTTTTGATTGACTACCATAATACGGCATGTGCCTAGTGTGGTAGTCGAAAAATCTGTAAAAACTGAATACAGCTAAGATATTTTCATGAATAAAGAATAATATATATATTTTTTAAAATTAATGAATTAATTTGATTCGATGGATAACTTTATTGCTATCCTAATATACAGGAGGTGGTAACAACACGTACCCGAAGGAACCAGTGGTTCCTGAGCATATTTGTAGTAAAAAATGTACACGTAATTTTGCTGGCCGATGATATTGTTTTTCAATTCAAAACAACAAAAATATTTCCATCACGCGTCGCAACTGAGTAGTCGGGTATATCCTATGGGTCAGTTGATTGAGATTGAATTTTGTTGTTGTTTTTTATAGAAAAAAATATCACTGTTCAGCAAAACGACATCTACTTTTTTTACTCCAAATAAGCCCAGGAATAGCTTAGGTTAAAATCTTTCGGGTACGTGCTGTTACACCCTGTAAAAGGAATGTTATAAATTAAAGATCTCAAATGACGATAAGACGCACAGCTGTCTTCAAATGAAATTTGTTAAAAGTTATTTATGTATTTTACAAATAACCAAACGCCATTAGATTGTCACGAAGCATTTCACATGAGATGTTAAATATAATTACTGGTTTTTTATTCCAATTTACAATTAATTACCCTTTTCCAATCGTATTAGAATTTTCACATTCGTTTGAATTGATTTGGAGTATTTTTAAATGGTTTTTTGTCACGCTACATTTATAAAGTAAATAAACTGAAGGTAAAATTGAAGCAAGCAGTGTTGAAGAGGTCAGCCTCGTATCTCGTGAGTGTCATTCCACCCTGAGGTACCAGGGACTAGGTAGTGAGTACCAAGTGTGGAGGAGGAGGGTGGTGAGAGGGGGGGGGGGAGGTGGGTGGATGCTGCGGATAATGGCGGTCCATAGCGTCTGAGTTCGTGTAATCTCTGTCCGATCGATCACAGAGTTCATGGAACAATAATGGCGGATCTATTGCAGGGGTGTATCTTATAGCAAACATAAAATGTATATTTAATTTGGGTTTAACGTGATTAAATAAAAAATGATAAATTTATCCAAGACACTATCTAGACAGCATCTTAGTTCTGGTTAAATATTGCAATCATTCATAAATATAGCAGCCAACAAAAATATTCGTTAAGAAAATTAATGTTGATAATTCTTAGTCGAAGTATGATACAGTTAAAAATGACTGATTTTTCTGTTTCAGATTTTCGATTGAGTTTGTTAATGTTCTCTTCATTAATAAAATGAAATATGTAGTTCTTGTGTTGCTTTATTATGCTTTATTATTATGCCTTTTCTTTCTTGCTTTCTTATTTTTCTTTCTTTATTTTACTTGTTGTATCTATTATTTGGCTAGTAGCATCTCCGCCTATATACAACTTAACCTTGATTTACGCATGCTGTGAACATTTTTAATTGGAGTGTTAAATACCTACGCACATAGCAAGGGCAATTTCATTAATGTAATAATTGCTAACGCTCTGTAAAGGTTTCAAACAATAAATAAATAAGTAGTTGGCTAACAACCTATGTAATAAACGTATGATTGTCAGAGAAATCAGATCCCCATTTTATTGATTTACTAGCAGACCCGGACACACGTTGATGTGGCTAACGAAACCCAACGCCACGCCATTAACCAACCTTTATAACCAACGCCATCTGATAAATCAAATCCACACCGCCCGCTTGCAAGCCCACTCCATTTATTTATATATTTCAACCAATTTACACACAAACTTGACAAATTTTATACCCAAAAACCTTCCTTATGAATCACTCCATCTATTGGTGAAAACCGCATGAAAATCCGTTGCATACTTTAAAAGATGTAAGCGCACAGACAGCGCGAGCGACTTCATTTTATACTATGTAAAGATTTTAATTTTTGTACGACAGACAATCATCCATTTATAGTACAAGATTTCTTATTTTAGCAATAAATTTGAGAAGATGACATGCTATGCTGTGCTAGAACATCTGTTCTATCGCAGCATACATGTCTGTGTCTTGAACCCGTCGTAGTGACAATTAAATTAAAAAAAATTGTGTCCTCACCATAGACTCGTACTTTTCTCTGAAAAGGGTAATCAGTTAAAGACGCGGGTCTGTGAACAAGTGCTATTTTTTATATTATACAAATTATTAAATAAACCGAACTAATGTTATCTATGCTGCTTCTTAGGGTATCTTGATAGGCAGTAAACAACAACTCTAATTTTGAGGAAATTAATTCAATAAATTTGTATAGGTACACACTACGGACCTTCAGGTACATCTGTGAAATGCTCACCCATGAAACAATATCTCTTTTAAAGTCCCTTGACAGGATATGCCCAACACTGAGCCCCTATTTTTTCAAACATTTTTTTGTATTTTTACCTTATTTTTTTCCAAAATCTGATTCGGTCCGTAAACACAAAAGATAAGGGAATGCAAAAAGAATGAAAAGATAATATATCTCGTAGGAGTTACGAGCGCTATACCATAATACTATAATAGCAGAGGACAGAATGAACAGTTTCATAATGGAATGTCTTTATTGTTATAATAGTATGGGTGTTTAAACGAGTAAAAATTAATAAAACCCTACATTCATTATTGTTTAAATATTAATTAGAGAATATTGTTGGGAAGAAAAAGGAGGATTGGGAAGTATCTACCCATCTCTTCTAGGATACTGGACATAGCTTGCCACTTTGTGGTGAATCGGGAGTTTCAATAATACTTCGGTTCGTTTTGATTAGTTTTGTTTGTTATCGTCTTATTTGCAATGAATATCTGACTGGATTTAACGTCCGTCTAATTCATAGGTTCTCAACGTGGGCGTTTCAGACTTTCAGGGGGGCGGTAGAAGACCCAGACAAAATTGGAGGGCGTTTCAGACTTTCAGGGGGGGGGGGCGGTAGAAAACCCAGAGAAAATTAGGGGGCGTTGAGATGGCACAGTGAAGACGTGGGCAGGTAAAAAAAATGTTCTTAAAAAAACAAAAAACACGCTAATCACGTACTAACGTGTATTATTATTATTGAGAATTGGCACTATATCATGAATACAAGAAGGAAGGAGGTAGCAACCCGGTACCTAAAATACAAAAGAATTGTTTTTTTTAACTTGCTAAACAAGAACAAATAACATAGGTATAATATATATAATAATAACGAAGGTATAATCCGTGACAGTTGAGCCCAGCCCAGCCCCCCCACCACTACCAAGTAAAAAAAAATCTCAAAGTGGCGGTGGGCACAATAAGGTTGATAATCTATGATGCGCTTTGATAATCTGGAGCAGCAAATGGTCACTAAAGGTGCCTAATAGCAGATCGGCTATAATCGGCTATCTTCGTTACATACCCGAAAAGGACGAGAGTTGTCTCTTTCACGTAGTACAACTACTGACCTATGATGATGCACCTTGATACTACATATAACTACCTAAACTAACGACAATTGTTGAGAGACATAGACACTACATACATATTCATATACACTACATACTTCACGCAATGTTTCTATTTTGAATGGTTGTCGCTTACCAGGCGGTATTAGAAGCATCTATCAATCTGTAATGAAATACTAATAAATTATTTAGTAAGAAGTAGACGAAGACCGCGACCGTGCTCGCAATTTTAATATTGTCAACTGACAATAGATGACGGATTTACGTAGTATTGATATATGGTTTTATCGATCGATCGTGCTGGATACCCAGGAAGACATGAAGTGAAACAAATAACTGGTATTTGAAATCTATGCAGTTTGTAAGACTTAGTGAAGAAGATCAGAAGATGCACGAATGCGGATGAAACAAAGATTGTACGCAAGGACAGAGATATACGGGACTTCATCGTTTGCCTACTAGGAAGAATAATTATTGGCGTTACAATTTTTTGAAGTGAAACTACTATAGCCCCGCTGCCACCTGCGACGCATCAACTGCGCTCATTGGCCGCTTTGATTACGATGTTACTTTTAAGGGCTCCTATTGGTTGAGATATGAAACGGAAATTACGATAGGTTTGCGCTCATTGGTCGCTTTGATGTGAAACTTCTATAGCACCGCTGTGATTTGTATTTCGGATGAAACGGAAATGCCGATTACTGCACCTGCGACGCATCAACTGCGCCCATTGGCCGCTTTGATAATGATGAAACTTTTAAAGGTTCCTATTGGTTGAGATATGAAACGGAAATTACGATATACGAGGTCTGCGCTCATTGGTCGCTTTGATTATGACCTCACTTTTCAAGTACCTATTGGTTGAGATTGTTTTGGTAGTTTGATTGTTTTCGCTCTTACCGCGTGTAAACTGCACTCGAATTTTTTTTAAATAAAACTTTGAAGATTACATCACAACTAAACGCAGAAAATCACTATTGGATTAATGCTTTCAACACGGTGTCGCTTCTATATACATACACACACACTTCACCACAAGCTTACAGATAACCTAAAAGTTAATCACGGTGACTCTTTCGTCAGCAAATAAGAACTTGTAAGCTTTTTAAGCTCATTTCATAAAAATTCTCCAGTCCTAAAGACCCCTAAATTCTTCAGTCTTTCAAAATAAATGTCTACTCTACTTTTGCCAGTAATCTTCTCATAAATGTAACATCAACAGTAATGGAGGGCTGGAGGGTAGCAAACCTAAAATTATGCAATGTCCAATGTTTTCAATACGTCCGGGGGCAAAGTGCATTCACTTCGGGAGGTGATTCTACATGATAGTACAAGTAAAAAAGATAAATAACTTTTTTCGAAATTCCAACTTTTAGGGGTAGTTTTGGGGTAAAAAGATAAAATTAGTCCGGCGTGTGCGGTCAGATTTATTATTTTCCGCTGTTACGAAACGGGCCAATCACAATCGAGTCGGGCGCCCAGCAGGCTCTCAGCAAGTAATACCGTACCTCACACTAAGGATTTTTAGTAGGTACGTCTTTTTGTATGGGAAAAAAAAGTTGGTATTTCGGAAAAAGTTATTAATCTTTTTTACTCCTACCATCACGTAGAATCACCTCCCGAAGTTAATGCACTTTACCCCCGGACACCCTGTATAATGCCCTCTGCGTGGAAAGCCGTATCTTCTTCAAACATAAACTTTGTAGTAAAAGTGTGTTTATAATATTTAATCTTACCGTACATAATATACCATCGTGCATTTTACTAAGCCAAGTGTTAATGGTTTATTTTCTTTGTTCCAGCGCTCTAAATAAATCTGACTTTGATGAGTCCGAAGATACCCACAGCCAAGACCAGGAAGGTCAACGCTCCTCTTCACTTGTAAGTATCCATTCATTCACATTAACATAATAAGCTGTCAATAAACCATGCCCAATGTCACTATTAACATTCCGCCAATATTGTAACATTTCGCTTCGCAGACCCATTTGAAATCAAAACATCGCGAAAAAGCATCTACCAATGATAATGGTTGTTTCTGAACTCTAAACTAGTTTTCGAATTAGCCAAGACTCGTGCTGTAATGATGATATATAGTAATGATGAGTCAGAGGAGAATTTGAAATTAACAAAGAGTGAAATCAAGGTTTTATAATAACAATGATTAACACGCAATTTTCACTTCAAAGTTTCATAAATACCCACGTCCATACCACATGTCATGCAAACACTTCCAATTATTAAAAGGAACGCCCGCGCGTCTTTTACATACCAAACTTAAATTGGATTGGCCAAACTGAATAATATATATTTTTTTAAATAAAATAAAATACTTTTTTGCTTAAAACCACGAGATTTATTAATTTATGAACCGACCGGTTTCGCTTTCCTCAGAGTAAAGCGAAACCGGTCGGTTCATAAATTAATATATCTCGTGCTTTTAAACAAAAAAGTATTTTATTTTATTAAATATGTCGAACCACAAAGTGATTGCTTTTCACAATAATATTTTTTTAGATCAGAAGGCATTATAGCAAATATCTAATGGGAATATGTGCTACCTTATTTATTTTTGTTTTACATTATAAAAATTAATTTATCATGGTTTTACCATTTAATTTATCATGATTTTAAAGGCAACTTTGCATTTTTTATGAGTTAATGATAATTATTTAAAAAAATAATTTTATCCTACCTACCACCAAAATATAATGAAAAATAAAATGAAAATAGGAATTGTTAAGATAAGCATTCCGATGCGTTTAAATTTAAAATTAAAATTGACTGATTAACGTTTTAACACAATTTTTAATTTTTTTTTCGTTCTTCATTTTAAGCACCCGCTAAACTGCCAAAGCAGTTTGTCAGGAGGTCAATTTAACAGTAGTTATATAACACCAAAGCACAATATAACAAGAAACCACAATGTACAAAATAGATACTACTTTTGTACACGACATTTGTTGATATTTTTCACATGAGAACGGGTCGCTTCTTCGACTCGTTCTTGTGTTTAACAGCTCGGCTGTGGAATGATTTGCCGGCCTCTGTGTTTCCTCCTTCCCACAACATGGGTCTCTTCAAAACCAATGTTCATTCCTTCCTCTCCTCAAAAAAACCCTCCACACAGCATCTCAGATGGATGGAAATTATTTTCCTTAGGGCCTCCCATGTGGAGTTAATGTAAAAAAAATACAGAATCAAATATCACATATTATAAATTAAAAATTTCGGTCTAGAGAACAATTTTTTATTTCAACGTTTCATTTTAGTTGAATCTTTTAATGACCTGTATTTCATAATTTAAAACACAAATAAATAAAATAGCCCTAGATATTTGCTACACCTTTTGATTTAAAAAAAAAAGATTTTTTCAGCTTTGTTAATTATTTTGACCTAAAATCCAAATTTATGTTTTGTATGAAAAAGGCCTCAGTATGAAATTTTAACTTTGCGGTTTTTTTTTCTTCGAACGGTATTTCATATAATTACTTTTTCGACTGTATTTTTAAGAGGTTTTTTCTGAGAAATTTAAAGTGTTCAAGGGAAATATTATATTATAAATCAGTAGAAATTCGGAATGCGGGGTCTTGCGTGTTAGTACCTTCCTTCAGGGCATTTGAGCCAGTGAACATTTTTGACATGGCTGTGTATGTCTCGCTAAGAAATCCTATGTTGAGAGCCGGCGTAGTTTTACAACACAATCAGTTTGCATCATTAAAAAAGTAAATCGTGTTTACAACATAATATTTAATTAAAATTAAAAGTCAATTAACATCGTACCATTGGTAATAAACACACTTATAAACAGGTTTTAAAAATTTGTTGATATTTGATCTGTTTTGGCTGGGGATCCAAGACTAGGGATGTCGAAAGTGAAAAAAAATCGATATATCGATGTATCGATATTTACTAAAATATCAATATCGACGTCGATATATCGAGGAAAAAATATCGATATATCGATCAAATTTTCAAGATATTTTGCGTTTTTAAAATAATAGTGTATTCAGCTCAATATTATCAATAGGAATTTTTGTACACAATTTGCTTTTTTTAATGTACAAAAATCTTAATAAAAATGAAGGTATTTTGATCACTATTCATTTTTATTACGTAATAATTACAAAAATATCAAAAACTAAAAAGCTGTCTTCTAACTTATATGTAAAGTGAGATGCATACAAAGTTTGTATGCGTCTCAGTAACATTCAAAAAGGACTTCGTGTTTGGAACAAGGTATAGTCAATAATCATAGACAATTGGGAACCAACACATAGGAGTGGCTTAGAAAAAAATGGCGAAAAATAGCATACATTTCTATGTATGTACCTACACACATGAGATAGTATTGGTGATCACAAATACTAATGCAAAGACAATAGATTTCTAAGCTATTAATGGTTAAAATTTCAACCGCCAGATGTCATGACCCAATACAGTTACTTTTTTCCGTTCGTTCCTATACGGTTTTGGATTCTAGTGACTTTAAATACATAAATTTTAAAAAATATAGTTTTTGATACAATTTTCGATATTGGATATTTTGTATCGATATATCGGAGCAAAATATATCGGCTAAAAATATCGATATTTTGAATTAAAAATATCGATATTTCGATATATCGATACTTTTTCAACAAGCCTATCCAAGACGTGGTGTCCAAAATTTGTATTTAGAGAAATTCAAGAGTACCTATCTTGCGCTAATTCCGTGGCTTTCCTTCAAAGTTTCTTGTTAGTTTAGCTTTTGTCCTAACTAAGTAGCTGTTCTCGAAACTAATCCGCAGTTGAAATAAAGAGTATTTGCATCATTTTAATCTAGTTATTCTAGATTCTAGATCATGCTTTTGCTTTAAATCCTTTGTTTAAAACAATTTCGGTGTTCATAACCCACTTACCGCCATAATGCATTCCTACACGCTAATGCTTCCGAAGGTAGGGTGAGGTAGCCATGTATAAGTTGTAAGGTGTTTTTCAAATGCACTTCGTTTTGGTTCGTTGAACATTTGGTTGGGGTTGACGTGAGAATAAAGCAGGTGTGTTCATATTCTCCAAAGCTCAAATGTTTACTCGTTCTCGGCGAGGAAACAGTTTGTCAAAATGTAAGACGATATATTGTTAACATATTTCTGATATAACAAATCTGATTACAACGAAAAAAACCGTGAAATGATTTGCTTTATAAATATTTGACTAGGTACTAATTGACGTAATTTGTTGAATATTGTTTTTTTGTTTTTTTTTATGGTTGTTACAGATTTATTAACAGAGATTACGGCATTAAAATTCTAATCGTTTGCAACATACTTGTAACTATGATTTCTGGCGCGCGAGTCCCAACTGTCTGTCCGGAGCCAGTGGGACTATGGCATCCCCAAATGGGGTATGTTGTGAGGCTGAAGGTAGTAGGGTGGGGAAGGAGATGGGGCAGAAGAAGGTGGGGAAGTATAAACACGATTTAAGCCATTTCAAGCTTCGTTTCGATTCTGAATTTCGGTCTTTCACCAGAGCGATACTGAAAGTATCTACCTCTGTGGAACGTACTGCAAATATACTACATATATATTATTTTAGATTTTCAGGGCCAAAAGTATTTTCGTTAGTTGTTGCGCTACCTCCTTTGTAAAACGTTTCGGACATTTGGAGGGCCGCATCACTTTCCTGCCCTGGTATAAGTAACTTATGTTTAATCCGTCAAGGCTCTCGCAAGGACTCTAATTCAAAGTTTCGGACAGCGTTACAGTCCATCATCACACATCTGACACTGTAACGCTGTCCGAAACGTTGTCTAAAGAAGGAGGTAGCCCAACACGGCATAACACCCCCAAAACAACTAACGAATATATCTATACTATTTTGAACTTTGTAAAATAACACAAATTAATATAATAAATTTTTTTAGTGCTCTCCGGAATATGAACCCGTGACCGTAGCCAAGGATCATAATCACATAAACATGAAATCCATCAAATTCGTATACTATACCTACTTAGCATTTTGTCATTGCTTCAATATTAAACAAAACTTGGCATTTATAGATATTTTGAACTTTTAGATAAAAAAAACTAATGCTTAAAAGATTTGAATAGTCAGGCAGGTACTTCATATCTTTCCTCTAACTCATCCCCTTTCACTTCCTGCTCTCTTCAGCTTCAAAACAAAAATGGTGAAGCTTTAATCGCACTGACTCTCTTATCTGCGCAATTGAAACTCATGTTTTTATTTTTTTTTATTAGCCACCATATCATTTATTATACATGTAAAGATTCAAAATATCGTGCAGATAAATATAAAAATGTTTTTTTGTAGTTCTCCCCACTGTGGGGAGCAAAAAGGCGGGCTGAAGTAATTTAATTAGGTGCGTCTTCTATGTCATTTTTATTACTGTTTTTAAGGTTATTTCTTTTAGTCAGATTGCAGATGCATGGCTTTAGTTGTTGATACTCGTTAGTTTATAATATATACGTCAGGGTAAAACTATTATACCAGAATCGGCTTGACAACTTGAAAACAAACGCTAGACTTACTGTAGGCTTCTGATTATCCACATTAAAACAGCTAAAGTAGGCTCGCACTCATGACTTGGTGAGCCACAAACTGGCCATGAAGAAATTATTGAAATCATCAGATGAAGCTTTGAATCTCTGAGAGTTGAATGACCGTTAGAGCTAGTAATCGACATCATCATTAGCCCGCTGCTTCTGTGACAACTGCCAACCTTCATATTATATATTATTCTTCCGTCGAAGCATTAGCAAAACGCCAGTTATCGTCTGACCTTATTCCTGGGAGACGAGTTCCCACAACGGTCGCCATTATGCAGAAATTATATTCAATTTTATAAAATAATCTAGTTTATAAAACAGGCTTGTATGCAGCGAGTAAACATTGGATGTACTCCAAGTAAAACTATCTACAACCGCATTGCTGCGCTGTGAATATCATGGACAAAGAGTTTTGCTACACAGGAGGTCTTTTATTTGTACCTTCGAATTAATTCGTACAATAACATGTCGATTTTTTTTTTTTTTACATTAGTTCCCTGAGGAAAATAATTCCTCTCAGGGCCAATGTCATCTTTGAGGATACTGTGATGAGGGTCTTTTTAGGAAAGGAAGAAGAAGAAGTTCTGGTAAGGAAAAGGGTATTAGGGGTGGGTAGTAATCTTGGGGTCAGTGTATCCAGGAGTGACGGATGTATGAATCCATCCCTCCCACTGCGGTGCAAGGTGATGTTCCGAGAGAGTACGGCTGGAGAAGTCAAAGGGACTCCCTCAACCATTCTCTCCCGATACGGCCTGCCATGCAGCTGGTGGGCAGACGTATCCACCGCCAAGACCCGGTCAAACCTCACCCCATGGTACCCCTGCTAAGTCACCAAACGTCGCAAACCACTTGGAGTTACCTATGGCAGAGGTGTTGGTTATCCAATAAATGGATCCCTGGGCGGCGGTACCCACACGCACCTCCCGAATTGTGAATGAATTCGATATCTTCTTTTGGCATTTAGAAAAATCAATGTTACTTTTGGTTTGCTTCTAATAAATGTAATTTGTAGCTGAAGTTTTAACTAAAGCAGTTTTAACGAAATGCCTTCATAAAGATTTAGTTAATATCACCTATCCTAAAACTCTGAATTTCCAAAATAAAAACAATATGTCCAAAATGATCACTGCACGAGGTTAATTAACCTTCCTGTGATCGGGATCTCTCCTAATATTCGTCCCCTCATGTCACTAACATGAAATTAACGATTTGAACCAACTGCTCGTACCAATACGTAAAACACGAACAAAACAAATACTATTTATTTAGTATAGCATTTGTTTATAAATCTAAATTGAATTGAACGAGATTCCTAGCATTATTCTCACTTACTTCTTATTTCCGATATTTATGATGTTTGATTGATCTTTAATCTAAAATTGATTATCTGGGTCATCTTTATTTCATCTGGGTTATTCGCAAGCTGCCGCTTTAAATTAATAACAAAGTCGTACAACAACTGTTTCATTCCCGATGGTAGGTAGGTACTTCATTCTGGTCGTTCATCATCATTTTGCTTTCATTCAATAAGTTACAATGGTTTTACATCATGCCAGAACAGCTGCGCAAAAGAATGAATGATAGCTTCTTCACTCGTCCCGTCTGTCCCACCTTCATCTTGGCTTGAATCGACTAGTGATAATAATTATCGTAGTATAAAAAGTATCTTATAACAGCACTGCTATCTACTCATACCTTCCACAAGTGTTAATCTAATTTTTTTTTTTTTTTTTTTTTTTTTTTTTTTTTTTTTTTTATTATAGCGACTATATAGAAAAATTTTACATACAAAATGAAATGTGAAATTAAGTACAAAATATTGTATTTCTTAGTCCTCCTCACTAGGGGGTCCTGTGCCGAGGAGGACTAAAGTTATTCAAATATAGTTCATTTGTCTTCTATGTCGTTTTTAGCGTCTTCGCTAGGGTTTTCTCATTGACCTCTTTAAGCCATATTTTTATTCTTGATTTGTATTCAATTGGATTTTTTATTAGTTTTATGTCTTGGGGGAGGATGTTATGGAGTTTTGTTGCAAAGTATGTATAGTTTCTTTGTCCAAATGTGGTTTTATAACTTGGAATATTTTTTATATCATTTTTATTCGATCTAGTGTTATGCATACACGGTCTAGTAGAGGATTCATTATTTTTGAAGAGCTTCAATAATATATTTTTGGAATATATTTGTTGTACATTTGGTACGTCAAAGTTATTGAAAATTTCAGTTGAAGGCGTTCTAATTGGTACTTTCAATATGGTCTTTATGATTCCTTTTTGAATCGTATTCAGGCTGTGTAGGTACGTATTTGCAGCAGATCCCCATCCTATGATTCCATATTCAATTCGAGAATGACATAACGCATAGTAGACCTTTTTCATATCCTTTTTATTCAGCACGTTTCTTAGATTTTTGAAGAAATATGTAAGGCTTGTGAGTTTTTCCGTAATTCCTTTGATGTGTAGGTCCCATCTAAGATTTTCGTCAATTATTACTCCGAGATATTTTATGTTTTGTGTTTTTTCGATGACGGGGCAGTAACATTGTATATTATTTCCATGGCATTCATGTAATTTTAGTTCTAGTGATTTTATTGGTTGGCCCCTTGAGTTCATTGAAAATGTTATATATTTTGTTTTGCTTATATTAAGGGTAAGCGAGTTGATTTTAAGCCAATTTTGAAGTGCACTAAGCCCTTTTTCAGCCTCATTAAATGTATCAGTCCAATTTTCTTCTTGAAATAAACTGGTGAAATAATTATTTCACCAGTTTACCGTACACGCTCTACTTTAAAAGTAAAAATAATGTACGTTACCGTCATTATCGCCATGTGCATAATATTACATCGTGGTAATGAGTAATCCAGTCTGGATATAAAAAGTACTTTAGCATGACTGGCGAATTGTTGATAGTTGTTTGTTAAAGCACTCTATTGAGCATATTTGCTGAAGTAGGTTGAAGACTCGTTGTAGCACATTTTATTTCGAGGTTAAGTGAACATGTTTTTTGTGTTAATTTAATAATATTTGAAGGGTGAGATTTTGCGACAGCGTAATGCATGTTGAATCGGCGGTATACGACACATTTTGACAGTCTTCTTATACGTGGTATTCCGTGTCGCGCTAACAAGCTTAATACAACGCTCGTGGTAAGACACCAACTCTTAAAGATGACCAGAGATGACGTAATTGATTGCAGCGTAATCTTCTGTCAGTCGCGGGAAAATTTGCGAATCGAATGTCATCGCGTGTTTCTTGTTCAAATAGAAGGCGTCTACTAATATCTACAAATATATACTAATATTCCAAAAACTGAACAAATCGGACTAATATCTATGAGAACCAAAGTGAGGACGAATATCTATAGCTAAAACTGCTGACTAATATCCATGAGAACCAAAGTGAGGACGAATATCTACAGCTCAAACTGCTGACTAATATATATGAGAACCAAAGTGAGGACGAATATCTACAGCTCAAACTGCTGACTAATATCTATGAGAACTAAAGTGTGGACGAATATCTACAGCCCTGGCAAATGTTGGATTTGCAATTATGTATAGCATATTGGAATAACGTAAAATTTCGTATGCAGTTTAAAAAACTTAATTTATTTATGTAAGTACATTTGTAAAAATCCCTTATATCGGACTATTGGATACATTTAGCTGATTATTAAGGTTTTGGGTTCATGTTTTAACAGCTTTCTTTATTTCGAGTGCTTCTAAATGATTTAGTCTGTTACCATGAACATTTCTATGTCAGTTAGGTTAGGTTAGGTTGTGGTGCCGTGTATTTCGAAATAAATAAATATCTTTGTTTTATGACCTCCATGTTTGTTCAATTAATTATTGTCCTCGTAAACAGCAAAATACGTAATATTATGCAAAAACTTCATGTACGTACTTTAAACGTTTAAGCCTTTACGTAATTAGTAATTACGTAACTGGAGTAATTTATGCTTTTCCATACAACCTCTTGCTCAACTGCCCTCTGTAGATATTAGTCCAACCTACGCTCCATAGATATTCGTCCGACCTTAGGTCTGTAGATATTAGTCCTCACTCTGAAGTTCATAGATATTAGTCCACATCTCTCTCTCTGGTTTCAATCCTGTGATTGGTTTGCAGCAATTTCCTCTATTTGTCTCTTCCACTCTTCCGTCTTGGGCGGCTCTTTTGAAATCTGCATATGATGATCAGCGCACGTCCACCAGCAGGTCCTCCAGGTACTCTCGGCGTGGGCGTCCCCTAGAGTTTGTCCCCTCGGTCATACCCTCCATTATGTCACTCAAGAGGCCTTCTTGTCGTATTACATGGCCGATCCATCTTGCACGCCTTTCGGACAAGGTCCTGAGCAGGTGCCTTCCTCCTTCGATTCTTTGGAGAACCTCCTCATTTGTAATATGGTCTCTCCAGGAAATTTCTAATAGTCTTCTATAGGACCACATCTCAAAAGCCTCTAGTCTCCGTTTATCTCTTTCGGATAGGCACCATGTTTCGCAGCCATAAATCAAGATACTCCATTCATAGGTCTTGATGAGGAGTATTCTTAGTTTTAGGTCTATATTATTAGATTCTATTCTATTCTATTCCAACATATGAGCTGTAGATATTCTTCCGACATACAGTCTGTAGATATTAGTATCTGGAGTCTTCAAATGTACCTTTAGAAGAAACAAAATGTTATCTTTGAAAAAAAACGCATTGAAAAAATCTCGGTTGGACCAGACTCCCCCCTTAAGTCGGTTCTTGGATAAGATGCTAATTAACGAAATGCTCATTTCATTAATAAAACATTAACAGTCTGTTCCAATTATTTGCAGAGTAAAATAAACTTTCTGTAACGGAGTGTGAACGCCCACTACAAGAATTGAATCGTTTTAAAAATTACGTTGCTTTGGTACCTTTTTATTATAGTTTAAAAAGCTCTATTATTCACCCATAAACCAGAGTATGAAAATACATAATAAAATAATTGATGCTTATATTCATTTAATTAATTAATTATGCATTATACTTACATCTCATTTGTAAAAATCCATACATCTCATTTTGGGAGGCGGGTACAGGTACCGCCGCCCCCGGAACCATTTAGTGTATATCGAACACCTCTGCAATAGGTCACTCCAAGTCGTTCGCTACTTTTGGTGACTTAGCAGGGGTACCCGGATTCATGGGATGTGGTTTGTCCCGGTCACGGCAGCGGATGCGTCTGCCCACCAACTGCGTGGTAGACCAGGGACTCTAGACTTGGACCTCTCCAACAGGATTATCTCAACCCATCGCCTTGCACCGCAGTGGGAGGGATGGATTCATATGTCCGTCACTCCTGGATACACTGACATCTAGATTCCTACCCTTCCCTTCATACCTTTTTTCCTTGTCAGAACTTCCTTTCCTAAAAAAGACTCTCAACACAGCATACCACAGAGGGGATTTTTTTTTCCACAGGGCCTCCGGTGTGGAGCTAAAATAAAAAATAAACAAGAGTCTAAAAAGACATAAAAAATAATAAAGATGCCTACTTTAATTAATTAAGTACAGATAATAATTCTCGTTTGTAAAAGTTAACTCGAATATAACTCTCCTGTTACAATAATTCATTCTCCACCAAATTAGTGAGCTAAAAATAAAAAATGACTTCAATTTAAATATTATGAAATAAATTATAAACACCGAAGTAATTAGTTGGAAATTTTGAAGTTTTCTGGTTTGCACAGTTGTAGATAAACGGGCTACATATAAACGAGAAGTCATGTGTGGGATTGCATTTATTATTAATCTCATTCACTTACCTGCCCAACTGCCCACTTTCTTTGAGTGCATCTCAGACAGTAAAATGTGTTGCACTTCTATTCAATATATAATAATACTAGTATGATCTCAATCGGGTCGCTGGCTGGCTAACTGGCTGGCTGGCTGGTCACACGGAAAAGCTTAGCAAAATAAACGAATACGTCGTTCAAGCATCTTTTAGCATGAAAAGTTTTATTAAAATGAAATGGTAGCATTTGTACCATCGTTATGGCTACATGTAATGGAATCGTTCAACACCCACTGGAGTAAAAACCACAATATTATTATTTTCAATTAAAAGTATACAGTCAAAAACGGTTCTCGGTATCTATAAATTATTTTTCGAGGCGTCTACTAATATCTACAGGAATTCCAAAAACTGAAAAAATCGAACTAATATCTATGAGAAGGAAAGTGTTGACGAATATCTACAGCTCAAACTGTTGACGAATATCTATGAGAACCAAAGTGTTGACGAATATCTACAGCACTGGCAGAGGTTGGATTTGCAATTATGTATAGCATATTGGAATAACGTAATATTGCGTATGCAGTTTAAAAAACTTAATTTATGTAAGTATGTATGTAAAAATCCCTCATATCGGACTATTGGACACATTTAGCTGATTAATCCAACCTACGCTCTGTAGATATTAGTTCAACCTACGCTCTGTAGATATTAGTCAACACTCTGAAGTTCGTAGATATTAGTTCAACATATGAGCTGTAGATATTCGACCGACATACAGGCTGTAGATATTAGTATCTGGAGTCTTATTTTTCTTTCATTTAAGTATTACTTTATTTGTCCGAGAAAAAGTGTGTTTAAATTTTTAATTAACTGAGTGTAGCAGTCCTGTTTTAACTCGACAGTTAGGTATTTGTTTGTGTCTTTCGTTTGCGGTCCAAGTTGGTGACAGTGTTGGAAACTATATTTTTGTCTCGCCATCGTATCCTAGCTATCATATCGGAATAATCAATATTCTAGTATACCTACCTGTCTGAAGAAAGTTTTGAAAAAGAATTGTCTTTGAGATATTGACGTTTCTTTGGACAAATTGTATAATTGATAAAATAAATAAATCCTTAGTTGAAAAAAAAAGTATCGTAAAATATGAATGGTTTATAATTAAGTAGGTAGATGTTCGTTCAGAGCTAAACTTAAACCTTGCCTTTTCAGACAGTCATATCCACAAGTAAAAAACCTCACCTTCGCATTCATAATAACTAATTGTATAAAAATATAAGCAAATTCTTATTTATAAGCTTTTATACAGGTCATTTCTTGGAAATTTTCCAATCCTAAAGAGTCCTAAATTCTCAAGTCTTTCAAAATAAATATGAACTCAACTTTGGCAATAATCTTAACTTATCTTACAATGGAAGATGCTCCGAGGAACTAACGTCGGTGCATAATCTGGAAACACACCAAACACGCGCCCAATATTTGTACACGGTTGACATTAGTCACATGAGAACGGGTCGTTTTTATGACTCGTTCTTGAGTTCAACGGCTCGGCTGTGGAACGATTTGCCGGCCTCTATGTTTCCTCCCTCCCACGACATGGGTCTCTTCAAGACCCGTGTTCACTCCTTCCTTTCCTCAAAAAGACCCTCCATACAGCATCTTCAAAGATGACATAGGAAAATTACTTCCCTCAGGGCCTCCTGTGTGGAGTTAATGTAAAAAAATAATATATATATTTATAAAAATCAATTGCTGTTCATTTGTCTCGCTAAAACTCGAGAACGGCTAGGCCGATTTAGCTGATTTTGGTTTTGAAATGTTTGTCGTAGTCCAGGAAAGGTTTAAACGGTGAGAAAATATGGAAAAATTACTCGGAAGATAGTAAAAACAACAATTTTATTTCTACATCCTTTCCTGTCAAACATTTGACGTTTGTCCCTTCGGTACAGTAGACTCGGGTCCACTCGAATTGAAGCAAATAAAATAATAATAATATAAGCTTTTTTTTAAATAAAATTAAATACTTTTTTGTTTAAAACCACGAAATTTATTATGGAAAGAAAAATTAAGAAAATTTAGCAGAAAATTGAATAATTTCAGAAAACTTCATACGTTTGACAGTTTGTGAATTTTAGCACGCAGCTGTTTTTTTTGTATTGTCTAGGGATTTTTAAAATTATTGATATTTCAAATATGTACCTGTGCTAGGTACCAAATTTGCCTGTTTCGCTTGGTCACGCCTAGGGGTGCCATCTGTCCGGCTTTAGCCGGACATGTTTGGCTTTTTTAGGTCGTGTCCGGCTAAATATTTATATGTCCGGCCTGTCCGGCTTTTTGTTAGTGTAACACGGTGCACGCAGCGCCTGCAGAACGAACGCAACGCAAGCTACGCAAGGCACAACGTGTTAAGCTGCCTCTTGGTTCGCGCGGGTTTTGTCTTCCGAACTTCTGAAATTGGCGGAATATTACTTTCAAAGAGTTTTCTCTTTAATAAACGCCCAGTGGACCAAGGAACGCAATAAATTGCAAACAATTGCTAAAATGGTGTACACATTGTATAATTAAAAAATGGCATGTCAAGGATTTTATTAAATGATTTCCAAAGAAAACGACGTTTTGGATAAATTAGGTGAAAACGCCAAATATACATAATGGTAGATTTTTGTAGTTTTTGAATAATTTCGAGAAGTCGAGACTTTATGAAAAGAGTTATGTTTTGTTTTTTTGTTTTATAAGTTAAGTACGTTACGAGTATGTCTACAGACAGAAGACTCAATATTTTTTTTTTTCTTATTGACATATATTCTACACAAATGTCAACTGATGACAAGGATAAGACTGATTAATGATTGTTGTTATTAAAATGGTTAATGCGTGATTAATAAACAACTGTAACAGATTTTTAGTTTAACAGACTTGTAACAGGTTTTAGAAAGTTTTGTCCAAAATTATGTACGTACATCCGGCTTTCGAGGGGAACCCGGAAGGGGGGAGGGGAACTCGGGAGGGGGGTTCACGGGACAGGGGAAGAGGGCGAGGGGAGGAGTGAGGAGAGGGAAGGCGGAAAAGGCCGAGTGGGAACGCGAGAGGGGAAAGGGAAACGCGGGAGAGGAAGAGGAGGCGGAAGGGGAACGGGACGAATGGGAAAGAACACGCGAGAATAAACAATTGTATCAAAATGCATTACAATAAACGATGTGTTTTTGAAATACATATTTTTTTCATTACTTATTCCAGTTCGGGGAATAGAGTGAGGAGAGGGAAGGTGGAGGAGAAGGAGTGGGAACGCGAGAGGGGAAGGGGACGCGGGAGAGGAAGGGGAGGAGGAAGGTGAACGTGACGAATTTATTTATTTATTTGTTTGTTTACGCCTTGATGGCTTTTACATATAAAATAAATTGTACAGGAGCATTATAACAAGTATGCAGTATCATAAGTATATAGTACCTACATAAAATGATAAACAGAGCTAGAAAGATATAAGTAGGCCTAACATAAGTAGGTATCAGTATTCAAGTAATTGTTTACAAAGGAATTCAACCAGCGGATTCGTATTTGGGCTCACGCTACATTAGATTCAATAATTATTGTCACAATATCACACAAAATGTGATTCCATGTATACTCGAAGCATACCAGTATTGCAGTGGTGTAAAGCATTTTTAACGATTAATATAAAAGTAGGTAATTTTTCTTTTATTTATTTTTTCTTTATTTTTTTTATTATTATTTTTTTGCTATCATAAATGTAGGTACGTATGTTTGTTATTATTATGAAAAAGAAAAGAAAAAAAAGGTACACAGTAATTACATACCTATATAAATAAGTAAGTAGGTACAATGAATGTAGTTATCATGAATGTAGTTACAGAGCAGTGGGTATTAAGTTTGTTACTGTTAACAATGTGATACATTTAAGGATTTTTACGTTAGTTTGTTATTATCAGGAAAAAATAAAATAAAAGGTACACAGCAATTACATATATGTATAAAGAAGTAAGTAGGTACTATGAAAGTAGTTACAGAGCAATGGGTATTAAATTTGTTACTGTTAACAATCTGGAACATTTAAGGATTTTTGCATCTGCATACATATACGCTTTTTGAAGGAAGCGATGTTTTTATAAAAAATATGTCGACAGAGCAAGTTTCATTCCCCACACGATGCAATCCCTGAAGACAAGAGTTAAACATAAAATTAGTGCGAGAAGCAACTACGTGAAATGGAGCATGGAGTCTGGTGTTGTAATTGTTAGGTACTTGATAATTTATCATGTTCACAAGTTCAGGGCTATCCAAATATCCGTTGATAATTTTAAATAACAATATAACATCACATATTTACAAATGGGAAAGGACGCGCAGGGAGAAACAATTTCTTTATTAAATGGCATAGCAACGCATGCCGGGTACCAGCTAGTCTTCTTATAAATGTAATACCAACAGTGATGGGGGTAGCAAATGTAAAATCATGAAATGTCTAGTGTTTTAAATATATGTTCTCCACGTGCAAAGTCGCATCTTCACTAAGCATAAATTCTTTCTTAAAAAGTGTGTTTATCGCAATTGACCTGCCAGGTAAGTATATTTATGTATCTATTTGTAAATAATAAAGTAAGACAGAGCTTAAGAATTCGTAATAAATTGTACAGCGCCCTTGAGGTTCTTCACTAAAACGGCGCTCTACAAATTATACAACTATTATTATGATTACAGAGGAAATTTTGGTTTGGATTTATTAAATTAGAGAAAATTAGAAATATGCATTTTTGATCACGTTCACGGATCTACTACTTATTAATTCATATTATTAGAGAATATTATTAATGTTATGATAATCAAACTAGAAGACATAAATTGAAAAATGGTATTGACACAAACTTTTTTTTTAAATCCTCCAAATTCGGTTTTAAAATAAATTTCACAAAGGGATATATCAATGTTTGTCTCCACAAAAGAGATCGTAAAACAAGGAGTTTGTATATAATATGCAAATGTACATTATTCTCTGGAAATTGAAGACATTTATTTCCACGTTCGAGTGTCCAATGTCAGAGTCCATGTTATCCAATATCCCCTACGAACTGACCTTAACATTCTGACAGCGTGGTGCACCGGTTACTTTCGTTTCATTTTTATTACTCATCCCAGCATGAAATATATTATAGCCAGCAGTAACCCGTGTAAAAAAATAAGTCTTAATCTTCTCCGAACAATTCTTCTTTCATTTAATTATATGTCCCTTTTTACGCGGTGAAACGACGATCAGTTCCACCTGGGTGATTTTCTTGCTGTCTGGGTAAGGACCTTAATTCAAGTAATTTCTTTTAGCTGCGTGTGTGTGGGACCGCGGTTATCTTTTGATTTTGTTTTTTGTTTTCTTTTTTGTTAACTTTTTTTTATCTTTGTTTCATTTAGTTTTATGGTATGGGTGGCCGCGCAGGGTTCCAATATGTAAGGTGACCAGTAAACTTTCTCGGGAATGTCGGTGCAATTTTGTTTTCTTTAATAACCTAGTACGTAGTACAGATTCCCACACGTGTGCGGTGCATGCATTAGACTAGAGAGAATAAGTAAAACTTGGTTTCAATCAACAAACACTTATATTCTTCGCGTCCTATGTAAAAGCCAGAAGTCAATATGTAATAATAAATGGACATGAATCTAAACAATTCCCGGCGTTATCAGGTATTCCCCAAGGTTCAAACCTTGGTCCTTTGCTGTTCCTTATACTTATAGATGACATTCAGGTTTGTGTAAAATATTGCAAATGTCTTCTATTTGCAGATGACCTCAAACTTTTGATGGAAATAATCTGTTACTATGACAGCTTAAAAATTCAATCTGACCTTGATGCTATTGCAGAATGGTCAGTAAAAAACAAATTAGAATTCAATATAAAAAAAATGTGTAACTATGACATATACCCGCTCCCAGAAGCCCATAGTTTTTTAATACAACATTAAAGGGAACACATTATGCCGAGTCAATAGCTTTAAAGATCTCGGTATCGTCTTTGATCCCAAACTGACATTCTCGGATCATATATCACGGCTCACTCCAGCATGCTACAAACTCCTGGGTTTCATCATCAGAATATGTAAGCAATTTGATGATCCAGATGCAATGATAGCCATGTTCGATGGAGTCGTAAGAATTCAGTATGCTAGTGGTGTGTGGACTCCGCACCAAGCTAAATATATTAATAAATATATTATGCTAGAACAAATTCAGAAAAAGTTCCTTAGGTATGTCTATATGCGGATGAATGGAACGTACCCGAGATTCATGCACCATATGGAATTACTTGAGGCAACAAATAGATTTAGCTTGGAAACAAGACGTTATGCAAATCTTGCAATTCTTAGTTTTAACATAATCGTTTTTTAATAAATGTTATGGCTTATACGTGCCTGAAAAATTTCAGCCGTAGTCGTCGACACGACTTGTTCAAAATACCATACGGCAGAACAGATGTTCTAGCACAGCATAGCATGACAAGAGGAATGGTGCTGTTGAACGAAATATCGGAAACACTAGATATATATAACTCTTCTTTAGATAGTCTTAAGATTTTTTGTATAATAATCATCTTCCTAGGTGTTAAGACTGTCAAAATGAGAAAATTGTACAGTAATTGGATAAAAATCTGTTGTACCAATGGAAATAAGTGTATATTTTTATTTATTTAATTAGTGAAGACAATATTAGCGAAACTCAATCGAAAATCTGCAACAAAAAAATCAGAAAGGGATACGGTCACATCTAGGACCCGAACCCAGGGCCCTTAACGCATATTTTTATTGACTGCTATCTTTATGTATGATTGCAAGATTCTACACGAACTAAATGCTATCTAGATAGTGTCTTGGATAAGTTTATCTACGGCACTATCTACCTTAAAATAGAAATTGTTAAATAGATTATGAGAATTTGTCTTTGCAAAATTTGAAACTTCAGAACATGGTAAGGCGAAGTTAGAACCCTATCCAACTGAAGTGACGAACTACACTGTGCCTCATAAAAACGATCAACTGTCAGATTAAAATAAAATGACAATTGCAAAAGGTTCAAATGATGTTAGAACCTTGTACAGTAAATGGAAGCTTTAAAAACCTGATGTTAGAACTTCGTCACACCAAATAAAACTTTAAAAAAATTTATTTTATGGACTTTATAAAATAATTGTATGTACAAAATATAATGGAAAAATTAAATTTAGATATTGCATTTCTTAGTCCTCCTGACTAGGGGATCCTGTGCCGAGGTGGACTAAAGTTATTTAATTATACTTTATTTGTCTTCTATGTCTTCATTAGGGTTTTTTCATTGACCTCTTTCAGCCATATTTTTATTCTTGATTTGTACTCATTCATTTTTTTATTAGTTTTATGTCTTGGGTAAGGACCTACATTTTTTGTCCGAATGTTATTTTATAACTTGGAATGTTTTTTATATCATGTTTATTCGATCTAGTGTGATGGGTACACGGTCTAGTAGACGATTCAGTATTTTTGAATAGCTTCAATAATATATTTTTGGCATATATTCGTTGTTATGTCAAAGCTATTGAAAATTTCATCGAAGGCGTTCTAATGGGTACTCTCAGTATGGTCTTTATGATTCCTTTTTGAATTATATTCAGGTTGTGTATGTGCTTAGATATATGTAGCACATCCTCATCCTATAATTCCACATTCAATTCGAGAATATTATAACGCGTAGTAGACCTTTTCATATCCTTTTTATTTACCACTTTTTTTAGATTTTTAAAGAAATATACATATAAGACTTGTGAGTTTTTCTAGTAATGGTGTGTATGTCCCATCTAAGATAGAAGGCTCTAAAAAATATTTTAATTATGGAAATGAAATGATTTTCCATTCAAAGGTCATTTTTGAAAAAAAATTCAGTTTGAGTCTTGTTCTACTGAGGTGACGAATGGTCACCCCGCTTTGAGACCATTGCTTCTACCTTGCTCCCTTCAATTTAATTTTGTATCCCGTTCCGCCCAACTGTTTTCCATATGAAATTTTGTAATATTGATAACCCTCTAATTGAATCTCATAATTTTGGGTTGATGCCCGCGAGGAATCATATTGTGTAATATTTAGTAGGAAGTCAGGCCGTTATTACTGATAATCCTTTTATATTTTCTAGTTGTAATTAATGGCGGTCTGGTGTGTTATTAATTGTATGGGTATTATTTAACTCTGCCAGGTTTGTTAGGTAGTTATGATGTTTCATTCTCGTGTTATTTTATTTATATGTAATAATTAATAATAAATGATCCTGAGGCAAAAATAGTTCAATTATTATGGATGGAAATATCATCTATCTGCCCACGGTAAGAAATATGTTCCTGAAGAAGAAGATAATATTAAAACAAGCGAAAGATGAAACAGAACAAGACACAGAAAAAATAAAAGGTAACTTCGCAACTGGGACTCGAACCCAGGATTTCTTGTCTTACAGGGACACAGCGCCGCCAACTACAGCGACCCATATTTTTTCTGTCATTTTTCAAATTCATAATTAGAATGTCAGATAATAGAATAACAATATCTTGTTTTTTTGTTATTTGTTTTTGGGATGTTATGCCGTGTTGCGCTACCTCCTACTTTAGCCAACGTTTCGGACAGCGTTTCAGCTACACATCTGCCCTGATGATGGACACTGTAACGCTGTCCGAAACGTTGGCTAAAGCAAGAGGTAGCGCAACATGGCATAACACCCCAAAAACAAATAACAAAAATACTTTTGGCCGTGAAAATCTAAAAACAATATCTTCCTCAACTAATTGAAAAATAACTACTTATAATCATTCAAAAATACAGTTGCTGAAAATATGGGAAAAATTAGAGTTCTGAATTAGTGACCTCCGGATTCGTCGTCGAGAGGCTGTGAAATTATAAATTAATTTTGAAAAAATTTAAATCAGATCCACTGTTCACCAGGCGATATTGAGTGTGATATTCTCAGTATCGCCTGGTGAACACAGCCGATCAGAATCCAAACGTCGCTTGAAATGACTTTAGGCGTGTTTAGTGACCAGATCTATAAAATAATTCAAAACATTCCTTTTTATCCTTTCTTCTTTTCGTTCACAAATAATATCTCCAATTTCTCGAATTGGGCACGGAATCCGGGCAGGACGAACAAAATGGCGATTGCAATTTATCGAAATTTTGTTCTTTTTTTCGTACTTTCCGTCGGAAAAACTTGATCGACCGAAGAAAAACATGCTTCTCGGGAAATTTAACCGTATTTTGAAAACTTTTTGCGTGAGTTGTCACTTGCAGTACTCACAATGGTATCGAGAACACAATGTCTCATTGTCAGTCATAAGAATTACAATAACAAAGGCTGAGTTGTCACTGACTTGTCAACTGTGTGTCACCGGCGGCTGTGACTTGCGGGAGACCTTATATGCGATATTATCTGCCTTATATCTATTATAATAAAACAGTTGACTTGTTCTCGTGGTACGGTAAAATTTGTATTGAGTTTTACCTATTCAGTGCACATTTTTTTTTAATGCTTAGCTCCACACAGGAGAAAAATTTCCCTCAAAGGAAAGGAAAGAGGAAAAGTTTAGGGAAAGAAAAGGGTATGAGGGGTGGGTAGGAATCTGGAGATCAATGTATCTAGGAGTGACGAATGCATGAATCTATTCCTCCCACTGCGGTGCAAGGCGATGGGTCGAGAGTATCCAGCTGGAGAGGTCTAAGTTAGGTCTCCCTAAACCAATCTTTCCCGATCCGGCATACCACGCAGTTAGTGAGCAAACGCATTGGCCTTTTTCCTTTTCTGTTTCATATTTCGTTAAAATTTATTTAAATTATCTTCTTTAAGGTTAACTTTAAAAAATTATTCCAATAAATAATATATTTTTTCCTCTCGCACGAACACTCTCAGGGTTTTACTGGTGAGAGACCACCATTAAGAATCGAAACATGTGTTGAATTTGCTTTAGCTGGGTTTAGTGACCATATCTGAATGACCAGGTATTGGGTACCTACTCCCCAACCTTCATCTTCCCATCACCTGTCACGTGACGACACCAAACATCACTCAACTCGAGGATTTCCTGTTCCACTGGTTCCGGGCTTGTAGAGGTTGCAGTAGGTAATGGCATTATAAAAAATCCAAAAATAGTGCTATATTTTTGTTAAATGGAAAACTCGTACAAACTCGTATAATTTGTACTGAAAACATGTTTTAAATCAGTGAAAATATGTAATCATGTTTGCACATAATTTATTACGCATTTAGTTCTAACGCATAAATAATAAAAAAAAAAATAAAAAAAATATTATTACATACACAAATTATATCTGATTTTGTAAATTTTAATATAGTTTCTCTTATAAGTGTACTATGTATTATAAGTTCACACTTCAAACACATAACCTAACATAACTTCATATCGTTATAATATTGTTTATAATAGCATTAACTCTTTATGTTGTAAATCTTTATGTAATTCCTCCAACTTGTTATCAGGTACCTGGATTATACTTTTCAATACTTACAACTAAATTACCTGCTTATCTCATGCATTGTAAATCCGATGCGTTACCAGGTTAATTCGGTAAATCCGAGTATAATAATATATGCTACCAGGTTACTTTTTCTATTTTTTACTTTTCTATTTACCATGTAATTATGTACATTTCTTGGAATAATATGAACTAATCCTGTTAATTTGTCTGTCCTGGAACGGGAAACTTTCCTAGTTGGACAGGCAAAGCTTCCTAATATGTTATTTGTACTTTCTTTTGTATAATAAATAAATAAATAAAGCTACGGACCTATTTGACGCTTTACACTAGTATCCAAGATTAATTTGGCGAAGGTAATGAATTTACATCTTAACCATAATCAACTTAGTTTGCAAACGCAATACAACCGTCTCATATTTGCCTTCACAAGCTTTTTAGCAAGAAGTTGCCTACCAACGTATTACGTGATGTGATATGACGTTGATGTAGAGCTAAATTGCTTATTCTAATTAATTTAAACCGAGGTGCAAAATACGTAAAGGTGTGAGCAAATGAGTCCTATCTGGTTTGTTACCTTGTTAGGCAGGTAAGGTACCTAATTGCTTCTACTGTCTGTCAGTCTCGCTCGGAATACCTGCTTAATCGGAGATTACCCCTCACTAAGTACTTCCTTTAAGTAGCTACTTGTTTGGGTGATTTCCTTGTTATTTAACTGTTCTATACTAACTTCATGGCTTGTTCGCCATGGTACTTAAATACTATGATGATAGTAGAAAATCAGGATCAGGCAACCTTTTAAAAAATTACCGTGTTTTTGTATAAAGTCATTTTTCATTGTGTGCTATATATATCATCTCTCCACACATATTATAATTTTTTTAAATATTATTATATGTCTTTAAGGGGCCTTTGCTGCGAAATGAACGAGAGTTTACCAGTATTAGAAGTGTGGAGGAGCTATTCCGGGAAGAGCAAGATAGATATACATTTAATGGTCTAATATTCATTTCAGTCCCCAAGGGGGTTTGGCAAACATGTGATAAACTATATAATAATGTTATGCAGCATTACATACTTTCTTCAAGAATGGTATTATGCTAACATCGATTTTAATTTTTGAGGTATGTTATTATAGCCTTCTTTACTATATTCCTTGCAGTCGAACACATCTACTACTTCAGAGAAAGTATTGCCAACTGCATGCAATCTAAGTACAAGCGAGTATCTAATGAGTCACTTCTGATATTGTTGGTGAATTAAAAATAATTTTACATATATTGAGCTGTCCTTGTTGGTATGAGTATATGGAAGGTAATTAGTAATTAGGCATAATAAATCAAGGCTCTCTATAATACCATTATAATTTGGGAGGCGGGTATGAGTACCCCCGCCCCGGGAACCATTTATTGGATAACCAACACCCCTGCCATAGGTCACCCCAAGTGGTTCGCTACGTTTGATGACTTAGCAGGGCGGAAACTTTTGCACACCTATTGTGTTGCGGATCGGGAGAGACAGGTTGAGTTTTTTTTTTTACATTAACTCCACACAGGAGGCCCTGAGGAAAATAACTTCCCTCAGGGCTTATGTCATCTTTGAAGATGCTGTGTGGAGGGTCTTTTTTGAGGAAAGGAAGGAGTGAACACGGGTCTTGAAGAGACCTATGTTGTAGGAGGGAGGAAACACAGAGGCCGGCAAATCGTTCCACAGCCGAGCCGTTGAACTCAAGAACGAGTCATAGAAACGACCCGTTCTCATGTGACTAATGTCAACCGTGTACAAATGTTGGGCGCGTGTTTGGCGTGTTTCCCGACTATGCACCGGTGCCGAGGGGATCAATGACGCTAGTTCCTCGGAGCATCTTCCATTGTAATACCGGTAGAACAAGGACAGCATTACCACCTGACGCCTGTGCTCTAAAGATTGCAGTCCGTCTGTTAATATGGGAGAATCTATAAAACGGACCGCCCGTTTCTGTACAGAGTCAAGGGTTTTTTTTAGGTATTTTGGAGCTCCAGACCAGAGGTGGCTGCCAAATTCAACCGTGGGTCGCACTTGCGATTTGTACAGGGTTAGCAGTTGTGTACTATTAAAGTATCTGCGGGCCCTGTACAGTACGCCCAGTTTCTGAGAGGCTAACTTAACTCTGGTTTCGATGGAGCCCCCGTACCTGAGCTGGTCACTTAGAGTTACACCAAGAATATCGATGGAGGTCCTGTTCGGAATATTGCGACGTGTTGACCTCTCCAGCCGGACTCTTTCGACCCATCGCCTTACATCGCAGCGGGAGGGATGGATTCGTTCGTCACTCCTAAACACATTGACCCCCCAGGTTCCTACCCACCCATCATACCTTTTTCCTTCCCAGAACTTCCTCTCCTTCCTTTCCCTAAAAATAACCCCCCCCCACACAGCATCCCCAAATATGACATAGACCCTGAGGAAATTTCCTAGTTTCCTAATTCTGTGTAGAGATAATGTAAAAAAAAATAAAAGTAATTTAATATATGTATTTAATAAAATTATTAGTGGTCAGGTACTTTAGTATTAAATTGATTATTTATCGATATAATTGATTAGATATACTTTAGATACCTCCACCCACAAGGAGGCGTGTATCGACTCGTAACGTGATGCCTAAATTTGTAATATTATATCGAATTCGATTGACCAAACTAATCTTTTATCTTGTCAAATTGAATCTTGTTTACTCGAATTCGTATACCTGCCAATTAACCGATTTCTTCGCGGACCACCTACACAATGAATTATTTTATGTTGCTTAAATTATAATGTACGTGTATTTACTTTTGTCGACACACTTTGCGATTTGGCATTATAGAAAAACAAAACGGTCAATTTGATACATTTAACACTTACCTGTTTTAACAGTAAGCGTTAAAACTCTTCAGATCCCGGCCGTATTAAGTCGAAAGGTGATAAAACACGCTTTCAAATTTCATAAATCGAAATATACATATAATTTTTGAAATACAAAAATTTTTACACGCAAACATAAAAAAATGTTTTAAAAATGGCTCACCAAAGTTTTTTCTAACTAAAATTACTGATAACAAAAAATAAATAAAAACACATACATACATACATATTTTATTAGACAAAATTATAAACCTTACTATCACTTCAATTTTTTGTCGTTCCATGTAAAAATAAAATCTATAAAAATTCCCAAAGTTTCATAAATTTATTTCAAAATGCAATTCGAAACTTTGGTTTCACTAAAGTGTACATTTTACTTATTTCGTGGTTAGTTTTGTATTTGATTAAAAAGCGTGGTCTTTTCTCTTTTTTACATCGTTTCTATCATATTTCTCACTACCTTAAGGTAGTAAGTAGTAAGGGCGATACAACCATTCCCCTGAGACCTATATGAGTTGCCCCTATAGAGACCAAATAGACTATAAGGCAGTGGTTCTTAACCTGGGTTCGGTGAGTCAATCTCGCGGGTTCGGCGGAGGTCAAGAGCTACAGCAGAAGTCACACTGATTTGCAGTAAATATTCATTATTATGTTTTGTTTTTGTGTGAAAATCGTGATTTAATGGTTTTATTCTTCGTTCTTAATGTTTTGTTCTGTAATGGTTTTGTTAATTTTGTGCACCTTTCTTTTGAATTTGAAAAAATCATATTTTATATTTCCAATTAAGAAGGGTTTGGCGAATGCCCATATGAAACCACTGCTCTAAGGGTTGAGGCGAGGAGTGTATGCCAAGACCGAGTTGTTTGGCGGTCCGTCCTCTCTGCCTACCCCTGCGGCGAAACGGCGTGATGGTTAGTTAGTTATTTAGTTAAACTTCATTTTCATTATAACCTATGAAGCTTTGATTTTTCTACTTCTTTTAACTGTAAAAAAAATAAGACGCCACATTGTTTGAATTATATTTTTCAGTTCCAACTTCTGTTAGTAAAGATTCAGGGATGCATAAACAAAAAAATGTTGGGGAAATTTTTATCACGATCATGTATTATTTTTCTTGTTTTGTTTTGGGTCATCTCCGTGTTAATACATTGACGGGCTAATCCGAACTCACGTTTTTTGTTTGGCAGCATTCAATCACGTCCACATTACAAAATAAATAATGGATCTGTATTGGAAAGAACACGCCGTATAAAGTAAATAATACCTAATATCCGTGCAGGTGCGTGGGCAGTATTACCTGTGACCGGCCACCTATTATCATTGGCGTTCTGGCTGATGGAGTCCAGGGACGGAGGGGAAGCAATATAAAACACCCTCTAGTTAATGAGTTTTAGACAAATTTAAATGGTATAAATAATAATAGGTACATACTCATAAATTGCGTCATCTCTACCTCGTGGTGTGTAGGATTAGACATGTAGTTCATGTCCTTCAACAGATGTCGTTAGTAAAGGTAGTTTTATCTAGTTTCGAGGTGTCTCAATAGACGATTAAGTTCCGGCATTCAAAATTTCTTCCGATTTATACTAAATTTTGTGAGGCGGTAATAGGTACCGCCGCCCCGGAAACCATTTATTAGATAACCAACACCTCTGCCGCGGGTCACCCCAAGTGGTTCGCTATTAAAGTTAACATTTGCTGTTATACAGTTGTTATACATTTGCTGAGCCGAAACGGTAATTGTATGAAATTCCCATGAAATTGTGTGAAAAAAAAATAGAAAAAGATCGCAAAGTAAGCTCCGGAAATTAATAAAAACACATTTCGTTCTATTATTTAACATGTTATAGGCATGAAAAAGTTCAGTGTGTGTTTAAATGTCACAAGACATTTGCAGAGAGATTTTTGCTCTATTTTAAACGAGTCGTGTTTTATTAAATATTTTCATAATTATCGCTTAATTATTATTATTTTTTCAATATTAGCGCGCTCCTTCTAACATTTGTATTTACACCCCTTGACACCAGCTTCTTCTTCTTTTGAACGCTTACTACGGAGCCATAAGTAGTACTTTATTAAAGTGGTAACTGTCGCCGTCCGTGTCAAATACCCGAACGGTTACGTAAATAGCCAATGATATACGATCGTCAGCTGGGCATCTTCAGTGTCGAGTTATCTTGCTTCAGAATTACATAGAGCATTCATTAGAACGGATGTTTGGTCCAGTTAAACATTAATTATAAACCACACGACAACGTAAATAAAATAACTTATCTCGACGAACATAGAGCTTTATTGAAGATTCCCAACTTATATCAAGTAAACCCAATGACTGGGATTAAAGAACATTACGCTACCCAACTCTCACAACACAAGACTAATTAATGTTATGTTATTTTTCTGTTGGTTTGGCTGAGCTTTGAACTCCAAACCATCGCGTATGCACGAAGGTGTTGCAGATCACTGCTGGTCTCTTACTTGGATAAATTTACATACTTTAAAGAAAATGATTTTCAACCGCTCTTCACATTCATTTGGAGGACCCACCGTTTCGAAAAGGCGCATCCAGGCTCTTTAGATACTTCGTTGCCTGATTCAATTTTAGGGCTTATCTTAATCTGCCTATCGAATCTTGATAACATTAAAATAAACACATGAGAATAAAATCCAAGAGCAATATTTGAACGTGAGTTTTTAACAGCTAGACAAAAAAAAACAGCACACAGGCATCAGGGTACATTCGGTAGCCTAAAAAAAATAATTGTGTATTGTTTTCCCGTCTTCTCCTCCAATGCTCCTCTGAGATATGCGAGTGGTTACTCAGCTGAGACCGAGTCTGACCTCTGTGGTCTGCCCTCTATAATACATCCACGGACTTGCCCGCTCTCGCTTGCGTAACCTTTCGTCAGACCTTCTCGGCCCAGACCCCAGACCCCAGACCCCGAACCCTTCGCAGTGATATGCCTGTGGCTTAACAGCATTGTATATCTAATTATTGTATTGTATATCGTATTGTACACGTACTCGTACGTCGTTCTTACGTTGTACCTGGTTACGTACTGTACGTGAAATAGATGATGTTGTACAATACAACTCTTCGTTAATACTTTTAGAATTGTACTTCATTTTAAACTGCAAATCTTCTGAAGCTCGTCTTGCACTACGAGAGAATAATGACGTGTTTTCAAAAATGTAAATCGCCAATACAGACGTGAAAAGTCAATTCCATTGATAGGGGCACTGTTGTTCCCTTTATTTCATATTTAGGCCATATTCCATATTTCAATTTGGGAGGTGGTTATGGGTATCGTCGCACCGGGAACCATTTATTGGATTACAAACACCACTGCCATAAGTCACTCCAAATGGTTCTCTGCATTTGGTGTTAGTAGTGAAGCCTAAGAAGGGGCCCGGGTTCATATGGTGATGTTTGCCCCAGCAGAACTCTCTCAGATTATTACCTTGCACCGCAGATTCATACGTCTGTCACTCCTGGACACACTGACCACCCATATCCAACTCACACCTGATACCTTTTCCTTCCCAGAATTTCCCCTCCTTCCTTTCTTCATCTTCAATTTTAGTTAGCCATTTCATCATATTTTGATTTCATTTTTAAACTTTTTCAAAAATGGATTATTTACTTTTTATTCATTCGTTTTTTTCTAATTAAGGACTTGTTTCTTTACAGTAAAAATATGTATAACTATATGAGATGTGTGGGATTGCACTATCCTCCCCATATCCGGATAGTGCAATTATATCTCCATGGTGTTTTTAATTTCAATTTGAGGCATTATATAATTGTGTAGCATGAAAATAATGATTATTATAAGCAATAATTATCAGCCTGAAACACTCATCCACATTGAAAAATCTTCCGAGAAAAGATACATGACGCCAACAGGACTTGAACCCGTGCCCTTCTGATTGCCGGTCAGCTGCTCTCCCAATTGAGCTATGGCGGCTTATCTTATACCCGCCAAATGATTCAATATATACTAGTGTTTCATTGAACAATTACTGCTTATTATATTTTTTCCACCTGAAAACAACCAACTTTATTTTTAATAGCTCAATTGGGAGAGCAGCTGACCGGCAATCAGAAGGGCACGGGTTCAAGTCCCGTTGGCGTCATGTATCTTTTCAATGAAGATTTTTCAATGTGGATGAGTGTTTCAGGCTGATAATTATTGCTTATAATAATTGTAACCCTTTGTGCTATGCATAAAAATCTTGTCTTAAACGTTAGTTTAACAATTAAAAATAATAATAATGAAAATAATGGTTTTTCAGCAGATTTAAGATTTCGCCCTTGTAGTGTAACAGTGTTGGTCATTAAGCTATATTTTTGTTCGTGTAATTTTGAGTAGAGCCTTTTTTGGGAAGAGTTTAGTAATACTGAGAACACAAAGTTATTAAAAAAATTATTTTGTTGGAGTTCTTGTGGATGTTTACAGGATTATTTTTAATATAACTTTTTGTGTTTTAACGAGCTGCTTCATATGGATGTGGGTTTGAGGCAGATCCCCACCCAATAACCTACTTTTTGACGTTTTGAACTAATGGCCTACAGAGCTCCGGTCCACAATGGCCCCTTTCTCTTTCATCCTGAGTTTTTAATACGTCGTTGTTGAAAATTATAATTTATTTTGTTGTTTGTTAAAAATTATTTGTAAGGGAACATGGCTGCAATATGAGGAGATTAATCTTTACAGAGGATTTGTTTAGGTTTTTTATGTGTGGTACGTATGTCTTCGTCATACCGGTCGAGGCAGTTTATGGACGCGTTTTCATGAGTGAGATTTGCCGCATAAAATGTTTCCGCAAGACTTAAGATGTGTTTTTTTTAATAAGGGGATTTCAGAATCTTTGTGGAGTTGGGATACCCTTATCCATTTGGGGGCACCTAGGGTTATGCGTATGGCTATGCTCTAGAATGTTTGGAGTTTTTTCAAATGAGACGTTTGCTTTAATGTTGATTTATAAATTAGGAGTTTATTTTAAATTTATAGTTTTTTATTTATTTTACCCAATAACCTATGTTTTAGATAACTACATTGTACGGTGTTGAATCGTGATTATATGTAAGACTGTAGGTTGTTAATTCTATTGGATAGGCGTTAGGTTTGGGGAACCGAAGCATGACGGGCCAAGGAACGAACCCCGCATAACTGAGATGTGTAATAATTGTTTTATTATTTGAATAAGAGCATTAGCGGCCGCCGCGCCGGCGCCGTGAGAACATACGCCGAGTGATGTCGCCGGTTATAATAATAATTACAAAATGTTTACTTCTCCTCAAAAAAATGTTCATCGTGAATTTTAACATGAATCTGCTCGTAAGCAAAGAGTTTTTAGGTGAATTCTCGGAGATTGTTAACCTTTATGTCAGTGGCGGTTCGTGCAATGAGGCAGGGGAGGCTAGCCTCCCCTAAAAATAGAGGAAAAATAGAATAAGACACACGTATCCATAAAAGCAATAGACAAAATTAAACGTTAAGAGCGTTTAACCAGCCAGCGGACGAAAATCCACATTTCGTCGAAAGTTGTTCTTACGATCATGCAGGGCGGTTACAACGAGAAAGATTAATTATTCTCCGTACCAGCTTTTTAAAATTATAACTCAATATCGAATTTATTTCAATTCAAATTAGCTTTAATTTATACCTTCATCCAAAAATGGTGAAAGACGTGATGATAAAACTATTAAAATAATGTACTTTTTGTAGTTATTTTTTGATTATAAGTATTTATCATTTTTTAATAATGTCTAAATTTAATAAGAATGTTAAAAAAATCTAAAATATATTAGTTTATAAGTGCGCAAATAAATACACAAATGGACCAATTTTCGTCAAGAAACACATGTACGTACATATTTTTTAATGATTTTATTGAAACTTAAATTAAAATTCTAAAACATGCGTTTGCTAGATAATGTATTGATTTATTTTACTGTATGATTATATTATTTGAAATGGGTGTGGCATAATACAAAATCTTTTTTGAAAATTTAACAAATCTGCCAACGACCTATGGAATAGCCTTATTGTACTAAAAAAAAAAACAAATCTCAAAATTAATTACATGCGAACGCTAGATAAAAGAACAATCTTTCGAAATCCATTTATAATTTTTTGTGGAAAAGAGTCAATACGTCTAAAATCTGATTTGAAAATGACATATTTCTGGTTTTCTCTGGTAATGCCCTCTTAAGGACGGGTTGTTTAAATAAAAAATTAACAATTCATCAATTTTTCAAAGTTAATTTTCACGTTCTGTGTTAGTTGTATTCAAGTTCTGTTATTATAGGCAAATTGCTAAACATAAAAAATTACAGAACGTGAAATATAAGATGGTCTTTCTTTGCAATTACTTTTCAAAATTGGACTCGTTCAAAACATGTACACATTATAGATAAATATAACAAGTAGAATTACTCCATATATCTGTACAGCCTCTAGACTTGTTTCATGTTGTTTACCGCAAGCAAAAAGGAATAACCAACAACGCGTATCATTCTTGTGAGCACGACTTGGTTACCGACAATGACCATGAGAAAATTCAAATTATTTGATAACAGGCGTACAGGTACGTGGTACCTTGACTGATTAAAATTGATCTGGTTTTTTTATTTGTGTTCTACACTAGACTTGGGGATTAAAAATCAATTGAATCTAATATAATGCAGTGCAGGGGTTGCAAATAAGTCATTTTTTAATCAAATTGGATATTGTAGGTATTTGCTGCATCCTTAAAATGTGTGAAAATTCAAAATGAGAATTAATGTGACATAAAAATATTAAAAATCGCGTGACATTTCAGATTTTTTCGCTTTTGCATTGGTTATTTATTTAATATTTCTATTTTTGAGAGTGATATTTCATGGTGGAATTCCATTATAATATATTATAATAAAACGAATATAAAACTTTATTCCACTTAATTTTATTGGACCGTAACCGGTTTCAGCTCGTCAAAGCCATTTTCAGACTGGTACAAATATTTCCTAGTCTACGGTTTATATACACAACATATTGGGGAGGGGGAGGGGGGTGGTCTACAGAGATTTTAATCAATTACAGTAATTATATTTGTTGCTAAGTCATTTTAGACTATCGAATTTCTAAATATTTTGGTTATTCCAGTAAAACCCAATGTAATTAGCTTACTGGAATAACCAAAATATTTAGAAATTCGATAGTCTAAAATGACTTAGCAACAAATATAATTACTGTAATTGATTAAAATCTTTGTAGACCACCCCCCTCCCCCTCCCCAATATGTTGTGTATATAAACCGTAGACTAGGAAATATTTGTACCAGTCTGAAGATGGCTTTGACGAGCTGAAACCGGTTACGGTCCAATAAAATTAAGTGGAATAAAGTTTTATATTCGTTTTATTATAATAGGTTATTTATTTATTTATTTATTATACAAAAGAAAGTACAAATAAAATATTGGGAAGCTTTGCCTGTCCAACAAGGAAAGTTTCCTAGATGGAAAAAACTAGAAAGGTTATAAAAAACACTTTCCTACCGTTAAACGGTGTAGAGCAGGGGTGCTCAAACTTGAGCTGCTGGCGATCTACCTCAATATGACCGCCTGTTTGAAGAATTTCAAGGATCCACATTTAAAGATTTATATATTAAAAATTCATTAATTCAAATTATAAAAGAAAAAGATAAATATCCATTTTTAAATGAAAACAGAACTCGACTTCATGTTTTTCTATGCCCAAAACTAAATACGTCTTTTGCACAGCATGATTACACTTACCAGGAAAGAACTTTTTTCAATCGTCTACCAGAAGAAATCGGAAGCATTAATGATAAAACCCGAATACTGCTCTCAGTCAAGAGACATTTAAAAAATATTCTTAAGAAAAAAAAACTACTGTCACTTAATTAATCTTACAAATATCCTTAGTTTTCCATAACGTTTTTTCTTTTTCTTTAATTATACACAAATAAATACTGCAACTCACATATATTTATGTACAATGAATTATTTAAGTACTAACTAATAACATTAATGTACCTACACTCCCCTTCCATACACAAGCAAATGCTTTGAATGGAAGGGTAGTAAAAAAACCTGAGATGTAAGATTATCATGTAAATACCATTTAAAACATATTATTAAAAATAAAAAATTATAAAAAAATAAAAATATTATTAGACTCCGATCGATCGACTCTGAAAGGCTGCAAGTATGTGTGATGCAGGATTGTCATCTAGGTAGACAAGGTGTAGTGGTGTAGCTTGGGTGTCAGCTGCCCGGGGCGGAGGAAAATTTCGCCGCCCCGGTACTTAAGGTACTACAACCGCAGATTTTCGAGCGCTGAGGGGTGGTGGGGGGAGAGTGCGTAGAAATCGTATTGTTTTGTTATTGCGACCACATTTTATGCCGATTTTTATATCACATGTGACGAGTATTCTTCCAATAAAAATCATTTTTATAAATTCTACTACAAATTTATAACTGCTCTCGGAAATCGAAAATTGTATCCATGTAATAGGATTTCGCATCTTCATTACACTAGGCAGGTTTTAACTTAAGATTGCTTTTGCTTAAGAGTCTCGAAATAATAGGTACACACGGAACAGCCAATTTCTCAGAATTTTGCAGCACATGATATGCAACTCAAATGCAAAGCTTCACTCGGTACACGATAAATCGGCAACTTGTTATTTAATTTATCGTCATATTGTGAACACAAAACCAGTTTAAATTAAATCTGTGTGCGGTGTATTAAAAGTACATTCAGAACATGAAAATGGTTTTTCTTTGATTCTGGCAGTATATAAATAGTCTGCAACTATAATTTTATTACTGCACTTTTTTTATTTTTTTTTTATTGGTGACTATTTAATTACAGGTTTGATGAGAATTCCAAGATATGATAATGTATATAAATATTTCATCTGTTTGTTCTTAGTCCTCCTCACTAGGTGGTCCTGTGCTGAGGCGGACTGGTAGATTTCTTTGATTTTCCGTTATTTAGTTTCTATGTTGTTAATATATTCTCTAGTATGTCTGCATTAATTACTTTCACCCATGTTTTGATTTAATTTAATTTTTCACGTCAAATATAAGAAAATGTTTTTCTTTCGAAATGTGTCAGCAGAAAAATCCACAACTGGAATTTTTCATTCTGAACACAAAACTGGTTTAAATTAAATCTGTGTGCGGCGATTTAAAACGACACTCAGAACTTGCAAATGGTTTCTCTTTGATTCTGGCAGCACACACATAGTCTGCAACTAGAATTTTGTAGCCGCACTTCGAATAAGAGAATGCTTTCCTTCGAAATGTATCAGCAGACGAATCCGCAACTTGAATTTTACATTTTGATCTCAAAACTGGTTTTAAATTAAGAGTGAATCTCTTCACCATACTCATTTTGTGTTATTTGTTAAAAAACTTCGTATCGCCTTCAAGTTACAACTCGGACTGACTGACTCATAAATAAACTAAACCACACACTAGAAACTAGATCAATTGCTTCGGGCTTTTGAAGGTGGCGATTTTCGACAATATTTCACCATGAATATGCAATAATTTGACGATTTTTTTAAGGGGAGTTGTGACGTCACACACCATAGATGAGAATAGAGTAAACAATAAAAAAGGTGTGACCATTGACAATACAAGCTACAATTACACAATAAACAAATAGGCATGAAAAATTGGGGGTCTTATCGAGGCCTACTTGAGAATCAACTAAAACAAAAACTGTGAATAGATCCATTTTATCGCGATCGACCATTTGAGCGCCTCTGGTGTAGAGCATAGGTTCTCAACGTGGGTTTTTAAGGCTTTCGGGGGGGCAGTAGGGCGTGTGCAGGTAAAAAAATATGGTCTAAAAAAGACAAAATAAACACCGTAATCGTGTACTAATAAAGCAAAGTAAACTTTAATATTGATTATTTTTTGTTATTGTATGTATTGTTATCATTTTTATCATGTGTGTGAAATTCACATATTTCGGTAGTTCGGGAAGTGGAAGAAAATTGAACTGAAAGATTCCATTACATTATATCTACAAAATTGGATGATATGATAATTTTCTTTTTTTATTATATGTATAATTTTTTCGTTTGGATTATTGTTGTTATCTTCTTCTTCAGTGATATAAAAAATGTCTTTAAATTGCTGCGATAGAGCTGGCAACATTGCACTTTGGTGGATTGGCGCATGCGCGGACACGCCAAATTCAAATTAATTTATTCTTGATTTTTGTTAAATGAAAAACGATTTGTGATTAATCCTAAAAGATCTATTGATTTTATGGGGCAATAATTGTTTTGGTTTTCGAGGATATCAAACATATTTTTTGTCACCAGCTATGATAAAAAAATAAGTCAATAATAAATAAGTCAATTGAGAAAATATGAGATTTTTGGGTACTATCCTTATATGTTTCTTTTTTAAAATAATAGCCCAAATTGAAGCACATAATTAACCATTCTTTAGAATAAAATTAGTAATATATTTAATTTTTCAAAAAAAATATTTAATAAGAGTACGAACTTCAAATTTTATAGTTTTAATGTAACAATGGTGTCATAATTTTTTTCTTGAATCGAAACAATTCCCCACCTTCTCAAATACACAATACGCTCGCCATACAATCCCATACATACCTGTCACACCTAAGCAGATGATGTGCTCGAAGCTCAAAATTATACGCCATAATCGCTGTTGAGGCGATATGTGAAAAGTTATACGACCCCCTCTCCGCCGTAAACAGGAGAGGGCTCATTTCAATTACGGAGCTGCGTAAACATGCGGATGACAGCTGTCAAGTTGACAGATCCAGTACAAAGAAATGAAATTTCGCGGCAGCTCTCTAATTCAACTGACCCCCCTCTCCTACCATAGGAAGAAATATTTGATAGCGTAGTGTGACGGTACAACAGATAAGCGCTCGCGGTTCAACAGATATCTGCTCGCGCTCTTAACGCTGTGTGTGACACTAGCTTAAATCATTTGGAAACTATTACAAATCGTTTTGATTTAAGAAAAGATCTCCCACTGGAATTTGTTCAATAAATTATTTAGTACTTAATGCGATTAATTAATCGATTTTAATCGATCGATGAGGCGAATCAAACCGAATGGATTTTTTGTTTACTTTTCACGGCAAAAACTTGTAATAATTAAAAGACATTTATTAAACTCGCCTATTATTAATTTATTAAGTAGTGAAACGAACTGGAATATTCTAGATTTTATGGATGGTTAGATGGTTTTATTGCTTTTTATGGATCTCTCTCGCGTAGGCGAAGAATTATGCACCCGAAGGAGTAATGTGAAAATAATTTATTAATCTTCCAACCATTAGTTGATAAAAACACTGCGGTAAAATTGGTTCCATGGCAGTTGATCCCCCACAGTTGCCCGTTCGGAATACTTATATACTTTATGCAGTCGGTGTAGGGAAAATATGGTATACCTATTTATACAAAATATAACTATGTGTCCCTGAAGAGGTGTCCAGAGTGGATGTGCCGTCGAATAACATAAGTATAAAAAAAATTATCATTCAAATGCATCAAGCAGTGAGGTTTGTCTAAGTCTTGGCGGCTAAATGCGTTTACCAACCTATTGCGTGGCGGACCGGATCGGGAAAGATTGGTTGAGGGAGACGTAACCTAGAACTCTTCAGCCGGACTCTCTCGACCCATCACCTTGTACCACAGTGGGAGAGATGAATTTATACGTTTGTCACTTTTAGACCCATTGACCCTCAGATACTGTCCACCCCTCATACCTTTTTCGTTTCCAAAACTTCATCTCCTCTCTTTCTCTAAAAAGACCCTCCATGCAGCATCCCCAAAGATGTCATAGGCCTTAAGGGATTTTATTTTTCTCAGAGCCTCCTATGTGGAGCTAATACAAAAAAAGGAAATATACCAGCATATAAGTACAAAAATTCGACACTGTAAATAAATTCGTTTGATATCCATATCAACTCTTAATTAAAACCCACTCTGGGCCGCTTGTCACCCGGTGGCCACGGTATTATTTAAAAAATATATTTAAATGCGATTTTAACCCTTATGTATAAAGAAAATGTATGAAGAACAAGGTCACAATCGCTTGCGGCAATATCTCTCTTGGTGGAGTCAAAGATTTCATGCATGTGGCAACACTATTTGAAGTCTATATTAGGTTTGAAATTTTGTAAATGCTGCACAAAAAAATATAATTTTATAATAATTGTTATTTCGGGGGGGCAACTGTCGGGGGATTAACTGTTGGGTCACCGGTAAAACCAGTGAACGCTGGAAACTGAAAGCGGTGTTTAGACACGCCGAATTACTGCAATTACAGCCAATTACCTGCTCAGACTCGTGATTTAACAGTCAGTCAGAATGATTGACTTACTTCTAAGACAGTCAATAAATTAGGCATCACAGCAAATAATTACAGTTGATTTCCGTTTACCGCTATATAATAGCATTATGGGCTTCATTAGCCTATAACATATATTTCATAGTTAAAAAACCAAAAGAAATCACATTAATTAGAAGCCAACCATAAATTACGCCACATCTTGAGAGGGGGGAGGGGGTAAGAGAGTAGAGAAGTGTAACATTATGTGTCAAGGGGTATGGGGGGGGTCATGAGCCCTGTGACGTCACATGTAAAAAAAATTGAACTACTGTTTAGATTATTTTTAGATGAAAAATTGTAAAATATTACACTCTGGGGGAGGGGTCTCACAAATGTGACGATGTGTGACAGGGACGGGGGGAAGGGTCAAAAAATTAGTGTGACGTAATTTATGGATGGCCCCTTAGTTTCGTATGAAAAGAAAATTAGATCAAAATTGAAAAGAAACTGTCACATTACATTTAATCTAATGTGACAGTTTTTTTAAATTTTTTAAATTTTTTTTTATTTTCTTTATTCATCATATAAATTTTTATACAGTTTTTACAGGTGATTCGACTACCACGCTAGGCACATGCCCGTATTATGGTCGTCGATTTATGTATATAATTGTATAAATGTAAGAATTGTTATTGGTTAATATACAGGGTGTTAAGGGACGTACTTGACTTACTTTAACCAGTGATTCCTGACATTATTTGGAGTAAAAAATGTAAATGAAATTTAGGTCTCCGGTGACTTTTTTTGACGATTTTTTTTTTTTTTTCAAAAATTTGTTCTTCAAAATCAAAGAAAAAAAAAATTCTTCCGCATGTCGTCACTGGTCACTCAGCCGGATGTCCAACAAACCCCCTACCCCGCCTCCAACTGTTCAACAACTACCATTTTTTTATGTTTTTGTAGAAAAAAAAAAAAAAAAACATCAAAAATGTCACCGGAGACCAAAATTTCATTTACATTTTTTACTCCAAATAATGTCAGGAATCACTGGTTAAAGTAAGTCAAGTACGTCCCTTAACACCCTGTATAGTTTAGTTATGTACAATGTTTTTGTTTTTTTTTTTATTATTTATTCAATTACAGAATACATTTTGTACAAAAAATTGGAGTAGACCCACAAAGCTGTCATATGACAGCTTGTCTGCAGGTTCTAACAATTTAAACATTCTTAATATATATCTAAGAAAATATTTGTAAATACATTTATAGTTTTAAGGAAACATTAGAATAGATCACATAGTAATATTGGATAATTTAACTTACACTCATAAATATATAAGATATTTCAATATACCTGCCTAATAACAAAATATGTAGGCAGCTATATTAAGATATTCAAAGATACATGGAGTTTTCACTCATTAACCATAGTTTTATCATTTTAGGACATAGTCTCTCATTTTTTTCAAGTTTTATGTTTTTATTGATTTTATTGAAAATCACTGGTATTAGATATTCAAGAGTACGGCTTCCATATTTATTTAATATTCGAGGAGTTTTTAGGCCCTTTCCTTCTCTAAATCTTGTGGTATGTTTGTGTACGAGTAGGTGTTTGTAAGGGCTTTCCCCCATATTATCCATAATAGTAGTGAACCAGTGGAGACCTTTTATTGTAAGTAAGCTCTCTGAGCCATACAGTAGTTTTAAGTTATGTCTCTGTTTGTAAATATTTGTTGTGACAATTTTTTTTATTATGGCAGTTTGTAAATTTTCAATATATTTAATGTAAGTAGTGCTTGCATGTCCCCAAGTTCGAATACCATATCTAAGGATGGATTCTACCATAGAAAAATATATGAGTTTAAGAGTACAATGAGGCAAAATAAATTTTAATTTGTAAAAGTTACTAGCTAAGGATCTGAGCTGGTTACAAATTTTAGCCACTTGTTTATCCCACTTAAAATTATTATCTACAATTATACCCAGATAAGTATATTCATTTGTGAAATCTATTTTTTCACAGTCACAAACATTAATAATTCCTCTATGTATACAGTCAAAGCTATGAGCGGTTATTTTAGGAACATTCCACATTTTCAAACTTGGTGATTTTATGTACATGCATTTGGTTTTTTTTACATTAATAACTAATCCTACATCATGAGCCCATTTGAGAAGCTCGTTAAAATCTCTTTGTAATTCTTGTATAGCTATTTCAGGATTTTCATTTGATACAACAAGAGCAGTATCATCAGCAAAAATGAATCGACGAGCTTTTTTGAAAATCTTACACATAGCAATTACATATATAATATATAATTTTGGACCTAGAATTGACCCTTGCGGTACTCCCGATTTGATGTATCTTGATTTACTAATTATATTTAAGATCTTCACACTCATTTTTCTATTTGTCAAATAGTTTTTAAAGAATAAGAGGAGTTTACCCCGGATACCTATAAATTCAAGTACTTTAATTATTTGTATATGGCTAAGTGTGTCGAAAGCTTTTGAGAAATCAATAAATAGAACCAATACATGTTGTTTACAGTTTAGTTGTGAATTTATATGATTAGAAAATTTTTCGAGCAATTTATCGCAACTTTTATTTTTTTGAAAGCCATACTGGCATTCATCAATAATACTCAGATTATTTAAGTATTTATCTAAATTTATTGATATATATTTTTCTAATATTTTTTCTAATGCAGGAAGTAAGGAAATCGGCCTGTAATTGTTTATTAAAGAGTGATTTCCATTTTTAAAGATAGGCCTTACAATACTATATTTTAGTTCATCGGGAATATGGCCCGTATCAATTATTCTGTTAATTAAGTGGGCGATTATAGGACTAAGTAATTTAACATGTTTTTTCAAATCATACATACGAATTAAATCTATGCCTGGTGTCTTGGAATTTTTCATACCTCCGATAATTAATTCGATTTGCTTTGTATTTGCTCGTGGTAGATACATTGTGTGATTTAAATATTCCGGCGTGTATTCTGACGCTCGGACATCACATACATGTAATAACTTATTTACCCCCTCATCAAAAAAGTCTGCAAAATTTTCTGCCACTGCATCTTTCGATTTGGATTTTAAGAAATATTTTGATATGACTTCATCACAACCGGATTTATCTTTCCTTCCTAAAGTTTTATTAATTTCATTCCAGGTTTTTTTAATGTCTTTGAAACAGTGATTAAATTTATAGTTATAGTATAATTTTTTTGTGTTTATTATTTGTTTATTTAATTTATTTCTGTATTTTTTGAAATCGATTTCATATTTTTTGTTGTTAGGTGAGTTTTTCCATTTCCTCCAAAGAGTATCTCGTGTTTGTATATTTTCAATGAGGCTATCATTCATCCAAGTTTTTTGATAATTGCGATATTTTTTATTAAATTTTGTGATGTAACTTAGTCCATAAATATTTTTAAATTTCGATTTCATTTCTTCGTACAATACATTTGGTTCAGATAATTGTAGCATTTCATTCCAATCAGTGATTGAGATAAATAGATTAACTTTTTTTTCAGAGAGTGCAGTATAGTACTCAGTGTGCGATATGTCAGAAGTGTGTTTGCCGTAGGTAGGGAAATAAATCGTCGTTGCAATTAGGTAGTGGTCAGCTATTATTGTTTCACATACGCACGAACTGATTTCTATGGTCTCTCTCTCTCTCTTATATAGATATGGTCTAGACAAGTAGCCGTTATATAGTTTGACAAAACTGCTTCTCGTGTCACATCGTTAATAGTTTTGACCAATCCGAAGTTGGCCATTAGGTTTTCGTATTGGATTACAATCGGTTCGAGTTCATTTAAAATGTTTATGTTGGTATCGCCAAGTAATAAAATGGATTCTTTAATGTCAATACTGCCCAATACTGTATCCAGTTCATGGAGAAATAATTTTTTATTTGTGTTTGGAGGTCTATACATTGCCAATAGATGTATACGTTTATGTTTGTAAATTGAAACAGTGCCGTAAACGCATTCAAAATTAGTTGTTACTATATTTATTTTTTCGAATGTAAGATGATCCTTCACGTATAGAATAATTCAGCCACCCGATCTTTTTATACGACAAAAATAGTAAGAGTTGAAACCCGATATTTTGTATAGATTTACATTATTTTCATTTATCGACGTTTCACATAGCGTTATTATGTCAATATTTCGCAAAGAACTAGAAATAGTTAGGAGGAAAGTATCAAAATGTTTTGATAAGGATCGAATGTTAAGGTTAATGGCAGTTATATTATTATAATACATGTTATATATAATACATGTTTATTTGACCAATTTTCAAAGTTGTGAGTACGTTCATAATCAATTTCTGATATGTCAAAATCTCCGTTCAAATCACCCATACTGAATAATATTTAAATATGCGGGAATAGTATGTAAACATGTATGAAGATTTATAAAGGCAAATTATAAATATCAATGTTTTTATAGCAGTAAGCATTAACAATATATTCATAGTTAGATTTTGGTTTTGATCAGAACATATTTGGTTTAATAATTGACAACAATAAATATTTTTTCTGCATGTACAAGTTAACAAAGGATAGACTAACATCAACATACATTTCAATACTAGCGTGTTAACACTGTGGTTACCGGACAATAATTCAGAATATAATAAAGTTAGAGAAGAAAAAAATTGCAAGTATATGAGATACTCATATTTCCTAAGTAGAAGACATATATTATTGAGCTTAACAGAAAAAGAGGTTAAATATTTAAATAGAGTTTTGGTTAATAGCATTGAATTTTGTTTTTTAGAATAAAAATACATACAAAACATACCTAATCATAATCGATGCGACTTTGCGCGATATACATCATCTTTTTAAAGTAAGTGCAGTTTGTGTCGTTTGCTTTATGATTAGTGTTAAGGGTCATCTTGAAAGTAGTGTTTTGATATATACAGTTGCTACATTTTTCTTCTGAGTTTTTGTTCGGGCATTCCTTCCATTCGTGATCCTTAGCACAATGTAAGCAGGTCGCGCTTTTATCTTTACTCAAACATTTCAGTGCAGTGTGTCCAAATTTCAAGCAGTGGTAGCACTGCATCAGGGGGTTGGCGTCTACCACTCGTACTCTGCTGAATCCTATATTTATTTTTTCCTTTTCAATGAGGTAAGACCTCAGTGCTCCGCTGGTTTCCAGTATATAATTTGTTAGTCCATTTTGTGATTTAGGTTTAAACATTTTTATTAGTTTTATAGTGTTTTTTGTATCATAATCCATAATATCTTTGATACCATCATTTTGGGTTTTTAAAGCCTCGATTATATCTTCTTCTGTCAGATCTGCCTGTACATTTCTTACGAAAATTTTGGGGTTTTTCTTTTTTAATTCTTCGGCAACCATATTTTTTTTGAGCAATTTATTTATTTCATCCGTCAATTTTTCTGCGTGGATTTTAGTAGGGCAAGATGTTATCAGTTTATTTTGAGCGGCTTTGCGAACTCCATTCACTGCAATACCTAGATTTGCTATTTTTATTTTTTTGACGATTTGATCTTTTATCGCGTCTGATGTCATATTCGTGTTTTCACTTTTTATAATCAATGAATATTTCGATTCTGGTATTTCTTTTAGTCGACTTGCATAGGTTTTTTTTCCATATTACTCACATTTTCAATTTTTTTTTCTAATTTTTCTATTAGTTTGTTTTGCAGAGAAGCGATCTCGTTTAGAAATGAAGTTTTTTCGTGCATCCATTTTTCTTCTAGAAGTTTTATGTTTGTTTCTAGATTTGTTTTGGCCTTGGAGTCTTGTTTGGTCGATATATTTGAGATTTCAAGTTTTATGTTCTCTATTAGTTGCAGCACGTCCATAATGGGTTGGGTTTAGTGACCGCGGTCACCTCACTCGCGGCAAATGCTAGTAGCGGTGTAACAATAAAACCTCTTATATTGTAAAGACGAATTTTTTTAGATACGTCCACACACAACCGAGGTAGGCGGACTAATGACAACGAATTATTTAAGTGGTTTGTCAATTAAGTAGATAATATTTATATAATAATAAACATATAAATAAACCATTCTTATTGTAGGCTGATGTTTCGCTTAAGTAAAATAGGTACATAAATACATGATAAGTAGATAAATAAAAGAATGACTCTGCTTGTGGAGATGTTGAAAATAAGTCATAAAAATATAAATATTTTTATGATAATTATCAAAAGTTATTTTTTTAATTTAAATTAAAAAATAATAATAATAAAGCAAATTAACTTAATTTGTAGACTTCAGACATTCTTTAAAATAGTTCCTCCCCTTTGAAAGTAAGTCATCCAAATATAAATATTATTATGATAACTATTAAAAGTTTTTTTTTTTATTTGAATTTAAAAAAATTTTTTTAAAAAAAGTTACTTTTCACTTTTTCCTAAAAGTGAAGCTTTCAATCTTAATGCACAAGTTGCATACAAATACGTAACGAATTAATTTTTAGCATTTAATTATGTAATTGATCACTCCAATATATCGTCATTTTTTTATACACAATTACTCCTTACCCCTGAGGCACTGAGGAAAATATTATCCGTCATGACGGGGTGGGTATAAATATGGGGGTCAGCGTGTCCAGGAATGACGGACGTATGACTCCATCCTTCAACAGGTCGACAAAGTCCCTCATCCGGCCTTTTCCGAATCGACCCGCCATGCAGCTGGTGGGTAGTTGCATACGCCACCAAGAACTGGACAAACCTCACTCCATGAACCCCTGCTAAGTCACCAAAAGCAGTGAATCTCTTGGGGTGACTTATAGGTGTTGGTTATCCAATTAATATTTCAGGGGGCGGCGATACCAATACCCGCTGTTCGCTTTAAAAACTATTTGAAGACTGTGTTGATAATAAATGAAAATATGTACCTATCTTTTATTCTCAAATGTTTAAAATAATTTATTATTGTTTATTTTCATCCCATTTTCACTGTTTTAGAGGTGCGTAATGCAGCACGAAAGTAGATTTAGTCGTGAAAAATATTTAAAATTAATAATATGTCGCATGTTCTGTCTTTACAGAGAAATTAAATTCGAAATAATTGTTTGCCTTTGAAAATAAAGTTGCAAGAACATAGATACAGTGCTACACATATAAGTTTTTTTTTTTTTTTTACATGAGCTCCACACAGGAGGCCCTGAGGAAAATAATTTCCCTCAGGGCCTATTTCATCTTTGAGGATGCTGTGTGGAGGGTTTTTTTTAAGGAAAAGGAAGGAGAGGAGAGTTCTGGGAAGGAAAAGGGTTTAAGGGGTGGGTAGGAATCTGGGGTTCAGTGTGTCCTGGTCATCCGCCTCCAAGACCTAGACAAACCTCACCCCATGAACCCGGGCACCCCTGCTAAATCACCAAACGTAGCGAACCACTTGGGGTGACCTATGGCAGAGGTGTTGGTTATCCAATAAAGGTTCCCGGGGCGGCGGTACCCATTCCCGCCTCCCAAGTTGGCGAAAAAGGAGGAACCTGTCTATGGCATTAACGATGTAGGTTTGGTTCCCGGTTTAAGAAATATACAGTGTTAGTTCACGTTTACGCCGCCGCCAACTTATACGTGTGGCACTGTACATGATAGATATCAAATGCGGTGACCCGATAGTGATCCCCCAACAGTTGACCCCGAAATTGTTATTATTATAAAATAATAATTTTTCGTGCATTTTTTACCAATTTCATAATTAAAATCGATTAAAAAAATACCTTTAATAATAAGCTGGTATGGGTGTCGAACGAATTACAATGTCGAGCGTTTTTCCGCTGGTATAAACAGTATATGGACAAGTAGTTGTCCTTGATGCATTTGAATAAAAAATTGTTTTGTACTTTTGTAATTCGGCAATACATGCTCTCTTTCGGGGACACGTAGTTATATTTTGTATAAGCAGATATACCGTACTTTCTCTAATCCGACTGCATATTGTATGGGGGACCAAATGTCGAGGGATCAGCTAACATGAAATCGTTGCTAATTACGAAATTTAAAAACGCAGAATTGACACCTCGTGAACATCATTATATCCATATTAGGCGAAACTAATGGCGGCTTCTGTCCGTGTAATTTGCCAATTAAAGCCTCCAAATATGGGATCCGAAGCTATAAATTTTAACTGGAGACTCTGACGAGGTTTCTTCCAGTGTTTTACAACGCGATTAAAATGTTTCTCCGAAGAGATGATAATCACTATTAAATTGATACGCCATGGTTGTTTTTAGTAATATTATCATAATCTGCAATGTTTTTCCACTTTTTGGCGTAGTTGATAACTGGAAAAATCAGTGTGGAAAAATAAAGATGAGGATTCGTGTGTGTAAGCATTTATAAATATTTCTTAATGGCTAAGTCACTATTTTCGATAAATGTTTACTACGAAACGGTTTACAACTTAAATATACAACAAAAATTATGCTTCGTATAAATTGAAGCCTTTCCCATCGTTTCCATTCAGTAGATTTCAAATAAGTAATAATAATTTTTTTACAAAAATATAAACGTAAACCACTTAAAAATGTGTTTTTCCATTAGAAATATATGAACGCTTATAAAAAATATATTTTTTTTTTACAGTGAATACCGCACAAGAATCTCAACTGCTCCCGTCTGGAGCCAGTGAGACTATGGCATCCCCAATTGGGGTATGTTGTGAGGCTGAAGGTAGTGGGGAGGGGAAGGAGGTGGGGAAGAGGAAGGTTGGGAAGTACCTGGCTATTCAGATCTGGTCACCAAACACGGCTAAAGCCATTTTCAAGCAACGTTTCAATTCTGAATTATTACTAAATTTTCTGTGACAGTTTCCATTGATTAACTTCTTGCTTTCTTATAAAATTATTTACAAAATAAATAAAAATCACCTTTTCGCTTGAAATCGTGACCTCTAGATTCCGTTTGTTAAGCGATTTTTATGCCTATATATTATATTCGTGGCGATACAAGGCACACTAAGAATGCATACATATTATATTCGTGGCGATACAAGGCACACTAAGAATGCATATATATTATATTCGTGGCGATACAAGGCACACTAAGAATGCATATATATATTATATTCGTGGCGATACAAGGCACACTAAGAATGCATATATATTATATTCGTGGCGATACAAGGCACACTAAGAATGCATATATATTATATTCGTGGCGATACAAGGCACACTAAGAATGCATATATATATTATATTCGTGGCGATACAAGGCACACTAAGAATGCATATATATTATATTCGTGGCGATACAAGGCACACTAAGAATGCATATATATTATATTCGTGGCGATACAAGGCACACTAAGAATGCATACATATTATATTCGTGGCGATACAAGGCACACTAAGAATGCATATATATTATATTCGTTGCGATACAAGGCACACTAAGAATGCATGTATATTATATTCGTGGCGATACAAGGCACACTAAGAATGCATATATATTATATTCGTGGCGATACAAGGCACACTAAGAATGCATATATATTATATTCGTGGCGATACAAGGCACACTAAGAATGCATATATATTATATTCGTGGCGATACAAGGCACACTAAGAATGCATGTATATTATATTCGTGGCGATACAAGGCACACTAAGAATGCATATATATTATATTCGTGGCGATACAAGGCACACTAAGAATGCATATATATTATATTCGTGGCGATACAAGGCACACTAAGAATGCATATATATTATATTCGTGGCGATACAAGGCACACTAAGAATGCATACATATTATATTCGTGGCGATACAAGGCACACTAAGAATGCATATATATTATATTCGTTGCGATACAAGGCACACTAAGAATGCATGTATATTATATTCGTGGCGATACAAGGCACACTAAGAATGCATATATATTATATTCGTGGCGATACAAGGCACACTAAGAATGCATATATATTATATTCGTGGCGATACAAGGCACACTAAGAATGCATATATATTATATTCGTGGCGATACAAGGCACACTAAGAATGCATATATATTATATTCGTGGCGATACAAGGCACACTAAGAATGCATATATATTATATTCGTGGCGATACAAGGCACACTAAGAATGCATATATATTATATTCGTGGCGATACAAGGCACACTAAGAATGCATATATATTATATTCGTGGCGATACAAGGCACACTAAGAATGCATATATATTATATTCGTGGCGATACAAGGCACACTAAGAATGCAAACATTTTTGGATTGTGGCTTCCTCTTAAACTCAACTTAATGCATTTACGATTAATTTCCTGTACGATTTTTTTTCGTCCGCAATAACTCTTAGACATCCCTACCACAGTGGATGAAAAAAATACTCAACATGTAAATGGAATTATTGTACAAACTTTTTTGCTTGCAATAAAAAAATGTATGATAAATTATATTGTTTTAAAATACAGAAGCCAATAAGTTAAAATTCATTTAATTATACTTAAAAATATTTCGGAGCACAAATATCGATAGTCTTGATTAGGCACCGAAAATAGCATGTTTTCTAGTGGAAATGTCTTCACGTTAACACATATTACGTTGGGATTTTCGTGATTATTTTTTGAGTTACGGTCGGACAAGGTTACAGTGTTCATCATCAGGGCAGATGGTAAAGGCTGTAGTGAAATGTATGTTTGTATTGTTTACGTACGTAGATGATATACGGTGATAACGTATTGCTTGCGTTAATCGTCTTAGTGCTGGTATTTCAGGAAAATTATTCAAATTAGTGTGGTTTTCGGAGTTTATTTTTGTATATATGAATGTATGAAAGTGCTCTAACATTTTTTTGGAGACAAAGACCAAATATTTGGGTATAATAAAAACATTATTTTTTAACTGTGCGATACTGTTTTCCACGCCCATTTTTCCTTCTTCATATTTCATAATTATTGCAACATGTTTAAAACTGTGACCTTTAAAATTGGTCAATTGGAGACCTTTAAATTGCACGCTATACTTTATTTACTTAAGAAGAAACGCGATCGCCGACAATTTGAACAATTTTATCAACCTGTTGCTGTCACTAAAGAGACCTAAATAAAGACTGATTTTAAAGATATGTTTACCAACTTTACTTTAGAATAACATATTCTGTCTCTACGTTTATTTTTTTTTTAAATAAATTTTCTAGATTGTGCACTGAACGTTTAGGGAGGCGGGTCTGGGTACCGCCGCCCCAGGAACCATTTATTGGATTGCCAACACCTCCGCTATTGATCACCCCAAGTGGTTCGCTGCGTTTGCTACTTAGGTGAGGTTTGTCCGGGTCTTGGCAGCGTATGCATGACCCATCGCCTTGCACCGCAGTTGGAGGGATGGATTCATATGTCCGTTACTACTGGACACACTGACCCCCAAATTCCTACCCACCCGTCACACCCTTTTCCTTCCCAGAACTGCCTTTCCTTCCTTTCCTAAACAGACCCTCCACACAGCATTCCCAAAGACGACATATGCCCTGAGGGGAATTATTTTCCTCGAGGCCTCCTGTGTGGAGACAATGTAAAAAAAACAGGCAATTTTAAGGATTTTTAGAGGGAAGAAGTAACCAAAAAGCAAAACTTACCGACACGCTGGTGGTCGATATAGTAATAATAATATTTAAATGACTTGTAAAGCGCCGTTTTTGTGAAAAATCACCCCAAGGGCGCTGTACCATAACGCATATTTTAAAATTTTTTGCAGTAGTGGCAAAATCCAGAGAGGAAATGCGGAATACTCTTGAATGGACAATACGTCACCGGGCTACCTCTTAATATATTTTTATTACTTGAGATGATTGACCGTTTTTTATCTCACTTTCCTAATCACGACTGTGTGCTTTACAAACTGACCTTATTTTGTAATCATAAAACTAGATTGTGTGAGAAGCTGCCATCTAGTCGCAAGGTTATTTTATTATGAATAGTTAATAAACCGCCAGTTCCTCTATTCTCTATTACGCAACAATAAACATAAACACTTCATCATAATATTTTGTGGTCAGTTAATATTATAGCACTAACCAATTTAATATGTTTGGCCCGGGGCGAACCTGTTAACCGGGCCCCACCCACTGGCAACCAATGTGAACACAGATTATTAGTATTGGTCAATGGAAATAATAAATCATATTGTGTATACTAATCTAATATGTATACGGGTTCAACATAGATGATCTACGCCACAAGCAAACATTCTAAAGGCCGTTGTTCCCAATCCTATTATTGATCAACTGTTGAGCCGAAATTTTGGCTCAACATTCCTTAAATTCACGAATACGCTCTTACCAACGCAACTTTTCGGCCAATCTTTACTACTTTGGTACTTTTGGTACAATCTTTTTTTTTTAATTTTTCTTTATTCATTTTGTTTGTTACAGGTGTGTTTTATATGGTTTTTCGACTACCAAGCTAGGCAAATGCCCGTATTATGGTAGTCCGTAGCCCGTATTTAGTAGTTTACTACTAAAGTCAGCGTTACTAAACCAACCACTTAGCTTATCGGGTACTCAGATTGTCGATCGAAAAGTTGGGTTTAGTTACTTAATCAGCAAGCAGGGAGGATTACTAAACCTCTGCTGTAGGTTACCCCAAGTGGTTCGCTGCCTTAGGTGTGTTAGCAGGGGGGCCCGAGTTAAAGGGGTGAGGTTTGTCGGGGTCTTGGCGGCGACTGCGTCTGCCACTTACTGCATGGCAGTCGGATCAGCCTGGTCGAGGGAGACCTTTATACCTCTTCAGCCGGACTCTCTCAACGCATTGCCTTGCACCGCAGTGTAAGGGGTGGATTCATACACCCGTCACTCTTGGACTCACTGACCCTCAGATTTCTACCCATCCTTCATTTTTTTATTCTTAGAACTTCCTGTCCTCTCACTAAAAAATAGAACGCGTTTTCTTACGCATATTAACGAAAATGAAATTAGAGCTACCCAATTTTCCTTAAAATATTTTTTTTCACAAAATTGGGGTCACTCTTAACGGTTGCTACGCCCATGCTACTAGCCCTTCTAGTTTGCCAATGTCCTGTGGGAGTCGCCGAAGAACAAATTACTGCAGTCTGCAATTTCATTGTTGATAGAGGGAGTAATTTATTTAATAACGTATCATTTATTATTCGTAGTATCTTGCAATTTAGCTGACATTGCCGGGCCCTGAGTATTATGTTCAGTCGTGTTTTAAAAAAAAACGGAAATACAACCCGAGGTTAGCTAGGATCTTGGACAGTGGCGATTTTCTCTAAAGTGCATTTGGGCGGTAAACTCCCATAGATAATAAGACAAACTTTTATTATATCTAATTTGACCACTCTTTAAACAGCAAGCTATTTATTCAAAGTCCGTCCTAAAAAATCCACCCGTACGCATTAATAATGCCCGAGAGTAAGTACGAAATGAATCCCATACGTGCGTTTCTAAACCAGCGACCATGGGTTTTCTGGTCGTACTTCAATTTGGGAGGCGGATATGGGTACCGCTGTCCCGTTTATTGGATAACCAACACCTCTACCGTAGGTCACCCCAAGTGGTTCGCTAAGGCCGGTGATTTAGCAGGAGTGTCAGGGTTCATAGGGTAGGTCTGTCCTGATCTTGACGGCGGATGCACCTGCAAACATACAGCGTAGTAGATCGGATCGAGAGAGACTGGTGGAGGGAGGCCTTTCTCCAACCGGACTCTCTCGACCTATCGCAGAACTACCTTTCGTTCCTTTTACATAATTCGTGGTTCGGATCGCGCTTTTTTTCTTCTCTCTATACGCAGTCTTAGGCACCCGTTATTTGTTCAACTTAAGCTCGGTTGTGGAACTATTTGCTGGTCTCTGTGTTTTCTCCCTCTTATAACACTACAACAGAAATTGAAAGGAGAATATGAAGGAGTAGGTAACTACTTGACTTATCCTATCGAATCATGAGGAAAGAGATTGTCGTTATTTAACATAAGGAAAAAAGCCTAGGGAACTACTCATAAACGCAAAAAAAAACTACATTGCACTCGTATGCAGTCGGTTCCTTCGTTTGATGGAAAAAATATGTTCTGGGAGAACGAGATACCTACCTAGGATATAATATAATCTATTTCAATTCTGAAATGATAAGCACTGCCTACTCACTTTGTCTATGGCAACAGTTTGGTCGTTTTCTGAATACACTTCTATTGTTCACAAGTCTAATGCATTCACGAGATTTGCAATTTAGCAATGCAGATTGTCTGCAGTCCTGTAATTTGTGTATCGGCTAGCGATATAAATGTCATTATAAAAATTCACAGCTTGCTTTACCTTTCATGAAACAATGCAATGTCTCTATGGCCTTCGAGCCGAACGATAAATTTCTAAGTCTTTATTAAATGTACCTGTTGTTTTATTTGAATATTATGCATAACACATTTCTACAAATAGAATAACGTAACATTGGCGTGTGTCAAAATGGTATTCGTGATCTTTTTGTTCATGATTTGTGCTTTGAATTTAATTGTCTTCCGGATTCTATTGACTTAGACCACCACCATCTTTTCACCAATTTTTAAATAAAAATGATAACAAATTAATTGAGTTTTTTTTAATAAAAAGAGAATTTCATTATTAGCGGGCTCTTTGTGAGAATACATCCTGATAGGTTTCATTTTAGTAAATAACCTTCAAGAGTATGTAAAGGTAAGGACAGTAAAATATTATCGCTATTAATTTTTGGGTTATTATACTGTGTTTCGCTACCCCCTTCTTTAGCCAACTTCGATCATCAGGGCCGAAACTTAGTGATTCGCTATCTGAAACGTTGGCTAAAGCTGGAGGAACCCAAAAATTAATCACGATAAAGTCCACGTGAAAATCTCAAATCATATCGGACGGTAAACTAACTCATACTTTAAATATTATTACAACATAATGCAATTGATTTATGTAAGAAATAAAAATTATTGATTACAGAAGGCATTTTTCTTAGGGCCTAAGTCAACTTTGGGGATGCTGTGAGGGGGGTCTTTTTAGGTAGAAAGAGAGAGAAGGTTCTCGCTAGAAAAAAGGCATGAGGGGTGGATTAACAGTACCGGATTATCCCTAAGGCAGAGTAGGCAACTGCCTAGGGGCCCCGCATCGGCTAGGGGCCCCGCGTCCTGAGAAAAAAATGACTAGCCTCAATTAGTGAGCAACGAAGTTTCGGAAAAAGTCAGCTTTCAAGATGTTTTAATTTTTTTAGGAACATTAACAGGTTAATAACATTAGGTACACGCATGAAAGAAAACAACAAATTATAATCCCAATAAATAACTAATGTTCTCATCATGCACAAATAATAACTAAAAAAAGTCTATAATTAAAACAAATAAATAAACATAGTTGCATTTTACTTTTCTTTTCTTCTATTTGTTGCAACATTATTTAGTATCTGAAGTGTGAGGTGCCGTGTGTGGTTTATATTGGCATTGGTTTTGTTTTAATAAACGTTGTACAAGCTTCAGTATGCACTCCCTATCTGCTTGCTAAAATTTTTTGGGAAAGGTTGTCTGGAAGAGATCACTTTAGTGACAAAACTGTATATATAATAATATCTTGTCAACCAAGTTGAAAAACGTGTTAAAATGTTTCGAGAAAAACGCATTCAAAGTTTTGCTGAAGGATAATTCAACAAACTGTTACAAATGGTTTCACATAAAATGCTGTATCTTCGTCAATTTTTCGAATTTCTTTGAAAAATGTGGTGGGTGCATTTTTAACAAATCCATCATAAAAGTTGTTAAGCGGTGAATTCCATAACTCATCACCGGATCATTTGAAACAAAAAATCGAAATGCGTTTAAAAGGTTATATGTTTTCCCAGGTAGTCAGAGGGAGTTTTTGACGATTTTTTTTGGCAGCATTTTGAAGTGAAAATTTGTTATTAATGTGAATTTGTTATTATAAAATGGTAAAAAAACTCCCTTTGACTACCTGCTGATTTATGTGTAGAAATAGTGTACAAAATTTCAAAAGCATCGGTCAAGTCAAGTCAAGATTTTGAGTTAGGTACCCCCCCTCCCCCCCCCCCCCCCCTTCCCATAGTCCGCCATTGGCAAAGGGGCCCCGAGACGTGGACTGCCTCGACATGGTTAATCCGGCCCTGGGTGGATAGGAATCTGGGTGTCAGTGTATCCAGGAAAGACGGACACACCCTGCAAGACGATGTTCCGAGAGAGTCCTGGTGGAGAGGTCAAAAGATATCCCTCAACCAGTGTCTCTCGATCCGACTTGCCATACATTTAGTGGTAGACGCATCCGCCTCCCAATATTAGAACAATCATTACATAGTATAAAATGAAGTCGCTCAAAATGTATGTGCGCGTTAATCTTTTAAACTACGCAACGGATTTTCATACGGTTTTCACCAATAGATAGAGTGATTAAAGATGAATGTTTATATGTATAATATCTACATGTAAATTATATTAGAGAAAAGCCGAGAAATTCAAAGAAAACATATATTTTTGTGCGATTTAAAACAGCTGGCGGGCCGTACTATAGTCACTTTTGAAATTCGTTCTACGGAAGAAATTGGAAAATAGATGTCCTAGAGTAAGTAGGTATTTGATTTTCCCTTTTCAAATATCCAGTGTTGCATTGCAAGCATTGTATAATTAGTGGCGAGTTAATTAGTTTATATGTATAATACATGCTTATCATAGTAGAGAAAAGCCGACAAATTCAAATATTCAATTCAGGCAGCGGGCAGCGGGCAGCTGGCAAGTGGGTGGTGTGGATTTTATAAAGATTGGGTAATGGCGTTGTGTTTCGTTAGCCACAGCAACGTGTGGCCGGGTCTGCTAGTTTATTATAAAACATGTAAGATATTTAATTTATTTTTGTTTATCTGTCACTATCGGTGTCTGGTTCGGTTGAAATGATTAAATTGTCAGTGAATTCTCATGACATTGGTCAAAATTAGTTTATTTTTTATTCTTCGTTTTCCTTGAAAATAGTTACCCGCAGATTTACGTGCCGCCGAAAAGCGATTTCATAATTAAGACGTGATTATGAAGATATGTTGTTTTTAGAGAACAGGCCTTGTAAAAAAATGCAACAAAGAGAAAAGTGTAAAATATTTCAGTATTCTGAACTCCTTATTGTTTTCTATGCATTCTTTTTTTAATTTTATTTATTTTTATTTCATAAAATTTTATTGCTAACCGATTTTTTGTTTTTTTTTTTGGCTACCACACTACCCGTGTGTGGTAATTGATGTGGTAACAGATAATTAAACATACTAAATAAAAATTATGAAACACATAAGTGAAAAATAAAGAGAAAAAAAATCATATTTTAAAGAAAAACAAAATTCAAATTTTGAAATACATAAACTAATTATAAAGATTAAGTGTTCTTTCTATACAAATATATAAATTAAAACATAAATTAAATTAAGTGAAAAACTAAGAGAAAAAAAAATGTTTTAAAGAATAATAGAAATAAAAATGGAAATAAAAATTTTGAAATGCAAAAATTAATAAGTAATTGAAATGTAGTGTTAATGAATTCTTTGAAGTACGCTCGTCCCCTTTCGAAAATCCAATGTTGTACACGTGCTATATAAAGAGATTTAGAATTACTTGACTTTATGTCAGTACTAAGAGCATTATGTATTTTAGGAGCGATGAACCAGAATTCTCGTTGAGCGAATGAGGTATTAGTTTTTGGGACCACGCAACCCAGGTTTGATTAAAAACGGGTGTGTGCTTGATGTTGTGGAGCCATTAGTATGTTATTTTTTCGTATATAACAAATGCTTGTTTTAGTAAATAGCTGTCGAATATCTAAGACCCTGATTTTGGCAAAGAGTTTATTTGAGTGATGGGTAAAATGATAATGACCTGCAAACAGTGTAGTATGCACCTCAAAATAGTGTCACCATAACCATGACACAATAACCTTAAAAGTTTACGTCTAAAAATATATTATTTTATATTTTAATATTTAAAAAAAAAAAAAAAAATTTATCGGTTAACAGTGATCAGTTCAAATTCAATTTCGTACACAAACGATGGTGACCCGACAATCCTGCCTGATCATTTAGAAGATTTTTATTAAGTAAGTATGCAAAGAGGATATACGGCCGTACAACCAAAATCGATATACTTATATCTGAAGGCATCTTGAGTGGAAATCCGCTGTAAAAATATTTTTACTAACAATAATTTCGACTCTCCGAAGAAGCATGCGTGAATAACAAAATACGACATACTTATACTTATAGGTTATACTTATAGGTTAGGTTAGGTTAGGTTGAATTGTCAGGATGAATTGTCGCCGGATGAATTGTCGGCGGGATGAACTGTCGGCAGGATGAACTGTCGGCAGGATGAACTGTCGGCCGGATGAACTGTCGCAAGATGAACTGTCGCCGGATGAATTGTCGCAGGATGAACTGTCATGGAACCACAAACGATATAATGAAGATTACCTACTATACAATAACTCAAAAGCCCCCCTAGGTCGAGGGTTAAAGCTCTCGACTAGCAATTCGAAGGTCGCAGGTTCGAATCCCGGCGTGCGAAAGTAAACTTTATTTGATTGATTTGTGTCATATCAAGAATTATTCATTTAAAATAATATAGTATAATTGCGACACATTACAGAGCTGAAGATACTTTCAGTATCGCCCTGGTGTAAGACCACCATTCAGAAATGAATCGTTGCTAGAAATGGTTTTAGTTGTGTTTGGTAACCAGATCTGAATAGCCAGGTACTTCCCCACGTCCCTCTTCCTCGTCTTATTCCCCTCCCCACTACCTTCAGCCTCATCTCATAACATACCCCAATTGGGAATGTCATAGTCTTACTGACTCCAAATGGTAGCAGTTGGGACTCTTGTGCGGTATTCATAAAAAAATGGTTCAAAATAAGCAAAACAAGTGAACCGCAAAGCTCTTGTGGTTGGAACGCTTTTATTGTGAGCTTTTTACAACCAAGTAATAAAATCTCTCCAAGTAGGTACTGAAAATTACATCATCACCAGCCCCCCTTGCATAGTCGATCGATATAGGTTTTATCGAAAATGTCGGTAACTTGTAAACGCTCCCGAGAAAGACTGCAGGCCGCTAACGAAGAAATAACAGTTCACGTCAAATAAATCAGGAACCCTTAGTCGTTGTGAACTGTTTTTGTTCGTTAGCGGCCTGCAGTCGTGCTCGGGAGCGATGACAAGTTACCGATATTTTCGATAAAACCTATTTCGATCGACCATGCTAGGACCCCAGGAAGGTAATTATTTGTTTTATGTACATGTTGAAGTTATGCTATAAATTGTTTATTACTTAAATTATTTGTTGCTATAGAGATTCGTGACTGAAAACGAAAGCCTGCGGATAATTTACATTGTCAATGCTAACGTACATATATTATTTATAATAAATTCGTGCGTACACCGAGCGCCATTTTAACTAATAATAATATAATAATATATCTTTATTGAACAAAAAAAAATGAAGATTTATAACTACAAAAACAAAAAGTACATCATAAGTACAGTAAAAGTACAGTTTAAAAGTTGCATATGTACGAAAGTTAATATCAAAAAACAAAATACGTATATACAGTAGGTAATTAAAGAATAGAGATTTATAATTATAAATTTAGGTTTCTCATAACCTGCCTCACTAGGCTAGCCTGTGTTGAGGCAGTAATTTTATGTCAATTTATTATACTGTGAACATACCTACACTTACATTAGAATAAAATCACACAATAGAATGGTTGCATTAATAATAACAATAACATTGGTACAATAATAACAGCATTGGTTCAATATTAATTTCGAATTTGGGTGAGTGCACCGGTAAATGCTCTATCATTATTTTTTATCCAAATTTTTATGTTTTTTTTGAAATTTTTTTGTGAATCACATTTTTTTATACTAATTGGAAGAATGTTGTAAAGTCTTGTTGCAAGGTATCTGAAGCTTCGTTGACCAAAAGTAGTATGAGTTATGGGAATTTGTAGTAAATATTTGTTATTGTTTCGAGTACAGCGAGTGTTTAATTGTCTCACGCTCTGCGGTTTCTAAGTTCTAAGACCTTAATATGTCGTGTTTTTTTATATCGAGGTGTAGACGCGTGTCAACCTCGTACAAATAATATTACGTGTGTTCATGAATCTAACTTATAAATGCGTAACTCGTGAAATGGGCATGATCGAAACATTCGATTCCGAAATATTGTTAAAATGTTTCCAATTAATCGCTATAAACCACAGATAAATTTAGTAAGTAGATACACAGATAATTAATTCCAAATTGGAATTTAAAATAGATTTAACTGAAGATGAAGCGTAGAGCTTTTAAGTTAAGTCGTAAGCGAATTCAATTATTAATACCACAATGAATTGAAAAAAAAAATCAGTACGAATATTCAAAATACCCACATTAAACGGAAGAAAAAACAGAAAATTAAAAGGTTATGTTGTGACCTATTTTTTAATATTCTTTTGATCCTAGCGAAAATCCGTGAAAAATCACGGTATGTTATAGTTGTGGGATTTGTTATTTATGAAATATTTGCCTCAGAATCATTGCCTATCGAAAATAAAAAAAGTGTATTGTCAATTACGATAAAATTATATTTTTTGTTGAAAAATAATTTTAGAGAACACTGCAGTAATCTTGATCTCTGCCAATTTGTGACAGATTTAAATATGTCTTAAATTAAAAATTATTAATAGTGTCCGACAGAAACAGGACATTCCACCGAAACCGAAACCGAATCATCGGTGTCTCAGTTTCAGCCGAAACCAAATCTTTTTTAGACATGTTAAAAATCAATTGTTTACTGTTATTTGGCTTATTTTTCACACATATTCAGACAGTTAACACGTGTCAAATTAAATTAATTTAAAAAACAGTAATTGAAGTATGTATGTGAAAAAATATTTTTTTTATTACTTTTATAAAAGTAATATAAAAAAAAAAATATTTTTCCATATACTTTAATTATTGTTTATTTATTTATTTAATTTAACACGTGTTCATTGTCTGAAAAAGTGTAAAAAATAAGCCAAATAACAGTGTAAAATCGATTTTTAACATGTCTAAAAAAGTTTCGGTTTCGGTTTTTCTGAAACCGAAACTGATGCCGAAACTAGATTTTTTTGCCGAAACTTGCCGCAACCGAAACCGAAACCGGTCGGTCACTGGTTATTAAACATAAATAAATGTATGTATTACGCATGAATACAATTTCGAAACAATAACCGAAATTTGTATGCTTTATTATCAAATTCGGAAATTCAAATTAACAGCCATTGTTTCATTGTTTTTATTAATTACAATTATTTTGACGGATTTTTCAATCGCAATGCTACGAATGGTTTTAATCGTTTATAATCTACGATTCTACGATTTAATTTAATTTTTTTGTCGAAACGTTTGAATACGTTTTAGTACATTCTTATAAATGTACTATTATTTCTGTACGGTATTAAATGTACCTAATGGGTATAATCTTTTGACAGTATATGCCACAAAAAACTAATCAAGAAATTAGAAAATATTGGAATTCAAGGAACAGTTATAGAATGGTTCAAAAGTTATCTACATGAAAGACACCAACACGTGAAAATTAACAATACATTGAGTGAACCCACCTATTCAGAATTTGGAATTCCTCAAGGGACAGTGTTAGGTCCAATATTGTTTCATTTACGTGAATGAAATGCTTACAATACCGAAAATTGGAAAAATCATATCTTTCGCTGACGACACAGTCTTAATCATAGAAAAAAAACTTGGGATGAAGCCTACCGAACCGCAAATGTAGAAATAAACAACTTAAAACAAAGGCTGGATGACAACTATCTTTCCTTAAACTCTGACAAAACTTACTTCATGACTTTTACACTATCAGACAAATTCCTTCCAATTATAAATTCCAATATAACTATTCATAGCTCTTGTAAAAATTATACTGACAACTGCAACTCATCTAAATGCACAAAAATTTCAAAAAAGAACAACATTAAATATTTAGGCATAATAATAGATCAACATATTAAATGGACAGAACATATTGCACAAACTATAAACAGAATACGTAAACTTTTTTTACGTTTTCCTCAAACTAAGAAATATACTTCATAAATCTATACTACTGAAGGTTTACTATGCATTAGCCCAATCAGTTCTGCAATACGGAATAATAGGTTGGGGAGGAGCGTATAAAACCAACTTAGCCCCACTTGAAATAGTACATAGAAGACTCATCAAAATTATTCTAAAAAAACCTTTAGACTATTCAACTCAAAAATTATTCGATGAATTCAAAGTTCTACAAATAAACAGAATCTATCAAAAAAATGCATTACTTCAAATCCATAAAGACAAACTAACAATAAAGTCATTTAGCACCAGGCCGAGAACAACAGGACAAATAATAATCCCTAAACTTAATACTACAACGGCCCAACACCATTACACATACTCAGCCATAAAATGCTTAATAAAAATAAAATAAAACGAACTCCCTAAAGATATCCAATCCGAAAAAAATTGTAAAATTTTTAAGAAAAAAATTAAAATACATTTCACCACTAAGTAATTTCATGTTTGTGTTATATTACGCCCACTTATATTTTCAATGTGTACACAGGTTTTATATTTTATAATTTAAAAAAAAAACTTTCTTCCTAAAATAGTGCACAGGTATATAATTTTACATACATGTTGTTTTTATTTTATTTTTTCATAAATACGCTCATGGTAGCATCAATTAAACATATATCAAAATATCAATTATGTTAGTACTCCCTCCCTAAACACGAGAAATTCTCAATTAGAGAGGTATTATTACCACCATTAAAAAATATTTGCATTACATGTACATAATTAAAAAAATAATTGTACTTATACCTAACTTTGTAAAATTGTAAAAATGGAATAAATAAATAAATAAATAATAAAAAAATAAAAATCTGATTATGGATTATAACCAATAGGTACATTTTACCAGTATGTACAAGTGCAAGGTCCAGGACTTTTTAGAATGAATTTACAAACTTACGGAATGATCTATTATTTATTAAATAAATATTTATGAAGTATTGTTATTTTTTAATATATTTTAAAGCTAACATTATGAATTGTAATTTTGTGCCTAGTTAACAAATAAAAAGTTTCACTTGTAATGATTCGTCTCTCTGCGTGTTCCTTTTCAACAAGCCCCGAACAATTAAATGTCTACATCTCAATTAATAATTGTATAAATGGCTGCCAATTAACCACTTACTCCCGGTGGAGCCTGAAATGTTTAATTGTAATTTAAATTGATGTGGTTAATTATTTGTTGCAGTGCGCGGCCCCGGGCATCCCGAGAATGGCCCAACTGGAGACTCTCGAGGCTAAGGCAAGTATCTTCCCATCACTAATGCATTTAATCGAAAGAAAGTTCTTACGTTTATTACTCATATATTACCCTTTGTCTGAGCGTTATAATGCTTGTAATTTCATAAAATTTCACTCCAGTATTACTATGTTGGTAATTATGTTCTGTTTGAAAAATTCAGAAAAATCTTCTTGCTTGGTTACAGTTTTTATTAAAATTATGTTTATACAACTAGTTTACAAGCTACATATGAATAAGGTATTTTTTGATAACTTTTAAAGTAATATTTAATTCTCGAAGAAAAAGATACTACAAATAAATCTAAATAAAACACAAAGCAAAACAAGACACAGTTGGGAGTTTATTTATTTAGAATTTCTCACCGTACATATGTTGTTGTTTGTTTTTATATATAAAATAACCTCACTAGGACTAAAACCCTGTATTGAGCATTACATACAAAACACTAAAATATTATATGGAGAAAGAAAGAAATAAAAATATTACATTATTGACCAGATGGGAATTGAACCCAGGATCTCTGTCTTACCGGGACAACGCTCTAACCATTCGGCCATAGTGGCCTGATTTTTTTACGTTATTTTTAGCCATTAATACATAGCTCAGTTTCCCATCCGACCCAATGTGTACAAAATGGTTTATAAAATTGCATGCATTTATTTTTTTAACATTTACTCCACAGGAAGCCCCGAGGAAAATAATTTCCCTAAGGGCATATAATATATCCTTTGTGGGGATTCTGTGTGGAGGGTTATTTTGAGAAGATTTATAAGATAAAATTTATTTGAGGGTCTTAAAAAGATTGTGTCGTTAAGAAATTTGCTAAATTTTAAAAATACGAGTGTGCAGTACATACGCGGTAGAAGTGAAACCTTGAGAAAACTAAAATAGACAAGAGTAGGGAACTTCAAAACACCGCACAAAGAGGGGACCGATTATTCTATCTCATTCTCTCGCAAACCAAATCCTATAATAGATGTGTGTTTGTCTCCTTTTTGTGTCGATTTTCATTTCATCGAGTTTCAAATGACATTGATTTTGTCATGGTACCGACCTACATTTCATGATGGTGTGTGTTTCTGTTTTAATTACATATTTTTGCAAAAATAAAAATTTTCGTATTTCTCTGATCATGATATTACGTGAGATAGGGGTTGACGAAAATGCGATGAAAAAATCCTAAAGATTTACGAAAAGTGTGCTATTTTAAGCTCTGCGTATTATTACGACTTTTAATAGAATTTTAACTTCTATGACAGCCTCTGTTTAATTCATAATAAAAACAAATTGTTACGCAACATTTCCGTTGTTTAACTGGTTCCATTTTAATGGTAATGGTAAATATTCAACGAATTATTCTAATGGAAGCTGTAGGTTTATTGGGCCCTCCCCCTATCGGCGGATGAAATGGTATTTTGGTCGTTAAATTTAACGACAGCGGTAGAGCCTTCAGTACATTGGATAATAATCTATCTGGTTATATACTGAGTGCAAAGCTTAGGCCATTCCTTAACCCCCCAGAATAAAGTGCTATGAAGATGTGGGTGTGAACTCCACATCATACATAAACTATAGCTTTTGTCAGTGTCTGTTACTCAGTTGTTACAAAGGGTTGACCTTTCGGATCTTGACAATTTGTGATTGATATGAAGTCTTTCAACAGTTGTAGCAACTATTAAATTGTAACTATTGTTACTCCGCATTTACATTATTGTTCTACAGCCCTACTAAAAAAACACCGTTAAACGGCATATTAGTTACATATTGTGCAATAAAAAAATCCATCTGTTACTAATAAAAAAAATATGATATGTGTTTGATGGTTATATCTAGCAATGGAATTATTTCTTAAATCTTTGCAAATTCCTTTTGTGGTATCATTTTTAATGAAATGAAAACAAATAACTTTGAAAAAACCACTATTCAATCAAAATTATCAACATGTTTCGAAACCAAAGGTTTCATCGTCAGGATAAGTTTAATATTAATAAAATAACAAAAAGCAAACAATTATAGATAAATAAGAACTACAGACAAAAAATATTATAGGGAGGTGATTAATTACTTAAAAAAATCATAAAAAACAGACAAAATGAAATATAAAAATTATTTTAGAATGTGTATAAATTGCATTTGTACAAGGTGGCGCAAAATTCACCCTATCGGAAGATGTTATAATTGTTGCAAATGGCGTCGTACGTCAATCATATTTGACATTTGTGAACTAGACAGCCGCAGAATACAAACAGACAAGCAATGGAGGGCTATACTCCGCAAGAGCGCGGAATAATTATTTGTCGTTTTAAGCTTTAACGCTTTTAGCAATTTTGTGTCGAAAGTCACCATGAGCGACGCCGATGAGGCGCATTTCCACTTAAACGGTTACGCCAATAAGCATAATATTCGTTTCTAGGGCACTGAAAATCCGCTTGTGATACACGAAAAGCCATTACATCCACTCAAAACCACTGTGTGGTGCGGCGTTGACGCGGGAGGAGTGATTTAGAGGTGAGTGATTTGGAGGTATTTTATGAGGACGCCATTGGCATTACGGTCACTGTTACTAGCGAACGCTACAGGGCCATGATAAACCACTTCTTACTTCCGGAATTGGATGAATGGGGCTTGGTGAACATGTGGTTTCAACAAGACGGTGCAAACAAACACACAGCACGAGCCACAATGGATATTGTGAAGGAAGCGTTACCTGGTCGCGAAATCTCTCGTTTTGGCGATTTGGTATGGCCAGCAAGATCGCACGATTTAACCATTCCAGACTTCTTTCTTTGGGGCTATTTGAAGTCGCGGGTTTATGCCAACAATCCTCAGACAATCGCAGCCCAAGGCTCTGCAACCGGGCCCGAAAAGAAGAAGATGTAGAGATACGAAATGACGAATGTTAGAGGAGAGCGCTAATATTTTCGGCGACAAATCGATGCCAAAATTGCGAAAATGTTTAATAAAACACGACTCGTTTAAAGTAGAGAAAAAATCTCGCGGGCATTATCTTAAACAGCATTTAAAGAAACACTGTGAATTTTCATACATTCATAAAGGAAAGTTTCATACATATAACTTGTAAAATAACTGAAACAAACGTGCTAATAATAATTTTTGGAGCATATTTTGCGATTTTTTTCTATCGAGGGAATTTTATATAATTTGCGTTTCGGCGCGGGCAAAGCCTAGATATTGTCTTCGAGAATAACATATATTTTTTAAGAACTTTAAAACTTACCGTGTTTAAGGGAAATATGTAATAAATCGGTACAAATCCGGGTTGCGGGCCCTTAAGGAGAATATTCGACACGAATGCGAACAGTTATCACCGGAAATCTTGCGGAAAGTCATGGAAAATGCGATAAAACGGGCACAAATGTGAATCAACACTGGCCACTTGACGTATATCATCTTTTCCACTTAACAGAAAAAATTGTAAGAGTCCAAATAAAGATTTCCATTACTCAAAATCTTTTTTTTTTATTTACTAAAAAAGTTATTCAAAAACAAAATTGGATGATTAATTTAAGGCCACCCTGTTTAATAAAAAAACTTTTAAACAATAATAAAATAATCAAGAAGTCTAAATAACACAAATAAATTATTTTAAATAAGTATTAGTATGTAAATAAATTTAAGACATGGCTATTTTTTTAAATTATTTGACTATTAAAACTTTTTCTAATTTCTAAGTTATCTAATTATTGTAAATCCCGTTGTGTTTGTGTGCAAATTTTTAACCCTTTATTTATATCAAAAGAATGATTTGTTTCTAAATAGTTGGCAAATTCATAAAAATTATTTTTATTTAAACACCTTAGATGTTTTCCCAATATAAAAAGTCACAATCAACCAAAGTCAAAAAACAACTTTGGTTTCGAAACATGTTGATTAAATAGTGGTGTTTTACAAAATAATTTCTGTTTCATTTAACGAAATTACTGATTTTGCATTACAGTCTTGACATTTTAATCCCACATCCTTATATAGAAAACAGCACAATCAGTAACTAATGGAGATTATCGCCATGCTTGTGGGAAGGGATATATAAATAGTAACAAACGTGATGTGTTTATATAGATAATTAAATATAAGTGAGATCACAATGGAGAAATTGTAGAATTTAAACAATAGTATTTTAACAGTTAAAATATTACTGCTTTTGTTTTAATTGCTTATGACTGCCTGACACAATGACAGTCAACCTATCTCATCAAAACCATCGAATAAAGTACGCAATAATGTGTATCTCCTCTCATCAAATGGAGACGATATACTTACTATGCTGCCAACGCTTTTTTTATGTCTCGATTGCTAACTAGAGAATTTTTGAACAGTATTATCGTTATAAAAATACAATACAGAATGCTAACAGCTTTTGCAAACGATCGCCAAAAAAATAAATGCTTTGCCCACAAGTATAATAATATTATGTTATGTAATATTAGAAATATGTTAAGTTCTCTCGGTTCATGCGGTCAAGTTCGAGCAAAATCGTTACTAGGAAGAAGTATGGTGGCGATGTAAAAACGTTTTATCTAAATATCTTGATAGATACATATTTTAAATTGCGTTGGTCCAAGTAGAGAGTGAGTCATTAATCATCTTTCCGACTTATCTTCCCGAATCTCTTTTGAGCTACTTTTAAATATTAATGCATGTATTAATAATATTTAATCAAACGAAAATTTGAAACAGAAAAAGATACAGGCGTATCTAGGAATTGAACCTAGGACATTAGTCATTCTTTTAGAGCTAATTCAAACCTCCCCTTTTAGAGCTACGAGTTTAAAGAATAGAAATGTATAGTTATAAATTGAGGTTTCTCATATGCCGACTCACTAGGTTAACCTGTGTTGAGGCAGTCACTTTGAAAGTTAATTTATAATACCTATGAACATACCTACGTTTCTATTAAAATATATTCTCTCAATAGTTTGGTTACTTTAATAGTTTCGAATTATCTGGAAGAATGTTGTAAAGTCTTGTCGTAAGGTAACTAAATGTTGACAGTCTGAAGAATTCAATAATTTATTATATTTTGTTATTCGTAACCTGAGAATGTTTTTCCGTCGTTTTTTAATGTACAATGATTGATAGTAATCGTCATCAAAACGGACTAACGTCATAAGTAGAAGTCAACATTTTAATGGGACAAGTAAGTATTTCATTACCGCCAAGATCTCCTTATTAACACCATAACGTCAATACCGATATTACGTGCCGCGTTGTGTTTACAGTTCTCCGCGTAGCCAATATAATGTGATGGCTGCAGATAACCTGTTTACAGAGTTCAATGGAAACGCCGGGTATTTGATTGCCACAAGTGTCAACTTCATTACAGATTGATGACTGTCGATCAATCTGTTAGCGAAGAGGAGGGCGATTAATTGATTGACGACTTTCGTTTGAATGGATATCCTAAATCCGTGTCACGTTTTTTTATTATTATTATTGTTTAAATTATAATAATGTTACAGTAATTACCTAATATTTCTACGAAAAAAGTATTTCTACGCCAATTAAGAGAGCTAACTCTTGAGCTTGGTGTAGGAGTTATTTCAAGTATATCAAAATAGTCGTTTTCGAATTGTTGTTTATAGATATCACATAATAATAGTAGGTTTTAAAGAATTCAGGCTTCGAAAAAGAAACAGGTTATTTGATTCAAATTACTACGTGAAATAATATTTTATGGCATGACATGAACTGTCGTTAGAACGGGAAACATTTATTGAATAACAAACACCTCTGCTACAGGTCACTACAAGTGGTTCGCTACCTTTGGTGACTTAGCAGGGTTGCGCGGGTTCATGGGGTGAAGTTTGTCCGGATCTTGCGGGGCCACTTGTCTCCACCAACTGTGTAGCAGGCCGGATCGGGAGAAACTGGTCGACGGAGAGCTTTTGATCTCTCCAGCAAGGCTATTCGCAACATCACCTCACACCGTAGTGAAAGGGTTGGATTCATTCGCCTGTTACTCCTGGATACATTGACCCTCAGATTCCTACCCTCCCCTCTTACCTTTTCCATTCAAAAACTTCCTCTCCTGCCTTTTCTAAAAAGACCCTCCACACAGCATACCCAAAGATGACATAGACCCTGAGGGGAATTATTTTCCTCAAGGCCTCCTGTGTGGAGCAAATTTAAGAAACAAAAATTAAAATTTCAGTGAAAAGAATTTATTTTTAGCATATTTTATAGCCGATGCATGATGCTGCGAAATACAATACGGTATCCATCATCAGGGCAGTCGCTAATATTGTCTTCAATTTGAACTTTTACTCACTATGCTATTCCAAAAATAAAATTTTTAACTTCTTTGCGCCTTTGACAATTAAATTTGTTTCTTATTCCACTTTTAAGCACCTCGCATTGTCGAGCACCGTCCAAAAAGCTCGCCTCGTAAGCTCGAAACGAAATGAAATTATCTTCAAGCAATTAGCCCCGCGGGGGATCTCCAGGCGAGATCGAATGGCCAAAAAAAACAAGTGTATTCCTACCTACCGAATCGTATTTTTAGATACAAGATACGAACATGCTTGATGGATGGCGAACGCTATAATAATATTAAGTAGTATTGGGACGATTACGATGCGTCGTAACCGCAGATGATGATAATCTTCAAGATTATCGTAATGAGCTGATTATCTGAACGATTATCAACAACCATATTATTTACATCAACTGTTTTGTTTTGAAATGAGGATATTCTTAGTTCCTACCGTGATGTCATTTATTCTGTTCATACTTCCCTTACTGGAAAAATATTTTAAATTTGGAACAATGGCAAGTAATACTGCAAATTCGAAAGCATTTGCTTTGAAAACGGAAGAAGATATGAAACTACCTTGAAGCAAGTCGTTGGTGTTTTTCGTGTATACAGTCTCATTTTTAAGTAAAAAAGAAGGAATTTGATCATCCCGGAAGTACATAATATCGTTTTGCACTCATTCGTTTTGTTGTGACGATAAATACCTCGGGGTATCACGGTGGAACTCCATGACGGAGAAACACAGTGGTAAGTGATTGGTTATCCCCTTTCCTTGCATACCTTGTTTTTACACATATTATCACCCAATTCCAGCAAACACCATTTTGTCTATTTTGTTTTTAGTATTTTACAAGTGCATCTGAAGCAGTAATTCGTAAGCGTTTTATATGCAACACCAACACTTAAATGATATGAATTTGCTTAAATTGGCGGACAGAAGGATTTTCTCTGTATTTATATTTAAAATTCTAAATTATGCATTTGATACGCCAGAATTGCTTGCATTGATAAGTAATGCTTTCGAATTCCACTAAGTAATACTATACTCATTGTCAACAATACCAATGGAGGGAAATAATTAATAATAATAATAATAATATATCTTTATTGAACAAAAAAAAAATGAAGATTTATAACTACAAAAACAAAAAGTACATCATAAGTACAGTAAAAGTACAGTTTAAAAGTTGCATACGTACGAAAGTTAATATCAAAAAACAAAATACATATATACAGTAGGTAATTAAAGAACAGAGATTTATAATTATAAATTTAGGTTTCTCATAACCTGCCTCACTAGGCTAGCCTGTGTTGAGGCAGTAATTTTATGTCAATTTATTATACTGTGAACATACCTACACTTACATTAGAATAAAATCACACAATAGAATGGTTGCATTAATAATAACAATAACATTGGTACAATAATAACAGCATTGGTTCAATATTAATTTCGAATTTGGGTGAGTGCACCGGTAAATTATGCCGATTCGGTGGACATCTTCAATTTGTTATTAACCAAATACAAAACATTGGGGCAATATATACTGGGGCCGTTTATTTATGTAAGATATTATATAATTTTTACTATTCCTATGTAAAATCCCTTAAAAAGGGAATTAATAAATAAACATATCTTTTATTTATTTTTAATCAAAATACTCACAAATACAACAAAAGAACTCAATTCCTAACTAAATTAAGAAATTTACACAAAAAACAGAAACGAAACCCGGTCGGCATAAAGTATAAAAATAAAAGTGGTGTTTACAAAGTTATTGTTTTATTTTAAATTAATAATGTCACATCACAAAGTATCCGCTTCATATGAACAAACAAAAAACATTATTTCGCGTCATTATATTGAACTTACGTATTTGTATCGAAATATTTTTGTTAGGGAATGCGAATCGACGCATCGCTTACCCTCGTATGGATTAAGGTTAAAAGATTTCAGATTTTCTAGACCAAAAGAATAATTGTGATTTAATTTTTGGTTATTATGCCGTTTTTCCTGCTTCTTCAAAGAAGTTCACAAGACTACACTACTTAAATATGTGATTACGCCGATTACTCACCTGTAGTTTGTAAGTCTTACTGGTTTTCGCGTTGATTAATCGGAACTGTGTGGCTTGTTCTGTAAACATATGATTGCGTTGTTAGTGAGGATGTATGAGAATTTATATGGTAACATTGGTAAAGGAATTTCACCTTGGCCAGTATTGGTAGGTATCAACGAATAGGAGGCAAATACTCATCAGTTAAAAACAGCGTATTTATCATTCCATAATGTTAACTTCAAAATTTGGTGGCGCATATGTCACCGCCCCGGGACAAATTTATTGAATAACCAACACCTCTGCCAAAGGTCTCCCCGAGTGTCTAACTACGTTTTGTGACTTAACAGAGGTGCCGGGTTCATGGGGATGAGGAATGTCTAGGTCTGCCCACATACTGTGTGGCGGGTCGATTTTGGAGAGACTGGTTGAGGGATACCTTTTTACCTCTTCAGCAGAGCTCTCTCTATCCGCTCGCCCAGTGTGAGGGTTGGATTCATACGTTCGTCATCCTGGACTCATTGACCGCCAGATTCCTAACCACTCCTCATTCCTTTTCCTTCCCCGATCTTTCTCTCCTTCCTTTTCTTAAAAAAAACCTTCACACGGCATCCTCAAAAGTCGTAGTTAAATAAGCAAAGGGAACACTTGAAGCAGTTAATATTTTTGGGTTTCCACAACTAAAACAACACGACTTACTTGTACCTGTCGAATGCAGTTCACAGTTTGCCGAAAATAATTCTATCCCCCCCACTGACGCGCATTGAGATTTTTTATTCTTCTTTGTCTCAAGAGTTACAACATTTTGTTTTTTTTTTTATGTTTTTGCAGGTCTTTCGTTTTAGTCAAGGGTCTGAAGGAGATTCTTTTCAATTAAACCTTAAATCTTTTATCTGAGGCAAAAATATTAATGTTAATTCTCTCGGTTTTTAATAAAATTTAATTAAATTTTTTCGAAAGAGTGGCATTTGTTCTTTTTTGATTGTTTGATTCGAATATTAAAAAGGAAGACAGAAGATGCAAGAAGAAACGAGAGGAATCAAGAAATGCAAAGAAGAGCCAAGACAAAGCAAAAACAGACGAGAAGAATAAGGGGAATCAAGAGAAGTCGGAAAGGGCTAGAAGAAACAAGAATATGCAGGAAGTGAGAAGAAATGCCACCGCACGATGATATAATAAGAAGACTATAAGAACCAATAAGACTAAAGCAACGACTGGGAGAGCCATGAAAAACTACGAAGAAGCGAAAAGAAGTGATGAGAAGCAAGTTGAAACCAGAGGAACCAAGAAGGGGTTAATACCAATAATGTAGAATCAAAAGCGTGTAAGCAACTCCCAATTAAAATCTGTAATCCTGCCCATCCTTGTTCGAGTATTGGCTTGTTAAATTGCTGTGTAAACCAGTGGAATAAATTCCGCAAGAAGTTGCAAAATCAGCAAGTAGGGGTGAGAAGAAATAAGAAGAGCATGAAGGGAGAAGAAGAGACTATAAAACAAGAAGAAACACTAAGATACCAGAAAATGAAGGAAGAACCGAGCTAACTAGGCATGAAAATTTGAAAGAAGATACAATAAGGAGAGGACGAGAAGAGATGAGAAGAGCAAGAAAAGACAAGAAGAGATTAGAAGAAACACTAAGATACCAGAGAATGAAGGTAGAACAGAAACAACTAGGCGTGAACATTTGAAATAAGATGCAACACGGACAAAGGTGAGTTAAGAAGGGCCAACAACAGAAAATACGAGACAAGAAGAAGCAAAAAGAGCCGAAAACAGACAAGAATTTCCAAGAAAAACCAATAAGAACCAAGAAGAGACGAGAAGATCCAAGAAGAGATAAGCAAAACGAGAAGAGAGAAGAAGAGACATGAAGACACAAGAAGAGATAAGCAGAGTCAAGAAATCCAAGAAGAAGAAAGAAGAGACAATAATAAACATTAATAGAGAGGAAGAGGCAAGAAGAGACAAAAAGAGGAAGAAGAGTGAAGAAGAGAATAGACAAGAATATTCCAGGTAAGAGATGAAGAAACAAAAAGAAGCAAGAAGAGAATAAAAGAGACGAGAAGGGCCAAGCAGAGCCAATAAGAGCCGAGAAGAGTGAATAAGAGATGAGAAGATCCAAGAAGAACCAAGAAAAGACAGAAATAGACAAGAAGATCCAAGAATAGCCGAGAAAAGGCAAGAAAATGGAAGACATTCAGAAAAGAAAAAAAAAATACTCCAAACCGTTCCTTTTTTCCTGCCCATCCTATATTCCAATATTGGCTTATTAGGTTGCCATGTATACCGGTCGATTAAACTCTAACCTCCTCCCTATCCCCAGAGCGCGTGTTCCAGTCCTAACAAATCAGTGCCCCCTGGTCTACCGGTCTCACCGGGACAGGAGTGCTCCTGGCTGGGGTGGTGCAATCGTATCGTAACGTATCACACGGCATCCTCAAAAGACGGATCCATGACAATTAATCCAGCGACAATTGGCCCACTAATAGTTGGCCTGCCGACAATTGATCCCTCTGACATTTGATCCACCGAACAGTTGATCCTCAAGATTATTTCTTCAACTAAGTATGCAATTAGGATAGACGGCCGTTCAACCAAAGTCGATATACTTATATCTACAGGCGTCTTGAGTGGAAAGCCGTTAAACAAATATTTTACTAACAATAATTTCGAGTGCATGCGGTGAGACTATACGGCCGAACCGAATAGCTAAATGTTATGTATATATGAAAATTGGCTGTATGGCTGCACAATTTTCTTACATCATAGAAATTTGTTGAATTTTTTTATAATCTTTTAATAATTCTTTTTCTACCGGTATTTCAATGGAAGTTGCTCTGAGGAACTAGCGTCATTTTATCCCCTCGGCACCGGTGCATAGTCGAGAAACACGCCAGACGCGCACCCAACATATGCACACGGTTGACATTTCGTCGCCTTAGTTCTTAATTGTCCAAACGACCATTAGAAAATTTTACAGGAGGAGAAGGTTTTCTTTCATTATTTCAATGAATCATTATGGTAGGTGCTTAAGATAAAGCTGTTCCCGTAAAGGCAAAGGTCTCATTAATTTAAAAAATTCTTAGTTAAGTGATTAACTATAATTTTTTATACTTTATTTTTAGTTTTAAAGTGGAGATTGAGCAAAAACTAAAATGGTCGTTTGGACAATTAGGACAATTTGTCATATGAGAACGGTTTCGACTCGTTCTTGGGTTCATTACATCCTCTCCTCAAAAAGACCCTCCACACAGCATTTCAGATGACATAGGCCCTGAGGGAAATTATTTTAATCAGGGCCTCCTATGTGGAATTAAAGTCGAAAAAAAATCGATAAATTATGAATTTGTTGGTTGATGTTTTGCATGCAAAAACTCATCAAGTCATCCAGTATCGTATGTTAGTTTGCAACAACCGTGATTATACACAAATTCATGTATAATACAGGCTATGTGTGTGTATGTTGTAATAACTGATCATGAAATCCAGGGGCGCGCGCGGTGCGTGGGGCGACCCGCGGGCGTTCTCTCTGACGGGGCGCTACTATCTATTATTAGAGTACCGGAGAATATTACTGTGGCACCTACCACAATCTGTAGACTAGATATGGTGCGGCACTGGTGTCAGTGGTAGATCACCCCAATGGCGCATTACATTATAAATTTATTTTGTAAAAAATCAATTATCATTATTTATACAATGATTTTTCGAAGAATGGTTCTTCTAAAGCAGTGTTCCCGAACTCTTTACTCCCTGACGTTATTGAGGGACCCCCAACTCAGTTATAATTTTCTACAGACCCCCTGAATGATCCTGGGGACTCCTGGAGGTCCGTACGGGCCACATTGGGAACCACTGTTCTAAAGGTAGGTTTTCACTTTTTTTTCTGACGACCATGTAATTCCGTAATTAACTCTTCCGGTTCCATGGCAACTCAGAACCACTTCAGAAAGGCCATTAAAAGCTATGAAAAAATAATTTTAAAATAGCCGGTAACCCTAACCTAATTTATCCAATTTAACCAATTTTTTAAATATTTTTTTTATCGTCACTCTTAATGACCTTTCTGAGGTGGTTCTGAGTTGGTTTCATTCTGAGTTGGCCGGTTACCAACTCTTCCTACTCCTACCCCTTCCACTCATTCATCAATTCTTTTGCCGATTTGAGTTCGACCCTCCCCCCTAACCCCACTTACAATGGTAATCTGTATACAATATACATCGGTAAATTCTTTGTACTAATCATCATAACGATGAAAACATTGTTCTAGAACATGTAGATTTTGTATTTGTCGCTCGACGGCCTCCTGTTCTTCCTTCTGAGGTATTCACATACCTCAGAAGCTCAATGCGGCGGTACCCATAACCTCTAAACTTGTGCTGGTACTATTAGGTATTTTCAAACATTACTAAATTTTCAGCATTCTCTAATTAAAATGAATAAATTTATAAATAACACGAAATTTCTTTACAGGAGTAAAGAAATTTCTCTCTTTCAAGACTGTCAACATTATTTTTATTATTATTATTACTATTTTCAAAGCGGATCCTTTAACCTCACTCGAATTACGCAATTTGTATTATTATTTACAGCCTATTAAATACGCAGCTGTATTTATAATAGTGTTCACCCCTGACCAGTAGGCGAGGAATGTCTAAGGTGAGCCCGGTTCTAAATCGACACCTTTACAATAATCATGTTAAGTCACTAGTACATTATTATGAATACCTGACTTTGTGGTTCATATCGTATAGCAAACGTGTTGCGAAACAAAGTACCTTGACCTTAAAAACCTTTGTCCGTATGGAAACAATAAATCCTCCAAGACCTGCGTAGACATTACAGACCCTCTATTGTTAACAAATTATTAACACATCAACTGAAACAATGTAATACATACCTTCAAATCGAGGTCTTGAAAAACACAAACGTTTTATTAGCTATGAAATGAAAACCTATAACCTATTTGTGTAATAAATTTAATGTCCTAGTTCTTCAGGAAAATAAGCATTTACCAAATTCCTTCACTCACTCGCATCAAAAATATGTATTTATTTACGGACAACAGTCCATTAAAATATAATAATAACACGAATAAAATAAAAACAGAGATAACAGTGAAGGGAGAGCACACATAAATTAATAGCAATGACAATATAAAATGTAAAAAGTACATACACTACAAGTCAAGAAGCATTTAAATATTGCGTATCGACTGCCGAAAGTCATTTAGTTTTAAACCAAAAAAATCAATGCTTTGACTTGCGTTGACAAGTCTCGACATTCTGGATAAGGGAGAATGGTATCCATAATTAGTAGAATGTTGATTGAGGAACAGCAATTCGTTATTTCGGAGTCTACGGGAAGGAATGTTGAACTGGATGAGTTGTAACAATGCAGTAATACTGTTGATAATTTTAAATATGCAAATTAGATCAGAGTCCTTTCTACGTTTTTCTAAAGAAGAAATGTTTAAAATGTGTTCAATTTCATCATATGAGTACTCGCTTCTTTCAAGACCCAACCTTCAAGCAATTTCCTCTTAGGAAACGATGTTGTACGGATTCGATGTGACAAATGTGGAAAGCATAGAAAGGAGACCAAATGACACTAGCATATTCAAGGTGAGGGCGAACCAGCAAACAGTAAAGAGTTTTAAGTGTACTTATATGTTTGAAGTCAGAGTCTACGAATGCAGCTGAGTAGTTTAAGTGATTTATTTACGATATTATTAATGTGATCACGGAAAGAAAGTTTGCAGTCTAGAGTGACCCCAATAAGTGAGTTTATAATGTAACCCAATTCTTACTCTCATAAACCTATCTTTTATCTAATTAAATGAAGACAATATAAGCGAAACTCAATCGAAAATCTGAGACAGAAAAATCAAAAAAGATATTGGCTCCGCTGGGACACGAACCCAAGACCCTTTGCTTACATGGCAAGAGCTCTACCGATTGAGCTACGGAACCCACATGAAATTCGGTCACTTTTAACTGTATCTTCGACTAAGAACTACCAACATTATCTTCATTTTCTTAACGCACATATTATTGGCTGCTATCTTTATATATGATTGCAAGATTCAACTCGAACTAAATGCAATCTAGATAGTGTCTGGATAAATTTTTTATCTATTTTATTTTTAATACGCGACATCTATTGACTTTTCTGCAAGTCTAGGATGAATATTTTTTTTTTTTTTTTAACTTTATGAGTAAAATCTCAAATTATAATTTTTAATTAAATGATAACAAATATATAGGACCAATATAGTCCCAACGGAGCCAATATCTTTTCTGATTTTTCTGTCTCAGATTTTCGATTGAGTTTCGCTAATATTGTCTTCATTTAATAAAATATTATAATTTGAGATAAATTAAAATTACTCATAAATTAAAATAAATAAATAATAAATAAATAATAATAAATATTCATCCTAGACTTGCAGAAAAGTCAATAGATGTGGCGTATTAAAAATAAAATTAATAAAAAATTTATCCGGATACTATCTAGATTGCATTTAGTTCGAGTTGAATCTTGCAATACATATTTTAATAAGAAAGTAACATATTACATGGTTGCATTAACCAGCGGAAGTTTCCGCTAAAATTTATGATATATATAAAAACATAGATTAAAACATAAATAGTAGAAAAAAAAGAAATATATATATATATACAAATCATATAAACCCAAATTAAAGCATGTGGGATATGTAAATCATCCAAATATTATTATTATTATAAAAAGAAGGTAAACCAACATAATGAGAATGAAAGAAAAAATAACATGCAGCAGGGTTGGAGAGTTCGTAATTAACAATTTGCTTTAATTTTTTCTATTATGGATTTAATAAATTGACCTGAAGACAAATGGAAAATATCAGCGTCGTAAAAGATATCATTATATTTTGTGCACGTCCTTCGGAGAAATGAATGTTGTGTGTAATTTGTTTTTGAGTGTGGGATGTGGAATAGTTGGTTTAACCTTGTGTTTCTTATTGGACAGTGGAAATTAATGTGTTCTAGAAGATAGTTGTTGTCAACAACGTTGTTAATGATTTTGAATAAAATTTCTGGTCGGATATATTTCTTCTATCTTCTAAGGTTGATAAATTATGGAATGTTAATGAGTCTTTTAGGTTTTCTGATGTTCGAAAGGATTTAAAGTCTAGGTGTTTCAATATCTTTTTTTGAATTCTTTCTAACCTTTCAATATTAACTTTGTATTGGGGATTCCATATGACTGATCCGAATTCTAATATTGAGCGAACAAAAGAGACGTACAGTATTTTGATTACGTGTGGTGACCTAAATGGTTTGGTCACTCTTATGATGAATACTAGAAGTTTGTACGCCCTATCACAGATGGAATTTATATGCGCTCGGAAAGACATTCCGGAGTTCATTATTATTCCTAAGTCTCTCACTTCACAACATCTTTTTATCTCTACGTCATTGATTTTGTACGGGAATATTAGGGGGTTTATGCTTTTGGTGAATGATATTGTGTTACATTTGTCCAGGTTAAGGAACAGTTGGTTATTCGCAAAATATATCCCAAGCCTATTAATATCATCTTGCAATTCTAGGCTGTCATTAATATTAGTGATTTTTTGTAAATTTTAGTTTCATCAGCAAAAATTTGGAATTTGGAATTTTTAAAGCATTTACCTATATCATTTATATATAAAATAAACAAGAGAGGTCCAAGATGTGATCCTTGCGGGATTCCTGAAGGTATATTGTAAAAACGCGAGGAGAAACCCTTAGCTCTAACTGCTTGACTTCTGTTTGTTACATACGATTTGATCCATTTGAGAAGGTCACCATTAATCCCGATTTTTAACAGTTTCTTCAGAAGCAGTTCAATGTTAATTTTATCAAAGGCTTTTGAAAAATCTGTATAGATAGAGTCTACTTGATTTTTACCACCCATAGAATTTAAAATAAAATCTGTGTATTTCAGAAGGTTTGTCTCGATCCTCTCTTCTTATCTAACATTTCCTTCCCTCCATTCAACATCTCATTTCTTCAAGTCTGAACTCGACTCAAAATTAATATACAAATTCACCTTTCCTCCCTCTAATTTAAAATGATCTCCTAGAACATCCTTGAAGGGTGAAAGCCATAAGCGTTTAAAAAAAACATCGAACAATTTCGAAAATCATTTTTATTTTAAAACGATTCCATCTTCAGGATTCCAACAAATTCTCGAAAATGAAAATTAAATAAAAAAAATTAAACCACAAAAAACGACCCCAAATATGATGTAGTTTTACAAGTTTCCTACTTATAGACATTACGAGCTTCCGGACACCGAATGCATATTGAGATTTGTAGAAATTTGTTTAAAAAAATGTTTTCCTTATTTAAAGTCAATTTCAAAGAAAATCGTAAACTGCTAGTGTGAAAACCTTTTAAATTATGTATGTTGAACGTTAAAGGTTTTTAATATATCATTAAAGAAGATAACACTAATAATCTAAACGAAAATATGACAGAGAATATATGAACCAGAAAAATTGAAAAATATAATTGTCGCAACTGGGACTCGAACCCAGAACCTTTCGTCTAACCGGGACGTGCGCTTTTACTAATTCAGCCATTGCCACCTTCCATCTAACCGTCGTAATTGTCAATCTCATATTTTCAAATTTTAGAATTAACAATATTATATTCGACTAATTTTTCCATATCATAGGCAACTACCTTTTTCATTGGAAACAATCGTTCTAAGAACTGGTTCGCAACCTAAATAGCGTCTCGGATAAATACATCCGACTTTATTTATATGCAACATGACCTTTTATAAAAGTCAAAATGAATATTCAATTTTTTATAAGAACAATTATCTTTTTAATATAATTGAATTTGAGTTCAACTCTTATTACATCAATGGATACTAGGAACCTGTTGTTAAAATTGCTTCACCCACTCGCAGAGATTAGATTATTTGAATTCAGATTTTATCCATATTCATTTGTAGGTTATCTGGGCTAAAAAATATCTTCTCACAATAATTATGCAGTGTGAATATGCCTTCATTTAAAATTTAGCAATTCAAACAAACTGTTACGAAGATTCGTGGATTACATTCAAATTTAAAACTCTGTCAGCACAGTAAATTAATAACTTGATGCGTTCATTAAAATAGGTTCACATATTTTTCTAGCCACTAATAACGTTCTACGGAGAATTTATTTAAGAGGAACGGCTGCCCGGCCTTTTTCATAAGAAAACTAAATTTGGATTTGTGGCGAAAATACCCAAATAAAATGAATAATTAATTTTTAATTTAAAATAAAACAATAACTTTGTAAACTTTTACTATACTCTTAGAGTATACTGCCCTGAAGAAGCTACGGTTGAAGCGAAACCAGGCCCCCTAGCATGGTCGATCGATATAGATTTTATCGAAAATGTCGGTAACTTGTCATCGCTCCCGAGCACAACTGCAGGCCGCTAACGAACCAACAACAGTCCACAACGACTAAGGGTAGCTAATTTATTTGACGTGAACTGTTATTTGTTCGTTAGCGGCCTGCAGTCGTGTTCGATAGCGATGATAAGTTACCGACATTTTCGATAAAAACTATATCGATCGACCATGCTAGGACCCCTGGTCGGCATAAAGTATTAAAAATAAAAGTGGTGTTCACAAAGTTATTGTTTTTTATTTTAAATTAATAATGTCACATCACAAAGTATCCGCTTCATGGGAACAAAAATTAATTTTTAAATCAAAAGTTATAGCAAATAGGTAACTAGTACGTTTATGTGTTATTTTATTTATTTGTGTTTTAAATTATGATACAGGGCTTTAATTCATTCAACTTTGGGTGATTTTAGAAGCAACTTTGTTTTTTTTTTGTTAGTTAAGTAGTTGTAATTATTTAAAAAAACTACTCTTTTAATGTAATAAAAAATAAAATAAAAACAAAATATAGTGGCGTTTTTTTGGTTTTTGTAAGTACAAATAAACATTTATAAAAATTGTTACTTTGAAAAATAAACATTAAAACAAACCTTGAAACCTTACTTTGAAAAGTAAACATTTTTTCAATAAAATAAATATTAAACAGGGAGGGAGGGGGTCGACTTATTCTTATTTTTTCTTATAATAGGGAGGGAGGGGGTCGAAAACTAGCAAAATTCGTCTTACGTAATAAATGACTGGCCCCTAACGTATTTCTCTTGAACACTTGTTTTTAAATTTCTAAAAATTATTTAAGATAATGATAATAAATTTTTTAAGATAATGTGTATACTCGTACATTTGCCAAGCCGAAACAGTAATTATATGAAATTTCCTCAAAAGAAAAAAAATCGCAAAGTATGCGTTTATTTCTGTTATTGCACAAGTTTTACGTACGAAAAAAATCACAGCGTTTCTTTAAATGCTACTTAAGACATTTCCAACGAGATATTCGGTCTATTTTAAACGAGTCGTGTTTTATTAAACATTTTCACAATTTTCGCTTAAATTTTATCGTTTTTAATATCAGCGCGCTCCCTCAAACATTCGTATTTACATATCTCCCCTTTCTTTTTTTGAGCGCTTACTACCGGGCCTTAATAGCATGTTAATCGCCTCATTTCATTCTATGATTATGATTCTTGGAATAAGTGTAATATTTTTTAAATGCGATGATATCTTTTACATTAATAAACCCAATTACGATTGTTATTTCTAATGACTCTTAACGATTCTGTTCCCACGTGAGCTTTTTCATTACGTTTCATTATCACTTAGGAATGTACTTGCAAATCTTAATGATACATTACACGCATACCGACATGTTCACATTGTTACTTAGGAGTAAGGTTTTCTTTTTAAATGACTAAGTAAGGTTACAGTAATTGCTTTTGCTGTTAGTTTTATTGTTTTATGTGTTATATAGTAGTTATATAGTTGGTAATTTATATAATTATTTTTAAATTATCCTAATTATCTGCAAAAGGGGAAGCATTTAACAGGGACGAAATCGCCTCCAGTAAACCGTTTCCCTTCCACCGTTTACCGGAGAATGTGAAATTAAATTGGAGAAATTTATTTTTTGAATATTTATCGCTCCCAAAATGTATAATGCTCTGAGTGCCGATATAAAATCACAGAATAATTCTAAATCTCTCTTTAAAGTCCGTATCAAGCATTGGATATTTGAAAAGGGGAGAGATTTCTTCAAACAACACATGAGAGCTTAATATTACAATAAAAACAAATATATTAATATAAAAAAAATATAAAAAATTAATACAAATTTAATTAATTAATTAATTTAACTTAACATTACATTAAAAAAAATTACAAACAAAAAAAATTACTTTCTCTAACACTCTTTGCAACTTCTTTCAGAGAAAGAATATCAAAAGCGACTACAAACATGTACTCTCGTGCAGAAGAATGCTCACCAATTTTTATTTCTATTTTTATCTCAAGAATAATAATACTTACCATAGTTTATTTCAATCTTCTTTAAATTATCTTTTTAGTCTTTATTTCGCTTCCTTTTAATTGTTATATCTTTATTTTTATCTGTTTTTAGTTTTATTTATCCCTAAATATGTTATTTTTTCTTTCCTCTTCTCATATTTTTTTATCTCTTTATATAAAATAATATGTCATGTATGACTACCACAACACGGGCAATAGCCTAGTGTGGTAGTCAAAAAATACCAACAATGAATCATGTAAACATTTATTAAATAATAAAAATAAAAAAATAAAAAATAAAAAAAAATTTACCCACTAGCACCAATGATTTTTTTTAAAACGATAAGCTGACCCACCCACGCGTTGCTGTGGCTAACGAAATACAACGTCATCTATTGGATGGTTACCCAACCTACGTAACCAAGTGTTGTGTCGATAAATTAACTCACACCGCCATCTGTTAGAAACTTATGGAACTTACAAATAATTACAAAGCATTGTCCAATAACAAACATTTAATGAAAATTTAACTCCAAATAATAAATATTTATGTCAATAATCGAGATAAAAACTGTTCTATCTTTTAAGTTGGACCAAATTACATATAGAAAGCCAAATTTCAGCATAATCGGTTAAGTAGTTTCGGAGTTTATCTCGAACAAACATCGTGACGCGATATTTATATATACCTATATAAAGAAGATAATACTCAAATATATGCTGTACTTGGTCATATTATTGGACTCAAGCAAAGTTTTAGATTTTTTCTCTTAATTGGTTCGTATTCGAATATGCTTTAAAAATGAATTATTTTTTAATTACATGATTAGTCATTAAAACGATGCTTTCACTTTGGAAGGCAGGTATGGATTAGAGATGGGTAAGTTCTGCATTTTTCCGGAGGTCTCCGAGACGTGCTTCCTTTTAAAAGTACTTGAGTTCTTGGAGCAGGTCCCGGGAGCCACTCCCGACTCGCGAATGGCTCAAGCGCGCAAAAGAATTCGAACGCGCAACCTGCTTCCGACTCGCAAATGGCTCGAACCGATAGGGTACGAACAAAAACAAAGCGGGTTTCGGTTTTCAGATTAACAGCGCTCAGTGCCCTGTTCCACCGGCGGCAGTTGACGCCGAGATGTGGACAAACAGAACGCGGATAAAACTTGCGCTACCTGCGCGGTAGCCTGACAGCAGCTGTCAGTTTTTACGAAATATCGAGTTCGTAGACGGCGATTATTTACTCTTGGAGAAGCGTTTCTTGAAATTAAGGAATAAATCAACGTTATTTGGTAATTGGTATCTTTAAATATGAAAAAAAAATCTCAGGAGAACATGATAATATGTTAAGTACGTGGGTGAAAGGAATTCACTTGTGACATTTGAGGTTATTTCAAAATTTTATCTTGTTGATTTCATTCCATCACTTGTCAACAACGTTTCTGGTGCTATGGAATGTATTTCTTTTATCACAGATTGGCGATTGATTGAAAACAGCGGCAATTAACAGGTCGCTCATTTTGATATCAGATTCTGACCGGCGTCACCGGCGAGCAGGAATTAAGAATTCATTCCGGTAAAGCTTATCGGCGCCGCCTCGCGCGGACACAAATCTGAACCTGCCTTCACTATGTTCGGTCTGATACGTTGACATACAAACATTCTTGTCAGCACGCCTGCGCCAGTCGGTCGCCCATACGCTGACTAGTCAGAAAACCGAAACCCGCTTTGTTTTTGTTCGTACACATACGCTCGTGTTCCATCCTAGCTGAACCTCGGAGCCGGAGCTCGCAAAAGAACTCGAACGCGCGACCTACTTCCAAATGGCTCGAATCGAGACGCTCGGGTTCCACCCTAGCCGGACCTCGAAGTCGGAGCCCGCACGCAAAAGAACTCGAACGCGCCACCTACTCCCGATTCGCACATGTGGCTCGGACCGGTGAGGCATGGGTTTGACGAGTGCGAACTGCCACCGGGCCGCGTTGCGCCGCCACCCCACTGCGGTTCGGCCCGCCGAGTTCCGGCTACAAGTACTGTAAAGGGTTCTTTGGGAGTAGTCGATTTGAAAATGGAGTAGGAGTAGGAGCCGCTTCGCGCGAAGAACCCGAGTTTAAGAGCCCACTCCATCTGAACCTACACACCGCTAGTATGGATACGACGGTGGCGAGGTGAGGTTTGTCTAGGTCTTGGAGCGGATGTTTTTGCACACCTATTGCGTGGCGGGCCGGATCTGGAGAGACTGGTTGAGGAAGACCTTTTTACCTCTCTAGCCGGACTCCCTTGACCCATCGCCTTGCACCGTAGATTCATACGTTTGCCACTCCTGAACTCATTGCCCCCAGATTCCTACACACCTTTATATTCCTCTACCCACCTTTTTCCTTCCTAGAACTTCCTCTCCTTCCTTTCCCCAAATCTTAATGATACATTACACTCATACCGACATGTTCACATTGTTACTTAGAGTAAAGTTTTTTTTTAAATGTCTAAGTAATGTTACAATATTTCCGTTCACTGTTAGTTTATTGTTTTGTTTTTTTTTTTTGCATTAGCTCCACACAGGAGGCCCTGAGAAAAATAATTTCCCTCAGGGCCTATGCCATCTTAGGGGATGCTGGGTGCAGGATTTTTTTTTAAGGAAAGGAAGTTCTGGGAAGGAAATAGGTATGAAGGGTGGGTAGGGATCTGGGGGTCAATGTGTCCAGGAGTGACGGTCGTACGAATCCATGCCTCCAACTGCAGAGGGATTCTGGCTGGAGAGGTCAATAGACCTCCCTCGACTAGTCTCTCTCGATCCGGCCCGCCACGCATCGGCTGCCAAGACCTGGACAAACACCATATCATGAACCCGGGCACTCCTGCTAAGTCACCATTTGGTTCATATCCAAAAGTTATTTTTGAAACTTATTAATAAACGTACTTAATCATCAAAACTTATCTTTTTTTTACTCATCAGCAGTGAAATATTTAATTTACATTTATTAGCCCATCTGAGACCGTACATTACCCACTCCTATTGGCGTATAAGATTGGTTATACGAATAGCAAATTAATACTTTGTATTATGATTTAATGTCAAATATGGGTTGCAGCTATATTTGTATTAAAAAGTGCTAAATCTTCAGAAGATTAATCATTCCAGGTGTCGGTGAATTTCGAAATCAATGATTGCATCTCTTTAGTAATATCCATGCAATCATTATGTGAAATTATAATTATTGCTAAACGTACAAACCTTGTGAGGTGTTCCTTACTCAAATGTGGGATGATGACAGATTTGCATATACCTACATACAAGGGGAATCCTTGAAATTAAAATCGTATTTTCCACAAGCCAAAGCGCTAAGTGCATGGTGACATCAAATTGTAATGTAAAGTAATGTGAAATAATACTCTGTGCAATCATTTTTATTTTGCAGGTATGCACCTACGTACTTTAGCCTCCATGGTTGAAGGTGACCTCTCGACTAGCAATCCAAAGGTCGTGGATTCAAATCCCGGCGTGCGCAAGTAAATTTTATTTGATTGATTTGTGTTACTCACAAAATGAATCATTTCAAATCACTAGGTATATTTCGACATTTTCCAGATTGGAAGATATCGCCCTGGTGTAAGCCCACCATTCAGAATTGAAATGTTTCTTTAGCGGTGTTACTTGACCAGATCTGAAAAGACAGATACTTCCCCACCTTAGAGTACGATTAAAAGTAAGGAGGTACCGAAACCGGTAGACAGTGAATGTATACCAATAAGGTGACTTAAAACCGAGCATTTTCTTTTCATTTACATAATAATATATCTTAACCCGTCTGCTTGTTTAGGAATAAATACATACCAAAACACGTAATCGCGTTATACTTTCGTAAGACCAAAAACGTCCCGAGCGACCTTACATTTAAAAGCTATATGTCTCTCTTCCTCTCAAGCAAAAATATGTATTTGTCTTTTAACCAGAAAGAGAACGAAATAGTGCTTCTTTTTGTCTTCGAAATATAAAAGCTATCTTGCATAGATATTTTACAATCTCGATCCAAAGTGACGGTTTCTGAATTTACGTGCGAAACTGAGGCTTCCGATTTGCGAGGTGCGAATATATTGAACCAAGCAGACGGGTGAATCATTATTTGGTAATGTATTTACACTTCTAATGATAACTTCTAACAACTGCAAAAAAGGCCCATTAATTAATCATTTAGCGATTTTTCACGGTCACTCTTAATATTTCTTCAGAACTGTTTGATGCCATATTTCATTTATTTCTTAACATGTTTATTGAAAAAAATAATGTTACATCACTTGCAGAAATATATAAATTATATAGTAATGGTTTTCAGTTGATTAGTCACACATCTCCGAAAAATCGGAATTTTGAGTAAGCAGGTATTTATTTGTAAAGGGCACCCTCTATATAAACACCACCGAATCAATGATAATGCAGTGAAATACATGTAGTGAAAATAAATTTAAAATAGATTCGCTGTTTGAACGTGTCCCAAAGTTATCTTGTTATTTTAATTTTTATTGTAAACTGCTTATGTCATAAACAGCGCCTGCTCTCAACGCAAGGGTTCCTTGTGAGAGAGGCACAGACCATCACTAATGTTATGTAATTAATGAAGATGAACAAATAAAATAAATAATTAGACAAACTCATTGTAAAAGCCACTTTACTTATTTTCTTTGTGTATAAAAATAACTACTAAAATTTGGACAACCTTGATCGGGTTTTTGACAGTTTTTTTTTTACATGAGCTCCACACAGGAGGCCTTGAGAAAAATAACTTCCCTCAGGGCCTATGTCATCTTTGGGGATGCTGTGTGGAGGGTTTTTTTAAGGAAAGGAAGGAGAGGAGAGTTCTGAGAATGAAAAGGGTTTAAGGAGTGGGTAGGAATCTGGGGTTCAGTGTGTCCTGGTCATCCGTCTCCAAGACCTAGACAAACCTCACCCCATGAACCCGGGCACCCCTGCTAAATCACCAAACGTAGCGAACCACTTGGGGTGACCTACGGCCTATGACCTATGTTGGTTATCCAATAAAGTGTTTTTTTTTATTTTGTAGTTTTTTTCTAATTATACGGGAGAGTCCATGGTAAACTTTTAAATGCAAGAAGAAAGCTCGGTCTTCTCTATAGATAGAATGAGTTTTAGAGGAAGTGTAATTTGGTGATAGGTTCAGCGCTACATGATTTAAAATAAAGAACGCCGAGTGATTTTAAATAAAGAAAACTTGTAGGTTGTATTTTTTCTGATTTTTAATAGATATGGTTGATTTCATCATGAAATAATCACTAATGGTACAACATAATGCCAGAGTTAAAATTTCATGTAGGCCCACACAATTAACAATATTATTAGATGTTCAGATAAATTAAAATATTCACCGGCTGTCTGAAAGTTGGTGTAATTTGAATAAGTAAGGTCCACTAATTAAAATTAAAAATATATTATGATGTAAACCGTTAGGCCGTCACTTGTTAATTATTACGTGGAAAATAAAATAACAGTTACAAACCTACGCACTGGTTGATACCTACTTTAAATATCTACCAGGTGAAAGCAAAGAAATTCAGAGGAAGACACACGACAAAAATGTATGTATTCTTAGTGTGCCTTATATTGCAATGAATAGAGATAATAGGAATAAAAATCGCTTGGCAAACGGAGTCTAGAGATCACTATATCAAACGCAAAAGTGGTTTTCACGTATTGTGGATAATTTTGTAAAAAATAAAAATAGGTTACCAATGAAAACTACCACAGATAATTTTAGTCATAAAATTATTTTTTAAATGTTGTTTCTTTTTTAATGAAAAAAATACATGTTTTAGTAGTTGACGCTTATATTTTTATAAATTAATTAACAATTTTATTTTAATATGATAATGAAAGGGGTAGGAAGACTTCAATTTATCTTAAATATATTTTTTGTGTTTGTTACGTAAACCGATTCTTAGTAAAGATGAATCGAAAATAGTGATTCAGCATTAATCTTCGCCTTCAGAATGTCGCCGCTTGAAATGGCTTAAATCATGTTAATTGTCTATCTAACCATCACCCGTTTCTCCGCAGGGTGAAGCAGAGAGGAAGAGGACGGACCGCTAAATAGCTCGGCCTTGGCACAACCTACTTGGAAAGATATTCCTCCCTCAAATTCATATCATGCATCGTCTCATACATACCTACCCTCCAATTGTCCGGACTCTTGACATATCCCGACTCAAGTATTTGATTCACTTGATCATGCCATGTCTTTCTCGGGCATCTCCAATATATTGAACTTACACTAATTTTTTATTAACTTTATGAACATGCCAAACCATCGGAGCGTCGCTTTCTTAATCTTACTCACATTATTATACTTATATTATTCTCGCATTCTAACACAATCTCGACATTTTTTACGCGGTCATGCATACGTATTTTACACCCATAGGCCTCGGAGATCTCCTTTCTACAAGCATTCAGAATACTGCAGTCAGTTCAAAACTGAACATTTACTAACAGTATCAATTAAATTTAACAAATATACGGAATTCAAAGCCCTTAAAAGCAAATTTTTCGCAATTGCATTATAGTAGTCCAAGAGAGAGGTCGTGCGTGTGTCATTGACGATAATTCCCTCCCTTCTCTGTTGTGATTCTTCTCTGAAAACGAAAGACAAAAAATACTAGAACGATGACGTCACGTCCGACCTATATCTGGAACTACTATACGTTAGGCGTGTTAATAATTAACTTTAATGACTTTTTGAAAATTCTGTTCTTCCTTAGAATCGTTTACTGAACAAACTATAACAATCCAATTTTCTTTAAATGTGGAAAGGGATTGTTCGGTTTAACTGCAGCCGCAGGCTCTCAGCCCTCTGCCGCCAATCTCTGCTACTCGTATGTCAGAAGTCAGTACCTTGCGTGTCCTGAGTAATCATCCCTTTGTGTGTTGCTTCTGCTATGAAATAAGGAATACGAATAATTTATTGGGAAACTTAATAAACTGCTTTTGTAATCTTCGCACGAACGAAAATTGTGTTTGGTAAAAAGCTTTCAAGTGGAATATCGAGTTCATTGTCGCTGAAATCTTTGCAGAGTTAAAAAAATTTTTCGGTTTTTTTCATTATTTGTTCAATAGACATTGGAAAAATCGTTCAAATTGATAAATGATCAATTTATATTTATAAAGACTATAAAATTTATAGCGCAGACCCACGAAAATTTTATCTTTTTTACTTGTACTGTCGTGTAGAATCACCTCTCAAAGTTTGTCCACTTTACCCCCGGACATCTTGTATAGTACAAAAAAGAAATAAAAATATTATTTATTTATTTACACGTATACGGCACAACACGTGCCATTAACACAATTTTGACATACTTATAAATAGTACAACAACATGAACAATAACAGTTTAGTAAAATTTAAGAAAAAAGGTAAAAAGTAAGGTAATAAGTAGTGAATAAAAGAAATAATGTATAAAAGTAAATTATAAAGTATAAAGTATTAAAGTACAAACTATAAATTATTTAAAGGTAAAAGTAAAAATAATGATTTAAAGGGAGAAATAAAACAATAAAAAGTAAAATGTATAAATATAAGATACCTATCTCATTTATTTATTTATTTATACTGGGTTTTACAGATGTTTACACTTACGTGAAAACTATCCAGTTATAAAAACTCAGTTATTTCACATTTATAAAAATCTACAATTACATACAATTAAATACAGATACATACAATTACAAAAAACAAAAACATCACAAATAAAAATACAGAATTATATACAAGGTCACTCAAGTAACACATTACAATGAGTGGTAAGAGACAGATGTGAGGCATGCATAGAGAGACAATTCACACAATATAATTAGTTAGTTATTATTTTTTTTTGAACCCGTACAAATTATCAACGAAAATATCCACTTCAGCACACTCTATCTTGTTAAATAGTCGACACATCTGGGTCAGAGGGCTAAAGTATGCGATATTATTTTTAAATGTATTCATGTGAAAAATGTTATGGCGTCTTAAACAATAGGTGTCTGGAGACATTTATTTCAATACTGACTTAATTTTACAAAAAATTTTAAGATCATCAGCGAAAAAAGCATAATCACAGTTTAATTTCGAGCAAAGGTCGTTTATGAATATAAGAAAAAGCAGGGGGCCAAGATGTGAACCCTGTGGTACACCAGAAGTTACAACTATAGGGGATGATTTGTATCCATTAATAAGAACTAATTGAGTTCTGTTATACAAATATGATTTCACCCAGCGCAATAGGTCTCCATGTATTCCAATTTGTTCGAGTTTTTTATTAAGATGGTGTGGTTAACTTTATCAAAGGCTTTTTGGAAATCAGTATAAATTGTATCTACTTGTAATCTTTCATTAAAATAATTACACACATAATTACAAAATTCCAAAAGATTTGAGTTGATCTCATGCTATTAAGAATAGGTAGGAACCTTTTTTGCTTTCCTGAATTTATCATTTAATTAATCAATTTGTAAAATTTTCATGTAAAAGCCCACTAGGGCGTAAATAAATATATAAATAAAATAAAAAATAAAATAATAATCGTCTACAATTTTGAACCAAAATGACAATTCAATAAATTGAAAGTAAATCCGAGTTCTGGAGAACATTGAACCAGCATTACCTACAGACAGAAACACAACATAAGTCTTTTAAGTATTTTTGATAATACATAATACTAGTATATCCGTAATATTCTAGTCACTGTGTTTAAATTAACTGTAGAGTTTATTTTGTGTATATATTTTTTTCTATTTATGTAGGCGTAGTGCAGCGGTAAGGCGCTTGACTCGCATTCCGAAGGTCGCGGGATCGAATCCCGGCGTGGCAAAAAAAATTTATTTGATTAATTTGTGTATTTCACAATTTATTCATTTAAAATAATGTAAAGTACATTTGCGGCACGTTTCAGAGTAGAAGATACTCTCAGTATCGCCTTGGTGTAAGACCACCATTCAAAAATGAAACGTTGCCTGAAATGGCTTTAGCCGTGTTCGGTGACCAGATCTGAATAGCCAGGTACTTCCCCATCTTCCTCTTCCATATCTCCTTCCCTCCCCATACCTTTAGCCCCACAACATACCCTAACTGGGGATGTCATAGTCTCACTGGCTCCAGACGGGAGCAGTTGGGACTCTTGTGCGGTATTCATATAAAAAAAAAAAACCAGCACCCACATAATGTACATAATAACATAACATAAAGTAATGAACATGTAAAGTGTTCACAAACACAATATATTATGTACATTCTTGAAAATATTATGTTTATTTACTGTATGACTTACATGTACGTCATTTGGGGCCTTACGACCGATTTATATCTGTCGTAAGGCCCCAAACGGGACCGGGTTCTAGGCCTCTTGGTCGCAGGCTCCATTTAGAAAAAAATCTTTCCAAAATGTAAATGCCTAAAGCTGGCCAATCTTACCTACTAGCGTCATTTCGCCACTTTCCCACGAACCATGGCGCCTAACACTACAATTTTCGATAATTTCTATTGACATCGTAGATAATGTAAAGGCCGGTATATTTTTTCCCATAGTTATTGAACAAAAACTTCGTTTCGTGTTATATATACCGAGATGAATGGTTCGGATTAACTTTTCCATAACGAACGACTCTATAACTTACACCGCCTTTAAAGATTCCATCTGTTTCCCATCAGAATAGAGCATAAACAACTCATTGTTTTAATTTTAAAGTAACATCTTGATACAAGTACTTTAACAGATTTTATTATACGAGTAGGTGCTATTAAAGTATTTCATTACACACAACTCTACTAGATACTATTAATTCTGTGAACAGAATAGACCTCGCGTCTAAAAAAGTATGTTTTTAACTTTGTCTTATTTTAAAAAAATGAAATAATAATTTCCTCTGAAATCAGGTACACAGTAATCAGGTATTAAAGTAGGTACACTTTAATATCTGCATACCAAGGTTCGTAGAAAATGCATTTAATAAGGTTAGCTCATCGAGGGGGAAGGGCGGTGATTGGCTAAAAATTCGTGACGTAGCTTAGAGTCCAAGTTACATTGGGAGATTTGAATTAACTGCAACAAAGTTGGCAGTGTTTAAAGGGAAGGGAAGGTGATTACATATTTTTCCAAAGAAACAATACCTTTTTCTTCATTCAGGCAGGTAGGTACCACAATATTTTAAAAATGCGAATAAGAAAGTCCACATAAACAGACGGCTTCATTTTCTAAAAATTTACTATATTTAAAAAAAGAATCGTTACTGAAACATTAAAACGTCCACCATTTTGAAATGGAAACGCAACGTACAAACAAATTGTCAGAAAGACGAAATGCAATAAAAAACTACCCGTAAAAAACTAAGTTTTTTATTACAACACATCTATTTAGCTAATATCAAAGTGTGCTGTAATGTGCTAATATCACTGTATTTATGTGCGTGAGTGCCTCCAGAAGTTAGAATGTCCTATAGTTTGAATGTCAAAAGTTGATAGAATGTTTAATTGTCATCAATAATGCGTCTATCTGCCGAGTTTCAGCTTGATTGAATGTCGGGAAGTGGGTTAATTTTGACTTCCAAGATTTGCGTTCATTTAATTCAAAACAAAATCAAATAGATATTATTTACAAAAGTTAAAACATTACTTCTCTACGTTCAGTCATCAATAATAAATTGGTACATTTTGTAATTTAAATCATCTCTTTTTTGTACATAGGTTTTTTAACAAATATTATTTAAGCCGCCGCTGCCCGAATTTCTATCGATTTCTTACATATCTTCTTTAAACATTTGAAGTTTTTAAGCTCTTAAAAAATATATGTTGTTTTTGAAGATAATATCTAGACATTCCCCGCGCCGAAACGCAAATTATATAAAATTCCCTCGACAGAAAAAAATCGCAAAGTATGCTCCAAAAATTATTATGAACACGTTTTTTCAGTTATTTTATAAGTTATATGTATGAAAAATTCACAATGTTTCTTTAAATGCTGTTTAAGACAACCCCCGCGAGATTTTTGCTCTATTTTAAACGAGTCGTGTTTTATTAAACATTTTCACAATTTTCGCATCGATTTTGTCACTTTAAATACCAGCGCGCTCCTCTAACATTCGTAATTTCATATCTCTCCATCTTCTTCTTTTTGAGCCCGGTTGCGGCGCCTTCAAACAATATCGAAATTCAATAGAAGATGTATTTAAAAAAAGTTAAAACATTACTTCTCTACGTTCAGTCAATAATAATGAATAGGTACATTTTGTAATTTAAATTGTCACTTTTATATACACAGTTTTTTAACATTTGTGATTTAAGCTTCCTCTATGGATTTAAGTCTCTCTGTTTCTAGTTACAAAGTTTCGATCAAATCACAATAATTAATTCAAAGAAAGTGGAAGATTTTTGTTGTTAGAAACTCGTTTTCTGAATATTTGATTATACTAAAGCACATACAAGAACTATTGCATTCTGGAGAAATGAACAACATATGTTAATATTAAACCGGTTCCTGGTTTATAAGAATAATCACTTATTAAGGCTGGTAATAAACCTTGTAACGATACTTATGAATTGGAACACGAGTAAATATGTTGAAACTATTATTTTAATCATTTTAATGAGTTCCGATAATGCATGGTCAGATTGGTTACTCTCTCATTCATAAACACGGCCATTTTTATCTGCGTATCGGTGAATCATGACGTTATAAAAAATCTGACAATTCAATCGACGCGTTTTTTTACCACATCAATAATATTTGCTATCAAACTGCAATTCATTAAAAATTACATTATTGTTTTTAACTCAATAAGTAAAACCGTAAATTTTAATATTTTCAACCTCAATCGAAAATCTGAAAACAGAAAAATCAGTAAAAGATATGTAAAAAAAGGATATTTTGATTTTGCTGTTTTCAGATTTTCGATTGAGTTTCGCTGATATTGTAATCATTAAAAATTATTATTTTTATTACGGACCAGATTTAAATGTCCGGGTTAAATTTTCCCCACAGGAAAAACTAAACCCTTTCACACACTTCCCCAAATGATCATCTAGTCAATCCACGCTATGCAATTGCACTATATAAGTATTATAAATACAAAACAATACAAGAACAACATGTCAACCTACCAGAGACCAAATGGGAAAATAATTCACCGACTCCAGATATTTTCATATCAGAGGGTTCGGCTCTGTGGAATTCCTAATTTGACCTATAAATCCTACTGATACCTCAAAAAAAAAATTAAATTAATTAAAATTAAATTAATCCCTCCTTAAAAATTATTATTTAATTTTAAAATTATTATTATTATTTAATTAAAAATTACGTAACTCGTTTTTAACTCAAAAGTTTTCCACGAGCTCTGTAAAACTATGCCATCCCGATTTGGTGAATGTTGTGAAGTTGAATGAAATTTTTAGGGACGGGGGAGGGGGATAAAAGGAAATTACCTTAGTTATTCAGATCTAGTCACTAAATATGATCTCAAGTAAAGTTTCTATTAAAACTGGGGGATTCTCCACTTTCTACCCTTCACTCTGAGACGATTTGGAAAGATTTTCCATGTTTTTTTCCCTCCAGCAACATGGGTATCTGTAAAGCAGTCTTTACTCCATCCTCTTCTTAATAAGTCCCTTCACACAGCATCCCTAAAGATGGCATAGGCTCTGAGTGAAATTATTTTCCTCAGAGCCTCCCGTGAAGAGTTAATGTAAAAATAAAAATAATAAATTATCACATCCCTCCATTATATCTACTAATGTATGATCTCTTCAACAGATGGCAAGCATAGAAGTGTCTCTGTCAATGACGCCCCGGAGGCGCAAGAGCAGCCTGCTGGGGCGCTGCGCCCCGCTGCCCCCGCAGGTCCCCGCACCGCCCCACTTGCCCCCGCAGCACCCGGACCCCATTGATCCCCTTAGGGCGCACCTCAAGGACAAGGAGCACATGATTCAGAGGTCGGTGGAAAGACACATTAATTTGTAGAAGATAGGAATCTTGTAGGCCACACGTAGTCATCTATGAATGAATGCCGTTCTCACCGTAATTCGGTACATTTCTGATTGTGGACAGCCAGACACACAAATGTGTTCATTCTGGAAGAGCTAGGCTTTTGACCTTTTGAAATATTGGCATACAGAGCTACGGGCCAAAAAGGCTCCCTTCTCTTTCATCATGAATTTATAATAATGGTTGTTGAAAAATTTGTTTATTTGATTGTTTGTGAAAAGTTCTTTGCATGGGGACATAGCTGCAATACAGGGAGGTAAGTTTTTATGGAGGATTTGTTTAGGTTTTTTATGTGGTACGTTTTCGTCGTACCGGGCTAGGCAGTTTATGGACGCGTTTTCATGGGTGGGAATTTCCGCATAAAATGTTTCCGCGAGACTTAAGATGTGTTTTTTTTAATAAGGGGATTTCAGAATCTTTGTGGAGTTTGGATACCCTTATCGACCAGGGCCTGGAATGTTTGAAGTTTTTTCAAATGAGACTCTGAAGCTTGGGCCCAGATGGGGCTTGCGTAAGTTAGTTCTTGCCTTATCGTTAATTTGGAAGAGCTACGCATCCACAATAGACTTTCACTGTCTGCCTGCAAGGTAACTACTTTATTATTTTAAAATTCTTCGGACACGTTGCTCGCTAAACCGAGGACTCCAACTTGTAGAAACTCATAGTCACTGTAAAAGCGCTTGGCAGGAGATGCAGAGAAAGGTCACTAATGCGATGGAGTGATCGAGTATCATTGGCGTCCGTTAAAAAAATCATGATAAGTGGAGGAGCTATGTCCACCATGGAAATTGGAGTGGGGGTCACGATCCTCAGCAATAAAGAATCTACTTAAGAAGAAGACTGATTTTGGGCAATTTTACCGAAATTCATTAAAACTCCCGAATTTTATCAAAATCTAATGGCATTCATTAAAATCAATCTAAATCTATTGAAATTCATTAAAATCTACCAAAATTCATTGCAACGAATGAAACCACTGAAATTCATTAAAATCTACTGAAATTCATTGAAATTAACCGAAATCTACTCAACTTAATTAAAATATACCGAAATTAGCTAAAATCGACCGAAATCCACCGAAGGGTACCGCCGCCCCGGGAACCATTTCTTGGATAACCAACACCACTGCCATAGGTCAACCCAAGTGGTTAGCTACGTGGGGTGCCCAGGTTCATGGGGTGAGGTTCGTCCGGGTCTTGGCGGTGGATGCGTCTGCCCACCAACTACATGGCAGGCCGGATCGGGAGAGAATGTTTGAGGGAGTCCCTTTGACTTCTCCAGCCGTACTCTCTCGGAACATCGCCTTGCATCGCAGTAAGAGGGATGGATTCATACGTCCGTCACTCCTGGACACACTGACTCCCAGATTCCTACCCACCCCTAATACTCTTTTCCTTCCCTGAACTTCCTCTCCTTCCTTTCCTAAAAAGTTCCTCCACACAACATCCCCAAAGATGTCATAGGCCCTGAGGGGAATTATTTTCCTCAGGGCCTCCGGTCAACAGCGGTCGTTTTTCCTCTGGTCCTAAAAACAGAAAAATATTCTGGCCTCCTCGGCCCTGGAGATCCCGGTTGTTTTTCCTTCTCCACGAAGGAAAAAAAAACTGCAAGCCACGCTTGCCTTAGTCCTCTCGCTCCTGGTCGCAAATTATTGTTGTCGTGTGGCAACAAAATAAAAACTGCCCTGAGGGGCATTATTTTCCTCAGGGCCTCCTGTGTGGAGCTTAAGTAAAAAAAAAAATCTACCGCAATTCAGCATATTTTTAGATTATTCCTTCCAACATGGGACTTTCAATGAAGAAATATATACCAAAAATGAATATATATAGAAATAGATGAATTTGCGGATATTGAAGAAGTTAATATACACCAATTCATGAATGCGCAAAATCACTCTCATTTTTGTATGAAGGATAATATATATCTCAATAAAGATTACAGTTGTGATAACGAAAAATCGTGTTAAAATAAAATAAGACTTATTCATATTTTTCCTAATGAATTCGCCATTAATACTTAATAGGTAACATAATACAAGATTAATGTTTAGCGCTAATGCAAAACTGACCGGTAATGGCGGCATTTCATATTTATTCATTTGATTGTAACAAATCACTCCTCGTCGGCTTCTCCACAATGAAAGCCGGTAAAGCCTCATAATGGAAACTGTTGAGAGGCTCCATGATAGAGTGTCCCATCTGGTATTCTAACCACAACCTTTCAACTTATCTTGACTATAACTTAGCGCGTACGATTATAAAGTTACAAAGCCATTACTGCCATCTGCTTATCCTCGTTGAAAGCAAACGTTGCCGAGATGTAGTGTTACTGTTTTAGTATTTATTTTATTAGTAGTGGATAACTTATTTAATATGTTTTGCGTTGCATTTTCTACGTGCCTTAAAATTAATGTTCCCTGGGAAATTAATAGAATTTTATGAAGACTGTTGGATGTAGTAAGAAAAAAATGTCTCAACTGCCTCTGGAGCCAGTGATGCAAAGTCATCTACAATAAACTGGGGTATGTTTATTTATTTATTATTTATTATGAATTAACGCCGATTAACGGCTTTTAAATGGGAATTGCAATAATTTGAAAGAATATACATAGTTAAGAAAAGGTGAGTCTTTGTGAATCTGCTAGAGATGTATGTGGAATAAGTACGCAAGGTAGGAAGAAAGGTGACGCATGGTGGGATGACGAGATCAAAGCACTGGTCTCAGAGAAGAAGAAAGCATGGTTACGTCTGATAGCGGCTGGCACTGATTCTAGCGAAGAGAGAGATAGAGCGAAAGAAGTTTATAAGGGATGTAAGAAAAGAGTCAGTGTTGGAGTGAAAGAACGAAAGAAACGCCTGGAAGAGGAAGAGGGAATAAAAATGACAAAACACTTCCAAGAAAACATTAAACTGTTTTGGAAGGAAGTCAAAAGGTCCCGGAGTGGTTCAGAGAACGGAAGCCGGAAAGTCATAAAATCGAAAGATGGAAAAATGTTGACGAATGAGGAAGAAATAAAAGAGAGATGGATGAAATATTTTGAGGAGGTTTTCGAAAGCAATCCGGGTGACAGTGAGGCCAGCAGTGAATCGGGTATGAACGATGACGGAGTGAATTCAATCAAAATCAGCGTGGATGAAATAAAAAAATCGATAAAATGCATGAAGAATGGTAAGGCTGTTGGTTTCGACAATATTGCTGCCGAATACTTTAAAGGAGATAGCCATATTATTCTCACATGGTTGTGCAAACTTTTTAAACAGTGTTTAGAGGAGGGTTACACGCCATTAGATTGGAGAAGGGCTGTAATCATGCCGTTATACAAAGGTAAAGGGTCACGTATGGAATGTGGAAATCATAGGGCTATTAGCCTGCTAAGTTCAGTCGGCAAGCTGTACGGAAGAATATTGATTGAAAGGGTAAGAATGGAAACAAAGGATAAAATATGGGATGTGCAAGGTGCCTTTATGAGTGGAAAGGGATGCATGGACCAGATTTTCTCCTTGCGTATGCTTACTGAGAAGTTTCTGGCGAAAAACCAGAAACTTTTCTGCGCCTTTGTAGATCTACAAAAAGCGTACGACCGAGTCGACAGGAAAAAGCTATGGAAGGTTTTGTCCAAGTATGGAGTGAATACAAATCTCATACAGGCAATTGCGTCTCTGTACGAGGGAAGCGTTGCGTGTGTTAGGGTGAACGGTGGTTTTACGGGGTGGTTTGACATCACAAAAGGTGTCAAGCAAGGCTGCGTAATGTCACCATGGTTATTCAATCTATAAATGGATAATTGTATGCAAGAATTGAAAGAGGTGGGATTGGGCGCGAAATTGAGTAATCTGAAAATATGTTGCCTGTTGTATGCTGATGATGCGGTGCTGATTTCTAACACTATGGAAGATCTACAGTCTCTCGTATCTAGGATGAACGAAGTATGTATGAAGAATGAGCTAATGATGAATGTAAGTAAGTCTAAAGTCATGGTGTTTGAAAGGGAGAGTACGAAAACAGTATGCAACATAGTTGTGAATGATGAATATTTGGAGCAGGTGGATGAGTTTGTGTATCTGGGTAGTATGTTTACGAGAGATGGGAAGGCTGAAAGAGATATTGAAAGAAGGGTGAATGCCGGTAACTCCATTAATGGTGGACTGAATGCCGTTGGCGCTAATAAAAAACTGTCAAAAAAAGCGAAGCTAGCAGTCCACAATGGAGTCCTGGTACCTACCCTGATGTATGGCAGTGAGGCATGGAACTGGCAGAGGAAGGATGAAAGTAAACTGAATGCTGTTGAAATGAGATCCCTGAGACGTATGTGTGGTAAAACAATGTATGATCGTGTGAGAAATGTGGATATCCGCAAAGAATGTAAGGCTGATGTAAGCATAATGAGTAAGATTAAGAAAGGAACCCTCAGATGGTTTGGGCATGTAGAACGAATGAAGTAGTGTAAGAAGAATATACGACGCGAATGTGAATGGTAGAAGAAGTCGGGGACGCCCGAGGAAGACATGGCACGATCAAGTGAATCAGATACTTGAGTCGGGTTATGTCAAAAGTCAGAATAATAGAAGAGAATGTATGAGACGATGTATGAATGTGAGTGAGGCAAAGAGTGTGTGCCAAGACCGAGTTGTTTGGCGGTCCGTCCTCTCTGCCTACCCCTGCGGGGAAACGGCGTGATGGTTAGTTAGTTAGTTAGTTAAGAAAAAAAAAATTATATGACAAAAAATTAAAGAGCACATATTGGAGTGACAGTATAAATCAAAAATTGTAAGCTATTATAGATACAAACATGAAGAAAAAGAAAACCCCATACACATGAAATGTGTAGAAGATATTATGAACTACAAAATTACTACGTAAAGTACGTAGTAATAAGTTTAAAAATTCCAGAAATAAACATTGATGAAGAATATAAACATACAAAGTATATTAGATTATAATCTAACTGAGAAGCGCTGACAAACAGCTTTAATTAAATAATGTTTGTATTTTTGTTATTATTTTCAATTTATATCATATCATCAACAACATATTTATTACCAAGTATATGCAGGCGATTTATTATGGCATATAATTCAGCATTAGATCCTGTATTATTACAATGGTAAGGTAATTTGTGACGAACTGATCGACTCGGTAAATGAAAACATATTAACGAAAGAAGTTCAGGAGAGTTCAACAAGTTATTAACAATTTTAAATAAATCAGAACAAATTCTTCTTTCTTTTAATGTATCAAGCCCCAGTAGTTGTAACAGGGAGAAGTGATTAATGTTTTCGAATGATATTCCCAATTTAAAATTAATGTGACGTAAGAATTTATATTGGACACGCTCAAGGGAATATTCATGTGTACTGTAATATGGATTCCAAATGGTGGAATTAAATTCTAGTTGGCTTCTAACAAGAGAACTGTGTAGTAAGTAGTTTGACAATTTTTAAATTTTTAAAATCCTTCAAAATTCGTAAGATAAATCCCAACATTTGCATAGCTTTACCGGATATATTATTAATATGTTTAATAAAAGTTAATTTAGTGTCAAAGGTAATACCAAGGTCTCTTATTTTCCACCACGTACGCATGTTTTCTAGATCTGAGCAAGGCCTTCGACAGGGTTTCTCACCCTCTACTATGGGGTAAACTAAGGGAAAGAGGCATATCACCGGCGGTGATACATATCCTCGACTCGTGGCATAGACAGCAGGAAAACTTAGTAAGGTGGAAAGATGGACTCTCCGAACCTTTCCTCCTGAAGAGCGGCGTTAGACAGGGAGGATGCATGTCCCCGATATTGTTCAACCTGTACATGGACGAACTCACCGACAGGCTAAACAATGCAGGGGTAGGCTGCCAAATTGGAGGACAGTTCCTGAACAACATCAGTTATGCGGACGACATGGTATTGATGGCACCATCCATAAGGGGCCTACGTATTCTATTAAAGATCTGCGAAGAGTTTGCTGAAGAAACAAACATGCAATACAACCCCACTAAAACGGCTCTACTGGTCGTAAGATATGGACAAGGACCAAAAAATATTCCTCCAGCTACCCTGAATGGTGTGAACCTGCAGGTGACTGAAGGAACTAAATACCTTGGACACATAATCACCAGTAATCTGATGGACGATGACGACATCGATAGGCAAAGAAGAGCTCTCAGTGTAAAAGCTAACATGCTCAGTAGAAGATTCCGCCTTTGCAGTACTGCTGTAAAAAGGACGCTCTTCCTTTCCTTCTGCGCAACACTGTATACGTGTGAACTCTGGGCAAACTACAAGAAGAGTAGTATAGAAAGACTTCGGGTTCAGTATAACAACGCCTTCCGCATAATGTTTGGTCTCCCCAGATATTGCAGCGCTTCCCGGATGTTCACGGAGGGGCGAGTTCCTGGCTTTGCAGCCCTTATTAGATCCAGGGTGGCAGGAATTAGGGAAAGGATAACCAGCTCTGGAAACATCCTCGTCATGGAAGCCCGCCTCAGTCCATCATCCAGTATTGATGCACACTGGAGAAAAATACTGGCTCCTTACGTGCTCACAGAATCCTGAAAGCTTAATATTATTATTTCATTTGTTTTTCCTTTTACTACTATTAGCTTATTATCTTTTTTTTGTTTCGTGTACATTCATATCCACCTTCTTTTTCTTTTTTTTTCTTTTCAAATACTTTGTACATGTATGTGTATATTACCCTTATGGAATGTGTGGGATTGCACTCTCCTCCCCACATACTGGAATAAACACTTATTTATTTTTATTTATTTTTATTTCAACAACAGATAATAAAGTGTGATTATTGAGAAAGTAAGTGAACAACAATGGGTTTTTTTCCTGTGGAATCTCATAACTTGGCACTTTTTTACACTGAGAATTAATTTATTTTTAAAACACCAATCGGAAAAGCAATTTAGATTAGATTGTAGGGACAAACTGTCCTCAATATTATCAATAATTTTGTATAACTTCATATCATCTGCAAACATTAAAATAAGAACATAGGTGAATATACTGAATATGTTAGTTATGTCGTTAATAAATAATTTAAAAAGTATAGGACCGAGATGCGAACCTTGGGGTACGCCACTGGTAGCTTCAAATGTGTAAGATAAATAATCATATAAACGGACAGTTAACTGACGCCTTAATAAGTAATTCTTAAACCAGACTAATAGGTTCCCTTTAATGCCAAGTTTCGAAAGCTTGTTAATAAATATCTTATGACAAACCTTATCAAACGCCTTACTTAAGTCGGTATATATAGAATCAACTTATTGTTTATTGGAAAGTGCATTTGAGATGAAATTTTCATATAATGTTAGGTTAGTCAAAGTTGATCTGCCAGAGCCAAAGCCGTGTTGACAAGTTGTGATACACGAGTTTAAAATGAAGCTGATTTTATTAAGGATCAATTTTTCGAATAGTTTTGGTATAGACGATAGAATACAGATAGGCCGATACTTTTCAACAACGGATTGATCACCACTTTTAAATATAGGAGTTAAGTAACTATGTTTCCATGTTTGTTGAAAAGATCCTGTAGAGAGTGATTTGTTAAACAGTATATTAAGTGGAACGGATAAACTATCAGCGCAATTTTTAAGAAAGATAGAAGGCATTTTGTCAGGTCCAGAGCTTGTTTTGGGTTCAAGGGCTTTAATACAGACTATAATGTCTTGAATGTTAATGTGAATTTGAGATAGGTCTAAATTTATATCCGAATTGAAGTGAGGAATTAAATAATCTGGGATATCTGGTTCATACACGTCCTTAAAATAATCAGCAAAAATGTTAACAATTTCTGTGAGACTAAAGGAATTGGGGAGAGGTAGATGTGAAAGAGGTAATTATTAAGTGCCATCTAGAAGACGGCTTTGCCATGAATCTAGTGACAATGGGACACTAAGCTATTTGGTGCACTTAATGCCGTCTACGACAAAAGCCTTCTCGTGCCCTAAGTGCCATCTGGGACGCTTGACCTTTTGATATCCTAGGTGTCACCTGGTACTATTGCCATCTGGGACCCTTAGTCATTTCATGCACTAAGTGCCATCTGAAACACTTGTCCTTTTCACGCGCTAAGGGACAGCGGGACACTAGCTATTTCATGCACTAAGTGCCGACTGAAACACTTGTTCTTTTTATGTGCTAAGTGACAACGGAACACTAGCTATTTCATGCACTAAGTGCCATCTGAAACACTTGGCCTTTTCAGCGCTAAGTGACATTGGGACACTACCTATTTCATGCCTTAAGGGCCATCTGGGACAAAAGCCTTTTCGTGCACTAAGTGCCACCTGGAACCTTTCAAGATATGCTTCGACTCTGTTTGGTGAACATGACGGCTCTCACATAAAATTACAACAACTCTCGTAAAAGATAATGCTGATAAAACTAATAAGTTTCAAGAATGTGGCAGATATTCAGGTTAATCTTTGAAAAATGTGACAACCATAGAAATGAAAATGCGATTATTTACTAGATTTTTACAAAAGGGTGCCTTTTGAAAATGACGGTTTTAACACAAAAAAAGTAAATAAAAATCGTGATAACGTTTTTATTCTCAAAATTATGTCGCATTTCGAAATGAAACTCGGGATTTGTGCTTTAAGTGCCATACTCAGTGAAGCAATATATTTTTCGCTCTTAAAACACTAACGAAGATTTTTTTATAATATTCAACCTAATATGAATTAAAAAGAAGTTTAGGAATGTTGAAATATAAATACTAAAAATAAAAATAAAATAAAACTGTCGATATTGATAAATCCATTACAATATGATGTACCTTTGTGAAATAAGTAAGATCAACGCGTGATAGCACGAAACCTGTTTTGTCTATGTATATTTATTTTTATGTATTTTAAAATTGTTTTTTCTTTTGCCCCGCAGTCTTAAGGAGCAGCTCTGTTCCCGCCCTCCCACCGGCTGTGGGGGCGGTGGTGGGGGCGCCATGCAACCGCCCCTGACCGAAGCAGAGCGCCGGGGGGCGGAGACCCGCATCGGGCGGCTGCGCGGGGACATGGAGGCCAAGAGGGCGGCCATCAAGGGACTCAAGGGAGCGCTGGAGAAACTCGACATTACTGAGTAAGTTCCATTTATCAAATTTGTCCCCAGAAACACAATACCATTCCCCAGCATCATCCGGAACGAAGCTCGGTGCGGGAGGTAATTGTGGTAAGCAAATCCACCAACGGAACTACATATAAATAAATCATGCCCTTTCTGCTTATGGCGAAAGACTAAACTATTAACTTAGCTCCACACAGGAGAAGCTAATGTAAAAAAAAGGCGGACTCCTTCAACCCATCGCCTTGAACCGCAGTGGAACGGATCATTGACCCACAGATTCCTACCCATCCCTCATACCTTTTTCCTTCACAGAGCTTACTCTCCTTCATTTCCATAAAAAGACCCTCCATACTGCATCCCCAAAGATGACATATGATCCCTGAGATTTTTTTTCATCAGGGCCTCTTGTGTGGAGCTAATGTAAAAATTACGCAGAAATGGAGCAAAACGGGCACAGAGTTAAAAACCTATCACGCTTTTATTTAATTTGTTTGGTTGTGATTCGATTTAATTTTAATTTTAATCTTAACAGACGGATTGCAATCTTTAGAGCACAGGCGTCGGGTGGGAATGCTGTCCTTGTTCTACCGGTATTACAATGGAAGATGCTCCGAGAAACTAGCATCATTGATCCCTTCGGCACCGGTGCATAGTCGGGAAACACGCCAAACGCGTGCCCAACATTTGTACACAGTTGACATTTGTCACATGAGAACGGGTCGTTTCTTTGACTCGTTCTTGTGTTCAACAGCTCGGCTGTGGAATGATTTGCCGGCCTCTGTGTTTCCTCCTTCCTACAACATGGGTCTCTTCAAGACCAATGTTCATTCCTTCCTCTCCTCAAAAAGACCCTCCACACAGCATCCCAGATGACATAGGCCCTGAGGGAAATTATTTTCCTCAGGGCCTCCTGTGTGGAGTTAATGTAAAAAAAAAAAAAAATAATAATTTACATAGTAATATTTCAATAAAAACTCACAACTTTACGTATTCCCACCATCTTTTTAACCTTTACAATAAATCTATTTTTGATTAAGTGATTTGTAGAAACCATAAACTATTTTGCAATTTTATTATCTTTCGAAATGATTTATGGTTAGATTTCCGTTCTAGTTTAAAACTTGCTACAAAACAAGCCAAAAGTTCAACCTTAATCAACCGAACGGACCGTTGCTCTCCCATGAAAATAATTTCAAACAATTTCTGATTCATTAGCTAAACAACCAAAATTACAAGCTGAATAAACTATACCGTAATTCATTAAAAATAATTATTATTTTCCATTCAAAAATTAAAATTTTCATGGAATATCTATATCAGATCACCACCTTTTGAGGAATTTTACCGTCATAATCAGTTTAATTCATTCTTCATGATACGAAAGCATAATAAATATTTCAAAGTCAGACAATACCAATGAAGAAGTCGTAAACACCTGAATTAGGTTTATATTCCCATGGTGAATTTATACGTTTTATTGTGCTGGCAATTTATTTTGTACAATAAGCAATTAAACAGTTGAAAACTATTATGTTTTTGGTGCCTAATCCAATTTAATTCCGGTGAAACTCCCAGTGTTGTGTTTCCTGTACTTTCCAATTTCACTGAGATAAGCAAGATCCACAAATTGCGGATTTAATGAGACATAATGTTCTTGGGTACACTTTTTGTATAATAGCTATAGTTTGTCGAAAGTTTGGGAAGATTTTGGAAGGATATATTTTCACCCATTACGTAATTTTATTGGTAATTTATATAATACAAGTGAAATGCACTTGTTTGTTAAATACTCGTATGTACAGCATTGGCGTACCATGATTTTTTCACACGTTTTCGATTTGTTTTGGAAGAAAAATGTTTGCTTCCTATTTTTCTGTAAGTCTGTGAAAGTAGTATGGTTATTCAAAACGTTATTCCAATACAAAGAAAAAATATTGTCACTTCTTCAAATACAGCAAATTTATTTTGTGGCACCACATTAATTCAAAATTAAAAAATTCTTTGTTTTAACCACTTTTAATTTCTATAAAACCGACATGTTTCGAGAGCGATGCTCTCTTCCTCAGGTTTTTCTAAAATGTTTTTAGTAAACCCTGAGGGGTTTTTATTTTAGTTAGTTTTTAGTAAACCCCGAGGAAGAGCAAACATGTCAGCTCTCTAGACATTAAAAGTGGTTTAAACAAAGAAATCTTTTCATTTTGAAAAATATTGTTTTGGAATTTAACAACAGAGCTCTTTGTGTAAAAAATAATTGACTTTCTGAGGGTCTGTTTTTGTCTAAGTAGTTTTTGAAGTGAAAACTTCTTTAACATCACTGTGATTTGAAACTCGATGAAACGAAAAAGCGACACTTCTCTTTGTGTAGTGCTTAGTAGCTGACGCCGGTGCAGTGCAGCGTTAAGCCTCGGTTCTCCCAATTTCTACCGATTTCTTACAAATCTCCCTTAAACATTTGAAGTTTTTAAGCTCTTAAAAAAATATATGTTATTTTTGAAGATAATATCTAGACATTTATCGCGCCGAAACGCAAATTATAGAAAATTCCCTCGATAGAAAAAAATCACAAAGTATGCCCCAAAAATTATTATTAACATTATATGTATGAAAAAATTCACAGCGTTTCTTTAAATAAAACTAAAGACAATTATCGCGAGATTTTTGCTCTTTTATCAATAAACCGTGATTAATGAAATATTTTAACAACAGGCGCTTACGTTTTTTAATTCTAAAGATAATATTTACAGGCCATCTCTATCTAACGTGCGTGTAACCTATGTGCCTTTCAAATATTCGTCATTCGCTGTCCAGACAGCTCGCCACACAGACGTGTAGTCCTACGTTTCATGATTTGTTTAATATACACGTACGTAAATAATAATATAATTTTGCGAAATTGGTAAGACAACAACAAAAAAGTCGTATTTCTAAGCGTAAACATTATCTAAATGACCATTGAATGCAAAAGCTTTTATTTTGCTCATTTATTAAAATTATAGGACATAGTAATAAATAATACATTTTTACGGATCAAACTGCTAACAAAAATCTGCTTTCAAAAATTACCTTATTTTTTTACAGTAACTCCACACAGGCCCTGAGGATTTTTTTCCCTCAGAGCATATGTCATCTTTGGATATGCTGTGTGGAGGGTGTTTTAATGGAAAGGAAAGAGAGGAAGTTCTGGAAAGGATAAGGTTATAGGGGTGGGTAGGAATTTGAGGGTCAGTGGGTTTGGGTGTGACGGACATTTGAATCCATCCCTCCCAATGCGGTGCAAGGCGATGTTCCAAAAGAGTTCTGCCTGAGAGGTCACAAGATCTCCCTCAACCAGTCTCTCCCGATCTGGCCTACCACGCAGCTGGTGGGCAGACACATCCGCCACCAAGATCCAAACCCGGGCACCCCTGCTAAGTCACCAAACGTAGCGAACAACTTGGGGTTATCCAATAAATAGTTTCCGGGGCGCGGTACCCTTACCCGCGTCCCAAATTGTTAACGAGAAGGAAATATATAATTATCATCATACGTATTATTTTATTACTACCTATTATTAGATGTTCGTTGGATAATAAAATCAAAATGCGTTACGTAAATGTAAGTAAATAAAAGTTTCGCTTGTTTACTAAAACCGACTACATTGTTATAAGTAATTACTTTGACCTTTTTATAAATGTTAAATAATTTAGATTCCATCGGTTAACTAGTCCCAGCCGTCCCAGCAAAGCTGTAGTTTGCTGATAGTGATAGCTTTTAGGGCTGCCACTTCATAAATTTCTACATAAACTTCGGGAGGTACATGATGGTGAATGCAAAAAAAACAAATAACTTTTTTCTAAATTCAATTTTTTCCCTATACAAAATTATTTTTCCACAGAAGAATATTATTTTTTTCATACAAACAACAAAACTTTTTTACCCGTAACTACCTTAGAACGTTTTGAAAAAAGTTTCGTATCTTTTTTTACGTGTACTGTCATGCAGAATTACCTCCCGAAGTTTGTGCACTTTATCCCCGGATATAAATAAAGAGCGAAAAGGTGCATGTAGGCAAAAACAGGTTGTGCCAAACTCAGTCAGTGGTTTGATGCACATCCTCCCTTCCCACAAACCAGTGAAATAATGTCAATTTTTGTGGAGTGGAGTCGTCGGAGACGCCACAATAACTTGCTAAGATGCTGTTCAAGTTGGTGAAGATTCATTAAACTAATTGTTTTAGGAACTAAATGATGAAATAATAAATGAAATCTAAGTCCCATAATCTGTTACAAACAAAAGTGGTGTGTCAGTAATAAGATTAAAAAAATGACGACATTTGCTAAAAAACTTAAAATTCCTGTAAATATTTACTGGTTGAAGATTAGTTTGCAAATGTATACATATTATCTAAAAGGGAATTAAATTCTTTACAACTTCTTTCAAACAAATTTCTTTCTTTGATAAATATTTTAGACGATATGAAGGAATGTTTGATGAAAAGTGTGAGGTAAAATGATTTTATTCGAAAATATCTTTTTTTTTTTTTTTTTTTAAATATGTTTATTTAGTTATTAATTGTACAATAATTTCTCTTACTTAAATCTTACAAAACTGATCAATCAGTTTGATTGTAAAAAATCTCTCATTTTTCCTATTTATTTACTTACAACATATAAAATGTTTGATATTTTGGTGCTTAATACATATCTAGTAATTATTTAATAATATAATACTTAATATTAAAATACTTAACTAATTATTGTAATGCTTACTATAACATAAATTTTATTTTGAACAGTAGTTAAAAGATGTAGGTACCTATTCGTTCACAATATTATTTGTTTTTCATAGATTTAGGTATTTTTATACAATATTTTAGTTTTCATGTTCTATTGAAGTAGAATGATCTAACTTTAGTTTTGATTTTTGAATATGATGTCTCGTTTTTAATATTTTCAGGCAATGCATTAAATATTTCCGGAATTTTATGCCTTTTTGTTCTATCACCGTATACATTTGTAGATTTATTAATAATAAACATTTCTGCTTCTCTATGCCTAGTGGGGTAGTTATGGTTTACAGGTTTTTTGAATTCTGTATTCCAGAATTCATCTAGAGTTAATTGGTAATCTACCCTACTATGTATAGAGAGCACATTACACAAGGAGAACATTTTTTTATAATCGCCATCACATAATTGAACTTTTTTTTTGCCTGATATCAATTTTAGGAAACGGATTTGTAGTTGTTGTCTACATTTGTGGAGCGTGTAAGTCAAAAACGGCTGGGATTTCGAAAATTACGTATAGAATAAAAGTTGTAGATAATTTAATGAGCTTTCACTTAATCTAAAAAAAATCCTTTGAAATGCACCGTTTCCGAGATATAAGCGTAAATCCAAAAATTTTTCACCTAGACGTCAGAACTTTTAGTATGTTCACATCCTAAGCACCCTGACCAAGTTTCTGAAGGAATCGCTTAGGTGCACTCTACACCTCCTTTTGGACCATTCATTTTTTTTTTACATGAGCTCCACACAGGAGGCCCTGAGGAACATAATTTCCCTCAGGGCCTATGTCATCTTTATGCTCACCTATGATGCTGTGTGGAGGGTTTTTTTAAGGAAAGGAAGTAGAGGAGAGTTCTGGGAAGAAAAAGGGTTTAAGGGGTGGGTAGGAATCTCGGGTTCAGTATGTCCTGGTCATCCGCCTCCAAGACCTGGAAAAACCTCACCCCATGAACCCGGGCACCCCTGCTAAATCACCAAACGTAGCGAACCACTTGGGGTGACCTATGGCAGAGGTATTGGTTATCCAATAAAGGTTCCCGGGGCGGCGGTACCCATTCCCACCTCCCAAATTAAAAATTGACTGGACTATAAACAAATATGATTAAAATGTGCACTTTACTTAGTTGAAAATTGAAAAATGGGTCGGGTCAAGATGTCGCGGGTTCAATTCCTCTTTCAATACACAAGCAACATCTTCCGCTTATTATGATGCTGGTAGGAGATTTTCAAATTGTCAGGTTATTCGTAAACCGGGAATACGAATTATGACTCTTTTTCTTTTAAAAAAAGTAGTACTCAATAAATAGATAAGCCTCACCCCATGAACTCGGGCACCTCCGTAATACATTGAGAAAATAACAGATATTTTCATAAATATTATGTGTATTTTAAAATTGTGGCAGCCCTACAAATATTATCAATTTCTCTGGGAACGCATATTTGAAATGATACTTCTTCTCGAGAATTATTAGCCAAGTTCCAAACCAGACCTTTTTGTAATAATTAATAATAATGCGCACGCTTTCCTATTGACCCGCGCGCTGCAGATACACCTCCTGTCGAATGCGTTAAAAGTAAATTTCACGACTCGTCCGAAATGGTTTTTTTTTGTGCGGAGAACGGGGCCTTAAGGCTCTTGACTCGCACTCCGAAGGTCGCGGGATCGAATCCCGGCGTGGCAAATAAATTTTATTTGGTTAATTTGTGTTATTCACAATTTATTCATTTAAAATAATATATAGTATATTTGCGGCACGTTACAGAGTGGAAGATACTCTCAGTATCGCCCTGGTGTAAGACCACCATTCAGAATTGAAACGTTGTTTGAAATGGCTTTAGCCGTGTTTGGTGTTTGGTGACCAGATCTGAATAGCCAGTTACTTCCCCACCTTCCTCTTCCCTATCTCCTTCCCCATCCCACTACCTTCAGCCTCACAACATACCCCAATTGGGAATGCCATAGTCCCACTGGCTCCAGACGGGAGCAGTTGGGACTCTTGTGCGGTATTCATGTAAAAAAAATAAATCTTTCCCACTCTTGTCTACTTTAGTTTTCTGAAGGTTTCACTTCATACTTGTATTTTTTTGAATTATGTTTATTTACCGTTTTGTTTTATTCACCTCGTTTAGGTTATTTCACAGAATTTCAAATGATCATCATATGGCCATTCGGGTTCATTTTATTTTTTTTTTCAGTTGAAAGGTCCCCGTTAAATGCCGATTCTAAGTTTCATTTTGTAAACAAATTTTGATAATCAGAAGAGGACAACCATCATATTGTTAAGCTTTTCAGCTCTTTACACTTTGATAGAAAGCTGAAACGCACTTAAAATCGGCGTTCGGGGGCCTCCCAAACGTAAAAACAAAACAAAATGGCGGTGAATGATCATTCGATGACAATGTTACAAATGATCATTCGATGACAATGTTACAAATGATCATTCGATGATAATGTTACAAATTAATGATTTCTTGTGAAACAATTGCGCCTAGTGCTCCAACAAATGATGACGTACTGATTATTTGTTTTTATCCCCACAGCAACATAGACGTGAGAATCCAGCAAGCTGAGTTGGAGTACCAGCTCGGTCGAGAGGAACTGGAGTTGCTGACACTCCTGGAGCAGAGCAGAGCGCTGCAGCTGCTCTTGGAGCAAGACGATAACGCCAAAACAAAGCAGGATCAACAGACCATTTACAGGTGAGCATGGCTTTTTAGAATGATTAATATTCAAGGTAATAAATCTGTACACCAGTGGCGGTCCGTGAGATTTCAGTGAACTAGAGTGCTAAGATTGAAAAAATACGACGTTAGTGGTGTTTTTGTGGCTGGAAATGATTTTTTTTTTCAAAATTTCAACTTTCTATATGAAAATCTTCATACAAAATGTTGAAAGTTTGAAAAAAAAAAAGAAATTTTCAGCTACAACATCAATGAAAAAAAAGTTTGATAGATTTCTTGTTTTTGGTTTTATTAAATCAACTAGCAGACCCAGCCACACGTGTGCTAGTTGAATCGTGCACAGGGCACGGGGGTTTAGAATAACCTGTGGTTATTCCTTGCTAAATAAAACGCTTATGGATTTCGATAAGAATTATGCCCAATCACCAAACAAGATCCGGTATACACAATTAAGCAATACTCACTGTTGTGTCTCGTAGCTTGATCTTCATTCGACGACGGTCATAGGTATATCCAAGGCGTACGACAAGATTGTTCGGTTATTAGAACCACGTTATAGTTTGAGTCACGATACGATGAAGCGGTTCACACAAAGCATTCGATAAAGACGACGATATTATAATGCTTCACATTACACGCTTCCGATTGATAGATAATAACATTTCAACGTCGAGCGAAATGTCACGTTACTATTTGTTACGATAGTTGTTGATAGACTGGCGATATTGTGGTACTTGACTTAGTCCACCGTATAGGTAAGTACACTTAACGTGCGGAAGTCCAAAATCTGGGTTCCTCCGATCTGCATGGTAAATTGGAACACAAATACGTATGAAATTCATCAGCGTTATGAAACATTCCGCCCACCAAAATACAGCAAATTGTATTTTAAAGAAAAGTTGAACGTTAAGCGAAACGCAGAATGCCATGAAACGTGACGTAGATGAAAAGAAGACGAAGCTAAATTTTAAACTATATTTAAACGATAACTAAATCTAGATAACTTGACGATACGAAACTAAATGATACGATTAACACAGACGTAAAAAAGAATAAAACGAACCGCGAAACGATGATGATTAGTCGCATTGCCTAGACAATGGACACGATTTGGTGAATGGTCTTGTAAGAGAAGATCCATTCAAAGTACGAAACGTAACGATAAGCACAATATTTTTAATTACGATTCTAATCACCTCATCCGTAGAGAGTGATGTCCAATGTTTGGTTAAAGATAGAATACGAATTTCGAAATGATTAAATAGAAAATCCGAACGACGAGAGGCTTTGTTATGAAAGTTGTGTACCAATAGATAACAGGAATCGATAAGGCGTTGGAGTTTCCGAAAACGATATAATTTTTTTAATAAAAGTCCAGCAGAATATCATCAGGTTGGACTAATGACGATTGAACTCGTTCCTCAGAGTGAGTTCAATTATGTTAACATAGCCATCTAAGATGGGCCAAGAGTCGTTTGGCTGGACAAACCCGGAGGGCTCCGCCCACCATAACATGTTACGGAAAAGAAAGGCCTGAGAATGGCCACGTGAAGTGATATCCGATGGATTATCAACCGATGAGGCTTGACGCCGATGATTAGATGCGATAACTGACAAAAGCGATAATTGGTCGGTGTACCGATTCTTGTGACAAATGTCATCGGATGGAGTGTCTGGTGGCCTCCACTTCCATCCCAATACCCTGAGAGTAAAAGAATGATCAACATTCTTGAAGATTACATTAGTTAGATAGTAGTCCGGCGGTAGAAAGGCGCGAAGTTTCGAAGTTTCTACCTTTCGTTTGCTATAATCCAACTTCTGCAGTTCAAGTTGACCTCGTTTGGTATGTTCGATGACTTCGGATTGCGTTAGTTGAACTTGTTCCAGACTGGAATAGCCGATTACGATAGAATCGATATTTGAGTCCAAAGTGATCGCGTGGCGTGTGAGTGATAATCCGTAACCTTTCTTTTCTGTCAACGATCTGACAATACGATAGGACAGAATAAAGGCAGAGATATCAGAAGTCACAGGGTGTAATGGGTAATCCGGGGTAGATTTCGATAGTTGATGACGCCAAAATATTCTTTGGAACGCGCGATTTGGCTCTTGAAGAAATATTTGGCGATACATTTGCCGTCCTTCAGCAATGTACACCACAGATGGTGAACGAAAGTTTTTCAGAAGTTCAGCAATGTTCGTTTGGAGCTTGGGAACGATAAGGAAGGCATCATTTGACGATGATTCATTCACCTCCGTCACCGAGGCATCGAAGACCAATCGCAACATAGTAGTAACGGTGCCCGGACGAAGAATGCAATGACGAAGTATGTGATGCATTTCCTTGAGTAAATCTTTTCCAGGAACACGTGTCATGTGACCACTGTGCAAGTAGTCAGTCATGAAAGCGAAGTACGGTTCACGTAAACTGAGCTTTAATGTCTGTTTACGTTCGAGTGAAAGGATGATGCGAGAAGAAGCTTCGCGCGAACCTGGGGAAGCGATATCCTTATCCCTTTCTCTAAAAGGTAAGGCTACGATGAATTGTCCCGAAGGGTCACGTGAGTGATTAGTGTGATGGACTTGCTCATCACGTTGTTCTTCAGGGGTGAGATGTGAAGACTGAGGGAATGTGTCCAACTCCCTCAGTTTCTTGACCTTTTCAGGAAGACGGTACTGGTTGGTTTCGATAAATTGACTAGGAAAGTCACGTGACCGATAAATGCGATACACTTGGTCACGACGTTGTTTGGTGGGCTGTGAAGACTGAGGAAATATGTCCAACTCCCTCAGTCTCTTGATTTCTTCTGGAAGACGATACTGGTTGGTTTCGATGAAGAAGTTTGTTTGACGATCGGTAGCAAAATCAACCGAATCCAGAGGAAGCCAACCGAATGGTGAATTGATAGCTGAAGGCTGGTGAAGATTACCCGCTAATTGGGGTCTCAAAAGCGATGGCAAGATCTCAACATCTCGAAGTATGTCAGTCGGTTCAGTATCAGTTGTCAGTTTGTGATAGTCAGGGTCAGCACGAGGTATGTCTCTGAAGTGATGACAGGATAACTTGTCTGATTGAATCGTTGGCGATGGAAGTAACTTCGTGTTGAAGGTAGTTTGTCTTTGTACCTTAACATCGACATCGAAATTAGTGACGCCTGACGCGGTTGTAGAAGATTGGTCTAAGCCACGGATTTTCTGAGAGCTGACTGGACGCTCGGCAGTGCGATTGGATATGAAGTGTGCTTGACTGTCTGAATCGGTCAACCCACGAAATGTTTGAAAACTGCCGGAGGAATCACGATTGCTAATATGAGCAGCAGGCAAACGTACGATGGATCTGTCACTGAAGTTAGCGAGGAAAAGAACTGGAGGATCTGAAATAGAAGCTCCTTGAATGGCAAACGTGGTGGGTCGTTGGTACTCCTCTTCAGCAGAAATGTTGTCTTCCCTATGAAGAAGAGTGTGGTGCTTACGATGACATTTCTGACAATCAAACACAGATTTGCAATTCGTGAGAGAATGAGAAGGCGTGAGACAATTCAGGCACCAACGGTGTGCCTTGGCGAATTGAGCACGTTCCTGAACCGATTTGAGTGCAAATGATTTGCACTTAGCGATATAGTGAATTCCCTTGCAAAATGCGCACTTTGAAGTGAACGCGGTCAAGGACCCTTTGATTTCAGGTTTCGCCTTCATCGTGTCACAAGTAAGCGATGACGTTTGTTTTATGACAGCTTGATTATGAAATGTTGAAAAGTTTTGTACGATAATGTTCGCGGGCTCCGATTCGAAAGATTGATTAGTTAATTCCTTGTGAATTATGACGATTTTGAAATAAACATTATCAAAAGCTTCGCGAACTTGATTTTCAATGTCCTTGTTTGCCTCATCTAAAGCTAAGATGTCAGCGTGAACGGTTTCAAAATCATTAGCAATGTTTTGCAACTTCGTATAATACGCTAAAAATAATGGATAATTGGTTGCATCTTGCAAAACGCTTTGACCGACTTGAAACATTTTGTTTATTCTAGTAAACGCTACGTTCCGTATACGACGCAAGCCTTGTAAAGTCCTAGCCATTTTTAAAAAATAAACAAACATACAAACGAAATAATCAAGAAAACGTTATGAATTAAAAAATAGAATTCGTTATAATTTAAATACACGGTAGGTCGTTAGTAATTAAGAACTAAGTAACCTAGTTCTACGATTCACTGTTTAAATTCGTTCTTTGAAATGACATTTCAATTTACGTAATATTTCATAGCATTCTTTCGTTTTGTCAAAGAAAGAAATTTTTTATCTAAAGGTTTGCTGGTTTCCGGCACCAATGAATCGTGCACAGGGCACGGGGGTTTAGAATAACCTGTGGTTATTCCTTGCTAAATAAAACGCTTATGGATTTCGATAAGAATTATGCCCAATCACCAAACAAGATCCGGTATACACAATTAAGCAATACTCACTGTTGTGTCTCGTAGCTTGATCTTCATTCGACGACGGTCATAGGTATATCCAAGGCGTACGACAAGATTGTTCGGTTATTAGAACCACGTTATAGTTTGAGTCACGATACGATGAAGCGGTTCACACAAAGCATTCGATAAAGACGACGATATTATAATGCTTCACATTACACGCTTCCGATTGATAGAAAATAACATTTCAACGTCGAGCGAAATGTCACGTTACTATTTGTTACGATAGTTGTTGATAGACTGGCGATATTGTGGTACTTGACTTAGTCCACCGTATAGGTAAGTACACTTAACGTGCGGAAGTCCAAAATCTGGGTTCCTCCGATCTGCATGGTAAATTGGAACACAAATACGTATGAAATTCATCAGCGTTATGAAACACTAGTTGTGACTAACGAAACCTTTATAACCAACACCAACTGTTAAATCAAATCCACACAACGCTGCCCGCTGCCCGCTGCCGCTTGGCCAGATATGTTATTTAATTTACACATAACCTTGACGAATTATATACCTAAAAACCTTCCTCGTGAATCACTCTATCTATTGGTGAAAACCGTTGCGTATTTCAAAATATCTAAGCGCATGCACAGCGTAAGCGACTTCATTTTATACTTAGTGAAGATAAAGATATCACATTATCAGAGGTTCAATTGGAGTGGAGATGAGTTTGTAGAACCGAGGGGATGGAAGTAATATTTGGAAAGTATAAATAAAGAGCAAAAAGTACAAATAATATTCAAACAAAGTACAAAAAGAATTAAAAATAACAAACAAAGTACGAACAATGTACCAACAAAATACAAATAACGTACTAACAAAATACAAACAACGTACAAACACATTACATCCAAAGTACAGAGTAAACAAAAACCTAAACAAAATACCAACAAAGATGTACGAACAAGTTTGGGAATTACTGGCTTGTTCAAATGATTTTATTTCTTCCGCTGGCGAATCCCTAGAGCCAGTAAAGGTAGGTACCTACATACATGAAAGGATTATTGTAAATAGGGGTTTTATCGATATGTTCAACGACAGTGCCGACTGCAGTTTTTCAGACGTCTTTATATGGTGGCGAGTCTTGACATCCATTAATTACTGTCATATCCGATGTCTCGGCCCTTTCTTGTGACGGATGTAACGTCCATTTCGAAATGTTTGATTATTTCAACCTAAAAAAACCACTAAGCACGCTAAGACGTTATATTGCAATTACATACCTTTATAAATGCGCTAAATCAGTCATCTCGATAGATAGCTGAGAAAATGCATTACGATAATTATATTTTATATTAAATATAATTATAATTATTATAATTATATTAAAGAAAGACAAACAAACACTTCAGGGTTACGGATAACCTGACAATTATTTTAAAATCTCCTACTACCACCACAGTAATCTGAAAATGTTGCTGTGTTGTGATAGAGGACTTAGTCAGCCGAACAATTGAACTAACGATGCCTCAGAGCGACCCAGACAGTTGGCGATGCCAAATCAGCCACTGACCGTTAATGTATGTATTATATGTACTTTATGTATCAAAACGAAACGAAACCCAAAATTTGTAGGTACCTACCTGCTACGGAAATTTACGCCCTACTTAGAACTAAGAAGATTTCATTCCGGATGTGTATTGATTTTTATGTCGATATTCGATAAATTTAATGAATGATATCTATTATCTATATATATAAAAATGAATTCCATTTGCCACGCCATAACTTCAGAACGACTTTAGCTATTTCATTTAAACTTTGGGGATTTCATATTCATATTCATGTGTGCAATAATGAGTTCTGGCGTGAAAACATGAAATTATGAATTGCTAACCGTTCATCCGATTGCGATGAAACTTAGGTGAATTGTTGCGAGCACGCCCGCGAAGGTCTATATATACTGGTGAGCTCTGGCATTACGAAATTTGTATAAAAAAATTGCAATAGGTGGCACGCGAGCTGTTTGAAAACTGAATGTACTGGGACTGACTGTATGAAGTGCGGGAGGGGGAGGGGAACTCGGGAGGGGGGTTTGCGAGATGGGGAAATCGGGCGAGGGGAGTGGGGAGAGGGAAGGCGGAGTGGGAATGCGAGAGGGGGAAGGGGACGCGGGAGAGAAAGGGGAGGCGGTTGGGGAACTTGACGAATGGGAAAGGACAAGCAGGGAGAAACAATTGTATCAAAAAGCATTACAATTAACAATTTGTTTTTAAATAATATTTTTTTATTATTATTTATTCCAGTTCGAATTAAATATTCATAGCTAAGACAGGACAACGTCTGTCGAGTCTGCTAGTTGTAAATAAAATTAGCAATTTCATCAGCATTTTTAAAAGTTAATCCAAACAAAACTATCAAAAGTTTGCAGATCGGACCTTTTTCCTTCCTTATCACATACTATTTCGTAACCTTACCCAATCGGATAAAATATGGCGTAAAATAAATCACAATGAGCTCTTTTATTATTATATATAAAAAGTATAAAACGTACGTTCTTTATCCTAAAAATGCTGCAGCTCTTTCATATATAGGCAACTTTGGCAATTTGTGAGTTATTGGAAACATTTCTACCAATTTTTTAATTATTTTATAATTTTACTTAAATACGTTTACACTCACTAGACTTCATTTCAAAATAACTATCCTCCGTTGGTCACCATAAAACAGGAAGCTGCCCAGTATGGTGATCTAATATATCTTCTCAAGTAAATGTATTAATTATGTAACATATACTTATAAATAAATAAATAAATACATATTAAATAATGGTGAGACAAAAGATGAGATACAATGTACGTGTGCAAAGTAGGTACTACTTTTTTTCTTTGGAGGAAACAGATATATCTTATTACGGCCCAGCTACAACGACGGGAATTGCGTTTTATAGCGGGGTAATTAAATAAAATCCACACTTTTCTTCTATAAATACAATTAGACTTTTATTGGGTGGGTACAATCAATTACACAAGTAGCCAGTTCAATAATCGTAAAAACAGTAGTAACTTAAACGTACCAACTACAACAGTAGCTTTATGGTTATTATTATTATAATCACTCCAAAGGACAGAATTGGAGGACCCACCACTTACCCGCCCTGGTATAGGTAACAGATGGTTACCCCTTCAAGGCTCTTGCAAGGACTCTAATTTTTTTGGTGAAAACGACTCTACATTTGATAACGAAACTAGACCTCAAATGTCCCTGCATACGTTGTTAGTAAGCAGTATGCAAGTGCTTAGCGGGAAATACAGATACAATAGGTGTTAGTATGATAAAATATAGGCAAGACAATGAGACAGGTTGGTGAAAGTTCACGAGGTGGCAAGCGCTGGGTGATTGTATCCAGCGTATCCTACGAGCACCTGTTTGGGAAGAAGACACAGTAGATAAGTAATAAGGGAATGGCAAACGGTTGGGAGTCCTCTTCAATCGATTGGCAGTCCCAGCAAGAATGCGCATGACATTCGGTCTAGTCGTGAACCACACTCAGCTTCCGCGCCCCTTAGCCGGTTCCTCGGTGATGCCTCAAAGAAAAGTAAATGGTAGATTGGGGGGAAATACCCGACGACCCTAAGGAATTCAGCGGCGAGTAGCCGGAGACAAGGCGAAGGAGAGCCGAGGTCGCCCCCCCCCCCAAACCTAAAGCCTGCACATGTTGCTGGGGGTGGCGCAATTAATTTTAGAGGACACCGTGCCATCGTCGACCGACTCCTGTTGATGCAAGGACGAGGTCTAACGCACCCCCAGAAGGGGAAAAAGAAACATAACAAAATAAATAGATGCAGTTCAGTTCAGCCTTCTGAACGAAGCGAAGTAGCATTGTGAGACTAAAAACAAAAAGAGAACAAAGAAACCAAAACAAAATTTAAAAAAAAAACAAAGTCGAGTATGTTAGTCGAATCAAAAGTGTTCCTTGGAATATGAAGCTGGAAAAAAAGAAGATCACAAAAAAATGATGAAAAATAATGAAAACAATAAACAGGTATCTCGATAGAACATCGTGTAGCACAGCTTAGTGAAATCTAAAATAAACCATGTGAAAAGAAATAAAATAAGCAAAAAAGAGGTAAGTCACAGAAAAATAAAAGAAAAAGGAACAAAATGTATACAATAGAATAAGAAAAAGGTACCTAAGATAGGGATGATATTATAACAAAAAAAAATATATAAACAGATATAAAGCATAAGACATAAAATTCTAGCAGTAGATGTAATAAAGTAAAGAGAATGTCCGTGGATTCAAGAGCAGATACACCTGGTACCTACATGATTTTACAGCTAGTCAGCGACTCTAAGATCAGGCCATCTCTCTACCCAGACTTTCGTAAATTTCCTCAAACACTCAAAGTTCACCTTATTCGAAACGAGATCCGCGTTCCAAGCTGGTCTCGTAGTAACTTGCAAGCCATCGAGCATTTCCTCTCGGGCATCCGTCAAAATCTCGCAGTGCCACAGAATGTGCTCAGCTGTTTGATCAGTATTACCGCAAGCGCAGTTAGGATGGGGTGATAGAGAGAGACTATGAAGTCTCCCTCTGAACTCCCCATGACCGGACAGAAGTTGGGTCATATGATGATCCCTAGTGATGTACGCCCCTTCCATTCTGAGTTTAACTGACGGGAAGAAGGAGAAAGTCCACCTTCCCGTATTTGACCTATCCCAACGTTCCTGCCATTCTCTCAAAGTTCTTTCTCGCATCTCTCTAAGAAGTCCTGGGAGGGAAACCGCTCCACCTGGTATTAGCTCAATACCATGATGGGTGGCAGTTCTTCCTCTCGTTAGAAGCTTCTTTGTTAACACCTCCCTAATTTCAAGATCGATAGGCAAAACGCCAGCCAAAACTGGCAAAGCGTCCGAAGCAACTGTTCTGTACGCACCCGAAAGCGCCAGCCAGCGAAAAGGACATTGGAGGGGACCCACCACTTTCCCAACGGCGTTATAAGGAAACATATGGTTTCCTCCTTCACCGCACACGTCAAGACTCTACTTTTTTTTGAACGAAGCTACATTTATTTGAACGACTCTAGACCCTCCAATGTCCATGCATACGGGGTTAGTAAGCAGTATGCAAGTACTTACATTAACATTATACAAAAGATAAATAGAAGTAGCAGCCCATGGAATAATTCTTCTGAAATAGGTAACATCAAAAAGAGATAATAGTGTTAGTAAAAGAAAAAGAAAAATAAAAATAACGGCTACGACCAGTCGAAGAAACCTTCTGTGAATAAAATAAGTAATGAGGAAAAAACAGTTATATGATTATGTTATAATGTAAGTAATTACTATAGTAGCGGAAATAAAATAAAATATATTCAAAAAAAAAAAAAAACAGAGAAAGTATTCCATAGACCACCGGGCAGTCCCAATGAGAATGCGTATAGCTATCGGCCCAACCGCAGACGATGCTCGAAGTCCGCGTCCTTTAGCCGGTTCCCCGATTTTGCCTCGAAGAAATGTACTTGGGAGAGAAGGGGAAGTTTTTGAAGACCTTGAGGAAAGATGAGCGTCGGGTTACCGGAGGGGGGACGGAAGGACATCGAGACCGCACGGTTACGCCTCAGGCCAACGCATGTCGATGGGGGAGGCGCGGGCGGATCGCGGGAAGACCGCTCTGTTGTATGTTCGCCTGGCAATGTGCATGGACAGGGTCTATCCCACCCCCTTTCTATGGGGGAATGACGATACATAACATGCACAGTTCAGTTGCGCCACCAAAGAATGGAAACCAAAACTAATCAAGAAAAATAGAAAATAATAAGAGCATTTATACATGTAAAACATAATTTCAGAATCAGTACAGAGTGATAATGTATCAAGCGATACTGTCATCACTACCATCGCTCACCAAGATGACCTATCGAGGTAAAAACATAAATCATTGTTAGCAGAGACCAGAGAAGAAAAAAAAATAGTCAAACGTAATCAGTAATTTATAGGTCACATAAGTTATATTATAGATAGTTCAAAGCATATTCACTAAATAAAGAGTAATAGAGGAGGACCGAAGAAGACAGGAGCAATACGTGTAGCACCTGAAACAAAAATGAATTTAGTCTAGGTCGGCGACTCTAAGTACAGGCCATCTCTCTACCCAGGACTTGACAAACTTTTTCAAGCATTCGAAATTCTCTTTGTTCGACACAAGGTCAGCATTCCACGCTGGTCTTGTTATTCCGCGCAAACCATCCAACATTTCCTCTCGTGCTTCCTTCATCAACTCGCAGTGCCACAGAATGTGCTTGGCGTCTTGGTTAGTATCACCACATGCGCAGTTTGGGTGAGGAGAGAGGGTCAAGCTATGAAGCCGACCCCTGAACTTCCCATGCCCAGAAAGCATCTGCGTCATGTAGTGATCTAGTTTAATGTATGCCCCTTCCATTCTGAATTTAACTGAAGGAAAGAAGGAGAAAGTCCATCTGCCCTTCGTCGACCTATCCCATCGCTCTTGCCATACACTCAGCGTCCTCTCACGCATCGCTTTGAGCAAGCCAGGGAGGGCCACTACTCCTCCCGGTGTCAGCTCGACTCCCAGGTGGACAGCAGCCCTGCCTCTAATAAGTTCCTTTTTGGTCAATATTTCCCTAATTTCAAGGTCAATCGGCAGGACGCCGGCCAGAACCGGTAATGCATCTGAGGCCACAGTCCTATAAGCGCCCAAGAGCGCCAACAGAGGAGTCCGCTGATCCCGTTTAAGAGCCGAGTTTATCAAGACGTTATCCAAGCGATGCTCCCACACAGAGGCAGCATATGAGACTTGCGACACATATACCCCTCTGTACAGCAGGCGAATCGCCGGAGAACGCAATCCCCACTCGGCAGTTGAGAGTCTTCTCAGTTTCTGAAACAGGGCCTGGGCCCTGTCGGAGGCGTTCTTGACGTGGGCTAGGAACGAGGAAGATCTGTCCAAAATTACGCCTAAATACCTGGTGTTTTCTGCAAATCGGATGGGTGTGCCTCCCATTCTGATGAAGGGGTTCCTGCCTCGGCTGAGCATGCCCTTCATAAGGAGGCCCACGGTCTTGTGGGGAACGAAGTTCAGTCTATTTCTCTGTCCCCATTCAAGGATCACTTGTAAACCTTCTTCAGCCTTAGATTCCACTTCCCTTCTACTGTTCCCAGAGACCAAAAACAATTTGTCATCTACGTAGTCGACCGATATACAACCTTCAGGCAAAGGCAACCTGGAGGAGTCGTCAAACAAGATTTTCCACAGGTCGGGTCCGAGGACCGACCCCTGCGGACATCCCATGTCGACTGTTCGAGTGATTAAAACGTCCCCGTGCCCTATGATAACTGTCCTACCACTTAGGTAGTCACTAATAATCTCAAACAGTTTACGCGGGAAATTCCTGCTTTTCAGCTTGGTAAGTATCATCGGCCACCACGCGTGATCAAAGGCACCCGAGATATCCAAGAAGATGCCTATGACGTACCTCTTTTGGCATACCCTCACCCATTCAAGCGCATATTTAATGGCGTGCTCCGTGGATTTGCCGGGGACAAAGCCGAATTGAAGATCGCTAGGCGGCGTTAGGGTGAGGTGTAGACGGTGCTTGATGATGTTTTCCAATATTTTACCTAGAATTGGCAATAATGTTATAGGCCTATAAGCTCCTATGTCCGTCTTCGGCTTACCGTTGCCCTTTGGTATAATCCGGAGCACGCCCTTCTTCCATTCCGTAGGGAATTTTCCCCTACGCAAGCACGTCTCCAACACCTGGTAGAACTCCTCTTTGGCGTGGATCCAGACATTCTTCGCAATTATTCCATTCAATCTATCAAATCCCGGTGCCTTTTTTGGACCCAAACCCTTAATTATTATCTCCACTTCGATTCGACTTAACGGTGGCATGCCGTTCCCCTGGGCGGGCTCACTAGGTGGTAGCCGTGACAGATTTCTAATCTGTTTATGGTGAACACTTTCCCCTATTACTGAGTCTAACGGAACTAACTTGCCCAGAAGTGTCTCAAGAGTGGAGGTAACATCGACACTCTCAACGTTCCCGAGCACCACGCTCGACAAGTAACTTTCAGATCCTTTTCCCGTTTTTCCAACGACGCTGTGGATTTCCCACGGGTTGGCGTTACCCACTTCATTAACCCAATTATGCCAGGCAGCTCGTTTTGCCGAAAGGACACCCGAGCGATAGGCACCTCGTGTGGCCCTAAAGCGGGCTTGGAGGACAATAGCCTCTTCGGGCGAGCATAAACTCTGCCTGACCACACTGAGATTCCTGTAAGCGCTTTTAAATGTACCCTTCAGCAAAGTCAGCTCTTGTGTCCACCACGGCGTCCTAATAGCCTTTTTAGGGTTAGTTCTTCCCAAAGAGGCTTCTGCGGCCGATACCACCGCCGCGTTGAAAAAATTCCCCAAATTGTCCGGTTCCCTAGCTGCTACGTCGTGAAAGCCCCTTAATGATTGACGTAGCGCCTCCCCGAATTTATCCCAATCCGCCCTTGTGGTTCTGAAATTCCACGTAGACCGTGGAGCTTCTGTCTTTGGAATACCCACAGAAAAGGTTATAAGTCTATGATCAGAAACTAACGCACACTCGTGAACTTTCCACTGAGATATTTTAGTCGCAACAGATCTAGAACATAGAGTGAGATCAATGTTGCTTTCGCCTCCGGCTCCTGAAAAAGTAGAAAGCATGCCCGGTTCATTGAGGATGAACAGACCTTGCGCCGCAATAAGGTCTTAGACAGCAAAGGATCTTTCCGTCCGAATTCCGTTATAGTCGAACCAGAGAGGCGATCGCGCGTTGAAGTCTCCACCGATAATTACGTTTCGACCTCTTAATTTGTGAAGCGCTCGCGTTAAGCTCAAAATATGTGGTTCAACAGGATTACCGTATTTAAAGTAAACGGAGATCACGATGATTTCCGTGTTAGCTAATTTAATGGATACACAGGTTTGGTACTCGTTTGAGAGCCCTCCCAAGAGGAGGGGTCTGATCAAGGAAGTATTGACCAGGACACCCGCACCCGGAGAGGAACCCACCTCGAGCACCGCACCCGGACTATTAATTCCAGGAGTTTTGCCTTGCCACACGTACTGCTCCTTTGCTCGAAAAGGACACTTGTTATCCTTAATTACCTACTCGTCACTTTATACAAAAGATTCACGAGTTCCTTGAAGCCGCGCGAGCTTATCTCGGAAGGCGGCCTTCGACTTTTACTATTTTCCTGGAGCTTAGCGCGGGACTCCCCGGCAGGCCAAAGCACAAAACTCTGGTTTCGCTTGTCTTTATACCTATGGTCCCGCTGCCCTAGCGGCAGCGGTAGTAAGAGACAACCAATGCAAGACAGAGAAAGTATTCGAGCGTGAACACTTCTCAATATGCGCTCGAAATAACTTTACTTGTTACAGTTTAATTTTCTTTATACGTGGGAGGGAGATATATGATAATAATTATGTGCGTCATTCGGGGGGTGCACCGTTTGTCCCATTTTTGACCGTTGTTATTTAGTGTGTACGAAAAAGCTGCAGCATAATATCTATAATATAAAAATGAATCGCTAAATTTGTTGGTAAGCGCAAATCTCGAGAGCGGCTGAACCGATTTCGCTAATTCTTTTTTTAGAATATTCCTTGAAGTACGAGGATGGTTCTTACGGAGAGAAAAATTAAGAAAATTGCGTAAAAAATTGGATAATTTCAGAAAACCTAACACGTTTGACAGTTTGCGTGTTTGAGAATGACATTTTGCAAAACAATGATGGAATTAAATCAGGATTCTATTTTTGAAAATTTGTAAGTTGATAAATTTATTTAAAGTAGGTACTCCCCTAACAGTTTGAATCGAATCAAGAATTTTAGATGTTTTAAATAGGTACCTATGTTAGGTACCAAATTTAATATACATAAAACATGGAAATTTGAATAAAAATTGTAAAAGGTGGCACGCGGACTGTTTAAAAACTAATGTACTCGTACTGGGATTGAATATGTGGAATGCGGGAGGAGGGTTGGCGGGACGAGGGAGCGGGAAAGGGAAGAAGGAAGGCGGGGAAGGTGGAAGGGGAATGCGGGAGGGGAAGGGGACGCGTGAGGGGGGAAGGGAACTCGAAAGGTTGGTTAGCGGGACGGGGGAAGGGGGGGGGAGTAAAGTGGGGAGAGGGAAGGAGGAGCTGACGGAATGGGAACGCGAGAGGGGAAGAGGACGCAGGAGAAGAAGGGGAGGCGGAAGGGGAACGGGACGAATTGGAAAGGACACTCAGGGAGAAACAATTTCTTTATTAAATGGCATAGCAACGCATGCCGGGACCAGCTAGTATTTAATAAAAAAAGCAAAACCATCAGCACATTGACGTTTAATCTTTTTGAATTTTAGGAATTCACTCACACTTCAATATTATCTATTTATTTATTTATTTATTTATTGTTTTGGAACATTTACAGAGTATTAACAGAAAAAAGTCATTGGATTAGCATTGTAAAAAGCGTACATGTTAATAGTCCACTTAAAAATGTTCACAGAATGCACAGTTTAATAGTTGTTAACAGAAATTAGGAATATCAAAATATAAACGGAGGTATAAAAAGAGATAACAAAAATAGTGATGATACAATATAGAGATAACAAAGATAAAAAAAGATCGATATACGATGTAAAAAAACAGAAAAACAAAAAAAGTAAAGTACAAATAGAGTGAAGAACAGCCATTCACATTCAAGTTCAAGATAAGTATTAAGATAAGTATTTTCAATTCTCAATTACATGTTAGGTTAGTCTATTGTTAATTTGCTTTTTAAAGTAAGCGAGACTATTTGCATAGATGTCTATATGGTTACATTCAATGGAATTATACAGTCGACACATCCGAGACAGTGGATTGAAGTATGCAATATTGTTTTTAAATAATTCAAGATGAAATATATTCTGATTCCTTAAATTACGTCTATTGGGGACCTTAATAAGAATATTGCTCAGGCAGTGAGTTGTTTCAAGCTTATCATGAATGATTTTGTATAGACTCATTAAGTCAGCAACTTTTCTTCTTTTTTCCTTGTAACTATATTCCATCTTTCAAAATTATCGACACATCTAGTATATGGTAGGGGTCTACGGAGACTTCACGGTGCGGTGTATGAGAGAGATGCAAGAAAATTATTACTTTTTCCTTTGGAGGAAACAGGCCTACATACATTGTATATCCAATCATTGAAAGAGCAGCAGCATTATAAGGATAAATAACGTAAGTTTCATGCTTTTTTTATTTCGCCTCGTAATCGTGGCTCGTCACGGTATTAATAAAAACGCTCAATAACTTACATTAATCTAAGTATTCATTGTTCATAGTATTATTACAACACTAGTAGTTATACAGATTATGTAATTGGATACGCATCTCAAAGCAAAGAAATCAGATAGTTTGAGCACGACAGGCTATTGGTATATTTGGCATTCTGGCAAAAAGAAGACTCGTTGAACTTTGTTCACCGTAACTAAAGCAAAGAAAGAGAACTGTTCTTCGCTAGGTTTTTTATTGCTAGATAAATGACAGCCGTGAACGAGTTTCGCTCGCGACTGCCTTTTACTGAAAGTTGTAAATAATCAAAGATGTCATTGAATTATTTATTAGTGTCACGAATGCGTCAAACGCTTTATCTGCGAGAACAAATAATGTGACTTGCGAGAGGAATTCCCATTTGGGAAATGTTGTTATGGTGAAAGAATTGGGAGTTTTTGAAGTGAACAATTATTTTTAAAGCACCGTTGTTGTGATTTGAAACTCGATGAAACAAAAAATAGCTACGCTAAAAAAGAGACAAACACGTGCATCTATAGTACCTATTTAGCCTGCAAAATAATGTGATAATATAATCAGTCTCCTATATGTGCGGTGCTTCGCAGTCTCCCCACTCTTTAATTTCTGAAAGTTTCACCTCTACCGCGTTTGAACTCGTCTGTAGCCAATAAGACTATGGCATCCCCAATTGGGGTGTATTGTGAAGCTGAATGTAATGGGGAGGGGAAGGAGATGGGGAAGAGGAAGATGAGGAAGTACCCGGCTATTCATATCTGGTCACCAAACACCACTAAAGCCATTTCAGACAACGTTTCAATTCTGAATGGTGGTCTTACACCAGGGAGTTACTGAGAGTATCTTCTACTCTGAAACGAGCCGCAAATGTGCTGTATATTATTTGAAATTAATGAATTGTGAAATAACACAAATTAATCAGATTAAATTTATATGCGCACTTCGCGATTCGATCCAGCGGCCTTCGTTTTGCAAGTCAAGGGCTTTACCTCTCGACCTGATTGTGGAGGGAGAAGAGAAGCGGAGGGTTTGAAAGTTCCTATTATTGTAAAGTATCTATTCGGATCATGTCACCAAACATGGCAAAAGTAATTTGAAACAACGTTTAGATTCTAAACATTGGTATCTCACTAGGGTGAAACTGGTACCATTTTCCACTGTAAAATATGGTTCATATATGTAATACAATAGTTAAATTTAATAATTATATTTTTAAAAGAAATACCCAAATGCCTGGTGTCGTTTCAAGTCATTTTGTTTCTGTATGGTGGTAACTTACTTTATTTTATTTTATTTGGAAAACCAACAGTTTATTTTATTTTATTTATTTTTATTTATTTATTTACATATGCATATATATTACAATACATTACAATATGATACTTTGCCTGTCCAACTGGGCAGAATACCCGTTTCAGGACAGCCAAATTGTATATTTAGTTCAGAATATTCTTAACAAAGGAATGGTTTCGTTCAAGATATCACGGGAATTTGCTTCTGTCAAGACAACTTTTGAGAAAATTAAGAATTGTGTATAATTATTGGATGGTTTCTTTAAGTCTTTAAAAGAATCGCAAAGATGTGATTTTTTTCAAGGTCAACTTGGAGTTTTGGATTTGTTTTCTTTAGTGAGATCACAAGTAGGAGATTCTTTCCAGGCCATTTAAGAGAACATTTACAATTGCATAGTCAGAATTTACACATTTATAAATCAATATTTGACATATGAATTCCCAATGTATTTATAACTATTTAATTTTAATAAAGTACTATAATTTTTAGAATTTCTTAAATAGTAGAAATTACACAATTATAATCCAACTATATGACAAATGATTTTTTAAGCTCGTTTTGGAGAACATTAATTTATTTAGTTGTTTATTTATTTCTTTTATTTTACGCCCAGATGGCTTTTATATAAATAATAAGGCAGTACCTCCATCTTTTACATTTACAATAATTCATTAAAAATATATATTAAAAAAATATATTAATAATATAGTAGGTATATTTGCGGCACGTTCCAGAGTGGGGGTACTCTCAGTATCGCCCTGATTTTGCATTGACGTTAAAAATAAAAAATAAAATTAATGTATTATTTTTAATTGTTAAACTAACGTTTAAGACAAGATTTTTATGCATAGTACAAAGGGTAACAATTATTATAAGCAATAATTATCAGCCTGAAACACTCATCCACATTGAAAAAATCTTCCGAGAAAAGATACATGACGCCAACGGGACATGAACCCGTGCCCTTCTGATTGCCGGTCAGCTGCTCTCCGTTGGCGTCATGTATCTTTTCTCGGAAGATTTTTTCAATGTGGATGAGTGTTTCAGGCTGATAATTATTGCTTATAATAATTGTTAAAATTAATGTGTTTATCCGTTTTCGAAAATGCCGGAGAGTTCTAATAGTACTTATCCATTATACAGGCAAGGGCGGATCCAGCTTTGTCGCCAGGGGGGGTCACATAGTGCCAGGGGGGGGTCACATAGTCGTGGTCAAGTCACGAGAAGTTATAATTTAATTTTGATAATAAAAGATACAAGTAAAAAGTACGTCCACCTAGGTCCTGAACCCAGCCCAGGGGGGGGGGGGGGTCATGACCCCCATGACCTCCCCCCCCCCCTGGATGCGCCCTTGTATACAGGGACGTACTTGACTTCGTTAACCATTGATTCCTGACATTATTTGGAGTAAAAATGTAAATGAAAGTATGGCTTATAATGTTTTTTTCTACAAAAACATTAAAAAATGATAGGTGTTGGACAAGTGGAGGCGCGGTAAGGGGTTAGTCGGTTACTCGGCTGAGTGACCAGTGACGACATGTAAAAGATTTTTTTTGTCTGATTTTAGAAAAAAAATTAAAATAACAAGTCAACGGAGAACAAATTTTCAATTACATTTTTACTCCAAATATTGTCAAGAATCACTGGTTAAAGTAAGTCAAGTACGTCCCTTAGAACCCTGTATAATGATAAGTACTGTTAGAACTCTCCGGCGTTTTCGAAAACTGATGAACACATTAATTAATTTTTTTTTATTTTTAACGTCAAGTGTGCAAAATCAGGTCGATACTGATAACCCCCACTCTGGAACGTGCCGCAAATATACTATATATTATTTTTAATGAATTATTTTGTAATAACACAAATTAATCAAATAAAATTTATGTGCGCACACCGGGATTTGTTTCCGCGACCTTCAGATTGTGAGTCAAGACCTCTACCCTTCGACCACGAAGGCCATCAAACAATATTAACGCCGTTCTTTGTACAATATTATAAATTGTTTATTTGCCAACGCCTGTTTTAAAACCCTCGATTTTTGTGTCCAGAGCCTAGGAGCGGGCCATTTTTTAATCGAGTTAAACGATCTCACAAAGTTAATAATAAATTATTTGTGCCTAGTTAATTTAAGCCTGACATTTTCAGTATTTAATCAGCGATCAGGCATCTTATCCGCTCGATACATCGGCTTATCTCGGATCATCTCCGTGTAATGATCTCCGGCCCCAGTGCGCACGTGGACTGCGCAGGAAACGAGGCTGCGCGAGTACCGCCCAACGCGTACTGTAAACTGTATTGTGCACTGCGCATCGCATGCAGATTCTTTTTATACTCCGCCAAGACCGTGCGCGAAATGAAGAGCCTCGTATGTTATGTTTTTGTTTTTTGCAAATTAGTGATATAATTTATTTTAATAGACAGATATATTATGTGTATAAAAAGTGCACGAAGAGAAGAAGACATGTTTATAACAGATAGGTAACTCAAGTGTTAAATTTATTTTTTATTCGTCGATGTCTATATAATCTAATGTCGATCTTTAAAACTTTTTATAAATTCATAATGATGTTTTCTAACTTTTTATAAATTCATAATGATTTTTTTTTTTATTATTTACAAAAAGTTACATAAAATATAATAAATTTTACACAATAATTAATTACATAATACATGTATTCGATGTACCCCCATACATAAGCAGGGCTTGTGTGTATGGGGGTACATAACTTATTATAAATTCATAATGATATACTTTTGAATGTATACGTTTGCCCTGAAGAAGAAACGGTCGTTCCGAAACCGGTTAGCTTTACTCAAATATATAAGTTGTTCAAACAAAGTAAAATTGTTTCATTTATTCATAATTATATTTTCTAACTTTTTTATAAATTCATAATGATGTTTTCTAACTTTTTATAAATTTATAATGATGTTTTCTAACTTTTTATAAATTCATAATGATGTTTTCTAACTTTTTATAAATTTATAATGATGTTTTCTAACTTTTTATAAATTCATAATGATGTTTTCTTACTTTTTATAAATTCATAATGATTTTTTTAAACTATTTATAAATTCATAACAATGTTTTCTAATTTTGAATTCGTGAATTCGTCATTCCCATTTCAATAATTTTTTATGGATTCCATTGTAATTAATCCCCCATCAGGTGGCCCCCTGGCATACTTATATGCAATACACAGTCTGTTTATGGAAAATGCGTTATACCTAAATACACGAAGAGGTGTGCAGAGAGGATGTACCGCCAAATAACAAGAGTATAAAATATTTTACCCCTCGACCACGGAGGCCGTCAAAGTTTCTTACTGCAATTTTTACCGATTTTAATATTTCTATTTTTGGTACTGGAATCCCATTATAATAATAAAATAAAACACGTATAAAACTTATTTCCACTTGATTTTTGACCGTAACCGATTTAAGCCTGTTAAAGCCATCTTCAGACTGATACAAATAATTCTTAATCTACAGTTTATATACATAACATGTGGGAGAGGGAGGGCGGTTGTCTACAAGAGTTTTATTCAATTTATATGGTTTTTCCAATTTAAATGGTTTTTATGTTACCATGTCGTGGAAAAATCCAATCGTCAAAGACGACATGGCAACAAATATGGAAATACCAAATAAATTGAATAAAATCCTTGTAAACTACCCCTCTTCCCTCACCATATGTTATGTATTAAACTGCACTAGTCTGAAGATGGCTTTAACAGGTTGAAACCGGTTACGGTCAAAAATAAATTAAGTGGAAATAAGTTTAGTGTGTGTGTTTTTTTTTTCATGAGCTCCAACAGAAGACCCTGAGGAAAATAATTTCCCTCAGCGCCTATGCCATCTTTGGGGATGCTGTGTGGAGGGTTTTTTTAGAAAAGGAAGGAGAGGAGAGTTCTGGGAAGGAAAAGGGTTTAAGGGGTGGGTAGGAATCTGGGGTTAAGTGTGTCCTGGTGACACCCCATGAACCCGGGCACCCCTGCTAAATTACCAAACATAGCGAACTACTTGGGGTGACCTATGGCAGAGGTGTCGGTTATCCAATAAAGGTTCCCGGGGCGGCGGTACCCATTCACGCCTCTCAGATAGTTTTGTTATATTATTACCGTATTTTAAATTGCAGGGCGGAATTTGACCTCTTCCACAGTGCTCTCGCTCTCCACCGGCTCTTGACCATTTAAATCAATATTAATAACATCTTCCGTGCCTTCTTACCCTACAGACTACTTGTTATATATTATTTATTCAGTTAATAATATGTACGGGTTACGTGGTTTAGATAATTTTCCAATTAAACGAATAAACTCCGCGGAATCTCGTGCAGGAAATCATCATAGTGTTCGTCACGTTCTCGTACATCCGAGCCCGCATCGTGCCTCTATAGTCTATACTGTACTATATTGTATATAGTATACGTGCCTCCAAGCACCCGGGTTGCCTAGGTCAGAAATATTAGTTTTTTATCAAACCATTCCGTTTACTAATCAAGCTTGTTAGCAATTTGTAATGCCTGCTCATCCGGGAAATAAAACTCGGTCTCTAGGAATTGTTTATTGTATGTTTACTGTTATATTGTTATACTTATTGTCAAATGTTTTATTATACATATATAATATTCCCTCAGGGCCTATGTCATCTTTGGACATGATGTGAGTTCGTACAATTGTTTATTAAGCTGCATACTTGTCTAAAAACTCACAGGACTGGCCAAAACGATGTGAAATTTGATTTTTTTTTATCAGTCAACGAAAAGTGCATTTTTGCAAATAGGTTTCATAACTGAGAGTATTATGTTGTATTTTTCCATAAGTAGCTAATAGGTATCTATGGATTGCATTTTTTGTTACATTATCTACGTTGGGAGGCGGGTATGCGTACCGCCACCCCGGGAACCATTAATTGGATTACCAACACATCTGCTATTGGTCACCCCAAGTGGTTCACTACGTTTGGTGACTTAGCAGAAGTGCCCGGGTTCATGGGGTGAGGTTGGTCCAGATCTTGGCGGCGGATACGTCTGCCCACCAGCTGTATGGCCGGCCGTATCGGGAGAATGGTTGAGGGAGTTCCTTTGACTTCTCCAGCCGTACTCTCTTGGAACATCACCTGGCACCGCAGTGGGAGGGATGGATTCATACATCCGTCACTCCTGGATACACTGACCCCAAGATTACTACCCACCCCTAATACCCTTTTAGTTACCAGAACTTCATCTTCTTCCTTTCCTAAAAAGACACTCCACACAGCATCCCCAAAGATGACACAGGCCCTGAGGGGAATTATTTTCCTCAGGGCCTCCTGTGTGGAGCTAAAGTAAAAAATATATATGTTACCTACCTATTAAGAACAAAATTTGCCAAAAAACTTTGATTGGCAAGACTTTCTATTTTTAATATTGTTTTTTTTTTGTAGTTGCATCGATGGCTCCATGGTAGTGACTCTCCACTGCGTGCAAGTGGAATACGACCCCAAGTCCCCCCAGTTCGGAGCGGGGGCCCGCGCAAGGGGGGGACTCTGGGTGGACTGGGCTCTGGACCACACCGGCATGTGCAAGGGAGACAGGTTAGTTGATTTCTTCTTCTTTATTCGTAATATTATGAATAAGGAACTCCAGTGAAAAATATTATGGCTTTAAAAAATATGTTCATATAGACATAGACCAGAAACGCTGATTCTGAATATATAAGTTTTATTAAATATTGTTAAAAGTAGAGAGTTAAAAAAATGATTAAAAAGTCCATTTTAATCGTGTCATTAAAACACACCGTCAAGTTGGTATTATTGAATGTTTTGTGCTGACGTCACTGCCCTCCATAATTCTCCAGTCACTCCAGCATATTGAAGTTGTATTGAACATTTCATGTTATAGGTTTTTTTACATCCTGTTTATTGAGATTTAGATATATAATTGTTGTTGTGTTTATTGAAACATTATTTAGGCCTAAATAATTCAGTATCGAAAATAGAGGTATCTATATTATTTAAAATATTCAAAAACTTTAAACTGTACATAAAAAATCGTAGCTACTTCCACACCGATCGTGTGGTGGCTGCAGCTAATCCTCCAACTCTGAACTCCAAAATGGCGGACGTCGAACAGATGATTCGAAGCTGTATCTTATTGATTTCGATTCGTAAAGCTAAAAAAAAATTCTAACGATTTTTATATCACTCTCCCGTAATAATATTGAAAAATATAATAAATAAGTATTATATAATAAATATATAATTCCACCTAAGTAATGTTTTTACACATTGAATAGTTTCTTCCATACAAAATGACAACACCTGTTGAAAATAAATAAAACTTTTGGAGAGTGATGACGTCACACGATTCACCATATACGTACGGTGTTTTCGGGGATCTTGAAAAATTAAAACTTTGAAAATTATTTTTGCTATTAAAACTAACTATAAAAATACAAATAAACATGAAGTTATTTAAGTTAGAGGGTCATTTATTCATAAAAACAAAAAAAAACAAAAAACAAAGTGAAAAATGGACTGGTGTTCCTTATTGTAGAAAAACTGTGGGTTTTGACTGGGAAGATTGATGTAATATTTTATTGGTTGGAGCAGACGCCTGAAAAGAGGAAGGGAGTTCAAATCCCTGACACGGCAATTTCACGATTTCTTAGGTGTTTTTCTAATAAATATGATTTTTGTATTACTTTGTACAGAGACTTATTTTAGCGACAAGTAAGCCAACGTTTAGGGTAGTTACCTACATATTATTTTATTTAAACTTTCGACGCGACATAGGAATAAATAGTTTTAGGCTATAACAAATTCAGTATTCCATTTTTATTGGAATAACTCTTTAATAACTTTTGAAGGTAATATATCATTGGAGAAGTAATATATCAGAGAAGAAGATAATACTAATAAATCTAAACCAAAATATGAAAAAGAACAAGACACAGAATTTTTTTTTTAATTTTATGGTTTCAACTGCGACGCGAACCCAGGTTCTCTTGTCTTACTTTTAGAAAGGGTCGATGCGTGACCCAAAAAAATCGGAAATCTAGGTTGAAAACTAATTCTTTAGAACTTTGTGGTCATTTTACAAGGGTAACAGACAAAAATAGGGGAAAAATTAGTTGAATAACTTCGTTAATTCTGAATTTGAAATATAAAACAACTTGAAATATGACAAAAATGAATTCAAAATAAGAGGTCCCGATGGCCTAGTTGGTGGAGGTGTTTGTCCCGGTAAGACAAAAGATCCTGGGTTCGAATCCCAGTTTCGACCGTTACCTTTATATTTTTTAATACCTTTTTTAGATTTATTAGTAATATTGTAGGGGCGTGTAAATAGCCCCTGACACCAGGGATGACTACCCTATGTAAAATTAACGAAAATTGAATTCTTCCCTATGTGACACAAAAAAACAGTCGACCCAGCAATCTCAAAAACCAAAGTGAAAACAAACAAACACTCACTCAGAGAATGCAGCTCAGCCACGATGTCCACACGAAAAGACACTTCTTTTCAATAAAAATGTCAAGGCGATATTGCATAATCTTGACAGATGTTTCGCACAGCAAGGAAGTTTCAACTCTGATAAGAAATATTTTCAACAAAACAGATGATGACAGTTATTCACTTGTTTGGATACTATTTTTAAAAACAATCCATTTTAGGTGTCTTGGATGAATTATTCTTATGACTGACCAGGAGAGACATCTCTTGGCCTTTTACTGACACTCCCGTCAGAAGTAATTGCTTGATTCACAAAGGTAAGGAAACGCATGAATACACTGCATCTCAAGTCACATAGGTTCAATTCAATACAATACAAAACCCATAGATGGCGCCCTTATGGTCTTATAGCATAAATTATCAATTTAAAGAAATTAATGCCCAAATATATTTATGGCGCGTATCCATATTCCCCGCCTTGGAAGTTCGTAGAGCTTACAAAAGAAAGAATATAAAAATACAAATGAAACAAGAAATGAAATAGAAATAAAGTGACTATTCACCGGTAATATTCAGGAATGACACGCATTGGAAATTCGCAGAATCTCATAAAATAAAGAAAAATAACTAAAAATACAATGTAATAAAGTTCAATTGACCAAGATAACGGATATTAAGTAATGCCATGTCTGGGTCAGAGATCATTGAAACAATGACTAAAATAAAAAAAATAAAAATAAATAAAAATAAACAAAAATAGATAAAATATAAAATTATTGCGTTGGAATGGGATATAATTTGACAACCGGACGTTTAAAAGAACCAAATCTTGTCTTTACCGTCGCAACGCGAACAATTTTATCCATTCCGGGATGGATTTCAGTTATCACGCCTAAAGGCCAATTTAACGGAGGGGAATCTTCTTGTCCCACTAGTACGACAGTTCCGATATCAATCGGATGATCAGAAGTAGTCCACTTCTGCCTGACTTGCAATGTGTGCAGATACTCTGAACGCCACTTCTTCCAGAAGGACTGAACCATGCTGTCTAATAATTGCTTACGCTGAGTCAAATTGATTTTACCGTCTGCCAGGACAGAAGCAGGCAAGTACTGCAATGGTGTCGACATTAAAAAATGCGCAGGCGTAAGGACTTCTGGATAAGGGTCAGAAGACATAACTGTAAGTGGACGCGAATTCATTATGCACTCAATTTGAACTAGCACAGTCTGTAACTCCTCATAGGTGAGAAGCTGAGTTCCAATCACACGGTACAAGTGTGTCTTCATGCTCTTTATGTTCGACTCCCACATACCCCCAAAATGAGGCGCGCGTGGTGGAATCATTTTCCACTCTATACGACGCTTAGCGAGTTCGCGCTTTAATGAGGGCTCATATTCAGATTCAACCAAAAACTTGTAGAGGTCATCTAATTGTGCCTTCGCACCCACAAAATTAGTACCATTATCTGAATACAAGCATGTTACCGGGCCACGCCGAGAAATAAAACGGCTGAAAGCAGCCAGGAAAGCATTTGAAGTTAAGTCAGAGACCAACTCAATATGAATAGCCTTGGTCACAAGGCATACGAATAGACAAATATATGCCTTTTGAGAATGTTGTCCTCTCCGACGAGTCAGCGTAATACGGAGTGGACCTGCGTAATCTACACCGGTATGTACGAAGGCCTTTGCTTCTGCAACACGATATGACGGTAAATCTGCCATCTTCGGTGTAGGATGCGATGGATTTAAGCGGAAGCAACAATTGCATTTCCGCACCATCGCCCTGATAACAGTCCTAGCATCTAATATCCAATAGCGTTGACGTAAGATAGACATAAGAAGTCCTGGGCCTGTATGACAGTTCACGACATGAAAGTGAGCGATGATCAGATCGACAACACAGTCATGTTTGGGAAGCAAAACCGGATGTTTAACCTCAAAAGGTAAATCCGATTTAGAAAGCCGCCCCCCAATACGTAACAGATTATCTCCATCAAGAAATAGAGATAAACTCTGAAGTCTTTTGGAATGAAATTTGCCTTCCTGGAGTGCAGCAATATCTCCTGCAAAATGAATACTCTGCACAGCACGAATCACAGCCTTTTCAGCAGTCATAAGATTATTGACCGTTCCAGAGGAAAGTGATATCTTTTTTATGAATCGGAGGACATAAACAACAATCCTTAGTAGTTTATCCCAAGTGGATATACGCTGAGCCAGTTCACTCAGGACCGATTTTTCACCCTGAAATGTTGCAATGAGCACATTAGCCTTGTGTTCAGGCATTTCACCAGTATTGGTAGGGTGAAACGGTTTTAATGGCCATTCCAAAGGTGGGCTGCGAATCCATGATGGGCCGTTCCACCATAAATCATGTGAAACGAGTTGGGAAGGAAGCATGCCACGAGAAAGGCAGTCGCTCGGGTTTTCACTACCAGCAACATGGTAAAAGTTCTCTGGAGACAAATTTTCTTGGCACTGAGCTACGCGATTACTAACAAACACCGACCAGCGATGCGGTGAAGAATGTATCCAAGAGAGCGCAACGGTAGAATCGGAAAACGCATATGTTCCTGCAATAGGAAGACGCTCAGAATAATTATCTTGAACCGTCCGTATTAATTTGGACATCAATACTGCGGCACAGAGCTCCAAACGAGCGAGGGTCGTCACTTTGGTGGGAGAAACCTTTGATTTTGCGCACAACAATATCACTGTAATTTTTCCAAACAGATCAGTGGTGTGCAAATAAATCACACAGCCGTAACCATTCATGCTTGCATCGCAGAAAGCAACAACGAGCACCGTACTGTCTTTCAGGACACCAACATGGCGAGGGATTTTTATCATTGAAATTAGCGGAAATTCCTGTGTAAGCGCCGAAAAACGACGAATAACGCTATCAGGGGGTGTATCATCCCAACCAATGTTGCACAGCCATAGCTCTTTGATAAGTAATTTAGCGTACAGAATGACAGGGGCGACCAAGCCGAGGACATCAAATAAACGGGCGACTATGGAGAGTATGCTCCGCTTTGTGCACTTCTCCTGAACATAAGATGTCGTAAAGAAGAAGCTGTCATCAGCTGGTTCCCACGAAAGGCCCAACACCTTAGAGGTATTGTTAGAACCAACAGTGAAGTCCACTGGGCTGCGGTGAGAATCCGGGAGGTTCTCAAGTACAACTTGAGAATTACTAGTCTAGGCTCATCTGCAATAGAATAGACCAGGTCGTCCATATACAGCTTGGACTCTGCCACTTTGGCAGCATCCGGGTAATGTGGTCTCATATCCTGGGCCAACTGGCGAACCGTCCGCATTGCTAAGTATGGACTTGCCGTCAAGCCGAAAGGAACTCGATTGAACTGAAAAGTTCGTATGAGACCATTATTTGAGAATCGAAATAAGATCCTCAGGTATCTGCGATGCTTGCTAGGAACTTCAATCTGTAAATACATTTGCTTTATATCCGCATTCATAGCGATGGGAAAAAGACGAAAGTCAAGCAAAAGCAGAAACAAATCGGCTTGCAAATTGGGACCAGTATGAATAATGTCATTCAGTGACAGCCCTGTGTGTGTTTTAGCACTAGCATCGAGCACAATACGAGGCATTGGTTTGTCTGGACGAGTGACAGCATGATGTGGGATGTAATATCCATCTTCTGTGATATCAGACTCTGAGACTTCTGATATGTAATTATTTTCAATATATTCACTGATAACCTTGTTATAATTCTCCTGCAAAGCAGGGGAATGTTTAAATTTTCGCTCCAATGCCAAAAATCGGCGTTGGGCAGCAGTACGAGAATTACCCAATTGTCTTGGATCTTTACAGAAAGGTAAAGCAACAGAATATCTACCATCATCAGTGCGAGAAATTGATGAAGTAAAGAGATTCTCACATTCTGTCTCCTCCGGACTTAGAAATTTTATATTAGGTATCTCTTCTAACAGCCAAAATTTTTGCACTAAATCATTAAGTGCGAGTGCCGAGAATGATGTGTTTGTGTTGAGCACATTATTGGGGTAATCACCCATCAACACGAAACCGAAAGCGGTCGATAACGCGGGGGGTGCACTAGTACCCGATTCAACCCTGTTCCCTAAATAAATATATGGGAACAGTTGTGCACCGATGACGACATCCACGCATCCAGGAATATTCCATGTTAAGTCTGCGAGAGGTATGCCCTCTAAGTACCTCATATCACCCTTGGCTATATAGTGATTAGGTAATTGGTCGGTGATACTGTCAACGACAAGCGCATGTATATTATATTTATTCTCTGGGTATACGCGAGACTCAATATCCAAATACACGTAACCGAAAATTGGTCGAGACGTTGATCCAATTCCTTTGACAAACGAATTACTCAAAGGAATTATTGGTAAATTCAGCGTCTTACAACAATCGACCGTAATCAAATTATTTTGAGAGCCATTATCAATTAGGCACCGAACAATAACTTTATTTCCGTTTTTAAGCTTCGCGTATACTTGTGCGGTCGAAAGTAAAATAGAAGAGTTCGGTGTTACTTTGGCACAAAGCGAACACGAAGGATTGACATTCGCGGTCCCCTCCACTTGCTTATCACCAATGCCAGTTCCATTGATGCTGGATGACACTGGAGGGGGGACTGACGGTTCTTCACTGGTAGGTACTTGCGACGTACGTACATGAGTATTGGTTTTCATATTATTCACACTGCCGAAATGTAAGAATGTATGATGACGTTTATTGCACAAATCACAAACTAACCCCGATTTGCATGACTTGATTGTATGTGAACCACTAAGGCAATTTACACAGGCATTTTTCGATTTTATAAATTCAAATCGAGCCTGTGGGGAACTCATACATTTAAACTTTGAGCAAACGTTGATTAAATGATCAGTTTTGTTACACAGAATACATCCTTTCGGCGGAGCTGGGAAGCGCGGAATATTCGCATTACTCGCGACGAACGATTTAGTATTATTTGATCGGGAGGACGAAATGGGATGCGTTTTATTTACGACACCATGCGAGTTACTCGTTCGTTCTAAAATCTTTACTTGATCTTGTACAAACGAAACTAACTCATTATAAGAAGGAATTTCTTTATTACGAACTGTCAGCTCAAAGTTCTGAGCCGTCTGTGAATCAATTTTTCTTACCGCGCAGTGAAACAAAATAAAATCAGTTAAATCTTCAATACCTAACTGCTTTAATGCCGACACTGACGAATATCTTTCAATGAAAGAATTGAGACTGGCAGATGTATTCGTGCAGTTTTTCGCATCGAGAATATTATTTAAATAATGTGTTCCTAGTGTGCGTTTATCTTGATATTTTTTAACTAAACTCTCCCAAATGATCTGATATGTATCACCCGAAGGCACAATGCCTGCGGTTATGTTCAAAGCCCCGTGTGTGAGTTTTCCGACTAAGTACTGCACACGCTGCGCGTCAGTTAGCTGTCTATTATTATGGATATTGGCTTTAAATGACTCAAAAAATTTCGACCAACTTTCATTCTTACCATCGAAGGTTGGAAGATCTATTGCAGGAAGATTAATCATACACGGCTCCCGCGACTTATTTTGTGACGTCAGTGACTCTCTTACAGAAGTTTTCATATTCGATCTAGTTCGTTTGACCTTCAAAAAAAGATCATCAAAAGCATTTAAAGCTTGAAAATCTGGTTTAAATTCTGGATTTAAAGTTAACTGACGATCATTGATGCTATCTATAATATTTTCAAATTGACTTCGCATTTGATCAATCATCTCTGACTGAGCCATAAACACTTCGTTATTTCTTGACTCAAAATTAGATATATTATTTGTTGCATTATACAGATCGTTCATACGAACAAAAAGATTTTCCTTTTTTGCGGTTAAAAGAATAAGCGATCTGTCTTGAGCCTCATCAAAACCCTCCTCCGTAATTCTTGGCATTTTTTATATATATGCGAAAAGATTACCACAAAATTTTACAATAATGTTACAATGTTAATAATTAATTAATAATAATGTTGCGAATAATTATCCAAAATTACGACAATTCTGCGAACAATGTTAACAATTAATTAATAATAATAATGTTGCGAATAATTATCCAAAATTACGATAATTCTGCGAACATCCAAATATGTCATCCAAAAGCAAAAAACAAGACCAGCTATAGTTCTCAAAAAATGAGAGGTACTTCAAATTTACCAAAAAAAATACGTAAATTCAAACATCCATGTAATTAAGCTATAATCTCGAATTGAATGTATGAATGAATTAATAATCCGGCTCGAAGGACCAATAAATATGTAGGGGCGTGTAAATAGCCCCTGACACCAGGGATGACTACCCTATGTAAAATTAACGAAAATTGAATTCTTCCCTATGTGACACAAAAAAACAGTCGACCCAGCAATCTCAAAAACCAAAGTGAAAACAAACAAACACTCACTCAGAGAATGCAGCTCAGCCACGATGTCCACACGAAAAGACACTTCTTTTCAATAAAAATGTCAAGGCGATATTGCATAATCTTGACAGATGTTTCGCACAGCAAGGAAGTTTCAACTCTGATAAGAAATATTTTCAACAAAACAGATGATGACAGTTATTCACTTGTTTGGATACTATTTTTAAAAACAATCCATTTTAGGTGTCTTGGATGAATTATTCTTATGACTGACCAGGAGAGACATCTCTTGGCCTTTTACTGACACTCCCGTCAGAAGTAATTGCTTGATTCACAAAGGTAAGGAAACGCATGAATACACTGCATCTCAAGTCACATAGGTTCAATTCAATACAATACAAAACCCATAGATGGCGCCCTTATGGTCTTATAGCATAAATTATCAATTTAAAGAAATTAATGCCCAAATATATTTATGGCGCGTATCCATATATCTTCATCTCCAATGACAGATCCTATATTATTTATCACATCAATAAAATGTGGTGCTTATTTATAAACAAGAGAAAACATGTTGATGATTTCGTTTAAAAGGCAAAGTTTTATTACGAGCAGTTAAAATAGGATTAATGGATTTCTGGTTCGGAGTTCAGCATTGGCAGCTATTATGGCCAAGAAAATAAAGAAAACGCATTTACCACAACACCAGTAAAACTTATAATCAAGTCATTGGATATTGAGTGGAAATCTCGCAATAAAATTGTGTCATATAATTTAAAACGGGCACCCTGCTGATGGAATCTTCAAGATGAAAAAAGGTAAGAAAATTTATTGCTGCAATTAAATTGCAAAAATACGGCTTTCGGAAGTGAACGAGTATCTTGTCCCGAGACATTTATATATGACGGGGAAAACAAAAAGGCCCAAAGACTGTGTAAGACACAGGATCTCAAACCTATCAACCACCGCACACTTTAAGATGTAAAAAAAATCTGGTGCCCATGGTGTATTGTAAATATAAAATTATATATGAGTAGGATAGATAGTGCATGCCCATCTAATTTTTTTGTCCATACGGGTCTCCACGCATTTAAATCTAAAATTGCATCTAAAGAATTTTGTATAGGGATGAGATCGCTTCAATCGGCCGATGTATAAAAAAAATCGGAAATCACAAACAATTTTTTTAAATTAACTTAACCATGGACTACGTAAACGAAATATAAAGCTGCATCCACATTATTACATACGGAAGCGACTTAATTTAACCGTCTATCATACGGGACTCCAAGTATTCGAGTAGTATTACTAGATTCTGTCGGATTTTTATAGATAGAATTTGCCTGCCGTCGCCCCTCTAGATTATTTTTAACGCCCCCTAATTTTCATTGAGCCTTCTACTGCCCCCCTGAAAGCATCCAGCTCCAAGAAGGGGGCGTTATCACCCACTTTGAGAAAGACTGGTGTAAGATATCGTAATATTATTATACTACTTGTTTCATACAGGGAACCGGTTGGTTATCTTTTCGAGTGTTCCACATTGCCCGAAGATAGTTCTAAAACAATTAACTCTTCCTGTATTGTGTTATGCACAAGTTGTATAATAATGTATTACGTGGGACTTGGAGCATATCTCTCATCTGGACAGCAATTTGTAATGTAGGATGTGTTAGGTTATTATGTATTTCATTAAATTTGTAATGCAACAGAGTCAGCTATGGGTTCAAAATTAATTCTACCGGTATGCTGAGTTGAATATGTATTGTGTAGAAAATTTACTTAAATATTTATAAGTATTATTTATTTATTTTTCATGTTCTCTTTATATACGGTTCTGGTTATGTACCAATATGTCATGGAGAAGATTATAAATTAAAAAGTGATTGGGGGCAGTTTAACTATTTTATGACATTTCGTGTCAAAAGATAGTTGCTGAATTGCCTCTAAGTCTATTGCAAATGTCGATGACTTGATGGTCAATGTAGAATCGTTAAGCCGTTGAGTCCACTCTGTTTATTGGCGCGTTCTGAGAGGCAGAAGTTCTTGTTTTCGGTGTATAAAAAAGTGCATGGGATATCCCACAAGTATACTTGTTAGGGACATACATATAAGTTAATCTCTTTCAACATATGCGGACTGAGTATAGTACCAGAGATTAGCTTAAAAAATGTTTACCTAATAATATTTTTCGGCGTGTTTCTAAGGTATTGAAATCTAGCATTCCTGTTAAGAACAAAGATGGATACAATAATGGATAATATGTATAATTCTTCATATACCTATAGATAACGCATAAAACTTTTTCGTACTTTTTCTATTTCTAGGATATAATTTTGTTCAGAAGGGGCCCAAATAATGGAACTGTATTACTATCCAAAGTAATAGATCTATAATATGTGTTACATTTATACATATATATTTTACAAAATATTGTATTTAAGGTCATCAGTGGTCATGTATTTAATATTGTTTATGTGAATACCTCACAAGAGTCCCAGCTGCTCTCGCCTGGAGTCAGTGAGACTATGGCATCCTCGGTTGGTGTATATTGTGAGGCTGAAGGTAGAGGGGAGAGAAATGAGATAGGAAAGAGGATGGTGGGGAAGTATCTGGCTGTTCAGATCTGGTCAACAAACACGGCTAAAGCCATTTCAAGTAACGTTTCGATTCTCAATGGTGGTCTTACATCAGAGCGATACTGAGAGTATCTTCCACTCTGGAACGTGCCGCAAATATACTAATATATCATTTTGAATTAATTATTTGTGTAATAACAATTTGCGCACGCCGGGATCCGGTCCCGCGGCTTTTGGATTGCTTTATTTTACTTTTATTATGAATGTTTTTTATAATATCGCATGTTTTATTTTTTAATCCATCTTTTAATTTTGTATCTGAAATGTTTTTGTTTTTTTTTTCATTTTATTGCCTGGTCCTTGTGGTGTCTTTGACCAAAGCTTATGTTTACCGTCAGATTTTTTTGGTTTTTGTATAAAATATACCTATGTAAACGGATCTAATTATATAAATAGCGTGAAAATCACTGATAATGTAAAATTAATTCAGTGATTTCATTGCAGCTGATTTTTAATGATAGAGAGTGAGAGAGAAAGGGATAATAATCAAGAATTCCCTATGGAATAGGAATTCAAATAACGCGAACTAATTTGATTTAATATCTAAGCATAAATTTCAAGCAATAAGATAGCATTCTAATAATTAATTACACTCTCTGTGAATAAGCACTGATTAAATATGTTATTTGAAATTTATCGAAGTTTTTCTCACGCCAATTCCCACTGAACGAACGAAAACATTTATAAATAATAACACACCTACAGGCTACAACTAATTGATCGCTCGGCAGTGAGCACGCACGCCAGCTATTATTGGCGCGGCTATTTTGCATATATTATACTAGTTGAGAAAATGTATTTAATAGATTATTGTTCCGAGAATTGAACGCAATTTAACCCAATAAACTATTATAACTGCTTTCTGATCTGAGCTAAAGAGCATGAGTATATTGAGCATACTATACTAGACTTTCCTCGCCACATCCATCTCAATGTCGGAAGCGAAGAACAATAGATCAGATACCTGAAAGTTGCCAAGATGGATGTTGCTCGCAGGGAATTTTCCAACAAAAAAACCATTTGCATAAGTACTTATAGTTGAAATTTTCTCATGAAATAACCGTTGGTAGACCTTTTGCTAAGAGTTAATTGTATCGACCCGATATTCCAGATACGCGCCGTTTAAAATTGTGCTGCGCTTAAGTTTGTTGTTTGAAACAATTGGGTTACCCACAAGCCGAGTCCCACGTGCCTAATTAGAGCTAGCCACATGCATGTCCCGTGAACATTGCTAACAAAAGAATTCTCCGTTTATTAGTTACTTGCTCCCTACTTACTATAGCTCTTTTAAATTCTCCTTGATGATGCCACTCCATTTTCGATATCTATTAATTTTAAGTGTTATCTACCTGCCTATCTGGGTCTGATGGAATGTTGTTCATAAATCGTTGTCTTGGTCTGCCTAAAGTCTTGGTACCAGATGGCTTGGATGGTACATTATTTTTAATTATTCTGCAGTTCCCTACTCCAGCGGTTCGCAACATTTTTGGAGCTGTGACCCCAAAATCAAAGAAGGTTTTCAGCGACACCATAAGAAAAAATACCAAATTTACAGGGTATCTGTTTTTAATCATTTCACACACAATTTTTATACAATATGATGTGTGATCTATGTGTCTGTTGATATCGGAGGACCTTATATGTGTTTTGAAATATATGAAAGACTACTGCACAAGTAAAAATGAATGCACATAAAGGAATAGGAGAAAAGGGACTTACTGCGCTGCACTTCTCTTCTATCTCGGCTGTGTCCATTCATGCACTTGTATGACTATCAGTCGCGGTACTTTACTGCAGTATGCGGGATTGAGTTTGCGGATGCGATATGCGGAATATTAGAGATGTTCACGTGGCGAGTTTCGATTGACGACTGATTATGGGTAAAGTTAATTGACAGGTATATAGGGATGGGTAGGAAAGGAACATGTTAGGGTTGGGTAGGAAAGGAACATGTTAGGGATGGGTAGGAAAGAAACCTGCGACAATACAAGTTATACGCACAGGGTCTATGATGTATGTAGATATATGTAGGTAAGTGTAGCTATGTATTGTGTAAATGCTCAACCACAATAATAGGAGATGGGACAGGAAAACCACGCATTTTATAAATTTTGTTAAGTGTTAAATAAAACAAGCAACTAATTTAATTTAACTTTTCGTAAGAACAAATATAAATTACTGAAAAAAAAAAAAAGTTAAGGTATCAGGATCTATGTAACGCGCTTATCGTGGCCAAGATCAAGATCGTGTATAATAGCAAGAGGAATATTACTGGCCTGCCCTTTAATAAATTATTCAATCTCCCCGTTCCTTAAAATCAACCAATTTACCGTGTTCCACAATCCAGTCTTCCATTTATTTTTAACTTTTCCCTTCCCCTTTAGAACTGTACGATTCATGTAGGTGTTACACCAAAGATAAAAGATAAAAGATTATCGCGCGCACAATATTGCTCTCCATAAAATCCCATGCAGACCTGTCACAACTAAGATGATGCGTTCGAAGCTCAAAGTTAATCGCCGTATCCTACCGTAACCGCTCCTGAGGCGATATGCGAAAAGTTATGCGACCCCCTCTCCGTCGTAAACAGGAAAGGGGTCATTTTAATTTCGGAGCTGCGTAAACGTGCGGGTGACAGTTGTCAAGTTGACAGATCCAGTATAACGAAATGACATTTCGTGGCAGCACTCTTATTCAACTGACCCCCTCTCCTACCATAGGAAGAATTATTTTATAGTGTAGGGTATCGGTCGCTTTTATCTTTGCGTATGACATCTACATCACTCTTTTTCGTTTTGGTTGTGTAATAAAAATTTTCTGTACAAACACGCGCGAGTTTTGACAAATGTTTTTTGCACGTGTTAGTTTTGCGATAAAATTTGTTAGTTTTTATATCGTTTTCACGTTTTAGCTATAAAAACAATTTATACAAATTAATATATCTTTTGTACGGACGAAAACCAATAATTCATCTCAATATTGAAGAGCACAACGTGTTAAAAGTGTTTTTTTCGGCAGTATTGAAAATAACACTTCCCATAAAATCATAAAATCTTGTTGACTATTTTAACCCTTCAAGCCTCAGGCCTAATTTGTCGGAAGATCAAAATATTTCCGCCTTGTAATAAAATCCAAATAAATAGAATATTTCTTAACGCATCCAAAAACTAAAAACTGTTTTTGAAAGGCGATAAAATACGTTTTCAAATTATATAATTCGAAGCAAATATTTCATTTTTGAAATATACATTTTTTTAATGCAAATATGAAAAAAATTTAAAAACGGCTCTCCTTCTAACTAAAATTACTGATAACGACAAAAAAAAAAAAACACACATATTTTATGGCAAAGTATTATTAAATCAATCGTTAAAGCCCCGTATTCATGGTAAACATTCTTTAGCAACAAAGTTGAATCAACGTGTTGCGGTGTTGCTGTCAACGTGTTGCTGGCAACACTACCTGTTGCGGAGTTGATAACGGCATGTTGACAAGCTTACGCCCGACGAGCGTAAACATCAGTTTAGCGACAAATGTTGACGTGTGTGGACGTGTTTCCAACAGTTTATAAACATGGCAGTAGTGTGGAGCAATGATAAAATAATGCAATTAATAGCATTGTTTCAATCTAAACCATTATTATGGGATTCTTCTATAAAAGAATACAAAGATAGAAACAAAAAGAACGATGCATTCGAAGAAATTTCTCAAGCCCTAAATGTGCCCAAAAAAGACGTAGAAACTAACATACATGTATTGCGTACTCAGTTTACTAGAGAGAAAACTAAACTGAAATACGGGAAATTGAGAGACAGGAAACAAATAATACACTAGATGCAATACAAGACGACGCAGAACATTCGGCTATATTAAACTTAGTTAACTATCTCAGTGATGATTCAACACAATAGCATATACTGTACATTTGTGTTTTTTTTTTTATTAAAATACTTGATTACACAAACAGTGTTTTTGTACCTACCTTGACATATCCTGATAGTGAATTAATTAGGTCTTGACATACATGTGGTATGATTTGGCTGATCAATTGTTTTGATACTCTGAATGTGTATGAAAGAGATTTGTATGAATCTCCAGATGCAAGATATCGTAATGTAATAGCCAGCCTCGTTTGAGGTTAAACTGGCTGACGAATATTTGTTTCCCTTTTGGCTATTAACGGACCAATCATTTCCAGAAGATGTTCGAAATCACTTTTCGACATTCTCGTAAAGTTAATAAATGATCCATCTGTCATTCTGAGGTCACTCATCAAATTTTCTCTTTGCAGAAGATAGTTTCGAATCCACCATCTTTTTCTCTTTTTTTAATTAATATCCTATTCATCAGATACAGAGAACACAACAACACTACTTCCTCGGGCAACATTTTAACGCAGACTGGTGTGTAGACAACCACATTTATTTCAACAAAGTTTCCAGCAACATTCTCTCCGCTCATCAACAATGTTGATCAAATGTTGCTAAACTAATGTTTACCATGAATACGGGGCTTAACACTCTTTTTTGACATTTTATGTAAAAAAATATACATATGTATAAAAAATTTACCAAAGTTTCATAAAGTTTTTCAAATTGCGGTCAAAAACTTTGGTTTCATAAAGTTGTACATTTGAATTAATTTATGATTAACTTTTGGATTTGAGTAGAAAGCATTATGTTTTATCTTTTTAACGCCGTTTTATATTTATAACCAAGATAGTAAGGGAGACACAATGATTTCCTCGAGACCTATACGAGTTGTTCCTAAAAGCGAAGAAATTCCTTGAGGGGTTAACGACCTCATATATTATGTATGATACGCGACCCCGGGGTAGCGGCACTGCTGTCATACTCGACGACATAACCAATAACAACCAAACCATGTTTTTCGACTGGTTCTTTCTGCTGTTAGTGCAGGGTTGGTGTTTTGGTCTCCATGTTGACCATATTCCCACTTCAGTACAGGTCTCGCAAGTTAAGTTGACTTCATCACAGTACTCACACAGATGCAAAACTTTCATACAGCGTGTTTCGTTTTAGGCTTTTAACAAAAAAGCAATTAATAATTATTTCACAATTGAGAATTCGAATCCAAAGCGTGTTTAAATCGGTAACATAAAACTTATGTTGTTTTACAACATTTTTATAGAAATACTGAAGGGTTAGGAAGGAAATGTGATAATCTTCAGGATTGAATTCTCATAGGTATTCACAAATAACGACAAGGTTAAAAAAATATTGTGTTATTTAAAAAGATTAATTTATTATAATATTCATACTTATATAATATTTTATACAGTAAATAATCCACAATGCCACGTTTAATAGGCATAGATTTTGAAAAGTAAACTAGGAGAGACCGGGGACAATAGTACCACGGGTCAGTAGTACCAAGGCGAATAACTCCCTAACTATAATAGGTACGCATACTATGTGTCGTCAGGCGATGGCCCTGATACATGCGGACAATCGTCAGTAGCAGTGTTACCGAAGCTCCCGATTTCGCGGGAGATCTCCCGATTTTTCACTTCATCTCCCGATCTACCGGAATGGCATCAAAATCTCCCGATTTTTCAAAGTTCTCAGCGATTTGTCGTTTCTCGTCAATTCTTTGTTTATGGTCCGCTCAAAAGGCAAATAATTGTCTGTGGTTAAAAAAATATATTCCCCGGATTCGGGTATTGACCAGAATAATTACAAAATTCTGCAATCTAAGCATATCTCTATTATAGACCCATACAAACGATCATCGATCATTTATGAATTATGAGCTGGAAATTATAATTTATTACGTAACGGAAGGGTGTCAAAGTGGATTTTATTAAGGGCGATTTATAAGATTTTGCGTGTGTAAGCGGGCCAGTCTCAAAATTAAAACCCATGTTCAATTGTTTAAACCTTTATTTAGTTAGATATGTAAGTAGGTACCTAGTTATTATAAATTTTCATTCAAGTTAAAAGGAGGGTAAAATGGTAAATTATCTTAAGCCAGACACCTGACTTCTCTTATTTTTAAGTCGGGTGTCATATTCGTGGTAAGTAGTTATTTTAAGAATCGATTGGAGATGTTCATCCGTAAACCTTGAGCGATGTTTGTTCTTATTTATTTTCAAAACGGAAAACATCCGCTCGCTTAAACACACTACTAATACTACCAAACACACACAGAATAAGTGCTGTATGCTAACTTATATTTAAATATAACAATTTGGGAGGCGGGAATGGGTACCGCCGCCCCGGGAACCTTTATTGGATAACCAACACCTCTGCCATAGGTCACCCTAAGTGGTTCGCTACGTTTGGTAATTTAGCAGGGATGCCCGGGTTCATGGGATGAGGTTTGTCTAGGTCTGATGACCAGGACACACTAAACCCCAGATTCCTACCCACCCCTTACACCCTTTTCCTTCCCAGAACTCTCCTCTCCTTTCTTTCCCTAAAAAAACCCTCCACACAGCATCCCCAAAGATGACATAGGCCCTCAGGGAAATCGTTTTCCTCAGGGCCTCCTGTGTGGACTTCATGTAAAAAAAAATATATTAACAACATATTTAAAGCAATTTTTTAGGTTAACATTTTGGCAAGGATTAAACTTCAAACATTCATTAAAAGGGGTTTTTTTCCCCTGTGAGACGGCTTGCGGACTTTTAAATGTTCCGTTTGAGAACATGAATAGTTGCAGTCGGAATATGAAAAAGGTTATTTTCACTGTGAGACGGCTTGTGGACTTCTAAATGTTCCTTTTGAGAAAATGAATAGTTGTAGTCGGAACATAAGAAAGGTTTTTCTCCACAGTGAGTCAGCATGTGGATTTTAAATTGTCACTTTCGAGAACATGAATAGTTGCAGACGGAACATGTAAAAGGTTTTCTCCACTGAGAGACGGCTTGTGGACTTTTAAATATTCCTTTTGAGGACGTGAATAGTTGCAGTCGGAACATGAAGATGGTTTTTCTCCACTATGAGTTCACTTGTGAGTTTTTAAAGTCTCCTTTTTAGTACATAAATAATTGCAATCGGAACATACAAAAGGTTTTTCTCCACTGCGAGACGGCTTGTTGATGATATAAAAATTGTCACTTTCGAGGACATGAATAGTTGCAGTCGGAACATGTAAAAGGTTTTCTCCACTGTGAGACGGCTTGTGGATTTTAAATTGTCACTTTATAGAACATGAGTAATTGCAGTCGGAACATGTAAAAGATTTTCTCCACTGTGAGACGGCTTGTGAACTTTTGAATAATCCTTTTGAGAACATGAATAGTTGCAATCGGAACATAAAGGTTTTTCTCCACATTGAATTGTGAATGTTAAATTGTGACTTTCAAGAACATGAATAGTTGCAGTCAGAACACGAAAAGGGTTTTCTCCACTATGACACGGCTTGTGGACTTTTAAATGTTCCTTTTAAGAAAAAGAATAGTTGCAGTCGGAACATGAAAATGTTTAATGGTTAAATTTTAATCTAATATAACTCCTAAGTATTTCATAACAGTAATAATTTCAATAACAATTTTAATATGGTCCATGCACTTTCTTTTTGTTTTTGATGATTAGACTGAGATATTAGTAAGTATTTCGATAAAGGATTCCTAAACAGTGTATCGTTATCAAGTATCTGTCGCCAGGTGAGAGGTGTTTTGAAAAAGCCCATGAGGTGGCTTATTGGTTCCTTAATAAAATTATTACTTTTTGATTAAAAGATTGTTACTTATATGAATGTCGTTCACTTTTAAAAGTAAGTAGGTATTAAATGAATTTGGCGTCTCGTTAAATGACGGGTGACAGTCCAAGGTCGAAGTTTCACAAAAATTCGTGCTGAGTTGCCAGACGTGAAATAAGTCCCCGTTGAACGTTAGGGAAAATTGCGTTATTCCACAGGCAACATCTACAGTAATCGGATTGACGGCGCTGCTTATGGGTTTTTCGTTTGTTGTTAAGGTTATGCTTCGCAATAATAAAAGGGATTCGGATTATTGACAAGGGAGAAATTTTACTAAAATAATTCTAGTCATCTCCCGATTTCTTCAAATTTCTCCCGATTTCTCCCGATTTTTAGGCGAAAATTCTCCCGATTTTGAAGTTTTGGTTTCGGTAACACTGGTCAGTAGCCCGTGGGACATGGTGCAACCCGGACGTCCGCAGTCGGAAGAATAAATTTTTGAGCCCTAAACGTAACTTTTCTCGATTGCGTTCATTCGCTAATATTGCAATGACTATGTATTATTTGTTAGTATTTTGCTATCTACACATTTCTTTAGACATTTGAGTTTATTTTAGGATGGGTTTTGAAGCGTTTGTGAGTAGGGATTAACCGAAAATTTGCGTTTTAATTTAAAATGACCCCTCGGGGATGGTTGTACCGATTTTTGTGGGGACGATTGTACCGGTACAATCAACCCCGTGCTACAACTAACCCCGAGGTTTTTTTTAAGATTCTGTGAGTACAGCTCCAAAATCATACGCTCAAGTGCATGTCCATGCCCGTCCGCGAGAACCTGGATACATGTGTCATAAATGTGAATCTGATCGATGATAACGATAATTTTTCATAATATTTTCATTATTTCTAAATAAATAATATGGTAAGAGTTTGTTTGTTATTAAACTTTTGTTTTGTATGGTTATGTAGCAGCCAGCCTCTGCTACCTCATGCTTTGGATTGTTTCCGAAAAATATTGATCTTTCCAGAAGCGTCGCCCATATTAAAATGTTCGAATGCCGAACCATCGGGAACTTTCCGGCCACCGCTCGTAATTACGTGACGCGATAGTAGGTACCTATCACATAGATACTGAGCTGCGTTATACCTACATACCTGTACCTACCTTTCACGCGTTCCAGAAAAGGTTCGAAATATTGCGCGCCTGAAATGCACAGTTCAGGCGCTTTCGAGAAATTCGTCGAATGAAAAATTACCGCCACACAAAGCAACACTCCGACTTATCGGGCTATATAAAGGCGCCGGGCAAAACACACAGAGTTCAGTGTTCGGGTGTTTTTTATAGCAAGCTCGCCTCAAGCAACCGCAGTTAACCTTGACCCAGTGAGAAACTACGTTCGTTTAGTTTACCAAAGCGCCGGTAGTGTAATAAATCTGTTTCGCTGTCCCTTCCTGAATTGATTTGCAAATTGTAATTTTTGGTAGAACTCAATAAAGACTTCCAATATGCAACCTCATTGTTCTACATTGGCAACCTCCAACCACGAGTTCTACAGTTATATAGTTTCTATAAGTTATTAGGCGACCGATCCCTCACCAAGCCAAGCATGTTTGCTATTTTTTGTTTGTTCGTTTTTAGTTTATTTGTTACGTTTATGTTATGTTTTTCAAAACTTAGTTTATTTGATTACGTAGATTGCATGGTTATAAGTTTATATTTTTTTGTAAATTGTTCCTAAAAAATTTATATGTAGAATTTTTAGCCAGTGTGGTTCTTTGTCCGTAGTACAATTTTTACTTCCCGTAATATGGTAAGAGTTTATTTATTATTTAATTTTTCATTTTTGTGGTTACATAGGTCCTATAAGTTATAAGGTGACCGATCCTCAACAAGCCAGCGTTTTTGTTGTTTTTTTGTTTGTTACTGTTTTTTGTAATAAATGTTGTATTTTTAACACTAAGTGGTTTTTGAATACATGTATTTTATGGTTACAAGTTTACATTATAATTATTTTAATTTAAATAAGACTTTAATATGTAATAGTTTGAGCCAGTGTATTTGTTCGTTGTATATTGTCTTAAAAAAAATTATTGCAAAAGGAATATATATACATATTGTTTAGGGACAATTGTACCGCGGGGATAATTGTACCACGATGTTTTCATACAAAATTTTATTATTTTTTTCTTCTCTTTTCTTGAGTTTAAAACATGCTATGGTATTAATATATATGTATTGTCATTTTATTATATTACAATAGTTAAGGTTCTTGGTAACACTTCAACTGACGAATTCTATAAGAGATTTCTTGTGGTCAGATAAATTGTGTATTACGTTCAATGTAATTGAAATTTTAAAAAGTAATTTTATAAACTAACAAAAAAACTGTTTTTCCTCACCGAAATTATTAAAATTAACTAAATTTATCCATAAATTCTGTGTTTTTATTTAAATTCCGCTACTGGTACAACTAACCCTGGGGTAGGGGTCAGTTGTAGCATTTCCACCGATCTGTTTATGCGCTTATAGCTTATTGTCTATAAAATTTAGAAAAATAATAGAATAAGAATTTGGTAAACAACTAAATTATCTGCCGTCGAGTATGAGCATTTTTTCATAAACATTATACCTAAGATGTAGAAAATGGTCAAAGTCAAATGGGTATAACTGTCCCCGTTCTCCCCTACTGTTAAACTTAATTACCAAAATAAACATCGGTTTCGGTCGGGATAGATGGAAAACATGCATTTAAATTCGGTTTTCATTCAAAGTTAAAAATTTCCCATATAAAACATCTCCATTGCCGCCATTTTACGGATTCGACATTTATAAGATTTCATTTAAAACTTAATACTCATGAATTACTTAATTTACCTAAACTAAGAACCTAATGTTGAAAAGAAGTGTGATTTCCAAAATCTGTGCTTAAAAATTTGGCTGCTTGTGGATTCTTTATTTTTTATAATTATGTGTTAGCAATCATCAGCAACAGTAATTATTTAATTATGTATCAGTCATCATCAGCAACTATCTATACGTATATTATCTAAAATATAACAGATTACTAATACAAAGGTACAAAAGATTAACTGTTGAATAGGTACTAGTCTGTGATACTCCAGTTGCCTTAGACGTCAAATCATACAAGTCATTTATGCTTAAAAGTTGACCACCGTTTTTTACATTATGAATAAGAAAAATAATTAAACATACGGAATAAAATTTCACGAGTTGGTCCATTCAGTGATTAGCCACGTTCCGTTTCGTAACAGGACTCCATGATGTCGTAATAAATATTAAACTTGCACACTTTACAAACACTCTGTAAATCTACTAATAAAGATTCGAATTAAAAATAATGAAAACTATTTGTTATTTCAATTTTAAAAATTTGTCACTTGCGAAATGTGGGTGCACGTATGTTTAAATCAAATTACGAACCAAATGAATAGGACACCCTGTAAGTACAGCCTCAAAAGGGTGTCGTAAAACTTGCCTCTCTTCTAACTAGTCACAATAAGAGGGCGTAAGCAAGACAGAGAGCCTTATCGAGTTTGTGGGCGTCGCTTGACGTTCACACAGATAGACCAATACATCAATACTAAGCATTTTTATTGCTTCCAGCTTAAGGTGTTTTACCTATACCTTGCATGTCTGTCTGTCTAGGATGAATATAATTGTGTTATGTTTCTGGCTCGTCTGAATCTTTTGCACCACCTTTTGCACAACATTTGCACCACCCTTTTCACGTTATCGCGTGATGAAATTTTTATTGGATCCGGTTTTTCAATGTTTGATTTAAGATAAGCCTTGCTCGTGATCGTGATAGTGAAATAGTTCACACATTTTGATTATTCGTGGGACTACCTTATTTACAAAAATAAATTAACTTCATTCTTCAGTTAAAAAATAAATAAACAACACCGTAAGCGATGTTGTGTGATGTTGTGATGAGGTGTTTCATCCCAAAAACAGCACAGTGTAAATTATACATTTATATTTATTGCCTAGTTAATAAAAATTATCTAATTGATATTATTATTATAGGATTGATAATTGCATATTAACTAAAAAGCGTGCAGACCCTTGAATAATCAGAAAAAATTTAAACAAAAGAAATACATAAACAATTCAAATAGTAAAACTAAAATATTTTTTCGTTAAAATATATTAATTTTCATTCGATGACGGCCTCCGTGGTCGTGGGACAAGGCTCTCAACTAGCAATCCGAATGCCGCGGGTTCGAATCCCGGTATGCGCATATAAATTGCATTTGATTAATTTGTGTTATTCCACAATTAATTGATTAAAAAATAATAGATAGTATGTTTGAGGCATGTTCTAGAGCCGTGGTCGTCAAACTGCGGCCCGCTGCAGATATTTGTACGGCCCGCACTTATGCCGCTTTCTTTTTATTTTTTTTTTTTTTTGTGTACAATTATAGTATCCAGCTTTTTTTCAAATATTTTGTGTACCTTATGATTTTAAAACGTTGCTTTTAATATATTGACATTTGGTTTTACAACGCTCAGCTGGTTCAGTACTTCATAGGATCTCAATGTAGGCGTTAACGCCCCCTTATTGGCGTTTGAGACTTTCAGAGGGGCAGTATAAGACCCAGGGAAAATTAGATAGCATTGAGATGGCACAGAAATATGGTCTAAAAAGACAAAAAAAAACATGCTACTCACGTAGGTACTAATAAAGCAAAGTAAACTTTAATATTGATTGATTTATGTTATTGTATGTATTGTAATCCGCCTGTCTCGACACAGATATATCCTAGTGAGACAGGCGTCGAAAAACGAAATGTAAACATACTTTTCACATAGATAAATAAATAAATAAAAAATCAATCAATAAATTTTACATATTTCGGTAGTTCGGGAAGTGGATGAATTTTTTAATTTTTTTATTTGAAATATATACATACATACAACAGATTTACAGAAGTAAAATATAGTTCTTAAAACTAATTACAAATAAAGTTATTTCTTGTTAATGAATCTACCCAATTTAAAAGAGAAAAACATTTTTCGTGTTTGATAATTGAACTGAAAGTTAAATTTTCATCCACTTCCCGAAGATCTACACATTTTTTTTTATTATATAAAAAAAATGTGTAGATTGTATATTTTTTTTATTATATAATAAAAAAAAATTGTAGATCTTCGGGAATGTTATCATCTTACGTGTAGGTACTATTATTATTATTATTATTAAGAATTGACACTCATGAATACAAGAAGGAAGGAGGTAGCAACCTGGTACTTAACAAAGAATTGTTTTTTTAACGTGCTAAACAAAAAGGTACAACGTCAACCCCCCCCCCCCCCCCCTCCTCGAATTCATAAGTGCGCGGCCCGCGGTGATACCTCACATTGTGCAATGTGGCCCTTGACCAGAAAAGTGTGACGACCGCTGTTCTAGAGTGTAAGATACTCTCAGTATCGCTCTAGTGTAAGGTCACCATTCAGAATTGAAACGTTGCTTGAAATGACTTTAGCCGTGCTTGGTGACCATATTTGAATAACCAGGTGCATCCCCAACTTCCTCTTCCCCATCTCCTTGCTCTCCCCGCTACCTTTAACTTCACAGCATACCTGGAGTGGGATTGCCATAGTCTCACCGAAATTTGTATTTTTGATAATAATTAGGTATGAATAGATATTTTTCCAATTTTTTTTTGATATTCGTAAAGGGTTTGCATATGACGTATTTTTATGTGAATACATCACAAGAGTCCCAGTCCGGTCTAGAGCCAGTGAGAATATGGCATAACAATGTTCCTATGTTATATTGACTCCCATCGTCCTCCCCTCCCCCAAATCACCTCTCCCACTACCCCCAGCTAATAAAATCCCATCATTTCTGTACTTAAATAAAATAAATTGTAAATGACTCGGATGTGTCGAAACCGGTAGTAGAAAATTTAAAATTTAAGTAACAAATGAACATGGAAAGTAAAACTCTTCAAAACAAAAGGTCTAGAATTTGGTACATAGTTAATACCCAAGAAATAAAAAAATGCGTTTTAATGTACCTATGCATGGTGGCATAGCAAAATAAACTACTACCAACTAGAATATAGGCATTCCGTCATCCAGCAAAGTTTTCTAATGGGTTAAGGGGGTTGATTTTGTGTAGGTAATAACGCGTGACTTCCGCTCATTCGAGTAGCAGCAAAAATAACAGTGGTATCAATAAATAAACCGACAGCCGTACAATCAACAGATCTGTCCATACATTTCAAAGCCATGTAAGAAATTCAACTTGACTTCCGAGGATCTCTAGATCCCGTTCTTCTCAGCGTTTTAAATTGCAAAGCGAGATGTTTAAAAACCCAAGTATTTTTTTAAGTTAGCTCATCACAGGAGGTCTCGAGGAAAATGATTTCCCTTAGGTGATGCTGTATGGAGGGTCTTTTTATGAAAGGAAGGAGAGGAAGTTCTGAGAAGCGTGAATCTTTGTTTTATTTAAATTTCTTAGGGTTAGGCCCTTCGCTTAAGGAGAAACCGAAACCAAAGTAAAACTGGTTAGCAACTTAAAAAAGCTTCTCTCACAGCGCTACTCAACTTTCAGTAATTATATCAGCTTGTTTAACAAAATTATAATTTATTAATTATCAACCTAAAAATTTATCAATTATCAACCTTAATATATAATAGAGGGTAGGCTGAAAAGTAATGCAGACATGCTTGTAAAGCGCAAACAAAATGACCTTTAGAAGCGCGCAAGGTGGCATATGGAAGTGACATTCCTCTTCTACACGTATGCGCAAATTTAAGGTCGTTGAATTCATCCAGTGTATTTTGAGAAGCGGAAGTATGGAGACGTGTTTTAGTCTTATGTCAACGCAAGGTAAACAGTGTGCTGTTATCGAATTTCTAACTGCTGAAAAGGTGATTCCTATTGACATTAATCGTCGTTTAAAGGATGTTTATGGTGAAGACGCTGTTGATAAACCTACTGTAAATCGATGGATAATAAAATTTAATGATTGTGAGCTTGGAAAAGCAATATTTTTTTATGAAACACGCAGCGGATGTCCGATCATTGAAACAGACGATAAACAATCCAAACTCGTCCACGATTTGATTCAAAATGATCGATGAATCACTCAAAAGCGTATCACAAACCATTTTGGAATATCCAAGGAACGCATTGACTGCATTGTTGAACAATTAGGATACCGTAAAATCTGTATAAGAAGTTTACTACACTGTTTCACAGACGAGAACAAATAGCGTCGATTAGAGCCTCTGCAAAACCTTAAGTTTGAACTGATTCCACACCCTTCTTACTCCCCCAATGTTTCGCTTTGCTATTTTTATTTTTTTTCTCTACTCAAGAGACACTTCAAGGGTAATCACTACACCTCGGACGATGAGTATAGCTATCAAGTCCTGGATTCGAGAAATGTCGGAAGAATTTTTTCAGTTACGTTATGGAAAAAACTTGTTATACGTTGGGAGAAATGCGTTAGTCTTACCAGTGACTATGTTGAAAAATAAATATATGATTTTGAAGCTTAAGAATTGTACTTTAGTGTACTTTTGCCCGATCTTGCTATTTGTTTTTGTTCGTGTTTTACAAGCATTACTTTTCAGCCTACCCTAGTAAAATAATAATTAATAAGTGTTTGAGGCGCAACCGTGGCAACCTGGCAACTGAAACGCGCCGACCGCGGCGACTAGTACGTCGAGTTGCCAGTGACTGGTTGCGTCGCCGTTGACAACTGGTCTTTGAGAATTTGCCTGACGTGCGGACCGCCATTGAAATTTTGCAAGTCGCTATCCTGTGGGTGTCCAAATATATATTTTTAGTTGCCCCGTAACCGGATGGACGAAGTCCTTGACAAGTAAACTAGAATTTCGTGATTTTTCAAGTGTCTGCGCTTTTTCATTTTCAATAAAGCGTTATTTACCAGCATAATTTCCCGTGATAATTCTGCGCTAGTAGACTTAATAATTTTTTTTAAATTGTAATTTATTACTTGGCACTGTTCCATTATTTTATATCCCCTCTGATAGAGAAATATCAGTAGTTTGTAGAGAAAGACATTTTTCTAAATGATTTTCTATTTTGATTGCACTGGAAATTACACGTAGACATAATACATGCGCCCATTATTATAATGCAGATCGTGAATTTTCTCTAATCCTTTCTTCGGTCTGTGGAATAGCCATAATTTACTGCATATTCACAAAAAAATAAGAGGCAAAATTCTACAAAGTCCTCGCGAAGCGAAGCCAGGAGATGAAGTAGATAAAACAGTTATAAAATTTCTGGATCCATAGATTCCTCAGCTAATGTTCAAGATTGCTTCAGCTCCAAAGTATAAGCACCTTACCTATTAAATTATAATGTAACTATCCGTATCGTGCAGCATCTATTTTTCAAATGAACATCGTAAATTGATAACGCGATATTCTTATCTTTATGGCATTTAATGATATTATGATCCCATACTGGCTCCTATCAAATCATAGATCTGCCACTGTAATACTAGACCTCCTAGCTATAAGGAACTCTGGTATAAGAGTAGAAAAAAGCTCGTTTTAACCGATGCCCCTCCAAGTTCATTCCGTTATAGTCTGGCTGCAGCTAGAATTCATCCATGCGATTTATATTAAGAACCGGTTTACCTTCTCATCAATCCCTTACTAGCAGACCGCTATACGTAAAGATAAAAAAGTTAAGTATGGGTTAAGGTTAAGGCGAGAGGGTGGCGTTGGAATTGGACAAGACCTGTTTTTTTCTTGTATCCTTATTGCGAGTACGAGGAACCCCTTCATAACTTGTCGCGTGGGGCTTAGTAAGGTTTTCGTCTTTACCTATCGTTTAAGTTTTTTAGCTTAACAACTTCTCTGCCACTTACATACGCAATTTCGAAAAGTTTAGTGTTAAGTGTTATCTATTCCGATTTGAAAGAAAACAGGTGTTGGTAATTTAAACAAGACCGTTCCACTCCTAGACCCCTTGAACAGAACGGACCCCAGACAGGCTATTGAAATTGATTATATATTTTATAATAATTTGCTTTCAATTTTACCAGAAGTGATGAAAAATTGTTCTTACTTTGGACAAACGAACACGCCCACAACACATATCTTTTGATTTATTTCTTCAAAACTCTAACTAATAAAAGTAATAAGTAAAATTTTCAAAATTTTAAGCAACCCCCGACTCAAAAAAGAGCTGATAACCTTGAAACGCCTAAACAGATTTTCATGAATTGTAGCTAAGATCCATCTCGATCACGTCAGCTTTCAAACAACAACAAAAAACGCATCGTAATCAGACACACACACACACACAGACAGACAGACAAACACAGGAAGTCAAACTTATAACACCGCTCCTTGCCTCGGGGGTTAATAAATAATTTTAATGGCAACAGTTTTCTTCTTTTTTTTACATGAATACCGCACAAGAGTTCCAGCTGCTCCCGTCTGGAGCCAGTGGGACTATGGCATCCCCAATTGGGGTATGTTGTGAGGCTGAAGGTATTGGGGAGGGGAAGGAGATAGGGAAGAGGAAGGTAGGGAAGTACCTGGCTATTCAGATCTGGTCACCAAACACGGCAGAAGCCATTTCAAGCAACGTTTCAATTCTGAATGGTGGTCTTACACCAGAGCGATACTGAGAGTATCGTCCACTCTGGAACGTGCCGCAAATATACTAGATATTATTTTAAATGAATAAATTGTGAAAAACACAAATTAATCAAATAAAATTTATTTTCCACGCCGGGATTCGATCCCGCGACCTTCGGAATGCAAGTCAAGCGCCTTACCGCTGCACTACGCCGGCCGTCAAGGCTGTCTTAATAGTCGATATGTAATAAAAATAATAACGGAAGCTACATATCTGTCGATGCTTAAGAATTGTTTATCTAATCACGAAATATCTGTTTCAAAGATCAATAATTGTCTTTCATCTTTAAAACATGAAGTGGTGTACCCCAAGGCTCGCATCTTGGACTTATTGTATTAAATGATGCTCTTAATATTTTTACTCGTGTTTATATTTTTTTATGTTTGCAAATAATACGAAAATGTATCTAATTATTGACAATGTTGACGACTGCTTCTCCTTAAAAACAAACTAAATTGTTTCTTACAAATTCTATGAATAATCAGAACTAATTATCTACACCAGAAATACTTCAAAAATACTATTAAATAAATAATATTGCACTAACAACGAGTGGGTTTGCCGTATCCGGAAACATCAGCTAGGTGTAAATTTCCAATAAATAAAACAAAGCTTTCTCTGTTGGAAAACGCCTAATTAACATCAAATTATCATGACAAATTCACTCTTTCTTTTCGCCAAACAATGACCGAATACCGAAAATTGTGAACTATAGAAAACCTATAGGATGCTTGAAAACAAAAGTACACAAAGTCACACAACAATCTTATTACGATTTAGTACACTTCATTATAAAAAGTTCAGTAAAGTTTGTGTGAAAATATATCGAGAATCTCGCCATAACAGTCATTGGAACAATAACTCGATAATTTTATTGTGTTTCCATGATTCCGGAGAGAGTTATTAGTAGCAAAAACAGGGCCTCACTTTTTGAAAAATTTTAAATTGTGCGATATTGTATTGGATACAAAAAAATATCAGTATTACGTTAAAGAGTAGATAATAAAAATAAAAATATTATGAATAAGTGTAAAAACAAATATGCTAACAACATGCGTGTTTTACGGAAGATAATTACCTATAGTACCGTTCTTGTATTTTAGCGACTATATAAAATAATTGTACATACAAAATGTAATGATGAAATTAAGTTTAAAATATTGTATTTCTTAGTCCTCCTCACTAGGGGGTCCTGTGCCGAGGCGGACTAAAGTTATTTAAATATAGTTATCTATGTCGTTTTTAGTGTCTTCATTAGGGTTTTTTCATTGACCTTTTTTAACCCCATATTTTTATTCGTGATTTGTATTCATTAGGATTTTTTATTAGTTTTATGTCTTGGGGAAGGATGTTATGGAGTTTTGTGCAAAGTATGTATAGTTTCTTTAGTTGGTTTTATAACTTGGAATATTTTTTATATAATTTTTATTCGATCTAGTGCTATGCATACACGGTCTAGTAGAGGATTCATTATTTTTGAAGAGCTTCAATAATATATTTTTGGCATATATTTGCTGTACATTTGGTACGTCAAAGGTCAAAGTTATTGAAAATTTCAATTGAAGGCGTTCTAATTGGTACTTTCAATATGGTCTTTATGATTCCTTTTTGAATCTTATTCAGGTTGTGTAAGTACGTATGTGTAGCAGATCCCCATCCTATGATTCCATATTCAATTCGAGAATGACATAACGCGAACTAGACCCCTTTCATTGATTACCTACTAGGTAACTATCAATTTCATTTTTCACCATTTTTTTTATACAAGCGACGTGAGTAATCCACTCGCGTCGCGTTGTATAAAAAAATGTCAAAATGTCTTATACAATCCGTAAAATGCTGCATTCTTATTATTGTAAAACATTTACAGTAAGTGCAGAATCTTTTAATTAAGTTTGTTTTAAAATTTGAAATTTAAATACACAGGAGACATCGAGGAAAATTATTTCCCTCAGGGCTTATGTCTTGGGGATGCTGTGTGGAGGATTTTTTAAAGAAGGAAGGAGTTAATACGGATTTTGAAGTCCCATGTTGTTGAATGGAGGGAAAGTAGAAGCCGGCAAATTGTTCCACAGCCGATTTGTTAAACTCAAGAACGAGTCGTAGAAACGACCCATTCTAATATGACAAATTTCAACCATATACAATGTTTCTCGACTATGCACCGGTGAGGAAGGGATCAATGACGCTAATTTTTCGGAAGATCTTCCGTTGAAATACTTGTAGAAGTAGGACAGCGCGTTCTCACCTGATACCTGGGCTCTGAAGATTTTTATTTTTATTTTATTTATTTATTAAAATACAATACAGAATATAGTATATTATATAAAGCATTGTACTCCCAAGAGTTAATAAACTCATTGCGGGAATGATACGCATTACATGAAACATATAGCTGTATGTATTAAGTGGACATATCATAGGACATACACAACATTATTATTTCAGATAGTCATTCATAAAATGAAGTTTGAGCATGTTAGTTTGGGTCTTTTTACATTGACTTGCACATTTGATCTCGTTGGGTAGTTGATTATATTTTGTGTAAGCTATGTATTCTAGGGATCTTAGTCCATATTTTGTTGATTTGATTTTTGGTATATGAAGTTTGTTGTGATTTCTTGTGTTGTGTTGGTGTACGTCGCAATTGTAATTGAGTTTAGTGTTGGAATGTGCCGAGTGTTGAATTACTTGTAATATAGTTTTTGTTATTTCAAAAGTGGGAATGGTGTTAAAAGGAAGTATTTGGGTGTTTCTGTAAATGTCTTTGACGTGTGTATCCCAAGGTAGACTGAATATATTTCGCAGGGCTCTATTTTGGACGACTTGGACTTCTGAAATCATTTTTTTTGTAGCAAATCCCCAGATTCCGGCAAGATATATTAGATGTGAGTGAATCATAGCATGGTAAATCGATCTTAATAGAGAAGGAGGAAGTAACCCGCGAAATCTATATAAAACACCAGTTATAGGAGTAATTTTGGATAGAACATGTTTAAATTGGTGATTCCATGTGAGTTGTGAATCAATGAAAAGGCCAAGATATTTTGTAACATCAGCCCTTTCAAGGCGGTTATTATCAAGACTTATATTAAGACTTACATTTTTTTTATTTGCAAACAATATGTAATGTGTTTTTCTTATGTTTAGGCTAAGTTTGTTTAATCGCAACCAGTTTGCCAGGCAAGCTATATCCCTTTCCATTTCCTTTTCTAGTTCGTTTAAATCATTATTGTGATAAAGAATCACTGTATCATCTGCATAAAGTTGTATTGTACCCTTAAGTCCCCATTTAGTAATATCATTTATATATATTAAAAATAGTAATGGTCCAAGTACGGAGCCCTGAGGCACACCACATTTTATCGTTCCCATGCTGCTTGTCCCTTTTCCAACAAAGGTCTGACAGTGTCGGTTAGAGAGGTAACTACACAGTAACTTCAGGGGAGTGCCTACTATGCCTAGGTGTTCTAACTTCTTTAGTAGTATCCCGTGGTCAACCGTATCGAAAGCCTTTTTTAAATCTATAAATAAGCCTGCAGTATGCTTACCCTGGTCTATATGTTTTTGGAGGGCATATACAAAATCGAAAGCAGCACATTTTGTGTTAGATTGGTTTCTGAATCCATACTGTTGGGATGCGAGTAAATTGTTTGATAAGAGATATTTAGTGAGCCTAAGCTTAATAACCTTTTCAAAAACTCTAGAGAAAACAGAGAGGATGGATATAGGACGATAATTAGAAGGATTTTTTTTGCAATCATCTTTGTAAATCGGAATTATTTTTGCTATCTTTAGTTGATCTGGGAAGATTCCACTATCCAGGGATTGATTAATAAGAAAAACAAGGTGGTCAGCTAATACATCTTTGCAAAAGTTCAGGTGCACGGGTGTAATTCCATCTAAACCTGGAGATGCATTAGACTTTAGTTGAGAGATGATACTGAGAACTTCTGTTTTATTCGTTTTGGCCATATATAGGGACTGGATTGCTTTTTGATCCGTGTTTATAGTGATAGAATCATCTGGATATGATGCAATTGTAGCTGCTAAGTTTTCCCCAACTGATATAAAGAAGTTGTTAAAAGTTGAAGCTATCTGTGTTGGGCATGTTATTTCTTCATTCTTAATCAAAAGACAATTAATTTCATCTTTCTGGGGTGTCGAACTATTTGTAAGAATTGCATTTATTGTTTTCCATGTCTGTCGCGGATTACGCAGGTTTTCTTTAAGTATATTCGTGTAGTATTTAGTTTTAGCATATCTTCTATAATTGGTAACTTGATTTCTTGTTTTATTTCTCAGTGCTGTGAATATATCACTTTGCTGATTTTTGTTCCAGAGTTTAAACGCATTGTTGCGCTGTTTGATAAGTGCATTTAATGTTGCATCAAACCATGGAGTATTACCCCTCCGTTGGTCTCCTATACGTAACTCAGATTTATGTTGGGATGATTTTATTGCTGTTTTGATGTATTCATTAAAATTATTAAAGTTTTCATTGGCATTACTGGTGGTTTCGTGTGGAAAGTTGTGGGATTCTAAATATGCTTTTAACATGTTTTTATCGGTTTTGGTGTTGTTTGAAGAAGAATGTATTCTATTATTAGTGTGATGTTTCAAGCTGTTTTGGTAATCTAATATCAAAATGTTATGGTCACTTAGGCAGGTATCTATATTTGCAGTAGTTGAGGAGATATTTTGTCTGTTTGAGATGATATGGTCTATTAGAGAAGTAGAGGTATCTGTTACTCGTGTAGGATAGGATGTGTTACATATAAAACAGTTGTAAGAGTCTAGCGTGTTGATGTATTTAAGAGATGTGTTATTTTTTTGAAGAATGTCAATGTTGAAATCACCAAAAATAAGGGTATCATTTCTACAGTTATTTAAAATAGATTCAAGATACATTAAGAATTCGTTAATGTTTGAGGTAGGCTTTCTGTAGATAACATAGATATTTAACGGTTTAAAATTTCTATTGCGGATATTAATTCCTAGGAAGGAATTTTCACTACAATGTTTTTCAATAGTTGTAGCATTTAATGAATGGTGTGTGTAGAGAATCACCCCTCCTCCTCTTTCATTGGTGCGAGACGCAAATGCACTTTGGTAGCCGTCGATGTTGAAGAAGCACTCCTCACCATCTTCCAACCAGGTTTCGGATATTGCAAGTACGTGTACAGTCGGTGTGATGCTCTTTAAAGTTTCTTCAATCTCGTCAATTTTATTTCTGATACTTCTCGCGTTAAGATACATTATTCGAAGGCTATTTTTTTTTGGCTTATAATCTTCAATTTTCTCATATTTGTATTCATTTATGCTGGCCTGGGACCCGGATGCTGTAGTTACAGTTGAGTTAGCCATAGTCAACTCTCTCCATTGTGCGTAACATCATTATGGTACGGTAGGGGCAGTCCCTATCGTTTGATCTATGTTTTGGTGCCTCAATTTTGCCTTTGGCCATTTTAAAGCAGTTCCAGCAACGGAATTCTTCTTTTTGTTCCTTCTTTGTGCAGTCAGATGATTTGTGTTCGCCAGCACAGTGTAGACAACGATCTTTTGATTCAGTACATCTCGCGGCAAAGTGACCGTATCCCATGCATTTATAGCACTGCATGATTGGGCAGCTGTCTTCGACTCGGACTCGCTGGAAACCTATATTTATTCTTTCTTGTTTTAACATAGCCGAATGTACTTCTTTTTTGACGATCAGAATAACATTTCGTAGCCTATCGTTTTTCCTGCTGTTGGTGAATCTTTGAATTTTAATAGCTTCCTTATCATTTCCAGTGGCTTCGTAGATAGTATCATTTTGTTGCAAGATCATGTCTATTATTTCGGAATCTTGTGTTTCTTTTTCGATCCCCTTCAAGATAACATTAGGTCTAAGACGTTTGCCCTCATAAGCAACCAAGTTACCGTTGGTCAGCCCTGGAATTGCAGCTCTGATTTTATTAGCATCGTTGGAGGTCTGACACTTGATGATAACCTTGTTGTCTTTAGCGGCAATAAGGGAATTAATGCCTACCTTGAGCTCAGATGGTTTGACATCCTGTCTTAATATGGCCTTGATGTCAGAGGTAGATCTTGTCTTATCGGTCGCACTGATAATGACCGCATGTGATGACCTTCCAAAAGCCGTGATTCCTGCATAGCTGTTTAAAGGGGGGTTATTCTGATGATAACCAGCTACTGGAGTGGTGGCCGTTTTATGCATCAGGGCCATTTTTTCCTTTAAGATATCTTTTTTAATTTCATCGTTTTTATCATTCATATTTATGACGAGCGATTTGTTTTCTTCCATTATTTGTTTAAACTCATTAAGATTTTGGGTAATTTTTTTTGATAGCGGCCGGAGTATTTTCAATTCGCCCTTTATTAAATTTTTTTCAGCCACTAAGTGGGCTATAATATCGAATAATTCATCCATTCCTTCGATTATTTTTTCCTTTTGGCTAATGGATATTTTTCCTTTATTTTCTGTTAGTGTTGTTTTCACAGAATTTATTATGGTTCTTGAATTAATTAGTTCATTATTCACTAATTGGTCAGGTTCTATCGATATAGATTTCTTTTCTTCTTTATCTCTCTCATTTTCCGAATCGGACGATATAATATCCTCATCGTGTTCGTTTGGCGATCTTGGTGTCAAAAATGATTTCGTGAAAGGGTATGAATTTTCATTTCTCGGTGTTTTATTATCTTTTTCCATTTTAGAATATTAATCAAATTATTTTTGTTATTTAAACGCCTAGTGCCATCTGTTAAACAAAAGCGGTAATTAATTAATTATGTATTATCATCTGTTGACAGGTAGTGGAACGTTTTTATTAATTTTTTCGTTTAATGCTTGTAGGTTATTGTATACCGCCATCTATGGACTAGTAGTGATGAGGGTTTTTAGTTTTGTAGATAGGTGGTGCTGTTATTATTTACAATTTATTTTAGTAAATATAACAAAAAATTATTTTGGATTCAATCAGTTTCGAACTGGGGTCGACAGGAACCAAAGTCAGAAACTCTAGCCACAGGGCCAAATGCTAATGTACTGGTACCGAGATTAAATCACATAATAAACTGTAATGATTCTGGAAATGTCAAAGAGATATGTGTTTTTATAATTATTGTTTGTTTTTTACACACGATTCACTGTATTTATTTATAAATTCACTATAGATATCTGAGTTTCTGGATATGATTTAATATTTTCACAGTCACCAGTGTAATAGATAATTATTAATTACTGTATCTGCAAAATATTCACTCACTGGCGGTAAACTATGTGTCAATTTTTTTGGTAAAATCACTTTTTGAGCATTTCCCGGTAGAATACCGGGAAGACAAACACACCGGGCGATAGCCCGAGAAAAAATACTACACTTCAGCAACGAGTTCGCTTCGATTTGCTCACTATTTCAATGTTTTTATTTTTAAGAATCGGGAGCTAAGAAATGAGCGACAATTCTCAGAACTTATATGTAATAATTCTTTCTTGCTTTCCATTTGTTAACATAGTGGAATTTTTCAAACGGCTGTCCGTTTCTGCACAATCAAGAGTTTTTTCAAGTATTTTTAGCCTCTAGCCCCCTGTTTGTGCGGGGCCAGCTTCTGTTTTTTAAGTCGGTTCCTTATTGCGGAGGATCGTGACCCGTACTCCCCCTAAACGGCTAAAAGGCGCGGACGTTGAGATTCATTCACGGCAGACCGACCACCATACGCATTCTGGCTGGTACTGCCAGATGACGAGAGAGGTATCCCACCCGACATAAGCCTTTTTCATTTCACAATACTTGTTTTCATTATCTTTTCTTGCTTGCAGCATACGCAAAATGCCACTATGTTTATCTGTTATCTTTTTTTAATAATTTGTTTATCCCTCACTTGCTTTATGTTATTCGAATTTTGTATATTATGTAAGCACTTGCATACTGCTTTCCAACACCGTATGCAGGGACACTGGGGGTCTAAATTGGTTCAAACTTAAATGTAGATTCGTTTCTTCAAAAAAATTAGTCTTTGCCAGAGCCTTGAAGGAATAACCAACTGTTACTTATACCAGGGCGGGTAAGTGGTGGATAACCTCCAATGACCCCTACTCCAATTTCCATGATGAACAAAGATCCTCAACTCCTCATAGTTCTGCGCTGCGTGGAGAGCTGCGGACACCGACATACTGGACGCCAGTGATATTTGGTCACTCCAGCACATTAGTGTTTTTTCTATAGTTCTTCTGCCTTCCTTGCCAGTGACTATGAGTTTATCCAAGTTGGAGTCCTCAGTTTGGCGAGCAACATGTCCAAAATATCTTAAAATATGTTGTAAGCGGATAGTCAAGAGCCTATTGTGGATGCCTAGGTCTTTCAGAATTAACACATTTGTACATCTGGCTGTCCATGGAATCCTGAGCATTTTTTACCAGCACCACTTTTTAAGGGCGTCTATCCGCATTCTTTCGCTGGCTCTCAGTGTCCATGTTTCCAACCCGTATAGAAATTTGGGGAAAATCGATACCTGGACGAGTCTCGTCTTGGTGGTCGTTGTGAACTATTTAGCTTTACAAGATTTTTTTATACAGGTATTTTTTTCTCTATGTTTGAGGCCCTGTAGTATGCGACCTAAGAATCCGGGTACTAGTTATTAGAATTAATCAAAGTATAACTCAAGCCATTTATCTGTGTATGCGCGTGTGAACAAACAAGAGAAAGGGTGGATAAATGTAACCTAACAATGATTTACGGTAATCTGCAAGCTAAACATAAAGCAGTTGTGCCAACCTCTTCGGTTTGTACTCTGTTCTGCTGATACCCGATAGCGCTGTCAGTAATTTGACAAACACTCCGGCACTAAGTCACCTTTAATGAGGTGTTTCATTCACGATTATTTTTAATTAAGCGAGCCTATGTATTACAAACGAAAGCATAAGAAGGTCACGGCTGTTAGAAAGGTATCGTCGCATCGCGCAGTAAGAGAAAAACAATTAATTATACATTGTTTATTCGATCGTGGTTTATAAAAAATGAATCTAAAAATAATAACGAGTAATTAAAAACGGTTTGTTTATTCGAGAGTATTAAACAATTACTAGAAATCAAACATAGAGTTTTCGTAAGGCTATTTTTTTAATTAGTTTTTGTATTGCTTTCACACTGACGCAGTAGTACCAACTAGTAAATAACACTTTTCTAAGTAATATGTTTACCGATAAATGACAACCGTGACTATAGTTATATACAATGAAAAAATGTTATTCTGTGTTTTTACCATGAGTGAGTTTTTGTTGTTATTGTTTTATATGTAATGTTGTTGTCTTCTATAATATTTATTATTATCATTTTAATCATCTTTTTATTACTTTACTAACGAGTTCCAGGCATGTGTTGCAATGCTAATTAAATATTAAAAAAATGTTATCTTGATTCTTTCCCCTTCCTCCACCTTCCCAGCATCCCTCTACACTCCTCCGCATACATCCGTCTGGCGACCCCCCACTCTTCCCGCGTTCCCCTCCCCACCTCCCACACTCACTTTACAATCCCCCACCCCTCCCAGATTTTCCTCCCCCTTCCGCCTTCCCTCTCTGCAGCTAAACTAAGTGAAATCCACTCCTTTTTTAAATAACTTGCACGTCACCTATTGGTAATTTTTTAAACAAATTTCATAACGTCAGCGCTCGCCAATATATATATAGAAACCTTCGATAGCATGCGCACAACAACTCACCAATGTTTCATCGCAATCGGATGGATTGCATAAGAAATGCATAAGATAATAAAGTATGACGGTTTATTGTTTTTGTTCTATACATATAATTCTGTTAATTTCATAACACAAGGAGGAAATCTATAATTGGTTGTATTTATGGTTTAATGTAAAAATTGTAAAAAATGATAATTATTTAACTGTTGATTTCTCAAAGATTAATAAATAAATAAGAAGGCATTCTTACCATCTTTCTTAAGAGCCTAGCAGTCCTTTAAGTATTTTCAAATTTGGTGAAATTAGTTTGCTGTTTCGTCGTAATGTCGCCCGTGTAGTTTTTAGATATTTTAACTTCGGTATTGTGTTTTAAAGTTGTACATAATTTCACAACGCTACTTGTAATCTAATTCCCCGATTTCCTCCTCCCGTCAAGCTCTAGGGCGTCGACTTTACCATGAAACTCGTATGTAATTTTGGTCAGCGAGCATTTGGTGATATCAGGGGTATAAAAGCAGTTTTATTTAAAATTTTGCAGAAAGTGAAAAAAATGATAATTTTTCCAATGTAAATTATTACTTTTTCAACACAAAAGGTAAACGTTACTTTAATGAATCGATAATTATTTTTGTTATTAATATCATCGCAAAGAAAAAAACCTCTTGTTGTCATTGTTTTATTTGAAAACTTAACAAAATTGATAATAACGGTTGATTAGACGATTATAATTTTAATAATTTTATTATCTTAAAAAATGGAACATGTTACAGTGTTACTTTTCCTCCATTAAAAGCATTTGCTTGTGGAATTATGCACCAAGAATTTTTATTACTACAAAATGTGCATACCTATATTACGAGTATAATACAATATTACATATTCAGGGTATTATTAGGCGTACTTGACGTATTTTAACCAGTTATTTGTGACATTATTTGGAATAAAAAATGTAAATGAAATTTTGGTCTCCGGCGACTTTTTTTTTCAAAACTTTTTTCCTCAAAATCAATTTTTTTCCGCATGTCATCACTGGTCACCCAGCCGAGTAGCCGACCAACCCCTCACCCCATCTCTAACTGTCCAACACCTAAAAATTTTTTATGTTTTTTGTAGAAAAAAAAATCAAAGATGTCACTGTAGACTAAAAATTTCATTTACATTTTTTACTCCAAATAATGTCAGGAATCAATGGTTAAAGTAAGTCAAGTACGTCCCTTAAAACCCTGTAGGTATATATGCAGTACATATATTTATACAATATTTTACATATATTTACAGTACATATATTTATACAATACATATATTTTATTTTATTTATTTATGTTTATTTAGGAAGCATACAATTGTGTGTAAAGTAATTGTACATTAAATAGTGAATATAATTTAAACCAGTTAAGTTCAGTGAAATCAAGTGGTTATTAAACAATTATAGTAGGTATAAATTGTAAGCACGTTGTAAAAATTATCAAAAAGTGGTAATAATCAATACAGAAATAATAGTTTCGAGTAGTTATTTAAATAAAATTACTAAATACAAAATTTTTTTAAATAAAAGTACATAGTGTTAAGTAAAAAGTTATTAAAAAGAAAATAATAAACAAGAATTAATAGTTTTCATTTAAGTACATTGTACGGTTAGTTTGATTTTAGTCGATTTAAGGGTAAAATGGATAATGTATATATGCAGCACTAGGACTGCACATATACAGGATGTTAAGTACTTGACTTACTTTAACCAGTGATTCCTGACATTATATGGAGTAAAAAATTAAAATGAAATTTCGGTCTCCGGTGACATCTTTGATGTTTTTTTTCTACAAAAACATAAAAAAATGGTAGGTGTTGTACAGTTGGAGGAGGGGTGAAGGGTTGGTCGACTACTCAGCTGGGTATATACATGTTTATATATAAAACTCAAACCAAAAAACCTTAGTTTTCGAGTAAATAGAGTTTGAAGACTAAATTTTTAAGGTTAAATTGGAAAAAAAGTTTAAGTTGCTACATGGTTACTGTCAGATCAGATAGCTTGATTATTCACATCTAGTCACCAAACACGGCTAAAGCCATTTAAAGCAAAGTTTTAATTCTGAATGGTGGTCTTTTACTAGGGCGATACTGAAACTATCTTTCAATCTGGAACGTACCGCAAATAAGAGAATACCTTATAATATTTTTAAATGATCAAATTGTGAAATAACACAAACCAATCAAATAAAATTTACTTGCGCATGCTTAATTTGAATCCGTGACCTCCGGAACGTCAGTCGAGAGCCTTATCGAAAATAACAAAACTAGAAATGAAAAAAATATATTATAAATAAAGATATGTAAACGTGAATAAAACTAAGGTAGGTATAAGTGATTAATTTTATGTGAATAATTTTATAAAATTTCATTAAGATTTTTCAAAAATAGTTATTTGCCATCGAATAGATATTTCGCATTTCATATTATTTGTTCTTATTTAAATGTCGGAAACATTTATTTAATTATCATATACATTTATTTAATTATCAAAAACATTATTTAATTATCATAAACATATAATATTATGTTAACTTTGAATATCCCTGAACAGCGCCGACACAGCTCGCCCGTGCGATTTGAGTAGAGAGTAAATTAAAGAAGAAATTGTAAAAAGGGCCATTTAATAATTCCGACAATGTATTCAGGTCTAGTAAATGACTGATCTTTTGGGTGATTCAGCTTTTACTTAAATTATTTAAAGTAGCGTGACAGACAACCTTCCGTCTTGGGGCTTGTCCAGGCACTGAAACAATAATTGAGATCTGCTCTAAATATATGATACGAAAATTGATGCAAACCAAATAAATCATTGGATTTTATTATATTTATTTTTAAATTGAGATTCTTAAAATACTGTTTTATTTGATGATATTTTTATTTTATTAACTAACCTGTTTTTTGGTACATTAAAACGATTCTAAAGTTGACTGATTTATGCAGTTTTTTTAATAATATCACATCGTAATTTAGCTAAAAAGGCTCTTTAATTAAAAAATTAAAAAATGAAGCGGCATACGTTGAGATGTGTTCTATCTAAAAATATTTTTTATATTTTTTTTTCCTTTATGCGTACGACAACATAAGAAAAATATTTGTAGGTCGATTGAGATTTGTTGAAAACAACTATTTTTCAAACAGTAATAAAGTATGAAAAATATTTTTTGTTAATATTTAATTATATTTCTAGGGATAGAACGTAAATGTAACTATCATTCTTTTGGTATAACTTTTCTTTTGTTTGTACGGTTATGGACGTAGGCGACTTCGAAAACGCGCAAAAATCATTAAATATTGAAAAATCTCTCGTACCATCTTAACTTGTCAATTTTGACACAGAACCTCGGCTCCTGACACTTTGAGAATGTGATAATAACAAATGTTGATGGCCGCTGATTGCAAACCAAGTCGGTTCAGATTCATTTCCCTTTATCAACAGCCCGCAAGCAAAGGTCCCGCCAACAGCTTTTCAGCGTTCTCAATAAGTGGATTTCCTTAATCAAAGCGGAGCAACCTTCGTGTTTATTTATTGAGATAATATCGCGGATATCAATCATGTTACAAATAATGAGAAGTCTTGTAAGATGCTGCGGGAAGTATTGTTGCAATTCCTCTTATCTTTGACAATGATCCACTTGGTATCGACGCATTCAACATTGATTTATTTCACATAATAATAGATATATCATTTCAACTTGCAGGAAGGGACAACAGACCATATTTACATTTATCTATTTTTTTTAAATGAAACTTCTATAGCACGACTGTGATTTGGATTTCGGAAGAAACGGAAATGACGATTAGTACAACCGCGACTGCGCTCATCGGCAACTTTGATAATGACACTTTTAAAGGCTCCTATTGGTTGAGATATGAAACGGAAATTACGCGAGGTCTGTGCTCATTGGTTTTTTAAATTATGACCTCATTTTTCAAGTATTGGTTGAGATTTTTTTGGTAAAATTTCGCTTTTACCGTGAGTAAACTGCACTCGAATCTTTTTTCGCTTAGTCCTTTTTAAAAATATTTTTGAAGGAAAACTTCTTTACGCACGCTTGACTTGGGAAGTAAGTTGGTGAATGCTTGACGAAAGCGTTACGAAAGGTGTGATCGGGCGAGGCGAACGGAAGTTGAGAGGGTGATATAAGTTAGTGAAGATAGAAAGAGAGGGAGTTACGTTTCGTATATTACTGTAGGGGCAAGAGAGAGAGGTGCGAGCACACATCTTCTTTCTATCTTTCTCTCATAGCCAGTTACGTTTCGTAACTGGCTATAGAACTGCTATTCTATTGTCTGTATCACACACGGAGGATTCTTTCCTCCGTGGTATCACACTATAAGAGCAAAAGAGAGCAGGGCGCGCGCACGTTTTCTTTCTCTCTTCTTTTATAAGTTAGTGAAGTTTTACTTCGGTCGTGTGATCTAAAGCACACTCGTTTTTTTGAAGTGAAAACTTCTTTATCATCTTTGTGATTTGAAACTCGATGAAACGGAAGCGAGCGACACTAAAAAGAGATAAACACTTAAGTATATCTATACGATTAGCCTGCGAGGGAATGAGAAAGCAATAAAATATTTACTTATTTCACGGATATAATACGATAAATCCACGGTACCACGCAAGTCTCCTCTGTTCTATTAGTATAAAGCACCTGACGAACCTTAGCGGCCAGACAATCAGCGGATATTTTTATTTTTTTAAATCAATATCCAATCTTCAAACCACTCCAAAATGAACAGACAAAGAAAATTCAAAAGAAAGTGACATCTAGCGACTCCGAAGAAGAAAACACAAATAGTAATAATGTGACCAAATGTATAGGAAAAGGAGTGCACTGGAACTCGACGACAAAAATATGGAAAAAAATCATCCTTCACATTGATAAAAAAAGTGCTTCGTAGTCACCCCACTCTGGTCTACTTTTGTTTTCTGAAGGTTTCACTTCTACCGCGTATGAATTGCACACTCTGATTTTTTTATGTGACACTTGGCAAGACAGTAATGATAGGAAATTATGTCGCCACAAGGTTGGGCTGCGTTGTGAGGCGGGTTAATTAAGATAATATAAAGGGTTACATAATATGAAGGAGGAAAAATAGATGCCGGTAACTCGTTCCACGTAGGAGCCGACTTACCCAAAAACGGGTCGAAGAAACGACCCGTTTTCAAGAAGTCGACAACAATTATGAACGGGAGTTCCGCTCGTGCTCGTCAAATTTCACGCACGTGCGCTGGCGCTGGCGCACCGGGGATAAATGCTGCTAGCCCCTTGGATTGGGCTCCATTAAAATACCTGTTGAACAGACTCAGCATGCCTATTAAAGATTATCGATCCGGCCCGCCAAGCTGGATCCGCCCTTGATTGAGGTGACCTATGGCAGAGGTGTTGGTTATCCAATAGAAGTGATTCCCGGGGCAGCGGTACCCATACCCGCCTCCCCGAATTGAAGCATGTGCAGTCAATAATAGGAAGAAGGTCGGCAGATCGATTTGAAGAACATCTAATAATATCGAAGAAGAAATATTCTTGCCTAAATTTGTACAGAGGACTTTCAACAAAAATGACATAATTTCTTACTGAAGTAGAAATACCGTGAAACCGTAGACATATCAATTTATATATCTATGAATGAAACTAGCAAAAAACAGTGAAACTATAATTATGTAAACCTGTTACGTAAACCTACAATAATTCAATAGGTAATTAAACCCAAACTCCGCCAATATTACGCAAAAACAGTGACCAGTTGTCGATACAGTTGTTCTCTTTCGAATACTGGTAATATCCTCAAGAGCCTTTCTGAATACAATGGCAGGATATGGTATCGCTTGTGAAAAGCAAATTAAAATTGGTCACTAGGAAGGCAGAGGTAGCAACCCACCTTTACAGTGCTAGTACCCAGAACCTAGTACTTACCTACCTGGCGGTAAGACCGGAATCACGCTCTGTGACCACTGCCGCCATACCGCGACGATTCGTATTTTAAGCATTTCAATTGGCTAAGAAAGGCCATAAGAAACGAGTTTACAAGTTACACCCAGACGTAATAGGGTGAACTTCATAACATGCAAGACGTTATACCTACTCGTATCTTATTGTAGACAAGATTCATTTTAACTTTACCTAGCGCAAGTCAGAGATATTATCGTAGTTACACTTTGAGTTTTATTTATGAAAAAATTAGTTTGCTAGTTTGAACCTTTTTTTAAACATATTGCGATTTGAATTTTGACAAAATTATTGATAAATGGATTCTAAATATTCTATACCTGTTCAGTAAATATTATTTTTTACATGTGATCGATCGTCGAATCGTCGGGTTTAAACAGCCAATGGTCCATATGAATTAAGTTGTATCACAAGTCTATTAAACAACACATTCCATGCCCCTGCAATACATTTTTAATTCCTGCTTTGAAAAAAACATTTTTCCAAATGCATTTAAACTCTCAAATATTGTACCAATACATAACTCAGGATCGGTCTCTAAACTTGACAATTACAGACCAATATCGCTGATATCCCAACTTGCAAAGATATTAGAAAAAATTATAAAGACACAAGTATTAGAGTTTCTAGAATCTAACGCACTTTTGTCCCCAAACCAATATGGTTTTAGATCAGGTCTTAGTACAGATGATGCTTTATTTAACCTAACAAAAAATATATACACCAATCTTGACTCAAATATGAGACATATAACAATCTTTTTGGACTTAAAAAAGGCTTTTGATACCGTTAATCATAATAAACTACTTAGAAAGCTTAATAACATAGGAATTAAAAATAATTGTTTGTCACTCTTAACAAATTATTTGCTTGATCGTAGACAATCTACCAAAATTGGTGTAAATATTAGTAAACCAGCATCTATGCTACATGGGGTTCCAGTTATTGGTCCGTTATTGTTCCTAATCTATATTAATGACCTGTGTAATATTAGTATTCCGGTAAAAATATTCTCGTATGCGGACGATACTGCAATTACAGTTCATGGTAAATCCTGGGATGAGGTCTCTGAGAATGCAAATAAGTGCACATCCATTGTTAAAGAATGGCTCAATCAAAACCTTCTAACTCTGAACTGTGAAAAAACTCTTTATATTCCATTTTATAATACCAAAAAGGCAGCACCCTTAACTCCCTTAAATATAAGGTTTCACAAAAATACTTGCAATCTTGTCTCATGCTCTAACTGTACAAAAATGAATACGGGGAATACAGTTAAATACTTAGAAATTATAATAGACGGTCAACGCAAATGGACAGATCACATCGAAAAGCTTGTAAATAAACTTAGGTATTTAACTTATATTTTTAAACGTTTAAATTACATAATCGACATTAAAAGAATGAAATTGGTGTATCATGCTTTGGTGCAATCGTCAGTATCTTATGGAATAATTGGATGGGGGGGGTGTGTATAATACGCAAATTAAGCCACTAGAAATAACCCAAAAATTAATACTAAAAATAATGTTGCATAAAGATATGAACTACCCCTCCCTGCAATTATTCCAAGAAGCTGGACTGTTAGAGATAAGAAAAATTACTTTATTCAATGTTTAAAATATATATTTTCTCGAAATATTCTTTTTCCAAAAAACGAAATGTATTTGAAGTTCCACTGTGTAAAACTAGGCTAGCGCAAAGACATGCATATTTTATTACACCAAAAATGTATAATTCTCTCTACAAGACTACAGAAATTGATTGTAAAAACATATCCTCCTACAGCAAATACAAAAATGTTATGAAGTCTTGGATAAATACCGTTGATGCAAAAACTTACTTGCTGTAATGTCACATCGACCAGATGTAACTTAAAATGTCGTTTGAATTGTGATTCAGTAAGCACTAATTTTATTTTATTTTTTTAATCTCTTTAAAGATATAATGTACTTATGTATATGAGTAAGTTTTAACTGTTTTAAAAACACACAAGTATACCCACGAACTGGCGATGCCAATGTGGGATTTTTTTTTGTTAATCTGCTAATTTGTTTTTTTTCTCTACTTTTTTAAATGTTTATATAAAAAAGCCTATATGTATTGTAAAATTACCAATGTTAGTACCAAAAAAATTATTAATAAAAATAAAATAAAAAAACCCTTCTGACCTCGACGATATTTTGTCAGAGTATAAATATTTCCGCTTTACAATAAAATCCATATAAATGGAATATATTCAGAATGTATCCGAAAACTAAACACGGTTTTTAAAAGGTGATAAAATACGCTTTCAAATTTTATAAATCAAAATAACTATATAATTCATGAAATATGCAAATTTTGCATTCAAACATAAAAAGTTTTTTTCAAACATAAAAATTACTGATAATATAAAGAAAAAAAAATAATAACGCATACTCATTTTATTAGATAAATGTATTACAAACGTTATTGTCACCGCACTTTGGTCGTTCCTTGTGAAAATAATTAGATAAAAAATTCCAAAGTTTCATAAACCTATTTTAAATTGCGATTCGAAACTTTGGTTTATCTATATTTTATGTCATTTGTGGTTAATTTTTATATTTGAATATGTAGAGTTGTGTTTTCTCTTTCCAATGCCGTTATCACATTTACCTACTTTACAAATCTTATGGTTTCAGAGGAAATTTGGTTTAAGGGCCCGCAACCGGGCTTAAAAAGAAGAAGACGGAGAGATATGAAATTACGAATGTTAGAGGAGAGCGCTAACATTTAAGCATCAAAATCGATGCGAAAATTGCGAAAATGTTTAATAAAACACGACTCGTTTAAAATAGAGCAAAAATCTCGTGAAACCTATCTTAAGTATCATTTAAAAAAACATTGTGAATTTTTTCTCAGCTGTAACATGTAAAATAACTGAAACAAACGTGTTTATAATAATTTTCGGAGCATACTTAGCGATTTTTTTCTATCGAGGGAATTTTATATAATTTGCGTTTCGGCGTGGAACGCGTTTAGATATTATCTTCAAAAATAACATATATTTTTTAAGGGCTTAAAAATATCAAATGTTTAAGGGAGATATGTAAGACATCGGTAGAAATTCGGTTTGCCGCGCCTTAATTTAGACATCAATTTAGGAGGCAGAAATGGGTACCGCCGCCCCGGAAACCATTTATTGGATAACACCTCTGACATAGGTCACCCCTAGTGGTGCAGGGGTTCACGGGTTCTTGAGGTGAGGTTGGTCTAGGTCTTAGCGGCGGATGACCCGGACACACTGAACCCCAGACTCTTACCCACACCTCGTACATTTTTCCTTTCCAGAACTTCCTCCCTTCCTCTCGACAGTATCCTCAAAGATGACATAGGCCCTAAGGGAAATGATTTTCCTCGGTGTCTCTTGTGTGTGGCTAATGTAGAAAAAAGTAAAAAAGAGAAAAATAGAAACATTTTTTGGACATGATGTTGAATCGTTGTTCTCAGAACTATTCGTTATTTTATTTTGATGTCAGTTGAACAACAATTTTTTTTTTGTTTTTCTACCAGAAAGTTAAATACTTTCTACAATAACAAACTAATGGGTTAATTAATCTTACGAACTACTCTAAGTAAATGATTTTAGGAAAATTTTCAATTAATAAATGTAAATTTTTCTTAATGTGTGTATTTAAGACGTCACAGGTGAAGTTATTATCTAAGTCATAAAATTACTGAAGCATGATTATGTTACAGCATAAAAGCATGCAACAAAAAATTTTATTGTCTTTAAAATGTTGTTAATTTAAATGATTTAATTAAAATATTAAAACATAGATAAGGTAAAAAGGACGTCTTTAAAATGGAGCGAATTACAAACCTGTTTAATAAAGTATGCAAATAAATAAAACATTTACGTTTTATGCTTCTAATGGAAAAAAGCTAAGAAAAGCAAAGAAAGGAAAGCAAGCAATGAATATCGGACGAAAGTATGTTTTTTTTTCCTAAATACAAGTCTAATATGTCGATAGCAGGCCCCCTAGTACAGCCGATCGATAAAATTAAAGATTGTTATCTTCTTATATATAAAAATGAATCGCTAAATGTGTTGCTAAGCGCAAATCTCGAGAGCAGCTGAACCGATTTCGCTAATTCTTTTTTTAGAATATTCCTTAAAGTACGAGGATGGTTCTTACGGAGAGAAAAATTAAGAAAATTGTGCAGAAAATTGAATAATTTCAGAAAACCTAACGACTATCGCACGTTTGACAGTTCGCGTGTTTGAGAATGACATTTTAAATCAGGATTCTATTTTTGAAAATCTTTAAGTTGATAAATTTATTTAAAGTAGGTACTCCCCTAATAGTTTGAATCGAATCGAGAATTTTAGATATTTTAAATAGGTACCTATGTTAGGTACCAAATTTAATATACATGAAAAATGGAAATTTGAATAAAAATTGTAAAAGGTGGCACGCGGGCTGTTTAAAAACTGAATGTACTGGGATTGTGGAGAGGGGGGAAGTGGGAGGGGGAGGGGGTATTGGGGGAGGGAGGGGGGAGGGGGGAGGGGGGAGGGGGGGAGGGGGGAGGGGGAGGGGGGAGGGGGGAGGGGGGAGGGGGGAGGGGGGAGGGGGGGAGGAGGGGGAGGAGGGGGGGGGAGGGTGGTGAGAGGATTGGGAGGGGGGGAGGTGGAGGAGGCGGAGTGGGAACCCCCCTTACACCATGCGAGCGAAACCGCGGGAAAAAGCTAGTAATAAATAAAGATTGTTCTAATACTTAACGATTGTTCTAATAATTAAAGATTGTTTTAATAATTAAAGATTGTTGTAATAATTAAAGATTGCTTTGATAAAAAAGATTGTTCTGATAATTAAAAATTGTTATTAGCAATTTTAAAGATTCTTCTATTAACGATTGTTCTAATAATAATTAAAGATTGTTTAACACAATAATAAAAGATTTTTCTAATAATTAAAAATTGTTTTAATAATTGAAGAATGTTCTAATAAATTAAAGATTGTTTTAATAATTAAAGATTGTTCTAGTAATTAAAGATTGTTTTAATAATTAAAGATTGTTCTAGTAATTAAAGATTGTTTTAATAATTAAAGTTTGTTCTAATAATTACCGATTTTTCTAATATACAACAAATGTTATACAAACAAATAAAGATTTTTATACACAACAAATAAAGATTGTTCTAATAAGTTAATAAGTAAAGATTGCTTTTTTATCTTTGTGAGTGAAACCTCAAATTGTAATAAATTAATTAAATTAAGACAATATTAGCGAAAATCTGGAAACAGAAAAATCAGAAAAAGATATGGCACCTCTGGGACCCGAACCCAGGACATTTCGCTTTCCGGGCGACAGCTCTGACCACTAAGCTAATGTGTCTTTATCCGATTCGGTCTTTTTTAACTGAATCATACATCGACTAAGAATTACCAACATTATCTCTATTTTTCTTAACGCATATTTTATTGAATCTACGTTTAAGTATGATTGCAAGATTCAAACCCGAACTCAATGCTATCTAGAGAGTGTCTGGATAAGTTTCGCTAATATTGTCTTCTTTAATTAAAAAATTAAAGTTTGTTTTAATAATTAAAGATTGTTCAAATAATTAACGATTGTTCTAATTATATTATATATATGTTTTAAAAGCATATTGATATTCTCTGGTTGTTTTGTATAATAATTGTTCTCTTCTATACTCAGATTTTTGTTTTATAATTAATATAATGTTGTTGTACTCCCAGATTACTGGAGGTGAATGGGAAGCTGGTACTGTCGAAGAGCAAGGAAGATGTGGGGCGATTGCTGAGCATTTCCCCGAGCCCGGCGCAGCTCGTGGTGCTGCGATCGCGTCCGCTGGATGGAGCAGACCAGACGGGGGGCAGAGTGCCCACCCACTCCGCCCTGGCGCAGGTATATATCTCTTTCGCCATTTTTTTTTAAAGGCATGCAACTAGAATCGAAATTTTTTTACACGTGATTATCTCACCCTGAGCACCCTTAGTCCCCAACTGCCCTGTACCAGTGGCAAAATAGCGCACAATTTGGGCATTGTTGTATGACTGATGAATTGGGGGCTTCAGAGATAGGTACCTATGCCTTTTTTTATGCCCAAAGTCAAACTCATAAATATACCAAACTACCCACATCAAACCGTCATTTTCAATAGTCAATCATAACCTCACTTGTGGATCTTCTATAATTTGTCCTAAAATCGGTGTTACCATAGTAGTGAAAAAAATCTAGTCCAATTTTATTAAATTTCTACATATTTTTAAAAAGGGTGTATCAGTAGTACCAGCACTTACCTTAAGGATTTTAACAAAATATGCTCAGCGATTCCTGAGCATATTTGGAGTTAAAAAACTAGATATGCTTTTGTTCTCCAATGTCCGGGTCTCGAGTTAAAATCTCACTCTGGGACTCTAGTGCAGTATTCACATAAAAAAAATAATAAAAAAAGTTTTATTTAAAATCAAACACAAAATCACACCTTCTCAATGGGTAAAAAAGAATTGCCTAGCTCCGTCTCGTTCCTGTAGCACCGTAACAGACGAGACAGAGCACATTTCACATGAACCGTCGTGACATGTAGCAGTGTGATAAGTGGCGATATGTAACAGAAAATATTTTTGTAAATATCATCAGACAGTAAAACGACATCTACATTTTTTACTCCAAATACGTTAAGGAATCACTGGTTAAATCCTTTGGGTATGTTATATTACACCCTGTTTAACGTTTCTTATATTGTAGGTACTTTTTTCTGTTATGAATGAATTTTGGATAAAAATATGCCTACAATATTATAAGTTTAATTGTTGTTTTTGTTGCATGTCCAGATGGGCTCCCTGCGGTCCGAGCTGAATGCGTTACGGGAGCAGGCGGAGGATGCGCGCCGCACCAAAGACGGGCTCCGCAGTGACAACTTGCGCCTCACGCACCGCATCACCTACCTCGAGGAGCAGGTGGCCGAGTTGCTCGAGAGGAACAGGGATCGGGACCCTGATACTGATGCTGAGGTAAACTAACTCAACTTCCCTTATCTAGAGGGTATTTATTGTTTCCTTTTAAATTATTGCATTTGTGAAATTAATATGGTTTATTAGTCCAACTTAATAGTGAACCTACCCAATGGTCCATAACTTATTCCAGTCCAACATAACCTCACTTTAACCTTGCGCAACTATTACGATATAGATATCTAACCTTACATTTAAAATATCAAATCTTTCGTTGCAATTACTGGTGCTCAAAATCTACTCTACGGTGTAACCTAACCTAACCAGCTTCATTGTATAATTTTACAACAAAGTTTTAAAATTCTAAAAATCTGTTCCAGGTTCAAATCGTGACTCCTCACAATGTGTTGACCTCAACTGTCAACATGCAGAGAAACGTCACCAACATCAATATCACTTCCGAACCAACTTCTAAACCGAACCAGTCAAAAGCCGACGTCCAAGTCTTCCAGAAAGGACCCGATGTCACCGCTCTTGTGGCCAACCTACCCGGCCTGGAAGTTGGAGGGAAGGATACAGCCGAAGCCAGTGCCAACCTGCCCATCATCAGACCCAGATCCAACCAGTCCAATGTCTCTAGCACTCAAATAGCAATTGGACAAGGACACTCCCCCAAGTCTAATGGATCAAAGAGTAGCTACTCGGTAGAACTCAATGATGTTGTCCCTAAATCCAATTCTCACTACCCTTCAAACCATGTGCATTTTAACCATAAAAGTAGTAAAATAAATAATAGCCGATATAGTTTGCAACCTTCCAGAAGCTCCAATTCAATAGATCATCACAGCGATGTTGATAAAAGTTCTAAAGTAGATATCAAACCGTACTCCCTTAGACAATCTCTGTCACATCACTCTGTACACAAATCCAAAGATTATCCTAATTACGACTACAACAGTGAAACGTCTGCAGCTATTGAAATCATTAAAAATAACCAAAAACATTACTTTGATAAAAATTACAAAAATTCTAAAAATCACGTGTATTCTTCGAAAGCACTAAGCGACGATAACTCAGATATTTTGAAGTGTTATAAACGAGAACACAAAAAATCTATTTTAGAATATTTTGACCGAGGAATAAATGGAAACAGGAAGGCGTCAAAAAAGGAAACTAAATTTGAAGACGATATCAACAATTACAATTCTGACAAGAAGCCGGACAAATCTTCCAGTGTTAGCCAAAAATCATCAATATTCAGTAGAAAGTTATCCAAATTAGATAACTCAGAACCTTCAGAGAAAATAGATTTCCATCCCGAAAGGGATTATATTGATCACCGCATTGACGGCAAGATTATTCAGAATGCACATAAATCAAGTAGACGGTTGTCTAAGCTACATGTTAAAAATGTTAAAGCAACAGAGTGTGATTCCGAGCCATCCTTAACTTTAGAAGAAGACAAATACAGGAAGAGTAGAATGAAAATACTCGATTACACCTCAGAACCTAATTCCATCCAAGGACATTATAAAAAGCATTACCAACACTCAGAACGCCCCAGACCCGCCCCTCCCAAGAAACCTTTGAGACTTTCTCTTCATCGTGCCCAAAGCATGCAATCGGTTGAAACAGGAAAACAGTCTGAAACATTCTATCTCCATGATCCTATCCAACGCCAAACCTCCGCTACCGACGTGGCCAACAGAGATGAAACCAAATTCTCAATTAGTAATAGCAACGGAAATATTAACGGCTTATTCTACGGTAACCAGGATGACTACAGAATAAAACCAGAAAGTTCTTACGCAAATCACTCTGGCAACCAATTATCTGTCAAGTTTTCTCTTAGCGATAATCAAAACATATCAGATTCTGCCAACAGTGCTTTAGATAAGAAGGTAAAAAAAAGATCTCACAATGGAAAGATATCCCATCACAACCCTGACAAACTATTCATGCTAAATGGTCACGACGGAGACCGAAATGGGGGATACACGAGTTCAAGGAGTGAATCTCTAACTTCTATACCAAAAACACAAAACAATAAAGTACGTTCTATAAATTCTAAAGAAAATTTATATAATGGTGTCAATCCAGAGGCCTTGAGGTTCAACGGATATAAGGACAGATCAAAAGCAGAACTTCAAATAAAGTCTAATCGGGGAGGGGTTGAGGAATACGCAAAGAAAAACGGATACACCAATTACGAGAAACATGAATCAGCGAGCGAAAGTTCTAGAACTCCTTCTCGAGCCGAGTCATGTCAGTCGACCGGCTTTCGATGGCCCTCTTCCACAGTATTCAAAAATATAAGGATAGATAGTCCAACCAGAACTAATGGGCACATTTCTGATGGTTCAAGGAAATAATCATTATATTTTGAGTTCATTTTAATGATTGTAATATCTGTTGTGTAAATAATTTTGGAATAATTAACTGCCTTTAGGGAAAGCACCCATACTACATGACCTGTTCAGGAGGGGGGGGTCTTCAAAATACCACGCTTCGTACAAATGAGCGGCGGGTTGCTTAGGTTTTTGATAACTGGGGGGGGGGGGGGTAAAATTGCATAAAGTTGGTCACGTACTATGATGGGTACGTTCCCTTACCTACTCTAAAATAATTTTTCAGCCAGAAAAATTTATTGCATTTAGCTTAAATAATGTACTTTAATATTATAATTCTTGAAAATAAATACATATTAGATTTCCTAATAAAATTATAGTACTTAGGTTCTCACAATATTTTATAATATGTATATAATAAGTAAATTTATTTCAATATTGTAATATAAATAATATTATATGATTCCTACCGACTGTCAATAAAAACAATATTATATTTATTACTTTTGCAATATGTACAAGTCTACAATCATTCGATATGTGTGATATGAATGGCTTAAAATGTATTTTCTGTATTTTTAATAAAATGAAAATAAAGTTATTAAATATAATATTTGAACTGGTATAATAATTTTACCTCTAATCTCTACTTCTCAAAATAATATCCACAACTTATTACATAATAATAAAATATAACATAATACATTGTAATATCAGGTAAAGCCTGACCTGAATATGTTTGAGCGCAGGTGTAACTTTGATTTGGGTAAATGACAATAACCTTTGAAAATTATATGTAAAACCAATGAAAGAAAACTAGATATTCTCGAAAACGGTTTCAACAATCAACATAGAATAGTTTCACCATTATAAGACCTCGAATACAGGATGGTTCATATTAACATTCCTCAAAAAAAATTACATACTAATAATTTAAGAATTAATTAATTTAAGGGTTCCAATTTCGAACAATGAGTAAAGCCATCACAATCCAAATGCAGAACGACTGTGATAAAGCAAAATATCCGCCTAGTGGTCAGTATATTTTCTTTTCACGTTCGTTTGATAGAAATTTTCATTTTAATTGGGTATAATTTTGTCGAATTTTTTTTATAACTAATAACTTATTGGTTTGTCGTTGCAAACGAATACCATGTCCAAGTTTGTGCATCATAAAAATGAATGAAAAAATATATCTTTGCAAAATGTTGCCGTTTGAACTTTGAACACGTGCACTGCTGCCCGCTATCGTTGAGCAAAAGATGCGCATCGAACGGCCACTCACACACTAACGTGGTTTTGTAAGTTTAAGAAATGGCCTCCGTAAAATGTAGGTACTTACTTGCAATTTTCTACCTACTGCCAACTATCTACTTTCAGAAATTCAAAATTTTATTAAAATATTGGAACACAGAAACAAAAGCTACACAAGAACATTTTCCTCCCTTCTCATCTGCTGTTTGAGCCATATCATTTAATTTATTGTAGTGTCCGACCGAACTTTCGGTTTCGGTTTCGGCCGAGTTTCGGCCAAAAAACGAGTTTCGGCTTAGTTTCGGTTTCGGCCGCCATTTAGCCGAAACCGAAACTGAATTCGGGAGGTTTCGTTTTGCGATGGGACATATTCGGTACACTGAACTACGAGCCACACAGCGTCATTTTGCTGCGTCTGCGCTCATAGTCGTGTGAGGACTTGATTAACTTGTTTGTGTTTGCTCCGCGAACTTTGCGGTAGTTTGGTTTATTTGTTGTGAAATTGGAGTTGTTTATACTTAACATTATTTCGAAATACATAAGTTTTATTTCGCTATTGAAATGATTTAGTTCATTATAGGCCCTGAGGAAAATAGAGGGCCTATGTCATCTTTGGGGATGTGTGTGGAGGATTTTTTACAAAAGGAAGGAGAGGAGAGTTCTGGGAAGGAAAAGGGGTGGGTAGAAATCTGGGGTTCAGTGCGTCCTGGTCATCCACCTTCAAAACCTAGACAAACCTCATCCCATGAACCCGGGCACCCCCGGAAAATCACCAAACGTAGCGAACCACTTGGGGTGACCTATGGCAGAGGTGTTGGTTATCCAATATAGGTTCCCGGGGCGGCGGTACCCTTTCCCGCCTCCCAAATTATTTCGTTCTTAAGATGAAAGAGTATTTTTTGTTAAGTGTACCCAAACAAATTAGGTTTAAAAAAATTAATTTTGTTTTCTACCTTTTATTTTATGTTATCTTAATACATATATAAAACAAAGTCGGGTTAGTTACACTATTTATAACTCGTGATCGTCTGCACCGATTTTGATGATCTTTGATTTGTTGGATTTGCCAGAGTGGAAGATACTCTTAGTATCGCCCTGGTGTAAGACCACCCTTCAGAATTGAAACGTTGCCTGAAATAGCTTTAGCCGTGTTTGGTGACCAGATCTTAATAGCCAGGTACTTCCCTGCCCTTCCTCTTCCCTTTCTCCTTCCCCTCCCTACCACCTTCAGCCTCACAACATACCCCAATTGGGGATGCCATAGTCTCACTGGCTCCAGAAGGGGGCAGTTGGGACTCTTGTGCGGTATTCATTTAAAAAAAAAAAAAAAAAAAAATTGTGTCCGCCCCGGATAACAGAATAACTATTAAAACATCGCAAAAATTCACAATGAGAGAGTTATGAAAAAAATGAATTTTTTCATACATTTTGTACGGAACGAATTCTCATATTTTGGAAGAGCTGCAACAATATTGTGATAAATATAATATTGAGATGAGAGTGATTTCCAAAAATTCAAAAACACATAAAATGTTAATGCGCTGATTGTTTTACTTTTGTTCTTAAACATATTATAATGCTGCCTCTCTTTGTTACACACTAAATGTCAATATTCGAAAATGAGACAAACCGTGAACGTATGTCTCTGCACCCCTCCAAAGGAAAAATACAAAAATAATAAATCTCTGAAATGAAACGCATTTTTTTACGTAAGCTCCACTCAGGACCTATGTCATCTTAGGGGATATTGTGTGGAGGGTCTTTTTAAGGAAGGGTAGGATAGGAAGTTCTGGGAAGGAAAAAGTCATGAGGGGTGGGTAGGAATCTGGAGGTCAGTGTATCCGGGAGTGAATCCATCCCTCCAAGTGCGGTGCAAGGCCATTGCCTTGACCGAAATTGACCTTTTACCTTGACCTTTCCAGCCGGACTCTTTCGACCCATTGGTCTAGAGAATCCGGCTGGAAAGGTCAAAAGGCCTCCCTCAACCAGTCTCTCTCTCGATCCGGCCCGCCACGCAGCAGGTGAGCAGGCGCATCCGCCGCCAAGACTTGCACAAAAATCACCCCATGAACCCGGGCACACCTCCTAAATCACCAAACGTAGCGAACCACTTGGGGTGACCTATGGCAGAGGTGTCGGCTATCCAATAAATGGTTCCCGGGGCGGCGGCACCCGTAACCGCTTCCTTAGAAAATTCCTTAGAAAATCACAAAAAATATAAATCCGTACACAACATCATCTCTGATACTGGCAAAAACAAAACACGGACAGTTGGGCATCGATAATTGCTTCATTGTGTAATTTTTAACCTAATAATTTATTTTTTTTAATTCAACAGTTATTGATTCGGAGGCGGTACAAAGTTCATCGGGTCAGATAGTTTGTTAATAATGTTCAAATAGGTAGTACCTACTAGTTTTTTTTTTTTTTTTTTTATTAACTCCACACAGGAGGCCCTGAGGAAAATAATTTCCCTCAAGGCCTATGTCATCTGGGAGGCTGTGTGGAGGGTCTTTTTGAGGATAGGAAGGAATGAACATTGGTCTTGAAGAGACCAATGTTGTAGGAAGGAGGAAACACAAAGGCCGGCAAATCATTCCACAACCGAGCTGTTGAACACAAGAACGAGTCGAAGAAATGACCCGTTCTCATGTGACACACGTTTGGCGTGTTTCCTGACTATGCACCGGTGCCGGAGGGATCAATGACGCTAGTTCCTCGGAGCATCTTCCATTGTAATACCGGTAGAATAAGGATAGCATTCCCACCCGACGCCTGTGCTCTAAAGATTGCAATCCGTCTGTTAAGATGGGAGAATCTATCAAACGGACCGCCCGTTTCTGCACAGAGTCGAGGGTATTTTTCAGGTATTTTGGAGCTCCAGACCAGAGGTGGCTGCCAAATTCAACCGTGGGGCGCACTTGCGATTTGTACAGGGTTAGCAGTTGTGCACTATTAAAGTATCTGCGGGCCCTATACAGTACGCCCAGTTTCTGGGAGGCTAACTTTACTCTGGTTTCGTTGGAGCCCCCATACCTGAGCTGGTCACTTAGGGTTACACCAAACATATCAATGTTCGGAAGATTGCTTCCGTTGAAAGAGACTAGATTTTCATTTCGATCCCTTTTAGACGTAATCAGACAAGATTGGGTCTTTGAAACATTAAATTCAATGAGATTATTTTTACCCCAAGAGAAAACACTCTCGAGGTAACCGTCCATTCTTTGCTTCAAAGCCCTACGAGCTGTTGGAGTTTGTGAGCCCTTTGGGGGCTTGTCAAAAAAAAAGCTATCATGAACTGTACTGTCATCCGCATAACAGTGAATTGGTGCACATGACAAAAGGTCGTTGATGTGCAACAAAAACAAAGTCGGAGACAGAACCGATCCCTGCGGGACGCCAGCATTTAACGAGTGTGAGGAAGAGGTGGAACCATCGACTACCGTCTGAATCGACCTCTCCCTCAAGAAGTCGGCGATCCAAGTACACAAGGATGCGGGAAGTCCGTAAGAATGCAGTTTGTTGACAAGTCCTCGGTGCCAAACCCGGTCAAAGGCCTTGGAGATGTCCAGTGCAACCGTTTGGGTCTCACCGAAACGTTCCAGGCATCGCCCCCAAACATGCGTCACATACGCGAGAAGATCACCGCACGAGCAGTTCCGCCGGAATCCGTATTGACGGTCGTTAATAATTTTGTTCTTCTCGAGGTATGTGAGCAGTTTGTCGTTGATCACACGTTCCATCACCTTAGACAGAACTGATGTGATCGCTATGGGGCGGTAGTTGGCCGAGTTGGAGCGGTCACCCTTCTTTGGAATAGGATGGATAACCGCTTTTTTCCAAGCAGAGGGCACAGAGCCAGTCTTCAGGGACATTTTAAAAAGCTTCGTCAAAATTGGAGCTATTTCTGCAGCGCACCTCTGCAGTACCAGGGCAGGTATTCCATCAGGCCCACTAGCTTTATTAACATCAAGCCCTCGTAAAACATGGAGTACTTCCCGATGCCGGATCCTCAGCTTTTTCATACGAAAACTGCAGTGAGGAATCGACGGCGGGACAGCGCCTTGGTCATCGAGGGTTGAGTTATCCGCAAACATTTTACCTAATAAGTTAGCCTTTTCGGTGGCGGTGTTTGCTAGTGAGCCGTCTGGTAAGAGGCGGCAGACTGGATTTGCAGAAATTGCGACCTATTGAGCCCGCAAGCGACCAGAATTGCCTGCTGCCATGCGGGCATGCAGCCAGCTTTCTGCTGATCTGCTGGTCGCGCTCAAATTTTGATCTATTTATGATTCTCTTGGTTTCCTTTGCAATTTTGTTGTAAGCTGTTCTGTCTTCGGATGTTCTAGATGTGTTGTAGGCTCGGTAAGCCACGTTTTTTCGTCGCACTGCTTCAGCGCATTGTCGACTGAACCACGGCTTTGAGCCTACATAATATTATTTACGAAGCGATTTACGATTACGATTTCAAAAAGCATAAATAATTTATTTGAAATAAGGAGTGACAATCATGCTATGTTTATTTTTAGTTCAAATATCAGCCTGAATGATTAATATATGATTAAGATTGACTATTTTTTTTCCACGAAAAAATGACCTTATATGGAAGTTTCGGTTTCGGCCGTAAAAACTAGTTTCGGTCGGACACTAAAAGTTAATGTTCCTTATATAAATAGAACGGCGTCATATGCGCCTTGCAATTTTTACCTCATGTGGGTATTTAAAATAGTACCTGGCTGTTATAGGCTTAGAGGTCTTGTGTTTAATCGGTAGGGAAAAATTGTTATGTAAAAACCCTACGAAAATTGCATGTTTCGCTTAGCTCAACAAAGCAACCATCAGAAAGCTCGTGAAAATATATACACACGTGTGCGTTTGTGTTATGTTGGGAGTGGGAAGGAGTCGGTCATGTCCTTTTATTTGGAGCTCCTCCGCATTTGCCTTTGGGAATAAGTAAACCATGAAAAACCTTATCCGGGAGGAGTCGGCCGACAGTCAACATGAAACTATGCGGCCTTCAGTGATTTCAGTAGATGAAATCCTGCATTTTGTGGTGATAGGTGTGGGTGTCTGTTTTTATGTGATAGATACTTTATGGGAATTTTTAGGATAAACTTACATACATATAGATAAAATAAATATTATTATATAAATATACATAGATATATAGACATAAGTTGTGGGGAGGGGTCTGGTGATTGGTAATACCTACCGCTCGCTCAGTCATCCGCGTCTGATTCAGGGTTGTGCCAAATGTGATTAAGGTGCATCAGGATATGTTTGGGTAGTCTGTGTTTATACCTGAAAGGAAGATCGCTAGTTGCATTGTATTGACCGATTTCTTTGATGAGTTTATTTTTACTATGTTGAAGTGACTTGTAAAATCGGTCGGTCAGTCTGTGTGTGCATTCAAATAAGGTCGGTATTTCTTCTCTTGCATGTAGTTTTTTCAAGTTTGTTCTGAGTCTTGTGTTGTATGTGATTTTAATGCAAAGATTTTGTAAGGTCTGTAGTTTTGTATGGTCAGAGTAGGAGATGCTGCCCCACACGGGTATAGCATAAGTCAGTACCGGCCGAATGAGCGTGTAGTAGATCAGGAGTTTGGTTTGGTTCTTCTGTTGAAGATTGGCTTCATTCTTTCTGGCTTTCACGTGCATCTTGGCTATGTGAGATTTCCAGTTGAGATGTGAGTCCATTGTCAGGCCCAGGTAGACGACTTCATCTTTCCATTCTAGGACGTGTCCTCCCATTTCGATGTTGACGTCTGGTGTTCTTATTTTATTTTTCCTCGAGTACATTATGACTTCGGTCTTCGCCTCATTCAGTTTGAGTCGCCATTTTCTGTAGAACTCTACGAGTGCGTCGAGCGCCCTCTGTAGGTACATGGCTGCCATGTCTGCTTGCATCGAGGAAACGTAAAGTTTGACGTCGTCTGCATAGATGGAAAGGTTGCATCTCTCGTCATGGGGGATGTCGTGCGTGAAGATGTTGAAGAGGTGAGGTCCCAGTAGACTTCCCTGAGGCACGCCTTTTGGAATCTCACGTAGTGTCGACAGCGCGTTCCTAATGAAGACTTGGAAGGATCTGTTCTTGAGGTATTCTTGTATCACTCTCGTTAGGTATACGGGCGTATTCAGTCTGTGAAGTTTGTGCAGAAGCCCTTTTATCCAAACGGTGTCAAATGCCTTCTCCAAGTCTAGCAATGTAGCGGCGGTGTAATGATTTTCGTTGAATCTTCTCGCGATGAATTCCGCTACTCTGGATAGCTGATGGGTGGTGGAATGTCTTTTCCTGTATCCGAATTGTTCGTCTGGCAAAGTGTCTTCGTGGTGTGGTAAAAGTCTGTTGAGAATCACCTGTTCAAATACCTTGCTCAGCGTGGAGAGTAGGCTAATCGGCCGATAGTTTGTCGGCTGTTTCTTGTCCTTATTTGGCTTGGAAAAGGGCAGCACGGTCGCCATTTTCCAGATCTCAGGGAAATGTCCGATGGTGAGTCAGGCATTGAACAGTTTGGTGATGAAGATGATGGCTTTCTGAGGTAGATGTTTCAGTAGGATGTTATGTAGTTGATCGCTTCCTGGCGCCTTATTTGTCTTCAATCGCCTGATAATGACGGCTACTTCGCTCGGTGTGCTGAAGTGGATATCGGCGGCGTTCGTCTGCTCGGCTTGTTCGAGGTTTCGTAGAGACTCTTCTACTAGTCGATCCGTTTCCGGGTCGGATAGGCCGTCCGTGGCTGCGTAGGCTCTCTCGAATCCATCGGCGAGCGCGTTTGCTTTTTCTTCGAGTGAAAGTGCCAGCCCCGTTCCGTCTAGTTTTTCTAGCGGGGGAATCGCGTGATCCTCGTGTCTCAATGCTTTTGCCATTTTCCATAGGCTGTTGTCCTTTGGCGTGAGTGACGTAACTTTCTTCGTCCAAAGTTCGCGTCTGAGGTCGGTGATCTCTTGTTTGATTTCCCACTGTAGTGTGTTGTAGGCCGTTTTGAAGTAGCCGTGGTGCGTATGATGGTAGATGCGTCGCAGGCGATTTTTCTCCTTAATGAGCGATAAGACGTACTCTGGAAGCTTGATCGTGTAAGTCTGTTCGTCTTTGAGGGGGATGAAGGTGTCTTGTGCAAGTTGGATGATTTCGGTCAGAGTGCTTGCGGCTTCGTCGATCTCTTCCTTTGAGCGCAGGGTTGCCGACGTGAGATGTATTCGTTCGTTAATCTCTTTTTTTAATCCTTCCCAGTCGGCGTCCTTGTAGTTTCGCCGCTTTCTGGGGCTCCTTGAAGTTGTTCCTCCTATACTGAAGCTCACGGCGAGATGGTCTTGGCGTTCTTCTCAAGTACGATATCTAGAGTACTTGGGTACATTGCGCGTGCTGAGTGGAAAGTCAGTTTGTCCGGCGCCATTATCGTGTAGTTGTGCGTCTGCATATGTGAAAAGAGTGTTTTCCCATTCGCATTGCCTCGGTAGTTGTTCCAATAATTGTGCTTGGCGTTCAGATCTCCTCTTAAGATAACAATAGGGCGCAAATTAAGTAATTTATCGAGATTTTCTCTTACCAGAAGGTTAGGATGGTTGCAGTAGGCGGCGATGATGGTATGCGCTCTATCCTCTATGGTGACTTCGTTAATCGTGGCTTCAGTATACTTCAACTTCGGAGTAGGTATTCTTGTAGACGTGATGGTTTGACGAACGAATATGGCGGTTCTGCCGCCGGCGCCCTCCTGTCGGTCGTCTCGGTGAACTTCGAAGCCGGGCCCTCTCAGGGGAATGTCGGGTTTAAGATGAGTTTCTGTAATGAGAAAAATGTCAATGTTAGTATTGTTTGCCAGAGCGAGCAGTTCGTCAATTTTAAATCGGATGCTGTGGGCATTCCACAGGAGGACGTTCACCATCTGGGGATCAGACATTGATGGTGGACTTCTCAAGCTCGTTATTGCAAACGGCCAGCTGGGGTTGCACGCGGATCAGTCCCTGGAGCAGGGCCATCATCAGTGCGGCGTCATCATCTGCGGCGGTTGCCTCTCTTGCGGGCTGCTGCGTGCGGGGCTGCGAGCGGGGCTGCGAGCGGGGCTGCGAGCGGGGCTGGTCTTGGTGCTGCTCCTTGTGCTGCTGGGGGCCTGAGGTTCCTCCGGCTACGTGGGCCCAGGTGCATCCATCATTCCTCGTCGTCTGATGCGCATGAGGATGTGTCCTGCTTCCTGGCGCCTCTCGCCGGGGTTGTCACGGGTGTTGTTGGAGCGCGGCAACATATGCCATCCTCTTTGGGCAGCCCCTGTAGTTGGCGGGATGGGGGCCCCAGCAGTTGCAGCACGCGGCGGACTCATCCCTGGTGGTCTTGGGGCACTCGGCAGAGCCGTGCTTCACTAAGCATTTCACACACCTCGCGGTGTGTGAGCAGTTGCGGGACCCGTGCCCAGCGCTGGATCTGCCATACGTTCAAAAACGTGCAAAAACCTGGCGCCAACTCCGAAGGGGCGCCGTGAGAAAATAAATATTGTATTAAAATTTTGTTATAATATTCCCTGAATCGTTTAAAAATTACCCATAGTACGAAATAATTATTACGCTCTAGCAACACTTTCCAAAGAAACAGAATGCGCACGCATCAGGTTGGTATCAACGGCTTACGAATTTATAGTCAGTTACAGAATTTTTTTACAAATTGCATATATTTATTATTATTTTTTTAAATTGTTAAACTAACGTTTAAGACAAGATTTTTATGCATAGCACAAAGGGTAACAATTATTATAAGCAATAATTATCAGCCTGAAACACTCATCCACATTGAAAAATCTTCCGAGAAAAAATACATGACACCAACACCACACCATGTCATGTATTTTTTCTCGGAAGATTTTTCAATGTGGATGAGTGTTTCAGGCTGATAATTATTGCTTATAATAATTGTTATCTATATATTTAGTTTAAACGTAAGCTCTATTTTTCCATATATCTTTTACCGTCTTTTACTACGAACGGGTGCGATCCAAACTCAATAACCAATCACAGCGCCGTATTTTTGTTCTAGTCAATCAAACAAACCGACGCTGACAATTTTAGTTAGCGTACACTCGCTATTTTTTTATTTTGTACGATTTAAGTCTCTAGGAGAAGGTAGTTAAAGACCATTTTCTTATGAAATCTTGGTTTGCAGGATTTGCAGGTTGCAACGTGTTGACAGTTTCATCATTGATCTGACATATTATTATTTGAAGTTCGTTAAATGTATGATTAATTTCTATTAGATTTGTTATTTTACGGTGTCAGTGTAAGCGTCTTTCGTAAGCCGTTGATACCATACGTCAGTGTTTAGTGTTTGTATGGTGTTTGTTAGCTCAATTTGGTGTTTGTTCGCTCAACACAGGGGAAATGCAAGGTACAAATTTGAGGTTATATTCTTATTAGATTTTTTTAATTTTTAACTAAATTTCTATTGGTTGTTAGAGGTTATAAATTATTATTCGGCCTACCTTGGCGATGCAGTGCCTCGCAGATGTTCGCAGAAGGAAGGGTACATGGGTTCGCCGCTTTGATGCGCCACAGAATAGCCGGGGTGAGACAGCGCTACCAAAGATCGGAGAACACTCTCGTCCAGGCCGTGGCCCAGTGGCAGGGCGCGCCTCTTCACCAAACATGGAGAATTCATCTGAAGCCCCCGTAGTAGATATACGAGTACTAAATATGTGTATATATATTTCTTTTAAATCTTTTTATATATATATTTTTATTTTTTTTCATATAGTATGTAAATCCATTTTATGTAATGTATACTTTTTTATGGCAGACAGAGTATTAGACCCACCGCTCTGTTCGGCTGAAATTTAAAAAAAAAAAAAAAAAAAAGTACTGTGGATTACAATGAATAGAATCACCATAATTTTATGTTTACCCAATAGATTAGGGCTCCTGGGGATTCTCTCTTTAAAAAAAAACGAGTGTGAGAGCTACCGCCAGGTCACTTGGAAAAGTTACATCCTTTATATGTGTTGATTTTATTTGATAAATTAGTGTAAAAAAATTAATTAAACAGAAAAAAAGATAAAAAAATTGGGGTGAACGAATTTTTAATCAAAATAAAAATGTAGGGAGGGGGGGGGCGCCATCGGTACCTACTGCACAGGGCGCCAGATTTCGTAGATCCGGCCCTGCCCGTGCCCGAAGTTCTGGCAGCAGTAGCACTGTGTCCCGTGCTGCAGGTGGTTGCTGCGGTGTTTTTGCAGGCGGTTCCTGCAGTGGCAGAGGTACTTTACTACCGCCCTCAGCTGGCCCATGTTCACTTCCTTATTGAAGGTGGCCAGGTACATCGGGTACTCTGCTGCGGCGGTCGTCATCCTGACGACCTTTACCGGGGGGGAAACCTTGTTCCGTGAGATCCGCCGCAATCTCCTCCATCTCGATGTTTGGCAGGCCCTTGATGACCGCCTTTTTCAGCTTTTCCGCCTCTGCCGTGTACGTATGAAAGCCGCGTGCCTCCACTCGCAGCCCGTTGGTGAGGGCGCGGTGGTCCGCCATGCTCCGCAGGATTTCACATCCTCCTGCGTGCAGATTGGCCGCTGGTACCTGCGTATCTGGTAACTGCGGTAATTCAATACCGACCAGACTTCCCGCCTGGTCGGTATTGAATTTTAAAATTCGGGTTCCCGATGTGGCCCTGCACCGCTGAGGTGACCTGCCCGTGTGTGAGGGTCCCCAGGGTCATCACGACTGGGGGGACACGGTCCTTCCGTGCAGATTGGCTGCTGGTACCTGCGGAGGAAGAAGAATGATTAGTATTTGTATTTGGCCGCTTCGCCTACGAGGCGCCGCCGCCTTCAGATACCTCACCCAAATTGCCGAAGCGGTTGCCGACAACAACCGCCCGGGGTTCCTGCGGTGAAAGGGGCCTCTTGATGGTGTTGGTCGGCTTCATCCAACCTTCCTCCTGGCGGGTCGTCTCCATCTCCTGGGCGGGCTGCTGGAATCTGGGGGGCGGAACATAGCCCGAAGCTGGGCCAACTGGGGGGCGGCTGGACCCGGCTGCAGGGGCGGTCTCGGGCATCTTGGGGGGCGGTAGGGGTATGGCTGCCGGCTTCGTCCTCGGGTCAGCGGGATGGGATTGCAGTGGCTGGGAGTTGGGGACCTTGATGGTCCCAGTCTTGGTTCGGTAGGTTGTGGTGTCCTCAGGAATTGCAAGGAGCCGCGCGGGAAACATCCGCACGGCAGGTTTCCGGTTCTTCCTCTTGAGTATTACCGGGGTGATCTTGGGGTCTTCTACTCTCGGTGGGGCCGGGTCATCCTTCTTCTTCTTTGCCTTGAAAAAGGCAGTTGGCGGCGCGGTGGCCTAGGCAGTGAGCCGATCGGTGTCCGGCCGGCTGACAGAATAGCAGGTGTCTGGCCGTGTAAACATGAGCCAGACAGAGTTGTTTGGGAGCGAAAAAAGCTGTCGTCACAGAAGCGACTGTCACGGGCAGCAGTCACTCAGCGAATCCGTGGCGTGTCGTGTCAACTCGACTGAGCGAGCGCCGAGTTGAGTCGCTTTATATACCAGCGCGACCGGTGGAGTAATTTTCTATTCGCCGGCAATGTGTACACTGGAAAGTACTCGAACATACCCGGTGCTGAATATTCATAATACAGTAGGCGGCCGGTCATTTACGGCGAGGTAGGTAGGTATGTACTAGCGCGGTGCCTTACGCTGTAGGTATGTCAATCCTGAATGTTCGGTGGAGTCCAGTGGCGCGGCGTTAAATTTTACGAGAGCAGGTTATGTGACCGCTACAAATAAAATAAAATTATTAAAACTTTAGGGGTGAAACAAAAAATCTTTTTTTTTTTTAGAATTAATTGAATCAAAGGAATGAATAAAAAGAATCAATTCAAAAGGCCAGGGGAGTTAGACTGAATCGATTCACTCCTGGGAATGAATCTGCCGTCTACCTGCGACATTCCATTGTTCGGGTAGAAACCGGCATACCTGCATTTTTCGAGGAACATAGCTACATAGCCCTAGTAAATCCAGTCAGTTTTGAATGATTTTTCGTAGTTAATAGACGTGTTTGTAGATGATATTTTAATTACTGTGTCGTTATCTCTTTACTCGTTACTCATAAATAAACCAGTCATCTCTGACTGAAGGTGAAGTTGTGGTTGTTGATCGTGGGATGAAATCTTTAATCGATTCAAGTAATGAAAGGAGTGATGGATTTGGTAAATATTTAAAAGACAAACAATATGTAACTATCCATAAGCAGTGTCGTAAAGTGTACACCCGGAAGACCAGCATTGCTGAAGCTAAAAGACAAAACGAAACGGAAAGAGCTAACACATCTGGGATTAGTCCTCCTCGGACTAGAGTGCGAGGGAATGATTCTTCTTTTTGTTTTGAAAAATACTATTTGTTTTGCGGCAATGAAGCAGATAAAGCAGCTGAAACAAAAAAAGCGCAGCATCGTCGAGTTCCAACACTTGCATTTAATGACTCAATCTTAAAGGTAGCTCGGACTTGTTCCGATGAGCTAGCAAGAAGTGTTATTGCACGCATTCAATATGAATACGATTTAGTTGCTGCTGGGGCTAAGTACCACAGTAATTGTCACTATTCCTTTTTAAAACCTACTACTGGAGGCAAAATCGGTCGTCCTGAAAGTGTTTATATTATTTTGGCGATGGAAAAAATATTTGCATTTATTGAAAACCATGATGGTCGTCAATTTTCAATACAAGAATTGAAAGATATTTGCGAAGAACCATCTATCGATAACAGAACAATCAAGTCAAAACTGAAGTTGAAGTATGGTAATAGAATTATCGTAACTGCGAAATTGGGAAGTTCGACATTAATTTGCTTCACAGACACAGAAGTCAACCATTTATCTTAAATTTTGGACTCCAAAGAACATTTCTTACTCTTTACTTTTTTATATTTGTAACTTTTATGCTTTCTATTATTTTTAAAGATATCTTGTAGTCTACACATTTTACTTTTTACTATTTCCTGCATTTTAACTTTTTACTTTTACATTGTACTTCATATTTTATGCTTTACGTTATAGGTTACTTTCATTTTATACATCTTACTTTTTTACTACTTATTACCTTAACTCCTTTTTTTACCTTTTGTTTTTAGATTTAACTTTACGTTTACATGTTACTTTCTTGTTTTGAAGTAAATAAATAAATTGTCAAGGGTCCGTTCAAGGGGGGGGGTCTTGTGAAACGTTACGGTGCGTTACTGGGGGGGGGGGGGGGGGGTTCGAGCAACGCGTTACGTAACATGTTTTTCTTTATTTAAATAAAAAAACTAGGGAATTAAAATCTTCCAACTTTGCAACGCTTTTCGTTTTTGTTGTACGGGGAATTAATTCCTCAACTGTATTGTGCGTCATTTTTATTTTATTTTCGTTGTCAGTAGTCATTAGTGTTCTAAACACGAAATATGTATAAACACAAATTTCTGTAGTCAGTGTTGTTAAAGTGAGTTTGAAGTTACTATAATGTCCCGAAAAGCGGGAGATTTACATCATCAGCTGTTATTGGCCTATACAGGTTCTCATGCTGACTTGCCAGCGCAGCGCAACCAAAAAAATGACAATGAAATTTGGAAAAAAGCAAAAGAAAAAATAATGAAAAATTTATGGAACATAACATATAAATAATGTTATACGAGAGTTTTTAGTTAGAACAATACTTTTTAGTTATTACACACAGGTTAGTTTACTGTTTAAATATAATAATATAACATATAGATATTTTTCGTACTACATGCCTAGTCACACTCAGAACATGAAAAAGGTTTATCTCCACTCTGAATCGCGCTGTGCATTTTTAAATCTCCTTTCGAGAACTTGATTAACTGCATTCGGGACAAGAAGATGGTTTTGTCTGCTGTTGGTAAACATGTGATTTTTTGGTGCCTCTTTTTAGAACATGAATAGTCGCAGTAGAAACATGTAAGAGGTTTTATATCACAGTAAGTTAGCAAATGATTTCTAAGAAGTTCCTTTGTACAACATAAATAATTGCAGTCGGGACATGAAAAAGGTTTTTTTTTTCATAAGAAGCAATTACTTTGTGGTTAGACATTACATTATAAAAAATAAAACAAAAACTTTGTATTGCTTCGATCAAGCTTCCTCAGGATATAATAATAACTGTTATTATTATATCCTGAGGAAGCTTGGTCGAAGCGAAACCGGTCGATATATAAAATAATAAATTCGTGGTTAAATACAAAGTGTTTGTTTTATTTTTTATAAAAAGGTTTTTCATCAGTGTGAGTTAGCATGTGCCGTTTAAGTTTTTTTTTTTCGAGAAGAATAGTTGCAGTTAGGACATGAAATGGGTTTTTCTCCACTGTGGGTAGACATGTGATTTTTAGATTTCTCTTCGTAGTACTTGAATAGTTGCAGTCGGAACATGAAAAAGGTTTTTCTCCACTATGAGTCGAGTCAGCAAGTGACTTCTTAAATATCCCTTTTCAGAACACGAATAGTTGCAGTCAGGACATGAAAAAGGTTTTTCTCTTCTGTGAATCGTGAGAACTTGTATAACTTCATTCCGGACAGGAAAATGGTTTTTGTCTGCTGGGCGTAAACATGTGATTTTTTGGTGCCTCTTTTAAGAACATGAATAGTCGCAGTAGAAACATGTAAGAGGTTTTATATCACTGTAAGTCAGCAAATGATTTCTAAGAAGTTCCTTTGGTACAACATGAATAATTGCAGTCGGGACATGAAAAAGGTTTTTTTTTCATAAGAAGCAATTACTTTGTGGTTAGACATTACATTATAAAAAAAAACAAACACTTTGTATTTTACCACGAATTTATTATTTTTCCCCAACCAAGCTTCCTCGGGATATAATAATAACTGTTATTATTATATACTGAGGAAGCTTGGTCGAAGCGAAACCGGTTGATATATAAAATAGTAAATTCGTGGTTAAATACAAAGTGTTTGTTTTATTTTTTATAAAAAGGTTTTTCATCAGTGTGAGTTAGCATGTGCCGTTTAAGTTTTTTTTTTTCGAGAAGAAGAATAGTTGCAGTCAGGACATGAAATGGGTTTTTCTCCACTGTGGGTAGACATGTGATTTTTAGATATATCTTCGTAGTACATGAATAGTTGCAGTCGGAACACGAAAAAGGTTTTTCTCCACTATGAGTCAGCAAGTGACTTCTTAGATATCCATTTTGAGGACACGAATAGTTACAGTCAGGACATGAAAAAGGTTTCTTACTTCTGTGAATCATACTTTGAATTTTTTAATCTTCCCCTTTGAGCACTTGTATAACTGCATTCAGAACATGAATAAGGTTTAATTACACTATGAGTCAGCTTGAGAATCAAAGTGGAGTAAAGTGTTGCTCCACAGGGAAACAATAGGAAAATTACTTTCTTGGAGCCTCCTCAGTGCAGCTAATGTAAAAAAAGTACCTGTTGTAAAACATTGTAGGTATATAATAGGTCAGTGTTAAATTGTGGAAATCCGGAAGGAATACAAGGCCGATAAAAAATATAATTATATCCAATTTTTTTATAAACAAAATTTGAATAAATAAAATGAACAATATTATACGCAATACGCATGTATCGCGAGTTTTATTTATTTGTTTCCGCAAACGCGATTATCAAGAAAAGGGGTATTGAAGTGACATTTCAGTACGTTGCGTAACTTAATTGTGACTTTCAGGTAAAAATTGTCACTTGGGTGTTGCGTAACGTTTAGGGGGGGGGGGGGGAGGTAAATGAAAATGTTACGACGCGTTACAGGGGGGGTCCGAAATCTTCAAAAATTGCGTTACGTAATACTTGAACGCCCCCCAACGCCACGCTTGTACTAATTCTGAATCAAAAGCAACAGATGAAGATTCTTTCGAAATCGATGACGATCTAACTGATATATTTCTCTTCTTAGAGCAGTCAATACAAATTGAGGAAGAAGAGAGCGAGGAAAAAACGAGTGATCACGTAGAATTTAATGTAGAATTTGATGATGAATAATGTAATTTTCTTGTTACTACAATTTTCTTTATATTCATAAAATATTGTCCCATCAAATTTCCCCGATGGAAATATATCGTGTATTCCTACTGGAGAAACCACATTAAAAAAAACGCTACACTACCTCAGAGGTGGATTGGTTTATTTATGCTCAGAGGTGGTGCGGAATGTGTGCATACCTACGCTTGCGGTCTGAAATCGCGATAACTCGAGAACGGAGCTTCGTAAGGAAAAAAGTATTGTAGGTTTTTGGTAGAGAATTTTACGATCTACAAACGTTTTATCATTCATTTTTCCAGTACCTCTCATCCTTTCAGAGATATACGCAAAAAACGAAAAATTTTGACTTTTGACCGTAAATAAAAAAACAAAACACAAGCGGGATCGATGTGGACTTTTTACACTGCATTTGTAATGAAGTATTTAAGACTTATACAAAAATCCAGCTTGTTTGGAATTAATGCAACCTGGAATGTCTATTTTGTCTGAACTAAATGTGCCCGGGAAGAAAACTGTCCGGTGAAGCCCAATGTCCAGTCAGTGGGGGGTAAAAAAGGCCTTTACCTTGCAAAAGGTCATGTGGTAGCGATTTTAACATGTGATGTTTAGATTGGGACTCTAAAGAAAAAAGAAAGTTTTTGACCTTGGGGGGTCGAGCTCGAGCCGCCATCTTTGGATTGAAGATGCCAAAAATTGTTTTTTTTTTCAAAATAATTCCTCAATGGTTAACTTTACAACAGAAATGTTTATCGCAAAATTTGAATAAGACTAAATTACGTACATTTTTTGTTTGAAGTTTTTTTTATAAATCTAATATATAATTACTTACAGCGGTAGAAAGAAGAAAATTTTGACAAAAAATCGTAAAACTATACAGCTAAATCTATTTCAAATTACAGTAATTTTTCGTGTTACATAGAGGAGAGAAAGAGACGGCAACATAAAGCGTGCCTGCAGCCCTGACTGCAGCGTTGCCAGCTCAGCTCCTATATTACTACAGGCTAAGACAAACCCTACGTCATCGAGTACATGGATGCAGTGGCGTAGCTAGCATGGGTGGCACCCGGGGCAGATGTCACCCCCCAGGGCGTGGTTTCACCCCCCCCCCCCTTCCCCCTATGAAAGTTGACTTGAGAAAAAATTCGAAACGCTAAATATTCGGGGCACTCCACGGGGAACATATGAAAGAAAATAACAGGCCGTGTCCATGTATACAATACTTTGGTGACAATATCCTTCGTATTTTTTTCCACGGTCGAGTGTCACCCCCCTGTCGGGTGGCACCCGTTGCGGACCACCCCCCCCCCCCCCTCGCTACGCTACTGCATGGATGAAACTACTTTGTAGTGATAATGATCGTTTATTAAGCCTTTAAAAAGCTGGTCTGCCAGTGCGTCTACGTCAATTACACGAATGAAACAACATGACGCAAAACCAGAAGACATAGCAGATGGAGGAACACGCTTATATATTATAGATCCCTACAGGCTGTAAGCAGGGCTGGGCAAAATACATGCTTTGCTGTAATTAAAATACAAGTTACGAAATACTTTTTCGCATGTATTTAAAATACGAAATACAAAATACTTTCAAGTCATGTATTTGAAATACAATATACAAAATACTGTATTTTAACCTTTTTTTTTAATTTCAAATACAAAATACATTTGGTTTTGGTAGAACCTTTGGTTGCAATAAATTGTCGTAAGTGCCCTCATCTAAGGGTGCGTTTCCATAGAAGCAAAGCTGAGCAGAGTGAAACAGAGACGTGCAAAAATTGACCAATCATATTGCTCAGAAAACATCTCGTCTCCGCTCCACTTTTGTTTTGTGGTATAGGACTTGGGTGCTAGATAATAATAATTATTATTATGATAACACTAGCTGATCCCGGCATGCGTTGCAATGCCCCTCTCCCCTCTCCCGCTCCGCCGTCCCACCAACCCCCCTCCTGCGTTCCATATATTCAGTCCCAGTACATCCAGTTTTCAAACAACTCGCGTGCCAGCTATTACAATTTTTTTATTAAAATTTTCATTTTTTAAATATTATTCAAATATTCATTTTTGTATAATTATAAGAACAATCAATCAAATCTGGTACCTAACATAGGTACCTATTTAAAATATCCATAATTTTAAAAATCCATAGACAATTCTTTGGTTATGTGGCGGCCACTTGTGCCGAATTAATTGCGCCGTCACTGGACTCCGACCGAACGCGCTAGAAGCACACTACGAACTACCTACAGTTACTACGGCCGGCCGCGCCGCCTCGTAAATAATAATTCCGCCACTTACGCGAAAGGCCTAGAACGTATGGCTGTACCGTACAAATGCACACAGAAGGTTCGAGCGATATCTCAGCTTTGCGTGAGTTCACCCAGCATTACCTACCGCGAGAGTAATTACTCGCCGCGGCTATATAAGCAGCCGATCGCTCGTCCGCTGCAGTCAGTCAGTACCTTCCCATTCATCTGTCAAGCAACACAGTCCGAGCAGTGCCGCGACAGTCAGCAGTGAACAACATTTGTCCAGTGTGACACCAGGAACATCTTCATAACACCTTCGAGGATTCTTTCTGCAACCACCAACCGGTAACGAGCCAGCAACCACCAACCGGCAACGAGCCAGCAACCACCAACCGGCAACGAGCCAGCAACCACCAACCGGCAACGAGCCAGCAACCAACAACCGGCAACGACCCAGCAACCAGAATCCTCATCGCCTCTCAAGGTTCCTTCCTGCGTCACGTGTGTGTGTCGACTCAAAGGCCACACAGCCGCCATACCTCGTCAACACGACGACGGTCGACCGCCTGGACCAAGGTCACTTCTACACCGCCATGGTGTAGAGCAACACGCCGGCTCCGAGAAGACCAGTGATCTTCACCGCCGTAGTCTCCGGGCCTTCTTCACTCATCAGCAACGCAGCAGCATCACTATCGGCACCACTGTCACTCCGCTCCACTTCGACCTTGCTACGTAGCTACAATAAAGACAGACTCACTTCACTGACTGACGACTTTTATTTCTCGCACCGTCTCTACCGATACGGCCCGCTCCCTCAGTTACAAAAAAAAACAGCTGCCTGCTAAATTAAATTTCATCATGCTCGCGAACTGTCAAACGTGCGAAGTTAAAATAGTCGTTAAGTTTTCCGAAATTATCCAATTTACTGCGTATTTTTTTTAATTTTTCTTTCCGTAAGAACCTTCTACAAAGTATTAGAAAACTTAAAAAAAAATGTATGAAATAGGTAAAGTCGTTCTGAAGTTATGGCGTGACCAAGGGAAATAAGGATTCATTTTTATATACATAGATAACTAAGAGACAACCAAGACAGGTTTTTCGTTCTCGGCCCTCTCTCGCTCCCCCGTCCCGCGTTCCATATATTCAGTCCCAGTACATTCAGTTTTCAAACAACTCGCGTGATATTACAATTTTTTTATTCAAAATTTCATTTTTCACGTATTAAACATATTAATTTTTGTATATTATGAGAACAATCATTCAAATCTGGTACTTAACATGGGAACTGATTTAAAATATCTATAATATAAAAAATCTGCAGATAATTCTTTTGTTACAAAAAAAGCTGACTGCTAAATTCAATTTAATCAAACGCGCGAACTGTCCAACTAGCGAAGTTAAAATAGTCGAAGTTTTCTGAAATTATCCAATTTTCTGCGTAATTTTCTTAATTTTTCTTTCCGTAAAAACCTTCTACAAAGTAGAAGAAAACTTATAAAAAAATAATGAAATAGGTAAAGCCGTTCTAAAGTTATGGTGTGACCAAGGGAATCAAGGATTCATTTTTATATACATAGATGACATTTGTATAGCGCAGTTTTGTGTTATTTCGCTTCAAGTGCGCTCTACAGTAATTAACTTAAAAATAATCTAGTATTCGGTCAAATTATTCCTATAGTGCTTGAACTAATACAATGATACAAAAATGTACAATACCAAGCAATGACAAGTATAATATAATTTAATACAAAATGTACAATAACAGTGCTAATATAGCACAGGACAATAAAAATAATTAACTTTACATAAAAAAATGTACAGCACATTATAAAGCAATGATAAGAGAACTACATATAATCATTAGTAAGAGTGCTATCACAGGAAAATAGGACAATAGTACAAGATTCTAGCGTTTTTAGTCTATGTATTATGTATTATCTATGTCGGTTTATTTTTCATTATCTTTATTAAGATCGCTAAATATATTTGAAAATGTATTTTGAAGACAAACCAGAATCTCACACCGCAGACACTTATAATTTCGCAATGATCGAAGAGTTTACATACCTGGGCTCCATCATAACGCAGGACAACGAAGACCCAGTAACATCACAACCGCTAACAACACTTACTTCGCGTTGTTGCCAATGTTCAAATCCCGCAACGTCCATGGGAAAATCCTATATAAAATAATTATTAGAACGGTCTTGGCCTATGGATGTGAGGCGGGAACAATGACAGCAAAGTCTGTGGAACAGCTGGACACCTTCGAAAGAAAGGTACTTCGAAGAATCTTAGGAGCGGTGCGAGAAGGAGAGGCATGGAGAATCCGCCACAATAAAGCTCTATGATATTTTCCAAGCTCCCAGATTCTATCCATCTAAGGCTCCAAAGACTAAGATGTGCCGGATGCGAATGCCAAGCACACGAGTACCGGAGAAGGTTCTAACAGGACACCCGGGAGGTAAACGAAAGGCGGGCAGATCTAGGCTGAGATAGGAGGATGATGTCAGGAAGGATGCAAAAGAAGTACTCCATGTCGCAGATTGGAAGACGACGGCCGAAGACAGAAGGCGGTGGAGGCTTATGTTGAAGGAGGCCAAGGTTCGAAATGGGTTGTAGCGCCATTGAAGAGGAAGAAGAGCAACTGGGACCTACCTACTAGACTTACCACAATAAAAAATGCGCCATTTTCTCTACCTCATGGTGGTGTGGAAATTAGTATTTATTATAGTTATTAATTATGTAGTAAATAGCCCGAAAAATTAACAAAAATTGGGAATTTCACTATTTTTTAGAAAAATATTCACACTTCCGCCGCTGTAACTCGTTACCTATTAGACTTACATAAAAAAATGTGGTACATAACATATTAGAAATTTTATCTTCTTTAAGTTTGTCTTTAACAATTTGGTTGAAAGATTAACCATTGCGCAATTATTTTGAAAAAACCAAAACTTGGCGCCTTCAATCCAAGATGGCGGCTCGAGCTCGACCCCCCCAAGGTCGAAAACTTTTTTTTTCTTTAGAGACCCAATCTAAACAACATTTATCAAAATCGCTACTACATGACCTTTTGCAAGGTAAAACTCCCCACTGACTGGACTATAGGCGGATTGGTTTATTTATGGCCTCCTAGGCGCATCCGGGCGAGTCTACTAGCACCAATATCATACAACAATGACCAACATGCCAAATTATGTTAATATTAGGTCCTTACAGGACATGAAGTCGATTTTTTTAAATATAATATGTTTATTTAATCAAAGTATGTACCATTGCTATCTATGCACTTTTGCCATCTCATAGGTAGTTCATCGATCCCTTTACTAAAAAAAACCATTCGGACGGGAATCAATAAAATCTTTGAAGGCGGTTTGGACTGCCCCATCGGAGTTGAATTTTTTCTCTTGCAAGAAGTTATCCAAATTTCAAAAAAAAATGGTAATCTGTTGGGGCAAGGTCCGGAGAGTACGGTGGATATCTTAGACATTCCAATTGAAGCTCCTATAATTTGGTAGCCAACGGTATGTTGGTATGCAACGCAGCAGTCAACGCGCATTTGTTGATTTGCTTCATTCAATTCGTGAGGTAATTTTTTTTATAACTTATAACTTTTTTTATTTTTTATTTATTTATTTATTTATTTATTTACATATGCATATATATTACAATACATTACAATATGATACTTTGTCTGTCCAACTGGGCAGAATACCCGTTTCAGGACAGCCAAATTGTATATTTAGTTCATAATATTCTTAACAAAGGAATGGTTTCGTTCAAGATATCACGGGAATTTGCTTCTGTCAAGACAACTTTTGAGAAAATTAAGAATTGTATATAATTAATGGATGGTTTCTTTAAGTCTTTAAAAGAATCGCAAAGATGTGATTTTTTTCAAGGTCAATTTGGAGTTTTGGATTTGTTTTCTTTAGTGAGATCACAAGTAGGAGATTCTTTCCAGGCCATTTAAGAGAACATTTACAATTGCATAGTCATAATTTACACATTTATAAAGCAATATTTGATATATGAATTCCCAATGTATTTATAACTATTTAATTTTAATAAAATACTATAATTTTTAGAATTTCATAAATAGTAGAAATTACACAATTATAATCCAACTATATGACAAATGATTTTTTAAGCTCGTTTTGGAGAACATTAATTTATTTAGTTGTTTATTTATTTCTTTTATTTTACGCCCAGATGGCTTTTATATAAATAATAAGGCAGTACCTCCATCTTTTACATGAGAAAACAAATAGTTTATAAAGTTACGATGGGAATAAAAAGTATATAAATTAAATAAAAATATAGGCAACAAAATTTAGTACAGTGAGATATATAATATTAATATGTTACGATTAAAAAAATACGTACATAATATAAAAATCCAACCAGCAAATTTAAAAGTACGTGATCCAAGGTTTGCAAAATTGCAACATTAACCGTATCTTTTACACCTATAAGTATGTTTTGATGTATCAAGCCGATGCGATGTATCGATGGTACCGACCTCATGTACCTCTCTATGGAGTTGCAGGAGTTCGAAACCATCGGACCTATCCAATTTCGAATTCAATATTTTAGGTAAAAAAGTTAACCCATTTTTTTCAATGAAATTACAAAGGCATTACATCTAATTACATTAATAATTGCATTCCGAATAAGTGAATGGTTTCTTTCGGGAGATCACAATTATGAGATTTTTTCTGGGTTATTTTGGAGAACATTTGCAGTTGCATAATTAGAATTTACACATTTATACACCAATATTTGACATATGAATTTCCAATGCATTTATGACCATTTAGTTTTAATAAATTTACTATTATTTTTACATTTACCTAAGTAAAAGAAATTATCCATTTATAAACCCGACTATATGAATATGAATTTCCAATGTTATAGAAATTTTCAAAAATTATTTTTGAAATGTCTAGACGTTATTTTACAAGAATCAAAGACCAGTCGTTATTTTACACGGATCAAAAAACAGAGCAAAAGTTTTATTTTATGCATTAACATAAACTTTTTAGTACATATTAGGGATGTGAGATTGTGTTAGCATATGTTCGCTCTCGACTCTCCCCATATCCAGAAGCCAGTTGCTAACCAATTTCCGTAAAATACTTGTACTTTTCAGTTTCCAAGCATCGGGTATGAAGTTGAACAATTTAGGCCCTAATGGGGGTATGACACGACATCTTTTTTCATCGTTTTTGTAGATTCGGGCTGAAAAAGGAGGTGTGCTCTATTTTCGGTTGGTAATGCTGATTTTCGTACAGATTGGTGGCGGTACTTTTGACTTTGACATCTGTCATACTCATCTGTCATTTACGTGTTGTAACATTTTTAGGGATTGGTTTATTTATGCATTTTTAAGACGGATAGAAACGAGGTTTTGAAAGCTATTGCTTTGGCATCTGCGGCAGTTTTACCGGCGCTGCAGTGATTTAAAAAAGGCGAGTGACTCACAGAATAGAATAGATCGGAAGTTGTAGAGAGAACCGTGGATTCTCCGGCGTAACGAACACGGCGCACTAAATATGCTCGAAACAATGAACTTCGTCTTCGTTGGTGAGGTATACCGTCAATGCTCACTGAATCTCGCTAAAACAATTGTCTAACTATTATGAAACAACAGGCGCAGAGGGGTTTGCCCCCTGAAAGCGGATATTCAATTACCATCTAGGCAGACCAAGACGCGTGCTTGAAAATGCCTGGGATTGGGATTTTGGCAAACAGGTTAAGAATCCTAGCTCCAATCAACTTCGGCATGGGTAAAGTTGAATTCATTACGTGGACAGTGTGTGCGCTTCACAACTTTCTTATTAGAAGAGAAAATAGCAGCATGCGTGGAAATTGATGGAGCGAGAGCACCAAACTAATTGGGATTCGTTGTTGAACGTTGGGCAGCAGGCAGCAACAGACTCCAGCAAGTGCTTCGCACTTGTGGGATCTTTTCATAGATTTCTTCACCCTGTTCCTTGGCAGATGTTGAATAATGTCTATGTACCTATAAGTCTGTTAAAGCACTACTTATTTTAGTTGTAATCAATTTAGGAGGCGGATATGGGTACCGCTGCCCCAGGAACTATTTATTGGATAACAACACCTTTGCCATAGATCACCCCAAGTGGTTATCTACGTTTGGTAACTTAGCAGGGGTGCCCGGGTTCATGGGGCAAGGTTAGTCCGGGTCTTGGCAGTGAATGCATCTGCCCACTGGCTGCCTGGCAGGGCGGATTGAGGGAGTCCCTTTGACTTCTCCAACCATACTCTCTCGGAACATCGCCTTGCACCGCAGTGGGAGGGATGAATTCACAAGTCTGTCACTCCTGGACACACTGACACCCAGATTCCTACCCACCCCTAATACCTTTTTCCTTCCCAGAACTTTCTCTCCTTCCTTTCCTAAAAACACCCTCCATACAGCATCCCCAAAGATGACATAGGCCCTGAGGGCAATTATTTTCCTCAGGACCTCCAGTGTGGAGCTAATGTAAAAAAAGTATATGTTGTGGGTAAGATATAATAAGTTTCAAAGCTCCTTTGCCCCATTAATCCAAATACAAATAGTTAGTCAGCGTCCTTGAGTAAAGTTATAGTATTGATACAGGGATGGGATTCTGTCAGGATTCACATTCCAGGTGTTAAAGGATAAATGGCTAAAGCGCCAAGCAGCTGGAAAGGAAGAGTGACTCAAGAAACGTACAGCTGTATGGCGCTTGAGCCATTTTTACCTATGCAACTGTGCAACGCTTTAGCCATTTGTCCTTTCCAGCGTCAATATTTTAAAATAAAGTCCTCTGCCGATATTTTTAAAACATTTTTCATTGAACATAACAATTCTGTGAAATTCTTATTTTAATTTATCATAATTTGGAAGGTATAACAACTGTTTTCATGAAATTCATAATGAATACCAACATACTTAATTTTTCTATACTTTATCAATTATCAATATTAAACAATCAATACAATACAATAATTACATATATTATATATTTAAATACATATTAGGAATAGTCAACATTTTCAGAAGTCTTGCCAATGCAGTATTGATATGAAATCTTTAGGCAACTTGAGCGGTGAATCCTTCCTTTAGCGCCTCCACATATAATTTTCGACCTCCTTCCGGCCGGGCTGAGGGCATATCATCCGCCGGGCGGTTGTGGGGAATCCACACCCCCTCTGCCGCAAAAAATCTTTTAGCAACTATGAAATTCTGAAACAAAGAAGATCATAAAGTATTTAAGTGTTTTTTCACAGGGAAGTTCTTGGAGATTTCATTCCTGCCAGTGAAGTATAGTTTTTTTTACATTTAGTTAGAAAGATTATTCTATAGTAAACAATATTAGGTAGAAACCAGGTTATCCTTGAAGTTCCTGTCTTCCTGAACAGATTTTTTAAAAATGAGACTTCACTAGCATTTTTTTTTTATTGGTTTTTATATACATAGACATGTAACATAATCATGAGTAACATAAACATGTAACATAAACATGCAACATTGATTAAAAAACTGTAAAAACACATATATAATTTCATTACATTAATAATATTTTTTTTACAATAGCTCCACACAGGAGGCCCTGAGAAAAATAATTCCCCTCAGTGCCTATGTCATCTTTGAGGATGCTGTGTGGAGGGTCTTTTTAGGAAAAGGAAGGAGAGAAAGTTCTTAGAAGGAAAGAAGGTAGGAATCTGGGGTCGGTGTATCCAATAGCGGCAGACATATGAATCTATTCTTACCACTGTAGTGCAAGGTTGATGGACAGACGCATCCGCTGCCAATATTCGGACAAACCTCACCCCATGAACCCGGGCACCCCTGCTATGTCCCCAAATGTAGCGAACCACTTGGATGACCTATGGCAGAAATGTTGGTCATCCAATAAATGGGACAGTACTCATACCCGCCTCCCAAATTGAATATAGAAGGAAACCATTCGTAGAAGCATGCACTCACTTGAAAAAATGAATGGTAACTTACTTTTGTGTCAAGAGTAAAGCGTTGATAGATTCCACTTAGTAATATTCATGTCTCCGGCAACCACCTCAATCCTGATCCAGTCATCCTTTCCATATCTCACATCAAAGTAGACTGATCCATCCAAGACAAAATGGATCTCTTCATCCGTGTGCAAATGTTCTTTGAAGAATGGCTTCTCCTCGTAATTTGGCAGACACTCCTTGGAGCATATTATCTGATACTTATATGTATACCCTCGATCACTCTCATCTTTTATCAAGAAGTCCATCAGTTTTGTAAGTATCGCAGTTGATCTGTGGAGAAAATATTGTGACAGCTTAAAATTGGAAAAGAATAATGTTAAATATTATTTTATTTTATTTTTTATTTGATTTGTAAGAAACAAACAGCTTATATACATACAATAGACATAAAAATATACACGTTAACTGCAGTGAAGCCAAAAGAGTTCTATTTTAGGTACAAATTAATACAAGCTATTGTATTACCTTGAAATATTCAACAGTCTGTTTGAAAAGTTCATTAACGTTGAGGAATTCAGGAGGGATCCTCTGGCGTTCCAACTGCTTGGAGTTTACAAAACTATTCGTCAACTAAGCGCGCACCATTTTTGCTTTTTATAATAACTCAATTACCTCATTTGACCAAGTTTTAGAGCAAGACTTATGATAATGGTCCAAAAAACCAACGATTCGCGATATAAAGACAACGAACTGCGCACAGAAACTGCAAATTATGATGTTGTTTATTGCTATAACCTATAACAATATTTTGAGTGTTCGACACGGATGACATTTTTAAAAGGTGTTGCCATTTTTTGACGTTTTAACTTCTCAAAATATTATTATTTTTTCTCTAACGGCAACTAGCTGCATGATGAAAACGAAGACGAAAATCGGCACTACCAACCACCGGTGGTTGGTAGTGCCGAATTTCGTATTTTTTTCATCCCGAAGGCATAGACAAACTATGAATATCATAGAACTACCCAACCACCAATGGTTGGCACGTTGGTAGTGCTGATTTTCGTACTGTTTGATATTTATATTTCGGCGGTATTTTTGAAATCTGACTGAATGAGAATCTGATTCGTATTGTACTAACTTGTAACACTTAATCTAAAATTATTCAAGGCAATAAGAAATGTCAATGATTGCCGTATATTGTCCAATTACTTGTTCAAACTTTTTACATGGTGTCAAGATAATAGCTTACAATCCAACATAAACAAATGTCACATTATGAGATTTTGCTGAATAATGAATCCATTTTCATTATTCCATTAGTAATATATCGTTATTAAAGGAATGAACGAGCACTGGACGTTTTAGAAAGGAAAATTTTGAGGCGTATCTTCGGACTGGGTTTAGAAAATGGATTTTGGCGCAGATGTTACAACAATGAGCTATATACTCTGTGGAGCTAAACGTCTCAAAATTTATAAAACTAGGAAGACTTTGGTGGCTGGGTCATGTGGAGAGAATGACCGAGCATCAAGCACCAAAGTCCCTGCTGAACTCTAGACCGATAAGGCGAAGGAGTCTGGGAAGACCAAGATTAAGATGGAGCGACAACGTCCTCAAAGATATATCTACCTTAGAGATTCTAAACTGGAGAGAGCTGCACAAAACCGAGATGAGTGGAGGAAGACTCTTGAGGATGCCAAGACCCACCAGGGGTTGTAGAGCCAAGAATGATGATGATGAATATTTCGTTAGTTTCTGTATTGGAAATTAATGAGTTGGGCGTATGGTTTTATTTCAACAATAGTTCAGCTATACATTCAGTGCAAGAATATTACAATACAAGCTGGCTTCTCTACGTTTTCGTCATCGAATACAGCTGATTTATATAGAGAAAATGTTTAACTCTGGATGTGCAAAAGAGCGTTGATAAAATTTTATTAAAAGGCTGATAAATTTTTTTAAATTCTGTCTTTCTTTTTCGCTATTTTCATGAATATATATATATATATATATATATATATATATATATATATATATATATTGTATTCTTATGTATATTTGTAAAAGCCCTAATTCCAAGAGATTTCTTATCAGTGGTGAAAAAAAGTCAAATACTTTTCTGAAATGAACGAGTTTTCCACCCAGTAGTATTGAACCTATAGAACTATAAATTTTTAAAATTTTGCTCTAAATTAGAATTTTTTTTAACCTTTTTTGAACAAATATATTGCAGACATTTTTGTTGAGTAATTTAATTTGCTAATCTCCGAAAAGCAAGTAATTCCAATCGGATGTGCCAATTATTAGATAAGTTCAGTAGTTTTCTCCTGTTTTAAAATCTTGTCTCATAAATAACATATTATTATGTTATGTTACTTATGTATGATACAGTTTTTACCACATGAATGAACATTGTAGGCTTATAAGTTCCTATTAACTTGCTTTTGTCTATTATACATGGTATTAACTAGTTCAGATCTTATTATTTAAAATCAATACCCATCACAGTTTTATTATTTTACTTATTTGTTAAGAGTTTTATTAGAGGTACTTATCTGCTGTAACGCAATGTATCTTTTCATACTTGATATACTGTTATTATACTTATATACTGTAAATATATAAATGTGGAATTCCGTGTAAAAGCGTGATAGGGTGTTAATAAATTAATAAGTTTTATGATATATTACATTGATGGGAATAACCTTCAAATGTTATAAAAAGAGAATTTTTCTTATATTTTTTTTTTATAAGTTTTAGAGATAAAGATAAAGCATATTTTAAAGTCCCCTTGAGGTGATAAATGGCCCTATGGAATTTGATTGTACTTTGCGTCCTTCAGTGAAGTTGTTGCATTGATACAGGGATATTGTCATGAATTGCAGTGTTGTGAATGTTGTTTTTATTGTAAATTTATTAAATTGAATGTTATTTGTAATGTAAAAAAATAAAAGAAAAAGTTTGTAATCAACCAGACTATAATAATTAGCAAATTTGTAAAGATGCATAAATGTACAAAAGTAATAACTTATTACGCTGCTGTGTTTGGCCGCAGCTGGTCTAGGATTATGTTATACATATGGCATCTGATAATCTACATTCCACCTGATTCCTAAAAAAAAGATTACAAATTACAAACATTATAATGTTATGTGTATAAACCATAGTTGAAGAGGGCCTTAATAGGCTGAAACCGTTTACAGTCAGAAATAAATTAAGTGGAAAAAAGTTTTAAATTGTTTTAATATAATATTATTGTGATAATAGTATGCAATTTAAGAATTCAATTTAAAATACCAGAATATGTACATATGTTGCTGTGCGGCTGCCTGGCTGCAGCTGGTTTAGGATTGTGATGGTCCATTGCAACCTATTGCTGATGGCTTAATGGCCTATGTTCCACTGAATCCTGAAAAAAAGATTAAAAGTGTTGGCATGACTAAGAACGTTGCATCAAGTACACCCCAGAGTAACTAACCATCACCGTTTCGCCGAGAGGATGGACCGCCAAACAACTCGGTCTTGAAACACACTCCTTGCTTCACGGTAGTGCCATGTCTTCCTCGGGCATCCCCGACCTCTTCTACCATTCACATTTGCGCCATATATTCTTCTTAAACTCCTTACCTCGTTCATTCACTCTACATGCTATAATAATTATATATACTATACTATACTATACTTATAATCTTACTCATAATATTACAATAAAAACACATAAATTTGTTTAAGACCACTTTTATTTTTATCATAATATTACACTTACAGCAGCCTTGCATTGTTTGCGGATCTCCACGTTTCTTACACAATCATACATGGTTTTTACACACATTCGCAGGAATCTCATTTTTACAGCGTTCAGTCTACTTGCATCCTTCCTCTGCCAGTTCCATGCCTCTGCCAGGTACAAGTAATCTCCTCAGGGCAGGTACCAGCACTCCATTGTGGACTGCCAGCTTCGCTTCTTTGGAGTTGTTTGTTAGCACCAACGGTGTTCAGTCCTCCATTAATGGAGTTACCTACATTTACCCATCTCCCGTAAACAAACTTCCCAGATGCACAAACTCATCCACCTACTATATCAAACACTGTTTTTTTACTCTCTCTTTCAAACACCATCACTTTAGACTTACATTCATCATTATTATTATCATTAACTCATTCTTCATACATATTTGTTCATCCTAGACACGAGAGACTGTAGATCTTCCATACAAATCAGCAAGGCATCATCAGCATACGACGGGCAACATACTTTCAGATTACTCAATTAGAGTAGATCGTGACAATACTGTTTAACCAACTCAGCCCAAAGTAGATTGTGATAATATTGTTGAAATGCATGTAATTAATTTCATTAAATATATAATAATAATTTAAATTACCAGTATTTTCCCAGATAATCTCACTATCAGCGTAAATTAACCACTGCGAATTTGCCTGAATTTCCATTTCTATGTTGGAGGTAGTCGCCCTAAATTATATAGGTTTGAAGTAGAAGTTGGTAGCAGGTGTGACCACAGCCTCCTAAAATATATACAATAAAGATTTATGAAACAGTTTTTAAATTATGTAATTACATAGAATGTATTTCCAACATAATTGTTTATACACAGTCAAAAGTGAGAATAGATGTTTAGGTACTGGTTTGTCTTCTAAATTTCTATTATAATTAATAAATATTGCACTCGAAATTAAAATGTTTCATATTTTCACTCACGTTTGACGTGGAAGCTCTTGAATATTTTCTTTCAATGTTCTGTTGTGCAAACAGACCGCAAATATTACATTTTTTCTTCACTTGAGCTGCGCATTGTATTTCCGATGTTATTTGAGCACTGTACGAATTTTTATTGTCTGAGAACTGACGCGTCTCAAGTCTATTGCCTCATTTCAGCATGCATTCATCCATTCATCATTATGAGGGTTCAAATGCAAACGAACAACAACTGACAACATAAATAAACCAATTCCTCCCAATGGTTCGCGATATAAAATCCTCGTGACAGGTGACAGCTGATCATGTGTGTTTTTGCAGTGATGCCAACTGAAATATTGATGAAAATAGAGATCGTGTATTGCGAAAAATTTGGTCCCTGGTCTCGATACGGGAATCGGGCTGAAAAAAGATATCGTGTCATACCCCCATAAGTATGAGTATTGTCTTTGGGCATGTGATGTGTTTGTAGTAGGCGGAATTACTGGATTCCTCCCTGCATGACGGGTGTTGTGGAGATGAACGATGGATGGATAGTGGTGTCGGTGTTTTTGTGTATGTAAAATAATTTTTCTTATGTACAGTTGCCGTACATCAAGAACTCGTATCTCTTGAAATAATAGCTCACTGGGATACCTAAATGGTTTTCACCTTCCCAATTTGCTTCAAGTGGATTAAAACAGTTTTATCACTAACACCGCAGCCTGCAGCTAACACGGTCGTGGTTTGCAATGGATCCGCTTCCACAATAGCCTTCAATTCTTCATTATCAACTTTGGTCTCCGGCCGTCCACGGGTCTTGTTCTGCAGGTCGAAATTTCCAGAACGAAAACGTTGGAACCAAAAAGCACACAAAATACTTATGAGTTATAATAGATGCCAACTTGCGCTGGACTGACCACATAACTTATATCACAAGCAAACTGAAACGAGTCATGCATCTCTTAAATTCAATTAAAAACATATTTCCAAGAACAATCCTCAGGACCATATTCTTTGCACTTTGTCAATCCATTATCTCATACGGCATACTGGCTTGGGGAAGTGCAACGAATGTAGCTTTAGACCCCTTAGTAAAAATTCAAAAGGCAATAATTAAACTCATCCTCCAAGTACCGTTCCTTACAAACACGAATGTAATTTACGAAACACTGGACGTCATGACAATAAGACAACTCTATGCCAAATCTGTACTAATATACTTCTTCCAACATGAACTCCACATTCCAATGCAACCACAAATAGCGATTAAAACCAGGGCGTCTACAAAAAAAAACCCATAAATATTCCAATAACTCATACCTCACACGGGCAGAGAAACTTTAAGTACTATGCAACCAAACTTTATAACTGCATGCCCAATACACTGAAGCAACTATTAACTTCAAATACATCAACAATCCATCACAAAAAACTAATCAAAGACTGGATCAAACAACAAGGTATTCTCTTTACTCAAAAGATTATAACACCTAACCAAACATGACCCAACCCAAACTTAAAAAATAAAAAATAAAAATTGTTTCGGGACACAAAAAGTACCACAATATTATTTAATTCTAGTGGCGGGAGGTCTGTAGAAAAATTATACCTAATTGTATATCAAGTAATTCTTTTATCTTATACATATTCTAGATATCCTGAAATAACCTGCATATAGATCCTTACTAATATTTAATTTATGTATAGGATACTGGCGTCATGGATCGACCCACGGTGCCCTTCTTGACAAAATCAAGGAGGATACTGTGCTTCGACTCTTGCCGACAGAAGAGCACTTATCCTAAAAATGGGAACACCTCAGCACAGGTTCGCCTAGTGAGGTGTTCACAAAACACTACTTTTAACCAATTTACGTACAGTTACGGATCAATAACATTTTTCATATTCTTTATTATACTGAAACTTATTATTTATATACTTAAACCAATGTAATAATCTGTTAAGTGTATGTTTGCGAATAGAAATAAATAAATAAAAAAATAATAATAACTGTGTTTTCTTTTGCGACACCGTCGCCATACACATAATTAATCCTTCGAGCCGTTTCTGCAGCACTGGTGCCACTGTGGAACTCGTACTCGTAAATAACGCGATATTTCAAGTTTTCCATTTTGTAAGCTAAGTGACGCAAAGAAAAAAAAACAAAAGGAAAAACAAATTAATTATAATTTTCGAAACACAAATACATGAGTAAATAGCTGTATAAATTTGAATTTGGAATTCCTTACCAAAGAGAAGATATTTGAGATCAAAGTTGCCAGTACGGCAAAACGCCAATTTCATATGTAAGGACCTAATATATCCATTTTTAAATGCTTCCCGCTTAAAATTTAAATAGAAAAGCTTACGAGTTATGTCAATAGATGACAGTACGCTATCGTGCTGCGCATAAATATACCAATCCCGTGCTGCGTATCCCGTCCATTTGTAGAAGCAGGTACTGGATTGGTTTATTTATGCAGGTACTTACCCGACATAATTGATATTTTACGGTACCTACCGTTCCCGACAGCCCTAAAATGTGCGAACGTCAAAATAAAAATTGAGTAAACAATGTGCGCAGGTGAGCGGATGGAGGTCAATAGAAACTTTGTTAAAATTGATCAATTCGTTTATTAAATGTCTACCGTTGTGAACACTTCAGTCAAAATTGATTTTATTTAACGATGGTTCGCGAACTTTAGATTCCAGTGAGTATTTTCATAATAAGATTACCATGCTTTTGCATTATTTTCTATTGGTCTAAGTACTATTTTGCCATTGTTGTTACAGTATCAAAATAATAATAATATACTGCTTGGGTTTGTTTATGTTAGTACAAATACAGGTTTACTTTTATGAGATAACTCTCTCGGTTTTAGCATTTTATGCGGAGTATATTGCCATAATATTGCTTTTGTCAAACTTGGGTTTATCTACACTCAAAATTGGGTTTATCAAATCTTGTAATCTGTCACTTTGGACAAACCTTGATAAAACCCGTGATTACGGCCCTTCTTGTGGGAAAATGCCCATTTGTTTACTGTTTCATAGATCGTTGTACCATATTCGGTACGTGTCATTTTCTGGATATTGTTTGACAGCGCTACAAGCAGCTGTGTTTTGACATTTCCATCTGTATAAACAATCTCGGCTATCAATGTTTGTAATTTGACGTAATGTTTAACGCGAAGAGGAATAGGTATAATATTAGTACAAAACAGCATCAGAGCACTCTGGCGGACAAAATGGTCTCTATCATTCATTTTGAGATTATTTTGTTTTCAAAAAGTTTCGTTAAAATCCGAAAGATGCCACTAGAAAAATAAATATTATGTGTATTTATTTCAACATGACAATGTCGCATCTGGTCGTTTGTCGAAATTCGGCCGGCTAGGGGTGCCCTCAGGGGGTGCCATGCACGCACGTGTCCACTAGGCAATGTTTTCAGAAAAACTAGCTGAAGCTCAATGCCTGAAGTCATTATAATAGTTTTATATTTTGGTATGTTGTGTGTTTGGTATTTGGGGTATGTTGTGAGGCTAAAGGTAGCGGGGAAGGGAAGGAGATGGGAAAAAGGAAGGTGGGGAAGTACCTAGTGATTAAGTTCTGGTAACCGAACACGGCTAAAGCTATTTCAAGTAACGTTTCAATAATTGGGTTTGGTGGTCTTACACCAGGACGATAATGAGAGTAACTACCTACTACGTCCCGTTCATCACTATTTTTATTATACCAAAACAAATAAAATTAGGAGAAAATGTAAATAAATTTAACTCTCATTTACCAACATATGTGATTGATTCAATTTTTTAAAAAAAGTTACAAACATCGTTTTAGAGAAAAACTGTTATGTTATGATGCTACTGTACAACTTACCGATGTTACATGCAAAAGCCTTCAAGGCGTAAATAAATAAATTACATTTCAAGAAACTTTATAAAATCAGTCCACAAAATATTTTTTTTCTTTGATGTTAAAACCTACAAAAAACCGTAAAAAAGGTTTTTACCATCTACTTTCAAAAACGTTTAAAAACTTAGAAAAGAAATTGGATGGCCTGGGATTTGAACCTCTCGCTCAAATTTGAACGCCAGTCGACACTTCTACTAGCAGATAACTGAAATAAAAAACGACCATAAAAACATTTGATGTTTCCATTGAGACGTATTGCATACAAGTATACATGTCTACACGTGGCAGATTCCGACCAAGGGTAAGCAACCGTAATCACGAATAATAATAATACTAGAACATTTTAAAGCGCATCGATATTCCAGATCTCGGTGGTTGAACGGTTACGATCGTTAGCTACGAATCCGGAGGTCACGAGTTAAAATTCCGGCGTGCGCAAGTACCCATCAACATTTTATGCGATTAATTTGTGTTATCCCACAATATATTATTTTTAAATTATTTCGTTTAGATTATTAGTGCTATCTTCTTTTTTAATGATATATAACATTGGTGGGAACAAACTTCAAAAGTTATAAAAAGAGCGTTATTCTTGTAAAAAATTGAAAATTGGTAACTACATATTTTTTAAAGAAATATATTTAAAAAAAAATTGGAACGTTGCGCGAAATGGCTTTAGCCGTTTTGGGTGACCGGATCTGAAGAGCCAGGTACTTACCCACCTTCCTCTTCCCCATCTCCTTCCCTTCATTTTTTGACAAACGCAGTCTTTAACTCACAAACACATGCATAATACCTACCTACCTATCCACATGGACGTTTCGTGATGACGCTGGCTCACCATGCACAAAACATGACACATGGCAGTCGTACCTATGTTTTGTGCTTCATTGTAGGTAGTGGGGAGGGGAAGGAGACGAATCCGGAGGTCGCGAGTTAAAATTCCGGCGTGCGCAAGTACCTATCAACATTTTATGCGATTAATTTGTGTTATTCCACAATATATTATTTTTAAATAATTTCGTTTAGATTATTAGTGCTTCTATTTAAAAAAAATAGATAAGAAATATATTTAAAAAAAAGGCATCAGCCGTGTTGGGTGACCCAAGTTCTTACCCACCGGGCATCACCGAGTTCTTCTACCACTCACTTCCGTGTTATTTTATTGTATTTACGAAAGTATTATTTTAATAATATAATAACCATTTAAAATTAGGCACAGCTGCACTCTACTAGCTTGACGTCGACATAAAACAGTAGTCAGGTTATTATATTAAAACGAATAGGTACCTACAATGTATAGGTAGATAGATGATATAAGTATCATCGTTTCCAAAAATAAATATAATAATATCTTAGATTCTCACAGTAATTGATTACTGCCATCTTTTGAAAAATTTTGAAAAAGGGTTTTAGTTCAAAATTGTACCGTGTAGAGAAAGATAAATGGGCGCCACACGACAGAGGGCTTTTGCTAGTAATTAAAAATCCTATATTTCATTCTTAATTTGAAGATTAAAATTTTAAAATTGTCTTTAAAAATTGAAGAAATATAATACCAACAATTTCTCGTAACGTTTTGGTAAATAAACGAATCCAAAGTTTTGTACTCAGCGTTTAAAAAAACACGAAAATTGGTGTTTATGAAAAAATTTAACTAAAAACTTATTTATCTATTTATTTTAAATTTCTTTTCGAGGTTTTAAAGAAAACCCCTAAAGGTATACTTTGAGGATATTCAGCAGTTAAAAATATTTTGTAAAATTTACGAAAAACGGTCAGAATAAGGTCGGATTTCTGATTTGGTTTTGATAAATGCTAAGCCTATGTAAATTTTAAAAATTTATAAAAAATATTTTTCATATTAAAAACTTTATTTTTATCGATTTGCGTAATAATATTATCATTATTTAAAATTAATAAATGATTACACTTGGCCTTAAAACGAATAGGTACCTACAATGCATAGGTAGATAGATGATATAAGTATCATCGTTTCCAAAAATAAATATAATAATATCTTAGATTCTCACAGTGATTGATTACTGCCATCTTTTGAAATTTTTTGAAAAAGGGTTTTAGTTCAAAATTGTACCGTGTAGAGAAAGATAAATGGGCGCCACACGACAGAGGGCTTTTGCTAGTAATTAAAAATCCTATATTTCATTCTTAATTTGAAGATTAAAATTTTAAAATTGTCTTTAAAAATTGAAGAAATATAATACCAACAATTTCTCGTAACGTTTTGGTAAATAAACGAATCCAAAGTTTTGTACTCAGCGTTTAAAAAAACACGAAAATTGGTGTTTATGAAAAAATTTAACTAAAAACTTATTTTTCTATTTATTTTAAATTTCTTTTCGAGGTTTTAAAGAAAACCCCTAAAGGTATACTTTGAGGATATTCAGCAGTTAAAAATATTTTGTAAAATTTACGAAAAACGGTCAGAATAAGGTCGGATTTCTGATTTGGTTTTGATAAATGCTAAGCCTATGTAAATTTTAAAAATTTATAAAAAATATTTTTCATATTAAAAACTTTATGTTTATCGATTTGCGTAATAATATTATCATTATTTAAAATTAATAAATGATTACACTTGGCCTTAAACTAAAGTGATAATTTTGAGTTTCAAACAATGCAGCATTTAAATGTGACAGTCTCTGTGATGTTTGTACAGTATATAACCTAGTTTGGTAAATTTATGAGATCGCTGGCAATGGTACGCACTTTTTTTGAAAAAATCTTTTGATTCACCTTAATTACATTAAAAGACAACTATTTGCATTGGGGGAAGTGGAAAATATTTCATTCTAAATTTCGATTAGTGAGATTGTACTGTATACAGGGTGTCCGGAGGTAAAGTGCATTAACTTCGGGAGGTGATCCTACATGAGGCTAAAGTTCGGTGTTTGGGCTAAATTCCTAAAAAATAAAACTAGTTATTTTTATACTAATTTGGGGTCGGGGAATCCGAATCTGAAAGAATTAGGCGGCGGCAAGCAATATTAACTGAATTACAGGACTTTAAAAAATTTTATACACATACAGGAAAATAGCCATTTTGGAAGCATTTTGATTCCTAGAAAATCAAACTAGTTATTTTTATACTAACTATGGGCCGGGGAATCCGAATCTGAAAGAATTAGGCGGCGGCAAGCAATATTAACTGAATTAAACGACTTTAAAATTTTCTATACACACACACATGAAAATAATCATTTCGGAAGTATTTTGACACACGTAGTACAAAGATCATAGAAAAACAAGATAACATAGATGTTTTTACCACTCAAAATTAAGTGTTGCCATTAAGCAGTAATATTAATAACGTAAAATAACTTATATTTTAAGTACTTATTTTTTATAAATTTTACTCACTTTTGTATCACAAACCATGTTACATAAACCCGGCGTAGCTGCTAAACTACTTGAAAACAGGGATGTTTTTTTGTCGTGACGCGAGCAGGCGGTATGAAGGGGCACAAACCATGTTACATAAACCTAGCGTAGCCGCTAAACTACTCGAAAACAGGGATGTTTTTTTGCCGTGACGCGAGCAGGCGGTATAAAGGGGCACAAACCATGTTACACAAACCTAGCGTAGCCGCTAAACTACTCGAAAACAGGGATGTTTTTGTGCCGTGACGCGAGCAGGCGGTATAAAGGGGCACAAACCATGTTACACAAACCTAGCGTAGCCGCTAAACTACTCGAAAACAGGGATGTTTTTTTGCCGTGACGCGAGCAGGCGGTATAAAGGGGCACAAACCATGTTACACAAACCTAGCGTAGCCGCTAAACTACTTGAAAACAGGGATGTTTTTTTGCCGTGACGCGAGCAGGCGGTATAAAGGGGCACAAACCATATTACACAAACCTAGCGTTAGGTTAGGTTAGGTTAGGGACGCGAGCAGGCGGTATAAAGGGGCTGGAGTTTTACCGCTTAGCTGGACTCTTATATGATCCGCGTATCCGACAGGAACCCTTCGAGACAAGCGAGTTTGACAAGGATACGACGGACGAAGAAGACTTGGTCGATTTATAAGGTATGTTTTTCTGCTGTTATCTATTTTCATATTGATATAGGGATAAATATTTTTGAGAGCTGGTAACACTGCCGGCACATGTTTTTGTATATTTCTTGTTTTTCTATGATCTTTGTACTACGCGTGTCAAAATACTTCCGAAATGATTATTTTCATGTGTGTGTGTATAGAAAATTTTAAAGTCGTGTAATTCAGTTAATATTGCTTGCCGCCGCCTAATTCTTTCAGATTCGGATTCCCCGGCCCATAGTTAGTATAAAAATAACTAGTTTGATTTTCTAGGAATCAAAATGCTTCCAAAATGGCTATTTTCCTGTATGTGTATAAAATTTTTTAAAGTCCTGTAATTCAGTTAATATTGCTTGCCGCCGCCTAATTCTTTCAGATTCGGATTCCCCGACCCCAAATTAGTATAAAAATAACTAGTTTTATTTTTTAGGAATTTAGCCCAAACACCGAATTTATTCCAAAGATAAAATTAGACCGGCGTGTGCAGGCGGCATTATTAATTTACACTGTTGCAGAGTCCCCGCTCCAAGCGCTCAGTGTCAGTGTTGAATTCGAATGTAACAATGTTATTCGCGTAGTAGTGTTTCACTTAAAAAACTTTATTGTTGTTAGTCAACACTTGTTGATTTAATGTGTCTTTATCTAGTGTGTATTTATTAAAACTGACTTAAAGGAACAACTTCATTCAGTGCGTGTTTTTTTCAGACTTACTTTTGTTTACTTAGTTGTAGATATGCCTAACCTGCCTAGCTGTAAAAATTGTGTTTATTTGTGCGTAATTTTATCATTGAATTATTGTGCCAATACCATGTAATTTTGTTATTGAATTATTAGATCAATGACTTACTTTACCAACAAAGAACGGGCAGACATTCGTTAATGAAATACGCCACAACGTACGAATTGATAATAATATTACTTTACGTTTACATGCTTGCTTACAAGCTGAAGGTGAACATTTTGAAAATTTGTTAAACCAGTTAAAAGCGATGACATTAGTTAAGTGTTCAATTAGTTTATAACAATTTAATCATTAAAAGCGTGTCTTCAATTGCTATTTAAGTGCAGTTATCTTTTTACATTTGGTTTAACCCATCTGCTTGTTTAGGAATAAATACATCCCAAAACACGTAATCGTGCTATACTTTCATAAGACCAAAAACGTCCCGAGCGACTTTACATTTTAAAAGCTATATATCTCTCTTCCTCTCATGCAAACATATGTATTTTTTTCTTTTAACCAGAAATAGAACGAAATAATGCTTCTTATTGTCTTTGAAATATGGAAGCTATCTTGCATAGATATTTTACAATCTCGATCCAAAGTGACGGTTTCAGCATTTACGCGCGAAACTGAGGCTTCTGGATTGTGAGGTGCGAATATATTGAACCAAGCAGACGGGTTAAAACATACGATCTGTATAAACGTCAAATTCCCGGTCTTGTTATTTTTTACAAACGGTTTCCATGGATACAGGCCAAATCACACCAAGCAACGTTGCAACGAATGCGCCCGGCAAGCTAACTTGGGTAAGTGCTACCTTGCACTAAGAATTTTTAGTAGGTATCTCTTTTTGTATGGGAAAAAAGGTGGAATTTCAGAAAAAGTTATTTATCTTTTTTACTCCTACCATAATGTAGAATCACCTCCCGAAGTTAATGCACTTTACCCCCGGACACCCTGTATATACAGGGGGTCCGGGGGTAAAGTGCATTAACTTCGGGAGGTGATTCTACATGATAGTATAAGTAAAAAAGATAAATAACTTTTTTCGAAATTCCAACTTTTAGGGGTAGTTTTGTGGTAAACAGATAAAATTAGACCGCCGTGTGCGGGCAGCATTATTATTAATTATTACCAAGTGACGTTGCAACAATCGCGCCCGGCAAGCTAACAGCAACTTTATCAAGTAATTTGTGCCTTACACTATTAACAAAACTAATAATGCTCTAATGAAAGTAAAGCATTGGCTTGACACAAACCTCCTCACACTTAACATCGACAAAACACAATATATGACATTTTCTATACGCAAATACAATATACCCAACAACTGCCCTAAACCAATCATCCACTCGTGTGACTCGTGTCAACTCAATTTAGAAAATCCAGAAACCAAATCTAATATTAATTGTACGTGTTCGACCCTCAAATCATCAAAAATAGTTAAATATTTGGGAATAATCATAGACAACCAACTACGTTGGGAAGCTCACATCGGTGACACAGTAAAAAAACTTCGTAAACTCTGCCATATTTTCTGCTCCCTTAGGTCTATCTTAGATTTACAGACTCTAAGAAGCGTTTACTTTGCCCTTTTCCAATCCATAGCAACATACGGTATAGTGGGATGGGGTGGTTGTGCTGAATCCATTATTAGACCAATTATTTTAGTTCAAAAACTAATTCCGAGAATTATATTTAAATGTCAACCTACCCCTCCCTCAAATGAACACTTTGCAAAAATCAGGGTCTTAGATATTCGACAGCTATTTACTAAAACAAGCATTTGTTATATACGAAAAAATAATCTACTAATCGCTCCACAACATCAAGCACACACCCGCTTTTCATCAAACCTGGGTTGCGTGGTCCCAAAAACTAACACCTCATTCGCTCAACGACAATTCTGGTTCATCGCTCCTAAAATATATAATGCTCTGAGTACTGACATAAAGTCAAGTAGTTCTAATTCTCTTTTTATAACACATGTACAACATTGGATTTTTGAAAGGGGACGAACGTACTTTAAAGAATTCATGAGTTCTTAACACTACATTTTATTTATCAATTTTTGCATTTCAAAATTTTAATTTCCATTTTATTTTCTATTTTTCTTTAAAATGTTGTTATTTTTTTTCTCAATTTTATTTATGTTTTAATTTTGATTTATATACTTATATGTTTTAATTTATATAGAACACTTGAGTTCTTAATATTTAATCTTTATTATTAATTTTTGTATTTCAAAATTTGAATTTTCATTTTTATTTCTACTTTTCTTTAAAATATGTTCTTTTCTTCCCTTTTCTTTTAAGTATTTCTTAAATTTTTTTTTAATGTTTAATCATCTGTTTTAATTAAATCGTATTTAAAATATTAAATGTACGACTACCACAACACGGGCATTAGCCTAGTGTGGTAGCCAAAAAAACAAATATCTAACTAATAAAAAAATTTATGAAAAAAAAAAAAAAAAAAAACACTAGGGATTTTTAGTAGGTACGTCTTTTTGTATGGGAAAAAAAAGTTGAAATTTCAGAAAAAGTTATTAATCTTTTTTACTCCTACCATCATGTATAATCACCACCCGAAGTTAATGCACTTCACCCCCGGACACCTTGTATATACGTTTATTTATTTTTTGTGTAGAAGCCAACAAGCTAATGCAACAAATAACTCTCCAATTACTCACGCGATCACAACAACCCTCCACAGATATTTTTAATGATTTCTCATTAACATACAAAACTAATTTATTAATGTTTTAACCACTCGAACCCATAAGCTTGTTTACACGACAATGTAACATTACTAGATGTATGAGTTATTGCACAATTTAAATTATGTTGAAATTATTTATGCTTAATTTTTCATATAACTTTTATCAACAGTCAATTACGATTTATGAGCGTATAATTCTTGATTTCAAAATTTCTCTTTATCTCTCAACACACTTTCTTCCTTTTTATTATTATTAATTATTATTACTCATATATTCATTAGTTTAGATTAAGAACCATTCTTCTTTATCATGTATAATTTAATACATTATATATTAAATGAAAAAACACTTTGTAAAACACCACTTTTTATTTGAATTATATATAACAGCCAACCAGGTTTCGCTTAGCTCAAGCTTCAGGGCTTATTATATCAATAGTTGATTTTTAATATTTAACAGCGAAACCCGGTTGGCTGTTATATTAATTCAATAAAAAGTGGTGTTTTACAAAGTGTTTTTTTTCATTTAATATATAATGTCACACCACAAAGTATTTGCTTCCTTCGATAAAATAGTGCATTATAATTTGATTTCATTCTCTACGCTGATGATATTAAAATATTCAAGTGCATAAGCTCAGCAGATGATTGCAATAAATTACAAGAAGACATTAATAGAATTAATGAATATTGCAAAGAAAACCAATTATTTCTAAACATAAATAAATGTAATGCGATGACATTTTCACGTAAATGTCACTCAATCAGCCATACTTACCATCTGAACCATGTTCCCCTTCAACGAGTAGAAAAAATCGGAGACCTTGGAGTATTGCTTGACTCTAAATTATTATTACTATTTAAAGATCACATTGAACGCATCTTAAAAAAAGCCCACAAACAACTGGGCTTCATTCTTCGCGTCACAAAACCATTCAATAAGCATTTTACACTTGAAATACTATATTTGGCATATGTAAGATCTCATCTCGAATTTGCATCTGTCATTTGGAATCCTCAATAAAACTTAAACGGAATTGAAAACATTCAAACAAAATTTTTGAAACATTTGTCATATTGTTTTGAAAATCATCAGTGTAACCCTATTGCTCTTTACAAATGGAGGAAATTTTTTGATGTGCTGTTTCTGTACAAAATTGTGAACTGCCTCATTGACTCCCCAGCCTTGTTAGAAAGGATTGCATTTCGTTGCCCTGAACGCAATACCAGATCGAATATCTTATTTCATATACAACATTTTAAATCAAAATACGCACAAAACTCCTTACTCGGGCGTATCTGTCAAACTTATAATGCCCTAAGAGATATTGACATTTTCCATTGTACCCTTAAATCGTTTAAAATCAAACTAACTGTACAATGTACTTGAATGAAAACTATTATTTCTTGTTTATTATTTTGTTTTTAATAACTTTTTACTTAACACTATGTACCATTTTTTTAAACAACTACTGGATACTATTATTTCTGTATTGATTATTATCACTTTTTGATAATTTTTTTACAACATTCTTACACCATATACCTACTATAATTGTTTAATAACCACTTGATTCATGATCACATAATCATTAACCACAACTAAATATTATAAATGGAACTTAACTGGTTTAAATTATATTCGCTATTTAATGTACAATTACTTTACACACAACTGTATGCTTCCTAAATAAACATAAATAAATAAAAATAAAAATACGCCTCATCACTTGAATCATAATTTACTGTGGGTCTAAATAAATACGTATATAATTGGGGCTGGACTACAATTTTCTGACATGTTTTTATTAGATTTTTATTTTAAATAGTGCAAGTTGCCTGTGTGTACCTTTTCTTTGTTTTTCTTGAACTGCATATATAATAATAGAAACAGGTTGAATAAATTGCACTCTGGTCTCATTTTTTTGTTTGCTTATTTTAATCAGTAATTCTAATAAAATTAAACAATAGTATTAAAACATTATTGAATAAATGAAAATATTAACATTCTAAATTTAAGAAATGCCCAAGATCACCCTTAATGGGTGAAAGCCAAATAAATAAATTAAAAAAAATATGTATATTAACTTGAACATTGATTATTATTATTGGAAAGTAGGTAGGTTCATAGGACATGCACAGTTGTATAATTTCCTTTGTCTGAATATATATTGGAACATTTGAATGATAGGGATATAATTTTAGATTTTCACGGCCAAAAGAATTAGTGATTTATTTTTGGTTCATTATGCTGTGTTGCGCTACCTCCTTCTTTAGCCAACGTTTCGGACAATGTTACAGTGTCTATCATCAGGGCAGATGTGTTGCAGGAATCAGCAGCAGGTGATCAAGGCAGATGTGCCAGTCATCCACACATCTGCCCTGATGATGAGCACTGTCGCGCTGTCCGAAACGTTGACTAAAGAAGGTGGTAAAGCAACACGGCATAATACCCCAAAATTAAATCACTTTAACTAAGGAGAGGTTGTTTCATAGAATTTAAACAATTCATCAAATTTCAAAGTTTATTGAAAGTTTTGTTATTATTTCATCGTGGGCACTCGAATATTAACTTGAAATTTGATGAATTGTTCAAATTGTGTGAAACAACCAAGCCTTATGCACGCAGAGAAAGTGAAAATCTTCATTACTACGATAATTTTGAAGATTGAAACAGAATTTCAAAACTGAAACAAATCTTATTTTAGGACATGGACCACTTTAGAATTTAACCCATCATACAACGCCTAGTCATTTGTGTTTCTAATTATGAAATTAGATTAGTTTTAGTGATTGCCCACTTTTTTATTTCATTGAAATTGTTTGTCATAACAGCTTTCAATTTCACCTATTTATTTTAATCCAATATGACCAAAGGTACAAAAGTTACATCTGTGAGTCTTTTTTTATGTTCCTAAATTAGGAATTTTTAGATTTTTTCTTTCTTAAACTTAAATGAAACTAAACAAATCGCGCAACATAAGTGGAACGGCTACGTAGCTTTTTCATACAAAACTTAATTTTGAATTTTTGGCCGAAATGCTCAACCAAACTGAATATTTTTTTTATCAAAGTGCACCTTAACCCCCTATTGGGCGGCTGGCTACATTTGCAGCCCGGATAATTCGGGCCTAGCTGACGGCTGGCTACATTCGTAGCCACGGAGCGTGAGTCACTTTAATTATTATTTGTAACGCTTATTAACTGATCAAAGACGAAAGAAAAGGGATTTTTCATTAGCCTGATGATTTATCTACCTCATAAAAAATATATTAATACTTTTACTTAGGAGTTTTTAATCTCCGAGCTGTTTTTGTAACATCTCATCTCACAGAAATCTCCTGTCGGAAGATACGCCACTCACACAGTTACGTTACAGTATGCCTGTGTACTGGTCGCGCCGTGATCGCCTGTCGGTACACGCGTTTGTAGTGTGTTTGTTTATATTGTAAGGTATCCATTAGTTTTGATCGTTTCGAGGCGCCGGTAACTGGATATTGCTTATGACTTGTTGGTGTTATATTATAAACATTAAGATTTTGTTGACTTCGTCGTATTTTGTTACGTGAATTTTACTGTTTCAACAATGGAAACATACAGTTGTAAATACATTCATTTTACATTTTATATTGAATATAGTATAAACCAGTGAAGTTCCATTTATGATTTAAAAAAAAAGGAAATGGTTACTGATTAGGAAGCAAGTAGATAGTAATAATATTATAATATAGTATTAGTAAAAAGTGAGTCAAAAGAAAAAATAAACAATGAAGAAATAACAAAGAAATAATCGTTTTGGTTTAAGTACATTGTAAGGTTAATTTAGTTTTAAACGTTTTAAGAGAGCAGTGGAAAATATCGATATCTCTTAGGGCGTTGTAAGATTTGCAGATACGCCCGAGCAAAGAATTTTGTGCATATTTCGATTTGAAATGCTGTATAAAAAATAGGGTATTCGACCTGGTATTGCGTTCAGGGCAACGAAATGCAATCCTTTCTAATAGATCTGGTGAGTCAATAAGGCAGTTCACAATCTTGTATAGAAACAGTACGTCAGAAATGTTTCTCCGTTTGTAAAGAGCAATAGGTTTACACTGGTGATTTTCGAAACGATACGAAAGGTGTTTCAAAAATTTTGTTTGAATATTTTCAATACGCTTAATGTAAGTTTGGTATTGTGGATTCCAAATGACAGATGCAAATTCAAGATGAGATCTTACATACGCCATATATAGTAGTTCAAGTGTAAAAGGTTTGTTGAACGGTTTTGTGATGCGTAGGATAAAACCCATTTGTTTGTAGGCTTTTTCTAAGATGTATTCAATGTGATCTTTGAATAGTAATTTGGAGTCAAGTAATACTCCAAGATCTCTAATTTTATCCACTCTTTCAAGCGGAACGTTGTTCAGATGGTAAATATGGACGATTGGGTGATTTTTACGTGAAAACGTTATCGCATTACATTTCTTTACATTGAGAAATAGTTGATTTTCTATGCAATATTCATTAATTTTATTAATATCTTCTTGTAATTTATTGCAATCATCTTCTGAGCTTATACATTTGTATATTTTCATATCGTCAGCGTAAAGAATAAAATCAGAGTTACAGATGACATGTTTGATGTCATTTATGTACAAAGTAAAGAGCAGGGGTCCTAAATGGGAACCTTGAGGTACACCCGAAGGGACGGTTATTTCCTGTGACATGTAACCTTTGAGGGCAACAGCTTGACTTCTATTTTTAATGTAAGATGAGAACCATCTGAGAAGATTTCCACTTATACCAATTTTTTCAAGTTTGCTTAGGAGTATATCATGATTCACTTTGTCGAAAGCTTTAGAAAAATCAGTATAGATAGAGTCAACTTGTTTCTTTTTATCCATAGTATTCAGAACAAAATCGGTGAACTGACCCATGTTCGATTCGACAGATCTGCCTTGAAAGAAACCGTGCTGTTGAGGATTGATAATGGTGTTTTTACATAAATTAAAGAGTTGGTCGTAAACGATTTTTTCCATAATTTTACTTAAAATGCATAGTTTCGATATAGGCCTATAATTCTCAATATTGTGTTTGTCCCCCTTTTTAAAAACAGGTGTCACAAGAGCTCTTTTCCAAATGGTGGGAAATACGTCTTCTTTGATAGAAAGTGTGAACAGTAATGTCACGGGGGTGACAAGTTGTTCAGCACAATTAAAAATAAAAATTGGATGTATTTTATCACAACCAGCACTTTTTTTTGTGTTGACATTTTTCAAGTATTTTAATACTAAAGATTTCTCGATATTAATCGAATTCAGGTGTATTGAACTTATATTATTATCATTGATTACGTCTTTGCTATATGTGGAAATGTTTATAGTTTAGTTTATATGTAAATTATTTCTCAGATAGTATAGGCCAAATGTTGCACAGATGTGATTTTGAAGCATCCAATGTTAATCAAGTAGAATTACCTCATAGTATGTATTTACCAAAGGCAACTCTCACTGAGATAAAAAATATTGTTAAAAAAATGAAAAATTCAAAATCCTTGGGAATGGACAACATAAGAATGTACGACATAAAAAGACATATAGATATTTTAGGACCCGTTATAACGCACTTAGTTAATAGACTTATTATAGACGCTGAATTGCCCAATGATTTTAAATGTGCTATTATTAGACCTGTATACAAAGGAGGAAAGCACTCAGAAATAGGAAACTATCGACCTATCAGTATCTTGCCTGCACTTGAAAAAATTTTTGAAAAATATATTTCCTTAAAATTAAATAAATACTTAGAAAAATTTGGCATTATAGATTAAAAACAATATGGCTTTCAGAAGAAAAAAAGTACAGAGAATTTATTACAGGATTTTTCAAATTATATTAATAATGAATTAAACCATAAAAGACATGTTTTAGTACTATTTATCGATAACTCCAAAGCGTTTGATACAATTGACCCACAAAAATTATTAAAAATCTTAGAAGCAATTGGAATTAGGGGAAGCCTACTTAATTTGTTTAAAAATTATTTATTTAATAGACATATCTGTGTAAATATATTAGAAAAAATGAGTGGGAGGAAAAAAATTTGTGCTGGAGTCCCGCAGGGGTCAATTTTGGGTCCAACCCTCTATATTATATTTGTATCAATAATGAAAAAACTATTTAAATATGTAAAACACTTTGTATATGCTGACGACACTGCTCTTGTCATATCTGATGAACAATTATCCATTGCGATTAAATATATGCAACATGACTTTACGTCACTTATAAAATGGTCACATGATGCAGGTCTAATCATTTACCAAAAAAACAAAATTGATGCACATTCGATCTCCACATGCTTCATCTCAGAAAACGCCTAAAATAATATCTCATGACTTTACATGTATTCATCAAAACATTTTGCAGCCCTGCATGTGTGATAGTATTGAACTTGTAAATGAATATGTTTATTTGGGAGTGACTGTTGATTGTAATTTTAAATGGTATGTACAAATAAACAAAATTTGTAAACGGCTGAGGGCGATAGTGGGTAGGCTGTACAAACTGAAATGTTTCGTTCCGGTGAATATTTTAAAAATCATTTACTTATCACTCGCAGAATCAACTTTACGGTATGGATTAACAACTTGGGGACACTCTTGCAAGACTAATTTGAGCTACCTACAATCAGTACAAAATTCTATGGTTAAGTTATTAGTTCAAAAACATATTTTTTCACAGAGACGAAACATATCATTGTTGTATGGGAATTTAACAATATTACCGGTGCAGGCCTTATTATGGTACAAAATATTGATTCAGCATATGTCTGAGTCTAATTATAAGAAGAAAGTAAAACATGATTATAATACAAGGTTCACGAAGAATGAAGGAATGATTGTTCCAAAATATAATAATAACTACGAACGGCGAACCCTGGAATATAACGTGCCAAAAATATTTAACATGTTACCAATTAATATAAAAAATTGCGATTCTACAAATAGATTCAGATATATGCTGAAACAATGGCTGCTAAATAGAGATAGTTTATATTAATTCATATGTGTTAATTGTTATAATCTGTATGGTTATAGTAATAATATTATGTAATGCTTAAATTGTAACTGAACATTAACATCCTGTTGACAAACTGCTTTATTGCGGTTTAACGGGATTGTACCTTGAAAACCAATAAAAAAAAAAAAAAAAAAAGCACCACAAAACTTTTAATTGATAAAACATGCCCGATCCCACCAAACTAACGCGTGGTCACCGTGTTCAATGCCGACGCAGCGTAACTTGAATGTGTGTGAGTGAGAAGGGCGATTTCTTATAGTGACTGAAAAAATCATTTGTTAGCGTATATTCGTTGAAAAAAAAAGTTTTTATTTGTTATAACATTATGTGGAAAAGTACAATTATGACACATACTAATTAAGTTTAACGATAAACTATACCATTACTATTTTATGACTGATTATTTGCGGGAAGGCTACATTATTTTGCTAATTACAAGTTTATTTATTTATTTATTAGTCGACCTCTATTCAACATTTAAATGTTATTATTTTTAACTGTACATTAAACAATTGCACATTTTTTTTTTAAATTTTAAAACGTCAGATTGCAGAGTAATTAGAACTTTAATATATAAGTTGCAAAACTGAAAATTCACGACGTTTCAGGGGAACATTCGTAAATGTAGACAGCCACCCAATAGGGGTTAATGGTGATTTTTTACAAAAATGATGCTATACAAATTATCCAATGATTATTATTATTAAAGCAAATATCCGGTACGAAGGTGAGCTATTTTATTTATTTGTGTTTTAAATTATTAAATATAAGCCATGTCAAATAGGTGAACATGATACCGCCTATATAATATATGTCATTTCATATAGGCAGTATCAAACTTCGCATTCACTGTTGTTAGGTATTTTTGGTTCTTGTAAACAAACATGGCTCCCTCGAGCCACCTGCACCTGTCTGGGGGAGACGCGGGTACGGTAGTCACCACGGATTTGATAATCAGCCGAGCGATTCTGTATCAAATAAATTCAAATTTCATAAATAAAGAGTATTTTTATTTTGTATTTTATCAAAATGCTGACCAGCCGAGCGATTCTATATCTTTTGTGGGATTGTTATTGGATACGGGACGTTATCTTCTATCAGATTTGTGCGATTTTTACATATTTACTGTTACATATTTTAGTTTAAATCGTTTTAAACACGAATTCCTGCAATTATGCATGATTTTTTATTAATTTACTGTACGTTATACATAGAAGAAGCAAATAACAGCCCAAAAAATCACACAAATCTGACAGGAGATAACGTTCGTTATCCAATAACGATACCACAAAAGATATAGAATCGCTCGACTGGTCAGGATTTTGATAAAATACAAAATAAAAATACACTAGGCAACGTACCTGTAATGTGCACTATGGCTCAGGTTAATATCAAGAAAGAACAAGTAACACTCAACTTAACTGATATCGGCTCACAGCCAGCATCCACGCGTCTTCTCACTGCGGTCGGTCGGCCAGTACCGTCCCACACCCCGCAACCCCGCGCGTGCACTGCCCGAGACGACAGAGTTATCTACAACTACACATGTGTATACACTACATCCCTCCCTTATTATTGTTTTTTTATAATTATGAATATTTTATTTTTCCATAAATACCCATATCAAGTACAATCAGCAAGTCCTTATTCAAATTATGTTTAATAACTAATCATCAATTATTTCCTCATTATTGTCCATCAATTTATTCACTCGAGTTGTTATTGATTTACATCGCCATTATCGTTTGTTTGAGCATCACTAGCATTATTCTCATCATCTAGCACTTTCCATTGTCCTACTACTCGTTTTAGGTGTACGACGTTTCGTCTGATTCGCTGACCAATTTCATCATTCCGAAGACTAACGTTTCCTCCTTTGTTCGCTTCGATGGTATGTGTTTCGGGTTCGTAGTTTAAGCTCAGCTTGTTTTGTTTAGTCATGTTCTTGACGTATACTTTATCTCCAACTTCCAATTCACAATAAGTAGCTCTTCTCTTCATGTCCGCATTTCCTTCCCTTCTTCCTTTAATTCTTTATCTCTATCCTTCATTTCAAGGTCCTCTGAGAGATGCGTCATGTCCTGAATCATAGGCAGCTTGTCTCGAAATTGTTGTCTAAAGAACAGTTCTGCAGGTGTTTTTTCCTGAAACTGTGTGAGGTGTACTGTTGTACATCACCATGTACTCACGAAGAGCCTCCTTCCAGTTCTTTTTCTTTTTAAATCTTGAGGCGTTTTAGGATGTCTCTAAAGCTCCACCTCTCCGTTTTGTTGCGGCCAGTAGGGAATAGTATTATAGAGTCGTATGTTCTTCTCTACACAGAAACTCTTAAAGTCTTCACTGGAAAATTGTCTCCCGATGTCTGCTGTAAGCGAGACCGGATTGCCAAGCCTGTTAAAAATATCTTTAAGCATTCCGATTATTTAAGAGCTTGTTATGGTTCTGCATGTTTTCACCTCTTTATATCTGGTGTAATAATCCACGACTACCAGGATATAATCTCCACTAGGTAAGGGCATGAGGTCAATTGTTATGTCAACCTATGGTTCGGAAGGTAAGTCTCTTCTTTTTAATGGGTTTGGGGCGCTGGGTGCCGCTTTCAGATCATTCAAAGCATTCTTTTGGGAATCGCCCCAGTCATCTTGAATATCTGTGTTTCTTCTCGTTCTTTTGCGTAGCAGTTGCTTGAGGGGTTCTGTTACCGTTGCTAAATGGGGTATACATTTTCCCACGTAATTCACTAAGCCCATAAAGCTCTGCAGTTCAGTGATATTCGTCGGGGCTCTGAAACCCTTCATAGCCAAGATATACTTTTCTAGTGGTTTAACTTCCTGTTCTGACAGTTCATGCCCTAGGAAGTGGACTTTCTTCATTGAAAAATGCATTTTTCGTCCCTCAACCTCACGCTATTTTCCTCTAAACTGTCATAGCTTTTTTAAGCCTTAAATCGTGTTGTTCTACGTCTTTGCCAAACTTCAAGATGTCATCTATAAAGTTGATGACTCCTTCGCAACCGAAAAGGATTCGTTCTAGTGTTTTCTGGAAAATCTCCATCACAAGATACCAGAAGGTTGCTATATGTCTTGAGTCTGGATGAAGTTCGATATGATGGAACGCATCTCCTATGTCCAGCTTACTAAAGATTTTGGCTTCTCGGACACTTTTGACAACAGCTTTTCCATCGTTGGCAGTGGATGGTTTTCACGTTGTATGGCCGCATTTGCTCGACGCATATCGACACATAATCGGATGTCCTCTCCATCTTTTGGCACAGGGACTATAGGCGAGATCCAGTTAGAAGGACCTTTCACAACTTCTAAAATGTTTTCGGTAATTCTTTCAGTTTCCGCTCTACTTCTCTTCGAGCGGGATGGGGATCCTCCGACACGGCTGAGCAACGGGCTTCACTGAATCGTCTATCGGAATTGTAACTAAAACGTCTTTGAATTTTGGAAACGCCTCAGTTTCAACCAAATTGATCCGAAGTACTCCCAATGAGGTTGCCGTCACACGTCCAAGTAGGTCACGCGTACCGTTTTCGATCACGTAGAATATTGTGCTGTCCTGTGATGTTCCGGCAAGTTTTATCGTAGCTTTGAATGATCCTAACAGCTTAAGCGTTGTAGTACTCCCGTAAGCTACGAACTTTTTTGTCAGGATTCGGATCTTGATTGGTAACTTGAGCGTTATCTTTTTTCATTCTTTCCCAGCTTTGGTTCGTTATAAGATTGTGCTTGCAGTCCCAATCTATCAACATCTCCACGTTGCTTCCACATATGTTACATATGGCTAGTGCGTCATTCTCGATTTTGAAAATGTAGTCGACTTTTCTTTCATCCGTGCTTATGTTTGCAGTTTCTTCGATATTATTTGTTGTCCTGCTTTTCTTCTTTATTCCCTGACTGTTCGATGATGCTTCTCCTTCCAATTGTCACTTCTGAGTTTGTTTTGTCCGACATTGATTTCTGAAGTGTCCTAAGATGCCACATTAAGAGAAACCTTTCGTTTTGCCGGGCAGTTGTTGTCACGGGCCAAATGTCTTCAACTTTCACATCTACTACATTCCAATTTGTTTTTTGGCTTCCCTTTCCATGTCTCTGTACCTACTCTGTTGATTGACTGACTTTCCTTAGGTTTGGTTACAAAGTTTCCTAATTGACGATCTATGGCTTCCAGTGAATTCTCTTCTGCAACTATTTCATCCAAAGTGATCTTTTCCCCTGTTTTCAATATCTTCTTTCGGAGTTCTTATGTCTTACCCTTTTCAGTTATTTGGTCTATGATATGCTCATCTTTTTTACCACACTGACACTTCTTGGCCTGTAGTCGAAGTCTGACAAGAAATTTTCCGAACTTCTCATCCTGTTCCTGTTTTAGGAGACGAAACTGATGTCGCTCATACACTTTGCTCTGTTTAGGTGCACAGTGGTTGTCTAATTTTTCGATCGCGATGTTAAAAGGTTCTTCTTCAGTTGCATTAGCTCCCGGGATGTTGTAGAAGATTTCTCGTAACTCGGGACCACCGAAATGTAAAAGAGTAGCTCTTTTCTTTGTCTCGGTGTCTATGCCTGCCGCCTCGAGGTAAATGTTCAGACTTATTTTCCACTTTTCCCAACGAACAGAGACTGAACCAACCTCCCCTTCACATTCGAACTTCACGAAAACTTTGCAATTTAATGCCATGTAGGGGTACGTCCGCAATTTAATGCTATACCAGTAAATCAAGTAATTATAAAAAATAATTATTATAATAATAACTACAATTGTTCGCAACATTCAAAATCAACAACACGGATTTTTACAAAAAAGATCGGTTTTAACAAATTTGGTAAATTTTACCGATTATTTATCGAGTAATATGGACAACAGAAACCAAATAGATGTGATCTATACTGACTACTCGAAGGCCTTCGATAAGGTAAACCATTTAATTTTAATTAAAAAATTAAATCAATTAGGCATTCATGGTGACTTACTCCGATGGCTCACTTCATACCTTTCGAGTAGACTCCAATGCGTCTCAGTTGAGGGATCAAAGTCCAACTTCTTTTCCGTGCCCTCCGGCGTACCTCAAGGTTCTCATCTAGGCCCATTATTATTTAATGTGTATATTTATGATATTCACAAATGTTTTTTACACTCTAATTATCTAGCATAAGCAGATGATAAAAAAATATACCTAGTTGTCAAATCAATCGAAGACTGCTTTAAACTTCAAGAGGACCTCAATCGTCTTTTTGTCTACTGTGAATTGAATAAACTAGTCATAAATATCTCAAAATGTAATAAAATATCATTTACACATAATAAAAATAAAATTTCGTTTGATTATACACTAAACGGGACACTTATCAACGAAGTTGAATCTATCAGGGACCTTGGGGTAACGCTTGATTCTAAATTAAACTTTATCCAACACACTAATAGTATCATCAACAAAGCCAACAAAATGCTGGGGTTTATAATTTGTATATCGAAACCTTTTCGAAACGTAAATACTCTATATTCCCTCTACACCGCATATATCCGCCCACACTTAGAACACTGCACACCGATCTGGACTCCTTTCTACCAAGCCCACATTGTTAGGATCGAAAGAATTCAAAATAAAATTTTTAAACACTTAAATTATAAACCTACACTTTCTATATTACACCGATTCTATTAAATTTCATCACTTCAACTCCCTTCATACACGACGATTAATTTTTGATCAAATTTTATTATTTAAAATTTTAAACAATGGCCTGGACTCACCAGAGCTTACCAATTTAATAAAACTCCATATTCCTTCAAGATTTACCCGACAATCGAATTTACTTCATTTGCCCACTTGTAGAACAAACTTTAGAAAAAATTCCCCGATTCCTCGAATATGTGCTCAATACAACGAATTGTTTCACAATAGACATTTTTAATTTAAACCTTCAGAAGTATCGAATAGAAGTAACGCGTGCGATATTGGATTGATACGGGGTGTGCAAGGTATCGAGAGCATCTCATATCCCTATCCTATATTCTCCCTCCCCCCCCCCCCCCCTCCTCTCCCCTTCCTCTCCCCTTCCTCACCCCTTCCTAAGTCTAAATTTAGCTTAAGATAAATTAAAACTCCATCTAGAAACAATATTAGCATAAGAAACTCTTTTGGCTTCACTGCAGTTAACGTGTATATTTTTATGTCTATTGTATGTATATAAGCTGTTTGTTTCTTACAAATCAAATAAAATAAAATAAGTAATATAATAACTTATAATAAATAACTGTAAGTTATTATTGAAAAAAAATTCTAAGTCTCACACTGTAATCCTACTGTAACCAAATGTTCAGTCTCAATTGAATGCCCCATCGCAATTCAATTCCAAGTCGCAATTGAAAGCCAAGTCGCAATTTAATGCCCAGCCGCAATTTAATGCAAAGTCGCAATTTAATGCCAAGTCGCAATTCAATAGCAAGTCGCAATTTAATGTCCTGTCGCAATTCAATGCAAAGTCGCAATTGAATGCCCATCCGCAATTTAATGCAAAGTCGCAATTTAATGTCAAGTCGCAATTCAATGCCAAGTCGCAATTTAATGCCCCGCCGCAATTCAATGCAAAGTCGCAATTGAATGCCCAGCCGCAATTTAATGCAAAGTCGCAATTTGATGTCAAGTCGCAATTCAATTCCGAGCCGCAATTTAATGCCCAACTGCAATAAAAACTGCTCACCGCCCGATACTTTCGGTGATTATCGAAGAACATTCATTTTAATAAGTAGGTAGGTATGGCTGACAAATCCGTGGGTATGTCACTCCCCTTAAATGCTCTCATAGAAACCTAGGTTACCTAAGGCCCTCTGTTCATGGAGACCCCCCACAAACTACATGATTGTGACGTAACCACAAGTACCCTGCAGATGTACTACTCTTTAATGCTGGCCTCTGCAGACGGCGCTACCCGAAATATACCGAACCCGATCATTTTTCACGTGCAGCCGTGGAGTTAACACGATGTCAAGAGATGTCAAATGACTCTTTCCAACATCAATCCATGCCTTCCCCACCAAATGCCCTCTTACACATTCTGGTAATGTAATTTCTGGTAAACACGATTTTTTTTCGATTTCCAGAACAAATCTTACATTACGCCCGAGGATCGAGTACTATAACATGAACAAAAAAATACCTACGCAACAATACTCACGGCCAAATGAGTATACCTGCCTAGTTACTTTACATTTCCTTCTATTCTCCTCCCTTATTATTGTTTTTATTTGTAGAAAATCCTTAAATTACACACAGTTTACCTCGTCGCCACATGTAATGTGCACTATAACTCAGGCTAATATCAAAAAAGAACAAGTAACACTCAACTTAACTGATATCGGCTCACAGCCAGCGTCCATGCGTCTTCTCACTGCGGTCGGTCGGCCAGTACCATCCCACGCGCCGCAACCCCACGCGTGCACTGCCCGAGACGACAGAGTTATATACAACTATAGATGTGTATACACTACAGTACCCATAGAGTAGGAGGGGGATCTTCAAAATACCACGCTTGATCACAATGAGGGGGGGGGGGGGCTTAGGTTTTTATCACGTAGTCAATCTAGAAATCTTTTTGTATTTTTTCCACTAACTTTTTTTTATTTTTTTAGACAAATAGAAGCCAAATATATATATTTTTTTACTTTTTGTTAGCAAGAAATGCTTCAAAACCATATTTATGAATTACTATGTGAAAATTGAAAATTTATGGGGAGGGGGGGTCTCGGAATATACTACATGTGGTCACCGAGGGGGGAGGGGGGTGTTAAAAATTGCAAAAAGTGGATCTCGTAGAATGAGTACATTCCCTTATTTATACATTTTTTATTTATTTGCTGTAATTGGGTAGGGCTTGACAGATTAAAAATTATATTATTCAATGGCGTGGATAGCTCATAGAGACATTTTTTACGACCTAAAGCCTTTTTTTACTCGGTTTTCTAATGTTATTTTGAGGTGAAAAAGATTTCTGGTTCATATTTTTGATTGAATGGTCTGCATGATGACTACAAAGATATTAACTGTTTTGCATAAATATTTTCTTTGTGTGTGAATAAAAGGGAGATCAGAAAATAAAATTATAACAAATATTTTTAAATATGTACAACAGAAATGAATAACAGATTATTATGTTTTTGAAAATTTATGATGAATATATTTCATGATGATGATGATATTTCATCCATCTTGTAAGAAAGTACACATTTCACAATATTAGCTTAGGGGTCATCCATTAATCATGTGATGTTTTTTTAGCAACTTTTTAACCCCCCCCCCCCCCCTGGTGATATGTGGTGAGGTTTTATTTAGACTAACCAAAACATATTTGATGAAAGTGTAGAGAAATTTATAAAAAAACAAAATTTAAAAAATACAGTCCTTTTATATAATGAATTTGGAACGAAACTGTCACCTCACTTTTTCCTCGTGCATACAATAAAAAAAATAATAAAAAGTTTTTTTATTGCCAAAAAACTAACCTAAAAAAATAATACCGACTTTTATAACAGATTTCTTGCAACTCTAAAGACGTTAATTTCATTGATGCGTTTAGGAACACATGTATTAGATATTAATATTTAAAAAAAACACCACTTTTATGAAATTCTCATTAAATAAAATCCTTTAAATGTAAATTTGAATTTTCATGTTTTACATAAAATACTTTTTGACATTTCAATTTTCAAAGTATGATTATCGTTATTATAACTTGACTAAAACTTATTAAAAAACACGGTAAATATATCAATTATGCTAATGTAAAAGTGAATTAGTCATATTAATAGATATTATGATCACATTTGTGTAATATTACACACACATCCGCGGAGTGAATTTTTTTTGGCGGTTTCAACGCGAATGATGAATGCGCAGGCACCGCCACCTAGCGGTTCTGTAGGGAAACAAACAATTTATAATGTACACTATGAAAAATTACATTGTTGCCAGATTTAAAATACATTTTAAGAACAAATCTTATTAGTAATGTTATCGTGTTTTAGTGTATTTTTGTTTTATTCATGTTGCTGCAGCAACACAGGTTATCGGCCGTGCTGTGGTTTTTTTTTTAGTAAGGCTCTACATGTTTACATTAATGTACTACCTAGCGCCATCAGTTTAGTAGGTACCCATAATCTCAACCTGTAAGAAATACAACAATATTGTTCTTTCAGTATCTGCATAATTTTGTGTTATTTTGAATTTAGTATAATTGTTAACCTAAAAAAAGTGGGTGAATTATTGGCACCCATCTTAAATTGAATGTTGAAATGCCAGCATCAAACACTTGCACAACTTTTTTTTCAGTTTTTCATCTTGACTTTTTATTTCTCACTTCAGAACGCAGAGCTACATCAACCACACATTGTTCAGATAAACTCTGGTTCTTGTGAAAGTGTCGGTTTAGCAACAGCACAATCTTCTTAATGGCTTCAGCTATATTTCGTGCCGTAGTAAGAATTTTTCTTTTTGCATGTGTAATTTAATTAAGATACTGAATTATCCATACATAGTTTTGGGAGACATTTTTTTCCACACATGTGAAAAATAATTCACCTTTCTAATAATTCTTTCTAGAGTTCATCTCTATGTAAACTTTTGTACCTTTCTTCATGAGTCAATATTAGTGATGTGTTATCGAACATTTCAAAATTTTATCATTTATCGTATTATCTTTGCAGTGTAACGGTCTGTACACGCTTTTAACTTTTTAGGGAGATTGTGGGTTCAATTCCTGCCGCACTTGATATGGATTTAATTTATTTCATAATATATACATATGTTTATGCATGGGTAGTGATGTGAATGGGAATATTTCCCGACCTAATATAAACTTGCCAAAATTGATATTTTTTTATTAAAATAGTTATTCTAAATGAGGTTTCCCCCATTTTTTTTTTAAATTATTATAATGGAAATATATCATTTAAAGAGTTAATAGTAACATTAAAATTAGTTTTTTGACATCGCCAAAAATGACAAAGTTATGAGCTTTCAAAGTGAACTTGGGTAAAACATGTAAAATAAAATCATATCTCGTGACGTCACTCATGTCACAATTCAATATAATTCGTAATACGAATTTCAGTACTATACGTACAGTGTACCACGATGTTACGCATTTATCGGCTGTTAGCAAATATGAACATTTTGACGGCTTCTATTTTCGATACTATTCAATATTTTCTAAAAATTCCTAAAGTTCTGTCCTCAGCATGCTCTAATTAATATAATATTTGTAAATAACGTGAAATTTCCTTGAAGGAGACAACCTCATTGGTTAGTCTGGCGATTTCACCATTTAGCTGAAAATTTTTGCTTTGTTCCCCGTTTCCTAGGAATTTACCCATCACTCTGTATGTTGTGAATCTGATTATTGAAATTGATGGACCTTACTTAAACGACTTTACAACTCTTGTAAGTAACATTTGTATGGTACTTTTATTATATTAAATTATCTTGTTTTCAGGCAAATACATTATTTCAAAACAAAGAAGACACCGAAGACAAAATGAGTAGTCAGCATCAATACATGAACACCAGTGGACCCTCCACTTCCAGAACAGGGGACATAGAACACACCGGTATGTACTACAATTGTTCAATCCAACACACACACTCTATTTTTTTTTTTATTAAATTAAATTTTTTTAAATTAAATCGAGTTACGAATTAAACATAAAAACAATGAATTAATTATTTAATACCCACACTCCCCTTCGTTGTGTCTTGTGAAAATTAGGAATCCAATCAATAAACCAGTGCATAGGTACATTATTTTACACTCGCATTCGTACACATTCAACCTCTTTTTTAAATCATTAATTTCATAAAAGAAGGGTAGAGGTTTTTTTAATTAGCTCCACACAGGAGGCCTTGGGGAAAATATGTCTCCTATTATATATCCTCGGGGCCTATGTCACTTTTGAGGATGCTGTGTGGAGGGTATTTTTAGGTAAATGAAGGGGGGAAGTTCTGGAAAAAAAAATAATTAAGTGTTGGTAAGAATTTGGGGGTTATTGTGTCCGGGAGTGAAGAACGTATGAATCTATTCCTCCCACTACGGTGCAAAGCGATGTTCTGAGAGAGTCCTGCTGGAGATGTCAACCTCCTTCAACCAGTCTCTCCCGATTTGCGACCAAGACCTAGACAAACCTCACCCCATGAAAATATGTTGAAGTGATACCGCATTGTGCACATTAATCCTCATATTTTACGGTCGGCACTTCAGTATAATAATTAATTAAATTAATGTGGTTTTGGCATTTAGTTTTGGTGTAACCATCTAGTACCGGATGCCAAAAACTATTAAGTTTTTACCCCTCGTCCCTATTAAAATTGGGGAGTTTTAACGTTGGCTGGATTACGAAGAAGGAAGTACAACATGACATAATAACCCAAAAATTAATAGCGATAGGTGTAGGTTCGATCACTTTTGCGGAAACGATTTTATATAATGCTCAAATAGCAACAAGATTATTTATTTTGAAAAAAAAATGCTTGTTTGATTGTCCTGCAATGTAGTCTTCTTTACAATTTGGGAGGCGGATATGAGTACCGCCGCCCCGGGAACCATTTATTGGATAACCAACACCTCTGCCATAGGTCACCCCAAGTGGTTCGCTACGTTTGATGACTTAGCAGGGGTGTCCGAGTTCATGGCAGCGGATGCTTCTGCCCACCAGCTGCATGGCAGGCCGGATCGGGAGAGAATGGTTGAGAAAGTTCCTTTGACTTCTCCAGCCGTACTCTCTCGGAACATCGCCTGTGCACCGTAGTGGGAGGAATGGATTCATACGTCCGTCACTCCTGGACCCACTGACCCCCAGATCCCTACTCTTCCATAATACACTTTTTCTTTCCAGAACTTCCTTTCCTAAAAAGACCCTCCACACAGCATCCCCACACAGGAATTATTTTCCTCGAGGCCTCCTGTGTGGAGCTAATGTAAAAAAAAAAAAGAGGTAAATATGCAGTTAGTCCACCTCACGGATAACACGGAACGTTCGTGTTGTCGATGTTTGATGCACGGATAATACGGAATGTTCCTTTTTTAACTAATAGACAATCAAATATGACATTTGTCGGAAGTACCAATCTTATTAAATAAATTCTCTAAAATAAACTCGCTTTTCATCATGCTTTTAAAAAACATCCCAGGTTTTGAATGGTTTGTTTGGCTACGCAGGGTTTGTCTAGCGGGTTTGTGTAATTATTTTAATACATTTCTTTCCATGTTCTACTGTTATAAATACTGCTACAAACTTGTCAATGATGCATTCACTTTGTTTTACGCAAAAATATTTTTTCTATGATTGGCAGCATTGATGAAATGTTAAAATAAAATCGACGAATAAACATGGCGTTACCGCGCGAGTGAATTAATTTTAACGAAATTAAAATGTTAAATGCATATTTTTTGCATGTTTTTTGGTCTCCCCCGACATAAATACTCACTTTTCGTAATAATAAAGCAAAATCTAACGTTTGGATAAAAAGTTTTCCGTATTAACGAGTAAGCGGTTTAATGCATAAATAATAAAAAAGATAATTTATTTTGAAAAAATTGCTCGTTTGATTGTCGTTCCTCTGCTGTAGTTTTTGTTTTAAAATAATTTGATTGTTTTTAAAACCTTTAGGCCACTTGTCGGAGAACTTTGCCCAACTGTGTCTGAACCACGAGTACTCGGATGTGACGCTCACCGTGGAGAATCAGCACATCCCCGCCCACAAGGTCATCCTCGCCGCCAGGAGCGAGTACTTCAGGGCCCTTCTCTACGGCGGCATGAGAGAAGCATCGCAAGTAAGATCTTAAAAATAATATTTAGTTGATTTGTGCAGCGCCGTTTTTGTGAAAAATCACCTCAAGGGCACTCTACAAATATCTATTTTTCAAATGCTTTATCTTATTACGTAACATCTCAAAATTGTGACCAAATGATTGCATCCATCCAGTTACAATAATAATCATAATACCGTCAATCTCTCCATATCCGGATAGATACTCAAAATTACAAATCCGTAACACTTATAACCTGCCAGCGACATGTATAAGTATGTGATCTGTTAACGTAAGTGGCGCCATCCTTTGGCATTATTGACTACTTGCTTGAATTCGGTTCTATTACATAAGTAGCTTTTTAACAAACTTCAAGTACGAAGATGGTTTTGCGTATGACGCGACATCAGAGTTGCATTCTTAGCCAGATTCTTAAATTTCAATCATACAGTCTCTGGCCTATTAATACTGTTAGATTGAAATACTAACTTTAATCTTTTCACCGCGGCGGCTGACCTAAGTCATTTCATCAAGTGGCTCACACCGCGCGGCGGCTGACTTCAGTCATTTTCAAGTTTCGACTTCGTTTTCTAAGCACATGTATGCCGTATACGATCGAAATTTATATTAAAAATAAGAATATTCATTTGTGGTGCGACCTCTCTGAGAATGTTTATCAATTACTTCATTGTTTATCTTGGTAAATGAATAAAACCGAGAGCGCGGCCCCAGCCGCCAGTCACAGTTTTGAAAATGCGCGCGAATCTGATTGTCTCTTTCGAGCGGACCCCGTCCCGTATTAGTAATAATACTTGTGCGTCGATATCCACTTTGAAATCTACTTTATTTTTGTGTACATAATTATTTAATTGTTGTATTATTTAAAAAATTGACTAATTCAATTTTAAAAACATCTTGTTTTGTGTGTTTACGTATGAATTTTAAAACTTTTTTTTAACAACACTCAAATTGTCGACACGTGGCTTATCTGAAATTGATATTGAAGCAATGTTAGATTCGGAAAGTGTTTTTGAAGTAAGTGATGACTGATGACGATACAGATATTGTTTTTGTTGGGCGTTATGAAAGTTATGTCTCAATCCCGTCAGTTCAGCCAACAACTTCTTCTGCTGAACCTTTGACTTTGCCATCTCAACCCAGCCGGCCCTCTAAATTCAGAAACCTATTCGTAATAAATTCGCAAAAATACCGAATATTTTCTGCGTAAACCAAATTTTTGCGGTTGATTGCCGCCGTGACCGGTTCTTAAAATTTAGATATTCGTAGTAAATTTGTAAAAATACTATACATTTCCACGTAAATCGAAATTTCGCAACCGAATCCCATCTCGGCCGCCCCACCAAATTTAGATACCTATTTGAAATAAATTCACAAAAATACCATATTTCCGCGAAAATCGAAATATCGCACCGGATTTCCTTTGCAGGCGGCCATTCTAATTCGGGAATTAGAAGTAAATTCGTAAAAATACAAAATTTTCTGCGTAAATCGAAATTTCGCAGCCGAATCACGTCGTGGCTGGCCCTCTAAATTTAGATACCCGTTTGATTCACAGAAAATACGATATTTCTGCGTAAATCGAAATTTCGCGGTAGATTTCCGTTGCAGGCGTCCATTCTAATTCAGATGTTCATAGTATTCGTAAAAATACCCACCATTTCTGTTTAAATCAAACATTTGTGGCCGTTTCCACAGAGGCCGGCCCTGTGAATTCAGATATTTCGAGTAAATTTGTAAAAATACGGTAAATTTCCTCGAAAATAGAAATTTGCGGCCGATTTCCGCCGCAGCCGGCTCTTTAAATCCATATAATCGAAGTAAATTCATAAAAATACGGCATTCCGCTGTAAACCAATTTAGATTTATAAAATAATAATACGAATTAGGTCGATATCAACCGCATAAATCAACGTTTTAGGGGTCGACCATTAATCACGTGAGGCTCCAAAGGGGGGGGTGGGGATTCGGAAAAAATCACGAAATATCACGACGCGGGGGCGAGGTAAAATGAGATATCACGTGTATTTATTTTTCGTGATAATATTCTGAAAATTTCAAAATACTCGTGATTTTGGGGGGGGGGTTAGTCTAAAACCTCACTACATATCACCAGGCGGGGGGGGGGGGTTAAAAAGTTGCTAAAAAAACATCACGTGATTAATGGACGACCCCTTACGGCGATTTACTGTCGTAAAATGTCAATCTTATTAATGCAAATTTATCAGTGAAAACAATATAAAATAATTTCACAACATAAATATCAATAAAATGTTAACTATAGAAGTATCTATAAACTAAAACATCTTTTAAAATTCGATAAAATTAAAGATGTTAATGTTATTATCAAGCTCTGCAAGTATTTTAGTGTATATTTTTGTTACAGCTGTTTCAGTTTACAGTTTGAAAATGGTTTTGCAAACATTATAACATTATCAAATTAAATTTTAATTTAATTTAAAAAAAAAAAAAATAAAAAATGAAATGGAGTTCTACGAATTAAACACAAAAACAATTAATAAAAATAGAGCATTGGCGCAGTAGCCCTTCTTGACGCGTCTCGTATTTCACTACACGAGCAAGTAGGTATCTATATGTTACGTCATACGTCGCTATCGGCCATGTTAGAGATTGCTTTGTTTGTTGATATTCACGGCGTGTTTATATTAACGCAATAGAGAACTCCAGTCCAATTTTTTTATTTTTTTTAATGAATAAAGACCTTCAAACTTAAATAACTGCATTTTTATTTTTATTTTTATAGTTAGTTTTAATAGTTAAAATAATTGTCAAAGTTTTAATTTTTAAAGACTCCCAGAAACGCACCGTATCTATGGTGGTCTTCACCAACCGATAGTTTTTTTACTTTTTAAGTTGTCATTTTGAATCAATGATGTTATGTCGCGGGAAATTTCCCTAGATCTAGGGGAGAAAAATATTTTTTAGGGATAAGGGAAATCAGGACAAAATCTAGGGAAATTTCGAACTCTAGCAAAATTTTTATTACATATGACAATATTACTGGTATTATTTATATAAATATATATACGTATATATATTTTTTGGAATTCCTATGAATCTTAATTATTGTTCATGTTCATGCAATGTTATTTTTAACACTGTGTTCAAAAAGTGAAGGTTATTGCCACCTAGCGGTATATTTTGTAACTTGACTGTTTGAATTACAGATTACAAGCTACGGCCATAGGGCCGCACTGTTTTTAAGGATAGACGATAAAGCATATTTCTGGAATCTGTATATTATTTAGATTTAACAATGGTGGTTGTTTTGTTTATGTGTGGAAACGTGCAGTTATAAATAGGACAATTTCAGTTAAAAACGAGCGCTCTTAATAACGTGGATCTCCTGTAAACAGCTAGCATTATCTAGCGAGTGGTCAAAGTGGCCAATTAAGTGTTTTTGTTCGGGTCGGGAACAAATTTATAGTAAAATGTGCCGTGAAATAAACTAGAAGATTTCCTACGTGAAACCATGTTTTTCTTGAAGTCTTTCTGCTCAATTACCCATTTATAACACACTGACAACTCAAAATGATATTAGGGAACGTACCCATACTACGTGACACGTTCGGGGGGAGGGGGGGGGGGGGTCTTCAAAATACCACTCTTGGTACAAATGAGCGGCGGGTTGCTTATGATTTTTATTTTGCAAAGTGTTTTTTTTTAATTTGGAATTCAGTTTCTAATTCAGTGGTGAGTGTATTCGTACTTTTAATTTTTTGTTTAGTGTTTTATTTGGAAAATCACGGTATTATTAGTATATTTACCAAGTTCCGATATCTTTCCAATTAATTATCATATTAATTAACATATAACAGGATTAGTGTTACACAATCGGGTGGCTACGTAGGTAATTGCGTAAATGTGAAATTCTAGGGAAATTTCACTTCAAAATCTAGGGAAAAAATTTTTTTGGGCAGAACATCCCTGTTTGAATGAAGAACCAGTGATGCCAACTTAGCAACTTTATAGCTAGATCTAGCTATTATTTGATGTCAGACAGCTACATTTTAATGAAACTTGTAGCTAAACTTTTTAGCTACTTTTTATAGCAACTTTTCGTCATTGTTTGATATTTCGATTTCGTCATGAGAGAACATAAAACGCTACGTCGTATAGTTAAAAGTAAAAAACAAACGCGACTCTATGGTCATAGACGCTATGGTATAAGTGGCGTTGGCCGGAAAATCCCCGTTTCCTGCTGCACTAGCTCTCCCTTTTTGGAGTACAGTGCCACAATCTTTGATATTTCTATGACATATTTGTTCACAACTAGCGACACCACCACCGGAACAGATAACTTTGTGGCACTGTAATATTGTTCTGTGCGCTAGCTAGCTACGACAGACAGAATACAACCAAAATAGTACGCACTACTCTTATTCTACCTTGTGTTGTTTTGTTTTATCCAAATAAACCTGGAAATAAAACGATTGTCAGAATTTAGAAGATTGGGGGGGGGGTTAAAAATTGCAAAAAGTTGGTCACGTAGTATGGGTACGTTCCCTTATCTACTTACTGTAACGTTTAGCTACTTCTAGCAACTTTTTGGGGTAAAAAAAACTGGCAATCTAGCAACATTTGTAAGATGTCTAGCAATTTAGCATAGAATCATGGCGGAATGCTTTGTAATGACTTTTAGGTGTGAGGTGTGTTTTTTATTCAAGATTAACTGCTTTTAATATAAAAAAACATTGGTAAAATGTCCACATTTCACCGCTACTGTTATTGTATTTAATCGAAGTGCAATATACAAACAATAAATCATCTCTTTCATTGCAAATACATGTGACGTCGTGTTTTGTGTCAGGCGTTCCTTTGTAGGTGCATTGTTTTATGTATAATACATACAGAAACACTGGTATTTATAATACACTGATCATGACGAGTGTGTAACAACTTGTATAAAAAGCCCTACACTAAAAACAATTTGAAAATACATAACCAAATGTCAAAACATGACATGACTTTAACCTCAAATAGACAAAATTTATTGCAGATTGTCCGCAAATATAGCCCTTTTCGTAAATTGTTGAGGGCCTAAATTATGTTTCAATAAACACAATAACTATTATTTATCTAAATCTCTATAAACAGTATGGAAATAAACCAAAAACACGAAATGTTGAATTGCATAGGTACGTGTGCACTTCAAGTCATTTCAAATGTCAATACAATACAATACACACTATCACCAGGTGACAGGTTAACAGTGACATCACCGTTAACCATTTCAGTAATGCCAACTTAACGCTGTGTTTTGAGAAGAGGTTTAAAAATGCACTTTTTAATAATTTTTTAAAAATTCTTCGTTTAATATTATGAAATAAAACTTATATATTCAGAATCAGCATTTCTTGGTCTATATGGACATATTTTTTTAAAGCCATAATATTTTTCACTGGAGTTCCTTATTATAACGTTATCTTCATTTCAGTTGATCTCAAATGAATGTTTATTGATACTTCGATATTGGAGGATGATGTTATCAAGATTTATTAATGTTTTTAGGATTAATCCAGACAACGATTTTGTTTTCTAAAAGGGTCTTTGTAAAAATGACATTCGAAAAAGAAAGTGCCGCGTGGGGGCGACTGCTTAGGTATATTTTTTTAGCGGTTAAAAGGTTGACGGACCCGAAGAACAATGTCGGATGTGCGATTTTGAATTTTTGCAGTAGAACTTTTTAAAGTATCATTTCTGCATGTTTACTGTTTTTGGCATCAAGAAATGTAGTATTGTTTTGATCTTTGATACTTCATCTCATTTCATTAAAAAAATCCGAAAATACAGACTTACAAACTAAGCCAACAGAATGATTTTCAATTTTTGTCAGATCCAACATTGTTCTTCGGGACTGTCTATATACATTGGCACTTAGCTGAACTTTTTGACACTAAACGGGAGTTAATTAGTTAGTGAGGTCTTTAGTCATATTTGAACCACTTTCGTCTCTCCAAGATCAAATAGAATAAATTGATTTTTTCCATTTGATCTCCATTTTCCATTTTTATAGTGACGAAAAAATTCTGAAATCTTAAGTATTTTCAAATATTAATTCGGTTTTAAGAGTTAACTCTAACAGGCAAGTCTGTTAACCCATAGGGGCAACAAGAAACTTCATTAAATATTCATACGGTTTTAAGAGTTAACTCTAACAGGCAAGTCTATTAACCCATGGGGGAAACAAGAAACTTCATTAAATATTCATATGGTTTTAAGAGTTAACTCTAACAGGCAAGTCTATTAACCCATGGGGGAAACAAGAAACTTCATTAAATATTCATATGGTTTTAAGAGTTAACTCTAACAGGCAAGTCTATTAACCCATGGGGGAAACGAGAAACTTCATTAAATATTCATATGGTTTTAAGAGTTAACTCTAACAGGCAAGTCTGTTAACCCATAGGGGCAACAAGAAACTTCATTAAATATTCATACGGTTTTAAGAGTTAACTCTAACAGGCAAGTCTATTAACCCATGGGGGAAACAAGAAACTTCATTAAATATTCATATGGTTTTAAGAGTTAACTCTAACAGGCAAGTCTGTTAACCCATAGGGGCAACAAGAAACTTCATTAAATATTCATACGGTTTTAAGAGTTAACTCTAACAGACAAGTCTGTTAACCCATGGGGGCAACAAGAAACTTCATTTAATTAAAAGATATTTTTGTAATAACCCAAAGACAAAATGAATGCACAAGGTCGACACTGCAATTGCAGTGCTTCTACCATTCACAGGCACAATTCTTCACCACTGCTGGACTCTGGCCCCTAGGGTTAGCCAGGCTCCATCAATGTTTTTTTTACGATTTGTGTCTTTAGCCCTTTCCGGCCAGCTTCATACGAGCGTGACTTTGTCTTTAAAAAAATCTTGACAGCAAATAAATCTGTTTTTGGGAACCACACCGGAGTCGATCGAACGTGCGAGAGCTGCTTATGCAGGGTACCTTTACTAGTAAGTCGCCCAGCCCCACGGAATCATAATTAAGAGCTTTACTGGTGAGGCCCATCAAAATTCGGACATTTTTTGCCGGACGGAAAGAGTTAGAGGCCAATTCCGGCTATTCTTTAGACAAAATTCATGTTATTTATGATCTGCAACTCATTATTTTTCTATTCCTTTTATTTGCAGGCTGAAATAGAAATTCAGGGAGCCCCCATACAGGCCTTCAAAGCACTTCTACGATATGTTTATTCAGGTAAATTAATATGTCAATGCTGATCGCTGACATTTATTATTCATGAATAGTTTGAAAAGTACATATTTGCAATTTGGGTGTTATTTCAGGTCATATGGCACTCTCCTCTCTGCGGGAAGATAATGTCCTAGACACCCTTGGCTTGGCACATCAGTTTGGTTTCCAAGAGCTAGAGACAGCCATATCTGAATATCTTCGCCAGGTTTTGGCACTTCGAAATGTTTGCTCAGTATTAGACGCAGCCAGGTAAACTACCAAACTAACATTTTGTTTTTTTATATCAATGCCTCTGTTATCTTTGACTATTCTATGTGGAAGGTCTTTTTGAGGAGAGAGATGAGTTTTGAAGAGGCCCATGTTATAGGATGCAAAAATCACGCATACCTTCTAATCTTTCCACGCTGTTGAACTCAAGAACTTAGAATGTCTTAGAAACGACTCATTCTCATGTGACAGATGTCAATCGTGTGCAATTCTCGGGCATGTATTTGGTGTGTTTCCCGACTATGCACCGGTGCCAAATTACGCCAGTTCATATACCGTTAGAACAAGGACAGTATTCCCACTGTTGTAAAGTTAGTTTGGGAATCTATCAAACGGGCCACCCGTTTCTACACTGAATCGGGAGTCTTAATATTAGAGTTGAAACACATTTGTATCCGATAATTATAAAAATTAAAAATTAGCATGTCTTTCTTCCAGGCTTTATGGTTTAGATGGTTTAACAAAAGTATGTCACAATTTTATGGATCGCCATGCGTATGAAGTTTTACAACACGAGTCTTTTGTCAACATTTCCATTGTGAGTTCCATACTATCGTTTATTTAACTAAAATAATTTCATTGAAATCATGTACAATTCTTATATGCTCTGTGCCCCTAAAAATCCCATTTGTACATTTTTGAATTTGAATACCGATTTGCAAAAAGTAGCTTATAAAATGTTTATTTTTCTTTTAGGAATCATTGCAAGAATTATTAGAGAGGGATTCTTTCTTTGCCCCTGAAGTAGAGGTATTCCGAGCTGTTTGTAACTGGTGCAAAGCAAACAAGCCGACCTCTAAAGAGAGCGAAATTCAAACTCAAGCTGTCAGTATTCATAACCTTTTTATGTGTCAAATATTTCGTATGTTACATATTTTAATTTTTGGATCATTTATATATCACAACAAATAAGATTAATAACTAGTGACTTACAAAAACGGAGATAAACAACTCAGATTAATAACTAGTGACTTGCAACAATTAAAACTTAAGTACATAGTGATTTATTTACTTCCAATATATATTTTTTTAAATGTTGATAAATTTTTGCAGGAAACAATTTTAAGATGTGTAAGGTTGCCTTTGATGTCTTTGAAAGAACTCCTGACAGTTGTAAGACCGTTTTCTCTAGTAACCCCGGACATGCTTTTGGACGCCATACAAGAGAAGACCCACACTAATAATATGACTTTGAAACATAGAGGACAGCTAAGTGAGTCACATTCACCTTTTAATTTAATATGATGTCACCTTGTTTTTTTTTAATTAAAAAATTTTGTATGTCACTTTTATGTACCTGATGCCATAAATCACATATCATCTGAAGGGGGGTCACTAGGGTACCCCATTGATCGCGGAGAGATTGCGTCTGTTAAAATTCCTTTTTCCCGTTCCTGTAACACTCACATATTAGTTACTACCTACTGTTTTAACCGGACATGGCCTTTCTTTACCCAGCGATCAGTCAAGAATTGCTAAATGGTAAAAGAAATAGTACGAAATCGAGTATAACTCAAATAGATATTATTGTATCCCTTTTCATTAAAATGTACCTTTACAACAGCACTCGCCGGCTAGTTTGCAGTGAGAATTTTTTTTGATCATGAAGAAATGGTTATCTGGAGGGGGGAAGGAAGAGTAATTTTGTTGGAATTAGAAAATATTAATTTATGCAATTACTTAAATATAGTAATGGATAAAATCTTTTTAATGCGATCGATTACTGAATATTTTTTCTAGGATTACCTACACTATAGGGTATTTGATGTAAAAAAAAAAATTTGATTTCCTACGAAAATCTCATTTGGGGGGAGTGTACTACCTCCCTTCAGTCCGGGAGGGTTAACAAGAGAATCATTCCTAAGGGGCCGGTATTGCAGTTGCTTTTTATTTTTAAGCCCGGCTTAATATTTTCATATTGTTATCGGGTAGGAATTCTGACAGCCCAATCTAACTCATAACGCTTTTGAATATACTGAAAAAAATTGTCACAAACACATACATAATCACAGTTGTTTTATTTAAGTTTGCTGGTTTGAATTTTAACAGTTCCCGAAGAAAATGTCGCCACAACCAAATATGGCTCAACTGTGATATTGGGGGAGATGAGGACCGCCCTTTTAGATGGCGACACCAACAAATACGATATGGAGAGGGGCTACACGCGCCACGCCATCCTGGAGGGCAACGAACACACTGGGATTGTTGTCAAACTCGGCACACAGAGTATTATTAACCACATTAAAGTACTATTATGGGACAGGGATATGAGGTTTGTCATTTTTTACTATACAATGATCTCAGTGTGATCCGTAAATAATATTTTCCATTTATCAAAACTTTCTAAAATACTACTGTATACATCTTTCACCCTTTCCAATTAAAAAGTATTTCATAACCTTAAAATCGCAATTGACAATAAAAGTTGTTACAAATAGGATAAATTAGACAATGATTGACCGCAACTAGTGATTGCCCTCGCTCACTTTGATTGTCCTTTTCTCATTAACGTATGTAAATATTTCACCAAAATCTTAACAGATGTCTATTAGTTCAATGTGAATCGACAAACTGCCATATCGACAGAGAGAGCCACCTTTTCTGAGGATTCGTGTATATATATTTGTTTATGCGAATACCACACAAGAGTCCCAACTGCTCCCAACCGCCTGGAGCCAGTGCGACTGGCATCCTCAATCGGGGTATGTTATGAGGCTGAAGGTAATAGAGGAAGGGGAAGATACCTGGCTATTCAGATCCGGTCACCAAACACGGCTAAAGCCATTTCCACCAATGTTTCAGCTCTGAATAGTGGTCTTACACCAGGGCTGTAAAAGAAAGTATCTTCCACTCTGGAAAATGCTGCAAAAATACCTCATATTATTTTAAGTGGTTAAATTAAATCAAATTTACTTGCGCACGCCAGGATTTGAACCATGACCTTGGGATTGCTAGACGAGAGCCTTACGCCTTTCACCACGGAGACCATATTAAAAGTAATATAGTCTATGTAACTTCAATACCGCGCATGAGCCTATAACTTAAAAATAGGATTTTTGGCACTTTCAGTTGAACAGTACAAGCCGCATTAATTGGTGCTTTCAAATTGTGATATTGACCAATAGATTGCTTGTGCACGATTATAGACAATACCCCGAGTGAACCATCCCCAGTACAAATGAAAGCAAGTGCGCATATGTCTCTAGATATTTTTTTTATCCCCCCTGAATAATTTTACAAATGGTTCATCTGCGGTGTTGGATTTACACCGGCGATATCATACTTTGCCAGGTGGGTCAAAGTTTTTTCAATTTTACAGATATTTCTTGTACCTAAATATTATCAGTGCCGGTTTTTATTAGTGGCGGTTTTCTCTAAAGTGCGTTGGTGCGCTGAACCCCCATTAAAAAGATGATAAAATAAAAGAAACTTGTTTTATAATCATATACATATAATATTATTATGAAACAAGTTTGTTTTATAATAATATACATTTTTTTTTTTTTTAAATACACATACATATAACAGATTTACTTAAGGAAAATATAGGTTCTTAAAAATATTTACAAATAAAGTAATTTCTTGATAATGAATCTACCCAATTTATAAGAGAAAAACATTTCTCGTGTTTAAATTGGGGAGTCGTGTCATTACAGAAAAAAGATAAAGAAATAAGATATACTTTCTTTTTTTTTAAATTAAGAAACAAATAAACTTATGAATAATAACAAATATTAATAAAGAAATATACCAAAGTAGCAGTTACTAAAATTAGATATACATGTAGTATAGATATTTTAAAGTAATAATAATGAAACAAATAAACTTATGAATGATTATACGACATATATGACATATAATATTATTATGAAACAAGTTTGTAATCATTATAAAACAAGTTCATAATCACATTATAAATAGGGCTCCTTTAAAATCCGTATTTAAAACTCGCGCCACCGCGTCGAAATCGGTACCTATTTCCATTTTGTGCGTGATGTGTTCTGCACAAAATTCTCTATAGAAGAATATCCTGGCCCATACAGATCCCTCTGACGATGATTTTAACAAAACTCTGCATTTCTTTACCAAATTCATGCACGCTTGGTGTGCCGATCACGAGTTAAGTGATACCACGTGATCTCCGATCTTTCACGAGCAGTACCAATCGAGTTTGTCGCAAAATGACCATTGATTGCCTTTGCACCGGATGAAGCTATACTTGAAATCCTATTTAGATTAATCTTTACTACAAATTGGTTTATATTATGAACATCAAAAAATATGCTATGGATAAATTGAACCTTTTACTACCTTTTATATGGATTGGAATTACAATAAAATTATTATTTATGTAGCAAATATAAGCGTAAACTACTAAAGAAATGTTTTTTCATGACTTAAGTAACTATGAAGTAATATGAGAAACAATTTTTTAAAAATACCCCTTTATGGCTAAAACTGTTTTTGACCTTTTTATGATCTAACTTTTTTTCATTCTTATAAAATTATGCACAAAATAAATAAAAACCACTTTGGCGCGTACTTGCCTCGTGCAAAAAAGACACTAGATTTTAAATTTTGAAGGCGTGAGAATCAAAATATTTCTAGCGTTTATATTCCTTTTTTTTATATTATTTTCGGCAAACGTCGCATTGTCAAGTCGCTAGTTATGTAATTTTGTGTTGAACTTACTTCAGTATTGTTTTGGATATCAAACTGAAAACGGTTGCGTTTATAGGTTGTCGCTAATATTCTATCATATTTAAAAAAAAATCGCTGAATACAGTGTTGTGTACATAAAAAAATAATGCTAATAATATAAATGAAAAAAGGTTGGAAATTGAAAATAAAAGGCCTCTGCGTCCACTTATATATTCTACATAATTATTCTTGTTGTAAAAACATTAATAATTAGCAACATGCATTGCTGTAAAAACATTAAACAATTTAATTCCTCTAAATATAAATTTTGATTAGATATATCTTCTCTTGGGTTTCTGAACTCCCTGTTAAAAAGACCACGAACCGCCACTGCATATTATTGATAATAAAACGAACTAAATAAGTGTCTCCTATCTTCAAGTTGTTTATTTATGATTTTTATTGAATCACTAAAGTAGACAATCGCTGATATTTTTGTGAGCTATTACTAAGAACAAGGGACCAATTAATGTAATTTTTTTTGTTCATTTAAAAAAATTGACATTTAGATATGGTGTAATATAACACTGGTCAACAAAATTTAAAAAAAAATTTGGTGCCGAAATACCATTGATGGATTTGTATTTAGGTGTACTTTGGCAATACTAAATAATTTTTCCTTTTTTTTTTCCTACGTGTAGTTTTTGATCTACCCTCTGTTTTGAGTTTTGGCTGCAATTAGCACTTTCGTGTGTGCATTTTGCTATCTTATCAGTACATTTATATAAATAAATTTATTTTCATATAATGTCTTCATCGCGAAGAAGTTGTCTCAATGATCCATATGTGTTTTGTTATATTTGTGGTGAATATACAGTAAAAAAAATCAGGAAATCCATAATGGAATTTATAAAAAGTGCCTACTTTTCGTATTTTAAGTTGAAAATTGTGGATGAATTCAAGCCGTGGATACCCCAGAATGCTTGTAAAATGTGCTATGAACACTTGAGACAGCGGGTCGGTGGTCAAAGAAATCGTATGAGGTTCGGAGTGCCTATGCAATGAAAAGAACAAAAAAATCACTACACTATTACTAAAAAAAAAAAAAAGTTTGAAAAAAAACCACAATTTTTTTTGTTAAAGCGGGTATTTTCGATGGCCCATATAAAGAATATTAATAAATTATATGGACTTCTTAAGTTCAATGAATAATTTGGAACGACCTGCGTGGATTTCGTTTGTTAAGATACAAAAATTTTTCTTGAAAATCACAAGTCAAGTAAATACACTGAAATTGTAAACGACATGTTAGATAACTTTAAAAACTTAGGATGTAATAAGTCCATTAAAGTGCACTACCTACACAGTCATCTTGATCAATTTCCAGAGGATCCTGGATCCTATAGCGAAGAACGAGAGGAGCTATTTTACCAGGACCTAAAAACTATTGAAGAAAGGTACCAAGGTCGATGGGATCAGAATATGATGGCTCAACGATGGGGTGCAACGTGATTGTCCCACTACACCTCATTCAGGAAAATCGCGATAAAGAAAGTTATTAAGACCATAATAATGTAATAAATGCTGTTTTTTACGTAATTTTATTTATATATGTACAAGTCAAAATCTAACAAACTATACGTAGGAATCCAAAATTTTTGCTATTGTTGTACTGAGTATAAGGTCTTAAGTTAAAAAAAAATACAGTTACTCGGCACCAAAACCACTGTTGACCAGTGTAATCGATGAAAAGATTTGATATTTAATTGATTAAATATTTTGCCACTATTTATTGCTTTGTAGTATGTAAAAATCTAAAACTACAAATCCATTTAAAAATCAAAATTTTCCTAAGCTGGCAATCATTACCTATTTTACCACTATTTTCTTGGAATAATACTATTTCTTCGGCTCCTGTTTGTTTGCGTTGTCTCATATGATTCAATTATTTTTCAGATCATATTCATACTACATAAAGGTTTCAGTGGATCAAAAGGACTGGGCCTGCGTAATAGACCACTCAACCTGCTACTGCCGCTCCTGGCAACACCTTTACTTCAAACCAAGGGTCGTTCAGTACATCAAACTTGTCGGAACCAATAATACCGTCAATAAGGTAATAAATGTATTATACTAGCAGTTCTGTGAAAAGTAAACCTCGCATCCAAAATAGTATGTTTTTAATTTTCTCTTATTTAATAAAATCACAACCAAAATTTCCTCTGAAATCATTAGATTTGAAAGTAGGTACTTAAATACCTACCTACTTAATTTTAAACTATATATATTTTATGTAAAAAAAAACAATTATTTAAAAAAATTCATTTCAAGTGGGTGATCGACGTACGAGCCTATACCGCAGTTTTAAAAACTGTCGGTTTTACTCGCGGCTCGCTGGTGCTGATCGACTAGCGAGTAAAACAGTTGTATCGTAGTCGAATTGAGGTTAACATGTCTTGTTCGGAGTCTGAAGCTTTCTGTTATCTTGGTATTATAGCATACGGATATTCTGATCCTAGTTTGAATTTTAATCCTTATATCATTTTTAATACTAGTAATTTTTTAATTTTTTATTTATTGCTTCTTTACAATTAAAATACATTTTTAGCATGTAATTATTAACCCCACTAGGGTTCGTCTGTATCGGGGTTAATAATTTCACAATTTAATAAAAATATCACACGTAAATATCGGTCATCAAACAGTTAAGTAAAAGCAAATTAATAAAATTTAAAAATAAAATGATAAACAGTGGAAAATTATAACTGATAAAAATATATGAATTAACAAAAAAGTGTTGAGAGATCAAACAAAATGTTATCATTCATTATTTCATTAATTCATACCATTTTCAACAATAGATAAAATTAAAAAATATATATCCTTAATTTTTTTTTTAATTTGTGTTTAAAATAACTTAATGAAAAAACAAAGATTTATAAGTGCTTACATTAAAGCGAATTTTTCTTATACAATAAAAGTGACTATCAAATAATTATGAATAACTGGCGGCTTGGCTCGCCAGCCGTGATCGACACGCAGTTTTGAACGACGAGCCGAGTAAAAAATCAAGCAAACATGACGAGCCACGAGCCAGGCTCGTCAATTCACAAAACCGCGGTTTTGCAATGATACACCGGCGAGCTTTACCGACGAGCTAAGACCGCGGTTTTACTCGCCCGTCGATCAGGGCCTTTACAAGTTGTCCAGAGAAACTTCACTAATCACAATGACAATTATTTTTTCAAACTTTCTTCTGGTAGGTAGGTACCATAATATGGACAAAATGCAAATAAGAAAGTCCAAATAATTAGGAGGATTTCATATTTGAAAAAAGAATCTTTACTGAATTATTCACATGACCAAAATCCATAAACAATTTTTTTTTCTTGTAGGTATTCCATGCTGTGGCTTTGGAAGCCTTGCACACACAAAAAATTCCTCCATTACTAAATGGCATGGTCTGCCCCACATACAATGTGGCAACATTGGATTTGTGTGCCACCGTTTTGGAGGGAGTAAGGTGAGTTTGACTTTTTTTCAGTTTGTAATCGCAATACTTCTGTTGACATTGAAAGTCGAAATCCTGTAGACTTCTAAAATCTTCACACATATCTAAATATCTTCATACTTTCATTATGCTTGCAACATCTCTAAGATTTTTGAAAAAATAATTTTGTTTATGTTCTCAATTTGTATAATTTGCAGTCGATCTCGCAATGCCCTCCTGAACGGCGACATCCAGCACTACGACTGGGACGTGGGCTACACGTGCCACCAGCTGGGTTCGGGGGCTATTGTGGTGCAGCTAGCGCAGCCCTACGTCATTGGCTCCATGCGCATGCTGCTGTGGGACTGCGATGATCGCACCTACTCCTACTACATCGAGACCTCCGTCAACGACTGGGAGTGGGAGATCGTGGCCGATAAGACGCATGATCAGTGCCGGTAACCAATATCTAATATTTCAACTCACTTTTTAGTAGATGTAACTCTTCCATACTTGTTGTTCAGAAAAGGAAGATGAATGAAATGTCATTAAGTAGATCTTCAAATTGATAAATATTCAAATTGGTAGACTTGTCCTAACATGATATCTGAACATCATTTTGACGAGCTGGAGGCAAACCACATAATCATATTTTTGGTACCAGGAAGGTTCAAGAACGCTTTGAATAAACTTAAGATATCAGTCATACATTGACTTGCCCGAAACAAACTCGAATTTTGTTTTGTTTTTATCCGATTTGGGATTTGTAGTATATTTTTTACGCAGCCAGTCATTAAGGTTGTTTTTTAAAAAAAAAATATGTCTAAATCAAATGCTTCAGTGACGCATATTTTCCAAATAATTATATAGTTTGGTGCCATGTGAGTTTTCTTCGTATCTTTTTTTAACCACTTGTTAACCACTTGTTAACCACTTGTTCCACTATTAACCACTTGGACCCATAACCTTGTTTTTAAGACAATGTAACATCACCAGACATACGTTTAACGTAAGAGGCTTACCTGAGTTATTAAATGAATTTATATTGATTTACTGTATTTTTCTTTTCCAGATCCTGGCAAGTTGTCAAATTTCCTCCACGTCCAGTCGTCCTCATCAAAATAGTTGGAACCAATAATTCTGCTAATGAGGTAATGCTGCAAGATGAGCAGAAGTTTCACTGATAGCTCTCATTTGAACAATAATACATATTGATATAAAATTATTTTATTGGTTTCCTTCTATGTCTCGCATAATCTGTGATTGCAATCTTGCCAAATCCTAATAGATTGCAATAACCTTCACACTGCTAGGGCATAAAATGCCCAAGAACCATTTTTGTATTGTTACTTAATATTCTTCTGTCTTCTAACCTTAGATTATTATTGCAGGTATTCCACCTTGTCCATTTTGAGTGCCCCGCTCAGGAGGACTCTCCCACGCTCAGCTTTTCCCCGCACCTGCCCAAGCCCCCGGGCACCCCTCAGAGTGGGGCGGGGGGGGATGGGGAGGCCGGTCCCTCCCCACCGGCAGCACTGCCTTCGCCCTCCCCTCCGCCCGCGCCCCCTCTGCCTCCCACGGAGACGGCCCTCGAGGCGGCAGAACTCAACCCCCAGTGAGAGGAGCTTGACACATGCCTGTCCCTGCTGGCATGGACTCTATGCACGAGACTGTGATAATGACAAACTCAATTCATTAGTGCTGCAAAGTGGCGTATATGCTGTACCTTAATAAATGCTAAAGCAAAGTTACTTTCCTTCCAAATCCTTATTTAAAGAAGCTATTATAAAGCCTTGTAGAAGGAAAGTGGAACGTTACCTATTCTCAAGTTAATATTTTACGTTAATTGAGAAGAGTCAATATATTACATAATATGTAAATCTTTTAGACTTTTTCTGTTTCTCCGCAGTCATTGAAGTTAACGCACACTACTACAACTGCATTTGTATTGTAGCTAATTAATAACTTTATGAGGCCAGAATTTTTTTCTTAATACTATCTCGGCATATAACTTATTGTTTCAATTAAAACAGTAGTCAGAGAGGATCTAATGCTGCAGAACTCTGTTTTGGAGTACTCCATTCATATTCATTTGTATTTTCTCTGGCTCTTGAAATGCACTGACTTAATATTTAATGCACTTGATCATGCTGTCTTCCCGAGATGTCTCCGAATTCTTCTTCCATCTGCTTGAACGTTGTGTATTCCATAACATTCTGAGCAATATTTTGACTCTTGTAAATTATTCTTTTAATTAAACTTATTCTGAAAAGATATATTGTTAATATTAAGTGAACCTAATACGTATTCATTTTGCTTTGTAAAGTTGTATTCACAATGTACATTTATTACTTAATTTTATTTATTTGCAATCGGTTTCGACACGTCCGTATCATTCACTAATGTTCTCTAAACTAACTTAAAAATTGGACACGTACAGGAATGATTAGATATTATTAGGTGAGGGTGATGGAAATGGTGATTTGGGGGGGGGGGGGTGGTGGGAGGAGTCAAAATAACAAGGAAACATGGTCAACAAAGGTGACATACAGGGTGCTGTTTTTTTTCACAAAATTTTTTTATTTCTAAGGTTTCTAAGGCGCACAAATTTTAAGAACACTGGTGAATGACACTGATGTGTCGAAACTGGAATCAAATTAATTAAATTAAGTAACACGTGTAGGTACATTATGAATGAAAAAAACTCTTTGAAACAAAATTTCTAGAAATTGTTACAGAGCCAAGAAATACAAAAAACTAATATGTATTCAGATACGATTTTAGATTTTCACGGCCAAAAATATTTTTGTTATTAGTGGGGTATTATAGCCGTGTTGCGCTACCTTCTTCTTTAGCCAACGTTTCGGACAGCGTTGGCTAAAGAAGGAGGTAGCGCAACACGGCATAATACCCCAAAAACTAATAACAATAATATGTATTCTCTCATTCTCAACTATTAATAGTTTGTGTTATAGATTTATAGGTAATGGCCTCGTATAATGACTTTTAAATAATCTTTTAAAGAGGAAAGGAACTTTTTGCTATTTACATGTTGTTGATTTAAATTGTTGTATGTACATCTAATATTAAACCATGATATGACAAATAATTAATAAACTGTGAATTGAATGGCTGAAGACACAAATACTCTAAAAGTATAATAAATAACATTGAAGTTAAGCATCATATTGGATAGATTTCAAAATATTATATTAACCATGTACAGTGGAAATTATTCAATATGAAAAATGTTCTGTTTCTTACCGAATCGCTACCAATCTTGTAACTAAGTTTAAATAAAATTTTGTTTTAAATTCTTAATTAAATAAGCTTGGTTTGGGTTAAGCTTGAATTTTGCACCATCTATACGGAGAGTGTCGATAAATCGTGAGATTAACTTGAAAGCATGTATTATTGTTTGTGGCTGCGCAGGCTCGGAATTCTGAATCACATAGATGCTCATGGCAGCCTACGGGTTAAGGTACCTGCTCAGATATTGTGCAACAGAATAGATTGATGTAAAGCATGGGCAACACCGTTGACTTCAGCTTTATTTTTAACATGAAACAAAATATTCTATTGTGTACGAGGGTAGATCAACAAGTACCCGTGTTAAGGATAAAGATGCAAGTTTTTCACAATTTTTTTAATGTTATCTTCTATTAGGTCGATACACTTTTCCGAATGTTTCTGTTATTCCTTTAACCCCCCAAAAAAATAAATTCGTCAAACTCTTCAAAATACACTTCCGTCTCTTTTTTCCCCGAGTCTTGGTCAACAGAAAGAAGTCGCAGGGAGCCAGGTCGGGCGAGTACGTGAGTCGGGTGGGTGCGGCAGCAATTCATAGCACAGTTCATGCAATTTGGCCGCGGCAATTCCAGATGAATGTGTTATAGTGGTGAAACAGTATTTTTGTTCTTAGTCAAATTCAATTTCTTATCGAATCGGTCCAATAATTCACTACGGTACTGCATTTTGATTGTTCTTCCTTTCTGCAGAAAGTCCATGAAGATTATTACCTTTGAATTGGTAGCCAATACTTTTCCAGCCAATGGGCCCATCTTTGCGTTCTTCGGAGTAGATTCATCCAGAAAAATCCGAGGTTTTGACTGTTGTTTGGTCTCTGACATGCAATAATGTATCCAGGTTTCATCAACGGTGATGACTCTATGCAAAAATTCCTCCGAATTTCGCTTAGAGGTCCAAATACTGCTTCGACATTGACAGTCGTATCCACTTGTTGTCCACCGTGAGCAATCGCTGCACCCATCGGACAGACATCTTTTTCACACTAACTTATCAAGTAAAGTATTTGTCCTTTTATTTTTATTTTTTTTATTTAGTACTTATCTTAAAAAAATAGAACATGTTACAATGTTACTTTTCCTCCATTAAAAGCATTTGCTTGTGGATGGAGGAAAGTTTACATTTTAAATATGTACAATTTATACAGTCAGGTGTTTCACATATGTACAGATTCACAGTTAATATACTGTTAATATGTAAAGCGTTAAAACACAGATCGCAATCAAGACCCTTTAACTAAAAGATAAAATCATTCACATGTATTCAGTAAGAAGTAAAATATGTAGGTATAATTTTTAGTGTACATTCGTGTGGTGATGGGGGAAGCAGCAATTTTCCCGTTGGTGATTTCTCTAAAATGCTTTTTGATGGAGTTCAACAATTGTACTTTGTCATTAATGCTTCTGATTTCTACTGGAAGGTTATTAAAGAAGTATTTTCCTTGGTGTGTATAATGGTGTTGGGCAAAAGATGTGTTTAGTTTGGGGCATACAAATACATGGGTAAGTCTAGTACGATTTTCAGTTATGAATGAGAATTTATCTTTTTCTTTTATAATTTGTGTGATTGAATTTTCGCAAATAACTTTTTAAATGTTGGAACTTTGAATTCTTCGAATACGCGTTCAGTGGGGAAGTCTGGAGGTTTTTTTAGTATAATTTTTATGAGTCTTTGAGCTATTTCTATGGGGGTCAGACTAGTTTTGTAAGCTGCTCCACAGCTCCCCATTCCATACGATACGTCCGTGGCCTCTGCTGCTTAGCGCATTTGGCGATCAGCGAGAATCATGTGGACCTTTTCAACAATGTCCTCCCTAAACACGTCTGCCGGACTACTGGCCGCTTCTCACCAAAAAGCAGATGTACGACCAGGTTTAAATTTGTTGAACCAATATCTCATGGATGGTGAACACATCAACTTCACTTTTATATCTTCACATGTTTTTCCATCCAAAAATAAAAAGCAAATTACGGATCGATATTGCTTTTTATCCATTTTATCGAGAAACACAAAACACGTTTGATACAACTGGCTGCCAAATAAAAACAACCCTATAAATCATTCTGAAATTTAGTATGATGTTGTTTGATAGATGGCAGTACACGACGGTAAAGTCAACTCCCCTCAGCAACGTCATCTGTCTTCAAACACGGGTACTTATTAATCCACAAATGTATGTAACGGTTTCAATTTTAAACTGGATCAATTGTTGAAAGGGTTAAACATTTCACTTATTATGTACATAATAACTATCATTATCTATTAATTATTGAAGATGTATTATTACAGCATCAAGTACATTGTGCAGTGATTTTTAATACAAAAATAATTCTGTCCCCATAGTTAAATATTTAATGGTTTCCACTTTAATTTCATATTTTACTTTAAAAGATAGATGTAATTTATTCTTCAATGATGTATAGCTAGTTTACTAATTTTCTGCTCATCTTTATTGTTTCCCTACATTCCCAACATTCTAACCTACAAGGATACATATCGACTATTCTGTATTGATTCATGCAAAGTCAGTTTTTAGTTTTTTTTTTTTTTATTTCAGTTAAAAAAATATTGCATTTTATTCTGGAAGCTTTTGTTTTTAAATTTACCAGAGGGTTTTGAATTATTAATTTATGTGTGTATCTTGTTATTTTTAATATTAAGTGCATACATAATTGCTTTTTTCACCATATCACCACTATATTTGTAATGCAATTGCCATCTTGTGATTTTGTATGGATTTTGATGAGTGGGGCAGTCGCAGCCCAGAAATTTTGGCAAGTGGTTTTTTCATTGATAAGAAAACATGTTTTTCTTCTTCTTCTTCTTGTGCCCTGTCCGTTCAACGGACGTTGGCTATCATGTTGGCTATGCGGACTTTGTTTACTGCAGCCCGGAACAGCTCCACGGTAGACTGGCCATACCACTGTCTCAGGTTTTTCAACCATGAGGTTCTCCTTCTTCCAGGGCCCCGTCTTCCGGCAATCTTTCCCTGCATTATGAGATGCAGGATCTCATACTTCTCTGAATGTCTCATCACATGTCCAAGATATTGAAGTTTTCGGATTTTCATAGTTTTAATTACTTTTCTTTATTCATCCGAACCATAACATCTTCGTTTGTAACCCTGTTCATCCAGCTTATTTTAAGTATTCTTCTGTAGATCCACATCTCGAATGCCTCAAGTCGCCTAATAAGTTCTTCAGTAAGCGTCCATGCTTCCATTCCGTAAAATAATATCGAAAACACGTAGCATCTGACCATTCGCATTCGTAATCCAAGGTTGAGATCATGACTGCAGAACATTTTTTTCATGCGGATAAAGGTTGCACGAGCTTGCTCAATGCAGCATTTGATTTCAACTGAAGGATCCCATCTATCATTTACATTGCAGCCCAAGTATACAATAATCTGTACCTTCTCTAGTTTTGTTCCAGCAATATAAAGATTTTCATCCAATGCGTTATTTTTGCTTATGAGCATGTATTTTGTCTCATTTATATTCAGTTCCATCCCAAAATTCTCACAAGTCTTCACTACTTGATTCAGCAAAAGTTGTAAATCCTCAATGTTACTTGATAGAAGTACTGTATCATCTGCATAACGCAGGTTGTTCAGAATCTTCCCATTTATAACAAGTCCTTGAGTAGCCTCTTGCAGAGCTTCATTGAATATAACATGTTTTTGACTTCTAATAATACAAACGGGGGATTAATTAGCTTGATTGTATTCCCCATATTTTGATTTGATTGAGTTAGATTTTTTTTGTTTTCAGAAGGGTGATTCCATATCTTTTGCGACATTGTAATGCGTGTTAATTCAGCCATATAAGACAGATTTTGACAATTCTCTTAAATGCAGTATTCTGTATGACGCTAACAAGTTAAATACTGAGCATGTGTTAAGACACCAACTCTTAATAGTAGTTACCCTAATGCCAGAGATGACAGCACATTTTGCCGTTTAAAATTATGGGAAAATTTGAATGTCATCTTGTACAAATAGTGAATTTTGTTTTTAAGTGGGTAATTTATCTTTAACACACGACAAGCGTAGAACAAGCCATTGAAAGCCATAGAAAATCACAGATTTGACTGCCTATAACAAACGCACGACAAACGCCTTCCGATATCTGACGAATTTTGCCTTTTTGTCTTAATTGTCTCATAATGCTGACTTCACTCAAAAGATACGGAAACACCCTTCTGATTAATGATTTAATTTTTTCTTTGTAACAAATTTATTTAATGTTTTTGCTTTGCTGTTTTATCTACTGGTAAACTGCATACATATTTATGTGTAGAACATACTGTAAAGCCGGATCCACATATGCGGCATTTGCCGAGTGCCGAGCCGATTATTTGCCGAATCGCGAGTTGTGGGGATGGATGCTCGTAAATTGCCGAGCATAGATTGTCAGTGCTCGCCTCGCTCGGCATGTTATCGGTTCCCATAAAAAAACTAGGCATTCGGACAAGGCCCGCAAGTATGTAAAGACATGCTCACTCAAGACATGCTGCCAAATGGCCAATACGAAGCCGAGTACTTGGCACTTGCCGATTAATCGGCACTCGGCAAATCCCGCATACGTGGATCCGGCTTTATGTTTTAATTCAAAGAAACATTTATGTCCAAGTCACAACTTGATAGGAATAAGTATGTATGTATAATACCATGTAATATTTTACATAGTTATGAATAAATTGTAGGTTAACTTTTAAAATTATCTAAGCTATATATTTGCATGCATGATTTTAAAATTTATATGTATACGAAAACTGTTAAATGTTGTACCTTGATTATGTATAATGTTTGCATTAAATTACGTCTAGTAAAATAAGATTGGCTTTGCCAAACGCATTTAAAAACTGCCATCAAAACTTCCAGTACCAAGCAATATTTTTATCCAAACGATTTCATACAAATGTTAGTGCATAGTAATTAGGAGATATTTCTTCATCCTGACAATATTAGACTTTGTTTTTCAACTTCACATAAAGTAATATTGAAACAAAATATTTTTAATCAATTTATGATAATTACGTCTCACCATAAAGTGATTGCTTCCTGCAAAAGTTTGATTTTTTAACCTCTCAGACCTCGGGCATGTTCTGACCAGAAGGTCAGAAAATTTCCACTTTGCAATAAAATCCAAAAAAATGGAATATTTTTTATTGTATCCGAAAACTAAAAACTGTTTTTGAAAGGTAATGAAATATGTTTTCAAATGTTATTATTAGAAATTATGAACATATCATGTTTGAAAAATTAAAAATTTAAATGCAAACATAAAATGTTTTAAAAATGGCTCACCTTACGTTTTTCTAAAATTACTAATAATTAAAAAAAGAAAAACACACAAGTTTTCTTGGACAAATGTATACTGTCACCTCACTCTTTTGTTGTTTCATAAAAAAATAATTCATAAAAATTTCTTAAAGTTTTATAAATTTTTCTCAAATTGCAATCAGAAGCTTTGGTTTCATAGAGGTACACATTTCTGTGGTTGACTTCTGGATTCGAATATAAAGGGTGGTATTTTCTTTTTCACACAGTTTAGATTATATTTCTCACCATGACAACTAGATACAACTATTTCTATGAGACCCATGTGAGCTGTTTCCAAAAATGAACAAATAAGCCTGAGGGGTTAAAGTTCTGTTAGGTATATTTATTATTCTTGACAGTGTTGTTTTGCCTCCGGAAGGCATTATCTAATCGTGGTAAACCGACTAAGGCAATTTATTTATGGAAAATCTTTGAAACAGACAATTACTTTAATAAGAACTAACCTAATATATATAAGATTTATTGATATATCGATAATAAAAATAATTTTTGGAGTTCTTCAAAATAATCACAAATACATTATTTTTTTATTGTTGGGTAACATCAAATACACAATGAACACACAAATTGCACAATTTTCTTTTATCATAGTTGTCTCATGTTGCCATCTAGTTAACTTTATATGTCTGGTCAATTGAGCAGATAAAATTATTTATTATTTAAAACTAACTTTGCGCGTGTGAATAATCATAGAAAAGCTGAACGATCTTGTGAATGAGCAACTTTTTAAGACAATTTCTTGCGGGCAAGGTATTTCCGTCAAGATCTCCATATTGTCGGTCAAGATTGTCATATATTGCCTATTCTTGTCTACCATATTGCCTGTCTTGATGGTAAGTTACTGATTTTACGACAATATTGCCAGGCTAAATCTATTTCCTTTTTGCTCTGTTACATATATGCATCTCTATTCGCCACTTACCCGCTACCGCAACTGTCATAATTTCGTGATTGATATTGAATAAATAGCTTCGCAATTTTTTTTCAAGTACATATATGTAGGTAATGAGTTTGGTGGAATTATTGCAAGAGATTGCTTTTTTGTGCTGTGAATTTGTCTTGTACATTATGGCAATCTTGACGGGTCACAACAATATATATACGGCCAACACCTCAAAACTATTGATGGCCAGGACGGCCTTGCAAAACCATTGATGGTCAAGACAATAGATCAGCAATGGGCAATATTTAACTTGCTCATTTTACCAGCACCTTTCCAAATATTATTACATTATGTTCATTCGAGTCAAAAACTATGTAATTAGTTTGTAAATAATATGCAGGCACCTACCTAATTTTAAACTAAAAGCCAATGCTGGTTCATGTATGTTTACTCAGGATTCCTCAATTATCTCTGAATCAGGCATTTTACAGTTTGTCAAATAAGAGTAGAAAATATATGAGGGCGCCACTGTTGATCAAATGGCAATACTAAACACATAACTCATGGTGTTAAAGTAAAGCTATGTAACCTACATTTTTATAAAAAATTAAAAAGGCATAATAGTGGAAAAAATATTTTTTCATTGCAGTATAGATACCCGCCGATCTCAAAATTAGAATTGCATATATGTATATTATTATTATGCCTTTGCAATTTCGTGTTAACATAATGAAGAATAACTATAATGTAATAAAATATAAAGCACAGTTTAGAAATTGCTCACATTTATTTAATACTAGATAAAGTACCTAGCGTTGCCTGGGCTTTAGATCATGACTCTAATTTTAGATCTGAATATATTTAACTCCTTCAGATCTAAAAGTAGTGTAACTAAACTCACCATTAGTGATTCTTTCTTTCTATCTATTGTTAAATTGAAATTTATGTTAAATTAAATTAAAGCAAATCGCTTTATAAATCACCTTTTAATCAAATTTATGTCATGAAGAAAAAATGTTTTTTTAAATGTGGTTTACTGTGGTCTATACATTCAGTGTCACTGCACTTCAAAAAAATATTTGACAGTTAAATTGGTGTTGCCAGTCTACAAATTTAGTAGTTCCAGTTTTTATATTTCCTACTCTTATTTGACAGACTATAATCGGGGTGGGTAGTGATTAAAAAAAAAATCATTCATTATTAATTTGAAAAGGAAATAATGTTGTATATATGTATAATATGTGTCAAATTGGCATCACAATTTGTAATCGCATCATTTTAATTATTTGGTATTTTGCTACGCTGCAGGTAATTAAACATGCAAACCATGGCGGTATACCCTCAACCATCAAATTGTTGCTAATTTTGTTTATAATATGGGTGCTACATACATTATTTTCTATTTGTTAAGAAAACTATTTATATTTGATTTTATTAACATAATTCACATTCCAACACATAACTGTTTTGTAATTATTTTTTTATTGTATAAATATGAAAGATTGGTTGTCAATGTTACTGAATAAATAATGAAATAATACATATTTTAGAATAAATGGCTTTTTCTAACACTCCCTCCTGAATTTTTTATACTTGTGTAAAACCGTGGAGTGCAGTGCGGCAAAATAATCTGGAAATTTATTCAAATGGTACTCAAAATGTTCATTACCGAATACCATTCGATGCCAATGGATGGCGTTGTTATGGGATAATAATAGAGAGACAATGCTTGCAATATTTTTTATGAAATTCATAATATTTTACTGAGAATGAGTTTGAACGAGATTGCTGTATTTGCCGCCCCCTGGTCATTTCATCCACAATGGGACTACTCTGCAGACTTATATTAACTTTACTTAATTTAACCTCAGGGGCCATTCATAAATTACGTCACATGAATTTCATGATTTTTTGACACTCCCCCCCCCCCCTCCTCGTCCCTGTCACGCATCTTCACATTTGTGGGACCCCCTCCCCCTACGACGTCACATATTATGCAATTTTTACATCTAAAAATAATCAAACAAAGTAGTTCAAAAACTTTTTGCTTGTGACGTCACAGAGCTGATGACCCCCCATACACCTTGTCTACTCCCCTAACCCCCTTAAGGTGTGACGTAATTTATGGATGGCCTCTTACTTTAGTGAACTTACATTTTCTGCAGAATCTTACAGAAATCTTAATTAAAATTTCAGAATATCAACAGGGAATAGCCCCTTTAAATTTGGAAGGCGGGTAGGGGTATGGCCGCCCGAGACCATTTATTGGATGACAAGTTAGGGGGCATACATTAATTACGTGAGCAGTTTTTCTTCCAATCTAGACCCCCCCCCCCCCCTTGGTGAGATAAATTTGGGCCATTTTGTATATTCTTTTCAAGTAATGTGAGATTTTGCTGGACCCGCCCTCCCCCCTTTTGAGCTCAGATAATTAATGTATGCCCCCTTACCGTACCGCTACCGTTACCACCATAGGTCACCTTGAGGGTTCGCTACGTTTCATAACTTAGCAGGGGTGCCCGGGTTTGTCTAGATCTTGGTGGCAGATGTGTTTACCCAATTACTGCGTGGCGGGCCAGATCGGGAAAGACTGGTTAAGGGAGACCTTTTGACCTCTCCAGCCAGACTTTCAACTCATTGCCTTGCATCACAGTAATAGGGGTGGATTCACATGTTTGTTACTCTTGGAAACATTAACCCTTAGGTTCCTACCCATTCCTCATACCTTTTTTTCTTCTCAGAACCCCTTCTTTTCTTTCTCTTTTAGTCCCCTACACAGTGTCTCCAAATATGACACAGGCCCTTAGGGATTTTTTCCTCAGGGCCTCCTGTGTGGAGCTAACATAAAAAAAATAACAAGCAAACTCTCCAGAATTCTATAAAATTGATTTCTCATAATAGGATTGTAATGATTCTTTACAATCATCTACTTTACGTAAAATTTATACAAATTTATAAAATATTATTTACGTTAAATTTATATAAAACATGGAGAAAAAAGCTTTGAATCTTGTCAGGAACTGTTTGCAGACAATTGATAAAATACACACCTATAATATAATATTTACAATAGAAAATTATTTTACTTTTTTCAAAATTGGCATTGATTTGTCGAGAATTCACACTATCCGTGATTTTTCACGGATCTGCGCTGGCTTTTAAAATATATAAGAACATGCTTGTAAAAAATAATTTTATTGCGCAAATAAAAAAATCGTCTATCTTCGTCTACGTAGAAATTACTCATTTGGTTTTTGGTGGTTTTTGATAATTCTCTTCAGTGTTGCCAACTTAACGGATTTCCCGTCATATCTGGCGGATTGGAGTGTCCCGAAACGGGAAAATTTTGTGTATAACGGAATTTACAGTATGACGGATTTTCTGGCGGATTCGAAAAAAGTGACAAATTACATACTTTTATAGGCGAAAATCGCCTATATTTATGGATTTATGGAGAAATTTTGATCCCTGAAATTCTCTAGCCACCCCCCCCCCCCCCCAGAATGGACGAAAATTTGTGTATCTGACGGATTTCTGACCGTTGATCCGTCACGATTTAGCGGGAACAAAGATTTCGAGTTGGCAACACTGATTCTCTTCTTTCACCTGATTTGTAAGTTTTCTATGGTTGTCAGAAAACATGGCAGAAGTTGAGGTAAGTTCTCACGTGCATTTATAAAATATTTGCCATAATTGACGTGATCAATTGTTAAATAGTTTATTTTTTACAGCTAGCTAAGGCTTTTAAAGACCTGCCTGTAAAAATCCAAACATCAAGTTTAAAAGAAAGGCGGCAAGTGATACAGGTTGTGTGCGACGTGTTGTCAAACCCCGGTAAGTTGTCATTTATACAAACTTTCAGTTACCAGTCAAGTATCTGACAAGCTTCTTATCAGTACCATATATTCATTTGCAGGTATCAATGAACAAATCATTAGAGGACTGTGTCGAGCCATCCAAGGGACTCTCCAACGATATCGAGATGCAACTTCACAATCTTTTGTGCTAAAATTGATTGAGAATTTGGTCAAACAGCACAGAGAATGGATGCTGAAGCACTTTGTTCCTGTGCTCGCAGACATTGCGGAACAGCACAAAAACCTTGTTCCATCGTGAGTGTAAAATTGAATAGATTGTACAATTTTCTTCGAAGCTAAACGTCAGCTAGATTTTTTTAGGTTAAATAAGTAAAAACATGGCTACAATTGATTGCATTGGTATCTTTTTAATGATCGATTCAAATATATTTTGTAAGAATTGTGCAATTTGCAAATTTTGTTAATTCCAATGTGTTAAAGTTACTAGTTACTTGACATGGAATTATTTAGAACAAAACAAAAATATTTTTAATGTGTGGGAAATAATGATGTTTTTACAGTATTTATTTAAATTGTGAAAATTTTATAGATCAAGCACCGGCCAAAGTAGTTTGTACGCTCTGAGATGGTCCTGCGTGTTGATTGAAAATGGCCTACTGAAAAACTTGGACCATGCGAGCCTTCCCTCCCTGGTGGCCTCTCAGGCTCTGCTCCTCACGGCAGTTAATGCCCACGGCAAAACCAAAAGAAACCACAAGGGGTACTATGCGGTAAGTCAATCATCTTTTAAATAACGAAGTAGTAGTAAAGTCGACCCAGAGAGAGCTCGTACACACATCATCGACGATCATTCTCTTCTTCTCACGTGCCTTTGCACAAATGAAAAAGATACTAGAATGATGACGTGGTTTACAACCTCTCTCTGGGACTAGTATAACTATATTTCATTATTTTATAAGTCATCATTTACTCTAATATCTTTGGTATCATTATGAATTAGGGAAGGTACCTAGAAAAAATAATTTGATGTTACCACTGAAGAGTTCCAATTTTAAAATAAATATTTCTATTAAAAAAAATTACTTCTCTTTTTTGGTGTGATAATTTTCCCTGAATGGATATAATATATGTATGTTTTAAGGTGAATATTTTTTGATAATTATTGGTTCATTGTTTTTGACTGGTTTAAAGACAAGGTTTTTCTTATTTACAGCTCCATTATATGTGGCAGAAGCTCGGAAACGACAGTGAAAAGATTTGGATGAAAACAATAGTGGCGTCAGAGGGCCCACAAGTTTGCATCATGGCTGCTGCTGTGTATCGGTACAATGAAGAACTAAAGAGACCTCAAAACAATGAGTTTAAGGTAAATACCTAAATCATAATGTCGTACCTATTTATATTTAATATATCCATTGAAATATTTGATACTCTTTATCGCAAACAATCTGACAACCCACGTGGCAAAGCCAATGACATTACAATAAATAGAAGCGTAGTAGAAATCTCGGTAAATTTTTGGGATTAGTGTCCATGGCTATTACGAATAATTTTTAGAAAAAAACTTTAGATTCGCCTTAATCACTATAAAAGGAAACTTTTTGCATCACGGCCGGCGGAAAATAATGCATTTTAATTTTCAATGTCGTTAAATAAAATTTCATTTCGCGAACCGATACTACGACAGCCCGCCCGCCATTTTGTCACTGTTATGTCAGTATCCCAACCTGATACAAACAAGAGCAGATACGATTGTAGCCGACTTCGTGGGATATATATAATAAGATAAGGCGCGTAATTATGAAATTTGTCTAGCGGGCTTGTGTATGTTATCTTTACTTTAAAAAACAGCCTACGTTTTTAAATGGTTTGTCTGACAAAGCAGGGTTTGTGTAGCGGGCTTGTGTATATTATCTTTATTTTAAAAAACATCCCAGGATTTGAATGGTTTACAGTGACAAAATGGCAGGCGGGCTGTCGTAGTATCGGTTCGCAAAGTGAAATTTTATTTAACGAAATTGAAAATTAAAATGCATTATTTTCCGCCAGCCGTGATGCAAAAAGTTTCCTTTTATAGTAAGGCGGATCTAAAGTTTTTTTCTAAAAATTATTCGTAATAGCCATGGACACTAATCCCAAAAAATTACCGAAATCTCAAAGTGGGAAGCCAAAAAAGAGGAAATTGTATCATTTTCGATTTCATAGTTTTAGTACTAAACTGCCACATGTCCGGGTAAGGTTAAGTAAATTGCATTATAAAATGAGCCAAAATCCTTTCATTACTCGGCTAACACTAGTAAAAGCCAAATACACGCAAATTACTTATTATCGATTAGCGCAAACAAAACAGTTGTTTTCGGCCCGAAGATTTTATGTGTAATTTGAGCAACAACCAAATTACGAAGTCAGTGCCTTCGCTAAGTAAAGTTTGTTGTTTAAAATAGTCTAAATCACTCTGTTTATTTACTAATGCTTGCGGTAAAACAACATACAAATCATCAGGAAGAACAAGTACAATAACAATCGACGCCATTTGCATTCTCTTGTTCATTATAACGTGAAAACTGACACCCCAAAATTCGAATGGTGCCCAGGCCTCCTATCTTAATCGGTCTTGAGGCAGTGTTCGATAGAATTTTTGAATACGAAAATGCGGCCCGCTTCCTATCCTTTGTTTTCTACATATTCTTTGAACATCTATCTCTGTCATACGTGAACGACGTTTGAATTAAGAATTTACTGGAAACATAAGAGTGTTCCTTGCCACATTTATTTTTGAGTTTGTGAGACAATAGCAAGTCTAGATGTATAACATCATAAAGCATAGTGTGGTAAGCCCCTACTCTAAACCCACCGATTGTGGGTTTAAAATCTGGCTATTAAAATAATTAAATTTCGCATAGGTTTTTCGTTTGTAAATTTTAATATAATATTTGCGCATTCCATTGATTAAATCATACTAAGTATCTTCCTGATTGAAATGGTTTTTGATGTATTTAGAGACCAGATATGAATAGCCAAGTGCTTCCCAAACCATCCTTCCTTCCTTTCCCCACTTTCTTCTGCCTTACAGCATTCCCTAGTTTCATTAGCTTGATGGGGTAAGTTGGGGATTCCCTCTTTTCATTAATTTGATTGGAGTAAAATGGGTATTTCCTAGTTTCAGTAATTTGATAGGAGTAAAATGGGGATTCCCTAGTTTCATTAGTTTGATGCAGGTTTGAGATACTTGGCGATGATACCCCATGAAAAATCTTTCACTTTGGTTTTTTCGTCGTAGAATGAAATAATTTTTTTTCCTTCTTTTCAGGATAAAATCATAGATAACTTTATAAAGAGCCTAATAAGCGTGAAAACTAGACCTAACCCAATGCTGATTGAAGGCTGCCGTGATTTCCTGGTGGAAGTGACCAGCGATGACTTTAAGAACACCATTCTTCCGGCCCTGCAGAAGTCCATGCTCCGAAATCCTGAAATCATCATTGAGGCTATCGGCTATGTCATCATGAATATGGAATGTGATCTCAATCCATTTGCTGTAGACATTACTAAAAATTTAATAGGTATGTTAAATCAAATGTTGTTATTTCTATTTGTTTTTTAAATTAGCTCCACAAAGGAGGCCCTGGGGAAAAAGATTTCCTCAAGCCTGTCATCTTTGGGGTTGCTATGTGGAGGCTCTTTTTAGGGAGAAGACGTTCTGGGAAAGAAAAAGGTGTTAGAGGTTGGTAGGAATCCAGGAGTGACAGACATATGAATCCATCCCTCCTACTGCGGTGCAAGGTGATGTTTCGGTAAATATTTCCCTATCGAGTCCACGCTCAAAACACACTTTAAAAAATTAAAACAAATTGTACTAGGTAGATTACAGTTAGTCATAAGTAATTCAGTAACCGGAATTGAAAAATATTGCATTTTAATGGTTATTTTGTTATCTTTAAAAATGTGAAATGTCATTTCTCAAGGAACGCCACGTTGTTAATTACAATGGCAAACGTCTCGCGTGATTTTTCATGTTCGTGAAACTGAACAAAATAATGATTAATATGCATTATTTATCATTTCCGAAGATTGCAATTTGTACTTATTATTGTCGAACTGACAGAAAGTGATTTTTTCTTTTAAAAATCCGTATTTCATCGTCGTAATTAACATGGCGGTCCTTGAAAAATGACATTTTGCATTTTTTAAATTAAAAAAAAAAACATTAAAACGCAATATTTTTCAATTCCGGTTACTGAATTACTTATTACATTACTAACCATTATCTACCTAATACAATTTGTTTTAATTTTTTAAAGTGTGTTTTGAGCGTGGACTTGATAGGGAAATATTTACCGATGTTTCGATAGTCCGGCTGGAGAGGTCAAAAGGTGTCTGTAACCAACCAACGTACAATATTACTTCCAACATTATAATTAACAATAAACCAAAACAAGAACTTACTTTGTAATCATTTACATTGTGGGCTAGTGAGCCACAACAGAATGAAAGAACATTACAACGTAACATAACCAACCACTAGGCCTATGGCAGAGGTGTTGGTTATCCAATAAACGGTTCCCGGTGCGGTGGTACCCGCCTCCCAAGTTATAATTTATTTTTAAAGAGCTATCATTTAAATGGTCAACATAATATTGAGGTTTTGGTCAGCTCTAAAATGCCTTTAGCTTTAGCCGGCGTATAGTCAGTTGAGTCTGCAAGTCACTTGTGGTCTGCAAGTAAAACAAAATTGATCAGAGTATAATGTCAATCCCAAACCTAACCACGTATTGAACCTGAAACTCTTTCACTGATGTTCTAATGATTTAATAGATGTTTTTTCTCCCTAATCCAAAATTTAAAAAGCAAACCATTTTAATTACATACTAACTTCTTTTTTTATTTTATTGTTTTTCTTTAGGAAATTTGCACTCAAAGGAAGAAGTGGTGAGATCAGAGGCTTCTAAAACTTGCAATGTGTTGGCTGCAAAGCTGTCGGAACCCGAGCCTATCGCTGCCATCGTGAAGCAAATATTTGATGTGTTCAACGGAGCCAACGGAAAACTCACCTTGGTTGAACACAAATCAGGGGTCCTACTGGTGAGAATACTTTTTTAAAGTCAAATGAGAAGTCCAAAGATTTGCACTTATGTTTCATCTATAAACTGTTAACCTCTCGGGTCTCGACAAAATAATATCATTTAACCTCTTGGAGCGCGGAGGAACAACACGGAAATTTCACGACCTTCAATTTGAATCGAATGTTTTGCGGATTAATTTTTACCTATCGTATATTTTATTGACCGAAACACATTCCTAGAACAATAAACTATCTACCAAAACAACATTACTTGCGTTAATTGCGTAAATTGATAGGTTTTGCGATGTTTTAGTCGAGGAACTCATAAATGTGACGCAGCCAAAATGACATTTCGAGATGCCCACAGATAAAAATTATTTTAAAATATTCTGTGGTTACAAGGTGAATGAAATCTTTACCCATCCCATAGGGAATGTTGGCGCAAGCGATTCTGACACTTCCTTTACAAATTTTGTACATAGAAGGGTCAAAATAGTAGAAAAAACGTATTTTTTTTCCGGCGCATGCGCAGAAACTGTTCACATCCCGCACTACGGCAAATTAAATATAAATTATTCCGAGCGACTAGACGCATTGCGGGTTTCGCTATGGTAAAGGACGATAATAGAGCAAGCGTTTCTGACTTTGTTCTTCATACACTTTCTTATACATAAGGGTCAAAATTGCATTTCAAAGTGCCGCGGCCACCGGGTGACAAATGGCAAACAACCGGTTAAAGTAATCCCCCGTGACATTCAATTTCAAATAGATTTGCTGTTTTTGAAGTTGTTTCGAAATAATGTAATGTTTTTGAAAGCAGATGAAAGATACTTTACAGTCCCAACTTAACTCTCAACATACTTTTAACTCCCTGCCGTCAAAGCCAACACTTTGTGGCTTGAGATTATACAAGTAAACAAAGTTTTTTTGTTTAAAACCATTTATTTAATTTACACATCGACCGGTTTCGATTGATCTCAACCTTTATCAGGACAATATGTTTATTGTACAAATTTATATGTTTTTTTGTCCTGATGAAGATTGAGATCAACCGAAACCGGTCGACGTGTATAAATTAAATAAAGTGGTTTTAAACAAAGAAATTTTCATTTGTGAAAACGTTACTGGTAACTTAATTAATGTGCACTCACAACAATCAACTACTTAATACAATTCAGACACGTAATAGGCCACTTGCATCACATTTTTAAAAAAAAAATCCGGTTTAGGCAAATATTCTAAGACATTCTGTATTTTTTTTTTTTTTTATCGTATTTTTGAAACCCTGGCGATTTTTTGAAAATTTCAATCCAAAAAATCAGACCATTTTTTATAAACCGGAAAGACGGGACATAATTTTATGGGTGTGAAAAACGATAATTACATAGCCGAAAATCATTTAAAAAAAGAACATTTTCCACAAGAAAGGGCACAGGAGAACAACAAGGCATACCAAAAATATTACATCTCATAAATATTTTTTTCCTTGATCCATCTTATTGATCATAAATCATTATAGTGTACAATGTATATATTACTAAATCCAATGTAATATACTTGTACTTGTAAATTATAATAATAATACACTAGTATTAAAAATGATATACACTAGTATTAAAAATGATATTAGGATTAAATTTCAAACTAGGATCAGAAAAATTTTAAAATGCAATCTATCTGCTAAAAATTTAGTAAAAGCAATAAATACTTGGGCAATACCTTTATTAACGTACTCATTTGGCATAATTAAATGGTCCAATACAGATTTAGATAGTTTAGAACGATTAATTAGAACTACGTTAACAAAGTTTAATTGTCATCATCCAAATTCAGCTATAGAACGAATTAATTTACCTAGAAATTTAGGAGGTAGAGGTATAGTCAAAATAACATCTTTGAAACACAATCAGGTAGAAATGCTTAGAAATTTTTTCCATAGGAAAGCTAATAGCTCAGAAATGCACAAAATAATTTGTAAGGCAGATAGAAACATTACACCTTTAAATTTATATGACGAGAATGCCAACATTCTTATAAATACTAACCAGGAATTATTAGATTCCTGGTCAAATAAAATTATTCATGCAAAACACTTCAATTATCTCAACCAAACGTATGTTGACAAACTTTCGTCAAACAAATGGTTGAGTATTGGAGAGTTGAGCGCAGAAATAGAAGGATTTATGCTTGCCATTCAAGATAGAGTCATTAATACTAAAAATTATAGGAAGCATATAATCAAAGATATAAATCAAATTGATGATTTATGTAGAAAATGTTTGGCTTTTCCGGAAACTATAGAACATATTATATCGGGATGTTCTATATTAGCGCCGTCCGAGTATACATTTAGGCACAATCAGGTTTTAAAAATAATCCACCAAAGTTTGGTAATTAAACATAACTTGATTGACTGCCGTAATATAGTACCATATTATGAATATGAACCAAATTCATTTTTAGAAAATGAATTTTATAAAATATATTATGATAAAACTATACTAACAGACAGAACAATTAGTCATAATAGACCTGATATAGTTTTACATGACAAAATTAAAAAAATAACTTATATCATTGATGTCGCTATTCCAAATTCCTGTAATATTCAAAAAACTGTTTCTGAAAAAATTAGAAAATACACAGATTTAGGAAATGAGATTAAAAGAATTTGGCATTCTCGGAATATAAAAATATTACCATTTGTTATTTCGGCTACTGGCATTATACCTAGGTCTCTGATTCAAAATTTAGGCGTATTAGATTTGTCAAAGAATTTATATATAAAAATGCAGAAATCGGTAATTTTAAATACATGTAGGATTACAAAAGATTTTTTAAATATTTATATTGAGGGATCAGTAGGATTTATAGGTTCAATTAGGAATTCCACAGAGCCGAACCCTCTGATATGAAAATATCTGGAGTCGGTGAATTATTTTCCCATCTGGTCTCTGGTAGGTTGACATGTTGTTCTTGTATTGTTTTGTAATTATAATACATATAGTGCAATTGCATAACGTGGATTGACCAGATGATCATTTGGGAAGTGTGTGAATTTATATTATAAAATTTGATTTTGTTAAAATCAGCACCATAACCATTATACTTCTAAAACACATACCGACTTCTAAAATGTACGGGTTTCTCTTCAGAACATCTGTCAAAAAGTCAAACCAAATAATGGAATAAATTCGGTGTTTGGGTAAAATTCCTAAAAAATAAAACTAGTTATTTTTATACTAATTTGGGGTCGGGGAATCCGAATCTGAAAGAATTAGGCGGCGGCAAGCAATATTAACTGAATTAAACGACTTTAAAAAATTTTATACACATACAGGAAAATAGCCATTTTGGAAGCATTTTGATTCCTAGAAAATCAAACTAGTTATTTTTATACTAACTATGGGCCGGGGAATCCGAATCTGAAAGAATTAGGCGGCGGCAAGCAATATTAACTTAATTACACGACTTAAAAAATTTCTATACACACACACTTGAAAATAATCATTTCGGAAGTATTTTGACACATGTAGTACAAAGATCATAGAAAAACAAGAAATATACAAAAACATGTGCCGGCAGTGTTACCAGCTCTCAAAAACATACCTTATAAATCGACCAAGTCTTCTTCGTCCGTCGTATTAACACATTAACCTGATGAATTACGACTATCTCAACGGCGTATTCTTAAATCAAAAGTATGAAAATTCGTAGTCTTAAAAATGCGTAACCTAACCTAACCTAACGTTAGGTTTGTGTAACATGGTTTGTGCCCCTTTATACCGCCTGCTCGCGTCCCTAACCTAACCTAACGCTAGGTTTGTGTAACATGGTTCGTGCCCCTTTATACCGCCTGCTCGCGTCACGGCAAAAAAACATCCCTGTTTTCAAGTAGTTTAGCGGCTACGCTAGGTTTGTGTAACATGGTTTGTGCCCCTTTATACCGCCTGCTCGCGTCCCTAACCTATCCTAACCTAACGCTAGGTTTGTGTAACATGGTTTGTGCCCCTTTATACCGCCTGCTCGCGTCACGGCAAAAAAACATCCCTGTTTTCAAGTAGTTTAGCGGCTACGCTAGGTTTGTGTAACATGGTTTGAGCCCCTTTATACCGCCTGCTCGCGTCCCTAACCTATCCTAACCTAACGCTAGGTTTGTGTAACATGGTTTGTGCCCCTTTATACCGCCTGCTCGCGTCACGGCAAAAAAACATCCCTGTTTTTCAAGTAGTTTAGCGGCTACGCTAGGTTTGTGTAACATGGTTTGTGCCCCTTTATACCGCCTGCTCGCGTCACGGCAAAAAACATCCCTGTTTTCGAGTAGTTTAGCGGCTACGCTAGGTTTGTGTAACATGGTTTGTGCCCCTTTATACCGCCTGCTCGCGTCACGGCAAAAAAACATCCCTGTTTTCGAGTAGTTTAGCGGCTACGCTAGGTTTGTGTAACATGGTTTGTGCCCCTTTATACCGCCTGCTCGCGTCACGGCAAAAAAACATCCCTGTTTTCGAGTAGTTTAGCGGCTACGCTAGGTTTGTGTAACATGGTTTGTGCCCCTTTATACCGCCTGCTCGCGTCACGGCAAAAAAACATCCCTGTTTTCGAGTAGTTTAGCGGCTACGCTAGGTTTGTGTAACATGGTTTGTGCCCCTTTATACCGCCTGCTCGCGTCACGGCAAAAAAACATCCCTGTTTTCAAGTAGTTTAGCAGCTACGCCGGGTTTATGTAACATGGTTTGTGATACAAAAGAACGTGCCCCTTTATAACGCCTACTCGCGTCAAGGCATAAAAACTCCACAATACTAGTTGGTGTACCTTCCTAAAATATTTGAGAATCAATTATAAAAAATAAGTACTTAAAATATAAACATGTTATTTTGTGTTCCGTATCGATGCCTGGAATCCATTATGAGAGAGAGCTAGCTCTTTCGCCCTTATAGTTTCAGTTTCGCGCGTGTTTATTCCCTATATTTGCCCTTTTTTTATTCGACTTGCCACATTTTCTCTCTGCTGGCAACACTAGTGACGCGCATCTCAGATCACGTGATGTTATTGTTTGTCATATGACGCCGTTTTTTCGCGCCGAAAGCAGTTTTCGTGTTTCGCTGTACTTAAAAAAACCAATTTTGAGTCGAAAATCGAAGTTTATTCCCTGCTCTTTCAGTTTAAACATTAAATATACCGTGATAGATAGTTTTCTGAGAAATTGACTAATTGTTTAGTGTGTTTTTTCGGTTGTTTACGTGTTTAAACTGTGCAACAAAATGAGTGATATCGACAACTAAGACGCTTCGCCGGTCGGAAACAATGATCAAGCACGAGTTTCTCGGAAACTTCGGAAGAAATGCATTACTATCGGGATCCTCGGGTAGACATCCTGATGCAACAGATGTCGGCCATGACGGACGTTTTATCTGGGAATCGGGTAGAGTTCGCGGAGAAAACGGTCTCGGACAAGAAGACTCAGCGGAGAGATGCGGCAAGAGGTAGAATCGGGGTTTTTAGAGATGCCCGCCAGCCTAGCCGCTCAGAAAAACGTTTTGGAGTTCTGCAATCCAAGCACATTGGTGAAGGAATCGCCGATTCCGAAGGCGGACGCAAGAAGAGTCGCAGTTATCTCGGCTCTTCAGCGTTTTGGCTCGGAGGAATGGTCGCGTGTTCGCTATGCCGAAACACAAAGTATACACCGCCACGCCCGCCTTCGTAGAGCTGGAGGTAAATGAAGAACTAGGAGGTTTGATAAGAACAACTCCTTCGCGCCAGCCCTGGACCGTTCCCTGGGAGCCCTCTCCAATGCAGTGCTATCCCAAACAGAGTCGGTCAGAGGAAACATGCAGGCACTGGTGAACTGGGCATCCGAACCAGGCACCTGCTTGACCCCTGCGACTCTGTTTGACAAGATTCAGGGGATGTTTGCCAAGTACAGTAAGACCACGGACGACGTCCTACAGATTTTATGCGGAAGGCGAACGGAATGCCTACAAAGTAGGCGAAAGGCCCTGCTAGAGGGAGTAAGGGACCCGTACATCAAGGAAGGCCTTGCCAGGATTCCTCCGAGCGCCAGTCACCTCTTTAATAAAGAGGAATTAGAAAGTTATATCGTGGCAAACGGGGGACGAGACAAGATATTCGGTAGTGCATCCTCGTCGTATATCCCCCGTCAACCTCAACCCTCTACCTCACAAGCAGCAAGACCGGTGATAGAGGCTCCACACTCCCGACCTAGGAAGCCCTTACGACCTGCCCCTAGGCCAGAGAAAGACAGGACGTACAGGCAGCCCGCCAAAAAGCCAGAGCCCTCGCAAGGCGGCCAGCGATCGGGGTAGAAGGCGATGGAGGTGACTGGAGGCCGGAGCCATTCTGGGGAGGACGCCTAAAGGCATATCAGGAGGTGTGGAGGGAGCTGGGAGCATCACCGCTAATCCTGAACATTCTAAAAGGAGCAAGGATACACTTCATATCAAAACCTCCTCGGGCGCTCCCATCGGCCGAGCTGAAGCAGAATTTCAGGACAAGGTTGTCTCCAGGCATGACTGCACACATCGAAACGATGAAAGCGTCAAAAATCCTGGAGGCAGCAGACGACTCCCCAAGCTTCCTGTCAGGTATGTTCCTTACCTCCAAATCAGACCACACCCTCAGGCCCATCTTCAACCTGAAGGCCTTGAACGTCTTCATAGACCCAAAGCCCTTCAGACTCTTCAGTCATTTTCGGGTCCCGGAATTCCTCCAACCCGACGACTGGCTGATAAAAGTCGACCTCTCCCAGGCTTACTTCCACGTGCCAATCGCAAGATCACACCGGAAGTTCCTGCGCCTCGTGTACAACGGAGAGCTCCTTCAGATGACGTGTCTGCCCTTCGGCCTGTCATCAGCGCCAAGGATCTTCTCGCTGCTCTTAAACTGGGTAGCAGAACTACTAAGGAAAAAGGGACTCAGGATTGTAGTCTACCTAGACGACTTCTTAGTAGCAAACCAGTCCAGAAAACTTCTCACCTCCCAAGCCGTTGCTATAGTGCACACACTTCAACAGCTAGGCTGGTGCATAAACCCGGACAAGTGTGTCCCGACACCCATGCAGAAGTTGGAGTTTCTGGGTATAACATGGGACACGAGAGCAGATCAAAAGTCTCTCTCCGACCGCAAGTGCGCTGGTCTACGCCAAGCCTTGCAGGTTCCCTTGGAAGTCGGCAGTTGCTCTCCCAGGCAGGCTCTCGGTCTACTGGGAAGACTCAACTTTGCAAATTTCGTGATCCCTCGTGGTCGCTTGCATTGCCGCAGACTGCACCCGGACAAGTGTGTCCTGACATCCACGCAGAAGTTGGAGTTCCTGGGTATAACATGGGACACGAGAGCAGATCAAAAGTCTCTCTCCGACCGCAAGTGCGCTGGTCTACGCCAAGCCTTGCAGGTTCCCTTGGAAGTCGGCAGTTGCTCTCCCAGGCAGGCTCTCGGTCTACTGGGAAGACTCAACTTTGCAAATTTCGTGATCCCTCGTGGTCGCTTGCATTGCCGCAGACTGCACCCGGACAAGTGTGTCCTGACATCCACGCAGAAGTTGGAGTTCCTGGGTATAACATGGGACACGAGAGCAGATCAAAGTCTCTCTCCGACCGCAAGTGCGCTGGTCTACGCCAAGCCTTGCAGGTTCCCTTGGAAGTCGGCAGTTGCTCTCCCAGGCAGGCTCTCGGTCTACTGGGAAGACTCAACTTTGCAAATTTCGTGATCCCTCGTGGTCGCTTGCATTGCCGCAGACTGCACCCGGACAAGTGTGTCCTGACATCCACGCAGAAGTTGGAGTTCCTGGGTATAACATGGGACACGAGAGCAGATCAAAAGTCTCTCTCCGACCGCAAGTGCGCTGGTCTACGCCAAGCCTTGCAGGTTCCCTTGGAAGTCGGCAGTTGCTCTCCCAGGCAGGCTCTCGGTCTACTGGGAAGACTCAACTTTGCAAATTTCGTGATCCCTCGTGGTCGCTTGCATTGCCGCAGACTGCACCCGGACAAGTGTGTCCTGACATCCACGCAGAAGTTGGAGTTCCTGGGTATAACATGGGACACGAGAGCAGATCAAAGTCTCTCTCCGACCGCAAGTGCGCTGGTCTACGCCAAGCCTTGCAGGTTCCCTTGGAAGTCGGCAGTTGCTCTCCCAGGCAGGCTCTCGGTCTACTGGGAAGACTCAACTTTGCAAATTTCGTGATCCCTCGTGGTCGCTTGCATTGCCGCAGACTGCAGAGGTTCAGCCGCCGCATACAGCACCTGAAACCATCGCGGCCCGTTGCTCTGCCCAACGCAGCACGGCAGGACATACAGTGGTGGCTAGCAGCCATTGGAAGGACAAGCCCAATGTCTTATCTTAACAAGACGAATGTCTTATTGCAGACAGACAACAAGACAGTAGTGGCTTATGTCAACAAGGAAGGGGGGTACAAAATCGTTAGCCCTTCTGGAAACAACGCGGGAGCTACTGGATTTCGTAGACCAGATGAAGATATCTCTGACAGCCCAATACATTCCAGGAAGATACAACGGAATTGCGGACCGTCTCTCTCGGGGCGCACCGCTTCCAGAGTGGCATCTACTAAGTCCGGCAACAAAGGAGATATTCAAAAAATTGGGTCGCCCTCAAATAGATCTGTTCGCTTCAGCCACTGCTCACGTGGTACCAACATACGTCTCCAGAGACTCAAGCGACTGCTTAGCCTGCTTTCCCAACGCGTTCAGTCAACCTTGGGACTACAATCTAGCTTGGGTATTCCCTCCGCCAAACCTCGTTCCGAGAGTGCTCACCCACCTAAATCAGGCAAAGGGCATGTTCCTTCTAGTCGTCCCAAAATGGGAGAAGACTTTCTGGAGAAGCGACCTAAAACAGCGAACAGACGAACCTCCCATACGCCTGCGCAACCTAGAGGTAGTCCTCATAGACACATCGACAGGACTACCCCCTCCCAGGATTCAGGATCTGGAACTAGAGGTCTGGAGAATTGCTGGTGGGAACAAGCCCTGACAACATGGAGTCAGGAAGAACGCCAACTCCTCAAGTCATCCTGGAGAGAGTCTACACCGAAGACCTACAAACCTGCGTGGGATAGGTGGCGTAAATGGGGCACTCAAAACGGTGTGGACGTCAACAATCCCCCACCAAGGAGAAAGCCCCTATCTGGTATCCCAGACAAGTAATAGACTGGCTGGTCAAGAATTCCCCTGCAGAAGACTTGCTGTTTGAAGCGTCACGGAGGGCAGCAATACTCCTCGTCCTGGCGTCAGGCAGGAGAGTTCATGAATTGACACTGCTCAGAATCACCCCAGAACATTTCATCGACAAGAGGAACTCTATTACCCTGTGGCCAATTTTTGGGGCAAAAACCGACACAGCCAACCATAAACAATCAGGTTGGAAACTGACGGGCTCACAAAAAGATAACATCAACCTCCTTAAATGATTGAGAAAAGTCGTTGCCCTCTCTACAGCCAGAAGAGGTCCACTACTAAAGAACCTATTTGTGACCACATCAGCAGAAACAAAACCGGCAACGCAAACGATAATAGGGGGATGGATCAAATCAGTCCTCAGAGAAGCTGGAGTCCACGCAACCCCGGGAAGTGTACGCTCGGCTGTAGCCTCCTTAATCTGGTTGGAAGACTACCCCATAGAGGAGATTCTTGCTAGAGGGAATTGGAAGTCCGAGCACACCTTCCGGAAGTTCTACCAGAAGGAGATAGCGCACTCCAGAAGCGAGCACCTCCAGCACTCAATGGCTCCATTCTTTACTCCAGTGTAAATAGCATCACATATAACGCTAAGTTTTCAGATCACCAGGTGAGAGCAAACACATCTCATAATGGATTCCAGGCATCGATACGGAACACAAAATAGAATAATTTTACCTACCAATAAAATTTATATTTTGTTTCCATCGATGCCTGGAATCCAGGTAATCCCTACCTGGTGCATTACGAGTCATATGACAAACAATAACATCACGTGATCTGAGATGCGCGTCACTAGTGTTGCAAGCAGAGAGAAAATGTGGCAAGTCGAATAAAAAAAGGGCAAATATAGGGAATAAACACGCGCGAAACTGAAACTATAAGGGCGAAAGAGCTAGCTCTCTCTCATAATGGATTCCAGGCATCGATGGAAACAAAATATAAATTTTATTGGTAGGTAAAATTATTCTATTTTACGTTATAAATATTACTGCTTAATGGCAACACTTAATTTTGTGTGGTAAAAACATCTATGTTATCGTGTTTTTCTATGATCTTTGTACTACATGTGTCAAAATACTTCCGGAATGATTATTTTCATGTGTGTGTGTATAGAAAATTTTTAAGTCGTGTAATTAAGTTAATATTGCTTGCCGCCGCCTAATTCTTTCAGATTCGGATTCCCCGGCCCATAGTTAGTATAAAAATAACTAGTTTGATTTTCTAGGAATCAAAATGCTTCCAAAATGGCTATTTTCCTGTATGTGTATAAAATTTTTTAAAGTCGTTTAATTCAGTTAATATTGCTTGCCGCCGCCTAATTCTTTCAGATTCGGATTCCCCGACCCCAAATTAGTATAAAAATAACTAGTTTTATTTTTTAGGAATTTTACCCAAACACCGAACTTTAGCCCAAATAATAAGTTCGCAGAGAACAAACAATAAATCTAGTGAACGAATTCAAAAATTCGCCTGAAATCAAAGTGATGCCATATAAAAAAAAAAAAATCAGTGTGGAATTTTACAAAATTAATAGGAACATTTTCGGAGACGGGATATTTTCATGTAGTGATGTCACGGGCCCAAATAATGGATTTATTTATTTAAAAAAAAAAAAAACTGCATTTCTAAAAATTTTTACTAACATTTTCGTAATCTTAGTAAAAAATCTATCCACACGATTTTTTCCAAGTCGTTACGAAATTCATGCAATTCATTGTTTACTTTTATAAGTTTGTGTCAGGCTGGGAGAAATACCTTCCAAAAGACTCTAGGGGTCAAATTATATTTTGCAAAATTGACAAAATGTCTGAGATGGATCTATTTCCTCGATCTAACTTTGAGGTGGTGCAGTACTAGCTCCAGTTTCAGTAGTCAAGTCATGTCCGGTGCACACAAGGCTAGTATTTCTAACCTGGTATGCAAGCTAGTATGCCGGTGTCCTTTCCTGACAAGATCCTGGCTTGGCACAAAGTAGAGCGGTTTTCACGATGCTATGAAATTTTAAGCCAAAAAATTAACAGCTTGTATGGAAGAAACATTAAACGTAAAAGTTTATATTCTATTCTATTTTTATATTCTAAAATGCAATTTAAACCAAGACTTTGTGGAATCCTACAAATTATTGTAACGTGGGTATAATATATTTAACGATTTGATGTGTTATTGTAATGTTGAATATATTTTGTTCTATGTTATTGTCAAATATTACATTGTTTAAAATATTTCACGGTTTTACGCAATAATAAAACGGTTTTTTCTTCAAAAACTACTTGTATATTCTTAAAAAAAATTCTTTTTTATAACTTTTGGTATAAATTCTATGTATGTGTAATCCTCGATAACTTAAATATTATTTTATAATCTCTGTAAAAGCCCCTACGGGCGTATAACAACAATAAATAAAAGTTCATTTTTATGCCGATTTTTTTTTTTTGTGAAAGCTGAATTATGCATATACCTGTTTTTATAAGATGGAATACAAGCGTTTTACAGACATTCTTTATCACAATACAATTGTACAAACTTCAAATTAATCTCATTGTCAGAAAAAACACAGAGCTTTGTCACCGTGCACTAGCTGATCATATACTACCTTTGGTTTTGGAAGCCACACAAACCTAAACACAAAGCTAGGATAGAAACTAGGGGACGCACTAGCTCAAATAATAGAACCACATCCTATTAAACTATCCTGTCTTGAAATGCTTGCTTACTAGCTTCTTGCCTACTAGGTAAAAAAAAAACAGCTAGTTCTGTGTTACTAGATTACTAGCAATAGCTTGCTATCCTGGCTTGAAACACTAGCCTCGTGCGCACCGAGCATCACAGTGCCAACCAGGCTTTCCCTCGCCCGATTGAAAAATTAAATTTTTTTATTTTTAGGGAGCTGGCCTCTTTAGCTGCAATGCCGTTGAAACTGGCGACAAATACATGAAGCTGTATGCAGAAGTATCCAAACATTTCTTCAAAGCCTTGGAAACAGAGAGCCACGAGAAGACCTTGTGCTATTGCTTGGAAATGCTAACTTTATGGAGTTACAACAAAATCACTGGAGAACTGCCGGAGTACGTTTTGGATGCGTTCAAGGTAAGAATTATTGATTTCAAAATCTATTCTCGATAATTAATTCATTTTTACATTTATGTACAGTCTTGCTAATTTTTTTTAAATATTTTTTATCATTTTCAGAAAGGTCTAAACCTCAAATCCTCAACTCAACTGGTGAAGATTAGCTACCTTCAATGGCTGGGCCAGTGTCTGAATAATACAACCATTTCGGCAAAGAATAAGGACGCTATCATTCCAATACTTGTGAAATCTGTTGAAAAAGCTATCCAACAACCACTCCAGGTAAGATTTCATCAAATTACATAAATTACTCAAATTACATAACACAGTAATATGGAATACTGGTGAAAAATTTTGTTTTAAAAAAAATGTTCATGTAGAACAGGGGTGCCCAAACGGTCGATCGCGATCAGGCCTCAATAAGACCGACCATTCATCATGCCTTTTTATTATTTATTTGTAGCTTAGGGAACGTACCCATACTACGTGACCAACTTTTTGCAATTTTTAACCCCCCCCCCCCCCCCCCCGGTGACCAAAAACCTAAGCAACCCGCCGCTCATTTGTATGGAGCGTGACATTTTGCAGACCCCCCCCCCCCCCTAAACGTGTCACGTAGTATGGGTACGTTCCCTTAGTTGTCAATGGTCGCGCCTTTTTTATTGTTTACTCTATCCTCATCTATGGTCTGTGACGTCACAAGTCCCTATAGAAAAAAAAGTCAAATTATTGCATATTCATGATGAAAGCCCCGAAAAAGGGCGTTAATAAATAAAAAAAATAAAACAATAACCGATACACTGAAAAATTACAACGTTCATTACAGGTGAAATCCTAGTATAAATTAAAAATAATATGTGATGTTTTTCAATTCCAGTTGAAATTACTTGAAATGTGTTTATGAAAATTCCAATAAATATCGAGGTTCGTTGAGATTAAAAAAACAAAATATTGTCGAAAATTGCCCCCTTCAAAAGCCGAAGATCGATCTAGTTTCTAGTGTGTGGTTTGGTTTATTTATGAGTCAGTTAGTCCGAGTTGTAACTTGAAGGCGATACTAAGTTTATTTATAAATAATACAAAATGAGTGCGGTGAAGAGATTCACTCTTAATTTAAAACCAGTTTTGTGATCAGAATGTAAAATTCTAGTTGCGGATTCATCTGCTGTCACATTTCGAAGGAAAACATTCTCTTATTCGACGAGCAATTACAAAATTCTGGTCGTAGACTATGTATCTGCTGCCAGAATATAGAAAAACCATTTTTATCTTAGTGTAGCTTAAATTCAAACGCACACAGATTTAATTGACAGATTCAATTTCTGTTGTAATATTTCGAGGGAAAACATTCCCTTATTCGAAGTGCAGTCATAAAATTAAAGTTGCAGACCATGTATGTGCTGCCAGAATCAAAGAGCCATTTTCAGGTTCTGAGTGTAGTTTTAATTCGCCGCACACAGATTTAATTTAAACCAGTTTTGTGTTCAAAATGTAACATTCTAATTGTGGATTCATCTGCTGACACATTTCGAAGGAAAACATTCTCTTATTCTAAGTGAAGTTATAAAATTCTAGTAGCAGTATATTCATGTGCTTCCAGAATAAATAAAAAAAATATTTTCGTATTCTGAGTGTAGTTTTAATTCGCCGCAAACAGATTTAATTTAAACCTGTTTTGTATTCACAATGTAAAATTCGAGTTGTGGATTTATCTGCTGACATATTTCGAACATAAACAGTCTCTTATTCGAAGTGCACTTATGAAATTCTAGTAGCAGTCTGTGCATGTCCTTCCAGAATAAATAAAAAAAAGTTTTCGTGTTCTGAGTGTAGTTTTAATTCGCCGCATACAGATTTTATTTAAACCAGTTTTGTGTTCACAATGTAAAATTCGAGATGTGGATTTATCTGTTGACATATTTCAAACAAAAACGTTCTCTTATTCGAAGTACACTTATAAAATTTCTCAGTCTTTTATGTACTGCCAGCATCAAAGAATAACAAATTTTCATGTTCTGAGTGAAGTTTTAATTCACCGCACACAGATTTAATTTAAACCAGTATTCTCGTCACATGTGTTATAAAAATCGGCATAAATTGAGGTTGCAATAAAAAAACATAGGATTTCTACGCACCCCCCCCCCCCCCCCCCGGTGCTTGAAAATCTGCGGTTGAAGTACCTTGGCGACATTCACCACCTCCCCACCCACGCTACATCACTGAACCTCGTGTCAGAGTCGATCGACCGGAGTCTAATAATAATATTGAGGTAGATCGCCAGCAGTTCAAGTTTGAGCACCCCTGATGTAGAATACGTAGATCAACAAACGCTGATTCTGAATATATAAGTTTTATTATTATTCTGGAATTTATAAATCTTCATTTAAAAGTGAATAAAATACCATCACTTTAATGCACACTAATTTGTTGGTAAGACTGAATCTGCTAGTCATCGATGTGAACAATTCATTCTGGTTTTGTATGGATAGAGATTAGAGATCTGAGTATTAAAGATTGTTTGAAATAGAGCCGATGAATCTTTGGTTTTGTTTGTATAAAGATTTCATTATTGTTGTAGGCCCTCAACAATAAGGAACTCCAATGAAAAGTATTATGGTTATACAGACCAATAAACGCTGATTTTGAATATATAAGTTTTATTAAATTAAGTTTTTAAAAAATTATTAAAAAGTCCATTTTTAATCGTGACATTGAAACACACCATCAAGTTGGTATTATTAAAATGTTTAGTGGTGACGTCACTTTTCACCGTAATTTTCAAGTCACTATATGGGAATGTATGACACAAGCCATCGTATTAACAACATTTCATGTTATTCGTTTATTTACCTACTGTCTGTAGAGATTTAGTTGCTGTATTTATTGAAAAATTATTTAGGCCTAAATAATTCAGTATCAAAAATCTCTATTATTTAAAATATTCAAAAACTAAACTGTACAAAAAACTCATAATGCTACTAATTCTCCTCTAAGTCTGAACTTCAAAATGGCGGGAGTTGAACAGCTGATTGGCGCTGTATGCTGTAGTTTCCTACAATTCCTTAATATTGATTTAGATTTTTAAAAGCCAAAAAAATAATAACTTCAAACAATTTTTATACCACTCTCCCGTAATAATATTGAAAAATATAATATAATAAAATAAATAAATAATGAAGAACTCCAGTGAAAAATATTATGGCTTTAAAAAAATAAGTTCGTATACCCAGTGGTACCCAACCTTTTTCTGACCTGGGACCACTTGTGGCGTAGCGAGGGGGGGTCAGCCCGACCGAGTTTCACCCCCCAAGATCACAATTCTTTAGCCACCTCCCCCCACCCCCCCCCCCAGGACGGAGAAATTTTTATTGTTTTGTGAAAGCCGAAATTTAATGGGGGGGGGGGGGGGTGACATCACATTGTCCGCCCTATCCGTCCCAGGTGCCACCCATGCTAGCCTAAGCCACTGCTTGTGGTCAGTGGCGTAGGCTAGCATGGGTGGCACCCGGGACGGATAGCACAACGGGAGGGACGTAATGGGATAGGGTAGGACGGGTTCTAGCAGAATATTTACCACAACGGAGGGGGTAGGATGGGATGGGGCGAAACGAAATACCATAATGGCCACTGACCACAAGGTACAATAATGATAAACGGAATATTGTACCGATTTTTTTTATTCAGACTACTCGACCAGGGACCGCCCGCGCGCTTGCTCGCTTATTGACCGGCGGACCACCGCGGACCATCTTCTAGCCTCTTGCGGACCACTGGTTGGGAAACCCTGATATAGACCAATAAACGCTGATTCTGAATATATAAGTTTTATTTAATAATATTAAACGCAGAGTTTTTAAAAAATTATTAAAAAGTGCATTTTTAAACATCTCGTCAAAACACGCTGTCAAGTTGGCATTATTGAAATGTTTAGTGGTGACGTCACTGTTCCTCATGTCGTGACGTCACCGTAAAGTCGTAAAAATTGTATGGGAAATGTACGGAAATGTAGGAATGACACAAGCCATCGTATTAATTTATTTACATACTGTTGGTAGAGATTTAGTTGTTGTGTTTATTGAAACATTATTTAGGCCTAAATAATTCAGTATGAAAAATAGAGGTATCTCTATTATTAAAATATTGAAAAACTTTAAACTCTACGAAAAAATTGTATAAATGCTATTTCATAATGCTACCTAGAGACGGGCAAAACGGCTCAGCTGAACGAGACCTAGCAAAGCGGCTCTGCTAGGTCTCGTTCAATGAAAAGATCCGGTTCAGTGAATTGGCTCAATTGAATGACTGAATTAAGCTACTGACACACTTGCTCATTAGAAGCCAAAGAGCATGCTACCTAGTTGCAATTGCTACCCGCTCACTAATTCGCAAAGATCTGCGAACCGCGAGCAATTGTGTCCGTAGCTTTGAAGATCGGTCTTACGGAACCGGATCTTACGGAACCGGATCTTACGGATCCGTATGAAGATCCGGGTCACTGAGCCGACTCGTTCGCGAACGACTCACTTCACTACGAACTTCAAAATCAAAATGGCCGTCATCGATCAGCTGGTCGGTGCTGAATCTTATTTGCCTACAATTTGTGCAGTGTGCAGGTAGTGCTCCGTATGAGATAGTATTGATTTTAAAAGCTAAAAAAATAATAATTTCAAACAATTTCTATACCACTCTCCCGTAATAATATCGAAAAATATAATAATATAATAAATAAATAATTCCACCTAAATAATATTTTAACTTATCGAATAGTATCATCTTTATTCCGTATAATTATCATACAAAATGGCAACACCTGTTGAAAATAAAAATAACTTTTCAGGAGTGATGACGTCACACGATTGTGTATGAACAAAAACAAAGCGGGTTTCGGTTTTCTGATTAGTCAGCGCACGGGCGGCCGACTGGCACAGGCGTGCTGACAAGAATGTTTGTATGTCAACGTATCAGACCGAACATAGTGAAGGTAGGTTCAGATTTGTGTCCGCGCGAGGCGGCGCCGATAAGCTTTATCGGAATGAATTCTTAATTCCTGCTCGCCGGTGACGCCGGTCAGAATCTGATATCAAAATGAGCGACCTGTTAATTGCCGCTGTTTTCAATCAATCGCCAATCTGGGATAAAAGAAATACATTCCATAGCACCAGAAATGTTGTTGACAAGTGATGGAATGAAATCAACAAGATAAAATTTTGAAATAACCTCAAATGTCACAAGTGAATTCCTTTCAGGCACGTACTTAACATATTATCATGTTCTCCTGAGATTTTTTTTTCATATTTCTTTAAATATCTTTATCTAATATATACAACGTGTCCGGAAACTCGTAGTACAAGTATTTTTTTCTATTTTTCCATTTTTTCGGCAACTAAAGAGTAAAAAATTTTTTTGAGTTCTGTTTACCCTTCGATGCATTTTTTAATGCATTACACAGCTGAAATCAACCCCCTAGTGAAAATTTTTTTCAAATTTAACCAAAAAAATTCCAACTTCGGACCCGATTTACTCGAAAACGAAAGCTCAAATCAAAAAAGTTATATCACAATTCGACTTCGAATGTGATGTAGATTTACCAGTTTCCCGCTTGTACTACGAGTTTCCGGACACCGTGTATATACCAATTGCCAAATAACGTTATTTTATTCCTTAATTTCAAGAAACGCTTCTCCAAGAATAAATAATCGTCGTCTATGAACTCGATATTTCGTAAAAACTGATAGCTGCTGTCAGACTACCGCGCAGGTAGCGCAAGTTTTATCCGCGTTCTGTTTGTCCACATCTCGGCGTCAACTGCCGCCGGTGGAACAGAGCACTGAGCGCTGTTAATCTGAAAACCGAAACCCGCTTTGTTTTTGTTCGTACCCATCCACTACACAATATGCGGTGGTTTTCGGGGGGTCTTGAAAAATTAAAACTTTGACAATTATTTTAACTATTAAAACTAACTGAAAAAAAAATGCAGTTATTTAAGTTAGAAGTTCATTATTCAATAAAAAAAATTAGACTGGAGTTCTCTATTCCAGCTAAATAATGTTTTTAATTATTGAATAGTTTCATAGCGTCTTCCATATAACTGTCATACAAAATGACAACACCTGTTGAAAATAAAACAAACTTTTGGCGAGTGATGACGTCACATGATTCAGTACACATACGGTGGTTTTCAGGGGATCTTGAAAAATTAAAACTTTGACAATTATTTTAACTATTAAAACTAACTCTAAAAATAAATATGCAGTTATTTAAGTTAGAAGGTCATTATTCATTAAAAAAAAATTAGACTGGAGTTCCTTATTAAAATCTGTACGGAAATCGGTTACATTCGAGGGTAGTCAGATAACCTGCCCATTAGTTAGTTACAGCATAAGCTAAATTTATTATATCTGGAGTTCCTTATTTTATGTTTTTAAAAACTTCAAAGTTTGCATCCGTAAATGATCAGTTACTTTACATATTGTAGGTATGTTTTTTAAAAAATCTACCCGACTTCAACTCAAATGTTAACAACTAACAGTTTAGGTCATTCTCTCTTTAACCAAGTAATGATACTGAATTGTTGTATTTTTGCAGGAGTCACTTTGATTTAGTTTGCTTTTGAATATTTTGACAACTGCTTGTTTATGCTATAGAATGCCATTGTGAGCGAAGGGGCTTGTGCCGCTTACATATTGCTAAAGCTCGATGACGACAGGGAACTGCCGTCCAAACACACGGTCGTGTGGAACGCCATCACCTCCAAGGACAAGCAGGTCTTCTTGCAGGACAAGTTCCTGGCCACCTCCACCGATGATGGTAATTATTTAGTTCATGTGATTTTATATGGTGCCATTGCCTATAAAAATTCATGAGATATTTGTGATAATCTATCTAAATAATGTCAGAATAAGCTAGAAGGTTCATCATGAATGACCACTGTTCATTGTACATTCCTAAATTGCTCCTAGGTGGCTTTTTAAACTCAACCTCCACATCCTCTGAGCATTTGTTTCAAGTCCAAAAATTTTAGTGTCCCTGTTCTACTTGTTGCACCGGGACAAAATGACTCCTGGCTGGGTATTGCATTCATCTTGTATTGTGTCAATCTACGCGCTCCTATAACAATAACTCTACTACCATTTAATTAACTCCGTGCAGAGGCTGAATTTTTACCGTCCATCGGTTTCGTAATAACTTGTTTATTTTTTGCATAAGGATATTTTAATAAATTGTACCGTCTTACCAGATAATGTACTTATATATTTATAAAATAGTGTATGATCTACCATAATTAGTTTTCCCAGAATAGCTACTTATATTTAAAGAAGAAAAAAAATTGTTGTGCCTATCGGCAATGGCTCAGGAGACATTAAAAGTTATGATTTTTATTTTTTATTTAACTGAAATAATAATTTGTGTAAAATTTTAATGATTTTTTTCATTGTAACTGGCGAGCCTTTGACTTATGATAACTTATTTGACAAATATACTTTTCAGTCCTCACATCAATTGTGTACATCTGCATCGAGGTTCTGCGGAACTACCCGGGCGACGTGGACCCAAAGACCTCCATTGTGACGCGTGCTCTTGTGTCATGCGTGCTGTCCCCCTCCAAGGCGGTGCGTTCCGCGGCACTGGAGGGCATGCGGCGCACGCTGCTCTGCCGCCACGAGGCCGCCCCGCTAGCCCGGGCCCTCGTCCTGCAGGTAGCTATCAACCTGGAGGGTGGCAAGCAGCAGCAACAGTCCAATGGCACGGAGAACGGAGTGGAGGGGTGTCAGTCCGATGTGTTGGGGAAGGCCATCATCGAAGCCATTACCACTATCTGCTCTTATAAAGGTACATAATTTATTTTTCACATTTAAACAACTCTGGTTAATAAATGCTTTTAAAATATGATAAACTTTTATTCTTTATGCTTGAAAAATAATAATATTACGGCTTGACACACTTTACTTTGCAAGCAACCAAAAAGAAAACTAAAAAGCAATTTTTAAAAGAATTATTTTTTTATACCCACAAAATCTACAATAATATTGACCACCGATTTTCGATTCGGCCCTTCGATTTAATTAATATCATACCTCCAAATATTAATAAGGAAACACATGAACTGCTTACTGTGGTTTAAAGTAGAGACACCACAAATAGTGATTTTGCCGAATACCGAATATTCAGCTAGGCTCTCGGCCGAATACCGAATATTTGGCAACTGAATTTTCACGATTTTCGCGGGTGACAGGTTCCGACCTGCATCATTGAAGTGCGTGTGGTAACTACGTATTTGTATCATTTGCTAGTAGGTCGTGTCACAACACGCATAATAGTTGATTGCTACATCAAATTGTGTTACTTATAGTGTGTAACACGTCTGCTTGTTTGTCAAAAGCTTTACGAAATGGCACCATTTAATAAAAAATCTATTTGGCAATATTATGAAATTTGTAGTGAATACAATAAATGTTAGATATTAAATTTATTTGCATTTTTTTCATCATTTGGTATTCGGTATTCGGCCGAATGGTTCGCAATATTCGGCCGAATACCTAATAGTAAAAAAAATAGCCGAATAGGCTGAATACTAGCCGAATAATCTAGTTCAGGGGTCAGCAACCCTTTGGCAGGAAAGGGCCACAAGTTGGCAAAATGATCTAAACGCGGGTCGCACTTGTGATATTAACCCTAGAAGCCCAATATACCTACATATAATTATTGGTCATATCCCATAAAAAATGAAAATGCTAATAAAAACTCTTAAAACACACGGAATTTAATTCGTACACGTTATACTTACATTATGTTTATATACTTGGGCTTTATAGCAAGAAAAATAACCACCGTAAATCATTCAGAAATTTAATGAAAACTACAAAGTAACTAAATAGCTAACTGATTGTATACAAATTTCAGTGTGATGTCTAAGGTTGCATTTGGGAGGCTATTTCTTGTATGTAAGCTGTCATATTTGTAGTTGCAATTCGTAGAATGGCTCTCGAATGCTCATCTGTGAGACGAGAAGCATATTTATTTTTTCTATAACTGACAATTGAAAAAGTTTGTTCGTATAAATAAGTGCTACCAAAAATTGTATTGAACTGCTAAGCAATCCATTTCAATTCCTCAAAATCAGATGGCAAGCTGCCATAAAATTTAACAAGATCATTGATTTCATAGAAAGAGCTTTTGAGAACATCATTAGATTGGAGATCAATCATTTGTAAATCACACGAAAAAGGGTTTGCAAAAATTTTCAGTTTGCTTCAAACTTTCTCAAAATCACCAAATCTATCGCTGAATTGAGTTTGCAGTTGTATTACAATATCCTTCATATCATTTTTCCAATGAAAATTAATTCCAGCTTCCTCGATAGCGTTTTTACAATTCAGAAAATGATCTAACTTTTTTTCAGCAAAATGTTTTATAAAGAGTTTGTTTTTCGTTTGAAATGCCTTAAGTCTGTGTGCATATCAGAGATTAGTTTGTTTTTACCTTGAAGCTGTACATTTGCATAGTCGCATCCTATCACTGTCAGTTTCGTTTTAATTCTACCTACCAAATCCTTATTTTGTCCACTCATGTTCCTGTCTCCGTCAGTTGTTACACTTACCAATTTAGAAAGAAAAAAATAAATTATTTTGATATTTATTCAAAACATTCACGGGCCGCAAGTAAGACGTCCGCGGGCCGCGTGTTGCCGACCGCTGATCTAGTTTAAAGCCAATGAATCCACGTAAATTTTTACCATGTATAAATTTATAATACATTTTAATTTATAAAAATCATCTACCTCAAATTTGGGTAGCTATCGCTCGAGCTGTTAAGTGTTAGATCTGTATTATCCATTTATGAAGTGTTCGGAGAAGTGTGCAATGTTAAAGCCTTTTATACCGGTCAGTGGCCGAGTTGGCTTCGCCTTTGGGTCCCACCAGGCATTGTGGGTTCAGTTCCTCGACTGGCTAAGTCCTCCATCATGACGTAAGTAATTGCTTACTGTGGGGGTAGTATAAGATTTTCAAATGTTGTCACGTTATTCGTAACATGTTTGTCTTTCTTTTAAAAAAAATGAGTGTGCTTTAGACCACACGACTGAAGTAAAACTTCACTAACTTATATCTCCCTCTCAACTTCTGTTCGCCTCGCCCGATCAAATTTCATAACGCTCTCGTCATGCATTCACCAGTTTACTCCTCAAGTCAAGCGTGCGTAAAGAAGTTTAACTTCAAAAATACAATATTTTGGAGGGGAAGCTCTCTAGTTATATTGTGTTATGAAACACTTATTTTCTTTTCATTTATTTACTTTATACAACAATAATAATAAATATGTAACAGTGAAATTCTTTTATTATATTTTCAAAGGGACTGGAAAAAAGTCTAATGTGGGATAAATTAAGATATTTTGTTATTTCGTGTTTCAAGTAACCAAAAAAACTAGTGGAAACTCATCAAGTGGGTTTCGCTATTCAATTTATTAATTTTTATCGTGAAGGACTTATTGTGGAGTCAGTGAACTTTATCAACATGGGTTAATTTTATCAAAGGGACTGGGTTGAGAGAGAGTAAAATTGTGCACACAGAGTGCTACAGGAGCAATGTAATTTACTGACTCAGAAATTATTATTAATTATAATGATGTTTTTTTAAATTTGCGTAGAGTACACGCTGGAAGACAGACAGCTCCTGGCCGTGGACGCCGTGCAGGCATGCCACCATCCGCTGGCCGTCACCGTCAACCGCACCCTCTGGCTCAAGATGGTCAAGTACCTGGACCTGCAGCCCAAGCAACTCATCAGCCAATTCTCCAACAACATTAAAAATAGCTACATCGCTGGTTTCCGCTGCAATAATGTTAGTATAATGCCTTTTATTGATGTCGCCAATTCTTAGTCTTTTATGAATCTTCTTATCCACTCGAACGATAGCTACCCAAATTTGGGTAGCACCACTAATGCCACTGAGCTATCCATATTTGGGTATATCAGCTAATTATTTAGTCGCTAGCTAAATAAACTTTTATCTAATACCAAAAGATGTCACTAATGTTCCTCTCACAGAATATTCTAGATAATTTTTTGTACCCATAGTCTGCATATAGGTGATTTTAAATTGTTTTCTGAATATTGAATCTGTTTACATCTTAAAAATTGAATTTTTTAATATATATGACTACAGACATTTCCAGTAGATCATAGACGACAGAAATTTATAGTAATATTCAATATTGCCCCAAATAAGTACAAAGTAGGGCAATTTTGGTAATTAACACAAGAATGAAAACGGCGTGATGGTTAGTTAGTTAGTTAGAACACAAGAATTCATGCGCTTATAAATTTTACGAGTTAACCTCTAGGCTGCGTCAAAGTGTGTGTTTTGACTGAACCGAACAATATTACTTTTTAAAACTATCATTAGATGTATTTATTATTATTTTTAATTGTTTAAACTAACGTTTTAAGACAAGATTTTTATGCATAGCACAAAGGGTAACAATTATTATAAGCAATAATTATCAGCCTGAAACACTCATCCACATTGAAAAATCTTCCGAGAAAAGATACATGACGCCAACAGGACTTGAACCCGTGCCCTTCTGATTGCCGGTCAGCTGCTCTCCCAATTGAGCTATGGCGGCTTATACCCGCCAAATGATTCAATATATACTAGTGTTTCATTCAACAATTACTGCTTATTATATTTTTTCCACCTGAAAACAACCAACTTTATTTTTGCGAGAGAGACACTGTTAGTGTTAAATCCGTCGCTAGGTGGCGTCGAGACAAATTATGTCTTCATTTATTGGGGATATACTTAACCGGTCAAAGGCCATGACATTTAGCGGAAATTCGCGGAACTTCGCAAAAAAACACTAAAAAACCACCACTTTGAATTTTGAATTGAATGTTTTGTTGATAAATTTTGAGCTATTGTATATTTTATTAACTGAAACACGTTCACATCACAATAAACTATCTACGAAAACCACATTACTTGCATTTATTACGTAAATTAATAGGTTTTATGATCGTTTTATTCGCGATACACGCATTAATTACGACCGTTAAATTCGCGGCAAATTCTGACAGCCGATTGTCATAGAAGAAATCGTTTTAAAAATATTCCAGGGTGACAAAGTGAATGAAACTTGTAGCGTCTCCGAGAGTAATGAAACTGTTCTTCATACAAATTGTGTACATAGAAGGGCCAAAATCGTAGACCAAAAGTTTTTTGTCGGAAGTATTATTCAAATATTTGAATTATTTTCTCGCGCATGCGCATATGACGCGCGCGCCGGCGCGTCTCCGGCCTCCCAGCGGTTAAGAACAATGAATATAAACAAAAATTATTCAACAAATATCAGACATAAACATTACAGAATTTTCTTTATAGTGAGAGGAATACCTCTGAAAATGGAATGAGGAATACCACAAAAAATGGCAGACTCATACAGATGTAAATATACATCTGTATGAGTCTGCCATTTTTTGTGTCTCCGATTACAAAGGACTGATTCATGTGCCGATAAAATCGAAACGTAGAAACTCTTTTACCATAATAATATTAAAAAGTGTTTATAAGCATGTGCATAATAATAGTATTTAATGCATTTTCAGAGTTATAACAATGTGATCTCAACCCTGGTGCAGCAGAACCCGGAGGTGATCCTTCCCAGCCTGATGACCTACATAACCGACACCCTTGAGGATCCCGAACTCCTCAAAATCACCAGGGATGAATACTTCACGTACCTCACTCCCGAGGGAGAGTTGTACGATAAGAGCGTCATTCCAGGGTAAGTAAAGATTGTCATTAACACATTTTTTCAACAGGCCACTTGCATTGAATTCATAACGACTTGGAAAAAATCGTGTGGCAAGATGTTTTTATTAAGATTGCGAAAATGTTAATAAAATTTTTTAGAAATGTACATTTTTTTTTTTTTTTAATAAATAAATCCATTATTTGGGCTCGTGACGTCACTACATGAAAATGTCCCGTCTCCGAAAATGTTCCTATTAATTTTGTAAAATTCCACACTGATTTGTTTTTTTTTTTTATACGGCATCACTTTGATTTCAGGCGAATTTTTTGAATTCGTTCACTAGATTTATTGTTTGTTCTCTGCGAACTTATCATTTGGTTTGACTTTTTGACAGATGTTCTGAAGAGAACCCCGTACATTTTAGAAGTCGGTATGTGTTTTAGAAGTATAATGGTTATGGTGCTGATTTTAACAAAATAAAATTTTATAATATTCTTATTATAATTTACAAGTACAAGTATATTACATTGGATTTAGTAATATATACATTGTACATTATAATGATTTATGATCAATAAGATGGATGAAGGAAAAAAATATTTATGAGATGTAATATTTTTGGTACGCCTCGTTATTCTCCTGTGCCATTCGTGTGGAAAACGTTTTTTTTTTTTTAAATGATTTTCGGCTATATAATTATCATTTTTTCGCACCTATAAAATTATGTCCCGTCTTTCCGGTTTATAAAAAATGGTCTGATTTTTCGGATTGAAATTTTTAAAAATCCCCAGGGTTTCAAAAATAAGATTAAAAAAAAAAAAATACGGAATGTCTTAGAATATTTGTCTAAACCGGATTTTTTTTTTTTAAATGTGATGCAAGTGGCCTATTACTATTCAACATTCTTTCAAAATTAATTTCATGCATAAATACAAACGCCTGCTGAGATATTATAGTGAATTTATTTTTTTGTACTAAAGTCGATTCTGCTTAATTGGGACCCAAAAATTTTGTCACAGACAAGCGGCTGTCCCAAATAAGTTAAGAAAAATAAATATTTTAATTAGTGGTGTATTCAAAGTGATTTATTTTCATTAAATTAAAACGATGCGACAAAGTGAATTAGCAATTATTAAGGTGATGCAAAATCGAGCGATTTTGGTTTGAAAATCAGATCACAGATATTTTAGGTGCTTTAATGAAATATTGCAAATAGAACACATATTTTGCCTTTAAAAAAATCTAAGGGCTCTTTCAATTTAGACGTTTCGTGTCGGACCGCTGCCGCACGTTTACCGTGCCGCTGGTTATAACCCGCTGCCGTGCCGCTGCAGTACAGTAGCAGTCCGATACCGAATGCCTAAATTGAAAGCGTATCTGACTACCGTACGTTTGTATGCTAGTGATGTTTAGACACGGGTCATTTGAAGTTTTAAATTCATTTAACAGCAGTATTTTTCACCAGTAGTTTTATTTTTAAAATCCTCTATAAATTTTTCACAGATTCCTTCCCAAGCATTTTTTGTTTCCGTGCGATTACTGTGTTTGTCGCTTTTGGAGTTCTGTATAGCAGGACGTATTTCAATTATAAATTTTTCCACGTTTATATCATCCATTTTAAGCAAACAATAAACATGAAAATTCAATGAAATTTGCTCTCACGTCTTGTCACCGCACTATTCAACAGCGAAATGAACACGTGGAGCTTGCGACGTTGCCTTCCTGTCGTCGAGCGTTCTCGGTACCGACGCTGCACTGTTGCCGCTCTGTGCACTTTGTATGAAAACAAATTACCGTCCTTGCGCCATACGACAAACGCACCGCTTCGGCACTGCAGCGGTCCGACACGAAACGTCTAAATTGAAGGCTGAATATTTTTTTATCTGTCTTTTGATAAGCCCAGAAAAAACAAAGTTTCAGGCCCATAAAAATGGCTTTAAACTTCAAAATCTACTTGCGAACCACTTTTGTGTTATTGTTTTATTGTAGGTATAATACGGAAAGTTAAGTTATTTAGAAAATTATCATGAAACATTTAAATATTTGTGCCCGAGCTTCGCAAAATAAAATAAAACACACTTTTTGATAATGTTTTTTTCTTGAATAAATTAAAACAGGCGGCTGGTGTTAAACGGGAATTTAAACCATCGCCATTTACATAAGGAGTGTTATTGTTAGCGGCCTGATCCTGAATTTTATATGAAGTGTTGCATCGCCTTAAAAAAGAAAAATAATCATTCTAACTACAGGTACGAAAAAATTAAATAATCAAAAAAAGGTACAGATAAAAACTGAACTGAACAACTTTACGTTGATGAATGTCGGCAGATATTGCCCAGACGGCTTGGGCAGATTCTATCGAATTACTGCCGAATGAACTTCGAACCCCGTAGTGCGGCGCATACCGCGCACCCGCCCTTCTACTAACTAAAATTAGTTTACTGAGATACATTTTGTATCGACTTCAAATGAGAATTTGTCCCAATTAAATAAAATGGTGTCCCCGATAACCAAAGTAAATTAGTATTACTTTCTTTATTTGGTTTTGGCCCAAATAACTGGCATACCAATTAAGGAGAATTGACTGTATTTCACAACCAGTACCCACAGTGTGTTTAATTCAGCATATATAATTCACCGTTTCACTTGTTTGAACAGTGGTGATGATAATGCAGAGATGAACATGAAGCGTGAAAGCAAGGCCTACTCCTTCAAGGACCAGCAGGAGGAGCTGATCCTGCGCAGAGAGCTGGAGGAGAGGAAGAAGAAGGAAGGCAAGAACAAGGCGCCCAAGGAACTGACTGCCAAACAAAAGGAGGCCATCAAGCTTCAGACCAATAAGGAAAATCTTATCAGGCAGAAACTTACTCTGGTAATATTATTTTCTTATTAGACTTTTTATGTGTATTAAATTAGGACTGATAATGTTACAAAATAATATCAGTCCGTCACTTTACACTACAAGTGGTTGATTCACTTCACATTACAAGTGGTTGATCCACTTCACACTACAAGTGGTTGATCCACTTCACATTACAAGTGGTTGATCCACCTAACACTACAAGTGGTTGATCCACTTCACTCTACAAGTGGTTGATTCACTTCACACTGCAAGTGGTTGATCAATATTTTTTTATCTTTCGCATCTTTTTTTTGAACAGTCATTTCTGAATGTACGTGTATGATGGTTTCTTGGTGAACTGGATAGGTGTCCCCACATAATACTGTTAAATGTAAGTTGGCTGGAACCAAAACACCCCTCTTTCTGCTTTTTGGGATTCCGTGTGGGGGAGTGGTGACCTCACGCACCCAGTGCTGGAAGTGGAGCACTGGATGGGCTGATCTGCCTGATGCTGGCCCTTGCGGTATCCGAACGGGGCTGGCTAATCTTGAAGAGTTTATTATAATGGTTGTTCCATTAGTCTCGTTCCCATGTTCTCTCCATCAAGCCGAGGAATCATCCTCCAACCCTCTGGATAATTTCTTACTTCAATAAGCTTCTCCAGACTTATTATCCTCTTCTTGACATTTATTTCCTATGAATAATTCTTTTGTATAACTTGTTATTTTTTATACCTAGCTGGAAGAGCGTCTCAGCTGCGTAGAGCGTCTGATCAAGTCGGCCAGTGCGGGAGACTCAGTGGCGCTGGGATACCATGCCGCGGTGCTGATGCGCGCTCTGCTGGCCGCGCTGCGCTCCCCGCTGGCTGCCCCGCGTGCCGCGCAACTCGTGCTGGGTTTGCGCCCCGCCTTCTGGCCCGACGATGTTCAGACCATGGGAGACCTCATTGCTCACGTCACTCTGAGGTAAGGAATACTTTTGGTTACATTCTTCTCGAGTATTTACATCTTGAACAAGGCTCCTTTAATCTTCACATTCCTGCTTTACATGGGAACACACACATTCCATATACCCTGCGTAATTTATTTCCACATCAGAAAGTTAACATTTTCATGTCGAATCCTTGTTAAATATTAATTTTGAATTTAATGAATTATGTAAGTACTCTCTCAGTAATTCGCTACTCGAATATCTAACAACTACTATTTTCGTTATTTGTTTTTGGGGTGTTATGCCGTGTTGCGCTACCTCCTTCTTTAGCCAACGTTTCGGACATCGTTACAGTGTCCATCATCAGGGCAGATCCGGTATATGTGCCAGATCTGCCCTGATGATGGACACTGCAACGATGTCCGAAACGTTGGCTAAAGAAGGAGGTAGCGCAACATGGCATAACACCCCAAAAACAAATAACGAAAATGCTTTTGGCCGTGAAAATCTTAAAATTTATCCAACAACTACTATGTATAATCCGCCGTTATTTTCACTTGTTTAAAGCATAAAATCAAGCTCTATAATTTTCCAGTAATCATATGTTCATGTGTAGACTTGAGCTCCAAGCTTTGTACTATCTTACGACCGTTGTTCCCAACTCAATCGATCAATCTAAGGTAGCCAAGTAATTTGTTTATGTTTGCTTGAGTCGCCTGTTTCCAAACATTTTTATCGTTGATAATCTTGAGTGGCCCAGCCTACTTTCATAAACATTAAAATGACATCAAACTAAAAACTTTCAGTGTTTAATTAATATCGATAAATTAATTTGTACTTATTATTAATACACATAATTTGTTTTAAATACTGTAATACCGTACCGATACCGTATGACGTTCGACATTTCACTGGCATTTTTCACTCTGTTAACACATTCTATTCTAATCCTTTTACTGGGCCAGAGGTCAATCCATCTTGGTTCCTCTATCTTGAGCGGAGAATTGTGTTAGGAGATTTGAAAAGGGTTGAGCCAAAATTTCGGCTCTACAGTTGATTGATAGGATTGGAAACAACGGCCTTTACTCTTACTTACTCAGTTACTACACCGCCGTCTAGATCAGGGATCTCCAAACTTTCCAGCCTTAGGGCCATACTGATTACTTCAGTAAGTTCCAAGGGCCAATTATGTACTAAATTCGTTTTTCACGGGCCGGATTGATGATCCTGGCGGGCCGGATGTGGCCCGTGGGCCGCAGTTTGGAGACCCTTGGTCTACATCAGTGATTCCCAAAATGGTCCAGGTGGACCCCCAGGGGTCTACGGGAGCCTCGACGGGGGTCTACATTGGCGTGATAAAAAAATGGGGGTCCACAAGTTGTATGTGGGGGGTCCACGAAAATTTATCTGGTTTCGATAGTAAAGAACAAACATGTTAGCTTGTTTAACCTATCAATGTAGGCAGATAAAAAAATCCAAATTTTTAGGTGATTTGTGACAGGCTGTATTTCGGTGAAAAATGGTCGTATTGAGACTTTAAAAAAAGCATTTTGAAGCTTTAAGATTATAATTTTCATATTTTTAGCAAAAAAAATTTAGGAGCTACGGCTCTCATGGAATCCTAATTTTTTGCTATTTTTTTGGGCTTGAATTTTTTTTTCAGTTAGGAGGCCGGCTTATGAATCAGATAGCCTTAATATTTAGCAATAATTTACTTTTTTTAAAACCTCACTTAATTTTTTTTTAGTAGTGTACTTTAAGAAGGTCAGCAACTGTTACATGCAAAAACTTGCATATTCGATATTTAATTCTTTTAATTGGGAAATACAGGACTAGGTTTTTTTTATGATTTTCATGTATTTTTTGGCATGGAAGAAATGTGTATAATTTATTGAAACTGAGGTCATTTTATACATCTATTTAGGAAAATATTGTGAACTTTTCGAAGCATTTCCTCGGAAAATGTGAAAATTATCAGCTGCTATACATCAAATGTCACCATCAGACGTAGCTTTTGTGTGCATTTTGGAGGCCATAGTTTTCAACTCAAATCAATAGGTTTTTGAATTTTATTTAAGAACATGTATCTCTTCCATGTAAACCTTACTTTTCCCAAAAAAATGGAAATTAAATCTTTTACAGGTGTACAAACAGGAAACCTTGATTTTTTGTCTTTTTTTGCAAATAAATACTTTTGACCATGATATTACTATGAATTTCGATTCACATAGAGCGTAATTAGGGTAAGTCCGGTGTAGATGACCGTATGGGAGAGATGGCCAGTTCATTTATTCTTGGGAAACAACAGCAAAACGGCTTTACTATTAGATTAGTTCGCTTCTCACAGCACAAGGGAGTAGTTTTACGCGCAAAGTCTTTGCTAAATTAAATAAAAAAGTAAGAAAAAACCAATTAAGTAATTTGTTTTCAAAAGTACAAAAAAAAATTTATTGGGTTGACATCTAAGGTTGCAGTGAAATTTGTTGAATGAAGAAGTGTGTTTATTATGTTCTACCATGCTTAGTATTGTTATTGTGTTGCATTCTAACCTTAACTTTTATTCTATGTGGTTCATTTTTATACACATATACATATGTTAAGGAGAGATGGCTGCATGAAAATTGTACCGAATTTGATAACATGTGCTCAAAATGCGGGCAAAATAAAAAAACGAGAAGATTATTCAAAAAAATAATTTTAAATCAATATAAAGTACTGGCCATCTAGTATGGTCATCTCTCCCGGACACGTCGGGAGAGATGACCAATTGCTAATTTCCAAAAAATAATTTTTATAATTTTGTTTTGATAGATATTGTTGATAACTTTATGTTTTCTCACAGCCAAATAATTTAAGTTTGTTTTACAATAAATAGTTTGTGAAATTCTCGACTAGTTTAATTTTTATAGCATCTTACAAAAACTACGGCTATCTCCCCCGGACTTACCCTATATAAATAAAGGATCTACACATTTTAAAATGTTTGGTTAAAAACTTTCTGAGCTAGAGTAGAGTGCACACAAATTCCAAAAAGGTCGTTTCGAGAAAAATGCGTTTCAAGTTTACCACACGGTTCAGCACAAACACCCTCATAATACCGGAACGAATTGAATTTTGTGGCGCGCGGAATATTCATCCCAATACACCATCTCTTTCTCCCCGTATGACGTTGTCTCGTTCCCGTTGCGCAATGCTGGCGAGATGCGCAGACGATATCTACGCATTCCTACCAGGCGGCTGGCCACGCCTTTCGCGGCGCCCACACCTGTGACGAAGCCCTTATAAGCGGCATCTCGACAGATCACGGCACAGTTCACCTGTCTGCTTGCACTGGCTTGTACCCTCCTTCTTGTGGCTAACCGTGTCCCGCACGGCCCTCAGAAGACAGATATCTACTTCCAGCTGCCAAGTATTTGACTTGAACATACCTAGGTTCATTAAGGCGCGCTCCTTCTCTTGGCTACCTGTGTCCAACACAGCCCTTGAAAGGCAGTAATCCGCCCAACACAACCACAGGCTACAGTTCCGCGACTCGGTTTCGCGTATCTTTTTTGTCGTTTCCAATTGTACAATATTCTCTGAGTAATCCTAATAAAAACTGTTTAAACATAAAAAGTGTTATAATTTTTTATTTAAAACTTTGGGAACATATTCTTAAATAGTTATAATAACAATTTATGAAATAAAAAATAAACATTTTTTTGAGTCATCTACAACACGTATTTCCCCCCATAAGTCTGTAATCTTATTATTTTAATAAATAAGTAAACACACTACTTTTCTTTTTATTTATACCACTCCGAATTTAGGGTTCGTACTCAGCCGCGATGCAAATTTTTGGTAAGTTTTGGGAATATGGTAGAAATGTAGCAGTAAAGGGTCTACCGAAATCAGTAAAATTATGAAAGGGGTCTACGAGAAAAATAAGTTTGGGAACCTCTGGTCTAGATCATACTAGAGTTCATTAACCCCTCCGAATTTTTGAGAATATTGGCTTTTGGTGTTTCTAACAAAATGACATTTTACGAAAACTTTTTGTTATTACCGCTTTACAATTAAAGCTCTATAAATGAAACATTTCTGAACGTAGCCAAATAGTAAAAACTGTTTTAGAAAGGTTACAAAATAGGCTTTCAAATTATTATATTACAAATAAATATTAGCATTTGTAAATATTAAAATTTAGAATGCAAACATTAAAAATAGGTAAAAATGACTCACGTCATGTGAAAACGGTACTAAAATCACAGATTATGTAAACAACAATACTTATTCTATTGTATATATGTGTAATAAACACCTTTGTCACCTCACTTTTTTATCATTTCATATAAAAATATTTAATAAAAATTTAAAATGTGGAGCGCGGTGGAGCTGCCGGTAGCAAATTTGCGCGGGTAAATATTTTTGTCAACTACACGACTGACAGCTGATTCCTGTTATGTATTTCCATAGACAACTTGATAGGGATGTGCAGCTTGATCTACTATCTACCTTTTACTTTTTGTTTTAGGGATGTAACTAAAACAATAACGGAGTTAAAACGATTTCTATGGAAACACACGCGCTGATGTATAAACACGCTTATTGTACTTGACTGCTGTCCTATTTTTAACGCTTATATCTGCTTACGCTGCGGAGGGGTTAATGTTGTTTTAGGACAGTCAGGTTTCGGTTAGTCATCTGTGTATTTTAGCAACACTGACGCGTTTGTTTTGTTCTGCCACGTTTTTTTGTTTGAATGTGTTTAAGAAATGGAGTCTTCTCACAAGCAAAAACATGACATTTTTAACTTTAAACCAAAAATGAAATTACTCAAGACGGATATAGCAGTGTTTGTTGGTTTTTACGCACAACAATCAACTATTTTCACCAATTGGACAATTCCCTGGTTTTTGGGGTGGTGGATTAGTGATAGAGAGTGTTGAATTACAAATATGAATTTTAATTATATTTTCACGCATATTTTCACCATATTTTCTACCCTTCTTAGGCTGTACAAGCCGCAATGCGACCTGGATCCCTGTTGGGATGAGGAGAACCTTAAGGATGCCGCCGCTAGAACCGTGGAACTCCTCCACTGGAGGACCTACTTCCGCAAGAAATACCATGACTCCCAGAAGGACTCGGAAGCACTCTCCAAGAAACCGAGTGACACCCTCAGCGCCCCGGCCTTCTGCTATTGCTTCAACCTGATCCGCCTCAGCCTGACCTCCTCGTACGCTAGGAGCGATGAGAAGATGGTCACTGAGGGTCTGCAGATCATCTCCAACCAGGCTCAGATGAGAGACAGCGGGACCAGTAATAGTGATTTGAACAATCCGGGACTGCTTCCCATCCGCCAAATGTTCCAACTTCTTCTGGAAGTTATCAGTAAGTACATAATTAAACAATAATATCAAACTAGCTTTCGCCCGTTGCAGGGAACTAACGGGTTAAAATACTACTCTTAACACTCATACCACCGCGGGCATGCACTCATCAAATCCCCAAAGTTTCATCGCAATCGTATGAACAGTTTAGCAATGAATAATTTCATGATGCCAGAGCTCACTATTGTACACAAAAACCATCGCGGGCAAGCACTCATGAAATCCCCAAATTTTAATTGTAATCGGATGAACGGTTTAGCAATCCATAAAAAGTTCTGGAAAGTTCTGTAATTATTTCAGTTTTGTGATGTAACTGGCCTATAATGATAAAACAACAGAACTAACACAGAACGTGAAAATTAACCTAAAAAAATTGTTGAATTGTTCAGTATCAATGAAACAACTTTTCCTTAATATTGCATTAAAACCTAATTAATTATGTAGCTACCTATTCGGGTAGTACCTGCGCAATTCCTTAAAAAATTCCGACAATCTTTTTGCTTTTTTCATAAAATTTGCAATACTACTGAAGTAAGTACCTACCCTGTATGAATAACACTGACCCGTCCTTAAGGCCCTGATCGACGGGCGAGTAAAACCACGGTCTTATGGCTCGTCGGTAAAGCTCGCCGGTGTATCATTGCAAAACTGCGGTTTTGTGAGTTGACGAGCTTGGCTCGTGGCTCGTCATGTTTGCTTGATTTTTTACTCAGCTCGTCGTTCAAAACTGCGTGTCGATCACGGCCGGCGAGCCAAGCCGCCAGTTATCGGCGACAGCGCTAGAGGACAGATGTCACGTAATAATCGATCTGCGAATTCACAGTCACGATTTCATCGTAGAATTCATAAATGGCTTCCGAGAGTGTCCCTGTTTATGGCAAATTAAATCAAGCGAATACAAAAACAAGCGAAATCGGCTTGCAGCGTACAATAAACTCGTGAATATTACAAAAAAATTTGAACCGAACTCGGATGTAGCCGGTGTTAAGAAAAAAATTCAGTCTTTGCGTCCCACCGAAAAGAACGACAAAAAGTTCTTGCAAGCTTGAGAACCGGCTCCGGAGTTGAAGATGTGTACCAGCCATGCGATAACGCTTGTCTTTTCTCTATCCAACTTTTAACCCAAACTCTCGGGTGTTTTCGCTTTTTTTTCTTAATTTCGTGGCATGCTATAATACCAAGATAACACAAAGCTTCAGACTCCGAACAAGACATGTTAACCTCAATTCGACTACGATACGACTGTTTTACTCGCTAGTCGATCAGCACCAACGAGCCGCGAGTAAAACCGTCGGTTTTTAAAACCGCGGTATAGGCTCGTACGTCGATCACCCACTTTAGCATCTCTGGTAATTTACTTAAGCGAGTAGGTACCTACCGTATTGCTTTTAAAATCTATTAAAATAAAGTTCCTACTTTTCTTGATTTTTACCTCATATTATTAATTTTTGGTGAATAGTAGTGGAATTTAAGTACCTACTTCAACTCGGAAAATCACACTTTCTACTGGCTGCATAATTATACATTGTCAATGAAAGCATATTTTCTATAAACGTCAGAATAATTTTCAACTTCGATGCACTCTTGTGGAATATTTTGAATGGATAGCGACCCGTGTCATGTTTTTAAAAGCTTGTAAAACCTCTCTTCTTTAAATTTTTTCGTCCAACTCCAGTAAAATATTGTCAGTATCAACAACGCTGGCCGCTAGAGATGGTAGTGTAGCATTATTGATGTTGATATTCGTTTCAACGGCAACAAATTGAATTTATTTAGTACTTCGCGGCGGTGATTTGCATTTTCTAATTTGTATTTTGATCAATATTAATAAAAAATATATTATTGTAGAAAGCAATCACTTTGTGATTTGACATATTTAATAAAATAAAATACTTTTTTGTTTAAAACCACGAGATTTATTAATTTACGAACCGACCGGTTTCGCTTAACAGCTTCTTCAGGGTACAAATTAATACTGTATTAATTTGTACCCTGAAGAAGCTTAAGTTAAGCGAAACCGGTCAGTTCGTAAATTAATAAATCTCGTGGTTTTAAACAAAAAAGTATTTTATTAGATAAAAAATATATAAAAACGAAACACAACGCCATCTACTGGATGGTTACCCAACCTAGATAAGCAAGTTTTGTGTCAACAAATTATCTCACACCTCCATCTGTTAGAAACTTATGGAACTTACAAATAATTACAAAGCATTGACCTATAAGAAACATTTACTAATCATTTATTTCGCAATATAGGTCAATAATCTAGATAAAAACTATCACATCTTTTAAGTTGGACCAAATTATACACAGTAAGCCAAATTTCATCAAAATCGGTTAAGAGTTTCTGAGTTTATCTCAACAAACATCGTGACGCGAGATTTTTATGTATATAAAGATGTCCCAAAAAGTAGGTTCCGTGTGTGCAGTTTACGGATGTAATAATGTCAAACAGCAAAAACACTCCAAATCGTTTTTCAGGATGACAAAAAATGTTAATAGGGTTGGTCAATGAAGTATAATATGAGTTCCTTAAATCCTAGCAAATAAAATATTGTCGGTACATAAAAAGTGGATTACATCATGGAAAATAATATATAATTATGAAAATGTTCAGATTAATTCAGAAAGCTGTGTTATGTAATTCCATTTAGCATTCCGTATTCTTGCTGGAGTTATAAATCATCTTCAATGTTGATTTTCAAACGGTCATATGTAGGTTACCCAATTTTTTTTTTCAAAATCCATTAAAATGTAAATCAACATGCACAAGTCACGCCGCTAGAAGGCACTAGAGAAGCGTTCTGCCATCAGAATTTATGGGAAATGTCAGAAATTGGAGGTGTTATTAATATTATAGGGTATTTGCGAATATCAACTGTTATTGGGCTGTTATCGATTGACTGAATGGGTAAGTAGATTTAATGATGTTTTATTAAAAATATTGTTCCTTTTCTAGGCAGGAACAAGGGAAAGATACAATTCCTCAGTGTGGCAACCCTGTTGGAGGTAGCAACAGCGGTATCGGGGGAAGAAGGATGCGGTAGAGCCACATCTTCTGAGATTGACTGTCTGCTGAGTGGCCTGCAGGACTCCTCAGAGGTACGGTATACCCCATCATATAAGTTCACTGATAATTAATATGTTTTCAAATGTACACAGTATTTAAAAATGTCTAAAGTCATGGTATTTGAAAGAAAGGGAGAGACAATACAAAAACAATGTGCAATGTAGTTGTGAATGATGAATACTTGGAGCAGGTGGATGAGTGTGTATTTGGGAAGTATGTTTATGAGAGATAGAAAGGCTGATACAGATATTGAAAGAAGGGTAAATGCAGGTAACTCTATTAATGGAGGACTGACCGCCATTGGCATCAACAAAAAACTGTCCAAAGAAGCGAAGCTAGCCGTCCATAATGGATTACTGGTACCTACCCTGATGTATGGCAGTGAGGCATGGAACTGGCAGAGGAAGGATTAAAGTAGACTAAATGCTGTAGAAATGAGATCCCTGCGGTTTATGTGTGCTAAAACCATGTACCTTAGATGGAAATGAGTTCCGCAAAGAATGCAAGGCTGATGTAAGCGTAATGAGTAAGATTAAGAAAGGGACGCTCATATGGTTTAGGCATGTAGAGCGAATGAACGAGGAAAGGAGTGTAAGGAGAATATATTATGATGCAAATGTGAATGGTAGAAGAAGTCGGGGACACCCGAGGAAGACATGGCACTACCAAATGAATCAGGTAGTTGAGTCGGGCCATGTCAAGAGTCAGAATAATAGAAGAGCAAGTATGAGACGATGTATGAATGTGAATGAGGCAAGGAGTGTGTGCCAAGACCGAGTTGTTTGGCGGTCCATCCTCTCTGCCTACCCCTGCGGAGAAACGGCGTGATGGTTAGTTAGTTAAAAATGAAATGTCTATTTGTTTGTTGATATGTTTTAGGTGGTGAGGGAAGCATCTCTCCGTGCCCTGACTTGCCTAGTCAACACCTTCCCGTCCCTGAAGGATGATATGCAGCAAGCTCTCTTGCTCACCAAGCGTCTGTGGATCGCCAAGTTTGATGTATCTGAAGAAAATCGGTGAGTGTTGTCTAACTATTACCTATCAGATTTATCACTATCCAAAAACAGGTTAGAACTAAAATCATTAATAATACTAATATTTGGATGATTTGTATAGCACCGTTTTTATGAAAAATCACAGCAAGAGCGCTGTACAAATTTATAATATTCAATCTCCAATCTTCTAACTACAGACTAACCAACTTTCTATCAAATTGTGATAAAGCAAGCACAGCAAACAAGCACGACTCTTATGTTTCTTATGTTCTGCTGATCACAATTTAATCGGCGCATTTAATTTAAATATAAAAAAAAACAGAATGGCACTGATTGCCCTTGATTTATGTGAATACCGCAGAAGAGTCTCAACTGAACTGGCTCCAGATGGGAGCAGTTCCCATCTGGAGTCAGTGAGACTTTGGTATCTCCAATCAGGAAATATTGTTAGGCTGAAAGTAGTGGGGACCCGGGGAAGGAGGCTAATAATTTCCCTCAGGGGGGGGCTGTGTCATCTTAGGGGATGCTGTGTGAAGGGTCTTTTACGGAAGAGGAAGGAGAAAGGGTATGAACGGTGGGTAGAAATCTGGGGGCCAATATGTCTAGGAGTGACGGACGTATGAATCCATCCCTCCAACTGCAGTGCAAAGCGATGGGTCGAGAGAGACCGACTGGAGAGGTCTCCCTCAACCAATCTCACTCGATCCGGCCCGCCATGCAGTAGGTGGGCAAACGCAATGGCTGCCAAGACCCAAACAAACCTCACCCCATGAACCTGGGCATGCCTGCTAAGTTTGATTATGAAAAAACCAAACGTAGCCAACCACTTGGGGTGACCTGTAGGGGTGTTGGTTATCCAATAAATGGTTCCTGAGGCGGCGGCACCCACATCCGCCTACCAAATTGTAAAATTGCTAAAGCCATTTCGAGCAACGTTTCAATTCTGAATGGGATTTTTCACCAGGGCGATACTGGGAGTATCTTCCACTCTGGTACATGCCGCAAATATGCTATGTATTTTTTTAAATGGTTAAATTATGAAATAACACACACTCAACCTCGACCACAAGGGTTGTTATGACAATGTTACATTTGAATTTGTGTGAAACACACTTGCTTATTGTTAATTGTTTTGATTCCAGTCGCCTTGCTGAAATCCTGTGGACGGGCAGCGGTCTTGAGGCCAGCGTGCTGCTGGTGGATAGCGTGACCGTGGACGTGACGCACCCCGTGGAGGCCGTGCAGCGAGCCGCAGCCAATGCGCTAGCCGCCCTGCTGGAGATGGACACCTCGCTGGTGTCCTCCACACTGGACACGCTGCTTATTGTGTACCAGGAGAAGTTAAATGTGAGGAGCCAACAAACATTACATCTACTTTCCTCGTTCATCCAAATAAATTGAAATAAGATGCAAATTTTTTTTATTAATTTCAAGAATGAATTACATAGTTGGTTTGATCAGGAATGGCTTATGATGGATATTTTCAGTGTTCATAATTTTATGTACTAATTTAACCCCACAGCCATCAGCCATATTTTGTCAAGGGCGGTCAAAATATTTCTGCTGTGCAATAAAATCCAAATAAATAGAATATTATTTCTGAAAATATTGGAAAACTAAAAAATGTTTTTGAAAGGTGATTAAATATGCTTTCAAATTTTATAATTCGAAATTAAAATGTAATTATTGAAATACAAATTTTTTTAATGCAACATAAAAAGATTAAAAATGGCTCACTTTACGTTTTTTCTAACTAAAATTACTGATAATGAAAAAAATTAAAACACTCTCATGTTTTATTAGGCAAATATATTATAAACGATATCATCAATTCGCTTTTTTGATGTTTCATTTAAAAATTATATTACTAAAAAGTTCCCAAATTTAATTATTTTGTGGTTAACTTTTAGATTTGAATATAAAGCGAGTTGTTTCCACAGTGGAGATACAACAATTTCTATGAGACCTATATGAGTTGTTCCGAAAACGGGTTCCTGAAGGGTTAAGAAAACTTTTTGAGAATGGATTATGCTTCAACGCATTTTAAAAGACAACAGACTTCAAATGTGATGTAGATTCACTAGTTTCTCGGTTTTTACCATTTAACTAACTTCCGGACACCATGCGTAATATATTTTTACATTTTGGGGAAAAAAAATTACTGTACTTATTTTATGTAATATAGGTGTATTACATATTTTGATGGCATTCCCTATGAGAAATCTTCTTTTGTCCTTTTTGTCAAATTCGAATTCTTTGACCAAATTGATGAGACCTGTATGAGGCTGTAATTTTCTTCATTTCCGAATCTTTTATCTGAATATCTTCCTAAAGTCAGATTATTATTATTTACCTTCTTTTTGGGTAATTTGTTAGATCAGGTGAATGAATATATTCTTTGTTTGTATTCCAGATGATCCCTCCGAAACTAGACGAGTTTGGGCATGTGGTGGAGCAACCCATCGACGAGTGGGGCGGGCGGCGAGGTGTGGCACTGGCACTGGTTGCCGTGGCGCCGCACCTGGCCGGCAAAGACCATGTGGCGCGCCTCGTCAACTTCTTTGTGTCCAAGGGGCTCGGTGACCGCGCCGAGAATGTGCGCAATGAGATGGCCAACGCTGCCATGGCTGTGGTGGACCTACATGGAAAGGTAAACAATGACATTCGTAGTTAACCTTTTAAAGACTTTGTCGTTAAAGAATTTGCTATACCCTGGTGGACTGGTATTTCAAATTCTCATACATATATGCGTCATGTATAGATGACTCTCGTCTTTTAGGCACGTGATCGGTTGGCATGTATACATGACGCTCACCTAAAAAGGGTTAAAATAGAGATTCAAAGGATACTACCTTTGAATCTCTATTTTGATAACAATTTAAAATTCAACTTTTCCTGTTTTCTTTCCTAGTGCAAGCATAATATTTCTCAACACTTGACCGTGGCCAAATTGTTGCTGAATTATTTGTCCAGCACATATCGATTGTCCAGTTGATTAGTCATACATCTCCAAATACTAGATTTTGAGATAAAGAGGAAAGCAATATTCGAATGCTCACTATAAATCAAATATTATTTACACGTGCATGTGTTTTACATATTAAATATGCTATAAAATAACACTGGGAAGCATAGCAGTCCGGTACATTAGTATGAAATTTTGAAATATCCTACTAGTAATCCGAAAAGCATTTTTTTGTTTGTTTTCACTATTAAGTTTTTCTGCATTAAAATTAATCTGAGTATTGTACCAGATAGAGCAAAGGTCCCTAGATAGGCCCTGAGGGAAATTATTTCCTGTGTGGAGTTAATGTAAAAAAAAAAAATGTGTGTCAACACTGGCGGCAGCCACTTGACGGATATCATCTTTTTCACTTACAGTAAAAATCTTAAATGTCCAAATAAAGATTTCTATTACTCAAAATCATTTTTTTTTATTTAGTAAAAAAGTTATTCAAAAACAAAATTGGATGATTAATTTTGCGCCACCCTATATAAACCATTATTTATAAGTTGGGGTAAAATCTGTTTTCCTAGCAGGTTACAGGGGTAGCAGTATTATAAAGGTTATGAACCACTGAGAAAGAGGGTACACTTTTACATACAACTGCATATTCAACTCAAATTTCGATTTTTGGGAGATGTCTGACTAATCAACTGGATGATCGAAATATGTGTGTGTTTCGGATGCACTGCTCGAAAAGGCCGCTACAGCGGATAATGATGCTTATGTCTTGGAGGAGGGTGTAACCAGGCGAGGAATTGAACTCACGACATATTTGATGTAATGGAAATTTCATTGTGTTTAGTTGTTTTTTTCTTCTACCAGTACATAAGTTAAGTATAAAACTATCAGGACCTAAATAATTCATTCTTTTCAGACTACTTCGTCTTTGATGTGTCTAAATAATAACTTCATTTAAAGTACCTTGTTTATCAACAAACAAAAAACTTTTTTTGTAAAAATATAGTTTCAAAAGTCATTTTAACTGCTTTCCATGTATTTTTTATTTATTCAAATGTACCTTATTTCCCCTTGATATCTTTATTTTATTTATTTTTTACATTAACTACACACAGGAGGCCCTGAGGAAAATAATTTCCCTCAGAGCCTATGTCATCTGGGATGCTGTGTGGAGGGTCTTTTTGAGGAGAGGAAGGAATGAACATGGGTCTTGAAGAAGTCTTGAAGAGACCCATGTTGTAGGAAGGAGGAAACACAGAGGCCGGCAAATCATTCCACAGCCGAGCTGTTGAACACAAGAACGAGTCGAAGAAACGACCTGTTCTCATGTGACAAATGTCAACTGTGTACAAATGTTGGGTACACGTTTGGCGTGTTTCCCAACTATGCACCAGTGCCGAAGGGATAAATGATGCTAGTTCCTCGGAGAATCTTCCATTGTAATACCGGTAGAACAAGGATAGCATTCCCACCCGACGCCTGTGCTCTAAAGATTGCAATCTGTCTGTTAAGATGGGAGAATCTATCAAACGGACCGCCCGTTTCTGCACAGAGTCGAGGGTATTTTTCAGGAATTTTGGAGCTCCAGACCAGAGGTGGCTGCCAAATTATTACATTATTTAAGCAAATATTAACTTCAGGATACGGTGGGAGACCAACTGCCCGTGTTTGAAGACTTCCTGGACAAGGCCCCTAAGACCGGCAGCTTCGACGTGGTCCGCCAAGCCGTGGTCATCCTGGTGGGCTCCTTGGCACGCCACTTGTCCCCTGAGGACCCTCGCATCCTGCCCATTACGCTGCGCCTGGTGGCAGCCTTGTCTACTCCTTCACAACCGGTTTGAAACCTTTTCTTAACTTTGAACTTAATATCTGCCAATGTTGAACTAACTTTAAACTTTGTAACGTAACTCAATGTGTCAATGTTGAAGTAACTTTAAATTCGTAACTTGATGTGTCTATACTGAAGTAACTTTAAACTTCGTAACTCAATGTGTAAATGTTGATGTGACTTTAAACTTCATAACTCAATGTGTCAATGTTAAAATGACTTTAAACTTAGTAACTCAGTGGGTCAATGTTGAACTGTTTCCCACTAAAAAATCACAGGAAAACTTACAGTTAAGCGTAATAAAAATTTTTACGCACAATTAAAAGATTCCATCTGAAAGAAAAAATTTAAATGGAAACTTCGCTGGTTTAACCAACCCTTTAAACATACAATATGTCAAAAATGTGTATAGAACTGTTTTCCTGAACAAAGGTTAAATAAAAATTAGCAAGTAAGCGGAGAATGATTATATTTCTTATTTACAGGTCCAAGAAGCTGTCAGTAACTGTCTCCCGCACTTGATCACTTCTCCGGTTATGCGCGAAGAGTCCACTGTCATAGTCAACAAGCTGATGCAGAAGCTCCTGAAGGCCGAGAAGTACGGAGAGAGGAAGGGGGCAGCCTACGGGCTAGCCGGAGTGGTCAAGGGACTCGGTATCCTGGCGCTGAAGCAGCTGGACATCATGGCCAGGCTGACTGATGCTATTCAGGATAAGAAAAACTACAAGCACCGGGAAGGTATGACTAATTCTAATTTCACTAATCAAGTCCCATTGTCACAAGTATTTGCTCTGTTGGGTATAGCAAATACTGTTTACATGAGCTCTTATCTATTCAGGGTCCTGAGTGGGATAAAAGGTTACTACCTGTGATGTATATAAAAGATTGTGTAAAGAGAACAAAATATACTTGATCTTCCTGTCAAACAAAACATGATCCACGATGATTGCAGAAAATATATAATAATTAAATCCACTTAAATACCTTAACAATGGTGTCATCAAAAGGGAAGAGAGAGATATTTCAGTTAGACTAGTTATTATTATTAGTCAGCTTCCATTAGGCAGCTCCAACGATAGACCGCCTCCGATCTACGAATCCCAGTTCCGTTACCAGCAGCCCTGCTCAGTGACTTCAAGCTCAAGCTTCAAGGCGCTCGCTCGCTTTGGTAAGTCGTTAATTTTATGTTAGATTATAAACAACAACATAAAAGTCACTGTGGATAGATAGAGTTTTATATCTATTAACCTTTAGACGCCCAGTGACGCGATTTGTGTCATTCAATGCCCAACAGTCCAATACGGGACCGGTGATTGTCGTGTGAATATTTCACAAAAAAGACTTTGGCAGTGGGCTACCTTTATTGCACGAGCGTTTAAGATGAGAAATAGGTGTAGGACCTCGTATTTTTAGTGATTTTCATGATTTTTTTTTAAATACATAAGGAATATATATATATATATATATATATATTTTTTTTATTTATACCTTGTGGTCATTTTACATATATATATTCAAGAGTATATTCTAAAATTTTCAAATACTTTCGTCAAAAAATAACGCAGATATCAACTGCCGCGCATTGTAAGTCGCCATCCGGCAGGACAATTCGTGTAACTCCTGGAGGTCACAATTTTCATCCGAAATCAATTTTTCAAAAAAAAAATGTTTTTTTATAAGTTTTTCTTTTATTTGAACCTCACTTCTTACAAAAAAATCGAAAATTAATGTTTTTTTGAGAAATGTGAAAATTTACTACTCATGATTTTTTTAACATTCTTTTGAACGTTTTTTGTCATAAAAAAATAAAGATATTTTTTAGAATTGGGGTTCAAATAGAGCGCATTTATATAAAGAAACTATGTGCTGAGTTTGATAAAGATTGATAAAAAACTGTAGGAGCTAGAGGTTCCACAAATTCGAAAAAAGTAATTTAGAGAAAAATGCGTTTGAAAATAAGAGTGGCAGTAAAATAGTGGTAGTTAGTCACCTAATAAAAGCCTACAAGTGAGTGATCATGGTAAGTGGCAACTTCTAAGAAGGAGGAAGGGGCGGCGCAAATGAAGTGGCCTATACTGATGAAAAGTGTAAATACGGCCCTGCTTTCCAGCCATCAGCATGCTATCTTGAGTCTCCAACGAACAGAGCACACATCTATCGACGCACTCACGACTACCATCCCGCCTGGAAATCCTTAGGAGTTGGGCCCACCTATCCCGGCAACCTCCATACACGTTTAGGGAACCTCTGAAACGAGCTCCAACTTCGGGTGAACGCGGATGTTTGCAGCCAAGATTCAATTCTTCGGACTACACTGATCGACACTGGCTTCAACCTCCAAAGCACCACGGACCATTACACGTGGGAATCGCGTCCATTCACAATCCTCGCTAGCCCCTCGTCGCAATCATAAAAACTCTAAAAGAACATTCCGCTTTACGGCAGATTCTTGCCGATTTTAAATAAATGAATGCAAAAATACGCTGTAATTTTACTGCTCGAGAAACCACTCCCGTCTCGAAATTTTTACTCCTACCTGTCACCAGGCCCAAAAAATCATCCGCCGCCATTTCGCCCTCTACCGTTTCTGTCAATGCCGCCAACCTTTCGATCTAAAAAAACAATTGTACCAATAAAAGCAAATTCTTGAATAAATTCTCAGTACTTACTTTTATGGAAATTAATACGTTACACCATAACTGCCAAGCATCGACAACTTTACAAATTATCATTATCATTTCAAAACCAAACATTCCCACCCCCGAGAAGAGATTGAAATCTCTTATCTAGGACCGATGGTAAATCACACATTTCTGAATACTGACAACAAACAAATGAATCTAATAACAACCAATTAACAAAACGACAAACAATTATTCAATCTTTGTGCAACAAACAATTTTAACAAAATTAAAAAAATTGAAACGTAAGTCTAAAATAAAGCTAAAATTAGTACCTACATAACGAATACGTTCCTAGAATAAATTATCCTTCATAGCAACCGACACCAGGGTAAATCGAACAAAATGTAAGGAGAAAACAAAGGAAAATAAAAACGATAAATATAAAATTAAAAATCATATTACAAGTAAAATGTTTCATAGTGGTAATGGATAAAGTTTGACAACTGGCCAACGAAACTTTCCTTGTGCAGTTTTAACTGTCACAATCCGTACGATTTGATCAGGACCCGGATGACATTCCTCGATGCGTCCCAATGGCCAATGCATAGATGGAATTTTTCCATCATTTAATAAAACCAAATCTCCAACATTAACCGGTCACGGGCCATGACATTTAGCGGAAATTCGCGGAACTTCGCAAAAAAACACTAAAAAACCACCACTTTGAATTTTGAATTGAATGTTTTGTTGATAAATTTTGAGCTATTGTATATTTTATTAACTGAAACACGTTCACATCACAATAAACTATCTACGAAAACCACATTACTTGCATTTATTACGTAAATTAATAGGTTTTATGATCGTTTTATTCGCGATACACCCATTAATTGCGACCGTTAAATTCGCGGCAAATTCTGACAGCCGATTGTCATAGAAGAAATCGTTTTAAAAATATTCCAGGGTGACAAGGTGAATGAAACTTGTAGCGTCTCCGAGAGTAATGACAGCGCAAGCGATTCTGACACTGTTCTTCATACAAATTGTGTACATAGAAGGGCCAAAATCGTAGACCAAAAGTTTTTTGTCGGAAGTATTATTCAAATATTTGAATTATTTTCTCGCACATGCGCATATGACGCGCGCGCCGGCGCGTCTCCGGCCTGTCAGAGGTTAAGATTAGGTGATGAAGTTATCCACTTTCCACGTTGTTGAAGGGTGTGTAAATATTCTTTCCTCCATCGATTCCAAAATGCCTGAGTTATTTTTTGCAAAAATTGCCACCGTGATAACCTATTTATAGGTACTTCAGACCAATCAGGTTCAGGAACCGATTTAAGAGGAGCCCCTATCAAAAAATGACCAGGCGTCAATGCTTCAAGTTCAGATGGATCAGAAGACAATTTAGATAATGGACGAGAATTCAAGATGGCTTCTATTCGACTAAACAATGTTGCTAATTCCTCAAACGTGAGTACTTGTTCACCTATTACTCGTTTTAGGTGATATTTTGAGATTTTATTCCTGCTTCATATATGCCTCCAAAGTGAGGTGCAGAAGGGGGATGAAAATACCATTTGATTTGCCGCGTGGTGGCAGCAGATGTGAGGTAATCACGAGCTGATAAGTCTTTGTTAGCGGCGACAAAGTTTGTGCCATTATCACTAATGATACAAGAACATAATCCCCGTCTGGCTAAAAAGCGATCCTAAGCTGCTAAGAAAGCTTCCGAGGATAAATCAGATACAACTTCTAAGTGTACTGCCTTGGTACTCAAACAAATAAATAAGCACAGATAAGCCTTAAAAACTTTGGCTCCTCTACGCCCACTTTCCTTAATTGAAAACGGGCCACCAAAATCCACCCCAACGTTGAGGAAAGGACGACCTACACGAAATCTAATTTGGGGCAAATCTCTCATCATAGGCTATACACCAAAAGGAAACCTGAAACATGTTATACATTTACTAAGACGCGACCGAATGACGTTTCGACCGGAAACAATCCAATATTTTGATTGTAGAATTGACAATGATGTCCTAGGCCCCACTTGCAAATAAGTCTTATGAAACGAGTCAATAATCAAGTTAGTAAGGTGACTTTTGTTGGGCAAAAGTATAGGATGTTGAAAATTAGAGCAATATGGGCATTGTGTAACCGCCCACCGACTCTGAGCAGACCAACCGGGTCTAAAAAAGACATTAAGACTGTCATACCAGCAAATCATAATTTCGGTTCCGACTATAGCGCTCACACATCAGCGGTCGTGAGCGGACGTTTTTGGAACTAGATTTCGTTCCGCAGCAAGCTTGGTTTCGCGTATCTACTAGGACTATCTCACGCGGAGCTAGGGCTGGCTACAGTATGGGTCAGGTGAAGATGTTGAATTCTCGTTTCCAGAATTTTAATTAGTAGTAGGCAGTTATTTGTAATTTGTACATCGAAGTACATAAACACAAATATATACAAATGAAATGCGTAAACACAGTAGGTATAAAGTAGATGATATAATATAGACATGAATAAAAAATTTGTTATAATTTTTAAATATTTTGTTTTTTAATTGTACTTTAACCAAATTAACCGAGTAATATTCAGTTGGATTGTAAAAAATCTCTCATTTTGAAATATTTATTCGTGTGCACAATGGCATTATTAATAGATTAAAACGGAAAATAATATGAAATATATTGATAATAGACTAATATAATAGTGACTTAGTCATTAGAACAGAAATTATTAACAAAAACACATTTTGAATGACACAATCACAAATTAAAACTGTCATTTTGACAGGAATTTCAAGCGCATGGTGTCTGGCCTTTCTTTCGCAGTCCGTTAATGACATTTTTTATTATTAATAGTTCAAAACAGAAATTTTACAGTATTTATTGTGTGTAACTATTTTTTGATAATTTTTTACAACGTGCTTACACCATATACCTACTATAATTGTTTAATAGGCCAATTGCATCACATTTTTAAAAAAAAAAATCCGGTTTAGGCAAATATTCTAAGACATTCTGTATTTTTTTTTTAATCGTATTTTTGAAACCCTGGGGATTTTTTGAAAATTTCAATCCGAAAAATCAGACCATTTTTTATAAACCGGAAAGACGGGACATAATTTTATGGGTGCGAAAAAATGATAATTACATGGTCGAAAATATTGACATGTATGCAATTCAACATTTCGTGTTTTTGGTTTATTTTCATACTGTTTATAGAGATTTAGATAAATAATAGTTATTGTGTTTATTGAAACATAATTTAGGCCCTCAACAATAGAGAACTCCAGTCCAATTTTTTTATTTTTTTTAATGAATAAAGACCTTCAAACTTAAATAACTGCATTTTTATTTTTATTTTTATAGTTAGTTTTAATAGTTAAAATAATTGTCAAAGTTTTAATTTTTAAAGACTCCCAGAAACGCACAGTATCTATGGTGGTCTAATTTTTTTACTTTTTAAGTTGTCATTTTGAATCAGTGATGTTATGTCGAGGGAAATTTCCCTAGATCTAGGGGAGAAAAATATTTTTTTGGGATAAGGGAAATCAGGACAAAATCTAGGGAAATTTCGAACTCTGGCAAAAATTTTATTACATATGACAGTATTACTGGTATTATTTATATATATACGTATATATATTTTTTGGAATTCCTATGAATCTTAATTATTTTTCATGTACTTACATGCCATGTTATTTTTAACACTGACAACTCAAAATGATATTAGGGAACGTACCCATACTACGTGACACGTTCGGGGGGGGGGGGTCTTCAAAATACCACGCTTGGTACAAATGAGCGGCGGGTTGCTTATGATTTTTATTTTGCAAAGTGTTTTTTTTTTAATTTGGAATTCAGTTTCTAATTCAGTGGTGAGTGTATTCGTACTTTTAAATTATTACTTCACGTAGCAAAAAGTGTTTTATTTGGAAAATCACGGTATTATTAGTATATTTACCAAGTTCCGATATCTTTCCAATTAATTATCATATTAATTAACATATAACAGGATTAGTGTTACACAATCAGGTGGCTACGTAGGTAATTGCGTAAATGTGAAATTCTAGGGAAATTTCACTTCTAACTGTTGGCAACACTGTGAAGAACCCACAATAATCATGGCGGATAATGACTTTTAGGTGTGAGGTGTGTTTTTTATTCAAGATTAACTGCTTTTAATATAGAAAAACATTGGTAAAATGTCCACATTTCACCGCTATTGTTATTGTATTTAATCAAAGTGCAATATAAAAACAATAAATCATCTCTTTCATTGCAAATACATGTGACATCGTGTTTTGTGTCAGGTGTTACTTTGTCGGTACATTGTTTTATGTATAATACATACAGAAACACTGGTATTTATAATACACTGATCATGACGAGTGTTTAACAACTTGTATAAAAAGCCCTATACTAAAAACAATTTGAAAATACATAAGCAAATGTCAAAATAGGACACGACTTTAACCTCAAATAGACAAAATTTATTGCAGATTGTCCGCAAATATAGCCCTTTTCGTAAATTGTTGAGGGCCTAAATTATGTTTCAATAAACACAATAACTATTATTTATCTAAATCTCTATAAACAGTATGAAAATAAACCAAAAACACGAAATGTTGAATTGCATAGGTACGTGTGCACTTCAAGTCATTTCAAATGTCAATACAATACAATACACAGGTGACAGGTTAACTGTGACGTCACGGTTAACCATTTCAGTAATGCCAACTTAACGCTGTGTTTTCCGAAGAGGTTTAAAAATGCACTTTTTAATAATTTATTAAAAACTCTGCATTTAATATTATGAAATAAAACTTATATATTCAGAATCAGCGTTTCTTGGTCTATATGAACATATTTTTTTAAAGCCATAATATTTTTCACTGGAGTTCCTTATTAACGAAAAGGGCTATATTTGCGGACAATCTGCAATAAATTTTGCCTATTTGAGGTTAAAGTCGTGTCATATTTGACATTGTATTTTCAAATTGTTTTTAGTATAGGGCTTTTTATACAAGTTACTACACAATCGTCATGATCAGTGTATTATAAATACCAGTGTTTCTGTATGTGTTATACTTAAAACAATGTACAAAATCACGCCTGAACACAAAATTGAAGAATGTCACTTGTATTTGCAATGAAAAAGATGATTTATTATTTTTATATTGCACTTTGTTAAAATACAATAACAGTAGCGGTGAAATGTGGACATTTTACCAATGTTTTTCTATATTAAAAGCAGTTAATCTTAAATAAAAACGCCTCAATTTCTCACACAAAAGTCATTGAGTCATCCTATATTAATTTTATTCCGCCATTTTCTTAAATTCAAAATCAGGGATGCTCAGCCCAAGAAAATTATTTCCCTAGATTTCGAAGTGAAATTTCACATTTACGCAATTACCTACGTAGCCACCCGATTGTGTAACACTAATCCTGTTATATGTTAATTAATATGATAATTAATTGGAAAGATATCGGAACTTGGTAAATATACTAATAATACCGTGATTTTCCAAATAAAACACTTTTTGCTACGTGAAGTAATAATTTAAAAGTACGAATACACTCACCACTGAATTAGAAACTGAATTCCAAATAAAAAAAACACTTTGCAAAATAAAAATCATAAGCAACCCGCCGCTCATTTGTACCAAGCGTGGTATGTATTTTGAAGACCCCCCCCCCCCCCCCCCCCCGAACGTGTCACGTAGTATGGGTACGTTCCATAATATCATTTTGAGTTGTCAGTGTTAAAAATAACATTGCATGTAAGTACATGAACAATAATTAAGATTCATAGGAATTCCAAAAAAAAAATATATATATATATATATATATATACAAGGTGTCCGGAAACTCGTAGTACAAGCGGGAAACTGGAGACTCCACATCACATTTGGAGTCGATTTTGTGGTATAACTTTTTTTGATTTGAGCTTTCGTTTTCGAGTAAATCGAGTGAGAAGTTGATTTTTGTTTTGGTCAAATTCTTGTAAATTATTACCGACGATCATAGTACCTAACTAATAAACACTATTTAAAAGAAAAACAAACAAAGAAATCCGGATTTAAAGCATTATTTTGAAATTGCCCATCATTTAATTCAGTTTAAAAATAAAATATTTGGTCGTTCCACGGTTAAACAGCTGATCGTACATATTCGCAGTTTGTAGGTAGCCGCGCGGGAAGAGACGAGGGAGGGGAAAGGTAGTCCGGTCAAGTTAGCCCGAAAATTAATAATAAAACATATTGCAAGTGTAATCCGATTTGAGATTACAGAGAGTAGTAACATCAACCTGAATATCACTAATTTAGTTGCAAAAAAGCAACACCAACCTTCACATTAATTAATGTAAACGTTAGTGATTCTGTTGTACGTTAATTATTAAAAAAAGTTTTTTTTTTTAATTTGTACTTCAAAGTTTGTAGTACTTACTAACAAAGATATTAGAGGTCTCAGGCGGTAGGAGTGAAACCTTCAGAAAACTAAAGTAGACAAGAGTGGGGAGGCTAAGAAGCACCGCACAAAGAGGAGACCGATTATACTATCTCACTCTCTCACAGGCTAAATCTTATTGATGTATGTGTTTGTCTCTTTTTAGTGTCGCTATTTTTCGTTTCATCGAGTTTCAAATCAGAAACATATTGCAAGTGTAATCCGATTTGAAATTACAGCTTAGTAGTAACATCAACCTGAACATCACTAATTTAGTTGCAAAAAAGCAACACCAACCTTCACATTAATTCATGTAAACGTTGGTGATTCTGTTGTACGTTAATTATTATAAAAAGGTTTTTTTTTGTATTTGTGCTTCAAAGTTTGTAGTACTTACTAACAAAAATATTAGAGGTCGCAGGCGGTAGGAGTGAAACCTTCAGAAAACTAAAGTAGACAAGAGTGGGCTAAGAAGCACAGCACAAAGAGGAGACCGATTATACTATCTCACTCTCTCACAGGCTAAATCTTATTGATGTATGTGTTTGTCTCTTTTTAGTGCCGCTATTTTTCGTTTCATCGAGTTTCAAATCAGAAACATATTGCAAGTGTAATCCGATTTGAAATTACAGCTTAGTAGTAACATCAACCTGAACATCACTAATTTAGTTGCAAAAAAGCAACACCAACCTTCACATTAATTCATGTAAACGTTGGTGATTCTGTTGTACGTTAATTATTAGAAAAAGGTTTTTTTTTTTTGTATTTGTGCTTCAAAGTTTGTAGTACTTACTAACAAAAATATTAGAGGTCACAGGCGGTAGGAGTGAAACCTTCAGAAAACTAAAGTATACAAGAGTGGGGAGGCTAAAAAGCACCGCACAAAGAGGAGACCGATTATACTATCTCACTCTCTCACAGGCTAAATCTTATTGATGTATGTGTTTGTCTCTTTTTATTGTCGCAATTTTTCGTTTCATCGAGTTTCAAATCAGAAACATATTGCAAGTGTAATCCGATTTGAAATTACAGCTTAGTAGTAACATCAACCTGAACATCACTAATTTAGTTGCAAAAAAGCAACACCAACCTTCACATTAATTCATGTAAACGTTGGTGATTCTGTTGTACGTTAATTATTAGAAAAAGGTTTTTTTTTGTATTTGTGCTTCAAAGTTTGTAGTACTTACTAACAAAAATATTAGAGGTCGCAGGTGGTAGGAGTGAAACCTTCAGAAAACTAAAGTAGACAAGAGTGGACTAAGAAGCACCGCACAAAGAGGAGACCGATTATACTATCTCACTCTCTCACAGGCTAAATCTTATTGATGTATGTGTTTGTCTCTTTTTAGTGTCGCTATTTTTCGTTTCATCGAGTTTCAAATCAGAACAGTGCTAAAGACTTCTTCATTTCAAAAATGGTCAGAAATTTAATGTTGTTCATATCTATTTTAACCGGACTATAAAAATTCCGAAACAAAATTACCATCTCTTTCTCTCAGGGTCAATCCACACGTGCGCGAACAGGCGAGCGAATAATGTCTTGAATATTAAAAATGGCCGCGTTTAAAGCCCGTCTTCCACTGTTCGGAATCCGCTCGACTAGCAAACGTTAACTGCATACAAGTGCTTCTATTAAGAACGTTGCGAGCGAAGCAGACTAAACGAGTTAAATAGGTTCGAACGAATCCGCTCCGCTATTAATGAAGGTGTTTATTGAAGCCGCTTGCCAATTTTAGTGTTTATAGGATACGACTAGCAAAGAATGTCGCAATGTCGTCAAAAAGGATGCTGCTTGGAAAACCATCATCGAGATGAAATTGCCGGAAATAAGAAAGTTTAAAACAAATATAAATTTAATTACATGTTTTTTTTTAAGCAAACATTTCTTCATTGCCTACGCGTTAAAAAACATCCTCACAAGAAACAGTACTTGAAATCACAGAATCACTCTGTTCATCAATGACTAGTTACCCGCTCAGCTAGACTCTTTTCCGCTCGCAGTGGAAGGCGGGCTTTATAATGGCCGCCATTAAATTTTATTGTTTCGGAAATTGTTTGTTTACAAATGCAATAGACAGTTTTGTCCACGCGTTTGGCTCGTTGACATCTTTCTACAACAAACTTTTCGTAATTAAACTTTAAAACAAAGTGTGCTTGTGAATTATTTTGTGTTATTTTCATATTTTGACGTGATTAATTATTGTGTTATTACAATGGAATATACCAACGCATATGTGTTTTTTTGTGATGTACCAATGACATGTTAAAATGCGTTTTTTGTGATGTACCTAGTGTTTTTGGATTAAAAAAGAAATATTACATAATGTAAGTTAGAACATACCTATGCTAATAATTTCTCTCACAATGCTTGTTCGAATTGGTCCAGTTATATCGCCGAAAATCTTTCAAGTAGAGTACATTATTGCCCGCCGTCCGTTTCAAGATGACGGGTAGGTACACATCAAAGTAAATACGTTAATTTAACCATATTATAATGCTTAGAAGAAATGAAATTTTAGAAAAGGTGGAAGAATAAATTAGTGGGATGAAAATAAATAAACTATGAACACGAAAAGAGATTAATGGCAGCTTATAAATTTTGTAGCATCTTCGTTCTACGACATTTCCACCTATCAGATGAAATTTTAACCCTAAATAGCCGAAATTTAATTTTTTATTTTTTTTTTTAAATTTTAAATGTAAAAATGCTTAAATTGAAAATATTTATGTTTATTTGGGTTCTCTATGGGATGTAGGTTCACCAGTTTTCCGCTTGTACTACGAGTTTCCGGACACCGTGTATATATATATATATATAAATATTACCAGTAATATTGTCATATGTAATAAAATTTTTGCCAGAGTTCGAAATTTCCCTAGATTTTGTCCTGATTTCCCTTATCCCTAAAAAATATTTTTCTCCCCTAGATCTAGGGAAATTTCCCTCGACATGACATCACTGATTCAAAATGACAACTTAAAAAGTAAAAAACTAACGGTGGGTGAAGACCACCATAGATACGGTGCGTTTCTGGGAGTCTTTAAAAATTAAAACTTTGACAATTATTTTAACTATTAAAACTAACTATTAAAATAAAAATAAAAATGCAGTTATTTAAGTTTGAAGGTCTTTATTCATTAAAAAAAATAAAAAAAATGGACTGGAGTTCTCTATTTACATTTCGAATAAACGCCGTTAGTAAGCTCGAAAATCATCTGTCAAAAATTTAAATAAAGCAAGTACACATTTCTAATATATAATTATAACTGAAACAAGTGTGTTAAATTAATCTTAGGGTAAAAAATAAGTCAACAATCTAGAAAAGTAGAAAATGACAAATGAATGCTTGCTAAAAGAAAATAAAGTTCTTATAAAAATAAAATGTGAATGGATGTGGGTTAACTTTCGAAATCACTGGACACGCATAGGAATATTTTTGTAAAAGACAACCTTTTTTGTTCGGGACGAAGGAAAATACTCCAATCAAAATTTCAATCACGTAAAATGAAAATTTGTTTTCGCCGTACGAGATCGCGACTTTTGACTGGATCATCAGTCTTAGTTGGATGTGTAGGCGTAGGCGTTTACTTCAATATGCAATACAATACAATCACCCAGCGAATAGTTTTCTTTTGCAGCCAGACGTTTTCTTAAGTAAAGACCTTTTTTCCATTTCATCTACTATATATTTTGGATCTCTAAATTGCATATTCCTTGAATGCCTTGGATCCACTATTTCTGGCAAAACGCAATCTGTATAAAAGCACTTCAATTTTTGTAACATTTTATCACGCCAAAACACATCGTCTTTTTCTATTAAAACTGTATGCAACGGTTTCTCGGGACCTGTCCATACTGCAAATAAACAGGTACATTTTTCTGCAATATGTAACTGCCCTTGTACTTGATAATACCAATCATGGTTTTTGTTGATTGTTACTTCATTTTTTTCATTGATTTTAAGAAAACTAATTTTCTTCCTCCGAATTGCATCTTCTATATCAAGGCCAGATGCTGACGAAGGGCATTTAATTTCAATGAGTAAGTTATTTGATAATTGTATTCACAATCAATAAAAAGTCCACATTTAGAAATTTCGATAGACATTATTTGTTTGGCAAGTTGGCGAATAGCTGTCTCTTCATTATCTTTTCCATATTTTATAGATCGTACATGTCCCAGATTTTTTCCATACAACAATGTTCGAATTAAAGGAGCGCAACTAATATTTCTTCTTCTTTTACAAATTTTACCAAAAAATGAAGCTGTGATCATTTTTCTGCGTAACTCGAACCATTTTCCACAATCCGCTTGCAAAATAGTGTCTCTTTCAATTCTGAACCTTTGCACATCTGTCAAAGACAAAGATTCCATAGATGTCTTCTTCGCTTCTATGAAAACATCTGCATCCATATCAGGAAGTTGTACGTTACTGCCATAATCTGGATCATTATTTGTTTCACAGTTATTTGCTTTGACTCTATCGTACGTTCTTTTTGATCGCTTTTTTCTCAAACGCTTAATTTCTAAATGCTTAATTCTTTGACCAGGACTCTGACCAAAAATGGTTTTATGCAAATGGTAATGTGGCCGCTTTGTATTAAAAGATATTACAGCAGCTGCACATCTTCCCGAATAAGATTGTTTAGTGCTGTAATTAATTCTTTTTCCCCCAACAAATTTTGCTACAATACTATTGTACCTTTCAACAACATTACTATCCACATTTACTAGCAAACTCCTCGAATGGGACGCTAACTGATTTGTGAATTGTAGGATTCTTTCCATCATACCAGATGCAACGAGTTCAGGTACATAGTTTATATCTTCTGTATCCATATTTTGTTTACAGAAATATTTTGCGCATTTCGAATGCTCACCAAATACGTGTTTGGAACTATTTGAAATATCCCCATAAAGTAATTTAATTTTCTCACTGTTAGAATAATTTTCCGATAGTCTATAATTTACCGCACATCTTACCGCAGTTCTTAATCTCAGTAATCGACCGGTCAAAAGGCGGCGCTGACTTATTGGGAACCTCGTATACGCTGTCAAATTACGAAGTTTTGTGCAGTAATTACGTAATAAATGGTTCTTGCATTCTACTTTCTCAACTGTGATGTCCGCATATGGCTGAGCATCTAAAATTTTTTTGTAGGTACTTGAATCTCCATCTGAAATTAGCCTTGAATATATCAGACCGTACATATCTATTGATTTTTTAAAACCTTCCACGAGAATACTGGACTCCATACTCGTAGAACTTCCGGAATGATTTTTGAAACAACGATGTTCCTGCGATGTTACTCCCTTTTTTACTGCACGTGCGCACGTCATACAAAATTTATTTCGTACCTGCATGTATAAAACCTCACCAAAGTGATGTCCTACTATTGCAGCTACGCCTGACAAGGCAGAGTAATTGGTACGATATGATCTTTTTGACCAACAACCATCGGCGACAACTGTTATTATAGGAATTCCACCTTTTGAGACGTTTCCCAGAGATCTAGCATATTCTGCTTCACGTTTTGCAGCAATTTCCATTCGGTCTGTGGCACCTTTTGACCACCAATCACAAACAGTTTCATGTACTTTAGCATAAGTTTTAATACATGGAATATCGATGACGGACATAAACTCCTCTAAATTAGAAAAACCACCACCAATGCTCATGATTCCTGAAACGATTGCGTGATTTATATCGATTTTTTCAATATCTTTACGTTCCGAACATATTGTAAATGTTGCATTGCACATATTACATTTGACTGATTTACTAAAAAAACCTTGACGCGTTTCTGACATAAAACATAAATTTAAAATTGAGCATCCAAATGTTTGACCATGTGTGGCTATTTTCTTGAGCTGTTCAAAGATGAAGGCCATATCAACGATTCGTCGTCCACTCATTGTAAAGTTTGGAATTTTTTTTTCTTCATTTTGCATTTCCTGTTGCTGTCTTATATCAGATTGTGGCAGGTAATTTTCATCAATCGATTCTGCTGCACCAATCTATGAAATAAACAATTAACAACATAAGTAAATATACCTAGGCAATAAGCCCGCCCATAAAGGCAAATGTCGTATCATTTTCCACGCTGATGTGCACCCTTAGTCCAGTCAAGGAAGGAAGTGTAGAGTGCGTGAGCAGGAACTTAAGGGATTCTTTCAGAAACTTATTCAGGGTGCTTAGGGTGTGAACATACTAAAGGTCCTGACGTCTAGTTTGTGAGCTAAGGGGATGGGGGGGAAGGTCCCAATTTTCGGATTTCCGTTTATACCTCGGAAACGGTGGGTCACAAAGAAAATTTTTGTGAAACTAAGTAAAAGCTTGTAAAATTATCTAAAATTCCAGACGTTTTTTAGTTCCACGCTCCACAAACGTAGATATTTTCGAAAAATCATTTAACCTTACATTTTTCATCAAACATTCCTTCATATCGTCTAAAATATTCATCAAAGAAAGAAAATTATTTGAAAGAAGTTATAAAGAATTTAATTCCCTTTTAGAATATATATATGCTAGCTTTTGCCCCTGGCTTCACACGCGCCACTCGCCCCCCCCCCCCCCCCCCCCTCCCCCCTTCACCACCAATTTCGACTTCCCAAATGGTCCGTACTGGGTTGGGGTGGGAGGGGGGGGGGGGGGTAGAAATTTCAGAAATAGACTATTTTCGTAAATAAAGACCGTCAGGCACAAAATTCTCCCCGTTCCGGGACATTCCACGGGAGTAATATAGCTTCGAAAATATTAATAACATAGTATTCAATATTTTTGCGACAATATCCTGCGTATTTTTTTGACGATCGGTTGTAGTGTCACCCCCTTCGTCGGGTGGCACCCGGGGCGGTCCCCCCCCCCCCCCCCCCGCACCCTTTGTTCATAATTACGTCACCGTAATGTACCGTGTACACAAGTCAATGCTGTATGCGTGACATAAGCCAACGTGTATATAAGGTAGTGGTGTATGCGTGTAACGCCGGGCACGCTAGTAAATTATTGTTTATAATTAACACGGCAATCACAATTGAATTGAGTTATGTACCACGTATTTCCCGACACCGTGTATATGTCGCAGGCCAATCGTAAAATCAGGTAGATCATGATGCGCCGCGCATCACGATCTGCCGCCATTTCACGGCGCGGCAGATCATGATGTGGCTAGCCATTTACAGTGATCAAATATACTTGGTCAAAGCCCATTTACATAATAATATAATATAACTAGAAATAATTTACATGGCAGAACAACGTTTGTCAGGTCAGCTAGTAATGTAATAAAAATTTGAATTGCACACACCGATGAAACTTCACAGTCATTATTAACTTTAGAATGTTGATTCTTTTCTCTGGAAATTAAACAACATATTATTATAAAAAATGTACAATAAATCTGACAGATTCGTTCCAACGACCCTGTAGCATATAAGTTATGTACAACGTAAATTGATTATTTAATATTACTAACCTTCGTTTTTTCTCGTTATATTTCTCCCAGATATGTTTTTGGTGTAGTGTTTTTTTTTTGGTGAAAATTTTGTCTACACGTATTTTTCTCCCCATTTTGAGCGGATGAATAAATTTAAAACGTTATAAACTGGACCGGCGCGGACAACACGACCGCTCGCTGCCGTGAATCGACAGAGACAGAAACATAGATAATAACAGTTTTGGTTGGCGCTGCGCGCGTCAAAATACAGAATAAAATATTGACAAAGGCGTGTCGCAAATTCAATAGAATTATATTAAAAAAAAAAATACTTTTGGTCACAAATTATTTCTAATATTTCAATAACGTCCAAGTTAAATTTCTGTGTTAAAAAATTCTGAGAGAAATGAGAGCGTGCGCAAAACAAATCAACAAAGTTTCACGGTAATCGGGTGAATGGTATAATAGAATATATGTATATATAATTTCATAACGCCGTAACCACTTTCTCCAGATCCGACCTGCCATGCAGCTGGTGGGCAGACGCATCCGCCGCCAAGACCTGAACAAACCTCACCCAATAAACCCAGGCACCCCTGCTAGTCACCAAACCTTGCGAACCACTTGGGATGACCTATGGCAGACGTGTTGGTTATCTAATAAATGGTTCCCGGGGCGGTGGTACCCATACTCGATTCTCGTGTTTGTTATTTTTGTAATACGAAAAATGGATATAAAAAAGGTCTACCCGCCCACCCCCTCTCAACCCCCCCCCCCCCCCCTCATACCCTCCTTCCAATCCCCGCCTCCTTAACCCCCCCCCCCCCCCAGCCACCCCCTCCACCTCATCCCAACTCTTCTTCAACCTCCCTCCCTTGGGAGCTGTTGGACTCTTGTGCGATATAAACATAAAAATTATTTACAATTAAAAAAAATCCCGTCCCCGTCCCCATCCCCCATCCCCAGCCTTGCAACGCATGCCGGGTACCCGCTGTATATAATTTATTTTATTTATTTACGGACAAATAGTCCATTAACAATATAACAATAACACGAATAACAAGCGAGCCTAAAGGCCCGACCCGCCTAGCAATTGATCACTGTTCGCATCGATTACCGTTCGCATGTCATTTTTTGTAACCAGCACCACTTTTCGTAATAATCACCACTTTTCGTAACGATTCACCAGTTAAGTGAACATTAGTATGTGTCGAGCATGCGTAAAGAAGTTTTACTTTAAAAAAATGGGGCATTTGGGACTCTTGAGCAGTCGGGACTCTTGTCTCTTGTATCGTATAATGAGGGACAAATAAAAACATTTCTTTTTAAATATAAAACTTTTTGCATAAAAATATTCAATGAAAATGAAATTCGGTCAACCCTGTTGATTTTACTAACGTGAAACAAGGAATTCGTATGTATTTACAGTTTCGTTCCCAAAATATTATTTCAAACTGTTGTGATTCAGAGCGACGTGGACACGTCCTCGTCGGGCCACTTTACGGGCCGTAATGAAGTGTGAAATTTGTGTTACGGCGCTATGATAAAAATCGTGAAATGCGAAGCTGTAAATTAATTAATATTAAATACTTCCTAAAATTATTTTTCGCTCAAACTTATTTATGATTTGTCAATAATGTCTTAGCACAATAAGTATGTAAAAAAATCTGAAATATATTAGTTTATAAGTTCGCAAATAAATACACAAACTGACTAAGTTTCGTCAAGAAACACATGTACGTTTATATTTTTTAATGATTTTATTGAAACTAAAATTAAAATTCTAAAACATGCGTTTGCTAGATAATGGATTGATTTATTTTAATACATGATTATATTATTTGAAATGGGTGTGGTATAATACAAAAACTTTTTTGAAAATTTAACAAATCTGCCAACGACCTATGGTATAACCTTATTATACTAAAAATTTAAAAAAATTCTCAAAATTTATTACATACGAATGCTAGATAAAAGAACAATCTTTCGAAATCCATTTATAATTTTTTGTTGAAAAGAGTCAATACGTCTAAAATCTGATTTGAAAATGACATATTTCTGGTTTTCTCTGGTAATGCCCTCTTAACTTTTGAACATGAGTAGAGTTACAACAATTTTTGCCTGCATCAATATGAAAATGCACCCGTTGCACTTTCAAAATCCATAATTTCAGAGATGAATGCAACTCCTCGGTGGTTAATATTCCAAATATACGATCCTTCTTTTTTCGAATGTTAACAGCAAATCTCAAAATCCGTGCTGTAACACGTTGCGATTTTGTTAATGAAGAAAATCTATTTAACGTCTCCTCATTCCACGAATCAGTTGTAGTCAATACATGAATATTGTTGGCCTTTAGCTCAGGAACAACATCAAGTTTTACACTGGAAGAATGGAACAATGGCCACTCATCGACGGGTGATAGCATCCAAGGAGGCCACCTCCACCATAACTCTGTATTGACCAACTGATCAGGCAAAAGTCCTCTGCTAGATACGTCAGCTGGGTTCAAATGAGTACGTATATGAAACCATTTGATCAAAGAATTAACTTCATTGATTTGTCCTATTTGATTGGCAACAAAGGTTTGCAAAATTTTTTTTTTTTTATTATTGGCAATGCTTAATAAAAATACATGTAAAGTTACATCAGTGACATAGTTACATAAGGTTAACAAAAAAATTAAAAATTGCCTTTCCTCACCATAAAGAGACAATGCTCTTGTGTTTGGTGAGGGAGTTCTAGCTCAATTAGTAAATTAAAAGATCGTGTAAGTTAGTAATAACGGCTATTGTAAATAATATGTAGGTTAAAAAATCATGTATAAATTTTAAAATAAAAATCCTGAAGAGTTTAAAAAATCATAATATAAATTAAAAAATCATTATAAATTAAAGAATCATGTAAGTTAGTAACAAAAATTATTATAATAAGTAAGTAAAGGATACGTAAGAAAGAACGCAAGATTTATACAATAGTAGACTCAGAGATATAGAAACTAAGAAATGAAAGAAAAAGAAGGAATGAATGATTTATAAAATAGCAGACTTTAAGATACAAAGTAAACATATTTGGGACTTTTATAGCAGTTTAAATTTTTTAATTTGGGCTTAAATTCCTGCATATTTTCAATGGTTTTTAATTTTAATGGGAGGTTGTTATAATAGATCATGCCTAGATAAAGATAGGAATTTTGAATATGCTTTGTATTAAATTTAGGGATTTTAATAGTTTTCTGGTATCTTGCTGATGTATTGAATTGGAAATTATGAGTATTTAACTGTATTTCTTTGTAAATTTGAAGTATTGAATATTTTTTATAGATTTTGACTATTGTAGGCACATTGAATTGAGCGCCCTTGAGGTGATTTTTCACAAAAACGGCGCTATATAAATCATCCAAATATTATTATTATTATTGAATATTGAAAAAAGAATTTCAGTAGGAAATTTAGACGGTTTTCTCAAGATTACCTTAATTATCAACCTTTGAACTATTTTGAGGGGATTTAAAATATTGTCATATGTTCCTCCCCAGCCAATAATACCATATTGCAATATAGATTGAAAAGTTGCATAGTACACTCTCTTTAGGTTTTCTAAGCTAAGAATATTTCTAAGTCTAATAAATATATAAATACATTTCCTAATCCTTTTGACGAGTTCACAAATATGTGTTTTCCATTTAAAATGTTGATCTATATATACGCCAAGATATTTGATTTTGGGTGTTGGACTAAGTATAGCACAATCTTGATTGCAGTTACTTTTATTACATTTACTTTGGTGTATTATGATGTTTAAATTTGGTTCTAATTTGAATTTATTGATAGAGAATGGGATAAATTTTGTTTTTTCAGTGTTTAGAGAGAGGAGATTTTTATCGAACCAATTTTTCAATATGTTAATATCAATATTCGCTAGGTTAACAGTATTCCAATCGGTACCTTCAATTATTATGACAGTATCGTCAGCATAAGATATTATTTTTCCATTTAGTTTTTGTATGAATATGTCATTAACATAGTGTAACATTAAATAACTTGGTGTGCAGGAAAGTGTCAAATAATAGTCTGTAATCTGTATATCACGGTTTATTGATGATTTCAACACAATTTGACATAACTAGCGGTTCCGTTCTGTTTTACTCTCCCTCCATAAACGGAACTCAGCTTGCCGTCGCAACCGCAAACCCCTCCTCTCCTTCTATTTCTCCTAGGCTGCTAATTCCGTCCCATTGCTGGTCACATACATATAAATGGGTGTTACACTAGATAATAAACAGTAATGGTCCCAGGACTGTACCTTGAGGTATGCCGAAATGACTCATTTTTGGTCAACTAAGCACACCATTAATTTTTATAACTTGGGGACGTTTGAAAAGGTAACTTTTTATCCATTCTAGAGCTGAACCATTTAATCCAATGTTTCTTAATTTACTTATAAGTTTGTCATGTGATATACTGTCAAATGCTTTTTTGAGATCTATAAAAATTCCCAGGCATTTAAATGATTTATCTAATGAACTATGTACAAGGCTACTTAATTTTGCAATAAGGAACTCCAGTGAAAAATATTATGGCTTTAAAAAAGTATATTCATGTAGACCAATAAACGCTGATTCTGAATATATAAGTTTTATTTCATAATATTAAACGCAGAGTTTTTAAAAAATTATTAAAAAGTGCATTTTTAAACCTCTCCTCAAAACACAGCGTCAAGTTGGCATTACTGAAATGGTTAACGGTGACGTCACTGTTAACCTGCTAACCAATTCACCGAAGTGTATTAAGATGTATTGACATTTGAAATCTTACGCCTTACGCCACGAAAGACACGCACGCCATTCAACATTTCGTGTTTTTTTTGCTTATTTTCATACTGTTAAAGAGATTTAGATAAGTAATAGTTATTGTGTTTATTGGAAACAATATTTAGGCTCTCAACAATTAAAATTATGACGTAAAAGGGCTATATTTGAGGTTAAGTAAGCATGGTCATAAATAGGTCATATTTGACATTTGGTTTACGATACATCGGTCGTATTTTCGAATTGTTTTTTTTATACAAGTTATTACACAATCGTCATCATCAGTATATTATAAATACCAGTGTTTCTGTATGTGTTATACATAAAACAATGTACAGTTACGCCTGAACACAAAATTTGAGGCTTACGAAATACGATGTCACTTGTATTTGCAATGAAAAAGATGATTTATTTTTTTTATATTGCACTTTGTTAAAATACAATAACCGTACTGGTGAAATGTGGACATTTTACCAATGTTTTTCTATATTAAAAGCAGTTAATCTTGAATAAAAAACACACCTCACACCTAAAAGTCATCCCAAAGCATTCCGCCTGATTCCGCCATTGATTTTTCTGGATTCTTCATTCAAACAGGGATGTTCTGCCCAAAAAAATTATTTCCCTAGATTTCGAAGTGAAATTTCCCTAGAATTTCACATTTACGCAATTACCTTCGTAGCCACCTGATTGTGTAACACTAATCCTGTTATATGTTAATTAATATGATTAATTAATTGGGAAGATATCGGAATTTGGTAAATGTACTTATAATACTGTGCTTTTCCAAATAAAACACTTTTTGCTACGTGAAATAATAATTTAAAAGTATGAATACACTCACCACTGAATTCCAAATAAAAAAAACACTTTGCACAATAAAAATCAACCGCAATCACCGATAAAACGGAACTTTATTTTTTTATTTTTTTTTTTCAGAGGTCCCATTTATCTTTTTAGATACATAATATCATTTTGAGTTGTCAGTGTTACAAATAACATTGCATGTAAGTACATGAACAATAATTAAGATTCATAGGAATTCCAAAAAATATATATAGGTATATAAAAATATATATATATGAAATATATATAAAAAAAATATAAATAATACCAGTAATATAATAAAAAATTTGCCAGAGTTCGAAATTTCCCTAGATTTTTGTCCTGATTTCCCTTTTCCCTAAAAAGTATTTTTCTCCCCTAGATCTAGAGAAATTTCCCTAGACATAACATCACTGATTCAAAATGACAACTTGTAAATAAATAAACTATCAGTGGGTGAAGACGTCACACAATCCACCATAGATACGGTGATTTTCGTGGGGTCTTGGAAAATTAAAACTTTGACAATTATTTTAACTATTAAAACTAACTATAAAAATAAAAGTGCAGTTATTTAAGTTTGAAGGTGTTTATTCATTAAAAAAAATTTAAAAAATTGGACTGGAGTTCTCTATTTTATTCATAAAAAAAATTGGACTGGAGTTCTCTATTGCATCTTGTGTGATTCTACCTTCCATAAAACCAAACTGGTTTTCATTAATTATACCATTGCATTTTATAAATTGGCTCATTCTTTTAACTAGTTTTTCAAAAAAATTTGCTATATTTGAGATTACTGATATGGGAAGGTAAAGGTTTATGCCCACTACACCATTCCATACCATGACCATACTATGAACGTATCAGACACGAAATACACACGCTACGCCCTACTATGCCCACTAGAACGTGCTAACACCGTATTATACCCTTACGTAACGGGTATAGTGACCGTATGATAACCGTACACACCGCGGTTAGTGTCCGTACCATCCCCGTTCGGACGGAGTGACAACGCGGTGCAATCACAAACTGACGGAGTGGCAATGCATGGCACGCAACGGTGTTAGAACGGGGATCATACGCGTAATGTTAATATGTTAACATTACTAATACTGTGAATCTCTTTAATATTAAGTACATTGTATTGGTTTGATACAAATATTCCAATACCAGAGTTTTTGTTTAACTTTGTTGTTGTTGTGTAGTAAGAGTACCCCGGGATAGTGAAATTCAATTCACCGGCCGAGTGCATTTCTGTTAAAACTATGCAGCCCGGGAAATAATTTAATTCTTTTAATGATATTATTAATTCATCCATGTTCCTTTCTATGCTTCTAATATTTACATGAAATAGGCTAAATCCTTTATCAGGACAAATTAAATTGAAATCTTTTATGGAGTGACACAAATTTTCTTCTATACAAATTTTTTTATCCAAAGCGTTACATAAAAAATCATTCATTTTGCAGTTTTAGATTAGTTATTCTATGGATACATTTATGTAATTTGTAATGACAAATGGTAGAGGCAAAGAATTTTAAATATACACTATGTATACATAGATATGATGGCTGAAATAACAACATATAAATATTAGGCAAACATAGCACGGGAATTAAATATTCTGGAAGTACTAATATGATAAAGCATTTATCAAAGATACCACAATTCTTTTTCTTAAAGTAAAAGCCCTTAGTATGATATAATGATACGAAAAGGTTTTCCATGCTTTTAACATTAAATAATATTACAAATATTTCATTTTTAGATAAAACAATGAAATTTAATATTTTTGTTAGGTTGATTAAATCCCATACATAAATAATATATTTAACACATATTTTTATTATCTGTCCAGTAAACATGAAACTAGAGCAATACAAAATAACTTCATTTATGAAACTTAAACAATAATTAATATCTTTTGTATTTTCAGTTCGTAAGAATAAATTATTTTCTTGTTAAATATAACAAGAGAAGTATTTTGAGTATAGATTGAAGAATTTAATATTAAATATTTAACAATATAAAAGTGATTGTATTTAGAACTAATTGGTACAAGTACTTTTTGATAAAGACTTAATAAATATAAAATAAACTGTATGTTCACATCTAGTGTTATTTCAGAATATTTATGATATTTTAAGATTTTTTTAAAAGCTGTTGTTATATTTATGAATGTGAAATATAGTACACAGTGAATATATGCGTGTTTAAGTAAACAAGAAAATGTTATTGAAGGTGTCGTTATGATATTACTGTTCAAAAAATAATGTAATATAATAATGTTATTTATGTTAGTTATTTCGTAATATAACAGAATATGATGACGTTTGTAAATCTAGTGTCTTTATACAATGATTTTTTTCTTTAATATAATATAGAAATAGAAATGTGTAATGTTTGGCAATAATAACGTAAAATTATTGAATTATATGTAGGTGTATGAATCCATGATAAGACTAGTAGACTAGACTATAAGACAAGTACAATCCGTAAATGCAAACACTTTATCAATATGTAAAGTTGTACCGAATGATTTCAAAACATAATCCAAAAGTCGAGCAAGCAACAAAGCACCACATAATTCTAAACGTGGAATAGAAAGAGTTTTCACTGGAGCCACCTTTGACTTGGCAACCAAAAGTCTAATGTTAAATTCTTGCTTCGAATGTTGGGACCGAATGTACACAACACAAGCATAACCCTTTTCGAATGCATCTGCAAATCCCACTAATTGATATGTATTATCACTACTCTCCCCTATGTAACGCGGAATTTGAAAATTGGCTAAAATTGACAATGACGATACTATTGCCGTCCAATGAGATTGAACCACGACAGGAACTGGATCGTCCCAGTTCAATCCAAGCTTCCACAACTGTTGTAACAAACATTTAGCCAAAAACGTGACCGGGGAAATCCATCCAAGGGGATCAAAAAATTTTGCAATTGTTTATTTTATTTTTATTTTATAAAATAAAATAAACAATTGCAAAATTTTTTGATCCCCTTGGATGGATTTCCCCGGTCACGTTTTTGGCTAAATGTTTGTTACAACAGTTGTGGAATTTAATATTGATATTGATAAGATTGACCTTTTAGAAAATGTTATTTGTGATGTTTTTACTCGATACGAGAACGAATCAGTTTGCGAATCCCAAACAATACCTAAAATCTTAATGTTATTGGCATGATCTAAATCAATTTCTATAGGTGCTTCCTGGTGTGAGATTGGAATATCAGAAAGCAGTTCACGACAATTACTCGACCACTTGCTCAATTCAAAACCACCAAGATTAAGTAGTTCCACCAAGTCTCGCTGCAATTTACGTGCCGATTCAAGTGTGGATGCTCCAGTTAAAATATCGTCAACGTACATATTTTCTAATAAAACTTTTGATGCTGTCGAAAATTTGGCATCTGCATCCGATGCGAGTTGATGTAAAGTACGCATAGCGAGAAACGGTGCGGAAGCCGTTCCGTACGTAACAGTTTGCAGTTCAAATTCTTTAATCATTTGTTCTGGTGATTCACGCCATAAAATATGTTGATGGGATCTATCCTCTGGTCGAACCAATATTTGTCTATACATTTTGCAAATATCTGTTGTAAAGACAATTTTATGCATTCTGAAATTGGAAATTAACTTCACAATATCTTATTGAAGTTTAGGTCCTACTAAAAGTATATCATTTAACGACTGGTTAGAAGATGTTTTTGAACTTGCGTCCAAAACAACTCTTAAGTTTTTTAATAGATCCAGTATCCTTAATCACACAATGATGAGGAATGAAATATTTTCCAGTCGAAACTGATGAACTTGTCACATCTATCATGTGGCCCAAAGATTCATATTCTCTCATGAATTGAATATAATCAGATTTTATATCTGAATGCCGAGAGAAATGGCACTCGAGGTGATGCAGACGAGATACTGCCGAATGATATGAATCACCAAGAGCCGATTTAACTTCCCTGACTGGAAGTGGAACAACGTAAGGTCCCGCATCATTTCTATAATGCTGCGTTGAAAATATTTCCTCACAAATCAACTCTTCTGTAGATAACGGTGAAGGATGATTTGGAAGGTCTTCGATTTCCCAAAACGTTTTCAGAACAGCCTCAATTATCGATTCTGACATCGTCAAAAACGAATTCATGGGAGGAGACACGCTGTGATCGACATTTCCCATTAAAATCCAACCAAAAGCCGTGTTCAAAGCTATCGGTTCATTAGATTTGTGGGGTGAGGTTTGTCTAGGTCTTGGAGGCGGATGACCAAGACACACTGAACCCCAGATTCCTACCCACCCCTTAAACCCTTTTCCTTCCCAGAACTCTCCTCTCCTTCCTTTTCCTAAAAAAACCCTCCACACAGCATCCCCAAAGATGACATAGGCCCTGAGGAAAATTATTTTCCTCAGCGCCTCCTGTGTGGAGCTCATGTAAAAAAAAAAAAAAAAGATTTTCCTACCACCCGTCCTGAACGAAGAACGGATGAAAACACCCAATAAAATATCTTTTGAAGGGTTTATCGAAATTTGGATCTGCCAAAGTTAAATTTCTCAAATGATCCCAGTCTCCCCGACGAATGGGAGAACTAGGCAACTGTGCACAAATGCTTGATAATACGACGAAATCCTCATCAAAAAGCTCATTCGAACATAGAGGACGGATCCGACACTTGACCAGTCCCTTCTGCGCGATGGCCGACAACTGTCCAATTCCTCTAATAGAAATTTGTTTATAACAGTCGAGGCCCAAGCGAGTTGCACAATCATGTGAAATAAAATTTGCTTGGCTGGCACAATCCAATAATACACGAACCTTGTGAAAATGACCCTTTTTATCACGAGCTTCTACGATGGCCGTAGCTAACAAAACTGATGATTGGCTAGAGCTCGATAAAACGTTGGGATTGTTAAGCCTCTCCGAATGAGGTGTGGTTGCCGCGATGGCCGATACGATTGGGTCGATTGTCTCAGGTGGCGATTCGAGTACTTCTTGTCTAGAAGTGTTATCGAAATTGTTGCTGTTCGACGCCTGTGCTTGCCTATTTACGTCACGAGAAAAATGCAACAAAGAATGATGATTTTTATGGCACTGAAAACAATTAAAACGCGACGAACAGTTCTTGACCAAATGCTGAGCGGAAAGACAATTCTGACACAATTTATATTTCTTCACAACATCGAATCTAGCAGGTGGTTGTAGCTTTAAAAATTGGTCACACTTTGAGAGAAAATGTCCACCTTTGCATATTAAGCACACCGACTTTTGTGTACTGACAAAAGAATTTAATCAGCGATTTGTTTTTGCTTTTGGCGCTTCATTTTTCACACCGTACCCATGAACCGATTCATAAATTTTAGATTGTGATTCTAAAAATGACAATAATTGCGAAAATGATGGAATTTCGTCCTGGTGACCCATTAACTCGAAGTTAGTTCTTAGGTCATCAGGAGTTTTCTTCAAAACGATATGTAGCAATAATTGTAACAATAACATTGTTTAAAACTACTGTCAAATTTTGCTCTTCCACTTTTTTAAATTAATATTGTGATAAAAACCGATATATAACAATGACTACACGTGCAAATTCTAAGTCCACCAATAATCCTAATCCCGAACTACTGCAAATTCTAGATAAAAAGTTCGATGAATTTAAAATTCAGTTTCTAGAAAAATCATTTGCAGACTTCAAAAATACCATAGTAGAAGTTATCAAAAAGGAGTTCAAGGAGGAAATTGAGGAGCTTAAGAAGAAAGTGAAACATTTGGAAGGACAAATAGAGCGCAATGATCAATATAATCGTGCAAATAACCTTATAATAAGTGGCGTTCCAGAAGATAGAAACGAAAATATTTATGACATTCTCTTCAAAATTGGTGCTACAGCTGGTTGTAAAATCACCCGAGAGGAAGTGGACTTCGCAAGCAGAATCTCCCCCAGAATAAACCGAAATGTGACAAATGGAAAACAGAGGAACATTATCGTAAAATTTACACGCCGACACCTGAAAGATAACCTGTTAGCTGCAATAAGGAAGAGGAAGGGAATGTTTGCCTCAGAATTGCAGCTTCCTGGTGCCAGCAGAATTTACATCAATGAACATTTAACCCCCAAAAATCAACATCTCCTAAAACAATGTAGAGATATAAAAACGGACAGAAAAATTCTCTACTGCTGGATAAAAAATGGGAAAATCTTCATTCGTGTAAGTGATACAACACCCATAATTTTAATTGCGGACCAAGATGACGTTAACAGACTTTCAACATTGAAGACAATGCCCACACAAGACGCTTCTACATCGGCCCTCCCTTTAGGAAACTAAATTTACAGAAGAATATCAAACGTATTACTATTTATATCAAATTTAACCTCTTGCAGTACCTTAACATAATATTCAATTTCTACTTAGTCATAATACACGAATCATCACTATACGTTAATTACAAATTCCCTTTAAACTCTTATCAAATAATGTTAAAACATGTTTTTATCAATTGTCTGAATTGCAATTGTATTAGTAATCTGTCCATAGATATAACAATCAATCTGTCAAAACAAAAGCCTCTTAAAACCATAGACATTTTAATTTACCACAAACAAAAACAGAAAAAATCGTATGTTCAAAAATGCCCCCAATCACAGCATAATTATTTTTTTCCAAACTATTTTCCAAACAATTTCACGAACATAATATTTAAAAATGCTTAACATATATTTTCAAAATGTGCGAGGTCTTCGCACAAAAACTCATAGCTTCTTAAATCAGGTCCTTTTGAACAATTACGATATTTATCTTATATGTGAAACTTGGCTAAATAAATCAATCCAGGACAGTGAATTGTTTGACAATAGGTATGATGTATTTAGAGAGGATCGGAACTACTTTTTGTCTGGACAGCAGCAGGGAGGGGGGGGTACTAATTGCAACATCCAAATCTCTGAAGGCTCAGAGAATTCCCTGGTCTACGTGTACTGAGGAGATCTGGATATCAGTGCCAATACTAGGTAACAATAATAAACTCAAAAATTTATATATCTGCTGCACATATCATCCACAAAACACCAACTACATCCACAACCTAACTCATCACTTCAACACCACATCAGACCTGCACGCAAATCACCCGGAAGGATTGTTTTTATTAGCTGGAGACTACAATATATCCAAACTAAACTGGAAGTTAACCGAAGGGCAAAACCAATTAGAACCAAATTTTCCAGAAGACACTGCTAGCTGTGCCTTGGTAGACTTCCTTTCATTCACCCAACTACACCAATTCAATTCTATAACCAATACAAACAAACGAATTCTTGATTTAATCATGACAAATATTTCAAAATGTAGTATAACCCATTGTACCGAACCTCTGACGCCTGAAGATTCACATCACAGAGCATTAGACATAGAGTTATCACCTGTTACTGTACCGTCTCTCTCCAGCTCATCTAGGACAGTTAAAATGTTTCAACGAGGTGATTACGGTCAAATCACTGAGGAACTATCCAAAATAAATTGGAAACTCCAATTTCAAGGTAAGGATACCGAAAAAGCCGTATTAGATTTTTACAATATCATAAATGACATTATTCGCAAATATATCCCCGAAAAAAAAATTAACGGTAATTTAGAAAGGTTTCCCCCCTGGTACACTTTACCACTTATTAAAATTGTAAAAGAGAAATTAAAATATCACAAGAAATGGAAAAAATACAAGAACCTGGCTGACTACCAATCATTTTCAGTACTGAGAAATCGTCAAAAGAAGATCGCGTTAGAATGTTATGAAAACTTCATTATGACGGCAGAAGATTCAATAAAAAAGTGCAGCAAACAGTTCTGGTCATTTGTTAAATCAAAGAAATCCTCTTCCGATTTACCAAAGCAAATGTATCTTGGAGATATTTCCTGCAATGATGGACAATCCATATGCGACCATTTTAGTGATTATTTTAGATCAGTTTTTGTAGAAAATTCCAACCCTCGCCTCAATCTTATAAACTGTGAGAATGATGACGACAACTCTAATCTACATATCCACAATATTAACTTCAATCAATCATGTGTACTTAGTTATTTAAAAAAACTTGATCCGAATAAAAGTGCGGGATCTGATTTAATTCCATCCATATTTTATGTAAAATGCCGGGACCAATTGGCTTATCCTCTCTCCTTGCTATTCAAAATGTCATTTGAAGAAGGCAACTTCCCCAACGTCTGGAAACAAGCACTCATTACACCAATCCACAAAAGCGGGGACAAAACAAACATTACCAACTACAGGCCCATCTCCAAACTCCCAATTGTCAGCAAAATCATGGAAAACATAGTTCTTGATCAACTTTTTCCGGCGGTACAAACAATCATATCTAAAAATCAACACGGCTTTTTCAGAAAACGGTCGGTCGAGACAAACCTTCTGGAATACACAGATTTTATTTTAAATTCTATGGGTGGTAAAAATCAAGTAGACTCTATCTATACGGATTTTTCAAAAGCCTTTGATAAAATTAACATTGACCTGCTTCTGAAGAAACTGTTAAAAATCGGGATTAATGGTGACCTTCTCAGATGGATCAAATCATATGTAACAAACAGAAGTCAAGCAGTTAGAGCTAAGGGTTTCTCCTCGCGTTTTTACAGTATACCTTCAGGAATCCCGCAAGGATCTCATCTCGGACCTCTCTTGTTTATTTTATATATCAATGATATAGGTAAATGCTTTAAAAATTCCAAATTCCAAATTTTTGCTGATGACACTAAGATTTACAAAAAAATCACTAATATTAATGACAGCCTAGAATTGCAAGATGATATCAATAGGCTTGGAATATATTGTGCTAACAACCAACTGTTCCTTAATCTGGAAAAATGTAACACAATATCATTCACCAAAAGCATAAACCCCCTAATATTCCCGTACAAAATCAATGACGTAGAGATAAAAAGATGTTGTGAAGTGAGGGACTTAGGAATAATAATGGACTCCGGAATGTCTTTCCGAACACATATAAATTCCATCTGTGACAGGGCGTACAAACTTCTAGGATTCATCATAAGAGTGACCAAACCATTTAGGTCTCCACACGTAATCAAAATACTGTACGTCTCTTTTGTTCGCTCAATATTAGAATTCGGATCAGTCATATGGAATCCCCAATACAAAGTAAATATTGAAAGGTTAGAAAGAATTCAAAAAAAGATATTGAAACACCTAGACTTTAAATCCTTTCGAACTTCAGAAAACCTAAAAGACTCATTAACATTCCATAATTTATCAACTTTAGAAGATAGAAGAAATATATCCGACCAAAAATTTTTATTCAAAATCATTAACAACGTTGTTGACAACAACTATCTTCTAGAACACATTAATTTCCACTGTCCAATAAGAAACACAAGGTCAAACCAACTATTCCACATCCCACACTCAAAAACAAATTACACACAACATTCGTTTCTCCGAAGGACGTGCACAAAATACAATGATATCTTTTACGACGCTGATATTTTCCATTTGTCCTCAGGCCAATTTATTAAATCCATAATAGAAAAAATTAAAACAAATTGATAATTACGAACTCTCCACCCCTGCTGCATGTTATTTTTTTCATTCTCATTATGTTGGTTTTCCTTCTTTTTATTATAATAATAATATTTGGATGATTTATATATCCCATATGCTTTAATTTGTGTGTGTGTTTTTTTCTTTCATTTCTGTTGTAGATATATATATTTTTCTGTTTTTTCTACCACTTTATGTTTTCTTTAATGTTTTAATCCATGTTTATATATTATAAATTGTAGCGGAAACTTCGCTGGTTAATGTAATCATGTAATATGTTACTTTCTTATAAAATATGTATAACTGTTTGTTTCCTAAATAAACTAAAATAAAAAAAAAAAAAAAGTAGTAATAAAAATGACCACTGATCTGTTGGGAAATTAACGCGTCTAATGCCTGAATATTTTCCTTCAAAACATTAACGACAGATCTAAGCGAATCCTTTTTAATTATGGGGCATGAGATAATGTTCTCTACGTGTCTGTCTGCAATTATCCGTTTGTTATGAAAACGATCTCTCAACAAATTGTAAGCAATTGGATAATTGATTGCGGAAACAGGAAGATGCTTTATAATTTTCAACGCGTCACCCAATAGCGCTCCTAACAAATAATGTAGTTTATGTATGTCACTCAGAGATTCATTATCATGAATTATAGTGTCAAAAGTGTTTATAAAATTGATCCATTCAGTGATTCCACCCGAAAAAGTTGGCAAACTAATTTTTGGAAGTGAAAAACCAAGACTATTTGATGTTTTTATAGAATCTTCCTTTGGTGGAAAAACTGCCAGATAATTCGTATGAATTTCAAAATACATGTTCATAAAAGTTTTGTATTTATTTTCTAAATCGGTTAAGTCTAATTCTTTACTTTTTGATGTTTCTAGAATCACATAAGATTCAACAAAGTCATTCCTTTGTTTTTCGATGTCCTTAATTCTAACCAGTAAGCTATTTCTATCTATTAAATTACCAGAAATAACTGCTCTGATCGATGAATCATGGATTTCACGAAGACCTAAAATTGCCAATTTATTCCGAACAGCAGCAGAAGCAGCCATTTTTCACAATCAACACAACTATTGGGACAATCGAAAATTAATTTTATTTAAATATATTAGTATTCCATTTTATAAGCAAAGATTGAATAATAATAATATTTTGCTAATATTTGAATAGAATTCAACAAACGAAAATGCGAAATTTACCACGAATTTTAACCCCTTCGAAGGTGACACCATGCCCAATTCGAATACGGAAAGCCAGGAATATTAGGAACACGGGATCAAGGTTATTGGAAACACATACAAGCATCCAACTCCAAAAAACTCAAGAGATCTGGCACGATTGGACCAAAAATGTTGCATCTGAGACTGTTTCGAAATTCAAAATTACAACCTCAAATGCAAAATGGACTGTAAATAACAAATACGAAAATGTTTCTGAAGTTGGATGAATGACTGTATTGGTAAATATTGGAAAGCAAGGAAGTGAGGAAAACCAAAGGCACTTACCAAAATTCGAAGGCGAACACATTAAAAACACAACTAGTTGGCTACAAATTTTCAGGTCATCTCACTGCACTGTATTGGTTGTTATTGTGCCCTGCTTTTTTTCAGCAAGGTGACATTGGTTGGGTGAGGGTAGGATGGATAAATGACATTCCGGTAGGAACTGTGCACATTATCATTTCAAAACCAAACAAGTATTGTACGGCAATACTACAATTGGATATTTTCACAAACTATGGATACCGTTGAAAATATGTGTACGATTTAAAGTTTATTTTTCTGATTCTGATTGTCATACTGAAAATTTGTAAGATTAATATTTTCATTTTTCATTATTTTTGTTTTTTCAAAACTATCTAAAACTGCATTCTTCGAAAGTGTTTGTACTAGCTACAAAGTCATTATGATAAAAATAACGCTACCGGCTGATGGTCAGCGTGACGTTGCTAACGCCACGTTAACTAACATATGTCATTTTGACGGTAAATGTAAAAACAGCAAATCTAAAACTACACATTTAAATCTTCGTAGAAAATTTATTTTTCAACATAAAAATGTCATCTTTATTATAATTGTTTTCGACAGCACAAACGAGCAGTTACTTTTTTAAGGTTCAATACAATGACTAACTGGCAGACATGAAAGAACGTATGAATTTATTTTTATTTTTTTGTGGAGGTTATCAAACCCACATTTTTCCAAATAAAATGCATAGACCGTTGCTGTGCGTAAACTGTGAATGAAATGTCACATTTATTGATTCTTGTTTTTCACCCTTTTATTTTTCAACTGCAGGAGTAAAATACATAAATTTCTGACAGTCATATAAAATTTTAATATTTCCATTCTTACACCAATATTGCTTCTAAAAATTTTTGTAATAAAACAGATTCCACAGTTTAACTTTTAATTGTTGTCTTTAGGAGCCCTGTTCGCATTTGAGATGCTCTGCACCAAACTGGGCCGCCTGTTTGAGCCCTACATTGTGCACGTGTTGCCACATCTGCTGCTCTGCTTCGGAGACTCCTCGCAGTATGTGAGGACAGCCACCGATGACACGGCCAAGGTGGTGATGAGCAAGCTCTCTGCGCACGGAGTCAAGCTGGTGCTGCCCTCTCTGCTGGCTGCGCTGGAAGACGACAGCTGGAGAACCAAGACTGGTAACCACAAATTCATCAATTCAATTTTTCAACACGCAATAATTTTTGTTAGCCTCTCAGGAGCTGGGCAGGGTCGCAAATATGTATGTTGATAGTACACATCTGCTAACCTGCTAATTTGTTAGCCTCTCAGGAGCTGGGCAGGGTCGCAAATATGTATGTTGATAGTACACATCTGCTAACCTGCTAATTTGTTAGCCTCTCAGGAGCTGGGCAGGGTCGCAAATATGTATGTTGATAGTACACATCTGCTAACCTGCTAATTTGTTAGCCTCTCAGGAGCAGGGCAGGGTCGCAAATATGTATGTTGATAGTACACATCTGCTAACCTGCTAATTTGTTAGCCTCTCAGGAGCTGGGCAGGGTCGCAAATATGTATGTTGATAGTACACATCTGCTAACCTGGGAAGCGGGTATGGGTACCATCGCCCTTGGAACCATTTATTAAATAACCAACACCTCTCTGCCATAGGTCACCCCAAGTGGTTTGCTACTTTTGGTGACTTAGCAGGGTTGCCCGAGTTCACGGGGTTTGAGGATTGCCTGATCTTGGCGACAGATGGATCTGCCCACCTGTGTGGCGGGTCGGATTTGGAGAGTTTGGTTGAGAGAGACCTTTTTTACCTCACCAGCTGGACTCTCTTGACCCATCGCCTTGCACCACGGTGGGAGGCACATACACGTCCGTCACTTTTAGTCATAATGACCCCTGAAATCCTACTCACCTCATACCTTTTTCATACCGAGATCGTTCTTTCCTTCCTTTCCTTAAAAAAAAAACCCTCCACACAACATTCCCAAAGATGACATTGGCTCTGAGGGAAATTATTTACCTCCGGGCCTCCTGTGTGGAGCTAATGTAAAAATAAAACTTATAAAAACCTTTGTAAATCGCAAGTGCCCCCCTCAGTTGAATTTGGCAACCACCTGTGAGCCCCAAAATACCTGAAATCTGTAGAGTACAAGTGTCAGGTGGGAATGTTGTCCTTGTTCTACCGGTATTTCAATGGCAGATGCTCCGAGGAACTAGAGTCATTAATCCCTTTGGCAATAATGCACAATCGGGAAACATGCCAAATTTGTGCGCCAACATTTGTACACAGTTGAAATTAAATATCAAGAAAAGATCCGTTCTCACCTGACAAATTTTGTCAAATGAAAATGTATTTTTTACGACTTTTGAGTTCAACAACTCGGCAGTGAAAATATTTTTTGCCGGCAGTGTTTCCTCCCTCCTACAACATGAATCTCTTCACGGTTCACTCCTTCCTTCCCTCAAAAACTCCTCGTAGTATCCCTGAAGATCACATGGGCCCTGAGGGAAATTATTTTCCTTAGGGCCTCCAATGCAGACTTAAAACCTGTGCCACACACACAACTATAAAAGATCATGTGGTTTGGTGTATTTCGGCATATCGCTCACCGTACATTCCCAATGGGAATATATGGCGAGCAATATGCTGAAATAGGCCAAGCCAAATGATCTTTTATAGCTGTGTGTGGCACTTGTCTGATGTTAAAAACAAAAAATTGTCGCTAATAAGAGCTCATTTGGTATCCTACGCTGCATTATTATTTTAAAGTTGAAACAATTAAGTTTTATAAGTTTTAAGATTTTCACGGCCAAAAGCATTTTCGTTATTTGTTTTTGGGGTGTTATGCCGTGTTGCGCTACCTCCTTCTTTAGCCAACGTGACGGACATCGTTGCAGTGTCCATCATCAGGGCAGATCCGGTAGATGTGACACATCTACCGGATCTGCCCTGATGATGGACGCGCAACGATGTCCGAAACGTTGGCTAAAGAAGGAGGTAGTGCAACACGGCGTAACACCCCAAAAACAATTTAGTTTTGTTTCAATTTTTATCAAAAAAATTATAACTATGTATACAAGTAACTGTACGATTTTTGATTGATTAATCGTATCAAAGTAAGAATTGTCACATCGCTAATAACATATTAATCACTCATAATTTTTGTCCCACCAGGCTCCATTGAATTACTCGGTGCAATGGCTTACTGTGCCCCCAAGCAACTATCATCCTGCCTGCCCAGTATTGTGCCCAAGCTGATTGAAGTCCTCAGTGATTCTCACGTCAGGGTGCAAGAAGCTGGAGCCGAAGCCCTCAAAGTCATTGGATCCGTTATTCGTAATCCTGAAATTCAAGGTACGTTCAGAATATTTGTTTGCTTGTTTCAATACAGATATTTCATTGATTTACACAATTTAAATTGTATTATAATTTATTAATAGTCCCAAACATTCACATACACGGCTTTTTGTGCTTTGTGTCCCAAAAATCAATTAATTATCATCTAATAATATGCATGTTCATATATGCATCATTCTAATAACTAACCCTTCACATTCCAGCCATCGTACCCCCATTGCTGGAAGCTTTACAAGATCCTTCCAACAAGACCTCGGCCTGTCTACAGACGCTGCTTGACACTCAGTTTGTGCATTTCATCGACGCCCCGTCCCTCGCCTTGATCATGCCCGTCGTACAGAGGGCTTTCATGGACCGCTCTACCGAAACTAGGAAGATGGCTGCACAGATCATAGGAAATATGTATTCTCTGACCGACCAAAAGGATCTCATGCCTTACCTGCCTAATATCATCCCGGGACTGAAGTCATCTTTGCTAGATCCTGTGCCAGAGGTTATTCTTATTTTCCAATTGATAGATATTTGACATTTTATATTATTATTCCATTGTGATGGTTTTTACTTTCTAATCACTACTAATTATTAAGTATTAACAAGAATGTTGTATGCTCTTAGGTCCGAAGTGTTTCCGCCAGAGCTCTGGGAGCGATGGTGCGGGGAATGGGAGAGGCCAGCTTCGAGGACTTGCTCCCGTGGCTCATGCAGACCCTCACCTCCGAGAGCAGCAGTGTGGATCGTTCTGGAGCTGCTCAAGGATTGTCAGAAGTTGTTGCTGGATTGGGAGTTGAAAAACTACACAAACTTATGCCAGGTATTTTCAGAAAATCAATGAAAAATTATTTTAAACAATGTATTTACTTTGCTTGTGTTCACTTTTGTGTCTGTTTCTTTTTCCAGATATCATTGCTACATCGGAACGTACAGATATTGCACCTCATGTAAAGGATGGCTACATCATGATGTTCATCTACATGCCCGGAGCATTCACCACTGAGTTCACACCATACATTGGCCAGATCATCAACCCCATCCTCAAAGCTTTGGCTGATGAAAATGAATATGTCAGAGATACCGCCCTGAAGGCTGGTCAGAGGATTGTCAACTTGTACGCTGACTCTGCCATCATGTTGCTCCTTCCAGAATTAGAGAAAGGTCTCTTTGATGACGATTGGCGTATTCGATACAGCTCTGTGCAGCTTCTCGGTGACTTGCTTTACCGCATTTCCGGAGTGTCTGGTAAGATGACCACCGAAACTGCTTCCGAAGATGATAACTTTGGTACAGAACAGTCCCATTCAGCCATCATGGTGGCTCTCGGTCAAGAAAGGCGAAACCGTGTACTGGCGGGACTATACATGGGCCGTAGTGACGTGGCTCTTATGGTGCGCCAGGCAGCTCTTCACGTGTGGAAAGTGGTCGTCACAAACACCCCTCGTACTCTTAGAGAAATCTTGCCTACTCTCTTTGGTTTACTGCTGGGGTGTCTGGCTTCCACTAGTTTCGACAAGAGGCAAGTGGCTGCTAGAACATTGGGTGATCTCGTGCGCAAATTGGGTGAGAGAGTTCTCCCTGAAATCATTCCTATCCTAGAAAGAGGTTTGCAATCTGACAGAGCTGACCAGCGACAAGGTGTGTGCATCGGGCTTAGTGAAATCATGGCCTCCACCTCCAAAGATATGGTGTTGACTTTCGTCAACAGTCTTGTTCCCACTGTACGTAAAGCTTTGTGCGACCCTCTGCCAGAGGTGCGTCAAGCGGCAGCGAAGACGTTTGACAGTTTACACACAACCGTCGGAGTCAGGGCGCTCGATGACATTCTTCCCGCTATGTTGAACGGTCTGAATAATCCCGATCCAGCTGTCGCCGAAGCCACTCTCGATGGTCTGCGACAAGTCATGGCCATCAAGTCACGTGTTGTTCTACCCTATCTCGTGCCCCAACTTTCGGCTCCTCCAGTTAACACCAAAGCGCTTTCGATTCTGGCCTCCGTGGCTGGTGAGTCGCTGACCAAGTATTTACACAAGATCTTGCCAGCTTTGTTGAGCGCGCTTTGCAGCGCTCAGGGTACTCCCGGAGAAGCCCGGGAACTGGAGTATTGCAGGGGAGTTGTGTTATCAGTAAATGATGAGGCAGGAGTGAGGGCCGTGATGGACGCTCTGCTAGAAGGGTCCCGCGCCCCCGGAGCTCCTCAGCGCCGTGCTGCCGCCACCCTGCTCGCTGCCTTCTGCTCCCACACCCGGGCAGACTACACCCACTACATCCCACAACTGCTGCGTGGACTCATCCACTTGTTTGGTGATGAGGACCAGGATGTTCTGCAAATGGCCTGGGAAGCCCTGCAAGCCGTCACCAAGAGTATGGATGCAGAGCAACAGATACAACATGTATCGGATATTAGACAGGCTGTTAGATACGCTGTCAGTGATCTCAAAGGAGTCGAACTCTTGCCTGGATTCTGTCTGCCCAAGGTATTACTAATAAAAATATTAATCGAAATACATTTTCATATCCCTTCTTCAAAATACAAAATATTAATGACATTTTTCTTGCAGGGTATCACTCCTATTCTACCGCTGTTCCGAGAGTCTATTTTGAATGGATTGCCTGAAGAAAAAGAGGCCGCAGCTTTGATGTTGGGAGAAGTTATTCGTTTAACATCTGCTCCTGCTCTACAACCCTCCGTAGTTCACATTACCGGTCCATTGATCAGAATTTTGGGAGACAGATTTAATGCGAGCGTGAAGGCTGCTGTTCTAGAAACACTCGCATTGCTTCTGGCCAAGGTGACTTTTTATTTTCATCATAAAATATGCTGCAAGTATCAGTCATCTTTCTTTTCTGTATCTAATTTCTATCTCACTTTTGCAGGTTGGAGTAATGCTAAAACAATTCTTACCGCAACTCCAAACAACATTCTTGAAAGCCTTGAACGACCCTAATAGGCAAGTACGAATCAAGGCTGGTTATGCTTTGAGTCAGCTTGTAGTCATTCACACAAGAGCTGATCCACTGTTTGTGGAAATGCACAATGGAATCAAGAACTCGGAAGACGTGGCTGTCAAAGAAACTATGCTGCAAGCTCTGAGGAGTATCATCGCCGGTGGAGGAGAAAAGATGTCGGAATCCTTGGCATTGAGCGTCCTGGTCACCTTAACATCAGCAGGACTGTTAGGACATTCTGAAGATCCTCCCCGAAGTGCCGTGGGAGGTTGCTTGGGAGCTCTCCTTCATTGCCTGCCAGAAGGCTCGAGGGATTCGGCTCTGGAACAACTTCTAGTAGACGACAATGCGGACTGGACTCTGAAACACGGGCGGTCGTGCGCTGTGTTTGTAGCCCTAAAAGATCACCCAGAAACTATCTTCACAGACCTGTACCGAGACAAAGTATGCAAGACTCTTTTGAGTTACCTCACCAGTGACAAAGTACCTATCTCATGCAATGGAATCAGAGGAATAGGTTACTTACTGAGGTATCTGCAAACCAACAAATTGCCAATTCCGCCACTTTTACTTACACCATTTGTCAGGGTAAGGAAAAAACTAACATGATACATCATTCTTTATACTGCAAATCCAATAGAGTTTCTCCAAAGTATGGGAAGAGAGTTTTTCATTCACCATACCTGTCAAATCAATCTGTCAACTTTGTCTGCCATAAGACAGGGAAATCCCTTGCATGGTGGATGAAAAAATACTCTAAAAACTATACAATTTCTTTATGCATGAAATAAATAATAGAAATCTTCACAAGTTTGACTCTCCTGAAAGTTAATAAACATGACTTTTGCTACGGTGAATTTGCAGCAACATTGTGAAAATTTAACCTATGTCTCAATACTAGAACAATTTTTTTAAATTGAGAAAAAAATCAGTTGCTCTAGAAAGAAGTGTTTTTATTCAATTTGTTGTTTATATGTATTTTTCATTAACCTCTTTCTTCTTAGACAATGAACCACGCCAACAACGATGTAAAACAGTTATTGGCCCGAGTTTGCACAATGGTTGGAAGATGCGTGCCGCCCGAAAACATGGCCCCAGAATTACTCAAACTATTATTACCCACCCTAGTCAATGGTACAAAGGAAAAGAATGGATATGTTAAAGCTAATTCTGAAATCGCATTAATAACTGTTTTAAGGCTGCGAAACGGTGATGAAGTTAAAGAGGTGATTCTTATTTTATAACCTGATGTTATCTTAAATACTCGGCTTATAAACCAAACAAATCTAATTTAAAATCATTCTCTTTCAGCGTTGTCTCCAGCTGTTGGAAGTAGGTGCGTGCGAATCCCTGAATGATGTGGTTAGTAAAGTGTTAAAGAAGGCCCTGAACCAACCCGAGGGCAAGGAAGAAGAGCTTGACTGTACGCTCATAACCTGATGGCGATCACACGGTTATATCGCATTTAGCCCCACCGCGGTGCCGGGCGCCTGTCGGTGGCTTTCCTTACGATTTTATACCTGGATGTCTATGACCTCGTTGATTGTCACCATCAACTATCGTATTAACACTTTCTGTGTGCACTTAAATAATATGTGTCTATTTTTATCCAACTATCATTACTACTACAATAGCTCTTACAATCAATTCAAATATTATACTGACAACATCATCAAACTCACATCACGTAGTGTGCATCGGATGAGAGGAAATAAATATTATTATTTCAATTAAATTTCGTTTTCTTGTATGTATGTAGTATGAAAGAAATGGGAGGTTTTCAGACTTTTATTATATAATCAAAGTTTGCCTAACGTGGTGTACATCTATCATCATCCTGATGCATCTCAGGCAGGGTAGGCTGGAAATAACAATTTAAAAAAAAAAAAACAATATTTATAAATAAAATAAGGAAACCCAACATCATCATCCTGATGCATCTCAGGCAGGGTAGGCTGGAAATAATAATTTTAAAAAAAAAACAATATTTATAAATAAAATAAGGAAACCCAACACTTTGGAACATTTTATGAAAGAGCAAAGAAATAAAAGTACCTAGATTTTATTTGTATTTATTAAAAAATTATAAAAACAGATTCCGCAATGTACTTGACTAAGTTATGGAGTTTTTTTTTTTTTATCAAAAACTTCTTTAGCACCGTTGTAATCTGAAACTCGATGAAAGGAAAAAGCGACACTAAAAGGAGATGAACACATACATCTATAGGATTTAGCCTGCGAGAGAATGAGAGAGTATGGTGCTTCGTAGCCTCTTGTTTACTGCAGATAGTTTTCTGAAGATTTCACTTCTACCGTGTGTGTACACAAGTTTTTTAATATATAAGCTCTACATTCAAGAGAAAAAGAAAATCATTCCCCTCAGGGCCATTTAGGGATGCTGTGTAGAGGGTTTTTTAAGAAAGGAGGGAGAGGAAGTTCTGGGAAGAAAAAGGGTATGAAGGGTGGGTACAAATCTGGAGGTCAGTGTCCAGGAGTGGACATGAATCCATCCCTTACTGACCTGCTAGAGAGGTCTTCCCATAAACTAATCCCGGTCTCCCTCAACCACTCTCTCCCGATCTGGCCTACTATGCAGTTGGTGGGCAGACATCCACCACCAAACCCGGATAAATCTTATCCCATGAAACTGGTACCCCAGCTAAGTCACCAAACGTAGCAAACTTGGAGTGACTAAACCTAAATGAAATATTAATAAATCTAAACAAAAATATGAAGAAAAATAAAAAGATAACAGTCGCAACTGGGACAATAACTTTTTAACCCTTTCCACTCCAATGTCAGTGACATTAATTTTGTTCCACCAGCTCCAATATCGAGTGACACTCGACATGGTATAAGTGTAAATACTTCTTTTTGCGGACAATTTTAATATAGGAGAAATTTATTTTACTCAAATTTTTTAATCATGATTGAAAGACACGTTCTAGAATCGTACAATACTTGTGCATAGTACTATGGTCGAGGGATGGAGGAGTTTTGTTTAGGGATGCGCCTCACTGCAAGTAGAAGTACACTAGTAATTATAGCACCATACGTCGTCAACATCTTATCAACTGTGCTTTATTGTGTTTGTTTTCACACACTCGTTCGATGGATTATTTCTATTTTCTATAGTTTGGTTGTGTATTAGTGAAATAATCCTCAATCACATCTTGTCTTAAAAAATTAAAAAGAGATGTGTCGAAAAGCCGAAAATACACGGTGTCCGGAAACTCGTAGTACAAGCGGGAAACTGGTAAATCTACATCAAATTCGGAGTCGATTTGTGATATAACTTTTTTGATTTGAGCTTTCGTTTTCGAGTAAATCGGGTCCGAAGTTGGAATTTTTTTGGTTAAATTTGAAAAAAAATTTCACCAGGGGGTTGATTTCAGCTGTGTAATGTCTTATAAAATGCATCGAAGGGTAAACAGGCTCAAAATTTTTTTTAACCCTTTAGTTGCCAAAAAAAATGGAAAAATAAAAAAAAAATAATATTAAAATCGAAATGCTCAGATCGAAAAAAATAAGTTTTTTGGGTTCTCTACGTGATGTAGATTCACCAGTTTCCCGCTTGTACTACGAGTTTCCGGACACGTATAAACCTAAATGAAAATGGATCATCATTTTTGGACTATGCCTCTTAAATTTTTTCAATTATTTTATGATATCAATTTTATTTACAAAAAAAAAAACTAAAACTTAACGAAATTTTGGCGTGGAGCTGGTGGAATAAAAACAAAAAAATTCAATTCCATTTTATGAGTGTAATCGTCATTTCCGTTTCAATACTAACTATAAATACTTAGGAACAAATTTCTTTAATAAATTGCCAGAAAATATAAGATCCCTTAAGGACAGTTTCAAAAATTTCAAAAGTTTCTCTTATTCTTAATATAAACTAAATTTAAAAAAAAATCAAAATAACCTAACAAATAATACTTCCTCCCGTACACACAAGCATTTGCTTATTATGGGAGAACATTTTTAAAAAATATGTATATCTGTATTTAATAATTGTATTAAGTTTTTTTTTTATGTATACTTTCATTATATTTATGTATCTATTGTATGTACTGTACCAAAAAAAAAAAAAAAAATCCTAATCACAGCGGGGCTATAGAAGTTTCACTTCAAAAAGGCTTGGAGTGGAAAAGGTTAAAGCGTTATGTTGATATTTTCCCGGGCTTTTAACATTAAGTTTGGGAATTTTCATAGAAGTATGGAAATTTTTCCTATATTAAGAATACCAATGGATTTAGTTAGATATTAGATTTATCGTTTGAGAGATGGGTTGTTTTACATATGAGCGCATATGTACATATGAGTTTTACACAGCGCCCTTGAGGTATTTTTCACAAAAACAGCGCTCTACAAATTATCCAATTATTATTATGAAAGAAAACAAGAGGATCCAGTGGTTTTAAATATAAAATTTTATTTCTGAAATAATCATTCTGTCCACACAACACTTTGCGAAACATTATGCGCTAAGGCTCAATTATTATTCATTCTGTCATACTGAATTTATAAAAAAACATTCTGCTCCCTCAACACACCAAGAAATGTACTATCCACATTTTTGCATTTAAAAAATGGATGTGTGAGATTATTTTTAATGTCTTTGGATAACCACCTAGTTATCACCATCATTTAGTATGTTTTATGATTCTTAAACTAAGTTTTTGTGATATTTATCATAAAAATCACACTAACTTTCCCCCTAATTTACTGGTCAAAAATGAAATATTTTATTGGTTCCCGTAAAGTTTAAGCGTACGATCCATACTGGTTGATGCTATATATTGGCCATTCCTGCCAAACCTGACTCCGGTGGCCATTGCGGTGTGGTCATTGAACACCTTCAACTCCTGCCATTGTTTGCACAGATATACTCTAACGTCCGTACCGGCGATGGCCAGGTAGTAACCGCTCTGATCGAAACATAGATCCTTAATCTGGTAACCGTCTTCCAGCTGGATTGTCTTGAAGTTCTTCAGCTTTCTCAAATCCCATAACTTGACGCAAGCATCATCTGCGGCGGTGGCCAAGTAATAACCATTCTCAGAAAACGAGATGGTTGTGATGGGTCCCGTGTGTCCTGAGAAGTTAGCCACGTTGCTCTGTTCTTTGAGATCCCAGATCTTGACGAGAGAATCTTCAGTTCCAGTGCCAAAGATGAGACCGTCGGGATGGAACTGTGCGGTAGTGAGGCCCACTCCGGAGGAATCTGAAACCTTGGTGAGGAGAGTGCCGGTGCGAATGTCGGAGAATGCCCAGTGCTGGTCAGTGGATGTAGAGAGGACGTAGTCTCCAGTCGGGTGAAGGGATAATCCTGTGACGGGTCCTTCATGATGACGCAACAGAACAGTTGTCTGCGATCTGAAAAAGACAAAATTAAAAACAAAGATTCCAAAAAGTCTAATCTCAAGGGTTTGTAATAATGCAAGCGTTTGATATGAACTAAGGCAAAATTTAACACAGATCATTCATAATTATTGTTTTTATAAATTAACTAACTAGGTACGAAGGTTCAAAAACAAATTTTGGAGAGATACATGTACCTATATAGCAGTGGTGGTCCGTGAGTTTTCAGTGAGCTAGAGTGCTAAGATTTAAAAATATGACATTATTAATGTTGTTATATCTGAAAATGAATTTTTTTTTTTTTTCAAAATCTCAACTTTTTGTGTGAAGATCTTCAGTATTCTTTCAGTTTGTGGATGCCCCGCATCTACTTATTGAAAGATCTTCATACAAAAAGTTGAAATTAGCACTCTAGCTCACTGAAAACTCATGGACCGCACACTGCTATATTGGTTACAGGAATTTTTTTTCAATCAAAACATAAAATGAATAATGGTTATGTTAAATGTACTAACGTGGGCACATTCCACACCCTGATGGTGGAATCTGGAGAAGCTGTGACCACCGTATCCTCGTCGGGATGGTAGATGACCCGCGTGACCTTCTTGGTGTGTCCCTTGAGGATGACCACCACCTGCTCCGTGTCCTTGTTGAAGACCGTGGCGTTCCTGTCGTTGCCTCCTGTCAGGATCTTGCTGTGGTCGGATGGGTTGATGTCCAGCGCCAGGATGCCGGGGACACTGGCGGAGTGGAGACCCTGGGAAAACATAACATCAGTTAAAGTTGGACGACTTTGTAGAATGTTTGAATAAAAGCAATATTTGAGTTATGATTAAAGTGTTCTTAAAAGCCATCAAAACAAATACTGTACACGGCAATTAAAATGTTATGTTTAAGAGGAACGCATGCGTGGCCTGTTTCATACAAAATTTTGTTTTGGATTTACGGCTAAAATATCAAATTAATTGTTTTTTTCTTTTTTTTAAATAATAAGTTAGGCATGTATACAGTTAGGATGAGAATCCGATTTTCGATTTTTGCTTTAAATTATAAAATATAGGCCCCAAAAGATGACGATTTATCCATGAATTTAGGAGGCAACTTTGGTATTTTTTTCTGGGCATATGGACGCAATTTTTTAAAAAAACTCCTCACATCCTGAGTCAGGAATATGATGAAGTATACGATAAAATTTTATTCTGCACTGAAAACAGTTTTATTCGTGTAAAAAACCGAATTTAGATACGCGCAGATTTGTAGTAAAATTACTTAGGTTTTTTGTTGTTGTCTCATCCACTCATTTGCCAGCCGGACGGGGCAGCTTGTACGGGGTAGCTTGCGCGGGTCGGGGGAATGAGTAAAATCGCGCCAGACAAACTAATACATACATAACTCAATCGCCATACATTAACAATGGGTGTATCTATGTCTTTGTTTGTTGACAATATGCAGGTGTTCGTTGTTTTAGAATCGTTAACCATATTCAACGTATTTGTGTTGACTTGGTAGGTAGTAAGATTATCATTTTTTGCAGTTCAGCTTTTATTTTTTAAATATTTTCTACGATATCGGGGTACCTACCTACCTAGGTATTTATGGCAGTGAGGCATGGGAACTGGCAGAGGAGAATGAAAGTAGGTACCTAGACTGAATGCGAGGCGGGTATGCGTACCACTGCCCCGGAAACCATTTATTGGATAACCAACACTTCTGCCATAGGTCATCTCAAATGGTTCGCTACGTTTGGTGACTTAGCAGGGTTGCCCGGGTTCATGGGGTGAGGTTTGTCCGAGTCTTGGTGGCGGATGCGTCTGCCCACCAGCTGCATGGCAGGCCGGATCGGGAGAGAATGGTTGAGGGAAACCCTTTGACGTCTCCAGCCGTAGGTACTCTCTCTGAACATCGCCTTGCATCGCAGTGGGAAGGATGGATTCTTGCATCCGTCACTCCTAGATGCACTGACCCACAGATTCCTAATCATCCGCAATACTTACCCTTTTATTTTTCAGAACTTCCTCTTCTTCCTTTCCTAAAAAGACCCCTTATTTTCCTCAGGGCCTCCTGTGTGGAGCTAATGTTAAAAAAGCTGTAAAAAGAGATCCCTGAGGCGTATGCATAGAAAACAAATATATATATACATAGTAAATTCCGAGACGCCGATTTTGGAACTTTACAGAATAATTGAATGTGAAGTTACACATATTATTTGACTTTCAAATCTGACATATTAACAAAGGACAAGATTATGTTTTTATACAATAGCTCCACACATGCCCAAAAGAAAATAATTCTCCCCTATAAGGGCCTATGTCATCTTCGGGGATGCTGAGTGGAGGGTATTTTTAGGAAAGGAAGGAGAGGATGTTCTGGGAAATAAAAAGGTAGAAGGGGTGGGTGAAATTGTTATTATTTTGAATTTAAGTTTTCTAAAGGTACAATATTTTATTTCTTACTGGCGAGTTCCTGGCATGCGTTGCAATGTCACTTAATAAAGACATTGTTTCTCCCTGCGTGTCCTTTCCCATTCTTCCCGTTCCCTTTCCTCTCTCTCGTACCCTTCTCCTCACGTTTTCCCACTCTGTCTTCCCTCTCTCCACTCCCATCTTCCGCTTCTCCCGTCCTGCTAACTCCCCTCCCTCCTCCCGCATTCCATAAATTCAGTCCCGATACTTTCAGTTTTCAAACAGCTCGCGTGCCACTTAAAGCATACATACCTAGTATATTTGCGGCACGTTCCAGAGTGGAAGATACTCTCAGTATCGCCCTGATGTAAGACCACCATTCAGAATTGAAACGTTGCTTGAAATGGCATTAGCCGTGTTTGGTGACCAGATCTGAATAGCCAGGTACTTCCCCACCTTCCTCTTCCCGATCTCTTTCCCCTCCCCACTACCTTCAGCCTCACAGCATACTCCAATTGGGGATGCCGTGAGGCATCTCACTGGCTTCAGATGGGAGCAGTTGGGACTCTTAAAATTCTAATAATATTTCTAAAATTCTAAAATTCTCTTAATATTCATAAAAAAAAAATCTTACCACTATATATATTAACCATCGCGGGCATGCGCACATCAAATCCCCAGAATTGCATCGCAATAGGATAATTGGTTTAGCAACGCGTATGGAACAAACATACATACAAGCAAACATACATTGATTTTTATACATAGATGTTTCGTAGAGTTCCTTGCAGAATTCTATCATTATTTTTTCCGGAGCTCTTCTAACAATACATGTCTCAGCTAATATTGAATGAACTAAGCAAAAGGGTGATTTCTCGTCTTGACGAAAATATATTGACATATAAAATTAAAATTTTGTTTCGGTGGTTTCTCGCGTTTTTACTGTGTACACGTCGAAACGCGGGACACCGGACACACTAACACCATTACGAAATATGTCGGGAGTCTCCCATATTATAGGACGTGTCGCTATAGATATTATCAACAAAAGGGGCATTGCACCGTCTTCGTGCAAGTATTCGGGCATGGAAATAAATGCCTTATTTTGTAACGCTCAATTTTACTTATTTACAATTTAACGTCATGCATCCGATTCCCGTATCTCCTATAACAATATAATATCTCCGTTAATTTCAAGGCACTACACAAAAAGATCATTCCTCGTATTCTCCGATAAAATGATGTTACATAATAATTACGCGCCCTTTTCTTTAAAACTCTATAACACCATATTTTGCTCGCTAGCGCTGCAACTAAATACCACTACATAGAAATCTTCCCTTCCCGCCTCCCCGCTACACACCGCAAATACAATATTTCGTTAGAAAGGGACAAACGAAAGACATAAGATTATTGAAGATCTACTTCGGTCGCCGGCAAACAATGGTCTTAATAGCAGATCACATACTAATTATTGTAATTCTGCTACAAAGTCGGTAATCAGACTATGGATCAGCCACATAATACATATTGATCATCCAGTTGATTAGTCAGACATCTCCAAATACTAAGTTTTGAGATAAAGAGGAAAGCAACGTTAGAATGTATCACCATAAATCAAACATTATTTACAAGTGTCTGTGTTTTATACATTAAATGTGCTATAAAGTAAAACTGGGAAACATAGCGGTCTCGTACATTAGTATGATATTTTGAAATTTCTTACTAGTAACCCAGAAAACATAATTTTTTGGTTTATTTCACTATAATATTTCTGCATTATAATTGATTTGGTAGTGTTTTATGAGTATTGTACCAGATAAAGTGTCTGTATTTTATACATTAAATGTGCTATAAAGTAAAACCGGGAAACATAGCGGTCTGGTACATTAGTATGATATTTTGAAATTTCTTACTAGTAACCCCAGAAAACATAATTTTTTGGTTTATTTCACTACAATATTTCTGCATTATAATTGATTTGGTAGTGTTTTATGAGTATTGTACATAAAGTGTCTGTGTTTTATATATTAAATGTGCTATAAAGTAAAACCGGGAAACATAGCGGTCTGGTACATTAGTATGATATTTTGAAATTTCTTACTAGTAACCCCAGAAAACATAATTTTTTGGTTTATTTCACTACAATATTTCTGCATTATAATTGATTTGGTAGTGTTTTATGAGTATTGTACCAGATAAAGTGTCTGTGTTTTATACATTAAATGTGCTATAAAGTAAAACCGGGAAACATAGCGGTCTGGTACATCAGTATGATATTTTGAAATTTCTTACCAGTAACCCAGAAAACATAATTTTTGGTTTATTTCACTACAATATTTCTGCATTATAATCGATTTGGTAGTGTTTTATGAGTATTGTACCAGATAGAGGGTACATTTTGACATGTAACAAGTGCATACTCAACTCAAATTACGATTTTTCAGAGATGTCCGACTAATCAACTGGCCGGTCGTTATATTATGTTGACTTTTTCATGAGCCTTAGTTTCACAATGCCCAAAGTGCAAAATGACAGTAATAAAGGAAAATAAATATTTTTTGTTTTTGTTTTAATTACATTAGTTTTTTAAATGTTTGGAGTCCTAGAAATTGTATACCTATATCAGCAAAATTATTTTTGAAACATAAAAGTTGTAGATTTACAATAAAAAAACATTTTTGTAATTGATATGAGTTATTGAGAATATGAATTGGCTATAATTGTCCCGGAGAAAATAATAAGCCACTTATTAATAAAATGTAGGTAATAAAAGTAACTTACAGGATGTGATGCGAGAGTGATGAAGGCCTGCAGCGAGTCCGGGGTGGCCAGATCCTCGGGTACGGTGCGGCCGCGGCGCTTCCTCTCCTGCGTCAGCACCGTGGCGCGCTCCTGCAGCTTCTGCACCACCTCCGGGCCCATGCCGGCCTGCGCCACCGGCTGCGCTGCCCAGCCGCCTGCCTCCACAGCCTGAACACATAATCGTTATTGGTTTAATATAGCACATTTTAGTAATCAAATCACCTCAGTGGTGTTTTACATAGTACGTTTACCCTGCCATATAGTAAATTGTACAGCGCCCTTGAGGTGATTTTTCACAAAAACGGCGCTTTATAAATTATCCAATTATTATTATTATACCTATGGCAGGGTAAACGTGGTTCACTATGTTTGGTGACTTAGCAAGGGTGCCCGGGTTCATGGGGTGAGGTTTATCTAGGTTTTGGGGGCGAATGCATCTGTCACCTACCGCGTGGCAGGCCGGATCACGAGAGACTGGTTGAGGGAGTCCTTTTGACCTCTCCAGTTGGACTCTCTTGACCCATCCACCTTGTGCCGCAGTGGGAAGGATGGATTCATACGTCCGTCACTCCTGGACACATTAATTTAGATTGCTATCCATCCCTCACACCTTTTCCTTTCCAGAATTTGAACTTCCTTTCAATAAAATACCCTCCACACAGCATCCCCAAAGAGACGTACACCCTGAGGGATTTTTCTTCATGGTCACTTGTGCGGAGATAAGGTTAAAAAAAAGTGACTACCGTTGAGGAGAAGAGGAGAAAGCCGCCTACACTCGGCTAAAGTGGAGATTTTCATATAAGCCTATATTAAAAGCTAGAAGCCAACAGGCTTACTGAAAGCAGACTTTTTTCAATTATTTCTGGCTTTCACCCTTCAAGGGTGTTCTAGGCCATCATTTATAATTACAGAGAAAGGAAAGGTGAATTTATATATTAATTTATAACATAAAGCAGACTTGCTAAATGAAAAATTTATAGCAATAAATTATCTCATTCAATGAAATTGATTGGTTACCTGTTGTGGGTGCGGCGGGTTGGCAGCCGTGATACCGGCCTGGGGCTTCAGGGTGGCCAGGGCCTCTCTGGCTGCCGTTACTTCCTTGGTCAGACGAGCTATCACTCGGCACGCAGCGTCGTGTTGGTACAAAGCGTGACTCAACTCCTGCACAAGGTTAAATAATTCTCTTTAAAAGGGGATTGCATCGAGCAATCTCAATATCTTGTTTAGCTTCATGTAAGTTTGATAATAATGCAAAATGAAGAGAAAAAAATTGTTAGAATGCTAACGTCTGAATGAAATTCTGAATTACCTTTCAAAAAAAAAAATTTGTTTTCGGATATGTTCAGAAACAATCCATTTATTTGGATTTTATTGCAAGCGGAAATATTTTGACCCTGTGACAAAATATGGGGGGTTAATTCCTATAGAATGTTGGATAAATTCCTCTAGTACTGTATTAAAATATAACTAGCCGTGGAAACAATAGTTATATTATTTCAACGTCCAACGCAGTTGAAAATAATTGAAATATAATACCTATATGCGAATATTATTCAACGCAGTCAACGATTCAACTGCCTAATAAATAAAAAGGGTTAAGAGTTTGCACTTCGTGAACAACATTACTCGATATTTCAAATGGTCTTTTGGTAATGTGCGTACCTACTGCACGTTTTTTTTTTTTTTCCCATCCAATACGGCCGATACGCAGCGCCAGGGAACAATCAAATTTGTCAACGACAAGCAAAAAATAACCTATTGATAATTATCATCGCCGGTCGCCTATTGTTTTCAATGGTGTTGGAATGATAAGTCAAAAGGGTCAAGAGATCACACTTCGTGAACGATATTATACCCAATTAGACATGGTCTTTTGGTAATGTACATACCTACTGCACGTTTTTTTTTTTCCCGTCCAATACGGCCGATACGTAGTGCCAAGCAACAAGCGAATTTATCAGTGACAAGCAAAATATATCTTCAACGTCTTTTAACATTTCAACAGGGTAATATTTTCAACACCGAAACCAACGTCTTCCAACAGTTTCAACTTTCAACGTTATTATAGGATTATTATTACGTGTGTGGGGCGTGGGGCATAGAGATAATAATAATTAATAATACATCAATGATTCGGGGAACCACCCGTTAAAAGGGATTCCTTAATACGATTTTGATATATTTTTTGTTTGTTTTTTTGTTAGTATCGTGTCGATCTCCTATTATAGTTGCGTCAACGTCGACATTATTTTCAACAGCTATTTTCAACAGTTGAAAATTGCCAACGATAACGACGTTGGCGTTGGATAGAATTATCGCCAACGCCCAGTACTAATATGTGCACTATAACAGAGGCAAGCTATGAATGTAAGCAGCTATTCTGAGGAAACTTTTTTTTATTTACTTAAACATTTATTATAATTACAATTTTACAACATAATATAACAATAATATTTCAATCGCTCTCCTAATAAAGCAGTTACTTGTGTTTAGGAGAGGACAACTAAATATTTTTACATCTAAGTATATAAATTAAAAATATTATTACAAAAACTAATAGTAATTTTATGAGAAAATATGATACATGTAATAAAATTATTGGTTAGTTAATAAATGATTCAAAGGATTGATAAAGCAAAACATATTTCTAAACAATAAGTAAAGTTATGAGGTGGTACTAGAGTATTTCAATTAATTTTTTTTTTGTATTTGTCGTAGTTTTCTTCCGATCCTATATCTAGGGGTAATTTATTGAATAATTTTAAACCTTTGAATGTATAGTGATGTTGTGCTGTTGTGGTTCGTACTAATGGTACGGTGAGTCCTCCGACAGATATGATTCTTTTGCTAATATTTAATTGTGGTATAGTATTTTTATTAAAGAAATCTTTATATAATTGTAGTAGTGCAATTTTGTGGTAGATTACATACTATTTTTATAAATATGTAACACGTAACTTCGTAAGATGGTACACTTTACGAAAACATAATTAAAAAAATACACCAGTATAGTAAGTTATTACAACCACCACCATGAATAAGTTATTTCGACCACCATCAGCCTAGCATGGTGGTCGAAAAATCTACAAACAGTGTAACCATAATATGCAATGAATAAAGAAAAATTTAAAAAAAAACTACAATAGAATCAGCTAGTGCACCATCTACCGCATAATTTTTTTGCATCAGCACTCAACGGAGGTAATAAATCGGCATTCCCAAGGTTAAAAAGAAACATTGTTTTTTTGGTAGATACATATGCATATTGTGTGTGGTAGTCGTAGGTAAAATTTGACCAATTGAAGCACTATTTACGGACCTGTCTGGCAGTTTGCAGTTGTTGTCGCTGTGTAAAGGCGTGTAGCATGAGCGCATCCCACTCATCCTGCATGCTCTTCAGGGTAGCGGGAATGCTGGTGGCACTAGGGGGCTTTGGTTTGACTATCGGGGTAACTGGAAAGTCAAAATAAACTTTGCTTTAAGCCAGATATGATTTTAGATTTTCACGGCCAAAAGTATTTTTGTTATTTATTGTTGGGGTGTTATGCCATGTTGCGCTACCTCCTCCTTTAGCCAACATTTCATACAACGTTACAGTGTCCATCATCAGGGCAGATGTGTAATTGATAGTGGCGAAGCTAATTACAGAGGCAATTGAAATTCATAAAAATCCTATTAATATTAATAGAGACGACGGAGCTAAGCTCAATAGTTCTTGGTATCCATCCAGAAAACCATGTTGAATTATTCTGGAATAATTTAATATCGCTTCCACATACATAAAGCACACACTTCGCCAAACACAATTCGTATTCACTAGACACTATGTCTGACAGTGAGAGCGATATTGTAATTTCAAGTGCTGCATTTATTGTTATGACTCATTTATTGAAAAAGAAAGGAAGGAAGAGACGTTGGTGGGTGACGAATTTAATTAAAAGAAGAATACGAGATAATGTAGAAGATACTAAGACAAATAAGCAACGACAAGAAACTGGTCAATACAAAACAGGGTTGAGATGATTTAAGTCACTTGATTTAAATGGGTGATTTAAATCGCGATTAAAATCAAATCATTTTTTTCAGAAAAATCATGATTTAAATCAAAAAAAAAATTATTAATTTTTGGAGATCGCTGGCAACGGTTAATATGCACTTTCAAAAAAAAAACCTTTTGATTCACCTTAATTACATTAAAAGGCAACTATTTGCATTGGGCGAAGTGGAAAAATATTTCATTCTAAATTTTGATTACGTAAAATTAAAATTAGCTTTCGTCTTGTGAGATTGTACGCCATTAGCTATTAGCTCATTCGCTGTCACTTTGGTATGTTGGTATTCCTGATACACTTGAATGTATAACGAACGGCTAGAAGATTTTGAAGGTACGGGGCACTTTCTTTTGAATCACAAACCATGTTACACAAACCTAGCGTAGCCGCTAAACTACTTGAAAACTGGGATGTTTTTCTTGCCTTGACGCGAGTAGGCGTTATAAAGGGGCACTTTCTTTTGTATCACAAACCATGTTACACAAACCTAGAATTCCCATGAAGTCTGCTACGCTTTGCTCTAGCATCTTTTCGTACAGTAACAAGAATACCAACATAACAAAATGACATTTGAAAATAATGTTTGAAAATGGACGGTCTCGTTGCACAGAATGAAAGCTAATTTTAATTTTACGTAATCGAAATTTAGAATGAAATATTTTCCACTTCCCCCAATGCAAATAGTTATCTTTTAATGTAATTAAGGTGAATCAAAAGATTTTTTCAAAAAAAAGTGCGTATTAACCATTGCCAGCGATCTCAAAAATTTACCAAAAATTTTACTGCAACCAAATCACCCACCTTAGTGCCAAGGTTCTTCCCCGGGCATTAACTATGGCGGGCACACTCGTACAATGCTATAACTGTCAATTATAGCATTGCACGTGTTAGTTTGATGAATAGTTTTTAATGCCAAAGTTGAGCCTTAAACAAGTCATATTGGAAATAATCAAGCAACTGCTAAGTGCAGTTTTGCTTCTTCTGCTGGGATCGAAAGAATATTTTCAGCATTCAATTTGGTGCACAGTAAAATAAGAAACAGATTAGACAATGAGAAGGCGGGCAAATTAGTTTTCCTTTTGAAAATATTAAATTTGGACAAATCACAAAACCAATGTAACCACTGGAGCGCTTTTTGTTGAATTTCAGCACTAACTACAAAACCTAAGTTTGCTTACCTGCTGAATTTGAGCAAATTTTCACAAGTTTTTTAGTAGGGGGAAAGATACTATGTACTTATATTCGTAACAACAGATGGCAGTGTACTCTATATTCGAAATATTGGTAAACGAAGATTCAGGTTTGGAAGATTTCTGTAAAATGTTAAACTGTCAGAATCGTGTCCGTGTAAAATGCGGCATTTTATCATGTTTTAGTGGATTTTTCCAAAATATTTGAATAACAGTGTTATAATGATTGAATTAGCAATGCATTCAACTGTTTCAACGGGTTTCAAACTTAAAAATTCAGTGATTATTTGGAAAACAAAAGTTTTGTGGTTATGTTTTTTGCCATTTATTTGCCGAAAGGACTTGACATGACTGTATTTGACAATGCGATATTTTCTATAAATAAGCCAATAATCGAGTTAATTGGTATTGTGGATTTAAGAAAATTCATGTATCTGTTTGATGTACTGCAGCTATTTTTGGTGAGTCCTTTATGTATTCCATTGTAGTCTTATTAAAAGTGTCGCCATTTTTTGACTAAATTTGTGTCACAATTATTGAAAGGGAACATTAAACAGTTCACAACATATCAAAATTCAGTTTACATATATGCATAATATGTAGATTGTGATTATAAAATAGACAATTTAAAAGAAACCTAGTAGAAAATAATTTATGTGGAGGGAAAATTCAACTTCCTAGGTGAGTTTATAGGGAGTTAATCCTGAGATTAGTTCCGTTTTAAATTTTTATGATTTTATAATATTTTTTTTTATAAATCCTAGGAATATGTGATAATCAATCAAAGATAGGTGAATTCATCATAGTATAAAATGTAGTCGCTCAAAATGTATGTGCGCATAGATCTTTTAAACTATGCAACGGATTTTCATGCAGTTTTCACCAATAGATAGAGTGAAGATAGAGAAAAGCTGAAAAATTCAAATATTCAATCCAGACAGCGGGCAGCTGGCAAGCGGGTGGTGTGGATTTTATAAAGGTTGGATAATGGCGTTGTGTTTCGTTAGCCACAGCAATGTGTGGCCGGGTCTGCTAGTTGACTATATAGTACTATGATCAGTTTGTATGTCTTCATATTCAAATTCGGAGGTATGATTTTTTTAAGGTGGGCGGAAAATATTCAAAACGGTCACCAAAATATCACGAGCAATCCGAGGAAAAAAATAAAAAACGCGCCGTCGCTCCAGTGGATAAACAAGATACCCAAATGGTTTTTTTTTTCATTGTTAATATTCTTACGTTTGAAGTCTTTTCAATTTCTTAGTTGTTGTTTTTTTTTATTGAATAAGCAAATACTCTTAGTTGTTGATTTTTTTTATTGAATAAGCAAATACTATTATAGCTAGTGTTAAAAAAAAAAATCATTAATTTTTAGAGATCGCTGGCAACGGTTAATATGCACTTTTTTTTTTAAACCTTTTGATTCACCTTAATTACATTAAAAGGCAACTATTTGCATTGGGGGAAATGGAAAATGTTTCATTCTAAATTTCGATTACGTAAAATTAAAATTCATTCAACTCCAAGGAAATTTCTATTGCAGGTGGGTTGGAAGAAATTTCTTTAAAAGACAAACCCTTACCTTTTATGCTCTTTTTTGTTATGTTGTGTTCATTATTTAATGTTATAATGTTCAAAAATGTTTGTGTACAGTAAAATGTTAAATAAATAAATGACATTTTGGAGAGACTGGTATATTGATTGAGAAATTTATAAATTAATAATTAAAACGAACAACATTGTTTTTTTTTTTACATAGACCAACTTCCGAGTTAAAATAGACGAAATATTTTTAAAAAAAATCTGATTAAATCAATTAAATCCGATTTTTTTAAAGAATCATTTTACTTCTAAGGCCCGGGCTACACGAGTGGCTCTCCCGCCGAGGGGAAACCGTAGCAGACACAATTTACTATGAACGTTGTATTGCGCAATCTACATGAGCGGTTCTCCGCGGTTCACAGGCGGGAGAAATTCGAAATGCGATAACCGCCACGTTCATACTACACGAGCCTTTCCCGCGATTGCATCATTTCATGCGAGAGAGCGTTGTTGATTGGTTGTGCGCAGTTTCTCGAGCGGTTTCCCGGGGCAGGACAACCGCTCGTGTAGCCTGGGCAGGAAACCGCCACCCATGTAGTATGATGGTCTTCGGCAGCTCTCTCGGGCGGTTTCCCGTGGCGGGAAAACAGCTCGTGTAGCCTGGGCCTAAGGAACGAGCATTCTACTTCGGCGAACACACTTGAAGCACCGAAAGAATGTTCTTATAACTGTTTGCACCAAATTTTGCAAGGGCAGACTATTCATTTGCTCGTTTGGTCTAATCCCACCTTTGTGACTTATATGCAGAATTCAGAAACAAGTCGATTAGCATAGATAAATGTGAAAATCGGCTGTCATCACAAGAAATGCAAGAATTTTTGCTTTCTTGAAGGAATGCAGTACAGGGCTTTGCCTGAAAATATGGTAGAGCGGGATAATTTAATACACATACTATTTAGAATATTGTAAGATAGCTACTGTTCTTCATAAAACTATTCCAAACATACGAAACGTTACTAAACCTTCAAATCTTTTAGGCATTTTATGGTTAGGACTAACCTTTAATTTCCACAAGATCTTCGGAAGACAATTCCTTTCCAGTAATAGGATCAACCCCATTTTCAATTATGTATTTTTCAATCAAACGTTTCTCAAAAATCGCTCCTGATGATGGTGACACCACTGGATGTTCCGGGACTTCATTTGAAACTGAAAAACATAAGCAACCCATGAGTTCAAGGTACAAAGGAGTTGTAGTAGATCAAATTTATCATAATAATGTTATTTTGGTAACTTACTAGCGCAACACAGTGCCATTTTTCGTTATTTTATACAAAATAACACATTAAATAAAAGTACAACGAAAACCTCCAAAATGCAGTTTAATTCCATAGACAAAACCGGCTATTGTAAAACATAGAGAAACATGTGCCTGTCATTTTACTAAGTAAAGTGCCCTCCACACCATACAATTTCTAGTCACTTCTTGCTGGCCTGCTCGCTGCTGCCGCAGAGAGTCCCTACATGCGTCTCGTTCTAGCGGCCCTTTAACAAACGAGACAGCGCTAGTTCGCTCAACTCCACGCTCCATAAATATACGCTCTCTGCAGTCACTGCTTGCAGTGTCGTGTGTAGAGCCCATAAGTACTAGGGTGGAACCATGAAGGTTCAATGGGGATAATAGAACCCCCCACACGTAGAGTTCGGAGCGGGCCATGCCTCAGGCCACCTCTCGTGAGACTTTTCTGCGCGGCGGCCTGAAGTGTCGCGGGGCACGTACCGCTCCGAACTCTACGTGTGGGGGAGACTAATGAGTCCAACACCGAAACGTGAAACGCAACCGCCATTTCTTCATAACGTCCGAGTATCCGAGCCATACGAGAACACGAGGCTAGTATTAAAGTAAGGACAGCAAGTTACTATGCCGGCGTCCTGTCCTGGCTTGGCACAGGCTAGAGCGGTTTTTACACCATGCTAGGAAATTTAACGCCAATGCCAGTATCATTGCAGCGATTAGTAATCACATAGCCTTAGCGAAAAACACACTACACTAGCCGATCATTTACTAGCTTCGCTGGCCACACGAAGACCAACAGTAACTTCGGTGGCGGGGGCGCTAATTAATATAACATCTTCCTATTAAACTATCCTGGCTTGTGATGCTATTTTAATGGCTTCGTAATTAGCTTTCTAGGCAGAATGGAAGATACTCTCAGTATCGCCCTGGTGTTACGCCACCATTCAAAATTGTAACGTTGCTTGAAATGGTTTAATCATATTTGGTGACCAGATCTGAATAGTCAGGTGTTTCCCCACCTTTCTCTCCTCCATCTCCTTCCCCATCCCACTACTTTCAGCCTCACAACAGAGATTTTCTTTTCGATTCAGTTGTATTATTTTTTTTTTTAATAAAGCCTCGATGACACACGGCGAGTTACAAGCTACTATCTACTAAGTTTCTTCGTAATTAGCTTTCTAGGCAGAATGGAAGATACTCTCAGTATCGCCCTGGTGTTACGCCACCATTCAAAATTGTAACGTTGCTTGAAATGGTTTAATCATATTTGGTGACCAGATCTGAATAGTCAGGTGTTTCCCCACCTTTCTCTCCTCCATCTCCTTCCCCATCCCACTACTTTCAGCCTCACAACAGAGATTTTCTTTTCGATTCAGTTGTATTATATATTTTTTTAATAAAGCCTCGATGACACACGGCGAGTTACAAGCTACTATCTACTAAGTTTAAAAACGCGTAAATCGGTGAGTGAGATTGTCATGATGACACACAAAACTGTCCACTCGCTCAAAAGCGTAGGAAACTGAGGTTGCTGCTAGCGCCAGTAACAAGCATAACGACGCCTGCGTGAACTAATTCTTGACAGTCGAAATCAGCTGTTTATCGGAAGCCATGTTGGAAACATAAATAAACCAATCAAGAGCAAGCGGAGCAGCGTGTAGGCGAGTAAAGTTGACGACCTTTAACTTTTTTTCGTAGCTTGTCAACAATCTGCTAGTCACTGCTAGTTAGCAAGTAACACGATGACACTGGGCTAGTTTACTAACAGATAGTGAATTTCCCAGATAGTAGCTTGTAAACTCGCCCTGTGTCATCGACGCATTACTGACTTGTCGTTATTGTTCGATTTTCGAAATTATCGATCAATCTCGATTACGCTCATCACTAGTCTCGTGTTTGACGTTTCGGCATAAGGCCATAGATAAAATACATACTACATCTTCTATGCATTAAGCGTCAAGCCGCGTCAAGCCATCGAGCGCCGTTTTAATCGATATTCATCTGCTGATAACCCGGCGTTTAAATTAAAATTAACGTTCACCGAAGCCAGAAGAACTTGTTTAAAAAATAACTTATTCCTAAGAATAATATTAAAACATGACTAATTTAACTATCCTGTGTTGCTTATTAGTTGCTGTGGCATTTGTGAGTGGGTACGATAGGACAATAACATCGGCGAGAGTGGAGGTAAAAATATTGTTTCACTTCTGGTTTGCATTATTTAACATTTATCTTATTTAATTTGACAATGTTGTTTTCTTTCAGAGTTGCCGTGGCTGCTCACTAAATAGGTTGCCGGAAGTGAAGAAATTTATTTTCACTGACATACCTCAGTATGACAAGGTGGAATTCAAAGCCATCCATGGCGCCAAACCAGAACTTGTTCTGCTGAGCGATGCCGGCGAAGAAGTTCAACGACTACCCCTCTCAACACTCACACGCCTCGAATGTAATGAACTTCTTGAAACTCATGGTTTTAATAAACTTCCTCAAGAAGATATCCAAGATGATGACGATTCGGCCCCTCGTGTAAAATCTGAATTTTAAGATTATCTAATTTTTATTAATTTTATACAAAACCGGGACCAGCTCATTTTACACTAAAAAAATTTTTTTTTTACCCCAGTAGATAGGTAATAATTAGATGTAATTAGTTCCGTGAGCGGAAATTGAAAAAAATGTATATTATCGTTAATTTCTTAAATTTAAAAATACGAAAATGTCATTTTTCGAAGTGCAAATTACAGCGGTAATATGCACTTTTTCACGAAAAAACACTTTGCAGAAGTTGAATAATTGTTAGAATTACGTATTTCGGAAACTTTTTGCATTGGGGGAGGTGGAAAATGATGCATTTTAAATTTCAATTGCGTAAAATCAAAATTCACTTCGCGTCTTCGCAAACTGACATGGCGCAGCCGATCTGTCACACAAGCCCGCTAGACAAACCCTGCGTAGCCAGACAAACCATTTAAAAACGTACGCTGTTTTTTAAAATAAAGATAATATTCACAACCCCGCTAGACAAACCCTGCTTTGCCAGACAAACCATTTAAAAACGTAGGCTGTTTTTTAAAATAAAGATAACAACATGGAGGTCATTGAAAAATCACATTTTCGTATTTTTAAATTTAAGAAATTGATGATAATATACATTATTTTCAATTTCCGCTCACGGAATTAATTACATCTAATTATTACCTATCTACTGGGGTATATATATATATATATATTTTTGTCCAAAATGAGCTGGTCCCGGCTTTGTATAAATTTACCTAATTTTTTCCTATATGAAGTTTGCAATCTTCACAGATGTCGAAAACCTCGTATTTCCTGTGGGATTGTACCTACCTAGTAAATTTTAAAAAAATTAAACTCACTAACCTTATCTTGCATTTTTAACAAGGCCACATCAGTGCGCAACTGCATACTTATTATTAATTATGAAAGAGCGCATACAACTGGTTAGCTACATACACTACCAAACAAAGTCTAACATGGTTTTAATAAACTTCCTCAAGAAGATATCCAAGATGATGACGATTCGGCCCCTCGTGTAAAATCTGAATTTTAAGATTATCTAATTTTTATTAATTTTATAAAAATTAGATAATTAATTTTGTTTGTTATTCTTGATTCTCCATTATATCCACAATTTATACATTACCCCAATTTTAATAGATTAAAAAAATCCTGAGTGTTTACAACTTTACATATTAGAGATCAAACATTTACAAGCCTTTTGATATACACATTTACAACTGAATTTATACTTACATAATTTAATACTGTAATAATAAATAATTTATCATTAAATAGAGTGAGTAACAAAAATGTTGTTTCATATACCTGTCTTATCTTCTTAGATAGCGTTTATTTTTTTTCACATACAAGTGACTATTTTTATTTAAGTGCTCGGCAATTAATTTGAATAATGATAATTTAATTAAAGCCATTAAAAATTAGCGTACAAAATAATGCTTGCGCAACCAAGGATTTTTTTATGTAGTAATTTATTTTTTAATGTTTGTTATTTAACAATCACTGTCACTAGGCAGAGTCGAAAAATTCGGATAAAGGAAGGACATTTTAAATAGAAGGTGAGATGATGGAAGGTTTGGAGGCAATGTTCCCTTGGTGTGTGAAGATCATCTCCAAGACAGGAACATGGCAACAGATTTTTGTTTTGCGCAAGGTACACAAAATAACTGATATTTTACAATAGGTTCGTGCCATGTGTTACATATTTTGACACTTTATGAATACTGGCGTTTACCCGGCATACGTTACAATGCCACTCAAAGAAAGTGTTTGTGTTTTAAATTTATTTATTGACTAGCTGACCCGGCCACGAATTGCTGTGGCTAATAACACACTTTGTAAAATCCAACCTTTGTAACCACCGCCGGCTTTGAGTTTATCGCGAAGAGACAGACAGATGCCGCAGAGGACTTTAATTTATAATACGTAGAGATGGTGTGAAAGATTATAATAATGTGAATGAAATTGCTTGAAAATGCTTGGGGTAACTAAGGTATTTAAGTTAATAAGGATTAATACTGTATCCGTTTAAATAACTTTCCAATTATCCCATTGTACGTGACCATTTTTTTAGAAGATAGAATGGGTATAGTAAGCTACCCGTAAAAGATTGATGTATGCCGTCGTGGACTTTTTTGTAGATCTATAAAAGAGGAATATCCCACCATGTATTGTTTTGTTATATCCCAAAAGGATTAGGCAGTGTTTTCGATGAAAGCTACCAGGCGGCTTGACTTTTTCTGACACTTCTAACAATTATAGTTATGTCTCAACCAATTTACACAAATCCTTGACAAATTACATACATAAACCTTCCTCACGAAACACTCTATCTATTGGTGAAAACCGCATGAAAATCTGTTCAGTAGTTTTCGAGTTTATCGCGAACAGACAGACGGACGACGCGGGGGACTTTAAATTATAATATGTAGAGAAGTGCTTTTGGATACACAACATATTTTGTTTTTCCGTCTGGTGCATATGCAAATAAATCAGAAGGTTTTCCGACGCGTGAGCAGGCCACATACAGCTGTACGTGTGAGAAGCATGGATTTTCCAAGTTTACACCGTGCTATCCCCTACCGCTACTATGTCTCCTTTGGAAAGCCTCCTTTGTCCCCTGTGTTTAAAAATATGTAGATAGAGGTATAGGTTTCCTTGTGCCCCCATTCCCGCCCTGTGCCCTTCCCACATTCGACCTTTACCGCATTCCCTTTCCACCGTCCCTTTCCACCTTCCCGACTTTCCCCCTCCCGCGAACACATACGTCAGTGTGTCCAGGAGTGATGGTTGTATAAATCCATCCCTCCAGCTGGAATCCGAGCCGATGGGTCTAGAGCGGACGCTCGGTTGACGGAGATCTTAAAAAAGTCAAAAGGCCTCCCTCAACCAGTCTCTGTAAATCCGACCCGCCACGCAGTAGGTGGGCAGACTTATCCACCACCAAGACCTAGACAAACCTCACCCTACGAACATGAACCCGGGCTAAACTAAGCTAACTCCTGCTAAATCACCAAACGTAGTGAACCACTTGGGGTGACCTATGTCAGAGGTGTTGGTTATCCAATAAATGGTTCCTGGGGTGGCGGTACCCTTACGCGCCTTACAAATTGGTCATATTCCAAAGTACATCATTTTAAAAAGTTTTGCACCCTCTATTTGCTGTGTACCTGCAGAAATGTTTCTGTTATCAGCAGAAACGGGGTTATCAGCAGAACTTGAGAATTTACTTGAGGAATTATCATGACAGTTATTTATGCAGGGTAAATAGATACTGGAATCAATGCATTCAGTTCAACAAATTAATCTAAAAAGGCACATTCTATGTTATATTAATCACAGGTCAGGAAGTTTGTGGCAATTACCAGATTATTTAGTTAAATGTTATTTAAAAATGTTGATTCATTGCTAAGATAGGTTTTTGTTGGTAAGATATGTTTGATTATCTGACTACAAGAAGTATACCCTTAGGCTTTGTGCATACACGGGTTCTTTCCGTTGCGGCTCCGAAATTCGAATTATCAATTTGGGGTAGTATGTGAGCAGAGCCTCATCTAATGTGTAGTTTCCGTGCCGGATCAATTCAGTGCAGTAAAAACCCTGACATGGGTACCAAGTCTTAAAGAAATGTGCACACATCAAAATTTCGCTGAGAAGATGAAATTATTTGTAGCTGTAAAAATAATCTTTTCTTTATTTCTGAATCTTCTATCGAGGAATCGTAATGGAAAGCATGGGAATGGCTAAAAGGGCTTTCATCAAGGGAAAAAAATGAGTGTGTAATGACTAAAGACCGGATTATATGCAAATGCATATTTGCATATTCAGACCCTTTTCAGCGGTAGTTGCATATTTTAGTAAAAAATTGAGATCTTGCATATTTACGCTTGATCTCATTCATCGTTAGCTAAGAGCGGGCCGGTGAACTGATCGCTCCGCGGCTAGTGAAAACGCTTGAAACTCATGGATTGGCGTTGAATGAATCTACTCAGGTTATGAAGAAAATTCGCCTTATGAATTCCTCGTTGCCAAAGCTATTCCCGAGTAAACTAAAAGAAAAGTTTGAAAACTTACTGAACAATAAACCCAGGGTTTGAACCCTTGTGCCGAATTGAAAGCTTCATCAACGGGGCAAATTTAAATTCTGTCGTCACATCAGTAGACGTAGAAGGCTTCTTTTCCGCTTACAAAAATATATTAAGCGATCGTAGACACAATTTGTCTACAGAACATTTAGAACAGTACTTAGTCATATACCTACGTTATTAAAGGTAAATTTCATTGTTAAATACATTTTGTAATTGATATTTTCGAAAATACAATTGTTATCCTTGAGAACTAATAGCTTACTAAAATAAAAAAATATTTAAAAATATTACTTCCTGTATTATTTCATGTTGCATATTTTGGCCTTTTTTATGGATTTTCGTGCATATTTTAGCTACTTTTATTGCATATTTTGGGCTGTTTTTGTTGCATATAATTCGGTCTTTAGTAAAGACCCTAGCAGCATTAGCAGTAACTAGTGGTTAGACCACTGCCGGAGTGTTCTCACCTGATGCAAAACTATTTAAAGTTTTATCTGAACTTGATGGACGCATTCTTGATGGATACACAGAGTAGGGTAGATATTGACTTACCACCTTTTCAGCAATGCTTATTTTTCTAAGAAAATAATCTTTCAAGTTAAGACCTTTCTTCACAATAATATCAGACTCATGAATGTGTATTTTTTCTTGAATAAAAATTGTCATTGCGAAAATTTGCATAACGATATTGATGTTTTTGTGGACATATGGACGCTGCTGGTCTGGGGGTTGTGATGCTCGACAAACCTTACATGAATGGCTTTATAGCTCTGCCACAAGCAAACATTGACAAATACACATATTTCACAGATAATACAGAACTACTTTTTTTTATTCGATTATTACGGATTACGAATTACCTGACAATATTTGAAAATCTCTTACTAAAACTACCACCACAGTAAGGGAAAATTGTTGCTTGTGTTGTGACGGAGGACTTAGCCAGTTGGAAATCGAACATGCTATGCTTATGTGGACACAAACGCGATGCCAACTCAGCCACTGACCGGTCAACGTGATTTAAATTTTCAACATCGACATTTAAAAAGATCCCATTAATGTTAACCTTTTCCACTCTGACCATTTTTTCTCAAAACCGTTTAGCTACTCCTTATATGTTATATTTTGTGTTTAAAATGAAAATTTCCGTTCATAACTTTTGCTATCGGATAATTCGTGTGACCATTAGTTGTTTGGTATATTTTGCATAAAATACTTGTTAAATCACACATTAAGTAACTAAAAGATAATACATTCGCACATGCGCACTTGAAGTGAAATATCACAAAACTGCGCTATATAAATACTACGTTATTATTATTCGATTTCAATATGTTTTATTTGCATAATATCTTTTATTGCATAGCAATAATTTGTGCAATACGGGTAAAATATACAGAAAATCCAATGCAAATCCTTGGAGAAGTTCCTTTCTAATTGTCCTGTACTGCACAGCGGCTAACCAGTGACTACCTGGACCTGATTGGCTTAGGTTTTATGGGCAGTAGATGGTTTCTTATTTTGCATTGGTTACGTTATTTTAGGTTTAGACCCTCTTTCAGGAAACAAAAGATAGACCAGCCCACAACACATAAAATAGATAATAAGTTTGGCAAATATTCTACACGGTGTTTACAAGTTAGAGTATTGTACATATTATACATAATATAACACTGTCACATTTCATTATAAAAAAACTTACGATTCGGTCCAATGTTATTATAAATTTCTTACTTTATTTTACTAAGTCACCATCACTTATAGTTTTTAGGGTATGATATTTTTCGAAGCATTCTCCCACATACGGTGCAAGTTTGTTTCCACAACTTTTACAGTGTTATATTGTTCGTTTTATTTGCTCTCCTTCTCTACTCGTATCATAATCAGAACCACTAATGTTTTTTTTTTAAAGTAGGAATCTGGCGGTTAGTGTATCCAGGAGAGACGATGCGTGAATCCATCCCTCTCATTGCACTGTAAGGCAATGGTTCGATAGAGTCCGGCTGGAGAGATCAAAAGATCTCCCTCAACCAGTCTTTCCCGATTCGGCCCGCCACGCAGTAGATGGGCAAACGCATCTGTCACCGAGTCCTAGAAAAACCTCATCCCCATGAACCCGGGCACCTCTGCTAAGTCACCAAACGTTGCGAACCACTTGGGGTGGCCTGTGGCAGAGGCGTTGGTTGTCCAATAAATGATTACCGGGGCGGCGGTACCCATTCCCGCCTCCCAAATTGAAAACGATGCAATACGTAATACTTTTTTTGCATATATTGCATCGTTATGACATGTAGATTGACATGATTTAACCGCTGTTTTGGATCTACCGAATGTCTTCCTTTTCTTGTTTTTACACCTTCTCTATAATTTCCAACCAGCTGAATAATTAGCCTATCCACAAATTGAAAATGGCTCATTGCTATTTCCAATAAAAAAGATATTTGTTGTTGTGGTGTATTCGGTGTATTAGCAGACATTAAATTCCATTTTTTTGCTGAATCAGAAAAGCTTGACGGTGTGGGATTGATGGATGTTGAAGGTTGTTGCGGAATCACAATATTTTCTATATCACTATCTTCACTGAAATAAGCAAATCTCCTTCTTTTGGGTGGGATAATTTCACTTCCACTTTCTGTATCACTTGGATCGTTACCGACTTCTTCACCATCACTTTGAAGTAAAACTATCATTTTGTTCTATGACGGTTAATTAACTATATTTCTAGAAAACGTAAATTAGTAATACTTTTACTTTCAATTACTAATAACAACATCAATAGTTCCACAAAACGAAAAAAGATGGTCACAAAAAGTGGGAGTAACTGCGGAGAACCGTCATAAACGCAGGATAATGACTGACTGTTCCGAAAATATTGGAAGAAAACAAATATTTCATGTGTTAAAATGATGCATCTATTTTTCCATGAATATGTCTAATTAACGGTAAATTTAAATGAAAAAATGTTGGTTTATCCAATATGTTGCGACAATTCTTTGTAATTATCGGAAATAATAGTTAGTAGAATGTCTTTAGGAAGATAGAAATTGGTGATTAAACTTATACCTGCGCCGGGCCAGAACCTCTGGCCGACGGAGCTGCCTACCAGAATGTGTGGCCTACGGAGTGGAAAAGGTTAATAAAGACACTGGGCTAGGCTCAACATTTCTTGGTAACCGGTAATTGACGGTTACATAAAAAAATTAGAGTGTGTAATTCACACACAATAGAAGTGAAACTAGAAAGTTGCTGGATGTCGCTTTCTTTTGCCTGTTTATTTTAAAGTGGTTTGAAGATTGGATATTGATTTACAAAAACAAAAATGTTTATTTTTTTGGATTTCGTAGGATTCGAACCTCCGTCTGCTGGATTTCTCTGGCTGCTGAGATTTGAGACGCACTATACCGCTGCGCTATGGGACGAACTTGACGAGGCGCGAATTTACGCATTATATTTCGACGGCCAATGAGCGCAGACCTATCGTCGTTTACGTTTTATACCTCAACCAATAGGAGCCTTGAGCGCAGTTTGATGCTTCGAAGCAGCGTAATACGTCATTTCCGTTTCATCCGAATTTCAAATCACTCTACCAGGGCTAAGGAAGTTTCACTTCAAAAGTAAACTAAGAAAATCATTTTAAAATCATGCAATGCCAGCTCTTGAAGGCTAGCAACATGGTATTGCATCTGCATACAAAAGCACACACAATACCACTATCGATTACACATCTGCTCTGATGATTGACACCGTAACGCTGTCCGAAATGTTGGCTAAAGAAGGGAGTAGGCAACACGGCATAACATCACAATAATAACTATATGGTCATCTGTAAGTGAAAGGGGGATAAAACTTCAACAAGAGACAGAATTTATATGATTTGTAGAATATATATTTTTTACGTAATTTACATACAACTGAAATCAATAAAAAAATGGTAATATACTATAAAGATAATAGCGAAGAACATTCAGTCCAATATCCCATCACTCTATTTCTAATATACAAAACACCTTCATTTGGAAAATTATTTACAATGCATCATTAAATTTATAAATAGTTTTACAATGGAGAACTGTTCATATCTAACGACACCGTTAAAACGCAAGTCGTGTCTTTGTTATAATAAAATTTTATCACAAAGATAGAACAAAAATGAAATAACCATTGGCCAACTATATTAGATGAGGCGTATGAATCAGAAATATGTCCTGAAACCAAAGAATTTTGGTTTTCGAAAACATTTATAAAAAGAAGCGCTTTACATCGCAGACAAAAGATTACACCAAGCATTGCTTTTTACCTTTTATTTTGCAAAATTGCATCCATTCTGAATTCACGCTAACAGAGTGATATTTTTTTTGTGATCATTTTTCAGTACTTTTAGCGTTTTAAATTTTTTCAAATATATTTACAGAGACTTGTTAATTCTACCTCAATAAAGATGTCAGATATAAACAGTTAGCCATTATCTATGCAATAAACATTCTATTATTATTATTACGCACACATAAAAAAAGCTAAAATATAAAAGAAATAACAGTCATCTGCTTTACTTCATAGTAAATAAAAATAGCGGAAACACTGCTTGTTTTAATTTACAAACAATTATTATCAGTTTATTTATTGCAATGGTTTTAATTTATGCACTGAAAAGAACTCAATAAAGTTTGGAATCAGTTTTATGTGTTAAATTCAATAAATAATGAATTTAAATTGATTAAATCAAACTTTTTACTGGAATTTATCCCAGTTCTTTGCAGACTCTTTGTATAAATAATATTTTTAAAAACAAAAGCCAATATGTGAAAATACAGGCATATAATGAAAAAATATGTATTTTAATGACAACAGCAGCCGCTTTCATTAATCAAAACTGAGCAAATGCTAATTAAAAGGAAGCATGGTCACCGAGAAAACTGAAAAAAATAGATATTTTACCTAACTGTTGCTGACACTGTTACCCTAATACTGAGCGAAAGGGACAACTGCACCTCGGGCTGATAATAAATATCTAAATAAAATCGAGGTTTTGTGTACCCCATTTTTCTCCTCCAAAACCGGAACATTTTTTAAGATTTTTCTTAGTACTGGAAGAAAATATTCTATATCTGTATGTTTTACTTTCATTTAAAATACATTGTCTAGTTTGTTCATTGAACGCCTATTGATGTCCAAAGCAGCCAGTTTTAACATTTTTGGAGGGTACTAAATCCTATAAGTAACTTTTCAAAAAAAACAAAACATACATAACAATATCTACGTTATATTAAAAAATATTTTCACTAGCGTCAAAATCCAGAGAGGAAATTGGGGAATATGTTTGTATGGATAAAATGCCGCCGGTTACGGTTTCCTCTGAAAGTAAAAATTTACCCTTAGTGGAAGACTTAGCAAAGGATTACTCAATTTCATTCGCAAACGTTTTTTGACTAAGCTTTCACTAAAGTCAAAATAAAGCTTTTAAATATAATGAACAAAAATTAATTAATTAATTATTCTACTAAGTATTTGTTTATCATTTATTTTGACTTCTGGAATGCATAAACCAATATGATTTTGATTTGAATGTCAGTGCTGCTGACATGCAAAAAAACTATATGGACATCCCTTTGATAGTTCAATGTTTAGCTGAATTTAATCCATGACAATATGTAGATGGGTTTATCTTAAGTGCACCGCTGAGCTAAAATAACCCTAATCCGCGTTAGAGACACATACTGATATTTTAATTTGCTTATTTTCAGTTTGATTAATGACAGCAGCGGAAAGAAGTCTAAATAAATCAGTTTTATTATTGCTGGTGTACTATTAGGTTATTTGTTTATATTGAATTCAAAAAGGCTTACTCAACTTTTGTATAATTCCAAAAAAAACATTTACAATAGAAAAGTATTTTTCGCTATTTAGTAATCAAAGAAAATAAATTTATATATATGATGAAATATTTTTTAATTATTTCAACTATTAATCTTAAAAACAAACAAGCAGCAGTTATCCTACATATTTTAAAACATACAATAAATTATGAGTTTAGTACTCTTTACAAATATTTAATATAAAAGATAACACCGTGAAAATGTAATAAAAGAGAAATATCATAAATTCATCATTTTTTTCACTTAAATGGCAGTTTGTTTGTTGCTCAATGTATTAACAAAGATTATCGAAAACAAAAACATCGTTCACATTCATTAATTTATTTTATAAAAAACAGCCGTTGATTTGAAACGGCTGAAAATATTTCTTTAAATATGGGGATGACACTTTGTGAACAATGTTCATTTTAATTTATTTTTCTACTTTGTTATTATATTAACTGTGACCCCAGTGTTGCCCGGGCTTTACACTCCAGGAGTGACGGACATATGAAACTATTCCTCCCACTGCGGTGCAAGGCGATGTTCCGAGAGAGTCCTGCTGGAGAGGTCAAAAGGTCTCCCTCAACTAGTCTCTCCTGGTCCAGCCTGCCACGCAGTTGGTGGGCAGACGCAACCGCTGCCAAGATCCGCATAAACCTCACCCCTGCTAAGTCACCAAATGTAGCGAAACACTTGGAGTGACCTATGGCAGAGGTGTTGGTAATTCAATAAATAATTCCAGGGGCGGCGGTACACATACCCGCCTTCCAAATTGTCCGCCCACCTCTTATTTCAAATGTAAAGTGTGCTAAATTTCATGGGCGGGAGAAGGGGGTGGGTGGTTTTTCAAAATCTCACATATACAGTAAATTTTCTGTTTTGAAGGTCAAGTATGCAAAATTTCATCAATCTCAGAATAAAACTGTAGAATTGTTTAAAAAACAAACAAATCGGGACACCCTTTCTTATATTATGTATATAATAGATTAGATTAAGTATAACAAATTTTGTATAATATGTATTTATATCTATGTACGGATCCTTTCAAGTACACATTTATTTGAAGATTAGTTTGTTAAAATGTAATTAACTACAATTTACGCAGTTCAAACTGAGAGATAAGAAAAAATAAAATTTGAGTTACTACCAGCGGCATACATTAATTAAAAAACATTAATATATGTATGTTATTCAAATAATTCACTTATGCTAACAGGTTTAATAGATGTATTCCGTTCCATGTGCACAGATGGAGAGGTCAACCAACTCCTTATAAAAACAATCTTTCAATTAAAATGTCACTTTGAAATAACTCACTCCCACATTATAAAAAAAATAAATCTAAATATAACAACTGTACTTGTGAAAATTTTCCTTTACATTATATTTTCTTTCGCAGTTGTATCTAATATTGAACAGAATATTCATGTTAAAAATAGTAAATGAATAATGTTTTTTTCCTAAAAGAGAAAAATTAATTACAACAAATTGTTTGAAAATATTAAGATTCTTAGAATCCCGTAGGCCCGTCTGTTTCAACAGAAAGCTAAATCGTGAACTAAATTTAAATTTGAACAGTCAGTTAAAGTAACAAGGATGTTAAATAGAACCAAGCACTGTTTCAAGTCTACTTTTGCTAAATTAATAATTGTTAGTGTAGCCAGTCTAAAAAACAGAATATTCCTCGAAATTATGTGAAAAAATTTTTTGGTGCGGCCACACTATAAATTAAATTTGAAAACCAGAACAACTGTAAAAATATCTGGATGTTTTGTTTCGCATTGTTGTATTTCGCATCTGACAGCTTTGTTCCTATAAAAATATTTGTATGAATATTTAAAAATAAATGATGACATATTATAATATACATATAGGATTTTACACGAAAATTTTTTTTTACTTTCCAGTAGTTTCAATATCTCCTTGAATTTTATGTTTCACAAATTTTACGAGATCTTTCAAAAATTTAGGATCATCCCAAATAACCATATTATTGACACGGGGGATGAAATGTTTTTGGATTTCGCTGCAAGACACATCATCACTATCATCTTCTTCTATAATATTAATCATGATTAATAATTAATGTTGAAGCGCACAATTTCATACCATACGTGCAATAGAACTGTCAAAATGCCAGAGTAACTATCAGTTTTCGGAAAGCAAAAGCAGAAGTTAAAAGTGACGTAAAACAGGCGAATTGGTTGGAAGAGCATTTTTGTGATATTTAATTGTAGCAATTTCTTTTACTCTAGCAACCTTCGAAACAGACAGCCCTAAATTATGGTTTAAACCCTTGATTGAAATTTAACAATCAAATTTATTTAGCTATAAGAATTAAAATCTGACAATATCATAAGTTTCATTGGTGATTATTGTGATGTGACATTTTATGAAAATCGATGTATGTACGTACTTGTCACCGTCACTTGCATTTTTATTGACTTCAAACCACTTTTAATGTTCCAATGATAATAATTTTATGGAAGACGTCTGTCAAAGTTGAATCATAACTTTAGAAGCATTATCAAGATATGAGAAACATCACCAGAGTACTACTAACTCCACTGTGCAGATGGAAAAATAATGTGAAATACTAAATGCAGGCAATTTATTTTGATATTAGACCCATTGCAGGAATAACATAAGAGTCCACAAACCCTGACCCATACAAAAACTTCACTTTATCGGATAAAAAAACTTACTCACTAACATCGGCGATATGTCATAATCCTACCAGAAGATTGAAATTACAGACAAGAAGCAGCATACATGAATTTAATATAATATTATGTACACACAAAGAATATATTTAAAAAGTAAAATAAAACAATGGGAATCTTTACAATATTTGTAAAAGCAACAAACAAACTGTAGAACAATGTTGTGTAATAAACTCTTTCAAACACAAGTAGTCACTTCATTCAATTTGACAAGTACAATAATAATAATAATAATAATATTTATCATGACTTTATTAAATTTTTTTCTCATTTTCAATAATATTAAAACCTGGTTACTTACAACCCTTATTGGAACCACCCCTCGGGACTCGTAATGATTTGTAGAGATGAGGAGATGCGGCATGTGTGGAGCCACTCACTACGCAAACATCAGCCAGATGAGAAACAAGACAGCCACCCACAGGAAGATTTTTGATAAGAACTGTTCGTCTTCGTATTGTGCAGTACCACGGGGCGCTAAAAGGACAATAAATTTTTTCATTTTTCAAAAAAACAACAAAAATCCTAACACGGAGAAAACATTGATACTGTTGTAAAGCAGACCCAGAGACAGGTCGTACTTAATGACATTGTTCTAATCGTCGATGACGTCCATAAGACCTTTTTAAAAAAATTTTTTAATATAAATACCGCACAAGAGTCCAAACTTCTCCCGTCTGAGTCCCGTGAGACTATGGCATCTCCAATTGGGTTATATTGTGAGGCTGGATGTAGTGGGGAGGGGAAGGAGATAGGGAAGAGGAAGGTGGGGAAGTACCCGGCGATTCAGATCTGGTCACCAAACACGGCTAAAGCCATTTCAAGCAACGTTTCAATTCTGAATGGTGGTCTTACACCAGGGCGATACTGAGAGTATTTTCCACACTGGAATGTGTCGCAAATATACTACATATTATTTTAAATGAATAAATTGTGAAATAACACAAATTAATCAAATAAAATTTATTTGCCACGCCGGGATTCGATCCCGCGACTTTCGGACTTTGAGTCAAGAACCTTACCGCTGGACTACGCCGGCCGTCATAACATTAAACAGTGTTTATAATGCAAATTTATATATTTTTTTATATTGAAATCTTATCTTGCGATCTTAAGATTGCAAGCAATAGCACATAATAATTTGTTTTTTTTAATGAGAATAAGAAATAACCATAGACATATGAATATATATAGACCTGCCCTAAGTGATAAAAGCGTATTATTTCCAACTCCCCATACCGGTTCCATGAAACCGGCTGGGTTTACGAGAGCCTCGCTTGAATCTAAAAAATGTGATGTCATCATTCTTGTCCGGACAAGACATTCTTGTACATTTTACGAAATAACACGGCAAAAATGGTAGCTTGTGCTATACATTATACACTAAAATATGTCGATCATAACGAATGTGGGCGGTTCTCCAGTGTGCTCGTTGCTGTTTACAGGGGTAAGTAAATTATGAAACATTTGTAAAAGGGTCTTAACTAAATACAGCAACAAAATATTTGTCTGTGAAAAGTAGCAAACTTTACTTTGCCGTATTTGGACTTTGCAAATATGCAAAGTAATAATAACGTGGCGAGCAATTCGCGCTCCCATGTAAAAAGGTCTATTCATTCAAAAGCAGATTTTGCTATTAAGAACTAAATGGTGATATTAAAATGCGAGATATATAGGGTGTCCGGGGGTAAAGTGCATTAACTTCGGGAGATGATTCCACATGATAGTATAAGTAAAAAAGATAAATAACTTTTTCCGAAATTCCAACTTTTAGAGGTAGTTTTGTGATAAAAAGATAAAATTAGACCGGCGTGTGCGGCCAGAATTATTATTCTCCGCTGTTACGAAACGGGCTAATCACAAACATGTAATATTGCCACAATCGTGCGCGTTAGGCTCTCAGCAAATAAGATCGTACCTCACACTAAGGGTTTTTAGTAGGTACTTCTTTTTGTATGGGAAAAAAAATGTTGGAATTTCGGAAAAAGTTGTTAATCTTTTTTACTCCTACCAACATGTAGAATCACCTCCCGAAGTTAATGCACTTTACCCCCGGACACCCTGTATACTGTCAGGTTGATTTTTTAACGAATCACAGATCTTTCCCTTCTTCGTCCCCCCATAGTTTGGTTTTACCCCTCATCTGTATCTTCTCGTCTATTAAATTTGGATATCCATGGAAATAACATTTTAATAAAAGAAATAACATTTTACAACAAAATAAAAGATTGCTGCGCCTTATTAAATCTATAAAGTAGATAAACCATGCAACGTTCGCAGTGTGTACTTGTAAACGCAGAATATTAGTAGAAACCATAATTGGGCAACAGGTTTGTCAAGTAATAATAAACAAATAAAATAAAATAAATCATAATATTTTAGGTTGAATTATTCAATTGAACAGTGAGATGCCGAGCTCCAGTCAATGACAGACCCCCCTTTGTGCCAGCTAATGAGATGCTAATTTAATACAATACATGCTAACTGGTAGTCATTTCGTAATTACTCACTGTTGTTTGATAAAATAATGTTTTTGTAAATTGTACTGTCCAGATAATGTATTTATGTATTAATCAAAATTTTATGTTTATCACATAAGTAATTTCTGGAGAACTATTCTCTAATACTCAGAAAAATATTTTTTATTTTACTCCCCCATTTTATGTTAAAAAAAGTAAAATTTTACGGTTTTATTATTTTTGCATAAAGTTAAGAGGGTTTGTCCAGAGAAAACTTGAAATGTCATTTTTAAATCATATTTAAGACAAATTGACTCTTTTCCACAAAAAATTATAAATTGATTTCGAAATATCTAGTAAACGCATTATTTAAATTTTGAGAAAAAATGTTTTTTTTAGTATAATAAGGTTATACCATAGGTCATTGGCAGATTTGTTAAATTTTCAAACTAAAAATCTTATTTTACAAGACATATTTCATACCATGTAATCATACATTATTGTAAATCAATACATTATCTGTAAACGCATGTTTCAAAATTTTAATTTTAGTTCAAATAAAATCATTAAAAAAAATATTCGAACACTTATTTATGACGAAAATTTCTCTATTTTGTTTATCTATTTAAGGTCTTACAAATTAATACATTTAAGATTTTTTTACATTCATATTTTGCTTAGATATTATTGAAAAATGATAAATATGATATGATCAAAATATAATTATGATCAAAAAATAATTACAAACGTACATAATTTTAATAGTTTTATCATCATGCTTTTCAGCATTTTTTGATGTAGGTATAAATTAAAGCCAATTTGGAATGAAATAACATCGATATTGAGTTATAATTTTAAAAAGCTGGTATGGAGAACAATTAATCTTTCACATTGGAACCGCCCTGTACGATCGTAAGAACATCCGTCAACGAAATGTGGGTTTTCGGCCGCTGGCTGGTTAAAGGTCCTTAAATGAGTATCCTTCACAACGAATCTAAATAAATATATTAATATAACATAAACAAACACAAGAAGTCCACTGCAAGGTTGATGACGTTTCCACTCTTGTAGTGGATATATTTGCAAGCGAGGAAATGAAAAGCTTGAATAATGCTGAGAAACACATATTATTTCCTTGCTAAGTGAATAAAATATATTTTAGTAGTAAACTTGTCAAATATGATTGATCTGCTAACACAGTACTACCTCCGTAGTCCAGTGGGTAAGACTCTTGTCTCACAATCCGGAGGTCGCGGGTTCGAACCCGGCATGCGCAAATAAATTTTATTTGATTAATTTGTGTTATTTCACAATTAATTCATTTAAAATAATATATAGTATATTTGCGGCATGTTCCAGAGTGGAAGATACTATCAGTATCGCCCTGGTGTAAGACCACCATTCAGAATTGAAACGTTGATTGAAAATGGCTTTAGCCGTGTTTAGTGACCAGATCTGAATAGCCAGGTACTTCCCAACCTTCCTCTTACCCACCTCCTTCCCCTCCCCACTACCTTAAGCCTCACAACATACCCCAATTGGGGATGCCATAGTCTCACTGGCTCCAGACGGGAGCAGTTGAGATTCTTGTGCGGTATTCACTGTAAAAAAAAAAAAAACATCAGGAAGCAAACTTCCGAGCAGGCCCTTCCTTGATATGCTTGGTACAACATAAGTGACCAGCTCAGGTATAAGGGCTCCATCGAAGCCATAGTTAAATTAGCCTCCCAAAAACTGCTAACCCTGTACAAATCGCAAGTGCGCCTTCGGTTGAATTTGGCAGCCACCTCTGATATGGAGCAGTTTCTGTGCAGAAACGGGCGGTCCGTTTGATAGATTCTCCCACCTAGATAACTTTTCAAACGGATTGCAATCTTTAGAGCACACACATCAGGTGGGAATGCTATCCTTGTTCTACCAGTATTTCAATGGAAAATGCTCCGAGGAACTAGCGCCATTGATCCCTTCGGCACCGGTGCATAGTCGGGAAATATGGCAAATGCACACCCAACATGTGTACACAGTTGACATTTGCCACATGAGAATGGATCGCTTCTTCGACTCGTTCAACAGCTCGGCTGTGGAATGATTTGCCGGCTTCTGTGTTTCCTCCTTCCTAAAAAATGGGTCTCTTCAAGACCAATGAATTTCATTCCTTCCTCTCCTCAAAAAGACCCTCCACACAGCATCTCAGATAAGGGAACGTACCCATACTATGTGACCCACTTTTTGCAATTTTTTAACCCCCCACCTCCCCAAATGTTAAAAAATATCCGCGGTAGATACATGGAACATCAATAATAGTTCAGTTAAACTGCTTCAATTATAATATATAGTAAACGATTCCACAATATTTCAATTACAAATCAAGGTTAAATATGTCTGAAAATGTAAATCATTAAACATAATTTAAGCAGAGTAGAAGTTGACACAAGAACATGAATGAATTAACAATAGGTGCATATTGTTTACCAGCATTGGGGCGAGGGTCTCCGAAGTTGAAGGTGGAGGTGATTAGGCCGAAGGGAAAAGCTCCAATACCAAAAGACATATGAAAACCATCACCAAAACCAAATCCAGGAAATGTCCCCGTGTTTTCAGGTTCAGTTCTTTGGCCGGCTGGGCGGGGAGGCACCTGAAAAATATAACAAATTATTATTTATGAATAATTTCACTTTCAACCTCATTTCAAAAGGGCCTCAATACAAAATTTCATCTACAGGTTCAGGTCTATCAATCTTAGTTGATTTCACATAGATCCATAACTTACATACAGCATGTTTTGTTTAGACGTTAGTAAAAATAAAAAAAATATTTCACAATGTAGAGTTCGAAGCCAAAATGTGTTGAAGTCGGTTACATAAAAGGAATTTTGGCAAGTCGAATATTGTTTTATTTCATTGTCATTAAAATACTGAACTAACTAACTACCACACCGTTTTTGCAGGGGTAGGCAGAGAGGACGGACCGCCAAACAACTCGATCTTGGCACGCACTCCTTGCCTCGTTCACATTCATACATCGTCTCACACATGCTCTTCTATTATTTTGACTCTTGACATGGCCCGACTCAAGTATCTGATTCACTTGGTTGTGCCATGTCTTTCTCGGGTTTCCCCGACTTCTTCTACCATTCACATTTGCATCGTATATTCTCCTTGCACTCCTTTCCTCGTTCATTCGCTTTACATGCCCAAACCATCTGAGCGTCTCTTTCTTAATCTTAATCATTACGCTTACATCAGCCTTGCATTCTTTGCAGATCTCCGCATTTCTCACACGATCGTACATGGTTTTACCACACATATGCCTCAGGGATTTCATTTCTACAGCATTCAGTCTACTTTAATCCTTCCTCTGCCAGTTCCATACCTCAAAGCCTCAGCGTCAGTAAAATTAGTTTTTCAATATCTCCATAAAGGTTGAGGTTTTTTTTTTTTACTTTAGCTCCACACAGGAGGCTCCGAGTAAAATAACTTCCCTCAAGGCTTATGTCATCTTTGGGAATGCTGTGGAGGTTTTTTTATAATGAAGGAAAAAGGAGTGAGGGGTGGATAAGAATCGAGATTCGGATCCAGATCCGGGTTAGTGTATCCAGGAGTGACAGACGTCTGAATTCATCCCTCCCACTACGGTGCAAGGAGATGGGTCGAGAGAGTCCTGCTGGAGAGATAAAAACCTCAACTAGCCTCTCCAAATCCGGCCCGCCACACAGTAGGTGGTTAGACACATCCGCCACCAAGACCTAGACACTCAGTCACCAAAAGTAGCAAACCACTTGGGTGACCTATGGCAGAGGTGTTGGTTATCCAATACATGGTTCCCGGGGCGGCGGTACCCATACCCGCCTTCCAAATTATAGAATGAATGAGCTTTCAAGGTGAACTTGGGTAAAACAAATACAATTGTGACGACCGCTGGGTGTATAAAGGTTAATATGATTTATTTGTAAATAACATGAAATTTCATTGTAGGAGACAACCTCATGGGGATTTCACCATTCAGATTAAAATTCACACAATTTTCCTTGTTTCAGAAATATTCCCCAAAAACAAATTAGCGGCAATTTACCCATCTCTACCTGTACATGTGTACTTAAAGCAGCATACCTTATTTCTGGGATCTTCCTGCTTGGAACTTCCGCGCCCATACAGAGGGATGACCTTCTCTTTACTGATGGCCGCCTTGCACACGGGGCACACCTGCCTGTTCGGTCTAGTCTCCAGCCACTGGTGTAAACATGGCCAGCTGGAAACAATCAAATTAATTTAATATTTGTCTATCTTTTTGTTTAACCTTTTAAATGCCAGTATGTAGGAGTGTAGCTGTGAACAGCAGGCCATGAATTTTAATAAAAATAAATCATTTTAAAATCTTATTTTTATAAATTAAAAACATTACACCTTGAAAGGATATTTAAATGACTTGGCGAAAATTTAAAAAAAAAAAAAAAAAACTATTAAAAAAAAAAAAAATCTTGCTCAAAGCATAGCGAGATAACTCGCTATTTTTCTATGGCCGGCCTGCTGGGCACGGCCAAGAATGCGAGAAATCGCGCTCTTGGCACAGAAACGGTTAATTAAGATGTCAACAGATGTCTCTGTTTGTGATTTAATTTTCTTTATTAGTATATTCCTATTTTACCACAGTAATCATTTTCCTACAACAATAGAGCCACTTCTGTAGATTTCTGTTTTATCATCTCCACCATTGTTCCTTCTTTTTTTTAAGATTATCTAAGGACGGGGTGTTTCAAAAAATTTGACGGTTTCATCAAATATTTGAAGTTAATTTTCATGTTCTGTGTAGGGATGCAAGGTTTTTAAAAATATCGAAATCGATAATTATCGAATTAAGTCGATATTAATATATCGGTCTATTAGGCCGATATATCGATATTTCTTCTTTTTTTAAAAGCTTATAGAAATCCAATGTAGTTTTAGTTATACCAAACGTTTATCAAACTTGGCCACCCTGATAAACCTGAGCATTTAATTGAAACCGGCCATTACTTTGGATTTGTTCCTGAAGTCCTGGGAAGACCGAAAACTCATAGAGCACGCCTGATTACGGAGGCAATTGAAATTCATAAAAATCCTATAAATATTAACAAAAAAACATGTTGAAGTATATTGTAGCGCCAGCTCGTAGAGGAGTGGAGCTGGCGACACGGTATCGCTCCTAAGTAGATAAGTACTAACATCACCCCTAACTATTACACATCTGCCCTAATGATGGACACTGCAATGCTGTCCGAAACGTTGGCTAAAGAAGGAGGTAGCGCAACACGGCATAATACCCCAAAAACTAATAACAAAACAACCGTTTATCGATTATGTATGGATATAATTTTTTATACTTACCTATGTGAATAATCACAAAATTTCGCTAAGTATATAAAATGTGTTTTTTTTAATATAAATTTATGTAAAAATATATTAATACCAGTATTTTGTACCAGCTATCGTCACTATTTATTAATAAACTATGTATTAAATAGTAACTTTGACAGTCTGCTTCCTTGTAGCCGGTTTCTGCTTTGAGTTATAGTGGCTTCTGCCTTTGAAAAAAGATTTTTTTTTTCGATATTTCGATACGATATATTGAGTTATTCGATATTTTTATGTCGATATCGGCGTGTCGTCGATATCGATAAATATCGATATTTTTAGGGGTCGAAATATCGATATTTATCGATATCGACGATACGCCGATATCGACATAAAAATATTGAAAAACTCAATATATCGCATCGAAATATCGAAAAAAAATATCTTTTTTCAAAGGCAGAAGCCACTATAACTCAAAGCAGAAACCGGATATATCGGTTTTCCGATATATCGTTGCATCCCTAGTTCTGTGATTATTTCAGTTTTTTTAAGCAACTGGCCTGTAACCACTGGAGCGCTTTTTGCTGAATTTCAGCAAATTTTCACAAGTTTTTTAGTAGGGGGAAATATACTACTTATATTAGTAACAACAGATGGCAGTGTACTCTAGTTATATTCGAAATATTGGTAAACGAAGATTCATGTTTAGAAGATTTCTGTAAAATGTTAAACTGTCAGAATGTATCCATGTAAAATGAGCATTTTATCATGTTTTAGTGGATTTTTCCAACATATTTGAATACCGGTGTTATAATGATTGAATTAGCGATGCATTCAACTGTTTTAACGTGTTTCAAACTTAAAAATTCAGTGATTATTTGGAAAACCGAAGTTTTGTGGTTATGTTTTTTTCCATTTTTTTGCCGAAAGGACTGTGTTTGACAATGCGATATTTTCTATAAATAAATCAATAATCGAGTTAATTGATATTGTGGATAATTGATATATATATCTGTTTGATGTACTGCAGCTATTTTTGGAGAGTCCTTTATGTATTCCATTTTAGTCTTATTAAAAATGTCGCCATTTTTTGACTAATTTGTGTCAAAAATTATTCAAAGGGAACATTAAACAGTTCATAACATATCAAAATTCTGTTTTCTTATATACATATGAGGCCCCTAGAAACAAAGAAGGAAGTGTCCACTTTGTTAAATTGTTGGCAAACTAAAAAAAACGTTTAATCAATCCGTTATTCATAAATATGAAAGGAAAATTTATTATTATGTAAGTAAACCGGTTTTAGAATAATATTTCAAATCATTTATGTATCTGAATGCCATAGTTTCTTTAAAAATTGCTTTTTTTTTATGGACACTTCCGTTTTTGTTTCAATTATTTGGACACTTGCTGTTTTGTTTCACAAACAGTTGGACACTGCCGGTTTTGATTTAAAAGACAATTTCGAAGATGTTGCAGTCAACGTAAGAAAACAATATTGAAAAGAAGATTTTTTTTTATAAAAATTTTATATGAAATGGAAATAATATGAACAGCTTAGTTCACTTAACGAATTTATCAAATTTAGAAATATTCATAAATTCCGAGAAATAGATGTTAGATTTTTTTTTAAATAATGAAATTACATCCACTATGAAATAGAAAATAATAGAAAATTTAACTAAATTATAAAATAAAACAAAAATTAACTAAATCATTAATGAGCCTGACATGTTTTCTGCTGATCCTTGAATGAATCCATAACAAATAATTTTAAAAAAAAAAATTTCAGTTGTTATTAATTTGAAATATTATATCAAATAATTTATTTAGGTATAATTGTCAAAATACATGGCCTAGCTGACTCGATCCATATCCTTACAAAAAATGTGAACAAATTCAGATAAATCTTCAAATGCCATATTTGGACATTTGCCTACAACATAACGGCGATTTACCTTTTTTCTTGGTAATGTTTGCCTTCCATTTGTGTGGTTGTTTGACACATTTCCTCGCTGATTCTGGTGGCAAAATATCGGGAAAAGCTTCCATTCTTGGAATATGTAACGTCCACTAACAATAAATGGTTATTACAACCCAAAAAATAACTTATCAGTGTACGATTCATTGACACTTTTGCAGCAGTTTGTATGATTTAAAGTACGGCGGCCATTATGAATAGAGCATCCTGATTGGCTATTTGAAAAACTGCCGCTTTTGTTTCGGAAGGAGGTGGACACTGCCGTATTTGTTGCAACGACAAAACTTTAAAGCCAAAATACTATGGTTTAATGAGGTTTATGTTACAAACAGATATATTATGGAGAAAGAATGAACTTTTCTCTATGAACCTGCATATTCAACTCATTTTTGACGTAAGGTGGACACTTCCGTCTTTGTTTCTAGGGGCCTCATACGTAGATTGTGATTATAAAATAGATCATTTAAAAGAAACCTAGTAGAAAATAATTTATGTGGAGGGAAAATTGAACTTTGTAGGCGAGTTTATAGGGAGTTAATCCTGAGATTAGTTCCCTTTTAAATGTTTACGATTTTATAATATATTTTTTATAAATCCTAGGAATATGTGATAATAACCAAAGATAGGTGAATTCATTGACTATATAGTACTATGATCAGTTTGTATGTCTCCATATTAAAATTCGGAGGTATGATTTTTTTAAGGTGGGCGGAAAATATTCAAAACGGTCACCAAAATATCACAAGCAATCCGAGGAAAAAAAGAAAAAACGCGCCGTCGCTCCAGTGGATAATGATATAATAACAGAACATGAATAGAACTTACACAGAATGTGAAAATTAACTTCAAATATCTGATGAATCTGTAAAATTTTTTTAAACAACCCGTCCTAAATTTTCTCTCTTCAAATTTGGTTTCTCATGGAACAACAGCTTGTGACCGAAGTGTCCTACTGTTTTTGTTTTATTATAAAAATAATAGATTAGACCAGGGGTCTCCAAACTTTTCTACCTTAGGGCCGTACTGATTACTCCAGTAAAGTCCTAAGGCCAAAACCGTTTTTTTTTTCCTGCCATTATCATTCACGGTTTGTGGGGTGGGGTCTTGGCAGTGGATGCGTCTGCCCACCTGCTGCATGGCGGGCTGGATCGAGAGAGACTGGGTGAGTGAGGCCTCTAACTTTTCAGCCGGGCTATCTCGACCCACTGCCTTGCACCGCAGTTGGAGGGATGGATTTAAACATCTGTCACTCATGGACACACTAACCCCCAGATTCCTACCCACCCCTCATACCTTTTCCTTCTCAGAACTTCCTATCCTTCCCTTCCTTGAAAAGACCCTCCACACAGCATCCCTTAAGATGACATCTTCACTCCTGTGTGAAGTTAATGTAAAAAAATACGCTTGCTAAATTCGCTAGTTTAATTACTATTCTCGATCCAAAATAAGATCAACCCGTGGACGCGCATGTCTCCACTATTTAAATAAATTGAATTATTTTATTAAATTTTATTTTATTTGTCTGACAAAAATGACAACAATTTATACATTTAAATAATAGTGGTGATAGTATTACCAAATACATATTGTACTTTATGTGGCAAGAGATTATCAAATTGGCTGAGGAATGAATCCGAAGTTAAAAATATCATCATTGCCATTTAAAAAAAAACCTCAGATGATTCACTTAAAACATTAAAAGCCAGTGCATCATCATTGTTTTCCCTGTCCATGAACAATATGATGCACGTTCCAAAATTATCGCTCAATACCAATAATATGTCGAATAAAATTACTCCACTACTCTGATGTAACTTTTTCGATACCTTCTTGCGTGAGTGTTCTTACTAAGAATGCCTATGAACTTCTTAGGCATTTATTTTGAAGGAGATATTGTTCACTTTTACGTGTTATTTTACCATCGACCATACCAATTCGCTCGGGTTTGATTCGCAATGATAAGGAGGTAATCGGAGCACAGTTTTGCTGGCTTCGCTAGCAGTGACATCTACCATATACTGATCAAATAACTCCCTGTGAGAGCTGTCCTCTTTTGTTCTTTGTAATTAGTGATAATGTATTTGGACATATCGGCTGATTATCCATTTTACCACTGGGTCTGAATGGGTTAACTTGCTGCGACGCAGATACCCAGCACGACGGTCAACAGCATACTGAATTTTGGGCAAAGTGATTGGCAGCAGCCGAGGGCCGGTGAAGGAACCGTAGCGGGGGGAGTGGTATGCGCAGTACAAACCAAATTTTGTACCATGGCGGGGTGTTCTAAATGTGGACAGAATATTGTGTAGTACTGTATTTTCACGACTACAACACTTGATGACATTTGGTGGTTACATGTCATTAAGCTTTATCTGGCATGCAAATAAAACCGAGTTACTATCATTCTGTGTTTTTTATCCAACTTATCACAACAGCAATAAGTCATTAGCTGTCACGGGCCGGATTGATGACACTGGTGGGCCAGACTTGGCCCGCGGGCCGTAGTGTGGAGACTCCTGTATTAGACGAATAGAAGAATAGACACACCAATAAAGTGCCCTTTATTTGTCGCTTTGGTTGAGAGCAGAAAATGCGTTCAATAAACAAATACATAAATTCAAATTAACATACGGTGACTCCTAAAGTTCTGGTTATTCAAATAATGTCATTCAATAAATGACAAATAAAGTGCTGGTGTGAGAGAATGATATAGTTGCAGTACACATTGAATAGAGTGAATGTATATACATGGCATCCGGAAACTCATAGTACTAGTAGGTAACTTGAGAATCTACATCAAAACTTGTAGAACTAAACTTCCTGCAAGGTACAAAGTCATCAAATAGCTACTCAGCGCCATTTTGTTTTTTTGACAGTGGAAAGGTTCCCGTTGCCGATTCTAAGTTTGTTTCAACTTTTGAACAAATCGTTATCAGCACAAGAGGACAACTATTGTGTTAAGCCTGTCAGCTTATAACAATTTGATAGACAACTGAAACGCAACTAGAATCGGTGTTTAAAATCGTTTCCTTAAAATTTCAAAAATTCATCAAATCTCAAAGTAAATTTTCAAGTTCTGGGAAAGTTCTATTCAAGTTCTGTTATTATTTCAGTTAAAGTGATACAACTTTTCAATAATGATATAATAACAAAACCTTTACAGAACTTAAAAATTAAACTGAAAAATGTGAGTACTACCTCTCTCTGGGGCTGGTATAGCTACCAACATTGTTATGAGTATAACTTATGAAACTGAAGGGTGAATCTGTATATTTTGTGTTATCTTTTGCATTAAGACAAAAGGGCAAAATCCGCAGGATATCGGAAGGCGTCTCTCACGTGTTATCGGCTTTCAAATTTCTGTGATTGTCTCTTTGATAATCAAAGGATTGTCTATGGCTTTCAATGACTTGTCTATGCCTGTCATGTGTTAAATGGATTAATTACCTACCTGAAAAATACAAATTACTATTTATTATAACTACTTACATTTAGGCCGAAGAGATGTTCATAAATGACCATCCGTCTATCGTATTATTTTGATGCAATGATATTTGCATGTGATGACATTCGATTCACAAATTTTCCCACGACTGACATCTCAACGAGGATTACGCGGCAAAACATGGCGTTATCTCTGGAGTAAGGGTACTACTTTTAAGAGTTGTTGTCTTAATGCAAACGCAGTTTTTATCTTGTAGCGCGATAAGGAATACCACATTTAAGAAAGCTATCAAAAATGTGTTGTATACAAACGCTTTAACATGCATTACGCTGACGCAAATATACAGAATCACCCTTCTGATTTCACCAGCTCCTTATTTACGGGTGTGAGCATGGAGTTGGCGGGTTAAGGGCGGCAAATTACATGGGCGATGGTGTTATTTATTAATTAAATATTGCAGTTTCAGTTGTTATTTATTGTCAGAATTTTAAATATTTGGTAAATATGCAGTTAGTCCTCATGAATAATACGGAACGTTCGTGTTGTCGAAGTATGATGCACGGATAATACGGAATGTTCCTTTAACAAATAGACAATCAAATAAGACATTTGTCGGAAGTACCAATCTTATAAAATAAATTCTCTAAAATAGACTCCCATTTCATCATACTTTTAAAAAACACCCAGGTTTTAAATGGTTTGTTGGCAAAGCAGGGTTTGTCTAGCGGGTTTGTGTAATTATTTTAATACATTTCTTTCAATGTTCTACTGTTATAAATACAGGTACAAACTTGTCAATGATGCATTCACTTTGATTTACGTAAAAATATTTTTTCTATGATTGGCAGCATTGATGAAATGTTAAAATAAAAACGATGAATAAACATGGCGTTGTTATAGGTAAAACATTTTAAGTTGGAAGCAATAAAAATGCTTAGTATTGATGTATTGGTCTATCTGTGTGAATGTCAAGCGACGCCCACAAAACCGATAAGGCTCTCTGTCTTGCTTACGCCCACTTATTGCAACTAGTTAGAAGAGAGGCAAGTTTTACGACACCCTTTTGAGGCTGTACTTACAGGATGTTCTATTCTCTTCATTCGGTTCGTAATTTGATTTAAACATACGTGTACCTACATTTCGCAAGTGACAAAATCAAATTTTTAAATTTGAAATAATAAATAGTTTGCATTATTTTTAATTCGAATCTTTATTAGTAGATTTACAGAGTGTTTGTAAAGTGTTTGTAATATTTATTATGATATCATGGAGTCCTGTTATGAAACGGAACGTGGCAAATCACTGAATGGACCAACTCGTGAAATTTTATTCCGTATATTTAATTATTTTACTTATAAAAAACGGTGGTCGACTTTTAAGCATTAATACCTACTTGTATGATTTGACGTCTAAGGCAACTGGAGTATCACAGACTAGTACCTATTCAACCGTTAATCTTTTGTACCTTGGTGTTAGTAATCTGTTATATTTTAGATAATATACGTATAGATAGTTGCTGATGATGACTGATACATAATTAAATATTTACTGTTGCTGATGATTGCTAACACATAATTATAAAAAATAAATAATCCATAAGCAGCAAAAATTTTAAGCACAGATTTTGGAAATCACACTTCATTTCAACATTAGGTTCTTGGTTTAGGTAAACCAAGTAATTCATGCGTATTGAGTTTTAAACGAAACTTTAAAAATGTCAAATCCGTACAAAAAAATGGCGGCAATGGAGATGTTTTATATGGGAAATTTATAACTTTGAAAACCGAATTTTAATGCATGTTTTTCCATCTATCCCTACCGAAACCGATGTTTCTTTTGGTAATTAAGTTTAACAGTCGTTTACTTTTCAAAATCTATGCCTATTAAACGTGTAGCGGCATGTGGCGGCTTGTAGATTATTTACTTTATAAAATATTATCTATATGTATAAGTATGAATATTATAATAAATTAATCTTTTTAAATAATACAATATTTTTTTAACCTTGTTGTTAGTTATGAATACCCATTTGAATTCAATCCTGAAGATTATCACATTTAGTTAATAAACTTATTTTTCTTCCTAAACCTTCAGTATTTCTATAAAAATGTTGTAAAACAACATTAGTTTTATGTTACCGATTTAAACACGCTTTGGATTCGGATTCTCAATTGTGAAATAATTATTAATTGCTTTTTTGTTAAAAGCCTAAAACGAAACACGCTGTATGAAAGTTTTGCATCTGTGTGAGTACTGTGATGAAGTCAACTTAACTTGCGAGACCTATACCGCGCGAGTGAATTAATTTTAACAAAATTAAAATGTGAAATGCATATTTTTTGCATGTTTTTTGGTCTCCCCCGACATAAATACTTACTTTTCGTAATAATAAAGCTAAATCTAACTGTTTGGATAAAAAGTATTCCGTATTGACGAGTAAGCGGTTTAATGCATAAATAATAAATATTTCCTCATAGTTAATTTTTAAAAATCCAATGAAATGTTTTACATATTTGATAAGCAGTTCAGGCCTTGATATTACCTGCATTTTCTTTTAACTGTAATGTAGTAAGCATCTGCATTTTTAAGCCTTCTTACAAATGTTACATTGGAAAAAACCAAAGATATTGAAATATAATAGATGTGCTGTGTGCAGTTTTTACTAGGAGGCACTGCGCTTCCGGGTGTCGCCGATATCGTTTACCAATTAACAAATAAACTAAATGAATGAATAATTAACGAATAAACCAAACGAACGTTAAACTAAATGAACGAATTCTTTCCGCATTTAAACTATATTGTTAACAAATACTAATGCACACCTTCAAAAAATCAACTAAATGAACAAATTCTTTTCGTATGCAAACTACTCTAATTAGGTCGTAGTCCGCTGACAGTTGAGCGGACACCATAGCATATCTTTTTTGTATTTGAATATCTTTGGAAAAAACACATCATCAGTGACTTTTTATTGTATAACTTTATAACATTTTTTTAGTAGAACACAACTCAGCAGTCATTAATCTTGTGCAATATTTGGAATTATTTGTTTTTTATTGTATAATATTATTTTCATACAATGGGAATTTGTACTCACTAAGTTACTAACAACCTGGTTAACAACTTGACAGGTGCAAGTAGTTTGTCAGCATGATGACAAAATAGAATAGAATAAATAGCACAAAAAGAATATTATTTTTATGAATCAGAATTTATTGATGTCATCTGTTAAAGTATTTTAGTATATTTGTTTGTATTCTATATCTTTCTTTGTGAACCCTTTTTCTAATAACAATTAGTTCTTATCACCTTTTATTTCTGAATAAGGAATGTGCCACTAAACTAATTTATCTGTTTACGGCGAATACCAGTTATTTGTACGTATATGTATTACATACAATGTATATTTACTTGTGAGATGCACCCGACAATATAATGAATGTAATTGTGTTTCACTTGCCCTGTCAAATTGATATGTTATGTTGATTGGGTGTTAGCCTATCTGATATTGAATTAAATGGATCGCTTACCAAAACAAGTGTCCACACATACTAACAACAGCATCTCTAGCTGTGTCTAAGCAGATGTTGCACTCCAACATTCTGTCGTCGCTCTTCTCCTCCTCACTGTTTCCACCAGGAGGCTCCTTTTTAGGACGAGTCTTACTTGTAGTAGCCATTGAATATATTTATTTACCTAGGAATTACGAAAATTTAGGTCAGTATCGAAAATTTACTGAAAAACAAGGTATCATGTGATCTACGCGCCCGTAAAATCTTTATGTGACAAGCGAGGACCGTATACTTTTCGTGGGCAGATATTAAACTACTTCAATAAAATATTCAGCAAACAAGTCAGCGCACTCTGTTAACCGATGTTTACCTTGTTTTATTACTCAGGACAATAAACAGAAATACTACCAACACGTATCCTTATAATTATGTGACGTACGTGACCACAGAAAAATTTGCTCTCGCCATAACATTGTATATAGGCGCATAAGGATGGCCGTACCAAGTGATATAGGGTTCCTACCTAACAAATACCAAAAAAATAAGCGCACTGACAGACTGTTCTGCCGGGTGCCGGGCTGGAACCGACTGGTTATTTCAACGGGGTGATTGATATACACTGCTGTCGGTTTTATGCAGTCAATGATTAGATGTCATATTTTATTGACTGATTGTAGTGAAGTTCCGTTTTAACTCGACCATTTTACATTTCGTCTGCTTGTAAATTTGTTTTTACGTTCCGCTTTCAAAAATCTGCTGCTTCTACTTTATTAATCAAGTAAGCCTTATTTTTAAAGGATGGGATGACTAACTTTACTAGGTGGCTAACTTTGATTACGGTTCAGTAAAGATTATTTTTCGAATGTGAAATCGTCCTGTTTATTACACCATTATACCACCACAAAATACATCTCTACATCCACAATCTGCCAAAACAGTTGAAAACAAACAGTCGCGATCATTCTTCATAACGCCTGTAAACAGGGAGGAAATTATTAAAATCATCGCAAAACTGAAAAATAAAAGCAGTGTCGGCACTGACAAAATCCCTATAAAAATTATAAAAGCATGTGCAGAAGCGTTAAGTTACCCGTTGGAAATATTAATTAACAAATCTTTCGAATCAGGAACCTTCCCAGAACAATTAAAACAATCTATTATTGTACCTTTGTATAAGAAGGGTCCTAAACAGGAAATCTCAAACTACAGACCGATATCCTTATTACCAAACTTTTCAAAAATATTTGAAAGAGCCATGTACAATCGCATTTATAACTTTCTCGAAAAAATATGTCCACAACAATTTGGATTCCGTAAGGCCGTTCAACAACACAGGCAGTATTCAATTTTTTGAACAAAATTCTAGAAAATATTAATGTTAGTAAAAAAACCGTAGGTATCTTTCTCGACCTCTCAAAAGCATTCGACAATGTTGATCATGAGCTTCTTCTAATTAAACTTGAACATGTAGGTATTAGAGTATTAGCATTAAAATGGTTTGAATCGTACTTAAAAAATCGTCAGCAGAAAGTTCAAATTTCAAATATCGATGAAAAAATGGTCCAGTACATGGTAGAATCCAAATGGAGAAAAATAAACAAGGGTGTGCCACAAGGAAGCATTCTTGTGCCTCTCCTCTTCCTTATCTATATAAACGAACTCCCAATAATTGCTGGCACAGAATGTTCAATGTTCGCTGATGACACTGCTTTGTTGTTTGAATGTAATGGAGACGTTGACGAATTTAACAAACAAGTTAACGAGACTTGCCAATTAATAGCAAACTGGTTGTTATCGCAATATCTATCACTCAACACAAACAAAACCCAAATTTTAAAATTTTGTCCAGTGCAAGCTACACCTATAAATATAAATGTAAACATTAATAATAATATTATCGAACCTTCCCAAACCTGTTCACTACTGGGAATAGAATTAGACATAAACATAAACTGGAAAGAACATGTCTCAAAAATTGTAGCAAAAATCAGTAGTTTTTCTTATGTTCTGGGTACCTTGAGAAAAATATTGAACACCGAATCAGTAATAGCCGCATACTATGGTTATGTATATTCAATAATAAAATACGGTATTATTTTTTGGGGAAACTCGGTAAACGCCAAAGATGTCTTCATCATACAAAAGAGATGCATAAGAAAAATTACAAACTCCGGTCGTTTAGATTCATGTAGACCTATGTTTAAAAATCTGAAAATTCTAACAGTCACAGACATATATATAATGGAGTTATGCATGTTAGTGCGATCATCTACAGACAAGTTCCCACTAAAAAACTCAACACATAAATACGCTACAAGGCTCACAGAAAAACCTATTAATACCAAAAGCAAACAAAACAACATTCCAAAAAGGACCATACTACATGGCCATTAAAGTATATAACAACCTTCCACATAACATTAAACAAATACAAGATACACACAAATTCAAATCGTCACTAAACACTTTCCTTGTTAATAAATGTCACTACACGTTGAGTGAATACCTCACGTAAATGAAACGCCTATTTTTATTGGTATATATATCTGTATTTTTTTTTCATTGGAATATTGTTATTTTATCTGTATAACTATATATATTTAACTATATTTATTATGTATATATTTAATTTTATATGTACACCTCTGCCATAGGTCACCCCAAGTGGTTCGCTACGTTTGGTGATTTAGCAGGGGTGCCCGGGTTCATGGGATGAGGTTTGTCTAGGTCTTGGAGGCGGATGACCAAGACACACTGAACCCCAGATTTCTACCCACCCCTTAAACCCTTTTCCTTCCCAGAACTCTCCTCTCCTTCCTTTTCCTAAAAAAACCCTCCACACAGCATCCCCAAAGATGATATAGGCCCTGAGGAAAATTATTTTCTTCAGCGCCTCCTGTGTGGAGCTCATGTAAAAAAAAAAAAATAAACATTGTAATTATAATAAAACAAATAATATTATATAAACATTGTAATTAAATAAATGTGGTTAGCTGGAAGAAATGGGGTCTACCCATAAGCTACACCTTTTGTAATTTTTATTTTACAATAAATATTTTTTGATTTGATTTGATTTGATTTATTTGGACTTACTTATTCGCATTTTTTTTTTTTTTTTTTTTTAATGGCTCTTCACCCCAAAAGAGTGTTCTGGCCAGTGTCAAGTGAATGATTTTGTGAGTGTAATTTTGTGAGTGTAATTTTTGGTTAATATTAACTAATTTAGTTTTAATAACAAGAACCTATCTACATTATATAATAATACTATACAAATAATAATAATAATAATACGCAAAATTATTACAATAAGAGATGATTTTAATTAAACATAACAAGGAAATTAAAAGATATGCTGACACAATTTATTGTGCGTAAAAAATAAAATAAATAAATAAATACATGAAACTTAACTTACAGTTACAAATTGATGCTGTTAATATTCAGGAAATTAGCCAAGACTTTATACACGCGTTTGTTCACAGAAGATAACAGGCATGCAATGTTGTAGGGAGACAATATACCCGAACTGATTAGGTGAGGGATGAAATTTTTGTATGAATTATTTATAGGACAACTGAAAAAAATATGATTGAGATCCTCTTCACCAAGACGACATTCACACATCGCAGAATTCTTAATATGAATTTTTGTCAGGTGAACATTGTGGCAGCAATGTCCTATCCGCATGCGGCAAATGGATGATGTCGAGAATTTGTTAAAAGAAAGTCTGGAAAACCACGGTTTTGAAGGAATCGTTGGCTGAATTGTGAAAAAGCTATATCCTTTTGATTGACTAGATTCTTCCCAATGATTCTGCCATGTGGAAATCATGTTTTCCTTCAATTTTATGAAAATGTCATCGGTGTTTAAAAATTTATATAAAATATCCCCCGAAATAATGGCATCTTTCGCCAATGAATCGGCCTTTTCATTTCCAGGGATACCGCAGTGACTAGGTATCCAAGCCAAGACGATTTCTTTGCCAGAGTCGGTTAATTTATGAATTAAAGTGCGAATTCCAACACAGAAATCGTCTTCTGGGTAATGGAAAGGGGAAGAGTTTAATTTTTGAAGTGCACTCAGGGAATCGGAGAGAATTAAGAATTTTCCAATGTGAACATCGTCAATGTATTTGAGGGATTCAAAAATGGCTATACATTCAGCAGTGAAAACGGAAGCCTCTTTTGGAAGTTTAATTTTTCTATCGACTTGATCTGATGGGCAGTGGAATACCGCTCCCACGTGGTTTGATAAGGGAGACTTGGAACCATCTGTGTAAATAATTTTCCAGTTGGAATATTTCGAATTTAAAATTTGGATAAGTTTTGTTGGAGCTTCGTGATTGTTAATTATGCCGAGAGAAAAAAGAATATTTAGTTTACACAAATGAATACGAAAGGAGTTGGCATATAAAGGAAGTCTGTCTGATGGATTTAAGAGGGGTTTATACGCACAGTACGTATGGAGGCTTTTAACAAGAAGAGGGGTTGATTTGTTCCTCCAATATGGAAGTGATTTCACTTGAGCAGTGAGTGCAGTAATTTTGTCTTTCAGTGGGTGATTAGAGAGTCTTAAGCATTTAAATAAAAACTTGTCAGCCAAGAACTGTCTTCTGAAATGAAGAGGAGCCTCCACAGCCTCCACTTGTAAAGCGTTAATTGGGGAAGAACGCATTGCTCCGATAATCAATCTTAAACATTGAAATTGAATACGGTCCAACCATAAATATACCAATGCGAGGTTCTTTTTAGAAGTGGCTTCAATGAGGAATGACGCGTAATCCAAATGACTCCTAACATATGCGTTATAAAAATTTTTTTGGGTGAATGGATGACTTCCCCACCAGACCCGTGAAACGGCACGTAAAGTGTTGAGGCCAGCTTGACATTTGTTAATGATTAAATTAACATACGGGTTCCATGTTAACTTAGAGTCTAAAATTACCCCAAGGAATCTTATTTGTACCTGCATAGGGAGAATCGAATTATTTATTTGGACTGTTACACGCGGAGAAACACGTTTTCTGGAAAAGACGATAACATTGCTTTTGGACGGAGAAATTTCTAAGCCGTGATTTTTTAACCAGGTGTCAAGGTTTTTCATGCAAATGTTAATCACATCCTCCAGAATAGAAATAATTCGTCCTGAAATATATATAAAAAGATCATCCGCATACTGGAGTATTTTACAAGATGGATGCATACTCCGATGCAGGTCAAAGGTATAAATATTAAAAGGATAGGACTAAGGACGGAGCCCTGAGGCGAACCCTTGTTTACTGTTCTTTCCAGTGGAGGAGAATCCAGCACCTGGATTTGAATTTTCCTGGTAAGAAGGAGGTTAATTATAAAACTGGAAAGCTTACGAGGGATGCCAATTTTTAATAATTTATTAAATAAAACATCTAATAAAACATTGTCAAAAGCTCCGCACACATCAAGGCAAACACCGACAAGCCAGGCCAGGGCCAACTGGATATCAGAAGTCAGGATGGACACACTTTCGATCGTACTTTTTCTTTTTCGAAAGCCAAATTGAGAGCTGGGAAGAATTTTCTCATTTTCTGCATACCAGTCTAGACGTCTTTTAATCATATGTTCAGCTATTTTAACTAAGAAAGATGACAGAGCTATAGGTCTGTAAGAAAGTCCAGAGTTAGGGTCTTTCTGGGGTTTCAGAATGGGAACAATTATTTGAGTTTTCCAGGATGATGGAATTTTGCCGGAGTCAAAGATCAGATTTATAATTGAAAGAAAATAGTTTAGTGTGGTAACGTCGCAGTTTTTAATAAAGCTATTAGGAATTCCATCTACACCAGCGGATGAGTCTGTGAGATCGTTTAAGACCTCCCTAAGTTCCGTTAAATTGAAGTGGGTGTCCATCCAACCCCGTGTTTTAAATGAGTATGTGAATTCTGTTTCATTAAAATTACTTGCAGTTTGAGGAGCTAGTTTATCGGCAAATTCCTTCACCCACTCTGAAGTGAGTGGTCGAGTCACCGTTGGGACGTGAGAACCCTTAAACCTGCGAATTGAATTCCAAACAACTGAAAGAGGAACTTCGGGAGATAATGATGTGCAAAATTTTTTCCAGCCTTGACGTTTTTTGTTTTTTAGAAGACGTTTGGTCTTAGCTTCAATTTGTTTATACTGAAGGAAGTTCTCCATATTCATATTTGTTGAATAAATTTTCGCATATTTTTTCCTCATATCTACTGCGTCTGAGCATTCAATATCCCACCAAGGAGCTGGGGGAGGTTTCCCTTTGTTACGTGTCGTTTTAATGGGGATAAATTTTTCTGCGGCCGTAATGACTGCAGACACAAATAAATCGTAACATTCCGCAACATTTTCTGTAGTTGGAGAGGGCAGATTTTGCACAGAGAACTTTGTATGATTTGAATAGTCATTCCAGTTGGCTCTGGCAGTTAAGAACCTTGGTTTTCGACTACTGCACTTGACATTTTTGTTGGAATGATAAATATTTGAGGATTCAATGAGGATGGTGTAATGATCACTCCCATGAGGGTCATTCAAAACCTTCCATAACAGGGATGCGGCTATGTTGGAATTGCAAATAGTAAGATCAACCATGCTGGGTCGCTGACCAGGCACCTCAAGACGAGTAGGAGAACCATCATTGATAATACAAAAGTCTAGTTCATCTAGTAGATCAACAATATCTCTGCCCATTCTGTCACAATTGTGAGCTCCCCATAATCCGTGATGGGCATTGAAATCTCCCAGAACAAGAGAAGGGGTAGTGACCTTGGAAAACATAGCTTTTAGGATTGATTTAGAAGGTTTATTAGATGGTGATATATACAAAGAAATTATTGTAGTGTCAAAAACCTTTGCGGCCGTCACTTGAAAAGGACAACCAATTGGTTTTACATCTACAGGGGAGAAGGGTAATGATTTTTTAGTGAAAAGAGCGGAGCCGCCCTTTCCATCTTGACGGTCGTCTCGAAGACAGTGGTATCCCCTGACTCTGAAATCAGAATACGGTTCCAGCCACGTCTCCGAGATGGCAGCCACTGCAATTGAGTTTGAGTGTAATGTGTTTAAAAATTCTTCAGTCTTATTTCTAAGACTATGACAATTCCACTGAAGAATCCTTATCAGAGGAGCCATTTCTAGTTGAGTTGATAATATTAGTAATTTGTTTAGCAACGTGGGACGGTATTTGAATGTTGTTTTTATTTAAAGTTTGTAAAATATGTAAAAATGAGGTGATTAGTGTAGAGTAAAGGTCTATATTATAATTTTGTTCTTTAGTAGATGACTTTAGGTAAGAATTGAAATTTGAACTGGAAGGAATTTGTCCATTAGGGAACCACAGAAGGGATTCGTGATTAGCATTATTTTTTTTTGTTAGAACTCTAGGTTTCACGACCCTTTCAACAGTTTTTCTAAATGAAGAAGAAGGTTGAGAAGGGGTGGATTTTTCAGAATGTTTGGAAGTTACTTCAGAATAAGATGGAATGGATTTGTTAAACATTCTTGATGCTTCCGCATAAGAGATGCTCTTCTCGGCCATTGTGTGTTTAATATTGCGCTGCCTTGACAGTTCAGGGCAAGTTTTGCTGATGGACATGTGGGTACCGGAGCAGTTTAAACATTTATAATTTTCCTCTGTTTTATCACAGGAATCGCCACTATGGGACGAACTGCACTTGAAGCAACGGGGTTCTGATCTGCAGAGGTTCTTCGTGTGTCCAAATCTGCAGCACTTGTAGCATTGCACAGTTGGGAACATATAGAGCTCTACCAGTAGAGAGACGTTAAACATAGTAACATTTGTGGAAGGTCTTTGCTGTCAAATGTTAGGACAACGGATTGGGAGGGTCTTCATTCTACAGAGTTTCCCGTATTAAACCTGTAATTTAGACGACGTGCTTTTAAAAAAATTCCGAAACCTTGAGGAACAGTAATGTTTTCCAGGATGTCCTCTATCGACCAGTGCGGGGGGATCCCTTTTGAGACACCTAACTTTGTAACCTGATATGTAGGTATGAAAACGTTGTACGAGTTTTTTTTGGCAACATCAGATTTTACAAAGCTATTGGCCTCAGCCGCTGTCTTGAATTCAACAGAAAGACGGTTACGCCCAACCGATTTTACTCCATTCCAGACAGGGTGGTTTTTATTTTTAAACATAAAATGTCCAAAGTCCACATCGTATAAATTTGATTGTTTTTCATCCTTTGAAATTTTAGTCACGTGTGTAATGTAAGGTGGTCTATCAAGATTATTATACAGACGTGACATTTGTGAAGGAGTATTGTTTACCAGTGGGGCGGGTGTGGTGGAAGGGCTTGCTGGACTTAGATTTGAAATCGAGGAAGAAGTGGACGGAATTACATCCTGTAAAACAGAATTATTTGGAAGGGAGTCGTTTTGCGTGGAGGGTGTTTTTCGATGTATCTGTTCAAAATCTGTTGCATTTCTATTATCTGCTGGTTTAGCAATTTTTCTTTTTTTTGACGTAATCGTTACGAAGTCCGAAGCCTCCGGAATATTAACCGCGATCAATTTTTTTGTAACACCCGAGGATTCAGATAGCAAACCATCATCTGGGGGATCAGGTGGTTTTTCTTTATCCATTTTCGAATAAATCTACAGCACACAAATCAAAAAAAAATCTTACCTTAACTGCTCCGAAGAATCAATTATATAACACAAATACTTACAGTGAAAACAAATATAGAAGTAAAAACTATATTACACTAATTTACAATACTATTTTAAAACTATTATCTATATAAAATGATTAATTTTGTAAAGAGGAATGAAATGACACTGGCACAGTTAGACGGTAGCCTTTGTTCAATTCATTCGCATTTTTTCAATAATGCCTGAAGAAAGTTTGAAAAAAGAATCTTCATTGAGATAGTGACATTTCTTAGGACAAATTGCGTAATTCCTTAATTGATTTTTTTTTTATGTTTCATGAAATATTAATGATTTAAAATTATAGGGTAGGAATTTAAGTACCTACTTACAAACTTACGATTTCAGAGAAAAAATTTGGTTTTGATTTAATATATGAGACAATTTGAAACACACTTTTATGAGGGAGGTCTACTAAAACCCTGCAGAAGACTCAACTTGTTTGAGCGGTTTTATCAATCTGATTTAGTTGAACCGTGTGGAGATGTGTTGTATTTGTATACGACAAGAGGGCGTGGTTATCAAGTTGAATGTTTATACCGCCAGAGCATCCAACCACCACGCAACCTCCCAACCGTTCAACTAAGTTGAATCGTCTATTGAACCAATTGACACAGTCTGTGTGTCATTCCTGTGTGAACGATTAAAAAGTGTTAGTTTGTAATTAAATAGACTCAATTGCAAGGTACAGATGTATTTTATTGTCAGGTAAACAATACACTGGTAGACTCAATTTCAAACAGAAGAAAAAATAACAAAAGAAGATTGTTCCGGAACTATCAGTGTTGACAGCATCAAATATTCCAACACCCTCCCTATTTGATGATACCCTGATGGCAAATGCATCTCATCAATTTCTCTCTATCCAAAGCTTTGGTGAGAGAGTCGGCTACCATTTTATTTGTAGGGATGTATTTGAATTCAATTAGTTGGCACTGGATTTTCTCACGAAGGAAGTGATCGCACATCTATATGTTTGGTTCTGGCTTGGTAACACCCATTCACGGCTAGATTTGCCGCTCAGTGATTGTCCACATGGATAACTGTAGGAGTGTCATATACTGCACTGTCGATTTCCTGAGCCAGACCTCTTAACCACAATGCCTCCTGTGTCGCAGCAGACATGGACATGTACTCTGCTTCGGTTGTCGATAGCGCCACAGTTGGTTGTTTTTTTGTCCCCCAAGAAACAGCTCGTTTACATTTAGTAAAAATGTAGCCTGTCACAGATCGCCTTTCGTCACAATCACTGGCCCAATCAGCATCACAGAAACCAACAATTGAAGAGGGTGTGCATCCATCAAACTCCAGCTTCCAATCTGCAGTACCCTTTAAGTAACGCATGATTCGTTTGACTGCAGCCCAGTGCGCTTGACCTGGATTGTTATTGAAACGACTCACATAACTAACCGCAAATGAAATGTCAGGTCGGGTAACTTGAGAGGCAAATAACAAACTACCGACTGCCTCTTGGTACGGAATATTTTTCATCATGGCTGAGGTGTTCTCATCTTTTGGTGATTTCTGTTTTGAGAGTTTTTCATTAGGACTTAGTGGTGTATCCACAGGGTTGCATCCATACATATTGAAGCGCTTCAGAACCTGTTCAATATAGCTCTGTTGACTTATCCACAGCTTCTTGTTTTGCCTGTCTCGAGTCAACTGGAATCGCAACACATATTTGGCTTCACCGATATCAGTCATTTTGAAACTTTCTTTGAGCTGATTTTTAACAGCATATTTTTGTGATTTGTCGCTAGAAAAAATAAGAAGATCATCCACCCAAACAGCAATGATCAACACAGTCGCATTTTCATTTTTCACATACACACATGGATCATACAATATTCTTCAGGCATGCATCCAATTTTATGTTCCAAACACGGCTTGCTTGTTTTAGTCCATATAGGCTTTTCCTTAGGCGACAAACTTTATCAGACTTTTGGTATCCTGTTGGTTGGTACATGTAAATTTCCTCCTGAAGATCGTCCTGGAGAAATGCTGAAACAGCGTCCATCTGATCTATGTCTAAATCAAGTTCAGCCGCTAATGCCATTAAGTATCGACTGGAGCTGTATCGGACTACAGGTGAGAAGGTTTCTTCGAAATCCAAACCCTTTCTTTGAGCACAACCTTTCACTACAAGACAAGCCTTATATTGGACTATATCCCCATTTGCATCTCTCTTTGTACGAAAAACCCATTTGCTGTTTAAAGGTTTTCGGTCAGATGGAAGATCGACCAGTTCCCATGTGTTGTTATCCATTTGTGATTCCATTTCACGGTCAATTGCTTCAATCCAAAGTTGTTTATCTGATCGCTCCATTACCTCCTCAATGGTCAAGGGATCTGAGGGTTCATCACTAACACCAGTATAAACTACAAAATCATCATATTTTTGGGAAGATTCCTAATCCTGTCCTGCCTTCTTAGACCGGACTGTAAGTCTGCAACGTGCCGATTTAGGAAGTCTTCAGTTTCCTGTATATCCACAATGTCCTCTGAATCCACTGAGCCAATTTTTTCGGGTGAGTCCTTAGATACAGTATCTTCATTTATTGAGGAACATTCATCTTCCGCTGCGGGAAAGAAAGATCCTCTTGAATTATCCTGTTTCCCTGTGAGGAGTGAAACTCCTTCCTCATTCTCAGAGAAAATGACATCTCTTGATGCAAAAATACAATTATTGTTAGGGTCATACAAACGATAAGCCTTGGACAGAAGACTATATCCCATCATAATGCATGGTTTTGATTTAGGGTCTAACTTTTTTCGGTGTGCATCCGGAATGTGTGCATAGGCTTTGCAGCCAAATACCCTTACATGTTTTACAGTAGGTTTTCTTCCTGACCACATTTCCTCGGGAGTTTTATCCACATTTTTGCTGGGCGAACGATTCATCAAGTAGACTAGTGAAGACTGATTCAGCCCAAAAAATATTTGGGAGGTTAGCTTCAATCAAAAGACACCTGGCACGCTCCAGGATTGATCTATTCAGTCTTTCCGCCCGACCATTCTGTTCTGGTGTATATGGAACCGTGGTTTGGTGTTCAATACCACAATCACGCAGGATTTTGTCTAATCGCTTGTTGCAAAATTCACCTCCATTATCAGTACGAAGAGTCTTGATTCTCTTTCCAGTTTGCGTTTCAACATGTTTTTTAAATGTATCAAAACACTCTGCCACCTGATCTTTTGTCACAAGAAAATAAACAAAGGATTTTCTACTGAAATCATCCAAAAAAGTGAGAATATATCTAGAGCCAGATAATGAATTTGTCTGCATTGGTCCTACAAGATCTGAGTGGATCACTTCAAGTAGTCTTGCAGCTCTAGAGTTGCTCAATTGGAAAGGCAACCTGTGGCCCTTCCCTTTCACACAAACTTCACACAGATCTGATGGGTTACACGAGGAAAACTGAATTCCATGAACTAATCCATTTTTCAATTTATTTAAACTGTCATAATTTAGGTGGGCCATCCTTCTGTGCCAAAGAGTGCTATCATTAGCTTTTGTTTGAACAGCGAAGCCAACATTGCTTTGCACATCCAATTTAAATAAATTATTCACTAGTGATGCTGTTCCAATTATTTGATTGTTACGATTTAAAAATTTTGCTCCAGTTGAATTAAAAACCACAGACCTTTACCTTTGCTAACAATTTTACCTTTGCTAACAATTTTACTAACAGATAGCAAATTTACTTTTTTTAAATTTTTTATTATTTATTAGAGATAATATATTACAAAATTATTACATAAAATTTATAATACATTACTCCCAATGAGTTTAATAAAACTCATTTCGGGAAGGACAACATTATACATCTAAAGAAAAATTATTTTTACATAAGAACACGGAAATCAATGAACAATACATAGATTTTTAAATGGACTAGACACACTTGATACAGGTAATTGAAGAATATACAAGAGTTACAAAGGAAGACAGATAAATTCGTCACTGGTTAATAAAGTTGCTGAGAAAATTTCCTTTTAGAGCCTTTGCCAATATTTTTTTGTTTGATTCTGGTAGTTTTAGGACATTAGGTAATGCGTTGTATTGCGTATGTGCGATGTATTGTAAGGAGTTAATTCCAAATTTAGTTGTGTATGTAGATGACGATAGGTGTATTTGATTTTGTGATCGTGTTTTGTGCTGGTGTATATCGGAATTAAAGGCTGGTTTAGTGGTGGTGTGTGACGAGTGTTGAATTATTTGTAGGATGGCAGTGGTGATGCTATATTTTGGCAGAATGGTAAAGGGAAGAATTTGTGTCAGTGAGTATATGTCTTTGACATGCGTATCCCATGGTAGATGGTATATATTTCTTATGGCTCTATTTTGGATTACTTGTATTTCAGATATTTGTTTCTTAGTAATGGTGCCCCAGATACTAACCAGATAACTTAGGTGAGAGTGGATCAGAGCATAATATGTGGCACGCAGTAAAGCTGTGGGGAGCACATCTTGAAGTCGGTAGAGTAGACCAGTTATCGGGGAAATTTTGGATTTAACATATTCAACATGGGAGTTCCACGATAGGTTAGAATCTATGAATAACCCTAAATATTTCGTTACTTGTACATTTTGGAGCTTTTCATTTCCAAGAGTTAATATTCATTGTCATATAATCTTTTTTCCCGAAAGTGAGATAGTGAGTTTTTTTGACATTGAGGCTTAATTTATTTATCCGCAACCATTTAGCTAGCTTTGCGAGATCTTTATTCATTAGAGATTCAAGTTCCCTCAGATTTTTATAACTATAATAAATCACAGTATCATCAGCGTAAAGTTGAAGTTTTCCCAAGATGCCGCATTTAGTTATATCATTGATGTATAGTAAGAAAAGTAGGGGTCCTAGAATCGAGCCCTGTGGCACTCCACATGTGATTTTTCCAAAGCCGCTTAGGTTCCCTTCGATGTCGACAAGGCAATCAGATAGGTAACTTCGGAGGAGCTACTTTCACTCGTGGAACATAAAACACATCACTTACATTTATTGTTTCTCCACAAGATGTGATTAATTGCAGGTTTCCAACTGTGTCGCTGATCATTTGATCACCATTGGCAGTAGTGATACCTAACTGGGAAGATTTTTGAATTTTATTTAATAAATTATTATCAGTCATTGTTAAATGTGCAGAAGCCCCCGAGTCAAGAAACCATTCGTCAGCTGATTTAGAAGTCACAGAAAAAGCAGTGTACATTGAACTTTGTTTGTTTCCACAGTTTTTTGTATCAAGTATCACCTCACAGTTTCGGGCTATATGACCATTTCTGTTGCATCGGTAACAGCGGGGTCCCTTTTTATGATCTGCAGAGTTGGGAGTAATTATTTCCTCCGATCTGTTTCTGGATGAACTGTTTTTTGCCGCCCCTCTGGAACTGCGACTACCCGATCCAGAAACACTGTATTTTCCCCATCTGGGCGAGCCAGATCCGTACATAGCAATGTCATTGGGATTTTCTAATGTTGAATTATTATGCGAAACATCTTGTAGCAATTTTGTCTTTATTGCATCCCCAGTCACTTTTATTCCAGAGCTCTCTATGCCCATAATCATGGGGGTGTATTTTTCAGGAAGCCCGGCAAGAAGAATGGTACCTATCCATTCATCATCAACTTTTAAACCAATATCAGTCAATTTCAGGGCAGTGGTAATAATTTTATCGACGTAATCTTCAACAGATTTACAGTTTTCTAACTTTGTTGTGATAAGAGTCCTTAGTAGCCCTACGCGCCGTGTAAGACCTTTATCGTCGTAAGCAGCAGCAAGATTGTCCCAGGCTTCTTTCGCGGTTGTAGCAGACTGGACATGAACATAGTTAACTGGTTCAATCAATAAAACAATCTTGGGCTAAAGTTCGGTGTTTGGGTAAAATTCCTAAAAAATAAAACTAGTTATTTTTATACTAATTTGGGGTCGGGGAATCCGAATCTGAAAGAATTAGGCGGCGGCAAGCAATATTAACTGAATTAAACGACTTTAAAAAATTTTATACACATACAGGAAAATAGCCATTTTGGAAGCATTTTGATTCCTAGAAAATCAAACTAGTTATTTTTATACTAACTATGGGCCGGGGAATCCGAATCTGAAAGAATTAGGCGGCGGCAAGCAATATTAACTGAATTAAACGACTTTAAAATTTTCTATACACACACACATGAAAATAATCATTTCGGAAGTATTTTGACACACGTAGTACAAAGATCATAGAAAAACAAGATAACATAGATGTTTTTACCACTCAAAATTAAGTGTTGCCATTAAGCAGTAATATTTATAACGTAAAATAACATGTTTATATTTTAAGTACTTATTTTTTATAATTGATTCTCAAATATTTTAGGAAGGTACACCAACTAGTATTGTGGAGTTTTTATGCCTTGACGCGAGTAGGCGTTATAAAGGGGCACGTTCTTTTGTATCACAAACCATGTTACATAAACCCGGCGTAGCTGCTAAACTACTTGAAAACAGGGATGTTTTTTTGCCGTGACGCGAGCAGGCGGTATAAAGGGGCACAAACCATGTTACACAAACCTAGCGTAGCCGCTAAACTACTCGAAAACAGGGTTGTTTTTTGCCGTGACGCGAGCAGGCGGTATAAAGGGGCACAAACCATGTTACACAAACCTAGCGTAGCCGCTAAACTACTTGAAAACAGGGATGTTTTTTTGCCGTGACGCGAGCAGGCGGTATAAAGGGGCACAAACCATGTTACACAAACCTAGCGTTAGGTTAGGATAGGTTAGGGACGCGAGCAGGCGGTATAAAGGGGCACAAACCATGTTACACAAACCTAGCGTAGCCGCTAAACTACTTGAAAACAGGGATGTTTTTTTGCCGTGACGCGAGCAGGCGGTATAAAGGGGCACAAACCATGTTACACAAACCTAGCGTTAGGTTAGGATAGGTTAGGGACGCGAGCAGGCGGTATAAAGGGGCACAAACCATGTTACACAAACCTAGCGTAGCCGCTAAACTACTTGAAAACAGGGATGTTTTTTTGCCGTGACGCGAGCAGGCGGTATAAAGGGGCACAAACCATGTTACACAAACCTAGCGTTAGGTTAGGTTGGGTTAGGGACGCGAGCAGGCGGTATAAAGGGGCACAAACCATGTTACACAAACCTAACGTTAGGTTAGGTTAGGTTACGCATTTTTAAGACTACGAATTTTCATACTTTTGATTTTAGAATACGCCGTTGAGATAGTCGTAATTCATCAGGTTAATGTGTTAATACGACGGACGAAGAAGACTTGGTCGATTTATAAGGTATGTTTTTGAGAGCTGGTAACACTGCCGGCACATGTTTGTGTATATTTCTTGTTTTTCTATGATCTTTGTACTACGTGTGTCAAAATACTTCCGAAATGATTATTTTCAAGTGTGTGTGTATAGAAAATTTTTAAGTCGTGTAATTCAGTTAATATTGCTTGCCGCGGCCTAATTCTTTCAGATTCAGATTCCCCAGCCCATAGTTAGTATAAAAATAACTAGTTTGATTTTCTAGGAATCAAAATGCTTCCAAAATGGCTATTTTCCTGTATGTGTATAAATTTTTTTAAAGTCGTTTAATTCAGTTAATATTGCTTGCCGCCGCCTAATTCTTTCAGATTCGGATTCCCCGACCCCAAATTAGTATAAAAATAACTAGTTTTATTTTTTAGGAATTTTACCCAAACACCGAATTTATTCCCAATCTTGGAACGACATTTTTTAACCTTTTTCTGGTCTGATTCCGTACCTTCGACACATTCCCATAAATCCTGGTCTTCTAAATATGCTTGAGCAGCGAACTTCCAGATGTCATAGTTCTCACGGCCCCTCAGCTTTTCAATAGGGAGTTGGAACGACATTGTTCGATTCAAATGTTAATCACAATTTAATACTTAAAGTCATTGATCACAACACAGTGTCTTTAAGCATGATGTGGCCCATAACCTGTTAGTTCGTAATTAAATAGACTCAATTGCAAGGTACAGATGTATTTTATTGTCAGGTAAACAATACACTAGTTGACTCAATTTCAAACAGAAGAAAAAATAAGAAAAGAAGATTGTTCCGGAACTATCAGTGTTGACAGCATCAAATATTCCAACAAAAAGGAGGTTCTCAGGAATAAAATTTCCCTCAAGACCCATTTGATTTAATGAAAGAAAGGAAGGGAAGATCTGGGAACGAAAAAGGCGTGAGGGGTAGGTAGGAATCTGGGGTTAAGTGTGTCCAGGATTGACGGAGTTTGAATTCATCCCTTCCACTATGGTGCAAGGCGATTGGTCGAAAGAGTCCTGCTGGAGAGATAAAAAGGTCTAGCTCAACCAGTCTCTCCAAATCCGGCCCTCCACACAGTAGGTGGGCAGATTCATCCGCCACCAAGACCCATATAATCCTCCCTCGTGAACCCGAGCACCCTTGCTAAGTGACCAACGTAGCGAACCACTTGGGATGACATTTGACAGATACAGTTTGTCAAATAAGAGTAGAAAATATACGAGGGCGCCACTGTTGATCAAATGGCAATACTAAACACATAACTCGTGGTGTTAAAGTAAAGCTGTGTAACCTACATTTTTATAAAAAATTAAAAAGGCATAATAGTAGAAAAAATATTTTTTCATTGCAGTATAGATACTCGCCGATCTCAAAATTAGAATTGCATATAGGTATATTATTATTATACCTTTGAAATTTTGTGTTAACATAATGAAGAATAAATATAATGTAATAAAATATAAAGCACAGTTTAGAAATTGCTCATATTTATTTAATACTATGTGTCATTGCACTTCAAAAAATATTTGACTGTTAAATTGGTGTTGCCAGTCTACAAATTTAGTAGTTCCAGTTTTTATATTTTCTACTCTTTGTAGAAAATATAAAAACTACCTGAGAACCATTCATTGGATAACTAACATATAGTCTGTCAAAAAAGAGTAGAAAATATAAAAACTGGAACTACTAAATTTGTAGACTTGCAATACCAATTTAACTGTCAAATATTTTTTTGAAGTGCAATGACACTGAATGTATAGAACACAGTAAACCACATTAAAAAAAAAAAAAATTCTTCGACATGACATAAATTTGAATAAAAGTTGATTTATAAAGCGATTTGCTTTAATTTAATTTAACATAAATTTGAATTTAACAATAAATAGAAAGGAAGAATCACTAATTATGAGTTTAGTTACACCACTTTTAGATCTGAATGAGTTAAATACATTCATGATCTAAAGCCCGGGCAACGCTAGGTACTTTATCTAGTATTAAATAAATATGAACAATTTCTAAACTGTGCTTTATATTTTATTACATTATAGTTATTTTTGATTATGTTAACACAAAATATCAAAGGTATAATAATAATATACCTGGATGCAATTCTAATTTTGAGATCGGCGAGTATCTATACTGCAATGAAAAAATATTTTTTCCTCTATTAAGCCTTTTTAATTTTTTATAAAAATGTAGGTTACACAGCTTTACTTTAACACCACGAGTTATGTGTTTAGTATTGCCATTTGATCAACAGTGGCGCCCTCATATATTTTCTACTCTTATTTGACAAACTGTACCACCACTGTACCCATCCACACAATCGTCCAAACAATTTGAAGTTGGAAGTTGGACGCAGTGTGGCCCTAGCAAAAGATTGACCCCCAACCACACCCAACGATCCATCGGTTAGCAACCAAATTGAGTCGTCTGTATGAAGTTTTAACTGTTCAAAAACTAAGAAAATAAGCTTTAAAAAAAAATGATATCAAAGTTTATGAAACAAAATAATTCATATTTCGAATAATTTTATCAGTGTGGAGATCCTCTGGAGTTCTCTTATTCTGTACTCTATGGCATTGTAACCGTGTTCACTGTGTTTGTCTATTGGCTTCCCATAGAAAATGAAAGCCACAAGGTCGTGCTCGTGTTGATTCGTGTCTCTCTGTTTTTCTGTGCTTGTTATTTTGGGCTGATCTGCTAATGGCGTTCTATTTTAACAATTTAGTAATATAATCCGAACAACAATGTTGTGTTGTGGTCTAGGGCCCTCATAACGCTGCTGCTTTGGCATTAAAAGTCGAAAAAATCTGTTATCAATTGTTATTTCGCCTAAATCTAGTGTGACGTCACAAACATAAATCAGCTGGGTTTTATAAACAATAATATAAAAATGGGTGGTGCAGTGAGTGCTGGTCGTGATAATAATGACCTAGTGGACAATTTGGTGGAGAGTAATTACATAAAAACAGATTTTGTCGAAAGGGTCTTCCGTGCAGTCGACAGGGCTGATTACTTTCTGCCTGCATCAAGACACAGTGCTTACAAAGATATAGCATGGAAATGTGGATCGTTCCACCTATCGGCTCCATGCATCTACAGGTAAACTATACTACGCAAACTATAAATAGAAAATTACGGTTTGATACACAATGTTGTTATGATGATATTACCTACTGAAGGACACCCTTGTTATTGTCCTTTGTTTGCTATGTAGGTCAAATTTATTTTCATTACAAAATTGACTGATTAATTATACCATATGCCGCCGCACTTTTATTAGGCACAGATTTTGAAAAGTACACTACCTTTAAACTTGGTTACCACAAAAAAAGTCGATTTCAGTCGGGATAGATAGAAAAATATGCATAAATTTATGTCATAAAAACTTTTGGTAAATATCGGTTCGGACTGGCCACGCTTATTACGAATAATTTTTAGAAAAAAACTTTAGATTCGCCTTAATTACTATAAAAGGAAACTTTTTGGCTTTGGGGCGGCGGAAAATAATGCATTTTAATTTTCAATTGCATAAAACCAAAATTCGCTTCGCGACTGACACAGCGAAAATCCGCGGCCGTACATGTCACTGTGATGTTGGTATCCTTGATAAATTAACAAGAGCTAATACGACTGTAGCCGACTTCGTGGGATAAGGCGCGTAATTATGAAATTTGTCTAGCGGGCTTGTTTGTGTAACATGGTTTTCGATACAAAAGAAAGTGCCCCTTTATAACGCCTACTCGCGTCAAGGCAAGAAAAACATCCCAGTTTTCAAGTGGCTTAGCGGCTACGCTAGGTTTGTGTAACATGGTTTGTGATTCGCGGTATTTCATGTAGGTATCCCACGAAGTCAGCTACAGTCCATAACAGTGACAGCAAGTGACAGCTACGGCCGCGGATTTTCGCTGCGTCGGTTCGCGAAGTGAATTTTGGTTTTATGCAATTGAAAATTAAAATGCATTATTTTCCGCCGCCCCAAAGCCAAAAAGTTTCCTTTTATAGTAATTAAGGCGAAGCTAAAGTTTTTTTCTAAAAATTATTCGTAATAAGCGTGGCCAGTCCGAACCGATAATTACCAAACTTTTTTGTACGTAATTTCTCGTTTATCTGACATTTCACCTTGCATTCCTTCACATATTTATCATTTTCTAGGGTACCAATCGTTAAATATTAATAAAAGATTGCCATACCCAACACCGTTAAATTTTGTGATTTATTAGACTGCTTTGGGTGCCATCAATGGGTTAATGCTCCAACTCATGATGCAGGCGGAATTTTGGATATTTTTGTCTCAAAGTTGAGCGGCCCGCCTTTGGTAGTGGATAGCGTGGATGTAGGGCTATCAGATCATAGGCTAATTCGCGCTGAAATCGATTTTAACCCTCCGAAAATCCCGTACGTAACGATTACATCAAGAGCATGGCGAAGCTTTAACTTTGATGAGTTCCTGTCTCAACTAAAGGCCTCTCCGCTTTGTACACAAAGCGTTTGAGAAACAGAGTCACCAACCAAACTGACAGAATATTACAACACTTTTCTTTCAACCATTCTAAATAAATATGCTCCAACTTCAACAAAAACTCGGCGACTGCGAAATTCTGATGACTGGTTTGACGAAGAATGTCGGAGCCAGAAGAGATCAATGCGTAAATTGGAGAGGTCCTACAGACACTCAGGCGTTACTGCACGGGACGATTGTATATGGGCTCAAAAAGAGTACGCATTATTAATTCGCTCGAAAAGATCTGAATATTGGACAAGTAGGATCGATTCAGAGCGTCAAAATCCACGAAGTCTGTGGAACTCGATGTACGTGCACAAAATACAACCGACATAGCTCCGGAAATCTTCTCCAAATTTTTTCTTGACAAAATTAAGTCAATACGTGACCTAACAGCCTCTGCCCCACCACCATATTTTACTAAAAGCAATAGCGGAAACTTTTCTGCCTTCAAACCTACAACCATGGAGGAAGTAAGGAAGTTAATACTTACTTCATCGAACAAGCAGTGTTCACTCGATTCTATTCCAACGTGGTTACTGAAGAAGTGTTGCAAGGAAATATCTCCCTTTCTAGTTCATCTTTTCAATAAGTCACTCAGCCAGTGGCGGTCCTTCGCTCCGGACAATTGGTCAAAAACCTCCTAAAATTATAAGATGACAGTAAAACAATATTATTATGAAATATTAAGCAAATCAAAACAACTGGTATTATTCTAATGTATTTGAAATGTACCGCGAGAGAAAACCGGCAGCGGCAATCAGTGACATCTAACATCTTAAATGGAAGCTTCCTTTCCCACGCACTGCGATTGGCTGGGTCAAATTATGAAATGCCCTGGTATCATATCTTCTGTCTCTTTACGCACTACACAATAAATGAGATGGCACTATGTCCCTTTTTAAAAAGTTTTCGGATTCTGAAGACGGTTTGGGTCAGAGCCGTGAGGGAGAGAGAGCATGCTGAATATCATTCATCTGAAAGAGATGGTTTGATAAACGTAGGTTGATTTCGCATATTTTACGCTTGTCGCATGAAATAATTTACTATATTAAACGTAATTTGACGTATGTGGGTCAATTTGACTCTCAAACTCGTGAGGTTCCTACAAATGAATATTGTTATATTTAATATGACATTGTATCATAGGTAATATCATTTTTTTAAATGACCTTCCACTTCTGGACCCCTAGAGCCGCCTCTGCACTCAGCATGGGTGATTTACCAAAACCCCTTAAATCAGCTGTTGTAACTCCACTAATAAAAAAACCGCAATTGGACGCTGAAGATCTCTCAAACTACCGAACCGTTTCAAATTTTCCATTAATTTCCAAAATCTTAGAAAAAATCACTGCTTCACAGATAATATATCACTTAAACTCAAATGAATTGCTGACTAAATACCAATCTGCATATAGAAGGTTTCACTCAACGGAAACTGGATTACTACGTGTTTTGTCAGACATAACTCTTGCTATCGAGTCGGGAAAACTGGCACTCCTTTCAGTCTTGGACATGAGTGCCGCTTTTGACACGATCGACCATGATTTTCTTATTAAACTTTATTAAAAGAATCCTTTGGTTTAAATGGCGGCGTTAAAAGCTGGCTGACATCGTACTTGGGTAACCGTATACAAGCCGTAAAGGTAGGGAAAAACCAATCAAAATATGCAACCCTTTCATCTGGAGTACCCCAGGGGTCTGTTCTGGGCCCACTTCTTTTTATCCTCTTCACAAATGATGTCGCTAAAGTAATCGAATCATTTGGCCTTCTATCTCACTGCTACGCTGCTGACCAACAAGTTTACTTTTACTGCTGACCAGAGGAAGTAGACAGTCTAAAAACTCGCATAATTGGGTGTCTAGAAGCAATTACCCGCTGGATGACCTCAAATAGATTAAAACTTAATCCATCAAAGACTGAGTTTCTTTGGACCGCCACAAGCAGACGTCAGCATAACATTGATAACTCCCCAATAACCATTTCAGGAAGCGACATCACTCCAAAGATTTGTATAAAACTACTGGGTGTCAATCTGGACGCTGATTTTTCCCTTAAAACTCAAGTTAACAGAACCGTAAGCACGGGATTTTTTTAATTAAGGCAAATTAAAGCAGTAAGGAGAAACCTGCCAACAGAGGCGACTAAATTACTAGTCAATTCGTATGTGGTTTCACGCTTAGATTATTGCAACGGAATAATAACTTCCAAAATATCAAATCAACAAATTACAATTCGTTTTCAACGCTGCGGCAAGACTTATCACCGGCGTATCTAAATATTCCCATATTTCAGAGCATCTCAAAAATCTTCACTGGCTTAAATGTCCTGAAAGGATCCAGTTTAAGCTCTGCTGGATGGTATTTAAGTCCCTTAACGGAATGGCTCCGGCTTACTTATCGGAATTGTGTATTCCAGAAAATTCCAATTATCGACAGTCAACCCTGAGGTCAGCAGCGTCATCAGCTATCGGAAGGTTAAAGGAACCAAAGCGCACACCAGATACTACGTTCGGTGAGCGCGCTTTCGGAGTGTCAGGACCTAAAGCCTGGAATGGACTGCCACATGAATTAAGAATGATCACAGACGCGGCGGAATTTAGAGCTAGACTTAAAACTCACCTTTTCAGACAGTGCCATAAACTCAAAATCTTTCACCTTCACATTTAATGCCCGCGACACCGTAAATAACTAACCTGTAAAAACGTAGAAAAAAAATAAAAAAATGTAAGCGTTTGTGAAGGTCATTTCATGAAAATTCTCCAGCCCTAAAGAGTCCTAAATTCTCCAGTATTTAAAAATAAATATCAACTATACTTTTGCCACTAATCTCCAATAGTCCTAAATTCTCCAGTATTTTAAAATAAATACCAACTCTACTTTTGCGACTAATCTATTCATAAATGTAATACTAACAGTGATGAGGGTAGCAAATAATGTAAAATCATGCAATGTCCAGTGTGTTATCTGTAATGTCCTCCGTGTGCAAAGCCGTATCTTCTCCAAGCATAAACTTTCTAATTAAAGTGTGTTTATCGGAAGTGACCTGCCAGGTAAGTATGTTTCTGTATCCATTTGTAAATAGTAAAATTAGTTAGAACCTAAGCATTCCTAATAAATTGTACAGCGCCCTTGAGGTGATTTATCACAAAAACGGCGCTTTATAAATTATCCAATTATTATTATAGCCGGGTCCATTGCGTGTCATTTGTTTTGTTTTTTTTTTTTTTTCTTTCTTTTTTTTTTTTTAGAAATTTAATTAAAATTAAATTTGATAATGTTATTATCGAGTTCTGCAAGTTTTTTGGTTAGTGTTTTAGTTACAGCTGTTTCGACTTGTAAGGTCATTTTCAAACTGTTTGAAAATGACCTTTACAAGTCGAAACAGCTGTAACTAAAACACTAACCAAAAAACTTGCAGAACTCGATAATAACATTATCAAATTTAATTTTAATTAAATTTCTAAAAATTAAAATGGAGTTCTACGAATTAAACACAAAAACAATAAATACGTGTCATTTGTCTTGACAGTCCCAAAACAAATCAATGAATTTATCAAGTTTGTCAATAAATATTGTCAACTTTGGTTGTGTTTCGAGTTTAGTTGTGTAGGCAGGCGTGCAGGGGCCGGGGGGGATTCATTTTTTGACAGATGCCGCGCAATGCGGTCGTGTGTGGAGAATCGGAACGGCCTTTTGTGGTTATGTGCAATGAGCGGGCATAATCACGAGTTCAAAATATTATTATACCTAAATATAATATACTTGACAATAAAAATATTTGATAATACAATTATAATATAATATCAAATATTTATAATTATTCTGTTTTTGACGTATATATTTACGCACTCTAAATTCGTATCTTTAGGTCGTGCCATAATCGATATTGGAAAAAGTTCGGTTTGTGGGCGAAATTCCTAAAAAATAAAACTAGTTATTTTTATACTAACTATGGGCCGGGGAATCCGAATCTGAAAGAATTAGGCGGCGGCAAGCAATATTAACTGAATTACACGACTTTAAAATTTTCTATACACACACACATGAAAATAATCATTTCGGAAGTATTTTGACACACGTAGTACAAAGATCATAGAAAAACAAGGAATATACAAAAACATGTGCCGGCAGTGTTACCAGCTCTCAAAAATATTTATCCCTATATCAATCATTTCCGACACGATAATTCCTCACATAACACATTAACCAGATGACTTACGACTATCTCAACGGCCGTATTCTTAAACCAAAAGTATGAAAATTCGTAGTCTTAAAAATCCGTAACCTAACGCTAGGTTTGTGTAACATGGTTTGTGCCCCTTTATACCGCCTGCTCGCGTCACGGCAAAAAAACATCCCTGTTTTCAAGTAGTTTAGCGGCTACGCTAGGTTTGTGTAACGTGGTTTGTGCCCCTTTGTACCGCCTGCTCGCGTCACGGCAAAAAAACATCCCTGTTTTCGAGTAGTTTAGCGGCTACGCTAGGTTTGTGTAACATGGTTTGTGCCCCTTTATACCGCCTGCTCGCGTCACGGCAAAAAAACATCCCTGTTTTCGAGTAGTTTAACGGCTACGCTAGGTTTGTGTAACATGGTTTGTGCCCCTTTATACCACCTGCTCGCGTCACGGCAAAAAAACATCCCTGTTTTCGAGTAGTTTAACGGCTACGCTAGGTTTGTGTAACATGGTTTATGCCCCTTTATACCGCCTGCTCGCGTCACGGCAAAAAAACACCCCTGTTTTCAAGTAGTTTAGCAGCTACGCCGGGTTTATGTAACATGGTTTGTGATACAAAAGTGAGTAAAATTTATAATTTATAAAAAATAAGTACTTAAAATATAAACATGTTATTTTACATTATTAATATTACTGCTTAATGGCAACACTTAATTTTGTGTGGTAAAAACATCTATGTTATCTTGTTTTTCTATGATCTTTGTACTACGTGTGTCAAAATACTTCCGAAATGATTATTTTCATGTGTGTGTGTATAGAAAATGTTAAAGTCGTGTAATTCAGTTAATATTGCTTGCCGCCGCCTAATTCTTTCAGATTCGGATTCCCCGACCCCAAATTAGTATAAAAATAACTAGTTTTATTTTTTAGGAATTTCGCCCATAAACCGAACTTTACCCTCGATATTAGTCAGAAATCTTTCTTGATAATTCAAGTTGGCATGGTCAACACAATTTGACAAGTAGTACATAACATAATAATAAAGTACATAATAACAATGTATGGCTGTTTATGAAATTTGCGTTTTTGTGTAAAATCATTTCAAGGGCACTGTACAAAGACATGTTACGCATCCACGTTCCCGCGCGTAGTATATTCCAGGCGTTTCTCGATACCGAATAATTATATTAATATTTGTTACTATATTATAATTTTATTATCAAATATATTTATTATAATATTATACGTAAGTATAATAATATTTTAAACTCGTGATTATTTAAGCTCGCTCATTACACATAACACATAACCTCAAAAAGCCGTTTGGTTTGTTCTTCCATAAATATGACCACACTGCGCGGCTCCTGTCAATTAAATGAATTATACCTATACATATTCGAGAAAGGTACTTCCTAGTGTGGTGGAATTTTCGTGTTCTGAAAAATAAATAGTTTATTTGAGTATATTTACTTACGCCATACGAATTAAAATGCAAAAAAGTTGAAAAATATAAATTTAAATGCATATTTTTCCATGTATCCCGATTGAAACCAATGTTGTGGTAATAAAAGTAGTGTACTTTTCAAAATACGTGCCTATTAAAAGCGCGGCGGTTTATGGAATATTTACTCAAACCTGGAACTTTATATCTGTTTTCAACTTTTATTGGGAACAATTTTACCCCCTAAGCTAATAATTTCTATAAATAGTACCAACAGTGCTTACACCATGGCATGTGCTGTTTAAATAATATAAAATGTTCATAAGCATTTACAACTTGGCGTTCCAACAAAATAATTTGTAGTTACTCACATATCATACATACATATTTCTTTTTGAGCATAATAACTAGAACATGTATGTATATTGGAAAGAAAATTAACATGTCTTTTTTCAGCGATGTCATGGAGTGGCTGAAACTAAGATCAGGTCAAAGTTTCCTTAACCTAGGATCGGGTACTGGCTACCTGAGCACAATGGCAGGCCTTATTCTTGGTACAAACGGAATAAACCACGGAGTGGAATTAAATTCCACCGTCATTAATTATGCCATAGACAGACTGGAAGATTTTATCCAAAACTCTTCAGCCATAGACGAATTTGATTTCTGTCATCCAAAGTTTGTCATGGGTAAGTGGTTTTCTTTGCATGTTTTCAGTGTATTGATAGCTCCTTCGGTAATCAAAACTACCACGCTGATTTTGAAGGTTTAACAAAAGAGCTGACTAACAAAACTAGATAGTGACCGGACAACTCGGAATGAATCCAACTCAACATCTTCTTTGAAAACTCATTAAAAGTGATGAAAAAAATTGGCTAAATGGGTTAGGAAGGGCTATTTTTCAATTTATTTTTTGATATCTTTTGACTTCAAAGAGGTGTTTAGCAGGCGCGGCTAGCCCAAACGTTCAATAGTGCGCCGAACCGCCAACAAAATTGAACATTTTACAGCTCAACGTGTTCCTTAATTAATATTTTTTAATTTAAATTACGCACAATGTTGAAAATAAAAACTAATTACGTATTTAAATGCATGAATTTTGCCAGAGATAATAATTATTGCAGCCGGCTGGCGTTCTTTCCCGCGCGCTAAGAACTAGGAACCTAGGTACATACCATTCCGCGCGTTTCGGTCAAACACCCCGTTTGGGAATTGTCCTTTTGTATGGTGCTCCTATAAACATGTCCAGACCGTCAGAAAAACGAAATGTACCAAAAATCTGCTTATGGCGACGTGGCGCACAGTGCTACGAAGTGCGTAGAAAACATCCGACGGGCTCCAGCAAAATAGGTTTGAACGGGATAGTAATATGCAAATTACAATTGTAAATTATAATAATAATACAATACATGTAAATTCTGACCCTGAAAAAATATCTAACCATTTCAATCAATTTTTCTCCAACATTGGACCTAACTTAGCAAAAAAAAATTTAGATAGAAACAGCTTCTCAGAGAAAGATCTTGCAAATAATATACCTATCAATAATCTGAGCTATAACCAGTTTCACTTCACTCCCACCACTGAACTCGAAATTATAGGATTAATAGCATCTCTTAAAAACAGTAACTCCACGGGAATTGATCATATCTCAACAAAAATAATCAAACACATTCAAAATTACATCGCATCCCCTCTTAAACACATAATCAACTTAAGCTTCAAAACTGGCATTTTTCCTAAATCCCTAAAACAGGCCATATTAATTCCAATCTTTAAAGCGGGAGACAAATTATTTGTAAATAACTACCGACCAATATCCTTACTAAGCATAATATCTAAAGTTGTAGAAAAAGCGGTGAAACATAGACTCTGTAAGTTTCTCGAAGATAACAAAATATTATCTGACAATCAATACGGCTTTCGCAAAGGTAGAAGTACTTCAGATGCAATAGCCGCCCTCACAAAGATCGTTTCCCATAATCTTGACATCGATCGCAAACCACTTGCTGATTGTCTCGATCTCGCAAAAGCATTTGATACGGTCTCACATCCATTACTGCTAAAAAAACTGAAGCAGATTGGAATAACTGAAGTAGCCTGCCTACACATGGTTTGAAAACTATCTATCAAACCGAACACAACAAACTCTCATCCAATCTTGACAAAATACATATAAGCAATAAACTATCTGTGTCCTGTGGTGTACCCCAAGGTACCATACTAGGACCAATTTTATTTCTTATATACATTAACTCACTATGTGCCATGAATATTGGTGGAAAAATATTATCATTTGCTGATGACACGGTCTTAATATTCGAAGATGAAACATGGCAATCAGTTATTAACAAAACTAATAATGCTCTAATAAAAGTAAAGCATTGGCTTGACACAAACCTCCTCACACTTAACATCGACAAAACACAATATATGACATTTTTCATACGCAAATACAATATACCCAACAACTGCCCTAAACCAATCATCCACTCACGTTAACTCAATTTAGAAAATCCAGAAACCACATCTAATATTAATTTTACGTGTTCGACCCTCAAATCATCAAAAGTAGTTAAATATTTGGGAATAATCATAGCCAAACAAATAGGAAGCTCACATCGGTGACATAGTAAAAAACTTCATAAACTCTGCCATATTTTCTGCTCCCTTAGGTCTATCTTAGATTTACAGACTCTAAGAAGCGTATACTTTGCCCTTTTCCAATCCATAGCAACATACGGTATAGCGGGATGGGGTGGTTGTGCTGAATCCATTATTAGACCAATTATTTTAGTTCAAAAACTAATTCTGAGAATTATATTTAAATGTCAACCCACCCATCCCTCAAATGAACTCTTTGCAAAAATCAGGGTCTTAGATATTCGACAGCTATTTACTAAAACAAGCATTTGTTATATACGAAAAAATAATCTACTAATCGTTCCACAACATCAAGCACACACCCGCTTTTCATCAAACCTGGGTTGCGTGGTCCCAAAAACTAACACCTCATTCGCTCAACGACAATTCTGGTTCATCGCTCCTAAAATATATAATGCTCTGAGTACTGACATAAAGTCAAGTAATTCTAATTCTCTTTTTATAACACGTGTACAACTTTGGATTTTTGAAAGGGGACGAACGTACTTTAAAGAATTCATGAGTTCTTAACACTACATTTTAATTATTAATTTTTGCATTTCAAAATTTTAATTTCCATTTTTATTTCCATTTTTATTTCTATTTTTCTTTAAAATGTTATTTTTTCTCTCTTAGTTTTTCACTAAATTTTATTTATGTTTTAATTTTGATTTATATACTTATATGTTTTAATTTATGTAGAACACTTGAGTTCTTAACATTTAATCTTTATTATTAATTTTTGTATTTCAAAATTTCAATTTTCATTTTTATTTCTACTTTTCTTTAAAATATGATCTTTTTTTTCTCTTTACTTTTAAGTATTTCTTAATTTTTTTTTTGGAATGTTTAATCATCTGTTTTAATAAAATAGTATTTAAATTGTATTTAAAATATTAAATGTACGACTACCATAATACGGACATTAGCCTAGTGTGGTAGCCAAAAAAACAAATATCTGTAAGTAATAAAAAAAAAATAATGAAATAAAAAAATATTTAGCTTGCAAAATTCAACCATAAGTCAACAGGTCTTGTTATGCTTGGGATTTAGGGAACCTATTTGACAACGACATTAGTTTTGCAGTTAAAATGACTTTATGTGTGTGCATTTTAAATGCGCTACCCCGGGTCCCGGGTACTGGGAAGAAGCTGAAAAAGCTTTTTCTGAAAACATTGGTTGAATAATATCTTTGCTCGGCAAAAAGACCGAAGAACTTTATTTATTTATTCTCTTTAAATATGGTAGCTACGGTAGCTATCTACATGACCTACCAACAATTAAATTATATTTTACGTGTTTGGTTTATTGATAGGTGAATCACCAAACATTTTATGCACCAGCCGCGCCTGGTGTTGAGTTGAGTTGATTCTGAGTTGTCATGGAACCAAACTAGACACTGCTCCTCTTACCCGATTTTTATTAATATTTTTATGGGTACTTTTTACCAATTGTTTCCCCCATACTGTGAACAGCAGCACTGCTGTGAACCTTTATTGGTATTATAAAAGCACGTAATATCAATTGCACAAGTCACCCGTAAAAACATTATTTTTCACCTGACTTTTTGGGTGTTATCATATCATTCATTTACTAATGCGTACATTAGCCTACTTGATTTCAACATTTTTGTAGCAATAGAACTTATTATAAGTACCCTACTATAATAATTTTAAGTTTTTTATACATGGATACATTTTTTTAAAGGCACTTTAAAAAAAATTACATTAGCTCCACACAAGAGACCCAGAGGAAAATATTTCCCTCAGGGCCTATGTCATCTTAGGGGAGGGTCTTTTTAAGAAAAGGAAGCAGAGGAAGTTCTGGGAAGAAAAAAGGTATGAGGGGTGGGTAGGAATCTGGGACCAGTCTGTCTATCCCTCCCACTGCGGGGCCATGCAATGTTCCGAGAGAGTCCTGCTGGAGAGGTCAAAAGGTCTCCTTCAATCAGTCCCTCTTGATCCAGCCCGCCACGCAGTGGGTGGGCAGACGCATCTGCCGCCAAGAACTAGACAATCTCACCCCATGAATCCGGGCACTTAAGTCACCAAACGTAGCGAACCAATTGGGGTGACCTATGGCAGAGGTGTTGGTTATCTAATAAATAGTTCCTGGGGTGGTGGTACCGATACCCGCCTCCCAAATTAATAAAACTAAAATAGTATTTAATGCTTTTCACGAGCCTTACCAAATGACTTTAGAGGTCATCATACAGCATCCTTGAAATAAAATAAAAATATTTTTATAATATCTTAAATTCTTCCTTTCTTTCGTTAGAATCAATAAAAATAAACAAAATCCCCATAAAAGTACAGCAGTTAAAATGTTCTACATTGCAAATATCGGGCTCTGTTTCCAAGTTCTTTGTACAAGTGAGGCAGTTGCAACCTATAGTGCTGCGTTTCTTGGCAAATGTCCAACTTGCAGCTTCTGTTAAATACTTACTAAATGTAAATTCTTTTTCAATATTTATTTATCAATAATCCTTATGAAATATGGGAAACTTCTCATATTTTTTAAACTTAATCATCGATATACATAGCATCCATGTTATACGATGGAATATTCGTGACAATATTTTTTGCCGTGTGACGGAAATTGCCTCAGTGACCCCCTGACTCATTGTCAGGTACGAAGACCACTAAGCTACTGAGGCCATCTAGTTTTGAAGTCAGCTCGTTAACTACCTCAAAGAAATGTTTATTTTGAATCCATAACCCGTTTGACTTCACAAAGTTACTAACTATCCAAAATTTATTTTATCCAAAAGTTACCCTTTATAAACAAGTAAAATTCAATTTTCTCCATATCTTTTTAAAGATACTCATCAATATTTAAATCTGATAAATATTTAAAATGTAAAATACAGTTGTCATAAATATCAAACTTATCTTGGAATTGGATGGTTTGGATTACCGATTATGACATTTTACACTGTTGCTGTTGATATCTTCAAAATGCATGATTCTCAACACCTGTGGATGTCTGCTTACTGTATGTGATTATTTACCAATAATGTTTCTTATCTATTATTATTATGACATACTGCTGGATTAGGTTTGAACATTCAATTATTTAAGATAAGCGTTCATTTACTTTTGTCATTGATTTGACTTTTATCTGTAATTATTTGTAGTATATGGTTTGTTCAGGTGGCTAACTAATTATACTGATTGTGCACTTGTAATGTAATATATTTTCTATCTTCTGAATGTTATAATTGTTCCAAATCATGGTCATTATTACCTTTCCTGAAGATAGTCGGATGAATTGTTGCTACTAATAAAGAATGAGAAAGTCAAAGGAATCACACTATTCAAATAATTTCCTATTTGTTTGCCCTGTTCCATTTTCTTCTAGGATTTCAAGGAAAGCATGTTGCAATTTAATAATAATATTCTGTATTTCTTTCCATTTTCGATGTATTGTTGCTAAAACTTTTGTCTGGATGTCACCCTAAATTCTCTCTACTTCCGGTCAAATTGTTGATGTTGTGATTTTGGATATCGAAGAGGAAATTATTCACATTATGGTATATTTCAATGGCAAGGACTAGATTTTCTATTTTTGATTGAAGTGACTTTAAGTAAAATATTTTTATTTCTTGACTAAATAATGCCTAAAACATAAAATGTGAGGTTAATTAGTCCAAAGTAAATTGAAGAGAAATAAGATATGGTCAGAGGTGGCTACCAAGATGGCTGTTAACTGCAATAATTTTTTTTTTTTTTTTTTTTTTTTTTTTTTTTTTTTTATTATAGCGACTATATACAAAAATTTTACATACAAAATGAAATGTGAAATTAAGTACAAAATATTGTATTTCTTAGTCCTCCTCACTAGGGGGTCCTGTGCCGAGGAGGACTAAAGTTATTTAAATATAGTTCATTTGTCTTCTATGTCGTTTTTAGCGTCTTCGCTAGGGTTTTCTCATTGACCTCTTTAAGCCATATTTTTATTCTTGATTTGTATTCAATTGGATTTTTTATTAGTTTTATGTCTTGGGGGAGGATGTTATGGAGTTTTGTTGCAAAGTATGTATAGTTTCTTTGTCCAAATGTGGTTTTATAACTTGGAATATTTTTTATATCATTTTTATTCGATCTAGTGTTATGCATACACGGTCTAGTAGAGGATTCATTATTTTTGAAGAGCTTCAATAATATATTTTTGGAATATATTTGTTGTACATTTGGTACGTCAAAGTTATTGAAAATTTCAGTTGAAGGCGTTCTAATTGGTACTTTCAATATGGTCTTTATGATTCCTTTTTGGATTGCCAACATTGCTCCCGAGTCTCGTTTAATAAACACAGACAATTCATTTGTTGTTGTATTTTCAGGAAATTGTCTCTGTTTATCACCTTCAGTACAACAATATGACAGAGTCTATTGCGGCGCCGCCTGCCCCAAAATTTTTGAAAACTATCTTAAAAATTTGATTAAGGTAATGTTGTCTATCCATAAATATAATGCCACCTCTAACTATCTTGTCACTACAGTCCATTCAAAACTTCTTGGTATGAGGCTAAATGCCACGCCCATAAAGCATCATATCGTCAACTAATCTCAAGTACAATGGTTTGTATTTTCTATGTGAAAGTTTTAAACCATTACTTTGATTATAGATTCTAAATCATACTGTTTTTTCAAATTTACTGCATGTAAAAGTAAAATCGCGGCGGGTTAATCTTGTAGATACGCAGTGTCTACAGACCTTTGACCGATCACTGAGAAGTTTTGATCGGACAGTATGTTTGCTTTATTGCTATCGGAGTAGGGTCTGGAGTGTTCTGCTAACCCTGCCCCCCTGCCCATGGCGAGTGTGTATAGCACGACAATATGATGAATGCAGCTTATGCCTGAAGTCAGACCTTGTTAATGTAGTTGCTGCCAGGAATTAGTGCCATTGTTTGTTGTTTTTTTTTCACATTTATAATAAAGTCATTCACAAAATAATGGAATTCTTTAATGTTCCCTGGCGATGGCCGTGTAGTGAATGTATTTTAACGTACTCCAAACCTTTTCAAAACAACCTTGGTAAACATTACATTTTACTGTTGATACAGTAATATACATTACCTTTAGCATTATGTTTCAACCTTTGTGGCCTTCAATTTTTCAGATGAAGTTTTGTCTGCTATTTGTGGCATAATGTTGCAACCAACTGCTATAAATACTTTGATTTCGGTGGTGCATCACCATACGCACTGTGTGAATGCAAGTTGATCTAACAATTACTGCACAATCACATCTGCAACTGTTATTCTTTAACACTTACCAAACAGATGCACCAAACTATTAAATATTAGTGATTTTTGATGATTGTTGCCGTGTCGAAATAAAGACATTCTCTATAAGAATGAAGACATACAATCAGTTTTCAAGCCATAACAGATTAGCAAATTTAGCAAGTTTCATCAAGCCATAAGATTAGCAAATTTAAACGCAGAATGGCTTTTTGGTTAAAGACTAATATAATTGTTCTTGTTTGAAGGTGGGAGGCATTCTGGTAATGCCACTCGATGATAAACTTCTTCAGATCAAGAGAATATCTGAAAGAGAATGGGCAACTAAAAATATTCAGTGTGTTTCCTTTGCCACGCTTGTTACACCAACCCCCGAACAGACTCTTCAGCATGTCCCAATGTGTAAGTATAAAACACAAATTATTTAACCCCTCAAACCTCTACCATATTTTATCAGAGGGTCAAAATATATCCGCTTTACAAATAAAATCCAAATAAATTGTAAATTTCTCAACGTATCCGAAAACTACAAACTGTTTTTGAAAGGTGATAAAATACGCTTTCAAATATAAAAATGGCTCAACTATAAGAATAAATTAAAACACATAGATATTTTATTAGACGAATGTATTCCAAACATTATTGTCACCCCACCTTTTTGTCCTTCCAGTAAAAATAATGAATAAAAAAGTCCCAGTTTCATAAATTTTTTTCAAATTGCCATCAGAAACTTTGATTTCATAAAGGTTTACTTTTAACTTCTTTTGTGGTTAAAATTTGTATTTGAGTATAAAGCGAGGCGTTTTCTCTTTCTGACACCGTTTATCTCATATCTCGCACAATGATAGTAAGGGAGATACAACGACCTGTATGATTTGTTCCGATAACTGAACAAATAGACTTGACGGTTTAATCACCGAGAAAAATGTGCAAAGATTCATACAAAGTGATCGAAAGATGTTCCGAAGGCAAAATAGGCCCTCGGCAATTTACATAGAATAAAGAAGAAAACAAAAGTGCTTTCCATACAAATTTAAATGGAAACAAATGTTCCATTGAGACCAATAGCCCAGCGCTCTCTCTCACATTGTAGATGTCCATCTCACTTGAGTTTCGTAAACACAGTTTTGTATTGAAAACTTTAATCTCGTTTGGGCAAATATTTGGATCACAAAACACGCTCACAACTCACTTCTTGTGTTATTCTTTATTCTATGGCTATATAGCAGAGCAATACCCATATATTGCTACTATGGTCTGGTGCTACTAGATGTGGTTGCACATTTTTGAGTTTCCGGCAAAGAGGAATACAATGAGCGCTTTTATTCTTACCGTGATGATTTACAGTTACGGTACCGTGATGGCACAAAAATGTCAATAAGCACACGTTCCTTAACAAAAAATGCTGCAGCTCTTTCAATAGATGAGTACGTGGGTCTGTTTCCTCCAAAGGAAAAGTCATAATTTTCTTGCATCTCTCTCACACACCGCACCGTGATGTCTCCGTAGACTACGACAATACTGCTAGCTGTGATGATAATTTTGAAAGTATGGAATATAGTTAAGAGGATAATATTGAAGTGTGAGTGAATTCCAAATTTGTCAAAGCGCTGATGGTTTTATTCTTAAACATATAGTGCTGCAACTCTTCCTTACACACTAAATAACAACAGTCGAAAATGAGACAAAAGATGAATGTATGTCTGCACCCCTCAAAGGAAACATACAATTATTATCATACATCCTCCTCACACATGTAAAGAAAATGAAAGGCAATTCACGTCGCAAAAAAGTGGTACTTTGGAGGAAACAGTCACATGTATTGTATTGTCTCACCTTTATTTAATATATAAGAAAGGAACTTATGTTTATTGTTTTTTATTTGCTGTCACGGTATCGTAACCGTGAATCATCACGGTAATTATAAAAGAGTTCAATGAAAGGGATGGATGATTTGAAAGGAAATGTTCTGTATAATAATGTGGTGTATATGCGTTAAAATAAACTGAACAAGGGTAATAAAAGTGGATTACTTTATTGTACACGTAATTTTTAACCAATATTAATAAAACTGTGTTTCTCCAGTGGACGTCACTCCGGCATCGCTGCAGGTGTTGTGCCGAACCTCAATACGTAATGTACTGCGCAATGTTGTCTACGAAGAAAATCCTCAGTTCCGCAATACTCCCCTGAAGTCTAAAAAGGTCAGGGCCAAACCAAAGTACGAGGCTTACCGTGTTCGAAGGATATCAATCCCTATTGAAGATGAGGAAAGTGATACAGGTAAGGGACTTCTGTCGTACTCTTATATTTTTCTAAACAAATTTATTAACCTCATGAACAGAAAATCCTCAGAACACCCTCGACTGACGGCTGAGAATACGCAGTGCAAAAATTGCCTTGATGAGTTCTGCTCAATTATCTGATTGTTTTCTGTTTACCAGATAATGTATCTTATTATTGTATACAGTCGATTCCGATTAATTGGGACACATCGGGCCCAAACATATTGTCCCATCAAATTTGATGAATTTGTCCAAATTAAATGGAATGGTGGTGTCCCAGATAACCAAAGTAAATTAGTATTAGTTACTTTATCCACTGGAGCGCTTTTTGCCACAATATGGCACCATTTAAAATAATCATATTGCTTTGCTGCCAGTTTTAGGCTAATTTTCCCCATGTATTAATTTTTTTTTCAATTTTTTCATATTAAAATTCGGAGGTATGATTTTTTTTAATGTCGGTGGAAAATATTCAAAATGGTCAACAAAAAATCAAGAGCAATTGGAGGAAAAAGTTTAAAATCTCACTGTCGCTCCAGTGGATTTGGTTTCCTTTCCTTGGGTTTTGTTTTGGCTGTCCTTATAAACCGGTGTACCAATTAAGCGGAATCAACTGAACATGTAACTATAACTGTCATAAGACGTTTCCCCAGAACAATGAACTTTATCTAAAAAAAAACTCATTTGGGAGAAATCTGTTAAAAAAATATATTTATGTAAATATATTAACCCCCCTGGCCTCGACCATATTTTGTCTGTTGTCTGAATATTTCTGCTTTGCATTAAAATCCAAATACATATATTAAATATTTGCAAAAACTAAAAACTGTTTTTAAAAGGCGACGAAATACGCTTTCACATTTTATTATTAGAAATAACCATGAAATTTTTAAATACAAACATTTTTAATGCAAATTTTTTAAAGTTTTTTAAGTGGCTCCCTTACGTGTTTTTTAACTAAAATTAGTGGTAACGAATAAAAAACACACATATTTTATTAGACAAATTATAAACATTATCATCAGTGCACTTTTTTGTGGTTTGGTGTAAAAATATATTTTTTTAAATTCACCAAGTTTCATTATTTTTTTTTAGTTGCTGTCTGGAACTTTGGTTTCATTTTTTGGTTAATTTTTAGATTTGAATATAGCTCTGTGTTTTCTCTTTCCAATATCGTTTAGATCAGGGGTGGGGAACCTGCGGCCCGCAAGGCCTTTTGGTGCGGCCCGCGGGCACTTTTGGTGCGGCCTGCTGAAAGAACCACAAAAAATTTTACAGAATGGGATGGTTTTTTCACGGTTTTTCAGATTAATTTTTAAGATGCTATCACAAAATCATTATTAGCAATTAGTTAAGATACAAAGAAAAACGTGATTAAACCTCCCATTTTACTTTTATTTAAATTTTTTATTGTGAAACAAAAGTGAAATTCCATCGGAACTTTTAATTTTCTTGTACGGGACAGTCCCGATATTTCAGGATTGATGGCAACTCTATTCGGAGGGCAATCTTAAGCAGTCTGTCATAAACATTATTTTCTGTCATCGTTGCGGAAGTAAAGTGGATAGTAAATCAATTGAATTCTATTAACTGATGACAGGCCGGAGACACGCCGGCGCACGCGTCACATGCGCATGCGCGAGAAAATAATTCAAATATTTGAATAATACTTCCGACAAAAAACTTTTGGTCTGCGATTTTGGCCCTTCTATGTACACAATTTGTATGAAGAATAGTGTCAGAATCGCTTGCGCCATCATTACTCTCGGAGACGCTACAAGTTTCATTCACCTTGCAACCCTGGAATATTTTTAAAACGATTTCTTCTATGACAATCGGCTGTCAGAATTTGCCGCAAATTTAACGGTCGCAATAAATGCGTGTATCGCGAATAAAACATCATAAAACCTATTAATTTACGTAATAAATGCAAGTAATGTGGTTTTGGTAGATAGTTTATTGTGTTGTGAACGTGTTTCAGTTAATAAAATATACAATAGCTCAAAATTTATCAACAAAACATTCAATTCAAAGTTCAAAATGGTGCATTTTTAGTGTTTTTTTGTGAATTTTCGCGAAATGGCCTGGCCTTTGACAGGTTAATGACAACTACGAAGAAAAAAAAAGTTGAAGATGAATGAAACATGAAATCATTTGAAACTAAATTAAGGCTGTGGAAAATAACTCGAAATTATGCATTTTCCAGCACTGGTTCAATTAAGTCAAGCATGTCCCTTAAAATTTTGTATATAATACAAACAATCATGCCATGATAATTGCCACACTTCTGGCATTAAAAAAAACATTTCATGTAATTTATTGTAATTAGTATAGTAAATATAAATTATATTGCGGTCAATAAATATGCTACAAAATGTAGAAAAACCATTCACATAATCAGAGTACAATTTAATTTTAGCTGGTTGACTCCTATGCAGATTTCTAAAGGTAAAACCAATCTTGTGTTCACAATGCAATTTCCTGTTGCGGATTCATCTGCTAACCCTAACACATTTCGAAGGTAAAACCATTTTTTTGGTGTTCTAGGTGCAGTATTAATTAAAGCTGGGGACACACAATACAATTCGCTCTGACGGAAAAACTAGTTTTGTGTTCAAAACGCAATGAAAAAATTCCATATGTGGTTTCGTCTGCTGACGCATTTCTAGAAACCCCTTCTCGTTTTTGAAGTGCATTTATAAAATTCTAGTTGCTTTTGTGTTGCCAGTATTAGGGAAAAGACATTTTCATGTACTCAGTAAAATGGCTACACTTTGTATTTTTAAGTCTCCGCGTACAGATTCACCCTATAACTGAAACCAGTTCTGTGTTTAGAATGCAACGAAAAAATTCCAGGTGGGGTTTCATTTTTTGACGCATTCCTCGTGTTAGAAGTGCATTTATAAAATTCTACTTGCATACTTTGTGCTGCCAGAATTGGTGGAAACTCACTTTATAATTAAAACCAGTTCTGTGTTAAGAATGCAACGAAAAAATTCCAGGTGGGGTTTTATTTCGCCAACGCGTTTCGTAAGAAACCATATTCGTGTGTGAAGTGCAGTTATAAATTTGTAGTTGTATAATATGCATACGTGCTGCCAGTATTGAAGAAAGCAATTTCATGTTCTGAGTTTAGTTTTAATTTTAATTCCCCGCATACAGATTCAACCTGTAATTAAAACCAGTTCTGTTTTAAGAATGCAATAAAAACGCATCAGGTGTGATTTCATTGACTGACACATTTCTTATGTTGGAACTGCATTTATAAAATTCTATTTATATAATTCATTTATAAAATTCTTGTTTATGCTGCCAGAATTAGAGGAAAGCCATTTTCATGACCCGAGTGTAGTTTTAATTCCCCGCATGCAAATTTCATCTATGCAGTTATAAAATTTTGGTTGCAGATTTTGTGTGGAAGTTACGTAACCATTTTTTTTATTAGTTTTAGTAAAACCAGTTCTTCGATTCGAAAGTGGCTCCCCCCCCCCTTCTCCCATAGACGGAAATCGGAGTACGGCCCGCGGGTTAAAGTAGGAACATTAAATGGCCCGCGACGCTAAAAAGGTTCCCCACCCCTGGTTTAGATCATATTTCTCACCATGATAGTAACTAGTAAGGGAGACAGCGATTTCATTGAGACACATTTGAATTGTTCCGATAAGCCAACACATTAGCCCGAGGGGTTAACTGATTTTACTATTTCTACATACATCTAAATAAATATATCACATGAAAAATAATCAAAAGGTGTTTTCAACCAAATAATCACCATGATATTAAACTACTAAAATGTAGAATCTGCAGTGGTTATTAGCACAAGCGATTCTGATTTTAATTATTAACCTTATACAGTTTTCAAAGCATAAAGTTTAAAATCCCACTGAGAAAAAATTCCAGCATGGGATGATATTAAAGCGCTCACCAGTGAGCAATCGCCGAGTTCTGTCGTAATAAAAGACGGTCACCGGTGAGCGAAAAGCGTTCAACTGATTAAATATAGAAATGGTTATCTAATATAATCTCAGATTTGAATGTAAATTGCTAATTTTATTTTGCAGATGACTTCAGTGTGCTGCACAACCTTGACAGAGAATCTGGGTCACGTGAAATGAATGCTTTGCTAAACTTGGTGCTCAGCATGGAGAATGATGTTGTGGCAGAGGACTACGATTCAGCGGCCGACAACGGCAGTGACGCAGAACCTTACGAAGATTACGATGAAATGGACAACCCGCCAGATGAACCCGCTCCCAACAACCATAATCAATCAAATTCTAATGAAGAGGACAATGATGTTCCCAGCAATCAAGAAGAAACAGATGACGAGCAAATAGAATCCAGTCCTGTTATCGTAGATTCGGTTCCTTTAAAAAGTAGTAGTGTATCAAAACTTAATGGTGACACTCTTGTGAAAGATGAAAAGGAGTCATGTTTGGCTGGTAGCAGTAAGTCAGCGAGGAAAACAGAGGAAGACACGAAGCCATCACAGAGCAGCAATAAGATCCAGCCCAAGGGAGATGCCATCAAGAAACGGGAGAAATTAGATAGCGGCATTGTTGATGATGTGGAAGAAGGTCAATCTCCGGTGGCAAATAGCAGCTCCTCACCAGACGCCACAACGGGCTCTGAACAAATGGATTATAACTCGAGCGAAGAGTATATGGGTGATAATGAACAAAGAGGGTCATTGGACAAGCAACAGGGTATGAAAATTTTTGTTTTATTTCAACCGATAGACAGGATTTAGAATATAACTTTGTTGAACAAACTTTTACCATTTTCAATTGTTTCAAGCTCTATTCACGAAAAGAAATTTTCAGCATGGGAATATAAATGATTTTTTTAAAACAAAGAAAATATTTTTAACCAAAGTAAGATAAGAAAATTATTCATGTATTTCTCGGTAGTGTTGGGAAGGGTCATAAAATTCAATGCAAATTTCTAATTATTTCTTTTAAATTTCCAACTTCTGATCTAAGAATTTAAATTTAGTAATGACAGTATTGTAGAATCTCAAGTTTTTTTTTTTTAAATGTTTCTGGCTTTCACCCTTCAGGGTGTTTAGGCCAGTTATAGGCCAAAGGTCAATCAAGTTATGGAGAGAAGGTGAATTTATGTAAAATTAATTTTATTTAAATGGGCTAATTTCATAATTATGTGGAATATTGGAGTCGAGTTAAGACTTAGCAGAGATGAGATGTTAGTGTTAGAGGATATTTGTTTAGAGAGAGACAAATTTGTGCATACCGAAAGTGTTTCAAATTGGTTCAAAATAGTTTGGAGCATACCCCTCTTACCCTGCAGTAATCTTACAATACAGTACACTACTACACAAGCAAGAATCTCTTTAAAATGATTCTACCGTGGGGGGTCTGTATCTAACTTCAGCGTTTACAAAATCAGGATAATGAAAATTGTAACACAAAACAAAACCCCCATATTGCCGTAACAAAGAAATTCAAAATTAGAGTTTAAAAAATTATATGCGTATTCACTTCAATGCCGTGTTCTACAATACTTCTCTTATATTATGTTTTTTAAATTTTGCTATTGGCAACAGATGCTGGGACTAAATCTAGGCGTGTGCGCCGCCAGAGGAAGCGTCGCTACACATATGACGAGGCTGATGCAGATGGAGAAGAAGGTGATTCCTCAGAGCCCGATGAAGAGTCATCGCCTCCCACCCAAGCCGCCAACAAAGTCAAGAAGATGATGCGCAAATCCCCCCCTCCCCCTAACCCCTGCGATACTCAGCGCAATCTTCTCTCATCTCTCCTCAAGTCAAAAGTCAACCACCTTCCATTACCCATACCGCTAAAGATCTTTGTAAATATGAACAGAGAGTTTTAAAAAATACTATATTTTTGAAATTGTTTGTATATAATAATATGTATATGTTTATTCATGCAATAATAAGTTACGCTACATGTTCTATTGTGAGTCAGCTCTTTATTTGTGCATTTAATTCTATTATCATTTTAAATAAACGAGAACTTTTCACAAGCTTTGTTTGTTTTAATCTGAAGTATGTGTGTGCAGGGTTCACCTAAAATATTTGATTATTTATAATGTAATTTATCTTTAACTTAATGAGTAAGGCTAGCCTTACATTCGTAAGTAAAATTTACGACTTAACGTAAGTTGACATGTTACTCCCAGGAGCGTTTACATATGCATCCAACTTGTGGTAATTAATGCTCACGGAAGCTGTTCAGAAGTTTAGCATGTGTAGATGCTCATGCGACCGTTTACATCTGTATTTATTTATTTGCAGTAAGATGGTTTCTTATCAACAACGAACTGCTACTGTCAAATTTACGCGATTTGGTAAATAAAGATGAAAAGGCCCAAATAAAATGTTGAAATAGAATTTGCTTTAATTCAACAATTCTCCACGTGCTTTTCTGCCGTCAAAGGCGGAAATTAGTGGAGTTCTTTTTTACAGCTACCTGACAGCAACTGGCTTTAAATTCAAATACATAATGTTAAAAACAGAAACGTTGAGATTAGAAAGTATTGGACCGATAAAATTGAATAGAAGGATGCTCATTTTCAGAAAACTTAAATATGTACTAGTTTTATAGGAAAAAAAATCCTTCGAAAACAACTGTCTTTTAATTTTTGACATCTGGAAACGGCGCATTTTGGTATTATTTCTTACGGCAAATCTCTCAGCTTATCAAAATGATTTTATAAGCTGTGGAAAGGATGGAGATCCGCACGGACGCGATTAGACCTATCAAAAAACTTTCGAAAGAACAAGTTCTGTAACTTGCTATAAATTATGTTAAGTGACTTTTGGTGGTGTTGGCATTGGTAATTTGGCCATAAATCGCTTACATGAGCGATTTAAAAACTTATAAGTGTAAAGCTAGCATAAAACCTCAAATTGTAATATTTAATTAATGACGACAATATTAGTGCAAATCTGAAACAGAAAAAGATACGGTAACATCTGGGACTCGAACCCAGGACTTGCTGGGTCATAGGTCCTAGATCCTGGATTTCTGGGCCTCGCAAGTCATAGGTATCTTTTTATGATTTTTCTGTTTCAGATTTTTGATTGAGTTTCGCTAATATTGTCTTCATTAATTAAATATTACAATTTGAGGTTTCACTCATTAAGTTAAAAATAAATATTCATCCTAGACTTGCAGAAAAGTCAATAGATGTTGCATTCTGGACAGTATTTAGTTCTGGTTGAATCTTGCAATCATACATAAAGATAGCAGCCAATAAAAATATGCATTAAGCAAATGAAGATAATATTGGTAGTTCTTGGTCAAAGAATGATACAGTTAAATATAACCGAATCGGATAGGGACACATTAGCTCAGTTGGTGGAGCACTGACCCGGCAAGTTATTGGTCCTGGGTTCGAGTCACAAGTGGGACCGTATCTTTTTCTGTTTCAGATTTTCGATGAGTTTCGCTAATATTGTCTTCATTGATCAAATAAGTAATTTTTTATTTGGATTGAATAGAGATGAACAGTTTTCAAATTGCAATGACGACAACAATTGAATCAATAAATATAGGTTATAGTTAGGTTTATTTATGGGTCATAGTTGGGAATGAAGTCTAATCTTACCTCAAAATAACAATGAACATCACTTTCATCGAAAAGTTGTCAATTTGGGAGGCAGATTTGGGTACCGCTGCCCATTTATTGCATAACCAAGTCCTATGCCAGGGGTCGGCAAACTTATTAGCCAAATATGTACATTTCAACGATTCAAAAAAAATTTGGAAACCAAATCTATTTATTCTAGAAAACATTTATTATACAAAGGATGTTCAGATAGTATGACCGTACTGTGACCATAACGAGCTGTGGTTATTTGTTTTTTGGGGGTTAGTAGCACTGAGTGGTAGAGGGGGGTCTCTGACCAGAGCGAGCATCGCAGGAACATTGTAGTACGTAAATTCATGTTGTAGTGTCCAGTTGCATGAAGGATGTCGGCAAAAAAATCGCGCCAAGTGCTGTGATCCGTTTTTTACTCACGGAAGGAATAACACCTACAAGAAAAAAGGTGAGGATTTTTGAGCTGTAATGTGAATGGAGATGAAAGTGCGTGACTCATTACACGCCTGGAAAAAAAAAAACAGTCAAAGTGGCGTCACACCAATTCCCTATCTGCCAAAAAATTCAAAACCACATTTTCAGGCAAAAAAATTATGGCTTCACTGTTTTGGGCCGTAAAGGCAACATTTTGGTCGAATTTCTGCCTCAGGTGGAGACCATCAATACATAAAAATATTGTGATACCCTAAAAACTCAAAAGGAGGGGAATGCTGACCAGAGAAGTGTGCTTGTTTCACGAAAACGTCCGTCCTCAGAGCCTTGGCCACCAATACGCTCTTGGACTCATTTGGTTGGGATGTTTTGAACCACCCCACCGTATGCCCCTGCCTTGGCGTCTTCAGATTATCATCTTTTCACCTCCATGAAAGCGCATATGGATGAAAATAAATTTTCAACCGACGAGCAGGTGCAGAAACAGGTTCTGAAGTGGGGGAAGAAGCTGGCGATAGAGTTCTTCGAGGAGGGTATAAAGAAACTTGTGCCACGGCTCACCACATGCATTGAACGGGATGGCAATTATGTGGAAAAATAGTCAACAGGTGTATTAACAATATCCTGTAATTTTTTTTCAAATACACTTTTTCTAAAAATCTAGTACACTTACTTTGTGAACATCCCTTAATTTTAACACTTCATTAAATTACGGTTACACTGAATAAAACTTGATTTCATAAATAAAGATTAAGTTTAATATTCTTAATAAAGATTTTATTCATTGATAAAAAATAATTAAGGAATCCATAAATTAAAATCATGACAATAACTGACAAACACTTAATGCGAACAATGTTCTTGCATCTCCTTGGAAAGTTTGAGTAAGACAAGTTTATATGTAGTTATTTTTAATTTTAGGCAAGATTCCAGGTACTTATCAATAAGACGACTTCTCAGTTTACTTTTGATAAAGTTCATGCTTGAAAAAGATTGTTCGTATAATATGTAGAACCGAAAAGGGAAATAATAGCAGAAGCTAGTTTTTTCAGGTGATCATAAGAGTCAGGAATATTCCAGGATTTCCAAGCGTTGAAGATGATCATGTCTTACTTCTCCAGATCTTTTAAAGCAGACCACTTGGGTTGTGAACTAAGCTCACATTTGTTCTTCTCCAATATTTCCAAATCAACACAAATTTAGAGCTCTATATTTCCTTGTTTTTAAAATCAAGCAATTGTATTTCAAAGTTACCAATGTCAATGCCAAACGGAAAAAATTTCAAATCTTTTATCAAAACATTTAAGAAGGTGTTTGACGAATGGTAAGGTAAATCTGCTGTTTTTAAATTCCTAAAACTTGCTGAGAAATGCTTCCCTCATATTTAAAATGGTTGTTTTGAAATAGTGTTAGTCAATGGAGGAATTATTTTCTTGGCAATGCTTCAGCAGACTTGATAAACAGCACATCTGCTAAAAGTCATCCCAAGTGGATCGCTAAGTTTGGTGACTTAGCAGGGATGCATGAGTTGATGGGATGTGGTTTTTCAAGAAGCGGTGGATGCATTTGCCGACCTACTGCGTGGCGAGCTGGAAACGACTGGTTGAGGGAGACTATTTAACCTCTCCAGCAGGAATCTCTCGACCTCGCATCGCAGTGGGAGGGAAAGGTACATCCGTCCATCTCTCCTGGACACACTAACACAGAGAGTCCTAACCGCCTATCATACCTTCTTCCTTCCACTATTTCTTTTCCCTAAAATGACCCTTCACATAGCATCTCCAAATAAAATTTGTAATAGTTACCCAAAAATGACAGTGGATGAGTTTGTGTATTCGGGAAGTATGTTTGCGAGAGATGGGACGGCTCCTTTTTTTCTTTTATCTGTGGGAAGGCTGATAGAGATATTGAAAGAAGGGTAAATGCAGGTAATTTCGCATTTATGGAGGATTGAACGCCGTTGGCGCTAACAAAAAACTGTCGAAAGAAGCAAAACTAGCAGTCCACAATGGAGTGCTGGTACCAACCCTGATGAATGACAGTGAAGCATGAAACTGGCAGAGGAAGGACTAAATGCTATAGAATTGAGATCCCTGCGGCGTATGTGTGTTAAGTCATGTATGATAGTTTGAGAAAAATATGAAAAGAATGCAAGACTGATGTAAGCGTAATAAGTAAGATTAAGAAAGGGACGCTTAGATGGTTTAGACATGTAGAACGAATGATTGAAGAAAGATTTTCTTATATTTAGGTTGGGGCAAGGGGGGAGCGCGCGCCCCCCATATGTATCCGCGACTGCTCAGACAAGGTATCCGGGTTCATGGAGTGAGGTTTGTTTCGGTCTTAGCGGCGGATGCATTTGCCCAGCAACTGCGTGGCGGGCCGGATGGGATTGAGGGAAAGCTTTTGGACCTTTCCAGGTGGATTCTCTACCCATCGCCTCGAACTGCAATTGGAGAGATGGATAAGTCCGTCACTCCCAGACACACTGACACTAAAATGGCCAGGATTTTTTTTAAATCTTGTTAATATTGTATGAAGTTTGAAAACTTTCCATGTTAAGAAATTTTTCTGAAGAAAATTCTTCTGGGAATATCGAAAAATTTTAGCTTGGATCGTGCGTGGGTTGGGAAATTTTTATAAATACATACAATATATTTTTGATTTTGTTATGCGAAGTTTGGAAAATTTTCATGTTTTAAACATGTAAAAAATTTCTTCGGGGAAAATTTGGAAAATGTGTCCGGAAATTGGATAAAAGTTTTTGAAACAGAAATTCCAAGTTTTTTTATTTTTCTTTTTGACATCTTCTCGGGGATGCTCATAAATATACCAAACCATCCACGGGATGCTGATTGAAACTTCATCAGTTCTCTCTGAAAATAACAGAGGGCGCCACTTCCGTTTACAACAATCCAAATTGTATAGTTATTGATAATAATAAAGGGTGCCGCAAAACTATCGATATGGTTTGAATCTTATTACACATTTCAATAAGATTCAAAATAAAACGGTAGTTTTGCGCCAACCTATTCAGAATCAAGTTCGTAGAAAATGCATAATATGGTCTTTGAAATACGGGCGTACAGAGCTCCGGGCGAATTTAGGCCCCTTTCTCTTTCATCGTGAGTTTAATAAGGTTGTAGAATGATATGGTTAACTCATCGAGATTGTCTAAAAATTCGTGACGTAGCTTGAAGTCCATGTTCCATTGGAAGATTTGATTTAGAGTCTGTCAAATAAGAGTAGAAAATAAAAAAAAATTGAACTAAAAAATTTGTAGGCTGGCAACACCAATTTGCCTGTCGAATATTTTAAAGTGTAATCACACTAAAAATGCAGAACACCGTATACGCATTTAAAAATACATTTTTTTGTTCCTAAAAAAAATTAAATCGAGGAAGCACTGTTGTTAAGGTACCTACTTAATGACATAATTTGATTAAATTGTGTTCTACAAAGTGATTGGCTTCCATTTAATTTTACATAATTGAATTTAGCAGTAGGTAGAAAGGAAGAATCATTAATGGTGAGTTTAGTTACACTACTTTTAGATCTAATGAGTTAAATAAATAGAGACATTATCTAAAGCCTGGACAACGCTAGTAGACACTTAAGCTAATATTAAATAAATGTGAGAAATTTCTAAAGTGTGCTTTATATTTTGCTAGCAGACCCGGCTACACGTTGCTGTGGCTAACGAAACACAACGCCATTACCTAACCTTTATAAAATCCACACCACCCGCTTGCCAGCTGCCCGTTGCCCTCTGCCTGAATTGAATATTTGAATTTCTCGGCTTTTATCTACTATAATAAGCATATATTATACATATAAAACTTCCTCTTGAATCACTCTATCTATTGGTGAAAACCGCATGAAAATCCGTTGCGTAGTTTAAAAGATCTATGCGCACATACATTTTGAGCGACTTCATTTTATACTATGTAATAATAATAACAAGCATTAATATATATATATTGACGACGTATTTATATAATGTTATATAATGTTAATAATATAATTATATAATGATTACGTTATTCTTCACTATGTAATCATTATCATTACATATCATCATTATTATATATATAATAATGATGATATGTAATGATTTTTTTTTTTTTTTAAATTGTTTATTTGGCTTTCACCCATTAAGGGTGATCTTGGCCATTTATTAAAGTAAGTTACATATTTTTAAAATTATTTACATTTCCAGTTTTTTTGTAAATTAGTTAAATTATCAATTTTTTAAAATTATTTACATTTTCAGATTTTTTAAAATTAGGTACATTATCAGTTTTTTTAAATTAGTTACATTTTCATATTTTTAAAAAATTAGTTACTATTTCAGTTTTTTACATGGAATAGATAAATTATATTAGCAAATACTTATATGATAATGATTACGTTATTCTTCACTATGTTAAGTAACATAAAATTGTAAAGATATAATAATAATATACCTTTACGCAATTCTAATTTAAGATCAGTGGAATGAAAAAATATATTTTTCACTTTAATACCTTTTTTTATTTTTTATTAAAATGTAGGTTACACAGCTTTAGATTGACACCATGATTATATTTTTAGTGTTGCCATTTGAACGACAGTGGCGCCCTCCTATGTTTTCTACTCCTATTTGACCCTGATGATGGACACTGCAACGCTGTCCGAAGACTGTAACTACAATACAAGTGGCAGTGTAGTACTTCAAGCTACGTCACGTGTTCGAAATTTTGAAAGTTTTCGAAAAAAAGCCCGACAAGTTTTTTTCTCGAAAAAGACCCGTTTAACCTTTACGAACCTTTCCCCCCTGCATATTATGAAACGAAGATCCCAAGATAAAGCGCCGCAGTCGAAAAATCCACAAGATGCTGTCGTTTTTATAACAATAAACACGTAAAAGTATTGTACTCAGTTATCTCAAAGAAAAATATCGTAATTTTTTCCGGAGGCGTCTACTAATATCTACAGGAATTCCAAAAACTGAAAAAATCGAACTAATATCTATGAGAACCAAAGTGTTGACGAATATCTACAGCTCAAACTGTTGACTAATGTCTATGAGAACCAAAGTGTTGACGAATATCTACAGCTCAAACTTTTTTTTTTTTTTTTTTTTTTTTTTACATTAACTCCACACAGGAGGCCCTGAGGAAAATAATTTCCCTCAGGGCCTATGTCATCTGGGATGCTGTGTGGAGGGTCTTTTTGAGGAGAGGAAGGAATGAACATTGGTCTTGAAGAGACCCATGTTGTAGGAAGGAGGAAACACAGAGGCCGGCAAATCATTCCACAGCCGAGCTGTTGAACACAAGAACGAGTCGAAGAAACGACCCGTTCTCATGTGACAAATGTCAACTGTGTACAAATGTTGGGCACGCGTTTGGCGTGTTTCCCGACTATGCACCGGTGCCGAAGGGATCAATGATGCTAGTTCCTCGGAGCATCTTCCATTGTAATACCGGTAGAACAAGGATAGCATTCCCACCCGACGCCTGTGCTCTAAAGATTGCAATCCGTCTGTTAAGATGGGAGAATCTATCAAACGGACCGCCCGTTTCTGCACAGAGTCGAGGGTATTTTTCAGGTATTTTGGAGCTCCAGACCAGAGGTGGCTGCCAAATTCAACCGTGGGGCGCACTTGCGATTTGTACAGGGTTAGCAGTTGTGTACTTTTAAAGTATCTGCGGGCCCTGTACAGTACGCCCAGTTTTTGGGAGGCTAACTTTACTCTGGCTTCGATGGAGCCCCCATGGGTCTCTATTCCCGAGCAAACGATCAAACGTTACTCGTTATGCGCCTCGCAGCGACCAAAAATTACTCGTCGTCGCGACCAACTTTGTCGAATCCTTCAATTTTACGTATTCTTGAACGTCGAACGATCGAAGAGATGATTATATTGGCAGCCCTGTGAATATTGTCTATGTTCTTGATGTTTTTGAGATTTCTATGGTGTGAATGTCAAACGTCAAACAGTTGATATTAGTCGGGTTTAGCATATTCATGAATTAATATGCTGATAATATTTGAAATGGCTGCAGGATACAAATGATTGGTTTATTTATGCATTACAAACAGCCAAAAGCAATTTCTAATAATCGAATTAGTAAGTTCGGAAAGTTTTTGTCGTCACTCACCTTCGGCGAATCTCGACGGAATTCAAACACTGGAGAAAGGTTAGTATTTATTCATGTCCATTAATTTGTGTGTAAAGTACATTTAAAATGTCTACTTGTTATCCTAAAGCTTCGTTCGGAAGAAGCTCCGCCTTTGACGAATTTCTATTCAACAAAACGAACAAGATGCTCACTCAGAATGAAGTCAACTACATCTCTTTGAAGTCATTAAAAGCTATGAAACAAATCATTTTGAAATAGCCCTTAACCTATATTTTTGTATCATCACTTATGACTTCATCGCTCACATGGTGTTCATTCTAAGTCTTAATTTGTATGTTACAGGTTTGCAGGATACAAATGATTGGTTTATTTATGAATTACAAACTGTCAAAAGCAACTGCTAATAATCGAATTAGTAAGTTCGGATATGGATTTAATGAGAGGAAAGTTTTTGTCTTCACTCACCTTCGGCGAATCTCGACGGAATTCAAACACTGGAGAAAGGTCAGTATTTATTCATGTCCATTAATTTGTGTAAAGTACATTTAAAATGTCTACTTGTTATCCTAACGCTTCGTTCAGATGAAGCTCCGCCTATGACAAATTTCTATTCAACAAAACGAACAAGATGCTCACTCAGAATGAAGTCAACTACATCTCTTTAAGAAGTCATTAAAAGCTATGAAACAAATTATTTTGAAATAGCCCATAACCTATTTTTTATATTTTTGTATCATCACTTATGACTTCATCGCTCACATGATGTTCGTTTTAAGTCTTAATTTGTATGTTAAATATCACAATATTGAAAACAATTATAATGGGGCTACGTTACTTCAAAGCCAATCGTTTCAAAATTCAAGTAAAATTGTGTGATCTTGACGTTGTCCTTCTTTTTGAATACTCTACGATATAAGAAAGTTTCTTTTCACTAATATTTAGTGTAAATAATTAATATGATTCAAAAATATTTTCAGGCATGGCAAGATTTACGCTCAAAGGCCGAAATAAAGAATGCCTCCTTGAGGCGGCTTGTGGCCGAGACTAGAGGCGGACCACCGCCACCGGCACGCGGTGCCAGCAGCAGATGTGATGGGCTGATACTACAAGCGTCAACCCAGTGTGATTACAGTGTGGGCTGTACGGAGATCAACTTGGACTTTTCCTTTCTCGGAAGACCCCAGCCTGTTGCTGGCTGCAGCAGCTGACAGTCTGCCAAGGAGCCCTGGAGGTGCTCTTGAAGGCCACACCTCCCCTTGTGGAACCCCCTACCATTGATCCTCCACCCGTACAGACTCCGAGGTGTACTGAATCTCTTCAATACCCTCATTTTAAATTTAATTAAAACCAAAATCATACTCTATTGTCAGTACATGTATTCTTCTTCAGCTTATAATACAAAATATGTTGAAATAATTTCAATTGTAATTACAGTTTTTAGTTTTAGTTTTATCGTGGATAAATATAATATTTTTCTTTAAATTTAACATTGAAGATAATATTTAATAGGCAATATCAGACTTGTTTCTTATTCTTTAGCTTATAATACAAAATATGTTGAAATAATTTCAATTGTAATTACAGTTGTTAGTTTTATCGTGGATAAATATAATATTTTTCTTTAAATTTAACATTGAAGATAATATTTAATAGGCAATATCAGACTTGTTTCTTATTCTTTAGCTTATAATACAAAATATGTTGAAATAATTACAATTGTAATTAAACAACTGAAACTGTAATGTTTTCTGTGTTATACGATAAAAATTGGGATACTATCTAGAAGCAGATACGTTTTTAGATTTTCACGGGCAAAAGTATTTTCATTATTAGTTTTTGGGGTGTTACGCTTTGCGCTACCTCCTTTAGCCAACGTTTCGGACAGCGTTGCAGTGTCCATCATCAGGGCAGAGCCGGCAGATTAGACATATCTGCCCTGATAATGCAACGCTGTCCGAAACGTTGGCTAAAGAAGGAGGTAGCGCAACACGGCATAACACCCCAAAACTAATAACTAAAATATTTAGAAGATTTTTAGTTTTATCGTGGATAAATATAATGTTTTAATTTAAATTTAACAATGAAGATATTTAATAGACAATATCAGACTTGTTTATCATTCTTTAGCTTATAACACAAAATATGTTGAAATAATAATTGTAATTGAACAACTGAAACTGTAATGTTTTCTGCGCCATGTGATAAAAATTGTGATGCTATTTATTAGTAGCATTTTAATTTTATCGTGGATAAATATAATGTTTTCATTATCATCGTATCAGCGTAATGAATGAGAGTGTTTTATTTCTATCATGGATAAATATAATGTTTTACTACTTAACACCAGAGTTGTTTTTTAATTTACTAGAAAATATCATACTTGATTATTTCATCAGTGTACTAATTCTTTATTTTTAGCTTGTTTTACAAAATATATTGACATTGTACATTGAAAACTGTCTTGTTTCTATATTACTTGATAATAATTATAATATACTTAATATTAAATACATTTTTTAAGATCACACCATTGTTTTCTTACATTTTACATCACTATATTATCACAAAATATATAAAACCTTGTTGAAATTCACTTTTCAAATTACACAAATATACTGCATATGGGGCGAGACCCACCCACAAGAGTCTGGCGTCTACCGTTGGTGATGGGGCTTATTATTTTGTACAGCAACAACTTAGATGGTATTTTGTTGGCCTTAAATAAATCAGTTGGCTTGCAACCAAAATAAGGTGATGCTTTCAAAATTACTTATAATAATAAAAAAAACTGGGCGTACTGTACAGAGCCCGCAGATACTTTAATAGTACACAACTGCTAACCCTGCACAAATCACAAGTGCGCCCCACGGTTGAATTTGGCAGCCACCTCTGGTCTGGAGCTCCAAAATACCCTCGACTCTGTGCAAAAACGGGCGGTCCGCTTAATAGGTTCTCCCATCTTAACAGATGGATTGCAACCTTTAGAGTACAGGCGTCGGGTGGGAATGCTATCCTTGTTCTACCGGTATTACAATGGAAGATGCTCCGAGGATGATGATCCCTTCGGCACCGGTGCATAGTCGGGAAACATCTCAAACGCGTGCCCAACAAAATGTACACGGTTGACACTTGTCACATGAGAACGGGTCGCTTCTTCGACTCGTTCTTGTGTTTAACAGCTCGGCTGTGGAACGATTTGCCCGCCTCTGTTTTTCATCCTTCATACAACATGGGTCTCTTCAAGACCAATGTTCATTCCTTCCTCTCCTCAAAAAACCCTCCACACAGCATCCCAGATGACATAGGCCCTGAGGGAAATTATTTTCCTCAGGGCCTCCTGTGTGGAGTTAATGTAAAAAAAAAATCATGGGTATTGAAGTATTTGTTGTAACGATTTGTATTTGAAGTGTTTGTTATAACGCAGCTTCATGTAGCCTCACCCCTCACCTCACCACTCATTATTTGTGTGTGGCTAATATCATTTAATAATATGATCTAGACACTTTACAAATGATGTACAGTGAACAGAACAACAAAAGGATAAAAAGACTAGGTACTTAGTATAAACACAGAAATAATTTTGAACTATCCTATTTCGAACAGCTCTACCAGCCACTAAATCTTCTACCAGCCACTAAATCTGGGTTTCTAAACAGCCTCGGGCTCAAGTGGAGCCATTCCTCCAGCAATCAGCCCTAAATCTAGATTATGATCGGTCAGGTATTCTGGAAGATCAAATTTATCTTTTACACACATTTTGTGAAGCACCAAACATGCATTGATAAATAATCGAATTGATCTGACGAAACATTCTTGTCAGTCTCGAAACAGTTGTTTCTTGATAGTCGACATGTTTAATCAAGCCAACATCGCCGGTAAATCAGCCATTCTAAAATTGCAAAATGACTTTACAAAAATAGACGATGTCTCTGCGGGTGCGAAAGTTCGCGCGGGAAAACAATAATGCCAGATTTTGACAGCTAATTGCGTAGATACGCTAACAACCTACCACTCGCTGCCCGTTTCGACTGGTATACCCCACTCGTTGTTGTGTGGAATGACTTTTGACGTTTTGCGTCTAAGAATGTTCCTTCGACCAAGCTCAAGAATAACCAAGTCGACCAACGGACGTACTTTCGACGGCGATTACGAGCGACGACGCTTGGAGAATAGAGACCCTGGGTCTCTATTCTCCAAGTGTCGTCGCTCGTAATCGCCGTCGAAAGTACGTCCGTTGGTCGACTTGGTTATTCTTGAGCTTGGTCGAAGGAACATTCTTAGACGCAAAACGTCAAAAGTCATTCCACACAACAACGAGTGGGTGTATACCAGTCGAAACGAGCAGCGAGTGGTAGGTTGTTAGCGTATCTACGCAATTAGCTGTCAAAATCCGGCATTATTGTTTTCCCGCGCGAACTTTCGCACCCGCAGAGACATCGTCTATTTTTGTAGTCATTTTGCAATTTTAGAATGGCTGATTTACCGGCGATGTTGGCTTGATTAACCATGTCGACTATCAAGAAACAACTGTTTCGAGACTGACAAGAATGTTTCGTCAGATCAATTCGATTATTTATCAATGCATGTTTGGTGCTTCACAAAATGTGTGTAAAAGATAAATTTGATCTTCCAGAATACCTGACCGATCATAATCTAGATTTAGGGCTGATTGCTGGAGGAATGGCTCCACTTGAGCCCGAGGCTGTTTAGAAACCCAGATTTAGTGGCTGGTAGAGCTGTTCGAAATAGGATAGTTCAAAATTATTTCTGTGTTTATACCAAGTACCTAGTCTTTTTATCCTTTTGTTGTTCTGTTCACTGTACATCATTTGTAAAGTGTCTAGATCATATTATTAAATGATATTAGCCACACAAAAATAATGAGTGGTGAGGTGAGGGGTGAGGCTACATGAAGCTGCGTTATAACAAACACTTCAAATACAAATCGTTACAACAAATACTTCAATACCTATGATTTTTTTTTTTACATTAACTCCACACAGGAGGCCCTGAGGAAAATAATTTCCCTCAGGGCCTATGTCATCTGGGATGCTGTGTGGAGGGTTTTTTGAGGAGAGGAAGGAATGAACATTGGTCTTGAAGAGACCCATGTTGTAGGAAGGATGAAACACAGAGGCGGGCAAATCGTTCCACAGCCGAGCTGTTAAACACAAGAACGAGTCGAAGAAGCGACCCGTTCTCATGTGACAAGTGTCAACCGTGTACATTTTGTTGGGCACGCGTTTGGCATGTTTCCCGACTATGCACCGGTGCCGAAGGGATCATCATCCTCGGAGCATCTTCCATTGTAATACCGGTAGAACAAGGATAGCATTCCCACCCGACGCCTGTACTCTAAAGGTTGCAATCCATCTGTTAAGATGGGAGAACCTATTAAGCGGACCGCCCGTTTTTGCACAGAGTCGAGGGTATTTTGGAGCTCCAGACCAGAGGTGGCTACCAAATTCAACCGTGGGGTGCACTTGTGATTTGTGCAGGGTTAGCAGTTGTGTACTATTAAAGTATCTGCGGGCTCTGTACAGTACGCCCAGTTTTTTTTATTATTATAAGTAATTTTGAAAGCATCACCTTATTTTGGTTGCAAGCCAACTGATTTATTTAAGGCCAACAAAATACCATCTAAGTTGTTGCTGTACAAAATAATAAGCCCCATCACCAACGGTAGACGCCAGACTCTTGTGGGTGGGTCTCGCCCCATGTGCAGTATATTTGTGTAATTTGAAAAGTGAATTTCAACAAGGTTTTATATATTTTGTGATAATATAGTGATGTAAAATGTAAGAAAACAATGGTGTGATCATAAAAAATGTATTTAATATTAAGTATATTATAATTATTATCAAGTAATATAGAAACAAGACAGTTTTCAATGTACAATGTCAATATATTTTGTAAAACAAGCTAAAAATAAAGAATTAGTACACTGATGAAATAATCAAGTATGCTATTTTCTAGTAAATTAAAAAACAACTCTGGTGTTAAGTAGTAAAACATTATATTTATCCATGATAGAAATAAAACACTCTCATTCATTACGCTGATACGATGATAATGAAAACATTATATTTATCCACGATAAAATTAAAATGCTACTAATAAATAGCATCACAATTTGTATCACATGGCGCAGAAAACATTACAGTTTCAGTTGTTCAATTACAATTATTATTTCAACATATTTTGTGTTATAAGCTAAAGAATGATAAACAAGTCTGATATTGTCTATTAAATATCTTCATTGTTAAATTTAAATTAAAACATTATATTTATCCACGATAAAACTAAAAATCTTCTAAATATTTTAGTTATTAGTTTTGGGGTGTTATGCCGTGTTGCGCTACCTCCTTCTTTAGCCAACGTTTCGGACAGCGTTGGATTATCAGGGCAGATATGTCTAATCTGCCGGCTCTGCCCTGATGATGGACACTGCAACGCTGTCCGAAACGTTGGCTAAAGGAGGTAGCGCAAAGCGTAACACCCCAAAAACTAATAATGAAAATACTTTTGCCCGTGAAAATCTAAAAACGTATCTGCTTCTAGATAGTATCCCAATTTTTATCGTATAACACAGAAAACATTACTGTTTCAGTTGTTTAATTACAATTGTAATTATTTCAACATATTTTGTATTATAAGCTAAAGAATAAGAAACAAGTCTGATATTGCCTATTAAATATTATCTTCAATGTTAAATTTAAAGAAAAATATTATATTTATCCACGATAAAACTAAAACTAACAACTGTAATTACAATTGAAATTATTTCAACATATTTTGTATTATAAGCTAAAGAATAAGAAACAAGTCTGATATTGCCTATTAAATATTATCTTCAATGTTAAATTTAAAGAAAAATATTATATTTATCCACGATAAAACTAACAACTGTAATTACAATTGAAATTATTTCAACATATTTTGTATTATAAGCTAAAGAATAAGAAACAATTCTGACATTGCCTATTAAATATTATCTTCAATGTTAAATTTAAAGAAAAATATTATATTTATCCACGATAAAACTAAAACTAACAACTGTAATTACAATTGAAATTATTTCAACATATTTTGTATTATAAGCTGAAGAAGAATACATGTACTGACAATAGAGTATGATTTTGGTTTTAATTAAAATTTAAAATGAGGGTATTGAAGAGATTCAGTACACCTCGGAGTCTGAACGGGTGGAGGATCAATGGTAGGGGGTTCCACAAGGGGAGGTGTGGCCTTCAAGAGCACCTCCAGGGCTCCTTGGCAGACTGTCAGCTGCTGCAGCCAGCAACAGGCTGGGGTCTTCCGAGAAAGGAAAAGTCCAAGTTGATCTCCGTACAGCCCACACTGTAATCACACTGGGTTGACTGCTTGTAGTATCAGCCCATCACATCTGCTGCTGGCACCGCGTGCCGGTGGCGGTGGTCCGCCTCTAGTCTCGGCCGCAAGCCGCCTCAAGGAGGCATTCTTTATTTCGGCCTTTGAGCGTAAATCTTGCCATGCCTGAAAATATTTTTGAATCATATTAATTATTTACACTAAATATTAGTGAAAAGAGACTTTCTATATCGTAGAGTATTCAAAAAGAAGGACAACGTCAAGATCACACAATTTTACTTGAATTTTGAAACGATTGGCTTTGAAGTAACGTAGCCCCATTATAATTCTTTTCAATATTGTGATATTTAACATACAAATTAAGACTTAAAACGAACATCATGTGAGCGATGAAGTCATAAGTGATGATACAAAAATATAAAAAATAGGTTAAGGGCTATTTCAAAATAATTTGTTTCATAGCTTTTAATGACTTCTTAAAGAGATGTAGTTGACTTCATTCTGAGTGAGCATCTTGTTCGTTTTGTTGAATAGAAATTTGTCATAGGCGGAGCTTCATCTGAACGAAGCGTTAGGATAACAAGTAGACATTTTAAATGTACTTTACACAAATTAATGGACATGAATAAATACTGACCTTTCTCCAGTGTTTGAATTCCGTCGAGATTCGCCGAAGGTGAGTGAAGACAAAAACTTTCCTCTCATTAAATCCATATCCGAACTTACTAATTCGATTATTAGCAGTTGCTTTTGACAGTTTGTAATTCATAAATAAACCAATCATTTGTATCCTGCAAACCTGTAACATACAAATTAAGACTTAGAATGAACACCATGTGAGCGATGAAGTCATAAGTGATGATACAAAAATATAGGTTAAGGGCTATTTCAAAATGATTTGTTTCATAGCTTTTAATGACTTCAAAGAGATGTAGTTGACTTCATTCTGAGTGAGCATCTTGTTCGTTTTGTTGAATAGAAATTCGTCAAAGGCGGAGCTTCATCCGAACGAAGCTTTAGGATAACAAGTGGACATTTTAAATGTACTTTACACACAAATTAATGGACATGAATAAATACTAACCTTTCTCCAGTGTTTGAATTCCGTCGAGATTCGCCGAAGGTGAGTGACGACAAAAACTTTCCGAACTTACTAATTCGATTATTAGAAATTGCTTTTGGCTGTTTGTAATGCATAAATAAACCAATCATTTGTATCCTGCAGCCATTTCAAATATTATCAGCATATCAATTCATAAATATGCTAAACCCGACTAATATCAACTGTTTGACGTTTGACATTCACACCATAGAAATCTCAAAAACATCAAGAACATAGACAATATTCACAGGGCTGCCAATATAATCATCTCTTCGATCGTTCGACGTTCAAGAATACGTAAAATTGAAGGATTCGACAAAGTTGGTCGCGACGACGAGTAATTTTTGGTCGCTGCGAGGCGCATAACGAGTAACGTTTGATCGTTTGCTCGGGAATAGAGACCCAGAGCTGGTCACTTAGGGTTACACCAAGCATATCAATGGAGGGCCTGTTCGGAAGATTGCTTCCGTTGAAAGAGACTAGATTTTCATTGCGATCCCTTTTAGACGTAATCAGACAAGATTGGGTCTTTGAAACATTAAATTCAACGAGATTATTTTTACCCCAAGAGAAAACACTCTCGAGGTAACCGTCCATTCTTTGCTTCAAAGCCTTACGAGCTGTTGGAGTTTGTGAGCCCTTTGGGGGTTTGTCAAACAAAAAGCTATCATGAACTGTACTGTCATCCGCGTAACAGTGAATTGGTGCACATGACAAAAGGTCGTTGATGTGCAACAAAAACAGAGTTGGAGACAGAACCGATCCCTGCGGGACGCCGGCATTTATCGAGTGAGAGGAAGAGGTGAAACCATCGACTACCGTCTGAATCGACCTCTCCCTCAAGAAGTCGGCAATCCACGTACACAAGGATGCGGGAAGTCCGTAAGAATGCAGTTTGTTGACAAGTCCTCGGTGCCAAACCCGGTCAAAGGCCTTGGATATGTCCAGTGCAACCGTTTGGGTCTCACCGAAACGTTCCAGGCATCGCCCCCAAACATGCGTCACATACGCGAGAAGATCACCGCACGAGCGGTTCCGCCGGAATCCGTATTGACGGTCGTTAATAATTTTGTTCTTCTCGAGGTATGTGAGCAGTTTGTCGTTGATCACACGTTCCATCACCTGCTGACTAATATCTATGAGAATCAATGTGTTGACGAATATCTACAGCACTGGCAGAGTTTGGATTTGCAATTATGTATGGCATATTGGAATAACGTAATATTGCGTATGCAGTTTAAAAAACTTAATTTTTGTAAGTATGTATGTAAAAATCCCTAATATCGGACTATTGGACACATTTAGCTGATTAGTCCAACCTACGCTCTGTAGATATTAGTTCAACCTACGCTCTGTAGATATTAGTCAACACTGGGACCGTTATAGATATTCGTCCGACCTCAGCTCTGTAGATATTAGTCAACACTCTGAAGTTCATAGATATTAGTTCAACATATGAGCTGTAGATATTCGTCCGACATACAGGCTGTAAATATTAGTATCTGGAGTCTTTTTTCCAACCCCTTATTTATAAGTTATAAGGTTATAAGTCAAAATAACGGAAATCGTTGAATATTTTATCGTAGCAAATTCTTAAAAGTCTCTTTTCTAGACCAGAAATTTAATCGATGGCTATAAACTGAAATGTTTATGAAATCAATGTAAGATCTACAATACATAGTTCTTGTTGTTGATACACTTCTCAAATAATAACCCAACACTGAATTATTAACAGTTTTATCAACGAACTGAATTATTAACATCAATTAGTATGAATCTTTTGCATAAGTATATGTGTTGAATACAGTAGTTTTTTTTAGAATGATATTAATTTTTATCTACGAATCTATTGAGCTCGAGGCCCCTTCCGCCCCTAGAGTCAGTAATAAAATTATTCAAGATAGATATAATTGCTTTATGCTTTGTAGCGATTTTTTGATCCTAGACAAGATATTGCTTTCTTCGATAAACTATTCAAGCTTTGACGTGTTTAGTTAAATTAGTTAAATAAAGATGGTGGTGATCCTCGAAGTTAGTTTTAAATTAAAATTGGGTGTTTTTTTGTTATTAGTTTTTGGGGTATTATGCCGTGTTGCACTACCTCCTTCTTTAGCCAACGTTTCGGCTTGTCCGAAACGTTGGCTAAAGAAGGAGGTAACGCAACACGGCATAATACCCCAAAAACTAATAACAAAAATATTTTTGGCCGTGAAAATCTAAAATCGTATCTAAAATTGGGTCGTTGTTGACGTTGCATTTGAGTGTAATAGATGTAATTTTGATCAACATTATTTATTGCATGTGGCCAAAACATCATTCGATTATTTCAAGTGTTCAAAAACGCCCCGCTCTCGAAAAGTTCGCAGTTCTCACTATTTTTATTAAGTGCTGAAAGCAGCTGAAAGTGTGGATGAACTATTACATCGGTCATCATGAAACGAAAACTTCAATGTCAGAAAATCAGTGTTGCCAACTTAACGGATTTCCCGTCATATCTGGCGGATTGGAGTGTCCCGAAACGGGAAAATTTTGTGTATAACGGAATTTACAGTATGACGGATTTTCTGGCGGATTCGAAAAAAGTGACAAATTACATACTTTTATAGGCGAAAGTCGCCTATATTTATAGATTTATGGAGAAATTTTGATCCCTGAAATTCTCTAGCCACCCCGCTCCCCCAGAATGGACGAAAATTTGTGTATCTGACGGATTTCTGACCGTTGATCCGTCACGATTTAGCGGGAACAGAGATTTCGAGTTGGCAACACTGCAGAAAATGCATAATTTTGGTTTCCCTTTTCGCATTTTTTAGATTGAATGAGTAATATTATAGTTATCTTCAAAGCGAAAGATAAAATGAGTTAGAGTTGCGTTGCGCTCAAGGAACAAGGAACCCATCACCTTTATTTCTGAAACAATGCGGAATGCTCATGACAATATTGCTCCAATTAATATTTCGATTCAAAGAAACGAATAATTAAAAACTTCGAATTTAAATCCTAATTATGGAGATTATTTTGTCTCTAATTTGTTGAATCATATCAGATAAACCAAAAGCGAATAAAATAACTGGCATTACACCAATGCATTTAGAAAAGCCTATTATTATTATCAAGGTAGGTATGTGCTTCTAAAATTAAGCACAAAAAACGTTGTCATGCGCTATGTCAATACCGTTGTCAAATTGAAAACGCTACGTGCGGATCTTGAAAGCTTCACTTGTAATATTTATTGACCATTTTCAACAGTTTCTAACATTTTCCGACATTTTATACAAGGAAAATTTCCCTCCATTTAAAAATAATCGAAATAAAGCCGATGCAAATACGTTTGGCAACGATGTATAAATTTAATCAAGCATGTGGCTAAGTTATAAATGAAAAATACACTATGGATGTGTAATGAACATCATTATTAGTTGACGGGGAATAAGATTGATTAAGTAGAATTGAAATAAGCGAGTATTTGATTCATGATGGCATAAAAGAATAAATGAAATTAATATAACAGTATCCTTTACTCCTCGTAGTGTCCGTTTACATTTTTGCCAATGGCGCGAAATGCGTCACGAAAAAGGAGGGCTGCTATTGGCCGATACGAGCACTATTCTAAAATCCACCCATTTCACAATACTGCTATGTTGTCACATCTGCACTCTGGAAAAGGCTGATTGCAGGTAAATATTGTCATCTCTCACTTTGTATTTTATTTAATATGTAATAAGAATTGAATAGTTCAATGAAGAGCTGTTGATTTATATTCTAAATTGTTTCGTGCTTTTACTGGATAGATCGCGCACCGAGTTTATACAGCATTCGTAATATTTTCTCCAACTTATTCAGGGTCCGTCGTGTTAAAAGTGAATTCAGTAGGAAAGACGCGATACACGCGATCGCGATTGTTATAAACTTGAAACAATATTTGAATTATTTAGATTACGGAAGTAACCAAGTCGAAGAAGAGCTTGCGAATAAACAGTTTGGTGTATTTAGATTCGATTAAATCGAAGTATTAATAATAAATTTTCATTTTGTACGAAATAAATGTTTACGAAAGTATCCTAGTATCGCGAATTTGCCCGAGTTTTGATGGATGATGTATTATAATATATCTCACTTTTCTGTATTTCTGAATAACAGCGCAGATATTATCTGTCAAATACTCGTGGATTGGTACGAAAATGTCGACAACTTTATTTAATCGGATCAAAAACAAGTAATTTGGGAAATAGTTTTAATTGGTGTAATATTTTGAATGCGAATTCTCCATTTGTACGGTAATTTTTCCATCATATTTTTTGTATTACTTTACGTATTGCAACATCACACAAAGTACATGTTAATAATTATAATAGATTTAAATCACTTTCATGTCAGGGTTTAAAATATTGCTTTATATATGACAAATGTCACTACATTTGGTATTTCCGTTTTTCCATATTATTTATTATTCAATGCAAATATTAATTGTGAGCTTGTTTGTATTTTGCAGTTAAAAAAGAAACTATGTAATATGAATTCCCAACATATTATGAAGGAAGGAAAAAACATTCATCCTGGATATCCACTGCAGTTGAATTTTCCTGTCAATCCTAATGTGGGATCTGTTGCATCGCTAAATATCCCCGTGTCAAGCACCCACTTACCAATTCAGCTATCTGGAAGTCAACCATTACAGATAATTTCAACTCCTAGTAATGTTCCTGTGCAGCTTCCTTCTGGAGGAACCATCAGTGTGCCATTGCACCTCGGCCAACCTTCCGGAAATATTCAGTTAGCGCCATCTATGCCATTGCTGTCCGGTCCGAGTTCTCAACCAGGATTACATGGATCTGTGCTTCAGTTTAACATGGGTGGTCCACAGAACTCCAACCGAATGCTGGCGCAGGGGGTACAGAACACGGACAAGGTTGTGGAATATCAAAATATAATTCAAGAACATAATCCCGTGCAAATAAAACTACAAGGAGTGAATGGACCTGTCACATCAGCATTGCAACTGCAAATGCAGAATTCTTCAATTGGACCGTTGTCACATGTGCAAGTTCCCACTTCCGCTAATAACATCCAGGTCAGGGGACCAACCCGACCCATGCCACACGTGGTCTACATCCAGACTCCTTCCGGACTAAAGCCTGTCACCAGCGCAGAGATCACAAACACCAGCACTTCCCTGAACCCTCAGCAAATAATTGTGCGACGTCCGGTGAGTGATATTTATTTTACATTATGGTTAATTTATAACTCAATGTAGTGTTTATGTATCAGTGGTTTGTTTGCCTTCAGATTATTTGCTGACTTACATGTATTGTTCAATGATTTTGTTGAACTAGTTACCATTGCATCATTCCATGCTTACGGTAGCATTGTGGTCATTGGTAAAGTTATATTATTATTAATTGTTTTCCAACGATTTCGATGAACACATTCATTAGAATTGTAACTTGTGCATTGTGAGGATAAACTACTTGTGGTAGAAATTTTATGAAAGGTATTATCTTTTTGCTTTTCATGTACATTTTTATGCGTAGTTGTTTTTATAACATCAAAATAATAATAAGTAATTTATATGACACCTTATAATTAGTCCAGTGACCCAAATAAACAAATAATTTTGAACCAAACTTAATCTATCTTAAATTTACGGGATAGCTAAGAACTTATGTTTAGTGATTTACAACTAATGACTAATTTTTTGGGTTATAGTGAGTTAGTCAATTTCTAGCCACCTTCGTTTGATTTAACAATATTTAATCTATTATTATATGTTTATATTTTAGGTAACATCCGGTAATGCGATACAAATTATATCATCAGTCAACGTCACACCTAAATTCAGTACAACATCAAAAGCAATATCCAAGAGTTCAATATTGGCTCCGAATATTTCCAGCCAATCCATTGTTATTCAGAAATCGAAGCCAATTCCTCAAAGTCCAGTCAGCATTGCCATCTCGGGTACAAAACATACTCTAGCGACCTATAATAAACCTTCCCCCGTGGCTAAAGTTCAAGAAAGCCAGTCCATCTTGGTGAGCTCAAATGCGCCTCCTTCTGCTACTGCTAATCAAAAATTCTTTTTGACACCGAAGAATGTTCCGAAAATTTCTCAGAATACCAAGTATAATTACCCAACCGCAATAGCTGCAAAAGGTCCGGTAATTAACTTTCAGATTGCGAATGGTCAGTTGCAGGATCCTCAGGGTAACGTCACTGTGATGCAGGACCCGTCTGCCTTTACTAGTCCAACCAGCGAGATACCGCCCCTCCTACCCATCAGTAAGAACATTGCTATGCCAAGTAGTGTCACTTTGACTAACGCCGCCGTACACACGCCGAGCTCGGTCACAGATACTTCTTTCAGCGCTTCTCTTCCAACCAACGATAACACTTTTCCCACTTCCATTCCCGGGTCGAGGGCCGAGCTGATAGGAGAGAAGGAATACGCTCTGTCTATTCCCGAGTCCAACACCTCCTTGAATGATGACATGTACACGGTGTCTATTACCGAGGACAATGATTGTTTGCCGGAGAACTATACTATCTCCATCACAGAGAAGGGGAATACTTTACTGGGGAACAACCTGACCAGCGTTGAAGCAGTTCTGCAGGAAGTGGAATGTAACTTGTCCTCTCCGGGCCCCACCATTTTGAGGAGATCAAATTCTGATAGTATTGACAAAAAGATAATCTTGAATGAGAAACGGAGAATTTCTTTGTGCTCCGAAGACAAAAAGTGCAATGATGATATTGAGAATAAAATTGAGAAGGCGAAGATAAAATTATTCAATCAGAATTTGACCATATTAAACAAACCGATACTGGAAAGAGTTGAAGAGAGCAAGCTGCCCTCTTTATTTTGCGAGGAAAAGTTTGATCACGAAGTAGAAATCAAAGTCGTTGAAAAACCCAAACCGGAGCCCCCCATTAAGAACAATGGGTTTTCGAATTTGGTACGCAATCCTCAAATAAATAAAGATCGGCGAAAGAGCCGTCTCTCGGCAGACACTCATAATGTCACTCAAAATAATAATGTGGATAAAATGAGTGACAAAGCTGTCTTTCAATTTCCACATCTAAACAAAGACACTTCTAAAACGGACTTTCTTACCGAAGAGGACTCCCTGGGACTGCAGTGGAAGAATGATATTGCATTACTCAATGGAAGCTGCTTACAGTTTCATACCAATGAGTTTGGCCTTATTGATATAATAGACGCCAAAGATAGTGCGATATCTTTGACCAAATACCACGCTCCCTTGAAACAGAGGATAAACCGGGACAAGAAGCCCTCGTCCCCCGAGGACCTGTATTGCTGTGATGGCTGCGGCTGCCACGGAATGGCCGCCGAGTTCATAACTCCCAACTTCTGCAGCCACACTTGCCAACGGAACTTTAGGAAAAATCACAACACCAAAAAGGAACGGGAAACATTTGATTTCAGAAAGAAGCGAAGGCAGAAGAAAACGCTGATTCAAAAACTCAAACCCAATGAACATTCCAACAGCCTCAGTGAGAATAATGCTGCCACCGAGGAATCAAAATTACTAGAATCTATTTCGTCCGATGTGACAATCACCACCACCCCTATACACGCTGTAAAGCCCAACAGTGCGGAGGCTAATAAGACTCCGGTTTGGAAGTGCGACAAGGTTGGATTCTCGTGGCTGAAATATCTAGAATATTACAAGGGTAAAGCGGCACCTCCCAACTTATTCCGAGAAAAGGAAAGTTTGACTAATAAGAACTTCTTTAAGATCGGCATGAAGGTAGAGGCGATAGACCCCGTCCATCCTTCGCTGTTTGCTGTGGTCACCATTACAGAGGTTCAGGGCTACAGGCTGAAGTTGCACTTTGATGGCTATCACGAGGACTACGACTTCTGGGTGAACGCCGACTCTTGCGATATCTTCCCTCCGGGATGGTGTGAGAAGAACGGCCGGGTTCTCAGGCCTCCCATGGGATTCACTCCCAGCTGCTTTTCTTGGCCTCTTTATCTGAAGCAAGTTAGAGCTATTGCAGCACCTAAGAACTTGTTTGCACACGTTTCAACTTCTGTAAGTATTTTTTAAATTAAATGTTTCCATTTAAAAAAAAAATTTGTTTGCATGTATATGTGTGGTTGATTTAATTAATTAGTCTATTGACTCAATAGTGATAAAATTTATTTATTGATACATTTTATTACACAGTAAGGTGGGCTTATCAGACGGTAATTTTTACCAAACTCCCCACAGTCTTTATACAGGATTAAAATTAATATAGCATGAAATATCTAAACACTATGAAACAACCAGCCCATGATGAAATTTTTATTTTATTTATTTCATGCAAAAAAATAAAATTGATAGATTTTTTAATATTATTTCACCCTCCATGCTAGGGATGTCCCTGTGTTATGGCGGGTGAAGTTTACAGGTTGGAATTGTATGGTATGCTTGATAATCACAGTAATTAGATTAAACATTTCAGATGAACTTATAAATATTTTATATCTTAATTAAATAATTATATTAGGAAAACTGGATAGGGATTGTGGGGAATGTATGAGGGGAGATTAAGTGGTTCAAGTGTAAAATGTGTGATTGCGGATGAAATGATCCATAGCCAAAAGACATATGAATATATATAGACCTGCCCTAAGTGATAAAAGCGTATTATATCCCCCTCCCTATACTGGCTCCTTGGAACCGGCTGGGCTTGCGAGAGCCCCGCCTGAATCTAAGAAATGTGACGTCATTATTCTTGTCCAGACCAGCGTCGAGCTCGCATTTTACGAAATAACACGGCAAAAATGCTAGCTTGTGCTATACATTACACCCTAAAATATGTCAATCTTAACGAATGTGGGCGGTTCTCCAGTGTGCTCGTCGCTGGTTACAGGGGGTAAGTAAATTATGAAACATTTGTTAGGCTGGGGTTAGACTCGTAATTAAACTTTACGTATTACATAAGATTTTGACAGGTCACTCACAGGAGCGTTCACATAAGCATCCGACTTTTGGTAATTAATGATCACGGAAGTTGTTCGGAAGTTCGTTTACTTCTGTAAATTTATTTGCGGTAAGATGGCTTCCTGTCAACAACGACCTGCTACTGTCAAATTTACGCAATTTCGTCAATAAAGACGAAAAGGCCCAAATAAAGTATTGAAATAGATTTTGGCTTTAATTAAACAATTCTTCACGCACTTTTGTGCCGTCAAAGGTGACAATTAATTTCGTTTCATCCGAATGACGGCTACCTGACATCTGCTGACAGCAACCGACTTCGAATTCAAAATTTCAAACACGTAAATGTTAAAAACAGAAACATTAAGATTGGAAGGGATTGGACCGATAATTGAATAGAAGGATGCTTATTTTCCAGAAAACTTAAATAAGTGGAAATAAATACTAGTTTTGTAGGAAAAAAATCCTACGAAAACAATTGTCTTTTAATTTTTGACATTCGCAACGGCGCATTTCGGAACTATTTCTTCGGCAAGTTTCTTATCTTATCAAACTGATTTCATAAGCTGTAAGAAGGCTAGAAATTTGCGCGGGCGCGATTAAACCTGTCAAAAAACTTCCGAAAGAATAAGTTCTGTAACTTGCTATAAATTACGTTAAGTGACTTTTGGTGTCATTTACATTGGTAATTTGGCAATAAATCGCTTACAAGAGCGATTTGCAGGAAAAAATTTACGAGTCTAATCCCAGCCTTAAAGTGTCTTAACTAAATACGGCAACAAAATATTCATATGTGAAAAGTTGCGAACTTTACTTTGCCGTATTTGGACTTCGCAAATATGCTAATAACGTGGCGAGCAATTCGCGCTCCCACGTAAAAGGTCTATTCATTCAAAAGCAGATTTTACTTTTAAGAACTAAATGGTGATATTATAATGCGAGATGCCTATATACTGTCGGATTGATTTTTTAACGAATCACAGTCATCTTACCCCTCTTCGTACCGCCATAGTTGATTTTTCCCCTCATCTGTATGTTCTCGTCTATTAAATTTGGATGTCTATGTCCATAGACGGCCGGCGTAGTGCAGCGGTAAGGCGCTTGACTCGCATTCCGAAGGTCGCGGGATCGAATCTCGGCGTGGCAAATAAATTTTATTTGATTAATTTGTGTATTTCACAATTTATTAATTAAAAATAATACATAGTATATTTGCGGCACGTTCCAGAGTGGAAGATACTCTCAGTATCGCCCTGGTGTAAGACCACCATTCAGAATTGAAACTTTGCTTGAAATGGCTTTTAGCCATGTTTGGTGACCAGATCTGAATAGCCTGGTACTTCCCCACCTTCCTCTTCCCTATCTCCTTCCCTCCTAACCACCTTCAGCCTCACAACATACCCCAATTGGGGATGCCATAGTCTCATTGGCTCCAGATGGGAGCAGTACAGTGGGTAAGACTCTTGACTCACAATCGACGACCTCCGTAGTACAGTGGGTAAGACTCTTGACTCACAATCCGGAGGTCGCGGGTTCGAACCCGGCATGCGCAAATAAATTTTATTTGATTAATTTGTGTTATTTCACAATTAATTCATTGAAAATAATATATAATATATTTGCGGCATGTTCCAGAGTGGAAGATACTATCAGTATCGCCCTGGTGTAAGACCACCATTCAGAATTGAAACGTTGCTTGAAAATGGCCTTAGTCGTGTTTAGTGACCAGATCTGAATAGCCAGGTACTTCCCAACCTTCCTCTTCCCCACCTCCTTCCCCTCCCCACTATCTTCAGCCTCACAACATACCCCAATTGGGGATGCCATAGTCTCACTGGCTCCAGACGGGAGCAGTTGAGATTCTTGTGCGGTATTCACTGTAAAAAAAAAAAAAAAAGTTGGGTCTCTTGTGCGGTATTCATGTAAAAAAAAAATATAGCGTTATTTGTGATTTAAAAACAAGGAGTTGGGATTCGGTTTTTAAGTTATCGGGGAGAAGGTTGAAGATTTTAAGAGCTCTCTCTCTCTCTGGTTTCAATCCTGGGATTGGTTTGCAGCAATTTCATCTATTCGTTTCTTCCACTCTTCCCTGTCTTGTGCGGCTCTTTTGAATTCTGCATATGATAAGCAGCGCACGTCCACCAGCAGGTCCTCCAGGTACTCTCGGCGTGGGCGTCCCCTAGCGTTTGTCCCCTCGGTCATTAAGAGCTAGGTAGGTGAATTCTCTTTGTGCTGTTATAGTATGTAGTTTAGGTATATTGTAGTGAATAATTATAACAGAACTTGAATAGAACTTTCACAAGACTTGAATATTAAGAGGGCATTACCAGAGAAAACCAGAAATATGTCATTTTCAAATCAGATTTTAGACGTATTGACTCTTTTCCACAAAAAATTATAAATGGATTTCAAAAGATTGTTCTTTTATCTAGCATTCGCATGTAATAAATTTTGAGAATTTTTTTAAATTTTTAGTATAGTAAGTTATTATTTTTAATTTATAAACTAACGTTTTAGACAAGATTTTTATGCATAGCACAAAGGGTAACAATTATTATAAGCAATAATTATCAGCCTGAAACACTCATCAACATTGAAAAATCTTCCGAGAAAAGATACTTGCCGCCAACGGGACTTGAACCCGTGTCCTTCTGATTGCCGGTCAGCTGCTCTTGTCCACTGAGCTATGGGGGCTTATCAAATACCTGCCAAATAATTCAATATATACTAGTGTTTCATTCAACAATTACTGCTTATTATATTTTTTCCACCTGAAAACAACCAACTTTATTTTTGCGAGAGAAACATTGTAAGTGTTAAATCCCTCAGGTTTTCAGGTGGAAAAAATATAAAAAAAAAAAAAACCAAAAAAATATAATAAGTAGTAATTGTTGAATGAAACACTAGTATATATTGAATTATTTGGCGGGTATTTGATAAGCCCCCATAGCTCAGTGGTCAAGAGCAGCTGACCGGCAATCAGAAGGACACGGGTTCATGTCCCGTTGGCGGCAAGTATCTTTTCTCGGAAGATTTTTCAATGTTGATGAGTGTTTCAGGCTGATAATTAGTGCTTATAATAAGTATAGTAAGGTTATTCCATAGGTCGTTGGCAGATTTGTTAAATTTCCAAAAAAGATTTTGTATTATACCACACCCATTTCAAATAATATAATCATGCAGTAAAATAAATCAATACATTATCTAGCAAATGCATGTTTTAGAATTTTAATTTTAGTTTCAATAAAATCATAAAAAAATATGTACGTACATGTATTTCTTGACGAAAATTGGTCCATTTGTGTATTTATTTGCGCACTTACAAACTAATATATTTCAGATTTTTTTAACATTCTTATTAAATTTAGACATTATTGAAAAATGATAAATACTTATAATCAAAAAATAACTACAAAAAGTACATTATTTTAAAAGTTTTATCATCACGCCTTTCAGCATTTTCGGATGAAGGTATAAATTAAAGCTAATTTGAATTGAAATAAATTCGATATTGAGTTAAAATTTAAAAAAGCTGGTACGGAGAATAATTAATCTTTCTCATTGTAACCACCCTGCACGATAGTAAGAACAACATTCGACGAAATGTGGATTTTCGTCCGCTGGCTGGTTAAACGCTCTTAAGTTTGAAATTTGATGAATTGCTCAAACTGTGAAATAATTCATCCTAGGTAACCAATGGCCGCCGTGGTCCAGGGGTAAGGATCACAATCTGAAGGTCGTGGGATCGAATCCCGGCATGCGCAAATAAATTTTATTTCATTTATATGTGTTATTTCACAATTAATTCATTTAATAATACATAGTATAGTTGCGGCAGTTCCAGAGTTCTCAGTATCGCCCCGGTGTAAGACCACCATTCAGAATTGAAATTTTGCTTGAAATGGCTTTGGCCATGTTTGGTGACTAGATCTAAATAGCCGGGTACTTCCCCACTTTCCTACTCCCCATCTCCTTCCCCTCCCCCCCAAAAAAACCAATCTTGAATAGACAGATGAATAGAAGGAGTTTTACACTTAGTTTGATATTTTTAATGGTTTTGGATGTAAGTACATAAATAATAACAACCTCGAAACTGATTGCAATTTATCTCATTCAAACTTTTGTTTTTTTTCCAGGTTCAGAAATTTAGTCCTAGTGGATTCCGAATTGGCTTAAAGCTAGAAGCCGAGGACAGGAAGAACTCTCTGACTTGCGTGGCCACAGTAGCCGATGTCATGGAGAACCGAGTGTTGATTCACTTTGACAGTTGGGACGATATATACGATTACTGGGTGGACCCCACCTCCCCGTACATCCACCCCGTGGGCTGGTGTGATGAGCACGGTTACAGTCTTACCCCGCCTAACAGTGAGCAAACATTACATTATTACATACAGCTGGTACCCGCTACCCGCCATGCGTTGCAATGCATTCAATTGATTCTCCCTGCATGTCCTTTTCCTTGCGTTCCCGTTCCCCTCCACCTTCCCCCTCCCCCTTCCCTCATCTCTTCCCTCTCCGCGAACCCCACTTTCCTCCTGCCTTTCCTCCCTGCCGCTAAAATATATGAAATACACACATTTTCATTTATACAAATTTCATAACGCCAGAGCTTACCATTATATACAGCCTATGTTACTCGCTGATAATGTAGCTTTCTATTGGTGAAAGAATTTTTAAAATTGGTTTAGTGGTTTAGGCGTGAAAGCGTAACAAACAAGCACGCGCACTTTCACATTTATAATATTAGTATGGATTGATTGTAAAGCATTATTTCGGTCAAAGTCTTCTTGGATTGTGGCAGTTCATTTTGGTTCTGCTACTTTTTATCCCGCGACAAAATATCCCCGAAAAAATATCTTACAGGCAAAACATCCCCCGACAAAATACCTACTAAAACCTAACCTAACCTAACTTAACAAAAAAATGAGGCACAAATAATACAGACATCCCGTAAAGACAATAAATTATTTTTATCTGTATTGTTTTTGTCCCATTTTACTATTTTGTTATCTGTATTATTTTTGTCCCATTTTACTATTTTTTACCAATAATTTATTGTCTTAACAGAATGGGTGTACATTTTTTTGTTAGGTTAGGTTAAGTTTTAGTAGATATTTTGTTTGGGGGAGGTTTTGTCATTAGGATATTTTTTTAATTTTATTTCCGCGCATTACCTTTCATTTTGTCCTATTTTAGTTTTTCTTTTTATATTAATTCATTTCACTGTTAAACAGATTTCTTGTGGTAAATATTGTACAGAAAACAATATTAATTTCAACAAGAAATTATAAAATCATTTAATTGACAGATTGTAAAAGATGACTTTAAATTGTTGACCGAACCATAAAACGGGCCAGACTGACTGGTACGCTGTCTATGCCTATATTCATTGTTGGATGAAGACTAATTCAAAATAATTAATAATTAAATTGGATCAAAGAATGGATAGAGTAGATAGTTCACGACTTTTAGTATTAATACTAGCGCATACCCATGTAAAATCATGGGATATTATAATTATAGGATTTGTGAAGCTAAAAATATTTGTAAAATATTTTCCTCAGGATCTTTCAAAAACAGATATGTATTTATATTTTTTGTTGAGAAATCAAAGAGATGTTGGAAATTTACCTTTTGAATTAACACAAAAATTTAAAACCCTGAAGAAGTCAGCTTTGCTGATGAAACATGTCGGTTTTTGTAAATAATTAAGTGGTTAATACAAAGTTATCTATTAATTTGAACAAAAATTTAAACAAAATGTATCCTCAATTCAAATATAGAATTATTATTAAAATATAATAATTCCCTACCTAATTAAGAGGTAACCGGGCGGCTTTTTGTCCATACAAACGTATTCCCCAATTTCGTCTCTGGATTTTGACGCTTCTGCAAACATTTTTTAACATAATGTAGGTATCGACCACTGGCGTGTCGGTATATTCTGATTTTTTTGATAAGTTATTTCATATAGGAGTTAGGACCCTCCAAAAATTGTTAAAATTGCCTGGTTTGAACTTCATCGACAGATGTTCAAAAAAGCAAAACGAAAAAAAGAAAAAAAAAATCAGTCCAGTTTTGGAGGAAAAAAATTGGGAATACGAAACCTCGATTTTGATGGTTTTATTTAGGTATTATCAGCCTTAGGTGCAGTTGTCCCTTTCGCTTAGTATTCGGGGGAGTAAGAGCGAGGGTGACAGCAACAGTTTGGTAAAATACCTTTTATTCAAATTTCTCAGTGACTGGGTATCCTCTTAACCTCTTAAGGCCAGGAAAAACACGGAAATTTCCTAACAAAGCACCACTTTGAATTTTGAATTGTTTTGTGGATTAATTTTGAGCTATCGTATATTTTATTGACCGAAACATATTCCTAGAACAATAAACTATGTACCAAAACATCATTACTTGCGTTAATTCCGTAAATTGATAGGTTTTACGATGTTTTCGTCAAGTAACACGCACCGGATTTTGACAGAAAGAATTGCGGCAATTCGACATTTCGATGCCACAGATAAAATCATTTAAAAATATTCTGGGGTTGCCAGGTGAATGAAATTTTTGCCTATATCCTGGGCAAATGTTGGCGCAAGCGATTCTGACCTTGTCCTTCATACAAATTCTTCATACATAGAAGGGTCAAAATCGCAGACAAACATATTTTTTTCAAAATTTTTTCCGCGCGCATGTGCACAAACATGTGTCATCAATCCGGCAAATAAGAGGTTAAGTGGGTAATTTTATCACTCAGCTGATATTATTTATCAGTTACAATTTTAGAAAATTAAAAGTTCAATGAACATGAACAATTTTACATTTTTAATTAAGCACTGATGCACCGACGACGAAATTAATACATTTGATTAATATTAATTTCTTTAGCACTAATTCAACCCAAGTCTTGTGAAATTTAAAGTAATTATGCATTTTGTCCAGCCTACAAAGATCCTGAGAACTTCACCTGGGAGGAGTACCTGAAGGAGACGAGCTCCGTGCCCGTGACGGCCCGCGCCTTCCGCCCGCGGCCCCCGCACAACTTTAAGACCGGCATGAAGCTGGAAGCTGTCGACAAGAGGGTAAGGAACTTGCTCATTTCGTGTCTCTCATGTGTCGATTGTCCAGTTGATTAGTCAAACGTCTCCAAATACTAGTTTTGAGATAATGACGAAAGCAATATTCTAATGCTCACCATAAATCAAATATTATTTACATGTGTCATGTTTTACACATTACATATAAAATAACACCGCAAGGCATAACGGTGCAGTACATTAGTATGACATTTTGAAATTTCCTGCTAGTAATTCGGAAAACTTTGTTTATATTATATGCAGTTTGGGAGGCGGGTATGGGTACCGCCGCCCCGGGAACCATTTATTGGATAACCAACACCTCTGCCGTAGGTCACCCCAAGTGGTTCACTACATTTGGTGACTTAGCAGGGGTGCCCGGGTTCATGGGGTGAGGTTTGTCTGGGTATTGGCGGTAGATGCGTCTTAAACCTTTGAGGAGTATTGCCGCACGTATGCGGCGGCACTCGGACGATCCAAATAGAGTATTGTCGCATATGTGCGGCAGTACGACTTTATTTAGCTTTTTCTATACTTTGTTGCTAATTTCGATTAAATTATGATTTATAGATAATACAAATATTTTTACATGTTTTTGCCACGTATTTACTATACGTATTACGTAATTCAGTGGCTCTCAACATTTTACAAATAAAAAGTTTTCAAGATTTTTTTATTTTTTTATTTATATAAAAAGAAAAGTACAATAATAAAGGGATAATACTAAAAATAAAAAATAAAAGTGGACTAATCCAGTGGTTCTCAACATTTTACCCATAAAAAGTTTTCAAAATTTTTAATTTTTTTATTTATATAAAAAGAAATGAACAATAATAAAGGGATAATACTAAAAATAAAAAGTGGCTCATCCAGTGACTAATCCAGTGGCTCTCAACATTTTACATTTTATATATACAAAATTAGGTTCCGTATGTTTGTGTCCCCATATCTCGGAAAGTATGGATTGACTCAATTCAATTGACTTAAATCAATGGATTGACTCAAAAATTTTACAGAACATTGCATTTTAGAAGAAGAGTATTTCTATATATAATGGTAAGTCTGGCGTTATGAAATTTGTATAAAAAAATTATTACAGATGGTGTGCTAGTGGTTTGAAAATGTGAGTATTTTTATTTGAATATCGAGTGTCACCCGAAGAGGGTTGATACCTGACTCCGATGAGGGGTGACACCCGATCGTGTAAAAAAAACAGGCTGCAGTAGAGCCCGATATCTGCACCGGCTATTCGAAGACGGTATACCCTTTCACCCCACCCTATCCTACTCCACCTAATATCCCGTTCCGTCCCCCACGTTGTGTGTGTAGGCCTGGGCAATATCATGGAAACTCGAAACCGACCTGCCCTATCCCATTACGGCCCCTCCCTCGTTGTGGCATCCGCCCCGGGTGCCACCCACGCTAGCTATGCCACCACAGGAGGGAGAGGGTAATGAAGGAGGTAGGAATCGCGGGAAGGGTGACGTGAGAGGGGGAAGGCGGAGAAGGTGGAAGGGGAACGCAGGAAGGGGACGCAGGAGGGGAACGGGTACGCATGGGAATGGACATGTAGGGACAATTTATTTCTTTGAATGGCATTGCAACGCATGCTGGGTACCAGCTAGCATTGTATAAATATTGTTACGTAAATATTTTTACGTTTTATGACAAACAAGGAAAGACACAAAATGTTTATGTGTTGGATGTAATGTTCCATTATGCACAGTGTTTTGAGGAATACCACACGAAGAGAATATTTTAGCTAGTAAAAGTTTGACAAAATAAATATGAAATCTAAATCTAACATTATTCGCGTGTTGAGAACCACTGAATTATACATTATTTTTATTATTAGTATCATGTTTTCATTACTGTACATTTCTTTTTATAAAAATATATATATTTTTTTAAAACACTCTTTGTAAAATGTTGAGAGCCACTGGATTAGTCAACTTTTTTATTTCAGTATTATCCCTTTATTATTGTACATTTATCTTTATACGAATAAAAATAAATAAAAAATTGAAAACTTTTTATTTGTAAAATGTTGAGAGCCACTGAATTTGTCCAAATTATTATAAGACTTTACTTAAATTTTTTTAAATTTATTTTTATCATTTTATTGATGTATATTTTTTTTACATAATTTTTTTTTTCGAAAACTATTTCTAAAATGTTGAGAGCCACTGAATTTGTCAAAATTATTATAAGACCTTCCTTGCACTTTTTTTAAAATTTTTAGTATTATCTTTTTATTACTGTACATTTCTTTTTTTATAAATAAAATTAATAACTTTTGAAATCCCTTTTTGTAAAATGTTGAGAGCCACTGGATTAGTCCACTTTTTTATTTGTGGTATTATCCCTTTATTTTTGTACATTTGTTTTTATATAAATAATAAAATAAAAAAATAAAATCTTTTTATTTGTAAAATGTTGAGAACCACTGAATTTGTCTAACTAAATTTACAATGCAATAAGAAAACTTTATATATAGTAATAAAAAAGCCCCGAAATTAACTTCTGTAATAAGAAAAAGTAAGAAGATAATTAATTAAATCGATTAAAAAATTAAGAAAAACTTGAAAAATAACTCACTCCCACGATGCAGATGACATAAAAATAACTCTCTAATCAAAGGGTTAATGGCTGGCCGGATCAAGAGAGAATGGTTGAGGGAGTGCTTTTCACTTCTCCAGCTGTACTCTCGGAACATTCATTGCCTTGCACCGCAGTGGGAGGGATGGATCCATTCATTCCGTCACTCCTGGACACACTGACCCCCAGATTCCTACCCACCCTTAATACCCTTTCCTTACCAGAACTTCCTCCCCTTCCTTTTCTAAAAAGACCCTCCACACAGCATTCCCAAAGATGACATAGGCCCTGAGGGGAGTTATTTTCCTCAGGGCCTCCTATATGGAGCTAATGTAAAAAAAACCTCAGTATCGCCCTGGTGTAAGACCACCATTCAGAATTGAATTGTTGCTTGAAATGGCTGTAGCCGTGTGTGGTGACCAGATGTGTATAGACAGTACTCCCGCATCCTACTTTCATCCCACTTCCTCTTTCCCAATTCCTTCCCCTACCTACCTACTACCTTCTAGCTACTAGCAGTTGAATGTTTCTTGAATTCCACTTTTCATCTGTTTATTGTGTGACTTGTGCGTGAAATCTGTTATTGCCATATTTTATTTTAGTATAATTTTTAATTTCTAATTTTTCATCTGTTTATTGTGTGACTTGTGCGTGAAATCTGTTATTGCCATATTTTATTTTAGTATAATTTTTAATTTCTAATTCTTTACTTCTTTCCAGGTGCCCTTCCTCATCCGTGTGGCTACGATCAGTGACACCCGCTTCCATCAAGTGCGGATATCCTTTGACGGCTGGCCGGACGACCTCTCCTTCTGGGTGGACGATGACTCCCCCGACATCCACCCCATGGGCTGGTGTCTGAGGACTTCACATCCGCTGGAGCCGCCACTGAGTATGTCGTTACCTTACAGAATGTGTATATATTTACCCAACAATTTTTTTTTTTTTTTTTTTTTTTTTTTTAATTGTACAACAGATTATTATCCAATTACTGTACAATTTTCTCATTTTGACAGTTTTAACACCTAGGAAGATGATTATTATACAAAAAAATCTTAAGGCTATCTAAAGAAGAGTTATATATATATCTAGTGTTTCCGATATTTCCTTCAACAGCACCATTCCTTTTGATATGCTATGCTGTGCTAGAACATCTGTTCTGCCATATGGTATTTTGAACAAATCGTGTCGACGACTACGGCTGAAATTTTCAGGCACATATAAGCCATAACATTCCAAGAGGAATGGGCTGTCAATACGGTTATGGATTATGTTAAAACTAAGAATTGCATGATTTGCATAACGTCTAGTGTCCAAGCTAAATCTATTTGTTGCCTCAAGTAATTCCATATGGTGCATGAATCTCAGGTACGTTCCATTCTTCCGCATATAGACATACCTAAGGAACTTTTTCTGAATTTCTTCCAGCATATTAATTAATATATTTAGCTTGGTGGGGAGTCCACACACCACTAGCATACTCCAGCTTACTTCTTATGACTCCATCAAACATGGCTATCATTTATTTATTTATTGTTTCTTTACACTGCAGGTAAAAATGTTTACAATACAATTTGTTACCTCACTAGGACAAGCCTGTGTTGAGGTTAACAATAATTATACAAGTTAACAATATAACACAAAATTATACAGATTTTGAAAGAACAATATTGTTGTATTTCTTACAGATTGAGATTAGATTATGGGTACCTACTGGTACCTACTAAACTGATGGCGCTAGGTAGTACATTAATGTAGACTTTTAGGGTGACCATAGTTTTGAGATCTGATTTAAAATAAAATAAAGTTTTGTTTTTGTTTTTTGTTTTTAAGGATTAAGTTGTGAATAATAAATATATTGCATCTGGGTGATCTTTAAAGCTATTGACTCGGCATAATGTTTTCCCTTTAATGTTGTATTCAAAAACTATGGGCTTCTGGGAGCGGGTATATGTCATAGTTACACATTTTTTTATATTGAATTCTAATTTGTTTTTTACTGACCATTCTGCAATAGCATCAAGGTCAGATTGCATTTTTAAGCAGTCATGGTAACAGATTATTTCCATCAAAAGTTTGAGGTCATCTGCAAATAAAAGACATTTGCAATATTTTACACAAACCTGGATGTCATCTATAAGTATAAGGAACAGCAAAGGACCAAGGTTTGAACTTTGGGGAATACCTGATAACGCCGGGAATTGTTTAGATTCATGTCCATTTATTATTACATATTGACTTCTGGATTTTAAATAGGACGCGAAGAATATAAGTGTTTGTTGATCGAAACTAAGTTTGTACATTTTAAGTAGTAAAATATCATGATCAACTCGATCAAAAGCCTTGGCAAAATCCGTATACACTACATCTGTTTGGTGTCTCGAGTCCAGTCCGACCGCCACCAATCGCGAAAATGTGAACAAATTTGAAACCGTGTATTTTCTTGGCATGAAACCGTGTTGGTTTTCTCCTAAAAATGGCATAATTTGGTGATGTAATTTCTTATAAATAATCATTTCAAATATTTTTGGTATAGTTGACAGTATATCTACTGGTCTGTAATTCCTTATATCAGACTTGTCTCCAGCTTTGAAAATTGGGCTTACACGCGTGAGTTTTCAAGAATGAGGTAAGCAACAGTCGATATGCTAAGATTAAATATATAGCTCAGCGGTTGACAAATGGTTTTTGACATATAAGCAATTATATTAGCGGGTATTCCGTCTGGGCCTGCAGCCTTGTCGAGCTTTAAAGTTCGAGTACAGGAGTCTACTTCCTCTGAACAGGTTAGCTCAAGACCGATTTTGCCAATATTCCAGGGCCCCTCGGTTCGAGTAAAGTCTAGATTTAGTTGAGGAGCTATCTGGCTGTACACTGATTTGAAATAATCGGCAAATTTTCGGCTTACTATTTCGGGATCGGAAAAAGTTTCCGTTCTATCGCTCAAGTTAATTTGGGTATGTGGATTTGCTTTTTGGGATTTAATAAAATCCCAAAAACATTTGACATCATCTTTGATCCCATACTGAACTTTTTCTAAATACTGACGCTTTGCAATAAGGAACTCCAGTGAAAAATATTATGGCTTTAAAAAAATATGTTCATATAGACCAAGAAACGCTGATTCTGAATATATAAGTTTTATTTCATAATATTAAATGCAGAGTTTTTAATAAATTATTAAAAAGTGCATTTTTAAACCTCTTCCCAAAACACAGCGTTAAGTTGGCATTACTGAAATGGTTAACTGTGACGTCACAGTTAACCTGTCACCTGTGTATTGTATTGTATTGACATTTGAAATGACTTGAAGTGCACACGTACCTATGCAATTCAACATTTCGTGTTTTTGGTTTATTTCCATACTGTTTATAGAGATTTAGATAAATAATAGTTATTGTGTTTATTGAAACATAATTTAGGCCCTCAACAATTTATGAAAAGGGCTATATTTGCGGACAATCTGCAATAAATTTTGTCTATTTGAGGTTAAAGTCATGTCATGTTTTGACATTTAGTTATGTATTTTCAAATTGTTTTTAGTGTAGGGCTTTTTATACAAGTTGTTACACACTCGTCATGATCAGTGTATTATAAATACCAGTGTTTCTGTATGTATTATACATAAAACAATTCATCTACAAAGTAACGCCTGACACAAAACACGACGTCACATGTATTTGCAATGAAAGAGATGATTTATTGTTTTTATATTGCACTTTGATTAAATACAATAACAGTAGCGGTGAAATGTGGACATTTTACCAATGTTTTTCTATATTAAAAGCAGTTAATCTTGAATAAAAAACACACCTCACACCTAAAAATCATTACAAAGCATTCCGCCATGATTATTCTGGGTTCTTCACAGTGTCAAATATTTGAATTATTTTCTCGCGCATGCGCATATGACGCGCGCGCCGGCGCGTCTCCGGCCTCCCAGCGGTTAAAACTAACCATAAAAATAAAAATAAAAATGCAGTTATTTAAGTTTGAAGGTCTTTATTCATTAAAAAAAATAAAAAAATTGGACTGGAGTTCTCTATTGCTATATCTTTTTTAAGCTCGGATCGCATCGCAGAGAATAAACAAGTAATCCGATTGATTCTTGTGCAGTTTATATCTTCTGCGATGCGATTCTTTGCTTTTTAATTTATCTATAATTTTTTTAGAGAACCACGCCGGATAATTTACATTTTTACATAATTTTTTTCTAATGGGGACACATATTTCAAAAATACTGAATAATACATTGTTTAAGTACACAACTGCGTCATTTGCTTCCAATATAGTATGTAGGTAGTTCCAATCAAATTCTGAGAGTATGTTGCGTATTAACTGCATATCTGCTCGCTTGAACTGGAACTGATGGTTGGAGGTAGGTACTAGTGCCGGGCGAGTAGCGCTGTTCCGCTGCTGACGCCGGTTATATTTCGTCCTGGCTAATTTAGTATGAATAGCTAAGGTCGGATGAAATTTATCTTCGTTGACCAAGGGTTCATCACATCGACTTACGTCGCAACTAGTCGTGTTACTTAGTACTAGATCAAGTATATTGTCAAAATGATTTTTAATTTCATTTTCTTGTTTGAGGTTATTGGAATTCAAGAAATATAAGTGCTCTAACATAACCTCTTCGGGTTTGTTATTTAAATTGAAATCACCAATTATAAGGACGTTTCGGTCTTTTAAAATTCTTGATTGACATTCCTGATCAATATAATTGTAGAAATTTGTGCGATTCTCCGAGTCATTGGTGCAATAAAAGTATACAACACAAATATAGGCGGTAAATTTATTTTTTGTTACCTTCACCCATATGTCTTCGCCTTCCGTTTTGAGTCTTTGCATTCTCTGGGACGTAAGTGTATTCTTAACCGCAATGCACACACCACCACCGCGTGCATCATTATCTCTGTCCCGCCTGTAGACACTATAGCGCCTGTCGAACAATTCCGAATCGAAGACATTGGAGCTCAACCATGTTTCGGTCAAGCAGATAATTTCGAAGTTTTGTAGTAGTAAATTTCTCGAAAATTCTTCCGTCTTGGTATTTAGACCACGAACATTTTGGTAAATTATTTCCAAGCTTGCTTTCAGATACTCATATGTTCCTTATTAGCCGTTTGCAAAAATTTGTATTTACTTACGGCAATACCTGTTGGCCAGACTGATGGGTTAAGAAAAGTTTCTCGATTTTCTTCCGGGACGCCTATCTTAAACGAGCTGTAATTTCCTCGAGCGTTTAATTTCACTATATCAAATTCGGTAGAGACTATCGTTTTGAGGTAGTCCTCGATAGCTGGTACCTCCGTTCCTGAGGTAAATCTCCACACGTGAATGTAAAACTTTCGTGCAACTGCTCGTAAAGTTGAGTCTGTTTTTGTTCGTGTAACGATAGGCAGACGTTTACGTGGCTTACGTTTTACTGTCTGCCACTCAGTGTTGTCAATGACTTTGGAAGGATTGTCCTCACTTTTAGGAGAAGAAGTAGAAGGAGACGGGTGGGACTCCTCGTTGACCAAGGTTTTTTCGGATATCTTTGATTTGCCTGTGGTCACCGCCACTTTACTTGGTCCTGTCTTTTCAGAGCTGCCGGTGTTTGCGGGGCCGGTTCACTGGTTGTTGATCCCTGGCTAGGTTCGGTCTGTCTATCCGCTTCGTACCTAAGCGTAATAGCTTCAAGTTGAACGATTTTGGCGCACAATTTAGTAATAGTGCCGCCTTGCTTAGAAATAAGTGAGTTTTGCTCACCGATTGTATTCTGTAGTTTTACAATAATTTCAGCTAGGTACTCCACCTGCAGTCATATTATTGACAGCTTGGCTCACTGTTTCCCAGGCTTGGGTTGATCTTGTTGCCATGCTTAATGTGGAGCACTGGTTAATACGTCCATACGACAAGATGTCACAATGAGAGTCTTGCCCTAACATAAAATCTTTGGCATCATTTCGACGAGCTGGAGGCAAAACATGTGACCATATTTTCGGCACCAGGATGGTTTGAGAATGTTTTAAATAAATTACAACATCAGTAATATGTTAACTGCTGAAGAGTGCACATTCTCTTTACAGGGCAGTCCATTGTGCAGCTTTACTGCGCAGGGTCTGAATGTTCATTTTTAACCGAATCGTGTACAAACTGGGCACATTTGTAGAAGTGTATCTAAATAGAACAAAATATTCGATTTTTGAAACAAATCTGAATTTTTGTTTACCCAATTTGGGTTATAGTAGTTTCACCTCTCATCTGTGGTTCTTTGCTTTTTCTTTGATTTTATTTCATTGCTTTTTTTTTAAATTTATGCGATTTTATATAAAGAAACTCTACGAAAGACAAGGTCAAAATCGCTTGCGCCAATATCAATCTGAGACCTATGTTCTATTTTTATTATTGTAGCTACTCTGAATGATCTTCTATTTTTATTAATGTAGCTACTCTGAATGATCTTAAAAGAATTTTTTTATGAAATTTGCGGGTGACTTTTGGTGGGTGTCAATGGCGGAAATATCAATATTTAACGTTTTTAAATGAGTGTAAATGTCATTATTTCTTTGAAAACGCCTATGGAATTCTGTTTTTTCATGTTGGGTATGTTTTCAGGTTTGTGTAGAAGGTTACATTTCGTCGCCCGAGTTCTTAATTGTGCAAACTACCATTTTATCGAAAATGAGTTTTAAATGCAATAATGTTAAGGATAAAATTTTGCATCGTTAGATAAATAAAAAATAGTTTTACGAGCCATATACAATTAATTACAAGCTTTTTAAAATGTCAATGTCCACAACAATATTCTAAAAGTGAGTTCTTAATTAGTTAAACTCCTTCTTAGTTCAATCTCATTTGCCGCGAAATAAAATTTGTAGGCTAGATTAGTCAAACTCCACCAATTGACCAATCACAGCACGCCGATCCACGATACCGCGCCGCCATGTTGTTTGTTTACTTCACACTCTTTTTGTTATTGTTGTGTGTTACGCGGAAGCAAAAGGCATTTAATTGTATTACAAGTGAGTTTTGAATAACGAAATTACAACAAAATGTCAAACTATTGACAAAAGATCATCATACGCAGGAGTGCTGAAATAGAGCGGTTAGTATTGGTTTTAAGTATCTTTATCAATGACGTTTCAGTTTTGTTTTATAAATGGCAAGGAACTTTGTAATACAGCATGTTCATTTTTCGGTTTTAACTCAGATTCTCCTTTCCGAGAGTTTTTATTGTCGAAATCAGTTTTGTTGACTGTCATTTCATTTTAAAGTTACAAGTTCGATTCGAAATTGTCAGTTTATCCGTATTTGTATGAAGCCTTTGTCATTTAAGAATTAGTCCAGTGATTAGGCAGTTTGTTGATATAAATTCTGGTGCAGTTCTGATTTTTTTCCTCATTTATGTGTTCTGGGGTGCTGATTACGAATCCGAGTTTCGTCAACAAAAATATGGTTGGGATTTGATTTTTAGCTAAAAAATATGAAAAAAGAAGAGTTTTTCCAGGATTTTTATTATAACTCAAAAACTATTAACTCTGTGGAAAATATTTTATTATTTTTGAATCAAGCCGCTTTTTTTTACATGAATACCGCACAAGAGTCCCAACTGCTCCCGTCTAGAGCCAGTGCATGTTGTCAGGCTGAAGGTAGTGGGGAGAGGAAGGAGATAGGGAAGAGGAAGGTGGGGAAGTACCTGGCTATTCAGATCTGGTCACCAAACACGGCAGAAGCCATTTCTAGCAACCTTTCAATTCTGAATGGTGGTCTTACACCAGGGCGATACTGAGAGTATCTTCCACTCTGGAACGTGCCGCAAATATACTATATATTATTTTAAATGAATAAATTGTGAAATACACAAATTAATTAATTTATTTATTTTTATTTTTCTCACAAAAAAAAATCAATAAATTTATAATGTGTTTATATATATTGCTACGTAACGACGGGCTCGAACCGCCTGATTACGAACTTATAACAAATTAATAATAAATAACACCACAATGTTCAAGACTCAACAACAATGGTTCAATTTAAATACTTACAAAAACCAAATTATAATACAAACCTCGGCTAGCTCTTCTCAGGGATATTGTGTTCTCAATTCGATCGGATTTGATTCAAAACGATCGTCGCTTCATTTATTGAATAAAGATAAGGTTTAATAAATTAGAAGATCTCTTGTCGCTTTTAAATAATTTGTGAATTTATTAATGACTCGACGCTTCTAGGAAAAGCTTTTAATCTCTTTGTGAACTCAAGGTTAATGATTCTAAGATAGAATACAAGGGTTGAATGATAACACATAATTATATAAGTTGTACGTACGTTACCCCGTCTCGGGTTTCATCTGGGCAGAGGACCTCGTCCGGAAAAACCACTGAGTTGATTTAGATATATAAAATTTAACTATATTTTAAATTACGTGTTCCAAAAAACGTTGGAATACCCAAAACCAAAGCTATTCTACCCGCCAAGATGCGGAGGTCCGACCGACCGACCCGTAGCGAACATAAAACCAGAAGAACTCCCCAGAAGCCCGCAGATCGCAGCCCCCTGGCTGACCGCCTCGCTCCTCCCACCGAATTCTTAGCCAATCAGAAGATCTAGCCAATGTTGCAAGCTTTTGACAACTAATATTAAGTATTTAGTACCTGATGACGGAAATATTCATACAGGGGTGGGAAGTTATAATTCAAGAAAGTACTTCATGACAATATATATTTATATTTTTGAATGTGTTTCATTATAGTTTTATTATTATTATTATTTTTTTTAAAATTATCTTTGCATGACCTTTTCAAAGCATTCCCGTTCCCGCCCTGTTCCCCTCAGGCGTCCCCTCTGCCTTATTCTCAGATTGTTTGTATTTTTTTCACGAAAAAGCATTTCAATAAATTTTTAACAAATTTTAGTGTTTAAATTATAGCTTTGGTATTTTTTAAAATAATTATTGCTGCACGTCCATTCCCATGCGTTCCCGTTCCCGCCCCGTTCCCCTTCCACGGTCCCTTCAGCGTTCCCCTTACACCTTCCAACCTCTCCCCCCTCCCTCTTCCACTTTCCCCATCGCCCCTCCCTTGTTTCACTCCCGCGACTCCCCCCGCTTCGTTCCTTCATTCCTCCCTCCCGGATTCCCCCCTACCGCTTAACTTTGTAAAATACACACATTTTTCAAACAACTCGCGAGCCACCTGATGTATTTTTTTTTTAATAAATATCATGAAGTCAAAGCTCACGATTATACTTAGAAACCTTCGCAGTTTCAGCTGACCAAAGTTTCACCACAATCAGTTAAATTGTGTAGGAAATAATAAGATAATTAATGCTAATTTCATAAAGCCAGAACTCAACATTACGTATGGAGACCTTCGCTGCCGTGCGTACAACAACTTACGTAGAGAATAATAAGGTAATTTTTATGCAAATTACAAAACGCCAGAGCTCACCATTAAATATAGAAACTTTCGCAGGCGTGCGCCCAATATCTCACCAAAGTTTCATCGCAATCTGATGAATGGTAATAATGAGGGATGCATTGATTTCACAACGTCAGAACTCACCATTATATATACTCGTAGAAACCTTAGCGGGCATGCGTAAAACAACTCACGAAAGTTTCATCGGAATCTGAAGAATGGAATAGAAAATAAAAAGGGAATTTATGTGCAAATTACATAAAGCCAAAGCTCACCTTTATATGTAGAAACCTTCATGTGCATGCGCACAACGACTCACCAAAGTTTCATTACAATCGGTTCAATAGTACAGGAAATAATAATGGAATTTTAAGCAAATTTCATAACCCCAGATCTGACCATTACATATAGAGACCTTCGCTGCCGTTCATACAAAAACTCACCAAAGTTTCACCGGAAGTGCAGAAAATAATAAGGTAATTTTTATGAAAATTACATAACGCCAGAGCTCATCATTATATTTAGAAATTTTCGCAGGCGTGCTCACAATACCCCACCAAAGTTTCATCGCAATCGGATGAATAGTTTAGGAAATAATGAAGGAAAATTTAATAACACCAGAACTCACTTAATTGCAAGTTTGATAACACCAGAACTCACCATTATATATTGAAACCTTCGCGGGCATGCGTGAAACATCTCATGAAAGTATCATCGGAATCGGATGAATGGTACAGAAAATAATAAGGGAATATGTGTGCAAATTTCATAAAGTCAGAGCTCACCATTACACATAGAAGTTTTAGCGTGCAAGCGCACAATAACTACCCAAAGTTTCATCACAATCGGTTAAATGGAATAGAAAATAATGAGGGACAGACAAGTTAGTTAATTAATAAGTTTTATATATATATCCCACCACGAATTGTCGATATCAAAAATAGATATATTGAAAATAAACTCATCCTGTATTTAACTTGAGATGGTCGTTTGCACAATTAAGCACGGAAAATATTTATGCAGAAGTTGCTCTATCTCCATTTTAGTGTGGTCAATCTCCTTAAGAATAATTTTGATTTTGCATTCTTGCTCAATCTCCATTTTAAAATTAAAAATAAAGTATCAAAAATGATAATAAGTCACCTTATTAAGAATTATTTCAACTTATGAGACCTTTACCTTTACGTAAATAGCTTCGTCTTACACACCTATCACAATGTTTCATTGAAATAATCAAAGAAAACCTCCTCCTGTAAAATACGCAAATGGTAGTTTGGACAACAAAGAACTCGGGCGACGATTTGTTTGAATATATTTTTGGACAATTATTTCCAAAATGGGAGATTTTTTAATTTTTTTTTTTAGTATTACGATATTATCATGTAATACATGAATGATGTTGTATTTATGCTTGGGGTACAGAACTCTTTGGGGATAATGATGTTCCCTTAAAATAATAACGCGTTTGGTCGAGAATAATCTACATTTGCACAATGGGATTACAGGCGTGTTAGCTAGATGAGAGCTGGCTAAGAGAGAGCGAGTACTACCATTACAATCCTTTTTTTATCCCGGCATATGCCGTCTCGCTCTATAGATATATTGTCTGGTAAACAGAAAACAATCGTTTTGTTTTTATATCGATATTTGACCAGTACACTCATCGAGGTCATTTTCGCACGGTTTTTGAAATATCATCCCACATTCAACGGGTTAATATGCAGCCACGCAGCCAGAAATTTGAGCACCTTTGTAAAAGGACTAATAATTTATAAATAAATAGTGATATTACAATGTCAGTTGCCTGTATTCTGTCAGGTCCATTTATTGACAAATTGCAGAAAGGGGGATGGTCACGCTCCCTCCCCGCTCCACGCAATGTGGTTTATTCCCCTTTTCCTGATGGGCTGGTCTATCAATTTGAATGTCTATGCATTTACTCTCCTGATTCGCATGACCAACATTGGTGACACTGGCTAGTGCGAATATTGCGTTTGTTGATCAGAATAATATTCTTCTTCGTGTTCATCTTTGGAGATACGGCTTTATCAAATTCCGAGATAAGAATAACAATGATTGTAAGTTAATAACTCTAGTACGTCAATTTCAAGCATTTCCACATTGCCTGAAAAAAAAAATTTAAGTAATTTCCGAGTGGTTGCAAGAATTAGGCAGATATCCGTGATGATCAAAGACACCCCCAACACCAAAGTCTCCCTTTGATCTTCACTGATATCTGCCTAATTTTCACTACCACTCAGAAATTATTTGTTACTTTTTAATGCCAGGCAATGTGGATATAATCTACTACACATAAATACATACACAACCTGAATACAATCCAAAAAGGAGTCATAAAGACTGCACTGAAAATACCTATTAGAACACCTTTGATTGAAATTTTCAATAGCTTTGACGTACCAAATGTACAACAAATATATGTCAAAAATATATTATTGAAGCTCTTCAAAAATATTGAATCCTTCACTAGACCTTGTATCCATCACACTAGATCGAATAAAAATGACATAAAAAAACATTCCAAGTTATAAAACCACATTTGGACAAAGAAACTACACTTATTTTGCAACAAAACTGCATAACTTACTCCCCAAGACATAAAACTGATAATTTTTTTAATGAAAACACTCTAATGAAGACACTTAAAATGACTTCTTCTTCTTCTTCTTGTTCTTGTGCCCTGTCCGTTCAACGGATGTTGGCTATCATGCTATGCTAAAAACGATACAGAAGACAAATAAACTATAATTAAATAACTTTAGTCCGCCTCGGCACAGGAACCCCTAGTGAGGAGGACTAAGAAATACAATATACCTAACATAACCATTATATTTTGTAAATAGAATTATTTTATAGTCACTTAAAAAAAAGTAAAAAAAAATAAAAAATGTCACCCCATGGTAGTGATTATTTGGGAAAAAAATAATTGCTTACCTATGATCTCAACTATGAGTTCATAATCAAAATGTTATGTTAATGCTCAGAAAATGTTGTGGTTAGTCTGGAAAGATGAATAATGACCAACTTCTATTATTACCTGCCAGTCTAAAAATATATAAAAAATAGTGAAGTTGGTTTGTTTTAAATACAAGACACAATATGATTTTTATGAGATGTTTTAGTTAATTGGCTACCAGTCACCCGTCTTGTGATCTTTTTTGATGAATTGCTATTAAGTATTTTAATTTGATTCTATTGCATGTTTATTTTACTGAGAATTCAATATGAAAATTATCTAATTGCAAAAGTTTTGTGTATTGTTAGTTAGTTTTTTTTCTATTTAAGTATATTTTATTTAGCTATAAATTTTTTACTATTTATGAAACGACAACATCCTCAACAATTGTATACACTAGATATATCTGTGAGGGAGCGGGCCGGATCGGTAGAGACGGAGCGAGAAATAAAAGGCGTCAGTCGGTGTAGTGAGTCAGTCGTTTATTGGGCTACGTAGCGAGGGTCGGTGAAGCGGTAACATGATGTAATGCGGAGTGCCGTAGACGAAATGCTGCAGGCGCACGGAGGTGATGGAGATGGTGTGGTGAAGGTCAGCGAGTTGCTCAACACCTTGGCGGTGGAGATGACCTATCTTCCAGGCCGTTGCTCGACGCTTTGAGTCGCGGAGATGAACGATGAGTGGCTCGGTGAGCTGAGCCACCAGCAGGTATTCCTGGCGAGGCGGAGCGTGTTTCCATGGCAGCGAAGCACGGTGCGCTTCGGGGTGCCATGAAATGGTGAGCTGATCCCTGGACTGAAGGTGACGCAAGCCTTGTAAGTCGCGGGATGTAGCTGTTCTGCGGAGCTGAAGACACGGTGGGCCTTAAAGCTGAGACGTGGTGATGGACCTCGGGAAGCTGCCCTGGGGAGAGCGGAGATGCACCGGGCTCTCGTGTGCGTGTTGTTACATGATGAGCTGTTGACCGACTGTTAGAGACTGACTGCCCGAGCGCCGAGTTGAGTGGCTTTATATACCAGCGCGACCGGTGGAGTAATTTTCCATTCGCCGGCAATGTGTACACTAGAAGGTACTCGAACATACCCGGTGCTGAATATTCAGGCGGCTTATAAACTCGAGACCTTTCTAGGCGGTGGCGATATTATTAATCGACGAGACGGCCACGGCAGGCGAGCAAAGTACACTGGCATAGGTAGATATCTAGGCAAGTGCCGGCGCCGCGCGAATATTAGATGTTTCTCGTACGTTCTTTCTGATGACGAAAAGATTATGATGTCTCGCCACATCTGTGAAGGCGTTTTTATGTTTGCGGTGGTCTTTATTGCTCGTCTGCCAAAACCTTAGACTAAACGTCACCCAGTTGCTGAAAGGTTTTTCTTACAATTTCTAGACAATTAGTAATGAGTAGTTATGCTGTGAACAGTAGACCTTGTGTCCAAAAATGATGTTTCTAATCTTATCTTATTTAATAAATCACAACCAAAATTTCCTCTGAAATCATAAGATTTAAGTAGGTACTTAAGTATTTACCTACTTACTTAATAATTATAAATCATAAATATTTTAAGTAACTTTTTTTATTTCAAACTAGCATAGCATAGTTCAAGTATTACGTAATGCAATTTTTGAAGATTTTTGACCCCCCCTCCCCCCCCGTAAAGCGCCATAACGTTTTTCTGTACCCCCCCCCCCCTACCGACAATTTTTACCTGAAAGTCACAATTAAGTTGCGCAAAGAACTGAAAAGTCGCTCAAATATCTTTTTTCTTGTTTTAATCGCGGAAGATTTTAATTCCCTAGTTTTTTTTAAAGCTAAATACTGACAACGCCATTACCCAACCTTTATAACCAATGCCATCTGTTAATTTGCGTACATATCAAATCCACACCGCCCGCTCCCTTTAAAAAGTGCCATAATTAGCCTTTTCTGCGCCCTGTGCGAGCTTCTATAACTGCGCCCTATTTAAGTGGACCCTTCGCCTATTACACCACCCACTGTTTCTCACTCACTAAAACTCAAACGCAAGTTCACCAGTGCAAATGCGTTGCCCACTCAATTTTTGGGCCACTTTGGTGTCTTCATCTCTCTATAATAAAATACCCTGTAGAGTTTCAATATACCTACTATAAATTAATTTAATTTAAAGTTCTTGGTATGGTAGAGTTTTGAATAAGGAAGGTAGCATGGCATAATATAAATTGCTTTTAAGTATGAATTGATGAAAAAACGTTATTCGAAAATAATCTATGCAAATGCAAAGATTATTCACAATTCACAACTACACAATACACAAAGGAATGAGACCACAAATAAATAAGTTCAGATAGTAAAGATTTAAAGCAAGCTTCATAAACTTTTTTAAAGATTTACTTTTCGCGCTTTCTTCATTGCGAAATCTTTGATAACCTTTTCATACGACAGGTACCGTCCTATGTCGCGTTCAACCGACAAAATCGCTAGGCCGGTCAACCTTTCTTGGCCAATCGTCGAGCGCAAGTTATTAATTTGAGCTTACTGAATGATCTTTCGCAGGAAGCTACAGTTAATGGCACTGTTAAAAAATCTTTATAGCGACTACTACATTGGGAAACATATCTTTTAAATCTACTTCGACTATAGCTTTAAGAAGACCCAGACTTGAACTACGGTCACATTTATCAAATAATGTAGTTGTTTCAACTTGACTCTTTAAACACTAAACACAAATACGCTCGTGCGCTGCCAAAAAAAATGAGCACGATGTTTTGTCTAATTGAACAGACGTTTTTGATGTTATTGGCATATAGGTACGTATGTGTTGGACTCGAGCACTAGGGGCGCAGCGAGGCCGGGAACTTATCAGGAGCAAAACGAAAAAATAATAGTCCTGCCTAGTTTGGCCATTTTTGCGCCCCCCAGAGTCTACGCCCTGTGCCTGTGCCGGTGGCACCGCCCTATTTACGGCACTGCCTTTATACAACATGTCCGGAAACTCGTAGTACAAGCGGGAAACTGGTGAATCTACATCACGTAGAGAACCCAAAAAACTTATTTTTTTCGATCTGAGCATTTCGATTTTAATATTATTTCTTTTCTATTTTTCCATTTTTTCGGCAACTAAAGGGTTAAAAAAAATTTTGAGCCCGGTTTACCCTTCGATGCATTTTATAAGATATTACACAGCTGAAATCAACCCCCTAGTGAATTTTTTTTTCAAATTTAACCAAAAAAAAATTACAACTTCGGACCCGATTTACTCGAAAACGAAAGCTCAAATCAAAAAAGTTATATCACAAATCGACTCCGAATGTGATGTAGATTTACCAGTTTCCCGCTTGTACTACGAGTTTCCGGACACCATGTATATTATATATTTCCACCAATTTACACAAAACCTTGACAAATTATATACCCAAACGCTCATGAATCACTCTATCTATTGGTGAAAACTGCATGAAAATCCGTTGAGTAGTTTAAAAGATCTAAGTGTACTTTGGGGAGCGATTTTGCTTTATATCATGTAAAGATAAGGAATATTATAATTTGTCCGAAGAAAGGTCAATGACAATTCATTATTTTTTCGAATTTTTTTCAGGCAAGTAGGTACTACAATAATGATTATTCCCAATTGACAGCTCCAAGTAGGCACCACGATTATGTGAACTCTGGCAGGATAAAAGGTAGAATCTGGCATTTCCACCATCTTGAATCAGGACATAACAAACAAATATACAGACAGATGAAATGGCAAATGTGCAAGTTAAAACAGAGTTTCGCTATGCCGTCAATTATATGTACCTATGTGCATACCTATTATTTAGCTTTAATTTACAGGCCTTATAGTAGAACCCCGTTTTTTTAAACCGAAAAGTCCTGTTCGTCGACTGGGTCAATTTCGCATAGGCATTCGAAGTAAATTTATAATATTACGAGTACGTCATTTTTACATTTGTGTGAGAAAAGAAAGGCATGTTATTAATAATTAATTTTATTTGTCCAGCTCCAGAAGAAATGAAAGTCCCCGGACAATGCGGCACGGGCGGCTGCCATGGGCTGGGCAACTCGTTGGGGGCCAAGCGCACCACCCACAGCACGGCGGCCGAGTGCCCGTACCGCCTGCCCCCCAGCAGCCCCCCACTGCGAGACAGGCTGGCTGGCGTCCTGCCCCCTCCGCTCCACAGCGAGCCCCGCCCCAGGTGAGCACTCTCATTGTTTTAACACTTTAGGTTTGTTTATTGTTTTTTCACGTATTTACAAGTAATGTCAAAGTTATTTATATTTTTCCATGCAAAATAATGTAATCATGTTTATTATTTTTTACATTTAATTATAATACCAGGGAGTACCCAGCATGCGTTGCAATGCGACGTAAAGAAAGAAATTGTTTCTCTTGTGAAATTGTCCGTCCCCTCCCACATCCCCTTTTCCACCTTCCCCGTTTTCCACCCTCTCGCTTCTCCTGTCCTGCGAACATCCCCTCCTTCCCACGTTTCTTTTCCACTTTCATCCCCCTTCCTGCGAACCCCCCCTTCCTTTGTTCCCCTCTCCCCTTCCGGATTCTTCTCCCTTTTCCTCCTTTCCCTGCCACTAAACTATATGAAATATATACATTTTCAAAAAACTTGCGCGGCACCTAATGTAAAATTTTATGCAAATTTCATAATGCCAGAGCTCACCAGTATATACAGGGTGTCCGGGGGTAAAGTGCATTAACTTTGGGAGGTGATTCTACATTATGGTAGGAGTAAAAAAGATTAATAACTTTTTCTGAAATTCCGACTTTTTTTTTCCCATACAAAAAGACATACCTACTAAAAATCCTTATTGTAAGGTAGCACTTACCCAACAAAGTTGCTGTTAGCTTGCCGGGCGCAATTGTTGCAACGTTGCTTGGTGTGATTTGGCCTGTATCCATGGAAACCGTTTGTAAAAAATAACAAGACCGAGACTTTGACATTTATACAGATCACATGTTTTAAACCAAATTTAAAAAGATAACTGCACTTAAATAACAATTGAAGGCACGCTTTTAACGATTAAATTGTTATAAACCAATTGAACACTTAACTAATGTCATCACTTTTAACTAGCGTAACAAATTTTCAATATGTCCACCTTCAGCTTGTAAGCAAGCATGTAAACGTAAAGTAATATTATTATCAATTCGTACGTTGTGGCGTATCTCATTAATGAATGTCTGCCCGTTCTCTACCTTCAGCTTGTAAGCAAGCATGTAAACGTAAAGTAATATTATCAATTCGTACATTGTGGCGTATCTCATTAATGAATGTCTGCCCGTTCTTTGTTTGTAAAGTAAGGCATTGACCGAATAATTCAATAACAAAATTACGCAGTATTGGCACAATAATTCAATGACAAAATTATGCACAAATAAACACAATTTTTACAGTTAGGCAAGTCTACAAATAAATAAACAAAAGTAAGTCTGAAAAAACACGCACTGAATGAAGTTGTTCCTTTAAGTCAGCCTTAATAAATACAAACTAGATAAATACACATTAAATCAACAAGTGTTGACTAACAATAATAAAGTTTTTAAAGTGAAACACTACTACGCGAATAAAATTGTTACTTTCGAATTCCACACTGACACTGAGAGCTTGGAGCGGGGTTTCGGCAACAGCGGAAAATAATAATGCCGCCCGCAATGCCCGTCTAATTTTATCTTTTTACCAGAAAACTACCCCTAAAAGTTAGAATTTCGAAAAAAGTTATTCATCTTTTTTACTTTAAAATAATAATTTTAAAATATAAATAACTGGACGAGGGAGAAGAAATTCTCCCACAATTCCAATAATTTATTTTTCTATATTAAAAGTAGTTGGTGTAGAAACCCTATTAAAGTTACATGATATATATCCATATTTCATTAATGTATTTTATGTTATCAGCATGGTTCCTACTCCAAAATGAAATCATAAAACTTTAAAAATGTTGGATAGTTTGAAAGATGGAGTTTCTGTAATTTCAATTTCTCATAAATATGGTGTTGAAAAATACAATTTAAATAAAAAAAAAACTTCGTAAGCAAACAGCTGTTTTGTTTAATTTTTCTACTATAATGTGAGTAGGTTAGTTTGTATTATCAAAGTTCTATTGTAGTTTATTAACCACTCCGATCTATCACGAATATGCACTTTTTTCGTCCTAAACGAAATGTCAGATTTACAAAAACTTTGTGTTATTTCTGCTTCACAATTAAAGCTCTATAAATGAAACATTTCTGAACGTAGCTGAATACTAAAAACTGTTTGAAAGGTTACGAAATAAGCTTTCAAATTGTTATATTACAACTAAATATTAACATTTGTAAATATTAAAATTTAGAATGCAAACATAATTTTTTTTTTAAATGACTCACATGATGTTTTTATGTGAAAACGGTACTAAAATCACAGATTATGTAAAAAACAATACTTATTTTATTGTATAATAAACAATTTAGTCACCTCACTTTTTTATGATTTCATACAAGAATATTTAATAAAAAAATAACAATGTCTAGCGCCCGTAGGCGATTTGGCGGGTAAAATATGTATCTACCTTGTATTAGTGATGTAACGAATATTCGCATTCGCATTCGTGAATATTCGCATTCGCATTCGTGAATATTCGCATATTTTTGCATATTTGCATTCGCATTCGTAAAGATCGAGCGAATGTTTTGCGAATATGAACATCAGAAAAAAGAGACGAGACTTTAAATTATAGGATGGATACAAATGCTTCATACGATAAATCTTATGAATCCAACACTTTCCACGAAACTAAATGGCAAGTCTTCCAAAGCAACCATTTCACTTATTGAATTATCAACGGCCAATGACTTCATAGATTTATTATCCCACTATTTCGTTTTATCGACACATTCTTGAAGAGATATCTGTTTCATATCGGATTTGGTACTTTGATGGGAAGATGATGCCACTTCAAGTGTTTTAGATGCATACTGTTTTCGTTTTCACACTTTTCTAATTCAGAAAACTTTGTTTTATGCATTGCCTTCAAATGATTTCTCACAGCCATTGTAATTCTTTCTTTTTTAGAATATTCCTTGTTACACAACTTCCATTTAGCTCGTTCAGCGTCGCAAAGTGTACAATAAGTCCGAATTTCACTAGAATTTGATTTACTCATGTTAATCACTAATCAATCACACTCTAACCTTAAAATTAACTTGTTTTTGTTTCCGAGCTGACGACAAATGAAATAAAACAACCGATCGGCTTTTTTTTGATTAACTCGGAAATTTTTGGAAGAAGACGCAAACGTGAGCCGCTAAGCCATACATAATTGGCGTCAAATTAAAAAAAAAAAACAACTCTATATTAGCATTCGCGTTCGCGAATGTTCAAAAACTGACATTCGTTACATCACTACCGTGTATCTGACAGAATAGGTCTTTTTATGTATTTCTATGGACAACTTGAATAGGGATGTGCAGCTTGATTTATTATTGACCTTCTACTCTTTGCTTTAGAGATGTCGCTAGAACAGTAACGATTTCTGAGTGGTTAACATAATGATAATATTTTCAGGTCCATCCAGGTTAGCAACAGCAATCCTTCTTTTGCCCGAGGGCGGCCTCCGACCAGACCAGACTATCAGGGTGGAAGTAGTTCTGACGCAGCTAAAGAAAAAGACAGGTAATTAATATGTACAGTAATAATCATTATTATTATTTATACAGTCGATTCGGAGAGACTGGTTAAAGGAGTCCTAAACCTATAGGTCTCACCAGCCATACTCTCAACCCAGGGATGGATTCATACATCCGTTACTCCACTCCATCCGCCACATATTGACTGCCAGATTCCTAACCACTCTTCAAACCTTTTTCCTTCCCAGAACCTCCTCTCTTTCCTTTCCCCAAAAAGACCCTGCACAGCATCCCCAAAGATGACATGTAGAGCTAATGTTAAAAGAAAAACATGGCATCTTAACTTTAAACCAAAAAATGCAATCTTTTCAAAAGATCAATAGCGATGTTCGTTTGTTTTTGAAAAATACCTGTGTTATCTATTAGCATATTGTTTATATACAGTGGCGTACCTAGCACAGAATATTTTACCACAACGGAGGGGGCGAAATGGGATATGGGGAGGAACGGGGTAGGAAGGGGTGGGGCAAAATGGAATAGTTGGTGCAGGTATCGCGTATAACTGCGTTCCGTAATTTGTAATTTTATTTTTATTGTATAACTAGCAGACCCGGCCACACGTTGCTGTGGCTAACGAAGCACAACGCCATTACCCAATCTTTATAAAATCCACACCACCCGCTTGCCAGCTGCCCGCTGCCTGAATTAAATATTTGAATTTATCGGCTTTTCTCTACTACAATAAGCATGTATTGTACATATAAACTAATTATACAATGCTTGCAATGCAACACTGGATATTTTAAAAGGGAAAATCAAATACCTACTTACTCTAGGACATCTATTTTCCAATTTCTTCCATAGAACGAATTTCAAAAGTGACTATAGTACGGCCCGCCAGCCGTTTTAAATTGCACAAAAATTTGTTTTCTTTGAATTTCTCGGCTTTTCTCTAATATAAGTTACATGTATCATACATATAAACATTCATCTTCAATCACTCTATCTATTGGTGAAAACCGTATGAAAATCCGTTGCGTAGTTTAAAAGATTAACGCGCACATACATTTTGAGCGACTTCATTTTATACTATGTAATGATAATAATATGCAAAACTTGACTTCCCCGTCCGTTGTGTCGTATCATGTCCCTGACTAAAAGACATTCATGTAAAATGCTGTGGAAGTTTTCAGTGTGTCAAAAGCTGGCTAAGTTATATTTAATCCTATCAGTGGTTAGTTATCCCTCCACATAAGTCATGTTCTTTGCCTTCCTGGAATGTTAAATATATGACATTCCATTAGAGTTATGACCACATTAACCCCTCAGGCCTCGAGCATATTCTGTCAGAAGTTCGGAAAATTTCCACTCCGCAATAAAATTCAAATAAATGGAATATTTCTAAATGTATCCGAAAACTTAACCTCTCAGTGGCCAGGCCATTTCACGAAAATTCACTAAAAAAGCACCACTTTGAATTTTTAATTGAATGTTTTGTTGATTAATTTTGAGCTATCATATATTTTATTGACTGAAACACGTTCCTATAACAATAAAGTATGTACCAAAACAACATTACTTGCATTAATTACGTAAATTAATAGGTTTTACGATGTTTTAGTCAAGGAACACGCATAAATTTTGATGGCTAAAATTCGCGGCAAAAATGACATTTCTATGTCATAGATAAAATCGTTTAAAAATATTCTGGGGTTGCAAGTTGAATGAAATTCATACGCATCTCACAGAGTAATGTTGGCGCAAGCGATTCTGACCCTGTTCTTCATACAAATTCTGTACATAGAAGGGCCAAAAACGCAGACAAACAGTTTTTGGTCGAAAATTTTATTCAAATTTTCGAATTATTTTCTCGCGCATGCGCATAATACGCGCGCCCGCGCGTCTCCGGCCCATTAGAGGTTAAGCTGTTTTTGAAAGATGATGAAATACACTTTCAAATGTTATTATTAGATATATTATTTTTAAAATATTAAAATTTTGAATGCAAACATAAAAAAGTTTTAAAAATGGCTCACCTCACATTTTTTCTAACTAAAATTACGCATAATGAAAAAAAACATATAAATACTTTATTATGCAAAACTCTACATATTATAAATTAAAGTCTTCCGACGCGTATGTCGGTTCGCGATAAACTCAAAAACTAATGAACTGATTTTCATGCGGTTTTCACCAATAGATAGAGTGATTAATGAGGAAGGTTTAGGTATATAATTTGTCAAGGTTTTGTGTAAATTGGTTGAAATATGTAAAATATAAATGCTGGCAAGCGGGGGGGGGGGGGGGGGGGGGTGTGGATTTGATTTGTATGCAAATTAACAGATGGCATTGGTTATAAAGGTTGGGTAACCAACCAGTAGATGGCGTTGCGTTAGCCACAGCAACGCGTGGCCGGGTCAGCTAGTGATAAACGTTACCGTCACCCCACTTTTTTGTTGTTTCATTAAAAAATAATTAATAGTCAGTGGCTGAGTAGGCATCGTATTTGGGTCCCACCCGGGTGTCCTGTGTTCGATTCCTCGGCTGGCTAAGTCCTTCATCAATACACAAGCAACATTTTCCGCTTATTGTGGTGGCAGTGGGAGATTTTCAAACATGGGAATGTTTGTCTTTCTAAAAGAAAAGAAGATTCAAATTTTTTTCTCAAATTGCGGTCGGAAACTTTGTTTTCATAAAGGTGCACATTTTAATTTTTCTGTGGTATACTTCTATATTTGAATATAAAGCGTGGTGTTTTCTCTTTCTAACGCCGTTTAGGTCATATTTCTCACCATGACAGTGAGGAGTAAGGGAGATGCAAATATTTCTATGAGACTTATGTGAGCTGTTCCCAAAAGCAAGCAAATTAGCCTGAGGGGTTAAATAATGATATAAACTTTATAAGTCCCATCAGTTTGAATATATATTTTAGTAAGGCACCGTGTGTCACTTGACGAGGTTGTGTTTAATGCGCAATCTTTCCTCTGCAGATTATTATTGTTTATCCTGTGTTGTAGTGATAAACTATACAATGTGTATGATTATGAGTCAGTATTATGTGTGCTTATACGACATTCTTTAATTTCAGGACACCCAAAGGGCGCCCCCTCAAATTCAAGAAAGAAAAAGAAATTAAAACAGAAATTGTGGTATGTATTATAAATATTGTGTACTAATTAATTGATATTGAATTCTCCTGTTTGATAAAATATAGATACCTAGTATTTGATTACATGTTTTGATAAATTGTGGATAAAGACTAGTCTATGTATAAATAATTAATAATTATTGATAAAGTTCGCTTCAATTTTTTTGTTTACATGTGCAATCTTGATTAAAATTATTTGTATTAAAGTGGGATTCGTGTAAATGAAATAATGAAAGAAATGTATATATTTTTGTATTAAAGTAATTTTTGGTGTTGATGTGATAATTGAATAAGATCTGATGGGAAATATTAGCTGCATTTTGCTAACTTTTAAATAAAAAATTACGCTTAGTAAAGTTTAAATAGCCAGCCAGCAGTCATAAACATAAACAGTCAAAGCACATACTGTGCCTCATGTATTTGTTTTGGTTTTTTTGAGAGGTTAAATCATATCCTGTTTATTGTTTTTTGCTAAAAAATAAATATATGAAACCATAATATATCGATCGTCCAGTTGATTAGTCAGACATCTCCTTTCTAAATCCATCTAAATTTGAGTTGATGCAGTTAGTTGAGTTGCATGTAAATGTGTACCCTGTGTGTGTGTGTGTGTCTGGTGCAGTACTCAGATTACTCATAAGCGCCACCAAATCTATTTATATGCAGAACAACTTGTAGTGAATTAAACAAAATGTTAAAACCCGTAGTGAATAAGACAATTGTTTAATTCACCTGTAGTGAAATTGTAGGATATTTCAAAATGTCATGCAGTGTTATTTTATAACATATTTAATATGTAAAACACAGACACCTGTTAATAACATTTTATTTATGGCGAGCATTCGAATATTGCTTTCCTCATTATCTCAAAACTTACTATTTGGAGATGTCTGACTAATCAAATGGACAATCGATATACAAGTACACATAGGTTTTTGTCGGAACCACAATATTTGGTCAACCATATATTTTTTTGTTTTCATTAAAATCTCATTGGTTATTTTATTTCGGTTTTAGGAATCAGATGGGGAAACAACAAACAGCAGTCAATCCAAGAAACGGAGACGAGCATCTTCCCCAGTCAGTCAGGAGAAGGTTGAGCGCTCGGTATTCGAGCCGGGGTACCTACCCAACCCCAACTGGGCCGCCCCGCCCGCCTGGAGCAAGCACTGCATCCCCCTGGAGGAGATCCTCCAGAGCCAAGCGCTCCGAGCCGATCCTCGCAACTGGAGCCAAATGGACGTCCAGGACTTTGTGGAGAAAGTTGCCAAATCGAGAGACATCCTGATTGGATTCTGTAAAGGTAGAATCGACGGAGAATCGTTGCTCATGCTCTCGCAAGAAGACCTGGTCAATATCCTCGGGATGAAACTAGGTCCGGCCATCAAACTCTACGGATCCATCATCCAACTGAGGAAGAAAATAACTGCGTGATGATCTGGGTATTAAATTAATTATTGTGATAAGACCATTTGGCGACGTATATAATCCCTTTTCAAAGATCCCGATTCCAAGATTTGTGAAAAAAATTTAATTTAAAGATATCATAGAAAATTTAAAGCGTTATAGATAGTGAAATATGTTTAACATTTAAATGAGGACAGATACTGTCCCACCTATTGGATAAAGTAGTGTTGCTAAGTTTTTAAAGTTTTATATAATGTAAAACATTTTGTATGCTTAGAAACGAGTAATTTTAATTATTATTGTAACTGTTCAAATGTGGTTTTGTCTAAGATAAAATACTTTTAAGCAATTGGTCCACTATCAAAGACACATTCCAGCTGCCGTTTGTTATCTTACTGCGGATGTATTGTATTATATTTGCAAAGGCTGCTTAATCTTTAGAAAATGACTAATATTTTGAAAATTTTCCTCAACCTTAACCATTTTTCTTCTCATTTCTATCTTACTGCAGACTGGACACCGGTGGTTCATTGTTACTATTGAGTTTCCTGTGCTGTATAGTCAAAATGACTCCATGATCTCTCTTCATGCCCTGCAGTTCTTCAAGCTGCATTTGAATGCATCCAGCTTTTATCAAGGTTCGTTACAGAACTTGGCTTCCGTGGCTTATATATAACAACACACAATTTGCGTTGTTCATTGGCTTCACGAAGAAGCCAATTTGGGACATCTCGATTCTGTGTTTGTCTGCGATTCTAATGTTCATTCAATCTACAGTTTTGTGATCCCACTCTTCTTCTTGTGCCCTGTCCGTTCAATGGACATTCGCTATCATGTTGGTTATGCGGACTTAGTACACTGCGGCCCGGAATACCTCTTCAGTAGACTGGCCAAACCACTGTCACAGGTTTTTCAGCCACGATGTTCTCCTTATTCCAGGGCGCCGTCTTCCGGAAATCTTTCCCTGCATTATGAGATGCAAGATCTCGTACTCCTCTGGATGTCTCATCACATGTCCTAGATATTGAAGTTTTTGGATTTTTATTGTTTTAATAACTTCCCTTTTCTTTATTCATCCGACACTCTTCCCAACAGCCTATTATACTTATATTGGTGTGCTTGTTCTAGTTTCTCAGATTGTCAGTGTTGAAGCTGGGTTTTGTCCTGTTTTGTTTCATAATAAAAATGAAAGAAATGACGCGCTTCTGTGACATGACTTTAACTTTGGTATATTGCTGCAAGATTGGCAAAACATGTGAAAACTGCACATTGCAGATGATCGCAGTCTAGAGGTTGAATCATATGTCTAGTTTTACCTTATCTTTGCCACGCATGTATTCATATTAATATTAATTTTATAGTAAGTACAGGTACTTACTTTTCTAAGATTAGTTCTACAACTCTGTTGTAATATTTATATGTCAATCTCATTTGTTGTGTTGTTTCAATGTCGTCTTAGGTTTTTCTTCCACAGAGATATGCAAGTAACCGATATTCGACTATTCAAGTTTCTTGGTGACCCGCTATATCTGCGTGGAGGTTTGTACACAGGCACACATTATCGACATTTTGTAAACTCGTCAGTGACTCCGGTCTCCCGCAACCATCCGGATGAGGTTGTTTCCACTCACGTCGTCGAGACTTTACACATGGCATCTGTGCTTTAGTTCAGTGGTTGTCAACCTTTTTGAGCCTGCGTACCTCTTGACTTTTACCACAAATGTGTTATACCCCGTATCCTCTATCTTGTGTACACGTGAAATGAAAGACATGTTTAATTTGTAATTTTTTAATACTCTTATTATTATATGAATGTAACAATCAAGTCACACAAATACAATTAATGCAATTTTATACAAGATGACCGAGGACATTTTTAATCAGTGATTCTACGTGCGAAATTGAACAAATTTTGTTCCACGTCTTTTTATTTCTATGAAATTTGTAAACCTTGAGCTGAATTTTAAAACCTACATTCGTGCCATGATACTGTGTACCTCCAATTTTTGCTTCGCATATCCCAAAGGGTACGTGTACCACAGGTTGAAAACCGTACCGCTGCTTTAGATCAATGCTTGAAACAGAATAGTTAACAAATAATGAAAATATAAAAAAATCAGAGGGTGCAATTCACACGCGGTAGAAGTGAAACCTTCGGAAAACCACACAAAGAGGAGACCGATATGCTACGAAGCACCGCACAAAGAGGAGACTGATTATACTATCTCATTCTCTCGCAGGCTAAAATGGGAGGTAAAACAGTCTACGCTGTCCTTTAGATGTACGTGTTTTGTCTCTTAGTGTCGCTATTTTTCATTTCATCGAGTTTCAAATCACAACGGTGCTAAAGAAGTTTTCACTTCAAAAATGGCAGCTACAGCAACTGTCTCGTTGTGAGTTAGGTTTAGTTTTGTCATTTCGAGAATTCAACAATGTTCGATAGTGTTGCGGATCTTTGATTTCAGTAGCAACATGTACAAACTGTGCGCGACAAGTTGTTTGTGATGTGAGTACACAATGTGAGTAACTGATATTTGCATTACTCTGTAAAAGAGGGCCTTATGTGACCTCCCTTTTAATAATTTCTTTCATTTCAAATTTATAGAAACTTTTTTTTTATTGTTTTCAAAAATTGCAAAGTATAAATATTTATCATGTAATTGATAGTCATTCATTTTAAACTTAATTAATTGTAATATTTTTTGAGCACGTAATATAGAATAATTTTACCTACCAATAAAATTTATATTTTGTTTCCATCGATGCCTGGAATCCATTATGAGAGAGAGCTAGCTCTTTCGCCCTTATAGTTTCAGTTTCGCGCGTGTTTATTCCCTATATTTGCCCTTTTTTTATTCGACTTACCACATTTTCTCTCCGCTGGCAACACTAGTGACGCGCATCTCAGATCACGTGATGTTATTGTTTGTCATATGACTCGTAATGCACCAGGTAGGGATTACCTGGATTCCAGGCATCGATGGAAACAAAATATAAATTTTATTGGTAGGTAAAATTATTCTATTTTGTGTTCCGTATCGATGCCTGGAATCCATTATGAGATGTGTTTGCTCTCACCTGGTGATCTGAAAACTTAGCGTTATATGTGATGCTATTTACACTGGAGTAAAGAATGGAGCCATTGAGTGCTGGAGGTGCTCACTTCTGGAGTGCGCTATCTCCTTCTGGTAGAACTTCCGGAAGGTGTGCTCGGACTTCCAATTCCCTCTAGCAAGAATCTCCTCTATGGGGTAGTCTTCCAACCAGTTTAAGGAGGCTACAGCCGAGCGTACACTTCCCGGGGTTACGTGGACTCCAGCTTTTCTGAGGACTGATTTGATCCATCCCCCTATTATCGTTTGCATTGCCGGTTTTGTTTCTGCTGATGTGGTCACAAATAGGTTCTTTAGTAGTGGACCTCTTCTGGCTGTAGAGAGGGCAACGACTTTTCTCAACCATTTAAGGAGGTTGATGTTATCTTTTTGTGAGCCTGTCAGTTTCCAACCTGATTGTTTATGGTTGGCTGTGTCGGTTTTTGCCCCAAAAATTGGCCACAGGGTAATAGAGTTCCTCTTGTCGATGAAATGTTCTGGGGTGATTCTGAGCAGTGTCAAATCATGAACTCTCCTGCCTGACGCCAGGACGAGGAGTATTGCTGCCCTCTGTGACGCTTCAAACAGCGAGTCTTCTGTGGGGGAATTCTTGACCAGCCAGTCTATTACTTATCTGGGATACCAGATAGGGGCTTTCTCCTTGGTCCTCCTTGCCATTGAGATTGCCTTGAGAACGTGTCTTACCAAGAAATCAAAGCTGATTTTTCTCGCATTCTGAGCTGGGCCGCAGAAGGTAACAATGGCTGACTTGTGGACCTGAATGGTCCCTGGGGCTAGGCCTCCTTGAACAAATAGGTAGGCTAGATACCTGGCAACCGTAGTTGGTGGGATGACTTGAGGAGTTGGCATTCTTCCTGACTCCATGTTGTCAGGGCTTGTTCCCACCCGCAATTCTCCAGACCTCTAGTTCCAGATCCTGAATCCTGGGAGGGGGTAGTCCTGTCGATGTGTCTATGAGGACTCCCTCTAGGTTGCGCAGGCGTATGGGAGGTTCGTCTGTTCGCTGTTTTAGGTCGCTTCTCCAGAAAGTCTTCTCCCATTTTGGGACGACTAGAAGGAACATGCCCTTTGCCTGATTTAGGTGGGTGAGCACTCTCGGAACGAGGTTTGGCGGAGGGAATACCCAAGCTAGATTGTAGTCCCAAGGTTGACTGAACGCGTTGGGAAAGCAGGCTAAGCAGTCGCTTGAGTCTCTGGAGACGTATGTTGGTACCACGTGAGCAGTGGCTGAAGCGAACAGGTCTATTTGAGGGCGACCCCATTTTTTTAATATCTCCTTCGTTGCCGGACTTAGTAGATGCCACTCTGGAAGCGGTGCGCCCCGAGAGAGACGGTCCGCAATTCCGTTGTATCTTCCTGGAATGTATTGTGCTGTCAGAGATATCTCCATCTGGTCTACGAAATCCAGTAGCTCCCGCGTTGTTTCCAGAAGGGCTAACGATTTTGTACCCCCTTCCTTGTTGACATAAGCCACTACTGTCTTGTCTGTCTGCAATAAGACATTCGTCTTGTTAAGATAAGACATTGGGCTTGTCCTTCCAATGGCTGCTAGCCACCACTGTATATCCTGCCGTGCTGCGTTGGGCAGAGCAACGGGCCGCGATGGTTTCAGGTGCTGAACCTCTGCAGTCTGCGGCAATGCAAGCAACCACGAGGGATCACGAAAATTGCAAAGTTGAGTCTTCCCAGTAGACCGAGAGCCTGCCTGGGAGAGCAACTGCCGACTTCCAAGGGAACCTGCAAGGCTTGGCGTAGACCAGCGCACTTGCGGTCGGAGAGAGACTTTTGATCTGCTCTCGTGTCCCATGTTATACCCAGGAACTCCAACTTCTGCGAGGGTGTCAGGACACACTTGTCCGGGTGCAGTCTGCGGCAATGCAAGCGACCACGAGGGATCACGAAATTTGCAAAGTTGAGTCTTCCCAGTAGACCGAGAGCCTGCCTGGGAGAGCAACTGCCGACTTCCAAGGGAACCTGCAAGGCTTGGCGTAGACCAGCGCACTTGCGGTCGGAGAGAGACTTTTGATCTGCTCTCGTGTCCCATGTTATACCCAGAAACTCCAACTTCTGCGTGGGTGTCAGGACACACTTGTCCGGGTTTATGCACCAGCCTAGCTGTTGAAGTGTGTGCACTATAGCAACGGCTTGGGAGGTGAGAAGTTTTCTGGACTGGTTTGCTACTAAGAAGTCGTCTAGGTAGACTACAATCCTGAGTCCCTTTTTCCTTAGTAGTTCTGCTACCCAGTTTGAGAGCAGCGAGAAGATCCTTGGCGCTGATGACAGGCCGAAGGGCAGACACGTCATCTGAAGGAGCTCTCCGTTGTACACGAGGCGCAGGAACTTCCGGTGTGATCTTGCGATTGGCACGTGGAAGTAAGCCTGAGAGAGGTCGACTTTTATCAGCCAGTCGTCGGGTTGGAGGAATTCCGGGACCCGAAAATGACTGAAGAGTCTGAAGGGCTTTAGTCTATGAAGACGTTCAAGGCCTTCAGGTTGAAGATGGGCCTGAGGGTGTGGTCTGATTTGAAGGTAAGGAACATACCTGACAGGAAGCTTGGGGAGTCGTCTGCTGCCTCCAGGATTTTTGACGCTTTCATCGTTTCGATGTGTGCGGTCATGCCTGGAGACAACCTTGTCCTGAAATTCTGCTTCACCTCGGCCGATGGGAGCGCCCGAGGAGGTTTTGATATGAAGTGTATCCTTGCTCCTTTTAGAATGTTCAGGATTAGCGGTGATGCTCCCAGCTCCCTCCACACCTCCTGATATGCCTTTAGGCGTCCTCCCCAGAATGGCTCCGGCCTCCAGTCACCTCCATCGCCTTCTACCCCGATCGCTGGCCGCCTTGCGAGAGGGCTCTGGCTTTTTGGCGGGCTGCCTGTACGTCCTGTCTTTCTCTGGCCTAGGGGCAGGTCGAAAGGGCTTCCTAGGTCGGGAGTGTGGAGCCTCTATCACCGGTCTTGCTGCTTGTGAGGTAGAGGGTTGAGGTTGACGGGGGATATACGACGAGGATGCACTACCGAATATCTTGTCTCGTCCCCCGTTTGCCACGATATAACTTGCTAGTTCCTCTTTATTGAAGAGGTGACTGGCGCTCGGAGGAATCCTGGCAAGGCCTTCCTTGATGTACGGGTCCCTTACTCCCTCTAGCAGGGCCTTTCGCCTACTTTGTAGGCATTCCGTTCGCCTTCCGCATAAAATCTGTAGGACGTCGTCCGTGGTCTTACTGTACTTGGCAAACATCCCCTGAATCTTGTCAAACAGAGTCGCAGGGGTCAAGCAGGTGCCTGGTTCGGATGCCCAGTTTACCAGTGCCTGCATGTTTCCTCTGACCGACTCTGTTTGGGATAGCACTGCATTGGAGAGGGCTCCCAGGGAACGGTCCAGGGCTGGCGCGAAGGAGTTCTTATCAAACCTCCTAGTTCTTCATTTACCTCCAGCTCTACGAAGGCGGGCGTGGCGGTGTATACTTTCTGTGTTTCGGCATAGCGAACACGCGATCATTCCTCCGAGCCAAAACGCTGAAGAGCCGAGATAACTGCGACTCTTCTTGCGCCTGCCTTCGGAATCGGCGATTCCTTCACCAATGTGCTTGGATTGCAGAACTCCAAAACGTTTTTCTGAGCGGCTAGGCTGGCGGGCATCTCTAAAAACCCCGATTCTACCTCTTGCCGCATCTCTCCCGCGGAGTCTTCTTTGTCCGAGACCGTTTTCTCCGCGAACTCTACCCGATTCCCAGATAAAACGTCCGTCATGGCCGACATCTGTTGCATCAGGATGTCTACCCGAGGATCCCGATAGTAATCCTTTCTTCCGAAGTGTCGGATCCAGAGCTTTCGCGCGGCATTTGGCGTTTCCGAGAAACTCGTGCTTGATCATTGTTTCCGACCGGCGAAGCGTCTGTTGTCGATATCACTCATTTTGTTGCACAGTTTAAACACGTAAACAACCGAAAAAACACACTAAATAATTAGTCAATTTCTCAGAAAACTATCTATCACGGTATATTTAATGTTTAAACTGAAAGAGCAGGGAATAAACTTCGATTTTCGACTCAAAATTGGTTTTTTAAGTACAGCGAAACACGAAAACTGCTTTCGGCGCGAAAAAACGGCGTCATATGACAAACAATAACATCACGTGATCTGAGATGCGCGTCACTAGTGTTGCCAGCGGAGAGAAAATGTGGTAAGTCGAATAAAAAAAGGGCAAATATAGGGAATAAACACGCGCGAAACTGAAACTATAAGGGCGAAAGAGCTAGCTCTCTCTCATAATGGATTCCAGGCATCGATACGGAACACAAAATAATTAATTGCTGATAAAACCCCCTCAGATGAACTACCACGCTCTGTGCTATTATAATATATGGACCATCAATTAATTAATCAGCAATACAACCTGTCCACAAACTGAGTCATTTATTCCAGAAGTTTAATGTACACAATAAGGACTCCTCCATTATTTAATTGCTATTAATTTTTTTTGAAATTTTTAACACAATCAATATTAAAAAAACTACCATTTTTATTATTATGCTATATTATTAATTTATTTTACTTTTTACAAAATGTAACATTTTTATTTTCTAAATGCTGTATGGTACCTACACATTTATATTATTAATTTAAGTCATTGAATTTAAGCTACTTTCGTGATATAAAATTATGTTTTATTTTCGTCATAATATTATATTTTAATCTTTTTCCAATGCATTGAAATCTTCTAAATTGTGTTTATTTTTAGAACTAATAAGAAGTGGTTAATAATTCCCTCATTTTCTGTTGGAAGCAATACTTTGTCATAAATAATATAATTATAATAATTTAAAAAGAAGACATTTTTAGTTTTTTGACTGTTTGTTTTGTTCACTTATACAAGTTGATTTTATAAAAACCTGCGCAGGGCGATCAAAGCATTGCAAGTGTTAGTTATGTCTGATTGTTTCATATTTTAACCAAAATAATATTTCAAATTTATTAACCCTCAGGCGTATTTTGTCAGAAGGACAAAATATTTCCGCTTTGCAACAAAATCCAAATTAAATGGAATATTTCTGAACGTATCCGAAAACTATAAATTGTTTTTGAAAGGTGGAAATATGCTTTCAAATTTTATAATTCGAAATGAACATACTTTATAAATATATATTTTTTTAATGTAAACATAAAAAAGATTTAACCCCTGGTTGGCCGGAGCCGCTCGTGCATGCGCGAGAAAATAATTCAAATATTTGAATAATATTGGCGACAAAAAACTTTTTGTCTGCGATTTTGACCCTTGTATGTACAGAATTTGTATGAAGAACAGTGTCAGAATCGCTTGCGCCATCATTACTCTAGGTGATGCTAAAAGTCTCATTCACCTAGTCACCCTGGAATATTTGCAAAACGATTTCATCCATGACAATGCGCTGTCATAATTTGCCGCGAATTTAACGGTCGCAATAAATGCGTGTATCGCGAATAAAACGTCGTAAAATCTATTAATTTACGTAATAAATGCAAGTAATGTGGTTTTAGTAGATAATTTATTGTATTGTGAACGTGTTTCAGTCAATAAAATATACAATAGCTCAAAATTTATCAACAAAACATTCAATTCAAAATTCAAAGTGATGGTTTTTTAGCGTTTTTTTGTTAAGTTCCGCGAATTTCCGCGAAATGGCCCGACATTTGACCGGTTAAAAATGGCTCACCTTACATTTCTTAATTAAAAATTATTATCAAATCACTTTTTATTGTTTCATGTAAAAATAAATAATAAAAAATCCCAAAGTTTCTCTTTCTAACATTGTTTAGATCATATTTCTAATCAAGATAGTAAGGGAGATACAATCATTTCTATGAGACCTAAATGAGTTGTTCCGAAAACTGGACAAATTAGCCTGAGGGGTTAAACTAACATTTGGTTGCAATGATCAGTGTTTTTAACAAAAACGTTGCTTGCAATTGTGAAAGTTACTGTAAAGTCGGGTCTCCTTCGACCGAAAACATAAAAATTTGCTTACACATTACTTACTGCAGTGCATACGGAAATGTGCAAGGCCACGCCCCATGTTTACAGTAATGTGTAAGCAAATGTTTATGTTTTGGGATGCAGGAGACCGGACTTCGATGGTGGTCATTTAGTGCGTATTTATTGACGAAATTATAAAAAAAAGTTATATGGGTTATTGTGCTTGCAATTATTTCATATTTGTGTAGTTGGTTCAACTGATCAAAAGAAGTAGTCACTATAGAGTTACCTACTTGTATTAAAGTTGGAGATTTGTTTTGCAAAATGCAAATAGGAATTTGTAGGCCCTTTGATTGTTGACGTAGGTGTAAAAAACATGTATTTTACTTGTGATCTCTGATGAGTTTTTGATATTAATTTAAGTTATCCATATTATAGAAAAAAGATTCCCCCAAACAATTTATGTATATTATAATGTATTTTAGCACAATGGATCAAAAGACATTATTTCAAAGTCAATGGTTTTCTTTTCTCTGTAAAAGCGTTTGTTGTATTATGTTTTCAAGAATTTCAGTTTATGTCGTAATGATCGGTGCTCTATTTTTGGGTAAATAATAATATAGAATATATTTTTGTAAATACAATACATTTACAAAGTGGTATACATACATTTGATGTTATTTAGGTAAACTGAGTGTACATTGATTTATGTTGGTTGACATTACGCAGTTCCCTCCGCAGTGTTGACATGGTACCAAATATAAAGTTATTAAATAATGACCGTTTTTTATTTAAATCCAAAAAAAAACAAAAATAAAATAAAAACAAGTTTATCAGGTTTTATGCATTGATTAAAAATGTTTTTTTTTTTGACATCAAAATAAACTGACAGATTTTTACACTGACTGTCAGAAATATGTTTGCGAATAATTATGCTGCCCCACGAACCATTTATTGGAAACCAAACCCTTGCCATAGGTCACTCCAAGGGTTTGCTATGTTTGGTGACTTAGCAAGGGTGCCCGGTTTCATGGGGTGAGGTTTGTCTAGGTTTTGATGAGTGGCAGGGCATATCGGGAGAACAGAATGGTTGAGGGAGACCTAACCCAGACCTCTCCAGCCGGACTCTCAACCCATAACCTTGTACTTCAGTGGGAGGGATGGATTCATACACCCTTCTCTCTTGAATAAATTGATCCCCATATTCCAACCCACCCCTCATACCTTTTTCCATTCCGGAACTTCCTCTCCTTCCTTTGCCTAAAGGACCCTCCACACGTGGAGAGAGTTTTTTTCTTCAGGGCCTCCTGTGTGGAGCTATTGTAAAAAAAAAATATACGGAATACTTTATTTGTAAGAGCAGTGAATCGAGAATCTTAAATCTATAATGGCTGGTTTAGATGGATCCAGTGAAGAGATGGTTACTGGATCCCTCTAAACCAGCCTCTAAACGTAATGGCTAGTGGCCAGTGGCCAGACGCTGGGTTTCTACTCTTGTGCGATGTTCGATGCGCACTTTGCACTGAATCGAGAATATTAAATCTATAATGGCTGGTTTAGATGGGTCCAGTCAAGAGATGGTTACTGGATCCATCTAAACCAGCCTCTAAACGTAATGGCTAGTGGCCAGTGGCCAGACGCTGGGTTTCTACTCTTGTGCGATGTTCGATGCGCACTTTGCACTGAATCGAGAATATTAAATCTATAATGGCTGGTTTAGACGGGTCCAGTCAAGAGTTGGTTACTGGATCCGTCTAAACCAGCCTCTAAACGTAATGGCTAGTGGCCAGTGGCCAGACGCTGGGTTTCTACTCTTGTGCGATGTTCGATGCGCACTTTGCACTGAATCGAGAATATTAAATCTATAATGGCTGGTTTAGACGGGTCCAGTCAAGAGTTGGTTACTGGACCCGTCTAAACCAGCCTCTAAACGTAATGGCTAGTGGCCAGTGGCCAGACGCTGGGTTTCTACTCTTGTGCGATGTTCGATGCGCACTTTGCACTGATTCGAGAATATTAAATCTATAATGGCTGGTTTAGACGGGTCCAGTCAAGAGTTGGTTACTGGATCCGTCTAAACCAGCCTCTAAACGTAATGGCTAGTGGCCAGTGGCCAGACGCTGGGTTTCTACTCTTGTGCGATATTCGATGCGCACTTTGCACTGAATCGAGGATATTAAATCTATAATGGCTGGTTTAGACGGGTCCAGTCAAGAGTTGGTTACTGGATCCGTCTAAACCAGCCTCTAAACGTAATGGCTAGTGGCCAGTGGCCAGACGCTGGGTTTCTACTCTTGTGCGATGTTCAATGCGCACTTTGCACTGAATCGAGAATATTAAATCTATAATGGCTGGTTTAGACCGGTTCAGTCAAGAGTTGGTTACTGGATCCATCTAATCCAGCCTCTAAACGTAATGGCTAGTGGCCAGTGGCCAGATGTTGGGTTTCTACTCTTGTGCGATGTTCGATGCGCACTTATCGAGAATATTAAATCTGGCTGATGGCTGGTTTAGATGGGTCCAGTGAAGAGATGGTTACTGGATCCGTCTAAACCAGCCTCTAAACATAATGGCTAGTGGCCAGTGGCCAGACGCTGGGTTTCTACTCTTGTGCAATGTTCGATGCGCACTTTATCTACCTTTACCTACCAACCCAGTCCTCCGAAAATGCCCCTCTGCAGGTTTTTATAATGATTTATTTCAGGCATGGGTGCACTCGGCGTTACAATTTCTTTTAAAAAGAATGCACTCATTTATTTTTGAGATTCTTCATCCAGCATGAAATATTATCCCCATGGTAATGTACGAATTAATCAATAAATCATCACTCTTGGCTCTAGTCCCCCACTCATCTCGGTTTGTGCCAACACTCCAGTTTAGAAGTACCAAGATAGATATATCTTTGAGGACGTCGTCGTTCCATCTTAATATTGGCCTTCCCAGGCTCCTTCGCCCAATAGGTCTTGAGTTCAGCAGGGACTTTAGGTGCTTGATGCTCGGTCATTCTCTCCACGTGACCCAGCCACCGAAGTCTTCCCAGTTTTATAAATTTTGTGACATTTAGCTCCTCAAACAGAGTAAGAGTATAGATCAATTTGTTGTAACTACAACTACGTCTGCGCTAAAATCCATTTTCTAGAACCGGTCCGGAGATAAACCTCAATATTTTCCTTTCAAAAACGTCCAGTGCTCGCTTATTCCTCTTAGTTAGTACCCACGTCTCAGCCGCGTATGTGAGCACTGGTCTAATAAGTGTTTTGTACACTAATATCTTGGTGTTTCTGGACAGCAGTTTGGATTTTATCTGCTTTTGTAGGCGGCAAAAACAGCGGATTTGCGATCACTAAGCGCTTCTGGATCTCCTCTGTAGTATTATTTAAATAATAAATATAATCCTAATAACATCATTTGATACATGACACAGGTAAATAAAAGATCTCTAATAATATTTAAATATTTAATTTGGGTACATCAGTTTTGTGTTGGAGAATCTCAGAATGTGCGATGCAATATGACAGTTTGATGTTAAATATCTTGACAGAGTGATCACAGGAGCAGCTCGCTAACTGCATCATATCGGAGCCGGCTTGTTCCATTTGGTTCATATTTGGCCTGAATGCCAATCTCTTCACAGTCAGGTGGTGTGCAGTGCTAGAAAACAAAGCAAAATAATCAATGACAATAATACAAAACGTTGGATAAACGAAGACAAAGAGTAACATGGCACAAAATCCCAAAAATTAATTGCAATTTAATAATAAGTACCGAATGAATCATGGAGGTACACATTTAGGAATTTTACTTTTGGATCGAGAATCAATGAGATAAGAACGTCATCTTCTCTGATTTTCGAAAAAAACATTTTGGTAAAAGCTGAGGAGGCCCTGAGGAAAATAATTCCCCCCAGGGCCTATGTCATCTTTGGGAAAGCTGTGTGGAGGGTCTTTTTAGGGAAAGGAAGAAAAAAGATATGAGGGGTGGGTAGGAATCTGGAGGTGAGTGTGTTCAGAAGTGACGGACGAATGAATTCATCCCTTCCACTGCGGTCCAAATTCTGCTGAGAGTCCTGCTGAGGTCAAAAGATCTCCCTCAACCAGTCTCTCCCGATCCCGCTTGAGCTGACGCATCCGCCACCAAGATCCGGATAAACCTGACCCCTTGAACCCGGGCACTCCGGCTAAGTCACCAAATGTAGCGAACCACTTGGGGTGACCTACGGCAGAGGTGTTGGTGATCCAATAAATGGTTTCCGGGGCGGCGGTACCCATACCCGCCTCCCACATCTCGCTTTTAGGATCTTACTTCCCAGTTTACCCAATCTTCAAGGTATCGATATTTTGTGACCATTTACAAAAATAAAATAAGAATTCTGCCGTTTAGTCAAGAAACATAACTAATTCTTATCAAGCAATTTTTGAGACCGAATTTTAGTTTGTCCCAATGGTAATACATAGTGAATTCCACTCATTACCAGTGGCGGCCGCTGCCCTGAAAATGCGGTGGTTCACTGATAATCCATACCTACGAGATGATTACATTGGGTAAAAATAATTCCACTAATCTTATTTGGAGAGAAGGTCTATTCTGAGCTGTTTTCGAAGGGCGAAAACTTCTACATATCGCTTTTTAATTAAAATTTTTTTTTTTGTAGAAATTGTTACCTGGGATGAGGTGGCAACAATGTAGATTATTGTGAGCAATGAGGACTCAACATGCCAAATACAAGGATTAGGTTTTAGTACGAAAACAAGGTATTCGAAATAAGAAAACTATATTGTGAATTAAAAACAGGACATCCTAATTCTAAAACTGTCTGGCATAAAGGGCTTGCTTAGATAATAGGTTGATGGTGATAGGACAGTTGATGACTTCAGAGGCCAATCATCCTCCCAGGATGATTTAAAGTGTGAGAGTTTATTTATGGCGAGAGTCACTTCCAACATCTATGATCTTAATCGTAGCGATTTTTAGTCGATTCGTCGTCTTTCGGTCCAGAGGATCGCCCAATGCTCTGGGCTGCAGTACAAAGAATGATCAGCTCTCTTTTCCAATCTGATGATTTCAATTTGTCCAGGATCAGCAACTGTTGCATTCAAAAATATTGCAGGGCTCGCAATATTACCAATGCCCAAATGTCAATGGGCAAACACTAGAGGTGCCACACACCGAAACCATAAATAAAGTGTGTATAAGAGGGTGTACACACCTTGTTACAAATACTTTTATGTAACATAATCTTTTTTCAGTACTAAGAAAATAAAAGCACAACACAAATTTGTCGTAAATTTCATAAATCTTAAATTTCAACCCAATAAACTCCATTTTTTACAATGCCTAATTTATTTTATTTTATATTTCACTAGCTGACCCGACAAACGTTGTTCTGCCATATAAATTATTTCTAGTGAATATTTTGGTTGTTAAATAAAAAATAACGAATGTGTTGTAAGTGTGTGGGGATGGGATGTATGACAGAAAGAGGAATGGAGCGCTATAGACGATGACCGCCGTTAAAAACAAAAAAACACCAACTTAAGTAGGAAAATGAAATAAAGAAAATTAATACGAATTTCGAAGAGCAATTGAGTGTACGATATTTTTTGTCAGTCCATCTTTAGCCAACACAAATAAGCTCGATGGTTTGCCTACGCGAGAACATGATGCCGAATGAAAAAAACGACGCAACGCTTCTCGTGAATGTCTTGCGCATGTATGGATGAAAGTTCGAAGAGGCGGACGTAGCGCCATCTGTCATTCAACAACATAAATAATTTCGTTCCGTTTGAAATACGAAAGACGGTTAAATTTGTTCACATAAAAATACTAAAATCGCGATTAAAAAATGGAAGAGTGGGGGGGTAGGATGGTTAAAATTTGGGATTACAGGTATTTTTTGATGCGAAATAAAATAAAAAATACAACAAAAAAAATGGTCAAAAAAATAGATTTTTTTTTTCAGGATAGGGACACCCTAATCACCTAGCGGTATGAAATTTACTTTCAAACCTATTCTCATACCAACCAAATATACATAAAAAAAATTCATAAAAAGTGCGACCACAAACACCGCGACACGAGATTTTTATATATGTATAAGATTATAAACAATATGTAAACATTTTCGTTATTTGTTTTTGGGGTGTTATGCCGTGTTGTGCTACCTCCTTCTTCAGTCAACGTTTCGGACAGCGTTGCAGTGTCCATCATCAGGGCAGATCCGGTAGATGTGATCACACATGTACCGGAACTGCCCTGATGATGGACACTGCAACGCTGTAAAGAAAAAGGTAGCGCAACACGGCATAACACCCCAAAAACAAATAACGAAAATACTTTTGGCCGTGAAAATCTAAAAACATATCTAACATGTAAACAGTACGTGGGCAAAATTTTCAAGGTTATTTATAAAAAAATTGAATTCTTTAATGATCTGCATTTTATAATTTAACACACAAATCAATAAAAAAGCAAACTTATGCAAAATGTAGGTATTTGATATACCTTTTGATTAAAAAAAGAATTATTCAGTTTGGTTAAGTATTTTTTCCTCAAATCCAAATTTAAGTTTTGTATGATAAAGGCTGCGCAGCCGTCCGTGTAACACACACGGATAGCTTAATTTTTGGTACATATGGCCGGCGTGATGCGTCAGCAGTGTTTGAGATATTGGATACAAAAACATAATTCGTTCCGCTTGCTATCGGTCTGCACACGGGCACACGGCTTGATGCGTCCGCGGTGTTTGAGATATTGGATACAAAAACATAATTCGTTCTGCTTGCTATCGGTCTGCACACGGGCACAGTTCGTGCGGAACGTTGAGAATTCGCTCTCTCTGATAAACATTCATATTAGGCATTATATTGGTAGGTGATATTTTTAATGAGATTCATAGATTTTATATTTTTTCGGTAAGATATTATAAAGTAATTTTAGGCGAAATAATTTACTCGTGCTGCACACGAACACACTGTGCAACCAGCCGCCCTTGCTCATTGCATAAAAATAAGTGAAAGTAGGGAGTTTTACCCGTTATCCATAGTGAAAATTAGGTGCCATTCTCTTCCAGGCTGTGTCTTTTGTATTCTGAACAGTGAAATTCTTCCAGATTCGAAGCCGGCTGCCATGATGTAAGTCTCTATCAGGATGTATGGAGCTATGGCCAAGGCTGTCACAGATTCGTTTTGTAAACTCAATGGAGGACAAACACTGGAGTAAGGACCTGTTGATGACTCGCTGAGATTATCGGATTTTCCCCACATTACAATCTGAAAGAAAAAGTAATTTGAGAGGAAGTTCTACAATAACCTAATATCATCATTAATATTCCCATTATACGTAAACCGAATACATGGAAGCTTGGTGCATAAAGAGTTAGGGTTCAAGTCTATACAAGAGCATTGCAGATTCCAGCGATAAAGGGAATACCACATATATCATCGGGCTCCATCGAAGCCAGAGTTAAGTTAGCCTCTCAAAAACTGGGCGTACTCTACAGGGCTCGCAGATACTTTAATAGTACACAACTGCTAACCCTGTACAAATCACAAGTGCGCCCCACGATTGAATTTGGCAGTCACCTCTGGTCTGGAGCCCCAAAATACATGAAAAAACCCTCGACTCTGTGCAGAAATGGGCGGTCAGTCTGATAGATTCTCCTAATTTAACAGACGGATTGCAATCTTCAGAGCATAGGTGTCGGGTGGGAATGCTATCCTTGTTCTACCGGTATTTCAATGGAAGATGCTCCGAAGAACTAGCGTCATTGATCCCTTCGGCACCGGTGCATAGTCGGGAAACATGCCAAACGCGTGCCCAACATATGTACACAGTTGACAGTGGTCACATGTTCTTCGACTCCTTCTTGTGTTCAACAGCTCGGCTGTGGAACGATTTGCCGGCCTTTGTGTTTCCACCTTCCTACAATATGGGTCTCTTCAAGACCAATATTCATTCCTTCCTCTCCTCAAAAAGACCCTCCACACAGCATCTCAGATGACTGAATGATAATTTCCCTCAGGTCCTGATGGAAATTATGCTGCTCAGGGCCTCCTGTGTGGAGTTAATGTAAAAAAAAAAAATACATCAGAAGACATAGACATGACTTTTAACTCAAAATCTGGATTTGAGCTGGAGGTACCTAACTCCTTTTGGCACCAGGTTCGAGCATGTCTTAAATAAACTATTATATCTTTCCTATTTTGCCAGCCGATGAACGCACATCGAAAAAACCAGACCCAACACCAGCGGTCGGGGAACCGGGGTAAATTACCCCAAATGGGGAAAAAATGTTTTTTTTTGGGTAATACAGAAATTTTTCTAGTTTGCTATTTCATAAACGTGTTAGTATTTTTACAAACTTAATCAATTCAGGTGTATGCGTGAGAAGTAAGAGACGCGCGTTGTGTGCGTGCGTGCTTGCGTATCGTTGTTTCTTGCATCGGCCACTTGCACTTGCCTGACATATTTGAGAATATAAATATATCGAACAAAGAATTGCAAGGAAAAAATATTAATATCATTTCAGCCACCGAAATACTGTCAGCGTTTGGATTAAAGCTTCAATATTGGAGACAGAAAGCAGAACAGAACAAGACAGCTTCTTTTTCAAAGTTAGCTTTGTTTTTGGAAGACTGAAAATATTACTTTTGATGACATCAAGGATACAGTTATAAAACATCTTACCAAACTCAGAGAGCGGTTCTCTGACTACTTTCCAGATCTTAATATACATATACTTTCAATTGGGTTGTAGATCCTTTTAAATGTGAAATTGCTAACATACCAGAAGAACCTCCGGGTGTGGCAGACACAATGCTTGAACTTCGATCTAATACTGAAGTACGTATTTAATTTGAGAGCAAAGCCAATCTGTCGTCTTTTTGGATGTCAAAAGCTACGAAGGCTTTCAAAATTGCACATGAGGAGGCGGTAAAAAAGTTGCTGCCATTCGCAACAACCTATCTTTGTGAACAAGGCTTTTCCACTCTAATGAACATAAAAACGAAGAACAGAAATCGATTAAACGCCGAAGACTGTACTCAAATTGCTCTTACATCAAAAAGTCTCAATTTTGAAGTAATTGTATCAAACATGAAGCAACATCATTTCTACAAAAACTGAAAGGGAAACCTGAAAATCTGAATTTTTGTTTGATCTAATTTGAGAATTTTATTTTGTTTGTCTATTACATACTTACTATTTTCATGTAACTTTTTTTTTATTTTCCGTGTAAATTTTTTATTTTTATTTTTTTATTGAAACATTTATTATAATTACAATTTTACAACAAAATATTTTTTTTACAGGTTTTTTTTTACTACCCTTCCATTAAAAGCATTTGCTTGTGAATGGAAGGGGAGTGTACATAAATGCTATTAGTTATTAGTTAGGTATAAGTTAGTACTTAAATAATTAATTGTACATAAATATATGTGAGCTGCAGTATTTATTTGATAATGGTGTGTTTTTTTTTTTTTTTTTTAAAGAAAGAATGTTATGGAGAACTAAGATATTTGTAAGATTAGTTGACAGTAGTTTTTTTTTTAAGAATATTTTTAAAATGTCTCTTGACAGAGAGCAGTATATGTAAAATCTATACGAAAACTGTTTAAAAAACAAATTAAAAGGGAAGGTCATTAAGAATAAATAATAACTATCGATAGCTTTAGTTTTAAAAAGTTGCATTGTCTTTTTTAGTGTGACGAGATAGTTTTACCATTTTTAGGGATTTACCTGGATGTGGGCCACCTTCTTTATTTGATGATGATAAAAATTTAAATTTAGACACAACGATACCTGCCGGCCAGTTGGCAGCGTCTATGAATGTATCTTTCTTATTTTCTGTATTTCTTATTTATTTTTTAAAAATAATCAAACAAAAATAAATCTATTTTAACAATGATTTTCTTTTCATTTATATCATTATATGTAGAAAACTATCTTACTTAAATGAATTCAAAATTAAACGAGTTACAGGTCCCGCTAAACCGAAACATATTTTTTACCCACTTTTATGGGAAATACTCGGGATCTGGTATCACTCATCACGCCTACAGTGACGTTGAGCGCTTAACGTTAACAATATAAGTTACCTATACTTGTGTGCGTGTCACGCACACAAGCGTTTCAAATCTGGCCTGTTCTTTTTTTCGGAGTTACAGCGCAACACTCTATCTAGACATTTATATAATCAAAGCTTTTTCTTTTATTATTTGAATTACTGAATTTTTAATATATAAATCTTTAAATGTGGGTACAGTGAAACCCTCTTAAGAAGTTCTCTCTTAAGACGTTTCGTGGCTTAAGAAGTTTGGTTTTTTCGGTCGCTCTGCCAAAAATTGGCCCAATTTTTCCCACATATAAGGTTTTCCTGCTTAAGAAGTTTGTTTTTTCCGGATTTTTTTAATATAATTTTAATAATTGTTCTTTGTACAATTTCTAGAAGGTTACATTTATACGCGGATCCCCAACTAATAATAGCGTATTGTAGAGTGGATTGAACTAAGGCATAGTAGATTAAATATAGATTTTTTATCGACAGAAAATTTCTTATTCTTAAAAATATATATATTAATTTTCTGATTTTGTTTACTACTTGACATATTTGTTCCTTCCATTTCAGATTTTTATCGATAATTACGCCGAGATAGTTAATTTTATTTGTTGTTTTTAATATTGTACAGTTTGATTTGCAATAATGTTGGCTGTGAATTTTAGTTTTATCGTGTATGACAATGTTAAAATTTTTGGGAGCGTCGTTTGGATGGATTGCAAATGGAATTACAAATGTCTTTTCACTATTTAGTGATAGTAAATTAGTGTCGAAAAAATTCTTAAGCGTATTGATGTCTTCTGTGGCCTGTAATTCTACATTTTCCCAAGTATTTTCACTTATTATTAAAACTGTATCGTCGGCGTATGATGTAATTTGACCATGTAGATGTTGAAAAAAAATATCGTTTACATATATGGTAAAAAGGATTGGTCCAAGCACTGTACCTTGGGGGATTCCAAAGCTTGAAATCTCTTGATCACTATTAATACGATTGATTTTTACCACTTGAGGGCGGTTTTTTAAGTAGTTGGTGATCCATTTAATCGCGTTGCCTTTTATGCCAATATCATTTAATTTTTTTAATAGTAACTCATGGGATATGCTATCGAAAGCCTTTCTGAGGTCAATAAATATGCTCGCACATTTTTTACCTTTATCCAATGATTCGTAAATGTATGAAGTTACGTTAGCAATTGCATCTTGTGTGCTGAGTGATTTAATAAAACCAAACTGGTTTTTGTGTAGTTTTTTATTACTATCTAGGAAATTTACCAATTGTTTTTTTACTATTTTTTCAAAGATCTTTCCTATGTTAGAAATTAGACAAATTGGGCGATAATTCGTTACTTGGTGTGGATCACCAGATTTGTAAATAGGTGAGATTATTGAGTTTTTGTAGTTCATTGGAAATATTCCTTTCGTTAAACTCAAGTTTATTAAATGAGTGATGGGTTTTATTAAGTAAGATTTCAAAGATTTTAACATGTGTGCCGTAATAGAATCAAAACCGGGAGACGAACCTCCTTTCATATTTTCTATTATTTTTAAGATTTCACATTCTGTTGTTATTTCAAATGTTGAAAGTATATTACGTTTCTGTAAATTTTTATTTTTATGTTTTTCCGGGTTAGAAGGTTTATGAATATTTTTCGCAAGATTTTTTCCAACATTTGCAAAGAAGGAATTAAATATGTTTGCACATTGTTTAGGCTGTAAATTGGCATCTATAATTATTTTATCATGTTCGATGTACTTAATATTTTGTGTTTTTTTTGTATTGTCTATGACCAAATTCACAGTTTTCCACATTTGTTTATGGTTATTTTCTGAAGATAATATTTTATTTTTAAAAAACTCTTCCTTACTTTTTTTAATATAAGATGTTAATTTATTTTTATATTTTTTATAAAAAATATATGCTTTTTCATCATGGGGATTTTTTAAAGTTGTTTTATAAAGTTTTTCTTTGTTTCTGATAGATATTATAAGTCCTTTGGTAATCCATCTTAATTTTGATTTTATGTGTATTATTATTTCAGTTGTCGAATTTTTAATGTGTTGTGACAGGATTTTTTCAAAGTTAGTCGAACATATTTCAGTATCATCACTCTTTAAAACATTGTTCCAATCTTCCTTTTTTAGTTTTTCAGAGAGAATAGTCATGTCTATTGTTGATTTTTTGGGTATTAAATTATGTTTTTTATGTTTAATATTATTATTATACAGAAGTAAGCATGAATGATGATCAGTTATGTTAGTTTTCCAAACAATTGATTTGAGTTTGTGAAGATCTTTAATGTTTACGTTTGTCCAAATGTGATCTAAACAAGATGGAGTATGTTCTTTTATTTCTCTAGTATTTTTATTTATGCAAGATATGAAATTTTGTTCAGTCATACAATTGATTTATTCAGTTTTGTTATTATTTTCTATTTTTTCATTAATGTTCACATTAAAATCACCCACCACGAAGCAGAGTTTATTTTTTAATAATATGTATTTGAGGTCATTAATAAACGTAATAATACTCGAGCCATGCGTTATATAGATAGCTATTAAATGATATATTGATTTGCCGAATTTGAAATGTACTTCGATGCAGTTTACCAAATGTATTGGGTGTTCTATAATGTTAACAATACTAAATTTATTATTTGCAAATATTATTATTCCCGAATTTTTGTTGATATCTACTTTGGTAGAAATATAATTGTACTCAGGTAAGTGATAAGACGGTGACTCAGCGTTCGTAAATGTTTCGGTTAACACTATGAAGTCCGGCTTTTTAATTAAATTATTTATTTTTAGAATTAGTTCATCTAAATTTTTCTGAATGCTACGGATGTTTATGTGAATAATAATTATATCATTGATATTTTTAGAAATAATTTTGTTACATGAATCAGTACAAATACATTCATATTCTTGAATTTTAATATTTAATTCTAATTCGCTATTTAAGAAATCATCCATTTCATTAATGCATTTTTGGTTGTATTTTGCAATATTATATATAAGTTTTTTTATTCAATGTCGTAGTTTATTCTTTCTTTTGCTAATTTAAGCATGTAAGAACGAAACTTACATGTTTCGCTGTTTGTTCGGTGGTCTATTTCATTCATTTTACTGTTGAAGGAGTTTATTTCTTTCTTCTGGTTAGCTGAGTGACAGTTAGCGCATTTGGGCGGCAGTTCCAGGGATTTACACTCGGAGATGAGATGATCTTCTGAACAGTGCTTGCATGTTGGTTTATTCATTTTATTGTAGCATTTTTGTGTTGTGTGTCCGAATCTTTGACAATGGAAACATTGGGTAAGAACGTTACAATCGGTTACATAGATTCTCATGAATCCTAGATGAATTTTTTTTCTATTTATAAGATGTAGTCTCAATTCTGGATTTGTTTGGAGAATTAAGTTTTTGCTGTTAGTTTTTTTGTTCGTAATGATGGCTTTAACTTGTAATATTTTTTTATCTTGGTATTTTTCACATATCATTTTGATGTCGTTGTTTTGTTCAATTATGTCTTCTAAGAATTCTTTTTCGGTATAGTCTTTGTCAAGTCCTTTGAATATTACGCATGGATCCGTTTTCACAAGTACCTCCGCTATTATGGTTTTGTCGACTTCATTTATCTTATCTTTTAATTTTTTTGCCTCTTCTTTTTCTGGACATGTTATTATAATGTTTTTTTAATTTCACTTACTCGAATTCCCAACTGCGATATTTTGATTTTTTGTATTTTCTCTTTTATTTTTTCAGTGTCTTCTTCTTTTAAGCTTTTTATAATTATAGGAAATCGTTTTTCTTGCGTTTGTGGTATTAAGTTTTTTACTGCCGAAGAGTATGAAAAAGAGTTTTTTTGTGTTTGGTTTTTTTCTTGAATTTCACACTTATCTTGTAATTTAGATAATTCTATTGCCATGTGGGATATCATTTCCATGATGTTATTTATTTCTTTCATAATTTTTGATTTGGTTTCTTTGGTAAGTTTATTTTCTTCTATGATTGTATGTAAGTCGCTTATGTTTTGTTTCGCCTTAGTAATGAAGGCATGCGGATCAACCTCTTCCTCCATTTTCACGGGTTATGAATTATTTTATTTTCGGTTAATTTATATACTTTTAAAGTTTGTCTGGGTTTGAAAGTGTTATTTTATTTATCGCCGCTCACTCGCGTCCAACACCGTTAGAGGTTTAGGCAACACTGAATTAATTAATTCAATAAATAATGTTTATTTAAATACACATTGACTGTCTTCTTTTCAAAATGGGGGAAGGGGTAGTATCGACTTACGCAAAAGTATTTTGGGGTAATGATTAAAAAAGTTCGCCGACCGCTGCCCTACACAGAAAAGTAAAAACTTTGCTAAAGTACAGTTTGCAGTGCGGTCTATTGTGGAACCAGAGGACTATCAGACATTCTCTCATATATCACATGCTACGCTTTACTGTGGTGAGTAAATTATAAAACATTTGTAAAAGTATCTAAATTACAAAACAACTTCGGAAAGAAGCTGAACTTTTTTTGCGCGATTTGGAATTCTCAGTTAAGTGCATCACGCAGCGACTAATTCGAGCGCCATTGTAAAGAGGACTAGTTCTTCTTAGCAGATTTTATTTTAGAAGACTAAATAGGGATTTTACAATGCGAGTTGTCTGTGGACTGTCAGATTAATTTTTTATTTATTTTAAAAAATTTATTTATTTAACACCCAGAGGGCGTTTACATGATTGGGAGTACAATAATTCATGCCAGTAATAATAATTTTGAAAAAAATAAAATAAAACTAGATAAAAAATGCCCACAAGTAATAAAAATATAAAAAAATACAGCGATTTGATAGGTTTACAAAAACACAATAATAGATGAGTTTTGGAATAGATATTTTAGTGGATCCACAAAACTCACCAAGTTGATGTTAAATATGTCAACATCACCAAACTACTGATTTCCCATAGCGTGAAATCTTTGTATCGGAGAGAGGGCAATGTAGTTCCGCTTAGGAATGCTGCAGTAGAATAATGTATTTTGTCATGTTGTTACTGTAGGTACTCGTAAGTTTATGAGTTGGCAATGTTTATTGACAAATCACTGAAAGGAACACACCCAATAAGGTGGGTCGTTTAAAAAAATATTATATTTTTCAATACTAATAAAGATAAAAAGTCACTTAAATTATTTACCAATCCTTCCCTGGAACCAGTGAAGAAGAATAGCGAATCATGTGTCCACGAGCAGCACCAAATGATGCGGCTGTGGAAACCGTTTTTCTTGTCTGTTGTCCCAACGAGCGTGAATACATCTTCAGCGTTCTTCTCGAAGACAGACCAGCGCCGGTCCCTTGAGACAGACAGGAGGGACCGATTGTCCGGGGAGAAACTGAGTTGCGTGATGGTCAGCTGGTGTGAGGGGAGGCTTTGAGTCTGAACCCATGTTGTTGTATCCCTGAAAAACACGGACATGAATTTGTATGTTTTTATGACAAATATTGATAATTTAATTAATCAAAACAAAGTAATAGAACACTATGGATAACAATACCTACCTCTAATGAAAAATGATATGATGTACTATGAATGACAAACAATACCTCTAGGAGTATAAAAAATAAGTGTAAATAACTTCATAATGGCCGACGCCAAATTTTCGTGTGGTAAATGATTATATTTTCTTAGTAACTCATTTGTTTTTTGTAAAAAAATGTTTTTGTAAATTGTACTGTATTACCAGATAATGCGTTTTTATAATTATAAATGTAGCATATAATCTACCATAAGTAGTTTAGTAGTAATTTAGAGAAATGATTTTAGTGTTCCTAAGGATTCACTGGCAAATAAGAGGTTAATAAAGCAGTAAGCAGTCTGACGACTGGCGTGATCTAGGGGCAAGGCTCTTGACTTGCAATCCGAAGGTCTGCGATCGAATCCCGGCCTGGGTAAATAAATTTTATTTGATTAATTTGTGTTATTTCACAATTAATTAATTGAAAATAATATATACAAGGTGGCGCAAAATTAATCACCCTATCGGAAGATGTTATAATTTTTGCAAATGACAAAATGCAAATGAAATCATATTTGACATTTGTGAACTAGACAGCTGCAGAATACAAACAGACAAGCAATGGAGCGCTATACTCCGCAAGAGCGTGGAATAATTGTGTCGATTTAAGCTCTAACGCTTTTAGCGATTTTGTGTCGAAAGTCATCATGAGCGACGAGGCGCATTTCCACTTAAACGGTTATGCCAAAAAGCAAAAAATTCATTTCTGGGGCACTGAAAATCCGCATGCGATGCACGAAAAGTCATTACGTCCACCCAAAGCCACTGTGTGGTGCGGCGTTAACGCGGGAGGAGTGATTGGGCTGTATTTTTTAAGGACGCCATTGGCATTACGGTCACTGTTACTGGCGAATGCTACAGGGCCATGATAAACGACTTCTTACATCCGGAATTGGATGAGCGGGGCTTGGTGAACATGTGGTTTCAACAAGACGGTGCAACCGCGCACACAGCACGAGCCACAATGGATATTGTGAAGGAAGCATTTCCTGGTCGCGTAATCTCTCGCTTTGGCGATTTGGTATGGCCAGCAAGATCGCCCAATTTAACCATCCCAGACTATTTGAAGTCGCGGGTTTATGCCAACAAGCCTCAGACAATCGCAGCCCTTAAGGAGAATATTCAACAGGAATGCGAACAGTTATCACCAGAAATCTTGCGGGAAAGTCATGGAAAATGCGATAAAACGGGCACAAATGTGTATCAACACTGGCGGCAGCCACTTGACGGATATCATCTTTTTCACTTAACAGAAAAATTTTTAAAAGTCCAAATAAAGATTTCTATTACTCAAAATCATTTTTTTTATTTAGTAAAAAAGTTATTCAAAAACAAAATTGGATGATTAATTTTGCACCACCATGTAGTATATTTGCGGCACGTTCCAGAGTGGAAGACACTCTCAGTATCACCCTGGAGTAAGACCACCATTCAGAATTTCAGAGTGTTTAGTGACCAGATCTGAATAGCCAGGTACTTTCCCACCCTCCTCTTCCCCAACTCCTTCCCCTCCATACTACCCTCAGCCTCACAACATACTCCAATTAGGGATGCCATAGTCTCACTGGCTCCAGACGGAAGCAGCTGAGACTCTTGTGAGGTATTCATGTAAAAAAAATCAACAGAATACCAATCAAAAACTTTATAACATATGACTTTAGAAGATATGGTTTCCAAACACAGGTGAACTTCTAGTATGGAAGACTTAAATTATCAGTGGGGTACTGAATTTCTGTAGAATAATAAATTGTTAGTAATACCATATTATAATAGCGGCATGCTGTGGGGTTGTAGCTTTGCAGGCAGAAGCCAGTAGTTTTCCATCGCTGCTGGCTGCGAGGGCAAACACTTCATATCCGTGTCCGTATAACTTGTGCATCTCTGGCCAAAGGGTGTTCTGCATGAGTGTTTCTTCAGTCGGAGGTACTGAAATACAATTATTTGTAGTGAAGAAGTAAAAATTATCATTAAATGGTAAGTCGAATTTTCATTACAAAACTGGTTGTGCAAAATTTGTTTCATGAAATCAGTTTCACCTGTAAACATATATTTTCAACATGTATGCATTAGCTTTATGAAACCAAATTAGTTTTGTGACCCAATTTTTCAGCAACCCAATTGTTTGGTTTTGAAATGAGAATATGCGTAGTTCCTACCGAGATGTCATTTACCCAGTACCTACCTTTTCCCTAACCACATCACCTTGCGGGAAAAGCATTTTGAATTTGGAACAGCGACAAGAGAAAAATACCAAATTCGAGTGCATTTGTTTCTGAAAAACAAAAAAATAATTGGGACTACTTTGGAAGCAATTTGTTAGTGTTATTCATGTTCATAATCTAGTTTTTGACTAAAAGGAAGGTTTTTGACCATATTGAAAGTATACTTATTTGTGTTGTTGTGGCGGTAATTATGTCCAGATAATGCGGTGGAACAATATAAAGTATAATGTGATTGTGTTGTGTGCTTCTTCTCAGAGGTTCAGTGGTAAGTAAAGCTTAGACTTACGGATTTTCAATACTTCGTTTGTATGGAAACACTATGATATGAAGTGATTAGTTATCTTTCTTTCTTGCTTCTCTAGTTTTCCCTACACATATTATAACCAGATTCCAGCAATCACCATTTCGTTTATTTTTATTGTTAGTATTTACAGTCCATTTTCAAGTGCATCTGAAGCTGTAATTTGTAAGCAGTTTTGGATTTTTTTTTTTTTTACATGAACTCTACACAGGAGGCGCTGAGGAAAATAATTTTCCTCAGGGCCTATGTCATCTTTGGGGATGCTGTGTGGAGGGTTTTTTTAGGAAAAGGAAGGAGAGGAGAGTTCTGGGAAGGAAAAGGGTTTAAGGGGTGGGTAGGAATCTGGGGTTCAGTATGTCTTGGTGATCCGCCTCCAAGACCTAGACAAACCTCACCCCATGAACCCAGCAGTTTCGGATGCATACTAGTATCGTGCAACTAATTTCATTGTGTAAAACGTGACGACACAAGTGTAGTGAAAACGCTTCTGCTGAACGGACGTATTTTATTACGCATTGCAAAAAGAGCTTTAAAGCATGGTGCCATGGTTGCTGTGAAACTGAAGATTTCACAACACTAAATTTCAGAAAATTTTGTTAACTGTTTAGGGGCATGAAATTAATTCCAACATGCGTGAAAGTACATTATGAAACTACTAATCTATCTATTTACATTAAGAAAGTCTGCAGCGGGTGGAGTGGATTTGATTTGTATGCAAATATAGTTTTATTATAACATGTTTCCTTTAAATTTATTAGCATTATCTTCTTCTTCAATGCCGAAACACACGACCAGACGCTACACTCTCTACGCGGGTGGCAACAACAGCGCCAGCGGTGCCATCTAGCGACGACAACCATCAAACTCCGCAATCTACACTGTCAAATAGAATTAACTTTAGCAAATTCAATTTTAAACATTTAAATGTCAACCTATGTAAGCAATTTTTTTCTTATTTCAATTGGAAATACTTAAATGACATAAAATCGGTTGACGATGCCGTAGCATATTTCTACTCAGTATTGGGCAGTATTTTTGAACTGTGTGTCCCAATAAAAAAACCTCCCAAAACAAATATTAAATATCCGATATGGTTTGATAAATGCATAATAAATAAAATTAAACTCAAGGAATCTCTTCACAGAAAATATAAGGCCACTAAGAGCCACTCAGACTACTCAATATTCTCTGCGAAGAGATCTGAACTAAAAAAGGAAATTTCTTTAAAAAAGAAACTTTACTTATCTAATGTTGAAAATGGGATTAAAAACAATGTCAAAACCTATTGGCAATACATCAGGTCAGAAAAATCAAGTGGGGGTACTTCTATCGCGCTCATGGACGCGGATGAAATCATCCAGTGTCCCCAACTAGTGTCAGAGAAAATCGCGGACTACTTCAATTTGGTTTATAACCAAACGTGTCCCAACTTAAATGCAGAGAGTCTTCGGCAAGAGGTGCCTAAATTTTTAGATTCAATTTCCCTTGGAAAATTTAAACCTCAGGAAGTAAAAATATGTATTCAAAACCAAAAGCCCGACAAGGCCACGGGACCGGATGGAATTCCACCTCATGTAATCATCACGTTAGGGGAATATTTGTATAAAACTTTGTGCCATATAATCAACCTCAGTATTGCTACTTGCACCTTTCCCCAATCTTGGAAACTCACCAAGGTGAGCCCAATATATATGTAAGTCAGGTTGCAAAACGGAGGCACATAATTATAGACCGGTAGCTGTCTTATCATCTTTTCTGAAAATTTTTGAAACACTTATTTGTGAAAAATTAACAAATAAAATAAAACCGTTTCTTGGGGGAAATCAGCACGGTTTTTTGTCAAAAAATTCTACTGTATCCAATCTCCTTGAACTCTCACATAAAGTAGCAAAAGGATTAGACTCACAATGTCAAACAGACGTTATTTACACTGACTTTGCAAAAGCCTTCGACCATGTAGATCATGACGTACTTTTACGAAAGATCCATAAAATAGGCTTTGACCAGCCTCTAATACAGTTTCTTGTGACGTACTTAAAAAACAGAACACAGTATGTATGCATCAGTGGTCAAGAATCCAGAGAATTCCCTGCATTTTCAGGAATACCTCAGGGGTCAAACTTGGGACCTCTACTATTCTTGATATTAATCGATGATATTCAAGAATGCATGCAGAGTACCACTTGCTTGTTTTTTGCTGACGATCTCAAACTGCTCAGGACGATACGCGACATTCAAAATTGTTTTAAGTTAGAACTTTTTTTACACGCAATATCTTCATGGGCAGATGAGAATAAACTTTTCTTAATGTAAAAAAATGTGTCACTATGACGTATACGCGTTCCAAAAACCCGATTAAATTTGATTATAAATTAAATAATGAAATATTGTCATCAGTAAAATCCGTAAGGGACCTCGGGGTCACATTTGATCCCAAACATACTTTTTCAGATCATATGGTAAGGTTGGCATCATCGTGTTACAAACTTCTTGGATTTGTGATAAGAATAAGTAAACAATTTTCCAAGCCCGAAGCAATGACATCGATGTTCAACTGCATTATACAATCAAAATTAGAATACGCTTCTGCTGTTTGGGCCCCATACCAGAAAAAATACATAGATTTATTGGAACAAATCCAAAAAAAATTTCTACGGTATCTTTATATGAGAATGCATGGTGAAACGCGCTTCGAAAGTCTCCAATCTAGAAGGAATGGAACCCTAACAGTAACAGCTTTTAAAATTATGAACTATTACATTGACAGCCCATACCTCTTAGAATGCTATAAATTGTTCGTACCGTACAACTACTGCCAGGGTCGCCACCACGACTTGCTCTGTATCCCACATGGCAGAACAAATGTTCTGGCCCAGCACAGCATGACAAGAGGTATGGTACTGCTAAATGATATCTCTAGGTCCCTTGACATTTTCAACATTAGTCTTGAACGTTTCAAGAGTAATTTTAGGCAAGAGCTCTAAAATATGTATTATTGTAATTTTATTTATGCCATCAGATGATGTGATACACAATAATGTATTTATGTTGTATGTACAATGTACCTACATGGACATTATCCAATCTAATATTCTATGTGGATTATAATAGGATTATATTAATCTGTAATGCACAAAAAAATATAAATATATCAATTTTAATTTTGCAAATTTAATTACCTTCGAGTTCAATTGGAACAAAATAGTTATCTGGGTACACATCCTTGACATGCCTGTCTTCAGTACTTGTGGGGGGCTGGTCACTTGCAAAAACTGCCTTGTTTGACAGGCCTAGAGAAGGTACTGATGCTCCTTCACAAATCCCTTCCAGAACATCTGGAATAATAAATAAAACAATATACATATGTATTACATTACGACATTAGCTCCACACAGGAGGCCCTGAGGAAGATAATTCCCCTCAGGGCCTATGTCATCTTTGAGGATGCTGTGTGGCGGGTCTTTTTAAGGAAAGGAAGGAGAGGAAGTTTTGGGAAGGAAAAGGGTATGAGGGATGGGTAGGAATCTGGGGATCAATGTGTCTAGGAGTGGCGGACGTATAAATCCATCCCTTCAACAGCGGTGCGAGGCGAGGGGTCGAGAGAGAACAGCTGGAGAAGTCTAGGTTAGGTCTCCCTCAACCAATCTCTCTCGAACCGGCCCACCGTGCAATAGGTGGACAAACGCATTGGCCACCAAGACCTATACAAACCTCACCCTATGAACCCGGGCACCCCTGCTAAGTCACCAAACGTATTTGGGGTGACCTATGGCAGGGTGTTGCAGGTTTATCCAATAAATGGTTCCCGGGGCGGCAATACCCATACCCGCCTCCCAAGTTGAGAGGCGTATGGTGGGAAATGGTATAACAGCTAGTAACTAAACTTATTTGAAAGTTCTACAAACTGAAGAAATCTCTGTTTGTAAGATACCAGCCAAATTGAATAATAAATAAATGCATTTTAATGGCAATAGCGAAATAGCTTTTTTGTAATTTTTTTATGTGAGTACCGCACAAGAGTCCCAATTGCTCCCAACTGTCTGGAGCCAATGTAAGACTCTGGCAAACAGAAAAGGGTATTTTCACATTTTTTTACTCTCGGAAAAAATTACAATAACAAAGGTACATTTATTTTATTTTTATGTTAACGAATATATTTTTTATAGCAATATAAAATGTGCCATTATCGATTTGCCGCCAAAACGACAACGGTCATTATTATTCATGAATTCGGCATCATTTACGACAGGCAACGTTGGTGACAGCCGTCTCACCAGCCAGTGGCGGTTTCTAGGTCATAATTAAGGTGTAGCCAGTTTTTCAAAACAATAATAACAAATGAAAATATTAAACTTACACATGATCAAAATTTAAAAAATAAACTTTAAATTTTTCATACATTTTTAACGGTATTCATATTCATGCGAAAATACCCCTTTGGGGCATGTTGTGTGGCTGAAGGTATAAATATAAGTGGGGAGTGGAAGGAGATGGGTAAGTACCTGGCTATACAGATCTGGTCACCAAACATGGCTAAAGACATTTCAAGCAAAGTTTCGATTTTGAATGGTTGTCCTTCACCAGGGAACATTCTAAAGTGGTAAATACTTTCATACTGAAAGAATCCACCATTTTAGAATGTGCCGCAAATATACTATTTATTCAGCTATGATTTTAGATTTTCACGGCCAAAAGTATTTTTGTTTCCACACATATGCCCTGATAATGGACACTGTAATGCTATCCGAAACATTGGCTAAAGGAGGAGGTAGCGTAACACGGCATAACACCCCAAAAACAAACAACAAAAATACTATTTATTATTTTAAATGAATAAATTGTGAAATTCAAAAAGAGAACCACAACTTAATCAAAGAGAATTTACTTGCGCATGCTGGGATTTTCACCCGCGACCTTGGGATTTATAACTACATAGTGGCCACTCCACCACAGAGGCCATTTTTTCAGAGAAAGTCGGAAATACAGAAAACAGTAAAGGAACAGATAAAGAAAAGGACATACTAGGTTTGAAATGGACCAATGCCATAGAAGTAGCACAAGATGGGGATGTCTACAGTAGCATTGATGAAGAAATGGTTCCCCCAAATTTACTATGAAGAGGAGGGTGAAAATAATTATAAGGAATATTACCAGCAGGCGAATCAGAATCACTTGTCTTGCATATATTATGAAAATTGGTTACAAAATTGCTTGGAGCTTGGAAGGTTCTTATAACCTTTTCTTCAGCGCCAGATGCAAAACTGTATTTGGATATAATGGCGAGGCAAGACATGTCGAATCCGTGGATTTGGGGGCGTGCCAGTTCGTGCCATGTTTTCTTTGTGGAGTTTTCTCTGATCCAAGGAGCGTGGATTCTGGTGGTCTGGTCGGTGCTTATGCTGACCAGAAAATTGCCTTCTGGCTCCCAACCAATATCAACTACTTCATTGTAGTGGCCTCCACAAATAACAGCAGGCTCCCAATTGTCAGTGTCCTGTGAAAGAGGTTAATAATACACATTACAAATTGTTTTAACCGTAATTTATTTGGCCACAAACCAAAGAAGAAATTGTATTTCAATTTTAGCACTAAACCACAAAAAGGTCACGAGCCATCACTGATCCTTAGAAATGAAGATTAATCCTAATGAAATATAGAGTAAATAAGCACCTCGTTTCTATTCCAGATGTGAAAGGATCCAGCATAACCGTGCCCCATGATGTTTTCTCCATCGGGGGAGATCTTCCCTCCGTAGAAACCCAGGCCATTCCCTCCCACCTCCCCCACACGGACCTTCTCCATCCAAATGCCCTCAGCGCCCTCGTCGGTGATCTGTGGTTCCCACACTATCAGTGTCTTATCGATCGAAGACGAGAGAAGCTTCAGTTTTCCGGTGCTCACATCTACAACAAATTACAATATCCGGTAAGATGCCTGCTTATGGGTAGATGGCACCACTAGGTCCATTTTACAAAGACAGTCTTATGAAACATGTTGTTTTCTTGAGGTATATTAGACGGTTTTTATGATGCCCTATCCGTTATTGCATATTCCTCTACAGACAAAGCTGAGACTTTTGCTAACAGCCTCGAAGAGCAATTTTTATCGACAACGACCTACGATGAACCCCAATTCATTTCTACCGTAGAATCCAAAGTCTCATTCATCATAACCGAAATCACCAACGATGAAATCCCTTTTACAGCCCCTCAGGAAATCACTAAAATTATAAAATCACTTGTTTGGCATAGTTCTTACTGGGATGTCATTTACCCAGTACCTACCTTTAAAATGAATCTTCCAGGGATCCCCCTCCCAGTGGTTCAACAATTTATTATTTAACAAACTACAAATTATGTAATTTTTCAGCAACCAAATAATATAAACTCGCAAAGGGGTCTTTTTGGCCCGGAGCTCTGTACCATTATATCAAAAGTCAGTTATTGCAGCCCTGCTGGGTGTTAAAATGAAACCAAAAAAGCAGGGGAAAAAACATGAGCAGAAATCTTTAATATGTGAGGGTGTTATCAAATGTTGCTTACTGCGGTTCCAGTGCACTCCATACACCCAGCCTTCATGGCCAGATAAGACTGCATTCAGAGAGACAGCCCATTTCAATTGATTTTCAGTGGTAAATACTTTCCTTTCTATTCTCAGCTCGACCGTATGATCACTGGATGCATTATTTTCTACATGGGACTCAATTGACCAAAGTCTTATGTGACTGTCTTGGGAGCATGAAGCCAGCATGAGTTTGTTTTCTGTAAACAAGAACATTCATTAAAAAAAGTAATTTCAGGTAAGTAAGGGAGGTTACAGGACAGGGGTAAGGTAGGAATGCTATTCTTAATTTAATGGTATTTCAATGGAAGATGCTCCGAGGAACTAGCATCATTGATTTCTTCGGCATCGGTGCATAGTCTATATAGTCATAGTACACAGACCGGTCAGTGGCTGAGTTGGCATCACGTTTGGGTCCCACCCGGGCGTCGCATGTTCGATTCCTTGGCTGGCTAAGTCCTCCATCACGACACAAGCAACATTTTCCGCTTACTGTGGTGGTAGTAGCAGATTTTCAAATATTGTCAGGTTATTCGTAGCCCGGGAATGTTTGCCAAAAGTCACAAAACAAGCCAAATGCGTGCCTAACTAGTACTCGTTCTTGGGTATAACAGCTCGGCTGTGGAACGATTTGCTGGCCTCTTGTGTTTCCTTTCTCTTACAAATGGGTCGTCAAGGTCCATCTTCACTCCTTCATAACCTCAAAAAGACCCTTCACCTGGCATCCCCAAAGATGACCCAGGACCCGAAGAAATTTATATTCCTCAGGGCCTCCCGTGTGGAGTTAAAGTAAAAAAATAGAAGCCCCAAAATGCGGATGTTTAATTAGTATTTTCGGGAACTCCTTCCTTCAAAACAAAAAATTGATATATAGATATGTAAAGATGGACCTAGCTTTCTGAGGATTAGAACTGTCATAACTAGAATTATCAGAAATAGAATTAGAACTTCCTGCAGCCTGATAAATCACAAAGTGAAAACAACTTCAATAAAAATGAATACATAATTATTCATAATCACCACTCTTTACGAAATCCAGTCCACGGACCCAATCTTCATGACCTACTAAAATGTCTACTTTGTCAAAGCGACTCTGCTTTTGGAGATACAAGTGTATCTTGTTGTCATCCTCGGCTATGGCCAGCATCGCGCCGCTCATCACGGGCAGAGAATTGAGACTCAAGGTCAGGCAAAGCCTACCGCCAAGATCAAGAGTTTGGAGAAGGTTGAAGGTGTCTGGAATACATAAATAAAATAAGTAATGCAAAGGGACAGAATAACAGAAGAGTGATGAAGCAAGGAGTGTATGCCGAGACAAAGAGTGTTGTATGAAGTTCTATTCTCTCTGCCTACCTCTTCGCAGAAATGCAGGAATGGTTAGTCAGTTATTGAAAGTGTTGTACAAGTATTGAGTCCAAACCATTAATAACCCCGAGAATGGCGGGAACATATCAGCTTTGTACCGGGTACATATCATCTCAACATTGAATACAAAAGAGTTAATTTATTTATTTAATACAAACGGCATAAGTATGCCATAAACATTAATTACATGTCACAAATTCATATTCAAAATATTAGTAATGGTAAAACAGTGTATGTATAACAGTTGTGACGATACATTGGGAAGTGACACCAGAGATACATTTACATGCAAAAATCTATAATACAAATAAAATTAATAGTGATTAAAAAAATATGATAGCATAGCCGTCTTGTACCTATGTTCCCTGCAGTTAAATAGATCTATCACATCTGCATATCTATTAGTAACTTCATGCAAACTAGGTAAAAGTGAGTGTTTCGTATACTCAGTCCGATTATTGTTACATTTAAAAAGGATTTTAGAACGAGGGAATATGAAATTCAATGAGCTTAGTTAGATCAGGACTGTCTATTCTACCATTTACAATTTTGAACATTAATATTAAGTCGGATATAATTCTTCGATCTGACAGTCTTGGTAAATTTAATTCTTTCATCAAGTAATTATAATTTATGTTTTCAATGGGAATACCGAGGTTAAAATTAATGTGTCTTAAGAATTTGTGTTGAATTTTTTCGATTGAATCTGAATGTATTTTAAAATGGGGGGACCAGATCGAGGAGTTATATTCGACACTACGTACTAAGGATGTATACAAAATTTTTAACCTAATTTAAACCTCTGGAATTTCTAAGAACGAGGCCAAGCTTTTTGATACCTAGTTGTCCTATTATTTTTACTGGGTTGTTAATGAGTGAGTGATATGTAAAGGTGTCTGGGGGTAAAGTGCTTCAGGAGGTAACTCTACATAAAGATAATAATGAATGATGACGTAAAAGAGATAAACAATATTTTTTTGGAATTTTTTTTTTTTTCTATACAAACAATTTAAGTATTTTTTACCTGCAAACTATATTATTTTTTTTTACGTTAGCTCCACACAGGAGGTCCTGAGGGATTTTTTTTCCTCAGGGCCTATGTCATCTTTGGGGATGCGGTGTGGAGGGTCTTTTTAGGGAAGGAAGGAGATGAAGTTCTGGAAAGGAAAAAGGTATGAGGGGTGGGTACTTAACCAGTCTCTCTCGATCCGGTCCGTCATGCAGTAGGTGGGCAAATGTACTCGCCACCAAGACCTAGACAAATCTCACCCAAGTCACCAAACGTAGTGAGCCACTTGGGTGACCTATGGCAGAAGTGTTGGTTACCAAATAAATGGTTCAAGGGCGGCTGTACCCATACCCGCCTCGCAAATTGAATCCATGAGAGGTTTTTTGTATTTTTTTCTTTGTAGTATTAATTAGAATCACCTCTCGAAATTAGTGCACTTTACCCCAGGAGACCTTGTACAAAGGTTATTTAATATATTACCTGGTAGGTGTCTAGTCCATATCTTAACCAAAGAACCGATAGAAGCCGCAATGACACAGTAATATAATCCACCATTTTCTTGTGGTAATACTCTCCCATCCACCACTGCAACTCCATTGTTGCAAATGTGAAAAGTTTCAACAGGAATGAAATAGCCGTGATGTTTATTGCTCCAGAGAATGGCGGTGCCATCCAATGAGCCGGAGAGAATGTCGTTAGAAGTTGTGATATGGTTTCTGATCCATCGGACACTGGTCACCTTGCTCTTGTGCTTGGTAAGGGTCTCAGTTATCTTCGGAGCAGCGCCATCGAACTGATAAAAAACACACAAAAAATATTTTCCTAAAAATTCTAGAATTCCGCTTAAATCTTAATATGCACAAATTATTGAAATATCACTTTGTTTCAACTTAACAACTACAAGAAACTACTATTTACAAGGGGGAGATAATAAAATGTTCATTAAAGTTCCAATCTTGTTCAAAGTTATAAATTTCCTGTGTTTTTATACCATGTTTGATCTTGTTAGTACGATGTGAGGTTTGCCGGAAGGGGTAATATATAGGTATGTATATCTTTTAGGAAAGCTGGACATTTATTTTAATATTTTTTGAAGTAACACTTCGATTTTACATAATTACTGTAAAATACAAATATTTACATCAGGGAAGTTGGAAAATACTGTATAAAAATTTAATTTTTTCAAAGTTTCAAAATTTCATGCATTTTGACAGTTTGGCCATGTTTTTTTCTTGTTTGACGTATTAGTATTTAGCGTGTTCAGGAATTCTAAAAATTTATCCCTGAAGGTTCCATTTCAACTAAATATTCCCAAATTATGGTAAATCTATGGCACACATTTGGAAATTACACTACTTTTCAACATAATTACTTCAAGAAGCAACTACATAATTCCATTCGGATAGGTAGTAAAAGATGCACAAAAATTCCATTTTTAGTCAAAGTTCAAAATTTTCCATATAAAACGATCACTTTGCCATTTAATTTTTCGGTAAATTTTGGGGATTGGTGTCCATGGCTATTACGAATAATTTTTAGAAAAAAACTTTAGATTCGCCTTAATCACTATAAAAGGAAACTTATTGCATCACGGCTGGCGGAAAATAATGCATTTTAATTTTCAATGTCGTTAACTAAAATTTCACTTCGCGAACCGAAACTATGACAGCCCGCCCGCCATTTTATCGCTGTCAAAATACGTTTTTGAATGGTTTGTTTGGCTACGCAGGGTTTGTGTAGCGGGCTTGTGTATGCTATCTTTACTTTAAAAAACAGCCTACGTTTTTGAATGGTTTGTTTGGCTACGCAGGGTTTGTGTAGCGGGCTTGTGTATGTGACAAATGGCGGGCTGTCGTAGTGTCGGTCGGAAGTGAAATTTTATTTAACGACATTGAAAATTAAAATGCATTATTTTCCGCCAGCCGTGATGCAATAAGTTTCCTTTTATAGTGATTAAGGCAAATCTAAAGTTTTTTTCTAAAAATTATTCGTAATAGCCATGGACACTAATCCCCAAAATTATCAATTTTTCTTTTGGATTTGACATTTGCAAAGTTTTGTTTTGATCTAAATACGCATGAATGACTTAGTTTACCCAAACTAAGAACCTAACATTTCTTGGACTAATTATGTTGGAATGAAGTGTTATTTCAATAATCTGTGCATGTTAAGATTGAAATGTAATTCTAGAATTTTACCATATTTTGAAATGTCCATTGGAAAGTTCAAAAAATAATATTACATGCTTTATAATGCTTCCAAAATAACCTGAGTTGGAACTTTTAGCTTTGGTATCTGCTAAATTGTTCATGTTAAGGAGGAGTACATTAATTATGTCAGCTCAAAAAGGAGGCGCGGGGGGGGGGGGGGGGGGACCTAGATTGAAAGAAAAACTGATCACGTAATTGATGTATGCCACCTAAGGGAGTTTCGGTATTAGGATTCCTCACACTCTTGGTAATTGAGTTATCGAGTATAATATAAATAACTCTTGCGCAATTCATTTTGGAGGTTACCTATATTATGTCATTATAATGTTGTAGGTAGACTAGTCATCTAAAATTGCGAATGCGACAGTGAACTAATTGTTCAAGGGACTTTGCGTAATAGCAAATGAAGGCAGATTATATCCGAAATAGAGACATTAAAGTTATAATATTTTTCTTTACTCACGTTCGTTTTAAATACCGCCACCGAGTTTGCAGCGGCAAAACATATTACATTGTCTGGACTCCAGTCAGCCGATAAGGGCGAACGGTTACAAGCAGTAGAAATATACGCTGTGTCCAATATTGGAAGGTCACCAGTTTCATCTGCAAGCAAACGCATTTTATTTCTTTATCCACGTGCCCAAAAAACAAAAACAAACTTTAAGTTATGACAGCTAGTCCACCACAGATTCAGAACCTTTTCTATGGAATTTGATCGATTTTGACAGTTAAACAAAAAGTTGCCAGCTCTCAAAAATAAAAACAGAAGGTAATAAAGTACTTGTAAAAATGCATTCATGTTCATTTGATATACCTTTAGGTATTTTAATGTCAAAAATTCACGGAACTGACAAATGTGCACCATCTACAATAAGGTCGCCAGCATAGGAGTAGGCGGTAAAGAGCTTAATCAGTCAAGGTACCGGAAATAGTCATATAGTTTTAGAAAGCAACGAAGGATGAGCTAAAATCATTTTTACGAAGGCAGGATAATATAATAATAACATTTGTACCTAGCGGCGAGTACAGAGCGGCGAAAGCAAAGCTGGACCGCAATAAAAATTGGAAAGCCAGGATATTTTCGGCAAGGATAAAATAAAACCCAATATCGCCGCGTCGGGCGAGGGCAATAAACCTTTTCCTTTGGCCCACAAAGCCGCTGCCGCCGATGGAATTACTTTTGGAGATCTACCCCAGAGCAGGAAGGAAGACCCGAGCGAGAATTTCACCACGAAGGCAGTCACCATTTGCCCGGCCTAGGGGTTGGTACTCCACTTCGCCAACGGAGTGTCCCGACCAGGGATAAAAAAATTAAGAGTTTTTTTGCAATCCCGGCCAGGGCTCTGCAACGCTCTCCAACTACACGCGACCGCGCGCAATTTCCCGACCAGGGAAATTAACAGACACGCTCGCGGATTTCGACCAGGAACCGCCGATACGTTCGTGAACTTCCGCCAGAAAGTCCAACCGAGTGACCGTGAAATATTCCGACCAGGAAATTGCGCAAGTTCCACTGTGCACAAATTTTCACAACAAAGAACTCTCGCGACTCTACCTGTGCAATAACAAGTGAAAAAAATAGAACTTAAGTTTAAAGTGCCTAGTGACTGTGTGCTTACGCGGAGACTCCATCATCAGCAATCAAAGGGAAGTGACTGAACATTTTATTTATTTTAACCACCGAAGTGATTAGATTCTGAACAATTACATAAAGACTTTACCGTAGAATTAAGCAAACAGACTTTCTAAATTTAAGACGAATTAATTAAGTAGTTTTAAGACTAACACTAGATTAATAATTAACACCCGCCTTTTGTATCCTAATGTAATAAATGTGTCGTTTCTTAAAATAGTAGCTTTTTTAATTGTTCCTCCTTAATTTTAAGTTTATAGTTGTAGTTGAACCCGCCGTAAGGCGCGGGTGTATCAATTGGCGGCCCAGACGTGAGGCTTACCGGCATTTTTTGTCTGGTAGAAATCCGAGTGTGGATTTCCGACCCATGAACCCTGAGATAGAATAGTTACGTCCAAAGGAGGAACAATAGTTGTTATCAATAATTATTAGTTAAATTCACACATAGCCACAAACTCGGTGGAATCTAAATGGATGCCGATAGGTTAGCTTTTCACGATACGCGTTAATAGTAATTGTTCTAAATTTACGATAGGTATTTTTTTTTTGGCAATTTTTCTTTGTTTTTTTTTTAAATTAATAATTTATGTCTGGGTTTAATGCTTCCCGCCTCAAAGAGTATTTGGCGCCCAAATTAGTTTAGGTATAGTTTTAAAAATAGATTTAAAAATTAATTATACATGGCATCGGCAAACACAACGCGAACCACGCGACAAACCACGGCGGATGCATTGCAGGCAGCCGTAGACGTCGGTAACCTCACACCAGCGAAGGAAAAGATGGAAAACAGGGGGCAGACCTCGTGCCATTCGAGGTTTCTGGAAGATCGATTCGAAGGTTTGCCGGAGGAAGAACCCGAAGAGTTTATCGTCGCGTGCGAAGAATTTTTCAGTGCGACAGGCTGCTCATCAGCTCTTAAAGTGGAAAAGGCTGCGAAACAATTGCAAGGAGAAGCAAGAAGGTGGTGGCAGCCTCATTCACGCGGGCGATGGAGCTGGGAGGACTTCGTTGCGCAACTACGGAAGCGTTACGGCGTATTGGGAGCGAGGACCTCTCTATTAGTCACGCTGTACGGAGACCCGCAGAAAAGCGATGAAAGCGGCGTTGCTTTCTTACAACGTAAGCAAGCAATCTACAAACGCGTTTTCGGACAAACAGGCTTGGACGAATTCTGCCCAGATCTAATAGGGCTGATGATGCCTCGTTATCGAGAGCTGCTGGAGGCGGGCCTAATCTTTGGCACGTACACCATGGAAACACTTACCGCACGAGTAAACGCCATCGATTTCCCGAAGGAAATCCTCTTCCGTGCACCGCCGCCCCAACACCAGGAAAGGGCGAATACTCGTAATAATTACGCAAGGCGACCGCGTAACCAATTGCCCTGGTGTCATAACTGCCCAGGAAGGCATTGGAATGCAGATTGCCCAGATCTGCACCGCCGCAGGGCGGAAAACTAGCATGGCCCGGGCGCCGACCAGATCGGACAACGTCGCGTCCAGGGCCCCCATACATAGACACATATGAGTACCAGAGTACACAAGAAGTAGATCAAACCAGACCACAAACCGCTCTAGAGCCTCCACAGTGCTCCGTCGCGTACGCGCACGTCGTGGAACCACCACAGTACACACGCGGCCCATTTACACCGGATATCGCCTCCAATATTTCGCACAATATACTCCCTCTTCAAGAGCCGTACGCCGGGCCTAGCGGCCGTCAGATATTACCGCTTTCAGCTACGAGGAACGGAGCACCCGAACTATTGCAAGGAATTGCCCAACACGCACTTCCAACGAATAGCACGCACAACGGGTTTAACCACGTGCCGCTGCCTGCGGTTTCATATGGGCCGGATATACGAGTATCTACTCAAGCGATCACAGATTCAAATACGCCCGAGACGGAAGTGCCCTCCACATATCCAACATGCAACACAGCAGCAGATGGAAGTATCGCCCTCATGCCGCGTATTCGGGTTAAAATTCAAGGACGAGATTTTGAAGCACTCATCGATTCGGCAGCTTCCCACAATCTCGTAAGAGCCGAACTGGTTTCAGTTAGCAACTACAAGAAATCATCGCTAAGTACGATAAACTTGGCCCACACATCCGCATCCATGGCTATTTTAGCGGAGACGACGCTTCAGTGGACCATACAAGAAAAGGAGTTCGAAAACAATTTCTTGGTCATAGAAGGCTTACGGGAGGCCATAATCTTAGGGAACGCTTGGCTTACCGCCCAGAGAGCCGTTGTGGACTTTTATCGGGGATGTTTGCACTTTGGCCGATGCGAGCGCCTGAGTACGCATCTAATCCCACGGCGTCTTCCACCCCGTCAAGGAAATGTTGAGCTCCCGAAGATACCTAACCTCCCCGAAGACCAGAAACGAGACGTCTCTAAACTGTTAAGTGAATTCGAGGAGCTTTTCCACCCATATGCAGGACCAGCGCCCTTGCAACCACACGTCATTCACTTAAAAGATAAAAAACCAATTCGCATTGCCCCCCACCGATTGTCCGATGCAAAGAAGAAGGCGCTATACGATCAGCTAGAAGGAATGCTAGCGAATGGAGTAATAGAAGCTAGTAAATCCCCGTATTGCTTCCCCGTCGTGATGGCCCCCCGGAAGGGACGGGATGGATTCAGATTCTGCATAGACTATCGTCGTCTGAACGAGGTTACAGAAGGGGAGATATCACCCCTCCCTGTGATCCACGAAACCCTAAAGGATCTCGGAACCGCCAAGGTGTTCACTACCTTAGATTTAAAGAAGGGTTATTGGCAAGTGCCTATGGACCCACAATCAAAGCACTTGACGGCGTTTGCTACTCCTGATGGGGCTTGTTATCAGTTTCGAGTAATGCCATTCGGGCTCAAGGGCGCTCCTGGAACCTTCCAAAAACAAATGAGTCAAGAGGTGCTCGCCGGCTACCTTAGAGAATTTTGTATGGTATACATAGATGATATCGTAGTATTCTCTCCAGACTTACAAAGTCATATGTACCACCTGAGGCTGGTCTTCGAACGATTACAACAATTCGGACTCCGTTGTGCCCCGGAAAAATGCACCCTCATGGCAGAGCAAATTGATTACTTGGGTCATACGGTCAATGCCAGGGGCAACCAACCACAACCCATTCACGAAAAAGCGATAGCTGCTGCCACGCCTCCCCGGACACGAAAGGAGCTAAGAGGATTTTTAGGGTTATGCAACTGGCTGCGAGAATACGTTCCGCGGTTTTCGGAGCTAGCATCCCCAATGACAGACTTGCTAAGTACACGGAAACCATACCGCTGGACCCAGGCCGCCCAGGACGCTATGACAAAGATTAAGGAAGCGCTGAGTGGCCCGCTCACGTTATCTCGACCCGATTTTAATCGAGAATTTGTTATCCAAACGGACGCAAGCAAATTCGGCATATCGGCCGTAATGTATCATTCCCGCCCGGACGGAGGGAGAGATGTTATTTCCTATGCGAGTGCAAAATTCACGGAAGCGGAACAACGTCTACATTCTAACGAACAAGAAGCGCTGGCCGCCGTATGGGCGATCAAACGATATAGACCATACCTAGAGGGTAGGCATTTCAGACTGCGCACAGATAATCAAGCTCTCACGTGGCTAAATCACGCTAAAGATCAACGAGCTAAACTGATGCGCTGGGCATTGCTTCTTCAGGAGTTCGACTTCACGGTAGAACATTGCCCGGGAAGGGATAATGAATTACCCGACGCTTTGTCTCGCCCGCCCGGCAATACGTACATTAACCCCGACATAGAGGACTTGGACCGGATGATGTACCCCGCGCAAGGAAGCCACCCCGACGAATTAGAGGCTCAAGTGATGCACTTGGAAGGCGCTCAGGAGAGCGATTCCCCTCTCCAGGAGGTGGCAGACCAGGACAGCGAGCGTGATGACGCGCCTATTCATTTATCATTAGCGGAAGAAATTAGAGAACGGCAGAGGACGGACCCAGATACGCAACAGAAAATTAGGCGGTTACGCCAAATTAGCGCACGACAAGCCCCCAGTGCACAAGATCGTCGCTACATGCGAATTTACGAGCGAATAGGTGATTACCTCTGGAGAAGGAGGAACCACGACGAGCCCCAGCTGGTGGTCCCATCAAGTATGATCGGCAAGGTTATCACCACCTATCATAATAGCCCCGTGGCCGGTCACCCGGGAGCAAAGGAGACCCTTAGGGCAGCCCAAGCTCACTATTTCTGGCCTAACATGCGCGCTGATATTGAAAAACATGTGCAAGAATGCCTGGTATGTTTAACCACACGGGCCCGTCCAACACGCCCCGCGGCTCCCTTTGGCAGTACTCAAGCGTCAACCCCATTCGAGCTCGTGGCCGTCGACTTAATGGGACCATACCCCACGACCGCCAGAGGGAAACGATACATATTAGTGGTCACGGATCTCTTCACTAGGTGGGTTGAAGCCTTCCCGATTCGTTCGAGTAAGGCCCCGCAGCTAATAACGCTGCTAGATACCGAAGTCTTCAATCGATTCGGTTACCCGCGAGCCGTGCTTACAGACAACGGTCCCCAGTTCAGAAACACCCGGTGGAGCCAAGCCATCGAGCGCTGGCAATGTCTGCACTGGACCACAGCCATATACCATGCCCGAGCTAACGTAACGGAGCGGCGCAATCAAGAAATAAAAAAAGGGTTACGGATCTACCTTCAAGGTCAAGCTCACGTGCAATGGGATACCCACCTACCTACAATCCTCGGGGCCCTACGCGGCCGCCGGAATGCCGCCACTGGGATAACACCTAGTCAAGCCCTCCTAGGTTACGACCTTCCCCGACCCGGCGAGTGGATGGTGCATACGTCGGATGAATTTACGAACCCTGTCAGTACCGGACGCGAACGCGCAGAACAAGACCAAGCAATCAGGGACTCCCAACGCAGGTACAGTGAGGGCTACGCCCCGCCGGTTGAAGAACGGTCTCACTACGAGACGGGTCAAGAAGTCTTTATGAGGGAACACCCTCAATCGGATCTGGCCACGGGATTCCACGCTGGTTTTGCCCCCACGTGGAGTGGGCCTCACAAAATACTAATACCTACGGGCCGAGGCAATATCTACTGGATCGAGCGCAGAGGGAAACCGAGTAAGGTACACGCGGATCAGCTGCGACCAGCACCTAACCCAGGAGGAAACCACCCGGTATAACATGAAAGCAGACAATCTCATACCGATAATGAGACCATTGTATTATGTAACTGGATAGATACATAGACCGTTAGGTAATAAATATGAAGTTGTTAGGATAATTTTATAATTTTTTTATAGATAGTAGAATTGTTTTAGTTAAGTTTAATAATAGTTACTTAGTGCGTTAATAATATTAATTACCGTTAATTTTCGACAAAACACCCGGGGGCGATTGATATACCTTTAGGTATTTTAATGTCAAAAATTCACGGAACTGACAAATGTGCACCATCTACAATAAGGTCGCCAGCATAGGAGTAGGCGGTAAAGAGCTTAATCAGTCAAGGTACCGGAAATAGTCATATAGTTTTAGAAAGCAACGAAGGATGAGCTAAAATCATTTTTACGAAGGCAGGATAATATAATAATAACATTTGTACCTAGCGGCGAGTACAGAGCGGCGAAAGCAAAGCTGGACCGCAATAAAAATTGGAAAGCCAGGATATTTTCGGCAAGGATAAAATAAAACCCAATATCGCCGCGTCGGGCGAGGGCAATAAACCTTTTCCTTTGGCCCACAAAGCCGCTGCCGCCGATGGAATTACTTTTGGAGATCTACCCCAGAGCAGGAAGGAAGACCCGAGCGAGAATTTCACCACGAAGGCAGTCACCATTTGCCCGGCCTAGGGGTTGGTACTCCACTTCGCCAACGGAGTGTCCCGACCAGGGATAAAAAAATTAAGAGTTTTTTTGCAATCCCGGCCAGGGCTCTGCAACGCTCTCCAACTACACGCGACCGCGCGCAATTTCCCGACCAGGGAAATTAACAGACACGCTCGCGGATTTCGACCAGGAACCGCCGATACGTTCGTGAACTTCCGCCAGAAAGTCCAACCGAGTGACCGTGAAATATTCCGACCAGGAAATTGCGCAAGTTCCACTGTGCACAAATTTTCACAACAAAGAACTCTCGCGACTCTACCTGTGCAATAACAAGTGAAAAAAATAGAACTTAAGTTTAAAGTGCCTAGTGACTGTGTGCTTACGCGGAGACTCCATCATCAGCAATCAAAGGGAAGTGACTGAACATTTTATTTATTTTAACCAACGAAGTGATTAGATTCTGAACAATTACATAAAGACTTTACCGTAGAATTAAGCAAACAGACTTTCTAAATTTAAGACGAATTAATTAAGTAGTTTTAAGACTAACACTAGATTAATAATTAACACCCGCCTTTTGTATCCTAATGTAATAAATGTGTCGTTTCTTAAAATAGTAGCTTTTTTAATTGTTCCTCCTTAATTTTAAGTTTATAGTTGTAGTTGAACCCGCCGTAAGGCGCGGGTGTATCACATTGTCATTATTTTGTAATACGATGGACGTTCAATAATGTACTTTAGAAATTAGCCTTTTGTCAAGGTTAGTAGAAAATGCGTTTAAAATGCTACTTCCACAACAAAGCCAACCTAACAAAGGTTGGAAAAGGCCCTATGAGCTAACCTTGTTAAACGCATTTTCTACGAACCTTGGCCTAATGTAGCACATTTTTTAAGTGAAAACTTCTTTAGCACCGTTGTGATTTGAAACTCGATGAAATGAAAAAGCGACACTAAAAAGAGACATAGGATTTAGCCTGCGAGAGAATGAGATAGAATAATCGGTCTCATATTTGTGCGGTGCTTCGTAACCTCCCCACTCTCGTCTACTTTAGTTTTCTGAAGCTTTCCCTTTTTTTTTGATTTTGGCAATTCACCCCAAAAAGAGTGCTTTAAATTTCTACCGCGTGCGAACTGCACGCTTGCATTTTTTTAGTAATGGCTTGATTTACCTTGCTAGGGATTCTAGCATAGTCTAGCACAGAGCAACATGGACGTAAATATCTCTCTTAACGAACATTAAGAGCTACTGGTATAGTAATATACAGATATTACACTGGCCTTTAATCTTTGTAATGGCTCGTAAAATATGCCTCAATCAATCTTGACGGTTCAAAGCAGTTTTCCTGCAAAGAAGAAACTCAACCACTGTGCCTATTTTTATTTTACAAAAAAGTTTAGTAAAATAAACTGTCACCGCCTTTATTATCGATTCAAAAATGCTGGTTACCAAGATCACGCTCCAAGAGCATCCCCAAAGATGACATAGGTCCTGAGGGGAATTATTTTCCTCACGGCCTCATGTGTGGAGCTAATGTAAAATATATATATATATATATATATATATATATATATATATATATATATATATATATATATAAAAAAAAGATTTCCCTAGTTTTTGAACTCACGACATCCACTTTATTCGATACCCTGAAGATTATGGTATACATAATATTATGCTCGTTATATATATATATATATCTGATCCACTGGGGCGATCACGCGAAATAAATGAATTTGCCTCGATTTCCCAGAGAATATTTTTTAAATTTTTCGCCTACATTAAAAAAAATATGTCTTCGAATATTAAAAAGGAGACATAAAAACTTATTATAGTGCTATATAGCTACATAATAGATTAGTTATTGCGCTATTTTTAATTTTTTTCATAATTTTTAATGACTTTTCAAAGGGGTGTAGAAGTTGCATGATTCTGAGTTGTCATGGAACGATGGAACCAATCGATCATTTGTAAAGATGTCACAATTCGCGAATAAAATCAAGGCTCAGCATCTAAATTAATTTATTGTGAAAACAAGGCAAACTTTTTGAATCCTATAAAACGACGTTAAAACTATAAACATTTCATTATCTCCTTACTATAAGGAACTACTTTGGAAAGCCAAAACAAAGGGAAAAGAATTAAAATATAAGTATATTTGGTACAAAAATGGAGCAATTCTAATGAAAGAAGAAGAAGGCAAAAAAATCAGGGAAATCAAACACGAAGATGACCTCAATAGGTTATAATAGAAGTTTAATAGTGAAAGGAACCGAAAAATATTTTCATCATCAAAATGGATTTCGATTTTGGAAAATACATTGACTTGATTGATAATACAGAATCTAATTTAACCATTACAGATTCATTAACTTGCAAAAATTTTTTAAAACATTCCAAATTTTCATTACTTTGTTTAAACGTCAGAAGTTTAAACAAAAACTTTGATGAAACCATAACCATGCTGGATAGTATTGAGCATCGTCCTGAGGTACTTGTTTTTACAGAAGCTTGGCTGAAAAATTTTACCAATATACCTAACATCCCCGGATACGCAGTTTACAACACAAATAATAACTATTTGCAAAATGATGGTGTAGTTGCCTATGTAAAGCAAAATGTTCACGTGACTGTTGAGGAAGTTGTTTTCCCTGGAGCAAACTGCTTAAAAATGCAGATATCGAGTACCTTGTGTATAATAGCTGTTTATAGATCTCCGTCCCTGGCTCATATAGATAATTTCCTTGAATCACTGAGTGCACTGCTTGACTCTACATCTATAAAAAATAAGGAGATCATTTTATGTGGCGACATAAATATTAATACTTTGGATTTGAGCGATATGAAAACTCAAAAATACCTCTCTCTTTTGGCTTTTCATGGCTTGAAGCCAATCATAATTTCACCTACCAGAGTTTCTTCTACCATTTCAAGCTGCATCGATCACATTATGGTAAAATCTAAATTTGAAACAGAGGGAGCTGTCTTCACTACTGCCATAACAGATCATGATTTATGAGCTTTACACTAAATAAAATAGCAAAAGATAATGAAAACTTGAAAACCGTCATCGATAACAATCTTTTGAAAGTCAAATTAAAGAAAGAATCATGGCAGTCAGTTCTGTCATCAAAAGATGTTAATTTAGCGACTGAAAATTTCATAAAATGTTTAAAAATGCATGTGGAAAGTTGTTCGTCTGTACGAAGTGTAAAGCATAATATGAAATATTGAAAACCTTGGATAAATAATGGAATTATTAAATGTCTCAGAACCCGAGACAAATTACACAACAAATGTCGAGCAGATTCAAATAATATTCAACTGCTGGATTATTACAAAAGATATAGAAACTGGTGTACAAAAATTATAAAATATACAAAGCAAGCATATTACAAAAGGAAACTGGATAACGTCAATGGAAATACCAAGCAACAGTGGAAGATTATAAAGGAGGCTGTAAATATACAAAAGGAGCAAGTGTCTATAAAAAAATTAAAAATCAATAACAATATCATCTCAATGGAAGAGAATCCAAATATAATCACTAATCACGTAAATAGCTTCTTCAGTGATATTGGTCCTAGATTCGCAAAACAATTGTGCAGTGCAAATAAAACTACCGAAATGTGTCTTGTTAACAATTTTATACCTTGTACTCAATTTTCAGGAGAGAGCTTTGAATTTAAAACTACTAGCATTTATGAAGTTTCAAAAGTGATAAATGAATTAAAAATGTCTTTTTCCTGTGGTATTGATGGCTTAAGTATCATGGTATACAAACAGCATGTTTCTGTATTGGCTGCTCCCATATCTCACATTGTTAACCTTAGTTTTAAGAGTGGCATATTTCCTACTCATTGTAAGAATGCTAAGGTTGTACCTCTTTTCAAAGGTGGGGATCACCTAGAGGTTAACAATTACAGACCCATATCTTTACTCAATACTCTCTCAAAATTGATAGAAAGATTGGCCAAGTCAAGATTAGTTTCATTCTTAGAAAAATACAAATTACTCTCTGACAATCAATTCGGTTTCAGAGCAAATAAAGGTACGAGTGATGCTGTTTTAAAGGTATTGACCAAAGTTACAAGAGCGCTGGACTATGGCAACAAAGCCATAGCGGTGTTCTTGGATTTATCAAAAGCATTTGACACTGTTTCCCACGAATTGCTACTTAAAAAATTATCATCTTTAGGCATTAATAATACAGCAATGGGCTGGTTCAGATCTTATCTTGGTGACAGAACACAACAAGTGGAAATAAATAAGATGTTAAGCGAGGGTAAATCAATCTCCTTTGGAGTCCCGCAAGGTAGTGTGCTTGGGCCAATATTGTTTCTTATTTATATAAATGATTTATGTAGTCTGAATATTCCTGGTAACATTGTTAGTTTTGCAGATGACACTGCCTTAATATTTGAGGGTAAAACTTGGAATGAAACTTTCAACAAAAGTAATATAGGTTTAAAAGTGGTAAATAGTTGGTTAAACAATAATATATTAACTTTGAATGCACAAAAAACCAAATTTATCACTTTTAGCATTTCAAGTAAAAGTCAGCCTTCTGAAACTCATAACTTGATTATTCACAATTGTTTTCAAATATGTAACTGCAACCCTTTAGAAAATGTAGTCAGCATCAAATACCTTGGTGTAAAAATAGATAAATTTTTGAGATGGAATGATCATATTAATATGTTAGTAAATAATACTAGGAGACTTACCTATATCTTTAAAGAACTGAGACATATACTAGACAAAGAAAAATTAAAAACTGTTTATTTTGCAATAATCCAGTCTCTGCTTTCTTATAATATTGTGTGCTGGGGATCCTGCCCAAAGACTTATATAGAACCACTTAATATTGCCCAAAAAATGATTCTTAAAGTTATGTTTAAGAAAAAAATTAAATATCCAACTCATTTACTTTTTAAGGAATGTAATGTAATGAACGTAAAACAGTTATATATTACACAAACGCTTTGTAGATTTTTTAATAATATTAATTTTGCAGAAAGAACACAGCAAATTCGTACTACGAGAATTGGCTCTGGTCTGAACTTTATGGCAATTCAAACTAAATCTTCTTTTGGTCAAAGAAATTATTTTTATCAAGCTCCACTCATATTTAATAGCCTTCCAGAACATATAAAGTCATCTAATTCCTTGTACACTTTTAAGAAGGATCTTAAATTATTTGTGTTAGTCGAGGATTGCCAATTGATTTTCTCTACTTTGTCCTTTCTAAATTATTAGCTAAATGAGTATGTTTATAATAATAAGCTAAAATAATATTATTTTTGTTTGAACCGTTTTTGTTCATCTTCCTCTTGCCAAATCTACAGCATGTTAAATTATATACATATATTTATTATTCACAACTTAATCCTTAAAAAAAAAAAAAAAAACTTTATTTTATTTTATTTTAAATCAGATCTCAAAACTGTGGTCACCCTAAAAGTCTACATTAATGTAGTACCTAGCGCCATCAGTTTAGTAGGTACCAGTAGGTACCCATAATCTAATCTCAATCTGTAAGAAATACAACAATATTTTTCTTTCAAAATCTGTATAATTTTGTGTTATTTTGTTAACTTGTATAATTATTGTTAACCTCAACACAGGCTTGTCCTAGTGAGGTAACAAATTGTATTGTAAACATTTTTACCTACAGTGTAAAGAAACAATAAATAAATAAATAAATAAATTTATTTGATTATGATATCATTGGATGCTTTTCCAGAATACGTCAAATTGAGAAAAAATGTTTGTAAAATCCCAACGACGCGCGACGTACCTACACAATATTCGCCTAGATAAGCCGATCAACATCTAGGTATGATTTATTTATTAAGTGCTTATTATTTTGAAGGCAGAATTGATAGTTATATGTCTGTTGCCAATATTCTGTTGCCAATATTTTGTTGATATTCTATTTCTAAAATTATATGTATTTTTCTTATTGTACAATATTTTGTAATATCTTACAGTATTTTTGAAAGTAATTTATTTTCATTTTTGTAACCATACATATTATCTATAAGATAAGCAGTTCTGAATATTTAACACTAGCTGACCCGACGAACTTCGTACCGCCTCAGAATCAATAGCTTTTGAATTAAATTCAGTTTTTTTATTAAGTTAAAAATTACGCAATGAAGCAATTATCAATGCGCAACTGTCCGTGTTTTGTTTTTGTCAGTATCAGAGATGGCGTTGTGTACGGATTTATATTTTTGTGATTTTCTTACTTTTACAATTACTTACGGGAATTCGGGAGGCGGATACGGGTGCCGCCGCCCCGGGAACCATTTATTGAATAACCAACACCTCTGCCATAGATCACCCCAAGTGGTTCGCTACGTTTGGTGATTTAGCAGGGGTGCCCGGGTTCATGAGGTGACTTATGTCAGTTGATGCGTCTGCCCACCTGCTGCGTTGCGGGTCGGATCGAGAGAGACTGTTTGAGGGAGGCCTTTTGACCTTTCCAGCCGGACTCTCTCGATCCATTGCCTTGCACCACAGTTGGAGGGATGGATTCATACGTCCGTCACTCCCGGACACACTGACCCCCAGATTCCTACCCACCCCTCATACCTTTTTCCTTCCCAGAAATGTCTATCCTCCCCATTCCTTAAAAAGATCCTCCACACAGCATCCCCTAAGATGACGTAGGTCCTGAGAGAAATTATTTTCCTGGAGCTTATGTAAAAAAATGCGTTTCATTTCAGAGATTTATTATAATTATTGTATTTTTCCTTTGGAGGTGTGCAGTCATACGTTCACCATTTGTCTCATTTTCGACTATTGAAATTGAGTGTGTAAGAAAGAAGGGCAGCATTATATAATTAAAAACAAATGCACAACAATCAACGCATTGACATTTGACGTTTTTGAATGTTTGGAATTCATGCACAGTTCAATATTATACCCCTCACAATATTGCTGCAGTTCTTTCAAAATAGGAGAATTCGTTCCATACAAAATGTATGGGGAAATAATTTTCTTTATAACTATTTATTTAGTTAACTTTTGTGATGTTTTAATAGTTATTATCCTATCCGGGGCGGAGACAAATCCAACAAATCAAAGATCATCAAAATCAGCCCAGCCGTTCTCGAGTTATAAATAGTGTAACTAACCCGACTTTATTTTATATATTAAGATAAAGATAAGTAGGTACATAGACTAGCTCCCCAATTAGACCCGAGAATATTTCGTTACTAATTGGATAACCACAAAAACTGATGAATGATATGTAACATATTAATATTGTAAACATTTACTTTTTGTCAAAAAAAAAAAAAATAAATATAAAAAATTTCAGTAAGATTATTATTTATGTTCGCTATCCTACTTTGTGAGTGGGCATCTCCCAGCCTCCACTGCAACCTAAAAAACCGTATGAGTAAATGTACGGTTTTTAAGGAAGTTGGTAGAACCACGGTTTCAGAGGGAAATTGCCCTATTCAGATTGGGGGGAAAGTGCAGTCCAATGTCCTTTTCTGGCTAATGACATTCACCAGAAAAGGTCACCATTGTTGTCGCAAAGCACCGCTATCGCTCACTTAACAAAAACCCGGTGTCTAAATTTGTCAAACCCACAGAAATGAGGTTAAATGAGTTCCCTTAGTTTCTTTAAGGCTCCGCAACCGGGCTCGGCAAGAAGAAGATGGTGAGATACGAAATTACGAATGTCAGAGGAGAGCGCTAAAATTTACAGCGACAAAATCGATGCGAAAATTGCGAAAATGTTTAATAAAACACGACTCGTTTAAAATAGAGCAAAAATCTCGCGGGCATTATCTTAAACAGCATATAAAGAAACACTATGATTTTTTTTCATACATATAACTTGTAAAATAACTGAAACAAACGTGTTTATAATAATTTTTGGAACATTCTTTGCGATTTTTTTCCATTTTTCTTTTTCTATCGAGGGAATTTTATATAATTTGCGTTTCGGCGCGGGCAATGTCTAGGTATTACCTTCAAGAATAACATATATTTTTTTAAGAGCTTTAAAACTTACCGCGTTTAAGGGAGATATGTAAGAAATCGGTAGAAATTTGGGTTGCGAGCCCTTAACATAATGCCAACGTTCAGTCCATTTAACGTGAATTCTGCCTTTGATTTTGATATTCCTTAGGCCCCAAAGTTCAAGAGAATGAGTTTGGCGGGAGAAATCGTCTTCGCGCTTTTCTTTGCTAGGTGTACTGAAATTTTCCATTAATTCCTTTGAATCCTCGTTGCCTGGAACAAAAAAAGTTCTCAAATGGTGGCATAAGGCGTGATGATTATCATAGCCCCATCCCTGTCAAATTTCTAAACCAAAGCAACTATTTTCAACTCGAAACGTTATTTCATTATGAGGACTTGTTTATTATTAAAAACAATAACACTTTCTTCTTCAAACACAGCAAAATTATTTTGGGGCACTATTTTAAGATTTGTTAGTTGTAACCACGTTTATTGTTTATAAAAAATGACATGTTTCGTGAGCAATGCTCACCTCTTCAGGGTTTACTTAGAACCAGTGGCATACCCCCCAATACAGTTTAAATGTAAGTTTTTTAGTTTTGCTCCATTAAGTCAAATTCTCTCAGATTTTATCATTTTGTTGACACCAATTCCCTAGCACTAATTGCATATAGATACTATATTAGACAGACCATAGACCTGACTAGATATATAATAATATCACGAACCTACATGAAAGACTGTTCTCTCTTCCGGCCTGCAGGACTAACTTGCCAATGGTCATGCCGGTCGGGAGAGCAATCTTGCTGTTGAACAGAATTAATTCGGATATCGATATATTTAGCATTAGTGAAGCTGACTTAAAAGGCAAGTTCCATTAATGTTTGTATAGTTTGTATATCTACATTGCACGGTGGGGCAAGGTGGGTCGATTGCTGGCCGATGCATGATCTCTGGGATTGTCAACCGAGTCACGTTTTTAAATTTACAGCACTTCATAGGATGGTTTTTCCTTCCTTTGTTAATATTCTTTATATACTAATAGAGCCTAAAGCATGAATATATTGTAGAAGCCTACTTTTTTCGGTACCCACCCTAAATCAAAACCTGGCTACGCCCATGTATAGGTACCTACCATACTTATGTTCAATATAATACTGTATTAAATGTATTTAAAAAACGTATTAAAATATAAAATTTTGTAATGTTTTTGAAAGAATTAATAAATAAATTGAATTGAATAATATGCAGGTAAATTGATTAATGTAATAATATATTAATTTTTATTTAATTTATTATATATTATACATATAATACTAGCTGGCTCCCGGCATGCGATGCACTGCCATATTCAAAGAAATAAATTGTTTCTCCTTGCAAGTCCTTTTCCGTGCGTCCCGTTCCACTCCCGCATCCTCTTCCCCTCCCGCGTAGCCCTTCCACCTCTCCTCTCACAAAATCACATTCATCAAACGTGCGAAGTTAAAATAGTCGTTAAGTTTTCTGAAATTATCCAATATTCTGCGCAATTTTCTAAATTTTTCTTTCCGTAAGAACCTTCTACGAAGTATAAGAAAACTTAAAAAAAGATGAATGAAATAGGTAAAGTCGTTCTGAAGTTATGGCGTGACCAAGGGAAACAGGGATTCATTTATATATATATATTTTGTACAACAAACAAAAGTAAACAGCTGAGTCATTTCTATACTTAACCTGTGAGAATGAATACTACTTACCTACCGACTACCGACTCAAGCCAGGTATTATTTTGTTTGGAGAAGTCGAGGTGCAAACTGCTGTTGTGTGTTGATAATTTGCAACAACTTTAAAGCTAAACGGAGGTGGAACTGTGGAACTGCCAGGCTGACAGCTATGCAACGGTAAAGTTATCTCGCGGAGGTATTAGGAAAACAGAAACAGGCAGTTGCGGTGGCGTTGGCTTACCACCAGCCACGGCTCACACCGACCAACCTGTAGGGCTGCATTCGACTCGTAAAGTAACATTCGTTATGGTTTTCTGTACCCCCTCGATACGGTAATGCGCATTTTCATCCTGCGACAAAACAACCTACGAACAAAACATCCCCCAGTAAAATCTAACCTTATCTAATCTAACATTAGAATTCAATATAAAAAAATTGTAACTATGACATATACCCGCTCCCAGAAGCCCATAGTTTTTGAATACAATATTAAAGGGAAAACATTATGCCGAGTCAATAGCTTTAAAGATTTCGGTATCGTCTTTGATCCCAAACTGACATTCTCGGATCATATATCACGGCTCACTTCAGCATGCTACAAACTCCTGGGTTTCATCATCAGAATATGTAAGCAATTTGATGACCCAGATGCAATGATAGCCATGTTTGATGGAGTCATAAGAAGTAAGCTGGAGTATGCCAGTGGTGTGTGGACTCCGCACCAAGCGAAATATATTAATATGCTAGAACAAATTCAGAAAAAATTCCTTAGGTGTGTCTATATGCGGATGAATGGAACGTACCCGAGATTCATGCACCATATGGAATTACTTGAGGCAACAAATAGATTTAGCTTGGAAACTAGACGTTATGCAAATCTTGCAATTCTTAGTTTTAACATAATCCATAATCGTATTGACAGCCCATTCCTCTTGGAATGTTATGGCTTATACGTGCCTGAAAATTTCAGCCGTAGTCGTCGACACGACTTGTTCAAAATACCATACGGCAGAACAGATGTTCTAGCACAGCATAGCATGACAAGAGGAATGGTGCTGTTGAACGAAATATCGGAAACACTAGAAATATATAACTCTTCTTTAGATAGCCTTAAGATTTTTTGTATAATAATCATCTTCCTAGGTGTTAAGACTGTTAAAATGAGAAAATTGTACAGTAATTGGATAAAAATCTGTTGTACAATTTAAAAAAAAAAAAAAAAACCTAACCTAACCTAACCTAATCTGACCTAACAAAAAATGGGACAAAAATAATACAGACATCTTGTGAAGACAATAAACTATTGTTCAAAAATAGTAAAATGGGACAAAATAATAAAGACAAATTAAAAATGAGATTAAAAGAATTTGGCATTCTAGGACTATAAAAATATTACCATTTGTTATTTCGGCTACTGGCATTATACCTAGGTCTCTGATTCAAAATTTAGGCGTATTAGATTTGTCAAAGAATTTATATATAAAAATGCAAAAGTCGGTAATTTTAAATACATGTAGGATTACAAAAGATTTTTCAAATATTTATATTGAGGGATCAGTAGGATTTATAGGTTCAATTAGGAATTCCACAGAGCCGAACCCTCTGATATGAAAATATCTGGAGTCGGTGAATTATTTTCCCATCTGGTCTCTGGTAGGTTGACATGTTGTTCTTGTATTGTTTTGTAATTATAATACTTATATAGTGCAATTGCATAACGTGGATTGATCAGATGATCATTTGGGAAGTGTGTGAAAGGATTTAGTTTTTCCTGTGGGGAAAATTAAACCCGGATATTTAAACATGTTGTTCTTGTATTGTTTTGTAATTATAATACTTATATAGTGCAATTGCATAACGTGGATTGGACCAGATGATCATTTGGGAAGTGTGTGAAAGGGTTTATTTTTTCCTGTTGGGAAAATTAAACCCGGACATTTAAATCTGGTGTTGCTTAAAAAATAAAATAATGGTAATAATCGGTAATTTTAAATACATGTAGGATTACAAAAGATTTTTTAAATATTTATATTGAGGGATCAGTAGGATTTATAGGTTCAATTAGGAATTCCACAGAGCCGAACCCTCTGATATGAAAATATCTGGAGTCGGTGAATTATTTTCCCATCTGGTCTCTGGTAGGTTGACATGTTGTTCTGGTATTGTTTTGTAATAGTGCAATTGCATTACGTGGATTGACCAGATGATCATTTGGGAAGTGTGTGAAAGGGTTTAGTTTTTCCTGTGGGGAAAATTAAACCCGGACATTTAAATAATGGAAAATTTAACCCGGTCATTTAAATCTGGTGCGTAATAACATATATTATATTTTACATGACAAAATTTAAAAAAATAACTTTTATCATTGATGTCGCTATTCCAAATTCCTGTAATATTCAAAAATCTGTTTCTGAAAAAAATAATTATTTAGGAAATGAGATTAAAAGAATTTGGCATTCTCAGACTATAAAAATATTACCATTTGTTATTTCGGCTCCTGGCATTATACCTAGCTCTCTCATTCAAAATCTAGGCTTATTAGATTTGTCAAAGAATTTATTATTTATTAAAATGCAAAAATCAGTCATTTTAAATACATGTAGGATTACGAAAGATTTTTAAAATATTTATATTGAGGGTTCAGTAGGATTTATCGGTCCAGCTAGGAGTTCTGCCGAGTTGAAACCTCTGATATGAAAATATCTGTAGTTGGTGAATTATTTTCCCATTTGGTCTCCGGTAGGTTGACTTGTTGTTCTTGTATTCTTTTGTATTTATTATACTTATTGAATGCACTTGCATAGCATGGATTGACTAGATGATAATTTGTGGAAAAGTGTGTGGAAGGGCTTAGTTTTTCCAGTGGGGAAGATTTAACCCGGACATAAAGTGGAAGAAATAATTTATTGTCTTTACAGGATGTCTGTACTATTTTTGTCACATTTTTTTGTTAGGTTAGGTTAGGTTTTAGTAGGTATTTTGTTGGGGGATGGTTTGTCCGTAGGATATTTTGTCGTGGGATGAAAATGCGCGGAACCCCTCGATACTTATGCATTCTGGAACCTCTCCCCCTAGCACAGTCGATCGATAAGGATTGATATGATAACTTTCGGTAACTTCTCATAGTTCCCTAGCATGATTGCAGATCGCTAACGAATTAGTAACAGTTCATAATGACTAAGTGTTCTTAGTATATTCGATATCAACTGTTGTTTGTACGTTAGTGATCTGCAGTTTTCCTAGGGAACGATGAGATGATGATGTTACCAAAAGGCATCCTATCAATCCTTATTGATCGCCCATGCTAGGATCCCCGAACTTGGTATGATCCATTCTATGACATTACTGACTTTACAATGAATGTGCGCAGTTTATATCTTTTTAAAATCTTATCATGTATTTTTTTATGTAAACATCATGTATTAGGTCTGTGTATTTTTGAGCATGTACCTTTTATTGTATTTTCTGACATGTTTCTGTGAAATATTTGTAAAGTGATTCTTCATATGTTTGTGTCTGTATGTTGCTTCTGTAAAATGTTTTGTAAAATTTTTCTTCATTTATTGTGTCTGCATATTGGGTTGGGTTGGGTTAATCTTTTCAAATGTACCAATTGGCGATCCCTTAATGAGTTTTGATAACTCATGGGAATGCAACTTCGTTGTATGTTTTATTTAAATAAATAAAAAAATAAAAATGTAAGCGAAAGAGACAGATGCATAAAAACATACGCGCAACAGAGAAATGCATGGACGGGGAGGCATGCTACGTTTTTGACCTTAAACTTGCCTGTTGCGATGATTTCTGTAATAACTTCTTTTCTTAGAACCATTTATTGGATAACCAACACCACTGCTATAGGTCACCCCAAGTGGTTCGATACGTTTGGTGACTTAGCAGAGGTGGCTGGGTTCATGGGGTGAGGTTTGTCCAGATCTTGACAGCGGATGCGTCTGCCCACCAGCTGCATAGTAGGCCGGATCGGGAGAGATTGGTTGAGGGAGACCTTTTGATAGATTCATATGTCCATCACTCCTGGACATACTGACCCAGATTCCTACCAGATTACCTACCCCAGATTCCTACCCTTTTACCTTTGTGGAGCTAATGTAAAAAAATCAACGCCAGGCCGGTATTAAAGTTTGGCGTGTTACTATACAGCCGAGATACTAGACGGTGAGCTGTGTAAATGTCTGCGTTTATTGCTCTATATAATTGGAAAGCAAAGTAATGTTTTATATTTATTATTATTTTCTCATTACCCGTCGAAGTTAGTGCACAACAACTCACAACGTTGTTGGTTTTTCCAACTGCATCGCGTGTACACTCCATAAGCGAAACGAAGAGTATATTCTGTGAAATAAATGGCTAAAAGATAGTCGTTATGCGCTGAGAAAAATCACGCTCAGTTGCAGTCGGTGACAAAGTTCATTTAAAGAAATTTTATGTTAGCCCACTGTCCACTGTCCACTGTCCACTGTCCACTGTCCACTGTCCACTGTCCACTGTCCACTGTCCACTGTCCACTGTCCACTGTCCACTGTCCCAAGATCCGGTAAGGAATCGACATAACCGAGTGCTGTATACCCTGTGCCAAAAAAGTAAACTTCGTTACGGATTGCAGTGCAGCTATCGTGAAACTTTTCTGCGTATGTCGTATTTTCTCTAATGTCGATTCATTACTCTTATCTTACCCTTACAGGACTGATGGAACGATTGGTTTAGAGTTTAGATGGTAGTTCAGTTTGACAGATATTGTTTGATGAAGTGGCCGTCAGTATCACCCCGGTAAGATACCGTATACATTATTCGAGAAGCTTTGCGTGACATAGTTCTAAGTAAGCAGTCCTAAATAGCCAGGTATCAGGTATCAGGTATCAGGTACCAGGTATTACGAGTATCAGAACATTTCTCTTCCTCTTTCCTTTCTGTGATGTCCTTGAAATTTCAAGGGAAGTAATCAAGAAGTCCAGCTCCGATTTATAACATAATATAGGGTGTATTTATATTTGTGACGGAACACAATACACAATTTTGTTAACTTTATAAACGACATACCCGAACATTCGTTACCTCAAATTAGCAATGGCCGTTATTAAAACTAGCGCGTGCAGTACCCACGCACAATGTTTGTTTTTTTTACATGTTTCACGGGTAAAAAAACAATGTTTTACCATTTTTGAAGGATAGAAAACCATGTTTTACCATTTTTTTGGAGGATAAAAAACCATTTTTAAAAAATTTAATTAAAACGAAATTTAAAAATAACAAGTTATTATCAAGTCCTACAAGTATTTTAGTATGTATTTTTGTTACAGCTGTTTCGACGTCAATAATAACTTATTATAATATAGTATAGTCAATAATAACGTATTATAATTAAATTAAATTTTTATTAAATAAAAAAAATTAAAGGGAGTTTTACGAACTAAACACAAAAAAAAAAAAAATAAAAAACCATGTTTTGAAGGATAAAAAGGTATGTTTATCGTTAATTTTTCATTTAAATAAGAAAAAAACAGTACCAAAGTAAATCATCTATAATACTTTATTGAAAACAATCAATTTATAATTTTTCTTTGAGTAATTGGACAAAAACAAAATAAGTAAAAAGTTTTATTTAAATTTTTTTGTTCATATTAAAAGATAAATTTATTTTTTAATTATATAATCATAAAAATATAAACAACACAAAATATGAAAAATTAAAATTAATAACTTTAAAAAAAGTTTCTCCAGATCCTTGAGATGAGAGAAAAGAAATTTTTGCAAAACTTAAATAATTTATTTTTCTACATTTTATAGTAGTTGGTGTGTTTGTCAAATTAAAGTTAATTAATATAATAATAATGTTAATTTAATTTTATATGCATGTATGTATTCTTATTATTTACTGGCAAAGACAATAATTAGATGAAGAAAAATTGTGAACATGTGAACCCGTACTGAAGTTTAAGAACTACATTCCTGAATTCAGGTTGATGAAAAATCTTATCTCACTCAAAAGTACATATTTTTGGTGACCGATAAAAAGCTTTGTATTGTTCTAGGTTTTTTGTGGTTTTTTTAAAAGTTACATTTCATTTTGTATGTAAAATTTTTGTATATAGTCGCTATAATAAAAAAAAAAAAAAAAAAAAAAAAAAAAACATGTACATGTTCTCAAAAGTACATGTTTTTTTCGTGTTTTTTTTTTCCGTGTTTTTTTTTTTAAAACCACGGAGTTTTAAATGACCTAAAAAACCGTGAAAACATAGTAAAAACTATGCATCTGACAACACTTTTTAGCGCTCTCATTCTTTCATCACCTATCTCACTTTCCTAAACTCACATATACCACTTTCTTATCCTCTTCCTCTTCTCGTTAGCCCCACAGCATTCCTAAATAATTTAGGTGCCGTAATCCGATTGGCTCTGAGAATTTAGGATATCTTCGCAGATAAAAAGCGACTTTCAATTTTACGCAAATGCTTTTCTGAATAGATGAGCTAAAATAATAATATTATTAACATTAAATTATCCAAGTTCTTTTGTATTAGAATGAACACGATACGGAAATTGAAATATGATTTTCAGAAAGTTTCTGATCTTGATTAATTATAATAAAGTGAATGATGAACGAAGTAAGTCATCAACGCTAATTGTTACGACTACAAGAGTTTCTTTCTCCCCCGCGGTACCGTTGTTAGTAACGTGATTTGCAAAATAGACGAATAAATTTAACGCCTAAAAAACTCGTTTATGTTAAGGTCCGACCCCTCTCAAACTAAAATAGAGAGAATCCGATATGCTTATTGAAATCAGATGAAATCTATAGATACATTACATCACTTTGGTTGGACAAGGTTCTAACTTTATCTTGTTCTGAGATATAAGGTGTCCAAGTTTGCAAAGACAATATCTCATAAACTTTTTCCCGATTTCCGGTTCTGATTGAACTTTGTGTAAAGTATTTTAGCTTGACACATTTAAAACTAAAAAATACATAAATAGAATGTACACTTACTATCTTAGAATAAAAACTTAGAATACCAGCTAGGGCATAATAATTCATGGAAAAAGATTCTAACTATATTTCCCGTAATGCCATTCCAAGATACGGCCCCGTTCTAATGAAATATTTTCCTTTAAAATATGTTAAACTAAAACACTACAAGATTGAACCTCAAAATCAGAAAGTGTTAAGTAAATATATTATGAGAATTCACTTTTGATTGACAACTCAGAACATGGTAAAGCGACGTTAAAACCATATTTAACTAAGGTGAAGAACTATTCTGCGTCCCGTGAGTACGATTAATTTTATAAACGATACACCCAAATTCCATACCGTAAAACCATCAACTGTCAAGTGATGTTAGAACCTTCTAATAAGAGCTATATATATACTCGATGTCAAAACGTCGTCACACAAGAATTTACGGAAATGCATCATATAATACATCATACGATACGTAGATGGCTCTAAAAGTTATTTTGGTTATAGAATTTACCAATAGAAAATGTTTTGCACTCAAAGGTTATTTAAAAAAAAAAAAAAGTCAGTTAGAACCTTATCCAACTGAGAAGACGATTAGACGAGAAAAGCTTAACGAGCTGATCAAGGTTAAAGTGAAACATAAAATATCTTGTAACGATCTCGTTTTGAATAAATGCCAAAGTCGTTACGTCAATTGAACCATTATTTTCCTTCTGGGCGCTTTTTTAAAGGGTCGAAAATTCACGCTGCTTCCGTAACCGTTGAATGTAACACACAGGGGCCGCCGCCCTCCATTACTTGAGATTGTTGGTAACATGTACCTGTCTACGTCTACCTCCGTAACCGTTACTCGGTGACTAGGGTGTACGGCGTAACGGAGACAGGAAACAGTGAAGGCTCGTAGCGCTGTAGAGCCGTAGAGCCTTTGTGCCGCGGCCAGGAAATGGACTCTCTGCGAGCAATGGCGGCTTCGGCTAATGAAAGCCTCCACGCGTTGGTATGTCAAGGGGTACTTTCAATTTTCAGTAATTGACTTAAAATCCATGTTTTCAGCAGAGCCTGTTATGGCTCAAGCCACCATGTTGGCCCAGTTATCGCTTGATAAGTGAACAATTTAATTTAATAAGTCAGGTACGCTTCATACGCCGCGCGCCGTACATACGTCTGGTAATGTTGTATTATCGTGAAAACTAGCATTTTGGTCCGAGTGGTTCTAATTATAAAGTGGTTAATTTAATCATGTATATTTTAACCACTCAGACCCATAAGCTTGTTTTCACGATAATATAACATTACCAGACATGTGTATGAAATATATATGAGGCGTGGCTGACTTATTTAAGGACGGTCATAGGGGCGCTATTGCGTATTCATATCCCATCGAAACGTGTTCCACTATTATCAAGCGAGTAGGAGTGCGCGGAGATCAGACTCGTTGAAAGTCAAATTGGACTAATTGGAGGTAAAAAAGTGGAAACATTATTTCCCTTCATGTCTCGTCTAAATGGGATAGTCTGAATTCTCGACAAATCAGTTCCAATCTTCTATATAAATATTATACTACAGATAGGTTCTTTATCGAATTCTACAAACAAACACTTTCAATTTTTAAAAGAACCTTAAAATCATAGCAAAAGTTCTAGAGTTCATTGAACCGGAGTTACAGACAAGAGGCACAAAGGAAATTAATATTATAAATAATATTTTGGAATAATTGGTTTGGATTTCCCTTCGATTATTTTAATTATAAAGCGAAAAATTTATTAGTACCTATTTATTTATTTATTTCAGGTTCTCCATAAAAGAGTTATACGCCAAATTATAACGGAGAAGATTACAAAATTTAAAAGAAGAAAAAAAGTCCGTGGGGGCAGTTTCACTATGTTGTAACGTATGTCAAAAAATAGTTACTGAACTCTCTATAGGTAACATTGAAGATGTCTATGCTCAATGCAGAATCGTTAAGCAGTTGAATTGCTCTGTTTAATGGCGCATTCTGAAGTTCTCGCTTTCGGAGAATAAAAAATACGTGGGATCTCCCACGAGTATATGCGATAGGGTCTTATAGATAATAAGATATTTATTCTTTTTTAACGTAGGTGGATTCAGTACAGTAACGGAGATCAGTTTAAAAAAATGTTTCCCCAAAAATATTTTTCGGCGGGCTTCTAAGGTATTAAGATCGAGCATTCCTCTTAAGAACAACGATGGATACAGGAATGGGTAGTATGTATATTCCCTCATATACAGGTGACGCATAAACCTTTTTTGTACCCTTTCTATTTCTAGGACATGGTTTTGTTCAGAGGGGGCCCAAATAATGGAGCTGTATTCTAGGATGATGCGAACAAGTGCTTCATATGTTCTTCGTATTGCAATTCCATCAGTAAATGATCTCGCATTACGAAGAACAAATCCGAGCATTTTGTTGGCGCGGGATACAATGTCAGATATGTGGGATTTGAAAGAGAGATTTGCTTCAAAAATCACGCCAAGGTCACGAATCTCGTTTTTGCGTGTTAGTATAATTTTATTAATGAGGTATGGGAATAGAAATGTGTCTTTGCATTTTGTAAATGTAACGACACTGCATTTCTTGATGCTGAAGGGTAAGTTATTCAATTCCGACCATTTGACAAGAGAATCAAGATCAATCTGCAGAAGAATGGAATCTATATGACTTTAATAGCTCTGAAAATATAATCAGTCAGCGAAGAGGAGATATTTTGAGCGGTTAATGGTCTTGCCTATATCATTAATGAATAAAAGATAGAATTCCTAGATTCGATCCCTTGGGAATCCTGGAGTTAGTTTTGTATTCGTGAGAAAGATGGTCTCCGTAACTGACATACTGACAACGATTGTGTAAGTAGCTAGCTACGAAAGCGAGAAAATCCTGAGAATCCGATGTCACTCAATTTTTTTTTAATAAAATATTATGGTCGACTTCGTCAAACGCTTTTTCGAAGTCTGTATAAATCACATCGACATTCACAAAATTTTCAAACGATTTAGTAATATAGGTGATGAGATTCATCAGGTTTGTTGAGAGTGATATAGAGTGGGGTAAAATCCGTGCTGATTCTCGGTGAGTATATGCTTTGTTTGATTATATATTTGTGAGTAAATTATGGTTTCTAAAAGTTTTGCGGGTGCTGATAAGACAGCTACAGGTCTGTGATTGTCGATTGCCGACTTTTTGCCCTTTTGTGTATAGGTGTGACTTTCATTAGTTTCCACATTTTTTAGGAAAGATATTATTACGAAGTGAAAGGTTAAAAATGTGTTTTAGGGGTGGTATAAAATATGGTCCGACGGAGAATTGGAAAAGCGGCAAAAATATCATCTCGCTAATTTCGTGAATTTGTACAAGTAAAGCGTGGTGTATCGTAAAAGCTTCCGCCTTGTAGAGACAGATGGCGGTGACATCAGCTTTCGGAAGAATCCGCTAGATGGCAAATCGTAGTGCTTAAGCTCTCCGGCAGGGGGATCAGGGGGCTCAGAGGCGGTGTTTCAATTATCGCTGAACATAACCATTTTAGCTAGCTCCTAGTTAGGTTGACTACCGCAGTCCCATTTGTATACGCGAAGTATAAAGAACCAGATTCTATTTATTCCAAAGTAATCTCCATCCAAGTATTTGGAGAATCTGTTAGTGTGTTCACTAAAATAACAGAACACTACATAAAGCATTGTGTAGTGTTCTGTTATAGCTATAGAGAAAATGTCAAATTTGTTATTTTTCTATATACTACAGTATCTTACGACTTGATAATTATATGTTTTTTTAAAGTCATAACGTCATATCTATACGAGATTAATAATGAGTAACTAGCAGTTAAAACCCTGCTAGGCCCTGCGGGCGGCGGGCAACACAACAGTAGCTTATTCACAAACTTCACAGTCACAAACGGACTGGACAGATTCATTCAAATCCAAGAGTACTTGCCTGCCAGCCGACGTTCCTCATGCTAGCTGCTAACGTAAGTGGCGCCACTTTTTGGCGCCATAGCTAGTTGCTATAATTCGGTTCTATTACGATAGTAGCTTAGTCACAAACTTCATATTCTCAGATGGTTTCCATATGGCGCGGCGTCAGAGTTGTACTCGGAGTCGGATTATTAAATTTCAACCGTACAGTCGTTGGGTATTAATACTGTCAGATAATTAATTAATTAATAAGTAACAAGAAATTGTTAAAGTTGTTTCATATTTTTCTTTGCAACTCTCGGGTGAATCTTGCTAGTAAAAAACTATAGAATACGACTTTCAATCTCAATACCAGTTGAAAAATTAGAATTCGATTATTAGGATTATTCGAAATTACCAAAATTCGTGCATTTTCATTTTCCATTCCCCCAAAAATCAATATTCCACTGAAACCAAAGTCAATCAATTTAATCATCCTATTATCTGTCACTCCACTGATAGAATAGGAGATAATGAATCGACCGGGGCACAATTACATTTCGGACAAATTTACAGTATCGTGTTGTGTGCGTGTACTGATACCATTATTGACCTCTATAATGTCAATATTATGGTAGGCATTGTTTAAGTGCTAAATTATGGTAGGCGTTTTTTAAGTTTTAAATTATGGCAGGTATTGTTTTTAAAGTCTTAAAATATGTAGGTATTATTTTTTTAAGTGCTAATTTACGAGAGATGGGAAGGCTGATAGAGATATTGAAAGGAGGGTAAATGCCGGTAACTCCATTAATGGAGGACTGAATGCCGTTGGAGCTAATAAAAAACTTTCAATAAAAGCGAAACTAGCAGTCCACAATGGAGTCCTGGTACCTACCCTGATGTATGGCAGTGAGGCATGGAACTGGCAGACGAAGGATGAAAGTAAACTGAATGCTGTTGAAATGAGATCCCTGAGACGTATGTGTGGTAAAACCATGTATGATCGTGTTAGAAATGTGGATATCCGCAAAGAATGTAAGGCTGATGTAAGTATAATGAGCAAAATTAAGAAAGGGACCCTCAGATGGTTTGGGCACGTAGAGCGAATGAACGAAGAAAGTAGTGTTAAAAGAATATATGATGCAAATGATCTGGTCAAAATCGACTGGTCTTTTTTATCGGATGTGAATACTGACAAATCCTTAGATAATTTATATTTAATATTGTCTAGCACCATAAAATCATATGTACCACTATATACTCCTAAAAATCATACATATCCAATTTATTTCTCACCAGAACTAAAAGCCTCACTTCAACAAAAAAAGAAACTTCTGTGGTTACAAACAAAGTGATTGTTTTCCTTTAATTTAAAAGAAACTTCATAAAAAATTCAAAGAAACTCGATCGATGATCGATTATGCAATTTTCAGTGAAACTAGAAAACAATGCAAAGATCTTTCTAAAATCTGTTATAAAACATATATAAACTCTATCGAAAACACAGCTTTGCACTCAAGTAATCTCTGGAAATTTATCAAAAAACTAAACAACGACAGCACAGACTATCCACCACAAATGCATATGGACGACAAATGTGCTAACAGCACACAAGATATCGTAAATCTTTTCTCAGATTTCTTTAAAAATGTTTACGATGAGGAAACACCAAAAGAAAAAATTCCTTCATACTCATTTAAAAAAACCATACATTTAACAGACTGCTACATAACAGAAGAATCTTGCAAAAAGAAACTATGTTCCTTAGACATTAACAAATCTGCAGGCCCAGACTCCATCCCGCCAATTTTCCTAAAACATTGCTCCTCTGTATTGTCTAAACCACTAACCATTCTCTTTAACCAACTACTATCTTCTGGACATTTTCCTGTCTGCTGGAAATCCAGCTATATTATCCCAATACTTAAAAAAGGCGATGAGACTGACATTTCAAACTATTGACCTATATGCATACAATCTGTATTACCCAATATCTTTGAATCTCTAGTTCTTGATGAAATATATCCCACGTTAACAGAGATAATAAATGACAAACAACATGGCTTCATTAGAGGTAGATCAACTTCAACAAACTTATTACTCTTTCAAAACTATATATTGGAGTTTTTTTCTAAAAACAAACAAGTTGACTGTATATATACTGATTTCTCGAAGGCTTTTGATAAAGTGTCCCACAAAATACTGATCCGAAAACTTCATGCTCTGGGAATCAGAGCAAATATGTTGAACTGGCTAAGTAGTTACCTATCAGGTAGAACTTTATTTGTAAAAATAAAATCTTTTATATCCAAAGCATTTTCTGCCACTAGTGGAGTACCGCAAGGTAGTCATCTTGGCCCAATTTTATTTCTTATTTTTATAAACGACATAGTCAACTGCTTTAAAGACGTCAAATTATTGCTTTTCGCTGATGACATTAAATTATATAAAGAGATAACTATCCTTAATCACTGTGAAATTCTTCAATCAAATATACACATGCTATAAATTTGGTGCTCACAAAACAATCTATATTTGAATGTAGAAAAATGCAAAACTTTGACCTTTTCCAAAAAAAAACATCACTGTTTTTCGACTATTCAATAAATAAAATAAATTTAGAAAGAGCGGAAATGCGGGATCTTGGCATAATAATGGATGAGAAACTAGACTTCACGGTTCACATTCAACAAACTGCAAATAAGGGTATGAAAACTTTAGGATTTGTATTAAGAACAATTAAAAACTTTGAATCGTTACAAATCATTAAACTACTGTATACATCCCTTATTATAAGCCTAATAGAATATAACTCCATAGTCTGGTCGCCCTTCTACAAAATTCATATTCATACTATTGAAAGAATTCAAAGAAAATTTCTACGTTTTGTAAATTTTAAACTCCACATCCCTTTAGAGCACATAAATTACCCGTCGTTAATGAATACTTTAAATATTCCAACATTAGAAAACCGACGAAAAATAAACGACCTAACTTTTTTATTAAAATTATTAAACTCTAAATTCGACAGTTGTGAACTCCTGCAATTAATAAATCTACATGTACCTACACGAACAACTAGACAAACATTGACATTTTATATACGTACATCTCATTCGAACTATGATTTACATACTCCAATACAACGTTTGCATAGTCTTGGTAACAAATACTTAAACAATCTGGATGTATTTGACAATAATTTGAACTTAGCAAACTTCAAACGCCATATGTGCTAACTATTTATTTCTACCTATCCCATAAACTAATGAAAACAACAATTTTAAACATTACCTACTTTATGTCAACTACTATTATTTTATGGACTATGTTTTGTTTCTTATATTTTATGTTACCTGTATTTTGCTAACGCTTATATTTTATGTAACCTAAATTAAAACATTTCTTTTTTAACCCTTATATTTTTTCTAACCTATATTTTGTTTTTAACAAATATTATGTTACTTGTATTGTGTATTGTATTTTGTAAACCCATTCTGTACACTGTAATTAAAAAAAATGTACTGCATTCTATGTAAAAGCCCTATGGGCGTTTAAATAAAATAAATAAATAAATAAAAAATAAGTAAATAAATGTGAATGGTAGAAGAAGTCGGGGACGCCCGAGGAAGACATGGCACGATCAAATAAATCAGAATAATAGAAGATTATGTATGAGACGATGTATGAATGTGAGTGAGGCAAAGAGTGTGTGCCAAGACCGAGTTGTTTGGCGGTCCGTCCTCTCTGCCTACCCCTGCGGGGAAACGGCGTGATGGTTAGTTAGTTAGTTAGTTACCTAAATTACGGTAGGTATTGTTTTTTTAGAGTTACATTATGACAGGTATTTTTATTTTAATTTTATTTTATTTGTTAGCGTTATAAACAGTCATTACAAGTTCATATATAACAGTGTTAGAGATAGTCATATCATTGACCAATAAAATAACTACATAAAAATTTGAGACCATAATAAAAAGAAAAACAAACAAAACAATATATGTATGTAATATAAACAGTTCTGAAAAAGTGCATCTACTCACTTAAATCTACAAAAAATGTATTTTCAAGGGTAATATATACTGTAACATTTTTGAAGAGGTTATTTAATGCAAACTGCTGAAATTAAAAAAGAAAATGTAATAAAAATGAAGAAAAATGAAAATGAAAAAGAAAGATAAGGAATTAATGAAACATTAAGTTTTCCGTTGAATATTACTTTTTACGAATTTTATGAAGTTAGCAAGGTTCGTGTTAAACATGTCAATGTCTGTGCATAATCTATTGAAAGTGCTACAGCTTCTTCTAATAAACACATTTTGAAGGTAATTAGCATTGCTTTTAGGAATATAAAATATGTCTGGAGATCGAGTGACTCTTATTGGACATCTGAAATTGATATTTTGTAATAGGTAAGGGCTATCAATAAAATTGTGGATTATCTTATAAAGCATTACTAATTATTATTTTTAATTTATAAACTAACGTTTAGACAAGATTTTTATGCATAGCACAAAGGGTAACAATTATTATAAGCAATAATTATCAGCCTTTGAATTGAATTATTTGGCGGGTATTTGATAAGCCCCCATAGCTCAGTGGTCAAGAGCAGCTGACCGGCAATCAGAAGGACACGGGTTCAAGTCCCGTTGGCGGCAAGTATCTTTTCTCGGAAGATTTTTCAATGTTGATGAGTGTTTCAGGCTGATAATTATTGCTTATAATAAAGCATTAATAGGTCTCTGATATCTCTGCGTTGATCAAGGGTTTTGAGGTTCATAGAGACATAATTTACATCATTTCGCATGCGAAACGAAACATATTTCAAAAACCTTTTTCTGGACTCTTTCTATATTTGATTTATATGCAGAACAAAGGGTTCCATACTGTTGAAGCATACTCTAGGTGGCTCCTGACGTATGATATGTAAAGAATCTTAAATGTTTGTGGATTTTTGAAAACAGAACTTACTCTAAGTATAAATCCTAGCATTTTCAAAGCCTTAGACGTGATGTGCTCGACGTGAGATTGAAAAATAAGCTTACTGTCTAATAGAACTCCAAGATCTCTAATTTCATTTACCCTATTTAAAAGATTGTTTTTAATTATGTAATTATGTACGAATTTCAATTTGGGAGGCGGGAATGGGTACCGCCGCCCCGGGAGGTGTGTTTAGGTCTGATGACCAGGACACACTGAACCCCAGATTCCTACCCACCCCTTAAACCCTTTTCCTTCCCAGAACCCTCCTCTCCTTCCTTTCCCTAAAAGACCCTCCACACAGCATCCCTAAAGATGACATAGGCCCTCAGGGAAATTATTTTCCTCAGGGCCTCCTGTGTGGAGCTTATGTAAAAAAAAAAAATATAGTATAGTGTTTATCTTTCGAGAATAAGATATGACGGAACATTTATCTGCATTCAAAAGAAGGCGGTTTTCTAAACAATACACATTGACCAGGGAGTTCAGGTCATCCTGGAGCTCTATACAATCCATCTCAGATTTAATGATTTTGACAATCTTTTTGTCATCCGCATATAGGAACAGCTGAGAATTACGAATAGTTTTGTAAACATCGTTCATAAAAATGTTGAATAAAAGGGGGCCAAGGTAAGATCCTTGGGGAACTCTTGAGGTTACGGGGACAAAACTAGAGCAGAACCCCAGTACAGTTACAGCTTGCGTACGATTGTCGAGATAAGAGGCTAACCAACGAAGGAGGTCACCGTGTATACCCATTGCTTCGACTTTCTCAATTAAAATGCTGTGTGGAATTTTATCAAAGGCTTTGGAATAGTCTGTGTAGACTACATCGACTTGAAAACCATTATCCATAGCAACAAGGAGTGTGTCAACAAATTCGCATAGATTAGTTTCTGTTTATTTTCTGTTCACGAAGCCATATTGATTCGAAATGATGTGTGGTCGTATACAAGGAAAAATGATATCGAAAACAATCTTTTCAAAAAGTTTACCCATTACATTTAATTTAGAGATCGGTCTGTAATTATCTATGTTGTGTTTGTCGCCTTTTTTGAATATAGGCACAATATATGAACTTTTCCATTCTAGTGGAAAAATACCAGAAGACAAAGAAGTTTTGAATATTAGACTTAGCGGATAACATAAAACATTAGCGCAATTCTTTAAAAATACCGGGTGTATACCATCAGGCCCACTGTCTTTGGTAGGATCTAATGATTTGAGATATTTACAAACTAATTCAGTGTCTATATAAACATTTTTAAGATTTAGTACTGAGGTGTTTGGATTATATATTCGATTGGTAGACGAGGTGGACGGGGCGGGGGATTCAAAGGAGGATTGAAAATGTATGTTGAATAAGTTACTTATAGCTTCCCCACCCGATACACGCTGGGAGTTAAGAAATATATTGTCAGGTAGTTCAGAGCTTCTTTGCTTAGATTTAACAAAGGTCCAGAAGTGTTTGGGATCGGTATTGATATTAATTTCGGCCATATTAATGAAATTATCATAGCACACCTTCTCCATACGCTTTTGTCGTTCTCGGAGAAGAGAGAAAGTTTGATAGTCAGAGATGCGGTTATAAATTTTATATTTTTTGTGGAATTTAGTTTTTAATTACTTTTTTTTTAAGACAGCGCTGTACCATGGGGGGTACCTGGAATCTATGTTAACTGTTCTAGATGGTACATGCCTGACAATTACCTTATTTAATTCTGAATAGAAGCGCGCCGTGACTGAGTCTACATTACTGCTGTTAAGAGTGTGATATTCTCTCCTTTTCTTACTTATCTAAATCTCCTGGTCATCGGCAAGACAGTTGTAATATTTTGTCTTCCTTACTCGTATATTTGTCTGTATTTTATTTTCTCCTGGGCTTATTAAAATGGGGATATTTAAATTCTTAAGGCTTTGCATATGTGTGGTAGGGATGGAAAATTCCTCCCCTACGTCACACAAGCCTTTGTGAAAATTGGACCCTTATTTCCTCTGATAACTACAGAAAGCTACTTAAAGCTCCCTTGTACTACATACCTTTAGAGATATATGTACTTAACTAATAAATACGTTATTTACGACTTTGAACGTAAATATTTTCGTATTTAGGTTGTAATTAAACTCCATCAAACGTTGTGTAATTTTTTGATTTATGATATAGGACTTTAATTACTTTCATTTTTGTGGTAACCCTCTTGATTCTAAACAGAGTGTTGAATTTCAAACTGTATTGGTCTCTCTCTTGCAAATCTAACCTTAAGTAGTTTCTCTAAATGAGCTAACTTCCCTTTGACGTTTATTATGATTCCCTACATCCTAATGAATTCATGAATAAGCAATACTAATCGAAACTACACATGACTAATTGAACAGATAATTAAATATAACTCAGATGGTTAAATGTTAGTAAATTTGTTTATGATTGTATCTTGTATCTGCTGGGCGCCCCTCCATTTTGATTCAGCTGCTATAAGGTGCATATAAAGGTGGATTTAGTAGGTTAATGTAGTTAGTTAATTGCATATTTGACGAACTCAGAATAACCCTTTTTCTGGCAAAATTTGGCTCCTGCCTCCATCAAGTAAGCAAGGTGATCAGGTGTCAACCCAAACTTCGCACAGTCTTTTGGCACGGTTCGATTGATTGATACCTAAGTTATCGCGTCCCAACCGAACCTTCCTTCGCCATCATGCGCTGCCTTCAGGTCTTCCTCCGAGCCCAGATACCTCCAAATTCCTACTCCTCCAAAGTTTACTATTTACTTAGGGCGAACCGGTTTCGTCCTATATGCAATCATATACTCACGGGTTTGTGTGGAGTTACGGGTCGTGAATTCTCCCTCCACGTTCAAGAAATGAGACGAGAGTGACCCGACAGGCCTAAAGCACTAATTGTAAGTGAGTTCGTTTCATTCAATGAACAGTACATAAAAAGATATATATGTAAACATACGTTTTGGGAAGGTTTATAACTCGCAATACGAAACTACTTGCATCGCATTCCAAGCTCGGATCTCGCCCATCAAATTCTGCGAAATTCTCAGATTGATACCGAATACATACGTACGAATAGTGGGTGATATAAATAGATATTAGTAAATTAAGATCTTAACTGGCGATGTGTTCTGGAGATTCGCCATAACTCCAAGCTTTTGTTTGGTTTTGTTGACGGTTTTGTTTGAGAGATCCGCCATCTCTATGGTTTGATTAATGGTCCTTGTTATAGAAGCGACCACTGCCTTCTGTTGGTTGAAATGTATTTTTTTTTCTTTCCCTCCCCTCCAAGGTTCAACTTTTGATAAATTCTTACTATCCCGTGATTCTCAATTGATTCATGTAAATCATCATTACCCCTTATTAAGCTATCCCGTGATTTTTCAACTGTTTCATGTAAGTCTTCAATACACCCTTTTAAGCTATTCCGTGATTTATCAACTGTTTCATGTAAGTCTTCAATACACCCTTTTAAGCTATCCCGTGATTTATCAACTGTTTCATGTAAATCTTCAATACACCTTATTAAGCTATCCCGTGATTTACCAACTGCTTCATGTAAATCTTCAATTCACCCTATTAAACTATCCCGTGATTTATCAACTGTTTCATGTAAATCTTCAATACACCTTTTATTTGATTTGCTATAATAAATCTGTTTATTTTCAATTGTTTAGGTCTGTAGATATCTCTTTACGTTCAAATTAAAGATAGTGTTTAATTTTTTGTTTTTTTTTTTTTTTGTTTCTAATAATTGCGCAATATAATAATTTTATCCCGTTCCTAGAAGTTAATACCTAAGTACGATATCCACTAATCAAGGTCATTTTTTTTTTCTTCTTTTTAACGTATTCGAACTAGTGTCCCAGTGACCGACTTATTTTGTAAACAATTTGAGTTATGTAAACATTCTCGACGGCCTCGTGACCTAGATTCAAGCGTATGAGGTGTTTACTTTAGAGATTCCCGAAGACGTGTGGGTTGGCTCTAATTTTTTTTTTCCTTTGTTTGATAATGATGTACTTAGCGCAATTGTCTAGTCTGATCCCCGATTACGTATACATATTTATTCATTTATATATACTTTGTCTCAATAAATAATTAAATACTGGTATATACTAATATATTATGATTTAAATAATTTCCAATATCATAACTTATTTCAAATGCTCTGGATTTTCTGAAATTATATTAATACATATATAAAATTAAATATAAAATATTGATTTGTAAATTTATCACACATAACTACTTTTAATAGTTATTGATGAATTCAGAGGTAGGAATCGATACCCTTTTTTCCTCTTTTTATATAAGTGTTTTTCTTTTTGATTAAAATTTTTCTTGGGAACAATAAAATTACATATATATATGTATATAAAATATACCTATTATGTTTATAATATTTTAATATAGTTACATATCACATATTAAGCGAATAATATATATATATTTTTTTATAATAATTAATTCAAATACCAACGTTTGCTGAATTCCGCTTTCTCCTTGGAATCTGTAAAATTTTATAACGGAAAAAGACTTACCCCTACCAGGTTTTTCCGACCGGGAAATACACGGTAAACCTTGCTGCAATTTTCCTAAATTAATTTTTATTTTCCTAAATTTAATTAAATATTTTGACTTCAATTTTTTTTTTTTTTCATTTATTCTAATTAATTAAAATGATGTATAAACTCTATCGTTCTAAACTGTATTTTATTTCAAAACTCGTTGGTTAAATAACACTTTAAATGATAGTTACTTCACGATTAATTTAGAGATGGTAAATTGTTGTTAAATTAAATTTTTATCCCTCCGAACTTTTATGTATTAATAAACTATTATTTTGTTTCATTATTATTATTTAAGATAATTAATTTAAATATTTATTATTTGTTAGAACACTTTTCACTCAGATTGGATACACGTATTTAATTATAACTTCTTCACACTAAATTATCACATCACTTCAGTTATTTATTGCACTAATATTAAACGCGAAATTTCTAAGTTTAAAAATACGATATTAAGTGATTATAAAATCCGAATTTTCCACTAAAACAAATTGTATTTATCACGAGCACTTTTATTTTTCACAAGTAATTAATGCGTTGGCTTTATTTTTATTTTCACTGATTCTAACTGCAAAGTATTTTTTTGTAGATCACTGGCTAGAATGTGAAATTTTTCTAAGTATCATAATAATTATCACTTAGAATTTTTCAACTTTAAATCACCCACCGTTTCGTCACGTCTCGCGAACTTTCAACCTTTTCGACCACGACCGTAGACTGTCTCCAACTGCCATTTGTCTAGTCTTTTATACCCCTCTCAGGTCCAAAAGAGCGTATCTGAATCTCCTGTAATAAACCAATCTAATTACTATCAACTCGTAATTTCTTGAAACCTCCCCATTATTGTCGAATGCGGTCCCTTAATCCCTTCCGCGTTTGATACTTTAACTTCTGTCTCGTACTTCCATACTTACAAGATCCGGATTTAGTAAGATCCATGTTTAATTACCCAACTTCCTTTGTCCTGGTGTTCATACAAAATTAGCTTGAATTTAATAATTTTAAAGTTCTATTTTCATCTATTTCGTAACATGTCCGTGCGTACGGCATCTACCATATGTTCCAAATCTGTCCCCAAATTCGCCTATCAGAGATATCTTCATGTCGAAGTCTTTCTCGCAAATTGTTCATTTTTATTTTATTATTTTTCCTCGAGTTTTCCTGTATTCTATATGAACCTTTCCATTTAAAACCGAATTTTCTCTATTTACGTCGTATATTTGAATTTTTCCATTTTTTCTCGAATTTTCTTTTATTCACGACACTCTTTCCATGAATTTCCTTATTTATTCTCACGCTATTGTTCATATCTCTATAAATTTTTATATTTCAAGCCGTATTTATTTTATTCACTGTTAATCTAAGATTTCCTTTGTTTTTCTCTGTCGTATCTTCTCTCCCCTCGCTTCCCTGTACTCCCCTGATATAACCATATCGTTTTTTGATGTTTGCTGCCTCTTGGAAAATTTCATTTTCTATTTGTTATTAATAAATATATCATTTTTAACATTTTTATAGGAGATACCCCCACTTCGGCCCTTAAATTCCTGTCATTTTTATTGCTTCATAGAGATCGTCCCCCAAATTCCGTCTCATTCTTACTCAAAATCCCATAAACCATATGCTTCGACAGTTGTATACGTTAATTTCTGTACCCACCTGGCAATAAATCCTTTTTTATTTCAGTGTCGTTAACTTTTATGAGAATTCTATAATCTAAATATTTCATAAGACCCATGATAATTTTTATTACCCTTTTAACGACTAATTGCCCTTATCTAAACAATTTTCATGTTCGAATATTCCTTGTTTATCACAACAAAATACATCTGAGATCGACAACCATTGTAATGTCTCATTTTTATCTGCAGTCGCGTACTATGTTACACTATAAACTCCATTTTAATTACGTAAAATGACTCCTTTTCCTGAGTTTTTCTATCGCAATGTTTTCAGCATTTTCCACTCCCCTCCGTACTGCACTCTATTTTCCTCTCTAACACTTGTTACTGCACTAGACCTCTGAAATGTACCCTCGCCTATTCTTTAAAACTCTCATTTTTTTTGACGTTTTCTCCCTAAATCTTTCGTCATAATATCCTCGCTCCGTATAGAATTGATAACAATAATTTTCCATTGTTTTTTTTAACATTTCCATTTCCTTTAGCACGTTTTCCCTCGAATCGATCATCTCCGGTCGTCACAAACAATCGTATTATAGATGGAAATCTCCCTAACATCTTACAACACGTTTTCGTCACTTGCTATGCAATTTTTCACTTAAACTTTTCCATCGTTGTTTACGTGTATCCTTTTTTCGCACCTAATATGCTTTAATGCATTCGAGAACTAGGGTTTCTGATCTCTGGAATGTACCTGTTATTCATAACATTTCTTGGGTTCATCGTACTTTTGTCCCTGAATAGATTATTTTTTCCCATGGAGTTTATTCACCTCTCGGTTCGGTGGGAACGTCAAACTCATTTTTTTTTTTTTTTGTTTAAGGCAATTCACCCTAAAAAGAGTGCTATGTGCCGTTAAAATAAAGGGAGATGATTATATTTTATGACAAATCTATAAGGGCATGGAAAATCTCAAATATTGAAGTCATTTAAGTCTATGAACTTATATAGGACGGAAAAAATGCCGGATCCAAAGGTCGATCCTTTGTTCCCCGCTGGTGTACGCCCTCCTGTTTATTAATTGGTTCGTTCAATATTTTATTGTCTTTGCTGCAATCCAATTGGCTGTCAAGATATCACGGCCTAAAATACATTGGAAAGTCCCTGTCTCTGATTATTTGTTGATACCATCTGTGATTTTTTAATCAATACTCGTCTCACTTTGTCTAATTATAGATCCCTACCGTAAATATGAATTCACTTTACTCTAATCCGATAGATGTCGTAGATGTGTCCGTTTTATAAGTAATTGATATTTTCTTTTTAAATTAAAGTGGGAAGCTACGATATTTTCTAATTTTCACTGTTGATCAATGCAATTCATCACAAGAGTCATTGTCCAGTCAACGGCTGCTAAGGCGCTATTAATCTGCACATAGTCAGCGCTGTGATAGGAGCGGACCGTGCGCGAGCGTGGGATTTGGAGGGACGGCTCGCGGGCCATGCGCAGCACCACCTCTAGCGAGCGGTGGTGTGCATCCTCCGGCACTAGCGGTATATTGCACCCCCTTACAGTGCACATGCAACTCGAAATCACCAGGTCGAGAACACGCTCGTTTACATTAAGCTGGTTGTTGAATTGATGGAAGCCGGTAAAGTCTAAAAAATCAGAAAGTGTTGAAGTTAGTGCATCGGTTGAGGATCTATTAAGTACCAGGGCACCGTCTGCGGTCAAAGGCAGAAGCCATTGGGCATGTGGTATGTTGAAATCTCCTAATAGAAGGAATTCATAATCAGGAAAATTGGTATACAACGAAGATGTAAATTCAAAAAAGTCACTTAAAGATTTACTCTGCTCCGCACCTTGGACGAAGTATGAGCAGTATATGCGTAGTTTACAAGCACGCGCGCCAGAGCCTAGTGCAAGAGTAGCTGTGGATATCTCTGCGCGCTGTACGGGTGGGAGGGAGAGTGAGGGGCACGCGGGCAGTTCGCGACGTACTGAAATCAGTGAATCACCGCCGAGCGCCTGGCCTAACAACATGTAGTCGCGATCACAACGGTACACTACATAACGTTCATCGAATAATTCATAGTCAAATATACTTGGCAGAAGCCATGTCTCAGTTAGGCATATCACGTCATAATCGGCATTAAGAATGCTGGAAAGAAACACATGCGTATTGGTTCGGAGACCTCTAAAATTTTGATAATATATATTTAATTCACCGAGAGCATGCATTTGAATGCAACATGTAGGTCAACATATTATGTGAAAACAATAATAATAATAATAGAGTATGTTAGACTATGGAAACGTAGCAAAGATCAGTTGAATATAATATTTCATATTATTATTTCATTTATAATGTTTCACCTCTTCCTCACACTCGATAAATGCTGGCGTCCCGCAGGGATCGGTTCTGTCTCCGACTTTGTTTTTGTTGCACATCAACGACCTTTTGTCATGTGCACCAATTCACTGTTATGCGGATGACAGTACAGTTCATGATAGCTTTTTGTTTGACAAGCCCCCAAAGGGCTCACAAACTCCGGTGGGAATGCTATCCTTGTTCTACCGGTATTACAATGGAAGATGCTCCGAGGAACTAGCATCATTTATCCCTTCGGCACCGGTGCATAGTCAGAAAACACGCCAAACGCGTGCCCAACATTTGTACACGGTTGACATTTGTCACATGAGAACAGGTCGTTTCTTCGACTCGTTCTTGTGTTCAACAGCTCGGCTGTGGAATGGTTTGCCGGCCTCTGTGTTTCCTCCTTCCTACAACATGGGTATCTTCAAGACCAATGTTCATTCCTTTCTCTCCTCAAAAAGACCCTCCACACAGCATCCCAGATGACATAGGCCCTGAGGGAAATTATTTTCCTCAGGGCCTCCTGTGTGGAGTTAATGTAAAAAAAAAATTATAATTGACATGTTGACATTGAAAACTGTAAAATAGTATACATTTTTGAAAGATTTTATGGTGAATCTTGATTTTGAAATCGAACCCATTAAATTTACATGGTTACAATAATAACGTTTGCAGTGATTACAGTGGAGTAATACAATAATATTATTTTTGTTAAGTACTTCCAGCAAAGTAAATGATTCATTAATATGGTAGTGAGCGAGACAAGAGAGTTAAAATTATTGGAAGAGATTTTGTTATACAGTGCTGAGATTAAGAGGCAATTACATGTTAAAAACAGAGATATTATGAAGAAATAAAAAATAAGAAATAAAAATGTTAACAATTGTGTAGGTGTAAGTTTTATAAGATTTTGTTTAAGTCTTCAGCCTTGCGGATCGATCTGATGTGAGAACTCTCGGATTTTCTGTCAAGGATTCTGCAGTTGCGGACCCAGACGAAGCGAAAGTTGTTGAAAAAGCGAAAAAAAATTGTTTTTAAAGTCTTAAATTATGGTAGGCATTGTTTTTTAAGAGTTAAATTATGGTAGGTACTTATTGTTTTTTAAATCTTAAATGATAGTGGGTATTGTTTTCTTAAGTGTTAAATAATGACAGTTATTGTTTTTGAAGTGTTAAATTATGGTAGGCATTGTTTTTTAAGAGTTAAATTATGGTACGTACTTATTGTTTTTTAAATCTTAAATGATAGTAGGTATTGTTTTCTTAAGTGTTAAATAATGACAGTTATTGTTTTTGAAGTGTTAAATTATGGTAGGCATTGTTTTTTAAGAGTTAAATTATGGTAGGTACTTATTGTTTTTTAAATCTTAAATGATAGTAGGTATTGTTTTCTTAAGTGTTAAATAATGACAGTTATTGTTTTTGAAGTGTTAAATTATGGTAGGCATTGTTTTTTAAGAGTTAAATTATGGTAGGTACTTATTGTTTTTTAAATCTTAAATGATAGTAGATATTGTTTTATTAAGTGTTAAATAATGACAGTTATTATTTTTGAAGTGTTAAATTATGGTAGGCATTGTTTTTTAAGAGTTAAATTATGGTAGGTACTTATTGTTTTTTAAATCTTAAATGATAGTAGGTATTGTTTTCTTAAGTGTTAAATAATGACAGTTATTGTTTTTGAAGTGTTAAATTATGGTAGGCATTGTTTTTTAAGAGTTAAATTATGGTAGGTACTTATTGTTTTTTAAATCTTAAATGATAGTAGGTATTGTTTTCTTAAGTGTTAAATAATGACAGTTATTGTTTTTGAAGTGTTAAATTATGGTAGGCATTGTTTTTTAAGAGTTAAATTATGGTAGGTACTTATTGTTTTTAAAATCTTAAATGATAGTAGGTATTGTTTTCTTAAGTGTTAAATAATGACAGTTATTGTTTTTGAAGTGTTAAATTATGGTAGGCATTGTTTTTTAAGAGTTAAATTATGGTAGGTACTTATTGTTTTTTAAATCTTAAATGATAGTAGGTATTGTTTTTTTAAGTGTTAAATAATGACAGTTATTGTTTTTGAAGTGTTAAATTATGGTAGGCATTGTTTTTTAAGAGTTAAATTATGGTACGTACTTATTGTTTTTTAAATCTTAAATGATAGTAGGTATTGTTCTCTTAAGTGTTAAATAATGACAGTTATTGTTTTTGAAGTGTTAAATTATGGTAGGCATTGTTTTTTAAGAGTTAAATTATGGTAGGTACTTATTGTTTTTTAAATCTTAAATGATAGTAGGTATTGTTTTCTTAAGTGTTAAATAATGACAGTTATTGTTTTTGAAGTGTTAAATTATGGTAGGCATTGTTTTTTAAGAGTTAAATTATGGTAGGTACTTATTGTTTTTTAAATCTTAAATGATAGTAGATATTGTTTTATTAAGTGTTAAATAATGACAGTTATTATTTTTGAAGTGTTAAATTATGGTAGGCATTGTTTTTTAAGAGTTAAATTATGGTAGGTACTTATTGTTTTTTAAATCTTAAATGATAGTAGGTATTGTTTTCTCAAGTGTTAAATAATGACAGTTATTGTTTTTGAAGTGTTAAATTATGGTAGGCATTGTTTTTTAAGAGTTAAATTATGGTAGGTACTTATTGTTTTTTAAATCTTAAATGACTTAAGTGTTAAATAATGACAGTTATTGTTTTTGAAGTGTTAAATTATGGTAGGCATTGTTTTTTAAGAGTTAAATTATGGTAGGTATTGTTTTCTTAAGTGTTAAATAATGACAGTTATTGTTTTTGAAGTGTTAAATTATGGTAGGCATTGTTTTTTAAGAGTTAAATTATGGTAGGTACTTATTGTTTTTTAAATCTTAAATGATAGTAGGTATTGTTTTCTTAAGTGTTAAATAATGACAGTTATTGTTTTTGAAGTGTTAAATTATGGTAGGCATTGTTTTTTAAGAGTTAAATTATGGTAAGTATTGCTTTTTTAATTGTTTATTATGGAATGTATTGTTTTTTTTTAAATGAGTGCCAAGAAATGGAATATTTTATTTCATTTGAAACAAGGAGGCCGCTATCGCTTATCACTTATACGGGGAAAAATGCCATTGGACTAATGCTAACCTTACAAAAATGTCTTTTTACGTGTTCGATCCTATCCACTCCAATCTTTTGATCTTCTGTAACGAAGTTATTCTTCAAAGTTGGCTTGACCACTTCACCTTCTAACTGCCGGAATCGAACACTAACTAGAACTTTAGCCATGTTACTTATTACATTAATACGCGTCGGTTCTGCATTGGAACACTTAATCAGGCCTTAATAAGTTTATTACTTCGTTAATATAAAATTTAATGATAATGCCAAAAAATTTTGCATCTATCCACATTTTGAAAACGCGTATTTTCGAAAGCAAACATTTTAAACAAAACTTTTATGAAGCGGATCAACGAAATAACGTTATAATTCTTGCTCATTAAAATGTAAGAATATGAAAAGAAGTAGCGATAGTACGAACTTACAAAATAAAAACTGTAATTTTGCAAACATAGCAACTATTATGTCTGAAGAACGGCTGCGCTAAAAACTTGTGTGCACTAAAACTATATTTAAAAGTTTGCCTGCATAAAAAAAATCCTACCCACGGGCGCGGAATTTAATTTCGAAGTATTTTGGGGTTAATTTTTTTTTTTTTTTTTACATTAACTCCACACAGGAGGCCCTGAGGAAAATAATTTCCCTCAGGGCCTATGTCATCTGGGATGCTGTGTGGAGGGTCTTTTTGAGGAGAGAAAGGAATGAACATTGGTCTTGAAGATACCCATGTTGTAGGAAGGAGGAAACACAGAGGCCGGCAAACCATTCCACAGCCGAGCTGTTGAACACAAGAACGAGTCGAAGAAACGACCTGTTCTCATGTGACAAATGTCAACTGTGTACAAATGTCGGGCACGCGTTTGGCGTGTTTCCCAACTATGCACCGGTGCCGAAGGGATCAATGATGTTAGTTCCTCGGAGCATCTTCCATTGTAATACCGGTAGAACAAGGATAGCATTCCCACCCGACGCCTGTGCTCTAAAGATTGCAATCCGTCTGTTAAGATGGGAGAATCTATCAAACGGACCGCCCGTTTCTGCACAGATTCGAGGGTATTTTTCAGGTATTTTGGAGCTCCAGACCAGAGGTGGCTGCCAAATTCAACCGTGGGGCGCACTTGTGATTTTTACAGGGTTAGCAGTTGTGTACTCTTAAAGTATCTGCGGGCCCCGTACAGTACGCCCAGTTTTTGGGAGGCTAACTTTACTCTGGCTTCGATGGAGCCCCCATACCTGAGCTGGTCACTTAGGGTTACACCAAGCATATCAATGGAGGGTCTGTTCGGAAGATTGCTTCCGTTGAAAGAGACTAGATTTTAATTTCGATCGCTTTTAGACGTAATCAGACAAGATTGGGTCTTTGAAACATTAAATTCAACGAGATTATTTTTACCCCAAGAGAATACACTCTCGAGGTAACCGTCCATTCTTTGCTTCAAAGCCCTACGAGCTGTTGGAGTTTATGAGCCCTTTGGGGGCTTGTCAAACAAAAAGCTATCATGAACTGTACTGTCATCCGCGTAACAATGAATATGACATATGGTGCACATGACAAAAGGTGGTTGATGTGCAACAAAAACTAGGTCGGAGACAGAACCGATCCCTGTGGGACGCCAACATTTATCGAGTGAGAGGAAGAGGTGAAACCATCGGCTACCGTCTGAATCGACCTCTCCCTCAAGAAGTCGGCAATCCACGTACACAAGGATGCGGGAAGTCCGTAAGAAGGCAGTTTGTTGACAAGTCCTCGGTGCAAACCCAGTCAAAGGCCTTGGAAATGTCCAGTGCAACCGTTTGGGTCTCACCGAAACGTTCCAGGCATCGCCCCCAAACATGCTTCACATACACGAAAAAATCACCGCACGAGCGGTTCCGCCGGAATCCGTATTGACGGTGGTTAATAATTTTGTTCTTCTCGAGGTATGCGAGCAGTTTGTCGTTGATCACACGTTCCATCACCTTAGACAGAACTGATGTGATCGCTATGGGGCGGTAGTTGGCCGAGTTGGAGCGGTCACCCTTCTTTGGAATAGGATGGATAACCGCTTTTTTCCAACCAGAGGGCACAGAGCCAGCCTTTAGGGACATTTTAAAAAGCTTCGTCAAAATTGGAGCTATTTCTGCAGTACCAGGGCAGGTATTCCGTCAGGCCCACTAGCTTTATTAACATCAAGCCCTCGTAAAATATGGAGTACTTCCCGATGCTGAATCCTCAGCTTTTTCATACGAAAACCGCAGTGAGGAACCGACATCGGGACAGCACCTTGGTCATCGAGGGTTGAGTTATCCGCAAAATTTTTACCTAATAAGTTAGCCTTTTCGGTGGCGGTGTTTGCTAGTGAGCCGTCAGGTCTGGTAAGAGGTGGCAGACTGGATTTGCAGAAATTGCGACCTATTGAGCCCGCAAGCGACCAGAATTGCCTGCTGCCATGCGGGCATGCAGCCAGCTTTCTGCTGATCTGCTGGTCGTGCTCGAATTTTGACCTATTTATGATTCTCTTGGTTTCCTTTGCCATTTTGTTGTAAGCTATTCTGTCTTCGGATGTTCTAGATGGGTTGTAGGCTCGGTAAGCCGCGTTTTTTCGTCGCACTGCTTCAGCGCATTGTCGACTGAACCACGGCTTTGAGCCTACACCAGATTCCTTAACAGTAGATTGGATGAAGCCATCCATCGCGGATGCGATGACTTCACCAATATCCTGGGCACATCTTGAGGGATCCGAAGTCCAAAAACAGACAGCTGACCACGGGAAAGCATTAAAATGTGCCCGCAGACCGAACCAATCTGCTGACCTATAGTGCCACACTTTTCTCTTCAGCCTCTCGTTTGGTGGTCTGAAGTTTACAGGGATTGATGTCGTCACCAGGCAGTGGTCGGACGATCCTTAAGGCGCTGTGACATCAATCTTGTAACCGTGTGGCACAGTAGTTAAAAATAGGTCTAACAGATTGGAACGGTGAGTCTGGACATCAGGAACCCTTGTGGGCTCCTGAACCATTTGCTCCAATCCGTAGCAAAGGGCAAAGGATTCCGCTTGGCGTCCAGCCGAGTCTGTTAATCCTGAGAACTTCAACCAAGGTTCATTATGAACATTGAAGTCCCCCAGGACCACAAACTCTGCCGTAGGGTAGCGGGGCAAGAGGTCATTGATAGTGTCGCTAAAATGTTTGAAGAGCTCGGACGTGTCTGATTCGCTAAGGTTTGGTGAGCGGTATAAACATGCGTAGAATCTTACCGTACTGGCAAGATTGACACTTACCCACATTACGTCGAATCTGGAGTTTTCCAGATTCAACAGTCGCACACAGTTGACGTCAGCTCGACTATAGAGACAGACACCTCCTTTAGGTCTGAACTTGCTTGTGAGGGTGAAACCCGGGCAGTTCAGATAGGAGGCGTCTACAGGCTCAGCTATCTTTAATTTCGTGATTTAATCGCATAATACTGACAGCTTACGGTAGAAAACAATTAATACCTCGGTGTTGATTGGTTACAACCCTTTAGCACGATCTGGGGGTTGCGGGTTCAAATCCCAGTGGGCGCAAGTAAATTTTATTTGATTAATGTGTGAAATTTCACAAATTATTCACTTAAAATAAAATATTATATTCAGTTCCAGAGTGGTATCACTCTATTGAAAGATTACCATTCAGAACAGAAATGTTGCTTGAAATGGTTTTAGTCGTATTTGGTGACCAGATCTGAATAGCCAGGTACTACCTCATCTTCCACTTCTTCGTCTCCTTCATCTCCCCACCACTTTCAGCCTCACAAGATACCCCAACTGGGGATACCATAATCTCACTGGATCCAGATGACCATTGTGTTGTACTCACATAAAAATACCTACACAAGTACACACCTCTGTACGGTTATAAATATAGTTTCATTATATGGGGTTGACAAGTCTGTATATTGTGTATAATATATGTTAAAAAGATAAAATGAAAACAGCACAAGGTAAAAATAAGCAATCTTTAAAAAAAGGCAGGGCATCCCGTATAAAACACGTTGATAACTTCATTCTCCTTTAGATAAAATATATCATGATAACCTTTTTTACAATGTGGCGACACGATCTTTCTACTAAATGTGAGACCGGGAAGTGGTTTTCATTTCTCGGGAATCTCCGTTTTCGCAACAGAGAATGGAAAATGAAGTATTACTGTAAACTAAAAAATACAGGAAACAACTTTGTAATCTATTTTTTGTTCGAGCCTTTGTCGCGACGGCCTTTAAGTGGAGGGAAATGCGGAAAATCCAGACAGAAAAGGAGAAAGTCAATTTATGGAAGCTTTTGCAACATCACACTTTATTATTATCAAAGGCACAAGGTGTAAGTGGGAATGAATTTAAATTTGAAATAAGACTCCGAACAGAGCGTCATATATCCGTCAAACATATACCATCGTCACATATATAGGCTCTTTGGATATGCTCGACAGTTCTTTCCGTCCAGCAAGCACGCAGGGCGGAGACATCCGTCCGTGTGTTCCTGCAACCGTGTGTGGATGTGGACAATGGAGATGCTCGTCGAGCATGACCTCATTTGCAGTCGGTTATCTTGCAGAGCGGTTGTTTTTTATATTTTTTTCTCTAGATTTCAGAATTACTTTGTGAGGTACCTACTCAAGTACTGAATTCGCCCGAATATTTATTTATGTACTAAAGGGGGTTAGTTTTAGGTGGAAAAATGTAATAAACAGTAATTGTTGAATGAAACACTAGTAAATATTTAATTATTTGGCGGGTATTAGATAAGCCGCCATAGCTCAGTGGTCAGAGCACCTGACCGGCAATCAGAAGGCACGGGTTCAAGTCCCGTTGGCGGCAAATATCTTTTCTCGGAAGATTTTTTCAATGTAGATGAGTGTTTCAGGCTGATAATTATAATTGTTACCCTTTGTGCTATGCATAAAAAATCTTGTCTTAAACGTTAGTTTGCAATTTAAAAAATAATAATTTATACATCGTCTCAAACGTACTTGTATTATTCTGACTATTGACATGACCCGACTCAAGTATCTAGTTCACTTAATCGTGCCATGTCTTCCTCTAACATTCTCTCTCAGATCTCTTCTAACATTCACTTTCGTGTCATATATTTTCATTCCTCTTTCATTGACTCTACCTACCCAAATTATATAAGTTTCCCTTTCTCGATCTTACTCTTTACGCTTATACCAGCCTTGCACTTTTGATAGATCTTATTTTATATTTTTATTTTGTTATTTCTTCTCCAGAAATAGATTCCAGAAATATCCGCAGATTGGCTTGAGAATTTTGACTAAAATTTGAAATTTTTTGTAAAATAAACAAAAATTTGAAAACTTCACTAGATATTGTGCTTTTTCTCCTTTTCCTGAAAAATATACGCCCGTACAGGCTTTTACAAATATGTGAAATAAATAATTTGGTGGAACAGTAATCACGAAGTAAAATATTCTAATTAAATTATATAAAACAAAAGCAGAAGAATTAGTAGGCATTATGCTTATATTGATTGTGTTTATTAAAGTATGTTATTATATCTTGTTTGCAACTATATCTCGTGCAGTTGAATACATCTATTATATCTGAGAAAGTATTACGAACTGCATTCAACCCAGGTACAAGCGAGTATCAAAATGACTCAGTCCTGATATTGTTGTTGAAATTTAAAAAAAAAAATATATATCTAGTAGATTTCTTATTGTTACATAGAAGATAATCGAGCTTACTAAATCAGGCCTGTCTATAATGCTATAAGCAATTCAAAAATAAAAAACAAGTCGAAAATAACATTGATTATCTAAGGGTCTTTATCTGAGGGTTTTAATGGACACATTGTCGGTGTTGGAGTAATTTTCGGTAGACAAAGCACCCTTGAATGGATTATTACTTATTATATTGTCAAGTCAATGTATTAGCTGTGGGTTGATTGTGGGGTTATTACGGTGAAGCGCACTTGAGGTGAAATGTCGCAAATTGCATCGCATTGGAGGTAGTTTATATTCCGATGGGAAAAGTGTTCGTCTGGTAGTCGCTGGGATCGATTTTGAATATCACAGAGTTTACCGAAAATTTTCCCCATCAGAATAAAGTGATTCTTAGTGATGAATCCAAAGTTCTGTGAAAGTTATATTCAAGTTAATGTAATTTATCATTTTTGAATATATTCCCTCATATACAGGCGTGATTTAACGGGTTCTCATGACTTAATTTTGTGTGATTTTATGACTCGTGTGTTATGTTTGCATCTTACTGTATTTAGAAATTATGTTATTTTTTTTAATGTGTGTAATAGGAAAATAGGAAAAAAGTTCTGTTTAATAGGAAAAAAGTTCTGTTAGGCCTCGATTACAATGAGCGAGTCACAAGCTACTAGCCGGCGTATTCACTATCTGCTGGTGAACTCGTTCAGTGTATTACTAGCTAACTAGCAGATCTTACACCTAAGGAGTTTACTAGCAGATAGTGTACACGCCGGCTAGTAGCTTGTAAACTCGCTTAATGTAATCTAGGCTTTATTAATTCAGTTCTGTGAAGCAAGCGACTGGCCAATAATGATAAAATAACAGAACTTCTATACAACTTGACTTAAAATTTTATGAATTTTTCAAATATCTACTGTGAATCAGCTGAGTTAAGGAAGTTGAGTGAAAAATATTTTGACTTCTAAAAAATAAGTTCATGTAGATCAAAAAATATCGATTCTAAATGTATAAATATATTTATATATTAGTATTCTTAGAATTAATGAAACGTTCTTAAAAAATGATTAAAAAGCTACAAACTTGAAACGCTCCATGATTGGTCAAAAGAATTCTGACGTCATCTGTACCCCGGTTTGTACTATCATGATCGTGCATCTCTTTCCATTACATGGGAGATGGTTTATTTATGATGAGACAGATTGTATAGGCCAAACGCTTGCTTTACAGACAGAACTGGACAGCAAACTGCAGAAATAAATTAACGTTCATATCACAAAAAACATAAAAAGCAAACAAAAATAGTTTTAATACGAACACACAAATAAATATTGAGTTTAAATAAATAGAGAAGCATTATTCATTACCGCGCATATGTTTATGAACATATATTTGTCTCACTTGCACAAGTTACGAGAACAATACCGGCGTAGGATTAGACAAAGACAGAAAAACAAACCTGCGTTGGCAGGGTGGTGTTGCCTACCATTTGAAAATTTACCCAATATAAACAATGAAATAGAGTTTTATTAACGTTAGTTTGTAACAAAATAAACCAATTAAAATTATTTTGGATATGTGTTTTTTATTATATTACGTTAAGACGTTTTTTGTTCCAATATTTTTTATTGTACCAATAGTATATAATACTCAACCGGTAGTGTTTCAAAAGGTGTTTTGAAAGTTATTTTCTCAGCAATCGCATTATTTCCACCGACTTCCCACGGCATGCTGCATTGTTACATAAAAAAATAATGTAACAAGTGAATTATCTGTGTACGGGTACTTTTGGTGTGAAGTTTGTTAACATTCAACATCTTTATATTGGTAGCATTGAAATGTTTACCTTTGCTCAGTTGGTGATACTGAGGATCTGCACAGAGGGGTTCACTAGGCAGGACTGGCCTTGAGCTCTTCATTCTTTGAGCAGCCACAGGTGACCACGGCCACCGTCCCTGTGGCGGGTCGACGTAATCAAATAGTAGTAGTCGTATTGAAGACCATCAGGATAATCATTAAAATCCTGGATCAGCAGCGGAGTACCATGGGAGCACATTATTTCTGCTGGATTAAAACCACACCAGCATCTGCAGACGCAGTCATCACAAGACCTTCCGACTATACCTGGAGCCAGAGGTGCTCGCAGAGATGCGGCCGAAGATCGCCCACCTTGGCCGTCATCAACATAGTCGGCTGGCTGGCAACCGCCCTGGAACGGGACGTCGCTGGGAAACCGCGGGACTGGAGGCCTGTTCGTCGCTCCAGCCTGCCGTTCAGCTCGTGTCAGCAGCGGAGGGAGCTGACCGCACATCTCCGAAGGCAGCAAGCAGCATCATGGATCGCCTACATATGGGATTCACCCATTCATCAACTCCTCAAGATTAAACGGTACTAACGCTCCATAATATGCCCATTCAGAATTTAGTCTAGCCCTGATTATTATTTGTACTTAATTAATAAATTAATTTAACTGTGTCAAAGCACTGTACTATTTCATTTAAATAACCTATCCTCATACAAAGTATTTTATAGCCGCCTGCTTAAGGTCCACGCCTGAGAAATTCTCCAGTAATAATTACACTTGTCTCTTGCTCTCCATGTATTATATTCCTAACATTTTAGCTTCCAATGTGAAAGTTAAATATTTTCATAACATTTTGGCGTCCAACGCAAATATTTTCATAACAGCATCTTTAGGTGCACTGCAAAATTATTAATATAAAATACCTTTGACGGCCGGCTTAGTCCAGCGGTAAGGCTCTTGACTCCTCCGAAGGTCGGGGGATCAAATCCGGCGTGGCAAATAAACTTTATTTGATAAAATTTATTTATTTGTGTTATTTCACAATTTATTCATTTAAAATAATATAAACAGTACATTTGCGGCACGTTCCAGAGTGGAAGATACTCCCAGTATCGCCCTGTTGTAAGACCACCATTCAAAATTGAAACGTTGCTTGGAATGGCTTTATCCGTGTTCGGTGACCAGATATGAATAGCCAGGTACTTTCCCACCTTCCTCTTCCCTATCGCCTTCCCCTCCCCACTACCTTCAACCTCACAACATACCCCAATTGGGGATGCCATAGTCTCACTGGCTCCAGACGGAAGCAGTTGGGACTCTTGTGCGGTATTTATGTAAAAAAAAAACTAAAAAAAATTGCTAGATTATTCATTAATAAACTAAAATAAATTGTAATGATCTTTTGTATGAAGATTAAAACTTAACTTTTATTATTATTTCCAAAATATTTTAAATGAGATGTTACCTCCATAGTAACTTATTCCATAAATTATGTATTCTCCCAATAAAGTGGTAAAATCTAAACGGCTTTTTAGTGGCAACACTGAACTTATATTACTGTATTTGACATTTTATATTTCAATCTGCGTTTTTTAATTAAATATGAATATGTAAACAATAAACTTCCGTGTGGAAAATAATTCCGCTTGATTTATTATGTGTTTGTGTGATTGAATCGCATTCTTTCACGAAGTATTTACCGATTTTGAAGAACGTATCCTCGTTCTACAACAACTGTCAGTGTATAAATACCGTGCTGGGAAGTTCGGGCGGCGTGATAAACACAAATTCTGACTTAAAAAATTAATTTAACTATGAAATGTTGATAAATTATTATTCTTTTTAATACCATTAATTCTGATAGACGGTTAAAATTGATAAAAAAATTACTGGAATTCCTTATTGAAGAATTTAAAAAATCTCCACACTAAATGCCAAAGCAACGTATGACGTCACACACACACCCCGCCTCTTACCGCTCGGATTTCGCTCGTTTTGGCGGGCTTAATAAAATTTAAACTTTGGGAAATAATTTTATTATGAAAACGGACCTTAAAAAAAAATAATTTTAATTGACATCAAAAACCACTAACAAAAACTAAGAAAAATTTCACAAGAAAAGACTATACATGTCAATAAGTAGTTTTTTTTATAAAGAAAGAAAAATATTTCTGTGTTACATTTAACTAGATAATATAGAGTTCCCCAAATATCAAATAAAAAATACAGCAAATTTGGTCGCTGTTGAGTTATTAAACTCTGTGTTTAGGACATCTTACTTATCAAAAATTACTTACGAAAAACGGCAGCTTGATTTTACTTATTTGAAAGTGTTCATTAGATACTACAGATGCGAGTTTTTTTAAGGTTCGTCAAACAAAAAGGAATTTTATTATATTAAAAAAATATAAATTAAAAACAGGGGTTATTTTAACAGCATTTGAACTGAGATAGTCGGGTAACAGAACGCTCACTACATGTTTGATTTTCAGAATATTAAAAAAAAACTGTTAACGGTAAACTTACCGGCGGGAATAATTTCCCCCGATCTGCCCTATTTGAACTCTTTTACTAGGGGCATTCAATTACCCCCGTGCGGGCATAAAAAACTCGGCACATTCCAATAACGAGTGACCCACGTCTGGGCAGGCGGCCACGTCTTATAAAAACAGGCGATGTGTGCGGGGCAATGCGCTCGCGGGGCTGGCCGTGTTGGCCCGGGAAACATCTCGCAATTAGTCCCCGATGTTTACACTGCCCAGGCCTCCCCTCAGGCCAATAAACGAATGGCCGGGAAATCTTCAAAAATAATTGGCGCAAATCGGGCAGTGTTGCCAGCGTTTGATAAATTGTTGGGTTGGCGATTTTATTTCGTGATGTTTTTATGGGACTCCAGTATTTACCTACCTAAAATTTTATTTCTGTAAATATTTCACAGCAGCTGCGATGCCATTAGGCAGTATAAGAGTTCAACTTTTTTGCTGATGATCTGAAGATTTACAGAACAATTAGAAACGATGACGATCGCGCCATTCTGCAGTTAAACCTGAACAAACTATGCGCGTGGTGTTCTGTCAATGATTTACTACTAAATATTGGTAAATGCCAGATTATTAGTTTTTACAGAGGTAAAAATCCTTTTAACTTTTCTTATGATATGAATGGTGTTTAATCTTCTTCATGTATCGCAGATTCGTGATCTTGGTGTTATATTCCACGAGAGTCTACAGTTCAATGTACACATCGATGAAATAACAAGCGATGCAATGAGAATACTAGGTTTTATCTTGAGAATGGGGGCAAATTTTAAAAGAATGTTAACATTAAAACATCTGTATTGCTCACTAGTACGAAGCAGATTAGAATACAATTCCTCTGTATGGTCACCATACTACAATGTTCATTCTCAATCATTGGAAAAGGTACAAAACAAATTTCTTCGGTACATCAATTTTAAAATGAAAATGCCAATCGAATTTATAAATTATAATTACTTACTGCGCTGAAACCAGACTTCTTAAATTATCAGATAGAAGAGTGTTAATTGATTTATTATTTTTATACAAAATTATAAAATCTTTAATTAAAGAAAAACAATCACTTTGTTTGTAACCACGATTTATTGATTTAATTTTTATTTACCGACCGGTTTCGCTTAATATAAGCATCATCAGGGTATAAATTAAAACTGATGATGCTTGTATTAAGCTGATGATGCTTAACAATTAAGCTTGATAATTAACCTGATGATGCTTGTATTAAGCGAAACCGGTCGGTAAATAAAAATTTAATCAATAAATCGTGGTTACAAACAAAGTGATTGTTTTCCTTTAATTAATATGTCAAACCACAAAGTGACTGCTTTCTACCAAAATATATAAAATCTTTAATTGACAGCCCTAATTTGTTGGAAATAATTTGCTTTAGTATACCCGCTTGACAAACTCGTAGTAAAGATATTTTTAAATGCAATAATAAACTCAACACTAATTACTCTATATACTCACCAATTCCAAGAATCCATAACCTTGCGAATAAATACTGCGAATCTATAGATATATTTAGTATTGACAGTTTTGAATAATTAACTTTTATTATTTTTTTTGTTTTTCTCATAAAATATTTTCTCATCTAAACCTCACCAGTAAAATGTATACTTACTTTATAATATTTTTGCAGTTCTATTTACACTTTGTTCTATGTCAGGTCTTATTATAATTGTTAATAATATGTATAAATATTTAAAGCTGAATTGTTTTAGTTTTTTGTAAGTACAACTTGTACTATTTCATTTCATTTCTTTTTTATGTTGTAATATTCTTTACCTAACGAGTCGATTGCATTCATATTTATTATGTTTTATTGTTTATGTAATACATGTAATTAATATTGTTAATTATATATTTGCTTCTTTTCTTGTAAAAGCCCACTAGGGCGTTAATAAAATATAAAAAAAAAAAACAAAAAAAAAATAACTGTCCGGAGACTAATTGGGAAGTATTGTGAGATACAAATTGTAGGGAATGAGATGGAAAAGAGGAAGATTTGATTTTGCTTTGCAACCACTCACCTGAATAACATAGCATGTATCTTGTACTCTGAAACAGCGTAGAAATCGTAAAATATATACGTAGTTTTTGCGCATTTTTGAAAAGGGATGCGAATGCGGATCGAAATACATTTAAATTGAATATTTATGAAATTATTAAGATCAGTATTACGTTATTATTCGAAGCTATAAGCCTCTAAGTTCAGAGTCAATGAACGTACAGCTTTGCCGCAGGGGTCATTCTAAAATTTTGCATAGAAAGACAATAAAAAAGTAACCTTTAGAAACTTCAAAAGAGCGCCACTGTCTACACAGTGTTTTTTAACATTAGCTCCACACAGGATGCCCTGAGGAAAATAATTCCCCTCAAGGTCTATGTCATCTTTCGGGATGCTGTGTGGAGGGTCTTTTTTAGAAAAGGAAGGAAGGGAAGTTCTAGAATGGAAAATGGTATTAGGGGTGGGTAGGAATGGGGGGGGGACAGTGTTTCCAGGAGTGACGAACGTATGCGTACGGCTGGAGAAGTCAAAGGAACTCCCTCAACCACTCTCTCCCGATCCGGCCTGCCATGCAACTGGTGGGCAGACGTATCCGCCGCCAAGACCCGGACAAACCTCACCCCATGAACCGGCATCCCAGCTAAGTCACCAAACGTAGCGAACCAAGGGCGGATTTAGGGGGGGGAGGGGGGGCACGGGGGGCACGTACCCCCCCCCAGACGGTATTTTTTTGTACTGTGGAGATTCCATCAGAGTACATACTTAGAAGCAAAAACTATCTTTATTAAACATTTAATTTTTCCATTGTTTTGACACTTTCATAAACCTTCCTATACATACTTGAACATGTGGAAATAAACTTGAAGTATGTACTTCAAGTTTATTTCTAACAGTAATTGTTGATTTTTTTGCCCGTCCTCCCCTTGTGTCCCCCCCAGAAAAAAATCCGAACAGTAATTGTTGATTTTTTTGCTCTTCCGCCCCTTGTGCCCCTCCAGAAAAAAAATCCTGGATCCGCCCTTGTAGCGAACCACTTGGGAATGCAGTCGAAATACATTTAAACTACGAAATTTCGAAGATCACTATTACGACCTAGAGATGAATATTCGATAAGCTATGATTCCAGCCAACTTAAAAAACGTGGTTTGAGAAAAACGCGTTTAAAGTTTTCGCTTGTAACAGGGCCGCTTCGTTTTCCGGTCTACTTGCTTGGCGCGCACCGCTCCTAACTACATTTAAAGATCAAATTTGATGCCTTAACTTTGGGAATGTATTCTCCATATATATAGGAAGATTTTTAGGCAACAAAAAAACAGATTTCTTGGATAGGCTGGACTCCCCCATTAAGTATAAGTTTGGGTAATAAAGACTTAAAAAATATCGTATTCTTTTGACAAAGATAAAAACTAAATCACTTCAACATGATGTAGATATTCAGATTAGATTTATATTTTATGAATATGTCTCCAAGATAGAAACTGTGATTCATGCAAGGTGATTTTATATTCGTATCCAGTTATATTGTCTGCAAGTCAAGTGCCGTAAATTGATTTTAAAATGCTAATCCGTCCTCCTACGTTCACGTCAAGTGCCATTTTTAGATACGTAGGTACGTATCTACATAATACATTTATAAAATGAATAAAATTCTCGGGAACGACATCTTCATATATTCATGAAAAATGATAAACCCATTAAAGGTTGGCGTATCTGCGAGGGTAACTGCAAATCAGAGTGACATCCCAGATATCTAGTTCTTATCATTATTGAATTATGTATCACAAAAGTAAGGTATAATCGAGTTTACTACAGTATAATAAGTGCGAGCAGGACTTGGATGACACTCAGTTTGGCTTCAGAAATGCGTTGAAGCATTATTGTCTATCGACGTACTATTGCAAAAGTGTCGTGACCAAAGAATGGAAGTCTTTGCCTGTTTTATTGACTACGAAAAGGCATTTGACAGGGTAAAACATGCTGACCTAATGAAAATGCTTGCGGATTGTAACGTTGACACCAAAGACCAGAATTTCATTAAAAACCTGTATTGGTTCCAAACAGCAGAAATAAGACATGGGAATGAGAGATCTAATGCAATTGCCATTCAGCGTGGAGTACGACAAGGCTGTATCCTGTCGCCACTATTATTTAATCTCTATTCCAACTATGTCTTTAAAAGAGCCCTAAGTAATACTGATAAGGGTCTGAAGATCAACGGAGTTGTCATTAATAACATAAGATACGCAGATGATACTGTATTACTAGCTGACTGTATCGATGACCTCCAAGACCTATTAAATCTTGTTAATAAAGCTGGTGAGCAACTGGGCCTAACAATCAACGTCAATAAAACTAAATGAATGACATTTGGACGACTAGATCACTCTGAATCAGTGATACTGTTAAATGGTTGCAATGTCGAAAAGGTGGAAAGATTTAGATACCTCGGCAGTATTCTCACGGAGACTCTTAACCCAGATGTGGAGGTTAGATGCAGAATTGAAGCAGCAAGAACTGCGTTCATTAAAATGAAATCCCTCTTCTGCAATGACAATATCAGCTTAAAACTAAGGCAGAGAATGCTAAAATGTTATGTGTGGTCGGTCTTGCTCTATGGATGTGAAACATGGACCTTGAAAGTAAATACCATGAACAGGTTAGAGGCTTTTGAAATGTGGCTTCACCGGAGAATGCTCAAGGTCCCATGGACTGACATGATCACCAACACAGAAATTCTCAGGCGGGCTAGAGCAGATAGAGAACTGCTTACATTAATAAAAATCAGGAAAATTTCATATCTGGGTCATATACTTCGAGGGGAGAAGTATCACTTGCTCCATTTGATATTGAAAGGCAAGATAGAGGGTCGCCGAGGGCCTGGTAGGAGACAAATGTCTTGGCTGCGTAATATACGAGAGTAGACCGGCATTAGAAGTGTGGAGGAGTTATTCCGGGCAGCGCAAGACAGAGAGACATTCTCAAGAGTGATCGCCAACGTCGGGGGGACCTGATACGGCACGCAAAGAAGAAGAAGAACTACAGTATAGATATATACATAGAACAGTGGGGATGCCATAGTCCGCAGGCACTTAAATTTAATTAATTTATATGAATTTTCTCAATTTAATTAAAATAGTACATAAACACCCAAGCGCTTAGACATTACAGGGGCACGTGCTTGCATGGCCGTCGAAAATTCTTCAAAATATGTAACCATTAAAGCGATTAATAAAAAAAAAATCGAGTTCACACGCGGTAGAAGTGAAACCTTCACTCACACAATCTCAACCAATAGAAGCCTAGAAAAGTGAGCTTAACGCGCACAGTTTCATTCTATCTCATTATCTCGCATAGTTTAAATCCCATTGATGTATGTGATTATCTATTTTTAGTATCGTTTCCGTTTCATCGAATTTCAATTCACAACTGTGCTAAAGAAGTTTCACTTTAAGAGTGCAGTTCAGACGCGGTTGAAGCGAATATGTTCTCCCACAAAATCTCAACCAATAAGAGCCTTGAAAAGTGAGCTTAACGCGCACAGTTTCATTCTATCTCATTATCTCGCATAGTTTAAATCCCATTGATGTATGTGATTATCTATTTTTAGTATTGTTTCCGTTTCATCGAATTTCAATTCACAACTGTGCTAAAGAAGTTTCACTTTAAGAGTGCAGTTCAGACGCGGTTGAAGCGAATATGTTCTCCCACAAAATCTCAACCAATAAGAGCCTTGAAAAGTGAGCTTAACGCGCACAGTTTCATTCTATCTCATTATCTCGCATAGTTTAAATCCCATTGATGTATGTGATTATCTATTTTTAGTATTGTTTCCGTTTCATCGAATTTCAATTCACAACTGTGCTAAAGAAGTTTCACTTTAAGAGTGCAGTTCAGACGCGGTTGAAGCGAATATGTTCTCCCACAAAATCTCAATAAGAGCCTTGAAAAGTGAGCTCATAATAAAAGCGACCGACAAGCGCAGCTTGACTAAGGATTCATTCTATCTCATTCTCTCACAGGCTAAATCCTATAGATGTATGTGTTTGTCTCTTTTTAGTGTCGTTTCTATTTCATCGAGTTTCAAATCACATCGGTGCTACAGAAGTTCCACTTCAATAATAATATTTTTTTTCAAGAATATATTGATATGTATTTTTGTTCACACGCGGTAGAAGTGAATCCTTCAGAAAACTAAAATAGACAAGGGAAGGCTACGAAGCACCGCAAACAGAGGGGATCGATTATGCTATCTCGTTCTTAAAAATAAATAAATAAATTTATTTTTAAGAACGAGACCTATAGATGTATGTGATTGTCGTCACAATTTTTCGTTTCATCGAGTTTAAAACCCCAACGGTACTAAGGAAGTTTTCAATTAAAAAAAACCCACTTCGTATAAGTTTAATTGCAATGAGGAACAACTATTTCAGTCAAAAGAGAAGCAAAATAGTGCATTTTAATTAATATTTGGCAAATTCTTAATGTTCATTTTGCGGCCATCCTACTATCGATGTGACATTACGACAGTAGGTAAGTTTTTCCTTCCCTTTTTAAGAAAACTCAATCAAAGAACTCTAGAACCGATTTTAAAAAGTAGGTTCTTAGTTTGGGTTTAATGAAAAAAAGTTGTCTAACAACCAATTTGTGCGTAAAATAGTTTTGTTTTAAAAATCACATAGCAAATTTATGATACTTTTTTTAAAGAAAGACAGCGGATCATACGTTGCGTATTTCGTGACGGAGGACTTAGCCAGCTGAGGAATTGAACTCACGACGTCTGGGTGGGACCCAAATGCGAAGCCAACTCAGGCACTGACAGGCATCGAACTGTAAACCTTCGTATCTGTGTAAATCTACATCCGCAATTATTTCGTAAATAGTGGTGACATTACTGACATTGGAGAGCGATGCCGAAGTTGAACTACAGATGGCGGCATTACGGATGTACTTCGTGTTCAAATCATTGAAGCTCGAATTACCAGGAAGAGGAAGTCAAGTGAGGATCTTTCATTCCGATCTTGGAAACGCCATTCTGTTTCTACATCCGGTGCGGGATCTATCACTGCCCGTAGATTCGTAACGCTATCGACTCAGGGTATGTTGTGGATTCGCTTATGCATTCACAATAAATGCAATTTCCTGTGTCATAGCATTCTGAGCGAATTCTTTTACCGAACAACAAATATGTCTTCGAACTATCAGATGCACGTTTCTACCAGTAACCGGATAAATCAGAATAATGACCCAGGTAAGTGAAAAGGTGAAGTGAGGTAGGTTCAGGTAAGGGATAAAATTCGAAAATTGCGTTTTAATCTGTATAGAAAACACGGTCAACGACAAATTTGAAAAATAGGAATTTTACCAAACGTCTCCATCCGAATATTGAGCTAACGGGACTACTGCACTTCAGGCAGTCGTATCGTTCGATAATAAAATTAATTTTTGTTCATATGAAGCGGATACTTTGTGATGTGACATTATTAATTTAAAATAAAACAATAACTTTGTAAACACCACTTTTATTTTTATACTTTATGCCGACCGGGTTTCGCTACAACCGTAGCTTCATCAGGGCAGTATAATACTCTACTAACATTAGGTTACATTTGTGTTATAATATATATTTTACCAAAAATGGGCTGGGCTGGACTCGTCAAGTGGAGGAGGAAGAGGGAGGCATAGATGGAGAATTGGGAAGGGAACGGACGTGTTCTTTATCAATAGGGAACAATCTTAGTATGGGACTTTTATTTAAATTAAGTTGGTTATTTACTACCTTACTATTAGTGTTTATGGCTTTCCTAAGTTCAAGTTATCCAACCTTACACCGATGTCGTTTTTATGAATAAGTTTGGCGCCAGCGTTTTTGTCAAATTTATGATCGTTTTCAATCAAGTGGTTTGCAAATTCTGAAAATCCAGAGCTGTGTAAACATCGAAGATGTTCTTTGACACGGGTGTTTATGTTGCGCGCTGTTTTACCAATATAAAAAAATGCGCAATCGCTGCATTGAAGTGAGTAAATTCCCGGGAATTTACTCACTTCAATGCTGCTTCGTAGGCTCCTCACTCTTGTCTACATTAGTTTTCTAGGTTTTAGAAGAAAATATTCTGTCTGTATGTCTTGCTTTTTTTTTAAATGCATCATTTTGAATAATGATTGTCAGTTGATAGCATTTAAAACAGGCAATTTTTACGATTTTTGGAGGGTCCTAACTCCTATGAGAAGTAACTTACCAAAAAGCAAAACGTACCGACCGGTTAGTGGTCGATATCTATATTGTATTAAAAAATGTTTGCCCTAGTGTCTAACATCAAGGAGGAAATTGGGGAACACGTTTGTATGGACAACACTTCTCTTAAAACATTTTTTTAAAATTCTATTAATTTAATACAAAAGTAAGCAAAAATATTTCTTGCACTTTACTTCAGCTTAATTAGTATAAAGCCGGGTACAGATTGCCATAACGTAACATGCAATGTAACACGAAATGAAAGAATTTGCCATCCACATTGTCGCAATGTATCATGCAATGTAACAGAATTCCCATAGTGTGGACGCCTTGCGCGCACGAACCGTGCACACTACGCGCACGAACAGAGCATTTCAACTCGTGCGCGCCGCAATCCACAAAGTGTCGGTTCTTTCGCTGAACACAAAGGGGCGCGCAGTGTGCACGGAGCGTCAGTGTGGACGGCTTGTTCGTGTCTATACGTCACAACGCGCGCGAACAATGGAGTACTTGTTCTCGCTAGACTGAGCTATTTTTGTTATTAGTTTTTGGGGTATTATGCCGTGTTGCGCTACCTCCTTCTTTATTTATTTATTTATTTATTAACGCCGATTATAGCGGCTTTTACAAAAGAATTACAAATATTTTACATATGAATACAGAATATACATAGATAAAGAAAAAGAAAAATATAAATATAAAATTCATAAAGGAGAACAATAAAAATTGTAGTATCACATAAAAAAGTACAAAGAGTAGGTTATTATAAATACAAAACAACATATTATATATCCCGGATATTATGTATTAGGATATTATTATTATTATTATTATTAGGATATTATTTTAATCTGTATTTGATTATAGTCAAACTGAGAAGCGCTGACAGACAGTTTTAATTAAGTAGTGTTTGTATGAGGTTAGACTAGCAATGTTTATAGATTCATCCAAAACATATTTATTTCCAAGTACATGAAGGCGATTCATTATGGAATTGAGTTCAGCGTTAGATCCTGTATTGTTGCAATGATAAGGTAATTTGAAACGAACTGATCGACTAGGTACATGGAAACTTATTAGTGAAAGAAGTTCAGGGGAGTTCAACAGGTTGGTAACGATTTTAAATAAATAAAATAGGTCTGAACAAATTCTTCTTTCTTTTAATGTATCGAGTCCCAATAATTGTAACAGAGAGGGATAATTAATGTTTTCGATGAATATTCCCAATTTAAAATTAATATAACGTAAAAATTTATGTTGGACTCGCTCAAGAGAATTCTCATGTACACTGTAGTAAGGATTCCAAATGGTGGAGTTAAATTCTAGTTGGCTTCTAACAAGTGAAGTGTAAAGTAATTTGACAGTTTTTAAATTTTTAAAATCCTTTGAAATCCGTAAGACAAATCCTAACATTTGCAATGCTTTACTGGTTATATTATTAATATGTTTAATGAATGTTAATTTAGTGTCAAAGGTTATACCAAGGTCTCTTATTTCATAAACAGATAATAATATGTGATTATTGAGAAAGTAGGTGAACAACAATGGGTTTTTTTTTCTGTGGAATCTCATAAGTTGACATTTTTTTACATTAAGAGTTAATTTGTTGATACGACACCAATCATAAAAGCTATTAATATTAGATTGAAGTATCAGACAGTCCTCGATATTATCAATAATTCTAAAAATCTTCATATCATCAGCGAACATTAGAATGAGAACACGGGTGAATATGTTTGTTACGTCGTTAATGAATAAATTAAAAAGTAAAGGACCAAGATGCGAACCCTGGGGTACGCCACTGGTGGCTTCGAACATGTAGGATAAGTGATCATTAATACAGACAATTAGCTGACGCCTAAGTAAGTAACTCTTAAACCAAGATATATTTCCATTAATGCCGAGTTTCAAAAGTTTATTAATGAGAATTTTAAGACAGACCTTATCAAACGCCTTACTGAAGTCGGTGTAAATAGAATCAACTTGTTGTTTGTTGGCAAGTGCATTAGAAATGAAATTTTCATATAATGTAAGGTTAGTCAAAGTTGATCTGCCGGAGATAAAGCCGTGTTGACAAGTTGCGATACATGAGTTTACAAAGAAGCTGATTTTCTTAAGAATCAATTTCTCAAAAAGTTTAGGTATAGACGATTGAATACAGATAGGCCGATAATTTTCAACAAAGGATTTATCACCACTTTTAAATATAGGAGTTAGGTAGCTAAGTTTCCATATTTGTGGAAAGTGTCCTGTAGAGAGTGACTTATTAAACAGTATATTAAGCGGAACAGATAAACTTTGGACACAATTCTTAAGTAAGATGGAAGGAATCTTATCAGGTCCCGAGCTTGTTTTGGGTTCAAGTGATTTAATACAGACTATAATGTCTTCAATGTAAACATATTTTATTATAGATAAATAAATAAAAAAAAAATAAAAAAAATGTCGATGTGTATTTGCGATAAGTGTAAATTTATATCCGAGTTGAAGTACGGAATTAAGTCATCTGGAATATCAGGTTCATACACGTCCTTAAAGTAATCAGCAAACATGTTAACAATTTCATAAATTTTACTGGAGCTGTTTTGTCTGTAACGTATATTACCGGAAATACCAGCATCATTGTTTTTCATTGATTTTGTGTATTTCCAAAAGTATTTTACATCATGAAGTATCGTGTTCTCAACCGAATTAATGTAATTATTATAACATCTTTTGTCATTTTTTTGGTTAGCTAACGTTTCGGACATTGGAGGGGACCCACCACTTTCCCACGGCTGTGTGAGGAAACTGATTGTTTAACCTCCTTAGCCGCACACGTCAGGACTCTAATTTTTTGTAAAAAGGAAGCTACATTTATTTTTGAAACGAATCTAGATCCTCCAATGTCCCTGTATGCATGATTGTTAGTAAAAAAGAAAAATGTATGCATACTTACATTTGCAGTAATTAACAAGATAAAGACACATCATATATGTGTTCGTCTATTGGTTCAGCATCTAGTTGAGTGAAATAATAAATAAAAATAAAAATATTTACAGGTGTAAGTATGATTAAAACTAAAGAAAATATATAAAAAGAAAGATATCGGGGGCAGTTTGTCCCACTATCACGGGGCAGTCCCGGCGAGAATGAGCGGGCGAGCGGCCTGGCCACAACGTACCCAAACGCCCGCGTCCCTTAGCCGGTTTCCCAAAAATACCCTTGAAGAAGTGTTTGTGGAGGGGGGGGGGGGGGAGATACTCCCAAAGACCCTGGGGAATGAAGTGAGCCTCGGATCATCGGAGGCAGGACGGAAGGGAACCGGACTCGCGCAAACATTCCTCAAGCTCGCTCATGACGCCGGGGGAGGCACGGGCGTTAGTGGGACGGCCCTACCAGAATTCTGCCACCTGACTGGATGCAGGGATCGGGTCTATCCGCCCCCATGGTGGGGAGTTGGACAATACAGTACAATTGAGTTCAGTACAGCAACCTAGTCACAATTCAAGATGTTAGTAACATAAAACCAAATGAGACAGGTAAAAAGGCGCGATCAACAACAAATTGACGCAACAAAATAGAGAAAAAAGGAAAAAATAATATTAAGATTACGCAGCAGTAAAGAGCAAAAAATAATAATGTAAAACAGTAGTTATAAATAAAAACAGAATAATAAATACAGTGTAGTCATACCACCAAACAAGAAAAGTAAAAAAAGAGTATAACAGAAATATAAAGCAATCGAGCATAGGCAATAATAAAATTGAGATGAAGGAGTAACCATGGAGAAACAAGAGCAATATGTTTGGCACCTGAAACAAAGATGATTTTAATCTATGTCAGCAACTCTAAGCACGGGCCATCTCTCCACCCACGACTTTATAAACTTTTTAAAGCATTCAAAATTATCTCTGTTCGACACCAGATCGGCATTCCATGCCGGTCTTGTAATCCCCCTCAAACCATCCAACATTTCCTCTCTCGCATCCTTAATCAACTCGCAGTGCCACAGAATGTGCTCGGCTATCTGGTTAGTGTCACCACATGCGCAGTTCGGATGAGGAGACAGTGCCAGACTATGTAGTCGTCCCCTGAACTCTCCATGACCGGACACCAATTGCGTCATGTAGTGATCCAGTTTTATGTGCGCCCCTTCCATTCTGCTTTTAACTGAGGGGAAGAAAGAGAAAGTCAATCTACCCTTCGTTGACCTATCCCATCGCACTTGCCATAAACTCAGCATTCTATCTCGCATAGCTTTCAATAAGCCAGGGAGGGATACCGCTCCGCCTGGTGCCAGTTCGACTCCCAGGTGGACAGCAACCCTACCTCTCGTCAATGCCTTTTTTGTCAAAACTTCCCTAATTTCCAAGTCAATCGGCAGTGTACCGGCCAGAACCGGCAATGCATCGTTAGCCACAGTCCTATATGCGCCCGAGAGCGCCAACAGGGGAGTCCGTTGGCCCCGCTTGAGGGCCAAGTGGATCAATGCATTATCTAGCCGGTGCTCCCATACAGAGGCGGCATACGAGACTTGCCCCACGTACACACACTTATATAGGAGGCGAAGTGCCGGAGTCCGCAATCCCCACTCAGCTGTTAAGAGCCTCTCTCAAGAAAAGAGCCTGGGCCCTGCTAGAAACGCTCTTTACGTGCGCTAGGAACGAAGAAGATCTATCTAAGATGACGCCTAAATACCTGGTGTTTTCAACAAAACGAATAGTGGAGCCTCCCATTCTGATGGAAGGGTTTCTGGTACGACTAAGCATACCCTTCATCAAGAGTCCCACAGTCTTATGGGGAGCGATGTTCAGCCTGTTTCTCTTACCCCATTCAAGAATTTCACGCAGACATTCTTCTGCTTTGCTCTCCACTTCCTTTCTGCTGTCCCCTGAGACCAAAACAAACTTATCATTAGCGTAGTCAACCGATATGCATCCTTCAGGCAAGGGCAACCTAGAGGAGTCGTCAAAAAGGATGTTCCATAGGTCCGGTCCGAGGACCGACCCTTGTGGGCAGCCCAACGTTTCGGACAGCGTTGCAGTGTCCATCATCAGGACAGATGTGTAATAGTAAGGGGGGATGTTTGCACTTATCTAATTAGGGGCGATACCGTGTCGCCAGCTCCACTCCTCTACGAGCTGGCGCTACAATATACTTCAACATGTTTTTTTTTTGCGTTTAGCCTTGATGTAACCTTCAATTACCGGATTCCAAGAACTATTGAGCTTAGCTCCGTCGTCTCTATTAATATTTATAGGATTTTTGTGATTTTCAATTGCCTCCGTAATCAGGCATGCTCTATGAGTTTTGGGTCTTCCCAGGACCTCAGAGACAAATCCAAAGTAATGGCCGGTTTCGATTAAGTGCTCGGCGATTGCCGATTTGTCAGGGTGGCCAAGTTTACAGGCACGAAAGTGTTCTGATATCCTTTTGAAGATCGTCCGTTCTGTTTGGCCTACATAAACCTTGTCACATCCAGAACAGCTGAGTTTGTACACTCCATCGGTTTCCAGAGGAAACTTGGTCCTTGCAGGCCTCAAAAAGTATCATATTTTTGTCGTAGTTCCGAAGACAGTCTTGATGCTTTCTTTTTTCAATGGCCTGACAATTCTGTCTGCCACATTGTGAACGTAAGGTAGGAAAGCGCAGCCCTTTGACTCTTGTTCAATAAAATCGTATAAGACTGAGCTATGTTTACCGCGCGCATGCCGGAAACAGATGCAAGTAGGTACATGCTCGGTTCGTGCGCGCGCTGCGTCCACACTTATGAAATGTTCCTTTCATGTTACATTGCATGTTACGTTACAGCAATCTGTACCCGGCTTGAAGCAACTATTTAAGACGGGGGAAATGGGACGAAACGTAGAAAAAGACGCACAAAATAGGTTATTAGGTTCTTAGCTTTGGTTATTTTAATAATTTGTGCGAATTTTTATTAAAATGGAACCTTTCGGCAAACGTCACTTCATACTAACAAAATAAATCATTGAATTCAAACTGTCAAAACATGGGAAATTTTTAACTTTGATTGAAAAAAAATTGAATTTTAATGCATCTTTTACCATATTTATACCCCGACATAAATAATTGCAGTTTGTAGTAATTTAGTTGAAACAAATTTTGTGAATAGTTTTTTCAATAATTTGTGTGAACTGGAGCGGAATTTAAGAATTTTACCTAGGTTAGGTTAGGTGTGTTAATTTTCTTCAATGTTCTTCGATGACCTATTTCGTCACTGTTCTGTTTCGTCATAGAAGTGTTTCACCCCTTGTTCCCCTCCTGATATTTTACATCCCTCTCTCATTTCTCTCTTATTTGTAGATCTCTCATTTTATTTCAAGGCAATAGAGATTTAAAGTTGTTTGCTAAAGAAAGGTTATAGCATTACCTACTTTACGAAGTTCATGGCCTTTGAAAAACACAATTATAACTTACTAATTAATCAACAACAGAAGAAACCTACTTCATATATACTTTAGACAAGAAAACAGTTTCCCCAAAATCCTGGGAAGTTAATTTGTAAAATAATTTTCGGCCAGTCTTGTTTTGGCGAAAATTCAATATCTTTTCTTTACCTGGATTTCCACTCTACGATAAATCAAACAATCTCAGTTTTCTACTTCTCCCTCGTCCCCTACTTTCTACTGAGATTGAGTAACGCCCCCAATTCTAAGCCAGCTGCGAGAACTAAAAAGAATAAAGATTACAATTTTCTCGGGAAAAATAGATTAAAAAAAAATCAAGCATAGGTTTCAAGTATTTGTATCTTTTTTTTACATTAACTCACACAGGAGGCCCCGAGAAAAAAAAATTCCCTCAGGGCCTATATCATCTGAGATGCTGTGTGGAGGGTCATTTTGAGGAGAGGAAGGGATAAACACTGATCTTGAAGAGACCCATGTTGTAGGAAGCAGGCAAATCGTTAGACACCCTGACTGTCGAACACAAGAACGAGCCGAAGAAGCGACCCGTTCTCATGTGACAAATGTCAACCATGTAGATATATGTTGGGCACTGGCGCTAATTCTTCGTAGCATCTTCCATTGAAATAGAACAAGGATAGCATTCCCACCCGACGCCTGTGCCCTAAAGATTGCAATCCGTTAATCTATCAAACGGACCGCCCGTTAATGTACAGAGTCAAGGGATTTTTTTCAGGTATTTTGGGGCTCCAGACTATTTTTTCTGTAACTATGGACTCATAACCTCTTCGGATATCCATGCTTATAGATAACAAAAAAAGTCATTATTAAACCAATAAGGTAGTTTTGTTTTAAAAACGAGCAAATAAAACGAAATATTTTATATGTACAGCCTTCAAAAATATTATTAAAAAAAAACGCTGACTTGAACCAAACGAAAACATGGACTTCTGCTTCTAAATGAAGTAGAATATTTTGTCATGACATGTGGTGTATTATGAAAGGATCAATGTTTGAACATTGCTTACTTCCATACAAAGCGTAGTAATGCATAATTTGAGTCAAAATACCACATAATGCGTAAGATTTGAGTCATAATACTCAAAATGCAACTAAATCATAAAGATGCAAGTCCATGTACATCTTTCTGCTTCTAAGGTAGTTGTTGCATCAAGGGTAGATGCATCCGTTTACATTTTTGAAAATTTTTGAAATTTTTCTTCATGACATGACCTGTATCTTTCTGCCACTGATAAACATGATAATTTACTTCAAGTCTGCATCAAATACTCATTTCTTTAAATTATGGATTTGCATCCGTATGCTTCTCGGGTACAGAACTTAACTCTGTCTTTGATAGAGCTTTTTTAAAACGGCATTCCCACAGTCGCATCATGTTTTTCTATTCTTATTATATATTATATATTCTTTTTCCGTACTAGTTTGCCACTTAATAATAAGATGAACAGTTAGAGAAGAATTTAATTAAGTTTGAGTACTATTTATAGCATCTATGAAGAGGAAACCGGGCGGCGTTTTCTCCATACAAACGTGTTCGCCAATTTCTGTCTTCATTAATTAAAAATTAAAAAAATGCTCTTCAGATACCTATTTGGTTACTTCTTTCTGTATTGTAAGATAAGTGTCGAAGGTTTGTACAGTTTGCAAATTTTCTGTTTCAGTTTTCTTAATTTCTGATTTATAGATTTACAATATTTTAACTTTAACCTATCGAAAAGTTTTATAGTGTAAATTTTCCTGTAGACTGTACGCTCTTGGGTAAAATTCCTGGTAGACCGCACGATATTATTGTAAATGTCCATGTAGATGACACAAAATAGGGTAAAAATATTAGCACAGATCGGATGCTGTGTGTGTGTATCTTAAGGTAAATCTTAAAAAATATGGTATTTTACTAAACTGTTGCTGTCACTGTCGCTCTTACTCCCCCTGAATACTGAGCGAAAGATACAACTGCACCTCAGGCTGATAATCCTAAATAAAATCATTGAAATGGAGGTTATAAATGTATATATTGTATATTCGCCATTTTTCTCCTCCAAAACTGGATTGATTTTTAATTTTTTTTTACTAACAGCCTTACTAAAAAACCTAGTGATAATTTTATTTAATTGACAAACGGCCGCGGATGTGAAAACATAACTAATTAAAAAATTGTTCATGGAAAAAAATACACTTGATTTACACAGCCTGAGAGGGTAGTTTATCTCTGTTTTATTAATGATGTCTGAACGAAATTTGGAATTTTTCCAAAGTATGTTGAATGTTCTATATATTTCTTATTTTTGAAGGTGTCGTAAAAACAAATACCATTTATGAAAACTAGATAAAATTACCCTTTAGATTTGTGTAATTGAAATACACTTTAGTTTTAAAAAACTGCCATATTTTAAGATTCAAAAGCGGTATAAAATGGATTTTTTTTCACCAATACATATTTGATGAAAGTATAGAGAAATTTATAAAAAAACAAAATTAAAAAAATACAGTCCTTTTATATAATGAATTTGGAATGAAACTGTCACCTCACTTTTTCCTCGTGCATACAATAAAAAAATAATAAAAAATATCAAAGTTTTTTTATTGCCAAAAAACTAACCTAAAAAAATAATACCGACTTTTATAACAGATTTCTTGCAACTCTAAAGACGTTAATTTCATTGATACGTTTAGAAACACATGTATTAGATATTAATATTAAAAAAAACACCATTTTTATGAAATTCTCATAAAATAAAATCCTTAAAATGTAAATTTGAATTTTCATGTTTTACATAAAATACTTATTGACATTTCAATTTTCAAAGTATGATTGTTGTTATTATAACTTGCCTAAAACGTATTAAAAACCACAAAAAACACGGTAAATATATCAATTATGCGAATGTAATAGTGAATTAGTTATATTAATAGATATTACGATCACATTTGTGTAATATTACACACACATCGGCGAAGTGAATTTTTTTGGCGGTTTCAACGCGAATGACGAATGCGCAGGCGCCGCCACCTAGTGGTTCTGTAGGAAAACAAACACTTTATTATGTACAATATGAAAAATTACATTGTTGCCAGATTTAAAATACATTTTAAGAACAAATCTTATTAGTAATGTTATCGTGTTTTAGTGTATTTTTGTTTTATTCATGTTGCTGCAGCAACACAGGTTATCGGCCGTGCTGTGGTTTGTTTTAGTAAGGCTGCTACTGTATTAGAAGAAAATAGTCTACGTTTGTACGTTTTGCTTTAAAAAAAATGCTTTGTCTACTTTGTTTATTGAACGTTGAAGGCTTTCAAATGAAGCAATTTTAACGATTTTTGGAGGGTCTTAAGTCTTACAAGAAGTAACTTATCTAAAAAAGTACCGATGCGCTAGTGGTTTCGCTAATGACATCTATATTATTAGCGAAACTCAAACGAAAATCTGAAACAGAAAATCAGTAAAAGATACGGTCATATCTGGAACTCGAACCCAGGACCTCTGGCTTTCCGGGCCGCAACTCTACCAACGCCATTTTTAACTGTCATTTCATATTTCGACTAAGAACTAACAATATTATCTTCATTTTCTTAACGCATATTTTTATTGGTTGCTATCTTTATGTATGAGAACTAAATGCTATATCGATAGTGTCTTGGATAAATTTATGCATTTTTTATTTAATATGCGACATCTATTGACTTTTATGCAAGTCTAGGATGAATATTTATTTTGAACTTAATGAGCGAAACCTCAAATTGTAATAGTTAATTAATGAAGACAATATTAGTGAAACTAAATCGAAAATCTGAAAGATGTCGAGGGCCTTACACCTCGACTCGTTGTCATTTAAATAATTTAAACGCAATTGTTGCTGCAATCAGCGACCTCCGATTTTTAATATTTTCATTTTTATTTTTAATATTTTCATGTCAGACCTCTTTACGAAGGTACCCGAGAAAAATGTAGGTTCTTATGGTTATCGTAATAGTGTAAAGTTTAAGCGGATGTTAAACGTTTTACCATTGGCGTTTAAAGTATAATATTATGAAGATAATAATACCTGTATCCTGTATCGTATCACCGGAGAAATATCGTTATTTTACAAGTAAACGACTGAAAGTATCAACTACGGAAGTATAAAACTTTAATGTGTTCGGGTTATTAAGTTTAAAGCAAGTTAAGTGCTGTTTGGCTGAGAGCACCCCTACCAGCTCCTACTTATTTTATGGTGTTGCCATCATCAAAATCACATAAGTGTTTACTTCTTTCAATTGTTTTGTTTTATGGCTGAGCAAAACCTTAATTAACCTAAAATATGGAAATACACCATTGCTGGTTTAAAACAAAAATATATCTATAAAGCAGAAAATATTTTTTTTATGTTTGGAATAACAATGATGAGTGAAACCTCAAATTGTAATATATAAGGACCATTAACCAGCAGCCGAGAATTCAAATTTCGTCAAAAGATTATCTTAGGATCGTATCCTTGGATCTATAAAGGGTGGTTCCGATGAGAAAGATCGATATTTCTCATTAAAAGCATTTTTAACTACTAACTCAAATATGATTTTATTTCATTCAAAAATCTTTCCTACATTCAAATTAGCTATAAAAATGCTTAAATGTGTGATGATAAAATTATTAAAATGATGTACTTTATGTAATTATTTTTTGATCAAAAATATTAATATTTTTTCAATGATGTCTAAGCAAAATAAATGTATAAAAAAATCTTAAATAAATGACCGTAAAAATGAAGACAACTGAAATATTTTCGATTTAATTTGAACTAAAATTAAAATTCTGAAAAGTAGCTCTCATAGATAATTTTTTGATTTATTTTACTGTTTGATTATATGTTTTGAAATGTGAGTTGTATATGTTTCAGCTAGCGGCATGATAATTTACAGAAAAATTTGTTTATGCATTTGACAATGATAATATTGCATAGTAGGTATTTGGATTTACTCACAAGAGAGTCTGGAAATGGTATCTTCCGAACACTTTGCACTTGGTATTAACTTGTTCCATTGAACAATTGCGATGCGAATCTTAGTATTAATAAAACTAAATTGAATTGTATTAACTATCACGTGAATCGGAAATGCCTCCGGCTTGTACACTGCGTATCTCGGAACAGACCGGTCGGTAGGCGGGAGGGGAAGACGGGAAGACAGGAGGGCACAATAATTATCACGGAAAACAATATTCTGGTTCCAAAATACACGCACAATAGATCGCTGAGCGCAGCCAAATTCTAAATGGCGCTAACAGTATAATACAACATTTTGTTTGAAAATTTAACAAATCTGCCAACAACCAATGGTACCTATAATATTATTGTTATAAAAATAGAAATACTTTTTCAAAATTAAAAAAAAAACTTTACTCGATAAAATAACAATTTTCGAAATCAATTTCTATGTTTTTGTAGAAAAGAGTCTATGCGTCTAGAATTTGATTTAAACATTAAAAATTTCCGGTTGTATTTGGTTATTCCCTCCATGGAAAACAATATCAGCGACCCTCAAATGAAAATTTGGAAACACAAAAATCAGAAAAAGTTATGGTGGCATCTTCGAATTGAACCCAGGACCTTAGCTTTGCCGGGCTCTGCTCTAATCACTGAGCTAATTCGATCCAATTACCTTCGGCCATATTTAACTGTATCGTATACTTTGACTAATAATCAAAACTATCTTTATTTTTTCTTCACTCGTATTTTTATTGACTGCTTTCTTGATTGCAAGATTCTTCCCGAACTAAATGCAATCTAGATAGTGTCTTGGATATTTTGTGTCCTTTTCATTTTAAAGTGTGACATCAAGTCTAGGATGAATATTTTTTAAAATAACTTTATGAGTAAAACCACAAATTTTAATATTTAATCATTGAAGACAATATTAGCGACTCTCAAACGAAAATTTGAAACAGGAAAATCAGAAAAGACACCGCAAAAACTCGTAAAAAAAACTTTTTACCAAAAATTAACAAAAAATATTTTCAACTGATAAAGTAATTTGTATCGAGCTGTAGAGCTTTAATATATACATTCAACCATCCAAAATAAGACAATACGCCATTTTGCTTCGTGTTGTTCAATAAGAAAAAAAAAATTGAATAAATTGTGAAGAAATTCGGGCAAAACGCAGTAGTGCTAAAAGTACACAGTTTAATGCAACTACAAAAACGTTATTTTATTTGACACTTATCAAAATTCTCACCTTCAAAATTATTAGACCTATTACTGTCGCATACCCAGGTAAAATCACACCATAGTCTGAATTCTCAAGAAATTTCATTCACTTTTTCAATTTTGAAAATAGCAATTCATATTATTTTCAACAAAAAAAATTGTATTAAGGGCGTTTAACTAGCGGCCGAGAATTCAAATTACGTCAAAGACGGTCTTGCGATTGTACCCATGCGACTGTACAGGGCGGTCCGATTGAAAAGATGAATTATTCTCCATGTCAGCATTTTTAAACAATAACCCAAAATCGATTTTATTTCAATAAAAATTTGCATTGATATACTCGTATACCTATAATCAAAAATGCTCAAACGTGTGATGATAAAACTATTAAAATTATGTTATAATTACTTTTTGTAATTATTTTTGACCATAAGTATTTATAATTTTTCAATAACGTATAAGCAAAATAAAAATATAAAAAAAACGTGATATATGTATGATATAAAATAATATAATAAACGTGATATAATACTTCAGTTTGTCTATTTACAAACTGAAGTATTTTCGTAACAAAACACGTGTTCGGATCTTTTTTTTTAAAATTTCATTTGAACTTAAATTAAAATTTGAATGGTAGCTTTCCCAGATAATTTATTGATTTATTTAACTGCGTGATTATATCATTTGAAATGTGTGTTGTATAATACAAAAAATTTGTTTGAAAATTTAACAAATCTGCCAACGACTTACGGTATAATCTTATTACATTTTTTTCTTAAAATTTAAAACATTAAAAAAAACAATCTTTCGAACTGGATTTATACTTTTTTGTGGAAAAATGTCAATACGTCTAGAGTTTTATTTAAAAATGACATTTGTATTCCCCCATATTCCCAATAGAGAACTCCAGTCCAATTTTTAATTTTTTTTTTTAATAAATATTGATCTTCTAACTTAAATAACTGCATTTTTATTTTTATTTTTAGAGTTAGTTTTAATAGTTAAAATAATTGTCAAAGTTTTAATTTTTCTAGACCCCCCGAAAACCACCGGAAATATGGTAAATCGTGTGACGTCATCACTCCTGAAAAATTAGTATAGGATCGGGAAATCAGCTGATCAACTACCGCCATTTTGAAATTCCGTTGTTCGAAGTATTCTCCCTAGAAGAACCATTACTATTTTTTTTGTGCAGTAGTTTTTGAATATTTTAAATAATTGAGATAAACTAATAGAGGTACCACTATTTTTGATACTGAATTATTAAGGCTTAAATATTATTTCAATTAACACAACAACTAAATCTCTATAAACAGTATGAAATAAGGAATAATATGAAATGTTGTTAATACTGATGGCTTGTACCATACCTACATTTCAATTGATTTCAATACAATGTGATACAATGACTGGTGACGCGTGACGTCAGCGCTAACCATTCAATCGTACCAACTTTATAGTGTATTTTAACGAGACATTAAAAATGCACTTTTTAATATTTTTTTAAGAACTCTACGTTTAATATTATGAAATAAAACTTATATATTCAGAATCAGCGTTTATTGGTCTATATGAACATATTTTTTAAAGCGATAATATTTTTCACTGGAGTTCCTTATTGGAACTCACTTTCGAAGGAAATGGAAAATCATTATAATTTTGTAATACCTAATTTTATTTACATGTTGATTATATTAATTTTGTTCATGTTAAATATTAAAACATAAAATGTTGTCATTATGTATCTGCTGACAAACTACATAAGTAGTTTAGCAGGTTTAAATGTTTATAAAAAAAGATAGGTACCTAGGGACTTAATTGCTTGTCTTTTTCAAACAAACAGTTCAATTTTTGATAATGACACTTAAATTGAAAGCAAATCCGTGAACTAGAATTCATACCCAGAGTGAAAAACATACACACAACCGAGAATAGATTTTTTGATGATTGAATTTTGAAATCCACTTTTCCGACAGCCATCTATCATCAAACAAAATGACATCACATTCGTCCTGATGATGAAAATTTTTTATGATCATTTGAGTATTTTTTTATTGAGTTTTGTTACATCGTGCATGCGGTTGGCAGAACTTGGATGAGGGTTGAGTAATCGGGGCATTTTTCCCCCAGGTGCAATTTCTAAAGGGCGCCAAAATCAGCTGGCCCAAAGAGAAAAACAATTAAAAACCAACTGTCTTAGGCAATGAACCTACGTTCCTTATCGCTATAATGCTACAGCTCTTTCAAAAGACGAAATACACAATGTACGTAGGTCAGTTTCCTCAAAAGGAAAATAGTCATCAATTTGTTGCATCTGTCTCACACACCGCACCATGTCTTCGTAGACCGATAATTTTAAAAGTATGGAATATAGTTACAAGGAAAATATTGAAGTGTGAGTGAATTCCTAAAATTAAAAAACGTCAAATCTCAATGCGCTGATGGTTTTGCTTTTGTTCTTTAACATATATATTGCTGCAGCTCTTTCTTACAGACTAAATAACAACAGTCGAAAATGAGACAACCGGTGAACGTATGTCTGCAGCCCCCCAAATCATTATCATACATCTCCCTCACACGTATAAAGAAATTGAAACGCGCGCCGTTCCCGTCGCACAAATGTAGTACTTCGGAGGAAACGTCACACGTATTTTGTGTGTCTCACCATTATTTAATGTGTACGAAAGAGCTGCAGCATTATAGCGATAGGGAATGTATGTCTATTGCCTTTTAGCCGTCACGGTACCGTAACCGTGAAATGTCACGGAAATTATAGAAGCGCACTCTTTTATGGAATAGATTTGTCAAAAAATAGTTTTAATCATTTTTTTACGGGCAGGTAGAAATAATTTTGTTCATCTTTATCTTTACATAGTATAAAGTAAAGTCGCTCTCAAAGGATTTTCATGCGGTTTTCACGAATAGATAGAATGATTCAAGAGGAAGGTTTAGGTATATAATTTGTCAGGTTTTTGTGTAAATTGGTTGAAATATATAATATATAAATGACCGGGTTGGCAAGCGGGCAGCGGGCAGCGGGCTGGCAAGCGGGCGGTGTGGATTTGATAAGAATGCAAATTAATTGATGGCATCGGTTATAAGGGGTGGGTAATGGCGTTGTCAGTAGATGGCATTGTGTTTCATAAGGCACAGCAACGTGTGCCGGGTCTGCTACTTACCTATGAATAAATAATATTGGTAGTCACTCTTCACGTATAAGGCGAGATTCCAAAAAAAAAAAAATTAGCGTTGCCTCTCACTACGCCTAAAGCCCAGCTATATTCGGAGTTCCGGCCAATTACACATTGTTTACTCTTCTTAAAGTTTTCATTTTATAAAACTTTTATTAGATAAAATATTAAATTACGGCTACACCTTAAAATAATGGCGGCTGTTAAAATAGACTGGGCTGCACTCTATTCGCCGGCGTAATATAAAATGTATTAGTATTTACCTGCTTTTAATGTATATTGTAAGTACATATTATTCCTCTATGCTTGTAAGTTGTTCCTAGACCATTGATATAACATTTCAACGAACTCACACTACTTGGAATCTTTTTCAATCGGTTCCGCAAATTTTCATCCCCCGACAAAATATCCCCGACAAACTATCCTACCTACAAAACATCATCCGACAAAATATCCTACGGACAAAACATCCCCCAACAATATATCTACTAAAACTTAACCTAACCTAACAAAATATGGTACAAAAATAATACAGACAACTTGTAAAAACAATGACCGGTCAGTGGTTGAGTGGGCATAGCGCTTGGGTCCCACCCGGGCGTCGCGTGTTCGATTCCTCGGCTGGCTAAGTCCTCCATTACAACACAAGCAACATTTTCGGCTTTCTGTGGTGGTAGTAAGAGATTTTCAAACATTGTTGGGTTATTCGTAACCCAACAATGTTTGTCTTTCTTTTTAAAAAAAAAAAAAAAAAAAAAAAAAAAAAAAAAAAAAAAAAAAAAAAAAAAAAAAAAAATGAATTATTGTTCAAAAATAGTAAAATGGGACAAAAATAATACAGACATTCTTTAAAGACAATAAATTATCGTTAAAAAATTGTAAGATATAAAATAAGGTTAGGTTAGGTTAGGTTTTAGTAGATATTTTGTTGGAGGATATTTTGTTTGTAGGATATTTTGTCGGTGGATGAAAACGTGCGGTACCTTTTTCAATCGGGTGTGATTCGAGGTTCAAGGAGGAGGTTCTCAATTCGACTGTATTTTTAATTTTTTTTTTAATGTTTGTTACCTCAGAACTTTCGACTGGGTCAATTGATTTTCGTTATTTGTTTTTGGGGTGTTATGCCGTGTTGCACTACCTCCTTCTTTAGCCAACGTTTCGGACATCGTTGCAGTGTCCATCATCAGGGCAGATCCGGCAGATCCGGTAGATGTGATGATCCCTGATGATGGACACTTCAACGATATCCGAAACGTTGGCTAAAGAAGGAGGTAGCGCAACACGGCATAACACCCCCAAAACAAATAACGAAAATGCTTTTGGCCGTGAAAATCTTAAAACTTATCTGGGTCAATTGATGATTATTTTTTTATTATTTTAAAGCTGGTGCTTTCCTTGTGGTTACATTTAAATTTGGTCCGGTTCTGACAATGGCATCCATGAGAAAACCATATAAGTCTTAAATTTGCGTTAAGTATGTGCGCGACAAATGGACGAATAACTCAATATCAAATATCACGCCAACCGATTTCGATGATTCTTTTTTTATTGCAAAGGATGTACTTCAGGCATCGATATAATAAATATTGATTAGCTCTCCCATACCTAATTCCAATCCCAAAGTGACACCACCTACGAGGAATTTCATAATACAACTACCCGTCGAATTCTGTTGCATTTCCTGCGTGACGTAGTTGTTTTGCAAGAAGAAATTAAACTTTTTTTATCAAGTGTTACTTTTCTCGATACGCTGCCTGTATTGTTCTGTTACGTACATATTTTTTTAGATATTCATATAACTGATTAAATTGTTAATAATAAAGTCCGCCATAACGCATACCTAAAATATTTCTAACTGCCTGAAATTTGTGTTTTAAAAATGATCTTCACAAAACTAGTTATTCAGTTCCACGCAGACCAACTAAAGGTTAAACCAACCAATGCCTCGTGCGATCTTTTGACTGTGAGATAATGGACTTTCTTTTTTATATTTCGTAAACCAATATTTTTGGTTCCGGTGTCATTTTTAAGACCTACACGCCTTGTCTAGATATACTTTTTCGAAGACTTCAGGGGTAGTTTGATGAGAGTTTGGTTAGGTTCTGATTATGGGATTCATGACAAAGTAACGGAACTCTTCAATTCTTAGGAGCAAAATTAACGATACTCGCCGAATCTTTTATAGGCTGATACGTTTTTAGATTTTCACGACCAAAAGTATTTTCGTTATTTGTTTTTGGGGTGTTATGTCGTGTTGCGCTACCTCCTTCTTTAGTGAACGTTTCGGACAGCGTTGCAGTGTCCATCATCAGAGCAGATCCGGAAGATCCGGTAGATATAGGCTATCCGGATATTTTATGTTTTATACTTAAATAAGCACTTGCGAAAGATTTATAAAGATTTATTGACACTTTATAATAATTCCGGACTATTATTCCCCCAAAAATATTTCTAAATCACCATTATGGACTGGAATAATGATTCTTTGTACGAATCCAAATGCAGAAAGAGGGCGAATATACATACACGAGTCAGTGAATTTATAATAATTTCAAATTAGTCTTCTTGGAGGTGGTAAAATAAACAGTACAATTATTCATTCTCTTTATGAACATTAACTAAACGAACTAAACTGAAAATAGGAACTGAAAAGATTATGTACATTTTGAAGCCCAACTAAAAATAATTAAATAGATTCTTTTACAGGATCTTTGAGTCAAGTCAAGTAATGTCTGTCTCATATGAGTAGCACGTTTAGTATGTCTACTTTAGTAGGGCACCGACTCCAAAAATAACAATCGTATCTACATATTGATGAGTAGAAAAAGTAAGTTGATTATTAAGTTGTGGAAGAATACGAAATAATCTATTCCTTTGTTAAGAATATTATGAACTAAATATACAATTTGGCTGTCCTGAAACGGGTATTCTACCCAGTTGGACAGACAAATGTTCACATTGTAATGTATTGTTAATATATATGCATATGTAAATAAATAAATAAATAAATAAATAAATAAATAAATCTTTTTACTTTTTAGTGCATTTTTTAAGTCGTTTTTTTGTTTTGTTAAAATTTTTGTTTATTTTTTGATTTTTGGTGAATCTGAAGTACACTAACTAATTTTAATTTCTTGTTGAGCTCTCAGCTTTGTGCTATTGATTGTTAACTTTGGCCTTAAATAAATGGCGGTTGGCTTAATTAATTAATAATTACCTCCTTCTGGTGACTTTTACCTTCGGAGGTTGACTATCATCGGGATATATTTCACTTGGAAGAAAGCGAACTTGTGTTATTACTGATTTTTTTAAAATTTTTATTTTGTAATGTTGAAATTTTTTTAAAATTTAAAGCAAAGATACAATTGATATGCTATTCGTAACTTAACCTTTTTAATTAACTAATTTATTTACCCGTTTTGTAAAAGTTTGGGGAAAATCAAATCGATTTTTGAAATATATAGGCTGACGTACGAGAAAGGACAAATCATTTTAAAGAGCGCACATATGAATGTTTAGTGTATCTAAAAGCTTCCCGATTAATCACATAGATAGCAGTACTAAGAACTGTCCTAAGACTCCGCTAGATGGCATCTAGCTTAGTCCGGCCTTGGGTTTCAGAGGGTCCAACAGCTCAGAGGCAGTCTTCAGCACATCTCTCACCTCAGATTCACATTAGCCAGTTCCTAGATAGATCCGACTATCGTGGTCAACACTGTATACGCGAAGTATCAATAAACCAGATTTATACGAAAAGAATATTATTCTACCCATTGAATATATCTCCTTTCAAAGTGAGTTGGAGGACTTTTGGTGAAACACCACAGAAAGTATTTTATAGTGGTTCAAACCGGTTCGAAATAATTTGGAACATCTGCCCACAGGCCCCCCTTATCTTGCAGTATTCCCACGATACAGTAAAAGCAATCCGTAATTCGGGAATATTTGTTTTCTTAAAACGAAAGGCAAGCTTGTCAAGTACGTACATTTACGTACAGCCCGAAACCAAGCGCATTTATCGACTCAGTTTTTTTTAATATTAGCTCCACACAGGAGGCCCTAAGGAAAATAATTCCACTATTAAGGGCCTATTTCATCTTTGGGGATGCTGTGCGGAGGGTCTTTTTAGGCGAAGGAATGAGAGGAAATCCTGGGAAAGAAAAAGGTATGAGGCGTGGGTAGGAATTTGGGAGTCAGTGTGTCCAGGAGTGACAGTGTCACGAATGAATCCATCCTTTCCACTACGATGCAAGGCAATGTTCCGAGAGTGTCCTGCTGGAGAGATCAAAAGATCTCCCTCAACCAGTCTCTCCCGACCCAGCCCACCACCCAGTAGGTTACCGCATTCGCCGTCAAGACTTAGACCAACCCCACCCCATGAACCCGGGCACTTGTGCTAAGTTACCAAACATAGCGAACCACTTGGGATAACCTATGGCAGGGATGTTGGTTATCCAATAAATAGTTCCCAGGGTGGCGATACCCAATTTGAGGCGTTAGCTTTAGATGTGCATTACCTTCAGAGGACTGTTTTAGATGAGGGCGATTGAGCAGACGGTCAGCTGTCCTCAGTACAAATTGTTCCCCTTCTGGGGGTGCGCTAGACCTCGTCCTTGCATCAACAGGAGTCGGTCGACGATGGCACGGTGCCCTCTAAAATTAATTGCGCCACCCCCAGCAACATGTGCAGGCTATTCGACGCTGAATTCCTTAGGGTCGTCGGATATTTCCCCCCAATCTTCCATTTACTTTTCTTTGAGGCATCACCAAGGAACCGGTTAAGGGGCGCGGAAGCTGAGAGTGGTTCATCGCTGATACGCTGGATACAATCACCCAGCGCTTGCCACCTCGTGGACTTTCACCAACCTGTCCCATTGTCTTGTCTATATTTTGTCGTACTAACACATATTGTATCTGTATTTACCACTAAGCACTTGCATACTGCTTACTAACAACGTATGCAGGGACATTAGAGGTCTAGTTTCGTTATCAAATGTAGAGTCGTTTTTAACAAAAAAATTAGAGTCCTTGCAAGAGCCTTGAAGGGGTAACCATCTGTTACCTATACCAGGGCGGGTAAATGATGGGTCCTCCAATGTCCTCAGTACAAATTTAACGAACATGCAAGAAGTAAGTAGTATTTGTATTTCGTTAAGTGCAGGGGTAATCCAGCGTGTTTTATATCGATGGAAGACGTTACCCGACCGCCATCTACGTGGTGACGGGTCTTTATTACCGTCATACTTTTATAGACCCCGGTGTGTTTAATATCCTCGTAATACTACATTAACATGGTACACAAATGCTAATTTATATCGGATGTAAACTCACAAAGTCTGGCACAAGGTCCGCTCAGAGGAGCACAGTTTCAGATACAACACTTTCAATTATCATTATTTTATTAAATGAAAAAACACACTTCGTAACACATCAAAGTTGATTTGAATTAATAATTAATAGCCAACCAGGTTTTGCTTAGCTCAAGCTTTGTCAGGGCTTATTATATTAACGATATTCATTTTCAGAATTAGCGAATCATTTAGTTAAATCTAATCACTCATTCGACAAAACCTCAGGAACTAAAATATTAATTAATTTAACTATTTACTTACCTAACCCAACCTTATCTAGCTAAATATTTATTAACCTAAACTAACCACGATAGTAAGGTAGACAACGATTTCTATGAGACCTATATGAGTTGTTCCGAAAAGCGTACAAATGAAGCAATAATTAGTAATTTTTTATAACAGACCATTTAAGACACCGTTACCCGAATTTCTACCGATTTCTTGCAAACCTCCCTTAAACATTTGAAGTTTTTAAGCTCTTAAAAAAATATATGTTATTTTTGAAGATAATATCTAGAAATTCGTCGCGCCAAAACGCAAATTATATAAAATTCCGTCGATAAAAAAAAACGCAAAGTATGCTTTAAACATTATTAAAAACACGTTTGTTTCAGTTATTTTAGAAGTTATAGTATGTATGAAAAAATTCACAGTGTTTCTTTAAATGTTGTTTAAGACAACCCTTGCTAGATTTTATCTCCATTTTAAACGAGTCGTGTTTTATTAAACATTTTCACAATTTTCGCATCGGTTTTGTCACTTTAAATACTAGCTCACTCCTCTAACATTCGTAATTTCACATATCTCCATCTTCTTCCTTTTGTGCGCGGTTGCGGGGCCTTAAACGGCCAAACCTACACACACAATACAATATAACGATTGTCCGGACCGCCCGAGCACGAACTATTTGATTCTTCTCCTAACCGAGAACTCATAATGAACTTAGAGCTGCTAACTCAATAGCACCGGTCCACTTTTTGTCACAAAAAATCCGAGTCGGCATTATACCACGGAAAAACCGGAAGGGGGGAATTAATTATTGTTTCTGGATGTTCCCGGCCTTACTCCTGCTTTATTATTTTTCCTCCCACTTTTTCACTTATAAAGGTTTTCCTTTATTATTTGTACGGTGCTTTTGATCTCTTTTTACAAATGTTAAATATTTTTTATGATTCAATTAATTCCACAAAAACTACATCATGCAGACATTTCACCTCAGGCTTAGATAATAATGAAATGTTCTGAATGCACCTAAAATTCGAACATTTTTCCCAATTTAACTATACACGGTGTCCGGAAACTCGTAGTACAAGCGGAAAACTGGTGAACCTACATCACATAGAGAACCCAAATAAACATAAAGATTTTCAATTTAAGCATTTTTAAATTTAAAATTAAGAAAAAAAAATTATTTTAAAAACATTTCGGCTTTTTAGGGTTAAAATTTTTGAAAAGCGGAAATGTCATGATGACAGATGGAAGATGTTATTCTAAAATTATTTATAAGTTGCTTAATCTCTTTTCGTGTCCATAGTTTATTTATTTTCATCTTAATAATTTATTCTCCCACCTCTTCTAGGCATTACAATATGGTTAATTAGCGGGTAAATATGCAGTTAGTCCACCTCACGGATAACACGGAACGTTCGTGTTGTCGCAGTTTGATGCACGGATAATAAGGAATGTTCCTTTTTTAACTAATAGACAATCAAATATGACATTTGTCGGAAGTACCAATCTTATAAAATAAATTCTCTAAAATAAATTCGCTTTTCATCATACTTTTAAAAAACATCCCAGGTTTTGAATGCTTTGTTTGGCTACGCAGGGTTTATCTAGCGGGTTTGTGTAATTATTTTAATACATTTCTTTCAATTTTCGTTATTTGTTTTTTGGGGTGTTATGCCGTGTTGCGCTACCACCATCTTTAGCCAACGATGTCCGAAACGTTGGCTAAAGAAGGAGGTAGCGCAACACGGCATAACACCCCAAAAACAAATAACGAAAATGCTTTTGGCCGTGAAAATCTTAAAACTTATCATTTCTTTCAATGTTCTACTGTTATAAATACAGGTACAAACTTGTCAATGATGCATTCACTTTGTTTTACGCAAAAATATTTTTCTATGATTGGCAGCATTGATGAAATGTTAAAATAAAAACAATGAATAAACATGGCGTTACCGCGCAAGTGAAATTTTAACAAAATTAAAATGTTAAATGCATATTTTTGCATGTTTTTTGGTCTCCCCCGACATAAATACTCACTTTTCGTAATAATAAAGCTAAATCTAACTGTTTGGATCCGTATTAACGAGTAAGCGGTGTTAAAAATTGAGATACTACCAGCACCTATGGGTTGCTTGAGCAAGCTCCCAGACGTTGATATTTCGAATGGTGCGAGGCTTGGCTGGACGCTGAGTGTTCGCAGCCTGTTTTAACTACCAAGTACATACTATGGAGGAAGCCATTTTTTTTGTAGATGCTTTCGAATTGACATTAGTATAATCGTAGATTCTTTAAATGTGTGCAGGTTTTTATGTTATAAAAGTGCTAGCATCCCATTATTATTGCTTCTTCCCAACGCAAGTTTTAACAGTAAACAACTGCCAGTGTTTGGCCCGGTGTATTGACACCGTATTATAATACATTTATAACATGTCCAAGTGAAATAAATAGTGAAGTTTTTTTGCAAGGATAATTATTTTATTTAAAAGGACCCCTATCAATTTTGAACATGGGCCTTACGATCCGGATTGCAATCAGAGGACTGCAATAATATAAAAAAACAAGAACCAGCTGCCAATTAATACAGATGACCAATATTACAATTACCGGAATCACAAAGATGAACAAAGGAAGACTGGATTCACATCGGAAATGAGATAAGTTTTTAGTGCCTTCCCACCCATACCCATTCTTTAACATCCATTCAGAAATCATTCGTAGTTTTTTAACAAGATTAATCCCATAAATATTGTATTGTAAAAAATAAAATCACTACCCACGTAAAGATTTTATGCAATTCATGATTCTCAATTAATGATTGAACATTAGGTTCTCAATTAATAATTGCCAGGAATATTGTCGTTGTTGTTTTTCAGGCGGGTAGCTTCTCAAATAAATAAATACGCATTGTCGGAACACATTTTATCAGGGATTAAGCTACGAAAAGGTATTTGTACACAAAATGGATAAGATCAAATCTTTAATAGCCAAGAGAGGCGTGATTAAGGGGAAATTGACGCGTTTCGCGGATTCTATAAACTCCTTGTCCGCGATTGAAATTAAACTGAGGTACGACCGAATAAAGCCATTGTTAGATCAATTCGAATCTATACAGGACGAAATTGAAATTTTATCGGATGAGGAACTGGAAAATTCTATTCAGCGCGAGACGTTTGAAAATCAATATTTTTCAGTCCTTGCTACTGCTAAAGGGGCGATGGACTCAATTAACGAGGGTAGAGTCGACATCAAACTCCCAACTCTCCAATTGAGAGAATTCGATGGGAATCAAAAAGATTGGGTAAATTTCGTTGAAACCTTTAAAACTTTGGTTCATAATAACAGTTCCTTGAGCAACGTCCAAAAATTCTTTTACTTACAATCTGCGCTGAAAGGGAACGCATTGAAAATAATTAGTAATCTAGAAGTTTCGGAATTAAACTACCTATCGGCTTGGGAATTGTTGCACGACAGATTTGCGAATCTCAGGGCTACCGTACATAAACATATCCAAACTCTATTTCAATTAAAGGATATGAAACATGAAGAGCCTGTAGCATTAAGGTATTTAATTGATGAAACTAATGTCAATTTGAAAGCGTTACAAAACATCGGAGTTAAAGTAGATCATTGGGATCCTTTGATTATTTACATAATTTCAAATAAATTGGATATAGCTACCCGGAGAAATTGGGAACAATATACATTGCAAGGTGAATTACCTACATTAAAGGAATTCATAAAATGTTTATCTGCTAGGGCACAAGTATTGGAGCTTATGAATGCTTCAGAGAAAAAATCTTCTAACCTACATAAAATGCAAATAGGCAACAATAATAACAAAAAAGATTCATCGGTATTCTTGGCAATAAAGGCAAACAACTGCATTTATTGTAATGATAAAGGCCATCAAATTTATTTTTGCAAAAAATTTCTAAAATTAAAATTACAGGATAGGATTGATGCTACGAAATCAATCCGGGCGTGTTTTAAATGTTTGAGGTTGGGTCATCAGGCACAGAGTTGCAAGACAAACCTAACCTGCAAAATTTGTGGCAAGTATAGCCACAATACTCTATTACACAAGGAGGTACCTCCGCCGGAGACATCAAATATGGATGCTAATAACGAGGTTATAGTGTCGAATTTTTCTGCATCGGAAAAGGCAGAAAAAATAATATTATTGTCAACCGCCTACATAGGAATTGTGGGGGCCAACAATAAAATGTTTAAAGCTCGCGCCCTGATTGACTCTGGTGCGCAGAGTAATTTTATGAGAGCTGATCTTGCTAATAAATTAAATTTACCATGTGAATGGATAAACAAACCCGTGTCTGGGATCCATAATAATATCACACACATAAAAAAGAGAATTTCAGTGGAGATGACTTCGCTTAATACGGATTATAAACGCGAAATATCATGTCTGATTTTACAGGAAATTACAACCAATTTACCACAAGTGACAATGGCGAAAAAAGAGTTCAAAATACCACCAGGACTGGAGCTGGCAGACCCGAACTTCAATATAGCTGCACCCATCGACATCCTGTTGGGCGCGGAGAGCTTCTGGGAGATGCTAACCAACGATAGATTGAAACTCGAGTCAGGACCAACGCTTCAACGTACGCAACTGGGATGGATTGTGTCCGGTCCTATCAACGTGTACCCCAAACAAAGGCCTGTATCAGATTTTTGCAGTTTATCTATAAATAAGTTGAGTCATCAAATAGAAAAATTTTGGAAATTGGAAGAGATTAATTCCACTAAAATTCAAACTCAAGAAGAAAAGGCTTGCGAAGCCAGTTTTGTAAGTACTCATACTAGAGAAGATGACGGTAGATATGTAGTAAGTTTACCGCGTCGGGCATGCATTGATCAGTTGGGAAACTCATTGCTCACTGCCGAAAAAAGATTTAAAAACATAGAAAGAAAATTTGTGTCACATCCCGAGTTAAAGACACAATATGTAAAATTCATGCGTGAATATGAAGAACTGGGACACATGGAGATGTGTGACCAGTCAAAAGGGGATCGTGACTCCTATTTTTTACCGCATCACGCTGTAGTGAAAGAATCCAGCACTACTACTAAAGTGAGAGTCGTTTTTGACGGCTCCGCCAAAACCTCAAATGGAATTTCCCTCAATGAAGCCTTGATGACAGGACCTGTTATACAAAAGGATCTATATAACCAACTATTGCATTTCAGGAAACATCAAATAGTCATGACTGCCGACATCGAGAAGATGTACCGCCAGATTAACATTTGTGAAGATGACCTGGACCTACAGAAGATAGTATGGCGCGAGTCGCCACAGGATGTGCTCAAGCATTATCGTCTGAAGACTGTGACTTATGGACTGGCACCTTCCTCCTTCTTAGCCACAAGATGCTTAAAGCAAATTGGTATGGATAATAATTTAATTTTTCCTAGAGCTAGTCAGGTCATAGAAAATGACTTCTATATGGATGACTTGTTAACGGGAGCAGATGAGCTGGAATCCTGTAAAAAGTTAAAAGAAGAATTAATCAGCATCTTGTCATCTGCGGGGATGACGTTGAGGAAGTGGAGGTCCAATGCGTTGGAATTGTCAGCCGAGTCGGGCCAAGCTAAGTGTGCCGATTCAGGCGATTCCGACAAAATTATTACTGACAATCCAAAGACTGAGAAAATATTAGGATTAACATGGAACAATGAATCTGATTACTTTTCTTATGTAATAATGAAGCCATCAGGTCCAACCGAGAGCAAACGAGAGATATTGTCTTGCATCGCATCAACCTTCGATCCATTGGGACTCCTAGGGCCGATAATAGTCATAGCCAAATTGATAATGCAAAGGCTGTGGCAGTCCAAAGCAGCATGGGATGATCAGTTACCTAATGAAATATTAGCACCCTGGAGGACCTACCTGCAAGATTTAATTCAGCTAAATGTGTTGAAAATACCAAGAAAAATTATTTGCAAGCAAGCAAAAGAGCTACAACTACACGGTTTTTGCGATTCGTCTGAGAAGGCTTTCGGAGCCTGTATCTATATGGTGTCAATGGACCACAGCGGTAAGTGGCATTCACACTTAATAACATCCAAATCAAGGGTAGCACCATTGAAGTCTATTTCACTGCCTAAGTTGGAGCTATGTAGTGCTTTACTACTGGCAAAATTAATGAAAACTATAAAACAAGCATTAAATATAATGAAGATCAACACATATTATTGGTGTGACTCTACGATAGCGCTGTGTTGGCTGAAAGGTCAACCTACTCGTTGGAGCACTTTCGTGGCCAATCGAGTAGCCGAAATACAAGAACTGAGTGATCCAGATCAATGGAGACACGTATCATCATCCGACAATGCAGCGGATATACTTTCAAGAGGAGCTACGGCGGATAAACTGATAAATTCTACAATATGGTGGAATGGACCAAATTGGTTGACCGACGGAGTCAACGATTGGCCTATATCGAACATTTCCTGTTCAAACCCTCCGGAGCTCAAGAGTAAAAATATTCTTTTATCTACTGATATTCAAGAATGGGAAATATTTGGAAAATTTTCCTCATTTATCAAATTGAAAAGGGTTACAGCATATGTACTGCGGTTTGTGAATAACTGCAGAAATATTAAAAGTAAAATTTCAGGTAATTTAAGTGTAGCTGAACTAGAAGCAAGTTTGAATTGTCTACTGAAATCAGCTCAGGCACATGCCTTTCAAAAGGAGTTGAAGACATTAAAAAACCAGGGAAATGTCAACAAAAATAGTAACTTAAAATCTCTTCATCCCTTTTTATGTGATGGTCTTATATATGTGGGCGGTAGATTAAGTTTAGCTACACACCTATCGTACCAACAAAGACATCCAATTATATTGCCAGCTAAACATAAGCTAACCGAATTGATTATACGTCACTATCATTATGTAAACTTACACGCAGGACCTCAAGCGCTATTAGCTGAAATAAGATTAAGGTTTTGGCCTATTTTTGGGAAAAATACTGTTAAAAAGATATTACATAAGTGTATTGTGTGTTTTAGGTGTAATCCTCGTATTGGTAACCAGATCATGGGAAGCTTACCGAGCGAAAGAATCACACCGAGCCGACCTTTTGCTATCACGGGAGTCGATTTTGCTGGACCGATTCCAACCAAAAGTGGGCCACTGAGGAGAGCTCCACTCGTGAAATCGTATTTATGTATTTTTGTTTGTTTTTTCCACAAAGGCGGTTCATTTGGAATTAGTTTCGGATTTATCTAGCAATGCTTTTTTGAACAGTTTAAAGAGATTTATATCCCGTAGGGGAGAACCTGATAAGATCTTTTCCGATAACGCTAGCAACTTTCGGGGGGCCAGTAATAGGCTCAAGGAGCTGTATACCAGTTTGAGAGAGAACAATGACAAGATTCAAAATTATTTAGCTAACAGAGGTATTGAGTGGAGGTTCATAACCCCTCGAGCCCCTAGTCAGGGAGGGCTGTGGGAAGCTGCGGTCAAGTCAGCAAAGTTTCATTTGTATAGAGTCACTAGTAATTCTGCTTTAACCTTTGAACTTTTGTATACCTTAATTTGTCAGATTGAGGCCTGTCTAAATTCCCGTCCATTGACTTCCTTGTCTGATGACATCCACGATTACCAACCCCTCACCCCAAACCATTTCCTCATAGGCACTAAATCCTCTATCATTCCGGAGAGAGATGTCCGAGCCATACCAGACAACAGGCTGACCCAATATCAGAGAATCCATGCGCTAATGTTATCCTTTTGGTATAGATGGAAGCGAGAATACTTGATGGAGCTACAAAAAAGGACGAAATGGCAAACCAGTAATCAACGGGCACTGCAAAAGGATGATCTGGTTATTCTGAAGGAAGATAATCTACCTCCACCATTATGGAAAATGGCGCGAGTTATATCTACACATCCCGGCGCGGATGGTGTAGTGCGAGTGGTTACCCTGAAAACCCCTCAAGGAATCTTTGTCAGGCCTATCACAAAGATATGTCTAATGCCTCTGGACCCGGAAACTGAACCTGTGACGGACGCCCCGGACCCTTCCGTCAGTCCGGACTCCCCGGACGACCATGATGAAACTTTTTAGGGTGAAAATATTAAAAAAAAAGGACCCTTTAAAGATACCAATCCCAGGAACAACATGACAACCTATAAATTGATGATTGATTGCACCCCGCGCTGTGGTGCTTATATCGTGGACTGCACCCGGAGAAGATCCTAACCAATGGACTTGAAAAAAAAAAGACAATTGTGTTGTGTTGGGTTGGGTTTTATTATAATATTATTTTGTGTTAGGTTGGGTTTTATTATAATATTATTTTGTGTTAGGTTGTGTTCTATTATAATAGTATTTTGTGTTAAGTTATTATTTAAATATGTAAAAATTTTTTTTTTGGTTAATTGAAGTTTATATAATTAGTTTAGGTTAATCACCTTAAAATTCAACTTGTGAATGTACATTTTTAAATAATAGTATAATAAGCAGTGCAGGATCATTTAGTTTTGGCTGCTAATTTATAATAGGTAAAATTATTTGTTAGTATTTGTACGGTATTTAGAGTTAGGATTTGTGTTTTTTTTTTTTTTGCTTTTGCTTTGATTGTCTTCCCCTGTTTTTGTTATGTTTTCTTGAAGGGTTCTTAAATCGGCATAGGCGATTTAGAAACCCCGAGGCGGAAGCTATGTTAAAAATTGAGATACTACCAGCACCTATGGGTTGCTTGAGCAAGCTCCCAGACGTTGATATTTCGAATGGTGCGAGGCTTGGCTGGACGCTGAGTGTTCGCAGCCTGTTTTAACTACCAAGTACATACTATGGAGGAAGCCATTTTTTTTGTAGATGCTTTCGAATTGACATTAGTATAATCGTAGATTCTTTAAATGTGTGCAGGTTTTTATGTTATAAAAGTGCTAGCATCCCATTATTATTGCTTCTTCCCAACGCAAGTTTTAACAGTAAACAACTGCCAGTGTTTGGCCCGGTGTATTGACACCGTATTATAATACATTTATAACATGTCCAAGTGAAATAAATAGTGAAGTTTTTTTGCAAGGATAATTATTTTATTTAAAAGGACCCCTATCAATTTTTAATGCATAAATAATAATTAGCGTACCAATTTATTTTATTGTGTGGCAGCTCCGCATCTGGTTGCAATGTTTTCAAATCCAAAAACACATCACAAACATTTGTCACCAATTGTTCAACTTATCACAACTACATAGGAGGGTACACACCGCTTTCCCGCCCTGGTATAAATAACAGATTACTCACTAACTAATAATTCAATTAATTTCATTCACAATTAATCACACAAAGAAAATAACTTAAAGAGTCACAATGTTACGCTATAATTAATAACGCACTATTATTTACGTTTCAAATAAAACACAAGAAACATCCCACGTCAAAGCGTAAATACAAACTGATACAAACTAATTGGGCGGTCCAAAACACGGAACTGTTTGCATACAACTCGAGTGAAATAGCGCTGTTTCGTTTTTTAAAACGGTGCTAAAGGGAGACGGATGGGGGAACTCTCGGGCGCATTCCTTGTATTTTTGAATGAATTCGACGCGATCCAATATAGTTAATTAATAGGATAAAACGGTCCAAGTCCGAAATTTGAAGAAATGAGTTTTTGATGATAATTTACTTGAAGTAAATACGTTTTACGTGAAGTAAAACATGATAATTTACTTGAAGTAAATTATCATGTTTATCAGTGGCAGAAAAATGGAAGTCCCATTATGAAGAAAAAATACGATTTTCAAAATTGCATGTGGATGCAAGTACCATGATGCAACAACTATCTTAGAAGCAGAAGGGTGTACCATGGACTTTATTCTTTTTATAATACACCACATGTCATAACAAAATAGTCCACTTCATTTAGAGGCAGTAGGACTCAAGTCCATGTTTTAGTTTTTTTTTTACATGAGCTCCACACAAGAGGCCCTGAGGAAAATAATTTCCCTCGGGGCCTATGTCATCTTTGGGGATGCTGTGTGGAGGGTTTTTTAAGGAAGGGAAGGAGAGGAGAGTTCTGGGAAGGAAAAGGGTTTAAGGGGTGGGTAGAAATCTAGGGTTCAGCATGTCCTGGTCATCCGCCTGCAAGACCTAGACAAACCTCACCCCATGAACCCGGCACCCCTGCTAAATCACCAAACGTAGCGAACCACTTGGGGTGACCTATGGCAGTGGTGTTGGTTATCCAATAAAGGTTCCCGGGGCGGCGGTACCCATTCCCGCCTCCCAAATTGAAAAGTTGACTCAAGTCAGCGTTTTTTTTTAAACAATTATTTTAATGGCTTTACTATAAAAAATTCGTTTCATTTGCTCCTTCTTAAAACAAAACTAATTGAGTTAATAATTAGTTTTTTTGTTATCTATCATACAACATCTCCTGAACATTTACCTTTTTGGACTTGCTTCCGTACAGAATTTGGTTCGCAAGTTCACAGTTCAAGGCCAAGCCATTAGTAGCTTACCCCTTCTATTGTGTTGATCGAACCGAGCGCAGAAAGGGACAGCAAATTTCGCATTGCACGTTGACTTGGAAGCGCGAAAATAATGAACAGCTGTTTTTAACCGTGAAACGACCGTACTACACGGAATAAAATTATGGATTATTTCAAAATAATGCTTTAAATCCGGATTTCTTTGTTTGTTTTCTTTTAATTAGTTTTTATTAGTTAGGTACTATGAACGTCAGTAATAATTTATAAGAATTTGACCAAAAAAAAAATCAACTTCTGACTCGATTTACTCGAAAACGAAAGCTCAAATCAAAAAAATTATACCACAAAATCGACTCCAAATGTGATGAGGATTCCCCAGTTTCCCGCTTGTACTACGAGTTTTCGGACACCTTGTATAAATGGTCCAAAATTGGAAAAGGTGTTGGAATTGGAAATGGTGAGCTCTGGCTTGAAAGAGAGTTGTTATGCGCACACCTGCAAATGTTTCTATTTATGAAAGTGAGCTCTGGCATTATGAAATTTATAAAAAAATTTGCAATAGGTGGCGCGCGAGTTGTTTGAAAAATGAGTGTATTTCATAACGAATAGTTTAGCAGGGAGGGAAGGAAGGAGATGAGGGGAAGGGGAGGCGGAAGGGAACGGGGACGAATGGGAAAGGACTTGCAGGAAGAAACCATTTCTTCTTAAGAGGCCATGCAACGCATACCGAGAACTCGCTAATAGATAAATAAATGAAAACGTCCAGAAATGAAGACCGAAATACCGCAGATTCCTATTTCTGTACATGGAGCATGTAAAAGCATAAATATACGAGTATATATAACAATGTACCTACCCTAAATGGTTTAAATGTGTGTAATACGGATATAACATAGGCGTAGTAAGACCTGGCACAGGTCGTTTTCACGTCATCATGGAGCATTCGAAAGGAACGTACGTGGTAACTTGCTTCATGGGTAAAGTATGAACAAGCCGCCACATGACGTTACACTGTCAATGGGCATAAATTTTGAAAAGCAAACTACTTTTAAACTAATTACCACAAGAACCATCGGTTTCAGTCGCAATAGACAGAAAAATATGTTATACATTTGAATGTAGCTATAACTTCGTGGTTCTCCATTATAGATAAATGAAATAATTTTACTTTGTTTGAACCTCTTTTATATTTCATTATTTCAGTATACTGAAGAAGGAACGGTCGTTCTGAAACCGGACGGATTTACTCAAATATAAAGGTGGTTCAAACAAAGTTAAATTGCTTCATTTACCTAGAAAAATATGCATTTAAATTTTTATTATGTAAAAACTTTTTTGTACTGAATTTTTCCTTTACGAATGACATTTCATGTTGTATTAATTATTATTAAATTACACATAACCTAATTGATAGTCCTGATCTTCTTCAACGCCTATCATTCCATGTTCCAAATCGCAACAGAAGACAGTCACTTTTTTTTTTTTTTTTACATTAACTCCACACAGGAGGCCCTGAGGAAAATAATTTCCCTCAGGGTCTATGTCATCTGGGATGCTGTGTGGAGGGTCTTTTTGAGGAGAGGAAGGAATGAACATTGGTCTTGAAGAGACCTATGTTGTAGGAAGGAGGAAACACAGAGGCCGGCAAATCATTTCAGGTATTTTGGAGCTCCAGACCAGAGATGGCTACCAAATTCAACCGTGGGGCGTACTTGTGATTTGTACAAGGTAAGCAGTTGTGTACTATTAAAGTATCTGCGGGCCCTGTACAGTACGCCCAGTTTTTGGGAGGCTAACTTTACTCTGGCTTCGATGGAGCCCCCATACCTGAGCTCGTCACTTAGGGTTACACCAAGCATATCAATGGAGGGCCTGTTCGGAAGATTGCTTCCGTTGAAAGAGACTAGATTTTCATTTCGATCGCTTTTAGACGTAATCAGACAAGATTGGGTCTTTGAAACATTAAATTCAACGAGATTATTTTTACCCCAAGAGAAAACACTCTCGAGGTAACCGTCCATTCTTTGCTTCAAAGCCCTACGAGCTGTTGGAGTTTGTGAGCCCTTTGGGGGCTTGTCAAACAAAAAGCTATCATGAACTGTACTGTCATCCGCATAACAGTGAATTGGTGCACATGATAAAAGGTCGTTGATGTGCAACAAAAACAAAGTCGGAGACAAAACCGATCCCTGCGGGACGCCAGCATTTATCGAGTGTGAGGAAGAGGTGAAACCATCGACTACCGTCTGAATCGACCTCTCCCTCAAGAAGTCGGCAATCCACGTACACAAGGATGCGGGAAGTCCATAAGAATGCAGTTTGTTGACAAGTCCTCGGTGCCAAACCCGGTCAAAGGCCTTGGAGATGTCCAGTGCAACCGTTTGGGTCTCACCGAAACGTTCCAGGCATCGCCACCAAACATGCGTCACATACGCGAGAAGATCACCGCACGAGCGGTTCCGCCGGAATCCGTATTGACGGTCGTTAATAATTTTGTTTTTCTCGAGGTATGTGAGCAGTTTGTCGTTGATCACACGTTCCATCACCTTAGACAGAACTGATGTGATCGCTATGGGGCGGTAGTTGGCCGGGTTGGAGCGGTCACCCTTCTTTGGAATAGGATGGATAACCGCTTTTTTCCAACCAGAGGGCACAGAGCCAGTCTTCGGGGACATTTTAAAAAGCTTCGTCGAAATTGGAGCTATTTCTGCAGCGCACCTCTGCAGTACCAGGGCAGGTATTCCGTCAGGCCCACTAGCTTTATTAACATCAAGCCCTCGTAAAACATGGAGTACTTCCCGATGCCGGATCCTCAGCTTTTTCATAGGGTTGAGTTATCCGCAAACATTTTACCTAGTAAGTTAGCCTTTTCGGTGGCGGTGTTTGCTAGTGAGCCGTCAGGTCTGGTAAGAGGTGGCAGACTGGATTTGCAGAAATTGCGACCTATTGAGCCCGCAAGCGACCAGAATTGCTTGCTGCCATGCGGGCATGCAGTCAGCTTTTTGCTGATCTGCTGGTCGTGCTCGAATTTTAACCTATTTATGATTCTCTTGGTTTCCTTTGCCATTTTGTTGTAAGCTGTTCTGTCTTCGGATGTTCTAGATGTGTTTTAGGCTCGGTAAGCCGCGTTTTTTCGTCGCACTGCTTCAGCACATTGTCGACTGAACCACGGCTTTGAGCCATGACTTCACCAATTTCCTGGGCACATCTTGAGGGATCCGAAGTCCGAAAACAGACAGCTGACCACGGGAAAGCATTAAAATGTGCCCGCAGACCGAACCAATCTGCTGACCTATAGTGCCACACTTTTCTCTTCAGCCTCTCGTTTGGTGGTTTGAAGTTTACAAGGATTGATGTCGTCACCAGGCAGTGGTCGGATGATCCTAAAGGCGCTGTAACTTCAATCTTGTAACCGTGTGGCACAGTAGTTAAAAATAGGTCTAACAGATTGGAACTGTGAGTCTGGACATCAGCCTACAAGGGGCTCCTGAACCATTTGCTCCAATCCGTAGCAAAGGGCAAAGGATTCCGATTGGCGTCCAGCCGAGTCTGTTGATCCTGAGAACTTCAACCAAGGTTCGTTATGAACATTGAAGTCCCCCAGGACCACAAACTCTGCCGTAGGGTAGTGGGGCAAGAGGTCATCAATAGTGTCGCATAAGTGTTTGAAGAGCTCGGACGTGTCTGATTCGCTAAGGTTCGGTGAGCGGTATAAACACGCATAGAATCTTACCGTACTGGCAAGATTACGTCAAATCTGGAGTTTTCCAGATTCAACAGTCGCACACAGTTACTTACTTTTAATCTCCCTCTTTGCAAGACCAACTCCAAACAGAACGCATTTATCTATAGATCCACACACTCATTTAACTTAAATTATTACCACATTGACATTTTTAATGAGACTTTACACGACATAAAACGAAAACTCACTAAGAAACATGACTCAAACTAGAAAGTTTAATTCCTATATATTCCCATCCCTTGCATCTTAATCCTACTTCTATGTTCCTCCTCCCCCCTCCCCTTTCATATGTTGTAAAAAAAAAATAATTTAAGAAAACACCCTTACAATGTCACACTTTATTATTCATTCACTATCATAAGTGGAAAGTTCATAATTGGCATAATTAACTATCTTACTATTGTTTTATTGTGTAATCTCAGATTTGCTGTCAACTTTCCCTAAAATAAATAAAATAAAAATAAAATTCTTTCCAAGATCGAATATTTCAAGGGGTAGCAATTTTTAAATATCAAAAAAGGTTGCCGTACCGCAAAAATTACTACCTCGAAATATAAAAGCATTCACGAAACTAGTATCTAGAAACGGTATACAGACAATATTATTGCGAAGATACCTGATTTGCCTAATTACCTAAGTAACTATTCTAATACCTAGAACGAAAATAAATAAAGGAATACGCACGCGTTTTTCTTTTAAACAAGATATACATCCCAGGTTTTTAATGGTTTGTAGGGCAAGCAGGGTTTATCTAAAGGGTTTGTGTAATTATTTGAATACCTAGAACGAAAAAAATAAAAAAACACGAACGCGTTTTTCTTTTAAAGAAGATATACCTACATCATGTATTTGACGCTTGCTTCCCTAGGAAACCTCCCAACAATGGTCGACGTAGATATCCGAAGTGGTTCTCTAGAGATACCATCGTGAACATTGAGATGAAACATGCTCACTATAAAAAATGGAAAGCTACTGGTAATCAAAGTGAATATTAAAAGTTTAGTAAACTCAGAACAATTGTTAAACGAAATGTTCATATAGCATTCCGTAATTATGTTAAATCTATGGAGAGTAATATCAAACATGATCCCAATACATTTTGGAACTACGTCAAATCACTACGCAAGGATGGTGGTATAACAGACATCACGATGCATGGTGATCGAGAAGTTAGAGGAGCGGATATAGCCAATGCATTCGCAAATCATTTCCAATCAGTGTATAGTAATGAACCTCCATTGCTAAATCCCACTGCTGCTGCCAACATGAATGTGAAGGGAGCCCAAAACATTGACATAAGTCATATAGATGAATCAGATGTTAAATCTTTGATAAAAAAATGAAACATACAAATTCGCTTGGGCCAGATTTTCTACCAGTCTTTTTTTTAAAAGGATGTGTTGAATTTTTAAAACTGCCTTTGAGTTTTATATTCAACCTCTCTTTAGAAACTGGTGTATTTCCTGATTCCTGGAAAATCTCAAAAATTTGTCCTATTTTCAAAAATGGATCAAGGACATCCGTTGAAAACTACAGACCGGTGGCAATACTTTCTGCCCCAGCTAAGTTATTTGAATCGATACTTCATAAACACTTGCAGTTTCAAGTAGAGCCGTTCTTAATATCGGAACAGCATGGGTTTAGAAAAGGCCGATCAACTGACACCAATCATTGGTATTCACAGATTATGTTTCCAAATATTTAGATAAAGGCTACAAAGTAGATTGCTCGTACAATGATTTCTCAAAGGCATTTGACACCGTAAACCATGATATCTTATTAAAGAAATTGTCAACGAAAGGTTTTTCTTTCCGGTTTCTTATATTCTTTACCAGCTATTTTTTTTTTTTTTTTTTTTTTTTTTATTTTTATTTTTTTTTTTTTTTATTTTTTTTTTTTTTTTTTTTTTTTTTTTTTATTAGGTTTGTCAACAGTGATTTACATCAAAGCTTTCACAGATAAAATTACACTGAACATGGTTGATGCTATCACTAATTAAAGACAAACACAGCATTGATAATATAATATTTACATATACATTACATTCATTCACACAAACACATACTATATGTACATTACAAAATAATAATTAACAAGTTTTACAAGGAACAAGTTTTTAGAACAATGAGTTTATAGGTTCATAAGTTTATAGAACAACGTAATAGGGAGCTTTAAAGCTTGTTAAGATTTGATTTGAAGTTGGCCAATGTTGACATTGTCAAATTAATCGAATGTTTTTTATAAGCCTCATTGAAATTACGGCACATTCTCGATAAGGCTGAGTCATACCCCAGCTTAGTTCGATATTTTTTGATATTTAACGGAACATAATTTACCAGTCGTGAACCAATTCTAGGAACATTGAACCTGATTTGATGAAGTAGAAAAGGACAGTTTATTAAACCATTTACAATTTTGAATAGAAAATTTAGATCTGTATTTAGTCTTCTCTGTTCAAGGGTGCGTATATTGTAGAATTTTAGTCTATCAGTGTAATGAGGAAGTGATCGAGCTCGCCTATCGGAATATGCCAGGTGGTACATAAAATGTTTTTGAACCTGCTCTATTCGCTGAATATGAACTTTGTAGGTTGGACTCCATACAACACTTGCGTACTCCAACACGTTGCGGGTGAAGGAATTGTACAGCGTTATTTTTGATGTGGGATTTATAAAATGTTTACTGTTTCGTTTGATAAATCCTAGCATTTTCATAGATCTAGAAATGATATTGTCAATATGAGGTGTGAAAGTAAGTTTTTTATCAAATAATACGCCTAGGTCCCGAATGGTTGCGACTTCCTGGAGTTTAGTACCGTCGATAAAATATTGAGTTGGAATAGAATTGTGTTTACGCGTAAAGGTTATGTGAACACATTTTAAAGAATTCAGAAACATTCTATTGTCGTTGCACCACTTTAAAACTCTGTTAATATCGTTTTGGAGAAGTATTGAGTCTAGTAATGTATGGATAATTTTGAATATCTTACAATCATCGGCAAACAACAAAATTTCAGAATCCAGAATAACATCGCACAAGTCATTTATAAAAACAAGAAACAAGATTGGGCCCAAATGGGACCCTTGCGGCACTCCAGATGGCACATCTAATCCTCTTGACTCATAGCCATCAAATACTACTCTTTGTATGCGGTCAGTTAGATAGGAGTAAAACCAATTTAGCAAGGTACCATGAACACCCATTTGTTTTAGTTTGTGAATTAGTAATCTATGATTTACTTTATCGAAGGCCTTGCTAAAATCTGTGTAGATTGTGTCTATCTGTTGACCTCTATCGACAGCTTCGGTTAAGGTATTGACATAGCAAAGTAAATTAGAGGATGTTGATTTCTGGGAGAGAAAACCATGCTGTTTTGGAGTTATAAGATTTTTGAGATGATAATTCAGATATGGACAAATTAATTTTTCAAAAATTTTCGCAAATGAACAGAGAATAGAGATGGGTCTATAGTTTGTGACTTCGTGAAGGTCTCCGCTTTTAGGTATTGGTACAATATTAGCCTGTTTCCATCTTGCTGGAAAAATGGATGAAGATAATGATTTCCTGTAAATGATATTCAGAGGGAGTGCGAGACTGTGTGCACATTTTTTTATTAGGAGTGGTGGAATTTTGTCGGGGCCAGGGCCCTTGCTTTGGTCGAGGTTAAGCATTTCTATTTTTACATCGTGTACATTAATGTTTACTGTGTGCAGAGAGCTGTTCGAATAGTCTATTGATTCAGATTGAGGTTGAGTCTCTTCATTGCTTCTAATGTCATCTTTCTCATACACTGATGAAAAGTGTTGGGCAAATAGTTCGCTGCTTTCCTCGCCGTTTGATGATTTTTTTTCTCCAAACGTCATGTTTTGGGGGATAGTACTTATGTTTTGTTTCTTGTGTTTGACAAATCTCCAAAAAGCTTTAACGTTATTATGATTAACCAGACACGATTCTATTTGTTCAATGTGTTTAAAGTAGCAATTACTAATGAGTTTGGAACAACGGGTGCGTAAGAGTTCGTAAGAATTTCTATCACGTGGATTCTTATATTTTTTATAGAGAAGTCGAAATTTATTTTTTTCTTTTAGTAATTTAACTAAGTCTGGTGAGTACCAGAGGGGATGCTGCCTGTTGCGATTTACAAATTTGGTTACGCATTTCTCAATTATACGATACAAATGAGTGTAAAATAAAGAAACCATATCGTCTACCGACATGAAATCAGGTAAAAGAAGTGCCCAATTCAGTTCTTGTATTTTACTGAAAGAAAACAATTTGTATCACATGGAATATTCTTATCAAAATTGTTTCTTGTTTTCTCAGGAGTACCTCAGGGCTCTAATTTAGGACCACTTCTCTTTTTGATTTTTATTAATGATGTAACGGAAATTATTCTGCATTCCAGGTCACTTCTTTTCGCAGATGATCTAAAACTTTTCTTGGAAATACAAACTTTAGAAGACTGCATTCGACTCCAATCAGACATTGATAGAATTGTTGACTGGAGTAAACGGAATCAGATTGAATTCAATATCTCTAAATGTTTCATTCTTTCTTTCACTAGAGCGTATCATACCTGGTTTTACCGGTATACTATGAGGGCTCTAAATTTAAAACATGTCTCCACTATGAAAGATCTTGGTATTTTGTTTGATAGTAGGTTAACTTTTCATGATCATATCATAATGACGTGTAGTACTTCACTGAGAATGTTGGGTTTCGTCCTACGCACTGCGAGAAACTTCAGAGACACCCGGGTTCTCACAGTACAATACAATGCTTTGGTTAGGAGTAGGCTTGAGAGTGGGTCGGTGATTTGGAGTCCACACCAAGTAAAGTATTCCCTCATGTTGGAGAGAGTTCAGAAGAAATTTCTGAGATTTCTTTACCTGAGGAAATATGGCTACTATCCATGGCTCTACCCTACCCACTTTCTCTTGTGCATGCTCGGTGTGAACCTTCTACGGGTCAGAAGGGATGTGCTCATTGTAACACATTTCTTCAGACTGATTCGTGGAAGGTTCGAAAACTCGGCTATCATGGAGAGCATTAGTTTCTATGTTCCCGATGGTTATCTCCGTCATCGACAGCATAGACTGTTTTATCTCCCGGCTTGCAGAACTAACTTGCCAATGGTTATGCCAGTCGGGAGAGCAATCTCGCTGTTGAACAGAATTAATTCGGATATCGACATATTTAGCGTCAGTGAAGCTGCCTTTAAAAGGCAAGCTCAATTAATACTTATATAGTTTTTTTTTCTTTTTTGCCTACCATTTATATATTTAATTTAATGTTTAAGGTAATACTGTTAATTTTTTTTTTAAAAACGCATTAAAATTTTAAATTTTGTAATGTTTTTAAAGAATAAATAAATTGAATTGAATATTGAATTGAATATTATCCCAGGTTTTGAATGGTTTGTATGGCAAATAGGGTTTGTCTAACGGGTTTGCCTAACCTAATAACCTAACCTTACCTACCCTAATAACCTAACCTAACCTAACCTAAAAACCTAATCTAATAACCTAACCTAATAACCTAAACTAGCCTAACCTAACCTGACCTAACATGATCTAGCCTAATTAATAATACATTGATTTTAATTCCTATATCCTAAATATACTCGATTATTTATTTATTCAGAACATGAAAATTTGTATGGTGCAACCTTACTCGAATATGTGTGGTTATTGCGATATGGCAATATTTTTTTAAATATTTATCAATCGGTACCCTGGAATTCGTTCAGTATGAAGTTGGTTCATTTATGGTATGAAGGAATGCGAAAGAATGTAACACGAAATGTCAACCATAACGAGAAATTACATACATTTTTTTTTATGAAATGTAAATTTAAATGCATATTTTTCCACCTGTCCCGACTGAAACCGATAGTTTTTGTGGTAACTAAGTTTAAAAGTAGTGTAATTTTCAAATACTTTGCCTATTTAAAGTTTAGCGGCTCGTGGTAGCTTATTCATAAATTAATCAATTATCTAATCTATTAAATTTGAGTGACAGAAGAACTGTTTTTTAATGCGCGGATCTATTTGCTTTTGTTCTAAAACATATAATGCTGCCCCTCTTTCTTACACACTAAATGTCAACAGTCGAAAATGAGACAAACGGTGAATGTGTGTCTGCACCCCTCTAAAGGAAAAATACAATAATTATAATAAATCTCCCCCACAATGTATATGTATAAATAAAATGAAACGCAATTCCCATAAGTGAGATGAAAAGACTGAATGCTGTAGAAATGAGATCCCTGAGGCGTATGTGTGGTAAAACAATGTACGATCGTGTGAGAAATGGGGAGATCCGCGAAGAATGCAAGGCTGATGATGTAAGCGTGATGAGTAAGATTAAGAAAGGGACGCTCAGATGGTTTGGGCATGTAGAGCGAATGAACGAGGAAAGGAATGTAAGGAGAATATATGACGCAAATGTGAATGGAAGAGGAAGTCGGGGACGCCCGAGGAAGACATGGCACGACCAAGTGAATCAGATACTTGAGTCGGGCCATGTGAAGAGTCGGAATAATAGAAGAGCATGTATGAGACGATGTATGAATGTGAACGAGGCAAGGAGGGTGTGCCAAGATCGAGTTGTTTGGCGGTCCGTCCTCTCTGCCTACCCCTGCGGGGAAATGGCGTGATGGTTAGTTAGTTAGTTAGTTAGAGATGAAAAGTACGAAAATCGCAAAAAATATAAATACGTACACAACACCATTTCTGATACTGACGATGGTCACGGGACATTTATCACCGATAATGGCTTCATTGCGTAGTTTTTAAATTAATAAAAAACTGAATTTAATTCAATTAATTCAAATTAATTTAATTCAAATTTTAAGAAAACAAGAGGTAGGTACATTATTTTTTTTTCAAATGTTCTAAAAGTTCCATTGTTTAAAATTGCGAGAACACCTCCATTTCATTACGTGACATTTGAATTTGAAGTTTTATAAATCTAAAAATAAGTCGTACCGGACAGGAACGTTTATATGTACTTTATAACGATAATATTAAATTATTTTTAAGGAAAAATTATTCAACAAAAAGTGTTTAATTAATGTTAAATGTCCACCTCATACCAAGCGAATTTCATTAATAAAGTGTGCGTTTTATGAAATAAATCTTTTTTTGCTTTATTTTTATAACTGGAAATACCACAATAGTTCTACGTTTCGAAAGAAAAATTGGAAAAGTGTCTACAGGAATATAATTAGAGACATTCGAGATTATAGGACAGGTATGACAAACCAGCGCGAGCGGCCCAATTGATTTGCGGCCCAAAATGAAGTTTTCAGCTTTTTATGTTTTGGATTTTGATGTTCACACAAAAAAGTAAAAACATCGTTCCCAGAAATTTATCACATTTATATTATATTTTGCGAAATTATAACATTCTTGTTATTAGACCTCGAACTCTGGAGTGGGGTTTTTGATTTTTTGTTTGAAAAGTGTCAGACGCATGGCCGCACTAGGAATTTATTTTCGCAATTAATTCCTAGTGCGCGTATAGTCAATTTATGCTTTTTGGTATTGAAGGTCGCGGTTTCTCAAAAAGAGCTTTTTTGGACACCAAATTACCGGTCATAAATAATGGTAATATCCGCCATTTACCTGTATTCATGGACTGATCTGGAACAGGCAGCATTCAGAAAATTTCCAATCTCCGAGTGGCCCACCTATGCTCAGCAAAATATTTTTTGGCCCACCAAACGGGTAGGTTACGCCTGTTCTTGTATCATCTGTCTTTTTCGTTTTCATACTAGACGTGTGAGAAAGAAGATTTTTAAGAACGGCATTAGAACGATCGTTGATGAAGTACGATCTCTCCTTATGACTAGTATGTAATCGGGTAATCGGTATTCGGTATAGTAGGTATATCGCCTAATGTGACGGTATTAGCAAAGATATACGCCTATAACGGTGTTCGTGAGACACTTCCCTTTTAACCAATCAAAATATGTTCACGCGTATTTAATTGTGTATTAAGGCTCGTCTAATCCGGTAATATCAACATGGGTTATATTGTTCGCACAACTCGTCTCCGCTTTGGAAATCTGTAAGTGACTCTATCCCGGTAAAGTGTATTTTAATTTGATACACGTGAACATGGTACAGGGTCTGAAGCCCGGGGGTGGCTATTAGGTAGGTAGTACTTCCACATTACATTTGGATCAAGAAAGTTGGTTAAGATTTACCTATATCCTATCCAGGGCCGCATTTACGCGCAGGCTATCAAGGCTGCAGCCTATGGGTCCACACCACAAATTGCTTAAACGTTTTAATTTTGACTTAAAATCAAAATGTATTCGTTTAAAATCTAATCACACATAGTGTTGCATCCGAAACTCCTTACGAATTACAGCTTCAGATGCCCTTGGAAATGGACTTTAAATGATAAAACTGAACGAAACGGTGTTTGCTGAAATCGGGTGATAATATGTGTAGGAAAAATTAGGGAAGCAAGGAACCGTGAAGGAAAACCAATCACTTACTTATGTTCCTCTGTGAAGGAGCACACAACACAATCACAAATATAGTTTATATAGTTCCACCGCGATATCTCGAGGCAATCATCACATCATTAAAAAATAGCCATTCAACAGGAGTAGATAAAATCTCTTCTAAACTCGCTAAACATTTAAAAACCCTTATTGCCAGCCCTCTCAAACATATTATAAACTTAAGCCTCCAATCCGGAATATTCCCAAAATCACTTAAACATGCCTCTATCATCCCTATTTTCAAATCAGGTGACAGATCTTCCCTGAATAGTTACAGGCCTATATCGTTATTGAGCACTATATCCAAAATTTTTGAAAAAGTAGTGAAACTAAGACTCCTCAAATTCCTCGAGGACAATAAAATTCTTTCAAAAAACCAATACGGTTTTCGTAAAGATTGCAGTACTGCTGATGCAATTGCAACCTTTACCAAACTGATATCAGATAACCTCGATAAAGGCAATAAACCTCTTGCTGTTTTTCTAGATCTGTCTAAAGCCTTCGATACTATTTCCCACCACATTCTTTTAAAAAAACTCCAACAGATTGGGATAGAAGGTACTGCTCTGAAATGGTTTAAAAACTACCTCACACAGAGATCACAAACAACCGTCATCCACTCTAATCAAGAATATAGGAGTAAATGCTTACCTATCTCCTATGGCGTGCCCCAAGGGAGTGTTCTAGGACCGCTCTTATTCCTCATTTATATGAACTCCTTACTGAATTTGGATATTGAAGGTAATATAATATCTTTTGCTGATGACACTGTTATCATATTTACAAGTAAAATATGGAAAATAACAATCGAGAAAGCAAATTCTGGACTGAGCAAAATTAAAAAATGGCTAGACTCTAACCTCCTCACCCTAAATATTCAAAAAACGCAATATATGCATTTCTCAATCCGAAAATTCACTCTCCCAGAAAACCTTCCTAAGCTAGTCATTCACACTTGCCCACAAAATCTAGAAAATCCCTCACTATCTCTTTCAAACAGCTGTTCATGCCCAATTCTCAAACCTTCTAATGAAATAAAATACCTAGGGGTCACTATAGATAACCATTTACGCTGGGAGGCCCAAATCAACTCCATAACAAAGAGACTCCGTAAGTTATGCTATATTTTTTATTCTATTCGATCAATCCTTGACATAAAAACACTCAGAAGTGTTTATTTTGCTCTGTTTCAATCTATAGCAACATACGGCATTATAGGATGGGGAGGTTGTGCAGCATCCATTCTCTACCCTCTAGTGACCATTCAAAAACTTTTGTTAAGGATCATCTTCAAATGTTCCCCTTCTCATCCATCAGAGCCACTCTTCAAAAAACTAGCTGTCTTAGACATTCGCCAATTGTACATTAAGACAGTTCTCATCCATATCTGGAAAAATGGTTTGATAAAATCCACACAAAAATATATACATACTCGTTACTCAACTCATGCAAAATGCACAATCCCTACAACAAAAACAACTTTTTCACAAAGGCAATACTCATACATCGCACCTAAAATATACAACGAACTAAATAACAACATCAAAAAATCTAGTACACTTACTCACTTTGCAACTAGTGTCCAAATATGGATATCCGTAAAGGGTCGACAGTTTTTTAAAGAATTTCTTTAGAAAATTTATTTGAAGAGAATTATGTCATTGCCAAACTTTGTTTTATTTAAATATAAGCTTGGTGGGAAACAAAGGTCACGTGTCATTATCCGTAATTCAAATTTAATTTTGCCTTAGCATTACATTATCGTTTTCTAATATTTTCTGCTAGAACAGGGATAGATATTTAATCCTTTTATGAAGATCAACTTTTGCCTAAACCGCTTTTGCAATATGCTAGCAGCTAAACTGCATTTGACTCGATAATATGATATATTCAAATCATAAAAAATACTCCTAAGTACTAGCACACTAAAATTTTTTCTTTTTTTTCCACTTGTTAAGGAAAAATATTTTTTAATTATTATTTCACTTATTGTCCTCTTCTCGTGCATACATATCTACTTATTTTTTCTGTGAAAATGTGTTTTTGCCATTGTGAAAACATCATCTGCAAATTATTGATATTTGTAAAATATAATATCTCATTATTACTTCTTTTATCTGGAGGATAGCATCACTTTATTTTATTTCCATTGTGAAAATATAATAAAGCTTTCAACTTTTTTATAAAATGTGGGAGAAGAAAAGTTTTTAGTAATATTTTGTAAATAAAATTGATATCGGTTTATATACCGCTAATAAATTTTTTTGGTTGTAATCACTATAATATAAATAGCCAAAAGTTTAAATACTTTTAAAAACTAATTCTTTAAAACTGTTTGGCACCACTGTGTACTAGTGCCTATATCTACATGTTTATGTACTCAGAGCCCAGTGCCACCAGAAAATCACTGTAACAATAATAATTTACTCTAGTGACCAGTGTAATTCGGCGGACTCGAAACATAAATTTATTCCAAAATTTATTTGTACAAAAATTGGTTTGAAATAATGTACCTACCAATATTACCACGTACACACAGATCTTCATTAAAATCGTTATCATTTCTTATTTGCATACTCTACAAAGTACTTACTTCGACTTTATATATTTTATAATTATATCATTTTTATATTCTTTCATGTATTGCCTTCTATGTTCTATACTTTTCATATTATTTTTATATTCTACTATATTCTTTCATACTCTTTTATACTCTATAGTAATTTATTGTTTCCATACTCTTTAGTTATTTACATTATTTTATATTCATTTGTTTTCTTTAAATTTCTTTAATATTATTATATATAATATGTATATTTATATATTTTTATTTTATTTTTTATATTCTCGCACATTTCTTTATATTGCATCTTTTAATATACTGTATATGAAAATCGACCACCACAACACAGGCATGTGCCTAGTATGGTGGTCGAAAAATCCCCAATTCATGTAATGAATAATTCAAAGAATAAAGAAACTTAAAAAAAAAAAACTTAAAAAAAAATTATCGCCACAACAACGAAAATAAGTACAAAACGATATAGTACTTTCGATATATTCAATAAACCTTCTTTTCGATCATAAACGAGATTATGAACACGAACAATACCAACAACTTGTTTCCAACGTAGTTAAATTCTTCTTCTGTTTTTCAGAAAACAAAATGCACTCAATTTCACTCTTGTCATTTTCCCAATTCAAAATGCTTTTCTAGTTAGGGAGGGTAGGTACTGGATAAATGATATCCCGGTAGGAACTATGCATATCACCATTAATTTCAAAACCAAACATATCGCTTTATAAAAAAATGTTGATTAATTTCGGTCCTATCTTATTTTTTTTGTAACCTACTAGTGTACCCGGCACACGTTGCTGTGCCACTCAACGAAAAAAAAGTTGTGTGTTTTAATTCTGCTTATTGAAGTTCTTTGAAATACACAATATTTTTTGTTTTTACCGTTTTGTGCGTACATGAATAAATCAGAAGGGTTTCCAACACATGAGCAGTCCACATACAGCTGTCCATGTAAGAAGCATGGATTTTCCAAATTTACCTCCTGCTATCCCCTGCCGTTACTATGCCTCTTTTGTAATCCCTCCACCTACCCCTCCCCACTGCGTTCTTCCCGTTCCCGTCCCCGTTTCCCTTTTGCGTCCCAATTATCAGAAAAAAGTTTTAAAAGATGTTTGAAAATATATGTATTATACAGGGTGGCGCAAAATTAATCATCCGATTTTGTTTTTGAATAACTTTTTTACTAAATAAAAAAAATTTATTTTGATTAATAGAAATTTTTATTTGGACTTTTACAATTTTTTCTGTTAAGTGGAAAAGATGATATCCGTCAAGTGGCTGCCCCCAGTGTTGATACACATTTGTGCCAGTTTTATCGCATTTTCCATGACTTTTCCGCAAGATTTACGGTGATAACTGTTCGCATTCCTGTAGAATATTCTCCATAAGGGCTGCGATTATCTGAGGTTTGTTGGCATAAACCCGCGACTTCAAATAGCTCCAAAGAAAGAAGTCTGGGATGGTTGAATCGGGAGATCTTGCTGGCCATACCAAATCGCCAAAACGAGAGATTACGCGACCAGGAAATACTTCCTTCACAATATTCATTGTAGCTCGTGCTGTGTACGTGGTTGCACCGTCTTGTTGTAATCACATGTTCACCAAGCCCCGCTCATCCAATTCCGGAAGAAAGAAGTCGTTTATCATGGCCCTGTAGCGTTCGCAAGTAACAGTGATCGTAATGCCAATGGCATCCTCAAAAAATACGGCCCAATCACTCCTCTCGCGTGAACGCCGCGCCACACAGTCGCTTTGAGTGGATGTAATGACTCTTCGTGCATCACACGAGGATTTTCAGTGCCCTGGAAATGAAGATTTTGGTCATTGACGTAACCGCTTAAGTGGAAATGCGCCTCGTCGCTCATGATGACATTCAACACAAAATCGCTAAAAGCTTAAATCGACACAATTATTATACGCTCTTGCGGAGTATAGCGCTCCGTTGCTTGTCTGTTTGTATTCTGCAGCTGTCTAGTTCACACAAATATGATTGATGTACGACGCCATTTCCAAAAATTATAACATCTTCCGATAGGGTGATTAATTTTGCGTCACCTTGTAGTACAAAAACTTTGTTTTATACGGGTTGATTTTTTTAATCCCACCATTTTATCAACTTATTAAAAGGTATAGTAAAATATTCTACAATTTAATAGTAAACTTTGGGACGGGTTGTTTAAAAAAAATTGAACAATTCATCAATTATTATTTGAAATTAAGTTTGACGTTCTATTTTATTTTATTTTTATTTTATTTTATTTGGAAAACCAACAGTTACATTATTTACTTAGGTGTATTTACATATGTATATGTTATTGAACCAATAATAGGTTTCCACTGGTGTGTATTAATTAGAGAGATTAAAAAGTTATAAAAGTTATAATAGTTATAATAGCTTATTGGGATGGGATGGTGGGCGGGAGGGGAAGGGGACGGATCTAATCTGGGAGTGAATAAGTTATTTGTATAGGAGTATAATAGTTTGTATATGTTTAGAAGTTATTTATTGTTTATTTTTTTTTAGAATTTGGGGTGCTGTGTTGAATAAGTCGAATTCATTGTATGAATTGCTAAAAAAGTGTGAAACGCGGTTAATGAATGTGTTTTGTTTAGAGTTAGTATTGCATCGAGGTGTGTTAAGTGTGTGATTTAGTCTAGTTTGTCTGGTGGGCACTCTTAATTGAATTCTTTCAAGTAATTCAGGGCAATCTATCGCAGAGGTGGCTATCTTTTGCAAGAATATTACGTCTGCAGAATTTCTACGATTTTCTAGTGACGAGATTTTGAAAAACGTGGCTGACTCCACATAACTTAGATGAGGACGATATCCCCGAAAATCAAGGTATCGTAGAAAACGATTTTGTATTTTCTCAATCCTTTCTATGTATGTTGTGTACCTGGGATTCCAGACTTGAGAGGCGTACTCCAGAGAACTGCGTACATACGCAAAGTACAGCATTTTCATAGTGATTACCTTTTTAAAGTGTTTGCAGATTCTGAGTATGAAGCCAAGTACCTTGGAAGCTTTTGCAACTATGGATTCGATGTGTCGGTCAAAAAGTAATTTTGGGTCTAGCACTACTCCCAGATCTTTGGCCTCCATCATTTTTTTAAGTATTGTGCCGTTAAGGGAATAATCAAACGAAATGGGATTTTTGTTTCGGGTAAAGCTGATGACGCCGCATTTTTTAACATTTATTTGAAGGTTGTGTTGTGTGCAGTAGCTATTTAGGCGATTTAAATCTTCTTGTACGCGAGTACAGTCATTGATACTTGTAACAGGAGAGAATATTTTCATGTCGTCTGCGTATAGTAACGTTCTGGAGTGGAGAAAACATTTTCCAATGTCATTAATGTATATATTGAAGAGCAATGGTCCCAATAATGACCCTTGGGGTACTCCTGACGGTACGGTTACCCAATTCGATTTATAGCCACCGACGACTACTGCTTGGCTGCGATTTTTCAAATACGACGAGAGCCATCTGAGGAGATCTCCGTGTACGCCGATTAGTGAAAGTTTAGTCAACAAAACATCATGAATTACTAAATCAAAGGCTTTGCTATAATCTGTATATATTGCATCTACCTGTACGCGTTGGTCCATATTGTCTTGTAAGATTTCGACAAATGCCGTTAGGTTAGTGGTAGTAGATTTTCCTTTCATAAATCCATGCTGATTGTTGTTAAGTGACGATCTCAAGGCTGTAAACATCTGGTCGTACACAATTTTTTCGAAAACCTTACTGAAAATGCAGAGCTTTGATATGGGCCTATAATTTTCAACGTCAGATTTTTGGCCGTTCTTGAAAACGGGAGTTACAAATGCAGTTTTCCAAGTGTTTGGCACGATTCCCTCATTAAGGGAGCGACTAAAAATTATGAATAACGGTTTAGAAAGGCTGCGCGCACATTTGCTTATGAAGAAAGGGGGAATTTTATCTGGGCCTGCGCTTTTATTGGGATCTAAATTTTCAAGTTGTTTCTGTATGTGATGCTGGTTGATTTCAATATTATGAATGCTAGCAATACAGGGCTCACTGGTGTAGTCTGGCAGGATCTGGTTAATCCGAGCATTATTATTGTAGACTGAAGTGAAATATTTAGAGAATAAGTTGCAGATATCAGATCCATTTTCAGCTTTTACGTCTTTGAACATCATGGTATTCGGAACGCCATGGGATTTGGAGTTTGACTTAATGTAATTCCATATTTTTTTTGGGTCGGAGGATATGTCATGTTCTATTTTAAGTAAGTATTTATTATGGCATTCCCAGTTAAGTTTTTTGTGACGTGATCTTAGTAGAGAGAAAGTGGCATAGTCAGAAGGGTTGTGTCTGTGCAAGTTCTTTTCAGGTTCTGTTATTATATCATTATAGGTCAGTTGCTTCATGAAAACTGAAATAATCACATAACTTGAATATAACTTTCCAGAACTTTCACAAAATATGTTGACGCGTAATTTTATACGCGTAAAATTTACTTCAAACATTTGATGAATTGTTCAAATTTTTCTCAGTGTTTCTTTTTGAAAAAATTAATCAGTAATGCAATTTTTTTATGTTAATTTTCAAAAATTTCTCCGCGCGGGCCCTCCATTTCAGTGGGAGTTATGGATTACCCCTGAAACTCCTGGTAGGGTCTGCGCCACGTTTTCAGCCTTGGGCTCTAAAGATCTTAAATACGGCCCTGGTAGGTGGAACTTCCCAAGTGGGTGGGTTCGGGATATTATTAGCATCAAATCCTTTTTAAATGGCCCGTTTGATGACAAAATCGATGTATCCAGGTACCTACTAGAACACTTAAAATAAAACATGGGTGACTCCAGCACTGGTGCCGGGTAGCTGAGCAAATAGATTACGCTTATTGTATTTTTATGTCGTGCACTTTAGTAGGGGCTTTCTGCGTTTATAGTTATCGTTTATTTGGAGAATATATGCTGTTTAAATTGCACCATGCAAACACATTAAAATAGTACCTGCATAGCTATTTAAATAACTTTGAGGTAGGTATGGGCAGAGATTTATTCTTTCTTATTAATACTGCTTATTATGTTTTACGCATGTTTAGCTTAGTATTATTTATATCATTTTTAGATTTATGGTATCATTACCATGTGTTTTTAAAGTTTTAAGAAATTCTTGATTTTATGAAACTGTATTATACATTCCATGATAACCTTTTAAGAATTTTCAATAATTCTTTTAAGATTTTTGGTTTTATGATACCAAATACATTCCATGATAACCGTATAATAATTTTCAATAATTCTTTTGATATTTTTGGTTTATGACACTGTTACATTCCATGATAACCTTTTAGCAATTACCAATAATTCTTTTCATCTATTGAGGCGGGTTACTTACTTGTTTGTGTATGATAATGTTATATCAATAAACGCCCGGGTTGCCGGCAATTAAAAGAAAGATAGGAAAATTATTTTATGGAGCACCTTGTTTGTGTAGTGTTGTACTGAATGGATGAATATAACGATTCTTTTAACGCTTGGCGTTTGCAAATTCAAATTCAACAAATCTTTATTGCATAAATAAAATATAAGTTTTAAGTAAACCCTGAAGCATTGCTCACAAAACATGTCGGTTTTTTATAAACAATAGCGTGGTTAAAACTAAGTACTCTCTTTGAAATAAAATATAAGGTACAAAGAGTACAGCTTGTAGGTACTTATATCATACTGGCAGACCCGGCCACACGTTACTGTGGCTAATGAAACACAACGGCACGCCATTGCCCAACCTTTATAACCAACGCCATCTGTTAAATCAAATCCACACATGCCGCATGCCAGCCCGCTGCCCGCTCGCCGGCCCGCTCCCTTTATTTATATATTTTAACCAATTTACACAAAAACTTGACAAATTATATACCTAAAAACCTTCCTCATGAATGACTCTATCTATTGCTGAAAACCGCATGAAAATCCGTTTCGTAGTTTAAAAGATCTAAGCGCACAGACAGCGGGAGCGACATAATTTTATACTAGGTAAAGATTACTTATAGTTAATCCAATACACACTGTTGTTCACGCAATATGTTTGGGATTGGTAGGTATGTATTCGCAAAGACGAGAGAGGCAAATGTAAATAAAATCCTGCAATTGTCCGACTTACCTAATCTTCCCATCCTTAAATGTCACCGTGACCGACGCAATTGTTCCAAGAAGAATACCCAACTTTATAAAAGGTGACAGTATGATCATTGAAGAGACCTGTCAGTGAAAATTAATATATAAGACAGGGCGGACTGTCTACAATATAATAACGACCCTGGAAAAAATATTACGAATTTATATTTCAATTTACCTTATTGTGAACTCCAATATATCATTTTAAAGATTCATATTGTGAAGTGAAGCATCCAGAACCTTTTTTTTTTTTTTTTTTTTACCTTAACTCCACACAGGAGGCCCTGAGGAAAATAATTTCCCTCAGGGCCTATGTCATCTGGGATGCTGTGTGGAGGGTCTTTTTGAGGAGAGGAAGGAATGAACATTGGTCTTGAAGAGACCCATGTTGTAGGAAGGAGGAAACACAGAGGCTGGCAAATCATTCCACAGCCGAGCTGTTGAACACAAGAACGAGTCGAAGAAATGACCCGTTCTCATGTGACAAATGTCAACTGTGTACAAATGTTGGGCACGCGTTTGGCGTGTTTCCCGACTATGCACCGGTGCCGAAGGGATCAATGATGCTAGTTCCTCGGAGCATCTTCCATTGTAATACCGGTAGAACAAGGATAGCATTCCCACCCGACGCCTGTGCTCTAAAGATTGCAATTCGTCTGTTAAGATGGGAGAATCTATCAAACGGACCGCCCGTTTCTGCACAGAGTCGAGGGTATTTTTCAGGTATTTTGGAGCTCCAGACCAGAGGTGGCTGCCAAATTCAACCGTGGGGCGCACTTGCGATTTGTACAGGGTTAGCAGTTGTGTACTATTAAAGTATATGCGGGCCCTGTACAGTACGCCCAGTTTTTGGGAGGCTAACTTTACTCTGGCTTCGATGGAGCCCCCATACCTGAGCTGGTCACTTAGGGTTACACCAAGCATATCAATGGAGGGCCTGTTCGGAAGATTGCTTCCGTTGAAAGAGACTAGATTTTCATTGCGATCCCTTTTAGACGTAATCAGACAAGATTGGGTCTTTGAAACATTAAATTCAACGAGATTATTTTTACCCCTTTTATAATAATATATATATAATATATATATATATATTATTATAAAATATAAAATACATAGGATAACCGCTTTTTTCCAACCAGAGGGCACAGAGCCAGTCTTCAGGGACAGTTTAAAAAGCTTCGTCAATATTGGAGCTATTTCTGCAGCGCACCTTTGCAGTACCAGGGCAGGTATTCCGTCAGGCCCACTAGCTTTATTAACATCAAGCCCTCGTAAAACATGGACTACTTCCCGATGCCGGATCCTCAGCTTTTTCATACGAAAACCGCAGTGAGGAACCGACGTCGGGACAGCACCTTGGTCATCGAGGGTTGCGTTATCCGCAAACATTTTACTTAGTAAGTTAGCCTTTTCGGTGGCGGTGTTTGCTAGTGAGCCGTCAGGTCTGGTAAGAGGTGGCAGACTGGATTTGCAGAAATTGTGACCTATTGAGCCCGCAAGCGACCAGAATTTCCTGCTACCATGCGGGCATGCAGTCAGCTTTCTGCTGATCTGCTGGTCGTGCTCGAATTTTGACCTATTTATGATTCTCTTGGTTTCCTTTGCCATTTTGTTGTAAGCTGTTCTGTCTTCGGATGTTCTAGATGTGTTGTAGGCTCGGTAAGCCGCGTTTTTTCGTCGCACTGCTTCAGCGCATTGTCGACTGAACCACGGCTTTGAGCCTACACCAGTTTCCTTAACAGTAGATTGGATGAAGCCATCCATCGCGGATGTGATGACCTCACCAATTTCCTGGGCACATCTTGAGGGATCCGAAGTCCGAAAACAGACAGCTGACCATGGGAAAGCATTAAAATGTGCCCGCAGACCGAACCAATCTGCTGACCTATAGTGCCACACTTTTCTCTTCAGCCTCTCGTTTGGTGGTCTGAAGTTTACAGGGATTGATATCGTCACCAGGCAGTGGTCGGACGATCCTAAAGGCGCTGTGACTTCAATACTGTAACCGTGTGGCACAGTAGTTAAAAATAGGTCTAACAGATTGGAACGGTGAGTCTGGACATCAGGAACCCTTGTAGGCTCCTGAACCATTTGCTCCAATCCGTAGCAAAGGGCAAAGGATTCCGCTTGGCGTCCAGCCGAGTCTGTTGATCCTGAGAACTTCAACCAAGGTTCGTTATGAACATTGAAGTCCCCCAGGACCACAAACTCTGCCATAGGGTAGCGGGGCAAGAGGTTTTTTTTTCTTTTTTTTTCCATCTCAGTAATTCACAGGCAAACGCAAAACTCTGTGTTCAGTTTGATGGAAAAAATATTTACCATGACCCCCATCCCCGCTATCTTGGAGTAACTTTGGATAGGAGCCTGAATTACCGGAAACACATGGAAACAGTGGGCAAAAAAACCAGGACAAGACTAAACTTAGTCAATAAGCTGGCTGGTACTAGCTGGGGATGCGACGCCAACACGCTCAGAACGGCATCCATTGCCCTGGTTTTCTCAGCAGCTGAATACTGTGCTCCAGTATGGGTCAGAAGCGCCCACACTTCCATGGTTGACGTTCAGCTTAATGCCACAATGCGAACCATCAGCGGAACCTTAAAATCGACTCCTCTTCCTTGGCTCCCCGTACTTGCAAATATAACCCCGCCAAATATCAGGCGAGAGATTGCAACACTGAGGGAATACAAGAAGGCGCTGCAAAAAGCGAAATACCCTTGCACGATGATGTCGTTTCTCACCCGGCATGCCGCTTAAAGTCTCGAAAACCCTTCTGGACGGAAGGAGAAAGACTCCTTCAAACACCTCTAACCCCAGAAGATAGGTGGAAGCTTGAGTGGCAATCAGCCAACGTCAAAAACGCCCATCTCGTGCAAGACCCCACTGAGAGACAGCCTGGGTTCTCATTGCCTCGCAAACTCTGGACTGCCATCAATAGGATAAGGTGCTCCCATAGCCGTTGTGCTCATATGATGCATAGATGGGGCCTTAAAGAGTCGGCGACGTGTGAATGCGGTGCGGTGCAGACCACCGAACATGTGGTCAACGAATGCCCGCTCCATTCATTCCCCGGCGGGATTGATGAGGTCCACAGGGCAACGCCTGAGGCCCTAGACTGGCTCGCAGACCTAGATGTCCCCCTCTGACCCCCCACCATACGAAAGAAAAAAAGAAAAAATGTTTGAAGAGCTCGGACGTGTCTGATTCGCTAAGGTTCGGTGAGCGGTATAAACACGCGTAGAATCTTACCGTACTGGCAAAATTGACGCGTACCCACATTACGTCGAATCTGGAGTTTTCCAGATTCAACAGTCGCACACAGTTGACGTCAGCTCGACTATAGAGACAGACACCTCCTTTAGGTCTAAACTTGCTTGCGAGGGTGAAGCCCGGGCAGTCCAGATAGGAGGCGTCTACAGGCTCGGCTATCTGCGTTTCAGACAGGAATAGTAGGTTGGGGCGTTGAGAAAAAAGGTGGTGGTGGACGGAGTTTAAATTGGTATGCAGGCCGCGAATGTTGGTGTAATTCAACAACATTTTTGGCCTGCACCGGGGTCGCCTACTACTCGCCGCTGTAATGCTGTTAATTTTTGTTGTTTGTGTTGTCATGATTTTTATTAGTGTGGCCGTACCTGCGACGGGTGAGTCCTTGTTTCCTATACTCCAATCTTATCTTATGTTCCAGAAGCCCAGATTTGAACCATTGGCTAATACTGTCCTGCAGATTTGGACAAACTTAATCGTCCCATATAAACTTAGCGGTTGACGTAGTTTAGGGACTGGTTCTGGTGTGTGGCACAGGGCTCGGCTAGGCTCTGCAGCACCTTAAACCACTATTAATACAGTGGAGCCGCTGCACTGCACTACACTACACTACACACACACATTATATACATGTAAGTGTAAAAATACCTAAATCGCAAGTCTAAATTTAAAGGGTTTTCTTCTTTAAGCACTTGAGTAGGTATCGATGTCACGTGAAAATAATTATTTTTAATTCAAATAAAATATTTTAATAAAAATAACATAATTTAAAATAAACGAATAACTAAGTAAACACTACATTTATTTTTATACTTAATTGAAACTGGGCAGAGTTTTTCTATAGACCAGTCAGTGGCTAAGTTGGCATCGCGTTTGAGTCCCACCCGGGCGTCGAGCAACATTTTCCGCTCACTGTAATAGTAGAAGATTTTCAAATATTCTCAGATATATGTGTAACCCGGGAATGTTTGTCTTTTGCAAATATTTTAAAAATAATAAGGTTATTATATATTAATTGGACAATAACCTTATAATAACTATTAATATTACATTTTAACGTTAAACTCTAAACAGTCTTACTCATCATCGCAAAATAAGATACAACCTCGGAGCAAGACTGGGTTAGTTGAAATTGTTACTCAACGTGGTGGGTTAATCGCGCGCATGCGCGTGTTCTTCCCGCGTCGCTGTACGGGAGATGTAGTAGCTGTCAGAATTTAAACCACCCGATCACCAGGGTTAACTCAGTACCCCGTGCGTTGTAACTGACGAAATGGCGAACTTTTATGAGAATCTGGACGTTTTGAACGGAGCTTTGGCAAATATTGACCGTATTTGCGGCATTCGTGCACCACGGCTACGGAAAAGGTTTAAAAAAAGGTACGATCCATTTGCGGCATTTACGGAAGGAGATTTTAGGTCTATATACGTACGTACGTACGTACGCGTCTCTCAGCGAACACGGACGGTGTAAATCATTGTGCGATAAATAAATTGTAAAAGTGATTTAAAAGTAAACGAAAAGCGCTCAAACTACTTTAAAATGGTGCAGTGTAAAAAATGTAAAAAATATGTCGCTAAAGACAGTGAATTAATCAAATGCAACGACTGTAATGGGACCTTCCACAAACTATGTGCTATTGCAGATTCCGCCATTAACGTGGGTAATGAATTTATTTGTGCAAACTGCGGAACCCAGCGACTAATACAAGCGGACGAAGGAACAACGGCAAACATGAAATCCGGAGGCAGAGGGTCACAAGGCCCGAACCCAGAAAATCTCCCAGAAATGAAACAAATTCTCTACGAAATAAATAATAAAATAAGCATAATGTACGTCATGAAAAAAGATATGGAGACTCTCACACAGTCAACTGAGTTTCTATCCAACAAATATGACGAACTGATATCGCTACATTTAGAATTGGGAAAAAAAACTAAAAGAAAACGAAAATAAACTCAATGAAGTTATAAACAAAAACACATATCTTGAAAAATGTAATAGAGCACTGGAACACAGGATTCAAGAAATTGAACAAATAGAAAAAACTGTAATATTGAACTGTTTGGTCTAGAAATGAAAAAAGAAGAAAATATTGGAATAACCATAAAGACAATTGCAGAAAAACTAAACACAAATTGCGAAAATATTGAGAAGGTTTGGAGACTTCCTAATAGAAAGGACTCCAAGCCGGCTAACGTAATCGTGAAGTTCATACGTCAAACTTATCGAGACGAGTGGTTACAAAAGAAAAAAACCATACTAACCAACAACGACATATACAAGAATGGAAACAACGACCGAATTTATATCAATGAAAATCTCACCAAAGAAAAAAAAGATCTCCTATACATTACAAAACAAAAAATGAAAACAAAATTTAAATACATTTGGGTACAAAATGCCAAAATATTAATAAGAAGTGAAGGTGATGGGAAAATTATCCATATAAAAAGTGAGAGTGATATTAACAAATACATTTAGAAAAATAAATAAAAATAAAAATTCCTTTTGACTCGGAACAGTTATTTTATCAGTTATTAAATCAACGTCATGGAAGATTCGACACCATTTCAAACTCACAAATTTATCAAATGCTATAACTTGGATAACTGGATAAACGATAAAAACATCAAAATGAGGTTTGTGGCTATTCATCTAAATATAAGATCATTGAAAAAGAATTTTAATTCATTTATTGCACAAATAAATGACGTTCTGCAGTATATAGATGTAATTGTTCTAACGGAAATAAATATTAGAAGCGAAATGATACCTATGTTCAATATACCTAACTTCATACCGATTGCAAATACTCGAGAGAATAGAAGAGGAGGGGGATTAATCATGTTCTTAAAAAACCATCATACTTTTAAGAAAACAAACATTTCTTTTAAAAGCTGCGAGACAATATCTGGAGAAATCACCACCGTTTATCAAGAAATCATAAATATACTTGCGGTATATCGTCCGCCGAACAGCAACAAGAATATATATTTAAAGGAACTAAAACAAATATTACAATTGACTTCAACTGATTCAAACTACTTGTATTGTGGTGACATCAACTTGAATTTGTTGGATACAAAAAATAGTGTAATTACAGAATATCAAAATCTACTCAGTGAAAATGGTTTACAAAATGTAATATTAGATGTGACCCGGGATGAAATTTTAAACGGAAAAAATGTTTATTCATGTATTGACCATATTGCAATTCGTAACCGTAATAACACTATATTTTCATGTATTGTGACTAACAAAATATCTGACCATTATATAACAGGAGTTGCCATAGGGAAAGAGGTACTTACAAAGGATTTAAATAAAAAAAGTAAAATTATTGATAATAAATTAGTATATTCTAAATTAAAACTAGTAAATTGGGGAAAATTATTACAAACTGAATGTCCATCAGAACTGTACTATAATTTAAAAAATATTTTTGATAATATCTATGCGTCCTCGAAAAAAGAAAAATTATTTGAAAGTAATTTTAGGCACAGCAATCCTTGGGTTACGGAAGAAATTAAGAACATGATTAAAAAAAGAGATTATCTTTACCGAAAATGCAAGAATAGCCCAAATAACCCGGTATTTCGTTTAGAATATACGCGATATAGAAACAAAACAAACAAACATATTAATATTACCAAAAACACATTCCATAAAAACTTAATAAATAGCTTAAACGGCAACCCGAGGAAACTCTGGGACGAAATAAATAATCTAATAGGAAAACCTAAACAAAATCTAGATAAAATAATCCTTCAACATATGGGAAGTCAAGGAGACACAAAATTTTTATGCGATAAATTTGCTACAACATTCGTAAATGAAATAAAAGACATAAAACAAAATTGTACTAAAAAATTCCTAGATCGTAACACGTATACAACTCCTGCTATTATGTCAATGAGATTTAGACCTGTATCACAAAAAGACGTTAAAAAAATAATTAATGATATGGATGTTAAAAAATCAGAAGGCAATGACCAAATAAGAATTAAAGACCTAAAGTTAATTGCTGATAATATAATCCCAGTACTGACTAAATTAATTAACCTTTGTGTAAGTAAAAGTATCATGCCTGACGAACTAAAAACATCCATCATCAGACCTATATATAAATCAGGAAACCACAAAGATTTCACAAACTATCGACCAATAGCGATTCTCTCGTGTATTGATAAAATTATTGAAAGGGCTATCTTTAACCAAATACAAAATTTTATAGAAAAAAATAGAATCATAAATCCCATACAGTACGGATTTCAAAAAGAAAAAAGTACTACACAATTACTTTCTAAATTCACTGATCATATAAATTGCCAATTAAATGAAAAATATTATATTGGTATAATTTTTATAGATTTTAAAAAGGCCTTTGACACATTGGACCATGAAACATTATTAAGGGCAATGGAGGAATGTGGTATTAGAGGTCCTTTAAATAATTTGTTTAAAAATTACCTGTTTAATAGAAAAATTAAAGTTAAAATTGACGGAATTTTAAGTGATGAAATGTTGGCAAGCACTGGAGTAGCTACGGGCTCGATATCGGGACCTACGTGTTATATAATGCAAGTAAACAGTTTACCTAACGTAATAAAACGTTGTAAATGCTACATGTTTGCAGACGATACTTGCATTATATGTGCTGACAAAAATCCACAAAAAATTGAGGAAATTTTACAAGAAGACCTAAACAACATAATTAAATGGTCACACGACAATGGCATTATTATAAACGCAAAAAAAAACAAATATATGCTTATTCACTCACCATTTACAAATTGTCAGGATAAGGAATTGCATATTAAAAGTCATTCGTATGATTGTTTACACACAAAAAACCAATCCCAAGAGTGTAATTGCCCAAATATAGAAAAAGTGTACCAATATACATACCTTGGTCTTACTATAGATGTCAATTTTAACTGGTCAAATCATATTGAAAATGTATGTAATAGATTAAGATCCATATTAGGGAAATTTTACCACCTAAAAAACTTTGTTGATAAAAATATATTATACTGTATATACAACGCATTAGCAGAATCAATTATAGGATACGGAATAAATAGTTACGGATTAACGTACAAAACGTATTTAAATAAAATAGAACAATTACAAATCCGTTTCCTAAAATTGATATCAGGCAAAAAAAAAGTTCAATTATGTGAAGGCGATTATAAAAAAATTTTCTCCTTGTGTAATGTCCTCTCTATACACAGTAAGGTAGATTATCAATTAACGCTAGATGAATTCTGGAATACAGAATTCAAAAAACCTATAAACCACAACTACCCTACTAGGCATAGAGAAGCACAAATGTTTATTATTAATAAATCTCAAAATGTATACGGTGATAGAACAAAGAGGCATAGAATTCCGAAAATATTTAACGCATTACCTGAAAATATTAAAAATGAGACATCTTATTCAAATATCAAAAATAAAATTAAATCATTCTATCTCCGTAGAACATGAAAGTAAACAATATTGTATACAAATACCCAGATTGAATATTGATCAAATACCTGGAAATTACTATCACACACTGTATTCATAAACATTATAATAATTAGTAGTTTATAATAATTAGTATTTTAGATTTTACACAGTTATTACAATGTAAAACATAAAAGTATAATAGTATTAATTAAATAGGACAACTGAGAGATTTCTTACAATCAAACTGATTGATCAGTTTTGTAAGATTTTAAAGATTAATATTGTAAAATTAAAAAAAAAAAAAAAAAACTGAATAAATATACTAAATATAGATTTACCAAAGTCAACATGAGACGTTTAATTGATTTGGTACGGCCGTATTTGGATGTGAATAATAAACGGGGTGGCAAAGTATCTACCGATCTCCAAGTTCTTTGTGCCATACGATACTGGGGTAGAAACGAGGTGAGATAGTGTTTATAATTGCGTTAGAAACGATTAATAAATACAGATCAACCTCGCTGAAGCTCCTTGAATAATATGTTGTGTTGACTTAAGTTGACGTATGAATAAACGTGAAGTTGGCAACACGCCGCGAAATGCTAAATTGACCGCGTTTTTCAGCTTTGGAGCAGTGTTGCTACCGTAAAAAAATCATAACAGCTGTCGAGAAACATCATGATGATGAGAATCTCCCTGAGCAGTGTAGGCTTACTCCACTGTGTAGCTACCGCGACGCTACAGAGCCGTGGTACGGTTTCATGATGAGTAAGGCTGTAAAAAAACACATTACGTACCATTTTTCATAAAAAAATCAAACACACCGCTTGAAATAAACGTTAGGATTCACTCTGCACCAAAAACTCAACAACACCACTGTAACTTACCATGTACTAATTAATATTGAAAACAAAAATTCACTGTTGACCTAAGCCTAAAATGGATACTGCATTCAATCATTCTCAAAAACAGAGTACGAAAATTGACGTATATTTTTAGCTGTTAGGGACGTATTCTAAATAAAGAACTACTGAGAATGACGTACTTCGCTTTCTGTCAATCCATAATCCAATATGGTATAATAGGATGGGGGGGGGGGGGAGGGGGCGCCTATAAAACTCACATACAATCTCTTTACATTGCGGAAAAACTAATAATTAAAATAATATTAAAGTTATCATTTTTATATTCATCTGAACTCATATTCAAAGAATTTAAAGTCAGAAAATTAAATATTCTTTTCCTGTATCACTCAACCTTACAAGTTTACAAAGAGGATATCCTAAACAAAACCAAACCTTTCAAAAACACAGCAAATCTCAGGCATAAATAGATGTTACCATTTCCAATTTGTAAAAAAACTTTGGGTCAACAAAACTAGAAATACTTCAATAAACTGCCAGAAAATATAAGAACCCTTGATAGATTCAAAGAATTGAAAACACAATTAAAAAAATATACTAAAAACCTTAACTAAAAAATTAATAAATAAATAAACAAATAAATAAATATTTTTTCTGGTATTCTGTATATATGTATAAAATAAATTATAAAAAACAGCAATAGAAAAAATGTCTAAATAACTTAACAAATAATATCTCCTCCCATACACAGAATTGCTTATTATGGGAGAACCAAAAAAAAATTAATAAATAAAAATAGTAAGTAGACTAACTACCCCAGTTAGACCCGATAATAATTCTCCGCTAAACCGGGAATGAAATTAGTTAATTAAAATTGTTATGTATTATATTATATTGTATCTTTTATTATACAACAAAAAAAATAATATAAAAGTAAAAAAAATGTTTTTTCAATCTAGAAAACAAAATGATTAGGTTTAGTGCCATTTTATTATTGTTTAGTGTATCTATGTATGTATGAGTTTTCTACATTTCTCTCATTTTTTCTTTGAAACTTCTGCGAATCTTCAAGAATTTTCCATGTATTTCAAGCTATCGTTCATTCTATTCCCCTGTTTCTGATATCTACATTTTCAAGGTCTTTTACCGAACGGCCTCTGCAGTATGTTATGTCTATTTCATGTTATGTCTATAATAGTTATTTACAGATGGTTGGGGGTTATCAACTACAATGGTCACAAAATCGCGTTTACTGTTCATATAATACTCGTACAATCACAAAGAATAATTGGAAATAATTTCCAAAAAGAGGATAACTTTTTTCTTTATTCGTTGCTTTGATGGATACATAATTTGGGGACTTTCGACCACCATGCCAGGGACATACCCGTGTTACGGTGGTCGAATAACACCAGCTCTTCATTCCGCCCAGGACGTTAACCAGTTGGTAGTTTATACATTATTGCAAAGACATTAGAATTATTCAAACGCATATTAACTAAACAAATTGACAGTTTTTTGAAGACCCATGCTCACTTCTTTCTCTCCTTAAGAAGACCATCCGTACAGCATCTTCAAAGATAGCATAGGTTCTGAGGGCAATTATTTCCCTTGGAGCCTCCTGTGTGGAGATAATGTAAAAAAAAAAAACAAACAAAAAACATGTAGTGAACAAAACATGAAGTGAAACCTCCAGAAAACTAAAGTAGACAAGAGTGGGGAGGCTACGAAGCACCAAGCAGAAAGAGGAGGCCGATACACTACGAAGCACCGCACAAAAAGGATATCGATTATACTATCTCATTCTCTTTTATTTATTTATTACGCCTTATATTATACATAATTGCCTCAGTAACAGTATTTTGTATTTGTTTAAAGATAAATTGAAGATGACCACTGACTTGGTATAATTATTGCAGGTTAAATCCTATAGATGTATGTGTTTGTCTCTTTTTCGTGTCACTAATTTTTGTTTCATCGAGTTTCAAAACATAACTGTGCTAAAGAAGTTTTCACTTCAAAAATTTCTCCGGATACCAATATTTTCAACTCTCATAAGCTCTGGTTAAAGTTTCTTAAGTACTTACTCCTACACCATGTATAAACAGGCACTGGTCAATTCAATTCTAACTCGATGTAAAATCCGTAACGCGAATAAAAATACAGCATGTTGCTCTGAAAAACGGGTAACTTCGGAACTACTTAGTGGAAATTAATTCCCGCGCTACTAGCCCCGGTTTTTTCTGTGCACACCTACTTGAAACTCTGGTATCTTTGGCTGGCTGCTTATGACAGGCATTCTTCTCGTTAGCCCAAGATTCATGGAAGTGGCGCACTCGAATATTCCAAGTCAATATGCAAAGGGTACTTTTCCGTGTATGAAGTTATCAGAAGGTTGGTTCTAATAGGAGTGTTTAGTTAGGAGAACTTCGAGTTTGGGTTAGAATTCTATTAGAAATGCTATTGATTTCTATTACCATTGTAAACTAGCTGCCAACATTGCCCGGGCTTATGCAGAGTTTTTCTAAATCAGATGTGGACAGAAATTATTTTATTTTGAACGTCATTTCGTCAAAAAGTAGAAATTTTTTGCTTTAATTGGTGAGAAAAGGGGATGGGGGGTGATTTTTAGAAATATCAAGGGAACAGTCACCTTCTTTTCCTCCAGATGTTAAAAATATTCCGGTTGATTTAAAAAAATGAATATCTGTAAACTGATAACGTTAGTGTAAGAAAACATTAATTTTGACATCATAAAATGGTTCTTCGTATTAATCAGCCATAAAGATGTTGGGTTTTGTCATACACAATAGGCCACTTGCATTACATTTTTTTTCCGGTTTAGGCAAATATTCTAAGACATTCCGCATTTTTTTAAAATAGTATTTTTGAAAAGAAATTTTCGAAAAATCAGACCATTTTTTATAAACTGGAAAGATGGGACATAATTTTATGGGTACGAAAAAGCGATAATTACATAGCCGAAAATCATTTAAAAAAAAACGTCTTCCACACGAATGGCACAGGAGAATAACGAGGCATACCAAAAATATTACAAAATCTCATAAATATTTTTTTCATTGATCCATCTCATTGATCATTAATCATTATAATGTTCAACGTCTGTATATGACTAAATCCAATGTAATAGACTTGTAGGAACTTGCAGATAATAATAATAATAAGAAAATTATAAAATTTGATCAAATCAACACCATTACCATTACACTTCTAAGACAGGTACAGAAGGCATACAAAGTACGGGGTTCTCTTCGTAACATCTGTCAAAACGTCAAACCAAATGATAAGTTCGCAGAGGACAAATAATAAATATAGTGAATGTTAAATGTCAAATTCAAAAATTCGACTGAAATCAAAGTGTTGCCATATAAAATAAATAAATCAGGGTGGAATTTTATAATATTATAAGAACATTATCGGAGACGGGACATTTTCATGTAGTGACGTCACGAGCCCAAATAATGGATTTATTTATTAAAAAAAAATACATATACATTTCTAAAAATTTTTTACTGACATTTTCATAAAAATCTATTCACACGATCTTTTCCAAGTCGTTATGAAATCCATGCAAGTGGCCTATTCAAAGGACTTGACAAACCCTGCAGTCCCAAGGCTGCTTTACCTTAGCTTAGTGCGTAGCATTCTCGAGAGTGGATCTCAAGTGTGGGGGTCACGTCTTTGTACCTACGACGGTCGAGAAAATACAAAAGAAATTTTTACGTTAACTCTACGTGGGATAGTTAGGTTTTTATCGACGGATGTTTCCAACGCTGGGTATCTGCAGCCTTACTTCTAGGAGGGATGTCGCGTTTACTATCAATACCAGACATTTGGGTAAAACAGAATTCTATCATTCTATGTCCCAGATAATTTCACGCGAAGCCTCCAACACAGGCTTTTGATCCTTACCAGGTGCAGAACTAACTTACCAATGCAATGGTGATGCTCCTGGGAAGATTACTTAGACGGTTAAGAGGGAATAGCCAGACAAAACCGGAAATATGACATTTTTAAATAAAATAGACTCTTTTCCACAAAAAAATAAATTGATTTCGAAAGGCTGTTCTTTTTATCTAGTAAAGCTATTTTTTAAACTTTGAGAAAATGTGTTTATTTTTAGTAGAATATGGTTTTACCGTAGGTCGTTGGCAGATTTGTTAAATTTTCAAACAAAATTTTGTACTATACAACATATGTACATTTCAAATAATATAATCACGCAGAAAAATAAATCAATAAATTATTTGAGAAAGCTACGTTTCAGAATTTTAATTTCAGTTCAAATAAAATCATAAAAAAGATCCGCGCCCTTGTTTTACGACGAAAATATTTCAGTTTGTCTATTTATTTAAGGTCTTACAAACTGACATATTTAAAAAAAAATATTCTTATTTTGATTAAAAATTATTGAAAAATTATACCTAAATACTTATGATCAAAAAATAATAAACAAAAGTACATAATTTTAATAGTTTTAACATCACGAGTTTTTGAATGTAGGTATTTATCAAAGCAAATTTTGAATGAAATAAAATCGATATTGAGTTATTATGTTAAAATGCTAGTATGGAGAATAATTAATCTTTCTCTTCGGAACCGCCCTGTACAGTTGCAAGGGTACGATCACAAGATAATCGTTCAACGAAATTTAAATTCTCGACTCTTAATCAAGTGCCTCGCAGGAAATGTTTTTTTTAAATATTTTTTTTTATTTAAACGCCGTAAAACGGCTTTTACATTAAAGTGATACATGCGATTATAAATACAGTGAGTATGAAGAACAAAAAAGAATGAATGAGTACACAAAAATAATATCGCTGAAGTGATATAGTTGTTATTAGAAAAACAGTGAGATAATATTGAAAAGAAATATGTACTCGTGTAATAGTTAAATATTATACTAGGTTTATATAAGACCTGACATAAAATAAAGTATAAAAGCTAGTATTTAGTTATAAGATACATGACCTTACTGCGACAGAAGGAAAAATCTTCCGAACAGGCCCTGCATTGATATGCTTGGTGTAACTCTAAGTGACCAGCGCAGTGGAGGTTATCCACCTCTTACCCGCCCTGGTATAAGTAACAGATGGTTACTCCTTCAAGGCTCTCGCAAGATTATAATTTTTTTGTTAAACGAAGCTACATATATTTATTTTGAACGAATCTAGACCTCCAGTGTCCCTGTTTACGTTGTTAGTAAGCAGTATGCAAGTGCTTAACAGGAAAAACAAAATGCAAAAAAATAGGTTAGTAAAACAAAGATAAATTAAATAGGGGAAAAGAAAAACTTATTCATGAGGCTCCATGAGGCGGCATTGCATCTGTAAAAACCTGCAAGCACCTGCATAAAATAGAGAACATAAGTAATACAATAAATCTCAGATTAATTGGCAAATACCAACAAAAAATATGACCAGCGCAGATATGGGGGCAGATACACAGATTAATACATACCAACTAATTTATTTTCTATGCCATTCACAACTAAGATACTTTCTCTTTTATTGTAATGCACTATCTTTCCCTAAATTTATCTGTATACCTACCTTTCATATGATGTTTACTTGTTATGTTTTTATAGTTTATCTTTAATGCATTATCGGGAAACACGCCAAAGGCGTACCCAAAATATGTACACGGTTGACATTTGTCATATGAGAACGGGTCACTTCTTTGAGTCGTTCTTGTATTCAACAGCCCGGCTGTGGAACGATTTGCTGGCCTCTGTTTTTCCTCCTTCCTACAACAGGGTCTCTTCAAGACCAATGTTCATTCCTTCCTCTCCTCAAAAAGAGCCTCCAGACAGCATCTCAGTTGACATAGGCCCTGAGGGAAATTACTTTCCTTAGGACCTCCAGTGTGGAGTTAATGTAAAAAATATATATTCAATGTGTATTGCAACCAAAAAAAACACACGAAGTACTCTTATATCAGTAAAGAATTTTATATTATGTCATAATAACAGTGAACATTTTATTTAAACAGAATAAAAATATGTAAAAAGAGTGACTTGTTATCAAGTAGAATCGAGCAAATTGTCAACATAAAATATATTCTACATTGGCATTTATTTATTACTAGCTCTTGCCCCCGGCTTCGCTCGCATAGTATTATGGGGTTTCCCACTTCACCTCCCCTATCCCCACTCCCCCCCTTTCCCCCCCTTCCCCACACAACGAACCCACCCTCCAACCCCCCTCCACCCTTACCCCCCCTCCCCCCCTCTCCCGCAACCTCCCCACTCCCTCCTCTCCCCCTTCCCCCTCCCTCTCCCGCTCCCCTTCCCCATTCCCTCCCCCTCCCTTTCTCCACCCTCCCCCCCTTCCCGTCCTCCTCTCCTCTATAGCATAGATTAGTATTTTATACATACTAGAATTTTTACTATCAAAGGAATCTCCATAATAACCAAAACAAATAACAAAATGACAGCGCACGTCAAACAATAACTTAGCAACGCTTTGTTTTCGTCCGGACAATAAACGTATAATAAATAATTTCATAACACCAGAGCTTACCAATATATTCAGCCTATATTTCTCGCAAATAATGTAGTTTTCTATTAGTGAAAGAAAAGTCCATTCAGTATTTATTGCGTGAAAGAGTAATAAACATTCATACATCCATATATCCATACATCTAAACAAACTTTTGCTTTATAATATTAAAATAGGATTTATTGGATATTTTTCACATGTCCTACAACGAATTTAAGCGTGAAGTACGTGAAGTTACGTGTAAACTTTTAATTCCATACGCATTTATTATGCCAAATATTTTTTTTAATGTTCTTTACCTTTTTTACAATATACTTATTTTTTATACTGTTTTAACAAAAAAATAAATAATAATTTTTATTGTTAAACCAACGTTTAAGACAAGATTTTAATGCATAGCACAAAGGGTAACAATTATTATAAGCAATAATAAAACAAAAAAAAAAAAAAAAAAAATATATATATATATATATATATATATATATATACATATATATATATATATATATATATATAAAATATAAAATATATATAAAAAGCAGTAATTGTTGAATGAAACACTAGTATATATTGAATCATTTGGCGGGTACAAGATAAGCCGCCATAGCTCAATTGGGAGGGCAGCTGACCGGCAATCAGAAGGACACGGGTTCAAGGCCCGTTGGCGTCATGTATCTTTTCTCGGAAGATTTTTTCAATGTGGATGAGTGTTTCAGGCTGATAATTATTGCTTATAATAAAAAATAAATAAATAAACATGGGCATTTGAAGAAATACCGCCATAAATAGAAGAAAATCTCTAACCTAGTGGGCTAACAAACAACATCGTCAGCAGTCTATTTCCAAGGTCCTACAAGATACAATCAATCTCTGCAATCATCGGGAGTCCACCAGCTTTATGGCGAGAGTGATAATTATCTGAAGCGCCATTACGATAGTATAACGATTTGGTTCCTGAAACTTCCTGAAAAGACCTGGCACCGCTGAATGGCCATGTTTAATTCATGAAATAAAATCGAATGGCGTATTGTAAAATGGAAAAAAGTCGATTTGAAATATTCACGATCCAATTAAAAAACCTCTCATTTTTCTGTACTTTTCAGAAACGTGCTGATATTTTTACCGATTTTATTAATGACGCTATGGAGGTGTCAAAAGAAATAGAAAATCGTTTTAATTAGATATTTATCGTGGTTTAATTAAAAAAACTATAGTAAAACATCTACATGCAGGGTGTTAACAGATGTATTTGTTTTACTTTAACCAGTGATTTCTGACATTATTTGAAGTAAAAAATGTAAATGAAATTTTGATCTCCGGTGACATTTTTGATGTTTTTTTTTTCTACAAACACATAAAAAATTGTAGGTATTGGACAGTTGGAGGTGGGGTTAGGGGTTGGTCGGTTACTCGGCGGAGTGACCAGTGACGACTTTCGGAAGAATTTTTTTGTTGTTTGATTTTGAAGAAAAAAAAAGTCATCCAAAAAGTTACCGGAGACTAAAATTTCATGTCAGGAATAATTAATGTAAGTCAAGTACTTCCCTTAACCAAGGGCGGCTGGTTGCACAGTATGTTCGTGTGCAGCACTGGAAAATTATATCGCCTAAAATTACTTTATCTTACCGAAAAATATAAAATCTATGAATCTCATTAAAAATATCACCCACCAATAAAATGCCTAAATATAATATGAATCAGGGAGAGCAAATTCTTCCGCGTTCCGCGCGAAGTTGTCCTGTCCCCGTGTGCAGGCCGATTGCAAGCAGAACGGTTTATGTTTTTGTATCGAATATTTCAAACATCGTCAGCGCGCAACGCATGAAAAATTAAGCTACGTATATTCGTGTGCCACACGGGCGGCCTGTATCATACAAACTTAAATTTGGATTTGAGGCAAAAATACTCAACCAAACTGAATAATTCTTTTTTTAATCAAAAGGTACAGCAAATACCTAAATTTTACATATATTTGCTTTTTTATTGATTTGTGTTTTAAATTATAAAACGAAGACCATTAAGGAATTCAATTTTTTTATAAGTAACTTTGACAATTTTTCCCACGTGCTCTTTATAAATACTGTTTATAATGAAATATAAAACTAACTAACTAACCATCACGCCGTTTCCCCGTAGGGATAGGTAGAGAGGACGGACCGGCAAACAACTCGGTGTTGGTACACACTCTTTGCCTCACTCACATTCATACATCGTCTCATAAATTCTCTTCTATTATTCCGACTTTTTACTCGGGTGTCGCCGACTTCTTCTACCATTCACATTTGCGCCGTATATTCTTCTTACACTACTTTCAAATTTATTTTATTTTATAAAATTCTTCTAGGTTCTAGAAGTGGATAGGAATCTTGGGGTCAATATGTCCAAGAGTAACGAACGAATGAATCTAACCCCACACTACGGTGCACGGCAATATTCCGAGAGAGTCCTGATGGAGAGGTCAAAAGGTCTCACCTAACCAGTCTGTCCCGATCTGGCCTGCCCCGCAATTGGAGGACAAACGCATCCGCCGCCAAGATCCGGACAAACCTTACCCCATGATTCCGGGCACCCCTGCCAAGTCCCACACGTGGCGAACCACTCGGAGAGACCTACAGCAGAGACGTTGGTTATCAAATAAAAGATACCCGCCACCTAAAGTGAAAATTAAGATACTTTTCAAATCATTCAAATCTTAATCATACATTTACTAATCGAGTTGGGGACCTATCCACTTTTTTACATGATAATGCGCCCAGTCGCCTCTAACTTACCCTATTTCTGTGAGCTTAAAAATACCTTCCTCAATGTTTTATTATGTTTCTACCATATTTTATATTTTGAAAAATTGCGAAGTCCTTGGCCATAAAACATTTTGAATTGAAGTAAAAATGTACCCTTTTCGTCATAATTTGAATTACCGAAGCGTTTTACTTTCATATTTAATATGCGATCTTCTCCAAGGTTCTCGAAAAACTAAAAAATACGATCGTCTCCCAAAGTTTTTGACGAAGATTTATGTGAGCAGAAGGGCTCTGAGCGAAAAAAAAACCTTCTTAGTTACGACTTTCAGTTAGTTTTACTTGTGCAAAAAGTGTATGTGTTTTATAATGTACGTACCAGCCGAAAGTTCTTGCAGATCCAAGAAAATGAATTACGAAAGAACCCAATGAACAAATCTACTTTTAAAAATGAATTTAGGAGTATAACCTTTTGCTTAGATACCCCGGCTCTGGTTAACTTTAGATTTATTGAAATTGTACTAAAACAGATGCCGGTAGCTCGTTACATATACGAGCCGATTTACATAAAAATGAGTCGAACAAACGACCCGTTTTCATGAAGCCAACATCAACTGCAAACAAATGTCCCGCAGATGGCTCGCTTCTAGCAGCATTGATTCCCGATGTACCAGGGATCAATGCTGCTAGCTCCTTAGAGCAGGCTTCATATAAAATACCAGTGAAACAGATTCAGTATGCCTACATTAGTCTGCATTAGAGATGGATATCGGTCTGTTAACAACAGATTGACAATCAGACGGATTGCCCTTCTTTGCACAGAATCAAGTACCTAGTTTTATCAAGTACTAGCGAGTTCCCGGCATGCATTGCAATACAACTTAAATAAGAAAGCGATTCTCCCTGCGTGACCCCCCTCCTCCAGGTTTCTCCTCTCCTGCGTACCTCTTCCACCTTCCCTGACTTCTCCCCTCCCTCGAATTCCCTCCTGCGAACCACCTTCTGCTCCTTCGTTTCCCCTCCCCCCACCCGGATTCCACTCTCCCTTCCTGCCACCAAACTGTACAAAATAATCACTTGCAATTGCAATTTTTTGTAAAAATTTCATAACGCAAAAGCTCACCAGTATATATTGAAAAGTTCGCGAGCGTGCGCACATTACCATGTCACACGAATTTCATGATTTTTTTACCTCCCCCCCCCGTCCCTGTCACACATCGTCACATTTGTGAGACCCCCTCCCCCCTAGTGTGACGTCACATTAATTTAATAACAAATGATAATTTTCTTTGGAGCGGTGAACTCAAGGGAGTATTTTTATACATTTTTTCCAAACTTTAATATAAATTCTCGGTACCTAAAACGGCGGTCTGAAGATGCACTTGAAAAGACTTAAACTATATTTAGTAATCAGATCTTCATCTATCCGACCACCACAAAACCCTCCACAATTTGTAGAACCACAAATAAAATAAAATATTTAAATAAAAGCCTCCTAAGCAATCACGTGTTATCTTTTCCTCCGAAAATAACATTTGACTTCAATGACTTTATGTTTGAAATATATTGTTATAATCTATGAAAATATTAAAACGACAACCGCGGCGTAGCAAATATTTCGAAATAAAACAAAAAACAAACAATTTTTGGGATTCGCGAAAGAATTCGTGGATTTTTCCAAAACCTTGAGGAATTTAAAACGCTCGAAAAGATTCCTAACTTAATTAAAATAATCCATTTATTTTATTGAATATCTGAGGTAGAAAGCAATTTATCGTGAATTTTGGAGGCCAACATTAATTGACTTTCAGCGAAGATAATTGAATTAGAAAGTTTCCCGCGAAGCCTCTACTACGAACTATGGACGGTGCACGTCTGCATTATTTATTTCTATAGTTTTACATATGATTAGTTTTACTACCGACTTCTTATTTTAAGCAATGTATTGAATTTTTTCAAACGTGAACAAGAGGGAATAAAATACCTCCACAATATTTCAATTAAAATCTAGTAAAACCTAAATAATTCCAATTATACCAGTATATTAAACAAAATATAGAATCAGTGGAGTGTATCTGTGAAATCTTAAACATAAAAAGGTACTTAAACAGTATAAAAACCTGATACAATATTCTTAACCTAAAAGTTGAACTGTCACCCGTGTCATAATAATTGAAGTGTTAATGTGTTAATAATCATTGATTAAGTGATTACACCATCTCGTGGAGACTACCAAAACTAACCGTGTAAAATTTTAAATAATTTTACAAATTTTAACTAAAGTGACATCTCTGGACAAAACCATAAATCACAAATTTATATCCCAATTAAAATGTCGAAATTCCGAAAAAACACCAGTGCCTCTCCAACTCCACCTTCGGCAGATTTACTAGAAGAAATAACACAGCGCCTTATGTTGCACATAGATACCAAAATTGACGATTTAAAAAAGGAACTATTTGAAAAAATGACAATAGAAACAGCAGAACGTCAAAAAACCATAGACTTTCTTTGTGATAAGTATGATGAATTGATTGTCAAAATAAATCATTCCAAACTCGCAGAAAAATCAATGATATCGGGTATCAATACACTAAAACAAACTCTGAACGAAAAAAATCTTCTACTAAAAAACTTTGAAATAAGGGCCTCTGAAAGCGACCGTAGATTGCTGGAAGACTCGTTAGAAATTTCCGGAGTCCCTACCAAAGCATATGAATCTACATTCGACATAGTAAGGTCCATAGCCGAATCTGCCGCTATCCAGGTCCGTCCGGAGGATATTAAGCACGCCGTCAGACTTCAACTAACGAGTACTAAGGCTCTGCCATGGGGACTATCTGCAGCATCAACGTCAACAAAACAAATGGATCCTCCTAAAATCATAATTAGATTCAATAATCTCAAACTGCGTGAGCTTCTGCTCTCTAAGAAAAGAGAAGTGAAGTATGAAACATCCACAGGAACTAACCCCAAAAGTTACTCCCAAAGAAAAAACCCCAAGAATTACTCTGGAAAACAAAAAAAACAAACAATCACAGTGGGATATGCATTCGTCTGGATCAAAGGCGGCAAGGTCATGGCGCGGAAAGCTGAAAAAGAAAAAAATATCTGTATTAAACACTCCGACGACATTACAAAGATGATATAAATTACTATCTTATAGCCGAACACAACCAACCAAATAAATGACACTCACCATGGCTCCACAGTTAAAAATAATTCACAAAAACATACGCAGCATCTCAAAAAATTTTGGCAACTTTACTGTCGTACTTCAACAATTGGACACTGAATTTGACGTGATAATCTTCACCGAATGTTGGGTAGATAGATCCTTCACACCTATACAAATACCTAACTATAAGGTCTACCACTAAAAAAACATTAAAAATCAAAATGAAGGTATTGTAATTTACTGCAAAAAACATCTACACTCAACAATGACGGAACTAAATATCACAGACTCAAATGCCATAGAAATAACCGTAAATAATGAGATATGTATTCTAGCCATGCACCGATCTCCATCTATAAAAAACATATTTCCCTTTCTGAGGTCCCTAGACAGTCAACTCAACAAAATGAAAAAAAAAAACTCAAAAACATCTGCTTAATAGGAGATATGAATATTAACATTTTAGAATATAAAAAGAATCCTCAAAGTAACGACTACTCATTAGCACCATAAATGAACCCACGAGAGTCAACTTCAATCAAATCAACCTTTTACCAACCCAAACACGTATTGACCACATTATGTTGAAAACAAAAAGATCGTACCAATCCATAATCCATCACTCAACAATCACTGACCACTACTCATTTATCCTAAAAATAAATACCACAAATAATTCACAAGTTAAACATTCCAATACCTCAAAAATATATAATAAAACTGATTTTTTAAAACTAAATGATATATTACATAATAAAAAATGGGAAGAACTTGTAGAAAATAATACAATTAATAGAGCGTGGTCACTTTTTATACAATGTATTCAAGACGAATTTAATAATAATACTGTCGTCACCGAAAAAAGTTCTCCAACTAAACTTAAATTTCTAAAACCGTGGATATCAAAGGGACTTTTAATAAGTTTTAGAAAAAGAGACACACTTCATCAACAATGTAAATCAAACCCATATGATATCTATCTCATAAATTTCTATAAACGATATAGAAACTTATGCACACGGCTTGCACGTATATCGAAAGAAATATATTATAAAAATAAATTAGTTAAATGCAACAAGAACCCCCAAAAAATATGACAAATTCTATAAGAAATATCCCACACAACTACAATGAAACACGAAGCCATAGCTGAGATTAAAATACATAAAGAATTTATTAAAATATCAGATCAACCACAAAAAGTATGTAATTATGTAAACAATTATTTCGCTAATGTAGGCAAGGTTTTAGCGAGTAAAATCACGACAAACTACGATACTCCTAAATCCGCAAACCACCATATACACACAGGTATTGCACCATTTAAAATACCCTACATTACCCGAAAAGAAACACTTAAACTTATAACCGACCTAAAAAATACAAACTCACAAGGCAATGACAGAATTTCACCGATTACACTAAAAATATTAAACTCCGCACTTCATATCCCCCTAACTATACTCTTAAATCGGTCCATTAAAGAAGGCATTTTCCCAATAATTTTAAAAATGGGCAAAGTGATTCAAATCCACAAAAACGGAAACAAGGAAGAAATAAATAACTACAGACCAATTACAATTTTAAACACACTTTCAAAAATTCTTGAGAAACATATCAAAAATAATCTTTTAACTTTTCTCAACAAAAATAATATACTATCACCCAACCAATATGGATTCAAGGAAAATATGAGTACCTCACATGCGATAGCCTCTGTAACAGACTTCCTCAAAACAAATATAGACCAGGGCAAAAAATGCCTTGGAATATTCCTAGATCTGGCAAAAGCGTTTGACACAATTCATCATCAAAACCAATTCGATAAACTAAAAAACATCGGAATCACGGGAATAGAACTCAAATTAATTAAAAGCTATATGGGAAATCGCACACAGTATACCTCCATAGAAAACACATGTAGTGACAAGGAACAAGTATCCTACGGAGTACCCCAAGGCAGCGTACTTGGTCCAATCCTATTTCTTACATATATTAATGACCTGTGTCACCTCCAAATAGACGGGGAAATTATAAGTTTTGCTGATGACACTGTGTTACTCTTTAAGGCCAAAGACTGGAAAACATTAACCCCAAAAGCAGAACTTAGCTTAAATATTACTAAAAAATGGCTCGACTCTAACTTATTAACTTTAAATATAGATAAAACAAAATTCATAACTTTCAGGATAAATTCCAGAGGCCAACCCTCCAATAACATCCACCTTAAAATAAATTCCTGTCAATCAAACATTGATATATCAACACAAACTCCATGCGATTGTCCCCCAATTACACAAACGGAAAATATTAAATATCTTGGTATATTTCGACCGTTATATAAAATGGGATAAACATATAGATTTGGTAATAGGAATACTAAAGAAGTTGATTTACTTTTTTAAAAACTTGAGAAATATTTTAAAAATATGTGATATAAAAATATATATGCCTCGCACTTGCACAATCCATAATGGAATACGGCATTATTGCCATGCCAGTAAAAATACATTAATACACTGTTTAAAGCTCAGAAAACCCTAATAAAAGTAATACTTAAGTAACCAATACTAACACCCACTTCAATCATATTCGAAAAATTCCAAGTGCTGAAAATTCAAAAATTATATTCAAAACAAATACTTACTTTCCTTTACAAGAACTTATCCACATTTAACATTTTACAAAATTCTCGCAATACTAGAACAAGACATGCTCACCAACTACAAATACCAAAAACAAACACATCCTTTGGACAAAAACACTACAGATACCAGGCTATAAAACTATACAATTCTCTTCCTACACAATATAAAAAAACTAATATTATTAAATACAAAAAACATAAGAAACTGGCTACAATCTTTTTAACTTTTAATTTATAATTTTTGTCGAATTGAAGTCGATTTTATATTTTGATTTTTATTGTTTCTCTTTTTATATTAGCTATAAACCCTCTTTTGTTTTACTATTCACAATTTATAATTTACAACTGAAAAATGTCCTCTACAACACAGGTGAACTCCTAGTGTGGAGGACAATATATTATACCTTTGTAATGTAAATGTACTAAGAATAAATAAATAAATAAAATAAATAAATTAGTTCTAAATTTACAATTAAATCAATTCAAAATAATATGTAGTGTATTTGTGGCACGTTCTAGAGTGGGAGATACTCTCAATATCGCCCTGGTTTAAGTCCACCGTTCAAAATTGAAACGTTGCTTGATGTGGCTTCAGCCATTTAATGACAAGATCTGAATATCCCGGTGCTTTCCCAACTTTCTCTTTCACATCTCCTTCCTTTTTCCACTACCTTAAGCCTCACAACATACCCCAATAGAGAACTCTAGTACATTTTTTTAGTTTTTTTTTTTTTTTATGTATAATGACCTTCTGACTATAACTGCATATATTTTTTTTGAGTTTGTTTTAATAGTTTTATTCAAAGTTTTAATTTTTCAAGATCCTCCGAAAAACACCGCACGTATAGTGAATCGTATGACGTCATCACTCCTGAAAAGTTTTTCAACAGGTGTTCATTTTGTATGACAGTTATACGGAAGAAAGTATGGTACTATTAGATAAGTTAAAACATTATTTAGGTGGAATTATTTATTTATTATATTATATTTATTATGTTATTATATTTTTCAATATTTTTACGGGAGAGTGGTATAGAAATTGTTTGAAATTATTATTTTTTTAGCTTTTAAAATCAATACATCTCAAACGGCGCATCACCTGCACACTGCAAAAATTGTAGGTAAATAAGATGCAGGCGATACAGCGCCTGATCGACGACTGCCATTTTGAATTCAAAGTTCATAGAGAAGTGAGTCGTTCGCGAACGAGTCGGCTCAGTGACCCGGATATTCATACGGATCCGTAAGATCCGGTTCCGTAAGACCGATCTTCAAACCTACGGACACACTTGCTCGCGGTTTGCAGATCTTTGCGAACGAGTGAGCGGATAGCAATTGCTACTAGGTAGCATGCTCTTTGGCTTCTAATGAGCAAGTGTGTCCGTAACTTAATTCAGTTGTTCAATTGAGCCGATTCACTGAATCGGATCTTTTCATTCTCGTTCAACTGAGCCGCTTTGCCCGTATCTACGTAGCATTTTGATGTAAAATATTATACAATTTTTTTGTACCTCTATTTTTGATACTGAATTATTTAGGCTTAAATATTGTTTCAATAAACACAACAACTAAATCTCTATAAACAGTACGAAATAACGAATAACATGAAATATTGTTAATACCATTGTGTCATACCTACATAATCAAAGTTTCAATACAATGACTGGTGACGCGTGACGTCAGCACTAACTATTCAGTAATACCAACTTTAGAGTGTGTTTTGACGAGAGGTTTAAAAATGCACTTTTTAATAATTTTACTCTACGTTTAATATTATGAAATAAAACTTATATATTCGGAATCAGCGTTCATTGGTCTATATTCTGTATGAACATATTTTTTTAAAGCCATAATATTTAATATTTTAATATTTAATAGACGGGAGCAGTTAGGACTCTTTTTTTTTAAAGAAAGACAAACATTCCCGTGTTACGAACAACTCAAAATGTTTGAAAATCTCCTACTACCACCACACCAAGAGGAAAATGTTGCTTGTGTCGTGATGGAGGACTTTGCCAGCCGAGAAATCGAAAACGCGTGGTGGGACATAAGCGCGATGCCCACTCAGCCACAAACCGGTCAAAAACAGGTTAGCTCTTGTCCGGATTTTTTTCTTCTTTATCGTTGGGTAGTTTTTAAATTGGGTAGTTTCATTAACAAAAAATACTTTGTTGTAATTAGTTTTTAAGAACCATGTATTTTCTTCTGTAAATCTGTCATATGTATGTATTTCAAATTAAAAAATATATATATATATTTTTCCTTGAAATATTTTTTGTCATTTTTTCATTCGTAAGGTTTATCAATTGAATAGTCTCACTAGTACAACAGGTGGCTGCGGCAGCTGGGATGGTGATTCAGCTACACGACCTGAAGGAGGTGAAACGTATCCAGGACAGACGACCAGGAGCCTACCCGAGAATCCAAGTTAAATTCCACGATAACAACAAACGAGACCAAATATTAAAAATGCGGAAGAATATCGACGCTAAAACCGTGACAACCCTGGGCAGCGAAAAAATCTACATAGGAGAAATCATTTGTCCATACTTTAAAGAACTACTCTGGAAAACTAAACAGAAAGCAAAAGAAACTAAGTATATGTATGTCTGGTTTAGGGAAAACAAAATACTGGTCCGTAAATCACCAAATGAAAAAATAATCTATGTTAAGCATTCAGACGATCTAAATAAACTTATCTAGACGGTACATGGCACTCGCACCACCGGTTGTCAGTTATCTAAAAAGTCAATAAGTACTATAATACTACCAATTATCTAAAAATAGTTTCAACCGATGGTTACGGGTGTCAAACTGTTCTTAAACTTGATATGTAAAAATGGATGCTAAAACTAACTATAGAACCTCACATTCTAAATTCTATAAAAAAATTGTACAAAATAACCTATTCTCTCTTCAAATTGCACTATTCTTAATTCTCTTAATTATTGTAGTTATTTTAAATAATTTAGTACCGATAACATTTATCCAAATCATTAATCGAACTGATCTTTTATCTATATTTCCTAAATCTATCTATTTTCATTTACTCAATTTAATTTTAATTCTTTTAATACTTATATTATACACTTTTATCATATATTATATTATACACCTCTATTACACTTTTATTATAAACTTATATTATACAATTTTACTCGATAAAAATAATTTACTTTGTTCAATTAGAAAAGCTTATTCAATCTACATACAATATTTAACTAAAATTGTAAATCATATTGATCATTTAATTATATTTTCTATACTTATCTATATTAACTTACTACACTTAATTTTACTTATTTTAATTCTTAAAATTTTGCAATTATGTGATTCCCCTAAAATTCTCATTTCTCAAATTAACTTTCATGATCTTATTTACACCTATTTATCTAAATTACCTTTTTATACCAAGTATTTTACATTCAAATGTTATTATACTACATGTATTTATTACCCAAATTATTTTAATTATTTTAACATCAAATTTTATTGTTCTAAATGTTTTTACTACCCAAATTATTTTAACTACTTTACCAACAAATCTTATTGTTCAAATTGTTTTTATTACCTAAATTATTTTATTTATTTTAACAACAAATTTTATTGCTCAATTTGTTTTTTTACTCCAAACTATTATAATCGTTTCTTATATTTTAAAAATCGTAATATTTCAATTTTATTTGTCATCTTAGTATTTATTCTCCTAATCGTTTCAGTACCTTCACTTATTTCAACCAACTTCATCCATAAATTTTTAATGTCTTATTATAAGCCTTCCAATCACTCTAAGTATGCAATCCTTTTAAAATTTTCAATTTCTACATTTCTATTTATTCCTATATCTAATGAAATTATTTTTCCTTTTATAAAACATATAATCTATCATTTACATTCCCTAAATTTATCTTTGTTGACTCAATTTAATTTTAATTAATTTAATGCTTATATTATACACTTACACAAATACTCACCAACATGGCTGAAAACATGGAACATATAGACTCGGACAACCAACACTACTGTATAAGTACAAACGACATTAATCTATGGACCAATATCACAAAAGAAAAAAATAAAATCAAAATATTGCACCAAAACATCAGATCGATTAATAAAAATTTTGATGAATTCACTATGTACCTAGAACAACTAGATAATAACTTCGATATAATTGTGCTGACAGAATGCTGGTTGAATGAAAAATATATTCCAAAAACAATTGAACACTACAACACACACCACACAAAAAAACACAAAAATCAAAATGATGGCATAGTCGTATACACTAATGATAAAATAAACACATTCATCCAAGAAATACATATCGTAGACTCCAACTGCATACAAATAACATATGAAAAAGAAACGTGTATTCTTGCAATGTACAGATCTCCATCCAAAAACAATATTACAAATTTCCTAACTGCATTTAATAATACATTAAATGATCTCAACAAATACAAAAATATCATCGTCATTGGAGACCTAAACATAAACACTCTACAAAACGGACACCCACAAAACTTAGAATACCTAACAATATTAGCACAGCATGGACTGGAGCCAACGATAAATGTTCCAACACGAGTCACACACAACACAAAAAGTTGTATAGATCATATAATGATCAAAACAAAACTAAAAACCAAAACCATAGTACTTGAAAGCACTATTACAGATCACTACATGAATATGATAGCAATAGATACCGAAAACACAAAACCTAACCAACATAAAATATTCACAAAAAAAATAATTGACTACACAAACTTAAAAGAAAAACTCAAAAAAATAGACTGGAGTACAATATACCAAATAGAGAAGGTCGAAGAGGCCTGGGACAAATTTACAACAATTTTAGCGCAAGAAATAAATAATAACACTACTCTAAAACAAGTAAAACTTACGCACAAAGCAAAAAAAATTAAACTATGGATAACGCAGGGAATATTAAACTGTATTCGTAAACGAGACAGAATTCACAAACAAATTAAACATACGCCATATGACATACAACAACTTAATTACTACAAAAGATATAGAAACATCTGCACGAAAATTATTAGAGTAGCTAAGGAGTTGTATTTTAGAGAAAAACTTAAAAAAGAAGAAAACAATAACCCAAAGGAAATATGGAAAATATTAAAAGAAGTTACATACACACAAAAATTCAAACAAGAAAATACAATCGAACATCTAAACATTAACTCAAAAAAAGTAGACGCCAATACAAATAAAGAAACTATAGCAAATCATGTAAATAACTTCTTCGCAAGTATAGGAAAAGTCTTAGCGAACCGTAAAATTCTCAACACAAACACGACAACACAAACAAACAGTTCAAACATCAATACACAACCGACACAACACAGATTTGCAATAAAAACAACTTCGGAAGAGGAAATTGACAAAATAATAAACACATTAAAAAACCGTATTGCTCCTGGATTAGATGAGATAACGACGGATTGCATTAAGATAATAAAAACAGAAATTTTAAAACCCATAACACACTTAATCAATCTAAGTATAACACACTCCTGCTTCCCTAGTACTCTTAAAAAAGGACTGGTGATCCCTATTTACAAATCCGGAGACAAAATGCAAATAACTAACTATAGACCTATCACTTTGTTAAACTCGCTTTCAAAAATTTTCGAAAGAGTAATAAAAAACCAAATTATAATATACCTGGAAGAAAATAAATTAATCTCGGAAAAACAATATGGATTTAGAGAAAAAATAGGCACAAAAGAAGCTTTGGCGTGTACAATAGACTATATACATAGCAATTTAGATCAAGGGTATAAATGCATAGCGATATACCTAGATTTAGCTAAAGCTTTCGATTCAATCTGCCACCAAACGCTTTTTAAAAAATTAGAAAACATAGGCATCAAAGGCAAGGAACTCCAACTATTAAAAAGTTATATAAGTAACAGAACACAGCAAGTAAAAATTAACAACCATATTAGCAAGCCACTGCCAATTACATATGGAGTTCCACAAGGAAGCATACTAGGGCCCGTTCTTTTCACTATTTACATTAATGAACTTTGCAGCATGAAAATAGACGGTGAAATAGTTAGTTATGCAGACGACACAGTTTTACTCTTTAAATCTAAGGATTGGAAAAATGCATACAACATAGCGAATTTAGGAATCACGCGAGTGAAATCATGGCTAGACTCAAACATACTTACACTGAACATATAGAAAACAAAATTCACAACGTACAGTATAAATAGCACAGGACAGCCAAAAAATAACACAAACACCATAAAAATACACGAATGTTTAAACACCAACATTTGCGTTTGCCCTCCTCTAGAAAAAAAAGAACAAATAAAGTATCTAGGAATCATAATTGACCATAACCTTAGATGGACACATCACATCCAACAAGTCACAAATAAACTCCTCAAAACGATACACATTTTCCTAAACATAAGAAACATATACAAAATACAACAAATGAAAACAATATATTTTGCTCTATGTCAGTCTATAATAGAATATGGAATAATTGCTTGGGGAGGAGCAACAAACTCAGCTATCGAACACCTGGAAATTGCGCAGAAAACGATCTTAAAGGTAATACTTAAAAAACATAGACTTACTGATACAGACCAAATATTCAACCGTTGTGACGTACTAGACATACGACAATTATATGTTAAATCGCTACTAAATTACATTTTTGACCAAAAAAACAACCTTCAACAAACACAAAATATCACAAACAGACCAGTTAGACAAGCATACAAAGAAAACTTAAAAACTCCGACGGTAAATACAAGCTTTGGACAAAGACATTACCAATATCACGCTATAAAAGCATTCAACAGTCTAACACTTGAAAATAAAATTGAGGAAAACAAAAATAAATTCCGACACAAAATTACAAAATGGATTAAAGACCAAAATAGACAATACTACCAAAATATCATAGCATAAAATAACAAAACATATAAGTAACACACAAAACCAATATAAAACACAATCACCCACAAACACACAACACGTATTAAAAATATCGTTTTTAACCTTATATAATATTATTTATTCTTAATTTTACGTTAATTCTAAATCTCTAATTTTTAAGTTTAATTCATCTTAATCGTATGTTTTTTATTTACTTTTTTCCTTTTTTTCACCAATATTATGTATATATATATTTATATGTATTGTGTTTAATTTTGTATATGAAATGGAGGCCTCAGCACGGGTAAACCACCCAGTGAGGCCAACATCATTGAATTATGAAAAAAAATGTAAATAATATTGCATCAAATAAATAAATAAATAAATAAAAATATTCACGACGAATTTTTTTAGTAAGGCTGTTAGAGTAAGTATTGATTTTTAAGAATGAACGAATTCAATTTTTGTTTTCAATAGAAAATAACAAGCACAATGAGTTACTTAGAATTTGGGATGACATAAATATTCAATGAGTATATAATGGTGTCGACAATAAATAAACTGTGAACAATACGAGGACATAACATAAACTGACAATTGACAGTTGTTGCAGCAAATCGTAATTCGTTAGTGACAGTAGACGTAGAGGGACAAATGAACGTCCGAACAACCCTAGAATTTGTGGGTCACCCCTAACATCATTCTTGTCAGCTGAGGGATGAGTGGAGTAATCACTCCCTTAAAGTTATCATTAATTTAAGATACGAGTAATATACGGTATCCACCGGTCAACAAATTTGCAAAAAAAATTCCTAAACGATCGGCACGTATCGTTGATGACAATCCTACAACCTACATGTTCGAGCAATAAAGAACCAGTTTGTGCCCCAGTAAAAAGTAAAAAAAAAAACTTTTTTTTGTTGGCCTAACTGAATGTATTATGGTACGCATTATGGTCGTCATTTAAACCAATTCGGGGGTTTATACATTGTTATAATTCTAAAGATAGCATTTTTATTGTTAGAGTTCGATCTGGAAGGCAATATTCATCTTAAAACATAGCACATTCTTGTATATTGTGAATAGCAAAATCCATATACAAAATCCACTGAAAATGCATTGTAGAGTGATGGCTATTTCGGTTTTGAAACCTGATGTTTCGATAAGGTACCTATCTTGAATGGTTTTATCATGTGACTTTGGTTCACTTCAGTTTAAAAACATTACCATAGTAAAGTCATGGAAAGTCACTGGATGGTCATTGCTTACTATATAGGTACTACATAGGTCACGCAAGTAGCAATGGGCGGGGACCGGATTCGGCTGTTTTCGGTTGTTCGGCGTTAGAGCGTCGGGGGTCAAATTGGACTAATTGAGAATAAAAAAGTGGAATCAATTTTTCGCTTCATATGTCATCCAAATGGGATTATTTGAATTCTCAACAGATCAGTTCCAATTTTGAAAATGGCAATTAAAATAATTTTCTGTATAAAATATTATATTATAGGTAGGCGCCTTATTGCTTGTCTGAATTTCGCAAACAAACGCAAATTATGACAAAATTAAGAAGCAAAAGTTCATTGAACCGGAGTTACAGACAGGCTGTAACTCCGGTTACAGCCTCTGTCTGTAACCGGTCTCTGAAAGTTCAGATGTTACAATAATAAATACATTATAGTTATTATTGTAACATCTGAACTTTCAAAGACGGGATTGATTTTGCTCGGCGAACTCCATGTTATGTACAAAATATGTTTTCTTTTCCTTTTTAATTTATCGAAAAATATTGCATATGTAATTTACTCGTACACTTTGACGAATAAAATTTTTTTTTTTTGCATTTAGGCAATTCACCCTGAAAAGAGTGCTTTATTGCGCTGATGAAAATTACATTGTGAGCTAAAAATACTTGGGAAGTACGTTTACGAGAGATGGGAAGGCTGATAAGGATATTGAAAGAAGGGTAAATGCAGGCAACTCTATTAATGGAGGACTGAACGCCGTTGGCGCCAACAATAAAATGTCCAAAGAAGCGAAGTTAGCCGTCCATAATGGAGTGCTGGTACCTACCCTGATGTATGGCAGTGGGGCATGGAACTGGCAGAGGAAGGATGAAAGTAGACTGAATGCTGAAGAAATGAGATCCCTGAGGAGTATGTGTGGTAAGACCATGTACGATCGTGTGAGAAATGTGGAGATCCGCGAAGAATGCAAGACTGATGGAGGCGTGATGAGTTAGAATAAGAAAGGGACGCTCAGATGGTTGGGCATGTAGAGCGAATGAACGAGGAAAGGAGTGTAAGGAGAATATATGTCGCAAATGTGAATGATAGAAGAAGTCGGGGCGTCCGAGGAAGACATGGCACGGGGAAGTCGAGCCATGTGAAGAGTCGGAATAATAGAAGAGCATGTATGAGACGATATATGAATGTGAACAAGGCAAGGAGTGTGTGCCAAGATCGAGTTGTTTGGCGGTTCGTCTTCTCTGTCTACCTCTCCGGGAAACGGCGTGGTGGTTAGTTAGTTAGTTTTAAGTTAGCTAAAAATACTTACGTTGACCTTTACATTTCAGAGAGAAAAAGCTATGAATATTTCAAAATTCCGAACCGTTCGCGACTTTTGAGCCACATATTATTTGTCACGTTGGTTTTGCTAATATTTAAAAAAAATATATCTATTCCTTTGACAAATCATGTAATTTATCATAAACATGTTTTAACTTGACCGTTTTGCATGTCGTCTGTCTGCAAATTTGTTTGTACTTTCCTTTTCCTTTTCAAGATGGCCGTTTTAATTTAATTTAAATCGTCCCATTCTAATTATAAAGGTAAATTTTTAAATGTGAAACTCCCATTTCCCATATTCACATTTTTTAAAAATTATCTTACCCACCTGTCTGAAGAAAGTTTAAAAAGAATTGTCACTGAGATAGTGACGTTTTTGGAACAATTTTATAATTCCTCAATTGATAAAATAAATACCTAAAATACTTTCTTACAAATCTTGTGATATCATGGGAAAATTTGGTTTCGATTAATAATAGAAAAAGTAACGGCCTCTTATATAGGGTTATTATTTAGGGATATTATATTCTTCAATAGTTACCAGCTGCTAATCATATACACAACTCAAGTGCGCACAACGATTGAAAATGGGAGCCACCTCTGGGCTGGAGCCCCACAATACTTCACAAACCTTCTTGATTCTGCACAAAGAGGGCAGTCCGTCTGATTGAAAATAGACCGATTGCATTCTGTAATGCGTAGACGCAATGTGGGCATGCTGAGACTATTCTGCAGGTATTTTAACGGAGCCTGCTCCGATTAGCTAGCAGTATTGATCCCCGGTGAACTGGAGCACTTGCGTGAAGCTCTACGGAGACGAGCAGAACACCCGTCCACAGTTGATTTTACTCGTTATACTATTAATTTTACTTATTATTAGTATTTATTGACTCGTTTTTGTGTATGTTGGCTCGTATGTGGAATGAGCTAACGGCTTATGTTTTACCTCTTTTATATAATCCAGGCCTTTTCAAGACCCGCATTAACAAATTTGGGAGGCGGGTATGGGTAACGCCGCCTGGGGAACCATTCATTGGTTAACCAACACCCCAGCTATAGGTCACACCAAGTGGTTCGCTACGTTAGGGGTGTCCGGGTTTATGGGGTGAGGTTTGTCTAGGACCTGGCGGGGGACGCGTTTGTCCACCTACTGCTAGAGACTGCTTGAGAGAGACCTTTTAACCTTTCCAGCTGGACTCACTCGACCCATCACCTTGCACCGCAGTGGGAAGGATTGATTCATAAGTCCGACACTCCTGGACATATTAACACATTGATTGACCCCCACATCTCTACCCACCACTCAGACCATTTTTCTTCCCAGAACTTCCTTTCTTTTTTTACCCTAAAAAGACCCTGTCCACAGCATCCCTAAAGATGATATAGGCCCTGAGAGAATTTTTTTTTCATGGCCTCCTGTGCGGAGATAATATCAAAAATCCCCTCCCTTAACCTACCAACATCGCAACCAGGTGGTGACGTAGTTCCCTTACCGTTACATAAAAATATATTTATTTATTTATTCACGCCTTGGAGGCGTTTACAATATCACGTTATTATAGATACATAAGTTGTTCCGGAGTATAATTATAAGCAAGTAATATGTAACATAAAACAGGACATTAAGGATATAAGCAGGTTAAATATATAGGTATTGTAGTTTCAATATCATGAAAAGTTGCACAAACGAGTTAATTAGTTTAGTATAATAATGGTAAAACAGAAGTGCTTAAGTAATATGAAATTTGGTATAGAGGGATGTATATTTACAATGTTGATTTTATTATTAACAGTAGTTTGTTCTAAAGCAAGTTTTAAAGAACGTTGCAAAATTAGAAGAGAGAAAGTTACACAATTCTACTGTATTTTCGTTATTTGTTTTTGGGGTGTTATGCTACCTCCTTCCGTGTTGCGCTACCTCCTTCTTTAGCCAACGTTTCGGACATCGTTGCAGTGTCCATCATCAGGGCAGATCCGGCAGATCCGGTAGATGTGACATCTACCGGATCTGCCGGATCTGCCCTGATGATGGACACTGCAACGATGTCCGAAACGTTGGCTAAAGAAGGAGGTAGCGCAACACGGCATAACACCCCAAAAACAAATAACGAAAATGCTTTTGGCCGTGAAAATCTTAAAACTTATCCAATTCTACTGTAGTTCATATAACTACTAAAATACGTAATTTTGATGATACTTCAAAATTTATCATTTGCTTTGACGAACTTTGTACTTTGATATCATAACCTTTTAAAGTTTATAATATCATCATGCTGCAGGTGTTGTATATACCTGCTAGCACCACATTCCCGTCAAGGTCCGACCTGCCCGGCCTTGGCTGGTGGTTCCTGGTAATTAAATCAGCCCCGGCACCGCCAGCGGAAGCAATTCACTCGGCTTAAAATTAGATAATGTCAATTTGATTTCCGTATGCCGGGAAAATATTTTAATCATTCCCCTGCAAACGCGTGGTGGTTTCGCGTATGTTCATTTGGTATTTTCGTTGGAGTTTGGCCGAAACGACCTTACCTAACCACCCTAAATTTGTAATAATTGCAATCCAACTGTCGACCTACAATCATTTGATCATTATGCATAATATTACACGTTTAAAAAATGGTTTGCAACATGGATATCTTGTAGGATTTAGTTTTATAAAATGAACCGCCACCATGACAATTCACGGTATCAGTATCGTGACGGCATAAAAAAGGCAATAAATATACGTTCCTTATCACAACATTGCTGCAGCTATTTCAAAAGATGAAATGCACAATGTACGTAGGTCTGTTCCCTCCAATGGAAAAAGTCATCATTTTCTTGCATCTCTTACACGCCGCACCGTGACATCTCTGTAGACCCCCACCAATACTACTTGCCGCGACAATAATTTTTAAAGTATGAAATATACTTATTTGAAGTGTGAAGGAATTCCAAAAATTAAAAAAACGTCAATTGTCAATGCGCTGATGGTTTTGATTTTGTTCTTAAACATATAATGCTGTCGCTATTTCTTACACGCAAATGACAGCGGTCGAAAATAAAACAAGCCGTGAACGTATGTCTGCACCCCCCCAAAGGAAACACAACATTTTCATAGATCTCCCTCACACATATAAAGAAAATGAAATGCAATTCCCGTCGCACAAAAGAAGTACTTTGGAGGAAACAGTCACACGTATTTTGCGTGTCTCTCCGTTATTGAATGTGTAAGATAGAGCTGCAGCATTATAGAGATTAGGAACGTATTTTTATTGCCTTTTTTGCTTCACGGTACCGTTATCGTAAATCGTCACGGTAAATGAAAAGCGTCTGACCCTAGTGATTGGGATTACTTGATATATTTTCGGGATCTTCGACAAAGCTCGTGGTTCGTCGATATTACAAGTTACTTTATTTACTTTATGATTTGGTTTAGAATGAATATTTAACTGAACCAAACGTCTGCTCTAATGGAACCTTTGTATAATTCTGAAGTAAGGGAACTCAACACTGAAGGTGCCAGGCTGATGATCGGTTATCATCGGCTATTTCAGTAATTAGTATTAGACACGAACGTTGACGTTTGCCACTACTACTACTTTACTGACATTTGTTAAGACACCTTAAAACTACATGTAACCATCTTTACTATCGACATCTGTTGAAGGATATTTATTTATTTATTTATTTATTTATTAATCATTAACGCCCTTATGGGCTTTTACATACATTTACATTTTTATGTTTTAGTGCATACAGGTGTGTTTAGAATACAAAGAAAACATGAATAGTTTTTACACATGGTACATATAAATAAAGCTGGTAAGTAAAAAGTATAGCATTATACAATAAAGAGAAAAAAAATCAGTTATATATGTATATACGTATATAACAAATAATAATAATGGTGAGTTTTTAATATATGTGCAATTTATGTGTTGAATACATAGCGAAGTTGATTTTAAACAAAAATACATACTACCGACTTGCACCGCACTAAAATTAATATACAAAACAATTGCATTTTGACCAATTACTTAATCGTCAGAATTTCTGCAAGGAATTCAATTTCCGAAGACGAAATACTTTATACCATAAATATACCAATCCCCTTTATACTGAAACCATGGAATAATGTCAGATACTTCAGTAAACTATCACGGAGAGGACAAATGAGTTCGATAATATAATATAACAGAGTATCTAATTAAAATCAAATTAAAATGTTAATCAAAGTATAAGTCGTTAAAGTAAATTTGTTATTATTACCTATTACAACGATAAACCAGAACAGTTTTTATAAGGTTTGTTTATAAATTATAAATTACTAACCTTTATTACGCCCTATATTGTAGGTGTTTTGACGGAACTTAACTATGAGGGTTTACAATAAACTGTGCACACAAAATTTCAAGATGGGGATTTATAGTTCTATTGTAACTGTTCCAATATACTGAATTTAAATTTGGACACTGACAGATGACGATAAACATCGATTGAGTTATATTTATTTCCAAGTCGATGAAGTCTTTCGATAGGCGAGTTTTCGAAGTAATTATTAGTAGGCGCGTTAACGAAGTACGGCGCATTCAATCTTGTATTACGGGTAGGTACTCGCAGTTGGATTAGTTTGGTTAAATCCAGGGCGTCCAGTCTGCCATTTGAAATATTGAAAAGACAAATTAAATCACTCATTGATCGTCTTGAAGTTAATTCATTTAATTTTAGTAAGTCCATTAAAAATGTGTAGTTAAGTTCTTCGATTGGAATTCCTAATTTATAGTTTATAAATCTCAAAAACTTATGTTGCACTCTCTCAATTTTTTGTTGGTGAATCTTATAAAAAGGAGCCCAGATTGTTGAATTGTACTCTAAATGGCTTCTCACTAACCCAGTGAACAGCAACTTAAATGAATTAATTATTTTAAAATCTTTTACCGTCCTCAATATAAACCCTAAGCTTTTCATGGCCTTGTTAGTTATTTCGTTTATATGAGAAACAAAAGATAATTGATTGTCAAAAATAATACCTAGGTCCTTGATTTGTTCAACTCTTTTTAGAAAGATGTTGTTGATGCTGTATTCATATTTAATAGGATTTTTAATTCGGGCAAAAGTTATTGTTTGACATTTTTCAATATTGAGGAAGAGTTCATTATGGATGCACCATTCTTGTAGCCTCACAAGATTTGTTTGTAATACGCAACAGTCATTGAGATTAGTAATTGTTTTGTAAATTTTAAGATCATCAGCAAATAAAAGTATCATAACTCCATCAAAGATTGTAGTTATGTCGTTGATGAACAAGGAAAACAGCACTGGTCCCAGATGTGACCCCTGGGGGACTCCGGAGAAGATTTCGAATTGATTTGAAAAGTGCAAGTTGAGTTTGACTGAAATTTTTCTATTGTATAAATAACTTTCAAACCATCTCAAAATATGCCCCGTTATTCCAAGGGATTTTAATTTGTGCATAAGTATTTTGTGTGAGACTTTGTCGAAAGCTTTGCTAAAGTCAGTGTATACCACGTCTGTTTGAAGACGATTGTGCATATTATTAAATAAGTATTCCTGATAGATCATCAAATTTGTGAGAGTAGACCTTTTTGACATGAAACCGTGTTGTCTATGTGAAATTACTTTATTAATCTCAGGAGATAGTTTAGAGAGCAGAACAGATTCAAATATTTTCGGGATCGACGACTGGATACAGATAGGTCTATAGTTGGATATATCGGATTTATCACCCTTCTTGAAAATTGGAGACAGAAAGCTTGTTTTCCATTTATTCGGAAAGATGCCAGTTTTTATTGACAAATTAAAAAGTTTAGTAAGAGGATAAGTTAAGATTGATAAGCATTTAGATAAGAAGATTGTAGGAATGTTATCGGGACCAGCCGATTTTTTCGGGTCTAGGGACTTTAATTTATTTCTAATATCACTTTCTTCAAATATATCTTCAAATATCACTTTCTTCAAACTACATACTTTATTTTTATTATTTTTTAATTTTATTTTATTTGTTAGCGTTATAAACAGTCATTACAAGTTCATATATAACAGTGTTAGAGATAGTCATATCATTGACCAATAAAATAACGACATAAAAATTTGAGACCATAATAAAAAACAAAAAAAAAAAATATATGTATGTAATATAAACAGTTCTGAAAAAGTGCATCTACTCCCTTAAATCTACAAAAAATGTATTTTCAAGGGTAATATATACTGTAACATTTTTGAAGAGGTTATTTAATGCAAACTGCTGAAATCAAAAAAGAAAATGAAATGAAAATGAAAAATGAAAAAGAAAGATAAGGAATTAATGAAACATTAAGTTTTCCGTTGAATATTACTTTTTACGAATTTTATGAAGTTAGCAAGGTTCGTGTTAAACATGTCAATGTCTGTGCATAATCTATTGAAAGTGCTACAGCTTCTTCTTATAAACACATTTTGAAGATAATTAGCATTGCTCTTAGGAATATAAAATATGTCTGGAGATCGAGTGACTCTTATTGGACATCTGAAATTGATATTTTGTAATAGGTAAGGGCTATCAATAAAATTGTGGATTATCTTATAAAGCATTACTAGGTCTCTGATATCTCTGCGTTGATCAAGGGTTTTGAGGTTCATAGAGACATAATTTACATCATTTCGCATGCGAAACGAAACATATTTCAAAAACTTTTTCTGGACTCTTTCTATATTTGATTTATATGTAGAACAATGAGGGTTCCATACTGTTGAAGCATACTCTAGGTGGCTTCTGACGTATGATATGTAGAGAATCTTAAATGTTTGTGGATTTTTGAAAACAGAACTTACTCTAAGTATAAATCCTAGCATTTTCAAAGCCTTAGACGTGATGTGCTCGATGTGAGATTGAAAATGAAGCTTACTGTCTAATAGAACTCCAAGATCTCTAATTTCATTTACCCTATTTAAAAGATTGTTTTTAATTATGTACGGTTATAGTATAGTGTTTTTCTTTCGAGAATAAGATATGACGGAACATTTATCTGCATTCAAAAGAAGGTGGTTTTCTAAACAATTCACATTGACCAGGGAGTTCAGGTCATCCTGGAGCTCTATACAATCCATCTCAGATTTAATGATTTTGACAATCTTTTTGTCATCCGCATATAGGAACAGCTGAGAATTACGAATAGTTTTGTTAACATCGTTCATAAAAATGTTGAATAAACGGGGGCCAAGGTGAGATCCTTGGGGAACTCCTGAGGTTACGGGGACAAAACTAGAGCAGAACCCCAGTACAGTTACAGCTTGCGTACGATTGTCGAGATAAGAGGCTAACCAACGAAGGAGGTCACCGTGCTTGCTTCGACTTTCTCAATTAAAATGCTGTGTGGAATTTTATCAAAGGCTTTGGAATAGTCTGTGTAAACTACATGGACTTGAAAACCGTTATCCATAGCAACAAGGACTGTGTCAATAAATTCGCATAGATTAGTTTCTGTTGATTTTCTGTTCACGAAGCCGTGTTGATTCGAAATGATGTGTGGTCGTATACAAGGAAAATGATATCGAAAACAATCTTTTCAAAAAGTTTACCCATTACATTTAATTTAGAGATCGGTCTGTAATTTTATATATTGTGTTTGTCGCCTTTTTTGAATAAAGGCACAATATATAAACTTTTCCATTCTAGTGGAAAAATACCAGAAGACAAAGAAGTTTTGAATATTAGACTTAGCGGATAACATAAAACATTAGCGCAATTCTTTAAAAATACCGAGTGTATACCATCAGGCCCACTGCCTTTGGTAGGATCTAATGATTTGAGATATTTACAAACTAATTCAGTGTCTATATAAACATTATTAAGATTTAGTACTGAGGTGTTTGGATTATATATTCGATTGGTAGACGAGGTGGATCGGGCGGGGGATTCAAAGGGGGATTGAAAATGTATGTTGAATAAGTTACTTATAGCTTCCCCACCCGATACATATTGTTAGGTAGTTCAGAGCTTCTTTGCTTAGATTTAACAAAGGTCCAGAAGTGTTTGGGATCGGTATTGATATTAATTTCGGCCATATTAACGAAATTATCATAGCACACCTTCTTCATACGCTTTTGTCGTTCTCGGAGAAGAGAGAAAGTTTGATAGTCAGAGATGCGGTTATAAATTTTATATTTTTGTGGAATTTAAGTTTATCTTTAATTACTTTTTTTAAGACAGCGCTGTACCATGGGGGGTACCTGGAATCTATGTTAACTGTTCTAGATGGTACAATTACCTTATTTAATTCTGAATAGAAGCGCGCCGTGACTGAGTCTACATTACTGCTGTTAAGAGTCGTTGTCCAGTCAACGGCTGCTAAGGCGCTATTAATCTGCACATAGTCAGCGCTGTGATAGGAGCGGACCGTGCGCGAGCGTGGGATTTGGAGGGATGGCTCGCGGGCCATGCGCAGCACCACCTCTAGCGAGCGGTGGTGTGCATCCTCCGGCACTAGCGGTGTATTGCACCCCCTTACAGTGAACTCGAAATCACCAGGTCGAGAACACGCTCGTTTACATTAAGCTGGTTGTTGAATTGATGGAAGCCGGTAAAGTCTAAAAAATCAGAAAGTGTTGAAGTTAGTGCATCAGTTGAGGATCTATTAAGTACCAGGGCACCGTCTGCGGTCCAAGGCAGAAGCCATTGGGCATGTGGTATGTTGAAATATCCTAATAGAAGGAATTCATCATCAGGGAAATTAGTATACAACGAAGATATAAATTCAAAAAAGTCACTTAAAGATTTACTCTGCTCCGCACCTTGGACGAAGTATGAGCAGTATATGCGTAGTTTAGAAGCACGCGCGCCAGAGCCTAGTGCAAGAGTAGCTGTGGATATTTCTGCGCGCTGTACGGGTGAGAGGGAGAGTGAGGGGCACGCGGGCAGTTCGCGACGTACTGCAATCAGTGAACCACCACCGAGCGCCTGGCCTAACAACATGTAGTCGCGATCACAACGGTACACTACATAACGTTCATCGAATAATTCACAGTCAAATATACTTGGCAGAAGCCATGTCTCAGTTAGGCATATCACGTCATAATCGGCATTAAGAATGCTGGAAAGAAACACATGCGTTTTGGTTCGGAGACCTCTAACATTTTGATAATATATATTTAATTCACCGAGAGCATGCATTTGAATGGAACATGTAGGTCAACATATTATGTGAAAATAATAATAATAATAATAGAGTATGTTGGACTATGGAAACGTAGCAAAGATCAGTTGAATATAATATTATAATTGACATGTTGACATTTTCCCATACACTACAGGAATGATAGACGTGAATACTGGAATGAGATATCGCGTGTAATCCGAAAATTCAAAGAAGCCCAGATAGCACTAGTTATCCACTTATGAAGCGGAAATATATTCTAAAATTCTAAGCTCTGGCGACACAAAAGTTGTTTGTCTGAAATTTCTGATGGTCTTCGTTATTAGAAAAATCGTTCAAATCTTTTAGTAAGTCCAATAAATTTTCCACAATTTGAGGACAAGATATGACAATTACCGATATACAACTCAAAAAAAACAATGATATAGAAAAAGATTAATGACTGTCAAAAAACGTACAGAAATAACTTTTCACCATCAGTGGTTGAGTGGGCACCGCGCTTGGGTCCCACCCGGGCGTCGCGTGTTCGATTCCTCGGCTGGCTAAGTCCTTCATCACAACACAAGCAACATTTTCGGCTTTCTGTGGTGGTAGTAGGAGATTTTCAAACATTGTTGGGTTATTCGTAGCCCGGGAATGTTTGTCTTTCTTAAAAAAAAGAAAGAAAAAAAACAATGCGTACGCTGTAGAGTTTCAAAATATCAAATTATTCCATTAGTTTGTATTTCAAAATTAGATTCTTAAAAAAAATTACGTGAGTACCGCACAAGATCCCAACTGCTCCCAACCGTCCAGAGCCAGTAGAACTATGGCACCCTCAATTGGGTACGTTTTTGGGGCTAAAAGTAGGGGGTGGGGGGTGGAAGGCGTGGAAGTATCTGCCTATTAAGATCTGACCATTTGAAACAACGTTTTAATTCTAAATGGTTTCACCGGGGCAATACTTAAAGTTTCGACTACCCTGCATCGCGCAGCAAAAATATACTAAATATTATTTTAAATCAAAAAAATTGTGAAACAAAACAATTTAATCAAATAACATTATTACTTGCGCATTGCGAGTTTGAACCCGCGACCTCCAGATTCCGTAGCCAAGGATCGTTATCGTAATCACTCAACCACGGAGTCCGGCGGATTTAAAACATACATTATTTGACTTTTTTCACTTAGGAATAATACCTAAATTCGAAGATGAGTCTTATTTTGACTTGATATGCGCATGGCCAGCAAGATACATCACGCAGAAATCGTTTTACAATATGTTGCTCACCTTCACAAATATATTTCGGGGTGCGCTTTTCTAAAGAATGGAGGTGACCATCGTATGAAACTTCTGCGTGTTTGTCAAGTGGAACAGCTTTTCCACACCTTGAACACCCCGTCCACTGATGCATATTCCTCAGCCACGAAAATCTCATACACCCACTGAATGCAAAATCCCTAGAAGTACTACCTTTGCTCAGTTACACCTTATATTATCAAGAAATACTGTAAATACAAGAAATACATGAAAAATGTCAATATTAGGATAAAGGAACATCGCCGTTGCCTCAATAATAACGGTTTTTCAGAATTCACCAATCATTTGATCGATAAAGATCATTCGTTAATAGCACCGGTGCCAACATCTTACATAAAACGGGCATGGTAACAGACTAAAAAATCTAGAGCCGCTAGAAATAAAAAAAGCTGTAAAAACCAAAGGTCACATACTTAATAATCAATTAGACTTATCAAGTAGTCCTATATTAGGTCTGTTTCCAATAAACCCTTAAAAAAATCCCAGTGCTCCTTATCACCATGCCAGTTGATGCTTTGTTTCTCCAAATTTATTTTTATAATCCATTAGTCTACATATATATCTTTCGGTTTTTTCCATTACTTGAGTACTTATGTTAATGAATTTTATGGCCGTCTATGTGTTTGTAATATTTGTATCATGGTGTCTCCCTCTATATTTAGTTATATATAAGCACACATTATGTACTTATTGTTTAGTATTAATTTGTACCCTGAAGATGCTTGAGTAAAGCGAAACCGGTCGATTCATAAATTAATAAAGCTCGTGATTTTAAACAAAAAAGTATTTTATTACATCAATTAATACTATTAATTTTGCTTATCTAAATTATAATCCAATGCATTCAGTGAACGTGTATTTTTTATTTAAAGTGGAAAATTTCTTTCGTTATAAGAAATTTATTTCGTTTTCGTTTATTTTAAGATATCATTATAAATGTAATATTATATTTGATTATAAATGCATTAATTTAAAGTGAACAACAAATTGAAATATATGAATAAATCTGTTCAAGAAAGAAATTGAACTTTAAAATGTACATTTTGACTAGAAGTATGGGGAAAATAACCTCGTTCCGGGTATTAAAATAAATTCATAACACATTTCTATCGGTTTACCTTTTTTTTTACAATAGCTCCACACAGGACGCTCTGAGGAAAATATTTTCCCTCAGGGCCTGTGTCATCTTTGGGGATGCTCTGTGGAGGGTCTTCAAAGGAAAGTAAGGAGAGGAAGGATAAGGTATGAGGAGTGGGTAGGAATCTGAGGGTAAGTCAGTCCAGGAGTGATGGACCTATGCAACCGTCCCTCTTATTGTGGTGCGGCATGTCTCCCGATACGGCATGCTACGCAGCTGGTGGCCAGAGACTTCCGCTGCCAAGACCCGGACAAATCTCACCCCATGAACCCGGTACCTCTGCTAAGTCACCACACACAGCGAACCACTTGGATAACCGACACCTATGGCACAGGTGTTGGAATAGATGATTCCCGGGGCGGCGGTACCCATACCCGCCTTCCTCAGTGCATTCACCCAACACCCAAGAAATAAAGGGAAAATGACCTCACTCCGGTTATTAAAACAAGTTCATAACACAATTCTATCAGTTTATCTATTTAGTGCATACACCCAACACCTCTGCAGCCTTTACTCCTCCTCTCACCAATTGAGAAATACAATTGAATATACATGTATCTAGTATTTATGTCTGCCTGTATGCTCTTGATGTTTCGTAAACTATTCTAAACCCTTTGACCGTTCTAAGCCTTTACCTGGAACCAAACCAAAAACACCACCCCCCCTGGCCACCCTTCCCCATATAAATGAGTAATACATTGAATGCTAATACAGTCCCACACCCTTCGACCTACCTAAACTATACTTTGAATAGTTAATATCTTATGAAAAACTTCCCCTTTCCGCATCCCACGATAAATATGGATTTTTTTTGTCAACATAGGTATTTAAAAAAACATTGACTATGACAGTGTTTACAACATGTTTCACATGCTCAGATAGTGATATAAATTTATTCTTTATTCTTCTTTATTTTTTTTAATTTAAAACCGAGACGTGCAAACATAGCATGTGATAGTGTTAGTAATCTGTTTCTTATACTCAGATAGAGGTGTATATTATATTGTTTACATGTGTGAGGAAGAAGAATATATGTGTGTTTACGTGCAGGTATGTATGTATGTATATGTGTGTACGTGTTGGTATTGCATACATGCCTGTATGCATGTATATATATGTGTATCTATATGTATATATGTGTATCTTTCACTCTGGTACGTGCCGCAAATATAATATATATTATTTTAAATGAATAAATTGTGAAATACACAAATTAATCAAATAAAATTTATTTGCCACGCCGGGATTCGATCCCGCGACCTTCGGAATGCGAGTCAAGCGCCTTACCGCTGCACTACGCCGGCCGTCAAGCCGTCGGCCCGGCAAATGAGACAAATGCACTTATCCTTCTCCATACAAAATAAGAATTCTTCCTAACAATCGTTATTAAAATGATACGTTTTACTTGTATTCGCTACACTCATTTTGTATTATTTATTAATAAACTTCGTATCACCTTCAAGTTACAACTCGGACTGACTGACTCATAAATAAACCGAACCACACACTAGAAACTAGAACGATAACTTCGGGCTTTTGAAGAGGGTAATTTTTGACAATATTTCACCATGAATATGCAATAATTAGACGATATTTTTTTTCGATGTGGACTTGTGACGTCATATACCATAGATGAGGATAGAGTAAACAAATAATAAAAATGCGCAACCATTGACAATATAAGCTACAAATAAATAATATACAAAAAGGCATGAAAATGGGCGGTCTTATTGAGGCCTAATTGAGGATCAACTAAAACAAAAACTGTGAATAGATCTATTTACATCGGCAATTTTTTCTCGAGACCGACTCAAAAACCTCTCGCAATCGACCGGTCGATCGCGATCGACCGTTTGAGTACCACTGCTCTACCTGATAAAACTTCTCATTGCTTTGTTTGTTCTTTATATTAATGGGAGGCGGATAGTCGTACCGCCACCCTGGAATCCATTTCTTGTATAGCCAACACCTCTGCCATAGGTCATCCCGAGTTATGGTGTTACGTTTGGTGATTTAGCAGGGGGCTCCTTCATGGGGTGAGGTTTTTCTAGGTCTTGGCGGCGGATGAGTCTGCCCCTCGATTGCGTGGCAGGCCGTGGTGGAGAGAGACTAGTTGACGGCGGCCTTTTGACTTTTATAGCCGGACACTTGAGGTAATCCAACTCCCACCTTGGAAAAAGTAACAGATGGTTATTCCTTCAGGGCTCTCACAAGGACTCTATTTTTTTTTTTTTATAAACGAAGCTACACTTATGATGCACGAAGCTAAACCCTCAAAACAGGAGTTAGTCTGAAAATGGGATGACGGGTTAGTGTAATGAATGATGAACATAATATGAGATAAATACAGAGAATATGATTAATATTATTTTATAAAAAGGTGTTGAAAAATATAAGAAAAAACAATGCCATAACTCAAAACAATGGAAAAATGATAACTGCAAAATACTAAGATTACAAGTAATGTCACCCGAAAGATACAGGGACTGAGGTGGAGTAAAATAATAAAAAATAAAAATAATATAAATTTATAGCCGGACACTCTGAACCCCAGATTTCTACCCACCCTCTGTACTTTTTTCCTTTCCCAGAATTTCCTCTCCTTGTTTTTTTTAAACAGACCCTCAGCCTCCCCTGAGATGGCATAGGTAATTATTATAATTATTTTCCCCGGGGCCTCCTGTGTGTAGCTAATGTTAAAAAAAATTGAAGGATGAAGCGTACAAACTTTAGTATTAAATGAACATTAACTCATTCTCTAACGCAGGAGTCTCTTCTACGGGTATTTCAATGCAGCCAGCTAGTAGCATTGATCAACCTGTGCCCCAATGCACGTATGAACACGGGCGGATGCAGACTTCACGAGAACGGATCGTTTCTTCGACTCGATCTTGTGTAAGTTGGCTCCCATGTGGAACGAGCTACCTACCTGAAATTATTTTTCCTCTTCACATAATCCGTGCCTCTTCAAGACCCGTTTTAATAAATCCCTTCGTACAGCCCCTACCTTAACCTGCCCTATAAGGCTGACCAACCGGGTGGCAATATAGTCCCACCTGTATTTACAATGTATAGACAGGGGCTCAGGGGCAAAATTTAGGTTTTTAAAGGTCGCCGCGATAGAACAATGGTTTGAGAAGATCCTCGAAGAGCAATAGATCTCAGCAATTGAAATCAAGGTCACGACAAAAATCCTTGTGTAGCGTTTTAGGCCAGTGCAATTAGCGATCCGCGATCGGAATTATTCCGGTAGTCCCAATTTTTTTATATGTTTTATATGCTCATCTCTTGATGTAAGATCTGAGTTTTCGACCTTGGGTCACTTGAGCTTTCGCCGCCATTTTGAAAAAACCAGCCGAAATCGCGCCAAAATTTGGTTTTTTTCAAATATCTCGTTTCCAATAAAAAATTTGACTAAAATATTTTAACAAGTTTAGTAGGACATAAAATTACCTACAATTTTTGGCTAAATTTTTTTCTTCTATCTCTAATAAATATTGAGATATGCAGTCGTAAATATGTGTATAAGTTCATAAAAACAGGTAAATTGCTCGACTCTGTTTGGTTTTTTGTGCGTATCTCTTTTCCAGTACAATTCTGTGAAAAAATTATTGATATCAATTTTGTAGAAAACAAAATTTTACGACATAGGTATATGTTTTATGTTCTTATCTAAATAAGGTATCCAGGTTCTAATACAAAAATCACACAAAAATTGAATCAGAAGAATGGTGTTTTAATCTTGGAATTCCTTGATTATTATTTTTTTTTTACAATTATTGTTGAAATTACATGTAACATACATAACTGCAACATTAACCACCAACGTAATAAAAAAAAATAAATTATTAATTAAGGTACATAGATGTGAAAAAAAAATTTTTTTCTTAAAGTTTATGCCTAGTGACTATAGTTCCTTATTGCCACTTACGAGCCCCGAACAGCTTCAATATAGTCTTCCTATGTCTCGTCAGCCGAATTTGTGGTGACTGGGTCACCAAATTCCTCGTCATCATCATGAACGAAGGCTTCATTCTCGCACGAGCTGCCATTACAGTGAATACACAATAGGGAGCATTTCAAACTCAACTTTCTACATGTGCAATTTCCAGCGCAAAACCTTTTAAATTGGCATGATATAAAGTACAGCAATGACTAGCCTCCTTCAATATTGGTACTGAAGTAAGTAACCCAACAGCGTCCTTCTTCCATCCCCATTTTGTTGACTCTTTATGATGACCAAGCCACGTCTGCACTTGCAAGTATGTCTTGAAGCATGTTGCAGAACTGCATCTTTGGTGGGTGGTAGCCTGAATAAATATTTGTCCCTTTTCACTCCTTTAACAAAAATATCTATCGAATAGCACTACTGAATTGACTCCATAGGTATTTTTTACATACCTGACATATTGCTGTAAAATGATTGAAAAAGGACCCCATACAATTTTGTGCAAAATAAATATCCTTCATCAACTACGTGTATTGTACTGCTTCCCAGTTCTGTGTTATTTGGTAGAGTGTTAAACGATGAGTAAAATATGGACTTGGTTCCTTTGCGCATGCATTCATCTGAGAAAAGAGACAGTGAGACGGGAGATATTTCTTATTGGAAATATTTTTTAAGTTCAACTTCAGACTTTTTGTCAATACACATACGACGGAATAGCATTAATGTATCTATTGTCACAGTCACACCCTGATTTTTTAATGCAGCTTTTTAAGAGAGAAACTATCGCATCCTTATGTTTTAAGTGTAGGTTTCCAAGGTTCTGGTTGATAACTTTAGACAGCAAATTTCCTCATCTTTTCAGACATGTGACTTACTTATTTATATACACAATCACGTTTGTTTTAGGAAATGGTTCATGGCAAGCAAACCAATCAATGAGAGTTTGGACGTCTTTATCATCCCTCTTAATTCGTGTAGGCCTCATCTCTACATGTTGCTCTTGCGTTCCTGATACAACCTCACAGAATGACCCGATACCCTCATAAATGTTATGCAGATAAATAAATCCATTCCTCGTCCTTGGGTCAAACCTTCAGATGTTTCATCGACCTCATCAGAGTTTATTCGATGGTCATGTCAGACCAAATCCCTTGCCAAAATTTAAGAGATCGTCGAATCGTATAGAAACCCTCTTTGGCAAATCTTTAATATTCTATTGGATCCATCTTCTCTTTCAATGTTAACATATCTTGAAGATATAGATGTGCACTTTTGATGTAATTAAAGTGGGCGGCTGCGTTAAAGAAAGGTATGATTTTTTGGACGGTTGCAAGATGGATCTCCCAATTTCCAGCACGTTCCGCTTCAATCTACCGCTTAATCAGTGTAGTCTGGAAGTACTGAACCCTTAGCTGGGAAGTAGGTCCGTTTTCTTTTAAAATTTTCAGTATATTAATCAGTTTAGACTAAACTGACTGAAAAATGGGCGTCCTGGAGTGGCTAATTGGCGGCAACTGGAGGGGGGTTGTGGAGGAGGTGGAGTTGAGGTGGGGGGGGGGGGGGGTAACCCTCATGTCGTTAATTTATACTTAAAATATATAAAAATATAATGAAAACAAAAGTCGAAAAACGTAGTAATAAATTGTGATAAATTTTCTGATTTCACCTAACGACATTTGTTTATACTTTGTATCTGTAAAAATCTACAAACAAATAGAAATTACTCCTTTTGTTTAGAAATTTTATTATTTGCTAATTGGTGTTAGTAATTTTTTCACAAAATTGTACTGAAAAAGAGATACGTACAAAAAAACAAACCAAGTCGTGCAATTTAACAGTTTTTATAAACTTATACACATTTTTACGAATCTATAACTCAATAATTATTACAGATAGAAGAAAATGTTTTATACAAAAGTTGTAGGTAATTTTATAATATAATATAATATTTAATTCTACTAAACTTGTTAAAATACTATAAACAAAATTTTTATTGGAAATGAGATATTTGAGATAATCTAGATTTTGGCGCGATTTCGGCTGATTTTTCAAAATGGCTGCGATAGCTCAAGTGATCCAAGGTCGAAACAGATTTTACATCAGGAGATGAGTATATAAAACATATAAAAATAATTGGGACTACCGGAATAATTCCGATCGCCAGCCCCTTTTTGGGCTAATTGCATTGGCCTATTTCGGGTGTTTTGAAAAAAGATTATAAACATTTTTTTCTAAGAAAGCTTAAAAAGTTGTTTCAGTTATCAATTACCTACTTTAAAAACTAATTCCAATCATTTCAGAGCACCTACCTAGTCTAGATTTTATTTTCGGAAGCAAACAGATTTACACAGAATTCTTGAGAAGAGTATCCCTCTCTTAATAACATTCTGAATCCCAGGAAATCCCGGGCGATGCCGGATAACGATCCTAGTTTATTATAACCCAACATTTCAAAACAGTTTGAAACCCGCGAGCTAATTAAATTAAATGGTTTTGTTTTCGACATTACTTAAACGTAACAAACTGTGATGGAAGCGGGTTTTTTCTTGGAATAACACCGGTAAAATTATGAGCAGAAGTAGATATTGTCTTGTAATCTTTTTAAATTTTGCCAAATCAAATGTACCGTAAATACAGAATTACCGTTCATACCGGTAATTAGAATTACTATGTATTTTGAAGTCATTCCACAATGTTTAATTATCTTTTTGTCTTAATTGCTTCATTAGATTCACTTCATGTACTCGTAGTATCATTTTGATTTCATTATATTACTACTTTTGTTTGTTTATTTATTTATTATTTTTTTATTATGGAGCGGAGATGTTTTACCCATAGTTCCCGTAAGCATCCAGGTGATAGGCGCATTGTTTTGTCAACTTTAAATACATTCTTTAACAGTAACCCGGTCCCATTTATAAAGTTCACCAGGCTATGTCTTCTTGTTCCACAATGTGTCTTCCATGGTCTCATCTCTCCTTTCCACTCCCCTTGGTTTCCTTAAGGCTCCACGTGGGAAGACGACCTCATCTCACCCCCCTACCCCTCTTTGGTTGAAGGCCCCCACGAGGGAAGAGGGAGTTTTTGAAAAGTCCAATTCTCGTCCCCCGAGTGTCCAGGGAAATAGAAAGTCCACTCCAGCACAGCCCTGAGTGCTGGCGTAAGTTCTAAATACTCCGACATGCGACCCTGTTTCTCAGAGGAACCGTTCGTGACACTCATTCAGCCTGAGCACGGTAGCTCACACTTTAGGCTGCGTATACATTTGTGAACTTAGACGCCAGCTGAGCCACAAATTAAGGGAAAGAAACGAATCAACCGCAAACAGCGCGATACGTCGCTTGGGATGGCTATTGCAGGTCGTGTTTCACTCCATGAGCGATGGATTCGTCACCCTCCTGAGTGGTTTGGCTTATTTATGCCACACTCCTTACACTGCATTATACATTTCTACATAACGATTTACATACAGTTACTGACCATTTTGTACTCTACTACCGTGTTTTATATTTTCTCAAATACTTTCATCTGTTAGTTATTTACCTGTAAAATGTACGTCATCATCATCATCATTCTTGGCTCTACAACCCATGGTGGGTCTTGGCCTCCTCAAGAGTCTTCCTCCACTCATCACGGTTTTGTGCCAGCTCTCTCCAGTTAACTCCTCCAGTTGGCTCCTTCGCCCTGTCGGTCTTGAGTTCAGCAGGGACTTTGGTGCTTGATGCTCGGTCATTCTCTCTACACGACCCAGCAACTGAAGTCTTCCCAGTTTTATAAATTTTGTGACGTTTAGATCCTTAAACAGATTATATAGCATTGTTATAACGTCTGAGCCAAAATCCATTTTCTGAAACCGGTCCGAAGATACTCCTCGAAATTTTCCATTCAAAACCATCCAGTGCTCGCTCATTCCTCTTAGTAAGTACCCAAGTCTCAGCTGCGTATGAGAGTACTGGTCTGATAAGTGTTTTGTACACTAATATCTTAGTGTTTCTGGACAGCAGTCTGGATTTTATTTGGTTTTGTAGGCGGTAATAACAGCGATGTAAAATATACTATGTAAAATGTACGTGCGAGTATATAAATAAATAAAAAAAACTTGCACTTCAACTGCTGTTGAAGCACAATTCAAATATTACAAAATCTACATTTTATGCAAAAAAAACTGTGGTCGTGTAGCTGTAACATTCCATAAAATAAAATGCTAAAAGATATTTAAAAAAAGCTATAAAAAGTGTAATTAAATAAAATTATCATATGTCTAGTCTTGCCCCATAGGGTAAAACGGGGTAGACCCGCCGCACCGGGAAAGATGGGGTTAAGGTTCACACTTGCGATAAAGAAGTATTGACACCTAGTCGTCTTCTTCGATGCCTGCACAGGAACAGTGAGCCCACTTTTGACACATTTGGCAAGCAATCCATTCTCCCACTGACTCAAAATACCCCCTCTTACAATAAAGGCAATAAAAAGGTTGTGTTTTGCTGTTTGCAGCTTTCTAATAAATACGTACATTTATAACTTCAGCCAAATTTAAAACTCTTTCTTTAAGGACAATAAGTAGTCAACGTTGGATACCCGTCAACCATTCTAATCAATCATGCTCGAGGTGCACTCATAATTGTTACATCAAAAACGTGAAAAAACCAAATTTGCTCAGCGCTTACGACATCAACACGGGATGACTGCAGCCCATTGACCTATGATATCCTTGATCGAAGCTGCAGCCGCAGTATTCATAAATATACCAAACCACCCACGCAGTACTAAAGGCATAATGTCCACGCAATATGTATGGGATTGTTAGGTATGAATTCGCAATTTGGTGGAGAGGAAGTGTCAATAAAATACTGCAATGGTACCACTTTTCTAATTTAACCATCCATAAGGCCGGCCGAACACATCCGATTTTGCTTTCCAGTTGTCTGATGAGACTATCGGATCGGATGAACCTCGCACACATCCGATCCACGCTTCCGATTTTGTTGGTCTCAGTCGTTATGATCATTCTAGTGAAATATAATCAGCACAAAATATAATCTAAGGCGCAATTTATTTATTTACAGACTTCCTCCCAGGCCAAGTCCTTTATTTCCCTAGCATGGTACTTAAAACTAACCCTAGCATGGTGCTCTGAACCTTATGTTACATAGATTGATACTTATTTATTGTTTTCAAGTTAAATTTGTAGAACCACAAACATATTTATTTTAAGATGGTAATTTGTATATTCAATAATAATTCAATTTGGAAGGCGGGAATGGGTACCGCCACCCGGGAACCATTCAATGGATAACCGTCATAGGTCTCCCCAAACGGTTCGTTACGTTTAGTAATCTAGCAGGGGTGTCCAGGTTCATTAGGTGAGGTTTGTCTAGGTCTTGGCGGCGGATGACCTGGACACACTGAACCCAAGATTTCTACCCATTTCTAATACCCATTTCCTTCCCAGAACTTTTTCTCCTTCGTTTCCTTAAAAATACCCTCCACATAACATCTCCAAATATGAAAGGCCCAAATATGTGTGAATTTATTTTCCTCGGGGTCAGCATAGGAGCTGTTGTAAAAAATATTATTATTCAGTTTATAAAAACGCTTCATTTATAAAAAAACACGTCATGCCGTTTAATTAGTAATATTACGCATGGCAGCTGTTTCGCGTATTGAAGGCATTACCAAGTTTGATAATGCCTGCAGAAGATGAAATAGCCGTCAGGCGAAGTAATAATTACACAACAGAACTTGCTCACAAATAATCTTTTAAAAAAAAATTGTAAAAATATTACTATAAAGGCATTGAAACGTTTCTACTGCGGTGATGAGAAGTTAACTATCAATTCTCATTTGTCACCTGTGGATTCGGAAGAAAAGGTCGGATAGGTAATAAAATAGACCACGCCCTTCCTTCGTCCGATCCGATCTGGTAGTCGGATCGAATGTGCGCGGGCTTTCGTAACAAATGTATGGCGCGAAAGCCTTCGGATAGTCTGATCAGACTATTGGACGGAAAAATCGGATGTGTGCTGCCGGCCTAAATGTCACCATCACCGATGTAATTGTGGCAAGAAAAATACCTAACTGACAGTGTGCTGATTGAAGCTCAATAGCTAGTGTAAATTTATATCTGAGACAGAGCGGACTATCTTTACTATAACAACGATTGTGGAAGAACTGTTGTGAATTTATATATCATTGGGAATTTCAATATGTATATCGTTTTAAAGATTCAAATTGTGAAGTGAAGCATTCAGAATCCGGAGACGTGTGGCCCCAACCGAGACGGGTGAGTCCTAGTTTCTTTTACTATTTTTTACTTTCCTATACTCTTTACTTTCCTTTACTTTTCTATACTCCAAACTAGGCTTATCTTGCGTTCCAGAAGCCCAGATATGAACCATTGACTATTACCGTCCATCAGGTTTGGCGAATGCATACAAATTTAATCGTCCCATATAAACATAGTTTTGGGACTGGTCCTTCGAGTGTGTGGCATAGGGCTTGACTTGGCTTGGCTTAGCACCTTTAAACATCATTAATACAGTGAATCCATAGTTTCGCGACACTAATTATTTATCCGATAAAGGAGTAAGTTGATACCGGTTTCGGGACTCGACTTCGATTCTTGTGGGATTGCCTCACAATACTATTTTTATTTTTTATGAAAATTTATTATAATTGAAAACAGTAAAATTGGTCTTTTGATATCTCCAAAAATGACATAGTTACGAGCTTTCAAGGTGAACATGGATAAAACGCAAAACGCATGCAATGGTATCCCGTGACATCACACGAAATTTGATAATTAGAATGGTAGTGCTGCAATACTTGCGCGCGTGTACCGTTATTCAATACAATAGGCCACTTTAACTTTATAATGAATTGGAAAAAATCACGTGGATAGATTTTTCTACTAAGATTACGAAAATGTTCAAATTTTTTTAGAAATTTACGGTTTTTTTTTTAATAAATCGCCAGGGTTTCAAAAATACGATTAAAAAATACGGAATCTCTTAGAATATTTGCCTAAGCCGGAAATAAAAAAAAAATGAAAGTGGCCTTTTCATTCGTTTTAAAAACATTACAAAATTACAATTTTAGAGCGTTTTTAAAAGAGAAAATATTTAACAATAGATAAACAGATTTAGACTAACAGCAACAAAGCTTGCCCTTTGATTGTGTTTCATTGATGTTAAACATATCGAAACTAGAAATTATTCTATTTAACAATGTAATGTAATGTCTTCGATCAGCCGCATTTTTACGACTAATGAGCACTTTTATGATTTTCTCGGTTACGGCACGGCAACGGTACAAAAAAGGCAATAAATGCACGTTTCTTAACACAATATTGCTGCAGATCTTTCTTACACACTAAATAATAGTGAGACAAACAATGAGACAAAAAAATGTACGTATGTCTGCTCCCTTCAAAGGAATAAAGCAATCATTTTCTTTCATCTCCCTAACTCGAACGGAATTATAAAAGTAGCCATTATCTTCGGTACTGTTGAATATGGCAGCCACCTCTGGTCTGGCCCAAAATACCTGAAAAAAACGTTTGACTTAGAAACGGGCGGTCCGTTTTTTATTTTCATTTTTATTTTTATTTTTATTTTTTTTTATTTCCCTCAGGGCTTATGTCATCTTTGGGGATGCTGTGTGGAGGATTTTTTAAGGAAAGGAAGGGGAGGAGAGTTCTGGGAAGGAAAAGGGTTTAAGGGGTGGGTAGGAATCTGGGGTTCAGTATGTCCTAGTCATCCGCCTCCAAGACCTAGACAAACCTCATCCCATGGACCCGGGCACCCCTGATCACCAAACGTAGCGATAGATTCATCTCTCTAAACAAGCGTATTGAAATTTTAGAGCACAGGCGTCAGGTAAGTATGGTGTCCTTATTCTAGCGGTATTACAATGGAAGATGCTCCGAGGAACTAGCAATAACCTTCCAACATAGACTTTTTTACGGATTCACTGCCAAAATTCAAAAATGTCAATTATATAAACAGTTCAACGCGCATCCATTTTCCTTCACACATCACCACTTCTCACACCTGAAAACACACCCTCACAAACACACACACCTACCCATTACACTCATCACCCGGTAATTACTAAATATACGTACTAATCACAAATAAGACACTACAAAGAAACATATAATAGGTACCTACCATGAAATATTACTTATTATCTGTAAATTTTCTCACTACTTTAATCAATGTACTCTTCTAAATAAATAAATAAATAAACAACATAAAAATAAATAACATGCACAAACACAAGTGCACGGTTGAGATCAACCGCTCGGCTTTGTAACAATTTGCCGGCTTCTGTGTTTACTCCCTCCTACAACTCACGTTAATTCCTTTCTCTTCAAAAAAACCCCCCACACAAAAGATGAAATAGGTCTTGGGGGAAATTATTATACTCAGGGCCTCCTGTGTGGAGTTTGTAAATAAAATCCTTGTTATGTTTTTCGAGTATTTTGAACTCCGACTGATTAGCCTAAAGTCGCGGATTCCAGCCATACCAGGGATATTGTTTGCTGATCTGTGGACTACTATATCTACAAAATTATCCGACAACACACACAATCCTACCCAAAGTAAAGGGTAGGTAGTACGTACCATCACAAATAATATTATGTATATTAAGTCGCTTGTCGGTCTCTTAGTTGTCTATGCATTTCACGTTATCTTAATGTCACAAACTACTTAATAACTCCACCTTAGATGTTGTTACAGCCGCAAGTTCAATCCAAGTTGGTGCTTCAGAGACTTGATGACTGAATGTGGTCGGAATTCACAATAGTTAGGGTTAGGGTTCTCATAAGCGCGCTGCAAGTCTGCAAATTTCAGGTATATTTGGACAAATAATTATTATGGAAATTCATTAATGAAGCAACAATTTTTCGTTCGGAAAAGCCGTTTTTGGAAAAATTAGGGGGCAAACATTAATTACGTGAGCAGTTTTTCTTTCTAGACCCCTCCCCCCCTTGGTGAGATAAATTTGGGCCACTTAGTATATTGAGAGGTAAGTCTCTCGACTAACAATCCGAAGTTCACGGAATTAATTAATTAAAAATAATATAGGTACGTTTGCTGGCACGTTTCAGAGTGGAAGTTGCTCTCAGTATCGCCCCGACGGAAGACCACCATTCAAAATTGAAAAGTATCTTAAAATGGTTTTAGCTCCAGAAGACAATATTAGCAAAACTCAATCGAAAAACTGAAACAGAAAAATTCGAGTCCTTGATGACACCGTATCGTTTTTCTGATTTTTCTATTTCAGATTTTCGATTGAATTTCGCTAATATTGTCTTCATTTTAGTTACGTTTGTATAAAAACCGCTGCTTGTTTTATTATTATCATATTTTTGATCATATTTTTATAGACAATATCTGAATAGCCAGGCACTTCCCAATCATCCCCTTACCCATCTCCTTCCCATCCCCACTACTTTAAACCTGTCAATATAACCTAATTGGGGATGCTGTAGTCTCACTAGCTCCAGGTGGTTGAGAGCAGTTGGGATCCTTGTACGGTATTCACATAAAAAATATATGGATTAACTGTGCTTTTACTAAAAATTAGATAATGTTAAATAAAAAAAAAAACAAATTTACGATGCAGGGGAATTCTTCACTTAATTTTTTATAGTGTTTTTTTGATAAATAAAAAACACCCACACAAAAAAGAAACGAGTTTAAAATCGGGCGTAGCCGGGTAGTCAAACTTGTAATGTAAGTTTATTATATATTTTTAAGTTAATGAGTAAAACCTCAAAGTGTAATATTTTAATTAATGAAGACAATATTAGAGAAACTCAATCGAAAATATAAAACAGAAAAATTCGAGTCCTTGATGTGACCGTAATATATCTTTTTCAGATTTTTCTGTTTCAGATAGTAATATTTTAAAATATAATAATCAGTAATTGTTGAATGAAACACCAGTATATATTGAATTATTTGGCGGGTATTAGATAAGCCGCCATAGCTCAGTGGTCAGAGCATCCGCCCGGCAATCAGAAGGACACGGGTTCAAGTCCCGTTGGCGGCAAGTATCTTTTCTCGGAAGATTTTTCAATGTAAATGAGTGTTTCAGGCTGACAATTATTACTTATAATAATTGTTACCGTTTGTGCTATGCATAAAAATCTTGTCTTAAATATTAGTTTATAAATTAAAAATAATAATTAATATTTTAATTATGAAGACAATATTAGCAAAACTCAATCGAAAAACTGAAACAGAAAAATTCGAGTCCTTGATGACACCGTATCGTTTTTCTGATTTTTCTATTTCAGATTTTCGATTGAATTTCGCTAATATTGTCTTCATTTTAGTTACGTATGTATAAAAACCGCTGCTTGTTTTATTATTATCATATTTTTGATCATATTTTTATAGACAATATACGTTTTGTTATATTATAATATACAAAACGGGTAAGCAGTTATCATACGAAGGTGTATATTTATGGTTCATAAAAACTAATTTATTCAACGAAGTTATTTTTACCCGTAATTATGCTCAGAATTAAAATAAACAGTGAAATGAATAATTATATTAGAATAATAAAATTATTCTCTTGTAGTTGGATTAAACTAATTTATATCTACGTAAAACAGCGTGCCTATATTTAGTCCGGAAAATTCAGCTAGTCGTGTTAATTATGCTCGATGGACTACGAATGGATAGTCATTATATTAGGTATCATTGGCTAAAGCATTGCGGTCAAACTAGTGAAACCTGCCCTTAGGTGAACAGGCACAAGTTATTTAATTTTTTTTCTTTATTCATAACATAACGCTTCATACGGTTTTTACAGGTTTTTCGAATACCACACTAGGCACATGCCCGTATTATGGTAGTCGAAATATGACGAAATATATAACAAACAACAATTATTACATAAAAAAATTGATAATTGTTGTTTTTTAAATATATAGTTATGTTTTTGGTATACTATGTTTTTTTATTACAGGGAATTCTTTAAGTGGTTTCTCAGTTGTAGATAGCACAAGCATAAACCGACCATATTGTGAACTGTTAATTTCGTTTAAATAAAATAATTAAAAATAGGTAAGTAAATAAATTTGTAAAAAGCATTAACTTTGTGGATCGCCATAATTTACAATAAAAAAACACATAAATTTGTTTAAGACCGCTTTTATTTTAAACACTCTACCGGTTTCAGAAGCACCCTTCCTTCGTCAGGAGAATATTATAACTAAACTATGATACAGAATGTTGACAGATATACAAATTTAGGTGTTTGAGTGGGAGGTAAGCAAAGGGGTGGGGGTAATTGCGGAATTTCCGGAAAGAACAGAACGGTTAATTGGAAAAATATTTAGAATGGGACTGAAAGATAAATTAATTTGGTTATTCAAAACTACTATTCAATAAAATAATGGTTATTATACTTTTTAAGTTTAATTTTTATAGATTATCTTTAAGTATTTAAATATGAAAATTTATTAAGATAATTAGTAATTTTTAAAATCATTATTTTAAAAATTACTAATTATCTTACTAGCATTATTATTTAGGGATTTTAAAAATCCCTAAATAATAATGCTAGTATTTTGAGTAACCAAATTAATTTATCTTTCAGTCCCATTCTAAATATTTTTTCAATTAACCGCTCTGTTCTTTCAGGAAATCCTGCAATTACCCCCACCCCTTTGCTTACCTCCCACTCAAACACCGAAAATTTGTATATCTGTCAACATTCTGTATCATAGTTTAGTTATAATACTCTCCTGATGAAGGAAGGGTGCTTCTGAAACCGGTAGAGTGTTTAAAATAAAAGTGGTCTTAAACAAAGTTATGTGTTTTTTTTATTGTAAGTAAATAAATAATTGAATGACTCTACTTTTGGAGGCAATGAACATGATAATTAATTAGCAAAAGATTTTTTTTTGAATTTGAATAGAGCAGATTAACCTAAACTCATTGAACGTTAAACTATATTTAAAATTTTAATGATTTATTTGTGACAAAAATTTCAATTTGAGCGGTGGGTATGGGTACCGCCGCCCCGGGAACCATTTATTGGATAACCAACACCTCTGCCATAGGTTACCCCGAGTGGTTCATTATGTTTTGTGACTTAGTAGGGGTGCCCAGGTTCATGAGGTGAGGTTTGTCCGGGTCTTGGCGGCAGATGCGTCAGATACCTTTGACATCTCCAGCAGAACTCTCTCAGAATATCGTCTTACGCCGCAGTGGAAGGGATGGATTCATACTTCCATCACTCCTGGACACACTGACCTCCATACTTCTACCCATCTCTCAAACCTTTGAAAGACCACCGTTCAGAATTCAAAGGATCCCCAAGGGATGGGAGGAAGTACCAAGCTATTCAGACCCGGTCCCCAAACACGACTAAAGCCATTTCAAGCAATGTTTCGATTCTGAATGGTGGTCTTTCACCAGGGTGCTAAAATAATCCATTATCATGGAACGTGCCGAAAATTTCACATGAATATTTTATTTTAAATGAATAAATTGTGAAATAATACTTTAATCAGATACAATTTATTGCCCTCGCGGGACCCGAACCCGCGACCTCCGAATTTGTAGCAAAGTATAGTAACCACTCAATCATCGTTGTAATAAAACAAGTTTTAAATTAAAATGATGTTAAAAACAGACGAAACTAAAAATCACACAGTTAAAACACGCTAAACAACTTAGAAAATATTAAAATTTTGCTTCTGTATCAAAGTTTTGATACGTCACCAGGTGTAACCTTCTTATTTCGAATGGAGATTTTTAGGTTAAGCTCCGAAATTTTGACCCGCTTACGTCACCATTGCATCCACCAATCACAGCCCTGCCCGCGAGGGGTGTGGGAGGGAGGGAAAGGGGGGTGCACTGTCACAGACGAGAAAAGTTCGCGGAAGCGTTAACACGCGGGGCGCGGGGCGCGGGGCGGCGGTTTCAACACTAACAAGATCAAACTTGATGATGTGTAAATATGATTAATGAAAAAAGCGCGGAAAATATTTCAAGTAACCAATTGAAGATAAATATAAAACAAACTATTGTAGACGTATGAAAATAATAATAATATTATAACTGTTGGATTGATAATCATTGCATGTTAGACAAGATATTAAAGACGAGAAACAAATTTCAAATATAGAATTAAAACAACTTTCTGGTAAAAAAATATCATATCACAGGTAGGTACTTTATCGCTTGTCTGAATTCATGACACAATCAAGTTTCAATTTTGAAAATGATGATTAAATTTAAAATCAATTGAACCAGAGTTACAATCAGTCACAGACAGATCCACAGACGAAATAAGTATGTTTATCATATTTTACAGATCTGATGTTTTCACGCCTGACTCGATAAAGGTATATCTTAGTGAGACATGCATCGAAAAACCCAATGTAAACATATTTTATACAGATAAATATAACAATCCAGATATTAAACAAACTCAGTTAATATACAAACACTCGTAGGTACATGAAAGTATAAATTTTTTTAAAAGCTCACTCACTGACAAATAACACAAAGAATATAAAAGACATAAAGAGAGACACAATATAATTATTTCAACATGTTTTTTTAGCAATTAATGTAAAGAATAATACTTCCTATGCTTGATAATACTTTGTAGAAAGAGTCTGTTTAAAGAAATAAACTCCCGCGTCGCAGTTTGAATTTTTTCCTGAAAGAGGTTATTCAGTCGGAAGCTTCTCAGGACCATAGCGTGATGCTAACGTCCAACCAGTCTCTTGTTATGTAATGAGTTCTCATCAAATAGCTAGTACTCTTCAGAGTACCTTCTTCAGATTTTTTTTGTAAAAGAAAAGACTTTGAGCGTCCGCTAATGTCGAGTAATTAAAACGAACAAAAAAGTCAGGGTTAGAAAATGACGAACGCACGTAAAGAGAGCACGGAAGTTGAAAAGTACACGGATTAATCCAAATCGAGAAAATAATTAAGAATATTATTTAAAGTTCAAGGCATCTCCCTCGAATTCGCCATGGCAGCGGAGGGCGGCCCGGCTGGGCGGCGTGACGTAAGGCGGCGCGCGCAGGGCGGGCGGGCGGGCGGGCGGGCGGCTCGGGGCAGGGCGGGAGGCGAGCGGGAAGGGCGGGGCGGCCGGCGGGCGGCAGTCCGGGCCGGGAGCCAGGTCGATACGCGTCACGAGCGATCGCTCTTCACGGAGTACAGTGCAAAGCGTGTGTGCCTGTCATCGTGTGTGTTCGGTAGGCGGCGGCGATGGCGTCCCTCTGAGGAGTCATGCGGGCGGGCGGCCTGCTGGCGCTTCTGGTCGCGCTTGCCACGAGGGCCCCGGCGCGCCACACTCCCAAGAGAGGTAGCGGTCCCGCCCACCTCTCTCGCCCCGCTAACCACCTAACTAACCTACCCACAGTACACAGCTACCAACACATGTTTACCGGGCCGGGATTGTTTTCATCATCAGCCATGCCCACGTTTCCGCAGATGTTCTACGCATTACTTCCTCAGACTTACTATTATTATCCCCTCACGTGGACCTCATAATACAGCCTTAAAAACCTTATGTTTCTTAACAGCATTTTAATCGAGACCTTGATTTTGATAGCAATCAATCGAATAATGACTACATATCATATGAGGTTAATTCTGTTTCAAACTCACACGCAAACCTACCTGAATTTTAAACAACAAATTATCAAACAAATTGTGATAATGCTTTCCAAAACATGACCGGTATCATTTGATCAGTTGATAAGCCTTCGAAATTAATCGCTGTCGTTTAAATCCAGTTTCAAATAAGCTTTCCAAACTAAACACCTGAAAGAAAGACTTGGAAGCTTTCCGACAGTGCGTTATCAATTGAAGAGGTTATGTTGAATGTTGATGCCTACGCACCGCTTCTGATTAATGGGGTCTAGTTATCAGGCGTGTTTCACATCAAATACTGAAAAAGATAACTTTATGGTTTTTTCCATCGAATACCGTGCTGCGATAAATATGGATGTTATTCTACGTTAAATTATTATCAATTTTAAAAGTGAGAGGAATAAATTTTCTAAATAACGTTAGATTAAATTAGGTAATTTCAGATTTGTTTAAAATTGCTGCCTCAGAAAAGAAAGTTCCCATCTTATCTTGTTGATTTAAAATGGCTGCGTGTTTCTATTTATATCTGGGATAAAGATAGGCTATCGCAAAATTAAAAGATAATTTATATGTTTTACCGCTCTCTCATAAATATAATCTAATAATAACCCCATGGATATTTACAGTGAATTTAATTACCAGCAATATAAATATAAAGCTTATATTTTAAAACGAACAAATTTGACGATTGAGCTGTCAAAAGTGGTTTGAAAACAGATTGGGACTGGCAGTAGAATTGTAAATAACGTCGTCGCTGGGTTTTTGCCTAGGAGATGCTCCGCTAGCTAGTGACTGGCAGGAGGCTGTAGTACCTACCCAATACCTAGATACAACGCGTGCGCGCCACGAGGGCGCAAAAAGCATGGGTCTATTTTTCTGGGACGCCGGCTACTGTAAATTGGATCACGAACATTTCAGTCAACTTTCAGCAAAATTTCAGCAAACTTTTAAAAATACTTATTTCCATTATATCAAATAAATCAGAATATTTAACGATTCAACGATTTCATTTACCCACGTTAAATTAAAAATTCAAATGAAGACGAAGCACTCATTTAATATGTATTTATTATGAAATAAGAGAATGAAATCACAACAATTTAAAACGCTCTATTTTATATTATTATATTATTTCTTCTGCACTTGAGGAAGGTGTAAATAATTTCATTTTAAACAGAGCATTTTACAAGTTCTTCAGGTACATAGATAAGGTACATATTGAACTGTATACATTAAAATAGTAATACACCATCTAACGTTTGATGTTCAGTTATAATATTTAATACAATCCGTGGAACGTGGGTGTGGTTTTTGTTGTTGTCTGCCTAACATCCCATTGAAATGAGAACTGATACGCTCCATACTCTGTAATATAGAATCTGTATGATAACGGAGTGAGGTTTGATATGAAAATTAAGCAAGTGTGGGCGGGAGAGGGCGATGATATTTTCTTATAAATGTTGTCTTACGTGTGTAGAGAAACTGTACCTTTGTTTTCAGGATAAGCAACGATATTTGTTTAATAAACCGTTTTGGGACGGTTATATTATATAATGCAAATATCATGATAATTTTAATTATTATCTACGAGTATTTTGCAGGTTGTGTGAGTGTTTTTTTTCAGGGCAAAGAACGAGACGGTTTATCGACGATTGTTTATTAATTACAATATTTGAATAATTTGTTTAACGCCGTTTTTGTGAAAAATCCCCTCAAGGGCGCTGTACAAATTTAAAAGAATTCACAGATGCTTATTATTTACAAACAGATGCAGAAAATCTACTTACCTGGCACTCTTTAAAAACAGTTTTATTGGAAAGTGTAAGCGTGGAGAAGATACATTTTGCACGCAGATGGACCAATATTAAAAACACTGCACATTGTCTGATTTTAAAATATTTTTTTAATCCTATTTTACTATTGATATTACGGTGAACGGACAACTGAGAATGAAATCAGCTCAATCCCTCTTTTGAAAAAAAAAAAAAAAAATTTTTACATTAACTCCACACAGGAGGCCCTGAGGAAAATAATTTCCCTCAGGGCCCCTGTCATCTGGGATGCTGTGTGGAGGGTCTTTTTGAGGAGAGGAAGAAATGAACATTGGTCTTGAAGAGACCCTTGTTGTAGGAAGGAGGAAACACAGAGGCCGGCAAATCATTCCACAGCCGAGATGTGAACACAAGAACGAGTCGAAGAAACGACCTGTTCTCATGTGACAAATGTCAACTGTGTACAAATGTTGGGCACGCGTTTGGCGTGAATTCCGACTATGCACCGGTGCCGAAGGGATCAATGATGCTAGTTCCTCGGAGCATCTTCCATTGTAATACCGGTAGAACAAGGATAGCATTCCCACCCGACGCCTGTGCTCTAAAGATTGCAATCCGTCTGTTAAGATGGGAGAATCTATCAAACGGACCGCCCGTTTCTGCACAGATTCGAGGGTATTTTTCAGGTATTTTGGAGCTCCAGACCAGAGGTGGCTGCCAAATTCAACCGTGGGGCGCACTTGTAATTTGTACAGGTTAGCAGTTGTGTACTATTAAAGTATCTGCGGGCCCTGTACAGTACGCCCAGTTTTTGGGAGGCTAACTTTACTCTGGCTTCGATGGAGCCCCCATACCTGAGCTGGTCAATTAGGGTTACACCAAGCATATCAATGGAGGGCCTGTTCGGAAGATTGCTTCCGTTGAAAGAGACTAGATTTTCATTTCGATCGCTTTTAGACGTAATCAGACAAGATTGGGTCTTTGAAACATTAAATTCAACGAGATTATTTTTACCCCAAGAGAAAACACTCTCGAGGTAACCGTTCATTCTTTGCTTCAAAGTCCTACGAGCTGTTGGAGTTTGTGAGCCCTTTGGGGGCTTGCCAAACAAAAAGCTATCATGAACTGTACTGTCATCCGCGTAACAATGAATTGGTGCACATGACAAAAGGTCACATGAAAAGTGACAAAAAATATAAAAAATGGTTAAAGAGGTTAGGTTATGTTATGGGCTATTTTTTTCATTGCTTTTTACAGACTTTTCAGAGTGGTGTTGAGTTGAGTTGATTCTGAGTTGGCATGGAACCTGGTAATACATTTATTAGAAGATTAGGCAAAAGTAGAGGATAAAATTTCATGAGATGAATACTTAAAAAAAAAAAAATTATGAGCGGACACTTATGTGATTTGTGCTTTGTGGTCTTTAAATTTTCGGATTATCAGAGAGTTTAAAAGTTAACAAATGAAAGAAATTAGTAGGTAAGCAAAAAAAAAAAACAAAATAACAGGATAAAACTTTAAGCCTTAAAAAACTGTCTGAAAAAACCTCATGCTTGTGTTAACTAATAAATAAAGTATTTAAAAGAATATAAAGTTTAAATAAAATCGTTTTATATTTTTGCACTAAATTTTACAAATTATATTTATACATTTTTTTCGAAATACTTTACTTAGCAGTAAGATTACCATTGAAAATATTATAGAATACGAATATTATATTCATGAAAATCTAATATAGGATTTTTCTTAGTACTTGATTATAATTGTATTTTATTGATGTCAATCAATAAAATACGTATATTAAAAATAAAATCTTCTCAGAGCCTCAATAAAGATACAAATCATAATTTTATTGTAGGGATGTGTAGAATTTATAACATGTTTCGTTGGTTACGTTTTTTTTTTAAATTTTCATTAGATGACTAAATGAAGTTTCAAGCTCTAGATTCTTAATAAAGCAAACTGAAATTGGAAAACATTAAAAAATATAATCTTAACGAATTAACGTAATACTAGAAAATAAATACACTAAAATTAACTATCAAACAATTTCTGAAAAGGGACATTTCTCCTACTTAGTAAAAGAAAGGAAAATTTGTTCAAAGAAACCGTTAACAAGTGAAATAGAGGATAGTGTCAAGTTTCTTCGCAAAGCGAATAAGGCTGAAATTTAGTCTTTTATTCTGTATCGGAATAATTAAAATGGTATTTCCCAAGAAAATGTAAATAAGATGTCAACTGTTGTTTATAAAAATATTTTCTAATGTGAATTGTTAAAGATCAGGCAGAATTTAGCTGATGCGCTCATATATAGTTTCAATCGTTTATCTCTACAAATGAGAATTCAATAGAGCTTTAAATTGAATTATATTTATAGCATCGATGCCTTATTGTGGAAGTGTATTCCATGCTTCCACTACCTACTCTATTTACAAGGAAGTTTTTTCTAGGATGCAAAAGGTGTCCAGGGAGTTTTTGTATTGTTGGTGAAGATTTCTTGAAATCCAGGTCAACTATAATATACAGATAAAATTTTAAAAGTCTCAATCAAGTCACCCTTTTCTCTTGTTTATTTGAATGTTGACAATTTTAGTTCTTTGATTCTATCTTCACATTATTGGTCTTTCAAAGCTCTTGGTATTTTTGTGAACGTTTCTTTACCCCCTCTTTAAGATCTATATTTTTCGCAAAGCATGGAAGAATAGTTGCTAAAAGCAAGAAAAATAATATAGCAATAACCTCTTTTTTAGCGTGTAATATTTTTATCCGAAAGCCAAACAAACTTGTTAAGGTATAAAAGCAACTATCTCCTGAAAGGGTGGCCATAATATTAATAAGGGTGGATGTTTTTTTAGATTGCAACACACAATTCGCGAACATGGATAAAAGTTTTTTAGAGGCGTGCGTCAGCGCCTCCCTTATCCGCCCCCCTAACCACCCCCTATCCGCCCCCCTACTAGAATGTGTGTCGGTGTTCCCTTCAATATTTTTAACGAGAAAACTTTTTTGGCACTAAGTTTCCAACAAACAAGTCGGCCAGTGAGAAGAGTTTCTTATCCAGTGTTTAATTATTGCCAAAGAGCCTCATAAATGAGAATGAAAATCATCCCCTTAAATTCCACGGAGCTTGGGATAACGACATCAATTTTACTAAGTGACGAATAAAATAAAGCGAGAAATAATGGTTGCTGCAATATTCACTGTCAAATTTATGCTTAGCTTCTCAGAAGCTTTCAATTTGGGGAGGCGGGGATGGGTACCGCCGCCCCGGGAACCATTTATTGGATAACCAACACCCTTACCCCAGGTGATTCGCTACGTTTGTTGACTTAGCATGGGTGCCCTGGTTCATGGAGTGGGGTTTATTATCCGGGTCTTGGCGGCGAATACGTCTGTCCACCTATTGCGCGGCGGGCTGGATCGGGAGAGATTGTTTGAAAAAGACCTAAATTAGATATCTCTAGCCAGACTCTCTCAATCCATCGCCTTTGCACCGCAGTGGGAGGAATGTATTCATACGTCCGTCCCTCCTGGTCACATTGACCCGCAGATTCCTGTCCACCCCTCGCACCCTTTTCCTTCTCAGAATTCCCCCCCTTTCTTTACCTGAAAAGCCCCTCCGAACAGCACGCAAACACAAATACACAAATACTTTAACAGTACACAATTACTGACCCCGTATAAATTGCAAGCGTGCCCCACTGTTGAAGTTAGCAGACACCTGTGGTCTGGAGCCCCATTTCCTTAACAGACCCTTCTTTAGGTGCATAAATGAGCGGTCCGTTAGATAAATTCCCAAACGCTGTCCTTGTTCTACCGGCATTTCAATGAAAGATGCTCCGAAGAATTTGCGTCATTGATCCCTTACGCGAAGGTAAAATAATGAAGTTGAGAATATTTGAAAATACTACATCCAGCAAAAAATATCGTTGCTGATCACTAGGGGGCCTGATCTGACAGCCTCCATGGTCGAGGGGCAAGGATCTTGACTAGCAAATCCTGGCGTACGCAGATAAATTTATTTGGTTAATTTGTGTTTTTTGAAATTTAATCATACAAGGTATATTTGCGCGCGTTTCAGAGTGGCGTTCGACCACCATTCAGAATTGAAATGTTGCTTGAAATTGCTTTAGCCGTGCTTGGTGAGTAGATCTGAATAGCCAGATACTCTCCCACCTTCCTCTGCGCTATCTTCCCGTTCCAACCCACCTTCATTCTCCTTACAACATACCCCAATCGGGGATGCCATATGCCATAGTCTCACTGATTCCAGACGGGAGCAGTTGGGATTCTTGTGAGGTATTGACATAAAAAAGGGGGATACTGAAATTATGTACTTGTTCATTAGGTGAATAATAATCATAATTTTTATTACACCTCAAGAGCGCTATACAATTTATGATGACTTTCTAGGCTCTATCTAATTTTAGGAACAAACATATTCAGAAAACTTACCAGGCAGGTCGCTTCGGATAAACACAATTTTAGCACGCAGAGGAGGATACAATATTAAAAACACTCCACATAGTATGATTAAGATTTTTGTGACAAAATAGTTGATACTACGAATTTATTTGAATTATTTTTTACACAATCACCCCCTTCAAAAATCGGGCGCATTTTGTCAGAAGGTAAAAATATTTCCACTCTGCAATAAAATCCAAATAAATGGAATATTTGTGAACATATCCGAAAACTATACCAAAAGTAGTACGCTTTCAAAAAAAATATATAATAAAAAATAAGACATGACATTCCAAGCGGAAAGGGCTGTCAATAGAGTTAGGCACAATTTTGTTTTCCTTGTACAAAAGTTTTATTTTCCATGTACTAGCTTCTTCTTTAAAAAATTTCTGTACCGATATGCAATTTCTATAACTCCACTGTACAATATAGATATTATTAAATAAAAAAAAGTACATTTGTTACTTAATTTTTTTTAATTTTTTGCTACCGGTTTCGACACAAACTGACTGAAATATTCAAACAAACATGATTAGATAGTTTTAAGTTTGCTAGTGAATGACACGGATGTGTTGAAATCGGGAGCAAAAAATGAAGAAAAAAATGAAGTAACAAATGTACTGTTATGAAGCAGTGTTGAAATTATTACCTTTTCTCATTTTAAAATATGAACACTGCTTTATAACATCGATCGTAGCCGCACGAACTATTCAGTTCATTAATTTACGATGTTTTATCAACGGGATGACTGGCAACACGAGTCGTCATAGAGGAGGCTTTTTCTTTCCGGGTCCGGTAATAAAACCTACTCTCGCTGGCATGGTCCTTTGGGCAAGATCATGGTGGAGACAGACAAATAGATTTAATTAAATATAAGGGACGAAGTTATAAAATTCAGTCGGTTGGCGCGTTAAAATAATGTGAAACGATCTCTGATACGAGATGTTAAAGTGCATCGAAGTATGTAATCAATAATGTCGCGAAATTGGATTCCGCGGTATATCGAAATATTCGAGAAGTTTACTGAAATTATCATGGTGATCGATGATGGTTTAACGCTACACGGGCCGCGCCAGGGTGTATTTGTCGGGTGCCGACAATAAGATCGACTCATTTATCGCGTGGAGTATTAAAATCACGCTCACCGGCTTGTATTAACAACTACATGAACGGTAATACTATCAGTCCCACTTGCTTGATATGAAAGCCCCGTAACATCATCTCCGGAATTCCACTTCCCTTGGAGCCCTGCTTTGCTGCGAAGGTGTCGGGAGGATGCCGTTCTTGCTGATCATCCTGTGGCGATCCACGAGACGTGGATTAGCTAGAAGTCGTGCTGGTCATCCTGTGGCGATCCACGAGACGAGGATCGGCTAGAAGTCTTGCTGGTCATCCTGTTGCGATACCTGAGACGCGGATCGGCTAGGAATAGTGGTGAATTTAGCTAGTTATTCTAATATCAATCGGTCCCCGAGGGTGAGTAGTTCTGTTAATTTATTGTAACCTGTCACTATTGAAACAATACACGTTTTTTACATTTAAGTTACAAATGAGATATATGTTATTATTTAATACCCTAATAAGCTGGAGATCACATACATTTGGCTCACCCTTGAGATGGAGTTCATGATTCTACCCACCACGGGCATAATTCTGCATAAATGGCAGTTGGTTTCGGTTTAACCGTAAAGTTCGTGGTAAAAACCTGACACAAAGAGAATTATACCCACCTACACACAACCCCTAATTACAGCGTAACAGTACATATGTTACGTAGTTAATGCCCAAAAAATACAAAAAAAGTGTTAGGCACCATATTAAAACTTTCGTAAGATTTGTAGAACGTCTGGTTTACAGGCTAATCTATTTGATACCTCAAGTAAGTCCGTACGGTGCACGGATATAAACCAAGGATATGTTTCTTGCGTCAGATTGAGATTTTTTTTCTGGATATCTTTTAGTATATTTACGTATTATTTAGTTTGGTACGGAGTTCATACATCACCAGCATACTCGACACCTCTTCTTATAATTTTATCGAACATGGCTATCATTGCATCAAGTTCATTAAACTATTTGAAAGTCATATCTTGTACGACATTAAAATCAGTAAAAAAAAATTACTAATTAAAATTGAGATTAAACATTCAACCTCTCAGGTCAGCATCGTATTTTGTCAGAGGGTCTAAATATCTCCGTTTTGTAATAAAATTCAAATCAAGTGAATATTTCTAAATGCATCCAAAAACTAAAAACTGTTTTGGAAATGCGATGAAATACGCTTTCAAATTGTATAATTTACATGCACAGGCAAGAAAGTTTAAAAAATGGTTCACCTTACGATTTTTCTAACTAAAATCACTTATAATATATTTTTTTATAATTTATTACGCAAATGAATTATAAATCGTTACTCGCTTTAAAAATAACCAATAAAAAAAACTTTTTTTTTCAAATTGCGGTCGGAAACCATGAATTTATAAAGGAAAACATTTGAATTATTTTGCGGTTATCTTTTGAATTTGAGTACAATGCGTATTTTATCTATTACACCGTTTAAATCATTTTTCTAACCGTGATAGTAAGTGAGATACAACGATTTCTATGAGATCTGTTTGAGTTGTTCCGAAAACCGAACAAATAGACCTAAAGGGTTAAGTTTTATGCAAAAAAGAAATCTCACGTTACTCGTGTTCAACCAAACGAAATAGGTGCATCTGATATTTTCTGACATTACTCCAAAGCCATAAAACATCCTGTTTTAGCATAAAAATGTGTAAACAACCGCAAAAAACACCACATGCACGTTAAAATAAAGGTTCTTGCCGTTGCTTCGTTCACCCTTTTATGATATTAAATTACTTGTATTCCAGTCGGATAAAGGATGCGGATATTGTAGAGAGGATGGAGGCAGGAGCCAACTTATGGAATAAGTCGTAAAAACAGGAGGAAACATATCACGAGACATTTTATTCAATATCCGGCCTGTCATACGCCCAGGCAGCAGGGAAACATCAAATGTAAAAAAATCATTATGGGCTCGCTCAGTTGAAAGGGCGATAAAGGGATTTTCCAGGAAAATCTCGCCAAGGAAGGAAACAAGAGGAGTTTATATTGAATACGCTGATTTCTAGATAGATTGATTTATCAAGCAGGAAATGAGGCGGAATATGGATTACATGCCGACGGGGAGTTGTGCGCTAGCGTCATACCGTATATTTTCAGATTTTCAGAGTTTTCCGAAAAAAAACCCTTTGTTACATTTCACATTATTCCAGTTTTATTTCAGATTTTTTAATGTTTTTTTTTTACAATAACCTCACTCAGGAGGTTCTGAGGAAAATAATTTCCTTCTGACCCTACGTCATTTTTGGGGATGCTATGTGGAAGGTTTTTTTATGGAAAGGAAGGAGTTAACCTGGGTCTTGAAGATATCCAAGTTGTATGAGGGATGAAACACAGAGGCCCGCAAATCGTTCCACAGCCAAGCCGTTGAACTCAAAAACGAGCCGTAGAAACTAGCCGTACTCATGCGAAAAATGTCAACTGTGTATAAATATTGGACGCGTGTTTGGAATGTTTCTGGCTGACTGTGCACGGGTGCCGAAGAAATCAATGACTCTGGTTCCTAAGAGAATTTTCCATCGAAATATCGGTAGAACGATGACATCATTCCCACCCTCCCGTGCTTTAAAGATTGCAATCCGTTTGTTAAGACATGTGAATATATTAAACGGACCGCCCGTTTCTGTAAAGTCAGGAGTTTTTTTCAGTTATTTTCGGCTAGACCAGAGGTGGCTGCCAAATTCAATAATGGGGCGCACTTGCGATTTGTACAATATTTATTTATTTATTTATTTATTTACTATAGATAGATACAAAAGAAAGTACAAAATACATATTAGGAAGCTTTGCCTGTCCAACTAGGAAAGTTTCCCGTACCAGGACAGACAAATTTACAGGTTTAGTTCATATTATACATTACATAATTACATAACAAAAAAAAATAGAAAAAGAACCTGGTAGCATATAGTATATTCGGATTTGCCTAATTAACCTGATAACATATAATGTATTCAGATTTACAGTGTATGAGATAAGTAGGTAAGTTAGTAGCATTGAAAAGTCAAAAAGTGTAAACCAAGTATTTGATAACAAGTTGGAGGAATTACAACAAGATTCACAGTATAGAGAGATGAAGTTGTGTTTAAAAGTGATAATAATACAAAGTTCACTTATAAGAGAAATACATTAAAATTTACAATATTAGATATAATTTATGTATGTAATAATATATTTTAAGTTGTTTTTTTTTAAATTTATTTATGCGCTGTAACTAATATGTAAACAATTATGTGCGAACATGATTATCTTTACTGATTTTAAAACATGTTTTCAGTACATTTTATATTATACGACAATACGAATATCCACCGCGCTCATGTCTTGTACTACTCCTGCTAAAATACGAAAACAATAATTATGAATTACTAGTGCTACTTTGGTAAAGGTATAAGTAGTGAAATTGGTGCATTATTTCGTATGTCATACAAGTTGTGTTAAGTATTGTTTATTTATTATAAATCATCACCGTTATAAGGTACCAAGATTCACACAGCTAGTCTTGATGTTAGTGAGCGACGTGAGTATGTTACGCCTTACGTGAAGTACTAACAGTGAAATAGCGAACAGTATTCAGGGGCACAAGGTTAGCAGTTGTGTACTATTAAAGTATCTGCGGGCTCTGTACAGTACGCCCAGCTGCTGACAGTCTAACTTCATTTTGGCGTCGGTTGAGTCATCGTACCTGAGCCGGTAACTCAGAGTTATACCGAGCATGTCAATGGAAGGCCTGTGTTGGTTGGTTTATTTAAAAGCACAGCTTGAAATAAAGCCCACAAATCTACACTTATTACACGACAGTTCTCTGCTAGGTTAATTTTAGGGTAATTTATTTTGCTGTATCTTTGAATTATATGTGTGTAAATTTATGTTAGTACATATTATTATACATATATTTGAATTTTATACCGCACAAGAATCTCAACTGCTCCGGTCTGGAGCCAGTGCGACTATGGCATCCCCAATTGGGGTAGTGGGGAGGGGAAGGAGGTGGGGAAGAGGAAGGTTGGGAAGTACCTGGCTATTCAGATCTGGTCACTAAACACGGCTAATGCCATTTTCAAGTAACGTTTCAATTCTGAATGGTGGTCTTACACCAGGGCGATACTGATAGTATCTTCCACTCTGAAACACGCCGCAAATATACTATATATTATTTTAAATGAATTAATTGTGAAATAACACCAATTAATCAAATAAAATTTATTTGCGCATGCCGGGTTCGAACCCGCGACCTCCGGATTGTGAGTCAAGAGTCTTACCCACTGGACTACGGAGGTCGTCAAAATAAAGAATTGATGATAAAGAACAGTGAACTACGAATTGTGGGCGAAAATTGTGGTCCAAAAATTGTGGATTGTTTCAAAAATCTAGGTACGTTTGTTCACAAGCATGTGAGTGAGTTTCAGTAACACGAAAAATACCTGACATATATTTTTTAATTTTCACATAGTGAAGTGTCTGCTAATTTTACAGTTCCGCTAAGATTATTTGTGACACTGATTCGTCCCTTTTTGGTATCATCAATTATGGCCTAAAACTTATCTCGAAGAAACAGTTTGATAAATCCTTTCAAGGGGTAATCTTTCATTATACTTTTCTGAATGAATATTTTGAAAACTTAATATGTATATATTGCCATGTTTTTGTTGTTACTGCAGAAGACGACGTTGAAATTATTATAGTCTAGTTATTACGAATAGACATGCGTAGATTATGCAATCAAAAATAAAAAAAGGTCATTTGTCTACTGTGACATTTTTGAGATAAGTGAAATATGTATATTTCTCATAACACAATAAAAATAAATAATAATAACAAAAGGTTCCATGACAACTCAGAATCATGCAACTTTAACACTCCGTTAAAAAGTCATTAAAGTTATGAACTTTTTTTTTGAAAACAAGCCGAGACCGAGACCGAGAATAAATTAAAATCTCGGCCGAGACCGAGAGCTGAGACCGAGGATAGATAAATTGAGAAAAAAAATGAATATGCTCCATTTTTGCATAATATAGTACCTATATTTAAGAATGTAATAATAATTTCTTTTAAATTGTTTTAATAATCAAAGTTGTAGCACATAAAAAGCAATTTTTCTGCGTTTTCACCCTTCAAAGTGTGTCGTATAATTGACCATTTCTGCTAAAGAGCTGTTCACTAGCTACACTAGTAGGCAGTGCTGATAAATACTCAAAAATATTTCCATTTCTTTGCAGTCTTGAAGCTCGCTACCAGCCGACCAATCATAATCGACAACTCTCTCACGCACTGACACTAAGTGACGAATGTGGACGCGCGCGGTAGATTTGAATCCCATTATCTTAAACCGTACCTACCATAGACATCCAAATGACTAGACAAGCAGTTACGGGTGAGGGGTCAAACCAAACCATGGAGGGGGAAGAGGGGAAAGATGACTGTGATTCGTTATACAATCAATCTGACAGTAAATAGGCATCTCGCATTACAATATCACCATTTAGTTCTTAAAAGCAAAATCTGTTTTGAATGAATAGACCTTTTTACATGGGAGCGCGAATTGCTTGCCACGATAATAACATATTTGCTAAGGTCAAATGCTCGCCTCAAAAAGACTCGCCTCAATACACATAGCAATATTTTGTTGCCGTGTTTAGTTAAAACACTATTACAAATGTTTCATAATTTACTTACCCCTGTAACTACCGATGAGCACACTGGAGAACCGGCCACATTCGCTATGTGCACATTGATATGTAGATATATTGTATAGAATACGCTACTGTTTTGGCGTTGTATTTCGTTAAATGTATGGATGTTACCTTCTAGCTGTTCACGGCAAGAATGATGACGTCACACATTTTAGATTCAAGCGAGGCTCTATCCCCTCCCCATGGAGCGAGCCGGTTCCAAGGAGGTGCTTCAGCCGGCGCCATGTGGAGGGGGAAATAATACGTTTTTATCACTTAGGGCAGGTCCATGTATATTCATATGTCCGTGGTACCTACTTATTTTTGATTTTTCGCCGAGAACCGAGACAGAGTTCTCGGTAGAATTTGTAGCCGAGAATGCCGAGACCGAGATCTCGGTCGATCTTTATTAAATAAGTCCAAACTCATTGTTTTGGAAGAGTGCCGGTAGCCGCAGAAATATCGTCTAGTTCAAGCGATGATGCAATTTTATATTCTTTTATCTTCCTGTTATTAGTACATTTTGATATCCATGTTTTCTTTACATCCATCTCACTAATTTCTTCTTCCAGCTCTTTTAAAATATCCATTACAATCAGCTTAATTAGCCTATTCACTTTGTTGCGTTGCAACTCGTTCATCTTCCAATGCGCCACTCACTAATGTACTCTACTCGACCGTAATGTGAACGTTTTTCGGTGGCGAGTCAACCAAGCTCTAATTAACATGTTATTCTCACATAAGTAAATGTCACCTTCACATTAGAGAAATTAATTTTTCGGTTTTTAAGCTTGTTGCGCTTTCTTCTTCTTTAGCCAGCGTTCCATCATCAGGGCAAACGTCAGATAATTAACACTGTCCTAACATTGGCCTACGAAGGAGATACCGACCCGGCAAAATAACCTAAAAAGTATTCACATTATTGGCCGTAAAAATATCAAATAAACACAAGACACGGAATTATTTGGTCTGACTATGAACTTTCCCAAAAAGGCCTTGAACTCACAAGTCTTATGAAAAAAAGGAGCAGAATTTCACTATCTTCGATGAATGTTTATCAAACTGAACCAAATCGGCTTAAAGATAATGAAATACATTTATGATCGGAAGGCTTATAATATAAGCCCAATACGATAACTTTCAAAAGAGCAGAAAACAAAAGTGATCAAACAAATGAATTGTGAACTGATGTTTTTAGTTTAATAGAATATTAGGTAATGTTGTACTTATCAAACTACTTGAATAATTTACTATACTTATTAATGGTAAAAAAATATTCTTGAAGTTATTAATACGTTGAATATATACAAGCTGGCTTTAAATACCCAAAAATACATATTAATAACATGCGATTGGGTACCTAACTGAAAAAGTTTCCCTTTATGAGCTTCAAGGGAAACGGCTGCGCGGCATTTGTCATACAAAACTTAAAATTAGATTTGGAGTCAAATACCCAACATAATTTTTAAATGAAAGGTATAGCAAATATCTAGTATGGATTAGGCCATTAACGAAATGAATTAATGAAAATTAAAAAAAAAGATAATTTTACTCTACTGTATAATTATAAAGAAATATGAATTAAAAAACTAAAATTGCTTAAAAGGCATTTTAATTGAGGTAAATTTAAATTTAAAACGGCGAATTCATGTTAGAACTCAAATTTGTCGCACATGAATTAAAATTTACCAAAATTACGCAAAGAATGCCCCGTTTTGAAGTTTTATTTTTTATTTTATATTTCATTATATTTACAATAATCACAAATAATTATCGTTAGCTCACAATAATGTCTTGCCCCTATTACCAAGAAAAGTTAAATTCGTTAATAGCCTCTATTTTATAATTTAAACGAAAGTTTTTACCATTATAATATGCAAAAATTGTTAAAATTTCTGCTTTTTAGGAACAATGGCTGCGCGGCCTTTTTCATACAAAACTCAAATTTGGATTTAAGACCAAAATACCCAACTAAACCGAGTAATTGTTTATTTAATAATAAAGATACAGCAAATATCTCGTACGGAGTGAGCTATTTTATTTATATGTGTTGAAAATTATAAAATAATGACCATCAAAGAATGGGGTATTTCATTACTTTATTAACAACTTTAGTATTTTTTGTTAGTTAATAGTTATTCTAAAAAACTTGATCTCACTCTTGGAAAAATAAGTATATATTATTTGTTGAGTTGAAATTTTAATTTAGGTAATTTTTAATATTCGAGCGACCCGTTTATTCAAATATTATACTTAAGCAGATCACGACACTCGAGTTTTATACAAAAGTTTACAAAATTTTTGAACCTTTATATAATAAGTACTATTTTTAAATTTATAATTTTTTTAACCTCAAACAAGCTTAGGGTTAGTAAAAAACAAATTTAACACGTTTAGAAACAATAAAACTATAATTGGGATCTTTACAATAATTTATGAACAAGTTTTGCAAATCACCGGAACAGCGGGAATCATATTTAGACACAACATTAAATTAACGATGTCACAAGGCGTATTACACGATTATGTTGTCACATCGGAAGGCCTATTACATGAGCGGCTGCACTAACCCCAAAACCTTCCCCATACCTCCTACCCCTGCAAAAGAGCAGCTACCAATAAGGGCAATAAATAATAAGTACCACTGAAAAACTAACTCTAGATAGCACTTAAAATCTTAAGTTAATAATAATTGGATAGCACCGTTTTGTGAAAAATAACCTCAAGGACGCTTTAACGCGACACAAGATTTAAAATTTAGACAAAATGTACTTATTGTAAAACGCAAGTTTTTTTGAAGCCCATTATAACACTGTTGATTAATTTGAAACCGTCGATGTATGGTCATTGTAAGTATATGTTTTGTTTAAGTTGTTAATCATTTCCTAATGTTCGCTTTCACAAATCACATTGAGCGATCGTTAAGGGCCCACAACCCGAATTTCTACCGATTTCTCACATATCTCTCTTAAACATTTGAAGTTTTTAAGCTCTTTAAAAAATGTATGTTATTTTTGAAGATAATATCTAGATGCTGCCCGCGCCGAAACGCAAATTATTTGAAATTCCCTCGATGGAAAAAAATCGCAAAGTATGCTCCAAAATTTTTTAAAAACAAGTCTGTTTCTATTATCTTATAAATTATATTTGTGAAAAAATTCACAATGTTTCTTTAAATTATACTTAAGATGCTCCCCGCGAGGTTTTTGCTCTATTTTAAACGAATCGTGTTTGAATTGTATAAATCAGTATGTATCTTACCTTAAATATTCTTATGTTATAATTAAATATTCTTATGTATGATACTCATTTATGTACCTCTACGCCTGTCTCAACACAGGTATACCCTAGTGAGACAGGCATCGAATAATGTAATGCAAACATACCTTATATAGATAAATAAATAAATAATAAATTAAACATTTTCGCAATTATCGCATCGATTTTGTCGCTGTAAATGTTAGCGCGCTCCTCTAACTAACTCGTAAATTCGTATCTCTCCATCTTCTCCCTTTCGAGCCCGGTTGTGGAGCCTTAAGTAAAGTGCAAAGTTCCACAACACATTATTCTAAAAGTTTTGCTTAAATAAATCAACTATGTATATATTATTAGAAATTATATGAACGTCCATTTAAAAATCATGAAGTGATCTGAGGAAACATTTTAGTTATTTTTATATATTTAATTCTAAGAAACGAATAGCTTTCATAATGTAAAGATAATACAAATAAGCAAGGTTAAGTCTTAAGTTTTTACACTGCGCACTTTCGAGGAATTCCTAGTTAGTTTTGCACGCGGGTAATTAAAACAATCGTTTTGTCCGTTTGGTCTTGACGGTACGTTGATTTTAGAATTAGTAAGCTCAGGCAAATCCAGGCCATTTCCAGAACTATTCCTACCATTCATTGGTAATGCCGCTTGGAAAAATGTGTCCTGATATAATTTTTTTTAAAATTAAAAGTTCAAAAATTAAAATGTTATTACTAAATATAGTTGATATTTTTGTTATTGGTTACGTTAACTGTAAAAAAAAAGTAAAGGAATATTATGATTTTATAGATATAAATATCTCATTATCTTATATGTAAAAATCTCGTGACACGGTGTTTGTGGTCGCACTCCTCCGAAACAGCTTGACCGATTTTTATGAAATTTTTTAAGTGTATTTGGTAGGTATGAGAATAGGTTTTAAATTATATTTCATACCATTAGGTAATTAAAAAGTGTCCCTTCCCAGAAAAAAATCTTATTTTTTGACAAATTTTTATTTTTGTATTTTTTTTATTTGGCATTGAAAAATACATATAACCCTAAATTTTAACCCTCCTATCCCCACCTTCCCATTTTTTAATCGCGATTTTAGTATTTTTGTATGAACAAATTTAACCGTCTTTTGTATTTCAAACAGAACGAAATTATTTATGTTGTTGAATGACAGATGGCGCTACGTCCACCTCATCGAACTTTCATCCACACATGCGCAAGACATTCACGAGAAGCGTCGCGTCATTTTGATACGTCATTCGGCATCATGTTCTCGCGTGGTCAAACCATCGAGCTTATTTGTGTTGGCTAAAGACGAACTGACAAAAAATATCGTACCAATTGATCTTCGAAATTCATATTGATTTTATTTATTTCATTTTCTTATTTTAATTGGTGTTTTTTGCTTTTATCGGCGGTCAACGTCTACAGCGCTCCATTCCTCTTTCTGTCATAGCTCCCATCCCCACACACTTAAAATACATTCGTTATTTTTCATTTAACAACTAAAATATTCACTAGAAATAATTTATATGGCAGAACAACGTTTGCCTGGTCAGCTTGTAAAACATATATTTTTTTAGGAAAATTACATTTCTCATAAAATCAGGATTCCATGTCAGTTCATCTCCCGACAATTGGGTCCCCGGCCTACTTTTATACAATACGCGGTCGGTTTAGGGAAAATACGGTATATCTACTTACAAAATATAGCTAAATGTCCCCGAATGGGTATGCAAAGAGGGTGTTCCGCTAAATAACAAACATAACATCATGTTTTCATTTAAATTTTACATGTCTATATACCAGCGTAAAGGTAAACAAAATCGTCACTTTAAATAAATTTGTTTGATATCCATACCAACTTATTATAAAGGTATTTTCGAGGTCTATTTTAGGTTTGAGACTGATAAATATTGCATAAAAATTATAATTTTATAATTAAGAATTATAATTTCGGGGGGCCAACTATCAGGAGATCAACTATCGCGTCACCAAAATCAGCCTATTTGCTTGGAGTTATAGTTATTATTATTATTTATTTATTTGACATAATATATAAGATTTTTAAATACAATTCAGCAATGTCGGCCTCACTGGGTAGCTCACCTGTGCTGAGGCCTCCATTTTATAAAACAAAAATTTACACATATTACATAAAAAATAATATAAAAATAATGCTGCATAAAAAAAAAGCTAAAATTAATCTAAAAATAAAAAATTATAATTTAGGTCAAATGTATTTTTTTTAATGATGTGTATTTATTTTTATGTGTTACGTGTATGTGTTTTATTCTTATTATGTAATGAGATTTTGGAAATATTGTCTTTTTTGTTCTTTAATCCAATTTTTAATTTTGAGTATGAATTTATTTTTGTTTTCTTCTATTTTATTTTCAAGTGTAAGACCGTTGAATGCTTTTATAGCATGATATTTATAGTGCCTTTTTCCAAAGCTTGTGTTCACTGTCGGAGTTTTAATGTTATTTTTGTACGATTGTCTTACTGGTCTGTTAGTGATATTTTGAGATTGTTGAAATTTGGTTTTTTGGTCGAAAATGTAGTTTAGTAGAGTTTTAACGTATAATTGGCATATGTCTAGTACGTCACAACTTTTGAATATTTAGTCTGTATCAGTTAGTCTATGTTTTTTAAGAATTACCTTTAAGATCGTTTATCTAAGTGAACGATAGCTGATTTTGTTGCTCCTCCCCAGACAATTATTCCATATTCTATTATTGATTGACAAAGTGCAAAATATATTGTTTTCATTTGTTTTATTTTATATATAAAAAAATAAAACAAATGAAAACAAAAAATTAAAAAGTTGAAATAAAAAAGTTCATCGTAAGTCGTTATTTTTTACCGTCACAATAATTTCGTAATTTAAGTAATTTCGTTATCTTCTGCAACGCGTCTCAAAGCTTTTCCGGTCAAACTACCTTTGAATTTCGGGCGCATTTCGTACGCTTTCAAATATTATTATTAGGAATAAAAATGTAACGTTTTTTTTTAACGCAAACTTTAAAGAGTTTTTAAAATGGCTCGTCTTTATATTTTTTAACTAAAATTACTGGTAATGGAAAAAAACAAACATTTTAGTATATAAATGAATTATAAACGATACTGTAACTTCACTTTTTTTCGTAGGTACCCACAAAGTTTCATGTCATTTCTGAAATTGCGATCGGAAACTTTGGTTTCATTAAGGTCTACATTTTACTTCTTTTGTGGATAAGTTTGTATTTGTATATAAAGCGTGGTGTTTTCTCTTTCTGAAACCGTTTATATCACATTTCTCACTATGATAGTAAGGGAGACATCGATTTGTATGAGATCTATAAAAGTAGTTACCAAAAGCGAACAAATTAGCCTGACGGGTTAAACAGACTGATAAAGACATTTAACATCTCGATCTTCGAATAATTCCTTAGCTCAATACATCACAAAGGCAAGGCGAGAAATGCATCTTGTTTGTGATCAGTTTTAGGAGTCTCAAGCCATCAGGTTACAGCAACTATTGTCTTGGACGTCACATCGCTTGACTGGGTTTGAAGGGCTTATTGACCGGACCTGAAATGCCAACTTCTGACATTTCAGCAACGGCATTTTGAATCGGGATTATGCAAACGTATTCTGTTATATTATTAGACCTTATCGCTCCAATATTATAGCAGGAATCCATCTTGCACAGCTTAGATTTTGATATACACGAGTACTTGTATTCAGTGCAGCGTGGATTTGGAGTTTTAAATTAAGACTATAAGGGCTCGCTAAGAAAAAATATTATGAAGCCAAATTTCATATTAATTATGTAAGGCCAAGAAGAATTTTTTTTTTCTTTATCGTTGATGCTTTTGAGTTAAAATACGATTTCAGCGTGGGAGATACTTCCATTATCGCCCTGGTGTAACACCATCATTCGGAATTGAAACGTTACTTGCACGGCTTTAGCAGTTTGGTGATTAGATCTGAATAGTCAGGTACATTGTCAACGTCTGCTTCCCCTCCCCACTACCTTCAGCCTCACAACATACCAAAATTGGTCTCACTGGCCCCAGACGGTTGGGAGATGTTGGGACTCTCAGATAAAATTAGTTATATATAAGCGAGTAGTAAACTTAAGGGATAAGCCGACTGCACATTTAAGTATGTCGCATTTTGTTATTCAGCCGTACAGCGTCGCCGCGTGCTCCATCGGGGAGTCGGAATTATTGTTAGTAAAAATATTTGCATAGCTGATTTTCACTCAAGACGCCTGCAGATATATAAGTATATCGACTTTTGTTGTACGGCCGTCTATCGTCTTCGCATATTTAGTTGAAGAAATAATCTTTTAGGAGATCAACTGGCAGAGGGATGAACTGAACGCTGTTATGCAGAAAGCAGCCAGCCATAAAAAACTCAAACGGAGATACGAGCACTTTTGTCTAAAGATTTAATAATCAAATCTACATAACACCTAGGATGTTTTTTACTTCTAAATATTATAAATAATATGTAGATACCGAATTCTTATAACTTTAAAGTGGTTTTAAGGGTGGGTTTTTAGAGATATTGGTGTTTTATAAGGTCTGGCTGCTTTCTGTACAATACATTATTGAGAATGTAAGCTCAGCAATCAACCGTTCGGCTTTATTTTGCGAAATACGCATTCCGTAGAAAACAGCCAGAGCTACTAAATATATGATATTAAGTTAAATTATTTAACTTAAAATCGATAGTTATATAGGATATTACTATTATATCCAATTAGTAATTTTATATTCCGAGGAATTTTTAATATCTCAAGGAAATATAAATTTTTAAACTTTAATACGTAATACTTTGTGAAACATAATATACATAGATATTATTATTTATTTTATATTCACTATGGGTTTTTATAACCATCTACTACAAATCAATGCTTGTGGTCATGCTTATAACATCTTTGCATTTAATTTACGTAAATAAAATAAATATTTCAAAAAATTATTTTATATTTAGAGATTTTTTTTATTATCAAATATCATTAAAAAAACTTGATATTTATCATTTCGTTTATTAACATGTTATAATAAAAATGTTGCGTAATTTTCAAAAGGAGATGTATGCTGATTTTTTTTTTACTGATTTTTGCCTCTCTCTATTTTTTTATGTGGACTTTTGTTTTTTTTTAATTTTATATTCATTCTTCGTTGTTTTTTATTTTTATTTAATTTACTATAAATATTTTATTTCCATGCGTTAAAATAATGTTACACGATAGGTTCAGTTCCTAAATATTAAAATTAATATAAGTAGATTGTTATTAGAACCGGCTAACAAATACTGTCTAGCAGTCTTCATTGAATTTATGTAATATTAATTTTGTTGAACTTCATTAAATTTATGTAATATTATTACATACTTAAAATTATTGATTTTTTCCAAAAAAACAAGTTATTATTATAACGCGAGAGCGCTTTCTGTAGATCGCCACTTGAAAGTTTCGGTACAAACGCTATAGTGTAGAAAACAGACATGCGCCGTGACCGTTTTCTGCAGATCAGGTAAACGTCATTGTTAAAATGTTAGTTATACCGACAAAATCGACCAGTTGTCTCTGGCTGTTTTCTGCTGAATATGATTGCCGTGGGCGCTTTCTGCAGGTTGTTCAACGATGTTTTCGTGATCAGCAAATATTTAGGAAGTCGATTACTATGAATTTTTGTATGAAAGGGGCCTGGCTAGTTTTAATAGAACATAGAATTGACGTTTCTCCGTCGGATTACAACAATAACTCATTTTTGCCAAAATTGTGGCCTGGCTGCTTTCTGCATAACTACGTTCAACTGTCAGACGGGTCAACCGTCCGCCGGATCAACTGTCATGGAACCATATTATGTGCCTTATATATAGGCAGTTTTTTTTTGTATTTCTAATTATTATTCTTATCATTCCTTAAGGGAAAACTTAAAATAATTCACAATCTGCTCGTTCATAAATAGCGGTCATTTAATTATTTTAGCAAAAACCCCTTCAGCAAGTTACGCTCTAATATATTAAGATGAATTGGCTGTTTGCGACCGTGCATCACAAAAATGAATAAATAGTTTTGTCCATATAAAAACTCAATTCTTCCAACAAAGGCATGAAAATACAATATTGAATTGAGTGACCACTTCAATATTGTATTTCCTGAACGAAATGAGTTTTTATACGAACAAAACTATTTATTTATAATCATAATACGTACGTATGGGCTCAAACAAATAATTCATCTTAATATTTTAAAGCACAACTTGCAAAAAATGTTTTGCAAGTTGTGCTTGCAAATAATTAAATGAGCACCTTTTACGAAAGAGCAAATTATGAATTCTTTTAAGTTGATCCTTAAAAGTTTTGTTTTTAATGCACGAGTTTTTTTTTAGTTGTTTTAAAATGTCGAATTAGTTTCAATTTAATTTAATTTTTTTCATTACACTTAATTATACTTATTTGTTATGACTATGACGTTATTCTCAGGCTTATAATGTACTTGACTAGCTAGGATTGAAAATAAATATTGGTTGTAGAAGAGAACATGAAATTAAACAGTGAGAGCCCGGCCAATGTCCACCGTCCAGGAATAGTTAGTCCGTGTCTTATTGATTCGAATCAATCGGTTCAGGCTTTGGTTAAAGTTAGCGAATGCAGCTCTTTGGTGTGCGGTATGCAAAGCGACGAGGCGACGGTGATTCCCCGCGCAGCACAGGGCGGGCGGCGCGGCGTGGGCGGGGGCGCTAGCATCTGATTGATCTGTCAATACTCAACATTGCGTGGGGAATTCAACAGCAGCCTTGATTGTTGACTACGGTAATTGTTGCTTTTATTGCAGAGGGGTGTAGAGTAAAGTGCTGCGTGGAATTACAAAACTCAATGTATTATTATTGAGAGAGCTTTACATATTTAAATAGAGGCTTTTGTAATTACCGATATAATTAGACGATTCACGGTTACGGTACCGTGACAGCAAAAAAGGCAATAAACATATGTTCCTTATCACTATAATGCTGCAGCTCCTTTTTACACACTAAATAACGGTGAGACAACATATGAGATACGCAAAATAAGTGTGTCTGTTTCTTCCAAAGTGCAACTATTTTCCTTTGGAGGAAAAAATATATCTTATTACGGCTTGGCCACGGCAACGGGAATTGCGTTTCATTTTCTTTATGTACGAGGGAGATGTATCGTAATGATTATGTGTTTTCTTTTATTTCATACGTTCACCGTTTGTCTCATTTTCGACTGTTGTTATTTAGTGTGTAAGAAAGAGCAAAACACTTCAATGTTTTTCTTGTATCTATGTATATTCCATATTATATAGTCATAGAGACGTCACGGTGCGGTAGGGATGTCGAAAGTGAAAAAAATATCGATATATCGATATTTATTAAAATATCAATATCGACGTCGATATATCGAGGAAAAAATATCGATATATCGGTCAAATTTTCAAGAGATTTGCGTTTTTAAAATAATAGTGTATTCAGCTCAATATTATCAATAGTAATTTTTGTACACAATTTGCTTTTTTTAATGTACAAAAATCTCAATTAAAATGAAGGTATTTTTATCACTATTCATTTTTATTACGTAATAATTACAAAAATATCAAAAACTAAAAAGCTGTCTTCTAACTTATATGTAAACTGAGACGCATACAAAGTTTGTATTCGTCTAAGTAACATTCTATTGGCGTATTAATCTGTCAAAAAGGACTTCGTGTTTGGAACAAGGTATAGTCAATAATCATAGACAATTGGGAACCAACACATAGGAGTGGCTTAGAAAAAAATGGCGAAAAATAGCATACATATCTATGTATGTATCTACACACATGAGATAGTATTGATGATCACAAATACTAATGCAAAGACAATAGATTTGTAAGCTATTAAAAGTTAAAATTTCAACCGCCAGATGTCATGACCCAATAAAGTTACCCTTTTCCGTTCCTATACGGTTTTGGATTCTAGTGACTTTTTTTTAAATTTTTTTTTTTTTTATTCCAGTTAAAAGAAAATTACATTTTCACTCATTTAACTAGAAATAATTATACACATTAAGATAAATAAATATTTCAATACAGCGCTATTCTATTTCATTATTTTGTTTATCAAGAATAAATATAAATAATTGTTTTTTAAATTTACCCAGCTTCTTTTCGTTTTTAATGTCATTTGGGAGGCAATTATATAAGTTTCCCCCCTCGTAACCAATGGATTGTTTACCATAGTTAGTGTGGATGGTATTTAAATATATGTTATCGCGTTGTCGTGTAAAGTGTTTGTGTATTTGGGACGTTTTAATGAATTCTGTGTTTGTGTGTACGAGATTATTTTGTATTTTGTATATAAGGAGACATGTATTGTATTCATATAGTTTTCTTAATGTTAATAGTTTTGTTTCCATATATAATTTTTTTGTGGATGTTCTGGGCTTGTAATTAAATAGTTTTTTGATTACCTTGTTTTGTATTACCTGTAATTCATTTATGTGTGTTTCACATGCGTTTCCCCAGATTTCAATCAAATAATTTAAATGTGATTGTACGAGACTATAATATAAACCTATTTTTAATTTATTTGGCAACAGATATGATAGCCGGCTAAATACGCTGATTAAGGGGATGATTTTATCTTTAATACCTTGTATGTGTTGTTTAAATGTCAAATGCTGATCAATGCACAACCCAAGATATTTTTCCTGGATCAGGTTTTGCAAGTCGTTGTTTTCAATTTTTAAGGGTACATGAGGAGGAATTATTTTACGGGTTGAGCTTAAGATCATGTATCCTGTTTTTTTAACATTCATTGTTAAAACATTTGATTGGAGCCAACTATTGATTTTTTCTAGATCTGTTTGTGCATTTTCTAGTAAGATATCTAAATCTTTACCCCAGTAGAAAATTGCTGTATCATCTGCGTATAAAAAGATTTCACCATTTAAAATTAATTGCGATATATCATTGATATAAATTTGGAACAGTAGTGGACCTAGTATGGACCCCTGCGGAACTCCATAGTTTATTGGAACGTAGTTGCTATTTTGATTGTTAATGCTAACGAATTGCTTTCTATTGCTAAGATATGATTTGAGTATATTGAGAGCAGGACCAACTACACCAATTTTCTCGAGTTTCTTGAGAAGTATGTCATGACTAACTGTATCAAAGGCTTTTTGAAGGTCAACTAATATAGATAAAATATAATTTCCACCATCAATGCCACTTCTTAGTTTACTGATTAAGTCGTTTATTGCTCCTAGTGTGTTCGATTTTTTCCTAAAGCCGTATTGTTTTTTATATAAGAATTTTTTTTTTAGCAGAAAATTGTTTAATCTATCGTAAATTACACGTTCAAAAATTTTAGATAAAATTGGTAAGATTGAGATGGGTCTGTAGTTTGAGGTATTTGTTTTGGACCCACCTTTGTGAATTGGTATCACCTTAGCAATTTTACAGCTATCCGGAAAAGTTCCCTCTTTAAAACATTGATTGATTAATTTTGTTAAAGTAGGAATCAATTCTGTGGAGAGACTTAGCACTGTCTTACATTTGAGTGAATCGTAACCAGCACTTGCATTTTGTTTTAGAGATTTTAATATTTGACTTATTTCTAACTCCGTAGTAGGCTGAAGATATAAAGATTCAATGCTATCATGCATTAACGTTATTTCATTGGCTGGATTGTGTTTGATTTTGCCATGTATATTAGCGGCTAAGGAGGAGCCAATGTTGCAAAAGAAATTATTAAATTGGTTGCATATCTCTACATTGTTAGTGATTATTTTATCATTAATGATTAATTTAGTACAAAAATTTCTTGAGGTGTAAGATTGGTTCTTAATAATATTATTAATTAAGTTCCAAGTTTTTTTACTGTCATTTTCGCATTTTTTAAAAAGATTACTGTAGTGTGTTTGTTTTAAGTTTCGTTTTTTTGTAGTGACATTATTTCTTATTTTTACAAATTCTGCTTTTAATAATGTGTTATTTGGTTGTTTTTTTAGTTTCAGATGTAATTTATTTCTTTTATTGATTAATTTTATAAGGTCTTTGGTTATCCAGTCTGGGTTATTTATGTTTTTTGTTTTAATTTTAGTGGTACTGTTAGAATTAATTTTATTTTTCAAGTAGTTCACAAGATTGTCATAATTTAATACCGAATTATCATTCATATTTAGATGAAAGGGATTTTGCAAGATATCATTCTTTAGATTATCAAGATTAATGTGTGTATATTTTTGGGACGATTTTAAAGATGTGCTTTTAACGTATGTGTGAATTACGTCAAGGAGTAGTATATTGTGATCAGAAATGGAATTATCACAGTTCGTTAGTGTGTATGATAGTTTTGTATCTGTGAGTATATGATCTATAATTGTGTTTGTATTTTCTGTGATGCGTGTGGCGTGTTTTTTGTTTATTTTGTTCAAAATAGTGTAATTATTAAATCTAATTGTGTCTAATGCTTAATAAAAAATAAAAAGTTTGTTCCGTAGCATTAGAGTCCACAAAATCTGATACAACTGGATTTCGTAAGAAAGCGTTTGTAACTCCAGTTCCAACTAAGTAATTCTTGTTTGCGCTGACTCCTGCTGGTCCATTTACTGTTAAGGCCACTTGACACGGTTCTTTGGCACTCATTGATATTCTAAGCCACTTTAATTTGACTCCACGGTCTTGAAATTCTAATGGTATTCCTCCCTTTGCTTCTTTTTGTGGAAGAACCGTGACATAGCCATTTCTGCGTACTTCACTAAATAATGGCGTACTTCTTGTAGATGTAAAATTATTAATTCCATTATTCTTTTTGTAAGTTCGTCTCTTTTGTTGCCGTGCCATCTTTTACGTTGTTTACTCATGGATGAAACTGTCACCAATGACACTTACACGCATACAATCAAGCCTTTATGTAAACATGTACGTCACAATCAGTGACGTCATTGAATATACTCAACTTTGACCTTTTATCTTTTTAAATCAAAACAAGATAGCGCGTGGCCTAGAACACCTAGCCACGCCGCCGCTATAAGCACTTAGAATAATTCTCGTTTCTTAAATTTGCTAAGTCTTCAGATTTTGTATGAAGAAAACACTTAGAATAATTTTCAAAATTTTTTATTTTTTATTAAGCATGTACAATGTCATTTAAAGTAATTATCCAACAAGTTTGTGTAGTACAGACCAAGTCCACTTTCCCCCAATTGTGTATTCCCCACATTTGTTCCGTAGCATTAGAGTCCACAAAATCTGATACAACTGGATTTCGTAACAAAGCGTTTGTAACTCCAGTTCCAACTAAGTAATTCTTGTTTGCGCTGACTCCTGCTGGTCCATTTACTGTTAAGGCCACTTGACACGGTTCTTTGGCACTCATTGATATTCTAATCCACTTTAATTTGACTCCACGGTCTTGAAATTCTAATGGTATTCCTCCCTTTGCTTCTTTTTGTGGAAGAACCGTGACATAGCCATTTCTGCGTACTTCACTAAATAATGGCGTACTTCTTGTAGATGTAAAATTATTAATTCCATTATTCTTTTTGTAAGTTCGTCTCTTTTGTTACCGTGCCATCTTTTACGTTGTTTACTCATGGATGAAACTGTCACCAATGACACTTACACGCATACAATCAAGCCTTTATGTAAACATGTACGTCACAATCAGTGACGTCATTGAATATACTCAACTTTGACCTTTTATCTTTTTAAATCAAAACAAGATAGCGCGTGGCCTAGAACACCTAGCCACGCCGCCGCTATAAGCACTTAGAATAATTCTCGTTTCTTAAATTTGCTAAGTCTTCAGATTTTGTATGAAGAAAACACTTAGAATAATTTTCAAAATTTTTTATTTTTTATTAAGCATGTACAATGTCATTAAATACATAAATTAAAAAAAAATATCGTTTTTGATACAATTTTCGATATTGGATATTTTGTATCGATATATCGATATATGGGATCAAAATATATCGGCTAAAATATCGATATATTCAGTTAAAAATATCGATATATCGTTACTTTTTCAACATGCCTACGGTGCGGTGTGTGAGAGTGGTGTAAGAAAATAATGCCTTTTTTAGTTTGGAGGAAACAGACTTATGTACATTGTGTATCTCATCTTTTGAAAGAGCTGCTACATTATTGTGTTGAGGAACGTATGTTTACTGCCTTTTTACGCTGTCACGTAAATCGTCACGGTAATACGAGTCTGAACTGTGCGATCGGTTGAGAAAGTTATGGCGACATTGTTCAGGGATGCAGAGGGTTTGATTATGGTTGTTTTTTTAGAGTAGCGATGCACAATAAATTCTGTCCAATTCGGCACAACCCTGAAAAAGCTTAAACCATGTCTTTTACCCAACAAAAGCTGTGGCGGATGGCCCTAGGAAGCAGTACCGTACTTTTTACCACTCCGGGATACATGCCCTCATTAAAAGATGAACCAAAACTTTGGAAATGGATGGAGGTTATATTTAAAAATGACAAATTAATCGTAAATAGTGTAGTTTTTGATCTATGAAATTGCATTTTTATTACTTAACAATTTAAGGAGAAAAAAATAGGAGGCTTTACTTTTTGACTGACCCTCGTATAATAATCCAGTTTCAGGAAGTTGATTTGCTTTTTGAATTGTTCATATTTCAAGTGTCGGTAACATTAATTTTGTATTTGGACAATAATATATTATACAATCTCACACCTAAATACAAGTAGTGGTGCTGGGCTGTGGTCGTATTATTTCTACTCCATCTTTATCTCGATTATGCCCATCACTGCGGTTGATGCATTATGTTTTTATTCAAAAATTCATCGTCATCAGCCTGTGAACAAGTAAGCATTGCCAAAATTCGTAACACACCCGGAAACAAAAAAAAACCCTAACATAAAAGTGAATCTTCTAAAAAATAACTGAATGAATTATTGTTTTACCCTCCGCATTATTATTGTGGTAGTACCTAAGCCAAAAAATATTAGCTTCCGGAGAAAAATAATTTATATAATTTGAAAATTTTACAATTTTCCGTTTGCTGTTTTTCTCGCGCTCGCAAAGTAATTGTATGGCATGAAAAGTTTTGGAGCGTAGGAACATAATTGTCGGAGTTTTTGGTATGTAACAATATGTTCAACATTATTCCAACCGTTGAAAATGAATAACTTTTCAACTTGTGCACGTGGAAGTTGAATTTAATGCTGCGCCATTTCTCGTTTTGTTTCCGAAATTTTTATACGTGCTACATTCTAGTTTTCATCAAATTATGCTATATAATTTTTTGTTTCATCTAGAACTACAATATATTTAAGAACTCAAGTTAATTCCTTTCCTGTCTCTAATAATATCACACGTTAAAAGTAAAAAAGTTAAAAAGTTAAAGTTAAAAATTAATCTAGAAATATTTTTTAGTCAATTAATAAAAAATTCAAATTTGGGTACGATTCCAACTGTTCGTCTATAACTCCAGTTCAATGAACTCTAGAACTTTTGCTTTTAAGTGTCATTTTCAACATTAGAAATGTTTATTAGCCTAATATTTATAATGTTTTTGATAGAAAAATTATTTTATAAATTATTTTTTAAGTGAAAATTTCTTTAGTATTGTTGTGATTTGAAACTCTATGAAACGAAAAGCAACACTAAAAAGAGACAAGCACAAACCTCTATAGGATTAAATCTGCGATAGAATGAGATAGAATAATCGGTCTCCTCTTTATGCGATGCTTTGTAGTCTCCCCACTTTTGTCTACTTTAGTTTTCTGAAGGTTTCACTTCTACCGTGCTTGAACTACACACTTGTAATTTTTATTTAATTTGAATAGATTTGTCAAGATTTCAGAGTTTCCCATTTAATTGAGACATGAAGCAAAAAATTGTAAAAACACTTTTTTGGTGCAATTTGAGAAACTACCGCGTCGGTCCCCGCGCACAGCTACTTTTTTATTTATTTTTTATTTATTTTTATTAATTTATTTCAAGAATTTTGTTTATACATTACAAATTATTGCATATGCAAGGTTATAAAATAATTCACATTTTATTCTACTACTCCATAAGTTGAGCTCTAGGAGCTCGTGTTTATGGGAGGAGTATTTACATGCAAAAAAATAATAATAATGTTCCAATGAAATGTATAAACAATTATCAAAGAACTTATGAAATGAAATATCAACATAATTTTAGATAGGTACACAATTTAGAAAAAAATAGTTATAGAAGGACAATAACAATAAATATATTTTTTTATATCAAATATTACGGTTTAACTTACTTACTAATGGCTTAATATTTGGTAAATTACATTAAGGGTACAATATATCATTATCCAATTTCAGAGACTTAATTTGCTCTTTGAATAATTCATATTTCAGTATTTCTGTTACACTAATTTTGTTTTTGGACAATAATATATTGTACCATCTTACACCTAAATACAAATAGTGGTGCTGAGCCGTGGTCGTTCTAAGCATAGGGATGGCTATTAAGCCATTAGTTTTAAATCTATTGCTTATGCTATCTGAGATGTGAATTTTTGAATAAAATATTCTTTATAAATTTGATATAGGGCGTTTCTCTTATACAGTTCTGTGATATATGGTACTTTAAATTCCCGAAATATCTCTATAGTAGGGAAGTCGCATGGTTTCCTAGGGATGACTTTTATAATTATTCTTTGGATTATAATTATGGGCTGTAAGGAAGCCTTAAAGGCCCCTCCCCACCCAATAATGCCCTACTGTAATAAGGAATGAATTAATGCATAATAGACAATTTTGATAGTTTTCTTGTTTAAAATATTTCGTTTAAAATATTCTATCGAAAACATAGAATACTTATTTTATAAAAAGAACCATCTCGATCACGTCAGCTTTCAAACAAAAAAATGGCATATTAATCGGTCCAATTCGTTTAGGAGCTACGATGCCACAGACAGACACACATACGGCGGTAAAACTTATAACACCTTGCGTCGGGGGTTAAGAGGGTATAACCAAAGAAAACCGTAAATACGTCATTTTTAAATCAAATTTTAGACGTATTGACTCATTTCAACAAAAAAATATAAATTGATTTCGAAAGATTGTTCTTTTTATCTAGTAAACGCATGATAAAATTTTTGAGAAAAATGTTTATTTTTAATATAACAGGGTTATACCATAGGTCATTGGCAGATTTTTTAAAATTTCAAACGAAAAATCTTGTTTTGCAAGACATATTTGATACCATGTAATCATACATTATTGTAAATCAATGCATTATCTAGTGAACGCATGTTTCAAAATTTTAATTTTAGTTCAAATAAAATCATAAAAATAAATATCCGAACATTTCGATGAGTTATTAGTACGCCATCCCGTGACATGTGCCGAAGACAGCCGATCAGAGATAAGCAAGTCATTCTGATTACGGGAGCTCGCCACTCTCTCCAGACAAAATCTAGCTAGCGAGTTATAAGGATGTGTACATTTGTATTATGCGTAATAACAATAAACAGTCCCTGCGATTTCAAAGAACCAACGTATTTTAATCAAATAACATAGTAATAAAGTATCTAGGAATCTTAATTGACTCATAATCTAAGATTGACATATCAAACAAATCACAAATAAACTCCTCAAAACAATACACATTTTCCTAAACATAAGGAACATATATAAAATAAAATAAATGAAAACAATTTATTTTGCACTTTGTCAATCAATAATAGAATATGGAATAATTGTCTGGGGAGGAGCAACAAACTCAGCTATCGTTCACTTAGAAATCGCGCAGAAAACGATCATAAAGGTAATTCTTAAAAAACATAGACTAACTGATACAGATAAAATATTCAAAAGTTGTGACGTACTAGACATACGCCAAGTATACGTTAAAACTTTACTAAACTACATTTTCGACCAAAAAAACAAATTTCAACAATCTCAAAATATCACTAATAGACCAGCAGGACAATCGTACAAAAATAACATAAAAACTCCGACAGTGAATACAAGCTTTGGACAAAGGCACTATAAATATCATGCTATAAAAGCATTCAACAGTCTTACCCTTGAAAATAAAATAGAAGAAAACAAAAATAAATTCATAATCAAAATTAAAAAATGGATTAAAGAACAAAAAAGACCAAAATCCCATCACCAAAATCTCATTACATAATAAGAATAAAACACATACACGTAACACACAAAACCAATATAAAACACATCACAAAAAAAAAAAATTACCTATAATTTTACCTAAATTATAAATTTTTATTTTTAGTTCAATTTTACCTTTTTTTATGCAGCATTATTTTTATATTATTTTTAATGTATTGTGTATAAATTTTTGTTTTATAAAATGGAGTCCTCAGCACAGATGAGCTACCCAGTGAGGCCGACATTGCTGAATTGTATTCAAATATCTCTGTAAAGGATTACAGAGAGAGAGATAGAGACATTACGGTAATGCGCGTTTTCATCGCCGACAAAAAAATCCCCGACAATATCCTCCGACAAAATATCCTCCGACAAAATATCCCTCGACATAATATCTCAAGGATACAATTTATCTTCACTACGCTGAATTCTTTCTTTTTAACAATAATTTATTATCTTAACAGGATGTCTGCATTATTTTTGTCCTATTTTTTGTTAGGTTAGGTTAGGTAAGGTAAGCTATATATGTAAGGTAAGTATGTTTTGCCGTGGGATGAAGACGCGCGGAACCAGACTTTACACTTCCTGATAAAATAGTACACCTGCATTGGATAATTTTATAATTTAATGTTCGTAGTTTTTAACTCCCAGTGAATGTGGGTTTCCCGCGGTTTTCCACGCGAACGAGCTAGTTAATATACACTGGCGTCATGATGCCAGTTCAAAGGTAAAACTCATTACGTGCCATCATCGTATATCTCACTTAATGAGTTCTCCTTTGTACCGATGTGTACATATACGTAAATCTTAAGAGAACGTCTTACAAACGTTGAATGGAAATTGAACTGGAATGCGGGACTAATGATGAACTATCGCTTTATATTTGACTTCTTTATTAGCTGAGTTATCGATATGAGTTCTTTATCAACCGAACCACAAATGTACGAATTTATCTCATATAATTTCTCTTTCGGCTGCCTACAGAGATAAATTAATAATAAACATATTTATAACCGTGATGATCCACCATAACGGTACCGTGAAGGCACAAAATATAGGTTCCTTATCACAATAATGCAGCAGTTCTTTCAAAAGATGAGATACACAATGTACGTAGGTCTGTTTCCTCAAAAGGAAAAAAAGTAATAATTTTCTTGCATCTCTCTCACACACCGTAGACCCCTACAATACTACTAGCCGTGATGATAATTTTGAAAGTTTGGAGTATAGTTACAAGGATAATAGTGAGTGAATTTAAAACTTCAATTTATTTTTTTTAAATTTATTTAATTAAGATACGTTTTTGGATTTTCACGGCCAAAAGTATTTTCGTTTTTTGTTTTTGGGGTGTTATGCCGTGTTGCGCTACCTCCTTCTTTAGCTAATGTGTCGGACAGCGTTGCAGTGTCCATCATCAGGGCAAATCTGACAGATGTATTATTTAATTATGTCTATTCTTGAACATACATTTTACGATTGATTACAATGGTTTATATAGTAGTGCATGAAAAAAAACGTTAATATTTTATATCTGTATGTAAAAAGATTATAATAATAATTTTTTTTATTTTTTATTATCATGTTGGGTGTAAGGTAGGTGTGAGAAGGTAAATCTGTGTGTGGGTAATAACACCTCACTAGGAGAACCTGTGCTGAGGTGTTTACGTGTTTATGATTAAGTGTGACAAGTACCAATGCGCTGATGGTTTTGATTTTGTTCTTAAACTTATAATGCTGCAGCTCTTTCTTATATACTAAATAACAACAGTCAAAAATGATACAAATGGTGAGCGTATGTCTGCACCCCCCCAAAAGAAACAATAATTATCATACATCTCCCTCACACGTATAAAGAAAATGAAACGCAATACCCGTCGCCGTAGCCGAGCCGTAGTAAGATATATCTCTTTTCTCCAGAGGGAAAAAGTAGTACTTTGGAGGAAACAGACTGTGTGTCTCATATTTTGTCTCAACATTATTTAATATGTAAGAAAGAGCTGCAGGATTATTAGGATAAAGAATGTACGTTTTCTGCTTTGTACCGTAATCGTGGATCGTCACTACAATAATAAAGCGATGACTTTTTAGCAATTAAACTAACCAGAATTCCATTTACCTTAACGGGTAACACAGTTAACTTCTTTGTCAACAGACTTACCAAGTAACTTACCGAAAAATGATTGGTTAACTCCAAGAAACTATTATTGTAACAAATCATATTTATATTATGTTCCTTTTTGTTAATTTTAAAATTTCTAAAAATTTTACTTGTAAAGAATCCGCAATCATTACAATTTAATTTATAGTTCTAATTAGTTTTTAGTAAACCTTGATGTAATCGTTAAACAATGTATTCTTTTAATTTGAATTAAAATGGTGCCACAAAAAGTTTGCTGTGTTCGAAAAAATAACATTTAAAAAAAAATATATTCAAAGAAAGACAAACATTCCCGGGTTACGAATAACCCAACAATGTTCTAAAATCCCTCTCCACCACAGAAAACCGAAAATGTTGCTTGTATTGTGATGGAGGACTTAGCCAGCCGAGGAACCGAACACGATACGCCCGGGTGGGACCCAAACGCCGTGCAAAAACCAACACTTTTCACTAAAGTTCCTAATCATGTTGCTATAGTTTCATCTGACCTAAGAATAGGAACTCTTGTACGATGTCCACATAAAAGGGTTAATTTATTCCTAAAATCATCAGTTTATTAAGTAAGCAATTCTATTCGCGTCATCATTCCAATGTGCCATAAACCCGGCTTTACATGCACCCTTACAAAAAGGTTAATATTTATACGACCATAAGCTGAGCTCGGGTTGCGGCTGCTTTACGGCAGTTTTCATAGATGACATTAGTTCACCGCGACGTCAAAGTTTCAATTAAGATGCGAATATACCGTACACCTCCGTTGCTCGCTCCCACCATCAAAGGACCACGGGGCTGTTATAAAAATGTAGAGAATCCAGAAACGTTATTAAGCACTAGAGTTGCTAGAAGTATTGTTTTATTTTATATATCAACATCTTTTACAAGAACCGAATAGTTATGATTGAAAAATGAATTAACAAATATTGAATAGAACTTACTCAGAACGTGGAAATCAACTTCAAATAATTGATTATTGTTATTTTTTTTAAACAACCCGTCGTTTATATCGGAACACGGCATATATCTACATATATACCTACGCCGTGTTCCGCACCAATACCACAAAACTTTGGGTAAATTCGAAAAACTCATGATAAATCACATCTACCCTGATGATGGACATTGTACCGCCGTTCGAAACGTTGGCTAAAGAAGGAGGTAGCGAAACATGGCATAATACCCCAAAAATAAATCACTTTAATTTTAGCGGCAATATAATAGAAGGTTTATTTATCGTCTGGTTTGCATTGAAAATTTTACTGGGTCAAACTTCTGTTCTAACGGATGTTCTGTGTATTTGTGAAATAAAGGAACCCGTCACTGAAGGTGCCCACTGTCTGTAACTGTTCGGATATCAGACACGAACGCCGACAGTTGACTTTTCCCTATAGTACTACTTTACTGACATCTGTTGAAACACCTCAAAACTATACATAACTACCTATCTCCACATCTGTTGACGGACATTGAAACTACAGGTGGCGCAAAATTAATCATCCAATTTTGTTTTTGAATAACTTTTTTACTAAATAAATAAATGCTTTTGAGTAATAGAAATCTTCATTTGGACTTTTAAATTTTTTTCTGTTAAGGGTGATTCCATTATCGCGGGTGCAACATTTAGACGCATATAAAGCTTCTTAATAATAAAACAAAAAACATTTTTAATGAAATTATTATTGGAAGAGCTACATTTTAACATGTTTACTTTTTATTACTTTATAAGAATTTTATTGAAATATTTAAATAGTCGGGAGGGAGGTTCAAAGTGCGATCGCGGGTGCAACCAATTTGGCCCACCCTTTCCAGATCATAAGACAAAAACATAAAAGTCTGTTAATTGTGATAAATTTATTATGTTATGCCTTGATATTTCGTAAGGCTTTAAATTAATCAACTAAAAAAATAAACAAATATATAGAAAACAAAAACAAGCAATGAATTATTAGCTTTTCAAACAATCGCGGGTGCAACATCAAATTATCGCGGGTGCAACTCGTCTAGTTTAAGTGTATATAAACATCAATAAACCCTGATAGAGGAACGAAATAAGAAATCCAAAAATGCTTATTACTAATCAGTACACTTCTTGGTCATTTATGTTAATTATTTCTTTTCGGTTACGTCAAAATTCGCCGAAAATTCTATGAACATATTACATCCATCAATCCTTTTCAAAAACAATTTTTTTTCTTATTTTGTAGAATTCTTTTTTAAATTTTGTAATTTGTAAGAGGTTCCAGATTGTTAACATCCCAATTACTTTCTGTTTCAGTGGTGGTTTTCTGAGATTTCAAAACCAATGTGCATTTGAGACGAGACAGCGAGGTTCGCGCCACGGAAATGCTATCGCCGTCTTCAGATTGAAAGAAATGTTTTGATTGAATGCCCTGTTTATTATTCAGCCCTTCCTATTTATCAGCCAAAGTGACCATCTTTTTTTTAACTGCTTTTTTTTAATATAAAGAAGATATTTCAGAGAGACTGCGTGGCAAATCATAGAATTTCTATAAAAAACTGAATATAATATAAATACCCCTATTAAATATAAATCACTAGTAATACACAGCATATATTATTATTGAAGGCATAAAAAACAATAAAATATGTGATAAATCACATAATAAGGGTAGATGTCAAAGAGTTGCACCCATGATTCTAACAACACAATCGCGGGTGCAACCAATTTCAGTCAACGTTTATTTCAATTCAGCTAACATTATACTCTTAAAAACGTTTTATTCAAGTTTGCCTGTGATTTCTTCTTACTTTTACAAAGTTTCAAAACGTTAGCACTTTATTTCTGTGAAAAACACAAACTTTTATACCTTTTGTATCGCGGGTGCAACAAGTTAACAGTGACTTCTTGTAGTCAATGATGCTTAAAAAATAACAACAAGTACTTACATCTTTTGGCATATAAGAATAAATTAATATTGTTACTACACGTTTAGCAGTAAAATATAACTTCAAACTATCGGTAACAGCTGTTTCGCGCCAGTGTTGCACGGTGTGATTTTGCAGTTTATATACCGGTTCTTCGAATGATAATGTTTCCAAGCGCGCCAAAAATTTCAGTATGAAGTAAAATCCATTTTTTTTTGTTATTAAATATTGACCTTCTTCTTTGCACTGATATCAAAATAAGTAACAAATACTGCGATTTAAAAATTACTGTCGAGAATCGTCTATAGCGGAATCGCCCTTAAGTGAAATGATATCCGTCAAGTTGCTGCCGCCAGTGTTGATACACATTTGTTCCCGTTTTATCGCATTTTCCATGACTTCCCGCAAGATTTCCGGTGATAACTGTTCGCATTCCTGTCGAATATTCTACTTAAGGGCTGCGATTATCTGAGGCTTGTTAGCATAAACCCACGACTTCAAATAGCTCCAAAGAAAGAAGTCTGGGATGGTTAAATCGGGCGATCTTGCTGGCCATACGAAATCGCCAAAGTGGGAGATTACGCGACCAAGAAATGCTCCCTTCACAATATCCATTGTGGCTCATGCTGTGTGCGTGGTTGCACCGTCTTGCTGAAACCATATGTTTACCAAGCCCCGCTCATCCAATTCCGGAAGTAAGAAGTCGTTTATCATGGCCCTGTAGCGTTCGCCAGTAACAGTGACCGTAATGCCAATGGCGTCCTCAAAAAATACGGCCCATTCACTCTCCCGCGTTAACGCCGCACCACACAGTGGCTTTGAGTGGACCTGACGACTTTTCGTGCATCGCACGCGGATTTTCAGTGCCCCAGAAATGAATATTTTGTCCTTTAGCGTAACCGTTTAAGTGGATATGCGACTCGTCGCTCATGGTGACTTTCGACACAAAATCGCTAAAAGCGTTAAAGCTTAAATCGACACAATTATTCCACGCTCTTGCGGAGTATAGCGCTCCATTGCTTATCTGTTTGTATTCTGCAGCTGTCTAGTTTACAAATGTCAAATATGATTGACGTACGACGCTATTTGCAAAAATTATAACATCTTCCGATAGGGTGATTAATTTTGCGCCACCTTGTATATACATATTCCAATATAAATACTAAAAATACCAATGGTAAAAATACTGTACTGATATTGAAATTTTCCAATTACATCGTATTTTAATCAGTATCCGTAAGTTTATCCAGGTGTATTGTATGTGTATATCACGCGTAATTTAATTTACAGTGCATGAATGACGTATTGAATTGCATTTTGCAGGGGATAACGGCTCGCCATTGTCATAAAATAGACAACACAAGGTGAAACGTGAGGGGTAGTCAGAATCCTGTGGTTGTTAGAACTACAATGAACGCCAATTGTCTATTGGAAACAGTTTATTAGAGTGGCTTAGAATTAATTTTCATCATTTAGTACGTTATACTCTATGGTTTATTTATCCAAAGAGAAAATATTTGAAGCGAGTAAAAACAAAAACTCTCAAACAGTGGGTGGGTTAATGATATTTTCACAGTTTTTTGTACGACTATTGAATTTTGATTGATGGCCTTCTTGGCCAACGGGTGTAGTTCTTGAATAGCAACACGGAAGTTGCGGGATTAAATTCGACTAATTCGTGTTATTTCACAATTTGTTGATTAAAAATAATGTTTCGTAAACTTGCGGCACGTTCCAGAGTGGAAGATATTCTCAATATTGCTCTGGTGTAAGATCTACGCTAAGAATTGAAACGTTGTTTGAAATGGCTTTAGCCGAGTTTGGTGATCAGATCTGAATAGCTAAGTACTTCCCCACCTTTATCTTTCTCTCATATTACCTTCAACCTCAGACAACTCCCAATTGGGGTTGCCATAGTCTCACTGGCTCCAGACGCTACTTAGCAGTTGGAACTTTATTCAGATAAAAAAAATCTGGTTGTAACAATCTATATCATACCCATGCTACTATAAAAAATACGACAATACTCTATACATAGGTATCTATTTATTCAGTGTTTTCTGATGCTCAAAAGGAAAAACATATTGAGTGCAGTTTACACGCGATAGAAACTTTACCAAAACAATCTCAACCAATACTTGAAAAGTGAGGTCATAATCCAGCGGCCAATGAGCGCAGACCTAGCGATATTTCCGTTTCATATCTCAACCAATAAAGTCACACCATAATCAAAGCGGCCTATGAGTGCAGTTTCATGCTTCGCAAGGGCAGCAATGCGTCTTTTCCGTTTCATCCGAATTCTAAATCACTAACGGGGCTAAATGAGTTTGATTTAAAAAATCTCAAAAAAATATGAAGAAATCACAGTAAAGCTAGTTAAAATTGAAAATGCATTAAGTAATTTATTTGCACTTTGAATGGACGGCCAAGAAACTTCAAACAATATAACGAAATAATCAATAAACAAAGTAAAAATATTAAAGCAAATTTCATCGTACGATTGAATTTTTCAAAATAGTACCTTCACTAACCACCAAATTAATATGTATAGATCCTCTGCCTCCGTAGTTCTTGCAGCATCTTCGTACCTCTGTGGGCCGCGGTGAGAAAATACGTTGGGAGACTTTTCCAGTTTACGGCGTGACAAGCGCTAAGTAGCGGCGGAACGTCTCCAGCCAGGGATTTAATTTTCTAATGAAATATTTCACACATCCTGTCAAAAGTTTGCACCGCAGTTTGCACTAATGACGCTCAAAACTCTACAAACTCCCAATAAATTAGGTTTTGAATAATCCCGAATAATTACGGCTTAGAACAAACTATAGGTAGTATTTTGTTTTTCTTTCCGGAATTATTATACACTCAACTCTATGGTTTTTGACGATGCAATGATCGTTAAAATACATCACTACTTTTTTTATAAATTTTAAATCTACTGTTTAGTATTGAAACAGCTTTGCCCGTCATTCTTTTGTCCAGATAAAAAAAACGAAATCAAATGATCAATATCTTAAGTTTTACAGTCCGTTTAAGTTTCCAATCTTACCTTAACATCTACACTTACGTATAAAAGCTTATTCCAGGGTTCACAACAAAATTGTAATATATGATTGTATAAATGTTTCAAAGACCCAATCTTGTCTGATTACGTCTAAAAGGGATCGCAATGAAAATCTAGTCTCTTTCAACGGAAGCAATCTTCCGAACAGGCCCTCCATTGATATGCTTGGTGTAACCCTAAGTGACCAGCTCAGGTATGGGGGCTCCATCGAAGCCAGAGTAAAGTTAGCCTCCCAAAAACTGGGCGTACTGTACAGGGCCCGCAGATACTTTAAAAGTACACAACTGCTAACCCTGTACAAATCGCAAGTGCGCCCCACGGTTGAATTTGGCAGCCACCTCTGGTCTGGAGCTCCAAAATACCTGAAAAATACCCTCGACTCTGTGCAGAAACGGGCGGTCCGTTTGATAGATTCTCCCATCTTAACAGACGGATTGCAATCTTTAGAGCACAGGCGTCGGGTGGGAATGCTATCCTTGTTCTACCGGTATTACAATGGAAGATGCTCCGAGGAACTAGCATCATTGATCCCTTCGGCACCGGTGCATAGTCGGGAAACACGCCAAACGCGTGCCCAACATTTGTACACAGTTGACATTTGTCACATGAGAACGGGTCGTTTCTTCGACTCGTTCTTGTGTTCAACAGCTCGGCTGTGGAATGATTTGCCGGCCTCTGTGTTTCCTCCTTCCTACAACATGGGTCTCTTCAAGACCAATGTTCATTCCTTCCTCTCCTCAAAAATACCCTCCACACAGCATCCCAGATGACATAGGCCCTGAGGGAAATTATTTTCCTCAGGGCCTCCTGTGTGGAGTTAATGTAAAAAAAAATAAATAATAATAAATGGTTCACAACACAATAAAATTGTATTGGTAAGTACCAAGGTTCGTAGAAAATGTATTTAACAAGGTTAGTTCATGCAGGCACTTTTCGGAAACAAACGCATCGGGCTCGTGACGTAGCTTGAAGTCCCGAAATAAGATAAGATTGGTACCTGAAATAGGTTGTCACTGCAGTTCCAGTTACCGGAGTCAGATGTAGAACAGGTTCCTTATCCAAGTACTTTTGGAAACAGTTCTAAAAAAAAACAAGGGAGGGCGACTAGAGTATTTCTGTGAAAAATTGAACCGGTTTCACAAATTAAAAAAAACTTAATCTATTTATATAAAAATGGATCTCTGTTTCCCTTAGTCACGCTATAACTTCAGAATGGCTTTACTTATTTCATCCATCTTTTTTAAAAAGTTTTTTAATACTTTGTAGAAGGTTCTAACGGAAAGAAAAATTAAGAAAAGTGCGCAGAAAATTTGATGATTTCAGTAAACTTAACGGTTTTTTTAACTTCGCACATTCGACTTTTTTCGCACGTTTGACTTTTCGCGCGTTGTTGGAGGGGGTTTGATGGACGGTGGAAGGAAAACGCGGGAGGGGAATGGGATGCGGCAGGGGAACGGAGACGCACGGGAAAAGTCATGAAGGGAGAATCTATTTATTTATTTGAATACGGCATTGCAACGCGTGCTGGGAACCATTACATAAATATTCCACAAAGAACCGAATCCAAAAATAACCAGTCCGTGAGAAAATTATCTATGATTCCATTCACAGCGAAGGAGCCGGTTACATGTAACCGAGACAGGAATATCGACCATCTCTACACTAAGCAAAAGTCAAAAGACAGTTGACTATTGATACACCGCACCTAAAAATAAAAGTAAAATAATAATCTTCGATTATTCCCTTCCTGAACGTGTCGTTTATTATTATTCGATTATTCTCAACACTTTCCCAGTTTAATTCTAGATATGATATTTTGATAATCTTGAATTTCAATTTGGAATATTAAAAGTATTTGTCAGAAAACAAATATAAAATTCATCATTGCATAAGGAGATAATGACATTGAATCTACATCATCAATGTGGAAGTAACGTGGGATATAATCCAGGGATAATTTCCCTTTCAATCCGAATACTAGTTTTAATAAATAATAATTAGAATAATTCTTTATTTATTTATTTATTAGAGATAATATATTACTAAATTATTATATACAATTTATAATACATTACTCCCAATGAGTTTTATGAAACTCATTTTGGGAAGGACAACACTATACATCTAAAGGAAAATTATTTTTTTCATAAGAACACGGAAATCGATGAAACAATACATAGATTTTTAAATGGACTAGACACACTTGACACAGGTAATTGAAGAATATACAAGAGTTACAAAGGAAGACAGCTAAATTCGTCACTGGTTAATAAAGTTGCTGAGAAAATATCCTTTTAGAGCCTTTGCCAATATTTTTTTGTTTGATTCTGGTAGTTTTAAGACATTAGGTAATGCATTGTATTACCAACATAATATTGAATAGATATTCTAAAGATGCATCCATAAGCGTTTGACGCGATTAGCTGTAGTGCAGAAAATTAAATCTTCCTGAGGAAAATGGACTTCAAGCTATGTCACGACTTTTCAGCCAACCACCGCTCTACCCTCTCAATGAGCTAACCTTGTAAATACATTTTCTACCAATCTTGGGAAAGTGCAAACATTTTATAACAGGTAATTATTATTATCAGAAATTTACCCTCCGAATGAACACCGTTGAGTTAACCCATAAATAAATCAATCCCAGTTAACCTAAAAATGACGAAATCGGCCAAAAATTCAAACAAAACAAGTACGCATTTCAAATGCAGATTGATCGTTTTTTGGTAATAAAAATAAAGCAATTTTCTTATATCAATAGGCACCTAATTTATCGATTGTTAGAATTTACCCAATCAGATTCAATTTTGAAAATTTCAAAGCAAATTTGAGTTCAATGAACGTGAAAATATTTTTCTTCAAGCACCGATAACCAAATTATGTATTTTTGATGATATAAGAAAGGTCGGTTTTATATTTTTATCAACGAAAATTTGAAACGGATTTTTTTATTTAAGCAACACTTGAAGTTTGACGAATCTCGTATATGCACCTGTTACTTGTCTTTTTTATTTATTTATTGTTTGAAACATTTACGGAGTGTTAACAAGTATCACATTAATGAAATTGCCATCGGGATGTACACAAATACACTTCAATTTAAAATGTTCACAGCATGCGAAAATCAAGATTTAGTTGTTAGCGAAAGGATTAGCAAAATAATAAATAATATTAGGCAAAATAAAATATAAACATATAAAGTAAATAGAACAGATAATGAGAAGAAAGAAAGGATGAAAAGGCATAATAAGAAAGCAAAATAAAACAATTAAGTACATAATTTGTTGTTCAACTACTCGTATTTGCCATGTCGTTATATAAGCTTACGGCTAATAAAATTAGCAAATGTTTTTTTTTGTTATGCTTTCTATATCGTCACATTCTAAGGCATTACGCAATCTACACATTCGAGACATTGGATTGAAATAGGCAATATTGTTATTAAATATCTCAAGATGAAATGTTGAATGACTCCTTAAATAACGTCTATAAGGACTTAACGGGAATATTACATAGTCAATGAGTGGTTTCAAAATTGTATGCGAATAATTTTGTATGAACATATTAAGTTTGTAGATTGTCTTGTATTTTTATAATGTAAGAAAATTGAAATATGATTATAAGATTGAAGTAAGGTGTTTAATCCGCATTTAAAAGATACTAGTCTTAGGAAACAAGGCTAAAAACTTAAAGCGATTAAGTTACGTATTAACGAACTCTAATAATTTATTCTTTTAGATGTCCTAAAAGGTTAAATTTATTTCTACAACATAGTGTTCTCAGCATTTTAAATGTTGCATTTGTAGCAGAAGAGTGTTTTGGAAAAGCCCCGGAATCTTTATATTGCATATTAGGTAATATTTTGCACGTGATGCTCATAAAACACCCACGTAAAGATACTCTCGGCCTCAGCTTAATGTCAATAAAAGGCATATTTCTGACCACGTGACGTCTGAGGAAGCTTGCTTCATATGACGACAGGTGGTGCTGTTGGTTATCTTTTATGTCTATCGTTATTCTCCTTAACCGCGCACTTAGGGCCAGAATGTTGCCATATCGGTGTAGCGAGGCCGGTGGAGGCGGGGGAGGCATATGGAAGGCATAAGGATGCGTTCATTACGCGGGAAACTGCTGCCGAGCGTGGCAAGGCTGAAAAAGACAGTGTCGGAAGATTGAGAAAACTTTACGTCGGGGGTACTTCATTTTAAATTTGTAAAAGTAATTTTAATATCCTCTTCGCGGCCTGGAAACAGATAAAAAGTAAAGGTTTTATGATTATGGCAAGTGAGGCCGTTATATTACGCCGAGCACTTTCTTTGTGTTGGTTGAAAATGGCCCTAACCGAGGCACGATAAGTTACTTCTGAACTCGGTGTTATTATCCAAACTATTTACGCAAATGTCAAAGGATGGGGTTCAGATCTGACTGACCCAGTTTCTCCATCTTCATCTCCCCGTCTGGATTTTCGTATTTTAACCAGTTCCTTAATTATTACGATTCTTGTTAAATCTGGGCCAGGGGTCGGCGGAACCAGACGCGACTGGAGGGGCTCGTAAAATTAGAGGGCGCAAGGCAAACCTCTCTGTATGACAACAGAATTATGGGAATTTGTGGGGAGGGGGTAACGACTCGCTCGTGCCCGGAATGCTAAGTTGGTGACCCCTGACCCGACCCCCCGCGGCGAGTGCTAGCCTGAAATCACCCCCTTGGCGACCCCTGTCTGTTCCCTCGATGACCCGTTCCCCCGCGAAGAGCCACGTATGTTTTAGATGCCCCCCTGCGGTAGCGATACAAGCCATAATTAATTGGAGGATTATCTATGGTATTCTGAGTATTTACATATTATGGAATATTTTGATATTCATACAATACATAGAATAGGTACGTAATGAAAATTGTTTGTTGACGTTATGAATGTCTGATATCTCTCATTAACTTAATGAAGTTATTATAGCTTTCTTGTCGGAGGGTAATCGTCGATTGTATCCATTCGGCTACCTATTCTACATATTTACTTTACAACAAACTGAACAAACTATTCGTGTTTATATTTATAAAAATTTCAACAAAGTTACTACCCACTGGCATTGCTCTGTAACTACATTCGGAGTATCAAATACTTCTTTTTTCTCTCTTTTCTCTTTATATACTAATTGGACTCCTTTGTGCAACATTAATAATAATGATACTTGTATTATACCAACTTATATCTTTCATTGATTATTATTATTCATTTGATTATGTTATTTATTTATTATTTATTTATTTATTTAAACGCCCATAGGGCTTTTACATAGAATGCAGCACATTTTTTAAATTAAAGTGAAAAGAATGGGTTTACAAAATACAATACACAATACAAGTAACATAATATTTGTTAAAAACAAAATATAGGTTACATAAAATATAAGCGTTAACAAAATACAGGTAACATAAAATATAAGAAACAAAATATAGTCCATAAAATATAGTAGTTGACATAAAGTAGGTAATTTTTAAACTTGTTGTTCTCATTAGTTTACGGGATAGGTAGAAATAAATAGTTGGCACATATGGCGTTTGACGTTTGCTAAGTTCAAATTATTGTCAAATACATCCAGATTGTTTAAGTATTTGTTACCAAGACTATGCAAACGTTGTATTAGAGAATGTAAATCATAGTTCGAATGAGATGTACGTATATAAAATGTCAATGTTTGTCTAGTTGTTCGTGTAGGTACATGTAGATTTATTAATTGCAGGAGTTCACAACTGTCGAATTTAGAGTTTAATAATTTTAATAAAAAAGTTAGGTCGTTTATTTTTCGTCGGTTTTCTAATGTTGGAATATTTAAAGTATTCATTAACGACGAATAATTTATGTGCTCTAAAGGGATGTTAAGTTTAAAATTTACAAAACGTAGAAATTTTCTTTGAATTCTTTCAATAGTATGAATATGAATTTTATAGAAGGGCGACCAGACTATGGAGTTATATTCTATTAGGCTTCTAACAAGGGATGTATACAGTAGTTTAATGATTTGTAACGATTCAAAGTTTTTAATTGTTCTTAACACAAATCCTAAAGTTTTCATACCCTTATTTGCAGTTTGTTGAATGTGAACCGTGAAGTCTAGTTTCTCATCCATTATTATGCCAAGATCCCGCATTTCCGATACTCTTTCTAAATTTATTTTATTTATTGAATAGTCGAAAAACAGTGATGTTTATGTAATATACACTTATTATTATATTCCCGAAGAACTTTCCCATAATAATGTATTCATGTAAAAACCTTGAAGGAGTAAATACATAAATACACAAATAAACAAATAATAATAAGAAGAGTGTCTATGGCAGCGTGGCTTTATTTTTTTTAAACATTAATCTACAGTGCTATTCTAAGATTGTCTACATATTAAGATTTCTAAAAACATTTCGTGAAGACCGGAAAACGCCCGGCAACACCATCTAGTAATATTTGCTTTTATTTATTTATTTAATAATCTTTTCTTTATATGCAATCGTCATAACGGTCTACAGTACTTTACACACCACCTTCTTCACACTTTTAAATTTAACGCGCATACCTCACTAGAGTCTTAACAGCTCCCGTCTAGAGCCAGTGGTGAACGCATGTCTTGCGGTATGAAAGAGACATGCGCGTATGAGTGAGACAGCATGAGTACGGTCATCACATTGGCGCAGCCTAAAAATGAATTTATTTACGCAACAGCGACCGAGATAGAGGCTACAGTGGTCAACCTGTGATCGGGTAGAAAAAGGTCAGATCGCGACTCCACATATTGCGGAGCAGGAAGCAAGAGCAGAAGAATCGGCATCTTAAAGAACATCAAGGCGCTGGATAAGGATATTCAGTGCCGAGAATCTGGAAGCAGCATACACGTAAGGCGTGGATGGAGAAGTCCGGGTATTTATAACTAGCTGGTACCCGGCATGCGTTGCTATGCCATCTAATAAAGGAATTGTTCCCCGCGTGTCCTTTCCCATTCGTCCCGTTCACCTTCCGTCTCCCCTTCCTCTCTCGCGTCCCCTTCCCCTATCTCCACTCCACTCCCAACCTTCCCCTTTCCCCCCTCCCACCAACCCCCCTCCCGAGTTCCCCTCCCCCCTTCCAGGTTCCCCTCCCCCCTCCCTAGTTCCCCTCCCCCTCCCACATTACATACATTCAGTCCCGGTACATTCAGTTTTCAAACAGCTTGCATGCCACCTATTGCAATTTTTTAATACAAATTTCATAATGCCAGAGCTCACCAGAAGTAATACAAACCTTGTCCTGACAATAATGAACACAACAAAAAAAGAATTATCCAATTTTGTGCAGTCGTTCGGAAGTTATACGCGTACATATTCGCGTACGATTCTTTTTTATTTATATAGATTTATTCATTAAATGGTACGAATATTATCTGTTGACATAGTAATGCGTTTAAAATTTATTACTACCACTAAACCTCGGAGGCCGTCGATATTTACTTACGTAAAAGGTAAATATAGATGGTTGAAAAACATGTACAGAAAATAGTACCTTCTGCATTTTGAGTTGTATCAAGAAGAGTTTAAATCCATCAGTCGTATTTATAAAGAGCGCCGTATATCCCAAAGAAATCTTAGCACCTGAAGGTTTTAATTTAAAACTTTCTGGCTTGCACTTGCAAACAAATGTTAGTTTCAGTATAAAACACGTAGTTTGGAATAGTAATTTCGCCGATTTAATCCAAGTTTGTATGTTTTAGTGTAGCGCAGGATTTCCCCCCGTTCACCCTCCCCTACTGCCCTTCCGCCCCACAGCTCTACACTCTCTACAGCATCTTCTCCGTGTATCTTGAAAGTTTAAGCGCAGATTTATCTATTATAACAACTTCCGAATGCACTCGGATCGCCTTAAGCAGATTTTCCGGCTACCGGTAACGACTGGGAAATATACAACAAACAGGGTCATCACAAACACGTCTTAGTTCTTCAAAATAAAACATTTTTATTATTTATGTTCCTCACTTTAAACTTCCAATGTACAAGATAACTTTTCTTTTGCGCGTCCAGCTCTGTTCAATTATCGAAAAAATGAAACATAAAAGGAATTAAAATTCGTTGCTAATTAGTGAGCAATGTTGGCTGTGTAGACTGAAGTTTTTCGTAGTTAGTTTTATTATTATATCTATGTTATAGTAGGTACATTAACCGTAATTATTAGGTATTCGCACACTTGACGAACAAGGGACGAACTTGACTTACTCTAACCTGTGAGTCCTGACATTATTCGAAGTAAAAAATGTGAATGATATTTTGGTCACCGGTAAAATTTTTGATTTTTTTTAAACTTAAATCATAAAAAAAATAGTAGGAATTGACTTGAGGTAAGGGGTTGGTCGGTTACTCGGCTGAGTGACCAGTGATGGCAAGTGGAAGGAATTTTTTCTGGTTTAATTAAAAAAATAAAAACATAAAATAGGTCACCGGAGAGTCTTAGATGTAAAAAGGGGCAGTCAGTGAGAGTATGAATGCCTTTATTAAATGTCATGTGCAAATAAGTATTTATAAAAGAGGAATGTATACAGAATGTTAAGGGATGTACTTGACGTTTTTAACCGTTTGACCAAATTCCTCACATTATTCGGAGTAAGAAATGTAAATGAAATTTTGGTCTCCGATGAGTTTTTCTTCAAAATCAAATAAAAAAGCTGAGTAACCACCCAATACCTTACTCCAACCCTAACTGTCCAATACCAACTGATTTTTTAATGATTTTGTTTAAAAAATAATCAAAAATGTCACCGGAGACCAAAATTTCATTTACGATTCTTACTCCAATAACACCAGGAATCACTGGTTACGTCAACGTCAGTACGTCTCTTAACCTAACATCCTGTATACATTTCTCTTTTGTAAATATGTACTTATCTTTCTATATCTATATTGATCATGTTTATGACTCTGCACATGACATTTAATAAAGGTATTCATCCCCTCACTGCCTACCGCTTAGTATCAATTTCCTTGTCACAGCAGCAATACTCCGCGCGGAGAATGACTGAGAATGGCAAAGGAAGGAGACTTATACTCGTACTTTGACGTGAGTGGAAATATGTTGCTAAGAAAAACCTACCTTTTTTATTTATAAGGAAACGATTTTCTCTCAAATTTGCGGATGTTACATATTAACGGAGACGCTGGTGTAACTTTCACGGTAAATAGGGTGTAACAAAATTCCAGAGCGTATTGAAGTAAAAAATGCAGATATCATTTTATTTATTTAAAACGAATCAAATGTTACGAAATCATAAAAATATATCAAATTATTTGTTTTAATTTTTTGTTTAGCAAGTTAAAAAAGCAATTGTTTTGTATTTTAAGTACCAGGTTGATAACACCTTCCTTCTTGTATTCAGATACAGTGTCAATTCTTAGTAATAATAATACAAATACGTAGGGTACGCCCACGTTGAGAACCTATGCTCAAGACTCTAGATCATAGGTTCTCAACGTAGGCAATAACACTCCCTTGGGGATGTTTCAGACCTTCAGGGGGGCGGTAGAAGATCAAGAGAAGAACCAAGAGAGAAACCCATCCCCCCCCATCCTATCTTACCCCATCCCATCCCGTTGAGGGCCATCCATAAATTACGTCCCACCTTAAAATATTTTCCCTATCCCATTACGCCCCCTCCGTTGTGGTAAATGTAACCCTGTCGTGGTATTCCGTTACGCCCCCCCACCCCGTTTTGGTCAATTGCTGTTTCGGGTTCACTAGTTAGGGGACGCTAGAAATAAAAAATATTCTCAAAGTGGGCGATGGGCAAAAATGGTTGAGAATCTAAACTCTAGATTGATGAAATAATGTCTTTTCATAACATAAAATACATATAACATACGTATGTTTTTTCTTTTCATTTTAGTCTTTTTTAAATTAATAGCGTTATTTTTTTTTTTTTTTTTACAATAACTCCACACAGGAGGCCCTGAGGAAAATAATTTCCCTCAGGGCCTATATCATCTTGGATGCTGTGTGGAGGGTCTTTTTGAGGAGAGGAAGGAATGAAAATTGGTCTTGAAGAGACCCATGTTGTAGGAAGGTGGAAACACAGAGGCCGGCAAATCATTCCACAGCCGAGCTGTTGAACACAAGAACGAGTCGAAGAAACGACCCGTTTTCATGTGACAAATGTCAACCGTGTACAAATGTTGGGCACGCGTTTGGCGTGTTTCCCGACTATTCACCGGTGCCGAAGGGATCAATGATGCTAGTTCCTCGGAGCATCTTCCATTGTAATACCGGTAGAACAAGGATAGCATTCCCACCCGACGCCTGTGCTCTAAAGATTGCAATCCGTCTGTTAAGATGGGAGAATCTATCAAACGGACCGCCCGTTTCTGCACAGAGTCGGGGGTATTTTTCAGGTATTTTGGAGCTCCAGACCAGAGATGGCTGCCAAATTCAACCGTGGGGCGTAGTTGTGATTTGTAAAAGGTTAGCAGTTGTGTACTATTAAAGTATCTGCGGGCCCTGTACAGTACGCCCAGCTTTTGGGAGGCTAACTTTACTCTGGCTTCGATGGAGCCCCCATACCTGAGTTATATATCATTTCAAATCAAACTTCAACACATGGTCACCCTACGGGATTACATCATAATTTGTTAGCTTCCTTTAGCTTAGTAGATACCAAATACAATTGGTATCTACTATTTCACAGATAATAATGATCTGTTAGTGTGTCATCTGTGAAACATTAACGTAACAATATTATTTTGTGATATTTTTATAACTTTACTAGCTGAAGTCCCCAGCCATGCCCGGGCTTTACATAGAGTTTTCGAAATCAAAAGTAGACAGTGACCTTCCTCTTGTTTTGAATACAAATCAAATCCAGACCGCCCACTTGCCAGCCCGCTCGTCCACCTTTATATACTATATATTTCAACCAATTTACCAAAACCTTGACAAATTATATACCCAAACCTTCCTCATGAATCGCTCTATATATTTGCGAAAATCGCATGAAAACCTGTTCAGTAGTTTTTGAGTTTATTGCGAGCAGATAGCAGTGGCGGATTTTAATTTATAATATGTAGATGTAGAGTTAAAATTATTGACCTCAGCACAGGCTAGTGAGGTTAAAAATGCAATTGTAAATTGCATTTTTAATTGTAAATAGCATTTTTAATACCTAGCTTGATACTTAGCATGCAAAGAAAAAAAAAATTGATTCAGAATTTTTTAAGCTTAGATTTCTATAAATAATCGTCATTCCTGAGCGATTAACACATTTGACACAAGCAATTTTAGCATTAAGCTCCATAATTAGTGATTTTACTAAATCAGTGGTTTAGTTCATATTTTTCAATTTTCAATAAGATGAAAGATTTAAAAAATGATGTAGTTCAAACTTAGGAGAGGCGTAGGTGAGGTGAGACCTTTCAGCTGCAAGGCAGGCCAGATTGGAAGAGAGTGGTCGAGGAACTTGACTTTGACCCTTTGACTTCTCCAGTCGTACTCTCTCGGAACATCGTCTTGCACTACAGTTGGAGGGATGGATTTATACGTCCGTATACCCTACCCTAATACCCTTTTCCTTCCAAGAACTTCCTCTCTTTCCTTTCCCAAAAAGACCCTCCACACAGCACCCCCAAAGATGACATAGGCCCTGAGAGGAATTATTTTCCTCACGGCCTCCGTGTGGAGCTAATGTAAAAAAAGTTTCAAAATCAACAACCCAAACAATATGAAGCTCTTTAGTTCAATGATTAATTAATGTATTCGTGACCATATTGTGTAAAATCTGTATTATTAATTTGTTTGAAGCGGGTTTGGAAAACGGTTGCCATTAAAAAGTCTTAACGGAAATAGTGTTAATTCACAGAGCGCTTAACAGTTAGTTAACACATACGAGTACCTATATATGTTCTAATCCATTTGCGCATTACCATACTTTAATATGTAAATAATGATGACCCGCAGCCGGGGACCGCTGTCGCTTACTGTTTCACACCGTTTCCAAGGCAAAACATTGTTGTAGAGAGAAAAAGATTATTTTAAATATTTCTTTTTTTTAAACCTCTATATTTTTTATGATAACGCTAACCGGTTTCGAAACAACCATTCCTTCATCAGGGAAAAATAATATATACCTACATCCTACATAATCCTTTAATTATAGGAGACCATATAATTTGTCCCAGCTCACGTAGGTCTAATTTAAATCGTTGTATCCCCCTTACTGTCACGTTGAGAAATATGATATCCGCGGGTTAGAAAGAAAAAACTCCACGCTTTATATATTTAAATGTAGAAATTACCAAAGAAAAATTTAAATGTGCACCTCCATGAAATCAAAGAATCAGATCGGAATTTGAAAAAAAAAATGAAACACGTGAATTTCTCATTAATTATTTTTTTTACATGGAGAGACAAAAAAGCTAACATCTATGACACATTTTTCTAAAAAAAGGTTGTGTTTTTTTTGTCAGTAATTTTGGTTAGAAAAAACGTAAGATGGGTAATTTTTTTAAACTTTTTAAAGTTTGTATTAAAATTTTTAATTTTTCAAAAATTATATTTTTACGTCTACACAGTTTTTAGTTTACAGATGTGTTTAGAAATATTTCATTTATTTCGATTTTATTGCAAAGCGGAAACATTTTTACCTTCTGACAAAATACACACAATTTTGAAGGAGTAATGGTACAAAATGACGGATGAACATATATTAGGTGGTGAAGTGGGGATGTGGGGATGGAGGCGTGACCAGGGATTAGTGAAAAGTGGGTGGAGGAGATAGAATTGACTATGAAATACAAATAAAATTGATGCATTATGTCATCGTGAACAGTTGTTTATGAAGCTGTAATAGAGTTAAAATTAATTAGAAGTACCTACTTTAAAAGAAAATTGTAATTAATGGTTAATTATGTTGAAAAAAGGATTATATTATGTTAACGTATGGTAAGAAATAATTTTTGTTTTCCATTTCCTTAGGCAGTCGTGTCTATCTGTAACTCCGGTTCAATGAACTCTAGAAGTGAGATTAGCTTTGAACTTACATGTCATTTTCATAATTCACTCTTCCTAATATAATTCGAAGTCAACTGTTGTTTTTACTTTAGCCATCTCCAGTTGTTCTAGGGAACGATGAGAAGTTATCGATATAATCCTTATCGATCGACCATGCTAGGAACCTGATCGACTCATGCTGAATTATGTCGTTAAATAACAAGACACCTATAGCTAACATTAAAAAAGAAATTTTATTAATTTTCTCGCTTTCTAACACTATATTTACACGTTATCTTTCATTTAACACGAAATCACCCGTGAGTATAGTGAATAGTAAGTGAATGAGTGAGTGAGTGAGTGAGCTTTGCTATCGATCGGATCTCTGTTAGAGGCGATTACTCGCGTAATACATCCCCCGAAGCGGGTAAAGACCCGCCCGGGTCCAGACGTGCTTCCGCACCAGAACCCGTCAATGTCCCGCGCCGAGCCCCGCTGATGAAAAAACTGCGCCGCAACGGCTTGAAAATCATTTCATAATGGAAAATGTAGAAATCAGTTAAATAATTCTATTTTATTTTACGACCGCTTAATTATCAAATTACTGTAGAAGATTTATCATTTTAAGTGAAAACCTCTTTAGCAGGTGGTGATTTTGTGATGAAACGAAAAATAGCGACACTAATACTAACACATACATCTATAGGTTTTAGCCTGCGAGAGAATGAGAATAATCGGTCTTCTCTATGTGCAGTGCTTTGTAGCCTCCCCACTCTTGGCTACCTTAGTTTTCTGAAGGTTTCACTTTTAGGGCGTGTGAATTGCACACTATGTTTTTTTAAGCATTCTAAACATTTAGGAGAATGATTCGTTTTTAGATTTTCAATTAAGATATCAGGGCAGATGTGCAATTACACATCTGCCCTGATGATGATGGAAACTGTAACACTGTCCGAAACGTTGGCTAAAGAATCTCTGGGATACCTGACGTTGGGAGTACTAAAGCGAGCTGCAAGTTCAGTCACTTAGCTGGCGCTCGCACAGGACCAACATGCCACCGGGTTTACGAAGTTCCTGCTAATCTGCGACACGTCCTAGTGGAACAGGGAAAAGTATTTGTGGACTGGACAGTGTGCCGCGTCCGAGATTTTATTGGCCTTACAGTGTGTTCCAAGTGCCAAATGCTTGGACACTCTTTTAAATTCTGTAAAGACCAAACAAGATGTGGTCACTGTGGCCAGGATGGTCACGCTCGAGATAGTTGCCCAAATACTGCTGCGAAGCCAGTTTGTGCCACCTGCACCAGATTTGGAAAACTCGCCGATCACCCTACCGGAGACAGGGAAAACTGCCCGGCATACCTAGCTGCGCTTTCGAGGGATTTCTCCACTATCAGCTATGGCGTCTAAATACATAGATGAAGACAGTGATGTTGACTTTAAGAGAACTAATAGGTTAGATCAGTGGACCGAAGAAATGGTAGAAAAAAATAGTGAAGTGGGAAGTTTTATATGTGTACAAGTTAATATTCGTTCAATTTCTAAATACTGGGATGTATTACATATGTACCTTCACGATTGTTGGAAAAAAATAGATGTACTTATGCTTTGTGAAACCTCTATTAAAAGTGAACATGCCAGTTTATATGAGATTCCAGGTTACAATAGTGTAAGCTATATTCGCGAACACAGGTCTGGTGGGGGTATTACTGTATACATCAGAGATACATTTGTTTTCACACAAAAGAAATTGGAAACTCAGGTATTTGAAAATATTTTCGGTATAATCACACTTCCAAATAATAATGAACTTACCTTACTAGCAATATATCGCCCACCAAATTTAAGTAAATTAGCTTTCATTAATGAACTTTCAACAATACTCAATAATCTTTCCCCAAATCACTGTGAAAATGTACTAATCTTTGGGGATGTAAATATTGATTTGTTAAACTGTCTTGACCCGCTAACCATTCAATATGAAAACTTATTATCGATGAACTATTTTACTAAATGTATCGATGACGTCACGCGAGAAGCGGTTAGTGCAGGAAAAATAACACGTTCGTGCATTGATCATATTTTTGTAAGATTCAAGAGTGGAAACAAAATCACTGATACGCTTTCATCGTGTGTGTGCGAGATTAATTTAGCCGATCATTTTGTTACGGCGATAAATATTCCATTTTTTAAAAGTAATAAGAAATTAACAACAACTAAAGTTTCAATTTTATCTCAAAAAAGGATCGATACAAGCATAAGGAATTTCAATTGGAATGAATTACTCTGTGAAAAAGATTGCATTAAGCTTTATAAACAAATAAAATGTAAATTTAACGATATTTATGAAAAAAGTAAGATATACATACATTTTCAGCCAAGAAAAAGACCATGGCCTATAAAACAGTGGATGACAAATGAAGTATTGGATAGCGTTAAAAAGAGAGATAATTTATATAAAATTTGGAAAAATTCACCAAAAAATAAGATTTATGAAAAACAATATAAATCTTTTCGGAATATTGTAACTAAATTAATATTTAAATGTAAATCTACCTTTTTTAATGAAAAATTCAAAAATTATTATGGAAACACAAAGAATACATGGGATGAGATAAATAAAATATTAGGACGTAGATCTAAGAGTAATTGCGATGAAGTAATCTCAAGGTACTTACTAAAAGATAAATCTGCAGAAACAGTGTCGGACGACTTTGTCAACTACTTTTCGGACAGTATAAACTCACTAGTACATAAATGTGATCTTAGAGCATCAAATGTTGAACCAACACAGGTACCACATAGTCTTTATATACCACGTGCCACACTTTTAGATATTCAGAATATTGTAAAAATTCTAAAAAATTCAAAATCACCCGGAATAGATAACATCAGAATGTTTGATATTAAAAAACACATAGATATTTTAGGACCGATTTTGACACATTTAATTAACATAATATTAATGCAAGCCGTAATACCAGATGAGCTTAAATGTAGCATTATAAGACCTATATACAAAAGTGGCAGACATATTGACATAGGAAATTACAGACCGATCAGTATCTTGCCTGCAATAGAAAAGATACTTGAAAAATACATCTCCATAAAATTGAATAAATACCTCGAGTCTTTCTCAATAATAGATCCACACCAATATGGCTTTCAAAAAAAGAAGAGCTCTGAACTGTTACTTCAAGATTTTTCAAATTACATAAATAATGAACTAAACGATAAAAAACAATTATTAGTTTTGTTTATAGACAATTCGAAAGCTTTTGATACTATAGATCCAACAAAATTACTTAAAGTTCTGGAGGCGATAGGGGTGCGAGGACGTTTTCTTAAACTTTTGAAGAACTACCTTAGTGATCGTAAAATTCAGGTCAAAATAAATGGAAAATTGAGTAAAGTGGGATCATTGTCTACTGGTGTACCGCAGGGTTCTATCCTAGGTCCAACATTATACATAGTATTTGTCTCTCTTATGAATAAAGTATTTTCTTTTATCAAGCACTATGTATATGCGGATGACACAGCACTTGTCATCTCACATAGGGATCTGCTCACGGCCATGAATATGCTACAGCAGGACTTCATAGCATTACTAAAATGGTCTCACGACTCTGGCTTAGTTATAAATGCACAAAAAACAAAACTAATGCACATAAGATCGCCTCATGCCAGATATGCAATAGCACCATCATTAGTATCCCATAACTTTGACTGCATACACAATAACTGTATACAGCCCTGCGCCTGTGGAAGTATTGACCTAGTCAAAGAATATGTCTACTTAGGGGTGACGGTGGATTGTAATATGAAATGGGATATCCATATTGTTAAGCTATGTAAGCGCCTTCGAGCGATTGTAGGCAAACTTTATAAACTTAAATATTATGTACCCATCAAAACCATGAAACTAATCTATTTGTCCCTGGCTGAATCTAATGTGAGATATGGTATAACGTCTTGGGGGCACTCATGTAAAACAAACATCCAACATGTACAGTCAATTCAAAACGCTATGGTCAAATTACTCGTCAGCAAAGCAGTTTATGACCAGCGGCAAAATATCACAATTATGTATAAATCCATAAATGTGTTACCTATTAGAGCTCTTTTTTGGTATAAAATCTGTATGCAACATATCTTAGATAGCCCATACAAAACAATGGTGGATCACATGTACAATACTAGGCTTACACAAAATGAAGGGATGATAGTACCTAGATTTTCTAATAAACATGGCCAGCGAACTCTTGAACACATTGTACCACTTATTTTTAATATGCTGCCATATGATTTGAAAAAATGTTGCTCGACACCTAAATTTGCACTATTGTTTAGAACATGGCTATTGGAATCAGATTTTATGTATTGACTTGACTCCTCGTGCATTTTTAATTTTTAATTATTAATATTTTATTTTATTTTATTATTTTTTTTTTCTTTATACTTATTTATATTTTTATTATGTTTTTTATTAAATTGCAATATTTTTTTCTTCTATTGTAAAACATTGTATATTGTATCATGTTGTTGTCCACACTATTTTCCTGCCGACAAGCTACTTGCAGTAGCTTTGCAGGTGCAATGTAAACAAGAAAAAAAAACTATTTTCTAATAAAAAAATGAGGTAGCGCAACACGGCATAACACCCCAAAAACAAATTACGAAAATTAAGGGGAATAGTTAAATGAAAAAATAGAGAGCAATCAAATATGAGTAAATTCGTTGTTTTATAATTTTCAATCAATAGTACCATTAATATTGTCACACTGTGCTGTGCTAGAAAATCTGTTCTGCCATGAGGTATCTGTTTTAGTAGTAGGATTTTAACCTCTTTGTGAAATGTTTTACCGCTTTTTCCTTTCAACATTGGTTTCTTCAAGAACCAGGTTCGCTCAAGAGATGAGTAAAATAAAGTAAAACTGTTTTTCGTAACCGTTTTAGTTCTGAAATGGTTGTAAAAGTGTAGTGTATAGGTTGATCACGTACTTTCACGTAGCTTTCGTTAACATAGTTAGTTTTATAGTTAATTATTTTATGTGTAAGCTGTTTGTCTGTTACAAATGAATAAATAAATAATTTTTAATTAAATGAAGACAATATTCGCGAAACTCAATCGAAATCTGGAGACAGAAAAATCAGAAAAGATATTGGCTCCGCTGGGACTCGAACCCAGGACCCTTTGCTTACATGGCAACAGCTCTACCGATTGAGCTACGGAACCCATATTAATTCGGTCACTTTTAACTGTATCATACTTCGACTAAGAACTACCAACATTATCTTCATTTTCTTAACGCAACAGTTAAAAGTGTCCGAATTAATATGGGTTCCGTAGCTCAATCGGTAGAGCTGTTGCCATGTAAGCAAAGGGTCCTGGGTTCGAGTCCCAGCGGAGCCAATATCTTTTATGATTTTTCTGTCTCAGATGTCGATTGAGTTTCGCTAATATTGTCTTCATTTAATTAAATATTATAATTTGGGTTTTGCTATATCTCAACAGATAGCGGTTAAGTATCATATCAGAAGAGTACCATATTTGGTCGTTCGTGTCTTATGTACGAACGGTCACGATGATTGCCGAAGGCACTTGAGAGTGGGGCGAACGCCATCAGTCCTGCGGTAGACAGCGTCGGAAATACTGATATCTAGTCTAATCTAATTTTCAATGTATTATTTAATAAATCAACTAGTTATCACAACGATGCTCAAACTTTTTTGGAAGTTTCCCAACACATTTCAAGTTGCATTAATCATTGAGATTAACAGACACAACAAACTGTTTCCCGGATTTTGGGATATCCGAAAAAATTATATCACTACACCCGCAATAAACTCCATCGCTGACCATCGCTTCAAAACTTTTCATTCTGTTATTTTTAAACATATTCCATTAAACGTTTATTTAGAGAAACCGAAACGGTTTCGGTTATTTTAAAAGATAAATTGAAACGCCCACCAGAGTTCGCTACTCCAGTCCTCAAAAACTTCCTCCACACAGCATCCATTAAGATACCATAAGCACAAAGGGAAAACCTGACGGAATCCTATGTTGCGTTAAATATTTAAACGAAAGCCCAGCTTCAATACCGAAATATCAATTAAAAAATATGTTCCCGACAAGAAAAAAATACCCACAACTAAAGGTATAATTTTGGCGTGCTCAACTAAAGCACAAGTGGTTAATAATATCAGCATCTTTAATCAACGGTTATGGGTACCGCCGCCTCGGGAACCATTTATTGGATAACCAACACCTCTGCTATACCATCTGTCACTTCAAATTTACGTTCATTACGTTTGCTGACTTAGCAGGGGGTTAGGTTTGTCTGGGTCGTTGCGGCGGGTAAGTCTGCCCACCAACTGCGTGGCAGACTGGATTGAGGGAGACTAGTTGAGGGAGATCTTTTGACCTCTCCAGCAGGGCTCTATCAGAACACTGCCTTGCACCGCAGTTGGAGGGATGGATTAGTACGTCCCTCACTCCTGAACACACCGACCCCCAGATTCCTACATACCCCTCATACATTTTTACGTCCCATAACTTCCTCTTCTTCCTTTCCTAAAAATACCCCCCATGCAGTATCACCAACCATGACACGACAAAGACCCCGAGGGAAATTATTTTTCTCAGGCCTCTTAAATTTTTTTGGAGTTAATTTTTGTGTAAATCGTTCTGCATCTTCTACAGTTGTTAAATGGGCGAACCCGCCCCAACAGTATAAATATGAATACTTTCGTGCAAACAGAGGCATCAGTCGGGGGCAATCAAAAGATTTGAGGTGATATTGGGACGACGTGACCGGGAATAGGCTACCCGTAAAACAAAGCGGTCGGCAACCGGTGGTGGGGGAACTTAAACGATTTTATTTTAATTTTTTATAAGAAAAACTCTCATTTTATAACTTTTGAAGGTTATTCCCATCAATGTAATATATCATTGAAGAGGAAGATAACAATAATAATCTAAACGAAAATATGAAAGAGAACAAGACACAGAAAAAAAGACAATGGTCGCAACTGGAACTCGAACCCAGACCTCTCGTCTAATATAATATGGAAAAATAATTAGTTGAAGATAATATTGTTAATTCTAAAATTTTAAATATGATATTGACAAATATGACGCTTTGACAGAAGGTGGCAATGGCGAAATTAGTTAACGCGCACGTCCCGGTTAGTCCCGGTCTCTTTTTCTGTGTCTTGTTCTCTTTCATATTTTCGTTAAGATTATTATTGTTATCTTCTTCTTGATGATTTTCTTTTATTTTTCGAATTTTTTTTATTTTTACATTAGCTCCACACAGGAGGCCCCGAGGAAATAATTTCCCTAGGGGCCTATGTCATCTTTGAGGATGTTGTGTGGAGGGTTTTTTATGGGAAAGGAAGGAGAAGAAGATATGGGAAGGAAAAAGGTATGAGGGGTGGGTAGGAATCTGGGGGTCAGTGTGGCCAGAAGTGATGGATGTATGAATCTATTCCTCACACTGCGGTGCAAGGCGATGGGTCAGGAGAATCCGGCTGGAGAGGTCAAAAGTCCTCCCTCAATTAGTCCCCTCCGATCCAGCCCGCCACGCAGTGGTTGGGCAAACGTATCCGCCACCAAATCCTAGATAAACTTCATCCCATGAACCCGTTACGATTGTTACGTATGTTACGATTATTAAGAATCTATATGATTACCATAGACATCCAAATTTAATCATATGTCCACGATGATTACAATAATGATCACTTTAAATAGATTAATATTCTGTGTGTGTTTGTGATATTGCCACAATCTTAATAGTTTTAGGCCAAGACGCATCATTGAATACGTTTTAAGGATTTATTTTCACCAAAGATGTAAGCAAAAAGGATATACCGACGATATCAAAATACTACATTCTTGTCAGAACATTCTTCGGAAATACGGCGTTATTGTCATTCTTCACTCTTCTTCCTTCGGGAACACGGCGTTATTGTCATTCCTCATTTTTCTTCTTTCGGGTACACGGCGTTATTGTCATTCCTCATTCTTCTTCCTTCGGAAACACGGCGTTATTATCATTCCTCATTCTTCTTCCTTCGGGAACATGGCGTTATTGTTATTCTTTATTCTACTTCCTTCGGGAACACGGCGTTATTGTTATTCTTCATTCTACTTCCTTCGGGAACACGGCGTTATTGTTATTCTTTATTCTACTTCCTTCGGGAACACGGCGTTATTGTCATTCCTCATTCTTCTTCCTTCGGAAACACGGCGTTATTGTCATTCCTCATTCTTCTTCCTTCGGGAACACGGCGTTATTGTCAGCAAAGATATTTTTTTGCACAGCGGATTTTCACTCAAGATATCGACTCTTGTTATATGGCCGTATACCCTCTCTGCAATGCGTCGCCAGGGAGGAATTATAACAGAAATAATTATTTGACGATCACGCGTTCGAAGGATCAACTGGCATAAGGATAAACTATTATGGAGATCATCCGTCAGGAGATCAACAGTCGAGGGATCAACCGTCTGGGAATTAGGTATAATTGAATCATAACTGGATTGGATTCGCCGGGGCTTGCCAATTAAAAAAAAAAAAACAGAGTGTGCAAGATAAGAGTGGCGAAGCATCGCACAAAGAGGAGACCGACTATACTATCTCATTCTCTCGCAGGTTAAATTCTATAGATGTATGTGTTGGTCTTTTTTAGCGTCGCTATTTTTAGTTTCATCGAGTTTCGAATCACTAAAAAAACTGCTGAAGAATTTTTCACTTTTAAAAAATCATATACATTTTCAATGGCAGAAACAAATTCCCCACATTCATTGGAATAGTTATCATTCCGAGAATTTATGAATTCGATGCGTGCAGTCCGTCCAGTACGGACCAGTGGACACATGTACGACTAACTACACAAAGAATTCTAAAATCCCTTTGATGCGATCCGTCCGCTGCGGGCTTGGGGACGATTATCTTAAACGCGCGCAGTATAACACAAAATTTCATAATGTTGACATTCTTAGCAATAACCTTTTAAAGTGTAAAGTACAATCATAAATTAACACATGAGTATGGAATGCACCGGGAGCATCTCCTATCCTTATCTTATATTCCTCTTCCTCTACCCTTTATCCACTAATTAGTTTTAAGATATAATAAAAACTCTAAGCAACTTCGGAATATGATTTTTGGCTAAACCTTAAATAACCTCATATTTATGGATAAATAACGATATTGTTAAACATGGGGCGCTCTATTTGTTATGTCAATCACATAATATATTATCCAATCCTTTCCTTTTATAATATTAATAACCAAAGGGCACTTCGGTCACAAGAAGTTAGTTGAAAGATTTGAAGAGAAAAAATTCAGCCTCGTAAGAAATAAAAGAAAAATGGTTGAGATGATAAAACAGGCATCTTCAGATGTCGCTCTATGCGACGAAAGAAAATAGTTACACTAATAATATAATTAGTAAAACTAGTAACAATAATAAGAAAATAGTGAAAATGTAAAACAGTAATCCATACATAATATTGGTCCATCATAAATAAAGGTAAAATGTATTGGGTCGACGTACCGTAAGCGACACAATGATATCTGTACAACTCATACATTTTATATGGAAATAGATGCTTCAGAATCACATTGATCACATGCATTACAACGTGTAGCGAATGTGATTCTGAGACATCTATTTCCACAGAAAATGTATGGATTGTAAGTATGTAGTCAGATATCCAGATAGTGTGTCGCTTACGTAGCGCACGTCGACACAGTATTTTTTACCTTAAAGAAAATCGTTACGATGCTAAAACAGGAATCTACTAATATTGATAAATAAATAGAAACACAAAGACAATCTATTGACAAAAATGATTGCTGGTATTATTGAGCAAAAAATCTCGATATTATAATTATTTTGTTCAGACCTTAAATTAACCAGATATATTATAAAAGAACCCGCTAATTTATTATATATATATTATTTATATAATATAATAAATTAGCAGGTTATAAATAATAAAGCAGGGTATAAATGAATCCCTTTCACGCCATAACTTCAGAACAACTTTACCTATTTCATTAACCTTTTTTTAAAGTTTTGTAATACTAGGAGGATTAGAGATAGAAGGTTCTTACGGAAAGAAAAATTAGTAAAATTGCACAGAAAATTGGATAATTTCAGCGACTATTTTAACTTCGCACATTTGACAGTTCGCGCGTTTGATGAAATTGAATTTATCCGGCAGCTGTTTTTTTTTGCCTACGGATTTTTTACATTATAGATGTTTTAAATCCACAAAAATGAATATTTTTAATGAAAAATGAAAATTTGAATAAAAAAATTGTAATAGGTGGCACGCGAGCTGTTTGAAAACTGAATGTACTGGGACTGAATATATGGAACGCGGGAGGGGAGGTTGTTCCGACGGGGGAGTGAGAGAGGGGAGAGGGTAGACGGGGAAGGTGGAAGGGGAACGCGGAAGGGGAAGGGATGCGGGAGAGGAACGTGGACGCTTGGGAAAGGACATGAAGAGAGAAACAATTTATTTCTTTGAATATGGCATTGCAACACGTGCCGAGAACCAGCTAGTAAATGAATAAATATAGCATAAACCTAAAAAAGGTTGATGTTTTAAACAATGTTGTACAACAAACTGAAAATGGAGATCACGGAGCGGGAATTAGATGTAGGGTAAAATCGATTGCCATTTATGATTATTTGGGCTGTACAATATCCTCATCAAAGCTCAAAATGTACATCAATAAAATTACCATAAGACACTTGCAATAAAGTAATTATCATTAGGCTTCCAGCTCGGAGTCGGGTTTCAAATTTGAGTCATTACACGGTCTTCCGTGGTGTGTTGTCAAAGGATCTTCTATTTCAATCGAGATAAATGATAATGTTTGGTGGGCTACAAAGGAATCGCGAGGGGTGTCTTTATCTCTTCACATAAGGAAGAGAGAGGAACGATAGGAGTAAAGGATATATTTAAACGTATAGATAATAATAGTTGACTCTATTTTGAGTTCGATTTGAAAGGTGTAATTTTACCGTTATTATGTACCAGCGCAGATCCGTGAAAGGTACCTAAACATAATTTTTTTTATTATTATTTTTAATTTATAAACTAACGTTTAAGACAAGATTTTTATGCATAGCACAAAGGGTAACAATTATTTATAAGCAATAATTGTCAGCCTGAAACACTCATTTACATTGAAAAATCTTCCGAGAAAAGATACTTGCCGCCAACGCCAACTTGTCCCGTTGTCCCGCAAGTATCTTTTCTCGGAAGATTTTTCAATGTAAATGAGTGTTTCAGGCTGAAAATTATTGCTTATAAATAATAAAAATTTTGGACTATTTTTTTTTCTTTTCTTTATTTGTTTTTGGGGTGTTATGCCGTGTTGTGCTACCTCCTTCTTTAGCCAACGATGTCCGAAACGTGTTGCGCTACCTCCTTCTTTATCCAACGTTTCGGTAGCGCAACACGGCATAACACCCCAAAAACAAATAACGAAAATGCTTTTGGCCGTGAAAATCTTAAAACTATTAATTTTTTCATTCCCCGATCAACTGCTTGTAAGTTTTTTTTATTACACTACCAACGCCGGTATAAATAATTTATTATGTGTATTGAAATAAAGAGAATTATGTATTTTTGACTTTTAGAATGTCACAACCTAAATCCTAAAGGGCCCGCAACCCGGATTTGTACCGATTTATTACATATTTCCCTTAAACACGGTAAGTTTTAAAGATCTTATAAAATATATGTTATTCTTGAAGATAATATCTAGACTTAACCCGCGCCGAAACGCAAATTATATAAAATTCCCTCGATAGAAAAAAATCGCAAAGTATGCTCCAAAAATTATTATTAACACGTTTGTTTCAGTTATTTTACAAGTTATATGTATGAAAAAATTCACAGTGTTTCTTTAAATGCTTTTTAAGATAATGCTCGCAAGATTTTTGCTCTATTTTAAACGAGTCGTGTTTTATTAAACATTTTCGCATCGATTTTGTCGCTGTAAATGTTAGCGCCCTCCTCTAACATTCGTAGTTTCATATCTCTCCATCTTCGTCTTTTCGGGCCCGGTTGCAGAGCCCAGATCCGTGAAAAATCTCGGATAGTCTGAATTATCGAAACTTTTGGAAAACGACACTTTAATGAAAGTAAATCCAAGTTTTTTTTACATTAACTCCACACAGAAGGCCCTGAGGGAAATTGTTTCCCTCAGCGCTTTTATGTTATCTAGATGCTCTGTGGAATGTCTTTTTCAGGAGAGGAAGTATACATTGGTCTTGAAGAGACCCACATTGTAGGAAGGAGGAAATACAGAGGCCTTAAAATTGTTCCACAGCCGACCTGTTGAACTCAAGGACGAGTCGAAGAAGCGACCCGTTCTCATGTGACAAATGTCAATCATATATACGTGTTGGGCGTGCGTTTGGAGTGTTTCCTGACTATGCACTGGTGCCGAAGGGATCAATCGGAGCATCTTCCATTGAAATATTGGTAGAACAAGGATAGCATTCCCACCCGACGCCTGTGCTCCAAATATTGCAATCCGTTTGTTAAGGTGGGAGAATCCATCAAACGGACCGCCCGTTTCTGCACAGAGTCGAGGTTTTTTTTCGGGTATTTTGGAGCTCCAGACTAGAGGTGGCTGTCTAATTCAACCGTGGGGCACACTTGCGATTTGTAAAGTAGCGGTGGTGTACTATTAAAGTATCTGCGGGCCCTGTACAGTACGCCTAGTTTTTGGGAGGCTAATTTAGCTCTGGCTTCGATGGAGCCCGCATACCTGAGCTGGCCACTTATAGTTACACCAAGCATATCAATGGAGGGCCTGTTCGGAAGATTGCTTCTGTTGAAGGAGACTAGATTTTCAATTCTCAAAGTTCAGTTTTAGAGACACACTCACAAACGAAATTAACATTTTTGACCACCGGCAAATCGAATTATAGAGGACACGTTTGAATGTACTCGTATCTATGCACAGCAATAGAATCGAATGTTTAAAAAAAGTGTTTCAACCTCTTTGGAACACCCGCCCACAGTCCCCTCTTACTCCACGAATGTTCAAAAATATGGGGTGTTTAGCGACATTTATCATTTCCATTAAAAATTAGACTAATTCGACAATGTTCTTTTGTTAGATTTTTTTTTCATTCTTCAGCTTCTAACAAAACAAAATTATTGTTAAATGTAATAATTCATTATCCTGGTCTAAAAAACAATCTAAATAAATGTAAAGTGATGTTAAAACGTAGTTTTAAGAAAATATTATAGAAAGAAATAAATCTCTGTTAAATTCTGTCAATTGAAATCACTATTAAAATAAATCCAACACGAAACAAGAATCGGTTCCTCACTGATCTGAATATCAAACGTAAAAATATTTTGTTTAAAATCAAAGCCCCAATTTGAAAAAAATACAAATATGTGTAAATTTCTGTGAAATATGACTTCGCAAATAATAACGAAGCAGGACGAACGTGTATCGCAATATTTTAAAAATAAATTATATTTATCGAGGTTTTTTAATGACTTCATTTGGTATTCAAACGTCGGTGATATTTATCGTGTGGTGTTCGCATTTACATACATAATGTGAAAATTTGAGTAAAAATGGTATATTTTAGATTCTAAATTCTTCATTTCATATTACGTTCGTAAAGATTTATGAAAATTTTTATAGGAATTATGACACTGATGATTTATTACTATATGTATATGTTGTAGTCAATCTTCGAAACTAGGTTTGACTAGTCAATCCTCAGGTCTGGCTTGAAGTCTTAGTCAAAGCCCAAACAAATGAAGTTTTTCGGCCTCTGACTAAAAATTTTTGTCAAACCTAGGAGAAACTAATTTTGTCAGGCAAACGTCAAAACTCAATTTAATGAAATCGGTGTTTGACCAGTCAACCTTCAATTAGGTATTAGAAAGTCTTATTTTGTTAAATTAGGTGTAATAAAACTATTTATTTTTATTTTAACCTAACATAACCTAACCTAACCTCACCTAACCTAACCTAACCTAATTATTAATTTTCTCCGTAAACTTCACTTTTAAACCTTCTTCATCCACTTTTTCAGTAACAACACTATTTGATTCACTCATCCTTGAAGAATGAAAAAGAGGTGACAAAATTGTTTATTATACACTTATACAATAGAATAAGTGTTTTTTTTTACATAACCCGTGATTTTAGTACCGTTTTCACATAAAACATCACGTAAGTAATTTTTACATTTTTTTATGTATGCATTCTAAAGTTTAATATTTATAAATATTAATATTTCTTTGTAATACATAAATTTGAAACCTTATTTCATAACCTTTCAAAAACAGTATTCAGCTAAGTTAAGAAATCTTTCATATATAGAGCTTTAATTGTGAAGTGGAAATAACTTAAAGTTTTTATAAAACTGACAGTTCGTTTAAGACAAAAAAACTTGCATAATCACAAAATATCTGTGTGGTTAAAGGGACCAGGATTAAAAGAATTATGTGAAATGGGAGATAGCAAGGGTGTACTCACGGGAACTATCCGTAAAACTTTTCTGTCGTTTTCTAAAAAGAAATCGTTTGATTTTTCACTTAAGTAGATGTGACTCGACGCAGCTTTTTTGAAATGAAGCCACAACTATAGGAGAGATTTTGAGCATTTAAATTGAGCAATCAAATTACGTGACATTAAAGCTCAGTTATTTCGTAGAAATCATGTTGTTAAGCTATTTATGTCATTAAAATTTGATAGAGAGTTGAAACGCACCTAGAATCGGCATTTGACGAGGACCTTTCAAATGACCGAGAAACAAAATGAACAAGAAACGAAAAAGTGATTGGCAATTTGACGACACTGTTATATGAATTTCTGCGAAATAACTAGGCTCAGTTCATATTTTACAACATTGAACTTTGATCTTTGACAAATTTTTTTGAAGTGCTAGAAAATGTCATCAATCTATAATTAAGTTCTCTTTCATTATTGCGAAGTAGTAAGTTATGAAATAATACGTACCTCATTAAGGCTTACAATACAGCATAGTGAATTTTGTTAATATATTAAAGAACAAATAAATTTTTGCCCCAACCCTTAGTTTTAAGGCAAACGCGTGCCCCTAAAATAGCCATTGTGAGGTCCAAATTTATACATAAAGTAGGTACTACCACAACTATGCAATTCAAGTAAAAATTAGGCAAAACTAAAAAGATTCCGACCAAAAAACCTTCGAAAGAGTACCTACGGTGAATTTCATTATGTAATAAATTTACCCCCATAATACAACACCTCTGCAATAGGTCACCCCAAGTGGTTCGCTACATTTGGTGACTTAGCAGGGGTGCTCAGGCACTCGGCACCCTGGCACCAAACCCCACTCCATGAACCCGGGTTGACGGAGTGAGATTTGTCTGGGTCTTGGCGGCATAAGCATCTGCCCACCTACTGCGTGGCATGCCGGATCTAGAGAGTTTGGTTGAGGGAAGCCTTTTGACTTCTCCAGTTGGACTCACTCAACCCATCGCCTTGCACCGCAATTGGAGGGATGGATTCATAAGTCTTCACCCCTGGACACCATATTCCTACCCGCCCCTCATACCTTTTCTATTCCCAGAACTTCCTCTCCCCCCTTTTCTTAAAAAGACCCTCCACACAGCATCCCCTATTTTTTTCAGGGCCTCCTTTGTAGAGCTAAGGCCAAAAAAATATCGTGTACAAAATTCCGAAAGGAGACGATGAAAGAAATAGCAATGTTTAGTAAAAATCTGAATAATTATAATGATTTTAAACTTGAAATGCTATTACATTCCACAGAAAGGAAACCCGTGGTGAGACAGTATAAATATAATATTTCAATAATTTTAAGTTTTAATGTTGTAGTTGCCAAAAGGTTTTACTTGCACACGGGGCTGTAAAATGGTAACTTAATAACCTCCAAAATTCATTATTACGAGAGTTATTTCAATAGAATTTGAAGATTCATTTGGACTTATAGAAAAGGTCAATAGGTATCCTATACAAATAAAATATGATATTTTTACCCGAAACATCTAAGTTATAAACCTTTATGGTTTTTCTTCTTCAATATATATATATTAAGATGATGGAAATAACCATCAAAAGTTATAAAAAGAGAATTGTTCTAATTAAAATTAAAAAAAAATTATTTTCCACAATTCGCCGCATTTCACAATGTCATACGTGCGTCACAACGCATCATCCCTGGTTCGTCTGTACGGTGCTCAAAACTAAATAATAATAACCATTTTAATAATATTAATAAATTGTCCTATTATCTTTATTTTTGAGACAAGTTGAGATACTGATGTCCTAACTGGGTTCTCTCGTGCTGAGGATTTCATTTGCATATTAAAATAAAAGTATTTGAATAATATGAAGTTGCTGAACGAATTACATTATAAATACACTGCATGGTAAGGGACGTATTTCACTTATTTTTAACAGTGATTCCTGACTTTATTTGGAGTAAAAAATGAAAATGAAATTTTGATCTAAGGTAACAATTTTGACATATATTTTTTTCACCATAAAAAAGTAGGTATTGAACAGGTAAGCTCGGGGTGAGTTCGGCGGTTACTCGGCTGAGGGAGTTTTTTGGGTGATTTTGAAGAACAAACTGGTGAAAGTCAAGTACATCTGTATATCTTGAATAATAATGGACGTACTTGACTTACTAAGATTTAACCAGTGATTCCTGACTTATTTGGAAAAAAAAATATAAATGAAATTTTAGTGACATTCTAATGACATTTTTCATTGTTTTTTTCATTTCGACTAAAATCATTAAGGAAGGTATTTGAAAGTTATTGTTTGGTCTGGGGAATGGGTCCACTAACAGTTTATTGTATTATGTTTCTATTACAGCCGGGGGATTTTAGTTCTAGTAGTTTTTAGTATATTTTCTTGATTACATGGAAGTTGATATCGTTGAAGTAAGTCAAGTACGTTCCTTAACACTATGTACATCTTCAGTGTGTTCACCAAGACTTAACTAACAATTTCTAAAATTATTTGGATTAAAACATAACGAAATTATGATCTTTGGTAAAATATTTGGTTGTTTTTTTCATTTCGACCAAAATCATAAAAATAAATTTGTGAAATTTTGGCCTGACCAAAATTTTGACGAAAAATGTCACCTGAGACCAAAATTTAATTTACATTATTTTTACTCCAAAATAAAGTCAGGAATCGCTAGTTAAAATAAATTTGGGACGTCCCCAAATAATGTTTTTAATGTAGTTGGGGGGTTTCCGTTCCTGTAGTTTGTAATATTTTTCTTATATCAGATTTCCCCACATTTCATAATCAGCTATTTATAAGAGTTTTAGGTTGCTGAAACAATATTAGTGTAGGAATGGTATTACAAAAAAACCTTCTCTCCGTATTTCCTACGAGTACGTGAGAGATGATTTTTGAGGTCGGCGCGGAGCGTGCAACCTGCACAGTATTTATAAGGCAACACCTGCCGCGTCTTATTCGTGAAGACGTTTGAAACCACTAAACATTTCACTCCGAGTTTCATATCGTAAGTGGAATGAGCCATTAGCAAATGCTTCTCGTGGCAGCTAATTTCACATATATTATACATGTAAATATATAGGTATTCCAGGAAGCCCAGAACGGGGTAGGGTGGGACCTCCTCCTGTCGCTTCAGGGCCACAAATGAATTTTCAGGTAGTATTTATTTAACTGAAAATTATGCGCGAATTCATAATTCTGTATAATTAACGGAGACGGGTTTGAACAGAATTTTAATAAGGAAATTATGAAGAAAAATTATTTTATAAAAGTGATATTTTTTAACATTAATAATTTTAATAATGTTATCTTTGAGCTAAAAAGCATTTTTCATATGGGTGCGTACGTACGAATTTGAAAAAAGTGTGTGCAATTCACACGCGGTAGAAGTGAAACCCTCAGAAAACTATAGTAGACAAGAGTGGGGAGGCTACGAAGCATCGCACAAAGAGGAGATCGATTATAGTATCTCATTATCTCGCAGGCTAAATCCTATGGATGTATGTGTTTGTCTCTTTGTAGTGTAGCTATTTCTGTTTAACGGTGCTAAAGAAGTTTTCACTTCAAAAATGTCATTTTATTTGTGTGCTGCTTCGGCGTCATTTTTTTGTGTGCTACTTCGGAAATTGAACCCGTTATCTCTCTATTCAAAGTAAAATGCGTAGAGTTTTAACCAAATCCTTACAAAATCGATGATAAAGTATATTCGTAAAAAGTGATATTATTATTTAATAAAAAATAATATTATTTCCTGCCGATATTCTGTTTCCAATTAGAGAAAATCGTCCTTCAGCAATTGACGCACGTTACGACTGTAATTTTTACGTTTAAACCAACGTTTTATAAAAGAATTGGATTATTTACGATAATTTTTATTGCTTGTGTACGTTTTAATGAATGACATTATAATTAAATGAACATCATCCCAACTAATTTTATGCTAAATTCACAGCATTCATAAAAAAATAACACTTGATCGAATGCCACATGTTTATACTAAAATCTTAATATTTCATTGATTTCTTTATTTCTCATTTTTTTAGTTCACCACATTTCCTCTTCTACTTCTAGCAGTTCGAATTTGAGTAAAATCACTTCCTGAAAGATATTATTGATATCTCTTAAAATTTAAATGTAAACCTTCGAAAAATTTCATTAAACACTTTTTGTAGATTTAAGTAAGAAGATGTACTTTATCAGAATTGCTTACATCAGGTTTAGATATTGTTGTGTATTTTTGTAATATGGTTCTAAATTTCAATTTGTCGTTATTTTATTGGCCAATGATATAAATATTCTTATCACTGTCTATATATGAATTTAAATAGACTTCATAACGCAAATAAATAAAATGAAATAAAACATCTTTTGATAAAAGAAGAATAATTACACTTTTACAACAGTGTAAAACAAACATCGCTTTTCATCATATTTTTTAAATAGAAAAGTGAATTATTGTGATTTATTTTTGTGGTGTTATGCCGTGTTGCACTACCTCCTTTTTCTAACCAACGATTCGGACAGCGTTACAGTGTCCATCATCAGGTATGTGTAATGTCTGTAAGTGTAATGATTGCATATCTGCCCTGATGATGGATACTGCATCGCAGTCCGAAACGTTGGCTAAAGAAGGAGGAGGCTCAACAGGGCATAATATCCCAAAAACATTTCACAATAATAATTTGGTCGTGAGAATCTCAAATCATATCGATCCCTAGGTCATGGTGGAAGTAACAGTGCTTCCTGAAAATAGTTGCGTTGGCGTAGACATTTTGAACAAAAAAAGGTTGTGAAGTTTATCACGCGAAAGTTATAAGTTATCATTGCATTAAGGAAAATTATATCCCTCAGGGCTTACGTCGTATACATAAGAGCGTGCTGAATGGAGGGTCTTTTTATGGAAAAGAAGGAAAGGTAATTCTGGGAAGGAAAAAGGTACGGTGGAGCGGTAAAAAGGCCTTCTACAACCAGTCTCTCTCGACCCGGCCTGCCACGTAGCAGGTGGGCAGATGCATCCACCGTTAAGACACGGACAAACCTCATCCCAAGAACCCGGACACCCCTGCTAAGTCACCAAACGTAGCAAACCACCTGAGGTGACGTACGGCAAATGTGTTGGTTTTCCGGTTATCCAGGCGGCGGTACCCTTATCTGCCTCGCAAATTGTTTACAGAAAACGAAAGATATTGACGATTTAAGTTGATATTTTATTATCCTATCGGATTTGTACCTCATTCAAGCGTGGTCACGCCTTACAAGAATCGAGTGGATAAAAAGACCATTAAAGATATAAAATTAGCTTCGGAAGGAAAAAAAGGTACCTGGATAAGTGAGTACTTGAAAAAGTAAAAGTTTGGGAAAAGCTGAGGTCATATCGCAGCTTGGGAAATCTGCGGGAAATGGATAAACTTAAAGGACCGGCCTACAAGCCTTACAGGGCCTAGCTGGGGAGGCTGTAGCTCGTAGGGGTCCAACCATCTAAATAATATTTTATAGCCAGAATCCTCAACTTTCTGTAGTTAATGGAGGGCGGGACGGATATCTCCCATCTCCAAGGAGACAGGGAACGCTTCCGTTTGTATTTTTAAAGATCAGCAATCAGATAAGAATATTTCACTTAATTTATTTCCTCGCGGGAGGTTTTTTCGATGCCTTGCCTTAGCCGGGGGTGGAATTCTACATAGATTTGAATGAATAAATGCCAGGAAATTCAGTCGTTAATGCTTCGTAGCGCTCCGATTCGATTTTGCGGTAGATATTATACCATTGGTTTATTCTGTTGTAGAAAATATATACTATATTAGATATTTCCCCTGGTGCTTGAGCAGTTCGATCTCGTACTCTCGTAGAAAGACGTAATTTTATATTTTCACGACCAAAAGTATTTACGTTTGTTGTTTTTGGGGTGTTATGCCGTGTTGCGCTACCTACTTCTTTAGCCAACGTTTCGGACAGCGTTATTTTTTTTTTAAATATGTTTATTTAGTTATTAATTGTACAATAATTTCTCTTACTTAAATCTTACAAAACTGATCAATCAGTTTGATTGTAAAAAATCTCTCATTTTTCCTATTTATTTACTTACAACATATAAAATGTTTGATATTTTGGTGCTTAATACATATCTAGTAATTATTTAATAATATAATACTTAATATTAAAATACTTAACTAATTATTGTAATGCTTATTATAACATAAATTTTATTTTGAACAGTAGTTAAAAGATCTAGGTACCTATTCGTTCACAATATTATTTGTTTTTCATAGATTTAGGTATTTTTATACAATATTTTAGTTTTCATGTTCTATTGAAGTAGAATGATCTAACTTTAGTTTTGATTTTTGAATATGATGTCTCGTTTTTAATATTTTCAGGCAATGCATTAAATATTTCCGGAATTTTATGCCTTTTTGTTCTATCACCGTATACATTTGTAGATTTATTAATAATAAACATTTCTGCTTCTCTATGCCTAGTGGGGTAGTTATGGTTTACAGGTTTTTTGAATTCTGTATTCCAGAATTCATCTAGAGTTAATTGGTAATCTACCCTACTATGTATAGAGAGCACATTACACAAGGAGAACAGTTTTTTATAATCGCCATCACATAATTGAACTTTTTTTTTGCCTGATATCAATTTTAGGAAACGGATTTGTAGTTGTTCTATTTTATTTAAGTACGTTTTGTACGTTAATCCGTAACTATTTATTCCGTATCCTATAATTGATTCCGCTAATGCGTTATATATACAGTATAATATATTTTTATTAACAAAGTTTTTTAGGTGATAAAATTTCCCTAATATGGATCTTAATCTATTACATACATTTTCAATATGAATTGACCAGTTAAAATTGACATCTACTGTAAGACCGAGGTATGTATACTGGTACACTTTTTCTATATTTGGGCAATTACACTGCAGGGATTGGTTTTTTGTGTGCAAGCAATCATATGAATGACTTTTAATGTGCAATTCCTTATCCTGACAATTTGCATGTGGTGAATGTATAAGCACATATTTGGTTTTTTTGCGTTGATAATAATGCCATTGTCGTGGGACCATTTAATAATATTATTTAGGTCAGTTTGTAAAATTTCCTGAATTTTTTGTGGATTTTTGTCAGCACATATAATGCAAGTATCGTCTGCAAACATGTAGCATTTACAACGTTTTATTACGTTTGGTAAACTGTTTACTTGCATAATATAACACGTAGGTCCCGATATCGATCCCGTAGCTACCCCAGTGTTTGCCAACATTTCATCACTTAAAATTCCGTCAATTTTAACTTTAATTTTTCTATTAAATAGATAGTTTTTAAAAAATTTATTTAAAGGACCTCTAATACCACATTCCTCCATTGCCCTTAGTAATGTTTCATGGTCCAATGTGTCAAAGGCCTTTTTAAAATCTATAAAAATTATGCCTACATAATATTTTTCATTCAAATGACAGTTTATATGGTCAGTGAATTTAGAAAGTAATTGTGTAGTACTTTTTTTTTTTTGAAATCCGTACTGTATGGGATTTATGATTCTATTTTTTTCTATAAAATTTTGTATTTGATTAAAGATAGCCCTTTCAATAATTTTATCAATACACGAGAGAATCGCTATCGGTCGATAGTTTGTGAAATCTTTGTGGTTTCCTGATTTATATATAGGTCTGATGATGGATGTTTTAAGTTCGTCAGGCATGATACTTTTACTTACACAAAGGTTAATTAGTTTAGTCAGTACTGGGATTATATTATCAGCAATTAACTTCAGGTCTTTAATTCTTATTTGGTCATTGCCTTCTGATTTTTTAACATCCATATCATTAATAATTTTTTTAACATCTTTTTGTGATACAGGTCTAAATCTCATCTACATAATAGCAGGAGTTGTATACGTGTTACGATCTAGGAATTTTTTAGTACAATTATGTCTTATGTCTTTTATTTCATTTACGAATGTTGTGGCAAATTTATCGCATAAAAACTTTGTATCTCCTTGACTTCCCATATGTTGAAGGATTATTTTATCTAAATTTTGTTTAGGTTTACCTATTAGATTATTTATTTCGTCCCACAGTTTCCTCGGGTTGCCGTTTAAGCTATTTATTACGTTTTTATGGAACGTGTTTTTAGTAATATTAATATGTTTGTTTGTTTTGTTTCTATACCGCGTATATTCTAAACGAAATACCAGGTTATTTGGGCTATTCCTGCATTTTCGGTAAAGATAATCTCTTTTTTTAATCATGTTCTTAATTTCTTCAGTAACCCATGGATTGTTGTGCCTAAGATTATTTTCAAATAATTTTTCTTTTTTCGAGGACGCATAGATATTATCAAAATTTTTTTGAAATTATCGTACAGTTCTGAAGGACATTCAGTTTGTAATAATTTCCCCCAATTTAATAGTTTTAATTTAGAATATACCAATTTATTATCAATAATTTCACTTTTTTTATTTAAATCCTTTGTAAGTACCATAGTGTCCATCATCAGGGCAGATGTGATTACGTCGTACACATCTGCCCAGATGTGATTACATCGTACACATCTGCCCTGATGATGACGTTGGCTAAAGAATGAGGTAGCGTAACACGGCATAACTCCCCAAAAACAACTAACGAAAATGGTAGAAAGACTTTTTTTTGTATTTCTTCGGCATTGACTATGTAACAATTTCTAGACATTTTTGTTTTGAAAAGTTTTAATTTTCCATGTACATTTGTTACTTTAATTTTAAATTTTTGCAAAATTTTTAAATTCAAGTAACAAATGTACATGGAAAATTAAAACTTTTCAAAATAAAAATGGTAGAAAAACGTTTATAACGATAGTGGTATTTGGATGGGCCGTTTCTCTAATACATACCTGTTATTACCATGTTATTTCTGACTCTAATAGGGGAATAAATGATAAGAAGTTGTGTCGAACTGAACTTGATGTATTTACAACTACACATTTGATATACACGGCAATTATTTGTACTAAAGTTTACAAGAGTAAAAACTAATAGTTGCAAGATTGCAAACCACCAAGACCCGAAGCACCTTCTGGAATGATTTTCAAAAGGCGAAATTTGCTAGGTCACCGGAACTGTCGATTGAATGCTTGGGTTTGGGTGTTGCCAAGTTGCAAAACTAATGTTTGTGGCTGTTATATTTCGAACCATATGTAGTACCTACACGTTCAACGTAATCCTAAATCGCGAAAAAGTATAGAGTACACACTTAAGTATTAAGACGGAAGTATATTTTTCATATAATAAAGGTTTCGTTTAACCTTCTTTCATAAGTGTATTCAGACAAACATTCAATTTATTTTTATGTGAATACCGCATTAGAACCCCAACTGTCTGGAGCCAGTGAGTATATGGCAATCCCAATTGGGGTGTGTTGCGAGCAAAGATATTTAAATATAAGTAGATGTGCTATCTGCTGTTTTTCCTATGTGGGTCTGCGCTTCCGGGTGTCGCCGATATTGTTTACCAATTAACAAATAAACTAAAAGAACAAATAATTAACGAATAAACCAAACGAACGTTAAACTAAATGAACGAATTCTTTCCTTATTCAAAATATATTGTTAACCAATATTAATGCACATTTTCAAAAAATCAACGAAATGAACAAATTCTTTTTGTATGAAAACTACGCTAATTAGCCCGTAGTCCGGCGACAGTTGCGCGGATACCATAGCATATCTCTTCTGTATTTGAATATCTTTGGTTGCAAAGCTGGGGAGAGGAAGGAGAAGGTGAAGGATGGGGAGTACCTGGCTATTCAGAAGCCATTTACCCGGCTATTTATTTACATTTCTGAATTGTGGTCTTATACCAGGGTGATACTGACATTTTACATTGTGGAACGATAAAAAAAACCTTAGATTATTTTAAATAATTAAATTGTGAAATAACACAAATCAATCAAAATTTACTTGCGCACGCCGGGTTTTGAACTCGTGTTCTTTGGAGTGCTAGTTAAGAGTCTTACCCCTCGACCAAGTACGCCGTTTTGTGTTATTCAATGTCATATTGTTATGGAATGGAGAGAGTTTTTTTGGCACAAATAAATTCAACTTTCGAATATTTACTCTACGTCTGAAGTCAGAACACGTTATAAAATAACATGAAGATGAACGACAATGGAATTAATTTTAATATTTTAGTTGTAATGTACAATGATACGTCACTATGACCCCGTGTATAGCTGGTTCGTATCGTTGCTGTGTATGATATTCCTCGCACCAATGCAATGTAGGCGGGCTAAATCTACCAGACAAAACTGGAAATATTTCATTTTTAAATCAAATTTTAGACGTATTGACTCTTTTCCGCAAAAAATTATAAATTGATTTAAAGACTGTTTTTTTATCTAGTAAAGCTTTGTTTTAATTTTGAGAAAATATGTTCATTTTTTGTACAATAAGGTTTACCGAAGGTCGTTGGCAGGTGTGTTCAATTTTCAAACAAAATTTTGTATTATACTACACCATTTCAAATCATATAATCATGCTGTAAAATAAATCAATAAATTATTAAGGGAAAGCTATGTTTCAGAATTTAAATTTCAGTTTATATAAAATCATTTCAAAAAAGTGTTTTGTGACGAAAATACTTCAGTTTGTCTATTTACGGTCTTACAAACTAATATATTTAATATTTTTGAATGTAGCTATTACTTTGTGGTTATCCATTATAGAAAAATGAAACAATACAACTTTGTATAAGTGGTTTATACAAAGTTGTATTGTTTCATTTTTCTAATATATTTAAGTTTTTTTTACATTCTAATTTTGCTTACACATTATTGAAAAATTATAAATACTTATGATCTAAAAATAATTACAAAAAGCACTAATTTTAATAGTATTATCATCACGCCCTTCAGCATTTTTGGATTTAGGTATAAACTAAAGCAAATTTTGGAATGAAATAAAATCGATATTGAGTTATAATTTTAAAAAGCTGGTACGGAGAATAATTAATTTTTCTCGATGGAACCGCCCTGTACGATCGTAAGAACATATTTCGACAAAAGGATTTTCGGCCGCTGGCTGGTCCTGGGTAGATCGATCGTTTTAGACGACTCGGGTCGCTCACGACACACTGGCGTCACGAGCGGGTCTTCGCGACACAAAATACGAATCTCGGTAACCGAGTTAAAAAAAAAAGTTTTATCATATTTTGAAGGATATAAAAACCATGTAAAAAACGTGTTGTTATGAAGCTTTTATCGAGAATTTAAATAAGTAAATTAGTAAGCTGTAATGCTTTATTACAAACTATTATTTTATAATTTTTCTTTGTGTAATACGATTTTTTTTTAAATAAACGTGCCCATGAATTATTATGATTGCTATGATAATTTTTGATAGTGGGATGGTTAGGTTAGGAGTACAAGTTACAAGAGGAGAGGGTGTAAAAAATAAATAATATTTGCAATGTTTGCACGATTTGTATTAGAATTTTAATAATAATACAAAAAATTCTTATCCGTGAATGAACGTAGATTTGTGTTTAATGTTATATTATTAAACCTAATGAATATTGAATAATTGTCTAAAGATGACCATAATAGGCTGAGCATAGACCGGCAACGGTAAAAAATAAATTGTGGAGAAATTTTTCAAATTGTTTTACTATGTATAATATGTATTGTTATTTATTAACGTCACGCACGCGTGTGTTGACCGAATGTGTCGCAGTTCGTACTTATGCTTCACCCAGCTACTTTCTACTACCTGAGTCAAGAGAGCGTGTGGCGAAACCCGGGTGTTGATAACCCGGTCGCTCTCTCATACATCTATCTATCGCCGCTCGCCCCGCCACATCCGCACCCGAAACCCAGGTTGCAGTAGTAGAGCGGTTGCGAGAAGTAAGTCGCGAGACCCGGGTGCTGACGAAAAAAGTGGTCCGTGAGCGGGTTTCAATGAGCGGGTCATTCACGACCGACCCAGGACTAGTTAAAGGCCCTTTAGCTTTGATAAACCGCAGAATATTTCTTCTTTTAGACGCCGAGGCGCTAGCAGTCATGTGGCAAATCTGACATTTACGTAAATAATTTTTTAATACTTCCCACCGAAATTTATGTAAATTGTTTTATTTTACAAGTTATAGACTATTATAGTCATCGATCGATGAATAATGACGATGCTATTAATTGATAATCAATCAAAAAAGTCTGATTCGGGAATTTGAAAGTTCGTCAGGACAGTTTGTTTTCAAGGGTTAATATCATTATCACCTCTTACCAGACCTGACGGCTCACTAGCAAACACCGCCACCGAAAAGGCTAACTTACTAGGTAAAATGTTTGCGGATAACTCAACCCTCGATGACCAAGGTGCTGTCCCGACGTCGGTTCCTCACTGCGGTTTTCGTATGAAAAAGCTGAGGATCCGGCATCGGGAAGTACTCCATGTTTTACGAGGGCTTGATGTTAATAAAGCTAGTGGGCCTGACGGAATACCTGCCCTGGTACTGCAAAGGTGCGCTGCAGAAATAGCTCCAATTTTGACGAAGCTTTTTAAACTGTCCCTGAAGACTGGCTCTGTGCCCTCTGGTTGGAAAAAAGCGGTTATCCATCCTATTCCAAAGAAGGGTGACCGCTCCAACCCGGCCAACTACCGCCCCATAGCGATCACATCAGTTCTGTCTAAGGTGATGGAACGTGTGATCAACGACAAACTGCTCACATACCTCGAGAAGAACAAAATTATTAACGACCGTCAATACGGATTCCGGCGGAACCGCTCGTGCGGTGATCTTCTCGCGTATGTGACGCATGTTTGGGGGCGATGCCTGGAACGTTTCGGTGAGACCCAAACGGTTGCACTGGACATATCCAAGGCCTTTGACCGGGTTTGGCACCGAGGACTTGTCAACAAACTGCATTCTTACGGACTTCCCTCATCCTTGTGTACGTGGATTGCCGACTTCTTGAGGGAGAGGTCGATTCAGACGGTAGTCGATGGTTTCACCTCTTCCTCTCACTCGATAAATGCTGGCGTCCCGCAGGGATCGGTTCTGTCTCCAACTCTGTTTTTATTGCACATCAACGACCTTTTGTCATGTGCACCAATTCACTGCTACGCGGATGACAGTACAGTTCATGATAGCTTTTTGTTTGACAAGCCCCCAAAGGGCTCACAAACTCCAACAGCTCGTAAGGCTTTGAAGCAAAGAATGGACGGTTACCTCGAGAGTGTTTTCTCTTGGGGTAAAAATAATCTCGTTGAATTTAATGTTTCAAAGACCCAATCTTGTCTGATTACGTCTAAAAGGGATCGCAATGAAAATCTAGTCTCTTTCAACGGAAGCAATCTTCCGAACAGGCCCTCCATTGATTTGCTTGGTGTAACCCTAAGTGACCAGCTCAGGTATGGGGGCTCCATCGAAGCCAGAGTAAAGTTAGCCTCCCAAAAACTGGGCGTACTGTACAGGGCCCGCAGATACTTTAAAAGTACACAACTGCTAACCCTGTACAAATCGCAAGTGCGCCCCACGGTTGAATTTGGCAGCCACCTCTGGTCTGGAGCTCCAAAATACCTGAAAAATACCCTCGACTCTGTGCAGAAACGGGCGGTCCGTTTGATAGATTCTCCCATCTTAACAGACGGATTGCAATCTTTAGAGCACAGGCGTCGGGTGGGAATGCTATCCTTGTTCTACCGGTATTACAATGGAAGATGCTCCGAGGAACTAGCATCATTGATCCCTTCGGCACCGGTGCATAGTCGGGAAACACGCCAAACGCGTGCCCAACATTTGTACACAGTTGACATTAGTCACATGAGAACGGGTCGTTTCTTCGACTCGTTCTTATGTTCAACAGCTCGGCTGTGGAATGATTTGCCGGCCTCTGTGTTTCCTCCTTCCTACAACATGGGTCTCTTCAAGACCAATGTTCATTCCTTCCTCTCCTCAAAAAGACCCTCCACACAGCATCCCAGATGACATAGGCCCTGAGGGAAATTATTTTCCTCAGGGCCTCCTGTGTGGAGTTAATGTAAAAAAAAAAAAAAAATCATTAGAGTGCACTGACTGCAGCAAAATAAAAACTAAATAAGTTAGTGTACTCGCGTAAAGCACCACGCTACCACGCTGATTGAAGTGGGGAACTTTATCTAAAATTAACTCGTAATTTAAACCACGATTTAATTCGTAAATTAAACCATAATATCACGATTTCTCGGCGCATAGAGATGCCCCGATGAAGATGACAGTAGAGAGCATAGATATACCACTCATGTAGACAGTAGATTTGTTATTCAAAGAAAAAAAAACACGATCCTCATATACATATAATGCACGAAATTTTGGTGACATCTAGGCTTTCGACCAAAGATATTGAAATACAATAGATGTGCTATCAGTAGTTTTTACTAGGTGGGACTGTGCTTCCGGGTTAGCGTGTGTCAATTATTTCAACTTTTGAATTCAGAAACGCCTGAGAACTGCATTTAAATTTATTTTTTTAAAAATGGTTATTAGCCCGCTAAAATGCATTGAAAATCAGAAAACAAACCTAAAACCATTTTTTTTTTTAATTTTGAATATTTTTTTAATTTTTCAGTTATCTAACCGTCTAACGTTTGTTTATTATTAAAAAATGCGTACAACTGACAAAAATGAAAAAAAAAGTTCAACTTTATTAATACAAGTAAGTCAACAAGAATTCTGATTTTATCCAGAAAAAGTGTTATTTTCCCCTTTTATTTTTTTAACCAACACATCACATATTGTTTAAAAAAACTGTTTTTTGGTTCTTTGTACTGCAGTTATGTAATGAAAAATAAGTTTGGTACAAAATATAAAATATGAACACTTTGTTTTATTTTTTTTCCAAATCACGAAATCTATTTTTTTTCGAAACTTCCGGCCATTTTAGCGGGCTAGTAGTGAACAATAATAATTTTTTTTTACGTTTTCGAATAGCTACAGATCATACGAAACTTTTGAGACCCCGGGAGTTTAAATATAAGGCCACTTGTTTTCTCTCTATGGAGAGCGACACACGCTATTCCGGGTGTCGCCGATATTGTTCACAATAACGAATAATCTAAATGAACGAATAATTAACGAATAAACTAAAATGAAAGAATTATTTCCATATTTAAACCATATTGTTAACCAATACTAATGCACACTTCTCAATTTGAAATATATTTTAATTATTCTTTACCTACCATTAAACTTTTTCAATGTGCCCCTTTAAGTTAAGTTATTTGGATATTATATATTAGATACATATTAACATGAGTAATAAGTAATATCATTTTTAATAATAAGTTATATATAACTTACATACCTATATTATATTGTTTCATTGATGCAATATTGTAATACTTAAATATCGTATTCATTATTTTTTATTTGTTATCTGCACAACTTCATACATGACTTACTTTCATGTTACAGTTTTACAAGGTCATGTTCATGTTGTTGCTATACCTTTTACTATGTTTAGCGAATGAACGAGGAAAGGAGTGTAAGGAGAATATATGACGCAAATGTGAATGGAAGAAGAAGTCGGGGACGCCCGAGGAAGACATGGCACGACCAAGTGAATCAGATACTTGAGTCGGGCCATGTGAAGAGTCGGAATAATAGAAGAGCATGTATGAGACGATGTATGAATGCGAACGAGGCAAGGAGTGTGTGCCAAGATCGAGTAGTTTTGAAACGGCGTGATGGTTAGTTAGTTAGTTAGGAATTCTAATTTTTTGTTCAAAATCAAAAAAGAGATTTTTTTTGTAAACCAGGTAGGTTAATATTTCTATGGACCGGCTTATATAATATTACTGGTGTAAATATTTATTTTGAAACCATTGATTTTTTTAAAAAACTATTTCGCTTGTTTTTATTCCAATGAAGCTCAGAAATCAATAAATAAAGTAAGAATAAAGTAAGAAATCACTAAATAAAGTAAGAATAAAGTAAGAAATCACTAAATAAAGTAAGAATAAAGTAAGAAATCACTAAATAAAGTAAGAATAAAGTAAGAAATCACTAAATAAAGTAAGAATAAAGTAAGAAATCACTAAATAAAGTAAGAATAAAGTAAGAAATCACTAAATAAAGTAAGAATAAAGTAAGAAATCACTAAATAAAGTAAGAATAAAGTAAGAAATCACTAAATAAAGTAAGAATAAAGTAAGAAATCACTAAATAAAGTAAGAATAAAGTAAGAAATCACTAAATAAAGTAAGAATAAAGTAAGAAATCACTAAATAAAGTAAGAATAAAGTAAGAAATCACTAAATAAAGTAAGAATAAAGTAAGAAATCACTAAATAAAGTAAGAATAAAGTAAGAAATCACTAAATAAAGTAAGAATAAAGTAAGAAATCACTAAATAAAGTAAGAATAAAGTAAGAAATCACGGAATAAAGTAAGTCTGTCTGAAGAGAAATGTCGGTTGGCAGAAAATTCTCTAGTCCAAAACCTGCTCGCCGCAATGCGCAATGGTTCCGCGACTTTTCGTCAAATATCCTCCAATATCCTCCGACAATATATCCTACGGAAAAAAAATCCCCCCAAACAAAATATCAACTAAAACCTAACCTAACATACCAAAAAATTGAACAAAAATAATACGGACATCCCGCAAACACAATAAATTATTGTTATCTGTATTATTTTGGCCCCATTTTACTATTTTTTTTACAATAAATTTATTGTAATCGTATTTACAAGATGTCTGTATTATTTTTGTGTAATTTTTTTCTTAGGCTAGGTTAGGTTAAGTTAAGTTGGGTTAGGTTAGGTTTTAGTAGATATTTTATTGGGGAATTTTTTAAACTTTAGCTCCACACAGGAGGCACCGAGGAGAACAATTTCCCTAGGGGCCTAAATCATCTTTGAGGATGCTGTGTGGAGGGTTTTTAAGGGAAAGGAAGGAGAATAAGATATGGGAAGGAAAAAGGTATGAGGGGTGGGTAGGAATCTGGGGGTCAGTGTAGCCAGGAGTGACGGACGTATGAATCTATTCCTCCCACTGTGGTGCAGGGCGAAGGGTCGGGAGAATCCGGTTGGAAAGGCCTCCCTCAATCAGTCTCCTCCGATCCAACCCGCCATGCAGTGGTTGGGAAAACGTATCCGCCACCAAGAATTAGACAAACCTCATCCCATGAACCCGGGAACCCCTGCTAAGTCACCAAACGTAGCGAACCACTTGGGGTGACCTGTGGCAGGGGTGTTGGTTGTCCAATAAATGGTTCCCGGGGCGGCGGAACCCATACCCGCCTCCTAAATTGAAAAATGTTTTGTCCGTAAGATATTTTATCGGAGGATATTTTGTCGGGGATATTTTGTCGCGGAATGAAAACGCGCATTACCCGCTACAATAATATACTTTTCGCTAATGATTTGAACACAAATAATAAGTCAACCCACGGCTTAACCCAAAGCAGCTCACCGTTAAACAAAACACTTTTTACGTCGTCACAATTTTCATCATGAATAACAAAAGAGAACAAACAATTTATCCCGGAAACCAGCAACCCCAAACGTACCAACAAAATTATACGTAATTATGAATCCTATTCAAAGTTTTGCAGACATGGTAAAAAGCGGAGCACGACACCTGATGTGGGAGACTGAGATTTCAGGGTCCGTTGGGCCCCTAATAATTTTATTTTTTGCCCCTGACCATCCCCGCGACAAACCCCGGGACACTAATTACACCAGCGGCATGTGACGTAACCCGTTTTGCCTGTTTTTTGTCCCCCGCTAACTATGAAACATTTTTGTTTTGATAACATTTCAGCTTAACAAAAAGCGTCACACGTATGCATTCTGATGAGGTTAATTAGTCTTTGTGGAGATAATGTCATTCAAGTTACATTTAAGTTAACGATACCATTAACTAAAGGTGCAGTCCAGCCAACATTGTAATAATTAGTATAATAATTATTAGTTATTTCATGGGGGACAAAACATTATTTAAACTTTGAAGAAGAAGATAATACTAATAAAACTAAACGAAATATGAAACAGAACAAGAAATACAAAAATACAAAGGTAACGGTCGCAACTGGGAGTCAAACCTAAGAACTCTGTGGACAACGCCTCATCGAACTCGGCTATTGGCTCTTAATTATTTTGGTCGATTTCATATTTTAAATTCAGAATTACCACTATTTTTTCCCATATTTTTGGTTGCTGCTTTTTTATATAATTACAACGAATTAAATTAAATGAATTTATTTAAAACTTTGATAATGTCTATGATGAACATATCCGATTTATATTTATATGTGACATTTAATATTACATTGATGGGAATAACCTTCAAAAGTTATTCGCATTAAATCATTTTTTTCGTATATACGGCGCAAAATGTGCCCTTAATACCTTGAATTAATCACTTTTTTTTACATTAGCTCCACACAGGAGGCCCCGAAGAAAATAATTTCAACCTGGGCCTATGTCTTAGCTTAGGGGATGCTGTATGGAAAATAGTTTTAGGGAAAGGAAGGATTGAAAGTCCTGGGCAGATAAAATGTATGGTGGGTAGGAATCTGCGGGTCAGTTTGTTCAGGAGTGACGGACGATCTTTCAACTGCGGTACAAAGTACTGCGGTACAGTCCATTCCTTCAACTGCGCTACAAGGCCATGGGTCGAGAGTCTAAAGCCTCCCTCAACCAGTCTCTCTCGATCCGGTCCATCAAGCAGTAGGTGGGCAGACGCATCGTCGCCAAGACCCGGTAAAAATCTCACCCCTTGTATCCGGGCACCCCTGATAAATCACTAAACTTTGGGTGGCAGAGATGTTGATTTTCCAACAATTGGTTCCCGAGACGGCGGTGCCCATACCCATCTCCCAAAATGTAAGTTAACATCTAATATTAACTTACATTTTGTGAGATTCATTTGGGAGGCGGATATGGGTACCACCGTCCCGGGAACCATGTATTGGATAACCAACACCTCTGTCATAGATCACTCTAAGTGGTTCGCTTCGTTTAGCGACTTAGCCGGGGTGCCCGGGTTCATGGGGTCAGGTTTGTCCAGATTTTGTTGGCAGATATGCCTGCCCACCAACAGTGTGACAGACTGGATCGGGAGAGACTGGTTGAGGCATATCTTTTGACCTCTCCAGCAGGATTCTCTCGGAATATTGCCTTGTAACGCAGAGGAAAGGATGGATTCATTCGTTCGTCACCCCTGGACACACTGCCCACAGATTACTACCACCCCTCATACCTTTTTCCTTCCCAGAATTTACTCTCTTTCCTTCCCCTAAAAAGACCCTCCACACAGCATCCCCAAAGATGACATAGTCCCTGAGTGGAATTATTTTTCCTTAGGGCCTCCTGTGTGGAGTTAATGTAAAAAAATGTTAACAAGTTTGAAGATTGAAAGCATCACAATATTCATTTAAGAGCAATAACAAAGTAAGCAATTATGTGCGAATTTGGAGTTACTACATTAATATTTAATTTTGTTAAGGTCTATTATTGTCCGCAAGCACAATATTATTTGATAACTTCTAAACTATAATTCGACAAAATAATTACGTGCTTTGCTAAACATTTATTTCTGGAATGTTCTCTGACACCAATTTAATTCAACCTAAAATATCAAACTTAATCTAGTGGAAAACTATTTGAAGATGATTCGCAAATTAATGTCAAAGTTTGGGTTGTTCGATATGTTCATTCTCTTCAAATTTATTGACTTGAAATCTTACGCACAGCAATATTAAAGGGAAACAATAATATTTATTAACTAACTAGCGAGTTCCCGGCACGCGTTGTTATGCCACTTAATAAAGAAATTGTTTTTACCTGCGTGTCCTTTCCCATTCGTCCTGTTCCCCTTCCTCTCCCGCGTCCCCTTCCCTCAAGCGTTCCCACTCTGCATACTCCGCCTCCTCCGCCTTCCCTCGAACCCCCTTCCCGAGTTCCCCTCCCCCTCCTGCATTCCATACATTCAGTCCCGGTACATTCAATTTTCAAACAGCTCGCGTGCCCCTATTACAATTTTTAATACAAATTTCATATAGAAATTATATACAGATATCATTGCGGGCATGCACACATCAAATCCCCAAAGTTTCATCGCATCCGGATGAATGGTTAGCAACGCATAATTTCATGATGCCAGAACTCACGTTTGTATAAAGGAACTATCGCGGGTATGCGCACATCAAGTCCCCGAAGTTTCATCGCAATCGGATGAATGGTTTAGCAACGCACAGACATCTCATATACATACTTATATTAAGTATATGTTGATATTTGTGTAAAAGATTCTATTTTCTTGAGAAATAAATTATCGATAACTGTCAACTTTTAAAGAGAAACTTATCAAATTATTAAAATATGTTATTCGCTATAGGCTTAATATGTATGTCTACGAGTATTATGCCCATTCATGAAAGCAAAAGTCAACTAAAATCAAGCAAAATATTAAAAATTCTCATGTAATCTTGTTGGACGCGAAGCACATGACGTGCACCAGAAACTGTAGTGGCATATGAGACAAACAGCTTTTCACAGGACGTACACTTTTTTTTACTTAGTTAATTACACATAAAAAATTATTATTACTGAATACTCAATTTCAGACGTTTGTGCAAAGGTAAATTATATATTTTTTACATTAGCTCCACACAGGAGGCCCTGAGGAAAACTATTTCCCTCGAAGCTTATATCATCTTCTCTCCTGGTTAGGAAAGTAAGTTCTTGGAAGGAAGAGGGTATGAGGGGCGGATAGGAAACTGGGGTTGCACGGGTTCCAGAAGTGACGGACGAATGAATCCATTCTTCCACTGCGGTGCAAGGCGATGGATCAAGATAGTTTGGCCGGAGAGGACAAAAGATATCCCTCATCCCGATCCGGCCCGCCACGGAGTAGGTATGCAAACGCATCCGCCGCTAAATCCTAGACTAACCTTACCTCATGAACCCGGGCACCCCTGCCAAGTCATGAAATGTAGCGAACCACTTGGGGTGACCTATGGCAGAGGTATTGGTTATACAATAAATGGTTCCCGGGGCGGCGGTACCCATACCCATACAAATGTTTAAAGGGTAAAATAATAAAGGGTGTGTTAAGGTAAATTGAGCCTGTTTCGTAGAAACCAATATAAAATTAAGGGCCTCCAACCAGTCAGCGGCCGAGAATCCAAATTTCGTCGAAAGATGTTTTAACGAAAGATTAATTATTCTCCATACCAGCTTTAAAAAATTATAACTCATTATCGATTTTATTTCATACAAAATTTGCTTTAATTTATACCTACATACAAAAATGCAGAAAGGCGTGATGATAAAACTTTTAAAAATATGTACTTTTTGTAATTATTTTTTGATCAAAGTACCTATTTACAATTTTTCAATAATGTCGAAGCAAAATAAGAATGTAAAAAAATCTTAAATATATTAGTTTGTAAGAACGTAAATAAATAGACAAACCGAAGTATTTTCGTCACAAAACACGTGCGCGGATCTTTTTTTAAATGATTTTATTTAAACTAAAATTAAAATTCTGAAACAAAGATTTCCTAGATAATTTATTGATTTATTTTGCTGCTTGATTATAAATACGATTGAAATGTGTGTTGTATAATACAAAATTAACAAATCTGCCAACGACCTACGGTATAATCTTATTAGGGGTCATCCATTAATCACGAGAGGTTCGAAAGGGGGGGGGGGATCGGAAAAAATCACGAAATATCACAAGGAGGGGGGGGGGGGATATAATGAGATATCACGTGTATTTATTTTTCGTTGAACGACAGGGGCGCGTGGCCTTAACTCACCGTTGCCAGGCAACGATTTCTCGTGCGTTAATATTCTGAAAATTACAATATACTTTGTATTAAAAAAATATACGTAATTTTGGGTATGGGGAGGGGTGGGGGGTAGTCCAAAACCTCATCACATATCACCAGGGGGGGGGGGGAGGGGGTAAAAAGTTGCTAAAAAACATTACGTGATTAATGGACGACCCTTTATGCTAAAAATAAACACATTTTCCCATAATTAAAAACAAAATTTTACCAGATAAAAGAACAATCTTTCGAAATCAATTCATACTTTTTTGTGGAAAAGAGTCAATATGGCTAAAATTTAATTTAAAAATATCATATTTCCGGTTTTGTCTGGTTATTCCCTCTTAATGCAAACACACGAAACAAATTAAAATAACAAAATAAAAATACCAAATTACACAAAATAATTTACATTATGGCTCAATGATTCAGATGTGTAAATGCTTTTCCAATAATCTATTTGTAAACCACCTTCATATCGCATTTTAATATTTAATTATATTCAAATAAATTTTTTATTTACTTAGTATTTGTTAGTATGGGATATGTCGTGAGGCTGAAGGTAGTGGGGAGGAAAGGGAAATGGGGAAGAGAAAGTTGTTGAAGTACCGGCTGTACTGGATAGATATACAGTTGGTTACCAAACATAGCTCAAACCATTTTAAGAGAGAGAGAGTCTCATATCTGGACTTCACTGAAAATATCTATCACTCTGGAATGCGCCGAAAATGTACTGTGCATTATTTTAAAATAATAAATTTTGAAATAACAAAAAACAACATTTCATTGGATTTGATCTCGAGACCTCCGGATTCGTAACCTCCTTGGCTCGATCTATTCATAACCACTCAACCGTCGTATACTGATTTCTTATACTTTATTTTGCCCTTTTGACTGGAAAATAATTAAATTACTATTCGCACTTTTCAACGTGGGATTTAAAATATCCAATTGAGCTCATATTATTTCGACCCCTTGGTATCGCTATCTGTTGGGTTGCACCCTGTATATTACACAAACATAAACCTGGGTATCATTCCACCCCTTACTACCTTCGCCCCCTACTCGCACCCCACCACCGGTTCCTCCCCACTGTCCATTATAAATTCCATCCCCAACCACTCTAGTTTCGAGTCAGTTTTTGAATACGTTATCTCTTTGTTGTATGCAGTGAGGGAGGCTGTTTTTGACTGTTTCGCGCAATATTTTTCCGGCAATTCTGGGAAAATTTTCACCCTCGGTAGATGTATAATAAAGCAAGGAATGTGAAATTACACAGTTGCCACAGATATAGAGGCGTCAGTGCATTCCACCGGATAATCTTGTTTCGTATATTTTGTGGTTAATTTGTTAAAATGAAAGCCACAATCAAACAACTTTATAAAGACTGCATATTACTTTCTATTATTATCTATGGTTGTTCGTTAATTCATGACGAAATTTCGTTATAACAATTTTGTTATGGTTGAAATTCATTCGAGAAATGTTGTTTCTAAATGTAGGTTTTAGAAAAATACCTAGATATTAAAGTGACCGTCGTTAAAGATAAAGTTTTAAAGTTAATATCTGAATGTTGTATGTCCTTGCCATGTCTTCTCGTGTGTGATGATATATATATATATATATATATATATATAATATAATCAATATCATTCCACATATATATTTTATTTAAATTTTTGTCGGATATAGTTATTTTTCATAACCTTACTTACGGCGTTCATTGGAAAGGTACATTTCTGAGTTCTCTCGAATTTGTCAACAAAATAATAAAAATATTAAAAAAAACTTAGTATACTATCTACTGGTATCAAAAATCCTACAATTTTAATATCCCGTGGTTTTTCACGGTTCTTACTTATTTACATAACTGTCGGATTTATCATTAGGGATAATATTTTTTTAAGTGTGCTCACAAATTGTCACTTTGGTTGGGAAGAGTTCTAACTTGACTTCACCTTGTTCTGGATATGAGCTGTCAAAGTTTGCAAAGATAATTTCTCGTATCTATTTACCAATTTCTGATTTTGAGGATAATTCTTGTGTAAGTATTTTAAAGAAAATATTTATATAGGGCGTACGTATACTTACCTTTTTAGAACATGCAGACAAAAATATAAACATAAGATAAACGGGCAGATAGAACCACATGCGACCAGCTAGGGCGTAATAATTCATCCCAAAAGGTTCAAACTATATTGCCCTAATGCTATTTTACTTAAAAAAATGATAAAGTTAAATACTTTACGCAAGATTGAACCTCAAAATCAAAAATCGGTAAACACACTCGTATTATGAGAAATCGTCTTTGAAAATTTTGACGACTCAGAACATGGTAAGGCAAAGTTAGAACTCTATTTAACTAAAGTGACGAACTATACTGCGCCTCGTAAAAACGATACAAACAAAATGGCAATAGCTAAAGGTTCAACGTGAAGTAAGAACGTTGTAAAGTAAACGGAAGCCTTTAAAATTGATGTTAGAACTTCGTCATAGAAGTATCTACGGAAATACAACAGAGATAATTCTGAAAAATATTTTGGATATAGAAATATGCAAAAAAATAGTTTGACATTCAAAGTTCATTTTTAAAAATATATCAGAACCTTGTCCAAATAAGGTGATGAAATACTAAACCAGATATTATCACTGGACGCTCCCTGGGTCTGATCTCCGGACATTCTGCCGTCGGTTGTAAATTAAGCGGCCTTTCTTTGACTTCTTCATTACCAAGCCAAGGGATATGCTCGTGGAGAGATTGAGATAGTTTGAGCTTATCCATTTTTTGAAGTAAAATTAGGATATTTATTCAGATGAATAGCAAATTACAGAGATTTGATTCTAATTTTGAGTTCTGAGCTCTAAAATGGAGAATTAATTGCGATAAATGAAATCGAAGCTATTATAAACAAGAGGAGAAAGCTGACAGAACGACCACAGATAAATGAGAACATAGACAAAGTTGTATAGAGAAATTCAGGAGAAAGGTGACACAGACGTTGAATTTAGGGTAAAAAAGGAAGTTAGGAAAAATTAATGAAATTTAAAATACTAATTAATAAATGAGTTTAAAGATATTAGACATAGGACAACACAACACTCAACAATCACTATATATAGAAATCGGAATCGGAGGACATAATCTAAGTAACGAAACCCTTCGTAAGTATTTCAATATAAGTGGAAATGTTGGCAGATTCTCGGAATTTCCGTCCACAAACTGTATGTACAGGATCGTAATTAATCTGCATATTGGTTTGGAACTGAGCGACAAGCTAATTAACACTGTAGATTATTTTTGTCGATTGAATAAAAAGGCGACGTAAGAAATAAACATATGTAAAATTTTCAATTAATTCATTTTGTGGCGTCATTTTAATTTATTGAATACTAGTGACTTCTCGGCATCGTTGCACTTCCACTTAAATATAAATGATTTCTCCCTGCGTGTCCTTTCCCATTCGTCCCATTCCACTTCCGCTTTTCCTCCCGCCTCCTCCCTCCAACTCCCGTGCCTCCCCCTACCCTCTCTCTCCTCATCCCCCCTCCTGCAAACCGTCCTCCCTTCCGATAAACTATATGATATACACTCATTTTTCAAACAGCTCGCGCGCCACCTATTGCAAAATTTTATACAAATTTCAGTACGCCAGAGCTTATACCAGTATGTATATAAACCTTCGCAGGCGTGCGCACAACAACTCACCAAAGATTCATCGCAAGAGGATGAAAAGCATATGAAATAATTTCGGATATTACCCTTTATTGTATCCCTCTGATTTTCTCGCTGGAATGCTGGGGATAGAACGTCTAAACGTCAGGAGAAATATTGCAATGGTGTTAGTGGCGCACAAGCTGCTAAATGGGCACATTTGCAATCCAGATATTCTGGAACGAATTTCTTTTTATGTCCCTGATAATTTCATCAGAGCTAGACAGCACAGATTATTTATTTTTCCAAGGGGCAGGACCAACCTACCAATGATCATGCCTTTGGGGAGAATAACTACTTTGTTAAATCACATTTCTTCTGTGATTGACATTTTCAATTTGAACGAAGGAGAATTTAAGACAGCAATAAGCATACTATTTACCAAATCTGGCTAATCAGATAGTATTGATGTACTTACCCATGCAAATAAATGTATATACTTACTTATTATAAACTGTAATTTATAAACTGTTATTTGTGAAATGTAAATGGATTATACTGTTTTTCACAATAAATCAATAAATAAATAAATAAAATAACGTCAGAACTCACCGCTATAAATAGAAACCATCGCGGGCGTGTGCACAACTCACCAAAGTTTCATCGCAATCGGATAATTGGTTTAGAGACCGCATAAGGGACAAACAAAGAAACATCCAGTTATTTAAGTTTATTTTGTAGAACTCCATTTTGATATATAAAAGAAATGTATAATTAACATATTATAAAATAACATAAATAACTTTATATACACCACTATAAACAAAATAATTGACATGCGTCAAAACCATTGTTTTATTCATCAGGATAAAGTGTAATGAAAATTAACAAATATAAGGATATACAATCAAGAATAGACAAATAAGTACCTCTAACCTCTATACAAAGACAATGAGCGGTGATTAATTAGTTATTAATAGTAAAATAAAGGAAATTATTATGAATTAGGTAATTATTGCATTTATGTTTGTATTGTATCAATATGTAAAAATAAAAAAACATTCTTAGTGAACCGAGTACAAGCGACTTTGGAATACCACAAGGCACGATTTTGGGCCCTCTTCTATTCATCTTGTATGTTAATAATATCTTTGAATTACCAATATCAGGAAGACTTGTTTCATATGCAGATGAAACTGCAATTACATTCTAAGCAAATTCATGGAATAAACTTGAAACAACTGCTAATCATGATATCAATATCTTAAAAGAATGGTTTGACGAAAATTTATTAACATTAAACATTGAAAAAACCTATTATAAATACCCTTTACTATAAATAACAAAACAATACCTCCTATCACCTTAAATATTAAAATTCATTAAAAAATGCACCACTCAAATATTAACATGGCAAAATATTGACTGTCTATGCATAGCAAATAAAAAAGAAATAAAATATTTTGGTGTAATAATAGATAGAACCTTAAGTGGAAGACTCAAATTACCAATACTATAAATAGATTATGAAAACTTATATACATATTTATTAATTTAAGAAATATACTTAACTTAAAATTTCTTAAAAATATATACTATGCTCTAGCCCATTCGATAATACAACACGGTATCGTTGGGGAGGAGCTTACAAAACCTCAATTTTGCCGTTGGAAATTACTCAAAGATTAATAATCAAAATTATTACTAAGAAACCATCAGATTATTCAACCTCTCAACTTTTTCAAGACTTTCAAGTCCCACCTCTAAAAAATACATGTATAAAAAAATACGCTGCTTAAAATACACAAAGACTATTCTAAGAAGTCGCACCACGCCATGGTACGCGTTGAGAGCAATAGGAAAAACACAGTGGGTCGCTTGTGTAGGCCATTAATGCATACCAGTTTTGCACAACACTACCACACGTACAATGGAGCGGTGTGGTTTAATCAACTAGCAATAGAGTTGAGATTAGAACCAGACTACAATAAATTCAAAAATAAATTAAACAATAATATCTTAAATTATTTAGCCACTTAGAACCGCATTAACCTTCAATTAACAATACTTATTCAATAATTTATTTTATTTTTTTATACATTTGATTTATGTAAGTACGTATATATAATGTATGTGTTATAATTTTTTATTTTAATTTTTTTAATAATTTTTTTTTTCTCTTCCCTTTACACACAAGTAGTAACACTCTCGTAAAGGTTATACATTATATACATATATATGTTTATACTGTTTCTAATCAATGTTGCATGTAAGTATTAAATGATTGAGTTTAATCCGATTGTAACCTGAAAATGTAATTACTTATGATTATATTACATGTATATGTATATAAAAAGATAAAAAAAAATTAAACACTTTTATTATCAACAAACTGTACATAGATGTTTGGAGCGCGTTTAATGTGTTTCCCATCTGTGCACGACTGTCAAAGGAAGCAACGAAGCTATTTCCTCGGAGCATCTTCCATTGAAATACTGGTAGAACAAGGACAGCATTCCAACCCTGTGCCTGTGCTTTAAAGATTGCAATCGGTTTGTTAAATTAATAACGAACTTAAGTGTTAAAGAACTCTGGGCGTAATATAATAAATAAATAAATAACGCGACACCACGATATAGAAAATAGATAAAATATAATAAAATTTTAAGTGACCACAATACAAAGGAATACAATATTTAGACAAATGGATATAATAATCTATATATACTCGTAAATATCTGCATTTGGGAGGCGGTTGGTATGGGAACCATTTATCGGATAACCAATGCCTCTGCCATAGGTTAATCAAGTGGTTCACTACGTTTGGTGACTTAGCAGGGGTATCCGGGTACATGGGATGAGGTTTGTCAAGGTCTTGGCGGCCGATGTGTTTGACCAGCTGCTGCGTTGCGGGCCGGTTCGAAAGACTCTGGTTGAGGAGGTCTTCTCACTTCTCCAACCAGAATCCCTCGACCCATCGCCTTGCACTGCAGTTGAATTGATGGAAACATCCGTCACTCCTGGAGTCACTGACCCCAGATTCCTATCGATTCCTTATAACTATTTCCTTTCCACAACTTCATCTTCTTCCTTTCCTGACTTTCACTGACCCCAGATTCCTATCAATACCGCATAACTATTTCCTTTCCAGAACTCCATCTTCTTCCTTTCCTTAAAAAAAACCCTCCATCCAGCATCCTCTAAGATTACGTATGCCCTGAGAGAAATTATTTTCCTCTGGAACTCCTGCGTGGAGCTAATGTAAAAAAAATATAAATAATACAAGCAACACACTCATAGGCATACACATAGGTACTCACAGCATACAACGTACTTAAAAACCATCAAAGGCATATTCATACATAAGATTACACTCGTACAATCAGTGGATACTAATGTATTTAAGAAAAATATAAATATTTAAAGTCTTGATCCATTAACCATTTAATAATTCACGAGGGAATGTGAAAATAATGTAATTTTATTTGAACAATTTTGAGAAAACTCCGTTGAATAACAAAGCTTGATATCAAAAGGTAGTAAAGTTAATAAACTCTAGTTAGAATTCAGATCAATATATATAATTATATTCACATTATGAAATAACAAAGTGATGGTTGACTAAGTACGGAGCTTCGTAACATAATATTAATAACTTGAGCATACGAAATCGAATCGCGGAGAAAGGGATGAAAACTGGGGGCGCAGAGCTTAATACATATTTCGGAAATCCATTAAATAGGAAGGCGGGAGATGTTAATACGATTTTAATGATATCGAATGCAACAGAATTTGAACCACTACAAATGTACTTTTGATTCGAAAAATAATGCATGTATAGTAATGATACCTATGCATGTTAGCACGACGTGGGTTGTGAACAAATATTTTCTAAGGCTTTGGAAATCTATCTGTATGGGATTTTAACCAGTGATTTCTGAAATTATTTGGAGAAAAAAATAGATTACATTTTTTTTATTAGAAAATATCATCGGAACATTTCACATTTTCTTTCTCCAAACAATGTCAGAAATCACTGGTTAAAGAAATGTCAGGTTTTTTTTTTTTTTTTTACATGAGCTCCACACAGGAGGCCCTGAGGAAAATAATTTCATCTTTGAGAATGCTGTGTGGAGGGTTTTTTTAAGGAAAGGAAGGAGAGGAGAGTTCTGGGAAGGAAAAGGGTTTAAGGGGTGGGTAGGAATCTGGGGTTCAGTATGTCCTGGTCATCCGCCTCCAAGACCTAGACAAACCTCACCCCATGAACCTGGGCACCACTGCTAAATCACCAAATGTAGCGAACCACTTGGGGTGACCTATGGCAGTATGCGTAAATAAGAGTGTCTGGCGTGGGTTTATTATTTTCTTACCTACACCTGCCCCTTTCCCACACCCGAGAGCAGAATAAAATCCTGGCAACGCCGAGACTTCAGCCAAATCTGTTAAGTTTTTTTAATATAAACATATTAAGTCATCGAACTACCACCATATTTAATAGCGATGTTAAAGAACAGATATAATAAAATAAAGAATAAAAAAATCAAACTGGCAGATTCGCAAAACTTCCAGCGAAAACATTCTACTCGGAAACTAGCTAACTTGATAATTCTTAAATCTAACACTGTATCGAAACAGATCAATTTCTTTACTTCAGAATGATAAATCATTTTATCGAGTTATGCTCTCCTAATACCAGAAAAAAGTCCAACTCCACCAGGAGAATTGAATACGTGTCTACATTTACAACTATAGATTGTACAAATAAAAAGTATGCCGGTGTCCCATGTATACACATAAGCAGATATTCAGTTGAATATGTAGATGCACAGTCACACGGTGTACAGTTGTACAGCGTACAGTTGTACAGTATACAGTTGTGCAGATGTACAAAATGCACATTTGGCTCTGGATGTACAAATGCTCCGCTCGTATCCACATATCCACTTTTTGTTTCTTTTCGCGTCGCGGACTTCAATACCAAATTAGAGCCCGACTTTTGATCGCGCCGCTTTTTGATGCATCAATAATTACCTCTCTGATGGAAAATTCTCTACCTGGGAAATGCGATACGAGAATGAAAATCCAGCTTATAAAACTGCTGAGGATTGTTGTGTAGCCAAACATATTTAAGGAAATTATTCTTAACATTCTAATTTTATATTTGTTTTTTAAAAGCGGGGACGACTTACAGGAGCTTCCATGGTACTCGCGTGGCCTATTGTGTTATAATTTATTTCACCTCATCATTCCCTTAAAAATAAACCGATTCCTTTGATGACGTTCACCAGGGTTGTCATTATACATTCGGCTATGTCTCCTGATTCCACAATGTGCCTTTCCAGGTATCTGAACCTCAGTTGCCTTCTGGGAGAGACATTGACACTATAGGTGAATATAAATCTCTCCATTATCTTCACGTTTCATTGGTGTTTTCCACATCCAATAGCTGCATATGTCTTCTAATATGCCGGTATCCATTTAGTAATCTTAGCAGTTCCCTCATGATTTTCTGTCCATATTCAGTAGCTGCCTCGCTGATATTCTTAATCTTTATTATTTAAAATTAAAAAAAAAACTATTCACGTCACGATCGTTTTTTAAATTTTTTTTTACATGAGCTCCACACAGGAGGCCCTGAGGAAAATAATTTCCCTCGGGCCCATATCGTCTTTGGAGATGCGGCGTGGAGAGTTTTTTTTAAGGAAAGGAAGGAGAGGGGAGTTCTGGGAAGGAAAAGGGCTTAAAGGGTGGGTAGGAATTTGGGGTTCAGTGAAAAAAAGGTTTACGAAAGAATCCCGAAACTAGATTTATTAAATAAATTTTTACGGCATAAATGTACCTTAAACACTAATTACATGTCACAAAATCATAGGAAAATTTTTAGAAATAATCAAAAAGTGGATGTATAACAGTTAATTGTGGCGTCACTTTGGGAAGTGGCACCAGAGATACATTTACATGCAAAAATCCATAATACAAATAAAATTAATATTGATTTAAAAAATGTGATAGCATACATAGCCTTCTTGTACATACCTTCTGTACACTTGAATAGATCTGCCACATCTGCATATCTATTAGTAACTTCATGTAACCTAGGTACAAGCGAGTGTTTCGTATACTCAGTCCTGGTATTGTTGCATTACACAATTTTTAACATAAATATTAAGTTGGATATAATTCTTCAATCTGAGTCTAAATAAGATGTTCAGTAAACCTGTGTGAAAAGTGTTATTCAACTTCAGAATTCTATTTCTCTTGGCTTTTTATTACCTTCCATGAACGGTATCAGAAAAAAAATGATATGGCAGATGTATCATTCCAACCAATAACTAGTAATCCTCAAGTAATCATAAGCAACCAGTAACCAGTAATCCACATGTAAACCGCTAATCAACCAAGTATCAACCAAGTAACCAACCAAGTAACCCAGTAATCCACAACTAGTAACCAGTAATCCACAAGCAACCAGTAACCAGTAATCCACGCAACAAGCGCTCATAATCCGAAATCATTTATAAATTATCGATCAAACAGCTTTACATTTGTTTTTCACTTAGTCTCATCACGGTATTACTCTCATAGTAAGTCTACACGCTTCTGTTTAACTAAAAAATATGGGTATCTTCAGGTATTTTTATTAATTAAGTCGAAGCAGCAAGAAAAACGATAGAATAAATAGTTTTCGTCAAAAACAGTTTCTCTTATGACCGGGATAACAAATCTTTAATTATTTTTCATCAGCGGATGAAAAAAAATGATAAAGTACTCACAGAATTTCTAATAAGGTCGAAACAATGGACAGCCCAGCAAATGCGGCATTTCCATGGATATTTCCGCCGCTAAGCTCGGTCGGCAAAGGGATTTTTTTTGTCGTAAATTGAGAATTTTGTTTGTACTCCAAGGGATTCCAGGCTGAACTCCAGGATTCTCATTAGGATTTCTAAAATATTGTTTTTAGAGCATCGGAAGTAAAAAGTTTGTTCCTTACAACAAAAGAACAGGGGTCCAAGTTTTTAACGCGCGTTACCGTCATCGTTTGCCGAAGATTTTGACTTAGGCTTGGGATGTATGCAAGACAACCTTAAAAACTAACAAAACCAGGGTTCTTATTAAAGCGTCTGTTTTAATTGTATGCTATATGCAGTTATTGGGTAGTATAATGTAGTAAAGTTGCCTCTCGGTGCCCACATTTATAGTTTTGTTACGTGCTTCCTGAGGTAGATAAAAGATATTCCAAAAATATGAGTGGCAGTGAGATAACAATCTTCTTCTACAATCGATGAATAAAAATCTGTCATAAATAAAAAAATCAGAGTATGCAATTCGAACGCAGTAGAAGTGGAACTAGAAAGTTGCTAGATGTCGCTTTCTTTTCTTTCGCCTGTTTATTTTAATGTGGTTTGAAGATTGGATATCGATTTCACAAAAATAAAAATATTTACACAAAAAAGATTTAGCCTGCGCGAGAATGAGATAGTATAATCGGACTCCTCTTTGTGCGGTGATTCGTAGCCTCTCCACTCTTATCTACTTTAGTTTTGCGAAGGTTTTACTTCTACCAGGTATGAATTGCACATTCTGATTTTTTTTTACTAGGCCCTGCTTTTTTCACTCAGCGAAATAAAGCGGTTATAAAGAAACCTATTTTCTAGCTATGTCACATTACTATTTATTAGTGGAGTGCGTAATTCAATTCGCTGTATTATTAATTGATTTATTTCTCTTGTTTTGTTTGAAATATGAAAGCCTAAGATCAATCTCCAGATCCTTAGCCAAACAAGTCGCTGCTCAACCACCGAGTTCCTACTAACCCACATCCTTTCAATTCATCCCTTTATCTGAACCAGAAGGCGCATAGTGAGCTCAATGTTCATTTACTTAATTCGAATGATGCGGCAAAACTTGGCAAATTGTAAGGGAAAACGCTATCTCCAAAAGCGGCCTGTGTAACAGACTATATCAGTGTATAGTCTGTTCGGTTTCACCCATTCATCATTCCAAGAGAGCGCGGTGCAGAGGAGACCACGTGTCCGGCTGGCAGCTATCTCCACACCTGATTAATGTTAGCAAAGTGCATTCGTTAATCAAATTGGATAAGATTAATTGTAGGAAACCACAGGATTGCTTTATGTCAATTATTAAATACCACTAGAATGGGACTGGGTTATATAAACATGTTAATAGCTTTGACATATTAATAGCAATTGTACTGATGTCCCTGTTGGTACTTATATTGATCAATAGAACGAAATTAGTAATTTCCTGTTTTATCATCGAAACATTTTCTTTCCTTTACATATGATAAGCTCGCGTTTGGCTTCTATCCCAATTTATGCACCAATGCCGAAGAGATCAATGACGCTAGTTCTTGGAGAATTTTCCATTGAAATACCGGTAGAACAAGGAAAGCATTTTCACCTGACGCAATCCGTTTGTTAAGGTGGGAGAATCAGACAACCAGACACACAGTGTCGAGCCCACACACAGTTTTTGCACCGAGTCGAGGGTTTTTTCAGGTATTTTGGGGCTCCAGACCAGCGGTGGCGATAAAATTCCATCACAGGGCACATTTACAATTTATAAAGAGTTAGCGATGCAATTAAAGAATCTGCGGGCCCAGTATGTTGTTACTACAGTAGGCCTGCTGTACAGTACGCCAAGTTTTTAACCTGGCTTCGATGGAACCCCTATACCTGAGCTGGTCACTTAGAGTTACACCAAGCATATCAATATACTATAAAAGTATAAATATCAGTCAATAGTAAAATAAAACGATATTTTGTTTGCTCGATATTTTAAAAAAAGCTTGTATCGACTCACAGAGCCGGGAGTAAAGAAATTAAATTAAATTTATAATATTTAATATTTTAAACTGTCAAATTAGTATAAGCTTTCCCTGACGAAGGAACGTTTGTTCCGAAACCGGTCGGATTTGCACATTTTATAAGTGGTTTATACAAAGTTGCATTGTTTCATTTTAAATTTATAATAATTATTTTTAAGCGATATTTTTTTTATGTTCACTTATTATGCGTTATTTACAAGCTCACCTTTTCTACTCAAAGATTATTAGAACTATTAAAAAAAAATTGTTCCACAAATTTTACTGTGACGTCGAGCCTCCATAAATTGAAGTATCTTGGGGAATTCTCCGCAAGCAGATATAAAACACGTACTTGTGCAACATTTTACCCCAAATTTCCATTACGAATTTTGTTTCCGTTTCCGAGTTAATAAGGTTAACGAGCCAAATAAATTCCGACGTCGTATTAAATTTAGCGATATTCATTTTCCGCTTTCAACCGCTAAAAATGACTAAAAATAATTGTTACGAAAAACAATTTGGCGAAGGTTTTGAATATTTTTTAAAATGCAAATTGGAGCAATGAAATTCATATTTAAAATCGAAAAGGGGGAGAATTTTTTTAATCATTCTGTGAAACCTTTGTTGGTTAAATAGAATTTGATACAAATCCTATTTGGTGACAGTTCAAAATGATTTGTTTTTTCGGGAAAGTAATGCGATGCATTTCGAGCGCCTGGATATAGGCAATTTTGATAGCACCATTATATTTTAAATTTTATTAATTCTGACAACTACGCACTTGGCAAATGTCATCGTGCTTTTCCTGATTCAGGGTGCCATAGTCTCCATGCTGACTTACAGTACATCTTTTGTGTGATGCCAAAAACAATGATTAGCAAACACTAAGGCCAGTTGTTTCACAGAATTTGAACAATTCGTCAAATTTCAAAGTCAATTTTCAAGGTCTGTAAAGATTCTATTGAAGTTATTTTAGTATATAATTATTGGCCAGTTGTTTCATAAAACTAAAATAAAAACGTAATTTCAATAGAACTCTCAGTGAACTTGAAAATTTCATTGAAATTTGATGAATTGCTCAAATTTTGTGAAACCACCGGTCCTTAATCACAATTTTTGTTACTTCACAATCTATTCAGATAAAATAATAATGTGTAATAAAATAATATTTGTGGCACGTTCCAGAAATGAAGATACACTCAGAATTGCCCTGCTGTAATATTACAATTCAGAATGGAAATGTTGCTTGAAATGGCTTTAGCTATCTTTGGTGACCTTTAATTAAAAGTGAGGTAATTCTCGACCTACATTTTCTTCATATTCTCCCTCCCCCTTTCTTCTGCTTCACAATATTCCCCAATTAGTATGCCATAGTCTCACTGGTTTGGGAGTTGTTTTTTTCCCATTAGCTCCACACAGGAGGCAAATAATTCCCCCCAGGGCCTATATCATCTTTGGGGGGTGTTGTGGTGAGGGTATTTTTAGGAAAGGTAAAAGAGCAAGTTCTTAGAAGGAAAAGGGTATTAGGGGTGTGTAGGAATCTGGGGGTCAGTGTGTCCGGGACTTACGGACGTATGAATCTATCCCTCCCACTGCGGTGTAAGGCTATGTTCCGAGAGAGTACGGCTGGTAAAGTCAAAGGGACTCCCTCAACCATTCTCTCCCGATCTGAACTTTCATGCCTCCGGTGGGCAGAGTTTTTTTTTTTTTTTTTACATTAACTCCACACAGGAGGCCCTGAGGAAAATAACTTCCCTCAGGGCCTATGTCATCTTTGAAGATGCTGTGTGGAGGGTCTTTTTGAGGAAAGTAAGGAGTGAACACGGGTCTTGGAGAGACCCATGTTGTAGGAGGGAGGAAACACAGAGGCCGGCAAATCGTTCCACAGCCGAGCCGTTGAACTCAAGAACGAGTCATAGAAACGACCCGTTCTCATGTGACTAATGTCAACCGTGTACAAATGTTGGGCGCGTGTTTGGCGTGTTTCCCGACTATGCACCGGTTCCGAGGGGATCAATGACGCTAGTTCCTCGGAGCATCTTCCATTGTAATACCGGTAGAACAAGGACAGCATTCCCACCTGACGCCTGTGCTCTAAAGATTGCAGTCCGTCTGTTAAGATGGGAGAATCTATCAAACGGACCGCCCGTTTCTGCACAGAGTCAAGGGTTTTTTGTTGGTATTTTGGAGCTCCAGACCAGAGGTGGCTGCCAAATTCAACCGTGGGACGCACTTGCGATTTGTACAGGGTTAGCAGTTGTGTACTATTAAAGTATCTGCGGGCCCTGTACAGTACGCCCAGTTTCTGAGAGGCTAACTTAACTCTGGTTTCGATGGAGCCCCCGTACCTGAGCTGGTCACTTAGAGTTACACCATGCCGCTAAGTCCCGGACAAACCTCACCCCATTAACCCGGGCACCCCTGCTAAGTCACCAAACGTAGCGAACCACTTGGGGTAGCCTATGGCAGAGGTGTGGGTTATCCAATATATGCTTCCCGGGGCTGCGGTACCACCCTCCCAAATTAAAAAAGTTAGTTAAAATTCTTGTTTGGTATTTACATTTAAAAAATCGTAAGCGATGAAAACATTAATCAATTAAGTGAAATATCCAAATATAAGAGATCGTAAAAGGGAAAAAAATCGCAATAATAATAATAAAAATATAATTTTAGCATTGTGTCACGCTTTAACTTTGAATAAATATTTTGAGCCAGCGATATTAAATCGTTCCTTTTACGGTACGACGGCAATCTGAATTTGAAGTAAGAGAGAGTTTGTGGCTGAGGAATTCTCCCCGGCAATAAATTGCCAGGTAGTGGTTGCACCCACTCAGTACCCGGCAAAACTCACCGGTAGCTGGTACCTACCACTAGCTCCCAGGCCTTATGGCCCACCTGTTCGGTGTTGCCAGTAAGTAGGCCCAGTTTACGATCTGATACCGAGGCCCCCGAGATACAGTGGCGGCTCGGCTTGGTCACGTTAATATTATATTATTAAGGGTAGGTATCTACCCCACTGCAAACACAGGTAGAACTTAAAGCAACAAGTTATTGTTTATTGTGTTGAGCGGGACTTTAAAGAGCTTGGTTTAATGTTGACGAGGCAATGTTAAAATGTGAATTAAAGGTCTTATAATATGCCATATTATATTCATATAGGTGCCTATCATCGATACGTTATACCATATAAAATTTAAATGCCTGAAACTAGTGGTTCTTTGCCTCTATTTTGTGAATTAATAGAAATGTGTGAGGGAAAGGCATGACAATGATGGTTAATTCCCCCAACTTCATGGAAAAATTGATTGAACGTTTTCATATAACGATATTATTTTTTGAGTATCTTATATAGTACGTAAATCGGTGACGTGACGTCGGTTTTCTTTCGAATCGGAATATAAAATATTTGTTTGGAATTTTTGAAAGCAAAAAAAGGAAAAGAGTATAGATAATTTTGCGAAAACCTTTTATTTTCATAATTTAAGTTCTACGTTTTTCTTCTATGTATTCGATAATATTATGCGTCAATTTATTTATAAAAAAATTGATTAATTGAAAATAAATTCAGTTGTGTGATTATTATCACGCGTGATAGCTGTTTCGCTTTCTTTTGCATTATCAAACCAGAAGGTGAAACAGCTATCGCACAGAATAATAATTACTCACCAGAACTTGTTTATAAATAAAGTGAATAATAATATTATGGAATATATAAAAGAAACACTTAAAAAAAAGGTAAACTTTGATGAATTTGTAAATATTTATTATTATTACAAAAAACAATTTCAGAGGAATATTTATTTATATAGTTATTACCACATATTATTTCCAAATCAGAAATTTATTGTGTATACAATTTTGAATCAACGTTATATTTTTTAAAATCTAAAATGTGTATTTTATATTTTCCTCTAAGGTTGGCTTCAAATTCAATATCTTTTTAACCTTCTACCAAAAAGTAATCTTGTTTCAAAATGATATAATACATATTTGAACGCATTTATATTTTGTCATCATTGCACTAAACCTTCTTCATGAGGGCAGCCTATCCAATCTCCCCAATGATAATAAACAATAAAGCCTGCTGTGGATATTGAACATGGGAGCACGTGCGCTGAATGGGAACACGCACTGACTTGATATATTATTTATAATCAGGACGAACAGGAAGTAAGACAATCATTCCTAACGAACTGCCAAGACAAAGGAAATTTACTACCGATAAAACAAATAATATCGCGGAGGTTTATTTGTCTTATGATTTAGTAGTATTTGTAAATAAATTATGCCTGACCAAAATATTGGATTGGGTTTAGTTGTTATTACATAAGACAGATATCATTTATATACTACTAATTTTTATTCGCGGCTTTGCTTTTATTAGCTCAACACGAAAGTCTGTGAAAAATAATTCCACCTTTGAGGATGCTGTGTGGTGGGTATTTTTAGGGAAGAGAAGGAGAGAAAGTTCTGGGAAGGAAAATAAGAATGATAGGTGGGTAGGAATCTAAGGGTCGATGTGTCCAGGAGTGACGGACGTATGAATTCACCCCTCGCACTGCGGTGGCAAGTATCCCTCAACCAATCTCTTTCCACCCAAGCAAACGCATTCGCCGCTAAGATCTAGATAAACCTCACCTTATGAACCCGGGAAACCCTGCTAAGTTACCAAACGTAGCGAACCACTTGAGTGGACCTACGGCAGGGGTGTTGGTTATCCAATAAATGGTTCCCAGAGGCGGTGGTACCCATACTCTCCTCCAAAATTGACACGCTCGCGTGGTAGTATGGAGAATTTACTGTATAAGAATTTATTTTTTATTTTTGATTGACGGAGAATTTACTGTAAAGGAATCCGAACCTCGTTCTCGGCCTGCCAGATCACAGACACACTCTCAACAGACTGCCAGGTGTTTTTTGTCGCGCCGCCCCGACCCAGGACTTGCTCGCTACTACTAATCTGCTGACATATATTTGTATTTTTGGATTTTATGTTTTTGCTTTCTATGTACAAAAAATAGTGGGTGGGAGGTAGAAGAGGCAGGGGAGGCAAACCGCCTACTTTTGGTTTTTTAATTTTCACCCTGTCCCTTTTGAGAAGAAGAGGTAAGATTTTTTCTCCCATAAGTATTACACCTGTACAAAGTAAGCACTTGCATACTGCTCTCTAACAACATATGCAGGGACAATGGAGGTCTAGTTTCGATAAATTTTATATGTAGATCCGTTCTATAAAAATATTAGAGTCCTTGAGAGAGCCCCGAAGGAGTAACCATATGTTACTCACACCGGGGCGGGTATGTGGGGGATAACCTCAGGTGTACAAGAATTTTTTTCACGGGAATGAAATATTTTTCCTGGATGAAAAGTACCCCGTGTCACTCCCTAGTTCTAAGTAAAAAATCGGTCGCTCTATTGCTAAGTGAAAGAGGGACGAACAAGCAAACACACTTTCGCATTTATAATACTAGTTAGGATTACGATAATTGAAAAAATTCAGAGGTATTACAGTAATGTTTTTGTTAGAGTCCTTGAGAGAGCCCCGAAAGAGTAACCATATGTTACTATACCGGGGCGGGTATGTCGTGGATAACCTCTGATGTACAAGAATTTTTTCACGGGAATGAAATATATATCCTGGATGAAAAGTACCCTGTGTCACTTCCTAGTTCTACGTAAAAAATCGGTCGCTCTATTGCTAAGTGAAAGAGGGACAAACAAGCAAACACATTTTCGCATTTATAATACCAGTTAGGATTACGATAATTGAAAAAATTCAGAGGTATTACAGTAATGTTTTTGTTTTATTTTATGTGAGTACCGTACAAAGGTTCAGAGTACTTCTACATCTGGAGCCAGTGAGACTACGGCATCGTTGCAAAGTTGCTTTCAAGCAACGTTTTGATTCTGAATGGTGGTCTTTAGCCAGGGCGATACTGAAAGCATCTACTACCCCGAAAAGTAAAAAAGGCACAATAATATTAGTTTAAATTTAAATGAATAAATTGTGAAGTAACACTTTTTATTAATATGCTATTATATAAATGCGCACATTTTGATTTGAAGCTGCTACCTCCGAATTAGTAGCCAAGGATCGTAACCACACAACCGCAGATGCAGTAGAAGATTGTTTTTTTGCATGCTGGGATATTCCTTATTTGACGGCCTCCGTAGTTGATACTCTTGTCTAGCAATCTGGAGGTCTCAGGTTTAAATTCTAACATAAGCAAGTAAATTTTACTTAACTGAGATGCGTTATTTTATAATGAATGAATTAATAATGAATAGTTTATTTGTGGCACGTTCAAACCACCATTAAAAATTGAAACTTTGCGGGAAATGGCCTTAGTCGTATTTGGTGACCAGATCTGAATAGCTACCTTATTCCTCTCCGTATCCTTCCCCTCCCCACTACCTTCAGCCTCATAATATACCCCAATAGAGGATGCCAAAGTCCTACTGACTCCTCATGATTGGGCGCAGTTGGAACTCTTTGCGGTATTCGCATTTAAAAAAAATCCATGCAAGTAATCTTATGAATTTTCATTGTGCTGCTATTGAAGTAATAATATTTAGATTTATATATTTTTTTTCTTTGTTTTACAATTTTTTAGAGAAAAATGTGTACTTACTAGGGTACTTCGTTCTAACGTTACATTGTACATGTTTTCGTGTTTGAAATATAAGTTAATACCTATGTTAAAATATTACAAGTGGAAAATTATAAAGTTATATTTATTTATTTAATACAAACGGCATAAGTATGCCATAAACATTAATTACATGTCACAAATTCATATTCAAAATATTAATAATGGTAAAACAGTGTATGTATATGTAAAATAAAGCATATATATAAAATAAAGCACAATACATAATAATTAATATAAGTATATGTAAAATAAAGCACAATACAAGCATTAATCTTGGTAAGGTTGCAAAAATTTAATCTGTGTTCTTCCATCCCATGTCCATAATCCGTATCAATGCTTCTTTTAAAGTCAGTTATTTTTTTAGTAGTTTTTATTGCAAGAGGGAGTACATTAAATAATTTTACATACGTATAAATATTCCCACAACACCAAAAATAAAAAATTCATTAAAATACATGTAAAATTCATGCATCAAATCATCTCAATACACCAACTAATTGGCTTTTCGAAAGTAGATACAAGCGAGAAGGCACCAAACTACGAGCATTATTTGCACTATGAATGCACGTCTCTCGTTTATTACGCAGACCTAATGAAGTGTTCACATTGCAGTTGATCGATAGATCCGCAGTTGCTAGAGAAGTTAACAAGAGCAGAGAGAGAGTTTGGAGTCTCAACAAACATCGAGGAACACGAAACACGGAACAAGCAACCAACCCCCGCTTCATATTAAATAACAGACGCTTCAAAAGTTTAGACGTTAATGCAGAATATTTCTGACGATTTCATATTATGTGGGATGGAGAACGAAAAGTTGTATTTCTCTCTTTATTTGCTTAAAACGTGCATGATGAAATTTATCTGGCTTTGATGTTATAAAGGATATCGATCATGTTACACGTTGACGTTATTAAACAATATTTCCGACGATGCTTATAACATTTTATCATACTACCTGTCAGTAAAATCTGAAATAAATTGTTATTTAAATGCAGGAAGCGATTTAGCGTTTATTTTTTTAAATAACTTAATGAGAAAAACTTTAAATTGTAATATTTAATCATTGAAGACAATGTTCGCGATTCTCAAACAAAAAAAATCTTTTTCTGATTTTTCTGTTTCAAATTTTCGTTTGAGAGTCGCAAATTTAATGATTAGATTTAGTTCTTGCTTGTAAAGAATATAGCGCATGTCTGTTGTGGACAAAACTTGAAACTTTGGTAGTAACATACATCAGAAGGGTAAAATAAGTCCAAATAACAAGGAAACACGGTCGGCAAAGGTGTCTTACAGGATGCTATTATTTTGTTTACTATATGATTTTTCATTCAAAGTTACTAAGGTTTCTAATGCGCACAAATTAAAATATGTATTTTACTCCTGTTATTTATTATTTTGACTCCTTTCGACGTTCTCCTTCACGCAAATCACCACTGCCACTACCCTCATCTAAAAATACCTAAAAAATTATGTATTTATTTTAAAGTTAGTTTTAAGCTAGTAAATGAGCGCTTTCATTATTACGTCCAACGTTTACGGTACCGTGACGGCAAAAAGGCGATAAACATACGTTCCTTATCGCCGTAATGCTGCAGCTCTTTTTGACTCATAAAATAATGGTGAGACATGAGATGAGACACACAATGGACGTATGACTATTTTCTCCAAAGTACGAGTACTACTTTTTTCTTTTACTTTTTACGACTTGAATTGCGTTTCATTTTCTTTTTACATTTGAAGGATATGTATGATAATGATTGTATGTTTTCTTTTGGGGTATGCAGACACCGTTCACCGTTTGTGTCATTTTCGACTTAGTGTATAAAATAGAGTTGCAGCATTATATGTTTAAGAACAAAAGCAAAACCATCAGCGCATATACATATATACTTAACGATTCTGCATTGAGCATCGATATCTTCAATGTTACCTATAGAGAGTTCAGTAACTATCTTTTGACATACGTCACAACATAGTGATACTGCCTCCACGGACTTTTTTTTTCTTCTTGTAAATTTTGTGATCTCCTCCGTAATTATTTGGTGTATAACTGTTTTATGGAGAACCTGAAATAAATAAATATGAATTTCAAAAAGTCAAAAACGTCAATTCAATATTATCCTTGCAACTATATTCCATATTTTCAAAATTATCGTCACAGCGAGTAGTCTTGTAGGGGTCTACGGAGATTCACGGTGCGGTGTGTGAGAGAGATGCAAGGGAATGATTACTTTTTTTCCTTTGGAGGAAACAGACCTACGTACATTGTGTATCTCATCTTTTGAAAGAGCTGCAGCATAATGAACGTATGTTTATTGCCCTTTTATGCCGTTACAGAATCGTAATCGTGAACCGTCACGGTAGTAATTAAAGTGATCAATGACATGGATACGAGTTTGAAACTGGTAACAAATAAATACAATTAATAACAAAAATAATTAATACATTGTGAATAAAACCCTTCAAAACGAAAAACATTTATCTGGCAGTACATTGTGAATAAAACCCTTCAAAACGAAAAACATTTATCTGGCAGTACACGCCACTCGACCGGTAATGGTTTCATTATTCCAATAACCTACGGGCATCTTGGCGTTGTTCCCCTGTCTGCCAGAAAACATATTGTTTCTTGGTAAACAGTGCATTATATGGGGCTCCGTTCTTCCAGGTCCAAATAAACACTGAGACACATGGCTGCTACTCAGTAGTCTTATAGTTCGGATCTAGACATCTAGACTACTATCAGATAGTCCTATAGTTAGTTATCTAGACCAAACTAAAGTTCTAGTCAGCTAGACACTAGACACACTGCTGCCGCTGGTTGGAATGAAGATAGAGTACGTTATTAGCAGAGATTTACAAGGAAATGGCTTTCAGCTCAATTGCATTCTGCTTTGCAAGATATCATATTGAACTTAAAGCGGATTTAAAAAAGCTTTGCGAAGATTGAAATGCATTTAAAAAACTCTTTACGACATAAATGCTAGTGGTCTTCTCTTAAGTCTCTAAATATTGCTTGTTCAAATGCTTGCTTTTATTATTTTCTTAAATGATTCCTTTTATTTATTTATATGTATAGAAACAATTGGTTACAGTGATGAGCCAATTTACAGATGTTAAGTAATATTTCATGGTGGGTAACTATGATACGTTTCTTTGTAGTGTCTTATTTGTGGTATGTATGTAGTAATTACCGAGTGATGTCGTAGTGCAGCGGTCGTCACACTTTTCTGGTCAAGGGCCACATAGGACAATGTGAGGTATCACCGCGGGCCGCACACTTATGATTTCGGGGGGGGGGGGGGGGGGGGTGTTGTGCCTTTTTGTTTAGCAAGTTAAAAAAACAATTATTTTGCTTATTTAACTTGCTAAACAACACCGAGTTCCTTCCTTCTTGTGTTCATGACATAGTGTAATTCTTAATAATAATAATACACGTAAAATCATAATAATACATTAACATATAATTGGTTTGTATCTGTAATGGAATCTTTCAGTTCAATTTTCATCCATTTCGGGAAACTATAGAAAGGTGTGAATTTTTGCACACGTGATAAAAATGATAACAATACATACAATAACAAAACTTAACCAATATTAAAGTTTATTTTGCTTTATTATGAGCGTTATTTTTTGGTCTTTTTTGAAATTTTTTTTTTACCTTCCTACACCCTCACCGTGTCATCTTTACGCTCTCTAATTTTCTCTGGGTCTTCTACTGCCCCCCTGAAAGACTCAAACGACAAAATAATTAATTGTAAAAAAACGGATAATATATTTAATTGTACGTGAAAAAATATATTTTAAAAGAAAACGGCCGATATTGCGAGCCGCAAAAAACCGGATAGTATAATTGTACATGAAAAAAATATATTTAAAAAGAAAACGGCAGATATTTGTGCGAGCCGCAAAAAAACGCATAAAGTATAATTGTACTTGTACATGAAAAAAAAATAGTTAAAAAGAAAACGGCAGATATTTGTGCGGGCCGCAAAAAAAAACAGTTATAGTATAATTATACTCGTACATGATAAAAAATATAGTTAAAAAGAAAACGACAGATATTTGTGCGGGCCGCAAAAAATCGGATACTATAATTGTACATGAAAAAAATATATTTAAAAAGAAAACGGCAGATATTGCGGGCCGCAAAAAACCGGATAGTATTTGTACATGAAAAAAATATATTTTAAAAGAAAACGGCAGATATTTGTGCAGGCCGCAAAAAAACGCATGTAGTTTAATTGTATTCGTACATGAAAGAAAATATTGTTAAAAAGAAAACGGATAGTATAATTGTACATGAAAAAATATATATTGAAAAAGAAAACGGCAGATATTTGTTCGGGCCGCAAAAAAACGGACAGTATAAATTGTACTTGAAAAAAAAAATTAAAAAGAAAACGCCAGATATTTGTGCGGGCCGCACAAATATCAGTCGCGGGCCGCAGTTTGACGACCACGGTCGTAGTGGGTAGGAGTGTGAGTATGTGTGAGTGTGTTTATTGGTGGGAGAAGTAGCGATCTGTGAAGGAATATGCGTGCGCATTGAACATATACTAATGACATGATGCTCTTTTTAAATTTGGGCAGTAAATCGGAGATAATGTCGATGTTGGAGTTTAGGCAAATATTTTTGAGCGTATGAAGAGCACGGTTAATTGGCGAATTAGTTGCTGCATTTGTTTATAATTAAGAGTGTGGAATAGTGTTATATGGCATATACGTCTCAAGAGTAGGTTAAAATTAATTAGTGAAAGAAGTTCGGTACAGTCAATTTTATTATTTAAAGTTCTGTGCATAAATGTTCAATCAGCTATTGCTCGCCTTTTAATGTGAATACCGGTATGTTATGAGGCTAATGGTAGTTGGGAGGGGAAGGAGATTGGGCAGAGGAAGGTGGGGAAGTTCCTGGCTATTCAGATCTGGTCATAACATGGCTAGAGCCATTTTACTAAACGTTTTAATTCTGAATGGTGGTCTTACACCACGTCGAAGCTGAGAGTATCTTCTACTCTGAAACGTTCCGCAAACGTACCTTATATTTTCATTATTTGTTTTTGGGGTGTTATGCCATGTTGCGCTACCTCCTTCTTTAGTCAACGTTTCGGACAGCGTTGCAGTGTCCATCATCAGGGTAGATCAGGTAGATGTGTAATTTTTGGTGGTGAAATGTGTGCTTATTTACTTGGAAGCGATACCGTACATATTTCACCACTAAAAATTATATATCTACCGGATCTGCCCTAATGATGGACATTGCGACGCTGTTCGAAACGTTGGCTAAAGAAGGAGGTTGCGCAACACGGCGTAACACTCCAAAAACAAATAACGAAAATGCTTTTGGCCGCGAAAATCTAAAAACGTATCATACCTGAAATTATTTTTAAATGATTAAATAAAATTTACTTGTGCGTGCCGGGATTTAAACCCGCGGCCTTCAGATTTCTAGCCGAAAGCCTTAGCCGTCTACCAAGGAGGCCGTTGCAATAATATAACTGGATAAAATGCTAATATAATGCTCAACCATCAGAGCCACTTTTAAAAAAATCGCAATTCTGGACACTAGACAATTATACGTTAAGACAATTCTCATACACATAAAGAAAAATGATTTAACACTCAAAACTCAACAAAATATTCACACCCGCTATTCATCACACCAAAAATGCAAAATTCCTCCAACAAAAACAGCTTTCGCCCAACGACAGTTCTCTTACATCGCGCCTAAAATGTTCAACTTACCGAGTATTGATATTAAGACATCGAAAACTGATGATCTTTATGCCATTAATATACAAAACTGGTTATTTACTCAGGGAAGGAAATATTATAAAGAATGCCTTACATCTTAAAAACTGTTCTTATTTTTTCATATTTCTCGAGTAAAAAATCTTACCTCTAAATTAATTTTCAACCAAAACTTTATATTACGCTGATGCTTTTTTTCATATTTTTTGACGTCGTTCGTCCATTTCATACGCTGCCTAGGAATACCTGCTTTTGTTTTTTGGGGTCTAAGACTATCATTGTTCATCTGTATAGATGATTTATATATTTATTCTTATTTTTATTTCTATTATCCTTTAAATATTATTATTTGTTTCTTTTATTTTTATTTGTTTTTCTATTTTATTTTTATTTCTACAAGAATCACCTACTTTAACTCCTTTCTTGTATGTGATCATGTACCTAATACTAGTATGAAAATTTTCCTTAATATGTGTGCTATATGTTTGTACTTTCATCTACATGTATGGATGATTATATTTAATATAACATCTTATGAATCTCGACTACCATAATACGGGCATTTGCCTAGCTTGGTAGTCGAAAAACCATGTAAAACAAACCTGTAACAAACAAAATGAATAAAGAAAATTTAAAAAAAAAACCCTTAGTGACATAAATTACCCGTCTTTAGAAAACAGATGAAAAATAAATCTAACCTTTTCATTAAAATTATTAAACTCTAAATTTGATTGTTGTGAACTCCTGCAATTAATAAATCTACATTTATACATACATCTCATTACAATAATAGTTTGCATTCCCCAATACAATGTTTACATATTTTTGGTAACAAATACTTAAACCATGGAAGTATTTGACAACGTTTTGAACTTGGCAAACTTCAAACTCTTATACTTTATGTGACCTATATTTTGTTTCTTATGTTTTATTACCTGTCAACTATTTATTATCGTTATAATTTAAAAAAAACACCTTCTGAATTATATGAAAAACCTCTTTGGGCGTTAAAATAAATAAATGTCATTAAGGATAGTTATATTACGAATATTTTTGTTTAGTGTCTCAGTGCGGTGCCATTACTTGAAATGTACAGTTTCCGATAACGTATATCGCTTACTTCAAGTTCCAATCTTGATAATGCCAGTAACCTCATAGTGTAATGGGCATATCACTGACAAACTCCGCGCCAGAGCGTCTTAGTTTAGCATGCTTTAAACTGTACCCTGGCCAAAGTACTCCGCACTAAGTGAAGATCTTCCTCATTAATAATAGCCCGAAGTTTGGCCAACTTGCCTTCAGAAGATACCACGCCTGATTTAAAGGAATATTGTAAATCTAACTTGGGAGAACCAAACGGTACGTTTTGCTCGATTACACTGGAAATTTCTATAAAGACGCTATCTGTGATTATAGCTTTATAAGTGGATGTTGATATTTTATCGCTTTTACGTTAATTATTTTTTTTACATTAGCTCCACACAGGAGGCCCCGAGGAAAATAATTTCCTTTAGAACCTATATCATCTTAGGGGATGTTGTGTGGAAGGTATGGAAGACGAGGAAGTTCTGGAACTTAGTACGAGAAAAAAGGTATGAGAGGTGGGTAGGAATCTGGGGGTCAGTGTGTCCAAGAGTGACGGACGTATAAATCCATACTTTCAACTACGGTGCAAGGCGATGGGTCAGAGGATTTTGGCTGGAGAGGTCATTGGCCGTCAAGATCTGGACAAACCTCACCCATGAACTCGGGAACCCCTGTTAAGTCACCAAACATAGCGAAACACTTGGGGTGACCTATGGCAGAGATTTTGGTTATCCAATAAATGACTCCTAAAATGCATTTATTTAATTTATTTCAATATTTCTATTTCTAGTATCCCTAATTAAGGCTCAGTAGTTTCCTGTTAAACGTCGACTCTAGAAACTTAAAAAAAATTATATATATTTTTTGTTTACATTTTAATAAATTCTGCAAGTATTTATTTATTATTGTGATATCTGACAAGGCTATTTTAAAACTGTGGTTAGACCACTTTGAGACGACTTACTTATATGATTCTAAATTTTAATTTTAAAGGCGCATTATTTGATTTATTACCGGTTAAACCGATTTATTGAGAAAATAATTGTGAAAATAGAGAATCTATTTTGTGGATTACTTTGAAATCTCTTTTCCCTATCTGTTGTGAAATCTGATGTTAATAGCCATAGTGTGAACAGGGCCTTGTAAGCTGAAACAGTTGTCATAATAATAAAGAAACTTAAATACTGATTTGAAAGAAACTTAAATTAACTTTAAATTTATTAAAATAAAATTAATATCTGCTCTACGAATTAAACACAATAACAATTACAAAATATATTATTTGACTGTCCTAAGCCGGGAATCCTCCTAGTTAGGTAGTCAAAACATTTTCTATATAATGTAAGCCATAATGAAAATTATACTGAAAGTTCCTGTAAGAACTAGCACTGACGAAATCTTCAACAATATTAACATAATGTCAATTAAACAACTATATTCTAAAACTATACTCATTTACATTCATAAGTACAAAACCCAAGAAATAACAACTGACACGTACATTAGAAACACTAGATCTCATGGTCAAAAACATATCCAACAAGTAACTGCTAACACAACATTTGGGCAAAAAAGCTTCTTATATTATGGCATTAAACTCTACAATAAAATACCACTCTAACTCAAAAACCTCAACATTATAACATTTAAATTTCAAATAAAAAGCTGGATACTAAATATAGGGAGATCAGAAATAGAAAATATACTGAAATCAAATACAGACTAAAACCGAATCTAATGAACTGAATTATAAAAAAATATTATCTGATTTACTTTATAATTATTAAAAAAAAATACTTCATGATATATGTTATGTCGAATTCATATTATTCTTATAATTAAATTATAAAATATAAATGAAATCCTCAGCACGGGAGATCCCAGTGAGGATATCATTATCTCTATTTGTTATTAAGAAATGAAGACAATAAATCATTATTATTATTATTATTATTATAACAAATGTATAATCTTGTACCAAATAAAAAAAAAATAAAAAAAAACGTTTCAGCTTTCTATCAAATTGTAATGACGACCTAGGAGGAAATAGGGCAGCGCGGTACAAACGTATTCCCCAGTTTAAGCTGTGCATTTTGACAGTATTGCGATTAATTATTAATTATTATTATTAATTATTATTTTTAATTTATTAGAGATATCGATAATTAGCATTTCGTTTTACTTTTTATGATAAGTTACTTCTCATAAGAGTTTGGATCCCTGAAAAATCGTTAAAATTGCTTGGTTTTAACGTCATCAACAGACGCTCAGAGTAAAACTAGAAAATTTTATTTTTATAAAAAAAACGGAGTGATAAAATATTTTCTTCTGATAGAGTTGGTAAAAAATATCTAAAAAAATCGGTTCAGAGGGGAGGAGAAAGGTGGTTTACACAAAACTTGGATTTTGGCGGTTTTCTTTAGGTATTATCAGTAAGACAGTAAGAGCAAAAGTTTGGTAAAATACCTGTTATTCAAATTTCTCGACGACATGACACTTGCACTCTTCTGCTGATCATATTTTGTTCAAACGGTAAAACGGACTTAGCATGGGCATTTAACGGGGATGCTTTAACTGTCAAAAAAACAAAATGGCGATGAATAGCCACTTGACGACAATGCTATCCTTAAATTTCTGTGAAAAAATGTTAATAACGGATTCAGACGATTTACTGAAATACGCCACGTTTAGACAATTGTACGAGCAGTGTGTATACTGTAGACGTACGTAGTGATAACGAAATATTACGTGATATCCCATATTATTCTTTGAATCTCCGTATTCGAGCAATGCTTCATTCTATTACATGTACCAGAAAAAAATTCACAAAGAGACTGTCATTATATTTTTGCATCCATTCACGGAAGGTAATATGAATGTGATATTACACTGGAGTCGTGACGTAATCGGGAACACATGTATCCACCAGGAAAAATAAAAACATTTTATTAATAAACATTGAAATCATTTAAGAATAAGATTTAGGTGTCCTAAATAATTTCTCAGTTGCTTTCGACTAGAAATCCGGAAGACGGGGGTTCAAATCAAAATAAATATTAGTTCATAATTTTTATTTTTTTTATTTTTAACTTTATGAGTAAAACCTCAAATTGTAATATTTAATTAAATGAAGAAAATACTAGCAAAATTCAATCGAAAATCTGGAGACAGAAAAATCAGAAGAAGGTATTGGCAACCCTGGGACTCGAACCCAGGACCTTCTGCTTACATGGCAACAAGTCTACAAACTGAGCTAAGGTGTCCTTATCCAATTCGGTCACTTTTAACTGTATCATACTTCGACTAAGAACTACCAACATTGCCTTCATTTTTTTAACGGCTGCTCTCTTTATATATGATTGCAAGATTCAAACCCGAATTAAATGCTATCTAGATAGTGTCTGGATAAATTTTTATCCATTTTATTGTTTATTTATTTTTTAAATATTTATATTTAATAATGTATTCATTAAAAATAATATGTACTTTCGAGGGTGAAAGATACTGTAAGGATCGCCCCGGTGTGATACCATTATTCAGAATTGAGACGTTTCTTGCAATGACTTTAGCCGTGTTTGATGACCAGATTTGAATATTGTAAAATCTCTCTGTAATTTTCTACAGAGACATTGTATTTATTATTAGTACTGGCCAGTATCTCAATACTATTCTGTTTTGATTGGAAGACTTGTAGTTCTTTAAGATCGCTGTGACTTTTTATTGCTATTTCGATGTATAAAAATATATTTATATACAAATACTATCTCACCCGGCAAACCCTGACATATAAATTATTTCTAGGGAATATTTTGGTTGTTAAATAAAAAATAACGAATGTATTTAAGTGTGTGGGGATGAGATCTATGACAGAAAGAGTTTTTAGAACAAATTATTTTAATTTACGCTGCGTATTGTCCACAGAATGTCATTGAACGAATTATAATAACAAAGTATCAATTCACATTTTTTTAAACGACTTCAAAAAGGAGGAGGTTCTCAATTCGACTGTATTTTTTAATTTTTTTTTTAATGTTTGTTACCTCAGAACTTTTGACTGGGTGAACCGATATTGATGATTCTTTTTTATTTGAAAGTTGGTGCTTCCCGTGTGGTCCCATTTTAATTTGGTTCAGTTCCGATAATGGCATCCATGAGAAAACCTTATAAGTCTTAAATTTGCATTAAGTATGTGCGCGACAAATGGACGAATAACTCAATACCACGCCAACCGATTTCGATGGTCCTTTTTTATTGGAAAGGATGTACTTCAAGGGTAATTTGATGAGAGTTTGGTTAGGTTCTGATTATCGGATCCATGACAAATTAACGAAACTCGACCGAATCTCTTAATTTGACCCTAACGTCGCTATGGTTAAATTATGCCTGTCTTATATGAACAGCACGTTTAGTAGGTTTACCCATATTCAGACAAATTAGTTAGTGTACTTCAGATTCACTAAAAATCAAAAAAAAAAAACAAAAATTTTAACAAAACAAAAAAACGACTTAAAAAAATGCACTAAAAAGTAAAAAAAATAATTTCGTATTCTTCTACAACTTCATAATCAACTTACTTTTTCTAATCATCAATATGTAGGTACGATTGTTATTTTTGGAGTCGGTGTCAGCAAAGGTACCCGGCCCGGCGGGTTCACTTGACACCTCCCCGCGCCGCCGCGACCCCGCTCACGCCTCTCGCTTCGTCAAGTCGCTTGTGCGACACAAGCACATCTCACCTATAACTATGAAGTATGTAGTTACAAACCTACCTTGACTGACACCGACTCCAAAAGTAACAATCGTACCTACATATTGATGATTAGAAAAAGTAAGTTGATTATGAAGTTGTAGAAGAATACGAAATTATTTTTTTACTTTTTAGTGCATTTTTTTAAGTCGTTTTTTTGTTATGTTAAATTTTTTGTTCATTTTCATACCATTTTACTTGCGTGCTCAGGTGGGACAAAAAAGTATTGAATTGTGGCGGTAAATTTCAAACAGATCTATATTGAATAACATCATTCTGTTCCTTGATAGCAGTTTTGGGGTCATTTTTTTCAAAATTCATGGATGATTCTACTCACTTGCATTTTTTTTATAATCCAGTAAGATTCTGATCAATGTCTATGGACTATCAATAGTCTTGTTTGAAAACCAAATGATTTTCCGATTGAAGATTAAAATTTTAAACGGTAGATGACAATCGTGTCATGTTTTATAATAAACTAGCTGGTTCTCGGCTTGCGTAGGATGCTATATGAAAAGAAATACATAGTTTCTCCCTGAATCGCCTTTCCCGTGCGTCCCTGTTCCCCTCCCGCGTCGCCTTCCTTGCTAGCTTTATAAAATACTAGCTGACCGGACAAACGTTGTTCTGCCATAAAAATTATTTGTAGTGAAAATTTTGATTTTTAGAAATTTAATTAAAATTAAATTTGATAATGTTATTATCGAGTTCTGCAAGTTTTTTGGTTAGTGTTTTAGTTACAGCTGTTTCGACTTGTAAGGTCATTTTCAAACTGTGGTGAAGCCACGTACGGACGACTTATTTATAAGATTTTAAATGTCAATTTTTGAAGGTGTCTTAGTTGATTTATTACCGGTTAAACCAATTTGTAGAGACACTAATTGAGAGAGTGCTAATGTGGGATTCGGAGTATTTCCCTTTGGTTTGCTTTGCACTAAGTGTAAGGGTTTTCTTAATTGATTTAGAATGACGTTATTGCTATGACTCATTTAAGTGCATTATATTTTTTAGGTTTGGTAAACATACTAAGTAGTGGGGAATAAATAATTTTCCTTACTTTATTAATTAGCGTTATGTTGGGGTCATTCGTTCGTTTATTGATTTCTAATTGTTCAAGCAAATTTAATCTAAGACCCTTTCGTTCTATATGAAATGGTTTTGGCTGGTTATTTTTAAGTGGAAGAGATGTTCGGCGAATTTCGAAGAGGTGTTTTTATTTTTATAACATCTTATATGTTCTTTGAATCTAGTTGAGAATGCCCTACCTGTTTGTCCGATGTATGTAGCGTTACAGTCGGCGTGGTCACATTTTAATTCATATATGCCACCGTTATTGAGTTTAGGATTTCTACTTTTTGAGTTTTTAAGGCTTGTTCCCATATTATTATTGGTTCTAAAAGCTATATTTAAACCACATTTTAAAAACTCTTTTGCAATTTTTAAAGATATTGGGCCGAGGAATTCGAGACATGCAAATTTTTCTATTTTTTTTTTATGTACCGGACATATTAAATTAATTTTATTTTTGTATTTCTTGTTTTTTATTATTTTTTCAATGTTTTTTTGCCTCATAGCCGTTATTAATCGCGATTATTTTAATAGTTTCCTTTTCTTTTAGGTATGCTTTATTATCTAAGGGAATGTTACAAGTCGAAACAGCTGTAACTAAAACACTAACCAAAAAACTTGCAGAACTCGATAATATCATTATCAAATTTAATTTTAATTAAATTTCTAAAAATTTAAATGGAGTTCTACGAATAAAACACAAAAACAATTAATATAATATTTTGAATGTTAAATAAACCATTCATTTTCTCAATTCAATGTACATATTTCATTAAAATAACGGACATATTCATTGTTTGATCTCTTAAAAGTTAAATGTAAAGTGAAAAAAGTAATATATTTTTTATCCTAAAGTAGGGAAATGAAATAAAGAAAATTAATATTAATTTCGAAGAGCAATTGAGTGTGCGAAATTTTTTGTCCGTCCGTCTTTAGCCAACACAAATAAGCTCAATGGTTTGCCCAAATTTGTTCATAAAAAAACACTAAAATTGTGATTAAAACGGGAGGGTTAGGGTAGAAGGGTAAACATTTGGGGTTAAAGGTATTTTTTGATGCCAAATAAAAAAAAATGTCAAAAAATAGAAAAAAAAATCTGAATATAGACACCCTAATCACCTAGCGGTATGAAATATATTTTATGACCTATTTTCATACCTACCAAATGTACATAAAAAAATTCATCAAAATTTGTCGAGCCGTTTTGGAGGAGTGCGACCACAAACTCCATGACACGAGATTTTTTATACAAATATAGATAGATGGTTTAAGAGGACACACGTCTTTGTAGCTGGGAAGCTAGGTTTTGTCTGAAGAGCTCTCGCAAAATAATGACTTGCCTACCTGTATTCGGCTATCTTTGACAAACGTCGTAACTGATACATTTCGACGGCAGGCGTGGTCTAGGGGTAAGGCTCTTGATTCGCAATACAAAGGTCGCGGGATCAAATCCCGGCGCCGGCGTGGGCAAATAAATTTTATTGGAATAATTTATGTTATTTCACAACTAATTCACTAAAGATAATGTGTAGTACATTTGCGGCCCATTCCATAGTCGAAGATACTCTCAGTATTGCCTTGGTGTAAGACCACCATTCAGAGCTGAAAATTTGCTTGAAATGGCGTTAGCTGTGTTTGGTGACCAGATCTGAATAGCCAGGTACTTCCCCACCTTTCTCTTCCCCATCTCTTTCCCCTCCCCAATATTCAACCTCACAATATACCCCAATTGGGGATGCCATAGTCTCACTGGCTCCAGACGGGTGCATCTGGGAAGTATTCATATTAGGGAATGCAATCCCGATCTCTCGGGATCTCGATCTCGCGAGATCTCGTGACATTTTTCGGGATCAATCCCGAAGCATAATATGACGAGATCCCGTTCGAGATCGACTGGATTGGGCAGCAGTAGTCAGCGACGCTACACACGTTAACTCGGGGCGCGAGTGGTGCGCTGACTGACTGACGGTCGGGCGTGAGTGTCGATCGAAGAAAGAAAACTATACCGACTATTTACGAATATTAGCGACGGATGACGAGCGGGACAGATAATATAAAACTGTGTCGAGTGAGTGAGAAAGAGATACTTGCGTGGGTGCAGGCAGCCATTTGTTTGTTTTAGTTGTGGAGTGGAGTTATGGTCATTAATTTTTCTTAAATTATGCATTTTTATTGCTTATGTGAGTGAGATAAACATAATTTTTGAATTTTTGCGTTGTTAATACCTTAAAATGTCGACAAATAATCCAGATCTTGTGTATGTTGAGTTTAGCAGTCGTTTACCGGTATGGAGATACTTCAAGAAAGCAGTTAATAATTTGACTGCTCAATGCAAGTTATGTAAAGCTTTCCTAAAAACCACATCCGGTTCTACAAAAGGTTTACACGTCCATATGATGTCAATCCACAAAATTGACACAAAACCATTGAATGGGGGAGTCGGAAGAACATCAAGTACTACTGAGCCGGGTGTTGTCGATAATTTATCAGTACCTTCGACGTCGTCGTCGTCGTCAGCAAATACGAGAGCGTCGTCGTCAGTGGCGCGGTCACCCATTGATATTGAGGCTCAATTTTTACCAGAAGGTCCAGAAGATCGTGAAAATTACCAAACACCACAGAAGAAAAAGAAAATCATTGAATATTTTCCAGCCGATTCTAATGTAACAAAGGAGTTAATGGTTTCCCGAATGGTAGCGAAATATGGTTTGCCATTCAGAGTATTCTGTACTTCCGAGGACATGAGGAGTCTTTTTGCTGCGGAAGGTAACAATTACAAAATGCCTTCTTCACCAAATACAATTAAACTAATTGTGATGAATTAATATTAAAGAATAAAGGTTTTTGTTTTCTTTCAAATAATATTTTCTTTTAATTAACGAGATCCCGAAAATTCCGAGATCTCGCGAGATTGTAATTCCTAATCTCGCGAGATCTCGAATTTGCGATCTCGAGTCGAGATTGCATTCCCTAATTCATATTTAAAAAAAATGTGACCCGAGTATAGTATAGACAACACGCAACAATGATAGAACTTATCATAGGCTAATGTTACGACACGAATATCTCGTTTCCCGCCTTCCTTTTCTCCATCTCCTTACTCTCAAAATTACCTTTAGCCTCACAAAATACCCCAATCAGGGGATGCAACAGACTTACTGGCTTCAGAAGGTTGGATGCAGTTTGGACTCTTGTGCGGCATGCACATAAAAAAAACTAGGCTCTAACACAAAGAATTAAAAAAAATCAGATAAATACTTATAAACATGCACGAACATGTAAACAAAGCATCTAAAAAATCCTTAAATATTTTTTGTTGCTTGCGTTTCAGATTACCCAAAAGGTATCGATTTCGCTTAGTAGAGCAGATGTCATTGAAAATTATAAATATTCAATTCACGTTAATAGCCGAGAAAACAATTAACACTTCGTGGCACTCTGGTGTGAAGAGCATTTCGAAGAGACCGGTGTAGAACTGTAGAGTGCATCACATAGGATTATCTGTGATGCAGTGCGACTGGAACATGAACAACTATCGCTGCACTATGCACATTATGCTAAGGATTCGCCGGGATTCTGAATGGATAGGAATTATTGTGCATAGTGCCCAGTGCTACAAGTCCCATCAAGTATAATTTTTAACTTATTTCTTCAATTGTACATAAATATAAACGTACAACTTTTTACATTTTTCTCGAAGAATTGACGGTGTAACCAAACTCTAGTAGTTCTGTTAACAGGTTAAGGCAGACCGGATAACTCAAAACCTTTTTTGAAAAGTCGGTAAACGTGATGAAAAAAAAGGTTAAATAGGTTACGTTAGGGTAGGGTTATGGGTTATTTTAAAATGATTTATTTCATAGCTTTTAATTACTTTTCAAAGAGGTGTTGAGTTGACTTGATTCTGAGTTGGCATGGAACCCACAGCAGACTTCGCGGCCAGAAAATATATGTCCGATTTTCTCTTATTATGACATTTGTAAGTAGATACATAAATACCTACATATTTTCAATTTGGGAGGCGGGTATAGGTACCGCCAGCCCGGGAAACATTTATTGGATAACCAACACCTCTGCCATAGGTCACACCAAGTCGTTCGATACGTTTGGGGACTTGGCAGAGGTGCCGGGGTGAGGTTTATCCAGGTATTGGCGGAGGATGCATCTGCCTAACAGCTGCATGCAAGCCGAATCAGGAGACTGGTTGAGGGAGACCTTTTGATGTCTCCAGCAGGACTCTTTTGGAACATCGCCTTGCGCCGCAGTGGGAGCGATGGATTCATCCATCACTCCTGGAGTCACTGACCTCCAGATCGCTACCCACTCCTCATTCCCTTTTCCTTCCCAGAACTTCACCTTCAAAGATGACATAGGCCTTGATGGAAATTATTTTCCTCAGGACCTCCTAAGTAGAGCTAATTTAGCTAAAACTAAAAAAAAATAATCATATTCCACATATTTTAGGTAAATTAAAAAAAAATGAATGTGGTTTTATACAATACTAGCTTCAAAATGGTGTAAGGGTGTTCCCACTCCACCTCCTTCACCTCCCCCCCTCCCCCCTCCCCCCTCCCCCTCCCTCCCCCCTCCCCCACCCTCCCCCCTTTCTCTAACTTCCCCACCCCTCTCCCCCCCTCTTCCTAAAGATATAAATCTTATATTGCTTAAAAATAATCCGGTTTAAAAAAGTAAATAAAATTAATAGAATAAAAAAAAAACTCTAAATTAAAATGGAGTTTTAAAAATTAAGTTTGTTAACAATAAATACGACGATATCGTGAAAATTTTTTTGCGGATTTATTGGCAATCATTAAATTTATCATTCAAATAATAATAATAATTGAACAATACCACCTTAAGGGCACTCTAATATTACCAAATACCTCTTATATTAATTATTTCTCCGTTATTTTTATATTATTAATTTTTTCTTTCTATGTTTTTATTTGAATCTACGAATATTTATTTATTTAATTTTACTGATAAAAAATGTTAAATGCGTAAAGCATAATTTGAGCGAAAATATATAAATAAATTATATTATATATGAATTAGTTTCATCTGTGTTTATCCAGCCACAATAAATTTGGAAAATATTTGCCCTACAATGGGAGCAACTTCCGCTTAAAAACTTGTTAAAAGTTATCAAACGTTTAATTATAAATATTTGGCGGTCAGAAATTCCAATGCGCTTCCAGCGGTAAGAACAGGCAACAGCCAACAGCTTCTGGGGCTTTCCGTCCGGGGAATTAAATTCCGAGGCAATCCAGTCTTCATGTTTCGACAATTAAACTACCAAGACCATACATTTTTTATGAATGCATAAAATGCTTATCGTGGCACTTACCGTTAGTTTTCCAGCAAACCGGAATCCGTGAGTTTCCAAGACTTCAGAGATGTTGGACGCAGCAGAAATTACCCCAAGAACTCAAAACAATTTAAAAAATTACATTTATTAATCAATTCTTTATTAGAACAACTCTCTTTTTATAACTTTTGAAGGTTATTCCAATCAACGTAATATATCATTGAAGAGCAAGATAACACTAATAATGTCGACGAAAATATGAAAGAGAACAAGAACATATAACGGTCGCAACTGGCGCCTTTACCAATTCGTCCAAGTTGCGACCATTTTACTTTTCTGTGTCTTGTTCTCTTTCATATTTTCGTTTAGATTATTAGTGTTATCTTCTTATTCATTGATAAATTTAATAATGTTGTTGTCAAATTCTGCAAGAATTTTATTATTTTTTTGTGACAGCTGTTTCGGCTTAAAATACAATTTTCAAACTGTGGTTAAACCACTCTGAAACGACTTGTAAATTTTAATTTTGTGACTGAATCTAAATTGATTTATTACCGGTTAAACCGAAAATAAATCAATTTTCAAAAAAAAATAAATTATTTTTATTTGAATTAAATTTAAAAAGTATTTCATAGAGTTCTACGAATTAAACACAAAAACAATTAATAAATCAAACAAAGCCAGTGCATACTCGTAACTTGGCAATTTGTATAGCACCATTCTAAAAAAATATCACCACAAGTTCGCTTTATTTGACTTTGAACATAGAACATTTTTAGCACAAATTTTCTTCTTCATAGGTATTACAATTAGAAAAAGAAATGTCTACACTCGTTGAAACAAGTTAGAAAAGTTTTCATAAGTGTAATAATGGAGTCACAAAAAGAAATTAAGTTACAAACTTTACTATTCGAGTTATGTGAAAGAATTATCCGTCAAAAAATTAGGCAAGACAAAGAAGTCCCATATCAAATCATGCATGAGCAAATAGGTATACCAAAAAGTAAAATAGCATCCCCGACAGTTGATCATCCGAATACTTGATGCCCCGGAAAGTTGATTCCTTGGACATTTTATCCCTCGTCCAGTTGATATCTAATCCAGATGATCCCCAGGACACTTGATCCCTCAATGGATTACTTCTGTTGTACTTCCTTATGTGTGCAGTGTTGTCTTTTGTTATTCGGCGGTGTAACATTTCTGTGTAATCCTTAAAAATATTTAAATAGCGGATTTACACTCAAGACGCTTTCAAATAATTGACGTATGTTACGTATCATATTATCGACTTGTCATGTGCATACCAAGGATGAAGTAAAAGACAAATAATCCTTTAGGGTACGGACAATAAGTGTTCGAGGGATTAATTCAATTCAATTTATTTTTAAAACATTACAAAATTAACATTTCAAAGCGTTTTTAAAAGAGAGAAAATATTTAAGATAAGATACGCAGATTAACAGCAACAAAGCTTGCCGTCTAAATTGTACTTCATTGATGTTAAATATATCGATATTCGAAGTGATTCTATTTAACAAAAATACTGCTTTCCCGACTGGCATGATCATTGGCAAGTTAGTTCTTATTAGTAATCTCCGGGGGGTCAAATTTAGAGGGAACAAATGTCGGGTATCAAGAGTCGTGTCACCATTAAATAAAGGAAGGGCCAATCCCCTATAGTTATTTCCTCATTAGTGAGTTCCTTGAAGATCACTAGCAGGTATGACTAAACTAAACTCGACTAAACTTTATAAAAGAGGATTTAAAACGTCCAGATCTGCTCCCGGCGAAATATAAGTCGCGTGTTAGTTCGCGAGCTTTTAATCCGGCTGAACTTTTGTCAAAGCTCGGGGAAAATTAACTTAATCGAAAGTTGGAGATGCCGTTGAGATAATAATAGACTAGTTTATGCTTAAAAATCCTACAATTCGAGGAAAAAGCACTCGCTTAGCTAAGCAAATCTTTCGTTCCATCTTAGGCGTCTTATCAGTATTTATTAGTGCAAATTACATGTTAATATAAAAGGACATTTTTAGTTAAGAAATGAATTCCAATCCAAATTCAAATTCAAAATCATTTATTGAATGAAAATACAGAAAGTACAAAAGGTATAACTTAGGCACCTATATCCTATTTCTTCCAGCTGACTCAACAGTATACCACTATAACACGGCCATCAGTCTAGAATGGTGGTCGAAAAATCCACTTATTGATGTAACCATAATATTTATGCAATGAATAAAGAAAAAGTAAAAAAAAAATGTATTCAAAACAAAAATGGAGGTATTTAATTTATGTTAAGTATTTATTTATGGTGTTATCCCATTTATTTAAAAGAAATGTTTTTAGTGATGATTTAAATTTGGGTACCTGTATCGCTTATTTGTTTAATCTTGTTACATACTTTAATGGTCATGTGGTATGGTACTTTTTGAAATATAATTTAGTTTAATGTTCGTATCGTATTTTTATATGGTGGAGGCGGATACGGGTACCGCCGCCCCGGGAATCATTTATTGGATAACCTAAATTCCTGCTATAGGTCACCCCGAGTGGTTGACTTAGCGGGGGTGCCCAGGTTCATGGCGTGAGAGGTTTGTCTAGGTATTGGTGGTGAATAAATTTGCCCACATACTGCGTAGCAGGCCGGATCAGGAGAGACTTGTTGAGGGAGATCTTAGCTCGACCAATCCAGCCGGACTTTCTCTACCCATCGTCTTGCATCGCTGTCGGAGGGATGGATTCGTAAGGCCTTTTTGGACACATTTCTACCCCAGATTCCTACCCACCCCTCATGTCCTTTTCCTTCCCAGAAATTCCTCTCTTTCCTTTCCCAGAAAGAACCCCCAAAGACGACATAGGCCCTGTTAGAATTTTTTTCCTTAGGGCCTGTTGTACGGGGCTATTGTAAAAAAATTCACTTGGAAATTTCTTTCCTTCTGCTTATTGCTTAGCAGACCAATTAAATATAAATGTATGCATTAAAACCAAGATGTTTGTGGGTTTTTCTTCCAGCGACTGTGATTTATTCTGTTTCTCGGTTTAAGGAGGATTTTGTTTCCCTCTCAACAGATACCACTTAAACACCAAATGCATATTTTATGTGTTCATGTTTTCTGTAGCAAGCAAAAAGGAAACATGATATTGCTGTGCAATGAAATCAGTTTTTAGTTACCAGTGTGTTTGGAAGAGGTATTTCTGAAGAATAATTTTTTTAAAGAGCCAATTTCTCCAACATACTCGTAACTCTAATATTACAACACTATCAAAATAACTTTAAATAAAATCAATTTTCTTAATTTTTAAACATTATTATTCGCATTTTACACAGTTAAAATAGAAAAACGATGAGTTTCTTTCAGTTTATATTTTTATTTATTTATTCACTCCACCCTCCCACAGCATGACGACGGCCTACGTGGTTTAGGGGTAAAGCTCTTGACTCACAATCCGAAGATCGCGGTATCGAATCCTGGGATACGCAAATAAATTTTATTTGATGAATTTGTGTTATTTCACAATTTTTTTTTTTATTTTTTATTTATTTATTAAAATACAATACAGAATATAGTATATTATATAAAGCATTGTACTCCCAAGAGTTAATAAACTCATTGCGGGAATGATACGCATTACATGAAACATATAGCTGTATGTATTAAGTGGACATATCATAGGACATACACAACATTATTATTTCAGATAGTCATTCATAAAATGAAGTTTGAGCATGTTAGTTTGGGTCTTTTTACATTTACTTGCACATTTGATCTCGTTGGGTAGTTGATTATATTTTGTGTAAGCTATGTATTCTAGGGATCTTAGTCCATATTTTGTTGATTTGATTTTTGGTATATGAAGTTTGTTGTGATTTCTTGTGTTGTGTTGGTGTACGTCGCAATTGTAATTGAGTTTAGTGTTGGAATGTGCCGAGTGTTGAATTACTTGTAATATAGTTTTTGTTATTTCAAAAGTGGGAATGGTGTTAAAAGGAAGTATTTGGGTGTTTCTGTAAATGTCTTTGACGTGTGTATCCCAAGGTAGACTGAATATATTTCGCAGGGCTCTATTTTGGACGACTTGGACTTCTGAAATCATTTTTTTTGTAGCAAATCCCCAGATTCCGGCAAGATATATTAGATGTGAGTGAATCATAGCATGGTAAATCGATCTTAATAGAGAAGGAGGAAGTAACCCGCGAAATCTATATAAAACACCAGTTATAGGAGTAATTTTGGATAGAACATGTTTAAATTGGTGATTCCATGTGAGTTGTGAATCAATGAAAAGGCCAAGATATTTTGTAACATCAGCCCTTTCAAGGCGGTTATTATCAAGACTTATATTAAGACTTACATTTTTTTTATTTGCAAACAATATGTAATGTGTTTTTCTTATGTTTAGGCTAAGTTTGTTTAATCGCAACCAGTTTGCCAGGCAAGCTATATCCCTTTCCATTTCCTTTTCTAGTTCGTTTAAATCATTATTGTGATAAAGAATCACTGTATCATCTGCATAAAGTTGTATTGTACCCTTAAGTCCCCATTTAGTAATATCATTTATATATATTAAAAATAGTAATGGTCCAAGTACGGAGCCCTGAGGAACACCACATTTTATCGTTCCCATGCTGCTTGTCCCTTTTCCAACAAAGGTCTGACAGTGTCGGTTAGAGAGGTAACTACACAGTAACTTCAGGGGAGTGCCTACTATGCCTAGGTGTTCTAACTTCTTTAGTAGTATCCCGTGGTCAACCGTATCGAAAGCCTTTTTTAAATCTATAAATAAGCCTGCAGTATGCTTACCCTGGTCTATATGTTTTTGGAGGGCATATACAAAATCGAAAGCAGCACATTTTGTGTTAGATTGGTTTCTGAATCCATACTGTTGGGATGCGAGTAAATTGTTTGATAAGAGATATTTAGTGAGCCTAAGCTTAATAACCTTTTCAAAAACTCTAGAGAAAACAGAGAGGATGGATATAGGACGATAATTAGAAGGATTTTTTTTGCAATCATCTTTGTAAATCGGAATTATTTTTGCTATCTTTAGTTGATCTGGGAAGATTCCACTATCCAGGGATTGATTAATAAGAAAAACAAGGTGGTCAGCTAATACATCTTTGCAAAAGTTCAGGTGCACGGGTGTAATTCCATCTATACCTGGAGATGCATTAGACTTTAGTTGAGAGATGATACTGAGAACTTCTGTTTTATTTGTTTTGGCCATATATAGGGACTGGATTGCTTTTTGATCCGTGTTTATAGTGATAGAATCATCTGGATATGATGCAATTGTAGCTGCTAAGTTTTCCCCAACTGATATAAAGAAGTTGTTAAAAGTTGAAGCTATCTGTGTTGGGCATGTTATTTCTTCATTCTTAATCAAAAGACAATTAATTTCATCTTTCTGGGGTGTCGAACTATTTGTAAGAATTGCATTTATTGTTTTCCATGTCTGTCGCGGATTACGCAGGTTTTCTTTAAGTATATTCGTGTAGTATTTAGTTTTAGCATATCTTCTATAATTGGTAACTTGATTTCTTGTTTTATTTCTCAGTGCTGTGAATATATCACTTTGCTGATTTTTGTTCCAGAGTTTAAACGCATTGTTGCGCTGTTTGATAAGTGCATTTAATGTTGCATCAAACCATGGAGTATTACCCCTCCGTTGGTCTCCTATACGTAACTCAGATTTATGTTGGGATGATTTTATTGCTGTTTTGATGTATTCATTAAAATTATTAAAGTTTTCATTGGCATTACTGGTGGTTTCGTGTGGAAAGTTGTGGGATTCTAAATATGCTTTTAACATGTTTTTATCGGTTTTGGTGTTGTTTGAAGAAGAATGTATTCTATTATTAGTGTGATGTTTCAAGCTGTTTTGGTAATCTAATATCAAAATGTTATGGTCACTTAGGCAGGTATCTATATTTGCAGTAGTTGAGGAGATATTTTGTCTGTTTGAGATGATATGGTCTATTAGAGAAGTAGAGGTATCTGTTACTCGTGTAGGATAGGATGTGTTACATATAAAACAGTTGTAAGAGTCTAGCGTGTTGATGTATTTAAGAGATGTGTTATTTTTTTGAAGAATGTCAATGTTGAAATCACCAAAAATAAGGGTATCATTTCTACAGTTATTTAAAATAGATTCAAGATACATTAAGAATTCGTTAATGTTTGAGGTAGGCTTTCTGTAGATAACATAGATATTTAACGGTTTAAAATTTCTATTGCGGATATTAATTCCTAGGAAGGAATTTTCACTACAATGTTTTTCAATAGTTGTAGCATTTAATGAATGGTGTGTGTAGAGAATCACCCCTCCTCCTCTTTCATTGGTGCGAGACGCAAATGCACTTTGGTAGCCGTCGATGTTGAAGAAGCACTCCTCACCATCTTCCAACCAGGTTTCGGATATTGCAAGTACGTGTACAGTCGGTGTGATGCTCTTTAAAGTTTCTTCAATCTCGTCAATTTTATTTCTGATACTTCTCGCGTTAAGATACATTATTCGAAGGCTATTTTTTTTTGGCTTATAATCTTCAATTTTCTCATATTTGTATTCATTTATGCTGGCCTGGGACCCGGATGCTGTAGTTACAGTTGAGTTAGCCATAGTCAACTCTCTCCATAATAAATTCAATAAAAAAATAATATATACATATCGTATATTTGCGGCACGTTTCAGAGTGGAAGATTCTCTCAGTATCGCCCTGGTGTGAGACGACCATTCAGAATTGAAACGTTGCTAGAAATGGCTGTAGCCATGTTTGATGACCAGATCTGAATAGCCAGGTATTTTCCCCCACCTTCCTCTTCCCCATCTCCTTCCCCTTCCCACTACCTTCAGCCTCACAACATACCTCGATTGGGGATGCCATAGTCTTACTGGCTCCGGACGGGAGCAGCTTGGACTCTTGTGAGGCATACATATAAAAAAAGCATCTTTAAAGATGACATTCACATACCACGAGGGAATTTTTTTCCCCAGGGCGTCCTGAGTGGAGATAATGTAAAAAGTAGCACATATCCGTACTATTTACCATATTTTTTGATAAAAAAAAAAAAAATATATATATATATATAGTTAGGTTTGGTATTTTGGTCACAAATCCAAAGTTAAATTGTTAAATTTTGAATGAAAAAATTTGTTCCTCTTTTAAGGTAATGTACTGGAATGGTGAGCAGTAGACACTGATGTTCCGGACGCTATTGTAAAACTAGATAGGTCGGAGGGCCTAGTTCCAATTAAAGGGCTTCTCTGGTACATTATAATTATGGATAATTCGGGAGAAAGTGCGTATAAAAAGTTATTGGTGCATAGCCACACAACAAGATTTATCGAAAACAAAGGCCTAAAAATACCAAGAATGTCAAATAAGTATGGTAGCTGGACGCTCGAATATATGATACCTTTGATTTATAACAAATTGAAGTAAAACATTAATTTAAAAAATAATGAGGAACCCTGCCCTAAACTGACAAAAAAAGTGGTTAATATATGAACAACACATTTATCTATCCTAAATCTTATATTAGGTATTAATATTGTAACTTAAGCTAATGTGTGTTATGTAATAATATTAAATGGTAGAACCTACAGACAAGCTGATCTGTCACAGCTTTGTGGGACTACCCATATCTCATATTGTATTAGATGTAATTATACTCAATTTAATAAATAATAAATAAAATAAAAAAAATCAGTTCAACAGATTGGCAATACTTCACTTCTTTTTTCTGGAACCCTAAATATGTCATAGATTCGGTCTCATTATACTCGTACTATGAGTAAAATACATTAGAATACAGGCAATCGATAGACAGTATGTTTAGCTCTTTCAGAATCAGTAGAATAACGCCTTGCTGATCGATGCCATGGTATTCTGGGTATACTAAGCCGACACCACATCTCGAAGGCATCTCTCCTTTCAGGTTGTCATGTCTCTAGGAAGGGCGGGGATTTCTTGGAAGAACCGTAGCTTCAGTTACACCCGCACCTGCTTGATTCTGGAAGAGAAACGAGAATTCGTGTAGGATGTGGATCTTCACCACCGTTGACAGTTTTGGTGAAAACGCTCTGTGTGTGACGGGTACAGTGTTAGATTATGCTCAGACACAGGTGCTACGATATATCATACTCACCCCTGTTGACCTCAAACTATGTCCCGGTAACGACGTATATCTAAATGTTCTGACATCAACCAGGAATGGCAAATAGAGGGAAACCCATAGTGCGCTTTTATAGTTACCATGACGATTCACGGTTACGGCACCAAGCCGGTAAAAAAGCAATAAACGTACTTATCGCTAGAATGCTGCAGCTCTTTCTTACACATAAAATAATGGTGAGACACACAAAATACGTGCAAAATACTTTATTGTGACGGGAATTGCATTTCATTTTCTTTATACGTGTAAGTGAGATGTATAAAATGATTGTATGTTTCATTTGGAGGAGGGAGGGAGAGGGGTGCAAACATACGTTCACCGTTTGAGTGCAGACCTACGTTTGACTGTTGTCATTTAGTGTGTAAAAAAGAGCGGCATCATTATATATGTAGGTTTAAGAACAAAAGCAATACCATTAGCGCATAGACATTTGACGTTTTTGAATTTTTTAAAATTAATTTACACTTCAATATTATCTTTGCAACTATTTTCCATACTTTTAAAATTATCGTCACGGCAAGTAGTATTGGTATGGGTCTACGAAGACGTCACGGTGCGGTGTGTGAGAGAGATGCAGGAAAATGATGACTTTTTCCTTTCGAGGAAACAGACCTACGAACATTGTGTTTTTTTTTTTTTACTCCACACAGGAGGCCCTGAGGAAAATAATTTCCCTCAGGGCCTATGTCATCTGAGATGCTGTGTGGATGGTCTTTTTGAGGAGAGGAAGGAATGAACATTGGTCTTGAAGAGACCCATGTTGTAGGAAGGAGGAAACACAGAGACCGGCAAATAATTCCACAGCCGAGCTGTGAACACAAGAACGAGTCCAAGAATCGACCTGTTCTCATGTGACAAATGTCAACTATGTACAAATGTTGGGCACGCGTTTGGCGTGTTTCCCGACTATACACCGGTGCCGAAGGGATCACTGATGCTATTTCCTCGGAGTTTCCTCAATCTTCCATTGTAATACCGGTAGAACAAGGATAGCATTTCCACCCGACGCCTGTGCTCTAAAGATTGCAATCCGTCTGTTAAGATGGGAGAATCTATCAAACGGACCGCCCGTTTCTGCACAGAGTCGAGGGTATTTTTCAGGTATTTTGGAGCTCCAGACCAGGGATGGCTGCCTCTCTCTCTGGCCGTATCTCTTCTTTTGAAATAGCATTCACTCGTAAGAAAACATTATTACAGAAAAAGAACTCGCACATAATACAGCTGCGTATATTTATATTATTATCTCCCATTTTTTTGTATTAATTGCATTACTTGACACTGTGCAGCAACGGAAGGTACGTTTGATAGAATCGCCTATCTTAACAAACCGATTGCAGTCTTTACACAGGCGTCAGGTAGTCCTGTCCTTGTTCTACCGATGTTTTAATGGAAGTAATCTTTTCGGTACCGGTACATAGTCGGAAAATATGCCAAACGAAGGCCCAACATTTGTACACGGTTGACATTTGTTACATGAAAACGGGTCGTTTCTATGACTTGTTCTTGACTTCAACAGATCGGCTATTGAACGATTTGCCGGCCTCTTTGTTTCCTCCCTTCTAGAAGATAGGTCTCTTTGAGACATGTTCACTCCTTCTCCTCCCCAAAAAGCCCCTCCACACACCACTCCCTAAGAAGACAGAGAACTTGAGAGATTTTTTCCGTAAGGCCTCCAGCGTGGAGGTAATGAAAAATAAATAAGAAATAAAACTGTAGATATGTCAATGACATCTTTGAATGATTGTACTTTTATCTACATACTACATTCCGAGAATCTTAAATTCTGGAAGCTGAAGGTTGAAAGTATGAATATTAAGGAGTCTTCTTTGTCTCTCTCATATTTTGTGGATTCCATATGTAAAATATTTTCTGGCAAGTCCATTGAAATGGAAATGCAATTCAATTGATTTGTCATTGTCAAGTTTTTACGGAAAATCATTCTGGATGTTGATGAATATTTAAATTGCATTCAATTATCAATAACGATTGTGTTCTTGCCCGAAAAAATGTAGGTAGATAAAATTAATCAATATTATGTACAATTTCGGATGTGATGCACGTAAGTACTCTAAAATTAAAGAATAGATAACTGTTAATATTTTCAGTACTTGTAATGATTTTATGCCGCCCTTTTTACAAAAGCTGGTAATTGCTGATAGAGCAAAGTTGCCTCCTAATTAGTTGATCGGGGTTTGATTCTCGGATGTGGGATTTAAAAAAATTACCTTAGCTTCACACACGAGGAATGAAGAAAAAAAGTCCCCAGGGCCAATGTCATTTGTGGGGGTGCTGTGTGGAAGAGGGTCTTTTTAGGGACAGGAAAGAGATGAAGGCCTATGAAGGCAGAGGGGTTCGAATCTGGGGGTCAATGTGTACAGGAGTGACGGACTTTTGCTTTCTCACTGCAGTGCAAGGCGATGGGTCGAGAGTTTCCGGCTGGAGAAGACAAAAAGGTCTCCATCAACCAGTCTCCCCCGATCCAGCCCGCCAAACGTAGCGAACTTGGTGTGATCTAAGGAAGGGGTGTTGGTTATCCATTGAATGGGTCCTGGGGCGGCGGTACCCATAACCGCCTCCCGAATTGTATAATATATATTTTTGTTAAACCTTTCACGGTATTTTTTCATACGTAAGGTTTTGACAAAGATAATACTAGCTGACCCGGAAACGCGTTGTTGTCTCTAACGAAACCCAACGCCAGTTACTGGATGGCTACCCAACCTTTTTACTCACACCGCCATCTGTTAATTTGCATACAAATCAAATCACAACCTCCTTGCCAGCCCGCTCGTCCACCACATACAGACATTCTCTTTTAATTATGTATTTCAACCAATTTACACAAAACCTTGACAAATTTTATACCTAAACCTTCCTCATGAATCAATTTATATATTGGTGAAAACCGTATGAAAATCCGTTCAGTAGTTTTTGAGTTTATCGCGAACAGACAGACGGGCGCGGCGGGGGACTTTAATTTATATTATGTAGAGATGAAATTTTATACCAGGATATACAAATATAAATTCTATAATGGGAAATACATTTGGCTGTATTGAACATGTGATTTAAGATTCTCACGTGCAAGGTTAAATTACTCGTACATCGATGGGTTTTCATCGATAAAAAACGCCTTATTTCACTATCTCCTCCGACTTGAGCCAAAAAATCAGGTAAACTTGACGTTGCAAGGCTTTACGGATCGTTGGCCCAAGTCGGAAAAGAAAGCTCAACATGGCTTATGACCCCGACAATCAATCAACACATTTGGGATGTGGATATTGAAGTCAATGCCACTTTTAAAACTAATATTTCCGGAACCGAATTAGTTGAAAAGGTTCATGGAGTCTTATACCCTGATCACGTCTATTTACGGCAATTTGAAGGGAGATCAGTTTTGGTAAAACGTAAGTCAATCCTGTATGTTCTCTACCAATGGCGGGAGGTTTATTGTCCCCGGCCCGGGAGGCTTGGGGGGCCAGGCGCGGGCGGCAGGGCGGGGGCGGCGGAGGCAGGAGAGATCTAATCATTCATTTCAGTCGACTTTTCGGGATATTTTATGAAGGTTGATCAATGGAGTATGGAAGGAAGGAAGACAAATCACCTCTTATAAAAATGGAAATCTTTTACGTTTTTCAAACCTTTAAACTTGTACATTTTTCGTTTTGAAATCAGAGTCTCAATATTTTACGTGTGAAAAAGACTGTTTTTTGATGCAATAAATTTATTACCGATAAATGCAATCTCTTTAATGATAGGAACAAGTTTAAAAGGAAACTGAGTTAGTCGACAGCCTCCGCACTTGAGGGGTAAGTTTCTCGACTAGCAATTCAAAGGTCGCGCGCAAGAAAATTGAATTAATTTGTGTTATTTCACAAATTATTCATTTAAAATAATAAACAGTTTATTTGCAGCACATTCCTAATCAATTCAACCTTTTGGAATTGAAACGTTGCACGAAATGCCGTGTTTAAAAATAAGATCTGAATATCCAAGCAAAAACTCACTTCCCCAACCTTTCCCTTTCCCAGGAGTTGGGACCCTTGTGCTGTATTCACGTAATAAAAAACCATTGTGTATTTTTTATTAAATACTAATTTAACACTAAATACTCAATAATAAATATGTTGATGTAATTTAATATTTGGGAAAATTTGCAAGAAATATAAATAAAATACAGCCCAACAGGTTATTTAGTATGTATCATCAAAAACTTCGGAACAACTAATATAGGTCTCATAGAAATAGTTGTGTCTCCCTTACTATCATTGTGAGAAATAATGATATAAAAAGCGCTAGAAAGGGAAAAGACCACGCCTTATATTCAAATCTAAAAATTAAGTACTAAAAAGTAAAATGCACACCTTTATGAAACCAAAGTTTCGGATTACAAATTGAAAAAAATTATGAATTTCGGGAATTTTATTAATTATTTTTTGCATGGAACGACAAAAATTTATGTGACAATAGTGTTAACAATAAATTTGTTTAATAAAATATGTACCTACGTGTTTTTTTTATTTTTATCATCATCAGTAATTTTATTTAGAGAAACAAGGTGAGCCACTTTTAAAACTTTTTAATGTTTGCGTGCAAAATTTTCATTCTTCAAAAATTATGCGCTTTTTTTGATTATCACCTTTCTAAAACAGTTTTTATGTTACCGATAAGTTCAGAAATATTCAGTTTATTTGGATTTTATTGCAAAGTAGGAATATTTTGACCCTCTGACAAAATATGGTCGGTTAAAAACCCCATCACAACATGTAACAAACTGTTTGACGTATTGTACCTAAATCCAAAACTCTCGCTACTAAAGCGAGAATAATTCTGACAACTTCCTAAATCATGCAAAACTTGAGTTGAGTATTTCTCCAGAACTAAAATAATTGCTCCCTAGTCGATGCACTCGCTCGATAGTGGAGTACAAAATATTATTTTATTGGCTTCGGGTCGAGAGCGAAATACTAGTTTTATTGAGCTTGGCGTGAAGGAATGTGAAACTTTACGAGTTAAAGTAATTCAGAACAATCAAATATACTCGTATATATACCAACTGACCCAGCAAACGTTGTTCTGCTATACAATTTTTTGTTTGTTAAATAAAAAATAACCAATGTACTGTAAGTGTGTGGGGAAAATAAATCGTTCAAAATTTTGCATGCACTGCGTTGTGATACATAACAAATGCCGAATGAAATGTCAAAATGACGCGACACTTCTAGTGAATGACTTGCGCATGTGTGGATGAAAATGAGGTGGACGCAGCGCCATCTGTCGTACAATAACATAAATAATTTCGTTCTGTTTGAAATGCGAACGACGGTTAAATTTGTTCATACAAAAATACTAAAATCGCGACAAAAAAATGGGATGGTCGCGATTGAAAAAAGGGAGGGTGGTAGGAGGGTGAAAATTTGGGGTGATAGGTATATTTTGATGCCAAAAAAAAAGTCAAACGCAAACGACCACAAACACCGTGACACGAGATTTTTTATATATCTAGAAAAATCAATATATTTTCTATGTATGTGAATTGTCCATGCATTGCTATATTAACCAAAAGAAATGTTTGAAACTTTCAAAATACTTTCTTTCTGCCCTCGCGAAGTTTCTGGATTATTACAACCACACGACAAAACACCTGAAAAGATTTATTTAATCATAAAAAAACTTTTACGAAACTGCCAACAATGTCCCAATTTGAGAAGGACATTTTGCAAACATCGATTGTTAAATCAAAGTCCAATTTTTGAATAAACTCTTTAAATTACAACCACACGACAAAACACCTGAAAAGATTTTTTTAATCATAAAAAAACTTTTACGAAACTGCCAACGATGTCACAATTTGAGAAGGACATTTTGCAAACATCGATTGTTAAATCGAAGTCCAATTTTTGAATTAACTCTTTAAAATACAATCTATATTTAAATGTAGAAAAATGCAAAACTTTGACCTTTTCCAGAAAAAAAACATCACTGTTTTTCGATTATTCAATAAATAAAATAAATTTAGAAAGAGTATCGGAAATGCGGGATCTTGGCATAATAATGGATGAGAAACTAGACTTCACGGTTCACATTCAACAAACTGCAAATAAGGGTATGAAAACTTTAGGATTTGTGTTAAGAACAATTAAAAACTTTGAATCGTTACAAATCATTAAACTACTGTATACATCCCTTGTTAGAAGCCTAATAGAATATAACTCCATAGTCTGGTCGCCCTTCTATAAAATTCATATTCATACTATTGAAAGAATTCAAAGAAAATTTCTACGTTTTGTAAATTTTAAACTTAACATCCCTTTAGAGCACATAAATTATCCGTCGTTAATGAATACTTTAAATATTCCAACATTATAAAACCGACGAAAAATAAACGACCTAACTTTTTTATTAAAATTATTAAACTCTAAATTCGACAGTTGTGAACTTCTGCAATTAATAAATCTACATGTACCTACACGAACAACTAGACAAACATTGACATTTTATATACGTACATCTCATTCGAACTATGATTTACATTCTCCAATACAACGTTTGCATAGTTGGTAACAAATACTTAAACAATCTGGATGTATTTGACAATAATTTGAACTTAGCAAACTTCAAACGCCATATGTGCCAACTATTTATTTCTACCTATCCCGTAAACTAATGAGAACAACAATTTTAAAAATTACCTACTTTATGTCAACTACTATATTTTATTATACTATATTTTGTTTCTTATATTTTATGTTACCTGTATTTTGTTAACGCTTATATTTTATGTAACCTAAATTTTTTATTTTATTTTTTTTTAACCTTTATTTTTTATGTAACCTATATTTTGTTTTTAACAAATATTATGTTACTTGTATTGTGTATTGTATTTTGTAAACCCATTCTTTTCACTGTAATTAAAAAAATGTACTGCATTCTATGTAAAAGCCCTATGGGCGTTTAAATAAATAAATAAATAAATAAATTAATGAATTTAGTCGAAGTACTCACCTATGGTACTAACCAAAATCGAATACTTTGAATCTAAACAAAAATTATATTTATTTTGAATAGGTACTTATGTTAGGTACCAAATTTGATTGATTGTTTTTATAATATACAAAAATAAATGTTTGCAATATATGAAAAATTAATATTTGTAACAAAAAATTGCAATAGGGACTGAATATATTGAATGCGGGAGAGAGGTTGGCGGAAAAAGGAGGAGGGAAGGCCGGGAAGGTAGAGTGGGAACGTGTGAGAGGAAGGGGACATAGGAGGGAAAGGGGAGGCGGAAGGGGAACCGGACAAATGGGTAAAGACACGCAGGGAGAAACAATATCTTTATTAGTGCCATTGCAACGCATGCCGGGAACTCGCTACTGGATAATAATTATTTACAGTATTTTCTTTCCAAGGAAATTGTGACTGTGAACCGAATTTATCGCTTTATATGTGTGCAGGTCTCCAAGGAATATCTATTTCGGTTGCCAACATTTCAGAATTTATAATATGGGTTGTTTTAAAAACAATTGTTATTTTTAGAAGATACTGCCCACTGAAATTGTATCTGTTCTATTTATGTTTCTGACAAGCTTCCTGGAAGAGTTTTGAATACGTTTACATAACAACAACAACAAAAAACATTAATGCGATTGATGTGAAAAATTACACAGAAATCTCTGGATAAATGTTCACTGTTCCGCCAGACTCCCAGTATACCTTGGCATACTTACCAAAAATAACACTTCATTTCAGTTAGTTACATGCTGTAAGATAAAATATTGAAATTACGTAACGCAGATGCAAAATAATGCATTTACGTAGCAAACACTCCATTATTGTAGTCAAATATCACATCGACAGCAGGTACCTAATAGTTCTGTCAATATTTAAGATGGCCGCGAATTATATTATTTATCTTAAGTTAGGTCACGTTGCTGTGTGTGCTAATAATTTGAGAATAATAAATAATTTGAGAATAATATTTAAAAATTTTATTTAATAAAAAATATTTATTAACCAAGAATAACATTACAATATATATACAATATATCGACATATACATATATATTATTTATTTTTTTGGTATATACCACCTCACTAGACTGAGCCTGTTCTGAGGTGGCAGGAATTTAATTTAATTTTGATATCTTAATCTTGGAAGATAAAAAATATAATTTTAATTTAAATAGATAAATGGAAGAAAAATATAAAGAAATGAAAAAAAAGATATGAGATAAATAGATAAGAAGAAAAGAGAAAAAATACAGGCATTGAGTGTGTTGTTTGATCAAGTTATCTGCACGCAGTATATAATACCCTTGTTTACTACCCACGCATGAATTTTGCGTTTTAGATTTTTTGTCATTAAAATATCTTTTATATCTTTTTCAATTAAATTAAAATATTTTGGAGCCAAATTGTGATAATGTCTTTGTCCAAATGTAGTATTTGTCTTCTGAGTCATGTGTCGATGTCTATATCTTGTGTCGTAATTGTGTTGTGCAGTATGATGGTTTAGTTTGTCTTTTTGGTAATGTATAGATATAATTTTGATATACAGTTGGTGTATGTACAACACAACAAAGTCTTTAAATAACTGTATTGTCGAGAATCTAAAAGGTTTTTTAGTAATAACTTTAATTAAGGCCTTTTGCGCTTTGTCGAGAAGGTCCATATTAGTCTTTGCAGCACCACCCCAACCAATCATACCGTGGGTGATAATTGATTGTCCTAACGCGTACTATATAGTTTTTAAAGTCTTCTCTTGCATTATGTTTCGTATGTCCTCATACAAATATATTAGTTTCCTTACTTTACCCGCTGTTTTATTCATTTGTTTTGTCCATCTAAAATAGTTGTCAATGTAAATGCCTAAATATTTGATTATCTGAGTCCGTGTTAGCGGGTTGCACAAGCAGTTTTTTTTAGATGTGCAGTCGTGTATGGTTAGGTTTTCATTGACACCCGTATTCAGAGTCGATCCTTTGGTTCAAGGAGCCTTCCTTTCCTCTAAGGAACGCCGTTTTGTTTTCAGAGACACATCTAAGGTCGGTGTGACGTCACTAAATAAGGTAGCTACCTTCCTTAAGATTTACAAAATTTTTGTATTCAGAGACGTCACTACGTAAGTCTCTACGACACGGCGCATGCGCATTCTTGCTTACTTTGATTTTTAGCTGTCAAAAGTCAAGGTTGGTGGTAAGGGTACCTTTAAACTTGCCAAGTCGGTGGTTTGTTCCCAATTGTTACTGTCGTAAACATAAAACAGTGGAGATGGATGTTATGCAAATGGATAATGAGTTTCTCGATTATGTCGTTGATCCAAATCATACACGTGACGACATTGGCACGGGCGCTATGGGCAGCGTACGGCGATATTTACGCGATTTTGAAAATCCCTTTACAGTGACTGCCAATTTAAGGATCGTTATCGGTTGGAGAAAACAACTGTAATGCTTGTATTAATTCCTGTATTATTTCCAAATTACTCTTTAGTAAATAATAGAGGCTTGCCCATACCTCCTGTTAATCAGGTAGCTATCGCGCTGCGATTCTACACTACTGGTAATTATCAGGTAAATATGTACGTCTTTTTACTAGATATCTATTGTAAAATTCTGTTCTACTTTTGTGAAACTAAAATATTGCACTTTGTGAAAAGCTATGATGAAACTTGTTCTTTACATTATGTCAATACTAAATGAAAACATGAATGAAAAATTAACCAGATGCCCTTAGATGTATAATATATCTAGATCATCTTGTAATTATTTCCATTATCTACCTACATATATAATATATATGATTCCAGATTGTTGCGGGAGATCTTCACAAGCTGAGTCAACCAACCTCTAGCAGAGTGGTGCAAAAGATTTCCTCCGGATTGGCGCAACGGTTAACGGAATTTATTTATTTTCCTCAACGGCCCGAGGAATACGCTGAAAATCGAAAACTCTTTTATTCAAGAGCGCAATTTCCAGAAGTCGTCGGGTGCATAGATTGTACACACATTGCCATCAAGAGCCCAAGCCAAACAATAGGGGAATCTTTTCGCAACAGGAAAGGATGGTTCTCTTTGAATGTGCAAGCTGTTTCAGGTCCACGTTTGGAATTTTTGGACATCGTTGCCAGGTGGCCTGGTTCTACCCACGATTCCAGGATATTTCAAAACAGCACGTGCCGCCTAAAATTCAAGGAGAAAAGAATTACAGGCATTCTTCTCGGGGACAGCGGATATGGCCAGACGAATTATATGTTCACATCAGTGTTAAATCCTGCCAATGAAGCGCAGGAAAAATATAATAAGGCCCAAATTTTCTCACGGAATGTAGTCGAAAGATTATTTGGTGTATGGAAGAGGAGATTTCCTTGTCCGAGGAGGAAATTGGAAAATAAATTATCTAATACTACAAACATTATAGTTGCGTGTCCCATTTTGCATAACCTGTGTATATCTTCAAACGACCAGCATTTTGGGCGGTTTGAGGGTATAAATATACCTGTCAATTCGGTGGTACAGTCTGCTTCAGGCAGAACAATAAGAGATGCGTTTATCCAAAGACATTTTACGTGACATGTAAAGAACTTTGAAAGGTCACCATATATAATGAATAATGACATCATATTTTTGTAATATGTAATGAACTGTGAAAGGACACAATCTCTAACGTAATGAATAGTGAAGTCATATATTTTTGTAATGTGTAGTAATTGTGCTGTGTAATGGACTGTGAAAGGGCATCATATCTAATGTAATGAATAGTGAAGTCATATTTTTGTAATATGTTATAATTGTGCTGTGTATTGAATTATGAACAAGCACAAGGATTTATCTTAAATATATACCTATGTATGTATAAATAATGTGTGTATCAAGGAAGTGTGAAACTCTGTCCATAATTAAAGAAATAACAGAATGGAAAATAAATAAAACATCTATTGGAGATTAATATTTTTTTTATTCAAGACTATTCGCCAGAGCTTTTTCTAGTTCTGCCTTTGCTTTTTTTAATTTGTAGTTCTAGAAGCTCGTTCTGCAGGCGGCTCCTTTCACCTGCTCCAGGGCAGTCTCCCTCTGTGCCCGGGCACTTGGCAGTCTCCAACCTTACTACGTGGATTTCTTCATCGTAAATAATTAAATTTCTATTTCTTCGGCAACGCACTTCGGCCTCGTCCCGAACCACCTGCCCACTAGATGGTACCAAGTCTGAAACAACACAAAATTACAAGCCAATTAGTCAATAATGTAATTTTTTTTTTTTTTACATTAACTCCACACAGGAGGCTCTGAGGAAAATAACTTCCCTCAGGGCCTATGTCATCTTTGAAGATGCTGTGTGGAGGGTCTTTTTGAGGAAAGAAAGGAGTGAACACGGGTCTTGAAGAGACCCATGTTGTAGGAGGGAGGAAACACAGAGGCCGGCAAATCGTTCCATAGCCGAGCCGTTGAACTCAAGAACGAGTCATAGAAACGACCCGTTCTCATGTGACTAATGTCAACCGTGTACAAATGTTGGGCGCGTGTTTGGCGTGTTTCCCGACTATGCACCGGTGCCGAGGGGATAAATGACGCTAGTTCCTCGGAGCATCTTCCATTGTAATACCGGTAGAACAAAGACAGCATTCCCACCTGACGCCTGTGCTCTAAAGATTGCAGTCTGTCTGTTAAGATGGGAGAATCTATCAAACGGACCGCCCATTTCTGCACAGAGTCAAGGGTTTTTCAATAACAGGTTCAGGCCACTATGTGCCCGATGACTCTGAGATGTTTAGGTTTTCCAAGGAGAGGTTGTGTTTAGCATCTCTGTCACATGAGACGCTTATGGCGGAGAGCGTTAAGCTCTGCTCTCCAAAATTATATCCAATGGAAGACGCTCCGAGGAACTAGCGTCATCGATCCCCTCGGCACAGGTGCATTATCGGGAAACACGCGCCCAATGTATATACACGAATGACATTTGTCATCAACAGCTCGGCTCTGGAACGATTTGCCGGCCTCTGTGTTTCCTCCCTCCTACAACATCAAGACTTCCTACCTCTTCAAGACCCATCTTCACTCCTTCCTTAAAAAGAGCCCCCACACAGCATCTTCAACAGGGCCGCTCTTTAGGGTGGAGAACGAGAGGTTAAACTAAAGCTCTCCGAGCATTGTTTGACCCTATGAAGGGAATTGCAAGTATTCAAGTGCAAGATAAGTGCAAATAGAGATGTAAACATAGTCACCTCTTTCTTGGGAATAATACGTCTTGTCTTCGTCTTGAGCTGGGGGGTTGAACTTTCCTCCGGTGTTCTTGTTATATCTGAAAATTAATAACACTTTTTACAATATTTCTATCTCAAATATTAAGATTTAGCATGACAACTGATGAAATTATGTTCACACAACAATTTGTATTGAGTTCCTATAGAGAAATGCGAATGCTACCATCTAAATATAAATAAATACTCCACATTCATTTAAATTTAAAATTGCAAAGAATCAATTACATTATCAAAAACTAACCAAACACCGGCACTTCCATCGACTGGTCAGCCCATTTCCGTCGACTGGTCAGCCCATGGCATGCTGAATACAACAGACGTGCTGACAGCGGTATCTGAAACTTAAACAATACTTTGAATAAGAAATAATGCCAACGTTAAATAAACAAGTAGCCAAAATATTTCGCATAACTTTTTTAAACTAACCATCATATGTATTACAAATAGAGTGATCGCTGTCGTTGCAGAAGCTCAACTCTGTATCGGTGGCCAAATCCGGTATGCCGTCAACGGGATGGTGCTCATTGGAGACACTTGGCAACAGCCTGCCCCCTCCAGTCTTCAACTTGCTCCTCTTCTCCTCGCAGAGCTCCATCTTCCTTTTTGTTTTTAAGTTGTCTCAACATTTCTTGAGCTGCGCTTGGTTCCTCTAAAATGAATTCAAGATAGTATTATAATAGTATTAAGGAGTCTGAACAATAGAAGAGTATGTATGTGAATGAAGAAGAGTAACCCTGAGGGGAAACGGCGTGATGGCTAGTTAAAATTTAAATTACAAACGATACAAACCTTTTGATTATCGCCGATTGAATTAAAATCATTGTCAACTTGGCCCACGCGTTTTTTCTTTTCACCAAGCTGCAGATGATTCGTCGAAATGCTGGCTACCGCGGGGTTGTTGTTATTTCTTGATCAAATCTAATAAGCGCTGTTTTTCGCTTGGCGTAATCATAATCCGTGAATTCATTTTAAAACGAGATGCGTAGCGCTAGAACTTTGACAGGCCAACGACGCATAAATAAACAAAACTGACAGATGCCTGATAAATCCATGGATACGAACATAGAAAAACACACAAATTGTCCCGAAACGGGGCATGTTGTTTCCGTAGAAGCAGAACATCGGCAAGTTTCGGATGACGTCACACATTTATTTCGGCGTAGACAAAAGGTCTCTACCTTAGGAAAGGAAGCTCAAAGTGTGGACTCTGAATAGAAGCGTTAAAGGTAAGGACGGTTCTTACCTTTGCTAAGGTAAGGCCGACACTTGACTTAGACAACTTTAAGGATCGACTCTGAATACGGGTGTGAGTCTTGGTTGTCGTCTGGGATCTATACTAAATCAATATGTATCAGTTATCCAAGAACAGCATGCTTATGTTAATTTTATGTATAAACATAAGTGTTTATTTAATATATTGTTTTCTTCACCGTTATAAAGTTTTGGTATAAAATTGTATGAAATGGTTATTTAAATGCCTTATTTTTCAACTCAGGCATTTGAAAAATATTTTCTAACAGTAATTCAGTTAAAACAAAGCATTGTTTTTCGTAATTAAGAGTACGGCGGAATAATATAATATATCTATAATTTTTTGTTTCAAAGGAGGAAAAATGCCATAAAACGGTGCCGAAGTGTAGGCATTCATTTAGAAATAAATCAAATCATTAATAATTATTATGCTGCATTATAATTATGGCAGCATCTGTTTTTATTTTTATATTCATGCCCATTACGCGTAAACATAATTCACGGCTCACGACCCAACGAATTTTGGCGGTTTATACATAATTTATATAAAAAAATATGTATTTCCTTCCAGGGACACAGGAAAGAAAATCCCTCTTTGATGATGTTTTATTTTTCCGTGCATTAGCGTGATTTAGTAATTTCTTAATGAAAAATTCAGGTAGTGGGAGGACTTCCCTGAGCAGTGTAACAGGAGCCCAGAGCCACGCGGTGGGTCGGGTGTTAAACGGCGTGCAAAAAGCGCCTCGGCGTCTATTCTGCTGGTGGCTACGGGGAGCAGGGGGAACGAACAGCTAGATACAATAAAAAATACTTGATTATACTTAAAACACGTCCTCAATATTTGAGTAGGGTTCGAGACATGTGGGAATAAAAAAAAGTTTGTTATTATTATTTTTTATTTACGGAAGGGAATATGTCATTTTTAAATCAAATTTTAGACGTGTCGACTCTTTTAAACAAAAAAATATAAATCGATTTAGAAAGTTTGTTATTTTATCTAGTGTAGATATGTTTAAAATTTTGAGAAAAAAAGTTTATTTTTATGGCAAACAAAATATCGTTTTATGCAACATATATTTCAAATCATGTTTTCACACAGTAATATAAATAAATAATAATAATATAATGAAATAATTAAAAAATAAATTATCTAGGAAAGCTACTTTTCAGAGTATTCATTTTAGTTCAAATAAAATTATTATATAAAAAATCTGTGGACATGTTTTGCAACGAAAACACTTCGGATTGTCTATTTATTTACGGTCTTACAAACTAATGTAATTCAGATTCTTTACACACTTATTTTGCTTGGATATTATTGAAAAATTATAAATACTTATGATCAAAAAAGTAATTACAAATAGTAGATAATTTTAATGATTTTATCATCACGCGTTTGAGCATTTTTATTGCTAACTTGAATGTAGGTCATATATTAAAGCAAATTTTGAATGAAATAAAATCGATATTGAGTTAAACAATATCTGAGAATAATCATTCTTTCTCAACGGAACCTTCCTGTACAGTTGCAAGGGTACGATCGCAAGACCATCTTCCGACGAAATTTTAATTTCTAGGCTGCTGGTTAATGAGTCTTACGATAAATAAATAAATGATGTTTTCCTTCATATTGAAAGTGAAATGCATATACTCAGTACGCAGTGTGCAGATAATCACAAGAACCAATTAACATTGATAAAGCAAAATCATGCAGCGTTCTCTAGTCACCGACAGATAAAATAATGGTACCCCCAAGTCCCCTTGCGCCCCTAGCCGCTCGTGAGGGAGGTCCTACCCGCCGATCAATACTCCCCCCCCCCCGCGCCCCGCGGGCCTGGCGCCCAGTTCGGTTAACACACTACCCCAGAGAGCGAAACAACCGTATAAATACCGCTGCCATCCGTAAACGCTTTAGAGCCTAGAGAAATGTCACGTGGCGTTTTCTTGCACATTGTCGGATCTGTCTTTTTCTCGGTCAAAATGGATGGATGCATGTGCCTTTTTCATTTATTTATTTACATAGAAACAAACAGTACATTGATTACAGTTGAAAGAAAATTCACAGATAATAAGTAATATTTCATGGTGGGTACCTATGATATGTTTCTTTGTAGTGTCTTATTTATGGTATGCATATTTAGTAATTACTGGGTGATGTGCGTAGTGGGTAGGTGTGTGTGTTTGTCTGAGTATGTTTGTAGATGTGAGAAGTGGTGATCTGTGAAGGGATATGGATCAAAACCTCCTAGATCACAACAGTATTGGTTTATATTATTGTCATGATGCTCTTTTTAAATTTGGACAGTGAATCTGAGAGTTTAGGCAAGTATTATTATTATTATTATACGTATGAAGAGCACGGTTAATTCATTATTGTTGGTTGATAAAGTTGAGAAAAATTATTACGAATATTAATTGAAATACAAATTATATATTTTTATTTTTCTATTAACTTTATGAGTAAAACCTCAAAATGTAATATTTGGTATTTTTCTTATTATTATTGAATTTTAATTTAAAAGCATGCAAAGTTTCATCGAAAGTATCAAAAATTCTGCTTTAAGGGGTGGGGAAAGGGAGTGGAATTTTGGAAATATCATCTTTTTCCCTGTTTCAAACCCACATCGGGACAATTTTCTTTATCTGACACTAGCTGACACGTTCCCAGCGTTGCTCGGGGTTATAAATAGTTTGGAGTAAAGTTTTGAGTCTTTTTTGGGCATCCTAGACTTCTTCCACCATTCAAATCATTCTCTAAACACTACTGACACTAATACAACAAAATTGTCAGTAGTTTTTGAATAAACACATACATAAAGATAGATAAATTAATTTGAAAATCGCATAATCGGTAAAATTTTTATGTTTCATCATTGTAAAATTTTGGTTGTTTACAATTGTAGCCGACAACCCACTTACACCAAAAAGCTAATATTGTTTTTAAAAACATAACATCAATCCGAACAGGAGACCCCGAGAAAAAAATTTCATTCAATTAAATTTTGTTTATTTTTTATTAATTTATTTATTTAATGTTTTCAATAATATTATAATCTACATTATAAGAACAGTTAAACAAGTATACGAACATAAACAAGTTCTGCTAAATAATTATTATGCATAATTATTAATCCATTACGCGTGACAGCTGTTTCGCTTTTTGAAGGTATTATCAAACTGTGTCTTAAACCACTTACGGACGATACATTTATATCACCAAACACATAAATAATAATAAAATAGAATACATAAAAGAAATAAAGATTAAAATGGAATACTACAAAATAAACTTGGTAACAATAAAAAATTTCTTTCAGGTCCTCTGTCATCTTTCGGGATGGTGTGTGGAGAGTCTGTTTAAGGAGAGTATGGAGTGAACACGATTCTTAATTTACCTAGGAGGGAGGCAGGAAATCGTTCCACAGCCGAGCAGTCGATTTATCGAACAAGTCATAGAATCGACCCGTTCTTATGCGACAAATGTCAACCGTATACAAATGTCATGCTTGCGATTTTCAGAGGTCAAAAGACTCCCTCAACTTTTCGGCTCACCACGCAGTAAGTGGGCAGACGCATCCACTGCCAAGACTTGGACAACCCTCACCGCAAGAATCCGGGCACTGCTGCTAAGTCACTAAACATAATGAACCATTTGGGGTGGCCTGCGGCTGAGGTGTTGGTTTTCCTAAAAATGATTCGCGGAGGGGTGGTGCACACATCCGCCCTATTAAAACCCTAGCAACCTTTTAAGACGCCCCCGATAACACAAAGAAAACAATTGCCGTTCGTATAGTTTGTACATAGACTTCGAGGATTATTTCTGAAAGCCTTTTTGAAATATTTTCTCCTAGAAAGTAATCACTTTGTGGTTTGACATTATACAGTTATTTACATCTAGTATAACTCCTCGCCTCTGTAGGGTATAATGAAGAGTTTATAATAGAGAGATTTAAATTTAATTTTCCAATCACACGCTTAACCTCTTGTGCTTGACATTCAACGTCACACACACTTTTTTCTGAAAATTTTCCTTTTTAAATTGCAAACAAACTACTTCCAATGACATAACAGTATTATTTTCGTACAATATACTGTTAACAATTACTGGGAAAATTCTTTTTTCAGAAGACAAACCGATTTTCAAGTTTTCCTTGAGATTTTAGATTTTTCTTTAAATAGGCATGATACCCAAAACTTAAGTACGTGATTTTTTTGATAAAAATAATAACTTACATATTAAACAATAAATAAATGAAAAATGACAAATAAGATGTGAAAAAAAGGACTAAATAAAATACCGAAAGGCTTGTTCCGACTAGGCGAGTAACTCTCCACTTGACTGACCAAAAACCTTTCACATTACGGTCGAGTAGAGTCCATTAGTGAGTGGCGTATTGAAAAATGAACAGGATGCAGTGCAACAAAATAAATAGGCTAATTAAGTTGGTTGTAATGAATGTTTTAGAAGAGGTGATGGAAGAAGAAATCGGTGAGACGAAAGAAAAGAGACTACGAATATAATAATGGATTAAAATCAGAAAAAATAAAAGCATTTTAGAGTAGCATCGTTGTTCGAACGAGACGACTGCTAAAACAACGGGATGGGATTTATTTAATGGTTGAGCCAGTGAACAGTGATACACAGTGGGGAGCTTCTCATACGAAAAAATAGAACAAAATGGATTGATTCTTCTAAACTACTGAATAAATTACACTACTAAATTTATGGTGTTCGGACACGTTTAGTTACTAAGTTACTCGCTACTCGACTGAACTAATAGCGTAGTCCGGACGGGCCTTAAGAGAAAAAACTACACAAGTACCTACATAACCATTCATTACTGGCACCAGTGCCATTGACTACAGCCGATCCAAAAAATCGACTCTTTTTATTGTCTAAAAATCTTCCTATACTTGTGGAGAATACATACATTCTCAAAGTTATACATCAAATTCGACCTTGAAATATAGTAAGTAGCGGTGCGCGCCAAGCAGGTAGAACGTAAAACAGAGCGGCTCGGTTACAAACGAAAACTTCAAACGCGTTTTTCTCAAAACCACGTTTCTCAAGTCGGCTGGAATCGTAGCTCATCGAATTTTGATCCGATTCACTTCATTCAAAATAAAGAAAATTAAATTTATATGCAGATGAATCTCAACTTACGAAAAATTATTACTATGAGACAAAGTTATTGCAAAAAAAGGCCGATTTTTTCGTCAATTTTAATTTTATATCTGCCATTTTTGCAATCAACGACTTTTTTTTGCAAAATATGCATGCTTTAAAGATTATTTTTTAATATCATGTTTCAGATAATTTCCAAGGTCTCCAGGATTCCAGCCGATTTGGTGGGACCCTCCTCTTGCGGCCGCTATATTTATATGTACGGATGTTCAAATCAAATTTTCAAAAGTGTTTTTCTTCTACAAATATACTTTTACACGTAATAAAAGTTTTGTGAATGAAAATAAATTTAATCTTTGAAAAAACGTATTGAAAAAAATACTCAGCTGGACCAGATTCCCACATTAAGTGTCTTTAAAATTAAGGACTGTATCATATTATATTATTGATAATAAAATAAAATAAAATTAGCCTTTATTTGCTGTTAAACTTATAAAACATTTTTCTAATCTAACTAATTTTATTTTTTTATTTTTAAATATTTTCTATTCTAAATAATCAGCGTTGAGGGAAATTATTTTTAGAAACGGCTTGTGTTTTGACATAGGCCTTCTCTAAAGATTTACATTTTTCTCTATCCTTTCCTATATGATCCATTCTGGACCAGCCACCTTTTTCAGATCATCTTTCCATCTTTTCGTTTGTCCACTTTTGTTTCTTTTACCGTCTCTTGGATACCATTCTGTTACTATTCTGGTCTTTCTCTTGCCTTTCTCTCAACATATGTCCAGTCCATCGTCATTTAGGTGTTCGATGTACAGAATGTACCTGTTTGAATTGTGTTCTATTTTTTATTTCTGTTCATTATACTTTATCTCTTTTATTAACTCCAATGACACTTCTTTCTATTGATATAATGGTGTCGAATTGGGTTATTGAAAATGTCTACTTCATTATAAGAGAAGTGCAAAGTTCGCGGTGCGTAAGAGAAATGTGCTATATTTGTGTGGCGTGCTATGGAAGAATGGGTTTTATCCTTCTTGTTGATTATTATTTGAAGCTTGTTATTTATAATTAAAATTAATTTGATGAATATAAAATATATTATTTAATATCACCATTGTACTAGCGGGAAAGAAAACAGGTGGTATGAGAGCTTTTGTTATAAGAACGTATAAAATATTCTTTGCTGCATTTGAAAATTTATAATTTACAGCACTTAAAATTAAGCCCCTTGAAGACTCGTCCTATTAAGGCCATTTCTCGCTCCAAACCGTATTGCTTCGCCAGCTATGCAGTTTCTTTTTATTTTTAATTTTTTTAAATATATTTTTTATAACATTGTTTCAATAATAATAATAATTCTATGGCATAACAAAATAGTGAAATTGATATGCTTGGTGTAAATCTAAGTGACAAGCTCAGGTACGTGAGCTCCATCGATGCCAGAGTTAAGTTAGCCTCTCAAAAACTAGACTGTACAACTGAACATGGCCCGCAAATAATTTAATAGTACACAACTGCTAACCCTTTATAAATCGTTCTGCGCCCCACGGTAGAATTTGGCAGCCACTTCTCGTTTGGAGACCCAAAATACCTGAAAAACCCTCGACTCTGTGCAGAAACCGGCGATCCTTTGATTGAGTCTTCCATCTTAACAAACGAGAGACAGGAGCACAGGCGTCAGGTGGGAATGCTGTCCTTGTTCTAACGGCATTTCGAAGGCAGATGCTCCGAGTAACTAGCGTCATTGATCCCCTCGGCATAGTCGGGAAACACGCCAAACTGTGTTTCTGCAGCAAAAATTCTTGATAGCCTTTCTTGAATTTAATTTTGAATTTTTCGTTTATTGTCAGTTCTATAAGTTGTTTTTCTCACTGGGATGATCCTGCTGTATTAAAATATATGTTTAAATTTTTTTGGAATCATTCCTTAAAATGAGAAAGCCTCCAGCGCCCACAAGGGGGCGTTATCGTCCACTTTGAGATAGACTGCTATGAATTTTGGTGGCGGATGCGTCTGCCCACTTACTGCATGATGGGCAGGGTCGAGAAAGATTTGTCTTTTCACCTCTCCGCTGGACTCTCAATGAATCGCCTTGCAACACATCGGGAGGGATGGTCTCTTACGTACGTTACTGCTGAACACACTGATCCCCTATCCACCCCTTGTACCTTTTCACTTCCAGAACTTTTTCTCCTACCAGGGCCAATGACATCCCAAAAAATGTCTTTGGCCTGATTGTCATTAGTCTGGAGCTTATATAACTAAGTAAAATGAAATTTTAATAATAACTGATTACTATTAATAAAGGGTAAAGTGTGCTATTTCTATCCTAATATCATTTACTCTGAACCAACTAATTTTCTTAATTTCCTGTGTAGATACTATATTCTTGTATAAACTGTGCTATTCTTACGTTAACTTAAGTACTCCAACGGTTATGTTTACGTAATATTAATAACTCGACAAACAACTCTAAAAATAACAATCTAACCGTGCAATATGTATCGAAAACTTTTATATTGTAAATATTACATTTTCAATATATTGGTACCAAAATAGATCTTCTCGTTAAACATATTAAAAAAACAGCGAAAAGAGTGAGACTTCAAAACACAGTTTTAAACTTGACGTTAGGTCGTGCAGAACAAAAAGTCAAAATGATAATCGAACCTCAACAATTCACCATACAAAAATTTGTGAATACTGGAGGCCCAGAGGATAAACAATCCCCCAAGGCCTATATCATCTTTAAGGATGTTCTGTGGAGGGTCTTTTAAGGGAAAAGAAGACGAGGAAGTTGTGGGAGGGGTATGAGGGGTGAGTAGAAATCTGGGGGTCGATGTGTCCACGAGTGACGGACATGTGAATTCATCCCTCCCACTGCACTGCAATGGGTCGAGAGAATCCAGCTGGAGAGGTCAAAAGGTCTCCCTCAACCTGTCTCTCCTGATCCTGCCAGCCACGTATTAGATGGGCAAACACATCCGTCACTTAGACCTAGATAAACCTTACCCCATGAACCCGCGCATCCTTGAACATGAACCACTTGGTGAGACTTATGGCAGGGGTGTTAATTATTCTAAATGGTTCTCGCGGGTATTGATTCTCGACGCGGCGGTACCCATAAGCGCCTCCAAAAAATAGCATATTATATGCGCAAAATTACGCTTTACCAAGTGTATAAGAAGATTAAATAAGTAAATGGTTTTATAGCACCCGTTCGAATTCCCAAGGCAACCAGAATATCCTTAAAATTCGTTAAACGAAATAACGCAACCTTGTTGTGCTTTCAATTAATGAGGTTCTGTGACTTGTGGAGCATGGAGCACGCTGCGAGGATATTTGGATACAGCCTCGCGGGAAACAGTGGAGATGGGAGTACAGCATATACAATACCCTGTGCGAGATGTTAGTACTATCTCCACAGTACTCTGCCAGTACTCCATTGTTAATACGTCTAGCCTAGTATAATCCTCTTGTTAAGCCACGTGAAATATACGCCCGATGCGCGATACTCGATTATTATCACGCCTTCCGCGGATAATCCAACGGATTTATATGGAATTATTATTAAGGCTCCAAATTCAGTCCGGACTGAAAAACAGAGTTGACAGTGTATCGCGTTAATGGACAGATTTTTAAGCAGGCTAATTTAGTTGCTAATACGATACAATTCCGCTTTAATAATATTCTTAAATAAGCTAGCCAGATCGAGCAAATGCATAATCGAGAATAAATAATCGATTAGACTTATTAAACGAAAATTTCGACAAACCAAAAAAATGGTTATGTAGAACACTTAAAAACGATTTTTTTAGGAGTTATACAGTATATTAAGAGACGTACCTGACATACCGTTACTTTGGTTGGAAAGAGTTCTAACTTCACTTTATCTTGGTCTGAGATATTATGTGTCAAAGCTGGCAAAGACGATTTGTCATTTCCTATTTACAGATTTTTGATTTCGAGATTCAATCTTGTGTAAAGTACGAGTATTTTAGTTAAACATATTATAAAATACAATATTTATATAGGACGTAAACTTACAATTCTAGAACATACCTAAACGTGCTGATATAACTATATATAATTAAATTAGCTAGGGCATAATAAATTATCGCATAAGGTTCTAACTTTATTCCTATTGCCATTCCAAGATAGGGCAACGTTTGAATTAAATATTATCAGCCTTACTAAAAAACCCAGTGAAAATTTTATTCAATTGACAAACGGCCGCGGATGTGAAAACATTACTTATTAAAAAATTGTTCATGAAAAAAAAAATACACGTGGTTTACACAGCCTGAGAGGGTAGTTTATCTCTGTTTTATTAATGATGTCTGAACGAAATTTGGAATTTTTCTAAAGTATTTTGAATGTTCTATATATTTATTATTTTTGAAGGTGTCGTAAAAACAAATGCCATTTATGACAACTAGATAAAATTACCCTTTAGATTTGTGTATTTGAAATACACTTAAGTTTTCAAAAACTGCCATATTTTAAGATTCAAACTCGGAAAACAATGGAAAAAAATTTCTTCCCACAACATTTTTGACCAAAATGTGGAGAAATTAAATAAAATCAAAATTAAAAAAACACAGTCCTTTTATGTAATAAATTTGGAAGGAAACTGTCACCTCACTTTTTCGTCGTGCATACAATAAAAGAATTTTTTTTTTTTTTTTTTTTTTTATTGCCTAAAAAATAACTTAGAAATAATACCGACATTTAAAACAGATTTTTTGCATCTCTAAAGACGTTAATTTCTTTGATACGTTTACGAACACATGTATTAGATATTAATATTATAAAAATTATCACTTTTAAGAAATTTTCTTAAAATAAAGATCTTAAAATGTAAATTTTATCTTTTAAGTAACCTATAAAACAATATTCTGACAGTTCAACTTTGAAAGTACGGCGTATGTACAATAAATTGATTAAACTGATATAAACCACACAAATAACATGGTAAATATATCAATTATGTGAACAGAAGAGTAAATTTGTCACTACAATAGAAATTATTAAGTAAAATCACAACATTAAGGTACTAACAAAATTTTCGATATCCCGCCATAAACACACCACGCTGTTTTGTCATCGCGGGCTGTTGCGGACAGTTGGGAACTAATGCACAGGCGCGCCAATAATGCCCCTTGCGGAGAAGAATTAAAACAACATTGTTTCCTAGTAAATTAAAACCATATTAAAACCATATACAACGAAAGGTTATTGGTAATAAAACGTGTTTTAGTGTACACGGGGTTTATTTATGTTATTGCAATAACACAGGTTATCGGCTGTGAAAAGTTTTTTTTAGTAAGGCTGTTAATGTTTTAAAATAATTTACACAAGATTGAACTTCACAATCAGAAATTGTAAAATAAACTAACCAACTGACCAACTAACCATCACGCCGTTTCCCCGCAGGGGTAGGCAGAGAGGACGGACCAAACAACTCGGTCTTGGCGTACACTCTTTGCCTCATTTATATTTATTTATATGTTTCTTTACATAGTACCTTGGTCTAATGTTAACAATTCAATTTATAGCCTCACTAGGACAAGCCTGTACTTAGGTTAATAACTCTACAATTTAATAAAATAACACAAAAATAATATAGTTATTGAAGAATAATATTGTTTGTTTCGTATAGATTATGAGTATGATTAGTACCTAATTAACTGAAGGCGATAGTACAGTTTGGCAATTAAGTGTAGAAAATAAATGATGGCGCTGCCATTGCCATGAAAACATCATCAAAATTATTATTCCATACAAGGTAGTTTAAAAAAACACACTAGATAATATTCATTTTGAAAGAAAGAAAGAGAAAATTAAGAAAAAAATTACATTTCTATGAGTTTAAAGAAGTTGCATTTTATTACTTTTTGTATAGAGTTATTCCCCTTTTCCTGTAGCCTCATATTAACTGTCAAATGGAAGTGTCAAATTCGGATTTTTAAGCATAACCTCAAATCAGATTGTAATGATTATAATCGCTCGAAAATTGGCATTAATCTTGTAATAATAATGAAATTGATTAAAAAACTATACTACGTACCAGTCACTTCTGCAGTTCGTTTGTAAACATCTTACAAATTAGATAGGAGCTTCTTCACGCGATATTCAGCTAGGCAGCGTTGAAAATCGCAGTAAGTAACTTCTCTTGCACCACTACGTATTGGTTTGTTCATTTTAATTCAATTCAAACAATGCACAGGCAAACAATGAAAAAAATAATTATTAAATGAGCGATCTTCAGTATCTTCTACACGGACAGTAAATCAATACAACATGACAGCCATTCGAAACGTCATAGTCAAAGTGAGTAATTCGGTGTTGCCATTGGATTGAAAAAAATTAGTTCCAATTTAATACATTTCTAGACTTAATTGCCAAACTGTACATTACAATATAAACATGTAGGGTGACCAATAATGTTGAGATTTGATTTTTAGAAAAAATACGTTTATTTTAAAAGAATTAAGATGAGAAATATATATATATGTAATTAATATATTGTGCTATTAATTTGGCAAGAGCAAGGTGAAAAATAGACAAAATAATATTATGATATTAATTTAGAAAGGATAAAGACATTCATACATCGTCTCATACATACTCTTCTATTATTCTGACTCTTAACAAAATACATTGTTAAATAAATTATGAGAACTTTGCCAACTTTAACACCTTAGAACATGGTAGGGCAAAATTAGAACTCTATACAACTAAAGTGACGAGCTACGTAACTAGTGTAAAAACTATTGACTGTCAGGTACAAACAAAATAGTAATTAAAAAAGGTTCAAAGTGATGTTAGAATATTGTATAATATTAAAATTTGGTTTTAGAACTACGGAACTATGAAAATACAACATACCTGGCTCTGAAAAATATTTTGATTTTATGAATGAGCAAATAAAAGATATGGTTTTGCAAAGGAGATTTTGGAAAAAAAATGTCAATTAGAACCTTCTGCAACCGAGGTGACTACTAGGTTAATAGGCCACTTGCATCACATTAAAAAAAATTCTGGTTTAGACAAATATTCTAAGACATTCCGTATTTTTTTTTCTTATTTTTGAAACCCTGGGGATTTTTTGAAAATTTCAATCCGAAAAATCAGACCATTTTTTATAAACCGGAAAGACGGGACATAATTTTATAGGTGCGAAAAAACGATAATTACATAGTCGAAAATCATTTAAAAAAAAAGAACGTTTTCCACATGAATGGCACAGGAGAATAAAGAGGCATTCCAAAAATATTACATGTCATAAATATTTTTTTCCTTGGTCCATCCTCTTGATCATAAATCATTATAATGTATAACGTATATATTACTAAATCCAATGTAATATACTTGTACTTGAAAATTATAATAATAATAAGAATATTATAAAAATTGATTTTGTTAAAATCAGCACCATAACCATTATACCTCTAAAACACATACCGACTTCTAAAATGTACGGGGTTCTCTTCAGAACATCTGTCAAAAAGTCAAACCAAATGATAAGTTCGCAGAGAACAAACAATAAATCTAGTGAAAGTGATGCCATATAAAAAAAATTAATCAGTGTGGAATTTTACAAAATTAATAGGAACATTTTCGGAGACGGGACATTTTCATGTAGTGACGTCACCAGCCCAAATAATGGATTTATTTATCTTAATATATAAAACAAAGTCGGGTTAGTTACACTATAACTCGAGATTGGCTGAACAGATTTTGTTGATCTTTGATTTGTTGAATTTGTCCCCGCCCCGGATAGCAGAATAACTATTAAAACATCCCAAAAATTCAAGGAAAAGAAAGTTATGAAGAAAGTATGGAACGAATTCTCATATTTTGAAAGAACTTTTTTTTTTTTTTTACATGAGCTCCACACAGGAGGCCCTGAGGAAAATAATTTCCCTCAGGGCCTATGTCATCTTTGGGGAGTGTGTGGAGGTTTTTTTTTAGGAAGGGAAGGAGAGGAGAGTTCTGGGAAGGAAAAGGGTTTAAGGGGTGGGTAGGATGGGGGTTCAGTATGTCCTGCTCATCCGCCTCCAAGACCTAGACAAACCTCACCCCATGAACCCGGGCACCCCTGCTAAATCACTAAACGTAGCGAACCACTTGGGGTGACCTATGGCAGAGGTGTTGGTTATCCAATAAAGGTTCCCGGGGCGGCGGTACCCAGCAATATTGTGATAGATATAATATTTAACTGTGCGTGAATTCCAAAAATTCAAAAATGTCAAATGCCAATGCACTGATTATTTTGCTTTTGTTCTTAATTATATAATGCTGCCCTTCTTTCTTACACACTAAACGTCAATAGTCGAAAATGAGACAAACGGTGAACGTGTGTCTTTGCAACCCTCCAAAGGTAAAATACAACAATAATAAATCTCTGGAATGAAACATATATTTTTTTGGTAAGCTCCACTCAGGACCTATGCCATTTTAGGGGATGCTATGAGGAGGATCTTTTTTAAGAAAGGGTAGGATAGGAAGTTCTGGGGAAAAAAAGGCATGAGGGGTGGGTAGGAATCTGGAGGGCAGTGTATCCGAGATTGAATCCATCCCTCCAACTGCGGTGCAAGGCCATTGCCTTGACCGGAATTGACCCTTTACCTTGACCTTTCCAGCCGGACTCTTTCGACCCATTGGTCGAGAGAACCCGGCTGGAAAGGTCAAAAGGCCTCTCTCTCGATCCAGCCCATCCGCCATTCGCATCCACCTCCAAGACTCGCACAAAAGTCACCCCATGAACCCGGGCACCCCTGCTAAATCATCAAACGTAGCGAACCACTTGGGGTGACCTAAGGCAGAGGTGTTGGTTATCCAATAAATGGTTCCCGGGGCGGCGGCACCCGTACCCACTTCCTTTCAAAAATTCCCGTAAGAAAGTGGAAAAGTAAGAAAATCCGTACCCAACGCTATCTCTGATACTGATAAAAACAAAACTCGGATAGTTGGGCATCGATAATTGCTTCATTGTGTAATTTTTAACTTGATAAAAATACTTAAATTATTTCAACAGTTATTGATTCTGAGGCGGTACGAAGTTCGTCGGGTCAGCTAGTTTAAAAATAAATAAAAAACTGTACATATCTACAAAATTTTACTAACATTTTCGCAATCTTAATAAAAAGATCTATCCACACGATTTATTCCAAGTCGTTATGAATTCAATGCAAGTGGCCTATTGGTTAATATTATAATTATATATACTTTTGAATGTAGCTATAACTTTGTGGTTATCTATTGTAGACCAATGAAACACTGTTACTTGTATATTTGTGTAAAGCCGACCGGTTTCGGAATGACCATTCCTTCTTCAGGGCAAACGTATTCTGATTTGACAGTTACAAAATAGAGGATGCGAACAATGTATTATTACTAATCGGTCGGCTTTACACAAATATACAAGTGGCTCAAACAAAGTAACATTGTTTCATTTATATTTAATATTATAATTCACTATTAAATGTAAAATGATTTTATATGTTTAACTGTACATAGCCAAATTAAACTTAAATGAAAAAGTAAAAAAAAAGTGATTATTAACATTATTTTGGAGTCAAACAATTGAATGTAATTTGGCTTGAAGTGATATAATTTTTTTTCAAATAAAAAAAAACCTAGAAAATGGTAGGTATTGGATGGTTAGAGATCGGTGTGAAGGGTTCGACGGTTGCTCGTTTGAGTACCTACTCAGCAACGACAAGTGAATGGACTTTTGTAGTTGTTTGTTTATAAATAAAAAAAACCGAAACCAAAATTTCACCTACCGGCCCATTTTTTACACGAATAATGTCAAGAATCATTGGTTAAAGGTTAAATGAAGTAAGGTGCATCCCCTAACACCTTGTACAGACATCCATTTAATGGGTTCATGAAAAAGTATAGGATTTAACACACGGAAGAAATTAGTCTCATGTAAAATAGTTCCTATTTTCGTTCTGACAAAGATTTTACACATCTTTTAAGTTGTTTTTGGTCATAGAAATACTAACGTGCATAAACCAATTTAAAATGATATTGGTTTAAATGTTTTTGTAGAAAATCTGTATTTTCCCAACGAATACCTCTTTATATACGATGTTATTCCGGGAAGGGGTTCCATTAGTAATCAAAGTGTTGAACATTTATACGAATGAATAAGTTATACTGTTTCTAAAGATTTGCTTTCGATTGTTTTGAAGTTGGTTTCCTCCCTCTCCCATCAATTTCAATTTTCTTGGAAAACTTCTGAACATTGCGACTGTATAAATGTTTCGAAAATTATTGTTTCGGGTATACACGAGCTTAGATTTTATTATGCCATGAGTTGTAGTCAATGATGTATTGATCTCGCTGTGGAAAAGATACAGCAGATTTGACGTAAATGACTTGTGTCTGAAATTGGTGCCATTTCATAGAACCTTTCGTTGCCTAATGGAATCCAGTGCATTCCTAAAATGTAACAATTTAAAAATTGTAAATCCGGAGTTCGACTGTTGCAAACTCTTGTGTATAGTAAACATAAGAGTACTCACTCGACATACTAGGCGTTAGGACCTTTACAAACAAATTCCTCGTCTAGGGGACGCAGTTGACTTACTTTGATAACCGGTGATTTCTGACATTATTTGGAGTTAAAATGTTAATGACATTTTGTCTCCCGTGATGTTTTTGAGGTTTTTGTTTTTACCACAAAAACAAAAAGAAATATTAGGTGTTGGATAGTGTGATGTATGTCTTTTCTACTCTCTTATATTTGTCTGTATTTTATTTACTCCTGGGCACTTGGCACCAGTCGTAATGTTTCGTCTTTTCATACTTATTTAACTCTCCTTTCATCGGCAAGACAGTTGTAATATTCTCGCCTTTTCTCTTGGCTCTGATCGATATTTAAATTCTTAAGGCTTTGCATATGTGTGGTAGGGATGGAAAATTCCTCCCCTACGTCACACAAGCCTTTATAAAATTAGACCCTTATTTCCTCTGATAACTACAGAAAGCTACTTAAAGCTCCCTTGTACTACATACCTTTAGCGATATATGTACTTAACTAATAAATACGTTATTTACGACTTTGAACGTAATTATTTTCGTATTTAGGTTGTAATTAAACTCCATCAAACGTTGTGTAATTTTTTTGATTTATGATATAGGACTTTAATTACTTTAAATTTTGTGGTAACCCTCTTGATTCTAAACAGAGTGTTGAATTTCAAACTGTATTGGTCTCTCTCTTGCAAATTTAACCTTAAGTAATTTCTCTAAATGAACTAACTTCCCTTTGACGTTCATTATGATTCCCTACATCCTAATGAATTCATGAATAAGCAATACTAATCGAAACTACACATGACTAATTGAACAGATAATTAAATATAACTCAAATGGTTAAATGTTAGTAAATTTGATTATGATTGTATCTCGTATCTGCTGGGCGCCCCTCCGTTTAGATTCAGCTGCTATAAGGTACATATAAAGATGGATTTAGTAGGTTAATGTAATTAGTTAATTGCATATTTGACGAACTCAGAATAACCCTTTTTCTGCCAAAATTTGGCTCCTGCCTCCATCAAGTAAGCAGGGTGATCAGAAGTCAACCCAAAATTCGCACAGTCTTTTGGCACGGTTCAATTGATTGATACCTAAGTTATCGCGTCCCAATGAACCTTCCTTTCGCCATCATGCACTGCCTTCAGGTCTTCCTCCAAGCCCAGATACCTCCAAATTCCTACTCCTCCAAAGTTTACTATTTACTTAGGGCGAACCGGTTTCGTCCTATATGCAATCATATACTCACGGGTTTGTGTGGAGTTACGGGTCGTGAATCCTCCCTCCACGTTCAAGAAATGAGACGAGAGTGACCCGACAGGCCTAAAGCACTAATTGTAAGTGAGTTCGTTTCATTCAATGAACAGTACATAAAAAGATATATATGTAAACATACGTTTTGGGAAGGTTTATAACTCGCAATACGAAACTACTTGCAACGCATCCCGAGCTCGGATCTCGCCCATCGGATTCTGCACAATCCTCAGATTGATACCGAATATATACGTAAGAATAGTGTGAAATATAAATATATACTAGTACAATAAGATCTTATCTGGCGATGTGTTCTGGAGATTCGCCATAACTCCAAGCTTTTGTTTGGTTTTGTTGACGGTTTTGTTTGAGAGATCCGCCATCTCTATGGTTTGATTTTGTTATAGAAGCGACCACTGCCTTCTATTGGTTGAACTGTATTTTTTTTTTTTTCTTTCCCCCCCCTCCAATGTTCAACTTTTGATAAACTCTTGCTATCCCGTGATTCTCAATTGAATCATGTAAATCCTCATTACCCCTTATTAAGCTATCCCGTGATTTTTCAACTGTTTCATGTAAGTCTTCATTACCCCTTATTAAGCTATCCCGTGATTTTTCAACTGCTTCATCTAAGCCTTCATTACCCCTTTTTGAACTGCTATAATAAATCTGTTAATTTTCAATTGCTTAGGTCTGTAGATACCTCTTTACGTTCAAATTAAAAATAGTGTTTAAATTTTTTTTTTCTTTTTGTTCCTAATAATTGCGCAATATAATAATTTTATCCCGTTCCTAGAAGTTAATACCTAAGTACGATATCCACTAATCAAGGTCATTTTTTTTTTTTTCTTTTTGTTCCTAATAATTGCGCAATATAATAATTTTATCCCGTTCCTAGAAGTTAATACCTAAGTACGATATCCACTAATCAAGGTCATTTTTTTTTTCTTTTTACTGTATTCGAACTAGTGCCCCAGTGACCGAATTATTTTGTAAACAATTTGAGCTTTGTAAACATTCTCTACGTCCTCGTGACCTAGATTCAAGCGTATGAGGTATGTTTACTTTAGACATTCCGGAGACGTGTGAGATGACTCTAAAATTTTCTTTGTTTGATAATGATGTACTTAGCGCAATTGTCTAGTCTGATACCCGATTACGTATACATATTTATTCATTTATATATACTTTGTCTCAATAAATAATTTATAATATTGATATGTATATACATAAATTTTATGATTGAAATAATTTCTAATATCATAACTTATTTCAAATGCTCTGGATTTTCTGAAATTATATTAATACATACATAACATTAAATATAAAATATTGATTTGTAAATTTATCACACATAACTACTTTTAATAGTTATTGATGAATTCAGAGGTAGGAATCGATACCCTTTTCCTCTTTTTATATAAGTGTTTTTCTTTTTTTTTTTTTGATTATAATTTTTCTTGGGAACAAAAATTACATATATATATGTTTATATACTTACATATATAAATATAAAAAATATACTTATTATACTTATAATATTTTAATATAGTTACATATCACATATTAAGCGAGTAATATCTTGGTCAAATAATTAATCCAAATACCAATGTTTGCTCCATTCCGCTTTCTCCTTGGAATCTGTAAAATTTTATAACGGAAAAGACTTACCCCTACCAAGGTTTTTTCCGACCGGGAAATACACGGTAACCTTGCTGCGATTTTCCTAAATTAATTTTTTATTTTCCTAAATTTAATTAAATCTTTTTGACTTCAATTTTTTTTTTTTTCATTTAATCTAATTAATTAAAATGATGTATGAACTCTATCGTTCTAAACTGTATTTTATCTCAAAACTGGTTGGTTAGATAACACTTTAAATGATAGTTACTTCACGATTAATTTAGAGATGGTAAATTGTTGTTAAATTAAATTTTTATCCCTCCGAAATTTTTATGTATTAATAAAATATTATTTTGTTTTATTATTATTATTTAAGATAATTAATTTAAATATTTATTATTTGTTAGAACACTTTCACTTAGATTGAACACACGTATTTAATTATAACTTCATCACGCTAAATTATCACATCACTTCAGTTATTTATTGCACTAATATTAAACGCGAAATTTCTAAGTTTAAAAATACGATATTAAGTGATTATAAAATCCGAATTTTCCACTAAAACAAATTGTATTTATCACGAGCACTTTTATTTTTCACAAGTAATTAATGCGTTGGCTTTAATTTTTATTTTTCACTGACTCTAACTGCAAAGTATTTTTTTTGTATATCACTGACTAGAATGTGAAATTTTTCTAAGTATCAAAATAATTATCACTTAGAATTTTTCCACTTTAAGTCACCCACCGTTTCGTCACGTTCCGCGAAGTTACAACCTTTTCGACCACGACGTAGACTGTCCTCAACTGGCATTTGTCTAGACTTTTATACCCCTCTCAGGTCCAAAAGATCGTATCTGAATCTCCTATAATAAACCAATCTAATTACTATCAACTCGTAATTTCTTGAAACCTCTCCATTATTGTCGAATGCGGTCTCTTAGTACCTTCCGTGTTGGATACATTAAATTCTGTCTCGTACTCCCATACTTACAAGATCCGGATTTAGTAAGATCCATGTTTAATGGCCCAACTTCCTTTGTCCTGGTGTTCATACAAAATTAGCTTGAATTTAATAATTTTAAAGTTCTATTTTCATCTATTCCGTAACATGTCCGTGCGTACGGCATCTACCATATGTTCCAAATCTGTCCCCAAATTCGCCTATCAGAGATATCTTCATGTCGAAGTCTTTCTCGCAAATTGTTCATTTTTATTTTATTATTTTTCCTCGAGTTTTTCTGTATTCTATATGAACCTTTCCATTTAAAACCGAATTTTCTCTATTTACGTCGTATATTTGAATTTTCCATTTTTTTCTCGAATTTTCTTTTATTCACGACACTCTTTCCATGAATTTCCTTATTTATCCTTACGTTATTGTTCATATCTCTATAGGTTTTTATATTTCAAGCCGTATTTATTTTATTCACTGTTAATCTAAGATTTCCTTTGTTTTTCTCTGTCGTATCTCCTTTCCCCTCACTTCCCCGTACTTCCCTGATATAACCATATCGTTTTTTGATGTTTGCTGCCTCTTGGAAAATTTCATTTTCTATTTGTTATTAATAAATATATCATTTTTAACATCTTTATAGGAGATACCCCCACTTCGGCCCTTAAATTCCTGTCATTTTTATTGCTTCATAGAGATCGCCTCCCAAATTTTGTCCCGTTCTTACGCAAAATCCCATAAACCATATGCCTTGACAGTTGTATACATTAGTTCCTGTACCCACCTGGCAATAAATCCTTTTTTATTTCAGTGTCGTTAACTTTTACGAGAATTCTTTAATGTAAATATTTCATAAGACCCATGATAATTTTTATTACCTTTTTAACGGCTAATCGTCCTTATCTAAACAATTTTCATGTTCGAATATTCCTTGTTTATCACAACAAAATACATCTGAAATCGACAACCATTGTAATGCCTCATTTTTATCTGCAATTCGCGTACTATGTTACTCTATAAACTCCATTTTAATTACGTAAAATGACTCCTTTTCCTGAGTTTTTCTATCGCAATGTTTTCAGCATTTTCCACTCCCCTCCGTACTGCACTCTATTTTCTTCTCTAACACTTGTTACTGCTCTAGACATCTGAAATGTACTCTCGCCTATTCTTTAAAACTCTCATTTTTTTTTTGACGTTTCCTCCCTAAATCTTTCATCGTAATATCCTAGCTCCGTCTAGAATTGATAACAATAATTTTCCATTGTTTTTTCAACATTTCTATTTCCTTTAGCACGTTTTCCCTCGAATCGATCATCTCCGGTCGTCACAAACAATCGTATTATAGATGAAATCTCCCTAACACCTTACAACACGTTTTCGTCACTTGCTATGCAATTTTTCACTTAAAATTTTCAAACGTTGTTTACGTGTATCCTTTTTTCCGCACCTGATATGCTTTAATGCGTTCGGGAACTAGGGTTTCTGATCCCTGGAACGTACCGGTTAATCATAACATTTCTTGGGGTCATCGTTCTTTTGTCCCTGAACAGATTATTTCTTCCCATGGAGTTTATTCACCTCTCGGTTTGGTGGGAACGTCAAACTCATTAATCACATTACTAATTGCCAAGTCCAAAGGTCGTTCCTTTGTTCTAAAAATGGGCTCGGCCCTCTTCTTGTTGATAGGCTAACTCGGTTTTTAATCGTTTTTGCTGTAATTCAATTGGCTGTCAATATATCACGGCCTAAAGCATACTGGGGAGTCCCTGTCTTTGATTATTTGTTGATACCATCTGTGATTTTTTTATCAATACTCGTCTCACCTTGTCTAATTATAGATCCCTACCGTAAATATGAATTCACTTTACTCTAATCCGATAGATGTCGTAGACGTGTCCGTTTTATAAGTAATTGATATTTTCTTTTTTAAATTAAAGTGGGAAGCTACGATATTTTCTAATTCTCACTGTTGATCAATGCAATTCATCACAGTTCCCTCCTCTGAACTCAATTTGCTGTGGCTAACGTTGTATTTTATTTTAATGTCCTATTCTTTTTTTTTTTTTTTTTTTTTTTTTTTTTTTTTTTTTTTTTTTTTTTTTTTTTAAATTTTTTTTTTTCGTTAGACACCGAAATTGTGTTCAAATTTAGACTAGCTATCTTCCCCTCCTCATTTGGTTATCCCCTATCTCTACTCCGTGTCATATTACTTCCTATCTCCCCCTCCTCATTTTGTTATCCCCTATCTTTTTTCCGTATCCTATTACTTCCTATCTCCCCCTCCTCATTCTGTTATCCCCTATCTCTCTTCCGTATCCTATTACTTCCTATCTCCCCCTCCTCATTCTGTTATCCCCTATCTCTTTTCCGTATCCTATTACTTCCTATCTCCCCCTCCTCATTCTGTTATCCCCTATCTCTTTTCCGTATCCTATTACTTCCTATCTCCCCCTCCTCATTCTGTTCGGATTGTTAACAATCTTGAATTTGAATCTCATTGTATTCTTTATTTTTTTTTCGCGTAGATTTTACTTTATGAAATTTTCTTTAATTTTGATAGATTCAAAATTAATTTCTTTTTGCTGGAACACGCCCCTCGACTCGCGTGTTTTGGTGGTCCCCAACCAAATTGGACTAAGACCTCCCTTACAATGATTTAAGTAAAGATTGTTTACAATCTCGCGGCCTTTCGAACAACTGAAAAGCGGGTGGTCTCTTGGTGTGCAATTAATTGTTTTTTGTTTTGTAAGTATGAATATTTTTTGTGAAATGTGGGTTTTCGCACGACCTCACCCAATCCGACAATCAGTGGTATACATGTTTCATATAAATTTTCCAGCATTTTTTTTTTTCTTTATTTATTTAAACTTTATTTTATAATTCTTAATTTCTAATTGTAATTTCTTAATTCATCCAAAGTTGTTCTAGCCTAAGTGTTGTCCACTCTAATATTTAAATTTTTATAAATGTTCTTTATTATCCTCAAATTGGTTCAGCGTTCCTTTTTTTCTTTTTTTTTTTTTTCGAAATCTAAAATATTTATACCTTAATTCAAATGTTACCTTTTTATCTCTATACTTAATGTCTACCCTATATCTATAGATAAACTTTCTTATTTCAATATTTCAAAAAAAAAATCCCTAAGCATTGTTTATTTTTTTTCAAAATGTCCCTTTTGTGTGCCATATAATATCTCTAATTCTCTCCTTTTGAGTGTTCTTACTTATCTAACATTTTTTTTTTCTTTTCTCTCACTAACACATAAAAAAAAAGTCAATTTTTTTTTTTTTTCAACTAGAAAATCAAAATTAACGAATTTATTTGCCTTACCCTATTTCAATAATTGAATATGATTGTCGCTTATTAAGAACTTGTCCACTCACCCTCAAAGACTTAACGACGATCCGCCCCTCGCAAGCAATCTGATAATCTAATATTTTAGTAATTTTCTTTCTTCCCCCTCCCCAATTATCATGTACCCTAACATAATTTTATTTATATTTCTCAATCGTTTATTTATTTATTAACATTTACAAATATTTGTAAACTTCGCACTCTATTCGTTGACTTCCACTAATTGTAAACCTGATTTTTGTTTCTTATTACTTGTGTAATATCTAGCTAAATGTAAAGCGCTATAATCTCCTTTTATCTCCCGAGTTGGCTGCGACCACTAGCTCCTTCCCGGCTGTAGTTATTGTAGAATTTTCTTTTGGTGAACTGTTAACATCGGTGCACTTGCTGCAACTAGCGTTTTCGCCCACACTTTCAATTGCGTGTATCCTCCTTTTTATGGCGCGGTAACGGTCACGGTATTTGTCCTTCTTGCTGGATTCCTCCCCACTCCTCTTCTTCATGTTCCGTTCTTCTGGTGTACATACCATTGTATCTAGTTTTCGTAGAAACTCAGCGGCGACAATCTCATCTCCTGATTGCCCCGAAAACCATAGCGATTGAATTTCCTTCGGATAATGTCTCATAATCTCGTCAACTATGCCCAACGGTGTGTCAGTAATCTTTAAAGCCTTCGCTAGCTCCCAATAGTTTGCGAAATGAGTAAGCATGGATATATTTTTCTTGGCATCATATACCCCTTCTGCAAGACGACGGCGAACTTCATTTTTCTTTATGTCTCCCCAATAGGTAGCTAAAAAATCTCGTTCGAAATCTAACATAGTCTCCCATCGTTTATTGTACAATTTTGCCCACGATTTAGCTTCCCCTTTCAAATTTTCCCGTACGACGACTAATGGATCCGTTCGTTTCACTTTTCTAGTGTATTCTTTTAAATCTTCCAGGAAACTAATGGGATTTTGATTTCCACCGGAGAATGATGGTCGTTCCTGCTGTGGTAACATTTCCACTACTTGGAGAACGCTTTTCGGCGCACTATCCTCTCCTATCACCGCCACTGTTGCTGGGCTTTCCAATTGTTTCTCGAGTTCTTGCATCTTATTGACGAGCGGTGCCAAAGCTGCCTGAATTATTGTAGTTATATCTCCTATGTTTATTGTTGAAGTCTCGGTTGTGACATTTTCCCCGATTGCTGTCACTAAAGCCTGGGCTCGCCTACTTGTTCCACGTTTCCCAACCATTTTCTTTATTTTCCGAGTGTCGCCCGGTTAATGTTTATATTTTATCTTATTAAGCGACAACCTTATAATCTCTATTTTAGTTTCCTAAATTACCTTATGTAAATTATGTTGCCTTCCTTATTCTATTTATTTACTTATTTTTTTTTTTTTTTTTTTTTTTTTCAATTTTCTCGTTTTTCTATATTTTTTATTTTATTTTTTTATTTTTCCTTTTACTTCGTTAACTTTTCTTGTTCCTTTTCCTCGGGTTTTTCCTGTAACATATCATGTGTGAGTCTCTCTTCACACTCTCGCTTATTTTCGCCCTGTTCCTCCGATTTTGTGTCGGTCTCCCCCTCTGGCTGAACGACTTCTATCATATCCTCGACTCGTAACTTAGACCTCTTTGAACGTCTAAATATCTCCCGTAATTCATCTCCCGACGGTATTTCTTTAGCTTCTAATTCCGTCGCATCCACTTTCCTTTTTTCCGCCATTTTCTGTTTAAAATTTTTAATGAATTTAACTCAATACCAACTATTTATTATAAATATACCTATATATATTTATAATTTATTTTATTTTATTTTATTTTTATTTTTATTTATTTATTTATTTTTTTTTTTTTTTTTGGAACCTGTCCCCCTATAAAACACAATATTTTTAATTATTTATATTTGTTTGCATGATGATTGTAACCCAAATTAGATCAACTCTACCATCACTCTTCATTTCAAATGAATGTAGGTAATTGCAAAAAAAACGGAATGAATATTGTTACTCCAATGTTAATGAATATCCCGTGATTTTCGTTCAACCAATAATTACTCATTGTTTAGAATGCCAACCATTCCTTCAAGTTCCGCAATACCTACGATATTTTCGCAAAATCTATTTAGAGTTCGCAATACCTATCTTGATGTTATTTCGTCAAATCCCCTCCTTTTTTTGGTCCGAATGATCAAATGTTCCCTTAAATAGGTATATACCTATAAACCATTCGCCTGTGATATTAAAGTTCTCAACTCGACACTATCCCCAATCAAATATTTTATGTTATTTTTATTTTATGTTCCTTATCTTTTATGTTATGACTTTTTATGTGATAATCCTCACATACAAACCCACAACATTAACTATAAACAAAGGGTCACTTTATGTAGGTAAGTTCCCCCGTTTTTATCTGTAAAGTCTGTTTATTTTTTCCGTAACCGAGTGTTGATATCATTTTCGAGTTTGTTTATTCTACAATCTCTTAAAGCGATGCGCGTTACCCCCGATGTCGCCTACTTCAAAATTTCGATGTTTTGTTATCACTTTCGATGCTTAGGTTATCAATCTTTCGATGCTTACAAACACCGCGGTATCTCGTATCAGATTGTTTACATTACGATCATTAACATTCTGGATTCAGGAATGTCAATACCATTATTCTGTCAATTTATGGCCTGCCTTGAATAAACTGTTTACGCTTGTATCTGACCTACATTCTTTGTTACGATATTTATAATCTCATAAGCAATCAACAAATTCATGGTCACTTGATTTAACTTTATATCGACACTTTTATAAATTATTTTAAAACATGTAGAGTTTATTCGTTAACACTTTTTTTTTATATTTAAATGTATTGTTTATATATTTATTTTCGTATATTTATTTATTTATTTATATATTTTTTTCGTGTTTATTTAACGGCGCACTGTTCTGATTTTTATTTTATTTTTATTATCACTTCATTTAACATAACGTCCTACTTATTATTATTATTTTTTTTTTTTTTTTTTCACTTTTTTTTTTTTTGCAATAGATTGACCAATAAAAGTTTTTTTTTTTTTTTTTTCTAAAACAACTTGTAAAACTCTGATCTCCTGTCACGGCTGTGCAGTTGTGATGTATGTCTTTTCTACTCTCTTATATTTGTCTGTATTTTATTTACTCCTGGGCACTTGGCACCAGTCGTAATGTTTCGTCTTTTCATACTTATTTAACTCTCCTTTCATCGGCAAGACAGTTGTAATATTCTCGCCTTTTCTCTTGGCTCTGATCGATATTTAAATTCTTAAGGCTTTGCATATGTGTGGTAGGGATGGAAAATTCCTCCCCTACGTCACACAAGCCTTTATAAAATTGGACCCTTATTTCCTCTGATAACTACAGAAAGCTACTTAAAGCTCCCTTGTACTACATACCTTTAGCGATATATGTACTTAACTAATAAATACGTTATTTACGACTTTGAACGTAATTATTTTCGTATTTAGGTTGTAATTAAACTCCATCAAACGTTGTGTAATTTTTTTGATTTATGATATAGGACTTTAATTACTTTAAATTTTGTGGTAACCCTCTTGATTCTAAACAGAGTGTTGAATTTCAAACTGTATTGGTCTCTCTCTTGCAAATTTAACCTTAAGTAATTTCTCTAAATGAACTAACTTCCCTTTGACGTTCATTATGATTCCCTACATCCTAATGAATTCATGAATAAGCAATACTAATCGAAACTACACATGACTAATTGAACAGATAATTAAATATAACTCAAATGGTTAAATGTTAGTAAATTTGATTATGATTGTATCTCGTATCTGCTGGGCGCCCCTCCGTTTAGATTCAGCTGCTATAAGGTACATATAAAGATGGATTTAGTAGGTTAATGTAATTAGTTAATTGCATATTTGACGAACTCAGAATAACCCTTTTTCTGCCAAAATTTGGCTCCTGCCTCCATCAAGTAAGCAGGGTGATCAGAAGTCAACCCAAAATTCGCACAGTCTTTTGGCACGGTTCAATTGATTGATACCTAAGTTATCGCGTCCCAATGAACCTTCCTTTCGCCATCATGCACTGCCTTCAGGTCTTCCTCCAAGCCCAGATACCTCCAAATTCCTACTCCTCCAAAGTTTACTATTTACTTAGGGCGAACCGGTTTCGTCCTATATGCAATCATATACTCACGGGTTTGTGTGGAGTTACGGGTCGTGAATCCTCCCTCCACGTTCAAGAAATGAGACGAGAGTGACCCGACAGGCCTAAAGCACTAATTGTAAGTGAGTTCGTTTCATTCAATGAACAGTACATAAAAAGATATATATGTAAACATACGTTTTGGGAAGGTTTATAACTCGCAATACGAAACTACTTGCAACGCATCCCGAGCTCGGATCTCGCCCATCGGATTCTGCACAATCCTCAGATTGATACCGAATATATACGTAAGAATAGTGTGAAATATAAATATATACTAGTACAATAAGATCTTATCTGGCGATGTGTTCTGGAGATTCGCCATAACTCCAAGCTTTTGTTTGGTTTTGTTGACGGTTTTGTTTGAGAGATCCGCCATCTCTATGGTTTGATTTTGTTATAGAAGCGACCACTGCCTTCTATTGGTTGAACTGTATTTTTTTTTTTTTCTTTCCCCCCCCTCCAATGTTCAACTTTTGATAAACTCTTGCTATCCCGTGATTCTCAATTGAATCATGTAAATCCTCATTACCCCTTATTAAGCTATCCCGTGATTTTTCAACTGTTTCATGTAAGTCTTCATTACCCCTTATTAAGCTATCCCGTGATTTTTCAACTGCTTCATCTAAGCCTTCATTACCCCTTTTTGAACTGCTATAATAAATCTGTTAATTTTCAATTGCTTAGGTCTGTAGATACCTCTTTACGTTCAAATTAAAAATAGTGTTTAAATTTTTTTTTTCTTTTTGTTCCTAATAATTGCGCAATATAATAATTTTATCCCGTTCCTAGAAGTTAATACCTAAGTACGATATCCACTAATCAAGGTCATTTTTTTTTTTTCTTTTTGTTCCTAATAATTGCGCAATATAATAATTTTATCCCGTTCCTAGAAGTTAATACCTAAGTACGATATCCACTAATCAAGGTCATTTTTTTTTCTTTTTACTGTATTCGAACTAGTGCCCCAGTGACCGAATTATTTTGTAAACAATTTGAGCTTTGTAAACATTCTCTACGTCCTCGTGACCTAGATTCAAGCGTATGAGGTATGTTTACTTTAGACATTCCGGAGACGTGTGAGATGACTCTAAAATTTTCTTTGTTTGATAATGATGTACTTAGCGCAATTGTCTAGTCTGATACCCGATTACGTATACATATTTATTCATTTATATATACTTTGTCTCAATAAATAATTTATAATATTGATATGTATATACATAAATTTTATGATTGAAATAATTTCTAATATCATAACTTATTTCAAATGCTCTGGATTTTCTGAAATTATATTAATACATACATAACATTAAATATAAAATATTGATTTGTAAATTTATCACACATAACTACTTTTAATAGTTATTGATGAATTCAGAGGTAGGAATCGATACCCTTTTCCTCTTTTTATATAAGTGTTTTTCTTTTTTTTTTTTTGATTATAATTTTTCTTGGGAACAAAAATTACATATATATATGTTTATATACTTACATATATAAATATAAAAAATATACTTATTATACTTACAATATTTTAATATAGTTACATATCACATATTAAGCGAGTAATATCTTGGTCAAATAATTAATCCAAATACCAATGTTTGCTCCATTCCGCTTTCTCCTTGGAATCTGTAAAATTTTATAACGGAAAAGACTTACCCCTACCAAGGTTTTTTCCGACCGGGAAATACACGGTAACCTTGCTGCGATTTTCCTAAATTAATTTTTTATTTTCCTAAATTTAATTAAATCTTTTTGACTTCAATTTTTTTTTTTTTTCATTTAATCTAATTAATTAAAATGATGTATGAACTCTATCGTTCTAAACTGTATTTTATCTCAAAACTCGTTGGTTAGATAACACTTTAAATGATAGTTACTTCACGATTAATTTAGAGATGGTAAATTGTTGTTAAATTAAATTTTTATCCCTCCGAAATTTTTATGTATTAATAAAATATTATTTTGTTTTATTATTATTATTTAAGATAATTAATTTAAATATTTATTATTTGTTAGAACACTTTCACTTAGATTGAACACACGTATTTAATTATAACTTCATCACGCTAAATTATCACATCACTTCAGTTATTTATTGCACTAATATTAAACGCGAAATTTCTAAGTTTAAAAATACGATATTAAGTGATTATAAAATCCGAATTTTCCACTAAAACAAATTGTATTTATCACGAGCACTTTTATTTTTCACAAGTAATTAATGCGTTGGCTTTAATTTTTATTTTTCACTGACTCTAACTGCAAAGTATTTTTTTTGTATATCACTGACTAGAATGTGAAATTTTTCTAAGTATCAAAATAATTATCACTTAGAATTTTTCCACTTTAAGTCACCCACCGTTTCGTCACGTTCCGCGAAGTTACAACCTTTTCGACCACGACGTAGACTGTCCTCAACTGGCATTTGTCTAGACTTTTATACCCCTCTCAGGTCCAAAAGATCGTATCTGAATCTCCTATAATAAACCAATCTAATTACTATCAACTCGTAATTTCTTGAAACCTCTCCATTATTGTCGAATGCGGTCTCTTAGTACCTTCCGTGTTGGATACATTAAATTCTGTCTCGTACTCCCATACTTACAAGATCCGGATTTAGTAAGATCCATGTTTAATGGCCCAACTTCCTTTGTCCTGGTGTTCATACAAAATTAGCTTGAATTTAATAATTTTAAAGTTCTATTTTCATCTATTCCGTAACATGTCCGTGCGTACGGCATCTACCATATGTTCCAAATCTGTCCCCAAATTCGCCTATCAGAGATATCTTCATGTCGAAGTCTTTCTCGCAAATTGTTCATTTTTATTTTATTATTTTTCCTCGAGTTTTTCTGTATTCTATATGAACCTTTCCATTTAAAACCGAATTTTCTCTATTTACGTCGTATATTTGAATTTTCCATTTTTTTCTCGAATTTTCTTTTATTCACGACACTCTTTCCATGAATTTCCTTATTTATCCTTACGTTATTGTTCATATCTCTATAGGTTTTTATATTTCAAGCCGTATTTATTTTATTCACTGTTAATCTAAGATTTCCTTTGTTTTTCTCTGTCGTATCTCCTTTCCCCTCACTTCCCCGTACTTCCCTGATATAACCATATCGTTTTTTGATGTTTGCTGCCTCTTGGAAAATTTCATTTTCTATTTGTTATTAATAAATATATCATTTTTAACATCTTTATAGGAGATACCCCCACTTCGGCCCTTAAATTCCTGTCATTTTTATTGCTTCATAGAGATCGCCTCCCAAATTTTGTCCCGTTCTTACGCAAAATCCCATAAACCATATGCCTTGACAGTTGTATACATTAGTTCCTGTACCCACCTGGCAATAAATCCTTTTTTATTTCAGTGTCGTTAACTTTTACGAGAATTCTTTAATGTAAATATTTCATAAGACCCATGATAATTTTTATTACCTTTTTAACGGCTAATCGTCCTTATCTAAACAATTTTCATGTTCGAATATTCCTTGTTTATCACAACAAAATACATCTGAAATCGACAACCATTGTAATGCCTCATTTTTATCTGCAATTCGCGTACTATGTTACTCTATAAACTCCATTTTAATTACGTAAAATGACTCCTTTTCCTGAGTTTTTCTATCGCAATGTTTTCAGCATTTTCCACTCCCCTCCGTACTGCACTCTATTTTCTTCTCTAACACTTGTTACTGCTCTAGACATCTGAAATGTACTCTCGCCTATTCTTTAAAACTCTCATTTTTTTTTGACGTTTCCTCCCTAAATCTTTCATCGTAATATCCTAGCTCCGTCTAGAATTGATAACAATAATTTTCCATTGTTTTTTCAACATTTCTATTTCCTTTAGCACGTTTTCCCTCGAATCGATCATCTCCGGTCGTCACAAACAATCGTATTATAGATGAAATCTCCCTAACACCTTACAACACGTTTTCGTCACTTGCTATGCAATTTTTCACTTAAAATTTTCAAACGTTGTTTACGTGTATCCTTTTTTCCGCACCTGATATGCTTTAATGCGTTCGGGAACTAGGGTTTCTGATCCCTGGAACGTACCGGTTAATCATAACATTTCTTGGGGTCATCGTTCTTTTGTCCCTGAACAGATTATTTCTTCCCATGGAGTTTATTCACCTCTCGGTTTGGTGGGAACGTCAAACTCATTAATCACATTACTAATTGCCAAGTCCAAAGGTCGTTCCTTTGTTCTAAAAATGGGCTCGGCCCTCTTCTTGTTGATAGGCTAACTCGGTTTTTAATCGTTTTTGCTGTAATTCAATTGGCTGTCAATATATCACGGCCTAAAGCATACTGGGGAGTCCCTGTCTTTGATTATTTGTTGATACCATCTGTGATTTTTTTATCAATACTCGTCTCACCTTGTCTAATTATAGATCCCTACCGTAAATATGAATTCACTTTACTCTAATCCGATAGATGTCGTAGACGTGTCCGTTTTATAAGTAATTGATATTTTCTTTTTTAAATTAAAGTGGGAAGCTACGATATTTTCTAATTCTCACTGTTGATCAATGCAATTCATCACAATAGTTGGAGACAAGGGGTTGGGCGGTTACTCGGCTGAGTGGCCAAATTTTTTTAAAAAAGTAATCGATAAAATAACCGGATATCAAAATTTCATTTACATTTTTATTACAAATAACATCAGGAATAACTGATTAAAGTAATCCAAGTACGTCCCGTAACACCCTGTATAGTTTAGAAGATTGTTGATTAATGATGTTGAAGACTATCCATTTCACAAGTTCCACAGAAACATTTGTGTTGCACGAAGGGTTCAATCAAGGAAGAATCTATATAGAAGATAGACACTGATAAAATCTGCTTATGTAGATACTGTATATATACCAGAGCATAAGTACAAAAAATCAACGTTGTGTATAAATTCGTTTGATATTCATACTAACTTATTATTAAGGGTATTTTTGAAGCCGATTTTACCTTTGAAATTGGTAAATAATGCACAAAAAATTATAATTTTATAGAAAACTCGCTGATACCCGGCAAGCGTTGCAATGCCTTTCAAACACATACATTGTTTCTCCCTGCAGGTCCTTTCCCATGCGTCCCTGTTCCTCTCACGTCCCCTTCCTCTCTGCGTTCCCGTTACACCTTTCCCGCCTTCCCCTTCGCTCGTCACTCCTCCCGCGAACCCCACCTCCTTCATTACCCTCCCCCTCCCGCCTTCTCTCATTAGATACACTAAAATATATGAAATACCCATATTTTCATTTATAAAAATGAACCAACAAACAAACAAATATAGATTTTTATATATTACCTGGGGAGACACACTGTAGAACCAGAAGACTTAGCCACATATCCAATGACAACTCTGGTGTACTTTATTAAAGAGACTGGGTTATTATCAAAGCATTGAGGTAAGGGAACGTACCCATACTACGTGACCCGTTAAGGGGGGGGGGGGGGGCTTCAAAATACCACGCTTGGTCAAAATGAGTGGCGGGGGGCTTAGGTTTTTAGTCACCGGGGTGGTGGGAGGGGGGGGGGGGGGGGGATGGTAAAAATGACAAAAATTGGGTCACGTAGTATGGGTACGTTCCCTAAAATGGGAGATAGCCCAATGGCCTAAGTGCTCACGCGAACTAATAGTAAACCGTCTCCGCAATAACCAAAATATATATATAATAAGTTGATAGGTTTAATTCCTTTTTATTAATTTCTAAATAAAACACTTGTGTTGCAAAGTTTTTTTTAACTAAGAAACGACATTTATGTTTATTTATATCACTTTGAATGGTTTTTTCTAACAATCAAATAATAAAATAAGAAAACAAATGACAATCGATGATTGGATTCTAATTGACATTATAGGATTCAAATTTAAAGAGAATATATTTCCTTTACATCTCCCCCCCCCCCCCCCGAAAAAGAAAATTATCGCAAAAATTTTCATTCATCTTCGATATCCTCGTCATGGTTCATCAATGCAGGTGCTGGAATTAATTTCGAGATGTGGAAAAAATTTGATTCTAATTTTTTTCGACCAGTATTTATCTTGTAAATTGAGTTTGATAATTTTTCTATGATTTTGTAGTGTCCGATTCTCAATTCGTCGAGCTTCTTCCTGTTAAGTTTGTTTCCATTCTCCACAAAAACAGTATCACCAACTTTGAAGTTAATATGTCTCCTGGTTTTATCGTAAATTATCTTGTTGTAATTATGTGACTTTATAGTATTTTCCAGAGCTTTTTTTCTGTCTTGAATCAAATCGATGTCAGTCTTCTTAAGTTTTAACTCATTTGGCAAAATCGTAACATCTGTGCCGTTAAGTAGGTACTGAGGCGCATATCCAGTGACAGTGTGCTCCGTTTCATTATAGTTTTTTACACAATTACTGGCTATAGTTGTCCAAGCCACTTTTAAGTCATTTTCGTTGATTTTGCATCTAATTTTATTGACTAGCGTTTGATTTAATCTTTCATTTAATCCATTTGAGAAAGGCGAGTTTACTGCACTAAAAATGATTGGAATATTTTTTTCATCCAAATTTTTTTTGGATTCTCTAGAATTAAGACCTGGATATTGGTCTGATAGTATCATGCCAATGTCATTAGTTTTTGTGGAGTTTAAGAGTTTGATGAAATCGTTGGTATTTTGAGTTTTTGACGTCAAAATATATGCAAACCTCGTGAAATGATTTGATAGCAGGTGCAAGTATCTCTTTGTTGACCGTGAACCCCCAAAACCACCTATCGTATCAATAGAACATATTTCAAAAGGTTTTGTTGCGGGACCCAAGTAGGACATCAATCCATATTTATTTTGACCTCTTGATTTGTTCTTTAAACATACTGCACAACTTTCGCAAGTTCTCTTTATATTGTTTGTCATGTTTTCTGATGTGTATCATGAACTTAACATTTTTTGCATTTGATTAATTCCTATGTGACCTAGGTCTGTGTGAACATTTTTGATAAAATCTATGCTGAATTTTTCTGATAGAATTATTTTTTCTTTTTTTTTTTAAACTTTCTTGTATTCGATATCAATTTATCTTTTCTGCACTGTATCTTCTTATTTTTGACCTGATCTTTTAAGATATCTTCTAATTTTATTAAGTTGACAACTTTTAATTGCTCATCTTTGTTCTCATCTGGTTCTAAGACTGGGTTTCCGCTTAGACAATCAGCTTCAATATTGTACTTTCCTGGAGAATATTTAATTTGAAAATCATATTGGGATAAGTAATATGTTAAGTCACCCAGCTCTTCATCGGTTCTAGATTTGATATTCATATTTTCCAGCGGTTTGTGATCTGAATAAACTGTAAATGGTTTACCTATCAACCAGTATTGCCAGTATCTCACTGCCTCTTTTATAGCTAAGCATTCTAAGTAAATTACTTTTTTCTTTTTCTGGGCGCCGTTTAATTTTTTCGAAAAGTAAGCAACAGGTTTTTCTTTTCCATCAGATTGTGTCTGTTTTAAAATAGCTCCAACACCCTCTAGAGAAGCATCTGTATATATATTAATTGGTAAATCTTAATCAAAAAATTCCAAGATCGGTTGTGAGCATATTAGGTTTTTCATCGTTTCAAAAGCATTTTGGCATTTATCAGTCCAAATAAACTTTTGATTTTTCCTTAATAAATTATGCAAAGGATCTAGTATTATTGCACTCTTCGGAATGTACTCATGATAAAAGTTGATTTTTCCTAGAAATTGTCTCACATTCTTTTGTGTTTTTGGAATAGGAAAATTCTTTATTGAAATCAAATTATCCTTTACTGGCTTGACTGAATTATTCTGAATTATATGACCCAGATATTTTACCATATCTGATGCAAATGTGCATTTTGTAAATTTTAATCTAAAACCTTCTGTTTTGATTGCATTCAGCAGCTTTGTCAGATGATCAATGTGTTCAGAAAAAGTTTTTGAAAAAATAAGAATGTCATCTATGTAATTGACAGCAAATTCGTTTAGTTTATATTTTCTCAATATATTGCTTAATATCCTATGAAAAATTGCCGGAGAAGTCTTCAATTCAAAAGGCAGGCAGGTCCATTGATAATGTCCCTCCTGTGTTACAAATCCTGTTTTTTTTTTGTCTTCAATCCGCAACAGATTAGACCAAAAGGCTGAGTTTATATCCAGCGTTGAAAAAAATTTGCAATTTCTGGTCTTTGTCATTAGGTCTTTAATCAATTGAAATGGTTGAGATTGAGGTATTTCTTTTTTATTTAAGTCTCTGAAGTCTATGCATAATCTGGATCTTTTGTTTTCTTCTTTTTTAAATGCTAGAGTAACCGGTGCAGCAAATGGACTGTACGACTCTTCTATCAGTTTATTGTCTAATAATTTTGCTATTTGCTCTTCTATTTCCTTTTTATCTTCTACACTGCATCTGTAAGGCTACTACAATATTTATCCACTAATAACTCTATTTTCGCTTCATATCCATTGACAGTGCCAACATCATATTTACTCTTCGCGAACACTGATGTGTATTTGTCTATTAGTTGATTTATTTCTGTTTTTTGATCATTATTTAAATGATTCATTGTTATTTTAAAATCTTCTTCTTTAACATGTTCGTTAAAATTTATTCTGTGTTTTTCTATATGATTCAATTCAGTATTTGTTTTCATATCTGTAGAATATTTTTCTTTTTTATTTGTATTATTTAGGCAGAGTTTCTGTGATATTTGTAAATCTTCACTTTGGATAAGTTTGAAGTCTTTTATCATGTCTAATCCAATCAAAAAATCATACTTGAAGTTGTGTTCATCAATAACTTTTTTCTCCAATTCAATTTATTTTTATTTTTAACGTTGTCAAACCACTCGTCTTTTTAACACCATTAATCGTTACTAAATTTGCTTCATTCAAATTGTTTCCTTTTCCTTTTAGTTTCAATAACTTAGAATGAATTAGAGAAACATTTGAACCCGAATCATAAATTCCGTATATTTTTAATTTATCATTTAGTAATAGTTCGACTTTTATTAATTGTGTTACTATTAGTTTTTTTGATCATTTTCATTTAATTCAGTCTCTATCACTGAATTATTTACATGTTTAATGGCATTTCTCTTAAATTTTTCATCCTCTTTTGTTTTGAACCAGCATGTAGCTTCAGGGTGGTAACGAATGCCCTTATTCAATTTTTCACAAATTTTACATGGATTTTTACCCCCATTTTTATTATGTTCTGCATTTCCAAATGTTTTCTTATTCATAAATCTTTTTTTGTTGACCATATGTTCATACTTGTTTACTTCATTAAACAAATCTACAGTATCTTGTAATCCTTCTCTATCGATCTTGTTAAGTATGAATTCTGGTAGTCCGGAAGCAACAAGATCTATCAAAGTACCGGTGTCAATTGATCTTCTCATATCCAATAGAAGTTTTTCTTTTCTCATAGCATAATCCAACAGAGAACCATCTTTGTATCTAAATGATAGTGCGTATGTGACAGGGTTCCATCCTTTGTTTGCAAATGATTCACAGAATTTGTTTATCCATGTTGACCACTCTGAGTTCATTGTTAGTTTTATAATCATGGAACTGTACCAGTCTATACAAGATTTATCCATGAACAATCTGAGTATTTCTATTTTTTTCCATCCATGGTCACATCAAACCGCAAACATTCTTTTTCAAACACTTCTATCCACTGGATTGCATTTGTATTTTTACTGCAGAATTTTTCTTTAACAAACTTCTCAGCAATGTTTTTTAAGCTCTGTTGCTTATCTTCCATTAACTTTTCAATTAATTTTCCTAATGCATCTTCTTTTTGATGTACTTGTAAACTTTTTTCATCCAATTCTTCGAGGTATTGGTCTCCAAACTGTAAGTTTCCATCTTCGTCTTCATATGTTTTTTTTAGTTCTTCTGTCATGGTTAACCAGACTCTTCTAACCTGGTATCTTTTTTTCAAACTATTTTTTATTTTTCCAAAAGCACTAGTTTTCTTTATCTCCTCGTGATAGCTGGCGGATTGTAGCATTTCTGGTATTGTAAACACTTTTTCATCACTTGTGACTATTTTTGTAATGCTAATAATATTTGACCTGCCATCGCCTCCAGGTAATAGCGCAAATTCGAATTGAATTTTCTTCATTTTTGGTTTAAAACGAAATGTCGTTTTATAATGAGTTGATAGGTTTAATTCCTTTTTATTAATTTCTTAATAAAACACTTGTGTTGCAAAGTTTTTTTTAACTAAGAAACGACATTTATGGGCTAAAGTTCGGTGTTTGGGCTAAATTCCTAAAAAATAAAACTAGTTATTTTTATACTAATTTGGGGTCGGGGAATCCGAATCTGAAAGAATTAGGCGGCGGCAAGCAATATTAACTGAATTACACGACTTTAAAATTTTTTATACACATACAGGAAAATAGCCATTTTGGAAGCATTTTGATTCCTAGAAAATCAAACTAGTTATTTTTATACTAACTATGGGCCGGGGAATCCGAATCTGAAAGAATTAGGCGGCGGCAAGCAATATTAACTGAATTACACGACTTTAAAATTTTCTATACACACACACATGAAAATAATCATTTCGGAAGTATTTTGACACACGTAGTACAAAGATCATAGAAAAACAAGATAACATAGATGTTTTTACCACACAAAATTAAGTGTTGCCATTAAGCAGTAATATTAATAACGTAAAATAACATGTTTATATTTTAAGTACTTATTTTTTATAAATTTTACTCACTTTTGTATCACAAACCATGTTACATAAACCCGGCGTAGCTGCTAAACTACTTGAAAACAGGGATGTTTTTTTGCCGTGACGCGAGCAGGCGGTATAAAGGGGCACAAACCATGTTACACAAACCTAGCGTTAGGTTATGTTAGGGACGCGAGCAGGCAGTATAAAGGGGCACAAACCATCTTACACAAACCTAGCGTAGCCGCTAAACTACTTGAAAACAGGGATGTTTTTTTTCCGTGACGCGAGCAGGCGGTATAAAGGGGCACAAACCATGCTACACAAACCTAGCGTTAGGTTAGGTTAGGGACGCGAGCAGGCGGTATAAAGGGGCACAAACCATGTTACACAAACCTAGCGTTAGGTTAGGTTAGGTAACGCATTTTTAAGACTACGAATTTTCTTACTTTTGGTTTAAGAATACGGCCGTTGAGATAGTCGTAATTCATCAGGTTAATGTGTTATGTGAGGAATTATCGTTTCGGAAATTATTGATATAGGGATAAATATTTTTGAGAGCTGGTAACACTGCCGGCACATGTTTTTGCATATTTCTTGTTTTTCTATGATCTTTGTACTACGTGTGTCAAAATACTTCCGAAATGATTATTTTCATGTGTGTGTGTATAGAAAATTTTGAAGTCGTGTAATTCAGTTAATATTGCTTGCCGCCGCCTAATTCTTTCAGATTCGGATTCCCCGGCCCATAGTTAGTATAAAAATAACTAGTTTGATTTTCTAGGAATCAAAATGCTTCCAAAATGGCTATTTTCCTGTATGTGTATAAATTTTTTCAAAGTCGTGTAATTCAGTTAATATTGCTTGCCGCCGCCTAATTCTTTCAGATTCGGATTCCCCGACCCCAAATTAGTATAAAAATAACTAGTTTTATTTTTTAGGAATTTAGCCCAAACACCGAATTTATTCCTATTTATGTTTATTTATATCACTTTGAATAGTTTTTTCTAACAATCAAATAATAGAATAACAAAACAAATGACAATCGATGATTGCATTCTAATTGACATTATAGGATTCAAATTTAAAGGGAATATATTTCCTTTACATATATATTAGATATCGTTTCGGGGGTCAATTGCCGGCGGATCAACTGTCGTGTCACCACGGGAATTTAAGCGGACAAACTGATGGTTGATGAATCTTCGTATCCTAACCTAAAAATCACACATAATCTTCGATGAGGAAGAAAAAATTCGGAAGAGGTATTTTTAAAATCCGATATTAAAATAAACTACTTTCCAACTGAAAAAAGTTCTGGTCCATGAATTGAGTTTTTTTTTAAAGTGAAAACAACATCCATTTTTTAAAAACACATGTTTATTTTGCTGTACCAACATACACAAATAAAAATCTAAAAGCTTAATTTTACATAATTCATTTGAAAATCACCAGAGAATGTTTTAAAAACAAGTTTTTCGGCCATCAGATAAACAAAACGCTTACGCTACATAATGTATGGTCCATTTATCAACCGGCCGTTGAAAAAAAAACTTACAGAAAAGCACTTTTTGAAAACCAGATTACAATAGTTCACAATGCTTGTAATAAAATAAACGACATCACATGAACCGATAAAGCGAAAAACAATTTAATATAATCGTCATGACGTCATGCCCAATTTTAAAATCATTAAAATACGAGAACCGAGCACTGTAGAGAAAGGTTTTCATTTGACGACTTTTTCCCATTTTCTCATGCGACTGTGACTCCTCGTGGCTTCGTGCTTTTTTTACATTAGCTGAGGCTCTGAGGAAAAATGAATCCTTCAAGGCCTATGTCATCTTTGGGCAAGCTGTGCGGAGGGTCTTTTCGGGAAAGGAAGGAGAGAAAGTTCTGGAATCTTTTTTTAAGAGTATATTTTATTTAGTTATAAAAACTGACCTAGACCTTCTCTGGGTCTCCTGTGTGGAGCTCAAGTAAAAAAAAAAAACTAAAGTTATTTTTTAGTGAATCATACGGATGTGTTGAAACCGGTAGCAAATAAATAAAATTGAGTAATACATGTGCATAATTAAGAAAACTCTTAAAAAAAAGAAGTAAAGTGATTGTTTTTTGTATTTCTTCGACATTCTATATCATAATTTCTAGACGTTTTTTTTAGAAAAGTTTTATTTCGGTACATTTTTTTACTTATTATTTTTATATTTCGCTTCTGGTTTTGATACACGGGTATCATTAACAAGCGCTCTTAAAACTGTCTTAAAAGAAATTATTAGATATTGCTAAGTGGAGGAATGGGAAAGTTGGAAGGGAGAGTAAAAGTAGTCAAAATAGGGTAACTCATTTTATTTAAGTTTAAGAACGCTTTTTACTGATACAGATGTATTTATGTTAAAAATTGTAAATGGTAGAATAGACAGTCCTGATTTAATTAACCTCATTGAATTCCATACACCCACACGAGGCACTCGTTCTAAAATCCTATTTAATTGCAACAATACCAGGATTGAGTATACGAAACTATCGCCTTAGCCTTGGTTACGTGAAGTTACTAATAGATATACAGATGTGGCAGATCTATTTAAATGCACGGAAGGTAGGTACGAGAGGGCTGTGCTATCATTTTTTTAAATCAATATTAATTTTATTTTTACTATAGATTTTTGTATGTATCTCAGGTGTCACTTTTCAATGAAATGCCACAATTAACTGTTATAAACTTTTATTATTATTTCTAATACATTTCCTATGATTTTATGATATGTAATCAGTGTTTGTGGTAAATTTATACCGTTGATAATCTTCACTACTAGTAAAAATATAATTCTCCGTGGACATTCGAAAAAAATTACCAAAACGCCTTTTGCATCTAATCCTAGAAAACACTTCCTTGCAAATAGAGTGGTGGATGCTTGGAACAAACTCCCACAACATGTCATCGATGAAACTAACATAAACCAATTTAAAGCTCTATTGGATTCATATTTGGAGAGAAAAAAGGACTAACTTAGTTGAAAATTAAAATTTATTGTCAAACTATTGAAATTAGATATGAACGCATCAGCAGAATGCTTCCTGCTCATTATATAATAATAATAATATTAAATAAATTAAAACCGAAATATTAAAAAAGTTACGAAATTTAAATCCTCTAAAACAAAACGTTACTTTACAGAACTGCTTTTTGCTTTGTGTTTCCTCTCTGATCTGAAGTAAAGTAGGCTTTTTCTTCGTATTTTTGATAAGATCCTTCGTAAAGCATTGCTAAAAATGATCTATGGATCGCATTTGAAATTATTTAAAAAATTCAATGTTACACAAGAATGTGCACCTACGAGATATGGTGTAACCTGTGAAATATATTATACAAAAACAAGGAAAATAATACCTCATAAATTGAAAACACATATTGTTTTCGTTTTTGCAAAAAGGTTATTACCGCGATCCGAGTTAGAACTCCGGGACCTTCCGCCTACCAGGATCTAAACCACTGCTATGGGCCCCCCTATAATACCACAGTGTTTAATCAATACATGGAATATTTAACTAGCAATACTGTTTCAAGTTTTCCCCAATGGATTTACCGCGACAAAGTGGGAAGTAAATTCCCTGACACCATCCAGCAGCGATTTCGTGCGAATTACATGGATATTATTTGATGTATTCCAAGAAGATTTAATTCGTTTGTTGGTTACGTTACCTTCAACAGAATTAAACTTGCCATTTAAAGGCCAAATTGCGTTACATAATTTGGCAAATAATTTGTAATATCTTAAGGGGAACGTATGCGCGGCCCAATTCTGCACGTTTCATACAAATCTTAGATTTGGATTTGAGATCAAAATGCGCAACCAAACTGAAAAATTATTTTTGTTATCAAAAGGTATATCAAATATCTAGTTAGGATGTGAGCTACTTTATTTATTTTTGCTTTAAATTAAAAGGTATAGGCCTTAAAAGATTTGAATGTTTCGGGATTTAAGAGGCGATTTGGGCAATTATTTGTAAGTAAATTAAAAACAAAAAAAAAATATTTTTGTTTTTTATTATTTTATTATTTTTTTATTTTTTATTTTGCAGAAACAAACAGTACATTATTACATAATGGAAAATAGTTACAAAGTTATAGAATTAATACAATAATTGGTACCAATGACATGTCGCTGTTATCTACTTATATTTTTGTGAGATAAATAATACAATATACCTAAATTAAGTTAGTAACTTATTAAAGGAGAGGGGTGTGTGAGAGTGTTTGTATGTGTGTAAATGCGCGTGTGAGTGTGTGGATGTGTGTTTTATGTGTGCGAATTCAGTGTGCTAAAAATGTTTTTCTTAAATAGAGGGAGGGAATCAAAAAATATATCGGTATTTGTGGTTTTTTGAATTGAGTTGAAACTTTGAAGGATGCGGGAAATAGGGGAGTTGGCTGCAGCGTTCGTATTATTACTGGTTGTGTAAAAAAGGTTGGTGTGGCGAGTTCTTTTAGATGGGATGTTAAAATTTATTTGGGATAGAAGTTCTGGGCAGTCTATTTCGTTATGTATAATTTTATGGAGAAATGTCATGTCAGCTACCGTTCGCCTGGATTTCAGAGATTGGAGAGTTCAGATGTAATTATTGTTGTATTTATAACCGAGATACTTTTTTTTTTTTTTTTTTTTACTATTTTAATAAAGAAAGACAAACATTCCCGGGTTACGAATAACCCAACAATGTTTGAAAATCTCCTACTACCACCACAGAAAGCTGAAAATGTTGCTTGTGTTGTGATGGAGGACTTAGCCAGCCGAGGAATCGAACACGCGACACCCGGGTGGGACCCAAGCGCTATGCCCACTCAACCACTGACCGGTCCACTGTCTTAATAAATTTATTTTGTATGCGCTCTATGTTGTTGACGTATTGGGTGTATTTGGGATTCCAGACAGGCGATGCAAATTCCAGTGTACTTCTGACTAGTGAGGAGTAAAGCATTACTAGAGTATGTGGATTTCTAAATAATTTACTCAGACGTAGTAAAAAACCCAAAATTTTGTAAGATCTATCAGTGATTGAATCAATGTGCGTTTTAAATATAAGTTTACTATCTAAATAGACTCCAAGGTCCTTACATTCATTTTTTGAGATCACGGGTTTATCGCAGAGTGAATATGAAAAGTTATCTAGATGCTTGTTTCTAGTAAAGGACATAGTGTGGCATTTAGAAACATTGAGGTCTAAATAATTAGCTGTGCAATAGTTGCAGAGCCTATCTAAGTCACTTTGTAGCTCTTTACAGTCCGATAGAGAGCGAACCGTTTTGTAAATTTTCATATCATCTGCAAACAATAAAAATTTAGAGTATTGGAAACATGAGCCTACGTCATTTAAGTATATATTAAAGAAGAGCGGACCAAGGTGGTAACCCTGAGGGACACCCGAGGTTACGTTGATTATTTTAGATAAAACTCCATTTATTGAGATAACTTGACTACGATTGCTAATGTATGATTTGATCCATCTAAACAAGTCACCGTGTATTCCAAGAAGAGTGAGTTTATTTAACAGAATTGAGTGGATAACGCGGTCGAAGGCCTTTGAGAAGTCGGTGTACATAGCATCGACCTGCACCCTTTTGTCCATATTGCTCTGCAAATAGTTGACAAATAGGGCAAGGTTAGATGTTGTAGACCAATTTTTCATGAATCCGTGTTGGTTCTGTGAAATTGTTGTAGTGATAGTCGGGTAAAGTTGGTCGTAAACGATTTTTTCAAGAATTTTACTTAAGATGGGAAGTTGAGAGATAGGTCTGTAGTTTGTTACGTCATGCTTGTCACCCTTTTTAAAAATGGGAGTTATTACGGCAGACGTCCACTTATGAGGAAACGTACCTTCACTTAATGATTTTTTGAAAATTGCACTGACTGGAGGAGTGATATATTTACTACAGTTACGTATGAAGATACCAGGCAAACTATCTAAACCAGGTCCTTTGTTAATGTCAATGGATGATAAATATTTGTAGGTAATGTCGTTGTTGATTGTAATTGAGGATATAGCTATGTTATTCAGCGGATCAGGTTCATGAACATCAGATGCTAAATTTATACTATATTCATCATATAAATACAATAAAGTATAAAATAAAAAATGAAAATTTATAAGAAAATAATTTTGATGGGTGTAAATTAAAAATAGAAATTACCCATTTACGGCAGAATAAAATATAGTTGTTTATATATTAAAATTACTACCCAAAAAAATGCATTTTCAAGAATTTTTTTTATTTTTAATTTTATTTTTCATTGTATTTTTAAAATAAATATAGTAAAATATTATTTTTTATGTTTTTCTTTTACTCACAAATAATTCCAAAATAATGAAACACTAAAATCTTTAATGGCCTATATCTTATAATTTAAAGCAAAAATAAATAAAGTAGCTCACAACCTAACTAGATATTTGATATATCTTTTGATTAAAAAAATAATTTTTCAGTTTGCTTGGGTATTTTGATCTCAAATCCAAATCTAAGATTTGTATGAAACGGGCAGAAATGGGCCGCGCATGCGTTCCTCTTAAGGGCCATTGAACCAACCAGCGGCCGAGAATTCAAATTTCGTTGAAAGATGTTCTTACGATCATATAGAGAGGTTCGAATGAGAAAGATTAACTATTCTCCCTACCAGCTTTTTAAAATAATCAATATCGATTTTATTTCATCCAAAATTTGCTTTAATGTACACCTAAATTGAAAAATGCTGAAAGGCGTGATGATAAAACTATTAAACTTATGTACCTTTTGTAATTATTTTTTTATCATATGTATTTACAATTTTTATCATATGTATTTACAATGTTTTAATAACGTCTAAGCAAAATAAGAATGTTATTTTTTTTAAATATATTAGTTTTTAAGACCGTAAATAAATAGACAAACTGAAGTATTTTCGTCACAAAACACGCGCGCGGATCTTTTTTTAATGATTTTATTTTAATTAAATTATGAAACACAGCTTTTTCAGATATTATGATTTGAAATGTGTGCTGTATAATACAAAATTTAGTTTGAAAATTTGACAAATCTGCCAACGACCTACGGTAAAGCCTTATTGCACTAAAAATAAAGATATTTTCTCAAAATTAAAAACAAAGCTTTACTAAATAAAATAACAGCCTTTTGAAATCAGTTTATAATTTTTTATGGAAAGGAGCCAATGCATCTAAAATTTGATTTAAAAATGACTTATTTACGGTTTAGTCTTTTTATTCCATCTTAATGACCAATATTACGATCGCACGGTTTTAACGCATCTGAGGTAATCCTAGAGAAGCTGTTGTATATACAACGAATAGTATCGTGTTCTCGTTTTGAAGAAAACTGTTATTTTTGCCCTGGACAGGGAGAAATTGAGACGAGAGGGCCGGGAAACGTTGTTTGTACTCTCCGGACTTTCAATTGAACTCAATTTCAAGAGATCTCAAGTTCTCAATTTCCTTCTCTGATGCTGGGGGTCTTCAATTTAATTTCAAAAGTACGGTAGCCTCGAACATGATCTTGGTGAATGTAATATAAAAGTATAAATTAGTTAGTGAAGCATTATAAAACAAGATACGACTGAAATGCATATTTGTAATGGTAATAATAGGGATTTTTCATTACTTCCGCTTTTTGTTTGTCCTCTTTAATCGTTCCCTAGGTATTTTACGGAAAAATATATAAAAAATAAAACAGATTCTGTATTCCGGGTGTCAAGAACAATATCGTAACATGAGAGAGATGGTGGAATGTAAATCTAATTTTTGTAAAACAAGACAGTTGATTGCGTTTTTTAACTTCAATCATAGGATTTGGCAATTGGAAGGAGAAAGTCCCTACCTTTGATGAGTTCATCCGATGTTCCGGGCCGATCTTGATGCTGGTTGCACTCCACGATAACGGCACACCGATGGTCACAATTACCGACACTTTTTTGGTATATTGATGAGTATTTTTACAACTCATTGATGTAGGTAATCTTAGGTTTTGTGCAATATTGTAGATGTGTCCCATGTAGGTATGAAACAACTTCTTCTTTTGTAGTAACTAAGTAAGGACTATCAAGGGAAGGAGGAAGACAAAGGAATAAATAACAATGAAGGACTTGGGAACATGGGTTTAGTTTTTAAGCTGTTTCAGAACTAAACAGCAGGCAACATTAATCCAAGAATCCCAATTATAATATGTAATGTTTTCACCTGGATGCATATTATTGAAGTAATTGTTACCTGTTAAGTGTGGTTGTTCTAAAACAGCAAAAATTCTCGAACGTTGAGCACTGGCGTCATAAAATAAAACTTTTCCGTCTGAAATTTCCAGGCTATCGTAACAATTTGACTTATAGCTTCAATATTTACGAGTGAACAGGATTACAAATAAACATTCAATGTTAAAAATGGAGACAAACAACCATTTTGTAAGTTCAATTTTTTTTTAAATCTACATTAACCAGTCTGTAGGCTCCGATACACGCTTTTATAATTACCGTAACGATTCACGGTAACGGTACCGTGACGGCATAAAAAGGCAATAAACATGCGTTCCTAAAGCGGCCTACACACGACACTTCATGCTGGCCAGCAGGCAGTGACTGCAGAGAGCGTGGTTTTAAGCGAACTAGCGCTGTCTCGTTCTAGCGGCCCTTTAACAAACGAGACAGCTCTAGTTTGCTCAACTCCACGCTCTCTGCAGTCACTGCCTGCTGGCCAGCATGCAGTGTCGTGTGTAGAGCCCATTAGTAAGTGAGGTACGCCCCAAACGTCATACATATGTCTGGTAATGTTATAGTATAGTGACAATAAGCTTATGGGTCTGAGTTGTTAACACAATAATGCCGCAGCTCTTTCAAAAGATGATATACACAATGTAGGTAGTTCTGTTTCTTCCAAAAAATATCATTATTTTCTTGAATCTCTCTCACACACCGCACTGTGACGTCTCCGTAGACCCCTAAGATACTACTTGCCGTGACGATAATTTTGAAAGTATGGAATATACTTACAACAAATATACTTAGATTTACATCTTGGCATTACTATGTGTTTTTAAAGTTTTAACGAAATTCTTGATTTTATGAAACTGTATATATAAATTCCATGAAAAACTTATAATAATTTCCATTAATTCTGTCAAGATTTTTGGTTTTATGAAACTATGTATGTACATTCCATGATAACCTTATAACAATTTTCAATAATTCTTTTTATATTTTTGGTTTTATGACATTATGTACATCCCACTATAACCATCAATAATTTACAATAATTTTATCTAGATTCTGTATACATATGTTTTTATGATTATGTGCAAGCATGCGTATACATATGTGTATGTGTGTATCTGTGTATATATATATGCATTTATATGTACCCGTCTTAGAACAGATCTTGTCTAGTGAGGCGGGTTACTTACTTGTTCGTATATGTTAATGTTATTTCAATAAACGCCCGGGTTGCCGGCAAATTAAAAAAAAAAACGATAATATTGAAGTGTGAGTAAATTCAAAAATTTAAAAAAACGTCAAATGTCAATGCGCTGACGGTTTTGTGTTTGTTATTAAACATATAATGAGACAAACGGTGAACCAATGTCTGCACCTCCCTAAAGGAAACATACAATTATTATCACACATCTCCCTTACACGTAGAGAGAAAATGAAACGTAATTCCCTAATTAGATGTACGATACATACATATCTGTTTCCTCTAAAGGAAAAAAGTATTACTTTTACCAGACACACGTATTTTGTGTATCTTCTCAAATTCGGGAGGTGGGTATGGAAACCGCTAGGTGACTTGTGGTCTTAATAGTGGATGCACCAGCCCACCAGCTGCGTGGTTGGACAGATTGGCAGATGCCGGTTTTAGTAGATCCTTTAACATCTCCAGATGGTCACTCTCGACCCATAGTCTTGCATTGCAGCCGGAGGGTTGGATTCATACGTCAGTCCCTTATTGACACACTAACAACAAAAAGTCATGAAAAGTCGAAACTCATGCTATGCCGGAAAATTCATTAGCCACTAGTCTAATATGAACATTCATTGTCGTATTTTTGGATATTCTAACAAACGGTTAAGCCGGTTGAATGACACGAATAGTTTTGATCCAGAGTTGCCTAATCAGATTTCTCATCGAGCTCAGAATTATTATCTGTGGGTGTTCCGAGTATTTCTAAATTTAGACGCGCATGTAGTATCCGGTACTTATTTGGGTGGATTATATATTCCTATCAAGAGGGTTGCGATGGGTAAAAGTTTGTAGGCTTACCTCCTCTGATACTTCTCCGTAGTGGTAACGAGGATTTATCTTGGATGTGCTGCATGAAAAGTTGGACGATTTATCGCTATTTTAATAGAAAGTCGTAAAAACACGAGAGTTAATAATACGAGTGTATTATTTCTGTGATCTTAATATTAATTCCGTGTGTATTCGTACCACTCGAGTGATAACCAAATTTGAGTAGGTGATTATTATGAATTAAAATTAATTGTAAATTTTATTTTTATTTTTATAAAACCTGAAAATATGTGATAATTAGTTAAATATTGGTGGATTTATCGAACCGCAGTAGATAAGCAGTTCATTTGGAGGTTAACCCGGCTTTGGCACAGTTGGGTCAATTTGACCCACGCCATTTTAAAATTAGCTTATTTCTTAGAATTTTTGTGCGACGTTGCCATACTTCTCAGTAGCTGGAGCTAACAATCTCCCCTCCCCGCGTGCTATCGCTGTTCAGTGGTGTAGTGGCCGCAACGGTGGTAAACATGAAAAAGGTAAATACGACCCAACCATACATTTCGTGTCGTAATTTCGCACCATTACTTAAAAATTATGTTATTGATTTTTTTTATGTTCAGAACCTTTGCAATTATGGATCGTGAAGAACGTGAACGGCAGCGAATATTAAAAATTTTTGAAGAATCTGACTCCGATTGTGAAAATTCTACGTCAGAAGCTCTGCAATCAGCATGCAATATTATACTGTGGAGATTGCGCAAATGCAAATGATAATATGTAAGATTGACTCATGGGACTGATGTATTATTCTTAGTCCTACTGTAGATCTCATTCATATGAATGATATTAGTTCACATTTTTGGAAAAAAAATTATGTTTTCCTTAAATTTTATAACTTTAAGACAGAGGATGTCTATTTTGTTAAAATTTTATTATACTTTTATAAAAATGTCATTAAAAGACAGTTTTATATGAAGTTGTTTTATTTTACCCAAAATTTCGCAAACTATTTAGTTGTTTTATCAAATTATTGCAAAATATTACTAAATTTATTTTAAATATTGAAATCATAGCGAGTTTTTTATTCGGGTCTCCTAGACCCAACCCTACTATCGTTGTTACATATTTCGACTGTGCTGAAGCCGGGTTAATATTTGAAGAAATTATTTAATCGGTTCCGTGGCAGTTCATCCTCCGACAGTTGCCCCTCCGGCAACAATAAGAAATCGGTTTAGGGAAAATACGGTATACCTTCTTACCAAATATAAATAAATGTCCCTGAAGTAGTGTGCAGAGAGGATATACCGCCGAATAACAAAAGTGTAAAACATATTTTTATTCAAATGCATCAAGGAAAAAAGTGTATATACTGTATATACCAGCGTATAAATACAAAAAATCGACACTGTGAATAAACTTATTTGATATCCATACCAACTTATTATTACTGGTATTTTTGAAGTCCTTTTTAGGTTTGAAATTGGTTAATAATGGGCAAAGAGTTATAACATTGTAATACCGTTTCGGGGTGTCAAATGTGAGGGGATCAACTATCGGGTCACCAATTTAATCGAAAATCCAACACCTGAAAATATCTATCGCTCGAGGGGTTAGTCCGCTACAAAGGAGTAGTAAAAAAGTCAGAAGAATTATGTCATCTCGATATTTTCCTCCTGGGTCTGACATACACATAATCATACATATTAGACCTGTCCCGGGACTCACCACTAGCTCCATTGACATTCATACTCGGTGTCCGGAAACTCGTGGTGCAAGCGAGAAACTGGTAAATGTTGATCATATTTAGATTCAATTATGTGGAATAACTTTTTTGGATTTGAGCTTTCATTTTCAAAGTAAATCTAATCCGAAGTTGGAATTTTTAAGTCAAATTTGAAGAAAATTGACCCATTTCTCGCTTTACTATGAGTTTCCAGACATCGTGTACAAGTATAACCTACAAAATATCACCGATAATGTCTTTGTAGAACGTTCCCGTTCTGTTGGATTGGTTTAGTTTTTAATAACACATAAACGTCCCATTCTAAATCTTGTTCGTTGGTTTATAAGTTTATTTTGATGTCAAATCTACCTACCACTTTTTATACAAATTATGTGAATACCGTATAAGAGTCCCAACTGCATCCAACCGCCTGGAACCAATGAGACTATCGCATGGGGTATGTTATGAGGCTGAAAGTAGTGGGGAGGCGAAGGAGATGATTCGGAGAAGTACCTCTGCATTATATTTTTATGAATAGATCATTTTATAACATAGAATTAGAAACAAACAAAAATACATTTGCAAAATGCCAGGTGCAAAATTTAATCTTGTACTAAATAAACAAATAATAATAATAAAAAAGCAATGATTATGTTAGATTGGACTTAACCCCTCATCTGTGGTTGGCCCTCGGTGGGCACATTTTTTTTCTCCTTTTTTTTCGTTGTTAAAATGCGATTTTAACCCTTATGTATAAGTAAACTGTACGAAAGACTAGGTGAAAATCGCTGGCGTCAATATCAATCTGGGACCTACACTCTTTGATTATTGTAGCTTCTTTTAATAATTAAATATAATTTTCTATGAAATTTTCGGATGACAATGGCGGAAATATATTTATTTTAAAATGAGAATAAAGGTCATTATTTCTTTTAAAACTCATTTGAATTGTGTTGGGTGTATTCAGGTTTATGTAGAAATAATAAAATCAGGTTATATTTGTATAATTATATATTTTTGTTAATTATTTCCAAAACGGAAGATTTTTAATCTTTAATTTAGTTAGTTAGCTATTCAGGAAAAAAAACTCCTTACGATATTATCATGTAATATACATAAATAATAAGATATTATATGGTAAACAGACAAAAATAATATGGTAAACAGAAAACACTACAAAAAAAAACAATCGTTTTTTTATATCGATATTTGACCAGAACTCATCAAGGTAATTAATAACGCGCGGTTTTCGAAATGATTACCTCTTATTTTATAATTCAAAAAACCGTAAACTTCACACTTATGTAAATAAGTCCCCGGTTTTGTATCCAGTGTAATTTTCATAATAATTTCGAAACTAAAATATGTATTTAGTTTACACCATTCCTACTCCAATGTAAACATGTAACCCTTCCAAAAGCAATAAAAAAATCCCATACTTCATAAATATAATAACGATTTGATAATAAAATTAGGTCATTAATAATTTATATTACTTGTGATTTTTTTCCATAAAAAACATTGAAGTGAGCTACAAACCCAAGCTAATTATGTCCTCTACGTGCGAAATCTATTTAAATATCTTTAAATGGACAATATAGTGTTAATTTCAAGCGACCTCCTAGGTAAGTATGGCCCTGTTTTCATTCATTTTAAGGCAGAATCGCGTGCATTGGTCAAAACATTGTACATATATTTTCGTATCGGTGATCAATGAACCGGTGTATGCAATTTTTAGCCATAAGTTGTTTTTAATTGTTTGTCTAACTTTTAGTTTTTTTAGATTTTAGAAATGTATTATAAGTTTGTACAGCGCCCTTGAGGTGATTTTTCACAAAAACGGCGCTATATAAATCATCCAAGTATTATTATTATTATTATTAATTAGCCTGCTGGAATTACCAAAATATTTAGAAATTCGACAGTCTAAAACGACTTAGTAACAAAAATAATTTATTAAAGTCCTTGTAGACCATCCCTCTCCCCTTCCCCCATATGTTATGTAGATAAACCGTAGACTTAGAATTATTTGTACCGGTCTGAAGATGGCTCTAATGAGCTGAAGCTGGTTATGGTCGATAAAATTAAGTGGAATAAAGTTTTATATTAGTTTTATCATAATATAACAAACTAAAAACTAACTCTGCCGTTTATTTTAAGTCTTTATCTCTAATTCTTACCATTCAAGCAGTTTCTTTAAATAAAAGCATCTGTAATAAAAAAATAAAAACAGGCCACAGGTGAGCGTCGTAATATTCGTTATGAAAAACGCTGCTTTTCCCAGCGTCGCGGCGCCGAGTAAAGGGAAGCTCTCACGACACGCCAGTCCACACGCTCCCGAAGGTTAACACCCTTTCACGGGGAGTACCCGCCGGGAAAAATCTCACATTGCATTAGTAATGATAAGCATAAACAGGCAGTAAAGTCCTTCTCCCGGCTGTAAGGGCTTCACGAACAAATGTTACTGGGAATTATTAACGACGCTCTACTTAACTCTGCGGAATAGGACGCGTAAAGGTTCCCTACAACTGGGACTAAAGTACTGTTCATAGGGTACTAACTTGATGTCGGCACTTATTACTGGATACGGTCTTGAGTGAAATTTGAAAAATAATGTATGTTGTTTTAAAAGGTGTAAAGTGCCTATTTCTAATTGGTTGCAATATAATATGTACAAATACGTGTTATAATATAAAGGCTGTTCTTTTCCACTTTCAAGCATTGACTTATTTTACTGCATGATTATATGATTTGAAATGTATATTGAACAACACAAAATTTTGTTTGAGAATTTAACAAATCTACAAACGACCTACAGTAAAACCTTATTATAAGTACTAAAAATATATTATTAATATATTTTCTCAAAATTGAAATCAAAAGTTTACATAAAAGACCAGTCTTTCAAAATCAATATATTTATTTTTTTGCGATAAAGAGTCAATTCGTCTAAAATTGGATTTAAAAATGAGATATTTCCGATTGTGTCTGGTTATCCGTCTTAATATAACATTTAAAGAAATAACAAAAAAAGTAGGGTTACCAACCCTCCAATAACGGACTGTAACAATATTTTAAATTATGTTAACCATTCGAAAATCGGGCGTATTTTGTTAGATGATAAAAATATTTCCGCTTTTGTAATAAAATACAAAAAATGGAACATTCGTGAACACATCCAAAAAGTTAAAATGTTTTTTAAAGGTGATGAAATACAATGGTGGTCTTACCCAAGGGCGATACTGAGAGTATCTTTCATGTATTTTTCACTCTGGAGCATGCTGAAAATACATTTTATATAATTTTTATTTTATTAATTGTGAAGTAATTAATTAATTTAGTATTTAATTAGTTGGGAAGACTTCGGTGGCTGGGTCCTGTGGAGAGAATGACAGAGCATCAAGCACCAAAGTCCCTGCTGAACTCAAGACCAACAGGGCGAAGGAGCCTGGGAAGACCAAGACTAAGATGGAGCGACAACGTTCTCAAAGACATATCCCTCTTGGAGCTTCTAAACTGGAGAGAGCTGGCACAAAACCGAGATGAGTGGAGGAAGACTCTTGAGGAGGCCAAGACCCACCAGGGGTTGTAGAGCCAATAGTAATGATGATGAATTGTGAAGTAACAAAAATTAATCAAATAAAATTTATTTGCGCATTCCGAGATTTGAACCCTCAACATTCGGATTTCTATTTGAGAGCCCTACCCCTCGACCACGGAGGTCAAACTATATCTATTAAACCACATTAATTACTTAAATGCATGGAAATGCTTTAGTTTAATTTTTCGGTACCGAAAATCAAACCCGCAACCTACTGTCTTTAATTAAAATGCTAATACCATTACGCGCTACGGAAATAATATTTACATTTTTCATACTCTTAACCCCTCAGGCTAATTTGAACGCTTTTCGGAACAACTCATATGGGTATCACAAAAATAGTTGTGTCTCTTTTACTACCTTTAAAAGAAAATTGATATAAACGGTGTTACAAAGAGAAAATACCACGCTTTATAGTAAAATTTAAAAGTTTACCACAAAAGAAGTAAAATATATACCTTTATGAAACCAAAGTTAGGAATCGCAATTTAAAATAAAATTATGAAAATTAGGGAATTTTTTTTAATGATTTCTACATGGATCGACAAAAAAGTGATAGTATTATAATGTTCATAATACATATGTCTAATAAAATGTGTAAGTGTTTTCATTTTTTTGTTATCAGTAATTTTAGTTAGAAAAAACGTTAGGATAGCCATTTTTTAAACTTTTTGTGTTTGCATGCAAAATTTTTATGCTAAAAAAAATATATATGTTTATTTCGATTTATAAAACTGAAAGCGTTTTTTATTATCTTTCAAAAACATTTTCTAGTTTTCGGGTATCTTCAGAAATATTCCATTTATTTCGATTATATTACAAAGCGGAAATATGGTCGAGGCCTGAGGGGTTAATCGTATTTACGAGTACTTACACTTATAACTATCCTACAGATCCCGATTCCCAAGCCAATTAATACGCCTGCTGCAACATGGGCAGAATATTAACTAATCAATTATGAATATTCGAAGAATTTGTCGATCAATTATTCATAGATTTCGCCCATTATCACGTGTAACGTATGTACAATCGGTATTAATTTGATTGATTGTTATGCAAACGTATGTAGATTATCTAAAACCAAGGGTTTAACGGCCATTATTACGTTGCGTTACAGGTAACAATATTAACAATACGCTAATTAATTGGTTAACATCAAATCAAATTAATTGTTTTTCATTGATCATTTGATACAATACATGTCACTTATTAAAGCGCTGCGGTCGGAAAACCGTCCGACTGTATATGGTGACAGATTTTTTTGGTAGCAAGATTATGTTAGAAATAAGAATAAATAATTTTTATGCGCGTACATGTAATATATTTTATTACACCTTTAATGTGTGTGGTCACCTATAATAAGGAACTCCAGTGAAAAATATTATGGCTTTAAAAAAATATGTTCATCCAGACCAATGAACACTAATTCTGAATATATAAGTTTTATTTCATAATCTTAAACGTAGAGTTCTTAAAAAATTATTAAAAAGTGCATTTTTAAACCTCTCGTCAAAACGAACGGTAAAGTTGGTATTACTGAATGGTTAGTGCTGACGTCACGTGTCACCAGTCATTGTATTGAAACTTTGATCATGTAGGTATGACACAAGCCATCAGTATTAACAACATTTCATGTTATTCGTTATTTCATACTGTTTAGAGATTTAGTTGTTGTGTTTATTGAAACAATATTTAAGCCTAAATAATTCTGTGTCAAAAATAGAGGTATCTCTATTAGTTTATCTCTATTATTTAAAATATTGAAAAACTTTAAACTGTACGAAAAAATTGTATAATATTTTACATCAAAATGCTACCTAGAGACGGGCAAAGCGGCTCAGTTGAACGAGAATGAAAAGATCCGGTTCAGTGAATCGGCTCAATTGAACGACTGAATTAAGCTACGAACACACTTGCTCATTAGAAGCCAAAGAGCATGCTACCTAGTAGCAATTGCTACCCGCTCACTCGTTCGCAAAGATCCGTGAACCGCGAGCAAGTGTGTCCGTAGCTTTGAAGATCGGTCTTACGGAACCGGATCTTCACGATCCGTATGAAGATCCGGGTCACTGAGCCGACTCGTTCGCGAACGACACACTTCTCTATGAACTTCGATTTCAAAATGGCCGTCGTCGATCAGCTGGTAGGCGCTGTATCTTTTTTACCTACAATTTTTGTAGTGTGCAGGTGATGTTCCGTTTCAGATAGTATTGATTTTAAAAGCTTAAATAATAATTTCAAACAATTTCTGGTTCCATGACAGTTCATTCTGCGACAATTCATCCGGCGACAGTTCATCCTGGGACAGTTCATCCGGCCGACAGTTCATCCTGCCGACAGTTCATCCTGCCGACAGTTCATCCCGCCGACAATTCATCCGGCGACAATTCATCCTGACAATTCAACCTAACCTAACCTAACCTAACCTAACCTAACCTATAAGTATAAGTATGTCGTATTTTGTTATTCACGCATGTTTCTTCGGAGAGTCGAAAGTATTGTTAGTAAAAATATTTTTACAGCGGATTTCCACTCAAGATGCCTTCAGACATAAGTTTTGAGACAGATTTTGGTTGTACGGCCGTATATCCTCTTTGCATACTTACTTAATAAAAATCTTCTAAATGATCGGGCAGGATGAATTGTCGCCGGATGAATTGTCGCCGGATGAATTGTCGGCGGGATGAACTGTCGGCAGGATGAACTGTCGGCAGGATGAACTGTCGGCCGGATGAACTGTCGTAGGATGAAGTATCGCCGGATGAATTGTCGCAGGACGAATTGTCGGGTCACCACAATTTCTATACCACTCTCCCGTAATAATATTGAAAAATATACAAACATAATAAATATAATATAATAAATAAATAATTCCACCTAAATAATGTTTTAACTTATCGAATAGTACCATACTTTCTTCTGTATAACTGTCATACAAAATGAACACCTATTGAAAAACTTTTCAGGAGTGGGGTGGGGGGTTTGTCGGGGAACTTGAAAAATTAAAACTTTGAAAATTATCTTAACTATTAAAACAAACTCTAAAAAAAATGCAGTTATTTAAGTCAGAAGGTCATTATTCATAAAAAAAATGAACTGGAGTTCTCTATTGGAATTGTCACTGTAACCATGTTCAATTTTTAAGCTTACTGTAACAATTATACGTAATGTTTTTCTTTTGGCGAGCCAATAAAAAAAAGAAATAACTTTTTTGTCCCAGTTGCAACCATTAATTTTTTCTCTTTTTCTGTGTCTTATTCTCTTTCATATTTTCGTTTCGATTATGATTGTTATCTTCTTCTTCAAGAAATAACTAATATCCTTGATATTTACCTCTGAGATCAAGTTGTTAAAAAGGTAGAGTGGAGTGAATAACATTCTTCTATATAAATAATATTTTTTTCAACTAATTGGATTAACTTTTGTACATTATAAATGCAAAATTATTTCATTGTAGTGTTAGATAATATTAATAAATCTAAATAAAAAATAAAATAGAAAAAGACAAAAAATCGACCAGTGAATGTAAATCCAAAAGTAATTTAAAACTGATTTTTTTTTAGCTTGACTGAGGTTTGAACCTTCCTACCCTGTGATGTGAATAAACCGCGCTACCGGGTCAAATCCAAAGTTGGCAACACCGACTTTCATTTCGTAAAATAAATGCCTTAATTTATTAGAATTTCAGAAAAATACGTGTATGTCCGCGTGTGTGTGTGTGCGCGACAACCATTTAAGTTAAGAGAAAGCATTGTCATAAACGAGTCTATCGGCCGAGTTTTAGATGGATCGGATGTCGGTAGTGGGTTCATTTCCACTTCATTCAAAAAAAGTAAAAGTGAAATTCAAATAGTTTTATTTAAAAAGTTAACGGTAGCGACTGGGGGCCGAACCCAGGGTATTTGTCTTCCCGGGACAACACCCCATCCATTGAGCTATCGAGACCCTTCACCAAGCTGCGGAAACTTTCGCAAATAATTGCTTTAAACCACTAAAACAACCCATACGTTCACCGTTAAATTACAAATACATCATAAAGATAATATTTACGATATGTACACCTTAAGTGACCTAGTTAGGTAAACACCTGAATAATAGCACGGAAAACAAACAAATTCAATATAATATAAATAAAAAAGATGTCTCATATCAAGGATCCGGGTATCGTATTTGATGAAAAATTAACATTTGTTCCTCATATTACTGAAGTTACTAATAAGGCTATGAAATGTTTGGGATTTATTTTAAGAACAGTAAAAGATTTTACGTCACTTTATTAATTAAAAATTCTCTTCACTGCTTTAGTAAGAAGTAATTTAGAATACAATTCCACTATTTGGTCTCCACACTATAAGCACATAAAAAAAATTGAGAAAGTTCAACATAAATTTTTAAGGTTAATTATTTTCAAAATCTCCATACCCATTGAACAAATTAATTATGTTAACTTAATGAAAATATTTAATTTCACAGACCTATCGTGTAGAATAACCAAGAGCGATTTGATTATTTTATTCAAATTGGTTAATGGATCACTTGACGCACCTGACTTAACAAAACTAATAACATTCAGAGTACCAAATCGTGACACGACTCTTCCAGAGCTGTTCCTTGTTTATTCATCTAAAACTAACTAGGTATTTCATTAACTCCCCAATCCAAAGACTACAGTAGGCTTGGAAATAAATTCAGTTTCGTTGATATTTTCATTTATTCGTTACCTAATTTTATAACAGAAATTTCAAAAATTCCGATCTACATTTTATTATTATTCTTCTAATATTGTTTTCGTTGTTGTTTATTTTTAATTCTGCTTCCTTTCTATTAGTGTAAAGAAAGAGAAATAATAATTGGTATTTTATTGTTTCTATTTCTATTATTACTATGTTACATGATTGATAAATAAATAAATTCAATATGGTACAAATTCAATATAATACAAGTTCAATATAATTTAAATTCAATATACTAAGAATGTGACGAATTTAGAAAAAAAAACGTAAGCATTATGAATTTTTCCGCGCTAGCCCTGATTTATTCGCTAATTAATGTTATCGCTAAATATTGTAAAATCTAAATTCTGCAAAGCAATAAACTTCTCGTTTCAGCAGTTTTTAGCAGAAAACACTAATGGTGCCCTCGGTTGTCGTTAGTAACAATAAGAATCAGACAAAATGAACGAAGTTGCATTTTCCGCACTGACTAATGACGCTTGAAAACAAACAATAAAACGTTACATATTTGAAAACAACGCAAACACAGTCCAGTGCTACATGACTCATGTGAACTGCAAACTGCATGCAATAACCGCTTGTTTCATATTGTCGGATCGGAGGACATATACCCTCGGTGTAAGTGCTATTTTACAACGTAAACACTTTTACATACAGCGAGTCGGGGAGGGCCAATTGACCCCCACTGACTTTTGATTGTAAAGAGCGTAGCAATTTGGAAAAATTGATATTTTGTAGAAAAATGAAATAATACAACTTTGTATAAACCACTTACATAATGTGCAAATCCGACCAGTTTCGGAATAAACGTTCCTTCGTCAGGGAAAGCTTATACTAATTTGACAGTTTCGAACAATGTTTTATTATGGTAGGGGTGGAGCCGTTGCTAGTTAATAATGTAGATTGGGTGGGTAGGTATTAGTGTAGAGTGGGTGGGTATTTGATATTTTGTGGTTAAAATTTTTGAACGGAGTAATTGACGCCGCTTTAGCCACAATTAAATAGTATAAATAATATATAATGAAGTGTTTTGGAATTCCGTTACTTATCATTCAAAATATCAACCTCTCGACAAAAAATCCGAAGGTGGCGGATTCAAATCCCGGCTTTCGTAAGTAAGTTATCTTTGATAGCTGTTATTTTACAATTTAATCATTTAAAATGATGTACTCGTACGTCATATTTGCGGCACGTTCCAGATAGGAAGATATTTTCAGTATCGGCGTGGTGAACGATCGCCATTTAGAATTGAAACGTTGCTTGAAATGGAATTAGTCGTGTTTGGTGACCAGATATGAATAGCCAGGAACTTCAACCTCCTTACGCTTCCCAGTACCTTCAGCCCACAACTTGGGGATGCCATAGTTACACTGGTTCTATGCTTGGGAGCAGGTGGGTTTTTTGTGCGGTATTCACATTAAAAAATATACAAATTTTCCTTAAAACGCGGTAAATTTTTGGCATGACTTGATTGTTTGACGAAATGACAAAATAACCTAACCTAACCTAACCTAACCCGATGAACACGGGCACCCCTGTTAAGTCACCGAATGTAGCGAACCACTCAGGGTGACTTATTGCAAAAGTGTTGGTTACCCAATAAATGTTTTCGGGGCGGCGCGGCGCGGCGGTATACACCGAAGTAAGGAAAAATGGAGGATTTAAGTTTTTAAAGGATGCTTAGAGTGCCACGGATTTCGTTCGGCGAACTCTGGTTTCATAAAATTGCATTTCTGTTTGAAATTTGTAGGTCAATGTTACCTAAAGTTTATTTTATCTTACTGTAAAATCAAAACTGCTAAAATGTAGCCTCATTGCATTTTCATATTCTAGAACTTTAGCACGATAAAGCTTATACGTATGACGTAAAGTAGTTTTGACCAAACCCAAAAGTAGTTAAATAATGTATGTCTCTCTGCCAAGTGAACAGTCCTGCGGGATTGACGGTCAGCCGAATAGATTTTTTTTATTTAACATCCCTTTCGTGACATCCAAATGGGCATGAATTATTCTGTAATTCCCCCCTAACGGTGACCTAACGACCAGCGAGAAAGCGCAAAATGTTTTGGCACAACCACTTAACGATTATCACAATAAAGCTGAAAAATGGCACCATTTTAATCAGGGGTTGTGTCGTAATTTTCTTATATTTTTGGAGTTTTTCCAGAACAACGATGTATTTAGATTTTAACAGATGAACATTTTTTTAAATCATGTTTTTTATGTTGTTTTCGGTGTTTCCAAACCACTTCACTGAATAATATAAAACACACACCCTTTAAAATAAAAGTGCTTTTAATTTGAATGGAAACCAATGCCACCGCCGACTGCGTACTCTGCCTCTCTCATACTGCCTGACACCAACAGTTGATTCTTTGACAGTTGATACCCCGATAGTTGGCTCTCCGAAATTAAAATTGTCTTAAAATAATAATTTTTTGTTCATTATATATCAATTTAAAACCGAAAATCGACTTCAAAAACACCTTAATAATACTAATTATTATTTTTAAATTTATGATTAAAACCTCAAATTGTAATATTTAATTAAATGAAAACAATATTAGACGATCGAAAATCTGGAAAAAGAAAAATCAGAAAAAGATATTGGAACCTCTGGGAGTTGAACCCAGGACCTTCGGCTTTCCGGGCCGCTGCGATACCAACTGCGCTAAGGTGTAGAGCGGCTTAGATATAGTACCCTCTGGAACACACATAAATAAAAAATCTTAGAAATAACAAAAAGTACAAATATCCACTTCAATGCGGTGTTGGTTTACTTCTCATAAAACATACATCCTTTAATATATTAAACTTGCTTTAAAAATTAAGCTTACGTAACGTTTCCAGAAAGCCGTTTTTACACCAAGCAGCCGATATGTTTAGTCATAAAGTCAAGCTTTTGCAACAAGTTCCGTAGATTTTCATCAGCATTTTCATTCTTCCACGGTGGTAAACAAGCATAAACACTGTTATATCTCCGACTTAGCGAATGCATAATTTAGATCTCAATCAACATTGTCTTTGTTCACACTCTTAAGAGCTTAAAAAAACAAGTTTAAGAGTTTTGTTCCTTGAACGAGCGATCTTGCTTTTTCATGGTTTTGTTCTGCAACATGTCTCCATTGAGAACAAAGGAAAAATGTACACTCGTGCCCGTTTAAATTTACTGGGTGTTTTCTACGTCATTAATCTATGTTTTTCGTTCTCTCTCGTGTTAGAGCAATTGCAGTCTTGGAGTGATGGACTGCCTCAACCTGTTTCTAAATGATACAACGTATGACTTGAGAGAAAATTGAATCTCTAAAATAGAACGGACTTAGGTTTGAATAAATAAACTTCAGAACAGTTAGATACGTTTTAATAGTTCAGAACAGTTAATGGGAGGTCGGCGAACGTTTTTTGCTCAGGATATACGAATAAGCACTTAAATGCACTAACTAACTAACCAAATACAAAATGAAGTGCTTGCATCGCTTCTTATACATAATCCGAGAAACCATTGTTAATAACATTTATAAAAAAGAACAGAGAAAATGAAAGATAGAAAAAAAAATAATAATCTAAAAGCATTAAAACGAAAAGCAGAAAGACAGGGAAAGAGTTATTTCACTTAACAATTTTTTTAGCATTAATTTCTTTCTGAAAATCAATTCACAGCTTTGCGCTGAATTGGGTAAAATGTTGTAAATTATTGGAACAAGACATTCAAGAGTTCTTTCACTGGATTTATTTAGGTATCTAGGAATTACAAGTCCATTGTTTGCTGTTTGTCTTGTATTAGGAAAATGTACCACAATTTTATTATATTCAGATTGAGATGTACGCCGACTCTCAATTTTAAACCGCAATATAGCACGAACAGATAATGAATTTACAGAGTAGTATACTCGTAGTAATGATTTTGGAATATGATATCTTTGTTCGTATTGAGCTTTGTTTAATAATAATTTTACCAAAGAATAATGTACATTTTACACTGTAAGAAGATTGGTTCTTGTTGAATGTCCCCATGTTGTTAATCCATCCCTATGATGGATTCCGCCAATGACAGATATACTAATTGTTCATTTTCAGCTTTGTTTAGTAATCACCAAGAAATATTATCATCTCCTTATTATTATTCGAAGTAACACAAATGTTCACAAGCAGATACATGTAACGTGTATGTCAATAGTTAATTAATTAGTTTAACAGGAACTCGGCCCAGCAAAGTGGACACAGAGCAATCATCCAGTCTGAATGTGACAAATATGACAGTAGTTGTTAATTTCACGGCTGCACTGCGGTAAATTCCCACAAAGGGTGTACTTCGCTCTGATTGGTCGAAAGGGAAGTGAAACAATAATCCAAAAAATATTAATGCACATTAACGCCTCGGGGAATTGTCGAAAACAATGTTATTGTTCGATCAGTAGTATGTTGTGCAACTAATTTTAAATACGACACAAATGTACTATTTATGCATACCGATAACTGAAAATAACAAATATTATTAAACATACTAATTTAGGTTGTCGGTTCATGGGTGCGTACGTGATTTGAAATTGTGTACCTGCGCAATGAATAACATTATTCAAGTATCGGACAAGCGATAAAGTTGCTCCTAATTATGTTTAAATTAATAATCCTTTATTTGAAATGTGAATTTGTAGGGATTAAATTTTTGGCAGGCAATTCTGATAAATACAATTTTTTTAGAATGTTTTAGTTTGCAGAAAATACGAATTAATAAGGGATGACACCATGTTAACCCTATCCGGTCATATCTCGCACATGTGCGGGAAGCGTATTTCATCAGAAAGGCGGCGTTCTTGCACACCGCGCGGGACTGTGTGTGATCTGTTTAAATACTCTTTCCAAAAATCTATTGCTTATCCTCCATTACTATTAATATTATTACATTTGTTAGATCTCTTTAATATTTGTCAACAAAAAATATAATTATATCACAAAAAATTGACGGTATTTGTTTTTGAATGGGCAATGGGATTCACAAAACCTACAAATGTAATATCCCGTCATTTTTCACGTAATTACGCTTAAATATAATTTTACGTACAATATTATTGTATTTATTCTGTTGGCAGTAACTCGGCTATCTAGGTCACACGTTGTTGTATATATTTTTAATGTGTATTTTTATAGCCTTGGTTACCTTTAATTTTTAATAAGTCCGTTGATAGATGAAGACTTCGTAGTTGACTCAGCGCATATAAGTATACGTTCGTGGCTTTTCGGCATAATAAATATTTTTTGTGATAGCTTAAACGTTACGCTTTCAATTTAATGTGAACCGAGCGGTGCGCGGAAACATAAAAAAGTTCTTACGCCAACAAAGTTTGCACAATTAAATTTCTTCAAGGCGAAATAATAACGTCTAAGAATACGTTGTTCGTGACAGAAAGTAACAATTTAATAGTATGTTTTAACCTTTTTAATTCTGCACTAAAGGTATATCTCTTGGAAATTCTAATGTGGGGAAAACTTTGACTCCTTCTGGCATCGCAAACGATTCCCGAAGAAGAAAATTTGCAATAAAAATCTTTTGATGGTGTTCGCCTTATAACGCTACCCTTGACTCTTGACACAAATGTGTTGAACCCCGAACCCTTTATCTATCTTGTGTATACGTGTAATTAAAGACATATTACATTTGTAATTTTTTAATATTAAAATTATTACATGGATTTAACAATCACGCCACGCAAATACAATTAACGCAATTTTATACAGAATGTAACAGGACTTTGGGCATTTTAAACAGTGATTCTACATGCGAAATTGAACAAAACACGATATTAAGTACCCGCAGTGGTGCAGCTTTGGCTGGGCCAGCTTTGAGAATGCAAATTTTTGTTTTACAATTATTTGAAAAACATGTCTACAAAGAAGATAAAATTATGACACAACTTTCTGAATATAAAAAAAAATAATGGTTGGAATTATTACCTCGTATCGGCCACTTAACGCAAAGATTCTAAACTAGCCAAGTCTATGTAGCCCGGGCTTTACGCAGAGTTTTTCAGATCAGATGTAGACAGTAAATTTCCGTTAATTTCAGTTAATTTAACCGGTCGGATTTGCACATCATATAAGTGGTTTATACAAAGTTATATTGTTTCATTTTTCTATAATGGATAACCACAAAGTAATAGCTTCATTCAAAAATATAGTAAATTTCCTCTTATTTTGAACGTCAAGTGTGCAAAATTTCATTAAGAAGTATGAAAATTCTGCTTCAAATCTCTGAGAATACTACTGACCTTCCTAATTTGAAATTTACCAAAAAAATTATATCGGTTTCGGAGATAATAGATTTGCACAAAAAACAAACACATACCGGAATCAAAACCACGCCGCCAGTTCGGCTTCCGCCTCGCCACAACCCGTAACAGACATTGTTAAGGGACGTACTTGACTTACTCAAACCATTATTTGAAGTAAAAAAAGTAAATGAAATTTTGGTCTCCGATGACCTTTTTTTCCAAATTTTTTTTCTTCAAAATCGTTCAAAAAAATCTTCTACATACCACCCTAACTCACTGGTCACTCAGCCGAGTAACCGCCCGATCCCTCACCCGCCTCAAACTCTCTAATACCTGGTGATTTTGTATGTTTTAGTTGAAAAAAAAACAACTCAAATGTCACCGGAGACCAAAATGTAATTCACATTTTTTACTCCAAATAATGTCAGGAACCACCGGTCAGCGCGTTCCGTGTTCGATTCCTCGGCTGGCTAAGTTCTGCATCACGACTCAAGCAACATTTTCAGCTTACTGTGGTGGTAGTAGGAGATTTTCAAATATTGTCTAGTTATTCGTAATCCGGGAATGTTTGTCATTAAAAAAAAAATAATTTAAAATTACATCACTGGTTAAAGTAAGTCAAGTACGCCTCTTAGTCTCCTGTATATAATATATATATATATATATATATATATATATATATATATATATATATATATATATATATATATATATATGTAGAACAATTTTCTCGGTTTACCCGCGTAACGTAGTCCTTAAAAGGACTTTTTAACTCCTGACGTTTCGGACAGATCACACTGTCCATCTTCAGAGGCCTTATGTCTTGAGTTTTTGTCTCAAACTGGTAGCTTTCGCATGTCTGTTCGGTCCAAAAGCTAAAACTTAAGTGAGTGCAAGTCACTTCTTATGTCTAGAACGAAGTACCCGGGTTGCAGGTGATTGATGGTGGAGGGGGTGGGGGGCGGGGCTTACAGTAGATACCTGATTGGTAAAGCTAATTGGAGACACTACTGGTAATTTTGGAAATGCCGTTTTTGGGGTATTTTCATCGATTAAGACTTTCCAGGTGTTGGGAATTCTGATTGCGTCATTTCTAGTATTCATATTATTTTTATGTTTATAAAAATAATATGAATACTAGAAATGACGCAATCAGAATTCCCAACACCTGGAAAGTCTTAATCGATGAAAATACCCCAAAAACGGCATTTCCAAAATTACCAGTAGTGTCTCCAATTAGCTTTACCAATCAGGTATCTACTGTCAGCCCCGCCCCCCACCCCCTCCACCATCAATCACCTGCAACCCGGGTACTTCGTTCTAGACATAAGAAGTGACTTGCACTCACTTAAGTTTTAGCTTTTGGACCGAACAGACATGCGAAAGCTATCAGTTTGAGACAAAAACTCAAGACATAAGGCCTCTGAAGATGGACAGTGTGATCTGTCCGAAACGTCAGGAGTTAAAAAGTCCTTTTAAGGACTACGTTACGCGGGTAAACCGAGAAAATTGTTCTACATCTTACACCCGTGAAAACCTTAATCATAACATATATATATATATATAAAGGTGGATTTCTTTAGCGCATATAATTATTGTGATTTGCTACTTTTGATGATTTTTTAAATTTTTTTATTTAAGTTTATTTAGGAAACAAACAGTTGTAAATATACATTCATTTTACATTTAATAGTGAATATAATATAAACCAGTGAAGTTCCATTTATGATTTAAAAAAATAAATGGTTACAAATTAGGAAGCAAGTTATAATATTGATTAAAGGAAAACAATCACTTTGTTTGTAACCACGATTTATTGATTTCATTTTTATTTACCGACCGGTTTCGCTAAATACAAGCATCTTCAGGGTATAAATTAAAACTGATGAAAAAATACATTGTGTGAGCTTATATATACATACAGACAGAGACAAAACATAATATAAAGTAAGAGTGAGAGAGTGTAATTAACATCTTAATAATTTAGAAGCACTCGAAATAAAGAAAGCCGTTAAAACAAAAACCCAAATCCTTAATAATCAGTTAAATGTGTCCAACAGTCCGATATTAGGAATATTTCCCATAAACTAAAAAAACCCGTAGCCACTTTATTCCTTAATCACCTGTTCAAATGACGTTTTGTCCCGGTAGATATAATGTAATTATTCATTAGATATACCCGTCCCTTTCTATCACTATGTAGGATGTTAATTACACTCTCTCACTCTTACTTTATATTATGTTTTGTCTCTGTCTGTATGTATATATAAGCTCACACAATGTATTTTTTCATCCGTTTTAATTTAAACCCTGAAGATGCTTGTATTAAGCGAAACCGGTCGGTAAATAAAAATTAAATCAATAAATCGTGGTTACAAACAAAGTGATTGTTTTCCTTTAATTAATATGTCAAACCACAAAGTGACTGCTTTCTACCAAAATATATAATATTGATAGTTATAATATTAGTAAAAAGTTAGTGAAGAGAAAAAGTAAACCATAAATAAATAATTAAGGATTAATAGTTTTGGTTTAAGTGCATTGAAAATTTATTTTAATTTTAAACGTTTCAAGGGTGCAGTGGAATATATCAATATCTCTTAGGGCGTTGTAAGATTTGCAGATACGTCTGAGCAAAGAATTTAGTGTATATTTCGATTTGAAATGTATGTCTTTAATTGTATGTGTTAATTATTTCGGCATCCAATAGCTATCATTAATAATAACTTTAATTTGGGTTAGTAGGACACCTACAAAACATTGCAGTACTGCATCTAATGATAATAATAATTCTGTTCATCGTGTGATTGCGCACAGCTCAAAACCATTTCATTAATAAATATAAATTAACAGGCTTTATTCCCGTACGGTCGCCGCACGAGAAACCGTGGAAAACAGTACTCGAATATATCCCGCACTCTCTGCACGCGGTCTTTATATAATATTAATTACGAATAATAAATCAGCGTGCATTGTGCACGGCACACCACCCAAAGTCCTCGAGGCGTGGTCAGTATATTCCATATTCCACTAGCTTTGTATTGTGCTCTCAAGAACTCATAATTTACAGAATTTTTGCCCATTTCATAAGATGTGATAAATTAGTGATACAAGCTTGGTGCTAGAATTTCCTATTAATTGAGTGCTGCTTCAAATTAATTATTTAAATCGATATATTCAGAATGGTCAGTGACTGAGTTGGCATTGCGTTTCGGTCCTACCCAGGCATCGTGAGTTCAATTCCTGGCTGGCTAAGTCCTTCACCATGACAGGTCTTTCGTAATCCGTGAATTTTTGTATATCTTAACATTAACCCCTCACAGGAGGCCTTGCGGAAAATAATTTCTCTTATAGCCTACGTCATCTTTGAAGAAAAGAAGGAGAGGTGGCTCTGAATTCTGGGAAGAAAAAAGATAAGAGGGGTTGGTAGGAATCTAGGGGTAATAATCCTATGTCCAGGAGTGACTGACGTATGAATCTATCGCTCCCGCTGCCTTGCAAGACGATAGGTCGAGAGATACAAGCTGGAGGGGTCAAAGAGTCTCCCAAAACCAGCCCCTCTCGTCTGCCCATTAACTGCGTGGCAGGTTGGATCGACAGAGACTGGTTGAAAGAAAACTTTTGATCTCTCCAGCCGGACTTTCTCGGAACATCGACTTACACCGCAGCGGGAGTGATAGATTCATACGTCCATCACTCCTGGACAAACTGACCCTCAGATTCCTACCCACCCCTCATACCTTTTTCCTTCGCAGAACTTCCTATCCTTCCTTTTCTAATAAGATCCTTCACACATCCCCAAAGATGACATAGATCCCAAGGGAAATTATTTTCTTCAGGGAGTTTAGTATGGATCTAATGTAAAAAACACCTCTTTTCAACATACGAGTAATATATACTAATATGACAAATCATTCTACTATTTCATAGATTGGACGATTTTGTTTGAGTTTATTATTAACTCAATGACTAATCCTGAATATATGTCATTAACTATATGCGTGTGTAATAAATGAATAAATTATAAGCGTTTTTTTTTTATTATTAAAAAGGAAATCCAAACATTCTCGAGTTATGAATAATCTGACAATATTTTTTGAAAACCTCCTACTACACCACAGTAAGCGGAAAATGGAAAATGTTGCTTGTTTCGTGAAGGAAGACTTAGCTAGCCAAAGAATCGAACACGGGACGCCTGGGTGGGACCCAAGCGCGATGCCAACTCAACCACTCACCCTATTTCTATGGCAATCGTGGATGACTGGTCATGCTAGTAGAGTACTGACCCGTGGCGCCTGGGTCGTAACTGGATGCTTTTGACCACTTTGCACAAAATCAGTCGATGACTTTTTGTTTGATTTGTTACTTATGTACTCGTACCTAAATAGTCGTACAACATGTTTCCGTGGATTTTTATAAACAACCCCTTTGTAGGTAAACAAGGAGGTTTTATTATTATTATTATTATGACAATGAGGCATTAGCAGGAATCCCCGCGAAGTGTGGGCACACTGGGACTGTGCACTCGGTTAGAAAGTAAATTACGAGGAACGAATCCGAGTCCATCCCAAGTTTTTCATTGTCCCGGTAATTTATTTAGGAACTTTACAAAAAGTGAATTCAATTTCGTTAATTGAATTATTATAACTTTGCTTTATTACCATAATTTTGGAAGCCTTGTGATTCATAACGAATTTTACTGGAAAATAGGTAAATCACGAAGTTTCGACGGTTCGTCCAGACTGTGTATGAGAGGTGTGCGACGCGCGAGCCTGAAATAAATACAATCATAGTTATTGGAAATATCCGAATATGTTATTCATCATCATCATCACTATTAATTCAAAATTGTCTAACTTTAATGCGCTGATGGTTTTGCTTTTGTTCTTAAACATAAAATGCTGCAGCACTTTCTTACACACTGAATAACAACAGTCGAAAATGAGACAAACGGTGAACGTATGTCTGCACCTCCCCCAAAAGGAAACGTACAATCATTATCATACATCTCCCTCACATGTATAAAGAAAAAGAAATGGAATAAGGAACTCCAGTGAAAAATATTATGGCTTTAAAAAAATATGTTCATATAGTCCAATAAACGACGGCCGGCGTAGTGCAGCTGTAAGGCGCTTGACTCGCATTCCGAAGGTCGCGGGATCGAATCCCGGCGTGGCAAATAAATTTTATTTAAAGGAAAACAATCACTTTGTTTGTAACCACGATTTATTGATTTAATTTTTATTTACCGACCGGTTTCGCTTAATACAAGCATCATCAGGGTATAAATTAAAACTTTAATTTATACCCTGATGATGCTTGTATTAAGCGAAACCGGTCGGTAAATAAAAATTAAATCAATAAATCGTGGTTACAAACAAAGTGATTGTTTTCCTTTAATTAATATGTCAAACCACAAAGTGACTGCTTTCTACCAAAATATAAATTTTATTTGATTAATTTGTGTATTTCACAATTTATTCATTTAAAATAATATATAGTATATTTGCGGCACGTTCCGGAGTGGAAGATACTCTCAGTATCGCCCTGGTGTAAGACCACCATTCAGAATTGAAACGTTGCCTGAAATGGCTTTAGCCGTGTTTGGTGACCAGATCTGAATAGCCAGGTACTTTCCCACCTTCCTCTTCCCTATCTCCTTCCCTCCCCACTACCTTCAGCCTCACAACATACCCCAATTGGGGATGCCATAGTCTCGCTGGCTCCAGGTGGGAGCAGTTGGAACTCTTGTGCGGTATTCATGTAAAAAAAAAAAAAAAAAAACTATTGGCTCTACAACCCCTGGTGGGCCTTGGCCTCCTCAAGAATCTTCCTCCACTCATCTCGGTTTTGTGCCAGCTCTCTCCAGTTTATAAGCTCCAAGATAGATATGTCTTTGAGGACGTTGTCGTTCCATCTTAGTCTTGGTCTTCCCAGGCTCCTTCGCCCTATTGGTCTTGAGTTCAGCAGGGACTTTGGTGCTTGATACACGGTCATTCTCTCCACATGACCCAGCCACCGAAGACTTCCCAGTTTTATGAATTTTGCGAGGTTTAGGTCCTTACAAAGAATAGAGCTCCTTGTTATAACGTCTGCGCCAAAATCCATTTTCTAGAACCGGTACGAAGATGCGCCTTAACATTTTTCTTTCAAAAACGTCCAGTGCTCGCTCATTCCTCTTAGTTAGTACCCAAGTCTCAGCTGCGTACGTAAGTACTGGTTTGATAAGTATTTTGTACATTGTGTTTCTGGACAGCAGTCTGGATTTCAATTGGTTTTGTAGGCGGAAATAACAGCGATTAGCGTTCACTATGCGCTTCTGGATCTCCTCTGTGGTATTATTGTCGTTTGTTATCAGGGAGCCTAGGTATGTGAATCTTGGTACCGTTTCGAAATTTTGGTTTCCACATGAGAGAGTTGGGATTTGTTGGGTGCATCCTACGGCCATGTATTTGGTCTTTTGCTGGTTTACTACAAGACCCATATTTTTGGCAGAACTTTCAAGATTTATGAAGGCGTTACGTAAAGCATCTGGAGTTTTCGCGATTATGTCGGTATCATTAGCGTAAGCCAACAGTTGCACAGAGTTGTCAAATATCGTTGCTGTTATCTCGATGCCTGAGTCACGAATAACTTTTTCTAAGGCAATGTTGCCAAATATGTTATAATATAAAATATAATTTATTATTAAATATTCTAAAAATACACCCACCAGAAGACAGACGTAAAATAAACGACTTAAAATTTTTATTCAAAATACTTAACTCCAAATTTGACTGTTGCGAACTCTAGCCACTCATTAACTTACGAATACCGACGGTAAATGTCGTGTATTTACCGTAAATATACTATTCTACTGTAGTATTCATAAGCGAAACTACATTGCCCACTCTCCGATACACCGATTTCACACTATGAGAAATCAGTACTTAGGTGGTGTTGACATATTTAACATAAACTTGACGAATTTTGTTGATCTTGTAAAAACTTATTCAAAAAATATTCCTAAACATATCTGTATCTTTGTAATCGCTGTATTTTTGGATTTTTATGAGTTGTGTGCGTTTTTTTTTTATCTAATTCTATTTTTATTTTTTTTATTTTTATTTTAACTTTATGAGTAAAACCTCAAATTGTAATATTTAATTAAATGAAGACAATATAAGCGAAACTCAATCGAAAATCTGAAAACAGAAAAATCAGAAAAAGATATTGACACATCTGGGACTCGAACCCAGGACCTCTCGCTTACCGGGCGAACGCGCTAACCACTGCGCCACCGTGTCGATATCCAATTCGGTCACTTTTAACTGTATCATACTTCGACTAAGAACCACCCACACTATCTTCATTTTTCTTAACGCATATACTATTGGCTGCTATCTTTATGTATGATTGCAAGATTCAAACCCGAACTAAATGCTCTCTAGATAGTGTCTGGATAAATCTTTATCCATTTTATTTAAAAAAAAATAATGGATAAAGTTATAAAATGGATAAAGATTTATCCAGACACTATCTAGAGAGCATTTAGTTCGGGTTTGAATCTTGCAATCATACATAAAGATAGCAGCCAATAGTATATGCGTTAAGAAAAATGAAGATAGTGTGGGTGGTTCTTAGTCGAAGTATGATACAGTTAAAAGTGACCGAATTGGATATCGACACGGTGGCGCAGTGGTTAGCGCGTTCGCCCGGTAAGCGAGAGGTCCTGGGTTCGAGTCCCAGATGTGTCAATATCTTTTTCTGATTTTTCTGTTTTCAGATTTTCGATTGAGTTTCGCTTATATTGTCTTCTATTTTTATTATTTCTTCTGTTTTAAAATCATCTGTCATGAATTAATTACACCAACAAACATGTAAAAGCCGTTTTGGCGTAATAAATAAATGAAAAAAAAAAATAAACAGCTGTATGAACGTTCAAGACCACTATAAAACTGTAGTATTACTCGGTTTCATAATAATTGTGTTATATAATAAATGTTTCATAACCGGGTAATAACAAATTAACTTTATTATTGATGGGGAAGTCTGTTCCGGCCAAGTCTTTTATTCAATACATTTTTTTTCAAGAATTTATTTTAATTCACAAAATTATTCTAACTTGTACAGGTACGTTTGATGAAGAAAAAAACACTATTAAAAATTTGATTGGAATATCGGTATATATAGATATAGCAGCCGCAACCGGGAATCTTGGAGTCTTTGGAAATTATCTGAAACAAGAAATTCAAAAAAAATGTTGTTATTGTATGAATATAGAATGCGTATGAACCATATTTTGAAAAAAAAAAACGTTATTTATTTATCTATAATAAAATATATTTACAATGGTTTTATTTGTATGCCTGTCTAACTAGGGTATACCTGTGTCGAGACAGGCGTACAGGTATATAAATGAATATAGTAGTTTCAAGGATATTTCAGGTAAAATACATATTATGAATAGAATTAGAACAGAAGGGTGATTGGAAGGGTGGTAAATCTTTTAAAGAGAGTTATTTTATAAATGTTGGAGATGGAGTAATGAAATAAATTCTGCCTAATATATTTATAGGTTAAATTTGACAGGATTCCATTATTTCATTTATTTTATATGGGTTAGGTTGTATGTGAATAGTTATTTCTGTCTACGTGTGATTTATTTTACCTTGCAAAAATGGCAGACGTAAAATGAAAATAGACGAAAAAATCGGGCTCAATGTCGCAATAAAATATTTCATAAGTCGAAGTTAATCCGCGTACAAATTTAATTGTCTATAATTTAAACTTTGAATGAAGTAAATCGGACGAAAATTCGATGAGCTACGATTCCAGCCAAATTGAAAAATGTGGTTTTGAGAAAAACTCGTTTAAAGATTTCGTTTTTAACCGGGCCGCCCCGTTTTCCATTCTACGAGCTTGGCTCACAGCTCCTAACTATAATTAAAGATTGAATATTATATTATAACTTTGGGAATGTATTCTTCACAAGTGTAAGATAATTTTTAGGCAACAAAAAGTCGATATTTTTAATCGGCTGGACCAGAATCCCCACTTAAAGGGGGGAAAGACAATTTTTTAATAGAAATTGCCTCACACAATACCTTTTGTTAGTCAATCGGTGTTTAAAAAAATATTAACAAATCCCTAACAAAACATAGTGTAGTGGTAAATATAATCAATTAAATAAGTCATGTCTCTCAACGCCAAAGCAGCTAAATAATAATCAAAAATTAAAAAGGTGCATAAGTTAATAATACTTTGAAACCTGGCGGGGAAAATGGCCGAGTTGGGCCGCGTCCCTGTTAGACAAGAGGTCAGTTGCGACCGAAACCTTTTTATTTTTCTGTGTCCAGCCAACGCAGGGTGCTTCTTTTTCTAAATTTACTTACCTATAAATGAGTAATAATCTCCCGCGCCAATATTTAACAGTATAACAGATAATGAAAAGATTAATGAATACACTTTATAACCAAAGCGATAGGCCGAGGAGTTTAACCCATTCACCATCGTTAGTAAACTGACGGATGAATCGGTTACATAATCACTGCAATAAATTTGCGTCGCGATTGGAGCCATTTTAATATTAATTAATTCAATAGCGATCCGAAAGGCGGCGACTCCGGCACTAGCGATTATTCAATGTCTACAACACTATTAGGAAATCATTCGCATTCGTCTCAATCTTTAAAACTTTCAATTAATAAATTGTTATTTTGTACATACCTTTCAACTAAGAGTAACTCAAAATGGAAGTAAGTTGGTATCTACTGCGAGTTTTGAACTCGTCCCATTCGAACGTCAGTCAAGCTTCCTACCCACCGGCTTATGGAATTTTTGTTACTTTAATTATTGCACTAGTTTACCACATTTTTTTTTATTTTGGGAGGCGGATATTGATACTTTAACCAACACTTCTGCCGTAGGTCACCCCAAGCGGTTCGCTACGTTTGGTGACTCTGCAGGGATGCCCGAGTACATGGGGTAAGATTCGTCTGGATCTTGGTGGTGGATGCGTCTGCTCGTTGTTACGTGGTGGGAGGCAGGTTGAGGGAAGCCTTTTGACTCTTCTAGCCGGACTCTTTCAACTCATCGCCTCGCACCGCGATTAGAGGGATGGATTCATACGTCTGTCACATCTGACCCCATATTCCTACTCGTACCATTTTTCTTCATAGAACTCCCTCTCCTTCCTTTCCTTAAAAATATCTTCTATACTGCATCCCCTAAGATGAAATAGGGCCTAAGGGAAATTATTTTTCTGATTTTTGAAACAAAAAAAAGAAAATGAGCCATTCTTCATTGCATTCGACTGCGTAAATATCTACCTAAACAATTTACGAAGTTTGTTCTCAATGTCTCTTTAAAACTTGCCTATTGTAAAATATGTCTCCAATTAAAATCATTAAACGCTCTAATTTCAGTCCTTATGATTTGCTAACGAATTATCCAACAAAGTCGCTAATTATTTTCAAGATATCTCGAGTGATATTTTATCGTATCCTTTAGTTTTAATTGAAATCCGGGAACAAGATGGCCGGCGCCGTTAGATTTTTTGTAAGGGATATCCTGCAGATAATCTGCGAGACACTTTGATCCTCGCCGGGTGTCGCTAAGGGGCAAATCAATAAACAATGATTTCTAATGATGACAAACACTTCGCGCAGTCTACGGGGAGACAAGATCTCTTTGATCTCGCTACTGAGAGCGGGGCACCTACCCCAATAATAGTCGCTACTGAGGAGGCACTACCTACCCAGGGAGGGTAGTCCCTATCGGGAGGTACTCTCTACTCAGAGGGGCGTGACGCATTGACAAGGGCGGCGAAACTACACAAAGTCCGGGCTTCAAAATTTAAAACCGAATTTAATATTTACGGAAAGAGAACTTTAAAATGTATGGGAGAAGGAATAAGGTACTTTGATAAAATATTTTGTTCGGCCCATAAATCACGTTGGCACTCATCTTGACCTTTGGAATAGGTTCATTATTAAATGAAATGTAAATGAGATTGCCTCCTACAAAGAAATTCAATGATATTTGCAAATGTATCTTATTTAGAGCATGCTGGGAACAGAACTTTTTTAATTAAATGAAAACAAATAACTTTGTTAAAACACCATTTTAGAATCAATATTATCAACATGTTTCGTAAACCAAGTTTTCTTCTTCAGGATAAGATTAATATTAAAAATAACAAAAGACAAACAAGAACTTTAGACAATATATTAAAGGGAGAGGTGATTAAGTACTTAAAAATATCATGAATAACAATTATACAAAATAAAATATAAAAATTATTTTAGAATGAGTAAAATTTGCATTTATTTGTAAAAAAAACTTGCATCTCTCTCACACCACACCATAACGTCTCCGGAGACCCCTACAATACTACTACTAGCCGTGACGATAATTTTGAAAGTATGGAATATAACGGTGAACTATATCTGCACCCCCCCCCCCCCCCCAAAGGAGGCTGTTATTTCGTGGTGAATATTAATTAACACGGTAATCTTTGCAAACTTATTTATTGAACCTGGTGAGCTGACCTTCAGTTTACAAGTGGCAAATGACAGGAAGCGTACCACAGACCGCGAGGTAGAAAAGTGCATAGACAATAATATGAGCATTACAATATGAGCATAAACAATAATACCAACAGAAACATACAATCATTATCATATCAAATCATCTCCCTGACACGTATAAAGAAAATAAAACGCCTTACCCGTCGCCATAGATGAACCGTAATAAGATATACCTATCTCTTTCCTCCAAAGGAAAAAAGTAGTACTTTAGAGGAAACAGACACGTGCATTTTGTGTGTATCATCTTGTATCTCACCACTATTTAACACGTAAGAAAGAGTTGCAGCGTTGATTAACATATGGAACACGTATATTTATTGCCCTTTTTTGCTGTCACGGTACCGTAAACGTGGGTCTCACGGTAATAATAAAAGCGCTCAATGGAGCTTTGGTACGAGTAGTATTAACCAATCAAAGTTATTTAAAAAATATTGTGCGGTCAATCCTGAACGAGATGAGTTTTGCGGCCATTTCTTCTTTGGGTAAATTTATGTAAAACGATGTTATGGTAATGTTGTTTGGCTAATGCTTCATTTCATGGGGAATATTGCGCAGTAAACGCCACTGGGGAATCTTGGATGCTGACGATACTGCGGAATTGTTGAGCGACCAATGGTACATCTAGAACTTCGTTTGAAAGCTGCTTGATGTATAATTATGTTGTGTGAATAATGATTACACTCCGAGAAAGTTGTATTTATTTATTTATTTTCCATGTTCTCCGTAAAACGGTTATTCACCAATACATTATGGAGAAGATTACAAATTAGACAAAAAGTATAGCAAAACACATAAAAAGGTCAGTTTCACTACTTCGTGACATACGTCAAAAGATAATTGTTAAACTGCCTGTAGGTTACGTTAAAAATGTCGATGGTCAATGCAGACTCGTTGAGCAGTTCAGTCGCTCTGTTGACTGGCGCGTTCTGATAGGCAGAAGTCATCGCTTTTGGAGCATAAAAAAGGGTATGGGACCTTCCACGAGTATACTTGTCTGGGACATATAAGTTAATCTCTTTCAAAATAGGTGGATTATGTATAGTTCCAGAGATTATCTTAAAAAAATGTTTCCTAAAAATATTTTTCGGCGGGCTTCTAATGTATTAAGATCGAGCATTCCTGCTAAGAATAAGGATGGATACAGGAAAGGGTAGTACATATATTCCCTCATATATAGGTAACGCATGAATCTCTTTTATACTTTTTCTATTTCGAGAATATGGTTTTGCTCAGAAGGGGCCCAAATAATGGAGCTATATTCCAAGATACTGCGAACAAGTGCTTCATACGTTCTTCGGATTGCGATTCCGTTGGTAATAGCCAAAGCCCGTGCTTCGGGAGTGTTGTATGGCCGATCTTATTGGAGAATAGTGTGAGGTATGTTGAATAACTGATGATACTGAGAAAATGTTTTTGTGGCAATGGCTACTTGGGGAACATTGTATGGTTTATTCCGCTTGATCTATGTTGTGTGATCAATGATTAGCAAGTTCAATCTTAGGCTCTTTACAAGATCCATCTAAGTTAATTTACACAAAAACAATAAAACACTATACAAAGAAACACAAACAATTCACAATACCCGAGCCAAAAACAAAGAACTTCTCCAAACTTCTTTTGCTAAAACCACCTTAGAAAAAGATATTTTAAATACATAGCATGCGAACTACACAATAGACTACCAGCTACGACTAGACAAACAGTATCAATGATCAAATTAATACATGAAATAAAGGAATGGATTGCATGTATATGACACTATTATATTAGCATGTAAAATAAATTTCATTTTTTAGATAGAAATAACATTTTATATATGACCATATAAAATATACCATATAAAATTAAATCTTTCTTCTATATATATCAATAAAAATGAATCGCCGAAATGTATGTACGCGCATAACTTCCGAACAACTGCACCAAATTGGATAATGCTTTTTTTTGTGTTCGTTATTGTCAGGACAAGGTTTGTATAAAACTACTGGTGAGCTCTGGCGTTATGAAATTTATATAAAAAAGCTGCATTAGGTGGCACGCGAGCTGTTTGAAAATTAAATGTACCGGGGCTGAATGTATGGAATGTGGAGGGGGTGGTAGGAGGGGAACTCGGGTAGGGGGTTAGCGGAAGGTGGGGATGAGGAACCAGGGAGGGGGGAGGGGGAAAAGGAACTCAGGAAGGTGTGTTGGCGGGATGGAGGAAGGGGGGAGTGGAGTGGGGAGAGGGAGGGGGAACGCAAGAGGGGATGGAGACGCGGGAGAGGAAGGGGAGGCGGTAGGGGAACGGGACGAATGGGAAAGGACACACAGGGAGAAACAATTTCTTTATTAAATGGCTTAGCAACGCATGCCGGGTACCTGCTAGTAAAATAATAAAATACTGTCAAATCCAATTATGTATGTTAGATTCCTTTACTTTATCTCTTCCTACATTTGTGAGATCACATTCTTTATGGGATTTACCAACACTTCCAATTACCTTTCTTTTTAATTGTATTGAAATTAAAATGTATTTAACCTTAAATATTCATGTAACTATGTTTATAGATATTTTATATACCCTAACGTCTGTCTCGACACAGGTTTAGTGAAACAGGCACCGAAACATCGTGAATATACTTTAAATATGTAAATAAACTCTATATAGATAAATAAAATATAAAAAAGATGCTTGAGAACTTTGTGACTAATGCTAACCTCAGAAATAATGATTGAGAACTTTGTGGCTAATGCTTACCTCAGAAATAATGATTGAGAACTTTCTGGCTAATGCTAACCTCGGAAATAATGATTGAGAACTTTGTGGCTAATGCTGACCTCAGAAATAATGATTTTTGACTACGGCCGTTATGGTAATGATTTATGAGAATGAAAAGGAAGTATAGTTGAAGATACAATCTATTTTTGCCTTGCTTGGTTTAATTTAATTTTAATGAAAACTTAACCTAACACTACTCTGGTATATTTTTTTGTGACTACCACACGAGTCTCAACTGCTCCCAACCGTCTGGATCTGGAGACGTGCACCGTATTTATAAAAAAAGGTTAAGCTTATACTTGCAAAATATAAAGGAAATCTTTCGACTCGCATTCATAATATTCCGAGTAAAACCTTATAATTATGGAGTATGAGCATATCCTTCACAAAAAGTATTTGGTTATTCATAAACGTTAACTCTTACTATAAATAAAAAGGATATCCTTCAATAATTTCGAGTGTGGTCAGTAACAGACTCAGTCGTGTAGTTATCAGTTGTAGCGATGGCAGATGTTGTGGAACTGAGAACAAGCAGCGTTTATCAACACCTGTTCGTGATTACAAAGATTTTTTCCAAATTGGCAATTTCATCTACTATGAACTGCAGTTCGGTTGTAGCATTATCTTTTTCTGTACTTTCACTATCGCTCCTTGACGAATACATCTCCTCTGATCGAAGTACTCTACTCAAAGACTCGAATAACATCGATAAGAAAGAAATGATGTAAATAAACAAACCATCGACATTGACAATGTTGCTCATGCGTTTGAATGTGTAATTTAGGAGATGACTTATGGGAATTATAGATTCGTAACAATACTGTTGTTGAGTGAGGACGTCTGCTTTGTAATACTCCACTGCTTAACCACTCTTAGTATTCACAACAATAAGTTTGTACCTACTATATTACATTCCGTTTACCAGTGATCATAAAGTGTGTTGTAGGGTGACCACCATTCATTTATAAGTTGTGAGTCATTATTTATTTAAGTAAATCGTTTACAATGCCCAACAATCAGAATCTAGTGCAAACTAGGTCTAAGGCATCGGATTCTCCAGCAGTAAACGAGGATCATTTTGGAAAAATTGTAAAATACATGGATAAAAAACGGAAGAATTTAAGCTACAAGTTTTTGCAAAAATTGAACTTGAATCGTCAATATTGAAAAAAAATCTCGAATCTGAGATAACCGACATGAGAAAAAGCATTGAATTTATTGGTCAGCAATATGATGAAATAACTAATAATATCGGAAACATGATGCAATTAAAAAAAAATGTGGATAACTTGGAAAACGCAAATTCTATCAAAGATCTAAAAATAAAACATTTAGAAATTCGTCTAGATGATATAGAACAACAAAATGTAAGCTATAATTGTGCTGAATTGTCTGGCCTAGAAACCTTGATGAATGAAAATTCTGTGGAAACCGTGGAGAGATTCATAAAAAAAATTGACATTCGGATTAAAGCAGGTAGAATAAATAAAGTTACTCAATATTCTGATAAAACTATTAATAAACCCGGAGCTCAGAGGATGATCATCCATTTCAAAGATGAAAAGTCCCAATCTGAATTTCTCAACGCACGCAAAAGTATAAAGCAATTGAAAGACAGGAACATCTTCATTGGAGAAGTTCTATCATCATATTCCAAAACACTTCTTTGGAAAACTAAACAAAAAGCTAAAGAAGCTAAATTTCAATTTGTGTGGTTTCGGAACAATAAAATTTGCGTGAAAAAGAACCCAGAACTATCTTCAAGAGTTATTATCATCAAACACGAAGATGATTTGAATAAATTGTCGTAATCCTCCCCCCTAAGTCTGACACTTTTATTGAACAAAAAAATGGATGATTTGGAAAACATAAATAATATAACCGACAATACTGAACCTAACATAACATTTGAAGATTCATTATCTTGCAAAAATTTTCAAAATTTTCTTTACTATGCATGAATATTAGAAGTATAAGCAAGAATTTTGATGAAACTGTTTCTATGCTGGATTGCATTTATCATCGTCCGGAAGTACTAGTCTTTACAGAGGCTTGGCTGAGCAGTGTAATTAATATGCCTATCATTCCAGAGTACATAGTCCACAAAACTATGATGAACAATTTACAAAATGATGGAATAGTTATCTATGTAAGGCAAAACATTCAGGTAACTGTTGAGGAAATTGCTCTCCCCAGTACAAACTGCTTGAAAATGCAATTATCCAATACCTTATATTTATTAGCTGTATATCGATCTCTATCCCAGACTAAAATAGACAACTTTCTCGACTCATTGAATGAATTCCTTGCATCTGAATCCTTGCAAAATAAGGAGATTATCTTATGTGGGGACTTAAATATTGATACCCTAGATTTGAAGAACATAAAAACACAAAAATACATATCACTTCTGGCGTTTCATGGTTTGAAGCCCATAATAAACTCACCAACAAGAGTAACTCCGAACAAATCTAGCTGCATTGATCATATTATGGCAAAATCAAAATTTAAACCACAAGGAGCAGCTTTTACTACTGGCATAACAGACCATTATGCAATTTTAATGAAGTTTATGAGCTTAAATCTACATAATATTTCAAATAATAAAGTAAAACCTAAATTTGTTGTTGACAACAACCTCTTGAAGACCAAATTAAAGGAGGAATCCTGGGATATAGTTCTATCAACAAATGATGTCAATCTGGCAACTGATAATTTCATAAAATGTTTGAAAACCCATGTGCAAAGTTGTACGTTAGTACAAAAAGAGAAACATATTATGAAACATCTAAAACCATGGATAAACGCTGGATTAATCAAATGACTCAGAACACGTGATAAATTGCACAACAGATGTAGAAAAGAAAGCTATAACTTGGAACTGCTTGAATATTATAAGCGATATCGAAACTGGTGTTCTAGGATAATACGAACAACAAAACAAGCATATTTCAGAAGAAAATTAGATGAAGTCAATGATAACATTAAACAACAGTCGAAAATTATAAAGGAGGCCATAAACCTTAAAAAGGAACAAACTACCATAAAAAATTGAAAATTAATAATATTATTACTTCAATGGAAGAGAGTTCAAATATAATTACTAATCACATTAATGACTTCTTCAGTGATATTGGTCCAAGTTTCGCTAACAATTTGTGCAGTGATAATAAAACCAGTGAGACGTATCTTGTGAATGATTTTAAATCTGAACTTCACATTACCGGGGACAATTTTGACTTTAAGCCAACTAACATTTCTGAAGTGACAAATGTGATAAATGATTTAAAAATGTCTTTCTCATGCGGTATTGATTCTATAAGTGTTATGATATATAAATTCCATGTATCCGAATTAGCTGGTCCCATATCTCATATTATTAATATTAGCTTCAAAAGTGGGATGTTCCCTTCTCACTGTAAGAAAGTTAAAGTGATTCCTCTTTTTAAAGGTGGAGATCAACTAGATGTCAATAATTATAGACCTATATCCCTACTCAACACGCTTTCAAAAGTAATAGAGAGATTGGCTAAGTCGAGATTGGTATCATTCTTAGAAACAAATAAACTACTCTCTAGCAATGAGTTTGGTTTCAGAGAAAATAAAGGAACGAGTGATGCAGTATTGAGGGTATTGTCGAAAGTCACTAGTGCCCTGGATTATGGAAACAAAGCCTTAGCTGTGTTCTTAGATCTATCAAAGGCATTTGACACGGTTTCCCATGGATTACTCCTCAAAAAAATATCTTCTCTTGGCATTTCACATTCCAGTACAGCATTAAGTTGGTTCAAATCCTATCTTAGCGATAGAACACAACAAGTAGAGATAAATAATAATTTAAGGATTAGCAAACAAATTTCTTTTGGGGTTCCACAATGTAGTGTACTTGGACCGATATTGTTTTTATTCTACATTAATGATTTGTGTAATTTAGATATTCCTGGTAATATTGTTAATTTCGCAGACGACACTGCTTTAATATTTGAGGGTAAAACCTGGAAAGATGCTTTTGACAAATGTGATTCAGGATTAAGAATAGTAAAGATGACGATGTATGAATGTGAGTGAGGCAAAGAGTGTGTGCCAAGACCGAGTTGTTTGGCGGTCCGTCCTCTCTGCCTACCCCTGCGGAGAAACGGCGTGATGGTTAGTTAGTTAGTTAAGATTTGGCTAAATAATAACATCTTAACTTTGAACACATCAAAAACAAAATATGTAACTTTTAGCATATCGTCAAAAAGTCAGCCTTCCGACACTCATAATCTAATTATACACAATTGTCTGCAAAATTGTAATTGCCACCCTTTAGAAAGAGTAGACTGTATTAGGTACCTAGGTGTAAATATTGATAAATTTTTGAGATAGACCGACCATATTGATATGTTAACAAAAAATATCAGGAGATTTACCTATATGTTTAAAGAACTTCGTCATATACTGGATAAAGATAAATTAAAATCTGTCTATTATGTCTTAGTACAATCTCGACTTTCTTACAATATTGTATGCTAGGGATCCTGTCTAAAGTCCAATGTAGAGCCACTAAATATTGCTCACAAATTAATTCTTAAAGTCATGTACCATAAAAAATTTCGTTATCCATCGAAACTTCTTTACAAGGAATCTGACGTTATGAGTATAACAGCTGTAAAACTCTAAAATAATTTGTAATTTTTTTATCAATACTTATTCTGCAGAAAGAACCCAACAAATCCATACCACTAGAATTGGCTCAAGAATGAAATTTGTCGTATATATCTTTTGGCCAAAGAAACTTTTTATATCAGGCTCCACTTCTGTTTAATATTCTGCCAGATTACATAAAGTCTTCCAATTCATTAGCTAAATTTAAAAAAAAATGTTAAGATTTTTGTGTTGTCAGAGGATTGGCATACTATTTTTTCATCCTTGGCCTTTTTTTAAATAATAAAAAAAAATATTTTAAAATAATAAGATTTTTTTTAATAATATTTGCTTTTTAAATATATATATATATATTATATATTTAAAAATATAATATAATTTATATATATTATTACGACAAAGTTCATTCTTGAGCCAATTCTAGTGGTATGGATTTGTTGGGTTCTTTCTGCAGAATAAGTATTGATAAAAAAATTACAAATTATTTTATATATATATATATATATATATATTTTTTTTTAAATAACTAGATTTTATTTGAGTTCAATTTGTCAAAATCGGAGTGTCACCCTAGTTGTTTTGAACTACCTTTGTTTCTTGGTCTATGATTTGTTTTAAGGTCTGTATTGTTACAAATTACCCATCTGGTCACCAATATAATATTGTTATTTCTTACTTTCCGCATATAATATTTTAGTGTTTTGGATGTAGTGTTTGTATTTTAGTGATTTGTGTGTAAATGCATCACTCAAATTTATGAATTTAACCTCAATACAGGCTGCTAGTCCTAGTGAGGTTAACATTTTTGTATGTAAAAGAAAATAAGAACACATGTATGGTGAGAAATTATAAATAAATAAAAATAAATCGAAAACAGGTTGGAAGCTGCCGCGGCACAGTCAAAAGCCAACATGCCAACAACCTTTTACTTATTCTTGGAGGATATTCTTGCAAGTATAAGGTAATCATTATGAATACGAAAAAAGGAAATGCTTATACTCCTACCTTTTTCTTCAACTCAAAACCTAATACTTACAAGGATATTCTTTAGTTTTATGAATATGGCCCAGTGAGATTTTGGCAGCCCCAATTTGGGTATGTTGTGAGGATGAAGATAGTGCGGAGGGGAAGGTGTTGGCGGAGAGGAAGATGGGGAAGAACTCGATTATTCAGATCATTCGATACCAAAGTTTCGATTCTGAATGGTTGGCCTTTCACCAGGGCAATACTGAAAGTTTCTACCACTCTGTATATATGCTACGCATATAATATGATTTCAAATTAATGTGTGGTGAAATATAACAAATTAATTAATCAAACCAAATTTATTTGCGCACGCATTTGATCCTGCGACCTCCGGATTCATAGCCAAGGATCGTGACTGAATTTCGGCTTGTATGTCTCTTTATGGTTGGATTTTTTTTGCATTACATTAAAAATTAATATATATTGTTAAAAATAACTATTTGCCAGTTTAAATCAATGTTTGAAAAACAACCACTTCAAAAAAGTATTTGCCTTTCTCTTTGACCGGAGTGTTATTTCAAGCCCAGAACGCAAAGTGCATATTTCACGAATTCCGGAACGTTTAATACAAAACCATTTGCAAATGCATTTATCTTCATAACCCGAGGGGGAAACCCACCTGCTTCGGTAAACCTGCAAACCTTACCAACCCCTGCGGCTAAGGGCAGCCAGTGCATTATTAAATTTAATATCATAAGAGGCCCAGGCAAGAAACATACCACTATATTTGTGGTTCATAGCATATGTACGGTACATAGTAACATAATTTGAATATGTCTAGAAACAGCTGATGCGACCACGTATATTTGATCCTCTAGAAATCTTTCTGTAATAACGTAGTCACATTACATTAGGATTTTTTAGAGTCTCCGAATGGACGATTATTCCTTCCTACCAACCTTGACGCACCATCGGTCACAATAATATTTTTATTTTATGCATAGTTCTTGTGGAAAAAACATATTATGTAAATGTAAGTTTTAAAGAGTGAGCAACGCCCGAGTGGGATTGGCTACTAACTGGTTGGTCATGATATTTCAATACACGTAATGACCCCTTCAAAGAATTGGCCTGAGGCGATTTTACCGTGTGTGCTATCATACTTTCTTACATACATAGTTTCAAAATGTTGAAAATCTACCTACTTCCATCATTATAAGTCGCAAATGTGGCTTTTGCAATGATGGAGGGCTAACTAGTAGAGGATCGAATCAGCAACGACCAAGTGGGAATCAATAAGTACCATGCTACCAACCGGTCGGTCGTGATATTTCAAAACAGTTATTTTCACGTAATTTTTTTCGCCTGCGGTGCATTTTCGTGTGTTCTGTCTTACCCTTTTATTATGCAGAGGAGGGAGGGAGGGGAGAGTTGAAGAAAAATATACTTCAGATAAGTTTTTTTTAAAAAAAATTTTAAATTTTTATTTTTTAAATTTTTTTTTATTTATTTACGGACTTACGTCCAATTTAAAACAAAGTATAATGAAGTATAGAAATGAACAATGTAAGGATTCGGATGGTACATGAAAGCAAAGACAAACAGTGAAAATAGAAGAAAAAATAAGTGTCAAGTCACGTCAAGACCTTGCAAAAATTAGGGTGAATATTACATATCTTCATTTGTTTAAAGAGCGACAGAAATCATTTAAGCTAATACCAAAAAAATCAAGGTCTTGACGTGAGTTGACCAGTCTACACATTCTGGACAGTGGTGAGTTATAACCATAGTTAGTCGAGTGCTGATTGAGGAAAAGCAGGTCTTTATTTCTGAGTCTACGAGAAGGTATATTAAATGTGATGAGTTGTAGTAATGTAGGCGAGTCGATTAAACAGTTAATAATTTTGAAGAAACAAATGAGATCAGATTTTATCCGACGGTCTAAAGGAGAAAGGTTTAGAGTTTGTTCAATTTCAGCATACGAGTAATTGCCTCACTCTAATCCTAGCCTCCAAGCAATTCCCTTTAGGAACCGATGTTGAACGGATTCAATATGACGAATATGGACAGCATAAAAAAGAGACCATATAATACAAGCATATTCAAGATGGGGGCGAACCAAGGAGCAGTAAAGAGTTCTTAGGGTATTTATGTTTTTGAATTCAGAAGTGGTTCTAGTGATGAAACCAAGTAGCTTGAGAGATTTATTAACAATCATATTTATATGTTCCCGGAAAGAAAGCTTGCTATCAAGAGAGACACCAAGATCTTTAATGGATTGAACAGTTGTTAGGCAATTATTATTTAATTTGTATTCGAAAACAATCGGATTGGGAACCTTCGCGCTATACGATACTGCTAGGCACGAATAGAAGCAAGATGACAACAGCGATCACACGGGCAGTCACGAGCGCACTGATTTTAGCTCGCTGCTAAAATTTACAAGCACGTGGACTGCACTTGACCCTTACGCGGGAAAAATGGCATTCCTTGGTATTAACCCTGATTTTAATGTGCTCTCGAGGACGGACCACCAAACAACTCGGACATTGTCTCCGCTTGCCTCATTCACATTCATATAACGTCTCAAACATAATATTCTATTACTCTGACTCTTGACATGGCCCGACACAAGTATCTGATTCAATTGATCGGGAAATCGGGACTAGCGCAGAATCGCGGAAAATCATGGGGTAGTCTGAAAACCTGACAAATCAGTTCTAATTTTGAAAATGACACTTGAATCTAAATTAAATTTGAGTTCATTGATCCAGATTTCACACAGAAATAACGCACAGACAACCAAAATTAGCCTGTTTGACGATACGTCTCTCTGGTAGGTGCTATGTCTAATAACTATGGTTCCTATTTACAAACATGCAACCCATTAACCGGGATCGTACAAAAACACAAGCTTTGCAACACAATGGCACAAAATACGTGTAACCTGCTCACGGAGGTTTCATGTCTAACGTCCTCGGTAGCTACTTACAAGTGACCTATGAACACCATGAACGGTGGGCGGTTTAAAAAGCGAGCAACACAACACACCGCTCCCCTGTGATTTACTCCCCGAACGTATTACCGAGAGATGGGACCTTTTTATTTCATTTTGCGTCTTCTCTGTAAATAGAAAGCACTTCAAATTAAACGCTTTGTTGCTACTCTTCAGCACAAAGTAATGCATTAGTAGTCTAAGAGACCTATAGCCAATTTAAACGTATCCCCCTGAGTTAAGTCTGCCTTCATTTGCTATGTAAAAAGACGAAGCAATTTAATCTTATAGAATAAACCAAAAGCATATTATAAAACAATTATGTAGGCAATTAAATTCACAAAAACCCAATTAACATTATTAGACACGACAGGGCTAAACTTAATAGTTGGTTTTGGTATGCGGAATTTGACGGCTACACAAAACTACATGTCGAAAATTTAGTTAATTATTTTGCTGAAAAACGTGCGAAACACGGTGTCAATTCTACGGTTCCACGACTGCTCAACAAGGTGGCATTTTAACCGCTCTGAAAAAAGCTATGGTTTTTTTTATATCCTGTAACCTAACCTAACGTAACCTATTTAACCAATTTAAAAAAAACGTCACTCTTAAGTCCCAGCATTCCAAATTTTTACCGTTTTAAAACATATTTCTCTACACTTTATAATATATTTAAATAATATATTTAAATAATATATTATAATATAAATTCATTAGATAGAAAAAAATATTTAAATACAGTTTTTCGGTTATTTTATAAGTTAAATGTAAGAAAAAATTCAGTGTTTCTTTAAATGCTATTTAACACATTTCCCACAAGATTTTTTCTCTATTTAAACGAGTCGTGTTTTATTAAACATTTTCTCATCGTTTTTAATATTAGCGCGCTCGCTCAAATGTTTGTTTTTATATATCTCCCCCTCTTCTTCTTTTTGAGCGCTTACTACCGCGCATTAATGACTTTTCAAATGAGATGCGAACTTGCGTGTTGTTGAGTTGTGCGGTCAGCCAATTCTATATACATAAATACACACTTCACCACCATCTACATACCTCTCCTGACCGTTTTCCGAAACGTTGGCTAAAAAATGAGGAAGTGCAACACGGCATAAAAACCTAAACATTAATCAAAATATATCGCGATATTAATAACGATTAATAAGTGGATTAACCTGCACAACATAGGTGTGCAATGGTCGCTACTCTGCCGTCATAACCAAAAATTAAGCTGGAAATCAATGGTCGCATTCTGACGTATGTCGACCTTTCATGTTTATAAACCCATTACATTAAAAAGTATGTCATAATGTTACCATTGACAAATTCCAACCGTTTTTTGCTTATGACGGCAGTCATGTAGTGCTCGTTTACAGATTATTATTATTTGATTATGGACTCGAAATCACGGATTCAAAATCACACGAAGACAAAAAAATAATAAATGATACAATATTTCTTTGTTAGAACCACTTATATATTTTATAAGTCACGCCCCCACCCCTACAACACTTAGTAAAACATTGTACTCACCCACTGTCTTGTAATTTTCAAGTCATCATATGTTTGCACTGAGGAAGGAACGATCGTTTCAAAACCGGTCGGCGTTAATAAAACAGATAAGTTGTACTAACAAAGAAATATTGCTTCATTTATTTATAATCGATAACCACAAAGTTATAGCTACATTCAAAAGTAAAAATATAAGATTATAGCATTAGAAATTAAAACACTGTGATGAATATTCGTATCATCGTAAACCTTCATGTTTTTTGTGACAGATCACTGTTCATTCTTCAGCTTTGTTTATAAACACGATCAGAATAGCAAGCTTAATAATAGTCGATCCTTCTTCCTAGCAATTACCTTTCGTCTCACATAATTTCCCAATTGGGTGTGATATGAGCACTTTGATTTTGAACGGAAGAACATTTCAGTGGTATCACAATTGATTCATTATCATTCTTGTAATTGTATTTATAAACAAGCTTTTGTAAACGTAGCGCATCGCTACGTGTAGGTCTTGATGACAGTTGCGTCTGCCTACTTAATGCGTGGCAGACCGAAACGGAAGAGACTGGTTGAGTTAGACCAGCAGGATTCTCTCCACCCATTTTTTTGCACTGTATTGGTAGGGATGGATTCAGATTCCTCCACACTCCTCAAACCTTATCCTTCCAAGAATTTCGTCTCCTTCCTTTCTGTAACGTGTCATATTAGTCTATGATTAATGCCCACATACTTGGTTGTTCATGGGCTCTTCGGTCAAATGGTCCCGTTTCCGAGTTGTGCCGAAGGTAGAATTAAACCAATGCAACCAATCTATTGTGTGATTATATTCTAATAAAGTGTAGGTATGTTCACAGTATTATAAATTGACGTAAAATTACTGCCTCAACACAGGCTAGCCTAGTGAGGCAGGTTACGAGAAACCTAAATTTGTAATTATAAATCTCTATTCTTTAAGTACCCACTGTTTATACGTATATTGTTTTCTATTATTAACTTTTGTACTTATGCAACTTTTAAACTATTGTATGACGTAATTTTTTTGTAGTTATAAATCTTTAAATTTTGGTTCAAAAAAGATATATATTGTTTTATTATAATTCAAGAGCTCCGCAGACATAATCTGGCTTTTAGACAGGAAGGACGTTAGTCCTTTGATGTATAATTATAAATTACAATACGTCAATCAACTGTATCTATTTTTTATTTTTTTATTTATTTTATTTTTTTATTTCATACAATTTTTGAAAATACACTTTTATGTTTTTTTTCTTGATTACCATACTAGGCTAATGCCCGTGTTAAGGTAATCATACATGATATAAGTTATACAGTGTATGAACTAGAACAAAATATAGGTTTGAAATAGAAATTATAAGATATTAGAAACAAGATAAAGACAAAAGATAAAAATATTTAAGGTAAAATATAACAAGATATATGTATACGTATGCACATACAAATACATATGCACATACATACACAAATACATATAAATACATACAAACACACATACAATATCCATAATATAGAATGCTAACTGTTTATTGACAGGTACATAGGAGCACTCTATCCAAAAATACTTTAAGTTCCAATGAGATACCATGCCTATTTTTAAATCAATTCAAAGGAAACTCCTACGATGAAGGTCATTGGCTATATCTCCACGACAGCTGAGTAACTCGTCGAGCCATTCCCAACTTGCAAATAAAATATATGAAATCAATTACATAAAACTGATTTTTTTAACATTATTTTATCACAGGGGGCCCCGAAGAAAAAACTTCTCTCAGAGCCTATATATCATCTTTCAGGATGCTGTGTGGAAGGTATTGTTAGGGAAGGATAGGAAGTTATGGAAAGAAAAAAATGGTATGAAAGGTGGTTAGGAATCTTGAGGCAACCTATTTAGGGGTGACGAACGTTTGAATTCGTCCCTTCCACTGTGGCGCAAGGCGATGATGGCTCGAGAGAGTCCGGCTGGAGAGGTCAAAAGGTCTCCCTCAATCAGTCTCTCCCGATCCTGCTCGCCACGCAGTAGGTTGGGCAAAAGCATGCCTGCTAAGTCACCAAACGTAGCGAACCACCTGGGGTGACTTATGGCAGAGGTGTTGGTTATCCGATAAATGGTTCCCGGCGGAACCCATTCACTACTCCCAAATTATATTACACTATAATCATAATGTAAATTATAATACGTATGGTCACAATAATTCATAAACTTTTCTTTTACTTTACACTTTTCAATGCTTAATAAATTAATTTCGTAGTTGGGAAAGGTGCGGTTCGTTGTGCGGGTAGTAAGACTCTGTAAGACCCAAATGTAGTTCTCCCCTTTCCTGAAATGTCTCAGTTTTACTCATAAAATCCGAAGGAAACCTCAAGTTTAATCACGTGTTCACAAAAACACAGATTGAGCGATTAGTACAGACAAACTACTGTTCTGTAATTGATCAAGGTATTGCATCTCGAGTGACTCTCCTGGCGCTTTTAATAGTTTGTTTTACGAGCACAGTATTCTTCCCCGCAGTATAAACTACCACGAAATAAAGTGCTATTAGCTGGAAACAATTGCATCGAAAACGTGGATGCTTTTAGAGCAATTGCAATTGGCCGAATGTTTTCGTGGTCGGACCCGCGTGGCAGGGCACAGGATTGATAACACCAATGGAGACAGGAGACTTGGGGAGGGCAAAGAGATTTAGGAGGTGGCCGACATCTTATTTGGTGAACAGATTTAGTGGGCAATGGCCTGTAGCCAAGTTTGTTTCAGATTTCACAGCTAAATGTTCGCACCCCCGGGATTTGCGGAGTTCGGATTACTGTTTGCGGTTGTCCAAGTTAACGAGAAATGGTTTAAGTACTAAGCACACCCATTAAAATACCAATTAAAGCAAATGCTATTGGACAACCCAAGAATCGATGAATTCAATACTAACAAATTTAGTATTTTTAATTATTGAAAAAGAAGCTAACACTAACAAATTTAAACTAAACGTGAAACAGAACATGAGACAAAAAATATAAAAAAAGGTAACGGTCGCATATGAGAGTCGAACTCGGCCATTGTGAACTGATTGTTTTACATCATTTCAGAATTAACAATATTATCCTCAAGCAATATTTTTCACATTTTTTGGCTGCTGTCTTTTCGTATGACCTATTCAATTTTCATTCATTGTTTGAAAAACTTTTGATGTTTATTTTAATCACCAAAAGAAAATAATATTCTTTACAAAACATGAAACAGAACAAGACACAGAAAATAAAAAAGGCAACGGTCGCAATATGGACGACCTCCTATGGATGGATAATCGAAGACCTCCGTAGTCCAGTGGGTAAGACTCTTGACTCACAATCCGGAGGTCGCGGGTTCGAACCCGGCATGCGCAAATAAATTTTATTTGATTAATTTGTGTTATTTCACAATTAATTCATTTAAAATAATATAAAGTATATTTGCGGCATGTTCCAGAGTGGAAGATACTATCAGTATCGCCCTGGTGTAAGACCACCATTCAGAATTGAAACGTTGCTTGAAAATGGCTTTAGCCGTGTTTAGTGACCAGATCTGAATAGCCAGGTACTTCCCAACCTTCCTCTTCCCCACCTCCTTTCCCTCCCCACTACCTTCAGCCTCACAACATACCCCAATTGGGGATGCCATAGTCTCACTGGCTCCAGACGGGAGCAGTTGAGATTCTTGTGCGGTATTCACTGTAAAAAAATATATTTATATATATAATGTGCCAGGTTTATCTGGAGGATTCATAAAAAAGTTTATTTTTATTAATTTGACATTGATGCGATACAATTACAATTATTTTCGATGAAAATCCAGACCTGTGTTTTGATCGTAAATAAATAAATTATTTTTAAAAACATCATGTATCCAAATGTATTTTCGCTCTGCGAGGGATTCGAACCTGCGACCACGAATTTGCCAACTTGATGCAGTAAAAACGACTAAATTTAAATTAAAGCCTTGAGCTCTCGTATATTTTTACTGGACTAATTTTGAATTAATTAATCCTCAGTACCATAAAAACATTTCGTTGAGAAGCGTAATATTTTATTCTTTCACGAGCCCCTCGATTATAAACCTTTATATTTTTAATGTTTATTTTCAATTCACCATTCAAGGTGCTAATTTTCTTTTTATTTGTTCCAGGTAAGCACCACCCACATAAAGGCTGAATTATTGCTGAAACCGAAGATTTTAAAAGGCGGTAAGAAAATGAAAAACGACTATTTTAAAAAGGGAAACTTATAAAATACTTTATACCAATTATCTTAATTACACTTCAGACTTTTTGGCAGTGGCCCCGGACCTTTTTAAAGTTAAATTAAATTTTATAATATTTCTTCGGACTATGGAAACTTTAAAGGTAGTTTTAATAATTGTTTCATTAATTGGACGGATTACTGCAGAAAGCATTATTTCAATTAGAGTTCAAACAGACTGCTTTATTTTGCCAGCTTTTAAAGCGACATCTTTGTTATGATATGTGTGACTAACTCGAGTAAGCCAAATGTATTTTTTGGCCTGGAAACCTTTTATTATTAATGTTAATTTACTTGTTTTGATTTTAGCACAGATTGTGAGTATTTGTAATAGGTGCTTAGTTATCGTACACTAATTATCATACACATTGGTACTGGTACTTGAAGCAAAGTATGGAATGAAAAAAACAGACTGTTGGGGACTTAAAAATATACCCGCAAAGCGGTAAGATAGGGAAAATCAAGGAGTGCCCTGTTTTCTTCTTTCGCTTGTCTAAATTTTGCCGGTCGAACGTAATCAGGTAAACGGTTCCATCATCAGCACTCACAATATGTGTTGATAAGACGATTATTATTTTGCAAAGGAACACGATGACACATAATTGTACTTGGTCGGCATAAGATAGGTGGAAAAAAGTATTGGATGTCCAAGAACGGTATTGGGGTTTTGTTTTATTTGTGACGTCGACGGATCGAAAAAACGATCCAAGAAGTAAGGGCTTCGCAAACAAAGTCAAGCACTCAATATCAAAAAATCGTCTTTGCAGTTAATTTTGAAGACGGACTTACATCTTAAAGCCTATAAAATCCGGGTGCTTCAAGAACTGAAGGACACCGATTACACTAATAGACTAAGATTTGCTAATGAAATGATAGAGAGATTCTCTAACTTTGAAAACATTATTTTTAGCGACGAAGCCAATTTTCATTTAAACGGATACGTTAATAAGCAGAATTGTCGCTACTGGCTGAGAACAATCCAAAACAGAAACATCAGCGACCACTCCAAAGCCCAAAGGCCCATAGTTTGGGCTGCAATGTCTGCTAAAGGCATCATCGGTCTGTATTTCCACGGAGGCGGACGCATTCGAGCACTCACACCATTATTTTTTCAAAATAATTTGCGCGTTTTTACTAATCTTCGCTCAAGGTTAGAGGAGTGCCAGCAGCGTGAGGGTCGTTATCTAGACACCATTATTTTTTCAAAATAATTTCCCGTTCAGTGTCTGTAAATAAAACTTAAACCACCTATTTGATTATTTATATATATTTATTTTATTCAACCATCAAACACCCAATACCCTTTTTGGGTAGGAATTACAATTTAAAAAAAAGGTACAAATATAAATGCTGTAGGTACCAACACCGACAATTATTATACTCAAGAGATATTGAGGTAATAATTGCGTGAAGAAATAAGAATTTAGAAAATGATTGTTAACGAAGTTTTAGTTTATGACGGCTCCGCCTATTAATGTTGCGTGGACAGTTTTTTCGACTAGGTAGGATTGCGAGATAGAATTGTATTGTGATAACCAAATGAATTATTTCCGCGTCCTATTCATTGAAAACCCAGCTTTTCCCGCAGGGATAAGAGTAAATTATTCCATAAAATAGTCGATTTTTGACTTAATTTCTAAGTTTTTCACTCCTTACTACCTCCGCAAAAGTTAAATAAAGATGTAATAATTAAAAACACTTTGTTTTTACCACGATAATCTTTATTTAAAAGTCAACATTAAATAAAGATTATTGTGGTAAAAACAAAGTGTTTTTAATTATTTCATTAATAAAATGGTGCCACAAAGTGAATTTGTAAAATTTTAACAAGTTAAATAAAGATTTTTATGTGTGTTACACTTTCAATAATATACATATGAAAAGAAAAGCCAGATTATTGAATATAAGTAACAAATTTTCGTAAATACAGGCGGCTAAATTAAAACACGACTTTTTATGGATTAAATACCTTTTTACTGTGAGTTTTTATCCATAAAACGTGATTTTAAAATTGAATTCCACAATGAATTAAAGGTAACAAAATCAAACAACTATTAATTTAAGATGTACTGGTAAGGAAAGGAAGGAAATAATCCACAAGTTAAGAAATATTACAATGAAAATGTTAACTTTTATTAGTTAAATAAAAAAGGCACAAGGATCTTCAGACATTTAATTGGACCGCTTCTCCATTAGGCACTCGAGAGTGATTCCGCTAAAAAGAAATGGAACAAAATGGCAGCCCCTAATGAAGGCAGTGATAAATACATCCGGGAAGAGAGAGAACAAGTACTGCCCTCTGTGGGATCATCGCAAGCACCATAAGGCTATATATTTATATGTCCGTGAGCACGTGATTCAATTTCAACTGTCGTTAAACCTTGTTCTGGTCGGCTTTTTGTGCTTCAACAAAACGCTGTTGTTGTGAGTTCACTCAACAATGCTATGGCCCGTTGAATAAGAATTCAAATCTTTATCAAAAACAGAACTTCTTTGTTTCAGCTGTAATTCTACAAGCAACATTTTGTAACTTGAGGTTTAGGTATATTAATTATTTATTCATTATAATTATGATAATATTAATCTTATCCTGACGAAGAAAACATAGTATTCGAAACATGTTGATAATATTGATTGCAGAGTGGTTTTAAAAAGGTTAATTGTATTAATTTAATAAAACATGACGCCACAAAGTGTATTTGCAAAGTTTGAAGAAGTGATAATTATTCAGCTAAAAATCACACGCATTGAAATGATTATACTGTGAATGGCTCTGTAAAATTCAATTTTATTAATTTTTTTTAAAGTAATACCTCACAAGAGTCTCAGCTGCTCTCTTCTGGAGCCAGTGAGACCGTGGCATCCCCAATTAGGGTGTATTGTGAGGCTGAAGGTAGAGGAGAGAGGGAGGAGATGGGGAAGAGGAAGGTGGGGAAGTACCTGGTTATTCAGATCTGGTCACCAAACACGGCTAACGCCATTTCAAGCAACGCGCAATTCTGAATGGTGGTCTTACAACAGGGTGATACTGATAGTATCTTCCAATCTGGAACGTGCCGCAAATGTATGTACTATACATTATTTTAAATGAATTAATTGAGAAATAAAACAAATTATTAAAATAAAATTTATTTGCCCATGCCGGGATTCAATCCCGCGACCTACAGATTGGTAGTCAAAGGCCTTATCGCTGGACCACGCCGGCCGTCAATATGCACTTCTATAAGATAAAATATTGTAGCAGTTTTTAAAACTCCTATTTCATTATCCTGATCAAAATAAATGTATATAATTTTATCAATATGACAATATCAAAAACTGTATTTTATTACGCAACAAATATAATTACCATAACTAACAAATATAAAAGTACCATAATGTTTTTGGCTTTTAATAATATTTGCTGTATAAGTTTACACGATTTAAAGGGGTTTATTTTTAACTTGTAATGTGTTATATTATCAAGCATTATAGAATTATGGTAAACCACGAATTCTCGGAATTATTAAAAGTATATTATGAAATTTTATTCAAGAATGCCTTTTCAGGCAAAACTAAAGAAATTCAGCCTTCGTAGAGCGTTGTTACAACAGTACGCAATTTTATTTACAAATAAAATACCACGAAATGATCCCCGTTAGAACCGCAGTTAACGTTTTATCGCAGCTTTTACTTTATTCGCTGCTATTTCAGGCAAACTACCCCCAAATGGGTTATAGCGCTTTTTGCGTTTGGTCCGTGGCTTGCATTCTAAACAGCCATGTGCCATGATTTAAAAAAACATGATGAGGAAACGTTTTTATCGTAATGCGACCTTATCTAAAAGGACATAATTCATAACCTAAGTACTAAAAGCATAAAACACGTTACACCTTGATATAAGAATGAGATAAATGTTTTATCGTAAGAGCGGTGGACCGTGTTTTTTAAATTTATTGAAATGCTGAAAATAAAATAAAAATAAGAAAACTTTTTGTTACAACATGGCGAACATAATAATCAACGATGAACAACCGAATTTCTACGAATGTCTACGTCCCCACGACGCCCATATAACGCTCCGAGCCGCTTCCAATAGTGAATCCAATTATTACATTTCAAAAAATGTGTACTTAAAATCTACCATTTAATTAATTACTTCTATTGAGACGCAGCCTTGTGTTAAAAAATAATCTTTAATGCAATCTTGAAGTCACTGAAGAACTGAAAAAGGTCTACCTCAGTAGAAAGGTGGTTCAAGAGTGTAGTCATTCTCCCGAAATACATGGTGTAGGTTGGTCCTGCCTCTTGGAAAAAAAGCCTGTGCTCAAAACGGGAATTAAAATTATACAGTCAAAAGAAGAAAATACCGTGTAAGAAATCAATTGTGATCATAATAGTGCATTTGTGGCCTCCGTCAAAGTTTTAGATTTTCAACGGCGTCACCCAGTTTCCGGGCTCGCGGCAGCCACCAAGAAGGGACCAAGTCGCTGCATACGTTTGCGGCAAAGGGTTAAAATAATGTATTGGGTGATTTGCTACTGTCAGTATATTTGTTTTGCTTTTTTATAAATGCGCACGTAATTGCTTGGTGCAGGATGTATTTTTAATTGATTAGATATCTGGAGTTTACAAACGCAAATAACAATGATAATATCATTATGGGAAACAGAAATGTCGCTAAAATGGTATTTGATAGTTGGGATCGTCACAAGTGCGTAGTGCGGCCCAGGATTATGAAGCTAATGACTAGAGTATTGTATAAGCCGAGTTCATCATAAAGCATCTTATAAGTACTCAGGTTCTGTTGTGTAGTTTTTCGGCTATTCACTTGTTTTAATTTTTACCCAATGCACCGAATAATAGCTTAGCCCCGACCTCTCCCTCATTCATAAACGAAGCATTTAACACCAAGAGAAGTTACAAAGTAGATCTCAGTGGTAGGAGCATTTCGGTCATTGACAATGTGTTAGTGTGGTCCTACCTACGCCTGTGATGTCACAAGTTCGGTGCCTTGACAGTCTTCAGAGTGACAGCCGTGTTCTATGCTCACTTTCTTGACTTCTTTAATGAATTACGAGTTTCGTGAAAACCTTTAAAATTACTACTGGTGATAAATCGGTGCAAAGTGGAAGGATACAAATTACGGGTAATCCAAATAATTTACATCATTAGTCCGGAGCCAGATTGAATACAACTCACTTATTTGGTCACCGCATTATAAGGTTATCTCAGATTATATTAAAAAAAATACAGCACAAATTTTCAAGACGTAATAATTATAAACTTAATATTCCTATTCAAAATATGAACTACAACTGTCTAATTAAAATTTTTAAATTAATAAAGCTGTTCGACTGAATAGTGGTATCTGTTGTCATTTTTATTTTTAAAATCATTCATTCCCTTATTGACAGCCCGGCATTCTTGCAATTGATTTCATTTCATGTTCCTACACGAACAAAAAATATCTTTCACTGCAACAATCGTGTCAATACCAATTCGTTTATGAACTCCGTTTTACCACGCTTAGACAGCTTATGTAACCAATATGCAGAAGTAGCAGATGTGATATTTTCAACGGCAGAGAAAAAACTTACAAAAAAGAATTTCGCATATTTTTTGAAAATAGTTATAAATTTACATTTTGATTTCAAAAATTGAAATTTTAGTAAATTTCAATCGTATGTTGATATTGTATTTGTTTTGAAACCCATTTTTATGTAAAAAAAACTTTTTATTCTTCATAAACAAAGTCATCTATTGAACACTGTTGAAACTGTCGTGTCGTGGGAAAATGTAGTTTTTTTCCCCAGGAAACGATTAAAAAATGTCCTAGATTCCACGTAGTACCTTCTTCAATCGAAAGTTTATTAGGGTGGAATAATTTTTTTACGGCCTCCGCCCCCCTGGGAACGACTGAAAATAATTTGTTTTTTCCCCCACCCTGGTAATGACAGAAGAAATAATCTCTCCCCTTTCATGGTCCTCGTAAAATATATTAATTTATTTTAATAAAAGCAGCATCAAAATATAAAAGTATTTCATCTTTTGAATGTTTATATAACTTTGAATTTTAAAATTTAATTACTTCGTTTCTAATATGAGAATAATTCAAACGAGTTAAACTTTGAATAGGTACTCGTACATACATTTATTTGTTACACCAGGGGTTCCAAATCTTTTTCAGCCAGCGGCGCACTTACAAGTTTAGTATTTTGTCACGGCGCCCTACTTCAGTAAGATATTTGGAATATATATAGTGACAATATAGGTATAATATAGTCGAAAGAAGTAGGTACCTACAATAATAGTAGTTAGGTAGATAGGCACAAAAAATAAAACATCCACAATATGAAATTGAGTTTTATTATATTTATAACAAAAAAGACAAGAAAAAAAAATAAAATACCATAGTTACTCAGTCAAATAAATGTGACGGTTGAGCTTGATGATTTCCGCACAGTTTTTCAAAGCAAGTAATAAGACTTGAGACAGCTACTATCATTTCTTACTCCACGTTGATTTTTGAGCGATATTTGTTCTTGATTACAGCTACAACTGAAAGTCCAACTTCACATAAATATGATGCGGCAAATGGAATGAAATTTTTTTAAAGCTTTCGAAGTTAAATTTGGATATTCATTTTGAATCGATAACCAAAACTCCACCAAATCGTAACTGGTGAATCTAATTTTGAGGTTGTTGTCGCAAGAGAGTTCAATGAGACTCTCTTGCTCTTGTGTTGTGAATCCTAGCGGAGCTTGTGTAGGGAAAGAATCTTGGATCCACGCAAATTTTTCGACATCATCATCTGCAAAGTACTTCGAAAACCATTCGGTTAGAATGGCCATCAGGTCTTGTGAGACAACCAGTTCGCATATTTATAAGCAATCTTGACCGCGGCCTTCTTTTATTTTTTTTTATCCACAACTGCAGTTTCTTTCTAAACGCCGCAATTCTCTCCGATAGTTTCAGAATGTGAGTGTTGTTGCCTTGCAAAGAAAGTTAGTTTTATTTAAAAAAATCGGGTTCAGTAAAATATTAAACGGACATTGCGAGCAAGTAGTCGTGGGCGGGTAAAGACGTGAGAGGGATAGGGTATCAACGGTTTTCAAGCGAGTAGGTACTTTTCGTCGAGTGAGCGACGGCGGCAAGTATGTATCATGTTCTTTAAAGATGCGAGCGCTCAAAATAGGAATTGTTGCTTTATAGGTACCCGCGAATATTTGTGGTTTTGGATAATGATAGAGGTTCGTCTCACGGCGCCCCTCTTTACTTTCTACGGCGCACACTTTGGGAACCCCTGTGTTACACTAAATAAAATTTAAAATTAGCAACTCCTTTTTATTAACTTTTTTATATTAGTTCCTCACGGATCACGGGAGGTCCTGAGGAAAATAATTCCCCTCTAGTCCTACGGCATCTTTAGGATTGTTGTGCAGAGGATCTTTTTAGGAAAGGAAGGAAAGGAAGTTCTGGGAAGGAAAAGGAAATGAGGGGTGGGTAGAAATCTGAAAGTCAGTGTGTCCAGGAGTGACGGACTTATGAATCCATCCCCCCCACTTCGGTGCAAGGCGATATTCAGAGAGAGTACGGCTGGAGAAGTCAAAAGACTCTCTCAATCATTCTCACCCGATCCGGCCTGCCATGCAGCTGGTGCCATGTCCCAGACAATCTTCACTCCATGAACCCGGGCACCCCTGCTAAGTTACCAAACGCAGCGAACCACTTGGGGTGACCTATGGCAGAGGTGTTGGTTGGAGCAGCGGTACCCATACCAGCCTTCCAAATTTAACTTTATTTCTTTATTTAATTTTTATTGGAATAGCTCTTGTTATAATAACTTTGAAGTTTACATCCATTAATGTAATAGATCATTGAAGAAGAAGATAATACTAAACGAAAATGTGAAAAAGAACAACACACAGAAAAATAAAAAGGTAGCGGTCGCAATTGGGATACAAAACCAGAATAAATTCACTTAGGAGACAATTTTGTGGAGCACTTGCCGTCATTGTATTGATTTTCTGCCCTTTTTTAATGATGGCTGTGAATACCATTTAAGTCTAAAATACTTGCAGAACTTACATAATTATAACTTTATTCAATAAGTTCAATTTTTTTGTGTTTAATTCGTAGAACTCCGATTAGTTTTTTTTTAAATTTAATTAAAAGTTAATTAAATATTAATAATGTTAATTTCAAGTTATGCAAGTTTTTAGTATGTATTTTTGTTACAGCTGTTTCGGCTTACAAGGCCATTTTTAAACTGTCCAAACAATTAAGCTATAAAGCTGTGATTAAATTAGCTTTACATATTTATACACGAACGACAAAAGTAGTGTAAGGAGAACATATAATAAAAATGCGAATGGTAGAAGAAGTCGGGGCGCCGGAGGAAGACATTGCACGATTAAGTGAATCAGATACATCAGTCAGGCCATGTCAAGCATTACAAATTACAAAATACTTTTTCGCATGTATTTAAAATACGAAATACTTTCAGGTCGTGTATTTGAAATACAAAATACAAAATACAGTATTTTCACCATTTTTTAATTTCAAATACAAATTACAAAATACAAAATACATTTGGTTTTGGTAGAACCTTTAGTAACAATAAATTTTCGTAAATGCCCTTACCTAAGGGTGCGTTTCCATAGAAGCAAAGCTGAGCAGAGTGAAACAGAGACGTGCAAGAATTGACCAATCATATTGCTCAAAAGACACACCTCGTCTCGGCTCCACTTTTAAAGTTTTGTGGTATAGGACCCATGTTTAGATTATTATAATAACACTAGCTGGTTCCCGGCATGTGTTGCAACGCAATATTCAAAGAAATAAATTATTTCTCCCTGCATATCCTTTCCCGTGCGTCCCCGTTCCCCTCTCGCATCCCCTTTCCCTCCCGCGTTCCCCTTCCACCTTCCCTGCCTACCAACCCTCCCCTCCCCGCGTTCCATATATTCAGTAATAGTACATTCAGTTTTCAATCAACTCACGTGCCAGCTGTTACAATTTTTTAATTCAAATTTTAATTGTTCACATATCACAAATATTCATTTTTGTGTATTATAAGAACAATCAATCAAATCTGGTACCTAACATAGGTACCTATTTAAAATATCTATATTTATAAAAATCCATGGACAATTATTTTCTTACAAAAAAAACCGCTGCCTGCTAAATTCAATTTCATCAAACACGTGAACTGTCAAACGAGCGAAGTTAAAATAGTCATTAAGTTTTCTGAAATTATCCAATTTTCGGCGTCATTTTCTCATTTTTTCTTTCCGCAAGAACCTTTTACAGAGTATTAGAAAACTTAAAGTATACAAAAAATAATGAAATAGGTAAAGTCCTTCTGAAGTTATGGCGTGACCAAGGGAAGGAAACATGGATTCATTTTATGTTGACATTTGTAATTTGCAGTTTTGTGTTGTTTTACTTCAAGTGCGCTCTACAGTAATTAACTTAAAAATAATCTAGTATTCAGTCAAATTATTCCTATAGTGCTTGATCTAATTCTATGATACAAAAATGTATAATACAAAGCAAAGAAAAGTATAATATAATAATATGATACAAAATGTACAATAAAAGTGCTATCATAGCACAGGACAATAATAATAACTAGCATGACATAAAAAAGGTACAGTACATTATAAAGCAATGATAAGAGAATTACAAATAATCGTTAGTAAGAGTGCTATAGCACAGGACAATAGTATTGGATTCTAGCGTTTTTCGTCTACGTATTTATCTGTATCAGTTTATTCTTCATTATCATTATTAAGATCGCTAAATGTATTTGAAAATGTATTTTGAAGCCAGAAGTATTTGAAATACAAATTACAAAATACCTTAGCATCAGGTAATTGAAATACATTTTTAGGAAGTAATACGTATTTGTATTTCAATTACGTATTTTAATTACAAGTAATTCAAATACTGCCCAGCCCTGGTGACATCACACCCTGCGGGGGTGACACCCGACTGTGGAAAAAAATTACGAAGGATGTGAACACGGTCTGTTTATATTTTTATATTTTCTATATTTTCGTAGCTCTATGGCTCCCCGTGGAGTGCCTCGAAATGGGAGAATTTTGTGTCTGACAGTCTTTTTATATGCGAAAATAGCCATGTCTGAAATTCTCTAGCAACGAAAAGCCATGAAGTCAAAATTGGGGGGGGGAGGGGGTGACACCACGTTATCCGCCCCGGGTGCCACTACGCTACTATATGAGACGACGTATGAATGTGAATGAGGAGTGTGTGCCTAGACCGAGTTGTTTGGCGGTCCGTCCTCTGCATACCCCTACGGGGAAACGGCTTGTTGGTTAGTTAGTTGATTTACATATTTTAAATTTAAAAAGTACATAATATTTTGTAACCCTATTTATCTACACACATTTATTCTGTAATGGCAACGATCTCAACTGCACCCGATAAGTTTGCACATTGAGATATTCTGGTAGACGCAAGTATAACTTTGTTTCTTGTTGGAAAAATAAGCTTTCTTGAACGTTTGGAATATTGCGCTGGTCCCTGACCGCCGATTGAGGCATCGCTTGGTACCAGTTGCCCCCAGCCTCCTTAATAATATGCTTTCCCTCTTAGTGATGTTTTATTTTCTATGCGAAGCTCGCCTCGACATCTAGTACGCCAGAGGTTAAGTGATATGCTGGAAAATTGCTCCACGTTTAGATAAAAGAAAATATTTTTTGAAAACAGTGGTTTTTTTATTATTTAATTTAGGGAATTTAATTATTATTTTCCAGTCTTAAGAAACAATGTACGAGAAGATGTGACTACGCTGAATAGTAATAACTATAAGGATATTGTTGATGTACTTAACACATTCACTAAATATAGTTTTCCCGAAATTATTAATAAAAACTTTACGCCTCATCTTCTCAATATACATATAAAATAAAGTCGGGTTAGTTACACCATTTATAACTCAAGAACGGCTTATGAAAAAATTCATTCCTCATACATTTTGTATGGAACGAATTCTCATCTTTTGAAAGAGCTGCAGCAATATATATATGTATGTGTTTTATACGTGTATGTGTCACTTTGTTACTACAATATTTTCAAAGATACGTTACCAATATTTTTAAACTTTTACTTTGAAATTTACATTTTTTACTTGTACCGCCAACTTATTGGTGTAATTTAGCACTTTAGTTAATATTACTCACGCACAGGCAGTGCCTTAGTGGGTTCCCATTATCTACTTTTGTCTTTATATATATTTTACTATTTTACATTATTTTTATCGTGTTTTGTTATAAATATTTAGAAAATGTGTAAAAATTTCTTTTGAAATGTATCGGGATATAATGGGAAAAAATAAAGGAAAAAAAATATTGAGATAAATATAATATTGAATAGTGAGTGATTTTCGGAAATTCAAAAATTGCAAATGTCAATGCGCCGATTGTTTTGATTTTGTTCTTAAACATATAATGCTAACCCCTCTTTCTTTTTTACACTTTATCATTAACTATCATCAGTGGAAAGTTCATAATTGGCATAATTAACATCTTATTATTTAATTATTTTGTAATCTCTAATTTGCTGTCATCTTTCATCAAATGAAACGCAATACCCGTAAGAAAGTGGAAAAGAGAGAATATCACAAAAATATAAATTCGTACACAACGTCATCTTTGAAACTGACAAAATCAAAACACAGACAGTTGCGCATCGATAATTGCTTCATAGTGTAATTTTTAACTTAATGAAAAAACTGAATTTAATTCAGCTAATAAGTTAAAACGACAGTTATTGATTCTGAAGCGGTACGAAGTTCGTCGGGTCCCCTTGTGAGAATGTAAAAAGGGTAGAAGTATAAAAAATCGTTAAAATAATTCATCTTAATGTGGTAAAACCACCGTTTGACAATGGCTTTGAAAGCTGAAATAACTGTTTTAACAATGCACATGAAAATATTCTCAGAATTACAAATAAATAATATTAATACCCGTGTTAAAAATCACCTAAGATGTTCAAATAATATGGGCTTCTCCGTATTTTCTAATCATCTCATTGGATGTTTAATAAAAATACAGGCATCACTTTACTACATAAAACGGAATAGATCTGGCAGGATAACTTAGAGGTATTAATTAGAGTTACGGAATACCAAAAACATTATTAACATTCACGAAGATTCTGATAAAGATAAAAATTTAGAGCGTTAAATCGAAAAATAAAATATAATGGCATATTTAGCTATTTAAAACAGTATTTAACACTAAATGAATAAATTAAAAATAATACACCATCACATACGGTCATTATTTACAGCAAAGCAATATTGCATTATGGTTGTAATGGATGCTTTTTCAAACACTTTATTGCACGGTGTTATAGTCATACGCGATTTATTGTTTTTCAGCGCTCATAAATTAACCCATATCTTTAGAAAATTGTTTTGTGCATCGCTTTTGATACTATCGTCGAAAAGCCATCTACAATCCACTACACGTCAACAAAATAATGACTTTGGTGAACAACGACTAAAAATAACTTGACTGCAAAATAATAAAAGCGTCGACAGCCTCTGTTGTCGAGGGGTTAGGCTCTCGACTAGTAAATCTGAAGGTCCCGGGTTCAAATTTTATTTGATTTATGTATTTTGTTACGTTATTAATTCTTTCAACGAAATAATATGAACTATATTTGCAGCACGTTCCGGAGTGAATACACTCTCTGGTCATATTTGTTGACCAGATCTGAATAGCCAGGTATAGACTGGGAGGCGAGATAGGTGAGGCGAGATAGGCGAGACAGAATAGTATATAACAAAATGGCAAAGGAAAGCAAGAGGATCATAAACAGGTCAAAATTCGAGCACGACCTACAGATCAGCAGAAAGCTGGCTGCCTGCCCGCATGGCAGCAGAGCGTTCTGGTCGCTTGCGGGCTCAATAGGTCGCAATTTCTGCAAACCCAGTCTGCCACCTCTTACCAGACCTGACGGCTCTCTAGCAAATACCGCTGCCAAAAAGGTTAACTTATTGGGCAAAATGTTCGCGGAAAACTCGACCCTCGATGATCAAAGTGCTACCCCGCTGTCGGTTCCTCATTGCGGTTTTCATATGAAAAAGCTGAAGATCCGGCATCGGGATGTTTCTAGTCTTACGAGGGTTTGATATTAATAAAGCTAGTGGGCCTGATGGAATACTTGCCCTGGTATTGCAGAGGTGCGCTGCAGAAATAGCTCCAGTTTTGACGAAGCTTTTCAAAATATCCCTGAAGTCTGGCTCTGTGCCCTCTGGTTGGAAAAAAGCGATCATTCACCCTATTTCAAAGAAGGGTGACCGCTCCAACCCAGCCAACTACCGCCCCATAGCGATCACATCAGTTCTGTCTAAGGTGATGGAACGTGTGATCAATGACAAACTGCTCACATACCTCGAGAAGAACAAAATTATTAACGATCGTCAATACGGATTCGGGCGGAACCGCTCGTGCGGTGATCTTCTTGCGTATGTGACGCATGTTTGGGGGCGGTGCCTAGAACGTTTTAGTGAGACCCAAACGGTTGCACTGGATATTTCCAAGGCCTTTGACCGGGTTTGGCACCGAGGGCTTGTCAACAAACTGCCTTCTTACGGACTTCCCGCATCCTTGTGTACGTGGATTGCCGAATTTTTGAGGGAGAGGTCGATTCAGGCGGTTGCTGATGGTTTCACCTCTTCCTCGCATTTGATAAATGCTGACGTCCCACAGGGATCGGTTCTATCACCGACTTTGTTTCTGTTGCACATCAATGACCTCTAGTCATGTGCACCGATCCATTGTTACGCGAATGACAGTACAGTCCATGATAGCTTTTTGTTTGACAAGCCCCCAAAGGGCACACAAACTCCAGGAGCTCGGAGGGCTTTGAAGCAAAGAATGGACGGTTACCTCGAGAGTGTTTTCTCTTGGGGTAAGAATAACCTCGTCTAATTTAATGTTTCAAAGACCCAATCATGTTTGATAACGTCTAAAAGGGATCGAAATGAAAATCTAGTCTCCTTCAACGAAAGCTATCTTCCGAACAGGACCTCCATCGATATGCTTGGTGTAACTCTAAGTGACCAGCTCAGGTACGGGGGCTCCATCGAAACCAGCGTCAAGTTAGCCTCTCAGAAACTGGGCGTACTGTACAGGGCCCGCAGATACTTTAATAGTACACAACTGCTAACCCTGTACAAATCGCAAGTGCGCCCCACGGTTGAATTTGGCAGCCACCTCTGGTTCGGAGCTCAAAAATACCTAAAAAAAACTCTTGACTATGTGCAGAAACGGGCGGTCCGTTTGATAGATTCTCCCATCTTAACAGACGGACTGCAATCTTTAGAGCACAGACGTCTGCTGTGTGCTGTCGTTGTTCTACCGGTATTACAATGGAAGATGCTCCGAGGAACTAGCATCGTTGATCCCCTCGGCACCGTTGCATAGTCGGGAAACACGCCAAACATGCGCCCAACATTCGTACACGGTCGACATTAGTCACATGAGAACGGGTCGTTTCTATGACTCGTTCTTGAGTTCAACAGCTCGGATGTGGAACGATTTGCCGGCCTCTGTGTTTCCTCCCTCTTACAACATGGGTCTCTTCAAGACCCGTGTACACTCCTTCCTTTCCTCAAAAAGACCCTCCACACAGCATCTTCAAAGATGACATAGGCCCTGAGGGAAGTTATTTTCCTCAGGGCCTCCTGTGTGGAGTTAATGTAAAAAAAGGTAAACCCTACGTCATCGAGTACACGGATGAAACTACTTTGTAGTGATAATGGACATTTAGAAAACCTTAAGAAAGCTGGTCTGCCGGTGCGCCTCTTGGCAGGAGCCGCGCAGTCATTGAAATAAAAATAATGATAAAGATATTAAAAATATAATTTTTTAAATTAAAAAAAATTTAAAACTTTAAAAGATCGTACACAAAAAACTGCCAAGTTGCTGGTCGGCAAACCAAGAAAGTCATAATGGGATGATCCGGACTACAGGTTTTCGTTAGTTTCGATCTTGTATTCAATGTAATTGATGCAGCAGGGCAAGCGAAACCGATATGAAACGGACGGGGTTCGGAAATTTCCGTCGTTTTTCGGACGAACGCAGCTCTTATGGCGACGGTGCGGTGGTTGTTCGAACTTCCAACCACTATGGACTATTAGGTTATCTTAAAAAGACTTATATTATTATAAATTTGTTTAATAATATGGGCACGCGTTGACGGCGAAGGGCTCCGCGGCCAGTTTCCAGTAAGTTGTTTCGCGTCGAAAGGCTCTCCCGTCCGATAAGTACACTCGGAACACTCAAAATTTATTTTTTATGATTATAACTTATTTTATTTAAAATCTAAGTTTTTAAAACCATATTCAAATAAAAATAATAATAAAGATATTGAATATATTTTTTTAAATAAAAAAAATTATTTAATTAAAAAATGGGGTTCGGAAATTTCCGTCGTTTTTCGGATGAACGCAGCTCTTACGGCGACAGTGGGTTGGTTTTTCGAACTTCCAACTACTATGGACTATTAGGCAACCTTAAAAGGACTATTATTATTATAAGTTTGTACAAAAATATTAACACGCGACAGCGGTGAGGGGCACCGTGGCAGATTTCGTAAGTGGTTTGGCGTCGAAAGGCTTGCCTGACGGATGGGTACACTCGGAACTCTCAAATTATTATTTTTTATATTTTTCGCTTATTTTTTAAAAAAATGGCATTCAAAGTTTTTTAAAATATACTGAAATAAAAATAATAATAAAGATAAATGAAAAATTAAGAAAAAAAAAAACTTTAAAACATCGTACACAAAAAGCTGCCAGGCTGCTGGTCGGCAGACCAAGAAATACTTAAATGGAATGATCTGGACTATAGTTATTCATTGATTTCATTCGTGTACTCGATGACGTAAAATTTACAATTTTTTACCCCAATTTGATGCCGGCTGCCCGCGAACGTATCAGGCTGCCGGTTGGCAGACCTGATTTTTTCTCATTTTCTAATCGACCTTTATCATATGAGACCTTTCCCGTCCGTGTACTCGATGACGTAATTTTTTCGAAAAAAATCGCTGTCTATTTCCATGACTGCGCGGCTCCTGCCAAAAGGCGCACCGGCAGAGCAGCTTTTTTAAGGTTTTCTAAATGTTCATTATCACTACAAAGTAGTTTCATCCTTGTACTCGATGACGTAGGGTTTACCTATGTCGCCTCCCATTCTAGTACTTTCCTTCCTTCTTTTTACCCATCTCCGTTCCTCCTCAGTACCTTCAATATATTACTTATTTTGACTGAAAAATATTATACCCCAATTTCATAGTACACCACAATTGGGGATGCCACAGTATCACTGGCTCCAGACGGTCGGGAGCAGTACTCTTGTGCGGTATTAACGTAAAAAAAACGCTTGCGCAAATAATTTTCCAAATTTGTAATAGTCAATTGGCATTTTTGAGAACTTACAGAATTACTGTGCTATAAATTAATCTTTTATTTTTCATTCCTTTCAATTCGACACGAATGGAGAAAAATGTATTGTACTAAAGAAATAACAAGATTTATGTGATAAGAACCGGAGCTAATCAATTTGTCAAGGAAGTTTTCTATCCAGTAAAGGATTTACGACTGTTGATTAGGAGTAAGCGTCGATGCAACTCCACTGCCCTTTCCCTGCAATTATATTAAAAAAACTATATTCATTTTCACTACATAAGAGAAAATAATCTGAAACTTTAAGAAGGTTCTTTCATAATATATCGAATATGTCTAATCCTTCGAAGCTTTTTCTTTAATTAAAGAAACTAAATATATTTTAGATAAATGAAACAATTGAATTTTGTTTGAACCACTTTTATATTTGAGTAAATCCGACCGGTTTCAGAACCACCGTTCCTTCTTCAGGGCAAATGTATACATTTGCACTGAAGAAGGAATGGTTGTTCCAAATGTAACCAATTACGTTCAAGATATTGTCCATTGAACGAAGGAAGTAGTGTAAGAAGAATATACGACGCGAATGTGAATGGTAGAAGAAGTCGGGGATGCCCGAGGAAGACATGGCACGATCAAGTGAATCAGATACTTGAGTCGGGTCATGTCAAAAGTCAGAATAATAGAAGAGAATGTATGAGACGATGTATGAATGTGAGTGAGGCAAAGAGTGTGTGCCAAGACCGAGTTGTTTGGCGGTCCGTCCTCTCTGCCTACCCCTGCGGGGAAACGGCGTGATGGTTAGTTAGTTAGTTAGTTTATATTGTCCTGAGATCAACTTACAATATAATTCCACAAAACTGTTTCAACGGCTAAAAAGCAGCCTTAATATTATTTTTCCGGAGAAATTCTACTTTCCTGCATTCTTCACCTTCTTGGCTTTGAAGTCTTTCTAGTTGAAGCCATAAGATGTTAGTTTTCTTCATTTATTCCCATGAATTAAACCATGTTCCGTTATTCCGCTAAACGGCATTATTCAACGTCCTTTCACAAACCAAACTTTAAAATGCTGCTACAGGCCTAATTTTTTTTCTTTCTCATAATCTCTACTCTACCTTAAAAGATGCTTATTAATATGCCCAACATTATTGCATTAATAACTCAACATTCATAGTTGTGTTGGATACAACATTATTCCGGATAAGTGCTAAAATGTTGACTTTATTTACGATTGTCCTTCCACAGGCAATTTGTTTTTACAATTTATGCAATAGTGCAGAAAACTCGTTATAAATTTAAATCAAATAGAGTGTTTTTGAACTACAGTGGTAATTTAATTGGAAAAGAAAAAACACGTTTTCCTCTGTAAACAGACCAAAGTAACGAAATATAAAATCAATTACTCCAAGCATACAGTGCAATTTGCATGTCTCAAATTTCTCTGCCCAATATCTGTAAAAATTGCAAAATAAATAAAAAAGTTTGGTTTAAAAAGCCTTAAAAACTCAAAAGTAGAAATCCTAAATTTAATGATCCCTAGTGGTATCCATGAATTAAAATGTGACTACGCTACTAACATCAGACATACGGGAAGGGCATTCTAAACTAGATTCAAGGAACATATAAGATGTTATAATAATAAAAGCACTTTTTAAAAATTCGCAGAACATCTCTTATTTGGAGAGAAAAAAGGACTAACTTAGATGAAAATTAAAATTTACTGTCAAAATATTGAAATTAGATATGAGCGCATCAGCAGAATGCTGCCTGCTCATTATATAATAATAATAATAAAACCAATGTTCAAATATTCATTGTTTATAAAAACAATACACATGTGAGATCGACAACCATTTGTAACGTCTCATTTTTTCCTGCAGTCTCGTGCAACTCTATGCTCTACCCATCATCATAATTACGTAAAATGACTCCCTTTTCTGAGTTAAATCTATCGCAATGTGTTCAGTATTATCACCCTCCCCTAGGTAAAACCCTTTAATCGCACTCAAACCTCTGAAACGCCCCCTCGTTCAGTCGCTACACTCTTTATAAACTCCAATTTTTTTATGAAATTTCAATTCCAAATCGTTTTCCTAATATCTTTGCTTCATCTAGAATTGATAACAATAATTTTACATCATTTTATACATTTTAATTTTTCCCTCGCATTTTTTTCCTCGAATTTGACATTTTCGGCCGTCAGACGTAGTCATACTATAGATGAAAACTCCCCTAATAGCTTCTTTTAAATTTTCCTCACTTTCTATACAATTTTCGATAAAAATTTTTCCATCGTTGTTCACGTATATTTTTTTTTTACAATAAAAGGGCTCCAATACATTCGACATATAAGGTTTCCGATCTCCTAAATGCACCTAATGTTTATCCCCAACCGCGGGTTCACTGATGGCTTGCCCTCGTTTCGCCTTATGTTTATCATTGAGTTTATTCTCCTCTCGGTTCGGTGGGAATGAAAAGGTCATTAATTATCTCTTTAATTGCCGGGTGTAAAGGTCAATCTTTTGTTCCCGTTGGTGTACGCCTTCCCGTTTAGTGATTGGTTTGTTTAATTTATTATAGTTTTTGTTCCAATCTAATTGGCTGTCAAGATTTCAATGTTTGTTTTCGCGCCTCAGAAGGGTAATTCCTTGCGCCGTAACGATTTCAATACCATCTGTGATTTTTTTATCAACACTCATTTCAATTTGGATTATTATAGACCCCTACTGTCAATATGAACTCAATTTATTCTGATCCGATAGATTTATTTATTTATTTATTAATTTACGGACAACAGTCCATTAAAAACATAATAATAACACGAATAAAAAAATAAAATAAAACAGAGATGACAGTGAAGGGAGAGCACATAAAAATTAATAGCAATGACAATATAAAATATAAAAAGTACATATAGAGACACTACAAGTCAAAGCATGAAGAAGCATTTAAATATTGCGTAACGACTGCCGAAAGTCATTTAGTTTTACACCAAAAAAATCAATGCTTTGACTTGCGTTGACAAGTCTCGACATTCTGGATAAGGGATAATGGTATCCGTAATTAGTAGAATGTTGATTGAGGAACAGCAATTCATTATTTCGAAGACTACGGGAAGGGATGTTAAACTGGATGAGTTGTAACAATGCAGGTGTATCTGTAATACTGTTGATAATTTTAAATATGTAAATTAGATCAGAGTCCTTTCTACGTTTTTCTAAAGAAGGCATGTTTAAAATGTGTCCAATTTCATCATATGAGTACTTGCCTCTTTCAAGACCCAACCTCCAAGCAATTCCTCTTAGGAAACGATGTTGTACGGATTCGATGTGACAAATGTGGACAGCGTAGAAAGGAGACCAAATGACACTAGCATATTCAAGGTGAGGGCGAACCAGCGAACAGTAAAGAGTTTTAAGTGTACTTATATGTTTGAAGTCAGAGGTAATTCTATGAATGAAGCCGAGTAGTTTAAGTGATTTATTTACGATATTATTTATGTGATTACGGAAAGAAAGTTTGCAGTCTAGAGTGACCCCAAGGTCCTTGATAGATGTGACAGTAGATAGACAAACACTATTTAGTTTATAATCAAACTGGATAGGTTTTTTGGTTCTATAAAAGGACAAAATTTTGCATTTATCAACATTAAGTTCCATGCAGTTAATTTTGCACCAATCGTTAAATGAATCAATATCAAGTTGAAATAGTAAACAGTCAAGGTGGGATTTAATAATCTTAAGAATCTTATTATCATCAGCAAATAGCCAGAAACGTGTGTGAGAAAAAACTTTTGTGATATCATTAATAAAAAGGTTAAAAAGAAGCGGGGCCAAATGAGCTCCTTGGGGAACGCCGGAAGTTACATCAATGTTAAAGGATTCAAAGTTATTTATTTTAACCCTTTGTTTTCTATCTGTCAAGTAAGAGTGAAAGAATGATAACAAAGGGTTTCTAATGCCATGAGAATACGGTGATTAACTTTGTCGAAGGCTTTGGAGAAGTCAGTGTATAGAACATCAACCTGAGTGTATCTTCTAAGGCTTTCACAATGGTACTTGTAAAGGAAAGTAAATTTTGAAAGTAGATGTCGTAAGTGTGTCCGTTTTATAAGTAATTGATATTTTAAAAAAAAAATAAAGTGGGAAGCTACGATATTTTCTTATTTTCACTGTTAATTAATGCAATACATCACAGGCGTCATTAAAAAAAGTTGAAATACTCCTTCAGAAGTTTGCTAACTTTATAAATATCTAGCTGGGTACCCGGCTTCGCTCAGGACAACATTCTAGATTGTTCTGGAATATTCCACAATGATGTTCTCGATTCTCTATTCCCGAACATTCCACAACATACTCCGCCACTCGTCCCAGAACTTTCTAGAGCTCTATCGAACCTTCTAGAACTTTCCGGAAAACTGTTCTATGAATTTCAAGAGGGCGAAACTTCCAGCGCTTATATCTTCAAAAGCACACCCTTTAGGTAAAAAGGGAACTGTCATCCTGGAGGGGGGATAGAGATCTACCACATCATATAACTCCCTCGATCGTACCGGGACTCGTTCCCGAGTTTTAGCGGAACGCACACTTTTATACACTTTCTTTTATAATGTATATTGATTAATAAACTGTACAAAACTATAGATTACTTAAATAATAATTAAAATTCAAATTCTGTTATTATCCATGAACTGTGAAGCAACCGGCCCAGGATGAATACGTAACGAAACTTGAATGTAACTTTCACAAAATTTGAATTTTGAAATTTGATCAAATTTTCGGTTCCATGACAGTTGATCCGGCGACATTTGGTCGCATTTTGAACGTAATTTGGTTTGATATTTTGACAGTTGTTACAAATTTAAAATCAGTCACTGATTTCCTCCATTCTTCGTAATTTTGTTTCTAAAGAATCTCCAGACTGTAAATTTGTATTTTCTCAATTCTAGTGGAAAAGTGTGAATTGTTGTCCCCTTCAGATTAACTACGTAAGTGTTTCATTCATGGCCCACGCTGGGAGCGGAGTATGCCTTAGTTAAGTTTACAATACACAGTGTAGTCTGTAGAATCTCCAGTTTGCAGTGTAAAACGAACAACAACGGGGAACAGTGAAGCCAGACTGGCAACAATAGAGAGCAGCTGTTGTCAGTAATATCTTATATTAATCTAGACGAGATTTTCGGGCTAACACAAAGGGGCATTAATGCCTCCCGCAGGGTGGAGAACTTTCACATACCTACTATCAAATATGTCATATTGTATTCAAATTGTATAAAAAATAATGATATTCCCAGAGGCAGTAGACTTGCGAGTTGTTTTATAAACATCATCAGATGTTTAACCACGAAAATGCTTCTTTTTTTTACTCAAAGAAAATGGGTTTACTTTGAAAAGTCATGGTAAACTTGGTCGAGATTCAGAGCAGGCTTCGTAAAAAAAAATTCGCACTCAATATCCTTTACAGGAATACGAATCAACGTGTTTCTACCGTTAACATTGGTTACTTTGTCGTTAAATTTATAAAATTCATGTTTCAAAGTTTTGTTCTTAGGATTAGATTGAAAATAAGGTATTTCAGTAGGAACGTAGAGAGAAACGCAATCAAAGCATACTAATCAGTCAATTTGATTAGACTGGTCAATGTTCGGCACATATCGTACATACACAAAGAGGGAACATTAAGGTGTGCTTGCAACCAAGTCTAGGCCACTGGTAAAAATATTGTATCTAAGAAATTTCAAGAGTTACACAATAATCATAATACGTCAGTATTTCAAGAGTTACACAATAATCATAATCACTATGCATGTAGACTAATTGAATAAAAATTTCTCACAAACTTCCCTACAAAATTATCTCGGAAACATCAAGATTTCTCTGAACAATTGTAAGCACAAGAGATTCGCGAAAAAAAGAAATCAAGGCGTTTTCTCTGATTGTAAATTTCTATGAACTTTGTGATTAATTATGCACTTTGCATTGCATGATTGTGCCAATTTAGAATGTAGCTGTAAAGTTTTAATTGGAATACTAATATAAAATACTGAATACCATTCTTGGACACGAAGGTCACGAAGTACTTAGGACCAAATATTATAATATTATTCCAGTCATAATTAAAACACAACATAAACAATCTAGCTTTCAAAAACAAATAGAAAAACTGGAGCATGTAAACAGGAAGAGAGTTCTCAAAAAAACAACCTGGAAAATAAAGAATAACACTTACCTTAAACACAACAGAATTAACTGAAGCCACACACTAAAATCTAATCTTTATTTACTTACTTTAAACTAGAGTAAAACAATAATAATATGTGGACGTCAGACTAGGTATAATACCAAGTGAGGTCTACATAATATTTATAATTTAAAAATTGAAAAATTTCAGAAATTTTAAATTAAAAAAAAAAAACACAGTCGGAGTTTGCATTATGGAGTTTGTCCATAGAATTAAAAATTCCCCGAGAATAACCAAAAAAAGTTATAGATTTTTGGATTCATTGTTGCGCAAGAAAAAAGTTTCTTGAAATTTTTTGAAAAATTTCTTGAATTTGTGTTTATTTACACGTGTATATGTATAAGGCATTTATGTTATTAAAAACTTTCTTGGAAGTTTTATTAAATTCACGCGGTAAAAGTCAATTGAAAAAGAATATGTTAGAGATTACCTGGCTTTTTCTGATTATAAAACTGAATAGAGAACCTGACATTATTAATGGATTAAAACTAAACCAAAAATAATACAAATAATATTTAGTATATTGAATTATATTATAGGAAAACATGATAAGAATCGCACATCACAATCACAAACGAAACTGTCAATTTGCCGGTAAAATTACGCGCATGGCGCTTACGCCAGTATCCCAAAATGTATTGTTGCCAGCTCTTTCGAATTTCAGTTGAAGACATTTTTTATTAGTAATAATTCGAAAAAAAGGCACTGTCATTATTCAATGTGTAACTTCAACGTTTAACGGTTGGGTATATTTTTTGATGAATAAGGCTGTGTATTTTGGTTTAACTTCAAGTATCGTACTGCGCAGTTTGATATAAGAGCAATCTACCTACATTGTGGAAGAAATGTAAACTTATTTTCAAAGCCGGAACACTTTTCAAATTCCACTTAATAATACTGGATTAATTCGCTAACAAAATGTATAATGTATATACATGTACGTACAGGTAATCAAGATCTTCACCTTTTGAATGTATGCAAATACCTGAGGTTTGGTTTGAGACGTGACCAGGAGGTATTATAATAATTGAAAACAAGGGTTGGCTGCACTGAGATATTTCCATTAACTCCGGCTGCGACCTTCCCCTGAAAGGGATGGTGACCTTAACCCTACATTATTCATTTTAGTTATCCCTTTCCCTTATTAGACCCTCAATTAATAATGATTACTGTGTAAGCCGAGTGCTTCATGACCGGTGTTTTAATTCCGCTGAAGCAACAAGTTTTTGTAATGATTTTTTTAATCTTCTATGAGAGGGATTTTCTTCTTTTCCACATTTTTGACCTAACTCTCTCTTTCTGTGTAAAACCAGCGAAATTCCTGCAATTTTCTTAAAATAAATTCCATTTGTCCAAAACGATAATAAATTTTAGAACGAATACATCTATCAAGGTAATTCACGTTTTGTAAAGGAACCAACTTTTTTCACATTGTCGTGGTTAGAATTTATTCCCGCATTTGAACAAATAAGTAGAACCTAAGCGTTATCACATTGACATTTATTAAATTGCTCATTGCTCTCAATATGTAACAATTATTGGGTTTTTCTTTTAATAAATTTTCTTGTGTTCCTCGTTTTTCCTAGATTTCCCATGGCAAATGTTTTTTAACTTTCTACCTATCTTATTATAAGCTAATATATATTGGCAAGACTTTGTTCTACGACAGTCCATTGCAAGATTTAACATGATTTATTTTTGGGGTATTAAGCCGTGTTGCGGCTTCCTTCTTTACCCAAATTTTTTACAGCGTTACAGTGGCCACCATCAGGGCGGAAGTACACAGATTGAGGTGACTTGTAAATTTATGTGTACAGAAGCGAAGGAAGCTCAACTAAAGAAATAATATCCCAAAATCACGATAATACTTTTTGTCCTGAAATCTAAAATCATAACAATCGCAAGATTGTTTGTCCTATCTACCTTTTGTTTTTGGGTTTTTAAGTTTTTTACTTTCCAATGTCATATTTGGGCATGCTTAATGTAAAGTAGGAGTGAATTAGTTAAATTAATGTGGTTTTTAGGCGTTTAGTTTTGGTATATCCATCAAGTACCCTATCCCAAGAACTATTAGGCTTAACACCGACTTCTTTATAATAAATATGTTGGGGTTTTTGAGGATTTCAATTACCTACAGGAATAAATTCAACGACTTCTGGAATAAAAAAATCAACTAATTAGTAACCCACCCTGATAGAAACATAATTTATTAAAGCAATCTTAAGTCACGCGACATGATATTATAAAGACAGTTAAAACACATTCATGCAAATTGTGTAACCTATGAATTATGCCTACTCAACATTTTGAATAATCTCGTTCACGGCTCGGGATAAGTAAAGACATTAAACACAGCGAAGTGATCAAAGTTAAAATAACTGATTTTATCTCAACAAGAAGTTGTGCGAGAAGAGAAACAGAGAAGCAATGACATATGCTTAATAAGGTAAAAGCGTCGCTGAGTATTGGGGCTTTAATGGGATCACCGACATTCTCATTACGCGGCTTGTTGGGAGAATACAGAATACATTAGACGAGGTACGTCACAGTAATTCCCATACACTGTCGTCCCCTCCGCGTTGTTGCTGATGTATTTTATGATACGTACTTCCCATGATTTTATGGCTATACCGTTTTTCGCTCATGTTCTTGTTAGTGCCCAAGTTGAAGGAAATGCGAAAACTTTGTAAGACCAGCGCGCATTGTGATGGAGCGGAAATTTAATGATGCGTTGTAAAATATTTGCAGACTGATTAAATTACTACGTGAGGTTCTGGAATGAAAAGTGTAAACAGCTAAAGAAAAATAGGTCAGTAGGATTCTGGTGCAAGTCCTGAAATTAAAATTAACGTGTTTTCTTTCTTACCAGAAATTAAAAATATTTTCGGATAATTTTTTCCGAAGAAAAACTCGATAGCTAATATATATACTTTTTTGATTATTTATTTCTATTCTCATTTAGATTTCAGATGTTTACAGTATTCATATATAATAATAAGTATATAAAAGTATATATAGCAATGTACAAAAAATATCAACAATAAGTTCAAAATTAGATTTATTTTGTGAACACCTCACTAAAAGAACATACATTTTCCAGGTTTTGAATGTTTTGTTGAAAAAGATATTGGCTCCACTGGGTCCCAGTGGAGCCAATATCTTTTTTGTCTGATTTGATTTTTCTGTCTCCAGATTTTCGATTGAGTTTTGCTAATATTGTCTTCATTTAATTAAAATATTATAATTTGAGGTTATACTCATAAAGTTAAAAATTGAAAATAAATTAATTTTTTTACAAAATTAAAATTAAAATGTAAATTGTATATTTTTTCGTCTTCCCCGACATAAATGCTCATTTTCGTAATAATAAAACTAAATTTAAATATTTCGTATTAATCGTGGAGTAAAACAAGTTCAATAAAATTGGTGTCCATGTATTAATTTTTTAAGTTTGAAAAACATTGTAGGTGTTGTGTGGACTTGATTATTCAATCTTTAAACAAAAGTGCTTAATTAATAATAATAATAATTAATAATCTCAATACGTCATTTTATAACCAAATGTAATATGAAAATAATTAAATAAATAAAATAAAAAATATGAAATAGTTTGCGTTCTAAAAAAGTATTGTTTTACGATATATCAGGTATTGTTCGATGGTACGAGGCTGCTAACTTAACCTTTCTCTCAAATACTACAACAAAGTCCGATACAAATGAATAATCGCATGTCATTAATTCGGCTTCAAGAAATCTTGTGCTGACTATTTCGTACTCCATTTAATTTGCTCGTCTAATTGTACTTTCATAATCAGAGAATTCCAAGCGTTGTGTGCAATTAAATGTGTTTAATCAGGTAGAGTCAAAGGAAACGGTTTCATGAGTGCTCCTGCATATAATTGTATACAAATGCTTCTATTTTCTTCGAATAGTCTCTTCTAGTGAAGCAGTCAAAATTAATTATGTTGGTAATGCTGAACGCTGAATCATTTATTTCAAAACAATTACGATTTGAACACATTAAAAGCTGGCGTTTCATTTATTCTTTATTAAAGATGCCTTATTACAGAAACACTGATAACCAATGACGTAATATATAACATAAAGACGCGTGGTGGAAACGTCAAAAGTGGTGAACCAAAGACAAGGCTTTGTTCGCCACTATTTGTCTTTGATTTCGTAGTTATAGCACTCGACTGTCGAGCGTCGTGTAAGGTAGTGTTCTGCTAGTAAGTAAATTGCATTAAAAAAGTGCCAAAATGTCCTGGCGTTTGATGAGAAAATGTTTACATTACACCGCAAATACTAGTAAAAGCCAAGGAATGACATTTCATTTGTAAATACACGCAAATAATTTATTATTATAAAAAATACAATTATTTTGATTGTTTACCGTATGACGGTAGGTCGTCTCATACAACATTCGGTATTCGTCTTAATGTAGGCAAGTAAGCGTAAGTAGAACATTCTACATCACACCCGTGATGTAGAATGTTGTATTCGGTGCAATATGAAAACGCCCGATCCTATATCTATGTCGTTCATACACATTATTTGGATGTCTACGTTTACCATGGATGAATAACTTTTGAATTAAGAATTTACTGAAATTTTCTTTCTTAAGTTTGTGAGACAATGGCGAGTCTGAATTTAATATATAAAACGTCATTGCTGATAACTGTTTTATGATACGACTTTATTATTTCAGATTTTGACATAAGCAGGTTTTACAGATAGATCATAGATAATAATACAATCATCTCTAGTTATGTGACACACATAAGAGTAGTGTTGTGACCGTATAAACAAATATTATGTCTTTTATTTTTAACTTTGAGTAAAACTTCAAATTGTAATTTTTTAATTAAATGGAGAAAATATTAACGAAAATCAATCGAAAATCTGAAAACAGAAAAATCAAAAAAAGATACGGTCACATCTCACAGGACTCGAACCCAGAACCTGCGCCTTGCCAGGCGGAGCTCTAGCAACTAATGTGTTTTATTGTCTTAGCGAAATATTAGCGTAAGTCACTCCTGAATACACTGACCCCCAAAATCTTACATATCCCTCATACATTTTCTTTCCCAGAGCTTCCTCTCCTTCCATTATCCCCAAAAATGACAAAGAGCCTGAGGGGAATTATTTTCCTCAGGGAGGCCCTGAGGAAAATGATTCCTTGAAAATTGAAAATAACACTGACAATTGAAATAAGATCTCATAGTTAGAGAGTTACCGAATACTTCCGTTGGAAACCAGCTACACGATTAATTAGAAAAGTTTTGAATTTATTTGCTCAGTAATATGATATTGGTGATGAAAATGATTATTTTAGTGAAGAAGAGCAAGGAGAAGTATTAAAGTTGTGTGTTAATATCGGTGTTCTTGGGTATACACGAGAGGGGTATTATAGTAAAATGATTGCGTTAGTCGGTCCCAGAGGACCATTAAGAATACTCAAATTGGCTCCTCACAAATGGGCTTTGTTGCAAATGTTTCAATTGAGTTCGATAATTTTATTCGTCTTTGAATTCCCTTGTATTTTTTTTATACATTGTTAGGAGCGGGCCCCCAAACATGTCCCAAGCTAGCTCTCAGGGGAGGCATGATTTACCCTCTATTCAGGTGGTGGGTCGCTCGAGGCTTCAGAAATTCCTTCGCATCTCAGTCGTCTGGCAGGATACTCCCCCTCTAGGAAACCCTCCTGCCGTAGCAGAATAATAACAGGATTGAGTTAACTAGTTTCATGTATTGCAAATTTAAAACACAGTACATAGGTCATTACAGTACAATTCAACACAAGAAATACATACTACACAATCCTAGCTATCGTGTTTATAACCTCAAGATCCCTAAACGAAACTCTCTGAGTGATGGCTTTGCGCGGGAGTTTACAGTCTATCGTTAAAGGACACAATCAAATGAGGAAACAATTGTACAGCTTACATGATGTTGGGGGTCTTCGTCTTCCGGCTTCCAGGGGGACCTCCCGAGTATAGGACAGAACCGAAGTTTACACAGGCATGGTGAAATATCAGCGCTAAACCCGTAGGTTATTGAATTAACATTGCAGGTTATATTTGAGTACAACTCGAGCGATAGCACGCCGGGCGCGAACAGTGGGAATCAACGCGCGGGCTTAACGTGTGCCCGAGGCGGCTCGCAATTCTCAACTGTTGGAAGGGATCGCGTGCGGGTGGGCGGATGGGATAGGAAGTAGGAAGCAGGGAACAGGGGGGGAGCAGGGTGTTGTGTAGTTTGCGGCGAATTAGGAGTTTGAATTCTTTGTCGTTTGGGCGTACCATAACACTTCCCCCCGCGCTTGGAAAAAAAGCGACGTGGCAATGGAGCTGTAGGGAAAAAAAAAACCCTCTTATGCTTCCATCGGGGTTTTTGAGAGATTCGTTGCTTGAGAGATTTCCTAGCTAGAACATACAGTTTTATGCTATAGTTTGGGTCACAATGTTTGTAGGGAATGGGTGGGGGTACATACAATGTTTGGAAAAGACAAATTTGGGAAAAGTACATGGTGTAAAACAACATACAAGGTTATGCAATTGAAAATAACAATACACATGGTTATGCAATTGAAAGAATGACAATACACATGGTTATGCAATTGAAAGAATGACAATACACATGGTTAAGCAATTGAAAGAATAACAATACATTTGTACAAGAGAAGAGAAAAAGTGTGTGATTCTAGGGTTTCATTGGTCTTGGAGCTAAGTTTGTGAAGCGTGGATTTGTTTGGTTTCGGAGAATTTCGAAGAAAAGGACGTGACTTCACGGATTCTAAGGATTACATTATCACTGTAATCAGACCCATTTGAGACAACGCTCAGGAGTACACTTGGGCCTTAGAAAACACTTGGTTTTGTCGAAGACGTCGAAGTTCACGAAGTGGAGACTGTGGTTGCTGTGCCGCGACTATGGTTACAGAGGTCATTGAAGAGAAGAATCCAGTATCTGCAGACATGCCAGTGCGAATCCTAAGTGTTATTATGGTAAACACGGATCGTATATAATGGTTATTGAAGCATAATGTAGCTCAAGATAACTTGTATTGGTGCGCATTCAGCGAATACTGGTGGGTCAAGGTAATGATGGTTTACACATGACGATATATGTGTCACTGCATGACAGAGCAAGAGACGACAAGGTTGGCATTGATAGCAAGAGTAAGAACAAACCTAAGAGCTAGCGTGCCCAAAAGGTAGTTTAGAGTGTCATAAAGTATAGTGGGACAACTCAGCTTGCTGTGGCACGACAAGACAACATACGTATGGGCGGTATGGTCTGTGCTTTCAGGAACAAATGCGTAGAAAATGGCAGCAGGAGAGACCTTGTAACCACAGCGCGTGCTGTCAGGAAGTGAAGCTCAGCTTGGCTGTTGGTGATGACATCCGCCTGGGCTTCTTTTTAAATCCGGGAGGAATTATTATTAGAGCAAAATTCTTGAAGTTTACCTGCCTAGGGACCAATGAAGAAAAGGTTTGGAGAGAAACAAAATGTGTCCAGATAATGAAATAACGAAATTTTAACCACCGACCCAGAGAGTGACGAAGAGAGATTCCTAACTAAATTGTGATTACATGAACATTTTCCTTTGCCAGGATGACTTGGCGTTTGCCTAGTGACAATATGTCTTGGTTAAAAAACAACCGGCCCTCTATGGCCTATGCTAACATGAGATGGTAACATTTTCGTAGAATTTCAAAGAACGAGACAAAGAATCGTGAACTAGTCACGGCAAAGGGAAACCAATTCATGAATAAAGGTTGTCAAAAGGAGACAGACGGTACGCCAAGTGCATATCGTACATATCCAACATTCATGAATGTGTTTCGTGGAATTGAGAAAAGAGAGAAAAAAACTGGTGAGACATATGCAGAGATTGAGGGGGAAAACCTGTAGATAACCGGACAGTTACCTATTCGAACTCCAAGTGAGGGCGAGATATGGTCAACGACAGATTTTACACTTCATAACATAAGTCTGAAACATGGGGAATGGGAGGAGGAGGGGAGAAGGGAGACGAGTTGCGAAACTTGCTAGAGACTGGACCAATTTCCGATTCAAACTCTATGTGAAAATGAAACATAATCAACCAGCAGATTTCCTGACTCTTTACATTTATCAAAAAGGATGAGGAGACATTTGAATACACATTATATCAAAGAGGCTAATCTTTCGCGTGTATTGGGCAAAAGATTAGGGGTCATTTTAAAAACTTCTACATGATTGTGAGAAAAGACAGACCCTTGCTCCAATTTCACAAACCTGGGGGTTTTCTTGTTCGTTCTCCAGACAACGAGTTAGGTGGTTTTTGTGCTCAATCGATTAACTCCCACAGCACTATGCCCCATAATTGACAGTGAAGCTGAAAACTAGTCCTTTTGGGATAGTAGATATTCCTGGGCTTCTTTCCTTTTTGCAAAGAAGTAAAAAAACAGGAAGTCCACGGGCATTGGCGTTGAATGACAACAAAGGGTTGTGGACTACATTTCGTAGATCGCACACAAAGGGTTTGATATTATTTCGTTCGCACGACTCATGGTAAGTGTTTTAACGTCTCCACGTATAGTGTACAAAATATGTAAGTACATACAAGATATAACTCAATTATAGACAGAAGTCAAAGAGTTTATACAATGCATCCTAAAGAAGATAGCAAAGCCGATATTATGTCGTTCACACGAATCACGGTAAGTATTGTTATTACGTCTCCACGTCTCGTGTACAGAGTTTATACACAGTTATACATAAAAGCGGTACTCATGACAAATAAATGACACACGACCGGAACAGGTTATACGAAAAGGGTGGTACTCATGGCAAATGAATGGCACACGACCAAAATAGAACGTACAAAGTGGTTCTCATGACAAATGAATGGCACACGACCAAAATAGAATGTACAAAATGGTTCTCATGACAAATGAATGGCACACGACCAAAATAGAATGTACAAAATGGTTCTCATGACAAATGAATGGCACACGACCAAAATAGAATGTACAAAATGGTTCTCATGACAAATGAATGGCACACGACCAGCTCAATAACATTTAGCTATGAGAAAAAAGTGATTATGACGAACTTCTCGTATCGCGGCAGGTATTTTAAGGATCCCTCCTATAATGGTGGATGTTCTAAGGATCTCTCCTATAATGTAACAGGGTTACGTTTAAATACAACACAATAAACGTTAACTATGCTTGTTTTAACACAGTTTATAAAGATTTGTTAGATTAACTAACTCCGTAGCCCAGGAGCGTACGATAGGATAACAAGGAGGTAAACAATTTAATGTCACTTCGTATGTTATAAAGGCGGGGTGATGACAGAGTACATTTCTGTTTACACCATGTGACAAACAAAGACAGACCTACATGGTTTTACATACTGTCTATTGTAGCAAACTTCAGTGGGGACAAATAAAAGGGACCAATTGTGGTTTTACATACCCTTTGTGTGGTTACAACATACCAGGTTATGTGCAATTTAGGTTGCAAATACTTGGTTAAATGGCGAAACAGGAGTTGAATGCCTATGTTTGTAAAACGATGATCAAACAAAACATTGATGATTTACGTTAAACTGCGGTTATTTATGTACGGAAATCAGGGCTGCCGTTAGGTTTTATTAACCTTTTCCGTAAGGGTTGAAGCATGTAATACAAGACATACATGTTGTGAAGAGGGACAAATCGAGGACTTCTTATAACAACAAAAGACCGAGTATTTGGTTTTACGTACTTTAGTTGAAACGAGTCCATGAGGATTTGTACAAGGATGGAAAGACCAATTTAAAGGCTTTTCCTTTATTTATATACATATGATTTCAAAATGGATGTGTCAAAATCCAATTTGTTAGCAAAGAGCTCGGGTAGGACGCCATCAATTTTTGACATTTGAGAAAAAATTGAAAACTACTATACACAAGGAATGTGATTATGTGAGTAACCACTTATCTTTACCATGATGGGTAAAATATGGAGCATGTTGAGATGGTTTACTAGTCCTGGGTCGTGATTTAACGCTTTGGAGTTTACCAAATCGATTCTAGAACGACGCTCCAGTATTTACAGAACATAAAAAGAAAAAAAATGAAGAGATTCCTTCCGATATGATGAAAAAAAAACAACAAACAAAAATGGTGAAAATTACAATATTGCATTACATGGCAAAGCGTGCCATGGCATGAACGTTGCGTAGTGTGAGGGGTTGAGAGGCAATGATTGGGTTCATGACTTCCCGAACACTGTCACTCGAGGGGTGTCTCTGCTCTAAAGTGATCAATTTTGGAACAGGTGAGAAAAAAGAAAGAAAAAAAATAAAAAAACGTGTGAGACAAAAATTACGGTGGTTGCCAATTCACGAACATGAACGGGGCAAACTGCACCGTGGATTGTACATAAATTTACAAAAATGATTTTTTAACAATATTCGTTTTATCAACGAAAGGGTGGGCATGTAATTGACACTTTACACGCCAGCCATTGTAAGACTTGGTGTGCTTACAAAAAGGTTGTGGTGATACACACTGGATCATTTTAAGTTTGCTGAGATAGTGGGGGCAGTTTTACTTGACTCCTCACTTCCAGATTTTGCGATATCCTTAATATGGTAATTACCAATGTGTTTTCCAGAGCAGTCAGACAAGGAGTACACTAGATCTGATATCTTTCTTAGAACTTTGGCCTTCACGAAACGTGGTGCCAGCTTGGCAGAGAAATACATGGCTCCTTGGGAAAGTGTGTTGTTCTTTCTCCAAACTATGTCTCCTGTATTGAAGGTGACATGTTTCCTACGTAGGTTGTATCTGTCCGCACTCTTTTGATGAGCCAGGAGCAAAGCATCAGTGACTTCACTGTAGATGGCCGACAGTTCTTCCAGACGATGGGCATAGTTCGCGGTAGGGTTGCTTGTGGTGGCAATTGACGTAGGAAAGTTTGTGTTCCTATGTAGAGAACCATGAACAACTTGTTCCATACCGTGTTTTAAGAAGAAAGGTGTGTAACCAGTGGCCAGATTAACAGTGTTGTTCATCGCAGCCTGAATTTTATCTAGGTTTTTACACCAAGTACGTTGATCTTTATCAACTAGAATAGCCAGAGCTGTGTTGATTGTTTGGTTATAACGTTCGACGGTGTTATTTTGTGGAGTATACAAGGTATTATAGTAAATATCCTTGATTCCGTATTTGGCAAGAAAATCTTTGAATTCTTGGGCAATAAATTGTTTTCCGTTATCAACAATTACGGTTCTGGGTGTTCCGTAAGGTATAAAAATGTGTTTTTCCAGAAGTTTGATGATGGCGGACGCGTTGGCTCTTTTTAAAGGAAAGATCCAACAGAATTTAGTGAAAACATCCACTACACTAAGTATGTGCATGTGTCCGGCATAACTTCGGGGAAAGGGTCCGACGAGGTCCATTGACAATGATTGTAGGGGTCTGTCGGCACGTTTGGGATTACCCATTAGGCCGGCAGGTGCTGCCGTGCTATGTTTATAGGCTTTACAAGTTTCACATTTAGAGATGTAATTGCGAATTTGCTTGAAGAGACCAGGCCAGTAATACTTCAAGGAGATCTTTTTATACGTCTTGAAATTTCCTGGGTGTATGGAGTCGGGAGCACTATGATTGTCAATAATTATTTGTTCTCTACTTTCGAGGGGAACGACAAGTTTCCACGAGTAATCTTCGAGGATGGATAGTGGTACCTTGCAATTACGGTATAGTTGTCCTTCTTTTATGATAAAATTAGGAAACTTTTGTTGGTTATTTTTACAACCTTCGAAGATTTTCAAGTACCATTCATCTTTTGTAGATGGAGGGGGGGCAATTGTGTCAACATTTAATGAAGCCAGTTCAATTCTTGAAAGGGCGTCGGGAACAATATTGTCCGCGCCTTTACGGTGAACAACATCAAAATTGTATTGAGACAAACGGGAGGACCAACGAGCGAGCCTACCGGAGGGATTACTTAAAGAGATCAACCATTTCAAACTACTATGGTCTGTAACTACAGTAAATTTGCTACCGTCTATGTAACCGCGGAAATGGTGAACAGAATCCAATACAGCCAATAACTCTTTCTCGGTAATTCCGTAGTTTTTCTCGTGTTTGTTTAATGTACGGGAAAAATACGCTACAGGGTGTTCGCCATCTGGGAATTCTTGAGTAAGGACTCCACCGATTCCTACATTGGAGGCATCCGTGTGGAGGGTAAAAGAGAGTGCAAAATCCGGGCAATTCAGAACGGGAGCTTTTTTAAGGGCATTTTTTAGAGTTGTAAACGCTTCTTCAGCTTCGACAGACCATCGGAAATTGCTGACACCTTTACGGATGCCGGTAATTTTATTTAAGGGGGCTGCGATAGTGGAAAAGTCTTTGATGAATCTCCTGTAGTAACCTGCAAGTCCAAGGAAACCTTTGACTTCCTTCGCGTTTTTGGGTCGGGGAAAATTTGCCATGGCTTCCACCTTAGCGGGGTCTGTTCTTAGACCTTTTTCGTCGATAATGAATCCCAAATAACGTAGACGGGACTTACAGAATTCAGACTTCTTCAAGTTGATGGTTAAACCAGCGAACTTGAGTTGTTGAAAAACTTTTTCCAGCATTAATAGGTGTTTTTCAAAGGTATCGCTGACGATGATGAGGTCGTCAAGGTAACAAAACAGGCTGTTATCGACTTCAGGACCGAAAAGTTTGTCCATCAGTCTTTGTAACTCGGCGGGGCTGTTTTTTAGACCAAAGGGTAATCTTTTAAAATGGAACATTCCCCTACCAGGTACAACGAAAGCAGTTTTTTCGCACGATTCTGCGTCCAAGGGTATTTGCCAAAACGCTTTGCTGAGATCGACAGAAGAGATGAACTTGGCGTTACGCAGCTTGTCTAAGGTTGCGTGAACGTGAGGTAAGGGATACGCATCAGCTTCCGTGCAAGAGTTTAAACGTCTACTGTCGAGACAGAAACGTGCAGAGCCGTCTTTTTTAGAAACCAAAAGAGTTGGGTTGGTCCATGCACTTCTGCTGGGAACCACCACACCCATTTTTAACATTTCATCAAGTTCGTTTTCTAAAAGTTTAAGTTTTTGGGGGGCTAAGTTGTAATAACGTTGCTTGATGGGTGGGCCATTGGTTTTGATATGGTGTTCAACCAAATTTGTCAAACCTAATCCACATTTTTCGAAAGATATTGACTCGAATTTATTGACCATTTCTTTTAGTTGGAGAGCCTGGTCCGTGCTTAAATTTTCGTGAGGTATTATTGTGCGGATCTCACTAATTTGAGCAGCAGTGGAGGTTTTGCCAAGAGTATTAAATACTTGGGGAGCAACATTGAATGCCTTCCAGAAGTCAACGCCAAGGATGAAATTCTGGGATATAGAGGGCACTATTAGAAAATTGATTGTAACTATTTTATTGTTACAATTAATTGGCAGGGCAAGGGCACCGATGACCGGTTGGGAAACATTATCCGCAGTCGTCAGGTGTGTTGATTGGGGCGAAATTCTAAAATCACTGTTAACAAAAGGCAGGTGAGCATTGTTGCCAAGACAGCTGACAGATGCACCACTATCAAGTAATCCGGAAAAGGGCACATTGTTAACAGAGAAAAAAGCGTAGGGTCTCCCATCTTTAGCTTGTTTGCAACAAACCGAAGAAACATTTAAGGTCTGGTTAAAATACTTAATGTGTGCTAACCAATCAGTCCATTCTTTAGACCTTGGTTCAGAATGGGTGCCTGAGAGGTTATTATTTAGTTTTTTGGCCTCTTCATGTAGAAATTTGGTGGGGGCTTGGAGAAATCCACCTGAGGTCTGACATCGCTTGGGTTTTGTAACCTTTCCATGTTGTGCCTTGATTTCTTGAAAATGTTGCGCAGTTCGTCGCTTGGAGGAGAGCGGTCCCTAGAGTGATGCCTCTTGAAAGTTCGGGGTTCCTTAGATTCCAGAAACCTTGCTTGCTTGAAACAAGTAGTGGCCAGATGGCCTACTTTTTTGCAAAAAGAGCACACTTTTTTGTTGTTGAATTCTGGTTTTAAACCAGACGAACGGCTTGGCACAACTACATTATTTGACACATTCTTTATGTTTTTCCTATCCTGGTACGATTCCAGAAGGAGACAGACTTCGTTTAGCTGGGCTAGGGATGCAATTTTCTGTGAGGTAATGATGTTCTCGTATTTGCTTAAAAGGCCATCAGTTATGACTGGTAATAGTTCAGCTTCCGAAACGGGATGTGAAAGCTTGATGTTAATGGATTCAGCCCTTTCTATGAATGTTGCTACAGGTTCATTTACTAGCTGTTTAATAGATAGTAAAGATAATTTGATCCGGTGCTGGGCTTCCGTTTTTCCGAAGCTCGAGATTAGGGCAGATCTGAGTTTATTCCAATCTTTGCATTTAGTTTTTTGAATGCGGTGCCAGGGTATCAATTCTGGGGAGATGAGTTCTATGAAGTTTTTTCGTAGAATCTTGAATGGGATATTTTTGATTGTAGCCGTTTCTTCAATACGGTCAATGAAATCCAGTACATCGGAGACGCCATTATATTTGATTTTCCACGAGGATAAATCGTAGGTTTTATCTTGTGTCAAGGTGGGTGCGATGTCCTGTTTTATCATTACTTGTGGCATAGGTTCTTCGTTAGGAACAAGATTATTCAAAACTTGCGTAGCCGAGCGTGAATTATTTTCGCTTGAGGGGGCGAGGTTTATTCTCTTAATGTACTTTTTGTTGAATAAAAGTGCATAAGCCTTTAATGTAGGTTTAGATTTGCTTGATGGCGAGAGTCCTCTATCCCTTAAAGCAGTTTGTAAGTGAGCTTTGGATAAGTTGTGCACGTTGGGAATGATGCCCAAATTGGATGATGCCATAGCTTGATTGTTTTCCATTCTGAGTTTCCCAGGTGGTGAAAAAAATTGCCAGGGGTCTTCTTTAGCAAACGCAAAATTAATTTTGTGAGGCACTTTTCACTTGGTAATCACTGGTTGGTATTTCTAAAATAGTTATAGAAAACTGTATTCCATACTACAATTTGGTATATATGACACCAGAATCTTTGTCAAAGGAAGGCACAAGAAAAATTTTTTGCGTGGAAAGACCTAAGTAGTAAAGGTTTTTGTGTTTCACTGACCACTTTGAGAAAACTTGTGAAATTCACAAGTATTTATTTTTTTTCCAAAAAATTTTGCCAGGACTGACCTTTAGAAAACGGGTTTTTTATTTTTCACAAACCACTTTGCACTGAGAAAGGCACTAAAATTCACAAAAGGCACTCTTCTGGCAAATAAGGACAAACTTCCGGATGAAAATAACTGCATATGGGATTTGTTACGAAACCACATTAAAATTATTTTATTTTTTCATGGAACCAATCATTGGTTTTATTATTATTTCACTTTTTTTATGTAAGGAAAAAAAACAATTCACTTTACACTTATGCTGAAAAAAATGCGGTACCTATAACGTAGAATGTGGAAAGAAAGTCATTATTTTGTCCATTTGGTGAAATATACGTGGTACTAATTTGACAGACACAACAAGTGGGCCGATCGGTATATTGTGCAAGAAAAACGTGAGTGTGAGATTTTTTAATTAAAGAATCCACAAGGTAATTGGAATTCCAAAACCAAATTTACAATAGCGATCTCCATTGCTTCCGACCTTAGTGACAGAAGGGCGATTTTATTATTCAAAACACTGCATAGTGACAGGGAATTGTTCTGCCTGATTCAAACAGATTTTTTGCCGTTGGAGTTTGGCGCGATAAACGCACTTTTGTGCTTCGATGCGCGTGGGTGCGCGCGCAACTCAGAGATTAGGTATGTATTTACCGCGTGAAACATCGGGCCGTTGATTTGGCGCGAATTACTGTTGCTCGTCCGCTGCTTTGTGAACAAAGGGGTCGGCGCGTGCGCAGTCAGATTCGCGGTTTAAATGCTGCCGTCTTTCTGGTTGATACAAAATGGCCATGTTTTCAACTTTGACGCAATTTTTTTATAATTGCAATCAAATCTGCGTTATGGACTTAACTTGCACATGGATTTCTGTGGTTTCCCACAGAATTCATTATTCACTGGGTATAAAACACCAAGACACAGTACAATCAATGTTTACAAACAGTTCCTATGCGGGGAAGATTTCGACAGGGAGCACTCCGTAAGGCGACTGAGACAATGGCAAAAATGAAAAAAAAAATTCTGGGCCCCACTATGGACGCCAGTGTTAGGAGCGGGCCCCCAAACATGTCCCAAGCTAGCTCTCAGGGGAGGCATGATTTACCCTCTATTCAGGTGGTGGGTCGCTCGAGGCTTCAGAAATTCCTTCGCATCTCAGTCGTCTGGCAGGATACTCCCCCTCTAGGAAACCCTCCTGCCGTAGCAGAATAATAACAGGATTGAGTTAACTAGTTTCATGTATTGCAAATTTAAAACACAGTACATAGGTCATTACAGTACAATTCAACACAAGAAATACATACTACACAATCCTAGCTATCGTGTTTATAACCTCAAGATCCCTAAACGAAACTCTCTGAGTGATGGCTTTGCGCGGGAGTTTACAGTCTATCGTTAAAGGACACAATCAAATGAGGAAACAATTGTACAGCTTACATGATGTTGGGGGTCTTCGTCTTCCGGCTTCCAGGGGGACCTCCCGAGTTTAGGACAGAACCGAAGTTTACACAGGCATGGTGAAATATCAGCGCTAAACCCGTAGGTTATTGAATTAACATTGCAGGTTATATTTGAGTACAACTCGAGCGATAGCACGCCGGGCGCGAACAGTGGGAATCAACGCGCGGGCTTAACGTGTGCCCGAGGCGGCTCGCAATTCTCAACTGTTGGAAGGGATCGCGTGCGAGTGGGCGGATGGGATAGGAAGTAGGAAGCAGGGAACAGGGGGGGAGCAGGGTGTTGTGTAGTTTGCGGCGAATTAGGAGTTTGAATTCTTTGTCGTTTGGGCGTACCATAACAACATCCATTAGATTTGAGTAATTGTTACAGTAATTTATTGTGTCTGCTATCTGCTAGACTAGACTAAAAACTTAATTACACGATTCTATATAGATAATAAGAAAACTTAATTATACGAATAGGGTGGTTCGTACAAAATCTACGAGACACGTTTTGTTTTTAAATTGTTCAACAGTTTAAAAAAAATGTAATTGAAAATGAGGTTAAAGCATTTTTTTTTGTATTACGATGGTAATAATACGTTTCGTGAAGTATTTTTAATGCATTATCATGATTGGATAATTTCCGATGAATATGAGTGCGTAGTTCGTTGGTTCGTCTCTGGAGGCCTGAAGTCGTTTGTAAAGCGAGTTTCTTGGGTGAAATCTTTTGTTACAAAACAAGGGGTTGTTCGCACGAGAGATTTTGAGGTTAGAATCGTAATGAAACACTTGTGTTCATTTACTGCGTTTAAAAGTTTAAATATACTAACAATAACGTGAAATGAATTTTGATGCTGTCTGCAAGGCTTTTAGAAAAGGAATGGAGGAGTTTTAGAAATAAATTAATAACAAAAGTCTCAGAATAAGTGTCAATTTGCTTCTAGTAAAATCATAGACAAAATATTACAAAGGCAAATTTGTTACAGAATATTGAAATAAAATGTGACATAGACATTAAATTAAAAGAAAAGAATCCATTGACGAAAATGAATGCAGATGAATATAAATATAAATGACAGATAGAAAATTAGGTTAAATATTTAAAAAATAGGACGACACAACACTCAACAATGATAACTAATAAAATAATTGGATAAGTGGTTACTTTCTTATAAGTAAAATTTTTCTTATTTTTTTGCCATTTCTATTAATGTATATATGTGCTCTCCTACGCAATCTTTCCCATTAGTGTGTTTTTAGGTATACATAATATATAAATAATAATTGTATATTTTCGATTTAAGTTATAAATTTTGCAAAATTATGTATAATCGTTGAGGAAGAGCATTAAAGCTTAACGAGGTTAAAAGCCAGAGAAAATAATCGCTTTTTATATTTACGAGTACTTTCGGAAGCGCTTTATTTTCATAGGATATCGGCATTACCATATTCAAACTGATTGAAAATATTATGTTTACGTATCCGTAATGTTTACTATAAAACTAGTTTTAATCAGACGAATAATATTGCAAGCTGCAAAGTTAAAACGCTTTATCTTTAAAATCGTTTTAGATAATTAATCATTTACTTTGCAAACATCCCTTATTTTGCTTCCTATTCGCCCACTTGACCAATCGTATGCGGCTACAGAAAATCAACTCTCCACATCAGGTTTACAGGCAAGGGCGCTTCCTGTACTGCTATGTGTAATGAACTGCTTAGGTATTATGTGGTAACCTAGATATTAGTTTGAGGTGTAATTCACAGATGGCTCTTGTAAAAGTAAGGTAGAGCTGTCGAGACGCAGAGATTCAGGGAAAGATATTATAAATACTATTGCTACCAAGGTCAGGGTCCATAATTATTACTACCTACCGTCTGCTAATTTGAAATGAAATGTCTGCTATATAAAGTCCACAGTGTTTTTCCCCACTGGGAGTTACGACAAACTGGCGCAGCCAGTAAGCTCAGAACCTAGGCTCCCGAAAGATTAGAATTTTTTTACCAATTTAATCTTTAGAAATTGATGTACAACCCGTGGTTAATCTGTAATATGCGGAATAATTTGTCATACATATTAGGTGTCCGGGGGTAAAGTGCACTAACTTCTGGAGGCGATTCTATGAGATAGCAATCAGTTAAAAGTAAATAACTTTCTTTAGATAAATAAATAGATTTAGTGTTCAGGTAAAAAGATGTATGGACAAAAAGATTATATGGACAAAAAACTTCTTCGCAAAAATATTATATTTAGGGAAAAAAAATGTCATTTCGAAATGATGCCTAGGAAGTTATTAATATGCTAACGTCTGAACGGCTGAAATTTAAGAATCCGACTTCGAATACATCTTTGACGCCGTACCTTATGCAAAACCATCTTCGTACTTGAAGTTTATTAAAAAGCGGTCTTTGTAATAGAACCGAATTCAAGCAAGTAGCCAATAATGACAAAATATGGCGCAACTTACTTTAACAGATCGCGTGATTAGCATCCCCAGGCAGGTGTAGATACTACGGATTTGTAATTTGCAATATGATTATTATTGTAACTGGCAGTTGTGAATAATAATACCACGCGGCTATATATTACATATAACGCCTTCGCCTGTCGCGGTAACTTTGTCCCGGTGACTAGCTGTCACTGGATTACAGTGGATCCGAGAAACCGGCTATTTTTGGAACCAGTTCCTATCGGATTTATAAAATGGTCAACAACACTCAAACTGGACGAAACCGATCTAAAAGCCGCCCACAGGGTCTAGCAGAAAAAAAAATATTACGAAGTCTGTTTAAACAAGAATTTTGTTTAAAATTTGTTTTGAATTGATCCCCCAGGATAGGCACAGTAGGACAAAATAGCATTTGGAGCGAGCAGGTACATTACATTAAATCTTATTTCGCAAATTCGGGCAATAAATATTATGGCTAATTAATTTATACAAAAATGCATCTACGAGATGCTTTCGTAAGTACAATGAATAAATTTTAATGTATAAAGCTGGATAATTATTAAACGTATTTTTTTTAAATTGCTTATGTATTATTAATGTGCAAATTATACAATGGAGACCAAACAACTGACCTAACAGATGACTCCGTATGTAGGCGCTTCTACTAATCTAATTTTACATTTTAATAGCTTTACTGCATATCGTTCGCCCAAGCTCGCCATACATTCCCAATGAGGATGCATGGCTAGTATATACATGCTTGTATACCTAATTACCGATCGAAGATCGCGCACTTCACTACCGGAAACCCTGTACACCTAATCACCCCCACTCGGAGCACTTTGGGTGATATGGCTAGTGGCCAGAAATCTTAATGTAATACCAATTCATATTTCTGGTGAAACATTTTTTTTGCTCAAGTATTATAAATAATTAAAACCAGTTCTTCAAAATCGGTTTCAGAGACACTGAAGAAATTGCCCTATCCAAATAGGTATTCTATTCTCCCTGATGTAGCATTTCTTTCCCATCATAACTCATATTGACATTTTTTGAGGTCTACATAATTATTTAGACACGTTTTCACCACAGATCTCAAAACTAAATATGTATGGCCACACCCACCGCACCACCATGTTTCAACAAACGGAGGGGAAGAAATGTGGACGAACATAAATAATGTTTGTAGTAATGTTTGTGGTAATGTTTGGGATAATTTTTGTGGAAATGTTTGGAATAATGTTCGTGGTTATGTTTTTGATAATTTTGATATATTTTTTGGGTAGACGGTCACAAAAGACTCCGCTTAATACTATTAAATATATTTCCAATGTTTTATTTGAATGCTGTTCCCAGAAATTATCGAGTTAACATCACTCGAATAACTTCTTTCGCAGAGATTTCGAGGCGGAGATAAAAAAAGATATTAATGTAGCAGGTATTTTAGACTTTAGTCCTACAAAGATTCAGTAATAAAACCCTGAAACGTGCCATTAATATGCCGTAAAGGTTTCATCTTTTGATTTCTCGCTTCGAAAAATGCGTTTATGGATATTTTTATGGGGAGGCTTTTAGTAGTACCATTAAACGAATCGCCCCGGGGTACTTCAATATATCACATCTGTGATAGCTTTCACTTGACATAACAGGTGGCACTAGTTTTACATGAAAAAATATAAACAGTACCAAACGTAATAATTGCGATCGTGGGTTTGTCTGTGATGTCACTCTGCTTCAATGAACCCGGATTTATTTTGAATGGAAGTGTCATTTTCAGAATTGGAATTGTTGTTTCAAAAGTAAGTAATAATTTAATAGAATATTATTAAATTTACCAAATTGGAACTGACGTGTCTGTTCGATGTTGTGTGTTGTGATTGTCCTATTTTATATTTAAATTCATTTAGCACTGAACTCTTTTATAGTTTGGCAAGTGTAGAAATTAAATAAATTGGAACTAAAAGTTTTCATTACTATGACAACACCGAATTATATGACGTTTCCTATGGATGTCATGTTATCGCATGTTACGGTTGATTTATTGTCTTAAATCTGAGTAGAAGATCGCTGATTTGATAATATTTGTATTCATTGTTTGCCTGAATTTAATTAAAATGAATAAACCATTACATAGTGATGCAAGAGGGGTTATTTTCTGCGTTTTTCAATGCTGCCTAGCCGAGTATCACGCGAAGAAGCTTCTGTCTGATTTAGAAGATGTTTACAAACGAACTGCAGAAATGACTGGTACGTAGTATAGTTTGTTTAATAAATTTCATTAGTATTACAAGATTTATGCCAATTTTCGAGCGGTAATAACAATTACAATCTGATTTGAGGTTATGTTAAAAAATTCGAATTTGACATTTCGATTTGACAGTTAATATGCGGCCACGGGAAAAAGGGAATAACTCAATAAAAAAATAATAATATGCAACTTCTTTAAACTCGCAGAAAAGTTACCTTTTCTCGTTTTCTCTTTTTTTCTTTCTAAGTGAATATTATCTAGTGTGTGTGTTTAAAACTACCTTCTATAATAATAATTTCAATGATGTTTTTCACACACAGGTAAATCTGAAACAACGGTAAGACGAATGGTCAAGGAAGGGGAAAAGGCAGATGGAAAATTTGAAACACCGGGAAAACGAAAAATGGGCATAATAATAATAATATGTAATAGCATAAGTGCTGATGATTGGAAAAATTTTTGCAAACACGTGATGAAAATTGAGGCAGAATATTATGCACGAGGCAGTACTATATATCGATGAACTGCGTTTAGATGAAGATGAAGATACGGAGGAAGAAGAATCACACGAGGACAAAGACAATAATTAGATGTCGGGTGTTGAATAAACAGACTTAAATTTTTTAAGTACCTACGTTTTTATATTGAAATAAACGCCCACTTAAAACTTGTTTTGTTTTATTTTGCTTCTATTAAATTATAGTTTTTTGTGCAAATTTTTTGAAAATACAAATACGCTATGAAATATGCATTTTGCCAGAAGTGTTTTTTTAAAACATACATTCTTTGTCTTATGAGCCATCTTGGTGTTGCCATATAAAACTATAAAACGATCGCAGCGCCATAATTTATTTTCTACACTTAATTGCCAAACTGTACTTATCATTTATTCTCATCTCGATGTGTAGAGCCTCTTACCTTAAACTTTCGTGTCTATGCCACCTCTTACTAAAATATTGCTATGAATTGTCTGTCTATAATCTATTTTGTCTGTGGCCGCGTAAAAATTTCTATTTCAATGTTTATAAAATGGCTTGATGTCATTTCGCTTGTCATTCTTTTTCCTAAACTCTGCTTGTTTCCCTTGAAATCAAGTCGTCTTTCGCTTCTGCTTAACTTTAATTAGTCTAAATTATTGTCGCCAGCAAGTGCTCAGACCAAAATCTCTCTGTAAAATTATTCAACAGAATAAACAGTTACAAATATCCAGTACAAAACACAAGTGTTTTTACTACACAAAGGATAACCTCAAATCACCTCAAACTCTCTCATCTCACTGTACGGTTCCTCGGTGTGGAACAGAAGGAAGTCTATAAGGCAGCTCAACTTACACCCTGACTGCAGACTATCTGGAGACCATATTCTGGACCCTGTGCATGGTCCTTCGAGCCAGAAGAATTCAGACAAGTGATGAAGTATACTGCCTGCACATTTCTTGAATATTTTTTCTATATACTTCTGTAGCAATTCTCTAAAGGTGTCTCAGTTCTGAAGTGTTCTTAACATAATTTTCAACTTCACAAAATTCCTCACTTATTCGAATGAGAATCGGACATTGTTCCGTTCCTTCTCACCTTTTTAAAATTCACGTCCTTGACTCCCCAGATTGTACATTCTGTAGTCTAGATGTGGGAACTTTAGATCACATATTTTTTGGTTGTCCCTTTCTGAATAAATATCCTCTCTTCTTTTAAGCTTTTTATTATCTAAAATTGCCCCCCCCCCCTCCATGCAACATCTCATCTTTTCTGAGGCTGAACTCGACTTCAATATTCCATATTATTCTGAAATTTGCTCATTTAAAAAATTAATGTATTAATTCACCTTTCCTTTCTCTGTAATTTAAAATGATGGCCTAGAATACCCTTGAAGGATGAAAGCCAGAAATTTATTGGAAAAAAATTCAACAATTATATTATCCTATCCCATGATTTTTCATGGGTATTCGCTGGTTAAACGATATAATTTCGGTTGTGAAGCAACCGAACCAAAGTATTCCCGAAATATTTCATTATTAGAAAAAAACATACAGGGTGTCCCAAAAAAAAGTTGATATTTAGTGGATCGATTTTAAAAAAGTAAGGGTTCTATCGAAAAAATGTTTATTAAATACTAAAATACACAATTTGGGAATTTATTTCTGAAAAATAATATCGTCCAAATGTAAATCATCACGTTCGCGGCATTAATTTAATAAGAAGAGTAAAATTTCTTATGATGGTTCACCAGGTAGGCTTCGTGATGGCTGCCATTTCGTGACGGATATTTTCTTTTAATTGCATCAGGGAAGTCGGATTTTTGGCGTACACTTTAGATTTGAGATAACCATACAGGAAAAAGTCCATAGGGGTTAGGTCAGGAGCACGAGGAGGCCAATTTATGTCACCTCTCCTGGAGATCAATTTGCCAGGGAAAATTTCACGAACTCATGGCAGAGACGTATTGGACGTGTGTAATGTTGCTCCGTCTTGCTGGAACCACGTTCTTTGGTTATAGCAGAAAGTTTGTAGGGGTGCAGCATTAGGTCTGTGCAAAATGCTGTGTAACGATGGTCTATGCATATTTAAAGCACTTCCGAATCGAAAAGTTTGAGTCGTCACAAAAAGACTGATAAACACTCTCTACGTTTTCTACCATTCTCGATGACCTTGGTCGCCCTGATTTTGGTTTTGCCAGCGTTGTACCGATCTTTTCAAACTTTTTGACCCATTTTCGAATGAGAGGAATGCTTGGCGCATCATTGAATTGACGAAAACCTAAAATATCGTAGAATCTTCTATGCGCTACAGTCGCCGAATCACCATTTTTGTAAAACTCACGCACGCACAACGCGCGGTCGCTTCCGAGAAATGCTTTATAGCGACTAAATTCCCAAGAGCCAGACTACTGATTGACATACCCCCCGCGCCCCTCGGAAAAGTTGCGTTCACACAGAAAGCAAAACAAGTATTAACTTTCTTTTGGGACACCCTATACTTACCACAGTTGGTGTTGTAATTTTACAAACACAAAAAAAATGAATTGATAACTTCCAACGATCATATTATATCCTTTCTCCTTCTCTCTCCATTCGCATCATATTACCGAAATGAAACAAAATCCTCATTGACTCCAGCACGATTGTGTACGACCATTTATTTCATCTCCCAAAAAATCTCCCTTTTCCTGACACGTTGTATAAAAGTAACAATGAATACTGAGATGGTATTAAAATTTGGAAAACAATATAAATCAGGTTAATGTACTAAGTTACTTGTTTATTAAATCTTTAAAATCAAAAACGAAAATCACTTGTGGAAGCCAGTTTTCATATCACTGAAATTTACCGTTGAGTCGGTTTCTTTATTGTCGTGGCAATAAAAAAAAACTGGAGAGTATTTATTTGTAAAATCGTAAATGTATATTTTGTTGTTTTGTTCTTTACTTTGTAACATTTTATCAGCGACACATTGTCAAATTGGGTAACGGTTCAACAATGCTTTTGTGACGTGAATTATCTCGTTAAAATGTTTTTTAATCGAGTTACCTGTTTTTCTCTGGAGTTTAAAAAAGGGAATTAAGGGGAGGCTCTGGTGTTTCCCGTGACTCAACTGACAGCTAGCAAGTAAATTGCAGAGTCAATTCATCAGTGTTTTAAAACGGAATACATTTATCGAGAGATAAATCCATGTCAAATAGTTTAATTTTTCCAAACGTGGTACAATGATGACACAAAATGATGGATGTAGAAAAAAAAACGAAATGTAAGTGAGATAAATCGTTTTTTTTTTCTATTTTGACAAAGACTTGGTGAGTTTATAAATCCGTCAAAAATATTGTCCAGATATTTAATTTTTAAGTGGAATTAAGCAGGCAGATTTACACAACCTCTTATTCTTGTGAAAAATCATGAAGCAGCTCTTGATTAGTACAGTTCGTTTAGGGCTGTAAATATTTACTTTTCTTTAATAAGTCAGGTACGCTTCCTAGGTCATAAATATGTTTGGTAACAATAAATTATCGTGAAAACAAGCTCATGGGTCCAAATGTTTAAATTCCTTTCAAATTTTTTCAAGTGATGGTGTATTTTCACATACTTGTATTTTTCATTTTTTACATTATTTCCACACACGAGGAAAATAATTTCCCTCAGGGCCTACGTCATCTTAGGGGATGATGTGTGGAGGGTTTTTTTTAAGGAAAGGAAATATTGAAAAAATTTATCGTCAACAAAAATAATAATAATGCCACCACCACAATTTTTTTTTGAGAATTAAATTAATTAATTAATTTAATTTGATATTGTTTATAATATACTGGTTTATACAAAGTGATCTGTTATTCATTATATAAAAAAAAATGATTAATTTTTCTCAAAATTATTTCGTACAAACTTTGATTCTTAATCATTCATACAGAGAATACTCTTGGTATTACAAATTGTTCTGTGAATATTACAGGATTAGGTTCTGCAAAACAAAGTTTAAATTAGTTATTTTACTGTTACATGTGCATTTCTGCTGTTTTATTTTTATTTTTCAGAGTCATCTCTTTATGATTATTACCGTATCACATCAGCTGTATTGTTTTCGTATATTCACATACCTACTTACGTGTATTATTTCTACTTTATAATTACAACTAAATTAAACAGTTATCCTCCTGCTTGCACTGCGCACTTATAATTTCAGATGTCGTTTTAACTAACTAAACTAACTAACTAACCATCACGCCGTTTCCCTGCAGGGGTAGGCAGAGAAGACGGACCGCCAAACAACTCGCTTTTAGTGTAAAAATGTAGCAATTTCGTGAATATCTCTGGATATAGAAACTTTTTTTTTGTTTTTGTTTTTGAAATAGTCATTTTACCCTTAAAAAGAGTGCTTTGTGATATGGTAACATTAATGATAATGCGATTTTTTGGCGGATGAGCCCTTTTTGGCGAATACATAAATAAACATAATATTATTTTTATTATTAATTTTTGGGGTGTTACACCGTGTTGTGCTACCTTCTTTTTAGCCAACGGTTTGGACAGCGTTACAGTGTCCATCATCGATCATTTAGATATGTGAAACCCTAAAAATAGTGCTTTGTGGTGTGGAAACATTGATGATAATACAATTTTTTGGCAAGTTAGCCTTTTTTGGCAAATAAATAAAACATTATTTTCGTTATTAATTTTTGAGGTGTTATGCCGTGTTGTGCTACCTCCTTTTTAGCCAACGTTTTGGACAGTGTTAATGTGTCCATCATCAGGGCAGATGTGTGACCCTGTATCCTGATGATAAACACTGTAACGCTGACCGAAATGTTGGCTGAAGAAGGAGGTATCGCAACACGGCATAATACCCCAAAAAATAATAACGAAAATCTTTTGGCCGTGAAAATATAAAATCATTTCCAAATACAACATTACATCATTTAAAACCTACACAATTCTCTAGAACTCCATTTTAAAAGAAACCCTTAAATTTTCTTGCCAGGGAATCATATTTTATTAGGTTGTCAAAAAAATGTTTGGGGTAAACCCAAGACGCCGAAAGTTGAGGGAAATTTCGTCAACTTTGGAGTGATTTTCGTATAAAGTTTACGAGGCTTCTTCATTCCGCATATAAAGTTTTTCCCCAATCCCTGAATGGATGTTTGAGTAACGTTTACTCAAATCAGATATTCTCGGCCCTTTTCTATTTGCCTGTTTACTCGTGTTTTTGTTTAAATCATGTCTTGTCTACTCATTTGCTTTGGCAAATAAAAATGTATATTTAGATTAATTTCGTGAATCGTGGAATCAAAACAAGAAAACTATTTGGATAATCTCGTATATTAATAAAAGAAAAGTGCATTGTACTTTCTCGTTATTTGTTTTTGGGGTGTTATGCCCTGTTGCGCTACCTCCTTCTTTAGCCAACGTTTCGGACATCGTTGCAATGTCCATCATTAGGGCAGATCCGGTAGATGTCTACCGGATCTGCCCTGATGATGGACACTACAACGATGTCCGAAACGTTGGCTAAAGAAGGAGGTAGCGCAACACGGCATAACACCCCAAAAACAAATAACGAAAATGCTTTTGGCCGTGAAAATCTTAAAACGTATTTGCATTGTACTTTTCTATCACAAACCTGGAGATTAGAGGGGAGCGGGGAACTTTTCTATCACAAACCTGGAGATTAGAGGGGAGCGGGGAACTTTTCTATCACAAACCTGGAGATTAGAGGGGAGCGGGGAACTTTTCTATCACAAACCTGGAGATTAGAGGGGAGCGGGGAACTTTGAATACTAAAGCAAGAATTTTTTTTTGGTAAATGAAATAAACTTTTTCATAAACAAAAGCGTATTAAAACGAACAAGAAGTTATAGAATTTTCAATAACTTACAATAAATAGTTTTAATTAATTGTAAACATAAAAAAATACAATGATGCAGAAATTCATAGTCACCCCGCGGTGTCTGGTAAGTGGTTCGCTACGTTTGCTGATTTAGCAGGGGTGCCTGGGTTCGTGGGGTGAGGTTTGTCTAGGTCTTGGAGGTGGATGACTAGGATACACTGAACCCCAGATTCCTACCCACCCCTTAAACCCTTTTCCTTTCCAGAACTCTTCTCTCCTTCCTTTCCTTAAAAAAACCTCCATAGAGCATCCCTAAATATGAAATAGGCCGTGAGGGAAATTATTATCCTCAGGGCCTCCTGTTTGGGTTAAGTCCATATATTTCATATATTTGAGAAATACATACTTAAAATGATTGAAAAGTCTTTTGCTGTATTACGTGTTTTATTTTTTTCTCATGTTATTTCTTGGCATCTGAAATAAAAACAAAATATTAAAGAATTTATTACAAGGACCGAACCATAATTTATTTTTAATGCTGTAAGTTGTAACCTACCTTGAAGTACAATGTGGCACTAGTAAAAGGTTGAAACAAATCTTAAATTGCTTGTTTACTTTTAAACGCACGCAAAAAAAAATACAAAACAGTAGAAGAATTTCTTTAAAAAAATGTATTTTTGCCTCACGTTGAAGCTAGCAAGAACGCCTTGCTGCTTACTGCACGCGGCCATCGACTAACTGCTCTTTTCTTGCGTAGGGACGGTTGTATGAAGACTTGTTATTTATTTACGCCATTAGGGCTTTTACATGAAACAAGTCTTAGTACTTACATTAGTGCATTAAAATTGTCTTAGAATTAGATATAATAACAAATTATATCCCGGCAACATGAATGGGATACGCAACTCAATTTATCCACACATTGTTTTGACTTTTATCCCTCTTCAAGTTAAAGATAAATTCACCAATTACAGAAAGGTATCCTAACACCTAAATTCGTATTTATAAAATGTTACATTTTTATGTCACCTTTCAAAAATGCTGAACAGCAAATTTCAGATGAAATTGCGTAGAGCTAGCTAAACTAACGAAACTCACCCTGCAACCGAGCCCCTAATAGTGGTTCCTCTATTTAAGGCCTCATATTAATCACTTGGGCCATAATCAAATTTAATGTAATAATTTAATGTAGATCTCAAATAGATCTCTAAAATACCCAAGCGTTCCATCAGCTTGGCGAGCAGCCAATAATTATTATCACTTCAAAATAATTAAGGATTTTTCTTCCTCCGAATTCAGAGCAAGTGATTCTAATTAAAACCTTCTTCTTAAGGATGAACTGTCACGTATAATAGATTGTTTTGTTACAATTCTGGTTCGAACAGCAATTTTTACAACCTCTTTTGCAGAACTAGGAGTTGCGGGTTCAATACTAGGAGAGGGTTATATAGTATAATATAAGTGGACTTCGATTTAGAGTAGAATATACCTAATATGTATTCAGTATCACCCCGATGAGAAAACGCACAATCAGACTCGAAATATTCCTTGAAATGGCTTTTATATTCGAAGCACACGAAGCTAGGATTTCAAGCCATGATAGCAAGCTAGTATGTCGGCGTTCTGTCTTGACAAGTTCCGTGTTTACTGTCCTGGCTTGGCACGAACTAGATTTACATGATGTTGACTCTATCATTGCAGTAACTATATAGTAATCAGTGTAATCACTAATCACACATTCGCGTCCGTCCTTGAAGAAACATTACACCTAGTAGGTCATTACATTATTATGCCAATTGTCACTTTTGTAATGCTGAATTAGGGGAGACTTAGGAGAGTTGTGACAGAGGAGAGTTGTGACAGAGGAGAGTTGTGACAGAGGAGAGTTGTGACAGATACGATTTCTCCCTACCTATAATAGTTAGCGATATTGTAAAAACGCCCATTTGTCGCTTTAAAGACGCGCTACTTCACCCGGTACGAGAAGCGGTTGCGTAATTACGACGTCTGCGTGCAAAAAAATGCAAAAAGTAAGTTTTTCTTAAAAATTTAGATTGAATTTATATCATGTCTTATTACATGTGCATTGTTGTGTTATTTTTTCTTAAGTTGTATGGTTATTTTAGTCTCAAAGCGTTGCATTGATCTTTTGTGTTTGCATCGTGTTTAGAAAATATGAATCATTATTCGGACCAAGTCGTAATTTTGAGCACCTATGAGAGTTGTGACAGGCTGACACAACTCTCCTTTTGACTTCATTTTTCTGCTGGGTTATTTCGAAACTTTTTAAAATTAATTTGCGATGTCTGTATGTGTTTTTGTGCATTCGTATATTAAGGTCAAATCTTGCAAGTACAGTTCCCAATAAAAGATTGTCCCAAAAAATTCATTTTTGATAAAAAATATATTTGGACTTGTGGTGTGATGTTACATGCTGGATGTCTATTTTTTGTTTGTTTCAGAATGCCTAATAACTATACACGAAAGACTGATAAAGGCACCGCTAGTGTCGAAATACTCATAGTCTAAGTACAAAGCTATCACAACTTACCTCGGCACCTGTCACAACTTACCTCGGTGATAGGGGAGTTGTGACAGAGGGAGTAGTTTTTCTTTTTAATACTTTTTTAATACTTTAATTAATTTTGATGATTGTTTTGGAAATGGAAGGAATGGTGATACCTTAAATCACATAGGTCATAACTGTGGAATGTTTCTTGAGCGAGATATGTCCCTTAAATTAAAAAAAAAAATGTCACAACTCTCCTAGGTCTCTTCTATGCATAGACTTTATATTATGGAATACTAGCGTTTCACAGACAATATTTACAACACAATTGTACGAACTTAAAATTAATCTCGTTACTGAGTTTTGGCATTTTTAGGATCGTATCGTGTATGTCAGAAAAACACAACTCCAAGTCGTCACTAAATACTAGCAGATCATGTACTAGCTTTGGTCGGTGACACGAAGCTAAACACAAAACTAGGATAGAATCTTCAGTGGTGGAGGGCGATACTAGGTCAAATAATAGAATCACATCCCATTGAACTATCCTGTGTTCAGATGCAAGCTAACTAGCTTCTTCTCTAGCTTAATAGGTTAAAAAAATTAGTGCAGCTTACACGCGGTAGAAGCGAAACGATACCAAAACAATCTTGAGTTCATAATCAAAGCGGCCAATGAGCGCAGACCTAGCGTCATTTCCGTTTCATATCTCAACCAATAGAAGCCTTGGAAAGTGACCTCATAGGTTGATGCTTCGCAGGTGCTGTAATGCCTCATTTCCGTTTCATCCGAATTCCAAATCATATCGGGGCTAAAGAAGTTTCACTTCAAAAGGCTAGCTCTGTCTACACGGAGCTAGTGTTTCTAGGTTACTAGCAATAGCTTGAATCCTGGCTTTAAATACTAGCCTCCGGTGCACCTTGCATTCCTTTCAAATCAATAATCTAGGTTCATCAGTGGCAGAGTAAGCATCGCGTTTGGGTCCCATCGCGTGTTCGATTCCTCGGCTGGCTTAGTCCTCCATCACGACACAATCAACATTTTCCGCTTACTGTGGTGGTAGTAGAAGATTTCATAATATTGTCAGGTTATTCGTAACCCTGGAATGTTTGTCGTTCTTTAAAAAAAAATAGGAATAAAGATCACATACTAAAGATCAGGTACTTACTTTAAAACCACTTTCACATCCTTTAATTTTTTTGTTTAACAACACTTCTCAAGATGAAGATGCCGTTTATTGAGACTTTTATATGGAATCACAAAAAATGTATTGTTTCCCTTTAAAAATAATAATTAAATTTACTCGTTGAACGTTTTAAAAATGAATGAATGTTGTTTTTAAATTTTTAATTTTTAAAAATAGTTTTATGTAATGTGTAATATGAAACAACAACTGTCTGTTTGATAATACCGTCAGAAAGCGAAACTGATGCCACACATAATAATAGTTACCCAACAGAAAATCTTTATAAATAAACTTTTTTTTTAATAAATTAATATTGATATTATGTTCTTAATAAACAAAGAAAACCTAATGAAATTAAAATGAAGTTTTACAAATCTCGATAATACCTAATAAACATATTTTTTATATTTTTGTGGCGCGGCTTTTGTAAAAAAATCACTGCAGGGGCGTTGAAAAATTATAATTTGCCTTTATTATTAAAAAATCTCTACCACCGCTGAGAGCTTTTCAATTTTGTATGTGAATAAATGCTTTTTTAGTAGATATGTAGTTTAGACACCTCTAAATTCTAAAGATATCGCGCAATTTAAAGAAAGGTAGCATCGATCGACTTGACTAACATTCTTCATTTTTACGTTGGCTTAAAAGTTTTCGCAAACCGCCGCAGTAGCCGGATACTACATTATACCTACTACGTCACACTAACGGGTACAGTTTCCACCTAACCATGTAAAAAGGTCCATTATTCATTGGGGACATTCGCTGAAAAATAACGCAGAAATACGACCACCAATATTTGGATCGGAACTGAAAATTCACACAAGTAGAACAATGTACTCGACGCGCAATTTCGAATGTAATTTGTACCTATTTCACTGAATTACATATTTTAGCGTGAAAAAAGGAATGGTGAATAAATGTTGTAAGCCAGTGAACATTTGTTTAAACATCTTTTTTTCTTCAAGTACAGCGTACTTATGTTATGACTAATTTTAATTCAACATTAATAGAATACTTATCACGTTTATAATTTATATATTTATATGATTTTATTTTCATTAAATAGGTTTGTACTATTATATAATTTATCTTTTTTTTGCATTAGCTCTATATATATTTTTTTACATAAGCTCCACACAGGAGGCCCTGAGGAAAATAATTTCCCTTAGGGCCTATGTCATCTTTGGGGATGCTATGTGGAGGGTTTTTTTAAGGAATGGAAGGAGAGGAGAGTTCTGGGAAGGAAAAGGGTTTAAGGGGTGGGTAGGAATCTGGGGTTCAGTATGTCCTAGTCATCCGCCTCTAAGACCTAGACAAACCTCACCCCATGAACCCGGGCACCCCTGCTAATTCAGCATACGTAGCGAACCACTTGGGGTGACCTATGGCAGAGGTGTTGGTTATCCAATAAATGGTTCCCGGGGCGGCGGTACCCATTTCCGCCTCCCAAATTACATGAGGCCCTGAGGAAAAAAATTCCCCAGTGTCATCTTTGGGTAGGCTGTGTGGAGGATTTGTTCAAGGATAGGAAGGAGAGGAAGTTATGGAAAGGAAAATGCTATGAGGGGTGGGTAGGAATCTGGGGGTCAGAATCCATCCCTCCCACTACGGTCTAAGGCGATGATGGGTCAAGAGAGTCTGGCAGGAAAGGCCTTGGTTAGGTCTCCCTCAACCAATCTCTCCGGATCCGACCCGCCATGGAAACCGGCTAGTTTTAAAACTTTTTAGGACTTTAATTTATCAAGAAGTTCCCCTGGTTGGAAAATATCTCGGTTTTATAATAACTTTAATAATATATTTGTTTTGTATTATTACTATATATCGTCTTTTAAAAAAGTTTAAATAAATGAAATATCACGGTTAAAAGAAGGTTTTCTATAAAGGGAACTGTTTGTTAAATCAATCACATTATCAAATCCCTTCCTTTTATAATAATAAAACACGAGGACGCTTTTACCACAAGCTGATGTTCGATTAGTTCGAAAATTTAAAAAGAAAAAATTCAACTCCTAAAACATAAGAAAAAAATTATTTAGATGATAAAATAGGAATCTACAGATATCGCTTTATTAATGAAGTTAAATATAAAACACAAATCTATATTAATTAATTTATTTATTAACGCCCTTTTTCGGGGCTTTTACATTACATAATAGTAAGAAAAACACAGCATTAATTTAAAAAAACTGAACTGTCTCAGTAACAATGTTTTATATTTGTTTAAACATAATTTGAAGATGTCCAATGACTTGGTATAATTATTAATTAATAATATACGATTGATAAATAAAGAAAATGGTCACAATGATAAAAAAGGAATCTAATAATTTAAAGTTTGACATATAACCGTAAATGGGACCACAAGGGCATCTTTTGAAAATATTATTTGATTGTTGATTAGAAAAAATTGTGTACATTATAGTAATTATTTCATTCAGACAGTTAAACACGCCGTGTATTTGAATAAAAAAGTGGTAAACATTTATGTAACCAGCCATTCTTTCCTACTCAAAATGAGAAATTATTCATTTGGAAATGCAGGCTCCGGCCGGTGAAACGTGAAAGTCGATTCCTACCAATAAATGAAACCACGAACCTATGAATAAAACAATATCAAACTTAAATGGGAATGTAATAGATATAGATAATATATTTTATATCAATAAGGGAGGGGGGGGAGGGTGGAACAACAAAAACACCAATCTAGAATAATGAACTCAGGAGAATAATTTATGTATGTTGTCAAAGCGGATAAAAAACTCCCACCTTTGCCCTTTGTTCGAGGTAAAATAAAAATATAACACGCGTCATAAACAAAGGGGTTTTTATTTGCGACACAAAAATCACGCGTCTCATATTTGTTCAAAACTCGACATGGCCAGAAACACTCGTATACTTATAGTAGTACCGTGTATTTGGCTGACACGATCTCGTTTGAATGTCAATCAATAATAATTCAGTACCCGCTGTGGGATTTGAATGCGATTCAACTGAATAGGACTGCCCGCTGAATGTCTTACCCTCAAAGCTAATTAGAAGTTATTGTCTGCTAAATGATAAAACCCTCCTTGTAAATACACCTGTTTAATTGAATTGGTAAATGAACGCCAATCGGGTTTCGCTATCAAGCTTAATCAGGGCTTATATAAAATTAATTAATGGGGTGAGGTATGTCCAGGTCTTGGCGGTGGATGCGTCTTCCCACCAGCTGCTTGGCAGGCCGGATCGAGGGAGACCGGTTGAGGAAGTCCCTTTGACTTCTCAAGCCGTGCTCTCTCGGAATATCGCCTTGCACCGCAGTGGGAGGGATGGGTTTATACGTCCGTCACTCCTGGACACACTGACCCTCAGATTCCTACCCACCCCTCATACCATTTTCCTTCCCAGAGCTTCCTCTCCTTCCTTTCCTCAAAATACCCTCCACACAGCATTCCCAAAGATGACATAGACCCTTAGGGGATTTATTTTCCCCAGGACTTCCTGTGTGGAGCTAATGTAAAAAAAATATATATAAATATGTACATATTTTATTCTCGGTTTCCACCGAAAAAAAATTGTTCTTTCAATAAACTTAATTAACAGCTTTAGTGATTCTCAGAAGCGGTTTTTGCATTGATTTGTTTTTCATGTGTTATAATTACCTAAAGAAGAAAAATATCTATCTATTCTGATCCCATTCCCGTATCCATCGTTTTTCTTAACAGGAATGCTCGATCTTAGTACCTTAAAAGGCCGCCGAAAAATATTTTTGGGGAAATATTTTTTTAAGCTGATATCTGATATACTGTACTGAATCCACCTATGTTGAAGGAGATTAACCTATATGTCCCTAACGCGTATACTCGTGGGAGATCCCACGCACTTTTTTATGCACCGAAAGCGAGAACTTCTTCCTTTCAGAATGCGCCATTAAACAGAGCAATTCAACTGCTTAACGATTCTGCATTGAGCATCGACATCTTCAATGTTGCCTATAGAAAGTTCATACGACGTTCACAAACGACATAGTAAAACTGCCGCCATTGACTTTTTTTTCTTCTTTTAAATTTCTCCGTAATAATTTGGTGTAAGTATAACTATTTTATGGAGAACCTGAAAAAAAATAAAAATAAATTGCGGTGCAAGGCAATGTTCCGATTCCTGCTGGAGAGGTCGAAAGATCTCCCTCAACCAGTCTCTCCCGACCTAACCTGCCACATAGTGGTTGGCAAACGCATTCCATGATCCTGACAAACCTCTCCCCATGAATCCGGGCACCCCTGCTAAGTCACCAAACGTGTCGAACCATTTTGGGTGACCTATGGCAGAGGTGTTTGTTATCCTGTTATATAATATTATCTATGTTATATAAATGGTTCCAGGGGCAACGGTACCCATACCCGCCTCCCGAATTGAAAAATGTGCTTCTGATCTTAACACATCCTCTATTTAATATTATTTACCAAACTGTTTCACGAACAGCAGATTTTAAAAATATTTTCTGTACTTAGATCTGCAGAAGTTAGTTTTCTGAACTACGGTTTGCAGACGTAATGAATAACGAAATGTTCAATTTTATTTATTCAACCAATTGGGGAAAAACTTTCTGATTACAGGGTCAGGGGATCGATCCCCGGGGGATGCACAAAGCTACAGTTTTTATTCCCATTCAATTCGTGAATTTCCATTTCCATTCCGGATATTTAGTGATTGTGTCATTGTTTGGCTGAACTTAACAATGGCAGTGGTCAAAATTGTTAATTAAAAACATTGTTGGCAGTTAGTGCACGACCGTAGTGTTTTAAAGAATGGTACTAAATGGCCTAAGGGTTAAATACCCAGTTAGAATCATGATTTGTTGCGTAGGTTTAATTAGGGAATTTTCGTAAATAATAAAAATTTCTTGATATTCTTGTTGTGTGCGACTACAAGAAATATTTATTAACTTATTATTTTTGAGTTAGCTCACATCGTTATATGTACTAATAATTTGAGACGCTTAATTCTTTCTTAATTCCTTTGTATATTAAATATTTTTTCTTTCTTCTGAGGAATTTAAATCGGGATTTTGTTATAATGTTTGACGGCCTGGTACCATAAATGATTTCTGGGTGCTCGTTTTCTTCCTTGATGGCAATCTGACGGCCGCCGTGGTCGAGGTGTAAAACTTTTGAATCCCAATCCGAAGGTCAAGGGATCGAATCCCGGCGTGGGAAACTAAATATTTTTTGATTAATTTGTGTTATTTCAGATTTAATTCATTAAAAAAAAAAAAAAAAAAATATATATATATATATATATATATTTTGTAAGACCACCATTATATATATATATATATATATATATATATAATGGTGGTCTTACACCGGGGCGAAACTGAAAGTATCTTCCACTCTGGAACGTGCCACAAATATACTATTAAAAAAAAATATATACATATATATATATTTTTTATAGTATATTTGTGGCACGTTCCAGAGTGGAAGATACTTTCAGTTTCGCCCTGGTGTAAGACCACCATTCAGAATTGAAACGTTGCTTGAATTGGCTTTAGCCGTTTGGCGACCAGGTCTGAATAACCAGGTACTTACCCGAATTCCTCTTCCCCATCTCCTTCCCCTTCCCACTGCCTTCAGCCTCACAACATACCCTAGTTGGGGATGCCATAGTCTCACTGGCTCCAGACGGGAGAAGCTGGGACTGTTGTGAGGTATTCATAAAAAAAATCAAATTTCCATGACTATTCTCGTCCCGTGTCCGTGTTTCTCGTGATAGTAATTTATTTTTCCTTTCAGTTCCTTAGGCAATATTCGTGTGTGAATTTTATGTATGATAATAAGTAATTTCAAATATACGGCTTGCTTCACAGTCACAAAATATCTTTTCTCAGGGCCTCTGTTGTCTCTGGTTACATCGTACGTAGGTCTTTTTTCTCTAATAATTATGGGATCTTGAAAAAATTCTGTATTTTAGAACTTATTGAATAATTTGTTTATGATTTTGGCGATAATTTTATTTTAAAATATCTCAATAGAATTTCGATTCAATTTAACTCAATTTATTTATTTTAAAAATATTACAGAATGAATACATCAATTGGTTTTTTAAACACAGGTATAAAGTACCTTGCTGATAAATGCTCTCCAAACCATACACAACTGATAAGCAACTATTATTCGCCTATAAAAGCAAATTTTATGCTAGCAGCAACAAAGCTTGCGTCTAAATTCTGCTTTTTTGATGTAAAATATATCAACATTCGAAGTGATTCTATTTAATAACAAGATTGCTCTCCACACTGGCATGACCGTTGGCAAGTTTATCTTTCAGGTTGGGAGTCTATGCTGTCGGTGACGGAGGTAACCATCAGGAACAAAGAAACTAATGCTCCCCACGATTGTCGAGTTTTAAAACCATCCACGAATCAGTCTGAAGAAATGTTGTACAATATATACATTCCTTCTGACTCGTAGATAGTTCATTGCGAGCGTGCCCATAAGAAAGTCGGCAGGATAAAGCCACGGGTAGAAGTCATATTCCCTCCAATAGAGAAATCTCAGAAACCCTGCATTTTTATTTCGATATCAGCGTGAGATGTCAGTCTACTATCAAACACGAAACTATCTTCTTTTTCTCCCCACTTCTACATTCCCCAGAGATAATATTTAGATATTCTAGTAATGCCTTTGTGTAAGACCACCGTTCAGAATTGAAACGTTGCTTTGGTTTGTGTGACGTTGTGTTTGGTGACCAGATCTGAATACCCAGGTCCTTACCACCTTCCTCTTCCCTATCTCCTTCCCCTCCCCACTACCTTCAGCCTCACAACATACCCCTATTGGGGATTTTTAATTAAAAGTAGTTTTAATTAAAAGGTAGTTCCGAAGGAAGTTTTTACCTCGAATTTCGCTACAAAAATGTCGTGTATTGGGGTCCTTTTAGAAACAAAGGGAGTATTTTCGTTATTTGTTTTTGGGATGTTATGCCGTGTTGCGCTAACTCTTTGTTTGGCCTTCTCTAAAGAAGGGGGTAGCGCAACACGGCTTAACACCCCAAAAACAAATAACGAAAATACTTTTGGCTGTGAAAATCTAAAAACGTATCCAAAAGAGAGTTTTTTAAAATCTTTTTTCGGTGTCATGAGAGAGAATATAAAGTACCCATCATCAAAGATATTGAATGAATAACTTTGGTAATGGGTTTATCCTACTTTATTAAAAAAAAATTAACGATTGTTTGACAATCATATTCAATTATTTGACTTATGCATACTTTCTATGTTTATTGTTATATATTTTCCTCACAGATCTAGATCACTTTATTGTAGGTATTTTATTATCAATTGACGTCTTGACTTTAGAATTCTAAGGCAAGTTAACATACCCAAAGCCTATTCAACTAACAGAATTTTGCAGTATTTAGATTTCTTGACCTGCATGTCAAATCAATGGGTAAAAATATGACAGGTATGTGAATTCGTTGAAAATAAGCTGAATAAAAACAAGTTGTTATAGTTTTTCAAAGCATAATGTAATGATGTTGTTGTGTTCATAACATGATGTTAGATACGTAATAAGCAAACAAATATCCTTCCCAGGATAAATAAAAATATTTATTGACTAAAAAAAATGTACAAAATTTACGAAAATATTTTCCAATTTCAAAACAAACACAAGAAACCTCGTAAATAATATTCCATTGATCAGTTTTTAAAATATTTTCCAATCTGAAAACAAACACATGAAACACAGCGTGTATCCCCGGAATCAGTTTTTGTTTGCTCTAATACTGGCACTTTTTCTGAACACTTATTCGGAATCACATTATGGAGAGCACCCTCTCGAAGGCTCTCAGTTAGAGAAACGTTTACGTTTTTAAGGTTGTATTTTTCATCTAAGGCTTCCACGCTAACCGCTCTATCCCACCCGGCCTACCTCTGGACCTTTCCCGAGAATTTGCATATTGAAGAGGTTGGGGGATAAACGTATTATTCGAGATAATCTTATCACGACGACTATTCCAGATTCGAGCAGAGAAAGAGCGAATAATAGAAAAAAGCAAATAAATGGTTTGTTTGTAGAAGATATTTTAAAATAATTGAATTCAACTTTTTAGAAGCGCGCAGAGTGAAAATAAGATATTACAATTTTGTTCTTAAGTGGATAAACTTTACTGATTCATCAACCAAGATGGTAATTTAAAAAATAAAGTAAATTTCACTAATAAAATTTCTTTATTTTTATTTTTATTTAATGGCTCACCAACAAAATATATAACATTATAATATAACATTATAATATTATAACATTATAATATATACATACGCGTGTACATTCTACATATATATAGGCATACACGTACATATACATACACACACACATATACATATAGACACATTTTATACATGCGTAGGTGAATGATTCAATAATAACAAAGTGGCTTCGAAAATTTATTCAAGTCTTCATGGTTGCAGTATTTATTATTTCATTATGCACCTTCTTAAATTATTATGTAGTACCTTCCACAATTTTAATTTAAAGTAAATAACAACATTAATAGACAATAACATTGTGTATTATATATAAAATATGTGTTATCTAGACTTTTCCCGTGTCGAAACGCAAATTATATAAAATTCCCTCGATAGAAAAAAATCGCAAAGTATGCTCCAAAAATTATAATAAACACGTTTATTTTAGTTATTTTACAAGTTATATGTATGAAAAAATTAACAGTGTTTCTTTAAATGCTGTTGAAGATAATGCCCGCGAGATTTTTGCTCTATTTTAAACGAGTCGTGTTGTATTAAACATTTTCGCAATTTTCGCATCGATTTTGTCGCTGTAAATGTTAGCGCTCCCTCTAACATTCGTAATTTCGTATCTCTCCATCTTCTTCTTTTCGAGCCCGGTTGCAGAGCCTTAAACTAAAATTAAAATTCTGAAACATGCGTTTACCAGGTAATGTATTGATTTATTTTACTGCTTTGAATTTTTATGATTTTAAATGGGTGTAGTATAATACAAATCCGTCAACGACCTTTGGTATAACCTTACTATACTAAAAATTAACATTATTTCTCACAATTTAAAACATGCGTTTACTAGATAAAAGAACAATCTTTCGAAATCAATTTATAATTTTTTGTGGAAACGAGTCAATTAGTCTAAAATCTGATTTAAAAATGACATATTTCTGGTTTTCTCTGGTTATTCCCTCTTAAGTGTTGTATAGGAAATTATTTGCTGTATTTACCGGCGAACCATAGATAAAATGCGACAATAATTTGCTAAAAAAATTGCCTCAATACAACAGGATCACTTAATGAGGGAGGTAACTTAACTCTGGCTTCCGTGGAGAACCCATACCTGAGCTGGTCATTTATAAGCGTATCAATCGAGGGTCTGTTCGGGAGATTGCTTTCTTTGAAGGAGATTAGACAGTTTTAGACTGTCAATGATAGAACTTATTTATTTTATTTTAGTAAAATTAACCGTTTACAATGTGGTTAATATACGAGTATATACGTGTAATTCACCTAACTGAGAAACCAATTACATCTTTCCTCATTATACTAACGTATTGAGTATTTAAAAACTAAATAATATGCTTATAATAACTAATAGACATATCATAAGTATATACTATAACAGGAGATGCTCCATAATACAAACATTATTATTACGTAGTCATTACAAACTATAACATTACATTTTATGCAGTTTGGTAGGGGAGACCCAGGAGAGTTGTGACAATTTTTAATTAAGGGACATATCTCGCTCAAGAAACATTCCACAGTTATGACCTATGTGAATTAATGTAGCAACATTCCTTTCCTTTCCAAACAGTGGTCAAAAATAATTAAAGTATTACGGTTTCCGAGAAAACCAATAAAAAGAAAAACTACTCCCTCTGTCACAACTCCCCTATTACCGAGGTAAGTTGTGACAGGTGCCGAGGTAAGTTGTGATAGCTTTGTACTTAGACTATTTGAGTATTTCGACACTAGCAGTGCCTTTATCAGTCTTTCGTGTATAGTTATTAGGCATTCTGAAACAAAAAATAGTCATCCAGCATGCAACATCACACCACAAGTCCAAATATATTTTTTATCAAAAATGACTTTTTTGAGACAAGCTTTTATTGCGGACTGTACTTGCAAGATTTTACCTTAATATACGAATGCACAAAAACACATACAGACATCGCAAATTAATTTTAAAAAGTTTCGAAATAACCCAGCAGAAAAATGAAGTCAAGAGGAGAGACAGGCTGTCACAACTCTCCTAGGTGCTCAAAATTACCTACGACTTGGTCCGAATAATGATTCATATTTTCTAAACACGATGCGAACACAAAAGGTCAATGCAACGCTTTGAGACTTAAATAACCATACAACTTAAGAAAAAAATAACACAACAACGCACATGTAATAAATTTTTGAAGAAAAACTTACTTTTCGCATTTTTTTGCACGCAGACGTCGTAATTACGTAACCGCTTCTCGTGCGCCGCCGGCGGGTACCGAGTGAAGTAGCGCTAATGGGCATATTAGACCTTTCAATTCTGCTGCGCAATTAGGTTGTAGATACCAAATTGCACCGTGTAAACAAGACGTTGCATGTTTCCATGTCATTGCGCGTCATCTTTCTACCGCATTGAAAATATTCAACTTGTTTAATATTTTCAATGCGATTGGTTCGTTTGTCCTTCGTGCGCATGCGCGAATGCGGCGTTGCATGCGCGCGCAGCACTGTGCGCGCGTATTGAAGTGCCAAACTGTGACTTTATTTTGTAGTGAGTTGTCAACATAGAAAATGGTTTTTAAATGGAGGGAAGTGCATACGCCTCTCATTAACTCGTTAATTAAATGATCACACATTAACTTAATTCCCGCGCGCACGACCTGTTTCGAAGACATTCTAAAATCTATGACAGCAATGTGATTGAATGGTCCACTTCTGTCAAGTACGTGTAAACAGTACACCCTTTCAATTATACGCCGTTCAACCAAATGGCATCAATGTGGTTGACGTGTGTAATTTCGCCATAAAGCGACAATCGGGCGTTTTTACAATATCGCTAACTATTATAGGTTGGGAGAAATCGTATTTGTCACAACTCTCCTCTGTCACAACTCTCCTAGGTCTTCCCTACACATTTAATACATTTTTAAAAGAGTTTTAATATTTATTATTTATTTCCAATATTTACAATTGAAGATATCTACATCAGAGATAATGTTATTATATGTTGAACATAGTCTTCATTTTTATGTCCGCAACTAAAGTCTCTCGTCTGCGAGCGACCTTAGTCACAGATAAGTGAGCAATTCGATATGAATTCATTCGGTAATTACATCCTTCTCCATTAGGAACGATTAGACATTAGACATGATGCAGAGAAAATTCGTATTGTATGTGAATTCAACATCGCATAACTTTCGTCGAAAATAATTTCAGTTAAATGCATTTGCAAGCTTTTAGACTGGATGTTTTTACAAACCTAATTATGGGTACTATGGTCGTATGATATATCTGCATCCGAAAAAATGCATTACAATGTGCACTTTTTACCTCAAAGTTAGTGAAATGTGGAATGGTTGCATTTCCTCGTTATTTAAATTGTATTTAGCACAAAACGTAGTGTGAATTTTATGGTCAAAACTTTTTACTAAGTATTTTACACATTTCTCTCAGAAAGACATCATATGTGACGTAATCTTTCTAGTATCTTCTGTCTTGTACGTTTTCATAAAATACGAGTGAGACCAATGTGAGAACGACCGTCGTGTAACGTCTAAGACCTCTCTCTGAGACCATTCTTATTATTTTAATAGTTTTAATAATCGGAAAATATTCTTTATTATTTTCAATCAAAAGTATATTTTTTATATGAATACCGCATAAGAGTACCAAGTGCTCCGGCTGGAGCCAGTGAGACTATGGCATCTCCAATTAGGGTATGTTGTGAGGCTGAAGATGGAGTGTAGAAGAAGCAAATGGGAAAGAGGAAGATGGGAAGGAATCTGACAATTCAGATTTGGTCACCAAACACGTCTAAAGACATTTCAAGCAACGTTTAAATTACAAATTCTTACACCAGAGCAATACTGATAGTATCTTCCGCTCTGGAACGTACCGCAAATACACTATATATTATTTTTAATGAACAAATTATCAAATAACACAAATCAATCAAATAAAATTTACTTGTGTACGCCCGAAATCAAACCCGCGACCTTATAAATTGCAAGTCGACCACTATTTGTCATTAGCAAAAAAATACATTTACATTTTGACGACGAATTGCGCCGTGGTCGTAATAATTACAAATTAAAATGAACAGTCATAACAAACAGTCGTAATGAAAACACCACCCTTTTAAGTTTGTAACAATTGCGTCAAGTTTTCATTTCTTGGTCCAATTAAAATTATAAATTAGCGTCCGTGTCCGGGTTTCAAATACGGAAGCGCGTTTTGCATAATGCTCATAAACCTTTAGTTATAACGTGAACCTATCCCTACTTAACTAATTTTATACGGCCTCCCAGTAACTTGACTTAGTCATTGTAAACAAAACACTTTATCTAGTCGGCTTTACCGACCCTAAGTGTCATTACACCTCATAAGGGTGGTTGTTATTCATCCCTTAAACTACGTACATAAGTGTATACGATCTTACACTTTTCAAACGGTCCAAAATACTTACTAGATACCTCTTCTACACCCCTAGGCCTTAACATAAACTGGATAAACTCAGGGATGTTTGTGTAAATGCATAAATTGAAGGTGGTGTTAATAATATCCAAATGATATAGATAAAGACGCTAGTCTTTGATAACGTTGTTTTCAAATTGAACACTTGAAAATATGGAACAGACATAATAAATACGAGTCCTATATCGAGGAACCTCCGTACATTGCTGTGCTAATGACGTTTATAGGTTTTGAAGTGAACACTTCTTTGGCATCGTTGTGATTTAAAACTCGATGGAACGAAAAATAGCGACACTAAAAAGAGACAAACACATACATCTACAGGATTTAGCCTGCAAGAGAATGAGATAAAATAATCAGTCTCCTCTTTATGCAGTGCTTCGTAGCCTCCCTACAATTGTCTACTTTAGTTTTCTGAAGGTTTTACTTCTACCGCGTGTGAACTATCCACCTGTATTGTTTTATGTGAATACCGCACAAGAATCCCAATTGCTCCCGTCTAGAGCCATATAGACTATCATCCATAATTGGAGTATGTTGTGAGACTGAAGGTAGTGGGGAAGGAAAGGAGATGAAGTGGAGGAAGGTGGGGAAGCACCTGATTATTCAGATCTGATCACCTTACACGGCTAAAGCCAATTAAAGCAACGTTTCAATTCTGAATGGTGGTCTTACACCAGGGCGGTACTGAGAGTATATTCCACTCCGATACGTGTCGCAAAAATAGTATACATTATTTTTAATTAATTAAATGTGAAATAACACGAATCATTCAAATGAAATTCACTTGCCCGCGCCGAGATTTGAACCTGCGGCCTTCATAATCGTAGCTAAGGATCGTAACCTAACCACTCAACTACGAAAGCTAATCCTTTGGATTGCCAGTCGAGAACCTCGACGGAGGCAGTCAATAGTTGTAATTAGAAAATGTTGAGAAAAAAATTATTTAAATTTCATGACGTTTTAGCTCACCGCTCAAGAGTTCCCTCACACACGATGGTTCTCTGTTTTAAATGTAAGCATTTTCTTTTTTTTGTTATTACTTAAGAAAAATTTTAAAAAAATTTACCAGTGATAAATTTTTTCAGACATAAAAATCATTACATTTTTAAATTTACACTATGAAATTTCAGTTTATGTCAACATTTATTTTTTTATAGAAGGCGGTCAATTTGTGGATTGACATATGAATGAAATAAAACAATTACTTTATATAAGTATAACCACGAAAGATATTGACTAGAGGCTTTTGAGATGTGGTCCTATAGAAGACTACTAGGAATTTCCTGGAGAGACCACATCACAAATGAGGAGGTTCTCCAAAGAATCGAAGGAGTAAGGCACCTGCTCAGGACCTTGTCCGAAAGGCGCGCAAGATGGATCGGCCATGCAATAAGACAAGAAGGCCTCTTGCATGCCATAATGGAGGGTATGACCGAGGGGACAAACGCTAGGGGACGCCCACGCTGAGAATACCTGGAGGACCTGCTGGTGGACGTGCGTTGCTTATCATATTATGCAGACTTCAAAAGAGCCGCAAAAGACAGGGAAGAGTGGAAGAAACGAATAGATGAAATTGCTGCAAACCAATCCCAGGATTGAAACCAGAGAGAGAGAGAACCACGAAATTAATGTTAGTAATAAAAATAAATTTATTTCTTAGTTATTAACAGAGCAATTGTTTTATTTTATCATTTCTTATTTATTTCATGGGAAAGAAACCTTTATTTAGTACTAGCTGAATTCCACGGTGATGCCCGGGTTTTACGCAGAGTTTTTCGTCGTCTTCGTCGTCGTTGTCGTCGTCGTCGTCATCTAACGCAGATAGTGACCTATCTGTAGTTTTGAAAGTTAAATGTGCTAAATTTTATTGATAGAAGGAAACTGAAGATTTTTATAAACTGCGGGATGTGGCCGCCCACCACAAACACTCTTCTTTATATAAATAATTTTATATTATTGATAATCGAAAGTTGTTGATTTTGACTTGGTTTCTTTATAAAAGCTTGATGGACATGATTTTAAAATATAGCAGTATCTTCGTTGATTGTTTTTGAGCTGTTATGCCGTGTTGCCGTTATACGTTTTAAGATTTTCACGGCCAACAGATGTCGGATCTGCCGGATCTGACCTGATGATGGACACTGCAATGCTGTCCGAAACGTTGGCCAAAGAAGGAGGTAGAACAACACGTCATAACACCCCAAAAACAAACAGAGGAAATACTTTTGGCCGTGAAAATCTAAAAACGTATATAGTAATATCGCTTCTAAACTACTATCGCTTCTTAATATTTCTATTTTTGAGAGTGATATTTCATGGTGGAATTCCATTATAATATATTATAATAAAACGAATATAAAACTTTATTCCACTTAATTTTATTGGACCGTAACCGGTTTCAGTTCGTCAAAGCCATCTTCAGACTGGTACAAATATTTCCTAGTCTACGGTTTATATACACAACGTATTGGGGAGGGGGAGAGGGGTGGTCTACAAGGATTTTAATCAATTACAATAATTATATTTGTTGCTAAGTCATTTTAGACTATCGAATTTCTAAATATTTTGGTTAATCCAGTAAGCTAATTACATTGGGTTTGCAGCTCACTTCAATGATGATTAGGGAAAAACCTTACAAGTAATATGAGTTCAAAAAGCAATAAAAAATGCCAAACTTCATAAATATAATAACGATTTGACAATAAAATTAGGTCATTAGTAACTCATATTACTTGTAAGATTTTTCCCAAATATAATTATTGTAATTGATTAAAATCCTTGTAGACCACCCCTCTCCCCCTCCCCAATATGTTGTGTATATAAACCGTAGACTAGGAAATATTTGTACCAGTCTGAAGATGGCTTTGACCAGCTGAAACCGGTTACGGTACAATAAAATTAAGTGGAATAAAGTTTTATATTCGTTTTATTATAATATACTATCGTTTCTATCTGAAAAATATTGTATTTTTAAATCTATGCTGGTACGTATGCAAATAATTCATTTAATTTTTTTTATACATTAGGAGTTCCTGAGGAAAATAATTTCCTTCAGGGCTTTTGGCCTTTGGGGATGCCGTGTGGAGGTCTTTTGAAGGAAAGGAAGAAGAGGAGGTTTCGGGAAGGAAAACGGTAAGAGGGATCTGGGATTCAGTGTGTCCAGGTCAATCGTTGCCAAGACCTAGACAAACCTCACCCTATAAACACGGGCACCCCTGCTAAGTCACCAAACTCAGCGAACCACTTGGGTGACCTGTGGCAGAGGTATTGGTTATCCAAGAATTGGTTCCCAGGGCGACGGTACCAATTCCCTCCCCCCAATTGGGATTAATCAATTAATATTAATACCACATGGAAACAGCTTGGTAGTCACATAATGGAAGTTTTACACGACGCTTTTTTTCCTCCAGTATCCACACGGGTCGCCTTTTCGTAATTATTTAACATCTGTCCTCTGTCATTGTTTTATAAACTATATTGAAATGTGGCGTCCTTAATTTGTTTTATACAAATATTAAAAATATTGACAAAAAAACTGTTATGAATTTTTCTTCAATAATCGCAAAGTCATTTTATCAATTTTAATTATTATTTTTTTAATTTATAAACTAACGTTTAGACAAGATTTTTATGCATAGCACAAAGGGTAACAATTATTACAAGCAATAATTGTCAGCCTGAAACACTCATTTACATTGAAAAATCTTCCGAGAAAAGATACTTGCCGCCAACGGGACTTGAACCCGTGTCCTTCCGATTGCCGGTCGAATGCTCTGACCACTGAGCTATGGGGGCTCCCCATAGCTCAGTGGTCAGAGCATTCGACCGGCAATCGGAAGGACACGGGTTCAAGTCCCGTTGGCGGCAAGTATCTTTTCTCGGAAGATTTTTCAATGTAAATGAGTGTTTCAGGCTGACAATTATTGCTTGTAATAATTATCAATTTTAATTCATTTTATTCTGACAAAGAAACAATTGGTTTGAAAAATAATAATAATTTTTCTTAAATGGTTTACATTGTGTGATTTAATTTCTTTTTATTATAAACAATTGTTTTTATTAGGGGAAGGCGGGCTAGTTGTTACAAAAATGAAACATATTTTTTTTATTTGACGACCGTTTAAAATATAGGTCACAGAAAATATAAAATAACTAAATTAAACATTAAAAAAATATAACAACACGCCCCTCGGAGGGGCAAGATGTTACACGGCGGGGGCACATTGTTAAAAACCAAAAAAAAACAAAAATATAATTGAGATTGTGTTAAATTGGTTTATTAATTCTGATGAACATTTTTTTATCTCTGTCGCTACTTAATTGTTCGTCAGTCACAATTTTGATAAACAAATAAACTTTATAACCAGTAACACAAGAAAAGTGCATCGGATCCATTCCTGTCCAGGTTTGACGCAGGTGTAACTCTAAAAAAACACCAGTATAGGCACTTTGCGTTTTTTGAGTCCGAAGAATAACAGATTTTTAAAGCATTTATATGGGGTACATAATAATAATAATAATAATTGGATAATTTGTATAGCGCCGTTTTTGTGAAAAATCACCCCAAGGGCGCTGTAAATTTATTAAGAATTCTTAGTTTCTATCTAATTTTATATGTTACAACTTGCCCCCTAATCATCGTAATAACTTGCCCCTTTGACGAATTTTACATTCAAAGCGTAATATCATTTACAAGAAATTTCCAACGGTTAAGATAAATGATCAGAAACTAAGCAGAAGGGCATAAAATATCAAAGATATAATATACATCAGTATACCAATTATGGTAAGGTCACAATATGACGTCGAATTCTTTCAACGGAAGTTACTTTGCACAAGAGAAATTCAATTTTATTTATTACATTTTTTTGAAAACATCCGTTTTCGTTGACGTTGTTCAGGATCTCAACTTCCGCTCTCCTGACAGAGCAATCCGGCGTGGTTACACCAGATTCCAAAGGGAAGTGTGGCTGGAGTAATTCTTCAATAATAACTCCAGCTCTTGAATAATTGGTCTTTATTCACACAATAAAAAGACCCGTAGGGTAGCTCATGTACGGTGAGCCCAATGATGCTATCTCTCTTCGCGGTTTTATAACCCACATGAAGTGAAAACCTGGCAGCAGACGTTTTGCCAAAAACGACCCGCCCAAGACGGATGGTAACAAGAGAAGAAGGAATTAAAAATCCGTGGCAATACGAACTCGCCCTGGCAATTGCCAACACAAAAGAATGTTGCCACAACCATTAGGGTGACAATCACAAATATAAATATTTCAGTACCTGAAATCTTAACAGACGTTTTGGGTGAACAACCTTAAAACATTACCAAAGTTAAATTTTATCGACTGGTATCACTGAGAGTCCAGTGCACGATTTAATGCAATTTATTCCGGTTCCCGCGGTGGCCCAGTACGGCTGCTTTACCTCGCCTCTCGTTGTTACGATTTTGACTCAGTCTTAAGTAAATATATTTAACCTCCATAACCAAAAGTTTTTATTGGCAAATTTCCATTACATACGGAGCTCAGTTTACAGATCTTGAAAGGGCTGTTAGCTGCAAATCCTAACCAGGATTAAATACTTAAATCACCACCTTTCTAAAACGCTTTGTGGGACACAGTGGTCGGCTAATTCACGCATGTCCACCATACACATGCATGCAAAAATTCGCTCTGGTGTGCGATTAATCGATTATGTAACAACGTGCCCCCGTAATTGTCTTCATGTTCCCCGCCTCCCCCTACTGATTTTGAACGTCGATTTATTATTCGGTATTCTGAATTTCGCGTGTTTCTTATGATTACAAATGACAGATGCTTTCATTCAATCTAAGGTTATGTTCAAGATGTTGCCATTTTTTGACGATTTAGTACCGTCCCGAAATCTTAGTACTTCTCTAATGTCAACTATACGTAAGAAATCGTAAGTATAAAAAAATAATCATCGTGTAAGCAAAAATTTTTTACGGGTCCCAGATGTAGATAAAACATCGTGTAAAGAGTACATTTCTCTCTTACAGAAATAAAAGCTTTGAAAAACGAGAGAAACTCTACCTAACTGTAAACACCAGTGGAAACCAGAGAATGGAAATTAATAATGGTTCCTTTTAAAATGCAAACAGTGGAAATTCCACGAAGTTTCCTTCATAAATCTTATCGCATTGCAATAAATGAAAAAAAAAAACCGAAGAGTTACGGTTATGTTTCATTTTTAAGTTGTCCGGCGGAGCTCTTCCTATTTAGGAGCAAACTTCCAGCCATTAAGTTGGCCATTTTTCTTCCTCGTATACTCTAACTGGCCGCAGAATCGTGATGATTGGTGGCGGCGTTTCATCATATCTGCTGATGCCTTTGGGACTAACGATATTTACCGTAAAAAGGGAGATGATTGGAGACAACCGATGAACCACTATTTAAAAAAAATTCGAATGACGGTAATTCTTGTATGTATATTTACCGTGTATATAAATTATTTCGGTTCGTACGTCTATGTTTTATTGTCTTGATTAATTTTATTTCAAATTAGCTCAGCACAGGAGGCCCTAAGGAAAATTGTTTCCCTCAGGGACAATATTATCTTTGGGGATGCTGTGTGAAGGGTTTTTTTAGGAAAGGAAGGAGAAGAAGTTCTGTAAAGGAAAAGGCTATGAGGAGAATTCGTGAAGGTTATCATCTTTTCATCTGTATTATTATCTGTATTATTTATTAGTTGTTAATATTAAATATTACTTATTATTTGTATTATACAGGATGTCCGGGGGTAAAGTGCATTTACTTTGGAAGGTGATTCTACATGATGGTAGGAGTAAAAAAGAGAAATAACTTTTTCTGAAATTTTTTTCCCAAACAAAAAGACATACCTACTAAAAATCCTCAGTTTGGTAAAACTTACTCGGTTAGCTTGCCGGGCGCGATTGTTACAACGTTGCTTGGTAATAATAATGCTGCCCACACACGCCGGTCTAATTTTATCTTTTTACCACAAAACTACCCCTAAAAGTTGGAATTTCGAAAAAAGTCATTTATCTTTTTTACTTATACTATCATGTAGAATCACCTCCCGAAGTTAATGCACTTAACCCCTGGACGCTATGTATATTATTATTTATTAGTTGTATTATATTTATTAGTTATATATATATATATATATATATATATATATATATATATATATATATATATATATATATATAACTAATAAATATAATACAACTAATAAATAATAATATACATAGCGTCCAGGGGTTAAGTGCATTAACTTCGGGATTAAATTAAATTAAAATTAAAAATTTACATTACACTCAAACACGAAAGCTATTTATATATATATATATATATATATATATATATATATATATATATATATATATATATATATATATATATATATATATATATAAATAGCTTTCGTGTTTGAGTGGTTAGGTTACAATCCTTGGCTACGATTATGAAGGCCGCGGGTTCGAAACTTGGCGTGCGCATGTAAATTTCATTTGATTAATTTGTGTTTTTTCACAATTAATTAATTAAAAATAATATATCTAGAGTACATTTTCGGCATGTTCCAGAGTGGAAGATTCTCTAAGTATCGCCCTGTTGAAAAACCAACTTTAAGAATACCAATCCCAATTGGGGCCCAATGGAAAGTTTTATATATAAGTCCTATGTCTTCTATATGGACATACCGTTTTGGCACGTAAAAGAGCTTCCTCCGAATTGGGGGCCATAGGAAATTTGTTAAAATATATCTTTCCAAGTCCTGTATCTTCAATTACTTACCATTTTGGCAACTAGCACGGCCTTCCTCCGAATTGGGGGCCCTAGGAAATGTGTTGAAATATTTGTCAAAAAAAAAAATCGCTGACGGGGGGGGGGGGCGACGTTGGGGCCTCCTAGACCTTTAGCTGAAATACGTTTAGCCTAATTTTATATTGAGAATTTTAACATTTTGAAAAAATGCAAAACTATTTTTTCTTTCTGCCATTTCATTTCAATCATCATTCGAATTGAGAAACTACTTTTTTGACATGTAATTTATAAGTGCTCGAGTGTTAAACGTAAAAAATACAAATAGGTCCAAATGCCAAATGAGGTGGACGCAGCCATTAAAATTTCAGAAGAACAATTCAAATTTTTTTGTTATTAGGTTTTGGGGTATTATGTCGTGTTGCGCTACCTCCTTCTTTAACCAACGTTTCGGACAGCGTTGCAGTGTCCATCATCAGGGCAGATGTGAAATAGTTAGGGGTGATGTTTGTACTTATCTACTTAGGAGCAATACCGTGTCGCCAGCTCCACTCCTCTATGAGCTGGCGCTACAATATACTTCACGCCTGATTACGGAGGCAATTGAAATTCACAAAAATCCCATAAATATTAATAGAGACGACGGAGCTAAGCTCAATAGTTCTTGGTATCCGGTAATTGACGGTTACATCAAGGCTAAATGCAAAAGAACATGTTGAAGTATATTTATTTGGGGCGGTACATATACAAATCAAACACAAACAATTTACATATCACAAAAACTAATAATAAAAACAATTTAAAAAAAACCCTCATATTCGTCAGTATTTATTCAAACAATTTAAAGTCAGAAAATTAAGTGCATTATACTTTTATCATGCAACATTACAAATTTATAAAGATAATATTAAAAATCAAGTTGCACCATTTAAAAATAACAGAAGTCTTAGACAAACATCAATACTTCCCACTCCAAAATGTAAAAAAAAAAATTGGACAATTGAGTCATAAATATCTCGGAGCAAAATTTTTTAATTCATTACCAGAAAAAATTAGAAACATGAATATACCAATATAAAAAATTTTAAAACTCACCTTAAAAATTATACTGAAAACTTCGTTTAAATGGTAATTTAAATGTGATATAAATAAACTGAATGATATAAAAAAAGCAATACAATAACACCCCCCCATACACACAAGCTTTGCTTAATTATGGGGTACATCAAATATATCTACTATGTAATTAAATACTGTATAAAAATTTATTTGTAATTTATGTACCTTCTATTACTAATAAAAAAAATAATAATATTGTAGCGCCAGCTCATAGAGGAGTGGAGCTGGCGACACGGTATCGCTCCTAAGTAGATAAGTACAAACATTACCCCTAATTATTACACATCTGCCCTGATGATGGACACTGCAACGCTGTCCGAAAAGTTGGCTAAAGAAGGAGGTAGCGCAACACGGTATAATACCCCAAAAACTAATAACAAATATATTTTTGGCCGTGAAAATCTAAAAACCGTATCTAACAATTCAAATGATTAATTAGCCGTTAATAACACATTTTGGGATCGTATAACTTTTAATAAGCGCGCTATAAAAGAAAACAAATATAAAATTTGCACAAACTTTTTGTTCGAATTTGGGGGATAAATAAAAAGTTACAACTTCCTTGAAAATTTCGCCTTCCGTATAGCATTACGCCGGGCAATATACAACTTGCGGAAGGAAATGACAGAAAAAGTCCAACGCACGTTTACACAAACGGTCGCTGTTACAATTCTGTTACTCGGACGAGTTCTGTATTCCTGTTAGGAGGGAATTGTTTGTGTGACAATTTTAGTTTATTCCTTCAACTTTCTCGGCTGAAGACGTCCCCTGGGAGTGTTTCTGTTGAGATGACTACACTTTATCTCGAGTTCATCCCAGTTCCAGACTAGATTCGGTCCGGAGATGCCGGACCACGCCGACCAAACTACCCGACGGCTTATAAATTTTATAGGTGAAATAATTTACTGGCCTGTAAATTTGGGTCGGGGCTTTCAAAGCGCCGTAAACCACAGAGTGACAGTTGGGTATATTTTAACGCGCTCCCGAGAGTCAATTAAATAAGTCCGCTGGTGAACACCAAAGATACGACATTAAAATGAGCTTCGCAAAGCCAATATTTATTGCTCTGTCAATATTCAGACATGAATTTTTAAAAAGTAAACATTGTTTAACATTTTCATGATATGCGGACAGTAAATTTTGGGTTAGATGGAAACGATTTTCCTTATTTACTATTTATTTAATATATACATTATTTTTCGGGATATCGAAAACTTTGACTGTCCGACTACGAAATTCTCATTTTATTTAACTTTATTATTGACCCCTATGTTTTTGGTGTAACTTGAAACTCGATAAAGTGAAAAGCGACACTAAAAAGAGCTAAACACTTACATCTGTAGGATTTAGCCTGCGAGAGAACGAGATAGTATAATCGGTCTCCTCTTTGTGCGGTGCTTCGTACCCTCCCCACTCTTGTCTTCAACCGCGTGTGAATTTCACACTCTGATATTTTATATTAATTGATGATATATAGGTAATTAAACATTTATTTTTGTTTAATTTTTGACGCATCTTCGGAATTTTTGACGAGTCAATTTTATTAGTTGTCAATTATCAGCCAGGACATGTTCCCCTAGTAGGGAAGCATTTATTGTAACAAAAAAAAATCGCTTCTCCTAATGTACCTAATGAAATTACTCCTGTATTTTATGCAAACAATAGAATTAAAAATTACATAGTAAACAATAAAGATAGAGATTCAAAAATGAAAAAAACTGTAATTTATAAATTGAAATGTAATGATTGTGATTTATTTTATATAGGTAAAACTTTGAGAAACTTTGAAATAAGGATTAAAGAGCGTATGAAAGCTTTAAATAATAATAGTTTCTCGGAGTTTGCCAACCATTTAATAGAAACTAGTCATACCTTTAATTTTAACAGTGGAATAGAATTAATACATTGTAATGTCAATGGCATTCAGTTGGATAAATTAGAAATTTTAGAGATTAGAAAGAGTGTTAATGCAAATTTAAATATTATTAATAATTAAATATTGTTTTTAAATGACCCATTATTACATCTATTCCCCTTTTAAATTTTTAATTGTTATATATTGCCTCTTGTCTCCTACACATTATTTTCTTTCAAATTTTATTATTGTTTATGTCTATTATTTTTCTCTATTACCTATGTATGTCTATTTTTAAAATTAGTTCTGTCAAAACCCTGAAGAAGTCAGCTTTGCTGACGAAACATGTCGGTTTTTGTAAATAATTAAGTGGTTAATACAAAGTTATCTATTAATTTGATTTTGAAAAAAAAATCATCTATCATTAAGTTGAGATTTCCCTTTGACGAAGAATTCACGTAGAAAGTTGCAATACTTAGTACCACCTATGCCTTTTTTTCATATTAAAAATAATTCTCCTTTTGCAATCGGCGTCTCAGAGATAAGACTGTTCCCACGTTTGAAGGAGGAAGTTTGTAAAGGCGAAGCATAATGCGAAATAACTTTTTTCGATAAATCTTTACTACAAATCGGTTTACATGATAAATACTGAATATCTTTGATAAATACCAAGAAATATGATTTAAATAAACTGAATCTTTTTCCGTCGTTTTGTTTGAATAAAATTAAAATAAAATTGTTAATTACTCTATACAAATATATAAATCTACACTTCCAAAAAATGTAATTTTTCATTAGAAATGTAAAAACCCACACAGGAAACAACTTAAAAAAATATAATTTTTGGTTAAAGTTATTTGAGACAGTTTCCCTTGATTATTTTTCTTTCTTACAAGTTTATTAACAAAATAAATAAAAACCACATATTAAAAGTGACCGTTTCCAGTCTCCGTTTGCCGACAGATTTTTGTACCTATTTTCTATATACGTGGTGATATTAGGCACTCTAAGAATATTCACATTTTTGGCTTGTGTATTCATCTTAAATTCGTTTGAAGACAAGAAAAGTCTTTGAAGTTATGAAGAAAAAGAAAAACTCATTGTTAATAATTTACTTTACGCAGATCTATGGAGATATGAAAGAAGAACTCAAAGTATGGGATACGGAGAAATGGGATGAAATGGGTGATGTAAATGATCGGTACATGTTTGTATTGCGGGGTAAAATTTATTTTTTTATATAAAAAGTAAAAGGGTGAGCAGCAGATGTCGAGATCGAGATTTGATTGTAAGTATTGAAGGGTGTTTGTAGCCGTTTGTTGGCAATATTGTTCCATGAAATACGCGATTTTGAATATTATCCGAGAGCAGAAATAAAATGAAATGGTATTCATGTTTTTGAGTCACAAGTGCCAATAAGCACTCATGTTTTTTTTATAAATGGAGGTACATATTACAAATATCAAATGTTTTAATATTAACATCCCACAGAAACTGTTAAATTATAAAAAGTTTTAATTCATTTGAACATGATTCAGGTTCAATTCCAAAAGGAATCAAGAGTAGTTAATGAAATTCGTATAAGGAATCATTATCGTTAGTAGTTAATGAAACTTGTTCATATTAAGGAATCATTAGTAGTTAATAAAACGTGTGCATATTAAGTTATGATTAGTAGTGAATGAAACATTTTCATATTAAGGATATTTTATTAATCAAACATATTCATATTAAGGAATCATTAGTAGTCAATGAAACACGTTCATTTAAAGGAATCATTAGTAGTTAATGAAACATGTTCACAATTAAGGAATCATTAGTAGTTAGTGGAACATGTTCATATTAATATACGCAACAACACGCCAAACACGCGCCCAACATATATGTACACGATTGATATTTTTCACGTGAGATCGGGTCGTTTCTATTACTCGTTCAACAACTCGGCTACAGAACGATTTGCCGGCCTCTGTGTTTCCTCCCTTAATTATTTTTATAGGTTTGTTTGTTTTTGATTACTTTGCAATTATTAATTATTAATTAAAACTTCATGGTTGAAAAACCTGAGACCGTGGTATTGCCAGTCTACCGTGGAGCTGTTCCGGGCTGCAGTAAACAAAGTTCGCATAGCCAACATGATAGCCAACGTCCGTTGAACGGACAGGGCACGTGAAGAAGAAGAGCAATTATTAAACTTATGATTTTTTTAAGTAGCCATTACAATTTCAACATCTTAGATGTTTTTTGACACAATTTATAACCCGCTATTTTGCCTATACAAAAAAATATTTAGTCTACATTCCTAACGTAGAACAGGAGGTAGAATCTGTAAAAATAAAATTTCAATTTATGAACTGAAACTGAAGTAAAAAAAACACAAAATATATATTTTTTAAATCTTCAAACAGTAATGATGGTAATATATATTATTATTTATTTAGGTATATTTAAAATACCTAGACAAACAGTCAATTCAAATGCTTGAGACAAGTCACACCACAAGTCACATTTTAGCAATATAATGTGTATGCTAAAATGTCTGAATATGGGTGAAGTTATTATGGGATGTCGTTCCATGCTATGTTAGTTCATTATTTAATCACAGATGTCACTTTATTCTAACATTTAAATCGCTATTTGCGTGAAATACAGACATATCGTTCTTTAAAATAAATCAGTTTACACGCGGTAGAAGCGAAACTTTACCAAAAAAATCTCAACCAATACTTGAAAAGTGAGGTTATAATCAAAGCGACCAATGAGCACAGATCTGGCGTAATTTCCGTTTCATATTTCAACCAATAGGAGCCTTTAAAAGTGACATCATAATCAAAGCGGCCAATGAACGCAGTTGATGCGTCGCAGGTGCTGGAATCGTCATTTTCGTTTCATCCGAAATCGTAATTACTTCAAAAATGGTATCTTTGACATTATTTATGAGCAATAGGCCACTTGCATCACATTTTTAAAAAAAAAATTCCGGTTTAGGAAAATATTCTAAAACATTCTGTTTTTTTTTTAATGGTATATTTGAAACCCTGGGGATATTTTGAAAATGTCAATCCGAAAAATCAGACCATTTTTTATAAACCGGAAAGACGGGACATAATTTTATAGGTGCGAAAAAACGATAATTACATAGCCGAAAATCATTTTAAAAAAAAGAACGTTTTCCACACAAATGGCACAGGAGAATAACGAGGCATACCAAAAATATTACATCTCATAAATATTTTTTTCCTTGATCCATCTTATTGGATCCTAACTCATTATAATGTACAGCATCTATATTACTAAATCCAATGTAATATACTTGTACTTTAAAATTATAATAAGAATATTATAAAATTTGATTTTGTTAAAATCAGCATCATAACCATTATACATCTAAAACACGTACCGACATCTAAAATTTACGGGGTTCTCTTCATAACATCTGTCAAAAAGTCAAACCAAATGATAAGTTCGCAGAGAACAAACAATAAATCTAGTGAACGTTAAATCTCAAATTCAAAAATTCGCCTGAAATCAAAGTGATGCCATATTAAAAAAAAATCAGTGTGGAATTTGGAAAAAATTCGGTTTATGGGCGAAATTCCTAAAAAATAAAACTAGTTATTTTTATACTAATTTGGGGTCGGGGAATCCGAATCTGAAAGAATTAGGCGGCGGCAAGCAATATTAACTGAACTACACGACTTTAAAAAATTTTATATACATACAGGAAAATAGCCATTTTGGAAGTATTTTGATACATGTAGTACAAAGATCATAGAAAAACAAGGAATATACAAAAACATGTGCCGGCAGTGTTACCAGCTCTCAAAAATATTTATCCCTATATCAATAATTTCCGACACGATAATTCCTCACATAACACATTAACCTGATGAATTACGACCATCTCAACGGCCGTATTCTTAAACCAAAAGTATGAAAATTCGTAGTCTTAAAAATCCGTAACCTAACCTAACCTAACGCTAGGTTTGTGTAACATGGTTTGTGCCCCTTTATACCGCCTGCTCGCGTCACGGCAAAAAAACATCCCTGTTTTCAAGTAGTTTAGCGGCTACGCTAGGTTTGTGTAACATGGTTTGTGCCCCTTTGTACCGCCTGCTCGCGTCACGGCAAAAAAACATCCCTGTTTTCGAGTAGTTTAGCGGCTACGCTAGGTTTGTGTAACATGGTTTGTGCCCCTTTATACCGCCTGCTCGCGTCACGGCAAAAAAACATCCCTGTTTTCGAGTAGTTAACGGCTACGCTAGGTTTGTGTAACATGGTTTGTGCCCCTTTATACCGCCTGCTCGCGTCACGGCAAAAAAACATCCCTGTTTTCAAGTAGTTTAGCAGCTACGCCGGGTTTATGTAACATGGTTTGTGATACAAAAGTGAGTAAAATTTATAATTTATAAAAAATAAGTACTTAAAATATAAACATGGTATTTTACCTTATTAATATTACTGCTTAATGGCAACACTTAATTTTGTGTGGTAAAAACATCTATGTTATCTTGTTTTTCTATGATCTTTGTACTAGGTGTGTCAAAATTCTTCCGAAATGATTATTTTCATGTGTGTGTGTATAGAAAATTTTAAAGTCGTGTAATTCAGTTAATATTGCTTGCCGCCGCCTAATTCTTTCGGATTCGGATTCCCCGGCCCATAGTTAGTATAAAAATAACTAGTTTGATTTTCTAGGAATCAAAATGCTTCCAAAATGGCTATTTTCCTGTATGTGTATAAAATTTTTTAAAGTCGTGTAGTTCAGTTAATATTGCTTGCCGCCGCCTAATTCTTTCAGATTCGGATTCCCCGACCCCAAATTAGTATAAAAATAACTAGTTTTATTTTTTAGGAATTTCGCCCATAAACCGAACTTTACCCTGGAATTTTACAAAATTAATAGGAAAATTTTCGGAGACGGGCCATTTTCATGTAGTGACGTCACGAGCGCAAATAATGGATTTATTTATTTAAAAATAAAATAAAAACTATACATTTCTAAAAAATTTTCGTAATCTTAATAAAAAGATCTATACACACGATTTTTCCAAGTAGTTATGAAATCCATGCAAGTGGCCTATTGCCAAAAAACGATAAAATGAAATACAGCTCTAGCGTACCTATTTAGATTTTCGCAATCCCATTTTTCCACCTATAGTAAAACCTTGTTTTGCAAATTCGAGATTGAAAAGAAAGTAAAACTTATGGATTTGTGTGAGATTACCTGTCAATCTGTTAATGTCACATGCTTGGTATTGACGTAATATTATAATGGATCAGAAAAATTACATTCTAAAAATATGTGGAAGCTTTACAACAACTGTCACTTTATTCTTGTTGAGGGTTGTGACGAGTAACACCATCACCACCTTTGGCTACAAACTTGGGAACTAAAAGGTTATTTTGATTTTTTTAATTAAAAATTGAAATTAAAACACTTTTTAACTAATTTCCACTTCTTTGTTTCACCAGTACCGGTTTCATCCTATTATGGACATCTTCAGGCTGGCAATTGACATTCTTTTGTTACAGAATTTATACAAAATTAGGTAGGTAGGTACACATTGTTAAAGTAGGTACATATCTTTGGTTTATTACGTTACAATTGTTCTTTAAGGTAAATATGTCATGAATAAGAAATAATAATGTTTACATTGGGAAAAAAAATATCAAATGAAATAATAATATAACAATGGTCACTAAAGCAGAATAATCGATAATTTTATTTATTTTTTTTATTAGTTTTTGGGGTATTATGCCGTGTTGCGCTACCTCCTTCTTTAATGAATTGTCCTGCATATCACGTAGGACGAACCGGAAGAGAATAATCAAACTGCACAAAAGAACACCTCACTAGTTGGGCAAATCAAAAAAGAGGGGGGGGGGGTTTGATGTATCGAACACAATCCCGCATTTACCAGAAAACATTTTTTTTTTAATTGTTGGAAAAATTATGATAGTTATTTTTATTTTATGATTATGTTGAGAGGCGGGTAAGGGTATCGAATTATCAACGCCTCTGCCATAAGTCAACCCAAGTGGTTCGATAAGTATGGTGACTTAGCGACTTAGGGATACCTGGGTTAATGCGTTGAGGATTGTCTAGGGTTTTTGGCGGCGGATGCGTCTGCCTACCCACTGCGTAGCAGATTGGATTTAAAGAGACTGGTTGAGGGAGGCCTTTTTACCTGCCCAGTAGGTCTATCTCGACCTATCGCCTTGCACAGCAATGGGAGGGATAGATCTATATAGTTATGGAAACACTAACCCCGTAGGGTGTTACCCTTCCTTTCCTTACAAAATACCACTACACAGCATCTCCAAAGATGATAAGGAAATAATTTTGGACAAACAGCACAGTCTACGTAGATGGTATGAATAGTTTGTGAAAATATCCCATTTAATCCTTATGTTCCAATCTGTGTACTAATAAGTTGGTAGTGTGAAACCACGCCTTAAACTGATATTTTTTTTGCTTGGCCCATAAACATTATTCTATGGTTGGTTAAATTTTAATTAAAAGTTGTTTTTATTTATTTAATTTCAACAAACCGATAACTAATAATAATAATAAAATTTGGAAGACTTGTATAGCGCCGTTTTTTGTGGAAACTCACCTCAAGGGCGCTGTGTTAATAAATAATATATTTTTGCAATCTTACTTCTAACTACAAACCATAAAAACCATTATAACAACTCATGGCTAAAAAATTGCATCCCCCAGTTCGTCGATCACTAATACGAAACTATAGCCACAATGCATTTGACCAATGAACGCGATGCTGCGTAAAAATGTACACATATTGTTTTATTTATACTCTGTACAGGCAGAAAATATATAGGACGTACGGACCTGGGAGGTCACTTGAGATTAACACTGTTTATTGTTTATTTAGAAGAAAAAAAATAGAGTTCGCACGCAGAGGACATAATTGACAACACATGTTATTGGAAATGCCATTATTTAATCCTGGTATATATTTTAATAATAATGTGATTGGGAAAGGAAAAGCAAAATTTTATAATGGGCGGTACAATAATACAAGGATTTGATTAGAATATTTACCTTCCTAAATGTGATTCTTCCCTCGATAAGGTATAATAATCGGTAAACCAATAACTCGGTAATGTATGAATAAAGTATGTTGAGGAGAAGAATGGCATTGTTTTAAAATATACGAAACAAATCTAGCATGCATAATATTTCAATTGTTCAAAGCATTGCTGCCTCGTATTGGAAAAGCTCCGAAAGAACGAAGCCATATTTCTTCGAGAGAAGTTTGTTGGATGTGATCAGAGCACTGTCTTCCATTTGATTCTCGCTTCATCTCTTCCACCTTTTCGTTTCCCCCTTCCCATCTCGATTCATTCCACCCAAAGTACTCCTCGTTTCATTCCAGCTCTACTTCTTCCCGTTCTATCCCCGACCTTCACCCCCTCCCCGCCCTCCGCAATCCCCTCGTCTTCAATCTTATCCTCCTTTATTCATCACCACCAGAATCCCGCGATCTCTGCTTTGGGAGACCATAAGTCCGTTTGGCACTTTGACAAATGGTGAATAGAAAATTCTTTAAGAAATGTTTGATGTCAAAGGTGCTTTCTTTATCACCGTTCTACATAGTCGGTGAATGAAAAGTTCCCGAAGGTGGGCAGACCGCGCAGTCCTTATTTAATAAAACCGAAACGTTTTTCTTCCTTTAAAACTTGGATTCGAAATACAAAAACTGCTGAAACTGGAATTCTATTACATTTTTTATCAAACATGTTCGAAAAGTTGCTAGGTGAATGATTCACGCTTTCTTTCACGTTCTTTACCATAGTGGATTTGCATGTAATACACAACTTTACTCAGGCAGGATTAAGTGCGTGATAATTACAGTTACCAGATCTAAAAATATTTAAAAAATCATACTTATTTATTTATTTAATACGACAGTAATAACATGTACAAATTAAATGTTAAAATAATAAAAAAGTGTATGTTTAATAGTTAATTGTGGCGTTACATTGGGAAGTGACACCAGAGATATATTTACATGTAAAAATCTATAATATAAAGAAAATTAATATTGATTAAAAAAATGTGATAGCATAGCCTTCACGTACCTATGTTCCATGCAGTTAAATAGATCTATCACATCTGTATATCTATTAGTAACTTCATGCAATATAGGTAAAAGCGAGTGTTTCGTATACTCATTCCGTTTTTTGTTGCATTTAAAAAGGATTTTAGAACGAGTAGTTCTCGTGGGAATATGAAATTCAATGAGCTTAGTTAAATCAGGCATGTATATTCTACCATTTACAATTTTGAACATAAATATTAGGTCGGATATAATTCTTCGATATTAGAGTCTTAATAAATTGAATTCTTTCATCAAGTAATTATCATTTATGTTTTCAATGGTAATACCGAGTTTAAAATTAATGTGTCTTAGTAATTTGTGTTGAATTTTTTCGATTGAATCTGAATGTATTTTAAAATGGGGGGACCAGATCGAGGAGTTATATTCGACTTGACTACATATGCACTACCCTAGTTTTTCATCGATTTCAACGTGATGAGTTAAAAATGTCTTATATCTCGTTTCAGGAAATCGTAAGCCTATATACGAGTATAAAAGTATAAATTATTTTCTTTTACATATAGATTCGAAATAAAATCAATCTACAGAATAACAATATACAACAAAAAAACGTATAGTTGTGGGTTTATTTTTTCAGCTAATGCATAGTTGTATTCGGTGATTGATGACATTTTGCACACTTGATCTTCAAAACAGGAGAAAAGTAACTGTCTGCTTTGAACTAGTCGAACCCGAATTAACAGAATTTAGATAATTCTTAAAAAAAAGTGTGTTTCAGGGTGCGGAAAATAACTGTCTACATGTGATTTTGAAAACTCTTTGCAATGCCGGGCAACGCCGGAGACTTCAGTTAGTTACGCACTATATCTTTTTGGTAGTCCCGCTCGTAATTTGTAGTAAAGGACAATGTTTCAGAAAGCGGGGGTGATGACCTGTGTAACAAAAGGTTTATTAACTTAAATTGACAGATTGCGTTACAAATGCTTTTTTTTTAATGAGAATATTTCACAAGAGTCCAAGTTTTTTTTTTTTTTTTTTACATGAGCTCCACACAGGAGGCCCTGAGGATCATAATTTCCCTCAGGGCCTATGTCATCTTTATGCTCACCTATGATGCTGTGTGGACGGTTTTTTTAAGGAAAGGAAGGAGAGGAGAGTTCTGGGAAGGAAAAGGGTTTAAGGGGTGGGTAGGAATCTTAGGTTCAGTATGTCCTGATCATCCGCCTCCAAGACTAGACAAACCTCTCTCCATGAACCCGGGCACCCCTGCTAAATCACCAAACGTAGCGAACCACTTGGGGTGACCTATGGTAGAGGTGTTGGTTATCCAATAAAGGCTCCCGGGGCGGCGGTAACCATTCCCGTCTCCCAAATTAGTTGGTTCCGTCTGGAGCTATTGTGACTTTGGCATCCCCAATTGGGGTATGTTCGAGGCTGGTGGTAGAGGGGAGGAGAAGGAGATGGGAAAGAGGAAGGTGGGAAAGTACCTGGCTATTAAGATATGATCATCAAACACCAAACCATTTCAAGCAACGTTTCAATTCTGAATGCTGGTTTGACTCCGGGGCGATACTGAGAGCATCTTCCACTCTGGAACGTCCCGCAAATATACTATATACACTTTTAAATGAATTAATTGTGAAATAACACGATTTAATCAAATTTTTGATTTATTTATGTATTATGAATTAATGCCGATAAACGGCTTTTACATAGGAATTACAATAATTTGAAATGGATACAGAATATAGGTATGTACATAGTTAAGAAAAAAAATTCATATGACAAAAAATTTTAAAGTACGTATTGAAGTGGCAGCACAAAGTATCTACAAATAGTAAGCTGTTATAAATAAAAATATGAAGCAAAAGAAAACCTCATATACATGTATACAAGATATTTTGAACTAAAAAGTATAATATTTAATAAAATGAAGAAATATTAGCGAAACTCAATCGAAAATCTGGAGACAGAAAAATCAGGAAAGATATTGGCTCCACTGGGACACGAACCCAGGACCCTTTGCTTACATGGCAAGAGCTCTACCGATCGAGCTACGGAACCCATATCAATTCGATCACTTTTATCTGTATCACACTTCGACTAAGAACTACCAACATTATCTTCATTTTCTTAACGCACATATTATTGGCTGCTATCTTTATATATGATTGCAAGATTCAACTCGAACTAAATGCAATCTAGATAGTGTCTGGATAAATTTTTATCCATTTTATTTTTAATACGCGACATCTATTGACTTTTTCTGCAAGTCTAGGATGAATATTTATTTTTAATTTTTAAACTTTTATGAGTAAAATCTCAAATTATAATATTTAATTAAATGAAGACAATATTATATTGTTTAAAAATTTAAATTTAAATAAAAAATTAAAATTAAATAAAAAAAATACTTCGGAAAGTACGCTATAAAAATTAAATTCAAAAATTCCAGAAGTAAACATTGATGGAGAATAAAAACATTCAAAGTATATTTGATTATAATCCAACATTATAAGTCGATTTCATTCACATAAAATAATAAAACTTTTATAAACATGGTACGGCCACCAAACTAGACACATTACCATATTGTGGTAGTTGAAAATTCTAAGGTTCTAAAAAGGTTATACAACGTTCAAGAGCTTCACTAATGGTGACCAAAACAAGAAACGTTTTCAGAAAACGGGAAGTACCACAGGGCTGAAACAAAGACCGCCCCCACTGACCTCGAAACTTGTACATTTGATGACCTCCATAAAACGTCCTAAATGTCATATTTCTGCTCTACACACTCGTTTGGCGGCTTTGTAGTGAAATGGGTATAATTTCAGGGGTGAATGGTTGCTTTAGAAAACTCTAGAAGAGGACTGATTCCTCTGGTAAGAAATTTAATTGAATTGCACTAACTAAATCTTAATAAACATTATTTTTATGTTATTTTTGGTTTAAATTGCCGTGTGCGTTTCCACTTTCTTTAACCGACGTTTTGGATAGCGTTAATGTGTCAACCATAAGGGCAGATTTATTTATTTATTTGTTTATTAAGACATATACAGTACATTATAATACAGATTATAAGGTATGTTAAATTAAATTATTACATGGTTATGTACCTATTACGTAAGTCCATAGAATGTCATTTGGTAATTACGCCTGAGATTGAACCGGTCTTAAAACTTAATTATTGAATGAATGAAGTAATAATAATAAAAATGAAGAAAAGAGGGGGGGGGAGATAAGGAGACATTTTAAAATCAAGAATTATATGCTCACTAATTGTAATTGACTGATTAAAGTTTAATGAAAAGTTAAGTGTAAGTAATTTTAAAACAATTATATCACGCCTAGAAATTTAATAAATTAGTTTTGTATGTTTGCAAGGAATCATGAAAAATGTCTAAGTGTAGTAATTTTTCTTAGTGGTTATAAGTTATGATTGCGCGAGTAATTGGTGAGTTACTCGCTGCATTAGTGTTATTGGATTCTATATGAAAAAGAGAAGTGTGCCTGGTACGCCTCATTGGGACATTTAAACCAATAGTGGATAGCAATTCAGGACTATCTATTTTATTATTTAGCAGGTTATACAGAAACAGCAGATCTGATAATGTGCGTCTAGATGTATTGATTGTGGTGACATTTTTTTTTCTTTCTTTATTAATATATTTTTACATTAAATAATAATGTAATTAAACAAAAATATATTTTAATAATATGCAACAACAAAAAAACAAACGTATAACAACAAAAAATCCCACATAGGCAAAACCAGTGCATGGGTATACTTCAAATTTTTAAATGCAGTTGAAAGTTACTATGAAGTGGGTGTTTATGTATGAAAAAGTGAATAATGTTGCGTAGGGCCTATATATCGGTACATAAATTATTGAAAATTATGTGATTTTCTTGGTTTAGTGTTGGTGTAACCGTTAAATAATTCAAAAATATAATACTTTTGGGTGTGAAAATCTCAAATCATATCATTACTTTTGTGTTCATGTTTTAGCCTTTTCTTTTTCGTATTCTTGCATCTTTTCTCTCAAATTCATTGATTCACATTTGTCCTTTCATCGAAAACGGCATTTTTTGATTTATTCAGTATTCCAGAATATAGTTTAGAGGATATGTGTGTAGTTTCAATGTCCTTCAACAGATGTCGTTAGTATAGATAGTTATATGTAGTTTTGAGGCGTCTCAACAGATGTCAGTAAAGTAGTACTATCGGAGAGTGTTAGATGTCGCCGTTCGTGTCTAGTCCCCGAACGGTCACGGAAATAGGCGATGATATCCGATCGACAGGTTCAGTGCCGAGTTTCTTGCTTCAGTAATACATAGCATTCATTAGAATGGACGTTTGGTCCAGTAAAATATTCATTATAAACCAGGCGATACATTAACAGATTAACACGACTTGTCCCCTGTCGAGCCAAGTATCATTGAAATTTTCGAACTGAGAAGTTTTGTTCATCAGAGGAAACGACAGTACATCAAATATAATTTAGGAAATATTTAGTATATTTATAACTGAAAACATTAAATATATTAAAAAGTGTAAGTGGTTTTGGAATATCGGATGGAAAGTCGTGCCATAACACACATTTTTTATACCTTGTGCTTAGTAAACTAGAATACGAGGACACCGTCAATAAAATTGATTTTGTCAGATTGAAAGCAATATTTTTCGTAACTGTCGAAGGCATGTAATTTTTTTTGTTGCTCTGAATGTATATATCCCACCAAGAACTAGTTAGAGCTTTAGTAAACTCCAACCCATTCCATAACGTTCAAGAAACCATCAGACCTCAGGCAAGGGTGGAGAAATGTTGAGTTCTTTTCAAGGAGCTAGAAGAGTCGGAAATCATAGTGTGAAGAAAGAAATCGGTTTTTAGACCCCGTATTTCGAATTTCTACCTTCATAATATAATACACCTTCGTTAGAGATCTACCATGGATATCGATAAAACCCTATATCAATACAATATTGACGAAATCCGTCATTTTCGGTCAGTTATCAATATTTGAGAGAACGATAAACGATTGTTAATAGATATTCTACCGACGATTGATAAATTTTAGCGCGCCCTCCATAGTATAAAGCGTCGATGACACAGGGCTAGTTTACAAGCTACTATTTGGAAAATTCACTATCTGTTAGTAAACTCGCCCAGTGTCATCGTGTCACTTGCTAACTAGCAGATTGTTGACAATCTACGAAAAAAAGTTGAAAGGTCGTCGACTTTACTCGCCTACACGCTTGCTCCGCTTGCTCGTGATTGGTTTATTTACGTTTCCAACATGGCTTCCGATAAACAGCTGATTTCGACTGTCAAAAATCTGAAGAATTAGTTCACGCAGGCGTCGTTATTCTTGTTACTGGCGCTAAAAGCGACCTCAGTTTCCTACGCTTCTGAGCGACTGGACAGTTTTGTGTGTCATCATGACAATTTCACTCGCCGATTTACCCGCTTTTAAAACTTAGTAGATAGTAGCTTGTAACTCGCCGTGTTTCATTGAGGCTTAAGCTAAGTTTCTGTTATCTATCAATGTACAAATATTTTTGAATGATGTCGTTAGTTATGCATATAGTTACTGGTTTATTGAAATAACGGATTGAAATAACGAAGCTCTTAGATTTGAAAGAAGTACAGTGCGCGGTCCATAGACTTAAATAATACATCTAAAGTGTTATCAAATTATTCCGTTCGATCTGTGGTAAACGAAAATCGTTAACTAATTAACTCCCATTTAGTGTCAAAAAGTAAATGCAGACTGTCACTGCGTATTTAGGTTGGTATTTCAAGTCAACCCTGCTAATTAATTAATATTTTTACGTAATTGTTCTGCGTTTGATGTTTCAGAAAGTGAATTTATAGAAAAACCTCTGGAGTCCAGCGGACATTTTTAATATTAGAGCGCTTCCTTTAACATTCGTATTTATGTACATATCTCCCAATCGGTGACCGTACAACACGACAAAAACTCATCAAAAGTGATGGAAAAAAAAACAAACTTGGTTAAATAGATTACGTATTAGGTTAGGTATTTTTATTTTTAATATACGATATCTATTGACTTGTAAAAATATCTATTGACATCATCTATTGAGTTTTGAAAATGGATAAAACTTTATCCAATACACTATCTAGATAGCATTTAGTTCGGGTCTGAATCTTACATTCATATATAAAGATAGCAGCCAATAAAAATACGCGTTAAGAAAAATGAAGATAATGTTGGTAGTTATTAGTCGAAGTATGGATACAGTTTTTTTTTTTTATAAATTAGTCAATTCATCCTAAAAAGAGTGCTTTGTGAATGATACAGTTAAATATGACCGAATCGGATAGAGACATGTTACTTCAGTTGGTAGAGTTGCACCGCGGCAAGGCGAAGGACTGTACCTATTTTCTGTTTTAAAATTTTCGATTGAGTATCGCTAATATTGTCTTCATTTTATTAAATATTACAATTTTAGGTATTTCTCGTCAAGTTAAAAATAAAAATAAACGGTTCTTTCCAGAGAAACCAATCTAGGGAGCAGTTTGCCAATGGTGTGAATTAACCTAACTAATGTGAGTGGACCACACTTCGGAATATTTTATTACAAGCCAGGATCTGGCGTGCCTTCGCCATAATCATCAATTAGACCTCCTTGTTTTGGGTAATGTGTTAACTAAGTCAAAGCAATTCGCACTGAACGTTGACGTGAAGAAGGACATTAATATTCCCTCATAGTTGTTTCATCATATTTAGGGAACTCTTTTTCGCAGAAGGACCTCTTTATCTCATCGTAATTTGTGTCAAGCGCCTAGCGTTTAAAAATAAGGCTCGTTGACGCGATATCTTGTTGTATGTTCGAATAAAATAATGTTGTCAAATTTCATATTGTGTATAAATTATTTTTTTATTTTTTTTTTTATTTTTTTTTTGTTTTCATACACATATAGGTACATGTAATATAATCATGAGTAATTACATTTTCAGGTTACAATCGAATTAAACTCAAATCATTAAATACTAACATGCAACATTGATTAGAAATAGTATAAACATATATATGTATATAATATTTATTTATTTATTGTTATTATACGCCCGTAGGGGCTTTTACATAGATTATAAAATAATATTTAAGATATCGAGGATTATACATACATAGAATTTATACCAAAAGTTATAAAAGTGAAAAAACTTTTAAGAATATACAAATAGTTTTTAAAGAAAAAAAAACCACTTGTATAATCTTGTGGAAAACCGTGAAATATTTTAAACAATGTAATATTTAACAATAATATAGAACAAAATATAATATAAATATTACAATAACAAATCAAATCGTTAAATATATTATACCATGTTACAATAATTTGTAGGATTCCACAAAGTGTTGGTTTAAATTGCATTTTAGAATGTAAAGGGAATCAGCGAATACATCTACAATACCACCAAACTTGTTGCCTAAATAATGCATCCTATTGGTAAGTGAGTGTGATTGATAGTTAGTTGTGTATGTGTTGCAAAAGAATGTTATATTTTGTCTAGTATTCCTTGTCGGTACATGAAGTTTAATAGTAGCAACGATGGCAGGGCTGTCAATTAGGTTGTTCATAATTCTGTACAATAAAATTAAGTCTGAAACGATTCTTCTATCAGACAGCGTAATTAAATTTAGTCTCATATATAACCTTTACGAAAGTGTAACTACTCGTGTGTAAAGGGAAGAGATTTTTTTTTTTTTTTTTAAATTAAAAAAATTAAAAATTATAACCCATACATTATAAATACGTACTTACATAAATCAAATGCAATAAAAAAATAAAATAATATAAAAAAATAAATATAGGGCTAATGTTTTTTTTCTCATTATCTCCCCACAGGTGTCATCTTAGAAGATCCCGTGTGAAGGGAATGTTAAGCCGGATAAAATGTAGTAGGTAAATTATGGTGAGAAAAGAAAAATTAAGTTAGTGGGTCAAAATAGAAAGAATAATAACCTAATATGTACCTATCATCACAGAAGTATGTAAAACGGGTGAAACGATGTATTACGATACGATGATATATTTTTGGGGTATTATGCCCCTCTCTAAATATTCTTCCCCTCCCTAATTCCTTTAGCAATCCAGCATACCTCAATAGAGATTGACATAATCCCACTGACTTCGGGCAGTCGGGACGTTTGTGAGGTATTAAAAAATCATATTCTATCATTGTTGTTATTTTTCTAATGTATATTTTCCTTTGTTTTCAGGTAAGCGCCAATGCACGAGCCCCAGAATACCCAATAACTAACACGAGTTGACTACAACAGCCTATCAACCAACTACTTAGTTCATAATATAAGATTTTTCTTTTATACTCCAACTTCAATGCGGTAAGTCAATTACGCTACTTATATGTCGTCAATCGTGAGATCTCAGTTTGTTTAGACAGCATTTTGTACAGCTTTGCAGTGTCAATCATCAGGGTGGATGTGTGGATTGTGGTGAAGTGTGTGTTTTACATGTAGAAGGCTGGTGTTTCAATATAATAATTTGTTAAATTATTATGGTTTTCGGGGTTAAGTTTTCGTGTAGCCCCCAAGTAACGTATTCAAAAAACTATTAGCTAAGTCCCGTCGTCACTACTAATCGTAATTGGGTTTTGTGGATTACCCAAAAATACCACAAAAATAAATCACGATAATATATATTTCAAAATTGTTTTAATATTGCAATCAGAAGGGTTTATCCGTTCCGAAAATTATAAATAAATACGGACAACGGACATTCACTTATCTTGTCCCTACCATATTTAATAAGATGCCAGTAAACATACAAATCGAATCAAATTGCACCACCGATTTAAAAAAAAAAATAAAAAATGGCTAATGGATCAAAACTTTTTATACTGATATTGTTTTGTAATCTTATGTATAAATATGACTAAGAGTAATTTGCCTGTGTTATATCTGTCTATCTGTATATTTTATGCCTTTGTATTGTAGCTATTTAAAAGTTATTCTTCTGTATCTATTTTGTGTATTGTGGTTTCATGTTGTATTTGTGATTTAATGTTATATTAATATTGTTAAATTGACCTGCTGACAAACTGCTTTAGCAGTTTAGCGGGTGCTTAAAATGAAGAATAAAAAAAAAATAAAAAAAAAAAAACTAACTATCACAGCAAATTTTGAACAGGCCCTAACAACGGTAAACGGTAAACGATAGTAAATTTTCTTAGAAGACTAAAAAATAAACTAAATAGAAACACTACAGAGCTCATTCCTAAAACTATAGTTGCTCCACATTTAAACTATTGATTTAAGATATTATAATTGGATAATTAAGGAAACGTAAACTTAAGTAACTAGATACAACATTAAACAAGATAGAGCAAAAAGATCATAAGATGTACTAGCTTTCGCCCGTTGCAGGCAACTAACGGGTTAAAAGACTAAGCGATTTGACATGTAAACGTGGATGAAGCGAGGAGGAGTGTGTATTAAATTAAATATATGAAGAAAAAAACGATGTTTGAATGCAGATAAAGCGAGGAGTGTGCGCCTACAAAGGGCACAGGAAGCCGACCGCTCAATTTCGTACACCGGCTCTCGGGCCGCTTCGGTCGTCCGGTTCAAGGCGTTCAGTATGGGCCTTTTCTCGCGAAAGGGGGGCGAGAAGCTTCCTGCTCAATTCTTGATAATTAAGGAAACGTAAACTATGAGTAACTGGATACAACAGTAAACAAGACAGAGCAATAAGATGTATACTAAGGAAAGACAAATATAAAATTAATCAAATGAAAGAAGAGCTAAATTTTATCCAAAGAAAAAAGAGACTATAATTACGTAAAATTACAAAAAAACAAATGCCAAAATACTGTAAGGGCCGGTTTTATAACCATCCGTTCGTCACACTTGATACAATTTTTAACTAATATTTGGTATACCGCTTGATTTTGTCGCTTTATAAACATTCGCAAGGCTACCGATCGGTTAAGTGGCGGTTAATGCTTTACGGGCCGATTTTGGTCGGTTAAATGGATAACGATCCGTTTGCTGACTTTTTTTGACATTTGTAAATAGGAAGTTGTTGTCGGCGCTCGGTTATTTATTTATTATCGAAATCAGTCAGTAACGCCAGCCCAGCTTTACTTCTTTTACAATATATTCAATAATATTATTATTTAATTTATAAAAACAGTTTATTTATAAACAAGTTCTGCTATGTAATTATTATTATGCGTGACAGCTGTTTCACCTAGTTTGATAATGCCTTCAGAAGGCAAAATTAAAATTAAAATGGGGTTGTACAAATTAAACTTAATAACAATAAACAAGTTATTATTAACACTATGTTTCTAAGCTCTGGGATCAATGCTGCAAGCAGCTGGCGATTTTACAGAAATATCCAAGTCGACGCATCCGCATAACAATGCAAGTAGTGCATTGTTATACGGAGAGCGACCCAAGTAATAAAACTTTCGGACTAAATGTAACCGATGACCGCTAGTAATGCACATTTGTTTATAATACGTAAAATAAGAAAACGATGAATTAGCAGTCCATTAACGAAAAACGGTTCGTTACGTAACTGAAATTTGGTACTTCATTTATAAAACCGGCCCTAAGAGTGTTAAGAAACCAAAAATGTAAAAAGTATTAGATTGTTACATATGAGAAAATCATGGTCACAGAGCTTCCTAATGAGTAGGACTAAAAATGTATGATGAAATTCCCGAAAGTCTGAAGAATTAATTAAAAAAGGTTGTTATGCTTACTGTAAAAACATAATGAATTAAAATGAAATATTACCTTGCGTACGTTAGTTTATATACAAATATAAAATAAATTAAGTCAATAAAAAAAAAAAATATATATATATATATTTTTCAATTTAAGCATTCGATTAGACGAATAATCAATACCTACTCACCGATGCAGATTTCTTTTCTCACATTTCCGGATTATTTTTTATGACTTTTATATTGGCATCCCTTCTTTACTTGCTCAAATGTAAATTTAGCTTATGAAAATATCTAAGCCACAATGTTCATATAAATCCTGAGTATAATTTAATAAGCAAAACGCTGCACCAGGAAGAGAAAGAGTAGCTAACGCAAATTTATTGTGAGCGTTGAAAATAGAGAATAAAGGGAAAATGGTGAAAAAGATTTATGAAACGGATACGGCGAGTAATCCAGGAGAATCAATGTCTGATCTCATAAATCAGATGAAAAGTCTCCACCGAGGAAGTAGTTTGTATTGCGGATAGAACCAGAGGATAGATGGGAACCGATAAAGATTGAACTGAATCTGACAAAATTGTTTTGTCTTTATCCACTGTCTTATTTTATCTGCAAATATATAGCCCTGATTTTGCAAACAAGGTACAGGTAAAAAAGGGTTGTATTATTATCCTTTATGAATAATTTAATATTTTGTTTTATGATAGTTTTGACTTTATCCCTCTTAAATACAAACCTGACCTCTAGTAATTAAATTATTTAAAAAAAACTATCCCTGTTACTTTTTACAACATAATGAACTTACATTTGACAAATATTTTTTCTTACTACCTTTCATCTTTTAGGGGTAAGGCTCCTGAATATGATTACGGAGGTCACGGATTCAAATTCCGGCGTGCGCAAATAAATTTTATGTGATTAATTTATGTGTTTATGCCATTATTACTTAAGAGGGCATTACCAGAGAAAGCCTGAAATACGTCATTTTCAAAAAAGTTTTAAGACGTATTGACTCTTTTCCACAAAAAATTATAAATGGATTTCGAGAGATTGTTCTTTTATCTAGCATTCGTATGTAATAAATTTTTAATTTTTAGTATAATAAGGTTATTCCATAGGTCGTTGGCAGATTTGTTAAATTTTCAAAAAAGTTTTTGTATTATACCACACCCATTTCAAATAATGTAATCATGCAGTAAAATAAATCAATACATTATCTAGCAAAGTTATGTATTAGAATTTTAATTTTAGTTTCAATAAAATCATTAAAAAATATGTACGTACATGTGTTTCTTGACGAAAATTGGTCAATTTGTGTATTTATTTGCGCACTTACAAACTAATATATTTCAGATTTTTTTAACATTCTTATTAAATTTAGACATTATTCAAAAATGATAAATACTTATAATCAAAAAATAACTACAAAAAGTACACTATTTTAATAGTTTTATCATCACGCCTTTCAGCATTTTTGGATGAAGGTATAAATTAAAGCTAATTTGGATTGAAATAAATTCGATATTGAGTTATAATTTAAAAAAGCTGGTACGGAGAATAATTAATCTTTCTCATTGTAACCGTCCTGCACGATCGGAAGAACAACTTTCGACGAAATGTGGATTTTCGTCCGCTGGCTGGTTAAACGCTCTTAATAAAAAAATAATATATTCCTATAGTATTTTGCAGCCAGTTCTCAAGTGGTAAATATACAAAATTTACACCATTCAGAATTTAAACATTGCTTGAAATTTTTGTAGTCGTGTTTGGTGACCAGATTTGGCCAGGTGCATCCCCATCTTCCTCTTCTCATCTGCTTCCGCTCACCACTTCCTTCAGCCTCACAACACACCTCGACTGGGGATTCCGTACACTCAATGGCTCCAGACGGGAACAGTTGGGACTTTAATGCGGTATTCATATTAAAAATGACGAAAAGTTGAACCCGTTTGTCGCAAATAAAGTTGGAGGCTGATGAACCCAACTGATTAATAATGATCTACTAATTTTTAGTTTACTTAGACCGTTGAAGAAATCACTGGTTTAAAACCTTGTTAATATTTTTTACTTGTGTTATATGGAGCTTTGCGTGACTTCTTTGTTATTTTTTTATTAAAGTTCTTGCCAATGTTTTAAAATAAATGTAATAAATAAATTGTTACGGAAACAGAGTTATATTATTTAATTAAATATGTCTTTATACAACTAAATGTTAAAAATTGAGATTTTACTCATAAAAGTTAAAAAAATAAAAATAAATAAAAGAAACAGAGTTAGTTATTTTATTTAATTTTTTAATGATGTTTGTGTGTTTAATGTAACTTCTAATCGGATATCTCCTGGTAGTATTAAAGGAATAACTGGACGATTGTGTGACGATGTGTGGCGGGTTGGAAGGGTTTGTAGGAAGACAAATTGATGTTAGTTAGTTCTTGAAGAAGCTTTCACTATCTACAATGTCGTTAAATATTTAATTTAAAAATTCTCAGGCTACTCTGAAAAGTAATTATCCTAATTTTATTAAAGTTCTTTCTAATCCTTTAAAAATCTGAAAATTCGTGTGGTTGCATAATTATGATCAAATTAGTGGGTTAAACGAGAGGTGAAGTAAGAACACGAACCCCCATAAGATATTTTTGCTTTAATCACATAATAATATATGCTGTAATCGGAAAGCGTAAAAAAAAGTTTTTCCACTAAGGTAACACAAATTTTGTGTTTTAAAAGCTGTTTATTCAGAAGCTTTTATGACGAGAAAATATATTTGAAATCACGTGATATTATATTCGTAAGATTTACAAAGCTGATGTATTTATAAAATGTTTGCCTCAGGATTGCTTTTCAAAAAAATAAGTACTTATTGTTATATATTTTTTAAATATAGGTAATTATATTTTTTTATCGACGAATTGGAGACGATAAGAAATTAACATTTTGAATAAACACTGAAAAATCACGGAATCTGCCATAAAATAAATCAAAAGGGTTTTCACATTTCAAATATGCAATAATAAATTAATTAAAATAAAATAATTTTCCTATTACAGGTAAGATGTAGGTTGTATAGATTATAGATTCTCTGAATATTTTTTTAAAATTAAGACACCTAAATTCAGTACTTACTCTAATTTAAAAATTTGTAAAAAATATTCTTATATTAAAGCAAACGGCGCACGGTCATAAACGTGAATCTAAAGCAGCGAAACACATGTATAATGAGCTCTGGTATCATGAAACTAGCTTTATTTTATTCTTTGAAATTATAAACGAATTCAGTGCAATTATTTGCAGCGTGTAATAAGGTGAAATTTAAAATTTATTGAAAAAATGGGATATTTGGTACAGAGCGCAGATGTATCGAATTGAACCTGTTAAAAAAACTAACTTATTGGTGACATCACATAGCTTCTTATGACGTCAATGACGTTTTAGCGGGCAAACATATCGATCGTACAGTTAATTGTTGTTGTAAAATAAAATAAAATAAAAATGTTAAATAATAACAATACCTAGATTACTCATTAACACCACCAAATCAATCATAATGCAGACAAAACTTGAATTAAACAAAATGTTTATGTTTTCTGAGTCACTAGTAGGATATTTCAAAATGTCAAACTTAAAAAAAAAATTCTCTCATTAGAAAAATCAACAGTTAAAATAATGTATGTTAAAATATGTGTAATTTAATTAACTAATAATAGGTTTTCATTGAAGCGATTTTGGTCGAAAAATGGGCCACTTTTATTTTTCTGCGATTGATAGCGGTCCAAAAATGGACCACATTTTTCTACCATTTGTAAAACATTTATTGTAATTATTTAAAACATTTTCTTGGCCAGCCATTTATTTTAAAACGAAATTGAAATGCTTTATCTATGTATTATGATCATAGATGCCGCAAATCCGAACGTCGCGTCGTAGACTATTTTAGAACGATGTTAAAAATAAAATTTAAATATTTTATCTCACCGAATTTTCGATCACCTCTTTACGGATAAAGTTAAGTATTTTTTTTCCACAGATATGCACCTTTCATTATCAAGTATACCACGGACAATATACAGAAATCTAAAATATTCTATGTTGACGCGAATAAGTATCCCTCACGGCAGTTTCAAGTAAAAAAATACACAGGGTTCACGCAATTATAAACTTTACGATTTTTTAATATTTTTTTATAAATCGTACAAATGTGAGATAAACGGTAAAAAACAGGTTAATTTATTAGGTATACAGCACTATACTAAGTTTTTATGTCTCCTTGGTAAAATTCGAAGGTATGATTTTTTTAATGTTGGCGAAAAATTTAAAAAATGACCTTTTGGGAAGTCTCGAGCAATCGAGACAAATTTATTTATTTCGCGAGATCGCTCCAGTGACTTGTAATAATGTACCAATGTACTTTACCGTTGTGCCTCCCGGTGTTATTTTATAGCATTTTCTATATGTGAAACACAGACACATGTAAATATTATTTGGTTTATGACGAGCATTCAAATATAACTTTCCTCGTTATCTCTAAACTGATAATTAATTAATCAACTGGACGATATTTATGTCGTATTAATTGTTATCATGATCTCTTTATTCATTACGTATCTCGAAAATCTTGTCAGTAAACCTAAACCTCACTTCCATCATAATAAAACATAGCGAATTTAAATTTGATAAGAATCAAAAGAAAGTGTGCTACTCATTTAGTTTCATACTTGTTCCGATCAAAATAACAGTAAAAGTTTAGTATTGTTGTAAAAATGCGACCGTATTTAGGATTGACACATAATGTGCGTGAGGTGCGGACTGAGGGTACAGTAGGGCAGTAGGGGCAGTCCCGAGCACAAAGCAGAGCTGTAGAACTTTATCCTTATCCCGTTATGTTGACTTAAGCTCAACTTGAAAAGAATTTACTCTTGACCCTTTTCGCAGGGACGTTTATGATCCTATCTGATAAGAGTAAACACAATAAAAGACGCCGTAAGTACTAAGAATAATCTCGGTTTTAACCGTTTTATTGGAGCGTCTTCTTAGGTGAGGGTTTCATTTTACGTCCACGTAAATTGGCGTTCATTTTAATATTCTTAGACGTAAAACGGAAAACCTGGTTTCTGAAGCGGTAAGAACTTTCTAATTTAAAGCTACGGTGATATCAAAATTAATCGTATTTTGATTTTTAAATTTTTATTAGCTTTTATTAGCTCCACATAGTCGTGGATGAAAATAATTCCCGTCAGGGCCTGTGTCATCTTTAGGGATGCTGTGTGGTGGGTATTTTTAGTAAAGGAAATTCTGGGAAGGAAAAAGTTATCTGGGAGTCAGTTTGTCCAGGAGTGACGAACGTTTGAATCTATCCCTCCCACTACGGTGCAAGGCGACGTTCCGGGAGAGTCCTGCTGGAGAGGTCAAAAGGTCTCCCTCAACTAATCTCTACCGACCGGCCTGCTATGCAATTGGTGGGCATACGAATCCGCCTGCAAAGACCCGGAAAACTTCACCACTGTGGACCCTAGCTCCTCTTCTAAGCCACCAAACGTAGCGAACCACTTGGGGTGGAACTTTGGCAGAGATGTTCGTTATCCAATAAATTTCACGCAAATGAAGCTAGTGGGAGATTTAACGCCCACTAAGCTAGGAATATCCCTGTGTTATGGCAGACTTATGTTAACACTTCTATTTTACGATCGCAAAGTCATTTCCATCGTAAGTAATGATTTATGTCAGAATAGAACCTATTTAGCAAAACTTTGGGAGGGGGTATAGTAGCCTTGATGTATCACTTTGTCCGGGAGGTCTTCAGTAAGTATGTGCCCAAGTATTGTACATTCTTAGAAATATTTACGTTTTCTTCATTTAGCATCTTCTCTGGATGTTTTACTTGGTGAACGCGATTAGTTCCGTCAATGCATCTACCCTTTCGCGTAATAAACAAAATATAAATTGAATTCCGCTGGGCATTTTTTGTCACTTTTAATGTGTGTCTTCTGCGACAATATTGCTTGTTGCTACCTTTGTAATAAACTATTGATACTGGTAGTAAAAGTTTTACTACCAACATACCAATCACCAACTGGAAAGCTGCGAAAACCCTTCGACAAGAAAAAGAGCAGTAATAAAATGACGTAGTATGAAGAATGTTCCTTTCGGCGAGGTATGTTTTACACTTGTACCAACGGCAACCAGCTGTATCCATGGAATAATTCAAATATTAACCCTTTGGTTGCTACCTGGCGTAATATTGAGTAAACATGTAACGTCAGCTGGGGTGAGAGAACCAGGTGGGTTGAAGTGGACCACCGAGCTTTCATTTATTTAATTTTTTTAACTGACATTTTCGTAATATTATGCAAACAAAAAAATCTAGCTAACAACCACTCTGTATATTGCCATCTCAAGGCGTTTCACATCTAGTGAGATGGGCAATACGTCATTACTGTAATCAAATGTAGTATTAAAATAATTAAAATTAAAAAAATGTCTTGTAATTGATATACCTCTATTTCTTTCAATAAGTGTCTCAGAAGTATTGGGCTTTCCTATGCAGATGTCAGTTATGTTGTGTACCCACACGAAATATTTAAATTAAATTTTGGGTAAAATATGTGGTTTTTATTTTTGTAAATATCAGGTTAATGATTTCAATTCGGGAGGCGAGTATGGATACCGCCGCACCAACCATTAACTGGATAACCAACACGTCTGCCATAATATATCAGTAGTGGTTTCCTACGTTTGGTGATTTAGCAGATGTGCCTGGGTTCATGGGCTGAGATTTGTTGAGGGCTGAGGTCTTGATGGCGGATGCCTATTAACTTCATGGCGGGCCCGATCAGGAGAGGCCGGTTGAGGAAGACCCTTTGACTTACACGATACGGAGTCTCTCGACTCAACGTCTAGCACTGCAGTGGGAGAGATGGATTCATACGTCACTTGTGAACGCACTGACACCCATCCCTGTTCCTGTTTCCGTCACAGAACTTCCTCTCCTTCCAATACTTGAAAAAGCTCTCGCATGAGTGTTCCAAAAGTGAACTCCCAAAGATGTCAGGCCGTGAAAAAAATTATTTTTCTGAGAGCCTCCTTAAGAGTTTTAATGTAAAAAATAAACAGTGTGTGTAATTCACACGCGGTAGAAGTGAAACTAGAAAGTCGCTTTCTTTAAAGTGGTTTGAAGATTGGATATTGATTTCACAAAATCAGAACGTTTTTTTTGGATTTCGTAGGATTCGAACCTCCGTTCGCTTGATGTCTGTCTCTCTGGCCGCTGAGACTTGTCAGGCGCCTTGCCCACTGCCCTATGGGAGCGAATTTATCGCACAATATTAGAACCGAGTGTTAGTATAGAACTGAGTTGTGACGCATTTCAGTTTCATCCAAATTTCAAATCACTAAAGAAAATAATATTTATTTATTCATTATTAATTTTTTCAGGTTCTCCATAAAATAGTTGTACACTAAATTATTGCGGAGAAGATTACAAAATTTAAGAGAAAAAAAGTCCAAGGGGGCAGTTTCACGATGTTGAGACGTATGTTAAAAGATAGTTACTAAACTCTCTATAGGTAACATTGAACAGAATCGTTGAGCAGTTGAATTGCTCTTTTTTTTTAAAGGTGCCGGTAATAGTTATCTAAATATATGTGCCCTACCCGACTCACTAGACAATATCTGTTCTGAGCCAATCATAGACAATATCTCTTCTGTTTAATGGAGCATTCTGAAAGGAAGAAGTTCTCGCTTTCGGAGCATAAAAAAGTGCGTGGGATCTCCCACAAGTATACGCGTTAGGGATATATAGGTTAATTTCCTTCAACATAGGTGGATTCAGATCAGCTTAAAAAAATGTTTCCCCAATAATATTTTTCGGCGGGGCTTCTAATTCCTGTTAAGAACAACGATGGATACAGGAATGGGTAGTATGTATATTCCCTCATATACAGGTAACGCAAAAACCTTTTTTGTACTCTTTCTATTTCTAGGATATGGTTTTGTTCAGAGGGGGCCCAAATAATGGAACAGTATTCCAGGATGCTGCAGACAAGTGCTTCATATGTTTTTCGTATTGCAATTCCATTATTTAATTCATTCATATTGTAACCTTGTACATTCTTTTTACGTATTTACTGTTCGAAAATCGATTATGGTGAGTAAATTTGGCCAGAAATCTCAAATAAAATTGAAATTATGTTACATGGTAAGACCAATTCGCACATGTCATGTTCCGTGCACGTGTCTAGAGCCCAGTTAATAATACCTGGCGGGACCAGTTAACTTTATTGCCACCTTCCCGTACAATATATTTGCATGGCTACTGGCTACCAAGTAACTACCTTTCTCTGTTAGAAATCATAGTTTACAATAGCGAATGCGAGACCGTGAAATAGCGCTGTTCGTGTGCATGAAACTGAACGCTGGGGAAATTGTAAACGCCAATAGTAAACTTATATTAGTATGCAGGGTGTTAAGGGACGTTCATGGCTTACGGTAACCAGTGTATGCTAACAATATTTGGAGTAAAAAATGTTTATGAAATTTTCGTCTCCGGTGGATTTTTTTGATGTTTTTTTTCCATTTTTTTTTCTTCTAAACCAAACAAAAACAAAATTCCTTCCACATGTCGTTACTGGTTACTCAGCTGAGTAACCAACCAAATTCTCACCCCGACCCTATCTGTACAATACCTTTGATTTAAGTTGAAAAAAATACCTCAAAAATATCACTAGAGTCCGAAATTTAATTATTTTTTTTACGCCAATAATGTCTGTTGGATGTTGTGTGTGGTGATTGTCCTATTTCATATTTAACTTCATTTAGCACTGAACATTTTTAATTTCTCGTTTATCTAATCTCGATGTGTAGAGCCTCTAACTTTAAACTTTCATGTCTATGCCAACTTTTACTAAAATATTGCAATGAATTGTGTGTCTATAATCTATTTTGTCTGTGGCTACGTCAGCTTTCTATTTTTTGTCTATAAAACGGCTTGTTATCATTTCGCATGTCGTTCTCCTTGCTTTCTCTCTTTGCTCGATTCTCTTGATCTCAATTCGTCTTTCGCTTCCGCTAGACATTAAGAATTACTAAATTACCAATTATTGTCGCCAGTCAAGTGTTTAGAATCGAATCAATCTCTCACTGTAAAATCATTCAACAGAATAAACAGTTTCAAATATCCAATACAAAACACAAGTGTTTTTACTTCAACAAAGGATACCTCAAACCAAAACAACTCTCTCCATCTCACTGTGCATTCCCGTGGTGTGGAACAGAAGGAAGTCTACAAAAGCAGCTCAACTTACACCCTGACTGCAGACTATCTGGAGACCACCCTGGGAGTTACGTAGTCAAGTATCTTCCTCAACACCCTGTATAAATAATAGAATAATAAAGTTTTATAAATTCTTGCTTAAGGTGATGCACCACGTCGTGTAAAATTTGGGATCAGGCCGCTGACAATAATACTCTTTACGTAAATGGCGATAAGGTTTAAATTCCCGTGTAATACCAGCCGCCTGCACCTGTATTGATTTAATCAACAACAAAAAAACATCGTAAAAAGCGTGTTTTATGTTATTTTTCATAGCTCAGGCACAAATATTAAAATGTTTTATTATAATTTTCTGAAGAATTTAATTTTCAACATTATATAATAAAACCATAAGCGAAAAGAGGTTAGTAAATAGGAGATTTTGAACTTTAAAGTATTGTTCATTGGTCTAATGCTTTCATAAAAAGACTAATAAAAAAACCACTCGATTATTGCAAAGGCAGATAATTGTTCTACTCGCAGTATAATTAGAGCATATATTGGTTGAAGTTCCCTCCGTGGTCGAGGGGTAAGACCCCCGACTTGCAATTCGAAGGTCGCGGGTTCGAACCCGGCGTGACCTAATTAATTTTATTTGATTAATTTGTGTTATTTCACAATTAATTAATTAAACATAATATAAACCGTATTTGCGGCACTTTCCAGAGTGGAAGACTCTCTTAGTATCGCCCTGGTGTAAGACCACCATTCAAAGTTGAAACGTTGCTTGAAATGGTGTTAGCCGTGTTTTGTGACCAGATCTGAATAGCCAAATACTTCCCCACTTTCCTCTTCGCCAACTCCTTCCACTCCTTACTATCTTCAGCCTCAGAACATACCCCAATTGGGGATGCCATAGTTTCACTGGCTCCAGAGGAGAGCAATTGGGACTCTTATGCGGAATTTAAATAAATAAAAAATAAATGTTTGAGTGATATGAGAAGATTTCTGAATTCTCTCCATGATGTGGCATTTTATCAGTCAGTTTGTAGATAAGCCAAAAAAAGTACATAGCGTCAGCTTTTTAGGTAAAACGTTAATAATTTTAAAAAGAATAACATTGTACAACGTTAATTGAGCATTGTCGTCACGTCGTAAAACGTTTAGTTGAATTTCTAAGGCAACAAAATGTTTCGTAAACAATTTGACATTTTTGAATAATTACATTTTTAAGATATTTTAAAGCTTGCGAGATATCAAATTTTACAAGGAATATATTAAAATCTGGCTTCGGAATTTCAATCTTGTTATTCAGGGAGAGTCGTGACATTTTTTTCCAAATTTCCAAACGAATTCATTAAATGGTGTTTATGTATATTAAATGATGGCATAAATTATTGTAGGTGGGAAATCGTCAAGTAAGATTATTTAAAAAAAAATTGCAATTTTAACTTCTTGCTCTGAAACGTTGTGAATTTCAAAAGGAAACCAACCACTGGTAGGATTCTGTCATCATATTCAGTTATCAGAAGGAAACCAACCACATGTGTAAATTATGACCAAACGGAATGGTTCTGTCAACATATTTAGTTATCAGAAGGAAACCAACCACATGTATAAATTATGGCCAAATGGAATGGTTCTATCATCATATTCAGTTATCAGAAGAAAACCAACCAAATGTGAAAATTATGACCAAACGGAATGGTTCTGTCATCATATTCAGTTATCAGAAGGAAACCAACCACATGTGTAAATTATGACCAAATGGAATGGTTCTGTCATCATATTCAGTTATCAAAATGAAACCAACCACATGTGTAAATTATGACTGAATAGAATTGGTAGCGTTCTGCTATCATATTCAGTTATCGCTTTCAAAACTAAACGGGAAGAAACTAAGATTTTTTTGCAATGGGCTTTTGTTGTATGTCATTAATGTGAAATTTTGTTTAATTTATCTAATATTTCCCAAACTGTAAAAATGTTCACATAGGATAGATAGGAAAAGAAAAATGATAAAGAATGAATAAATACATTATGAATGTGGTTCTCAGAAACAAAGTGCCGACCAGATTCAGACGAGGATGTTTTGTCGACGCGGAATATCATTGGATGGATTCGCGCAGTGTTAAACAAATATCGATCTTATATTTCATCACACATACTGTAATGTACCGGTTAATCATGTAGTATCAGCATCCGTCAATAGATATCGTTAGTATAATTAGTAGTACAAAGTTTTGTTATATCCCAAAAGATGGCAGTAAAGTAAAGTATGATATCAGAAGAGTACTATGTATCGTCGTTCGTGTCTCGTGTACGAACGGTTACGATGATTGCCGAAGGCATCTGAGAGTTGGGCGAGCCCCTCAAGTCCGCACGTCGCTACATATTTTTTGAATTTTGTAAAAAACCTTTTTGAAATGAACAGTTCGCAACATGTTTCACTCGAGTTCCAGGTTTTCTTTAAAAAGACAGTAATTTCTCTGTATTAAATTAACGTAATGCGTAAGTAAAGAAATAAACTATCATCATCTTGAAGGCCTCCGTGGTCGAGGGGCAAGGCTTTCGACTAGCGATCCGAAGGGCGCGTGTTCAAATTCTGACGTGAGCAGATACATTTTATTTGATAGATTTGTGTTTTCACTATTTAATCATTTACAATAATATAAGGCATATTTTACAAAGTTACACAGAGTGGAAGATACTTTCAGTATCGCCCTGGTGTAAGATCATTATTTACATTTGAAACGTGGTTCGAAATGGATTTAACCGTGTTTGGTGACTAGATCTGAATAGCCTGGTACTTCCCCACCTTTCTTTTCCCAGTGGTCATATTCTCACTGACTCTTGTGAGTTATTCAAATAAAAAAAAAAAATAAAATAAAAAATTGGACGGCTCTCGTGGTTGAGGGGTAAGGCTCTCCGTTAGCAACCCGAAAGTCGCGGGCTCAAATCCCGGCATGCGCAAGTAAATTTTATTTGACTCATTTGTGTTATTTCACAAATTATTCATTTAAAATAAAATATTTGTAATAATATTTCAGGCAATTTCCACAGTGGAAGATAATCTCAGTATCGCCCTGGAGTAAGACTACCATTCAGATTTGAAACGTTGCCTTAAAAGGCTTTAACCGTGTTTAGTGACGAGATCTGAATAGCCAGAAATTTCTTAACGTTCCTCTTGACATTTCCTTCCCTTCTCAACAACCTTCAGCCTCACAAATTACCCCAACTGGGATTGCCATAGTTTCGCTGGCTACAGATGGTTGGGAGCAGTTTTTCGATAGGTATTTAACTTTTACTTTTGAGTAAAAACGAAACTCTTAATCTGGGAAACGTAACAAAACAGTTAAAATAGAGTTTCAAACACTCTCCACTGTCTAAAGAGCTGGTACTAGATATGGTCACAGATTCATGCATTACATGAAAATTTCCAACAAAACTTTCATATTGCAGTTCCGTCAAATTCGATAGGAAACTAATGATTGCTTTTGTTGGTGTTTGTCGCAACAATGTCAGAGTATATTCATTAAAAGGCCATCATGGGTTGTTTGATGAACATGCGATAAGGACAAAGTTACTGTATCATATTATGAACTGGTGTATATATAACCCCAAAACTCTCCGAGGCGTAAAACCCCTACAACATATTTTGATTTCTGAATCTACTCGTCGACAAATATCAACAAAAATGGCAATTAGCAAATTTGCTAGCATGTGAGGGGGCATACATTAATTACGTGAGCAGTTTTTCTTCTAATCTATATACCCCCCCTTGGTGAGATAAATTTGGGCCACTTCGTATATTCTTTTCAAGTAACGTGAGATTTTGCAGGACCCCCCCCTCCTTTTGAGCTCACATAATTAATGTATGCCCCCTAAAGATACCAACCTTGCAAAGTAACTTCTGCAGCGTGGGCAACCTTTTAGATGTTTCCATACGTTTGAAAATAATTGATGCATAATTTGATAGTTTATGACTGATACTACTTCGGTTAAGTTGTTCATCCTAAATAAGTAAAAATCACAATACGGCAGATCACAATGATTAGGCAGATTGAATTTTGTAATGTGCAAAAACACATTCGAATATTTCAATTAATTAAATTTTCGGTTCAAAAGGACACCACAGCGATATCTATGGCCCGGTTGTCTTCATTAAGCAGTCGACAAGCAAAATACAAATTATTGTCTCTACTAGCTCACAGAGATTGCCATAATACCATTTTTGCATTATAAACTAGTTTTTTTTATTGTATAATCGAGGTCAAAGAAAAACTAAAACATAATATGATGCCTAACCAGACTAGCTAATCCGTATTTTTTGTGATAACGAGATCGATATCGCGCGAGATCTCCTGTCAAATTTGTGTAATTTTCAATGGCTGTTATTTGCTTTTTCTACGGGCCGATGTCAGAATTTCAGCTGTGAGCTGTCACGTATGTTAGTTTAGGTGGTTTGAAGCACACATTCCTGCAAGTATGCATGCTTATTTATTCATTTAACAGCGATAGAAAATCACACAAATCTGACAAGAAATCTCGCACGATATCTATCTTGATCGACATATATCTCGGGCGAGATCTCTTGTCACATTTGTGGGATTTTATATCGCTGTTAAATAAATAAATAAGCATGCATACTTGCAGGAATGTGTATTTAAAATGACCGGAATCATGCAACAACAAATTCTTTGAAAAGTCATTAAAAGTGATGGAAAAAATTGGTTATGTTACGTTAGGGGCCATCCATAAATATCAGTCACACCTAAGGGGGAGAGAAGAGGGGGGGGGGGGGTAGAGAAGTGTGACAGAGGGTAATGTTGGGGGGAGGGGGGGGGGTCAGCAGCTCTGTGACGTCACATGTAAAAATCTAAATGATTAAAATGCAAACTTTAAACGTAAACGAAAAACTTATTTTTAGATGCGAAATTGCAAAATATTACAATTTTGGAGGAGAGGGTCTCACAAATATGATGTTGTGTGACAAGGACGGGGGGGAGGCTCGAAAAATCATGAAATTCGAGTGACGTAATTTACGGATGGCCCCTTAGATTATGAGTTAATTTAAAAAAAAAATTTCATAACTTCTAATGACTAGGTCATTAGTAACTCATATTAGGTACTTGTAAGGTTTTCCCCTAATCACCATTGAAGTGAGCTGCAAACCCAATGTAATTAGCTTACTGGAATTACCAAAATATTTAGAAATTCGGCAGTCTAAAACGACTTAGCAACAAATATAATTGTTATATATTTTTTAATGTAGCTATAACTTTGTGGGAGGGAAGGAAGGGGAAAGAGGAAGGATGGAGGAGGTTGTGGGGAGGGGTAGGGGGTGAGGGGAAGGAGGTTGATGGAGGGGAGTGGAGTGGGGGGAGGGAAGGTGGAGGAGGCTGAGTGGAAATCCCCTAATGCCATGCGAGCCAAGCCGCGGGAAAAAGCTAGATAATAATAATTATAATTGATTTAAATCCTTGTAGACCATCCCTCTCCCCCTCGTTGTGTATATAAACCGTAGACTAAAAATTATTTGTACCAGTCTGAAGATGGCTTTAACGTGCTGAAACCGGTTAAGGGCAAATAAAATTAAGTGGCATAAAGTTTTATATTCGTTTTATTATAATATACTTTTCAAAGAGGTGTTGAAATGCGACTTTGTTCAGTTGTCGTGGAATCCGTTACAGAGCTCATTATCAGGGGAGATGTGTTATCGATAGTGGTAAAATATATATTTATACTGCTTATGTGATATTGGGTCACGGTTACAATTTTGTTGATGGTTACAAACTTTCTCATTCATATTATTGTACATATTTTTTATTAGTTCATGGTTACTTAGCTCGTTACGATCGTGTGAACTCTGGCGGAGTAAAACGGTGCTAACTAACTCATTTTGACAAGATTGACCGGACACGGAATACACAAACAAATTTACAGACAGACGAAATGCGCTCGCAGATAAACGGCAACACCGCTCGGGTTAAAACTAGACTTCGCAAGGCTCAGTCAATAATAGATTGCAAATATTTAAAAAACATGGTTTCGTAAAGTTATCTGGCTAAAATATACTAGTATTACATTGAAATTGACATTTACAATTTGGAGGCGGTATGGGTACCACCGCCCCGAGAACCATCTATTGCATAACTGTAGTGTTCTGTAATTTTGTGGCAACACTAACAGATTCTCCAAACACTTTGTATGGAGATTACTTTTGGGAATAAATAGATTCTTGATCTTTTATCTGGTTTTATTAATACTTCGCGTATACAATATGGACCTCGTTAGTCGGCCTAACTTAGAGCAGGCTAAATTGGTTCTAATGAGAGCGTTACACACAGCACCCTCTCTGAGCTCCGTCCCTCTTTTGGACAACTTAGGTACTAAGCTACCTGCCATCTAGCGCAATCTACGGACAGTTCTTTTCACCGCCATCTATGTCTAAAAGCTGCAAGCTTTTTAGATACACAACAACTTCCAACAACCCTTTAAAAGGACAACCCGTGTACGTTTGGGTTCATGAGGTGAGGTTTGTCTAGGTCTTGACGGCGGATGCATTTGCCTATCTTCTGTGAGGCGGGCCAGATGGACAGAGACTGGTTGAAGGAGACCTTTTGACCTGTCCAGCCGGACTCTCCTCAACCCGTCACCTTGCACCGCAGAGGGAAGGATGGATTCGTACGATCATAACGCCAGGACACTTTGACCCAAGATTCCAACCCACCCTGTATACCTTCTCAGAACTTCCTTTCCCTAAAAGACCCTCCACATAGCATCCCCAAAACTTAGGACTGAGTGATTTTTTCCTCTCACACTATGCCTCGGCGATAATTTGCCAAGGCAATTATATGCATTATTGATGTTTGTTTATTTGTTGAATGCTGAGTGATAATTTTGATGACCTAACACAAAAAATTGATAAATAAATGTATAGGTACATACGTAATTAATTATTGTATCCTTAAATATAATATAAGATTATTTTCATAGTTCCAACGGAAGTCCATCAGTGAAATTTCCTTGGTCACGAATGTTTTTAGTGACGTAATTATTATGCACTCGCACACGTTTATGTATTAATTGGATCTGGCTCCCGCCAGCCGCTGCCTTGTAGTGCAGAACTGCAGAACCCCCTTCATTACAATCCCTATTATTATTCTCCGTGACTGTACACTGTGCACCGTGCACTACTGTATCGTGCCCCCGGTGCAGGACCGGACTCTTCTGATGGGCCGCACTTTTCGACCCCAGATTTTTACCGTCTCTCTTTGACATAGCGCTGTGGGAATAAATAAGTAAACACTGGCCATATTCATTTAGTTAGACCGCGCTTTTGAATGCCAACGATTTCGAAATGAATTTGAAACCACCACTCCATCGTTCGTAATAATATCGTACTTCTTATATATTAACCTCTGTGCTTCCTAGCCTTTCTGATAACTGATTGATGATTGTTTTGTAAATTTGAGTGCTTAATAAAAGTTAATCCGTTTAAATATTTAATACATTCTAATAATTATTCCACGTTCTTTAGCAATCAGTAGTTCCCAAGCCATTAGCCCGCGATACCGTACATTTTTCAATGCAAGATATATATATACAAATTTAGAAAAAACTTCTTGTGTTTCTGAACCCCCTCCTGAAAAGAATGTTTGAAAAATAACAGAACACACACAGTAAAACTTGTATTTATTTTATTTTTTACCTTATTCTAGAAAACAAACAATTCTATGTACACAGTTGACATATTATTGCTAGTCTACTGGGTTGCAAAAACCGTTGAAGTCTTCACATAAATTACATTTTTCGAAATATTTGAATGATGATAGAAAATCACATTATTGATAGTGGAATTGAGAAAAAATAAGATGTAAAGAAAATGACAAAAGATAGACTTAATAAAATAATTAAAACTACGCAAAAACTATAATTAATTAGAATTGAATTTGATTTTCAAACATCGTAGATAATAAAATATTTAAAAAAATCGCAGTAAATAATGTCCATTTAATTGATATCCGTTAACTAGATTTATACAAGTATTTGCTGTTTTAAAAAATCAATTATTATGCTTTTCCAACTTTTAAATAAATTTCAACGATTTATTAAATTTATGATTAAATTATGAGTATTGGGAAATAGTATATTTGAAAATTATTAGTCAATTTATTTGTTTTTTTACGCCTTCGTCCGTAAACTTATCGCTAGTTGGGCAAATGATTTTTTTTATCACTTAGCGAAAAAATGTTAATTTCGCTGTCAACTGTCAATCCTGATTTCAGATATCAGTAAAATATTAACTTTCAATCAAAATGCTCCCAAAATGATAAATGAATAATAAGTAATATTCATTACGACGCGACAGTCATTTGGATTGACATCGGATTGTTATTAATGTGGAAAAAATAATGATTCTCGGCCTAAATATATTAGTCAATCCGTCCCTGTCCTTTTGCAGCCCAGCATGGCATCGGGGTGCAGCCACTGTACTTGGAGCACCGTACACCGTACACGGCGCTAGTTGGTTAGGGTGTGGGTAGACTGTACGTGTACAGTCGGCACAGTGTAGCCATCGCAAAGGAAGACATTTGCATAACAGCCGTAAAACTGAGATTCGTTAACAAGTGGGATGATATCTGTGTTACCGCTGCGGACCGCACCATCAGGGGTTGTCAACTGCAGCGGAAAATTGTTCATTAAAACAAAGTTAATTAATGCCGGTGGAATATTTAGTACGAGAGATGAATAACTGAACCAGCAAATTTAAAGTTGTAATAACCCCTGTGGCGGAACGGTTAGCAGATTTAAAATATTTACACATTTTACGAAATCGAGTTTTTGTGAATTCACAAAACACGATGATCTATAAATAATTTTAAATTTGATTAAAAATATATTAGTCTTTCAATATCGTTTAAGTGAGAGACAGTTTAGAACAGAAATGTTACATACAATTGCTTTTGATTTATTTATTACATGAAATTAGTCTGGTACACACCAAAGCTTCCTTTTTTCTTATTAAAACATTTTTGAGAAAATCATCGGGTTTTGTGCATTAAAATAGTCTTTTAATAAGACTTTTCAATTATTTTACTCCAAAATTTTTCGAATACCACGGTCGTATGACTACATTCGTTGTCCCTTTCTTGCTAATAACAACAATTAGGCGTAAGCAAAACAAAATATTTCTCTCCTTTTATCGATTACTAGCAGACCCGGCCACGCGTTGCTGTGGCTAATAAAACACAACGTCATCTACAGACGGCGGTGGTTAAAAAGGTTGGATAACCTTTTTAACCACCGCCGTCTTTGCGTTTATCGCGAAGAGACAGACAAATGCCGCGGAGGACTTTAATTTATAATACGTAGAGATGGTGTGAAAGATTATAATAATGTGCATGAAATGCTTGGGGTAACTAACGTATTTAAGTTAATAAGAATTAATACTGTATCCGTCTAAAAAACTTTTCAATTACCGCAATGTATGACCATTTTTTTAGAAGACAGTATGGGTATAGTAAGCTATCCGTAAAAGATAGATATATTGCCTTCGCGGACTTTTTTGTTGATCTATAAAAGAGGAATATCCCACCATGCATTTTTTTTGCTATACCTATCCCAAAAGGATTAGACAGCGTTTTCGATGAAAGCTACCAGGCGGCTTGACTTTTTCCGACACTTCTAACAATTATCGTTATGTTTCAACCAATTTACACAAATCCTTGACAAATTACATACTTAAACCTTCCTCACGAAACACTTTATCTATTGGTGAAAACCGCATGAAAATCCGTTCAGTAGTTTTCGAGCTTATCGCGAACAGACAGACAGACAGATAGACAGACAGACAGACGACGCGAGGGACTTTAATTTATAATATGTAGAGATGTACAGATAGAGATATTTAAAGTGACCGGTCAGTGGTTGAGTGGGCATCGCGTTTGGGTCCTACCCAGGCGTTCCGTGTTCGATTCCACAGCTGGCTAAGTCCTCCATCACGACTCAAGCAACATTTTCGGCTTACTGTGGTGGTAGTAGGAGATTTTCAAATATTGTCGGGTTATTCGTAACCCGGGAATGTTTGTCATTCTTATAAAAAAAAAAGTGCCAGATTTATTTAGCGTACTGTACATTCCTAATTCCAAATAGAAATACTCGATCAAAAATGTGTTGTCTGTTTTCAGGTTTTCGATTGAGTTCGCTAATATTGTCTTTATTTAATAAAAATATGACGATTTTAATTTTTACTCATCAAGTATAAATTTAAAAAAAAAGTTCATCCTAGACTTGCAGAAAAGTCTGGGATGAACAATATGGACAAAGATGTCGCTTATTAAAAATAATTGTCGCAGATAAAATTTATCCAAGATACTATCTAGATAGCTCTTAAATGCTTTTAGTTTGGGTTTGAATCTTGCGATTATATATAAAGATAGCAGGCGATAAAATGAAGACAATGTTTGTAGTTTTTAGTCGAAGTATGATATATGATAAATATGACCGAATCGGATAGGGACACTCAGGAGGGGAACTCAGTTGGTAGAGCTTCGCCCCGGCAAGGCATAGGACCTGGGTTCTATGAGTCCTAGATGCGACCGTATATTTTCTGATTTTTCCATTTTCAGATTTTCGATTGAGTTTCGCTAATATTGTCTTCATTTTATTAAAATAGAAAAAATTGTGATTTTACTCACTTTTAAAAATAATAATAAACACTAAACTAAAATAAGAAATACCTGCGAATACGAAAATAAAAATTAAATCTGATCACATTTCACTGCTTCTGCAAAAATGGCACTTTTTCGTTTCACAAAGATTTCGGTGAAATATTTACATTGAGAAAAGTAGTTACTATCAAAGTGATAGTTGGCAATAGCCTAATTTAAATGTGACGGATTAGTATATATAGTATGATTATGCAGAATACGAAGTGGCTTGTATTGACTAGACCTATTCGAGTTGCATGACACGCTTCCTGATCAGCCTGCAGCCCGTATTATATGTGTAGTCATAAAATATTTTGCATACGTTTTGCATTTGTGCATACTGGAGCTGGACTCGATGGTGATATTGGCACATTGATTTTTGTTGCTATGCAATTTTTGTTATTTTTATATTTTCAAAAATAAGGACAATATATAAAAAGGGATGGTTTTATAAGCCTGTCACTCCTGGATACTGACACCTATATTTCTTCCCACCCCTCAAACATTTTCCTTCCCAGAATTTATTCTCCTTCCTTTCCCTAAAGAAACCCTTCAAACACGATCGTCTAAGATGACTTAGGCCTTAAGTGAAATTATTTTTCTCAGGGCAAAATATATTTAAAATGAAAAAATAAAACAAAAATTTTACGACTTCCAACTTATAATATTCAAGCTAGAGATCAGTTATAGAATATATCTCTGTTAGTACCAGATAACCGACTGGACCTTAAGAAATAACAGGTTCCATAACAGATGATCCCCGACACTTGGCCCTCCGGTGTATGGATAATATGCAGTCGGTTTAGGGAAAATACGGTATATCTATTTACAAAAATATAACTAAATGCCCCCGAATGGGTGTGCAGAGAGGATATACCGCCAAATAACAAAAGTATAAAACACATATTATTTAAATAAAAAATAAAAAAAATAAAACATTTTTATTTTCTTTTTTTTTTTGTTATAGAATAAATTTTCTGGCATTTTTATTAATGTATATTTAATTTAAAAAATTTAAATGAAAATTTTGTTAAATTTTTTTTTTTGCAATCTCACCAGCATTTGGTTCCTTAGGGTACGAACAAAAACAAAGCTGGTTTCGGTTTTCAGATTAACGGCGTTCAGTGCCCTGTTCCACCGGCGGCAGTTGACGCCGAGATGTGGACAAACAGAACGCGGATAAAACTTGCGCTACCTGCGCGATAGCCTGACAGCAGCTGTCAGTTTTTACGAAATGTCGAGTTCGTAGACTACGATTATTTACTCTTGGAGAAGCCTTTCTTGAAATTAAGGAATAAAACAACGTTATTTGGTAATTGGTATCTTTAAATATGAAAAAAAACCCCCAGGAGAACATGATAATATGTTAAGTACGTGCCTGAAAGGAATTCACTTGTGACATTTGAGGTTATTTCAAAATTTAATCGTGTTGATTTCATTCCATCACTTGTTAACAACATATCTGGTGCTATGGAATGTATTTCTCTTATCCCAGATTGGCGATTGATTGAAAACAGCGGCAATTAACAGGTCGCTCATTTTGATATCAGATTCTGACCGGCGTCACTGGCGAGCCAGAATTAAGAATTCATTCCGGTAAAGCTTATACGCGCGGACATAAATCTGAACCTGCCTTCACTATGTTCGGTTTGATACGTTGACATACAAACATTCTTGTCAGCACGCCTGCGCCAGTCGGCCGCCCATGCGCTGACTAATCAGAAAACCGAAACCCGCTTTGTTTTTGTTCGTACACTTAGAACGGGCAATCTGCCTAGCTAGGAACTAATATCGACCCACAAGACATAATAACACTTGTACACATTTTATAGTTATTTTTCAATGTTATTATTATGTTTTATTTTTAATTTTTAACTTTATGAGTAAAACCTCAAATTGTAATATTTAAATAAATGAAGACAATATAAGCGAAACTCAATCGAAAATCTGGAAACAGAAAAATCAGAAAAACATATTGACACCTCTGGGACTCGAACCCAGGTCCAAGCAAGAGGTCCTGGGTTCGAGTCCCAGAGGTGTCAATATGTTTTTCTGTTTCCAGATTTTCGATTGAGTTTCGCTTATATTGTCTTCATTTATTTAATTATTATGATGTTATTTTTGCCATACAAATGTATCAAATGTAATGTTATAAATAAATAAATAAATATATTCTTTCAAATGCAACTACTTGTCTCTATGTTGTACACACCAACGAACTTATAAATACGAAAAATCAACAGTGTAAATAAATTGGTTTAATATCCATACCAACTTGTCGATATTTAAGTCGTTTTTGTAAATAATGCAAGAAAAAAATGGTAATTTTACAATAATTATATTTTCAGGGAGCCAAATGTTGGGGGTATAATTGTCGGTCACCGTTAAAACCTCTTGCGGTCACTTGTTTTTTTTTTACATGAGCTCCACACAGGAGGCCCCGAGGAAAATAATTATGAGGGCCTATGTCAACTTTGCGGACGCTGTGTGGAGGGTTTTTTAAGGAAAGGAAGGAGAGGAGAGTTCTGGGAAGGAAAAAGGTTTAAGGGGTGCGTAGGAATCTGGGGTTCAGTATCTCCTGGTCATCCGCCTCCAAGACCTAGACAAACCTCACCCCATGAACCCGGCACCCCTGCTAAATCACCAAACGTAGCGAACCACTTGGGGTGACCTATGGCAGAGGTGTTAAGGCTCCCGAGGCGGCGGTACTCATTCCCGCCTCCCAACTTGTTAAATTATTGTTGACCGAAGTAAGTAACATGGTTATAAGTTATAACTGAACGCCGCGCCATTTTCATTTATAACAAAACACAACGTGGTGTCTGTCAGAGGCGGGGTAAAAAATAATATATGTCAAAACCATTTGAGAATTTTCACGGCCAAAAAACTATCGTGATTTATTTTTGGATTATTATGCCTTGTTGAGTTACCTGCTCTTTAGCCTTCAGATTATTTTTTGGGTTATAATGCCTTGTTGTGCTACCTCTTCGTTAGCCATTTCAGCGTCCATCACCAGGACAGATGTATAATCTGTCTGTAAAAACACATCTTCCCTGTTAATGGCCGCTGCAATGCTGTCCGAAACTTTGGCTAATGTCGGAGATAAAAAGCCATAACAACAAAAAAAAATCACGATTATGTCAAAACTAAAATTATTAAATCAAATTGCCTGGCCAAGCGCAAATGCCTTCATATTGCTGAAACTTTTTTTAAAGTGAAACTTCTATAGCGCATTTAGTGACTTTAAATTCGGGGGAAACGGAATTGCGTCACAACTCCGTTCTACACAAATTTTCGGTTATAATATAATGAGGTAAATTCGCACCTCGGCGCGTGCCTTCCATAGCATAGTTGGCAAGATGCCTGACAAGTCTCAGCGCCCAGAAGACAGACATCAAGCGAACTGGGGTTTAAATCCTACGAAATCCAAAAAAAAAAAAAAATTATTTTGTGAAATCAATATCCAATTTTCAAACCACTTTAAAAAAACAAGCAAAAGAAAAGATAGCACTTATAGCGACTTTCTAGTTTCACTCCACCGCGTGTACACTAATTTTATTTTAATTTTAAACATAACAATGTTACAACAGTGTTTGTATTTTTTACATAAACTGCTTATGTTAAAAACTGCGCCTGCTCTGAACAGAGCAGTTCCTAGTGAGACAGGCATAGCACATCTCCAATTATAAAAGAATTAATAAAGATCAATAGTAAAAAAAAATATTTAAAAAAAAATCTTCGTGATGGCTTGGCAAGGGTGTATTTGAAAAACGGCACATCTTCCGCCAAAATGATTATTTTCAAAAAAATCTGAAATGTAAAATTGCATGCATGACACATGATTGATTTTATATGCGCGCATGTAAACATTATTGCTGGCTTTATCGTATTTTTAATGCCCCATATTTGTTGAGTACCAACTGACATTCATGGGGTCTATGAAAATAAAAGATCATAATCACATTCAATAAAGTCCTATTTTTATTGTACCAGTAATTCCACTGTCAATGCGTGTCGATAAACATTATGGATATATCATGTTTTTGTTAAACAATAAAAACAAAATATTAATACAATATTTACTACACCTTTATGAATAAACTAAAGTTTCCGACCGCACTTAAAAAAAAAGGAAACATTGGGAATTATTTATTAATTAGTACTTTTACATGAAACGACAAAAAGTGAGTTGACGATAACTTTTATGATACATTTGCCTAATAAAATGTTAGTGTTTTTATTTTTTTCCATTATCAGTAATTTTAGTTAGAAAAAACGTAAGGTGTGCCATTTTTTAAATTTTTTTATGTTTGCATCAAAAATTTTTATATTAAAAAAATGTATGTTTATTTCTAATTAAAAAAATTTATGTCTTATTTCGTCACTTTTAAAAGTTTTTAGTTTTCAATTTAGTCAAAAGCTTTTAATTTAGATTTTCTTGTAAAGCGGAAATATTTTCACCTTCCGAAAAAATAGGCCAGAGAGGTTAATAAATTATAAATATTTGGATGTCTATAAAGCAAGTGAAGTAACCGCGGTCATAATAATTATATGTTCACAATCCAAGTAGCGAGATTAAAAACGTATATGAAAGTGCAACGGGTACAAGGTCTGCTAAAACGGAACCTGCTCTATTTATAGTTGACCTTAATGCTATTTGGTTTGGTGAATGTGGGACAGGAGTTCAGAAATACATCGACATTGGCCTCAATATCCTTGTTCTGGATCCGCCACCACCCAACCACTACTGCCACCTTAAAATACACTTCTGTTCCCCGCAGATCATCTGAGACTTCTCGTAAATCCACACCAAGTTAGATGCCGTTTGCTTTAAAACATTTTATTACGGTTGGTTTTCACGATTCAGCGATTCTTTCTTGGTGCAATCCCATTTGAAAGTAAGCTGATTTTTATAGTTTTATTACACCACTTTAAAAACGTTATAAAATTTGTTGATATAATTTATCTCTTAAGAACGTTTAACCAGCCAGCGGCCGAAAATCCACATTTCGTCGAAAGTTGTTCTTACGATCGGTTACAATGAGAAAGATTAATTATTCTCCGTACCAGCTTTTAAAAATTATAACTCAAATGCTGAAAGGCGTGATGATAAAACTATTAAAAGAATGTACTTTTTGTAATTATTTTTTGGATTATAAGTATTTATAATTGTTCAATAATGTCTAAGTTAAATAAGAATGTTTAAAAAATCTGAAATATATTAGTTCATATGTGCGCAAATAAATACACAAACGGACCAATTTTCGTCAAGAAACACATGTACGTATATATTTTTAAATGATTTTATTTAAACTAAAATTAAAATTCTAAAACATGCGATACCCAGATAACGTATTGATTTATTTTACTGCATGATTATAATATAATTTGAAATGGGTATGGTATAATATAAAATCTTTTTTGAAAATTTAACAAATCTGCCAACGACCTACACGGTATAATCTTATTATACTAAAATTAAACATTTTTTCTCAAAATTTAAAACATGCGAATGCTAAATAAGATAACAATCTTTCGAAATCCATTTATAATTTTTTGTGAAAAAGAGTCAATCCGTCTAAAATCTAATTTAAAAATGACATATTTCTGGTTTTCTCTCTCTCCCTCTCAAATGACAGCGTTCATATTATGTATCTAGCTTCTCAATTTGGGATTGGGTCCATATCCACCCAGTACCTGGGTTACATTTATTGGATATCCAACACCTTTGTAATAGGTCATTCGAAGAGGTTCGCTGCGTTTGATGACTTAGCAGGGGTGTCCGGTATCTCTTGGTGAGGTTTGTCCGGGTCTTCGTGGTAGATGCATCTGCCCACCAGCTCCGTGGTAGGCCGGATCGGGAGAAGCTGGTTGAGAGATACCTTTCGACCTCTCCTGCAGGACTCTCTTGGAATAACATTCATGCATCCGTCATTTCTGGAGACACTGACAACAGATTCCTACCCATCCATGTACCTTTTTCGTTCCTAGAACTTTATCTCCTTCCTTTTCTCAAAAGACCCCAACACAGCATCCGCAAAAATGTGTGCTGCTAAACTACAAATATATATAAAAGTTCCGCGAAGAAAAAAGGCTTGAGGAATGGGTAGGAATTTGGGGGTCAATGTGTCCAATAATGACGGACGTGTGAATCCATCTCTCCCACTGCGGTTCGAGAGAGTCGAGAGAGTCCAGTTGGAAAGGTTTATCTTGGGTCTTCCTTTTTCCTTTGTTTACTTTATCTACTACCTAGATATATGTAATAAAGGTGCTGATGTATCCGCTCGAGTTTGTGGCAAACTTAGTTCTGCAGAACGAAGCTCAAACGTCCATGAAGTATTATAAAATACAATTTTCATATCTTTCAGAAGTTATTTCTTAGAAATATAAATCACTATCCAAGAATATAAAATATTACACAGCAAATACACCATTTAAACTTTGCTCCTAACTTTGCATCGTATTGAGACGTACATCGGATGTTTGAATGAGTTATTTTAAAGTTTTACAGATGAAACGTAGCGTCCATTCGTTCGTTAAAATAACGACTTTATTGTAGTTACGAAGATTTTTTCAAAGAAATACATAACGGGAAACATTTTCTCAAAGATAAAAAGCGCTCAGACCTTCTGTGCTTTATTTTTCCTTGTAATCGTTATAAAAGTTTGCGCAGGTTCATCAATAACTTTGAATAAACTAACAATAAATTTACATCATCAGTGACTCTGGATCTGTGGGTTGCGAAAGCTTTCTGATTTTGCAAATGAATTCAAATTAAACACTTTTAATAAGCGCCGGAGAAGATTTTTAAGTTTCATAAATAAATAAAAACATTTCTACCTTCAATAATCGAAAATCCTCTTTGTGTCGTCATTTTAATTAAATTAAATTAAATGAAAGTTTGTCTAGGTCTTGGCGGCGAATGAATTAATTTAATTTCTTTACTTAAAAAACCCTCCACATAGCATTCTCAAAGTTGACATAGGCCCCCGAGGAAAATCATTTTACTCAGGGTCTTCTTTGTGGATCTAACGTACCAAAATACAAATTTAATTTGAAAAAAAAATCTTCACTTATGTGGGATTGTACATGTAGTTTCAACATCCTTCAACAGATGTCATTTATTTTGGAGATGTCTCAACAGATGTCAGTTAAGTAGTAGGTACCGACATAAAAGAGTGTCGGCTACCGTTGTTCGTGTCTAATGCACGAACGGTTACGGAAATAGCCGGTGATACACGATAGATATACATAGATTTTCTAGCTTCAGATTTGTTTACAGTATCCAATAGGACCGACATCTGGTCCAGTTAAATGTGCAATGTAAACCTTTCGATAACGTAAATAATGCAACTTAAACCTCGATCTTTATTGCAGTTTTCCCGAACATATTTCCAGTAATCTCAATCATTGTGATCGAAGAACATCAGACATATTATGTATCGACCACCCCAACACAGCCTAGCATGGTGGTAGAAACATTCCCAACTTATGTAATTAACAATAAAGAAAAAAAAGTGTTGTTGATTTTTTACACGTTGTTTACATCGTTATTGGACGGTTGACATGTATTATTTGTTATTTTTTTTAATGTTAAACCTCTGTTGCATAAATTACAAATAAAATAAAATAAACAAAGTTACACATTCCTTCCAGATAAACTTAAAGCAAACTGTGTATGAAATTTAATGTATGTCAAACCCTAAACAAATCATTTTATCTTTTGCTCTACTCTCCTATGTCGAGCGAATGTATCGGCTAGGGAACAATTACGTGCTAGAGGATTTGAATATTTGAGGATTCAACACAAATTCTGTTTGATTTAGATACAGAGTCGGAAATGTTTTCATCTAATCTTACATAGACATTTCATGCTATTTTGTCTATTTTGAATTATCCTATTATAAAATATACCCCTTATGTTGTAATTTTGTTAGATGTACCTGCTGGTAGGTAGGTAATACCTACTAGTATTTTTTGTAAAGCTTATTTGCTTGCTCTCACAATAGACATTACAAATGGTGTCCGGAAATTTGTTGTGCAAGCCGGTGACTGCATCATATTTGGATTTGATTGTGTCCAATAACTTTAATTTATTGAAACTGTAGTTATCGAGTAAATCGAGTTCAAAATTGAACTTCAAAACAAATTAAGTAGGTTAATTCAAACAAATTAAGTAGTGTGTGTTCCCGACAACTTCACAAGAGCGCGCAGATACATAACTTTTTTGTTCGGATATGCAGAACTAACTTACCACTAGCAATGCCGCTTGGAAAAATGATTCTGTTACTAAATTACCTGTCCCCTGATATAAATATTTTTGTACTAAATGTTCAACAATACAAAATCGCTATTATTACTTAATAATATAAAATGCAAGTTTATTAATGGTTAGTTATAACTGTAAATGTGCATTTAAAATAAAATAAATAAATTCTTAAGATAAGCGTCCATCTGTCCGCGCCGGCCGCACTCACGCACGGCACGCAACGGATTTTTCTATATCTTTATATGAATTAGTACAGCACTGCGTCCACTATCTGCAAATACCGGCGGTCGGTACGGGCAGCGTATTTACAATCCCTACCGCGTTTCAGTCGCTTTAAATTTTCAAGTTCAAAATTTAAGTATTAAGAAATAAAATTATTAATTTCTAATATACACATTGGAAAGATTATTTTATCTAGATTTTAGAACAATTTTTGTTTTTGCAAAGTGATAAAAAATTATCAATATAGAGGTATATTTACAATATATGGGAATAATATTAAAATTTAAATATTTAGAAATGAAATTATTAATTTCTAATATACACATCAGAAACATTTTTTTATCTAGATTTTAGAACAATTTTTGTTTTTGCAATGTGATAAAAAATAGCCAATATAGAGGTATATTTAAAATGTAAATTGTCGTTACCGCGACTGAATCGGTATAGGTTTTGTAAATACGCGTACGGGCAACGGGATTTTTCTATATATAAAGATATAGAAAAATCCGTTGCGTGCCGTGCGTGCGTGCTTTGTAAAGTCCATTTATGAAAAAAATATCGCTACGGGGTTTTACGGAGAGTTGTTTATTGTCTTATAAATGCGTGGAAGTGTAAACATAGCTCCAAAAACTTTAAAACCTTCAGTTAGCAAAATAAAAACGTTAAAAAAAGTGTCATATCAATTTTTTGTTTGTTCTCTATGTGATGTAGATTCACCAGATTCTCACTTGTACCGCTATTTTTCGAGCACTGTATAATCCTACAACATTTATTGCACTTCAAAATCTTTTTACCGAAAACATTTAAATGTTGATTTACATAAACTCATAGAATTGTTGCCACATTTTGTTTCCTTTGAGATTGTTGCACTGGCTTCCCGTGCAGCAAAATTATTCTCCATGGGCTGTCGACATCGACGAAGGATTGTTTATGTGTACGGGCATCGTTATTTAATAACACCATTTAAAGTGTCTATTTAATTCAACATCTCCTGTGCAGAAAACAATTTTGAAGTCAATAATACTTAAAAGTATTTGAACCATCTTGTAGATTTAGAGATCAGATTTCCCGATTGCGAGATAGTCCCGGGTGATGTATGAACTACCCTCGCCTTTAAGGCTTTATCTCGGCACCCTCAGCCCGCTGGAGAGTTAATCAATACACAAAAACAATACACGGAGCCTTTTGCTGAAGATCTCAAGCATCGATTCGTTTAGTGGGACATCCGCCACTCGGGGGACACCCTGCGGGACCGGAAGTAAGACACTTCAACCCCTTACCCCCTGCGCGCACCCAACCCACCCCGTCCGACCCGTGCAGCCTTCCGCACTTCAAGCCTTTACAACTGTAACATATTCGCGCTACAACCTCTGTATGGGCAACTACTGTAGTAGCCAGTGAAAGTTCTGTTTTATCTAAAGTTACGATGTTATTGTGATGTTTTGAGAGCGTAATAGATTTAAAATGTTCGGCGATGATTTACGCTCTGAACTTTTAGTCATATTATGCATATTTATGGATGTTGAAATAGAGTTTGATAATGCATTTGAAAAGCATTGAAAATGCATTCAAATAGCGAATTTTACAAAATCACATTAAAAATATCGATATTTAGTAAGAACTACAGAGTTGCAATAATCCATGAAAGTTTAGAAACGTCATTATTTTATCTGGTAACTTTTAGGCTCATTCAATAATCTCTTCTTTAATAATTTTTAAATAACTTTGAGGTACCATTTATAATAAATTAATGATATTAAATAATGTATGTCAACTGCTTACGGAACCACTGTTTTATCATTAGGGGAGTATATTTTGTATGCTGGTGAAGGAACCAATAGTTTCGAATCATGTTGATATTCATTATTTAAATAGTAATTCAAATAGATATGTTTGTATTATTTATTACCTGATCATTTAAGAAAATATTAACAACTATCAAACGAAAAACGTGAAATAGCAAAAATAAGAAAATGTTTGGTTGCATGTAGGAAGGGCCTACATTCCCAGAGGCGACAAAATATTTTTCTGTTTCAATTTTTGTGTTTAAATTATCTTCAATGATTTAAATATTACAATTTGAATTTTTATTCCATAAGTTATTCGAATAAAAAAAAATATTGAAAAATTTAATATCATTTACTGTGGGATGCTGGTATGGGTACCACCGCTGGGAACCATTTACTGAATAACTGACACCTCTGCCATAGCACAATCCAAGTGGTTCTCTACGTTTTGTGACTTAGCAGAGATGCATTTTTTCATGGGGTGAGGTTTATCTGGATTTTGGCGGTGGATGCGCCTGCTCATCAATTGTATGGCGGGCTGGATTGGAAGAGACTGGTTGAGGAAGTTCTTTTGACCTCACCACAGTGGTATGGATAGATTCATATATCCGTCACTCTTGGACGCACTGACTCCCGGATTCCTAAACACACCTCATACCCTTTTCCTTCCAAGAACTTCCTTTCCTAAAAACACCTTCCACACAGCATCTCCAAAGATGAAGTAGGTCCTGAAGGGAATTATTTTACCCAGAACCTCTTGTGTGGAGCTAAAGCAAAAAATATTAAATAAAGTTATTCATGGTTCCAACAAAAAAAATATCTTTTTTTTTTAATAAAAACAACTCTCATTTTTAAAACTTTTGAAGGTTATTCCCGTCAATGTAATATATCATCGGAGAAGAGGATAGAGGATTTTCGTTTAGATTATGGTCGCAATCGGGACTCGAACCCGTGACGTGCGTAAATACATCATTACATAAATGTACATAAATTAAAAAATATGAAATCGACAATTATGACGGTTTGATGGAAGGTGGCAATGGCTGAGTTGGTAAAAACGCACGTCCCGGTTAGACGAGAGGTTCTGGGTTTGAGTCCCAGTTGCGACAGTTATGTTTGTCTATTTTTCTGTGTCTTGTTCTCTTTCATATTTTCGTTTAGATTGTTAGTATTATCTTCTTCCTCAATGATATAAAAAAATCAAGTTGGTACCACAATAATGTTGGCATTAATTAAATTCACATTGACTTTGAACTAATCAGCATTAAATATCAACCATTAATTAAGTCCATTCTTTTTTGTTTGTGATGGGAGTTAGTAGAGTTGCAACCGATGTAACAGACTATTTGATAAGCAGTTCACATGATGAATACTCTTTCACTATCTTCAGGAAGCTGAAAGTCCATTTGAAGAAAATTTAAGTATTACTTAAAAGGCGGGTTACCTTGCATCAAATGGGGTAGTTCTGTTTTTTGGTATGTTGTACATGACGGAGGCCTAATGAAAAAAAAAGTTTTCCACCTTGAGCGACCTCCAGATCTTTTTAAGAAAACCACGACTTTTTTCCGCTTTTACTATTTTTTACAAAAAATTACAAATTTTTCAGCAAATAATATAAATGGTCAGTGACAGGTCAATGACCGGTCAATGGCTAAGTTGGCACCGCGTTTGGGTCGCACACAAACGTCGAGTATTCGATTCCTCGGCTGGCTAAGTCCTCTTTCACGACACAAACTAAATTTTCCGCTTACTGTGGTGGTGGTAGGAGATTTTAAAATATTGTCAGGATATTCGTAACATTTGTCTTTTTTTAATTTTTTTAATTTTTATATAATTTAAACTCCAAAAAAATTCGGCGAACTAGATGGATGGTGTTTGAGAAACCGCCTTTTAAAAATAACAATTTTTTTCAAATTTTGGCAATTTTAACGGTTTTAACTTCGAAAGCTGTGAAATACCTACCCGGGGTTCAGAAAACTCAATAATCCCAACCTGGCCTCAAAAAAGCCCCCCTTACCTTTCAGATCATCGATTTTGAAAAATTGCTGAACTGTGCCAAAAATATTGAATATGACTAGTAATATAAAAACAACATTAGTGTATTGGAAATTTTCTATTATTTAATTGCGTAAGGAAGACATATCTGGTACCCTGGTAATACACAAATGAGAACAATTTTTAAATTTCTATCTGATGATGATATAAGCAAAACTGTACGATGTAATGTAATGAAAAATATTTCTGCGTGAATTTTTATAAAAAATTTCAAGTTTACTTTTAATTTTCAAAATTAGTACTGCTTGTGGGAACAACGTGGACACGCAAGAAGACACCAAAAATATTTAAATTTATTTAATTAATTAGTAATTATAAATGAATCTGAATTGTGTTATTCTTCGGTTTAAATTTTTGACAGATTTACTAACGGTGTTCATTCGAAGGGTAAATTTTCTTTTCTTCCGAAAGGATCTTTGAACTTAGGATAAAGGAGGGTGTGACTGTGAGATGTTTAAACAGTAATAGTTTCTCGGAGTTTGCTAATCATTTATTGGAGATGAACCATACTTAAGGTTTTAATAACGGAAAAGACTCGCTACGCTGTCATGTTAATGGTTTCCATTTAGGCAAACTTGAAACCACGGAAATTAAATATTATCACTCACCAAAAACAAATCTTTTAAAATGACCTGTTACGCTCTGTTACCCCCCTTCCTACAGCCGCCCATCCATGCACATCTTTTAAATCCATTGTAATTAGTTTTAAGTAAACCCTGATGGAGAAAACGGTGCTTCCGAAACTTGTTGGTTTTTTAAACAATAAAATTGGATTAAATTAAATAATTGTAATGTTCTTTAATTAGTGGCTTACTAGCCCACAAAATAGGATTACAACGTAAGTTAGATGTCTCAGTTTATCGGTAATATTATAAAGGATTCAAGTACTATTGTATTATTGTCAATAGTAGCGACTGTTTACTAAGGCTTGTAGAATTGATCTGAGAGCGGCGGGGCCCGTCAGCTGTTCTCATGTACCGAGAGCCCACCCGTAAATCTTCGGAAACCCGAACGTTTCCGAGCGGCGATGATATCCGAACACAACTACAATCACATACACTACAATTATTATTTAATTAAATGAAGCTCAAATAATTATTTCATTAAATAATTATTTAATGAAATGAAACTCTATCGTTGAGATTTTACTCATAAAGTTAAAAAGTAAAAATAAATATGAATAATTATTATTTTTGAATTAAAATGGTGCCACAAAATAAGTTTGCTGTGTTTGAAGAGGTTGATTTCTGATTATATATATTTATCACATTTTATAAACTGTTTTTTTTTTTTTTTTTTTTACATGAATACCGCACAAGAGTCCCAACTGCTCCCGTCTGGAGCCAGTGGGACTATGGCATCCCCAATTGGGGTATGTTATGAGGCTGAAGGTAGTGGGGCGGGGAAGGAGATAGATATACAAGTTCCTAAAATGTTCTTTTAGCATCATCGTTTTACATCAATTTAGTTCGCTGTGCGTTTGCAAAACTGCTTGATTAAATGTCTTTGAGAGGATATTAGGGGCCATTCATAAATGACGTCACACCAATTAACCCCCCCCTGTCCCTGTCACATATCGGCACATTTGTGAGACCCCCTCCCCCCTAGTGTGACGTCACATATTATGCAATTTCACATCTAAAAATAATCAAAACGGTAGTTAAAAATTTTATTTTTATTTTCACTAAAAATGTTTTTTAATAAAATTAATATCAAATCAAATATTTACATGTGACGTCACAGAGCTGATAACCCCCCCCCCCATACCCCTTGTCACATAGTGCCACACTTCTTTACTCCCCTACCTCCCTCCCCCCCCCCCTTAAGGTGTGACATAATTTATTAATTGCCCCTTAGTATCAAACTTCGCTCTCTGAAATTTCACATAATATTCAGATGTGTGGGGATTAACACGAAACGTAGTTATTTTTACGGCCAAAAAACGGGAAAGACAATGCCGAGCTTTTGCTTAGTGTTTAATGGGTCTAACGTATGTGATGAATAATTTTACTGTATGCCTACCTCACTCTATTGTTACTTGGAAATAACAAAAACCTCCGCAGCTCAGTATCCCTGATAAAATATAATTATTCTACCCTAAGTGCGTTAACATAATCTGCTACATTAAATGCAGAATTAAACGTAAATTTAATGCTTATTGTACGTCGTAAATGAGGCTTATTTACTTCTCGTATAAGCGACGCCTCCATCATTGACCTTGTTGTTTGCTTATAAGAAAAGTTGGATGGTACAACTGTTAGACACTCTTTGAATATGCGGTGGTATTATTTTGTTTTAGTTTCGGTAAAGTTGACCTGGATCGGATATTTGATTCGGGTCTATTTTGTCGGGAGGTCAAAATATTTCCACTTCGCAATAAAATCCAAATAAATGTAATATTTCCGAACGTATCCGGAAACTAAAAGCTGGTTTTGAAAGGTTATCAAATTTTATAAATAAGAATAAATATTTAATTATTAAAATATAAATTTTTTGAATGCAACTTTAAAAAGTTTTAAAAATGGCTCACATCACGTTTTTTCTGAATAAAATTACTGATAATGAAAAAAAACACATTTTATTAGGCAAATGTATAATAAACATTATCCTCTACTCATTTTTTTGTCGTTTCACGTAAAAATAATTAATAAAAAAATTCCCAATGTTTCATAATTATTTTTACAATGGCGGTCGAAAATTTTGGTTTCATAAAGGTGTGCATTTTAGTTATTCTGTGGTTAATTTTTATATTTCAAAATAAAACTTGTTGTTTTCTCTTTCTAACAGTGTTTAGATCATGACAGTGAGGGAGACATAACGATTTCTGTGAGACCTATGTGAGTTGTTCCGAAAAACGATCAAATTAGCCTGAGGGGTTAAAGAACATGGCTTAAGGGCCCGCAACCCGGATTTGTACCGATTTATTACATATTTCCCTTAAACACGGTAAATTTTAAAGCTCTTAAAAATATATATGTTATTCTTGAAGATAATATCTAGACTTTGCCCGCGCCGAAACGCAAATTATATTAAATTCCCTCGATAGAAAAAAATCGCAAAGTATGCTCCAAAAATTATTATTAACACGTTTGTTTCAGTTATTTTACAAGTTATATGTATGAAAAAATTCACAGTGTTTCTTTAAATGCTGTTTAAGATAATGCCCGCGAGATTTTTGCTCTGTTTTAAACGAGTCGTGTTTTATTAAACATTTTCGCAATTTTCGCATCGATTTTCTCGCTGTAAATGTTAGCGCTCTCCTCTAACATTCGTAATTTCGTATCTCTCCATCTTCTTCTTTTCGATCCCGGTTGCAGAGCCTTAAGGATTTCAAGAAACCCTCCAATCAATCAATTATTCTCCAAACACAATCCGATAAAGCCATTTGTATCAATCTCCCAACTACATAAGTAATAGCAGAGATTAAGTAGTGAGTAGGCCTTCACCATACTAATAATACCAATACAGCCTTATCTTCGATCATTGATTCACTAAAGTACAGCCGCACCTTCTCGTTCACCACGGCCACACAGCCTTATGAAGTATAGTCATCCGATAGAATAGAGTATAGGCCCTTTAGTATTATGTCTCTGATTTATACGGCAGACGTGCCCCGAGGGATGAACATTCAATATAATAATACCGATAGGAAAGACGGAGATAGCCAAGATTTACATCTTTATTCGGCATGCAGTAAAATATTGCGAATTGATACGGTTACTCGTACAATAAACTTCGATCTGAAGATATAACTTCAGACTTTTCGTACTCTGTTCAGCAAGGATAATCATTTTTAAAAATAAATGTTTGAAATGGTTGCAAAGTGGTTTGTGACGTTGACGGTATAAACATTAGGGTGGGTCATGACTGTATGGGAAAAAATCTTGTTTTGTTTTGTCTAATAGTGAAAAAAGGGTGTTAAATGGATTATAAAATCACGTAATTTTTTAATAATATTTGGATATCATCTTCCTCCTCCGGACTATAGTATCCCTCCTCCATTGTAGAGAAAATCCCACCCTGGTTAAATCTTAAAAAAAAATGTTATTTATTTTTAATTAAACACGAAAAAGAGGGAAAATTTTGATTTATTTTATTAAAAAAATATAGGAATTTAATTCAAATTATCTCAAGGCAGTGTATTCAAATACCAGCAAAATCTTTCGTTCTCTAAAATTATCGGCAAATTTTAATTAATTCTTAGCATTATTTTGAGAGACTCTGAGAATGATTTCGTAAAAATATACAATATTTGCTATTGAAGATTTCAAAAAATTAGATTTAAAGGATTCATAGTAACTTAAAATGAAAATTTTCAAAACTTTGAAGCGAATCCGGAGAAAGAAGATCGTATAAGAAATTAGAAAATTTTTAAACACGTCGCGTCGTTTTGAACCCATTTGGCACCCTTTTATAGCTGGTAGAATTTAAAAATAACATTTTTTTTAAATGACCCACCTTAATTTACATGTTGCACGTGCTGGACACTGTGCAGAAACGGGCGGTCCGTTTGATAAATTCTCCTATCTTAACGGGAGTCGGTGGGAATGCTGTCCTTGTTCTACCGACAATTCAATGGAAGATATTCCGATGAGCTAGCATCATTGTTCCTTTGGCACTGGTGCACAGTTGGGAAACGCGCTAAACGCGCCAAACGCGCGCTCAACATTTGTACACGGATGACATTTGTCACATGAGATCAGGTCGCTTCTACGACTCGTTCTTGAGTTCACAGCTCAGCTATGGAACGATTTGCCGGCCTCTGTGTTTCCCAAGACCCAGGTTCATTCCTTCCTTTTCACAAAATGACCCCCCCACAACATCCCCAAAAATATATCACAGGGACTAAGGGAAATTATTTCCCTCATGGTTTTCCAAGTGGAATTAATGAAATTTTTTTATTCCATACTCGTATTTGTTACTAGCTTTTGCCCCCAGCTTCGCATAGTTTTAGGGGGGTTTCCACTCCGCCTCCTCCAACTTCCCTATCCCCACTCCACTCCCCCCCCTCCCCCTACCCCTCCTCCTCTATCCCCTCTCCACCACCTCCCCCCCTTCCCCTCACCCTCCCCACTCCCCTCCCATTCAACCCCCTCCACTCCCCCCCCCCATCCCTCAACCTCCTCTCACCATTCTCCAACCACCTCCATACCCGTTACATTCATTTTTCAAAAAGCTCGCGTGCCACCTATTGCAATTTTTTTAAACAAATTTCATAATGCCAGAGCTCTGAGCTATAGTCTATATATTATTCTAATGTATGAGCTATATTATTGTAAAGTTTCATTAAAATCCATTCAGTAGTTTTTGAGTGAAAGATAAACAAACATAATAATAATAATAATATTTGGCTGATTTATAAAGCGCCGTTTTCATGAAAAATCATCTCAAGGGCGCTGTACATATAATAAGCATACAAAAAAATAAAATGAATACGATAGGCTTACAACTAGGATTCAAACTTATAACTAGGAACCTACATTTAAGACTTATATGTAGCTAGTGACTTACAACTAAGACTTATTACTACTGACTTAAAACTGGTGACATACAAATATTTGCAACCGTGACTTAAAATTAGAGATTTACAATTAAAATAGGTATTTACATACAACAATAAATATTTTTAGTTTTGCCAGGTATCTAATATTACCAAGTGATCAACAAAACTCTACAGATATAGGTACAGACAGAGAAAGAGAGTCGAAGCAGTTTGAGGATATTATATATACATGTATACATACATAGATATTTTATTCTACACATTTTACAAATTATTTTATACCGTATTTTAATATTAATATTGTTAGCGCCAGAAGAAGAAGGAAGTTCGTACATAATATTACAATTTTATAACACGGTTGTGAAAATGATTGTAATGGGTTAACAGTTTTTAAATGAAAGCATAGGTATCTTAAATGAATGAATGAATTTAATCGTCGATCTCAACTGCAATAAGATAATTCATCGCTCAACAACAGATTGGATAGCAATGTTTGAATGAAATAGCGAATTTATGGAAATGAGTGTTTAAATAGGTGAGTTTTAAGTTTGGATCTAAATTCTGTTGGACTGGTTATACATCTTAATTCCATAGGAAGTTTATTCCAAGCCTCAGGGCCGGATACTTCGAAAGCACGATCACCAAAGTTAGTGTTCGGATTTCGCTTAGGTTCTTTCAACCTTCCGATTGCAGATGATGTCGCTGATCTAAGAGTTGAATGTCTTAGACCAATATTTTCCGGAATGCACAGTTCAGAGATATAGGGTGGAGCCATTTCGTTGAGAGCTTTAAACACCATCCAGCATAACTTGTATTGGATCCGTTCAGGACACTTCAGCCAGTGAAGATTTCGAAGGTATTCCGAAATGTGCGAAAACTTGGGTACCCCAGTAATAAGCCGTGCTGCGGCGTTGAACACTGATTGTAGTTTATCAGTTTGGCATTTAGGAAGTCTTGCATAAATGCCATTACAGTAATCAAGACGTGATACTATGTATGAGTTCACAAGAAGCTTAGTTGCCTCTGTTGAGAGGTTCCTACGAACTGATTTAAGTTGTCTTAGATAGAAGAAACCAGTACTGACGGTCCTATTTACCTGACTTTTTAGCGAAAGGTCTGAATCCAGATAAACACCTAGAAGTTTGACGGTTGTTTTTGCAATTACGTCGCTGCCGGAAATAGAAATTGGTGAGTAGTCTATTAAATGTTGGCGTCTTTTCGTGGCTGCCCAGAGAAACTCGGTCTTTGTGGGATTCAACTTAAGTTTGTTCGAGGACATCCAAAGACTGATCGCTTCTAGACAATCAGTTGTGCGAATTTTAAGACCGTTGATCTCATCTGGTGTGCAGTAAAAGTATACTTGCTGATCGTCAGCATAACAGTGAGATAAGAGACCAAATGACTCGATAATTTTTGCGACATCATTTGTAAAAAGAATGAAAAGAAGTGGACCCAAAACGGATCCCTGAGGTACCCCTGAAGAGAGTTTCGTGAAGTTGGACTGTTTGTTTCCAACTTTTACCGCTTGAGAGCGATTGCATAGATAAGATTTTAGCCATTTTTTTATGTTAGACTGTAAACCAAATGTTACTTCTAGTCTCTTAATAAGGAAGTTGTGGTCAATGGTGTCAAATGCGGCGCTCATATCTAAAAGCGAAAGAAGGGCTAACTTACCTGATTCTATGGCAAGAGTTATGTCTGACAGGACACGAAGTAATCCGGTTTCTGTTGAGTGGAACTTGCGATATGCGGATTGATGATCAGTAAATAATTTGTTCACGTTTAAGTGGGAAGTTATTTGGGAAGCAACAATTTTTTCAAGTAGTTTCGCTAAGAAAGGCAGATTTGACACAGGTCGGTAGTTACCAAAATTGTCGGCATCAAGCTGCGGTTTTTTAATGATTGGGGTGACTACTGCAGACTTAAGTGGTTCTGGGAAGTCACCTGTACTTAAGGACTTATTAAACACGTGAACCAGGAAGGGAGCCAACACGTCGCTACATTTCTTGAGGAGCCAAGTTGGGATAGGGTCAAGAACACATTGTTTATTAGGCGAACTTAAAATTAACCTTCCTACTTCTTCTAGCGTTGTAGGTTTAAATGATGACAGGGAACATTTGGAATTGGCTGTAAATATTGGTGGGGGGGCAGAAGATGTGGAGGCGCGTATGGATTCTATTTTTTCATAGAAAAACTTAGAAAAGGCCTGCGGAGTAATGTCTGTAGAGGTTTGCACGGTATTATTAGCAATGACAGTTTTAACGGAGTTCCAGAGACGTCGTGGATTTTTCCGCTCTGAGTCAATTTTATTGACCCAGTATTCAGATCTTTTTTCACTTAATCTCGCCCTGTACTCTGTTTGAGCATTAATCCACTCGTCTCGTGGAGTAACGTCAGGGTTTTTTCGGTATGACCTCTCTAGTTTCCGCATAAGCCTCTTTTGACTCCGACACTCTTCATCAAACATCCATACATCCATACATTCATACATCCATACATCCATACATCCATAAATTCATACATCCATACATCCATACATCCATACATCCATACATCCATACATCCATACATCCATACATCCATACATCCATACATCCATACATCCATACATCCATACATCCATACATCCATACATCCATACATCCATACATCCATACATCCATACATCCATACATCCATACATCCATACATCCATACATCCATACATCCATACATCCATACATCCATACATCCATACATCCATACATCCATACATCCATACATCCATACATCCATACAGCCATACATCCATACATTCATACATCCATACATCCATACATCCATACATCCATACATACATACATCCATACATCCATACATCCATACATCCATACATCCATACATCCATACATCCATACATCCATACATCCATACATCCATACATCCATACATCCATACATCCATACATCCATACGTCCATACGTCCATACGTCCATACGTCCATACGTTCATACGTCCATACGTCCATACGTCCATACGTCCATACGTCCATACGTCCATATGTCCATACGTCCATACGTCCATACGTCCATACGTCCATACGTCCATACGTCCATACGTCCATACGTCCATACGTCCATACGTCCATACGTCCATACGTCCATACGTCCATACGTCCATACGTCCATACGTCCATACGTCCATACGTCCATACGTCCATACGTCCATACGTCCATACGTCCATACATCCATACATCCATACATCCATACATCCATACATCCATACATCCATACATCCATACATCCATACATCCATACATCCATACATCCATACATCCATACATCCTTACATCCATACATCCATACATCCATACATCCATACATCCATACAAACTTTCACCTTTATAATATTAGAAGGAAGTAGGATGTTGCACTATGTATCTTGTTGACTTCAATGTGACACTAAAATTAGTAAAGTTAAATCTAAATTGCTAGCGCCATAGATTGAACTCCTCGACTTGTTTGTTCATGACTTTATTTTTGAATAAATGAAAATATGAATATAAATAAAAAAAACAAGCGGAAGTACCCAGCGTTGCCCGAACCTTACACAGAGTTGTCTTCATCTAATACACATAGTATTAGATGAAGACAATAATTTTCCTCTTACTTTGAACGTTAAGTGTGCAAAATTTCATCAGGAAGTATCAAAACTCTGCTTAAGGGTTGGGAAAGGAGATGGGGTAGATTTTTCAAATTATCTTGTAGACAGTAAGCTTTCTCTTGTTCTGAGGGTCAAGTGCGCAAAATTTCATCAGGAAGTATCAAAACTCTGCTTAAGGGTTGGGAAAGGAGATGGGGTAGTTTTTTCAAATTATCTTGTAGACAGTAAGCTTTCTCTTGTTCTGAGGGTCAAGTGTGCAAAATTTCATCAATCTCCGAATAAAACTGTAGAATAATTTAAATAATAAATGGTATGGGAACCATTTATTGGATTACCAGCACCCCTGCCATAAGTCACCTCAAGTGATTCGATACGTTTGGTGACTTAGCAGGGAGGGGCTCGGGTTTATGGAGTTTTAACTAGGTCTTAGCGGTACGTACGTTTGTCCGCCTACTGTTTGGCGGGCCGGATAGGGAGAGACTGGTTAATCACATTTATGTATTGAATTTAGCTGATAGTGTTTCACGGTGTAGTAGTGTTTGCGCAGTTTAAATTGGAAAAAGCGGAAATTTTTGGAAAAAAAACAAACACATCTGCATTTTCGGTAAAAGTGTTAAACCTCTCAGTTAACTTGTGCTCGTAAATGATATATAGTTTGGTGTTCATATTGACTTCATTACGGTCTTACGGTCTCACTCAAAGTCGACATGTAAGTACACAGTAAGTAGTACTCGTGTCGTATTGACTAAACTCCGGTGTAATTAGGTTGAGGTTTATCATTACTACATCAAATCTATTTACCTTTCAATAAACCGTGCGATAATGTCGTTTCCAGCTTCCCCTCCGTCAAAGAGGGTAATAAACGTCTACTCTACGGAATTCCGATACCTTCAACTGAACAATGATGATCTTTTACATGGCTAAACCATTCAATAACCTATTGAAATAGTATCTAACGTTGGCTGTGAAAACCTAAAATTTATCATCATTTTATAATGTTCACCGGGGCGACAAAATATCTTTAAAAATACAGTATTATCAACCCCCTTTAAAATGTCAAACAGCCGCGAAAATAATATTAAAATGTTTAACATCTTTGCGAGACACTCTTTTAGCAAGTACGTCTTTCCTTTAAAATTCCACTTTAGAAAGTATCTCTTTGTCACTTAAAATGTACAATTTCGGAGGATTTTAATAACGGTCCATTCCTTCGAAGGATTTTCATCAATTTTGTCAAAACGCTGTCCTCCGACAGTAGGTTACCCAATTTAATTTTCCCCAAATGAAAATTAAGTTTGCTCCGTCGAAACGTTTACGTGCCTCAAAAGCATATTGAATTATTAAGCAATTGGAGAAATTTAGTAATGATTTGGATTATTTTATAAAATACTAGCAGACCCGGCCACACGTTGCTGTGGCTAACGAAACACAACGCCATTACCCAACCTTTATAAAATCCACACCACCCGCTTGCCAGCTGCCCGCTGCCCGCTGCCCGCTGCCTGAATTGAATATTTGAATTTCTCGGCTTTTCTCTACTATAATAAGCATGTATTATAAATATAAACCTCCCCCTTGAATCACTCTATCTATTGGTGTAAACCGCATGAAAATCTGTTTTGTAGTTTATTAAAAAATGAAGATGTTCTTCGATGTTTACACAGCTCTGGATTTTCAGAATTTGCAAAACACTTGATTGAAAACGACCATAAATTTGACAAAAACGCTGGCGCCAAACTTATTCATAAAAACGACATCGGTATAAGGTTGGTAAGGTAGTAAATAACCAACTTAATTTAAATAAAAGTCCCATACTAAGATTGTTCCCTATTGATAAAGAACACGTCCGTTCCCTTCCTAATTCTCCATCTATGCCTCCCTCTTCCTCCTCCACTTGACGAGTCTAGCCCAGCCCATTTTTGGTAAAATATATATTATAACACAAATGTAACCTAATGTTAGTAGAGTATTATACTGCCCTGAAGAAGCTACAGCTACGTAGCGAAACCCGGTCGGCATAAAGTATAAAAATATAAGTGGTGTTTACAAAGTTATTGTTTTATTTTAAATTAATAATGTCACATCACAAAGTATCCGCTTCATATGAACAAATAATACATTAATTCTGCTTTCTATTTGTGTAGGTATATATTGCGGAAACAGTTCTTTTTTTGGAACGCCATTGAATTCTTTAATATTTATGGGTTAAATTGAAAAAAAAAATTAAACCAGTATTGGATTGAAACGGGTGCGGGAAATATGAGAAAGAAATCTACGGGCTTAATTCTGCCTTTTTTAATCCGTGGCCGCAAAATGTTCGATGTCAAAATGTTTCCTGTAAAAATGTCTCAATTTAAAAAGTTCCCTACTAAAATGTCCCCGGTCGAAATATTCCCCACCGAAATGTTAGCACATGCTGAGTATTTTTATATTTTACCTGTTTCTAATTGAGAACATTGGGACATTATACTTTAATTGTACGTTATATTGTACATTATACTTTAATACATTATACGAAATTTTTTATCGGGAGCATTTAAACTAGGGACATTTTTATAGAAAACCGCGTTACAAGGAATATTATTACCCACAACCTCTTAATCGTTTTCTCTTTGCCGCGATCGTGACCAGATAAAAACCTCGAAAACCCAGGCTTAATACCGCATAAGACTCCTAACTGCTCCCTACTAACCGGAGCTTGTGAGACTACGGCATACCCAAATGGGGTATCTTGTGAGGCTGAAGGTAGCAGGTAGGGAAGGAAATGTGAAGAGGAAGGTGGGAAAGTACCTTTTTATTCTGATCTAGTCACTAAACACGGCTAAGACCATTTCGATTCCGAATTGATCCAATTGGCGCAAATATATTAAATACAATTTTTTAAATTCAAAATTGTGAAATAACATAAATTAATCAACTAAAAATCACTTGCGCACGCCGGGATTTTAACCCGTGACCTTCAGATTCATAGCCGAGGATCGCAATCACTCTACCTCGTAGGCAGTTCTTATTAGAATTACACCCTTATTCCAGTTCTCAGTTAATGAGCGTTGAGTCTAATTTTTTTGGATAATAGTGGGATTACATTTATCAGGCGTGTCGTGATGGCTAGCGTTCACATCTGTAAGTCGTGTTCTGACGCCTTATGACGATATTTATATATTATACGCGTCACTAGACAGCACGTTCTCCGCTCCGTCGAAAATCGAGATAGCTTTTGTCGTGCCACGACAGAAAGCATTTTGACAGACTAATATAATCGTCACCATACTAAATGTATGAAACCGATACCGTTATGACGCGGCACGTCACGTCACGACAGACGGTATAACCAGAGAAAACCAGAAACATTTCATTTTTAAATCAGATTTTAGACGTGACTCTTTTCCACAAAAAAATATAAATTGATTTCGAAAGATTGCTCTTTTATTCAGTAAACGCATGTTTTAAATTTTGAGAAAAAAATGCGTATTTTTAGTATAATAAGGTTATACCACAGGTCGTTTGCACATTTGTTAAATTTTCAAAAAAGATTTTGTTATATTATACAACGCCCAATTCAAATCATATAATCATGCAGTAAAATAAACCAATACGTTATCTGGTAAACGAATGTTTTATAATCTAAATTTTAGTTGAAATAAAATCATTAAAAAATACAAAACATTGAAAAATACAAGACAAAAATTGGTCCGTTTGTGCATTTATTTGTGCACTTACAAAGTAATATATTTCAGATTTTTTTTACATTCTTATTTTATTTAGACATTATTGAAAAATGATAAATACTTACGATCAAAAAATAATTGCAAAAAGTACATAATTTTAATAGTTTTATCATCACGCCTTTCAGCATTTTTGAATGTAGATATAAATTAAAGCAAATTTGGAATGAAATAAAATCGATATGGAGTTATAATTTTAAAAACCTGGTACGGAGAATAATTAATCTTTCTTATTGGAACCGCCATGTATGATCGTAAGAACGTCTTTCGACGAAATGTGGATTTCGGCCGCTGGCTGGTTAAACGCGTCAAATTACTGTTGGTAATGCTTTTTCGACACAAAACTCTCGTAGAAACAAAGATAGATGGGATTGGTTGTCCATTGTGACTTCAATCTTCGTCAAAGTTACATCTCAAAGGAGTGCATCCATTTACTTCTCTGGATCTGAGTTTTCTTGTTTCTACGGGAATATTGGAAGATCAACGCTCCATTCTTTTGCAATATTCTCAAAGTGTCTTTTGTCATGCAAATCATTTGGCGTATTTATAACTGCTCCAGGGGTCCTAGCATGGTCGATCGATATAGGTTTTACCGAAAATGTCGGTAACTTGCCATCGCTCCCGAGCACGACTGCACGCTGCTAACGAACAAACAATAGTTCACAATGTCGACGTAAACTGTTGTTTATTAGTTAGCGGCCTGCAGTCGTGCTAGGGAGCGATGGCAAGTTACCGACATTTTCGATAAAACCTATATCGATCGACCATGCTAGGGGGCCAGGGGTCCTAGCATGGTCGATGGGGATGGGGATGGGGATGGGGATGGGGATGGGGATGGGGATGGGGATGGGGATGGGGATGGGGATGGGGATGGGGATGGGGATGGGGATGGGGATGGGGATGGGGATGGGGATGGGGATGGGGATGGGGATGGGGATGGGGATGGGGATGGGGATGGGGATGGGGATGGGGATGGGGATGGGGATGGGGATGGGGATGGGGATGGGGATGGGGATGGGGATGGGGATGGGGATGGGGATGGGGATGGGGATGGGGATGGGGATGGGGATGGGGATGGGGATGGGGATGGGGATGGGGATGGGGATGGGGATGGGGATGGGGATGGGGATGGGGATGGGGATGGGGATGGGGATGGGGATGGGGATGGGGATGGGGATGGGGATGGGGATGGGGATGGGGATGGGGATGGGGATGGGGATGGGGATGGGGATGGGGATGGGGATGGGGATGGGGATGGGGATGGGGATGGGGATGGGGATGGGGATGGGGATGGGGATGGGGATGGGGATGGGGATGGGGATGGGGATGGGGATGGGGATGGGGATGGGGATGGGGATGGGGATGGGGATGGGGATGGGGATGGGGATGGGGATGGGGATGGGGATGGGGATGGGGATGGGGATGGGGATGGGGATGGGGATGGGGATGGGGATGGGGATGGGGATGGGGATGGGGATGGGGATGGGGATGGGGATGGGGATGGGGATGGGATGGGGATGGGGATGGGGATGGGGATGGGGATGGGGATGGGGATGGGGATGGGGATGGGGATGGGGATGGGGATGGGGATGGGGATGGGGATGGGGATGGGGATGGGGATGGGGATGGGGATGGGGATGGGGATGGGGATGGGGATGGGGATGGGGATGGGGATGGGGATGGGGATGGGGATGGGGATGGGGATGGGGATGGGGATGGGGTTGGGGATGGGGATGGGGATGGGGATGGGGATGGGGATGGGGATGGGGATTGGGATGGGGATGGGGATGGGGATGGGGATGGGGATGGGGATGGGGATGGGGATGGGGATGGGGATGGGGATGGGGATGGGGATGGGGATGGGGATGGGGATGGGGATGGGGATGGGGATGGGGATGGGGATGGGGATGGGGATGGGGATGGGGATGGGGATGGGTACCCGGCATGCGTTGCAAGGCTCCTGTAACCTCGCGGTCAACTGTAATGGTTCCATGCTATATAACATTATATATAACGGGTACCCGGCATAAGTTAGTGAAGTTTTACTTCAGTCGTGTGGTCTAAACTAAGGCACACTCATTTTTTTTTCGAAAAAATTGCGTCATCGGGTACACGAACGGGAATGGTTTCATATGATAAAGGTCGATTGGTAGATGAGAAAATTAGCAGGTCTGCCAAATTGGGATAGAAATTAGTAAATTTTACGTCATCGAGTACACGAATGAAACCAAGGAATAACTGTAGTCTAGATTCTAAACCATCCCATTGAAGAATTTCACTAGTTCCATGACTGCGCGGAATCTGCCAAGAGGCGCGGCACACCAGCTTTTTTAAGGCTTACTAAATGTCCATAAGTTTGATGTCAAATATATACAAAGTATTTTCCAAAGTTATCCTGGAAAGAATAAGTAAAAAGTTAGACGAAAATCAACCACGGGAGCAAGCCGGCTTTAGACAAAAATACTCTACCCTGGACCACATACACACGGTGAAACAAATAGTAGAAAAATATAATGAGTATAATAAGAAACTATACATGGCATTCATCGATTACTCCAAAGCTTTCGACAGCATAAGACACATAGCTATATGGGATAGCCTTGAACAGCAGGGAATACCTTTAAACTACATTAATATTATAAAAAACATATACTTGAATTGCGAAGCGAGGATCCAACTAGAAACCTTGGGAAAAAAGTTCAAGATCGAGAGAGGAGTAAGACGGGGAGACCCTCTATCACCAAAATTGTTCTCGGCTGCTCTGGAAAGTATCTTCCGCAAACTTGATTGGGAAAAATATGGTATCAACGTACAAGGTGTAAAACTTAACCACCCAAGATTTGCAGACGATATAGTCCTATTCGAGGAAAACCCAATGCACCTAATTAGAATGATAGAATCACTAAACGAGGAAAGTGTGAAAGTCGGCCTATGCATGAACAAAGACAAAACAAAATTGCTTACAAACTCTGAACCTGTAACTATAAAAATTGACAACCAACCACTCGAATATGTGTCAGATTACATCTATTTAGGACAGATAATATCTCACAAAGATCAAACCACTAAAGAAATCGAGAGAAGAGTAGCAAATGGATGGAAGAAATACTGGTCTTTGAAAGAAGTCTTGAAATCTAAGGAGCTAAGTATGCAAATAAAAAGGAAAGTCTTCAACACGTGTATACTTCCAGTCATCACCTATGGATGTGAAACTTGGGCACTCACCAAACGCCACAGAGAAAAGTTGGAACGCTGCCAGAGAGCCATGGAGAGAAGTTTGACAGGAACAAGGAAACAGGACAGAGTGAGAGGTAGCACAATAAGGGAGAAAACTAAAGTTGCCGATGTAGTTACCCGAATAGACCAACAAAAGTGGAGATGGACAGGACACATGATACGCGATCCACAAGAGAAATGGTGCAAAAATGTCACTGACTGGTATCCCAGAGATGGCAAGAGAAGTAGAGGACGTCAACACATGAGATGGGAAGATGACCTAAAACTCACTGCTGGACATCAATGGAGAAGAGTAGCGCGTGACAGGTCCCAATGGAAAATGTTAGAGGAGGCCTATGCCAAGAGGTAAACTGAGCTTCGGGATATACTATAACAAATAAGATCATGTCTAATACATACCTAACAGAAGTCCAGAATAAAAAGGCTTATTATTATTATTATTATTTATATTATTAAATGTCCATTATCACTACAAAAGTAGTTTCATCCTTGTACTCGTAAGGTTTGTGACGTAAGATTTATGTACCGGCTCCCGGTCTATAACTGCGATACCATAGACATTGTGACAGCTACGCAGAAAGTACCTCAAGTGTTGCCAGCGTATAACAATTTCTTTTTGATTACCTTACATTGCCCATCAATATCGGTTCAGTACAAAATCGTCGGTTGTTATGCCATATCGATTCGATATTGTAAAGATAACGATTTCAGTGTGCTAGGACCCCAGGACTTGGAACTAGGAAATAAAATTATCATCTTCACTGCTATCTGTATCATTTTAATCGATAAAAGGTTGTATTTTTTTCATTAGTTTTACAAGCTGACGTAGGTCCTGAGGAAGAAAATTCCCTCAGGTCCTATGCAACCTTTAGGGATGCTGTATGGAGGGGCTTTTTAGGGAAAGGAAGAAGATGAAGTTCTTTAGGAATCTGGGGGTTCAGTGTATCTAAGCGTGACGGATATATGAATCCATCCCTCCCACAGGCGATGGGTCAAAAGAGTCCGCCTGTAGTGCTCTAGGTTAGGTCTCCCACAACCAGTCTCTCCCGATCCGGCCCGCCACGTAGCGGTTGTCAAACGCTTTCGCCGTCAAGACCTAGACAAACCTCGCCCCATGAAGCCGGGCGCCTCTGCTAAGTCACCAAACGTAGCAAACCACTTGGGGTGACCTACGGCAGGGGCTTTGGTTATCCAATAAATAAATTAATCTCTCGACCCATCACACCCCACAGTGGGAAGGATGTATTCATACGATCGTCACTCTTGAACTCATTGACCCCCAGATTTCTACATCCCCTCACACCCCTTTCCTTCCCAGAACGTCCTCTCCTTCCTTTCCATAAAAATAACCTCCACTAAGCATCCCCAAATATGATGTAGATTAAATAAATACACATCTACTTAAAATGTAAAAAAAACGTAATTAAGTACGTACCTACATAAATAAATAAAAAAATCGAGTGCAGTTTACACGCAGTAGAAGCGAAACTTTATCAAAAAAATCTCAACCAATATATAAAAAGTGACATCTTAATCAAAGCGGTCAATGCCGTAATCTTCATTTCCGTTTCATCCGAAATCCAAATCACAGCGGGGCTACAGAAGCTTCACTTCCAAAATAATAATAAAAAAATTGGTTACCATATGAATACAAATTTTCCCCCCCTCGTCTTAAAAGCAACTCACGATATAGACAAATTCTTTCATAAAATAATAAATGAAGTCTTGCATCAAAACGCAGTCACAATTCACAACGGATTGCCTATGACGTCGCGGATGACAAATGCACCTAAGTAAACGTGTATATAGTCCTGTGCCAAGTAGCTTAGGCGAAACAGTTCTGACGTCACACGTCCAGGCATTGAACTATATGCTAGTATACCTACTCCTATGCAGGTCGGCTTGTTCCGTGAAATTTCGGAAACGGTTCCTAGAAAAGGACTTAAACGTTGAGTGTTGAATTTCGAGCTGGTGGATAATGAATTGGGCCAAGCCTGGCCCATGGACAGGATTGTGTGTTCACATGATGCTATGGAACAAAGGGCGGATTTCAAAATGTTCTCGATTTTAGAATGCTGAAAGTTCGTAGAAATTTTAGGACTCTGGCGAACATAAAAAAAATCACTTAGCTAATCTATTTACTCGAGAATTTTTATAAAAATGCCTCAAATGTTTCTAACGAGCTGTATGCTTCGTCATGTCTATAGAATTGAGATAATACATTGTTGTATTTATATTTGCATTGTATTGAAACTTTTTGTTTTGGTATTTATTTGTATAAAGAAGAACAGGAATCCAACCGTACTATAAATACTAATAACTAGTAAGCTCTGGCGTTATGAAATTTGTATAAATGAAAATGTGTGTATTTCATATATTTTAGCGGCAGGGAGGAAAGGCAGGGGAAGTTGGGGTTCGGGGAGAGGGAAAAGACGAGGGAAGGGGAAGGCGGGGAAAGTGGAAGGGAACGGGGACGCACGGGAAAGGACATGCAGGGATAGTCAATTTATGGCATTGCATCGCATGCCGGGTACCAGCTAATATATTGTATATATTTTTAATATTATTATTTTTTTATTGCATAACCCCCACACAGAAGTCCCGAAGGAAAACAATTCCCCTCAAGCCTATGCCATCTTAGTGGATGCTGTGTGGAGGGTCTTTTTAGGAAAAGAAGGAGAGGAAGTTCGAAGTAGTAGTAGGAAGTATGAGGGTTGGGTAGGAATCTGGGGATTAGTATCAGGAGTGACGTATGAATCTATCCCCCCACTGCGGTACAAGGCGATGTCCCGAGAGAGTCCTGTTGGAGAAGTCAAAAGGTCTCCCTCGACCAGAAATAATTTTTGTTTTTAAATACATATTACATAGTTTGCAGGACAATTAATATAATAATTCAGTCGTGAATGTTTTATTCCAAGTATTCTTACCTAATAATACGCTTTTGAATGATTTGTAAAGGCTTAATAAATGCATGCACATTATAGTGAATTTAATACTCGGGTTTAATTCATTTGAAATCGGTCAGTAGGAACATCATTGATAAAATATACAATGTGAAGACCATATTCCGTACAATATCCAATACAGGAAAGTTCCTCCCAGTCTTGCCACGGATTCTCCGATCCGTAGATGGGAACCGCGTAGAAAGGGGGTAAATCCCATCCCTATTCTTATCACGTTCGCCCCTGTAATACCTCCTCTATACAAGCTTATTCTTTTGTATAGGACACTGTGGCGGCCGGTGACCTTATTATTTATTGGCTTTTTATAATCTATTTTTATATACTACGTGATACAAATAAGACATCAGTCGGTGTCCGTCTTCTTGGGATTTAGTTACTAGAGTAAGGAATACTCATCTTAATTCGTTATGTTTAAACTTGTATTTATAAATAAATAATATCTATAGTAAGTTGGCAATATCAAAAGGATGCGATCGCAAGCCAATAAAAGAAAGACATGAACAAATTTCGAATTTAGAAGGCGTCCCAGGAACCATTCATTAGGTAAACAACACCTCTATATGTGTGTCTGCCTATATGCGTAGCGGGCCAGATCGGAAGAGGTTGCTTGAGGGAGTCCATTAGTTGGACTCTTCAGCTGGACTCTCAGGACCCATCGCCTTGCACCACAGTTGGGAGGGATGAATTCATACGTCGAATACGAGAATCGTTATAATAGACCAATGGCGCCTCTAATAGGTCTATATTACTCGCAACGTGCAATATTCTTGTCCTTATACCCGCTGTCCTCAAGCTGAGTAATGTGTCTAGATGAGGACAACTTGCAAGATGAGGACAACTTGCAGTCTTTGTTTTCATACTCGACCAAAAAAAAATGTACAGGAAATATTAAAGAAGTGAGTATATTTTTACGTGAAAACCGTTCAAGTATCCCAAATGTGTGCAAACAGTTGGTCTATGGCATTCGCAATTGTGGAAAGTTACGAGGCTGAAGATAATGGGGAGGGTTAGGGGGAAGGGAAGATAGAAGAGGGTGGTTACGAAGGTTCTTACACCCTTATATTAAATATACTCATTCTTGTATTGCCTATAATATATCAATCACATTTGTCTTATAGGATTAATATTACTCAAAGCCTTACACCTTACTCTGTCTCTTATGACCCGTACAGACCAGGCTGGTATTTTAGTCGTTTAGCGAGTATTTTGATCACCATACATTTAGTAGTTACATTTACACATTTAGTACCATACATTTATACATTTAGTAGTTACATTTACACATTTAGTACCATACATTTATACATTTAGTAGCATTTTGGTCAGTAAAGTAGCGAGTATACTCATTACTCGACCTGCTTGCTCAACGCGAACAAGCTATTACCGACGCCGACGGACGAATCACATTCAGAATCGAGACGTTTCAACTGAATAAAACGTCAAACGTCACGTAAAAAAAAAAGTAAGTCAATTGACACTGTATTTTTAACATATTAAATACGTTTATTTTAAAAATATAAAATGTTGGTTTATGTATTACACTATTTAAAATATATTATCTGTATAAGTAATATATACAATTAATTAACGCTTCGGTATTGATTTAACATGTAAAGTTCTTAATTTGCGTTTCACTATGATCACTTAACTTAGCGGCGCCTCGCGGTATCCTCAGATTCACTCAGATTAATCAATCGAAATGTTGGACACAACGGTTGTAGGAACATAAATATTATAATCAAATCCTTACTATTAAATCGCCCATCATAAAATTTAACTTTTGATTTTCAAATCACGTTTATTGTACGAGTATATTATTATTTAAATATATACTACTATTAAATAATTGCATTTCATCTCATCTGCGTGCAAACTGTATCTAAATTTTTCTAATAAACAATAAATAATAGTGTTAATCTCAAGTGATCTCACAAGTAAGCATGGGCCTGTATATTTTCTGCCTGTGCAGAATATAAATAAAACAATATATGTACATTTTTACGCGGCATCACGTTCATCGGTCAAATGTATTGTACATATGTATAGTTTTCTTTTAGTGATCGACGAACCGGTGCCTGCAAATCTGTTAGCCATAGTTTTTCTAGTCTGTAGTTAGAAGTAAGAAATATATTGTATTATTTTCTATAGCGCCTTTGTGGTAATTTTTCACGAAAACGGTGCTATATAAATCACATAAATATTTGTATTATTAAGTACCTACCTAGCAGTAGCGGTCTGTGAGATTTCAGTGAGCTAGAATGATAAGATTGAAAAATACGACATGACTGATGTTTTTGTAGCGTAGAGTTATTTTTTTTTTAAATTTCAAATTTTTGTATGAAGATCTTTTAGTGTGGATGCAAGGCATCTCTTGACTGAAAGAAACCTGAAGATCTTCATATAAAAAGTTAAAATTTGAAAAAAAAAAAATCATTTTCAGCTTCAATAACGTCATATTTTTCAATCTTAGCGCTCTAGCTCACTGAAACCTCACGGACCGCCACTGCTACCTAGATATTAAAATTCGGTCAAAAAATACGGCTAAAGCCATTTCGAGGAACGTTTGAGTTCTGAATTATGGTCTTTCACCACTATTACTATTTTGGGATACCACGTGCTATTCAATAATATTACACAGAACAAACCATCTATTTCTATTACCACAAAAATAATCTTAATAAAAACAGGAATAATTTACTGCAATAAAACCACTGCTTGCAGTAATAAAGGAACAATAATTTTCGAATTAACGACCCTTAGGGTATATTTGGTTCATTTATGGCCGTTTTATTAAGCCAAGTCCAATAAAATAAAACACGTATTTCTAATCACACGAGAAATAGCTGTTCTATTATATATTAACTCTCAAAAAACAATTATTGGAATGCTTTTCGGGTCCATAACATAATATCATAAATAAGTCCAATGGGATAATTTTTTCTGAGCATTTTCTACAAATATATTACTATTTGGAGGGTCTTTTTAGGGAAAGAAAGGAGAGGAAGTTCTGGGAAAGAAAATGGTATGAGAGGTGGGTAGGAATATGGGAGTCGATATGTTCAGGATTGATGAACGTATGAATCCATCCCTCTCACTGTGGTGCAAGAAGATGGGTCGAGAGTCCGGCTGGATAAGTCAAAAGGTCTTCCTCAATCAGTCTTTCTCGATCCGGCCCGCCACGCAATCATTAATTAATAATTTGGGAGGCGGGTATGAGTACCGCCGCTACGGGAACCATTTATTAGATAACCAACACCTCTGCCATAGATCACCCCAAATAGTTGACTACGTTTGGTGACTTGACAGGAGTGCCCGGGTTCATGGAGTGGGGTTTGTACGGGTCTTGGCAGCGGATGCTTTAGCCCACCAGCTGCACGGTAGGCCGGATCGAGAGAGAATGCTTGAGGGAGTTTCTTTGACTTCTCCAGCCGTACTCTCTCGGAATATCACCTTGCACCGCAGTGGGAGAGATGGATTCATACGTCCGTTACTCGTGAATACACTGATACACAGATTCCTCCCCAGCCCTCGTATATTTTTCCTTCCTAGAACTTCCTATCCTTCCCTTCCTTAAAAAGACCCTTCACACACAGCATCCCCTAAGATGACATAGGCCCTGAGGAAAATTATTTCCCCTGGGCCTCCTGTGTGGAGCTAATGTAAAAAAAAAATAATAATCCAATAAATGGTTCCCGACGGTACCCATACTCTAAAAGCCTATAAAAATGAACTGAGCTGCTTGATTACACATCTCGTAGATTCTTTGTCAGTGTTTAACTGGCGGTGGATTAAATAACAAATTAAGTAGATAATAACTTAATAAATGATATCGGGTTATAAGTGCAGATGCGATAAATGTGTCAAAGTGAATGCACACATTGTGCACGAGTGACCATCAAACTTTTATGACCGATAAAGTAACCGATTTATGAAGCGACCGCTCAGATGACGTGGTGTAATTATATGAACAACCGGTTGGATGTTACTTACGGAACATCCAGTCGCCGCTCATGCACTTCCGATTTGATGGAAGGGCTCTAAATGTTTGAAGCGCTCGGTAATAATAAATAATTAGTGTGTTCTAGATGTCGGTCAACCAAAACATTGTTGATTTTTATTTAGTAATCTTTGATAAATTATTTACAGAGTAATATTGACAAGTGTTGTTTAAAATGTAGAACATATTTAAAAATTACTTTACAATATATTACTACACAAATAACGTGTAGAGTCAGAGTTGGCAGTGATCTGTCCGAGCCCTATGAAGCGCTCCACGGGGTGAGACAGTGAGATGGATTGGCCTGCCTCTTATTCAACATAGCCTTAGAAAAAGTTATTCGTGACTCAGGCATCGAGATAAGAGCAACGATATTTGACAACTCTGTGCAACTATTGGCTTACGCTGATGATATCGACATAATCGTGAAAACTCCAGATGCTTTACGTAGCGCCTTCATAAATCTTGAAAGTTCTGCCAAAAATATGGGTCTCGTAGAAAACCAGCAAAAGACCAAATACATGGCCGTAGGATGCACCCAACAAATCCCAACTCTCTCATGTGGAAATCAAAATTTCGAAACGGTACCAAGATTCACGTACCTAGGCTCCCTGATAACAAACGACTATAATACCACAGAGGAGATCCAGAAGCGCAAAGTGAACGCAAACAGAAACACGAAGATATTAGTGTACAAAACACTTATCAGACCAGTACTTACGTACGCAGCTGAGACTTGGGTACTGACTAAGAGGAATGAGCGAGCACTGGACGTTTTTGAAAGAAAAAATTTGAGGCGCATCTTCGGACTGGTTCTAGAAAATGGATTTTGGCGCAGACGTTATAACAATGAGCTCTATACTCTGTTTAAGGAGCTAAACGTCGCAAAATTTATAAAACTGGGAAGACTTCGGTGGCTGGGTCATGTAGAGAGTGACCGAGTATCAAGCACCAAAGTCCCTGCTGAACTCAAGACCAATAGGGCGAAGGAGCCTGGGAAGACCAAGACTAAGATGGAGCGACAACGTCCTCAAAGACATATCCATCTTGGAGCTTCTAAACTGGAGAGAGCTGGCACAAAACCGAGATGAGTGGAGGAAGATTCTTGAGGAGGCCAAGACCTACCAGGGGTTGTAGAGCCAAGAGTGATGATGACTCCACAATGTATTATAAATACAGAATAGCCGATAACTCTTTAGATATAGTCAACTTATTTGCTGATTGCTTTGTAAGGTATATGACACTAAAACTGATTCCCCATTACATGATTTAACATTTGACGATTATATTGACTTTAACAATTGTATATTTAATGAAACTGATAATTAAAAAGAAAATTATCACTTTAAAACAAAATAAATCTGCAGGCCCTGATAACGTTCCTCTAATATTTTTATTAAAATGTGTATCCATATTAACAATTCCACTAATGAACATTTTTAATCTCTCTTTGAAATCTGGAATTTTTCCTGATCAATGGAAGAATAGTTTCTTGACGCCTATATTTAAAAAAGGTGATAAAACTGACGACTCAAATTATAGACCTATATGTATACAATCTGCAATTCCTAAATTATTTGAATCTATTTTATTAACAAAACTTAACAGGGAATTTATTAAAGTTATTACACCATTTCAATATGGATTCATATCGGGAAGATCTTTTCTAACAAATCTTTTGAATTATCAACATCTAATAATTGAAACATTGAATAAACGATCCCAAATTGATACAGTATACACAGACTTTAGCAAGGAATTCGATAAGGTATCTCATGAAATTTTAATTCATAAACTAAAAGTTCTTGGTATCTCTGGTAAAATGTTAAACTGGTTCATAAGTTACTTGTCATGTAGAAAACTTTGTGTAAATTTTTTAGATTGCATTTCAAAGCAATTTGTGGCTTCTAGTAGAGTTCCACGGGGTTCTCATTTAGGACCTGTATTATTTTTAATATATATCAATGATAACGTTAAATTTTTTAAAGGAGTAAAACTCTTGTTTGCTGATGACCTAAAAATTTACAAAACGATTACCTCTATCAATGATTGTAATATCCTTCTGGCCAATCTTGATCGCTTACAGGATTGGTGTAATTATAATGAATTATTTTTAAATATTGATAAATGTCAAAATTTATCTTTCTGTAGAAACAAAAATCCTATTATGTCTAATTTGAGTATCAACAATATTTCTCTTAAAAAGATGTCTCATATCAAGGATCTGGGTATCGTATTTGATGAAAAAATAATATTTGTTCCACGTATTAATGAAGTTACTAATAAGGCTATGAAATGTTTGGGATTTATTTTAAGAACAGTAAAAGATTTTGTGTCACTTTATTCATTTAAAATTCTCTTCACTGCTTTAGTAAAAAGTAATTTAGAATACAATCCCACTATTTGATCTCCATACTATAAGCACATCAAATAAAAATTGAGAAAGTTCAACATAAATTTTTATGGTTCATTAATTTCAAATCCATACCCATTGTCAAATTAATTATTATGTTAATTTAATGAAAATACTTAATTTAACTGTCCTATCGTATAGAAGAACCAAGAGCGATTTGGTTCTTTTATTCAAATTGTTAATGGATCACTTGACGCACCTGACTTAACAAAACTAATAACATTCCGAGTACCAAATCGTGACACGAGACTTCGAGCTGTTCTTTGTTTATCCGTCTAAAACAACTATTTTAATAACTCCCCAATCCAAAGACTACATATGCTTGGAAATAAATTCGGTTACGTTGATATTTTCATTTATTCCTTACCAAAATTTATATCAGAAATTTAAAAAATTCTCATCAAATTTTATTATTATTCTTCTAATATTGTTTTTGTTGTGGTTTCTTTTTAATTCTGCTTCCTTTCTATGAGTGTAAAGGAAGAGAAATAATAATTGGTTTTTTATTGTTTCTATTTCTATTACATTCTATGTTACACGATTGATGTAAATGCTCCAAGGGAGTAAATAAATAAATAAATAATTTGCTCATGACGTTAATGAATTTACTAAATTTCATGTTCTGTCCGTGTTTCTTTGGCTAATATTATTGAATGCATGAAGCACAGTTAATTGGCGAATTATAGTTTGTCAAATAAGAGTAGAAAATATTAAGAATGTAACTACAACATTTGTAGGCTGGTAACACCAATTTAATTATAAAATATTATTTTTAAGCGCAATGACACTGAATGTGTAGAACACCGTATATCTATATCTATATCTCACCGTATATCACCGAATATATTGTTCTTTCCTAAGTACTGTTGTTAGGTACTGACCTAATGCCATACATTTCATTTAATTCAACATAAATTTGAATTTAACAGTAGGTAGAAAGGAAGAATCGCTAATGGTGAGTTTAGTTACACTACTTTTAGACTTGAATGAGGAGCAATTTCTAAACTGTGCTTTATATTTTATTACAATACCGTTAGTCTTCATAATGTTAACACAAAATTGCTAAGGTATAATACACCTGCACGCAATTCTAATTTTGAGATCAGTGGGAATCTGTATTGCAATGAAAAAATTTTTTTTTTCGCTTTTATGCCTTTTTATTTTTTTTACATAAATGTACCCAGGTTACACAGCTTTACATTCCACCATGAGTTATATTCTTAGTATTGCTTAGTATTATTTATTTGAACAACAGTGGCGTTCTCGTATGCATTCTGCTCTTATTTGACAAACTGTAGATGCTGCTTGTGTTACGTAATTAAGCGTGTGGAATAGCGAGTACGTCTTAAAGTTATGTTAAAATTAATTAGAGATGGAAGTTTGGTGCAGTCGATTTTATTATTTTAAAAATTATATATATATATATGTTAAATTAGCTTCTCCTCGCCTTTGTTGCAAAGTTTGTAATGCGTAAAAAATATTATTATTATATCTAACAGAAAAAATGGGGATGTATAAATAAAATATTCCAAATTTTAATCTGATAACTATGTGCAATGGCAATAAACTCTTGATTTATCCCTATATTATTTCGATTCCGATTTCGACGATCCATTACGTTTGCTCCCAGCAAGTGAAGAATGGCTTCAGACTCCTTCATGACAGGCAGCACGGTGTCCATTAAACGCTATCATTTAGATATAAAGGTCTGGTACCAGATGTGCTGGCATCGTAAGACGTCTTAACCCATTACAGGTCAATCGTGGATTTTTATTTTATTTTTATAAATTTGAATCATTATTATAACTCGAAAAAAGGTATCCAAACATCAGTTTTGGAATTTTCCGCCCACCCACCCACTCACAACATGTATGTTACAAATAATTTTAACATTGTCGGATCTGAAAGTTAAAGTGATAGCTCAGTGGTTAGATTTAGAGCAGTGGCCTAGTTAGTGGAAGGTTCGGATGTTCAAATCTCGTTCGCAGAATCCATGTGAATATTTTTTTATGTAATTCTGTAAGTTATAATTTTTTTGTTTTTGCTTTTAACTCAATAAGTTAAACCTCAAATTGTAATATTTAATTAATGAAGACAATATTAGCGACTCTCAATCGAAAGTTTGAAATAGGAAAATCAGAAAAAAGATACGGTCACATCTAGGAATCAAACCGTAGATAGTGTCTTGGATAAATTTATCAATTTTTATTTAATATGCGACATCTCTCGACTCCAGGGGTCGATTCTTATTCTGATTTATCTATTTCTAATTTTCGATTGAGACTAGCTAAATTTGTCATAATTAAATAAATACTATAATTTTCTCTACCAAACAAACAATAACTAAAACCAAATCGAGTCGTAAACATACTCACCAGAGTGCGTATGTGAACTCTGAATATTTCCACCCTGTTAGAACGGAAGCAGAATTAGTGGGAAGCAATTATAGTTGATCAGCGCTTAAGTAATTCAAAGTGTATTGCCTGGGAGACAGGTACGGGAGATGCACTTACATTGGACATGCTGTTATGGGTATTGTATTCCAATAAGTGAGGACCTCGTCACTTCCCGGCCTCCGAGATATTGCCGGTCCCAAGGGAAGGCTCTACTTGCATCCGGTACGATGCACTATGCAGCACTAGGCACTACATCTAGCACTAAGCACTAACCACTACCGACCTATCGGATGTGACGTCTCACTCAGGCTGCCTGCATTTGACTAGACTGGGAGAACGTAAACTCGACCGAAGATCGTGAAACACGCGATGCCTTCAAAAGCGATTTCATCATTTAAATTAACGTTTTTTTTTCTATCGTACTTCATGAACTTTATGCCTTTATGTTCATGAAATTTATTTTTTTTAATCAATGGTATTTCACAATTAATTAATTAAAAAGAATATATAGCATATTTGCGGCACGTTCCAGAGTGGAAGATACTCTCAGTATCGCCTTGGTTAAAGACCACGATTCAGAATTGAAATGTTGCTTGAAATGGCCTTAGCCGTGTTTCGTGACCAGATCTGAATAGCCAAGTACTTCCCCACCTTCCTCTTCCCTATCTCCTTCCCCTCCCCACTACATCCAGCCTCACAATATAACCCAATTGGAGATGCCATAGTCTAAATGCCATAGTAGAAAGGAAGAATCATTAATGGTTAAATTTTTTTTTCTCATGAATACCGCACAAGAGTCCCAAATGCTCCCGTCTGGAGCTAGTGGGACTATGGCATCACCAATTGGGGTATATTGTGAGGCTGAAGGTAGTGCAGAGGGGAAGGATATAGGGAAGAGGAAGGTGGGGAAGTACCTGGCTATTCAGATCTGGTCACCAAACACGGCTTAAGCCATTTCAGGCAACGTTTCAATTCGGAATGGTGGTCTTACACCAGGGCAATACTGAGAGTATCTTCCACTCTGGAACGTGCCGCAAATATACTATATATTATTTTAAATGAATAAATTGTGAAATACACAAATTAATCAAAAAAAATTTTTTTTAAAGGTGCCGGTAACCCGGGCGTTTATTAACATCAATAGTTATTTACAAATATGTGCGCTACCCGACTCACTAGACAAAATCTGTTCTGAGCCGGGTAGCAGTATCTATAATTATTTATTTGCCACGCCGGGATTCGATCCCGCGACCTTCGGAATGCGAGTCAAACGCCTTACCGCTGCACTACGCCGGCCGTTAAAAATAATACAGATATCCTGTAAAGACAATAAATTATTGTTAAAAATAGCAAATGGGACAAAAATAATACACATAACAATAATTTATTGTCTTTAGGATGTCTGTATTATTTTTTCCCAGGTTACGTTAGGTTAGATTACATTAGGTTAGGTTTTACTAGATATTTTGTTGGGGGTGTTTTGTCCGTAGGATATTTCGTCGCAGGATATTGTGTCGCGGGATGAAAAGTCGCGGAACCGTTAAATCATCTTCGACACTATAAATAACTTGATCGAAGTGACTGATGAGCAAAGTAAACACAGGTTTAGTAAAGTATTGCCTTATAAAAACTTTGATGTTGAATCATCTATGATCAAACTTATTTGCTGAAAACGTCAACACGTGCATGACTGGGCCGCCTTGCCGAGTATTCAGTGAAGCAAATAAATATGAATGAACAAAACAAACAAGCCTATTGAGCTATGAAATATTTTTCATAGCCTAACGATTAAACGTTAAAAAATCCACACGATATTTGCCCGAACGAATTTAATGAAATACCTAAACAGATATTTGTAGAAACTGATTGCAAATATGAAAATAATTACTTTCAATGAAAAAAGTAACATCTAGCAGTTGTTATTTTATACAGGATGTAACAGCACTATACATAATTATATATCCGCTTGAGTTTAATAAAACTTCCATAAAGGTAATGTTATTTAATCCTAGAATACTAAACTATCGTAAAAATTACGACGGCAAAATGACAATTCCCGGAAAAAAACATTTTTCGCGTCGTTCCCGCGCCCCCCGTTTCACAGTACCTTCCTAATTTGTTCTCAGTTTGCCACGCGCTGTCGTTGTGGTCGGGTGTTATTTGTGTCATGACTTATAGCAAAAGTGTCGTAAAATTTACGAAAGTTAAGTGTTTATAATAGTTTAGTATTCTAGGGTTAATGTGTGAATTAAAAGAGCTCATAAAAAGTATTTTGTTTATTGAATCAGTTCCTGAAGCGACACCAATTCACGAACCAAACTCAAGAAAAATATGTGTCTTTTGTCCATTCAAGGCAAGAAAAATGACAACAAACTTTTGCATGAAATGCAAAAGAGCCATATGTACCCAAAGAATGTTACTATTACTTCTAAAATAATAAAGGTTTTTGATTATCTTATATTCCCGTTTTATTTCCATGTCGTATTTTTTACGAATGTTTAGTAACAACTTCAATCGAAGGATAGTTTTTTAGTAATCTAGGGTTAATATATATATTTTTTTTACAGTGAATACCGCACAAGAATCTCAACTGCTCCCGTCTGGAGCCAGTGAGACTATGGCATCCCCAATTGGGGTATGTTGTGAGACTGAAGGTAGTGGGGAGGGGAAAGAGGTGGGGAAGAGGAAGTTTGGGAAGTACCTGGCTATTCAGATCTGGTCACTAAACATGGCTAAAGCCATTTTCAAGCAATGTTTCAATTCTGAATGGTGGTCTTACACCAGGGCGATACTGATAGTATCTTCCACTCTGGAACATGCCGCAAATATACTATACATTATTTTAAATGAATTAATTGTGAAATAACACAAATTAATCAAATAAAATTTATTTGCGCATGCCGGGTTCGAACCCGCGACCTCCGGATTGTGAGTCAAGAGTCTTACCCACTGGAATACGGAGGTCGTCATTGATTATTATACTGGAATAAATGTTTATTCCAGGATAATAATCAATGGTGTGTGCATGCGTAAATAAATACCAAATTAGCCAACGTTTAAAGTGTTAAAATCCAAATTGTCACATTTTTTCAGTTATTCTTGGGGAATTATTATAATATTTTTTTATAATTTTTAATTGTATGTACGAGATGAAAAGTGAAGAAAGGTTTTTGTCGGAAATTCTTTATATAAGCGGACTGTGTTTTTAATTATGAATTTACCGATTTTTTTCAACGTTTTAATAGAATATGTTTAACGTAGGCTTTTTAAAAACTTTTTTCATGTTTGATGCTTAAAATACTGCAATTTTTAAATACGAAAGTATATTTTAGATACAAAAATCTAAAAGGTAAATTTGTCTGGTTTCTATAAAAGTGTTTTTTACGACATCTTCAAAAATAAGAAATACATAAGTCATTTAAATATAATATCTAAATGTATATATCTTTCCATGATTAATTTTTTGTCATTTTTAAATTAGTAATGTTTTCACATCCACGGTCGTTTGTCAATTGGCAAGGCTGTTAATGTTTAGCTTGCCCCACTTGTGATATTGCCATATCAATAAATTGCCCACTAGCGAAGCCATCGCTGTCACATTTAATAGCAGTTTGAAGAAAATATTTAAAATAACTTATTGTATCCAACCTAAACGATTATGCTGATTTTTCTCCGATTTTCCTTTGAAAAATGTTAATTGCCTTTCAATTCCTGATACTCATTTTCGCTGTGGAATTTTATCACAGGCCACGAAATATAACAAAAATATTTCAGATATTTTTCCTCGAAAATTATAATGAGAAAATCTATACGAAGAATTTTATTTTTAAATTGCAAGTATGTTACCTTCCTTTTTCAACGTTGTAAAATAAAAACAAGAATTCCAGTTGCATATTTTATTTCCCTACGGGAATTTAATTTTCTTTATAAATCTTCTAATACGTTTCAACTCGCCAAAAAACACAGTAACGTCTTTTAACATGCACGCACAATATAGAATAACATATTTATGTTCGCTGTTGTCTTCCATTTACCATCAGGTCGAATTACTAAATTAAATCGTCAGGCCAATTTACTATTTTAAATCCTTGGATGAATTTACAAAACTTAATAGTCATGTCAATTTACTAAACTAATATTTTACGATGCTTTAGGTATTTTTATTCAGTTTGGCTTAACCTTATCTAAGAATGAGCTTTTTGGTTATTTTTTTAATTAAATTGTATGTGATGTGTTTCTTTTTTATGTGAATACCAAACACGACTCCCAACCGTCTGCCTGGAGCCAGTGAGACTACGGGGTATGTTGTGAGGTTGAAGGTAGGGGGGAGGGGGGAGGATATGCCTGGCTATTCAAATCTGGTCACCAAACACGACTAAAGTATTTTAAAGCAATGTTTCCTTTCTGAATGGTCGCCTTACACCGAGGCGATACTTTCTACCCGGAAACACGCCGCAAACGTACGATATATGATTAAAAATTGTGAAATAATACAAATTAATCAATTAAAATTTTCTTGTGCACGTTGGAATTTGTGCCGCGACCTCCGGATTGCCTGTCGAGAGCCTTATCGCTCGACCACGGAGACTGTTTCTTAGAAACTTGATTAATAAAGCTAGGGATGTCGAAAGTGAAAAAAAATATCGATGTATCAATATTTATTAAAATATCAATATCGACGTCGATATATCGAGGAAAAAATATCGATATATCGATTTATCGGTCAAATTTTCAAGAGATTTTGCGTTTTTTAAATAATAGTGTATTCAGCTCAATATTATCAATAGTAATTTTTGTACACAATTTGCTTTTTTTAATGTACAAAAATCTCAATCAAAATGAAGGTATTTTTATCACTATTCATTTTTATTACGTAATAATTACAAAAATATCAAAAACTAAAAAGCTGTCTTCTAACTTATATGTAAACTAAAATGCATACAAAGTTTGTATGGGTCTCAGTAATATTCTATTGGCGTATTAATCTGTCAAAAAGGACTTCGTGTTTGGAACAAGGTATAGTCAATAATCATAGACAATTGGGAACCAACACATAGGAGTGGCTTAGAAAAAAATGGCGGAAAATAGCATACATTTCTATGTATGTACATACACACATGAGATAGTATTGGTGATCACAAATACTAATGCAAAGACAATAGATTTGTAAGCAATAGCTTTAAATTTTAACTATTAATATGATGTCATGACCCAATACAGTTACTTTTTTCCGATCGTCCCTATATGGTTTTGGATTCTAGTGACTTTAAATACCTACATAAATTTTAAAAAAATATCGTTTTTGATACAATTTTCGATATTGGATATTTTGTATCGATATATCGGATCAAAATATATCGGCTAAAAATATCGATATTTTGAATTAAAAATATCGTTATTTTGAATTAAAAATATCGATATTTTTTCAACAAGCCTAAATAAAGCATTCATATATATATATATTTAATGTCACTATCGATATGCTTTTTTTCGATTTTATCAATGGATAAATGCGCAGTTTGCGCAACCAAGCATAAAATCAATATGTCAAAATGTGTATGTAGGTATGTAAGCGCACAGTTTTCCGAAAATTTGATCAGATATTGAATAATATGCACGTTGTTTGATATTCGAGATAAAATAGTAACAATAATGGATAGTTTTTTAATCCATAATAATATTGGAGACAGAATCGCAGGGATTTCTAGAAAAGACAACATCAATACTGTATTCAGATCTCGAGCAGGATGGAAGACCGTCTGATGTCTGCAAAGTATAAGTCTTCTCTTAAAACGGATATATTCTTTACTCAACTGCTCAGGATGTGACAAGGTTCGCAAGCCAAACACAACGAACGGTAAAAGATCTTTATGTACAATCGCATTGACTCAGCATTCGAAAATCTGTACTTTTTAACTCTTAAAATATGGCCTAATATTATTTTTGTATAAAACCTATCAAGCTTACCTGGTTACATAGGATATCATTAAAGATGATTGGGATCAACAATAATTCGTTGTAACTTACCGGGATCAAAACGGTTCCGCGACTTTTATCGCGACAAAATACCCCCGACAATATATCCCCACAAACTATCCTACGGACAAAACATCCCCCAAAAACACATCTACTAAAACCTAACCTAACCTTACCTAACCTAACCTAACATAAACTAACCTAACCTAACAATGTGACAAAAACAACAAAGACATCCTGTACACACAATAAATTATTGTTCAAAAATAGTAAAATGTAAAATAAGATTAGGTTAGGTTAGAATAGATTTGGTTAGGTTAAGTTAGGTTAGGTTAAGTAAGGTAAGGTTTAGTTAGGTTAAGTTAGGTTAGGTGTTAGTAGATATTTTGTTGGAGGATGTTTTGTCAGTGAGATATTTTATCCTTGGGATATTATGTCGAGGAATATTTAGCCGGTGTACGTATATTATGTCGAGGAATATTTAGCCGGTGTAGGTATATTATTTCGAGGAATATTTAGCCGGTGTAGGTATATTATGTCGAGGAATATTTAGCCGGTGTAGGTATATTATGTCGAGGAATATTTAGCCGGTGTAGGTGTATTATGTCGAGGAATATTTAGCCGGTGAAGGTATATTGTGTCGGGGATATTTTGTCGCGGGATGAAAACTCGCGGTAGGCGACTTTTTTTTTAAATAAAAAAAAACACACACACACATTTAATATACAAAATAAACAAATTACAAAGGTAGCTTGTTATTTAATTTATTTATTCTTAGTACATTTACATTACAAAGGTATAATATATTGTAGGTGCAGCAAATTTCTTACAGCTAACCCCGAGGAGATAATTTTACGGTTTGTACCTACGTGTACAAATGAATATTTATTTGTTCATATGAAGCGGATACTTTGTGATGTGACATTATTAATTTAAAATAAAACAATAACTTTGTAAACACCACTTTTATTTTTAAAACAATGAATGTTTTTATCAACAAAAAGAAGGCTTGGCCATGGGGGCACCGACATCACCCCTCATCGCTGATATATTCATGGACAATTTAGAAAATAATATTTTTAATAGTAAATCACCATTATTACAAAACTTATTGTTATGGAAGAGATATGTTGACGATGTATTCTGTGTTTGGTTGGGAACCAAGAGACAACTCAACTCCTTCCTGTTGCTAATAAACTCCTTCCATAAACAAATTAAACTCACCATAGAAATAGGAACCAATTCTACCTTAAACTTTCTAGATCTTACGTTATCAATAATAAATAATAAAATCGAGTTTAAAATCTACCGCAAGCCGACGTTCACTGACATAACGATTCACAATTCCTCTAACCATCCCAACTCCCATAAACATTCAGCGTTTCATTCCATGACACATAGATTAGTTACAGTCCCTTTATCAAATACCAACTTTGCAATAGAACTATCTACGATCAAACAAATCGCAATAAATAACGGTTACAACCCAAATATAGTCGACAACATTCTAAATAAAAAATTAAAAAAATTATCCACTAGTAAATTTTTATACAATAGTCCACCTCATAATAATAATATACCAAGCAATAATAATCAACCTCATCAATGGCTTAGAATCCTGTACATCAATAATTTCTCTCAAAAAAGTGTTAAAAATCTCCCATCAGAAATCAAACCAGCATTTTACACTAATAATAATAAAGGAAAACTTTTAATGAACGGTAAGGATAAGGAAGACAGTCTATCACACTCGGGAATTTACTCACTTCAATGCAGCGATTGCGCATTTTTTTATATTGGTAAAACAGCGCGCAACATAAACACCCGTGTCAAAGAACATCTTCGATGTTTACACAGCTCTGGATTTTCAGAATTTGCAAACCACTTGATTGAAAACGATCATAAATTTGACAAAAACGCTGGCGCCAAACTTATTCATAAAAACGACATCGGTATAAGATTGGATAATTTACAGGCACTTGAACTTAGGAAAGCCATAAACACTAATAGTAAGGTATTAAATAACCAACTTAATTTAAATAAAAGTCCCATACTAAGATTGTTCCCTATTGATAAAGAACACGTCCGTTCCCTTCCCAATTCTCCATCTATGCCTCCCTCTTCCTCCTCCACTTGACGAGTCCAGCCCAGCCCATTTTTGGTAAAATATATATTATAACACAAATGTAACCTAATGTTAGTAGAGTATTATACTGCCCTGATGAAGCTACGGTTGTAGCGAAACCCGGTCGGCATAAAGTATAAAAATAAAAGTGGTGTTTACAAAGTTATTGTTTTATTTTAAATTTAAATGAATATTTATTTATTTAATCTTTTATATGCTTACTGGGTTTTTTTACATTGGACATATAATATTTACACTTTTTTACACAAGGGTTAGTAATACACAATAGATTAAAAAAAACCTTATATTGTAGTGGTTTATAATTGGATAAAGTTTAAAAGAAGTGTGTTCTAAACTTTGATTATATAAATGTCTAGATATAGCGCTCGAGTGACGAAGCGCCAAAAAAAATATCTGCCAAAAGTTGGCATATAAGCTCGGCCTGTCCGCTCAGTGGCGACACTATCGTTGTACGGTAAACACGTGTTGTGTGACATTTGAAAATGACGATTTGCGCTATATCAGTGTGCAGGAATCACATAGGACGATTGAAAACAACTAAAAATGTTATCTATCATCGGTTAATAACCTTTAAATAACCATTCAGTTAAAGAAACAATTCAGTTTTAATAGTGTAATTTGGTCTTAGGACAACGCCGTTTGACCCCATGTTTTGACATCATGTTTACAGGGTTGCCTGTTCTTCAAATTAAATTTTCCCGATAATTATTTCGAAGTAAAAACCGATCAGATTTACGGTCTTCTGCATCAAGTTAATTTGATAAGTTTGGCCGTGGAAAAATATTTGGCCTTAAGATATCACTATAAGACAAAATTGGATAATATTAACCGGGATGTAAAATCTACACGAAAACTGTTTAAAAAACAAATTAAAAGGGAAGGTCATTAAGAATAAATAATAACTATCGATAGCTTTAGTTTTTAAAAGTTGCATTGTCTTTTTTAGTGTGACAAGATAGTTTTACCATTTTTAGGGATTTACCTGGATGTGGGCCACCTTCTTTTTTTGATGATGATACAAATTTAAATTTAGACACAGCGATACCTGCCGGCCAGTTGGCAGCGTCTATGAATGTATCTTTCTTATTTTATGTATTTCTTATTTATTTTTTAAAAATAATCGGTAATTTTTGGGGATTAGTGTCCATGGCTATTACGAATAATTTAAAAAAAAAAAACTTTAGATTTGCCTTAATCACTATAAAAGGAAACTTATTGCATCACGGCAGGCGGAAAATAATGCTATTTAATTTTCAATGTCGTTAAATACGACATTGAAAATTTTCGCCCGCCCGCTTTCGCCCGCTTTCGCCCGCTGCCGCCCACCATTTGTCACATACACAAGCCCGCTACACAAACCCTGCGTAGCCAAACAAACCATTCAAAAACGTAGGCTGTTTTTTAAAGTAAAGATAACATACACAAGCCCGCTACACAAACCCTGCGTAGCCAAACAAACCATTCAAAAACGTATTTTGACAGTGATAAAATGGCGGGCGGGCTGTCATAGTTTCGGTTCGCGAATTGAAATTTTAGTTAACGACATTGAAAATTAAAATGCATTATATTCCGCCAGCCGTGATGCAATAAGTTTCCTTTTATAGTGATTAAGGCGAATCTAAAGTTTTTTTCTAAAAATTATTCGTAATAGCCATGGACACCAATCCCCAAAATTTACCAAATAATCAAACAAAAATAAATATCTTTTAACAATGATTTTCTTTTCATTTATATCATTATATGTAGAAAACTATCTTACTTAAATGAATTCAAAATTAAACGAATTATAGGTCCCGCTAAACCGAAACATATTTTTTACCCACTTTTATGGGAAATACTCGGGAGCTGTTATCACTCATCACGCCTACAGTGACGTTGAGCGCTTTACGTTAACAAAATAAGTTACCTATACTTGTGTGCGTGTCACGCACACAAGCGTTTCAAATCTGGCCTGTTCTTTTTTCGGAGTTACAGCGCAACACTCTATCTAGACATTTATATAATCAAAGGTTCTAAATATCGAAATCGTTCCATTAAAAATGAGGATATCATTTGTATATTCGTTTGCTAAACTACGCAAGCTAGGAATTGGTGAGTTTGTTACATAATTTGTTTGTGAATGGTGACATTGAAATATGACCTTATGTCTGGTGAGTTGAGTAGGTACTCTTAATTTGACTACATTAAGGAATTCGCAACGTTGACCTCCGAATATATTTAATTATAAAAAAAAAAAAAAAAATATATATATATATATATATATTTTTAATATATATATATATATATATATTTTTTTTTAATATATATATATATTAGGGTGTCCCTTATTTTTTCAAAGTTTTTATTTTCTGATGCATAGGTCTTAGTTTTGTTTCTTTGCTTCTAAAACACTCGAAAAAAAAATTAACCTTATTCGGAGCACCACAACCTGTGCCGACTTGAACCGAATCATGTTCATACAAGTTGCGCGGAAGTAGCGGCGCGCACTCGCGGTATTTGTCATTGGCTTTCAGTTATTCTCGTGATTAATACGTATTTTTTTACATTTAAAAGATGGCAGTGGAATTAAGAAGCAATAAAAAAAAGTATTTTCTTAGTTGGTGACGTAAATTATCAAATAAGAGGCGCAAAGTTACCGTCTTATCGGCAAGTTCTTGCAGTACTTTTTTTAACATTCGCGAAGTTAAATTGACTGTTAGTGAAAGCGCGAATCTCGTCATTCGAGAGTGTATTATATTATGGGAAAAAGCTAGAATCCCTACCAGAGCTATACCTAACTGTATAAAAAAAACTCGTGGATCTTCACCATGCTTGGAAATTCCAAAAAAAAAACACTTGTTTACAAGCGACGTGAGGAGGACTTTCAAAACAATTTTGACAATGTATTCGATATTGCACACGCTGATGCTTTGGAACGGATTAAAATAGAAAAAGATAAAATATTTTTACAAAAACAAAGAGAACCAGGCCGTCCATGATGCTTAGCGGGTGTAGACAAAAAGTTAGCTGAAAAAGAAGAAAGGACAAGAGAGAGAAAATTAAAAGAGAAGAAAAGACATGAGCAAATGTGTTTCGCGAGTTTATCGTCATCTCTTACTACACAAGATTTTATACAAACGCAAGGACATACCGATCAATATACCAGCTCTGATGAAAGCCTTGAGGAACCCTTGCCAACCACCTCTCAAACGGTTTCTGAAACTACTACAAAAAGAGGAAGAAAAACTTTATCACGCCTAAGTTACGAGTTGCAGCTTTAGATAGATGTCAATTAAGCATAAAGGATTCTGTCTATATACATCATGCTGTAGTAGAAGCGCTAGACCTTAGCTGTGATGATTTCCCGATAAACAAATCGTCCATTCAACGCATTCACACACAGAGTAGAAAAGATAGAGCGGAATCTATAAAATCAGATTTTCAGAATAATATGCCTGAAATGGTGACCGTTCACTGGGATGGGAAATGATTACCTGGACTAGACGTGAGAAGTTCTAAAGAAGAACGCCTGCCAATTCTAATTTCATTTGGAGAAAAGGAACAACTGCTGGCTGTACCCAAACTGGAGAGCTCTTCCGGCCAGGATCAAGCTAAAGCTGTGTTAAACGCACTTTATGACTGGAACCTCGATGACAAAGTACAAATAATGTGCTGTGACACAACTGCGTCTAATACAGGGCGATTGAAAGGAGCTTGTGTACTTTGGGAACAAAGACTAGACAGGGAATTACTACTCTTTGCTTGCCGCCATCATGTTTACGAACTGGTTTTAAAATGTGAGTTTGAAACAAAAATCCAACAAGTCGTAGCCCTGATATCCCAATGTTCAAAAAGTTTCGAGACAACTGGAACACTATTAATCCTGCTGCTATTGAAACATATACCGATATCATCACACAACATTTTTGTAATACAATAATAGAAGAACTGTTGACATTTTAGTTATTTATACTGCGTTTTTACAGGTTGTTCACACAAATGTGAGAACAACCCAGTTATAAAAACTCAGTAAATTATTCAAATAAGATAAAGTAAAAATTTATATACAATCAATTAACCAAATAATAAAATAATAATTTTGGAACAGATAAAATAAAAATTAGATAAAAAAAAAACAGTTACATATAGAATTTAACAAAAAAATCAAAGTTTACTCAAATAACAATTAAAGAGAGGCAAGATAAGAGACATAATTAGAGACAAACATGATACACATAATAATTTATCACATATTTTTCAGCAATCGGAGAGCATTTTTTTTGAATCCATATAAATTATCGACAAAAATATCTACTTCAGCACACTCTATCATATTATACAGTCGACACATTTGGGTCAGAGGGCTAAAATAAGCGATATTGTTTTTAAATGTATTCAGGTGAAACATATTATGGCGTCTTAAGCAATGGGAATTGGGAACATTTATATCAATGTTGCTAAGACACAATGAAGTATCAAGATGGCCGTGAATTATTTTATGTAAACATATTAGATCAGTCAATTGCCTTCTGATTTTAAGTGTATTAATTTTGAAGTATTCAAGTCGCATGCCGTACGATCTAAGATGTTCATGTAATTGACATTTAAAAGATAACAGTCTTAGCATTTTTTTTTAACTGATTCTACAATTTTTTCATACTTGCAGTAATGTGGATTCCAAATAGTGCTTCCATATTCAAGTTTACTTCTAATTAAGGCATTGTAAAGGGTTAGAATTGATAAAGGATCTTTGAAAGGTTTACATATTCTATGAATAAATCCCATCATTTTAAATGATTTGCACTTAATGTCGTTAATGTGTACATCAAATATGAATTTCGAATCAACAGTGATTCCTAGATCTCTTATGGAAAACACTTTTTTAAGAATAGTATTATTTATAACATAGGAAAAATCCTTCATAATTCTGTTACGAGTGAAGTTTAAAGTGAAACATTTTTCAACATTTAAGGGCATATCATTGACAGTACACCAGTTATTGAGTGTGTCAAGGTCATTTTGAAGCAGTTGATGATTAGAAACAGATTTAATTTTACGAAAAATTTTAAGATCATCGGCGAAAAAAGCATAATCACAGTTTAATTTTGAACCAAGGTCATTTATGAATATTAGAAAAAGAAGAGGACCCAGATTTGACCCCTGAGGTACACCAGAAGTTAAATTTGTAGGGGATGATTTGTATCCATTAATAAATACTAGTTGCGTTCTGTTACATAAATATGATTTCACCCAGCGAAATAGGTCTCCATGTATTCCTATTTGATCAAGCTTTTTAAATAAGATGGAGTGGTTAACTTTATCAAAAGCTTTTTGCAAATCGGTATAAATAGCATCGACTTGTAATCTTTCATTAAAAGAGTTACACACATAATCACAGAATTCCAAAAGATTTGAAGTAAGATCTGTGAGGAACAAACCCATGTTGCCTAGTGCAGAGAAGGGGTTTAAAGTGAGAAAAAATATTTTTATATATCAGAGATTCAAAAACCTAAGCAAAACATGATAGTATACTAATTGGTCTATAATTTTTTATTAAAGATTGGTCACCCGATTTGAATACTGGTACCACATGCGCTTTTTTCCACAAGTCAGGAAAAGTTCCAGAGGTTAAAGATTCATTGAAAATAATAAAAAGTGGTAAACATAATGAATCGGCACAGCATCTGACAAAGAAAGGTGGAATACCGTCGGGGCCGGAGCCCTTATTGGAATCTATTTTACTAAAAAAACATTTTATTTCAACTGCACTAATATGAATTTTACCGAGATTGCTTTGGTTGTGTTCAGTAATATTTAACATTGAATCATTATCAGGTGATTCCGAATTAGTATAAACACATGAAAAATATTTGGAGAACATGTTTGCTATGTGTTCTCCATCGTTTGCGGAAATATCATCAAGATGCATTACTTTAGGAATACAATTGGTTTTTCGTAATGATTTTGAGTATGACCAGAATACCTTTATGTTATCTTGCAGACCACTTTCGACAGAGTTGATGTATGATTTATAACATTCAATTTGCACTTTTTTGGCCATTTTCCGTAAATTAGAGAATTCTCTATAATCTGAAACGTTGCCATGTTTTTTTGCCTTAAGTCTAATTTTTTTTTTTAAGAAGATCAATCAATTGCTGATTAAACAAGATAGGGAATTGGTTTTTTTATTTAATTTTTTGATTTGATTTTTTTAAATTTTTGTCAATTATTTACCATAGTTTTTCATAAAACAAGACAACCATACTATTCACATTTTTATTTTTAAAAAGAGTTATCCAATTAACAGTTAATAAATCCTGCCGACATTCATCATAGTTTCCCCTCCTGAAGTTGTACTTTGAATCATTTTTATTAGTTTCTAAGAAATGATTTTTATTTTGTTTTACCGTGATTTCAAATGAGGGGTGATAATTATCCAATTTAGTTAAGCCTTGTGCTATATGTAGATCTATATTAATTTTATCAGATAAAACAAGGTCTAACACATTTTCATTTATATTTAATACATAATTGAATTGACTCAAATTACAAATTGAAAAAAGGTTGACAAGACTATGTGCCTTCTGACTTTTATAATTAGAAGGTGAAAGTACATTTCTAAAGGAAGTGTCGAGTAACCATTTAATTTCAGACAAATTAAAATCACCAATTAAAATAAACTGTGAATTTGATTTCGAATTCTTTAAATACAGATCTCGTAATTTTTCGATCTGGTTGCAATACTTGTCAACAGTTACACAAGGAGGAATATAAAGGACGCAAATATAAATGAGCGAGTTGGAATGAGAATTGGACTTGATCATAATCCACAAATCTTCATTTTCACTCTCCCACTCTGTTTTTCTCGACACAAGAAGTTTTTTAGAAACGGCGGCTAGAACTCCGCCACCTTCTTTAGACACAGATTTGGTTGACTCACGATCTCTTCTAAATATTACATATCTGTCATCAAATACTTCTTCACTAAATACCGTCGAGTTCAGCCATGTTTCGGAAAAACAAATAATGTCATAGTTATTAATTAAAATATTATTGCGTACACTTACAGTCTTTGTTCGAATACCCCTCACATTTTGATAGTATATATTTAATGGATCAACAGCAAGTGCCTCGCCATCTTTTTCGGTATGCTTAGACGCCACAGTCGATGGTGGAGAGGTCCTTTAATAATGCGGCTTTATAGGCCGGGCAATCCTTATCTCCGGTGGGGTGGTCACGGGAAGCTGCAGGCTTTCTGAAACGTGCGCATGTGGCGCAACTGGGTGCTGCAGCAGTAGCGGGGCAGGAATCACGGGCGTGTCCTTCTACACCGCAGTGGAAACATCTCATTTTTTCTTTGCAGAACTTGTGTGAATGTCCTATCATTTGGCAATTCAGACAAACGGTAAGTCCCACAAAGTCACGCACACCGCAAACGGTCCAGTCCACGAATACTCGTCCTTGTTGTACCAGCGCATGACGTATGTTAGCGGGTACCAGGTAAACTCTGTGGCAGGACGGTCCGGTTCGAACTCCAGCCATATGACTAAGTTTGCACTTGGAAATATACTCTTTGACCTCATTATCTCCAGAGATTCCGGAAAATGCCTTCTCAAGGAAGTCCTCATCAGATAGCTCCCGGGGTACGTTAAAGAATATAATTCTTGGGTGCCTCTTTACTGGAAGTCGGGCACTCAGCTAGTCGGAGCTGGTTACAATAGGAGCATTTAAGAGCCGCTCTTGTTCCTGGCTGTTGGCAGTGTGGATAATGACTCCTTTATTTCTTATATTTTTTACTACCGTTATTCGAACTCCCAATTGCGAAGGCTTCACGATGTCGCGTATGATCTTTTTTGTGCCATCGCTATCATCAACCCCTGGTAGTTTGGGAAAAAAACATACCGATGGTCTTGGTTTTCCTATCTGGATAGTGGTGCGAGTGAGTGGTGGAGGCTTTTCTTGATAACTTCAGCAAAAGAGAGGCTGGCTTCGGTCGCATCGGCTACTCGACGCATCACTGGTCCCAAGTCTAACTCAAGTTGCTAAATTTTGTCCAGCAACTGTTTCGTGTAGTTATCCGCCATGGTTTTCTCGGCCTTCAAGACCTTGATTTCAGCAAGGGCCGAGTTGAGTTTGCATCTGATTTCTTCTTTCTCTGGGAGAAGTTGGGCAACCGATCCGAGAACACTACTCACATTCACGGACACTTTGAGCTGTTGCTCTTTTGACACTTTTGATGGCTTTTCGGCCAACGCGTCCTGCAAAGTTTTTAAAACATCTTGTGTCCCAGAGAGAATCGTACGTCCCGATATATTATTTATGGGTCCAGGGTCAATTTCAGCCTCAATCTCCTCGGCGTCGGAATCCGATTCATCGTGGGAGGTATACGGGGAGGCTACATTAGGGCGACATTTCTTATTTTTGCCTTATTTTTGATTAAAAATCACAAAATACGTAGTTTCTTAAAAAATAATAGTTTCAATATGTAAACAAAGATGTCATAAGTTTACAACACAATATGAGCCAATAGGAGCCTAGAGAAGTGAGCTCATAATTAAAACGGCCAATGAGCGCGCTAGCTCATTATACACATCGCTTCGGTTAACTATTGTACACTCAGAGCGAAATGAATAGTTTTTTAACACTCAAATAACAATTTAAGAATGCTAAAAAATCACTGGTATCACTTGTATAACTTTCGATGCTTATCACGATGATTATCTTTTGTCTTCCGGCGAATTCGTTAAAACGTTGTTTATCCGTATGAAAGACACCTTGACAGAGCGTAACAGGCAGGGTAGGTATATCTCAATCAATTTTATAATCAAGAACTGCAAAAAACCATTGTACGTGACGATTACCGTGAACTGATTGAACTATCTATTATTTTCTTAGGAGGAGATAATGAGAAAATCAGACCTCCTGGAGCGATGCATCAAGCAAGGTGGATGGCTAGAGCTATTTACTCTTTAAAAATATGTTTGTTGCAATCCCAGTTCAAAATTAGCGCCAAGGATAAACGAGCACTTCAAGACGTTTGTTTATTCATTGCGGTTATATATGTGAAACCATGGCTTGGATGTAGTCTGGCGGTGAAGGCACCAAATCAAGATTTGTGCTTTTTAAAGAGGCTTAAGGAATATGAAACTGTTGAAAAATTGATCTCCAAAGCAGCCATGAACAAGTTTAGTCAACATCTTTGGTACTTGTCAGAAGAAATTGCCGTTTTATCACTCTTTGATGATGAAGTTAATGCACAAACCAAGGGAAACATTGTGGTGAACTTACAAAAAGAGAGTTTGTATGATTCTGGGAAGAGATACATTCCATCGAAAGAAGACATGTCTGATTTTTTGTATGGTAAGTAGGAATAAATAGTTTTATTTTTTATACTGTTTTCACTAAACTGATAATAATACTTATTTATTATTTCAGGAAAATTATTAAGTGATTTAGTGTCTGTGAAAAGCACAAATTTATTTTCTCGATTAAAAATTGATGAGAAATTCCTCCAGAGACCCGTTTCTACGTGGGACGAAGATGTTGCCTATATAGAGGCAAAAAGAAAAGTTCTTTCTTTAAGGGCAGTTAATGATACAGCTGAAAGAGCTGTAAAACTTATGCAAGATTTTCATGGTTTGATCACTGCAAAGGAAGAACAAAAGCAATTTTTGCTGCTCTGTGTGCAAGAGCATAGAAATCTGTATCCAGACTGTAAAAAAGGGACCCTCAATGGAAAATATCCTGCCTGATCTGTAATTTTATCTTCTTTTAATAAATATTTTTTTTAAATATAAATATTTAGGCTACTTATTTTGTACTGTTTATGATTTATTCCTTCTGTGTACTCCCTGTGTGTAATAAAAGTTTATTATTATTATCATTCTTTCAATTGATTTAGCTACATAACGGAAAGGGTTAAAAACAGCAATTTTCAAAATCTTCAGAGCTCTGTCGGCACGGGTTAATGTTGACGTAGGAAGATTAAATTTTGTATTTAAGTAAGTCTGGGTAGTTCAAAAAGAATTTCAGAACAGGTCGTTTCTTCGACTCGTTCTTGTGTTCAACAGCTCGACTGTGGAATGATTTGCCGGCCTCTGTTTTTCCTCCTTCCTACAACATGGGTCTATTCAATACCAATGTTCATTCCTTTCTCTCCTCAAAAAGACCCTCCACACAGCATCCCAGATGACATAGGCCCTGAGGGAAATTTTTTTCCTCAGGACCTCCTGTGTGGAGTTAATGTAAAAAAAATAAAAAAAAATAGTGGGTATGCAAATTGATATAAAAAAAAAATTTCAACCATATAATGGACGCCCTAATATATTTACCTTGTAATTGAAAATGTACCTCTTAAGCTCCCTCTTTATCTTTTTTTTAAGCCTCCTACTTTTCTTTAACCTCACAATACGCATGAAAAACGTAAGATGTCAACGTAAAATAAAAAAAAAAACGAGTGTGCTTTAGACCACACGATTGAAGTAAAACTACAAGACAAACCTCGCCCAATGAACCCAGCCATACCTGCTAAGTTACCAAACGTAGTGAACGGGGTGACCTATGACCTAGGGGTGACATATGACATTGGGGTGAAATATGACCATCGGGTGACCTACGGTCTTGGGGTGAACTACGACCTTGGGGTGACCTACGACCTTAGGGTGACCTACGACCTTGGGGTGTCCTTATCCTTATCACTCCCAAAGTCAAGCGTGTGTAAAGGCCCGACCGTTCGCCTAGCAATCGATCACCGTTCGCATCGATTACCGTTCGCACGACATTTTTCGTAACAATCTCCACTTTTCGTAACGCATTCACCAGCTTACCCCCCAAGTCGAACGTGCGTAAAAAAGTTTTACTTCAAAATACAAACACATCTCGTTAGTTAATGGCATTCTTACTTATAATATTATAACCTTGTACCGATATAATGTAACACCATTACGTGGCTGAACTATCAAAGGCTTGATTATATCCTGGTGTCGATTTAGAACACAGGCTACCGGAACTAATTACCTAAGAAGTAAGCAGTTGCAACCCCCCAAGGTTTACTCTCCGTGTGATCTTCATACCTGTGCCCTGTGCCTTCCATCGGGTGGAGATAGAACCGCTATATTATCCACTAGCCTGAATAATATGGATTACCAGCATGCTAATATCGTGTAAAGAGGGTGATATTTTGCAAAGGCAAAACTTTAAAAGACGTTTATTAAAATACCAAGACGGATACTAAGTTGAAACTTATTAAAGCTCATAGACCGCAATATAAGATTTTATTACTAGCTGCCTAAGAAATTTTTTCTCCCTGTGTGTCCTTTCCCATTCGTACCGTTCCCCTTCCGCCTTTACTTCCTCTCCCGCGTCCCCTTCCCCTCTCGCGTTCCCACTCCGCCTCCTCCACCTTCCCTCTCCCCACTCCATTCCCCCCTTTCCCCCATCCCGCGAACCCCCATACCGAGTTCCCCCTCCCCTCTCCCGCATTCCATACATTCAGTCCCGCTACATTCAGTTTTCAAACAGCTCCACCTATTGCAATTTTTTTGTACAAATTGCATTATGCCAGAGCTCACCATTAGTTTTATACAAACCTTGTCCTGACAATAGCGAACACACAAAAAAAGAATTATCCAATTTGGTGCAGTCGTTCGGAAGTTATGCATGTACATACATTTCGGCGATTTATTTTTATACAGATAGGTTTATGGTTTTTAAGTAGATATAGGCCCGGTGTATCAGTTGGTTATAAGCCCGTCTTGTTTAGAATATCGAGCTTAGCACAGCTTGGAATATAATCCGTGTATTGGTCGAAAGTCTAAAGACACGAAGTATATTGTCCATGAATTTAATAGAGGAATGTGTTTCTTTTTTCTTAGAAAAACAAATCTATTGTCTACGTAGGTGGTGTATATATATATATATATATATATATGCCTCTCTACTGTCATCTTCACCGAGATGTCTCTATGCGCCGGGAAATCACGATGTTATGGTCACGATATTTCAAAAACGACGGGAATTTATTTTTAGGCGGTTTTAATTTACGAGTTATTTTTTAAAAGGTTTCCCACAGCATCAGCATCACGCGAGTACTTTATTTTTAATTATTATTTGTTTTACTAGAATAGTGCACTATTAATGAACTTAACCGTTGAAAATAAACTGTCCTCACGTTGATTCTTTTAAAATCCCTAATCAGACTATTTTTGATTGATTATCAAGTAATAACATCGCCATTGCTCATCGCTCGATGAATATAATAGTCTATGGGTACTTGTAAAATTAGGCAATTTACGTAAATTTTAGTGTGAAGTATTCAAATATTATTTACTTAAATTTCAAATTTGACATACGACTGCTAGCGCCTTGACGTCTAAAATAGAACTATTCTGCGGCTTGAGGTAGATTCAGCCTACTTAAATTGGAGCAAGGAATGTCGTACATAGCAAGGATATGGACTTGCTGATATACCGGGCTATACAGACACTTGTGTCATATCTGTACAAATAACGCAAATCATCTTTTTTTGTATATATATAAAACACATATTTTGGTCATTTTAATTTATTTATATATTCTTTAAATTGAATTTCGTCTGGTAATTTGCCAAATATCTTTATTGCTCCGTACATCAATTACTTTAGATTCCGATTTTTTTGTCTCATTTTGTACGATGTTTGGCTTTCTTCGTCTCATTTTCTCAATTCAATGGGAATATAATACGACCTTCGTGGATGAGTATAAGTAAATGATTTTGTGAAAATTTTAAAGTTAATAAAGTTGATTTAAATTGAGTTAAATTGAATTGATTCTCGGCTATAATTCGGAAGTTGCGAGCTGATTTGATTAATTAGTGTTAGGTATTTTTTTTTAAATTTTAAATAATATTCAGTATTTTATTTATTATTCCTTCCCAGAACTTTCTCTCCTTCCCTTTCTTAAAAAGACCCTCCACACATCCTCTAAGACAGGGGTGCTCAAACTTGAACTGCTGGCGATCTACCTCAATATTATTAGACTCCGATCGATCGAATTTGTCTAGCTGTTGCGCCGGGGGAGGGAGGGGGGGGGGTAGAAATACTTTTTTTATTGCGACCTCATTTTATGTCGTTTTTATCGTTTTATTGGGAATACAAAATTGGTTCAAATTAAATCTGTATGCGGTGAATTATAACCACACTCAGAAAATGAAAATGGATTTTCTTTTATTCTGGCAGTACGTAAATAGTCTGCAACTAGAATTTTATAACTGCACTTCGAATAAGAAAATGTTTTCCTTCGAAATGTGTCAGCAGATTAATCCACAACTCGAATTTTACATTGTGAACACAAAACTGGTTTAAATTAAATCTGTATGCGGCGAATTAAAACTACACTCAGAACATGAAAATGTGTTTTTTTATTCTGGCAGCACATGCATAGTCTGTCACAAAAATTTTATAACTGCACTTTGTATAAGATAATGTTTTCCTTTGAAATTTGTCAGCAGATGAATCCACAACTGGAATTTTCCTCTTTGAACACAAAATTCGTTTGAATTAAATCTCTTTGCGGCGAATTAAAACTACACTTAGAACATGAAAATGGTTTCTCTTTGATTCTGGCAGCACATACACAGTCTGCAACTTAAATTGTATGGCTGCACTTCGAATAAGAGAATGTTTGCCTTCGAAATATTACAAAAGAAATTTTACATTATGAACTGGATTAAATTAAATCTGTGTGCGGCGAATGAAAAGTACACTAAGATGAAAATGATTTTTCTTTATTCTTACAGCACACATAGTCTGCAACTATAATTTTATAACTGCACGTCAAAAAAGAGAATATTTTCCTTCAAAAAGTGTCAGCAGATGAATCCACACCTGGAATTTTACATTCTGTTCACGTAAGTGGTTTTAAATTAAGAGTGAATCTATTCACCGCACTCATTTTGTATTATTTATTAATAAACTTCGTATCGCCTTTACCATATTTCACCATGAATATGCAATAATTTGAAGATTTTTTTCTATGGTGAGTTGTGGCGTCACACACCATAGATGAGGATAGAGTAAACAACAACAGAAAGGTGCGACTGACAATATAAATTACAAATAAGTAATAAACAAAAAGGCATGAAAAATGGGCGGTCTTATCGACTGAGGATCAACTAAAGCAAAAACTGTGAGTAGATCTATTTACATCTGCAATTTTTTCTCGAGATAGACTCAAAAAGCACTGGCGATCGACCGGTCGATCGCGATCGACCGTTTGAGCACCCCTGCTCTAAGATGTCATAGGCTCTAAGCGAAAATATTTTCCTCAGGGCCTCCTGTATGGAGCAAATGTAAAAAAGTGTAATTAATAGCGGCACGTTCCAGAGCGACAGGTACTTTAAATATCTATATAATATTTACAATCAAAACCTTTAAAAATAAATACCCTGATGCCAGAACAATTTTATGGTGACTATAATACCATTAGCATTGACTGGATGAATACCAACTCTTTTAACAATTTAACTCTAAAATGCTTGCGAAATAATATAAATAACGAACCTACTCTCTCTAAATCAAGTCAATCAAGTCTACAATAACAAATTTAGTATTGGGTAGTAACCTCTCAATTCATATTGTTAAATCAGTTGATGAGCTCCTCACCCTAGACCACCACCACTCCGCTTTATGCATCACCATCACGACGAATAACTCACTTGATGACACAACTATTCTGCCTAACCTTAATTATTCCAAAGCTGACTACCCTAACATTAATCAATATCTTGCAAATGAAGACTGGTCATTTCTTCACCACAAGTATATTATTAACACTAATCTTGAAATATTTTACACAATTATTAATTGGGTCATTGAAAACTACGTACCCCTTTCACACTTCAGAGAAGTGAAGAACAGAACACAACGTTAAGTAAACAACGGTTATAAAATTACATCGTCAATAAATCTTCAGTTACAATAAAGTTACACGTTTTGTAAGTGTTGCACAAGTTCTCAGGGGTGGAGATTCATTAGCCAGGTACTGTTGACGCTAACTGGTTATAACTTCTACCCCCGAGAGAATGACCATACACTCAATGATCAAAGCGTTTGTGAAATACTCGAAGTTGTTGATTGGCTTAAGGCTTGTAATGAGGCCTACGATAAGTCTTACTAATTAAGGTACCTGCACTTAAGCACCTGAATAATGATTAATCGTCAATCACGAAACATTAATAATCCCAATTAAATATTAATGACTAACAAGGCCCAGTTGTTGCGCAGATATTCAAATGTAACATTTTCATCAAACGGCCAATCAGCACCATTTTGTTTTTTTTCGACCATTGAAAGTTATCCGTAAAGCCGATTCCAGGTGTATTTCAGTTTTCTATCAAATTGGAACCCGCTGACAAGCTTAACAAAATGACAGTTCTCTTTTTATGTTGATCACAATTTGTTCACAAGCTGAAACGAACTTCAAATTTAACGAAACCCTTTCAATTTTCAAAAAGCAAAATGGCGCTGAATTGCTAATTGATGACTTTTTCACTCGTAAATTTTCTGCAAAACAACTGGGACTTTAAATCACAGTTTTTGATTATAAAAATCATTTAAATTCAACTATTTAGAAACCTTACAAGAGCACCCCTGTCTATACAGCGTTAAGATAGGGGAACTATTTCATAATCCGGTAGGGTAGCGTTTCGAGGTGGGTTAACGTAGGGGCTGAGGAAAGCATTTATTAATGCGGGTTTTGAAGATGCCCTGATTACACGATGGAGTTAAAACAGATTTTCAATCAACAGTTTTATTCCGAGAATGATGAACTTTTGCACACTCGATCTACAAATAAGAAGAGCGTCACTGTCTGCATCTGATTTCAAAAAATCTTGTGTAAAACCCGGCCAACGCCTGGGGTTTTAGTATGACATATATTTGCTTATTCTCTGCAAATATAACAAGATTTTTTTAGTATCACTCAATATTTTTTAAAACACAAAATCAATGACTAAAGAATCTACTTATTTCTATTTTCTTTATTTATTTATTTATTTATTTATTGTTTTTATACGCCCGTAGGGGCTTTTACATAGATTATAAAATAATATTTAAGATATCGAGGATTACACATACATAGAATTTATACCAAACGTTATAAAAGTGAAAAAACTTTTAAGAATATACAAGTAGTTTTTAAAGAAAAAACCACTTGTATATTCTTGCGTAAAACCGTGAAATATTTTAAACATTGTAATATTTAACAATAACATAGAACAAAATATAATATAAAACATTACAATAGCACATCAAATCGTTAAATATATTATACCCACGTTACAATAATTTGTAGGATTCGACAAAGTGTTGGTTTAAATTGCATTTCAGAATGTAAAGGGAATCAGCAAATACATCTACAATACCACCAAACTTGTTGCCTAAATCATGCATCCTATTGGTAAGTGAGTGTGATTGATAGTTGGTAGTGTATGTATTGCAAAAGAGTGTTATATTTTGTCTAGTATTCCTTGTCGGTACATGGAGTTTAATACTAGAAACGATGGCAGGGCTGTCAATTAGGTTGTTCATAACTCTGTACAATAAAATTAGGTCTGAAATGATTCTTCTGTCAGACAGCGTAATTAAATTTAGTCGATTCATTAGACTTAAATAATTAATGTTTTCTATTGGAATTTTGAGTTTGAAATTTAAGTACCTAAGAAATTTGTGTGGAACACGTTCTATTTTGTTAGAGTGTACTTTATAGAAAGGGGACCAAATAGGTGAATTATATTCTACTTGACATCTAACTAATGAAATGTAGAGTGTTTTCATGCAATCCATGGACTTAAAATCAGTTAGGGTTCTACAAAGGAAGCCAAGAATCTTTAAAGCCTTATTAGTTATATCATCTATATGTGCTGTGAATGTGAAGTTTGAATCGAATATAACTCCCAAGTCGCGAATTTGTAATACTGGTGTTAAGTTAACATTATTTAAATTATATTCATGTAAAATATGAGAATGAGTTCTGGAAAATCGTATTACTTGACATTTCTCAATATTCAAAAATAACATATTTTGTTCGCACCATTTAAAAAATTCATCTAAATTAGCTTGTAAAATTAGGCAATCATATATATTTCGTATTCTTTTAAACAATTTTAGATCATCTGCAAAAAGTAGGACTTGTACATCTTTAAATATGTTTACAATGTCATTAATGAATATTAAGAAGAATATTGGGCCGAGGTGGGACCCTTGCGGGACACCACTTGTGGCCTCGAATACATAGGATTCTATAAAATTAATCCTGACACTAAGCACTCTATTACTGAGGTAACTGATAATCCATGTCAATAAACTTCCTTTGATGCCTAACAGTCGGAGTTTGGATATAAGAATGTGATGTCGAACCTTATCAAATGCTTTACTGAAATCGGTGTATATAGAATCCACTTGTTGTTTCAGACTAAGGGATTCGGATATGTAATTATTATAGATAGTTAAATTACTTAAGGTAGATCGACCTCTGATAAAGCCATGTTGGTTAGGAACAATAATATTGTTGATAGGTTTTACAATGGTATCTAATACTAATGACTCAAAAAGTTTGGGTAAAGCAGACATAATACAAATAGGTCTATAGTTTGATATATCGCTTTTGTCACCTTTTTTATGAATAGGCGTTAAATAACTCTTTTTCCACAGAGCCGGAAAACAGCCAGATGCTAAGGATTTGTTAAAAAGTTTGTGTAAGGGATATATCAAACTATCAATACAAGTTATTAAAAATATGGGAGGAATACCATCCGGTCCAGCAGATTTATTACTATCTAATGCGTTTATGCCCCTTTCTATAGCTAAGTGATACCTAGCTATCCGCTAGGTATCACTTTTTGAAGGGAAAACTTGTTTAGCATCGTTGTGATTTGAATCTCACTGGATAAAACGAAAAAGCGACACTAAAAGGAGACAAGCACATAGGTATATCTATAGGATTTAGTCTGCGGAAGAATAGGCTTCGTAGCCTCCCCGCTCTTGTCTACTTTAGTTTTTCAAAGGTTTCACTTCTACCGCGTGTGAACTGCACACATTTTTTATATATAGTATAATGTCTAATTCATACTATTTTCTTTCATCAATTGGCCGTATGCACTGATAAGTTTTCAAAACTGCAATCAATATTGTCTATGTGTACGCCCTTTAAAAATAATTTTCATTCGTGCATACAGGGTATGCAATATCGTAGAACCCATAGCACTGATTAGCTGACAGGCTTTTACTAAAGAAAAATACTGGAAATGAGGTTCCAAAAGTCCGGCCAATTGGACCTTAACGTTAAACGGAACATACGCTACAATCTACGCGTTTACAGATGGCGCCAATTTAATTATTTTAGAAAAAAAACCACTTCACAAGTTATGCTTTAAAATATTAAGATAAAAAGTCATGCGCAAAATGAACATGAATCAATAGTATTTTCCGTATACAAACTCAATTCTTTCGAGAAAAGCATACACGTACATTATTGGATTGAATCACCGAAACAATATTTTGTTTTTACCCCTTTCTTGGAGCAATTGCATTTGTATACGCAGAAAACTATTTATTCATATTCATATTGCATATGAACGGACACAAACAAATAATTCAACTTCGTATTTTAAAGCATTTCTTTTAAAAGGCGTTTTTTCATTAAATATTTCAATTAGCGCCGTCTATCAAAAAAGACCAAATAACGAACTAACGAATTCTTTTAAGTGAACTCTTAAATTTAAAATACATCATTATGTTACTAATACTTCCCACTCGAAAATGTAAAAAAAAATTGGACAATTGAGTCATAATAATATCTCGGAGCAAATTTTTTTTAATTCATTACCAGAAAAAAATAGAAACATGAATACCAATATAAAAAATTTTAAAACTCACCTTAAAAATTATACTGAAAACTACGTTTAAATGGTAAGTTAAATGTGATATAAATAAACTGAATGATATAAAAAAGCAGTAAAATAACACCCCCCCATACACACAAGCCTTGCTTAATTATGGGGGTACATGAAATATATCTACTATGTAATTAATTACTGTATAAAATTTATTTGTAATTTATGTACCTTCTATTACTAAAAAAAAAAAAAAATGTTATTCAAAAATGCAGAAAGTACAAAAGGTATAACTTATAGGTACTCGTACCTTCATCTTATTTCTTCCAGCTAACTAAACAAAAATATGTTATTTTATTTTTTTATTTTTAATTTTATGAGTAAAACCTCAAACTGTAATATATAAATAAATTAAGACAATATAAGCGAAATTCAATCGAAAATCTGGAAACAGAAAAATCAGAAAAACATATTGACACCTCTGGGACTCGAACCCAGGACCTCTAGCCAGAGGTCCGAGTCCGGGTTCGAGTCCCAGAGGTGTCAATATGTTTTTCTGATTTTTCTGTTTCCAGATTTTCGATTGAATTTCGCTTATATTGTCTTAATTTATTTAAAAATATGTTATATTATAAAAACCAACCATTACACTTTAAACTCGGGACTCGAACCCGGACTCGGACCTCTTGCTAGAGGTCCTGGGTTCGAGTCCCAGAGGTGTCAATATGTTTTTCTGATTTTTCTGTTTCCAGATTTTCGATTGAATTTCGCTTATATTGTCTTCATTTATTTAAAAATATGTTATATTATAAAAACCAACCATTACACTTTATATTATATGCAAATAAAAATCAGAGGTATTTAATTTTTCTATATTTTATATTTACAAGTGAAATGACATTTGGTTTGATTTTGCATTTTCACGTCAAAAAGTATTTTCATTATTTACTTTTGGGGTGTTATGCCGTGTTGTGCTACCTCCTTCTTTGGTGGAAACCTTGGCTAAAGAAGGGGGTAGCACAACACGACATAACACCCCAAAAATAAATCACGAAAATGTAATGACATTTGCTTAAAATAATATTTTTATTAATGATTTACATTTAAGTCTTATTTATTTAATGTTAATTTATCAAAAGAATAATACATTGTGACTTGACATTTTAAATAAATGAAATGAATAAATGAATTAAAACCAAGTATGTTCTTTTTCATTCGTTTAATGTAACAAGAGATTGTTTTTTTTTTTTAATGGGACAAACATAAAAAAAAAACGTAAAAGACTCAGATCAATTGCTGGCAGAATGTACACATTATTTTTTTTCCGATCAATTGAAACACTTAAAATAATTTATATGTCACGAGCAGAATCTATTATGAGATATGGATTAATAATATGGGGAAATACTACTATAACCAATCTGAAACATAATACATATTTTAATATATTATGTTTCAGATTTTTATATAATATATATTCAAACAGAGACATAATACACCCTTGCTGTTTCAGAGTGCCAAAATTTTACCTGTTAAGGCAATACTACGGCACAAAATTATAATTCAGCATATATTTACCCCGCAGCATAAAGAGAAATTAGAACTTAAATACAGCACTAGATTCACGCGCAAAGCCGGATCAATAGTTCCGAAATTTAATAATAAGTACAGACAGAGAACGTTTGAACTAGTCCTGGGTCGATCGTGAAAGACCTGATCGTCGAAACCCGCTCACGAGCCACCAAAGAGCGAGCGGGTTATTTATTCGTCAGCACCCGGGTCTCACGATCCGCGACTCGCGAACAACAAGACAAGTACAACGCGCGCACTCCCGCGACCCGTGAACCGCGACACACTCCCGCGACCCGCGATCTACGACACATTCCTGCACCCCGTGACTCACGGACCGATCGCCGGGTGCCGGGTGCGGGTGGGGCGAGACGTGTCCGCTCCCGGAACCCGCAAAATGCGACACATTTGATATGCATTCGATCGCCGATTGCCGATCAACGCACACACGTGCGTGGCAGTATCCTGCTTCCTGCCCGTGTGTCACGTCATCGCGGGATTGTTAGGTAGATTCGGTTTTTGAATATTCGACTAGACACAGCGTCGTTTTAAATTAAGTGGTGAAGTGCATTTCTTTTCACATTTTGTTAGTGTTGTTTTCATAAAACCTTTTCATTTTTCGTGTGAGTGTGAATGTAATTGTGCATTGTAATAGAAACTTTAAACTGGTAAAAGTGTAAAATGTCTGACTTTATTAAAAATAAATTATAATAAAGCATTAGCTTACGGCTGATTTACTTATTTAAATTCTCAATAAAAGCTTCAGAACAACACGTTTTTTACAAGGTTTTTATATCCTGCAAAACATCATAAAACATTGTTTTTTTACCCCTGAAGCATGTCTTTTTTAAAATTAATTTCTGGGACATGACATTACTAGTTACAGGTGTAAGCAGTGAGAAAACGTTCACACAATTATAACCTGGGTTTTGTGTCGCGTATGACTTGACCGGTCTGGGCGGCGACCGTCTACCGCGCGGCGCACCCGTAGAAAGTAACTGGGTGATGAGTAATCGAGTTTCGTATTTTGTGTCGCGAAAGAGCGGGTCTTCGCGACCCGCTCGTGACGCCAGTGGGTCGTGTAAAACGATCGATCGACCCAGGACTAGTTTGAACACAATATATCGAATATATTTAATTTATAACCTGACACTATAAAGTAATGTAATTCTATGAATAAGGTTAAATATACGGTGAAAAATTGGCTATCGGAAAAAATATTTATATTGATAAGTATGAAAACATGTTGAAACTGTAGACGTAAGATGTAAATTAAAACTTTAAAAATATATATGTAACTAAACTAAAAGCACCTGTTGACAAGCCAATTCAATTGGCTTAGCACGACTTGTTTGTTGATAAGTATTAACTATTCTTTCAATAAAATGTAAAAAAAAAGAAAAGGTTATTATATACTTTAATTATTGCCATTTAGTAGGGTCCTTTATGAAATATAATTTTCTTTGATTTTGCTAATAAGTTTTCTAATACATTGGTTTCCACTCAAATCTATAATATGGAATGCATTTCTAGTGTGCCGTAGTTCAGTGCAAGCAGGGCTTTTGTATTTCTTTCTTTCAAGGAATACAGCTTCTCACTTTGCGGATATTCTCTCCACGGCGGGTTTGTTACCGAACTCAGGTGCTAGTATCATACCATTGGATGCCGGAGATAAGTGTTGATATATTACGTGCCCAGGGCTAGAATGCAATGCGAGGGTTGATATATGGTGCTTTGTCATTTTTTGTTTGGAGAGCATCCCTCAGTTTGTTAACACACATGTTCGAGTTGATAACAATGTGAGTCGCGAGTGACGGATGCTGTCGCGTCTTAATTCGATCAAACTTCCATTAATTCTGTTGATACGATCCACTCTAATCCTATTTGAGTTTATATGTCTAGTGGATGAAGCGATGGGCTAAGAGCATGCGACGCAATTCCGGAAATTGCAACTACCATCAAAACTATGATATGGCGTCAATAGTTATAGACTAGGTTAAATTCGGCATGATGAATGGTGTGAAGGAGAAGCGGCTTGTTTCAACCCCTCAGTCCTCAACCATATTTTGTCAGTTGGTCAGAATATTTCCGATTTTTATTATAATCCTACTATCGTCTATAATATAATGAAATGGTCTCATAGAATTCGTTGTGTCTCCCTTACTTTCATTGTGAGAAAGAAATATGAAATGAACGGTATTGGAATACAATGAACAGAGAAAACAACTTATATATTTTTAAACTAGCTGACCCGACGAACTTCGTACCGCCTCAGAGTCAATAACTGTTGAATTAAATTAAGTTTATATTTTTGAATGTAGGTATTACTTTGTGGTTATCCATTATAGAAAAATGAAACAATTCAACTTTGTATAAACCACTTATATAATGCGCAAATCCGACCAAATTAGTATAAGCTTTCCCTGACGAAGGAATGTTTGTTCCGAAACCGGTCGGATTTGCGCATTATATAAGTGGTTTATACAAAGTTGAATTGTTTCATTTTTCTGAATTAAGTTTATTTATAAAAGACACAATGAAGCAATTATTTATTATCGATGTCCAACTGTCCGTATTTTGTTTTTGTCAGTATCAGAGATGGCGTTGTGTATGGGTTTGTATTTTTTGTGATTTTCTTACTTTTCCACTTACTTATGGGAATTTTGGAAAGGAAGCGGGTACGGGTGCCGCCGCCCCGGTAACCATTTATTGGATAACCAACACCTCTGCCATAGGTCACCCCAAGTGGTTCGCTACGTATGGTGATTTAGCAGGGGTGCCCGGGTTCATGGCCAATCATGGGGTGAGGTTTGTCTGGATCTGGCAGCGGATGACCTGGACACTCTGAACCCTAGATTCTTACCCATCCCTCTTACCTTTTCCTTCCCAGAACTTCCTCTCCTTCCCTTTTTTAAAAAAATACCCTCCACACAGCATCCCCAAAGATAAAAAAGGCCCTGAGGGAAATTATTTTTCTCAAATAATTCTCAATTTTTGAAATTATTTATTTTTTACATTAATTTTTTTTTTAATTAGGCAATTCACCCTAAAAAGAGGGCATTGGAAAAAACTATTTTTACCTATTGACAAAATACGCCCGAATTTGAAGGGCTAGCTTGCTATCCCATCAAATTGATTCCGCGGATATAACAAAAAAATAATCTTGCGACTCGCACAAGTAAGTAATCTTGCAAGGTGAATAATTAAGAAGTGTTGAAAAATAATACGTCCTACCTGGAACGCAAACACAGGCTTCTTCTCTCCGAGAAATTGGGTGTAACAAAGCCTTCGTGTACGTGGAGGTAATATGAGTCTGCAAGATTCTGTACATACCCGTGCAACATAATCCATCCATTTCAAATGTACTTTATACAGCTTACTAATTAAACACTTGATCTGTGTGTTGTTCAATTCAACAAAGCGATGGATGTGTCATTATGAAATGAAATAATTTTGTGGAGAAACTAAGTTTACAAAGGAATTCTGTCATTTTGTCATTGAAATAATATTTCATTTCAAATGATTCCACAATGTTTTCCAGCATTGTTAGGTTACTTTATTTAGAATATAAAGAAAATATAATGTTTAAATTGATATCTTTTTAACAAATTCGTACATTTAAATTGGTTTATTGTTTAAATTAGGTTTTAAATGCCGACATAATAATTAACATAATATATGTTTTATGTACTCACATACATACCTTAAAGTATCTTTTTCTCAAAATTTTGACATTTTTAACGTTTTTTTCTTTATCCTAGGTATTAAAAACTACCATTCATTGGGAACGCGTAGATGTTTTGGTTTTTTAAAATATTTTTTAACATATTTTTTGGGTTTAATTAGTAGAACTCCATTTAATTTTTAAAAGTTAATTTAAATTTTTAATTTAAATTAATATTAAATAAAATTTAAAGAAAATAAAATATTTTATTATCAAGTTGTTCAAGTATTTTAGTATTTATTTTTGATACAACTGTTTCGGCTAAATGGGCCATTTTCAAATTGTTTTAACTTTTAACATGTTTTAACTTTGCAGAATTTCGTCTGTCCGTAAATTTGTTTGTACGTTCTGTTTCAGTTTCAAGAAAGTGGCGGTTTTAATCATTCCGTAAAGATTGTTTCGTAAATGTGACATATGGTGTATATTTGGAACTTCTTTTTTGCATTTTTTCAATATCTCCTCTACCTCTATCCGTCTGAAAAAAGTTGAAAAACGATTGTTGTTGTGATAGTAACGTTTCTTTGGACATATTATATATATATATATATATATATATATATATATATATATATATATATATATATATATATATATATATATATATGTACCCGCCTCGGAACAAACTTAGTCTAGTAAGGCGGGCTACTAACATGTTTGTATAAGATATTATTATTACAATAAACGCCCGGGTTGCCGGCATTAAAAAAAAAATTAATTAAGCAGGTAGGTATTTAACTTATTACATTTTGGTTTTGGTTTAAATAACAGAAATTAAGTAATATCTTTTTTGGACGCGAGGTCAACTGTTCACACAACTACTGCTTTAAATTTAATAATCGGCTATGAATCGAACAGTCAGATTTTAGCACAAATCAACCTATTTATGCCCGAGTTGGCAGCGAGTATTGTCAAGCGAGTCGTTAAAATCTGTATACGAATTCTCCCGTTGGGAGGATGATCCGCTCTCTGAGTAAGGTAGATGATAAATTCGACGTATTCTTCGAAACCTTCAGTAAAATTTATTTTATTTATTTACATTGAGGTAATAGGTAGGTTTATACATACCAATGTATCAACGGCACTTGTAACCAGAGCGGGCTGTCGTATTAATAATTTATGCCTAAATCACATAAGCTATACGAACTAAATGATACTGCTAGCTCCGTCTATCAAGGGGTTGAAAGTATTACTAAAAATCTGTAAAGATAATCAAATGACCATAACATGGTATAAAACTTCAAGAAGACGGAACCATTCGGATTCCACCACGGAAAACATCCCGAGAAGAGACTCCCCGTGCAACGCAATGAGGAAAACATAAACACGTACATCCACATAAGAACGAAAATAAATACTTGGGGAACATTATTAATGAAGACCTCTCGCACAAGGGTGATATTGAACGCTAAAGAAGGAGCACCAGAATATACTTTCTAATATGATTGCCCGACGATTCTTCCAATTCAGAAATAATGTTAAAAAAAAACATTGTTGAAAGATAACCACCATTCTTTATTATGTAAATCTAAAAGTTAACCGCAAAATAATTAAAATGTGCACCTTTAGGAATCCAAAGTTTCAGGCCGCATTTTGAAAAAAATAAGTGGAACTTTGGTGATTTTTTATTATATTTATTTTCACTTGAATCGACAGAAAAGTGATATTGGTTTACAATACATTTGCCTATTAAAATATGTAAGTGTTTTTATTTTATTTCCTTCTCCGGAATTTTTAGTTGAAGAAGACACGAGGTGAGCATTTGTAAAAAAAAAATATTTTTACATGCAAAATTTTCATGTTTCAAAAACTATGTGTTTTTTTAATTATAAAATTTGAAAGTGTATTTTATCACCTTTTCAAAACATTTTTTTATTTTTCAGATACTTCCAGAAATATTCCATTTATTTTGATTCTATTGCGAAACGGAAATATTTTTACCCTCTGACAAAATATCATCGGATATAACCACATAATCTGCTCTGCATCAGTCAGATAGATTTTAACTTTTATATTCTAGACTGGGAGGCGAGATAGGTAAACCCTACGTCATCGAGTACACGGATGAAACTACTTTATAGTGATAATGGAAATTTAGAAAACCTTAAAAAAGCTGGTCTGCCGGTGCGCCTCTTGGCAGGAGCCGCGCAGTCATGGAAATAGTCAGCGATTTTTTTCGAAAAAATTGCGTCATATTCTAGTACACGAACGGGAATGGTCTCATGTGATTTTTTTTTTTTTACAGTGAATACCGCACAAGATTCTCAACTGCTCCCGTCTGGAGCCAGTGAGACTATGGCATCCCCAATTGGGGTATGTTGTGAGGCTGAAGGTAGTGGGGAGGGGAAGGAGGTGGGGCAGAGGAAGGTTGGAAAGTACCTGGCTATTCAGATCTGGTCACCAAACACGGCTAAACCCATTTTCAAGCAACGTTTCAATTCTTAATGGTGGTCTTACACCAGGGCGATACTGATAGTATCTTCCACTCTGGAGGAACATGCCGCTAATATACTATATATTATTTTAAATGAATTAATTATGAAATAACACAAATTAATCAAATAAAATTTATTTGCGCATGCCGGGTTCGAACCCGCGACCTCCGGATTGCGAGTCAAGAGTCTTACCCACTGGACTACGGAGGTCGGAGGTACGATAAAGGTCGATTAGAAAATGAGAAAAAAGCAGGTCTGCCAACCAGCAGCCTGGCACGGTCGCCGGCAGCCGGCGTCAAAGTGGGGTAAAAAATTGTAAATTTTATGTCATCGAATACACGAATGAAACCAACGAATAACTATAGTCCAGATAAGTTTTAAGATTTTCACGGCCAAAAGCATTTTCGTTATTTGTTTTTGGGGTGTTATGCCGTGTTGCGCTACCTCCTTCTTTAGCCAACGTTTCGGACATCGTTGCAGTGTCCATCATCAGGGCAGATCCGGTAGATCCGGTAGATGTGATCATCTGGATACCGGATCTGCCCTGATGATGGACACTGCAACGATGTCCGAAACGTTGGCTAAAGAAGGAGGTAGCGCAACACGGCATAACACCCCAAAAACAAATAACGAAAAACTATAGTCCAGATCATTCCATTTAAGAATTTCTTGGTCCGCCGACCAGCAGCCTGGCAGCTTTTTGTGTACGATTTTTTTACAGTTTTTTTAATTATTTTTTTTAATTTTTCGTTTATCATTGTTATTATTTTTATTTCACTATATTTTTACAAATTTTGAATGACATATTTAAAAAAAATAAGCGAAAATTATTAAAAAAAATAATTTGAGAGTTCCAAGTGTACCCATCCGTCAGGCGAGCCTTTCGACGCCAAACGCTTTACGAATCCTGCCGCGGTGTCCCTCACGGCTGTCGCGTGTCCATATTTTTGTACAAATTTATAATAATAATAGTCCTTTTAAGATTGCCTAATAGTCCAAAGTAGTTGGAAGTTCGAAAAACCAACCCACCGTCGCCGTAAGAGCTGCATTCGTCCGAAAAACGACGAAAATTTCAGAACCCCGTCCGTTTCATATCGGTTTCGCTTGCCCTGCTGCATCTGTTACATCGAATACAAGATCGAAACTAACGAAAACCTGTAGTCTAGATCATCCCATTTATGACTTTCTTGGTCTGTCGACGTTTTTTGTGTACGATCTTTTCAAGTAAATTTTTTTTTTATTTAAAAAAATATATTTTCAATATCTTTATTATTTTTATTTCAATATGGTTTTAAAAAATTGGAATTCGATGTAATCTGACTAGACTAAAAACACATTTAGTTGAAAATAAAATTGTTTTTCAACGACTGACGTTTAAAGCATGTTTATTACTTTTTTCCATTTTGTTATTTTCCATATTGCACCTCACCACTTGAAGAGTATTCCCCAAACATAAAGAGAGGGGAGAACTCGCTCACTTAAAAATATCCGTTCACTTAAAAATCTTTCTTCACTTAACAATATTTCCTCACTCAACGTTATTTCTCCACTTAACGATATTATTCTTCTCTATATTTTACGATAAGTGAATGGCAAACATCAAGCCCGCTCCAGTCTTTTAGCCCCCTTTGTCCATCTCCGCAAACGCCCTGAAATGTCCTATACGTTTTCTTGTTTCTTTCTAATAAAAATATATAATAATAAAATCAAAAGGAAAACAGACCGTTGAAGTCACAAGCGTAAATTCGAAGAAAACGGAACGGTATTTTAATTTGTTTCATTTGCTTTGGTAAACACGGTATTTTTTTGTTTGTTTTTTTTTTTCCAACATTTTATTTATTTCAGTCCATAAACATACTTACATCATCTCGTAAAACAACGGCATTTGAAATTATCGTGAAAAAAATGTGATAGGTTGGTTGATTCAAATTTGAAACCACTGAGGTAGGTAAGTAATGGCAAAATAATCTTGGTACTTTTATCGTTTTTTGTTGTTATTTCAAACTGTAAAATAATAAGTATTTAAAATAAACACCCGAAAAAAATCTCCAATCGGGGACAGTGATAGCAAACCAGTTAAAACATCCAAGACAGTAGAGTATTTTCATTGTTTCTTTTATTCTCGAAAAAAAATTAAGGGAAAAATTACGATACTGAAAATGTTTTAATTTTTTTGTTTCAAATAAAGTTTCTATTACGATTTAAAATGTGCCATTCGATTTGCCGCCAAAATGCCATGTTAGTTTGATTCGTAAATTTTACCGCGTTGACGTCACGCCGGGCGACGCTGTGACAGCCATCTTACCAGCCAATGGCGGTTTCTAAGCCACAATGACGTTGTAGCCAGTTGGAACTTTTTCGGAACTTGGGGTTTTCCAAAATAATAATTATGTATGAAAACATTAAAAGTATAAATTTAGTACAACGATCATAATCAGAAAAATAAACATTAATTCATCCACACATTTTCGACGGTATTCATAGTTCGCAAAAATACCCCAATGAACAAAAAAAACTAAAAACATTGATTACATGTTTGCTTTTGTGGTTTAACGCCTTCCGTGACCTTTTTTAAACATGTTAAATCTTACTCATAAAGCAGATACATTTTGAATTGTGTAACATCATTTTCATCTGGACTTATCGAGCATTGAAATATCAATTTGATCGGCACATTTTTCATAATATTTGTGCAATAATTTTGGGAATAAGGGATGTTTTACATCATACAAGTGTTGAAGCTTGGAAGAAGCAGGTTATAAAACAGTTTTTTTTTGTACATCGGCGTTATAATACTTCTACAAAAACCGATTTAAATCGAACAAATCGCGTTAATCTGCAGTATAAAGAGCTTGCTAAAAATCCACGTGTTGATAGTTTTTTATTGTCTGTTTCTGAATTCTGCCTAAAACAGTAAAAAATAGCTAAAATGGCAAACAAAAACATCAAAATGAAATGATACTAATTATTATTTTTAATTGGTAAACTAACGTTTAAGACAAGATTTTTATGCATAGCACAAAGGGTAACAATTATTATAAGCAATAATTATCAGCCTGAAACACTCATCCACATTGAAAAATCTTCCGAGAAAAAATACATGACGCCAACGGGACTTGAACCCGTGCCCTTCTGTTTGCCGGTCAGCTGCTCTCCCAATTGAGCTATGGCGGCTTATCTTATACCCGCCAAATGATTCAATATATACTAGTGTTTCATTCAACAATTACTACTTATTATTTTTTTTTTCCACCTGAAAACAACCAACTTTATTTTTGCGAGAGAGACACTGTTAGTGATAAATCCGTCGCTAGGTGGCGTCGAGACAAATTATGTCTTCATTTTTTGGGGAAATACTTAAACTTGTCAAATATTAATTATTATTTTTAATTGTTAAACTAACGTTTAAGACAAGATTTGTATGCATAGTACAAAGGGTAAAAATTATTATAAGCAATAATTATCAGCCTTAATATTTGATAATTATTGCTTATAATAACTGAAATGATAATACTATTTTACGAAATATTGTATTTGTTTAGGCTGGTATCCTTTCCGTTTATATAGATGGAGTTATTAGTTTGAACTCAGGTTTATAAAATGTCAACATGCAAATGAAAAATTCATATTTCTTCTCCGTATACAGTTGAATTGCATGAAAATTTTAACAGTCTGATCAAAGGAATGGTTTCGTTGTAAAAATACGATTTTGTGAGGTCGTCGACATTTTATTAATAATGTAACTTATAATATAAATATGTAATATAATTATTAATAATGAAACTTACATTATAAGTTACATTATTAATAATGCAACTTACATTATAAGTTATATACCACACCGAGGATTTGATTTTAATCGTTATCCGATATTTAAAATAATGCACAACTGAGGACATTAAATCGTCTTAGAGAACGTCCTCTTGTTCTTGAAATATATTATGTGTGTTATATGATAAAGTTTAATACTGTGAAGTGCACCTAAAAAACTTATAATTACTAAATAACTAGAGAGTTCCCGGCGTGCGTTGCTATGCCACTTAATGAAGAAATTGTTTCTCCCTGCGTGTCCTTTCCCATTCATCCCTTCCGCCTTGCCTTCATTTCCTACGTCCCCTTTCCCTTACTCCCCTCTCTCACCCGAGTTCCACTCACCCTTCCCGTCTACAGCTGTATTATATTATATCTTCATTAAACTTCAAAAAAACATATATATTTATGTCATTTTGTGTATGCTTTCACGAGGAGTGTTAATTCATGAAGCCTTATGTTATCAAATCATTGCAACAATTCATTTTTTATCCATTTCTAAAAGTCTCACAGCCATCATCCAAAAGCATCTCACTTTTGTTGCAAGTTCACCTAAATTATTTATACGCACTTGATCAATATACAAGAAATCTAGTACAAGTGTTATTATTCGAGTATAACCTCCAACATAACTGTGCATCGAAAGAATCAACCTCAAGGTATGGAATAACCACTTGGGAATAACCACTATGGAATAATCACTCAAAACAAAACTAATTTAAACCACCTTCAATCAGTACAAAATTCTATGGTTAATTTAGTAGCTCAAAAACATATTTATTCATAGAGACGAAACGTATTAATCGTTGTATCGGAATTAAACTATCTTACCGGTGCCGGCCTTATTAGGGTACAAAATATTTATTTAGCATATATCTGACTGTGAATATAAGTTAGCGAACTCTTAAATATAACGTGCCCAAAATATTTAACATGTTACCAAGTAACATCAAAAAAGTGCGGTACACCAAAAAGATTGAGATTTACTCGTATGCTGAAAACATACGAAATAGAGATGCCTTGTATTAAGTAATTTTACGCACCAGATTTTAATGTCCGGGCTTAATTTTCCCCACAGGAAAAACTAAACCCTTTCACACACTTCCCAAATGATCATCTGGTCAATCCACGTTATGCAATTGCACTATATGTATTATAATTACAAAGCAATACAAGAACAACATGTCAACCTACCAGAGACCAGATGGGAAAATAATTCACCGACTCCAGATATTTTCATATCAGAGGGTTTGGCTCTGTGGAATTCCTAATTGAACCTATAAATCCTACTGATCCCTCAATATAAATATTTAAAAAATCTTTTGTAATCCTACATGCATTTAAAATTACCGATTTTTGCATTTTTATATATAAATTCTTTGACAAATCTAATACGCCTAAATTTTGAATCAGAGACCTAGGTATAATGCCAGTAGCCGAAATAACAAATGGTAATATTTTTATATTCCGAGAATGCCAAATTCTTTTAATCTCATTTCCTAAATCTGTGTATTTTCTAATTTTTTCAGAAACAGTTTTTTGAATATTACAGGAATTTGGAATAGCTACATCAATGATATAAGTTATTTTTTTAATTTTGTCATGTAAAACTATATCAGGTCTATTATGACTAATTGTTCTGTCTGTTAGTATAGTTTTATCATAATATATTTTATAAAATTCATTTTCTAAAAATGAATTTGGTTCATATTCATAATATGGTACTATATTACGGCAGTCAATCAAGTTATGTTTAATTACCAAACTTTGGTGGATTATTTTAAAAACCTGATTGTGCCTAAATGTATACTCGGACGGCGCTAATATAGAACATCCCGATATAATATGTTCTATAGTTTCCGGAAAAGCCAAACATTTTCTACATAAATCATCAATTTGATTTATATCTTTGATTATATGCTTCCTATAATTTTTAGTATTAATGACTCTATCTTGAATGGCAAGCATAAATCCTTCTATTTCTGCGCTCAACTCTCCAATACTCAACCATTTGTTTGACGAAAGTTTGTCAACATACGTTTGGTTGAGATAATTGAAGTGTTTTGCATGAATAATTTTATTTGACCAGGAATCTAATAATTCCTGGTTAGTATTTATAAGAATGTTGGCATTCTCGTCATATAAATTTAAAGGTGTAATGTTTCTATCTGCCTTACAAATTATTTTGTGCATTTCTGAGCTATTAGCTTTCCTATGGAAAAAAATTCTAAGCATTTCTACCTGATTGTGTTTCAAAGATGTTATTTTGACTATACCTCTACCTCCTAAATTTCTAGGTAAATTAATTCGTTCTATAGCTGAATTTGGATGATGGCAATTAAACTTTGTTAACGTAGTTCTAATTAATCGTTCTGAACTATCTAAATCTGTATTGGACCATTTAATTATGCCAAATGAGTACGTTAATAAAGGTATTGCCCAAGTATTTATTGCTTTTACAAAATTTTTAGCAGATAGATTGCATTTTAAAATTTTTCTGATCCCAGTTTGAAATTTAATCCTAATATCATTTTTAATACTAGTGTGATCTAATCTATTCGATTGCGGGTATCCTAAATATTTATAAACCTCATCCCCTTTCATACTTTTAATTTTGAAATTTCTAAATATACCCTCGTCTCTATGGGTATTAATTATTATTATCTATATATTTATATTATAATGAATAATATTATTATGGTCTAAGAGCGAGGTCGACAGCCGCATACACCAGGCTAGACTTGCATTCAATAAAATGTTGAAAATAATAGAATCGAATAATATAGACCTGAAACTGAGAATACTCCTCATCAAGACCTATGTATGGAGTATCTTGATGTACGGCTGCGAAACATGGTGCTTATCCGAAAGAGATAAACGGAGACTAGAGGCTTTTGAGATGTGGTCCTATAGAAGACTACTAGGAATTTCCTGGAGAGACCACATCACAAATGAGGAGGTTCTCCAAAGAATCGAAGGAGGAAGGCACCTGCTCAGGACCTTGTCCGAAAGGCGCGCAAGATGGATCGGCCATGCAATTAGACAAGAAGGCCTCTTGCATGCCATAATGGAGGGTATGACCGAGGGGACAAACGCTAGGGGACGCCCACGCCGAGAGTACCTGGAGGACCTGCTGGTGGACGTGCGCTGCTTATCATATGCAGAATTCAAAAGAGCCGCACAAGACAGGGAAGAGTGGAAGAAACGAATAGATGAAATTGCTGCAAACCAATCCCAGGATTGAAACCAGAGAGAGAGAATGAATAATGATATAATGTATATGTGTTTTACACTGTAATTGAACAAACTGAATTGTAATAGAATAATCATTGTAATTGTAAACATTATAATAAGTTTTAAGATTTTCACGGCCAAAAACATTTTTGTTATTTGTTTTTGGGGTGTTATGCCGTGTTGCGCTACCTCCTTCTTTAGCTAAAGAAATACGGCATAATACCCCAAAAACAAATAACAAAAACTATAATTGAATATTAACATCCTGCCGACTTTTTGTTTCTTTTACAAGCAACATTTATAAAAGAAACCAAAAATCTTAGAAATCAAACCAGCTACACCATACATATATGCTGACGTTGACGGAAAGACATACCACAGGATGTTAAAGGAAGAAAAAATAAATATTGGATGGGACAGATGCAGGGTTTTTGATAATTTAAATATCATAAGATGTTTTAAATGTAGTGGGTCTAATCACAAAGCTATATATTGCAGAAACCTAAAATCTTGTCCAAAATGCGCAAAACATTATCATGTAAAAGATTGCACCGATGAGGATATTCAGTGCAACAATTGTATAATGACAAGTAATCGATTAGGACTGAAACTAAATAGTAGTCACCCAGCCATGAGCAAGGAATGTCCAATTTATAAAAGAAAACTAGAAGCAAAAATGAGCAGAATCTCTTTTTTGTAAAAAAAAGTTACGAGAAAGATAAAATTATAAACCTGAATATACAAAGCATCATAGCACATTACGAAGAGGTCAAAATACTTTTAGAAAAGAATAAACCTTTTATGCTTGCTTGCTTGCTGATGAGTGAAACACATGTGACTGAAGATATCCAAGATAGTGAAATTAAATTTGAACATTATAATACCATCCGTTGTGACTCACATAGTCGACATACGGGAGGAGTGATGATTCTCTTAAACAATAAAGTTCCATATGAAGTAATATCAAATCATCAATTTCAAAAACATTGTTGGATCTTAGCCATCAACATTAAATCAAAAACCAAGAAAGGTGTATATACTGTTATTTATAGATCGCCAAACATAAGTACGTGCGACTTTTTAACATATTTTCAAAGATGGTTGATGGAAAATTTACAAGATGAACATATAAACATTATAGCTGGAGATTTTAATATAAATGTTAAAGCAAATGCAGACATGTACACAAAAAAACTGGAATCTATTATTCAAGCTGCAGGGATGAAACAATTAGTTAAAGATTTTACACGAATTACCAGTACCTCGAAAACAGTAATTGATCTGGTAATCTCTAATAAATTCAACTTAAATATTAATGTACTAGATAATATAATCAACAAATTTTCATTCAGACCTTGGAGACTATTAATTGGAATGAAATAAATCAAATGGAATATAACGAAAAAGCTGACCAGATGATATTTAACATTAAAAAAATCTATTGATGAAGTAGTTCCAGAACAGAAGATGCATAAAAGAAATAATAATAAATGGTACACAAAAGAACTACGCACAATGCAGTACGATAGAGATACATTTTACAAAAGAGCACGCCTTACTAATAATACTATGGATTGGTACCACAAAAAAGCGAGAAACAAATACTCCAAATACATAAAAAGAACGCGTAATGAGTACATAAAAAATAAAATAAACTCAAAAGAAGGGGATCCCAAAAAAATTTGGAAAAGCATAAAAGAATTAGTACATGGCGAAAACAAAGATGACATAAAAATAGCAAACTTGACAAAAGAGATAAACGAAGAAAACATGGCTAATAGCTTTAACAAATATTTTTGTGAAAGATCTCTCAAATTAATAAATTAATACCCAACATTGTTGTTAATCACATAAATGATAATAACGACTCAAACAAAGAGTTATTGGTCTTCAGAAAAATAAATGCAGAATATTTATTTTACATTTTAAACAAAATTAAATCAAAAAATAGTTTAGATGGATTAACTATTAGTATAATAAGATATGCTGTTCCAGTAATAGTATCTACTCTATTAAATATTATTAATGAGACGATTGAAGAAGGAAAATTTCCCTAGTCATGGAAACTATCATTTTCAAAACCAATGGAAAATAAGTTAGGAGTACCACAGAGATCGGTCCTTGGACCTCTATTGTTCATACTCTATTTTAATGACATGGTGAAAATATTTTCAAAATGCAAAGTACGAGTATTTGCCGAAGATACACTAATATACTTAATTGGAGATAACTATTTATTTATTTATTTATTTATGAAGAACTAATACACATTTTAAATAATGAACTAAATGATATGTCAAGATGGTTAAAAATAAATAAGCTTAAATTAAATAAAAATAATAAAATAATGGTGATTGGATACAAGAAGACATCCAGTGAAAGCAAAATTAAAATTGATGGTGAAATTATTGAAAATGTTACTGAAATTAAATACTTAGGAGTTATATTAGATTCCAAACTGAACTTCAATAGACATGCTGAATACACCCAAAAGAAAATTGGCAAAAAGATATCTTTCTAGAAAAAAATTCACAGAAACTTTAAAGTCCACACCAATTGGAAAGTTCAAGATGTATTGTAGGAGCTACATAAAACTAGAAAAAATATAGTGAATATGAAATATTATAATTAATTAGCTACAATATGAAATATTACAATCAATTAGAAATTCGTAAACTTAAATGTTCAAATTAGTAAAATAAAAATAAAATATTATTATTACAAACTGCTTAATTCCGACTGGCTTCTGACTTCTAGAGACCTTCAATGGACCGTAGACTGTGAACTATAAATATTGTCCAGAAATCCATAAAGACTTTTTTATAAATATGATGTTATATGACAGGCAAACTGTAAAGCTTAATTTATTTTTGCTTTGACAAGTATTAAGAAGTATAATAAAGGTGTTCTGTCTTTCTTTTCAGGTAAGTGATCCCGCTATCCATATTGAGCTGAGGGTGACATTATTTAGTAAAGGTTAGCGAATTTTTTATTCTTATTTCTGAAAATTTCACAAATTGTTATTATAAAACAAAATGTCAGTTAAAAAATAACTGTTGGAGCGACTTGTCCCTCAAGCAAAATAAATTTGTAAATTTATAACGAGGCAGAACTTTGAAGCATTATTTTCAGTGAAAGAACTGGGTACTTTTGGTAATACAAGGGAGCTATTTTTTTCATCAGCCATGAAAATTATCTTTTTGCACGTAGAAATTTATTTAGCCACCTTGGTGGAATATTCGGATTAGAAAATTTGTTTACAAATTTTTTAAAGGTCAACATCAAACGGTAGAGAGTTTTGCTTAAAATTGTACTTTAGTGCTGTAAGTAGAATCAGATGAAATGTTTTTTTTAATACCATTATGCAATATGATTTTCAGTGCCAACTGTAATGAAACGTCATAGATATATTTTGTAAACTCAACATAATTTTAATTTGTGAGGTAAAATCATAATAATTATCTTAATTGCTTCTTGGGAGATGGGTAAGGGTACCGCCGCATCGGGAATCATTTATTGGATAACCAATGCCTCTGCCATAGGTTATCCTAAGATGATCGCTACGTTTGGTGACTTGAGCAGAGGAGTTCGCGTTCATCGGATGAGCTTCGTTCAGGTCTTGGCGGTGAATGCGTCCGACCACCATCTGCGTAGCGGACCGGATTGAGAGATACTGATTGGACACATTGCCCCCAGATTCCTACCCACCCGTCATACTTTTTTCTTCCAAGAACTTCCTCTCCTCTCTTTGTTTCCGTAAAAAGATCCTCCACACAGCTTTCTTTAAGACAATATTTCTTTTTTTTTTATATTGGCCCCACAGAGGAGGCCCTGAGGAAAAAAAATCCTGTTATCTTTGGGGATGCTGTGTGGAGGTCTTTTTAGGAAATGAACGGAGAGGATGTTATAGGAAGAAAAAGCGTTTGAGGAGTGGGTAGGAATCTGGAGGGCAATGTGTCTAGGAGTGACGGACGTACGAATCCATCCCTTCCACTGCGGTACAAAGCGATGGGTTGAGAAAGACCCGCTGAAGAGGTCTAGGTAAGGTCTCCCTCAACTAATCTCTCCCGATCCGGCCTGCCACGCAGTAGGTGGGAGAAAGCCTTGGCCGTAAGGACCTAGACCTTGAACCAACCTCACCTGATGAGTAGGCCCTGAGAGAAAAACATTTTCCTCAGGGTCTCTTGTGTGGAGCTAATATACAAAAAAACTAAAATGTCTTTTACCATCATATTCAACGCATATTATCTATCAACTTAGTTTCACGTTGAACTTTATGTAAAAATTATCACAGAAAAGAAGTCTTCAATATCGCATCAGATAAACAGATGGAAACTTGTATGCCTGAACAATGAACGCCCTAAGTTTAGGCTTACGGAATTAAATACTTCGAAAGCACTACGAAACAATACATGATGATAATTAATATTGCACCAACACGTCCGTGATCTCTTGATCCCTTTCAGCTTCCGTAGCGCCGCGCCGTTGAAAACCTAGTGCAATTCGACAAAACATCATATCGACCTAAGGTAGGGACTTTCAAATGAGTTGGCGTCCCCGTCAATGTGCATTAGCCAACTGTTGCCGCGATGTTGCCGTTGTTACCCGTGTGAGCTGTTGTTGCCCAATTTGGCTGATTAGCAGCATTTGCACCCGATGCACCGTGGTTGTGCATTAGACTGTGTCTTGGATTGTCGAAATGTAGAAATGTGACTGAGCGTTGAAAGGGCCCAACCTAAAAATGGCTGTACACTTTTTAATATTTCTATTTTGATACTGACAATTCGTGGTGGAATTCCATTATAATCTATTTATATACAAATCAAAATATGTTTGTTTCTGGGTTTGTATATATGTATGTCCGCTACGCGTTGCTTAGCCGTTCATCCGATTGCGATGAAACTTTGGGGATTTGATGTGCGGATGCCCGCGATGGTTTCTGTATACAATAGTGAGCTCGGGCATCACGAAATTTGAACTTATTTGAAGCACCCACTATTAAAGGGAACTCGCTAATGTATTTAAATACAAATGTCTCGGTTACTTTGTCCCGATTAGTTTGCCTCGATGACTAGCTGTCACTGGATCACAGTGGATTCGAGGAACTGGCTATTTTTGGTAACAATTCCTATCGAATTTATAAAATAGTTACTAACACTCAAACTGGGCGAAGCCGAAGTAAAAGCCGCCCGCAGAGCCTAGCAGCAAAAACCTGCGGAGCGGGTTTTTAACTGCTAGTAATGTAATTTAAAACACATAAAAAAGTTATTTACACTTAATTTATTTTTGACCGAAACCGGTTTCAGCCTATTAAAGCCATCTTCAGATTGGTACAATTGTTTCGTAATCTACACTTTTTATACGTAACATATGGGGGTGCGAAAAAAGGGTAGTCTACAAAGATTTTATTCAATTTGTATGGTTTTTCCATATTTGTTGCCATGTCGTCTTTGACGATTTGATTTCTAGATATTTGGCTATTAGCAGTAGACATAATTAATTATCTCTGGTTTATGACTGTACACCATTTCCACTACACTTTTTTTACATTAGCTTCACACTTGAGACCCCGATTAAAACAAATTAAATTTCCCTCAGGGCCTATATCATCTTTGAGGATGCTGTGTGGAGGATCTTTTTAGGAAAAGTAAGGGGAGTAAGTTCTGGGAAGGAAAAAGGGTACGAGAGTTGCGTACGAATCTAGGGTCGGTGTATTCAAGAGTGACATACTTACGAATCTATCCTTACCACTGCGGTGCAAGTTGATGTTGCGACAGAGTCCTGCTGGAGAGGTCAAAAGATTTCCCTCAACCAGTCTCCCGATCCGGCTTGCGTCTCAGTTGGTGATGCACTACCAAGCAATGCAAAATCATGTGATTTTGGTTTTAAAAGTAGATCGGTTAGAAATATTTCAGTTGCATTAATTAAATACATACATTAATTAAATTAAAGTGGATCGCATGAAATAATCGAATATTTTTTTTTGGTTTGTCTTTTATTACATATTTACTTGTACTGTACAGCGCCCTTGAGGTGGTTTCTCATAAAAACGGCGCTATATAAATTAGCCAAATATTATTATAATTATTATTATGAGCCCAGGAAAAAAAGTATCAGGCATTTAAAAACTAATTTAAAGTTAAAAATGAGTCTCAAATGCTCCCGTCTGAGGCCAGTGAGACTATGGCATCCCCAATTAGGGTATGTTGTGAGGCTGAAGGTAGTGGGGAGGGGAAAGAGATAGGGAAGAGGAAGGTGGAAAAGTACCTGGCTATTCAGATCTGGTCACCAAACACGGCTAATGCCATTTCTAGCAACGTTTCAGTTCTGAATGGTGGTCTTACACCAGGACGATACTGAGAGTATCTTCCACTCTGGAACGTGCAGCAAATATACTATAATATTTACTCGAAACCAGGACCCTTTGCTTACATGGCAAGAGCTCTACCATGAGCTGTTGTCGTGTGGAGCTCTTGTCATGTAGGTAGAGCTCTTGCCATGTAAGCAAAGGGTCCTGGTTTCGAGTCCCAGCGGAGCCAATATCTTTTCTGATTTTTCTGTCTCCAGATTTTCGATTGAGTTTCGCTAATATTGTCTTCATTTAATTAAATATTATAATTTGAGATTTTACTCATGAATTTTAAAAAAATTATTTAAAATTTACTATATTTTATTTTCAATGCATTAATTGTGAAATAACACAAATTGATCAAGTAAAATTTATTTTCCACGCCGGGATTCGATCCTGCGACCTTCGGTGTGCGAGTCAAGAGCCTTACCGCTGAACTACGCCGGCCATCTACATTAGAAGTGTCATTTAAGCGGCGTGTTCCAGAAATTAACGCACCAGATTTAAATGTCCGGGTTTAATTTTCCCCACAGGAAAAACCAAACCCTTTCACACACTTCCCAAATGATCATCTGGTCAATCCACGTTATGCAATTGCACTATATAAGTATTATTATTATAAAACAATACAAGAACAACATGTCAACCTACCAGAGACCAGATGGGAAAATAATTCACCGACTCCAGATATTTTCATATCAGTGGGTTCGGCTCTGTGGAATTCATATTTATTTATTTATTTATTTATTTATTTATTTACGGACTTACGTCCAATTTAAAACAAAGTATCACGAAGTATAGAAATGAACAATGTAAAGATTCGGATGGTACATGAAAGCAAAGACAAACAGTGAAAATAGAAGATAAATAAGTGTCAAGTCACGTCAAGACCTTGCAAAAATTAGGGTGAATATTACATATCTTCATTTGTTTAAAGAGCGACAGATAATATAATAATATTAATATAATATTATAATATTAATTAATTTATATTATTATCATTTATATGTACGTTATCATTTAATAATTTCAAAAACACACAAAACCAAATGAAACTCTCTTTCAGAATTTAGTATAGTACTGTATTCGCATATATCAAAAATTAACTTTCTATACCTCAATATTGGTCCGTACCCGAGGTTGACTGAAAAATCTGCTGTTTTTGTAGTTTTTTTTTTACATTTGCTCCACACAGGAGGCCCTGAGGAAAATAATTTCCCTTAGGGCATATGTAATCTTAGGGGATGCTGTTTAGAGATTTTTTTTTTAAGGAAAGGAAAAAGATTAAGTTCTGGAAGGCAATGAATCCATCCCTTCAATGGTGCAAGGCGATGGATCGAGGGATTATGGCTGGAGAGGTCAAAAGACCTCCTCAACCAGTCTCCCTCGATCCGACCCTCCATGTAGCAGGTCGTCGTAGTGCAGCGGCAAGGCGCTTGACTAGCATTCCGAAGGTCGCGGGATCGAATCCCGGCGTGGCAAATAAATTTTATTTGATTAATTTGTGTATTTCACAATTTATTCATTTAAAATAATATATAGTATATTTGCGGCACGTTCCAGAGTGGAAGATACTCTTAGTATCGCCCTGGTGTAAGACCACCATTCAGAATTGAAACGTTACTTGAAATGGCTTCTGCCCTGTTTGGTGACCAGATCTGAATAGCCAGGTACTTCCCCACCTTCCTCTTCCCTATCTCCTTCCCCTCCCCACTACCTTCAGCCTCACAACATACCCCAATTGGGGATGCCATAGTCCCACTGGCTCCAGACGGGAGCAGTTGGGACTCTTGTGCGGTATTCATGTAAAAAAGCAGGTGGAAAAACACATCGGCCGCCAAGAACTTGACAAACCTCACCCCATCAACCCGAGCACCTCTGCTTAGTCATCAAACGTAGCAAACAACTTGGGCCTATGGCAGAGGTGTTGGTTATCCAATAAATGGTTCCCGGGGTGGCGGTACCCACACCCGCCTCCTAAATAGGTTCTGGCTTTGTAGTGCATTTGTAATTTATTTTCAAAATGAAGCCTTTTTCGACCAAATGCACCACGTTCCGTTTCGAAAGGACCTATTTCATCCCAGGATCAGATAATAAGAATTGATATCTGTCCAATCGTTATGGATGGCGGCGCATTCAATAACGTGCATGTGCACGTTCAAATGAAACCATTTAACTCCCACGCTTGACATGTATATCAAGTTAGCCATTACTTTCGCAACTCTCTAAGCCTTACCTGTGTGTTATAAATATTAACATTAACAATTTTAAATAACAAAAATGCCAACACGAATACTATGAATGCCAATACTATTATGGATTAGATTACCTAAAAACTAAAAAAAAAAAATCATATAAGCGGTCAACAAAATATATCATATAAGCGCCTTTGGGGCGATTTTCACAAAAAACGGCGCTATACAAATCAATCAAATATTATTTAATAATAATTATAGTAATTTCATATTTTAATGTGTTTATAATGATGTGCTTATTCTATTTATAGGTGAGCACAACATTCTTTGTGTAACGATTTGCTACAATAAGTAGTAATAATTTTAAATTAAATTTAATAAAAAGTTAATAAAAGGAGGTTTATATACATACAAGTAACATGCACATATATTCATATGTATATATATATCATTTATAGTATAAAATGAAGTCGCTCAAAATGTATGTGCGCGTTAATCTTTTAAACTACGCAACGAATTTTCATGCGGTTTTCACCAATCGATAGAGTGATTGAAGAGAAATGTTTATATGTATAATACATGTAAATTATATTAGATAAAAGCCGAGAAATTCAAAGAAAACATATTTTTGTGCGATTTAAAACGGCTGGCGGGCCGTACTATAGTCACTTTTGAAATTCGTTCTACGGAAGAAATTGGAAAATAGGTGTCCTAGAGTAAGAAGTATTTGATTTTCATTTTTCCAATATCCAGTGTTGCATTGCAAGCATTGTATTAATGGCGATCACTCGAAATGCATTATTACGTAGTATGAAATGAAGTCGCTCAAAATGTATGTGCGCATAGATCTTTTAAACTACGAAACAGATTTTCATGCAGTTTTCACCAATAGATAGAGTGATTCAAGGGAAAGGTTTATATGTATAATGCGTGCTTGTTATAGTAGAGAAAAGCCGAGCAATTTAAATATTCAATTCAGGCAGCGGGCAGCTGGCAAGCGGGTGGTGTGGATTTTATAAAGGTTGGGTAATGGCGTTGTGTTTCGTTAGCCACAGCAACCTGTGGCCGGGTCTGCTAGTATATTAATATTATTGCATTTATATTATACACACATGCACATACATAAATACATATTATAGAGCAAATGCATAAGTAGGTGAATGATTCAATAATTACAAACGGTTTTTATGTACTTTTTTGTGTTTCTTAACATTGTTTCTTGGAAATCTGTACCACATTTTAGCTAAATGTAAAATAATTAAATAAATTAATGAAAAAATAAGAATGTGCAATTCACACGCGGTAGAAGTGAAACCTTCAGAAATCTAAAGTAGACAAGAGTGTGAGACTAAGAAGCACTTTTTTATTTTTTATTTTATTTTTTTTTTTTTTTCTTTATTGAAACATATAACAAGGTTACAAATTTTACAACATAATATATACATCAACATTTCAATCACTCTCCTAATAAAGCAACTGCTTGTGTTTAGGAGAGGACAACTAAAAAAAAATTACATTTGTTTAAATTAAAACAAAAAATATTAGTTATTTAACAAAAAACATTAGTGATTTTATGAGAAGATACATTAGAATAAATTAAAGGTTAGTTAATAAATGGTTTGAAGTATTGATAAGGCAAAAAATATTTCTAAATATTCAATACATATTTCTAAATATAATAAGTTAAGTTATGAGGTGGTACTAGAATATTTTAATTTAATTTTTATTTTATATTTTTCGTAGCTTTCTTCCGATCGTATATCAAGGGGTAATTTATTAAATAATTTTATACCCTTGAATGTATAGTGATGCTGTGCTGTTGTGGTTCGCACAAGTGGCACGGAAAATCCTCCAACAGATATTATTCTTTTGCTTATATTTAATTGTGGTAAATTATTTTTACTAAAGAAATCTTTATGTATTTGTAATAGTGCAATTTTGTCATAAATTTTTGCAAGTGGGGGAACCGGGAAATCTTGAAAAACATTTATAGTTGGATAGTAATAGGGCTTTTTTAGGATGATTTTTATTAATATTTTTTTTATTGTTTCCAATGGGAGAAGGGTTGCTTTGTATGCACCCCCCCAAGCCACGATTCTATATTGTAGTACAGAGTGCGCAAGTGCATAATAAATATCTTTTAGTATTTTTAATGATACAGTATTTCTTAATCTAAAAAATATATAGATCAGTTTTCTCATTCTGTCTACTGTGGAATTTATTTGACTTTTCCATTTGATGTTATTATCGATAATTATTCCAAGATATTTTATTTCTTCTTTACTACTAATGTATAAACAGTTTGAGTTACAGGGTGCGATTCTACGGAGGCAATTTCTTTCGTGAATTTTTATGTTTAGATTTTTATTTGAGATATTCCCTGTTAGACTATAAGGTATAAAATAGGTTTTCTCGACATTTAGTGTCAATAAGTTTTCGTCAAACCATACTTTTTTATCAATGTGAAGGATGATTTTTTCCATAATTTTGTCGTCGTTTTCACCTTTTCCTATTCATTTGGTCGTCTGATTAGTATTTGTGTTTTCTTTGCCATTTCTGTTCATTTTGAAGTGGACCAAAGGATACTTGCGTGGGAAGGTGGATTTATCGATTACAATAGATTTTTATTTTATTAGAACAGAGTACCCGTGAAAAAAATAAATATTTTATTGCCATCTTATTCTCTCGCAGGCTAAGTCCGATAAATAGACAAACATAGGATTTATGTGTTTGTCTATTTTTAGTGTCGCTCGCTTCCGTTTCACCGAGTTTTAAATCCCAACGATGCTAAAGAAGTATTCACTTCAAAAATGATTATATTTCAACCCGTGGTATAAAGGCTGTTAGAACCACAAGACAGACACTACATGTATATTCAACCTATTCTTTATTCTGTAACGTTATTTCGACGCAAACTATTCTTTGTAATAATATTAGAGAAGTTTGTTCGTGAGTTGTGACGGTTACAATAGTATCGCTTTCCTCTGACGATGTATTTCTGGAACTAGAGGCGCAGTGGATAAAAATAAGGAGAAATTTCATGCTGCTTGCCGGAGCCCCGTGAGTATTTTCCCGTGAATTATTGGGATATTAGGCAAACTGGATCCTCGTATCTACTGGGCTTGGAAGTACTGAGATTTTTTTTTCATCAATTCAAAATAATACTTGAAATATGGGCGTACGCGGAAATTTCATTTTCGTTATTGATTGAAATATTCGAAAATAATTTTTGAAGTAAAAATCTATTCGACTCAGCGAAAACCCTTTAACTCTGATATTTGCCGTCATATATTTAGCACAAATGTTCTGTTTCTCTATTTCTAGGTTCTCAACTATGGCATCTATTTTAATCTATTAACTCTTAAAAAACGTTTGTTCCACATTTGTCAGAAAAAACCTATTAAGAATTAGTGCTAAAACAAGGAGAGAGAGCACACAATTTATTGATCACTCGGGTCACATAGTGCTGTATTTGTCACGAAACATCAAAATATATTAAGTCATGTTGTGCTGTTTCTGTAACCAATTGACACATCTTCACGCCCTTATAAAACTATTCTAATATTCTATTACTCTTAGATTCTTAAAAACAACAGATTGTGCAATTCACAAGCGGTAGAAGTGAAACCCTCAGAAAATTAAAGTACTCAATTGTGGGGAGGTTACGAAGCATCGCACAAAGAGGAGACCGATTGTACTATCTCATTATTTCGCAGGCTAAATCCTATAGTTGTATGTGTTTGTCTCTTTTTAGTATCGCAAATCACAACGTTACTAAAGAAGGATTTCGTAGGATTCGATCCATAGTCTGATAAATGTCTGCAGGGTTCGTCAGGCGCTTTATACCACTACACCAAAGGAGACTTGCACGGGACCGTGAATTTATAGCATTATATTGGAACTGGGTACCTATGCATTAAATAATTATTTTATTGCTATCTCATTCTCTAGCAGGTTAAAACCTATAGATGTACGTGATTGTCCTTTTTAGTATCGCTCATTTCCGTTTCATCGAGTTTCAAATCACAAAGATGCTAAAGAAGTTTTCACTTCAAAAGCTTTCTCTTTGCATTTTAAAGTCATAAAAATAATATTTAAAAATGAATTTCTAATCTGACATATTTTAAGACTAACGTGATATTTTGTTGTCCAAACCCCGAGGGATTAAATGCCCCAAGTTACAGTTGATTACAGTATTTGCATTTGGTACAATATTAGGTACTTTCCAAGTAATAACGGTTCCAAATATTAACAAAATATATATGTATTCTAGTAACCGGTGACTAAAATAACAAGTTATATTGTGCTGTAATCACCTGCAGTTATTTCGTCTCTGCACAGCGGTATCCTTTGCATAGCAGAGGTATTATTTACTCGTATACCACCAGCCCGAGAGACCTGATCAGAAGTTTGGGGAAAACAGACAAGTTGGCGGAACCCAATGTTTCTGACAAATTAGGGGAATCATTTAGCGTGCTGCAATCAAGAGCAACTGGGAATTGCACTTAATTCACAGGTAGGGACGAGGGAGTTTCTCATGTACTCGTATCTTTGTTTGGGAATGTTGTGTGCGAACATTGTGTGATTAATGCAGTCGTGTTTCATTTTATTTATTTTATTTACCAACGGACTTCGTTCAATTAACAATGTAGTAACACGAAATTAGAAGAAAAGTATAAATTATGAGAAAAGGGTGGTATATGGATTAACTAAACACGAAATACCATCATACCACAAGAAGTCATACCAATTATAATGTTATTTACTGTCGTAGTGACAGACATAATCGTAAATCATTATGTGAGTTATTCCCAAATGATTACACGTGGGTTTATTTCCTAGCATAATAAAGTATTTGAAATTGGTTTAAGCATATCAAGGAGAGGTGAGTGAATTATATTTTTTTGTTCATTTATTGAAATAGCTTTCAGATTATTAAAATGTTTGTTAATTTCCAACTGCTCTAAAAGATTGAGTTTGGGTCCATTATTTTGTATGGGTAAAGGCAAAGGCATTGGCTTATTATCATCAAATTTCACACTGTGGGAAATCAGTACTTCAGTGATGTTGATTTATATTCAATATCAACTTGATGAGTTTCGTGGATCTTGTAAAAAATATATTCCACCATTCCTAAACACATCTGTTTTTTTTTTATTTTCATGACTGTGCATTTTTAATCTAATTTTATTTTTATTGTTTCTTTATTTCTTTCAAAATTATCTGTCATGAATAAATTGTACTACCAAACATGTAAAAGCCCTCCGGGCATTAAATAAATAATTAAAAAATGTAATTAATTTTTTATCACGTAAAAAAAGATGTAGTAAACGTATCAAGTAAAAGCAATCTGGACGATTAAAAAAAAATCAATTAATACAATTAATAATTAAGGTAGAAAATGGAAATAGGCATAAGAATTAGTTCACAGATATAAATATTTTTTTCTAGTTTTATGTGTGTGCATATATGCACACACGTGTAAATAGTGCATTCATCCATACATATGTACATATATTCATTTGTACAAATTTACATGCACACATACATTACACATTTCAATTTGGGAGGTGGGTATCGGTACCGCCGCCCCGGGAACCATTTAGTGGATAACCAAAACCTCTGTCATCGGCCACACAGTGGGAGGGATGGATTCATACGTCCGTCTCTCCTGGACACACTGACCCCCAGATTCCTACATACCCCTAACACCCTTTTCCTTCCCAGAACCTCCTTTCCTAAAAAAACCTCCACATAGTATCCCCAAGGATGACAAAGGCCATGAGGGGAATTATTTTCCTCAGGGCCTCCTGTGTGTGGAGCCAATGTAAAAAAAAATCAAGTGCACTTTACACGCGGTAGAAGCGAAACTTTACCAAAACAATCTCAACCAATACTTGAAAAGTGAGGTCATAATCAAAGCGACCAATGAGCGCAGACCTAGCGTAATTTCCGTTTCGTATTTCAACCAGTAGGAGCCTTTAAAAGTGATATCATTGTGGCGGTACCTACATCCAACAAAAAACTTTACAGCCATAAAGATATTTTCTGGGCGTGCAACACCGAAGAGTGAAAACGAGGTGATTTCCATTTTTTGAGCAAGCCCGTTTTCATTCTCGGTGGTGATTTGTTTCTGGGCGGCGAACTTTACAGAGCTCTTTATAATTGTCCGAGTCATTACATTTTCGCAAGGTTAAATTAATAAATGACTAAAAGTTAAACCGCGATTACTATTATTTTATTACCTCCTGTGATAGTGAGTCAAAAATCTAAATACGGGACTTGATGCTGAGGTAAGTATCTTCGAATTAGCGTCTGGTCCCGATCATGATATCATATTCAAAGCGGCCAATGAGCGCAGTTGACGCGTCGCAGGTGCAGTAATCGTCATTTCTATTTTAACCGAAATCCAAATCACAGTGGGGCTATAGAAATTTCACTTAAAATACGCAATTACTTTTTAATCACTTGGTACGACCCAGTCCGCTGACGTATCATATATTATGAAATAGCCACTATAAATTTAAAAGTAACGAATGTACATAATTCAGAAGGAAATTAGATTAATGGTTCGGCCCCGCACGTGCGTATAAATTCCAACCTAAAACGTGTAGAGCACAGATTCGAGAGCTGATTATTAACTCATTACGGAAGTGGGAAGCAATAAATGCCAACAGTTGTACGGTGAAAACTAAAACCTCCGTCATAAATTTTGTTTGCGCGCACCGCAGAGGGCAAATTGAACTATCCTTAACAAATTATTAGGCAATTTTCAATAATTGCATGTATTAATACTCCGATCTGGCATTTCTACGCTTTTATTGAAGAAAGCCAGATTTTATATATTTTTAAATTTTAGTTCATTAGGGAAACACACCGTTATACATATTTTATCAAAGTAATGAAATTAAATTATTTATTTACGCCCTAGTGGGCTTTTAACAAAGATAGGTAGTAATACTTAGGCAGGTACGTAGTACACAATATATAATGATTAAATTAATAGTGAAAAAATAAAATTAATAAAATTTAAAATCATGCATTTCATTAAAGTGATTATAGTACTTGAATTTATAGGTATCCGGGGTAAACTCCTCTTATTCTTTAAAAAATATTTGTCAAATAGAAAAATGAGTGTGAAGATTTTAGATATAATTAGTAAATCAAGATACATCAAATCTGGAGTACCGCAAGGTTCAATTCTAGGTCCAAAATTATATATTATATATGTAATTGCTATGTGTAAGATATTGAAAAAAGCTCGTCGATTCATTTCTGCTGATGATACTGCTCTTGTTGTATCAAATGAAAATCCTGAAATAGCTATACAAGAATTACAAAGAGATTTTAACGAGCTTCTCAAATGGGCTCATGATGTAGGATTAATTATTAATGTTAAAAAAACCAAATGCATGTACATAAAATCACCAGATACTAACACGCGTAAATATCATCAAGGATCTTGGGGTGACCTTTGATCCCAGGCTAACATTTTCAAATCATATAGTGCAGCTTACTTCGGCTTGCTCCAAAATGCTTGGTTTTGTAATTAGAACTTGCAAACAATTCAGTAACGTAGAAGCAATGACCGCCATGTTCAACGGAGTGGTCAGAAGCAAGCTGGAGTACGCTAGTACTGTCTGGATACCATATCAACTTAAATACATAAATATGATTGAACAAATTCAAAAAAAATTCCTAAGGTATGTTTACATGCGATCTTACGGAATATATCCGAAATTCATGTATCACGTGGAACTGCTAAAGGAGACAAATTATCAAAGCCTAGAGACCAGGCGTAATGCCGGACTCATGGTAAAGTTAATAAAAAACCTTATTGATTCTCCATATCTCCTGTCATGCTGTGGCTTATTCGCTCCTGACAAATACTGTCGAACTCGTAGCCACGCCCTATTCCACATACCGCAGGGTCGGACAGATGTCATGGCTCAACACAGCATGACAAGAGGTATGGCATTGCTTAATGCCCTACCAGCGGATATAGATGTGTTCGATATCACCGTACCATATTTAAAAAAAACTATATACATGTATTGTTAGTTATAAGAAAATTAAAATTGTACCGTAATTGGACTCACCTGTCTGTCGTACAATAAAAAAAAAATAATAAAAAATAAATTCATCATTATTTTCACTCAATATTAATATTATAAACGTTAAATTTATTATTGAGGAATTTGGAAGACAGAAATATTGATTATGGCTTTATCTAGATTAATAAAAGTATCTACGGAAGACTTTAAGTAGACAAAATCTTACGCTTGCCCTAAATTTGTTTTTATTTGAATTACGAAGCAGGGCGTTCGGGTCAATTAAAAATACCCTTCGGACATTTTTTTGCATATGGGTACCATCCCCGGGATTCATTTATTGAATAACAAACACCACTGCCATAGGTCACCCCAAGTGGTTCGCTACGTTAGGTGACTAAACAGGGATACCAGGGTTCACGGGATGAGGCTTGGCCAGGTTTTATTAAGATCCTTTGACCTTACCAGCTGGACTTTCTAGATCCATTACTTTGCACCACAGTGGGAGGAATAGCATACATCCGCAACTCCTGTGTACACTGACCCTCAGATTCCTAACCGCCTCTCGTACCTTTTTCCTTCTCAGAACCTCGTCTTCCTTTCCTCAATTTCTCAAAATCACCCTCCTCAAGTATGACAGAAGCTCCGAGTGAAATGATTTTCCTCAGGGCCACCCTGTGGAGTTAATTTAATACAAAAACAGTCTACTACATAATTTTTCAGATAATTATACTAATTCTCGTAGTGAGGAGGGGGGGGGGGGGGGGGGGTAACCAATGACCTGGCTAAGATTATGGCTGACCATATAACCCATATTATCTAATGCCCGGTCGTGCAACGTGCATCTTGTCTAAATACTATTTTATCTGAAAAAGAGAATGGTTGCCCTACAAAGACTCATCCCAAACATAAGTAATTACATTTTTAATGTACCTTTTATTATATTCTCGCGTGTTTGCAACGCACATTTCTTTTTATTACATTTATAAATCCACAAAATCTGCTACAAGTTTTTGCGTGTCTTTCCTTCCTGTTTTGTGTTCTGAAACCAAAATTATAACACCATTTCTACAACCCTTTCGTGACCCCAGTTTTCCTACTAATTTTCACGCCTTAACTGTGTTTTCTCGCCAATAATCGATCTGTCAAAAACAACCCCTTTGCTTTGCAGAGTGGTTGTATGAATGAAAATCTAATCAACCGCAATTTCTTTTACGATATAATATTATATTTAAAAAGTAAATGCCGTGCATTAGTACATCATTTCGTTTCACCACACTTTCTACCAATAATTGTTAAAAATCAATTGTTGTTTTTCTCTGTTATAGTTAATTATAACATAACAATGATTCGTTGGTGATAGATTATTCATTCATAATCAAAAAGTTCAGTAAAATTGATTTGATTTTTGATCTACCAAATAGAGAAAAAAAAACAGATGTATCACAATTTACATCTAACTTTTTTTTTACATTGACTCCATACAGTAGGCACGGAAGAAAATAATTTCCTTCAGGGCCTATGTCATCTGAAATGCTATGTGGAGAGACTCTTTGAAAATAATTAATGAAAATTTGAAGACTAAAGGAAGGAGGAAACACACAGGCCGGCAAATCGTTTCACAGCCGAGCTGTTAACTAAAGAACGTGTCGTAGAAGCGACCCGTTCTCGTTGGCCGCGCGTTTGGCGTGCTTCCCGACTGCGCACATTGAAATATCGGTAGAACAATGATAGAATTTCCACCAGACGCCTGTGCTTTAAAGATAACAATTCGTTTATTCAGATACGAAAATCTATCAAACGGACCGCCCATTTCTGCACATAGTCGAGGGTTTTTTTCAAGTATTTTGGGGCTCCAGACCACAGGTGTCTTTTCAATTCCTATTTATTCTAGCTTTATCATATTTCACAATTGGAGTTGCCGTTTCACTAGCTTTGAGCAGTTGGAACATTTGTGCGACATCGTGGGGTAATTACTTCAACTAGGTAACTCCGTAACTAGTAAGAAACTTCTATTTTTGTAAATAAAAACATTAACAAATAACCAACAATTTTCTCAATTCCAAAACATGATTATTACGGTTGCCAACATAACAATCTAACACTACTTATCAGTATAAATGTACAACAACCCTTTTATCAGATAATCTTATAATTCAATTTACCAACAAAGTTTATTTCAGAGTTACCTAGTTGCAGTGGCGGCTCGTGACTTTTGGGTGTGCTAGAGTGCTGATATTAAAAAAATGGCGTAATTGATGTTGTTGTAACCGAATTTTTTTTTTTTTTTTTTTTTAAATTTAGTTTTTTCTATGAAAATTTTCAGAAAGTTTCAGTATGGCGGTGTGCCGCACCGATTTCCTGAAAAATCTTCATACAAAACACCGATTTAAAAAAAAAAATATATATATATATTTTTTTTTTTCGCATACGACAACATCCATGATGCCATTTTTTTTAAATATTAGCACCCTAGCACACCCGAAAGTCACGAGCCGCCACTGCCTAGTTGTAGTTATCACCCCGCGACATTATTTTAATTTATTTAATATCAACGGTATAAATATACCATAAAAATTGATATCAAAAAATCATAGGAAAATATTAGAAATAATAAAAAAAATAATAAAAATTAATTGTGGCAGTTGATTGTGAAATTACACGAGATATAGAAGTACATACAAAATTTCATGGTAAAAATAATGTAGACTTGGACTAAATTAATATTTAATTAAATGAAGACAATATAAGCGAAACTCAATCGAAAATCTGGAAACAGAAAACCTCTGGGGTGTCAATATCTTTTTCTGATTTTTCTGTTTCCAGATTTTCGATTGAGTTTCGCTTATATTGTCTTCATTTAATTAAATATTACAATTTGAGGTTTTACTCATAAAAGATAAAATAAAAATAAAATAAATTAATATTGATTGAAAAGATTTGATAGCATAGACCTCTTGTACCTACCTTCCGTGCAGTTAAATAGATCCACCACATCTGACGATCTATTACTAACTTCATGCAACCTAGGTACATGCTAGTGTTTTGAATACTCAGTCCTGGTATTGCTGCATTTAAACAGGATTTTGAAACAAGTAGCTCTCGCGGGTATAAGAAATTCAATTTGGTTAATTGGATTTGATTATTCAGGTAACTCCTTTATGAAGGACTGAATGCCGTTAGCGATAATAAAGAACTGTCAAAAGAAGCGAAGCTAGCAGTCCACAATGAATTTCTGGTACGAATGTAAGCGTAATGAGTAAGATTAAGAAAGAGACCCTATGTAGAGCGAATGAACAAATAAAGTAGTGTAAGAAGAATATATGACGCAGATGTGAATGGTCGAAGAAGTCGGGGACGCCCGAGGAAGACATGGCACGATCAAGTGAATGATACTTGAGTCGGGGTCATGTCAAGAGTCTGAATAATAGAAGAGTCTGTATGAGAAGATGTATGAATGTGAATGAGGCAAAGAGCGTATGCCAAGACCGAGTTGTTTGGCGGTCCGTCCTTTCTGCCTACCCTGTGGGGAAACGGCGTGATTAGTAGTTCGTTAATTAGTTAAATCGGAACTAAACTAATTCTACCACTTACAAATTTGAACGCAATTATTCAGTCGGATATAATCATCATCATCATCATCATCATCATCATCATCATCATCATCATCATCATCATCATCATCATCATCATCAATCATCAAATAGTATTAATAGCCTTGCATCTGTGTGGTTGAATTCCAGAACCCTACTTCCATTGCATGACTGAAGCCACGCCTTACGCGCTGCGCCACAAATAACATCTGTGTTCTACCGTTGTAATTCGGTTTTTAAATCAAGAATCTGCCAAAAGACATCGCTACTTTCGTCAGCAGCTCACATGTGGACGTTTGTTCCCTAGGTATAAGTACTACGGATTCATAGAATTTAAGTATCTCTCTGGATATGTAGAGATTACGTCATTGCCTGTCACAGTTACTTTAACTCGTTGACTAGCTGTCACTGGTTCACAGTGGGTTCGAGGAACTGGCTATTTTTGGAAGCAGTTCTTATCGGATTTATAAAATGGTTACCTACGCTCAAACTGGGCGAAGCCGTACTAAAACCTGCGGAGCGGGTTTTTAACTGCTAGTTCTTATTAATAAATGTTTAAATTTCTCAAACCTTCATTTATATTGTAGTATGCTGAAAACAGTATATTATGTCACAGAAAAGTTACTGTAATCATAGTCCAGATTTTAAATTCTCCTGGCCGTTCAGCATTTCATCTTTTAGCTACTGAAGAAGGTAGCTAAAAGGTGAAATACTGAACGGCCAGTAGAGCTCACGGCTATGCAACAACCTCAACTATGAGTTGCAAAACTCTTTATAACGACGCAGCGAGAAGGTATTCACTTCAGCGCAAACGGTTAGAGCGTGACCTGAGAGTTAACTTGTAAGTCATTGAATCGTTTCTAGTTCAAAATTCTACTTTAAGTTCTGAAAATCCCAAATTTTGTTAGTTTTCTTATCTCGAGCAACTTCAACAATGTTGGCTATCTCAAACTTCCCCTGAATTTCATCAGTTTACGTTCAGCTGCCCAATGAAACCAAACCAGAAGCGAATGAAACCGCATTCAAGATAGGTATACGTAATGGAAATTGGAAATGCACTTCGTACAGCAAATTGATTACAATGGAACAATAGCTGCTCACCCGATTTTAGTGAGCATATATTGAGTTTAACCACCTCATTTGACTTAACTGCACGGTACATATGGTTTTCCGGATTATCTTTCGAATAACGTAATAAGAATAATAATAATTAATTATTAATACGCTAACGTCTATCGTACATAATCGCTCCACGTACCAGATACAAACGGAAGTGTCTATAATATTCAAATAGAACTGTTGAAGTTTTCCTGCGGAAGCGGGTTTTTACCTGCATTTCAAGTGTCCTTAGGTACAACTTTTTATATGTTGTTATAGCTGTTAGTATAAACAAGAAAAAAATACCCTCGCACTTCATAAATATACATAAAACTTTCTAATCTCTTTTCCATACATTATCAGTTCCTCAGTCGTTTTAATAAAAAAACATTTATGCTGCAAGCAGCAAGCAATGAATTTATTTACGACCGCGAGAGTGAAGTGGGGGTTCACGGGTAAACAAGAATTAAAATATGATTTTTAGACGGCCAAAAATGAATGTATTCTTAGTGTGCCTTATATCGTCACAAATATAGGTAATAGGCATACAATTCGCTTGACAAACGAAGTCTCTAGGTCACGATTTTTCTCCATAACGAGATTTTGAGGGCGTCTGTCCGCTTTCTTTCGCTGACTCTTAATGTCCATGTTTCCACCCCATATAGAAATTTGGGGCAAATAAACACCCGGACGAGACCCGCCTTGGTGGTCTTTGTTATGCCTCTGTCACTCCATATCTTTTTCATTTTAATAAAATATTTTAATTAAACCCGTAGCAATTATAAATTTTTTTTTTAGCTCTTTTATATTAAAAAATAAAACACTAACTCCTCCTTTATCTTGCCTTAATTCTGCTTAATCCACGATACAGAACCACGTGTTTCCGATTGTCATAGAAAGTGAGTGGTCACTGGTGAAGCCACCGTCACCGGACTGCGGCCGTCGGGACGCCTGAATAGCGTCGGGCGCTCCCTACAGGGAAGCAATTATTCATGCGCTATCGTAGAGAATCACCTTTGAAAGCGGTCAGACATCGGCTTGTCGGGGTTAGACGTCTGGTCCGAGATAAAAGCTGTTTCACGGTGGTTCCGTTCGATACTGTGCAGATACCGGAAGCAATCGAATTGGAATTAACGTTTGATGAACATATATTTTTGAACAATTGCTCCATAAGGGAGGCCCTGAGGAAAAAATCCCTCAGAGCATGTCATCTTTAAGGATGCTGTATGGAGGGTCTTTTTAAGTTCTGGGAAGGAAAAAGGTACGAGGGATAGGTAGGAATTTGGAGGTCAAAGTCTCCAGGAGTGAGAGATATGTGGATCCACCCCTCCCACTGCGGCGCAAGGCGATAGGTCGAGAGTGTCCGGCTGGAGAGGTTGGAGAGTGCGGCTAGATTATGTCTGCCTCAAGCAATCTCTCCCGATCCGCATTCGCCACCAAGACTTAGGACAAACCTCACTCCCAGAACTCGGGCACCCCTGCTAAATCACCAAAAATTTGGAAAAGAGGAAAATTTTGAGGTTTGTCTAGGTCATGGAGGCGGATGACCAGGACACGCTGAACTCCAGATTCATACCCACTTCCTTAAACCCTCTTCCTTCCCATAACTCTCCTCTCCTTCCTTTCCTTAAAAAACCCTCTTCACAGCATTCCTAAAGATGACATAGGCCCTGAGCGAAATTATTTTCCTCGGGTCCTCCTGCGTGGAGCTCATGTAAAAAAAAAAAACGATTTTTTTAATGATTAAATCGGTTATTAATTTTTTGATTGTACCAGCAACATAAAAAATCTATCATTTATTTTTTTATTATTAATGAACAGTTCTAAACCAACTAAGAACATGTTTTCTAATAACGGAAGACTGTAAATATAGTAAAAAGAACAAAATGAAAAGTAAAGATTTATAAGAACGTATGAGTACATGATGTCTATGTGAATATTCGACCGGTCAGTGGTTGAGTGGGCATCGCGTTTGGGTCCCACCCAGGCGTTCCGTGTTCGATTCCTCGGCTGGCTAAGTCCTCCATCACGACTCAAGCAACATTTTCGGCTTACTGTGGATTGTGGTGGTAGTAGGAGATTTTCAAATATTGTCGGGTTATTCGTAACCCGGGAATGTTTGTCTTTCTTTAAAAAAATATATATATACATATACATAAAGGCGATATGGTACCATAAGCTTAAATAAATCCCGACTTGTATAATGATGATATTATTATTAGTAGTTGTTTTAAAAAGCAATATGCTTAAGAAATAACTACTATTGCCCCCCGTATCGTAAAACCTTAAAAATAGGTTTGGAGCTTGACTAAACCCAACTGTCATTTCTGTTTATTACTTCCAATATGATAAAACAGCTCTCGCTCAGTCGACAATGAAGAATGTTATTGAGTTCTATTTGAAAACACAGTTAAGGCCAGTTGTCAGATCGTTTGTTATGGTATAAGTGTTTTTCAAACCCGCTGTTTTACAAATACAAGAGAATTCCGTAAATTCTATTTCTTTCTCGAAGCATTTAATTCGCAAGCAGTACAAGCAGTGCTATCAAACATAAGAACTGGAACCGAGTCGGTTTCCAATTAGGGTAGAATTTAAAATGTGGAAGTCATCGTGCAAATTTTTTATTGTGAATACATTTTAAAATTGCTTATTGTCCGAAGTGTTTTTACAACTGAAGTGACTTGAAAACTTAACATTACGTGAGCCGTTAAGCCCACACAATAATATTGCAAGAGTAAATTAAGGTATCAGGAGTCAGTAGCGCATAGGTCAACCATCTGACGGTGAAAAGCGACGGCAAAACCATAGCTAGGTATCGCCTTTGCCGCTCCCGAAACTTGAAGCGTTACACTTAGTTATGCGAACTTTGGATATGGAAGCCAGTCGAAGTTTTGAAACTTGTTAACCATCATAAGGTAACTTGTCTCTGAACGGTAGTTTATGCAATAGAGCTTAAAAAACATTCAAAGCGGGAGTGAGCAATCACCCACTTATCCAGCCGGATTTTAGCTATCTTATTTATTACAACGATTTGGGAAACTTTTGATATTTTTCCACTTTCGACCGTTGAAAAATGTTGGAACAATTTAAAACGTATTTAATAAGTAATCAAAGTTTTTCAGAATTATAATTTGACACTGTGTACGAAAATGTACGTAATCAATATATTTATATTATAAAAGAAAGTGTATGAAAGTATGTGTCCTGAAAGTGTGCTAAAACTCAGAAACGAGTCCCAGTACGATCAAGGGAGTTATATAGTGTGGTAGCCCTCTATCCCTAATCCATGAAGAAGGTTCCCGTTTTTTCCTGAAGGCATACTTTTGAAGATTTAAGGGCTGGAAGTTTCGCACTCTAGAAATTTCTAGAACAGCTTAGAACATTCGAGAGTATTCGAGAGCATTCCACAACATTGCAGAATATCCCGGAACATTCTCGAATATTGTGGAACGTTATGGAACATTGTGGACCATTCGAAGCCTTTTTTGTATCGGTGAGGCTATCCTTTGGTAGGAATATATAAAGGAAGGTCCGTCGTAGGTTTAAACGTTAGGTCAATCTTATATCAACTCCCTGAGCGAAGCCTGGTACCCCAGCTAGTTACTAATATTTGATTTTGGTCCTCCTTTGTTTTATGTACTTGCTTATGTGAATATAATGGCGATACGTGCAGTATATTTAACTGAGAAACCGCTTAAAAAATTCCTTGTCATGCAAAAATATTGTACTTAACAAAACTGTATATTTAACAACCAATAATTATTACATTCATATAATAATTATTATATTCATTCATATTATAATTAGATATACATATTTTGACTACCATTATACAGGCATTGTGGTAGTTGAAAAACTCTATATAAAAAGTTATTTTATGAAAAAAGAAAAAAATAATTTGGAGGGTAGAGGAGGACTCTATTTTTGTTTGGCCTCATATAATAATAATAATAATAAGCCTTTTTATTCTGGACTTCTGTTAGGTATGTATTAGACATGATCTTATTTGTTATAGTATATCCCGAAGCTCAGTTTGCCTCTTGGTAGGCCTCCTCTAACATTTTCCATTGGGACCTGTCACGCGCTACTCTTCTCCATTGATGTCCAGCAGTGAGTTTTAGGTCATCTTCCCATCTTATGTGTTGACGTCCTCTACGTCTCTTGCCATCTCTGGGATACCAGTCAGTGACATTTTTGCACCATTTCTCTTGTGGATCGCGTATCATGTGTCCTGTCCATCTCCACTTTTGTTGGTCTATTCGGGTAACTACATCGGCAACTTTAGTTTTCTCCCTTATTGTGCTACATCTCACTCTGTCTTGTTTCCTTGTTCCTGTCAAACTTCTCTCCATGGCTCTCTGGCAGCGTTCCAACTCTTCTCTGTGGCGTTTGGTGAGTGCCCAAGTTTCACATCCATAGGTGATGACTGGAAGTATACACGTGTTGAAGACTTTCCTTTTTATTTGCATACTTAGCTCCTTAGATTTTAAGACTTCTTTCAAAGACCAGTATTTCTTCCATCCATTTGCTACTCTTCTCTCGATTTCTTTAGTGGTTTGATCTTTGTGAGATATTATCTGTCCTAAATAGATGTAATCTGACACATATTCGAGTGGTTGGTTGCCAATTTTTATAGTTACTGGTTCAGAGTTTGTAAGCAGTTTTGTTTTGTCTTTGTTCATGCATAGGCCAACTTTCACACTTTCCTCGTTTAGTGATTCTATCATTCTAATTAGGTGCATTGGGTTTTCCTCGAATAGGACTATATCGTCTGCAAATCTTAGGTGGCTAAGTTTTACACCTTGTACGTTGATACCATATTTTTCCCAATCTAGTTTGCGGAAGATACTTTCCGGAGCAGCCGAGAACAATTTTGGTGATAGAGGGTCTCCCCGTCTTACTCCTCTCTCGATCTTGAACTTTTTTCCCAAGGTTTCTAGTTGGATCCTCGCTTCGCAATTCAAGTATATGTTTTTTATAATATTGATGTAGTTTAAAGGTATCCCCTGCTGTTCAAGGCTATCCCATATAGCTATGTGTCTTATGCTGTCAAAAGCTTTGGAGTAATCGATGAATGCCATGTATAGTTTCTTATTATACTCATTATATTTTTCTACTATTTGTTTCACCGTGTGTATGTGGTCCAGGGTAGAGTATTTTTGTCTAAAGCCGGCTTGCTCCCGTGGTTGATTTTCGTCTAACTTTTTACTTATTCTTTCCAGGATAACTTTGGAAAATACTTTGTATATATTTGACATCAAACTTATAGGTCTGTAGTTCCCTATATCTTCCCTTTGTCCTTTCTTGAATATAAGAATAATGTTTGATGTTTTCCACTGTGTAGGTATTAGACCAGTTGTAAGTATATCATTGAATATTGAAGTTGGTATTGGTAGTAGTTCATCCATGGTGCCTTTAAGAAGTTCGTTTGTCACTTTGTCTGGACCTGGGGCTTTTTCCATCTTCTGACTGTATATGGCTTTTTCTACTTCTCTGGAAAGTATTTTTGGTTCAGTTACAACGTTTTCCTGCTCTTTATTGGCGTCTTTCTTCGGATCGTGTTTTTGTTTGTCATCTGGGCTTGAGTAGAGGTCCTGGTAATGCCTTTGGGTCCTGGTAAGGTTTGGCCTTAATTAATAACAATAATAATAATTTTTGGATGATTTGTATAGCGCCGTTTTTTCTGAAAAATCACCTCAAGGACGGTGTACAAACTAATAATACTTCCAACTATAAACCAGACAAACCATTAAAATAACTTAAGGCTAAAAATTGCATCCACCGTTCATCTTTATTTTTTACGTAATTAATAGTATTATTGTAACAGTTTATTTTTAAACAAGTTCTGCTGTGTAATTATTATTACGCGTGACAGCTGTTTCGCCTTCTGAATACATAAAAAAAAAAAATGGAGTTTTACAAATTAAAATTGATAACAATAAACACATCGGTTCATCGATCATTGACACGAAACTTTATTTACATAGAGTGATTTGACCGATGAACGCGATGCTGCGTAAAAATCTACATATTTTATTTTATTTATACTCTGTTCAGGCAGAAATTATAATTGTAACTTCGTAAACTAACTGTAATTAAAAAGAAGTTAGGTATGTTAGGTTCTTTAAACTTACCGTTGCAGGTAGCATATTGTAATTAATGAATAGTGTGCTGACCTAAAATTGGAATCATCGCTATAAACAGCCATGTTGAAAATGTATCTCATTACTGTGTACATCATTTGATGTATTCAACAGTGAGTTAAATAAATAAATGGCGATATTCTGTATTGTAGGCTACTTTGTAACTATATTAATATAAATCAGTGTAATTGGAGAGTTGAACTGAATACGTTTTCCAGAAGTTTTTATATAGGTAATATCGGTTGATGATTGATTAATTTTTATGGTTTTTAGAAATACTTAGTCGAAACTAAGGACATAGAACAGAATAGAAACGAAATATGAATAAAAACAAAATAAAATAAAATACTTTTTTGTTTAAAACCACGAAATTTATTAATTTATGAACCAACCGGTTTCGCTTATCTGAAGCCTCTTCAGGGTACAAATTAATGCATTAATTAATTTATGCATAATACATTAATTTGTACCCTGAAGAGGCTTAAGATAAGCGAAACCAGTTGGTTCATAAATTAATAAATTTCGTGATTTTAAACAAAAAAGTATTTTATTTTATTAAATATGTCAAACCACTAAGTGATTGCTTTCTACAATAAAAATAAAATGTTCAGTTATCTATGTGTCCCCGTTAAATCCGGATCAAGGACTTCAAATTTCCTTTCAATTTAAGTGTCATTTTTAAAATTGGAACTGATTGTGTGAACGATTAAGATGAGCGGTAAAGTAAAAATATAATATGTTAACAGAAAAATACTTTATTTGGCTTTTTAAAAATTATAATTCTAATCCTTCAATTATAATATTACAACTGACGACCTTCGTGGTCGAGGGATAACGTTTTTGATTCGCAATCCGAAGGTCGCGGGATCGAATCGATTAATATGTGTTATTTCACAATAAATAATATAAAAATAATATATAGTATATTTGTGGCACGTTCCAGAGTGGAAGATACTCTCAGTATCACCCTAGAGTAAGACCACCATTCAGAATTGAAACGTTGCTTAAAATGGCTTTAGCCGTGTTTGGTGACCAGATCTGAATAACCAGATACTTCCCACAACTTCAACTTCCTACAGCCTCACAACTTATCCCAATTGGTAATGCCCTAGTTTCACTGGTCTAGACGGGAGCAGTTTGGGACTCTTGTGAGGTATTCACATTAAAAAAACTGAATTAGAAAAAAAACTGGTTTCTAGTTATCAATCTATTTATCTATATAAATAAAAATTATTTGCTGAAGTATGTACGCGCATAACTTCCAAACGAGTGCACCAAATTGGATAATTGCTTTTTTGTATTGGTTATTGTCAGGATTATTGTATAAAACTACTGGTGAGCTCTGGCATTATGAAATTTGTATAAAAAAATGAAATAGGTTGCACGCGACCTGTTTGAAAACTGAATGTACCGGGACTAAATGTATGGAATGCGGGAGGGGAACTTGGGTAGAGGTTTTGTGGAAGGGGGGAGGGAACCCGGGAAGGGGAAGGGGAACCTGGTAGGGGGGAGGGGAACACGGGAGGGGGTTTCGCGGGATGGGGGAAGGGAGAGGGGAGGAAAGGTGGAGGAGGCGAAGTGGGAACGCGAGAGAGGAAGGGAAAGCGGAAGGGGAACAGGACGAATGGGAAAGGACACGCAGGGAGAAACAATTTATTTATTAAATGGCATAGCAACCCATGCCGGGAATCAGCTAGTTTAAAATATAGTTAATTTGGAGAACCTCATTTAAGTAAACAGACTGTGCGAATATTGAGTTCGGCGGAAACCTTAACGTTGTTTGGTGTAAGTACATCATTCAATCGTTGGCAGGAAAACTTGGGGAAATTTCAACGATTTAATAAGGTAAACGAGCTGTAATGATCTCGTTTCTCTGATATAAAGCAATTTATATAGATGTTGTTCGGTGTTGAATGTTATGTTCTCATTATTTCTTGGGAACTTCTCTGATTCCGGAATTCTTGGATATATATTATTAGGTTGGTATTATGTTGGTTCATCATCTTTCGTGAAATTGTTTTGTTTATTTTGCATTATTATATTATTATTTACTTAGAATTTTGTAGTCTACGAATTTTTTCTTCTGGTAACCTAATTAGTAGAAATTTGAAGGAACTCAAAGTGTTTTGCTGGTTCCCTACAGACTACAGTTGAAGTTTATAAGTTATAGTATTCCCCAAGAGGAATAGGCTATCGATGGAGTTACGCACCAAATTAAAACTAAGAATTGTTTGAGGGCGTATTCTAGTCTACAAGCATGAATTATTGTAGGTATTTTTACAGGTGTAATATAAAAAAAAAAAAACAATAAAATTTTACCAGACATTATTTTACTAAATGTTTATTAAACATTAAAGAAAACATAAAAAAATTTAAAAAAAAAAAATAATTCAAAAAGTTACAGGATGTTGAAGTAGGGGGTGTCAAAAAAATGACACGCCCGATGACCAGGACACGCTGAACTCCAGATTCATACCCACTTCCTTAAACCCTCTTCCTTCCCATAACTCTCCTCTCCTTCCTTTCCTTAAAAAACCCTCTTCACAGCATTCCTAAAGATGACATAGGCCCTGAGCGAAATTATTTTCCTCGGGTCCTCCTGCGTGGAGCTCATGTAAAAAAAAAAAAACGATTTTTTTAATGATTAAATCGGTTATTAATTTTTTGATTGTACCAGCAACATAAAAAATCTATCATTTATTTTTTTATTATTAATGAACAGTTCTAAACCAACTAAGAACATGTTTTCTAATAACGGAAGACTGTAAATATAGTAAAAAGAACAAAATGAAAAGTAAAGATTTATAAGAACGTATGAGTACATGATGTCTATGTGAATATTCGACCGGTCAGTGGTTGAGTGGGCATCGCGTTTGGGTCCCACCCAGGCGTTCCGTGTTCGATTCCTCGGCTGGCTAAGTCCTCCATCACGACTCAAGCAACATTTTCGGCTTACTGTGGATTGTGGTGGTAGTAGGAGATTTTCAAATATTGTCGGGTTATTCGTAACCCGGGAATGTTTGTCTTTCTTTAAAAAAATATATATATACATATACATAAAGGCGATATGGTACCATAAGCTTAAATAAATCCCGACTTGTATAATGATGATATTATTATTAGTAGTTGTTTTAAAAAGCAATATGCTTAAGAAATAACTACTATTGCCCCCCGTATCGTAAAACCTTAAAAATAGGTTTGGAGCTTGACTAAACCCAACTGTCATTTCTGTTTATTACTTCCAATATGATAAAACAGCTCTCGCTCAGTCGACAATGAAGAATGTTATTGAGTTCTATTTGAAAACACAGTTAAGGCCAGTTGTCAGATCGTTTGTTATGGTATAAGTGTTTTTCAAACCCGCTGTTTTACAAATACAAGAGAATTCCGTAAATTCTATTTCTTTCTCGAAGCATTTAATTCGCAAGCAGTACAAGCAGTGCTATCAAACATAAGAACTGGAACCGAGTCGGTTTCCAATTAGGGTAGAATTTAAAATGTGGAAGTCATCGTGCAAATTTTTTATTGTGAATACATTTTAAAATTGCTTATTGTCCGAAGTGTTTTTACAACTGAAGTGACTTGAAAACTTAACATTACGTGAGCCGTTAAGCCCACACAATAATATTGCAAGAGTAAATTAAGGTATCAGGAGTCAGTAGCGCATAGGTCAACCATCTGACGGTGAAAAGCGACGGCAAAACCATAGCTAGGTATCGCCTTTGCCGCTCCCGAAACTTGAAGCGTTACACTTAGTTATGCGAACTTTGGATATGGAAGCCAGTCGAAGTTTTGAAACTTGTTAACCATCATAAGGTAACTTGTCTCTGAACGGTAGTTTATGCAATAGAGCTTAAAAAACATTCAAAGCGGGAGTGAGCAATCACCCACTTATCCAGCCGGATTTTAGCTATCTTATTTATTACAACGATTTGGGAAACTTTTGATATTTTTCCACTTTCGACCGTTGAAAAATGTTGGAACAATTTAAAACGTATTTAATAAGTAATCAAAGTTTTTCAGAATTATAATTTGACACTGTGTACGAAAATGTACGTAATCAATATATTTATATTATAAAAGAAAGTGTATGAAAGTATGTGTCCTGAAAGTGTGCTAAAACTCAGAAACGAGTCCCAGTACGATCAAGGGAGTTATATAGTGTGGTAGCCCTCTATCCCTAATCCATGAAGAAGGTTCCCGTTTTTTCCTGAAGGCATACTTTTGAAGATTTAAGGGCTGGAAGTTTCGCACTCTAGAAATTTCTAGAACAGCTTAGAACATTCGAGAGTATTCGAGAGCATTCCACAACATTGCAGAATATCCCGGAACATTCTCGAATATTGTGGAACGTTATGGAACATTGTGGACCATTCGAAGCCTTTTTTGTATCGGTGAGGCTATCCTTTGGTAGGAATATATAAAGGAAGGTCCGTCGTAGGTTTAAACGTTAGGTCAATCTTATATCAACTCCCTGAGCGAAGCCTGGTACCCCAGCTAGTTACTAATATTTGATTTTGGTCCTCCTTTGTTTTATGTACTTGCTTATGTGAATATAATGGCGATACGTGCAGTATATTTAACTGAGAAACCGCTTAAAAAATTCCTTGTCATGCAAAAATATTGTACTTAACAAAACTGTATATTTAACAACCAATAATTATTACATTCATATAATAATTATTATATTCATTCATATTATAATTAGATATACATATTTTGACTACCATTATACAGGCATTGTGGTAGTTGAAAAACTCTATATAAAAAGTTATTTTATGAAAAAAGAAAAAAATAATTTGGAGGGTAGAGGAGGACTCTATTTTTGTTTGGCCTCATATAATAATAATAATAATAAGCCTTTTTATTCTGGACTTCTGTTAGGTATGTATTAGACATGATCTTATTTGTTATAGTATATCCCGAAGCTCAGTTTGCCTCTTGGTAGGCCTCCTCTAACATTTTCCATTGGGACCTGTCACGCGCTACTCTTCTCCATTGATGTCCAGCAGTGAGTTTTAGGTCATCTTCCCATCTTATGTGTTGACGTCCTCTACGTCTCTTGCCATCTCTGGGATACCAGTCAGTGACATTTTTGCACCATTTCTCTTGTGGATCGCGTATCATGTGTCCTGTCCATCTCCACTTTTGTTGGTCTATTCGGGTAACTACATCGGCAACTTTAGTTTTCTCCCTTATTGTGCTACATCTCACTCTGTCTTGTTTCCTTGTTCCTGTCAAACTTCTCTCCATGGCTCTCTGGCAGCGTTCCAACTCTTCTCTGTGGCGTTTGGTGAGTGCCCAAGTTTCACATCCATAGGTGATGACTGGAAGTATACACGTGTTGAAGACTTTCCTTTTTATTTGCATACTTAGCTCCTTAGATTTTAAGACTTCTTTCAAAGACCAGTATTTCTTCCATCCATTTGCTACTCTTCTCTCGATTTCTTTAGTGGTTTGATCTTTGTGAGATATTATCTGTCCTAAATAGATGTAATCTGACACATATTCGAGTGGTTGGTTGCCAATTTTTATAGTTACTGGTTCAGAGTTTGTAAGCAGTTTTGTTTTGTCTTTGTTCATGCATAGGCCAACTTTCACACTTTCCTCGTTTAGTGATTCTATCATTCTAATTAGGTGCATTGGGTTTTCCTCGAATAGGACTATATCGTCTGCAAATCTTAGGTGGCTAAGTTTTACACCTTGTACGTTGATACCATATTTTTCCCAATCTAGTTTGCGGAAGATACTTTCCGGAGCAGCCGAGAACAATTTTGGTGATAGAGGGTCTCCCCGTCTTACTCCTCTCTCGATCTTGAACTTTTTTCCCAAGGTTTCTAGTTGGATCCTCGCTTCGCAATTCAAGTATATGTTTTTTATAATATTGATGTAGTTTAAAGGTATCCCCTGCTGTTCAAGGCTATCCCATATAGCTATGTGTCTTATGCTGTCAAAAGCTTTGGAGTAATCGATGAATGCCATGTATAGTTTCTTATTATACTCATTATATTTTTCTACTATTTGTTTCACCGTGTGTATGTGGTCCAGGGTAGAGTATTTTTGTCTAAAGCCGGCTTGCTCCCGTGGTTGATTTTCGTCTAACTTTTTACTTATTCTTTCCAGGATAACTTTGGAAAATACTTTGTATATATTTGACATCAAACTTATAGGTCTGTAGTTCCCTATATCTTCCCTTTGTCCTTTCTTGAATATAAGAATAATGTTTGATGTTTTCCACTGTGTAGGTATTAGACCAGTTGTAAGTATATCATTGAATATTGAAGTTGGTATTGGTAGTAGTTCATCCATGGTGCCTTTAAGAAGTTCGTTTGTCACTTTGTCTGGACCTGGGGCTTTTTCCATCTTCTGACTGTATATGGCTTTTTCTACTTCTCTGGAAAGTATTTTTGGTTCAGTTACAACGTTTTCCTGCTCTTTATTGGCGTCTTTCTTCGGATCGTGTTTTTGTTTGTCATCTGGGCTTGAGTAGAGGTCCTGGTAATGCCTTTGGGTCCTGGTAAGGTTTGGCCTTAATTAATAACAATAATAATAATTTTTGGATGATTTGTATAGCGCCGTTTTTTCTGAAAAATCACCTCAAGGACGGTGTACAAACTAATAATACTTCCAACTATAAACCAGACAAACCATTAAAATAACTTAAGGCTAAAAATTGCATCCACCGTTCATCTTTATTTTTTACGTAATTAATAGTATTATTGTAACAGTTTATTTTTAAACAAGTTCTGCTGTGTAATTATTATTACGCGTGACAGCTGTTTCGCCTTCTGAATACATAAAAAAAAAAAATGGAGTTTTACAAATTAAAATTGATAACAATAAACACATCGGTTCATCGATCATTGACACGAAACTTTATTTACATAGAGTGATTTGACCGATGAACGCGATGCTGCGTAAAAATCTACATATTTTATTTTATTTATACTCTGTTCAGGCAGAAATTATAATTGTAACTTCGTAAACTAACTGTAATTAAAAAGAAGTTAGGTATGTTAGGTTCTTTAAACTTACCGTTGCAGGTAGCATATTGTAATTAATGAATAGTGTGCTGACCTAAAATTGGAATCATCGCTATAAACAGCCATGTTGAAAATGTATCTCATTACTGTGTACATCATTTGATGTATTCAACAGTGAGTTAAATAAATAAATGGCGATATTCTGTATTGTAGGCTACTTTGTAACTATATTAATATAAATCAGTGTAATTGGAGAGTTGAACTGAATACGTTTTCCAGAAGTTTTTATATAGGTAATATCGGTTGATGATTGATTAATTTTTATGGTTTTTAGAAATACTTAGTCGAAACTAAGGACATAGAACAGAATAGAAACGAAATATGAATAAAAACAAAATAAAATAAAATACTTTTTTGTTTAAAACCACGAAATTTATTAATTTATGAACCAACCGGTTTCGCTTATCTGAAGCCTCTTCAGGGTACAAATTAATGCATTAATTAATTTATGCATAATACATTAATTTGTACCCTGAAGAGGCTTAAGATAAGCGAAACCAGTTGGTTCATAAATTAATAAATTTCGTGATTTTAAACAAAAAAGTATTTTATTTTATTAAATATGTCAAACCACTAAGTGATTGCTTTCTACAATAAAAATAAAATGTTCAGTTATCTATGTGTCCCCGTTAAATCCGGATCAAGGACTTCAAATTTCCTTTCAATTTAAGTGTCATTTTTAAAATTGGAACTGATTGTGTGAACGATTAAGATGAGCGGTAAAGTAAAAATATAATATGTTAACAGAAAAATACTTTATTTGGCTTTTTAAAAATTATAATTCTAATCCTTCAATTATAATATTACAACTGACGACCTTCGTGGTCGAGGGATAACGTTTTTGATTCGCAATCCGAAGGTCGCGGGATCGAATCGATTAATATGTGTTATTTCACAATAAATAATATAAAAATAATATATAGTATATTTGTGGCACGTTCCAGAGTGGAAGATACTCTCAGTATCACCCTAGAGTAAGACCACCATTCAGAATTGAAACGTTGCTTAAAATGGCTTTAGCCGTGTTTGGTGACCAGATCTGAATAACCAGATACTTCCCACAACTTCAACTTCCTACAGCCTCACAACTTATCCCAATTGGTAATGCCCTAGTTTCACTGGTCTAGACGGGAGCAGTTTGGGACTCTTGTGAGGTATTCACATTAAAAAAACTGAATTAGAAAAAAAACTGGTTTCTAGTTATCAATCTATTTATCTATATAAATAAAAATTATTTGCTGAAGTATGTACGCGCATAACTTCCAAACGAGTGCACCAAATTGGATAATTGCTTTTTTGTATTGGTTATTGTCAGGATTATTGTATAAAACTACTGGTGAGCTCTGGCATTATGAAATTTGTATAAAAAAATGAAATAGGTTGCACGCGACCTGTTTGAAAACTGAATGTACCGGGACTAAATGTATGGAATGCGGGAGGGGAACTTGGGTAGAGGTTTTGTGGAAGGGGGGAGGGAACCCGGGAAGGGGAAGGGGAACCTGGTAGGGGGGAGGGGAACACGGGAGGGGGTTTCGCGGGATGGGGGAAGGGAGAGGGGAGGAAAGGTGGAGGAGGCGAAGTGGGAACGCGAGAGAGGAAGGGAAAGCGGAAGGGGAACAGGACGAATGGGAAAGGACACGCAGGGAGAAACAATTTATTTATTAAATGGCATAGCAACCCATGCCGGGAATCAGCTAGTTTAAAATATAGTTAATTTGGAGAACCTCATTTAAGTAAACAGACTGTGCGAATATTGAGTTCGGCGGAAACCTTAACGTTGTTTGGTGTAAGTACATCATTCAATCGTTGGCAGGAAAACTTGGGGAAATTTCAACGATTTAATAAGGTAAACGAGCTGTAATGATCTCGTTTCTCTGATATAAAGCAATTTATATAGATGTTGTTCGGTGTTGAATGTTATGTTCTCATTATTTCTTGGGAACTTCTCTGATTCCGGAATTCTTGGATATATATTATTAGGTTGGTATTATGTTGGTTCATCATCTTTCGTGAAATTGTTTTGTTTATTTTGCATTATTATATTATTATTTACTTAGAATTTTGTAGTCTACGAATTTTTTCTTCTGGTAACCTAATTAGTAGAAATTTGAAGGAACTCAAAGTGTTTTGCTGGTTCCCTACAGACTACAGTTGAAGTTTATAAGTTATAGTATTCCCCAAGAGGAATAGGCTATCGATGGAGTTACGCACCAAATTAAAACTAAGAATTGTTTGAGGGCGTATTCTAGTCTACAAGCATGAATTATTGTAGGTATTTTTACAGGTGTAATATAAAAAAAAAAAACAAATAATATTTTTACCAGACATTATTTTACTAAATGTTTATTAAACATTAAAGAAAACATAAAAAAATTTAAAAAAAAAAAATAATTCAAAAAGTTACAGGATGTTGAAGTAGGGGGTGTCAAAAAAATGACACGCCCTAGTTGACACGATTGCAACCCTCCTAGTAATCTGATAAAATAATTAAATTAATTCTTAATTCAAACAAATGCTGCTACTGCCCGAACTAAGGAAAAGTCGAAAAATATTTAAAAAAAATGATTTTTTGTCCGTTTTTTTTACTTTTCCGAATTTTTTTAAAATAGTATGAATAGAAATTTTATCACAGTTTTAGTTAGTGCAATAGAGTAGTGTATAGAGAAGACTCACACCAAATTTCAAGTAAATTGATTCAGTAGAATTTGACATACCGTGTCAACCGCCTCGAAAAAAGTAGTTTTGAGAAATACATGTTTAAAGTTTTGAACTATTTTAGATTCTAGTTAGATTCCGTTTAAACAGGTCGGTCTAAAATGGCTATAACTTTTATTATATTTCGAATTTTGAAAATCCTTTTAAGGAGATATTTTTTAATATCTAATCTATACAAATATGAAGAATTTTTTTTTCTAGACTAAGAATACCCCTTTAAATATTACTAGTTTTTTTTATAAATTTTTTCTCATTACCTTAAAGATTACCATTACCTAAGGCCGGCGTAGTGCAGCGGTAAGGCGCTTGATTTGCATTCCGAAGGTCGCAGGATCGAATCCCGGCGTGGAAAATAAATTTTATTTGATTAATTTGTGTATTTCACAATTTATTCATTTATAATAATTTATTGTATATTTGTGGCACGTTCCAGAGTGGAAGATACTCTCAGTATCGCCATGGTGTAAGACCACCATTCAGAATTGAAACGTTGCTTGAAATGGCTTCTGCTGTGTTTGGTGACCAGATCTGAATAGCCAGGTACTTCCCCAACTTCCTCTTCCCCATCTCCTTCCCCTCCCCACTGCCTTCAGCCTCACAACATACCCCAATTGGGGATGCCATAGTCCCACTTGCTCCAGACGGGAGCAGTTGGGACTCTTGTGCGGTATTCATGTAAAAAAATAGATGTTTCCAGCTTTTAACTGACTTCCTAAAATACCAAAAGATGTCGTCTAAATATTTTAATTCTTTCCTGTTTTCTGCGGTTCGGCTATACCTCTCCATTTGCATGCTTGTCCACTGGTGCACGCCTTCTGGAGGTTGTCCCCTATAAAATAAATTTGGGAAAATAATGTTATACAGGTATAAGTAACGAACAAGTCGTACATTCACTATATGATTAAATATAGGATTTCGTTTTCATTGAATGCATTTTTGTCAGAAATTTATCTTGCATGCTGCAGTAGTTAATCTAATCTGATTTAAGAAAAAAATTGTAAGATTTTCGTTTGTTTCTTTTCATACAATATTCGCATTTGATCACTCTGTTTTCAGGGCAGATATTTATGTTTGGCGCAATAAATCTGCCAGTAACTCCGAACAAAAGAACCAAGGAAAATGTAAACAGTCTTCATTTCTTCGTTTTATATTTAGATTATAACGAGGCAAACTTTGAGGAGGAAGGTCCGTGAGTACGTGCGTTATTGCGTCAGGAAGTTTTATTTGCGAGAGTTGGGCAACTCATAATAGGGCTCGTTATTGTTCAGTAACTTTGCGCACGAATGTCTGTATTTGCTGATTGAATTGAGCAAATTGCGGGAAGTAATGTCAGCGTTTAAGGGAAATGTTAATCGCGATGTGTTGAAGTGAATTCATTCTGCCCTCTATACTTAATTGCGATAGCCAGTAATAAGGGATGAAGAAATATTTGTTTGATAACACTGCGATAAATAAACCTGTGACACACAAAAAAGGTGAATATTTTTTTTATTTTATCGTTCCCGTTTAAGGCTTATCCCGAAAGCTGCCTTATAAAAAGGAATTTTCATAATGTTATTTATTTATTTATTTATTTAATTATTTTCATATTACATTTGGTTATAAAATGACGTATTGCCCATCTCACTAGGTGTGAAACGCCTGTGTTGAGATGGCAATTTACTGAGTGGTTATCTAAGATTTTATATGTTTTGATGTGGGAAATAATTTCCTTCTAAGGGCCTGTGTCATCTTACGGGATGCTGTGTGGATGGTCTTTTTAATGAAGGGAAGGACAGGAAGTTCTGGGAAAGAAAAAGGTATGAGGAGGAATCTGGGGTCAGTCTGTCTAGAAGTGACGAACATATGAATCCATCCCTCCGACTGCGGTGTAAGGCGATGGGTCAAGAGAGTCCGGCTGGAAAAGTCAAAGGGCCTCCCTTAACCAGTCTCTCTCGACCCGTCCCGCCAAGCAGCAGGTGGGCAGACGCATCCGCCGCCAAGACCTGGACAAACCTCACCCCATGAACCCGGGCACCCCTTTTAAGTCACCAAACGTAGTAAACCACTCGGGGTGACCTATGGCAGAGATGTTGATTATCCAAAAATGGTTCCTGGGGCGGCGGTACCCATACCTGCCTCCCAAATTGAATAAAATCACTAATTTTATTTAACAATAAATAAAATTACTGAAGAGTGTGGTGGAGAAGGGAAGAATAAAAGGTCATAATATCTATCGTGATTTTTTTTATTTTTTTATATGAGCTCCACATAGGAGGCCCTAAGGAAAATAATTTCCCTCAGGGCCTATGTCATCTTTAAGGATGCTGTGTGGAGGGTTTTTTTTAAGGAAAGGGAGGAGAGGAAGTAAAAGGAAGAGAAGGAAAAGGGTTTAAGGGGTGGGTAGGAATCTGGGGTTCAGTATGTCCTGGTCATCCGCCTCCAAGACCTAGACAAACCTCACCCCATGAACCCGGGCACCCCTGCTAAATCACCAAACGTAGCGAACCACTTGGGGTGACCTATGCCAGAGGTGTTGGTTATCCAATAAAGGTTCCCGGGGCGGCGGTACCCATTCTTGCCTCCCAAACTAAAGACGGTATTACGCCGTGTCGCGCTTCCTCCTTATTTAGAAAAAAGTTTCGGTTAACGTTACAATGTCTTTAATCAGGGCAGATGTGTTAGGGCTGATGATGGGCACTGTAACCCAGACCAAAACGTTGGCTAACTATGGAGAAAGTGGAACATGGCCTAATAGCCTAGAAATTAATCACAATAATGCTTTTGGTCGTGAAAATCTCAAATCAAATCCATCATTAAATGAGTGTTTTAAAATTACATTAAAATTTTAGAATATAGGCGCTCTCAGAATGGTCCTTGTAACAATTTTCCTGTACTTCCGCTTTTCTCATTTCCTTCCCCTCCCTACGCTCCCTTCACCTTACAACATAACCTAATTGGAGATATTATAGTCACCTCGTGTTTAAACGGTGTTCGGTGAACAAAAAAAACACCCTGAATCGAAACATTGTAACGAAAGTATCCTTCGCATTTCAGATTAGCCATGTTCAATTCTTCTCATTTTCTTCGTAATTTCATCCAAATAATAACGGTGCCGTAGACCTACTGGTTCTGGACAGATAAAAAGTACGTACATACATGCTGTCTAAGCCCTCAATATTTTTCGACCTTTATAAAACCGAATGTTTATCTATCGAACGAGTAGAATTTTTAAAACCGAATCAGTGAAATTGTGAAGAAAATCTCGTTCCTACCTGAGATGAAAATAAAATATTCATCGAGGTATTAAAATATTGATGAGAAACGGGTGTTGGGGGAAACGCGGTAGTAAAATCAATAAGCCTTCTTAGGGGAAGAAAGAACTATGTAGAATATGTTTTTTCATATGATAAGGTATTTTTTCCGCCTTTAAAACAATGTTCATGAAAAAAACACACCCCATGATTAATTATGAATGAATATTCTTCGTTACCTTCTAAAGTTGGGAGACAGATATGGGTACCGCCGCCCCGGGAACAATTTGTTGGATAACCAACACCTCTACCATAATTTTTGGTCTCATACTCCTTTATTATAAATTTTATTATTTCTAATTTGTTATCATGCTGTTTAATTAGAGGTAAAGTCACAAGGTGGAAATCCATAATTGGTTTTATTTTAGCTACACAAACATGTACAAACTGGAAAAATCTAAGCTGTTGATTTCCCGAAAACAAATAAATAAGTCTCCCCAAGTGGTTCGCTATGTTTGGAGACTTAGTAGGTGTGCCCGGGTTCATGGGGTGAGGTTTGTCCAGGTCTTCGCAGCGAATGCATCTGCCCACTTGCTGCGTGGCGGGTCAGATCTAGAGAAACTGGTTGAGGGAGGCCTTTTGACCTTTCCAGCAGTTGTAGGGATGGATTCATACATCCATCAATCTTTGACACACTGAACCTCAGATTCCTGCCCACCTCTAATACCCTTTTCTTCCCAGAACTTTCTATCCTTTCCTTCTTTAAAAAGACCCTCCACACAGCATCCTCAAGATGACATGGACTCTGAGAGAAATATTCTCCTCAGGGCCTCCTGTGTGGAGCTAATGTAAAAAAAAATACTGGCTGTCGTTGGTTCTTTCATGGCGATATTAATCGACAGTAATTTGCATGTCTGCATTATATTATTTACCAAAACTAAGACTAACTTTCAATTTGGAAGGCGTCTTTATTGGACAACCAACACTTCTGCCGTAGATTACCCCAAGTGGTTCACTGCGTTTGGTGACTTATCAGGGGTGTCCGGGTTCATGAGGTGAGGTTTGTCCGGGTTTTAGCGGTTGATACATTTCCCATCTGCGTGGCAGGTCGGATTGAGATTGAGCCACCGTAGTGAGAGGGGTGACTTCATAAGTCCGTCACTCCTAGAGACACTTACGCCAAGATTCCTCCCCACCTCTCATACCCTTTTTTTCCCAGAACCCATCTCCTTCCTTTCCTCAAAAGACACTTCACACATCCTTCCACAAAAACGACACAGGGCCTGAGGGATTTTTTTTCCTTAGAGCCTCCTGTGTGGAACAAATTTAAAAAATGCCCCCGCCAGAAAAAAAAGTGATTATTTGGAATAACTTATTGAAGTATATAAACCTCATTGTAATATTATTTAATCAATGAAGGATATAATATTAACAAAAAAGGAACCGATGGCAACAAACCGTTTGCTGAAAAAAAAATTTCATTTTCATAAAAAATAAGTATTTAAAATAAAAATCAAATGATTTCCAAAAATGAAGTACTACGCATGAATAATAAAGTACTGAGAAATTTATTTCAGAACTTGCTGGAGGGAATTGGTCTTTCTTATAAGAGACTTCCCTTTGATGATATTCTGAAAATAAATAATTCAATAAAGGAATCTCCATTGTGAATTGTGACAATATTCAAAGCGAATTGTGACAATATTCAAAGTGAATTGTGACAATATTCAAAGTGAATTGTGACAATATTCAAAGCGAATTGTGACAATATTCAAAGTGAATTGTGACAATATTCAAAGCGAATTGTGACAATATTCAAAGTGAATTGTGACAATATTCAAAGCGAATTGTGACAATATTCAAAGTGAATTGTGACAATATTCAAAGTGAATTGTGACAATATTCAAAGATTTTTTTAAAAATTCATATTAGTTTTTTTATAATTCATGATTGATTCTGGGAATAGAATTAGATATAAACATAAACTGGAAAGAACATGTCTCAAAAATTGTAGCAAAAATCAGTAGTTTTTCTTATGTTCTGGGTACCTTGAGAAAAATATTGAACACCGAATCAGTAATAGCCGCATACTATGGTTATGTATATTCAATAATAAAATACGGTATTATTTTTGGGGAAACTCGGTAAACGCCAAAGATGTCTTCATCATACAAAAGAGATGCATAAGAAAAATTACAAACTCCGGTCGTTTAGATTCATGTAGACCTATGTTTAAAAATCTGAAAATTCTAACAGTCACATACATATATATAATGGAGTTATGCATGTTAGTGCGATCATCTACAGACAAGTTCCCACTAAAAAACTCAACACATAAATACGCTACAAGGCTCACAGAAAACCTATTAATACCAAAAGCAAACAAAACAACATTCCAAAAAGGACCATACTACATGGCCATTAAAGTATATAACAACCTTCCACATAACATTAAACAAATACAAGATACACACAAATTCAAATCTTCACTAAACACTTTCCTTGTTAATAAATGTCACTACACGTTGAGTGAATGCCTCACGTAAATGAAACGCCTATTTTTATTGGTATATATATTTGTATTTTTTTTTCATTGGAATATTGTTATTTTATCTGTATAAATATTGTTATTATAATAAAACAAATAATATTATATAAACATTGTAATTAAATAAATGTGGTTAGCTGGAAGAAATGGGGTCTACCCATAAGCTACACCTTTTGTAATTTTTATTTTACAATAAATATTTTTTGATTTGATTTGATTTGATTTGATATATACCTACTCAATACTGTGAAAACCATTTTTTTTTTAATTTTAGTAAAAGAATTAAACTTAATTTTAAATTTAATTTAATTTCACTTGAATTATAAATATCATCCCTCAAATATTGTCGATCAATTTTTTGTTTTAAAGTTCAATATTTTAATAACCTACATTGGCGGGCATTATTTTACTCCACTTAAAAAAATAAATTATGTAAACACTTCGGATCACAATTAAAAACTTATATTTTTATGAAATATATCAACAATGCGAAAGGTAGATTTTTATATAAGTACCTATTGCTTGTCGAAATAAATTGAAAACAGCTTAAAAACGTAATTCATGAAGAATGACGAATGCAACGTAGGCATGGTTGTCAAAAATACACAAAATATGTAACCATCAAAGCAATGAATATGATATGGGGGCTCCATCGAAGTCAGAGTAAAGTTAGCCTCCCAAAAACTGGGCGTACTGTGCAGGGCCCGCAGATACTTTAATAGTACACAACTGCTAACCCTGTACAAATCACAAGTGTGCCCCACGGTAGAATTAGGCAGCCACCTCTGGTCTGGAGCTCCACAATACCTGAAAATACCCTGGACTCTGTGCAAAAACGGGCGGTCCGTCTGACGGATTCTCCCATTTTAACAGACGGATTGCAATCTTTAGAGCACAGGCGTCGGGTGGGAATGCTATCCTTGTTCTAACGGTATTGCAATGGAAGATGTTTCGAGAACCTAGCGTCATTGATCCCTTCGGCACCGGTGCATAGTCGGGAAACACGCCAAACGCGTGCCCAACATATGTACACGGTTGACATTTGTAACATGAGAACGGGTCGCTTCCACCTTCCTCTTCAAGACCAATTTTCATTCCTTCCTCTCGTCAAAAATACCCTCCACACAGCATCTCAGATGACATATTTATGTCCTGAGGGAAATTATTTTCCTCAGGGCCTCATGTGTGGAGTAAACGTAAAAAAATATATATATGAATAAAAAAGTTTTAAAAAAATGTAATAACAGAATGGCAATATGTCAATAATGGCAATACGTCCTTCGGGAATATTGAGGTTAAAGAGCTGATTTAACTTGAAAAGTTTTCGAGAGGTAACAAGAAACAACGACACGAAAATGTGTAATCTAAAGAAGCTGAGATCGCCTCTGCAAAAATTGCAGTTTTGGAATGCTTTGCAAGATAACCTTGACAAAGATTATGCGTCGGAGAATGTTGAGCTTTGGAATGAATAGCTTTTTCGAACCAGTTGAGTGCTGCGATATCACAATAGCTCGCTAGAAAATAATCTCATTTTATCAACGATGGGTTCCTACTGCAAATTTTAAAATATTTGAAAAAACTATTTAGAAAGTCAAATAAACAATATTTAAATAACATCTAGTCCATTTCAGCACCCCTCAGGAACCCCTAGTGAGAAGTTCTAAGAAAATCATTCTGAAATACCTTTTTACCTTGTAATTATTAACGTACGTATAATAAGAAAATCATTTTCCAAGTCATGGTAAAAATAAAATAATTGCACTTTTATTCGTATTTTTCATTTCAACGAAGGTCTCTCTCTAGTGATCCATTAGGTCAACGATACTCAACCTGCGGTTTTTTGTGTTCGTTATTGTCAGGACAAGGTTTGTATAAAACCACTGGTGAGTTCTGACGTTATGAAATTTGTATAAAAAAATTGAATAGGTGGCACACGAGCTATTTGAAAACTGAATGTACCGGGACTGAATGTATGGAGTGCGGGAGGGTTGGAGTGAAACCAGGGAAAGGGGAAGGGAATCTGGGAGGGGGGAGGTGAACTTGGGAGGGGGAGTCACGGGTCGGGGAAGGGGGGGAGTGGAGTGGGAAGAGGGAAGGTGGAGGAGGCGGAGTGGGAACGCGAGAGGGGAAGGGGACGCGGGAGAGAAAGGGGAGGCGGAAGGGGAAAGAGACGAATGGTAAAGGACACGCAGTGAGAAACTATTTCCTTATTAAACGGCATTGCAACGCATGCCGTGTAGCTAGTAATTTATAAATAAAAGTGCCACTTCTAAAAACAACCGCATCAATTATAATACATAAAAACTGGTTAATGTCAATGGTTAGTCAGGTACCTATTAATTTTAAAAGCATTTCTTGCTGTCGTATAAAGTACTATTTTCTTATAATATAAATAGGCATAATTAGGTAATTTTTCACAAAAACAGCGCTCTACAAATTATCCAAATATTATTATTATTAATGGCGGAGTGTCTTCAACATTAAATCGAAAAAATGTTGGGGGGGGGGGGGGGTTGATGATTTTTTTTCGTCATACCAGTATAGTGTTTCTGCCCGCGTAACTTTACAAATACATGTATGTGGCCCGAAGAGAAAAAAGGTTGAGTATCGTTGCATTAGGTGCTATAAAATATAAAAAATCAGCCAAAATCAATTATTTATAATGAACTGGCGAGTTCCCGGTATGCGTTGCTATGCCACTTAAATAAATTATTTCTTCCTGCGTGTCCTTTACCATACGTCCCCTTCCCCTTCCGCCTCCCTTTCCTCTCCCGCGTCCCCTTCCCCTCACGCGTTCAAACTCCGCCTTCCCTCTCCCCACTACCCTCTTTCACTTCCCCCGTCCCGCGAACCCAGTCAGTCCCGGTGGCGTATTTCCAAAACCTATACCGGTTCAGTTGCTTTACATTTTCAATATCAAATAATTTTATTTTAAGGACCAAACTTTTTACATCCAGATATGATGGGTGCAGTTTATATCTTTTTAAAATCTTATCATGTATTTTTTTATGTAAACATCTTGTATTAGGTCTGTGTATTTTTGAGCAAGTACCTTTTATTGTATTTTTCCTGATTTGTTTTATATGCATTTCTATAGTCCATCATGGAGGATACTTTATTTTAACTTTGTGACACCAACAGTACATACATCAAATGAGTGGTTGTAGTATTATTCATAAAATCTTATAAGACATGTTTCTGTGAAATATTTGTAAAGTGATTCTTCATATGTTTGTGTCTGTATGTTGCTTCTGTAAAATGTTTTTGTAAAATTTTTCTTCATTTATTGTGTCTGCATATTGGGTTGGGTTGGGTTTATCTTTTCAAATGTACCACTTGGCGATCCCTTAATGAGTTTTGATAACTCATGGGAATGCAACTTCGTTGTATGTTTTATTTAAATAAATAAAAATAAAATAAAAATAAAAATATTTAGAAATAAAATTATTAATTTCTAATAAACACATTAGAAAGATTATTTTATCTAGATTTTAGAACAATTTTTGTTTTTGCAATGTGATGAAAAATAACCAATATAGAGGTATATTTAAAATGTAATGAATCGGTATGGGTTTTGGAAATACGCGACCCGGTACATTCAGTTATCAAACAGCTCGCGTGCTACCTTACCAGTATATATTGAAACCTTCGCATCAACCCACCAAAGTTTCATTGCAATCGAATGAACGGTTTAGCAACGCATAATTTCATGATGCCAGGCTCCCTATTATATGTATATAGAAACCATTGCGGGCATGCACACATCAAATCCTCAAAGTTTAATCGCAATCGGATGAATAGTTAGCAACGTATAATTTCTCCACCACAGCTCACTATTGTGTATAGAAACCATCGCGGGCACATCAAATCCCCAAACTTTCATCGTAATCGGATGCATAGACATCTCATATACTCACATATACTCAAGCAAGTATATTTAGATTTTTATCTGTTTTTTTTTTTATCTCTATATTTTAGCTGGTACCCGGAAATAAATTTATTCTCCCTGCATGTCTTTTCCCGTGCATCCTGGTTTCCTTCCACCTTCCCCGCCTTCCCCCTCCCTCGTCTCTTCCCTCTCCGCAAACCCCACCTGCCCCCTACTTTTCCTCCCTGCCGCCAAAATATATGAAATACACACATTTTCTTTTATACAAATTTCATAATACCAAAAATACCATTATCTAAAGCCTATGTTACTCGCTGATAATGAACGAATTTTTAAAATCGGTTTAGTGGTTTAGGCATGAAAGCGTTACAAACGAACACATGCACTTTCGCATTTATAATATTAAAGTGTATGTATGGATAGATGGAAACGCGTATGTATTTGAAAATTATTTGAATAATTGAAATAGAATTGATTAAGTGAAATTAATGTGAATCCATTGGCAGCTTTTTGCAAGCATACCGCTAATCTCTCCCTTCAGCATGGAAGGATTCAACCATGACGCTTTGCAATTATTCTTCCTCGCTTCGTAAAAGTCTCGAAGATTGTTGTCACGGAAATTGGGTGAACTGGAACTTTTTCACGGAAACTTTTCTGTGTAGTTCTTTTTTTAAGTAAAGACATTTTAAAGTTAGAGGCGGTGCATTTTCAACAAGCTTGATTTCTTCCACAAAAAATGCTTTCTAGGAAAGAGGCAGTACCGAGGCAGTTTTCTGAAAGTTTGTTGATGTTTTTAAAATAAATTATGAAGATTTTTATAAGCATTAGTTAGGATTACAGGGTAATTGGAAAGCGCACATATTTTATTGGATTAATTGGTATCATTTCATAATTTAATAAGTCAAGTATATCTCATACGTCACACATATGTCTGGTACACATGAAAACAAGCGTATTTTCCAGAGTTGTAGATACTTTCAGTGTCACCCTGGTGAAATAACACAATTTTCACAATCGTAAGGTTACTTGGAATGTCTTTGCCGTGTTTGGTGACCACATCTGAATAGCAAGATACCTTCCACCTTCTTCTTGCTAATCTCACCGAATCTATTAACTTTCACAACTTCAACTCCCTTTATATACGATTTTAATTTTGTAGCAAACCTTGTTATTTAAAATTCTGAATAATGGCCTGGAGTCGCCAAAGCTTACCAACTTATTAAAAATTCACATTCCGAAAAGATCAACAAGACAATCCAATTTATTCCATTTGCCCACATGTAGAACGAACATTAGAAAAAATCCTCATTTCCCTTATATGTGCGCAATATAATACAAAATTTTACAATATTGACATTATTAGCCCTTCAATTAATACAATACCCTTCAGAAATACCGAATAGAATCTTTTGATTCTTTCCAGGTGCAGAACTAACTTACCAATAGTGATGCCCCTGGGAAGAATCGCCAATTTAATTAATTGCCTCGCAGAAAATGTGGATATTTTCCACATATCCTAAAATGAGTTTAAACGTGAAATATCACTCATGTTTTAATTTGTATCTTAGATGTAAATATATGTATATACCACTTTTGCAATGTATTGGTTTTTACACTGTTTTGCAAATAAATAAATAAAAAGAAGTAAAGCGTACGATCGAAAATTAATACAAGAGTGTGGAATGTATCGGGAGCATCTCCTATCCTTATCCTATTTTCCTCTTCCTCTCCTCCTCACCTAAAATTAATTTTAAGGTATAATAAAACTCATTCATCCAAGTATTATTTTTTTTTACATGATCTCCACACAGGAGGCCAACAGGAAAATAATTTCCCTGAGGGCCTACGTCATCTTTGGGGATGCTGTGTGGAGGGTTTTTTTAGGGAAAGGAAGGAGAGGAGAGTACTGGGAAGGAAAAGGGTTTAAGGGGTGGGTAGGAATCTGGGGTTCAGTGTGTTCTGGTCATCCACCTCCGAGACCGAGACAAACCTCATCCCATGAACCGGGGCACCCCCGCTAAATCACCAAACGTAGCGAACTACTTGGGGTGACCTGTGGCAGAGGTGTTGGTTATCCAATAAAGGTTCCCGGGGCGGCGGTACGCATTCCCGCCTCCCAAATTTAATATCCCAAAGTATGTTTAACATAGGAGACCTTTTTGGGTTGACTTAATTTAACTTTGAATATAATGCGTATCTCTATATTTCATATACCTATAAGCTGTTTGTCTCTTACAAATAAACAAATAAATCTCCTCTCCCAGTCCACTACTACCTTCCTTAATAAGGATCCAGAAGGTTGGAAGCAGTTGGATCTCTCGTGCATTGTACCTCGAGAGTGTTTTCTCTTGGGGTAAAAATAATCTCGTTGAATTCAATGTTTCAAAGACCGAATTTTACGTCTAAAAGGGATCGAAATGAAAATCTAGTCTCTTTCAATGAAAGCAATCTTCCGAACAGGCCCTCCATTGATATGCCTGGTGTAACCCTGAGTGACCAGCTCAGATATGGGGGCTCCATCGAAGCAAGAGTAAAGTTAGCCTCTCAAAAACTGGGCGTACTCTACAGGGCCCGCAGATACTTTAATAGTACTCAACTGCTGACCCTGTATAAATCACAAGTGCTCCCCACGGTTGAATTTGGCAGCAACCTCGGGTCTGGAGCTCCAAAATACCTGAAAAATACCCTCGACTCTGTGCAGAAACGGGCGGTCCGTTCGATAGATTCTCCCATCTTAACAGACGGATTGCAATCTTTAGAGCATAGGCGTCGGGTGGGAATGCTTTCCTTGTTTTACCGGTATTACAATGGAAGATTCTCCGAGGAATTAGCGTCATTGATCCCTTCGGCACCGGTGCATAGTCGGGAAACACACCAAACGCGTGCCCAATATTTGTACACGGTTGACATTTGTCACATGAGAACGGGTTGCTTCTTCGACTCGTTCTTGTGTTCAACAGCTCGGCTGTGGAATGATTTGCCGGCCTCTGTGTTTCCTCCTTCCTACAACATGGGTCTCTTCAAGACCATTGTTCATTCCTTCATCTCCTCAAAAAGACCCTCCACACAACATCCCAGATGACATTGGCCCCGAGGGAAATTATTTTAGAGAATTATTGTAAAAAAAAAAAAAAAGTAGGTAAATACATAAAAAATAATATATTACCCAAATAATATTTTTCATGTAGATAATTGTGTTCATCTTCATACATATTTCCATCGATTGATTCAACATCCTCGACAATTCTACGATGTTGGGGGAATTTCACCTTATTTGCAAGATAAAAACAGGTGAACCATTTTTGAAGACTTGATCAAATAAAATAATGCGGCCACTCCGAATTCACCGGACGTCCTTGTAGTTGTTCATCCTTGTGTCAGTTCAATAACCCTTATTTATTTAGAAAGTATTTAAAAGGCGAAGATGAATTTATTAATATTATAATAAAAAAATAAAAGCAAGGACAAAGAAAACGGAAAGAAAGCGATTCTGAGAAAAAACAAAAATAATATAATTCTCAAACATTATTGTGAAATCCTTTGATTATAAAGAAGGGCGTAGCAATTAAATAAAGTTGAAAGAAAAGTGGGAGTTACCCCCGCAAACTTACAATATACCTTTTTCATATTTTTGAAAATTTCCCCGTTGACCCAAGTCAAACCCATTTTTAAGGAAATTAACAGCAAATTAATCGGAAACGTGAGAAGAAAGTTAAAATGCGCTAATTAAAACACAAATGAAATTAAACATAGTCCACCCTTTGACAAAACGGGCTGCTGATTAAATTATAATGAAATTTATTTGAAGACATTGAACTTTCACAAGAAAATCTTTTTCTTGGAATCTTAATCTAGAACTGTGAGTTTTGGCGACATTGCACAGCTTTTGCTGTCTAGATTTTCTAACAATATAATTTCGGTAATGAAATTATATGCAACTACATATTTTCATTCATTATATAGGTATATTTTTCGTAGCAGTAGATCTAAAGATTTCGAAAATATAGTCAAAACTTCGACGAAACCTGGGTTATACTTTATAAAGCAAATTTGGGAGGCGAGTAGGGGTAACGCCGCCTCGGGAACCATTTATTGGATAACCAACACCTCTGCCATCGGTCACCCAAAGTGGTTCACTGCGTTTGGTGACTTGAGCAGGCGTGCCCGGGTTCACCGGGTGTGGTAAGTTCGGGTTTTGACGGCGGGTCCAGCTGCGCGGCAGGCCAGATCGATGGAGGCCAGTTTGAAGAGACCCTTTGACGTCTCCAGTTGTTCTCGACACGTCGTTTTGTACCGCATCGGGAGGGCTGGATTCACATATCCGTCATATCTGGACAAACTGACGCCCAGAGTCCTACCCACCCCTCACACCTTTTCCTTCCAGAGCGTCCTCTCCTTCATTTCCTCAAAAAGACTCCCCACACAGCTTTCCCCAAATATGACAAAGGTCCTAAGAGAAAATATTTTCCTCAGGTCTCCTGTGTGTATCTAATGTAAAAAAAGGAAACCTCTTTTCATTTACAGCACAAAATGTCAAACAGTGAGCTCTGACGATGTGGAATTTGACCAGATTTTACCGTGTAAAATTATTTGAAAAACAAAATTATCGATTGAAAGTGTTTCGTAAATTGAAACCAAATAAAAATTATATATTACACGAGCACTCACAAATGCACAAATAATTTTGTTCGGTGCCCGTTTTCCTGAGAGCACATGATTAATGTCAAAACCGCATCTTGTTAGATATTCTTTAGAGTTTAATCAGAGACTCAATGCCTAGAGTTTCTTCATTCTTGGTGTTTCTTATTCTAAAGCAAAGACTGTTCGAGGAGAGACCGGACTTGGAACTGACGGTGGTCGTGCAAGTAACCGCTAGAGGTCTGGAGGTTTCCCCTTGAGCTTGTGGTATTCTAATTCAACTAGGAAAAGCAATTCATCTTGTGATAAAGTACCTTCTGGGTTACTAGTACTTCTTTCGAAATACTTGGGACATCTTCCAACCAAAAAGTTCATTGAACTTAAACATCATTGAGGTGAAAAGTAGTGAATAATGAGTAAATTGTTAATTAACGTCCGAAATCAAATAAAATTGAAAATAAGTTAAATTCTTATATAACGTCTTGGTTTTCACAACGTTAGAAAGTCGAGTATTTTATATTTATTAATAGGGTGTCAACTGCTTTCGACCGCCTTGAGATAGTAGGACTATTCATCCCCAATTCGGATATATTGTGGCGATGAGGGGTAGTAAGGAGAGGAAGAGGAAGGGAGGAGGAAGGTGGAGAAATAACTGTCTTTTCAGATCCGATCCTCAAACACTTTCTTAATCCATTTCAAGCAACATTTAAATTCTAAACGGTGGTATTTCACCAAGGTAATACTGAAAAATCTTCCATTAAATTAGGTTCAAACACACAAAATACATTATAGGTAGGTATATTACACTTTTTAAATCGTTTTTACGAAATAATCATTTAAAATAACTGGTATCGCAAATGCGACACGTGGAGTGGACTGTATCAATATATTAAAAAAAAGTTATGCTTGTGAATACTTTGACACAACTATGGGGAATGGTAAACAGATGAATGGGGAAGGAAACTGACTTACCCCTTATGGTTGATGTTCGGCTCAATATTATGGGTCTGAGGGAGCACTAAGTCACTCACTGCACAAGCTTCCATAAACTGGTCGATGTTATATAAAACTGAGAGAATAGTGGTGTTCGTTGCACAGTTTCTTTTAACAGACTGACTGACATATTGATTTTATTGTTGTACGGTAGGTAATATTGTCAGTAGGGACAGGTAATTGTGGTAAAAAAAGGATGGGTACAGTTACAGTGAATACCGCACAAGAATCTCAACTGCTCCCGTCTGGAGCCAGTGAGACTATGGCATCCCCAAATGGGGTATGTTGTGAGGCTGAAGGTAGTAGGGAGGGGAAGGAGGTGGGGAAGAGGAAGGTTGGGAAGTACCTGGCTATTCAGATCTGGTCACCAAACACGGCTAAAGCCATTTTAAAGCAACTTTTTCAATTCTGAATGGTGGTCTACACACCAGGGCGATACTGATAGTATCTTCCACTCTGGAACATGCCGCAAATATACTATATATTATTTTAAATGAATTAATTGTGAAATAACACAAATTAATCAAATAAAATTTATTTGCGCATGCCGGGTTCGAACCCGCGACCTCCGGATTGTGAGTCAAGAGTCTTACCCACTGGATTACGGAGGTCGTCAATATAGATAGGTATACATAGTTGCGTCAACAATAACACTTGCCCAAGCATGTATCTGCTATTGAAACATGGTCACCAATCACAGCTATGAAATAAAACAATAAATAAGTCAGCGTTTTTCTTAACCGAGTGTTAAACCTGGGGTCTTTCGGTCTAGAGCTAAGTAGCTTATCACCGTGACTTACACTATTTCAAAACGTTACCTTTTTTGTCGAAGATTTAGAATAAATTTAATTGTTTTTTTATCAGGAAGATTCAGAAGACGTTCTATAGGATAGCTTTTGTATCATAAAGATTCAGAAGACGTTCAATAGGATAGTTTTTTTTTACCACGAAGATTCAGAAGACATTCAATACGATAGCTTTTGTATCATGAAGATTCAGAAGACGTTCAATAGGATAGACTATTTTATCAAAAAGATTCAGAAGACATTTAATTGTTTTTTTTTTTTTTGTATTTCTTCGGCATTAACTATGTAACAATTTCTAGACATTTTGTTTTGAAAAGTTGTAATTTTCCATTTACATTTGTTACTTTAATTTTAATTTTTGTGACCGGTTTCGATACGTCTGTATCATTAACGAGAAAAAGCAGTTAGTTTTAAGTTTGCTCGTTAATTTATGGGAGTTGTTTTACACTCTCATAATAATTATTAAATCTATTCTAATATGTAGGGTTCTGTTAAAATAAAATAAGAAGATTGGTACTCACTTGGTTTATAGACAAATAACAATTACTAAATTATAATTAACAGAGATGTTGCATGGTGCACTTATTGTCACGGAAAAATCAGTTAGTTTTAAGTTTGCTCGTTAATGATACAGACGTATCGAAACCGGTCGCAAAAATTAAAATTAAAGTAACAAATGTACACGGAAAATTAAAACTTTTCAAAACAAAAAGACATTTAATTGGATAGCTTTTGTATCAAGAAGATTCAAAACACAGTCGCATTATAGAATAGCTTTTTTATCAGGAAGATTCAGAAGACATTCAATAGGATAGCATTTGTATCGTAAGGATTCAGAAAACATTTGCATAATACATATGATAACTTTTTTATCAGGAAGATTTAGAAGACATTCAGTGGAATAGCTTTTGTATGATTGATATTCAGAAGACGTTTGTGTAATTTTCAAGTATCGGAAGATATACAAGAATTCAGCTAACTGACTTTAAAACCATAGGAATCATTGCAAATATAATAAACATTTCATAATCCCAGCGTTGTCAAAGCTGTGCCTTAATTTCAGAATAAAATTAGGTTATATCACCGTCACACCTTCAATGTTCTCCCATCCAGCCTCCGAATTCTCAGTAATTAATTTGCAGCCTCGCATAAACAGAACCGCGGTTCGATGCCCACAGAGGACCAAGTTTTAATTCCCAATTTAAATGCATGCAATGGACTACCTACAACCTCGCGAGTATTGAGATCCTAAAACAACCGGCTATTCAGTGAGAAATGGCTCAAGAAATTGCCTCCAACTTTTGAGTGGGTACTTAAAAATATTTTCCATAACTTGGGTCATGTAAATCAACCTGCATGAAGTTGGAAGATATTATATGAGATCGGTTCTGATATTTAGAGGTTTGATAACTTTGCGGAAATGAGTACTTATCTACTTGAACTCTACGGAATTTAGGCTTTACCTGAATCAACTTTTGTCACTTTATGTAAATAGAACTAAATAGTCATTGTTGCGGCGGGTAGCAAATGATCCCTCTCAAGATCGAGGGATCAAATGCTGCGTGGATGTTGTGGACTGTATACTATATGCGGTTCTTATTTACCTATTTTATTATATTTTAATCGCACTTACCCATACTGCTTCCCTCTTTGTTCAGTGTTCACTGGAAAGGTAGGTATGTTAGTTTGGTTGAAATTTTGGAAGGGAATGGCGATTGGGAATGAACGTTTGATCGCGAAATAATAAGCAAGAATGGATGACGCGTGGCGATAGTACTTGCGATAGCTGCGAGATTTAAAAGTTCACTTTGCGGTTTGATTACTAAAAACTGTAAAAGCGGTGCGGTTTTAGGACTTCTGTCCTGTGCGGCGAGGTAAATTCAACTAAACTAATTATGGCAGAGGGCATACAAGAGGTATTTTCAAAGAACCACATGTAACAATAAAGGCGCGAACAGTCATGTTTTCCTATTATCATATTCCCTTCCTCCTACGATTTTTTACAGTTTCATAATTCTAAACTAAAACTTGGTATATCCATCATTATTTTATTTGAACGGCGGCGTTTGTTTATTTACTTTATTAAGAATGCGGCTTAACGCCTTCGAAATGGGGTGCTGGAGAAAACGCCGAGGATTCCATGGACAACCGGATGCACACTGGAGGTTGCCCACCACTTTCCCACGGCGTTCTAAGGAAACAGATAGTTTCCTCCTTCACCGTACACGTCAGGACTCTAATTTTTATTTATAAAGAAGCTATTTTTTTATTAAAATAACTCTAGACCTCCAATGTCCTGGCAAACATTGTTAGCAGGTAGTATGCGAGTCCGTACATGGTGTTAGTTATTTATTTTATAGTATCACGTCTTATCTCCGCTACTGGATATAGCTTAAAACAAAGTTTATTAATATACAAGAGGAAAAGTTAATAGAGTAAAAAAAAATTACATATTATGATGAGATTGTACGACTTAACCAAAACAACTGAGTTGCAGTCGTCCGGCCGGCCCGCCGAGGATAAGCGGAGCCATCAGTCCAGTCGCAAGCGGGACTCGGTATCCGCGCCCCTAAGCCGGCTTCCCGGTACGCCCTCGAATGCACAAATGTGGAATGCATTTTGGAAGAGCTGGCTCTGAGGGGCGTGTGTGGGTACCACTGCCCCGGGAGCCACAGCCGGGAGGTATCCGCCGCCAAGATCCGAACAAACCTTACCCCATGAATCCGGGCACCACTAGGGGTGACCTATGGCAGAGGTTGGTTATCCAATAAATGGTTCCCGGGGCGGTGGTACCCATACCCGCCTCCCAACCGTCAAATAGGAAGAAATATATCGTAGAAAATCGGAGATGACTTTTTCCTTCTTGTTGAGCATATAAAGTTATTTCTACGCTATAAAAATCTCAATATTAAAAACTTCACTCAGAAAAAAATATAAACTGCACAAGTAACGTGTTGATGGACACTGCAAGTCTGTCTGAAACGTTGGCTAAAGAAGGAGGTAGCGCATCACGGCATAATACCCCCAAAACAAATGACGAAAATGCAAAAGTAACGTTCAAGTTTTCCAAGTGTGGATTATATAAAAACGCAGCCAATTAAGCCTTTGTTTTTGCGCCGTTTAATTTATGCGTGTCGGGGAAAAAATCTCCAACCCCATTTATTAGAGCCCCTCAAGGGTAGTTCTGACCGCTCGTGATGCCCTGAGCGCCCTACCATCAATCTGCGGACCTACATGCTCCCCAGCGTGAACCTTGACTCTATAGTATTTCCATTTAAAATCCTGTAACGACGCAACTGAACTTTCACGAATCTAACATTCGAATGAGCGCATTTATAATTACCGTGACGATTCACGGTTACGGTATCGTGACGGCAAAAAAGCCAATAAACATACGTTCTTTTATCGCTATAATGCTGCAGCTCTTTCAAACGATGAGAAACACAATGTACGTACGTCTGTTTCCTCCAAAGTACTACTTTTTCCTTGCGTTTAATTTTCTGTATACGTGTGAGGAAGGTGTATGATAATGATTGTATATTTCCTTTGGGGGGGAGGGGTGCAGACACACGTTCACCTTCTCATTTTTTACTATTGTTATTTAGTGTGTAAGAAAGAACTGCAGCATTATACGTTTAAGGCGCCACAACCGGGCTCAAAAAGAAGAAGATGGAGAGATTTAAAATTACGAATGTTAGAGGAGCGCGCTAGTATTTGAAGCGACAAAATCGATGCGGAAATTGTGAAAATGTTTAATAAAACACGACTCACTTAAAATAGAGCAAAAATCTCGCGAAAATTGTCTTAATCAGCATTTAAAGAAACACTGTGATTTTTTTCATGCATATAACTTGTAAAATAACTGAAACAAACGTATTTATAATAATTTTTGGAGCATACTTTACGATTTTTTTCTATCGAGGGAATTTTATATGATTTGCGTTTCGGCGCGGGGAATGCCTAGATATTATTTTCAAGAATAATATATTTTTTTAAGAGCTTTAAAACTTAACGTGTTTAAAGGAGATGTGTAAGAAATCGGTAGAAATTCGGGTAGCGGAGTCTTAAGGACAAAAGCAAAACCATCACTGACGTTAGACCTTTTTTTAATTTTAGGAAAAAAAAGTCTACCACGGTCTACGGAGACGTCATGGTGCGGTGTGTGAGAGAGATGAAAGAAAATGATGACTTTTTTATTTTGGAAGAAACAGACCTCATTGTCTATCTCATCTTTTGAAAGAGCTGCAGCATTATAGCGCTAGGGAACGTATGTTTATTACCTTTTTTGCCGTCTCGCTATCCGTGAATCGTCGCGATAGTAATAAAAGCCTTCAATCTCTTATTATTTATTTTGAACGTTCCAATTCCAATTTGTATGAAGAGAATAACGATTGATTGGTGTTTTGTTGCGAAAGCCTTTCAGAATTCAGGTTGTTGGGAGATTTGTATTCGGACAGTGCGAACTCGAATAAAAGAAGTCGGAGCGACGTTCATTAATATGAAGAGTTTGCTTGTCGACAAGGATTTGAGATGAATATTCGCTATCGTACTGTGAAGTGTTTTGTCCACTTCATACTATTTGTTTGGAATGAAAGCTCGGCACTGAAATCTGTAACATTGTCAAGAGGCTTTTTAAATGTGGACATTAAGAACAACGTTTGAAGTCTTCTCTACGGAACACGTGACAACTTGATATGAGAAAACCGGTGTATTTTAAGACATTGTCAAAAATACCCATTTTACATTTTACATTTATGTAACGTCAACGGTATAAATATATCATGAACAATGATTTTTACGTGACACAGTTAAAATCATAAGAAAATATTTGAAAAAGAATAACAATTAATTGTGAATTTGATTGTGAAATGACATCAGAGATACAAGTACCTACATACAAAATTTTGTAGTAAAAATAAGGTAGACTTAGATTAAATTAATATTGATTGAAAAGATTTGATAGCATAGCCGTCTTGTGCAGTTAAATAGATCCGCCACATCCGCGTATCTTTTACTACTTCATGCAACCGATATACAAGCAAGTGTTTCGAATACTCAGTCCTAGTATTGTTGCACTTTAACAGGGTTTTGGGTATATGAAATACAACGAGGTTAATTAAATCAGGACTGTCTATACTACCATTTACGATTTTGAACATAAATTTTGAGTCGGATATATATCTTCGATCTGAGAGACTTAAAAAAATTAATTGTTTCATCAAGTAATTACAGTTTATCTATTCAATCTGAATTATTTTAAAATGGGGGACCAGATCAAGGAGTTATATTCGATTTGACTATAAACTAAGGATATATACAGGGTGGAAAGGAACGCATTTGACTTACTTTAACCAGCGATTCCCATTATTTGGAATAAAAAATGTAAATGAAATTTTGGTCTCCAGTGACATTTTTGATGTTTTTTTTCTACAAAAACATAAAAAATGGTAGGTGTTGGATTGGAGGCGGGTTAAGGGGTTGGTCGGTTACTCGGCTCAGTGACCAGTGACGACATGTGGAAGAAAAAAAAATTGTTTGATTTCGAAGAAAAAACATTATAAAAAAAGGTCATCAAAAAAGTCACCGGAGACCAAAATTTCATTGACATTTTTAATCCAAATAATGTCAGGAATCACTGGTTAAAGTGAGTCAAGTACGTCCCTTAATACCCAATATATACAAAGTGTATGATATGAAGCCAATTTCGTATCCCATATTTTGAACCTCATATTTTATGTTACCTTTATTTTTGTCTACTCTTTATTTTCATTGAAATTGAAAAAAATATATGTATTGCATTATACGAGTACGTGAAAGCCCTAAGGGTGTGTATGTAAATAAATCATAATAATTTGGGAGCAGATAATTATTGAATGACCAACACCTCTGCCAAAGGTCACCTTAAGTAGTTCGCTACGCTTGGTGACTTAGCAGAGATGGCCAAACTGGGGGGAGGAGGGGGGGGGGGTGCGGAAGCGACCGCCCGCCTACTGTTTAGCTGCTCGGAACGGGAGAGACTTGTTGAGGAAGACCTTTTGAACCTTCATCCATCGCCTTGCACCGCAGTGGTTGGGGTGGATTCATACGTCATTCAATCCTGGACACACCGACTCCCAGTTCCTACCCATCCCGCATATCCCTGCCTTCCTTCATATCTTTAAAAAGACCGCCACACATCATCGTCCCCAAAGATAGTCTGGGGAAAACAAAAACCTTAAGGCTTCCGGTGTGGAATTATTGTAAAATAAAACATTTGTAAACATTTTCTACATTAATGGATACTGATTAATTTATTTTGAATATTGCTTTGATAACTATATTTGTGCACTATCATTTGTTTGGTATTTTGCATGGTCGTGATTTTTTCTCGATCATTTTCATTATTTTTTTCTAATTCGACCAGAAGCCTTTAGTCGTTTCTATTTATGCTCTTTGACTGGCTTCAGTTTCAGACCATGTCAATCCAATTCACTTCCCCGTAGTTTTTCGTGTTTTGTTTTCCCCGGCTTTGTCTAGTGAAACAAACAGGAAGGCTTGTTCCTGGAATTTCTGATAAATTTTTATTTGGTAGTCGTTTGCATACTGAGCGCTTGTCAAAGTCACTCAGCTGGAATATTTTCGCGATGCTTAAAGCGGGATTTAAAAGTCATACGATTTTTGAAAAGTGGAAATCCTCACTCGGTCCAATGTATAGAGTGACTTCACCATCCCTCGAGAAACTAAACTCATTTAAATCATTCAATGATGCTAATTTGCTTTTGAAAACGCTTTTCATGTCGCTGAAATTTTTTTTCGTGATTTTTTTTTAAAGAAAGAAACTAGATTATGATTGCCCACATCTAGTGATTGCCCACTCTAAAATTGATCGTCCTTTTCTCACAAACGTATTTAAATATTTCACCTAAATCTTGACAAATGTGTTGATTAGTTCAATATGAATCGACAAACTGCCATATTTGTAGAAACAGCCAAGTAGTTTTGTAAACCAAGTCGGAATTTTTTTCAATTTTACTGGTTTTTCTATTGTTTACGACTTTATGTTCGGGTTTAAATTCCCCACAGGAAAAACTAAACACTTCCACACATGATCATCTAGTCGATTCATGATATGCTATTGCACTATATAGTATAACTAGCTGGTACCCGGCATGCGTTGCTATGCCAATAAATAAAGAAATTGTTTCTCCCTGCGTGTCCTTTCTCATTCGTCCCGTTCCCGTTCCGCTCCCCCAACCCATTCCTCTCCCGCGTCCTTTTCCCCTCTCTCGTTTCCACTCCACCTCCTCCACCTTCCCTCTCCCCACTCCACTCCCCCCCTTCCCCCTTCCTCCGTCCCGCAAACCCCCCTCCCAAGTTCCCCTACCCCCTCCCTTGTTCCCCCCCCCCCCCTCCCGCGTTCCATAAATTAATTCCCGGTACATTTAGTTTTCAAACAGCTCGCGTGCCACCTATTGCAATTTTTTATACAAATTTCATAAAGCCATTGCTCGTCAGTAGTTTTACACAAACCTTCTCCTGACAATAACGAATACAACAAAAATAGAATTATCCTATTTGGTGCAGTCTTTCGGAAGTTATGTGCGTACATAGATTTCGGCGATTCATTTTTATTTATATAGAAGATAAATACAAAACAATAGAAGAACAACGCGTCAACCTACCAGAGACCAAATGGGAAAATAATTCCCTAAATACTGATCCCTCAATATAAATATTTAAAAAATAATGTATTATTACATATTTATTATCTTATTTATAACATGGTGGGACACAGATTTAAAGCAAAAATTTCCTGAAGTTGGCAACCATTGCCTAATTCATCCTAATCACATTTTTTAAACCTAAAACTATCTTATTATTTTTAATTGTTAAACTAACGTTTTAGACAAGATTTTTTTGCATAGCACAAAGGTAACAATTATTATAAGCAATAATTATCAGCCTGAAACACTCATCCACATTGAAAAATCTTCCGAGAAAAGATACATGACGCCAACGGGACTTGAACCCGTGCCCTTCTGATTGCCGGTCAGCTGCTCTCCCAATTGAGCTATGGCGGCTTATCTTATACCCGCCAAATGATTCAATATATACTAGTGTTTCATTCAACAATTACTGCTTATTATATTTTTCCATCTGAAAACAACCAACTTTATTTAAAAAAAATATATATATATTTATATAATAAGCAGTAATTTTTGAATGAAACACTAGTATATATTGAATCATTTGGCGGGTATAAGATAAGCCGCCATAGCTCAATTGGGAGAGCAGCTGACCGGCAATCAGAAGGGCACGGGTTCAAGTCCCGTTGGCGTCATGTATCTTTTCTCGGAAGATTTTTCAATGTGGATGAGTGTTTCAGGCTGATATTATTGCTTATTATAATGAAAACTATCTTCTTTATACTTATTACAATAGAAATTACATGTTCGTTTATTCAACGTATTCAAGCTAAAAGCATTGACGTAATGTTGTTAGACTTCAAACATACACATAATATTATTAAGGTATAAAATTTCCAAGCTTTTCAAATTACTTTTATCGCCCAGGCTTAGAGCAATATGTTTCTTCTGAGCAGACATACAGAGTGTGAATAAATTGCCTGCAATAAAATATTTTCCACGCGAAAATCTCAAGAAAAGTGTCATTAAAGTCGGCTGCTTGCTCTGAATGGTTTAATATTTTAGAATATTTTTTAATTGCGGAAACAAATTTTATTTTCTGATAATTTTTCAAATGAGCAATTTCACATACCTTTGGCATTAACAGGAGCAAGTTTTGATTAAATAATGAAACTACGCTTTTTTTTCTAAATACTGTACGAGCGCGTTAAAAACCCTAATCAACATTGTGTATTTTATCCGCTCTTCACAGCGATATTTACACGCGATTGAAATGAAACATTAGAAAACTGAGGTAGACGATAGTGGGGAGACCACAAAACACTCTTTTTAATCGATGCGAAGGGTGATTTTTTGTTGATGAATTCTAGTGCACCTTTTCCTATGCATTTGGTCGTCTTATTCGCTTGATGTCGCTTTCTTTTGTCTTTTATTTGCCTGTTCATTTTGGAGTGGTTTGAAGACTGAATGTTGAATTAACAATTTTTTTTTTTGATTTCGTAGGATTCGACACTTGGTCCGCTGATTATCTGGCCGCTAAGGTTTGTCAGGTGCTTTATACCACCAGACTAAAGGAAAGTTGCGAAGGACTGTGGATTTATCGTATTATTTTGGAACCAAGTACCCGTGAAATAAATAAATATTTTATTGCTGTCTCATTCTCCCGCAGGCTAAATAATATAGATGTTTGTGTTTGTCTCTTTTTAGTGTCGCTTGCTTCCGTTTCATCAAGTTTCAAATCATAATGGTGCTAAAAATTTTTCACTTCAAAAGTGTGATTTTATTTTTCAGCTTGTTAACGCAACTACATTCATCTCCCTCTAACTCAACCTTTTATACAAGTACCTATCCCTCTCTGACAGTATGTGACCAATTTACCTATGTGTAACATTTACAATAAAAGTTTATGGTACAAGTAGTCTATTAAAGATCCGGTGCAGTGATCAACTCCCTTGGTGATACCGACTTGGAAATTTGGGCAGTGACCACCTCGTACTCCCTTGGTGTTTAAAAGTTCGAATCTCTTATGTATTATTGTGCAGTGAATACAACCCAAATCTCTCAAGGCAATAAGCACGATTCTTATCAACAAGAACACGAACACCAGAAAGCAAATTGTATGTCAGTCCGCTACAATATCCCAATCATAACATCAACTTGAAACGTATTATATTACGCTCATAAATAGACTCGTAGAATATTTGCGAAAAAACTGTTTTTCAAACACTTTGATCTTTTTTTAAATCACGTGGAAAAGAACCTTTGAAAATTTGACAGTTATAAAAATCACGTCATATGTATTTAAATTTGAAAATGTCGCCACCCAAATATGGTCGCTTTACCCCGGAAAGTGACAACATCATAACAACGATAAACCGTTTTTTCCCTACTGCGGAATGGGACGCATAAAAAATTCCAAATTCCGGCCAAAACGGGCCGCGTCTGAGAAGAGTGATGAAAATTGTGCACACGCGGCTTACACTGAGTAATGTGAGCTTCCAGGGCGGTTCCATCAAATCGCCGCCCTGGGCCGCCCCCGCACGCCGCCCTACCCGCTCTGGGCCGCCCAACCGCTGCGGGAACTCGCTGCAAAATAAAAGAAAAGTGCCGTTAGGCAGTGCCAGGAGTGAATGTTAAAAGTTTCATTTATCTCGGGAAATCGCTTGGGGTTAACTGGTCTTTGTGACTTAAGGACCACTCTATTATTTTTTTTTTGGGCCGGAAATGCTTCATTTAACCAAATCTTCTCGTTTTGAATTATTGCGTCCTTAAATATTAAGGTACTGTTTGCCGTCTAGACAATGACCTTTTCATGAAAGGGTTAACGTTTTGGTAATGGATAGCAAATAATGGAGTCAAATGTAATAGAGAAATTATCCGTGGAGCCTTCCATTTTTAAATCAAATTATAGATTTTTTTAAATAGCACCGCACAGGAGGCCCTGAGGAAAATAATTTCCCTAATGGGCCTATGTCGTCTTTAAGAATGCTGTGTAGAGGGTCTTTTAAATGAAAGGAAGGAGAGGATATTCTGAGAAAGAAAAGTGTGGGTACGATTCTTGTGATCAGTGGGTCTAGAAATGCCGAACGTATGAATCTATCCTTCCCGCTACGGTGCAACTCGATGGGTTGAGAGAATCCTGCAGGAGAGGCCAAATGATCTCCCCTAAGCAATCCCTGCCACGCGATAAGTGGGCAGACGCATCCGACGCCAAGACCTGTACAAACTTACCGCATGAACCCGGACCCCCCCCCCCCCCCGTTAAGTCGCCAAACGTAGCGAACCACTTGAGGTGACCTATGGCAGAGGTGTTGGTTACCCAATACCCGGGGCAGCGGTACCCATACCTGCCTTCCAAATTGAAAATATTAGGTCCTTACATATGAAATTGGCGTTTTGTATGGGAGGAACATAAAGTCGATTTTTTTTAAATATAATATATTTATTTAATCATTGCTATCTATGCACTTTTGCCATCTCGTAGGTAGTTCATCGATCCCTTTACTAAAAAAAAGGGCGGTTTGGACTGCCCCATCGGAGTTGAATTTTTTCAACAATAGCCTTCAATTCTTCATTATCAACTTTGGTCTCCGGCCGTCCACGGGGCTTGTTCTGCAGGTCGAAATTTCCAGAACGAAAACGTTGGAACCAAAAACGCACTGTGTTTTCTTTTGTGGCACCGTCACCATACACATCATTAATCCTTCGAGCCGTTTCTGCAGCACTGGTCCCACTGTGGAACTCGTACTCGTAAATAACGCGATATTTCAAGTTTTCCATTTTGTAAACTAAGTGACGCAAAGAAAAAAAACATTTAAGGAAAAAACAAATGAATTATAATTTTCGAAACACAAATACATGAGTAAATAGCTGTATAAATTTGAATTGTGAATTCCTAACCAAAGAGAAGGTATTTGAGATCAAAGTTGCCAGAACAGCAAAACGCCAATTTCATATGTAAGGACCTAATATTGTTCATTTAAGGAAATTTTATTACTTGTCCGGTACGTAATATATCAATAACTTTTCAATGTATACGGGGAACTCCATGAAAAATTCGAGTAAAATAGATTTTTATACAACAACAAAAAGACATTTTACTTACTATTTTCGGTGGCTCAAATAAAGGTATCCTGTCTTTTAAAACTGCACATTCTTTTAGAATAAAACAAAGCCGTGAACATATAAACCTGATAGCGGTAAACCATTGTGTATGTTGCGATTAAATGGTAGAATTTATGCGCCAAGATTCAAAAGGAGAAGCCATATCTAGCAGTTAAATTTTACGGTCCAGTTAACTCTACAAGTTCTTTTTCGGTAACCGTTACCTCCCGAATGGACGAATATTAGCGTATATTCAAATGTAGACACTTGTACATAATTTATTTTTTCCTTTGAAAAGGGTTTTCAATAAGAAAATACCCCACGAGTTCACAACTTCTATCCGGGTAGCAGAAGGAAAAGGCGATAAAGATAGTAAAATGCCATTGAGGGTTAGATGTGTCTCATCGGCATCTGCTTTACTACGCTTGGCCGAGAAACTTCTCTCTTTGTGATACATATTCATTTCAAAACGGTAGCCCAACTTAAACCGGCCGTTTTATCCTGTAAACGAGATGGTGTTTATGTGACTAAAAACTACCGAATTTGGATCCTAAGTGTCGTTGGTTGAACATGAGTAAAATGTATTCTTCGATTCTTTCGTAGCAATGAATTGAGACGTACCTAATAGTTATTTATTTACATGGAGGTCTGCACCGAATCTTACTAGAAACGGTTTTCTAAACTTTTTCTAGACCAATCTCTAAGTAAGTAAGTCTTTTGGACCGAATTCAATTTCCACGCAGACGTTTTCTATATCATTGTAATAACCATTGTAAAGTGGTTGCTAGCGTTAATACCACAAATAAGTCAAAATAGAAACAAAATGTTTTAAAAAAGACTGATGTAGCAAAACTTCGCAGTGTATGTATAATAATAATTGTAGCTAGGCCCTGTAGGCGGCTCTTTTTATTTTTCCGCCGAATTGCGTAAAGATCGATCAATTCAAATGTATAAAAAAATCTTCATTAATGATCCATTTAGAAAATTCGGGAGAGACTTTTGACTTCTCCAGCCGGACTCTCTCGACCCATTGCCTCGCACTCCCGGATACACTGACCCCCGAATTTCTACAAATCCCTCAGTTTTTCCTTCCCAAAAATTCTTCTCCTTCCTTTCCTAAAATATCCTCCACATAGCATCCCCAAAGACGACAGGCCCCGAAGGGAATTATGGAAAGGATTTTGTTTGCGATGGATTTTTCTCAGGAAGAGTTAGTCCTGTGAAGAGTTATTGAAAAAAACAATTACATAAATTTGCTGTATTTGAAGAAGTAAAAACAATTGTCAAACCGAACTATTTCAATGTGCAAAACAACGTCAAATGTGTCCATTTGGATAAACGCTTCGTAAAATCGAACGTTTCCAATGTGCAAAATATTGTCAAATTTGACCATTTTGACAGCTTCCCTGAAGTGATTTTTCCACTAAAACGACACTGCAGAAATAATTCAATGATTATTAAATTAAGGAAATTTATGAGACGTTCACGGAAATTCACGCAAATAATTTGATATTTATGGAACATTATGGATGATTATGAGTATTTATGTTTTTTTTTTATGAATATTCATTATATTTTAGGACGTTTATATAAATTCTGGATTTAACAGTTATTTACGAATATATACTGTTAATTTTTTAATTACATATCTATCAATGTTTTAAAAATTTTATGGACATTAAAGGTTTATGGATGTTTATGGATATTAATTAGAATTAAGTTAAATGAAACAATTTAACTTTGTTTGAACCACTTGTAAATCCGACCGGTTTCAGAACGACCGTTCCTTCTTCAGGGCAAATGTATAGGAACTGTCGTTCTGAAACCGGTCGGATTTACTTAAATATAGAAGTGGTTCAAACAAAGTTAAATTGTTTCATTTATCTATAACTAGCAGACCCGGCCACACGTTGCTGTGGCTAACAAAACACAACGCCATTACCCAACCTTTATAAAATCCACACCACCCGCTTGCCAGCTGCCCGCTGCCCGCTGCCTGAATTGAATATTTGAATTTATTGACTTTTCTCTACTATAATAAGCATGTTTTTATACATACAAACCTTCCTCTTGAATCACTCTATCTATTGGTGACAACCGCATGAATATCCGTTGCGTAGTATAAAAGATCTATCTATCTAGCGCACATACATTTTGAGCGACTTCATCAAATAAAATACATACTTACTCTAGGACATCTATTTTCCAATTTCTTCCCTAGAACGAATTTCAAAAGTGACTATAGTACGGTCCGCCAGCCGTTTTAAATCACACAAAAATATGTTTTCTTTAAATTTCTCGGCTTTTCTCTAATATAATTTACATGTGTTTTACATATAAACATTCCTCTTCAATCACTCTATCTATTGGTGAAAACCGTATGAAAATCCGTTGCGTAGTTTAAAAGATTAACGCGCACATATATTTTGAGCGACTTCGTTTTATACTATGTAATGATGATGGATACCCACAAAGTTATAGCTACATTCAAAAGTAGAATTAAGTTCAATTATAATTTTTTTTGAGAAATTACCTTTTCTTGCAGCATTTCTATTTGTCGTGTTAATAATGTTAGCATATGGAGCGAGTGTAGGTACAACAAAAACATGTTTGTGGTACAACAGACCAGCAGAGCGCTGCATACGGCAGCCATGGGAAGCATGTACAGCAGACATTTGTACACCATGTTATAATCAGATTGGCAGCCATTTCGATTGCGACAGCTAACATCATTTGACGGCCGTAAGCGTGGACATCGTATCAAAGTTACTTTATTCGCCATTAAATTAAATGAAATTAAATTAATCACAAATTTTCAAATCACACCGCTCAAAACCAAACTGAGTTAGAGTAACTGGAGACGGGAATATGAATGAATTTAATGGATTATATTGGTTTTAATCGCGTTCATCTCAAATGAGGCAGAAATACTTGATACTCGGAAAATTTACTCTCAGAACTACTACACGTTCTTAAAATATTAACGATTTATTTTTTTCCAAAATACACCGGTTTACCGGGACAGACAGTTATTTGGGCTGAAGGTCTACGAATTAAAGAAATAAATAAATGAATACATTGAAAACTTATTAGTGGTTACTAATAACCAAAGCTTTGTTTGATTTTGGTAGTTAACAAAATCAAACAAAACTATATTTAAAAAAAGTCCCTGCTACATGGCCATTAAAGTATAAACAGCCTTCCACATAACATAAAACAGATAAAAGATATACTCAAATTAACTAAAAACACTAATAATCACACCACTAAAAACATTTTTTTAACAAATGTCATTACACCATACATTACCTTACATAAATAAAATACATACCTCTATTTTTTTATTTGCATATTATGTAACATTTTATTTTCGTGTTTTAAAATATAACATTTATTTGTTGGGTTAGATGGAAGAAATACGTACCTTAAAGTTAAACCTTTTATATTTTAAATAAATGAAACAATGTTACTTTGGATACGATTTTAGATTTTCACGGCCAAAAATATTTTTGTTATTAGTTTTTGGGGTATTATGTCGTGTTGCGCTACCTCCTTCTTTAGCCAACGTTTCGGACAGCGAATCATCTACCTGATCCACACATCTGCCCTGATGATGGACACTGCAACGCTGTCCGAAACGTTGGCTAAAGAAGGAGGTAGCGCAACACGGCATAATACCCCAAAAACTAATAACAAAAACAATGTTACTTTGTTTGAACCACTTGTATTTTGAGTAAAGCCGACCGGTTTCGGAACGACCATTCCTTCTTCAGGGCAAACGTATACTACTTTTATATTTTATGTATTTTTGTGCAATAATTTTTTTTTTATGTAACCGATTTCCGTCCGGGTTTTAATTATTGAGGGCCAAAATTATGTTTCAATTCCTTCAACATTGTGGAACAACGTCAATGAAATCTTTAAAAAACAAATTAACCACGAGTTTCATTAGCTCAATATTCATTCAAAACTACAATGAAATGTTTATTTATGAACTGATTCCGTAACTGGTGACATCTACATCAACAGATTCTGTCGTGCCAACCAAGTAGTGGGTTTGTGATTGTATTTTAATAGTGTTTTAATAACGATTTATAAATTATAAGTAATATATTGACGTATTTGAATACACATTTCTTAGGACATAACATTTTTCACTGACATTCCTGATTGCTTACGTATTAACGTTCACGTGAGGCGTATTTTGTATTTAAAATTCACTGCCGTTTAATATTTTTTCTGTAAATATAGCTGTATCCAGGATAACTGGATATTTTCAGGAAAAAAAAGTTATCGGTCTATGAAGGTTGAATGAAGAACATGTTTCTTGCCACTCCCAGTAACTGCGAGGCGCCCATTGAGGGTTGGGAGTGAAAGGGCCGGGGTGTAATTGCCCATCCCAAATCGCCCGAGGCCGCGCGAAGGGTTGAAGAACTTAACTACCTGTTCTCATCAGAGGCGCAACCACCTGGACAGAGGTTGCGAAGAAACAGCCATCTGACTGAGCATCCTGCCCAATACGGAGTCTCTAATTCACAGAAAAATGTTTCGTTTATTTGGAAATCCGAACAGCTTATGATCGTAGTGTTTTTTTTTAACTGTGAAGCATGTCTCGTACATATAATGCCCGTTGAAAGTCAATGTGTGAAAGAATTGTAATGTTCTTGTTTGCATTGATGGGAAATTCTCTACAAATTAATCGGAAAAATTGTCTGAATATTGCAAACTACCAATTATTTAGTTTTTTTTTTTTTAAATAGAAATTGTCTCATCTTCAGTATTCTAAGATATTTAACTTCCATTTTTAAGGTACAGTTTAAAAAAAAATCAAAACTTCATACGTTTGCGGACATATATGTTAAGGTATTTGGCTATTTTAAATTCCTTTTTACTTTTTAAAAAGGTGATTTAAAGTTCTTCAAGAGGCATGTTTTAACCAACTCTTAGATGAATATTAGAAATCAAAAGTTACTTTTGATCATTTAGACCCGTACTCTTTAATTGCCTCCGTGGTCGAGGGGTAAGGCTTTCAATTAGCAATCCGAAGGTCGCGGATTGAAATTCCGAAAGTAAGTTTTATTTGATTAATTTGTTTTATTTCACAACTTATTCCTTTGAAATTATAAGCATTATATTTGCGGCACCATCTCCTCCATATATTTCCTATCTCTCTCTACCACATTCAGCCTCACAACATACTCCAAATGGGGATGCCATTGTCTCACTGGATCCACACGGGAGCATTTGGGACTCTTGTGCGGTAATAACAATAAAAAAATGATTGCCAAAGTTTCACCATTATTATATTGTTTATGTATACAATGAAAAAAAAAGGATTTTTACGTTTTTAATTTTGAATTTACAGAAATGATGTCCCGAAATGAAAATTAAAACATTTTATTTCATCTTGTGTTCGGTGTACTTAACGTGGTAGAAATAATCCTTAAAAAGAACGGCAGATATTTCGGAATCCAAAAAATCTGTTAAAAAGTGTCAAATTCATTAAATTTCCCTCTGATATATGAGCAGTGGCGATTTCGAGGTGTGTTCCGAAAGGGAAATTCGGCATTTCCCCCAGCGAACCCGTCCCGCGAGATGTCGGCACAAATCCGGAATCATGCAATTTGTCATACGGAAAGATACGTGGAACGGGAAAAAGCTCAGTCATGGGTCCTTTAATATAAAGCTACTCATATTTTTTGAACGTTTTTTAACGCTTTCGATTTTTTGTGCGAGATATGAGAAGTATTTGGTCACATTGTTTGGACAAGGTTCTAACATTTTTTTTTCAAATATGACATTTGAACGCAAAACCATCGTCAAACAGTATTAATAGGCTAGCGACTGTATGGTTGAAATTTGAATCCGGCTAAGAATGCAACTCTGATGCCGCGTCTTACGCAAAAGCGTTTTCGTACGTGGAGTTTGTAAAAAAATGTTCTTTTGTAATAGAACTGAATTAAAGCAATGCCAAAAGATGATGCCACATACATTAACAGTTTGTTAGGCGTAAGTACTACGGATTTGTAATTTTGTGTATCTCTCTGGATATGGAGAGATTGACGATAGTATGATTATTATTGTAACTCAAGTTTACAATTATTTTCTAAATAATATTTTTAATTACCTGAATAATACTTTTACCTATATGAATAATATTTTTATGTACCATATTTTTATATCTAAAGATCTTCGCACAGGAGATATTGCGTATTTTTTCTATCCCTTCTGTTTATCTAAAATGTACAAACTCATTATTTTTTCTATTTTTGAAACATGCACTTAGCCACCCATTATTTATTAATCGCAGTCAATCAGACCGTCGTACGTCACCTGCAAATTTTATATTATTATTTCTACGCCACTTACAATATAAAAACTTTCTCTTTTACTGTAATACATTATTTTCACGTAAATTTACCTTTATACCTACCATCTTTATTATGTATATCTTTTTTTTAATATAAAAACCGTGTTTCAGTATCATACACTAATCTCGTAATACAAAAACCCATCTGAATGCAGAACATTAGCTTAAATAAATAGAGGAAATAATTAAATTAATATTAAAACGAACTAGCAATCAAATTAAAATCAAATTTAAAATACAAGTACAGCAAAAATAAATAACTATTTATATACGGCCCTAGATTCCGATAAAAAATGTATCGGAATATTTATATACCTGAAAAAAGTTTCGACAGCATATCACATAAAAAATTAATAAATAAATTAAAATCGATAGGAATTAATGGAAAAGTCTTAGCATGGATAACTAGTTGTTTACATAAAAGACCTCAACAAGTAAAATTACTCAATCAAGTCAGCGATTCAAAATATAGCGACTTTTCAATACCCCAAGGTACAGTTTTGGGACCACTGTTATTTATTTTATATGTCAATGATATATTCCATATTTCCAAATATGGAGACATTGTCTCCCACGCTGATGGTACAGTCCTACTACTAAAAGCAAACACATGGCCTGAATTAAATAAAATGGCAAACACAGATATCAATGCACTAAAATTATTTTATTTTTTATTTTATTTGTTAGCGTTATAAACAGTCATTACAAGTTCATATATAACAGTGTTAGAGATAGTCATATCATTGACCAATAAAATAACGACTTAAAAATTTGAGACCATAATAAAAAAAAAACAAACAAACAATATATGTATGTAATATAAACAGTTCGGAAAAAGTGCATCTACTCACTTAAATCTACAAAAAATGTATTTTCAAGGGTAATATATACTGTAACATTTTTGAAGAGGTTATTTAATGAAAACTGCTGAAATCAAAAAAGAAAATGTAATGAAAAGGAAAAATGAAAAAGAATGATAAGGAATTAATAAAACATAAGTTTTCCGTTGAATATTACTTTTTACGAATTTTATGAAGTTAGCAAGGTTCGTGTTAAACATGTCAATGTCTGTGCATAATCTATTGAAAGTGCTACAGCTTCTTCTTATAAAAACATTTTGAAGATAATTAGCATTGCTCTTAAGAATATAAAATATGTCTAGAGATCGAATGACTCTTATTGGCATCTGAAATTGATATTTTGTAATAGGTAAGGGCTATCAATAAAATTGTGGATTATCTTATAAAGCATTACTAGGTCTCTGATATCTCTGCGTTGATCAAGGGTTTTGAGGTTCATAGAGACATAATTTACATCATTTCGCATGCGAAACGAAACATATTTCAAAAACTTTTTCTGGACTCTTTCTATATTTGATTTATATGTAGAACAATGAGGGTTCCATACTGTTGAAGCATACTTTAGGTGGATCCTGACGTATGATATGTAGAGAATCTTAAATGTTTGTGGATGTTTGAAAGCAGAACTTACTCTAAGTATAAATCCTAGCATTTTCAAAGCCTTAGACGTGATGTGCTCGACGTGATATTGAAAAAGAAGCTTACTGTCTAATAGAACTCCAAGATCTCTAATTACATTTACCCTATTTAAAAGATTGTTTTTAATTATGTACGGATATGGTATAGTGTTTTTTTTTCGAGAATAAGGTATGACGGAACATTTATCTGCATTCAAAAGAAGGCGGTTTTCTAAACAATACACATTGACCAGGGAGTTCAGGTCATCCTGGAGCTCTATACAATCCATCTCAGATTTAATGATTTTGACAATATTTTTGTCATCCGCATATAGGAACAGCTGAGAATTACGAATAGTTTTGTTAACATGTGTATATCCATTGCTTCGATTTTCTCGATTAAAATGCTGTGTGGAATTTTATCAAAGGCTTTGGAATAGTCTGTGTAGACTACATCGACTTGAAAACCGTTATCCATAGCAATAAGGACTGTGTCAAAAAATTTGCATATATTAGTTTCTGTTGATTTTCTGTTCACGAAGCCGTGTTGACTCGAAATGATGTGTGGTCGTATACAAGGAAAAATGATATCGAAAACAATCTTTTCAAAAAGTTTACCCATTACATTTAATTTAGAGATCGGTCTGTAATTTTCTATGTTGTGTTTGTCGCCTTTTTTAATATAGGCACAATATATGAACTTTTCCATTCTAGTGGAAAAATACCAGAAGACAAAGAAGTTTTGAATATTAGACATTAGCGCAATTCTTTAAAAATACCGGGTGTATACCATCAGGCCCACTGCCTTTGGTAGGATCTAATGATTTGAGATATTTACAAACTAATTCAGTGTCTATATAAACATTATTAAGATTTAGTACTGAGGTGTTTGGATTATATGTTCGATTGGTAGACGAGGTGGACGGGGCGGGGGATTCAAAGGAGGATTGAAAATGTTTGTTGAATAAGTTACTTATAGCTTCATGATGACAATTACCTTATTTAATTCTGAATAGAAGCGCGCCGTGACTGAGTCTACATTACCGCTGTTAAGAGTCGTTGTCCAGTCAACGGCTGCTAAGGCGCTATTAATCTGCACATAGTCAGCGCTGTGATATGAGCGGACCGTGCGCGAGCGTGGGATTTGGAGGGACGGCTCGCGGGCCATGCGCAGCACTACCTCTAGCAAGCGGTGGTGTGCATCCTCCGGCACTAGCGGTGTATTGCACCCCCTTACAGTACACATGCAACTCGAAATCACCAGGTCGAGAACACGCTTGTTTACATTAAGCTGGTTGTTGAATTGATGGAAGCCGGTAATGTCTAAAAAATCAGAAAGTGTTGAAGTTAGTGCATTGGTTGAGGATCTATTAAGTACCAGGGCACCGTCTGCGGTCAAAGTCGTGTGGTATGTTGAAATCTTCTAATAGAAGGAATTCATCCTCAGGGAAATTGGTATACAACGAAGATATAAATTCAAAAAGGTCACTTAAAGATTTACTCTTGCACTATGGACGAAGTATGAGCAGTATATGCGTAATTTAGAAGCACGCGCGCCAGAGCCTAGTGCAAGAGTAGCTGTGGATATCTCTGCCCGCTGTATGGGTGGGAGGGAGAGTGAGGGGCACGCGGGCAGTTCGCGGCGTACTGCAATCAGTGAACTATGGTCAGTTAATTATGGTTTGATAAAAACCTGTTGACTTTGAATTTTAAAAAAACCTATTATTTACCATTTTCCATTAAAAAACAAGAAACACCTAAAGAATTAAACATAATAATCCACTCTGTGACAAATACAGAAAACCACAAATATATGTTATGTACAAACGTAGAAAGCAAGACCTATATTAAGTACCTGGGCATAATAATAGACCAGCGTTTAAAATGTCCCCACATATAAATATTCTGAACAACAGAATAAGGAAACTAACATATATATTAAGATGCTTAAGAGATATTTTAAACGAAAAATTACTTAGAACCACATACTTCGCTTTCTGTCAATCAATTATACAATACGGCATTATAGGATGGGGCGGTACATATACAAATCAAACACAAACAATTTACATATCACAAAAACTAATAATAAAAACAATTTAAAAAAAACCCTACTCATATTCATCAGAACTGTTATTCAAACACTTAAAGGTCAGAAAATTAAGTGCGTTTTACTTTTATCACGCAACATTACAAATTTATAAAGATAATATTAAAAAATAAAGTTGCACCTTTTAAAAATAATAGAAATCTTAGACAAACATCAATACTTCCTATCCCAAAATGTAAAAAAAAACAATAGAACAGTTAAATCATAATCATAATAATCATCATCGGAATTAAATTTTTTAATTCACTACCTGAAAAAATCAGAAACACGAACAGTAACATAAAAAAATTTAATACTCAGCTTAAAAATTATACTGAAAATTAAACTGAATAAAAAATATTAAATTGAACCAATATAATAACACCCACCCATATACACAAGCCCTGCTTATTTATGTGGGTAGATCAAATGCTTGTATTATGTAATTAATTATTGTAAAAAAATTATTATTATTTATGTATCTTTTTGTAAATAAAAAAAATATATATAAAAATTACATTTTATAATTATATATACATACTTCGACTACCATAATACGGGCATGTGCCTAGTGTGGAGTCGAAAAACTTGTACAAACTGTATACCTAAGATATAAAGAATAATAAAAAAACTGGCAGTTGTGAATAATAGTACCACGCGGCTATGTATTACATATGAAGTCATTGCCTGTTTCGATTACTTTGTCCCGGTGCCAAGCTGTCACTGGATCGTCACCAAATGGTCACCAACACTGAAACTGGGTGAAGGCGAACTTAAAGTGAAGGCGAACGAAAAGCCGCCTGCAAGGTCTAGCAGCAAAAACCTGCAGAGCGAGTTTTTAACTGCTAGTTTTTTTATGCCTTTTTCTATAAACAAAATAATTTTGAAAAGCCATCTGTATTGTACAAGGTGGCGCAAAATTAATCACCCTATCGGCAGATGTTATAATTTTTGCAAATGGCGTCGTACGTCAATCATATTTGACATTGTGAACTAGACAGCTGCATAATACAAACAGACAAGCAATGGAGCGCTATACTCAGAAAGAGCGTAGAATAATTGTGTCGATTTAAGCTTTAACGCTTTTAGCGATTTTGAGTTGAAAGTCATCATGAGCGACGAGGCGCATTTCCACTTAAGCGGTTACGTCAATTAGCAAAATCTTCGTTTCCGGGGCACTGAAAATCCTCGTGCGTTGCACGAAGAGCCATTACATCCACTCAAAGCGACTGTGTGACGCGGCGTTCATGCGGGAGGAGTGATTGGGTCGTATTTTTTTAGGATGCCATTGGCATTACGGTCACTGTTACTGGCGAACGCTACAGGGCCATGATAAACGACTTCTTTCTTCCGGAATTAGATGAGCGGGGCTTGGTGAACATGTGATTTCAACAAGATGGTTCAACCACGCACACAGCACGAGCCACAATGGATATTGTGAAGGAAGCGTTTCCTGGTCGCGTAATCTCTCGTTTTGGCGATTTGGTATGGCCAGCAAAATCGCCCGATTTAACCATCCCAGACTTCTTTCTTTGGGGCTATTTTAAGTCGCGGGTTTATACCAACAAGCCTCAGATAATCGCAGCCCTTATGGAGAATATTGTCCAGGAATTGCGAACAGTTATCACCGGAAATCTTGCGGAAGATTCATGGAAAATGTGTATCAACACTGGCGGCAGTCACTTGACGGATATCATCTTTTCCACTCAACAGAAAAAATTGTAATAGTCCAAATAAAGATTTCTATTACTCAAAATCATTTTTTTTTATTTAGTAAAAAAGTTATTCAAAAACAAAATTGGATGATTAATTTTCCGCCACTATTTCTATAAGCACTTTTATGTTGTATATTCTAACGTCAAGCTATTGAAGATTCCATTTATATATTATATTTAAGGTTTATTTGGTTTGAATCGAATTGTTGATCATTGTTACGACTCACAGATTAGTTCGTGGCAATGTTTGTATAGGGTTATAACTTCGTCTTATCCATGTTCTGATCAGAAATTATTTAATAAATTATCAGAATTCTTCTTTTGAAACTTTGACACTGCATATCTCAGAACAACGAACAAAAGGACGATTTTGGGAGATTAAAATATGTTTTTTTTTTAGAATTAAAAAGGGAATTTAATAAGTTACAATTCTCAATCTACTATGTTCGTGTAATGTACAAGAACCAAGAAACACATCTATTTTGATGCAAGTCTGTTTAAAAAATTTACGGTTTTTCATTTTTTTTCTATTTGCAGTCTAAATTACTGCCATATTTTGTACCGGTTTGAAAAGGTGCGAACATATTTAAAGAAATTGTGTCGTAGAAACTTTAATTCAATAATTGTTTTAATAATTGTGTTGCAAAGTGAAGATTTAAAACAAGTGAGAATTTGTGAGAAGTCCGAGTTAATTTATCACATTTCTAAATTGCTCAGCATTACATAAACGATTCTTACGTTGATTCTGACGTTAAAAAGTTATTTAAGAAATAATCATCTTTACCAACCTTACTATTTTAATAAAAAAAATATCCAAATATTTCATACCCAAAAATTTTTTCACCGGGATAGAAAATACACCAAAACAAAACTTTGTGCATTCATCGTTATTTGTTTTTTGGGTGTTATGCCGTGTTGCGCTACCTCCTTCTTTAGCCAACGTTTCGGACATCGTTGCAGTGTCCATCATCAAGGCAGATTCGGGAGATGTGTCTGAAACCGAATGTCCAAAACGTTAGCTAAAGAAGGAGGTAGCTCAACACAGCATAACACCCCAAAAACAAATAACAAAAATGCTTTTGGCCGTGAAAATCTTAAAACGTATTTGTGCATTCAGTACATATTCAAAGTTGTGTCTGAACAACTAAGATTTTGACTACTCACCTCAGTGAAATCACCCCTCTGTCGAAAGACCTATTTTAAAAAAAAAATTCAGCTTTATAAACTACATCGTTACAAAACGTAATTAGCAAATTAGTCGTTTATAAAGCAAGCATCCATAGAAATATTTTTTAGCAATCCAAAAGCAATGTAGTTATGTATATTTATACCTCTAATCGTTAAAATTGTTTACATTTATTAAAGTTACTAAGTTACTAGTGCAATATGAATTTATGAGGGAACTTTTTGAATAGTTTTCTTCTCCGTATTATCTTGTGATGTCTTAGATAAAACAAGTCCCACAGAATATATAAATTGATAGTGGTGTGAACCAAAACATGTTGATGAGATCGCGACGTTCGTGTTCATCATGCATCATCGCTTATCCCTTCCCGAAAGAGAGCAAAAGATGCAGATGAAAAATGCTGGGCGTATTCACCAGATGCCAGATGTTTCTCCCAAACAAATGAGCAAAGACGGATCTGCAACGTAAGGGTTTTTTATACCTTTTTATGGCCAACTCCGGAACACACAAGAATCACAAAAGGAAATGGGCCTTTGTGCTCATAATATTAAAATAATTTCATTTATATATAATCTTTTTAATTTTTTAAAAACTTTTGTTTACCTCTCAGGCGTCGATCATATTTTGTCAGAGGGTCAAAATATTTCCGATTTTCAATAAAATCCAAATAAATGAAATTTTTCTGAACGTATCCGAAAACTATGAACTGTTTTTGAAAGGTGATAAAATACACCTTACAATTTTGTAAAAAATATGTATGCAAACATAAAAATGTTTTTAAAATGGCTCACCTTACGTTTTTTCTAACTAAAATAGACAAATATGTATATTATAAACGATTTTGTCACCTCACTTTTTGTCGTTCTAAGTAAAAAAAAAAATAATAAAAATATCGTTTCACAAATATGCACATTTTACTCCTTTCGTGGTTAAATTTGAATATAAAGCATGAAGTTTTCTCTTTCTAACACCGCTTATTTCAATAGTAAGGTAGGCACAATGATTTCTATGAGACCTATGTCTATACGAGTTTTTCCGAAAAGCGAACAAATTAGCCTAGGCGGTAAGATTTTTCTATTTAACTTTATTATATAAAAATTACATACATATTATATAAAAATTACATATGCAAATTAAATAAATTTTTAAGATATGTGAATTTTAAAATGGGCATTCCCAGTGAATGCCTAAATTACGATAACGTACTTTGTTCATTAAATTTAATAAAATTATCTGATAGTAGAATCATTTCCGATTTAACCTGTTTGTATAAAATCATAAATTCAATGTTTGATACCCCTGATTTATTATATGTAATTTCTTTTCATACTCCAGGCAGGTCAGTCACAAGACAGTACCTACCATATTATTGTAGCAATTCTAAGTCAACAAGTCAATATTACACTCCTATGCGACGGATTCAACAGCTTGGAAACAAATACTCCGATGTTGTTGATATATTTAGTACATCAATTTTATTATATAAGCATACCTTATTGAAGTTTTTTTCATCAAATAGGGGAATATTTTGCTAAAGCTATTAAAATTGACTAACATATTAACAGTATTTTGTTGGCTGAAAGAAAAAAAACTACTTCGGATTTTTTATATTTTGTACCTACATCCTGTGTGGTTCAAATTCAATGCTTAATATTTTTACTTTGTATTTATTTTTGTGCAAGTGTTTTAAACAGTAGTTTCCTGCACTATTTAATAGTATAATTTCGTTAATATTGTTATATATGTGTATGTAAAAGCTTAAATAGGCGTAAATAAATAAATAAATAAATTATTTTGTCATTTATTTAGCGACGCCGACGGTTCTCTCATTTTTAATTTTAATTTTTGTAATACTTCACAAGAGCGCTCCTGTATGTAAACGTATACAGTGTAAAGACAGGGGAACTATATCACCACTCGGTATGGACTGTAGAGCAGGTTTTATTAATGCGGGTCTTGAATTATATAGAAAAAAAAGAAAAACAGATGTCCGTTGCAGGATCCACATCTCACATTTCTTTTCTAAATCATTTTTAGAAAAATACGTTTTTATACATGTTTTATAGGAAATTAAAATTTAATTATAACATGATGGTTCATTTATTAGCTTCCGGCCGGAATGCGTTGGAATTTTAATTCACGTTTTTGGTTACGAGTATAATGACAACCAATTTTACACTTTATTTCACTTATCGTTTTTAATTTTGGGTTGTTAGCCAACTCTCGGATAGCGTTGCAGTGTTCACCATCGGGGCGGATATTATGAACACTGTAACGTTGTCCAAAACCTAAGCAGGTACCTAGTACAACACGGCATAATAACTTTAAAAATAATCACGATAATACTTTTGGCGGTGGAAATTTCAATTCATATCTTTAGTCAACTTGTTTATTTTAACTGACCATCATGCCCGTGTTCAGTTTTTGCTTAAGTCGATTCAAGAAACTAATATTAATCAAAACTAAAGTTAGATCATTCTACTTCAATAGAACATGAAAACTAAAATATTGTATAAAAATACCTAAATCTATGAAAAACAAATAATATTGTGAACGAATAGGTACCTAGATCTTTTAACCACTGTTCAAAATAAAATTTATGTTATAATAAGCATTACAATAATTAGTTAAGTATTTTAATATTAAGTATTATATTATTAAATAATTACTAGATATGTATTAAGCACCAAAATATCAAACATTTTATATGTTGTAAGTAAATAAATAGGAAAAATGAGAGATTTTTTACAATCAAACTGATTAATCAGTTTTGTAAGATTTAAGTAAGAGAAATTATTGTACAATTAATAACTAAATAAACATATTAAAAAAAAAAAAAAATAAAAATAAATTGAATGGTAAACGGTAAATTCAATTTATTTGGGACAAATTTTGACCTGAAAGCGATGCAAAACGTTTCTCAAAAAACGCAAAAGGGTGAAGAAGGTTAAGAAGGGTGGGTGCGTGGACGTGCGGCGCGGATGAGGAGAGGGGATGCCAAATTTTTCGGGATAGGGTTTCGAGTAATTAGTAATGTGAAAAAATGCAATATTTTGGAAGCCAAGTTTGAAGCTGAAAAATGATGGTGGACCTACAAATAATTTTCGTGTATATTAATAATGATTATTAATATATTAATACATATAATAATGATTATTAATATATAGTATATTAATAATGATTATTAATATATACAACACGTACAAAATGGAGTCTCTCTCACCATGAATGGCCCTGCTTAAATATATGTTAATCATTCTTCCCTAAAATTAAAAAAAAAAATCACATTGGAGGTATTACGCGACCAGCTACTTTACTTTTAATTAAATGAAAACAAATAACTTTGTAAAACACCACTATTTTATCAAATTTATCAAATTATCAATTTTGATAATTTTTAATAAATAGTGGTATTTTACAAAGTTAATGTTTAAAATGACGCAAAGTGATTTTCCAAGGGTTGAAGAAGTAAACACATTATTATTTTTATTTTTTACTTTTTTTATTTTATTTTTACCTGTTGTTTGTGCTACAACTAACTATTATTCTGTAATTAATTGTTTCAAAAAATTATTCATGTTTAATACACTTTCGAGAGATCTGAAATAAAATTATCATATAAAGAAAGCTCAATAAGTCTTTTTTTTCACCTCTCTTAGACGTCGATTATTCGGGACAGCCGTTTATTTGGGACAAAATGTTTGGTTCCCATTTAAGCGGAATTGACTGTATAGTAGATGTCGTATCAAGAATGGAACATTTTGCTGAAAAGTAAGAAGAACTTTATTCTTAGAGATGGAAAAAAGTGTGTTACAACAATTTAAACCTGAAATAAAGAAATTTTCAAAAATAATTTAAAACAGCCATAGGCGCCACGGCGACACATTTAAAAAATGAAAGAAATGTATTTTCTTTTTTATGTTAAGCCATGACTCATCATCAATTTAAAAAATGAAAATAAACAGACTTGTCCAAGTTTTTAAACAAGACATTAATCTCTTACTTTTCGTAAAATCCCAAGGGATTAGCTTTGACAGAGGTTCCTTATCGCAAAATGCATTTCTCACGTTATTCTTTAGGAAGAGACGTTAAAAGGAAAGGATGGCCGTTATCTGCCCGTCTTCTGTAATAAATTTAACGGTGACCGTAAAGATACTGTCCTTAAATTCTATAAAGATATTTATTGCGTCCTTGTTTCAATTAAGAAAATAAAGATATTTCCCTTGAAAACGCATTCTTATTCAAATTGTATCTGTACGGTCTACATAGAAAAAAATATGTTTAAAAACATATTTAATTCATTTTGTTACTAGGTCTGGTCGTCTTTATTATGCTTTGGTCGTCGGTTGCGGTGGCGGGTTTGATTCCCGCATATCGCCATATTTATATACACATGATTCTTTATCACGAAATATGTAGGGTGTAATTTAAAGTTTGGTGAAATTAGTAGTATGTAAAATAAAATAATACATGCCAGGCTGAGCAGGACTTGGATGACACTCAGTTTGGCTTCAAAAATGCGTTTGGGACGCGTGAAGCATTATTGTCTATCGACGTACTATTGCAAAAGTGTCGTGACCAAAGAAAGGAAGGAAAGGAAAAGGCATTTGACAGGGTAAAACATGCTGACCTAATGAAAATGCTTGCGGATTGCAACGTTGACACCAAAGACCAGAATTTCATTAAAAACCTGTCTTGGTTCCAAACAGCAGAAATAAGACATGGGAATGAGAGATATAATGCAATTGCCATTCAGCATGGAGTACGACAAGGCGTATCCTGTCACCACTATTGTTTAATCTCTATTCCAACTATGTCTTTAACTCTTCAATTCCCATGTCAAAGTTAATAAAGATTTTTCTTTTTTCTATAAATAAAATAGCTTACATATATATGGTTAAGGCAAAAAAATATTAAAAATAAAAATAATTTCCCCCCCCCCCCCCTTATTTATGGGTGTGTCACCTACAGGTGACACTGGGCATTGTGCTTGAAGGCTCTGAAGAGGAACAGCATTTCACTTATTCTTATGGTAGGAATAAAATAACAGTTTTAATATAATATTTGTTTATATAAAGTTTTATAATAATATGTTTTTATAAAAAAAAACAGAGCACTTATTTATTGTGAAAACTGTACCAACACTTTAGATGCAAACCGATATTGCACTTGGCACACATTTTTCTGATGCGTTGTAACAATATCCACATATTCGTTGAGAGCAGTCGATTTGCGAGTGATCGTCAACACTTCCTGCACTCCTACCTCGGTAGGCACTCTTATCTGCAGAAGTATGCCTCAATCGGATTTGACAAGACATTCTCTTACCTCTTGGCTCTTTTTTCATGTCATTTGAGTGTGGCAAACTGCAGTTTTCCCGAATAGTACCTGTACCCCCAGCATTTAGTTCTCGCAATTATTTAGAGTTATAAAATACTTCTTCATCACGGTTTCCCTTACCACCAGAAATAAAAGTATTGCTGAGACCGTTGCACCATTTTTTATAGTACTGTCTTTTCTTTTTTTTTCTTCGGAGCAGGAACGTCGATTTTATCTCCTTCTTCCAAGTCATGTACACTATTTTCTCTAGGGATGGAAGGTCTATTTTGGAGTTCTACTAGAGATCGAAACATGTGACTGGGAAGATGAAAAATATTAGTCCCTTTTTCATCTCCACTATCTTCGTCCATCACCATACCATCCATCAGGAGGAAATAAAATAATATCGCCTGGGTCCACCCCGGCTTGCAATTCCTCCACAATCTCATCTAACGTCAACCTGTAATACGTAAACAAATTCTAAAAAACCATCACAACGTAGCGATGAGGCCAAAATGCAAACAGTCTAGTTATTTATTACTAAGAATGAATTTCGAACAATAGAGTCAATATACCAATTCAATATTTACAACTCCCAGTGGCACCCACAGGTGACACGGCATATTTCCAACGTTGTATCAAACATTCTTTAAATTATTTTTGTCATAAAATACATTTGTACTTTAGCTTATTTATTCATTTATTCTATACAATAATCAAAAAACAATACTTACGGCTTAGGCATTTTTATTTCACTTTATGTCGCAAGAGATCACACAAACTCAGACTGCTCCAATTCCGCGTGAAACACGAGAATGAATTTGATAAATGGCACGTGGCTAGTGTTGCCAGAAAAAAATAACGAATAGAGTAACTATTTTCCTTTACTATGGTAGTAGTAGAATTTAAAAATAAAATTTCGATGTGGTAGAAAAAAAATACTAAACTTCTGTCACCTACAGGTGACACTGGGAATTGAAGAGTTAAAAGAGCCCTAAGTAATACTGAGAAGGGTCTGAAGATCAACGGAGTTGTCATTAATAACATAAGATACGCAGATGATACTGTATTACTAGCTGACTGTATCGATGACCTCCAAGACCTATTAAATCTTGTTAATAATGCTGGTGAGCAACTGGGCCTAACAATCAACGTCAATAAAACTAAATGGATGACATTTGGACGACTAGATCACTCTGAATCAGTGATACAGTTAAATGGTTGCAATGTCAAAAAGGTGGAAAGATTTTGATACCTCGGCAGTATTCTCACGGAGACTCTTGACCTAGATATAGAGGTTAGATGCAGAAGCAGCAAAAACTGCGTTCATTAAAATGAAATCCTTCTTCTGCAATGACAATACCAGTTTAAAACTAAGGCAGAGAATGTTAAATGTTATGTTTGGTCGGTCTTTCTCTATGGATGTGAAACCTGGACCTTGAAAGTAAATACCATGAACAGGTTAGAGGCTTTTGAAATGTGGCTTCACCGGAGAATGCTCAAGGTCCCATGGATCGACATGATCATCAACACAGAAATTCTCAGGCGGGCTAGAGCAGATAGAGAACTGCTTACATTAATAAAAATCAGGAAAATTTCATACGTGGGTCATATACTTCGAGGGGAGAAGTATCACTTGCTCCATTTAATATTGAAAGGCAAGATAGAGGGTCGCCGAGGGCCTGGTAGGAAACAAATGTCTTGGCTGCGTAATATACGAGAGTGGACCGGCATTAGAAGGGTGGAGGAGCTATTCCGGGCAGCGCAAGACAGAGAGACATTCTCAAGAGTGATCGCCAACGTCGGGGGGACCTGATATGGCACACAAAGAAGAAGCAGTAGTATGTACAATTTGTATGGTTCCATGACCTTTGGCTCGCTGACAATTGATCCCCCGACAGTTGATCCTCCCGACGGTTGATCCGGCGGACAGTTGATCCTACGGACAGTAGACCCGCCGGACATTTGATCCCGCGGACAGTTGATCCGCCGGACAGTTAATCCCCTAAAAGATTAACTGTCCGATTAATTATTTCTTCAAGTAAGTATGCAAAAAGGAAATACGGCAGTAAAACCAAAGTCGATAGGTACCTATACTTATATCTGCAGACGTCTTGAACGAAAATCAAATATTTTTACTAACAATAATTCAGACTTCCCGAAGAAGCATGCGGTAATAACAAAATACGGCATACATATACGTGCAGTCGGTTTACAAAAAAACTGCTAAAGGTTCCTACTTGCATATAATATAACTTATTTTATCTGAATATCACACAAGAGTCCCATCTGTTCCCAACCGTCCATACTGTAGTAGGTTGTCAGCAAAATTAATATTCTAAAATAAATTCCAGGATAAAATTAGACCTGCTCATGGTTACTTCTCAATTAATATATAAAAATGTATATACAATAATCTTGTTTTGGTAACTAATTTTTTAAATTACATTCGAACGCATAACTTTATTACGGAGAAGTGTGCCAAGAGTGCAGCTTGTTGATAATAAGTTTAATAATACAGTTTATTTTGCGAGTATGGGTACCGCCACCCTGGGAACCATATATTGGATTACAAACACCTCATAAGTGGTTCGGTACGTTTGATGACTTAGCAGGGGTGCCCGGGTTCATAAGGGTGAGGTTTGTCCGGGTCTTGGCAGCTGATGTGTCTGTACACCATCTGCGTGGCAGGCCAGATCGGCAGACTACTTGGGGGAGACATTTTGAATCTAGCAGGACTCTCTCGAAATATCGCCTCGGACCGTAGTGGGAGGGATGGATTCATACATCCGTCAATTCTGGACAAACTGACCCCCAGGTTCCTACCCACCCCTCGCACCCTTTTCCTTTCCCAGAACATCCTCGCATTCCTTTCCTAAAAATACCTTGGACACAGGCATACAGTACCCGCAAAAATTAAAGTAATTATTTTCCTCCGGGCCTCCTGTGCGGAGCTAATGTAAAAATAAAAATTTCACTTGCACAGAGTTGTGACAAGCAAAACTTAAACAAATAAAGAAAACTTCTCACTTATTTTTTAATACTTTATAGTATAAAATATAGCAAAAATATTTTATTTGTAAGAAACAAACGGCTTTTACATAATATACAGCGATAAAGATACAAGTGAACTGAAGTCAAGCCATAGAAGTTTCTGATGCTGTTCATTGGAAATGAAGTTTTAATATCTTAAAATTAATTTTGGGTTACAAGAGGTTGGGAGAAGAAGAGGAATATGGGAAAAGGATAGGAGATGCTCCCGATATATTCCATACTGTCATATTAATAATCGATCGTACGTGTTACTTCATATCGATATTTCTTAACCCTTCCAAAATTTGGCATTTTTTTCAGATGGTCAAAATATTTTCGCTTTACAATAAAATGCAAATATTTATAATATTTCTGAGCACATTCAAAAACCAAAAACTGTTTTAGAAAGGTGATGAAATATGCTTTCAAATTGTAGAATTCGAAAAAAAATAATTTTTTTTAATTATAAAATTTTTGCATACAAACATAAAAAGTTTTCAAAATGGCTTACCTTACGTTTTTTCTAATTAAAGTTACTGATAATAAAATTTTTAATAAAAACACATACATATTTTATTAGACAAATGTATAACAAACACATATTGTAACCTCACTTTTTTGTCGCTCTGTGAAAAATAATTTGTAAAGAATTCCCAAGTTTCAAATTCTTTTTTCAATTTGCGATTCAAAACTTTGTGTACATAAAAGTGTACATTTTACTTTTTTGGTGGCTATTTTTTAGATTGCAATATAAAGCGTGGTGTTTTTCTTTTCTAACACCGATAAGAACATATTTCTAACTATGATAGTAAGGGAGATACGGCGTTTTGTATGAGACCTATGTGCGTTGGGACAAATATAGTCTCTTGTGATTAAACGGTTATTACTAAAAATGTCAATGCTGTGAAATTTTGTATTATATTGTGCACATACGAGTACATGAGGAATTGGGGATTTTTTGCACATATGTAGCTATGATATTATTAAAAAAATAGAAAACTTTTATGTTTTTCACTGAAAATAAATAAAAACAATACAATATATGTAGGTATCTACAACGTTAACTAATTTTTACGCAATTAACATCTAATTTTAGAAAACAAGTCTTCTTATAGGTGTGTTGTTTTGTTGGAACGTGTTATTTAAAAAAAAGTTAATTTTTAAACCAAAAAGAAATTCTTCCTGGAATGTGAAATGACATATTTTTACTAAATAATATATATATTTTTTGTTCCTACTAAATATATATATACGTATAATATACTAAAAGTGGCAATATTATAAGGGTATTTCTATTCATCAGGGGTACAATATACATTACGCGAGTAAAGTATAAACTTGAATCTCATTCTGGAATTCATCCCTCTGAAGGAATTTGAAATACAAATAAACCCAACGTAATTAAACCTACAGCCGTGCTATATAATATTATGTTTTGATGTCGATATTGTCAAATTCATGTGTAGGTTCAAGAGGAATAATATGGGAATTCCGACGCAGGAATTCTACTGAAACTAGATTGATTTGTTTGAAATTACACAGTTTCATATTGTTGCCCTACTTCATTGTGTTTTACTACAAAGTGTTTGTTTGTTACAGGTATGACAGAAACATTCACACAGAATAATAACTCATCTTCCCCTGACGACATTAGGGTAAGATTTATCTAATAACTCATTTGTTTAAGGTTAGTAACTTGTAATATAGTGTTTACTGTGTAAACCAATCGAAAAACTTAAAAATATACATATTTTAATAATCGGGGAAAAATTGATTTGGATGATAAAAGTGTAAGGGGTAGATAAAATATTATCTTCTCAGAACTAATTAGATAATCATAAAAAAAACTCACATTGGTTCCGCGCGTCTTCACCCCGCGACAAAACATCCCCCGACAAAATATCTCCGACAAAATATCTCCGACAAAATATCCTACGGACAAAACACCCCCAACAAAATATCTACTAAAACCTAACCTAGCCTAACAAAAATAATACAGACATCCTGTAAAGACAATGAATTATTGTTCAAAAATAGTAAAATGGACAATAATATTGCAGGCAACCTGTAAAAAAAGTTAAATGGATATTACATACGTAGAAGGTTATTTTGTCGGTGGATATTTTGTCGGGGGATGAAAACGAACATTACCCATTAAAAGAACTCCCATTATCAAGCAATGGATTGTGTAGCACTGTCACGAAACTCGTACTGTTAATCGATATTTTAATTGTGTTTCTTGTCTTGGGCCCCTGTCTTTTACATAATATATGAGTACATTGTTTTATTAATTATATCCACTTTGAATAATATCGGTACCTTTTAGATTTTGATTGGAACGTATTTGTTTACTATTATATAACTTACTCGTATATAAAATCCTTAGAAAAATATTGTGTAAAGTTTGGGTTTAACATCAAGATTACATATCTGTCCCGATGATGGACACTGTAACGTTGTCCGAAACGTTGGCTAAAGAATACGGTAGCGTAACACAGCATAATATCCCAAAAACAAATCACCGTAATACTTTTGGCCGGGAAAATCTTAAATCATATCCAATATTTATTTATTTTTAAATTATTTTACTGTGTCGTTTATTTGGAAGTAAAACTGTCCTATAAAGAAAGGCTCGGTTAAAATAGCGTGTTCAAAAGTTAAGTGTAAAATAAGCTACATGATGAAGTGGTTGTAACCATCCTGTACTTTTAGTTATATAGCTAAATACTCTCAATGTACTTCAGTAAACCTGGAGAATAAAAGCGATAAGTAGATTTAATCCGTTAAGATGGCAACACCCTTTCTTAAACCTTTCGGAAAGTTTCACAAGGGCCACAGTTTCGCCTACAAAGTCCAAATGTAATCGCTCGTAATCTAATGACAGGGCGAGGCATCTTAAAACGCTCAATTGGAGACAGAGTACGCAGAAAATGTGTGTGATTTCACCCAGCATCCCAGCCAGATCTATCTTTGGGCAGATTTAAAGGTGAATCAGTATGCCGAAACGCGTATAGGGGATATACGAGAGCAGAATGCTGAGTAGAATCATGAAACTTGCAAGGTAAGTCACTTTGCAAACACCCTCAGAGGCCGAAATGAGCGAGAGTTGGTGCAAGAATAGACTTATGTACTCACGGAATATGCCATTTCAAGCACATAACTTGAACTTCCAGCCAGATTATAAAACGTGATGTTCAACGGTACAAGTGGTACTGGAATTCGGACGTATTTATGTGTACTGCCATCACCAGTTAGAATAATATTTTAAATAAAATAAAATAAAATAAAATAAATGGTTTTAAACCACATAATTATTTATAACACACAATAGTCAACTCGGTTATAACTAATTCTTCAGGACCGTAATAATATAAACTAAGTTAGTGCAGATATGTACATATAACAGTACACAACTGCTAACCCTGTACAAATCACAAGTGCGCCCCACAGTAGAATTTGGCAGCCACCTCTGGTCTGGAGCTCCAAAATACCTGAAAAATACCCTCGACTCTGTGCAGAAACGGGCGGTCCGTTTAATAGATTCCCCCATCTTAGCAGACGGAATGCAATCTTTATAAAAAATATTTCCGCTTTGAAAACCAAGAACTTTTTTTTTTTTTTTAAAGTGAATACCGCACAAGAATCTCAACTGCTCCCGTCTGGAGCCAGTGAGACTATGGCATCCCCAATTGGGGTATGTTGTGAGGATGAAGGTAGTGAGGAGGGGAAGGAGGTGGGGCAAAAGGAAGGTTGGGAAGTACCTGGCTATTCAGATCTGGTCACCAAACACGGCTAAATCCATTTTCAAGCAACGTTTCAATTCTGAATGGTGGTCTTACACCAGGGTGATACTGATAGTATCTTCCACTCTGGAACATGCCGCAAATATACCATACATTATTTTAAATGAATTAATTGTGAAATAACACCAATTAATCAAATAAAATTTATTTGCGCATGCCGGGTGCGAACCCGCGACCTCCGGATTGAGAGTCAAGAGTCTTACCCACTGGACTACGGAGGTCGTCAAAGAGCACAGGCGTCGGATGGAAATGCTATCCTTGTTCTACCGGTGTTACAATGGAAGATGCTGCGAGGAACTAGCATCATTGATCCCTTCGGCACCGGTGCATAGTCGGGAAACACGCCAAACGCGTGCCCAACATTTGTACATGGTTGACATTTGTCACATGAGAACGGGTCGTTTCTGCGACTCGTTCTTGTGTTCAGCAGCTCGGCTGTGGAATGATCTGCCGGCCTCTGTGCTTCCTCCTTCCTATAACATGGGTCTCTTCAAGACCAATGTTCATTCCTCCATCTCCTCAAAAAGACCCTCCACACAGCATCCCAGATGACATAGGCACTGAGGGAAATTATTTTCCTCAGGGCCTTCTGTGTGGAGTTAAAGTTTAAAAAAAATACATATAAAAAAATATATATACACTTCATCAGGTCTAGATCCTGTCGAAAAGGCGCAGAAAACAATTATGAAAATTATTCTCGAACTTCCTCTAACTGCAAACGGTGACCTAATATTCAAAATAAAGAGAGTATTTGATGTTCGACAGATCTACGTAAAAACTATCCTCGTACATCTCTTTAAAAATAAACATGTGCTTTACGAAAAAAAATAAACTTAAGATTTACACGTAACTCCAACAAAGACACGTTGCAAGTTCCAGCACTCTCTTTCATCTACGGTCAGTACGTAGCTTTAGATACTTTGCCACAAAAATATTCAACATTCTCCCAGAAAACATCAAACTGAGTCAAACACAGAGAGAGTTTAAAAAATATGTTAAAATATGTATATATTCTAATGATCGAGCCTATACTGGTACCCTCACCTAAACGCCCAGTCATTGACAGTTGTTATTGTAGTAATAACCTTGCAGTTTTTGTATTGTGTACATGCAAACAATAATGTAAACTAAAATAAAGTTTTTGCTGTATAGAAACCTACATTATACATTTACAAAAAACGAAATAATTATAATGAAATAATTAAAAACACTTTTTAATTAAATGAAGATAATATTAGCGAAACTCAATCGAAAATCTGAGACAGAAAAATTAGAAAAGATATTGGCTCCGCTGGGACTCGAACTCAGGACCCTTTGCTTACATAGCAAGAACTCTACCGATTGAGCTACGGAACCCATATGAAATTCGATCACTTTTAACTGTATCATACTTCGACTAAGAAGCAAAGAGTCCTGGGTTCGAGTCCCAGCGGAGCCAATATCTTTTCTGATTTTTCCGTCTCAGATTTTCGATTGAGTCTCGCTAATATTGTCTTCATTTTATTAAATATTATAATTTGAGATTTTACTCATAAAGTTATAAAATTAAAATAAATAAAAACACTTTGTTTTATCACGATAATCTTTATTTAAAAGTCAACATGTTTCAAGAACGATGTTCTCTTCATCAGGACATTATATAAACTAAATGATCGAACATAGAAAGACAGGCGTGGGTAGAAATGGAAGTAGTGGGGGAGGAGAGAGGTAGAAAGGGGAGGTGCTTAGAAGATCAACAAGGGGAAGGGGGGGGGGGAGAGGTGGAAAGGGGGGTGCTTAGAAGAACAAAGACAAAAATTACAATGGAAATATGTTTAAGACAGGGTTATTCACAAAATTAATTTGATTGTTAATAATATTTAAATTTCTATAGACATTTTTCCTAACTTCTAATATTTCTAAAAGATCTAAGTGAAAACCACTAACTTTAGTGTGTAAAATTTTAAAACCAGTATTTATACCTATCATATGAATGGTTAAATTCAATTAGATTGTTAGCAAATTCCGAATACTTATTGCTATTTAGACATCGACGGCCGGCGTAGTGCAGCGTAAAGGCGCTTGACTAGCATTCCGAAGGTCGCGGGATCGAATCCCGGCGTGGCAAATAAATTTTATTTTTGATTAATTTGTGTATTTCCCAATTTATTAATTAAAAATAATATATAGTATATTTGCGGCACGTTCCAGAGTGGAAGATACTCTCAGTATCGCCCTGGTGTAAGACCACCATTCAGAATTGAAACGTTGCTTGAAATGGCTTCTGCCGTGTTTGGTGACCAGATCTGAATAGCCAGGTACTTCCCCATCTTCCTTTTCCCTATCTCCTTCCCCTCCCCACTGCCTTCAGCCTCACAACATGCCCCAATTGGGGATGCCATAGTCCCACTGGCTCCAGACGGGAGCAGTTGGGACTCTTGTGCGGTATTCATGTAAAAAAAAAAAAAAACTCAAATGTTCCTTTATTGAAGAAATAATTATAATGTCAAGCCATAAATAGCTCTATTCGATATAATAATAATACGTAAGCTTTTTATTATACTTTTGCACACACAAAAGATATCAGGAATTCAAATGATGTTTTTATTCCTTCACGGTTACACGTTTAAAATATATTTCTTGATGAATTTTTTTTCATTTTCTGCTATAATTTTCTAAAAATGTATTGACGGCCTACTTGGTTTAGAGGTTACAAACCTCTGCAATGAATCCGAAGGTCGCGGTTTCAAACCCCAGCTTGCGCAAGTAAAGTTTTCATTTAAATTTATCTGTAATGTAATACTTTCCAGAATGGAAGATTCTCTCAGTAACACCCTGGTGAAAGACCACCATTCAGAAGTGAAACGTTGCTTGAAATATCATTAGTCGTGTTTGGTGACCAAATCTGAACAGCTAGGTACTTTCCCACTATCTTGTTCCCTTCCCCACTACCTTCAGCTTCACAACATACCCCTATTGAGGACACTAGTTCGACTTTCGACTTAGTCTTATTTTCATCGTCGTGTTCATTTATATTTTAAGTTTCAATAAAATTCAACAAACAAGGGTCGGTAATTACTTTGTCTCAAACAAATTTTAATCAATACCTAGATATTTTTTAAAAATGTAAACCATCCTCCCAATTTTTTACACTGTATATTAAAATGAATCAATGTAGGTGTAGGGTATGCAGAAAATGATTAAATATATTCTGGGAAATGTGTAGCGAAAATACAAGATACAAAAAAGAGGTTTTCAGTCAGACAAACAGGTCACATGGACAGCCGAGGACTGTGAATGTGACAACAATTGCTTCTTTCGCGGTCAATTTCATGTGCCAATGTCACGAACGGAGAACCCTAAATACATATTTTTGTTAGAAGATAAAAGTAATTCAACGGAACAATTTGAAATGCTGTAAAGGACAATAAATCTAAAATTGAATTTAAAATTTATCATTTTACTTCACTTTTTTTCCTTTTTCGATCTTCGTTGTTGAAATATTTCAAGAAAAACAAGTGCGTCTTTTACGATGTGCATTTTTAGAGATTTTTTTTTCTGAAAATATAAAAATAAACTAAGTACCTACTATTAAAGAAATTTACAAAAAATGTTAAGTATTCTGAAAGAGCTATCAACGTTATGGTACAACGAAAAATCGTACTTATAGGTCAACAAAACCAGGAGATATAATTTTTGGTAAAAATATTTCGCTTTTCTGAAAAATTAACGTTTTGTCCTTTACAGCTTTTCAAATTTCCGTGATCGATATATATGTACTTTTACATCGTCAAATGAAGAATGAGAAGATTTTTACTATATTTGTTACAAACAAATGTAATAAAACCCATATAATTGAATTAAAAACCTTGTAGACAACCCCTCCCCCTACCCCTACATATTATTATGTATATAAACTGTAGGTTAAGCCGCCGCTAACCGAATTTCTATTGATTTCTTTTATATGAAGTTTTTAAGCTCTTAAAAAATATGTGTTATTTTAGATAATATCCCACGCCAAAACGCAAATTACATGAAATTTTCTCGATAGAAAAAAATCGCAAAATGCTCCGAAAATTATTATTTTCACGTCAGTTTCAGTAATTTTACGAATGAATGAATAAATTCAGTGTTTCTTAAAATGCAGTTTTATACAGCCCCCAAGAGATTTTTGCTCTATTTTAAACGAGTCGCGTGTTATTAAACATTTTCACAATTTTCGCTTCAATTTTACCGTTTTAAGGCTCTGCAACCGGGCCCGAAAAGAAGAAGATGGATAGATACGAAATTACGAATGTACGCTAACATTTACAGCGACAAATCGATGCGAAAATTACGAAAATGTTTAATAAAACACGACTCGTATAAGATAGAGCAAAAATCTCAGGGGCATTATCTTAAACAGCATTTAAAGAAACACTGTGCATTTTTTCATACATATAACTTGTAAAATAACTGAAACAAAGTGTTAATAATAATTTTTGGAGCATACTTTGCGATTTTTTTCTATCTAGGGAATTTCATATAATTTGCGTTTCGGCGCGGGCAATGTCTAGATATTATCTTTAAGAATAACATATATTTTTTTAAGAGCTTTAAAACTTACCGTGTTTAAGGGAAATATGTAATAAATCGGTACAAATCCGGATTGCGGGCCCTTAAGTATTAGAGCGCTATTACATATCTCTCCATCTTCTTCGTTTTTAGCGGGGATACGGCGCCTTAAGAACCAGTCTGGAGATGCCTTTAACGAGCTGAAACCGGTTACGGTCAAATAAATTAAAGTGTAAATAAGTTTCACATTTGTTTTATTATAATCTGTTGGTAGTAGTCTCTTAGTATCTAGTTTTAATACAATTGTCTTACTTTTTTCGTAAAGAAATATACTTTCATTTCTATTACAGAAACAAAAAAGTACATTGGTCTCAGAATTGAAGCAATACCTATTATACAAAAAGGCAATACACGACAATAATTTCTACCTGAAGGGTAAAACGTGAGGATAGTGAACCACGCAACGCAAGCAACCTGAACCAGCGAATAATCAAGAATAATATTCGAATTTTTGCCTTTCTGTCAGCAGCTGGTAGAAGGCACTAGAGTACCAGTAATGCCATACTAAAAATTATTTTTTTTGGCTGTTGTGTGTTGTGCGTAGGTACTGTCCACAGTACAATGAGTAATGACCAGGTGACGAGTGATGTGTATAAGTATGTGTGTGGATGTGTTTGTAGGCGTGAGAAGTGAAACGATATGTTTATGTCATTGACATCCTGCTCTGTTGAAAAATGGGCAGTGAATTCGAAAAAATGTCGATGTAGAGTTTAGGAAAATAATCCTGAAGGTATAAAACGCACGTTTAAATCAGTAACACACGTACAGCCTTACTAAAAAAAACCACAGCACGGTCGATAACCTGTGTTGCTGCAGCAACATGAATAAAACCAAAATACACTAAAACACGATAACATTACTAATAAGATTTGATCTTAAAATGTATTTTAAAACTGGCAACAATACAATTTTTCATAGTGTACATAATTTAATTGATTGATTGTTTTCCTACAGAACCGCTAGATGGCCTTCGCATTCGTCATTCGCGTTGAAACCGCCAAAAAAAACTCACTCCGCTGGTGTGTGTGAAATATTACACAAATCTGATCGGAATATCTATTGACTAATTCACCATTACATTCGCATAATTGATATATTTACCGTGTTTTTTGTGGTTTTCAATAAATTTTCGTCAAGTTATAATAACCATAATCATACTTTGAAAATTGAAATTTCAATAAGTATTTTATGTAAAACATGAAAATTCAAATTTACATTTAAAGGATTTTATTTTATGAGAATTTCATAAAAGTGGTAATTTTTTAAAAATATTAATATCTAATTCATGTGTTCCTAAACGTATCAATGAAATTAACGTCTTTAGAGTTGCAAGAAATCTGTTATAAAAGTCGGTATTATTTTTTTAGGTTAGTTTTGTGGCAATAACAAAACTTTGAAATTTTTTATCATTTTTTTATTATATGCACGAGGAAAAAGTGAGGTGACAGTTTCGTTCCAAATTCATTATATAAAAGGTCCGTATTTTTTAAATTTGGTTTTTTTATAAATTTTTGTACACCTTCATCAAATATGTTTTGGTAAAAAAAAATACATTTTTTTTCGCGTTTGAATCTTAATATATGGCAGTTTTTAAAAACTAAAGTGTATTTCAATTACACAAATCTAAAAGGTGATTTTATCTAGTTTTCATAATTGGTATTTGTTTTTACGACACCTTCAAAAATAAGAAATATATAGAACATTCAAAATACTTTGGAAAAATTTCAAATTTTGTTCAGATATATATATATATTTTTTTTTATTTCTTTTTATTGAGGAAACAAACAGTCATACAGAAAGATGATTATAACAATAAAATTCATATGTTGTAGACCAATTAAGTTCCATTATGTTAAAAAATATTGGTTTAGTATTTTTACCTACTCAACTTATTAAATGACAAAGAAAAAAATAAACATAATAAAGGAAAGAAGAACATAAAAAAGAACATAAAACATAATATAGAAAAACGTAAAATTATTAACAAACATAGTTATATGGTTATACTATTTACTATGGTTGATAATAATATAATTTTCACAAAAAAGAGAAAGAAAAGTATTTTAAGTTATTAATTTATTAAGCTGCATTTTATATGATTTCAAGTCATGGTTGAAAATGTCTACATCTCGTAAGGCATTGCTAAAACAGAATATAAATAAATATCATTACTAAAACAGAGATAAACTACCCTTTCAGGCCGTGTAAACCAAGTGTATTTTTTTCCATGGACAATTTTTTTTTAATTAGTAATGTTTTCACATCCGAGGCCGTTTGTCAATTGAATAAAATTTTCACTGGGTTTTTTAGTAAGGCTGGTAGTGTTTTTAACCGTTTAACGCCAGGAGACCGTATTTGTCCCAGCTCATATAGGTCTCATAGAAATCGTTGTGTCTCCCTTACTACCAAAGTGAGAAATATGATCTGAAGTGTATTGGAAAGAAAAAAACAACATCCGCGCTATATATTCAAATCTAAAAATTAACCACAAAATAATTAAAATGTAATTTGAAAAAAATTATGAAACTTTATGAATAATACTTTTTTGTTTAAAACCACGAGATTTATTAATTTATGAACCGACCGGTTTCATTTTACTTAAGCATCTTCAGGGTACAAATTAATACTGGTATTTATTAATTTGTACCCTGAAGATGCTTAAGTAAAGCGAAACTGGTCGGTTCATAAATTAATAAATCTCGTGGTTTTAAACAAAAAAGTATTTTATTTTATTAAACATGTCAAAACACAAAGTGATTGCTTTCTACAATAAAACTTTATGAATTTTAAAGGAATTATTTTTACATGAATGCAGTTATTGAACTGCGGATATTGCTTATAAATAAATCATGAATACTATTCTTGTTATTATTTCTCGTTTGGTTTAATTCAAATAAATTTGTTTGCTGAGAAAACTGTTTTTGCCACATAATGATTCTTTGATTGAAGAGGTGCTTGATTATAATATTTCATTTAATTAATTAAAGACAATGTAAGCGAAATTCAATCGAAAATCTGGAGACAGAAAAATCAGAAAAAGATATTGACACCTTTGGGACTCGAACCCAGGACTAGGGATGTGACTTTTACATAAATAATCGATTCTTTTTCTTAGCATGAAAAATCGATTTATAAATAATCTATTTTTCTTAAAAATTTGTTATAATAATCGATTTTCCCCAAATTTGTCAAATTAAAATAAACGCGTCAAATATCTTTAATCACAGTTTTATTAATTAAAACATATTCAACAAAAATTATAAGAAAAATTATTATAAGCAATAATTATCAGCCTGAAACACTCATCCACATTGAAAAATCTTCGGAGAAAAGATACATGACGCCAACGGGACGCCAACGGGACGATGACGCCAACGGGTTGTTTTCAGGTGGAAAAAATATAATAAGCAGTAATTTTTGAATGAAACACTAGTATATATTGAATCATTTGGCGGGTATAAGATAAGCCGCCATAGCTCAATTGGGAGAGCAGCTGACCGGCAATCAGAAGGGCACGGGTTCATGTCCCGTTGGCGTCAATATACAATGAGGTTACAATAACGTTTATCATTCATATCTAATAAAATTTATCTGTACCCGAGAAGCATACGGATGCACGTCGAAAAAGGTTAATGTTCAGGAGAGCCTCATAACTTTTTCGGATATCCATGCTGATAGATAACAAAAAAGTAATTATTAAATCAATTAGTTTTGTTTTAAAAACGAACAAATAAAACGAAATATTTTAAATGTAAAGCTTTTAAAAATATTTAAAAAAAACGTTGACTTGAGTCAAACTAAAACACGGACTTGAGTCCTTCTGCTTCAAAATGAAGTGGAATATTTTGTTATGACATGTGGTGACATCATGAAAGGATCAATGTTTCAAAATTGTTTACTTCCATAGAAAGCGTAGTAATGTATAATTTGAGTCATAATACTCAAAATGCAACTAAATCATAGAGATGCAAGTCCATGTACATCTTTCTACTTCTAAGATAGTTGTTGCATCAAAGGTAGTTGCATCCATATACATTTTTGAAATTCCTATTTTTCTTCATGATAGGACCTGTATCTTTCTGCCACTGATAAACATGATAATTTTTTTTTTTAAAGAAAGACAAACATTTCCGGGTTACGAATAACCCAACAATGTTTGAAAATTTCCTACTACCACCACAGAAAGCTGAAAATGTTGCTTGTGTTGTGTTGGAGGACTTAGTCAGTCGAGGAATCGAACACGCGACGCTCGGGTGGGACACAAGCGCTATGCCCACTCAACCACCGACCGGTCAAAATTTTATTTACTTTACTTCAAGTGTGAAGCTACTGAAGTAAATTACTTCAAGTGTGGTTTCATTTACTTCAAGTGTGAAAATTTTATTTTATAGTGTGTTTTCATTTGCATCAAAAACTTATTTCTTCAAATTTTGGACTTGCATCCGTATGCTTCTCTGGTAGAGATATGTGTTTATTTATTTTTTTCATTACCGTCATTACCAAGAACTTTAATTTATTTTTATTTTATTTAGTTTGCATTCAAAAATTTATATTAAAAAAAATTACATGTTTATTTCTAACAATAAAATTTGTCTACTTTCAAAAGCAGGTCTGACGACCTCCGTAGTCCAGTGGGTAAGACTCTTGACTCACAATCCGGAGGTCGCGGGTTCGAACCAGGCATGCGCAATTAATTTGTGTTATTTCACAATTAATTCATTTAAAATAATATATAGTATATTCCAGAGTGGAAGATACCATTAGTATCGCCCTGGTGTAAGACCACCATTCAGAATTGAAACGTTGCTTGAAAATGGCTTTAGCCGTGTTTGGTGACCAGATCTGATTAGCCAGGTACTTCCCAACCTTCCTCTTCCCCACCTACTTCCCCTCCCCACTATCTTTAGCCTCACAACATACCCCAATTGGGGATGCCATAGTCTCACTGGCTCCAGACGGGAGCAGTTGATATTCTTGTGCGGTATTCACTGTAAAAAAAAAAATAAAGTTCTTGGTTTTCAAAGCGGAAATATTTTCATCTACTGACAAAATATGCCCGAATTTTAAAGGGGTTTCACAATGAAAAGCTGCCCCTAAAACCACGTAGTTTCCACCTTCGTAACGCTGCGACCTCTGAATGAATTCAAATTAGCGCGTTAGTTAAAATTTAAATACATTTCCAAGAAGCACGAGCACGTTCCCGGAATGGTGGCTTTCGCTTACGTGAGTGACCGGTAAGGGAATTTAGAAGCTCGTTTGCAACTTTACTTGGACATGGTTGTTTAGAACTGCAGAACTGTGCACGGCGACTCCTGGCAGTCCGGGCCACACTTTCAAAGAGTTTCGTGACCACGGAGTCGTGATACCGATAGAGACCCCGCTAATGCTTGTAACTGTATTAGGGACGAGAGGGTAGGTATATTGTAAATACGCCTATATGCATAAAAAGTGAGTGAGAAATAAGCGCATTAAAACAAACGCATTTCCGGGCATTCGGTTCTGGAATCGGTCAAGTTTATTAAAAAAAAATATACCTCCGAAACGTAAAAAAACTGCTTACTAGCTGAAAGCCAATGAATCTACGTGTATTTCATAGTTTACCCCATATTTTTTTAGTTTTATCTAAAAAATATAAAAAAATTGAAAATTTTTTAGATTTAGCGATTTAAATTTTTTTTTGTGGTTTTAATTTAAAACGCGTCTACACATAAATATACTGTACGATACAAACCATTTTCCATTATCTAGAATATTCCATGACAGGAACATTAGTGACGTGTTTTGGTAGTCGACGGAAGCTAAATCAAGCTTCTGAATTACCATTAGCTGATTTCGGGTAGTTTTAAATAAATCCATTTTATATAATATATTTATATCTTTATTCACCTACCTACAGATACTCAAATTTGGATAGCTACCGCTCAATGACATTAGTGGTGCTACCCAAATTTGAGTAGCTATCGTTTGATGGCATTAGCGGTGCTAGCCAAATTTGAGTAGCTATCGGTTAATGGCATTAGTGGTGCTAGCCATATTTGAGTAGCTATCGGTTAATGGCATTAGCGGTGCTAGCCAAATTTGAGTAGCTATCGCTCAATGGCATTGGACTCCCCACCATACGAAAGAAGAAGAATGGCATTAGTGGTTCTAGCCAAATTTGGGTAGTTCGCGCTCAATGACATCAGTGGTGCTACTCGAATTTGGGTAGTTATCGCTCAATGGCATAAGCTTAAGCTGTGCTACCCAAATTTGGGTAGCTATCGTTCAATGGTATGAGCAGTGCTACCCAAAATTTGTGCTATGTTTGTATCGCTCAATGGTATTAGCGGTGTTACCCAAATATAAGTAGCTATCACTCAAAGGTATATAGAGTGGATATCAGGCTCGGTCTTTAGAGATGCATTGAGGGCCGGATACTACGCACGACTCGGGGCACGTCGTTGAGGCTCTGAAAAACAGTTAAATATTGTTGCCGATATCCTATAAGACGCTATTGAATCAATAAAATATTATATTTATGTCAAAATCAGAACAAGAATTCGTTTTTTTTTTAGATATATTCAAATAGTAGTTCTCTTCAAAACCAGTCATTAAAAATGCCACCATCTTGAAACCGGAACCGGCAACGAATGGTCAAGTTAAAAATTGTATTCACTTTACTTCGGTTCTGGCGACGCAATACATTGTGTTAGTGCTTTTTATGTTGAAAAAAGGTCGAATCAATTTGAAACATATATAAATGTTAATTAAATTAAATTGACAAGTACATTCCATCTACCATGGGATACACATGTCAAAGATATATACTCAACATCACAAATACTTCACTTTACGATTCTGCCAAAGTACAGCATCACTATTGCCATTCCACTTTCTACCATTAATAATTCAACACTCCTCACTCCTCACACACCAATACTAAACAAGTCTTTAATTCCGATATACACCAGCACAAAGCACGATCACAAAATCAAATACACCTATCGTCATCTACCCACACGACTAAATTTCGAATTAACTCCCTAGTGCCTCCGTTCACGGAGATGCTTACAAGATACTCGATCCTCGTGCGCGTATCATACGCGCCGATCGTAAGTACCCCCCGTACGATTTTGCTGGTGCCCGTTCACGGCGCTACGCGGTGGCTGTCGGTTTCCAATCAGTATCACGATACCGACAGTCCTGATCGCGCGCGACGGTCGCATCATTTGTGTCTGATACTTATTCGTTTGACGTTTGACAGAAATGGCGTCGGAACATGAAAGTAATATTAGATTTGTTCTGAAAGTGGAAAAAATGCATGTTTATATAACTATACGTTACCACAATACGTAAGAAAAGATTTAGTGGAGAAGGCATGGATTGATGTTGGAAAAAAAGTCATATGATATCGCTTGACTGCGTGTTAACTCCACGGCTGCACGTGAAAAATGATCAAGTTCAGTATATTTCGGATAGCGCCGTGTACGGAGACTAGCATTAAAAATTGGTATATCAGCAGGGTACTTGTGGTTTCGTCACAATTACGTAGATTGTAAGTTTCTCCATGAACGGAGGGCCTTACAATACGGCGCAAATACGCAATACAACGCATTACCTAATGATCTAAAACTTCCAGCATCAAACAAAAAAAAACATTGGCAACTCAAAAAACTTATTTTATTTCGAAATATTTTTTTTTTTTTTTTATTTATTTATCTATAATAAAATATGTTTACAATGGTTTTATTTGTATGCCTGTCTCACTAGGGTATACCTGTGTCGAGACAGGCGTACAGGTATATAAATGAATATAGTAATTACAAGGATATTTCAGGTAAAATACATATTATGAATAGAATTAAAACAGAAGGGTGATTGGAAGGGTAATAAATCTTTTAAAGAGAGTTATTTTATAAATGTTGGAGATGGAGTAATGAAATCAATTCTGCCTAGTCTATTTATAGGTTAAATTTGACAGGATTCCATTATTTTCATTTGTTTTATATGGGTTAGGTTGTATGTGAATAGTTATTTATGTCTATGTGTGATTTATTTTACAGATATTTGTGATAGTGTGGCGTCCAATACTTATAATCCATTTTTTAATATCTTGTTTGAATTTTGTAAAGGAGTCACTTTGTCTGATCGTAGTTGGTAGTGTATTGTATAGTTTGCAAGCTATGTATTTAGAGTGTCTTTGCCCGAAGGTGGTTTTGAAAAAAGGAGTTTGGAGAAGTTCGTTGTTTTTGGCTCGGGTATTGTGTATTGTTTGTGTAGCTTTGTATGGTGTTTTATTGTTTTTGTGTAAATTAAGTAATATGGATCTTGAGTAGAGCTGTTTTATGTCCATAACGTTGAAGGAATTGAAGATAGTATCAGTGCTGGTAGTAAGCGGCATTTTAAGAATTATTTTTATGATTAGTTTTTGTGCTTTCATGATGGGATCAAGGGCATTGGAATATGCATTACCCCAGGCTAGAATTCCGTATTCGATGTGAGATTGGCACAATGAGTAATATACTGTTTTTAAAAGTTTTAGGTGAAGGAAATTGCGTGTTTGTTTGAAAAAGTATATAGATTTTCGGATTTTGTTTGTAGTATTATGTATATGTTGCTTCCAATTCAGGTGTGTATCGAAGGTTACTCCTAAATATTTGATAATGTTTACTTGCTCTAGGCATGGGCAGTCACAGTTTCGGTTTAGAGATGAATTTTTACATTTGTGTATTTTTAATGGCGGGGCTGGGTTTGACTTTGGGATATTGGTGAGACTAGACAGTAAGTATTTGGTTTTCTGTACATTTAGAGTTAATATGTTCGAGTCAAGCCAATATTTTACCTGTTGAATTCCTTCCTCCGCTTTGGAATATGCGGTAAGCCAATCTTTTGCTTGGAAGAGTAGGACAGTGTCATCGGCGAAACTGACAATAGTGGCATCGATATCTAGGTTGCATAACTCGTTAATATATATTAGGAAGAGCGTTGGACCTATAACACTGCCTTGAGGGACCCCGTAACTAATGGGCAAATTCTGGCTCTTTGTGGTATTGAGTTTAACGCATTGGGATCTGTCAGATAAGAAGCTGGAGAGGAGGCCTAATTCTTTGTTCCTAATACCTATATTAAACATTTTGCGTTTTAGTTTGCTGTGTGAGATTGTATCAAATGCTTTACATAGGTCGAGAAATACAGATAGACATTTCAAGCCCTTATCCAGGTGGCCAGAAATATGGTCAGTGACCGTGGCTATAGCATCATTGGTGCTTTTATGTTTTCTGAATCCAAATTGCCGCGGCGATATTAAGTTATTGGTTTCCAGATATTCCATGAGACTATTATTGACGATCTTTTCGAATACTTTTGAGAGGGAATTTAGCAACGTAATAGGACGATAATTACTAATATCAAGTTTGGAGCCAGTTTTAAAAATAGGGATAATGAGACCTTGTTTTAGAATGGTGGGAAATACCCCTTGGCGGATGCTAATATTAAGTAGATGCGTTAATGGTTGAAGTATACCAGGGGCAATTTTTTTAAGAACATTGTTAGATATTTCATCAATGCCGGTTGATGAAGAGTTTTTGAGCGAGTTTATTACTCTAGAAACTTCTTTCTCTGTAATCGTTTTAAGAACAAAGCGGGTTGGGAAATCATCATTGGTCGCGTGGTCATTTGGACCAAGCGTATCGTTATTTATTTGGATTTTTTTTGCTAGTTCCGGACCTATGTTTGTGAAGTACTGGTTTATGTAATTGACAATTGTGTTGGGGTTCGATGTAAAGTCTACAGTGATATCTTTGATATTGAGAGAGTTTAAGGTGTCGGTGGCTTTATTTGAATTGGTAGCTTCCTTGAGGACTTTCCATATTTTTTTAGGGTCATTGTTGCATTCGGAAATTTTTTTGTTGTAATATAGATTTTTGGCTTTCCTAATGACTTGTGTGCAGATATTACGGTATCTTTTGTAGAAATTATGGAGTGTGATATCATATGGGTTTGTGGCACATTTTTTGTGTATGGAATTGCGTTTCCGAATGCAGTTGATTATAGTATGGTTTATCCAAGGTTTGAGAGGTTTGATCGCTTTAGGAATGGTGTTTGTGGTGATTTTGGTGTTTTGGACAAGGATATCTTGTAGGTAGGTAGAAAAGTAGTTCCAGGCCTCCTCTATGTTAGTTTTGTTATAGAGTGTGTCCCACGATTTGGAGTTAATCGTTTTGTTAAGATTGTCATAGTTAATTGTTTTCTTCGTTGTTTTAGTTGGAGGTTTGCTTTGTACGTTGTGTTTGGAACTCATTGTGAAAGAGGTAGCGTAGTGATCTGTGACTGATGACATGTGGATTTCGGAGGTGTATTGGTTGGTTGATTTAACCATAATATGGTCGATGCAGGAGGAGGAGTTTGGCGTACATCGTGTTGCTGAATTTATTGTGCTTTCCATTCCGTGGAACATCAGTGTGTTTAGATAGTCTTGGCATTGGGGATGTTCGTTGTTTTTTAAAATGTTAATGTTAAGATCCCCCATTAGAATTAAGTTCTTTATTATGTGTAGATCCGTGAGATAGCAGTTTATGTCGCGCAAAAATGAGGAGATGTTAGGTTGAGAAGGAGAGCGGTAAAGTGCAATGATACATGTGTTGACATTGTACGTTATTTGAAGACAGTTTGAGTTAGTAATATAAATTTCTTTGACATTAAATGAGTTAAGAGTGTTGTTTAATGTATATGCTACTATGCCATCGTTTTGTCTGTAGTGATTTGAGGTTTGATGGTGGGTATAGTTGGGGATGTTTTTAGGAGTATAGTAAGGTGTTAGCCAACATTCTGTCAGGATAATTAATTATTGAGTTTGGATATATTGATTTTGGTCGTTCTGGAATCCAATAATTGAAGTTTTGATTCTACGCAAATTATACGATCCACTATCATTCCAACATCCCTGTTTGTGGTCGAATACCGTGACCACCTCCTTACAAGTCAACAAGCGTGCAAGAAATGCACCACGGGGGAAAATGCATGTTTAAAGGGCACAGCGGTAACGTAACAAGAAGACGATTTCAAGAGACAAGAGCCAAAACTTGGTGCAAGCCCTGTCGCCCTGGGAGACGAATATTAAATTACTGGGAATCCGAAATGATCGCATATTGGCATGGCATCCTGAGCACCTGGTACCAGACCTGGTATTAGGTCTGCACCTGGGCTGGTCGGTGAAGCGTTACTTTATTATTTACTGTTTTGTTTTGCGACAAGGGACCAACTGCAAGAAGGTGGTTTGCTTTCTTCCTAAACCACCAACAGGGTACCTAGAGAGATTGGATTTTAAATTCAATTTTAAATAATAAATACAGTCAAATTATTAATTTTTAATAGGATACTGTGCGCGTCGATAGTACCGAAAGTTTCTAAAAACATGCAATTTTACTCTTCATTATTATCAATATTACATATACCAAGTTAACTAGCTTTTTTCTGCAGCTTCGATCACGTCAGGGCGAAATTACCCTATATGATTTTTTTCCATGGGAACGAAATGTTTTTTTTGGCTGAAAAGTATCCTTTATAAATTTCCAGTTCCTCAATCATCCCTATGAGAATAATCATATCGGTCGGTCACTCCATTATCCATTTACATTCTTGCTTATTGCTTACTTGTTCATTGATTGTTTAATTATTCTGGCGCCCATAAAATTATCTTAAATATCATTCCCACTTATCATTCAAGTTTCACATGCGACATTGAATTTGACTGTCGGAAATCGACTTCTTGTTTCCGACTAATATAAGATTATATTATTTAGAGAATTAGTCATTCTATTAATTTAGCCACTTTATTTTGTACAATAGTAGATTCAATAAATCTTCATATTTATCGTTCTGATTTTTATTTCTAGTAGATTGAAATTTTGTACATCATACTCTGATTTTACATAATATGACATCTTTCACACATTACACACTATTTTAAATTGCTATTAAATTCACAATACTATTTTAAAAAGGTTGCACATTTTAACTTGAAAGACGGACAAACAAACGAACACACAAAGACACTTTTATATTTATAATTACTATTATTAGTTAGGATTAGTTGCAAAAGTAGAGTTAATACCGAATATGTAAATAGTTCAATTTGAGGCCTGAAGATTTTTTTTTCAATTACCTTAAATTTGATACCTTAAAAGAGCTTAGAAATCTACAGAAATAGGTTTAAATCTGAAATTATCAATAGTTATTTACGTTTTTACATTTTTAGTTATTTATGATATCGCGGACTGTGAAATTAAAAGGTTTCTGACTTTTTGGATATGTCTTAAAAGTTCAGTTAAGCTCTAAATTCTGTCGAGTCTGTGATCATTTTTAAATCATGTGGGAGTTTATTCCAGGCTTTAGGACCCGACACTCCGAAAGCACGCTCACCGAACTTAGTATCTGATGTGTGCTTTGGTTCCTTCAACCCTGCTAACACTAAGATTGACTGTCCTGAAATGACATTTTCAGAAATATTCAATTCCGATAAGTAAGCCGGTGCCATTCTGTTAAATATTGGGCTAGAAACATAAATTGAAATAGGACAGTATCTTGCGTATAGATTTAAATTTAAATAAAAGTCCACAAGCATCACTTTGCAATAAAAAATAAACTAAAATCCTAACAATTGTTGTGTTTTTTTTTTTAATGTCAATACCGCACACAAGTCTCAACTGCTCCCAAACGCCTGGAGCCAGTAAGACTATAGCATCTCTAAATGAGGTTCTTGTATGTTGTGAGGTCGACGGAAGTAGGAGATTTTTTTATTTATTATGAATGTCTCACAAGAGTCCCAGCTGCTCCCGTCTGGAGCTAGTGAGACCAGTGAGGCATCCCCAATTGGGGTATGTTGTGAGGCTGAAGGTAGTGGGGAGGGGAATGAGATGGGGAAGACAAAGGTGAAGAAAACGAAGTGCCTGGCTATTCTCACCCATCATACTATGGTCACCAAACATGACTAACCTTTCAATTCTGAATTGTGGTCTTTCATCAGGACGATACTGAGAGTATCTTCCACTCTGGAACGTGCCGCAAATATACTATACATTATTTTAAATGCGGTATCTGGTTATTCAGATCAGGTCAAACACGGCTAAAGCCATTTTGAGCAACGTTTCAATTCAGAGTGGTGGTCTTACCCCAGGGCGATACTGAGTATATCTTCCACTCTGCAACAAATATACCTTATTTCATTTTAAATGATTAACTTTTGAAATTACACAATTCAATCGCCGGAATATGAAATTCGACCTTCGGATTGCTAGACGAGAGTCTTATCTCTCGACATGAATAAACAATTTCGATAAGTAAGCTGGAGCCATTCCGTATTACACCAAGTATTTTGAGAAGAAAATGTTTTGGACTTGGACTAGGACATTGAAATTAAGCGTGTGGACAGATAAAAAAAAAAATGAAAATCCGAAAGCCTCACACATTTTCATTAAAAATAAATTAAAAACCTACCCCTGTTGTAAAACGAAGAGCGGTGTAAGGCGAATAAATGATTTATTTTTTATAAATTAGTAGAACAATTTTCTCATAAAGTTCTTGGCATCTCGATTCCCACAATCAAAACAATGGTTAACTCGTTTATACAGTTGATGAAATAAGATGAGTATTATCATTTTACTTTCGTTCAAAAATATAACTGTATTTACACTGCCAAAGTTGAAGTTGAATCACGTCTTGCGAAGTAACTTTGTTGCAATTTGATTTCAGCGTTCAACTTTCCACATCTAACTTCACTGCGGATATTGCTTATAAATAAATCATGAATACTATTCTTGTTATTATTTCTCGTTCGGTTTAATTCAAATAAATTTGTTTGCTGAGAAAATATGTTTTGCCACATAATTATTATTTGATTGAAGAGGTGCTTGATTATAATATTTCATTTAATTAATTAAAGACAATATTAGCGAAATTCAATCGAAAATCTGGAGACAGAAAAATCAGAAAAAGATATTGACACCTTTGGGACTCGAACCCAGACTCAGACTGTGACTTTTACGTAAATAATCGATTCTTTTTCTTAGCATGAAAAATCGATTTATAAATAATCTATTTTTCTTAAAAAATTGTTATAATAATCGATGTTTCCCCAAATTTGTCAAATTAAAATAAATGAGTCAAATATCTTTAATCACAGTTTTATTAATTAAAACATATTCGACAAAAATTATAAGTTTTAGATTATTTTAAATCCGAAATTAAAAGATTTTAAAAATAATTAACAAAAATTGAAAATTGTTCGTTGACTCTGTTGACTTCATCTAGTGACAAGTTTGATTATAAACTTCAACTAAACTGCTTTCAAAGCATAAAAGAAATGTTATCGTTGACGCACAACGTGGCGTTTGTCATGTTTTGTTTATAAACATCATAGAGGTTCGCGCTCCGGATTCCGGACTTATGACTAAGCGTAGCAGGGCAGCGATTGAAAATAATCGATTATTAGTTAATCGATTTCTTAGAAACGTAAAATCGCTGCATAAAATCTATTTTTGTTGGAGAAAAATCGATTTTTTTCATAACCTCTTATTATTTCACGTCCTTACCCAGGACCTTCTGCTTTCATGGCAACGGCTCTACCAACTGAGTTAAGGTATATACTATACACACTTTTAACCGTATTTAGTTCTTAGTCGAAGTATGATAACGAAGGTTAAAAGTGACTGAATTGGGTAACACCTTAGCTCTGTTGCCATGAAAGCAGAAGGTCGTGGATTCGAGTTTCAGAGGTGCCAATATATTTTTCCGATTTTTCTGTCTCCAGATTTTCGATTGAGTTTCGCTAATATTGTCTTCATTTATTTAAATATTACAATTTGAGCTTTTACTCATAAAATTAAAAATAAATATTATGTTTTTTTTCAAAGCTAGATGGTAGTCGTTTCAAAAAAATGTCTAGAGAAGTTAAAATAAATATATCTTTGGCGGAAATTTGAAATAATGTAAAGGAGAATAATCCAAAAATGAGTTAAATGTGTGATTTTTCTCTGTTTTTCATCTCTTTTGATCTGCGTCGTCGAATTATTTCTAGGAAAATAAGGTGTCTTTTGAGACGGTTCTTTAAGAGGATTTTTTCTCTGAAAAATTAAAAATATTATATGCTGTTATTAAAGAAATTTACAAATAATGTTATATATTAAATGTTTCTGTGTAATAAAAAATCGTAATTACAGGTCTAGAAATACAGGCGATTTGATTTTTTGAACCAGAAAAAAATCTTTTCGCTCTCCTTAACAATTAAAATTTTGTACTTTACAGCTTTTCAAATGTTCGTGATCTATATTTATCGAATTGCATAAGCGAGAGCGGTAAAATTGTTTTTAAATGGCTGCCTGCAAATACGAATTCATAAATCTGATAACAGCATAATTTATGTAGATATATCTGGGTTTGATCATGTAGAGCGAATGGAAGAAGTGAACCAAAAACTTTTGAGTCGGGCCATGTCAAGAGTCAGAATAACAGGAAGCTATGTATGACACAATGTATGAATGTGAATGAAGCAAGGAGTGTCTACCAGACTGAGTTGATTGGCTGTCCATCCTCCTTGCCTACCCCAGGAAACAACGTGATGGTTAGTTATTTAATAGGTTACTGACCTATACAACCATGGAAGTACCATCATTTTTTCTTTATGTATTTGCGATTTAATTTTTTCGGATTTTGAACCCAATACCTTTGGATCCGAAGTTGTCTTTTTTAACATTAATTCCACACAGGCCTATGTCATCTGGGATGCTGTGTGGAGGGTTTTTTTGAGGAGAAGAAGGAATGAACATTGGTTTTGAAGAGACCCATATTGTAAGAAGAAGGAAACACAGAGGCCGGCAAATCATTCCACAACCGAGCTGTTGAACATAAGAACGAGTCGAAGAAACGACCCGTTCTCATGTGATAAATGTCTACCGTGTACAAATGTTGGGCACGCATTTGGCGTGTTTCCCGACTATGCACCGGTGCCAAAGGGATCAATCATGCTAGTTTCTCGGAGCATCTTCCATTGCAATACCGGTAGAACAAGAAAAGCATTCCCGCCCGACGCCTGTGCTCTTAGTCGTAATATTTCGCAATTGGAACTAATATTTATTGATTGCTCATGTCCATTGTTTAAGACGCCATAACATGTTTCACCTGAATATATTTAAAAATAATATCGCCTATTTTAGCCCTCTGGCCCAGTTGTGTCGACTATGTAATAAGTTAGAGTGTGCAGAAGAAGGCATTTTCTTCGATGGGGTTCCGAAAAAACGTTCTGCTGTTGCTAAAAATAATATAAGTATTACAGCATTACTTTTGTCTCTATTTGTGTCTTTTTGTATTATTATCGTGAACTTTTACATCATTTTATTTTTGTATTCAAATCTTTATTTAGCTACATGCAAATGTATCATTTGTCAAAGAATATTTTTGAAATTGTATGTAATGTGCCTGTTTTTATTTTAACTTAGTTTTTATAACTGGATCGTTCTAACGTACGAGTAAGTGAGAACATATGATAAAATAATATTCAAGTATAAAAAAATAGAAAAAACTCATACTTTGTATGAAAGGTTACTTTTCAACTTACCTAACTATTTTTATATTTCTTTGGGAAGTGAATGACAATTCTTAATTTTTCTTAGATATTTTTCTTTTTATTACCAATGCACCAATAATATTATAGAAAATTAGATTCTTTTTCAAAATAATATATTAAAAAATATTTAGGTTATTATCAAAATTGGGTAATGATCAAATTCTATTTAAAAATGCCTTATTAAAACACGGAAAATTTGTTCGCTTTTGGGAACAGCTCATAAAGGTCTCACAGAAATAGTTGTGTCTGCTTTACTGGTGAGAATTTTATTTTTTTATTAATTCTATAACAGATTATTATCCAATTACCGTACAATTTTCTCATTTTGACAGTCTTTTAACACCTAGGAAGATGATTATTACACAAAAAAATCTTAAGGCTATCTAAAGAAGAGTTATATATATATATATCTAGTGTTTCCGATATTTCGTTCAACAGCACCATTCCTCTTGTCATGCTATGCTGTGCTAGAACATCTGTTCTGCCGTATGGTATTTATATATGTGATCTAAACGGTGTTAGAAAGAGAAGACACCAAGCTTTATATTAAAAAATTAAAATTTACGCCTCTATGAAGCCAAAGTTTCCAACCATAATTTTTTTAATTTTTTTTTTTTCGTTTTTTTTTTTTACATGAAAAGACAAAAAATGAGGTAACGATAACGTTTATAATACATTTGTTAAATGAAATGTGTTTTTATTCTTTTTCGTATTCAGTAATTTTAGATAGTTATTTCAAAAATTATACGTTTATTTCTAATAATAAAAATTGAAAGCATATTTCATCAACTTAAAAAACAGATTTTAGTTTTCGGATAAGTTTAGAAATATTAAATTTATTTGCATTTTATTGCAAAGCGGAAGTAAGCTAACCATCTGACAGAATATGTTCGAGAACTTGTATTTCTGTGATAGGTTTTTCGGCTGAACTTACTCTACAATTTCAATTCATCCGGCCACCCATTAAAAATGGATTAAGTTCCAAAGATGCTCAATAAGAACAAAATGTGTTCGCCTATAAAAACACAGATGTCACCCATAAAAAATCTTTAAAAGTACATTCGATGTAAAATTACCTACGAGTCGTTAAATTACGAGTACAAGTAAAAAGCGTGTTCTGTGTAATGGGCCCCTCGGATATCGGAAGTTAATACGTAGGTTTTTTGATGAGGGTACCATTTGGAGAGGAATGCCTGTACGTTTCATTTGAAGACACGGAACGTATCTTCTCGTCACATGACATTGGGGCGGCCTTTACGAGCTGTGAGCATCTAGGTACAGGGTGATTTATTGTCATCTTAAGGGTCCCTTGCTAAAAACCAATATGAACATGAGGAAATTATATAAGGGTGTCTAACCACATGAAAACTGTAAATTTTGTCATTGAAAAACATTTTTTTCATAAAGTTACGTGTAACGTAACTGATTATTCTTATTATTATTATACTTGCATTAAAGTCAGTTACCTTTTGACCCGCCTTTTAAAGAGGGTGTAACCAGAGAAAACCAAAGATATGTCATTTTTATATCAGATTTTAGACGTATTGACTCTTTTTCACAAAAAAATATAAATTGATTTCGAAAGATTGTTCTTTTATGCAGTAAACGCATGTTTTAAATTTTGAGAAAAAATGTTTATAATAAGGTTATACTATAGGTCGTTGGCAGATCCGGACAAACCTCACCCCATAAACCCGGCTACCCCTGCTAATTCAACAAACGTAGCGAACCACTTGGGGTGACCTATAGCAGAACAGGTCTATTATATTATTCTGGCTAGTCGTTTCGACACTTGGAGGCATTGATTTTTATTCTGTGAAAGAGCTCATCGCAAATTCCGGGACAAATGTCATAATTTTTCATTTTAAAAATCATAGTAGGTACTGTATTATATTTACAGGAAAGCTGCATAAATATGAATAATGTTTTATTGTAAAGAACGCTTATTCAACTAGAAAATATATTAAACTCAAAAACATTTGATATTATTATTTCTTCATTGTGTTATATTTTTTTGTAACTATGGAGAGAAAAAAAATTAATTCCCTGAATATAAGTAGAGGTCTTGGGAAATTACATAGGATAGATATGAATATGCAACTTGGATAAATATATAAACAGATCATCTGGTAAAACCGAAAAATATACAAAACATAATTTTGCAAAAAAACAAGACAACGAAGTAGAATCAAATGGCACACGATGAAAATATTGCTTTGGCACACCAATAGTTAAACCGTCATTTAAATTATCAATGGATTTAAAAAGCTTATTTAAATTAAAGCAAATCAATTTGATTTTATCCTGATGAAGAAACTAATGATCGCTTTTTTATTACCGTGACGATCCACGATTACGGTTCCGCGACGGCACAAAAAAGCAATTAGCATACGTTCCTTATCTCAATAATGCTGCGTAATATCTGTTTCCTCCAAAGGTAAATAGAAGTACTTTCGAGGAAACAGACATACGTATATTATGTGTCTCACCAGTATTTAATGTGCAAGAAAGAGCTGCAACAATATTAGGGTAAAGAACGTACGGTTTATGATTTTTTTGTGCCGTCACAGTACCGTAATCATGGATCGTCACGGTAATAATAAAAATGCTCATTGGTTTCGATACATTTTGATATTTTTGATTAAATAAGTGGTGCATGCAAAATGATTTGTCTACATTTAATTTTAACCACACTACAAAGTGAATTTGGGATTACTGAAAAAGTAAAATGATATTTTTTCAAATAGCATCTGAAGTGAAATTGTGAAAATGCCTTGTTTTCGGTACATGAATATATGTATACTCAAAATGTTTATTTTTTTATTATTTAGGATGTCAGCAGCGCTCAAATTTAATCGAATAAAATTGAAAGATGTCCCGTCTCGACTTTCCGTCCTGTCATCCTTTTGCATGAAGTGATTAATATTTTTAAAAGAAAATTGGGGTTAAATTATGTTTACGAAATTCTAACTGTCTTTTCAGTAAAAACACGATGGTGATTTGAATTTCAAAACTGCAAAAAAATAAAGTTGCTGAGATAAAACTGAAGAAATATTTATTTTACCACTGTCTAGCAATTATGCAAATTTTGAAAAAGCAACACGTAGACGCACGAAATTGTGGCAATTGTTAAAATTATCTAAACTTCTGGAGTAATTAATGTCTTGATCTGGAAAAAAATGATTTTATTATTCTAACGTTGAATATTATTAAGTGTTGATTTTCTGCGTTATAAATTCAGTGTATAGTTGGGCCGTGGTAGCAATTACATATTTGTTTAGTTAATTCTTTGCTTTAGATTCATAAAAAGATACATTTTATAGTTATCAATTCAGGTGAAACCACACAAAAGAGGGTTTTTTCTTATCATATTTGGCAATTTTTTTACTTACTTTCGGTACTCACATAAGAGTAAAAAATCTGAGTGTGCAATTCACACGCGGTAGAAGTAAAACCTTCTGAAAACTAAAGTAGTGGAAAGGTTGCGAAGCAGCGCACAAAGAGGAGACCGATAGGCTACGAAGCACCGCACAAAAAGGAGACCAATAGATTACGAAGCACCGCACAAAGTGTGTTGTCCTGTGTATGCTATTACAGCATTGTTTTTGTTAATCTTTGTTCTCTTGTCATTGTTTTGTAAATACTGTATATTCTTTATTTCATATTTTTTTATCAATATTTTGTAATAGACTCGTAAGGAGCACTGTGGGATTATTTTTAATTTATTATAGTTAAGCGCACTTGAAGTGAAATGACACAAAACTGCGCTATACAAATATTACGTTATTTTTATTATTATTTAAAGACTACACCGATTATACTATCTCATTCTATCGCATGCTAAATCCTAGGGATGTATGTGTTTGTCTTTTTTTGGTGTAGCTATTTTTCGTTTCATCGAGTTTCAAATCACAGCGGTGCTACGGAAGTTTTCATTTTAAAAATTGCATAAGAAGTGAGTTCGAAATTATAGTTTTATGATCACCCTGTCGCTACTCCCTCAAGACGATTACGAAACGAGGTATGTGTCCCCCTCTGTCGCACGCGGGTTCTGGTCCCGCCTCACCTGAGCCGCGCAGCCGTCCCGCTCCCACAATGGCCCCGGTTTCACTTGACCCATATACATTATTGGGGGGGCTTTTCTTTAGCTTTTTTCAGCTCTCGTGAAGACGTGCTCTCGTACGTGTTTCGTCTCAAACAACTAATATGAAATGACGTGTGCGACGCGATGCTGGATGCTGTATTCTCTACATCTGCGTATTTGTACTTCATTCCATGCGATAACTATTATATTTATACTTTTGAATGTTGCTATAACTTTGTGGTTATCCATTATAGATAAATGAAACAATGTTTCTTTGTTTTAACCGCTTGTATAATTTTTAATGCCGACCGGTAATATTAAACCAGCTTTTAATAAGAAATAATATAGGTAATTTTTTGAGGAACTCTAAAGATAAAGACAATAAATTGACTAATTCCGGAATATATAAACTCAAATGTAATGACTGTCCTTCATTTTATTTTGGAAAAACCGCTCGTAATTTTGAAATCAGAATCAAAGAACATTTAAGATGTCTTAATAATAATAATTTTTCTGAGTTAGAAAACGCTTAGATAACTTAGAAGCCTTGGAAATAAATAAAAAAAAAAAACATTTAAAATATTAATCAATTATCAACAAACAAAAAATAATATCTTACAGCCCAATCATGGATATGTTCCCCCCCCCCACTCTTCATTAATCCCTAACAACGCCTCCACCCCTACCACAATCTTTAGTAATAATACATTGTTCCCACCCACCATTTTGTAATTGTCAAATCAGTATACGTTTGCCCTGAGGAAGGAACGGTCGTTCTGAAACCGGTCACCTTTAAACAAATATACAAGTTGTTCAAACAAAGTAACATTGTTTCATTTATTATATTTATTTTCAGTATGTTTTAAAAATGCAAGGATTATTTTCTATTGTTGCAAATATTATGGAAAATTATTGGAAAAATCTTATTTATGTTAACTTTCACAGGTTGCAAATCATTTTATGGATCATATATTTACAAATGGAGCGATAGAGATATTAATACCTCAAAATATTAATACGGAATCGTATGAACTGGTCACTACTGTTTAAAGAAAATGAATCCACATATATTTTACTGTTTATTCCGTAGACATTCAAATTGTACCCGACCTAGCCTAACACGGCCGGCATGGTCTAGGGGTAAGGCTCTTGATACGCAATCCGAAGATTGCGGGATCGAATCCCGGCGTGGGTAAATAATTTTTATTTGAATAATTTGTGTCATTTCACAATTAATTCGTTCAAAATAATGTACAGTATATTTGCGGCACGTTCCCGAGTGGAAGATACTCTCAGTGTCGCTAAATTTATATCGTTATATTTTTAAGACCACTATTCAGAATCGAAACGTTGCATGAAATGACATTAGCCGTGTTTGGTGACCAGATTTGAACAGCCAGGTACTTCCCCACCTTCTCTTTCTATCGCTTTCCCCTATCCACTATCTTAAGTCTCACAACATACCCATAGTCTCCAGAGGCTCCATAGTCACTGGCTCCAGACGGTAACATCTGGGGGACTCTTGTGAAGTATTCATATAAAAAATAAAAATCACGAAAATCTGGGAATCGTTTTGACGAGCAGGAGGCAAACCACATGACCATATTTTTGGAACCAGGAAGGTTCGAAAATGTATTCGAACCTTCCTGGTTCCAAAATGCATTGAATAAACTCTGACATCAGTTGCACATTAACTACCGAAGAGCGCTCGTTGAAATAACCAGACTGTTATGATAAAATATTTATTAATATAACTCGCCGTTTATTTTATCATAGAATTAGGCAGGTACCTAATTTCAAGAGGTTGAATTGAATTGAGAATTAAAAAATGATAGACAGTATTCATAACGAATAATAATATACATTTATTTGTACATATTTATAACACAAATAGAACTTAAAACATAAATAAAGTATTCAAAACTCACCTACCTGGATCGACCAAAGTTCAATTATCTAGCTATCTAAAATAAATCTCGGGCCTCTCGTTTTCTCAGGAAGCTTCTATTCCCGATGAAGAATCTGTCAATTTTCCATGAACTGAAGACTGCTATTGCAGATTTGCTCTAATAAAATCGCTCCAACCATGGAATAATTACAAATCCAGGCGAGTCTATTTTTCCATGTGCAAACAGAATTTTCTCCAATACTCCAAGATTTCCATAAATTCGGTCAGGCTAGACTCCTTGTAAGAAAATGATCTTCCATAATTTATGGTATTGATAGCCTTGTTACTCGGCAAATAGAGGATAATATTAAATCCTTAGTTAATAGATTGCGGTTATTTTAATAGAAAAGCGCGTCTCAATAATAATGTATAATAAACACTTTAACGGCGCTACGAAAAATACTGGTCGCGGCCTTCTGATGAAGAAATAATTAGGTTAATCAAGCAATCATTTTTAAAATTAACGCACGAAATAAATTGTGAAATAAAAATCAAGTTCGACTATCAGTATAGAGTCCACCACCTCAGGCCCTAGACCAACAAGTGAAGCTGCTAGCAAATTTTCAAGTCTGAAATACCTTATTCAAAAAATAATTGAATAATTTAGCTTCCATTATTAAAAAATAAATTTAAATTGATGTTTTTTTTAAATCTTTTTCAATCACCTCTTGAAATTATGTACCTGCCTGATTCTATGATAACATAAACGGCGAGTTATATTAATAAATATTTTATCATAACAAGACCATGCGCAGAAAAGTAAATTTCGCTACAGTATTGAAAAGGTATGCAGCGTTGTCCATTGTGGAACTTTGCTGTGCAAATGAATGTCGCCTGGTACGGCGCATAGGGGCGTTACAATTGAGTGAGGTGGGTAAATTAACATATTTGTAAACTTTGTAACTAAATAGTGCAACAAAATATTGAATTTTGAAAACCAGCCGGAACTTTTGTTTGCCCGATTTGGGGTACGTAGTTAATTTTTTACGCAGCCAGCAATTTGCGCTTCTTTGTAAAAATGACTAGTAATTAGTAAGCCGCTTTCATTTTCTAGAACCGAATTGTGATATATAATGCGAGTTGCATGTTATGAAGTTATGAAAAGAAGATGGTTATGCCGCCTCTCGCGCTCTGCAGAAGTTGTTTGATCCCCTTTCTCTGATCAGATTGTCTATTAATTTGTATATCTACGGTTTTTCCCATACTCATAGGTTAAATAAATATTTTTAGAAATCATTAAACTTAAATATCGTTTTAGTTTATAAACATCACATTATGAAATTTGGGTAGCTATCGTTTAAGTGGACTGAGAAGGCATATAAATTAATATATAAACCAACCGGTTTTGGTTCACCCAAAATCTTTCTCGGGGAAAAAAAATAAAAACATACTTAATTTCAATCATAATAAAAATAATGTTATAAATGTTATCCTGACGTTACTTTCTCTATCCATCCAATCTACATGTATAAATAATGAAGCATCCATTCGACTTCCTGAATATAAAATATACACTACCAATGTACATTTAAAGTGTATATATTTTTGTAAAACATGGATTTTTCCCTTTTCCTTCCACGATAATAAAATAATAAAACGAATAAATTTTTTTCAGAAGTTGTTCAATATTGACAATATCATTCTAAAATCTCGACACACAATAAATAACGCAATAATTCAGTCATAAATATCAATAATAATCGATTCTGTACCAATTTGTTGTAATAAAAGGTTTAAAGCAAAACTGCGCCCGTCTCATAATAAAAAGCAATAAAAGGCAATAAAACGACTTGTATCACATATATAATTTATGGCTATTTTTCCATCACGGCGACTGCGCAATAAATACAATTTATTTTCTAAATATGATCCTCGTTATTTCAAAGGTCCCAAACTAGAAATATTTTATTTGCTTACGGTTTATTGAGAAATGGTGCCCATTACTTTGCCGCCCATATACCGTGCCTCAGATTGAGGAGTCACCATAAATAAAACTAAACAAGATTATTTTAAATGTGCCCAGATTTGTCAACACTTTAGTTCAATCTCATTTAGGAAAACGGTTCGAGACAAGAAACGGTTAAATGTAATTACGTGCTCATGAACTTGTTGATGGGAAGTTTTTTTTAATTGCAGGGGGTGATGATAAGAGAAGAGTTAATTATGTGATTTTATTAATTGGGGACTTATTAATAGTGTGTGAATTTCATGGTGGAAATCAATTGTAAAAATTTAATTGAAAACACAGTAAAACAATCTACTTATCTCTTATTTTTTTATGTTTTATGTTAGAACGGTCAGTATCTAAAAAATCTCGCCGTTAATGCATACAGTTGTTTGCGTTTTTTTTTATATACATATATCAAGGGTTTATGAAAAAAAATACGTTGATACCAAACATCGGAAATTCCCCGACACTATTAAATTTTCAAGGATTTTCTTAATTTTTATATTCGGTTGAAGTATATTCATGCGTCGCTCAATACGTTTAAAACTTGAAACAACGTTAAAGAGAAAATAAAAAAAAAGTTAAATTTGAGAGGCGGTATCATTTTTGATTAACCAACACCTCTGCCATAGGTCACCCCAAGTGATCATTTGGTGATAGCAGTGGTGCCCCTGTTCATGGGATGAGGATTGTTTAGTTCATGATGGCGGATGCATCTGCCCACCTACCTAATGGAGGGATACCTTTTTACCTCTTTGGTAGGAATCTTTCGACATTGCATCGCAGCGGGAGGAGTGGATTCATATGTCCGTCACTTCTGGTCACACTGACCCCCAGATCCATACCCACCCGTCGTACTCTTTTCCTTCCCAGATCTTTCCCTTCTTCCTTTCTTTAAATAATACCATCCACACAGTATTCCTAAAAACGACAGAGGCCCTGGGGAAAATAATTTCCTTGCACGGAACAACTAATGTAAAAAAAGTCATGCGTACAATACTCAATTCTCAATTGCATCATAAACTCACAGATAATAAATTAAAGTCATGTTAAAATATCTAACTTTTATGACCGTGAAGGAATCTATAAAATATTTATTCAATTTATTTATTTTACATGTAAAATGAATATAGAAATGTAGCCATAGCACGAAAAGAAAAATAAATTACATAATTTAATAAATTACAATCACCAGATACACGGACACGGGTCGAGAAATGCAAAGCAAATTAGATTGCCAACAAGGTAGAATCAAGTTCTCGGAATCTCGTCTGACCGTCCAACTATATAATGAAATGCCGAAAGAAATTACTGCGATTGAAAATATGCTTAATTTTAAATACCGTCTTCGTGGTCGAGGGGTAAGGATGTAATTTGCTAGCAATCCGGAGGTCGCGGGTTCGTATATTTGATTTCACTGTTTAATCGTTTAAATTACGTATATTACGCGGCTCGTTCCAGAGTGGAAGACACTCTCAGTTTCACCCTGGTGTGAGATCACCATTCAGAATTGAAAATTTGTTTGAAATGTGTTTAGCCGTGCTTAGTGACCAGATCTGAATAGCCAGGTACTTCCCCACCTTCCTCTTTCCCATTTCTTGCTCCTCCTCACTACCTTCAGCCTCATAACATACCCATAATCATAAAAATTATTTATTCCAACACTATTCCTGAACACATCTTGAATTTTTGTAAACCCATCAAGCCGTGTTTTTCAGTTTTTGTTTCTTGTGTTTTTATGAATTCTGTGTATTTTTTTATCTAATGTAATATTATTTTTATTATTTCTTTTTTCAAAATTATGTCATGTTAAAATTGTACTGCCAATCACGCAAAAGCCCTCTGAGCATTAGGTAAATAAATAATCTGTGCTTTATAGTAATTAATTTAAAATACTATGTAACTAAATAAATGTAAAAATTACACAGTTGGTACACGAATGTCTGTTAAATTTTCTAAATTTTAAGCTGTTTAATGGGTGGGGTCTTGTATTGCGCACTCAGAAGCAGAATTTCGAATTTTATATACCGATCCACTCCGTTTGAAATGGCGTAGATTCGAGGCTATCTGCTAATTATTGTCTCGGAATAAATAAACAGGAAATGGAAGCAGTTTAACTCTCAATATGTAAACACATGTAACAACTTTTAATCCGGACTTTACGATCGGGTCACGTTGGGTCTCAGCCCTTTACCCTGGTACGACCGTTACATTTTATTACAAACCTTTAAACCGACATTTGCTCCAATTTTCGTTTCGGTCACCGATTTGAACGTTTCTGATTTATCGGCAATGTTTAGCGGATATTTTACACGCGTCTCATGTCCGTTTTTACCACGGATTTGAATGTCAATTTTGTGACGAAAATGGGAAAAAATAAATTTATCACGGATTGGTAGGAATATGTCAACGGGAGATTGTCATTTTGTTAATCTGCGCTTCGATCAGAAAAATTGGTAATTCTCTTAAGGATTTGGGGGACTTACGGAAATGATTTAAAAGAGACATTTAAAAATACCATTTAAAAAATTAGCACCCTTTTTATTTTCATTCCCATCGAAATCACCTTGCTTGAACGGCAGGTTTTTTTTGAGTTACTGATGTTGTATATAAACATTTCTTGATTTAATTCATTTTCATTTCAGGTTCTTGTGTTCATGGGGCTGTAACATTAACGTTTTATTTTTAATGCATACAATAACTTTACATATTTTAAAACATTATTTGAAAATGTTAGCCTCACTACGCGTGCCGAGGCCCCAACTTTACAATTTGATAAAGTTCACTCAAATATGAAATAATCAATTTTTAGTAAAATAAAATTAACATGAAATAAAATAAAACACAAAAGAATCAAAGTAATGCATAAGATAGAAAACTGTTACGTGCATTATTTTAAGTTTTATAATTGAAGCGAAAACTTCTTTAGTTTCTTCCATTGTGATTTGAAACTCGATGACACGAAAGATATGGAGACACTAAAAAGAGACATATACATCTATATGATTTAGCCTATGAGAGAATGAGATAGTATAATCTGTGTGGTGCTTCGTAGCCTCCCCACTCTTATCTACTTTGGGTTTCTGGATGTTTCACCTCTACCGCGTGTGAATTTTTTAACTCTGATTTTTTTAACGGCGCTATCAAATTATTACAAATGATCAGGCGAAAACATCAGTGTTTGACTAAGTTCTCTGTAAATTTCAAGTTAGGTAAAATGTAGTAAGAAAAGGCTTTTTTCAACTCTTTTCTCAAATTGTTTAACGATTATAATTTTTGTATCCCTTTTTTATTGCATGCTACTTTCGCTGTTGCGTACGTACACTTAAATGTAAAATTTATGACTGCATAAACGCCAAGGGACGAGCCTGTTTTCCGAATAAATATTTAAACGACAACTGTAAGGAGTGGAGAGTGTTTATTGCAAGGGTTGTTCTAAATATTCACAGAACTTTTTGGGATGAACAGATTAAACTGAAGTTGCTAAATTAATGTCTTGATGTCACTTAGGTGATATAATTCAACAAAATTCAATAATACATCGTTTACACACTTTAGGTAATGAATTTGCGCATATCGATCATGCCGAAAGTCTGTCATCATACAAAAGATGCATTAGACAAAATTTATCTGCTAGTACTACCACGTAATCATAATAAATAAATAATCATGTAACCATAATATTATGTCCTACCAGTATGCACTCTAATACCTATGGCTTAGAAACATATCATAGTTACCTACTTTTCATATCGCTTTGTATACTCCGTAATACCTTCCTTTTATTTATTATATATTTTTTTTAAATTTTTGGTTATGTTCAATATTTGGCTCCTAAGAGCATTTCTTACTGTTTACTTGTCATACTTTTTTATATTTATAACTTTTGTAATTTATATTATTTACAAAGGTAACTTATAGTTTATATTATTACCTGCCTTTCAACTTTTTATCTTAACTTCTTACTTTTACATTATACTTTATATTTTATAGTTAACACTTTTACTTTATACTTTCATTTTATACATCATAATTCTATTTACTACTCATTACCTTAACTCCTTTCTTTTACCTTTTGTTTTTATATTTAACTTTACATTTATGTGTCACTTTCTTATGTTATTGTATTATAATATATATAAATATAATTATGCCAATGGCACATGTTGTGCCGTATGTTTTTGAAATAAATAAATAATATTTTAATTAATAATTAACGGGGATTAATTATTTTATTGGTTCCACGCATTTTCATACAACGGCAAAACATCCCCCAACAAAATATCTACTAAAACGTAACTTAACCTAACCTACCCTAATCTAACCTAAGCTAATAAAAATATGGAACAAAAATAATACAGAAATCCCGCAAAGACAGTAAATTATTCTTCAAAAATAGTAAAATGGGGGAAATTTTTTTTTTTTTTTTACTTGAGCACCACACAGGAGACCCTAAGGAAAATAATTTCCCTCAGGGCCTATGTCATCTTTGGGGATGCTGTGTGGAGGGTTTTTAAAGGAAAGGAAGAAGAGGAGAGTTCTGGGAAGGAAAATGGTTTAAGGGTTGGGTAGGAATCTGAGGTTCAGTGTCCTGGTCATCCGCCTCCAAGACTCAGACAAACCTCACCCCATGAACCCGGCATCGCTGCTAAATCACCAAACGTAGCGAACCACTTGAGGTGACCTATGGCAGAGGTGTTGGTTATCCAATAAAGGTTCCCGGGGCGGCGGTGCCCATTCCCGCCTCCAAAATTGATACAGACATCCTGTAAAGACAATAAATTTATTGTTCAAAAAAAGTAATAAGAAATAATTCAGCGTAGTGGAGATACATTTTGTCCTTGGTATATTATGTTGATGGATATTTTGTCGAAGGATATTTTGTCGGAGGATATTTTGTCGAAGGATATTTTGTCGGAGGATATTTTGTCGGAGGATATTTTGTCGGAGGATATTTTGTCGCGGATATTTTTTCGGGGGATGAAAATGCACATTACCATTTTATTTCTACTGGTATGGCTGCAATTTAATATATCCTTTTTTTAATGTGAATACTGCAAAAGATTTCTAACTGGTCCCAATAGTCTGAATCCTGGGAGATTATTGCGTATCAAAATTAGGTATCTTGTAAGGGAGGGGAAGGGGATTAAGAAGAGGAAGGCGGGTAAGTGACTTACTGGTCAGATCTGGTCACCAAACACGGCTAGGGCCATTTAAATCAACAACTTTGAATTCTGAAAGGCCGTCTTACACCGGAGCGATACTGAGAATATCTTCCATATTAAGTCGCATAAAGCTAATACAGTCAGTTTTTTCTCGTAATTTTGTAAACAAACAAAAAATGTTTGAATTCGGTTGACGTTTACTACCTTAAGACTCTGTAACCGGGCCCGAAAAGAAGAAGATGGAGAGATACGAAATTACGAATGTTAGAGGAGAGCGCTAACATTTAGAGCGACAAAATCGATGCGAAAATTTCGAAAATGTTTAATAAAACACGAATCGTTTAAAATAGAGCAAAAATCTCGCCGACATTATCTTAAACAGCATTTAAATAAACACTGTGAATTTTTTCATAAATATAACTTGTAAAATAACTGAAACAAACTTGTTAATAATAATTTTTGGAGAATACTTTGCGATTTTTTTCTATCGAGGGAATTTTATATAATTTGCGTTTCGGCGCGGGTAAATTCTAGATATTATCTTCAAGAATAACGTATATTTTTTTAAGAGCTTTACAACTTACCGTGTTTAAGAGAAATATGTAAAAAATCGGTACAAATCCGAGTTGCGGGTCCGTAATTTTACTATCCTAAATTCAAATACCACCCGTTCATCATTAGTTTAATTCCGGTCTTGTTATCAGAAAATTAACAAAAAATAACATGAAAACATCAAAACCAATCCTACCTTCTTGACATTTATAACAATATGTACTCAGGATTTTAAGGAACGTACTCGACTTATTTTAATGATTCCTGACATTATTTGGAATTAAAAAAGTAAATCAAATTTTGATCTCCGGTGACTTTTCAAATATCTTTTTTATTTTTTTTTTCTTCAAACTGACACAAAAAAATCTTTCACATATTGGCACTGGCCACTCAGCCGAGTAACCGATCAACCTCGGCCCTAACTGTCCCATACCTACTGATTATTTTAATGTTTTCAGCTGAAAAAAAAACTTTCAATTACGTTTTATCTTCCAAATAATGTCAGAAATCACTGGTTAAAGTAAGTCAAGTACGACCTTTAACACCCTGCATATATATATATTAAACAATAGATATAGTTATTATTTTTTATATTCTTTCTCTAAAAAATGTAACCTTACACAACGCGCGACACAAAATTCGTTTGTGTATACCAATTTCGTTTATCGTTTTATCCAAGAAATCTTAAGTTAACTGTAATTTATTTTTTTCCTATCATTGTAAAGGTACGTTCTAGAGTCCTAGAGAGTCGTCCTTGATATAATAATTCGCATCAATTGCGCTGTAAAACTGCCCAAGTTTAATTATTATTGCTATAACTTTGCTTTAACACTATTGATATTGGTGCAAAGTTTCTGAATGAAAAAAAAGTCTGTAAGTAATTGGTTATAGACTGAAAAGGTCACTAGTAAAAGTTTTTAAAGCGAAATTCACGTGCTGTGAAATAGTCTGTAATTCGTTGAAGTATAATAACTGCCGAAATTTTATCCGTAGATATTTGTTAATGAAGGGAGTGCTTGGTAAAACCATAAACTTGCTAGTGAAGAAGACGATTTAAGTTTGTCCTTGTTATATTGTGTTACCCCACATCTGACACCATGTTATATTGTCTTGAATATAATAACACGATTGTAATTGGAATATCATTTATTAAACCAGCCGTGCTGACTGACAGTTCACAAGTAAAAAGACAACCTATGAAAGTAGTCATAGACAATAATATAAGATCATAGATAATAATACCAACAGTCCTAATATCACGCCAACGATTCAAATACAATGTTTTTAGTTTCCAGTTTATTATTATTACATACATAGAGATTTACACATCTACCGGATCTGCCCTGATGATGGACACTGCAACGATGTCCGAAACATTGGCTAAAGAAGGAGGTAGCGCAACTTGGCATAACACCCCAAAAACAAATAACGAAAATGCTTTTGGCCGTGAAAATCTTAAAACGTATCTATCTAATATACAGTTTCTTCACCGTCATAAAATTTTGCCCCTTTAACACGTCTTTCATCCTTCGTATGTGTTGCGCTGGAGTATTATTCGCATTGATTTATTTTGCATTTTTCGACATTTTTTCTTAAAAAAAGAAAAATAATCCTTATTAATGAACAGTAATTAAAGGTGATGATGTAATTATATCGTACATTATTTGACACGTTTGAAATGACTTGAAAGGGATTATTTTTTGTACTTTCTAACATGCCTTTACTCTTCTTAGTTTTTAATTTCCATTACCTTATATCGTCCACAATATTTTTTTTATTTATAAAATACTAGCTGGGTCACACGGCTTCGCTCAGCACAACATTCGAGAGTGTTCTGGAATTTTCCATAATGATGTTTCCGATTCCTTATTCTCAAACATTCCAAGACATACTCTGCCATATGGAACCTTCTAGAACTTTCCGGAAGACCGTTCTAGAAATTTCAAGAGGGCGAAACTTCCAGCCGTTACGTCTTAAAAGCATGCCCTTTAGGTAAAAACGGAAACCGTCATCCTGGAGGGGGGGGGGGAGAGATCTATTTCACCATATAACTCCCTTGACCGGACCGGGACTCGTTTCTGAGTTTTTGCGACCCGCACACTTTCACACACTTTCTTTAATAATATATATATTGATTTTAAGGTACTACAAGATATTGTTAGATACTATACGTCACGACACTGTAAGACACACTAAGATACTACAAGATATTACAAGAATATAAGATACTCAAATTTATTATAAAATACTTTAACGCACTATAAGACACTGTATGCTACCATAAGACACAAATAGAAACTATAAGACAATAAAAGATACTACAAAACACTACGAGATGGTATCTTATACCGGTACAGACGGTAATACAATAAGCTTACCATTAACATAAGCAAAACAAAATATATAACATTTTCAATGAACTCAAGGGGCCAACCAATAAAATCACTAGAACTAAAATTACATTAATGCCATGGAAATAATATACAATGTTACTGCCCCGTCATCGAAGAAACACAAAACATAAAGTATCTCGGAGTAATAATCGACGAAAATCTTAGATGGGACCTACACATCAAAGGTATTACGGAAAAACTCACAAGCCATATATTTCTCATATATTTCTTTAAAAATCTAAGAAACGTGTTAAATAAAAAGGATATAATAAAGGTCTACTACGCGTTATGTCATTCTCGAATTGAATATGGAATCATAGGATGGGGATCTGCTACACATACGTACCTACACAGCCTGAATGCGATTCAAAAAGGAATCATAAAGACCGTATTGAAAGTACCAATTAGAACGCCTTCAATTGAAATTTTCAATAACTTTGACGTACCAAATGTACAGCAAATATATGCCAAAAATATATTATTGAAGCTCTTCAAAAATAATGAATCCTCTACTAGACCATGTATGCATAACACTATATCGAATAAAAATTATATAAAAAATATTCCATGTTATAAAACCACATTTGGACAAAGAAACTATACATACTTTGCAATAAAACTTCATAACATCCTTCCCCAACACATAAAACTAATAAAAAATCCAATTGAATACAAATCAAGAACAAAAATATGCCTTAAAGAGGTCAATGAGAAAACCCTAGCGAAGACGTTAAAAATGACATAGAAGACAAATGAACTATATTTAAATAACTTTAGTCCGCCTCGGCACAGGACCCCCTAGTGAGGAGGACTAAGAAATACAATATTTTATACTTAATTTCACCATTATATTTTGTATGTAAATTTTTTTATATAGTCGCTATAATAAAAAAAAAAAATAAAAAAATAAAAAAAAACTATTAGGCACTATAAGACACAATAAGATATTTGAAAAAATCCTTGACTCTGGATTCGGAGGCAATACTCCCACAACGCAGCTAAAGGGGATCTTCTGGCATCATCGCCATAGTTATATTTTAATAAAATAAAATAAATCTACGAATTGAAGCTACAAGCATCGGGTCACAATTTCATAATCAAATTACATGTCAACCAATTTGTTTATAATGGCTGTCTCATTATTTGTCAAATTATGTCATCGATACGTTTATAGCCAACCTCAGCATGTTTGCTTTTTTACGAGAAGCAATCTATAACGGAAGCCTCAACCGATCTCCAATAAATATATCCTGCTGAAATTCTCTATAATGGAGGTCCAAAATATTGGACAGCATTCCATTAGGTCGCGAATTCTGGCTGAAATAATATCTTGTTTAGGAATTCCATCCCATGATCGCTTATCCTCATGGAAGATGGGAACAAAAATATTATCAAATTCTTTTGGAAAAAAAAACCGTAGCAAAAACATATTTCAGGGTAGATTGAAACCATCCCTTACTCACTTGTGAAATTATTTATTTAAATGCCTACAGGGTTTTACGATTAATGCAGCACATGTTTTTTTTTAAATTACAGTGAAAATAAAGAGTGGAAAAACTACAGGTAACATAAAATGTAAGAAACAAAATATAAGGGTTGACAAAAAAAGAAATATAAAATATAAGAAACAAAATACAGGTTGCATATAAGAGTTATAAGAAAATATAAGATTAAAATAATGATGATATTAAAAAACAAAATATAAGAGTTGACATTAAGTAGATAACATAGTATGCAAGTTAAGTAAAAATGGATAATTTGCTAGTATCCTTCAAATCAACAATAATATTGTTGCATGAAAATAATTCAATATCGATAATAGATACATTTTTTTATTATTTTTTATTTTATATTAATATTTGTTTCATTTAAATTTTCATAATATAACATACTATTGCTTACATATTTTTATACACTCTCCTAAGAAAGCAAATGCTTGTGTTTAGGAGAGGACAACTTGTTAATAACTTAAGAATTATTTAAAAAAAAAAGATCCTTATAACAAACTAAAGAGTTTAACTTGTGAAAAGATTTAGACATATATTAAAAGTTCATAGGAGTAATTAAACAAGAAATGTATATAGGATGTACATAAAACATTAGTAATAACAGTGAAAAATATATCTTGGAAAAAATTAAAATTATGTGGTGGTACTACCAAAATAAGATTTTTTTTTTTTTTAAATTTGTTGTAATTTTTTTCTGTTCGTATATCAGCGGGTAATTGATTAAATAATTTTATTCCTTTATATACATAGTAATTCTGTGCAGTACATATATAGATTTCGGTTATTTCTGTAAATTTAATTATACAGCTTTAGCGTAAACGGAACATCTTTTAAATAGACTAAAAATATGACATTTTATTTATATTAAGCCCTCCCTCTCAGAGTACACAATTATTGTGAAGATAACTTTTGACCCTTACTTAGCGACAACTTACTTAATCGGGTCAAGCAGTACCGTATTTGTTACGAAACATCAAAAATAGTTGAGTTACGTTGTGCTACAGCTGACTCGATTTGACATGCCCTCTACAATCGTCTTTTCTATTATGGTCAGACTTTTGACAAAAACGGCTTTAGAAAAAGAGAACCAGAAACTTTCTCTTTTTGAAATTCAAAAGTTAATATTTCTAAATAAATCTGAAGATCTTTTTCTTTTTCATTATTCAACAGATTAATTATCCAATTACCGTAAATTTTTCTCATTTTGATAGTCTTTACAACAACTAGGAAGATACATTATTACACAAAAAAAACTTTAGGCTATCTAAAGAAGAGTTATACATATCTAATGTTTCAGATATTTTGTTCAATAGCACTATTCTTCTTGTCATGCTTTGTTGTGCTAGAACATCTGTTCTGACATAAGGTATTTTGAACAAGTTGTGTCGACGTCTACGGCTGAAGTTTTCAGGCAAGTATATTCACAGAGGATTAGGCTTTCAAAACAATTACGAATTATGTTAAAACTAAGATTTGCATAACGTCTAGATTCTAAGCCAAATCTATTTGTTGCCTTAAGTAATTCTATATGGTGCATGAGCCTCGAATAAGTTCCATGCATCCGCAAATAGACACCGAAAGATTTTTTTCTGGATTTGTTCGAGCATAATAACGTATTTAGTTTGGTGCTGAGTCCACACACCACTAGCATACTCCAGCTTACTTCTTATGACGCCATCGAACATGGCTATCATTGCATCTAGGTCATCAAATTAGTTACTTTTTAGTAACATAATACACATTTTTTTTTTTAAAGACAAACATTCCAGGGTTACGAATAACCCAACGATGCTTGAAAATATCCTATTACAACCACACTAAGCGGAAAATGTTGCTTGTGTATCGAATACGCGACGCTCGGGTGGGACCGAAAGGCGATGCCCACTCATCCACTGACCGGTCAATTGCTTCATTGCATGTTAGTTACATGTTTATTTATTAATTAATGTCCTTAAGGCTTTACTTTACCTAATAATTTTAGAAAAAATATTTTAACCTTGTATACCAGACTAGAATAAACAGCAAGTTGACATTTAAAAAAGAAGAATATAAGGGTATATAATATTGTAAATTTTAACATAAAAAAGTACGTTACAGATAAAAAAACAAAATATTAGAAATTTGTGATTGAATTTTTGGTATGGAATAAATGAAAATATCAACGGAACTGAATTTATTTCCAAGCGAATGTAGTTTTTGGACTGGAGAATCAATGAAATAGTATGTTTTCGACGAATAAATAACAAACAGCTCTGGCCTCATGTTTGATTTGATTCTCAGAAAGTTATTAGCTTCGTTAAGTCAGGTGCATCCATTGAGCAATTAAGTTATTTGTATAAAAGTATCAAATTCAGAGATAAGTGCCGACTTAAATCAAGTAACTTCGTTAAATTATCACAATTAATTTGTTCAATGGGTATGGAAAGCGTGAAATTGAAAAACCTTAAAAATTTGTGTTTAACTTTCTCAATTTTTATTTGGTGTGCTTAACTGTATGGGAACCAATTAATGGAATTGTATTCTGATAAACTTCTTACTTATTTAAGCTAGGAATATGTTGCTACAAAATCTGACAGATTTTATAAATAACATGAAATCATATTTTTGTGTTTATCCCTCGGATTAAAGAAGGATGTGCACAAAATACAGTAATATATTTTCCGATGCTGATATTTTCCAATTAACCTCGGGTCCAATATACTAAATGTATGATAGAAAAAAATAAAATAAAATGTTATTTACGAACCCTCTACCCTTGCTAGTTGTTATTTTCTAATTCTCATTGTGATGTTTTTCTTTTTTCAATCTTGTTTATCCTTGAACATTATCCTATTATGTAAAAGTGTAATATTTTTATCAATGCAGGTAGTTTAATTTAACAATATCTTTCCTATATATTTGAATCCGTATTTTTTATTTCTTTTTTAACGATTTTGTTTTTCTACCAACTCCACTTTAAATTTTCTGTATATAATATGTTTTTCTGTATATAATATGAATTTTATGCCAAAACTTCGCTGGTTCATGCAACCGTGTAACATGTCATTATTTTAATAAAATATGTATAATTGTTTGTTTTTCTAAACAACTAAAATATAATAAAAAGCACTCGATCTGTTTTAAATTAATTTCTCGATTAAACCCATAAGTGCCACATTCAGGACACGACGGAACCATTTTTCTCCAGTAAACTCGACAAACAGAAAAAGGGCAAAAATTACACGGACAAAAAATCCGATGGGCAGGTATGTCAAGCGAACACAAACGGGAATGTAAAACATAATGCTTCATGTTTCAAGTCCTGAAAGTGGCAAACAATGAAATCTATTCTCGTTTAGCGTAGGAACAAGGTATAGGCAAGGTGGGTGGAGGCTTCAGTCGGGAAGGTAGATTCTATGTCAATGTCCTGGGTGACCTCCATCCACCTGTTTACCGGAAACGACGTTTAAACAGGAATTTCCAGTGACAATAATAACACACCCAACTCGGCTCTTTTGCTTTCTTATTCTATTCTATTCTATTCTATTGTATTCTACTTTGCTGTAGAATTCTATGCCTATAAGAAATAAAGAGGAAGCTTCAAATTGATTGTAAGGAAAATGTTTTGTGAATACATTTTGTTACAGAATCGGTTATTTTGGTGACGATACATCATGACACAATTTCTGATTTACTGCTTATATTAAAGTTTTTGAAGTGAAAACTTCTTTAATACATCTATTTTCAGTTTTCGATGTAGTTTCGCTATCATTGGGCCGGCTAGTAGCCAATTTCAAAGATTTTTTTGTTTGACTGTGGATTGAACCTTCCTCCCCAGGAATTAACGAAAATGAGTGAAAATCGCTAACATGTAACCCAAATCCTAATTGGATTATACTGACATTTATCTCGTATTTAACTGCTGTAAATTTTTAAATATAATGTCATAAAATTCCAGAAAAATTCTTCTGTGTACGTGAGAATAGAATGCATTGTCATCCACAATGAGTCGATCTGCTAAGTTTCAGCTCGATTTTTCAATTTCGATCGGATGTCGGGAAGTGGGTTTATTTCTACTTCCAAGTTCATTCGTTCACGAAAACAAAATCGAAATTTAAATGGATGTGTTTAAAAAAAACTAGTTTGCAATCACACGCGGTAGAAGTGAAACCTTCAGAAAACTAATATAGATAAGAGTGGAAACTAACCATATGTGTAGCATTGCTTTATGTATATTTTCAACACATGCCTTGTGCTAGGAAAACCCCACACAAAAATTGTTACGAATATCTATTTTAGATCGGCGCGACGGTTTCAGAGATAACCTGAACGGGAAACATTTATTTGTAGCTGTAAGTTCAACCACCAAGCTGTTGCTTGACCGGGTTTAACTCGTTACTGGCTTATGAGATACCTGCCACCTGCCCCCTGAGGAACGTGATGGTGGAGTCGAGAGCTGATCGCGTCTCTCGTCCGTGACTTCATTGGCCGAACGGTTTGTTCGGAGATGCCAAATGATTAGATTCTCTTTAAGAAGCCACTATGTGACGTGACGTGCCCATGCAGTAGAAAGGTCACGCCCGCAGGAACTGCCCAAGCGCTGTCCCAACTGCAAGTTAGTCTCAAGAGCATCCACCACTTTAGGAAAGTCCGCCACCCAGACTAATGGCGACAGGGATAAATTATGTTTTTCCTGAAGCGATCTCGAGAGATTTTGTTAAAATCATCTATGGATTTAAACTTTGCACAAATATTATGCAAGTGAATGAATTGATTTAATGCAAGTGAATTAGTTGATGCAATGATTAGGTAATCTTTTTTATAATTTCAATATTCTTTTATGGTATACAGGGTGTAACAGGACGTACCCGAGGGATTTTAACCAGTGATTCCTGAGAATATTTGGAGTAAAAAATGTTCTTGTCATTTTGGTTTCCGATGATATTTTTTTGCTATTAAAAACAATAAAATATGTTTTAATTACACGTCGCCATTGTTCCCATCGATATAGGATATATCCCGTCGTGACGTGTTTGAGCAGTACACGCTGTTTTGTGTGATAATATGCTGTTACGCAATAAACGCGCTACTATTCTAACTAGTCATTTGCTGCGTGTGATGCTCCTAATTATAAACCCCTTTTCTTATATGGTTTTATTGTATAATGTGGCAAATTCAGTTTCTTTTTCAATAATCGTAAAAAAATTGATATATTTACGCACGAACTCTACAAAATAAAATAAAATAATATGCATTATCGCGTTGTTATTTTACAATACGGCCGCTAGTCGACGAATTGGATTTTTTAAAGTGAACCCTATGCCACCCACTGAAGGATCACATACTTGTCGCACGCATTTTTTTTATCAGTTACGCCCCGGATGGAACGGGGAACAGACGTTAGGCTCCGTGTCACTTTGTTGCGTGAAATCAATTTTTAATTTCCGTTTTATTACAATAAACCATTCGTAAAAAAGGAGTTAATGTTTTTAACAGGCCTCTCAAATACCCGTTCCAACCTTTCCAAAGGCTGTTTCTCAAGTATTTTTAAACTCCTCCCATAAAGGGGCATTAATTCCGATTTCGATTTTTCCTAGACTGTTGGATCACGTTAAGCAGTTGAGTCGCTTCGTTGACAGGCAGAAAGTCCTTGCTTTCGGATCACATATAAACCTAACAAGTATTGTCAATTAAGTATTATAAATAACAAACATTTTTTTAAAATAGCCATCTCTTCAATTTATTTTGATATTAATACTTACATTTATAATAATTCATTTTGTATTTAGACTTCCTGTTTTTATTATTTGTTTTAAAAGTTTTTATTATATAAATGCAATTTTTATTCTTTCTAAAATAATTTTTGTTATAATAAACACAATTAAATAACTTTTTTTCAATTCCACTTTATTATTTTTTAATCCAACCGGTTTCGGTTCGTACTGAACCTTCCTCAGGGGTGAATAAAAATATATTGAACATAATACAGAAAAACATTGTATTTATAAGTAAAATTAGAAGAGGGAGACAGAATATCAACTTAGGTGGGGGCGATGAGGGAGGTGTCTAAGAGGGAGGGGTGAACGTGGGTGGGAACGCCTTAATAATCTTGAAGCCCTTGAAATAAAAAAGTCATTAAAAATAAATAAAACCAATTTACTTAATAAACAATTAGATTTGTCTAACACCCCGATTTTTAAAATATTTCCATTACCCCCACCCACGTTCACCCCTCCCTCTTAGACACCTCCCTCATCGCCCCCACCTAAGTTGATATTCTGTCTCCCTCTTCTAATTTTACTTATAAATACAATGTTTTTCTGTATTATGTTCAATATATTTTTATTCACCCCTGAGGAAGGTTCAGTACGAACCGAAACCGGTTGGATTAAAAAATAATAAAGTGGAATTGAAACAAAGTTATTTAATTGTGTTTATTATAATTATGTATTCCCACAAAGTGTTTGCTACATATCAAGATATAATTTTTGTTTTTCATTTTATATAATTTATTTTTATGATATTTTTAAGTAATTAATCACCTCTCCCTTTGATATTTTGTCTATAGTTTTTATTTATCTATACTTGTTTGTTTTTTGGTCTTTTGTTATTTTTAATATTTTTGTCATATCTTGATGAAGAAACTTGTAGGTAATGTTAATAATATAGAGAAAAAATAAAGTTCGAACATTTTTCTATAAAAGTGTGTCTTAAAAATTACGTAAAATCTAAGATATCAAATGAATTCATTAAATTCAGATTAAATCACAAGGAATGCTTTAACTGTACTTACGACAAAGTTATCAAAACAAAGAAAATGTTATTTCATCATTGAGAGTTGTTCCAGAAATTTCTCAAGCTCTGTACTTTAGTCAGGTACTTAATTTTTGTTCAAAGCAGCCGCGAATCTTCAATCAAACAGAATGAGCACGGATTGAATTTCAACACCTCGAGCCTATATTTGAATCCTAAATACCAACATTGTTTGTAAGTAACATATGCTGATAATGTTTTGAATTGCTGTTAATGTTAGGATTAATTGCGAAATCCCAGTTACTTACACGCCCCGGGCTCGGAGCCTAAATGCTGAATGTAACACAGCCTTATAATATTTTGTTTGCTGTAGCAACAAAGTTATCTTAATTTAATTGGGGGGATGTTTCGGTACTATTATTGTTTGGGCATCCCGAAACTTAGCGCCTTGTGTACATTATTTTAAGGTTTCAAGTGAATTCGGTTGCCCCGCGCATTACTACTAGGCCGTGGAGTCTGAGGGGAAATGACGACTTGGAGTTTATTGTTTTGATAGGGAAATCAGATAAAGGATCAAGTTATGCACTCTAACAATCAAGCCAACTTCCTTGAGTAGTAAATAATTACTTAGGTTTTATAAAAATATATCATTGACTGACTTATAATTTAGGAAACAGAAAATATAGCTATGGTAAAATTCTTTTTTTTCTTTATTCCGGTAATTTACTGTAATTTGTGAAATAGTGCTCGAAAGTTGTAATAAGTAATTATTTAAAAAAAAAAAACAAAATTTATCCACAATAAACTATTCATCTAAAAAATAGTGTTTGTGTGGGTGTTGCTTTTATTTTTATACCAATTTCATTTTTATTCCGAGGATGATGAAATTTTGCTCATTTGAACTTCAAAATACGTATACATATGTAAATAATGCATATGAGATTTTGAAAAACCACCCCCGTTCTCCTTTTTCACCCCTTAAAGCCGAATGTTGATCATATTTTTCGCGCTTGACATTCATCAAGATAAGAATAAAATACTGTCTACATCTGATTTAGAAAAATTCTGCTGTGTAAAGCCCGGGCAACGCTGGGAACTTCAGTTATATATAAGGCTCATGAAATTTCTGGTAAGTATTTGTGATGAATTGTTAATTCATCATTCCTCTTATAACCTACACAATTTCGAGAGTTTCGATAGTACTTCGTTTTGTCACAGATTACAAGACTTGTTTATTATCGTGTCATATTTACAAAAAATATATATATGGATTTAACATCTGTTCTAAATGATGCTCCCTCTTAATCTGCCGGTGGAGGTACCGCTCACTGAAGATACCCATCTGCAGATCGGATATGATCGGCGATCTTAACCGTTCGGGTATTAGACCCAAACGACCGACTATTGTCTCTATCTTGCAATACTACCAATGACACCTATTGAGACAACCTAAAACTACGTGTGACTACTTACACTGACGACATCTGTTGAGAGATATTAAAACTACATACTATAACTTCAGCAACTGTTTAGAGACTTTGAAACTGCATGTACGAGTGTATTTAAAAACTCCACAGTGGTTATTTGAGAATAGTATGGTTTACACACAATTCGAAAGCGAGTAAAAGTTAATTACGTGTAATTCAGAAAGTAGTGTTTTGTTTACTCCAACAATTTACATAGTATCGATAATGTCAAAAATTCTAATAGAGAGATATATTAATGCAACATTTTATTGCATTTTATTCTATTAAAATTATTTTACCCAATAGTTTGTATACTGATATTGTTATACATAATTCTTCAAATCATCCCTTTTCTCAAAAACTAGCGGCTTTCCACTCTATGATTAATAGACTAATTACAATTCCTTTGTCAGCTCTTAACTATAATTTTGAATTAAATCTCATAAAGCAAATAGCAATTAATAATAGCTATTCTACTAATTTGATAGATGAAATACTAAATAAAAAAAATTAAACAGAATTTTTTCAAATTATATATTTACCCTATTTCTAAAGATAACAATAAACATTGGCGTAGAATTTTATTTGTCGACAACGATTAACGTCAAAAATTATTAGTAAAAATATTCCCGGTACTATTCAACCAGCGTTTTACACAAATAACAAATTGAAGAAATATATACTCAACAATAAAGATAGCGAAATTAAAACAAAAAAATCAGGGGTTTACAAACTCAATTGTAATGATTGTAGTTCGTTTTATATAGGTAGAACTTATAGAAACTTTGAGATTAGGGTTAAAGAGCACCTCAGAGCACTAAATGGCAATAGCGATTCTGAGTTCGCAGACCATTTATTAAAATATGATCATAGCTTTGACATAAATTCAGGTCTTCAAATTTTACATACAGGATATAAAACATAGCAAATCAATAATTTAGAAATTTTAGAAATAATAAAAAATGTTAATTCCAAAGCTGACATAATTAATAAGCAAAACATTTTTGTTAACCCTGTTTTAAATATCTTCCCACTTAACCGGCCTTTTACTTCTAATAGCTTGGTAATCCCCAATTCTTCGAAACTCCCACCATTGTCAACCCTTCCCCCTCCTTCAATTTCTTCTCTCCATATGTAATCTATAATTAATTTTTTAACTTTAGTATACTTTTATTCCTGAAGAAGTGAACTTGGTTCACGAAACATGTTGATATTATAAAATATAAAAAATAAAGTGATGTAAACTAAGTTATTTTCTTCAAATTTAGCAAATTCACTTTGTGGCACCATTTTATTAATGAAATAATTAAAAACACTTTGTTTTTACCACAATCAACTTTATTTAAAAGTCAACATGTTTCAAGAACGATGTTCTCTTCATCAGGACATAAAATGTACTAAATACTAAATGATCAAACATAGAACGGCGTGGGTAGAAATGGAAGTAGTGGGGGAGGAGAAAGGTGGAAAGGGGAGGTGCTTAGAAGATCAACAAGGGGGAGGGGGGGGGGGGTGGAAAGGGGTTGCTTAGAAGAACAAAGACAAAAAATTACAATGGAAATATGTTTAAGATAGGGTTACTCACAAAATTAATTTGATTGTTAATAATATTTAAATTTCTATTGACATTTTTCCTAATTTCTAATATTTCTAAAAGATCTAAGTGAAAACCACTAACGTTAGTATGTAAAATTTTAAAACCAGTATTTATATCAAATGAATGGTTAAATTCAATTAAATGGTTAGCAAATTCCGAATAATTATTGCTATTTAGACATCTCAAATGTTCCTTAATCCTCGTTTCAAAATTTCTGCAAGTTTTACCTACGTAAAAATGATTGCAGTCATTACAATTCAATTGGTAAACTCCAGATTTTTTCATTTTTTGGTCTTTGTCCTTGTTATTTAAAATATAATTTTTTAATTTATTATTCGTATAAAAAGCAGGCTGTATTGTATTAGGAATTTTTTTTTTCATGATTAAATTGGAGGTTTGATGATTTACAAACAATATTTTTCTCCATTGTTTTTTAATATTATCAGTAAGCAATGGGTAAATGTAGGACAAATGAAATTTTTTCTTATATTTTTTGTTTAATAAATCGTCTATTAATTTGGAGTTATAACCATTATTTGAAGCAATTATTTTAATGGTGTTAAGTTCTGCTTTGAAATTATTTGGGGATAATGGGATATTAATTAATCTATTGATCAAATAATGGAAAGCTAAGAGTTTTTGTGAAAATGGATGGTTAGATGAGTTGTGTATAATTATATCAGCGTATGTTTCTTTTCGAAAAATATTAAATTCAATCTTATTATTAATTATAGTTAGGTTTAAATCTAAGAAATTTATGCTACAATTAATTCCTATTTCTAATGTAAATTTAATGTTTTTGTGAATTTTGTTCAAAAAATTAAGGAACATTTGAAGTTGTCTTTTGGTACCGGTCCATATAACTAAAATATCATCTACGTAACGTTTGTAAAAATACACATATTTTAGTAATAAGGCAGAACTATTAAAGATTTTATTTTCTAAATGGTTTAAAAATATATCTGCTACTAACGGACTGGTACTTGACCCCATGGCCAAGCCATCTTTTTGTTTGAAAATTTTATTATCAAATTGAAAGAAATTTTGGTTTAAGACTACATTAAGACATTTAAGTAAATCCTGGGATAAGTCATTAGGTAATTTGGAGGAATTCAATAAGTTATTTATAATTGTTTTGCTTTCTTCAACTGGGACACTTGGAAACAGGTTAACGACATCAAAAGACACTAATAATGCATTATCCGGGATTTTTCCATTTCTACCCACGCCGTTCTATGTTTGATCATTTAGTATTTAGTACATTTTATGTCCTGATGAAGAGAACATCGTTCTTGAAACATGTTGACTTTTAAATAAAGTTTATTGTGGTAAAAACAAAGTGTTTTTAATTATTTCATTAAGTTATTTTCTTTTAATAAATAAATAAATAAAAAAAAAAAACAATAGTTTGTCGTATTAAGTAAATTTAGAATTGTGTAGATTATTAAATTGGAGGAAAAGGTAGGAGTATTTAGTGTAGTATTTACCTCAGGGCCCATTCGTCTTTGGGGATGCTGTGTGGAGGGTCTTTTAAAGGAAAAGAAGGGAGGAAGTTCTGGGAAGTAGGTCAGTTGGCCCAGGATAAACAGGGCTTATGAATCCGTCCCTCCCACTGCAAGATGCAAGGCGATGGGTCAGAAGAAACCAACTAGAGAGACACAATTGGTCACTCTCAACCAGTATCTCGCCACGCAGCAAGTGAGCAGACACATCCGCCGCCAAGATTTAGACAAATCCCACCCGAGCTCAGTCATCAAACGTAGCGAACCACTTCGGGTACCATACATCTGTCTTTTTCGACACAGGTATATCCTAATTGAGACAGGCATTGAAAAATTCGCATATAAATAAACTTTATAGAGATATATATCAAAAAAATAATTAAAAAACGGGCGTACGTTTCTGAGGGGACGGGTATCAAATGCTATTCAGCATTCTGTAAATAATTGTTTTACAGTCAAGGGGTGAAGTTAAAATGATGAGTATGAGTTTTAAAAATTTTAATACGGTATTTTATAAGTTATGTTCACTCAAGAAAAACAGCGGACATTTCCCGCTCATCTGACAGTTCCGCCCCACTAGTTAGATTGAGACATCTGTTCGAATGCCACTCATGACTCTCCTAGCCCAATCCCCTTCCCTTTATCTCGCGGGTCCCTCCGCGTCCCCTCGGTTTCTACCGCCCCCCTTGGACTGTACCGCCCCCTCCCGGACCCTAAACCGACACCCGAGCCATCAAGACACGCTTCCGTATCAAAAAGTACATCACGGGACGCGTATCAATGTCACGCAATGCCAATGTGTCTTGTACTGTACCTACGCAAGGTGGGTATATCTGCCTACTGATTGATACCTTGGATGTATTCTCTTATGTTATGTATTGTCATTGTGGTATATTTTATGGATGTGTGTATTAAGGTTTATATTACATAGAAGGATAGGGACACGTCGGCCTCCATGGTCGAGGGGTAGGGCACATTACCTGTTGAACGTTGGATGGTATTTCGAATAAACCGCGCGAAAATTACTTGATGAGTTATTTTAAAATAATTCAGAATAGCTACAATAATCAAATAGTACCTAGGTCCTAAATTGATATTGACGCAAGCGATTCTGACCTTTTTCTTCATAAATTTTCTTTTTACATAAGGGCATTTTAAAAAATCGCGTTTAAAAAAAAAGACAGATGAGAGGGTATCTCGCAATCCGGAGGTCGCGGGGTTGAATCCCGGCGTGGGCAAATAAATTTTAATTTGTGTTATTTTACAAGTAATTCACTTAGAATAATATATTTTGCGGCACGTTCCTAAGTTAAGAACACCATTCAGAATGGAAACGTTGCTTGAAATGGCTTAAATCGTGTTTTGTGACCATATCTGAGTAGCCAGGTACTTCCTCACCTTTATCTTCCCCATCTCCTTCCCCTCCCCAATACCTACCACTCCAATTGAGAATGCCATACTATAATATCACTAACTCCGTGGCAGAGTTCCCTATTCTTGAATTAATCGGTTGCGGATTCAAATCTCGGAGAGCCGTAATATTTAAATTAATTTAATTGATCTGCCGTAGGTTGTTATACAAAAATTTGCTCAAATCATCAATTTTCAAGGTTAAAACTCAATTTCGTCATGGGTCGGTTGTTTTACAGTACTTGGATAGTAACAGAACTGTATTAATACTTGCACAGAACTTGAAAATTAACTTTGAAATTTGATGAATTCTTCAAATTCTGTGAATTCCCAAGTATCGCTCTTCTCATCAACGTCAATTCAAGAACGAAACCTTACTTTAAATGATTTTATTGTGATTTTTGGCAATATTTTCAATTGTAATATTATACTAGCTGACCCAGCAAACGTTGTTCTGCCATATAAATTATTTCTAGTGATTATTTTGGTTGTTAAATAAAAAATAACGAATGTATTGTAAGTGTGTGGGGATGGGATCTATGACAGAAAGAGGAATGGAGCGTTGTAGACGATGACCGCCAATAGAAACAAAAAGCCAACTTAAGTAGGAAAATGAAATTTAAAAAAAATTATTTGAATTTCGAAGAGCAATTGATTGTACGATATTTTTTGTCAGTCCGTCTTTAGCCAACACAAATAAGCTCGGGTTTGCCCACGCGAGAGCATGATGCCGAATGAAATATCAAAATGACGCGACGCTTCTCGTGAATGTCTTGCGCATGTGTGAATGAAAGTTAGTTGAGGTGGACTTAGCGCCATCTGTCATTCAACAACATAAGTAATTTAGTTATGTTTGAAATACGAAAGACGGTTAAATTTGTTCACATAAAAATACTGAGGGTGGGGGTAGGAGGGTTAAAATTTGGTGTTATAGGTATTTTTTGAAGCCAAATAAAAAAAATACAAAAAATAATTTTGTGAAAAAATAGATTTTTTTTATGGATAGGGACACCCTAATCACCTAGCGTTATGAAATACACTTCAAAGCCTGTTCTCATATCTAGATACTAAATACTCATAAAACATTTCATAAAAATCGATCTAGCCAGTTCGGAGGAGTGCGACCACAAACACGTGATACGAGATTTTTATATATAAGATTATACAATATAGAAATATCGATCCAATTTATAGTTCTTTCTATATTTGACCCTAATGACAGAGGAACAACTTGTTTCAACAAAAAAGTAATCATATGAATAAAATAAATTTAAAAAAAACCAATCCATACACAAAACCTACAATTCTGTGAAATTAGTCCAACCATTGCGATATTATATAAGAACTTTTTCTACGAATCACTTTTCTGGATGGATATTGATAGCGACCATTTCTGAAAATCAGAATTTATGAGTCTTATACAATAATGGCAGGATGTTCCAAGAAAGCCTTAACAATCGGCTTCCCAGTATGTAAGCTAATATAATGTGCATGGGATCCCGTTTATCTGCGAACTGCAGTAGGGGAATTAAACAAAGCGTATATAATACCCTCGGAACATTTCGTTAACTGTCAAAATGTGTTCATTTTAACATCGCTAGATGGCAGTAGGGGTGTCTTCCCAGATTTCAAAAGGTCAACATTATACTTGCGTTATGTACATCCAAGCACAGTATTTTTAAATAACGAAGTAAAAGCAAACCAATAACAAAGTGTGGTTTGTTTATGGAACTTATTCTGTTGGTAGAATATCTAGTATGATCCTTTTTATAAATGTTTCATCATTTGCTTGTTCTTGGTCCTTCCACATAGGCTTACATTATAAAAAGCGTTTGGAATCTCGTGGTTCACATTTGGAGTGGATTTAATGAAGTTTTTTTTTTAAATTTAACTTCTAAATATTCAGTTGTTTATTGTTTTTAAAACTATATATTTTCTAGAATTCATCATTATTATTACTATCCCCAAATTCTAAACGTATATTTGATAGAATATCTATAAATATTAATAACATCATTAATAATATTGACTTCGAGAAATAAAAGAAAGTTTCTTTTTTATTTATATATTTATTTTGTGTTATTTTGTACAACTACACAATATTTTTTTTAAATCATGGCAGTAGCTGTCGTGCAAGGCTGCAGAAAACCATGACAAAACTGCAGCGACACTCTTTATTTTAATAAAGCATACATATAATAAAAATCGTTTATTCCAGAACTAGCGAATTCCAGGCAGAGCTCGCTATTATATGTATACATATAGAAACCATCACGGGCATGCACACATAAAATCCCCAAAAGTGTCATCGCAATTGGATGAATGGTTAGCAACGCACAATTTCATGATGCCAGAACTCACTATATACAGGATTTTAAGGGACGTACTTGACTTACTTTAACCAATGATTCCTGACATTATTTGGAGTAAAAAATGTAAATGAAATTTTGGTCTCCGGTGACTTTTTTTTTCATTTTTTTTTTTCTTTAAAATCAAACAAAAAAAATTCTTCCGCATGTCGTCACTGGTCACTCAGCTGAGTAACAGACCAACTACTAACCACCCCTCCAACTATCCAACAACTACAATTTTTTTACATTTTTGTAGAAAAAAAAACATGAAAAATGTCACCGGAGACAATTTTTTTTTTACATTTTTTACCCTAAATCATGTCAGGAATCACTGGTTAAAGTAAGTCAAGTACGTCCCTTAACACCCTGTATATAGAAACCATCGCAGGCATGCACACAACTCACCAAAGTTTCCTCGCAATCGGATAAACGGTTTAGTAACGCATTTTCATGACGCCGGAGCTCACTATTATATATAGAAACCATCGCGGGCATGCACACATCAAATCCTCAAAGTGTCATCGCAATCGGATGAACGATAGCAACGCATAATTTCATGATGCCAGAACTCACTATATATATATATAAATAGGGTATCCCAAAAGAAAGTTGATATTTGTTTTGATTTCTGTGTGAACGCAACTTTTCAGCAAGACGGAGCAACATTACATACGTCCAATACGTCTCTGCCATGAGTTCGTGAAATTTTACCTGGCAAATTGATCTCCAGGAGAGGTGAAATAAATTGGCCTCCTCGTGGTCCTGACCTAACTCCTATGGACTTTTTCCTGTGGGGTTATCTCAAATCTAAAGTGTACACAAAAAATCCGACTTCCCTGATGCAATTAAAAGAAAATATCCGTCACGAAATGGCAGCCATCACGAAGCCTACCTGGCAAGCCGTCATAAGAAATTTTACTCTTCGATTAAATGAATGCCGCGAACGTGAGGGTTTATATTTGGACGATATTATTTTTCAGAAATAAATTCCCAAATTGTGTATTTTAGCATTTAATAAACATTTTTTCGACAGAACCTTTACTTTTTTTTAAAATCGATCCACTAAATATCAACTTTCTTTTGGGACACCCTCTATATAGAAATCATCACGGGCATGCACACAACAACTCACCAACGTTTCCTCGCAATCGGATGAACGGTTTAGTAATGCATTTTCATGACGCCAGATCTCGCTATTATATATAGAAACCATCGCGGGTATGTACACATTAAATCCCCAAAGTGTCAACGCAATCAGACGAACGGTTAGCAACGCATAATTTCATGATGCCAGAACTCACTACATATACAGAAACTATCGCGGGCATGCACACAACAACTCACCAAAGTTTCCTCGCAATCGGATGTACGCAGAGTAGTACAATGCAATACATTCCGTGTTTCATTAGTTTACATTAGTTTCAATATCCCGTAATAGATTTTTCTTGCATTTCTTAATTTTTTCTGTTCTAATTAGTGTCGCTGCTTTTCTTTTTTTCTCCAAGGCGGACATAATATATTGTGGGTCACGAATGGGCATAGATCTTTTAAATCTTGAATCTATAATTTCTGGTAATAAACAATCCATAAAGAAAGTACTTAATCTGCTTTCCATTTTTTCTCCCCAAAATTTGTCGTCTCGTTTAATTAATTCTATTTTTAATGGAATTGCTTCACCCAACCAGACGGCAAAAATACATACAGTCTTTTTGGAAATGTGAAGTTGACCCTGTACTTGATAATACCAGTTGTGATTTGTGTTTGTAAAAATAAAATTGTTTTTTTTATCTTGCTTCCAGAACGTTATTTTTTTTTTTGCTATTGCTTCTTCAAATAGCATCCCACTAGCAGAAATCGGACATTTAATTTCTAATATTGTACTGTCATTTACCAAACCATCTGGGGTGGCTCCTAAGAACGGGAAAATATCATCAATAAATAACCCACAGTCATCGACGACAATATTTTCTTGAATGCAAAGTTGCCTTTTTGCAACTTGCTCATGGTCCCTACCATATTGAATAGATTTTATATTATCTAGAGAGCGGCCGTATAATATTGTTTTGACTAAATTAGCACAACTAATGGATTGACTTCGTTTACAGATATTACCAAATAAAGAAGCTGTTAACATGTTTCTTCTGCGTTCAAGCCACTCCCCGCTATCAGACTGTAAGACAGTTCGTCTTTCGACTGCCTTCTTTTCACTTTGTGAAATGTCGAGTAGCTTTAAGAATTCTGCCTTAGCACATTCATATGCATCTTGTTCCATATCCGTTTTTTCGCACAATTCGCCATAATGGTTATCAGGTGCTCCCGATTTTGTAAGCAAATGTCTCCCTTGTTTTTTTCGTAAAGATCTTTTATCGTTTGTTTTAGAAGCCATTCTTCTTTTTGCTCTTTTCAATTCTAACCGTTTTAAAAAATTACTAGGACTTCTGTTGAAAATCTGCTTATGTAAAGAATAATAAGGTCTCTTGGAATTGAAAGAAACTACTGCAGCTGCACAACGACCCATATAGGACTGTTTTAAAGAATAATTTATTCTTTTTCCGCCAATAAATTTTGCAATAACTCCATTAAAACTCTCAACAAAATTACTGTCTAAACAATATACTAGACTTCGGGCATTACTGACAAGCCGAGAATTAGCGTCCATAATTTTTGAAAATATAATATTGTTTTGTAACTGTGGAACGTGATTGTAATCTAATATTTTATTCGGATCAAGTTTAAATTTGCAGAAGTATGGTAAACAATCTTTATGTTCACCGAAAACATGTTTGGGTCCATTTAATAAATCTTTCCTTAAATCGGTAATTTTTTGGTCCAAAGCACTATTTGATTGCATCCTGTAATTTGCAGCTCCGACTACCGCCTTCCTAAGACGAAGTTTGTTGGTTGAAATAATTTTTCTGAACTCCAAAGGAAAGCCAGTATCTTTTGTAATTTTTTCAATTTGATTGCTGTAGTTTCGAATTAAGTGGTTAGAGCATTCTATTTTCTGTACTGTAATATTGGGATACGGGTGACTGTTTTTAATTCTGGCATAAGTACTGGAGTCTCCATCGGCAATGAGGGTTGAATATATAAGACCGTACATACTCATCGATTGTTGGAACCCGTCTAAAATTGCTTCAGCTTCCATTCCGCTTGACGAACCAACATAATTTTTAAAGCAAGTGTGCTCGGGCATAGGAATTTTCAAATTTATAGCTCTTGCGCAGGTTGTACAGTACTTGTTTTTAACTGCCATGTAAATAATTTTTTTTGTGCGGTAACCGATAATCGTAGCAGCTCCTGAGAGGGCGGAGTAGTTGGTTTTATAAGATCGCTTGGACCAACACGCATCAGCTACTACAGTGATCATCGGCGTCCCGTTTTCGTCAACATCGCCGCTTTGAAAAGCCAGTTTTTTTTCTTCGTCGGCTGCCGCAGCCATACTGGTAAATTTGGTTTTCTCCCACCATTCACAAACCTTCTTATGGCATTTTCCAAATCCAGCAATAGATAAGGACGGAATTTCAAGGGTAGCACATAGCTCTTCCATGCCCGAATAACCCGATCCTATGCTCATTATTCCCGACACAAAAGATTCGTTGATGCCAATGCCTTCTTGTAGGCTTTCGGATGTTTTAAGTTTAAAAGTTTTACCACATAACACGCATTTTAAATTAAATGTAGAATTCAAACCATTTCTATTTTCTGAGGTAATTCGTAAATGCTTTAAATTGCAGTTAAAAAGGGAATCATGTTGACTAATACATTGGAGTTGTTTAAAAAAATAATCAAATTGTACTACTCTCCGCCCTTCTATGCAAATATCATCGCTTTCTTCTATCACCTCTTCAATAGTAAGCTCCTGCTCCGATTCTTCACAGCTCCATCCTTGGTCTTCGGTCACAGGTAATTTCGCCAAAGAACTACTGTTTTTTTGCTCCTAAACAATGTAGAAATAAAAACTGATTACCATGCTATTCAATCTGATTTTGAGATTGTTAATATACATTTTGATAAAATACAAACCTATTATCACGATGTTGGGAACATGTGTCATAAAAATCATAAAAATTCAAAAAAATTCCCGCCCATCGACAATATATTTTAAGAGGGCCAACGCAGGTGCATGTAACAAATGTTCCGATATATCAGGAATATCCTTTAATAGGTTACCTAAATAAAAGTACCTTTTCGACAGAAGTGGCTGATGATCCAATAAGAATATCCTCGTGCTCTAAATCTTCCAAGTTTGGTCCTTTGTGTGCAATATTTACGGTAGGCTCATTTGGTTCTATCGTATGTTGGTGTTCTTGCTGTATTTTTTCCTAAATAAAAAAGCAAAAAATATATTAAGGAGTTAAGACGAAAATTCCCTCCCCCCTCCCGGGACTCCGACGCACTCAAATTCATTTGTTATTTGAAGCATACCTTGTTTGGAGTATTTTTTCCGGCTGCCATGGATAAATCATGTTTTGATCTACAAATAGAAAAATAATATTATTATTTGGAACTTTACGACACAAAACATATATAGAATTTCTTTGATTTGACAATGTGTGTGTGAATGGTTACGTATTTATACGCAGAAAGGCGATATTTTTGTTAATTTCCTTTAAAAGTTTTTTTGTCTATTTCTTAAACACCATGTACATTAAACATTATTCACTTCATTTGAAATTTTAGATAAAAATAAATAAACAGTAATAAAGGGTAATAAATTTTTGTATTTATTACCAAACACCGTGCACAAAATTGCGGCGAAATTTATGTCTTGCCGAAACACCGGGCGTGCTAAGTATATTATAGCTATGTATGTGTACACATTTAATAGCATCTCCCACACGCACACTTCGGAGCGACCGAGTTCCGCGCCCGCTTAAGGCCGCCGCGCAGAAAAGTCTCATAGTGAACTGCGCTGTAAACCTATCGGTCTTTACTTTTCTGCACGGCGCGACTCGTGTCGAAGTGTGCGTTTGGAGCAAAACATGCCAGCTGCCAATAGACATGAAGATCGTACTAACCTACAGGAAAAAACGCACAGGCAATGTTATATTTTTACACGTTTGGACATTCATCCGTTGAAAAGTACATCACGCACAATATTTACACGAAAAAAGACAATTTGTGATTACTTACTGTTTTTGTATCTTCCTGATATTGTTGCAATCTTTCAAGTGAGTCGGTATTCTACGTTTAGAGCCATTAATGAAACATTTTGAGGGCATTTTCGAAATTTACAGACTATAAAACGAGGAGCGTATAGTTTCAACGCCTATCAACGGGAGATTCTAGCCCGGAATGAGTTAAAAGCTCTGGAGTGTGTTAGAATTTGGTGTAAAATGAAGTATTTATTTAATTGTTAATATCCACAGATATCATAACGATAATAAGAGGCCGTACTTCTACAGATGTATGTATTATGTACATATTTTAAATTAAAAATATTGTGTAAAATCATTATTAATGCGACAATCATAGATTTAAGTTTAAAAAATGGGATGTATGGTGTATCAATGTTTTTATTTTTCATGGTCGAATGCCAACATCAATTACAAAAAAAAATAAGCAGATTGAAAAATAAAGGTCCATTATTTGGTAACAAAAAATATCAGGTCCGAGAATGACACTTAAAAGGTAGTATTAAGCCGTTTTAGAGAGCCGTTTTTCAGAAAATAACCATTCTGCCCCTATAACACACTCTTAAGCTCTCTCCGTTGCGTATTTGTTGGAGCGAAATAATTTCATCAGGAAACTGCAGTAATGTTATTTATAATTTTTCAAACTAATTTAACAAAGGCCGTTGGAATGAAGTAAAGAAAAAGAAACACTAGAGGAAATTCTTTGTGAAAAAGATTCTTTAATAAAACGTGTGTATTTGTTTTTTTTCATCTGTTCACTCTTTTTCAGAACTGAGATTCTAAAAAAGAGTTACTTATTGTCAGAATTTGTTAAATAAAGTTCCTCAGAATGAAAATGGGGTGTTTTTGTACTGTATTGTGGGTTATTATGCCGTGTTGCGCTTCCTCCTTTAGCCCTGATTTGAGGCCAAAATATCCAACCAAATTGAATAATCATTTTTTTTTAAATTAAAAGATACAGCAAATTTCTAGCACGGTTATTAGCTACTATATTTAATAATGTTTTAAATTATAAAATATTGAAGAATTTAATTTTTTGTGATTTTAGTGACAATTTTGAGTTAATTATAATTATGTAAAAAATAGTTTTGCTCTATCTACTGTGATGATAAAATAAAAAATAAATAAAAAATTAAAAAATATTTAAAAAGGCTTTTTCTTGGATGAAAATTTAATGTTATTTAATTTGCATTCCAACAAAAATCGATCATTTGAATTTAATTTTAATCCCATCAAAGTACCTTTTTTAATAATTTCAATTTTATATTTCATTATATTGCTATGGTGAAAAGAGCAAACTTTTTTTTTTAAATATCATTCATTCACAAATAATTGCCAAGGTTGCCTCTAAAATCATGAAAAATTGATTTCTTAAATGGCCTTTATTTTATGATTTAAAACACCAATATATAAAGTAGCACAAATCCGTATTAGATATTTGATATACCGTTTGATTAAAAAAATAATTATTCACTTTGTTTGGGTATTTTAGCCCAAGTCCAAAATTGTTTGTATGAAAAAGGCGGCGAAGCCGTTCCCCTTAAACACCCGCTTCACACAATCTACACAACATAATCATGGCAGATGCGTAGATTGTGGTAAATTGTGTGTTTAAGTATGTAGAAGTGATACTGTGGTAAGCACATAAATATCATTGTAATTAGTCGAAAATAATCCTGATGAAGTTAGTGAGCATTGCTTGCAAAACACGTCGGTTTTTAACAATAAAGTGTTTAAAACTAAGTAATCTGTTCATTTTGAACTAAGTGCAAGAAAACAAGTTTTCTGTGTTTTTTAAATGTGTTTTTGGGGCTGTTATTCAAAATAAATAGTATTGACAGCATAATTTCATCACCAACATCATAAAATCGGTTAATTCGCCGTTTTCTGTTTATCTGTATTAAGTACTGTCTTTATGAAATTCCGACCACTTTCCCGATAAGTTGTAATGGCCACCGATTAGGCTGTTTAAAGGCTTCCTTCAAAGGGCGCAGGTTTCGTCAGGTTGAGGCGTGAGGCCAACATTAATTTTAAAGGCACTTTAAAATTTCCTAAAAAACTTAAGGAACTAAATTGAAAACGAGAAGCTTAAGTGGCGTACTTAAGCCTGTATAAAATTATAGCAATTTGTGAGCTCTAAAAATGATAGATTGATGTTGAAACTTTTACTGAAGAATCTACGCTCTTTTAATAATGGTTTCCATTACAAAAAGAGGTTATGAGAAGAAGGTTAAAAAAACCGAAGACATTCTCAGATAAGTCTTGAAAAACGTTTGTATTGGGCAAGTGGAGCCCGCGAAAAAACTATTAAATTCAATAGGACACCGCCACACATAGACAACTTGATCCCTGAGTTGTTCAGTTAGAGTCCAGCTTGTAAAAGCAGCAGGAGCTTTGTGTGGCCGGTAGAAATATAGTCAATTAAACAACGTATTACTTTTCCCGAGCAATGCCGGATGACGAATGACTGCTAGTATCAATCACTTCTCTATTTATTGGGCAAAATATTGTATATTATATTTACAACGTATTAATGTGGTAATTATTTTATATGGGGTGGTCTTCTTTATAACCTGCGTTGAACAAAGGACTAAGTTATATTTTATATGTCCGATAAGGCGTTTAAAATTCAAAGCACCCTTGGGGTGATTTTCTCCCGAAAATGGAGGTATAGAAATAATCCAAACATTATAATTATTATTAAGGCTGAAAATTCACTTAAGCACTTATTAATGTACTCAAGTTTGAGGATGCGTGATAAGGATTTATAGTGTGATATGATATTATGGTAGCATATATGCAGTTCACAGATATTATAACGATTTTTATCAAAGAATATTAATGGTAAATATTAATGGTAAAAGGTAATTGACGTATCATGTCTGTTATAACGTTTTCATTCTTCAATTTCCAATAAAGTACTTACCAGCAGTATTGCCACACATTTTCCGTAACAATGGGTCTGCAACTAAAAACCTTCTAATGCATATATACATGAGATAAAAAACATTGCATACTGAAAATGAACGCGAATGTGCACGAACATTTTTTTGCCAAATAAATTAATGACGAAAATTGATGTTGAAATTTGGCAAAATGATTTTGTAAAACATAAAATATTTACTAATCTCGACGACAAAACATCGTTACTTATAACTTACACTTAATTTTTAATTAAATTTTATTAACAGTCAATTACAATTCCTGAGGAAACTATTTTTGATTTCAAAATTTTTCTTTATTTCTCCACACAATTTCTTTATTTTCTTTACTATTACTCATACATTCCTTAGATAAGTTTTGCTAAAGCCAACTCAGCCACTGATCGGTCAGTTATTACTTTTAATCATTGAGAAAGAAGATAATATTAATAATTTTAAACGAATCATGAAACAGAACGATACACTTAAAATAAAAAAAGGTAACGGTCGTACTAACTACTGGAGCTAGAGCTCTGGATTTCTACTTATTAGTTACGGCACAATACTCTGATCACTGAGATCTCATTTTTATCGATCCCATATTTCAATTTAAAAATTTCGAACATTTTTATCAATAAATCCCCTATTGTGTTGGCTGTTTTCTTTATGTATAATGACAAAGTTCTACCCGAATATATAACTTATAATCTAGATAGTAACTCGCATTCAGGTGTCAGAGTATTATCCCGGCAAGAAGGGGGGTCCTGAGTTTGATCTCCAGTTGCAACCTAACATTTTTATTGTCTTGTTTTATTTATTGTTTAGTTAAGAATTATTCATGTACTCTCTTTCTTCAATGATTAAATATCACATTTATGTTAACCATCGAGAGTTAGTTAAAAAAATGAACTTTATTAATTCCATTACGTCATTTGGAATTCGTTCAGAGGGGTTGGTGACGCTTGTCAGTTGTAAACATCAAATAAAACAACTAGATATCAATGTGCGAGTCAGAAGCCTCCATAATATACACTGCAAACAGACAAGATACCTACAATGAACACACTAAAACTTGTTCATAATCCCACTGGAAGTATGTTGTGACAATTTTTCACTATTACGAGTGTTTTCAGACGAGCTTTAGATCGTTATTTTTATACAAAAAACATTTTTTAACATTTGAAATTTTTGTATCAGAAAAGCTGCCAGGACGGCAAAGCTTTTGCAGTTTTCGTCGAAATTTGATAAAAAAAAATATTTTTTAACCAAAAATACCGAACCAAAACAATCTGTTCTGGGAAATCATCAAAAATCATGGCACGCCTAGCGTAAAATGCATTTCCGTATCAATGAACAATTCACCCGCAAGTACCACAATTCTACGAATATCGTAATGATGTCACCGGAATAACAATTAAATTAATTTTCGTTTAGATGTGTGCGTCAAATCATTGCATTGCGTTTCAAACAGTTATTTATTACTATTTGAATTATTACTTCGCTAAGTAATTAAAATATTCCGCTATTCGTATTCAACATATTCGTAAATTTGACGCGTGCATAAAAGCGTAAAAAGTCCTCCGGCGGCTGGGCGTAAAATGATTTGCAGGATTTCCAATGAAGCCATCACGTCCCTTTGATGCGCGTACCGCGTTCCAGCAGCACGGTACGGTGAGGATTTCATTATTGCTACGTCAAACACAAGGTGCGACTTCCACTGGGCGGGACCTCTATCTACACAACGCGTTCCAAGTTAAATTTACGTTGAATGTTAGGTTATGTACAGCGAGTAACAGCACATACCCGAAGGATTTTAACCAGCGATTCTTGAGCATATTTGGAGTAGAAATGTAGATGTCATTTTTTTGTCCGATGATATATTGTTTTAATAAAAAACAATTAAAATATTCTGTCGCCGATTAGTCGGTTACTGCCTGGGGGGTCGTTTTATTAGCACTCCGCCTCGTTCCTGCAGCACGGTAACAGTGTTCGGAGTGCTTATCAAGTGGCCGCCAGGCAACACCCAACTAATCAGTGCAAAGTGTGATGGAAGACTATGTTTATTGTTTTAAATTTAATAAAATATCATCGAACAGCAAATGACATCAACTTTTTGTACTCCAAATATGCTCAGAGTATACGAGCTGTTGTACCTTGCTTATGTATTTTATTATTTTTACGTTAACTTTTTAATTTTTACTTCCAATTACTCTTTTAAATGGGGTGTTGAAATGCCACTTTGTTGTCGTGGAACCGTCTACTGAACGTCTGTTAATGGCATTCAAACTAGATAATTTTAATGCATTTTCGAGGGTCCTAAATAGGGATGTGACTTTTACATAAATAATCGATTTTTTTTTCTTACATTGAAAAAATCGATTCATAAATAATCGATTTTTTAATCCCCTAAAAAATCGATTTTTGTTGGAGAAACATCGATTTCAATCGATTTTTTAGAAAATTAAAATCGCCAAAAAATATCGAATTTTGTTGGAGAAAAATCGATTTTTTTCATAATCGATTATTTTTTCACGTCCCTAGTCCTAAAGCCTTTAAGATTACTCATAAAGAAAACAAAAATGATGTGGCAGCTATCTGTATTACATTAAAAATACATATTTTCATTAGTGTCAAGATCCAGAGGGGAAATAGGGGGATACGTTTGTACGGACAAAACTCCACCCGCGTTTTCTCTTAATATTGGGTTGTGGGTTTTGGTAGTGGCTCCACAAAGCTATATCAAAAAATTAGTATTTAAATAAATGAAGACAATATAAGCGAAACTCAATCGAAAATCTGGAAACAGAAAAATCAGAAAAACATATTGACACCTCGGGGACTCGAACCCAGGACCTCTTGCTTTCCGGGCAAAGCGCTAACCACTGCGCCACGGTGTCGATATGAAATTCGGTCATGTTTAACTGTACCATACTTCGTTCGAGTCCCAGAGGTGTCAATATGTTTTTCTGATTTTTCTGTTTCCAGATTTTCGATTGAGTTTCGCTTATATTGTCTTCATTTATTTAAATATTACAATTTGAGGTTTTAGTCGTAAAGTTAAAAATTAAAAATAAAACAAAAAATTAGTTTTTGTCTACAAATTCAAAGAATGCATTGAATACTTTGCACCAGTTGATCTGAATTTTCACGCCAATAGGTCAGCAAACATAATCGTAAATTACAACAACCATAATGAATTAGTACGTCCCATTCCTGCAGTGTGAACAAATCAATAGCTGCGATGCTTAGCCTTCACTTGCACAACCATAGATTTTATGTCAACACTATAATAGATAAGGGGTGTCTTACAAATTCAGTGGAATAATTTGGCCTGCCCGTGGGTAACAAATTTCAAATCTAATTCCGTTTCTTTGCTTCCAAAGTATTAAATATTGCGAGACAAAGTTTGTCCTTGGAAACCAACGAAAGGTAAAAAGCAATGCTTCCTTCGATTTTTTGACTGCGAAATAAAGCACTTTCTTTTCAAGTGGGGAGTCTGGTTAAGCCGATCAAAAAAATGGACTTTTTTGTTGCCTAAAAAATTTTACTCTATATGTGGAGAATACATTCCCAAAATTATTCCCCGCGCCAGGCATATAAGCGAAAACTTTACACGCGTTTTTTCCCAAACCACGTTTTTCAAAATGGCTGGAATAGTAGCTCATCAAATTTCCATTCGATTTACTCCATTTAAAGTTTAAATTAAAGAAAAATAAATTTATATGCGGATGAACCTCGACTTATGAAACAAATATTATAACAGGACAAAGTAATTGCAAAATTAAAGTCGAATTTTTCGACAATTTTCATTTTACATCCGGCATTTTTGCAATTAACAACTTTTTTTGCAAAGTGTGATTTATGCGCTTTCTACGTTCTTGTTATAACGATTTCCAAATTTTTATTTTATTTTCATGTTTTCATCACTCCAGGATTCCAGCCGATTTGGTCGGACCCTGCGCTTGCGGCCGCTATATCTATATTTTCAAGAGTGGTTTTTCTTGTTGAAATGAACCTTTAGGTACACGTAAAAAAATTAACTTCCACTCACCCTGTTTAGGCCATGTTGGTCAATGTGCATACCCCATCTCTTTAAATAAGCATCAGCTATGAATGCTATTTGATGTGATTATTATTCTGTTCGTGGAAGCAATATTAATACAAATACCATATGTACCTATTCAATCGATTAACCACACCGTACGTTCATTTTGGTTCCTTGAATACCATGCATCATATTATGTACCATTGGTGGAGTGCAAATACTCGATCACGATTTCGTATAATGCACCGTGTATGCACGTAGGCATATATGTATTGACAAGCAACTATGTGTTTATGGCAGGTCTGTTTAGAGCAGCACTGCCACGCCCCACGTAAGTGGGACTGGAATAATTATTAATTACAGCGAGTTCCCGGCATGCGTTGAAATGCACCTAATAAAGAAATTGTTTCTCCCTGCATGTCCTTCCCATTTGTCCCGTTCCCCTTCCGCCTCCCTTTCAACTTCCGCGTCCCCCTCCCCTCACGCGTTCCCCTCCTCCTTCACATTTTCATTTATTTATTTAAATAAAACCAAGGGTTGAAAATGCCTTTAGAAGCGTTCATCTTTTACAGCTACAAATAACTTTATCAAAAATTACAAAAAAAATTGTAAAGCGCTAATAACAAGTTCTTGCAGAACGAAAATTGCTTAAAAAATCTATATTGAAGTTATATCTTTTAACCGTTTTCTACTTATAATTAATTTAATTATTTTGATTAATATAACAATTTGTACTTAACACGACCTGTTGTCTACATTCGACGATTAAAGTGTACCATACAAGTTGTTAGTTGTTGCACCTCCAATTTAGATTTCCTGGTATTAACGTTTTGCCAGTTATGAAACCAAGTAAATACCAGACAAAATAATAATAACATCCAACTTGGAAATACCTGGTTCATATTGTAAGCCGGTTCCATAATATTGGTTCATGGAGTTCCACTGCACGGGCTGGTTTGAGGAGGGGCGGGGGGGGGGGAAGCCGACACGCTGACTCGTGTAAACCGGGCTTTATTAGCTATAACAAAGCCATCCCCATTGCAAGGTAACTTATTCTGTAGATGTGGGTTTACATGTTGCATTTTATTGTCAGTTTACCGCTTGAACCGTTTGAATTAGAATCGTTTTTTTTTAAATGCATTTTAATGTTTACCAGTAAATAAAAGACGTGCATATTATTTTTGCATGCTGTTTTGTTTTTTGCTCAATCTATCGAAATATAATCACAATACAACATATGTTATTCAAAATTGTTCGAAATGTCGATAATGTTAATTATTTTTCTTTTAAGCCGGGTCTCTATTGAACCAAATGTTTATGAAAGCAAACATGAAACATTGGGGCAGAACTACAATGTTTTTTTTCTTTTAAGCCGGGTCTCCGGCGATAATATTACAACAAATATAGAAACAAATGTTTATGAAAGCAAACATAAAACATTGGGGCAGAACTACAATGTTTTGGGTTTTGTCTGATGTTTTGAAAACATTTTGTCGCTGGCGACCCGACTTTTAATGTTTTATTTTAATACTAGAGTCTATTTCAATTCCGTTTTGTAATAAATATTTTGTTTATAAATATTGTAGTAGTAGATCTGTCAACAATATACTTCGAGTCTTAAAAAGCGTATTTCTAATTTTCTCTTATTTTAATTCAAAACCTAAATTGAAAGATTTGTAAGTTGGTTAACACGACAATTTCAAATTTAAAAAAATATTCTTAACTGAGCCATTAATAATAATAATAATTGGATAATTTATATAGTGCCGTTTTTGTGGAAAATCACCTCAAGGGCGCTGTAAAACGGCCACCATCATGAATCGGAGCCGTAACGTAACAAAAAATTTACAGACGGATGAAAATGTCAAATGGTCAGGTTAAAACAGGACTGGCTCAAGAGGTAGATACCTACTTTATCGGATGTCCGAACTGGTCACACGATCGGTTCCAATTTAAGAAATGTCACTTAAACTCAATGCAAATTGTTTATTGAACCAGACTTCACGCAGGACTAATGTACGGACAACCGAAATTACAATATTTAACTCTGGAAAAACTGTAACTCTTGTTTGGGTTCCTGGACATGTTGGCATAGTGGGTAACGATATTGCGGATTCCTTGGCAAAACAAGGAGCGTCCAATCCTATTGTTACCCTCGTTAACCATATACCCCTATCTGATATTTTTTCCGTCATCAAAGATAGATCGCGCAATGCTTGGACAGAGTATTGGAATATTGCTAGTCAATCCAAGGGTGCCCGATATGCCTCAATACAAAAGACTATCCCATCAAAACCGTGGTTTCAAAAATTCCCCCATTTTTTCAAAAAAGAAATTTCCTCACTTATTCGAATGAGAATTGTACATTGTTCTGTTCCTTTTCACCGTTTTAAAATTCACGTCCTTGACTCTCCAGATTGTACATTCTGTGGTCTAGATGTGGGAACTTTAGATCACATATTTTTTGGTTGTCCCTCTCTAAATAAATATCCTCTCTTCTATCAAGTATTATCTAAAATTGCCTCCCTCCCATTCAACATTTCATCTCTTCTAAGTCTGAACTCGACTCAAATCTTCCATATGATTCTGAAATTTGCTCATTTAAATAAAATTAATATATAAATTCACCTTTCCTTTCTATATAATTTTAAATGATGGCCTAGAACACCCTTGAAGGGTGAAAGCCAGAAATAATTGAAAAAAAAACCCTTTTTACTCAAAAAGAGAGAATAACCTTGTCAATTTTTTGATTCGTCCTACTTCATCATTAAGGCCAGAAAATATTGAATATGCAATGATGGAGGACTTAGCTAACAAAGCGATTGACCCGCAGTATACGGATGAAAAATCCTACGATTTTGATTTTTTAAATGAATACCGCCTAAGAGTCCCAACTGCTCCCGTCTAGAACCAGTGAGACTATAGCATCCCTAATTAGGATATGTTGTGAGGCTGAAGGTAAGGCTAAAAAGGACACTATTCCTAGCCTTCTGCACCACCCTGCACACATGCGAACTTTGGGCAACCTTCAAAAAAAGAACCATGGAAAGGCTTCGGGTGCAATATAACAATGCTTACCGTCTGATGTTTGGACTCCCCACGCACTGCAGTGCCTCCTCAATGTTTACAGAAGGACGAGTTCCAGGATTTAAAGCTCTATTAAGAACCAGGATTGCAGGACTGAGGGGAAGGATAAACCACTCCAGAAACATTCTCATAATAGAATCCCGTTTGACTTCAGGATCGAGCTTAGAAGAACATTGGAGGAAGACACTGGCTCCCATAACCCCAGACTGATTTTTTATTTATTTTTTTACTTATATTTTCTTCTTATTACCGTATTTTATAAATATCTATGTGTTTTATGTATGTACTTACACACTATATAGGATGTGTGGGATTGCACTCACCTCCCCACATTCTGGAATAAACACCTTTATTTATTATTTATTTATTTATATATGTTACCGGAAATGAATGAAATCTAGGAATTGTGTACAACTCCTGGGAAATGTATACAATTCCGAGGCTATTTAGGAAATGTATAAAATATTGTTTTACAAAGTATTTAATACATACATATCCTGGGAAATGTACACATTTCCCGGGAATTGTATATAATTCCAATATCGTATTAGGAAATGTATAAAAAGAATGCTCTATGGCTATTTATTTTTGCAGGGTAAGCTGGAATGGCACTTGGAACTTGGAAGTACACAATAGTTTATTTTTATAGCACAGAAATCTTGCTGTAATACAGTTCTTCTTGCAAAGGCACTTTTTAAATCCTTAGCCGGTTTTACATTTCCGATTGCTATTTAAGAAATGTATAGATTTCCTAGAAAATATGTCTAATATAGTATATTTCACACATTTCCGGGCGATTTTAGGAACTACATACATTTCCTAGGAATTGAACATAATGACGGATCACATACATTTCCGTTTGACAATCAATGGTGAAAAAATTGGAAAAGTAAATGAAATCAAATACCTGGGTGTAATACTCAACTCAAAACTGACTTTCACAGCAAACTTTGTATATGTGCTAAAAAAGGTATCAAAAAGGTAAATTTTCTTAGAAGACTAAGACGTAAATTAAAAAGAAACACTACGGAGCTCATTTATAAAACGATCGTTGCTCCACATTTGGACTACTGCTCTACAATGTTATATTTGGCCAATGAAGGAAGTTTGAACAAACTAGAAATTATACAAAACAAAGCTATGAGATGTATACTGGGGAAAGGCAAATACGCAAGGATTAATCAAATGAGAGAGGAGCTAAATTGGATTCCAATAAAAAAGAGACTACTATTTAACGTGTTAATTTTTGTGCATAAAATTATGAAAAACCAAATGCCAAAATACTTTAAGGATGAAATTGTTTTTAATAGAGACATTCATAACTACGAAACAAGAAATATAAACAGAGTTCGATTGCCATAAATGAAGAAATCAAAATCACAGAACTGCCTAATGTACAGAGGACTAAAGATGTATGATGAAATGCCTGAAAGTATGAAGAATGAAGAAAGAATGAATGTATTTAAAAATAAATGTTATGCTTACTGCAAAAATATTTAAATTTATCAAATGAAATGTTACATTGTGCTTATTAGTTTATATTCATGTAGTATAAACTAACTCAATAATAAAAATAAATAAATAACATATATATATTGTTAATCAACACTCCTCTGGAATGCATTAAAATCGTTGGATTATGCGTGAAATTTAGTAATTTTAAATTAATTCTTAAATCTTGCATTGTATTTAACAATGGAAAAAGTCCAACAATGAGTTGAATCTATAGTGATTATTCTGTGAAGTATAAATATTAAGTAACTTCAATGAAACAGCGACTGATGTCGACTTGATTAAATTTCACATCGAAATGAACGGGAGGTTTTACCGAGGCTTTTATTTATTTCCTCATTGCTCCAAGACAAAAGGCCAATCAAACGGTTTAATAAATCTTACGATGATTTTGTACTGTTTTGTAAAAATTTTATTAAAATTGTTAATTTGAATTGTTTTGAGTTTCAGTTTAATGTATTGTTTTCTCAAGGATATCAATTTGGTAGGCGGGTGGGTTCCACGGTAATGCGCGTTTTCATCCTCCCACCAAATATCTACTAAAACTTAACCTAACCTAACTTTACAAAAAACGGGACAAAAATATTACTGATATCTTGTAAGCCAATATATTATTGTTCAAGAATAGTAAAATGGGACAAAAATAATACAGAAAACAATAATTTTATGTCTTTACATTATTTTTGTCCCATTTTTGGTTAGGTTAGGTTAGGTTAGATTAGGCTAAGTTTTAGTTTTGTCCGTAGGATACTTTTTCGGGTGATATTTTGTCGCGGGATGAAAATCGCGAAATCAGGTTCGACCGCACCGAGAACTATTCTTGGATAACCGCAAGTCATCCTAAGTAGTAAGCTACGGTTTGTGATTTATGAGGGGTGCCCGGGTTCATGGGGTGACCTTTGTCCAGGACTTGGTGGCGGATGCGCCTGCCCATCAGCCGGATCGGGAGAGACCGGTTGAGGGAGATCTTTTGACCTATCCAGCCGGACGCTCTTGACCTATCGCCTTGCACCACATTGGGAGGGATGGATACATCTGTCACTCCTGGACTACTTACTCCCGCATTCCTACCCACCCTTAACATTGTTTTTCTCATTATTTTCCTCAGGGCCACCTGTATACATTTAATGTAAAACAGATAGAATAACAATTTAAAATTTCGGTAGGTACCAATGGTTTTATTGCTCTCAATAATAGAGCTTTGTGATAGAACCGATACTAAAATATTTGAAAGGAGTGGTGGAAAACAAAATTACAAAAGTGCATTTGCCAGATTCATTTGGAAATTCAGTTGTGAAATATGTCGTCAAGGGTAACTGACTAGAGAGACTAAACCGTTTTGGAAAATTAAATAAAATGAATGCCGACATTTTTTAAAAAATTAGCTCCACATAGTAGGCCCCGAAGAAAATAATTCATCTTTCAGGATGCTATGTGGAAGATATTATTAGTAAAGGAAGGAAATGAAGTTCTGGGAAGGAAAATAGTATGAGGGGTGGGTAGGAATCTGGGGTCATTGTGTCCAAGAGTGACGGACGACATGAATCCATACTGCGGTGCAAGACAATGTTCCGAGAGAGTACGGCTGGAGAAGTCAAAGGGACTCCCTCAACCATTCTCTCTCTCTGAACCATTCTTCTCTTAGTTTTAAATAAACTCTCCCGATTCTGCCGGCCATGCAGCTGGTGGGCAGACGCATGCGCCGGCAAGACCCGGAAAAACCTCACCCAATGAACCCGGGCACCCTTCCTAAGTCACCAAATGAGCGAACCTCTTGGGGTGACCTATGGCAGAGGTGTTGGTTATCCAACAAATGGTTCCCAGGGTGGCGGTACCCATACCCGCCTCCCACATTGGTTCAACTTGTTATTTTTTTAATGTTAATCTTATCCTAACGAAGGAACCTTTGGTTTCGGAACATGTTTATAATTATGCTTAAAAGTAGTGTTGTTTTACAAAGTTATTTGTTTTCATTTAATTAAAAATGGCGCCACTAAGTGAATTTTAATATAGAATTCGAAACAGCTGTCACGCGTCATAATAATTACGTAGCAGAACTTTAACTTGATGATAATATTTAAGTATTTATTCTGTACGGTGACAGTACATGAATCAATGATTCGGTAAATACTTTAGTATTGAAAAGTTCTTATCTTTATTAACTGTGTTATTTTAAAGAATAAAAACAATTTAATTCAAAATTAATAACTTGCTTAGTTTTAAATAAACCCTGACGAAGACATTGCTTACGAAACATGTTTGTTTTTTGTTAATTTTTTTTTTTTTAATGTTCTTTATTCAGTAAAGTTTATACATTACAGTAAATGCATAATTTTTTGGCCATCACACTAGGCACATGCCCGTGTTGTAGTGGACAATTTTATGTTAAGTATAATAATACAAATTAAAAATAAGTTAAATGAAAAACAAAATAATATAAAAATAAAATAAAATAATTTATGCATCTAAAACAAGTATGATGTATAAAGGAATTAAAAATAATGCAAAATATCTACATAAGTTTAGGATATATGAATATAAAAAATAAGTATGGAAAAACAGAAAATAATAGAATAATAGAATAATGAAACAATGTTTGTTTGTTAAATAATGAATGTGGTTAAAGCTAAATATTTTATAAATTTTGAATTAAAATGGTGCCCCAAAATAAGTTGGCTGTGTTTGAAGAAAAAACAAGTTAATCTGTTTAATCACAGGAGATCATAGTGATAAGTATGATCTAAACTCTGAACGGTAATGGAAAGAGAAAATAACACGCTTTATAGTCTAATCTAAAAGTAAACCACTAAATAATTAAAAGGTTCACCTTTACGAAACCAAAGTTTCCGACCGCAATTTGAAAAAAATTAAGAAACTTTGTGAATTTCTTAAGAATTATTATTTAAACGGCAAAAAAGTGAGGTTACAAGAACGTTTATAATTCATTTGTCTAATAAAATAAATGTATTTTTATCAGTAATTTTAGTGAGAAAAAAACGTAAGGTGGGCCATCTTTAAAACTTTTTAAAATTTGCTTTCAAAATGTTCATGCTTAAAAAATTAAACGGTTATTTCTCACAAAAAAATATGAAGAAAGCGAAAATAGTTTTTAGTTTTCGGATATGTTCACAAATATTCCATTATTGGAAAGCGGAATTATGGATTTTATTGCAAAGCGGCAATATTTTTACCTCCCGACAAAATACGACCGAATTTTGAAGGGAACCTTATTAACATGTATTCTAAAATCTCTTATTCGTGCAGGGAATCGGAAAAATGGTGAAATGGAAGTTTATTATTTAAGTTTAGAAGGAAAAGGTATACATATAAAAAAACATACAGTTTGGTTCAAAACGTAGCACAACCAAACGAACGGCAGGAGCTGGAGCTACTCGTATATTGTAACTTACAAAGTATCGGCGTCAGAAGAAATGTGGGAGTTAAAAAAACTTTTCGTACCCTGCGCTTTGTTTACCTCCTTCCGGTCCGCCGCGACACCCTTCCGGTCTTATTTCCTCCATTCTTCACTCTTCACTCTACTCTTCCTATTTACCCCACTTCCACCCTTAGATTAAAGAACCTACATTTTGGAAGCAGTTTTTTTAAAACTTTAGTTAAAAATACGTACACTTTGGTAGGAGGGTATGGGTATTACCTCCCGGGAACAATTTATTAGATAACCAACACCTCCGCCACAGGTCACCCCAAGTGTGTCGCTACTTTTGGTGACTTAGGTGTGCCCCGGTTCATGGGGTGAGGTTTGTCTAGGTCTTGGTGGCGAATGCATTTACCCATGGCGGCTCAGATCGGTAGAGACTTGTAGATTGGAGACCTAACCTAGATCTCTCCAGCTGGACTCTCCAGACCCATAGCCTTGAACCGCAGTGTGAGGGATGGATTCATACGCTCTACCGTCACTACCGGACACATTGACCTTGGTTACGTAACCACCAGTTATATTTTTCCTTCCCAGAACTTCCTCTTCTTCATTTCCCTAGGAAGACCCTCCACACAGCATCCCCAAAGATGACATGGCTCCTTGGGTTTTTTTTCCTCAAGGCCACCTGGTGTAGCTATTGTAAAAAAAATATGTACACTCAAATCCATTATTTCATTTAAGGGAAGCGCCTTTTTACGTTATATTATTTTTGAGTACTCATACATTCTTATTTTGTTCTTAAGAGGGTATAACCAGAAATATGTCATTTTTAATCAGATTTTAGACGTATTGACTCTTTTCCACAAAAAATTTTAAATGGATTTTGAAAGATTGTTCTTTTATCTAGCATTCGCATGATTTAAATTTTGCTAAAAAATGTTTATTTTTAGTATAAGGTTATACCATAGGGCAGTGGTGCCCAACTGTTATTGCTCCAAGGGCTATTTTGAAAATCCCGATACGCCACGCGAGCACCGCAGAATTAATAGAAAAACATAAGTTATATAAAGGAAACCTCATTATACAATTACTCCACTTTTTATTTATTATGTTAACACTTACTACACTTCAAACAGAATAGACCGGAACAGCAAAAAACTAATGCGATACTGGGCTGTCCATATTTTCAGAAAGCTTCTTAAAGTCTGGTTGGTAATCTTCTGTGTAACCCAAAATCATACAATTTTTGACGTGTTCATTAGATAACATACTTCTGTATTTGGTTTTAATTACTTTTAGTTGAGAAAAAGCGCATTCACATAGATAGGTTGACCCAAAAAACGCATTGAAGATGAGAGCACAGTTACGTATGTTTTTGTATTTAACAGGGTCCGTGATCTTGAAAACTTCGTCGCTTTTATTATCTCTGCTTTTAAGAATAATACCACTGCAAAGAGTGCGAAGTGTAATAATTTCTAATTCAGCTTCCGCTTTATTAACGAAGCAATGTGTTTCCATCAATGAAGCTAGTTGTGAAACATCGCTTTCGAAAAATGGATTTTTGACAAAAATAAACAATGGTTCCATACAGAAAATGTTGTCAAAACGCCTTTCGAATTCCGATTTTGACTGGTGAAACAACTCCAAATGTTTAGCTGGGTTATACTCCGCAAGATATTCAGCGTCCAAAAGGAGAGTAAACGAAGAAAAATGTAAAAAAATTTTCTCCTCTAACTGCCTCTTCCATAGATCAATTTTTTTTACGAAAGTTGTTTTTGTATGTGTTTTTCTTTTCGTTGTAGTGTTTCGTTGAGTTTATTTAGTTTCCCAGTTACATCAGTTAGAAATGCCAAGTCGGCCAGCCATACTTTATCATTGAGTTTTGCTTCATAGGTATCTTTAGATTGCAAAAATATTTTGATTTCTGTCATCAAACAAAAAACCTTACTTCAGCGAAGTAGATCAAATCACCATGTTCACTGTCCAATTCATCAAGCAAATATTTGGAAAGACGATGGTTTAACGCTCGTCCACGTATGAAATTCACAATTCAAACTACTAAGCTCATAACATGGCCAAGGTTAAGTTTTTTGGCAATCAAATTTTCCTGGTGTATAACACAGTGATAGGAATTAAATTTAGGAAAATCTTCATTCTTTTCACACAGACCAACAAATCTACCTAGACCAACATGGCTACCAGTTACTGTATTGGTATGTTCTTAATGATCTTTTTATTGCGTCATATATGTCTTATTCTTATCCTGGTATAAAAATTACCAGCGTCAAATTAGTGAATAATGCTTCTTTAACAGAAAAGTCAGAAAATACCATTCTGATGAACATCAAAAGCTGTGGCGAGTCAGTAATAACGTCCGTCGACTCGTCCATTTGCCATGCAAAAAACTCTCACTTTGCCAAGTCATTGGTCAAAGACGTCATTTGCTGTTTGATCAAGTCGTCGTGTTACCTACACCTACTAACAACTCATACCATACAGCGTTATTATTTTGTTATTGATTATTTAATTTATTTCACCAATATTGTTCGCGGGCGCCTAGAAAACAGGCCGCGAGCTACCAGGTGCCCGCGAGCTACCGGTTGGGCATCACTGCCATAGGGCATAGGTCGTTATCAGATTTGTTAAATTTTCAAAAAAGATTTTGTATTATACCACACCCATTTCAAATCATATAATCATGCAGCAAAATAAAGAAAATAAATCTAGCTATCGAATGTTTTAGAATTTTAGTTTTAGTTTAAATAAAATCTTTAAAAAAATGTATACGTACATGTGTTTCTTGACGAAAATTGGTCCGTTTGTGTATTTATTTGCGCACTTACAAACTAATATATTTCAGATTTTTTTATCATTTTTATTTAACTTAGGCATTATTAAAAAAAAAAAAAATATTTATAATCAAAATTAATTACAAAAAATACATTATTTTGATAGTTTTATCATCACGCCTTTCAGCATTTTTGGATAAAGGTATAAATTAAAGCAAATTTGGAATGAAATAAAATCGATATTGAGTTATAATTTTAAAAAGCTGGTACGGACTTTTTGGGTTATGTTTGTCCGGGTCTTGATGGTGGGTGCATCGGCCCACCTTCTGCGTGGCGGGCCGGATTGGGAGATGCTGGTTGAGGGAGACCCTTTACAACCGGTTACCGGTGTCCGGGCCGCTCGGTAGTACAGGGGCCCGACCCTCAGGCTCACGACTGAGGGTGGGCTGCCCCATCAACGAGTGTAAAAACCCCGCCGCTGCTGTTGTGCCGGTTCGTGACCGGAGGAGACCCAGCAGTAGCGTTTGGGGCGCATTGGGCGACCTCTCCAGCCGGACTCTACCTGCCCATTGCCTTGCATCGCAGTGGGTGGATTGGATTCATTCGTTCATCACTCTTGGACACTCTGATTCCCAGTTTCCTACCCACGCCTCATACCTTTTCCTTCCCAGACCTTCCTTCCCCCACATCCTATCATAAAAATAAAAAAAATCAATAAAATCATAACAACACAACCAACACAAATTAAATTCATTACAGCGGCGAGTAGTAGGAGACCCCGGCGCAGGCCAAAGATGTTGGTGGATTACACCAACATTCGCGGCCTGCATACCAATTTAAACTCTGTCCACCACCACATTTTTCACAACGCCCCAACCTACTATTCCTGTCTGAAACGCAGATAGCCGAGCCTGTAGACGCCTCCTATCTGGACTGCCCGGGCTTCACCCTCGCAAGCAAGTTCAGACCTAAAGGAGGTGTCTGTCTTTATAGTCGAGCTGACGTCAACTGTGTGCGACTGTTGAATCTGGAAAACTCCAGATTCGACGTTATGTAGGTACGCGTCAATCTTGCCAGTACGATAAGATTCTACGCGTGTTTACACCGCTCACCGAACCTTAGCAAATCAGACACGTCCGAACTCTTCAAACATTTAAGCGAAACTATCGATGACCTCTTGCCCTACGGCAGAGTTTGTGGTCCTGGGGGACTTTAATATTCATAACGAACCTTGGTTGAAGTTCTCAGGATCAACAGACTCGGCTGGACGACAAGTGGAATCCTTTGCCCTTTGCTACGGATTGGAGCAAATGGTTCAGGAGCCTACAAGGGTTCCTGATGTCCAGACTCACCGTTAGACCTATTTTTAACCACTGTGCCACACGGTTACAGGATTGAAGTTACAGCGCCTTTAGGATCGTCCGACCACTGCCTGGTGACGACATCAATCCCTGTAAACTTCAGACCGCCAAATGAGAGGCTGAAGAGAAAAGTGTGGCACTATAAGTCAGCAGATTGGTTCGGTCTGCGGGCACATTTTAATGCTTTCCCGTGGTCAGCTGTCTGTTTTCGGACTTCGGATTCTTCAAGATGTGCCCTGGAAATTGGTGAAGTCATCACATCCGCGATGGATGACTTCATCCCATCTAATGTTAAGGAAACTGGTGTAGGCTCAAAGCCGTGGTTCAGTCGTCAATGCGCTGAAGCAGTGCGACGGAAAAACGCGGCTTACCGAGCCTACAACACATCTAGAACATTCGAAGACAAAATGGCAAAGGAAACCAAGAGAATCATAAATAGGTCAAAATTGGAGCACGACCTGCAGATCAGCAGAAAGCTGGCTGCATGCCCGCATGGCAGCAGGCAATTCTAGCAGGCAATTCTGGTCGCTTGCGGGCTCAATAGGCTGCAATTTCTGCAAATCCAGTCTGCCACCTCTCACTAGACCTGACGGCTCACTAGCAAACACCGCCACCGAAAAGGCAAACTTATTAGGTAAAATGTTTGCGGATAACTCAACCCTCGATGACCAAGGTGCTGTCCCGACGTCGGTTCCTCAATGCGGTTTTCGTATGAAAAAGTTGAGGATCCGGCATCGGGAAGTACTCCATGTTTTACGAGGGCTAGATGTTAATAAAGCTAGTGGGCCTGATGGAATACCTGCCCTGGTACTGCAGAGGTGCGCTGCAGAAATAGCTCCAATTTTGACGAAGCTTTTTAAAATGTCCCTCAAGACTGGCTCTGTGACCTCTGGTTGGAAAAAAGCGGTTATCCATCCTATTCCAAAGAAGGGTGACCGCTCCAACCCTGCCAACTACCGCCCCATAGCGATCACATCAGTTTTGTATAAGGTGATGTAACGTGTGATCAACGATAAACTGCTCACATACCTCGAGAAGAACATAATTATTAACGACCGTCAATACGGATTCCGGCGGAACCGCTCGTGCGGTAATCTTCTCGCGTATGTGACGCATGTTTGGGGGCGGTGCCTGGAACGTTTTGGTGAGACCCAAACGGTTGCACTGGACCTTTGACCGGGTTTGGCACCGAGGACTTGTCTACAAACTGCCTTCTTACGGGCTTCCCGCATCCTTGTGTATGTGGATTGCCGACTTTTTGAGGGAGAGGTCGATTCAGACGGTAGTCGATGGTTTCACCTCTTCCTCACACTTGATAAATGTTGGCGTCCCACAGGGATCGGTTCTGTCTCCGACTCTAACAGATTCTCCCATCTTAACATACGGATTGCAATCTTTAGAGCACAGGCGTCGGGTGGGAATGCTATCCTTGTTCTACCGGTATTACAATGGAAGATGCTCCGAGAAACTAGCATCATTGATCCCTTCAGCACCGGTGCATAGTCGGGAAACACGCCAAAAGCGTGCCCAACATTTGTACACGGTTGACATTTGTCACATGAGAACGGGTCGTTTCTTCGACTCGTTCTTGTGTTCAACAGCTCGGCTGTGGAATGATTTGCCGGCCTCTGTGTTTCCTCCTTCCTACAACGTGGGTCTCTTCAAGACCAATGTTCATTCCTTCCTCTCCTCAAAAAGACCCTCCACACAGAATCCCAGATGACCTAGGCCCTGAGGGAAATTATTTTCCTCAGGGCCTCCGGTGTAGAGTTAATGTAAAAAAAATGGAGAATAATTAATCTTTCTCATTGTAACCGCTCTGCACGATCGTAAGAACAACTTTCGACGAAATGTGGATATTCGGCCGCTAGCTGGTTAAACGCTCTTAATATAATACACTTATTAATCCACTGTTTACTTACATTCTCATGTATCACTTTAATGTAAAGGCCATTTAATGGCGTTTAAATTAATAAATACATACCACATTCATATTACAAACGTCGACAAGATTTAAAATGCACTTAAATTCTCTCTTTAAAAATCCTAAGCCGCAATTTCTTAACAAAATAGAAGCCTTTATCCTTACGATGTGTCCTTCTACAGCGTTCCCATTTATCACCCTCCCGCACCTTTTACCCCGGGCCCACCCCCTATCCGCTGGTAAAAGTAACAAAAAATCACCCCCCCCCCACGTGCGATCTGTAATGAGAAAGTCTCCTGCGCCTTTGTCCGTGGTGATTCAAAGAGGACCTTGGATGCAATGGGGATTCTTGTTAAATTCCCATTGTACGAAATAAGCCACCATTTTAAAAACTCAATCCCGGCTCTCTTTTTATTTTTTTTGCCATGATACTCGTACTTCCACTGAATATTAAGGAAATTTGTTTTTCATCGTGGTTTGACCACTAAAGATAATAAAGGTTATACAAAAAGAGTGTTTGTCATATTTTTTTCAATACCAATCTCAATATATTTAGAGGAAACCTGTTTTCTATTCGCCTGAAGTATATTATATATAGAAATGCCGTTTAACGGTAACCGAACAGAAACACAACGTTTAATGGTCGTTATAGTACGAGTATATCGGTTTTTTTAACTAGTAAGACTGATAGTGGGTAACAGCACGTACCAGACGGATTTTAACCAGCGATTCCCAAGCACATTTGGAGTAAAAAATGTAGATGTCTTTTTGCTGTCCAATGATTTTTTTTTTCAATTAAAAACAATAAACATATATTTCCACCACACGTCGCAACTGCGTATAACCTAGCGGCGGGTCATGTGATAAGCACTCTGTCTCGTTCCAGCAGCACATTTGTATGTAGAAACAGCACGCATATCACGTACTCTTGTCGTGTGATCAGTGTTGACGTGTGGTTGAAAAATATTCTTTTTGTTTTTAATAAACAAAAAGTATCATCGGACAAAAAAATGACATCCACATTTTTTACTCCGAATATGCTCTAATAAAATAAAACCTCGCCGCCCGGATATTTTTTTTTAGATATTTTTTTTCTATAATAAATATGATCCCCGGTACTGTAATGAATCCACCTATGTTGAAGGAGATTAACCTATATGTCCCTAATGCGTATACTAGTGGGAGTTCCCACGCACCTTTTTATGCTTTGAAAGCGAGAAATTCTTCCTTGCACAATGCTCCATTAAACAGAGCAATTCAACGGCTTAACTATTCTGCATTGTGCATCGACATCTTCAAAGTTACGTTTAAAGTTCAGTAACTATCTATTGACATACGTCACCACATAGTGAAACTGCCCCCATGGACTTTTCTTTTAAATTTTATAATCTTCTCCACAATAATTTGGTGTATAACTGTATTATGGAGAACCTGAAAAAATATATATATAGATAGATTAATAATGATGTTGTGTGAATGGTCTTTTTGGGGATGGAAAGGAGTGATTACAGGTTCAATCTTCAAACTCCAGGTATTCAAGATATTATTATATATATATTTGGAGGGAGGTACACAGAGACCCACAAATCTGAAAACTTTCAATTTAATGCTTGTTAAAAATATTGAACATAAAGTAGTGTATCGGAGCTCGTATAAATCGTAAATAAAAGATCGCTCAGCAATATCGATGTTTCAGTTCACAGAACTCGTGTCTTTGAGTTTGCTACAAAAGCAAAGTAATCAGTTGACATCTTACGGAGTTTCCAAAAAATAGTTATCTCGCAGCGTCTGATCTTGCCAATAGCATTGAGAGGAGCTAAACTGTGAGGCAATAAGTAGATATCATTGTCAACAATAGTCACACCGAAGCGCTTTCGTTGTTCTGATTTTCTCACTTCCCCCTACTCAAGCCATTGAGCCATGTATCAACGGATAGAATAATGGGTAAAGAGACGCAGAACGCTGTAAGCTGCATTTTATTTATTTTTGTATCAACTTTGGTTTCTCTCAAAAATCGGGCGTATTTTGTCAGAAGGTAAAAATATTTCCGCTCTGCAATAAAATCCAAATAAATTAAATACTTTTGAAATTATCAAAAACTAAAATTTGTATTTGAAAGGTGATGATAGATTACAAATATTATATTAGAAATAAAAATAAATATTTGAAATTAATTTTTTTTAATAAAAACGTTAGAAAATGACTTACCTTATGTTTTTTCTATCTAAAATTATTGATAAAAAAAAAACACGCACACATATTTTATACGGCAAATGTATAATAAACTTTATAATCACCTATAAAGTTTTGTCGTTTCATAAAAATATAATTATAAAAAATTCTCCAAATTTTATACATTTATCTCTTAATGCTATCGAAAACTTTGATTTCACAGATGTGCGGATTATTTTTTTTATTTTAATTATTATGATTAATCCTCTTTTGAAAGGGTCCTGGGTTCCAGTCCCAGAGGTGCCAATATCTTTTTCTGATTTTTCTGTTTCCACATTTTTCGATTGAGTTTCGCTAATAATCTCTTCATTTAACTTAACATTTCATTTGATTGATTTATGTAAGACCACCATTAAGAATAAAAACGTTGCTTGAAATGACCTTAGCCGTATTTGGTGACTAGATCTGAATATCCAGGTACTTCCCCGCCTTATCTTTTTCCATCTACTTCCCTTCCCCTCAACATTCAGCCTCAAAATATACCCCAATTGGGGATGCCGTAGTCTCGCTGTCTCCAGGCTGTTGGGACTCTTGTACGGTAGTTACATAAAAAAAACGCAGTACCGTTGCACGATGATGTAATGTGGTCTCTCACCCGGCATGCCGCTTGATATTCCGAAAACCCTTCTGGAAAGAAGGAAAGAGGCGCCTGCGATTACCTTTCACACAAGAAGATAGAAAAGGTGGAAACTTGAGTGGCTATCGGTAGCAATAGGTGCTCCGATAGCCGCCGTGCTCACATGATGCATAGATGGGACCTTAAAGAGTCGGCAACGTGTGAATGCGGTGCTGTGTAGACCACCGAACGAACATCTGGTCATTTATTTCCCTGGCGGGATTACAAGGTCCACAGGTGACGCCTGAGGCTCTTCTGAGACTGGCTCGCAGACCTAGTTGCCCCTCTGACTCTGACCCCCCACCAAACGAATGAAGAAGAACATTTCGTTATAAATACAACGATAAATTAAATTTCATAATCCTATTACAATTATGATTTTGGAAGCGAGTCTGGGTACCACCACGTTGGTACCTAGCATTCATCCTTGTACCTTTTTCCAAAATTGTAATTCCTACCTACAATTTCTTTTGTTTACCTACCCACATTATGCCGGATAAGTGTTTTTTTTTTCAAACAGTTTTCAAAACCTGAAGCACTGATGGTTATGTATAACTGCATTATAAGGTCTAAAATTGAATACGCCTCTGCTGTATGGGCCCCATACCAAAAAAATACATCGAAAAATTGGAACAGATTCAAAAAAAGTTTCTTAGATACCTGTATATGAGAATGCACGGGGAGTACCCGCGATTCATGCATCATGAAGATCTGCTCACAGAAACGCGTTGCCAAAGTCTCCAGTCGAGAGGAGTGAGGCCGTTGCAGTAACGGCGTTCAAAATCATTAATAATTTAATAGATAGCCCATACCTCCTGGAATGTCATAAGTTGCATGTGCCGAACAACTACAGCCAGGGACGGTACCACAATATTCTATCTTCTATGTATCCCACATAGCAGAACAGACGTACTGGCTCGGAATAGCATGACACGAGGTATGGTGTTGTTAAATAACGATTCAAAAATGTTGACATCTTTAACAGAAGCCTTGAAGAATTTAAGTGCTACTCATTACCCGCTATAATATTATGTTTGTATCTCATGTTAATATTTAAAGATTCTTTTATTTGCCCATAAAGGTGTAGTTTGTGTCACATTGTAAATGGACACACAGACTGTAACACACAAAAAAGTACAAATATGTGTCACAGTGTTCAATAAACATCATCTTGTCAATATCTATTGTTTGATTACGGGGCCGCATTTACGTGATTACGATTACGTTCGACCGTGTTGAAACAGATAAAAACCCAGCGTGAGCTCGTGAGTTTGCTGGTTAATGTGATAAACCAGCAAATTTTAGATAAGCCAAGGAATGAAAATAGGGTAAGTTGGAATTCCTTGACTTTCCCCATTCTTTCCGCTACTGCGGGTACCTCGTTGAGTCCCCAAAAGTTACCTCAAAATGATCGCTACGTTTTGTGACTCCTGGACCCACCAAACCAACTCACCTTCCATACCTAAATTGGAAGCAACATATACTTAACACTATAAACAAAATCCCCAAATCAATAAACTTTTCAAACAAACGTGCAATTTCCTTAACCTGTGCCAATTACTCACTGTGCCAATCACACATCGAATACGGAATTTTAGCTTGGGGTAACACTATTTCTAGTGCCCTCGACCCCATCATTAAAATACAAAAACTAATAATAAAAATAATTCTTTAACTTCCTCTTACTAACAGAACTGATACAATCTTCAATACTTTCAACGTTATGGACATCAAACAGCTCTACGCAAGATTCATCTTAGTTAATTTACATAAAAAACAACAAAAGCCTATACAAAGCAACATAAACGATACACAATACTAGAGCCAAAAATAAAGAACTTCCCCAAACTCATTTTTCTAAAACCACCTTTGGACAAAAACACTTTAAATACATAGCTTGCAAACTCCACAATACACTACCAGCTACGATTAGACAAACTGAATCATTGACCAAATTCAAACAAGATATAAAAAAAATGGATTAGAAGTATTGGACGCCACACTACTGAAAACATCTGTAAAATAAATTATAAATGGACAGAAATATCAAGTTTACATACGTCCTTAACCATATAAAACAAATTAAAATAGTAAAATCCTATATAACCTAACAACTCTCTTTTTGGTATTTACCCACACTTTCAATCATCTTTCTGTTTTAATTGTATTCAAATTAATATATATTTAAACTTTAAAATTCTTATGGTATTCTTAAATATTCTAATATATGATATTCATTTATGTATCTCTACGCCTTTTTCAATAAAGGTATACCATAGTGAGACAGGCATCGAATAATATAATGTAAACATACCATATAGATAAATAAATAAATAAAATAAATAATATCATTTTCCTTCCCAGAACTTCATGTCATTAATTTACTCAAAAGAACCTCCACCAGCATCCTCAAAGATGACGTAAGCCCTGAGAGAAATTATTTTCTCTAGCGGCGCTAATTAAAAAAAAATGTTAAACGAAACCATGACTGACAATTTTATTTGCATTTTTATGAATCGTTAATTTCTGCAACAGGACATTTTTAAGTAGGAAACATTAAAAATTACTTAGTGTAAATTTAAATGTGAAATGCCATGAATAATTACTGCTGTAATAATAAATACGCATACTAAAATGATTAACATCGCATTTAGCAACATCATTGCAATTTGATGATTTCGTAATAATTTGCATTCAATGCAGAATATATTTCCCATCATTAATTCGACAGGATATTTCATGCTCATTAAAGCGTTTATCAAACACTCGTGACAATGTTAATTACCGCAATACTGAAATACTGATAAAACATGGTCTAATAATAATTAAAACGTACATTAAATTATTTAGTCGTAAACGGAACCCTCATCAACTATTACGAGGGAAATTCGGTTTAATATAATGCGTTGCAAAGTGAAAAAAAGAAATTCTCAACGCCCCGATTTCTTCGCCAATTACGTTCTCCGTTGCACTGCGAGGAGCAACTTCATAACTGCATCATTGCAGGCCACTGATTTATAGTATAGGCCAGAAAATATGATTTGATAAAATATGATAAAATCGTCGAAGCGCTGCAATAAGGTGGGAGTTCAAACATAATTTTACGCGCATTATTTTTTTTAAATATTTTCCCGTAGAACACATAATATGGTCAAAAGAAATTGTCATCTGGAAATGATTCCACCCCTTTTAAAACACTACAATCTTTTTTTAATATTTGAATAAACCCTTAGCATGGAAGTTTCCCATTGTAAATCACGAGTTGTCCAAGAATTGAAGATATTTCTAATTAAAAAAATCATAAAAATAATGTTTTCAAAAAAATCGTACGAAATTTTAGGTAACCCCATTATTTTTCGATACAGTCTCAATTTCAATCGATGTACTTGGTGAGCCGTGGCACTAGGTCCTAGATTCCCTTGGTAGTCGGTCTCCAAAGGTTTTCCTGCGAAACGTTGCTTCAGGTGAAGAAAAAGATGCAAATCATGTCATTGATTGCCTTTTTGATTCCGGGGTTAGGAGGTGAACCCATGTTTTAATCCAAAAAAGCCTCGCCTTGGTTGGAAAAACGGTTCGAAGAGACCCGAGCGCTTTCCACACGATTTTGCTTTTCAGCATTTTGGAAACCCAACGAGCACGCACTTTGCATACGCCATTTTCCCCTCAAAATTGTTTGTATGGTAGACTTACTGACATCTGGGAACAAAATTGCGAGCTAACGAACTTCAACAGAGCGGACATCCTCTTAGTTGAGAAAACGAATAATTGAGTGCATATTGCAAGCGGGGATTCGACAGCGGAGCGTCCATTGCAAACGGACACCAAGATTGCACTGAAACAGCTACCAAGCCGGATCACCGCTTGTTTTTTTAGGGGAAAATCTGAGCTACACGCTAGTGCTGCCATATTTCGAGAAATGTTGTCGGCATCGCCGAAAAAAGGAACGGTCTTTAATTCTTAGACAATCCTCGATATTTTACCACTGAATCTAATTCGCAAACAAACCCCTCTTTACTTTAATTCGTGGCTCGGTTTGCGCTTTTTTACAAAACGCAGCATTATGTATCGTGACGGTATTTATTAAAAGAAAACTATCCCATCCGACCCTTGCCTAAATACAAACTGAATGTAGATAAGTATACAAATATTGTCCAATTAATTTACCTGCAGTGATCAATGAGTTGACTATTACATAATCGATAAATGCAGTTTTAATTAATCGTAAATACTCGTACATCTATTAAAGCAGACCTTTGCAATAAGCTACAAATTTTGTGGATATAATGGAAATAATTAGTTTTTTTATAATACCCATTATACGCTTCCACGTTTTGAAGTTATTTAAAAATATTGTACCTACTTATGAATAAATGTTCAGGTACAAGTACTCATACTTCCCAGTAAATACTTTGTCCCTTTCGATATATTATTATAACACTTTAGTGTGCATCCGTCTGTCTGTTTTTCCCATTTATTTTGTCTGATGTAAATGTATCCTTGCTTTTTAAAAGTGTATTTGACTATGTATTTATTGTTTAGTATTAATTTGTACCCTGATGATGCTCGAGAAAAGCGAAACCGGTCGGTAAATAAATAAAACTCAAACTGGTTTTATACAAAATAAGTGTTTTAGTTTTAATGAATATATTAAACCACAAAATAATACAAAAAATAATCATTGGACAGTAAAATGAAATCTACCAATTTTACTCCAAATATGTTCAGGAATCGCTGGTGAAAAGCCATCTATGTGCTGTTCCTCCCTGTATAAATAAATAATTTTCTTGTAGGTGCTCATACCGAAGAGCAGAACAAAACTCTTCACTCGCTTTTGACACAATGCGAGTCACAAGGCGGGGAAATAATTATTTTCGGGAGTAACTATGAAGGCTTAATTAACATAATAGCTGAAGTACATAGTAGAAAATAATAATTAACCTGCTCCGGTTCTCCAGCAAATTGAAAACGGAGACGACACATTTTGAGGTTTTATGCCGCGATATTTGTTAGTTTCCCGCGCAGGAAATTAATACGCCTAGTTCATGATATTAATTATTGTGCTGAGAGCGTGATTTATTGTTGTGCGAATAAAACTATCGATGCGTGTTTGTGGAAAAAGAGAAAACCGCGCCTCAAATTTGCGGTGCATCGTAATAATTAGAATAGAAATTATTCAAAATTACTTACAGCGCAGACCAGTTGGTTATCTATAGAGAATGATATGACAATAGTTACATAACAATTTCTGATGAATGAGGCATATTCAGAAAGTAAGTGTATCAGATTTTTATATAGTTTTAGAAGTGTATTCTAAAAAAAAATTACAAGCTATTGTTAATACACTTTTTGACTATTTTTCTACATAATCGCCATCCCGTTCAATGCATGTGGTGAGCCGTGGCACAAGTTATGCTCTCCTCGAAGGACTCTTACGCCATTCTCCCCCATTTCAGAACCGCCTTCTGCAGCTGCTCGTCCGTATGTGCCTTCAGGAAGGTGAAAAGATGATAATCTGAAGGCGCCAAGTCAGGGGAATATGGGAGGTGGTTCAAAACATACCGGTTCAAATGAGTCTAAGAGTGCCTTGGTGGCCAAGGCTGTATGAGGACAGGCGTCGTCTTGCACAAGCATCAAGCACTCTCCTCTCATCAGACTTCCCCTCCTTTTGTTTTGAATCCTCTTTTTGAGTTTTTTGGGGTCTCAAAATATTGTTGTGCATTGATGTTCTCCCCCTGAGGCAGAAATTCGACTAAAATGATACCCTTTCGGTCCCGAAACACTGAGGCCATGATTTTTTTGTCAGAAATTGTGATTTAGATTTTTTTGCAGATGGGCAATCGGTGTTACAACTGTATTTTTATCTCATGCATGTAATAAGCCACCAATGTTTCATTTCCAATCACAATAGAAGTCAGAAAATCGTCACCTTTTTTTCTGGTAGGTGTTATTCCCTCCGCGAGTATGAAGCGGATCACACAGCACGTGGCTCGCACTTGGCGGGATGCCTTACCGGCATCTTTCACGCAACTGGACACTACAAGTGAGTTTACGTACCATCGTGTTCCTTCGTGTATTGCCAATCCTCAAAAAACTAAAAACCGCAGCCCGTTATGGTCACAGGTCACAGTACACTTACTTTCAGAACATGCTATGTAAAACATCTTAAGACTAGTTCTTCAAAATCGGTTTTTCGAGACACGGAAAATTTCCCAATCCAAATCGGTACTCGATTCTTATTTCCTGATATATTAATTAATTAATTCCTGAAATAAATACCTATTAAATTTCGAGGTAGTACGGTCTAACTTGAAATCTCTATTTTCTTCCTAATACCTATATCTAGCATCTACAATCTTATCACTAAAACCGTAAGCATCTTTCCCTTATCAGAACTCATCTTGACATTATTTGTGCAGTACATTTTTGCAGTGCGTAGACGTCTTCACCACAGTCTTCACTAAACTAAATATGTGTGCCTACCGCAACCCAATGCCTCAACAAATGGAGAGGACGAATGTGGACGAAAACAAGTAATGTTTGCGCGATGTTTGATGTATTTGACGTGGAGACGGTCGCTGGAAACTCGGATTTACATACACATTTTATGTTATATCTATTTGTTATGATCACTGAAAATTTTATTGTTATGGTATATCTATTTGTTATGATCACTGAAAATTTTGCTAGTGGAATTCCAGAGGTGTGATTTTTTACAGAATGGACGGCTGTCAATATGTTGATCTTAGGTCAGTGCAGCTTTATGTAGTTCAAAATGCTTGCTAATAATAATAATTGCTGATGCTCGTAGTTCAAGTTGCTTTTATCTCAAACGTTATTCCATCAATAAATCGTTTAAAAAAATGTTTTTTATTGCCAGAAACTAACATTTTTAAAAACACTTTTGTGACTGGAATTGGTAGTGATATGATATTTTTTCAACAATTTTTAGTAAAAGGACTGACTGAGCTGGAAAAAAACGCTCAAATTTATGGGTGCTGTCCCTTTTATGAAATATGAATATATCAAAAAACGTACATCGTAAAAAGAGTTTAGAATATGCGATCATGAAAAATGTAGAGTAATAAAAAGATGAGTTTTGGATGAAAATAAATATGACTTCTATTTGATCACATCATAATGACAACAAATTTTAAAAAGAGCTTAATTGAATTTCCTAATCTAAAAACAAATTCATCTTTACATCATATAAAGCAAAGTCACTCCCGCTGTCCGTATGCTTAGATCTCGTAAATACGCAACGGATTTTCATGCGGTTATCACTAATAGATAGAGTGATTCATGAGGAAGGTTTAGGTATACAATTTGTCAAGGTTTTGTGTAAATTGGTTGAAATATATAACTTATAAAGGGAGCGGGCTGGCAAGCCGGCAGCGGGCAGCGGGCTCACAAGATGGCCACATGGTTTCGTTAGCCACAGCAACGTGTGGCCGGGTCGGTTGGTCTATAATAATGTGATATTGTAAAAGCCTTCAGAGCGTGAATAAATAAATAACGATATCATAATAAAATAATAATATCATTTGTGCGTTAATTAAACTACTGAAAACTTTTAAAGTTCACTAGAACTCAACATTACATTATTTGACAGAATCTTATATCAATATCATCAATATTAATCGAAGAAACTAAGTTATCTCCGTTTCTCATTGCATAATATCTTTCCCATGTTCTGATTGTTCAGTGCTTGAATCTGTTATTTGTTAGTCGAAACTTCGCCTCCCCATTCGTGTCGTTTTGTTTATTATCTTTATGTATGTATCAGTGTAAGACAAGCCATTTTGTGTATAAATCTTAGTGAAGAAGCGGAAACAAATCACCAACCAAACAAACACAGTTAAGTGAATAGATGTTTCCTAGAATGTTCCCTGTTCCCATTTGTGTTATAAAACAGGAAGAAATTTAGTGACAGTGGCGGCCTGTGAGAAAATCTTCACTCCCTTTTCACTACTTTATTTCTATTAAATTTCATCTCTAAATACAAGGTGTCCAAAAGGGCATTGGGTGTTTGCTGATTGAATGAAATAAAAAAATATAAATAATCAAATAGGTGGTTTATGTTTTATTTACAGACACTGGACGGGAAATTATTTTCAAAAAATAATGGTGTAGAAAACTACCCTCACGCTGCTGGCACTACTTTAACCTTCAGCGAAGATTAGTAAAAACGCGCAAATTATTTTGAAAAAATAATGGTGTGAGTGCTCGAAGGCGTCGGTCTCCGTAGAAATACGGACCGATGATGCCTTTTGCAGGACTCCAGATACTAATATCTACAGCCTGTATGTCGGACGAATATCTACAGCTCATAATATGTTGGATTAATATCTACATAGCTAAAGTAAGTCGGAAGAATATCTATGACGGTCCCAGTGGTGACTAATATCTTTGGAGCTTAGGTTGGACTAATATCTACAGAGGGCAGCTGAGCAAGAGGTTGTACGGAAAAGCATAAATTACTTCAATTACGTAATTTTCGAAATACACGGCACCATAACCTAACCTAACCTAACTGACATAGAAATGGTCACGGTGACAGACTAAATAATTTAGAAGCACTCGACATAAAGAAAGCTGTTAAAACAAAATCCAAATCCTTAACATTCAGCTAAATGTGTCCAATAGTCCGATATTAGGGATTTTTACATACAAAACATTAATAAAGTTTTTTAAACTGCATGTGCATATGCAATATTACGTTATTCCAATATGCTATACATAATTGCAAATCCAACCTCTGCCAGTGCTGTAGATATTCGTCCACACTTTGATTCTCATAGATATTAGCAGTTTGAGCTGTAGATATTCGTACGCACTTTGGTTCTCATAGATATTAGTCCGATTTGTTCAGTTTTTGGAATTCCTGTAGATATTAGTAGACGCCTCCCTTTGCAGCCCAGACTATGACTTTTGGGCGTTGAAGTGGTCGCTGATGTTTCTGTTTTGGATTTTCCTCAGCCCAGTACTCATTGCTATCTCCACGAAGTAGTGCTCGACGCTGTCCATATCCCGCATCCCCGAAATGCTCCTTTATGACGTCACAAATAAAACAAAACCCCAATACCGTTCTTGGAAACCCAGTAGGTATATTATCTAACTTTCTTCTGGCTTCATTTGGTACTTGTGTACTGTATTGTATTGATTATACATGTCGTTTCAGCTTCCTTCAATAGATTTCTATAGCATAGTTAGTTTACTAAATTCTGCTATATTCAAACTGATGGCTGGTATCGGTATGACATTAGTAAAGTACCATCTATCGTCTTTCGTGTCTTGGGTATAAATGGTTACGATGATTGCCGGCGAAATTGGGCGGACTCATCCAGTCCACTTTTATTGTTTAGGTACAATCGAAATATTTCATATGTAAGCTATGCTCACATTTTCATGGTTTACTTAAAATCATTGATGATAAAAGTGATTGATGTTGATTCCTACCCTTGTTAACTGCTGATTTGAGTATTGTTTTACCGAATACATAAAACTAGTACTTCTATGATCAGTAAACTTCACGGGACAAAAAGATACTAGCCAACACGGCCAACATCTTGAGCCGGATAATGAACACCCAAACAAATTTAGAGACTTAATTTGGTAGGCGGGTATGGGTACCGCCGCCCTGGGAACCATTTATTGGATGACCAACACCTCTGCCACAGGTCACCCCAAGTGGTTCGCTATGTTTGGTGACTTAGCAGGGGTGCCCGGGTTCTTGGGGTAATGTGTGTCCAGGTCTTGCTGGCGGGTGCGTCGGCCCACCTTCTGCGTGGCGGGCCGGATTAAGAGATGCTTGCTGGTTGAGGGAGACCCTTTACAACCGGTTACCGCTGTCCGGGCCGCTCGGTAGTACAGGGGCCCGACCCTCAGGCTCACGACTGAGGGTGGGCTGCCCCATCAACGAGTGTAAAAACCCCGCCGCTGCTGTTGTGCCGGTTCGTGACCGGAGGGGACCCAGCAGTAGCGTTTGGGGCGCATTGGGCGACCTCTCCAGCCGGACTCTCCTTTCCCATCGCCTTGCACCGCAGTGGGTGGGTTGGATACATACGTCCGTCACTCCTGGAAACTCTGAACCCCATCATCCTACCCACCCCTTTACCTTTTCCCTCCCAGACCTTCCTTCCTCTCATATCACACTTAAACAACCCTACAAATAAAATCATGAATATACGACCATCAACAATTAACGTCATTTCAGCGGCGAGGAGTAGGCGTCCCCGGTGCAGGCCAAAACTGTTGGTGAATTTTTTTTTAAAATTATTTATTAACCAAGAATAACATTACAATATATACAATATACCTACATATACATATATATATATATATTTTTTTTTTGGTATATACCACCTCACAGAACAGGCTCAGCCTAGCCTGTTCTGAGGTGGCAGAAATTTAATTTAATTTTGATATCTTAATCTTGGAAGATAAAAAATATAAATTTAATTTAAATAGATAAATGGAATAAAAGGAAAAAATATAAAGAAATGAAAAAAAAGATATGAGATAAATAGATGAAAATAGTTAAGGAGAAAAGAAAAAAAATACAGGCGTTGAGTGTGTTGTTTGATCAAGTTATCTGCACGCAGTATGCAGTACCCTTGTTTACTACCCACGTATGAATTTTGCGTTTTAGATTTTTTGTCACTAGAATATCTTTTATATCTTTTTCAATTAAATTAAAACATTTTGGAGCCAAATTGTGATAATGTCTTTGTCCAAATGTAGTATTTGTCTTCGGAGTCATGTGTTGATGTCTATGTCTTGTGTCGTAATTATGTTGTGCAGTATGATGGTTTGGTTTGTCTTTTTTTAATTGAATTACACCAACATTTGCGGCCTGCACACCAATTTAAACTCTGTCCACCACCATCTTTTTTCTCAACGCCCCAACCTACTTTTCCTGTCTGAAACACAGATAGCTGAGCCTGTAGACGCCTCCTATCTGGACTGCCCGGGCTTCACCCTCGCAGTTCAGACCTAAAGGAGGTGTCTGTCTCTATAGTCGAGCTGACGTCAACTGTGTGCAACTGTTGAATCTGGAAAACTCCAGATTCGACGTAATGTGGGTACGCGTCAATCTTGCCATTACGGAAAGATTCTACGCGTGTTTATATAGCTCACCGAACCTTGGCGAATCAGACACGTACGAGCTCTTCAAACACTTAAGCGACACTATTGATGACTTCTTGCCCCGCTACCCTACGGCAGAGTTTGTGGTCCTGGGGGACTTCAATGTTCATAACGAACCTTGGTTGAAGTTCTCAGGATCAACAGACTCGGCTGAACGCCAAGCGGAAGCCTTTGCCCTTTGCTACGGATTGGAGCAAATGGTTCAGGAGCCCATAAGGGTTCCTGATGTCCAGACTCATCGTTCCAATCTGTTAGACCTATTTTTAACTACTGTGCCACACGGTTACAAGATTGAAGTCCAACCACTGCCTGGTGACGACATCAATCCCTGTAAACTTCAGACCACCAAACGAGAGGCTGAAGAGAAAAGTGTGGCACCATAGGTCAGCAGATTGGTTTGGTCTGCGGGCACATTTTAATGCTTTCCCGTGGTCAGCTGTCTGTTTTCGGACTTCGGATCCCTCAAGATGTGCCCAGGAAATTGGTGAAGTCATCACATCCGCGATGGATGGCTTCATCCAATCTACTGTTAAGGAAACTGGTGTAGGCTCAAAGCCGTGGTTTAGTCGACAATGCGCTGAAGCAGTGCGACGAAAAAACGCCGCTTACCGAGCCTACAACACATCTAGAACATCCGAAGACAGAACAACCAAAAAACCAGAAGGGAAACGAAGAGAATCATAAATAGATCAAAATTTGAGCACGACCAGCAGATCAGCAGAAAGCTGGCTGCATGCCCGCATGGCAGCAGGCAAATCTGGTGGCTTGCGGGCTCAATATGTCGCAATTTCTGCAAATCCAGTCTGCCGCCTCTTACCAGACCTGACGGCTCACTAGCAAACACCGCCACCGAAAAGGCTAACTTATTAGGTAAAATGTTTGCGGATAACTCAACCCTCGATGACCACGGTGCTGTCCCGCCGTCGGTTCCTCACTGCGGTTTTCGTATGAAAAAGCTGAGGATCCGGCATTGGGAAGTACTCCATGTTTTACGAGGGCTTGCTGTTAATAAAGCTAGTGAGCCTGACGGAATACCTGCCCTGGTACTGCAGAGGTGCGCTGCAGAAATAGCTCCAATTTTGACGAAGCTTTTTAAAATGTCCCTGAAGACTGGCTCTGTGCCCTCTGGTTGGAAAAAAGCGGTTATCCATCCTATTCCAAAGAAGGGTGATCGCTCCAACCCGCCAACTACCGCCCCATAGCGATCACATCAGTTCTGTCTAAGGTAATGGAACGTGTGATCAACGACAAACTGCTCACATACCTCGAGAAGAACAGCTCGTGCGGTGATCTTCTCGCGTATGTGACGCATGTTTGGGGGCGATGCCTGGAACGTTTCGGTGAGACCCTAACGGTTGCACTGGACATCTCCAAGGCCTTTGAACGGGTTTGGCACCGAGGACTTGTCAACAAACTGCATTCTTACGGACTACCCGCATCCTTGTGTACTTGGATTGCCGACTTCTTGAGGGAGAGGTCGAATCAGGTGGTAGTCGATGGTTTCACCTCTTCCTCACACTCGATAAATGCTGGCGTCCCGCAGGGATCGGTTCTGTCTCCAACTTTGTTTTTGTTGCACTTCAACGACCTTTTGTCATGCGCACTAATTCACTGTTATGCGGATGACAGTATAGTTCATGATAGCTTTTTGTTTGACAAGCCCCCAAAGGGCTCACAAATTCCAACAGCTTGTAGGGCTTTGAAGCAAAGAATGGACGGTTACCTCGAGAGTGTTTTCTCTTGAGGTAAAAATAATCTCGTTGAATTTAATGTTTCAAAGACCCAATCTTGTCTGATTACGTCTAAAAGGAGTCTTTCTTCAACGGAAGCAATTTTCCGAACAGGCCCTCCATTGATATACTTTGTGTAACCCTAAGTGACCAGCTCAGGTATGGGGGTTCCATCGAAGCCAGAGTAAAGTTAGCCTCCCAGAAACTGGGCGTACTGTATAGGGCCCGCAGATACTTAAATAGTGCACAACTGCTAACCCTGTACAAATCGCAAGTGCGCCCCACGGTTAAATTCGGCGCTCCAAAATACCTGAAAAATACCCTCGACTCTGTGCAGAAACGGGCGGTCCGTTTGATAGATTCTCCCATATTAACAGACGGATTGCAATCTTTAGAGCACAGGCGTCGGGTGGGAATGCTATCCTTGTTCTACCGGTATTACAATGGAAGATGCTCCGAGGAACTAGCATCATTGATCCCTTCGGCACCGGTGCATAGTCGGGAAACACGCCAAACGCGTGCCCAACATTTGTACATGGTTGACATTTGTCACATGAGAACGGGTCGTTTTTTCGACTCGTTCTTATGTTCAACAGCTCGGCTGTGGAATGATTTGCCGGCCTCTTTGTTTCCTCCTTCCTACAACATAGGTCTCTTCAAGACCAATGCTCATTCCTTCCTCTCCTCATAAAGACCCTCCACACAGCATCCCAGATGACATAGGCCCTGAGGGAAATTATTTTCCTCAAGGCCTCCTGTGTGGAGTTAATGTAAAAAATAAGAGACGAAATACAAAACCGTCAAGTGGAAACACGACTGCGCTACGCTCTGTTAATAAACAGAGTGATTAGACTATTTTAAAGTGTGAAGTTCTTAGCGACAGCTCTGACTTTGTAATTTGACGGTCGCGCGCCTATTCCTATGCCTTGAGTTTCACATAGTGACGTCATGAACTTTTTATGTGAATACCTCACAAGAGTCCCAGCTGCTCCCGTCTAGAGTCAGTGAGACTACGGCATCCCTAATTGAGGTTTGTTGTGAGGTTGTAGGTTGTAGGGATGGGAAGGAGATGGGAAAGAGGAAGGTGGAGAAGTATTCAGATTTTTTAAAATTTTACTTATTTATTTATTTATTACACGCCCTGATGGGCTTCAACATTATAATTTATAAGTTGAGCAAAAAACAATGAAGAAAATATAATACAATGAGAAAAGAAAATACACAAAACAGTGTAACAACAAAACAAGTAATAAAATAAAAATACATATTATGTAAAAATGATAAGAAGTCTCATATTCAATATAAACAAAAATTGAAGAAATTATGTAAATCTATTTGTGCCTAGAAGAATAAAAGTGATAGAATATACGACATTTACACTGATTAGTTTTAAGATGAAATATATCACCTAGATTAGAATATTTTTTTCCGAGACTGTGAAGTCTCGGAAACGGAGAATTTTGATAAGCTAGTGTCCTGGTGTTATTGAAGTAGAAGGGTAATAAATGTCGACATCATTTTTGGGGAACATGGATATTGATAAATTGAAGTAATTCAGAACAGTCAATTTTGTAATGCGGTATTTTGTGCTTATTCTTCTTTCTGAAAGTTTCAATAGAGACGTTTTATCCAGGAGATTATTGTAATCAATGTTTAGTTTGGTCACCAAACACGGTTTATGCCATTTCAAGTAACGTTTCAATTCTGAATGGTGGTCTTACACAAAGGCGATACTGAGACCGTCTTCCACTCTAGAACGTACCGCAGTTACACTATATATTATTTTTATATGAATTAATTGTGAAATGACACAAATTCTTCTTCTTCTTCATGTGCCCTATCAGGTCCCCCCGACATTGGCGATCACTCTGGTAAATGTATCTCTATATTGCGCTGCCCGGAATAGCTCCTCCACACTTCTAATACCGGTTCAATATCGTAAATTTCGCAGCCAAGACAGTTATCTTGACAAATTAATCAAATTAAATTTATTTGCGCTCGCCGGGATTCGATCCCGCGACTTTTGGATAGTGAGTCAAGAATCTTACCCCTCGACCACGACAGCCATCAAAACAGCTATTCGCCACTTGAAAAATATATTCACATGAAATTTTCATAGTTTAAAAAACACGCAAGAGGTTCATTGAAGGCTCAAGATGCGACTTTGCAGATGTCGTAAGGATCATTGGAAAATAAATAACTGAATAAATTATGATAGCGATAGTCGCCAGTTGTCACCGCTTTCAACGGATAAGCCCCTGCTGGAAGATGGGTTTTAAGTAAGCGCCGAAAGTTTACATAAGTTTCGGAGACAGCCATTTGTGGAGTTGATTTGGGTCGCGCGGATATCACGTCTCGTCGCGTCGCGCGTCGCCTCGAATATAATGCATCACTTAGTAGCAGAGATTATTTGATAAATGTTCCGCGTGTGTGGACAGCTTTAACAATGGCAACTCTTTTGAATAGCGCCAATCGGGAGATAAAATCTCATCGATGTAAATAAGGGTATTGTTGGGAAATAAGGGTAGGTACTTGCATTTTGGATTTTGATAAACATGATATTTTGATTATTCGAATTTAACCTTCTTAGTTGTAACATTTATTACTTTTTGTGGACGATTGAAGAAAACACTGATTTGTTTTATATGACTTCATTAATTCCGACTTTTTGAATAAACTTGTTTCAAAGAAGGACCACAGATAAAAATGTAATCAAAGCTATCTATAGCAGTGATGTGACACATATAATAATAATGACTGCGCGGGTGCAACGACAGTATCATAATCACAAACTATCATCCGTATTCAGACTGGAGAGATTAATGAAAATGCATATTCAAGAGTACTTACTCCTGCCAGACGAGGTTCCTCATGCTAGCTGTTAACGTAAGTGGCGCAATATTTTGTCATTATTAGCTACTTGCTTTAATTCGGTTCTATTACGATAGTAGCTTAAGGTTAAACGTCACATACGTTATAATCTACGCATTCACAGATGGCGCCAATTAAATTATTTTGGGTTTTTAATACTTTTTACACGTTAAGCTTTAAAATATTAAGGTAAATTAATTGTTTGCGCCCGAACATATTTAATATGAATATAAATAAATAGTTTTGTCCATAAAAAATCCCAAATCTTTCAAGAAAGGCTGAACAATTCAATTTTGTATCGGTGACTCAATCCAATATTTTATTTTTCAGCCTTTCTTGAAAGATTTGGGTTTGTTTATGGACAAAACTATTTATTTATGTTCGTATTTCGGAGGTATGGGCGCGAACGATTAATTCATCTAATTATTTTGAAGCATAACTTGTAAAAAGCATTTTTCCCTAAAATAACTATACTTGCGCCATCTATGAAAGAGGAGATTATGAATTCTTTTGAGAATCACCTTAAGTCACAAACTTCACGTTCACAGATTTTTCATATGGCGCAGCGCCGCAGCGTCAGAGTTGTACTCTCGGAGTCGAATTATTAAATTTCAAGCGTACAGTCGTTAGGGTAAACATAACACATAACGTCCGATGTGACATAAGTAATTTTTAATGATGACCAATAGTTTTTTTACGTACACAATTCCGAGCCGTTTTTATGTGAGTACCGCTCAAGGGTCCTATTTGCTCCCAAATGTCTGAAGTCATTTAGACTAGGAATATTGATGTTGTGAGGATGAGGAAGTCGTTGGGAGGGAAAGGAGATAGGAAAGAGGAAGATGGGAACCACCTGGCTATTCAAATTTGGTCACCAAATGCAGCTTATGGTATTTCAAGCAACGTTCAATTTATATGAAAATGGTGGTCTTTCACCAGTACTGAAGGTCTCTGGAAGACACTCTACCACGGAGGTGCTCTGGACGTGTCTCAAATAATATTTTGGGTTTTGATAAATGAAATAACTCAAATTAATCAAGTAGAATTTACTTGCCCACGCCGGGATTTGAACCCGTGACCGTGACCTCCGGATTCGTAGCCAATGATGGCTATATAAAGAATTTATCTACCGTTTACCCCAAATATCAAAATAATTATTCATTTTTCTTTTGATACTTAGCGAAAAATATTGATAGAACATTTATTTTCGATTTACTTTAAGTAATTTTTGTGAATGCATTAAAACAATCAGAAATTTCTGGGTGGGGTTGCGTTTCCACGACAAATATTCCTAGACTTTGGACCAATTGTTTCGCATAAATTCAAATGTAACATTGTCATCAAATAATAGTTCAACGCCATTTTGTTTTTTGACATTTGAAACGACCCCGGTAAACTCAGACTCCAGGTGCGCTTCAGCTTGCTACCAAAGTGTAATAAGCTAACAGGCTTAACAACAACAGTTAACCTCTTTTGTTGATTACAATTCGTTCCAAAAACTAAAACGGGTTTAGAATAAATATTTAATGAGAACATTTGAACCAACAAAAAACAAAATGATTTTTATGAATGATTTTTTATGAAAATGATGTGAATGGCCATTTGATGACTTTGTCACACGTGTATTAATGCGAAAAACTGGGCCTTCCTCTCTTTTATATTCTTTGTTAAAATAGATTTATTGATTACTTTTCAGATTGAGAAGGTAGGTATAATTAAAGGCAGAAGGTAGTATAAGACTTGTACTACCTTCCTGTTTTTAAAAATATTATGCAGTTACTATTTTTAAAACATCTATTCATTCATATGTTCTCAACGTGGGCGATAACGTCCCCTTGGGGGCGTTTCAGACCTTCAGGGGGGGCGGTAGAAAACCATGAAAAAATACCAAGAAAGGCGGTAGGAGACCCAGAGAAACCTATCCCACCCCATCATATCTTGCCCCATTCCACTGTGGGAGGATGGCCCCAATGGATGGTATCCCACAAAAATATTTACCCTATCCCATTACGCTCCCTCCGTTGTGGCAAATGTAACCCTGTCGTGGTATCCCATTACACCCCATTCGTCGTGGTATCTTGCTGTTCCGCGTAAGAGGGCGCTAGAAATAAATATATTCTCAAAGTGGGCGGATGGCGAAAAAAGGTTGAGAATCTATTCTATTTGAATATCGTTTTTGTTAACTTGAAAGAATTACTGCAAATCTTGAGTGGAAATTAATCTAATTAAACGTATAGTTTGCCCTGAAGAAGGAACGGTCGATCCGAAACCGGTCGGCTTTACTCAAATATATAAGTGGTTCAAAGAAAGTTAAATTGTTTCATTTATCTATAATGGATAACCACAAAGTTATAGCTACATTCAAAAGTAGGAAATTAATCTACTTGCTGAAATTCCGCAAATAGACTGATTGTCGATGACAATGCATTTCATCAAACTTTTTGTGGCACTCACGCACATACACACATTTCTCTGAAATTGGATGACAAAAACAATTTTTCGACATTTTAAGAATATACAGCAATTTTTTTTAAATTTATTTATTCCCATTTCTTTGTACAGCAATTATAATGTATAATAGCAAATAGTATATAATAACAAATAGTATGAACTAGAAATGAAAACCCACTAAGGCACTGCCTGAGTGGGTAATATTAAAACAAAATACTATATTTCCAAGTACCCAAAGTATAAAATAGACTTAAAAAATATATAAAATATAAAGTTAGTATTACATCGGTAGAATAAGTGAAAAAGGTTTTTTTTCAGCTATTATAAAAATAAAATAAAAATGTGGAGAAAAACATACTGATTTTTATTTTTTTTTTGTTATTATAAAAAAAATAAACAGAAAACATGTTGTAGGTACTACAGTTTAGAAAGTTACAGAAAGTGAGTTGTAGAAGGATGGATAAATTTATAGAAAAAGCGTTTCAATATCTACATGATTCAACCATAATTTTACCTCTTTTACATATTAAATAAACGAAATAAATTTCGGTTCTATCCAATTAGGATTTGACTAACGAGTAAGTTTTAGCGGTGTTTACTCACTTTGTTGAACTTCCTGGGGAGGAAGGTTAAAGCTATAGCTAAACCAAAAAACAAATACCTTTAAAAACAATTTTTGGATTATGATTTTGTTTTTGTGAATGAATGCTAATCTTATATGTAAATAAATGTATTATACTAAAAAAACTATGTTTTTATGGGTTTTATTTTTTTTATCATCGTGCCTAACTATCAACCATTTTCAAAATTTAAAAAAATTATTCATTGCACTTAACGAGAACATTTTAATGCTTGGTCAAAGCAATCAATTCGCGTCTCTTAAAAACGAAAAAGTAGGTAAGCTTCTGTGGAGAAATGATATATTTACGTAAAATGGCTGAAATTTTTATTTTAATGAAACTTTTAAGATTGCTGGCGAATGAATAAAGAGAGGAAGGCGACGGAGATGATAAATTTCTTCCCTCGCGAAATGGCGAATTCACAAAGATCTCGGTCCTCCGGAGTGGGGACCTGGAAATATTGGAGGCTGTATTTGCGTTATTTGCTTGTGTATTGTGCGTGGCAGTTCACAAGCCTACAGTCACGGGGTTCTAAGTTCTAAGACATCAACGGCACCGACTAAATGCATCTGACTATTTAAAGCGCTTGTTGCGATGTATACGCTGGTATCGTTTTTTGTCTGTGTACTAGCAACCCCATGACAGTTCCCATGACTGAAAGTTCTGGACAGCGCGGCGCGGCCATTGCCACCTCGGTACTTGGGTCGACTGCACGCTTGTTTTAACTTCCCGAACCTTCTGATTAACGTCGTGGTAGATAATAAAATAATATAATTTAATAAAATAATTAGCAAACATCGATAGTGTATTATTCCTGGCTTTCCCGCGACCTTTTATAGAGTGATGGTTTAAGTACGTAGACCAACATCTTCCTAAACGGTCTAATTTAGGTCATTTTTGGAAAACTTACTCATTAAACTATGTAACAATTTCTAGACATTTGGTTTCGAAGATTTGTATTTCACATGTGCATTTGTTACTTATTTTTTATTTATCTGCTACCGGTTTCGACACATTCTTGTCATTTATTAGCAAACTTAAAAATTATAGCAGTAAAAAATTTATTAGTTAAGGGGGGGGGGGATAGATAGTAAAACACCATTATTGACAATGTTTCCTTGTTACGTCGACTCTTCCCACCGTTCTCTCCCCCCCACATCACTACTCTCACTAACCCCACCTAATAAAATCTGATTATTTCTGTACTAAATAAAACTATAATTACCGGTAGCGTATAATTAAAAAAAAAGTAATAAATGTACATTATAAAACTCTTCAAAACAAAACACATAATTTGAATTGAGTTAAAAAACCTATTTAAAAAACTTATAAATTAACGAAATTATTATTTTTAATTGAACTTTTCAAAACGGCTGGGTGCTATATTTAAATCCCATTGCGTGGATTAGTGAACCCCTGTAAGACACTAACTATCTTGATTACAACTAAATTCGGGTAGAATCTTGCAATTGCATTTAAAGATAGCAGTTAAAAATATACGTTAAAATTATATTATATAAGAAAATGGAGACAGTGTTGGCAGTTCTTAGTCGAAGTATGGTGCAGTTAAATATGACCGATGATTATAGGGTCGAATTAGCTTAGTGGTAGAGTAGAGTCCCGGTAAGACTGAGGTAAAGCGTTCAATTTCAAGATGCTACCGAATCACATTTTTCATTTGAGAGTTGTTAATATTATGATTATCAAGATATGTACATGTTATTTTTTATTTAATTAAATGAAGACATTATTAGCGAAACTGAATCGAAAATCTGGAGGCAGAAAATTCAAAAAAAATTATTGGCACCTTTGGGACTGGAATCCAGGCCCTTCGGCTGTCGAGACCCAGAGATGCCAATATCTTTTTCAGATTTTTCTGTCTCCAGATTTTCGATTGAGTTTCGCTAATATTGTCTTCATTTAATTGAATATTACAGGTTACAATTAAATATTATTGCAGCTTTTACTCATAAAGTTAAAAATAATTAAAAAATACATGTTATTGTTTGGTTTCTTGTAAAGTATTTTAGGCAAATTAATAGTTTTCAAGTCAAATTATTACGCATGTTTAAAAAAAAACTCCATTATGAGGGGTTGAAGATTGAAAGATCTCATACCCTAGAATGCTGATTTTCTTGAAATGTAGTAATTAATTATTAGAAATAATAATGTATTCTATACCCCCCAAACACTCACAAAACAAATGCAAACTCACAGTAGCTTTATTGGACCTCGTACCTTCAATAGTTTACCAAAACATATTCAAGTTGCAACTAAACTTCCGCATTTCATAAAAGAGTTAAAATTATGGCTAAACCATACAGATGTAAAAACTCTATTTATTTAGTTTTATTTCACTTTATGTTTCTAAAAACTCTATTTATTTAGTTTTATATCACTTTTCTCACAAACTTTACACCTATTATTACAATGTATCATTTATTACACTTTACACGTATTTAACCGTACACTATTGTATACACTTTTTGTACAAACTGTTTAAACAATTTTTGTTTTTGCTTTATATACCCCTGTTTGTTTTTTTCTAGGTACTAAATAAAACTTATATTAACTATATTACCCACGCACAGGCTGCGTCTTAGTGGGTTCCCACATTATTGTTTATGATTTTCAAAATATGTAAATATAAATTGTAAAATATGGGAAAAATAGAGGAATAAAAAAAAAAAATAAAAAAAATTATATACAGTGAAAAAAAATTAATATTCAAACCACACAGGAGGCCCCGAGGAAAATAATTTCCCTCAGGGCCTATGTCATCTTTGTGGATGCTGTGTGGAGTGTCTTTTTAAGGAAAGGAAGGAAAGAAAGTTCTGGGAAGTAAATAGGTATTCAGGGGTGGGTAGGAATCTAGGGTTCAATTTATCCAGGTCATCCGCCGCCAAGATCTAGACAAACTTCACCCTATGAACCCGGGCACCCCTGCTAAGTTACCAATCATAGCGAACCACTTGGGATAACCTATGGTAGAGGTGTTGGTTATCTAATAAACAGTTCCCGGGGCGGCGGTACCCATTCCCGCCTCCTAAATGCTGGTTCTGCGAGGAACGTCATTAAAACCGAAACGTTAAATGCGATTATAATGGCTTAAGTTATATTATTACATACAGTAGCCAGATTAACCGTTCTCTTCTTTCTCCAGCATTCCTTAAAACGTTGATTTGATATTCCAACTGAATCCGGGTAGGTGGGAATGTGTTTTTTATGATCTATTTTTCTTTCAACGGCAGTTAGATCTCAGTAAGAGTAAGTTTACTCCTTCAAACATCTCGTGATTTGTAGGTACGCCCCCTCCCGCGAGTACCTTTGTAGATATTCAGACTAGGACAGAAAGTTTTCCATGATGCCCGTTGCCATGGCTCCGACTTCGCACTGCCCCTGGAAATATTTCTGTCTCGCTTCTGGGTAAAATCTAGTGCCACTGCTCCTCCATTTCCAGGGAATATGTGACATTTACAATTTAGAAAAACCTACTTTTACGCACCAGATTTAAATGTCCGGGTTTAATTTTCCCCACAGGAAAAACTAAACCCTTTCACACACTTCCCAAATGATCATCTGGTCAATCCACGTTATGCAATTGCACTATATGTATTATAATTACAAAACAATACAAGAACAACATGTCAACCTACCAGAGACCAGATGGGAAAATAATTCACCGACTCCAGATATTTTCATATCAGAGGGTTCGGCTCTGTGGAATTCCTAATTGAACCTATAAATCCTACTGATCCCTCAATATAAATATTTAAAAAATCTTTTGTAATCCTACATGTATTTAAAATTACCGATTTTTGCATTTTTATGTATAAATTCTTTGACAAATCTAATACGCCTAAATTTTGAATCAGAGACCTAGGTATAATGCCAGTAGCCGAAATAACAAATGGTAATATTTTTATATTCCGAGAATGCCAAATTCTTTTAATCTCATTTCCTAAATCTGTGTATTTTCTAATTTTTTCAGAAACAGTTTTTTGAATATTACAGGAATTTGGAATAGCTACATCAATGATATAAGTTATTTTTTTAATTTTGTCATGTAAAACTATATCAGGTCTATTATGACTAATTGTTCTGTCTGTTAGTATAGTTTTATCATAATATATTTTATAAAATTCATTTTCTAAAAATGAATTTGGTTCATATTCATAATATGGTACTATATTATGGCAGTCAATCAAGTTATGTTTAATTACCAAACTTTGGTGGATTATTTTTAAAACCTGATTGTGCCTAAATGTATACTCGGACGGCGCTAATATAGAACATCCCGATATAATATGTTCTATAGTTTCCGGAAAAGCCAAACATTTTCTACATAAATCATCAATTTGATTTATATCTTTGATTATATGCTTCCTATAATTTTTAGTATTAATGACTCTATCTTGAATGGCAAGCATAAATCCTTCTATTTCTGCGCTCAACTCTCCAATACTCAACCATTTGTTTGACGAAAGTTTGTCAACATATGTTTGGTTGAGATAATTGAAGTGTTTTGCATGAATAATTTTATTTGACCAGGAATCTAATAATTCCTGGTTAGTATTTATAAGAATGTTGGCATTCTCGTCATATAAATTTAAAGGTGTAATGTTTCTATCTGCCTTACAAATTATTTTGTGCATTTCTGAGCTATTAGCTTTCCTATGGAAAAAATTTCTAAGCATTTCTACCTGATTGTGTTTCAAAGATGTTATTTTGACTACACCTCTACCTCCTAAATTTCTAGGTAAATTAATTCGTTCTATAGCTGAATTTGGATGATGGCAATTAAACTTTGTTAACGTAGTTCTAATTAATCGTTCTAAACTATCTAAATCTGTATTGGACCATTTAATTATGCCAAATGAGTACGTTAATAAAGGTATTGCCCAAGTATTTATTGCTTTTACTAAATTTTTAGCAGATAGATTGCATTTTAAAAATTTTCTGATCCTAGTTTGAAATTTAATCCTAATATCATTTTTAATACTAGTGTGATCTAATCTATTCGATTGCGGGTATCCTAAATATTTATAAACCTCATCCCCTTTCATACTTTTAATTTTGAAATTTCTAAATATACCCTCGTCTCCATCTACAATTTTGCCTTTCTCTATATGGATCGTTTTACATTTATCTAAACCAAAAGTCATTTTAATATCATCTGAAAAAATTTTAACTACCTTAATCATTTTTTCTAAATTTGATTCAGAATTTGAAAATAATTTTCTATCATCCATTTATAATAGATGTGAAACTATACTACTCTCTCTTGTATTACCCTTAATTTTTATTCCAAACTTGCTTTTAATTAACATTTTAGACATAGGATTCAATGCTAAGCAAAACCAAAGAGGACTCAATGAGTCTCCTTGAAAAATCCCTCTTTTTATTGAAATGCCCGGTACTACTATTTTCTTACCTTTTAAATTTACTAGTAAATCTGTATTCCAAAAGGACATAATATTTTTCAAAAAGCTAATTATAATTGGGTTAACTTTATATATTTTTAATATTTTGATTAGCCACGAGTGCGGGACACTATCAAAAGCTTTTTGATAATCTATATAACAAGTATGTAAATTACGCTTTAATTTGACATTTAAATTTTAAATTGTATTATTATTGGCAATTGAAATGGAAAAAAATTGTTTCTTAATTTGATGTGAACTTCAAAGCTTTTGCAACTTATAACAAATAAATAACAAATATTAATAAGGCATTCAAAGAAACTACCCACTTCTCTTGAAGTTGATTTTGTGTAATATGCTTTTTTTAACTGCGCACTGGAAGCCCGAGGGCTTTTCCCCAGGTTCGCATATTTCTATGTAATCTATAAAAGAAGTACTAAGTAAAGAGTTTTTAGATTTACATTAAATGTACGTTTGGTGTCAATTACATTTGTACTAAGAACTAATTTACTTAATTTGCAAAATAAAAATGACAGTCTTTTGAGAACGAAGAAAAAAATAATTGTATATGCTCCCGGCTGGCGTCTTCAGTAATAAAATAAATTCGTTAATAACTATAAAATATAAGATATTGGGAAATGTGATATAGCATTTCGCAGGTTAAAGAAAAGTAGGATATTTTTCGCGTGAATACCACAGAATCTCAAATGCTCCCTGCAAACCGCAGCCGGTGAGACTAAGGCATCCCTAATTGCGGTATGTTGTGAAGCCGAATGATAGGAGAAGGAGATGGAGAGGACGATGGTAAGAAAGTAGAAAGGTAGAGATTAGTTAGGAAATGGACCAAGATGGAGGTAATATTGAAGCTATTAAAGCTACAAAAGATCGAAATACCTAAGTATAAATACTTAACGTCAATCTCTGTTACTAGATGTACCTAATAACAAAGAGATGTGAAGTACCCACTTTTGAGAATTTTGTATAAAATGACAGTTACATATTACATATATTATCAATATAAAGAAAAGCCTAGACTTGCGTCAAAGGAGATTGTGAGATAAATTTAAAAAATAAAACAGACACATTTCACTAGATTGAAGTGTTATTTTCGTTCAAGAGCGATAAATGATAGATTTTTAGCATTTGATTCTGATTACGTCTTATAACAAGTAAAGCAGCAGTTTTGAAAAATAATGATAAAAAGCAATTATATTTATCAGATACTCAACATATTTTAATATAAATTACCCATTCGTGCTTTACAATATTATTGAGCAGTACCTACACATTTTAAACAGTTATTGAAGATATTTCATAAGGTTTACGTCATGTCAGTACGGTTGATATTTAAGAATCTTTACTGTTTTCGTACGTGGAGTGTCTATACAAATCTACTTTTGTAATTGAACCGAATTAAAGCAATGCCAAATGATGTTGCCACTTACGTTAACAACTGGCAGCAGAGAAGCTTCCCTGGAAGGCTTATGTACCTACTACTCGATTTGTAACTTCGTGAATCTCTCCAGATATGGAGAGATTATTTTTATTTATTTTATTTTTTACTTATTAAATTTGAATATAATTACATCTAATACAATATGAAGATATGGGTAGTCCTACCAGTGGCGTAGCGTGGGGGGGGGGGGGGGCGGCCCGCCCCGGGCGGCACTTTAAGGGGGGCGGCAAATTTTCACAATAAATAGTAATATTATGTTGCGAAAATTTAAACCTTTTCAAATCATTATTTAAAAATATTCTACAATACTTTCGTTTACGAATCCAACTCTTTTTTTTATTATTTATTAAAAATATCAATAATTATATTTTTTTACCTGCAAATTTCGCAATTCATAGGAAAACCGTAGGCATATTATGATAGTAATAATAATTAAAGCTGATAACACCAAACAGATTCACTCTTAATTAAAACCAGAATTTTGTTCAGAATTTATTAACGAATGAATTTCAGTTTTGTATTCATCTGCTGATACATTTCAAAAGAGACCATTATTTTATTTAAAGTGCAGTTATAAAATTCTAGTTGCAGACTATATATGTGCTGCCAGAATCAGTGTAGTTTTAATTCGCCAAATACAGATTTAATTTAACCCGTCTAATCATAGCAGACGCAAATTGTCCCACACATTTAATTTTAAAATAAAATTGTGAAATTATGTCCCACACATATAATTTAAAATAAATTTTTGATTGCGATAGACAGTTAAGATACAGTTTTATTACATTTTATTTAAAAAGAAGGAATCTGGATTTAAAGATTTAAAATTTATTCTTTTTTAAGTACTTTAATTCGAATATTCACAGGCGTGTATTTTTGAGCCAATCAACATTTCCAATATCAAAATTTTAATATTTAGAAACAATAATGTTCTAATAAGCACGTCGGAAAATTACTATATCTAGATTTTAGAAAAAAAATTGTTTTTTGGCAAAAGAATAAAAAAAAAAACAATTAAAAGGAACATTTAAAATGCATGGGAAGAACCAGAAATTTTGTGCGCAAACATTGACAGGTAAAAGTTTATAGATATTTTTTCTTGTTATTCGAAGGGTTAAACCAGTTTTCATTATGTTAAATTCCATTTGAGGATTCATCTGCTGACACAATTCAAAGAAAAACATCCTCTTATTTGAAGTTCAGTTATAATATTCTATTTGCATGTATGTATGTGCTGCCAGAATCAAAGAAAAACCATTTTCGTTTTCTGAGTGCAGTGTTAATTCGCTAGGTACAGATTTAATTTAAACCAGTACAGAATGTAAGATTCCAGTTGGATTCCTCTGCTGACACATTTCGAAGGAAAACATTCTATTATTCGATGTGCAGTTATAAAATTCAAGTTGCAGACTATTTATTTAATGCCAGAATCAAATAAAAACCATTTTCATGTTCTGAGTGTAGTTTTAATTCACCGCATACAAACTGGTTTTGTAGAATACAACGATACATTAAATAATGAGTTGCAGATTTATCATGCATCGAGTGAAGTTTTACATTTGAGTTACATAATGCTGTAAAATTCTGAGAAATTGATTGTTGCGTGTGTAACTATTATTTCGGGACTCTAACGTAGTATCAATCAATCAACTTTGGAGCAGAACTTACACGATGATTTTCGTTGAAAGAATACTCGTCAAATGTGATTATTAAAAAATCCGGCTCGTATATAAATAGGTCGTAATAAAAAGTAGGATTTCCGAATACAACCCCCCCCCCCCCCCCCCGCCACTTGAAGTACCCATAAGGGGACGGCGAAATTTTCCTACGCCCCGATGTTCTGAGTGTAGTTTTAATTCAACACATACAGATTTATTTAAAACCAGTTTTGTGTTCAGAATGTAAGTGCCGCTAGAATCAAAGAAAAACCGTTTTTTCGTTCTGAGTGTAGTTTTGATACACCGCATATTTAGTTTAATTTAAACCAGTTTTGTGTTATCAATATAACAATAAGCTGCCGATTCATCGTGTACCGAGTGAAGCTTTGCATTTGAGTTGCATTACACACGTATGTGTGATAAAGATGTGAAATTCTATTACAGGCATACCATTCTCGATTTCTGAGAGCAGTTATGTATAAATTTGTGGTGGAATTTATAAGCTTGATTTTAGTGGAAAAGTACTCGGCACATCATCATCATCATCATCTGTGGCTCTACAACCCAGGTCGGGTCTTGGCCTCCAGCAGAGCCTGCCTCCATGACTGTCGGTGTTGTGCTGCGTTGCGCCAGTTTCGGATGCCGATGGTGCTTGCATCCTTCACCACTCCATCCAGACATCGAAGCTTTGGTCTTCCAACTCTTCTCCGACCCCCAGGTGCACCATCCATAATTCGCTTTGGAATATCTCCTTCGCTCATTCTCTGGATATGACCAGCCCACCTGGGTCTTCCAGTTTTGATTTCCTTGGAGATATTAGGGTCCTCGTAAAGATCGTATAGCTCCTGGTTGTATCTGATACACCATTCTCCATTATCACAGACTGGGCCGTAAATCTTTCGCAGCACCTTCCTTTCAAAACTTTCTAGGGCTCCTTCATCACCCTTACTGATTGTCCAGCATTCCGAACCATACATAAGAACAGATCGTATAAGGGTCTTGTAAAGCAGGACTTTAGTTCTTCTGGTAAGGTGGCGAGATTTCACATGCTTCTGTAGCCCAAAGTAGTATCGATTTGCAGCTACTATTCTTCTTTTGATTTCGCTGGATACATTGTTGTCATTTGTCACCATAGTACCGAGATATACAAACTCGTTGACAGTTTCAAATGTATAATTATCTATCTGTATACTTGGTGGTTTCTGGCGTCCATGTACGGGCATATATTTTGTCTTCCCCTCGTTGATGACCAATCCCATGTTCCTTGCCGACGTGGCTAAGCTTTTAAACGCCGATTTTAGTTCATATTCTGAGCGTGCGATGATATCTATATCGTCAGCATAAGCAAGGAGCTGAACAGACTTGTTAAAAATATGGCCTGTGGTTTGTATACCTGCATTTCGGATGGCCTTTTCCAGCGCTAAATTGAATAAAATGCAGGCAAGTGCATCTCCTTGTCTTAGTCCATTGAAGGTCTTTAGGGTGTCTGACAGATCCTGTTGTATTCTGACTCGGCACTCAACATTAGACATTGTGAGCCTTACTAAGTTTACCAGTTTTCAAGTACTCGGCACATGGGATTATAAAAATTGGTATAAAAAAATAGAAAATATCTACCCCCCCCGGTCAGCGCTTGATAATCTGCGGAAGAAGTACTTGTAGAAGTTAGGGAAGGGGGGGGGGGGGGGCAAAATTTTCCGGCTGAAACCCGCGCTACGTCACTGAGTCCCACAAAGCTATAACAGATCAGCTTGTCTGTAGGTTCTACCGTATAATATTATTAAATAACACAAATTTGCTTAAGTTACAATATTAATACATAATAAAAGATTTAGGATAGATAAATGTGTTGTTCATTTATTAACCACTTTTTTGTCAGTTTAGGGCAGGGTTCCTCATTATTTTTTAAATTAATGTTTTGAGTCAACATGTTATAGATCAAAGGTATCATATATTCGAGCGTTCTGGTACCATACTTATTTGATATTCGTGGTATTTTTAGGCCTTTATTTTCGGTAAATCTTGTTGTGTGACTATGAACCAATAACTTTTTATACGCGCTTTCTCCCGAATTATCCACACTTAAAATATACCAGAGAAGCCCTTTAATTGGAAGTAGGCTCTCAGATCCATACAGTAATTTTAAATTGTTTCTTTGTTTGTAAATGCTAGGCTTAACAATTTTTGTAATTATAGCAGTTTGCAAATTTTGAATGAATTTAATATTAATTATGCTCGAATGTCCCCAAGTTCGAATTCCATATCTAAGTATGGATTTGACCATCGAATGATATATAAGTATGAGAGTGCATCGAGGCAACACAAATTTTAATTTATAAAAATTACTCGCCAAACATCGGAGCTGGTTACAGATTTTGAAAACTTGTTTATCCCATTTGAGGTTATTGTCTACAATTATGCCAAGGTAAGTGTATTCATTTGTAAAATCAATTTTTTCACAGTGGCAATTATTTTCAATTTTCCAATGTATGCATTCAAAATTATGTGCAATTATTTTAGGTAAATTCCACATTTTCAAGCTCGGTGATCTTATATACATACATTTAGTTTTTTTGACATTAATAATTAGACCTACATCGTGAGACCATTTGAGTAGCTCGTTAAAGTCTCTTTGTAATTCTTTAATAGCTATTTCCGGGTTTTCATTAGATACAACTAGTGCTGTATCATCTGCAAAAATGAATCTACGGGCTATTTTAAAAAGTTTAGACATGGCAATAACATAAATAATGTATAATTTTGGCCCTAAAACTGACCCTTGCGGTACTCTTGATTTGATAAATCTAAAACTACTCATTTTATTCAAAATCTTCACATACGTTTTTCTATTTGTTAAATAGTTTTTTAAAAATGATAGGAGTTTACCGTGGATTCCTATGAATTCAAGTACCTTGATTAATTGTGTGTGGCTCAGTGTATCGAAAGCTTTTGAGAAGTCAATAAATAATACAAGTACATGTTTTCTAGAGTTAAGTTGTGAATTTATATAATTTGAAAATTTTTCGAGAAGTTTATCACAGCTTTTTTTTGGAAGCCGTACTGACATTCATCAATAATGCCCAATTTATTTAAATATTTATCTAAATTTATCGATATATATTTTTCTAAGATTTTTTCTAATGCGGGTAATAATGAAATAGGTCTATAATTATTTATTACAGTGTGATCTCCATTTTTATAAATGGGCCTTATGATGCTGCATTTTAGTTCAGCTGGAATGATGCTTGTGTCAATAATTCTGTTAATTAGGTGGGTAATCATAGGACTAAATAATTTTACATGTTTTTTATATCATACATGAGAATTAGATCCACGCCCGGTGTCTTGGAATTTTTCATTCTTTCGATAATGCATTCAGTTTGTTTTGTATTAGCTTTTGGTAGGTACATTGAATGTTGCAAATGTTTTTGCTTCCACTCAGACGCTCGAACGGTACATTCGTGTAATAACTGATTTCCACCCTCGTCAAAAAAGTTTTCTGCCGCCACATCCGCCGTTTGAGAATTTAAGAAATATTTAGAAATGATTTTGTCACAATCGGATTTATTTTTCCTTCCCAATATTTGATTAATTTCATTCCATGTTTTTTTTAATGTCCTTGAAGCAATGATTAAATTTTTCATTATAATATATTTTTTTGTGTTTAATATTTTTTTTATTTAGTTTATTTCTGTATTTCTTGAATTCTATTTCATATATTTTATTGTTCGTCGTGTTTTTCCATTTTCTCCACAGTGTGTCACGTAGTTGTATATTTTCAATGAGGTTATAATTTATCCAGCCTTTTTGGTTATTACGATGTTTATTTGTATTTGATTTTGTTACGGTACAGTTTTCGTAAATATATTAAAATTTAGATTTAATGTCTTCATATATTAAGTTAGGTTCCGTTATGCTTAGTATTTCACTCCAATCAGTGATTTCAATCAGTAGATCCACTTTTTTTTCCGATATTACAGTATATTTCGTATGGTGCGATTTATTGGAGATACCTGTCTCATAAGTATAGAAACGAATTAGGGTTGCAATAAGGTAGTGGTCCGTTATTATATATAATATGATTATTATTGTAACTGACAGTTGTGAACAATAATACCACGCGTCTATATATTATATATGACGTCATTACCTGTCGCGGTAACTTTGTCCCGGTGACTAGCTGTCACTGGATCCCATTGAATCCGAGGAATCGGCTAATTTTGGAACCAGTTCCTTTCGGATTTGTAAAATGGTCACCAACACTCAAACTGGGCGAAGCCGAATCAAAAGCCGCCCGCAGGGCCTAGCAGAAAAAAACTGCGAAGCGGGTTTTCGAATATTACTTCGTGGACTGACTAGTGAGTTCTTAAATTTTGTTCATACGATTACGGAAAATATCTCTAACTCTCTATTAATTAGTGAAGTTTCTACCTCTTTAGTAGAAAATTCAACTAAAATTGACATAAATAACAAAAGACAAACAAGTATTGACACAAATTATTGACCTGTAAACAAAAAACATTACGAATAATGGTGGTTAATTACTTGAAGGTATCGTAAAAAACAATTATATTAAATAAAACAAACATTATTTTACAATTCGTTATAATAGCATTTACAAATCGATTATTATTTATATATTAATGTTAATTTGAGAGGAAAAGTTTCTTTTTAAATCAGTGCATAAAATTCAGAGAGACAAAAGTCAAAATCAAAAATCTTAATTGTCCGGTCTAAAACTATAATGCTTGGTTTATCCTTACAAATTACACATTAATTTGTCGCATGCAATTCCATTTTTTATGGTTTCCATTTGCATCAGACAGGGGTCCTAGCATGGTCGATCGATATTGGTTTTATCGAAAATGTCGGTAACTTGCCATCGCTCCCGAGCACGACTGCAGGCCGCTAACGAACAAGCAATAGTTCACAATGACTAGGGTTTCCTAATATATTTGATGTAAACTGTTGTTTATTCGTTACCGACATTTTCGATAAAACCTATATCGATCGACCATGCTAGGGGGTCTGATCTCATTAAAGTAACAATTTATTGGGCTCGACTTTAAACTGTTTTAGCACCGCGTTTATCAAAGCTGAGGTCTTCCAGGGGCGCTTTGTAGCTCTAATGTTAACGTGATATTAAGACAAATAGGGCACACTTAAAAGTTATGACAATAAATTTAATAAAATAAAAAAAGCTTTAAAGTTGTCGTGTTGACGGAGAGCTTGTTTAATTATTTATTTTTATGAGAAACTTTCAAAGCTTATTCAAAAAAGTTTTTGTCGAGGTGTTTATTATCAAAACAATTCACTTATCTCAAAAATGTCACAGTGGACCTATGACCGTTTCTCTTTTTTTTCATGAATTTTATAGTTAGAAATAAGGCGAAATAATAGCAAAAATTATTATGTGTCTCCACTTTAAATAATAATAATAATAAAAACCGTAGTTTAATCACTGACGAAGTGTTCATCGGTCCTGATGTCATCCATGTTGATTATATCAATAAGCAGTTGTTAAACTGCCTTGAGCACTCACATGGACCGGCTCACTATAGCCCAAAAAGGAGTACTAAAGACAATTTTGAAATTACCGGTTAGAACTCCGACAGAAGAATTGTTTCAAAGCATTCAAGTCTACAACATACAAAAACTTTATGCAAAAAATATTTTATTTAAAAAAAAAAAAAAAAAAACATATCAGAATACTCCACTGTCCAACGTAGATACACAACCAGGGCAATAAACCAAAATATTCTAGCTACAGCCAGTTTGAAAACATCTTTTGGACAAAGAAATATGAAATTCAATGCGACAAAACTATACAACGCTCTACTAACTCAAACAAAAAAATAACAGAAATAAATAAATTTAAAACAAAAGTAAAAATATGGTTGAGAGAACAAAGTGAAAATGAACTATTAACATACTGAAGACCATGTAAAGACAACTGGATACTAAATAAAAATGTGGAAAAACTACAGGCCGCCTCAGAACAGGAAACCCTAGTGAGGAGGACTGTGAAAAAAAAAACTTTATAATACCTTAATATAATATAATTTATAAATACGTTATGTACAAATTTTGCTATAGATACTGACTTACATAAACTTACATGACTTATTAAAATAATTGTTTATAAGTCATGCGAAATTAGGTAGGGAGTTTAAATATAAGAGGATTGTCCAAGAATTAAAGACCGTTCCTCATTTCCGGCGACGTGGACATTATTTCTCAAAATATGGCAGCACTAGCGTGTAGCTCAGGCTTTCACCTAAATATGGCAGCACTAGCGTGTAGCTCAGGCTTTCACCTAAATATGGCAGCACTAGCGTGTAACTCAGGCTTTCACCTAAATATGGCAGCACTAGCGTGTAGCTCAGGCTTTCACCTAAATATGGCAGCACTAGCGTGTAGCTCAGGCTTTCATCTAAATAGGGCAGCACTAGCGTGTAGCTCAGGCTTTCACCTAAATATGGCAGCACTAGCGTATAGCTCAGGTTTTCACCTAAAAAACGAGGGGTGATCTGGATTGGTAGCTGTTTCAGTGTGATCTTAGCATCCAAGTGCGATCGACGCTCCGCTGTTGATTATTTTGTCAGTCATTTATAGATGTTTAATGTATTTAAAAATTACGGCAGTTATTTGCTCCTCAAAGGCAATGTCTTAATCTCCAATTCAATATAATAAATTAAATAAAACAATCGGACCAAAGTTCAAATCTCGTGATAGTTCTCGTCCTTCAATAAGCTACAAATCTGGACAACTAAACAAGTCTACACATTGTGAGACTAACTTTTCCACCGTGCGCTTTTTGAGGGCCTTCGTAGTCGAGGGGTACGACTCTCGGTTAGCAATCCAAAGTTCGCGAGTTCAAATTTTATGAGATTGATTTGTGTTATTTCACAATTATATATGGTATATTTGTGTAACGTTCCAGAGTGAAAGATACCCTCAGTATCGTCCTGGTGTAGGACCACGGTCCAGAATTGAAACTTTGCGTGAAATGGCGTTAGCCGTGATCGGTGACCAGATCTGAATAACAAGATACTTCTTCTCAGTAATCTCAGACGGGAGCATGTTGGGACTCTTGTGCGGTATACACATCAAAAAAATCAGACTGCGCAATTCACACGCGGTAGAAGTGAAAGGTTCAGAAAATTAAAGTAGACAAGAGTGGGAAGGCAACTAAGCACCCACAACGGGAAGACCGATAGGCTACGAAGCACCACACAAAAAGGAGACCGATTATACAATCTCATCCTCTCGCAGGCTAAATCCTATGGATTTATATGTTTGTCTCTTTTTAGTGTGGCTTTTATTAATTTCATCGATTTTCAAATCACAACAGTGCTAAAGAAGTTTTCACTTCAAAAATGATGAAAAGCTTGAAGAATGGATACCCTTTATACTTTTTAGACTAGTTAACGTAACTAGTTGACAAGGTAACATAATGTAAAACGAACGCATTTAAGAGCGTAAGCAAGAAGAATAAGTAATAAAAGTTTTACCACATAGAGAAATAAAGGCTATGGACCGACTATAGGTCTCAGAAAAGAGATCGATGTTAACATGTTAAAAGTGACATATAAACGCGTAAAAGTTGGCGTTAGTGGCGTGCATATGGCTTATGGGAAGATTCAGGCAATGTCCTAATGTGCGGAACGTGCCGGCGCATTATGTACACTAAATATACACAGCGAACGAAATAATAAAGTGTTAAGTATTCACCCTTTTAAGGTTGTATTACGTGTTTTCGTCGACAACGGTGCTGTTTGTTAAATATAAAAAAATCTTTAAAAATAATTTTTAATATAACCAAAGCTGTGTTGTCAAAGAGAATCTTAATTATTAAAATATATGTAAGCAAGGTGCGAATAAGTCATACAACAGCGGAGCTAGGTTAAGATGAAGCCATAGTAAATAATGCAAAATCATACAAAATCATATGTTTTTGTTTTGAAAATTTGATCGCTTAGAAGTATTGTAGATGCTTCAATTAAATACTGCGTGTAGAACATACCTTGGCCCTTAAAAATATCGGTCATTTTTTTATAAGTCTTTTAATAAGCCTATAAAAAAATAAAGTATTAGGTCTAAAAAACACACTTTCAAGTCCAAACTTTCCTATTTATAAACCCCTTTTCGGTTATGGTTTTATTGTATAATGTGGCAAATTCAGTTTATTTTATAATGATCGCAAAAAAAGTTGATATTTACACCCAATCTTAACAAAATAAAACAAATTATGCATTTTCGCGTTATTATTTTACAACACGGCCGCTAGTCGACGAATTCGGTTTTTCAAAGTGAACCCTATGGCGTCCACCGAAGAACTACTGTCCAAACCACAGTCGCCAAACCTCAGTCACGCCCCAAACTGAGCGGGAGATGGACGCGTCCCTCCGCGTCGCTTGATTTCGTGAAATCAATTTGAAATTTCCGTTTTATTATAATAAACAATGCGTAAAACAGGAATTTATATTTTTTACAGGCCTTTACGAAATCAACCTGTAAAACAAAACTCTCAAATTCCTTTTCCAACCTTTCCAAAAGCTTTTTCTCAAGTATTTTTAAACTCCTCCCATAAAGGGCGTGAATTCCGATTTCGAATTTTTCCTGAACTAGTGGATCGCCTTAAGTGAGGGGAAACAGGCACGTAAAACTGCTTTTCTGTTGTTGTTTTACCTCCATACAATAATTATTGCAACGCTGAATCTGCAAGCAGTTGTAAAATCATTGTAACGCAATGAGGTGATTGCCACGTGTAAAAATAAACGATTAATTATGAATATCAGTCAAGGGGTAGGGCTCTCGATAAGTAATCCGAAGGGTTGAAATCCCGGCGTGCGAAATAAAAAGATAAACTTGTGTTCCATCACATTTAATTCATAAAAAATAATACACGGTATATTTGCGGCATGTTCCAGAGTGGAAGATCCTTTCAGTATAGCTCTAGTGTAAGACCAACATTCAGAGTTGAGACGTTACTTGAATTTATGTTGCAGTATGGAATTTCATGCGAAGAATTCTGAACGGCTCAAGCTGAGGCGATATTGATCATTGACATCATTAAAGTGCACAGCAAAAAAAAGCCAAATACTTTTTTAATGCAAGATGGAAAACCAATTAAAAAATTTTTTATTGCAAACATTAAAATAAAATTAAAATGGCTCACCTAACTTTTTTTCTAACCAAAATTACTGATAATCAAAAAAAAACATGCAAAAAAATCACCCATATATATTATCTGATTAATTTATTGTAAACGTTGCTGTCACCTCACTTTTTTATAGTTTCATCCTATTTAAGGCGATAGTTTGTATGGATGTCTAGATGTCTGGATGTATGTTTGTTACTCTTTCACGCATAAAATGCTGAATGGATTTTAAAAATTCTTTCACTAATAGAAAGCTACATTATTTGCGAGTACTATAGGCTATATATATTGGTAAGCTCTGGCGTTATGAAATTATTTATGATACGTTTACTGTGCGAAGCCGGAAGCAAAGGCTAGTATAAAATAATTTAAAAAATGAAGTTTCGTAAATTTTTTTCAAATTGCGGACGAAAATTTTGGTTTCATAGAGGAGTATATTTTAATTATTTTGTGGGTTACTTCTACATTTTAATGTGAAGCATGGTGTTTCATGTTTCTATCACCGTTTAGATCATATTTATCACCACAACAGTAAGTGAGACTACTGAGTCCCATATGAGCTGTTCCGAAAAGTGAACAAATCAGTACGAGAAATTAAAAAAAATAAATAAAAAGGCATTGAATTAATCAGACATTTTTTCTCCTTTAATTGGTTAGTTTTTAAAAATGTTCTCATTTTCGTCAAAAATCTAAATTTCTTATGGCCCATTTTCCATTTTGATTCATCTAAGTGATAGAAACTTCTCTGACCGGGCGCTGCAAACTTGAAAGAGAATATTTTCTTACGTCCTGCAAATAATTTGACCTAATGTGTTTGACATCGGGGGCTCGATTGCTCCCTTCGACCTCGGGGGGAATTCAATATACACTTTTGATTGATCTTTCTTTTGTTTGCGACTCGGTTTGTTCGTGTCTTCGGTCCGCCCATTATTATTTTATTTGTTCAAGAGCCCAATTCGATGCCTTTTTTGACAGAGAATGGAAAAAAGAGACCGAAAACAGATGATAATATAATGTCGAGGTTGAATATTCTCGCCGGCCGCGGCATAGCGCTGAATCTATGTCTGAAGGCTGTTAAGGGACGTACTTGACTTCCTTTAACCAGATTCCTGACATTATTTGAATCAAAAAAATGTAAACAAAATTTTGACCTCCGTTGGCATTTCTACAAAAATATAAAAAATAGTAGGTGTTGAACAGTTGGGGACGGGGTGAGGAGTAGGTTGGTCACTTGGCTCAGTGACGACATGTGAAAGAATTTTTTTGTTTGTTTTTGAAGAAAAGAAAATTGAAAAAAAAAGACTAATAGAAAATTGAATTCACCAGAGACCAAAATTTCATTTACATTTTTAATATCACGAATCACTGGTTAAAGTAAGTCAAGTATGTCCCTTGACACCCTGTATATCTTGTATTCTGATGATAAAAATGTACCATTTTGTGTTTTATATTTTTTAATTTATCTATTTATGGCGGGTATTGGTACCGCCGCCCCGGGAACCATTTATTGGATAATCAACACCCCCGACATAGTTCACTTCAAGTGGTTTGCAATTTTTGGTGGGATAAGATTTGTCTAGGATTGGCGGCGAATCCGTTTACGCATGGCGGGCCGGTCTGTTTGATGGAGATATAACCTAGGCCTCTTCAGCTGGACTTTGTCAACACATCGGCTTACACCGCAGTGGGAGGGATGGGTTTATATGTTCGTCACTCCTGGACACATTGAACCCCAGATACCTACCCACTCCTCATACCCTTTTCCTTCCTAGATTTCTTCACTTTCCTTTCCGAAATAATATTATGGGAAGAAGCCAAATATTCAAAATATTGCAACACCTTGAACGTTAATGCCAGGGGAGCATCTATTATTTGACTTGTTGTCAATAAATCGTCAATAATACACGTGAAATTTATAATACCGAACAGTAATACACATTAAAAATTAGTAATAAATACACATTGTGGAATTCTTTCAATATTTTAATTACAAAACGAAATAAATAAGCAACATTTCCCTTTAATATAGTCAGGTAAAATAAAGAAAACCGAAAGACGTCAAATAGTGTCCATCATTTTAAACTGTACAAAAATCGGTACCAAAGAATACTTCATTTTTCTATCAAAACCAACATCAAAAGACGACCCATACGGGAACTAGAGGAAAAAAGCGTGGTGTGTGCGTCACCCCTTACTCTGGGACTGTTGTTCCTTACTCCCTTGTACCTACCCTAAAAACATATATTTTCGTTGTTGTATTTATGTCCCATCTTCGCATAAAACTTATAGTGAAGTATGTACTTACCCAAAGCGTCCGCAACCTCTCTGTTTACACCGCAACTTAAAATAAATTAATCGCCTGATTTGGAATATCTAGGTAACTCTAACACGATAAAATGTATTGCTTGAAATGCGGTTAGAAGATTTGACTGCGAGTATTTTAGGGGATGGCACCAGCGCCCAATAAATATCAATTCACCCCCACACCCACCCCCTTCCCAACCGCATGTCTGCCTTTAATGGAACGGGTTAGGAATGCAAATCGAATAGGTATTGCATACTTAGTAACCCATTTCCGACATTCATAAAAAAAAAATATATATATACCTCTAAATTTGAAATGAACTGAAGGTAGTAGTAGCCTTATTTTTCAAGAAACTTTAAATCGAGTGTAAGAAAAATCACAAAAATGATTTAACACATTTTAGGCACCATTTTTAGGCCTGTGTGTTTCTTCCCTCCTACAATATGTGTCTCTTCAAGATGTAGGTTCACTCATTTCTCTCCCCAACAAGATCCTTTATACTGCATCTACAAATAATATTTTTCTCCTGTGTGGACGGCCTCCGTGGTCCCGAGGTAAGACTCTCGACTCGCAAAGTGAAGGCCGCGGGTTTGAACCCGAACAACGGTCAAAGTGAATGGAAAAAAGTGAGGCTTACACTTATTACTTAACGTAAAATTTATTACAATAGTCCACTAAGTCACTAAAACACAATCCTGAGATAATCGCATTTCAATATTTATCAATTTTAATTAATTAATTCTAATAAGTGGATGAATATCTACACAATGTTTTTTTTCTCAATATTTTATTACTTAGAATGAACCCTTAAGTACCTTATCAATACGCAATATTTGTTGATAGATAATTGATAACTAATTAAAGAATCAAAGATTTACAAAAGAATGAGCCTGACTTAGGGGGTTTTGCCAGTCAATAATGACTTAGTGTGCTTTGCTTGTTAATATTACTGTTAAATTGTTTACTGTAATGCCGCAAAATGGCTTTAAGATTATTTTAAAGCTGACTTATTGGATTTTGCTTGTCTTTTAACGGTCTAAATCGATGTATTATTGATATTTACAGCATAATATTTGACTTAATGTGTTTTGCTTGACAATAATGTCGGATTTATGACTTATGTTGAATTTAAAAACACGTTTAAATATAATGGAGTATGTCAGTCGAAAGAGGACGATTTTTAAATAAGACCTCATACTTAAGTCATTTCATGAAAAAACGTGACTTAATGGACTTTGCCAGTAGACCGGAGATGTATTCTATGACAAAATTGAGCGCTGCAAGATATTTTAAAGGGTTTTATCTGCAATATATCTGCATTGAGTAGAATATATTTACAGTAGCCATTCAATTAGAAGGGGATGAAAAGTTCGGCGCGCTTTGCATTTTTTACTAGCCAAAATTTATAAATATGTATAGATTATATTTAGATTTCAACTTTTGATTGCAAACCACTTCGATATTGGAGATTTCGATAGAGTGAGCCCTTCTATTAGTCCGTGACGTCCCACATTTCTGGTACCGTTACGGCAAAAAATATGCAATAAACATACGATCTTTATCGCTATATAGCTGCAGCTCTTTCTAACGCATTAAATAATGGTGAGACAAAAGATGAGACACAGATTGTTTCCTCCAAAGTACTTCTTTTTTCCTTTGGAGTAAACATATATATCTCTTCTTATCTTACGGCGACGGGTGTGGCATTTCATTTTCTTCATACGTTTGAGGGAGATGTAATATAGTTTGATAATCATTGTATGTTTCCTTTGGAGGGGTACCGACATATGTTCATCGTTTGTCTCATTTTTGACTGTTTTTATTTAGTGTGCAGCATTACGTAATTAAGAACAAAAGCAAAAACCATTAGCGCATTGACATTTGACGTTTTTGAAATTTTATAATTCACTCACACTTAAATATTTCTCCTTGTAACTATATATTTCATACTTTCAAAATTATATAGTACAAGTAGTATTGTGGGGGTTTATGGAGACGTTACGTTGCGGTGTGTTAGAGAGGTGTAAGACAATGATTAGATTTTTTTTCTTTTGGAGGAAACAGACCTACGTATATTGCGCATCTCATCTTTTGAAAGGGCTGCAGCATTATTGTGATAAGGAACGTAAGAGTATATTTATTGTCTTTTTTATGCCGTCACGGTACCGTAATCGTGAATCGTCGCGGAAATAATAAAGCACTTTTTAGCTTGAGGTATGTTACATTATCAAAGAAAGGGAAAAAAAACTATATGGGTAAAAGTTCTGGGAAGACAAACGTCAAAATACCTTTGTTATGTTATGATCTATGTATTTGACTTTGAGTGGGGTAGTAGGTTTGAATTCCACCCTTTAACTTTACGATATGTGCTAGGTGTATAAATAAATACCTATGTATTAAGCCTTCTGACAACTTTTTTCGCTTTTCGGAACAATTCTTATAGGTCTTATAGAAATCGTTGTGGCTCCCTTACCATCATGGTTAAAAATATGATCTTAAAGGTGTTAGAAAGAGAAAATACATGTCTGTATTCGAGGTAAATTGAAAAAAAAATTAAACTTTGTGAATTATTTTTCAATGAAATGACAAAACACTGAGTAATATATTTGCCTAATAAAATATGAATGTGTTTTTTTTTTCATTACTAGTAATTTTAGTTATAAAACACATAAGGTGAGCAAATTTAAAACATTTTTTAAGCATTCAAAAAATTTTTTGTACAAAAATATATTTTTTTAAAATTATAATAACAGTTTTTAGCTCAAGTTTAATAACGGGCCATTTAAAAATATTTAATAATTATTTATAATATTTACATTCATTTTTCCGAAGTTTTTCTTTTTTTTTCTAATTCTAATTTCTAAGATTTCCGATTTGTCCAAAACACCATTAAAAGAAGAATAATAATAATTATTAGAAAGAGCCTAAACACTAATTTAAATACTATTAATAACCAAAAAATATTTTTTAATGACCCATTGTTAAACGTGTGTCCTTTTTAAATTATGTCCTATTACCCCTTCCCACTCCCACCTTTCCATTCTCACAGTTAAATGTCAATGGAAAGGTGGAAGTGGGAAGTAAGTAAACGTATGTAAGTCTGTGTCTATTATTTGTAATTAGTTTTATGTAACCTCTGAGGAAGTGAGAGCACTGCTCACGAAACATGTCGGTTTATTATAAACGATAAAGGTGGTTAAAACTAAGTAACCCATTAATTTTAAAAGAAATACTCGCTTAAATTAGATATACGTTCTCATACGCTCAAAAGCATACTTACTTACTTTTAAATATGCCTCAAATAAATAAGAAATGAATTGAATACATATAAAAATCGATACACTCTACATAATCCAACAAATACAGCAGCAGTATGAATAATTCGGATCCAGACCTACGTCCTCCTTCTGAAACGACTCCTGAATTTCAGGAGAACTTTCCGTCGGCGCGGCGGGCACGTGACGCGGAGGCCGTCGCGAGCCATTAGGGCTGGGAGGCCGAATTCACCGCCGAATAGAAGAATGCGCACGAGGCGAGAAGGGATGGAGGGAAGGAGGGAAGGCAGACTACGTATTGCATCTGCCATGCATGTGCATGAACAAATTGCATCCGCTTTCGAATTTCGCAGTCGCATCTTTGAATTTTTGGTCGGGATAGACCACACAAATGTGGGCTTTGTACCTTTTGGTAACTACAATATACCAAAAGGATTTATCGCGAATTGTATGAGGTAGTTGTGAAGTAAGTTTATAAAATATTATCAGGCGATATGCATATTTTTTGTTAACTATGTGTCGGTAATATGTTGACAATATTCGTGGTAGAACGGACACTTAAACCTTAACCGTCTTACTCATAATCAAAGAATAAGATAATACCACGGTAATACGAACGGGTTAAGTGAAATTTGTATGACAATTTATGAGTAAGGCAGGCCGCACACATCAGACAAAAATCGGATCAGACAAAAATCGATACGAAAACCAGATTGGTTATAATACCGGGGCGACGCCCGTTGTTGGACCGGATTGGACGGCCGGCCTGGAGTAATGAAAATAGGCCACGCCTTTCCGCGCCCGCCGTCCAATCGAATTTTGTTTGAACCGACAATCGGATGGAAAAATCTGACGTTTGCGCCTTGTCTAAGGCGGTACTACGGCCTATAATAGAACTACAACAAACCTTTTTATTTGTGTTTGTTGGGCATTAACTATGTTACAATTTCAAGACATTTTGTTTTGAAAAGTTTTATTTTCTATGTACATTTGTTACTCAAATTTTTTAATTTTTTGCTACCGGTTACGACACTTCCGTGTCATTCACTAGCTAACTTAAAACTAACTTAAAAATTCTAGGCAGGTACAAAATGATTAGATTTAATTAGGTGGGGGTAGTGGGAGGGATGCAAAGATATTCAAATACAGAAGAGATATGCTATAGTGTCCGCGTAACTGTCGCCGGACTACGCGCTAATTAGCGTAGTTTTCATACAAAAATAATTTGTTCATTTCGTTGATTTTTTGAAAATGTGTATTAATATTGGTTAACAATATATTTTGAACAAGGAAAGAATTCGTTCATTTAGTTTAACTTTCGTTTGGTTTATTCGTTAATTATTTGTTCTTTTAGTTTATTTGTTAATTGGTAAACAATATCGGCGACACCCGGAAGCGCAGACCCACATAGTAAAAACAGCAGATAGCACATCTACTTATATTTCAATATCTTTGGAGGGATGCTTTTGGGGGAGGGGAAGAAAGATGGGAGGAGTCGACATTTATTTATTTATTTATATAATACATGTTACATAATTGTGGCATTTACATAAAGTAGAAATATTGAATCACCATACTAGGCGGCTGCCTGATCATGGTGTCCAATGGAGTAGTTACTATAATAATAAATAAATAAATTTGGACAACTAACATAGCGCTGTTTTTGCCAAAAATCGCCTCAAGAGCGCTGTACAAATAAGCATGGATTTTACTTTAGAATTTACTTAGCTATGTAGGAGGTTAGATAACAACTCGATCAGCTATCAAGCGCATTGATTATCATTATTCTAGCCCCCCAATAAATTAAATTAAATATCTTTTTAAATGTACGCATTTTAATTTACTTAACTATGTAGGAGGCTAGATAACAACTCGCCTTGCAGCTATCAAGCTGCAAGACGAGTTATATTATGTTATTGGAATTCTAGCTCCCCAATAAATTAATTAAAATATCTTTTTATATGTACGTATTTCAATTTACCTAACTATGTAGGAGGCTAGATAACAACTCGTCTTGCAGCTATCAAGCGCATGGATTATTGGAATTCTAGCCCCCCAATAAATTAAATAAAATATCTTTTTATATGTACGTATTTCAATTTACCTAACTATGTAGGAGGCTAGATAACAACTCGTCTTGCAGCTATCAAGCGCATGGATTATTGGAATTCTAGCCCCCCAATAAATTAAATAAAATATCTTTTTATATGTACGTATTTCAATTTACCTAACTATGTAGGAGGCTAGATAACAACTCGTCTTGCAGCTATCAAGCGCATGGATTATTGGAATTCTAGCCCCCCAATAAATTAAATTAAATATCTTTTTATATGTACGTATTTCAATTTACCTAACTATGTAGGAGGCTAGATAACAACTCGTCTTGCAGCTATCAAGCGCATGGATTATTGGAATTCTAGCCCCCCCATAAATTAAATAAAATATCTTATTATATTTACGTATTTCAATTTACCAAACTATGTAGGAGGCTAGATAACAACTCGTCTTGCAGCTATCAAGCGCATGGATTATTGGAATTCTAGCCCCCCAATAAATTAAATAAAATATCTTTTTATATGTACGTATTTCAATTTACCTAACTATGTAGGAGGCTAGATAACAACTCGTCTTGCAGCTATCAAGCGCATGGATTATTGGAATTCTAGCCCCCCAATAAATTAAATTAAATATCTTTTTATATGTACGTATTTCAATTTACCTAACTATGTAGGAGGCTAGATAACAACTCGTCTTGCAGCTATCAAGCGCATGGATTATTGGAATTCTAGCCCCCCCATAAATTAAATAAAATATCTTTTTATATTTACGTATTTCAATTTACCTAACTATGTAGGAGGCTAGATAACAACTCGTCTTGCAGCTATCAAGCGCATGGATTATTGGAATTCTAGCCCCCCAATAAATTAAATAAAATATCTTTTTATATGTACGTATTTCAATTTACCTAACTATGTAGGAGGCTAGATAACAACTCGTCTTGCAGCTATCAAGCGCATGGATTATTGGAATTCTAGCCCCCCAATAAATTAAATCAAATATCTTTTTATATGTACGTACTTCAATTTACCTAACTATGTAGGAGGCTAGATAACAACTCGTCTTACAGCTATCAAGCGCATGTATTATTGGAATTCTAGCCCCCCAATAAATTAAATAAAATATCTTTTTATATGTACGTATTTCAATTTACCTAACTATGTAGGAGGCTAGATAACAACTCGTCTTGCAGCTATCAAGCGCATGGATTATTGGAATTCTAGCCCCCCAATAAATTAAATAAAATATCTTTTTATATGTACGTATTTCAATTTACCTAACTATGTAGGAGGCTAGATAACAGCTCGTCTTGCAGCTATCAAGCGCATGGATCATTGGAATTCTAGCCCCCAAATAAATTAAATTAAATATCTTTTTATATGTACGTATTTCAAGACTGTATGAAATTTAATGTTTAAAGTCAAGTGTGAAACACAAGGATTTAATATAAATTATGCTAAAAATTGGAAAAATTAAAATAAAAAGTGGAAAGTAGAAAATACACTATAGAAAGGAAAAGTGAAGTAAATTAGCATAAGATTATAAAAATGAGCATAACCTTATTCTTTTATTAATATACGTGCATTACATGGAAACATTATTAATAAGGACGATTTGCAGGGTGCTATTATATTATTAACTAAATTAATTTTTGATTTAATCTTTTTTTGTTTATTGCCAAGGTTTCTACAAGTTTAAACATTCCAATATAAATAAATATTTTAATTTGTGCCCTTTAGAAACTTTTCAAATATACAAAAAAAAATTGGTAATAAACATGTTTTTTTACGCTATGTGAAGATTCTTTTAGAGAAAGGAAGTAAAGGAAGTTCTTGGAAAGAAAAATGAATGAGGAGGGGGTAGGAATCTGGGAGTCCGTTTGTCCAGGAGTGACGGGCATATGAATCCATCCCTCTCACTGCAATGCAAGGCGTTGGGTCGCGAGAGTCCATCTGGAGAGGTTCAGGATAGGTCTGCCTCAATCAGTCTCTCCCGATCCGGCCCGCCACGCAGTAGGTGGGCAAATGAATTCGCCACCAATACCTAAACAAAACTCATCCCGTGAACCTGGGCACCCCTGTTAAGTCACCAAACGTAGCAAGCCACTAAGAGTAACCTATGGCTGGGGTGTAAGTTATCCAATAAACCATACCCGCCTTACCATTGCCGATCTGAAAAATCTAAAGGTGTTAATATTAATAATAAAACCTTTTTTTTTCTAACATAAAAATTCATGCATGGGTTAAGAGTTAATCTTTCAAAAATATTTCATGATGTATTTATCTTACTTTTTGCTGATGACCTCAAAATTTTTAGAATAATTCAAAATATTTACCATTGCAACATTCTTCAAGATAATATCAACAAATTGTTAATTTGGTGTAATGAAAATAGACTTTACTTAAATATCTCAAAATGTCATATAGTTAGATTTTCTCGAATAAAAAATCCAGTGATCTTCAATTACAACATTGATAACAATACTCTGGAGACATTAACACAAATTAAAGACTTGGGCATCACTTTTCAATCTAATCTTTCATTTGTTAACCACATAACAGAAATCTCTAATAAGGCCTTAAAAATGTTGGGATTTATAACTAGGCTAACTAGAAATTTTATCAATATTAAGTGTATAAAACTGTTATATTTCGCATATGTTAGAAATCAACATGAATACAATTCTCCCGTCTGGAACTCATATTACAATATACATGTACAAGCTGTTGAAAGAATACAAAACAAATTCTTACGTTTTCTTAATTTTAAAATGGGTATTCCAGCTATTATGTTGAACTACAATACTATTTTGAATGATATGAATATGCTCAAATTGTCAGACAGAAGAACTTTCACTGACTTGGTATTTCTGTATAAAATTCTAAATGATTTAGTTGACAGTCCGGTATTGCTCGAATTGATAAGCTTCCGGATTCCACTACGTAATACTAGAAGTCAGGATTTATTTCAGTGCAGTAATTCTGGAACTAACTACCATATGTATTCCTCCTTACCCAGAATACTAATGGAGGGAAACAATAATTATACCAAGTCAGTGGACATCTTCAATTTATCTTTAAACAAATATAAAATATTGTTACGAAGGCAGTTCAGTTATGTACAATAAATACTGTATATTTCTTACTATTCATATGTAAAAGCCCCGAAAAAGGGCGTTAATAAATAAATAAGAGTAAGGTGAGGTAAATCCCGATCCATCTATATCAGAGAGATTTGTCCTTTGCGAAAGATCGTTATTTATGAATTCACAAACTGGTTTGCGTATTGTGACGCAATTAATCGTACTTGAGCGCTACAAAGTTTACAAAAAGATAACATAGTTTTATTCCTATCAACGCGAGCTGTAATTTCTTTTCTCTGTTTTCATCTTTCAACATTTTTCTGCTTTACTACGCACCTACACACACTGCTCCTGGTTGAAAACAGCGAATTTGCTTTGGATGTTGTTCCAGAAAATCTTTGTTACATTACCTCAAAACAATGTTTTCTGAGTTTCTGACTGTTTTCATTGAATCTCCATAATTTTCTACACAAAGCCTTTCAAGTACTCCATTCTATTTCCTTTCCATAAAATTTACAACGAAAAATCAAATATATTATTTTGAGAAAGTAGGTGTTCACGTAGAATAAATATATTCGAATGAAAATTCGTCGAATTTGCGGTACATACATATTGTGAAATACGTGATCTTTATCACCTCCCAAGCAAAAGCCTCTCGAAAGAAATAAGTTCGTCCTAATACTAGAAAAAAGGTTTTGCCTGTAGTTATAAGTCAAAAGGATTGTATTTCAATTCTGGGAGCTCACAGTAAGCCCTATTTAAACCCTTTTAGTCTTTGTTCTGAAGTTGACAAAACTATGCTAAATTATTTCCCAGAAAAAACATATAATACGGGGATATTGTAAAGGTTGTCACGCCATTTAATCTTACTACCAAAGTGATTCAATAAATTCACTATTTATTGTGAAAAACTTTGTGCCAAGTCAGTAAAAACGCTTGCTCCTATTTGATTATATATTTTTTTAAATATGTATTATAGATTTTGTCATCATATTTCAATACACACGAACTAATTAACAATAACACATTTTAAAGTTCTTGCCCAAATTGACATAAATTACCTAAATTGAAACCTTCGAGGCCAATATTTTTTTAAATTTAATTTAATTTTTTTAAATTATTTTTTTAATTGTTGTTTTCAGGTGAAAAAAATATAATAAGCAGTAATTGTTGAATGAAACACTAGTATATATTGAATCATTTGGCGGGTATAAGATAAGCCGCCATAGCTCAATTGGGAGAGCAGCTGACCGGCAATCAGAAGGGCACGGGTTCAAGTCCCGTTGGCGTCATGTATCTTTTCTCGGAAGATTTTTCAATGTGGATGAGTGTTTCAGGCTGATAATTATTGCTAATAATAATTAAAAAAAATTATTGAAAATTTTTGATACAATACATACGAATACATAAAAGAATGAACAGTATATAAAAAAGCTTAATACATACAATAAATGAATGCATGAACCAAAAATCCCACAAAGGTAACAACGCCTGTGCGTGGGCATTATATTCTTTTATTTTTATTTCTATGGTTAAAGTGAAGATTTCAAGTATATGTAAATTAGGGATTTAAAAAGAGTTACTGAATAAATGCAATTAAAACTACAACATAATAACAGTCTGCACTGTTATTATCGCATTTGTGAAAGTTTTATAAGAATGATTTTAACAGGTGCAATTAAAAGACAAAAAACATGGCAAACAATATAATATAACTACTCTAAAGGCTGTCTAATGGCAGATATAATTAATGGATTTAGCTGCCGTGTGGAATAAAAATCAGATCGTGGTGTCAATCCCGGCGGTAGTTGTTCGGTACGAACAAATTAGGTATTATTACATTTCAGGAGGTACAGAATGTGAATACAAAGTTTTTATGTTTAATGCTTTTTTTTTACGTTAACTCCACGCAGGAGGCCCTGAGGAAAATAATTTCCTCAGGGCCTATGTCATCTGGGATGCTGTGTGGAGGGTCTTTTTGAGGAGAGGAAGGAATGAACATTGGTCTTGAAGAGACCCATGTTGTAGGAAGGAGGAAACACAGAGGCCGGCAAATCATTCCACAGCCGAGCTGTTGAACACAAGAACGAGTCGAAGAAACGACCCGTTCTCATGTGGCAAATGTCAACCGTGTACAAATGTTGGGCACGCGTTTGGCGTGTTTCCCGACTATGCAACGGTGCCGAAGGGATCAATGATGCTAGTTCCTCGGAGCATCTTCCATTGTAATACCGGTAGAACAAGGATAGCATTCCCACCCGACGCCTGTGCTCTAAAGATTGCAATCCGTCTGTTAAGATGGGAGAATCTATCAAATGGACCGCCCGTTTCTGCACAGAGTCGAAGGTATTTTTCAGGTATTTTGGAGCTCCAGACCAGAGGTGGCTGCCAAATTCAACCGTGGGGCGCACTTGTGATTTGTACAGGGTTAGCAGTTGTGTACTATTAAAGTATCTGCGGGCCCTGTACAGTACGCAGAAAAGCTTTGCTGAAAGATCCCAATTTCTCCTAAATTGGAGACTTTCAGCGCGTATCAGAGAAGAATCATTAATTAAGTATTGATTAATTTGTGTTATTTCGAAATTAATTCATTTACAGTAATATATACTATATTTGCGGTACGTAACAGTGTGGAAGATACTCTCAGTATCGCCCTGTTGTAAGACCACCATTCAGAAGTGAAACATTGCTTGAAATGGCCCAAACCGAAGTTGGTGACCAGACCTGAATAGCCAGATACTTCCCCACCTTCCTAATCCCTATATCCTCATTCCCTTCCCCACTACTCTTAGCCTAACAACATATGTATCCTAAATGGGGATGCCATAGTCTTACTGGCTCCAGACGGCAGCAGTTAGTATGTGAGCGGTTATAAATTAAATAGGAGGAAAATATGAATTTACCGTCTTGAGTAAATGTTTAATAAAAACCAACATACACAATCGTTAAATTTTAAAGTGCATGTGTGGATCCGAATAAAGTAAAATTAATTCTTAACACCTTTCTCACCTGACTTTTACCACCCACCTCATTTTACACCCACACCATTCCCACTTTAAGTCAGGTTACTATAATTCCGCTGGCTTCGAGCCGCACAAATAAAAAAAAAAGAATGGGTAAAATTATAATCGTATAAAATATTATACTTATCCCAAGTAAAGAGTTTTCAGAAATGTGAAGGGTACATTATTCACGAATTGCGAATAACACGTTCGTCATGGCAACGAATCCTTTTTAAATTAGGTTTGTGGGAAAATATACCACAGACATACATTTTGTATTGTTTTCAGCAAATAGCATTAGGGGCGACCCGTATACATTAGGACTCGTATACCTTTGGACAAGTTTCTCCCATATCTTTATCAATACTCCTTGCCTATATTACAGAAAAAAGAAACGTGCTTTATATTGTTGCTACCCTTTTTAGCCTAGAGAGTGTTTGAGATCTTTTAAAGAAAAGTAGTTTTTAATTGAACATCTGAAACATTTTTTTTGTGTTTAAAAAAATATTTCATTACGCCCATAATTGTAAATTTGATCGTATTTATAGACTAACGAAAAAAATCTTAAATATATTATATTAAATTAGCGGTTTAATATGGAGACTTTGGAGGTTATCCATCACTTACCGGCCCTGGTATAAGTTCTTCTTTTTCTTTCGTTAGGTGGGGGGTCAGAGGGGGACATCTGGGGTATAAATAACAGATGGTTACCCTTCAAGGCTCTCGCAAGATTCTAATTTTTTTGTTAAACGAAGCTACGTTTATTTATTTTGAACGATTCTAGACCTCTAAAGTCCCCGCATACGTTGTTAGTAAGCAGTATGCAAGTGCTTAGCAGGAAAAACAAAATACAAAAAATAGGTTAGTAAGACAAATAGGAATTAAACAAGGCAAAAGAAAAACTCATTCATGAGGATCCATGAGACAGCATAGCATCGTGTAAGAAAACCTGCAAGCACCTGCATAAAATAGAGAACGTAAAAAATATAATAAATCTCAAATCATTTGGCAAGTACCAATAAAAAATATGAATGGCATTCGGTCTGACCACAAACCACACTTAGCTTTCGTGTCCCTTAGCCAACCATACAGTGAAGCCTCAAAGAATGTTAACTAATGTTAATATGGAGACTGTTTTATGCCAGACGCTCTCAAATCCAAGAAAGGTAAATGAAACTCTCCTGACTATCATTACATTTATTTTTAAAAAAATGTGCGGATAATGAACAACGAGCTCTAGATTTTTTTTTGTTCCCGCAAAATAAACCAAACGAATATTTGGAAGAGTTCTCCTATAATTGGAATTGTATAAAAGATAACCGTTAAAATTAGGACAGTGTCAAATCAGAACACCTTTGAAAAGTAATATATATTAAAAATGATTAAAAGTAATGAAAAGTAATATTAAGTTACGAAAAATGATGAAATGTAATGAAAAGTGATAGAAATTAATGATGAAAAGTAGTGAAAAGTGATATAAAGTATTGAAAAATGACGAAAAGTAATGAAAAGTGATGGAAAGAAATGAAAATTATTAAAAGTAATGAAAAAGAGATATAAACTAATGAAACATGATGAAAGCTATTGAAAAATTATGAAAAGTAATGAAAAATGTTATAAAGTAATGAAAAGTGATGAAAAAAAATAATTAATTATTATTTTTTAATTTATAAACTAACGTTTAGACAAGATTTTTATGCATAGCACAAAGGGTAACAATTATTATAAGCAATAATTATCAGCCTGAAACACTCATCAACATTGAAAAATCTTCCGAGAAAAGATACTTGCCGCCAACGGAATTGAACCCGTGTCCTTCTGATTGCCGGTCAGCTGCTCTTGACCGCTGAGCTATGGGGGCTTATCAAATACCCGCCAAATAATTCAATATATACTAGTGTTTCATTCAACAATTACTGCTTATTATATTTTTTCCACCTGGAAAACAACCAACTTTATTTTTGCGAGAGAGACATTGTAAGTGTTAAATCCCTCGCTAGGTGGCGTCGAGACAAATTATGACTACATTTATTGGGGAAATACTTAAACTTGTCAAATATTAATTATTATTTTTTAATTTATAAACTAACGTTTAGACAAGATTTTTATGCATAGCACAAAGGGTAATAATTATTATAAGCAATAATTATCAGCCTGAAACACTCATCAACATTGAAAAATCTGGTAATACTAGTATATATTGAATTATTTGGCGGGTATTTGATAAGCCTCCATAGCTCAGCGGTCAAGAGCAGCTGACCGGCAATCAGAAGGACACGAGTTCAAGTCCCGTTGGCGGCAAGTATCTTTTCTGGGAAGATTTTTCAATGTTGATGAGTGTTTCAGGCTGATAATTATTGCTTTTAATAATTTAAAAAAAAATTAATTCATTAAGACGGAGAATAGTTTTAGAGTTGCTTGTTTTCATTATTTAAAGACTTTATCGCCTTTTAAAAGCTTTCTGATTTATTTATCACTGTCATGGTTTGTCATGGAATCGTTTAAAAACCTCATTGAAGCAGTGTAAAATATGAATCATTTCATTTTATGTTAATATTTCTGAGAATAAAAATATGTTACACTTTATCAAAAATATGCAAATGATGTGCGAATATATGAATATCACGTAGGATAAAAAGTTATTTTACTTCTATACCCTTTTGAAAAAAAGTAACACCTTAAAGAAATATTTTTCGTCCGAAGGTACACGGGTTTCCCTTTATTTTTTATTAGTTTATGTGGGAAGCTTTTTTGGGTGGCGCAATATCCTTAAAAAAGATATCCTTGATAATCATCTAGAAATAAAGACAAAGTCTCCATGGATTCGTGGCTGGTCGGGTTGGGTTTAGGGGGGGTGGTGGTGTTTGCAAGGGTAATAGGGTGGGTGTGGGCGGGGGAGTGGCGGGCGGAGAGAAAGTTCACATTAAGGGTGTTTAACTAAAACGCTCCACTTAAGGTTGCTTCCCGCAATATACATTATATGTATGTACATTACTATGCACAACTTATGGAGCAGTATGAAATATATACAACGCTACAGAATGGACGAAAAATACTTACCTACAAGATGAAAAAAAGTTTTTGTGATTAGGTAGACATCATTTTATATCAGAAAAATCAACTGATTTCGTTCGTGTTTGGCAGTATAACAACCAATAGAAAGAACACGCATATCGCTTATACATTTGACGTTTTAAGAAATTAAACTGGTTTGTAAAAAATCCCTTTTAAATGTTCCTTGTAGAAAGTGAAAAAATACTTTTAATAAACTTTTTTTCATTAATTCCCCATTTTATACAATAAATGTTGTAATTATTTCCCTACCCGTCGCACTTTTAGGCGTAGATTATGGAAATTAAACCTTGTTGCAGCTATTAGGTACTACAAAAAATAATTATTTACGTACATGAAATAGGTTATTAATTTGGGTTAATTAAGTAATTAATTCATTTTTAGTAACTCACGCAAATGTCAATTCATAAGAAAAAAATCCAAAATATCGGCAATGGTATCATATTACAGGGAAATTTTTAATTTTGATTTGATTTGAAAACAAATTTAATGCGTAACTATATATTAATATATTACATATAAATGACATATATTGTAATTTACGTAATCCGTTAGGGGAAAAATTACCAAAATTATTGATTAAAATGGGGAATTTTGCTGTTTGGGAGGCGGGTATGGGTACCGCCGCTAAGGAAACCATTTATTGGATAACCAAAACCTCTGCCGTAGGTCACTCCAAGGGGTTCGCTACATTTGGTGCCTTAGCAGGGGTGCGCGGGTTCATGGGGTTATAAACTATTAGTCCCCGGCGTTACTTTGGTTTTTCGCAGAGTTTTTCGAAATCAGATGTAAGCAGTAATTTTATTCTCATTTTGAACGTCTAGTGTGGAAAATTTCATCAATAGTATCAAAATTCTGCTTTAAAGGGTGTGAAAAGGGGATATCAGTGGTTTTGCTAAATCTTATTTAAACTTGTCTGACTTTCTTTTTGTTTTGACGGTCAAACATGCAAACCTTCATCAATCTTTCAAAAAAACTGTTGATTTCTATGAAAGTCAAAACCACCTACTCACTGTCCTTTATCTAAAACTAGCTGACCCGGTGAACTTCTTACCGCCTCATAATCAATAACTGTTGTATTAACTTATTAGCTGAACTAAATTAAGTTTTTTTATTAAGTTAAAAATTACACAATGAAGCAATTATTATCGATGAGCAACTGTCCGTGTTTTGTTTTTGTCAGTATCAGAGATGGCGTTGTGTACGAATTAATATTTTATGTGGTTTTTTTACTTTTCCACTTACTTAGGGGAATTGCTTTTTGAATTGTATTTTTCCTTTGGAGGGGTGCAGACACACGTTCACTGTTTGTTTCATTTTCGGCTGTTGACATTTAGTATGTTAGAAAGAGGGGCAGCATTAGATGTTTAAGAACAAAAGCTAAACAATCAGCGCACTGACATTTGACGTTTTTCAATTTTTGGAATTCACTCACTATTCAATATTATACTTATCACAATATTGCTGCAGCTCTTTCAAAAGATGAGAATTCCTTCCACACAAAATCTACGAGGAAAAGAATTTAATTCATAATTTTTTTTTGGTGATTTTCTCGATGTTTTCGTAGCTATTCTGCACTTAGGGCGGAGACAAATCCAACAAAACAAAGATCACAAAAATTGGTCTGGCCGTTCTTGAGTTATAAATGGTGTAACTAACCCGACTTTTTTATATGTTGAGATTATATTAGGTGAAGTCCCCGGCGTTGCTCGGGCTCCGCGCATTTTTTTTCTAGATCTAATGTAAACAGTGAGTTTCCTCTTGTTTTGAAGGTCAAGACTGTAAGTGTATATTTGTATTCAATTCAAATCCACGCCGTTCGCCACAGAAACATTTCTTTATATAAATTGATATTAATATGCATTTGTATCTACGAGTATCTATATTATTACTGCGATGCTACCAATTCACCCAGATACAGTTCTGCATGTTTTTCATGGGGACCGCGTTGAATCGCGAAGGTGCACAGAAACGTTTCAATTTATTCGTTAAATATTTAACAGTTGGCAGAGATGTCGCGATGAAAAGTAGTTTGTTGGCACCCTGTGCGACATAACAGCACCTTACGGCCATGGTGGCCTGGTGGGGGTACAACCGGTATAACGCTAAAGCGGTACAGCGCATAGCGGTATAGCCACAGCTCCATACTCCATACGTGACAATTTGCCGGTGAACGCAAAACGTTCGTGCTCTTTTGTAGGCTTTAGGGTGAAATGCCTAACTAAAGTCACTTTGCCAGCGTCATTTCTGGGTTCAACTTGGAACGCAGCAATAATGGCTCAAAGTGAAACTTGCTTTGCTGCGGTACTGAAATATACGTACTTCCATAGTAGTTCTGGCGATGACGGTTTTGTGTTTAAAAAAAAATTATGTATATTAAATGAACTAACTTTTAAGCAAACCTATTCTCCGGGAGTGAGCTGAGAAGATGGAACGCCACTAAGCTTATTGAAGTAAAACTTTTTTACGCACGCTTGACTTGGGGAGTAAGCTGGTGAATGCGTGACGAGAGCGTTACGAAAAGCGTGATCTGGCGAGGCGAACGGTTGGTCCTTTACGCACGCTTAACTTGGGGAGTAAATTGGTGAATGCGTGACGAGAGCGTTATGAAAAGTGTGATTGGGCGAGGCGAATGGTCGGGCGAGGAGAACGGAAGTTGAGAGGGAAATATAAGTTAGTGAAGTTTTATTTCATGTGTGGTCTAAAGCACACTCGTTTTCTTTTTAATTTGTCTGAAATTATTTGTCTATGTATATAAGATTTTCGTAACAGATGCTTTTTTTTACAGTGGCCCTGAGGAAAATAATTCCCCTCAGGGCCTACATCAACTTTGGGAGTGATGTGTGGAAGGTCTTTTTAGGAAGGAGAGGAAATTCTCGGAAGGAAAAAGGTGTGAGGGGAAGGTAGGAATCTGAGGGTCAGTATATCCAGGAGTTGCGGGCGAATCTATCCCTCCCACAGCTGTGCAAGGCAATGTTCCGCAGGAGTCCTGCTGGAGAGGTCAAGAAGTCTCCCTTCACCATTCTCTCCGGATCCGGCCTGCCACGCATTTGGTAGGTAAACGCGTCTGCTGCCAAGATACGAACAAACCTCACCCCATGAACCCCGGCATCCCCGACTAAGTCACCAAACGTAGCGAACTCCTAGGCAGAGGTGTTGGTTATCCAATAAACGGTTCCCGGGGCAGCGGTACCCAAACTCGCCTCCCTCCGCCTGTCTCGACACAGAGTATACCTGTATCGAGACATGCATAGGAGGTACATAAAGGCGAACAAATATAAATTCTAAGGTTAAATACATTATAAATACAAAAAAGAAACGTAAAAGATAAGTGGGGGTTATTCCTATAAAGGGTTTTACCATTTATTAAAATTTAAGTAAAATAGACGATGAAATAATACGTTAATTATGTGTGTTAGATTTGACAGGATTACATTATTTTATTTAGGTTAGGTTGTTCATAAATTGACTTTCATTTCTAAGTGTGATTTGAATAATGATTTGAGGTAAATAAACTAATAATTAGATTAAGAATAATCAGATGGATTATAGGTATTAAAATTAAAATAATTGATCATCGCAAGTGGTTTGGTTTGGTGACATAGCAGGGGTGCCGGGGTACATGGGGAGAGCTGATTGGAGAACGGATCTTGGCTGCGGATGTATCTACCCATTCACTGCGTTGCAGGTCGGATCAAGGGAGAGTGATTGATGAAGACCTTTTGAATTCTCTAGCTGGACTCTTTCGAAACATCGCGTTCCACCGCAGTGGGAGGGATAGATTCAAATATCCATCACTCCTGAACACACTGACCCCCAGATTCCTATCCACCCCTCATGCCCTTTTCAATCGCAGAAATTCCTCTCCTTCCTTTCTTAAAAACTCCCTTCCGCACAGCATCCCCAAATAAGATATAGGCCCTGAAAGAAAATTTTCCTCAGGGCCCTCTGTGTGGATTTTGCGTAAAAAAATAAAAATATAAGAACGTGATAAAAGGTGAATCGTTTTTTGCACAATAGTCCTAACTACTTCCAAGAGTCTGAAGCCATTGACACTATGGCATCCCAAATTCGGATATGTTGTTAGGCTGGAGGAAGATGGAGAAGTATTCATACCTGGCTATTTAGACCTGGTCGTAACCCACTGGGTTAAAGCCATTTCAAGCAATGTTTCAATTCTTAATTGCATCAGCAGAGCGCTACCGAAAATATCTACTAGTCTGGAAAGTGCCGCAAATATACTACAATATAGAAGAAGAAGAGAAGTTTTAAGATTTTCACGGCCAAAAGCATTTTCGTTATTTGTTTTTGGGGTGTTATGCCGTGTTGCGCTACCTCCTTCTTTAGCCAACGTTTCGGACATCGTTGCAGTGTCCATCATCAGGGCAGATCCGGCAGATCCGGTAGATCACATAGACACATCTATGTCCGAAACGTTGGCTAAAGGAGGTAGCGCAACACGGCGTAACACCCCAAAAACAAATAACGAAAATACAATATAGTCATTATTTTAATGAATACATTGTGAAAAAATTAATTAATTGTCCTTGCGATCAATTTCATTTATTTACGTATTTAACAAACTCTGCTATTATTTGCCAAAGCAAATAACTATTTACCTGTATGCATTATTTATATTAAATACATTATTTATTGTCACCGTATTTACTGATACTCACATGAATAATATTAATTACTAAACAGCAAATAAATTCATCGAAAAATTATCATGAGATCGTCCGAATGAAATACGAACAATTTGCAATAATCATTATTAAGAATTATACCATACTCGTTCGTAGTTACTTTTATGGATAGCCTGAATTATTTTGTGAACGTGACCAGAGATGGCGGCACGTGTCCCGAGCTAACACGTGGAACCAAGTTGTACATTCGTCTGTAAGGGAGTGATCTGATTTTATTCTGAGGGATGCTGAATGGCGCTGTGCGCTCGATTGACTGAGATAATTAATGCTACAAGATAAATAGAAATAATGATGTCGTGCTTGTCGAAGCAAGGTAAACCCTACAGAATAACAAAACGAAACTTGAATTAATGATATTATGAGTCTTGATATTTAATCAAATAAATGACGCGTTATATGGTGAATGAAGGGAACGGGAACGTGAATCAACGGTAATGCGCGTTTTCATCCCGCGAACAAATGTCTAGTAAAACTTAACCTAACCTATCCCAAACTAACCTAACCCAACCTAACAAAAATGGGACAAGAATAATACATATAAAATAATTAATTGTCTTAACGGAATATCTGTATTATTTTGTTTACAGTTTTGTTTCATTACATATGGTTTACAGTGAGTTTTCAACATAATTATTTTTGAAAGGTTGTTAATTTTGAATTCTGAATTTAAAGAAATTGTTTCTCCCTGAGTGTCCTTTCCCATCGTCCCGTTCCCCTTCCGCCTCCCCTTCTTCTCCTGCGTCCTCTTCCCCTCACGCGTTCCCACTCCGTCACCTCCACCTTCCCTCTCCCTACTCTACTCCCCCCCCCCCCCTTCACCGTCCCGCGAACCCCCCTCCAGAGTTCCCCTCCCCCTCCCAGGTCCCCCTTCCCGCGTTCCCCTTCCACCTTCCCCGCCTTCCATCTTCCCTTTACCGCTCCCTCGTCGCGCCAACCCTCCTCCCGCGTTCCATATATTCAATCCCAGTACATTCAGTTCTTAAACAGCCCGCGTGCCACCTTTTACAATTTTTATTCAAATTTCCATTTTTCATGTATTTTAAATTTGGTACCTAACATAGGTACCTATTTAAAATATCTAAAATTCTTGATTCGATTCAAAATATTAGGGGAGTACCTACTTTAAATAAATTTTTCAACTTTTCAAAAATAGAATCCTGATTGCACAATCATTCATTGTTTTGCAAAATGTCATTCTCTAACACGCGAACTGTCAAACGTGCGATGTTTTCTGTTATTATCTAATTTTCTGCGCAATTTTCTAAATTTTTCTCTCCGTAAGAACCATCCTCGCACTTCAAGGAATATTCTAAAAAAAGAATTAGCGAAATCGGTTCAGCCGATCTCGAGATTTGCGCTTACCAACACATTTAGCGATTCATTTTTATATTATAGACTAGCAGACCCAGCCACATGTTGCTGTGGCTAACGAAAAACAACGCCATTACCCAACCTTTATAAAAATATGTTTTCTTTGAATTTCTCAGCTTTTCTCTAAGATAATTTACATGTTTTATACATATAAACATTCCTCTTCAATCACTCTATCAATTGGTGAAAACCGTATGAAAATCCGTTGCGTAGTTTAAAAGATTAACGCGCACATACATTTTGAGCGACTTCATTTTATACTATGTAATGATGATGATTTACTGTTCGGTTTTTTCATCTTAGTTAGCGTAATTGAATTTTCAATGTTTTTATTATTACTAGCATAAAGCATTACTAGCATACTAGGCATATTTAATATACATTTTTTAAGCTGATCTCCGGTACTGTACTGAATCCACCTATGTTGAAGGAGATTAACCTATAAGTCCCTAACGCGTATACTCGTGGGAGATCCCACACACTTTTTTATGCTCCGAAAGCGAGAACTTCTTCCTTTCAGAATGCCCCATTAAATAGAGCAATTTAACTGCTTAACGATTCTGCATTGAGCATTGACATCTTCAATGTTACCTATAGAGAGTTCAGTAACTATCTTTTGACATACGTCTCAACATAGTGAAACTGCCCCCCTGGCCTTTTTTTTCTCTTATATTTTGTAATCTTCTCCGTAATAATTTGGTGTATAACTGTTTTATGGAGAACCTGAAAATTTTTTTATTTATTCTTGAACTCCCGATTGAAACACAAATATTGTGAAACCTTCTATCTTTAAGAAGGATAATATTAGGATAATATCTATTGTTTTACGTTGGTTTCCTTTCCAGTTTATATTCCTTTGCATAATTAGTTAAGAAAAGTTATACATCTCTTTCCACATAATAACCCCCGTATTCCCTTATTATATAAACACACCATATCAATCATATACCAATGCCATTACTTCACGACTGTTGCTATTGGGTTGGGAGGTGAGGGAGTGTGGTGGGGGGTGTTCCGTGTTGACGAAACAGCCTCCCATCCCTTCCGGGAATTCTTCTATACACCCCGGTGACATGATACATGTCGGCAGATCTGTGGGGATGTTACGGGGGTAGTAAAGTTCTCCACCCTATGGGAAAATAGCTAAAGAGATCTGTCATAATTATTCCCAATGCCCTAATCGGTAATTTCGATTAATGATGATAATAATATTGATCTTTATTCCAGAATGGGGGGATAAGTGCAATCCCACACATCCTAAAGAGTATAGAGGGTATAATTAGTACATAATTATATAGGGGAGTTAGAGAAGAACATAGGAATTTATAATAATATAATAATACGATCTCTTAATGGTCCATCGGATTGAGGATTGTGGGTCAATGTCTTTCTCCAATGTTCTTCGATGGTCGATCCTGAAGTCAGGCGGGATTCATTTATGAGGATTAATTCTAAACATAGGTTAACATAGTCACCAAGAAAAAAAAAACTTAAATTTTTTGTACATTACAACAAAAACTACGGCAGCCATTTCTATACGACATGTTGTCTGTTAGGATATTGGCACCGGAATTGATTGAGCTTACGGAACAGTGGGAAACTGGTTCTTCTTTCGTATGGTGAGGGGGTCAGAAGGGAACATTTAAGTCTGCGAGCCAGTCTAGGGCCTCAAGCATCTCCCTGCGGACCTCATCACCCGCGAGGAAAGAATGGAGCAGGCATTCGTTGGTTGATCTGCACCGCACCGCATTCACATATCGCTGACTTCTTAAGGGCCCGCAACCCGAATTTCTACCGGTTTCTTATATATCTCCCTTAAACACGGTAAGTTTTAAAGCTCTTAAAAAAATATATGTTATTCTTGAAGATAATATCAGTCTAGACATTGCCCGCGCCGAAACGCAAATTATATAAAATTCCCTCGATAGAAAAAATACGCAAAGTATACTCCAAAAATTATTATAAACACGTTTGTTTCAGTTATTTTACAAGTTATATGTATGAAAAAATTCACAGTGTTTCTTTAAATGCTATTTAAGACAATGCCTGCAAGACTTTTGCTCTATTTTAAACGAGTAGTGTTTTATTAAACATTTTCGCGATTTTCGCATCGATTTTGTCGCTGTAAATGTTAGCGCTCTCCTCTAACATTCGTAATTTCGTATCTCTCCATCTTCTTCTTTTCGAGCCCGGTTGCAGAGCCTTAAGGCCCCATCAACACATCATATGGGCACAACGGCTATGGGAACACCTTATCCTATTGGTGGTGTACCAGAGTTTACGAGGCACTGAGAACCCAGGCTGTCTGTCAGTGGGGTTTTGTACGAGATAGGCATTTTTCACGTTAGCCGATTGCCACTCAAGTTTCCACTAGCTTCGGTGGTGAGAAGGAGTGATCGAAGGAGTCTCTCTCCTTCCGTTCAGAAGGGTTTTCGGGACTTCAAGCGGCATGCCGGGTGAGTGACGACATAGCCACGTAAAGGCTATTGTTATAAATCACGTAGAGGACTGACCGCTAAAAAAAATTTCGATAGTTGAAATGTTCAAAAATATTAGAGCGGAGCTACTTAAAATACGAGACAGTTGAAATTAACTAAAGCAATCAAATATTTTGAATTCGACACCAAAAATTCCAGCTTCGTACTCGAAAACAAAAGCACAAAGTTCTTCGTTAATCTGCGTCCTTTGCAGATAACATGTTTACTTTTCCGGCAAAGCATAATAATATGTCAAGGGTTGAAGGCGTTTTATTAAGCCTCCAAAATTACTTAATTCTAATGCGAGTGGAAGAGTCACGGATTAGTGATGTACCGATGGATTCAGCTGAGGGAACTCGGAACACGCGGACGTAGGGCGTGTCGTGAAATTAAAAAAATTGTATTCTATGTAAGTAATCTCTGTTAATATTATTCTATTTTTGGAGTGATCTAGAAGAATTCATGTCGGTTTGGAGGGGTGTATACGTGTACTTTCTAGACGAACACATATTTGACATTCTTGAAACTTCGCAAATCCACTTTGTGGCGTCATTATTGATTTAATAAAAACAAATAACTTTGTTAACATCACTATATAATTAATGGTGACCCGATAATTCGTCCTGCGACAATTCATCCTGCGACAGTTCATCCGGCCGACAGTTCATCCTGCAGACAGTTCATCCTGCCGACAGTTCATCCCGCCGACAATTCATCCGGCGACAATTCATCCTGCCTGATCATTTAGAAGATTTTTATTAAGTAAGTATGCAAAGAGGATATACTGATATACTTATATCTGAAGGCATCTTGAGTGGAAATCCGCTGTAAAAATATTTTTACTAACAATAATTTCGACTATCCGAAGAAGCATGCGTGAATAACAAAATACGACATACTTATACTTATAGATTAGGTTAGGTTAGGTTAGGTTGAATTTTAAGGATGAATTGTCGCCGGATGAATTGTCGGCGGGATGAACTGTCGGCAGGATGAACTGTCGGCAGGATGAACTGTCGGCCGGATGAACTGTCGCAGGATGAATTGTCGACGGATGAATTGTCGCAGGATGAACTGTCATGGAACCATAATTAATATAATCAAATGTTTCGAAAACTACGTTTTCTTCATCAGGATATGATTATTATTAAGAATGACAAAAGAAAAATATGAACTATAAACGTAATATTGAAGGGAGAAAATTATATCTCGCTTTAATATTTTGTCTTTAGTTCTTATTTGTATATACTTGTTTAACTTTTGATATTTTTAATATTAATCACATTCTGACGAAGAAAACCTTGATTATATTAATTACTAGCAGACCCGGCCACACGTTGCTATGGCTAACGAAACACAACGCCATTACCCAATCTTTATAAAATCCCCACCCCCCGCTTGCCAGCTGCCCGCTGCCTGAATTGAATATTTGAATTTCTCGGCTTTTCTCTAATATAATAAGCATAAACTAATTAACTCCCCACTAATTATACAATGCTTGCAATGCAACACTGGATATTTGAAAAGGGAAAATCAAATACCTACTTACTTTAGGCATTCTATTTTCCTATTTCTTCCGTAGAACGAATTTCAAAAGTGACTATAGTACGGCCCGCCAGCCGTTTTAAATCGCACAAAAATATGATGTCTTTGAATTTGTCGGCTTTTCTCTAATATAATTTACATGTATTATGCTTATAAACATTCCTCTTCAATCACTCTATCTATTGATAAAAACCGTATGAAAATCCGTTGCGTAGTTTAAAGATTAACGCGCACATACATTTTGAGCGACTTCATTTTATACTATGTAATGATGATGATATAGCAGTGTTTACAAAGTTATTTATTTTTATTAAAACATATTTGACCTATTAAAAACACAAAAAAAACTGCTTTAAACAATTTGGGAGACGGGTATGGGTACCGCCGCCTGGAAAAAATTCATTGGATAACCAAAATCTACGTCACAGTTCAACCCAAGCGGTTGGCTACGTTTGATTTCATGGGGAGAGAATTGTCTATGTCTTGGCGGCGGATGCTTTTGCCCACCTTCTGCGGGTTGGGCTGAATCGGATGAGGCCAATCGAAGGAGACCCTATGGTCTCTCCATCCAGACTCGCTCGACCTAACGCTTTGCACTGTAGTGGGAGGGAAGGATTCATACCTCAGGTGTGAACACACTAACCCTTAGTTTCCTCTCATATACCTTTTTCTACCTATAACTTCCTTTCCTTCCTTTACTTAAAACAATACCCTCCATACAGCATCTCCAAAGATGACGTAGGTCCTGAGATAAATATTTTTCTCAGGTTCTCCTGTGCAGAGTTGATGTAAATAAAAATTAAATTTATTTATTTATTTATTAATTTACGGACAACAGTCCATTAAAAACATAATAATAACACGAATAAAAAAAAAAAAACAGAGATGACAGTGAAGGGAGAGCACATTAAAATTAATAGCAATGACAATATAAAATATAAAAAGTACATATAGAGACACTACAAGTCAAAGCATGAAGAAGCATTTAAATATTGCGTAACGACTGCCGAAAGTCATTTAGTTTTACACCAAAAAAATCAATGCTTTGACTTGCGTTGACAAGTCTCGACATTCTGGATAAGGGAGAATGGTATCCGTAATTAGTAGAATGTTGATTGAGGAACAGCAATTCATTATTTCGAAGCCTACGGGAAGGGATGTTAAACTGGATGAGTTGTAACAATGCAGGTGTATCTGTAATACTGTTGATAATTTTAAATATGCAAATTAGATCAGAGTCCTTTCTACGTTTTTCTAAAGAAGGCATGTTTAAAATGTGTTCAATTTCATCATATGAGTACTTGCCTCTTTCAAGACCCAACCTCCAAGCAATTCCTCTTAGGAAACGATGTTGTACGGATTCGATGTGACAAATGTGGACAGCGTAGAAAGGAGACCAAATGACACTAGCATATTCAAGGTGAGGGCGAACCAGCGAACAGTAAAGAGTTTTAAGTGTACTTATATGTTTGAAGTCAGAGGTAATTCTATGAATGAAGCCGAGTAGTTTAAGTGATTTATTTACGATATTATTTATGTGATCACGGAAAGAAAGTTTGCAGTCTAGAGTGACCCCAAGGTCCTTGATAGATGTGACAGTAGATAGACAAACACTATTTAGTTTATAATCAAACTGAATAGGTTTTTTGGTTCTATAAAAGGACAAAATTTTGCATTTATCAACATTAAGTTCCATGCAGTTAATTTTGCACCAATCGTTAAATGAATCAATATCAAGTTGAAATAGTAAACAGTCAAGGTGGGATTTAATAATCTTAAGAATCTTATTATCATCAGCAAATAGCCAGAAACGTGTGTGAGAAAAAACTTTTGTGATATCATTAATAAAAAGGTTAAAAAGAAGCGGGGCCAAATGGGCTCCTTGGGGAACGCCGGAAGTTACATCAATGTTAAAGGATTCAAAGTTATTTAATACGATTCAAAGTTATTTAATATTTCAAATAATACGATTTTTTTATTAAAAAGAAAATAACTAATTTTACATTATTTAATTTGAATCTACATGTTTCGTGAACAATGTTCACTTCATCAAGAGTAAGTGGACACTAAAGTTAACAATTTATTAGATTACCAACACCTCTACCATAGGACACCCCAAGTGGTTCCCTGCGTTTGGTGGCTTAGCAGGGGTTCCCGACTTCATGGGTGAGGTTGGTCCGGATCTTGGCGGTATAAATGAATATATAGAAGTCATCCAATTATTATGATGCGTCTCCCACCAACTGCGTGACAGGCCGGATTGGAGGAGACTGTTTGATGGTGACCTTTTGACTTCTCCAGCAGGGCTCTCTCGGAGCATTACCTTGCACCGCAGTGGAAAGGAATGAATCATTCGTCCGCTACTCTTGGACACACTGACCCCCAGATGCCTACCCACCCCTCATACATTTTTCCTTCCCAGAACGTTTCCAGGCATTTGCACAAAGGGGAATTAGTTCTTCGGGGCCTCTTGTGTGGATCTATTGCAAAAAAAAAAAAAATAGTAAATGTTAGAATACTGCCAAGGATAATATTAACAGAGCGTTGCTTAAACATTGACGAACTCCGCGGTATTTTAGTTGGCCAACTTTACTTTTCACCACAGGCTGTAGGTGGTGTACTTTTCTAAGGGATATAGTTCAAGAGCTAACATTGCCACGAGGGCGTCGTTGTTTTCATCCAATTTTAGCAAAATTTCTTAATGAACTGTTAAAATAGATTATTTATTAAAATATATCGGGAGGTAAGAATAGTATGTACTCATAAAATCAGAGCAAAGCAAATAGATAAGCTAAAAATACATAAGTGTAATACTACCTTTGGACAAAGAAGCTCTGAACTTTTATAGCTTTTTTACAAAAGCTCCACACTTGTAGCTTCGTGGAAAATAATTACCCTCGGGGCCTACGTATCTGTGGGGATGCTACGTGGAGGGTCTCCTTAGAAAAAAAGCAAGGAAAGGAAATTCTGGGCAGGGAAAAGGTATGAGGGGTGGGTAGGAATCTGGGGGTCAGTATGTCCAGGACTAACGGAAGAATGAATCCAACCCTCCCACTGCCCAAGTTTCGATGAAAATAATTCCTCTCTGGACCTACGTCATCTATGGAGGTGCTGTGTGGAGGGAATGAATCCAACCCTTCCATTGCGATGCAGGGCGATTTTCCGAGAGAGTCCTGCTGGAGAGTCCGCCTGGGCACCCCTGCTAAGTCACCAAACGTAGCGAACCATTTGGGGTGACCTGTGGCAGAGGTTTTTTTTTTTTTTTTTTTTATTATAGCGACTATATACAAAAATTTTACATACAAAATGAAATGTGAAATTAAGTACAAAATATTGTATTTCTTAGTCCTCCTCACTAGGGGGTCCTGTGCCGAGGAGGACTAAAGTTATTCAAATATAGTTCATTTGTCTTCTATGTCGTTTTTAGCGTCTTCGCTAGGGTTTTCTCATTGACCTCTTTAAGCCATATTTTTATTCTTGATTTGTATTCAATTGGATTTTTTATTAGTTTTATGTCTTGGGGGAGGATGTTATGGAGTTTTGTTGCAAAGTATGTATAGTTTCTTTGTCCAAATGTGGTTTTATAACTTGGAATATTTTTTATATCATTTTTATTCGATCTAGTGTTATGCATACACGGTCTAGTAGAGGATTCATTATTTTTGAAGAGCTTCAATAATATATTTTTGGAATATATTTGTTGTACATTTGGTACGTCAAAGTTATTGAAAATTTCAGTTGAAGGCGTTCTAATTGGTACTTTCAATATGGTCTTTATGATTCCTTTTTGAATCGTATTCAGGCTGTGTAGGTACGTATTTGCAGCAGATCCCCATTCAATTCGAGAATGACATAACGCATAGTAGACCTTTTTCATATCCTTTTTATTTAGCACGTTTCTTAGATTTTTGAAGAAATATATAAGGCTTGTGAGTTTTTCCGTAATACCTTTGATGTGTAGGTCCCATCTAAGATTTTCGTCAATTATTACTCCGAGATATTTTATGTTTTGTGTTTTTTCGATGACGGGGCAGTAACATTGTATATTATTTCCATGGCATTCATGTAATTTTAGTTCTAGTGATTTTATTGGTTGGCCCCTTGAGTTCATTGAAAATGTTATATATTTTGTTTTGCTTATATTAAGGGTAAGCGAGTTGATTTTAAGCCAATTTTGAAGTGCACTAAGCCCTTTTTCAGCCTCATTAAATGTATCAGTCCAATTTTCTTCTTGAAATAATAAAACAGTATCATCAGCAAAACTGATTACGTTTCCTTTAATGGTAAGGTTAGTTAAATCGTTGATGTAGATAATGAACAGAATCGGTCCCAGTACACTTCCTTGAGGAACGCCATAGTTTAAAGATAGAAGTTTGCTCTTTTGTTTGCCAATTTGTACTTGTTGTTCTCGCCCTGTTATATATGACTCCAATAAGTTAATTGTTGATTCGGCCATTCCTATTTTTTTTAGTTTAGTTAGTAATATTTTATGGTCTATTGTGTCAAAAGCTTTTTGAAGATCTATGAATAAAGCTAAACATTTTTTCCCATCATCTATGTTTTTTATGGCCATGCTTGTTAGATTTTCTATGGCATCATTGGTGCTCAGATTTTCTCTAAAACCATATTGGGATGGTGATAGTAATTTGTTTTGTTCAAGAAATTGAACAATTTGCTTCTTCATTACAGTTTCCAAGATTTTTGAAAAAGAGCTTAAGAGACTTATGGGTCGGTAGTTATATATATCCTTTTTGTTACCACTTTTATGTATGGGTATAACTGTAGCTTTTTTAAGGCATGAAGGGAATACATTTGTAGATATAGACAGATTGACCAAGTATGTCAATGGGAAGGTCAGTTCATTTTGTAGTTGTTTTATTGTTTTATTTGAGATTATGTCATTTCCCGATGATTTATTAATATTAAGGGATACAATTGCATTTCTGATTTCAGTATTGGTTACATCAGTTAACTTTAATTTGTCTATCTGGTTCATATTTTCCTTTTCTTCTGGTAAAATGCTAGTTATTGGTTGTCTGATTTTCTTTGCTAATTGTGACCCTATATTAGTAAAAAATTCGTTTACGTATTCGAGAATTTTGTCCGGATGCTTTGCGAAAGAGATTTGGGTATTTTCAATTGTTAATTCCTCCATGTTCTTGTAATGGGATGATTTTGCATTTGTAATTTCATTAATGATCTTCCATAATTTGCGCGGGTCATTGTTACATTCGTCTATTTTCTTCTTATAATAATTTTCTTTGACAGTTCGTATAACATTTTTGCAAATATTTCTGTACCTTTTGTAGTATCGTTGTATAAAAATATCACAAGGATTTAATTTAGATTTCCTATGTAATTCATCTCTTTTTCTAATGCAATTTATAACGCTTTGAGTTATCCATGGCTTAAGATGTTGGTTTTTATGCGAAATCTTTTTTTCTATTGATTTGGTATTTGATACGATGGTGTATGTTATATATTCAGTGAATTTACTCCAGGCATTATTTGCATCAAGGTTTTCCAGTAGGCTTATCCAGTTTGTATTGAGTAACTGTTGTTTTACATCATTCCATTTGGTTTCTGTCTTTTGCACGATAATTGGGTAGGGCTGCGATCTTTGTATTTTCTTTTTTGTAATAGATAAAATTGTTGTATAGTGGTCGGTTATAGTAGAGGTGAATATGATAGATTTGGTTGATTTAATAGTCTTACTGAACATGTGATCGATGCAAGATTTGTTGTCATTAGTTACACGCGTAGGTTTATTTATCATACTTTGGAGTCCATGGGAGGCCAGTGTTTGTAGATAATCAGTTCTATTGGGATGACCATTTTCTAATATGTCAATATTTATATCTCCGATAAGGAAGACATTTTTTGTGTTTTTTAGAAGATTGAGTTCATTAGAAAGCGTTTCAAGAAACTGATTAATATTAGTTGTAGCTGGTGATCGGTACAGAGCTAATATCGTGGTTTCATCACCCACTTTGATCTTTAAACAGTTTGCATTTGGGAATTTTATTTCATTGACTTCAGTTTTAATGTCATCTTTAATGTACGCTATCACACCATCATTTTTTGTGTAATTCAATTATTAATTTGCAAGGGTGAATATTTATCCTTTATCCAGCATTCAGTGAGGATAATTATATCTAGATTTATTTTTAGATTCTTAATTAGTATTTGAAGTTCATCGAAATTTTTGTTGATACTTCGTATATTTTTATTTAATATATTAAAATTGTTTTTAAGAGTTGACAGCTCATCTGGTTTGTTTGTAGTTATTGTTTCATTATCATTTAAAGTTGTTAAAGCCTTTGGTTCAGAAGTAATTATTGTGGTATTCATTTTCACAATATAAATTATTAAGTGGATTTAGTAATGTTTTTTTTTAATATAGTTTGCTAAATTATTTTTACCATATCATCTAGGTGCTTTATGTAGATAATTTTATCATCTTGTTTTTTACGGATCATAATTTTGCCTTGTTTGTACCAAACGTATTGATAATCTTTTTCCCTGGCTACTTGTTTCGTTTTCCATAATATTTCTTTATGGTATGGGCTCAATTCTTCGCCGATGTAGATAGGAGATGTCGTCAAATCCTTTATTTCATCATAATTTATTTCTTTTTTCTTTTCAAGGAGGGAATCTCTTTTTCTTTTATCTGAAAAGATCGCAAGAAGTTTTGGAGGGGCTCCATTTCGTCTGTCTGAGACTCTCGTGACGTCAGTTATATCTGTGTGTAGAAGGTGGATTCCTGCTGCGGCAGCAACTTTTTTTACAATTTCCAAAGGTTGTTCGCGGTTTTGTTGTGGAATTCCTGCTATTTCCAAACTATTTGATTTTGTTAGGGTCTCCATATCAGACAGCCTGATTTCAAGCTTTTTTATTATAATATTTTTTTCCGTTTGGTCTTTTTTAATATTCTCAAAATCTGTTTGAATTACCCGATTTAGATTATTTGAGACCTCAATTTTTTTTAATATCTCATCGTATTGAGCACTGATAAAATCAATGCTTTTAGTAGTTTCGGAAGTTTGTAGGTGTTGGTTATATATGGTTCCCGAGGCGGCGGTGCCGAAACCAGCTTCCCAAATTGTGAAATTACAAAGTTATACAAAGTACAAGTATCGATGTATTTAATACAAAGTTACCATTATTTAAGGAATACTTGAATGATATTTTTATGTAGTATATTTTGATATTTAGGGAGAATCACACAGCACATTGCATATATTTGTGTATTTTTATATTTATCTACAATATAAAAACCTGTTGCCGTTTTCTTTTTATGTAGGTAGGTACTGTGACATTTGATTTGATTTGTCAAGATTTGTTTTAATGTAAATTTTGTAAATACACTATGTATAATATTTTATGTCATCTGCAACTTTAAAAACTTTCTTTTGTATGAATTATTTTTAGTAAAATTTATCTTTATACCTTCCATTCATGAGATTTTTGCTTTTTCAAGCTCATCTTTTTTATTTAAAACGGTGTCTCTGTATTATAAACTTATCATGTAAAAGCCCATCGGGGCGTTGAAATATTAAAAAAATAATATATAATAAATAAATATATCTATCACATGACAAACTTATAAGTAAATTAAGAAACATTGGATTAAATGGTTCAGCTCTAGAATGGATAAAAAGCTACCTTTTCAAACGTCCCCAAGTTGTAAAAATGAATGGTGTGCTTAGTTCACCAAAAATGAGTCATTTCGGCATATCTCAAGGTACAGTCCTGGGACCGTTACTGTTTATTATCTATATTAATGACATATTCATACAAAAACTAAATGGAAAAATAATATCTTATGCTGACAATACTGTCATAATAATTAAAGGTACGGATTGGAATACTGTTAATAACCTAGCTAACATTGATATTAACATATTGAAAAATTGGTTCGATAAAAATCTCCTCTCTCTAAATACTGAAAAAACAAAATTTATCCCATTCTCTATCAATAAATTCAAATTAGAACCAAATTTAAACATCATAATACACCAAAGTAAATGTAATAAAACTAACTGCAATGAAGATTGTGCTACACTTAGTCCAACTCCCAAAATCAAATATCTTGGTGTATATATAGATCAACATTTTAAATGGAAAACACATATTTGTGAACTCGTCAAAAGGATTAGGAAATGTATTTATATATTTATTAGACTTAGAAATATTCTAAGCTTAGAAAACCTAAAAAGAGTGTACTATGCAACTGTTCAATCTATATTGCAATATGGTATTATTGGCTGGGGAGGAACATATGACAATATTTTAAATCCCCTCAAAATTGTTCAAAGGTTGATAATTAAGGTAATCTTGAAAAAACCGTCTAAATTTCCTACTGAAATTCTTTTTTCAATATTCAATGTGCCTATAATAGACAAAATCTATAATAAATATTCAATACTTCAAATTTACAAAGAAATACAGTTAAATACTCGTAACTTCCAATTCAATACATCAACAAGATATCAGAAAACTATTAAAATTCCTAAATTTAATACTAAGCACATTCAAAATTCCTATCTTTATCTGGGCATAATCTATTATAAAAACCTCCCATTAAAATTAAAAACCATCAAAATATGCAGGAATTTAAGCCCAAAATATGTTTACTTTGTATCTTAAGGTCTGCTATTTTATTAATCATTTATTCCTTCTTTTTTCTTTCATTTCTTAGTTTCTAAATATCTGAGTCTACTATTGTATAAATCTTGCGTTCTTTCTTACGTATCCTTTACTTACTTATTACAATAATTTTTGTTACTAACTTACATGATTCTTCCATTTATAATGATTTTTTAATTTATATTATGATTTTTTTAAACTCTTCAGGATTTTTATTTTTAAATTTATACAAGATTTTTTAACCTACTTATTATTTACAATAGCCGTTATCACTAACTTACACGATCATTAATTTACTAATTGAGCTAGAACTCCCTCACCAAACACAAGAGCATTGTCTCTTTATGGTGAGGAAAGGCATTTTTTTTTTTTTTGTTAACCTTATGTAACTATGTAACTATGTAACTGTTGTAACTTCATATGTATTTTTAATAAACATTGCCAATAAAAAAAAACATGACAAACTCCCAAACTTGTCATATAACTTTGCAAATTATCCTTGAACCATTTGAAAAATATATATTATAAATATATATACCCCACCACTTTCCCAACGGCGTTATAAGGAAACAGATGATTTCCTCCTTCACCGCACACGTCAAGACTCTACTTTTTTTTGAACGAAGCTACATTTATTTGAACGACTCTAGACCCTCCAATGTCCATGCATACGGGGTTAGTAAGCAATATGCAAATACTTACATTATCATTATACAAAAGATAAATAGAAGTAGCAGCCCGTGGAATAATTATTCTGAAATAGGTAACATCAAAAATAGATAATAGTGTTAGTAAAAGAAAAGAAAAAAAATATATATATAAAATGGATTATATTTGTGGTTTCAAAACACATTTTATAGTCTACTATTTGTCCTACTTTCTAAAAATGGCCATGAAAGAAACCACACCTTGTAACCTTTGTAGTTATCCTGTTCGTTCTACTTCCATAATAATAAAATAACATTCTCGTACGGCCGTGAAAAGTCGAAGTGATTCGCCATGCTTCAACGGTTCCAGCGACGCGCCGTATAAGTTATATGACGCAAGGTGTAATGCGATAAAACCTGGCCTTTGCTTTTACCTTTGCTTACCTTTTGTGCTCCTGTTACCTGACATAATTATGTGGTACAGTACACAGATGGATTTTGAACACCTACTATAATAATATACCTTAACCTTAGGTAAGATCGCATGTACAAAGTGTTACTTGACTTACTTTTACCAGTGATTCCCGACATTATTTGGAGTAAAAAATGTAGATGAAATTTTTGTCTCCGGTGACTTTAAAAAAAAAATTCTTCTAAATCAAACAAAAAAAATATCTTTTGCATGTCGTCACACGCGTGTGGTCACTTACCCAGGCCCCCAACTTTCAAACACCTACCATTTTTTAAAGTTTTTGTAGAAAAATACCTTAAATATGTCACCGGAGATCCCAGTTTTATTAACATTTTTACTCCAAATAATGTCAGGAATCACTGGTTAAAGTATGTCAAGTGCGTCCCTTAAAACCCAGTACATATGTACAGGCGACAAGCCTAGCTAGGAAATAATATCGAGGGTCCTAGCTCCTAGCATGGTCGATCGATAAGTATTGATAGGATAACTTTCGGTAACTACTTACCGTTCCCTAGGACAACTGCAGATCGTTAACGTAAAAATAACAGTTGACGTGGAATATTTTAAGAACATTAAATGTTCTAAATTTTAGTCATTATGAAGTGTTAATAATAAGAAGTTATCGAAAGTTATCTTATCAATCCATATTGATCGACTGTGCTCGGGGGCCTGACAAGACATAATAACACTTGCACACATTTAATAAAATAAAATATGATACATTAGAATGATTAAAATATAGGTATCTATTTTATAACCTCAAATTCATGAGGGCTTGACTACATTAAAACTAGAGAAACATATGATATTGCTTAAATCGTTTATTTCTTCAAAACCGTGTAGAGAAATCATATTACTAATGTATGTTTGTGAGCAATTTGCAAGTGCTACATTCGGGTGTATTTAATTTTAGGGTACCCATCGTTCTTTTTTTCTAACTTTAACTCCACTCGGGAGGCCCTTAGGAAAATAATTTCTCTCATCTTTGAAGATGCTGTGTGGAGAGTCTTTTTGAGCAGAGGAAGGAGTGAACATGGGTCTTAAAGAGACCTCAAGGGGCTCAAGAGACCTCAAGAGACATCAAGAATCTCAAGAGAGAAAGAGTTGGAATAAGGAAATTTTCTTTCAGAGGTCTTCTTTCATTTCTGCTGTTCCTCAGTACGTGTTATAAGCTGTGATATTATATTTAAAATTTTCCCTAAAAATTAGCCCAAAAATAGGTAGGGAAATTGTGTTAATTTATTTGAAACGGAGAAATTCTAAATTAAAAAAAAAATCTTTTTACATTTTCTTATCGGGAATACTGTTTGAAAACTTCAATGGTTTTTTTAATAACAAAGGTCGCCACTTCCATTTAAATCAATCCGAATCTGTATGGACATTCTGTAATGTTTAATAAAAGTTTAAGAATATTAAAATTTAAGTTAAAAAACCATGAAATCAATTTTTTTATTGAATTGAAATTGTAGGATTTTTTTGGGTCCGAAAGTGAAGATTATCTTGTCACTTTGAAAGCTTGCCAAAGTTGTTGAATATCAAAGATTATGACCGTTGATTAAGTGAGTGCCCCAATGGAAGTGTCCGAGAGACAGGCATAGGTGACCCGAGTTGTGGAAGTATGTATAAGACAAGTGGAGAGACCCTGAATCTTACAAGTTATTTAATTTTGCAAGGGACAATCTAGAGTATTTTAGACCAAATTACTGGAACTTGGGTAAATGAATATTGCTTTTGGATGGATTTTGATTCTTTTAGCCGAACTTTGAAAAAACACTCATAAAATATTCCAAATTATAATTCATGGATGAAACTTCGATTGTGGTCTGGTGATCCTTGACTGCCGAAATCCGAAATAAATTGAAATAATGCAATAAATTGAAATATTTCTTTAACGCCCAAAAGAAAATTTAACAAATACATTTCACTGTGAAAAGTTAAACTTGGTGTAAATATGACAAATTAAAAGGTATCTATTTACATTTTTACTTTTTTTTAACGGTAGCTCCAAACAAGAGGCTATAGGTCATCTTGGGGATGCTGACAAAAGGTTTCGCCGAAGGTTTTTTTTAGGGAGAGGATGTTCTGGGAAGGAAAAATGTACTAGAGGTTGTTAGGAATCTGGGGGTGATTCCAGGAGTGATGAACGTATGAATTCAACCCTCCCATTGCGGTGCAAGGCGATGAGTCGAGAGAGCCTGACTGGAGAGGTCTAGGTTAAATCTCCTTCAACCAGTCTCTCCCGATCCGGCCCGCCACGCAGAAGGTGGGAAGATGCATTAGCCACCAAGACCCAGACTAACCTCACCCCACGAACCCGGGCACCTGTGCAAGTCTCCAAACGTAGCGCACCACTTAGAGTGACCTATTGCAGTTGTGTCGGTTTTCCAATAAATGGTGACTCGGGCGGCGTGTCACCTAAACCTGCCTCCCAAATTAGTACCTTCTTGTTTTTTATTTATTGCGTAGCTTGCATTTAATTATTTTGATGAGTCATAAAAATCATTTTGGAACAGGAGAAATTTATTAATTTAAAAATTAAAACAAAACTCGACCAAAGCGATAAACGGTTTCAAAATATGTTATATGTTTATGTTTTTCTGATTTTTCTGTTTCCAGATTTTTGATTGAGTTTCGCTTATATTGTCTTCATTTATTAAAATATTTCAATTTGCAGTTTTACTCATAAAGTTAAAATAAAAAAAGTAAATAGGTTTCAAAATAATTTAAAACAAAAAAACCCAACTAATGGTGAATGGAGAAAAATCACTACTAATGCTACCTACATGTGTAAATTATTATTTTTATTCCAAAAAGAGGACACAATTTTGCGAACAAAGTACTGAATGTGTGACACTTGAATTGAACGCGAACAAACGCGTGTTTCTGACACTTGAATTGAACGCTTTAACGTCGAGCTTCAGGTATTGTGGAAAACTTTTAAAAACATTTATTTTCACTGAAATGTGTACATTGTGCAAAAGTGAAAAAGGGTTTCGCTGCGGTTGTTGGACGTTTGCTTTTCTTATTTTAATACTGAACCTTTATAAGTACCATTTACAATAATTCATGGATTGAATTAATTTAGGTACATCTGCATTATCGACTTTAGCTAATGTTTTTTTCTTTAACTATGTAAGCATATAACGTGTGAAAATTTAAACTGAAAGTTGTTTCCATAATTTAAAAAAAAAAACTATTTAATACTTTATTGGTTTTTATTTTTGTTGAATACCTACATTATTTATTATCATATCTGGCTGAAGTTCCCGGCGATGCCCGGGGTTTACACAGAGTTTTCGAAATCAAATGTAAACAGTGTCCTCCCTTTGCTCACAAATCAAATCTACACTGCCCGCTTGCCAGCCCGCTCGTCCACTACATATAGACATTCTCCTTTATGTATTTTATATTTCAACCAATTTACACAAAACCTTGATAAATTATATACCTTAACCTTCCCCATAAATCACTATATCTATTGGAGAAAACCGCATGAAAATCAGTTAAGTAGTTTTTGAGTTTATCTCGATCAGACAGACAGATAGACGCGGCGGGGGACTTCGAGTCCGTGAAAACACAGTATCTTAATTTCTATTGAGTACGTACCAAATTATATAGGGATTTTTTTTTATCACATCGCTGCTAAAGGGCTTCAAAGATTTATAATTAAATTTAATCATTGAAGACAATATTAGTGAAATAAAAATTTGAAACAAAAGAATTAGAAAATGATTTAGTCATATCTGGGAATTAAATCCAGGACCTCGGTTTTGCCGTGGCAGAGCCTTGATTTTTTTGTTTAAAATTTTCTTTTCAAAGTCAGTAATATTGTTTTCAATAATTAAATATTACATTTTGTGTTTTTACTCAACCCGAATTTCTACCGATTTCTTGTAAACCTCCCTTAAACATTATCAGCCTTACTAAAAAACCCAGTGAAAATTTTATTCAATTGACAAACGGCCGCGGATGTGAAAAAACATTACTAATTAAAAATTTGTTCTTTGAAAGAAATACACATGGTTTCCACGGCCTGAGAGGGTAGTTTATCGATATTTGTAATTTTTCCATAGTATTTTGAATGTTCTATATATTCCTTATTTTTGAAGGTGTCGTAAAAACAAATACCATTTATGAAAACTAGATAAAATTACCTTTTAGATTTGAGTATTCGAAATACACTTTAGCTTTCAAAAACTGCCATATTTTATGATTCAAACTCGGAAAAACATGGAAAAAAATTTCCTCCCACAACATTTTTGACCAAAATGTAGAGAAATTTAAATAAAATCAAAATTTAAAAAACACAGTCCTTTTATGTAATAAATTTGAAAGGAAAATATCACCTCACTTTTTTATCGTGCATACAATAAAAAAATAATAAAAAATTTCAAAGTTTTTTTTATTGCCAAAAAAATAACTTAGAAATAATACCGAAATTTAAAACAGATTTCTTGCATCTCTAAAGACGTTAATTTTTTTGATACGTTTACGAACACATGTATTAGATTTTAATATTATAAAAAATTATCACTTTTAACAAATTCTCTTAAAATAAAGATCTTAAAATAAAAATTTTATCTTAAGTAACCTATAAAAAACAATATTCTGACAGTTCAACTTTGAAAGTACGGCGTTTGTACAATAACTTGATTAAACTGATGTAAACCACACAAATAATATGGTAAATATATCAATTATGTGAACAGAAGAGTAAATTCGTCACTACAATAGAAATTATTTAGTAAAATCACAACATTTAGGCACTAACAAAATTTTCCATATCCCGCCATAAACACACCGAACTGTTTTGTCATCGCGGGCCGATATGCACAGGTGCACCAACAATTCCCCTAGCGGAGAAGAATTAAAACAACATTGTTTCCTAGTAAATTAAAACCATATACAACGTTGTCACATCTTCAATGCGTTTTAACAGCGTGACCACGAAAGAAACGTTATTGGTAATAAAACGTCTTTTAGTGTATACGAGCTCTATTTATGTTATTGCAATAACACAGTTAATCGGTCGCGCTGTGGTTTTTTTTTAGTAAGGCTGTTGAAGTTTTGCTCTTAAAAAAATATATGTTATTTTTGAAGATAAGATCTAGACATTCGTCGCACCGAAACGCAAATTATATAAAATTCCCTCGATTGAAAAAAATCGCAAAGTATGCTCAAAAATTATTATAAACACGTTCGTTTCAGTTATTTAACAAGTTATATGTATGAAATAATTCACAGTGTTTCTTTAAATGCTGTTTAAGACAACCCCCGCGAGATTTTTGCTCTATTTTAAAAGATTCATGTTTTATTTAATATTTTCACAATTTTCCAAAAATAAAAATTAATATAGGTATTATTATAACTTATCTTCGAAATACGGTGACAAAAACATAATATTTAATAAAATGAAAACAATATTAGCGAAACTCAATCAACAATCTGGAAACAGAAAAATAAGGAAAAGATATGGGCACATCTGGGACTCGAGGGTTCAAGTCCCAGATGTGCCCATATCTTTTTTATGTTTTTTCTGTTTCCAGATTTTTGATTGAGTTTCGTTATATTGTCTTCATTTAATTACATATAATTTTATTCCATATAAAACCTATAAACCCTATAAAACAGTAATTTATTATATTCCCTATTCCAAAAATTCTGTTGTGTTTTGAAAACCGTTTTTAACTAGAACACACCACTTTTAAAATTGTCGTTTCTTATGTTCTTTAATCTATTGAACTTTTATTTTTAATAATTTTCTTTTAGCATGTATAAATTTATTATCTCTCTGGGCGTTAAATTAATAAGTAATTAGTTTTAATAAAGAAAGGCATTCGATCTAAAGTACAGGCGTAGGCCTAATGAATAGCTACTTTTCTAAATGAATAACACGTGTCTCAATCCATTTGGCTCTGAACGGGAGATTTTTCAAGGAAAGAAAAAAAAATGAGATGCCCGCATTAGCGGGAACACTTAGCGTTTGAGAAATGTCTCACTTGCAGAATTTGACGGATAAGTTCTGGCAGACATAAATTTCCACGCGGGCTGCCCCGTAACAACTTCCGTAAGGCTTCGAGGGTGGCTGCGAGGGTGGCTCCGGTGGAGAGAGGAACCGGAATGGGGGCGGGCGCCAGGGCAAATATGTAATTAAAAGTTTTGGCGCGAATGAAAACTTGAAAAGCAATCACGGCGCGCTGGGCGGGGGCGGTGAGAGGCAAGGGCGGGAGGGCGGGATATACACAAGATAGGATTGCATCAATCCAAGACGATATTTTAAGTACTTTATCTGCTCAAGTTGGCAAACAAACCGCATCGGAGATTCAATTAAATTAATAAGTCTTCATTTTCACATGATTTGGATTTTTCCTACTCAGTTGAAGTTATTCTCAAAAACTTGCTGGTGTTTCAAGGCACTTATATTAATTATCATTGAAGAAGGAGGTAACATCAATAATCTAAACGAAAATATGAAAGAGAAAAAGACACAGAAAAATAAAAAAAATAACGCTCGCAAAAGTTATAAAAATGAGAGTTGTTCTAATAAAAAATGTATGTTTGTTTGTCACATCTAAAAGCATTTACCGTTGCTCTAATTCATTCTGCTCTTAGGTAAGTTTGACTTACACGATTTGTTTCCTCGGCAGTGTAAGCTATTAAATTAAAATTACCGGGATTCATTGTAACGGTCGTAAAATTCACGCCACCATTTGCGGGTCTAACGAGCCGGAGATTTAGCCACACACTTACCCCATTGAAAGCTGACAGCTTTGCATTCTTGCACCGTGGCAGACAGCAGTGGTAACGGCCCCGTATGTAAATGCCGACGAGTGCCGACCAGCACGTGGATCCTTCGGAATGTTAGCGGGCGTCGGGTGTCAGGGGCGGTAGTACCGGGTTTGCCCGGGTCAGAGGAAGCGCGAGGCACTCGCGACCTTTGCGAACGTGCGCTGCACGCGGGCTATTTTTAGTGCGGATGACAATTGGGTGCCCCAATAAATCCTTTCTTCGTCAAAGGTCGCTGTGGACCCTCCTCTGGCATTTAAAGCTTAAAACCATTGCGAGAAGGGGTCTTAAAATCGATTAGTTCGTCATTGAATCATAATGTTTTTGAAAAATGTATATTTTTGGAATTGTGATTTCTTTAATTCTTTTTTTTCAACCTTCGAAGGCTATGTAGCGGCGCGAAATTCCATTTTTTTTTACATTAGCTCCACACCGGAGGTCCTGAGGAATAAAATAAAACAAAGTCGGGTTAGTTACACTATTTATAACTCGAGAACGGCTGAACCGATTTTGATGATCTTTGATTTGTTGGATTTGTCTCCGCCCCGGATAGGATAATAACTATTAAAACATCGCAAAAAATCACGAAAAAGAAAGTTATGACAAAAATTCATTTCCTCACATGATGGTTTCGGCGATGTGGTTACTGATCATCGGGTTGTGCGATCTACTGATGCTCTTGGTCGCATTTACACAGTTCATGTAAAAAGTAACGAATGCTTCTACTTTCGGTTGTTGCTGGTGAATGTTCGCGGGCCGACATCGTTTGAATCACAAGTCAATGGTGTAGTGTGCCCAACAATTCGTGTTGCATGTCAGCAGATCAATTTGCTTGAAAACGATACTCATTGGGACATGACAATCACTGAAGCAATTATTTCTGCATCTCCAGTCTGATACGCACATTATTTGCTATCATTATTTCGACATGTTTCCCATCAAATCCACATGAACTATGGAACAAGTACAAAGATGACATGTCAGAAGACATTTTACATCGAATTCGTGTTAGTTCAGGGAATCCTGATCTCGAGGTGAATGAGGATATACATAAACAGGCTTTGTTTTTGATCGAAGACATGTGTTACCTCATGTGCGGCAGTTTGTTAGTCAAGTTAGGAATAACAACGCCAGATCGACCCTTCATGAATGCAATGAATGCAATGAAACTTGCAATGAATGATGCTTTTAATCAAGAATTAGTACGTGAACGTGAATATGATCAAGATGTATTGAACCAATCAGTTTGAACGAATGTACCACTGTTGTACCCCCAACAGAAGGAAGTGCACGATTCGTTAATGAAGGCAGTTGATGATGGAAATGGTGGCTTATTTTTCCTCAATGCGCCCGGTGGAACTGGGAAGATATCTAACGACAATAAAACGAAAAATGTTGGATATCACAAGGTGCTTCAATGAAGGGAATCGACCCAAGTGCAACCCACCCAGTAAATAGTTTTAACAGAAAGTAGTACAATAATGCCACGTGAATCATTTCGATTCGCTTTAATAAAGCAAATGCCTTGCTGCTACGTGAATTACATTTTTTAATTCATTTTGAGTATTAATTTTAACTTAAAAAAAAAAAATTAATTCGGCTAATAAGTTAACACAACAGTTATTCATTCTTAGGCGGTACGAGGTTCGCCGGGTCAGCTAGTACAAAAATGAATGAGAGGTGGATTGTGTAAAACGGCCCACCCATAATACTTTATTATTATCAATTAACACACTAAACTCTTAATTTGTGTGGTCAGTGGCTGTGTTGGCATCGCGTTTGGGTCCCACTGAGGCGTCGCGTGTTCGATTCCTTGGCTAGTTATGTAAGTCCTCGATCACGACACAAGCAACATTTTCCGCTTACTGTGATGGTAGTAGGAGATTTTAAAATATTGTCAGGTTATTCGTAACCCGGGAATGTCTTTCTTTAAAAAAAATTAAATAAATTAAATTACTCAAAAGTTCCATCAAATGGAAATGGGTTGCGTGTTTAGTATAATTTTTCGTATGATACCAATAAAGGCCATTTTACTTCTTCTTCGATGGCGTTACAGCCCATATCGAGCTTTGGCCTCCTGCAACATTCGCCTCCAACTCCTTCTATCCTCAGCGGCTGACTTCCAGTTTGGATACCTGGAGAAGCTGTGATGCATCCCCTCTTACCTCGTCTTCCCACCTAAGTCTGGGTCTTCCCACTTTTCTTCTTCCACCTGGGTATCCAGTCATAATTCTTTTTGGGAAGCATGTGTTCAATTCTTTTTTCGTGCCCAGCCCATCTCAACCTGGGTAGTCTCATGTGAGTTGAAATGTTAGGAGCCTGATATACATATATCATACAGTTCTTTGATGTGCCGGATGCGCCACTATTTCCCCTCTTTCACGGGTCCACACATTCTTCTCAACACCTTTCTTTCAAAAGTATCCAACATTTCAGCTATCTTTGCCGTCCACATCCATACGCCAATACAGTTCTGACAATGGTCTTATATATTAATGGTTACTTTGGTTTCCTGTGGACGCTACGTGACTTGTACACTGGCAGTAAAGAGAATTAGTTTTGTTGGCTGCTGTGATTCTCCTTCTGATTTCTGCTGGATCCTCATTTTTCTCTGTCAGACTGGAGCCAGGTGAATCGATCGACCACTTCGTACGAGTAGTCATATGAATAGACAAGGCCATTTCGTCGCCTTGTATGTTTTGTTTCTTGTATGTTCAACAGACCATTAAAAAAATTTACAGAAGCGGAAGATTTTCTTTCATTATTTCAATGAAACATTATGATAGGTGTTTAAGATAAAGCTATTTCCGTAAAGGTAAAGGTCTCATTTGTTTAAATAATTCTTAGATAAGTGATTAACAATAATTTTTAATACTTAATTTTTATTTTTAAAGTGGAGATTGAACAAAAAATTGTCTATTGAACAAATGAGAACTTAGACGACGATTTTACTAGTATGTAATAATTTGATAAGGTGGATCTTTGACACTTATTAATTAAATTTATAAAGTAGAGTGAGATGAAATTATTGGAGCTTGCCTCGGTTCGTTAATCAATTGCTGTGCGCCCCTGATCTCCGTGACGTCAGAAACAAGAAGAATCCAAAAGTGCAGGGGATTTGAAGTTTTGTTTCGGACCCACGTTGTAAGTCGTTTATTTGATTACCGGCAAATTGAGCGGAAATGACGTCGAGATAGAAATTTGTGACGCGACGTTAATCAAGTTATCCGTTCATTTCCCGTGAAACAGAGTCCCTGGGGCAGTAGGTATGGATTTCTTGGATATATATTGAGGGAGGACAAAAAATATGAAATTCTATTGCGATATGTCAAATTTTCGAGTTTATTCCTCATAACTCATAACATTCAAAAAGTATTTAATTTCTTTACTATTTATTGTAATTTAAACAATACCTACCTATTTATAAGCACTATTCAAGTAAATATTTAACTTGGTGTATAAATGAAAGTGAGTAAGAAGCAAATGTCATGTTAGGGAGGGAGACGGAGATAAACGCGAGGGTTTACGGAAATAAGTGAAATAAACATGAATTTTACCCTTTTTCCGACCCACATTGCCTAATTTATTTCCTGAATAAAATTATTAGTCCTACCTTTATTTTATTTTTTCATGCTGATACATAAATATAATAATATACACCAGATACCAAGGTCAAAGTGATTTATTAGCTATTAATTAAAAAAAAAACTTTATTTTGAGCAGACGATGACATAATGAGATTTAATACAATAATACGTAAATAGAATATTTTCTTTATGGTTATCCACAAGTATTAACATAAGTGTAAAGTTACATGCATAAAGTGAAAAAAGGATGAAATTATTACGAAAGAAGTATTGATACAAAATGTGTTAAACGATATTCAAAGGTAGTTGTTAAAAGCGAAAATTTTATTTTATTAACAACACAATAATTCAGTTGATATCACTTTATTTTTATATTATTAAAGGTGTTAAGGGACGTACTTGACTTACTCTAACTAGTGATTACTGACCTTATTTGGAGTAAAAAATGTAAATTAAATTTTGGTCTCCGGTGACTTTCTTGATGACTTTTAAAAAAAAATTTTTTGGTCAAAATCAAACAAAAAAAATAATTCCACATGACGTTACTGGTCACTTAGCCTAGTAATCGACCAACCCCTTACCTTGCCTCCGACTGTCCAACAACTGGCATTATTTTATGTTTTTGTAGACAAAAAAACTTCAAAAATGTCACCGGAGACCAAAATATCATTTACACTTCTTAGTATAAAAAATAATGTCAGGAATCACTTGTAAAAGTTAGTCAAGTACGTCCCTTAAGAGCGTTTAACCAGCCAGCGGACAAAAATCCACATTTCGTCGAAAGTTGTTCTTACGATCGTGCAGGGCGGTTACAATGAGAAAGATTAATTATTCTCCGTATCAGCTTTTTTAAATTTTAACTCAATATCGAATTTATTCAAATTAGCTTTAATTTATACCTTCATCCAAAAATGTTGAAAGGCGTGACGATAATACTATTAAAATAATGTACTTTTTGTAGTTGTTTTTTGATTATAAGTATTTATCATTTTTCAATAATGTCTTAATTAAGAATGTTAAATTTTTTTTAAATATATTAGTTTGTAAGTGCGCAAATAAATACACAAATGGACCAATTTTCGTCAAGAAACACATGTACGTACCTACATATTTTTTTATGATTTTATTGAAAGTAAAATTAAAATTCTAAAACATGCGTTTGCTAGATAATGTATTGGTTTATTTTACTGCATGATTATATTATTTGAAATGGGTGTGGTATAATACAAAATCTTTTTTGAAAATTTAACAAATCTGCCAACGACCTATGGAATAACCTTATTATACTAAAAAATTTTAAAAAATCTCAAAATTTTTTACATGGGAATGCTAGATAAAAAAACAATCTTTCGAAATCCATTTATAATTTTTTGTGGAAAAGAGTCGATACATCTAAAATCTAATTTGAAAATGACATATTTATGGTTTTCTCTGGTAATGCCCTCTTAACATCCTGTTTACCATCAGTTTCGTGAACAGTAATCACTTCTTCAAGATTAAAAAGTATGCCATTAAAAAGTTAAGGATAGAAGAACTTCACCTCGAAAAAATAATAATAGGTATGTTTTATTAATTCTTTCAAATAAATTACATTTTACAATTCATTTGCATTATCTCGATAGCCCTACTAAGCTCATCATGATAGTAGTAATTAACATTGAATAATTAGTATTAATAACAATAATAATTAGTATTATTAACAATATTATGGTTAAATATTACGAGCTTTTCAGTGTGGATTCTATCCTTTAAATAAAAATAATTGTGTTATTAGAAAGATGCTAAGTTGTTTTACTTAGTATTAAGAGTAATACAGTAATGTATGAGCCTTTATAGACATACTGTAGCGCGATATTAGAAAAAGTGCTGACACAGTTTTCTCTCGTAAAATCCCCCAAACATCAAAATGTTTGGGAGAGCGTGCCTTGGACCAAGTAAATGAAGAACTTAGTACTCATTTTAGACTCTAAACTCACTTGCATACAACTTAAGAAAAAGTTAAATCCACAAATCGCGTCATAAATTCTCCCCACCCTTGCTAACAATAATAAATTATCTACAGAAAATAAAATACTTCTTTACAAGACCACTATCAAAACCATCTTTTCATATGCTGAACCTATTTGGAGAAACGCCGCGAATTCAAACATAAAACCCTTACAAACCATGCAAAACAAGGTCATTCAACTAATATTGAATGCTCCTTTGTGGATCAAGATTAACATTCTACACAAAGATGCATACATTCCTGATAAAGGAATTGATTATTTTATTTTATGCCGGAACACCCAGTCATGAAAACCAAACGATAAATTTGCTAAACCTACAGCTGTGATGCATATTCTACATTCAAATATAAAATATCAAAAACGGTCCTCTGAGAGTAGTAACTCCTACAGCATCTCTGCATTTAGATTTAGCAAATTTTTCCCATTCCCACATTTTAATAAAATATCTAAAACGCAAAGTAAATTTAAAAACATATATATTTAAGTGCACTAAAACAATTATTTATAAGAGAAACTTTATTTTTATAACTTTTAAAGATTATTCCAATCAATGTAATATATCATTGAAGAAGAAGATATTATATTATTATATATTTTCTGTGTCTTGTTCTCTTTCATATTTTCATTAAGATTATAAGTGTTATCTTATTCTTCAATGATTTATTACCTTGATGGGAATAACCTTCAAAAGTTATAAAAAGAGCGCTGTTCTTATAAAAAATCGAATATTCATTTAGACTTTTATAAAAAGGTTAATATATGTTCCATATAAAAATAAAATCGGATATATTTATCCGAGACGCCATCTAGGTTACAAACCAGTTCTTAGAACCTTTGTTTCCAATGAAAAAGATATTTGCCTGTAATATGGAAAAAATAGCTGAAGATAATATTGTCAATTCTAAAATTTTAAATATGAGATTGACAAATATGACGGTTTGATGGAAGGAAGCAGTGGCCAAATTGGTATAGTTGCGACCGTTATCTTTTTTTTTCCGTGTCTTGTTTTCTTTCAAATTTTCGTTTAGATTATTAGTGTTATCTTCTTCTTCTATGATACATTAGAACGAGATTATTTTTTTTTATAATGGTATTTTGAATTTAAATTAGATCAAAGACCATCCGATCATCCTTCAAGCAAGATGTTAGTTCGCCACGTTTCTCAAATCGGTATTGGCAATCATTAAACTATGTACATACATTAAGAGATTAACGGAAATATTCTAAATTACCTATCTCTCTCATAAAATACCTTATCAGCATTGGCGCAGCCGGTGGAGAAAAACGACGATAATTTAAAATGGATGTCAAATCAAGGATAATATTATATGGAAGTTATAATGTAAGTAGTGTACGCACCCTGCGTTTAAACAAGAACCTATTAACATTTTGGGACAGGGATAGAACATTAGTTAGAACTTCCGCAGTATATCGTCTTTGTTTATTGCTTATATCAACGCAAATATGAAGGAACCTTTCCGCTAAATATACGAGTGCTTAAGTACACAAAAGAATGTGTATGGTTTAATATAGGGAGACCTGTACCCGGATCTCCGTCCCTTATTAAAATCTTTGCTTTATTTAATATCTGTTTACAAAAGAAAATATGTAGGCCTTCCTTCGTTTACCTACGTATTCATGACGTACATTATATTATAATGTATCTATCTGCCTTTGTTGTGTTTTACGATGTTTGGTCGATGGAAGAAAGTTAATAAACATAATCATTTCAGTATATTAAAATGGCGGATGTGGAGCTGTTTAAAAATATATATTTAGCATTTATTACAAAATTACATATTTTATTCGTTGGTTCTCGGCACGCATTGCAATGCCAAATTCAAAAAAATAAATATTTGTATCGTGTTGTCTCCCTCTATATTTTGTTATATATAAGCACACATTATGTACTTCTTGTTAAGTATTAATTTGTACCCTGAAGATGCTTAAGTTAAGCGAAACCGGTCGGTTAAAAAATTAATAAATATCGTGGTTTTAAACAAAAATTATTTTATTTTATTAAATTGTTTCTCCCTGCATGTCCTTTGCCGTGCGTCCCCGTTCTCCTCCCGCGTCCCCTTCCCCTGCCACGTTCCCCTTCCACAATCCCCGCCTTCTCTCTCCCCTCTCCCGCTCCCGTGTCCCGCCAACCTCCCTCCATTCAGTACATTAAACTCTTAAAGAATAAACAAAAGAAATACACATTAAACAGAAAATGTGGAAACAAAAAAAAATCCTGTTAAAAAATGTTATTCGCAGGAAGGTACTTTACCGCTTGCGTGATTTTTTGACGAATCTGTTCAATTTTTTAAATTTTAATTTTTTTAAATTTATTTATTTGGCTTTCGCCCATTAAGGGTGATCTTGGCAATTTATAAAATGACTGTTAAAATAATTTTCTGGACAATTAAAATAATTTTCTGTTGAAATATTATATTACAGGTAGATACTTTGTTGCTTGTCTGAATTCTTTACACAATCGGTTTCAATTTTGAAAACGTGACTATCCAAGTTCATTGAACCAGGAAAGCCATAACGGACACAACCGAAATTAGCATTTTTAATAATTAAAGATTTATTTGAATTGTCTTATCCTAAAACTGTGTTAGTTTATTTTTGCCGTGAAATTTTTTCCCCATTTTTTTGCATTCAGGCAGTTTTTTTATTAAGCTTGGGGGCCATTGTATGTAAACGGTGCAATGGGCAGATCATACGTTACAAAACCAAATAACCCATTGGATTCCTGTCAACGATGCACAGGGGTACTCAATCTGATGCATTGACTGAATGAAAAAAGCTGGATATTTTTACTTTTTATAGCCCTGTCAAATGAGCTGTGAACATCATTAAAAATATTTACAAACAGCCTTACTAAAAAACCCAGTGAAAATTTTATTCAATTGACGAACGGCCGCGGATGTGAAAACATTACTAATAAAAAAATTGTTCATGGAAAAAAACACACCATAATTTACACAGCCTGAGAGGGTAGTTTATCTCTGTTTTATTAATGATGTCTGAACGAAATTTGGAATTTTTCCAAAGTATTTTGAATGTTCTATATATTTATTATTTTTGAAGGTGTCGTAAAAACAAATACCATTTATGAAAACTAGATAAAATTAGCTTCGAGATTTGTGTATTTAAAATACACTTTAGTTTTAAAAAACTGCCACATTTAAAGATTCAAACGCGAAAAATAATGGAAAAAAAATTCTTACTCAAACATTTTTTATGAAAGTGTAAAGAAATTAATAAAAATACAAAATTTAAAAAATACAGTCCTTTTATATAATGAATTTGGAACGAAACTGTTACCTCACTTTTACCTCGCGCATACAATAAAAAAATAACAAAAAATTTCAAATTTTTTTATTGCCAAAATAATAACCTAAAAACAATACTTACTTTTATAACAGATTTCTTGGATCTATAAAGACTTTTATTTCTTTGATACGTTTAGGAACACATGTATTAGATATTAATATTTAAAAAAAACACCACTTTATGAAATTCTCACAAAAAAAAATCCCTTAAATCTTAATTTGAATATTCACGTATCATATAAAATACTTTTTGACATTTCAATTTTCAAAGCCCGATTATTGTTATTATAACTTGACTAAAACTTATGAAAAACCACAAAAAACACGGTAAATATATTAATTATATGAATATTAGAGTGAATTAGTCATATTTATAGAAATTACAGTCACATTTAAGTAATATCACACACACATCCGCGGAGTGATTTTTTTTCGCGTTTTCAGATTCGTGAACGACGAATGCGCAGGCACCAAACAATTTATTATGTACAGTATAAAAAATTACATTGTTGCCAGATTTAAAATATGTTTTAAGAACAAATCTTATTAGTAATGTTATTGTGTTTTAGTATATTTTTGTTTTATTCATGTTGCTGCAGCAACACAGGTTATCGGCCGTGCTGTGGTTTTTTTTTAGTAAGGCTGAAAGTGTTTTACGCGCAGTGAAATATCGTACAAAAATATACTTCTTTATTTTTGGTCATTTTGCTACAATTCTCTTCGTATTTATTTATTAGTAGCGAGTTTCCGGCATGCGTTGCAAAATGACTTAAATAAAGAAATGGTTTCTCCCTTCCTATTAGCCCGTTCCTCTTCCACTTCCCCTTCTCTACCCTCTCTGCTAAACTACATGAAATACATCAATTTTTCAAACAACTCGCGGTCTGTTGCAATATTTTTGTGCAAATTTCATAACGCCAGAGCTCACTAGTCAGTATATATATATACACATACTCATAAAAGTTTCATCATAATCGGATGAAAAGTATAGAAAAAATTTCATAACGCCAGAGCTCACTATCGTATATATAAACCTTCGCGGGCGTGCGCCCAACAAATCACAAAAGTTTCAACGCAATCAATATAAAGATTTTTTAATTTTTTATTTATTTAGCTATATAAAGTATATTTACATTAGGTTTTTCGATGCCTATCTCACTAAGATATATCGTGGGGGTTATCACTACAACCAGGTAACTCGGAAATCAACGTTTTGGAGTTAAAAACTGTTTTAGCATAACTCTATTTCCTCGTCTATGAATGCTACAAACCTTATATTTCAATATCTTTGCTACAAACAGATATACGAGTATCGTAACACATTTGAATCAAGTTATTTTTTTCTAATGTATCTTTTTTTCTATACATAATTTGATAACTCTAGTTGCCGAACGTATTTTCCATGCTTTAATTAGGCAACTAGACTTAGCAGATTGTAGCACTAAATTTTTTGGAGTTGCTTATGTTGCTTTCTTTGCATTTTTGTTCTTGACGACTAGATGAGTCATTCCGTTTTTGTAAATAAATTCATATAAAAATGATAAGCAGGTTTCTTTTTGCCAAAATTACGGTTCCCAGTACACCAATCTACGATTTAACAATATTCATCAATAAAAACATACAATAACCGATTTATCAGATTTATTACCATCTTATAATAAAATTTCCCAATAAAGCGATCTTTCCCAATAATTTCCCGATTTCGGAGTTACATAGTTGTAGTATTTATCCCACGATATTATCTGTCCCTAGGGTACGACACACTACAATAGCAGTGCAGTGAAATGATAACCACATCTACAAAATAATGAACTGCAATGTGTGGGTGTAGAGCCAGGTTTTAGAAGTTTTTAATGCATTTTGTTCCTGTCCATGAAAATTCTGATAGGGGTTTTAGTACATCAAATTTGTGTGCTGTTTTTTTAGTAATAAGAATGAACAAACTTGTCAGATTACAGGTAACCTCATGCGGGTGATAAAATATGATATTTCTGAAAGCACGTGCGTGTCGCATGTCGGAAAATACGATTGCATGCAACTTTGGGTCATAGGGTTAAAGTTTTTGAAAGGACACGGAGCATTCAAAAGAACTGAAATCGCCCCATTGTTAACTTTATGAAATGTAAGCAAACGTATGTAATATAGCTTTAAAATTGAAAATGGAAGCATTTCTCAGAGTCTAATTCAACTGACACAGACGAAATACTCGTGTGTCCGAGTTGTAATTCTGGAAATAGGCTGTACAGGTTTAACCCAATGCACTTTAATAGTTTTTCACCCAATAGTTTTTTCTCAATATATTGCACACTATGAATACCAATCTGCCGATAAAATGTTTGTCTTAGACATTTTAGACAACCCCTTAGAAGAAGAAACAAATGAATTCGCTGTTTTCAGACGCATAAAAAATTATTTTGGAAAGCAAATCAAAGTTCATTTTAAAAATGGTCATTTCATGTAATTAAAAATATTTACTACAATTTTGAATGCGTATGCTTATGTTTTTAAAATCGCTTACGGATGTTTTTTCGGAAAGCATATTTACCTCTACATACGAACAAAAAAAAACATATAACTAGCTGACCTGGCAAACGTTGTTCTGCCATATAAATTATTTTAACAAATAATAAATAATTTCGTTCTGTTTGAAAAACGAACGTCGGTTAAATTTGTTCATACGAAAATACTTAAAATCGCCCTAAAAAAATGGAAGGGTCGCGAAGATTGATTTTTTTTTCTGGATAGGAACACCCTAATCACCTAGTGGTATGAAATATACTTTACGACCTATTCTCATACATAGCAAATGTACATAAAAAAAATCATAAAAATAGGCTAAGCCGTTTCAGAGGAGTGCGACCACAAACAACTTGACACGAAATTTTTTTATATGTATATTGGACAAATGTACACACTGTAAAGGTACCTACTGTTACTTTTCTCATTATATGTTAACAAATAATTATTTTAAAAATTTGGAAAACCTTGACCGTGTGACTTGTTTTGCGGTTTTCTATTTAAGAGGGTATTGCCAGAGAAAACCAGAAATAATGTCATTTTTAAATCAGATTTTAGACGTACTGACTCTTTTCCACAAAAAAATATAAATGGATTTCGAAAGATTGTTCTTTTATCTAGCATTCGCATCTTTTAAATTTTGAGAAAAATGTTTATTTTTAGTATAATAAGATTATACCGTAGGTTGTTGGCAGATTTGTAAAATTTTCAAAAAAGATTTTTTATTATACCACACCCATTTTGAATCATATAATCATGCAGTAAAATAAATCAATACATTATCTGAGTATTGCATGTTTTAGAATTATAATTTTAGTTTAAATAAAAACATTTAAAATATATATACGTACTTGGGTTTCTTGACGAAAATTGGTCCGTTTGTGTATTTACTTGCGCACTTACAAACTAATATATTTCAGATTTTTTTAACATTCTTATTTAACTTAAACTTAGACTTTTAATCAAAAAATAATTACAAAACGTACATTATTTTAATAGTTTCATCATTACGCCTTTCAGCATTTTTGGATGTTGGTATAAATTAAAGCAAATTTGGAATGAAATAAAATCGATATTGAGTTATAATTTTAAAAATCTGGTACAGAGAATAATTAATCTTTCTCATTGTAACCGCCCTGCAAATGTGGATTTTCGGCCGCTGGCTGGTTAAACGTTCTTAACATGATTTTTTTTAAATAATAAAGGTATATTTATGGTAAATTTTTAAATTTAAAAAGAACCCAGTGTTCCCCTTTCGCAAATCTCTTTACGATAGAACGAGTTTTATGAGGTTTTTCATTTGTTTTTTCATAGCATTATGTGGCCCGGGTGGTTTTAAAGCATAACATATAACATGCAGCCTCTTTGATAAACGTGTTTTATAATGTAAGTAATCGAAAATTATTGAAACTCTAACTTGACTTTTTCTTTTTTTTCAGGTAAGTTAATTAAAACTATCCCAATAACTCTGACGTCAGCACTGTCTAAGAAGATTGCTGAAACTGCTTTGTGACTGCGGATATATTAACTTGCTGTATTGGCGTATAATGCAAGTGAGTGAATATTATTAATTAAAAAAATGAAATAGCTGTTTTAATAAAGTTATATTTTTAATGCAAGTCATCTGGTCAATAATATGATATTTTTATTTCTTACTTTATTATAATATTTTAGTGTTTTAAATGTAGTGCATTTTAGTATTTTCTGTGTGTAAAATCACTCAACTTTATAAATGTTAACCTCAACACAGGCCTAGTCCTAGTGAGGTTAATTTTTTGCATGTAAAAATAAAAAAAAAGAATGTATGGTGAGAACTTTTAAATAACTAAATAATGCAAGGTAGCCTGAATATCCTTCTGACGAGTTAGCCATTTGACATAAATTTAACCATCTAAATAAAACGATATCTTTGTTTACATATACTGGGTGTTAAGGAACATGCTTAACAAAAAAACATGAAAAAGTCACCGGAGACCAAAATTTCATTTATATTTTTTACTTCAAATTTTGTTAGAAATCACTAAGTCAAGTATGTCCCTTAACACCTGTTTTTATACGCCGACCAGGTTTTGCTACTACCTTTTCGGGGCTTGGGTACTGCCGCTCCGGGAACCATTTATTAGATAACCAACACCCATGCCATAGGTCACCTCAAAGGTTTGCTGCGTTTCGTGACTTGCCTGGGTTCATAGGGGTTAGGTTTGTCTAGGTCTTGGCGGTGAATACGTTTGTCCACCTACTGCGTGATGGATTGGATCGGGAGATACTGATCTAGGCTAATTCAGCTGGACTTTCTCGAACCATTGCGCATTGCCTTGCACCGAAGTGAGAGGCATGAATTCGTAAGTCCGTCACTATGAGATACATATATACATATACATACCCCAGATTCCTACCCACCCTTCTTACCCATTTCCCTCCCAGAACTCCTTCTTTTCCCTAAAAATGTTCTCCCCACAGCATTCCCAAATATCACATAGGCCCTGCCGGTGTTTTTTTCCTCAGGGGCTCCTGTACGGAGCGAATGGTAAAAAAGAAAAATACACGTGTCACAGATGTGTTAGAGTTTGTAGAAGACAAAGTGTTTGAAAAGTTGACAGTATGATATTTGATATACTTTTATTATTCTGGAATAAACTATGAAGACGCTGCGGTAGTAGCGAAATTTGGTCGGAAATAAATATATATTTTTTTTACATGAGCTTCACACAGGAGGCCCTGAGGAAAATAATTTCCCTCAGGGCCTATGTCATCTTTGGTTTTTTAAGGAAAGAAAGGAGAGAGAGTTTTGGGAAGGAAAAGGATTTAAGGGGTGGGCAGGGAACTGGGGTTCAGTGTGATCTGGTCATCCGCCTCCAAGACCTAGAAAACCTCACCCCATGAACCCGGGCACCCCTGCTTAATCACGAATTATAAAAATATATAAGAAATGTAAAAAGATCTCAAGACATTGAAAAATAAAAAGGTAGCAGTCGCAACTGGAATTCGAACCCAGGATCTCTTGTTTCATCGGAACACAGCACCTTAACTGACTCGACAAAAATGATAGAAAAAATATAGATGCCAATGGTTGAAGATAATATTGTTAATTCTGAATTTGAAATATGAGATTGACAAAATATATAAGATACATTTCTATTCCCATACCTCATTAATAAAAATATATTAACACGCAAAAACGAGATTCGCGACCTAGGCGTGATTTTCGAAGCAAATCTCTCTTTCAAATCCCACATATCTGACATTGTCTCCCGCGCCAATAAAATGCTTGGATTTGCTCTTCGTAATGCGAGATCATTTACTAATAGAATTGCAATACGGAGAATATATGAAGAACTTGTCCACAGCATCCTGGAATATAGCTCCATTATTTGGACCCCTTCTGAACAAAACCATATCCTAGAAATAGAAAAAATGCAAAAAAGGTTTATGCGTTACCTGTATATGAGAGAATATACATACTACCCATTCCTGTATCCATCATTGTTCTTAACAGGAATGCTCGATTTTCACACCCTAGAAGCCCGCTGAAAAATATTTTTAGGAAACATTTTAAGTTAATCTCCGGTACCATACTAAATCCGCCAATATTGAAGGAGATCAACTTATATGTCCCTAACGCGTACACTCGTGGGAGATCCCATGCACTTTTTTATGCTCCGAAAGCGATAACTTCTGCCTATCAGAATGCACCATTAAGCAGGGCGACTCAACTGCTTAACGACTGTGCATTGAGCATCGACATCTTCAATGTCACCTACAGAGAATTCAGCAACTATCTATTGACATACATCACAACATAGTTAAACTGCCCCCATGCACTTTAAAAAAAAATTGTAATCTTCTCCATAATTTTTTAGTGTATAACTGTTTTATGAAGAACCTGAATAAAATAAATAAATAAATAAATGAATAAAATAAATAAAATAACTTTAAAATAGGAGGTCTCATTTGCTGAATTATTTAAGGCGCTTGTTCCGATAAAACGAGAAATCGTGGGTTCGAGTATCAGTTACGACCGTTAACTTTTTTAATTTATTTGTATATTTATATGTTAAGATTTATCAGTATTATCTTCTTATTCAATAATATATTTCGTTGATGGGTACAACCTTCAACGTTATGAAAAAGTTTTCGTTCATTTAAAATTATAATGTCAAAAGTAACATCTGCTTTGTGATGTGATATTCACAAGAAAATATAAATTGAAAGTGTTTCACTGATTAACACAAAGCGTTTTGCTCTTATTCTTAACGAGTAGGTATTTAAATTATTTATTCATTCTAGCTTTGGGACTCGTTCCATCCAATCGACCCAAGATACAGGTCTGAATTAACAGAACACTTGTAAAATACAGAAGTAAAGTATTCTCGCTTTGTTGAGCCCATTTTCGCGAGTTTCCCGACTTTTTTGAATTTCCTCCGTGGAATTAAATGGTCGGACGTGAAGCGGAAGTCGCACGGCGCATGAGAACGCTCCATTTTCTGTACGTCGCGCGGCGGGCGGCGGGCGTCGCGTCGTTTCGACGCTGGAAGCCGGGATTGTTTCGTTCCAGGGACGGCAGACAATAACGGACCGAGTTTATTAAGTGAAACGTTGAATTTTGGAAACTGCGCCAGTTTTCCGACAGAGGCATTTTCATTAAAACACTCAAACACTTTGTTATAATATTCAAAACGAAGGTAAAATTATTTGTAGACTGTTAGCAGTCGTAAAAGCTAAGATTAACACGCAATCTAAAGATTTTTTTAAATTAAATAAAAACAAATCACTTTGTATACCCCACTTATTTAATCAAAATTAATAACATGTTATGAAACTAACGGTTTCTTCCAACTGATGCTCATGTCTATTGTTAATTGGAGTTGTGACTTGAAACTCGATGAAACGAAAAATTGTGACAATAAAAAGAGACAAACATATACATGCGAGAGAATGAGATAGTATATCGGTCTCCTCTTTGTGCTGGGCTTCATAGCCTCCCCAATCTTGTTTGCTTTACTTTTCTGAAGGTTTCACTTCTACCGCGTGCGAACTGTTTTTTTTTAAATATTCTATTGTTGGTTATAAGTGGTTTGTTTTTGTTTAATTAAATTGACGCCACAAAGTGAATTTCAAATATTAAATTAATAAAAACATATTTCGGTTGGTTTGATTTTTTAATATTCTGTTTTTGCACATACACACTTTACATAATAAATACCAGTTATACAGAAAATGTTCATAATCAGTAACTGTGTGGGTAAGTTAGTAGTAGTGTTTTGTGAACACCTCGCTAGAAGAACCTGTACTGAGGTGTTCGCACGTTTTAGATAAAGTGTTATTATGTCGTCATTAGTAAAAACACTGCATTGACCTGGAGATTCTCAAGGAGGATATTGTGGTCCCAACCATGGTGGCAGTATTGTTTATTAGGATACTAGCAGGTAAATTATATCATAATCATTGGTACATAGTAGTAATCATTTAATGAAAAGAAAAGTATACTAGTGAACATGCATTAACGAAAAAAATAATAATAGTTACTCGGGTCTGTGTGATTGCCGTTCAATGCAGATTATGGAGTATTATATTACATGGTCATGCCTCAAGCTTAACACAAACCGCCCAGGATTTTATAAGTTCCAAGTGCCCAAGGCTTTAAACTGCAAAATAAATATTATTCCTGATGGTTCATCGACCACTACAGGACGAACATATTTGTTTAACATTTTGTGAAATATAATATCCGCACAACGTAGTTTACATCACGAGAAACTAAAAAGGTACCTATCTGTAATAAATTGCTTCAATTAATCAACATTAATATTCCTTGAGGATGTTGCTGACATTTGCTACCCTTTTACTTTAACAACACCAGGACACTGTCTTAACAAAATTCCCCGATTCCGAAACTTCACAGTCTCGGAAATGATCTCAATATTATGATCTGTGGGATTAAATTAATTATCACCTTAAAAATAATCAATATAAAAATGTTTATTCCAATTCTTTTACATAATCTAGACACAAACAGATATTTATAATTTCTGCATTTTTTGTTTATATTGAATATCTATTTATGTGAGACTTCTCATCAAACTAACCAATATATTTTATTTCTTTATATATTTTTGTGTTTACATTTTTTTTTCATTTTATTATATATTTTTTTATGATTTTAATTTAATAGTATTTACAATAACTGTGACATTCGACAGGGATGTAAAAGCCCATTAGAGCTTGTAATAAATAAATAAATAATACATAAACAGTGATTTATTTTTAGGGTATTATGTTCTGTCCATCACCAGGACACATCTGTAAAGGACAGGGCACATGTTCCTGAAGATGAACACTGAACACTGTATCCAAGTCCGAATACAACACGGTGTAATGCCCCTAAAATAAATCACTATAATACTTTTGGCCGTGAAAATCCAAAATCAAGTACCTACCGAACTGTATACATTTTTCGCATGTTTTTTTTATATCTGAGGTCATCTGATTCAAACGGGGTCAGTACTATTTCGATGGTTGAAAAATCTTTTTATTTTCGGTCCCGTTTTATGGTGGCAAATCAAAAAGTCAAGCGTTTGTTAAAAAGCTCTCTTCTGTATTATTTTGTGGTTAAACGTAGGATTTTTTTTCTTCATTTTTTATTTCACGGAAACCTTAATGCAAACGATTATTTCATTTCTTTGTTTATTTTTAGGCACATTGAAGGTTCAAATCACTATAGAAGAATATAAAACAATAATTGTAATTTGAAGAACTCAGAACAGGTTTAATACCCAGTAAGGTCCCTTTTACAAGAAAAAAACGAGTGTGCTTTGGACCACACGACTGACGTAAAATTTTACCAACTTATAAAAGAACATAATATATAACGTTGACATTGAAATAGACATTGACATTGACATCGAAATTGATATTGACATTGACAATGAAATTGACATTGACGTTGACATTGGGGTGACATTTGACCATGGAGTGACCTATGACCCTGGGGTGACCTACGATTGTTGGGTGACCTACGACCGTGGGGTGACCTACGACCTTGGGGTGACCATCCTTATCTTTATCCTTATCCTTATCCTAATCCTTATCCTTATCCTTATCCTTATCCTTATCCTTATCCTTATCCTTATCCTTATCCTTATCCTTATCCTTATCCTTATCCTTATCCTTATCCTTATCCTTATCCTTATCCTTATCCTTATCCTTATCCTTATCCTTATCCTTATCCTTATCCTTATCCTTATCCTTATCCTTATCCTTATCCTTATCCTTATCCTTATCCTTATCCTTATCCTTATCCTTACCCTTATCCTTATCCTTATCCTTATCCTTATCCTTATCCTTATCCTTATCCTTATCCTTATCCTTATCCTTATCCTTATCCTTATCCTTATCCTTATCCTTATCCTTATCCTTATCCTTATCCTTATCCTTATCCTTATCCTTATCCTTATCCTTATCCTTATCCTTATCCTTATCCTTATCCTTATCCTTATCCTTATCCTTATCCTTATCCTTATCCTTATCCTTATCCTTATCCTTATCCTTATCCTTATCCTTATCCTTATCCTTATCCTTATCCTTATCCTTATCCTTATCCTTATCCTTATCCTTATCCTTATCCTTATCCTTATCCTTATCCTTATCCTTATCCTTATCCTTATCCTTATCCTTATCCTTATCCTTATCCTTATCCTTATCCTTATCCTTATCCTTATCCTTATCCTTATCCTTATCCTTATCCTTATCCTTATCCTTATCCTTATCCTTATCCTTATCCTTATCCTTATCCTTATCCTTATCCTTATCCTTATCCTTATCCTTATCCTTATCCTTATCCTTATCCTTATCCTTATCCTTATCCTTATCCTTATCCTTATCCTTATCCTTATCCTTATCCTTATCCTTATCCTTATCCTTATCCTTATCCTTATCCTTATCCATATCCTTATCCTTATCCTTATCCTTATCCTTATACTTATACTTATACTTATACTTATACTTATACTTATACTTATACTTATCCTTATCCTTATCCTTATCCTTATCCTTATCCTTATCCTTATCACTCCCCAAGTCAAGCGTGCATAGAGGCCCGACCGTTCGGCTCGCCGTCGATCACCGTTCCCATCGATTACCGTTCGCATCACACTTTTCGTAACATCACACTTTTCGTAACGCATTCACCAGTTTACCTCCCAAGTCGAGCGTGCGTAAAGAAGTTTAAGTAATAATAATATATTTTCTTTTTTAATAAAATTAAATAAAGTTCCAAGAAAAAAATAATTTTGTTATAATTTTTTACAAAATGACTGTTTAAATATTCTTTATAAACCCTTAACCAAAATATTATTTATACCTAGTTATTTTTCACAAAAATCTGTCCCATAATAGTGATTGAGTAGATTATTATTAAAACTCCGAGCGAGTACTGGTGCCCTAACTGAACGAAACCCCTCTGAGATAATATTTTTAAAGAACCCCTAATATTAGATGTAGTTTACAGTATACACGTTTCGATGAATAACTTGAAGAAGTTAGCCCGGGCAATCTAATTTATCAAATAATTTGTTTGTGTTTATGCAATCTGAAGTAGTTTAAGTTAATTTGTGAGTAGGGAAACGTAAGTTCGGGAAGGAACTTTGCCTGGAAAAATATCGTAGGCTTTTTGAAAACATTTTACGAAGTTAAAAAGTTTTTGTTTTTCTTGCTTAGTTACCATTTGGAGGAAATGTAAAGTTTCACAATGGATTCAAGAACATGACTATAGCTGCCTGGAATTCTGAACCTTTTGCTCGTCTTTATGTACAGGCTTTTGATTTAGACGAGGTAAAATATTCTTTAAACGTTCACTTTATCACGATTTTTTAAATTTTTCGTTTATAAAATATTCCGGGATTACGATCAATCTAAAAATATTACTGACTCATGTGTGAAAACCAAATCAATTTTATTTTTATTTTTTTATTTATTAACATTTAAACCTGCTAAACTACTTATGTAGTTTGTCAGCAGGTACATAATGACAACTTTTTTGCAATAACATGGTACAATAGTAAACAGTATCTAGGTATGTATAATGTTGATGAAAACAATAAAGATAAGTTGGTTAAATTACAGAAAAGTATGAATATAAATATCTAAAAAGTAGCATAAGCCTTATATAACACACGAGTACAAATTAATTTATTATGAACAAACGAATATACTCAACAAGTACTTCTATAGTTTAATATAGGCACATAAGGTAATACAAATTGTGAATGTGAATTCCAATTAGGAAAACAAGGTCTTCGGTAGGGCATCAATATAAATCATCATCATCTTATAGCCATTTCCTTAGATCGTATTTGACTTTAGCTGTAAAAATATTTATATTTTTAATTGTCATTGGTAGTTTATTAAATATTCTGGGTACAATATAGTTTAGGGTTCTTTCACCGTATTTATTGGTACATTTAGGAACCACCAATCCGTCATTTTGAGTGAATCTTGTATTATGTTTATGTAAAACTCTTTCCCTATACTAGGAATCAGACAATATAAGATACTGACTTACAATATTGTAAAACAATAATCCTCTGATAGGTAAAATATTCAGAGACTTGTATATTAATTAAGTATTGCTTCTGTGTCCATTGCTATATTTATGGATTAACAATTTTGTAATGGAGTTTTGTAATGTTTGATATAACTTATATTAGTTTTACAAGAATGTCCCCAAGAAGTGATTCCATAACGGATTGTGGTTTCAGCCAGAGAAAGGTAGATTAATTTTAAAGTACTTATAGGCACGAAACATTTTATTTTATAAATTCTACCCACAATAGACCTTAGTCGTTTACACACATTAGTAATGTGTACATCCCATTTCATGTAGCAGTCAATGGTAACACCCAAATATACATAATTTTTGACAAAATCAATGGTTTCACATGAACAAGGCTGTGCAACTTTTTTGTGTATGCAGTCAAATGTATGTGTATATAATGAAGAGATTACATTATATCTCGCGTATGTATATATATATTATAAAAGAAAGTGTACAATGTGCGTGCAGCTAACACTCAGAAACGAATAACGGTACGATCAAGGAAGTTCTGTGGTGTGGTAGCGCTTTATCCCACACCCATGAACAGGTTCCCGTTTTTACCTGAAGGATGTTCTTTTGAAGATATGAGGACTGGATGTTTTGCCCTCTAGAAATTTCTAACAGTCAAGAAGATTCAAAAGTTTTTGAGAGCTTTCAACAACATTCCAGAACATCTCAAAACATTCTGGAATGCTGTGGAATGTTCGGAAATAGTCTGGAACGTTCGGGAACACCCCGGAACATCCTTGAATGTTGTCGAACGTTCTGGAACATCGTGGACCATAAGAAGCCTAATTTGTATGGGCCTGGCTAACCATTAGTAGGGGTATATAAACCAAGATCCGTTGTGGGTTCGAACGTCAGTTCAATCTCATATCGACCCACTGCGCGATGTCGGGTACCCCAGCTAGTTAATACTTATAAATACTCTCGTTATTATGCTCTCATATTGTAAACTAACTTACAAATCTATTTAGTACAACTTTCCATGATATTATAACTACATATACTCGTATTGTATCCACATACGTCTTTCATATTTTTTATGATGTGCACCTTTCACTGCTGAATTCATTTAGCTATTGATTTAACATCCAATCGGCCATAATCAATTTTTTCTAATTACAAACTTGTTTTACAACAAACAATAAATGTTAATGTTTATCGCAAAGTTAGTACACATTGCTCAGTAACTACTTTCATCCCCTTTTTTACTCATAATATGCTTACAATTATTAAAATCCTTTGCACAACTTTACATAATACGTGTATAGTACTATTACTTATACTTATATCTTTCAAATTCTGTTTATTGCGTCATGTAATAGGTATTCACGAATTATCACACTACTGAACAACTTTTAATAATGTATATGTGTAAAAGCCTTCAAATCGTTAATAAAAACTAGCGGAAATTATTGCTCATATCGTGATGGAGAACTTACCTAGCCGAGAAATTGAACTCACGAATCCTGAGTGATAGAACCAATCGCTATGCCAACTCTGCCACTGACCGATGGCTGGTGCCTTTTTAATATTGTCGCGTCTCATTGTTCACAAACCAATAGGTACTAATTGAACCGCGTGATGAAATTGCTATTTAAATAATGCAACAATTAAATCAAGATTGGTAAGCAAAATCGCACCACAAAGTCACATTTTTAAGTACTACATAACACACATTGTCTTTGGAAGCTTAGTAATAATTTTGATTTACTGTATCAATGTTTAAGAACAAACTGTTCGTAATGAAAACATTAAAAAATATTGCTCCTAGTTTTGTGTTACCCAATACCGTCTAAACAATACGTAATGTAATTCCACACCTAATTATGTAATTACAAGCCCACCAATTAGCGACATTCCTGAGAGAATCCTTTACCACTGAAAGGCAAACATTGCCACTTGAATTGTAATTCAGGTCTGGTGTCCCGATTTTTGCCCTCCAGACCTCAAAGTTCTTATTTGGCGACCCTCCCCGGCAATTAATTATACGACATTTGAAACAGTTGTAGTACAGAGCGTGTTCACAATACCACAGCCCCCAAGAGTTAGATGCATCAATTTTATTTAACCTGAAAAAACATGGAATTTCTGTGTTTGGACATCTAGATTTTTAAAATTATAATATCGGAGTTTGGAAGGTCTGTGAGATTGAGTCTTGCATATAAATTGTGTTCTTCTTCTGATTTCCTCTCCTAAGGATGGATGGTTATCATCAGAATCAACTTCACCTTGCTGGCTGCAGCCCTTAAGCGTATTTACAAAACCTAATTCCATTTAAGTCACGGTGACGACTGTTTAGCGACGAATATGACGACTATATAAAAGATTAACCTTTGTTTGTGCATACCTAACGCAACACTAACTAATACCGTGTCCATATCTACCGGATCTGCCGAATCTGCCCCGATGATGGATACTGCAACGCTGTCCGAAACGTTGGCTAAAGAAAGAGGTAGCGCAACACGGCATAACACCCCAAAAACAAATAACGAAAATCCTTTTGGCCGTGGAAATCTTAAAACGTAAGTAACCAACTTTCTAAGATCATTTTCGAGTTCTCAGAAAGTTCTATTCAACTTCTGTTATTATGCCGATACGAGAAAGATGTTTCAAAGAACTGAAATAATAACAGAACATGAAAAGAGCATCCACGGAACTTGAAAAATATCTTTGTAATTTGATTAGTTGTTCAAATTCTGTGAAACATCTGTTCCTTGCATTCGTCACCGTGACGCAGTTTAGAGCGTTTGGCTACTGCTATTAAGTCAAAAGATATTAGGAATTCAAAAACAAAACATATCTTTTATTTAATTATGACTGTTGACCAGAAAACAAAATTGAAATTTCAAGAGTTCGTAGCAAAGTTCCTCGGTAAACACATTTAATAAACTTCTCAGTGTTTTTTCTTCCATGGTGTTATTAGTATGATAAATATATTTACTTCAAACTGCTGTATTTCTGGGGAAACAGATCCTAATTTAAGGTGACTTGTGTTTCATCTGAACTGGAAAATTGTTCTCTCATTATAAATTGCCCCCAAGGGATAAGTGAAGGGGAGAGGGTGGAATTACGTCCGTTCCACGTTCTACTACGCCACGTGATTGTGACGTCACGAATTAAAGTCCAGCCTGCCATTAAATAATAAGGTTGCTGCTCTGGGAATATGTATTATAGAATTTTATACATTTTTATGATATTCAAAAGATAACATGCGGAATGCCTTCCGTGAACATAGCTTTGAATGGAAACCAATGTCGCAATTTTTTAAATAATTTTGAGCAGTTGCCGCACGACTGTCTGGAGCCAGTGGGATTATGAAATCCTTTCGATTGGGGTGTGTTATCAGACTGCTGGTAGCGCGTAAGAGAAGGAGATGGGGAAGAGGAAGTTAGTGCAGTACCTCGCTATTCAGATTCGGTCAGCGAATATGGCATATACCATTTCATTCAAAGTTTTGATTTTGAATTGTGGTCTTTCACCAGGGCGTTACTGAAAGTGTCTACAACTCTGGAAACCTGATTTAATTCTTTTTCGTTTTATTTAGCAAGGGCTTTCTCTCGCTTACACTTTCCTCACATCAAATTTCGCTATCCCGTTTGAGTTTCGTAAAGGATAACCAAAAACTCTACCTTAGGTCACTGAGGGAGTCTTTTTAACTTCTCCAGCCGTACTCTCTCGGAATATCGCCTTGCACCTCAGTGGGAGGGATGGATTCATATGTTCGTCAATCCAACACACATTGACCCCCAAATTCCTACCCGCGCATATCCTTTTCCTTCCTAGAACTTTCTCTCCTTTCTTTCCTAAAAAGACCCTCCACACAGCATCCCCAAAGAGGACATAGAACCTGAGAGGAATTATTTTCCTCGGCGCCTCCTGCGGGGAGCTAATGTAAAAAAAACTTCGTATTTCTTGTGTTTTTATTTATTTAATGTTTTTCGACTTCAGCACGTACATTTCATGTGATTTTTTTTTTACATACATCCCATTATTTAGGCACCAACATTCAATTGATAAACAGTGTGGTGAGAAAAAAGGGGAAAGTAAGCAGGTTACGTATTACAATTTTTGTCCGAACGTAATATGTTAATAAACAATATTGTATAACTTTCCCTTTTTTATATTGCTGTAGTAGTTAAACCCAGCTTCGACCGAGTTTCTAACAGTTTTTCTTATGGAACGAGGAACCAACAATATAGCATCTTGTATGCGCTGTGACTTGAAATAGTTGAACTACAAATTCTAGACATAAAAAGCTTAATTTCACTGTTCAAGAGTTTTTGCTAACAAACCAATCACAAAAAAATTATACTATAATAACCCAACAATGTTTAAAAATCTCCTACTACCACCACAGAAAGCCGAAAATGTTGCTTGTGGTTATTAATAATATTAGTATGGATTATACCAACAAAAAGTGACTTAATTTAAAATAAAACAATAACTTTGTAAACACCACTTTTATTTTTATACTTTATGCCGACCGGGTTTCGCTACAACCGTAGCTTCATCAGGGCAGTATAATACTCTACTAACATTAGGTTACATTTGTGTTATAATATATATTTTACCAAAAATGGGCTGGGCTGGACTCGTCAAGTGGAGGAGGAAGAGGGAGGCATAGATGGAGAATTGGGAAGGGAACGGACGTGTTCTTTATCAATAGGGAACAATCTTAGTATGGGACTTTTATTTAAATTAAGTTGGTTATTTAATACCTTACTATTACTGTTTATGGCTTTCCTAAGTTCAAGTACCTCTAAATTATCCAATCTTATACCGATGTCGTTTTTATGAATAAGTTTGGCGCCAGCGTTTTTGTCAAATTTATGATCATTTTCAATCAAGTGGTTTGCAAATTCTGAAAATCCAGAGCTGTGTAAACATCGAAGATGTTCTTTGACACGGGTGTTTATGTTGCGCGCTGTTTTACCAATATAAAAAAATGCGCAATCGCTGCATTGATGTGAGTAAATTCCCGAGTGTGATAGACTGTCTTCCTTATCCTTACCGTTCATTAAATTAATGAACGGTAAGGATAAGGAAGACAGTCTATCACACTCGGGAATTTACTCACTCCAGCGATTGCGCATTTTTTTATATTGGTAAAACAGCGCGCAACATAAACACCCGTGTCAAAGAACATCTTCGATGTTTACACAGCTCTGGATTTTCAGAATTTGCAAACCACTTGATTGAAAACGATCATAAATTTGACAAAAACGCTGGCGCCAAACAAAAAATAAAAGTGGTGTTTACAAAGTTATTGTTTTATTTTAAATTAATAATGTCACATCACAAAGTATCCGCTTCATATGAACAAAAAAAAAAAAAAAAAGTGACTTGTCTGAAAACTGGTGAATTCACTTCAACATGTCACTATTGTTTTTTTTCCATTGGATTAGTCATTTTTGTTGACCAGTCAGTGGCTGAGTGGGCATCGCGTTTGGGTCTCACCCGGGTGTCGCGTTTTCGATTTCTTGGCTGGCTAAGTCCTCCATCACAACACAAGTAACATTTTCCACTTACTGGGAGATTTTCATTGATGCTATTTTTTGTTCACCCGTTGATTTGTGTAATAGGAACAATTTTTATATAAGTTATTGTTAGCACTTTAAGCGCATTATTGATTCTAACAATATTTTGGCCTAAATTGGATGTGTTCACTTAACTTTTATTTATATATGTTATAAATACTCTCTTATTTACTACCTTCATTGGCTACATTTTTGCATATTTAGGTTTATGTTAAAAGATTCTATGCTCTCGTTGCAAGTTGGCAGAAGTATAAGGGCCAAAATGGTTTTGGAAGAATAAGATTTGTGCTGTCTTCATACCAAATCATAACCAAAGCTGTAGTAAAATGCTACACCACAGTGTTATCGCTTTCAGATCTATAAGATACCAAATATATATATTATTACATAATAATGCTACAACTATAATGACTTGGGCTTTTGTACATTTTGGTTCCCCTACAAAGTACAACAAGATTATAATTTATTTGTAGGATAGAGATAACTTTGAAACATTGGATCCACAAAGTCTTAAAAAAAATACGGCAGCCGGCCCGGCCAAAGGGAAGAATGTCTTTTTGCATGTGCATTAGCTTATTGACTTAAATGGAACTAAACATTTTGACTGACAGATATTCTTTTAGCAATATTATACAAACTTACATATTCGAGTACTAATACAGTTTTAAACAGACCAAAAAAATCCACAGACGAAAAATTTGTAACATTTAAAAATTAATAATCACCGTGAAAATATATTTTTAAGACTTAGCTTCTAATTTACATTTAATATTAAAAATAAACTGTCGTCTGGAAATAAATGATTCCTGAAACAAATATGCAATATTTAATTTTATATGCTTCAATCTTTTCATGTCACCAATTTTATATGGGTATGTGTACCACCGCCCCGGGAACCATTGTTCGGATAACCGACACCTCTGCCATGGTGGTTACAAGTGGTTCTTTACGTTGTGTGACTTAGCAGAGGTGCCCGGATCATGGGGTGAGAATTGTCCGCGTCTTCGCGGTGGATGCATCCGCCCACTGGCTGCGGGGCAGGCCGAATCGGCAGAGATAGGTCGAGGGTGACCTTTTTTCATATGCAGCCGGACTCTCTCGATACATTGCCTTGCACCGCAGTGGGAAGGATGGATTCATTCGTCTGTCATTCCTAGAGATCCCTAGCATGCTACATACCCCTCATACTTCTCCAACAGTGGAGGAAAAGTATTTTCCGAGGGAAATTATTTTATTCGGGGCCTACAGAAGCTAATGTATAAAACTTTGTTAGAAACTATATGTAATGATGATAATGTGGTATTTGCCAATTTAAAAAAAAAAAACTTTTTAAAGCCCATAGTCAGTTGGCTTGAAGATAAAAATAAATAAAATATTGAAGAACATTAAAAATATACTTTTTTATCTGTGTTCGTTGATCAATATGTAGTCTAGGATCAAAGCTCTCAACCCTGTGATACATCGGTCGTCTGATAAATGGGAACTAATAATAATAAAAACCTAATTTTTCATCCTTAAACTTTCCGATTAAAATGTTTACGGGGGTCGCGCATGCAAGGGACATTGACGAGTCTCTCCGGGATGGCAATAAAGCTGAAGCAGAACCTTACAGCTACCACCTACAGCATATAGCCTGTAGCAAACAGCCTGCGGGAGGCTTCAAACTCGGGGGCCGGAAGGCTGTGTTCCAGGCCGTGTCTAAGGCCGTGTTTAAGGCTGTGCCGCTGCTCCGGCACTCCGGTACACTTGTTCAATTCACGTCTTTCCATGACGTTTTGGCAATTCATCTTATCACGTGTCAGTCGGAACGTTTTGTTTTTTGTAGTGATCCGGAAGATCATCCAGTAATAATGGTTAGCTAATGTATTGTTACGGCATATTATCTTCATATTTCTAGGGGATTGTGAGCTGGTGATATTGTTAGTAAGATTAAATATGAAGGGTATTTTAAAAATAATATAGCGACCCTGTTGTATCTATTGTGCTTTGTACACCTTTATAAATTATCTCAAAGCCGCCAATTTTCTTTGTTCCGTATTTAACTAAAACAAAATCAGTAGGTATGAGCGGAAATAGCTTACAGTTATTCGGTATATTATGGTTTTATGTCGGGTCACGTAGTATTTTATCCGCCAAATGTCACGTCCTCTTAAAATTTGTCATATCTCGTTTTCTATAACGGTCAAGCATAATTTAACATAACTTTCCCTAATTAATTTTAACATACCTTAAGACGTACACGCCACAAAGAACTATTCCACACGCTTTATTTAAAAAAAATGCAGCAACTAATTCGTCAATTAACCGTGCTCTTATTCGTTCAATAAATAATATTTGCCTAAACACTAACATCGAGATTTTCTCCGATTTCCTGTCCTAATTTAAAAAAGCATCATGTCAATAATATAAAAGTTCTATCGCATCCATCACGACTCACATCTACAAACATACTCGCACATACACACACACACCTACCACTATGCACAGCATCCGGTAATAGGCCACTTGCATGGATTTCACAACGACTTGGAAAAAATCGAGCGGATAGATTTTTTTACTAAGATTACGAAAATATTAGTAAAAATTTTTACAAATGTACAGTTTTATTTTTTATTTTTAAATAAATAAATCCATTATTTGGGCTTGTGACGTCACTAAATGAAAATGTCCCGTCTCCGAAAATGTTCCTATTAATTTTGTAAGATTCCACACTCATTTATTTTTTTTATATGGCATCACTTTGATTTCAGGCGAATTTTTTAATTCGTTCACTAAATTTATTGTTTGTTCTCTGCGAACGTATCATTTGGTTTGACTTTTTGACAGATGTTATGAAGACCCCGTACATTTTAGATGTCGGTACGTGTTTTAGAGGTATAATGGTTATAGTGCTGATTTAAAAAAATCAAATTTTATAATATTCTTATTATTATTATAATTTACAAGTACAAGTATATTACATTGGATTTAGTAATATAGACGTTTTACATTATAATGATTTATGATCAATAAGATGGATCAAGGAAAAAAATATTTATGAGATGTAATATTTTTGGTATGCCTCGTTATTCTCCTGTGCCATTCGTGTAGAAAACGTTCTTTTTTTAAATGATTTTCGGCTATGTATTTATCGTTTTTTCCCGTACATTTTATGTTCTCAGTAAGTGTTTTAGAGGTATAATGGTTATAGTGCTGATTTTAACAAAATACAATTTTATAATATTCTGATTATTATTATAATTTACAAGTACAAGTATATTACATTGGATTTAGTAATATAGATGTTGAACATTATAATGATTTATGATCAATAAGATGGATCAATGAAACAAATATTTATGAGATGTAATATTTTTGGAATGCCTCGTTATTCTCATATGCCATTCGTTTGGAAAACTTTCTTTTTTTTTTAAATGGTCTGATTTTTCGCATTGAAATTTTCAAAAAATCGCCAGGATTTCAAAAATACGATAATAGAATATTTGTCTAAACCAGATTTTTTTTTAAATGTGTTGCAAGTGGCCTATTACTAAATATAAATATAATAAATAAAAAAAAAAACTACAAAGAAACCTATCATAGGTACCTGTAGTAATATAATATCTATAAATTTTCTCACCACTATAATCAATGAACTGTTTGTTTCTACATCCTATCATATCTTATTATCCTATTAATATTATAAAGGCGAACGTTTGGATGGATGTTTGTTACTCTTTAACGCAAAAACTACTAAATGGACTTTAAAAAATTTTTCACTTATAGAAAACTACATTGTTTGCGAGTAATATAGGCTATATATATATTTGTAAGTTCTGGCGTTATGAAATTATTTATCATACGTTTTCGGTCCCTAACAAAATCGAGTTATTGCAAACGTCAGAAGAAAAGCAAAACTAACGGTTGCGTGGAAACGAATTGGAATTGAATTTCTATTTCTGAAAATGAATCGTTGAAATGTGTGTGGGCGCATAACTTCAGAACGATTGCACCAAATTGGATAATTCTTTTTTGTATAAAACTACTGGTGAGCTCTGGCATTATGAAATTTGTATTAAAAATTGCAATAGGTGGCACGCGAGCTGTTTGAAAACTTAACATACAGCGAATTAATGAAGGTGGAGGGGGAATGGCGGAGGTAGGGGGGGAGGCGGAGTGGGAACCCACTAATACCATGCGAGCGAAGCCACGGGAAAAAGCTAGTAAATAAATAAAATAAAATAGAAAAAGTTTGGATAGATAAAACACCAATCATTATGTTTGCATTTAAAAGTTTAGCTTAGACGCTACAGTACAAATTTGAAATAATTTTATAAAACAGGAAACCGCCAAATGGTTAACTAGGTTAAGGTTTGCCGTGTTTCAAATATCTTTGAGTTTGCCATTTTTTTGAGATAATTATATAAAACGAAAGAAAAGTGGAGTAATAATAGGACAGCTTTAGTGTCCCAAATGATGGCTTAGAAGGAGATAGCATAACACGGCATAACAACCCAAAAATAAATCAAGGTAATTCTTTTGGGCGTGAAAGTCATAAATTAAATATAATTAAGTGTTTACTATACATTTTTTAACATTAGGTCCACACAGGAAGACCCGAGGAAAATAATTCCCTTCAGGGCCTATGTCGTCTTTGGGGAGGGTCTTTTATGAAAGTAAGTTCTGGAAAGGAAAAGGGTATTAGGGGTGAATAGGAATCTGGGGATCAGTGTGTCCAGGAGTGATGGATGTATGAATACATACCTCGCACTGCGATGCACGGCGGTGTTCCGAGAGAGTACGGCTGTAGAAGCCAAAGGGACTCCTTCAACCATTCTCTCCCAATCTGGCCTGTCATGCAGCTGGTGGATAGACGCAACCGCCGCCAAGGCCAGGAAAAACCACACCACATGAACCCGGTCACCCCTGCTAAGTCACCAAACGTAGCTAACCACTTGGGGTGACCTTTTTTTTACATTAACTCCACACAGGAGGCCCTGAGGAAAATAATTTCCCTCATGGCCCATGTCATCTGAGATGCTGTGTAGAGGTTTTTTTTGAGAAGGGGAAGGAATGAACATTGGTCTTGAAGAAACCCATGTTGTAGGAAGGAGGAAACACAGAAGCCGGCAAATCGTTCCACAGCCGAGCTGATGAACACAAGAACGAGTCGAAGAAGCGACCTTTTCTCATGTGACAAAATTCAACCGTGTACAAATGTTGGGCATGCGTTTGGCGTGCTTCCCGACTATGCACCGGTGCCGAAGGGATCAATGACGCTAGTTCCTAAAGCATATTTTATTGAAATACCGGTAGAACAAGGATAGAATTCCCACCCGACTGTGCTTTAAAGATTGCAATCCGTCTGTTAAGATGACCTACGGCAGAGGTGTTGGTTATCCAACAAATGGTTCTCGGGGCGGCGGTACCCATTATACTCCCAAATTATATGTTCTTATGTACCTAATATTAAAATCTAAATGAGTATTTCATCTGCTTTGATAAATAGTATTTCATTTTAGGAAACTTTTAAAAACATCGAATCTATTTGAAATTGAAAGTTAAGCAGAGATATTTGTTTATATGATATTTTTTGTCCAGACGCGAAAGCTTAAAAAAATTATGTTATCATATTTTTTTTTAAATTGGAAAGCATTAATTAATACAAGATTGTGTTGAGAAATTAACATATTCCTCTTAAATCATTTTTATTTTAATTTTACAATGAATTGTACAAAATTGCAACCGAAATTTTATAAAAATCAAGCTTCTTGTGATTTTCATACTCCAGCTAGTTACTTATTTGTGTTTTCTTTCCGTGGTCACACTGATCACGTAGGGATAAATCCAATATAGTTTAGACTGCGCCTATTCCGGGATTAAACCGCACTCCGTGTAGATCGTTCAATTTATTTCCACCACGCTATTGGTCAGCGTAATATCGTCGGCCGCGTCTCTCTTCTCTTTGAAGGCGACTCAAGTGCGTGGATAGAATATCACCAAGAAAATGACGAGCTTTAGAAACGTAATCACAAATAAATGTAATAAGCCATTAAAATAATGTTGGAAAAAACGTTCTATGGCGCTGATCGAAAAATTGGAGACAGAAACTATTTTGATTTTTTATCAGAGTTCTGCGATAGTTTTGGTGAAAAGAATTATTGTCAGTTTTACGCGTTTTTAAATAATAAACAAACGTTAAAAGGTTAAATTACTGAAAAAAAAATTATTAAAAAAAAAAAAGTTTTAGGTTTGCTTTCTGATTTTCAATGCATTTTAGCGGGCGAATAACCATTTAAAAAAAAAAATTAAATCCAGTTCTCATTTTCTTTGTAAGACGCAACTTTTGAGACCCCGGGCGTTTCTGAATTCAAAAGTTAAAATAATTGACACACCCTACTATACATATAAGAATTAATATTTCGATATTATTGAAATCAAATTCAAACAGTTTTATTCAACCAAATTAAAATTGTTAATCGTCGCATGTATAAAATTGCTTATTGCAAAACTCTCTTGGGGTTATAATACAATAAAATAATATAAACACAATCATAATATTAATTGTCATATTTTCAAATTCTGAATCAAATTTAGAAAAAATGATTAAGGTAGTTAAAATTTTTTCAGATGATATTAAAATGACTTTTGGTTTAGATAAATGTAAAACGATCCATATAGAGAAAGGCAAAATTGTAGATGGAGACGAGGGTATATTTAGAAATTTCAAAATTAAAAGTATGAAAGGGGATGAGGTTTATAAATATTTAGGATACCCGCAATCGAATAGATTAGATCACACTAGTATTAAAAATGATATTAGGTTTAAATTTCAAACTAGGATCAGAAAAATTTTAAAATGCAATCTATCTGCTAAAAATTTAGTAAAAGCAATAAATACTTGGGCAATACCTTTATTAACGTACTCATTTGGCATAATTAAATGGTCCAATACAGATTTAGATAGTTTAGAACGATTAATTAGAACTACGTTAACAAAGTTTAATTGCCATCATCCAAATTCAGCTATAGAACGAATTAATTTACCTAGAAATTTAGGAGGTAGAGGTGTAGTCAAAATAACATCTTTGAAACACAATCAGGTAGAAATGCTTAGAAATTTTTTCCATAGGAAAGCTAATAGCTCAGAAATGCACAAAATAATTTGTAAGGCAGATAGAAACATTACACCTTTAAATTTATATGACGAGAATGCCAACATTCTTATAAATACTAACCAGGAATTATTAGATTCCTGGTCAAATAAAATTATTCATGCAAAACACTTCAATTATCTCAACCAAACGTATGTTGACAAACTTTCGTCAAACAAATGGTTGAGTATTGGAGAGTTGAGCGCAGAAATAGAAGGATTTATGCTTGCCATTCAAGATAGAGTCATTAATACTAAAAATTATAGGAAGCATATAATCAAAGATATAAATCAAATTGATGATTTATGTAGAAAATGTTTGGCTTTTCCGGAAACTATAGAACATATTATATCGGGATGTTCTATATTAGCGCCGTCCGAGTATACATTTAGGCACAATCAGGTTTTAAAAATAATCCACCAAAGTTTGGTAATTAAACATAACTTGATTGACTGCCGTTATATAGTACCATATTATGAATATGAACCAAATTCATTTTTAGAAAATGAATTTTATAAAATATATTATGATAAAACTATACTAACAGACAGAACAATTAGTCATAATAGACCTGATATAGTTTTACATGACAAAATTAAAAAAATAACTTATATCATTGATGTAGCTATTCCAAATTCCTGTAATATTCAAAAAACTGTTTCTGAAAAAATTAGAAAATACACAGATTTAGGAAATGAGATTAAAAAAATTTGGCATTCTCGGAATATAAAAATATTACCATTTGTTATTTCGGCTACTGGCATTATACCTAGGTCTCTGATTCAAAATTTAGGCGTATTAGATTTGTCAAAGAATTTATACATAAAAATGCAAAAATCGGTAATTTTAAATACATGTAGGATTACAAAAGATTTTTTAAATATTTATATTGAGGGATCAGTAGGATTTATAGGTTCAATTAGGAATTCCACAGAGCCGAACCCTCTGATATGAAAATATCTGGAGTCGGTGAATTATTTTCCCATCTGGTCTCTGGTAGGTTGACATGTTGTTCTTGTATTGTTTTGTAATTTTAATACATATAGTGCAATTGCATAACGTGGATTGACCAGATGATCATTTGGGAAGTGTGTGAAAGGGTTTAGTTTTTCCTGTGGGGAAAATTAAACCCGGACATTTAAATCTGGTGCGTGAAATGTTGAAGCGCACAATGAACGGCTTAAATAAATAATCCTGACTGTGATGTATGATTTTAAAGCAATGTTTGAAAATCTTTTAAATTTATTTTACAAAGATGATAATAAAATAAATAAATCAAAAAAATATCGTAACTAGACGATGGATAATAAATTTAGAATTATTTGAAATTGGATAAGTTTTAAGATTTTCACGGCCAAAAGCATTTTCGTTATTTGTTTTTGGGGTGTTATGCCGTGTTGCGCTACCTCCTTCTTTAGCCAACGTTTCGGACATCGTTGCAGTGTCCATCATCAGGGCAGATCCGGCTGATGATGGACACTGCAACGATGTCCGAAACGTTGGCTAAAGAAGGAGGTAGCGCAACACGGCATAACACCCCAAAAACAAATAACGAAAATTATTTGAAATTGTTATTAGAAAACATGAATAGCTTTTCGGTATTCGGTGTCGGTGGCACAACAATAGTATCTATACTCTATTTGTCTTTAAAAAACTCACAGAGAACACAAAAAATGATCAATCAAGTGAAGAACATTTTTGGCAACGAGAAATAGCGAAAAAGTTGGGAACATAATCGCCAGTGATAGGGGGGGGGGGCTTTGTTTGTGTTGTCAAACTATGAAAAATGTGCAAAATATTACAATGACAAACGATTTTAGATTCTCATGGTTGTGCAAACTTTTTAACCAGTGTTTAGAGGAGGGTTACACGCCATTAGATTGGAGAAGGGCTGTGATCATGCCGTTATACAAAGGTAAAGGGTCACGTATGGAATGTGGAAATCATAGGGCTATTAGCCTGCTAAGTTCAGTCGGCAAGCTGTACGGAAGAATATTGATTGAAAGGGTAAGAATGGAAACAAAGGATAAAATATGGGATGTGCAAGGTGCCTTTATGAGTGGAAAGGGATGCATGGACCAGATTTTCTCCTTGCGTATGCTTACTGAGAAATTTCTGGCGAAAAATCAGAAACTTTTCTGCGCCTTTGTAGATCTACAAAAAGCATACGACCGAGTCGACAGGAAAAAGCTATGGAAGGTTTTGTCCAAGTATGGAGTGAATACAAATCTCATACAGGCAATTGCGTCTCTGTACGAGGGAAGCGTTGCGTGTGTTAGGGTAAACGGTGGTTTTACGGGGTGGTTTGACATCACAAAAGGTGTCAAGCAAGGCTGCGTAATGTCACCATGGTTATTCAATCTATACATGGATAATTGTATGCAAGAATTGAAAGAGGTGGGATTGGGCGCGAAATTGAGTAATATGAAAGTATGTTGCCTGTTGTATGCTGATGATGCGGTGCTGATTTCTAACACTATGGAAGATCTACAGTCTCTCGTATCTAGGATGAACGAAGTATGTATGAAGAATGAGCTAAGGATGAATGTAAGTAAGTCTAAAGTCATGGTGTTTGAAAGGGAGAGTACGAAAACAGTATGCAACATAGTTGTGAATGATGAATATTTGGAGCAGGTGGATGAGTTTGTGTATCTGGGTAGTATGTTTACGAGAGATGGGAAGGCTGAAAGAGATATTGAAAGAAGGGTGAATGCCGGTAACTCCATTAATGGTGGACTGAATGCCGTTGGCGCTAATAAAAAACTGTCAAAAAAAGCGAAGCTAGCAGTCCACAATGGAGTCCTGGTACCTACCCTGATGTATGGCAGTGAGGCATGGAACTGGCAGAGGAAGGATGAAAGTAAACTGAATGCTGTTGAAATGAGATCCCTGAGACGTATGTGTGGTAAAACAATGTATGATCGTGTGAGAAATGTGGATATCCGCAAAGAATGTAAGGCTGATGAAAGCATAATGAGTAAGATTAAGAAAGGGACCCTCAGATGGTTTGGGCATGTAGAGCGAATGAACGAAGGAAGTAGTGTAAGAAGAATATACGACGCGAATGTGAATGGTAGAAGAAGTCGGGGACGCCCGAGGAAGACATGGCACGATCAAGTGAATCAGATACTTGAGTCGGGTCATGTCAAAAGTCAGAATAATAGAAGAGAATGTATGAGACGATGTATGAATGTGAGTGAGGCAAAGAGTGTGTGCCAAGACCGAGTTGTTTGGCGGTCCGTCCTCTCTGCCTACCCCTGCGGGGAAATGGCGTGATGGTTAGTTAGTTAGTCTAAACATTTTGAGTTAGGTGATGATTATTTCATTGATTTTCCAAAGTTAGCAAAGTTTCCAAAGTATACTTTATTGTCTTTTTTTTGCATGCGCTCCACACAGGAGGCCCTAATGAAAATGATTTCCCTCAGGGCCTATGTCATGCTGTATGAAGGTTTTTTTTAGGAAAGAAAGGATAGGAGAGTACTGGGAAGAAAAAGGGTTTAAGGGGTGGGTAGGAATCTGGGGTTGAGTGTGTCCAGATCATCCGCCTCGAAGACCTAGACAAACCTCAGCCCATAGACCCGGGTACCCCTGCTAAATCACCAAACGTAGCGAACCACTTGGGGTGACCTATGGCAGAGGTGTTGGTTATCCAATAAAGGTTCCCGGGCGGCGGTACATTCCCGCCTCCCAATTTGGTGACTTGGCAGCGGTGCCTGGGTTTATGGTGTGGTTTATAATTTATGGTGTTTGTCTAGGTCTTGGTGGCGGATACGTCTGTCTACCTACTGTGTGAGCGAGACTGGTTGAGGGAGGCCTTTTGACCTTTCCAGCCGGACTCCCTTCTCTCACCTCATCATTTTATTTATTTAATATGAAAGTACATATAGTTTTTTTGTGATATTTCACCCTCCATGCTAGGGATGACCCTGTGTTATGGCGGGTGAAGTTCACAGTTTGCGGATATAAATATGGGGTATAGGTTGAAAATTTTCACTAATTGATACTATGCACACAAATTCTTCTACAGTAAGTGAGTTTATGTGGTTAAATTGGATTACAAGAATAAGGTGAAGAAGTTAAAGAATTATTTGAAAAGATTGTTATTACTAGTATATTAAGGAATTATTGATATATACTTCACAGTAATCAGTCTTATACATATAATGCTACTTAGATAGTAAATAAAGAAATATTATGTTTTGCCTGCTCTTAATACTATGCACACAGATCTTCTATAATAAGAAAATGATATACTTATAGTTTGCACTGTTGGAGTCATTGATTCATACATTCGTCTATCCTCGACAAACTGAACCCCAGATTCCTACCTACCTCTCATATATTTTTCCTTTCCATGACTTTCACACCTTCCTATCCTTAAAAGGCCCTCCACCTTCACAAGCATCCCTTTAGATGACTTGACCCTAAGGAGAATTATTATTTTCCTCAGAGTCTCTCGTATGAAGCTTATGTAAAAAATGCTCTTCATGGAGAGATTTTTTTCAACAACCATTGACATAAATTCATGACGAAAGAGAAAGAGGCCTTTTTGGCCTGGAGCTCAGTATGTCAATATTTCAAATAGTCAAATCTTCATGGAATCTTCCTTGAATAATCTACAAATCACAGTCGCATAGATGTATACGCCTACCAGCTGATATTATTAAAAATAGGAGAACTATATATTGCAACTAGCATTAGAAGATTAGTAGTAATAAATTAAATTTAAAATATATTTCTTGGTTCCATGCCAACTCAGAATGAAACCAACTCAGAAACACCTCAGAAAGGTCATTAAAAGATATGAAAAAATAATTTTTAAATATCCCTTGCCATATTTAACCAATTTTTTAAATTTTTTAATCATCACTCTTAATGGCCTTTCTGAGGTGCTTCTGAGTTGGTTTCATTCTGAGTTGGCGAGTCACCATATTTTTTATATCTCTTGTTTCCATTGGACTTCACTATACTTCTTGTCTTGGTAGGTAATATTGTTTTATATTTACACATTGTTGTACACCGTTATTAGACGGTTGGTATGCTTTATTTGTTATTAATAGTATTTGTTGTTTGTTGTGCAGGTAATACCAAAACAAGTGTGCAGTTCACACGCGATAGAAGTGAAGTTCATAAAATTAAAGTAGACAAGAGTGGGGAGGCTACGAAGCACCGCACACGAGGAGACTGAATATTCTATCCATTTCTCTCGCAGGCTAGATCCGGTAGATTTATGTGTTTGTTTCATCGAGTTTCAAAGCACAACGGTGCTAAAGAAGTTTTCACTTCAATAATAACTTGATACTTTATTCTGAGTTCCACCTGCACAAGGTTACGTAGGGATCTTTTTTGTGAAATTAACATTTATCCGACGTCAACACAATGTTGCATGATGTTCTATAAGAAAGCGATAAAACATAAAAGCATTATGTTTTTCGATATTGGTGACAAGTAATCTTTTAGCGAAGCTCGTCCCCAATAGCTTATTGAAATTTATTTCTTTGTGAAAATACACCCGGAATTACGACATAAAATGATGAGAGAGCTTATCTTTGGGATTTCGAAACAATTTCCATGAAATTTGTTTCTGGAGAGGACTAAGACCACATTACGAAAAATAAAATTGGCATCTATCCTAATTTGGAATCGTTATTAAAATAAATATATTTCTATTATTTCATGTTTTTTTTCTTCTTTTTTGTTTCAATTCTACTTATCGTTTCCTTTTTGCTTTCAAAAGGGTGACTTGTGTTTTTTGAAATGTTTATATTGCAACTTGGTTGTAACATTTTAGTTTGTAACGCCTAAACTCCGGTGGGTCAAACCTAAGTGGGTACCTGATAAGTCACCAAGATTAGCCAATCACTTGGGGTGATCTGTAGCAGAGGCGTTGGTTATCCAATAAATAGTATAAAATGTTTAAAGAGTTTTTTTTGTATATTTATTAGGTTAGTAGCTGTTAAGTTACATCGTAATGATATAAGTGGTGTTGAGGAACGAACTTTTTAACCCGTGATACCTGACATTATTTTGAGAAAAAAATGTAAATAAAATTTTGGTTTCCGGTGGCATTTTTTTAGTAGGTGTTGGAGAGTTGGTGGCGGGATAAGAGGTTGGAGGTTACTCGGCTGAGTAACCAGTGAGTAACATGCGGAAAAAAATTATTAGATTTAAAAAAAAAAAAAAAAAATTTTTTTTGAAAGTCTTCGAAAAAGTCATCGCAGACCAAAATTATCAATTATCAATAATACTCCAATAATATCATGAATCACTGGTTAAAGTAACTCAAGTACGTCTCACACCCCGTTTAGACAAAGTAACAAACTAGAAAAATATAAGTTGACCGGTCCGTGGTTGAGTGGGCATCGCGTTTAGGTCCCACCCGGACGTCGCATGTTCTATTCCCCGGCTGGTTAAGACCTCCATCACGACATAAACATTATTTTCCGCTTACTGTGGTGGTATTTGATTGGTAGATGATTTTTAAACATTGTTGGGTTATTCGTAACTCGGTAGTGTTTGTCTTTCTTTTTAACCACTGGAGCGACAGCGCAATTTAAAACTTTTTTCTCTGATTGCTTGAGATTTTTTGGTAATCATTATGAATATTTTTCGCCCACATTAAAAAAAATCATGTCTCCGAATTTTTATATGAAGACAAACTGATTTATAGTTCTATACAGCCAACGAATTCACCTTTTGTCGATTATCACGTATTCGTAGGATTTATTAAAAAAAATATATTATAAAATCGTACACTTCTACTTAATTACTTACAAATAAGGGAACATTGATTAAAACCAAAAAATGTCAATGAATTGAAACAATTAAATTGTGATAAAAACAATACAGTAAAACCTAGGAAACCTTTGTCAAAATACACCACTTTCAATAATGAGACGCATTCAATTGTGCGAAAACCGACCACTTTTGTAACAGGTAGGCACCAGGCACTAGGCACTCTATGTTTATACAATTTGTCACGTGTTTTGGAGAGGCTGTGTTTATTTTCAGGGAGGTGGGTTCCCTAATTGATTTGTGGTGAAACGATAAATTGAAACACGCGACATGGATGGGAAGGTCGGGAAATATTTAGCTTTATGGGCTGCCTTTAATATCCGCCATTTTAATTAGAGAACGATACATTGAATTTGATATTATTTTATCAAACTGCGGTGGAACCTTTCACCGATGATCCACATATTGAAAAAACGTGCATTATTATTAAATTCGAGAGGTGATTGTGGGTACAGCCATTCATTTATTGAACCATTTATTGAATAACCAACACTTCTGCCGTAAATCATTCCAAGTGGTTCTCTAAGTTTGTTGACTTAGCAAGAGTGTTCCGGTTCATCAGGCAAGATGTATTCAGGTACTCGGTAGCGAATACGCCTGTTCACCATCTGCTTTACGGTCCAGATCTGGAGAGGCTGGTTTGGGGAGACCCTTTAATCTTTCCAGGTGGTCTCTCTCAACCTATCGTGTATATAATTATTACAAGCAATAATTGTCAGCCTGAAACACTCATTTACATTGAAAAATCTTCCGAGAAAAGATACTTGCCGCCAACGGGACTTGAACCAATGTCCTTCCGATTGCCGGTCGAATGCTCTGACCACAATGCTATGGGGGCTTATCAAATACCCGCCAAATAATTTTCATTCAACAATTACTGCTTGTTATATTTTTTCCCACCTGAAATCAACCGTGTATACAATTTTGGAGGCGGGTATTGGTACCGCCGTGGTTCGCTACGTTTGGTGACTTGGCAGGTGTGCCCGGGTTCATGAGCTGAGTTTTTTCCAGGTCTTAGCGGCCGAAGCATCTGCCCACCTGCCGTGTGGTGGGTAGAATAGAGAGACTGTTTAAGGGAGGTCCTTTATCCTCTCCAGCCGGAATTTCTCGACCCATCGCCTTGTACAGCGGTTGGAGAGATGTCCGTCACTCCTGGACACACTTAACCCCAGATTTATATCCACCCCTCATACCTATTTCCTTCCCAGAACTTCCTCTCCTTCCTTTCCCTAAAAATCCTCCAAAAAGCATACCCTAAAATGACACAGGCCCTGAGGAAAATAATTTTCCTGAGGACCTCCTGTGTAGAGCTAATGTGATAAAAATCTTCTTACACCGCAGCGAGAGGTATAGATTCATACATCCGTCACTCCTGGACACACTGAGCTCCAAATTCATATTTAATCCTCAAGCTTTTTTCTTTCCCAGAACTTCTTCTCCTAACTTTCCTTAAAATAACCCTCTGCACAGCATCCACCATCCATTAATAATACTGTACCAGCTAAAGAGGGAAATTACTGAGTGGGGTTAAATTTAAAAAAAAAAATAACAAAAAATTAAATTTTTCAATTTGTTTTGGTATTTTTTTACCAATGCCTTATTCACAATTACGAAGAAATTTCCAATAATTGTATTAAAGATGGGTAATAGTTATCTTTCTATGTTTCAACAAAACAAAGATAGTGATTATACAAAGATACCTAAGTATCTGTATTTACCATTTAGATACTTAATACTAAGCGAACACAATTTGGATAAACTAATGCCTTTATTGATTATAACTTTTTGCCAATATTGGTTACAATAACAATAGGCCACTTGCATCACATTTAAAAAAAAAATTCCGGTTTAGGCAAATATTCTAAGACATTCCCTATTTTTTTATCGTATTTTTGAACCATCTTGATTTTTTGAAAATTTCAATCCGAAAAATCAGACCATTTTCTTTAAACCGGAAAGAGTGAAAAAACGCTAATTACATAGCCGAAAATCATTTAAAAAAAAAAAACGTTTTCCACACGAATGGCACAGGAGAATAACGAGGCATACCAAAAATATTACATCTGACAAATATTTTTTTCCTTGATCCATCTTATTGATCATAAATCATTATAATGCACAACGTCTATAATTATTATAATATTTGTTTTTTTTTTAAATCAGAACCATAACCATTATACTTCTAAAACACGTACCGACATCTAAAATGTACGTGGTCTTCATAACATCTGTCAAAAAGTCAAACCAAATGATAAGTTCGCAGAGAACAAACAATAAATCTAGTGAACGTTAAATGTCAAATTCAAAAATTCGCCTGAAATAAAAGTGAAGGCGTATAAAAAAAATAAATCAGTTTTACAATATTAATAGGGACATTTTCGGAGCCGGGACATTTTCATGTAGTGACGTCACGAGCCCTAATAATGGATTTATAAAATAAAAAAAATAAAAAACTGCACATTTCTAAAAATTTTTACTAATATTTTCGTAATCGTTATGAAATCCATGCAAGTGGCCTATTCAAGCCATGAAATACCAAAACAGATTATGATTACTCAACATTTTTACTAAGAAAACTTTGTAATTTACAAGTTTTCGTTTACTTACGAATTTTTTTATTTATTTGTTTATTTTATTTTAGTTTTTTTGTACATTTAAGTTTATAAATTACTTATCATTTATAACTTGGATAATAATATTTTATTCGATGCTTAATGCGGGTCTTACAATCTATTCTGAATTTGTAAAATGGTATATTTTCTTAGTATTTGATCTCTTTGTAAAAGAAACAGTTTTGTATGTTAGCTTTTTGGTAGTCCTTTTTGGTAGTCTGATTTCGTTACATTATGAAAAGTGGTGAAATACGTTTCAAATAAACAAATAAAAAAATTAAAAAACACAGCGTGCAATTCACACGCGATAGAAATGAAATCTTCAGAAAACTAAAGTAGACAAGAGTTGGAAGGCTACGAAGCTATCTCATTCTTTCGAAGGCTAATACCTATACATGTATTATTATGTGTTTGTCTTTTTTTAGTGTCGCTTTTTTCCGTTTCATCGAGATTCAAATCACAACGGTGCTAAAGAAGTTTTCACTTTAAAAAAAACTTTCTGTGTTTAAAAATTCCCATATGGATATTATTTTGACGGCCGTCGTGGTCGACGGTTAAGACTGTCGACTCGTAGTCCAAGGGACGCGGGTTTGAACGCAGCGTACACCAATAAATTTTATTTGATAAATTTGTTTTATTTCACAATTAATTGGAGTGGAAGATACACTTGGTATGGCCCTGGTGTAAGACCACCATTCAGAATCGAAACGTTGGTTGCTTGAAATGGCTTTGGACGTGTTTGGTGACTAGATCTGAATAGCCAGATTCTTCCCTACCTCCTATTCTCCATCTTATTCCCCTCCCCACTACCTTCAGCCTCACAACATACCACCAATTGGGGGATGCCATAGTCTCACTGGCTCCAGACGGGAGCAGCTGAGACTCTTGTGAGGCATCCACAGCGGTAAAATACATTCAAATAAATCAATAAAAATCATCAATTGCTGTTAGTATTAATAAGTAAACGGAGCTATTTAAAATGAAAATTTAAAATTAGTTAAATTACGAAGTTCGTAAATGTAAATATAAAACGAAATATACAAAATTTTAATTTGAAAAATAATCGGAATTAGCAAGCAAATATTTCTAAGAAGCAAGATAAGACATTTATATGATTTATGTGTAAGCTTAGCATCTGGGAAAAATATTGAATATAAAAATCTATTTATTCTTTATCCTTGACGAACAGCTTAGTAATTTGTCTTTGAAATTTTGTGAAATTCTTTGAAGAAATAAACGAGAGTTTTGAGTAAATACCTACTTCAGTTTTTTAGAGTGACATTCTATTGACATTTACAAAATCTTATTTTATAATCTTCATAACCGTCGTATATTTATAAAATTGTATCAAGCTATCTGCGACTGATAGAAAATAAAATTCCTTTCAAATTCGAGATATTATAATTACCGTGACGATTCACGGTTACGGTACCGTGACGGAAAAAAAGACAATAAACATACGTTCCTTACGCTGTAATGCTGCAGCTCTTTCTTACACATTAAATAATGGCGAGAAAAATACATGCGACTGTTTCCTCCAAAGTTCTATTTTTTTGAGACGGGATTGCATTTAAATTTCGTTATACGTGTGTAGGAGATTTATGATAATGATTGAATGTTTGTATGATTGTATGAAACTTGGGAGGCTTGAATGGGTACCGCCGCCCCGGGAACCTTTATTGGATAACCAACACCTCTGCCATAGGTCACCCCAAGTGGTTCGCTACGTTTGGTGATTTAGCAGGGGTTCCCGGGTTCGTGGGGAGGAGGATGACCAGGACACACTGAACCCCGGATTCCTACCCACACCTTAAACCCTTTTCCTTCCCAGAACTCTCCTATCCGCCCTTTACTTAAAAAAACCCTCCACACAGCATCCCCAAAGATGACATAGGCCCTGAGGGAAATTATTTTCCTCAGGGCCTCCTGTGTGGAGCTCATGTAAAAAAAATATTTTCGAATGTTGTTATTTAGTGTGTAAGAAAGAGCTACAGCATTATATGTTTAAGAACGAAAGCAAAACCACCAGCTCATCGACATTTGACGTTTTTAATTTTTGGAATTCACTCACACTTCAATATTATCCTTGTAAATATATTCCACACTTTCAAAATTATCGCCAAGGCTAGTAGTATTGTAGGGGTCTGCGGAGACGCCACGATGCGGTGTGTGAGAGAGAAATTATTAATTTTATCATGTCTATATTTTTACGGTGCCCTTGAGGTGATTTTTCACAAAAACCGCACTAAACAAATCAGCCAAACACTATTAATTTTCATAAAATTGACACAAATTATCTAAATATCGTACAATTTACCTTTCAATGTCAAATTATTCACACAAAAATCTAAAATTTAAAAGAAAATAAGATATTTTACACAAAACCCAGATACTTTGAATAAAAATCACATTTAACACAAAAGTCAGCATGTAATTGATTTTTCGTCCACTTGTACCTTCCGTGGGTTTCGATCTCCGCATTTGTGGTTTATAAGCTCGATTAGCCCAATTAAGTGGCGACGGTTTGTGTGATTGATACAATGAAAAAAAAAATACAAAAGGGTTTTTCTTTCCTCCGGCCGGTCTACCCTGATTGTTGGTAAAAACGAGTGCTGTAATTTAAATTGACATGGGTGTTTTATTCGGCCCGGCCGCACCCTTTAATTAAAAACCTGAAATGGTTAACGACAAAATAGACCCATTGAATTAAAATAAATAATCTAAAAAAAGTCTCGCATACATTTTTTAACCCTTCTATAATTGGGCGTAAAAACATATTCGAAAACTAAAAATTGTTTTTGAAAGGTGATGGAATACGTAATAGGTACGGTAATTCATTAATACAAAAAAAAAGTTTTAAAAATGGCTCACCTTACTTTTTTCTATTGAAAATTACTGATAATGAAAAAAAACAGATACCTACATATTTTTTTAGGTAAATGTATTATAAACGTTATTATCACCTCAAGTTTTTGTCGTTTCGTGTCGTTGAAATTTTATACATTTTTCTCAAATGTCTATCGGAAACTTTGGTTTCATAGAGGTGCACATTAAAAAATTTCTAAAGTAAAATTTTTAATATAAAGCGTGGAGTGTTTTCTTTCTCACACCGTTTATGTCATATTTCTCACAGTGGCAGTAAGGGAGATAGAACGATTTTTATGAGATCAATGTTAGCTGGAACAAATTGGGTCTCCTATGATTATACGGGTTTGGCTGTAATATTTTACAATGTAAATTTGGTAAGGCTCTCAAACTACTTATCAAGCGGAAGGTTACTTGTTAATCCCAAAGGAAATAACAATTCTAATGAACTACATTTTCTTCACAGTTCTACCCATTTTTTTACTTTACTTTTTTTACTTTACGGTGGTAAAGTACTACTACATTCATCTGTCATGCAACATTTCAATATCGGATAGTGAAATTACTATCAAAAAATGCAATTAAGTACAGTGTAAGCGCTTTTGTTCGATTAACGGGACAATAAAATATAGCCTCGAAGATTATACGTAAAATAAGATAATATTTAAACTATAACTCCTACGATGGACACACGAACTCGCCCTTCATACCCTTAATTTGCGTTTTACATTAATTTCAAAACATACGTTCACTTTTATTCATAAATCTTCGATCTACTTTCATTACACTAAGTAACTGAGGCAACCTTCATACCAGCTGAGTTCCAATCAAATTAATTAGTCACATTTTTTTAAAAGTATTTTTTAAGATTTTTTTATTACAAGGTGTTCTTTATTAAGAACATTTTAACAGAGTGATAAAAAAATACACAGACATTGATTGATAGATGCCAAATAATAGTAATATCATCAAACCATTTGCAAAATGTTCTCATATGCGTTGAGTAGGTATCCGGTACAAAAATAAATAACGATTCTATACCACTATTGCAGACCTGTGAATGATTACGGGATATTAAACTTAATTTTTTTTCAATCGTTACCACACAGGAGGCCACGAGGGTAATAAATTTCCCCTTATTACCTATGTCATCTGTGGTGAAACTGTGTGAAGGCTCTTTCAAAGGAAAAGAAGAAGTTCTTGAAAGGATAAGGTACTAGGGGTGGGTAGAAATAGGAGGGTTGGTGGGTTCAGTAGTGACGGACGTATGAATCCATCCCTCTCACCGCGGTGCAAGGCGATGAGTCCATAGAATCTGGAGTGACCAAAAGGTTTCCTTAAACCAGTCTCGCTCGATCCGGCCTGCTTCAGAGTAAGTAAGCAGACGCATTTGCCGCCAAGACCTCACCCAGGCAATACCTCATCCACCTCAAAAAATACCAGGCTCACTTGGTACACTAAACACAGCGAACCACTTGGAGTATTCTATGGCAGAGGTGCTGGATATCCAAAAAAGGTTCCCGGGACGTCAATACCCACACCAGCCTCCCAAATTAATCCATTTATGTAGTCAGAAAAAAGTTCAGAAAGTATCTAACGAAAAAACAAAACCCGTTGGGACACACCAGTGATCTTCCATACATTATAAGTTTGATAAGGTCAAGGATGATTCTATGATTGAATACACATATTCCATCATTTCTGCGATCTAATGGATTTTGTTGTAGGTCAGCTGTCCAAAAATTTGAAGCTGATAAAATTACCAAATATACCTCCACCAAGTAAACCTTTGGGATTTAAATGCTTCTAAATTTTTCTTTCACTAATTTATCCCGGATATTTTTTACTATGTGTTACAAAAGTTCATTATTAAATTATACTTAAGGCAAATAACTAGAGGATAAAGGTTAATATTACTACCGGGACTTAATCACTGTGACCTTCATCTAACAAGGCGAATGGTTTAATTTATTGAGCCTACCATAAGGAACTCCAGTCCAATTTTTATTTATTTTTTAAATTAATAATGACCTCCTAACTTTAAAAACTGCGTATTTAGTTTTATTTTTAGAGATAGTTTTAATAGTTAAAATAACTGTCAAAGTTTTAATTTTTCAAGTTCCCCCGAAAACCACTGTATGTATGGTGAATTAAGTGACGTCACAATCACCAATAGTTTTTTTCAACAGGTCTTGTCATTTTGTATGACAGTTATAATATGGAAGAAGCTATGAAACTATTCAATAAGTAAAAACATTATTTAGGTGGAATTATTAATTTATTATATTCTTCAATATTATTACGGTAAGGTGGTATAAAAATTAGTTGAAATTATTTTTTTTTAGCTTTACGAATCGAAATTAATATTATGGAAACTGAGCATCGCCTGCACATACAGCGCCGAATCTTGGAGGATTGGCCGCAGCCACTACACGATCGGTGTGGAGTAGCATTACGATTTTTTTTGTAAAATTTAAAGTTTTTGAATATTTTAAATAATAGAGATACCTTTATTTTTGATGCTGAATTATTTAGGTCTTAATAATGTTTCAATAATCACAATAACTAAATCTCTATAAACAGTATGTAAATAAAAGAATAACATGAAATGTTGTTAATACCGATGGCTTGTGTCATAAATCAAAATCAAAATCATTTATTGTACAAAATTTTAATACATTTATTACATTTCAATACAATGACTGGAAAATTATGGTGAGCAGTGACGTCAGCACTAAACATTTAACAATACCAACTTGACAGTATGTTTTAATGACACGATTAAAAATTGACCTTTTAATAAAAAAATTTAAACTCTTCGTTTAATATTATTTAATAAAACTTATTCAGAATCGGCGTTTATTGGTCTATAGTCTACATGAACATATTTTTTAAGGCAATAAGATTTTTCACCGGAATTCCTTATTGCAACCTTTAGGCCAGTCACTCTTGCTATCCCATTAAACATATATATGATAATAACTAGCAGTTCAGTGATTAGAAGAGCTCGCGTCCAAAAATAGTGTTTTTGATTTTCTCGAAATTAATAAATCAAAAGCCATAAAATTTGTAAGAAAGTTCGTTAATACCTGCTTAAATAGTTATAATATATTAATTAATAAAACAGAGAAGACTTCGGTGAATGGGTTGAATGTGGAGAGAATGACCGAGCAACAAGCACCATAGTTCCTGCTAAACACAAGACCGACAGGGCGAAGGAGCCTGAGAATGCCAAGATTAAGATGGAGCGACAACGTCCTAAAAGACATATCTACCTTGGAGCTTCTAAACTGGAGGGAGCTGGCACAAAACCAAGATGAGTGGAGGAAGACTTTTGAGGAGACCAAGACCCACAAGGGGTTGCAGAGCCAAGAGTGATGATGGTGATGAATTTATTATCAACCATATATAATTTGTCCAAATCCAAATTCACTATCTCAGTTATAATTCTATTTCAAAGTTTCAGGTAGGCACCATTACATTGAAAAAATGCAAATAAAAAAGTCCAAAGTTACTTGAAAATTTTCCATTTGAAAAAATTATATTTACTAAATTATAATTACTTGATATGAAAACGGAACCTACAAACAAATTTATAGACCGATGAAATGCAAAACGGCAGAGTTAAAACAGGACTTCGATATCCGCAATCAATTAAATACCAAACCTCTTTATCCTTGTTCCTCTTAACAAAAAAACTTCATCATACATTATTCTCCTGACGCTGTCGTGTTTCAAACTTTGTCAAATTTGTTTAATATTGCCTTTTTCTTTTCGTTGGCATTTGATCGGTACTCGTTAAAGGTCGATTCTCGGTATGTGTTTCGGCTTTTGAACAATAGCCGCGAACAAAAATGGTTATGCGGTTAGGGTGATCTCAGTTTAGAGTATTTTAATGTTAACTATTGAAAAATAATTGATTTTATGGCGACGTCAATATGAGAGGAGTTCAAATTAGGCCTTAGAATAACCAAAAATGAATAAATATTAGATACTAGCTGACTCACAGCAAGCGTTGCAATGCCATATTCAATGAAATAAATTGTTTCTCCCTGCATGTTGTTTCCCATAAAAAACTCCATAGACAATTCTTTTGTTACAAAAAAAACAGCTGCCTGCTAAATTCACATTCATCAAACGCCCGAACTGTCAAACGTGCGAAGTTAAAATAGTCGTTAAGTTTTCTGAAATTATCCAGTTTTCTGCTCAATTTTCTTATTTTTTCTTTCCGTAAGAACCTTCCACAAAGTATTAGAAAATGTTACAAAAAAGATGAATGAAATAGATAAAGTCGCTCTGAAGTTATGGCGTGACCAAAGGAAAAAGGGATTCATTTTATAAATATATATAGATTTTTGCGCCTCAGCTGGCGACCTTCCTATTCAAAAACCATGATAATAGTATAATATATACAGCCATTAATAATAAAAATTGGATAATTTGTAGAGCGCCGTTTTTCTGAAAACAGACCTCAAGGACGCTATAGGTACTATTACGCAATTAAGTACACCGGATTAGTAGGGTACTTTCTAAGCTGTGCTCTTCCTCCTACCCATTTTTCACCCCTCCCATTTCCTACCGCTCCATAATGTTAAGGTCGGTACACCAATTGAAGTACTGCCTTATTAGTATATTAGTGTGTGTAATGTAATTTATTTCATTGCGACTTGTTCAATTAAAGATATATACATTTAGGAAGCAAAACAAACTCTTTTTTTTGGTTTGTTCATTTAGATAGTACACAGAAGGTATATTACGTTACAAATCTTCAGATTTTATGTCCAGGTTAAATCTTCCCCACAGGAAAAACTAAACCCTTTCACACACTTTTCCACAAATGATAATTTAGTCAATTCACCCTATGCATTTGCACTATATAAGTATAATGAATACAAAACAATACAAGAACAACATATCAACCAGAGACCAAATAGGAACATAATTCACCGACTCCAGATATTTTCATATCAGAGGGTTCGGCTCGGTAGAACTCCTAATTGGACCTATAAATCTTACTGATCCCTCAATATATATATTTTTTTAAGTTGCATTAATTTATACATGGTTATTTTATTTTTTTTATTTTTTGGCTCGCCAACAGGATATATCACATTATAATTATTCCGTTAATTTACATTTTCAATATGGTTATAGCGATGATTCCAATTATAGGTGAGCACGCCATTCATCTCAACATTCTTAGAATTACTATTAGTGTTGTAATACGTAATAATAAATTAAATTACAAGTAGGAACATAAAACAAGGAGTATATGCGAATGTGTGCACAATTTACACATATATATGCATACATGTACATACACACACGCACACACGTATATATTTAAAAAGATATTATAGAGCCAATGCATAAGTAGGTATGTAAATGATTCAATAATTACAAAGTGAGGAGATCATCAGGTAAATGCAAGTATAAGTTCCTTTTGAAGGTAGTGATTGAATTAGAAAATATATCCAAGACTTCATGGTCGCAGTATTTATTGTATAATCGATGGTGAAAATACATTCAGGAAGTAAAATATACGTCGTCCGCGATAACAATATTAGCAATAATTATTGCACGACGTCGCAAATCACAAACATCCCCCAATGAGATAGTTCGAGAGCAGTAATCCGGGGCTGACCAAAAGTGGCTAACTAACTTTGCTAATTGGATCGACTTGCTTAATCCGCACTCATACGTATTTACCTAAGCGGGTAGTTTTAGATCACGGGTGAAATGCTTTAGTATCTGGATTAGTTCCAACTTTTCATTCGGCTGTAGTTTTAGTAAATTAACACTGCGATCAGCTTAATTGGAATATTTGATCGCTGTAGTTTAACATGGGGCTGTTGATGATTTTACATTTCGAGAGGTCACAAGGCATGGCTAATGTTTAAAGATCACGTATTCTAAATCAATAGAGAGTTCCGTTAATTTTCCGATAGCTTTATCAACTAAAAGGCGACTGCTGAAAAAGCTCCAAACAGCCGGAATAAGAAAAGTGAAATAGGCTTTAAATATTAGGTCGAACAGATCAAATGAATTAATACAGTTCGCTGACGCATACGAATCAGATACAAATCAACTGCGAAAAGGCAAATGAAATAACCCCGCTTTCCTGTGAATCTCACTTCTTTGCCTTGATACGATTTGTGTGGTAAAATGCGCATCCCGTCGAAAATAAATAAGTCAAACTTCATGGCAGAGTGATGGGTTGGGGAAACATGTTCAAGTTTATTTATTTTTTTAATATTTTTAAAAATTTAAATATACACGGTACATTATGTTATAAGTAAAAAGGTAGATTAAAATAAGCATGATTAAAATACCTGCTACGTGAATGTCTATAGAATATTTTATTCATTTGGCCTGAAATGAAAATGGTTCTTATTCTTAACTAATGAATATAAAATATGACTAACTAGCTGGTTCTCGGCATGCGTTGCAATGCCATATTCAAAATAATAAATTGTTTCTCCCTGCACGTCCTTTCCCGTGCGCCCTCGTTCCCCTCCCGCATCCTTTTCGTATAATATTAATTTTTGTAGATTATAAGAACAATCAATCAAATCCGGTACCTAACGTAGGTACCTATTTAAAACATTTGTAGTTTAAAAAATCAATAGAAAATTCTTTTGTTACAAAAAAAAACAGCTGTCTGCTAAATTCAATTTCTTCAAATGCGCGAACTGTCAAACGTGCGAAGTTAAAATAGACGTTATGTTTTCTGAAATTATCCAATTTTTTGTGCAATTTTCTTAATTTTTCTTTCCGTAAGAACCTTGTAAAAAGTATTGGAAAATTAAAAAAAAAAATAATGAAATAGGTAAAATCGTTCTGAAGTTATGGCGTGACCAGGGGAAACAGGGATTCATTTTTATATATATAGATAGATAATAGATAATGAAAGAAACGAAATGTGTGTGATTGAATGAGAAATTTGTATTTTTTTAATTTTTTTTTTATTGAAAGAATAAATAATACATATAATCAACAAACAAGACCTGCTAAGCTAATTAAATTGGCTTGTCAACAGGTGCTTATATTAAAAATAATAACTAAAAAGTTACTCATACATTTTTTAAATTTAAAATTTACATCTTATATCTACAGATTCAACATTTTTTCATACATATCAATATCAATATAAATATGTTTTTTTCCGATAGCCAATTTTTCACCATATATTTAATCGTATTCATAGAATTACATTGCTTTATAGTGTCAGGTAATAAATTAAATATCTTCGGTATGATGTATTCAAACTAGTCCTGGGTCGATCGATTGTTTTATACGACCCGGTTCGCTCACGACCCACTGGCGTCACGAGCGGGTCGCGAAGACCCGCTCTTTTCGCGACACAAAATACGAAACTCGATTACTCATCACCAAGTTACTTTCTACGGTCGCGCCGCGCGGTAGACGCTCGCCGCCCAGACCGGTCAAGTCATACGCGACACGAAACCCATGTTATAATTGTGTGAACGTTCTCTCATATCTTACACCTGTAACTAGTAATGTCATGTCCCAGAAATAAATTTAAAAAATACATGCTTCAGGGGTTAAAAAAACAATGTTTTATCATGTTTTGGAGGATATAAAAACCTTGTAAAAAACATGTTGTTCTAAAGCTTTTATTGAGAATTATAAGTAAATTAGCTGTAAGCTGTAATGCTTTATTATAATTTATTTTTATTAAGGTCAGACGTTTTACACTTTTACCAGTTTATAGTTTCTATTACAATGCACAATTACATTCACACCCACACGAAAAATTAAAATTTTTTATGGAAACAGCACTTAGCACTTTGATTAACAATACCAAGATACGCTCTTATTAAAAACGTCTCCGTGTCTAGTCGAATATTCAAAAATCGAATCTACTAAACAATCCCGCTATGACGTGACACACGGGCAGGAAGCAGGAAGCAGGATACTGTTACGTCACGCACGTGTGTGCGTTGATCGGCAATCGGCGACCGAGTGTGTCGCAGTTGCAGTTCGAGAGTTCCGGGAGCTGACACGTCTCGCCACTCGCCACATGGGCACCCGGCGATCGGTCCGTGAGTCACGAGTCACAGGGTGCAGGAATGTGTCGTAGTTGGTAGGTTGCGGGAGTGTGTCGCGGTTCACGGGTCCCGGAAGACCCGGGTGCTGACGAATAAATAACCCGCTCGCTCTTTGGTGGCTCGTGAGCGGTTTTCGACGATCAGGTCTTTCACGATCGACCCAGGACTAATTCAAACGTTCTCTGTCCGTACTTATTGTTAAATTTCGGAACTATTAACCCGTCGTTGCGCGTGAATCTAGTGCTGTATTTATTTTCTAATTTCTCTTTATGCTGCGGGGTAAATATATGCTGAATTATAATTTTGTGCCATAGTATTGCCTTAACCCGTCTGCTTGGTTCAATATATTTGCACCTCACAAATCGGAAGCCTGGATTTTGCGCGTAAATTCTAAAACCGTCATTTTGGATTGAGATTGTAAAATATCTATGCAAGATAACTTTCATATCTCAAAGACAATAAGAAGCATTATTTCGTTCTCTTTCTGGTTAAAAGAAAAATACATATGTTTGCATGAGAAGAAGAGAGATATTGAAGCTATATAGCTTTTAAAATGTAAGGTCGCTCGGGACGTTTTTGGTCTTATGAAAGTATAACGCGATTACGTGTTTTGGGATGTATTTATTCCTAAACAAGCAAATGGGTTAACAGGTAAAATTTTGGCACTCTGAAATAGCAACGGTGTATCATGTCTCTGTTTGAAAATATTAGGGACGACTTATAATTTTACAATTGCTTTTTGCACAACTTGGACTTGTTTCAGATTGGTTATAGTAGTATTTCCCCATATTGTTAATCCATATCTTATAATAGATTCTGCCAGTGACATATACATTATTTTAAGTGTTTCAGTTGATAGGAAAAAAAATTATATGTACAATCTGCCTGCAATTGATCTGAGTCTTTTACAGGTTTTTTTTAATATGTTTGTCCCATTTAAAAAAACAATCTACTGTAACACCAAGATACACGTATTCCGTAACTAATTCTAAGCTTTCACATTTACAATTAGTTGGAATATTTTTATGTATGGATGGATTTTATGAATCAATTAAAATTATGAGAAATAATATAAGAATTAAATTGAAATTTGGCATTAGGTATGCATTACTTTGTTTTTTTTTTTAGTATTTATTAATAGTCCTGCATCATGTGACCATTTACAACTAAAGTCAATTGGCATGAGTTCAATTGCAAGTTTTAGATCTTTATGTGATACGACCAATTCTGTATCATCTGCGAATACAAAATTTTTAACAAAAGAGAAAAGTTTTTTCATTATAGTTAGATAAATTATATATAGTGTAGGTCTCAATATGGAACCTTGTGGAAATCCTGCAGATAATTTTTTAATAATTTAATTTAACGAATACAACCCAGACGCTATTATGATGACCTAGAATTTCCGTCCCAAAATCAGTGAAACATTCATACCACCAGAGAACACCGAAAAGTTTTTATCGCTTCAGGAAATATTACGTATATTACGATTCCATTATCAGCTCAGGCGAGGTAGGGCAGTATTTTTTATGTGTTTGCATTGTACATAGATAAATAAAAATTACTATATTACTGACCGGTTAGTGGCTGAGTTGGCATCGCACCTGGGTCCCACCAGGTCCTCTCCTATCACATCAGTAGTGTTAAGTTCTCCATCACAACACAAGTAACATTTTCCGCTTACTGTGGTGGTAGTAGGAGATATTCAAATATTGCCAAGGTTTTCGTAACCCGGGAATGTCAGTCTTTCTTTAAAATATATATATATATATATATATATATACACATGACCGGTCAGTGGTTGAGTGGGCATAGCGCTTGGGTCCCACCCGGGCGTTGCGTGTTCGATTCCTTGGCTACAAGCAACATTTTCGGCTTTCTGTGGTGGTAGTAGGATATTTTCAAACATTGTTGGGTTGTTCGTAACCCGGGAATGTTTGTCTTTCTTTTTAAAAAAAATATATTTATTTATATATATATATATAAAAATTATATCAATTTTTATTTATCTACATTGTATATCTAATTTTAGTAACTCTTATGTTATTCTAGCTCTTTGTAAACTTGTTATCATGCTACTTATATAAGTTTATTTTTTTCTTAGTTTAAATTATATAATTTCTTTGTCATATTTCATAAAGGCACTTCTCCCAAATTCATATTCAAGTTTTTTCTTAATTGAGTTGGGTAGTTTTGTTAACAAGGAATTACTTTAGTGTAATTTGTTTTAAGAACCATATGTTTTCATAAATGAAAACAAATCACATTGTAAACACCACTAATTAAACGAAATTATCAACATGTTACAAAACCAAAGGTTTCTTTGTCAGGATAAGGAAATATCATAGATTCATTGAGACATAGAATTTTAAAGGCGTGTATGAGTATATATTATAAACTAGTACTCCTTGTTTATTAGATAACCAACACCTCTGCCATAGGTTTCCCCAAGTGATTCGCTACGTTTAGTGACTTGGCTGGGGTGCCCGGGTTCATAGGGTGCGGTGTCACTGTGTCATGCTCTTGATGGCGAATGCGCCTTTCCACCAGCTGCATGGTGGGCTATATCGGTAGAGGCCAGTTTAAAGAGACCTTTTGCCCTCTCCAGCTGGTTTCTCTCGACCCACAGGTAACGAGAGGGCCTGATTCACACGCCCACTAGCTGCATGGTGGGCTATATCGGTAGAGGCCAGTTTGAAGAGACTTTTGCCCTCTCCAGCTGGTTTCTCTCGACCCACAGGTAACGAGAGGGCCTGATTCACACGCCCACTAGCTGCATGGTGGGCTATATCGGTAGAGGCCAGTTTGAAGAGACTTTTGCCCTCTCCAGCTGGTTTCTCTCGACTCATAGGTAACGAGAGGGCCTGATTCACACGTCCGACTTCCCTGGATACACTGATGCCTTCATTCTATCCACCCGCCGTACTTTTTCCATTCCAGAACTTCTACTTCATTTCCTTAAAAGGAGATTCCACATATCATCACCAGTGTAAACCTATTGCTCTTTACAAACGGAGAAACATTTCTGACGTACTGTTTCTATACAAGATTGTGAACTGCCTTATTGACTCACCAGATCTATTAGAAAGGATTGCATTTCGTTGCCCCGAACGCAATACCAGGTCGAATACCCTATTTTTTATACAGCATTTCAAATCGAAATATGCACAAAATTCTTTGCTCGGGCGTATCTTCAAATCTTACAACGCCCTAAGAGATATCGATATTTTCCACTGCTCTCTTAAAACGTTTAAAACTAAATTAACCTTACAATGTACTTAAACCAAAACGATTATTTCTTTGTTATTTCTTCATTGTTTATTTTTTCTTTTGACTCACTTTTTACTAATACTATATTATAATATTATTACTATCTACTTGCTTTCTAATCAGTAACCATTTCCTTTTTTTTAAATCATTAATGGAACTTCACTGGTTTATACTATATTCAATATAAAATGTAAAATGAATGTATTTACAACTGTATGTTTCCTAAATAAACTTAAATAAAAAAATATCATCTTTAAAGGTGATACAGGTTCTGAGTGACATTATTTCCCAGAGCTAATAAAAAAAAGGTTTTTTTTTATTTATTTTTTTTTTAAATTTTTTTATTCACTGAAACATTTATTATAATTACAATTGTACAACATTATATAACAATATTTCAATCTCTCTCCTAATAAAGCAGTTGCTTGTGTTTAGGAGAGGACAACTAAATACTTTTACATCTAAGTATATAAATTAAAAATATTATTACAAAAACTAATTAATTAGTTTATAGTAATTTTATAGAAAATACGATACATGTCATAAAATTATTGGTTAGTTAATAAATGATTCAAAGGATTGATAAAGCAAAACATATTTCTAAACAATAATCAAAGTTATGAGGTGGTACTAGAGTATTTCAATTTAATTTTTTTTTTATATGTGTCGTAGTTTTCATCCGATCGTATATCTAGGGGTAATTTGTTGGATAATTTTAAACCCTTGAATGTATAGTGATGTTGTGCTGTTGTAGTTCGTACTAATGGTACGGTTAATCCTCTAACAGATATGATTCTTTTACTAATATTTAATTGTGGTATAGTATTTTTATTAAAGAAATCTTTATTTAATTGTAGGAGTGCAATTTTGACATAGATTTTTGTTAGTGGGGGAACCGGGAAATCTTGGAAAACATTTATTGTTGGGTAGTAATAGGGCTTTTTTAAGATGATTTTTATAAATATTTTTTGAATTGTTTCCAGTGGAAGTAAGGAAGATTTATATGCACCCCCCCCAAGCTATGATTCCATATTGTAGTACAGAGTGCGTAATAAATATCTTTTAGTAATTTTAATGTTACAGTATTTCTAAGTCTAAAAAATATATAGATCAGTTTGCTCATTCTGTCTACTGTGGAATTTATTTGACTTTTCCATTTGATGTTACTATCGATAATTATTCCAAGATATTTTATTTCTTCTTTACTAAAGATGCGTTCTAACCCGTGCTCAGATGATAAATTCTCACGCAGAAAATTTAACGTCTATCTGTAATTTTTCCATATTAAGGATAAGTTATGTAATCACAGACACTCGTCCGATAGGTACGTTATGATGTTGTGATGAATTGCATTGATCAACAGTGAAAATTAGGAAATATCGTAGCTTCCCACTTTAATTTAAAAAGAAAATATCAATTACTTATAAAACGGACACGTCTACGACATCTATCGGATTAGAGTAAAGTGAATTCATATTTACGGTAGGGATCTATAATTAGACAAAGTGAGACGAGTATTGATAAAAAAATCACAGATGGTATCAACTAATAATCAAAGACAGGGACTCCCCAATATACTTAGCCCGTGATATATTGACAGCCAATTGAATTGCAGCAAAAGCGATTAAAAACCAATTCAGCCTATCAACGGGAAGAGGGCCGAACCCATTTTAGAACAAAGGAACGACCTTTGGACTTAGCAATTAGGGATGTAATTAATGAGTTGACGTTCCCACCAAACCGAGAGGTGAATAAACTCCATGGGAAGAAATAATCTGTTCAGGGACAAAAGAACGATGACCCCAAGAAATGTTATCATTAACCGGTACGTTCCAGGGATCAGAAACCCTAGTTCTCGAACGCATTAAAGCATATAAGGTGCGGAAAAAAAGATACACGTAAACACGATGCAAAAGTTTAAGTGAAAGATTGCAAAGCAAGTGACGAAAACGTATTGTAAGATGTTAGGGAGATTTCCATCTATAATACGATTGTTTGTGACGACCGGAGATGATCGATTCGAGGGAAAACGTGCTAAAGGAAATGGAAATGTTGAAAAACAATGGAAAATTATTGTTATCAATTCTAGACGGAGCTAGGATATTACGATGAAAGATTTAGGGAGGAAACGTCAAAAAAAAATGAGAGTTTTAAAGGATAGGCGAGGGTATATTTCAGATGTCTAGAGCAGTAACAAGTGTTAGAGAAGAAATAGAGTGCAGTACGGAGGGGAGTGGAAAATGCTGAAAACATTGCGATAGAAAAACTCAGGAAAAGGAGTCATTTTACGTAATTAAAATGGAGTTTATAGAGTAACATAGTACGCGATTGCAGATAAAAAATGAGGCATTACAATGGTTGTCGATTTCAGATGTATTTTGTTGTGATAAACAAGGAATATTCGAACATGAAAATTGTTTATATAAGGGCAATTAGTCGTTAAAAAGGTAATAAAAATTATCATGGGTCTTATGAAATATTTACGTTAGAGAATTCTCATAAAAGTTAACGACACTGAAATAAAAAAGGATTTATTGCCAGGTGGGTACAGGAACTAATGTATACAACTGTCAAGACATATGGTTTATGGGATTTTTCGTAAGAACGGGACAAAATTTGGGGGACGATCTCTATGAAGCAATAAAAATGACAGGAATTTAAGGGCCGAAGTGGGGGTATCCCCTATAAAGATGTTAAAAAATGATATATTTATTAATAACAAATAGAAAATGAAATTTTCCAAGAGGCAGCAAACATCAAAAAACGATATGGTTATATCAGGGAAGTACGGGGAAGTGAGGGGAAAGGAGATACGACAGAGAAAAACAAAGGAAATCTTAGATTAACAGTGAATAAAATAAATACGGCTTGAAATATAAAAACCTATAGAGATATGAACAATAGCGTAAGAATAAATAAGGAAATTCATGGAAAGAGTGTCGTGAATAAAAGAAAATTCGAGAAAGAATGGAAAATTCAAATATACGACGTAAATAGAGAAAATTCGGTTTTAAATGGAAAGGTTCATATAGAATACAGAAAAACTCGTGGAAAAATAATAAAATAAAAATGAACAATTTGCGAGAAAGACTTCGACATGAAGATATCTCTGATAGGCGAATTTGGGGACAGATTTGGAACATATGGTAGGTGCCGTACGCACGGACATGTTACGGAATAGATGAAAATAGAACTTTAAAATTATTAAATTCAAGCTAATTTTGTATGAACAACAGGACAAAGGAAGTTGGGCCATTAAACATGGATCTTACTAAATCCGGATCTTGTAAGTATGGAAGTACGAGACAGAATTTAATGTATCAAACGCAAAACGTACAAAGAGACCGCATTCGACAATAATGGAGAGGTTTCAAGAAATTACGAGTTGATAGTAATTAGATTGGTTTATTATAGGAGATTCAGATACGATCTTTTGGACCTGAGAGGGGTATAAAAGTCTAGACAAATGCCAGTTGAGGACAGTCTACGTCGTGGTCGAAAAGGTTGTAACTTCGCGGAACGTGACGAAACGGTGGGTGACTTAAAGTGGAAAAATTCTAAGTGATAATTATTTTGATACTTAGAAAAATTTCACATTCTAGTCAGTGATATACAGGAAAAAATACTTTGCAGTTAGAATCAGTGAAAAATAAAAATAAAGCCAACGCATTAATTACTTGTGAAAAATAAAAGTGCTCGTGATAAATACAATTTGTTTTAGTGGAAAATTCGGATTTTATAATCACTTAATATCGTATTTTTAAACTTAGAAATTTCGCGTTTAATATTAGTGCAATAAATAACTGAAGTGATGTGATAATTTAGCGTGAAGAAGTTATAATTAAATACGTGTGTTCAATCTAAGTGAAAGTGTTCTAACAAATAATAAATATTTAAACTAATTATCTTAAATAATAATAATAAAACAAAATAATAGTTTATTAATACATAAAAGTTCGGAGGGATAAAAATTTAATTTAACGACAATTTACCATCTCTAAATTAATCATATTTAAACTAATTATCTTAAATAATAATAATAAAACAAAATAATAGTTTATTAATACATAAAAGTTCGGAGGGATAAAAATTTAATTTAACGACAATTTACCATCTCTAAATTAATCGTGAAGTAACTATCATTTAAAGTGTTATCTAACCAACGAGTTTTGAGATAAAATACAGTTTAGAACGATAGAGTTCATACATCATTTTAATTAATTAGATTAAATGAAAAAAAAAAAAAAATTGAAGTCAAAAAGATTTAATTAAATTTAGGAAAATAAAAAATTAATTTAGGAAAATCGCAGCAAGGTTACCGTGTATTTCCCGGTCGGAAAAAACCTTGGTAGGGGTAAGTCTTTTCCGTTATAAAATTTTACAGATTCCAAGGAGAAGGCGGAATGCAGCAAACATTGGTATTTGGATTAATTATTTGACCAAGATATTACTCGCTTAATATGTGATATGTAACTATATTAAAATATTATAAGTATAATAAGTATATTTTATATATTTATATATGTAAGTATATAAACATATATATATGTAATTTTTGTTCCCAAGAAAAATTATAATCAAAAAAAAAAAAAGAAAAACACTTATATAAAAAGAGGAAAAGGGTATCGATTCCTACCTCTGAATTCATCAATAACTATTAAAAGTAGTTATGTGTGATAAATTTGCAAATCAATATTTTATATTTAATGTTATGTATGTATTAATATAATTTCAGAAAATCCAGAGCATTTGAAATAAGTTATGATATTAGAAATTATTTCAATCATAAAATTTATGTATATACATATCAATATTATAAATTATTTATTGAGACAAAGCATATATAAATGAATAAATATGTATACGTAATCGGGTATCAGACTAGACAATTGCGCTAAGTACATCATTATCAAACAAAGAAAATTTTAGAGTCATCTCACACGTCTCCGGAATGTCTAAAGTAAACATACCTCATACGCTTGAATCTAGGTCACGAGGCCGTCGAGAATGTTTACAAAGCTCAAATTGTTTACAAAATAAATCGGTCACTGGGACACTAGTTCGAATACGGTAAAAAGAAAAAAAAAATGACCTTGATTAGTGGATATCGTACTTAGGTATTAACTTCTAGGAACGGGATAAAATTATTATATTGCGCAATTATTAGGAACAAAAAGAAAAAAAAAAAAATGACCTTGATTAGTGGATATCGTACTTAGGTATTAACTTCTAGGAACGGGATAAAATTATTATATTGCGCAATTATTAGGAACAAAAAGAAAAAAAAAATGACCTTGATTAGTGGATATCGTACTTAGGTATTAACTTCTAGGAACGGGATAAAATTATTATATTGCGCAATTATTAGGAACAAAAGAAAAAAAAAAATTAAACACTATTTTAATTTGAACGTAAAAAGGTATCTACAGACCTAAGCAATTGAAAATTAACAGATTTATTATAGCAGTTCAAAAGGGTGTATTGAAGATTTACATGAAACAGTTGAAAAATCACGGGATAGCTTAATAAGGGGTAATGAGGATTTACATGATTCAATTGAGAATCACGGGATAGCAAGAGTTTATCAAAAGTTGAACATTGGAGGGGAGGGAAAGAAAAAAAAAAATACAGTTCAACCAACAGAAGGCAGTGTTCGCTTCTGTAACAAGGACCATTAATCAAACCATAGAGATGGCGGATCTCTCAAACAAAACCGTCAACAAAACCAAACAAAAGCTTGGAGTTATGGCGAATCTCCAGAACACATCGCCAGATAAGATCTTATTGTACTAGTATATATTTATATTTCACACTATTCTTACGTATATATTCGGTATCAATCTGAGGATTGTGCAGAATCCGATGGGCGAGATCCGAGCTCGGGATGCGTTGCAAGTAGTTTCGTATTGCGAGTTATAAACCTTCCCAAAACGTATGTTTACATATATATCTTTTTATGTACTGTTCATTGAATGAAACGAACTCACTTACAATTAGTGCTTTAGGCCTGTCGGGTCACTCTCGTCTCATTTCTTGAACGTGGAGGGAGGATTCACGACCCGTAACCCCACACAAACCCGTGAGTATATGATTGCATATAGGACGAAACCGGTTCGCCCTAAGTAAATAGTAAACTTTGGAGGAGTAGGAATTTGGAGGTATCTGGGCTTGGAGGAAGACCTGAAGGCAGTGCATGATGGCGAAAGGAAGGTTCATTGGGACGCGATAACTTAGGTATCAATCAATTGAACCGTGCCAAAAGACTGTGCGAATTTTGGGTTGACTTCTGATCACCCTGCTTACTTGATGGAGGCCGGAGCCAAATTTTGCCAGAAAAAGGGTTATTCTGAGTTCGTCAAATATGCAATTAACTAATTACATTAACCTACTAAATCCATCTTTATATGTACCTTATAGCAGCTGAATCTAAACGGAGGGGCGCCCAGCAGATACGAGATACAATCATAATCAAATTTACTAACATTTAACCATTTGAGTTATATTTAATTATCTGTTCAATTAGTCATGTGTAGTTTCGATTAGTATTGCTTATTCATGAATTCATTAGGATGTAGGGAATCATAATAAACGTCAAAGGGAAGTTAGTTCATTTAGAGAAATTACTTAAGGTTAAATTTGCAAGAGAGAGACCAATACAGTTTGAAATTCAACACTCTGTTTAGAATCAAGAGGGTTACCACAAAATTTAAAGTAATTAAAATCCTATATCATAAATCAAAAAATTACACAACGTTTGATGGAGTTTAATTACAACCTAAATACGAAAATATTTACGTTCAAAGTCGTAAATAACGTATTTATTAGTTAAGTACATATATCACTAAAGGTATGTAGTACAAGGGAGCTTTAAGTAGCTTTCTGTAGTTATCAGAGGAAATAAGGGTCCAATTTTATAAAGGCTTGTGTGACGTAGGGGAGGAATTTTCCATCCCTACCACACATATGCAAAGCCTTAAGAATTTAAATATCGATCAGAGCCAAGAGAAAAGGCGAGAATATTACAACTGTCTTGCCGATGAAAGGAGAGTTAAATAAGTATGAAAAGACGAAACATTACGACTGGTGCCAAGTGCCCAGGAGTAAATAAAATACAGACAAATATAAGAGAGTAGAAAAGGCATACATCACAACTGCACAGCCGTGACAGGAGATCAGAGTTTTACAAGTTGTTTTAGAAAAAAAAAAAAAAAAACTTTTATTGGTCAATCTATTGCAAAAAAAAAAAAAAAATAATAATAATAATAATAAGTAGGACGTTATGTTAAATGAAGTGATAATAAAAATAAAATAAAAATCAGAACAGTGCGCCGTTAAATAAACACGAAAAAAATATATAAATTAATAAATAAATATACGAAAATAAATATATAAACAATACATTTAAATATAAAAAAAAAAAAAGTGTTAACGAATAAACTCTACATGTTTTAAAATAATTTATAAAAGTGTCGATAAAGTTTAAATCAAGTGACCATGAATTTGTTGATTGCTTATGAGATTATAAATATCGTAACAAAGAATGTAGGTCAGATACAAGCGTAAACAGTTTATTCAAGGCAGGCCATAAATTGACAGAATAATGGTATTGACATTCCTGAATCCAGAATGTTAATGACCGTAATGTAAACAATCTGATACGAGATACCGCGGTGTTTGTAAGCATCGAAAGATTGATAACCTAAGCATCGAAAGTGATAACAAAGCATCGAAAAATTTTGAAGTAGGCGACATCGGGGGTAACGCGTATCGCTATAAGAGATTGTAGAATAAACAAACTCGAAAATGATATCAACACTCGGTTACGGAAAAAATAAACAGACTTTACAGATAAAAACGGGGGAACTTACCTACATAAAGTGACCCTTTGTTTATAGTTAATGTTGTGGGTTTGTATGTGAGGATTATCACATAAAAAGTCATAACATAAAAGATAAGGAACATAAAATAAAAATAACATAAAATATTTGATTGGGGATAGTGTCGAGTTGAGATAGTGTTTAATATCACAGACGAATGTTTTATAGGTATATACCTATTTAAGGGAACATTTGATCATTCGGACCAAAAAAAGGAGGGGATTTGACGAAATAACATCAAGATAGGTATTGCGAACTCTAAACAGATTTTGCGAAAATATCGTAGGTATTGCGGAACTTGAAGGAATGGTTGGCATTCTAAACAATGAGTAATTATTGGTTGAACGAAAATCACGGGATATTCATTAACATTGGAGTAACAATATTCATTCCGTTTTTTTTGCAATTACCTACATTTAATTGAAATGAAGAGTGATGGTAGAGTTGATCTAATTTGGGTTACAATCATCATGCAAACAAATATAAATAATTAAAAATATTGTGTTTTATAGGGGGACAGGTTCCAAAAAAAAAAAAAATAATAATAATAATAAATAAATAAAAATAAAATAAATTATAAATATATATAGGTATATTTATAATAAATAGTTGGTATTGAGTTAAATTCATTAAAAATTTTAAACAAAAAATGGCGGAAAAAAGGAAAGTGGATGCGACGGAATTAGAAGCTAAAGAAATGCCGTCGGGAGATGAATTACGGGAAATATTTAGACGTTCAAAGAGGTCTAAGTTACGAGTCGAGGATATGATAGAAGTCGTTCAGCCAGAGGGGGAGACCGACACAAAATCGGAGGAACAGGGCGAAAATAAGCGAGAGTGTGAAGAGAGACTCACACATGGTATGTTACAGGAAAAACCCGAGGAAAAGGAACAAGAAAAGTTAACGAAGTAAAAGAAAAAAAAAAAAAAAAAATAAAATAAAAAATATAGAAAAACGAGAAAATTGAAAAAAAAAATAAAATAAGTAAATAAATAGAATAAGGAAGGCAACATAATTTACATAAGGTAATTTAGGAAGTTAAAATAGAGATTATAAGGTTGTCGCTTAATAAGATAAAAATATAAACATTAACCAGGCGACACTCGGAAAATAAAGAAAATGGTTGGGAAACGTGGAACAAGTAGGCGAGCCCAGGCTTTAGTGACAGCAATCGGGGAAAATGTCACAACCGAGACTTCAACAATAAACATAGGAGATATAACTACAATAATTCAGGCAGCTTTGGCACCGCTCGTCAATAAGATGCAAGAACTCGAGAAACAATTGGAAAGCCCAGCAACAGTGGCGGTGATAGGAGAGGATAGTGCGCCGAAAAGCGTTCTCCAAGTAGTGGAAATGTTACCACAGCAGGAACGACCATCATTCTCCGGTGGAAATCAAAATCCCATTAGGTTCCTGGAAGATTTAAAAGAATACACTAGAAAAGTGAAACGAACGGATCCATTAGTCGTCGTACGGGAAAATTTGAAAGGGGAAGCTAAATCGTGGGCAAAATTGTACAATAAACGATGGGAGACTATGTTAGATTTCGAACGAGATTTTTTAGCTACCTATTGGGGAGACATAAAGAAAAATGAAGTTCGCCGTCGTCTTGCAGAAGGGGTATATGATGCCAAGAAAAATATATCCATGCTTACTCATTTCGCAAACTATTGGGAGCTAGCGAAGGCTTTAAAGATTACTGACACACCGTTGGGCATAGTTGACGAGATTATGAGACATTATCCGAAGGAAATTCAATCGCTATGGTTTTCGGGGCAATCAGGAGATGAGATTGTCGCCGCTGAGTTTCTACGAAAACTAGATACAATGGTATGTACACCAGAAGAACGGAACATGAAGAAGAGGAGTGGGGAGGAATCCAGCAAGAAGGACAAATACCGTGACCGTTACCGCGCCATAAAAAGGAGGATACACGCAATTGAAAGTGTGGGCGAAAACGCTAGTTGCAGCAAGTGCACCGAAGTTAACAGTTCACCAAAAGAAAATTCTACAATAACTACAGCCGGGAAGGAGCTAATGGTCGCAGCCAACTCGGGAGATAAAAGGAGATTATAGCGCTTTACATTTAGCTAGATATTACACAAGTAATAAGAAACAAAAATCAGGTTTACAATTAGTGGAAGTCAACGAATAGAGTGCGAAGTTTACAAATATTTGTAAATGTTAATAAATAAATAAACGATTGAGAAATACAAATAAAATTATGTTAGGGTACATTATAATTGGGGAGGGGGAAGAAAGAAAATTACTAAAATATTAGATTATCAGATTGCTTGCGAGGGGCGGATCGTCGTTAAGTCTTTGAGGGTGAGTGGACAAGTTCTTAATAAGCGACAATCATATTCAATTATTGAAATAGGGTAAGGCAAATAAAGTCGTTAATTTTGATTTTCTAGTTGAAAAAAAAAAAAATTGACTTTTTTTTTTTTATGTGTTAGTGAGAAAAAAAAAAAATGTTAGATAAGTAAGAACACTCAAAAGGAGAGAATTAGAGATATTATATGGCACACAAAAGGGACATTTTGAAAAAAAAAATAAACAATGCTTAGGGATTTTTTTTTTGAAATATTGAAATAAGGAAGTTTATCTATGGAGATATAGGGTAGACATTAAGTATAGAGATAAAAAGGTAACATTTGAATTAAGGTATAAATATTTTAGATTTCGAAAAAAAAAAAAGGAAAAAAGGAACGCTGAACCAATTTGAGGATAATAAAGAACATTTATAAAAATTTAAATATTAGAGTGGACAACACTTAGGCTAGAACAACTTTGGATGAATTAAGAAATTACAATTAGAAATTAAGAATTATAAAATAAAGTTTAAATAAATAAAGAAAAAAAAAAATGCTGGAAAATTTATATGAAACATGTATACCACTGATTGTCGGATTGGGTGAGGTCGTGCGAAAACACACATTTCACAAAAAATATTCATACTTACAAAACAAAAAAACAATTAATTGCACACCAAGAGACCACCCGCTTTTCAGTTGTTCGAAAGGCCGCGAGATTGTAAACAATCTTTACTTAAATCATTGTAAGGGAGGTCTTAGTCCAATTTGGTTGGGGACCACCAAAACACGCGAGTCGAGGGGCGTGTTCCAGCAAAAAGAAATTAATTTTGAATCTATCAAAATTAAAGAAAATTTCATAAAGTAAAATCTACGCGAAAAGAAAATAAAGAATACAATGAGATTCAAATTCAAGATTGTTAACAATCCGAACAGAATGAGGAGGGGGAGATAGGAAGTAATAGGATACGGAAAAGAGATAGGGGATAACAGAATGAGGAGGGGGAGATAGGAAGTAATAGGATACGGAAAAGAGATAGGGGATAACAGAATGAGGAGGGGGAGATAGGAAGTAATAGGATACGGAAAAAGATAGGGGATAACAGAATGAGGAGGGGGAGATAGGAAGTAATAGGATGCGGAGAAGAGATAGGGGATAACAAAATGAGGAGTGGGAGATAGGAAGTAATATGACACGGAGTAGAGATAGGGGATAACCAAATGAGGAGGGGAAGATAGCTAGTCTAAATTTGAACACAATTTCGGTGTCTAACGAAAAAAAAAAAAAAAAAAAAAAAAAAAAAAAAAAAAAAAAAAAAAAAAAAAAAAAAAAAAAAAGAAGAGGACATTAAAATAAAATACAACGTTAGCCACAGCAAATTGAGTTCAGAGGAGGGAACTGTGATGAATTGCATTGATCAACAGTGAAAATTAGGAAATATCGTAGCTTCCCACTTTAATTTAAAAAGAAAATATCAATTACTTATAAAACGGACACGTCTACGACATCTATCGGATTAGAGTAAAGTGAATTCATATTTACGGTAGGGATCTATAATTAGACAAAGTGAGACGAGTATTGATAAAAAAATCACAGATGGTATCAACTAATAATCAAAGACAGGGACTCCCCAATATACTTAGCCCGTGATATATTGACAGCCAATTGAATTGCAGCAAAAGCGATTAAAAACCAATTCAGCCTATCAACGGGAAGAGGGCCGAACCCATTTTAGAACAAAGGAACGACCTTTGGACTTAGCAATTAGGGATGTAATTAATGAGTTTGACGTTCCCACCAAACCGAGAGGTGAATAAACTCCATGGGAAGAAATAATCTGTTCAGGGACAAAAGAACGATGACCCCAAGAAATGTTATCATTAACCGGTACGTTCCAGGGATCAGAAACCCTAGTTCTCGAACGCATTAAAGCATATAAGGTGCGGAAAAAAAGATACACGTAAACACGATGCAAAAGTTTAAGTGAAAGATTGCAAAGCAAGTGACGAAAACGTATTGTAAGATGTTAGGGAGATTTCCATCTATAATACGATTGTTTGTGACGACCGGAGATGATCGATTCGAGGGAAAACGTGCTAAAGGAAATGGAAATGTTGAAAAAACAATGGAAAATTATTGTTATCAATTCTAGACGGAGCTAGGATATTACGATGAAAGATTTAGGGAGGAAACGTCAAAAAAAAATGAGAGTTTTAAAGGATAGGCGAGGGTATATTTCAGATGTCTAGAGCAGTAACAAGTGTTAGAGAAGAAATAGAGTGCAGTACGGAGGGGAGTGGAAAATGCTGAAAACATTGCGATAGAAAAACTCAGGAAAAGGAGTCATTTTACGTAATTAAAATGGAGTTTATAGAGTAACATAGTACGCGATTGCAGATAAAAAATGAGGCATTACAATGGTTGTCGATTTCAGATGTATTTTGTTGTGATAAACAAGGAATATTCGAACATGAAAATTGTTTATATAAGGGCAATTAGTCGTTAAAAAGGTAATAAAAATTATCATGGGTCTTATGAAATATTTACGTTAGAGAATTCTCATAAAAGTTAACGACACTGAAATAAAAAAAGGATTTATTGCCAGGTGGGTACAGGAACTAATGTATACAACTGTCAAGACATATGGTTTATGGGATTTTTCGTAAGAACGGGACAAAATTTGGGGGACGATCTCTATGAAGCAATAAAAATGACAGGAATTTAAGGGCCGAAGTGGGGGTATCCCCTATAAAGATGTTAAAAAATGATATATTTATTAATAACAAATAGAAAATGAAATTTTCCAAGAGGCAGCAAACATCAAAAAACGATATGGTTATATCAGGGAAGTACGGGGAAGTGAGGGGAAAGGAGATACGACAGAGAAAAACAAAGGAAATCTTAGATTAACAGTGAATAAAATAAATACGGCTTGAAATATAAAAACCTATAGAGATATGAACAATAGCGTAAGAATAAATAAGGAAATTCATGGAAAGAGTGTCGTGAATAAAAGAAAATTCGAGAAAGAATGGAAAATTCAAATATACGACGTAAATAGAGAAAATTCGGTTTTAAATGGAAAGGTTCATATAGAATACAGAAAAACTCGTGGAAAAATAATAAAATAAAAATGAACAATTTGCGAGAAAGACTTCGACATGAAGATATCTCTGATAGGCGAATTTGGGGACAGATTTGGAACATATGGTAGGTGCCGTACGCACGGACATGTTACGGAATAGATGAAAATAGAACTTTAAAATTATTAAATTCAAGCTAATTTTGTATGAACAACAGGACAAAGGAAGTTGGGCCATTAAACATGGATCTTACTAAATCCGGATCTTGTAAGTATGGAAGTACGAGACAGAATTTAATGTATCAAACGCAAAACGTACAAAGAGACCGCATTCGACAATAATGGAGAGGTTTCAAGAAATTACGAGTTGATAGTAATTAGATTGGTTTATTATAGGAGATTCAGATACGATCTTTTGGACCTGAGAGGGGTATAAAAGTCTAGACAAATGCCAGTTGAGGACAGTCTACGTCGTGGTCGAAAAGGTTGTAACTTCGCGGAACGTGACGAAACGGTGGGTGACTTAAAGTGGAAAAATTCTAAGTGATAATTATTTTGATACTTAGAAAAATTTCACATTCTAGTCAGTGATATACAGGAAAAAATACTTTGCAGTTAGAATCAGTGAAAAATAAAAATAAAGCCAACGCATTAATTACTTGTGAAAAATAAAAGTGCTCGTGATAAATACAATTTGTTTTAGTGGAAAATTCGGATTTTATAATCACTTAATATCGTATTTTTAAACTTAGAAATTTCGCGTTTAATATTAGTGCAATAAATAACTGAAGTGATGTGATAATTTAGCGTGAAGAAGTTATAATTAAATACGTGTGTTCAATCTAAGTGAAAGTGTTCTAACAAATAATAAATATTTAAACTAATTATCTTAAATAATAATAATAAAACAAAATAATAGTTTATTAATACATAAAAGTTCGGAGGGATAAAAATTTAATTTAACGACAATTTACCATCTCTAAATTAATCATATTTAAACTAATTATCTTAAATAATAATAATAAAACAAAATAATAGTTTATTAATACATAAAAGTTCGGAGGGATAAAAATTTAATTTAACGACAATTTACCATCTCTAAATTAATCGTGAAGTAACTATCATTTAAAGTGTTATCTAACCAACGAGTTTTGAGATAAAATACAGTTTAGAACGATAGAGTTCATACATCATTTTAATTAATTAGATTAAATGAAAAAAAAAAAAAAATTGAAGTCAAAAAGATTTAATTAAATTTAGGAAAATAAAAAATTAATTTAGGAAAATCGCAGCAAGGTTACCGTGTATTTCCCGGTCGGAAAAAACCTTGGTAGGGGTAAGTCTTTTCCGTTATAAAATTTTACAGATTCCAAGGAGAAGGCGGAATGCAGCAAACATTGGTATTTGGATTAATTATTTGACCAAGATATTACTAGCTTAATATGTGATATGTAACTATATTAAAATATTATAAGTATAATAAGTATATTTTATATATTTATATATGTAAGTATATAAACATATATATATGTAATTTTTGTTCCCAAGAAAAATTATAATCAAAAAAAAAAAAAGAAAAACACTTATATAAAAAGAGGAAAAGGGTATCGATTCCTACCTCTGAATTCATCAATAACTATTAAAAGTAGTTATGTGTGATAAATTTGCAAATCAATATTTTATATTTAATGTTATGTATGTATTAATATAATTTCAGAAAATCCAGAGCATTTGAAATAAGTTATGATATTAGAAATTATTTCAATCATAAAATTTATGTATATACATATCAATATTATAAATTATTTATTGAGACAAAGCATATATAAATGAATAAATATGTATACGTAATCGGGTATCAGACTAGACAATTGCGCTAAGTACATCATTATCAAACAAAGAAAATTTTAGAGTCATCTCACACGTCTCCGGAATGTCTAAAGTAAACATACCTCATACGCTTGAATCTAGGTCACGAGGCCGTCGAGAATGTTTACAAAGCTCAAATTGTTTACAAAATAAATCGGTCACTGGGACACTAGTTCGAATACGGTAAAAAGAAAAAAAAAATGACCTTGATTAGTGGATATCGTACTTAGGTATTAACTTCTAGGAACGGGATAAAATTATTATATTGCGCAATTATTAGGAACAAAAAGAAAAAAAAAAAAATGACCTTGATTAGTGGATATCGTACTTAGGTATTAACTTCTAGGAACGGGATAAAATTATTATATTGCGCAATTATTAGGAACAAAAAGAAAAAAAAAATGACCTTGATTAGTGGATATCGTACTTAGGTATTAACTTCTAGGAACGGGATAAAATTATTATATTGCGCAATTATTAGGAACAAAAGAAAAAAAAAATTAAACACTATTTTAATTTGAACGTAAAAAGGTATCTACAGACCTAAGCAATTGAAAATTAACAGATTTATTATAGCAGTTCAAAAGGGTGTATTGAAGATTTACATGAAACAGTTGAAAAATCACGGGATAGCTTAATAAGGGGTAATGAGGATTTACATGATTCAATTGAGAATCACGGGATAGCAAGAGTTTATCAAAAGTTGAACATTGGAGGGGAGGGAAAGAAAAAAAAAAATACAGTTCAACCAACAGAAGGCAGTGTTCGCTTCTGTAACAAGGACCATTAATCAAACCATAGAGATGGCGGATCTCTCAAACAAAACCGTCAACAAAACCAAACAAAAGCTTGGAGTTATGGCGAATCTCCAGAACACATCGCCAGATAAGATCTTATTGTACTAGTATATATTTATATTTCACACTATTCTTACGTATATATTCGGTATCAATCTGAGGATTGTGCAGAATCCGATGGGCGAGATCCGAGCTCGGGATGCGTTGCAAGTAGTTTCGTATTGCGAGTTATAAACCTTCCCAAAACGTATGTTTACATATATATCTTTTTATGTACTGTTCATTGAATGAAACGAACTCACTTACAATTAGTGCTTTAGGCCTGTCGGGTCACTCTCGTCTCATTTCTTGAACGTGGAGGGAGGATTCACGACCCGTAACCCCACACAAACCCGTGAGTATATGATTGCATATAGGACGAAACCGGTTCGCCCTAAGTAAATAGTAAACTTTGGAGGAGTAGGAATTTGGAGGTATCTGGGCTTGGAGGAAGACCTGAAGGCAGTGCATGATGGCGAAAGGAAGGTTCATTGGGACGCGATAACTTAGGTATCAATCAATTGAACCGTGCCAAAAGACTGTGCGAATTTTGGGTTGACTTCTGATCACCCTGCTTACTTGATGGAGGCCGGAGCCAAATTTTGCCAGAAAAAGGGTTATTCTGAGTTCGTCAAATATGCAATTAACTAATTACATTAACCTACTAAATCCATCTTTATATGTACCTTATAGCAGCTGAATCTAAACGGAGGGGCGCCCAGCAGATACGAGATACAATCATAATCAAATTTACTAACATTTAACCATTTGAGTTATATTTAATTATCTGTTCAATTAGTCATGTGTAGTTTCGATTAGTATTGCTTATTCATGAATTCATTAGGATGTAGGGAATCATAATAAACGTCAAAGGGAAGTTAGTTCATTTAGAGAAATTACTTAAGGTTAAATTTGCAAGAGAGAGACCAATACAGTTTGAAATTCAACACTCTGTTTAGAATCAAGAGGGTTACCACAAAATTTAAAGTAATTAAAATCCTATATCATAAATCAAAAAATTACACAACGTTTGATGGAGTTTAATTACAACCTAAATACGAAAATATTTACGTTCAAAGTCGTAAATAACGTATTTATTAGTTAAGTACATATATCACTAAAGGTATGTAGTACAAGGGAGCTTTAAGTAGCTTTCTGTAGTTATCAGAGGAAATAAGGGTCCAATTTTATAAAGGCTTGTGTGACGTAGGGGAGGAATTTTCCATCCCTACCACACATATGCAAAGCCTTAAGAATTTAAATATCGATCAGAGCCAAGAGAAAAGGCGAGAATATTACAACTGTCTTGCCGATGAAAGGAGAGTTAAATAAGTATGAAAAGACGAAACATTACGACTGGTGCCAAGTGCCCAGGAGTAAATAAAATACAGACAAATATAAGAGAGTAGAAAAGGCATACATCACAATGTCCAACCCATTTATAGATGCTACAATAGTGTACTATTTATAAATGTACACATGCGTAGGTGTTAGGTTGTTAGCTAAAATAAGCTTGGACAAAATTAGGAACATTATCTACCTACATCAGTTGACAATTTCTTAAGTTTCCTGTGGTATAAAAATGACCTACATCGTTAATTCGCTTTTACAAAGCAAGTACATTTTTTTATTTAATTAAATGAAGACAATATTAGTGCAACTCAATCGAAAATCTCAAAACAGAAAAATCAGAAAAAAATATTTGCACCTCTGGGACTCGAACCCAGGACCTTTCGCTTTCCGAGCAAATGCGCTAACCACTGCGCCAAGGTGTCGACATCCGATTCGGTCGTTTTTAACCGTATCATACATCGACTAAGATCCACCGACATTATCTTCATTTTCTTAATGCATATTTTATTGGCTGCTATCTTTATTTATGATTGCAAGATTCAAACCCATTATTGATAAACATTTTACATTAAAGAACACGTAGAAAAACTAAAAGCTAAAATCATCTCATTAATTGGTGTATTTTTTAATTTTTTATAGTGATACCTCACAAGAGTCTCAGCTGCTCCCGTGTGGAGCCAGTGAGACTATGGCATCCCCAATTTGGGGTATGTTGTGAGGCTGAAGGTAGTGGGAAGGGGAAGGAGATAGGGAAGAGGAAGGTGTGGAAGTACCTGGCAGATCTGGTCACCAAACACGGCTAATGCCATTTGAAGTAACGTTTCAATTCTGAATGGTGGTCTTACACCAGGGCGATAATGAGAGTATCTTCCACTCTGGAAAGTGCCGCAAATATACTATATATTATTTTAAATGAATAAATTGTGAAAAAACACAAATCAATAAAATAAAATTTATTTGCCACGCCGGGATTCGATCCCGCGACCTTCGAAATGCTAGTCAAGAGCCCTACGGCTGGACTAGGCCGTCAAATTTGGTAAAAATGCTCATCTTCTACCAACAGAGGTAAAGAGGGGCTTAAACTCGTACTTTAGCTTAATCCAGTCCCACCTAAATTATTTAATAGAAATATGAGGACAAAAATATATTACGTATTAAACGACTTACAAATAACACAGAACAAAGTTATCAAAAAACGCTTCAATAATTATAACCCAGACACTCCCACAAAAAAACTACCTATACCAGGAAATGAACATTCTGAAGAATATTGTGCGAATATAAATTATGCCTTTTAATCTACAAAATACAAAATGGACTAATGCAACAAACACGACATTTATAAAAACGTCACAAGTACTCGAATATTATATATACTAGACAACATAATAAATTGTTCACAAATTATGTCAAGACTGAAAGTGGCAAGAGAAACATTGGCCACGAGATAACCTCAAAATGGAGAAGAATATAAATACCTTTAAAAAAAACTATTTAAATTTAAGTTGTTAGAACAAAATTAAAAATATTACTTCTATACTATACTCTACTTTACATATATACTAAATATACCCTGTACTTAAGTTAGAAAAGCGAACTTTTATATTTCTTTTAACTATAATAATAGTAAACCAAAAAACCCGAAGAAAATGAAGATAATGTGGGTGGTTCTTAGTTAAAAACGACCGAATCGGATATCGACACCTTGGCCCGGAAAGCGAAAGGTCCTGAGTTCGAGCCCCAGAAGTTCAAATATCTTTTTATAATTTTCCTGTTTCCAGATTTTCGCTAATATTGTCTTCATTTAATTAAACATTGCATTTTGAGGTTTTACTCGTAAAGTTAAAAAATAAAAACAAAAAATATAAATACGTTTTATCTACAAAATGTTTTTTTTTCGGATACTTTCAATATACCTTGATTTTCTTTTTTTATATATTTACCAGAATTGTGAGCAATAGATTGTTTAATATATTATAATAAATGTACTACCATCTAACTAAATTCGGTTGCCTGTGTCCTGGGTTAAATGTGGTTCGATTAAATCAAAATTACTTTGAAGTGTCAATTTTAAGTGAATGTGTGAAGAATTCAGACAATTCTACCATGACATGGTTGTGATTTTGGAATTTGTAATAAAATTATTTTGATTTCATATTGTAAACTTGAAATGTGTATTACTTTGGTTTAAATTTCTCAGGGTTACACTTGATAAGTAAAGTCAACTTTCGAGAATTTTCAAGGGTCTGCGCTTTTTCCAAGTTCGAGAAAACGTTATTTACCAAGTGACTAACAAGATTTAATAAAGGTGTTCATTCGAAAGGTAAATTTGTGATCGTGTCTCTTCTAATCTTCAATAAAAATTGTTGTCATATTTTATAGAAAATTGAAAATATTTGTTTTTGAAAGGCATTTAATCCGGAGCCAATTATTTTACAAATGCTTTCAGCTTCACAAATCCTGCAATAATTATAATATGCCATGATTTTTGACGGTCTTCCATAGCTTATAATAAAAGCTTAAAATGTGAAGTAAATGCAAAAAGTGCATAAGAGTAACTGACGATAAAATCGTTTGATTTTTTTTTACATTAGCTCTACACAGGAGGACCTGAGGAAAATAATTTCTCTGTGTTTTCTTAGGGGATGTTGTGTGTAGGGTATTTTTAAGAAAAATGAGGTGAGGCCGTTCCGGAAAGGAAAAAGGAATGAGGAATAGGTGGGAATCTGAAGGTCATGGTATTCAGGAGTGACGGTCGTCTGAATCCATCCTTCCAAATTCTGTGCAAGGGGATGGGTCGGGAGAGTCCGAAGGAGAAGGAGAGGTCAAAAGGCCTCCCTCAAAAAGTATCTTTAGATACGATCCGCCACGCAGAAGGAGGGCAGACGCAACCGTTGCCAACTCCTGGCACCGATGAGAGAGATGTTGTTTTTATTTTTTTTTTACATTAACTCCACACTCAGGCCCTGAGGAAAATAATTTCTCCCAGGGAATATGTCATCTGGGATGCTGTGTGGAGGGTCTTTTTGAGGGGAGGAAGGAATGAACATTCGTCTTGAAGAGACCTATGTTGTAGGAAGGAGGAAACACAGAGGCCGGTAAATCGTTCCACAGCCAACCTGTTGAACACAAGAACGAGTCGAAGAAGCGACCCGTTCTCATGTCACAAATGTCAACCGTGCACATATGTTGGGCACGCGTTTCGCGTGTTTCCCGACTATGCACCGTTGCCGAAGGAATCAATGACGCTAGTTCCTCGGAGCATCTTCCATTGAAATACCTGTAGAACAAGGATAGCATTCCCACTCGATGCCTGTGTTCTAAAGATTGCAATCCGTCTGTTAAGATGGGATAATCTATCAAACGGACCGCCCATTTCTGCATAGAGTCGAGGGTAATTTGCAGTTATTCTGGAGTTCCATTTCAGAGGTAACTGCCAAATTAGACCGTGGGGCGCACTGTGATTTGTACAGAGTTAACAGTTGTGTAGTATTAAAGTATCTGCGGGCCCTGTACAGTACGCCCAGTTTTTGACAATTTTTTAAATATGGTTCAGTTAATTAGTGTGGATATAAATGTAGGTACAAACTGAAGCGAATCATAATAATTGACGTTATAAGTCCTTGAAACAATCTCAAACACATTGATTCCTTTGAACATCATTGGTAACGTAAAAGGAACTTTTTAAAGGTTATCGTCAATTTAAAATAACTTTTGCTTACATTAAAACGTTTTTTGTCAAAAGATCAGAAATAAAAGAATTGAACTAACTTTTAACGAGCAAGATATTACGCTTCATGAAACAATATCCTTCTGGAAACCAAAATAAAGGACATGTTTGGAATAATAATTGTCAAAGCTATCATTATATTACGAAATACTCTCATACCTGTTGAATAATGACAATAACGAGTAACCTAATGTTGTTTTGACAAATTACTAAGCGATTCCTCACATAATATAAAAGTCTGAAAATGTATTTAAAGATGGTACTTCTTTCATAATGATAATAGTGACTCTCTCGGTAACGTATTATCTCTTATAACTTTTAACTATGAATTCACTTGTTCTGCAGTGGTAAGTACGAATACAGTAATTAACATGAGAGTCATTCTCCGGAAAGAAGTTTGGAGTTTTGTTGAACATTGGTCTTATGTTTCAAGTAAAATTTGAAATAAGAGATTTGATTTATTATTTTTTATATAAATTATTTTATGTATATTATATAAGAGGAACTACTGAAAACCAGCAACATTCAAAGAGAAATCCTGAATGTACAGCTGAGCAGTGACACCTTTTTAAATATAATCAATAATAACTAAATAAATTGTATAAAATTGGAAAATTCTATTGATTAATTAATAATATATTTATTTCTTTAACGCCCAAAGGACTTTAACATGTTTGGTAGTACAATTATGTACTACCAAAGTCCTACAGTACTTGTCATGACAGATGATTTTTAAACAGATACAGAAATAATTAAAATAAAATTAGATAAAAAAGCACACAAGTCATAAAAATACAAAAATACAGCGATTTCACAGATTTACAGAAAAACTGTGTTTAGGAATAAAACAAATAAAGAAATAATAAAAATAAAATTAGATAAAAAAGCACCCAAGTCATAAAAATACAAAAATACAGCAATTTCATAGGTTTACAAAAATACAAATATATTAAGGAATTTTGGAATAAGTTTTTACAAGATGAACAAAATTCGCCCAGTTTATGTTCAAGATGTCAATATCACCTAAGTACTGATTTCCCATAGTGTGAAATCGGTGTATCGGATCGTGGGCAATGTAGTTCCGCTTATGAATGCTGGAGTAGAATAGTGTATTTTGTCGTGTAGTTACTGTCGGTATTCGTAAGTTCATGAGTTGCAGGAGTTCACCACAGTCAAATTTAGAGTTAAGTATTTTTAATAAGAATGTTAAGTCGTTTATTTTACGTCTTTCTTCTAGTCTAGTGTGTGTACTTGTAGAATATTTTATAATAAATTATATTTTAAGTCTTCTAGTTGGATATTTAATTTAAAATTTGTAAAACGCATAAATTTTTTTGTATTCGCTCAATGTTATTAATGTGAATTTTGTAAGATGGAGACCAAACTACCGAGTTATATTCCATTAGGCTTCTAACTAGAGATACATATAATAGTTTTTGGTTGTTCTTAATACGAATCCTAGTGTTTTCACACCTTTGTTTACAATTTGGTGGATATGATTGGCAAAACTTAGTTTTTCCTCCAAAATAATTCCAAATTACAAGATCTCTAATTTCCGTGACTCTTTCTAAAGCTGTGTTATTGATGGAATATTCGAACAAAACAGGATTTTTATTTCTGAATAAAGTCAAGGTTTTGCACTTTTTGTGCCTATTGATATTTTGCTAAAACAAATTTTGATAATTATTCTATATTTTCTTTTTTATTTGTGAATACCGCACAAGAGTCCCAACTATGGCATCCCCATATAATGTGAAAAGTGGGGAGGAGATGGAGATGGGGCAGAGGAAGGTGGAGGAGTATCTGGCTAATCAAATCTATTCACCAAACATGGCTAAAGTCTTTTCAAGCGTCGTTTCGATTCTGAATGGTCGTCTTCCACCAGGGCGTTACTGATATACGAGTATATCATTGAAAAAAGTTTGTAAAAAATAATGATACCTTTTGAACACAGGTATTTTTTCTATTTTTACTAATCAAAGTTTTTTTTAAGTGCCCCTGTAAAAAAGCAGCTTAATGTTTTACTTCGTTTATATTTATGGATTTCAAGTGATTTTGCCAAGTATAAAACCAGTATTTAATATTTAGTCCTTTAAAAAATAGCAAATAATCCAGTATTAGTCGAATTAAATAATTGCTTTTGAAAGGTGTTTAAAAACCCTTCCACTTTCCATACATTATATTTTTATTGTTATCTTATTTTGTAATAAGCTTATCAATAACATTTAACCGTTGGAAGTGGAAGTAAACCAAATAAAAACTAAAAAACTTTTCAAATTCTTATTTACCAAAATCTGTACTTTGCCAACGGTGGTAATTTTGAACGTGTTTTCTTGTACATATTTTTAGAATGTTGCAAGCGAAGCATCATTTTTAATTTATAATTGTTTCAAATTTCCTTTAAATATATTTCCACGGATACAAAAACGTCACCCGTCCGATATATTAACAAAAAATAGACAAAAGATTATTGTGAACAGTTTTAGAACTAATAATGATGCCACCACACGTGTAGGTTAACGCTACTAAAAATGGCGCTCGATAACACCGACATTATCGCCAATCCGTATATTGCTCGTCATGAAAGTATATTTAATGAATGTTCGAGATCAAATATTGAAGAACCGCTGTTCCAGGCAGCATCCAATATGGGGTGGGTTGGATTGAGGAGGGGGGGGAGGGAAAGGAGGCTGTGGAGGAAAACCTTCCACGGGTTGGTTGTTGGTTTGGTCGGGATGGGTGGGGGAGGAGGCCTGGGGGCCTGGGGGCCCGGGGGCCCGGGGGCCCAGTGGGGTGTGAGCCCGCGCACGCGCAGGGGTTGTTTTGCGCGCGGGCGACGCTTGGCGGCAGTGAGCGCGCGATCTCCGTCGAGGCTGGTAGCGTCCGGACGTTCAGCAGCCCCGCACGCCCGCAGCCGCGACCCTCCCCCCGGGAGATGTGACGCGCCCCCGACCGACACACCCCACACCCCACAGCCCGCCCGCGCCGGTCACGAGTGTTGGGACTGTACACTGTACGGTGTACGGTATATACGGCTATACGGCTATACGGCTATACGGTATACGGACTCGCGGATTGTGTGTGAAGTTACCTGCCGTACGAGAGTTATTACTGTGGACTTCATGCCCGGATACAACGATCTTAAACGTTTGAATGCCGAAATGCAACGGTGATCAAAATTTATTAAAAATATTTAGTGCTCAAAATTAGTGCCACGTTTTACATTAGTTGCAATGGCAAACATTGATGAAATAAAATCAAATATAATTTGTATTCAAATCAATGAAAATTGTGTGCTTTCCAAAAAGATATAATCAGTTATAAACATCGAATCGTAAAGTGTAGTTATTTAGAGGATAAACTGCCAAGCTGTGTTTAACTGTGTACGGGAACATTATACAAAATTGTGTTAGTGAAAAATCTCATATTCACATTCTACATTCAGTTTTGAACGTACAGCATGTTTAAGTTATACATTAAATGTACGATTAAAATTCAATAGTAGATTAGGAAATGATGATTCGCGATAGCAAAATTTGAGAGCGACGACAATAATATTTAAAGTTTTACTGACAATTTAAACTGACGGTATTTTTTTGGAAATCTAAAAGTAAAACTACTTGATTAATTCGTGTTCTAAAATTCAATTAAATCGAAATCAATGTTCGTCCATCGCAAATTTAACTAAACCCAATAATAATTCCAAACCTTTTTGATCGTTGAATCTGGCTGTATAAACTGTTAATTGTATACTTAACTGTTTTGCTTTTGACTGATTCGTGCGCCATTGAACCGGGCGATTGAACTGGGCGACTGACTGGGTGTCTGTCCGAGCAGGCTCTATGTACGGTGATTTTGAGTTACACTGGACTAAAGTAGGGGCCAGCACCGGATGGTGGATACGCCACTGGGCATCTGGGTGGCGATTGGCCACCGAGGTAGATCGCTACCAGCGATGTCGTTATGCAGATGAAGTAAGTCTTTTTAATAATTAACAAATTTTAAAAAAAAATCTTCATCTTTATTAATTCTAGACTTACAATTTGTAATGCCCCATGCCTGTCTCACTAGGAATACCTGTATTAAGATCAGATGCTAAATCATGAGCAGTTAACAATAAAAATAATAGAATATAAGATAAAAATATAAATAATAACACAATATTACATTTAAAGTAACAGACAATCAGCAACGTACCATTAAAAAAATACACACTTATAAGTTAGTTTTGATAATATCTTTGACGTTGGATCTGTTTTGGCTGATAATCGAGGACTTGGTGTCAGATTTATATTTAAGATACATTGTGTTTTGTCTAATGAACAGTGGAAGTGCAATTTACAGTTTTGTTGCAAAATACCTAAAATTTCTTTTGCAAAATTTTTTTTTTTAGCAAAAGGGATAAGTAAGAGATCTTTCAACCCGTTGGTTCTAGTATCTCGAGCAGTTTAGACATTTTCAAAGGTAGTTCTGTGTTTGAAGAGGTGTGCTAGCATGCTTTTGGCACAAAGTTGCTAATGTCCGAGACACAGATTCTCTTTATAAGCAAAAATGGCAAACAATAAAAAATGTAATTATTACGTGTCTGCAGACTTAACATTCCAATGAAATATTAAGATTAATCACATATCATTTCTCGTCCGGATTGAATTGAAAACTATAGTGTGTTTTTTATAATTTTTGGCAGTTAACTTCTTTTTTTCATGTCAGTTCCTATTGCTGAGGATCCGTGACCCAATTTCCAAAGTGGACAATTTTCAATTCCAATTTCCATAGTGGACAAGGCTCTTCCACTCCTCGTGGTCCAGCGCTGCGTGGAGACGTGCAGACACGAACACCAGTGATATTTTGTCACGCCAGCGCATTGGTGACCATCTTCCGCTTCTTCTGCTTTCCACTTTGCCAGTGACTATGAGTTTATCCAAGGTAGAGTGCTCAGTTTGGCGAGCAACGTGTTTAAAGTACCTTAAGATACATTGTATGCAGATAGTTGAAAGCCTATTGTGGATGCCTAGCTCTTCCAGAATGACAGTTAAATAGAACTTTTAAAAATAGTCGTATTGTTTAAAACGTACGCAATCATCAAAAATTCTAATTGGGTCTGTCTGCGTAACTCCGGTTCAATGAACTCGGATTTGCTTTGAACTTTAAAGTGTCAGTTTTAAAATTGGAATGGATTGTACAAAGAATTCAGACAAGCGTATCTATAATACTGTAATATTTTAACAGAAAACTATTTTAATTGTAATTTAAAATTGAAACTGATGTTTCAAAAATATAAATTAGTACATTTTCATGAATATTTTTTCTTATACTTACAGCTTCGCAAATCTCGCAATTACATTATGTCTTAATTTTTCAAGGGTCTACGCTAGTTTATAATATAATAATGCTTTAAATATCACGGTAATAGATAAAGTCTTAGTAGTTTTGTTGCACAAAGTTTTTTTGGTTAGTAGTTAAGGGTATTGCTGTTGTCGGAGATTACTGGCCATGCTTCTATACCCCCCATATTGGCACGTTTGTAGTATTTTGCTTAAACAAATGACTTCAATGAGCATTGAGCGTATTCCAATGAAACTAATATCATAGAATTTAATTGTATTTAGCAGTATACAGTCCTAGAAGTGCTTAAGCCTTTTGATATTGTACAATGTATACATACAACCATCAAAACTCCACAGATTTTGGCTCCCAGAAATTCTCGACTCTATTCCCTTCCATGTGAGATGGTACTCGCTCATGAAGCTTCAAATGACCTAGTTTAGTTCGTATGCCGTACAATCATAATATTAAACAATTATAACAAGGAACTCGGTCTTGGTAAACCCTCCTTGCCTAATTCATATTCATTCATCGTCTCATACATACTCTTTTATTATTCTGACCCTTGATATGACCTGACTCGAGTACCTGATTCACTCGATCGTGACATATCTTCCTTGGGCAACCCTGACTTCTTTTTCATTCACATGTACGTCATATATTCTCCTTATACTCCTTTCTTCTTTCATTCACTCCGTATGCCCATATCCTTTCTTAATCTTACTCATTATGCTTACATCACATTTATGCATACTTTGCGGATCTCTACATTTCTCACATGTCAGGAATCTCATTTCAACAGCAATCAGTTTATTTATAATATAAATATGGTACATAAATAACTATATTGAGCGCCCTTTTCGCAATCTCAGCGTCCCTTTCTTAATAATCGAGATCATTACGCTTGCATCAGCCTTGCATTCTTTCTGAATCTGCACATTTCTCACACCATCGTTCATGGTTTTACCATTCATACGCCTCAGGATTCAGTTTCCACATTTCCACGGCATTCAGTCTACATTAAACATATAATAATAATAACGTAGTATTTATATAGCGCAGTTTTGTGTTATTTCAATTCAAGTGCGCTCAATGTATAAATAACAACTATTCTAAAGTAAGCCCCCTTACAGATGTTTCCATAATGTGAAGCGTTCCGGTGTGCGTTTTCTGTAATAGACAATCTTCAAATATCTGGATGCAATACTTAACACATTTAAGAAATGCTTAGAAATTCAAACCGAGATTCTATTCAACTCTGTGGCATGGCGAAAAAAAGGCTGACATTTATTGAACACCTTTGTTTCAACAATACAAATTACAACAAGTATTCACTTTAGCAGACTTAACCACAATGAATATTATTATTGTAAAAATCAATCCAACTTATTCAAGAGTCCTCCTCGTCCATACAATGTATTCAATTTAATTTAAATTATTTCATTCCTACGAAATTTTGCAGATAAATAAGTCATTATGTAATATTTTTTAATGATAAAAATCACCACACAATTATATTTGCTAAGAACCATAGATATGATCTCATAGGTACCTATACGATATTCCACATCCTTGAGGGTAAAGACAGTTGATCGAAAATATAATATTAATGTGGAGACCTTTTTCTTCTTCTCCCAAAACAATTCTTGGAGGGCACTTAGGGTATTTGAAATGTGTCAGAAGATAGTGAACTTGCAAGATAACTTTTCCACAAAGAAGTCAAAGAACTTGTAAGAGTAGCGGTATATCTCAACAACAAGAATAATAACGAAATAAATTTTTCCCTTTCGATCATAAAAAAACGACAAAAACTGTGAAAGTACATTTTTGTATTTATCTGTAAATGTCTTATTACGAGACCGGAATCCGGCATATCTTTTATTCAAAAGTCCTTGGTAGAACAGAAATAATTACGCTACATTTACAGACATTCTTTTCTTCTTGAGAAAAGTAGAAAAAGTCTCGAAAATTTGTATTCAAAAAGTTTTGGCATTTATTCCCGCTTCGTTTTCAGCCGCTGTTCACAGAACAGGTAACAAGGAATAAACAAAGCCATGCTAATTAACGTTTCAATCATTTTTAATGGGCAGGTAACCAATTTATATTAATTAAATACTTAATACACATAATACGGAACATACTAGAACAGGAGACCTTCCTAGTTGGACTGTCAAAGTTTCCTTTTACTGAATATATTTTTATAACAAATAAAAAAAAAAATAAGTAAATTTAAAAAAAATCACCTTAAATTCAAAAAATAAATTTTGCTAGCGTTATGAATCACACGAGATTGTTTCGAAAAACTTGATGTAACGTTAATTTAAGTTTTTTGTTCCACCAAATACTCTTAGATTGGTATATCTGTCATTGGCGGAATCCCTTATAAGATATGGGATAACCGCACGGGGGCATTCAACAAAAACAAATATTTTTTCTTTGCAAAATGTATAATATTCTACAATTACAACAATTACGATTACAAAAGTAGAAAATCCAATTAACATGTGTTTCAATAATTGTCTTTCACGTTATAACACCACGTATCTTATTTTTTTTTCGAACTTCTTTTAACACTACGCGTGCGTCACGGTTTGATAAAAAAATATTTTGACCAATCACTACTCCTTTTGTACAAAGTTTTGTAACAAAATAATTGGTACTTATCAATGATTAGCTGTAAATGTTTATTCAGAAGTTTTATTTAGCAATGTGAATTTAATTATAATAATTTTTTAATGCTTCTATAATTATTTTTGTTTTAAATAAGTTAAATAAAATACCTATTACATATTTATCGCATAATAACAACATATATTTCATTATTTTTCAGCCTTTTTTGTGTGTTACACTGTGAATGTCAATTTAAATACCTATTTATATAAATAAAATATCTATGTTATTGATCTGATTTCTAGGTCAACAATGCTCCTTTTACACCAATACCTTACCGATTTTTCGCCTGTGTATCATTCGATGATCGACAAACTGGTTTATATTCAAGCAAATAGAATACATGGTATCAATATAGACAAAAAGCATTCATTGAAAATTCTAAGCACAAACAAAAATCAACTATAAACGATTAGTTAATAAAGGCATTCGTGAGTAATAATTGTTAACAAAGTGAAAATGTCCCACTTTTTGGTTTACATTCAATTCAAATGAATGGAATGGTAAGGTCTTTGATGGTAACTCCATTTACAAAATTCAGTAAATTTATTGAAGTTAATTCAACAGAAAACTTCTTGCCAGTCACTGACATCAAATCTGCCGAGTAAATTGGTTAACTAACTTCGGAATATTATTTAAGAAAGTAACTGGCCATTTCTCAAAACGTTAAATCTAAAATCTCTTAACAAATTGCGGAGATCTCATTCTCAACGTATCTGCTGTCGATCTGACAAATTTTCTTTTATTCCCTTTTTAAAACGTCAAAAATAGGAGCTTTTTGAGTAGCCTCTGTCAACATGGAACGTCAAGAGTTTATCGTTCCAAAGTGACTGTTTTTGAAAGGAAATAATGAAAATACGTAGCAACCAAGTTATAACACTAAAAATTAATATGCGAAAAATTCATAGTTTAGTGCTTCATTTGTAAAAACATGATCATAATCTTGTTTTAATTATTTAATAAATATGCAAAAAAGCGTACTAGCTTTATAGGGTATGTGATAGTAGGAATGCAAGATTGATCGCCAACTTAATGCTACCTAGACAGTGTCTTGGATAAATTTCTCCATTTTTATTTTAATATGCGATATACATTGATTTAGTCTGGGAAGAATATTTTAGTTGGATTCCTAGATGAGACCGTATCTTTTTCTGATTTATCTCATCAATTAAATATTACAAAAAAATTATGTAAAATAATAATAACATGATTCTGTTTTAATACTAAAAATAATGTTGCATAAAGGTACTACTAACCCTCCCTGCAATTATTCCAAGAACCTGGAAGCTTAAGGAAAGAAAAATTTACTGTATTCAATGTTTAAATTATATATTTTCTCGAAATATTCTTTTTCCAAAAAAGGAAAACCGATTTAATAATAGGTTAAATAGTTTATTTAAAGTTCCACTGTGTAAAACTAGGCTAGCGCAAAGACATGCGTATTTTATTACACCAAAAATGTATAATTCTCTCTATAAGACTACAGAAATTGAATGTAAAAACGTATCCTCCTACAGCAAATACAAAAATGTTATAAGTCTTGGATAAATACCGTTGATCCAAACACTTACTTGCTGTAATGTCAATCGACCAGATGTAACTTAAAATGTCGTTTGAATTATAATTCAGTAAGCACTAATTTTATTTTTTGTTAATCTTATTTTATTTTTTAATGTCTTCAAAGATAATATATAATGGATATACTTCGTCAAAGAATGTAATATATAATGTATAATATGAGTAAATTTTAACTGTTTTAAAAACACACAAGTATATCCACGAACTGGCGATGCCTATGTGGGATTTTTTTGGTTAATCTGCAAATTTTTAGATATTATTCTCTATTTTTTAAATGTTTATATAAAAAAGCCTATATGTTTTGTAAAGTTACCAATATATGTACCAATAAAATAATTAATAAAAAATAAAATTAAAAAATAATATTACCACCGTACTTCATATTTATGCATCCTGCCTTGCTTAGCCACTTGATTATTTTGATATCATGTACATACATAATACACACATCCACACGCACACATACACATACACAAACACTCACACACACCTTTCTCCTTCAATAATATACTCACTAACTTAATTTAGGTAAAATGTGTAATATATCACACAAAAAAAAAAAAAAAATATATATATATATATATATATATATATATAACAGCGACATGTCATTGGTACTAATTATTGTATAAACTTCTATGTCTTAGAAACTATTTTGTACTGTTTGTTTCTGCAAAATAAATCATCCATTCATTAATTCAGCGAATCAAGCTTTATGAAAACTTAAAATAAAGCCCCTAGTCTTTTCCACCGTCCATCATATTGTGATCTCAACATAAAATTCAAAGCCAGTCGAGAAAGAAAATAAAAATGTGGTACAGGTCTTAAGTTCGTGCAAGGCGTTTCCAGCATCCCATTTGAAGCATTCCTCGGAGCACGGTAAAATGTTCACGACTTGATCATACCTCGCTAATGTTTTCTCTGAGGACTCTGCCTCGTAAATTTCAGAGAAAAACGAGCAAGATTAAATTCACATAAAGTCAACTTTACGAGGTAAACTCTGCCCAGTTCGACATTTAATCGTCACATCAGCTCTGTGCACCAGCGAAGATGCAATTTCTCTTCTGGTCTCACCTACATAAAGTGTGACTCGCACGTGGTATCTATCACTAAGCTGCTTAACTTAAAGTGCTGATCTCAGCGAGAGAAATTGAACAGACACCCCTGGAATACGAGTAAAATACGACTTCTTTAGACCCACCGCAAGACGTATTTATTTATTGAGAACTTATGCCGAGCGTAAGTGCAATAAATAGCAGATTTCGCAACGAAATCTCATCCTCGATTTATTTTACGCCTCAGCATTAGGAAAGCTTTGAAATAGTACATTTTAAAACCAAACTTGGTATTAACTTGTCAACTAACACTTCATGTCATAGGCATGTGCGAGTATCGAGTATGTGTTTGAACCAGTTGCACGGTATAAAATAAAGTTTATTTACTATAATACTGGCTATTAGCCAATTTCGCGAAAATGCGAGTGTGTGGTGAGTGCCACTAAAAGATTGATAGAATGCATTTTCATCGACAGCGAATCTATTTGCCGAGTTTCAGCTTGGTCGTATATCGGAAAGTGGGTTTATTTCTACTTCCAAGATTTGCTATCATTCAAGAAAAAAAGTCAAAATTCAAATAGATGTACTTTTGAATGTAGCTATAACTTTGTGGTTATCCATTATAGATAAATGAAACAATTTAACTTTCTTTGAACCACTTATATTTTTGAGTAAAGCCGACTAGTTTTGGAACGACTGTTCCTTCTTCAGGGCAAGCGAACAAAACGACAAACTGCTCACATCCCTCGAGAAGAACAAAATTATTAACGACCGTCAATACGGATTCCGGCGGAACCGCTCGTGCGGTGATCTTCTCGCGTATGTGACGCATGTTTGGGGGCGATGCCTGGAACGTTTCGGTGAGACCCAAACGGTTGCACTGGACATCTCCAAGGCCTTTGACCGGGTTTGGCACCGAGGACTTGTCAACAAACTGCATTCTTACGGATTTCCCGCATCTTTGTGTACTTGGATTGCCGACTTCTTGAGGGAGAGGTCGGTTCAGACGGTAGTCGATGGTTTCACCTCTTCCTCACACTCGATAAATGCTGGCGTCCAGCAGGGATCGGTTCTATCTCCGACTTTGTTTTTGTTGCACATCAACGACCTTTTGTCATGTGCACCAATTCACTGTTATGTGGATGACAGTACAGTTCATGATAGCTTTTTGTTTGACAAGCCCCCAAAGGGCTCACAAACTCCAACAGCTCGTAGGGCTTTGAAGCAAAGAATGGACGCTTACCTCGAGAGTGTTTTCTCTTGGGGTAAAAATAATCTCGTTGAATTTAATGTTTCAAAGACCCAATCTTGCCTGATTACGTCTAAAAGGGATCAAAATGAAAATCTAGTCTCTTTCAACGGAAGCAATCTTCCGAACAGGCCCTCCATTGACCGGACAAAGGCCGGAGACGCGCCGGCGCGCGCGGCTCAAATTTCAACAAACAAAATTTTTTGGATGCGATTTTGACCCTTTCGTATAAAAAAACTGTACCAAGAACAAGGTCAGAAACGCTTCCGCCATTATCGTTCTCGAAGTAGTGGGAACATGAAAAAGTTCTAGTCTCAGCATAATAATTTTAATAATAAGTTTCTTGAAAAGATGAATATATTTTACATTTTCAAAGAAGTGCCAATGTCATAACTTCTTCGAAAACACCCTTGGATTGTTTTTTTCATGTAAGGGAACGTACCCATACTACGTGACACGTTTAGGGGGGGGGGGGTCTTCAAAATGTCACGCTCCATACAAATGAGCGGCGGGTTGCTTATATAATAAGTGTAATATTAATATTGCTTAATATATTTTTAATATTTTATACATATTTTTCCATACATATTTTTACATCATTTTTTTGTTTAAGTTAGCTATTCTAGGAAAACTTGTAATGATATTATAATGTAATAAATATGAATAAAAAGATACATTATCTGGCAAACAGAATTAAAAAAAAAAAAAAAATTATACCGATTATAAGCAAAAGTGTCAGGGAGGTAATTTCCCTAAAAAAAAAACCCTGGCCCTTGACAGGTTGATACGCTTGGTGTAACCCTAAGTGACCAGCTCAGGTATGGGGGCTCCATCGAAGCCAGAGTAAAGTTAGCCTCCCAAAAACTGGACGTACTGTGCAGGGCCCGCAGATACTTTAATAGTGCACAACTGCTAACCCTGTACAAATCGTAAGTGCGCCCCACGGTTGAATTTGGCAGCCACCTCTGGTCTGGAGCTCCAAAATACCTGAAAAATACCCTCGACTCTGTGCAGAAAATTCTCCCATCTTAACAGACGGATTGCAATCTTTAGAGCACAGGCATCGGGTGGGAATGCTATCCTTGTTCTACCGGTATTACAATGGAAGATGCTCCGAGGAACTAGCATCATTGATCCCTTCGGCACCGGTGCATAGTCGGGAAACACGCCAAACGCGTGCCCAACATTTGTACACGGTTGACATAGGTCTCTTCAAGACGTCCGCTAGAAAAATTTCATAATTACGCGTCTCATCTATCACATGAAGTTGGCTACAATCGTATCAACCTTCGTTAATAGCAAGTCTGAGATACCAACATAATAGTAACAAAATGGCGTAGTATAAGTTCACGAAGTGTCATTTTATTCATTCTTTAAACGGCTGTATCTCCCTCAATTTTGCCAAACGCACCTTAGTTTCTTTTTTATTCAACTTTTCCACACTTTTCTCATCTAGAAAGTGCATTTTTATTAAAATCCCCCACATTGGCGGGATCTGCATTCCTCCCTAGATGACTCCACTGAGGGACAGCCTGGGTTGTCATTGCCTCGTAAACTCTGGTCCACCATCAATAGGAAAAAGCGTTCCCATTGCCGCTATGTACACGTGATGCGAAGATGGGGCCTTTATGAGTCGGCAATGTCGGTGGGGCCTGAGTCGGCAATGTGGATATTATAATTATTATAGGATTTGTGAATTTGCTTTTAGATTAATATTTCTTTAAATAGATATGAAGTATGTATAAAAAAACATTATTAATTTTTGGGGATCGCTGGCAACGGTTAATATGCACTTTTTAAAAAAAAAAACCTTTTGATTCACCTTAATTACATTAAAAGGCAACTATTTGCATTGGGGGAAGTGGAAAATATTTCATTCTAAATTTCATTACGTAAAATTAAAATTAGCTTTCGTCTTGTGAGATTGTACGCCAGAATCACAAACCATGTTACACAAACCTAGCGTAGCCGCTAAACTACTTGAAAACTGGGATGTTTTTCTTGCCTTGACGCGAGTAGGCGTTATAAAGGGGCACTTTCTTTTGTTTCACAAACCATGTTACACAAAAATATTTTCCACTTCCCCCAATGCAAATAGTTGTCTTTTAATGTAATTAAGGTGAATCAAAAGATTTTTTCAAAAAAAGTGCGTATTAACCGTTGCCAGCGATCCCCAAAATTTACCAAAACATTTGCTTTAGTATCATTACCTTTCAAAAACAAACACTGTCAATAAATTTTAGATACGATTAGAAATATGCGAATCAACATTAAAAATTCAACAAGAGAAAAGCATATTTCAAATACAGAATTATTAATTAATGAATTAAACATAAAATAATTTCGTACCTACTTTATGGCTTTCCTGAATTGTTTCCATAAACAGATTCAATTTTGAAAATACCTAGAGTTCATTGAACCAGAGTTACAGACAGAATCAACACCGAAATTATTATTTTTAATTATTATTACTTTTATTTCCTAATAGCTCATTATTTGTAAAATATATCACCATAGGGGCCCTGAAGCTGAATTTTAAGAAACTCGACCACCTTCGATACGTTTTAAGATTTTAACGGCCAAAAGCATTTTCGTTATTTGTTTTTGGGGTGTTATGCCGTGTTGTGCTACCTCCTTCTTTAGCCAACGTTTCAAGCATCGTTGCAGTGTCCATCATCAGGGCAGATCCGGTAGATATGTACACATCTACACATCACATGTGATCTGCCCTGATGATAGACACTGCAACGATGTCCGAAACGTTGGCTAAAGAAGGAGGTAGCGCAACACGGCATAACACCCCAAAAACAAATAACGAAAATCGACCACCTTCCTTTTAATCTGGTATAAATAATATAAAAATTTATTTATTTATTTTTTATTTATTTAATACATGAATTATCGAAAGTACATATAGTTTTTTTGTGATATTTCAGTGTTATGGCGGGTGAAGTTTACAGTTTGCGGATATACATTCATTTGTAAAAGCCCCTACGGATAAATAATAAGGCGGGTCACGATTGTATGGGGGAAAAAAAAACTTGTTTTGGTTTGTCTGTTAGTGATAAAAGGGTGTTAAATGAAGATGTAAAATCACGTAATTTTTTTAATAATATTTGAAGATCATCTTCTTCCTCCGGATTGAGTTTGAAATTTCACAAAATAGAGAAAAACCCACCCTTGTTAAATCTCAAAAAAATATTAGATAAACAATTAAAAATGAACTTTTTTTCAATAAAACACAAATTAGAGAGAATATTCTGACTTATTTATTAAAAAAATATATGATTATAATTAACATTATCTCAAGACAGTGTATTCAAATACCAGCAAAATCCTTCTTACTCTCAAATTTCGGCATTATTTTGCGAGACTCAATCTTTGCCTTAATAAGACCTTCTCTTGCAGACTTCGTACATAAAGTAGTCGAGGCTTCAGTAACAGTCTTAACAGCTCTTTCAACTGCTTGAGTATGACATGGCAGACGCAGAAGAGGCAATTTACCTTCTCCCCCCTGTGCTACAAATAGTTGAAGATCTTCATCCGATATATTCTTCAGTATTGGGGGTTCGGTTACATTTTGCTGCCAATTAATAAGGTCGTAGTAATATGATGCATCGAGGTTTATGTTTGGAAGTTGGAACAGCCTTGTTTTACTTAGTTTCTTACTGCATGCTTTTAGAACACGACGCGCAGCTAATTCCCGGATATGCTTGTGAGGGTCAGTTAACATTGCAAGTAGTAAATTTTCGGGGTGTGCGAAGTAACTGTTTCTTTCTATGACTGGATCAATTATAGTTTTTAGTTCAGGGGATAAGTATCTAGACGCTGAAATTAGCTGCCACAGGTGACGTGCTCCATCTTTACAGGTGGGATGAGTTTTAATACTGAAACAAGTCGGAGCATAAACTTTTATAACGTACGTTGCTAAAATAATAAGATTCTCTGTAGGAGCTTCCGTTGCAACATAAAGACGAAGAATTCGGTTAGCACGCGTAAGCCATCTGGCATGAGACATTTTTCCAGGAGATTTGTGGCCTAAATCTTCAGGTAATTTCCCCACCGTAACTGCAGATACGATTTTATACAAATATAACTGATCTGTACTTAGGTCTTTAGTTAATAATTCAGGCAACTCTCCGTCAATTTTCTGAAAATGAACAATAGGCTTTTTTTCACAGTTTTCTAAAGCTAGTCCTATTGTCCCTGAATATGTTTGAGGTCCAGATGTCTTACCGTCAAGATGTGTGAACAAATGACGAAATGGTAACTCGTTCATGTGAAGCAAGCAAATTATCCATTGCAATGGTTTATCCAAACGTTTTTCAAGCAAACCTATTATACCTCCATGTTTTCCAACGTTCACGTTCGTTCCGTCACATCCAATAGCCATTAATGGTTCAAATGGTATTTCTTCCTTTAAAAAATAATCGACAATTGTTCTTTCTATAACTTTCGACGTGCCAGAGTTTGGTGCAATATAACCCAAATATATTGAGTCTGGCTCTTTTATCATTGAAATATGCTCTTCAATGATTAGTTCTCTGTAATGCCTTCCCACTTTTTCCCTGATAGTTAATGTTTTATCTTTCCGGCCATCGAAATATAATGCGGGTATTTGTAAAACTATGTGTTGTGCCTTAATATTTTCCCTTGTTTTTTTTCGTTCTCTGCGAAGTTTACTTTTGTCAATAACTGGAATATTAGACTTGATGTCATACAGAACTGCTGAGGCAATGGCTGCCGCTGCTCTATCCGAAACTCCATATCTATCACAAGTTTTCGACAGTGTAGAATAATCAATAGTGACCGCAGCCTGCTTCTGAGGCATTTGAGATACAACATTTGCTTTGAAAACATCATTGCAATCGGATTCATTTGATGAAGAAGACGTGGAAATATCGATTAGAGAGGTAGTTGGCTTACTGTGCTTTCCTTATTAGACGTACGCAAGGATTTTTGCTTCAGAAGTTTTCTTTTCAACGCAGTTTTCATTCGTTTTGTTGTAGCGGTATCCACATTTCCTATTATCATTTTTCGTGTAGTACGTTGGTCATTAATGAAACTCTGTTCATTTACAGGTATTTTTTTATCTTTAGGACAGTCACATTTACTGAAATCTTTGCATTTGCAAGACGAAATATCAAACAGCACTTTACTTCTGCGACGGAATTCCTCCATTTTTTTCTCCGGTATTTTAGGATGTGACTTAAGAAGGTTTTTTATTTAAAATGATATGACCTCAACATGCGTGCTACTTGCGAGTGTGTAACGATGGGAATAGAAGCCTTTCTCCATATTTCTTCAATTCGTGCTGTCACAATACACTCTATTTGCTGAAATTTGGGTTCTAGTTTGGTCTCTTGATTTAATTTTATTTGATTCCTGGTCCACTCAAAAAACTTCATTACATCACAATAAGTTGGTAAAACATTGTCTTTAACGTCGCTAATTTCACCAAATATGGGACTTTTTAACGCATTCCGAGTACGTTCCATTGCGAAAACTTGTGCAACGCGACCTACCGCTTAAAGAGCTGTAGCGATACTGACTCCAAACTCCGACGTCGGTTGCGCAGAGTCGCTGCGCTTAGTGCAATCGGTGCTTCCCCCGCCCTCACCTCGAGCCACTAATAATCAAAACTCGGATTTTTTGTAAATGAATTCGTAAATACGTACCATATTTGCCATAGAATATTACAAAAAATATAGTATAAAGGATTCGTAGTAACTTTTATACACACTAGAAAATACCTCTAAAAATGAAAATTTTCAAAACTTTGAAGTGAATCCGGAGGAAGAAGATCGTATCAGAAATTTAAAAAATTTTAAACACGTCGGTTTGAACCCATTTGGCACCCTTTTATCGCTAACAGAATCTAAAATTATCATTTTTTTTTAAATGACCCACCTTAATAAATAAGTAAAGGTTGAATTTTTCACTAATTGATACTACGCACACAAATTCTTCTACAATAAGAGAGTTTATGTAGTTATGTGAATTACAATAATAACAAGATGGATTACAAGAATAAGGCGAAGAAGTTAAAGAATTATTGGAAAAGATAAGTTATTATTAGTATATTATGGAATTATTGATATAATTATTGATATATAATGGGAAAGGTATATTTAAAAAAAAAAGGAAAATAATACTTTAGATCAAAATTGACGACAGCTAGTGTTATCTGCGCATCAAGAACACCGCCAAATCCGATTTCGTCCAGAACTTATTTTTTTAAATAAGCAAGCACAAATTTATAAAACGTACGTAGCTAAATAATATTTTTACTCCAAATAATGTTTCCTTAAAACCATCTAACCAAATACTATTAAACAGTTCTAACCACCCAAATTCCAATATATATAAATCGTACAGTACAATGTCCAAAGAACCGTTAGATAATGGGTATCTCATATCGTGTTTTTAAATCGCCATTCCATATTTCATGTCATCGAATGCCCGCTTTATAATGGAAAACGTGCTCCGGGACTGCGTCTGAAACGAAAAACCCCATTACGATACAAAATAATATATGTTACGGTCAAAGCCAAGTGTCGCTACCCGCACGTAAATTGACTGGCAGGGTTTTTCTACCATGGCCCAAATTACAAATGCTGGATCCGTTGGCTGGACCTCCAAAATAGAACCGGCTTAAAATAGGACGAAATTTTTAAACCAATTTCAGAACGAGAATATTAATTTGCAATCTATACGCTCGCGCTCCATGGAATGCATTATTGACCCCGATACAGGCGAACCCTAGTGGGGTTAATAATTACATGCCAAAAAAATTTATTTAAATTGTAAAGAAGCAATAAATAAATAAATAATTGGTAGAATTTTTTTTACGAATTTTAAGGTTTATTATCAAAATATCCTCAGGGCCTATGTCCTCTTTGGGTATGCTGTGTGGAGAATCTTTATAGGGAGAGGAAGGAGAGGAAGTTCTATAAAGTAATGAGGGGTGGGTAGGAATCTGCGATGAGGAGTGACGAACGTATAAATCCATCTCCCCGATTGGTCGAGAGAGTCCGGCTGGATAGGTCGAAAGGTCTTCTTCGACAAAACTGAATTATCAAGAATTTAGACTATACCTTGATTTTCGGTTGTGCGTGTGTCCTGTCAAACTCTAGTTCAATGTTTTCTGAACCTCGGATTTGCTTTGAATTTAAGCGACGTTTTCAAAATTTTACTGATTGGTTGTGTGACTAGCGATGAAATATTATCTACCCTTATTTTAACGCCAAATTATTTTAGTTATCATTTTCGATACAAGTTTATTAATTCACGTAAATTTCAAACAAAAATTCATTTGCATTATCTCGACCACCCTAATAGGCTCATGCAGTCATGGAAGTCACATGTAGGCGATATAACACGGAATAATATTTGAAGAACTATCAATTAAAATTGGAACTGATTCGCCAAAAACTATCCCGTGATTTTTTACCGGTCTGTGTTAGTAATCAGTATTTACGATGGTATTTTTCTAGTCTGATGTATTGTCCCACTGTCTTGGAATAAATATTTCTATCACCATCGCGGGTATCGAATCTGGCATATTTCGAATATCTGTGATATTTATCTAAGTTACGCGGCCCGAAAGTAAGTATACCTCATTCATACTCGGTTGTCTCTTTCATATTCCCAAAGTTAAGATTTTTTTTTTACAGTTTTTTCATCAAAACCAACGGTTACAACTTTAATACATTCCCAATGCTGAGAATTTTTAGTTCTAATTGGTGACTTTTCACGTAAATGTACGTAAACTCAGATTTGCATTGATCAGAAATTGGTTCAGTTGGCATTCCTCCTCGGTTCTGCACTTTGTATTAGTTCATATTCACACGTTTCAAAAGACTTAGGTATGACCCTGTTTATGCACCAAATATTCACCATACCAAACAATGAATATGCACCAGACATTCATATAATAGGTACAAATAGAGTGAATTCAGCTAATTACATTAATCGAACATAGCATATTATATATATATATATATATTTTTTATATGAGCTCCACACAGGAGGCCCTGAGGAAAATAATTTCCCTCAGGGCCTATGTCATCTTTGGGGATGCTATGTGGAGGGTTTTTTTAAGGAAAAGAAGGAGAGGAGAGTTCTGGTAAGGAAAATGATTTAAGGGGTGGGTAGGAATCTGGGGTTCAGTATGTCCTGGTCATCCGCCACCAACACCTAGACAAACCTCACCCCATGAACCCGGGCACCCCTGCTAAATCACCAAACGTAGCGAACCACTTGGGGTGACCTATGGCAGAGGTGTTGGTTATCCAATAAAGGTTCCCGGGGCGGCTATTAGTCGCTAGTAAAAAGATGGCAACGGAAGCGAGGAAACCAGTCGATAAAGGAATCGAAATTCCGAACCAGAATGGTGATAAGTATTTACCGCCAGAATGATCGAAAGAGTAGACATGAGATCCCTCTAAAGAAGAGAAGAAAAACTTGGTACGGTTGCAATGCGAATAAGGAGATTCTATAGAAATGCCAAGTTGATGATATATAAGATTACGAAAGGGACGTTTAGAGAGAAGGGACTTGTAGAGCGGGTGAACGGTGAAATTAGTATCAGGAGTAGAATCGCGCAAGTGGATGGAATGAGATGTCAAGGGCGGGTCGAGTTTCCAGAAAGACAGGGAATGATCAAGTGAAACAAACACTTTAGTATTATGATGTCAAGATTTATATCGTCCCATCTTATTGGCCTTTCTCTTTGTGGAAAATGCGTGTTTAGCCTTTTGAAATATTCTCATAGAATCTGTATAATATCTTAATATGTTGAACGCAATTTTAAATTAGGGAAACTATGAGAGGCAAATGCGAAAATATTGTTTTTCTCTTTTGCCCTTTTCTCTTTTGTGGTAACTATCTTCCAAGGACCTCCATATTTTTACACATCACAATAGAATTATGTTGGATTTTTTTTAAAGGTTGTTATAAAATACATCAGTAGACTAAGAGATCATCACAAAAATTAACTAAGTGGAGGTTTGCAGACATTTTGAACAATACTTCCCCCTAATTCGCAAAATTCTGACGTGCAACTGACACAGAGTAACATTGACAGCTGTCTCTCCAATTTCTACCCTTTTTGACTGTTGATAATATATCTATGATCTGTAGCTGCAAATTGTAACATTTTGTGGTACGCGTACGTCTTCAGCACGTTTGCAAATTATATTATTATTATTATATATATAATTTAGTACAATTGTATATATTCTATCTTTCAAAAAGTTTTGTCAAGATATCAAATATCACTAGTCGATTATCCAATTGTGGTATAGAAGGTTATGAAAATATGAATACTTATTATTCATTAGCCCCTATAAAAGTTGGAGATTTGATTGTTTTATTTTAATTTGTAATGTGAATCTATAAATACCTACGACAATTTGTTAACAAAAGTTAATAAAAGATTACAATTAAAAGTCTGCGGTCTTGCTGGTGACACCAGTGTAAAAATATCGTAGAAAATAATTTAAATATATTAGCGGTACCTTCCCACAGAAGAAAGCAAGCATGTATGTTTAAAAAATGGGAGGTTGTGAGAAATCTGATCTCAAAGCAATGAAAAAATCTATACGTAGGCAGTAAATCTGAATTGAGCGCCGAAAGTGTCGGTTTTCAAATCGAATTTTGTTTGAAACATACTGAAAAAAATCTGAAAGAAAAGCTCCAGTTTACCTTGCGCGTGTCTTAAAGATGTATGGGAGTAAACAGAAGGGCGTAAATATTATTGGGGGATTTATGCGGAATGTTTCTGCCATGGAGCTGGCATCATTCACGGCAAATTGCCGACGTTATTCTCCTACTATGAATGATCAGCCTTGATGGGAGCGTTACCACGGAGACGGATGGCGGGGTAGGTTTTACCTACGCTTAGACTTGTTTGTGTACTGGTTCTGCGTATGGTTTGGAGGGGGTGGATGTACAATGTACTGTTTTGGCAGGGTAACTTTTATTATAATACCAGCGCAGGTCCGTGGAAAATCACGGGAAAGTTTAAATTCTTGAAAAATCAGTTCCAATTATGAAAATAATAAATATTTTTTTTTTTTTAAATGTTATACGATAGGTAGGTTCTTCACTGCTTATCTGAATTCTTCACACAATCAGTTCAAATTTTGAAAATAATATATATATATATATATATATATATATACATATATTTTTTTTTATAAACAATTTACCCTAAAATAAGTGCTTTATGCCAATAAAGTTAAGAAAGATAGTTATAATTTTGAGGATAATCTATAAGGGTATAGGAAAAATCAAATATTTAAGTCATTCAACTCTATGAACTTATATAAGTATATATACAAATATATATATATATACAACTGAAAAAACGCGAGAATTGTTGAGAGACAGCAAATATGGAATACTGAGGGGAGAATTGTGGGTAAACGATATTAAAAATATTTTTTTACGCAAACAAAATCGTTTACCGATGGTTTTTTTCTTATAATATTTATGTTTCAGTTTGTGAAACTAAAAAAACATATAGTTTTAAAACGTCCTTTCAGGGTTACTGTCTCCGTACTTTATTTTTAATTCTTCACATTATTTTTAATTTTATATTATAATACTTATTTAAAAAATTGGCAAAATCTTGGTCGTATGAACTGTTTGGCGGTTTTGTGTTTTTTAGAAATATATCAAAATAATAAAACATTTAAATGATTTCATTTCTGTATGTTCAAATGCAAAAAACGTATATATTTTTAAATTTCTATAATTTCTGTCTAATCTGTTTATGTTATAGACCATAAAATAAAAGGATACACAACGATATTTATGAGGTCGTGTCATTTAATGACACAAGTTAATAATATCATTGGAAATATAATTTATTTACATTGGTTTGAAACCTTCTGGTTTTAACGATTGCTTGGAATGATGATCTTAAAAAACACATCCAAATGTATAATTTACTGATGGGATTCGTGTGTGCGTGTGGGAATCAAAATTAGTTGAACTGAAACATGAAAAAATCATGATATATATCTGCAAAACGTTGGAAATGGTGTAAAATCACGTACATGTACTTTGTATCAAGAGATTAACATTTTCGTTTCGGGCAATAAAAACGATTCGGTTTAACGACGCAACCGTCAGAACCTTAGTGTAGTAAGGTTCAACTTCTAGAAATTTGGCAATGCGTAACTCTCCCATTATGCTTAGACTTTTAGGATTTGACAAATAAGAGATTTTCTCTTCAAGTCGGGAACATCTGACGTTTTAATTATTCATCTCTTGGCGTAGAGAAACACGGAACGTGATGTACAGGGTGTAATATACATAGAGTGGGGTAGATACAAGAGCTAATTTAGGATGCAAACATCTTTAAGAATCATTGTTGAGTGATGAAGAACCAAACATATGTCTTTTATTGATAATTCCAGTGTCAAAATTAACTTAAATGTTTTAATAAAAATGAAAACAATATTAGCGAAACTCGATTGAAAATCTGAAAACAGAAAAATCAGAAAATGATGCGGTTACATCTAGGACTCGAACCCAGGACATACGCTTTGCCGGGGCGTAGTTCTAGCAACTGAGCTAACGTGTCTAAATTTAACTGTATTATACGTCATAATAATCAATAAAACCGTAAGAATCTCTTCCACAGCAGAACTTGGCGTTTTTCGATGTCTGCGTAATTAATTAAGACGAAATTCTTAAACGGCATATTTACGACGTGTAAAAATCAATATTAGCCAGAAATCTTTCCTGATAAATAAATATCTATGAAATCTGTGTTTTCTCCCTGATGTACCATCTCTTCTTTATCTTGACATTTACGTAAAGGTCAAACGTCATGTGTTCGGTGCGTAGGTACGACCTCACCTCTAACCACTAGACAGAATGTTTGCGGCCCAATGTTTTTTGACCAAATTGCCCCCAATTCACCCCAATGATTCAAACATGTTTCAACAAACGGAGGACACGAAAAACAAAAAAAGTTAATAGTAATGTTGCAGCAAATGTTCATGTCGGAGGTCGCCATTGACCTGGCTTTACTTAACTTATAGTAATGTTCCAGCAAATGTATAAGCAAATGTTCATGTCGGAGGTTGCCATTGACCTGGCTTTACTTAACTTATAGTAATGTTCCAGCAAATGTAGAAGCAAATTTTCATGTCAGAGGTCGCAAGAGACCTGGCTTTACTTAACTTATAGTAATGTTCCAGCAAATGTATAAACAAATGTTCATGTCGGAGGTCGCAAGAGACCTGGCTTTACTTAACAAATGCAATCTTTATATGCATTATAAAAGCTGATTGTTTCATACAAATAAATAATTGATATTAACGCACGCTGCAAGAGAGCAAGACTAAAAGATTTTCCTGCGATTTAAAAGAAAAAAGTGTAAAACATATGAAAGAAAATTAAATGAAAGAACTGTCAATTAACCTTTGACCATCACCACCGTCATAAATAAGCGACCTATCGATAATTGTTTTGAACTGTTTCATCCTGTACAGCAAGAATTTCACGTCTGGGAATGTAGGTTGTTTGACAGGTGAGAAAGTTGATGGAATAGTTGTTCAACGGTAAGAACATTCTTGAGAAGGGGTCAAAGTTTGCGGGTCGGAATCCCAGTTGTTCTATTTACTTGACACTGTTTAACTAAACTAACAACTAACAGTTGACGTTTACACTCTTCCACCACGAACTAATAATTTGACATAAGACCCCAGTCACGAATGATACCACAATTTGATGTGGAAACTGAAACTACCTTTAGAACAGCATTTTGTACCATTGTATTGACAAATAATAGAAATTACTATAATAAGTTATAATTATAATAAAAGGTATAAATATTCGTACTCAAACTTTCTCTGTGAATATAAAATTCTAATGGTATCTTGAAAGTTTTTAATATATAGGCTATAACTTCGAACCACTGATAAACTTTATTATAACAATGTAGGAGTCAGACTGATGAGGTTGGCCTGTTTTAACTCCGTGAATATTGTGTAAGCAAAGTTCCATCGCTCTTTCTTGTACTCGACAGCTGTCTCGGCAGTTTTGGGAAATTTCTCCATCCAGGCAGACGTTGATCGGTCATCAGTCCAGAGAATTCGATAAATCATTGGCTTCTGGAGTTCGGTGCAGCGCCTCATGTGGGGTATATGCAAGTTCCTGGCGAACTCTACCGCTTTGAGGTCTTTGAAAATTCTTTCATCCAGATGTAAGACAGCTACCCCAATCCAGTGAATTCTATAAACCAGCACATTAGTCGACACTGGCTTCTTGAGTTCGGTACAGCTTCACACGTGGGGCGCGTGCACTGTTACTAGATTATTGATCTCTACAATATCCATCTCTTCTTTACTCTTCTATCCTCAAAGTCTTTCTTGATTTTCAGGCTTTGTCATACTGGATCTTGACAGTTAAAACTCTTGTGTTTTGTGCAGATGATATAAGAAAATCATTTAATAAAGGTTGTTTGGAAAACACAAATATTTTTAATATTTAACCTATGTACATTGTACCTACGAAGTAAAAGGGACATAGTGACCATTAATGTATGTTTTCAAAGACCCTTAGATATAATTACCTAATTAAAAACGTCAGATAATAAGTGTTTTAAGATAATCTTCGGGTTACGGCAAAAAGTTGATAAGTGAAAAATTTGGTAAATTAGGGGATCACGATTCATTGCATGCCCATTGCCCAGTGAATATTCACGTCTGGGAAGAGTTTATTTTGCTTTGATACTGGCTAACAATTATTAATATTTCATATCAGCGGTACATCTGAAAAACGAGATTAATAAAGCACAATTTAGTTATTAGTCAAATAGGTACTAAGTTTTAACATTGAAAGTAAATCATAGATGTCCTCAAATCATGAAAGGCAATAAATAATACTCATAAACCAATTTGTGATTGAGAGAGTAAATCAATTAAATGATATTTATATTACGGTGACAGTTAAGTCAATAACGATTTTAATGAATTTCGATCAAAAACCTTTAGAATTAGAAGCAAGTGATTGTATCAATATTTTAGGTTAGGTGGTTTGGATGAAGTTACTGAATAGATAAAACACACCAGAAATGCCTCCTAGGTATATTTGAACGGAATCCACGTCGCTTCTGGCTTTTGGTTCTAACCCGCAATCTCCATTACATTTGATCGAAATGAAAAGATCATAATGTAGGAAACTTTTCAAAGGTAGGTAAATTAAACAAAAAACTCACTGAAGGCAGGATAATGGTGTCTCTTGTTCACGTTATGTTGGCGGATAACTCAACCCTCGATGACCAAGGTGCTGTCTCGACGTCGGTTCCTCATTGCGGTTTTCGTATGAAAAAGCTGAGGATCCGGCACCGGGAAGTACTTCATGTTTTACGAGGGCTTGATAAAGCTAGTGGGCCTGACGGAATACCTGCCCTGGTACTGCAGAGGTGCGCTGCAGAAATAGCTCCAATTTTGACGAAGCTTTTTAAAATGTCCCTGAAGACTGGCTCTGTGCCCTCTGGTTGGAAAAAAGCGGTTTTCCATCCTATTCCAAAGAAGGGTGACCGCTCCAACCCGGCCAACTGCCGCTCCATAGCGATCACATCAGTTCTGTCTAAGGTGATGGTACGTGTGATCAACGACAAACTGCTCACATACCTCGAGAAGAACAAAAATATTAACGACCGTCAATACGGATTCCGGCGGAACCGCTCGTGCGGTGATCTTCTCGCGTATGCGACGCATGTTTGGGGGCGATGCCTGGAACGTTTCGGTGAGACCCAAACAATTGCACTGGACATTTCTAAGGCCTTTGACCGGGTTTGGCACCGAGGACTTGTCAACAAACTGCCTTCGTACGGACTTCCCGCATCCTTGTGTACGTGGATTGCCGACTTCTTGAGGGAGAGGTCGATTCAGACGGTAGCCGATGGTTTCACCTCTCCCTCACACCTCACACTCGATAAATGCTGGCATCCCACAGGGATCGGTTCTGTCTCCGACTTTGTTTTTGTTGCACATCAAAGACCTTTTGTCATGTGCACCAATTCATTGTTACGCGGATGACAGTACAGTTCATGATAGCTTTTTATTTGACAAACCCCCTAAGGGCTCACAAACTCCAATAGCTCGTAGGGCTTTGAAGCAAAGAATGGACGGTTACATCGAGAGTGTTTTCTCTTGGGGTAAAAATAATCTCGTTGAATTTAATGTTTCAAAGACCCAATCTTTTCTGATTACGTCTAAAAGTTAGCCTCCCAAAAACTTGGCCTGCAGATACTAAACTTTAATAGTACACAACTGCTAACCCTGTACAAATCACAAGTGCGCCCCACGGTTGAATTTGACAGTCGTCTCTGGTCTGGAGCTCCAAAATACCTGAAAAATACCCTCGACTCTGTGCAGAAACGGGCGGTCCGTTTGATAGATTCTCCCATCTTAACAGACGGATTGCAATCTTTAGAGCACATGCGTCAGGTGGAAATGCTATCCTTGCTCTACCGGTATTATAATGGAAGATGCTCTGAGGAACTAGCATCATTGAACCCTTCGGCACCGGTGCATAGTCGGGAAACACACCAAACGCGTGCCCAACATTTGTACACAGTTGACATTTGTCACATGAGAACGGGTCGTTTCTTGTGTTCAACAGCTCGGCTGTGGAATGATTTTCCTGCCTCTGGGTTTCCTCCTTCCTACAACATGGATCTCTTCAAGACCGATGTTCATTCCTTCCTATCCTCAAAAAGACCCTCCACACAGCATCCCAGATGACATAGGCCCTGACGGAAATTATTTTCCTCAGGGCCTCCTGTAGTTATGTAAAAAAAACTTAAATTTTCCCCTTTGCACCGATTGTATATTTTCATCACCAATTGTAATTTTTGTACGTAATTCGTAATTTTATCAATAACAGTCAATGTACTGAGCATAGAACAATGCTGTCAGGTTGAAGATTGTCAATGCACTGACCTTGTGATTAACGTATAAAGGAAGAGGGACTAGGTGAGGGTATGATTTAGGAAAAGGACAGGAATACTCCCTGAAACATAATGATGATGAAAATAATTTTTTTATTTGAAATTTATTCGAAAAATTATCAGTCTCTTGGATCACTTCTTCGGTTCTACTCCATTCTATGGTGACGGCCTTTATTATATGTACTGATATGTACTCACCGCAGAATCCATATTATCACCTCCGACCGCGGGCGTGTGTCAACAGAGCTTACGTTTCGCTTTACTTACGTCCCGATCGTGAATAAGTCACGCGGGGGCGGGGCCCACCGGCGGGGTGGCACGTCTCACTTGTGAAATAATAATACTGCTTTTAGTGGGACAGGGATGCATCACGTTTGTGGCAGCCCTGATTTATAAATGCGCGTCTAGACATGTGTCTGTTTAGTTATTTATTAAATGCTTTCGTCTTTCATTAAGGTTGCAAATTAAGGTTTTTAACAGAGCTTAATTTTTAGAGTGGAAAAAAAATATTCGAAACGCGGATAAATGTGTTTAGTGCTCTTATATAAATGTTACATATTATATTAAAGCAAATTTTCAATCCGTTAAAGCAGTATCTACCTTTATTTGCATCAATTGTTGTAAATAATTGATCATCTCGGGTCTCGGTAGTCCGAAGAATTGTTGTGTTATAATTGTTAGAATTATAACACAACAATTATAATGCAGTAAATGTAAGCGGTAAAATAAAAGTGGAAAATTTCTGATATCAACTCAAATATTTATTTAAGAAAGATTCCTGCCACATCCACGTCGAGAAGGGAAGAGCTGAGAGTAGAAAGTAGAGAGTAGAGAATAGACTGTTATAGAAAAGAGTAGAGACAGCTCGGGGCGGCATCCGAGTCATTTCAGCGAAGCTTGGAGCACTGTGCATTTAGAGAAGGAACTATAACGGGGAAATTGTTAAATTGTATGTTTTATGAATTTCAAAATGAAGCTAAGTTTTGAGTTTTGTGGCTAAGGAGTAAAAATTTTGTAAGTATAAATGAACGGAAATGCCTTAAAAATGTCAATTAGATAGAATTACCAACTAATTGTTTTGAAGGATCGCGAAGTTTCGGCTTTTTTAATCGTAATCTTTAAAATAATATTTATTTACTTATTTTTTTGTTTATTTACTTGTTTGATTGTACGTTTGTATGTTTTCACGTATGTCTGTTTACATGTTTGTCTGGTTGTCTTTATGTTTGTTTATTTAACTGTTTATTTATGTGTATTCTTATGTACTTATCCCTATCTATGTTTATCTACGTATATCCTTATCTACTTATTGAAGTGAAAACTTCTTTTTTTTTTACATTAACTCCTCCAGAAAAATAAGTTCCCTCAGGGCCTATGTCATCTGGGATGCTGCTTGGAGGGTCTTTTTGAGGAGAAGAAGGAATGAACATTGGTCTTGAAGAGACCCATGTTGTAGGAAGGAGGAAACACAGAGGCTAGCAAATCATTCCACAGCCGAGCTGTTGAACACAAGAACGAGTCGAAGAAACGACCTGTTCTCATGTGACAAATGTCAACTGTGTACAAATGTTGGGCACGCGTTTGGCGTGTTTCCCGACTATGCACCGGTGTCGAAGGGATCAATGATGCTAGTTCCTCGGAGCATCTTCCATTGTAATACCGGTAGAACAAGGATAGCATTCCCACCCGACGCCTATACTCTAAAGATTGCAATCCGTCTGTTAAGATGGGAGAATCTATCAAACGGACCGCCCGTTTCTGCACAGAGTCGAGGGTATTTTTCAGGTATTTTGGAGCTCCAGACCAGAGGTGGCTGCCAAATTCAACCGTGCGGAGCACTTGTGATTTGTACAGGGTTAGCAGTTGTGTACTTTTAAAGTATCTGCGGGCCCTGTAAGTACGCCCAGTTTTTGGGAGGCTAACTTTACTCTGGCTTCGATGGAGCCCCCATACCCGAGGTGGTCACTTAGAGTTACACCAAGCATATCAATGGAGGACCCGTTCGGAAGATTGTTTCCGTTGAAAGAGACTTCTTCTTTAACACGGTTGTGTCAACAAAAATCATCCTGATTAATTTAGGTGCGTATTTATCAAAACAATATTTAAAAAAATACATGAGGGTGGATGGGTAATCTATATTTTGCACCAAACAGACTCATGCGACTATTATACGAGCTATTGAGAACGACAATAGCTCTTACAGCATACTTCATTATAACTTAAGGTAAAAGGTTAGGGGGAAACCAGTATTCATTAGTATTGTTAGATTCGCAATTTAACAATCACAAATGTATTGAGAAATGTATTATTGATTCTGTTTTCAAGGCGCGATGGTCTGCAAAATAAAAATAAAAACATGCGATTAAAAATACCTGAAAATAATTGTTTTCAAAACTTTCTACCTAAAATTAATATTTTGATTCCAGCTTATACGGTAGGGATTAAATAAAAAAAATAGAGCATGCAATTCACCTGCGGTAGAAGTGAAACCTTCAGAAAACTAAAGTAGACAAGAATGGGGAGGCTACAAAGCACCGCAAAAAGAGGAGATCGATTATTCTATCAGGCTAAGTCATGTAGATGTATGTATTTTCGTTTTATCAAGTTTCAAATCACAACGGTGATAAAGAAGTTTTCACTTCGAAAACGCTGAATTTTATCGAAGCTTTCGAAATTTTGTAAGAATATCAAAATTTTACGGTGGAACGTGCAATAATTACGACTAGCAATTAAAAACCCACTCCGCAGGTTTTTTAGGCCCTGCGGGCGGCTTTTGGTCCGGCTTCGCCCAGTTTGAGTGTCGGTGACCATTATAAATCCGATAGGGACTGGTTCCAAAAATAGCCGGTTCCTCGGATCCGGAAAATGTAACCGGAACGGGCAATGATGTCATATGTTATATATAGCCACGTGATACTATTATTCACAACTCTTAAGTATTACCGTCAATCTTTCCATATCCGGAGAGACACTCAAATTTTACAAATCTTGTACTTATAGTTAGGGGGGCACGTCCTCATGCGCACTGCTAACGTAAGTAGCACCATCTTTGGCAAATCCTTGAATTCGAAACCGAATTACAAAAGTGTTTTTTTTAGCGTATGAATAATATAGATTGCAGCACTTCCGTTTGTATCTATTTGTGAATCGAGTGTGACAGACGCAAGGCTATTAATACGGTTTGATAATGAATTTTAAAGTTTTATGACATATAATCCCCGGAGTCATTCGCGTGGGATCTTATCCGAGCCATGCAAATAAACTGTATGAAATAAAATAGATAAACAAATAAGTTGTACATTCATATCGCATTAGTCATGGAAAAAGCACACGACGAGTTAACACGTGCCGTCTCACAGATAGGGAACTTTACACTGCTTCTCTTATAAAATAACACATCCTACCCTGAAACCCGAACTAATGTATTACGACGAGAGATATGCATGTCATAAATACAAATCACGAAGTTGCTTATAAATTCTCTGGAGAAAACTCTAAAGTTTATATTATTCTTTGCCATGGAGATAAAATACAAAAGACACCCCCTTCGCAACAAAAAATCGAATACATTTTATCCAACTGAAGTTATTTCTTACAGAAATTGGTCTTCATTATTTTATAGTTTACATTTCATAATGCCTTTGTATACGTTACTTCGTTTAAGTTAGTAATGGAGCAAGGATGTAATTTAGAGAAGACAGGACCATTATTTTATTAAACTTGTACTTTCATAATAGATTATTTTTTAAAATTAAACGATGATTAACGATATATTGCCACTGAATCAATGATCGCGATGAGGCAGTAATTATCGTGTAGCTGTATCAAAAGTTGCGTCGAAAGAACAAACACAGGTAATATTTGATTCACCTCTTACTGCAAACACGTCATTGAATTATTTATTGTTTGAAACATTTAAAGAGCGTTAAAAATTATAACATTAATGAGTATGCCATTGGGATATGCATTAGGATGGGTAAGTTCGGCATTTTGCCGGAGGCCTTCGAGGCGTGCTTCCTTTTAAAAGTATTCGATTTCTAGGAGTAGGTCCACGTCCGATGTTTTCCGTGGTTTTTGATTTGCGTACTGGGTGCTGTTGTGGCTACCAGGAGGCACGGGTTCCGTGGGAGCCGGCATTCGGAGCCGGCCCTCGGAGCCCGTACCTGCAAAAGAACTCTAATCCAGCTCTGCTCCCGACTCGCGAGTGGTTCGGACCGATTGAAAAGGGGGTAGGAGTAAAATCCGCTTCCCACGAAGGACTCGAGTTGAGGAGCCTACTTCAGCTGAACCTATGTGCATAGAAATTAAGAAATTCAATTAAAATTGTTCACAATTATTTGTAGTTTAGTTGTTACTAGATGGACACGCCGGTAGTAAAATAAAAAATATAAGTAAAATAAAATATAAAATATAGTAAGTATAAAGTACAAAGAAACAGAAAAGAAAGAAAATAAATAATATTGAAGCAATTACGTAATTTTTAGATCAAATACTTTTTTTTTTTTTTTTTCAGGTTCTCCATAAAACAATTATACACAAAATTATGACGGAGAAGATTACAAAATATAAGAGAAAAAAAAGGCCAGGGGGGCAGTTTCACTATGTTGAGACGTATGTCAAAAGATAGTTACTGAACTCTCTATAGGTAGCATTGAAGATGTCAATGCTCAATACAGAATCGTTAAGCAGTTGAATTGCTCTATTTAATGGGGCATTCTGAAAGGAAGAAGTTCTCGCTTTCGGAGCATAAAAAAGTGTGTGGGATCTCCCACGAGTATACGCGTTAGGGACATATAGGTTAATCTCCTTCAACATAGTGGATTCAGTGCAGTACCGGAGATCAGCTAAAAAAATGATTTTATTTACCATGACGTCATATTAGCTTACCGATAACTTTAAATATACGAAGCTGTTTATAAAGGTGTCTGTCTATATGGTCACATTTTATACATTCGAGATTAGGATTGAAATAGGCAATATCGTTTTTAAATAACTCAAGATAAAATGTTTTATGACTCCTATAACGTCTATTAGGAATATTATTTAGACAATGAGTGGTTTCAAGTTTGTAGTGAATAATTTTGTATAAACATATTATAAGTCGGTAGATTGCCTTATTTTTTCTAATGCAAGAAAATTTAAAAAAAATTGTAGTCGTTCTTCATAAGAATGGAACAAGGATACAGTGAGTCATGAAGAACGATAATAATTTTTCGCATATTTTGAAAAGATAAAGAAATACGAAGACAAATTATTTGGATATGTTAGTATGAGTGTAAAGTCATTCGAAGATTTACTAAGTGTTGTGTGATCACGCTCAATACAATGGTGTGAACTTGAAGGCAGCTTGTTATTGACTGACGCGTAGTGCGTAGGGGCTTGCAGTGCAGAAACCGAAGGGCGGGGTGTATCTCGCCTACTAGCCGTAGCGGTTGTCGACCTGCCGCAGAACTGTGCAATTGTGCATACAGCTAAAGCAAATTTCATATATCTCACGATAAGTGGTTGACGTGCGGCCAGCCGCCAGTCGGACGTGTATACCTACATAGTGAATGCGCACCCTTTGTTTTTGATTGAGAAAAATGTAAAAAAAAAACTTTAAAAAAAAATGTACAACCACATCTACAAATTGTATCAGAATATTAAAATTGCGATCCAGCACATAATAAAGAATTTACCCCGGGGAGCAAATTAGTGTTTTTTTTTATGGGGAAATGGATGGTTTAGGAACGAGGATTACAATTCTGGGAAGTAACTTATTGGTAGAAAGAAAAGGGAGCCAGATAGTAGTTTGAATTTAAACAATGCCCTTTATGGTGAAAACTCATGTGGTAAAAGCAATAAAATAATATTCTCTCTGATTTCTCATAGTAAATAGTGACTACGTGAAATCAGAGGTAAGTTAAAATAAAAAAATTATCGTTTGGTTTTTAATTCGTAGAACTCCATTTTGTTTTCATAAATTTGAAATAATTTTAATTCAATATTTTTTTTTTTAATTCTGCAGGTATTTTAGTAGTTTTTTTTTATTGCATAAAAATTGCATACAATTGGAATTTATTACCCGCTAAGCTACCGCAAGTAGCTTTTCAGCAGGAGATTAGTTCCACAGATTAGTTACAACCACAAATTAAATAATCATAAACGCATTAGCGTAGCAACAACATACACAAATACACATATAACATACTTATTTTCGTTTCTGTCAAACTTACATTTTTTACGTGATCGATAAATAATGCTTTATCTTGTCAAAATGTTTCAATGCACACAGCATTTGTTAATAATTTTACAGGTGACTTATATTTTCAAGACTTGGTCAGGCCTTAATTGACAGCTGGCCATTAGCTTCATCCGACGCGCGACGCGCGACGGTGCGAAATATGACGATCAACTTGCTCAAGAGGAAACCCGTTTGCCAAGAAATTTGAACAACAGGTTTTTACCAAAATGTTGCTGTTACTATCGCTCTTACCCCACTCCCTCCGAATACTAATCGAAAGGGATAATTACACCTCTGGCTGATAATACCTAAATAAAATCTCAAAATCGAGGTTTTGTAAAAAACTCCAAAACTGGACCGATTATTATTTTTTTTACTAACTGTATAAGAAGAAAATACTGTATGTCTGTTTCTTTTTTTAAATATATTGTCTTGTTTGTATACTGAACATCTCTGATGGCGTTCAAACCGTGCAGTTTTAACGATTTTTGGAGTTGAGTCGGGCCTTATCAAGAGACAGAATAATACAATAGAAGAGCATGTATGAAACGATGCATCAATGTGAACGAAGTAAGGAGTGTGTGCCAAAACTGAGTTGTTTGGCGGTCTGTCCTCTCTGCCTACCCCTACGGGGAAACTTCGTGATGGTTAGTTATTTAGTTTCAGAAATATTCAATAAAAAAGAACGTTACAGCTAATTACGTGGTGATAACTTAAGTTGTTTCGGCTTCTAACTCTCTTACAAGAATCAATTTTCCTACGATCACAAAATATTAAATTAAATAAATAACTTATGTACAAAAATCAAAACCTTTGGCTAAGCTTCATGACGTCACTGATGTTACAAATACGAAGTAAATTTCTATATCGAAGTTATTTCTTTACTAATATACCAATCTTAAGATTTTGTATTTACCCGTCGTCGTTTGCGGAATATCGTCATCTAGAGACAGGTTCAGGCGCTGTATATTTATTAGAAGGGTGGTTCACCGACTTCGACTTTTACCAAAGAGATCCCTTGTGCTAGAGATGTCCCTGGCTTTGCTTTAATGGGTTTGATCCCTTTTTGTCCTACTTTTTCTTTGACATTGTAAAGCCAACCCTTTTTGTGTATTCTGTCTCATATTGGACTTTTTGTAAACAGACAAGAAATTCGGCAAGGTGGGTTTAATAAAATCAGGAAGCATTTTTATGATGGACGTTAAGTGGATAAGTTTTTTTTATTGGAAGAAAAGGGTTTAGTACGGCGATGGTGCTTGGTTTTATAAAATGATTAATGATCGTATCTCGCGTTATTAGATTTTACGAAATAATATTGTGGAGTCCGGTTACCAACTGCTTAAGCTTGTTTTATATGATCACCTTTGCAAAATTGTGGTATGTTTGCATCGTCCCTCAGAGGTAGTTGATTTAAAAATTCTGTTAAGAAATAAAAGCTTCGTTTGGTTGCAAAAATTACTAAAAAAATATACTAAGGACACTTTTTTTGAAGAACGGAACGTGGGTACTTACATTCAGTATCACTATTGTGATTTCATAATTCAGAAACGGGTTATGTTGCTTGAAATGACATTAGTTCTGTTTTGTCAACTGTTTTTTGTCAACTAACACTATGTGGACAGTGCCTGCGCATAACACACAACAGCCAAAAATATTTTACTAGCATGACAACACTGGGACCCAAGCACCTTCTACCGGCTGTTGATAGAAAGGCAGAAAATCGAACATTCTTGACTGTTCGCTGATCCAGGTTGCTTGTGTTGTGCAGTTTTACTGTCCACACGCTTGACCCTTCAGGTAAAAATTACTGTCGTGTATTGCCGTAAGGCAAACGTGAAATTCAAATACATAAACTCAGTAAACTCTAATTCTTCTTATTTCTTTAACACCCGTGACATCCCCAAATAAAATGGAGGATTGATTGAGTAAGGATTGATATGCCACGGTAATAACTACTTTCAGTTACACAACATGTTGAATTATGGTCTATTAGGATCATGGCAGTTGATAAATGCTCATTAAAAATGCATTATCTCCTTATGCATAATTCTAAAAGTAATCTCTGCCTCTAATTGGTGAAAAATTGGACCCGGAGGTTAAGAGACGGAACTTTGTCATTTGATTGTTAAGTTCACAAACGTTGTCGAATGTGAGATATTCTCATTATTATTTACAAAACCATTCAAAACGGGACAACACACAACCCTGTGGTACTCCTTCCCATCCGTTCACGTTGAATGCATTCACTCACACTCCACTGCGACCGCAGCGCACTTCATACGCCGTCCATGTACTCGTATATCCACGTACATCCGTGTACACATTCTCGTATATATCCACTATTCATATACACCCAAGTACACTGTTCACGTACACGTACGGATGTACGTATGTTCCAGTCCCGCTTGTGACTGTGTGAGAGAATGAAAAGAACACGCTGAACGTGTGGGAGTAACAACAATAATTATATGCCCCATACACAAGGGCTATTATGAATATTTGCATGTGTTTGAAAGGGGTTCTCTATAGCGCGACTGGAGGATGTATTCTGACGCGCGTGACGGCGGATTGTAACCTTGTTTGTTGAATTTAAATAGTAATTTGAAACATCATTACATGTCGTGATTCTGGGAGAGTTTGGAAAAGTAAATAGGACATGAATAGAATTTTGCTTTGAACAAGAGACTTCGAATTTGTCATCAAAACGAGACCTTTATTCAGCTCTCTGAGAGCTTTCACATTATTTCAACCCGTATTTACTACTGATCTCTTACGAATTTCTCACATATCCCTTATTAACTTACACAGCAATGATTCTGGGATCGAAAGTAATACATCGAAAGGACATATGTGATACCAGAATCGAGAGTTTAAAGTTCAATTGAATTTGCAAACTGAATTCAGACTCACAACTTCGATGTTGTAGAAATAGTTGAATTTGTATTTGAAACTTTAAAAAATTTTTTTGGCTAGGAACGAAATTATATGTTTTCTTGAGACTAACAGAGTGAAGTATATTTTCTCACAGACGTTGAATTAATATCTTTCTCATATTGTATTCAACAATACGTGAGAACTTCTATTACGACCTTTCGTGTCGGTACAAGTTTATGATCGTTTGGGTTTTGTCCGTAGATACTATTTTTATTAATAATGTTGAAGTTTTAGGGTGATTATTCAAACTCATACCAAACTCGGCCGAGTAAAATAAAATCTAGTAAATACTAATAAGAGAAGTTCGTATTATAGAATAATTTATTATGAAACAAAGAAAATTTACTTTGAGATAAAATCTTTTGAAGGCTGCTTTTAATGAAGTTGAAATAAAAACGGTGTCCGGAAACTAGTAGGATACCCGTAAACTGACGAATCTACATCCCATATCAGAGCACGGGAATCCCAAAATGATTTTTGTAACCTTTTTTCCGCAAATATTTAAAGTTTAAATATTCAAATATGAAACATTTAAGGCCGGGTCTACGTTTTTCTATTTTTTATGATATTTAAATATTTTTGTTCGAGTTTTACCTTGTACCAAGATTTGCTTAAATAATGAAACAAAAATGGTGAGATTTGTGATGAATTTCCGATTTAATCCATCAAATCCGGAAAAAAACCAAGGAAAATGTTTTATCTAAGGGAGCATAATAATTTAACGTATTCAATCTTCCCTTCCCAAGTTATTAATAATAATTCATGGGAAAGTAATAAAATCTAAGCAATCCTCATACATCAGAATATTGTCCCTTTTCATTGTAAATTCATAAAATTCGTGGGTACGCGGAATTCCCAACTCGTGTGTAGGAAACACGCGCCATAAAACATTATGAATTTCGACAACGGTGACTCGTACCCGTATCAACAACACATTAAAGTGATGTACCCGCTTAATATATAATACATTAAGGTAATTTATTTTATCCCACGCTAACCGGATGAAATATACCTCCAGAACAGAATTACAGCCTCGTGCAAGATGCTGAATCTATTTCAATTACTACAGATGCTGGCTGCTAATTATAAGGCTGTAGAAAAGAGAAATAAACACAATTTAATATGAGTAAGAGGATAATAATATCTTTATCTGCCACTACAGTGTATGTATGTGTACATCGTTATACGAATTCTTATACAGAGTGGCGCAAAATTAATCATCCAATTTTGTTTTTGAATAACTTTTTACTGAATTAAAAAAAAATATTTTAAGAAATAGAAATCTTTATTTGAACTTTTAAATTTTTTTTCTGTTAAGTGGAAAAGATGATATCCGCCAAGTGGCTGCCGCCAGTGTTGATACACATTTGTGCCCGTTTTATCGCATTTTCCGTGACTTTCCCGCAAGATTTCCGGTGATAACTGTTTGCATTCATGTTGAATATTCTTCTTAAGGGCTGCGATTGTCTGAGGCTTGTTGGGATAAACCCGCGACTTCAAATAGCCCCAAAGAAAGAAGTCTGGGATGGTTAAATCGGGCGATCTTGCTGGCCATACCAAATCGCCAAAACGAGAGATTACGTGACCAGGAAACGCTTTCTTCACACTATCCATTGTGGCTCGTGCTGTGTGCGCGGTTGTACCGTCTTGTTAAAACCACGTGTTCACCAAGCCCCGTTCATTCAATTCCGGAATTAAGAAGTCGTTTATCATGGCCAGCGTTCGCCAGTACCAGTGACCATAATGCCAATGGCGTCCTCAAAATTACGGCCCAATCACTCCTCCCGCGTGAACGCCACACCACACAGTGGCTTTGAGTGGATGTAATGGCTTTTCATGCATCATACGCGGATTTTCAGTGCCCCAGAAATGAATATTTTGCTTATTGGCGTAACCGTTTAAGTGGAAATGCGCCTCGACGCTCATGACGACTTTCGACACAAAGTCGCTAAAAGCGTTAAAGCTTAAATCGACACAATTATTCCACGCTCTTGCAGAGTATAGCGCTCCATTTCTTACCTGTTTGTATTCTGCAGCTATCTAGTTCACAAATGTCAAATATGATTGACGTACGACGCCATTTGCAAAAATTATAACATCTTCCAATAAGGTGATTAATTTTGCGCCACCCTGTACATATTATATATTATATGTAAAGGAAATGTTTTCTGTGAATGAGTATAAGACACGCCAAAAGCATAATTTTTTTATGTTAATATAACAAAAGAGTTTCACGGTTCGTTTGGGTAAGATTACTTCACCAATTGGGGAATGCTGTGAGGCGCTAAGAAATTATTGACGAAAAGGAGGCAGATGATCGACGAGAGGTATCAAAACTAAAACCGTGTCTGTTGAGAGTCGGTCTAATACTATATTTTCTCGACTATTAAGAGAGAGTTACTCGACTAATATCGACCACCATAACACCATAGCCTAGCATGGTGGTAGAAAAATCCACAAATAATGTAACTACAATATTTATGCAATGAATAAAGAAAAAAAAAGGAGTTTTGTTTATTTAAGATAGCTTTTATAGAGATTCATCATTGGAGTGATACACCCATAACCTTTAAAATATTTTGTACCTCTTAGAACTATAGGACGACTCTTAGAAAATCTCTTTGGATCCCTCAGGAAAATTGACGCAGGTATCATAGAAATCATTAAGTGTCGCTTTTTATCGTGGTTAGAAATAATATCTCAACAGTTGTAGAAATAAAAAAAAACACCACGCTTTACATTCATATCTAAAAGTTTACAGAAAAAAAAAATTTACACCTTTATGAATCCAAAGTTTTTGATCGCAATTGGAAAATAAAATTATGGAAAATTTTTATTAATTATTTTTTCATGAAAGGACAAAAAAGTGAGTCGACGATAACGTTTATAATACATTTATAATACATTTGCCTAATAAAATATGTGTATTTTTATTTGTTTTCTTTACAGTAAACTAAAGTTAACTAAAGTTAATTAAATTAAACTAAAGTAGTTAGAAAAAACTTTCGAATATAGAATTTGAAAGCGTTTTTCATCACCCTTCCAAAATGGTGTTTTATTTTCGAATGTTCAGTTCAGAAATATTGCATTTATTTGGATTTGATTGCAATGCGGTAATGTTTTGGGGGTTAAAGAAAATAAAGATTTTTTTGTTTTGTACCTAAAACTTTCTTTGAAGACATTTGCAAATAAAATTACGGGTGTTGCGGATGCGGATAAATCATATGAGTTACTTACAAGTTTATTTTACAAATGGTTCTACATTAATTTAATTTAATTAAAGAGATTATTTTATGAGAAGGTATATAGCGAACTTCCACGATCTGTTGTATCTTCGGCAATCAGAACCAGAAAGATTCGCTTTTTAGCTCGGCCTGTCGCGTCGCTGATAATAAGGCCCTTGTACACTATTGCTTTACGAGCCAATAGAAGAGATCTGTTGTAAAGATATTTCATTGTTCGCTTACCACAGCATAAATAATTTGAGATCTTCTACATTTTAAAAATTATTTGTAGGTGTATCTTACATTTTGGTTTTGATAATGTCTTAGAAAGAGCAAAATAGTATTTTATTTTAAAAAGTAACTGATTGCTGATGTTTCTTTAAAAAATAATTAAAATTCAAGTAAAATTTTTGGTGATTAAATAATAATATAAAATATAGAAGGGCTCAATAATTGCCTTCGAAAAACGAATACATTTAAGGCATCCTTTTGGTTTTGACAAAGTCTTGGGATGGGATAGTAATTTGATTGAAAGAATTTAATAGGTTCATTAACGTCATACATGTAGGTAATTTAAATTTACCTAGATATTAGTACGAACTTTTTCAGCCATTTTTTACTGTTGAAAAAATTACGATGTTCATGGCATTTTTATGTCAATTTTACGTCGACGAAAAAAAAATCCGAAAAAATGTAAAATGGGCCATTTTTGATATGCCCCCAAAACTGCTAGTTCGTTTTTGTTCTAGAATATGGCGTTGTTGACGTCACCCTATTCAGCGTCGGCGACAGTCGTCTTACCATCCAGTAGCGTTATCGGTATTAAACATTTTTAGTTTTTTATTCCGAATCAGAAAAAAATATCTTTAAATCTTGCACACATTTTTTATCGTTTTCATAGTTTATTAAAATACCTTTATAAATTCGTGTAACTGGATGCAACTTTGAAAATAGTATTTTATTGACTTGATTTTACATCTTACTTATTATCCTTGCATAGTTGCTTAGCCACTGAGAGAAAAGCGATATGGGTGAACCGGAACTGAAACGATGAAGACGTTCTTCCCAGCCTCGTGGGATACACAAAAAATAAATGTACATTATTCACATTTTACGATGCGGGACGCAAGGGTAGATACGAGTATTAACATACGCCGCGGGATAAATGTAGGTTTATTGCCGTGATCTTTTAATATTTCGTGATCCGCAGCGGGCCAGTCGGGCTAAACAGATTCCCAGTAAGCGAAAAAATTCAATATCACGTTTTTACACTGTGGATTTAATAAAGTATATTTCTAAGAGATTAAGACTGATTTAAAATTCAATCTGGATATGAGCGCAAGTTCTACTGGATTGTACCCTTTTTAAGTGATATGATGTTGTTAAAGTCAATATACCCGGATTCGGTTGGACTATGATAACCTCAAAGAAAGAGAATTTCGCGTGATAGAAATAGTACTGTATTAAAATATAACTAGCCGTTGGAAACAATAGTTATATTATTTCAACGTCCAACGCTGTTGAAAATAATTAGCGCCAACAGTTGAAATATAATACCTACATGCGTATATTATTCAACGCAGTCAACGATTCAACTGCCTAATAAATAAAAAGGGTTAAGAGTTTGTACTTCGTGAACAACATTACTCGATATTTTAAATGGTCTTTTGGTTATGTACGTACCTACTGCACGTTTTTTTTCCCATCCAATACGGCCGATACTCAGCGCCATGGAACAATCAAATTTATCAACGACAAGCAAAAAAATAACCTATTGATAATTGTCAATGTTTTGTACCTATTGTTTTCAACGGTGTTGGAATGATTAAGTCAAAAGGGTCAAGAGATCACACTTCGTGAACGATATTATACCCAATTACACAAGGTCTTTTGGTAATGTACATACCTACTGCACTTTTTTTTTTATTTTCCCGTCCAATACGGCCGATACGTAGCGCCAAGCAACAAGCGAATTTATCAGTGACAAGCAAAATATATCTTCAACAGGATAATATTTTCAACACCGAAACCAACGTCTTCCAACAGTTTCAACTTTCAACTTTATTATAGGATTATTATTACGTGTGTGTCGCGTGGGGCATAGAGATAATAATAATTAATAATACATCAATGATTCGGTGAACCACCCGTTAAAAGGGATTCCTTAATACGATTTTGATATATTTTTTGTTAGTATCGTGTCGATCTCCTATTATAGTTGCGTCAACGTCGACGTTATTTTCAACAGCTATTTTCAACAGTTGAAAATTGCCAACGATAACGACGTTGGCGTTGAATAGAATTATCGTCAACGCCCAGTACTAGATAGAAAGAATGTAAAAACATGAAAACATGGGCCAAATGAAAAAAATGAAAACATGAAAAAAAGGAAACCTTGGACCTTGAAAGTAAATACCATGAACAGGTTAGAGGCTTTTGAAATGTGGCTTCACCGGAGAATGCTCAAGGTCCCATGGACCGACATGATCACCAACACAGAAATTCTCAGGCGGGGTAGAGCAGATAGAGAACTGCTTACATTAATAAAAATCAGGAAAATTTCATATCTGGGTCATCACATACTTCGAGGGGAGAAGTATCACTTGCTCCATTTAGTATTGAAAGGCAAGATAGAGGGTCGCTGAGGGCCTGGTAGGAGACAAATGTCTTGGCTGCAAAATATACGAGAGTAGACCGGCATTAGAAGTGTGGAGGAGTTATTCCGGGATATGCAAGACAGAGAGACATTTTCAAGAGTGATCGCCAACGTCGGGGGGACCTGACAGGCACACAAAGAAGAAGAAAGAATGTTAAAAATATGGCAACCTTCGTGATAGGGGGTAAGGCTCTCGACTACTCACATTTCGGGGTTCGTGGGTTCAAGTCCCAGTTTTGGAAGTGAATTCTCGAAAGAAATAATTATGAAGAAAATTCTTGTCCTCCTTTATTTTATGTGAAACGAATTCTCATCTTTTGAAAGACCTTCAGCAATATTGTGATAATATAATATTGAATAGTGAGTGAATTCCAAAAATTCAACAACGTCACATGTCAATTTATTTTTTATTTTTTATAATGATACCTCACCTGCTGCTCCCGTTTGGAGCCAGTGAGACGATCTTCTTCTTCTTCGATGGCGCTACAGCCCACATCTAAGCCCGAATTAAACAACCATTGACACGATAGTTGTGGAATGTTTTAATATAAACGAAATTAAAAATAATAATTCTGGTGGTGGTTTTTGGTATCTATGTTTAACTCGAATTCAATGAACTTTAGAACTAGGATTGTCTGCTTTGATTTTCAAAATTGGAGTTGTGGGAACGATTCAGTCAAACGATAAAAAAGGTAAAAAAATTATTTTAACAATAATGCTTTATTTGAAAGGTGTATTTCTTTTGTTTAAATTATTTTTTTTAAAATTTGAATACCGCACGAGAGTCCCAACTTCTCCCGTCTGAAGCCAGTGAGACTATGGCATCCCCAATTGGGGTATGTTGTGAGGCTGAAAGTAGTGGGGAGGGGAAGGAGATAGGGAAGAAAAAGGTGGGGAAGTACCTGGCTATTCAGGTCTGGTCACCAAACACGGCTAATGCCATTTCAAGCAACGTTTCAATTCTGAATGGTGGTCTTACGCCTGGGCGATACTGAGAGTATCTTCCTCTCTGGAACGTGCCGCAAATATACTATATATTATTTTAAATGAATAAATTGTGAAAAAACACAAATTAATCAAATAAAATTTATTTGCTACGCCGGGATTCGATCCCGCGACCTTCGGAATGCTAGTCAAGAGCCTACCTCTGGACTACGCCGGCCGTCGATGCGCTGATTGTTTTGCTTTTGTTCTTAAACATATAATACTGCCCCTCTTTCTTACACACTAAATGTCAATAGTCGAAAATGAGACAAACGGTGAATGTCGGCGCCCCTCCAAAGGAAAAATAAAATAATTATAATAAATCTCCCTCACTCGTATAAATAAAATGAATCCCAATTTCCGTAAGTAAGTGGAAAAATAAGAAAATCACAAAAAATATAAATCCGTAGGTACACCACGTCATTTCTGATATTGACAAAAACAAAACACGGTCAGTTGCGCATCGATAATTGCTTCTTTGTGTAATTTTTAACTTAATTAAACAACTAAATTTAATTCAGCTAATAAGTTAACACAACAGTTATTCATTCAGTCAGCTAGTTATTGATAAAACATGCTGTGATACGCTAGGTGACTTAGCAGAGGTGCATGAGTTCATGCGGAGAGGTTTGTACGGGTCTTCGCGGCGGATGCAACTGGTGATAGAGACTGCTTGAGGGAGGCCTTTTGACCTCTCCAGCCGGACTCTCTCGACCCGTTGCCTTGCACCGCAGTTGGAGGGATGGATCATACGTTTGTCACTCTTGGACACACTGACCCACAAATTCCTACCCACCTCTTGTACCCTTTTCCTTCCCGGATTTTTTTTTACTTCCTTTACATAAAAGACCTTTCACACAGCATCCCTGAAGATGACATAGGCCCAGAGAGAAATTATTTTCCTCAGGGCCTCTTGTGTGGAGCTAACGTAAAAAAATGTTTAAAACTAATATTTATGAATATCGTTCTTTTTATGAATTTCTTTTTTTACGTTTGTGGGTAAAAAAGAATAACCGATATGAAAATAAAACTCTCTTCCAACCAGTATTTTCAAAAATCCTCGCAAATCCCGTATCATAATTTGAGGGGATATTGGAAATACATTGGCTGGGTTGTCGACAAAAACATGCACGACCATTTTTTCCACTGATGAGCAGTGCTATTATCGTTAAAAGCTGTAATTTTTTTATACTACTTAAAGCGTTTGAATTTGCTTCGGTTCTGGTTCATTCACCTGAAAAGGCACGTTATTCGCTTTGGTGCGGGGAATATATCGGTCAAAGGTAATTTGCAAATACTTTCCAAGTCGTTATAAATTACCATGAACGTAAAATAATGTTTTCTTTAAAAAAATTGTGTAGTTCGAATTACGTAAAATAAATAGCTTTAGTACTTACTAGATAATTGTATAGCTTACAGAGTTCTACAAGAGATGTCTCTAGCATATAGGTTTGCCCCTCCAGTTCAGAAACAAGGAGAGCTAGTAGTTAGGTTTCTAGTAACAGAGAGATTTTGAGAGCCTAATAGAGAGGACGTTGGCTTCCAGGCCATCCTCCACAATCTTTCCCACTTATAAGACTGTCTGGTCTAAATAAAGTTAAAAGTGTTTTATATTTAAAAAGGCGTTATTATCTTACAAGGATTATTCATAACAAACTGGCTATTTAGTATGTACTGCCAGATAAAAGCTCGTTTGCTTGAAAGTACGTTTGCTATAGTTTGGTAAACAGTGTTTTTTCCAATATTTCGGTCACCTTCCGATTTTGTTTGTACCAGTACCTGCGCTACAAAGCGCAATGTAAATTAACTATCCACGTAAAATGTCAGCAAATTTTCATTAATCAAATATAGTTAATGTTAGGCAGTTAAATTGCGTGTTTCCATGATAAGAACGCTTCATATCATCAAAATATTGACTTTCCCCACTGAAAAACATTATTCGTTTTATTCATTACTAGCTGACCTGATGAACTTCGTACTGCCTCAGAATCAATAACTGATGTGTAAACTTATTAGCTGAATTGAATTCAGTTTTTTATTAAGTTAAAAATAACACAATGAAGCAATTATCGATGCGTGGTCCGTGTTTTGTTTTTGTCAGTATCAGAGACGGCGTGGTGTCCGGATTTATATTTTTTGTGATTTTCTTACTTTTCCACTTACTAACGGGAATTCCTTTTTTTATAAGTGTGAGGGAGATTTATTATAAGTTTAGTATTTTTCCTTTGGAGGGGTACGTTCACAGTTTGTCTCATTTACGACTATTGACATTTAGTGTGTAAGAAAGAGGAGCAGCATTATATGTTTAAGAACAAAAGCAAAACAATTAGCGCATTGATATTTGACGTTTATGAATTTTTGGAATTCACTCACTGTTCAATATTACGACTATATTTATCACAATATTGCTGCAGCTCTTTCAAAATATGAGAATTCGTTCCACACAAAATGTATGAGGAAAAAAATTTTCTTCGTAATTTTTTTTCGTTAATTTTTTCGATGTTTTAATAGCTATTGTGCTTTTCGGGGCTGAAACAAATCCAACAAATCAAAGATCATAAAAATCGGTCCAGCCGTTCTTGAGTTATAAATAGTGTAAATAACCCGACTTTGTTTTACATATTAAGATAAATATATTCTATAATTTTTAACGAAGAACGCCATTCGTATGTGAACACGTATAGTCTCTTCAACCGAGAACACATTTTTAGGAGCCTTTTAAAAATATTTCGACAGGCTTTATTTCATCATAACCGTAAAAATTACACTCCAGAAATATTCGTGGAGAATATACGTGGTCCTCCCAATCACAGGGGGGTCCCATTCGAATTATTTGATCCAATAAGGGAATCAAGGCGGCGCGCTTGATTCGCTTTCGGCACATTATGGGGAATATTTTTGCGGTTTGGTTGGAAAATGTGCCGGAATCCGATCATTTTCCGTCATCTGGTTCGACGTATATTGGATGCCGCCAGGGATCCACACCGAACGAGATTTTATGATTTTCAAACCCCTTGAATTTTCTAGAAGCTTCGTAATAATACATCCCTCTTACTAAGGTAGGCAGCAGGTTCCTAGTTCCTACCCCTTCGTCAAGACAGATGGCATTGTGTTCCTTCCCTTAGCCGAGTAACGTAGGCATATTTTATTTTCTGGGTTTTCTTTCGCATTTGATTTAGTGCCAACACATGTTATATGAATTTAATTCGTTTTTATTTGATCTATTTTACCGACGAGACTCCAATTCAAAACTTGTGATGGTTTTCGAAATAAAAGTGGACCTTCTGACGATAAACCTATCGGGTGTTTTGTTAACACTATATATACAACGGAGTTAGGGATTATTGTTGCTAAAATTTTATAAATTTTAAGAAATCTAATAGTTCGCTTGTGAAATAATAAAGCAGCATAAATACCACACTAATCCAAACATAAATTATGTGGAAAAACCATGAACAACATTTACGGATTATTTAAAGAATTAATTGATCATCACGTGGAATAAATTCACATTATGAATAGGTATAACAATTACGTAAATTTCAAAAAGGTTTAACAAACAATAGCGGCTTCTGTGGTCGAGGGGAAAAGCTTTCATTTATCAGCAACTTAGCAATCCGGGGGTTGCGGGTTCAAATCCCGCGTGCGTTAGTAAATTTTATTTTACTGATTTGTAATCGTTCATAATTTAATCATTTAAAATAATGTAACATACTTTTGTGGCGCTTTCCGCAATGGAGGACCACAATTCGGAATCGAAAGAATGTTTGATATGAATTTAGCCGTATTGGATGGACATATATCTGAAGAGCAGAAACTTCATCACCTCCTCCCTTCTCAATTCCCACCCCTCCCTGCTACCTTCAGCCTAACAACATACCCCAATTGGGGATGCCATAGTCCTCCCTGTCTCCAGGCGCTTGAGAGCAGTTGGGACTCTTGTGCGGAATTTACTTTAAGAAAATATATCTGATTAACAAGTGTTTCCCCACCACCCTCTTTCTCATCTTCTTCCCCTCCTCACTATCTTCTGCCTCACAACAAACCCCAATTGGGGATGCTACAGTCATACTGGCTCCAAGTAGTTGGGAACATTTGGAACTTTCATGTGGTAATCACATAACAAAAACTAAGAAAGGTTTTTTGAAGTGAAAACTTTTTTAACACGGTTGTGATTTGAAACTCAATGAAACGAAAAATAGCGATACCAAAGAAAGACAAACACATACATCTGTAGGATTTAACCTGCGAGAGAATGAGATAGTATAATCGGTCTCCTCTTCGTGCGTTGCTTCGTAGCCATCTGAAGGTTTCACTTCCACCGAGTGTAAATCGCCCATTTGTTTTTTTTAATAATGAGAGATAATTATTTTAATAGAGTTTTAATCGGTTCATATAATTTTTTATTCCCAATTTTTATAAAATTACGTATAAATGAGCTATTCCTCTCCACTGGTAAAGGCAAAAAGATTATTTTATTTAACCATCAAAAATCGTTCTTGCTGTTATATATTACGTTTATCATTATTACATTACGTTTAGTAATTTAAAAAAAAAGTCTTCTTTTATAAAGAATCCAGCTGAGATACTTTTATCTGCCACAGAATTGAAAACTTTAATAGGGCAAAAAATTAATATAGATTATGGAAATAAATCAGCAAGTAATTTGCATAGTACGAGCAAGTGCTTTTAGAAACTTTATGATTTTGTTTTATATTACGGCCGCGGTTGGTCCGGCATAGCGTCCTATAATACATTTAGCCTTCTCAAACATTTGAAATTGAATTATCTCAACATGGCAGTAGTTTTTTTTTAAAATTATTGTATCAAAGTTACATGCAATGGGAATTTATACACGCTAAGCTACTGCAAGTAGCTTGTTAGCAGGACATTAGTTCCACAGATTAGTTCAAACAATACATGAAATAATCATAAACTCATCAGCGTGGCAACAACATACACATATAACAGCATATTAACCATAAACATATTTATATATATTCACTAAACATTGTGATAATGTGATATGTGATAATGTTGATAATAATACAGAGATACAGAATTTATTTTTTAAATATCATTTTACAGTTGGGTATATAATACACTAGTCATTAATAACATAATTGCAAATTAGTACATGGTGAGAGTGAGAAAAATATAATCTTAATACATAAGGTTACTCCCGAACAGCCATGATTTTAACATCAGTGAGAATTTCGTTATAGAGCAATTTTCTTTAAATTCGTATGGCAATTTGTTAAATATTAATGGTATAATAAATTCAAATTTTCTTTGACCATATTTTTTTTGAAACACAGGAACATTTATTCCTTTATTTTGTATGAGACGAGTATTGTGTCCATGATCCACCAGTGTTTTAATGGACTGCTGCAATGCAATTTTTTGTAACATTATTATGTGTATATATGCACGTACAGGTAATACATTTATTGATTTATATAGGATACTAATATCTCGTCTTTGGTTAAAAACGGTTTTGCTTACTAGCAATTTTACCATGGCGTTTTGAATCATTTGTACATATTTTATGTTGGTTTAACATGATTGACCCCAAGGAGTTATCCCATATCTCAGTTAAGAATGCGAAAAGAAATTGGAATAATTATATTCTTTTTTACCACGACTAAACGACGCATAAGATATATCGTGAAATGACATTGGTTACCTAAATAAACATGCTTTAATAACTGCATGTTTTTATTTGACAGCCTACAAATACGACCGCAGACTAGTTTTATCAAGTGAAAACCAATTGTCGCAGAATTAAAAATGAATTTGAATTATTTTAACTTACTATACTTTAACAAAATACTGTTTCTGTATTATTTACAATGTTTGTAGGTATGTTTTTATATTAGGTACTTTGCTAATGCGTTTACAATTATTTCAATTATTGTTGTAATATTCATTTCTGTAGAATTAATCTCCTGCCAACAGGCTACCTGCAGTAGCTTAGCGAGTATAGATTTATATTGTTTGTTATTTTTGTACAATTTGGGAGGCGGGTATGGGTACCGCCGCCATTTATTGGATAACCAACACCTCTGCCATAAGTCACCCCAAGTGGTTCGCTGCGTTTGGTGACTTAGTAGGGGTGCCCAGGTTCATGGAGTGAGGTTTGTCCGGGTCTTGGCGGCGGATGCGTCTGCCCACCAGCTACACGGCAGGCCGGATTGGGAGAGAATGGTTGAGGGAGTCGCTTTGACTTCTCCAGCCGTACTCTCTCTGAACATCGCCTTGCACCGTAGTGGGAGGGTTGGATTCATACGTCCGTCATAACCTTTTTTCCACAAACTTCCTCACCTTACTTTCCTAAAAAGACCCTCCATAGAGCATCCCTAAAGATGACACGGGTCCTGAGTTATTATTTTAATAAATATTTCCCTCAGGGCCTCCTATGAGGAGCTAATGTGGAGCTAATGAGCTAACTCAGCACGGGTAAAAGCTACCCAGTGAGGCCAACATTTTTGAAATATGCTATAAAATGTGAAATATTGAAAAAAAGCTTTAGAAACCCAATTTTTATCACATTCCATGATTTTCAATGGATTTGCGTGTGTGATATTATACTCCTTCGAACAAATTATTGATAGGTGAGCTTTGGAAAAAGATTATTATCCATGGGAAGCATTAATTGTAAATTACATATGCATATACGCTATCCTATTTTTCCCCAGTGAACACAATTAAACGTTTCTAAATCTGCATTATTTAACAGAAAGGAAATATTATGTGTTCATAGGTACCACGTACCCATTTATCTGTGTAGTGCTCGAGTTTTTCCGCTTAAACAAGTGCACTAGCATGACAAGAAGTGCCTTTCCGACACCTGGCCATAGGGCTGTAGGGCTGTCGGGCTTTAGGGCTGTAGGGCTGGTGTGGGTTGGAGTAAGGGTTGCACAGATAGAGCCTGGAGGTAGGAACAGGATGTAGGGTATCTCCCCATTACCAGGAGGCCACCTCCAAGTGTCAGCAAGCACCGGAAGTGGCGGGCGGTGAGGTGTTTCCTGTTCGACGGGAAATCGTACAACTATTCTCATTTCTTCTTGCCAACTTTCAAGAACGGCTCGTTTCAAATTTAATTTTGAATAAAGGTGATAAATGTTGACACTCCAAAGGGATATTTATAGCTTTAATTTTAAATTCATTCCAAGTTCAAAGGATTTGCAGTTATATTTCTTCTTCTTTGACAGTTTTAAGTCCAGACAAAGAGTAAGTCAACATTTTAACGCTTTGGTATGCGTAATTTATTATTAAAGATTTTTCTTTTCGAATACGACTATTTTTTTTTTATTCGCCAAAACTTAATACCATTGTTTATTAACTAATTTATCTTTTAATGCTTTGATATTTGAATCTGTATTAATAAAATCAATTATGTATGGCAGTGAGGCATGGAACTGGCAAAGGAAGGAAGAAAGTAGACTGAATGCTGTAGAAATGAAATCCCTGAGGCGAATGTATGGTAAAACTATGTACGATCGTGTTTGAAACGGATTCGCAAATAATGCAAGGCTGATGTAAGCTAAGGGAAGCTCCGATGGTTTCGGCATATAAGGCGAATGAATGAGGAAAGGAGTGTAAGGAGAATATACGACGCAAAATTTGAATGGTGGAAGAAGTCGAGGACGCCCAAGAAAGACATGGTACGATCAAGTGAATCTAATACTTGAGTCGGGCCATGTCAGGAGTCAGAATAATAGAAACGAGGCAAGGAGTGGGTGCCATGATCGAGTTGTTTGGCGGTCCGTCCTCTCTGCTTACACTCCGGGCAAATGGCGTGATGGTTACTTAGTTAGTTAATAAAACATGTAAACTCGGTGCTCTGTTTTTTTTTTACATTAACTCCACACAGGAGGCCTTGGGGACAATAATTTCCCTCAGGCCTATGTCATCTGGGATGCTTTGTGGGGGGTCTTTTTGAGGAGAGGAAGGAATGAATATTAATCTTGAAGAGACCCATGTTGTAGGAAGGAGGAAACACAGAGGCTGGCAAGTCATTCCACAGCCAAGCTGTTGAACACAAGAACGAGTCGAAGAAACGGACCCGTTCTCACGTGAAAAAAAAACCGTTCTCCGTTTCAACCGTGTACAAATGTTGGGCACGCGTTTGGCGTGTTTCCCGACTATGCACCGGTGCCGAAGGGATCAATTATGCTAGTTCCTCGGAGCATCTTCCATTGTAATACCGATAGAACAAGGATAGCATTCCCACCCGACGCCTGTGCTCTAAAGATTGCAATCCGTCTGTTAAGATGGGAGAATCTATTAAGCGGACCGCCCGTTTCTGCACAAAGTCGAGGGTATTTTTCAGGTATTTTGGAGCTCCAGATTAGAGGTGGCTGCCAAATTCAACCGTGGGGCACACTTGTGATTTGTACAGGGTTAGCAGTTGTGTACTATTAAAGTATCTGCGGGCCCTGTACAGTACGCCCAGTTTTTGGGAGACTAACTTTACTCTGGCTTCGATGGAGCCCCTATACCTGAGCTGGTCACTTAGAGTTACAGCAAGCATATCAATGGAGGGCTTGTTCAGAAGATTGCTACCGTTGAAAGATACTAGATTTAATTTCTAAATGTTATTGCCATTATTTGCCAGTAAAATAGAAGCAACATAATTCTTACTAATTCTACTAAAGTCTACTCGGTGGAGGACTGCGGTGACTAGTTTATGGATAATGGCTTAATGGTATTAAGTTGTGCAGCATTAACTTAATACTGTGCCACTTAATACTTAATACCGCACGACTTAATACTACGATCCCAGTTACAGCTTCTATTTCTTTTCTAAAATAATAATTTTAATGCGACCCTGGCTTGTGAAATGGTGTACAGGATGGATATAAAATAACTACCATTTACGTTTTTAGCGCTTGACTCGAAATAAAATATTAAGTAAGTATGGTATAGCTTATAGGCACATATTATATCTTACAGTTAACCCAAGAAATAATAATTAAAAAATACATGACTAATGTAGACATAATTAAGTGTAAATAACCGAAATGACGAGTCCAAGTATTACTAATATTATAAACGCGAAAGTTTCTATGGATGTATGAATGTGTGTTAGTTACTCTTTCATACAAAAACTACTGATTGGATTTTAATGAAACTTTACAATAATAACGCTCATACATAACATTTATGCTATAACTTATAAAGCTAGCTAGGAAGGAAACGCGGGAAGGGAACAGGGACGCTCGAGAAAGCTGATTCAGGGAAAGACAATGTATTTCTTTGAATATGGCATTGCAAGGAATGCCGGGAACCAGCTAGTGTAAACTATTTACTTTTATAAATACTTTCTTACTTAATGCTTGGTGTAAGTGATTAGTTGAAATTCAATGACCATATTATTAATAAATAATCAATAAACGTAGCTGTTTAATATTTGACCCAGAATTTTTTAGCCATAAGTGTGGTAAGATGGGGAATGCGGACGGGTGTTCGAAACTAGATATAAAAAGCTTTTTTTAAACTTTCGACTCTTATCACAAGTACATTCAAACGAATCCTTTTAAAAATAAAAGATTTTTCGTAAAACTGATTTCCTAAAATAGGTTCCATGGTACACAAACGGGTAATATTATTTTTGGTGAAAAAAATATTTTTATGCACGAACAAACAAACTGTTCAAAAAAAGTGGGAGAATGCATTTTTAAAGTGTGAATACCTACATACGATAGCAGAGACCCGTTACCTGAAACCTGTAGGTTTATACTATTCAATTTAAGAATATTTTGACGGTTTCGCTAAAACTAACCGCTGAACACCACGTTACTTTCCCTTATTTTTATTATACTGAAATACCGGTCCTAAGATGAGTTTTATTAAACTGAGTTTTAAACCCAAAATGAGTTTTATTAAACTCATTGGGAGTAATGTATTATAAATTTTATGTAATAATTTTGTAATATACTATCTCTAATAAAAAAAAAATAAAAAAAAGATGTTTAACTTCTACATAGGTACATACACACATTCCACCAAAATCTACACATCTGCCTTAATGATGAAAACTGTAACTCTATCCGAAATGTTGGCTAAACAAGGAAGAAATAATTTTTCTTAACGTGCCCTGTCCGTTTAACGGACGTTGGCTACCATGTTGGCTATGCGGACTTTGTTTACTGCGGCCTGGAACAGCTTTACAGTAGACTGGCCAAACCACTGTCTCAGGTTTTTCAGCCAAAATATTCTCCTTTTTCCAGGGCCCCGTCTAATGCAAGATCTCTAACTTCTCTGGATGTCTCATCACATGTCCTAGATATTGAAGTTTCCGAATTTTTACTGTTTTAATAACTTTTTTTTCTTTATTCATCCGAACCATAACATCTTCATTTGTAACTCTATCTATCCTGCTTATTTTGATTATTCTTCTGTAAATCCACATCTCGAATGCCTCAAGTCGCCTTATCAGTTCTTCGTCCATAAAATAATACAGAAAACCTGCCCATTCACATTCGTAATCCAAGGTTGAGATTATGACTGCAGAACGAACAATAAGAAATACAACGCGGCTTAATATGCCAAAAACTAACCACCACGATGCTTTTGGTCGTGAAACATTGAATCCTGTATTTATTTTGGGTGTGAGAAATACCACATTATCAACACTTTTTTACCCTTTTCCCAAGCTTATATAACCGGTTTTACTGCGTTCATAGCATAGAATATTAATACTGTTTCATGGAGGTTATCTGCGGTTTGAAAATGATTTAAATTAAAACCATAGTTCCCTATTAAAATTATTACTACACCACGCAATCCAGCGTCACTTAGGGGTAGGAATATTCAGAGGTGGCGTTTGACGGGGGTAGGTTCTCCCCCCCCCCCCCCCTTTCCCCTCCCTTCCCTCCAGTGTACTCGCTCACCGCGCCCCCCGCCCCGTGTCAAACCGTGTGTGAATCTGAACGCCACTGGTACTTGATAAATACACCTTAAAGCCACTGGAAAATTGATCTGATTTAATAAACGCATATATGTTTCATCTCTCAGGATTTACAGATATATGGATAAAATTAGAGCACTGAATTGAAACCGGCGTTACTTTGAATTTGTTCTTGACGTTCTGGAAGACCTAAAATGCACAGATTACGATATATTTTTTTATTCATCCTAAATTTGCAGAAAAGTTAATAGATCTCGCATTTTAAATAAAAAAATGAATAAATTTATCCGAGATACTATCCGAGAATCTTGCAATCATACATTAAGAAGCAGCCAATCAAAATATGCTTTAAGAAAGTAAAGATAATTCTGGTAGTTCTTATTCGAAGAACGATACAGTTGAATATAACCGAATCGGTAAGGGATACATTACATCAGTTGGTAGAGCACTGACCCGGAAAGTCATAGGTCTTGAGTTCGAGGCTTACATGTGTCTGTATCGTTTTATGATTTTTCTGTTTCAGATTTTCGATTGAATTTCGCTAATATTGTCTTGGTTACTTAAATTTTTAATTAATTAATTATTATATTTTTGAATGTAGCTATTACTTTGTGGTTATCCATTATAAAAAAAAGAAACAATGCAACTTTGTATAAACCACTTATAAAATGTGCAAATCCGACCGGTTTCGGAACAAACCGAAACCGGTCGGAAAACCTACCCTAATAAAACATTGTTCTAAACTGTCAAATTAGTATAAGCTTTCCCTGACGAAGGAACGTTTGTTCCGAAACCGGTCGGATTTGCACATTTTATAAGTGGTTTATACAAAGTTGCATTGTTTCATTTTATTTTAATTAATTATTATTTTGAAATATCGGCCCCAGAGGTTTGGTATCACTTCTACATACTTAAACACACTTCACCACATTACAACTTCTACCTTGATGATGGCCGCTGTTTTTATTTATTTATTTATTGTTTTGGAACATTTACAGAGTATTAACATAAAAAAAAATCATTAGATTAGCATTGTAAAAAGCATAGATGTTTATAGTCCACTTAAAAATGTTCACAGAATGCACAGTTTAATAGTTGCTTTTCGCTATGTATCCATAGAATTTAACAGAAATTAGAAATAGCAAAATATAAACATAGGTATAAAAAGAGATAACAAAATAGTGATGATAAAATATAGACATGACAAAGATAAAAAAAAGATCGATAATACGATCGATGTAAAAAAACAGAAAAACAAAAAAAAGTAAAGTGCAAGTACAATAAGAAACAGCCATTCAAATTCAAGTTCAAGATAGGCTATTGTTAATTTGCTTTTTAAAGTAAGCGAGACTATTTGCATAGATGTCTATATGGTTACATTCAATGGAATTATACTGTTAAATATATATCAAATAGAGAAAACATATCTTCAACGACCTCCAATATTGATAACCAGATAAGTGATCATAGTATAATGATGTTAGACTACCAAAACTCTTTGAAACACCACTCTAACAACAGAATACCACCAAACATAAACATCAGCATCAATAAGAGGACTTTGAGAACATATCTTGAAACCCAACCGTTTTCTCATGACACCACCAATATAATCGAAAATTTTAATCAATTCTTTAAATATATCGAAACAGCAATTAACACTTGCAAATTTAAGCCAAGGATACGAATAGGAAACCCTAAGCAGGGTAATACACCATGGTTTGACAAAAAACTGGATCTCCTTATTAGAGAACGAAATACTAAATACAAACAATGGAAGAAAGATCCACAAAACAGTCTTCTTATATCACAAAAAAATAAGTCAAGAAATTTAGACGTTTCGCCAAAAAAAAATATTACACAGATATTTTTAAAGAAAACATACATAATCCAAGACAAACCTGGAAAACAATAAATTCAATCATAACTAATAGTCCAAAGAACTCTACAAATAAAATTGAAACTCTTACCATCAATAATATAGACATAAATGACCCGAAGCAGATATGTACAGCGTTTAATGACTTTTTTACATCGGTTGGTGAAAATTTAGCTGCGAGTATCCCATCTTATGCAGACGACGTAAATACAATAAACATGGAACCAAAGCCATTACAGTCCCTCTACATGGCCAATACAAACAAACTAGAAGTTTTAAAAATTATCTCAAAACTAAAAACTAATGCATCTCCAGGAGTCGATGGTATGACAACCAACTTACTCAGATTCTGTAAAGAAAAATTAGCGGATCATCTTGTTATTCTCATTAATCAGTCATTAGTGAGTGGACTATTTCCGGATCAACTAAAGCTTACGAAAATCGTTCCAATTCACAAAGAAGACTGCAAAAAAAATCCATCTAATTATCGTCCAATATCAATACTCTCAGTCTTCTCCAAAGTATTTGAACATGTAATCAAAAATAGACTAACAAAATATCTCACAACTAATAATATTCTCACGCCTCAACAATATGGGTTCAGAAAATTCTCCAACACGAAATGTGCTGCCTTTGATTTTATACTAACTCTTCAAAAACACTTAGATCAAGGAAAAAATGCAGCGGGCATTTTCATTGACCTCAAAAAGGCGTTCGATACGGTTGATCATAAGATTCTGTTAAAAAAGCTTGAATATCTGGGCATCGTGGGCAACAATCTAAAACTTTTATCTAGTTACCTTACGGGTAGGTGCTGTTCGGTTGTTATTGGAAAAGATTCAAGTGATCATAGAAATATAACATGTGGTGTACCACAGGGCTCGATTCTCGGGCCATTATTATTTTTAATTTATATAAATGATATTGCAAAATGGGGAGTGAAAGATACACTTCAACTTTATGCTGATGACACAATATTATTCTATCATAATACTAATTTAAACGAAATGGAAAAGGACATGGAAAGAGATTTGGCTCATCTAGCCGAGTGGTTGAGAATTAATAAACTTAGTCTTAATATTAAAAAGACTCACTATGTGCTATTCGGGAATAAGAGAGAACAACGCCTAAACATTTCCCTTGGACTAAACAAATTGGAACAAACAGATGTCGCAAAGTATCTAGGACTTTTAATTGACTCACGGCTTTCATGGAAAAATCATTTTGACCATGTTAAATCAAAGATTGCTCCGGTGACCGGTGTAATGTACAGGCTACGTAGATTGCTTCCCACAGCCATACTGCGATCATTGTACTATGCTATGATTCACTCCCACTTGGCATACCTTTCGGGTATCTGGGGTTTTGCTACCAAAAAATTGATATCGGAGGTACAAATAATCCAAAATAGAGCCTTACGTAACATTTTTGGCTTGCCTTGGGATACACATGTTAAAGATATTTACCGTCACGCACTTGTTAAAGATTGTTCCTAGCTTTGAGATAACAAACACCATCTTAAATATTATTCAGTGCAACACCCACACAAATATAAAACTGAACTATAACAACGACGTTCACCAATATGATACACGACAACACAACAAACTACATTTATCAAAAATACACTCAACAAAGTTCGGACTGAAATCATTAGAATACATTGCGTACACTAACTATAACAAATTGCCTGAAGAATTAAGACAGGCCTCTAACAAATCTCGAAACGATATATTGAAATCCTATTTTTTCAAATGTTATTTGGAAAACGAGTCATAAGTAGGTACAAACTCTGTTCTGATAGCTATCCTGATTAACTCCAAGTACCAAACTTTGTACATCCAGATATGATGGGCGCAGTTTATATCTTTTTAAAATCTTATCATGTATTTTTTATGTAAACATCTTGTATTAGGTCTGTGTATTTTTGAGCATGTACCTTTTATTGTATTTTTCCTGATTAGTTTTTTATGCATTTCTATAGTCCATCATGGAGGATATTTGATTTTAACTTTGTGACACCAACAGTACATAAATCAAATGAGTGGTTATACTATTATTCATAAAATCTTATAAGACATGTTTCTGTGAAATATTTGTAAAGTGATTCTTCATATGTTTGTGTCTGTATGTTGCTTCTGTAAAATGTTTTGTAAATTTTTTCTTTATTTATTGTGTCTGCATATTGGGTTGGGTTGGGTTTATCTTTTCAAATGTACCAATTGGCGATTCCTTAATGAGTTTTGATAACTCATGGGAATGCAACTTCGTTGTATGTTTTATTTAAAAAAAAAAAAAAAAAAATTTTGCTGTTCGATATGTCAGCTAAAGAAGTAGGAAGTGAATCACCCAAAAATTGCATCCTGAAATTATAAGGCGTTAAAAAATACTGCATGTTTCTATACAAGAAATATTATTTGTTTGTTGCCATGCAAAAAGCTTCCAAACAGTTTTGTTTATTTCAATTAAGTTCGTGTTAAAAGCATTTTTAAATCAGCACAATTAGTTCAACCTTATGCGAAAGCTTTCCCCGCCTTGCCAGTAAATCAACACCCGCTTAGCTTTAATTAAATGTTTATTAGTCTTTAAGAATACATATTTTATAAATGTCAAATTTACTCCCACACGCACATGTAAAAGAAATAGGAATTACATTATTAGTAAAATCTTATCGGAAAGTATTTTTATATACATATGTGCTTAAGTTGAAATAATATCTTTTCGGAAATTTTAATAATATGCCTTAAAATACTTCTTTGATAAAAAGACACAACGCTCGAAAAATTCTAATTTAGACATGCTTACTTTGCTGTATCCATTAAAAATTTCCGGACGAGGAGTAACAAATAATGAGCCTGTAGGATTGTATTAAAAAAGCACGTAAATGTGATTTTGAATTCACAGATGAAGCTTTCTTTTATTTTTAGGCTGTCGCACATTTTCAAAGGTAACAGAGTTTCGCATAATTTAACTGCGATTGGTTCAGTTCTTTAGGGATAATTTAACGAACAAACAAATAAGTATACGGCAATACACAAATGGCATTTTGTGTTACACGTTGTAATATATTTGGAATTTAACGGAAATTAAAGTAATATTCACAATTTTTGTAGAAAGCAGTCACCTTGTTAATTGACATCCTATTAATATTATAAAGGCGAAAGTTTGCATGGATGTATGGATGAATGGATGTACGTTTGTTACTCTTTCACGCAAAATATACTGAATGGACTTTAAAAATTCTTTCACTAATAGAAAGTTACATTATTAGTTAAACATAATGGAGGGTATGACCGAGGGGACAAACGCTAGGGGACGCCCACGCCGAGAGTACCTGGAGGACCTGCTGGTGGACGTGCGCTGCTCATCATATGCAGACTTCAAAAGAGCCGCACAAGACAGGTAAGAGTGAAAGAAACGAATAGATGACATTGCTGCAAACCAATCCCAGGATTAAAACCGGAGAGAGAGAATATAGGCTGTATATATTGGTAAGCTCTGTCGTTATTACCAAGCTCTGGGATTATGAAATTATTTATTATTATACGTTTATTGTCCAGACAAAAAGCAAAGTGTTTCTTGGTAACTACAAATATATCTATACTAATATTATAAATGCGAAAATGCGTGTGTTTATTTGTTTGAATAGGTGGCACGCGAACTGTTTGAAAAATGAATGTAACGGGTATGGAGGGGTTGGTGGGAGGGTTGGAAACAGGGGGGAGGTAGGGAGGGAGTGGAGTGAAGATGGAGGAGGCGGTGTGCGAACTGCCCTAATACTATGAGAGCGAAGCCGGGGGCAAAAGCTAGTATTTAATAAAATAAAACAATTCCTATGTCCTTTGTTTTAACCACGATTTATTATTATTTTTTAATACCGACCGGGTTCGCATAACGCAAGCATCTTCAGTACATAAAATTAAACTGATAATAAATACATTGTGAGCTTATATATACATATAGAAAGAGATAAAACATAAAATAAAGGAACAGTGAGAAAGTATGAAATTCAAATCTTACATTGTAATAGAGAGAACGAGATATATGTAATGGGTAACCATTTAATATCTACAGCGACAAAACGTCACACGTTTCTGCTTACTGGGGTGGTCGTTGGAGATTTTAAAATAATGTCAGGTTATTTGTAACCTAGGAATATTTGATTTGCTTAAAAAAAATAGAAGAAAAATATTGCAACCTATTGTTTATTACAACCCTTGTGTAAAAAATAGTTAACTTTAAGTACTAAGTATGTCACTAGTTTTAAGTCGGTAGTAATAAGTCTTAGTCGTAAGTCACAAGCTAGATGTAAGTCCTAGACGTAAGTCACAAGGAATAATTTTAAATTTTAATTGTAAGCCTATCATATTAATTTTATTTTATTATTTGCTTTATAAATCATCCAAATATTATTACTAATTGTAAAAGCTTGTGGTCTTAAGACAGTAAAATTTAATTTAGCCTTAGTTCTTGTTTGTTCAATAGACAATCAGAAAATTTTACAAGAGGAGAAGGTTTTTTTTCATTATTTCAATGAAACATTATGGTAGGTGTTTAAGATAAAGCTATTTCCGTAAAGGTAAATGTCTCATTAATTTAAATAATTCTTAGTTATGTCGTTTTTTTTACTTTATTTTTATTTTTAAAGTGGAGATTGAACAAAAACTAAAATGGTCTATTGAACATACAAGAACTGAGGCGACTAGTAAATCAAGAAATAAAAATAAATATATAAATTTCCTCTCTAAATTCGAAGCGTACTGTATGAGGAATTTATTATTGAAATCCAGTTTTCGCTTCAAAAAGTTTGCTAGCTTCCATGGTCTTTCGATTAGAGATTTTTAATAATGTCCGTTAGATTCTGCCGCATTGAGCACAACATGACTGGGAGGCTGCAAGCTCTGTCTGAATACCTGACTGAGCTTCGTACGACCCTCTGACCGCCCCCCCCCCCCCCCCCTCTCCCCTATTACCCTCGCCTTCACTATAGATAGCAGCCTGTGATGAATTGCATTGATCAACAGTGAAAATTAGGAAATATCGTAGCTTCCCACTTTAATTTAAAAAGAAAATATCAATTACTTATAAAACGGACACGTCTACGACATCTATCGGATTAGAGTAAAGTGAATTCATATTTACGGTAGGGATCTATAATTAGACAAAGTGAGACGAGTATTGATGAAAGGATCACAGATGGTATCAACAAATAATCAAAGACAGGGACTCCCGGTATAATTTAGGCCGTGATATATTGACAGCCAATTGAATTACAGCAAAAACGATTAAAAACCGAGTTAGCCTATCAACGGGAAGAGGGCCGAACCCATTTTTAGAACAAAGGAACGACCTTTGGACTTAGCAATTAGTAATGTGATTAATGAGTTTGACGTTCCCACCAAACCGAGAGGTGAATAAACTCCATGGGAAGAAATAATCTGTTCAGGGACAAAAGAACGATGACCCCAAGAAATGTTATCATTAACCGGTACATTCCAGGGATCAGAAACCCTAGTTCTCGAACGCATTAAAACATATCAGGTGCGAAAAAAAAGGATACACGTAAACACGATGCAAAAGTTTAAGTGAAAGATTGCAAAGCAAGTGACGAAAACGTATTGTAAGATGTTAGGGAGATTTCCATCTATAATACGATTGTTTGTGACGACCGGAGATGATCGATTCGAGGGAAAACGTGCTAAAGGAAATGGAAATGTTGAGAAAACAATGGAAAATTATTGTTATCAATTCTAGACGGAGCTAGGATATTACGATGAAAGATTTAGGGAGGAAACGTCAAAAAAATGAGAGTTTTAAAGAATAGGCGAGGGTACATTTCAGATGTCTAGAGCAGTAACAAGTGTTAGAGAAGAAGATAGAGTGCAGTACGGAGGGGAGTGGAAAATGCTGAAAACATTGCGATAGAAAAACTCAGGAAAAGGAGTCATTTTACGTAATTAAAATGGAGTTTATAGATTAGCATAGTACGCGATTGCAGATAAAGATGAGGCATTACAATGGTTGTCGATCCCAGATGTATTTTGTTGTGATAAACAAGGAATATTCGAACATGAAAATTGTTTAGATAAGAACGATTAGCCGTTAAAAAGGTAATAAAAATTATCATGGGTCTTATGAGATATTTATATTAAAGAATTCTCATAAAAGTTAACGACACTGAAATAAAAAAGGATTTATTGCCAGGTGGGTACAAGAACTAATGTATACAGCTGTCAAGACATATGGTTTATGGGATTTTTCGTAAGAACGGGACAAAATTTGGGGGACGATCTCTATGAAGCGATAAAAATGACAGGAATTTAAGGGCCGAAGTGGGGGTATCCCCTATAAAGATGTTAAAAAATGATATATTTATTAATAACAAATAGAAAATGAAATTTTCCAAGAGGCAGCAAACATCAAAAAACGATATGGTTATATCAGGGAAGTACAGGGAAGTGAGGGGAAAGGAGATACGACAGAGAAAAACAAAGGAAATCTTAGATTAACAGTGAATAAAATAAATACGGCTTGAAATATAAAAATCTATAGAGATATGAACAATAGCGTAAGAATAAATAAGGAAATTCATGGAAAGAGTGTCGTGAATAAAAGAAAATTCGAGAAAAAAATGGAAAATTCAAATATACGACGTAAATAGAGAAAATTCGGTTTTAAATGGAAAGGTTCATATAGAATACAGAAAAACTCGAGGAAAAATAATAAAATAAAAATGAACAATTTGCGAGAAAGACTTCGACATGAAGATATCTCTGATAGGCGAATTTGGGGACAGATTTGGAACATATGGTAGATGCCGTACGCACGGACATGTTACGGAATAGATGAAAATAGAACTTTAAAATTATTAAATTCAAGCTAATTTTGTATGAACAACAGGACAAAGGAAGTTGGGCCATTAAACATGGATCTTACTAAATCCGGATCTTGTAAGTATGGGAGTACGAGACAGAATTTAATGTATCCAACACGGAAAGTACTAAGAGACCGCATTCGACAATAATGGAGAGGTTTCAAGAAATTACGAGTTGATAGTAATTAGATTGGTTTATTATAGGAGATTCAGATACGATCTTTTGGACCTGAGAGGGGTATAAAAGTCTAGACAAATGCCAGTTGAGGACAGTCTACGGTCGTGGTCGAAAAGGTTTTAAGTTCGCGGAACGTGACGAAACGGTGGGTGATTTAAAGTAGAAAAATTCTAAGTGATAATTATTTTGATACTTAGAAAAATTTTCACATTCTAGTCAGTGATCTACAAAAAAAAAAAATACTTTGCAGTTAGAATCAGTGGAAATAAAGATAAAGCCAACGCGTTAATTACTTGTGAAAGATAAAAGTGCTCGTGATAACTACAATTTGTTTTAGTGGAAAATTCGGATTTTATAATCACTTAATATCGTATTTTTAAACTTAGAAATTTCGCGTTTAATATTAGTGCAATAAATAACTGAAGTGATGTGATAATTTAGCGTGAAAAAGTTATAATTAAATACGTGTGTTCAATCTAAGTGAAAGTGTTCTAACAAATAATAAATAATTAAATTAATTATCTTAAATAATAATAATAAAACAAAATAATATTTTATTAATACATAAAAGTTCGGAGGGATAAAAATTTAATTTAACAACAATTTACCATCTCTAAATTAATCGTGAAGTAACTATCATTTAAAGTGTTATCTAACCAACGAGTTTTGAGATAAAATACAGTTTAGAACGATAGAGTTCATACATCATTTTAATTAATTAGATTAAATGAAAAAAAAAAAATTGAAGTCAAAAAGATTTAATTAAATTTAGGAAAATAAAAAATTAATTTAGGAAAATCGCAGCAAGGTTACCGTGTATTTCCCGGTCGGAAAAAACCTTGGTAGGGGTAAGTCTTTTCCGTTATAAAATTTTACAGATTCCAAGGAGAAAGCGGAATGGAGCAAACATTGGTATTTGGATTAATTATTTAACCAAGATATTACTCGCTTAATATGTGATATGTAACTATATTAAAATATTATAAGTATAATAAGTATATTTTTTATATTTATATATGTAAGTATATAAACATATATATATGTAATTTTTGTTCCCAAGAAAAATTATAATCAAAAAAAAAAAAGAAAAACACTTATATAAAAAGAGGAAAAGGGTATCGATTCCTACCTCTGAATTCATCAATAACTATTGAAAGTAGTTATGTGTGATAAATTTACAAATCAATATTTTATATTTAATGTTATGTATGTATTAATATAATTTCAGAAAATCCAGAGCATTTGAAATAAGTTATGATATTAGAAATTATTTCAATCAGAAAATTATACAGATCCATATTATAAATTATTTACTGAGACAAAGTATATATAAATGAATAAATATGTATACGTAATCGGGTATCAGACTAGACAATTGCGCTAAGTACATCATTATCAAACAAAGAAAATTTTAGAGTCATCTCACACGTCTCCGGAATGTCTAAAGTAAACATACCTCATACGCTTGAATCTAGGTCACGGGGCCGTCGAGAATGTTTACAAAGCTCAAATTGTTTACAAAATAAATCGGTCACTGGGGCACTAGTTCGAATACAGTAAAAAGAAAAAAAAAAATGACCTTGATTAATGGATATCGTACTTAGGTATTAACTTCTAGGAACGGGATAAAATTATTATATTGCGCAATTATTAAAGGAAAAAAAAAGGAATTAAACACTATTTTTAATTTGAACGTGAAGAGGTATCTACAGACCTAAGCAATTGAAAATTAACAGATTTATTATAGCAGTTCAAAAGGGTGTATTGAAGATTTACATGAAACATTTGAAAATCACGGGATAGCTTAATAGGGTGTATTGAAGATTTACATGAAACAGTTGATAAATCACGGGATAGTAAAAAGAGGTGTATTGAAGATTTAACATGAAACAGTTGAAAGATCACGGGATAGCTTAATAAGGGGTAATGAGGATTTACATGCTTCAATTGAGTATCACGGGATAGCAAGAATTTATCAAAAGTTGAACATTGGAGGGGAGGGAAAGAAAAAAAAAATACAGTTCAACCAACAGAAGGCAGTGTTCGCTTCTGTAACAAGGACCATTAATCAAACCATAGAGATGGCGGATCTCTCAAACAAAACCGTCAACAAAACCAAACAAAAGCTTGGAGTTATGGCGAATCTCCAGAACACATCGCCAGATAAGATCTTATTATACTAATATTTATTTATATTTCACCCACTATTCTTACGTATGTATTCGGTATCAATCTGAAAATTTCGCAGAATTTGATGGGCGAGATCCGAGCTCGGGATGCGTTGCAAGTAGTTTCGCATTGCGAGTTATAAACCTTCCCAAAACGTATGTTTACATATATATCTTTTTATGTACTGTTCATTGAATGAAACGAACTCACTTACAATTAGTGCTTTAGGCCTGTCGGGTCACTCTCGTCTCATTTCTTGAACGTGGAGGGAGGATTCACGACCCGTAACTCCACACAAACCCGTGAGTATATGATTGCATATAGGACGAAACCGGTTCGCCCTAAGTAAATAGTAAACTTTGGAGGAGTAGGAATTTGGAGGTATCTGGGCTTGGGGGAAGACCTGAAGGCAGTGCATGATGGCGAAGGAAGGTCAATTGGGACGCGATAACTTAGGTATCAATCAATTGAACCGTGCCAAAAGACTGTGCGAATTTTGGGTTGACTTCTGATCACCCGGCTTACTTGATGGAGGCAGGAGCCAAATTTTGCCAGAAAAAGGGTTATTCTGAGTTCGTCAAATATGCAATTAACTAATTACATTAACCTACTAAATCCATCTTTATATGTACCTTATAGCAGCTGAATCTAAACGGAGGGGCGCCCAGCAGATACGAGATACAATCATAATCAAATTTACTAACATTTAACCATTTGAGTTATATTTAATTATCTGTTCAATTAGTCATGTGTAGTTTCGATTAGTATTGCTTATTCAAGAATTCATTAGGATGTAGAGAATCATAATAAACGTCAAAGGGAAGTTAGTTCATTTAGAGAAATACTTAAGGTTAAATTTGCAAGAGAGAGACCAATACAGTTTTGAAATTCAACACTCTGTTTAGAATCAAGAGGGTTACCACAAAATTTAAAGTAATTAAAATCCTATATCATAAATCAAAAAATTACACAACGTTTGATGGAGTTTAATTACAACCTAAATACGAAAATATTTACGTTCAAAGTCGTTAATAACGTATTTATTAGTTAAGTACATATATCGCTAAAGGTATGTAGTACAAGGGAGCTTTAAGTAGCTTTCTGTAGTTATCAGAGGAAATAAGGGTCCAATTTTATAAAGGCTTGTGTGACGTAGGGGAGGAATTTTCCACCCCTACCACACATATGCAAAGCCTTAAGAATTTAAATATCGATCAGAGCCAAGAGAAAAGGCGAGAATATTACAACTGTCTTGCCGATGAAAGGAGAGTTAAATAAGACGAAAAGACGAAACATTACGACTGGTGCCAAGTGCCCAGGAGTAAATAAAATACAGACAAATATAAGAGAGTAGAAAAAGACATACATCACAACTGGTGCCGTGACCAGGAGATCAGAGTTTTACAAGTTGTTTTAGAAAAAAAAAAAAAAAAAAAAAAAAAACTTTTATTGGTCAATCTATTGCAAAAAAAAAAAAAAAATATAATAATAATAATAAGTAGGACGTTATGTTAAATGAAGTGATAATAAAAATAAAATAAAAATCAGAACAGTGCGCCGTTAAATAAACACGAAAAAAATATATAAATTAATAAATAAATATACGAAAATAAATATATAAACAATACATTTAAATATAAAAAAATAAAAAGTGTTAACGAATAAACTCTACATGTTTTAAAATAATTTATAAAAGTGTCGATAAAGTTTAAATCAAGTGACCATGAATTTGTTGATTGCTTATGAGATTATAAATATCGTAACAAAGAATGTAGGTCAGATACAAGCGTAAACAGTTTATTCAAGGCAGGCCATAATTTAACAGAATAATGGTATTGACATTCCTGAATCCAGAATGTTAATGACCGTAATGTAAACAATCTGATGCGAGATGCCGCGGTGTTTGTAAGCATCGAAAGTGATAACAAAACATCGAAAAATTTTGAAGTAGGCGATATCGGGGGTAACGCGCATCGCTTTAAGAGATTGTAGAATAAACAAACTCGAAAATGATATCAACACTCGGTTACGGAAAAAATAAACAGACTTTACAGATAAAAACGGGGGAACTTACCTACATAAAGTGACCCTTTGTTTATAGTTAATGTTGTGGGTTTGTATGTGAGGATTATCACATAAAAAGTCATAACATAAAAGATAAGGAACATAAAATAAAAATAACATAAAATATTTGATTGGGGATAGTGTCGAGTTGAGAGCTTTAATATCACAGACGAATGTTTTATAGGTATATACCTATTTAAGGGAACATTTGATCATTCGGACCAAAAAAAGGAGGGGATTTGACGAAATAACATCAAGATAGGTATTGCGAACTCTAAATAGATTTTGCGAAAATATCGTAGGTATTGCGGAACTTGAAGGAATGGTTGGCATTCTAAACAATAAGTAATTATTGGTTGAACGAAAATCACGGGATATTCATTAACATTGGAGTAACAATATTCATTCCGTTTTTTTTTTGCAATTACCTACATTTAATTGAAATGAAGAGTGATGGTAGAGTTGATCTAATTTGGGTTACAATCATCATGCAAACAAATATAAATAATTGAAAATATTGTGTTTTATAGGGGGACAGGTTCCAAAAAAAAAAAAAAAAAAAAAATATAAAAAAAAAAAAAAAAAAAAAAAAAAAATAAATTATAAATATATATAGGTATATTTATAATAAATAGTTAGTATTGAGTTAAATTCATTAAAAATTTTAAACAAAAAATGGCGGAAAAAAGGAAAGTGGATGCGACGGAATTAGAAGCTAAAGAAATACCGTCGGGAGATGAATTACGGGAGATATTTAGACGTTCAAAGAGGTCTAAGTTACGAGTCGAGGATATGATAGAAGTCGTTCAGCCAGAGGGGGAGACCGACACAAAATCGGAGGAACAGGGCGAAAATAAGCGAGAGTGTGAAGAGAGACTCACACATGATATGTTACAGGAAAAACCCGAGGAAAAGGAACAAGAAAAGTTAACGAAGTAAAAGGGAAAATAAAAAAATATAGAAAAACGAGAAAATTGAAAAAAAAAAAAAATAAGTAAATGAATAGAATAAGGAAGGCAACATAATTACATAAGGTAATTTAGGAAATTAAAATAGAGATTATAAGGTTGTCGCTTAATAAGATAAAAATATAAACATTAACCAGGCGACACTCGGAAAATAAAGAAAATGGTTGGGAAACGTGGAACAAGTAGGCGAGCCCAGGCTTTAGTGACAGCAATCGGGGAAAATGTCACAACCGAGACTTCAACAATAAACATAGGAGATATAACTACAATAATTCAGGCAGCTTTGGCACCGCTCGTCAATAAGATGCAAGAACTCGAGAAACAATTGGAAAGTCCAGCAACAGTGGCGGTGATAGGAGAGGATAGTGCGCCGAAAAGCGTTCTCCAAGTAGTGGAAATGTTACCACAGCAGGAACGACCATCATTCTCCGGTGGAAATCAAAATCCCATTAGTTTCCTGGAAGATTTAAAAGAATACACTAGAAAAGTGAAACGAACGGATCCATTAGTCGTCGTACGGGAAAATTTGAAAGGGGAAGCTAAATCGTGGGCAAAATTGTACAATAAACGATGGGAGACTATGTTAGATTTCGAACGAGATTTTTTAGCTACCTATTGGGGAGACATAAAGAAAAATGAAGTTCGCCGTCGTCTTGCAGAAGGGGTATATGATGCCAAGAAAAATATATCCATGCTCACTCATTTCGCAAACTATTGGGAGCTAGCGAAGGCTTTAAAGATTACTGACACACCGTTGGGCATAGTTGACGAGATTATGAGACATTATCCGAAGGAAATTCAATCGCTATGGTTTTCGGGGCAATCAGGAGATGAGATTGTCGCCGCTGAGTTTCTACGAAAACTAGATACAATGGTATGTACACCAGAAGAACGGAACATGAAGAAGAGGAGTGGGGAGGAATCCAGCAAGAAGGACAAATACCGTGACCGTTACCACGCCATAAAAAGGAGGATACACGCAATTGAAAGTGTGGGCGAAAACGCTAGTTGCAGCAAGTGCACCGAAGTTAACAGTTCACCAAAAAGAAATTCTACAATAACTACAACCGGGAAGGAGCTAGTGGTCGCAGCCAACTCGGGAAACGGACGGGGGTTGATTCATTAGTCCTGATGGATACGACTCACACAGGAAGAGGGACGCCGGCACCAAGACACAGCACTGCATTGAAGATTATGCTGAAGTGGGGATGGAATCCAACGAAAGGATTGGGGAAGAGTGAACAAGGGATGACTGCCCCAGTAAAAGCTGAACGGAATGTAAGGAGACGAAAGGATGGGGCGGAAGAAACGAGAACGGAGGAGGAAATGCGTGTGGAAGGATGCGTCAATTTACTACAACGAATAACTGATGAATGGAATAAATTGGAAATGATTGAAGAAAAAGTGGGTAGGGAAGTTAGGGGGTTTAACAACATTTTTGAGGACCGAGATTATGAGGAAGTAGAAAAGGGTAGCACTTTACCGTCATTACCGGAAGCCAAAGCACATATAGATAACACGGAAGTTCATTGTTTAATAGACACCGGAAGTCAGATCACGTGTATAGCACAAGAATTCTACGAAAATTATTTAAATGATCAAACACTTTATCCGATTATGCCTGTAACAGCTATTCAGATCAGGGTAGCCGTAGGACACAAAAGTCAGAGGATATCTAGATTGGTTTTGGTACCACTGCGATTTGAAAATGTTACGATAAATACGCCATGTTTAATAATACCCAAGTTGATCAGGCCCATTATATTAGGAATCAATTGGTTAGACGAATATATAGCTGAATTTAAGTGTGGCGAAAATAGAAAGTTAAAAATAAAAACAGAAAATGGTAAAAAGGATATAGAGTTGGTAAATTCATCGATAACTTATAGGAAATCTAAAGGAGAGATTAGCGGTCAAAATTGCGCAAGTGGAAAATTAATTAGTATTGAAGTAAACCCCGAAAAAAATAATACGGCGTGTCTCGAGCGTAGAATAACGACATTTGTGTCCGGGCTAGATTTAGATTTAAAAGGAAAAGAAGGGTTGGAAAAGATTTTAACCAAACATAAAAATGTATTTAGAGACAGACCGGGTCTCACAACTTTATACACTCACGAAATAAAGATGACGGACGAGACGCCCTTCGTTAAGCGATCTTATCCTGTACCTTTTGCTTATAGAGATAAAGTTGACGAAAAAATTAGAGAATTGGAGTTACTCGGAATCATCAGTAGAGAGGCCACACAGTTTTCTAGTCCTCTAACATTTACTTTAAAAAAGGACGGAACAGTCAGGATACTTTTGGATGCTAGGTTTTTAAATACTAGAATGATTGCCGAAGTAGAGAAACCACCTTTAACTTCTGAGATAATACAGCGTTTTCATGGCGTAAAATTCATCACCACGATAGATCTAAATTCAGCTTATTTTCAGATACCTATCAGTCCAGAAAGTCGCAAATATACAGGGTTTGTATACAATGGAAAATCATATGTATACAAGGTATTACCGCAGGGGTTAAAGACATCAGTTGGGAGTTTTTCAAGGGGAATTGACAAAATCCTAGGACCAGGACTGAGAGAATTCTGCGCTAATTATTTGGATGATTTAATAATATATACGTGTGGGAGCCAAGAAGATCATTTTGAACATGTAGGCGCGGTACTTGAGAGGTTAGAGGCAGCAAACATGACTTGTAAACTCGAAAAATGTCAATTTTTATTCACCGAAGTGCGTATGTTAGGACACATTATAACGCCTTTGGGAGTTCAGATGGATCCGGAAAAATTAGACGCTATCAAAAATTTTCCGGTACCCAAGAAAATCAAACAAGTTAGAGCTTTCCTTGGACTTTGCAATTATTACCGTAGATTCGCGAATAAATATGGGGAATCAACACGAGTTTTATGTGATTTACTTCAGAAAAATAGAACTTGGAGGTGGGGTGACTCAGAACAGCGTGCATTCGAGAAGGTGAAAACATTATTTTTAGAGACAGTTATTTTACACCATCATGATCCAAATAGTACGTACTACCTACAGACAGACAGTTCGGGATTCGCAATAGGGGGGGAGCTATACCAGCTAGATGCCGAAGGAAATCACCACGTTATTGGATTTATTAGCAAAGCTTTAAGGGGACCGGAGTTGAAATGGACCACATCGGAACAAGAGTTGTGGGCGATAATATATGCTTTACATAAGTTTGAGACATATTTAAGAGGGGTGCATTTGATAATTAGAACAGATCATCAAGCACTGACGTTTTTGAAGAGCTGGAAGATGTACAGTGGTCGCCTGACTCGGTGGATTTTGTATTTAAATCAATTTAACTTCACTGTAGAGTACGTTAAAGGAAAAGAAAATATAGGACCTGACATTTTATCTCGTTACTCTTGTGATGCGGAAAACGTTCAGGAGGAGAAAAACACATGTCCAGAAATAGCAGCTTTTGCGGTTAAAGGTAGACAACAAATTCGAAAACACTTAGAAAATATAACGGAGCTACAGAAGCAGGACACATTTTTGGGAGAAATTTTCGGGTATTTGCGCAAGGGAAAATTCGGACCACCAACAAAAAGAGTAAATAAGTATTTAAAAAATTACAAAAAAATAGGTAAGACTTTGTATTACACCACAGGACTAAACAAAACGGTGTTAGCAGTACCCCAGGAGTTGACTGAAGAGCTAATAAAAATGATACATTTAGAAATTGGGCATGGGGGAATTTTTAAAACAGGATCAGCTATGGGAGACAGGTATTACTGGCCGGGTATGAATCAAGATATAAAGCGCATAGTAAGAGAATGTCACCTTTGTCAGCTGGCGAAGCGCGAAATTCGACCAACTGTAGGGCCGAGTAAATCAATTATGACCAAAGAAGTAGGACAATTGGCTATGGCAGATCTATACGGACCATTACCGAGAGGAGTGGGAGGCGTGAAATACATATTTGTGATCCAAGATTCCTTCAGCAGATTTGTAAAATTATATAAATTAAGGATAGCAAGCACTAAGACCGTGTTAAATTGTGTAGAGGATTTTAATAAAACCATACAAATAGATGCTTTGTTAACTGACAACGGATCTCAATTTACATCAAAAAAATGGGAAAGCCACATGAATAGGATGGGCATAAGAATCGTACATACTTCAGTGCGAAATCCTGGACCGAATATAACTGAACGCGTAAATAAAGAACTAGGAAGAATTTTTCGTATTTACTGTCACGAGAAACATACAAAATGGGCAGCTTTTCTTAAAGAAATAGAGCAGACCTACAATAACTCAATACATTGTTCAACAGGATTTTCACCAAATGAAATAGCTTTCGGGAAATCGCCAACTTATAGTTTAGACAAGTATACTCAAGGGTGTGGGAAACCTACGAAAACAATAGATGAAATTAGGTTAACAGCTCAAAAGAATTTGGAGAAAAGCGCTACAAATCGACAGAAATATTATAATCTCAATAAAAGACTAGTTACCTATGAAATCGGAACCATGGTCAAGTTGAAAAAGATTACACAATCAAGTTTTTTGCGCAAACAGATCAAGAAATTCGGTTTAATTTACGAAGGACCGTACGTCATCGGTTCAGTAGTTTACAGTAACACATATACCCTAATTGATCCGGTGACTCGGGAGATAAAAGGAGATTATAGCGCTTTACATTTAGCTAGATATTACACAAGTAATAAGAAACAAAAATCAGGTTTACAGTTAGTGGAAATCAACGGATAGAGTGCGAAGTTTACAAATATTTGTAAATGTTAATAAATAAATAAACGATTGAGAAATACAAATAAAATGTTAGGGTACATTATAATTGGGGAGGGGGAAGAAAGAAAATTACTAAAATATTAGATTATCAGATTGCTTGCGAGGGGCGGATCGTCGTTAAGTCTTTGAGGGTGAGTGGACAAGTTCTTAATAAGCGACAATCATATTCAATTATTGAAATAGAGTAAGACAAATAAATTCGTTAATTTTGATTTTCTAGTTGAAAAAAAAAAAAAAAAATTGATTTTTTTTTTATGTGTTAGTGAGAGAAAAAAAAAAAAAAAATGTTAGATAAGTAAGAACACTCAAAAGGAGAGAATTAGAGATATTATATGGCACACAAAAGGGACATTTTGAAAAATAAACAATGCTTAGGAATTTTTTTTTTTTTTGAAATATTGAAATAAGAAAGTTTATTTATAGATATAGGGTAGACATTAAGTATAGAGATAAAAAGGTAACATTTGAATTAAGGTATAAATAGTTTAGATTTCAAAAAAAAAAAAAAAGGAAAAAAAAGGGAACGCTGAACCAATTTGAGGATAATAAAGAACATTTATAAAAATTTAAATATTAGAGTGGACAACACTTAGGCTAGAACAACTTTGGATGAATTAAGAAATTACAATTAGAAATTAAGAATTATAAAATAAAGTTTAAATAAATAAAGAAAAAAAAAAAAATGCTGGAAAATTTATATGAAACATGTATACCACTGATTGTCGGATTGGGTGAGGTCGTGCGAAAACACACATTTCACAAAAAATATTCATATTTACAAAACAAAAAACAATTAATTGCACACCAAGAGACCACCCGCTTTTCAGTTGTTCGAGAGGCCGCGAGATTGTAAACAATCTTTACTTAAATCATTGTAAGGGAGGTCTTAGTCCAATTTGGTTGGGGACCACCAAAACACGCGAGTCGAGGGGCGTGTTCCAGCAAAAAGAAATTAATTTTGAATCTATCAAAATTAAAGAAAATTTCATAAAGTAAAATCTACGCGAAAAGAAAATAAAGAATACAATGAGATTCAAATTCAAGATTGTTAACAATCCGAACAGAATGAGGAGGGGGAGATAGGAAGTAATAGGATACGGAAAAAAGATAGGGGATAACAGAATGAGGAGGGGGAGATAGGAAGTAATAGGATACGGAAAAGAGATAGGGGATAACAAAATGAGGAGGGGGAGATAGTAAGTAATAGGATACGGAAAAGAGATAGGGGATAACAGAATGAGGAGGGGGAGATAGGAAGTAATAGGATACGGAAAAGAGATAGGGGATAACAGAATGAGGAGGGGGAGATAGGAAGTAATAGGATACGAAAAAAAGATAGGGGATAACAAAATGAGGAGGGGGAGATAGGAAGTAATATGACACGGAGTAGAGATAGGGGATAACCAAATGAGGAGGGGAAGATAGCTAGTCTAAATTTGAACACAATTTCGGTGTCTAACGAAAAAAAAAAAAAAAAAAAAAAAAAAAAAAAAGAAGAGGACATTAAAATAAAATACAACGTTAGCCACAGCAAATTGAGTTCAGAGGAGGGAACTGTGATGAATTGCATTGATCAACAGTGAAAATTAGGAAATATCGTAGCTTCCCACTTTAATTTAAAAAGAAAATATCAATTACTTATAAAACGGACACGTCTACGACATCTATCGGATTAGAGTAAAGTGAATTCATATTTACGGTAGGGATCTATAATTAGACAAAGTGAGACGAGTATTGATGAAAGGATCACAGATGGTATCAACAAATAATCAAAGACAGGGACTCCCGGTATAATTTAGGCCGTGATATATTGACAGCCAATTGAATTACAGCAAAAACGATTAAAAACCGAGTTAGCCTATCAACGGGAAGAGGGCCGAACCCATTTTTAGAACAAAGGAACGACCTTTGGACTTAGCAATTAGTAATGTGATTAATGAGTTTGACGTTCCCACCAAACCGAGAGGTGAATAAACTCCATGGGAAGAAATAATCTGTTCAGGGACAAAAGAACGATGACCCCAAGAAATGTTATCATTAACCGGTACATTCCAGGGATCAGAAACCCTAGTTCTCGAACGCATTAAAACATATCAGGTGCGAAAAAAAAGGATACACGTAAACACGATGCAAAAGTTTAAGTGAAAGATTGCAAAGCAAGTGACGAAAACGTATTGTAAGATGTTAGGGAGATTTCCATCTATAATACGATTGTTTGTGACGACCGGAGATGATCGATTCGAGGGAAAACGTGCTAAAGGAAATGGAAATGTTGAGAAAACAATGGAAAATTATTGTTATCAATTCTAGACGGAGCTAGGATATTACGATGAAAGATTTAGGGAGGAAACGTCAAAAAAATGAGAGTTTTAAAGAATAGGCGAGGGTACATTTCAGATGTCTAGAGCAGTAACAAGTGTTAGAGAAGAAGATAGAGTGCAGTACGGAGGGGAGTGGAAAATGCTGAAAACATTGCGATAGAAAAACTCAGGAAAAGGAGTCATTTTACGTAATTAAAATGGAGTTTATAGATTAGCATAGTACGCGATTGCAGATAAAGATGAGGCATTACAATGGTTGTCGATCCCAGATGTATTTTGTTGTGATAAACAAGGAATATTCGAACATGAAAATTGTTTAGATAAGAACGATTAGCCGTTAAAAAGGTAATAAAAATTATCATGGGTCTTATGAGATATTTATATTAAAGAATTCTCATAAAAGTTAACGACACTGAAATAAAAAAGGATTTATTGCCAGGTGGGTACAAGAACTAATGTATACAGCTGTCAAGACATATGGTTTATGGGATTTTTCGTAAGAACGGGACAAAATTTGGGGGACGATCTCTATGAAGCGATAAAAATGACAGGAATTTAAGGGCCGAAGTGGGGGTATCCCCTATAAAGATGTTAAAAAATGATATATTTATTAATAACAAATAGAAAATGAAATTTTCCAAGAGGCAGCAAACATCAAAAAACGATATGGTTATATCAGGGAAGTACAGGGAAGTGAGGGGAAAGGAGATACGACAGAGAAAAACAAAGGAAATCTTAGATTAACAGTGAATAAAATAAATACGGCTTGAAATATAAAAATCTATAGAGATATGAACAATAGCGTAAGAATAAATAAGGAAATTCATGGAAAGAGTGTCGTGAATAAAAGAAAATTCGAGAAAAAAATGGAAAATTCAAATATACGACGTAAATAGAGAAAATTCGGTTTTAAATGGAAAGGTTCATATAGAATACAGAAAAACTCGAGGAAAAATAATAAAATAAAAATGAACAATTTGCGAGAAAGACTTCGACATGAAGATATCTCTGATAGGCGAATTTGGGGACAGATTTGGAACATATGGTAGATGCCGTACGCACGGACATGTTACGGAATAGATGAAAATAGAACTTTAAAATTATTAAATTCAAGCTAATTTTGTATGAACAACAGGACAAAGGAAGTTGGGCCATTAAACATGGATCTTACTAAATCCGGATCTTGTAAGTATGGGAGTACGAGACAGAATTTAATGTATCCAACACGGAAAGTACTAAGAGACCGCATTCGACAATAATGGAGAGGTTTCAAGAAATTACGAGTTGATAGTAATTAGATTGGTTTATTATAGGAGATTCAGATACGATCTTTTGGACCTGAGAGGGGTATAAAAGTCTAGACAAATGCCAGTTGAGGACAGTCTACGGTCGTGGTCGAAAAGGTTTTAAGTTCGCGGAACGTGACGAAACGGTGGGTGATTTAAAGTAGAAAAATTCTAAGTGATAATTATTTTGATACTTAGAAAAATTTTCACATTCTAGTCAGTGATCTACAAAAAAAAAAAAATACTTTGCAGTTAGAATCAGTGGAAATAAAGATAAAGCCAACGCGTTAATTACTTGTGAAAGATAAAAGTGCTCGTGATAACTACAATTTGTTTTAGTGGAAAATTCGGATTTTATAATCACTTAATATCGTATTTTTAAACTTAGAAATTTCGCGTTTAATATTAGTGCAATAAATAACTGAAGTGATGTGATAATTTAGCGTGAAAAAGTTATAATTAAATACGTGTGTTCAATCTAAGTGAAAGTGTTCTAACAAATAATAAATAATTAAATTAATTATCTTAAATAATAATAATAAAACAAAATAATATTTTATTAATACATAAAAGTTCGGAGGGATAAAAATTTAATTTAACAACAATTTACCATCTCTAAATTAATCGTGAAGTAACTATCATTTAAAGTGTTATCTAACCAACGAGTTTTGAGATAAAATACAGTTTAGAACGATAGAGTTCATACATCATTTTAATTAATTAGATTAAATGAAAAAAAAAAAATTGAAGTCAAAAAGATTTAATTAAATTTAGGAAAATAAAAAATTAATTTAGGAAAATCGCAGCAAGGTTACCGTGTATTTCCCGGTCGGAAAAAACCTTGGTAGGGGTAAGTCTTTTCCGTTATAAAATTTTACAGATTCCAAGGAGAAAGCGGAATGGAGCAAACATTGGTATTTGGATTAATTATTTAACCAAGATATTACTCGCTTAATATGTGATATGTAACTATATTAAAATATTATAAGTATAATAAGTATATTTTTTATATTTATATATGTAAGTATATAAACATATATATATGTAATTTTTGTTCCCAAGAAAAATTATAATCAAAAAAAAAAAAGAAAAACACTTATATAAAAAGAGGAAAAGGGTATCGATTCCTACCTCTGAATTCATCAATAACTATTGAAAGTAGTTATGTGTGATAAATTTACAAATCAATATTTTATATTTAATGTTATGTATGTATTAATATAATTTCAGAAAATCCAGAGCATTTGAAATAAGTTATGATATTAGAAATTATTTCAATCAGAAAATTATACAGATCCATATTATAAATTATTTACTGAGACAAAGTATATATAAATGAATAAATATGTATACGTAATCGGGTATCAGACTAGACAATTGCGCTAAGTACATCATTATCAAACAAAGAAAATTTTAGAGTCATCTCACACGTCTCCGGAATGTCTAAAGTAAACATACCTCATACGCTTGAATCTAGGTCACGGGGCCGTCGAGAATGTTTACAAAGCTCAAATTGTTTACAAAATAAATCGGTCACTGGGGCACTAGTTCGAATACAGTAAAAAGAAAAAAAAAAATGACCTTGATTAATGGATATCGTACTTAGGTATTAACTTCTAGGAACGGGATAAAATTATTATATTGCGCAATTATTAAAGGAAAAAAAAAGGAATTAAACACTATTTTTAATTTGAACGTGAAGAGGTATCTACAGACCTAAGCAATTGAAAATTAACAGATTTATTATAGCAGTTCAAAAGGGTGTATTGAAGATTTACATGAAACATTTGAAAATCACGGGATAGCTTAATAGGGTGTATTGAAGATTTACATGAAACAGTTGATAAATCACGGGATAGTAAAAAGAGGTGTATTGAAGATTTAACATGAAACAGTTGAAAGATCACGGGATAGCTTAATAAGGGGTAATGAGGATTTACATGCTTCAATTGAGTATCACGGGATAGCAAGAATTTATCAAAAGTTGAACATTGGAGGGGAGGGAAAGAAAAAAAAAATACAGTTCAACCAACAGAAGGCAGTGTTCGCTTCTGTAACAAGGACCATTAATCAAACCATAGAGATGGCGGATCTCTCAAACAAAACCGTCAACAAAACCAAACAAAAGCTTGGAGTTATGGCGAATCTCCAGAACACATCGCCAGATAAGATCTTATTATACTAATATTTATTTATATTTCACCCACTATTCTTACGTATGTATTCGGTATCAATCTGAAAATTTCGCAGAATTTGATGGGCGAGATCCGAGCTCGGGATGCGTTGCAAGTAGTTTCGCATTGCGAGTTATAAACCTTCCCAAAACGTATGTTTACATATATATCTTTTTATGTACTGTTCATTGAATGAAACGAACTCACTTACAATTAGTGCTTTAGGCCTGTCGGGTCACTCTCGTCTCATTTCTTGAACGTGGAGGGAGGATTCACGACCCGTAACTCCACACAAACCCGTGAGTATATGATTGCATATAGGACGAAACCGGTTCGCCCTAAGTAAATAGTAAACTTTGGAGGAGTAGGAATTTGGAGGTATCTGGGCTTGGGGGAAGACCTGAAGGCAGTGCATGATGGCGAAGGAAGGTCAATTGGGACGCGATAACTTAGGTATCAATCAATTGAACCGTGCCAAAAGACTGTGCGAATTTTGGGTTGACTTCTGATCACCCGGCTTACTTGATGGAGGCAGGAGCCAAATTTTGCCAGAAAAAGGGTTATTCTGAGTTCGTCAAATATGCAATTAACTAATTACATTAACCTACTAAATCCATCTTTATATGTACCTTATAGCAGCTGAATCTAAACGGAGGGGCGCCCAGCAGATACGAGATACAATCATAATCAAATTTACTAACATTTAACCATTTGAGTTATATTTAATTATCTGTTCAATTAGTCATGTGTAGTTTCGATTAGTATTGCTTATTCAAGAATTCATTAGGATGTAGAGAATCATAATAAACGTCAAAGGGAAGTTAGTTCATTTAGAGAAATACTTAAGGTTAAATTTGCAAGAGAGAGACCAATACAGTTTTGAAATTCAACACTCTGTTTAGAATCAAGAGGGTTACCACAAAATTTAAAGTAATTAAAATCCTATATCATAAATCAAAAAATTACACAACGTTTGATGGAGTTTAATTACAACCTAAATACGAAAATATTTACGTTCAAAGTCGTTAATAACGTATTTATTAGTTAAGTACATATATCGCTAAAGGTATGTAGTACAAGGGAGCTTTAAGTAGCTTTCTGTAGTTATCAGAGGAAATAAGGGTCCAATTTTATAAAGGCTTGTGTGACGTAGGGGAGGAATTTTCCACCCCTACCACACATATGCAAAGCCTTAAGAATTTAAATATCGATCAGAGCCAAGAGAAAAGGCGAGAATATTACAACTGTCTTGCCGATGAAAGGAGAGTTAAATAAGACGAAAAGACGAAACATTACGACTGGTGCCAAGTGCCCAGGAGTAAATAAAATACAGACAAATATAAGAGAGTAGAAAAAGACATACATCACAAGCCTATACTCTATATGGGGATGATCAGGGGAAGGAAAACATTTATAAAAAAGTGTTTTTTTTTTTTTTTTAATAGCAGTAGTAATTAGCAAACCTATTTCGGTTGTGGGTCTGTCTGTAATGTAACTACTCTGATCCGATGAACTCCAATTTGTTTTGAGTTTAAGTGTCATTTTCAAAATTGAAACTGATTTTGTCAAGAAATCAGACAAGCGATAAAGTATCTATAATAACAAAATACAATAGATCAATATATTTAATATCTGCATCTAACTAATTTCGTCTTCTAACTTCTAATCGTGTTTCTTGCGCTGTCTTTAAATTATTTCTGTAGAAGTTTTAACAAATTCACAACAATATTATTTTTTGGGATTTGGTGTACTATCCACACATTCTAGCGCATTCTCACACAACAGTTCCGTATTGACGGTTCCATGACAACTCAGAATCAACTCAACTCAATACCTCTTTGAAAAACCTTTAAAACTATGATTTTTTTTTAAATATCTAATAACCAAACTTAAATCTATTGTAATTGGAACTTTACTGGTTTATTTTATATTCATCATTAGACGTAAAATTGATTTATATACAACTGAATTTTTCCCTCATAAACTTAAATAAAATAAAATACACTCACCTTTGTTTCCTACCACTGGCACCGCCTCTGCTAGAAGTGAAGGTAGGACTCTAGGACTCTGGGGTTGGTTGGAACATCTGGGCGCCCGGAACGTTTTCCGTAGCTCGCTTCAATAGATCGAGAGCTGACCGGAATTGAAACAACTCCGGGAGCTGTATGGAGTGTCAATGTCCAAACTTAGCCAGGAGGAATTATTCTCTCTGGCGCGTTAAAGATTAAAGGATTCTCTGCTCTCGTTAAATGTCCACTCTGCCTTCATCTACTAACGTACGTATTGCTTAGGACCTGAAGATGTTTATTATCTATCAGTACTAATTGGTAAAAACTCGTTCTCTGCAAATTTGAAAATTCTCTGAACAAAGCTATGTTACTTGTGATTATTGAAGTGAAACTTCTTTAGCGCCGCTAGTGATTTGAAATTCATATATAAAGGAAATGCGTCACAACTCAGTTCTACAGAAATACTTAATTCTAATATAATGCGGTAAATTCGCACCTCGGTGCGTGCCTTTCATAACGCAGTTGGCAAGGTACCTAACTAGTCTCAGCGGCCAGAGAGACAGACATCAAGAAATCAAAAAAAAAAACATTTTTATTTTGTGAAATTAATATTCAATCTTCAAAAACAAGCAAAAGAAAAAAGCAACTTTCTAGTTTCTAGACTTCTACCGGGTGTGAATTACAAACTTTGTTTTGATAAATGGGGCCCTAAAGAAAATAATTCCTCTCGGGGCCCCTGTTATTTTAGTGGATGCTGTATGGAGGATCTTTTAAGGAAAGGAAGGAGATGATATGCTGGGAAGAAAAAAGTATGAGGGGTGGATATGACAGAATCCATTCCTCCCACTGCAGTGCAATGCGATGTTCCGAGTCTGTCCTGCTGAAGAGGTCAAAAGGTCTCCCTCAACCAGTCTCTCCCGATCCAGTCTACCATGCAGATGCATCCACCACCGAGACAAACCTAACCCCATAAACCTGGGCGCCCCTGCTAAGTTACCGGACGTAGAAAACCACTAGGGATGACCTAAGGCAGAGATGCTGGTTATCAAATGAATGGCACCAGGCACGGCGGTATCCATGTCCGCCTCCCAAATTGAGAAATAATTTTAATATTCTACTTTGTTAGCGTGTGAGAACAGCTTAATTTCAATTCACTGAATATTTTATTAATTTATAGTAATAAACTATGCGAATATTTTAAGGTTTGAAATTCATGATAAATTGATTTATTTGATATTACTCGAAAATCAAAACTAATTAGCAACTTTCTTAGGATGGTACTCGAAAAAGTGTTCGGGTACTTGAGAGATTATTTATTTGGAAGGGTAGGTTTCGGAAAAAGATTTATTTCGATTCGCGCTATTGATTGAAAATTATCGTGTCATTTTTTTATTATTTGCATTGAAAAAAAATGTAGGAGTAAAATTCTGAAAGTACATTTTTATGAAAGTTTTCTTCATTTTGCAGAAGAAACTTACTCGTTTAAGCACCATCGCGTTCTTTGAATTCTACAAATAATTTGTGTTTTCTCTGTTACTGGCGATATACTTTGCTCAAAAAAGCTGTTAAATTGAAAAAAATGTCATAATTTATTATCTCTCGGATAAAAATGAAACCAGACGAAAAATCACACAAATTCTACAAACAAAGGACACATATTTTAAATCTTTTTACAAGTCCCTATCTATGCATAGGGAGTAAAATAAAACAAAAAATACGAAATTCACTGTCAAGAATTATAATGAAAATTCATGAATATTCGCCGAGGAAAAAACAATATGCAGAGTGGTCCAGTGACAAATGGTTGAATTGAAATTCTTTCTGGGATCTAGATATGTTTATACCTCAGATTTGAGTTTTGTCATCCCCCCGGCCTCTGGGTAGGCCTCTGGGCGGACAATCGAGTCGTGTGTTATTTATGGAGCCACGCAGCCTCCTCGATTCCTTTTTGTAAGGGGGTGAGATTGCGTTATTTATCCTGCAGCACTTTACCCTCCGCCTCTAAGTAAAAAAAATAACAGCCGTTGAAATAGAGCACGAAAAAATTCACCGGCTTTGGGCAGTTCGGAACCGTTTTGCTTACGATGTTTTTATCTTAGAATATGTCAAAACGCAGAAGAGCCCTGCCTGGAGCTTGTGGCTTCACAATTTTGTGAACATATATGTATTTATTTGTCATGGTCTTCATAAAACAGTTGTACACCGATATAATGAAGATTATAAAAATGTAAAACACAAGAGGATTTTTTTTACATGAACTTCACATGGGAGATCCTGAGGAAAACAATTTCCCTCAGGGCCTATGTCATCTTTGGGGATGCTGTGTTGAGGAAAAAAGTTCTCTTTTTGTGGAAAGTTAGGAGTGAGCCTGATTCTTGAAGAGACCCATGTTGTGGGCGGGGGGAAACACAGTGGCTGGAAAGTCGTTCCACTGCCAAGCAGTTAAACTCGAGAACGAGTCATGAAAACGTCCTGTTCTCGTGTGACTAAAGTCAACTGTATACAAATTTGGGTGTGCGTTTGGAGTGTTTCGTGACTGTGCACCGGTGCCGAAAAATTCAATGATGCTAGTTCCTCGGAACATCTTCCATTGAAAACCCGGCAGAATAAGGACACCGTTCTCACCCGATGCATGTGCTCTAAAGATTGCAATGCGTTCGTTAAGATAGGAGAATCTGTCAAACGGACCGCCCGTTTCTGCAAATAAGAATTTTTTTTAGATAGGTGGCTGCCAAAACAATAAAACAGTGAATGAGAAATGATAAAAATGTGTATGAACCAGTACATAGTGGTGGTAATGACAAACAGTAGGAATGAGTACATAACATATGTATATATTATTAAGGATTAAAAATAATTTAAAGACAACAACTATCAAATAAACTTGCAAGAAGTGACTTTATTGTGTTATATTAATTGGTACAATTGTAAAGGGTTGATAGAAAATAGAGTAAATTAGAAGCATAAAAAAATTTATGGGACCGTTTTACAATTTTGTGACACAAACTGTCAACGGTCAATGCAGAATCGTTTTGTTTTTACTGTTGTTGTCATGTTATTCATGTTACCCTTTGTGCTATGCATAAAAATCTTGTCTAAACGTTAGTTTATAAATTAAAAAAATAATAATTAATATTTAACAAGTTTAAGTATTTCCCCAATAAATGCAGACATAATTTGTCTCGACGCCACCTAGCGAGGGATTTAACACTAACAATGTCTTCCTCGCAAAAATAAAGTTGGTTGTTTTCAGGTGGGAAAAAATATAACAAGCAGTAATTGTTGAATGAAACACTAGTATATATTGAATTATTTGGCGGGTATTTGATAAGCCGCCATAGCTCAGTGGTCAGAGCATTCGACCGGCAATCGGAAGGACACGGGTTCAAGTCCCGTTGGCGGCAAGTATCTTTTCTCGGAAGATTTTTCAATGTAAATGAGTGTTTCAGGCTGACAATTATTGCTTGTAATAATTGTCATGTTATTGACTACAAAAAGTTTTTTTTAATTAATAGGTTGAAAATGATAATCGTAGAAGCCTCCTCATTGTTTTAAATGCGGTTTTTGGACCGCAGTAACCGATATTTGCAAAAAATGTCAATAGCAGCAAATACAAAATGAAATATCATCATTCAACATACAGTTGCAACGAACAACGAAACAGATTCAGTAACTGAATTGCTTTGTTTTTCATTCTGATCGATTGAAAAAAAGCAGTTTCTGGCATTGATAAAAAATAAAAAAAGCTTGGCTGAAAGCTGGCTAGAAAAAGTTTTACCCTGGAAAAAAATGGACTTTTTGTTTGGCATAATGATATTTTCATGTTTAATACATTTAGATACCTAGTTTATGAACGGATTTTTACCAGACAGTTTTTACAAAAATAATCACAAACATGAATAATGTGGTTGACTAAACCAGCCTTTCATAAAATATTATTGGAAATAAAACTTATATATGAATTGAAAAATTATTTCCCAGACGTAAATACTGTTTCTGTATAAGATTATAAACTGCCGTATTGGTTCGTCAGCCCTGTTAGAAAGGATTGCTTGCTTTCTAATCGTAACCACAACCAAAAAATTGTATAATTGGATTATATTATATTCACCATCTAATGTAAAATGCATTTTTACATACATAATATGTATGTATAATTTGTATAATTACATTTTACATTTGATATTTCTTGACAAATAACCGTTTCCTTAATAAACTTAAAAACAAACAATACTGGAGCTGTTTTTTTATTTTTTTACATGAGCTCCACACAGGAGGCCCTGAGGAAAATAATTTCCCTCAGGGCCTTTGTCATCTTTGGGGATGCTGTGTGGAGGGTTTTTTAAGGAAAGGAAAGAGAAGAAAGTTCTGGGAAGGAAAAGGGTTTAAGGGGTGGGTAGGAATCTGGGGTTCAGTGTGTCTTGATCATCCGCCTCTAAGACCTAGATAAACCTCATCCCATGAACCCGGGCACCCCTGCTGAATCACCAAACGTAGCGAACCACTTGGGGTGACCTATGGCAGAGGTGTTTGTTATCCAATAAAGGTTCCCGGGCCGGCGGTACCCATTCCCGCCTCCCAAATTGATTTTATATGGTTCATTAGTAGTAGCTAAGTTGACACAAATTCATTTATATACTAGTTCCAGCGAGAGATACTACGTGACGTCATCGTTCGAGTATTTTCTTTCAATTTCGTTTTTATACAAAGCGCGGGAGAAAGAAGAGGACGACCTTCGATGATTTGCGTACGAGCTTTCGCTGGGACCAGTATACGTTAGTTAGACAACGTGACGTCAAAGCATTTCATCAATTTTCAAAAATCCTTTTGAAAGTTTGAAGTTTTTTGCAATACCAATATGTACTTACATCCACTGAAGGTTCTGTCTTTCGGTATAGTGAAGCCACGCGGTGAAAATGCGGCAAACGTTTTTCCTCGCTTTCCTCACCCATAGACAAACGATCGGGGAATAGACAAATGATCGATGGACCAGAAGCGTTACAGTATTTTGTGGAAATCTTCCACATTTCACGTGCGAGGCTTTTTGTGTTTATTCAACTCTGGGGGGTTCACATAAATTTTTACGGAGGTTCGGCAAACTTTTTACGTCGAGATCTATAGATTGATTCAAATTTTGTGCTTTTTAGCATTTGCTACCTTATTTTGTATTTACCCTTTTTGCTGGCGGATTTTTTGGCGGATATTTATTACAATTTTTTACACTATTTTGAATTGCATCGCTTTACTTTATTGTTATTGTTATTAAATCAAATTTTATGAGGTTTATTAAGTACTGCATATTTTAGTTTTTGTTAATGTGAAAGCTGTTTGAATGTTTAAAGCCGTTATAAGACTGATTTTACGCCACATTGAGACAGACAATCATCATACATCACACAGATAAAAATAGGGTAGGGGTAAATTAGAACATTTAAATAAGTCGGCTCAACATGGCATAACCTCAGTTTGATAATGTTTTAGATTTATCATAGAAACCATTCCGAAAAAAAACTAGTGCAAGCATAAGTTTAGAGTAAGTTGATATTATTTTTTACATTAGTTTCACACATAAGATTCCGAGGAAAATAATTCACTTCATGGTCTATGTCATCTTTAGAGATGTTGTGTGCAGGGTATTTTTAGGAAAGTTCTGTTGGATGGCAGGTGCACCTGCCGCCAACATCCGGACAAACCACTCTGTATGAACACGAGCACCCCTGCTAAGTCACCAAACAAAATACTTTGGTGACCTATGGCAGAGGTGTTGTTTATGCAATAAATAATTTCCGGGGCGACGGTACTCATACTTGACAAATTGACTCCTAAATTGACTTGAATACCTACTGAGAGAAATTTGTAATTTTAATTACAAATTATATCTGTTCAGCAATCTATTCAGTTTCAGTAAGTAAATAAACGTTAAAGTTGCAACTTGTAAGATCGTTAGTCTTAGATTTTTATTGCCAGACAAATCCCTTTCGACGTTTTAATTACCACCGATAACCTCAGCGTCAGTGGAGGCAGTAGCGTCGGGACGCCACTGACTACACGGACCGCACTGACGCTGTAGCGTCGGTAGCGTCAGTGACGTTAGTGACGTCTAAATCGTCAGTAACGTCGTCACCGTTGCTGTAGCAAAACAGCGGATTTTTTTTAGCCGAGCCATTAAAGACCACGAGGAAACCTGTCAACAGTTTTGGAATGAAATGGGCTGTAACTGAAAAAAAATCATTGGATAATGTAGGTTTCATGTTATAGGATTGTAGCCATCGCTGAATTTCTACAGCGCTGTGCTACTCAATGCGTTTTTTGAGAAATTTAAATTTTTTTGTAAATGTGCCTATTAAAAACAAGAACATGAGTTTGCTAAATTCGACATATTCACATTTATATGCTCCTGGCAAGTACGAGAGATTTCTCTTTGTCAATGCTGAATTCTGTTTACCTATCTCCACCATTACAGCGCTGTGCAATCAGTCGTGATCTATGTGAAGACTGTGATTTAGAATTAGAGCCGAGAGTAAAGTTTTGATCTGAAGATAAATCTAAAGGTATACTAGAAGAGTTTAACTTTGATTTAATGATCAATAAAAAAATCTATTTTTCTTCACAGCACTTTTAAATTAGTTATTGTCTTTTACATTTGAACCCTCGACACAACGTAATTAAATAGTTTGTTGTTCTTTCTTGCACTATAAAGTAAGTATAACTATTACAATAATTTTATAGTTATGTTTAAAATAGATAGTCCGACAAAGTCATACAAAGTATGACCACTTGTCTGGAAGTTCAAACAAATCATTACACCTTAATATTTAAAAACATATAAATTTATATTTCTACTCACACAGGTTTATGATTCTCGTACATTATGTTTTTTTTTTTATATTTAACTCACAGTCTACCTAGAGGACCTAAAGGAAAATAATTTCCCTCGGGATTTACGTCATTTTTGGGGATGCTGTGTGGAGAGTCTTTTTAAGAAAATAAAAGAAATGAAGTTCTGGGAAGGAAAAATGTAAGAGGAACGTTCGAGAGAGCCCAGCTGGAGAGATCAAAAGGTCTCCCTCAACCGGTCTCGCACTTGGTGGGTAGACACACGCTCCACCAAAACTTGGACAAACCTCACCGCATGAACCCGGGCACCTCTGCTAAGTCATTTAAAGTAGGGAATCACTTGGGGTGACCTATGGCAGAGGTAGGTATTGGTTATCAAATGAATCCCTGGGCTATTAACCCGCCTCACAAATTGAACATCCAATAACTGAGTGTCATAACAAATCTGAAAGGTTGCACTGCTGTCTGGTTTGCCTTGTGGCACTTCCTACGAGACGTGTCTTTACTTTGATTATTTTTTTTATACCTTATTTACGTCGCCTTAGTTCTTAATTGTCCAAACGACTATTAGAATATTTACAGGAGGAGAAGGTTTTCTTTCATTATTGCAATGAAACATCACGATAGGTATTGATAAAGTTATTTCTGTACAGGTAAAGGTCTCATTAGTTTAAATAATTTTAGTTAAGTGATAAACTATCATTTTTAATACTTTTTATTTTTAATTTTAAAGTGGAGATTGAACAATAATTAAAATGTTCGTTTGGTCAATTAAGAACTAAGGCGACTATTGTATACCTACCTAAATGTATACCTGGATTGAGCTCATTGCAACTTCACGGTCATGCACATTCATTTGACGCTCCTTATTGCAATATTCAAATAAAAAGCCCCACGAGGTAAATAGACAAAGTTAACATCACTATCTGACATTTTCGTAGCAGACAACTCGGGACGAGATGATAGAGATATCTAGAGTTAATATTCTGCAGCCACCAATTACATTAATCTGGGAGTCGCATATTCCCCGCGGAACCGAATTAACGTCTCGGCAATACTCCATTCTGTGCGCCAGATGTAGCGCGGGATTGTTCTGGCTTCCCTCGCAAGAGTAATGATGTTGTCAGCTGATGGCAACTGGAAAACGCTGTTACTGAGAATGAAAGCAAGGGTTCGACTCCTTTGAGAGCTCGTGCGTACAGTCGTAGAGGATGAAGATGAAATATGCTTGTACTTCTACATACTATATGGCATTATTAATTGAAACCCTCAGGCCTCGAACTTATTTTGTCATAAAATCAAAGCATCTCTGCTTTGCAATACAAACCAAATAAATTGAATATATTTGAATGTATCCGATTCCAATAAAAATATTATTTTAGAAATATGAATATTTATATTCTTTTATATAATTTATCTTAAGTTTGTAACTAAAATAAACTCAAATTACTGATAACGAAAAATAAACTAAATACACCTAAACACACATTTCTAGGCAAATGTCTTTTTTTAAACATTATCGTCACTTTTTTGTCATGTCGCGTAAAAATAATTAATTAAAAAAATCTCAGTTTCATAATTTTTTTTCAAATTGCATTCGGAAACTTTGGTTTCATATAATATGTATGTGTGCATTTTAATTCTTCTGTGGAAAATTTTTAAATTGACTGGATTTGAAAATAAAACATTGTGTTTTCAGTTTCAATTTTTATTTTTAACACTTTTAGAAAATATTTTGAGACTTTTATGATACTCGTATGTTTCTAAAAGCGAATAGATTAGCCTGAGAGGTTAACATTTTCTGAAAAAAGTTAACTGATAAGCGCTTTTCAGTAGGTGTTTATTTTATCACAAAAACTCACTGAGAGAAGTGTAAGGATTAGATACTAACGGAACACTGATACCCCAGGAGACACATGCAGCTATTGGGAGTAGAACACACCAGTATATGGAGGAAATGTGAAGAGGATGAAGAGACTCCAATTCACCTACAGTGCTAATGTCCCGCCCTGATGGAACAAGGCTCAGATACCCAGGAAGACACATTGTGGAACCAGAAGGCATAGCTAAATATTTAATGACAACCCTGTTGAACTTTATTAGAGACCAGGTAACTGAAAGGAATGGGCTGAAGAGAGATGCCCTCAGGGGAACCATCCGCAAACTTCTTCGCTTTATAAAAAAAATATATATAAATACATTAATTAATAATATATAAGCATATTTTTTAATTTATGCAAAAAAGGGGAAAAATTTCTGTACATTACACAAATTACAAAAAAAAAAAAATTGGGATATTAAATATATAAGGTGACACGTGGGATAAAAAGTTACACGCAGGCATCCACAGTTAAATAATATAATAAAAATAAAATAATAATATAATATAAAATAATATAATAATAAAAAAATACAATTGTGCAGTAGAATTCACATGCGGTAAAAGTGAAGCACCACAAAGAGGGGACCGATTGTTATATCTTATTCTCTTGCAGGCTAAATCCCATAGATGTGTTTGTCTCTTTTTAGTGTCGCTTTTTCGTTTCATAGAGTTTCAAATCAGAACTGCTAAAGAAGTTTTCACTTCAACAATATGTGCTTTGTACTCAAATTTGTTGGAAAATACGAGTATAAGCATTTCCTATGAGGTAGTTAATTAACCAAGCAAACCACCTTCCCAGGGCGGGGCATTACCATTGGTTTTAGGTCTGCACTAGTTAAGTGTTAGCGCCCCGCGAGGAATTACCCTGGACATAGAATCCAATATTAGCCGGAATGTCTGGTTTTGATAATGTAATGTATACGTACGCGTTCTGAACGTCTATCTCTCCAACGAAATTTGTGGTTTTGCTTGAGATTATCAGAGATATAGAATGAAATTTGTGGTTTTGCTTGAGATTATCAGAGATATAGAATGAAATTTGTGGTTTTGCTTGAGATTATCAGAGATATATAATGAAATTTGTGGTTTTGCTTGAGATTATCAGAGATATAGAATGAAATTTGTGGTTTTGCTTGAGATTATCAGAGATATAGAATGAAATTTGTGGTTTTGCTTGAGATTATGAGAGATATAGAACGAAATTTGTGGTTTTGCTTGAGATTATCAGAGGTATGGAATGAAATTTGTGGTTTTGTTGAGATTATCAGAGATATGGAATGAAATTTGTGGTTTTGCTTGAGATTATGAGAGATATAGAACGAAATTTATTATTTTACTTGAGACGATGAGAGATATCAAACGAAATTTGTGGTTTTGCTTGAGACGATGACTGTCTTAATTACCTACCTAATTCTCAACTCTACGCATCCATTAGTTCTTACATCGTTATTTACACCAAGTCGCCTTTCCTCGGCGTTCTTCGGTTAAATTCGCAGCAGTGCAGTACCCGGCATGAAGGAGATAATGCTATGTTTTGTTGTTGGCTAGAAATGAGTCGCTCTGGAAGATGAGGCTATGGCACCGAGGGACTAACTGATATCAAACGATTTTTTGTTGATGATACAAATGCATATTTTTTTTAAAATAACTTTATCTTAACACATTGCTGTACCGGTTTCATAGGTACCCTTTCTTCATTATGAGAACATTAAAACTAACATAAGAAAGAGAAAGACTGACGGATAAACAAACGTATTTAGGTGTTAGAGTGAGCGGTTAACAAAGGGGAAGGGGTAATTAGGGGGATTACGGCGAGAACAGAGCAGTTTACCGGATTTTTTTCTATTCGCTCCACACAGTAAGCGCAAAGGATTTTTTTAATCGTCATCTTTAGGGATGCTGTGTGGAGGGTCTTTGCGGGGAGGGAAAAAAGGAGAAGAAGTTCGGGGGGTCAATGTGTCTGGGAGTGACGGATGTATGAATCCATCCCTCCCACTGTGGTGCAACGCGATCTTCCGAGAGAGTCCTGCTGGAGAGGTCAAAAGGTCTGCCTCTACAAGTCTCTCCCTCACCCCATGATCCCGGATACCTTGGCTAAGTTACCAAACATAGCGAACCACTTGGGTGACCTATGACAGAGGTGTTGGTAATCCAATACATGGTTCCCGGGGCGGCGGTAACTATACCCTCCTCCCAAATTGTTGTGGTGGTCTATTACAGATGTCGATATGTATGCGCATTCAACAGTTTCTATCATTGATGCTCCTTTTTAATGTGGGTAGTATATTTTTTGTTATTTGACGTGGAAACAATGTTTACTGATTTACAATCAAGACTTTATTAATTACGACTTTTACATTAGACAAATTGTAAAGAGACAATAGATAACAACTAGTGATGTGCAAGACATTATAATAGTCAGAAGGAAATCAACTCAGAACCTCCTTTAAAAAGTCATTAAAAGCGATGAAAAAATATTTTAAAAATTAGTTCAATAGGTTACGTTAGGTGAGGGTTATTAGCTATTTTTTATTATTTTTTTATAGCTTTTAATGACTTTTCAAAGAGGTGTTGAGTTGACTTGATTCTGAGTTGGCTTGGAACCATCATAATAGTGATGTGACAGGTAGTTCATCCGGATTTATTATGTAAGTAGCACATACCAACATCACAATCTGTGAAAATGCGAGCATAGCTAGACCGTACGCGACTCGGTGTCTTTAGAATGCGCCATGAGTGTCAGACAGTCTCCTTCTCACATTCACGCTTCGGATGTGAGATATAACGCCGGCGTAGTATTAAGAGTGGAATGCTCAGATTGTGTTATTGCAGAGGTAGTATTAATTACCCATATTTACCAAGGAAACAAACACAAACAGACTTGCTCTACTACTGTGGAGAACTTTGATGGATGATTTGTTAATTTGTATTTTGAATAACTGGTTATAAATTACAACATGTACCAAATTTATGTAAGATTTCGTCTTACTAACAACGACCATCCTTACAATTACTTAACTTAAAAGTTTTAAAAAAATTGATATTTTTTGGTATTTATTGAACTTTTTTCACATACGAGAAGTAATTAGAGTTCTTACGTTTCGTTTCATCTCTTGCCCACATCATGAGAGTCCTTAAAAAAATATCGTGTATTTCAGGAAATTTTTGGACAATTAACATATTTTTTTGTTCACATCTCTTTTTTATATGAATACTGCCCAATAGTCCCAACTTCTCCCGTCTAAAGGCAGTGAGACCATGGCATCCCCAATTGGGGTGTGTTGTGAGGTTGAAGGTAGTGGGGACAGGAAGTAAATGGGAAGGGGAAGATGAATCGAAGCTAGGTACGTCATTATACAAAAATAATATGTCGGTAACAAAGTGGGTGAACAGTTTTTTTCAAATAATTAAATGCTAACTATTTCATGAAAAACAGTGACATTTCATTGAAGAAGAAGATAACAATAATAATCTAAACGAAAATATAAAAGAGAACAGGAAAAAAAAATAGAAAAAAGATAATGGTCGCAACTGGGACTCGAACCCAGAAAAAGAATTAGTTGGGGATAATATTGTTAATCCTAAAATTTGAAATATGAGATTGACAAATATGACGATTTGACAGAACGTTAAATTCTCGAAATTCGCGCACGTACCGGTCAGACGACGGTCAGACGTTTAGTTATTGTTATCTTCTTCTTCAATGATATATTACATTGAAAATGACCTTAAAAATTTATAAAAAGAGAGTTTTCTTATAAAAAAGTGATATTTCTGTTAATCACTTAGAAACATTTCCTCAAAATATTTCGAATTTTATTAAAATGTATGGGAATAATTTGATAATATTTAATAACAATAATTTATTAGGTGCCTGTCGAATTTACGAAAATCCATTATCAAATTTTGCTATGTCCACACGCGACGATTTTCCATATTATTCATTTCGTCCGTAGTATTGTGCAGGTACCTATTGTGCACGTGCCTGCTGATAAAAAATGTAATAACGTTAACTGAAAAAATGTATGTGATTTGCTGCCATATGAAGTAATTTAATTATGAAATGGAACGGCAACAAAGGAAAAAAATTCAGCGTGAAATCACGCAATGCATCAACGCAACGATAGGTATCATAATTCACTTTCACAAAACCTATATATTTTCATATAAATTTTGTTTTTTTGCTCAAAAAACCTCTCTTTTACAAAGGGTCTGTAAATTTCATTAAACTGGGTTTAAATTACATTTTAAATCGAGTTTCGAATTTAATTATTTAAAAAATTGTTTTATTATAATGTGATATTCAAGTAAAGTGCTGATAGGTAGTAAATTGGTTTATTATAATGTGATATTCAAGTAAAGTGCTGATAGGTAGTAAATTGGTTTATTATAATGTGATATCTAAGTAAAGTGCTGATAGGTAGTAAATTTGTTTATTTTAATGTGATATTCAAGTAAAGTGCTGATAGGCAGTAAATTGGTTTATTATAATGTGATATTCAATAAAGTGCTGATAGATAGTAAATTGGTTTATTATAATGTGATTTTCAAGAAAAAAGCTGATAGGTTGTAAATTGGTTTATAAAATCGAAGTTTTGTAGACTAATTCATTATTTATTTTATAGATTATGCCTACTTGCAATAACCAAATAATTGAAATTTTTTTGAGAAACACAACATAACGAAAATGGGAAAATTCATGTAATTTTATTGAAATCATTTCATACCATACCTGTCAAAAGTAAATTGTTTTATAACAGCAGTTTAATGAATAATGGCACCAGTCTGAAGATGGTCTTAATTTGCTGAAACGGGTAACGTCAATAATAAAAGAAGTGGAAAAAAAGTTTAAAATCATTTTCACACATTATAATAAAATTTATTACTGGAAAATTAATGTTGCAAGTTTGTGAACACGTACTGATTATCTGTCAGCAAGTTTCCAAAAATGTAATATTCCATTTTTATTGGGATAACTTGTTAAAAGTCATAGTGGAATCTCAGCATCGCCCTGGTTGGACGACAACCATTCAGAATTGAAACGTTGCTTGAAATGGCTTTAGCCGTGTTTGATGACCAGATCTGAATAGCCAGGTACTTCCCCGCCTTCCTCTTCCCTATTTCCTTCCCCTCCCCACTACCTTCAACCTCACAAATTAGTCCAATTGGAGATTCCGTAGTCCCACTGGCTCCAGACGGGAGCAGTCGGGACCCTTGTGAGGTATTCATTTATAAAAAATAAAATAATATATTTTGCAGGTTTATACACATTAATTTAAAAGATTATTAATAAAAAGATAATACTAAAAAATTTAAACGAAACACAAAAAAAGAACGAGACAAAGAAAAATAAAAACAAAATTAATTTTTTCCCGGTAAGACATAATATCCTCGGTTCGGTTGCCAGTTGCGACCGTTACCTGTTATCTGTATGTGTCTTGTTCTTTTTCATATTATCTTCTACTTCAATCATTTATTATTCATTTTCTTACCCTTTCCATTATCGTTTCTTCATTTCGTTCATTTAATACTAGAAATACCAGAGTGGTCGAATGAACCCAATGAAGTTTTTGATCAATCATATTATTAAAACCATTGCATTGTAGTCATTGTCGTTTTATGACTTCTAATATTTCGTAATTGTTTACATTATTTTAATATGTGTATACCGATAGCACGATAAATATTTATTAAAAATGTTAAACTACCTAGATAGACCGCAGTGGTCAATTACCGCAGTGCTCATTTGACCACCGCGGTAAATATTTTCATTTCGTTGAATAAACTTGTGTCGAGGGAAGTGGGTAGTTTTCGTTTCTTAATTATTTTTTTTTTTAATAATTTATAAATAAATAAAATATAAATATAAAACGATAACACGATAATAAAACATTACAACCTATGAATGAGTCATTTGACCTTCCTTGGACTATATAGGTAGTTCAAAATTTCGGTCTTCCTAGTGTTGTTAGCCAGTTGCAATTACAATCACCCTCAGAGACTCCGCAGTTAAAAGGTTCATGTTTTACATCGGCTTATTTGCTATTTTCCTTTACCTGATTAAATTAATGCATTCATTATTTCTCAAATCAATTATTCTGATACAAGTTAAGGTCCTTTCGATCACAAATACATGTACCATAAATTGTCAATTTAATGATGATGAAGTTGCACAGGTTGAAAAATATGTGTCTGTGTTTGGAAATCAAATTTTGGCGAACGCAGAACCAAATCACATCAGCCGTTTATTTCATGATGTCACAGCGATATTTCATTCTAGAGAGACAAATACAAACAAAAGTCGCAGTAGTGAAAAATACCCAATAATAAAAATGGACTGATTCCCTGTTGACTGGATAAACACAAAGACAGATACAAATCCATTTGCGAAGTGACAAATTGTCACTTGCCTTCGGACGCCAGAGATGACGTAGGATACGGTTTCTTTCCGCCTTTCAATAAATCGATACAGATCGTCGAGAAATAGAACAGACAATGATGAAGGATAAATGAGATTGGCTTCGTCGAAATATTGAAAAATTTTAAGCGTAAAAAGTAATGTTATAACGCCAAATTATAATTCAGAGGACTACAATTTTAGTAGTAAGATATTCCATAAAAGATATATAAAATTATAATAACTTCCCTTCTGAATTGCGCTGTAACACCAAACAACCAAAATAAATAAATAAAATTTAAAATTAAAAAATAACTTAGACACAAAACGTAGATATTATAACAACCAACCTAAGTAAGAATAGTGGCTCCCTTATCAGGCACAAGAGCTCCTCTTTTCTGATACGGTATACATGATCAATGATAACCTCAAATATAATATTTTGAAAAATATACACTTATAAATGTAATTCATATTCTTCGGGAATGTTCAGAAAGTAAGTGTACTGAATTTTTTGTTTTTGAAAAAGTGTATTAGAAAAAAAAATACAGAATATTGTTGATACACTTGTTGACTATTTTTACAAATAATCGCCATTCTATTCAATGCATGCGGTGAGCCATGGCTTAAGTTTCTTTATGCCCTCTTCGAAGAATTCTTCCGTCAGCTCCTTCCCCAACTTCAGAACCACTTTCTGCACCCGCTCGTCGGTTGAAAATTTATGTTCATCCATATATGCCTTCAGGAAGGAGAAAAAATGATAATCTGAAGATACCAAGTCAGGGAATACGGGGGTTGATTCAAAATATCCCAACCAAATGTGTCCAAGAGCGTTTGGTGGCTAAGACTGCGTGAGGACGGATGTTTTCGTCAAACAAGAATACTTCTCTGGTCAGCATTCCCCTCGTTATGTTTAGAATAGGTACTCCTTTTGAGTTTTTTTTATGGTATCACAATATTGTTGTGCATTGATGGGCTCAACCTGAGGCAGAAATTCGACCAAAATTCGACTTTTTCGGCCCCAAAACATTGAGGCCTTGATTTTTTTGCCCGAAATGTGGGTTTCCAATTTTTTGGCAGATGGGGAATTGGTGTGACGCACTTTGACGACTGTTTTTTTTCCAGGCGTATAATGACGTAATGAGTCACCCACTATCATCTCCCATCACGATAGAGCTCAGAAATCCTCACATTTTTTTTCTTGTAGGTGTTTTTCCTTCTGTGAGTAAAAAGCGGACACAGCATTTGGCGGGATTTTTTGCCGACATCTTTCACGCAACTGGACACAACAAAGTAAGTTTAGGTACAATAATGTTCTTGCGATCCGCGCTCTGGTCAGGAGATCCTCCACTATCATTCAGTGTTGCCAACCCTCAAAAAACCAAAAACCACCGCCCGTTATGGTCATAGTACACTTACTTTCTGAACATGCTAAGTACAATAAAAAAATACAAAAAATATATATTCTCATATTTCCGATCTTTGGGCCCAACAGAATATGTGTTTTACTAATAAACTTTTTAATCAGATAAATAACCATTAATGTGAAATTTAGGGTAAATGGTTGTTTATTAGAAGTAAATTTTAAAACACGTTTGTTAGTAAGGGGGTTTAGTGTTTTGCTTTTATGATGGGGTCATCTAGTATTATTATAGAATCCTATAGACCACGTTTATCCACAGGCAACGCGAAAAAGGAGAAGAAAGAATATTAGGTAAGGATGAAAGGAAGCAGGAAAGGATTGAAAGGGGAAGGAAATAAATACAGAAGTAAGAAAAAATAGGTATGTAACTCTTGAAAAGGTGAAATCAAGTTGGAAAATATCGAGTTTTGAAAGTGATCCTCAAGGGCCCTTCTTTTGTTAGAAGAAGAGAGAGAGTGCGGGTCAGGAGGGGGTGTTATGGGAGAAGGTGGAGAAATGGGAGGTCACAAAACTATTATTTTTTTCTTAGAATCACCTGCAGAGATATCTTCAGTAAATTCTTTTACGTGGATTAAACTATTGAGACGCCAAATATGAAGCAACGGAATTATTACATCTAAAAAGCAATGTTAACTAACAATAAAAAACAAAGTATAAAATTTGCAGGAAAATTTCCGGATATGTCACCTTAGGGCATGCAGTGTGGAGGGTCTTTGTAAGAAGATAAAGGAAATGAAGCTCTGAGAAGAGAAATGGTGTAAGGAATGCATAAGAATTTAAGGGTCAATGTATCCAGGACGGACGTTTAAATCCATCCCTCCCACCGCGGTTCTAGGCGATGGCTCGAGAAAGTCCGGCAGGAGAATCAATCAGTCTCTCTCGATCTGACCCGCCACGCAATAGGTGAGCAAACGTATCCGACGTCCAGACGTAGACAAACCTCACCTCATGAACTGGGACACTCTTGCTAAGTCACCAAACATAGCGAAGCACATGGGGTGGCCTATGGCAGAGGTGATGGTTATTCAAAAAATGGTTCCCGGGTCGGCGGTACGCATACCAACCTCCAAAATTAGAAATTAATTAAAAAAACAACAGAATCAATTATAAAGGAATATTCCCATAAATCACAAACTCTTTTCTTCATTTTAAAACAAAACAGATTTACGTAAAACCATCAATCATAATTCTCGGGTTTTATTAAACAAACCTTTTCTAAAAAGCATTTGGAATATTTTTCATCCCCGTTGTTTTTTTTTAATTAGCGTTTGGCAAATCAATTAAGGGGAAGAAGAAAACATTACTCTGTAATTACAAAACTTGCCATGAATAAATAATTGAAATTCATTAAAATGGACGATGAAATTCAAATGTTTCATAATTTGAATAAAAGCATTTTTTGTTTGAACATCACTTTATTGAGTAAATAAAACTATCTGTTTCCGTTCAGCCAGAACCTTCCCTAGGGTTGTATAAATACATACTAAATTAAAAGCAGAATTAGGTATAGTAAGCATTTAATTTTTTTTTTCAGTTGTCAATTTTAAAATTATTCGTGGTTATTTTAAATTTTTTAATTTATTTATTATTATTGTTTTTTATTACTGTATCTTTGAGATGCTGTTTGGAGGGTTTTTGAGGAGAGAAGGAATGAACTTGGGTCTTGAAGAGACGAACACTGTAGGGGGGAGGAAAAACAGAGGTCGGTAAATCATTTCAAAGCCAAGCAGTTGAGCTCAAGAACGAATCATAGAAACGACCCGTTATGTGATTACCGCACAAGAGTCCCAAACGGCATTCCCAATTAGGCTAAGTTGTGAGGCTAAAAGTGCTGTTGAGGGGACGGAGACGGGGAAGAGGAAGGTGGGGATATTCAGATCTAGTCACCAAACACGGCCACAGCCATTTCAAGCAACTTTTCAATTCTGAATGGTAGTCCTGGATACTGAGAGTATCTTCCACTCTAGAACGTTCCAAATATACCTTTTTTTTAAATGATTTAATTGAGCAATAACACATATAAATAAAATAAAATTTGAACCCACGACCTTAGTCGAGAGTCTTACCCCTCTCCCACGTAGGCCGTCATAACATTGTATTCAGAATAAGTAATGTTCCTATAGCTATCATTTTTATATGCCATACTTTGTTAGTGTACCAGTTGTTTTTTTTTATTTTTTTTTATGTGACACTTCCCAAGAATGCTCCCAACTCTGATCTAAAGTAAATACTTTGTTACAAAATGTTTGACACAAGTGAATCCACATTTCAAGTCTGTCGGCTAGAACTTCCGTGCAGATATATGTATGGTGGTAGTCGAGAGTCGGATACTTTTGCACCTTCGTGGAAGAAGGGTCAAACTCTTTTCATAAATATTCAAAATTGAATGCTGATAAATAAAATAATTGATCACATCAAAACTCTTGGCTCTACAATCCCTTGTGGGTCTTGGCCTCCTCAAGAGTCTTCCTCCACTCATCTCGGTTTTGTGCCAGCTCTCTCCAGTTTAGAAGCTCCAAGGTAGATAATATCTTTGAGGACGTTGTCGCTCCATCTAAATCTTGGCCTTCCCAGGCTCCTTCGCCATATCGGTCTTGAGTTCAGCAGGGACTTTGGTGCTTGACGCTCGGTCATTCTCTCCACATGATCCAAACCACCGAAGTCTTCCCAGTTCTCTAAATTGTGTAATGTTTAGCTCCTTAAACAGAGTATATAAATTCAATGTTGTAACATCTGTATTAAAATCTATTTTCTAGAACCGGTCCGAAGATACGCCTCAAAATTTTCCTTTCAAAAACGTCCAGTGCTCGCTCATTTCTCTTAGTTAGTATCCAAATAATTGATTTTAGGTAGTTAAAAGATTTTACAGAACAAATCGTTTGTCAGAGTACCTTTAGTAGATTACCTTTCTTCTCCTATTTTTCCGTTTGTGTTTCACCCACACAACAAAACTTCATTCCGGGCCTAAAACTACCAACCGAAAACTTTTCGTTGTAGAAAATCGGTAAAATCGAAAAGAAACGTCACGGCTTGGCAGTAATTACTCGGTTAACACAATATCTCGGCAGTTAATACGTGGCAGCGTCGTTTGAAACAATAAACGCCGCTTGTCTCTCAGGCCTAAGCTCACTGCGCGAACTTCCGCCAACTTGGCTAATCTACTAAAAAAGTATCGACGGCAATTTGAAAGTTGGACCAGCCTGTTCTCAGTTGTGCTCCGCCTCCCCTTTACCTTTGAAGTTGTCTCAACACCTCTAGAAATTATATCGTTTTTACGGTGTCATGGGTGATTTGCCCCAAGAAGTGTTTTCGCTTTTCGCTATTTCAGTTATACAGAAACACCATTGAGCAAATAAGGCATTCATACAAAACGAGGGATAATTCTGTTAATTTTATCTTTTATTGCTTTTGTGCAAAGTTGGATCTTCCTTGTCTTGTGAATTCTTGACGGTTTGTTCCACACATATGAACTCTTCCACAGTCAGCGACTTTTGTTAATATTAAAATAATATTGGTTTTAGTTTGCTCAACCTATGTCAAAAGTGTTATGGTTTGTATAGGCACCTAAATATTACAACTATTAAAAAATATTTTCTTGTTTTAAACAGCGCCTTTGAAGTATCTTTTGGGGCAAAAATGATTAAAAAAAACTCTTCTATTTTCGGGTAAGGAGGATATACACTAGATAAATAAAATCACATACAAAAACATGCCAGGTTATAAAACCACTAACGGACAAAGGAACTACACTTATTTTGCGCCAAAAATTCGTAAACTTAAAACTTTAAAACTTCATAACATCCTTCCCCAAGACATAAAACTATTAAAAAAATTAATGAGTACAAATCAAGAATTAAAATATGTCTGAAAGAGGTCAATGAAAAAACCCTAATGAAGACACTGACAAAGACATAAATGACAAAAATAAACTATAATTAAATAACTTTGGTCCACCTCAGTACAGGATACCCTTGGGAGGACTACAAAATATATATCTATACTTAATTTCACCATTATATTGACCAATTATTTTATATAGTCGCTAAAATAAAAAAAATATGCATACATAATATAAAACGCATATAATGGTGCTATTGTAATACGTAATAAGACAATAAAATAGTCCCAGAGAGAGCTCGTACCTAAGTACGTCATCGATGAAAAATCTTCCTTATCACACATCTTGGGTGAAAACGACAACGTCGCGTATGGTCTCTCTTTGGGACTATATAGATACCATCGAAAACTAAACATTAGTAGGTATCAAACTCTATGTTTTATGATATTTATATATCGAAAACTTATCATAAGTAAGTACCAAACTCTATGTTATATCATATTTACATATCTTACTGTGTACTTCACAAATAACTACTTCTCGAAGCTTGACTTTTATTTTGTAAATAGAATTTTATGTATCGTCGATCACCAACGATAATAGAGAACTCCAGTCCAATTTTTTTATTTTTTTTAATGAATAAAGACCTTCAAACTTAAATAACTGCATTTTTATTTTTATTTTTATAGTTAGTTTTAATAGTTAAAATAATTGTCAAAGTTTTAATTTTTAAAGACTCCCAGAAACGCACCGTATCTATGGTGGTCTTCACCCACCGTTAGTTTTTTACTTTTTAAGTTGTCATTTTGAATCAGTGATGTCATGTCGAGGGAAATTTCCCTAGATCTAGGGGAGAAAAATATTTTTTAGGGATAAGGGAAATCAGGACAAAATCTAGGGAAATTTCGAACTCTGGCAAAAATTTTATTACATATGACAATATTACTGGTAATATTTATATATATATATATATATATATATACATCCCGCTATCATTTCTGCGTCCTTTCATCAGATCGACATTACTGCGTCTATCGGAAGGACTTGATTTTACATAGTTCTAATTAAAGTATATACTATCTTTTCAATGTTTGATTGTAGCTAGGTATTTACATTTTTGAAAAACATTAATTTAAAAACATACAAAACGAAAAAAACGCCCTTTAACGTTCCACCAATCTGAACTCCTTTCATATTCAATGCAGAGAGGCATCCTGCGTATATTTATTTTTATTTGGTCCACAATGAAGCGTCCAATTATATATTCATTTTCATGTGTACGACAAAACGACGTCTTGCGACGTTGCCGCTCATTTGTTCAAGTTTTTGGTTGGACGACTGTATAGGTATTTATAGAATATGAAGGCACCAAGATGACTGGCCCATACGTCGCGGACTCTAATCAACCCGGCGGCAATGCCCACGTAAAATTTATTAAATAAGTATGAGATTTTTTTGAGACTTATTATTATTATTATATTTGAGATTTTTTATCATTCAGAACTAAAACGTTGCTTGAAGTGTGATTTATTATTTTTAGTGACTAGATCTATATTGCTGGGTTCTTCCTATACTTCCTCTTCTCTCCATTTTGATTTCGCATCACGACAGTTATTACCATATTATGACTATATCAGTGGACTTCTGTATGGTTTTCTCATCAAAAACAGTTTTTTCATGTTAATTTTAAAGAATGCACTCTAGATATAAGTGGCTAATTATTACTACAACACGATTATCAGTAGAAATATTATGTGACCTATTTATTATTAAGAAACCGCAGACTTCGGAAAGAGTCAATTTGGGAGGCGGTATGGGTACCGCTGTCCCGGGAACCATTTATTGGATAACCAACACCTCTGCCATAGGTCACCCCAAGTGGTTCGCTACGTTTGGTGAATTAGCGAGGGTGCCTTATAATATGTTATGTTCATGTAGTGAGGTTTGTCTGGGTCTTGGCTGCGGATGCGTCTGCCCACCAGCTGCATAGATGGCCGGTTCGGGACGGAATGGTTGAGGGAGTTCCTTTGATTCTTCAGCCGTACTCTTGCCGAAACCGAAACCGAACCTTCGGTCGGTCAGTAATTATAAATATATTATTATTTTGAATTATACTATAGACCGGTCAGTGGTTGAGTGGGCATCGCATTTGAGTCCCACCCAGGCGTTTCGTGTTCGATTCCTCGGTTGACTAAGTCCTCCATCGCGACTCAAGCAACATTTTCGGCTTACTGTGGTGGTAGTGGGAGATTTTCAAATATTGTCGGGTTATTCGTTAACTCGGGAATGTTTGTCTTTCTTTTAAAAAAAAATGCTTATCATGCTTGACGATGCATTTTCGTTCACGGGAGAAACAATTTCAGGGGTTTTAGGGTTTTAGGTTTTTAACAACTAAATTATATGATAAATCCTTTTGAAAGGAAAAGGGGAAAATAGAAAAAATAGAAGTTATTTTACAAGTTATATGTATGAAAAAAATCATTGTTTTTTTAAATGCTGTTTAAGACAGTCGTGTTTTATTAAACATTTTCACAATTTTTGCATCGACTTCGTCGATTTAAATACAAGCGCGCTCCTCTAGCACTCGTAATTTCATGTCTCTCCATCTTCTTCTTTTTGAGCCCGGTTGCGGCTTCTTACGTGCTAACTTTTGAGTATCTAATTGTAGCCAGTCTATTTATGCCAGTTCTGAAGAATGAATTCTAAACATAACAGGATTGAAAAACATTTAGTCCATTGATATCAGATGATAATTAAAAGGGTTAATTATTACTTCAACATTGTATCGGATGTACCATCAAGACTTGTACGGTGTACACTTAGTGTACTGGTTCACGAACTTGACCTAATAATGAAAAATTTGTTTGTATTATAAATATTATAAACAAATACATCACATCCAAACACTTGAAATGTGGTTCCTAGAACCCGATAATGGATTAGGAGGCCCGTTAAGTAACAAGAGATTCATTCATTAATTTTGTCTTCTGGAATATTGCCGATTACTCTAATGAACGGTTCATACCATTAAAAAGATAACGATTTTAATCGACATTTTGACAGCAGTACAGTATCTCTCAACGACAGCGGATACCTAAATATCGAGGACATCAACCGCACCTACTTTGAAATTCATCGTGTTCTACCTTGCCGGTATCCGTGGTCGAGGTGTAAGGCTCTCGAATTGCAATCAGGAGGTCACGGATTCAAATCGCAAAGTGAGCTAATATTTTTATTTATTTGATTAATCTGTATTATTTCACAATTTAATCACTTAAATTAAAATAAGGTATATTTGCGGCTCGTTTCAAAGTGTAAGATACTCTCAGAATCGCCCTGGCGTAAGATCACCATTCAGAATTGAACGGTCAGTGACTGAGAGGGCATCGCGTTTGGGTCCCAACCGGGGGACGCTTGTTCGATTCCTCGGCTGGCTAAGTCCTCCATCACGACAAAAGCAACATTTTCTGCTTAGTGTGGTGGTAGTAGGAGATTTTCAAACATTGTTGGGTTATTCATAGACCGGGAATGTTTGTCTTTCTTTAAAAAAAATAAAAAAGTAAAAATAGAATTGAAATCCCCGGTGTAAGACCGCCATTCAGAATTGAAACGTTGCTTGAAATGGCTTTAGCCGTGTTTGGTGACCAGATTTATATAACCAGGTTCTTCCCCACCTACCTCTTTCCCATATCCTTCTCGTCCCACTACCTTCAATCCCGCAACATGGGTACCCCAATTGGAGATGGCATAGACTCACTGGCTCCATTGGTTGAATGGTGGTCTTACACCAGGACGAAACTGAAATTATCATCTTCTCCAGAAGGAGTCACAAATATAGCTACTAATACAATTATTTTTAATTAATACATTTTGTAGTAATACACGTATTAATCAAATAAAATTTTATTTTTGGATTTGAATCCGAGACCTCCGGATTGCTAATAGAGAGCTTTGCCCTCGACCACGGAGGTCGTTATTTCCTGTCCTTGGGTTTTCTTGCACGTCTAAATTAAATAGAACCGGGTCTTTTCCCTATGATTACACACTTCACGTTAAAAAATGTATTAATATTTTTCAGTTGGTTAAAATCGCCAATAGCCAATTCTTAGTAGTTTTTCTCGATTAGTCTCTGAAGTTCACCTGAACGTTTTCAGTTTAGTAGGAGAACTTGGAAAATACTATTTCTCTCATTAGAAATAAGCCGGAATACAGCATCACTTGCCTTGATTTTTAAATGTTAATCTAACAATGAATTTCAACACGTTTTGCGAGTAAGAAGAAAAGTCATAGTTTTCAAATTACTTGCAGCTTTGGCAGATTGGGCAATTATTACTACAACACGATTATCGATAGAAATATTACGTCTTTTGCGAATCTTACAACAAAATTATAATTAATTCAATTTGGGAGGAGGGTGTGGGTACAGCCGCCGCAGGAACCATTTATAGGATAACCAACACCTCTGCCATAGGTCATCCCAAGTGGTTCGCTACGTTTGGTGACTTAGCAGGGGTTCCCGGGTTAATGGGGTGAGATTTGGTAGCGGATGCGTTTGCCCACCAGCTGCATGGCAGGTCAAGTCGGGAGAGATCGGTTGAGAGAGCCCTCTTGACTGTCATTCCTGGACACATTGACCCCCCAGATTCCTATCCACCCTCAATACCATTTTCCTTCCCAGAACTTCCTCTCCTTCTTCTCCTAAAATGACCCTCCACACAGCATCCCCAAAGATGACATAGGTCCTGAGGGGAATTATTTTCCTCCCAGAGCCTCCTGGGAGGAAAATATATGTTAAATCTCTTAAAAGGAAAATCGACAGCTTAAAACTGTGTAAACAAATAAAATAACATGCCTTTAATAATAAATAAACATTATCTCATAATAACTAACCAACCCGCTGTTTCTTCGCAGGGGTTCGCAGGGGTTCGCAGAGAGGACCGCCAAACAACTCGGTCTGTACATACACTCCTTGCCTCATTCACATCCATATATCGCTCTTTTCTTCCGTCTTTCGACACGACTCAAGAATTCGGTTTACTCAATCATGCCATGTCTTTCTCGGGCATCCCCGACTTTTTCTACCATTCAAGTTCACGTCATATATTCTTCTTACAACCTTTCTTTAGATAATTGGATCTACATGCCAAACCATCTAAGAGTCCTATTCTTATCTCATTACACTCATCAGTCTTGTATTCTCCGTGAATCACATATATTTTTTACTGTCAAATCTGTCATAATTTGAAGAGAAAATTGTTTTATTTTGTAGTAAGTAAGTTTTCAAATTACTAATACATTAAGCACATTGATTTTATCTTGTTTAGGAATTTATAATCGTGTATAAGAAAATAACCAATATTGGTTTAAAAATAGTCATATAAAAAAATAAAGTTGCTGAAATATTTACTGTACTATAATAACATAATGACAAGCTGAATTTGAATGAAATCTTGTTTTTTCTTATCTTAATTGCAATGTGCGATGTTTTTACTATGATTGATCAGTATCAGAAGAAACGCTATTAGAAAGCGATGTTGCCAAATGTAGGAGTTGCGATACGCGAGTCAATGAAATGTATATTTTGCTAAAAATATACGCTCGTCTACTGCAGCGCCGCGGCTCGCCGCTCGGTGACAAAGCACTGAACTAAAATCGTATATTTCAGTTGATTTAGGTACCAAAACCGCGTCTGGCTTATTTTCGTTTTTGGACTGTATGAGGGTATAGGAGTGGGGAAAACTTGAAATTACATGTGTTCAATCCTGCGTCCGTATACCGGACGCAGAATGACGGTCGGACGCAGGATTGAATGAAAGTGGACCATTAGAAGACGCAGCAATGATAGCGGGATGTATATATATATATATATATATATATATATATATATATATATACGTATATATATTTTTTGGAATTCCTATGAATCTTAATTATTGTTCATGTACTTACATGCAATGTTATTTTTAACACTGACAACTCAAAATGATATTATGGAACGTACCCATACTACGTGACACGTTCGGGGGGGGGGGGTCTTCAAAATACCACGCTTGGTACAAATGAGCGGCGGGTTGCTTATGATTTTTATTTTGCAAAGTGTTTTTTTTTAATTTGGAATTCAGTTTCTAATTCAGTGGTGAGTGTATTCGTACTTTTAAATTATTACTTCACCTAGCAAAAAGTGTTTTATTTGGAAAATCACGGTATTATTAGTATATTTACCAAGTTCCGATATCTTTCCAATTAATTATCATATTAATTAACATATAACAGGATTAGTGTTACACAATCGGGTGGCTACGTAGGTAATTGCGTAAATGTGAAATTCTAGGGAAATTTCACTTCGAAATCTAGGGAAATAATTTTTTTGGGCAGAACATCTCTGTTTGAATGAAGAATCATGGCCAGCGTTGCCAGAAGGTTACTTTTGTAACCTTTTAGGTGATTTTTCAGAACCAACGTCAAACGGAATGCTCTTTTGTTTTTTTTTCGTGTTGGCTAACGGCTTGCTAAATCATGGACTATACACTTATTGCAAAACTTTACTTCTTTCTCTTTCACACTATTGTGAAAGAGGAACACGTTTCGCTCAATATTAGAATTCGGATCAGTCATATGGAATCCCCAATACAAAGTAAATATTGAAAGGTTAGAAAGAATTCAAAAAAAGACATTGAAACACCTAGACTTTAAATCCTTTCGAATATCAGAAAACCTAAAAGACTCATTAACATTCCATAATTTATCAACTTTAGAAGATAGAAGAAATATATCCGACCAAAAATTTTTATTCAAAATCATTAACAACGTTGTTGACAACAACTGTCTTCTAGAAAACATTAATTTCCACTGTCCAATAAGAAACACAAGATCAAACCAACTATTCCACATCCCACACTCAAAAACAAATTACACACAACATTCATTTCTCTGAAGGACGTGCACAAAATTCAATGATATCTTTTACGACTCTGATATTTTTCATTTGTCCTCAGGCCAATTTATTAAATCAGTAATAGAAAAAATTTAAACAAATTGTTAATTACGAACTCTCACCCCTGCTGCATGTTATTATTTTTTTTCATTCTCATTATGTTTGTTTTCCTTCTTTTTATTATAATAATAATATTTGGATTATTTATATATCCTATAATATGCTTTATAATTTGTATGTTTTTTTTTTCATTTCTGTTGTATATATATATATATTTTTTTTTTTTTCTATCACTTTATGTTTTCTTTAATGTTTTAATCTATGTTTTTATATATATATTATAAATTTTACCGGAAACTTCGCTGGTTAATGCAACCATGTAATATGTTACTTTATTATTAAAATATGTATTACTGTTTGTTACCTCAATAAACTAAAAAAAATAAAAATAAATGTGTAAATTACAAATTAACCATAGCTTCTCGCTCACTCGACAAATCTGATTGATCGCTCTATCTGACTTTTTGCATTTTGAGTACCCGCTATTTACGCCGGCAAGGTTATGCAGGTAGAAAAAATATCAGATTTTTCATACCGGTATATACAAAACAAAAAACTCGCTCTACTCAAAAATAATCCAAATGGCTTATGTCCCACTTTAATACTGAGCTCCTCATGATGATTGGTTTATTTATATCCTCATGTATTCTATCAACTTTTTACCATTCCACTGGAAAAAATACGAAAGGTTATTTTTCACACAAAAAGGTTACTTTTTTTATATATTTTAGGCGACTTTTTACAAGACACGGCTGGCAACACTGATCATGGCGGTCATGGCAGAATGCTTTGTAATGAGTAATGACTTTTAGGTGTGAGGTGTGTTTTTTATTCGAGATTAACTGCTTTTAATATAGAAAAACATTGGTAAAATGTCCACATTTCACCGCTACTGTTATTGTATTTAATCAAAGTGCAATATAAAAACAATAAATCATCTCTTTCATTGCAAATACATGTGACATTGTGCTTTGTGTCAGGCGTTACTTTGTAGATACATTGTTTTATGTATAATACATACAGAAACACTGGTATTTATAATACACTGATCATGACGAGTGTGTAACAACTTGTATAAAAAGCCCTATACTAAAAACAATTTGAAAATACATAACAAAATGTCAAAATAGGACGACTTTAACCTCAAATAGACAAAATTTATTGCAGATTGTCCGCAAATATAGCCCTTTTCGTAAATTGTTGAGGGCCTAAATTATGTTTCAATAAACACAATAACTATTATTTATCTAAATCTCTATAAACAGTATGAAAATAAACCAAACACACGAAATGTTGAATTGCATAGGTACGTGTGCACTTCAAGTCATTTCAAATGTCAACACACTATCACCAGGTGACAGGTTAAGTGTGACCCCACAGTTAACCATTTCAGTAATGCCAACTTAACGCTGTGTTTTGTGAAGAGGTTTAAAAATGCACTTTTTAATATTTTTTTAAAAACTCTACGTTTAATATTATGAAATAAAACTTATATATTCAGAATCAGCGTTTCTTGGTCTATATGAACATATTTTTTTAAAGCCATAATATTTTTCACTGGAGTTCCTTATTCACACGTCAAATTCGAGATCACATCAAAAGCCAGGCACGATCAGAGTGCTCGTAATCTTCCCCATTAAATACATATTTTTATCTTCCTTGGCACTACTGTCGAGATAAGAAAGCCATTCAATATTATGGGAATCTTGAATATTTAGAAATAAAATTTCGTAATACCAAGAAAACAGAAACAAAAATAACCAAGCTGCGTTAATACAGAACTCCTCCATTGCAAAAGGCCATCAAAAAACTTACTGGCTTAATCTTATTGCGGGAAGACGAACTTCTAGCTTCCCGTTTCCCGCGTGCTTTGAATTCGGCGTTCGAATTGGCCATTTTGTTAACCCCTCAGAATAATTTGTTCACTTGTGGGAACAACTCGTATAGGTCTCGTAGAAATCGTTGTGTCTCCTTTACTATCATAGTGAGAAATGTTATCGAAATAGTGTAAGAGAGAGAAATCACCACGCTTTATGTTAAAATCATAAAATAATTAAAATTATAAAACCGAAGATTCTGACCGCAATTTGAAACAAAAGAAGTTTTTTTATTGATTACTATCTGTTCCCGGCATGTGTTGGAATGCCTTATTCAAAGAAATAAATTGTTTTTCCCTGCATGTCCTTTCCCGGGCGTCCCCGTTCCCCTCCCGCATCCCCTACCCCTCTCGCGTTCCCCTTCCACTTTTTCCCCCGTCCCGCGTTCAATATATTCAGTCCAGTACATTCAGTTTTCAAACAGCTCGCGCGCCACCTATTGCATATATTACAAATATTCATTTTTGTATATTTTTATTTATGTATTTATTTATTAATTTTCAACGCCCTGATGGGCTTTTACATGACACGACTTTTGTTACAAAAAAAAGATAAACTATAAAAATATAACTAGTAAACATCATATGAAAGGTGGGTATACAGATAAATTTAAGGAAAGATAGTGCATTACAATAAAAGAGAAAGTTTCTAAGTTGTAAATGGCATAGAAATAAACTAGTAGGTATGTTAGTAACTTTGATTATATACAAAGGTTAGTAATTACAAAATTTACAGGTGACTGATTAAATGTCATGAATAATACATGACAAAATGCAAGATACATAAAAAGAAAACGTTAACAAGTTTTTACATTGTAGATTAATATAGAAATAGAAATATAGAAATATTATAAGAACAATCAATCTAATTTGGTAACTAACATAGGTACCTATTTAAAATATCTATAATTTAAAAAACCCATACATAATTCTTTTGTTAGAAAAAAAAAGCTGCCTGCTAAATTCACATTCATCAATCGCGCGAACTGTCAAACGTGGGAAGTTAAAATAGTCGTCAAGTTTTCTGAAATTATCCAATTTCTGCGCAATTATCTTAATTTTTTTTTCTGTAAGAAACTTCTACAAAGTATTGGAAAACTTTAAAAAAAATGAATGAAATAGGTAAAGTCGTTATGAAGTTATGGCGTGACCAATGGAAACTGGGATTAATATATATATATATATTTATAGATTTATACACGAAATGACAAAAAAGCGAAGTGACTATAAGGTTTATAATATTTGTATAGTAAAATGTAAGGTGTTCTTTTTCTTTATCAGTCATTTTAGTTAGAAAAAACGTGGTTAGCCATTTTTAAAACATCTTTATTTCGAATTATAAAATTTGATAGCGTATTTTATCACCTTTCAAAAACAGTTTTTAGTTTTTAGGTGCGTTCAGAAATATTCAATTTATTTGGATTTTATTACAATGCGGAAATGTTTTGATCTTTACACAAAATATACCCGAAACCTGAAGGGTTAAGGCACAGTCACACGAGGACAAATTTAACTTTCTCGCATAGAAGGCGTAAATAATGCTTTCACTTACAAATAAAAGCGCCACGCCGAAGTTCACTGTCGAGAAGTGGAAGCAAGTCGCACGGGCGTAAAGGCACGTCCTTGTGTTTCCATTCAAATGTAGGTTTAATGGTGCGTACGGACGAAGAATAGCAATAAAGCCGGAGTATTTTTATCCCTGAATCTGCTAACTTGGCTAACCCTCTGCCGTTGCCATCTTGTGTCGAGTGTCATCGTCTATCGATCCTTCATGAAGCCTCAAATACATTTGTCATACATCGTTTGGATTTTTATATTGACGCTTCCGTTTTCATTGTTATCGACATTTTGCTACAAGCGTTGTTTAATTACTGCGCGCGGAACAAACACAGTGTAGCGTTTTATGTAACGTCTATGAAATTTGAATTTGATTCAAACCCATTTCACTGAATTTGCTGCCTTCAACAATTTTGCTACAATCATTTGAATGCCATTTTCTACACACAATTTAGGAAAAAAATCTCGGCTAAATATATTTTCTATGACCTTTTAGGGTTCAGTAAGTTATTATATTATGAGATGTCAATATAAAATTCTTCGCATATTTGTATTCGAAAAAATTAAATCTAAAATTAAAATCACTTCAAATCCCTTCGATTATTGGCTCTAATAACAGAATTTATAGTTCAGCAATGTTTTATTAGTCAATTTAATTAACCTTGTAATATTTACTTGAATTACTTAAGGGCCGCAACCCGGATTTGTACCGATTTATTACATATTTTCCTTAAACACGGTAAGTTTTAAAGCTCTTAAAAAAATATATGTTATTTTTAAAGATAATATCTAGACTTTGCCCGCGCCGAAAAGCAAATTATATAAAATTCCCTCGATAGAAAAAATCGCAAAATATGCTCCAAAAATTATTATTAACACGTTTGTTTAAGTTATTTTACAAGTTATATGTATAAAAAAATTCACAGTGCTGTTTAAGATAATGCCTGCGAGATTTTTGCTCTATTTTAAACGAGTCTTGTTTTTTTAAACATTTTCGCAATTTTCGCATCGATTTTGTCGCTGCAAATGTTAGCGCTCTCCTCTAACATTCGTAATTTCGTACCTCTCCATCTTCTTCTTTTCCGGCCCGGTTGCAGAGCCTTAATCGCCAAGGTCATTAGAGTAAAGTTCCAAAGGCGTTACCGCGAAGTTACAAAGTCAATGCTGACGCTAAGTATGTAACTTTAGTGTTTAAAATAATTTTATCACACTGTTTATTTAATATGCTTGCGGTAAAGCAGCACACAAACCAGCAGTTTGAGTATCAAAAACCATTGCCGCCATTTGCAAACTATCGTTGCTCGATGGCACTGACTTTATCACGCGACACTTCAATAGGCCAGGTGCCGTAGTCAGCCTTGCTCGCTACTTGCTTTGGATAGTTTAGATTCTATCCGGTGTCACAATTGAAAAATAAATGAGAACAAAACCTTAAATATTAATGTACCTACTTGCGGATACTTTCGTTTGAAGTTAAAAAACATATTTTAAAGTGTCGTAAATTCGCAGAAATCCTTAGTATTTGACTGTTAAAGTGACTTAAATTAAATCACTCTAACTTCTTTCATCTGTGAAAGGAACAAAGAACCGTTTCGCTTTCTTCCTTAATTCAATAACGCTTATAACGAAGATAGATTACCCCGAATAATTAATAACCTCGGGAAGATGTCTAACTATTGTCGTGATCTGCCTCAATTAGGATTTTTACCTCGGAAGCAACATTTAAAAGTTAATCTCCCTTTTCTGGTACCCGAGACTCAGTGCTGGCGGGCAGGGGAGGCAAGAAGCGAGGAGCGGAACAAACCGCCTCAGCGGCGCTGGACCAAAAACCACGACCCGTTACTTGCTTCTAGCTATTTGAATACCTATTTAGATGAAAGTATTTTTATGTTGACCTTCCAAGGAAATCTAGAACACTTTCTACTTTTTAACAAACGCAAATTCTTTTAAGTTACCGGATGCTAACCCTGTACAAATCTCAATTACATTCAACAACTGAATATGGGAGCCACCTCCGTTGTGAACCTTGACGTTTGGCGTTCAAAAATGTCGATCCATACACGAATAATTATTTTTTAATGTGAACACAAGAGTCTCAGCTGCTCCCATCTGGAGCCAGTGAGACTATGGCATCCTTACAACATACCCCGTCTGGGGTACGACATACGACGTACGACATACCCACAAATGGGGTATGTTGTGAGGCTGGAGGTAGCGGGGAGGGAAGGAGATGGGGAAGAGTAAGGTGGGGAATATTATGTAGGGCAATATTAATAATATTTATGCTGATCTTCTACTCCGGAACGTGCCGCAAATATACTTTAAATATTATATTGTGAAATAACACAAATTAATCAATACAATTTATTGGCCCACATTATTATTTATTTCGTTATCAAAATCGGCCTGGCTTTCGACCCGCCTAACGAACTCTTGAAATCGATATAAAATCTTCTTCAGTTAAAATTATCGATCCGACATTGTTATATTATCGATTTGACCGCAGTTTTGAAAAGCCATGTAACGTCCATCCCTACCGTATTCAACATTATAAAAAATCCCATTTGGTTTCAGCTTTTTACAAATAAATCTTTCCCTTTGACACAATTAACAAACATTGTCACCACTGTCACTGTTTGGCACCACTGTGTACTAGTGCCTATATCTACATGTTTATGTACTCAGAGCCCAGTGCCACCAGAAAATCACTGTAACAATAATAATTTACTCTAGTGACCAGTGTAATTCGGCGGACTTGAAACATAAATTTATTCCAAAATTTATTTGTACAAAAATTGGTTTGAAATAATGTACCTACCAATATTACCACGTACACACAGATCTTCATTAAAATCGTTATCATTTCTTATTTGCATACTCTACAAAGTACTTACTTCGACTTTATATATTTTATAATTATATCATTTTTATATTCTTTCATGTATTGCCTTCTATGTTCTATACTTTTCATATTATTTTTATATTCTACTATATTCTTTCATACTCTTTTATACTCTATAGTAATTTATTGTTTCCATACTCTTTAGTTATTTATTATTTACATTATTTTATATTCATTTGTTTTCTTTAAATTTCTTTAATATTATTATATATAATATGTATATTTATATATTTTTATTTTATTTTTTATATTCTCGCACATTTCTTTATATTGCATCTTTTAATATACTGTATATGAAAATCGACCACCACAACACAGGCATGTGCCTAGTATGGTGGTCGAAAAATCCCCAATTCATGTAATGAATAATAATTCAAAGAATAAAGAAACTTAAAAAAAAAAAAAAAATTGTCCTTTTTCAAAACTATTCAAACCCTATCTGTCCCTTTTTATTACTTTCCCCTTGATAAAGGAGTATTATCCAACCACGCAAACGTAAGCATTGCTACTAAACCTCGCACTTCCATCGCTCGCCTTTTAAACCCAATCATTAGTCTGAATCTCCAATAAACCATTCATTTTTTATCCGTTTTTGTCCCCAGACCCATCGCAGCGCATTTCTGACCGAACATTAATTGGTCCAAGACGGCAATATAAGCTCCACAAACAATTGTCAGGAATAGCCGCAGATATCCTTCGTCTTCTATCCCATCTCGGCTGTTCTTTATCCCGTCTTCTATCTCCCACCTTCCATCTTTCCCGCCCCGCTATCTAGGGTACTATTTCACGCCGGTTCCGTGGAACGTCGCTCCGAGGAATGGACCGGCTGACAAATGAAACCAATAACAATCGGCCTCCCCTTGCCAAGGTACACTCAATATTGGAAAACTTTTCGCTCACTTGATACAGTGTGTCACTATCTACGTACGACATACCCGCAAATGGCCTATGTACCTATGTATATACAGATTACGTGTGCAGTACGAATGGGCCTTAAATCAATAATTGAGCCCTTGCCCGGAATAATGTCGTATCCAACAAAACTATCAAAGTTGAGTTATTGATGGAATATTGTTGGGCATATTAATGGGCATCTTTTAAGGTTGGAATTATGATAATGAAAAAATGTTTAGGCCTGTGACAGCCTTTTAAAGTTTGTTTTGTGGAAGAATGTTGTATAACGCCATTCATCAAAATCGCGGCACATGGTTTAATTTACGGCAATAAATGGAGAAAACGAACGTCTTATGGCTTCAAATAGAAAGTTTTCAAAACCGCTAAGCTGAAGAATGCAGGAAAGTAGAATTAAGCAGAAAAAAAATTATTAAGCCTGCTTTTTAGCCGTTGAAACAGTTTTGTGAAATAATGTTGTATGTTGATGATGTTGTGAAATAATGTTGTATATGACAATATCTAGAACGTAAATAGTTTCATTTATTCATATATTTTGTTTTGCTTTTTAAGCTCAAAAACGTATATGACATGTTTACATTTATGTTGCTTTCTGTAAGGTGCCAAAGGTAAAAAAAAACCTTTTTGTGGAATAATGTTGTAAGTGAAAGTGTTCATATACAACATTATTCCAAAAATTAAGCGTAAATTCTAATAATAAACATTAATTTAATTGATTTTCTAGACCACTTTTCAATTAAAGCTCTTAAGAATTGTATCTTTTATGTATTTTAAATATAAAATGTTAAGAAACATAACTGGTTTCGTTTTTTCAATTTTTGTCGGAACTAGAATGTTGTTGGATACAACATTATTCCAAGGCAAGAGCTCAATTACATACTAGATTTTTTTTTGTCCATGGAAAATATATTTTCTCTTGCTATCTACGTACCTACTAGGTAATAACAGCGAAATTAAAAAAAAATACAAAAGAAGATGTTATCAATCATGGTAATGAGTTAAATATGCCATTTTCTCCGTTTTTTATTCTCTTTCGATCTGCGTCGTCGAAATATTTCTAGGAAAATGAGTGTATACTTTACGACGTGCATTTTAATAGTATTTTTTCATGAAAAATTAAATAAAATGGTATTCTGTTATTAAAATTAAATATTTAAAAAAGTTATGTATTCTGAAAGATCTATCCAAAGATATTTTATAATGAAAATTTACAACTACAAAAACAGTAGATATGTATTTTAGAAAAAGAACAAATTTTTTCCACTCTCCTGAACAATTAACATTTAAAAGGTTCTATTATTAATCCAAATTAAGATTTCCTTTCAATATTCGTTTCTCACAAAACCTGATTTCTGAGAGGATCTGCTATGTTCGGGTATGGGTACCGCTGCCCCGGGAACCATTTATTGGATAACCAACACCTCTGCCATTGGTCACCCCAAGTGGTTCGCTAAATTTGGTTACTTAGAATGGGTGCCTGGGTTCATGCGGTGAGGATTGTCCAGGTCTTGGCGGCTGATTTACCTGCCCATCTACTGTGTGGAGGGCAGGATTTGAAGAGATTGGTTGAGGAAGACTTTTTCATCTCCAGCGGTTCTCTCGACCCATCGCGTTGCACCGTTGTGGAGGGATAAATTTATCCGTCTGTCATATCCCCCATACCCTTTTCTTTCCCACATCTTCCTCTCTTTCCTTTACTTAAAAAAAACCCTCCACATACCATCTCCAAAGATAACGTAGAAATATTTTCCTTGGGGTCTCCTGTGTGTAGCTAGTGAAAAAAATATAAACTTTTTAGCAGTTTAGTTTATTTAAATAGGTAACAGAATTGTTTTTAACATTAGGTATATTTTTACCTATAATTAAATTCGTATACGATGAATATTGTAAGGTTCATCTGGAAAGTTTTATTTTAAAAGTTATTTTACTGGACATCCTTTCAAATTCAGTTGTTTTGTTACAGGAATCAAAAAAAATATATACTACTGTAGAAAATGTTTACATCTAATTACTTAATAATCAGCCTGCGACCTTTTGAGTTATACTACCTATTACCATTTTCATATGAATGTACGCGGAATCAATCATTTAACCTTTGATATTTCGGAATTACCTTTTCTACAACAGAACCCTGTCACAAAATGCTCACGAACTTTGAAATAAGTCAACTGTTAAAATAGAATTCGGAAATATTTGGTTTCTCGTTATACGTAATATTGTCGTAAATACATATATTATACACTCAAAGAAATCAATTCGAAATCGTATTCGAAATGGAATAAATGCTTCAAAGTATTCGGGTTTCTGAATGACCATGTTCGTGGATTATTCATACCTCACTGAATAACAGGAAAACAGAGAGACGTCTGAACAAAAACTTAGGTTTTCGAGATGCGATCAGCTGTGAAGTTAAGGTCAGGACAGTGAGCCCAGTAGAACTAAGAACTGGGTTCGGGTTAGCCGGGATTATTGTGATCATGACGTGTGATGGGTACTAAAAATATTATGAACACATATTGGTGATGGCTGGTGATGCGTAAAATCGAAAACAAATATTGTTTGAAACATATATTCGATTCCAAAACCTCGTATTAATATTTTGGTTTAATTGTAGTATTTTAGTGCAGACCAGCGAAAAATCAAGAGGATTTTACAATTATTGTAGGATTAATAATTACGTGTTGACCCTTGACCAAAAATCATGAAATCTGTCAGGATGAAAATACTAATTAATTTTAAGAAAAGAAATAAACAATTCAAAAGTAGAATTAAAGTAATGTTCTAGTAAAAATATTATAACATCGTTAGGAATTAACACCGTGGTCTAGGGGTAACCCTCTTGACTCATAATCCAAAGGTCACAGGATTAAATCCCGGCGTGCGCAAATAATTTGTAATTTCAAAATTAACTCATTTTAAAATAATACACAATATATTTGCGGCACATTTCATAATGGAAGATACTCTCAGTGTCGCCCTGGTGTAAGACCACTATTCAGAATTGAAACGTTGCTTGAAATGGCATTTGCCGTATTTGATGAGCAGCTCTGAATAGCCAGGTATTTCCCCACCTTCCTCTCTCCCATCTCCTTTCACTTTACATTACCTTCAGCCTCACAACATACCCGAATTGGGGATGCCATAGTCTCACTAGCTCCAGACGGGAGCAACTGGGGCACATGTGAGGTTTTCATATAAAAAAAATTAAAAAAGAAGAATTTGTAGATAAAATATTATATTATTATGCAGGTAATTGGAAGTAGTTAGTTATATCTAAATTCAATACAAATCCGAGTTCATTAAACCGTAGTGACAATCACCGACAGACCCACAACCCAAAATTAAAAGTCGTATACATTAGGGTTAATTTTTTTTTCGAATTTCAAATTGGAATACCAGGTAAACGTTGCTTAACGTAATTGTAAATAACACTCCTCAATTTGGAAGTTCTAGCTCGACAGCTTGAGCCCCCGCCATAGACTTGAAATTTTATTTTTTAAGTTTTTAAAGACGTTTTGTATTTTCCACCCTATTAACAAAATAATAAGTAAATATAATATTTTATGCATTAAATGATAAAATAAAAGTAGATTTTAACACAGGTTAAGAAAGTTATTTAGGTATGAATAACATCATTTTTTATGACAAAAATCCTTTTCCGACTCAAACCTTGGCATGAGCTCTCGAGATGCTAATTTAGATTTTATGAATCCCTCTTATCTTGTCTTGTCGCATACACTTAGAGCTGCTTTTGTCACAGCTTTTACAGATCTTTCCATAGCCTTAGTGTGGCAAGGCAGTCTCATAAACTCCAACACTGTATCTTCTCCATTTTCAATAAGATCTTGTAACTGCTTATCGGAAATATTCATGAGTATGTGGGTTTGTATATATTTTGTTGCCAGTCAATCATGTCTATGTAAGAACGTGCACTTAAGTCCACTTTTGGCACCTCAAACATGCGCCAAACAGAATTTTTATTAACTTGACGAGCCTTTAAAATGCGTCTTGCAGCGAGTTCTCTAATGTGCTTACGTGAATCATACTCAACAACAAGTTTTCTTTATGAGCAAAGTAACTGTTTCGAATTATAACAGGGTCCACTATCGCTAATAACTCGTTGGACAAATATCTGGTGCTGTTAATGAACTTCCATAAATGATTTGAAGCATCTTTGCAGGATGAATATGTTTTGATAGCAAACCAGTCAGGAGCGTATGATTTGCTAAAGTCACAAGATTTTGTTGTGGATTTTCCGTCGAAATATTCAAACGCATTATGCGATTAGCTCTTGTCAACCAGCGGGCATGGGAGATTGATTACCTGGGCTTCTCTGTAATAAATCAGGAAAGCAGGATTCATTTATGACAGCAGTAGTAATTTCTTGTAAATATTTCTGGTCTGAGGATATTTGTGGAGGTAGTTCACCTTCTATCTTCTCAAAGTTGGCCAACGGCAGCGTCTCGCATATCTCTAATGCTTTACCAATTTGACCTGCAAATGATTTAGGTCCTGCAGTAGGGCCATCCAAACAGGTAAACAAATGCCTCAATGGCGTGTAAGAGACAAATTATCCATTGCAATGGTCGAGATAGTCTGCTTTCCAAAAGATGAATCACGCCTCTCACTTTCCCTGCATTTGTGTTTGTTCCATCACAGCCAACAACTATTAAACCCTCTAGTGATATCTTTTCAGTCGTTAAAAATCTGTTGATAGCTCTTTCAATATTTCTTGCATTGCCCGATGTTGGAACCACATACCCAACATAAATAGAACCTGGTTCTTTTATAATCGAAATATGTTCGTCTTGTACAACCACTCTAAGCCTCTTCGATCCTTTTAAAACAGTTTTAGCCTGTTAGTGCGTTGGTCTTCTAAAAACATTTGTTTCTCTTTTGGCACTTTTTCTCTCAAACAAGTACAGCTTACAAATTCTTTACATTTACATGCAGCTAGGTCAAAAAGCTTTCTAATTTGTGCTCTAAACTCTTCTAACTTTTCTTCCTTAAGTTTCTTCAAAGACTTTTTCAAATTATAACACTTTGACTGATAACTTTTTAGTAACTGTAAGACTCGTTTGTGTGTGACAAATGGAAAAGAAGATTTTATCCACAATTCTTCAATTTTCGTTCCAACTATTTCGGCAATTTCCAAAAACGTAGATTCTTTTGATGTGTTATTCCTTACTTTTAAGTCTTGTCGAACCCATTCATAGAATTTTATCACATTTTCATAGGTAGGTAGGATATTCTCTTTCAAATCTGCACTTTCATCAAATATCGGACATTTTAACGTTTGTCTTGTAGAAGTCATGTTAAATCACTTAAAAAAAACGTTTATCAACCAGTACTCTTAAATATAATTGACGCGCGACCCTTCACCTTGAGACAATTATCGTTTAAACAAAACACTGCATTTCGTAGATTGTCACGTGCCGCCCCCCGCTTCGTCCCGCACTTTGCTCCTTTGTCACAGCGCCAATAATGAAATAATTGATTGCAACAGCTAGTTAACTATATTTCAATATGGTATTAAATTAAATAAACCTATTTTAATCAATTCTGTATTGTTTTGTAGGCCGCGCAAATAGCCCCAAAACTATCGTTTTTGTAAATGTTCAATGTCTTGGCGGGGGCTTTTTATTTACCGTTGTTTGATATTTTTTTATATTTTTAATTGAGGTAATTGATAGCAATTGGCAACTTAATACAACTATTCCAAATAAAAATTAGAATTTTTTTTTTTCGTTCCGCACTAGTATACATTGTACCTATTAATTAATTATACTTTGTTTTAATTTCTGAATCGGTAGGTATATATTCGTACCAACCTATTAATCACTGTTTTTACTGCAACTAATCATGTGTTTCTTTGTTTCGCAGGTAAGGCAGGATCTGTGAGTGCAGGAAGGTTGCGCATGGGGACAGATGCAGGAGCCGGCTGCGCGATGCGGCTGCTTCTGTACCTCGCGGCTGCGCAGATCGCCCTGGCTGGAGGTAGGACCCAACACTTCGTCCCCATTATATGATCTCTGGATCATTCTAGTACCGTTAGGTTCCTTGTCCTAGAGGTGAATCAAGTAAAGCAGAGTTGATGCATGCAGACAGGGTAAAGCGTATCGTTAGAACCAACACAGTCCCCATTATAGGATCTCAGAATATTTATATTACAATTACGTTATTTTAGGCAGAAAGTTTAACGCGTATCGCCCAGGGTGCAGGTAAGACCTAACATACCGTCCCCATTATAGGATCTCAGGATCATTACAGTACTACCATGATCCTTGTTCCCATAGGTAAATCGGTAAAGCAGAGTTGATGAATGCGGACAGGGTAATGAGTATCGCCCAGGTTGGAGGTCAGAACCAACACACCGTCCCCTTTATAAGATCTCAAGATCATTATACTACAGTTAGGTTCCGTATTCTTAGATAAAAAGCAAGGTTGTAATGCAGGCTGGAGGTCAGATGCAACACACTATCCCCTTTATAGGATTGCAGGATCATGCAGTCGATCCGCAAACGCCGTGACGGAAGGACGTATTGTTAAGCTATGTCATGTAACTCATGTAACGTCATCAAAAACGAGTGTCTCACGTTTATGCAAAATAAGGCAGATACTCTCGATGAGATCGCCATCATCCAATTATGTATTTCCACCTTCTCGGAGGAGGATGTAAAAGATGCAAAAACTATCCTGTTCGATAAGCTTCCGGAGAAACGCACTCTGCGGAAAGGAGATGGCAGGATTAGCCGAGATCTCCAGGACATCCTGAGGGCGTTGAAGGAGACGGACCCTGACCAACTGCCTATATTCATTGCCAGACAGCTGCACAAATTGCCTCCAGTCAACTTCGATAGTGTGGACGTATCTAAATTTCTAATGGAACTTAATTCCATGAAAACAGAAATAACTCTCATCAAAATGGAATTAAAAGATTCATCGGTCACAAGAAATGATGATTTAAAACAACGGAAAATTAACCGAAACTTGAGAGGTAAAGCAACATCAACAACATTAAAGTCAGCTGACTACTCACAACGGTATACATTTCGAGGTTTACTGTGGAAACTACAGAGGAAAACATCAATAACTACCTAACAGAAAAAGATCTGGAATGTACCAAGATTGAAAAAATTAAGCCTTTTCGTTCTACGCCTTTTAACACCTTTAAACTCACTGTTAAAGCAATCGAAATAAAGAAATTCCTGGCAGAAGAACTTTGGCCGGAGGGAATTGTATTCCGAAGATTTATAGAACCGCGCGCATACATACTATCTAATGATGCCTACTACTTTTTTTTTTATCTATATTTATTTTTTTATGTACTTACTTGTATTTCATGTATGTACTTCCTCTATATAGGATGTGTGGGATTGCACTCACCTCCCCACATTCAGGAATTATTATTATTATTATTTGCAAGTACGGGGAGCCAAGGAAGAGGAGTCGATTTTAAGGTTCCGCTGATGGTTCGCATTGTGGCATTAAGCTGAACGTCAACCATGGAAGTGTGTGCGCTTCTGGCCCATACTGGAGCACAGTATTCAGCTGCTGAGAAAACCAGGGCAAAGGGGCCGAAGACCGAAAGGTCTCCCGGCCAAGGGGAAACATTAAATTATTATTATTATTATTGTACTACAATTAGGTTCCTTGTTCCTAGATGTAAAGCGTGGTCTATGCATGCAGAAAGGATAATGAGGGTGGGATCCAATGTACCCTTCCCATTTTAAGATCTCGGGATCATTGTTTTATCTACTATTAGGATTCTTATTTATATAGGTAAATCAGTTTGGTGCATGCAGAAGAGTAATGCATATCGCCGTTGTTGGAGATAGGATACAATACAAACCATCTCCATTATAAAAACTGAGGATCAATATAAATATTAACGAGTTCCATACTCCTAGAAGTAAGCAGGTGCATTACGTTACTTACAAGTTATGCAGATGACTCTTTCAGAAAGTAGGCCCAACACGCTTTATCCCCATTATTGGATCTGAAAGACTGAATCATTGTTGAAATATTGTTCTTTGATCCTAGTCCGTAAAGGGTCACCGCTTGCAAAAAAAAATGATGGAGCATGATTTGTAGACTGTGGATTTTTCCAAAGCTGGACGTTGAATACATGTTTCCAATATAGGATATGTAGGTCATTATAGTAATATTAAAGGGTTTCTTGTTGTGAAAGAATGGTGGGTGTATGCAGAAAGGTTAATGAACCACTATTTGCGGGCTACAACAGGGAGAACACAATACCGTCCCCATTCCAGGATCTTAAAATAGTAACGGTTTTGTGTTCAATATTCCTTGTAGGTAAAATTGAATACATTAATAATCAAGGGTTAACGAAGCAGGATTGCAGGCTGTGCAAATTACCGCATCTGAAGTTAGTGGATCGAACATCATTCCCGACAGAGGATCTGACGATTGTAAGAGCACAGTTTACAAATTTCAGATCAATAAAACAGAACAAGATCCCTGAGTTAGAAAGGTTAATAAAAATCCAAGAAAGGTTAATCCAAGAATAAGAATTGCATAAGTAATAGAGAGCCCTCGAGCACGTAAAACAATAGAAGTTAAAAAGAATAGTACACAATAGAAGTTAAGAACATTCGATCCTGTTATACAATGTTGGAATGCTAAATAAGTATAATTTAATAACTAACTAACTAACTAACCATCACGCCGTTTCCCCGCACGGGTAGGCAGAGAGGACGAACCGCCAAACACTTGAGATAAATGAGATTCCATGGGTAAAAACCAGCGCTAGTGAGCGTATAAAACGGCAAATAACAGAAAAAAGCTTAGGACGTGTGTAAATAACAAAGCAAACAATAAAGTACATATATAATATGTACCTAACCTAAAATAAAGTTGAGCTACGTTGAAAATGTTTATTGATAGGTAAATTTTGGGTAAATATATATTTCATGATGAGAGGATGTCTACATCTACATATTACAATAAATGAACTTAATTTACAATTTTGTCATGATTGAAAAACTACGTTCTTCAAAAAATCCTTTTATATGCTTGTCCAAATTCGAAGACTGATACAATTAAACATAAACGTTTATTCCGAAAACTGTTTCTCAAAATAACCCATTGTGAAAGCAATTTGTCGAAAAAATAAAAACACAAAAATATTCGAACAAATCACTTCCATTTCCAAACCCACAAAGTTACAATGAAAACAGTTTCTCTGAGATTAAAGAATTGCCAACAATACCCATTGTTACCGAAAAGAGTATACCTATATTGCTTGGCTTATACCAAGAAATCTTTACACGAAATGAATCTCGTATTAGTGTTTTATTCCTTGTTTAATCTGCAGTATTCTGAATGTATTTTAATTATACTAAGTAATCCTTCCCAGTAGCCGCCCTGAAATGTTGCTAAACCCGAACCATTTTTGGGTAAGCTGCCAACTCCATAATACAATACTTTGATAATTTCGTTTCATTTGGTATAGACTCTGAAAAGGTAGAAGGAAACAACGCACGTCTAGAAAACTTCACAGGACACGATAATAAACACTATCAGCCTTACTAAAAAATCCAGTGAAGATTTTATTCAATTGACAAACGGCCGCGGATGTGAAAACATTACTAATTAAAAAAAATTTCATGGAAAAAAATACACGTGGTTTACACAGGCTGAGAGGGTAGTTTATCTCTGTTTTATTAATGATGTCTGAACGAAATTTGGAATTTTTTCAAAGTATTTTGAATGTGCTATATATTTCTTATTTTTGAAGGTGTCGTAAAAACAAATACCATTTATGAAAACTAGATAAAATTACCTTTTAGATTTGTGTATTTAAAATACACTTAAGTTTTCAAAAACTGCCATATTTTAAGATCCAAACTCGGAAAAAAATGGAAAAAAATTTCTTATCCAAACATTTTTGACCAAAATGTAGAGAAATTTAAAAAAAATCAAAATCACATTCCTTTTATGTAATAAATTTGGAAGGAAACAGTCACCTCACTTTTTCCTCGTGCATACAATAAAAAAATAATAAAAAATTTCAATGTTTTTTTTATTGCAAAAAAAATAACTTAGAAATAATAACGATATTTCAAACAGATTTCTTGCATCTCTAAAGACGTTACTTTCTTTGATAGGTTTATGAACACATGTATTAGATATTAATATTATAAAAAAATATCACTTTTAAGAAATTCTCTTATAATAAAGATCTTAAAATGTAAATTTTATCTTTTAAGTAACCTATAAAACAATATTCTGACAGTTCAACTTTGAAAGTACGGCGTTTGTACAATAACTTGATTAAACTGATTTAAACCACACAATTAACATGGTAAATATAACAATTATGTGAATAGAAGAGTAAATTCTTCACTACAATAGACATTATTATGTAAAATCACAACATTTAGGTACTAACAAAATTTTTTGACATTCCGCCATAAACACACCGGGCTGTCTTTTCATCGCGGGCCGTTGAGAATGAATGCACAGGCGCGCCAATAATGCCCCTGGCGGAGAAGAATTAAAACTACGTGCTTTCCTAGTAAATTAAAACCATATACAACGTTGTCAGATCTTCAATGCATTTTAACAGCGTGACCACATAAGAAAGCTCATTGGTAATAAAACGTGTTTTAGTGTACACGGGGTTTATTTATGTTATTGCAATAACACAGGTTATCGGCCGTGAAAAGTTTTTTTTAGTAAGGCTGAATATGTTTTAATCTGCGTTTTATTTTCGTCGTTCGCTTAATTTTAGAATTAATTACATGAGTTCTCTAAAAGCCAATCATTATTTGCATGTCTCTGAATATTTGTTTATCGTTATTTTTACATTTACAATTATTCATAGCCGACTATAACCCATTTATTGGATATCCAACACCTCCGCCATAGTTCGCTACGTTTGGTGACTTAACAGAGGTGCTCGGGTTCATGGGGTGAGATTTGTCCGGATCTTGGCGGCGGATGCATCTGCTCATCAACTGTGTGGTAGGCCGGATCGGGAGAGACTGGTTGAGGGAGCCAGCAGAACTCTCTCCAGCAGAACTCTCTCGGAACATCGCCTTACCGCAGTGGGAGGGATGGATTCATACGTCCGTCACTCCTGGAGATACCTACCCACCCTTCATACTTTTTTACCTTCCCAAAACTTCCTCACCTTACTTTCCTAATAAGACCCATCACACAGTATTCCCAAATATGACTTAGGCCCTGAGGGGAATTTTTTTCTTAGGGCCTCCTGGAGCTAATGTAAAAAATGGAGTGTGCAGATCATACGCGGTAGAAGTGAAACCTTCAGAAAACTATTCTCTCGCAGGCTAAATCCTATAGATGTATTTGTTTGTCTCTTTTTAGTGTCGCTATTTTTCGTTTCATAGATTTTCAAATCACAACGGTACTAAATAAGTTTTCACTTCACAGACATGTGTACAGTTCACACGCGGTAGAAGTGAAACCTTCAGAAAACTAAACTTCGGGAGAATTAGACGAATGAGAGTATCAGGAATAAGATAATTTTAGGGTTTATTTATTTTTATATTGTCACTCATCATCTCATTCATCTCATGTCGAATGTCATCTCATTCTCTCGCAGATGAAATCCTATAGATGTATATGTTTGTCTCTTTTCAGTGCGGCTATTTTTTTATCGTTTAATCGAGATTCAAATCACAACGGTGCTAAAAAAGTATTCTGTTAAAAAAATTAATAACTCAAAAAAATATGTGTTGTTCCCTTTTACCATTTCTCAGTCGCTACTGTTAAACCGTAGTAACACATTACACCGGCAGCCCCTGATGCGAAATAATTAAGCCGTTCAAAATTTATTTCCTACTTAGCAAAATTTGAGAGCGTGCTAAGTATCTCTTCAAATTCATCGATTAAGGCCATTATTACACTTCCAACAGTAGAGTGATACATCAATCTTCATTATATTATACTCGTACCTACCCACTATATTACGAAGTCAAATATTATCAAGAAGAAATTTAAACTAACCTGTCTTCTTAATTAAGATCTTCGATACAACCGATTTTGTTTTCTCGAAAATCGCGATTTAGTGGTCTGAAAATTAAAAATGATATTTCGCAAATCCAGTACTTAAATTTTCCCAATAATGGCAGTTGTTCTGAAAAAAAAATAGAAGTAGAATTTTGATCGTTTTCAAGTGCGCTGACGCCGCTGACTACATGCGATCATAATACTTGCAGTAAATCCTAATGAAGTAAGCATTGCTTACGAAACTTGTTGTTTTTTTTAAATAATAAACGAGATTAAAACTAAGTATTGGTTACTAGCTGCCCCGGAAAACGTTGTTCTGCCTTATAAATTCCATAATCCCCTTTATTCAACAACATAAATAATTTCGTTCTGTTTGAAATACGAACGACAGTTAAATTTGCTCGTACAAAAATACTAAAATCGCGATCAAAAAACAGGAGGGGGGGGGGGGGGCTAGGAGGGTGAAAATTAAAAAAAAAAAACTTTTTTTTCTGGGTAGGGACACTCTAATCACCTAGCGGTATGAAATATACTTTACGACCTATTCTCACATAAAAAAATTCTTAAAAATCGGTCGAGCAATAATTTTTACATTTCACCTCAGAAAACAGGAAAAAAATGCGTTGGAAATGTCTTTGGCATATGCAATCATGGATATGCCATGGAGTACAGATAATTCTATGACAATCTACATATAATACTTTTAGTGAGATTTTTGTCCATATTGCTATAGAATGTTCCATGTATTCGGAAATAATTAAGGAACTTGTATAGCGCGCAATGAAAAACTCAGTTTCAAGAGATGTTTTCAAATCGCTGAATTCTAGATATTTTGCAAGCACTTTGTTTTCAAGTTGAGCGAAGTGGAATAATTTGAATTTGTCTTAGATGAACGTTAGACGTCAATATGATTATTGTTTGAATTTCCTGGACATTGTGTTTGTATAGAAACATTAATGGCACTGCTAATCTTACCGATCTTGTCTAAGTCTGTCTGTGCAGTTTTGGGGGAGGGTTTATCGATTGCAGGTGCATTATACCCCGAACCGGGAGTTAGTTTGCAGTTCGACGTATTAGCACAGAAGACCATGCAAATTCGCTTCTCCTGGATAATGGTATTCCTTCAACCGCAAAATCACATCCACGTACCAAGAGATTATCCAATAATCTACCTCGGTGAACTGTGAGAGGCCGTCTTTATGAGGAACATTATTATATCACAAGTAACGGAATATTTCATCAAATTTAGGTACAATTTGCAAGCAATTTATGTTCTAAAGTTATTACTCGTATATTCCGAGAGGCACTTGTGATACTTTATTTTGCAGTTATAAAACGGTAGAATCTTTTTAACGGGGCTTCTGGTGATAGCTTTAACAAACCAAATTGAAACTTATATTTGGTAAAACAAAATGCAATCATATTACGAATAATCTTAATATATAAAACAAAGTCGGGTTACACCACTTATAACTCTAGATGGCTGAACCGATTTTTATGATGTTTAACCATGGATTTGTCTCCGCCCCGAATCAGAATAGCTATTAAAACATCGGAAAAATTTAGGAAAAAAATAATTATGCAAACGATTCTTTCCTCATATATATTTTGTATTGAACAAATTCACATTTTTTGAAATAGCTGCATGCTGCATGAATATTGTGATAAGTATAACATTGAGTATTGAGTGCATTCCAAAAATTCAAAAACGTGAAATATCAATGCGCTGATTGTTTTGTTGTTAAACATATAATGCTGCTCCTCTTTCTTACACACTAAATGTCAACAGGCGAAAATGGGTCAAATGGTGAACGTACGTCTGCACCCCTCCAAAGAAAAAATACAATAATTATAATAACTTTCCCTCACACGTATAAAGAAAATGAAACGCAATTCCGGTCAATAAGTGGAAAAGTACGAAAATCACAAAAATTATAAATCCGTACACAACGCCATCTCTGATACCGACAAAAATAAAACACGGACAGTTGCGCATCGATAATTGCTTCATTGTGTAATTTTCAACTTAAAAAAAAACTGATTTTAATTCAGCTAATAAGTTAACAAAACTAAGTATTGATTCTGAGGCGGTACGAAGTTGTCCGGGTCAGCTAGTAGAAAATAAAACATGGCCGATTCTTATTCAAGTACGTATCTAACCTTCACAGATTTTGATATTTTTCCTTCTTGTATAACAATTGTAATAATTTGTTCAGCTTATTATATATTACAATGCATCCCTTGTGTCTCAATTTGTGCCTCTTGGTTCTCTTTCTATTATTTGTCATTTGAGTCAGTTTTTGTATATAATTTTCTAATCTTATGTAGATATCATTTGTACCCTTTAACTGAGTAGGTTTTTAATAATTTTAGGTACCTATTTGTATTATAACTAAGTTTTTACCACTGGATTGCTTTCACGCAAATGAGAACATCTGTAAAAAACCCAGAAAAAATCAATAAATCTGACTGTTTTCAAAATTAAAAAATAATGTATTAAAAAATTATAAAATGATGATAAATTCACTTCACCGGGTTCTGTAGTCGCAACCTCTTGGACCAGAGCCAAAACTTTAACCGCTTTGCCCTAGAACAAAAAATAAAGAATTAATCAAATTTCTACAAAAGAAAAATTCACAAAATTGAAAATTGTCGTAATTTAGCGTACAAACCTTCGGTCTGATTATAAATAATGCTTTTTTCAGAATTAAACAACGAAATGCTTTATTTTTTTGGACAGAATAACGTTTAGCATTATGAACCCACCAGGACCCACTGGCCACTATCCCTTGCATTGTTTCTTCAGCATCCTTTAGTCAGTAAAAAAGCTAAATGCGAAAGAACAATTTGGGTAACAATTTCAAATATTTGATTCACGTACCGCTAAAATAAATTATAAATATGTCAAGCGCAGCTGTGCGGAAACAATCCCCGAATAAAAGCTGAAAGGGTAGCTGTGCGTTCACGGGGCAGAGCGTAAGGGTTGATGATTACACCCGCTACCTCCCTATCAGCTACCCTCACGAACAATTAGAAACTAATATTCATAATAATAATATTTTTTTATTTCAGGATGTGCGGAGGCTAGTGCATGCCCACAGGTCCCATACAGTTATCAATTGTACAGATTATTACGTGAATATAGTAGATTTTAAGAAAAGAAATAAGTAGAAGAGAGAAAAAAACAATAATTAATTAAAATAAAACAATAAATTTGTAAACACCACTTATATTTTATTTACTTTATGCCGACCCAAATGTAACCTAATGTTAGTAGAGCATTATACTGCCCTGAAGAAACTACGGTTGTAACGAAACCCGGTCGGCATAAATTATATAAAATATAAGTCAAGGGCGGATCTAGCTTTGACGCCAGGGGGGGATCAAATAGTCGTGGTCAAGTAACAAGAAGTTATAATTTAATTTTGATAATAATAGATCCAAGTAAAAAGTAAGTAGGTAATTTTGATAACAATAGATACAAAAAAATATATAAAAAACATAATGTTTAACAATTTTAATTAGTGGTCCACCAAGGTTCTGGACCCAGTCCAGGGGGATCATGACCCCCATGATCCCCCCCTGGATCCGTCCTTGATATAAGTGGTGTTTACAAAGTTATTGTTTTATTTTAAATTATAATGTCACATCACACACTATCCGCTTCACATGAATAAATAATTAATTATATAGGGCGTGGACGAGCTCGGGCCCAGCGCTCACTCAGGAATGGCGATTGGTGCTGGAAGGTTGCGTTAAACACCGTTTTGTCGGAGGCCATTGGATCCTGGTTCCAGTGACCAGGTGTCTCATCAGGCCGGCAAATCTATTCAGTCCTTGTTTTGTAAACGTTGTCAATGCGCTAATAAATAATCAATTATGTAGGGCGTCGTCTTGAGTGAGCTTGGGCCCAGCGCTCACTCGGGAATGGCGAGTGGTGCTGGAAGGCTGCGTTCACTACTGTTTTGTCAGAGGCCGTTAGCCGCTTCCTGGCTCCTGGATCAGGGCGGCGAATCAGTCCTAGTTCTGTAAACATTTTCGATGCGCTGCTAGCTGCTATAAGTGCCATACGTTCTGTTTTCAAACACATGTCTGCAGGCGTTTTTATATTGGATCCGGTGTCATTCGATTGAGTCGGTAGTAATACTTTGTTTCACAAGTATACAGACTAGAACAAAATGTATTGAACAACTTTTTTTTTAAAACATTATTGCTGTATTGGAAGAATCTTTGGGCAATCATATTAGACTGATACTTCTCTTTTTCGTTCAATTTCACCTTTGTACAATTAAAAACACACCGTTAAACATTGAACAGATTGATGGAAGGACACAAGAAAAATGTACAATTTTTTCCCTGGTTAAGGGAGGGACATTTCAATCCCCATCCTTGCGTGCAATTATTAAACTTTAAAACACGTAGAAAGAGGGGGGATTTAAATGGGTGGGAGATTTTTTTTTTAAATGAGCTCCACACAAGAGGCCCTGAGGAAAATAATTTCCCTCAGGGCCTATGTCATCTTTGGGGATGCTGTGTGGAGGGTTTTTTTTTTAGGAAAGGAAGAGGGGAGAGTTCTGGGAAGGAAGAGGGTTTAAGGGATGGGTAAGAATTTGGGGTTCACTGTGTCCTGGTCATCCGCCTTCAAGACCTAGACAAACCTCATCCCATGAACCCGGGCACACCTGCTAAATCACCAAACGTAGGGAACCACTTGGGGTGACCTATGGCAGAGGTGTTGGTTATCCAATAAAGGTTCCCGGGGCGGCGGTACCCATTCCCGCCTCCCAAATTGAATAGATATTTAATAGATGTTAAATGTGTAATGGATATTGAAAAAATTGATTGAAGGTGATCTGAAAAATTGAGTGAAGTTGAAGATTATATCTGATACCCCCGATATTTTATATATATTTTTAAATTAGCTCCACGCAAAAGGCCTAAGGGAAAAAAAACCCTCATGGCCAATCCCATCTTTGGAGATGCTGTGTGGAGGTTTTTTTAGGGATGGGAAGGAAAGGAAATTCTGGGAAAGAAATATATGTGAGGGGTAGGAAGTAATATGGGGTTCAAATGTGTTCGGATATATGAATCCATCCCTCCCACTGCAGTGCGAGGCGATGTGTCGAGAGAGTTCAGCTGAAGAAGTCAAAAGGTCTCCCTCAACCAGTCTCTTCCGATCCGTTGGTGGGCAAATGCATCCGCCGCCAAGACCTAGACAAACCTCACCCCATGAATACGGATACTAAGTCACTAAACATAGAGAATCACTTGGTGACCTACGGCAGGGGTGTTGGTTATCCAGTAAATGATTACCGGGGCGGCGGTACCCGTATCCGCCTCCAAAATTGTTAAATGTAGAAATTAATTACCATTAAAGGAGTGCCGATAGTGAAATTTATGGATGGATTGGTTTGTTGAAGAAGATCAGGAGATGATGCAGTTCAAAGAATCGCTTACAAAAAGTAGTGTCTTTAGCTGTGGGTCCTCAGAGAGCGGTTTCAGACCCGAACGAGTTCTTCCGTATACAAACAATTATTAAATATAACAAATTACCACAATTTAATATCAAACCTTACTTTCACTAGAAATTTTACGGGAAAAAAGTCACGTTCTGCTTCGATTAAATCGTAAACTAAAATCTATCATTCTGATAAATCCGAAAACATTTAAAACTGCAGAAATAAGATTCACCCAAAACAAATCTGAAACGTTCAGCAGCAAATAGCCAATCCAATGCAGTTTCATTTCGGATGAACTGCTCACACCTAAAATAATTCCACTCGATCATCCGAACTGTGGACCTATATTTCACCGACTCAATTCAATGCACCAGTCTATCATTTAATGTTTCACCTGTCAACTCCCATATTTCATCATTCGGGTTTCCGTGACATGACCGAAACCTCGCATTTGGAATGATTTGGGATTATTACATCAAATAAACATATCACGCGCAAATGACGAATCGGGTCACTTGTAATTTGAGAGCGCAAGTAAAATTTTTGATGAATGAGTAAAAATTACTGCTTACGATATTATGATGCAATATTACATTTGTTACGTGATTCCAGTCTTGTGTGGAGACAATGGTATTAAGTCACCACTAATGATGGAAGGCGGATTAAGAAAACTTTGTAGTTTCAAATAATAATGAAATGAAACGAAGCTAAACGTGAAATCACCATTTTTGATTAATCTTTACTATGAATCAGTTTATATTATGAATATTAAAAAATATTTTTTAGAAAAGTTGAAGTCTTTTCTATTGTTTCGCTTGAGTAGAATTAAAATAAATAAGTTAATTGCTTTATAAAAAAATGTTAGCGCGTACTACTAAAAAAAACGAGTGTGCTTTAGACCACACGACTGAATTAAAACTTCACTAACTTATATCTCCCTCTCAACTTCCGTTAGCCTCGCCCGACCGTTCGCCTCACCCGATCACACTATTCATAACGCTCTCGTCACGCATTCACCAGCTTACTCCCCAAGTCAAGCGTGCGTAAAGAAGTTTTACTTCAAAAATGTATTTTTTGATAGAATTTACACATATACGTATAAGAAACAACTTTGAAAAATACATTTTTGTGGCTAAAATTATCTGCGACAGTTTCCCCTGTATAAATATTTTTCTTTCTTATAAAATTATTCACAAAATAAATAAAAAATTATTTTTGCCTCAAAACCGACCAATTCCATCTATTGTCAAGCGAATTTTTCTGCGATTATCTATATTTGTGATGATAATGCACACTAAGAATACACACATTTTAGCGTGTACATTCCTCTTAACATTGGCTACATGCTTATTATCCTGACAAGGAAACTCCGATCAGATGTTATAAAGGGTTACAATTAACACGTTTAGTAAGCATGGTCAACCTGTTATGTTATTTGAATATAACAATCAATGTTTTCCTTCTAAGATTCTTATCAGAATTTTATAAAATATCGGTTGTTGTGCTTAATGCATGGATATCTTATCCATGGTTTTTCAATTTACCCTTTACACAGTTGACCGAATAATAGGAAGAGATTCCCCCACTGCCTGTATCAAATATTTGTCCAAAATCCAGAAAGCCATTTCTAATCCATCAATATTGCAAAATTCTTTTCACTTCTCGCTCAACGGAGGCGTGTCTAACAAAAATACCCTGTTTTCAATCTTGTATTTTCACCGGCTTTTCACAAAACTGTTCAGATATTTTGATATGATATATCGAAGAAATATACAAACTTTATTATTATTGTAACTAGATTTTTTTTCCATTTGCCGGAAAATTGATTTTTTTGTCTGTTAATTCGTTCTTTAATAACTAGAAAACGTATTTTATGATGATGTTTGCAATTTGTCTCTATTTTTACAACTAAGAATTCTTCAAAATGCCAGAATTTTACTAGGGCAAATACTGATAGAAACTTCCACCATGCAACAATACACATCTAATATATATATTTTTAAATAATTCTTCTTCTTTCGTATGGTGAGACGTCAGAGGGGGACATCTAGATCTGCGAGACAGTCTAGGGCCCCAGGCGTCGCCCTGTGGACTTCATCAATCCCGCCGGGGAAAGAATGAAGCGGGCATTCGTTGATCCTTTGATGGTTGGTGTTTACACATCGTATTTGTAATTTATTAAGATCGTTCGTCTAAAAACCCTATTACGAGGTAATATATTTTTATTTGTACTAATATGGTTATTATGGTTGTAAGTTAAATTATTTAATATTAGGTGATCCATTCTAATGTTTCCTTAAAACTATAAATGTATTTACAAATATTTTCTTAGATATTATATTAAGAATGTTTAAATTGTTAGAACCTGCAGACAAGCTGCCATATGACAGCTTTGTGGGTCTACTCAAATTTTTTTGTACAAAATGTATTCTGTAATTAAATAAATGAAAAAAAAAAAAAGGTCTAATAGAATTCAAACCAAGACCTCGGAGTCCTTAAAATAGAATCCCAAATGTGTGCAACGCAGATCTTAAATTTAATATAATATATTTATTAGTATTATTCAACAGAAATATTTATTAGAATCAATTAAATTCTATAGTATTCTGAGAATGGTTTTTTCTGAGAATTTTTTATGAACAACAAGCTTTTGAGTTTTTTTTTATTGACATTTTTTCATTTCTTTTCTTTATTCGTAAAATAATGTTTGTTTAGTTTTTTACAGGCTTTTCGAATACCACACAAATTTTATAATCTAAATCCTTCGCATTTATAATACTACTTCTGAAAATTTATTATAAGTTTTCTACAACAATTTATTAAGTCTATCAATTTCTGTGGTTAAAACCCAAAACTTAAAAACAAATATTTCCTTTTCATGGGGCTAAAATATCATTGGGAAATTTGCTCTAATTCCAAAGCGGTTAATTTGTAAACGAAATCGTCCGGAGTTTATGAGGGTTGACCCGTATCCTTTGGAATTCTACCCCCTGTATAATGCTCCGCCCATTGGTCAAGAATGGCCTTAAGTCACGGTTCTGCCAAAAATCAACATTTTACTTAAATTTCAGAAGAAATGCCAGAATTCTTTTGAAAGTTTTTTTAACAATGCTAATGAAAATAATCTCAAAATAATGTTTTTCACGTACTTTGTAATGTTTTGAATTTAATACTTTTAAGGACGTAATAGAACTGACTAATATTTCTTTAAGATCCTTTTTTTCCGCATTTGTTTTTCAGAATAGAATTTTTTTCACAATTGCAGAGTTTAAGGTAGTTTTTAAACATCAACTAAAAAATACCCCTTTTTAACACATAAATTGGATTTGAATTTTGTTTTGATGATTGAATGAATGTAAAAATGAAGTGATTAACCAATTTCCCGACATCGAATCGAGCTGATACTCGGCTGATAGACTCGTTGTCGATGACAGTGCATTCTATAAACTTTTAGTGGCAATCACGCACACACGATAAAATTCGATGACATTACAGCAGCTAATTTACGAAATAAATGTCGATCTTATCCGATCGGGATTTGTCTCAGTTGGTAGTGTGAATAACTTCAGTTACTGGGTAGAAAGGTTTAAAAGACATTTAAAAATACATGTATTATCGTAGAAACACTTTGTTCTTCATTGTGTTCATTTTAATTTAATTGGGCTGTTTGAAAAATTAGAAACTATCTATATTTAACGGTGAAAAAATTTGGAGTTATGCGTTGTTATGATTTTTTCATTATTTTTAATGACGTGGAAACCCAAAAGTTTAGCCTAAACTAATCATTGACAAGGAATATTGGATCTTGGGAAGTGGATATATAAGCCAGAGGCATAAATATGCATATCTAAATGAAGTACGTAGAAAAAGTGATGTTCAGAGAAAATGAGTTGCAAAATGTATTCCGATGAATATTTTCACAATGACGTGATCCCAAGAGAATTAATGAAAATTAGATATTTTGGAAGATTGTGATAAAACATTGGCTATAAAGTGAAACAATTTGAGAGGCGGGTAATTTGCCCCGGCACTTTGCCCCGGGAAGTACTTATTCGATAACCAACACCTCTACCACAGCTCATCAAGTGGTTCGCTACGTTTGATGACTTGGCAGGGGTGCCCGGCATCATTTGGTGAGATTTATCCAGGTCTCGCACCTGGTCTCGCACTTCGTCTACACCTGCTGCACGGCAGGCTGGATCGGGAGAGAGTGATCGAGGCAGTCTCTTTGACTTCTCCCGTACTCTCTCGGAACATTCCCTTGCACCGCAGTGGGAGGAATGCATTCATACGTCCATCACATGTTGGACACACCGATCCCTAGATTCATACCCCCTTCCTTTTCAGAACTTCCTCTCCTTCCTTTCCTAAAAAGACCCTCCACACAGCATCCCCAAAGATAAAACAGGCTCTGAGGGGAATTATTTTCCTCAGGGCCTCCTGCGTGGAGCTAATGTAAAAAAAAATTGAATAATATTGGATTAGATCATTTTATTGAAATAATATAAAAAATATAATATCATTTAATTTTTTAGTACATTTATGTAATTACTAATAATTAGTTAATAAACATACTTTACATAACATTGGCGATGTGTTTTTATTATAATAATTTTGAAATGTTCTTGGCAACCCTACGGGGATGTAATCAATACTCCAATAACGATCGACAAAAGGGGCCCTTTCTAAACTTTTAATCTGTGCCATGCCTCACTCGGTTTTTAGGGTTGTGCCAACTTCTACTCAGGGCGCCATTCAAGTTATAACCTTTAAATGTGACCTTTGATCTCTTCCAGTACCTACTTCATCCTATTATATTTAGTCTACTTTTTACCCGCCATTAATTTCGAGAACTCCTCAAAATAAGTTTAGCGGTTAGTTCAGAAAATTAGGAAAGGAAAATATGTGTGGTAATTTTATACCTATGTGATATTAGCATTAAATTTGTTTTTAGGAATGTAAATATATTTTCAGCAATTCTAGTAACAGTAATATTATTTTGACATTAATTTTATGATATTAATATTTTTTTTAAATCAGTTTTGTTTTTAACTGGATTATAAAATTCACACAGGCACTGGCAGTGGGATTCGCAAAATTAAGTAAAATGTTTTTAAATTAAATAACATAATATTTTTACCTCTTCAAACACAGCAAACTTATTTTGTGGCGCCATTTTAATTCAAAATTAATAGACTACTTGCCATGTTTATTGTTAAAAAAACCAAGCCAATGAAAAGGTGGAAGTGGGAAGGGGGAGGGGGTAATAGGGCATAATTTACAAGTTTAATAATGGGTCAATTAAATAATTATTTTTTCATTATTTATAATATTTATGATTTTGTAATAATATTTTTAGTGACGATATGAGATTTTCACGGCTAAAGTAGGTACTATCGAGATTTATTTTTGGAACATTGTGCCGAGTTTCACTTTTTCCTTCTTTAGCCAACATTTCGGACAGCGTTACAACGTTATATCTGCCTTGGTGACTGCACTGTAACGTTGTCCGAAAAGTTGAATAGAAGGAAGCGCAACACGGCACGATATCCCAAAAATACATCACGATAACATAGTTTTGGCCTACTATAACGCAACAACGGCTCGTTAAATCTTAGATCAACGGTAAATAAACACATTTTACGAGTATCAACTAACTAATACTGAAACTGAGTTTCAGACCAACTGGAAGCTTCCATCCTTAGGGTCTTCGAGTACGTCCCCCTACTTCTCACGCACTATCATCAAGGCACAACCGAGAAACCGACTAAAGGGCGCGGACGTTAAGATTCGTTCACGGCCAGACCGACCGCCATACCCATTCTTGCTTGTATTGCCAGATGACGAGAGAGGTATCCCACCCCGCATTAGCATTCTTCATATCGCCTTTCTTGTTTTCATTATTTTTTGTTGTAGATGCTTGCACAATACGCAAGATGCCATTTACCTTGTGAGCAGCCGCCTTCTATGTTTATCTGTTTTCTTTTTAAAATGATTTTATCCTTGACTTGCTTTACATTATGGATCTTATACTGGGTGTCCAGGGGTAAAGTGCGTTAACTTCGGGAGGTGATTCTACATGATATTATAAGTAAAAAAAATAACAAATAACTTTTTTCGAAATTCAAACATTCAGGGGTTGTTTTGTGGTAAAAAGATAAAAAGAGACCAGCATGTGCCACCAGCTTTATTATTTTCCGCTGTTACGATATGGGCCAGTCACAACCGTGCAGTGTTGCCACAATTGTGCCCAGCGGGCGCTCAGCAAGTAAAATCGTACCTCACACTAAGGATTTTTAGTAGGTACGTCTTTTTCTATGGGAAAAAAAGTTGGAATTTCGGATAAAGTTGTTAATCTTTTTTACTCCTACCATCATTTAGAATCACCTCCCGAAGTTAATGAACTTTACCCCCGGACACCCTGTATTATTCGTATTTTGTATAATACGTACATGAACCTTAAAGACGAGTCAGACACTGGTGCTCATCAAGTGTGCCAACTGTTCTGTAAACACTTCCAATCTATTTACGTAAGCGATGAGGACAAGGATGATCCCAGTAATACCAATAATTCTACCTGCGTTAATAATGATAACCCAATCGGGAACGTACAAATAAACAACTCATTGGTCAATAAATACTTGAATAAATTGGATGTTACTAAGGGTGCGGGCAGTGATGGTATCTCGCCATATTTTATCTCAAAATGTGCCAAAAATCTTGCATATCCTTTAAATAACTTATTTAGCATGTCCTTAAAAAAGGAATATTTCCCACAAAATTCAAAGAAACCATTATAATCCCCATCCATAAAACAGGTTCAAAAAGTAACATTGTTAATTATCGCCCAATCTCCATACTCACAGTATTTAGTAAACTCTTTGAGCGTATTGTGTACGATCAAATTTATATAACTATTGTCCGCAGCATACAAAATCAACAACATGGTTTTTTACAAAAAAGGTCAGTACTAACAAACTTAGTCAACCTTACTGAATACTTAACAAGCAATATGGATGATGGACACCAAGTAGATGTTATCTACACAGATTACTCGAAAGCTTTCGATAAAGTTAACCACTCTATCCTCATTAAAAAATTACACCAATTAGGAATTTATGGCGACTTACTTAGGTGGCTAACTTCATATCTGTATAGAAGACTATAGTGCGTATCAGTTGAGGGAACTAAGTCTAGCTTTTTTACTGTGCCCTCTGGCGTACCGTAAGTTTCTCACTTGGGGCCGTTATTGTTTAATGTATATATATTTGATATTTATAAATGTTTTTTACATGCTTACTACCTAGCATATGCAGATGATAAAAAAATATACTTAGTAATCAAATCCATCAATGACTGCATAAAACTTCAAGAAGACCTAAATCGTCTTTTTGCATTCTGTAAATTAAACAAATTAATCGTAAACATTTCTAAGTGCAACAAATTATCTTTTACGTGTAACAAAAATAAAATATCTTTTAATTATAACTTGCATGAAACACACATCAATGAAATAGAATCAATCCGTGACCTTAGGGTAGTACTGGATGTAAAACTAAATTTTATCAAATACATTAACGAAGTAATCAAAAAAGCCAATAAAATGGTGGGATTTATAATTCGCATATCTAAACCTTTTCGCAATATTAAAACTCTGTATTCCCTTTACACCACGTATATCCGCCCCCACTTAGAATACTGCACACTAATTTGGGCACCGTTCTACCAATGCCATATTGACAGAATTGAAAGTGTGCAAAACAAATTGTTTAAACACATAAACTATAAATTCAAATTACTCTTTGCAAATAACACCGAATCCTTAAAATTTCACAACTTTACTCCACTTCAAACACGAAGATTAATATTTGATCAAATATTTTTTTACAAAATTCTGAATAACGGCCTGGACTCTCCTGAACTCGTAAATTATTTAAGAATTCACATACCTACAAGGCCAACCAGACTAAACCATTTTTTTCATTTGCCCTTGTGCAGAACCAACCTTAGAAAAAATTCTCCAATCCCCCGTATATGCGCGCAATATAACACGCAATTTAACAATATAGATATTCTTAATAATACTCTGGTGAAATACCGAAACGAAGTCAAGCGTACGATCACAAATGTTAATTAAATTAATGTACAACTATAGAAAAGGTACAGCATGAGCATCTCCTGTCCCCATCCCACCTTCCTCTGCCTCTTGCCCTTTCCTATTCCTTCTTCCTTTTATATATATATTTATGTATTTTTTTTCTTTCGTATTTTCATTTTCATTTAATGGTTATTACCAATTACAATCTTATATTATATCATAATAACCAACATTAGCATAAGAAACTGTTTTGGCTTACCTCATGTTTAACCTCTTGTATCATACTGTATAAAAATTGCTGTTTATTTCTTACAATAAATAAATAAATACTGTTTCCTAACGCCGTATGCAAGGACACTGGAAGTCTAGATTCATTCAAACTTAAACGTAGCTTCGTTCTTTCAAAAAAATTCCGAGTCTTTGCGAGAGCCTTGAAGAAGTAATCATATGTCACTTATACCGGGGAGGGTAAGTGGTGAAGAACCTCCAATGATGTTTATAGAGATTTTTACATCTACTCGTATATCTTTCATGAAGATCAACGGTAAAGAAATGAAGACAGAAACGTTTTTTTTCTACAGATTTTAAGTGAAAATTTCAATAAAATAATGAGTAGGAAAAATTATAACTATGAACATTCACCTCAAATAAATGTTGAAATTATATTTTTTAACAAATAATGAAAACGTTAAGGCTTTTTTACGACTCCAGTAAAATGTAGCAAATGTGTGTTATTTCTTTCTGCCCCCTTGACTACCGATATTAATGTAAAAGCTACCCTAAAAGGGTTTCGCACTTGACGTATCGGAAATAATTATCCATCCATCTAGACATTTCCTTTCTATCCAGAGAACGTAAGAAATGGCCCGACATATTTTACCTTCGGCAATTTCAGACGGAAGGCTGTTATACAATGAAATAGGCATACGTGATTCTACTTATCACCGGGGGTATTCAAAATAGCGAGCTCTGGGAAGCTTAGAGATATTTACAAATAAATTCTGTTCGGAGGATTTGCCAATAATACTTTTGATAAATGTTTATCACATCATACATAAAATTCACCTACAAATCAACAAGTTTTCATACTGTCTTCTTTTTGCACTGGTAGTAATCCATAAATATTCCAATACACACAGAAGTGACATTAAATTAACCCATCAGGCTTTGTGCATATTAGGTCAACATACGAGTATCTCCGCTTTGCAATAAAATCCAAATAATGGAATATTTCTTAATAATTTGAAAAACACAAAACTGTATTTGAAAGGTGACGAAATACGCTTTCAAATTTCATAATTCGAAATAAGCATTTAATTTTTAAAATTTTATATTTTTTTATTGCAGATATAAAAAAAGTTTGAAAAATGGCTCACCTTACATTTTTTCTACCTAAAATTAACGACAACTAAAAAAATAAAAACACCCACATATTTTATTAGGTGAATGAAACGTAATCGTTATAGTCAACTCAGTTTTTTTTTGTCGTTCCTTGTAAAAATATTTTTTAAATCCCAAAATTTCATAACTTAAGTACCCACGGAGTACCCGTGAATTATATACATATTTTATTGTTATCTCATTCTCTCGCAGGCTAAATCCTGTAAATGCATGTTTTTTAGTGTCGCTCGTTTCGGTTTCATTGAGTTTCAAATCAAAACAGTGCTAAAAAAGTAATCACTTCAAAAAACCTACCTCAAAATTTATTAAAAAAAATATAACTTACACATTATGCAGATGATTTTTTGAATGAAGTGGAAAAGGTGCCTATTCGGATATGAAAATATTATGAGTAATTTGGAAATCAAAACGATTCCAAGTGATTAACTTCTGTAGTGGAGTATAAGAGTAACAGAGTAACATTAATAAAAAATGGACTCAATTTTGAATGAATTTATTAGGTAGGTACCTACTGATTATTTGTGAAGCTGAAAGTAATTATAAAAAAATGCCTCAGGATTATGCCTGTCAAAATCAAATATTGTCAATTTTCTTCATAAGGTGATAACCGTTAGTAAACTTAAAAATTAACACATCTGTCGAAAATTTAAACAAATTAAATATACATTTCAAATATAGGAGTAGGTACTCATTAATTAAAAAAAAAATGAAATCATTTTCTAATTAAAGGTAGGTGCCTACTTTGTCGTTCGTCTGAAATTTTCCTACAATCAGTTTTTAAATTTTGAAAATGACACTTAAATTCGAAGCAAATTTGAGTACATTGAACATGAATACTTTCATGCAAGAGTAAGTAACGCACATCATCACAGACTACCGAAAATACTATGTTTGACGTTATAAATCGCTAATGTTATTTTTAATTCATATTTCACTGCACATAATAATATTATGTGTATCTTCCCAATATTAAGGTATTTTTTTAAATGTCTCACGGAGATTTCAATTAAATAGTTGGGTGCTTAACAATTTTTTCAAAACATGTTCGTTAAAACCCTGGTAATTTCCTAGTGTTGAGGACATTACCTGCCATTTGCTATATATATATATACTGTGTAAAGATATGGTTAAAAAAAAGTTAATTAAAATTTTGCAGTATTAAACCTCAAAACATCAACAATATCGGCAAGTCTTTGAACCAATTAGAACATTCCTATAAACCAACCGAAGTAGGCGAAAACACAATGAATTATTTACGTTGATCCCTGTATCATGAATTCTCTTCCCCATCACTAAAGACCTTTAGTTCGCGACAGGACACTGGAATTTATCGTCCACTTTAATATTAAAATGGCCATTAGGGAGCTAAAAGCATTCTGCCCGGTCACCTTAATTAAAACTGATATCACCGATACATTTAACAGAGAGTTCCTGGTTGCTACCGGTCCTCCAGCCGTGCATATTTTATGGGATAGCGAAGAGATAAAAATTAAGGATGTGCCTGGTCATTACAAAATTCAGATCGGATCAAAGACCAGCAAGTACTTAAATAACTTGTTATACGTTGGCATCCATATTTCAGGATAGTAAAATCAACATAAATCTCATATACTGAGAGTTGTACGCATTATCTCGGGAAGATGAAACCCTTTCGAATATTTAATTACGTTGGCTAATGCATCGTTTTTGACTTCGTTTGTGACATCGTTCGTTACTTCATTTATCACTTCGTTTGTGAACCCGTTTGTGATTTCATTTGTGACTTCGTTTGTTACTTCATTTGTGACTTCGTTCGGCCTTCTTTTGTGACTTCGAAATGTTTGCGCACGTTTGGCGTGTTTTAATATGATAAATGACGCTAGAACCTCGGAGCCTTTTCCATTGTTGTGCCCAAAGAACAAGGAAAGCATTCCCACCCGACGCCTGTTCTCTAAAGATTGCAATCCGATGAAGTTATTGGAATCTATCAAACGGTTCGCCTATGTGCTACCAATGTGTGTGACAATGAGCATTTACTTCCAATATAGGTACATTGTAATAAAAATTAGAGATACCGCATGACATGGCACGATCAAGTTAATCACATATGAACAGGAGTGTAAAACCAAGTTTTTAGCAATCCCTTTCAACTGACTTTTCTTTCGGAGAAATAGCGTAATTGCCTATTTAGTCAGTTGTTGACACGAATGTGGCATGAAAGCATTGCAAGTTATGTCGTAAATGTGCGGTCCCTCGAAGGACTCTGAAGGCCTGGAGTCGGTCGTAGGTCGAGCTCCTTGTGTGAATTCTTTTGTTATCCAAAAAAGAGGGTTGATCGCACAGAAATTTTAAAGGTAACTATACTTAGAATAAAACACTTTTGTTGAATTACTAGTATGTTGGTTGATTGCGTTTGTAAAAATTAGATTAATTGCAATAACGTAAAATGGTTTTTGATGCTGGCTGTTAAGTTTTTAGAAATGGATTGATTGAGTTTTTAGTAGATAGGAAGGAATTCATGACAAAAGTTTTGAAATAATTGGACGCTTTCACTTTTAGTAAATCGTAGACAAAATGATACAAAGACAAAATGTAGTAAAATTTAAGATAAAATGCCACACAGACATTAAATTAAAAAACAAAGATTCTGAATGAAATACAGAAAATGGAGTGAATATTTCAGATTGTCAACACAACACTCAACAATCCGTACAAATACGTACCTATAATTCGATTAACTTTTGAATATATAAAATATGAGCCTATTTTATGGTTATATTGCTACCTTAGTTTCCCGATTGATCTTGTACAAACTAACGGTGGGAGCATGAGGACATAATTCCGGCCTATCTCATGATTATAAGCCTATATTTGTCATACCCATACAGCTCCCGTGACTCAGGTAGGGCGTAGTTATAATCCCCCCCCCCCCAACATAGCGAAGGAGTAGGTTATACCAGTTAACAGTTTGTAGATCATTAATGATTCTGGCATTCTGGCAGATGATTCTGGCATTACAGGTCGTTAGGTGTTGCAAATTTAAAAAAATAACTCTCACTTAATTCAACAACTAATTATCAAAGAGCGTATTTCTTTCGTCCTGTTGATTAGCTCCAAATATAAAGTTTTGAGATAATGAGTAAATAAATATTTGAATACTCACCATAAATCAAATATTATTTACATGTGTATGTGTTAAACATTTTAAATATTCTATAAAATAATACCGGGAGGCATAACTGTAAAGTTATAACTAAGTATGACATTTTGAAATATCCTAAGAGAGACCCAGAAAACATCAACATTCTGTTTAATTCACTACAATGGAGGGTACACTTTTTACATGTACTGCATACTCAACTCAAATTTTTATTTTTCGGAGATGTCTGACTAATCAATTGAACGATCGATATTTTTCGATATTCTAAACCTTTTATACCTCCCAAATACACAGCAATAAAACATTGTGACTCATTTCGTTTTCATTTGTGTGATTTTTTAATGATTCTAAACTTTATTGAATACCCTATCTTTACCTAATAAATACTAATATATGGCAAGTGGGCATGTGTATTTATGTAATGTATGTGTAAGTGTATGTATGTATGTATATGTGTACGTATGTGTATGTACATGTACAATGTACATTGTACATTATATACTTATTTTTATTTGCTTAATGTATTAAGATGGTATCAACGATGATCAATATAATTGTGTTCGTAAGCGCTGGTGTCGCGAAACTGCGACTCCACTGCAAATTGGCGCTAAGTGCTGCAGAGCAAAGCCTATGCAGGACCAAGTCGAAGGACCTCGAAGGACCAGTCCCGAAACTTCGTGAAATCGCTAAGTTATACGGGACGATAAAAATAGCATACATTCGCAAAACCTGATGGATAGTCAGTCGATAGTTCAGATCTGTGCTTTTGGAAAATTAGATAAGCACAGATTGGAATAAGGAAAATAGGACTCACCGTTGCAGATGGGGTCTCGCTGATCTCCAGTTTTGGTGTACACTTCTCAATGTTTAATTAAAATTCGCAATATTTTTTTTTTTTTTTTTTACATTAACTCCACACAGGAGGCCCTGAGGAAAATAATTTCCCTCAGGGCCTATGTCATCTATGCCAATATTAACAAGAGGTTACGATACATGTGCCCTGTCTGAGAAGTTATTTTATACTGAGCAGCAAAGCACACTGTCACCTCTCCAAAGTTGAGTACTTTCTTGCAACAATTTTTATGGTGACATTTAGGAAGGAAAGATTAGGTAGGTGGGATAAATTCAGGATTTTGACATATCTACCCACCAAGTCTGCGAATGCAATACCCAATCAGTCCCATATAAAATGCGCGAACAAGCGCTTTAATATGAATCACTGCTGACAAATCTAATAAAAAAAATAAAAATAAAAAAACGAACTTCTTCAAATTCTCCTCCCTTTAGACCAGATGTATATTATTATTGGAGAATCACTGACTGAAAAAAAGTAATCACTCTCGGATCGAAGTAATTGCCAAAAAATAAATTAAGAAGTAAGCACTGAAGAAGCTGAAATCACCAAGCATTTCATTTTTCACCGCTGTTAATTATTTTCCACCCTGCTTTTTGCGTGTGCACCAAATTGACTTAACTCTTTCCAATCACGTTCCCTCCTCTAGTCGCGTCGAGCCACCAGGCAAGCTGGCGAAATGTTTCATTTCACACCGAACTGCCAGATAAGGGTCCACGTTACGGTTCTTGCTTGTTACTCGGGTTCGGTATTTTACTTCATTATAGCTAATTCGCAGCGCCACACAATCAGTGTGAACTGGTCGTGACTGTCAATCAAGCAATCCGACAGATCGATTTTATGTTCGTTCCGCATTCGTTGAAAATTTGACGCCACTTTTTTTTGTGTTCACTCGATGAAGTTAATTGTTTATTGATTTTGTGTCTGCTGAGTGTCAAGCCTTGTTGCAAAATGTATTGGATTGAAATGGCAGTCGGAATTACTACTCGTAAGCTAATAATAATCCGTCAGTTGAATTGAGTGTTATTTGATCGTTCTGGCGTAAGACCTTTCAAAACGATTGGCATTAATGTTACTTAATTTCCGGACCGTAAATAATCACGGGACAGTTTGAATTATTGAATCTTGACAAATCAGTTCCAATTTTTGGTAAATTGAAAAACTTTGCGTTATACTGCATTGGTTGTCTTGCAAATTATAAAATGACGCTCAAATTCAAAACAAATTTTTGAACCAGATTTTACGTCCGAACTAACTAAAGCATAACACTAACAACCTATGTACATTGATCAGTTTGACTAGCACAGATTCGTGAAAAATCACGGGAAAGTCTGAATTCTTATAATAATATTCTATTTAAAAATATTATTTAAAAGAAAGGGTAGGCTACCTGATATTTTGATGAAAATATGTTATAATGTATGCCTAATTCCGCCTAGATTTTATGAAAATGTGTTATTTATATACACCTAATTTCGATTACATTTGATGAACATGTGTTAAATACATAATGCCTAATTTCGTTTAAATTTAATGAAAATGTGAATTTAACTAATTTTGACCAATTTTGCCCAGATTTGATGAAAACATGTTATATATTCCTAATTTTGCCTAGATTTGTTGAAAACATGCTCATTTCTAGATTATGTTATTTATATATGCTTAATTTCACATATATTTGATGAAAATATGTTACATTTAAGAGTTAATAACAATAGTTTAATAATTCTTCAGTAATGACGGAAACCCATCTAAATCTCCAAAAATGACGGAAGCAATGAGCATTACAAGTAAATGTGGGAAACATAATATGGGTTAACGTGACGTCGGACAAGACAAGACACGATACGAGGCAAATCATATTGCATATTTCGGCCGGCCGCAAATATTAACATTTATACGGCTTATATTATTTTCAACACTATTCGATATTTTCCAAAATTTCTAAAAGTTCTGTTCTCATCATGCTCTAATTAATATAATGATACATTTACGAAAAAAAAAATCGTTGTAGAAGACACCTCGTTAGTTTTCCTTCCAATCAATATCAAAATGTTTTCTTTGGCGCTCTTATACAATAGATATTTCCCTCTAGGAATAATCTGGGGAATCCAAACCGGTCACCCCTTTGTAGATGTCCAAATAAGACGGACTTACGTCTCACAATGTGTGTCATTAGCCCTGGTGTTTAGTCGACTTTGCGAATTTTTTTGGTTGTGAGGGAACCTCAATTAATCCCAACGTTTTTCCTAGGATCCGTATATCTCGAATAGTTAAAATCTGTACCTATATATTACATCAATATTAGGGAGCAAGTATTTCATCTATATATCAGGTGTTCCGTACGTAGATTTTGTGTATTTATGAAAAGAAAGAATTTATAAAGTGTTATTTGAAAGATCATGGTTTGCAACACTTTAAGCGTATATCTGGCATTATTATTCAAAAGGCATTTCGTCACCTCATTTGGATACGGTTCTAACTGACATTTTTTTTCAAAAATGACCTTTAAATGCCAAAGCATTTCTTTTCCTCATTTCCAAAATAATTTTCAAAACCATCTATTGTCAGTGTGTTTTCGGTTGTCAGTGTATTTTCGTAGATATGTAAGTCCTAATTTCAAGCATTTTAAATAATTATTTATTTTACAAGGTTCTGCGAGTAACATCACTACACTCTGTATTCTGTTTGTATCTGACAGCTAATATTTTTTACTACCAAAGATTAATTAGGTGGGAGTAGTGGGAGGGATGATTTTGGGGGGAGAGGGAAAGCGGTGGGAGGAGTCAATATTATACGGAAACATGGTTAGTAAAGGAGATTTGCAAGGCGCTATTATTTTATTCACTAAATTAATTTTAGATTTAATTTTTATGTTTATTTCGAGCGTTTCTAAAGCGCAAAGATTGAAGTATGAATTTAAAAAAAAAAAAAATAAATAAAAAAAAAAAATTTAAACATTGCAATATAAATTCATACTTTAATCTTTGCGCTTTAGAAACGCTCGAAATAAACAAAAAAATTAAATCTAAAATTAATTTAGTGAATAAAATAATAGCGCCTTGCAAATCTCCTTTACTAACCATGTTTCCGTATAATATTGACTCCTCCCACCGCTTTCCCTCTCCCCCCAAAATCATCCCTCCCACTACTCCCACCTAATTAATCTTTGGTACTTGCATAATATTTTTTAAGTTAGTTTTAATTCTGCTCGTGAATGATACGGTTGTTTCGAAACCGGTCGCGGAAGAATTTAATTTAAGTAACAAATGTACATTTAATAAAACTCTTCAAAAAACAAAATGTCTAGAAATTCTAACATAGTTAGTGCCCAAGAAATACAAAAAATTGAGAACAATTTTTGATTTGGAGGTTCAATCTTGTATAAGTATTTCAAGTTATCATATTTTAATGGAAAATATTTTAATACGAGGTGGCACTAGCTTGGAATTGCATTTGAAAATTTCAATTATAACCTTATGCAATGAAATATGGTGCCCCTAGCGGATTGCACATGGTTCTCTTTGCATGTTTAATGTTTAGGTATGTTCTGAAATGATAAGTATACATCCTTTATAAATGTGTTCCTTCAAAATATGTTCAATTAAAATACTTTACACAAGATTCAACCTCAAAATCAGAAATTGGTAAATAATTGGTTAGTCTTCGCAAACTTTGACACATCATATCTCAGAAGAAGGTGAAGGTAAGTTAGAATCCCATCCAAATGAGGTGACGATTTGTTAACTGCATAAAAACTGGGTAGGGATCGCACTAGATAAACTAAATGCGTCAGAGTTAAGTAAAGTCAAAATTCATTAATATGAGTAACTAAATAAAATTTCGATAATAAAGTTATCACCTACCGACTGGTACTCTCTTTCCAACCCTCCACCTACCTCCTCAACTGGGGCTCAACCCATTTTTTCTAACTCACTATAAAAGCGTAATATAGGTATAACACATGTTGTATATTGTAGATGTTAGTAGACTATTATAATACTGCCATGAGGAAGTTGGGTTTGTAGACAAGCGGTGTTTGGATAGTAAATTGTTTAATTTAAAATTAATATATCTTTTCGGGTAGGTTTTCGGCCACAAAACCACTATGGGCAATTTCAGTTAGGTAAGACTGGATAACCTCTCTCTAAAACTGCACGCCAAGTAAACTATGGATCTTAGAGATAATCCTTAATAATTCCAACATAATCCCAATGTTAGCTCGAAAAGTAATCTGGGGGGTGTACTTAGACGTTATTTGTCAAAAGATTAACAACCTCCATTTAGAAACAGTCAATTTAGAAACACTCGTTAACCATATTTGGGAAAAAATCTTAATCCAATTAATTCGCATTTTCGGAAGTCATTTCACAATCAACGCACTTTTACGTACCAAAACTCATGATTTTTGTACATAAACTCCGTGCAGAAAGCCTATGTCATCTTTGGGGATGCTGTGTGGAGGTTTTTTTTATGAAAATGAAAGAATAGAAAGTTCTGTGAAGAAAAAAGGTATGAGGAGTGGGTGGTAATCTGGGGATTAGTTCATGCTCTCACTGCGGTGCAAGGCGGTAGATCGAGAGAACAGCTGGAGAGATCTAAGGGTTTCCTCTGATGATGGCCTCTCCCGCTCCGGCCGCCACACAGTTAGTTGGTTGGCAGGTGCGTCTACCGCGTCCTATGCTAAGTAGCAAGCTTCCCTGCTAAGTAACCAAGTATACCAAACCACTAGCGGTTATCTACGGCAGAGGTGTTGGCTATTCAATAAATGGTTCCTGGAGCGGCGGTACCCATACCTGCTTCCCAAATTGAAAAACTGCATCAAGTTTACTTCCATGCCTTTTTTAATACATGCTACAGTTTCACAACTCACTTGTTCGTTTAATTCTATTGAATTAGTTGTTTATGTAGAACCAGTGCACGCTGCACGTATGGTTAGTTAGGTACCAGTGGTGTTTAGTGATTATTACCTATTTGTGCGTCATTGACCTGTAACAGGATTATTAATGACAATAAGGGTGGGGGGGGGGGGAGAGACAGGGTTGCAGGGGAAGGAAGAGATGCTATGCAGATTAATACGATAATTAATTTGGTAACCCATGTGTGTATCAATTAAATTTGGGGTAGAGACTGTAGCTGTCTAAGTGTTCAACTGATGCATTTGGTCATTAAATATTAAATGAAACAATATAATTATAACTATGGAAAATTGTTTAAAAATAATTCAGCTTCATGGAACGATAAGTAGGTAGGAACTCTTATTAATTATCACATCACGTCAAAAATTGTGCGTCATACCCCGTTTTTTTGAATTATAGTAAACAACTACTCCACTTTTTTGTAGAATAGGGTTTTTCACAATACTATAATTTTAAATAATGTAAGGTATATTTTGGCATGTTTCATAGTGGAATATTCTCTCAGTATCGCCCTGGTGTAAGACCACCATTCAGAATTTAAATATTGCTTGAAATGACTTTTGGCTATTTTTGGTAACAAGATCTGAATATCCGAGTGCTTCCCACCTTCCTTTTTCGCATCTCCTTCCCCTCTCCACTACACACAATTGAGGATTCCATAGTATCACTGGCTCAATGCTTTAGGAAGCAGTTGGGACTCTTATGCGGTATTCACATAAAAAAGTTGAAAGTAGGGTTTTTCATAGAATCACGTTGCTCAAACGCGGTGATGACTGGAGAAAATTTCGAGAAACAAAATACTTTCAACATTGTAGATAATGGTTGAGTGGCTTTAGTTTTTAGTGACCAGATCTGAACACCAGGTTGCCAACTTTCTCTTTCCTGTCTGCTTCCCCTCTCCACTACCTGCAGCCTCACGACATACCCCAATTGGGGATACCATAGTCTCATTGACTCCAAACCTTTGGGGAAAGTTAGGGCTTGCGCGGTACTCACTTAAGGCTATTCAACACAATAATCGATTATTAAAAGTGATAACATTTCACGTATCAAACCTACCTTTTACAAAAAAAAAGATATTTTATTTCAAACGCTGTACAAATATTCAATTTTATCAGAAAAACTCTCTTTTAATAACTTTTTTTTTATATAAATAAAATCTGAGATTACAAACCAATTCTTAGAATGATCGTTTCCAATAAAAAGGTAGTTGCCTATAATATGGAAAATAAATTAGTTGAAGATAATATTTTTAATTATTAAATTTGAAATATGAGATATATATATATGATAAAAGACAATTAGGTACGATGGTTTGACAGTAGGGCGCAATGGTGGAATTGGTAAACGAACATCCCGGATAGACAAGAGGTTCTGGGTTCGAATCCCAGTTGCGACCATTATCTTTTTCTGTTTTTCTGTGTTTTGTTCTCTTTCATATTTTCGTTTAGAGTATTATTATTATCTTCTTCTTCAATGATATGCTTTACAAATATTTCGCGAAGATTATTATTTTCCAAGATTTTTTATAAATAAAAACGTGAATGGCTATTGAGTTACGTTGCTTCAAATTTCAAGCACAGAAGTAATAAGCGAAGGGAATTTGGCGCAAGCAAAACAGATATATTTTCGAAACGAGAGAACGTTTACTTTGAATGCCTCTTGAAGCAAAAACTAAAGCTGTGCTTATGGGCTAAAAATAAAATTCTCATTTTGGTTTTTACGGGATGTTGTGATAAATTGAATTTGCCTAAGTGAAGTACTTAACGGATGGTGGGGATGAAATAATTCGCCAAATTTGTTTTGGCATATGCGAGGGGTTCGGAAATTAAAGGCACCTTGAACGTATTTTTAGAAAGTGTCTATTGAATGTGAAAACAGGAGGTGTTGACTTACTTGATACAAATTCAGAAAGAGAAATAAGGAATGCCAACACTTGGGAATCTAATAAGTGTTTTCTCGTTGAGTCTAGTAACTTTCATGTATGTGTGTATCACTTGTGTATAAAAAGCATTGAAACTTTACAATCGACTTTCCTGAAAGCGTGTAAAGTTTATTTGAATAAAAAACTTTCACAATTCAATACGTAACTTTCCCTACACTGAGATGAACTAATGTTTTCTATTTGTTTAAATAATAACGAAAGTTATCATCTAGGTAAAGCAACCTACACCATCTTGATAAATCGATAAATTTACCATATCGAATCGAAAGACATAACTTGCGACGATTTTATATCGATATACCGAGCACAGTTTCACTGTTGATAGCCGAACTGATATTGACAGGGAAAAATTAGAAATCGATGTACGCTGGCAACACTGGTGGACCTAAAACGTCAAACACCAATCAATTATGTAAAAATATTAATAAATTGGCAAAGTTGAATTGAAATACTATCCTAAATATGCATTGGCAGGCCGCATTTAATTTTTGACACTAAAAGGGAATTAATTAGTTATTGAGATTTTTATTCATATTTCAAAGTTTTTCGTTTCTCAAAGACCGAACGGAATAAATAGATGCATTATTATATAAGTCTATGGATCGCATATACGACTTCTTTCATTTCTAAGAGCTTCGTTAGTTTAATTAGTTCATTAAATAAGCCAGTAATTTTGCAAAACGAACGACATTATTCAAAAATATGTGTTTATTGATAGTTAATTGAAACTTTTCTGATATGATGGAGGCCGCGGTAAAATTTATCAATCGTCGATCAGTATATCTGTTGATAATCGTAGACCGTGCTGGCAAATATTGATACCGATATTGATTTTTACCGATGGTTCATTCTAGACCTCTTCAACACCGCAATAATCACACGTTAAAAATTAACGAAATGGTTTATAAATTCTCGCAACGTTTTCCAACTAGTCGCAGGGTTTTCACGCTTGTATCAACAGATAAGAGAGCTCAGAAATTGTAAACAGCTGCATGATATAAAAATGAATTAACAATATTTATTATCGGCTTTCAAGTTTCAGTCAAATTTTGTCCAATTTTCATAATAATATAAGTCCAAATTGAATTTTATCCAATGGAATAATTATGTCTTTGTTCTTGTCCCATATATTTCATTTCTTTATTTCCGTAAAACGTAATTTAGTACACGATTCCGGCTTCGGAATTACGACTCACTCCACTCATTTACATTTTGCCGGCTAAATTAATTAACCGAGTTAGCGGGAACAATGGACGTTGATAATGTCAGATTTGCTCTACACAGGCAGTTCAGAAGTTGGCGGGTAATGATTAGAGTCCCTAATTCAGAGATACAATTCGGGATAATAGTATACAATGGTGTTAGTGGAACAGGACAAACCGGGAACAACAAACAATACATCATTATTATGGTGCTGGCTCTATGTAGGAGTACGTTATAATGTTGTGATGCATGGATTGTATGACTTTGAGTTGTGAGTTGTGAGGGTTGCGTGCATCGTGAAGCCAGGTGATAGATGCGTTTGGTGATATGCATTGTCTGTTCAGATGCTCTGTACAGAAATCTGTACTGAAATCCACCTGCCCAGCAGAAATCTATCTATATAAAATTAATTAGTATTTTTATGATTATTAGCGACATTTCGAGAGCGAGATGTGAACAATATCACGGCGAATTTTCAACTGATTTAATGTGGGTAATTTTAGAATTTTGTGCAAAAATTGTATACGTGTTCCAGTAGGTAGGCAACATCTTCTTCTGTATGTAATAAGTAGGGATCTTCAAGAAAATGGAAAAGACAAAGGGAGAAAATAACAATGAAGGACTTGGGAACATGGGTTTAGTTTTTAAGCTGTTGCAGAACTAAACACGCGACAATTTCTTTATTAAATGGCATGGCAACGCATTCTGGGAACCAGCTAGTATTGTTAAAAAAACTTCTTTCGTTAACAATATTCTTCATTTGCTTCAAACGCTGCACAGAAGAGCATTCTTACATTTAAGTCGCGGTCGCGGTTCCGAATTTCTACGGTTTTATAACTTATTTCTCTTGAACACTTTAGGTTTTTAGGTTTCTAAAAAATATTCCTATGTTATTTTAAAAAAATCGCAAGGTTTGCTACGAAAATTAATAAAAACATTTTTTTTTTGTTATTTTTAAAGTTACAAGTATGACAAAATTCACGAAGATTCTTTAAATGCTACGTATTTAAGACATTTCCCACGAGATTTTTTTATTGAAACTACTTTACGCACGCTTGACTTGGGGAGTAAGCTGGTGAATGCGTGACGAGAGCGTTAAAAAAAGCAAGGCGAACGGTAGTTGAGAGGGAGATATAAGTTAGTGAAGATAGAAAGAGAGAGAGTTACGTTTCGTGTATTTTTTACAGTGAATTTTTTTACAGTGAATACCGCACAAGAATCTCAACTGCTCCCGTCTGGAGCAAGTGAGACTATGGCATCCCCAAATGGGGTATGTTGTGAGGTTGAAGGTAGTGGTGAGGGGGAAGGAGGTGGGGAAGAGGAAGGTTGGGAAGTACCTGGCTATTCAGATCTGGTCACCAAACACGGCTAAAGCCATTTTCAAGCAACGTTTCAATTCTGAATGGTGGTCTTACACCAGGGCGATACTGAGAGTATCTTCCACTCTGGAACATGCCGCAAATATACTATATATTATTTTAAATGTATTAATTGTGAAATAACACAAATTAATCAAATAAAATTTATTTGCGCATGCAGGGTTCGAACCCGTGACCTCCGGATTGGGAGTAAAGAGTCTTACCCACTGGACTACGGAGGTCGTATTGTATTACTGTAGGGGCAAGAGAGAAAGGTGCGAGCACACATTTTCTTTCTCTCTTTCTCTCACAGCCAGTTACGTATCGTATATCTAAGACACAGTGCAGGCCTATTGTCTTTATCACACTGTAGGAGCAGGTGAGCACATTTTCTTTCTCTCTTCCTATCATATAGATGGAGGTAAAGACGTTTTACTTCAGTCGTTTGGTCTAAAGCACACTCGTGTTTTTCTCTATTTTAAATGAGTCGTGTTTTATTAAACATTTTCTCTTAAATATTAACTTTTTTAATATTGGCCCGCTCCCTCTAACAACCGTATTTACATATATCCACTTCTACTTTTTTTGAGCGATCACTACCGGGCTTTAATGAGCAAAACCTCAAATTGTAATATTAAATAATTGAAGACAAAACAATCGACTCACATGAAAATTTGAAACAGAAAAATAAGAAAAAGATAAAGTGCCATCTAGGAATTGAACCTCTGTTCAATCCTGGGTTCAATTCCTAGATGCGACCGAATCTTTTTCTGATTTTTCTTTTTTAAATTTTCGTTTGAGAGTCTATTTTTCTTATATATTCAAATCTCGTGTCATGGTGTTTGTGGTCGCACTCCTCCGAAACGGCTTGACCGATTTATATGAAATTTTTTATGTATATTTGGTAGGTATGAAAATAGGTTTTAAAGTATATTTCACACCGCTAGGTGATTAGAGTGATCTTATCCAGAAAAAAAATCTATTTTTTTTACTATTTTTTGTATTTTTTATTACTTATAACCCCAAATTTTAACCCTCCTACGCCCACCCTCCCATTTTTAAATCGCGATTTTAGTATTTTTGTATGAACAAATTTAACCATCTTTCGTATTTCAAACAGAACTAATTTATTTATATTGTTGAATGTTAGATGGCGCTACGTCCGCCTCATCGAGCTTTCATCCATACATGCGCAAGACATTCACGAGAAGCGTCGCGACATTTTGATATTTCATTCGGCATCATGTTCTCGCGTGAACAAACCATCGAGCTTATTTGTGTTGGCTAAAGACGGACTGACAAAAAATATCGTACACTCAATTGTTCTTGGAAATTCATATTGATTTTCTTTATTTCATTTTCCTACTTTAGTTGGTGTTTTTTTTGCTTTTTTCGGCGGTCATCGTCTACAGCGCTTCATTTCTCTTTCTGTCATAGATTTCATCCCCACGCACTTACAATACATTCGTTATTATTTATTTAACATCCTAAATATTCACCTAAAATAATATATATGACAGAACAACGTTTGTCGGGTCAGCTAGTAGCCTATATAGTCATGTCTACAATGAACATATGGGTTTTTATTGACTAACGCACCTATTTCTATATGCTTAGCTAGTGTTCGTGGTTCAAAATTGCTTCTTTTGGTCCAAAAAATTCAATGTCATTTCATTATTATCAACTTAGCTCCTCATGTTTTAAAATTCAATCGAACAGTGACTTAGGAATAACATTTAAAATAATCGAATCAATCTTTTTTGAATTATCGAAGAAAGTAGTCACTAATGTCACAGTAGACATTCAGATTAATCTTTTTTTATTTTTTATTGTGAATACCGCACAAGAATCTCAACTGCTCCCGTCTGGAGCCAGTGAGACTATGGCATCCCCAATTGGGGTATGTTGTGTGGCTGAAGGTAGTGGGGAGGGGAAGGAGGTGGGGAAGAGGAAGGTTGGGAAGTACCTGGCTATTCAGATCTGGTCACCAAACACGGCTAAAGCCATTTTCAAGCAACGTTTCAATTCTGAATGGTGGTCTTACACCAGGGCGATACTGATAGTATCTTCCACTCTGGAACATGCCGCAAATATACTATATATTATTTTAAATGAATTTATTGTGAAATAATACAAATTAATCACATATAATTTATTTGCGCATGCCGGGTTCGAACCCGCGACCTCCGGATTGTGAGTCAAGAGTCTTACCCACTGGACTACGGAGGTCGTAATCCATTTTGCATTTTATATATCACTAGCAGACCCGGCAACACGTTGCTGTGGCTAACGAAACACAAAGCCATTACCCCACCTTTATAAAATCCACACCACCCGCTTGCCAGCTGCCCACTGCCCGCTGCCTGAATTAAATATTTGAATTTCTCGACTTTTCTCGACTTTTCTCTACTATAATAAGCATGTTTTATACATATAAACCTTCCTCTTGAATCACTCTATCTATTGGTGAAAACCGCATGAATATCCGTTGCGTAGTTTAAAAGATCTATGCGCACATACATTTTGAGCGACTTCATCAAATAAAATAATTCAAATCAAATACCTACTTACTCTAGGACATCTATTTTCCAATTTCTTCCGTAGAACGAATTTCAAAAGTGACTATAGTACGGCCCGTCAGCCGTTTTAAATCACACAAAAATATGTTTTCTTTAAATTTCTCGGCTTTTCTCTAATATAATTTACATGTATTATACATATAAACATTCCTCTTCAATCACTCTATCTATTGGTGAAAATCGTATGAAAACCGTTAAGTAGTTTAAAAGATTAACGCTCACATACATTTTGAGCGACTTTATTTTATACCATGTAATGATTAATTTAATGGTAAAGATAGAAAAGAAAGGCTTATATCGTTTGGATACGAAGAGTCGATGAATGAAGAAAGGAGTGTTAGGGGATTATTTGACGTGGAAGTTAATGATGGAGGAAAACGTGGCATTATCTAGTGAATCAAATAGACTAATAGCCACTGTATTACTGACACTAATGATACTGAGTCAGAGATCTATGAGGCCACATAGAAGCAAGGAGTCTGTGGAGAGACAGAGTTGCATGTTGATCTATCCTCTCTGTCTAATCCTACCATGAAACGGCTTGACAGTTAATTTAATTTAAGTAAATATATTTTGTATGGCATAGTCGCATTTAGTAATGATTTCAGTGGACGATACTGCGACGCGAAAAATTATTGATTAAATGTGAGTTACTAAACTAAATTATTATTTTTAAATTTAAATATAAGTAAGAACCACATTTCGCTCAATTTTCATACAATTTAGGAAAGCGTTGTTTCAATGTGACTATTCCAGAAATAGATACTGGTTCTTACAAAGCAATTTCGGCTTCCCGTGTTGGAAATACTTGAGGATTCACTATCCGTATCTGATAGTCAGAGGTCCAGATCTAAGGGCGTAGACGGAACAGTATAAAAATCTGTGAAATCCCTTATTGCCTGTTTATGGAGGCAATGTTTGTTCCGACTGCTTCGTCCACCAAATCACGTTCACCGAAACGCTTTCTATCCCCCATGATCTCATTTTCCTTCTAAATACGTTTACTCAAAGAAAATCTCAAAATTTCAGAACCGGACCAACTGACAAAAGGTTTTGCTTTATCCCGAAGAAAGATTTTTTTTTTCTAAAATTTATCAATCCTTTTTTACTCAGTTGTGAATTTTATCAGTCGGATTAAAGAAGTTTTTTTAGGGTAGATCTACCAATTTCATTGCCTAGCCTTATCGTCACTATCTAGCAACCCATACTTGTATTATTTGGTGTACCAAATAACTGACACCACCGACCGCGTAGATTCTTTTTCTTCCTGGCGTTCAATGAACGCCAATAACTTAAATGTAATTATATTTTATGAGATTAACCCAGTTAAAACGAAATGTGTAGATAATCCGAGTTATTTTCTATAAGTACCTATAGGTGCTGCCAGTTTGAGTTTCATAGTAGGTATTGATTTTATTAGTTTGATGAGCATAAAGAAAAAAATTACACAGAATTTTGAAATTTTAAGGGAATCAAATTTAATGAAAACAAATAACATGATTTTATTTTTTTTAATTAAATGAATGCAATATTAGCAAAACTCAATCGAAAATCTGGAAACAGAAATATCAGAAAAAGATATTGGCACCTCTGGGACTCGAACCCAGGACCTTCGGCTTTCCTGACTGCAGCTCTATCAACTAAGCTAAGGTGTCTCTATCCGATTCGGTCATTTTTAACAGTTAAAAATACTTCTTAGTCAACTGTTTAGCCAACTGCTTAGCTCGGTTGGTAGAGGTGCTGCCCATAAAACCGAAGGTCCTGGGTTCGAGTCCCAGGGGTGCTAATATCTTTTTTCAGATTTTTCTGTCGCCGGATTTTTGGTTGAGTTTCGCTAATATTGTCTTCATTTAATTAAATATAACAATTTGAGGTTTTCTCATAAAGCTAAAAAAAAACTTTATTACTCACGCTACATAAATAAATTAAGATGAGAAAAAACTCTTGATCCGATTATTATGATCTTATACAAAACATATAAATTGTGAATTATGTCCAAAACATGCCAAACTTAAAAACATTTTTTATTCAAAAGGTATAGCAAATATGTTGTACGGATAAGTGCTATATTTTCAATTGCGTTTTAAATTATGATGCAGGCGTTTAAAGAATTAAATTTCCCATGATTTTAGAGGAAAATTTGCCTTTTTACATGACAAATTTATGTTCAAAAATCAGCGGGTTGTTTGAAATTAGAATTTATGTCTATCAAAATACTTTTTTCGTTAATTTTTTTATTGCTTTATATTTCTTCACATGTCTGTAGTAAATAGAGCAAAATATTGTTTAAAAAATTAACTCACAAAAAATTGTCAAACTTACCTCTAAAATCATTAAAAATTGAATTCTTTAACGGCCTATATTATTTCAAACTCAAATAAATAAAATAGGACTATCCATTCTAGACATAAGTTATACTTTTTGATTAAAATTTTTTTTTTTTAAGTTTCGTTGGGTATTTTGGTCATATTCGAATTTATGTTTTGCATGAAAAGGGCCGTGCAGCCGTGCCCCTTAACCTTTCCCTTAAGCTTCCAGAAAATCCCTCGAGCTCCAGTGCTGTGTGTTTGGTACATAAGGTACGCATTTAGAAAGTGCAATTATTAGTTATGTTGATCATTTTATTCCTAGTACCTACATTATGGCCACATGCACATAAGTTTAATATATTTTAAATCTTGAAATCTATTATAATTGATATTTTGAGTTTTTCTTACTTACATTTTTGTTATTATTTTATTATTTACTGACTTACATGATTTCATATAATTGAGCATGAATTCCTTCAACAAATGAACGCACTTAAATTCCTTTATAACACTGAATAAGATATAAAAAAATGTATACTTATTTTAAAAAACATGCACATATTAATACAATAAATCATATTATGTATTAATCCTGAAAATGAGGAAAAAACATCGACAACGCAAAAACTCGCGACACGTCCATTACAGCACCACCCGGAATGTTATCAATCCACGAAGTTTATGGACGTAAATTAACGTTTTTTTTTTACTATTTTTCGACTAAAATTATTTTCCGTAGCGGTCGATAAATAATAATTTATTCTAATTATTTTATCCAACACTTAAAAGTATTACTGGAGAACAGTTAAAATATGAACTCTGTGCTCAGTGAATTGATAGAGGTATTTTGAAATAATTACAGTCATGTCAAATCAGTTGACAGCACCGGCAAGAAAGGGTTAATACCTGAAACTTATGTACTTCCGCAAATCAATCAGGGTAAACTACATACATAACTGAAAACATCCGAGATTTTCCCTGTCATAAAAATATCCTGCCTCCAAATTGGTCATAGATATCCGCTTCCTGTTTTCGTTCATCATCCCTTATCAGGCGGTGATCCCACGTGACCCTACTTCCCTCCCCCACATTCCTTCCCCCCCTCGACGTACGGAACAACCTTTAACAATTCACCCCGTCTCGAGGGTTGGCCTAATGAGAACTGTCAGGGGTCTCTCGACATAAAATGGGAAAAATTGACGCAGATAACGGAACATCTGTCAATTGGTGACTGGGAAATGAAAGAATGGTTGGGCCAAAGTTAGAAAACCGCGTTACGATGGAGTTATAAGAATATATGTATTTATAAAAATATATCTAAGCGAGGTTAGAGTAATTACTAGTACGAAGAAATCAGGCGGGTTTGTTTTATAGACTATTACGTTAACAAAAGTGTTAAAAAGAATCACATTACTTCTCAGAAGCAATTTAACTCTGATCTAAAATATGTTTTTTTATGTGTCATAAACTGGCTAGATCAGTGATGTTAAACGCAAAATGATTTATCCCTTCAATATTAGTAACGACAAATTTTATAACATCTCCAGTTTCATCCCAGCGATTTCCTTTAGGCTAATTTTGACCTTGGGATTTTCTCGACATAAATAAGTTAAACCCAAAATTTTCCTTGGGTCGCCAAATTTCCGAAAAAAGGGCCAAGTTTTCAGATAGTTCGAATATTTACGTCAGCTTTAGTATGCTAAACATATTTATTTGGAGAAAAAAACAAATCCTTGGAATATCGTATATTTATTCAATAAGAAAAAGGACGTACGAATATATCGGGTAAAGACAGAAAAATTGCAAAAGGGTTTTCAAGATTTCAACATTTAGCTGTATTTAACGATTTAGTTTATTTATTCAGGTAAAATAAGGATGTCCATTAACAATTATCCCTTATTGAATCACTTGTGAATTACTATTGTATTTCATTACATTTCTTTAGCGCTAATTAATTGGTCGTAAAAAACACGAATCGGTAGAAAATCCCCTGGGAAGCGTTACGTCGTTAAGTTTTTGACAGCTGAAGGAAGTTCAAGTACTTGTTAATGTTTTATTTGATTTCGGCTGATTCATATTAAGGCTATTTATTTAATTTGACATTATTAATTATCCCTACACAGCACATCGAATGATTTTTGATGAACTTTACGACGACCACTGTTAACCCTAGATAGATTATCTTATTTTTACCTACGTTAAAGATAATGATACGTATAAAAGACGTACTTAAGCTTAAAAGTATATATTTGACATATTATCATACCTAAAAAGTTTAAAGATAGTTGAATTAATAGTTTAGGGTTTTGTAATTCAAATAAAACCAAAATAATTTCATTAAATATATTGTATTTAAAAAAATAACAAAATGCTATATACCTCTTACAAATTAACTACAAATTATTAAGTATTTTTTAATGAAAAATATTTTTTTATTTAATGTCTAAATCGTTTTTTTATACTTAAAAATAATAACATTATAAGAAGAAGTCCGAAAGTTACACAAAAATAATCATACGTCTTTTGAACGTACGATGTAGGTATGTATATCTCCGTAATTATTGCACTTACCATGTTGATACAGCTGCCCCGCGCAAGCTCTGCTCAGCAACTAAGCTAACAGAGATAGACAGCGCGCCACGAAAATAAATCTTTCTAAGGGTTAATTTAATTACCTTAGGATAAAACACTTTTTGTAAGTTATGTTTTAAAATATTACGATGAACAACACAGGCATGTGCCTAGTATGGTGGTCGAAAAATCCCCAATTCATGTAATGAACAATTCAAAGAATAAAGAAACTTAAAAAAAACTTTTAAAAAAAATATTTGTTACGCAATCATATCGTATTTTTATGCATTTCATGAAAGTATTGAAATGTGTACAAACAAAACAATTTATTCATATTCATATTGCGTATGTACGGGCACAAATAAATAATTAATTCGTCTCAATGTTGATGAGCACTTAACGATCTGTTGCCATTTCACGTTGCGGCAGATCATGATGTGGCTAGGCGCATCATGATCTGACTGTTTTTACGATCGGCCTACGACATATGCATGAAATTAGTTATTCAGTTTCATTAATATTCATACTTCAGTGTGACTTAACATAAATTATATAAAAGTTTTTTTTCTTTTACACGCACAATAATATTATTTATAATAACAATATCTTTATTTGGAAAACAAACAGCTTTACAAAGATACATAAAGAAGAATGCTAAAATAAAACAGTAAGCCTTAAAACATGTTTTCGCTGATAATTTTTTTTTTAGTAGCTAGACAAGAAAAACTAAGAAAAGAATAGTTAAGAGAAGCTAAATACTTAAATATGCATGGTAAGAATATATAAAAACACAATAAAGGGTAAGCTTGTGATCTTATAGGAGTATAAGGATGATTAGTATGTAATTAGGGAATATGTAAATATATTGCAAATTAGGAAAAGAAATCTGATAAATAATACAATAAATATAAATATGGATGTTAAGTGGTGTATTGTGATGCATTACATTTATCTAATAGCGTTGATTTGAATTTGTTGATAGTTATATTGAAGATGTCTGTATATGTGGGGTGTGTGTTATGATAGTTTCAGGCTCGATGTATGAATTCATTTTGTAAGTAGTTGGTGTTGGAGCGGCAGTTATAAAAAAGGGACACGTTTCTGCCATTGCTACCAGGAACTCTAATATCTATTTTTTGTAAAAGATACGGGGAAGATATCGTATTATTTAGGATTCTGTACAATAACAATTGATCAGAAATAATTCTCCTACAATTTAATTTCGGGATTTTAAAGAATTGACGGATATCTTCATTTGATTGGAATGCATAAAACGACCGAAAATTTATGAAGGAGAGGTTTATAAAAACTATTATATTTGTAATCAAATTCTGCTGTGTATTTATTATTAAACGTGACAGCTGCGTCGCCTTCTGAAACTGAATCTGGAACCATCAAACAGTTTGATAATTCCTTCAGAGGGCGAAACAGCGAAATAATAATTACACAGCAGAACTTGTTTTTATAAAAAAAATATTTTTATGAACTGAATAATAATATTATTAAACTTATAAAAGAGAAACTTAAAAGGAGTTAAATAAAACTTGATATAAATAATTTAAAAATATAAATTTGTATGCAGGGTGTAACAGCACGTACCCAAAAGATTTTATCGAGCAATTCCTGAACTTATTTGGAGTAAAAAATGTAGAAGTCATTTAGCTGCCCGATGATATTTTTTTTCATTTAAAAACAAACAAATAAAATTCCATCACACGCCGCAATTGAAGAGTTGGGTTCAGCTGGCAACGGGTCACGTGATGCGCACTCCGTCTTGTTCTGGCAGCACAGTAACAGAGAGAGAGCGCATATCATGTGATCCCGGTGCCACGCGTAGCAGTGTGGTGTAGGCTTGTTGAAAAAATATCCATATATCGAAATATCGATATTTTTAATTCAAAATATCGATATATCGATACAAAATATCCAATATCGAAAATTGTATCAAAAACGATATTTTTTTAAATTTATGTATTTAAAGTCACTAGAATCCAAAACCGTATAGGAACGAACGGAAAAAAGTAACTGTATTGGGTCATGATATCTGGCGGTTGAAATTTTAATTATTAATAGCTTACAAATCTATTGTGTTTGCAGTAGTATTTGTGACCACCAATACTATATCATGTGTGTAGGTACATACATAGAAATGTATCCTATTTTTCGCCATTTTTTTCTAAGCCACTCACTCCTATGTGTTGGTTCCCAATTGTCTACGATTATTGACTATACCTTGTTCCGAACACGAAGTCCTTTTTGACAGATAATACGCCAATAGAATGTTTCTGAGACGCATACAAACTTTGTATGCATCTCAGTTTACATATAAGTTAGAAGACAGCTTTTTAGTTTTTGATATTTTTGTAATTATTACGTAATAAAAATGAATAGTGATAAAAATACCTTAATTTTTATTGAGATTTTTGTACATTAAAAAAAAAACAAATTGCGTACAAAAATTACTATTGATAATATTGAGCTGAATAAATACACTATTATTTTAAAACGCAAAATCTCTTGAAAATTTGACCGATATATCGATATTTTTTCCTCGATATATATCCTCGATAATAATTATCCTTGCAAAAAACTTCACTGTTTATTTCACTTGGACATGTTATAAATGTATTATAATACGGTGTCAATACACCGGGCCAAACACTGGCAGTTGTTTACTGTTAAAACTTGCGTTGGGAAGAAGCAATAATAATGGGATGCTAGCACTTTTATAACATAAAAACCTGCACACATTTAAAGAATCTACGATTATACATTTTGACATTCGAAAGCATCTACAAAAAAAATGGCTTCCTCCATAGTATGTACTTGGTAGTTAAAACAGGCTGCGAACACTCAGCGTCCAGCCAAGCCTCGCACCATTCGAAATATCAACGTCTGGGAGCTTGCTCAAGCAACCCATAGGTGCTGGTAGTATCTCAATTTTTAACATAGCTTCCGCCTCGGGGTTACTAAATCGCCCATACCGATTTAGGAACCCTTCAAGAAAACATAACAAAAACAGGGGAAGACAATCAAGGCAAAAGCAAAAAACACAAATCCTAACTCTAAATACCGTACAAATACTAACAAATAATTTTACCTATTATAAATTAGCAGCCAAAACTAAATGATCCTGCACTGCTTGTTATACTATTATTTAAAAATGTACATTCACAAGTTGAATTTTAAGGTGATTAACCTAAACTAATTACATAAACTTAAATTAACAAAAAATTTTTTTTTACATATTTAAATAATAACTTAACACAAAATACTATTATAATAGAACACAACCTAACACAAAATAATATTATAATAAAACCCAACCTAACACAAAATAATATTATAATAAAACCCAACCCAACACAACACAATTGTCTTTTTTTTTTCCAAGTCCATTGGTTAGGATCTTCTCCAGGTGCAGTCCACGATATAAGCACCACAGCGCGGGGTGCAATCAATCATCAATTTATTGGTTGTCATGTTGTTCCTGGGATTGGTATCTTTAAAGGGTCTTTTTTTTAATATTTTCACCCTAAAAAGTTTCATCATGGTCGTCCGGGGAGTCCGGACTGACTGAAGGGTCCGGGGCGTCCGTCACAGGTTCAGCTTCCGGATCCAGAGGCATTAGACATATCTTTGTGATAGGCCTGACAAAGATTCCTTGAGGGGTTTTCAGGGTAACCACTCGCACTACACCATCCGCGCCGGGATGTGTAGATATAACTCGCGCCATTTTCCATAATGGTGGAGGTAAATTATCTTCCTTCAGAATAACCAGATCATCCTTTTGCAGTGCCCGTTGATTACTGGTTTGCCATTTCGTCCTTTTTTGTAGCTCCATCAAGTACTCTCGCTTCCATCTATACCAAAAGGATAACATTAGCGCATGGATTCTCTGATATTGGGTCAGCCTGTTGTCTGGTATGGCTCGGACATCTCTCTCCGGAATGATAGAGGATTTAGTGCCTATGAGGAAATGGTTTGGGGTGAGGGGTTGGTAATCGTGGATGTCATCAGACAAGGAAGTCAATGGACGGGAATTTAGACAGGCCTCAATCTGACAAATTAAGGTATACAAAAGTTCAAAGGTTAAAGCAGAATTACTAGTGACTCTATACAAATGAAACTTTGCTGACTTGACCGCAGCTTCCCACAGCCCTCCCTGACTAGGGGCGCGAGGGGTTATGAACCTCCACTCAATACCTCTGTTAGCTAAATAATTTTGAATCTTGTCGTTGTTCTCTCTCAAACTGGTATACAGCTCCTTGAGCCTATTACTGGCCCCCCGAAAGTTGCTAGCGTTATCGGAAAAGATCTTATCAGGTTCTCCCCTACGGGATATAAATCTCTTTAAACTGTTCAAAAAAGCATTGCTAGATAAATCCGAAACTAATTCCAAATGAACCGCCTTTGTGGAAAAACAAACAAAAATACATAAATACGATTTCACGAGTGGAGCTCTCCTCAGTGGCCCACTTTTGGTTGGAATCGGTCCAGCAAAATCGACTCCCGTGATAGCAAAAGGTCGGCTCGGTGTGATTCTTTCGCTCGGTAAGCTTCCCATGATCTGGTTACCAATACGAGGATTACACCTAAAACACACAATACACTTATGTAATATCTTTTTAACAGTATTTTTCCCAAAAATAGGCCAAAACCTTAATCTTATTTCAGCTAATAGCGCTTGAGGTCCTGCGTGTAAGTTTACATAATGATAGTGACGTATAATCAATTCGGTTAGCTTATGTTTAGCTGGCAATATAATTGGATGTCTTTGTTGGTACGATAGGTGTGTAGCTAAACTTAATCTACCGCCCACATATATAAGACCATCACATAAAAAGGGATGAAGAGATTTTAAGTTACTATTTTTGTTGACATTTCCCTGGTTTTTTAATGTCTTCAACTCCTTTTGAAAGGCATGTGCCTGAGCTGATTTCAGTAGACAATTCAAACTTGCTTCTAGTTCAGCTACACTTAAATTACCTGAAATTTTACTTTTAATATTTCTGCAGTTATTCACAAACCGCAGTACATATGCTGTAACCCTTTTCAATTTGATAAATGAGGAAAATTTTCCAAATATTTCCCATTCTTGAATATCAGTAGATAAAAGAATATTTTTACTCTTGAGCTCCGGAGGGTTTGAACAGGAATTGTTCGATATAGGCCAATCGTTGACTCCGTCGGTCAACCAATTGGGTCCATTCCACCATATTGTAGAATTTATCAGTTTATCCGCCGTAGCTCCTCTTGAAAGTATATCCGCTGCATTGTCGGATGATGATACGTGTCTCCATTGATCTGGATCACTCAGTTCTTGTATTTCGGCTACTCGATTAGCCACGAAAGTGCTCCAACGAGTAGGTTGACCTTTCAGCCAACACAGCGCTATCGTAGAGTCACACCAATAATATGTGTTGATCTTCATTATATTTAATGCTTGTTTTATAGTTTTCATTAATTTTGCCAGTAGTACAGCACTACATAGCTCCAACTTAGGCAGTGAAATAGACTTCAATGGTGCTACCCTTGATTTGGATGTTATTAAGTGTGAATGCCACTTACCGCTGTGGTCCATTGACACCATATAGATACAGGCTCCGAAAGCCTTCTCAGACGAATCGCAAAAACCGTGTAGCTGTAGCTCTTTTGCTTGCTTGCAAATAATTTTTCTTGGTATTTTCAACACATTTAGCTGAATTAAATCTTGCAGGTAGGTCCTCCAGGGTGCTAATATTTCATTAGGTAACTGATCATCCCATGCTGCTTTGGACTGCCACAGCCTTTGCATTATCAATTTGGCTATGACTATTATCGGCCCTAGGAGTCCCAATGGATCGAAGGTTGATGCGATGCAAGACAATATCTCTCGTTTGCTCTCGGTTGGACCTGATGGCTTCATTATTACATAAGAAAAGTAATCAGATTCATTGTTCCATGTTAATCCTAATATTTTCTCAGTCTTTGGATTGTCAGTAATAATTTTGTCGGAATCGCCTGAATCGGCACACTTAGCTTGGCCCGACTCGGCTGACAATTCCAACGCATTGGACCTCCACTTCCTCAATGTCATCCCCGCAGATGACAAGATGCTGATTAATTCTTCTTTTAATTTTTTACAGGATTCCAGCTCATCTGCTCCCGTTAACAAGTCATCCATATAGAAGTCATTTTCTATGACCTGACTAGCTCTAGGAAAAATTAAATTATTATCCATACCAATTTGCTTTAAGCATCTTGTAGCTAAGAAGGAGGAAGGTGCCAGTCCATAAGTCACAGTCTTCAGACGATAATGCTTGAGCACATCCTGTGGCGACTCGCGCCATACTATCTTCTGTAGGTCCAGGTCATCTTCACACATGTTAATCTGGCGGTATATCTTCTCGATGTCGGCAGTCATGACTATTTGATGTTTCCTGAAATGCAATAGTTGGTTATATAGATCCTTTTGTATAACAGGTCCTGTCATCAAGGCTTCATTGAGGGAAATTCCATTTGAGGTTTTGGCGGAGCCGTCAAAAACGACTCTCACTTTAGTAGTAGTGCTGGATTCTTTCACTACAGCGTGATGCGGTAAAAAATAGGAGTCACGATCCCCTTTTGACTGGTCACACATCTCCATGTGTCCCAATTCTTCATATTCACGCATGAATTTTACATATTGTGTCTTTAACTCGGGATGTGACACAAATTTTCTTTCTATGTTTTTAAATCTTTTTTCGGCAGTGAGCAATGAGTTTCCCAACTGATCAATGCATGCCCGACGCGGTAAACTTACTACATATCTACCGTCATCTTCTCTAGTATGAGTACTTACAAAACTGGCTTCGCAAGCCTTTTCTTCTTGAGTTTGAATTTTAGTGGAATTAATCTCTTCCAATTTCCAAAATTTTTCTATTTGATGACTCAACTTATTTATAGATAAACTGCAAAAATCTGATACAGGCCTTTGTTTGGGGTACACGTTGATAGGACCGGACACAATCCATCCCAGTTGCGTACGTTGAAGCGTTGGTCCTGACTCGAGTTTCAATCTATCGTTGTTTAGCATCTCCCAGAAGCTCTCCGCGCCCAACAGGATGTCGATGGGTGCAGCTATATTGAAGTTCGGGTCTGCCAGCTCCAGTCCTGGTGGTATTTTGAACTCTTTTTTCGCCATTGTCACTTGTGGTAAATTGGTTGTAATTTCCTGTAAAATCAGACATGATATTTCGCGTTTATAATCCGTATTAAGCGAAGTCATCTCCACTGAAATTCTCTTTTTTATGTGTGTGATATTATTATGGATCCCAGACACGGGTTTGTTTATCCATTCACATGGTAAATTTAATTTATTAGCCAATTCAGCTCTCAAAAAATTACTCTGCGCACCAGAGTCAATCAGGGCGCGAGCTTTAAACATTTTATTGTTGGCCCCCACAATTCCTATGTAGGCGGTTGACAATAATATTATTTTTTCTGCCTTTTCCGATGCAGAAAAATTCGACACTATAACCTCGTTATTAGCATCCATATTTGAGGTCTCCGGCGGAGGTACCTTGTAACCTTTTAGCGTACGTGATATGATAAGAGTAGGATCTACCTACAACACACACTGGCATGAAGGTACCAATTCGACATTAATCAAATAAATAATAAGTCTGCTGTTGAAAGAATGACATTTATTGATAAGCAAGAAACAGGTAGAGCAAGAACCATAAATCTCAGAGCGTGTCAGGTAGGATCCTGATAGAGGTTAAACATTTAAATAGCAAACTGTAGGTAATCTATGCCATCAAAGCTATGGAGAATTTAATCAATAGGGCGCCAGCCAGGGAAAACATCCTGACATATTTTTAAAACCAGTGACCATAATCTAAACTATAATTATATTCATTTGTCTCACGCGTAATCGAAGTTTCCAGAAACCACCCAGCTGCGTGCGTCGGCACGACCCACCTCACAACACCGGCTCTCCACGCCAACTCACGGTTGCGGAAATCCCTCAAACTATCGAACCCCGAAACTCAGGCGTACCACCGTCGGGAAACATGCGTAGTTACCACAATGCGGAACCATTCAGTAGCTACCTGCTACAATATCCCCCCACGAATCCGAAATTTTCCCAGGGAAAATTTCCTAAAGCCTCCTGGCGCTCGGGGAAGAAAAACGTTCTCGCAGACCAAGTGATGAACTGGTTCAATTGACTGCAGGCGGCAAGGAAGAAGACCAGGCCCCGGATGTTTACTGGAAATGCTGTTCCTCCAAGGTGACGTTGCTGGAGAACAGATTCAGGAACGACTTCAGCGAACGGCCTCACAATATGACTTCTGCACACTTCGTTGCACATGATTGTGGAATTATAGCCCGAAAGCGTTGGAGAAAAAGGAAGTGTAGAAAATCCTAGAAGCATCTTCAGGAACCATAGTGTTAAAGCGCCTCATCAGCAATCTTGTAAGGATGATGAAGTGTCCAGTGGGGAAAAGACCGAGGTCCATGAGGAGAACTTGAGATGTTCCTCCCACCAAGTAATGTTATAGAACAGCATCCGCATAGGTGGCGATGATGTCCAAGGTCCATGTGGAAAACTTTAGAGATGTTCCTCCTGCCAAGTAATATTGCAGAACAGCAACCGCATGAGTAGCAATGATGTCCAAGGTCCTTGTGGAAAACTTTAGAGATGTTCCTCCTGCCAAGTAATATTGCAGAACAGCAACCGCATGAGTAGCAATGATGTCCAAGGTCCTTGTGGAAAACTTTAGAGATGTTCCTCCTGCCAAGTAATATTGCAGAACAGCATCCGCATAGGTAGCAATGATGTCCAAGGTCCATGTGGAAACTTAAGATGTTTCTCCCGCCAAGTAATGTTTCGTTACAGTAACCACGTAGTGGAGAAGATTGTTGATCGTAGAGTAGAAGAATCTTGATTGAAGAACGTAGAGGAATATACGTGTGAGACACTAACAGCTAAACTACAACTTACATAGTGGGTCACTGAGATACTGAATGTTACTTAATGTAGATCTGAACTTAAAAGTTTACTTAAAATAGAAATAAAATCCAAAGCTAAACCCGAATAAACATCTGTTATCCAATGATAATTAAAAGCCTAGACGCCCCAAAACAATTATATAATACCTAACAGGCAATATATGAAAGCTACATAATATAGATAAGAAAAAAAAAAAAATTCAATATTAAAAGGTAAACCAGAATGACATCATGAATATCATTATGATTGTCAAAGTTTGTTGACTAAGGCACTGCCATCTATTGACCCAGAAATGGGTAACCCGAGATCCAAACCATTGAGAAAATTAAATAAATAAAAGTTGCTACCAAAATTAAACGAAATTGTCCAAAGTAACCAGTATTTTTAATATTGCATCAAGAGGTCTGGAGACGTGCCTTGAGCTCAGAGGCAGGTCCCGAAAGCTCAAAATGGAACACTAAAACTGATTGTAACATTAAAACCAAGGCTTATCGCCAATCACATTCAAAATTAATTATGTACGAATGGAAAACATTTAATTCATGTAGGAAAAATTCCAAATGCTTATATAGAAAAAATCACAGTCTCCAACTAGTGGGAAAATCATTATAAATAACAACAAAAAAATTGATGTATTGAATATACTTAAAACACATGCAAAATTATATGGTAATATAAGACAAAGTAGTAACAATTATTATTTATCACATATAAAATGATCACTTGTGAAAAAAACACGTATATATAAAATGACATGTAAAATCACGCTACCGGAAAACTGACATAGCCTGTGGATTTCCTAAAATCCAAAATAGATAATTATTAGTTTCTGAAACTCTCGCCTGTGTAAACCGCACAGCCAATTTTCCGAAAGGGTGAAGTTGTTAAATAGCAAATACCAATATTAATAATTTAGAGTGTCTACGCACTACATTTTTAGTTTTTAAACAAGTGTGAGTGTAAAATGTTTTAATAAAAGGCAAGCTACAATAAATACAACAGAACAATCCTTAGTACGCACCAGATACATAATTGAAAACATGGTTTATGACCAGGGAGTTGAGATAAACCATCTTCCTAAACCAGGAAGTGAATATATATCCGTTACGTACTACATTCTTAATATAAATAAACAAGATCCACAATTCAATGCCCGAAGATAAGAAAAAGTCATCTTCGCGCGTTAAATTTTTCATAAACAAAACCCAACAAAGGGACACACAGACAAACACAACCCCAACAAATAACAAAACCAATCAATGTGAAGACACAAGTGTTATGTCGTGTCATCACAAAGAAGGAACAATAAAATTTGCATGGCAACGGTGGCAGAAGCATGCAAAAAAACTAATATTATTGTAAACAGCAGAAAGCAAACTCTTTTGTAAAATTTTTTGTGAAAGTTATTCCCCAGAATTGAAACATGTGAGCCTGAATCCAACAGACCGGAGCACACAAACCGATTAACTTGAAAAGAGATGTAAGGACGCCCGTCCCTGTCAGGCGCTCGCACCTCCTTCGCAGTACTAAGATTAGCATAAAATTTTCTTACAACCTCGAGCCAGGAAGACCATTCCCCGGAAGCAATCTCGGCAAACGACGGCGTCCCGACGTCCGCTGATAGAATCTCCCGGGAAATCAGTTTTTTGACTGATCTCGACAGCCGCAAGCTGGAGCCTTCACCCCTGGTCTGCCGCAGCGGAAACATTGCACCTTCCTGGAATGAGACCTTGACGGGCTAAGCTTATCATTGTTACCATAACGATTTTTATTGAAATTGGGATTTACATTTCCAGAATCTCTAAAATTAGCATTGTGAGAATTACGTTGATTCCTCCTGAAATCGGGATTTGCATTCGCAGAATTTAAATTATCATTCCGCCTCGCAACATTATTATTCCCAGGTTGCGATGTGCACGGAGAATTCCTGTCACCCGAACGGCTATCAGCCAGCTCAATCATCTTCCCAAGCTTCTTGAGCGTAATAATGTCAGGAATTACTGAAAGAGATAATTTTTGTATATACCTAGGTAACATATTGCATTGCATAATTTCAAGTAATTCTACCTCAGATAATTTAGTAGATAGACGGTTATTCAGTACAAGAATGCGAGTTATAAAAGCACTAATATTCTCTTTTTGCAATTGAAGAGTAGATCGAAGTTGAGCCAACAGTCGCCTTTCATGATCGAGAAGCTCATATTCATCCTTTAATGCGACAACAATATCCGCCCAGGACGAGAAAGACGAGCGATTCACTCTAAACCACAAGAGCGCATCACCTGCAAATAACTCCACAGCTGACGAAAAAAGTGAAGAGGTACATACATTCCTTGCTTGAGCAAGTTCCTCGATCCTTTCTATGAAGTCCCTCACACTGGTCGACCCATCATACGTGAGATTCCATTTATATACCGGAACGGATGGTGATGAAGAAGGAAAAGAAACCGGAACGGAAGTAGCCGACGTTTCTCCTTGTTTCGCCATTGTGCACTGTGCTTTGCTTCTTGTTAAAACGCCACAATCCATAACCTAACTTATAGCAAGGTAAGAAAAAAAAATTATTAGTCACATGCAACAACAATCCACATAAAATTGCGATACGCCATCCACGTGCAAAACCAAATAAAACTAGGATAAAATTTGAAAAGCGCTTTCACGCTGGTGAGTTGGGGAGATTACAAACTGTGTAAAACTATAATTAACATACCGGTTGAAATGAGGAGATCGCGCCCTCGCCACAACATTCGAGAAACCACTCCCCCGCATGAGACAAATGAAATATCTAAAATTCTAAATGATAAGTTCACCACAACCTCAACGGCATACACCCAGCAAAAATATTTCACCTCTAGATTCCACAAAGCCGTTGGGCCGCCATTTTGTAACCTTTTAGCGTACGTGATATGATAAGAGTAGGATCTACCTACAACACACACTGGCATGAAGGTACCAATTCGACATTAATCAAATAAATAATAAGTCTGCTGTTGAAAGAATGACATTTATTGATAAGCAAGAAACAGGTAGAGCAAGAACCATAAATCTCAGAGCGTGTCAGGTAGGATCCTGATAGAGGTTAAACATTTAAATAGCAAACTGTAGGTAATCTATGCCATCAAAGCTATGGAGAATTTAATCAATAGGGCGCCAGCCAGGGAAAACATCCTGACATATTTTTAAAACCAGTGACCATAATCTAAACTATAATTATATTCATTTGTCTCACGCGTAATCGAAGTTTCCAGAAACCACCCAGCTGCGTGCGTCGGCACGACCCACCTCACAACACCGGCTCTCCACGCCAACTCACGGTTGCGGAAATCCCTCAAACTATCGAACCCCGAAACTCAGGCGTACCACCCTCGGGAAACATGCGTAGTTACCACAATGCGGAACCATTCAGTAGCTACCTGCTACAACCTCCTTGTGTAATAGAGTATTGTGGCTATACTTGCCACAAATTTTGCAGGTTAGGTTTGTCTTGCAACTCTGTGCCTGATGACCCAACCTCAAACATTTAAAACACGCCCGGATTGATTTCGTAGCATCAATCCTATCCTGTAATTTTAATTTTAGAAATTTTTTGCAAAAATAAATTTGATGACCTTTATCATTACAATAAATGCAGTTGTTTGCCTTTATTGCCAAGAATACCGATGAATCTTTTTTGTTATTATTGTTGCCTATTTGCATTTTATGTAGGTTAGAAGATTTTTTCTCTGAAGCATTCATAAGCTCCAATACTTGTGCCCTAGCAGATAAACATTTTATGAATTCCTTTAATGTAGGTAATTCACCTTGCAATGTATATTGTTCCCAATTTCTCCGGGTAGCTATATCCAATTTATTTGAAATTATGTAAATAATCAAAGGATCCCAATGATCTACTTTAACTCCGATGTTTTGTAACGCCTTCAAATTGACATTAGTTTCATCAATTAAATACCTTAATGCTACAGGCTCTTCATGTTTCATATCCTTTAATTGAAATAGAGTTTGGATATGTTTATGTACGGTAGCCCTGAGATTCGCAAATCTGTCGTGCAACAATTCCCAAGCCGATAGGTAGTTTAATTCCGAAACTTCTAGATTACTAATTATTTTCAATGCGTTCCCTTTCAGCGCAGATTGTAAGTAAAAGAATTTTTGGACGTTGCTCAAGGAACTGTTATTATGAACCAAAGTTTTAAAGGTTTCAACGAAATTTACCCAATCTTTTTGATTCCCATCGAATTCTCTCAATTGGAGAGTTGGGAGTTTGATGTCGACTCTACCCTCGTTAATTGAGTCCATCGCCCCTTTAGCAGTAGCAAGGACTGAAAAATATTGATTTTCAAACGTCTCGCGCTGAATAGAATTTTCCAGTTCCTCATCCGATAAAATTTCAATTTCGTCCTGTATAGATTCGAATTGATCTAACAATGGCTTTATTCGGTCGTACCTCAGTTTAATTTCAATCGCGGACAAGGAGTTTATAGAATCCGCGAAACGCGTCAATTTCCCTTTAATCACGCCTCTCTTGGCTATTAAAGATTTGATCTTATCCATTTTGTGTACAAATACCTTTTCGTAGCTTAATCCCTGATAAAATGTGTTCCGACAATGCGTATTTATTTATTTGAGAAGCTACCCGCCTGAAAAACAACAACGACAATATTCCTGGCAATTATTAATTGAGAACCTAATGTTCAATCAATTGAAAATCATGAGTTGCATAAAATCTTTACGTGGGTAGTGATTTTATTTTTTACAATACAATATTTATGGGATTAATCTTGTTAAAAAACTACGAATGAGTTCTGTATGGATGTTAAAGAATGGGTATGGGTGGGAAGGCACTAAAAACTTATCTCATTTCCGATGTGAATCCAGTCTTCCTTTGTTCATCTTTGTGATTCCGGTAATTGTAATATTGGTCATCTGTATTAATTGGCAGCTGGTTCTTGTTTTTTTTTTTATATTATTGCAGTCCTCTGATTGCAATCCGGATCGAAGGACCATGTTCAAAATTGAGGGGTCCTTTTAAATAAAATAATTATCCTTGCAAAAAACTTCACTGTTTATTTCACTTGGACATGTTACAAATGTATTATAATACGGTGTCAATACACCGGGCCAAACACTGGCAGTTGTTTACTGTTAAAACTTGCGTTGGGAAGAAGCAATAATAATGGGATGCTAGCACTTTTATAACATAAAAACCTGCACACATTTAAAGAATCTACGATTATACATTTTGACATTCGAAAGCATCTACAACAAAAAATGGCTTCCTCCATAGTATGTACTTGGTAGTTAAAACAGGCTGCGAACACTCAGCGTCCAGCCAAGCCTCGCACCATTCGAAATATCAACGTCTGGGAGCTTGCTCAAGCAACCCATAGGTGCTGGTAGTATCTCAATTTTTAACATAGCTTCCGCCTCGGGGTAACTAAATCGACCATACCGATTTAGGAACCCTTCAAGAAAACATAACAAAAACAGGGGAAGACAATCAAAGCAAAAGCAAAAAAAAAAAAAACACAAATCCTAACTCTAAATACCGTACAAATACTAACAAATAATTTTACCTATTATAAATTAGCAGCCAAAACTAAATGATCCTGCACTGCTTGTTATACTATTATTTAAAAATGTACATTCACAAGTTGAATTTTAAGGTGATTAACCTAAACTAATTACATAAACTTAAATTAACAAAAAATTTTTTTTTACATATTTAAATAATAACTTAACACAAAATACTATTATAATAGAACACAACCTAACACAAAATAATATTATAATAAAACCCAACCTAACACAAAATAATATTATAATAAAACCCAACCCAACACAACACAATTGTCTTTTTTTTTTCAAGTCCATTGGTTAGGATCTTCTCCAGGTGCAGTCCACGATATAAGCACCACAGCGCGGGGTGCAATCAATCATCAATTTATTGGTTGTCATGTTGTTCCTGGGATTGGTATCTTTAAAGGGTCTTTTTTTTAATATTTTCACCCTAAAAAGTTTCATCATGGTCGTCCGGGGAGTCCGGACTGACGGAAGGGTCCGGGGCGTCCGTCACAGGTTCAGCTTCCGGGTCCAGAGGCATTAGACATATCTTTGTGATAGGCCTGAAAAAGATTCCTTGAGGGGTTTTCAGGGTAACCACTCGCACTACACCATCCGCGCCGGGATGTGTAGATATAACTCGCGCCATTTTCCATAATGGTGGAGGTAAATTATCTTCCTTCAGAATAACCAGATCATCCTTTTGCAGTGCCCGTTGATTACTGGTTTGCCATTTCGTCCTTTTTTGTAGCTCCATCAAGTACTCTCGCTTCCATCTATACCAAAAGGATAACATTAGCGCATGGATTCTCTGATATTGGGTCAGCCTGTTGTCTGGTATGGCTCGGACATCTCTCTCCGGAATGATAGAGGATTTAGTGCCTATGAGGAAATGGTTTGGGGTGAGGGGTTGGTAATCGTGGATGTCATCAGACAAGGAAGTCAATGGACGGGAATTTAGACAGGCCTCAATCTGACAAATTAAGGTATACAAAAGTTCAAAGGTTAAAGCAGAATTACTAGTGACTCTATACAAATGAAACTTTGCTGACTTGACCGCAGCTTCCCACAGCCCTCCCTGACTAGGGGCTCGAGGGGTTATGAACCTCCACTCAATACCTCTGTTAGCTAAATAATTTTGAATCTTGTCGTTGTTCTCTCTCAAACTGGTATACAGCTCCTTGAGCCTATTACTGGCCCCCCGAAAGTTGCTAGCGTTATCGGAAAAGATCTTATCAGGTTCTCCCCTACGGGATATAAATCTCTTTAAACTGTTCAAAAAAGCATTGCTAGATAAATCCGAAACTAATTCCAAATGAACCGCCTTTGTGGAAAAACAAACAAAAATACATAAATACGATTTCACGAGTGGAGCTCTCCTCAGTGGCCCACTTTTGGTTGGAATCGGTCCAGCAAAATCGACTCCCGTGATAGCAAAAGGTCGGCTCGGTGTGATTCTTTCGCTCGGTAAGCTTCCCATGATCTGGTTACCAATACGAGGATTACACCTAAAACACACAATACACTTATGTAATATCTTTTTAACAGTATTTTTCCCAAAAATAGGCCAAAACCTTAATCTTATTTCAGCTAATAGCGCTTGAGGTCCTGCGTGTAAGTTTACATAATGATAGTGACGTATAATCAATTCGGTTAGCTTATGTTTAGCTGGCAATATAATTGGATGTCTTTGTTGGTACGATAGGTGTGTAGCTAAATGTAATCTACCGCCCACATATATAAGACCATCACATAAAAAGGGATGAAGAGATTTTAAGTTACTATTTTTGTTGACATTTCCCTGGTTTTTTAATGTCTTCAACTCCTTTTGAAAGGCATGTGCCTGAGCTGATTTCAGTAGACAATTCAAACTTGCTTCTAGTTCAGCTACACTTAAATTACCTGAAATTTTACTTTTAATATTTCTGCAGTTATTCACAAACCGCAGTACATATGCTGTAACCCTTTTCAATTTGATAAATGAGGAAAATTTTCCAAATATTTCCCATTCTTGAATATCAGTAGATAAAAGAATATTTTTACTCTTGAGCTCCGGAGGGTTTGAACAGGAAATGTTCGATATAGGCCAATCGTTGACTCCGTCGGTCAACCAATTGGGTCCATTCCACCATATTGTAGAATTTATCAGTTTATCCGCCGTAGCTCCTCTTGAAAGTATATCCGCTGCATTGTCGGATGATGATACGTGTCTCCATTGATCTGGATCACTCAGTTCTTGTATTTCGGCTACTCGATTAGCCACGAAAGTGCTCCAACGAGTAGGTTGACCTTTCAGCCAACACAGCGCTATCGTAGAGTCACACCAATAATATGTGTTGATCTTCATTATATTTAATGCTTGTTTTATAGTTTTCATTAATTTTGCCAGTAGTACAGCACTACATAGCTCCAACTTAGGCAGTGAAATAGACTTCAATGGTGCTACCCTTGATTTGGATGTTATTAAGTGTGAATGCCACTTACCGCTGTGGTCCATTGACACCATATAGATACAGGCTCCGAAAGCCTTCTCAGACGAATCGCAAAAACCGTGTAGCTGTAGCTCTTTTGCTTGCTTGCAAATAATTTTTCTTGGTATTTTCAACACATTTAGCTGAATTAAATCTTGCAGGTAGGTCCTCCAGGGTGCTAATATTTCATTAGGTAACTGATCATCCCATGCTGCTTTGGACTGCCACAGCCTTTGCATTATCAATTTGGCTATGACTATTATCGGCCCTAGGAGTCCCAATGGATCGAAGGTTGATGCGATGCAAGACAATATCTCTCGTTTGCTCTCGGTTGGATCTGATGGCTTCATTATTACATAAGAAAAGTAATCAGATTCATTGTTCCATGTTAATCCTAATATTTTCTCAGTCTTTGGATTGTCAGTAATAATTTTGTCGGAATCGCCTGAATCGGCACACTTAGCTTGGCCCGACTCGGCTGACAATTCCAACGCATTGGACCTCCACTTCCTCAATGTCATCCCCGCAGATGACAAGATGCTGATTAATTCTTCTTTTAATTTTTTACAGGATTCCAGCTCATCTGCTCCCGTTAACAAGTCATCCATATAGAAGTCATTTTCTATGACCTGACTAGCTCTAGGAAAAATTAAATTATTATCCATACCAATTTGCTTTAAGCATCTTGTGGCTAAGAAGGAGGAAGGTGCCAGTCCATAAGTCACAGTCTTCAGACGATAATGCTTGAGCACATCCTGTGGCGACTCGCGCCATACTATCTTCTGTAGGTCCAGGTCATCTTCACACATGTTAATCTGGCGGTACATCTTCTCGATGTCGGCAGTCATGACTATTTGATGTTTCCTGAAATGCAATAGTTGGTTATATAGATCCTTTTGTATAACAGGTCCTGTCATCAAGGCTTCATTGAGGGAAATTCCATTTGAGGTTTTGGCGGAGCCGTCAAAAACGACTCTCACTTTAGTAGTAGTGCTGGATTCTTTCACTACAGCGTGATGCGGTAAAAAATAGGAGTCACGATCCCCTTTTGACTGGTCACACATCTCCATGTGTCCCAATTCTTCATATTCACGCATGAATTTTACATATTGTGTCTTTAACTCGGGATGTGACACAAATTTTCTTTCTATGTTTTTAAATCTTTTTTCGGCAGTGAGCAATGAGTTTCCCAACTGATCAATGCATGCCCGACGCGGTAAACTTACTACATATCTACCGTCATCTTCTCTAGTATGAGTACTTACAAAACTGGCTTCGCAAGCCTTTTCTTCTTGAGTTTGAATTTTAGTGGAATTAATCTCTTCCAATTTCCAAAATTTTTCTATTTGATGACTCAACTTATTTATAGATAAACTGCAAAAATCTGATACAGGCCTTTGTTTGGGGTACACGTTGATAGGACCGGACACAATCCATCCCAGTTGCGTACGTTGAAGCGTTGGTCCTGACTCGAGTTTCAATCTATCGTTGTTTAGCATCTCCCAGAAGCTCTCCGCGCCCAACAGGATGTCGATGGGTGCAGCTATATTGAAGTTCGGGTCTGCTAGCTCCAGTCCTGGTGGTATTTTGAACTCTTTTTTCGCCATTGTCACTTGTGGTAAATTGGTTGTAATTTCCTGTAAAATCAGACATGATATTTCGCGTTTATAATCCGTATTAAGCGAAGTCATCTCCACTGAAATTCTCTTTTTTATGTGTGTGATATTATTATGGATCCCAGACACGGGTTTGTTTATCCATTCACATGGTAAATTTAATTTATTAGCAAAATCAGCTCTCATAAAATTACTCTGCGCACCAGAGTCAATCAGGGCGCGAGCTTTAAACATTTTATTGTTGGCCCCCACAATTCCTATGTAGGCGGTTGACAATAATATTATTTTTTCTGCCTTTTCCGATGCAGAAAAATTCGACACTATAACCTCGTTATTAGCATCCATATTTGAGGTCTCCGGCGGAGGTACCTCCTTGTGTAATAGAGTATTGTGGCTATACTTGCCACAAATTTTGCAGGTTAGGTTTGTCTTGCAACACTGTGCTTGATGACCCAACCTCAAACATTTAAAACACGCCCGGATTGATTTCGTAGCATCAATCCTATCCTGTAATTTTAATTTTAGAAATTTTTTGCAAAAATAAATTTGATGACCTTTATCATTACAATAAATGCAGTTGTTTGCCTTTATTGCCAAGAATACCGATGAATCTTTTTTGTTATTATTGTTGCCTATTTGCATTTTATGTAGGTTAGAAGATTTTTTCTCTGAAGCATTCTTAAGCTCCAATACTTGTGCCCTAGCAGATAAACATTTTATGAATTCCTTTAATGTAGGTAATTCACCTTGCAATGTATATTGTTCCCAATTTCTCCGGGTAGCTATATCCAATTTATTTGAAATTATGTAAATAATCAAAGGATCCCAATGATCTACTTTAACTCCGATGTTTTGTAACGCTTTCAAATTGACATTAGTTTCATCAATTAAATACCTTAATGCTACAGGCTCTTCATGTTTCATATCCTTTAATTGAAATAGAGTTTGGATATGTTTATGTACGGTAGCCCTGAGATTCGCAAATCTGTCGTGCAACAATTCCCAAGCCGATAGGTAGTTTAATTCCGAAACTTCTAGATTACTAATTATTTTCAATGCGTTCCCTTTCAGCGCAGATTGTAAGTAAAAGAATTTTTGGACGTTGCTCAAGGAACTGTTATTATGAACTAAAGTTTTAAAGGTTTCAACGAAATTTACCCAATCTTTTTGATTCCCATCGAATTCTCTCAATTGGAGAGTTGGGAGTTTGATGTCGACTCTACCCTCGTTAATTGAGTCCATCGCCCCTTTAGCAGTAGCAAGGACTGAAAAATATTGATTTTCAAACGTCTCGCGCTGAATAGAATTTTCCAGTTCCTCATCCGATAAAATTTCAATTTCGTCCTGTATAGATTCGAATTGATCTAACAATGGCTTTATTCGGTCGTACCTCAGTTTAATTTCAATCGCGGACAAGGAGTTTATAGAATCCGCGAAACGCGTCAATTTCCCTTTAATCACGCCTCTCTTGGCTATTAAAGATTTGATCTTATCCATTTTGTGTACAAATACCTTTCGTAGCTTAATCCCTGATAAAATGTGTTCCGACAATGCGTATTTATTTATTTGAGAAGCTACCCGCCTGAAAGACAACAACGACAATATTCCTGGCAATTATTAATTGAGAACCTAATGTTCAATCAATTGAAAATCATGAGTTGCATAAAATCTTTACGTGGGTAGTGATTTTATTTTTTACAATACAATATTTATGGGATTAATCTTGTTAAAAAACTACGAATGAGTTCTGTATGGATGTTAAAGAATGGGTATGGGTGGGAAGGCACTAAAAACTTATCTCATTTCCGATGTGAATCCAGTCTTCCTTTGTTCATCTTTGTGATTCCGGTAATTGTAATATTGGTCATCTGTATTAATTGGCAGCTGGTTCTTGTTTTTTTTTATATTATTGCAGTCCTCTGATTGCAATCCGGATCGTAAGGCCCATGAACCATGTTCAAAATTGATAGGGGTCCTTTTAAATAAAATAATTATCCTTGCAAAAAACTTCACTGTTTATTTCACTTGGACATGTTATAAATGTATTATAATACGGTGTCAATACACCGGGCCAAACACTGGCAGTTGTTTACTGTTAAAACTTGCGTTGGGAAGTTATTGGGATAATTATTATGTTCAAAATTGATAGGGGTCCTTTTAAATAAAATAATTATCCTTGCAAAAAAACTTCACTATTTATTTCACTTGGACATGTTATAAATGTATTATAATACGGTGTCAATACACCGGGCCAAACACTGGCAGTTGTTTACTGTTAAAACTTGCGTTGGGAAGAAGCAATAATAATGGGATGCTAGCACTTTTATAACATAAAAACCTGCACACATTTAAAGAATCTACGATTATACTAATGTCAATTCGAAAGCATCTACAAAAAAATGGCTTCCTCCATAGTATGTACTTGGTAGTTAAAACAGGCTGCGAACACTCAGCGTCCAGCCAAGCCTCGCACCATTCGAAATATCAACGTCTGGGAGCTTGCTCAAGCAACCCATAGGTGCTGGTAGTATCTCAATTTTTAACATAGCTTCCGCCTCGGGGTTACTAAATCGCCCATACCGATTTAGGAACCCTTCAAGAAAACATAACAAAAACAGGGGAAGACAATTAAGGCAAAAGCAAAAAACACAAATCCTAACTCTAAATACCGTACAAATACTAACAAATAATTTTACCTATTATAAATTAGCAGCCAAAACTAAGTAATCCTGCACTGCTTGTTATACTATTATTTAAAAATGTACATTCACAAGTTAAATTTTAAGGTGATTAACCTAAACTAATTATATAAACTTAAATTAACCAAAAAAAAATTTTTTTTTTTACATATTTAAATAATAACTTAACACAAAATACTATTATAATAGAACACAACCCAACACAAAATAATATTATAATAAAACCCAACCCAACACAACACAATTGTCTTTTTTTTTAAGTCCATTGGTTAGGATCTTCTCCAGGTGCAGTCCACGATATAAGCACCACAGCGCGGGGTGCAATCAATCATCAATTTATAGGTTGTCATGTTGTTCCTGGGATTGGTATCTTTAAAGGGTCTTTTTTTTAAATATTTTCACCCTAAAAAGTTTCATCATGGTCGTCCGGGGTGTCCGGACTGACGGAAGGGTCCGGGGCGTCCGTCACAGGTTCAGCTTCCGGATCCAGAGGCATTAGACATATCTTTGTGATAGGCCTGACAAAGATTCCTTGAGGGGTTTTCAGGGTAACCACTCGCACTACACCATCCGCGCCGGGATGTGTAGATATAACTCGCGCCATTTTCCATAATGGTGGAGGTAGATTATCTTCCTTCAGAATAACCAGATCATCCTTTTGCAGTGCCCGTTGATTACTGGTTTGCCATTTCGTCCTTTTTTGTAGCTCCATCAAGTACTCTCGCTTCCATCTATACCAAAAGGATAACATTAGCGCATGGATTCTCTGATATTGGGTCAGTCTGTTGTCTGGTATGGCTCGGACATCTCTCTCCGGAATGATAGAGGATTTAGTGCCTATGAGGAAATGGTTTGGGGTGAGGGGTTGGTATTCGTGGATGTCATCAGACAAGGAAGTCAATGGACGGGAATTTAGACAGGCCTCAATCTGACAAATTAAGGTATACAAAAGTTCAAAGGTTAAAGCAGAATTACTAGTGACTCTATACAAATGAAACTTTGCTGACTTGACCGCAGCTTCCCACAGCCCTCCCTGACTAGGGGCTCGAGGGGTTATGAACCTCCACTCAATACCTCTGTTAGCTAAATAATTTTGAATCTTGTCGTTGTTCTCTCTCAAACTGGTATACAGCTCCTTGAGCCTATTACTGGCCCCCCGAAAGTTGCTAGCGTTATCGGAAAAGATCTTATCAGGTTCTCCCCTACGGGATATAAATCTCTTTAAACTGTTCAAAAAAGCATTGCTAGATAAATCCGAAACTAATTCCAAATGAACCGCCTTTGTGGAAAAACAAACAAAAATACATAAATACGATTTCACGAGTGGAGCTCTCCTCAGTGGCCCACTTTTGGTTGGAATCGGTCCAGCAAAATCGACACCCGTGATAGCAAAAGGTCGGCTCGGTGTGATTCTTTCGCTCGGTAAGCTTCCCATGATCTGGTTACCAATACGAGGATTACACCTAAAACACACAATACACTTATGTAATATCTTTTTAACAGTATTTTTCCCAAAAATAGGCCAAAACCTTAATCTTATTTCAGCTAATAGCGCTTGAGGTCCTGCGTGTAAGTTTACATAATGATAGTGACGTATAATCAATTCGGTTAGCTTATGTTTAGCTGGCAATATAATTGGATGTCTTTGTTGGTACGATAGGTGTGTAGCTAAACTTAATCTACCGCCCACATATATAAGACCATCACATAAAAAGGGATGAAGAGATTTTAAGTTACTATTTTTGTTGACATTTCCCTGGTTTTTTAATGTCTTCAACTCCTTTTGAAAGGCATGTGCCTGAGCTGATTTCAGTAGACAATTCAAACTTGCTTCTAGTTCAGCTACACTTAAATTACCTGAAATTTTACTTTTAATATTTCTGCAGTTATTCACAAACCGCAGTACATATGCTGTAACCCTTTTCAATTTGATAAATGAGGAAAATTTTCCAAATATTTCCCATTCTTGAATATCAGTAGATAAAAGAATATTTTTACTCTTGAGCTCCGGAGGGTTTGAACAGGAAATGTTCGATATAGGCCAATCGTTGACTCCGTCGGTCAACCAATTTGGTCCATTCCACCATATTGTAGAATTTATCAGTTTATCCGCAGTAGCTCCTCTTGAAAGTATATCCGCTGCATTGTCGGATGATGATACGTGTCTCCATTGATCTGGATCACTCAGTTCTTGTATTTCGGCTACTCGATTGGCCACGAAAGTGCTCCAACGAGTAGGTTGACCTTTCAGCCAACACAGCGCTATCGTAGAGTCACACCAATAATATGTGTTGATCTTCATTATATTTAATGCTTGTTTTATAGTTTTCATTAATTTTGCCAGTAGTACAGCACTACATAGCTCCAACTTAGGCAGTGAAATAGACTTCAATGGTGCTACCCTTGATTTGGATGTTATTAAGTGTGAATGCCACTTACCGCTGTGGTCCATTGACACCATATAGATACAGGCTCCGAAAGCCTTCTCAGACGAATCGCAAAAACCGTGTAGTTGTAGCTCTTTTGCTTGCTTGGAAATAATTTTTCTTGGTATTTTCAACACATTTAGCTGAATTAAATCTTGCAGGTAGGTCCTCCAGGGTGCTAATATTTCATTAGGTAACTGATCATCCCATGCTGCTTTGGACTGCCACAGCCTTTGCATTATCAATTTGGCTATGACTATTATCGGCCCTAGGAGTCCCAATGGATCGAAGGTTGATGCGATGCAAGACAATATCTCTCGTTTGCTCTCGGTTGGATCTGATGGCTTCATTATTACATAAGAAAAGTAATCAGATTCATTGTTCCATGTTAATCCTAATATTTTCTCAGTCTTTGGATTGTCAGTAATAATTTTGTCGGAATCGCCTGAATCGGCACACTTAGCTTGGCCCGACTCGGCTGACAATTCCAACGCATTGGACCTCCACTTCCTCAACGTCATCCCCGCAGATGACAAGATGCTGATTAATTCTTCTTTTAACTTTTTACAGGATTCCAGCTCATCTGCTCCCGTTAACAAGTCATCCATATAGAAGTCATTTTCTATGACCTGACTAGCTCTAGGAAAAATTAAATTATTATCCATACCAATTTGCTTTAAGCATCTTGTGGCTAAGAAGGAGGAAGGTGCCAGTCCATAAGTCACAGTCTTCAGACGATAATGCTTGAGCACATCCTGTGGCGACTCGCGCCATACTATCTTCTGTAGGTCCAGGTCATCTTCACACATGTTAATCTGGCGGTACATCTTCTCGATGTCGGCAGTCATGACTATTTGATGTTTCCTGAAATGCAATAGTTGGTTATATAGATCCTTTTGTATAACAGGTCCTGTCATCAAGGCTTCATTGAGGGAAATTCCATTTGAGGTTTTGGCGGAGCCGTCAAAAACGACTCTCACTTTAGTAGTAGTGCTGGATTCTTTCACTACAGCGTGATGCGGTAAAAAATAGGAGTCACGATCCCCTTTTGACTGGTCACACATCTCCATGTGTCCCAATTCTTCATATTCACGCATGAATTTTACATATTGTGTCTTTAACTCGGGATGTGACACAAATTTTCTTTCTATGTTTTTAAATCTTTTTTCGGCAGTGAGCAATGAGTTTCCCAACTGATCAATGCATGCCCGACGCGGTAAACTTACTACATATCTACCGTCATCTTCTCTAGTATGAGTACTTACAAAACTGGCTTCGCAAGCCTTTTCTTCTTGAGTTTGAATTTTAGTGGAATTAATCTCTTCCAATTTCCAAAATTTTTCTATTTGATGACTCAACTTATTTATAGATAAACTGCAAAAATCTGATACAGGCCTTTGTTTGGGGTACACGTTGATAGGACCGGACACAATCCATCCCAGTTGCGTACGTTGAAGCGTTGGTCCTGACTCGAGTTTCAATCTATCGTTGTTTAGCATCTCCCAGAAGCTCTCCGCGCCCAACAGGATGTCGATGGGTGCAGCTATATTGAAGTTCGGGTCTGCCAGCTCCAGTCCTGGTGGTATTTTGAACTCTTTTTTCGCCATTGTCACTTGTGGTAAATTGGTTGTAATTTCCTGTAAAATCAGACATGATATTTCGCGTTTATAATCCGTATTAAGCGAAGTCATCTCCACTGAAATTCTCTTTTTTATGTGTGTGATATTATTATGGATCCCAGACACGGGTTTGTTTATCCATTCACATGGTAAATTTAATTTATTAGCAAAATCAGCTCTCATAAAATTACTCTGCGCACTAGAGTCAATCAGGGCGCGAGCTTTAAACATTTTATTGTTGGCCCCCACAATTCCTATGTAGGCGGTTGACAATAATATTATTTTTTCTGCCTTTTCCGATGCAGAAAAATTCGACACTATAACCTCGTTATTAGCATCCATATTTGAGGTCTCCGGCGGAGGTACCTCCTTGTGTAATAGAGTATTGTGGCTATACTTGCCACAAATTTTGCAGGTTAGGTTTGTCTTGCAACTCTGTGCCTGATGACCCAACCTCAAACATTTAAAACACGCCCGGATTGATTTCGTAGCATCAATCCTATCCTGTAATTTTAATTTTAGAAATTTTTTGCAAAAATAAATTTGATGACCTTTATCATTACAATAAATGCAGTTGTTTGCCTTTATTGCCAAGAATACCGATGAATCTTTTTTGTTATTATTGTTGCCTATTTGCATTTTATGTAGGTTAGAAGATTTTTTCTCTGAAGCATTCATAAGCTCCAATACTTGTGCCCTAGCAGATAAACATTTTATGAATTCCTTTAATGTAGGTAATTCACCTTGCAATGTATATTGTTCCCAATTTCTCCGGGTAGCTATATCCAATTTATTTGAAATTATGTAAATAATCAAAGGATCCCAATGATCTACTTTAACTCCGATGTTTTGTAACGCTTTCAAATTGACATTAGTTTCATCAATTAAATACCTTAATGCTACAGGCTCTTGTTAAAAATTGATAGGGGTCCTTTTAAATAAAATAATTATCCTTGCAAAAAAAACTTCACTATTTATTTCACTTGGACATGTTATAAATGTATTACAATACGGTGTCAATACACCGGGCCAAACACTGGCAGTTGTTTACTGTTAAAACTTGCGTTGGGAAGAAGCCATAATAATGGGATGCTAGCACTTTTATAACATAAAAACCTGCACACATTTAAAGAATCTACGATTATACATTTTGACATTCGAAAGCATCTACAAAAAAAATGGCTTCCTCCATAGTATGTACTTGGTAGTTAAAACAGGCTGCGAACACTCAGCGTCCAGCCAAGCCTCGCACCATTCGAAATATCAACGTCTGGGAGCTTGCTCAAGCAACCCATAGGTGCTGGTAGTATCTCAATTTTTAACATAGCTTCCGCCTCGGGGCAAAAAAATGTTCAAAATTGATAGGGGTCCTTTTAAATAAAATAATTATCCTTGCAAAAAACTTCACTGTTTATTTCACTTGGACATGTTATAAACGTATTATAATACGGTGTCAATACACCGGGCCAAACACTGGCAGTTGTTTACTGTTAAAACTTGCGTTGGGAAGAAGCAATAATAATGGGATGCTAGCACTTTTATAACATAAAAACCTGCACACATTTAAAGAATCTACGATTATACTAATGTCAATTCGAAAGCATCTACAAAAAAATGGCTTCCTCCATAGTATGTACTTGGTAGTTAAAACAGGCTGCGAACACTCAGCGTCCAGCCAAGCCTCGCACCATTCGAAATATCAACGTCTGGGAGCTTGCTCAAGCAACCCATAGGTGCTGGTAGTATCTCAATTTTTAACATAGCTTCCGCCTCGGGGTTACTAAATCGCCCATACCGATTTAGGAACCCTTCAAGAAAACATAACAAAAACAGGGGAAGACAATCAAAGCAAAAGCAAAAAAAAAAAAACACAAATCCTAACTCTAAATACCGTACAAATACTAACAAATAATTTTACCTATTATAAATTAGCAGCCAAAACTAAATGATCCTGCACTGCTTATTATACTATTATTTAAAAATGTACATTCACAAGTTGAATTTTAAGGTGATTAACCTAAACTAATTATATAAACTTAAATTAACCAAAAAAAAAAATTTTTTTTTTTTTTTACATATTTAAATAATAACTTAACACAAAATACTATTATAATAGAACACAACCTAACACAAAATAATATTATAATAAAACCCAACCCAACGCAACACAATTGTCTTTTTTTTCCAAGTCCATTGGTTAGGATCTTCTCCGGATGCAGTCCACGATATAAGCACCACAGCGCGGGGTGCAATCAATCATCAATTTATAGGTTGTCATGTTGTTCCTGGGATCTTTAAAGGGTCTTTTTTTAATATTTTCACCCTAAAAAGTTTCATCATGGTCGTCCGGGGTGTCCGGACTGACTGAAGGGTCCGGGGCGTCCGTCACAGGTTCAGCTTCCGGATCCAGAGGCATTAGACATATCTTTGTGATAGGCCTGACAAAGATTCCTTGAGGGGTTTTCAGGGTAACCACTCGCACTACACCATCCGCGCCGGGATGTGTAGATATAACTCGCGCCATTTTCCATAATGGTGGAGGTAAATTATCTTCCTTCAGAATAACCAGATCATCCTTTTGCAGTGCCCGTTGATTACTGGTTTGCCATTTCGTCCTTTTTTGTAGCTCCATCAAGTACTCTCGCTTCCATCTATACCAAAAGGATAACATTAGCGCATGGATTCTCTGATATTGGGTCAGCCTGTTGTCTGGTATGGCTCGGACATCTCTCTCCGGAATGATAGAGGATTTAGTGCCTATGAGGAAATGGTTTGGGGTGAGGGGTTGGTAATCGTGGATGTCATCAGACAAGGAAGTCAATGGACGGGAATTTAGACAGGCCTCAATCTGACAAATTAAGGTATACAAAAGTTCAAAGGTTAAAGCAGAATTACTAGTGACTCTATACAAATGAAACTTTGCTGACTTGACCGCAGCTTCCCACAGCCCTCCCTGACTAGGGGCTCGAGGGGTTATGAACCTCCACTCAATACCTCTGTTAGCTAAATAATTTTGAATCTTGTCGTTGTTCTCTCTCAAACTGGTATACAGCTCCTTGAGCCTATTACTGGCCCCCCGAAAGTTGCTAGCGTTATCGGAAAAGATCTTATCAGGTTCTCCCCTACGGGATATAAATCTCTTTAAACTGTACAAAAAAGCATTGCTAGATAAATCCGAAACTAATTCCAAATGAACCGCCTTTGTGGAAAAACAAACAAAAATACATAAATACGATTTCACGAGTGGAGCTCTCCTCAGTGGCCCACTTTTGGTTGGAATCGGTCCAGCAAAATCGACTCCCGTGATAGCAAAAGGTCGGCTCGGTGTGATTCTTTCGCTCGGTAATCTTCCCATGATCTGGTTACCAATACGAGGATTACACCTAAAACACACAATACACTTATGTAATATCTTTTTAACAGTATTTTTCCCAAAAATAGGCCAAAACCTTAATCTTATTTCAGCTAATAGTGCTTGAGGTCCTGCGTGTAAGTTTACATAATGATAGTGACGTATAATCAATTCGGTTAGCTTATGTTTAGCTGGCAATATAATTGGATGTCTTTGTTGGTACGATAGGTGTGTAGCTAAACTTAACCTACCGCCCACATATATAAGACCATCACATAAAAAGGGATGAAGAGATTTTAAGTTACTATTTTTGTTGACATTTCCCTGGTTTTTTAATGTCTTCAACTCCTTTTGAAAGGCATGTGCCTGAGCTGATTTCAGTAGACAATTCAAACTTGCTTCTAGTTCAGCTACACTTAAATTACCTGAAATTTTACTATTAATATTTCTGCAGTTATTCACAAACCGCAGTACATATGCTGTAACCCTTTTCAATTTGATAAATGAGGAAAATTTTCCAAATATTTCCCATTCTTGAATATCAGTAGATAAAAGAATATTTTTACTCTTGAGCTCCGGAGGGTTTGAACAGGAAATGTTCGATATAGGCCAATCGTTGACTCCGTCGGTCAACCAATTTGGTCCATTCCACCATATTGTAGAATTTATCAGTTTATCCGCCGTAGCTCCTCTTGAAAGTATATCCGCTGCATTGTCGGATGATGATACGTGTCTCCATTGATCTGGATCACTCAGTTCTTGTATTTCGGCTACTCGATTGGCCACGAAAGTGCTCCAACGAGTAGGTTGACCTTTCAGCCAACACAGCGCTATCGTAGAGTCACACCAATAATATGTGTTGATCTTCATTATATTTAATGCTTGTTTTATAGTTTTCATTAATTTTGCCAGTAGTACAGCACTACATAGCTCCAACTTAGGCAGTGAAATAGACTTCAATGGTGCTACCCTTGATTTGGATGTTATTAAGTGTGAATGCCACTTACCGCTGTGGTCCATTGACACCATATAGATACAGGCTCCGAAAGCCTTCTCAGACGAATCGCAAAAACCGTGTAGCTGTAGCTCTTTTGCTTGCTTGCAAATAATTTTTCTTGGTATTTTCAACACATTTAGCTGAATTAAATCTTGCAGGTAGGTCCTCCAGGGTGCTAATATTTCATTAGGTAACTGATCATCCCATGGTGCTTTGGACTGCCACAGCCTTTGCATTATCAATTTGGCTATGACTATTATCGGCCCTAGGAGTCCCAATGGATCGAAGGTTGATGCGATGCAAGACAATATCTCTCGTTTGCTCTCGGTTGGACCTGATGGCTTCATTATTACATAAGAAAAGTAATCAGATTCATTGTTCCATGTTAATCCTAATATTTTCTCAGTCTTTGGATTGTCAGTAATAATTTTGTCGGAATCGCCTGAATCGGCACACTTAGCTTGGCCCGACTCGGCTGACAATTCCAAAGCATTGGACCTCCACTTCCTCAACGTCATCCCCGCAGATGACAAGATGCTGATTAATTCTTCTTTTAATTTTTTACAGGATTCCAGCTCATCTGCTCCCGTTAACAAGTCATCCATATAGAAGTCATTTTCTATGACCTGACTAGCTCTAGGAAAAATTAAATTATTATCCATACCAATTTGCTTTAAGCATCTTGTGGCTAAGAAGGAGGAAGGTGCCAGTCCATAAGTCACAGTCTTCAGACGATAATGCTTGAGCACATCCTGTGGCGACTCGCGCCATACTATCTTCTGTAGGTCCAGGTCATCTTCACACATGTTAATCTGGCGGTACATCTTCTCGATGTCGGCAGTCATGACTATTTGATGTTTCCTGAAATGCAATAGTTGGTTATATAGATCCTTTTGTATAACAGGTCCTGTCATCAAGGCTTCATTGAGGGAAATTCCATTTGAGGTTTTGGCGGAGCCGTCAAAAACGACTCTCACTTTAGTAGTAGTGCTGGATTCTTTCACTACAGCGTGATGCGGTAAAAAATAGGAGTCACGATCCCCTTTTGACTGGTCACACATCTCCATGTGTCCCAATTCTTCATATTCACGCATGAATTTTACATATTGTGTCTTTAACTCGGGATGTGACACAAATTTTCTTTCTATGTTTTTAAATCTTTTTTCGGCAGTGAGCAATGAGTTTCCCAACTGATCAATGCATGCCCGACGCGGTAAACTTACTACATATCTACCGTCATCTTCTCTAGTATGAGTACTTACAAAACTGGCTTCGCAAGCCTTTTCTTCTTGAGTTTGAATTTTAGTGGAATTAATCTCTTCCAATTTCCAAAATTTTTCTATTTGATGACTCAACTTATTTATAGATAAACTGCAAAAATCTGATACAGGCCTTTGTTTGGGGTACACGTTGATAGGACCGGACACAATCCATCCCAGTTGCGTACGTTGAAGCGTTGGTCCTGACTCGAGTTTCAATCTATCGTTGTTTAGCATTTCCCAGAAGCTCTCCGCGCCCAACAGGATGTCGATGGGTGCAGCTATATTGAAGTTCGGGTCTGCCAGCTCCAGTCCTGGTGGTATTTTGAACTCTTTTTTCGCCATTGTCACTTGTGGTAAATTGGTTGTAATTTCCTGTAAAATCAGACATGATATTTCGCGTTTATAATCCGTATTAAGCGAAGTCATCTCCACTGAAATTCTCTTTTTTATGTGTGTGATATTATTATGGATCCCAGACACGGGTTTGTTTATCCATTCACATGGTAAATTTAATTTAATAGCAAATTCAGCTCTCATAAAATTACTCTGCGCACCAGAGTCAATCAGGGCGCGAGCTTTAAACATTTTATTGTTGGCCCCCACAATTCCTATGTAGGCGGTTGACAATAATATTATTTTTTCTGCCTTTTCCGATGCAGAAAAATTCGACACTATAACCTCGTTATTAGCATCCATATTTGAGGTCTCCGGCGGAGGTACCTCCTTGTGTAATAGAGTATTGTGGCTATACTTGCCACAAATTTTGCAGGTTAGGTTTGTCTTGCAACTCTGTGCCTGATGACCCAACCTCAAACATTTAAAACACGCCCGGATTGATTTCGTAGCATCAATCCTAACCTGTAATTTTAATTTTAGAAATTTTTTGCAAAAATAAATTTGATGACCTTTATCATTACAATAAATGCAGTTGTTTGCCTTTATTGCCAAGAATACCGATGAATCTTTTTTGTTATTATTGTCGCCTATTTGCATTTTATGTAGGTTAGAAGATTTTTTCTCTGAAGCATTCATAAGCTCCAATACTTGTGCCCTAGCAGATAAACATTTTATGAATTCCTTTAATGTAGGTAATTCACCTTGCAATGTATATTGTTCCCAATTTCTCCGGGTAGCTATATCCAATTTATTTGAAATTATGTAAATAATCAAAGGATCCCAATGATCTACTTTAACTCCGATGTTTTGTAACGCTTTCAAATTGACATTAGTTTCATCAATTAAATACCTTAATGCTACAGGCTCTTCATGTTTCATATCCTTTAATTGAAATAGAGTTTGGATATGTTTATGTACGGTAGCCCTGAGATTCGCAAATCTGTCGTGCAACAATTCCCAAGCCGATAGGTAATTTAATTCCGAAACTTCTAGATTACTAATTATTTTCAATGCGTTCCCTTTCAGCGCAGATTGTAAGTAAAAGAATTTTTGGACGTTGCTCAAGGAACTGTTATTATGAACCAAAGTTTTAAAGGTTTCAACGAAATTTACCCAATCTTTTTGATTCCCATCGAATTCTCTCAATTGGAGAGTTGGGAGTTTGATGTCGACTCTACCCTCGTTAATTGAGTCCATCGCCCCTTTAGCAGTAGCAAGGACTGAAAAATATTGATTTTCAAACGTCTCGCGCTGAATAGAATTTTCCAGTTCCTCATCCGATAAAATTTCAATTTCGTCCTGTATAGATTCGAATTGATCTAACAATGGCTTTATTCGGTCGTACCTCAGTTTAATTTCAATCGCGGACAAGGAGTTTATAGAATCCGCGAAACGCGTCAATTTCCCCTTAATCACGCCTCTCTTGGCTATTAAAGATTTGATCTTATCCATTTTGTGTACAAATACTTTTTCGTAGCTTAATCCCTGATAAAATGTGTTCCGACAATGCGTATTTATTTATTTGAGAAGCTACCCGCCTGAAAAACAACAACGACAATATTCCTGGCAATTATTAATTGAGAACCTAATGTTCAATCATTAATTGAGAATCATGAATTGCATAAAATCTTTACGTGGGTAGTGATTTTATTTTTTACAATACAATATTTATGGGATTAATCTTGTTAAAAAACTACGAATGATTTCTGAATGGATGTTAAAGAATGGGTATGGGTGGGAAGGCACTAAAAACTTATCTCATTTCCGATGTGAATCCAGTCTTCCTTTGTTCATCTTTGTGATTCCGGTAATTGTAATATTGGTCATCTGTATTAATTGGCAGCTGGTTCTTGTTTTTTTTTAATATTATTGCAGTCCTCTGATTGCAATCCGGATCGTAAGGCCCATGTTCAAAATTGATAGGGGTCCTTTTAAATAAAATAATTATCCTTGCAAAAAACTTCACTGTTTATTTCACTTGGACATGTTATAAACGTATTATAATACGGTGTCAATACACCGGGCCAAACACTGGCAGTTGTTTACTGTTAAAACTTGCGTTGGGAAGAAGCAATAATAATGGGATGCTAGCACTTTTATAACATAAAAACCTGCACACATTTAAAGAATCTACGATTATACTAATGTCAATTCGAAAGCATCTACAAAAAAATGGCTTCCTCCATAGTATGTACTTGGTAGTTAAAACAGGCTGCGAACACTCAGCGTCCAGCCAAGCCTCGCACCATTCGAAATATCAACGTCTGGGAGCTTGCTCAAGCAACCCATAGGTGCTGGTAGTATCTCAATTTTTAACATAGGAAAAAATTGAGATACTACCAGCACCTATGGGTTGCTTGAGCAAGCTCCCAGACGTTGATATTTCGAATGGTGCGAGGCTTGGCTGGAGGCTGAGTGTTCGCAGCCTGTTTTAACTACCAAGTACATACTATGGAGGAAGCCATTTTTTTTGTAGATGCTTTCGAATGTCAAAATGTATAATCGTAGATTCTTTAAATGTGTGCAGGTTTTTATGTTATAAAAGTGCTAGCATCCCATTATTATTGCTTCTTCCCAACGCAAGTTTTAACAGTAAACAACTGCCAGTGTTTGGCCCGGTGTATTGACACCGTATTATAATACATTTATAACATGTCCAAGTGAAATAAACAGTGAAGTTTTTTGCAAGGATAATTATTTTATTTAAAAGGACCCCTATCAATTTTGAACATGGGCCTTACGATCCGGATTGCAATCAGAGGACTGCAATAATATAAAAAAAAACAAAAACCAGCTGCCAATTAATACAGATGACCAATATTACAATTACCGGAATCACAAAGATGAACAAAGGAAGACTGGATTCACATCGGAAATGAGATAAGTTTTTAGTGCCTTCCCACCCATACCCATTCTTTAACATCCATTCAGAAATCATTCGTAGTTTTTTAACAAGATTAATCCCATAAATATTGTATTGTAAAAAATAAAATCACTACCCACGTAAAGATTTTATGCAATTCATGATTCTCAATTAATAATTGCCAGGAATATTGTCGTTGTTGTTTTTCAGGCGGGTAGCTTCTCAAATAAATAAATACGCATTGTCGGAACACATTTTATCAGGGATTAAGCTACGAAAAGGTATTTATACACAAAATGGATAAGATCAAATCTTTAATAGCCAAGAGAGGCGTGATTAAGGGGAAATTGACGCGTTTCGCGGATTCTATAAACTCCTTGTCCGCGATTGAAATTAAACTGAGGTACGACCGAATAAAGCCATTGTTAGATCAATTCGAATCTATACAGGACGAAATTGAAATTTTATCGGATGAGGAACTGGAAAATTCTATTCAGCGCGAGACGTTTGAAAATCAATATTTTTCAGTCCTTGCTACTGCTAAAGGGGCGATGGACTCAATTAACGAGGGTAGAGTCGACATCAAACTCCCAACTCTCCAATTGAGAGAATTCGATGGGAATCAAAAAGATTGGGTAAATTTCGTTGAAACCTTTAAAACTTTAGTTCATAATAACAGTTCCTTGAGCAACGTCCAAAAATTCTTTTACTTACAATCTGCGCTGAAAGGGAACGCATTGAAAATAATTAGTAATCTAGAAGTTTCGGAATTAAACTACCTATCGGCTTGGGAATTGTTGCACGACAGATTTGCGAATCTCAGGACTACCGTACATAAACATATCCAAACTCTATTTCAATTAAAGGATATGAAACATGAAGAGCCTGTAGCATTAAGGTATTTAATTGATGAAACTAATGTCAATTTGAAAGCGTTACAAAACATCGGAGTTAAAGTAGATCATTGGGATCCTTTAATTATTTACATAATTTCAAATAAATTGGATATAGCTACCCGGAGAAATTGGGAACAATATACATTGCAAGGTGAATTACCTACATTAAAGGAATTCATAAAATGTTTATCTGCTAGGGCACAAGTATTGGAGCTTATGAATGCTTCAGAGAAAAAATCTTCTAACCTACACAAAATGCAAATAGGTAACAATAATAACAAAAAAGATTCATCGGTATTCTTGGCAATAAAGGCAAACGACTGCATTTATTGTAATGATAAAGGTCATCAAATTTATTTTTGCAAAAAATTTCTAAAATTAAAATTACAGGATAGGATTGATGCTACGAAATCAATCCGGGCGTGTTTTAAATGTTTGAGGTTGGGTCATCAGGCACAGAGTTGCAAGACAAACCTAACCTGCAAAATTTGTGGCAAGTATAGCCACAATACTCTATTACACAAGGAGGTACCTCCGCCGGAGACCTCAAATATGGATGCTAATAACGAGGTTATAGTGTCGAATTTTTCTGCATCGGAAAAGGCAGAAAAAATAATATTATTGTCAACCGCCTACATAGGAATTGTGGGGGCCAACAATAAAATGTTTAAAGCTCGCGCCCTGATTGACTCTGGTGCGCAGAGTAATTTTATGAGAGCTGATTTTGCTAATAAATTAAATTTACCATGTGAATGGATAAACAAACCCGTGTCTGGGATCCATAATAATATCACACACATAAAAAAGAGAATTTCAGTGGAGATGACTTCGCTTAATACAGATTATAAACGCGAAATATCATGTCTGATTTTACAGGAAATTACAACCAATTTACCACAAGTGACAATGGCGAAAAAAGAGTTCAAAATACCACCAGGACTGGAGCTGGCAGACCCGAACTTCAATATAGCTGCACCCATCGACATCCTGTTGGGCGCGGAGAGCTTCTGGGAGATGCTAAACAACGATAGATTGAAACTCGAGTCAGGACCAACGCTTCAACGTACGCAACTGGGATGGATTGTGTCCGGTCCTATCAACGTGTACCCCAAACAAAGGCCTGTATCAGATTTTTGCAGTTTATCTATAAATAAGTTGAGTCATCAAATAGAAAAATTTTGGAAATTGGAAGAGATTAATTCCACTAAAATTCAAACTCAAGAAGAAAAGGCTTGCGAAGCCAGTTTTGTAAGTACTCATACTAGAGAAGATGACGGTAGATATGTAGTAAGTTTACCGCGTCGGGCATGCATTGATCAGTTGGGAAACTCATTGCTCACTGCCGAAAAAAGATTTAAAAACATAGAAAGAAAATTTGTGTCACATCCCGAGTTAAAGACACAATATGTAAAATTCATGCGTGAATATGAAGAACTGGGACACATGGAGATGTGTGACCAGTCAAAAGGGGATCGTGACTCCTATTTTTTACCGCATCACGCTGTAGTGAAAGAATCCAGCACTACTACTAAAGTGAGGGTCGTTTTTGACGGCTCCGCCAAAACCTCAAATGGAATTTCCCTCAATGAAGCCTTGATGACAGGACCTGTTATACAAAAGGATCTATATAACCAACTATTGCATTTCAGGAAACATCAAATAGTCATGACTGCCGACATCGAGAAGATGTACCGCCAGATTAACATGTGTGAAGATGACCTGGACCTACAGAAGATAGTATGGCGCGAGTCGCCACAGGATGTGCTCAAGCATTATCGTCTGAAGACTGTGACTTATGGACTGGCACCTTCCTCCTTCTTAGCCACAAGATGCTTAAAGCAAATTGGTATGGATAATAATTTAATTTTTCCTAGAGCTAGTCAGGTCATAGAAAATGACTTCTATATGGATGACTTGTTAACGGGAGCAGATGAGCTGGAATCCTGTAAAAAGTTAAAAGAAGAATTAATCAGCATCTTGTCATCTGCGGGGATGACGTTGAGGAAGTGGAGGTCCAATGCGTTGGAATTGTCAGCCGAGTCGGGCCAAGCTAAGTGTGCCGATTCAGGCGATTCCGACAAAATTATTACTGACAATCCAAAGACTGAGAAAATATTAGGATTAACATGGAACAATGAATCTGATTACTTTTCTTATGTAATAATGAAGCCATCAGGTCCAACCGAGAGCAAACGAGAGATATTGTCTTGCATCGCATCAACCTTCGATCCATTGGGACTCCTAGGGCCGATAATAGTCATAGCCAAATTGATAATGCAAAGGCTGTGGCAGTCCAAAGCAGCATGGGATGATCAGTTACCTAATGAAATATTAGCACCCTGGAGGACCTACCTGCAAGATTTAATTCAGCTAAATGTGTTGAAAATACCAAGAAAAATTATTTGCAAGCAAGCAAAAGAGCTACAGCTACACGGTTTTTGCGATTCGTCTGAGAAGGCTTTCGGAGCCTGTATCTATATGGTGTCAATGGACCACAGCGGTAAGTGGCATTCACACCTAATAACATCCAAATCAAGGGTAGCACCATTGAAGTCTATTTCACTGCCTAAGTTGGAGCTATGTAGTGCTGTACTACTGGCAAAATTAATGAAAACTATAAAACAAGCATTAAATATAATGAATATCAACACATATTATTGGTGTGACTCTACGATAGCGCTGTGTTGGCTGAAAGGTCAACCTACTCGTTGGAGCACTTTCGTGGCTAATCGAGTAGCCGAAATACAAGAACTGAGTGATCCAGATCAATGGAGACACGTATCATCATCCGACAATGCAGCGGATATACTTTCAAGAGGATCTACTGCGGATAAACTGATAAATTCTACAATATGGTGGAATGGACCAAATTGGTTGACCGACGGAGTCAACGATTGGCCTATATCGAACATTTCCTGTTCAAACCCTCCGGAGCTCAAGAGTAAAAATATTCTTTTATCTACTGATATTCAAGAATGGGAAATATTTGGAAAATTTTCCTCATTTATCAAATTGAAAAGGGTTACAGCATATGTACTGCGGTTTGTGAATAACTGCAGAAATATTAAAAGTAAAATTTCAGGTAATTTAAGTGTAGCTGAACTAGAAGCAAGTTTGAATTGTCTACTGAAATCAGCTCAGGCACATGCCTTTCAAAAGGAGTTGAAGACATTAAAAAACCAGGGAAATGTCAACAAAAATAGTAACTTAAAATCTCTTCATCCCTTTTTATGTGATGGTCTTATATATGTGGGCGGTAGATTACATTTAGCTACACACCTATCGTACCAACAAAGACATCCAATTATATTGCCAGCTAAACATAAGCTAACCGAATTGATTATACGTCACTATCATTATGTAAACTTACACGCAGGACCTCAAGCGCTATTAGCTGAAATAAGATTAAGGTTTTGGCCTATTTTTGGGAAAAATACTGTTAAAAAGATATTACATAAGTGTATTGTGTGTTTTAGGTGTAATCCTCGTATTGGTAACCAGATCATGGGAAGCTTACCGAGCGAAAGAATCACACCGAGCCGACCTTTTGCTATCACGGGAGTCGATTTTGCTGGACCGATTCCAACCAAAAGTGGGCCACTGAGGAGAGCTCCACTCGTGAAATCGTATTTATGTATTTTTGTTTGTTTTTCCACAAAGGCGGTTCATTTGGAATTAGTTTCGGATTTATCTAGCAATGCCTTTTTGAACAGTTTTAAGAGATTTATATCCCGTAGGGGAGAACCTGATAAGATCTTTTCCGATAACGCTAGCAACTTTCGGGGGGCCAGTAATAGGCTCAAGGAGCTGTATACCAGTTTGAGAGAGAACAACGACAAGATTCAAAATTATTTAGCTAACAGAGGTATTGAGTGGAGGTTCATAACCCCTCGAGCCCCTAGTCAGGGAGGGCTGTGGGAAGCTGCGGTCAAGTCAGCAAAGTTTCATTTGTATAGAGTCACTAGTAATTCTGCTTTAACCTTTGAACTTTTGTATACCTTAATTTGTCAGATTGAGGCCTGTCTAAATTCCCGTCCATTGACTTCCTTGTCTGATGACATCCACGATTACCAACCCCTCACCCCAAACCATTTCCTCATAGGCACTAAATCCTCTATCATTCCGGAGAGAGATGTCCGAGCCATACCAGACAACAGGCTGACCCAATATCAGAGAATCCATGCGCTAATGTTATCCTTTTGGTATAGATGGAAGCGAGAGTACTTGATGGAGCTACAAAAAAGGACGAAATGGCAAACCAGTAATCAACGGGCACTGCAAAAGGATGATCTGGTTATTCTGAAGGAAGATAATCTACCTCCACCATTATGGAAAATGGCGCGAGTTATATCTACACATCCCGGCGCGGATGGTGTAGTGCGAGTGGTTACCCTGAAAACCCCTCAAGGAATCTTTGTCAGGCCTATCACAAAGATATGTCTAATGCCTCTGGACCCGGAAGCTGTACCTGTGACGGACGCCCCGGACCCTTCCGTCAGTCCGGACTCCCCGGACGACCATGATGAAACTTTTTAGGGTGAAAATATTAAAAAAAGACCCTTTAAAGATACCAATCCCAGGAACAACATGACAACCAATAAATTGATGATTGATTGCACCCCGCGCTGTGGTGTTTATATCGTGGACTGCACCTGGAGAAGATCCTAACCAATGGACTTAAAAAAAAAGGACAATTGTGTTGTGTTGGGTTGGGTTTTATTATAATATTATTTTGTGTTGGGTTGTGTTCTATTATAATAGTATTTTGTGTTAAGTTATTATTTAAATATGTAAAAAAAAAAATTTTTTTTTTGGTTAATTTAAGTTTATATAATTAGTTTAGGTTAATCACCTTAAAATTCAACTTGTGAATGTACATTTTTAAATAATAGTATAATAAGCAGTGCAGGATCATTTAGTTTTGGCTGCTAATTTATAATAGGTAAAATTATTTGTTAGTATTTGTACGGTATTTAGAGTTAGGATTTGTGTTTTTTTTGCTTTTGCTTTGATTGTCTTCCCCTGTTTTTGTTATGTTTTCTTGAAGGGTTCCTAAATCGGTATGGGCGATTTAGTAACCCCGAGGCGGAAGCTATGTTAAAAATTGAGATACTACCAGCACCTATGGGTTGCTTGAGCAAGCTCCCAGACGTTGATATTTCGAATGGTGCGAGGCTTGGCTGGAGGCTGAGTGTTCGCAGCCTGTTTTAACTACCAAGTACATACTATGGAGGAAGCCATTTTTTTTGTAGATGCTTTCGAATGTCAAAATGTATAATCGTAGATTCTTTAAATGTGTGCAGGTTTTTATGTTATAAAAGTGCTAGCATCCCATTATTATTGCTTCTTCCCAACGCAAGTTTTAACAGTAAACAACTGCCAGTGTTTGGCCCGGTGTATTGACACCGTATTATAATACATTTATAACATGTCCAAGTGAAATAAACAGTGAAGTTTTTTGCAAGGATAATTATTTTATTTAAAAGGACCCCTATCAATTTTGAACAGTCGATATTGATATTTTAATTAATATCGATACATCGATATATCGATATTTTTTTCACTTTCGACATCCCTAGTGTGGTGGTGTGATGTGTGATAGAAACATATTTTATTTATTTTTAATTTTAAAAAATATCATCGGCAGCAAAATGACATCTACGTATTTTCTCCAAATATGCCAAGGAACCGTTTACACATCTGCCCTGATGATGCTTACAATAATGTCAACCGAAACGTTGGCTAAAGAAGGAGGTAGCCCAAAATGACACAATAACCCACACATAAATCACAATAACTAACGTCTTATACAAATTGGGTCATCCTATTTTTAAAGTCCAGATGCTTTTGTTTAATTTCTTTAGCTTTGCCGCACAACGAATTAGATCATACGGTAAGATTAATACACGAGAATGGATCCCATATAACTTAGCGCTCAATTTCCTTTTGTACTATCTATCACCGGAACGAGGAGGTGTACTCTATCAGTCCCCTAACACCGTTAACCCCTCAGGCCTCGACCATGTTCTGTCAGCAAAATCAATAATAAAAGTAATCAAATCCTATTAAATAAAAAAATTGTGAACGCATCCGTAAACTAAAAAATATTTTTAAAGGTTATAAAATATGCTTTCAAATTGTATCTTAAGAAATAACCAGGTTATTTTTGAAATACAACATTTTTTAATGCAAACTTTAAAAATTTTTAAAAATGGCTCACCTTACATTTTTTCTAACTAAAATTACTGGTGTAAAATAAAATACATATTTATTAGACAAATGAATTTTAATCGTTATTATTTATGATCAATTTTTGTCGTTTCATTTTAAAATAATTAATAAATAATTTACAAAGTTTCATTTTTTTTTCAAATTGCTCTAGCGAATTTTGGTTTCGTTTAAGGGTACATTTTATTTTTTTCGTGGTTAACTTTCAGATTTGAATACATAGCGTGTTGTTTTATCTTTCTAATGCTGTTTACGTCATATTTCTCATTATGATTGTAAGAGAGATACAACGATTTCCATGATACCTATACGAATCGTTGCGAAAAGCTATCAAATTAGCCTAAGGGGTTAATAAATCTAGTCAGGAATGCATTTATTTATATCTACCGTTAATAATATGATGATTTCCTTTGAGATTAATGAACTGTAGAAGATTCTGCACAGAAAATTTAAATTTCCGAAATGTTTCATCGTCCGGTATAAAAGTGCCAATATTCAGATATTTTTCTGAAATTTAAAAACAATTCGATCTCACCATTGGCATTTAAATGTCATCAGTTAATTAAAAAATGTGTAAATATAATTTTATTTCATTGAAGAATAATATAATAGGTACTAATAAATCTTAACGAAAATATGAAAAAGAACAAGACACGAGAAAAATAAAAAAGTCAGTCGCAACTGGGACTCGAACCCAGCATCTCTCGTCTTATCGTGACAAGCGCCTTAACTAACTCAGTCATTGAGATCTATTATTTTTAAGTCATTTTTGTCGATCTCATATTTAAATTCAGAAATTTATAAATAATCTTCGAATATTTTTTTTCGTATATAAGATGAGATATCCTGGGTGCCTTTTTTTATTCCTGTGTCTTGTTTTTTTTTTCATAATTTCGTTTTGTTTTATATATAAGTATTATCTTCTTCTTTAAAGGTATATTACACTGATGGGTATAACCTTCAAAAAATATTATAACAAGAGATATTCTTATAAATAAAATAGAATAATTAATTTGTTTTACTAAAGCGATATTAAATATTGTGCATTATAAACTTTGCAATCTTATATCTATATATCTATCTATATCCATCTACATCTATCTATATTAATAAAAATGAATCGCCTAAATGTATGTAAGCGCATAACTTCCGAACGAATTTACCTATTTCATTCAAACTTTGGGGATTTGATGTGTGAATGCCCGCAAAGATTTCTATATATATTGGTAAGCTCTGGCTTTATGAAATTTGTATAAAAAATTGCAATTGGTGACACGCGAGTTGTTTGAAAACTTAATGTACCGGGACTGAATGAATGGAATGCGGGAATGGAGAGGGGAACTCGGGAAGGGGGAGGGAAACTCGAGACGGGGGTACGCGGGACGGGGGAAGCGGGTGAAGGAAGTGGGGAGAAGGAAGGCGGAGTGGGAACACGAGAGGGGAAGGAGACACGGGAGAGGAAGGGGAAGGGGAACGGGGCTAATGGGAAAGGACACTCAGGGAGAAACAATTTCTATATTAAGTGGCATAGCAACGCATACCGGGAACTCTCTATACTAATATAAATGGAGCGACCGATCGATTTGATTTGTATGCAAATTAACAGATGGCGTTTAGAGTTAAAAGGTTTAAAAGGTTGAGTAACCATACGGTCGATTGTGTTTAGCCACATCAACGCATGGCCGGGTCAGCAAGTATTTAAATACATAACAAATTCACACCGTGTTTGTAAAGCGGTTAGTAACTGTTTTTAAGTTTTTTCTACGAATCTTCCATAGTTTTTACATCCTCGTTTTTCCCTTGCGGGAATTATCGATTCGGGTGGGTGAAATTAATTTTATCCAAATCGGGTGAACGCATTTGGCTAATGCGTTACAATTCTAACAAAGCGGATACAATTTCCAATGTGGATATCCATTCTGCGGAACATTTTGGGGGAGAATTTAGGTCATTCTTTTCAGGGCGGGTACCGTGAAGTGCGATATATCATTAATTATCATGACTACTATCAGAAACGTATAACATTAGTATTTTCGACTTGTTTGCATCAGGTCTTAATTAATTGTTTAATTCATATTTGTGTTTACTAACCTATTATTTGCATTTTGTTTTTCCTGTTTAGCACTTGCATACTGCTTACTAACAACGTATGCAGGGACTCTGCAGGTCTAGAATCGTTCAAAATAAATAAAAGTAGCTTCGTTTAACCAAAAAAATTAGAATCTTGCGAGGGCCTTGAAGGAGTAACCATGTCTTAATTAATAATTTGAAGAATTTTCCGAAGTCTTTAAAAATGCATATATTATATACTAGCTGGTACCCGGCATGCGTTGCAACGCCATGCAAAAAAATCTGCCTTTCCTGTGCGTCCCCGTTCCATTTCACCTTCCCCACCTTCACCCTCCCTCGTCTCTTCACTCTCTGCGAACCCCAACTTCCCCCCTGCCTTTTCTCCCTGCCGCTAAAATATATGAAATACACACATTTTCATTTATTCAAATTTCATTACGCCAGAGCTTACCATTATTGTATACATCCTATGTTACTCGCTTATAATGTAGCTTTCTATTGGTGAAAGAATTTTTAAAATCGGTTTAGAGGTTTAGGCATGAAAGCGTAACAACACACACTTTCGCATATATAATACTAGCTGGTTCCTGGCATGCGTTGCAATACCATTCAAAGAAATAAATTGATTCTCCCTGCATGTCCTTTCTCGTGCAACCCCGTTCCATTCCACCTTCCCCACCTTCACCCTCCCTCGTCTCTTCCCTCTCTGCGAACCCCATCTTCCCCCTGCCTTTCATCTGTGCCGCTAAAATACGAGTATATGATATACACAAATTTTTATTTATTCAAATTTCATAACGTCAGAACTAACCATTAATTACAGCTCATGTTATTCGCTGATAATATAGCTTTCTATTGGTGAAAGAATTTTTAAAATCGGTTTAGTGGTTTAGGCGTGAAAGAGTAACAAACAAACGCGCGCATTTTCATTCCTGCATGCGTTGAAATGCCATATTCAACGAAATACATTGTTTCTCCCTGAATCACCTTTCCCGTGTGTCCTCGTTCCCCTCCCGCGTCCCCTTCCTAGCTAGCTTAGCAAATTATGACATTTATGTTATTTTGTGTTATGTATGAGCTATATTATTGTAAAGTTTCATTAAAATTCATTCAGTAGTTTTTCCGTGAAAGAGTAACAAACATCCATACAAACTTTGGCGTTTATAATATTAGTAAGATAAGATTAGTATGAATAGTATGGATTATGTAGGTTAATATTGAACGTTGAACTGTAGGATCATTTTGAAATTGTTTCTGACGTATTTCCCAATTTAGTAGGTGTGAGACGCATGTGTTTAGAATACAATTTATAGAGTTGGTCGTTCAGCGAGTTTAACAAAAGCAATTTGAAAACATAATAGGTTGTGTGATATCTTAGATATTAGTTTAAGAGCTTACCAATAGATGGCATTAAGCTATCCTAGATATAGTTCAAGAGGATACACATAGATGGCACATAGTTGCCGATAATGCAGGGATTGACAATTTAATAAAGACAATAGCAACCTCAAGGAGGAGGTCCAGAATAATTACTACCGCCCGTTAAATAAGCCATCAGAGATCAATTTTATCTATCACAAATAAAGTTCAAAGTGTTTTGATGACCCTAACTAACTAACCATCACGCCGTTTCCACGCAAGGATAGGCAGAGAGGTCGAACCGCCAAACAACTCGGTCTTGGCACACACTCCTTGCCTCGTTTACATTCATACATCGTCTCGTACCTGCTCTTCTATTATTCTGACTCTCTGTCCTAACTCAAGTATCTGATTCACTTGGTCTTGCCATGTTTTTCTCGGGCGTCCCCGACTTCTTCTACCATTCACTTTTGCGTCATATTATATTCTCCTTACAATTCTTTCCCCGTTCATTGGATTTATATCCCCAAATCATCGGAGCGTTCCTTTCTTAATCTTACTCATTACACTTACATCAGCTTTGCATTATTTGTGGTTCTCCACGTTTCTCACACGATCGTACATGGTTTTACCACACATACGCCTCAAGGATCTCATCTCCACAGCATTCAGTCTACCTTCATCCTCACTGCCATACACCAGGGTAGGTTCCAGTGCCCATTGTGGACGGCTAGTTTCGATTTTTTGGACAGTTTATTGATGACCCCCGAGTTTTATTTTAAGATTTTGTTTCACAAACCCGGAGTCACAATGGGTTGGAAAGAATTTTGAAACAGTTGAAATAAATTAAGTTTAAAGATAAAATTAAATCAAAAATATCCAGCAAATATATTATATACCTACGTCTTTTAAATTCATAAAAATTGAACACATTTGACGGGTTCAACCAATAAACGAGAATTTGGTTAGATGTGAATTAAATTTACCCTGAAAGGACTGTTTGAGTTAATTTTATCATTTTACTGTGTTCTTTACGACAGAAGTTTTACGGACCTTATTTCAAAGGTTTTAAACAATAAAACAAGGTTCATAAAACTTATTTAACAACAGCACATCTAGACACTAACCGAGCACCCGAGTATATGAAATTTACAGCCCACGTGTGGTGCGACTTATTTGGAAGCCTTTTTAAATTTCATTTTTAAATTTGAAAATTAATAAAATTGATCAAAATGAAAAAATTTCATTATCTAAATCCCCCAATGCAACTTCTGAAAATTCATAAAACAATAAAAAATATATATATTTCTTATACATAAAAATCTCGTGTTACGGTGTTTGTGGTCGCACTCCTCCGAAACGGCTTGACCGATTTTTATGAAATTTTTTATGTATATTGGCAGGTATGAGAATAGGTTTTAAAGTATATTTAATACCTTTAGGTAATTAGAGTGTACCTACCCAGATTTAAAAAAAAAAAATTGTCAATTTTTTGTTTTTGGTATTTTTTTAATTGGAATCAAAAAATACCTATAACCCCAAATTTTAACCCACCCGCCTCCACCCTCCCATTTTTGGTGGCGATTTTAGTATTTTTGTTTGAATAAATTTAACCGTCGTTCGTATTTCAAACAAAACTAAATTATTTATGTTATTGAATAACAGATGGCGCTTCATCAAACTTTCATCCACACATGCGCAAGACATTTACGAGAAGCGTCGCATCATTTTGATATTTCATTCAGCATCATGTTCTCGCGTGGGAAAACCATCGAGCTTATTTGTGTTGGCTAAAGACGGACTGACAAAAAATATCGTATACTCAATTGCTCTTCGAAATTAATATTGATTTTCTTTATTTCATTTTCCTACTTTAGTTGGTAATTTTTTTTTTTTTTTATCGGCGGTCATCGTCTACATCGCTCCATTTCTCTTTCTGTCATAGATCCCATCCCCACACCAGACATAATTTTTATGGAAGAACAACGTTTGTTGGGTTAGCTAGTATACATATAGATTTATTTTATTTACATTAGTTCTACATAGGAGGCCCCGAGTAAAATAGTTTTCTCAGGTCCTATGTCATCTTTGGGTTGATGTGGAGGGTTTTTTTAAGGAAAGGAAGGAGAGAAAGTTTTGGGAAGGAAAAAAGGTATGGGGAACCTGGGGTCAAGCGTGTGCAGCTCATCTGTCTCCAAGACCTAAACAAACCCATCCTATGAACCCGGGAACCCCTGTTAAGTCGCCAAACGTAGAGAATCACTTCGGGCGACCTATGGCAGAGGTGTTGGTTATGTATTAAATTGTTTTATGTGCGGCGGTGGTCATTCAGCCCTTTAAAAAATCAGATCCTTCATAATATCGGTATTTTTGTACTATTTATTAATTTTATTTTAGAAATATGTACATTTAAGTTTAATTAATTCTAATATTTCATATTACAAACTAAATTTTATGTAGTTTTATGTACAATACGTCTTGAACTTTCCAATTGGTGTGAACTTCAAAGTTTCTGGTAGCTTGTTATATAACTTCACCACTTTGTACCGTAAACTGTTTTTTTGAAGCCTGATTTCCTTGCACGTCCTTGTGTTATGCCTGTGAATGTCCTTGTTGAATATAATTTTATTTAAGAAGTATTTTGGTAAAATGTTGTTAATTATTTTATGTATAAATATCATTGTATTCAAGGTCAGCATCTGTTTCACGGTTAGCCAATTCAGATTCTTTAACATTTTGTTTACTTTTGAAAATCTATTTCGCCGAAGTATTATTCTCATTGCCCTGTTTTGGAGAATTTGAAACTTATTTTATTGTCGTTCGTTACACATAGAAAAAGGATAGTTGAGCAAAAGTTAAAATGTGGAGCAATAATTGATTTGTAGATAGTGTCTGCAGTTTTACTAATTCGTATGTATGTCACTCCGATGACGATATTTATTTATGTTAGAGTACCAGATAGATGGACAGATGCAGGTAGTTAAAGTTTGTCAACTTCTATCCCATTTATGGGTCAAAATGAAATCACAAAACCAAACAGCAAGTTTATTTTTTCGCTTGTCATAAACCGCCCCTAAAAAGTCGGTTTAAACTGCAGCGCCGGTAATCTTATTGCTTCCGAGTGGTTAAACTTTCCGCTGGTTAAGCCGTAATCTCTCGTTGAAATAAAAAAGTGAACGTGCCAACGGAGATCGTTTAATCCTTCGGCGAGATTTATCGGAATCCTCCTGTGGCTTACCGCTTTGATAAAGTGTCGGTAAAAGAAAATTGCCTGAAAAGATAGGTAAAAACAGAACCAGATTCTGATGGGAAGCACTTATATTTTATTTCGTGCATTTTGTCTGAGATAAGCCCAGTTATAAAATTATAATAAGAACAATTATATTATTTTCAGACACTCATATTATTTTAAAAGATAATAATTTCCGGCTGGTCCCCAGTCCTTCAATAAAATTTACGCATTTGGATATAATTTGAGATTTTCACCGTCAAAAGTATTATACTGACTTATTTTTGAGGTATTATGCCGTTTTGCGCTACCTCCTTTTGGGAGGTGTATCTCTCCACACACTTTCTACCTTTTCATTATTATTACTACTTTCTTCATTCTCAACCGTTTTCATCCCAGGAAATTTTTTTTTTACATTAACTTCACACAGGAGGCCCTGAGGAAAATAATTTCCTTCAGGGCCTGTATCATCTTATGGGATACTGTGTGGGGGTTTTTTTAAGGAAAGGAAGGATAGGTTATTCTGGGAAGGAAATAAGTATGAGGGGTGGGTAGGAATCAAGGGGATCAGTGTGTCCAAGAATGACTGATGTATGAATCGATCCCTCCAATCGCGGTGCACGGCGATGGGTCGAGAGATTCCGGCTTAGAGGATAAAATACCTCCCTCAACCAGTCTCTCTTGATCCTGCCCACCACACGGCAGATCGGCAGATGCATCGGCTGCCAAGACTTGGAGAAACTTCATCCCCATGAACTCAGGCACCCCTACAAAGTCACCAAACGTAGCGAACCACTTAAGGGAACGTACCCATACTACGTGACACGTTTAGGGGGGGGGGGTCTTCAAAATGTCACGCTCCATACAAATGAGCGGCGGATTGCTTAGGTTTTTGGCCACCGGGGGGGGGGGGGGGGTTAAAAATTGCAAAAAAATGGTCACGTAGTATGGGTACGTTCCCTAAGGTGGGTGACCTATGGCAGAGATGTTGGTTATCCCATAAATGATTCCGGGGCGGCGCGGCGGTCCCCATGCCCGCCAAATAAAAATTTACTAAGACATTGTATGGACATACGCAATAGGTACTTTATCCATATATAACAATTTAATATACCTTAATACCTATATCATAAAATGTAATAATTAATTATTTAAAAAAAAAGTATTAATATTATTCTGGTATATTAAGGGATTACGGGTGTCTTAGCCATTTCGGGTAGCTGCAAATTACTAAAAAATTTTAATAAAGGTATGCGAAGAAAAGATGTTAAGTGAACTATTTTAAAAATCTGTATTTCTCAAATGATTTTACCAAATTTCAGAAATTTGGGTAAGTGCAAAAAATGTAAATATATTTTCCCGTTAAAATGCTCCCTTGATAAATTTACGTTTAACAATATTATATTTACGTTTAACAATAGGTACACCGATACGGTATAAAGAGGTGTGGTGAAAGATGAAACCCCCCTGTAAATCACTCCAAGGTCGCAGGTTGGAGCCATTATTGGCATTCCAGGGGAAGAAAGTTTAAGTTATTGAAAACAATCTGCGTAAAAAAAAGATATTGTTAAATGGCATGTGACCTAAGAAATACACCAACTCACGAAATCAGTCATTTAAGTGATTATCTGTAGGTATTATAATATAATAAGAAACATACCCACCTACAAATACTAAGAGGGTTGTGTGGAAATGAGAGTAAAGCCGTTTTTCTGTGTGGGTGTGGCTTCAGAAGAAATGGCCTGAAAACTGCCCAGAGGAAAATCCTATTTAAGAATAACATTTTTTAATTTGCAATATTTCATCAGTTTTGTAAGTGTGTTGGCTTTCTCGTATTAAAAAAATGTAAGTAAAAAAATATACGTTATACCGCACAGGGGTACCAACAGCTCCCGCCTGGAGCCCGTGAGGCTATAGCATCCCCAATTGGGGTATGTTGTGAGGCTAAAGGTAGTGGGGAGGTGAAGGAAGAAGGGAACGGGGAGGTGGGGAAGTACCTGGCTATTCAGATCTTGTCACCAAGTATGGCTTAAGCTCTTTCAAGCAAATTTTCAACTATGAATGATGGTCTTACATAAGGGAAATACTCAGGGCGTCTTCCATGCTGTAACGTACCGTAAATATATTATACATTAATTCAAAAGAATAAATTGTGAAATAAATCAAATCAATCATGATCAAAAATGGACTGCGCACACCGGGACTGAACCCGCCACCTTCAGATCATTAGTCGAGGTCCTTACTTTTCAAATATGAGGCCGGATCTTTCTCAATAATCGTGCTTGGGAAAAAAATGCTTGTATCGTGATGGAGGACTTAGCCAGTGGAGGAATTGAACACTAGACGTCTGCCTGGACCCAATCGCGATGCCAACTCGGCCACTGACCGGTCTTTTTAAAAGTAAAAGTTGCAAATAGCCCTGCTTACATACTCCACATAAATGGTTATATATTTTTATTTTGTTTTATGTATCTAGGTTCCGTTGTTATACTTTTGGCGTAAGGGTTGAATATTTACCGCATTTCCCAATGAAAGGCATAGAGGTTAGACTAATATTATATAACTAGTTGACCCGGCGAACTTCGTACCGCCTCGCAATCAATAACTGTTGTGTTAACTTATTAGCTGAATTAAATTTAGTTTTTTATTTAAGTTAAAAATTACACCATGAAGCAATTATCGATGCGCAACTATCCGTGTTTTATTTATGTCAGTATCAAAGGTGGCGTTGTGTACGAATTTATATTTTTTATAATTTTCTTGCTTTTCAACTTACTTACGGGATTTGCGTTTCATTTTATTTATACTTGTGAGGGAGATTTATTATAATTATTGTATTTTTCTTTTGAAGGGGTGCAGACATACGTTCATCATTTGTCCCATTTTTTACTGTTAACATTTAGTGTGTAAGAAAGAGGGGCAGCATTCTATGTTTAAGAACAAAAGCAAAACTTGACATTTGACGTTTTTGAATTTTTGAAATTCACTCATTACTCAATATTATACTTATTACAATATTCCTGCAGCTTTTTCAAAAGATGAGGTTTCGTTCCATAGAAAATGTATGAGGAAAAAAAATTCTTCATTATTTTTTATTTCGAGAATTTTTTCAATGTTTTAATAGCTATTCTGTTATTCGGGGCGGAGACAAATCCAAGAAATCAAAGATCATAACAGTCGGACCAGCCGTTCTCGAGTTATAAGTGGTGTAACTAAGCCGACTTTGGTTTATATAAATATGACTGACACTATAGATTCTGGTGACCCGACAATTCGTCCTGCGACAATTCATCCGGCGACAGTTCATCCTGCGACAGTTCATCCGGCCGACAGTTCATCCTGCCGACAGTTCATCCTCCCGACAGTTCATCCCGCCGACAATTCATCCGGCGACAATTCATCCTGCCTGATCATTTAGAAGATTTTTATTAAGTAAATATGCAAAGAGGATATACGGCCGTACAACCAAAATCGATATACTTATATCTGAAGGCATCTTGAGTGGAAATCCGCTGTAAAAATATTTTTACTAACAATAATTTCAACTCTCCGAAGAAGCATGCGTGAATAACAAAATACGACATATTTATACTTATAGGTTATACTTATAGGTTAGATTAGGTTAGGTTAGGTTAGGTTAGGTTAGGTTGAATTGTCAGGATGAATTGTCGCCGGATGAATTGTCGGCAGGATGAACTGTCGGCAGGATGAACTGTCGGCAGGATGAACTGTCGGCCGGATGAACTGTCGCAGGATGAACTTTCGCCGGATGAATTGTCGCAGGATGAACTGTCATGGAACCATAGATTCTATACATGTATGTAACAAAACGCGAAACGAATCACAAATTAGGGGAAAGGAATAAAGCAACAGCAAATGGCGTGAAACGCAACTTGGAGTTACTTCGTTCCTTTCCCATAATTCGTGGTTCGTTTCGCGTTTTGTTACATGCATGTACAATGTACATATACGCATCCTAAGCTTTGCGTTCACATTCCATTCTATCATATGATAGCAAGAGAAGGAATCTCCCGCGTTTCCCGAAGTATGGTGAAAAACTGTGAACTATGTATTCTCAGCCGCCTCGCTTTCATATAACTTTATTGAACTTAAGGTGGGTTGGGCGTTAGGATGTTTCTCCTTAAAATCAAAAAAATATCGACGTAAACGAAGCGCAGTTGACTGCCCAAGCGCAAAGTGCCATGCGATCAATTTTATTGTTAGCGGGAATCTATTTCTTTGAACCTCATTTCAAACAAGAACGTAGGTTATATATTATGATTTTATTTCGAAAAATAGTTCTTCTAAAGGTAGGTTTTTATTGTGTGATGATATAATGAATGGCGTGTATTTGTCACGAGTCTCTAAGCTTCCAAGCTGTAACGCACTGGAAATCTCGAACATTCTAAACTGTGCTGCTAATACTTGTATTATTCTAGTAGCCATTAGATGTTTTTCAATTACTCTCAGTTTTGGATTGTTGTTCAGCAGGACGTAACTGTAATGATAAAATTTGAATGTAAGTAGGAGAATCATTATTTTTTCACCTTCTTTATTTCATTGATTTCTTTCCATTTTCCACGGTTACACGATTGACTCCTAACTATAATTAGTAGGCTAAAGTTGTCGTGACCTGTTGAAAGCCCGACTTGCTCACTATCCTGTCTCGTTTGAAGGATAACAATGTGTATAACCATAATAAAACATGAAACGTATAGTTCCTTTAACAGTCTTGTGGTATTTAACTAACAGGATATACATCCTTATAAAATCACAATATTATATTAATTTATTAAATATCTTTTGTATACATTCCTCTTTAATAAAAAAAATCTATTGAAATTACGTAGACTTTCAATAGGTACAAACAAAATAATCCGCCGTTTTAAATCAAGCTCAGTATTTAATCCCACGCTTGGAAATTTCCGATAGAAATCGGAAATTCAAGGAATTTTAATTCCACGTCTCCTCGAGTGCAATATTATCTTTTGAGAGCGCAATACAAATAAAAATCTAATAAACATCTCCTCGGATTGAAAGCTTTCGCTTATTTTGGCAAAAAAGCTCCGGGAAGCGATGTCGTCTATTTCTCCACTAGTTTATTTCTGAATTCTGCCAATTCAAATACCTTATTTCCAACTCGTGACAGAATTTTACTGATTAAACAACCAAATCATTCCTTTTCGTTTTGTCTGTGGGAAGCTTCGTATATTTATTTTGTGACGTATTATATGGAACGTGAAGCTTTGTGTAGCTTCTTTTAGAGCACGACTTTATTTAATTTTAAATTTAAATATTCTTTTACGTTATGATTCCCTTTTTTGCCTTTAAGACGAAGAAATAATTAAGGTGAATTGGATATGAACGATGACGGAGTGAATGTTATCAAAATCAGCGTGGATGAAATAAAAAAAATCGGTAAAATGTATGAAGAATGGTAAGGCTGTTGGTTTCGACAATATTGCTGCCGAATATTTAAAAGGAGATAGTCATATTATTATACGCCATTAGATTGGAGAAGGGCTGTAATCATGCCGTTATACAAAGGTAAAGGGTCACGTATGGAATGTGGGAATCATAGGGCTATTAGCCTGCTAAGTTCAGTCGGCAAGCTGTACGGAAGAATATTGATTGAAAGGGTAAGAATGGAAACAAAGGATAAAATATGGGATGTACAAGGTGCTTTTATGAGTGGAAGGGGATGCATGAACCAGATTTTCTCCTTGCGTATGCTCACTGAGAAGTTTCTGGCGAAAAACCAGAAACTTTTCTGCGCCTTTGTAGATCTACAAAAAAGCATACGACCGAGTCGACAGGAAAAAGCTATGGTAGGTGTTGTCCAAGTATGGAGTGAATACAAATCTCATACAGGCAATTGCGTCTCTGTACGAGGGAAGCGTTGCGTGTGTTAGGGTGAACGGTGGTTTTACGGGGTGGTTTGACATCACAAAAGGTGTCAAGCAAGGCTGCGTAATGTCACCATGGTTATTCAATCTATACATGGATAATTGTATGTAAGAATTGAAAGAGGTGGGATTGGGTGCGAAATTGAGTAATCTGAAAGTATGTTGCCTGTTGTATGCTGATGATGCGGTGCTGATTTCTAACACTATGTGAGATCTACAGTCTCAGTATGTAAAAACTATGTAATGTAAAAACTATGTAATATAATGTAAAAAGTACATAATTCAATATTCTAGTTAAGTAAGTGAAAATGTTATTTTCTTTTTTACTGGAATAAAAACTTATGAAAAAAAAAAAAAAACATATTATGTATGAAGAATGAGTTAATGATGAATGTAAGTAAGTCTAAAGTCATGGTCAATGTAGTCCTGGTACCTACCCTGATATATGGGCAGTGAGGCATGGAACTGGCGGAGAAAGGATGAAAGTAAACTGAATGCTGTTGAAATGAGATTTTTTTTTTTTGTTATTTATTTTTTTTTTATGAGATTCCTGTGACGTGTGTGTGGTAAAACAATGTATGATCGTTATTTTTTGTATGTATGATCGTGTGAGAAATGTGGATATCCGCAAATAATGGAAGGCTGATATAAGGACAATGAGTAAGATTAAGAAAGGGACGCTCAGATGGTTTGGGCATGAAGAAGAATATACGACGCGAATGTGAATGGTAGAAGAAGTCGGGGACGCCCGAGGAAGACATGGCACGATCGAGTGAATCAGATACTTGAGTCGGGCCATGTCAAAAGTCAGAATAATAGAAGAGAATGTATGAGACGATGTATGAATGTGAGTGAGGCAAAGAGTGTGTGTCAAGACCGAGTTGTTTGGCGGTCCGTCCTCTCTGCCTACCCCTGCGAGGAAACGGCGTGATGGTTAGTTAGTTTTTTTTTTAAGATGAAGTATTCTGTAAAGATGTTTGAGTGCTGAAGATAATTAGATATAATTACTATCGGTTTTTTTAATATTTAAATCATTTTACGACGGATTAATCATTTATTTGCCGTATAAAATTTCTTATTTTGTGTGATGTTAGGTTTTTTAGGAATTTTAGGTTTTTTTCAAAGAAAAATCAAATATTTATGTACATCTACTGTTTTAGAAATGTCATTCAATATTATTATTCCTTTTGTCATGCTATGTTGTGCCATGACAGGTTCACCAGTTTCCCATTTGTACCACGAGTTTCCAGACACCTTGTTCATTTTTGTAGTGCATACATAATTAAATTTACGACTATTATGATTTTAATGTGTACGTGGATTCAGAATTTTGACACACGGCGTAAGTAAATCTAATTATAAAGTATCCTGTGTAACTTTATAAACATGAAATTAGTATAAAATATTTATGAGAATATCAACCAGCTGAAAATATTTAAAAAATGGCAGAGTTTGAAATATTTATTAAATTATAGCGCCAAGAACGGCCGGGAAATAGTTTCGACGCCCTCAGTGGTTAAGAGGTAATGCTCTCGACTAAAAATCCAAAAGTCGTGGGTTCGAACCCCGGTGTTCGTATTCGTGTTATTTCACAAAATTTAAAATTCAATAAAAAAATAATGTGTAGTATATTTAAAGCACGCTACAGAATGGAAGATACTTTCAACATTGTCCTGGTTTTTGACCACCATTCAGAATTTAAATATGGCTTGAAATGGCTTTAGCCGTATTTGATGACCAGATTTGAATAGAGAAGTACTTTTACACTTCCCTCTTCTCCATTTCCTTCCCCTACAATGCATTTGGGACTCTTGTGCGGTATGCGGTAATAATAAAAAAACGTTAAATCACTGTTTTAGAATAATCTTTACTACGATTCGGTTTACATCACAAATATAAAAAATACGCTTTCGATAAATTGATGTTTTTTCTGCCGTTTCCATTGAGTAGAATTAAAATAAAATTATTAATTAAGTACTTTATTAAATAATATAAGCGTAAACGACTAAAATTATATTTTTTCATTAGAAATATATACGAACATGTATCTAAAAGAAACAACTTTTAAAAATACAATTTTATGGCTAAAATTATCGGGGAATTGATTAACTACTACCATTGATTAAAGTTTTTCTTTCGTATAAAATTATTCTCAAAATAGTAAATAAAATTTTTGCACTTGAAATCGAGACCTCTAAGTTCCATTTGCCAAGCGATTTTTATGCCTTTTATCTTTATCCGTGGCCACATACATAAAGAATACATACATTTTTGGCCTTGTGACTTTCTCTTAAAATAGCTTTAAAAGCAATTAAGAATGTTTTAACTCAATTTGTAAATGAAAACTTGGAAAGAAAATTTATATTTACGTTTGGTTTAATTCGCAATTTCATACTGTTAACCAGTTTCGTGTTAGCCGCGCTGAATTTAAGTGTTACCTTGTTACCTGCCATGAAATCGCAGAAATGAGTCTGAAGTTTAACAAACGGACTCAAATTAATTCACGGAGGGTGATAATTAGTAGGCGTAATAATTGTGTAATTATGTGGAAAATATACAAGCAGAAACTATTTAAGCATAATAACTCATGTTAAAAACGTCTGCAAAAAATGTGTTTAAATTTTGCTGATTCTGACATATTTTTAATTAGATTTCCTTCCCCGCCTTTTCCAGGCTACGCGTTACTCCATCGTGTTATTTTTTATACAAAAAAATGTGTTTGTGTTAAATATTATATTTAAGGTGTTAACCAATTGAAACAACTCCCACGTTAGTCGCAGAACTTTATAAGAGTCAACAAAGGCAGAATTATATTTCAATGTATTTCTTATCGAATTGATTACTAAAGAGAGGTGACCCGACATTTGATCCGGCGACATTTAGTCAGGCGACAGTTGGTCCGGCGACATTTGATCCGGCCGACATTTGATCCGACTGACACTTGATCCGGCGGACAGTTGATCCGGCGGACATTTGATCCGGCGACAATTGATCCGGCCTGATCCTGATCCTTTAGAAGATTTTTTCTTCAAGTGAGTATGTAAAGATGATATACGGCAGTACAAAGTCGATGTACTTGTATCTGAAGGCATCTTGAGTGAAAATCCGCTGTAAAAATATTTTTACTAACAATAATTTCGATTCTCCGAAGAAGCATGCGGCAATACAAAATACGACATACTTATACGTGTAGTCAGTTTAACAAAAAAACCGTAAAAGATTCCTACTTGCGTATAACTTTTTTATCTGAAAATTACACTAGAGTCCCAACTGCTCTCAACCGTCTCGAGCCAGTGAGTGCCAATGACATCCCCAATTTTGGTATGATGTGATAATGAGGGTAGTGGGGAGGGGAAGGAGATGCGGAAAACGTACCTGGCTATTCAGATCTAGTCACGTATTTCAAGTAATCCGACTAAACCTACATATACTGTACACCAGCGAACAAATTACAAAAATCATTTGATTTTAATTTTTTTATATTTTTATTTTTATTTATTAGAACTTTTATCAAAACACAAGAGTCCCAACAGCTCCCAACCACCTGGAGCCAGTGAGACTATGGCATTCCTAATTTTGATATGTTGTGAGGCTGAAGACAGTGGGGAGGAGAAGGATATGTGAAAAATTTTCCTGGCTATTCAGATCTAATCACCAAACACGCCAGAGCCATTTCAAGTAAAGTTTCAATTCTGAATAAAAACTGACGAATAGCAAAATACGACATTCTTATATGTGCAACATCTACTTAAGATTTAGGAGGTGGATATGTTTACCGTCGCCCGGGAACCATTTATTGGATAACCAACATTCTTGCCATAGGTCATCCCAAGTGGTTCGCTACGTTTAGTGAATTAACAGGGGTGCTTGGGTTCTTGGAGTGAGGTTTGTCTAGATCTTTGTGGCAAATGCTTTTCCTCATCTACTGCGTGGCGGTCCGGATCGGGAGAGGCTGCTTGAGCAGACATAATCTAGATCTCTCCAGCCGGACTCTCGCGACCCATCACTTTGCACCGGAGTGGGGGAGGTGGATTCATACGTCTCTCACTCCTGGACACATTGAGCCCCTAAGATTCCTACCCACCCCTAATAAATTTTTATTTCTTTGAATTTCCTCTCCTTCCTTTTATTAAAAAGACCCTCCACACAGCGTCCCCAAAGATGACATAGACCCTGAGTGATTTTTTTTCCTCAGGGCCTCATGCGTGGAGCTATTGTAAAATTTAAAAAATGCAGTCAGATTTGTAATTATAACTAGTTACTTACATCTAAGACTTATATCTAGTGACTTATTACTGACTAAGATTTAAAATTATTTTAAAAAGTTTTTACACAATATTATAGTAACATTATATTAGATTTTACATAATATTTAGTAGTGCGTGTTTGAGATACGCAGATTTTATTGGTGTTTCGAGTATTAAAATTTAATTATTGAATTATACGAGGTTGCTGAAAGAATTACACATAATTAGCCTAATATATTGTTGCAATTGTGTGGTTTCTATTTTTGTCTATTTGATTTCAATAGGATTCCTGTTTCAGATCTCCCTATGTTTGTATCCAGCTGTTTATTTGAATTTATGTTTTATATCATTGGGATTTTTGAAATATTTAGTTAAACCCCGGAACTCGATCTAAATGTTACTATAGGCTTTCTGGAAATTAACATCAATTAAGAATTTAATAATACTGATAAGTCCAACCAAAGCGTTCCACTGTTTTCTATTTATTTTTTATTTTTTTTTTATTACATACAGAGTACACTATAATACAAATTATAAGGTATGTAAGCTATAATTTATACAAAATACGTACAAATATAATTTATACAAAACTGCGTACTATACGTAATATTACAAAAACACGTACTTATAACTTCAGAACATAATTGTCTATTATTTTATCAATACCCTTCCCATTGTTCTACATTCAAGTCCTGCGGTGATCTTTCTTTTTAACATTACCATCTGGATTTTATTTACTTTACAGGTTTTATTTTATATTAAGTGCTCTAAGGGAAAATATCTTAGTAGGATGAAAAAATGAAGCAAGGAAAGGGAAATAAATACAATTTGTTATCAACCACTCTGTCATGTCACTATTTATACACTAGCTAACTTATGAAATATTTATATACAAATTGTTTTTATTCATTTGCTGCATCCTTTTCGAGTCACATTCTTTTTGAGTTTCTTCACCCGCTCGTAAAGTTAAGGGATACGTCACTCACGTTAATTATAATTATAATTATTTTTTGTTATCACTTTTAAACATCCACGTTAATTATAATATGGATATTGTCATCACGCTTGAAGAATGTCTCGATTCTTAATTTTTGCAAGCGATTTAAATGACCAAACATTTATCTATTGTTAAACAAGCATTCAATACTAAATTTGTACTTTAAGACATTGTTTTTTCTCTTCGCTTATTCTTCTTTTTTTTTATGAGTTCAAAATTGTAGTTATTAACTAAAGCTTCTACGAGGAATTCAATCGTAACACTTGTTTCATTCAATAAATAATATGTTTATATAATTAATCAATGTAATATGAAATTATGATATGAACTAAATTTGTCAATTTGACTGGCCTAAAACAGGATCCATTCCTAGTTGGCTAGTCAAAGTTTCCATATATGTTTCATTGTATAATTTTATGTGAAATAAATATTATTATTATTATTATTATGTTCAATTAATTTATTACTGTACCTATTACGTAAGGACATAGAATGTCATCAGGTAGTTTCGTCTGACATAATATGAACGGATCTCAAGACTTAATTAGTGAATGAATGAATAATAATAATAAAGAGGAAGAAAGGGGGGGGGAGATAAAGAGACATTTTAAAATGAGGATTTATATGCTCACTAATTCTAATTGACCGATTAAAGTTAAATGAAAAGTTAAGTTCAAGAAGTTTTTTATAATAGTTTGTATCACGCCTAGAAATAAAATAAATTAGTTATGTAAGTTTGCAAGGAATCATCAAAAATATCTAAGTGTAGTAATTTTTCGTAGTAGGTATAAGTTGTGATTGCGCGAGTAATTGGTGAGTTATTTGCTGCATTAGTGTTGTTAGCTTCTATATGAATAAGGGGAGTGTGTCTGGTACGCCTCGTTGATATATTCGTGTCAGTGTCAAGATGTAAAGTTGCGACTTGATTTCTTCATAAATATATTTGACTCAATGAACTTGTCATGAGTTAGGTTGGGCGCGTCATAAAGATTAATGACGCGCCTTGATTCGTCGAGCACTCTTTCTCCACATACGAATTTGCGTTTGATCAACGGAAATTCTTAGTAAAACTTTGAAATTGGAGATTTTGAAAGGGAATTTATCGAACGTGCTCCGAGGTCGAAGGGAAAGTCGACTAACAATCCGAAGGTCGCGAGTTCAAATCCCGGCGTGCGCAGATAAATTTGATTAAATTGCTTTATGTTTTCTTAATTTAATCATTTAAAATAATATATTGCAGCCCGTTCATCTTCTAATGCGCCACTCATTAATGTATTCTACTCGCATTTTGGTTAGTCAAGTGGTGAATTACTTGCCACTCGGCTTAACTATTAGCCTAATCCGAACACGCCTTAACGTAGTACAATTCATTACTTGATTAATATACTACATGGGTAGGTACCTCAGTGGATTTTACATGTGATTTTTCTATTTTATCGTAACATCGTAATATTAACAAGTTTAATAATCTTAGGGAGTAAGTAAAAGGCTCAATGCAAAGTATTTGATTAACAGCTTTAACATGTATTTTACAAAAATCTATTAAGTTGAAAAATGACGGAATGCAGGGGTATAAAAGTAGTTTTAATAATATTTAATCCATTTAAGTACATACTGAGTAAGCCACATACAAACAAAGGAATATAAACGTTAACAAAATGCCAAGAATGTCATTTTTATTGCGAGTGCCATGGCTAAGGCAATATGAAAATTTAAATGCTTTGTCATGGTAATATGTAAATATCATGAAGGTTTGTGACATTATTATAATGCTCTTATATAATTATGGTTGAAAAGATTTTTTGAAAGAGATTTGCCTCTCTGTGCGACATTCATAGTAGGTACCCAGACCCCCATCCAAACGAGTAACCTTTCTAACATGACAGACACATTATTACGCTCAAGAAAATTCATTTAAGGTGCTCAACTGTCTCGAAACCGAGAAAAACACAGACGGCACTTTATAAAAATGGGACAAAAAGTAATCATGCGTATGGCGTTTTGATTCACTGATCTGAGGAAAATTGTACCCCGTGTTTTTCCCGTTTTCAGAAAAATTCCTTTGATGCGATCACCGTCATTTTCTTTGATCTTCATATATTGTCGTACAAGAGACTAAATTAATTTAAAGACAATGTGAAAACTTTCTCGTTTTTTCGAGCATGTAAGGGTTGCAAGATTGAATTGAGTTTGTACGAACTCCAAGGAATTTCCGGTTTTATTTGGATATCTTGTTTTATGATAATGAAGTAAGCTTTTCGTTCAAAACTAACTAGTGGTACTAAAAATGAGAATTTTACATAAAAAAATTTTACATTTCAAAATTTTTTTATGTAAAAATGTTAATCAATAAATAAATATATATATGAAAAACAGGTAAATGTTTATATTTATCGTAGACAAATGTCAAATTTGCTGCCATACAGTTTATCCGATTGCGATGAAACTTTGGTGATTTGTTGTGCGAAAGCTCGCAAAGTTTTCTATTTGTATAATGGTAAACTCTGACGTTACGAAATTTGTATAAATGAAAATGTGTGTATTTCATATATTTTAGCAGGAGGGAGGGTAGGAAGGAGGGGGAGGGTAACGAAGGAGGTGAGGTTTGTGGTAGGGGTGACGAGGGAGGGGGAAGGCGGGGAAAACGGAAAGGGAACGCTGGAGGGAAAGGGGTCGCGGGAGGGGAACGGGGATACATGGGAAAAGAAAATTATTTATTTGAATGGAATTGCAACGCACGCCAGGTACCAGCTAGTTGGTTATAAAAAATAGCTAGGTACGCGGCTTAACACTTATTTATTTATGCAATTATTTTAAAGCTGGTAATCTCGGATGAAAACAACTTGTAATAACAACTTAGAATTAAGTACAGCTTAAAATTCGACCGCACACCGGTGCTCTGAATCTTTTGAATAATTCATTTCAAAAACATAAAATATATATTTAACTTGGAAAGTAAACTTTATTAGTAAAGGAAACATCCGTAAATCCATTTAGGCCTACCTTTCGATCTTCCTGAAAGGCTCCACTCACCCCTAAACCTAACCTCAAAGTAATGGTCATTTGTCTTCAATAGAGGTTGAAAAAATCCCTTTCCCCTTAAGCCTGCTTTTTAAAAAATATCAAAATGCCTGTGCTAAATACTTGAAATATTATTTTTTTTTCATCCTGTAATACTTCACATTTTCAAGATAATTATTTTTATATTTAGAGAAAATAGTATTCAACAATTTCCTATAGTTAACTAGTTTGGTTCAATGATAACTAAATGAATTTCAACACCCTTTTGAAAAGTCATTAAAAGTTATGAAGACAAAATATCAGAGAGTGCCATTTACACGCGGTATAAGTGAAACCTTCAGAAAACTTAAGGACACAAGAGTTGGGAGGCTACGAAGCACCGCACAAAGAGGATATCGATTATATTATCTCATTCTCTCGCAAGCTAAATCCTAGAGATGTATTTGTTTGTCTCTTTTTAATGATGCTTGTTTTCGTTTCATCGAGTTTCAAATCACAAGAGTGCTGAAGAAGTTTTCACTTCAAAAATTGAAAAATAGCCCTACCGTAACCTATTTTTTTAATCAGTTCATAGTTGATTTTGACAGCATAAGATCGAGCTGTGTGCTCTGACTCGTTTTTTGGTTAGGTTAGGTTAGGTTTATAGAATTAACAATTGAAACTTGCTTTTGTGGAATTCACATTTGGAACTTGCTTTTCCTAGTTTTAATTGTGGTCCTACCTAGGTACATTCAAAAACCCGTCATTCGATGTCTGTTTTAACCCATCTCGCAATGTCGTCAAAACAGAAGGTGATAAAATTTGGATTTGTTGTTTTTGGCTTTACAATAACTTATTAAAAACAGCCAAGTGTCCTCGTGAGTTATTTTTAATATGCTTAATTTACCGACGACTTTTAATATTTTTTCGGTAGATGTTAGCTTTCATCGGCTGCATCGAAGCCAGAGTAAAGTTAGCCTCACAAAAACTGGGCGTGCTGTACAGGACCCGCAGATACTTTAATAGTACATAACTGATTACCCTATACAAATCACAAGTGCACCCCACCGTTGAATGTGGCAGCCACCTCTGGGCTGGAGCTCCAAAATACCTGAAAAATACCCTAGACTCTGTGCAGAAACAGGCGGTCCGTTTGATAGATTCTCCCATTATAACAGACGTACTGCAATCTTTAGAGCACATGCGTCGGGTGGGAATGACATCCTTGTTCTACCGGTATTACAATAGAAGATGCTCCGAGAAACTAGCGTCATTGATCCCTTCGGCTCCGGTGCATAGTTGGGAAACACGCCAAACGCGTGCCCAACATATGCAGATGGTTGACATTTGTCACATGAGAACGAGTCGCCTCTTCGACTCGTTCTTGTGTTCAACAGCTCGGCTGTGGAATGATTTGCCGGCCTCTGTTTTTCCTCCTTCCTAGGACATGGGTCTCTTCGAGACCAATGTTCATTCCTTCCTCTCCTCAAAAAGACCCTCTACACATCATCTTAGATGACATTATTGACAGTGTGGAGTTAAAGTGAATAAAATAAGGTTTTTTTTGTCTTATTTTTAAGAACCTTGACAATGAGCAGAAAATCGTGTTAAAAGCTTGTATACCTCTACACATTATAATGCGCGAAAATAATACCGTTCTTTTTTCGTACCGTACTCAATTTCGCAAACCCGTATTACGAGTGTGTCCTCCGTTACTTAAAAACATATATATAATTTTGCATTGTTTCGCGAGCCTAAAATGGTGCTGAACCAAACATAACACGCTTAATATGTATCGTTTTAGCATCAGAGAGACAAAAAATAGGACAACTTTAACAGTCACGGTTGCCAAACAGATAGGAAGTCGCTTTCGAAACTTACGGTCATACATTCTAAAACTTTCAGCAAAAAATGTGAATACGTGAAAGTGTGTTATCCGAACATGCGTGTGCGGAAGAAAATGTGAAATGAGTCGACACGGTTCTGCTCGGTGGTTAAATGCATCTTTCCATGCTAGCAAAAGTTGATTATTTATTGCGACAGTTCCCGGTTTTTAGGGATTTATAGTTAAACCGTGGGAAAACTTCCGCTCGTGTCTCAGCAGCGCCATAAACAAGGGGTGCCTGGGAAATAAAATAACGTTTACTTCTTGTGTTCTTTCACATAAAGAGGATTTGGGTTTTGTCAATTCAAATAGCAATTATTGTAACATACATAAATCATGAACAACACAACTACTGACAACAACTTTTCAGTTACTGAAACTAAGCTGTAAAGTTATAGACACTATTTTAGATTTTCACGGTCAAAAGTATTTTTGTTATTAGTTTTGGGGATATTATGCCATGTTTTTTTTTTTTTTTTTACATTAACTCCACACAGGAGGCCCTGAGGAAAATAATTTCCCTCAGGGCCTATGTCATCTGGGATGCTGTGTGGAGGGTCTTTTTGAGGAGAGGAAGGAATGAACATTGGTCTTGAAGAGACCCATGTTGTAGGAAGGAGGAAACACAGAGGCCGGCAAATCATTCCACAGCCGAGCTGTTGAACATAAGAACGAGTCGAAGAAACGACCCGTTCTCATGTGACTAATGTCAACTGTGTACAAATGTTGGGCACGCGTTTGGCGTGTTTCCCGACTATGCACCGGTGCCGAAGGGATCAATGATGCTAGTTCCTCGGAGCATCTTCCATTGTAATACCGGTAGAACAAGGATAGCATTCCCACCCGACGCCTGTGCTCTAAAGATTGCAATCCGTCTGTTAAGATGGGAGAATCTATCAAACGGACCGCCCGTTTCTGCACAGAGTCGAGGGTATTTTTCAGGTATTTTGGAGCTCCAGACCAGAGGTGGCTGCCAAATTCAACCGTGGGGCGCACTTGCGATTTGTACAGGGTTAGCAGTTGTGTACTTTTAAAGTATCTGCGGGCCCTGTACAGTACGCCCAGTTTTTGGGAGGCTAACTTTACTCTGGCTTCGATGGAGCCCCCATACTTGAGCTGGTCACTTAGGGTTACACCAAGCAAATCAATGGAGGGCCTGTTCGGAAGATTGCTTCCGTTGAAAGAGACTAGATTTTCATTGCGATCCCTTTTAGACGTAATCAGACAAGATTGGGTCTTTGAAACATTAAATTCAACGAGATTATTTTTACCCCAAGAGAAAACACTCTCGAGGTAACCGTCCATTCTTTGCTTCAAAGTCTTACGAGCTGTTGGAGTTTGTGAGCCCTTTGGGGGCTTGTCAAACAAAAAGCTATCATGAACTGTACTGTCATCCGCGTAGCAGTGAATTGGTGCACATGACAAAAGGTCGTTGATGTGCAACAAAAACAGAGTTGGAGACAGAACCGATCCCTGCGGGACGCCAGCATTTATCGAGTGAGAGGAAGAGGTGAAACCATCGACTACCGTCTGAATCGACCTCTCCCTCAAGAAGTCGGCAATCCACGTACACAAGGATGCGGGAAGTCCATAAGAATGCAGTTTGTTGACAAGTCCTCGGTGCCAAACCCGGTCAAAGGCCTTGGATATGTCCAGTGCAACCGTTTGGCTCTCACCGAAACGTTTCAGGCATCGCCCCCAAACATGCGTCACATACGCGAGAAGATCACCGCACGAGCGGTTCCGCCGGAATCCGTATTGACGGTCGTTAATAATTTTGTTCTTCTCGAGGTATGTGAGCAGTTTGTCGTTGATCACACGTTCCATCACCTTAGACAGAACTGATGTGATCGCTATGGGGCGGTAGTTGGCCGGGTTGGAGCGGTCACCCTTCTTTGCAATAGGATGGATAACCGTTGCGTTATGCATGTTGTGCTATGTGTAATAGTTATGGGTGATGTTTGTACTTATCTACTTAGGAGCGATACCGTGTCGCCAGCTCCACTCCTCTACATACTAATATACTTCAATATACTTCAACATGTTTTTTTTTGCGTTTATATAATTGATTGTTTGTCAGTTTATATAATCGTTTATACAATTGTTTTTATAATTGATTATTTATTTTATTTCTATTATCGCTTATGTCTTTTATATTTGTTTGTTATATTTACTTTTTTCTTTTTTTTTTAACTTTATCTGTTGTGTAAATATGTACAAATTTATGGGACGTGTGGGATTGCACTATCCTCCCCACATCCTGGAATAAAGATTTATTATTATTATTATTATTATTATTATTAGCCTTGATGTAACCGTCAATTACCGGATACCGTAATTGACATTCGGTTGACAATTGTATTTGGTAATTGACGGTTACAAGATGTTGAAGTATATTGTAGCGCCAGCTCGTAGAGGAGTGGAGCTGGCGACACGGTATCGCTCCTAAGTAGATAAGTACAAACATCACCCATAACTATTACACATCTGCCCTGATGATGGACGCTGTAACGCTGTCCGAAACGTTGGCTAAAGAAGGAGGTAGCGCAACACGGCATAATATCCCAAAAACTAATAACAAAAATGTAAAGTTATACTTTAAAACTAAGCCGGGTCCCGAGTATTTGGCCGAGGTTTGATTTTTGTCATTGTTTTACCTATACTAACAAAATATATAATTAGTTGTTTTTTACGATCCCCGTTTAGCAAAACAGTAACACTGTTTAGTGATGGCCAATGCTATTGGTTCCCACTGGGTTTGAAATGTTATGCACCGATTACAGTGCTAGAATTTAACACATAATCAAATCCGCGCTTGGGGTGTTGTCACTGATGTTGAAAAATAACTTTTGCCCTGCAATGTCCTTGCGTGGTTGATCAGTTCGATGAAATCGCCGTGGTGTTGTAAAATACCTTTGCTCTGCAACGATTTGGCTCGGTTGTACACTTCGACGAAATCGCCGTGAAATTCATGGATACCTTAAGTAACTTGGAGATAATACATGTTAATCAGTGCTTGTGATCTCATATTAACAGTTTTTATTGCGCAAGTCAACCATTCAATTGCAACCTTTCTGCGATAGGTAGGCTTTCTTGTGTTATTCGCTTTGTGGTTGTGGCATTCGAAATTTTATCGGGTCACGGCTCTTCAAGACAGAGAGGAGGACGAAATCTCTTTCTGTAACTCATTAGGTATTTTTTTAAATTTAAAAAGCGCAAATTTTCGAGCTTCTAAAAGAGCCAATTGATTTATGGCAGGGTTTTAGTAGTAACATCATTTTTAAATCTCCTTCGATCATCCTTTACATTTTAATTGAAAATAGTTTGCAATCCAGCTTTAGAAACAATGCAAACAAGGCCTTTACTTAAGCGGGAAATAGAGGTGTGAGAAAGATATTAAACTATGAATTTTGTAATTTCGAAATATTAGAGAACACCTGTGCAAATGAAATGAAAAGGGGTAATGTGGCAAGGAGAGCACCTTATGTATTGTTATATCACAGCTGGCTTTGAATTGAGTTTTCCCGACCAGCAGAGGCTCCGCCCTGAGATTGAACTTTTTCACAGGTTCATTTTTGTCAGAATTGGTGTTATATTTTTTCTAATAGATCGTTTATTTTAAAGAACCGGCCTTGCTTTAAAAAAGTAATTTAAAAACGTTGCTGAAAAATGTTTAACGCTTTTAAATTAAGCTCGTTTCCAGAGCAATTAATAAATAATATAAAAATTTTACAGTACAATCAAAGCTGAGTAAAGTGAAGAGATGAATATTTGGGAATAAAAATATTGTTTTCGATATTTTTAATTAAATGTTATAGTAAAACGCTGAGTGGCTGATAAAATACATATTTTAATGAACTTTACTGAAAATATATCTATGAAGCAGCAAATATATGGAACGAAAATTTATTGTTTGTCAAATAAAAACAAAACAATGATTAATGCTTTCTGAATGAGTGAAGTGGGTGAAGAGGTACTAGATTACAAGAGATTAGATAAATTTAGAAAAATTCTGAGGAACATCACTTATCATACCAATTATTTTGCCACATGATGTACATAATTGATTTTTTTTAAAGCGAGACAAAGTTTTTCTTGTTATGAATTACCTGACAATGTATGGAAATCTCCTACTACCATCATAGTAAGCGGAAAATGTTGCTTATGTCGTGCAAACGCAGATGCCAACTCAGCCACTGACTGATCGATAATGTATACACGTTCCCACAAGAGTTTGAGAGAAGGTTAAATTGATTCTTTGGAAAGGAATGAAGAAAGTTTCAGGGTTTCTTAGTGGACGGTGATTGATATTAGTTTTGATTGTGACCAAGAGGAAAAGTTCTAGATGATTATTTATAATTTTGAAAAGAATTTTTCATTAAATAATGTGTCTAATTTTAGGCGTTTCTTATAGTCAAAAGCAGTGTGGGTAATCCAGTTCTACAGTCAGTCTCCTATGAACTGAATCGATCTTTATTTTTCAATCTTCAAATACGTAAAATAAAACAAATAAGAAATCAGAAATGTTTCCGCATATTTACTTTATTTCTAGGAAACGAAGTTTTCATTAAAAACGTTTTTTTTAATACAAACAAAAATCTACGCAAATAAATTTAAAATTTGTAATTTGGCAACCTAAGGACTATTCGCAAACACATCGCTTAGAACGGTATTGAATTTTATATAAGTACGCGTATTTTTTTTAGATTTGCATACGCTCGTTAAATAATAAGAAGCAAAGGTTTCCAGAAAAAAATGGGGTAAATAAATAAAATGAAAGATATATTATATTTTTCCCTTGTTGTAGAGCCTACTTCTGCGATGATTTCCCGTGTAATGTAATTCGTATCGAGAAAAAGCGAGAAAGCCAAAACCGGAAATACTAACTTATTTGCTACTCTTTTGAATCATTACAAGTTGCCTCATTTGCGTTCAACCTTTTCATACGAAGAATTAATTCCAGTGAATAAAAATTCAGAAATTTGTGCTACATAAATGTACTTGGAATAACGCGGTCGTTAGTAAATTTTCTGCTGAATCGGCGAATTTTTTGAGGTCTTCTGTATTTACATTATTTTTTTGAAATATGAACTCAAAAAGGTTCAACCGAAACATCGATAGCATTTTATTATATAAATTTCTGTTATGTAGATCATGACATGCTATTAGGGCCTAAACATGTATCAGGGATCTCTACAAGCGGAAACTTCTATCGTATTTACATATACGAGACACTACTTATTGCGCAATGGAAACGTCTTAACCCCTCAGGCATCGACCACATTCTGTCAGTAGGTCTGAATATTCCCGCTTTGCAATAAAATACAAATAAATCGACTATTTGCGAACGTATCCAAAAACAAAAAATTGTTTTTGAAAGGTGATGAAATACACTTTCAAATTTTATGATTAAAAATAACCGTGTAATTTTTTTTTATATAAAAATGGCCCACTTAAATTTTTTTCTAACTAAAATTAATTGTAACGAAAACAATAAAACACACACATATTAAAAAAATGTTTTATAAACGAAATTCATAAAGTGAATAATTTTTTAAACTAATTTTTCTTAAAATTGCGCATGTAATTAGCAATACGTACCTACATATCTTACACGATATATAGTAAACAAAGCACTCCCGTAAAAAAGTGAATTACATTAAGAAAAGTTCTGACGTATGTTTTCCATTGGCATATCCAATGTGCTTACTCTAGGAAATAGGTAAACTTTTTTCTAGAAAATATATTTTTAACCTCATATTGTTTTGAAAGTGTTCCGACCAAACCAACTGCCAAAGCGAATGTAACGTTCCGCCAAGGCGGTCTTACACGAGCCGTTTAATAATAATTCTGTTCATTTTCCGATGAAGTTTTCCCCTTTTTTAAGCAGTCAGTTATGATTTATAACGGAAAACAGACTAAGAAGGCTGTTTTACATATTTATTGATGCGGTTGGCGGACGCACTGGGTTTAGAATACCACCGAGGAGGTCGCGAATAGTTCTAACGCATGACACTATAAATAATAACTCATTTTCACTTACTCTCTTAAGATGGGTCTTCTCCGATAAAAAGTTTTCAAAGCATTGAAAAAATTAAACAAAACCAATGCTTTCTTCTGCTACGGAACACAACATTTTGTTTGCATACACAGATGTGTATTTGTTCCTAAAATTTTGTTCCTAGGAAACCCGGCCTCACCCTAGAATTTTTCATGATAATTATAATATTCTAAGGAAAAAAACAGATCAGTTTATGGAAAGCGATCTACGAATTGTTAAATGTCATCCATTTATTCCTAATTCGTCACTCCTTGAAGTTTGTTTCTTTATATATCTTTCTATATTTTGTTTGGCTATATTTTTTTAATATCTCATGTACATATATCTATTCTATGGATGACAGCATGGGTGAGCCACCCAGTGAGGCTAACATTATTAAATTATACTATAAAATGTAAACTATTGTATCAAATAAAATAAACATTTTAAAAATCTAAAACTACTTCAGTAATACTAAAATTTGGACTTCACAACAATAATACATAACCTATAAAAAACTGCAAGACTTTAAGCTTCATTAACATTTAAATGAAGTTAGTTCGTTGTCGTATCTATTAATTTCAAATGATTAACACAACCTTAGATGTGTTAGATAACTTCCAAATAAGTTTGAGTTTCGTTTGATTACTAGTTGATTTATTAAGTTGTCGTAAATATTACAATGAATACTAAACGAAACTCAACGTCTTTTCTTGACAAGGCTCTAAGTGGTTCTGCCGCTGCCAGTAACTGCAACTGTTGCGGAGTGCGGGAGCTCGCCCAACTCACTGATGCCTTCGGCAATCATCGTAAACGTTCATACATGAGTTACAAAAGACGATAGATCTGATATCATACTTAACTGCCATTTGTTGTGATACAGCAAAACTTCATATTGCTGACTATACCAACGACATCTATTGAAGGACGCTGAAACAACGTGATTAACCTTTAAATCTCATTCATTGAACTTTTTTAAACTTATTTCATAAATGCAGTTTGGTGTTCTCGATAAATTTGTCTTGAAGCCTAAAATCGTTGCAGGTTTTCGTAGGATACGAGTAGCTGTAGTCTACCTTTGTTTTGCAATGCAGTATCACTGCATTCAGTAGGTAATCTAGAAGCATTGATTTTAGCACATTCAATACGTATTGACACCAAAAGACTCCTTTGTCGGGAGAATGACAAAGGAGTTTTAAGAATTTACATATACAAAAAATATTCGCTCACGGGATCTCGATTTCGCTTCCGATAGTTTGGATGTAATGCGCATATATACTTGCATGAATCTCTCCTTTTATTCTGTTACGTTAATATTATTTGAGTTGACTAACCTAAGTCCATTTGTTTTCTTGGTTCATGGTAGCCGGCCTATGTCGGAACCCATCAGCCTCTTTTGCTGATAAGTAGCTCCTTTTTCTTGAAAATAATATTGTTTTTTGTATCTTTTGTACAACACTCGAATGAATATTTTGCTTTAGAATTCACTTCACTTCCTCTTAATATTTTTGTTGTCCTTTTGGCCACCGGATATTAAAATGAACACAACACCAAGCTTCAGGAAAATATCACCGAAAATAAACAATAAAAACTCCCATTTAATTGTCGTTTCCTTTCAAATGTTCGGAAAATAAGGATTAAATAAATAATGAAATTACAATACAAATAAATTTATTCTAAATAAAATCAGCGTTTACCGCCTGTGCTACCACAAACATTTTTTTTTTTTAAATGAGCTCCACACAGGAGGCGCTGAGGAAAATAATTTTCCTCAGGGCCTATGTCATCTTTGGGGATGCTGTGTGGAGGGTTTTTTTAGGAATAGGAAGGAGAGGAGAGTTCTGGGAAGGAAAAGGGTTTAAGGGATGGGTAGAAATCTGGGGTTCAGTGTGTCTTGGTCATCCGCCTCCAAGACTTAGACAAACCTCACCCCATGAACCCGGGCACCCCTGCTAAATCGCCAAACGTAGCAAACCACTTGGGGTGACCTATGGCAGAGGTGTTGGTTATCCAATAAAGGTTCCCGGGGGGGCGGTACCCATTCCTGCCTCCCAAATTGAAAATCTATTAGTATCTATTTATATAAAAAAACGTGATGAAACGAAATTTTGCACACTTGACCTTCAAAACTAGGAAAGTCTACATGAGATTTCTAAAACGACCACGTCCCGTTTTCACACACCTAATCAAAATTTTGACACTTGATGATTTTTTTAATATTTGACTTTTTTTGCATTAGATCCACACGGGAGGCCCTGAGGAAAAACATTTCCATCTTTGGGGATGCTGAGTGCAGGTTTTTTTTGTTAAGGAAAGGAAGAAGAGGAATCTCTGAGACGGAAAACAGTTTTAGGTATGGGTAGGAATATGGAGGTCAGTGTGTCTAAGAGTAAAGTAATGCAGTGCAAGGCGATATGCCGAGAGAGTCCGGCTAGAGAGATCTAGTTTAGGTCCCCCTCAACCAAACTCTCCCGATCCCACAATCCGACATGCATTAAGTTCGCAAACGCATGGCCGCCAATACCTAGAAAAACCTCACCCCATGAACCCGTGCACCCCTGCTAAGTCACCAAACATTGAACCACTTGAGGTGACCTGTGGCAGGGGTGTTGGTTATCCAATAAATGGTTCCTGGGGCGGCGGTATTCATACCCGCCTCCCAAATGACGTTTACAATAAGAGCGAAATATCTGCCTACATCTGATTTCAAATAATCTTTTGCTCCTGCAATACCGGGAACTTCAGTTAGTATATCACAGTTTGTTGAAAGATGTGCCAAACTGATGGTATTTCTCGAAAACTGCTAAAACCTTTCACAGGCAGTAGCAATATTTTCAGTCTAGTGTAGCTCCCTATTTATTACATAACATAACGTTTTAGTTTCGTATAAAAGAAATATGGCATAATTACTATACTTCATTATTTTACGAAAAACATTGTATCTCTGAAATATTTTTGTATTCTCATCGATGCACATAAAGAATTTCCGCACGGATAGGCAGTTGTACAACCTAATAAATATCAACCTTGTCAAGTCATATTCCTCTCGCTATTTGACCTCGCCATATAAAATAAAACATTCTCTCCATACATCTCCCTCGCAGCCTCGACTCTGTGGCAATATTATAATAGTATACCGATCTGTGCCCAAGGAAATGGAGCAAATAAGTGGATTTGGTTGGAAAACATATATATCTTCATCATAGAAAAACGATCCGTTTTGCAAATAATCATTTATCATAACAATTTTTGTCATAAATCAATGTTGTGGGAGTATTTTTTTTTCGCAATAATATAATTTAAAAAAAAATCACTTTTCTTACTTCATTATAATTTACTAGAAGTTATTACCCGAGTTTCAACACTCTTTTCGGGAAAATTATTTTATTTAAATAAAATGAAACAATGCAACTTTGTATAAACCACTTATAAAATGTGCAAATCCGACCGGTTTCGGAACAAACGTTCCTTCGTCAGGGAAAGCTTATACTAATTTTTAGCTTTCCCTGACGAAGGAACGTTTGTTCCGAAACCGGTCGGATTTGCACATTTTATAAGTGGTTTATACAAAGTTGCATTGTTTCATTTTATTATAATGGATAACCACAAAGTAATAGCTACATTCAAAAATATATTATTTTATTTATTTAATAATTTATATCTATGCAATAGACAATGTGGCGTTTTGGAGTTTTGCTTTTAGTTTTAAATTTAAATGGATAATACTAAGCTCATTAGACCACGATGGAATTGCGAGCTAAAAATAGTTACGTAGCTGTCGTTATAATACTATGGATTGAAAAAAAAGAGCAAATTGTAGGTATAAAAAAAAGCCGCAGTATTCTCAGGATAGCGAAGTTATGTTTTAACTAGAGTTTTAAATTTCTTCTTTCCCTAAATTTGTTGCTTCGTTGCGGGTCCGGTTAAAGAAGGTGGCCGTTTTAATGGTTCTGTAATGTATTCTCTTAAAATGTCATCGATCTTCAAATCGTCGTGTTTATCAAATATATAAGTACTTATATTTTTGAATGTAGCTATTACTTTGTGGTTATCCATTATAGAAAAATGCAACAATATTCCTTCGTCAGGGAAAGCTTATACTATAAGCTTTCCCTGACGAAGGAACGTTTGTTCCGAAACCGGTCGGATTTGCACACTATATAAGTGGTTTTTACAAAGTTATATTGTTGCATTTTTCTATATAAGTACTTAATGAAAAAAAATATGATTTCAGAAGAATTTTTAGTTTTGAATTATTAAATAAGAGAGAATTAGAAGAAATATGTTTTGGACTTGAGGTCTACTTTTTTTTTTTTTTTTTTTTTTTTTATTGAAATAATAGATAATACATAATATAATCAACAAACAAGTCCTGCTAAGCCAATTGAATCGGCTTGTCAACAGGTGCTTATATTTTAGTTACATATTTATACATTTTTAAAATTTAAAATTTACATCTTATATCTACAGATACAACATTTTTTCATACATATCAAAATCAATATAAATCTTTTTTTTCCGATAGCCAATTTTTCACCATATATTTAACCTTATTCATAGAATTACATTGCTTTATAGTGTCAGGTAATAAATTAAATATCTTCGGTATGATATATTCAAACGTTCTCTGTCCGTACTTATTGTTAAATTTCGGAACTATTAACCCGTCGTTACGCGTGAATCTAGTGCTGTATTTATGTTCTAATTTCTCTTTATGCTGCGGGGTAAATATATGTTGAATTATAATTTTGTGCCAAAGTATTGCCTTAACAGGTAAAATTTTGGCACTCTGAAACAGCAACGGTTTATTCTGTCTCTGTTTGAAAATATTAGGGACGACCAATAATTTTACAATTGCGTTTTGTACAACTTGCACTTGTTTCAGATTGGTTATAGAAGTATTTCCCCATATTGTTAATCCATATCTTATAATAGATTCTGCTAGTGACATATAAATTATTTTAAGTGTTTCAATTGATAGGAAAAAATTTAATGTGTACATTCTGCCAGCAATCGATCTGAGTCTTTTACAGGTTTTTTTTATATGTTTGTCCCATTTAAAAAAACAATCTACAGTAACACCAAGATACACGTATTCCGAAACTAATTCTAAGCTTTCACATTTACAATTAGTTGGAATATTTTTATGAATGCAATTAAAATTATGAGATATAATATTAGGATTAAATTGAAATTTGGCATTAGGTGATCTTATATGCATTACTTTGGTTTTTTTAGCATTTATTAATAGTCCTGCATCATGTGACCATTTACAGAGTTGATTAAAGTCAATTTGCATGAGTTCAATTGCAATTTTTAGATCTTTATGTGATATGACCAATGCCGTATCATCTGCGAATACAAAATGTTTCACAAAAGAGAAAAGTTTTTTCATTATGGTTACATAAATTATATATAGTGTAGGTCCTAATATGGAACCTTGTGGAACTCCTGCAGATACATTTTTTGTTTTACTAAAAGTATTATTTATTTTGATACATATTTTTCTATCTGTAAGATAATCTTTAAATAAATTTAACACATTTCCTCTTATTCCAATTTTTTCTAGTGTTTTAAGCAGTTTTTTGGAGTTAATTGTGTCAAAAGCTTTAGAGTTATCAATAAATAAAACAATAACATGTAATTTATTATTCAATTGGTTATTTACGTAATTGGAAAAATCTTGCAGTAGTTTTTCAGTATTTTTTTTTCTTTGGAAACCATATTGACTTGGATCAATGATAGAGAATTTTTCAATATAATTATTTAATTTATTTGATAAAAATTTTTCAAGAATTTTTTCTAATGCTGGTAGAATACTAATAGGCCTATAATTTCCCAGTTCAATGTGTTTTCCACCTTTAAATATTGGTCTAGTAATGCTACATTTAAATTCTTGTGGAATTTTTGATTGATTTATTATCAAATTTATTAAATGAGTAATTATTGGCCCAAGAGTTTTTATATTTCTTTTTAAATCAAACATTCTTATATTGTCAATACCTGTGCTTTTAGAGTTTTTCATTTTTTTAACAATGTTTTCAATATCGGTTATAGTAGCTCTTGGTATATATAAACTGTGAGGTAGTTCTTCCAGTACTATATTAGTAGCTTTGTGATTGCATTTATGTAACATGTTGCTGATGCTATCCGAGAAGTAATTCACAAAATCATTTGACACAGAATCCTCAGTTCTATCTTTTAACATATATCGTGTTATAGTTTGATCACAATCGTTTTTGGGTTTACGTCCTAAAATATTATTTATTTCGTCCCAGGTTTTTTTTGTATCATTAAAACAGTTTTTAAATTTATTATTATAGTAGTTCGTTTTATCTTTATTTATGAGTTTATTGACAAGGTTTCGTGTTTTTTTATATTCTGTTTCATATGTTTTGTTTGTTGGTGTACTTTTCCATTTTTTATAAAGTTTATCCCTTTTATTTATATGACATAATAATTCACTGCTTACCCATTCATTTATTGCATAAGGTCGTGTATTCGGTTTTTGCACTATCGTTTTAGAACTACTCTTGTAAAAATTGTTAAATAAAGATTTTATTTTTTCATATAATGAAATACAATCCCTCTCCTCTATAAGTTTACTCCAGTTATAATCTTTGATATACCGATCAATAACCTTTTGTGAGATGATTTGAATATACTTATTTGAAAAGTCTACCTGACGTTTATGAGATTTTATATTAATAGCAGTGATATAATGATCGGCAATATTATTTTCACAGACGCAAGCTGTTATTTTTTTGCCTCTAAATTTGGCAAATATATGGTCAATACACGTGCGACTAATTTGTCCATTTAATACAGCTTCTCTGGTTACTACATTAATGCATTTAGTTAAATAATGATTAGTAAGTAAGTTTTCATATGAAGTTATGATATAATCTTGGTCATTAAGCAAATTTAAATTTATGTCTCCAAGTAAGATCATATTTTCCTTACTATTAATTGTATCGAGATACGATGATAATTCCGTTAAAAAAGAAGATTTACTCAAATTAGGAGGTCTATAGATAGCTACTATATTAATTTTAGTTTTGTCCTGGAGTATGAGCTTTCCCGTTATATTTTCAAAATGAAGTGATTGGAACGATGTTGGTCTAAATTCAAATTTATTTCTTATATATAATATAATCCCTCCTCCTGACTTATCAGTCCTGCAGTAGTTATATGCATTATATCCGGGAATATTGTATAAACACGTACTTTCAGTTTGAATAGATGTTTCACATAGCATTATAATGTCAATATGCTTCAAACAATTAAGTAAATATATATGCAATATATTCCAATATTTTTGTATAGATCTTATATTTAATTGAATACAAACAAGATTGTCAGACGCATTTATGTTTTGTTTTTTTATCCAATCTTCTAAATTATTTACTGTACTACATTCTATTTCGTTATCATTATCTATATACGAGAAATTATTCTGAGCCATTTAATTCATATTTAAATTTGATGCAACACAATAAGATTGTGATACGAAGTTTGGTTGATTTTATATATTGAAATATTTCTATAAGAAATAACTCTATATCATAATTAAGTGTAAGCTTCAATTTAATAGTTGATATAATTACATACATATTTTTTCTGATATCCGTGTTTATACTTAGCGTAATACAGCAATGATTAATATAAAATATGATAAAGCATTTATTTTTATCAAAGATACCACAATTCTTTTTCAAGTAAAAGCCCTTAGTATAATATAATGATACAAAGTGGTTTTCCATGCTTTTAACCTTACATAATATTGCAAATATTTTATTTTTAGATAAAACAATAAAATTTAATATTATTGTTAGGTTGGTTAAATCCCATACATAAATAAGGAATTTAACACATATTTTTATTATCTGTCCGGTAAACATGAAAAAAGAGCGAAATAGAATAACTTCATTTATGAAACCAATACAATAATTAAAATCTTTTGTAGGTTTCAACCAGTAAGAAATTTTTTTTTTTTTTGTTTTGTTTAACAAGAGAAGTATTTTGAGTATAGATTGAGGAATTTAATGTTAAATATTTAACAATATAAAAGTGGTTGTATCTAGAGCTAATTGGTACAAGTACTTTTTGATAAAGACTTAATAAATATAAAATAAGTATGTTCACATCTAGTGTTATTTTAGAATATTCATGATCTTTTAAGATTTTTATAAAATCTGTTATATTTATGAATGTGAAATATAGTACACAGTGAATATATGCATGATTAAGTAAAGAAAAAAAAGTTATTGAATGTATCGTTATGATATTACTGTTCAAAAAATAATGTAAAATAATAATGTTATTTTTGTTAGTTATTTCGTGATCTTTTATAATTTTTATAACAATATTTAAGTAATAAAATGAATTTTTAATAACAGAATATAACGACGTTTGGAAATCTAGTGTTTTTATACAATGTATTTTTTCTTCAATATAATATAGAAATAGAAATGTATAATGTTTAGCAATAATAACGTAAATTGTATTTATTGAAATGTAGCAAATTCTACGAGAAAATTTCATATGTATTATAATAGCACTATATCTACTTTGAGACAGGTTTAATGTTATTTCTAGTCAATATTCTATTTTTTCTTTTGCTAAAATGCTCATTTTTTTATACACATTGCATTTCGTATTATCGTTTGCAGAATGCCTGATGTCAATATTCCAGTTCATTTTTTTATTTTTGCTATCACAGTTTTTACATTTAGGTTCTTTATCTTTGTTAGCACAATCTTTGTAGGAATGATCACCAGCGCAGTATGTACACGACGGTTTGTCCTTTTCTTTATGAAGACACCTGACAGAAGTATGTCCAAAGCCCAAGCAGTGAAAGCACTGAACCACAGGACGGGCATCCTCTACTTGTATTCTCTGGTACCCCAAATAGATTTTACCGGTAGAAACTAACCATCTTCTTATTTTAGTACTAACTTCTATTATGTAATTAGAAGTGTTATTATATTTGTTTTTCAAGATCTTTTTTAACGTCATCTCAATTTCTGGTTTATCTATCATCACAGCCTTGATATCTTCATTCTGTTCGATAATATCTTGTAAAATATCATCCTTATTATAGTCATTAGCAACGCCCTTAAGTATTATAGTTGGTCTTTTCTTTTTAATTTCTGTAGCACTGATGTCTTTGAACTCGTCCCCAATAGCTTTACTCATTTTTTCCGCATCGTACTTTGTCGAACATTTTATAAGTATTCTATTCTTAGATATCGCATTAACATCAATCACTTTGGCACCAATCTTACTTAAGTTAATTTTCTTCCTGATTTTATTTTGTATATTTTCTGAAGATTCTTCAGCATTGTTCGATGAAACTATTAATTTGTAATCACCTTTCAATATTTTATTTTGGTTTTCAGCTACTTTCCCGTATCCAAATGTTGGTTCAATTATTTTTTCTTTTGCTTCAGATAATTGAATAGTTAAATGTCCCATCCAGTTTAATATAGCACTTGTTTTCGTTGTAATTAGGTGAATTTGTTCCTTATTAAATTTATAAACTTTATCTTGAACACAATTCAGCAAATCATCAATTGCCTCCTTCGCAGAATCCATAAATTGATGTGGGTTCATTTTTTATAAGTTATCGCCTTTTTTCTCAAGTAAAAAAATCACTGTTTTTATTGAGGTTCTAGATTATTTAGGATACACTTTATATTTCGTTGTGTTTCACTGATTATTATTTATTTACTTCACTAGGTATATTGTTGTGTGTTATTGACCTTTTTTCACAAACTATGAAATTTTATATTAATTATATTAATTTTATATAACTATTCACAGAACTGCGAGTAATCACTGATTCTTTGCTTTCGGGTTCCATCGCAAGCAGATATTTTTTTTATATAATTAATTTATTTTAATTTTTAAAAGAAAGACAAATATTCCCGGGCTACGAATAACCCAACAATGTTTGAAAATATCCTACTACCACCACAGAAAGCCGAAAATGTTGCTTGTGTTGTCATGGAGGACTTGGCCAGTCGAGGAATCGAACACGCGACGCTCGGGTGGGACCCAAACGCTATGCCCACTCAACTACTGACCAGAATATAGCGATTTTCGAAAAATAAGAATAAAAAAAATGCTTGAAAGATTTTTCTTAATTGCATTACACATTTATCGACAGCTTTGAAATCATTTTTCGGATTAGTGATATTTTATCAATTAAATTGTATTAAATACTAAACACTTCACTTGGCTAAGCCGGTTACGAGGTTAAATGAATTTTAATATCCTAATATTTATGTTATTTTAAATTGAATCTGAAATTCACGAGATAAGTAGACTGTATTTGAACGTTTCTACTCAAGTGTAGAAGACGACTCTGTCTGCATTTTATTTTTTATTTTAGTTATTTTTCACCATAGCAGGGTAGGCAAGAATATAAAATCAGCTAGACGAGCAACGAGTAGCCAAGTACGCCAGATAGCCATATACGTAACTTGTTTCCTGTTGATATCGATTCGTTAAGTTGTCCGCCCGAGCGTGAGATTTCCTGCCCGTCCCTACTTCATAATACGTTCTGTGTTCATCAGCCGTGAGATATAAGCCGGATAGTACGAGGATTAGGCGCAAATACTCGATCTGCACGCCTCAAGCAACCCGCAAATTCGCGTCCCCGTTAAAAATGTTCAATCGATTACCGCCGCATTAAATATACACGGGCTAAATCGAATGTTTCTTTTTTTTTGTGTCCTTCTACGTTTATGTTCATTCATAATGAGAAAAATAATTTATCCAGTGACGGTAGGTCTTTCCGTCAAAATATAATAGCATAACTAACTAGCGTAATATAACTCTTTAGAATGTTTGAGATCTGAACCTATTATTTTATCTTCAAGGCCATTAACCACCCAGCGACCGAGAATTCATATTTCGTCGAAAGATGTTCTTACGATCGTACAGGGCGGTTCCAATGAGAAAGATTAATTATTCTCCGTACCAGCTTCTTTAAATAATAACTCAATATCGATTTTATTTCATTCAAAATTTGCTTTAATTTATACCTACATTCAAAAATGCTGAAAGGTGTAATGATAAAACTAATAAAATTATTATTACCTTTTGTAATTATTTTTTGATCATAAGTATTTATAATTTTTCAATAATGTCTAGGCGAAATAAGAATGTAAAAAAGTCTTAAATATATTAGTTTGTAAGACCGTAAATAAATAGACAAACTGAAGTATTTTCGTCACAAAACACGTGTGCGGATCTTTTTTAAAATGATCTTATTTAAACTACAATTTAAATTCTGAAACATAGCTTTCCCACAATATTTATCGATTTATTTTACTGCATAATTATATGATTTGGAATGTGTGTTGTATAATACAAAATTTTGTTTGAAAATTTAACAAATCTGCCAACGACCTACGGTAAAACCTTATTGTACTAAAAATAAACATATTTTCTCAAAATTTAAAACATATCTTTAATCGATATAAGAACAGACTTTCTAAATCAATTTATAATTTTTTTTGGAAAAGGGTCAATATCTACGTCTAAAATTTGATTTAAAAATTACATATTTCCGGTTTTTCTGGTTATTACCTCTTAACTACTAGAGGCAGAATACCTGCGTATGCTGCAAAATCACCCTTGGAATCTTGATGCGCGTATTGAAATATCATTTTTCCTAAGTGGAACTATCCAAGTCTATATTACAAATCACGGTAAGCATTCTCAGGATTTATTTGACCATTCAAGCTGACAAGATTGTATAGAAGTTTAGTTCAACTATAATGATCCAACACAACGGTGGATTTGGTTAGTTCAAGAAATTTTGTTTAGGCTGTGGTAAAATGTATTAATTGTTTTTGTGTTTAATTCGTAGAACTCCATTTTAATTTTTAGAAATTTAATTAAAATTAAATTTGATAATGTTATTATCGAGTTCTGCAAGTTTTTTGGTTAGTGTTTTAGTTACAGCTGTTTCGACTTGTAAGGTCATTTTCAAACTGTGGTGAAGCCACGTACGGACGACTTATTTATAAGATTTTAAATGTCAATTTTTGAAGGTGTCTAAGTTGATTTATTACCGGTTAAACCAATTTGTAGAGACACTAATTGAGAGAGTGCTAATGTGGGATTCGGAGTATTTCCCTTTGGTTTGCCTTGCACTAAGTGTAAGGGTTTTCTTAATTGATTTAGAATGACGTTATTGCTGCACTTAAATGAGTCATAGCAATAACGTCATTCTAAATCAATTAAGAAAACCCTTACACTTAGTGCAAGGCAAACCAAAGGGAAATACTCCGAATCCCACATTAGCACTCTCTCAATTAGTGTCTCTACAAATTGGTTTAACCGGTAATAAATCAACTTAGACACCTTCAAAAATTGACATTTAAAATCTTATAAATAAGTCGTCCGTACGTGGCTTCACCACAGTTTGAAAATGACCTTACAAGAAGTCGAAACAGCTGTAACTAAAACACTAACCAAAAAACTTGCAGAACTCGATAATAACATTATCAAATTTAATTTTAATTAAATTTCTAAAAATTGTGGTAAAATGATTGGATGAACAAATAAACAATAGATCCGAAAATAGATTTAAAGGTAATATGCGATGTTTCAAAATAGAAACATCGTATCAAATTGTATTTTTTGATAATGCAGGTTAGTACAACTTTGCTGAACAATTGGGTATGAGCGTGAATTTACTATGTTGGTGAAACAAAAATGAAACGAAATTTCTTTCCAAAATTATAAATAATAACCATGTAGAATCTTTCCTCTTAGCCACAATAAAAATACAAATCTATCCATAATCCTTTCTAGAGAACCAACATAACCTCTTTCCAACCTCTAAGAGTGCGATTATCTCGACTATATGAGTAGGTATAACATTCTTGTGGTGGCAACATTCCGAACATAGGTACTTAGCGATAGCCTCCAGAACTTTACTAAATTTCACGAATCTCTTTTCACTTAACTTAATTTGATTGCTTTTTTGAAATGTTTCTGTTTCATATATTTAAGTACCGTTTTATTCTTACATATTATTGTACACTATTATTACACACTAAGTATTTGTTTTTCTTAATGTTAAACCTTGACTTGGGAGTGACATGTTTTGTATTTGTCGCTTTTTATGTTTAGATAATAGATAATATGACTGAGTGTTTTCAAACATATAAATTTGTTTTTGGGGTGTTATGCCGTGTTGCGCTACCTCCTTCTTTAGCCAACGTTTCAGACAGCGTTGCAGTGTCCTTCATCAGGGCAGATCCGGCAGATGTGTAATTGTTAGTGATGAAATGTGTGCCTATTTACTTGGATAGCGTGCCTGCGTGGTTGAAATGGTTGTAGATTTAAATTGCCTGTTTAAATTGTAATCAGGCATGCTACAATAAGAACTCGTTCCAAAAAACTGTTCCTCGAATCCACTGTCATTCAGTGATCGCTAGTTGCCGGTACAAAGTAAACGAGATAGGCAATGACATAGAAACCGGTTCTAAATAGCCTGTTCCTCGAATTCACTGTCATATAGTGATCGCTAGTCATCGGTACAAAATAGCCGAGATAGGCAGTGGCGTCATAGCCGCGGAGGGGAACAAAAGGGAAAATAAATGACGAAAATACTTTTGGCCGTGAAAATCTAAAAACGTATTCATATAAATTTGTGGTCAATGATAAATGTCCGTAAACTATCACATACTTCACTTTAATACAATATAATAATTACCTATCAAAATGTCTATGAAAATAAAAAATAAAAAATAATTTTTCACTGTAAATTTGGGTTTGTTTGAGGAAATTTGATCATCATCAGGAATTGAGTCGAAGGTTTGTAGGTACCACGACTCCTAAAATACATGAAGATCTACATAAATGATTGAAATAGGACTGATTGTACGTAATTCAATTACAAAAATTAACACTAAAGTCCAAAAATACGCTTTGGCTCTGTCCCTCCACAAAAAATGACAACACAGCTGCCGATTTTTGAACAGGCGCTGTAAAACGCTCATCTAATGGGATGGGCATGTTTTAGGGATGGGACCCACGAATTTACGGGCGGTCGCTAATGGATTAAAGCTAAGAGGGCACTTCGTTATGGTGCCAAGCAAAGTGGCGAAGCAGTGAGGTATGGAGGTCGCGCTGAGCAGAGGACCGCTGTAGCAAGTGGCGATGAAGCGAATGGCGATGACGGGTAGCGATGTAGCGAGGTGGCGAGTGGAGATGTAGCGAGTCATGTTTCCATCGTCAGATTTTATAACAATACCAAATTACGCTGTCAAATTTACAAAACGAACAACTCAGCGAGAAGCACTCGATACGGTTTTCACATTTTTCTCACCGAGGGGTGAAAGTTAAGTTTAAGGGTTTTGCTTTGGGAGATAAGAACAGATTCATGTTGTTTTCTTCTGAACGTGTAGTCGATTATTTCCTTCCCTATTATTTTTATTTTTCAAGAATCTCGCTAATAGAAGGGGGTGATAATTTATGTGACATTTAAAAAAAGCGGGAATAGTGAAGTTAAGATTTGATTTTTAGCATTCAAGACGGAGATAAAGATATTCTTTTTTCAAATGAGTGGCATTGGATCTTAGAATAAAAAATAACATAATAGGATGGGCGAGTTTCGTGATTCAAATATTGACCTAAATTGGACCTGTATTTAAATATCTTTATTTTAAATTTGAGACGGTGGTTTGGGTATAACTGCCTCTAATAAACAACACCCCTGCGATAGGTCATCCCAAGTGGTAAGTTTAGTGACTTGAAGGCTGCCCGGTTCATAGGCTGAGGTTTGGCTAGGTATTAACCCACTGCGTGGTGTGCCAGGTCGGGAGAGAGATTTTGAGAATCGAGGTAGATCTTACCTAGACCACTCCAGCCGGACTCTCTCGACCCATCGCCTTTGACCGCAGTGGGAGGGATGGACTCATACCCCCGTCACTTATGGACATATTAACCTCCAGATTTCTATCCGCCCCTCATACTTTTTCCTTGCTAGAACTTCCAGTCCTTTTATTTCCTAAAAATACCCTCTACATCGAATCCCCAAGATGACATCTGGGGGACTCACAGAGATTTTCTCAGGGACTCCTGTGTTAAGCTCGAGATAGCTTCAGATCACGAAATAAGCTCACATCGCAATTCTTGTTTTTTTTTTTTTTTTAGTGGTACCTTCACCAAGAAAAATATTCCAAAAATAAATATATAAATAGATAAAATGACTAGGCGTAAACGAAAAGTTACAATAAATATAACATAAACAATAAATAAAATTGAAGGTGGCGGAACAGATACTATCTCCATGCGAAATGTGCGAACAATAGAAATCCGGAAAGCGAACACAGCAAAAAATACGTCACGAATAAACGAACCACTAACTACAAGCAATATAATATTCGTCATAATATATATTATCAATCAGAACTAAGTAACATATCAACAGTTTACTGGAATGTGAGATATAAAAAAGCCGACATTACAATGGAGTTGGTCTATTTCTCTAGGGCAATCTGTCTCGTGTTCCTTCACGAGCAAGGAGACATCTCTACACAAGGAAAGAAAACTTATTTTCCACTGTATTTGCTGATTTCACAAACTGGCGGGCACATTCAATAGAGCAAACAAAGGTCCGCAATACTCGTACATTATGTTTCATTTCTTTCTTTTTAGAACGGAAATGGTTTTGTTAGTATTTATGAACGCTTGTTTGGATAATGATTGTATTGTTATAATATTGGCGTTGTTTCATCTATATCATTTTATACCGGTCGGCTTCCGTGGTCGAGGAGCAAGGCTCTCGACTAGCGATTCGGAGGTCGGTTCAAATCCCGCCATGCGCAAGTAGATTTTACTAGATTGTTTTTGTGTTTTCATAATTTTATCATTTAAAATAATATAAGTTATGTTTGTGGAGAAGGCATTCTCAGTGTCACTCTGGTGTAAGACCACCATACAGAATTGAAAAGCCGTATTTGATGAATAGCTAGATACTTTCAAACCTTCCTCTCTGCAAACTTACTGCTCACCTTTCCCATCTCCACTTACCGTCAGCCTCACAATATACTCCATAGTCTGACTGGCACTACCGCACAAGAGTCCCAACTGCTTCCAACCTTCCGGTTGGGAGCAGTACGGCATCTTATGCTTGTATTTATCCTACTAATATTATAAAGGCAAAAGTTTGTATGGATGTATGTATGTTTGTTACTCTTTCACGCAAAAAATACTGAATGGACTTTAAAAATTCTTTTTATATTGGTTAGCTCTGGCGTTATGAAATTATTTACTATACATTTTCTGTCCCTAACAAAATCGAGTTATTGCGAACGTCAAAAGAAAAGCAAAACAAACGGTTGCCGTGGAAACGATATTGGCGCCGTAGTTAATATCTATCTCTAAAAATGAATCGTTGAAATATAAGTACGCACTAAACTTTCGAACAATTGGATAGTTCTTTTTTGTATAAAACTACTGGTGAGCTCTATTGTGGTGAGCATTATGAAATTTGTATAAAAAAATTGCAATAGGTGGCACGCAAGCAGTTTGAGGGAGGGGGAGAGGGGGGAAGGTGGGGGGGGGAGTGGGGAACCTGGGGGGGGGGGAACCTGGGGGGGGAGGTGGAGGGGGCCGAGTGGGAACCCCCCTAATACCATGCCAGCGAAGCCGCAGGAAAAAGCTAGTAATAAATAAATATATAACATACATACATAAAATTTACATATAGGGTGTTAAGGGACGTACTTTACTTACATACTTTAACCGGTGATTCCTGAAATTATTTGGAGTAAAAAAAGGTAAATGAAATTTTGTATCTCCAGTGACATTTTTGATGTTTTTGTTCGTATGTTTCATGATTTCATCGAATTCTTTGTATTTTAACTTGAGTTCGTCATGCATTTTCACAAAGATACCTAATTTCGATTAATTTTAACAATTGGAGAAAAATACAGTTTGACTTTATGCTCGGCTTCCTGGGTCAAATAATAGGACAGTGGTAACCAGAAACCAGATTGACTGTTTAAAATAAACGGAAGGCGTAATATATTAAAACGTCGAAGAAAGCCGTCTATTTGCGCCGAAAATTCTGACAAAATTAAGCTATTTGCAGTACACTTTGTGGCACAGTGTAAAGAAGGGAAATCAATTCGGCCCCCGGGCGCCGCGCGTCGGCTTCCCGGGTAAAAAGTTTCAATTGTGTGGTTTGCACGTCAGTCTGGTAAATAAGGGTTGGGTGTTGGCGCTGGCAAAACTTTAGCAACGGCGCGGCGCGGGCGCGGGCGTCTGTTAAGGGAGAAAATAGACCGACCCGCAAAACGGCCCATTTATTATTCAATGTTTGGATAATTGATTGTGTCTTGTGTAATTTGGTTACTCGAACAACTTCCTAGGTACGAGTTCCAGATCAATAAACTTATTTGGGCAATTGCTTTTGCACGTGAAAAAACCCGAATCACCTTTTATAAACTGAAAACTAAGAATAAAAATTATACAATAATCTTACCATATAAACATGAAGGTTTCTTTGTTTGTCCCTCATGCGCTTCTAAACCATTCATCATATTGCGATGAAACCTTGGCGATTTGATGTGCGCGTTCCCGCAATGGTTTCTATATGCACTGGTGAACTCTGTAATAATTTATATTAAAAAATTGCAATAGGTGGCACGCGAGTTGTTTGAAAAATGAGTGTATTTCTTGTGGTTTGACGGCTGGCATAATCCAGGGGTAAGGCTCTTGACTCGCAATCGAAGGTCGCGGGATCGAATCCCGACGTGACAAATAAATTTTATTTGATTAATTTGTGTTATTTCACAGTTTATTCACTTAAAATAATATATAGTATATTTGCGGCACGTTCCAGAGTGGAAGATACTCTCAGTATCGCCCTGGTGTTAGACCACCATTCAGAATTGAAAAGTTGCTTGAAATGGCATTAGCCGTGTTTGGTGACTTCTGCCGGGCACTTCCCCGTCTTCTTCTTCCCTATCTCCTTCCCCTCCCCACTACCTTCAGCCTCACAACATACCCCAATTGGGGATGCCGTAGTCTCACTGGCTTCAGACGGGAGCAGTTGGAACTCTTATGCGGTATTCATATAAAAAAGGGGAAGGGAAGCTGGGAGGGGCGGAGGGAAATGAAAGGGGGAAAAGCAGGAGGGGGGGTTCGAGGGAGGAGGGCGGCGGGGAAAGTTGAAAATAAATGCGAGGAGGGAGGGGAGTTCGCGGGTCGGGTGGAAGAGGAAAAGGGGAGGGGAAAAGGCGATGAGGGTGCAGCGGGAACGCAGGAGGCAAAGAGGGGGGGGAGGGGAACGGGAACGAATGGGAAAGGACACGCAGGAAGAAACAATATCTTTATATAAGAGGCATTTAACGCATGCCAGGAACTCGCTAGTAAATAATAAATATCACTTCAGAAGAAGGTAATAAATAAATCTAACCGAAAATATGAATAAGTTCAAGACAGAAAAATAAAAAGGTAAGTCTAAACCGGGACTCGAACCCAAAATGTCTCGTCTTACGCGGCAAGCGCCTCTAACAAATCGTTTATCTGAGACACAATTTTTTGGTTACAAACCAGTACTTTGAACATTTATGATCATTTAATAAAGGTAGCAACCAAAAAATATGGAAAAAAATAGCCAAAGATTATATACTTTATTCTGAATTTGACATATGAGATTGACAAAAATGACTTAAAAATAGGAGGTCTCAATGGCCGAGTAGGTTGAGGCGTTGTCTATTATATTGATGGGAATAACATTCAAAAGTAATTATAAACGATAATTATTCTAATTTAAATAATAAATACGCTTCTTTACGGAAGTTACAAATCTGAACACTTATTTTTACAGACATGAATTTATTTCATCTTAACTTCAACAGTAGCTGGTAACTTTTTTAGTGCAAAATAAAAAATATTTTCGAAAGGTATTTTTTAGATAAGGGATCTTTTACCAAAATATAAATGCGAAATTGATATCATAACCATCATCAAAAATGCTTTTTTCGACTTTGTGTAACTCTGACTGTGTAAATCTGGATCAATAAATTCCGATTAGTTTTCTATTTAATTGTTATTTACAAAATTGTTACTGATTATGTGAGATCATATCAGACAAGCGATATAGTATCTACCAAAGTACATTATTTAACAGTTTTTTTTATTGTCATTTTAAATATTCGAACTGATTCAGACATGCGATAAAATACCTATTACCTATTGCATGATAATTGATATTCTACATTTGAGGCGCTCAGCGGAAGAGTGGCCCAACCCACAAAAAATTGTAATCAACTAAAACATCGTATTGCTATATATTTTTGTCATATCTATGGAGCTACAGTGGTCTAATTTTAGTTTTCATTGAGATTTTATCGCCGATTACGAATTTTTGTGGGTCGAACCTTTCTTCCGCCGATCGCCTCATTTCTAATATGTTAGTGCGCCCCACATTTAGTGCGCCCCACGGTTGAATTTGGCAGCCACCTCTGGTCTGGAGCTCCAAAATACCTGAAAAATACCCTCGACTCTGTGCAGAAACGGGCGGTCCGTTTGATAGATTCTCCCATCTTAACAGACGGATTGCAATCTTTAGAGCACAGGCGTCGGGTGGGAATGCTATCCTTGTTCTACCGGTATTACAATGGAAGATGCTCCGAAGAACTAGCATCATTGATCCCTTCGGCACCGGTGCATAGTCGGGAAACACGCCAAACGCGTGCCCAACATTTGTGCACAGTTGACATTTGTCACATGAGAACGGGTCGTTTCTTCGACTCGTTCTTGTGTTCAACAGCTCGGCTGTGGAATGATTTGCCGGCCTCTGTGTTTCCTCCTTCCTACAACATGGGTCTCTTCAAGACCAATGTTCATTCCTTCCTCTCCTCAAAAAGACCCTCCACACAGCATCCCAGATGACATAAGCCCTGAGGGAAATTATTTTCCTCAGGGCCTCCTGTGTGGAGTTAATGTAAAAAAAAATGTATTTCTTTGATTTAAATTTGTCAGGATTAATCTTGAAATGTAAGTCAGATTTCCTAATTTACAAGGGTCTGCGCTTTTTTAGGTAACATGCAAATATTATCAGTCCAATATTTTTAAATTACCAGTCGTATAATTAAGCTCCAGATTTTAATTTAATTAAGTAGATATTACATTATTATTATATTATTTTATGTTCCCGTTCTAAATAACAAATAGGTAAACATGACGAAATAAAAATTCTAAACACAATTCCCAGAAATATTATCTATATAAATATAAATCTTATTGTGAGCTTTTAAAACGCCTAATATTTGACAAGTTTGTTTACTCGACGAATAATTCTGAGAAATTTAATTCGCACCGTGTTTTAATTCCGAAGTTTGCTTTTCTCCTTTGAAGAGACGAGAAATGTTCTCGCTGATATTTTAATTAAATGCGAATCTGGCTTATATCAATATACATCGTAGAGGAACACGAAACAGACTTAATAACAATTAATGCCGTCTGAATATGATTGTCACAGTAATTACAAATCTGAATTCGCGGGCTAAGAATCATTTGCCCAGATGTTGGGCAGAAAAAATATCTGGAGTGTTATATTTAATTGCAAAGTATGTGCTTTTGATTATAAAATACTTCATATTGTATTACCAAACGCATGATTTAAAATTAATACATCGTAATATACAAGATTGATAGATTTCACCACAGATTGGCATTATATTATCTTGAAATATCTTCTTCTGCGAAAGGTTAACTCCACGATGCGGCACTTCTGGGCTAATCAACTTTTCAGTTCGGTATAGAACACTTGGTCCTATTTATTTTTTTCACTTGACATCGTCACATTTAACATCGTCATCGTTCAGACATCGTTCCATTTGATATTGGCACCATAAGATATTGTCATGAATCTGAGATCCGTATCAGAGGTGCAGAATAGTTTGATGTTTAATGGGTACACGTTATTGACGGCAGATTTACCGCCTTTCATCGTTTGGTTAATTATTATTGTTAAGCGTTGTCTCTAACGGCTTAATCGTCAGCTGTATCACCGAAGAGAAATCGTCATGGAAAAGGGGATGTTTAATTTAAAAAAAAACTTATCTCGTGATGATGCCAAATGTGACGATCGGTGGAATATCAAGCACTTATGACGGGTTGTTTAAAAAAATGAACAATTCATCAAATATTTGAAGTAAATTTTTCACTTTATGTGTAAGTTCTATTCAAGTGCTGTTATTATATCATTACAGGCCAGTTGCTACATAAAACTTAAATAATCACATAACTTGAATAGGACTTTCACAGAACGTAGAAATTAACATTATTTTTTTGATGAATTTTTAAATCCCATCCTAAGTAATAAAAATATTAGAAAACGTAGTTCAGAGGTAAGCAGATTTTTTATAAGCCTTGATTTCAAAAAAACAATACAACACGTCACATCGGAACGATCGGTAAGGCCAGAAACCATAACAAACTTTTTAAACGTTTTGCGACGGCTCTATTGAAAACTAAAATTAATTACCTACCCTTCTTTCAGCCGCGCCGTGAACTTAAGTCCTGTAAACGCTAACAGCATAATGCTAAACAACCATTAGAGCCACAGCTAGTAGCTAGACAGTTCTAGTATCTTTTGAGCGAATAACTTGTGCCAAATTAAGCGAAACTAAGCGTATTAAGCCAGCCTGACTTGGAAACTTACAAAAATATTACTCTAAACAGGAATTATTCCTCTCACATCTGGTCGTTAGCGGAGGCAGCCGGTAGAGAATGCTCCTGCAAATCAAACCGAGGTTAACGATGGCAGGCATCTCAAGTGTCACGATGAGTTAAAAGACGAAGGAGTTCCTATAAGTGTAGCTTCTGTAGGTAGCTACAATATGTGGGTTTGACGGAGTTGAGAGAAAAGGCACAATAATGGGCTACTCTCCAAATCTATACATATTAAATAGTCACACAAATATTGCAAACATTAGGAATTAAGCATTTTGAGACTTACCAAAAAGGGTGGTTTAAGTTTTAGACAACTGATAAACAACTTTTAATTTACGGTAAGTGGTTGTTTATCAGATGTGTAAAAGGGGATTTTATTTTAGCATTCAATGAATCGCTACAGCAGTCTTACTTTTAATCTCCCTCTTTGTAAGATCAACTCCAAGCAGAACTCATTTATCTACAGATCTACAGATCCACAATTCATTTTATTTAAATTATTACCACATTGAAATTTTCAACTCGACTTAACGTGACATAAAACGAAAACTCACTAAGCAACATGACTCAAACTAGAAAGTTAAATCCCTATATATTCCAGTACTTAGCCGCTTAATCTTAATCCTATGTTCCTCCTCCCCTCTCTCCTTTCATATATTGTAACTAAAAAATAAATTAATTACGAAAACATCCTTAGAACGTCACATTTTATCATTCACTGTCATCAGTGGAAAGTTCATAATTGGCATAATTAACTATTTTACTATTGTATTATTGTGTAATCTCAGTTTTGCTGTCAACTTTCCCTAAAATAAATAAAATAATACATATAAAATAAAGGTTTTTTGAATATTTCTGAATAACGAATAAACATTCGCAGGAATGAGTAAGTAAGAATATGAGTAAATAGCTGAAAGGTTATTTCAGGTTAATATGAAATATACAAATTAAAAATGTTTTATTAAAATCAGCTAAGATGTTTTTCAATTCCAACAAGCAAACTTATGAGATGTTAAAACGATATTATATGTATATTGTACATGAATAATGGGTCATACTTCTTTTTAACCTACCTAAATTTTACCACTCTGTTACATTCCCCACCCCTCCGTCACATTTGTATTTACTATAAATGAATTCTCTCTGGATCTCAGAGGAGAAATTGTAGCAAGGGGGAAGAAGGCCTAAAATCGGGGGTGACAAACACGAGCTGCGTGTATACCTATTTCGAATGACAACCCACGTGACAGAGTACCTATCTTCGACATAAAAGTTGTAGGAGACAAGTTTTTGAGATTTTTATAAATATTTTATTAAATATCATGTAAAATAATAATCGCTGTTACTTGATAGGTTTGAAGTTGGAGTTTAAAAAGTTTTATTTTTACGTCGTCATATCATTTTTTGTAACATTATAGATTGTACGCAGGTCGAGGTGGCAGGAGACAACTGTGATTTGTATGAAATACACTTCTGTCACGAGTATTTACAACTCTGTCGCGTATTTTTTTATTACAAAAATATTTAAAAAAAAAATTTTAAACGCTCACAGTCGTTACGTCTTTAGTCTTTAAAGTAATTGTAAAATAATAATATTGGTTATTCTGTTGAATTTTTCTCCAATCTCTGGTGGAGATAACTTTATGTAGGTCAAAAAGAAAAACAACCCTAATACCTTCCTCTGAAGAACTGTTAGTTTCCCATAGTAAATGTCATAGGTGACAATTGAATATCGCTTTATGTACGAATTAAATCAATACGTGAAACGCTGCGATCGTAAGAAGGCGTAAGTAAAAAAAATGTTAGTAAAGATTTCATTAGTTTCGATATGATTTGGCGTGAAGTAAATACCATGGAGTACCGTCTCTGCCGTATATTATACGAGTAGTGGAATGGCTAGTATAATTTTCAAAGACGTTGTCCTTCTTTTAATTTCGTATGAAGTCGGGTCAATGTGTCCATTAGAGGGGACTCCACCACTTTCCCAACGGCGTTATAAGGAAACATACGGTTTCCTCCTTCACCGCACACGTCAAGACTCTACTTTTTTTTTGAACGAAGCTACATTTATTTGAACGACTCTAGACTCTCCAATGTCCATGCATACGGGGTTAGTAATCAGTATGCAAGTACTTACATTAACATTACACAAAAGATAAATAGAAGTAGCAGCCCATGGAATAATTCTTCTGAAATAGGTAACATCAAAAAGAGAAAATAGTGTTAGTAAAAGAAAAAGAAAAATAAAAATAACGGCTATGACCAGTCGAAGAAACCTCCTGTAAATAAAAAAAAATAAGTAATATAGAAAAAAACAGTTATGTGATTATGTTATAATATAAGTAATTACTATAATAGTGGAAAGAAAATAAAATATATAAAAAGAAAAGCCAGAGAAAGTATTCCATAGACCACCAGGCAGTCCCAATGAGAATGCGTCTGCGGTCAATGTGTCTGCGGTGCAAGGCGATGGATCGAAAGAGTCCGGCTAGAGAGGTCTAGGTTAGGTATCCCTCAACCAGTCTCTCCCGATCCGGCCCGCCACGCAGTAGGTGGGACCACCAGCACCCCTAAGTTACGAAGTTGCTAAGTCACCAAAAGTAGAGAACCACTTGAGGTGATCTACGGCGGAGGTGTTGGTTATCCAATAAACAGTTCCCGTGGCGGCGATATTCACACCCTTCTCTCAAATTGAATAAGGACTAACCAGCTTGGTAAATTAAAATAAATGAATAGTTGAAAACCAAATGCTTTTAGTTTTATTTTAATGTATGTCAAATTGCCTTGTATGAAAACAAAATAAAAGTAGTTAATTTCAGAGATAGCTACTATTATATAAATAAAAACAATAAATTTGAACTTGTGTTTCGGTTCGGTTTTATTATTTCATTTAGAATTCCTACCTCTGATCAGCAGGCAAAGGCAAGTATTTACAAAGACGTCAAAGAAAGGCATTAATATGTAACGGCACTGAGTACGTTTACTAGGAATCCCTTTTGTAGATCAGAGGAAAAATATGCAATAAATATTGAAGGGTCCCGAAGTCTTTGATATTTTTTTGTTCGACGTTTCTAGTGGATGCTTTGATATCTAGAACAATAGGGACGGATTTGTCTCTGTAACCGAATCGGTTGAAAAATACTGCAAATATTAAACTAAAATACCAAACAGGTATGTAGATACGTAACATTTTAAGGGTTTCGGATGAACATCATTGCCAATTCGGACAAATTTCCAGAAAAATATGTTTATTATTTTGATGGGGGGAGAAATTTAATACACGCATTTTGGAAACATGAGAAAATCATGAACATGATGAACAAATGAAATTTGAAAAAGGCAGTTTTTTTTTTAAATTTTTGTAGTGCGATGAAAGATTGATATTAAATACTAATAAGTTAGTGAACATCATCCCTTTTGTTGTTTTTTAATTTATAAAAAACGGAGTATGCAGTTCACACTCGGTAGAAGTAAAACCTACAGAAAACTAATGTTGACAAGAGCGGGGAGGCTACGAAGCACCACACAAAGAGGAGAGGCGGGTATGGGTACCGCCGCCTCGGGAACCATTTATTGGACAACCAACACCCCCGCCACAGGTCACCCTAAGTGGTTCGCTACGTTTGGTGACTTAGCAGGGGTGCCCGGGTTCATGGTATGAGGTTTGTCTATGGGTGGCGGATACGTTTGCCCAACCACTGCGTGGCGGGTCGGAGGAGACCATGCTGGATCGGAGGAGACTGATTGAGGGAGCGTTTTGACCTCTACAGCCGGATTCTCCCGACCCTTCGCCTTGCACCGCAGTGTGAGGAATAGATTCATACATCCGTCACTCCTGACTACACTGACTCCCAGATTCCTACCCACCCCTCATGCCTTTTTCCTTCCATTATCTTCTTCTCCTTCCTTTCCCTTAAAAAACCCTCTACACAGCATCCTCAAAGATGACATAGGCCCCTAGGGAAATTGTTTTCCTCGGTGCCTCCTGTGTGAAGCTAATTTAAAAAAGGGCGATTTTTCTATCTTTCTACCTTGCGGGCTAAATCCCATTAATGTATGTATGTCTTTGTCTCTCTCTAGTGTCGCTATTTTTCATTTCATCGAATTTCAAATCACAACGGTACTAAAGAAGTTTTCACTTCAAAATAAATAAAATCAATAAACAACAGCCCTGTGAGAATTTTTGTTAAAAATATTTTATCATGTTTTTACAAAAGTTATATTATAAATTATAAAGAAGCATCTGTTGATTTTGTTCAGTTAGAACAGCGGTCGGCAACACGCGGCCCGTGAATGTTTTGTATAAATATCAAAATAATTTACTTTCTTCTTTCTAAATTGGTAAGTGTAACAACTGACGGAGACAGGAACATGAGTGGACAAAATAAGGATTTGGTAGGTAGAATTAAAACGAAACTGGCAGTGATAGTCACGAGAATCCATAACCAAATACAAATATTTTAAAAAACTACAGGCCACCTCAGAACAGGAAATCCTAGTGAGGAGGTCTGTGAAAAAAAAAGAATCTTTACTTATACTTTATATTATACTTATATGTACAAACCTTGCTATTGAAACTAATAATAAATAAAAAAAATAAATAAAAAAATAGGATGCGACTATGCGAATGTACGACTTCAAGGTAAAAACAAACTAATCTCTGATATGCACACAGACTTAAAGGCATTCCAAACGAAAAAAAAACTCTTTATAAAATATTTTGCTGAAAAAAAGTTAGATCATTTTCCGAATTGTAAAAAGGCTATCGAGGAAGCTGGAATTAATTTTCATAAGAAAAATGATATGAAGGATATTTTAATACAACTGCAAACTCAATTCAGCGATAGATTTGGTGATTTTGAGAAAGTTTCAAGAAAACTGAAAATTTTTGCAAACCCTTTTTCGTGTGATATTGAGGATGTACCGAGTCATTTTTTTTTTTTAAACTTTATTTATTCCCATTTCTTTGTATATAAAATGTATAATAGCAAATAGTATATAATAACATAATGTATAATAACAAATAGTATGAACAAGAAATGAAAGCCCACTAAGGCACTGCCTGACTGTGGGTAATATTAAAACAAAATACTATATATCCAAGTACCCAAAGTATAAAATAGACTTAAAAAACATATAAAATATAAAGATAGTATAAAAAGTTAGTATTACATAGGTAGAAAAAGTGAAAAAGGTTTTTTTTCAGCTATTATAAAAATATGGAGAAAAACATACAATTTTTTTTTTTTTAGTTATTATAAAAAAATAAACAGAAAACATTTACAAATGAACGTGATTGATTTCCAATCTAATGATGTTCTCAAAAACTCTTTCTATGAAATCAATGATCTTGTTAAATTTTATGGGAGCTTGCCTTCTGATTTTAAGGAATTGAAAAGGATTGCTTAGCAGTTCATTACAATTTTTGGTAGCACTTATTTATGCGAACAAACTTTTTCAATTGTCAGTTATAGAAAAAATAAATATGCTTCTCGTCTCACAGATGAGCATTCGAGAGCCATTCTACGAATTGCAACTACAAATATGACAGCTTACATACAAGAAATAGCCTCCCAAATGCAACCTTAGATATCACACTGAAATTTGTATAAAATCAGTTACCTATTTAGTTACTTTGTAGTTTTCATTAAATTTCTGAATGATTTACGGTGGTTATTTTTCTTGCTATAAAGCCCAAGTATGTAAACATGATGTAAGTATTACGTGTACGAATTAAATTCAAAAGTGTGTTTTAAGAGTTTTTCTTAGCATTTTCATTTTTTTTATGGGATATGACCAATAATTATATGTAGGTATATTGGGCTTCTATGGTTAATATCACAAGTGCGGCCCGCGTTTAGATTATTTTGCCAACTTGTGGCCCTTTCCAGCCAAAAGGTTGCCGACCCCTGAGTTAGAAGAATCATCTGCAATAGCGTGTTATGATTTATGTCCTAACCATAAACAAACGATTCTGCTTCATTAAGCCGTTAATAATAAAATCACTACTTTTGTCGTTACAAATTATTAACAGTTTATTGTATTGCTTGTCATGTTCGAGCGGTATAGCAGATGTCATTTTGATTTTCGAATAATAACAATATATATACATTTAACCTCCTGGTAGTTTTGTTATGCTGTGTGTACAATTGCGATCGTAAGCGCGAGCCGAGCCATGCATTATGGGAAAGGAACGAAGCAATAGTAAATGGCGCGAAACGCCATGACAGTCAGTTACACACAGCTTGTGGTTGCTTCGTTCCTTTCCCATAATTCGTGGTTTCCCATGGTCATTGTATGACATATAATCAATTTGAGAGGCGGGTACGGGTACCGTCGCCCAGGGAACCATTTATTGGAGATCCAACACCTCTGTCTTAGGTCTCCCTAAGTAGTTCGCTACGTATGGTTGCGTGCCCGGGTTTTTTTTTATTTATTTATCTATCTATATAAATTATATTTACATTGGATTTTATGATGCCTATCTCACTAGGAAATACCTATGTCGAGACAGGGTTCATGGGGTGAGATTTGTCCGGGTCTTGGCGGCGAATGCTTCTGCCCACCAGCTGGATGGCATACCCGGGAGAGAATGGTTGAGGGAGTCCCTTTGACTTCTCCAGCGCCAACTCTCTCGGAACATCGCATTGCACCGCAGTGGGAGGTATGGATTCATACGTCCGTCACTCCTTGGCACACTGATACCCAGATTCCTACCCACCCCTAATACCCTTTTCCTTCCCAGAACTTCTTCTCCTTTCTTTCACGCTGAATCCGCGAAACTCCAAGCACTTAACACGGCTATGGAGGCGAACCTAGCAGTCAGCAATGGAGAACTGTTACCTACCCTGACGTATTGAAGCGACGCATGGAACTGGCTTAGAAAGGATGTTAACAGACTGAATGCTGTAGAAATGAGGTCACTGAAGCGTACATGTGGTAAAAACATGTATGATCGTTTGAAAAATGTGGAGATTCGCGAAGAATAAAAGGCTGATGTAAGCAAATGGTTAAGAATAAGAAAAGGATGCTTAAAACAAATAAATGAGGGGAATGAAATAAACTAAATCTGACTCACTAATGATTTTTAATGTTTACTAAGGTAAGCGCATATCTAATTATTTTTTTGATAGGCGGTGATCCTTAGGCAAATTATTTATAAATACTAACAGACTCACAACTCCTACAATAATCATCATAATATCTAGTTATTCAATCTGGGAGGCGGGAATGGGTACCGCCGCCTCGGGAACATTCATTGGATAACCAACACCTATGCTATAGATCACCCCAAGTGGTTCAGTACGTTTGATGATTTAGCAGGGGTGCCCGGGTTCATGTTTGTCTAGGTCTTGGAGGTGGATGACCAGGACACGCTGAACCCCAGATTCCTACCCACCCCTTAAACCCTTTTCCTTCCCAGAACTCGCCTCTCCTTCCTTTTCTTAAAAAAACCCTCCATACATGACATAGACCCTGAAGTAAATCATTTTCCTCAGGGCCTCCTGTGTGGAGCACATGTAAAAAAAAAATTTAAACAAAAATGTGCCTGGGAAGGGTTATATGCACTTAGTGTGTTATTTGCGATTTCGCTACGACAAGAATATCAAAAGAAGGAACACTCTTATACATTGAGTTTATCATAATATTTCATAACCACAGTCATTTAGGACAGAGTTCTTTCACCCAATAAATGATGGCGTAATACTTCAGTAAAATTCCAAGAATGTATTATTCGAATTCCTCAAGGGATATTCCTTGTATATTCGGAATAATCCCCTTTTAATCACTTCACGGTAGAATGGTTCATTTGGCGCTCAGATGATGAGAGATGTGTTGTGGTTTTTTCTGTCCCAGCATCTCCTCAACGGAATGGTGTTATTAATAATGTCAAATATTGTTTACTTCGCGACAAAAGGAAAATAATTCATTACTACTACATAATATGTAACGAAAACGTGATTTAATATGAAGAGAGTATTGGTTCAACGATTTATTGGTCCTCGTTCTATCTCCTTTTATGGTAAGATGTAATACGAGGGCTGTCCGTAAAATAAGGTCTCCAAGGTGCTGCGGTTGCGAGGAACAATTTACGCGAGATCCGGCTACACTGGCGTGTAGCCTGGTAGATAAATAATAAATAATCTACGCTAAATCTCCACCACGCTTCACTCTCTGCGACACTTAGTCTCGGCGTGGTAGCCGTTCGCGATGGAGCTTCCGCTCGCCGCACCCGCCAGGTGTGAATTACGCTTTATAATTAGTTTTTTTGTGCAAAGAACAAAACCCCGGTAGAAATTCATTCTCAGCTACTTGAAGTGTACGTAAAACAGTATATGAGTGCGAAAAGGTGGTCAAATGGTGCAGAGAATTTAAAATCATCCCGGACGGCCATCGGTTTCAGACGAAAAAATTGCCAGAGTGGAAAAAATAATGATTGCAGATCGACGGGTGACGGTTCGGGAGCTCTATGATATGATTCCTTATGTCAGTGAGACCACTATTGACAAGATTTTGACAAAAAATTTTGGAGAACATGAAGTCTGCCCGAGTGGATCCCAAAATGCTCACCGAAGGTCACAAACAACAACGAGTTAAAGCAGCCCGCGAATTCCTTACGTGCTACGACATCGATGGCGAAAAATTCTTGGACTAAATTGTGACTGGGGACGAGACCGGGATACACTACACGACACCTGAGACAAAGGAACGATCCCAGTGGCATCATTCAGATTCGCCAAATCAAAGTTTAAAAACGAAATACAGAGTGTAACTCGCACCTGGCGGGTGCGGCGAGTGGAAGCTCCATCGGTAACGACTGACATAGATGGTGTAACGAGGTGGGTATTTGGCAAGGAGAGAGTATAAACTATGGAGTTCCACAAGGATCAATAATGGGGCCACTTTTGTTCCAAATATACATAAATGACATCTGTCAGCTAAAACTACATAGTGAAATTTTCTTATACGCAGATGATACGGCAATATTTTACTTCGGCAAAAACTTAGAAAGTCTTTTAGAACAATCTCAAATGGATCTTAATGTAGTAAACGATTGGCTAATAAAAAATATATTAACAATAAATATTAATAAAACCGGTTACATGATCTTAAGCTCACCTAAAAGAATAATACCATCGCATAAACCATTACAAATAGAAGAAAGAGACCTACATATTCTAGATAGCGAAAAATACCTGGGCTTATATATTTATAAACATCTGAAATTTAAACAACATGCAGAAAAACTAAAAACAAAAATCATCCCATTAATTGGCGTATTTGGTAGAATTACTCATCGCCTACCAACAGAGGTAAAGAGAGGCTACACCCAGGTCCCACCTAAATTATTTAATAGAAATATGGGGAAATACATTACGTACTTAAACGACTTACAAATAATACAGAACAAAGTTATTAAAAAAACTCTTCAACTATAACCCAGACACTCCCACAAAAAACTATACCAGGAAATGAATCTTTTGAAAATAAGAACACTGTACGAATATAACATACGTCTTTTAATCTACAAAATACAAAATGGACTTAAACACACAAACACAACATTTATAAAAACATCACAACTACACGAACATTATACTAGACAACACAATAAATTGTATACAAATACTGTCAAGACTGAAAGTGGCAGGAAAAGTATTGGCCACGCGGGAGTTCACATATATAATCTCCTTCGAGATAACCTTAAAGCGGAAAAGAATATAAAAGCATTTAAAAAAAACTATTTAAACTTAAGATGTTGGAACAAAATTAAAAATATTACTACTATACTTGTACTACTATACTACATATATATGCTCTGTACTTAAGTTAAGAAAGCGAAATATTATATTTCTTTTAACTTAATAATAAAAAAAAATTAAGAAAGAAGAAACCAGGCTACACGCAAGTGTTGCAGGATTGCGCGTAAAATCGTTCCTCGCGACCGCAGAACCTTGGAGACCTCATTTTATGGACAGCCCTCGTATTATATTAAAAAAAAGATTTAGAAAGTGAAAACGCTAAGCTTTCTCTTTGCAATCAAAATTTTATGATTTGATGTTTTAATGTCTTATACCTTTAGGTGTCCTCACCTAAGAGTTACCCAGATATTTATCTAGTTATAAATCCAATTAAAAAATCAGTCAGTTAACTATGTAACAATTTGTAGACATTTCGTGTTGAAGAGTTTTATTCAAAATGTACATAATTTTACTTATTTATTTTCCACCAGTTTCGAGACACATCCGTGTCATTCACTAGCGTTCTTATAACTTATTTTAAAATTATACCAGAATCTAAGTTTTACCATTAATTTATTAAACCATAAAATTTTATTAGTTGAGGGTAACGAGAGGAAATAAACATTATGTTTTTTTAGTTTTGTATAAAGCGGTAAATATAAAATATAAAACTTAAACCATTATTTATTATTTCTTGATTCTTAAATATAACCCCCATTTATCAATGATAAAATAAACGTATTTACGCGGCAAATACAAGTTTTAAAAAGCATTTGATTTGTTCGTTTAAAGAAAAGGCAGTTTAAATAAGAACCTACGTAAAACCTCTAAATGAGGATTCCCTAAAGTTTGAACATAATTCACGAGAATACAGACAGGCTCCACGATTTTTCAGCGTCAATTGTTCTTTCGAATTTTCCCAAACAAAATGCTTTAAAAAACCGGCGAGCGGGCTGAAGAAGGATATTCCAAAGCTTTAGAACTTTCAAAACCAGATGCGCCCCTGTTGACCTCATTCTGTAGCTACCTTCCCACGGAGGTTCTGCTACGGTGCTGCGCCCCCCTACGCCGTGCGCCCGGTGCCTTCCAAGGCACTGCCTATGCCATAACAGAATTTCTAAAATAGCTAAATGCATTGGAGGGCGATTTTGCGTGTGTATGGACGTGCACGTGAGTTCAAATTAATAATAATCATTTGGATAATTTAAATAAATTGTAAAGAGACGAATAAGTTTAATTTAATAAATAATATCTGTATAGTGGTAGATACTTACAGTTTCGTCCTGGTGGAAGACCACTATTCAGAATCTGGAGTGAAACGTTGCTTGAAAAGTCTATAGTTGCATTTATTGACCATATCTCATTAGCCAGCTACTTCTTCTTCCCCACCTCCCTCTTTCCCACTTTTTCCCATCCCTACTACATTCGGCCTTAGATAATGCTCCAAAGGGGGGTGCCTTAGTCTCACTTGTGCGGTAATCACAGAAAAGAGCAATTAAAAACGTTGCTTCCTGGTCGATAATATTCGGCAATTTTTTAATGAGATTAAATTAAGACTTTTTGTAGACCATTTATTTTTATTTTTTTAAATGATCTGGAGATCTGAAAACTGATCGAAATAGGTTCACTTTATTTGTCCCTCTCACCTAAACTTTTGTTATGGAAACCGACTATGGCAGTGTTCTTGACTATAAGGAAAAAATGCGGCTTCCAATATCTGGAAAATATCTGATGTGAGACAAATTGCCAACCCGATTATTTAACTGATAAACAGGGGAAGATTGATGGAAGAACTTCTTATTGAGTGAATGAGTGGATACGGGATTCAGATACAGCAAAATAGTTTACTTTGGTTATACAATCTCCCAAAGAAGAAAAATAAGTACCTGGATACACCTTTTGGCTTATTTCAATAAATTGGAAGTTCGTACTTACATACAGCTCGTAATGAAGAAGAAAAAACTTTTAAAAAAGAGAAAAAAACGGTAGTCCAAAAAAGTTTCAGAGACATGCTTGCATTATCGAGAAACCCCGCCAAGGAAGTGGCAATTCTAATGACGGAAACACTACAATATTATTTGTTAACTATTCATGTAGCGCAAATATAACTAGTGTGAAAGAGGAACACATCATGAGATTTTTTCATAATTTAACAAACCATGGCTAGTGGAAAACCTATAGACTCGAAAAAATTCGCAGAATACGCAAGCGCAACAGCTGAATATTGTGTACAGAAGTATGGATGGTACTATATATATATACCTGCTTCTGTACATAAGGTACTAACCCATGGAGAGAACATCATAAAATACTATTTTTTGTTACCATTTGGACAACTTTCAGAGGATGCCCAAGAAGCAAGAAACAAGGATTATAAATTTGTTCGCCTTCACCATGCTAGCAAATGATCACGATCATCAACAAATGAAGACGTAATGCACACTCTCGTGCACAGTTCTGATTCATATTGCCAGCAAAGTTCTGTAATTATTAGATGAAGCTTCAGCATTTTTGTTAAATTTTGAGAACGAATCAGAAGATTAATGATAGACTAATATAATGGATTGTGTGCAGTTTCATCATTGTGAACTTATGTAAGATTTTTAAAAATGTATATGTTTTTAAATGTTTAGCATTATTCGTTAATATTTTTTTGTGTTTTATAAATGTTTTGTTAATAATACATTAATATAAATGTATTATTTTTAAATAAAATAAATTTTTAATTTTCACTTGTTGATATTAATACATCTTTTATAATATTTTTAACAATATTAATAAATAACAAATCTGTACATATTCATTAACTTGTATTAAAAAAGATCACTTCAATATTCGTATTATTTTAAAAGTTGTTGAATTTTGAGATGATATGCACCATTTGGCCCCATAGTGCAAATAAATTTTATGTGTTTAATTTGTGTATTTCACAATTTATTCATTTAAAAAAATATATAGAATATTTGCGGCACGTTCCAGAGTGGAAGATACTCTCAGTATCGCCCTGGTGTAAGACCACCATTCAGAATTGAAACGTTGCTTGAAATGGCTTTAGCCGTGTTTGGTGATCAGATCTGAATACCAGGTACTTCCCCACCTTCCTCTTCCCTATCTCCTACCCCTCCCCACTGCCTTCAGCCTCACAACATACCCCAACTGGGAATGCCATAGTCTCACTAGATCCAGATGGGAGCAGTTGGGACTCTTGTGCGGTATTCATGTAAAAAAAAAAAAAAAAAACAAACATCAAACCCTCTTACTAATAAACGCCTTTTTATATTTTACACAACTAATAAACAACCATTTACCATGGGGTAAGTTTGTAAAATAAAAACAACAAAAGGGGACAATAAACTTTGGGTCAAGTGGAGTCCAGTTAAAACTTATATCCATGACCGATAAATTTTGTTTTTGGGGCTATCGATAAATATATCCAGAATCTTGCCACTACAGTGGATGTTCTTTAGAAAGACATTTGAAAAGTTTCCGGGTTTGTCAGTGATAGTCTCAGTAATGATAGTGATTTTGATCGTGGCCAAGAGGAAATGTCTTACATGGTTATTTAAATATTTTTAAAGCAAGTTTATATGAAATTCGTTACAACGCTTTGCTTTAATGATTCTAATTTTAAATATTCTTCTATATTCTATTACTAGCTGGTTCCTGGCATGTGTTGCAATGCCATATTCAAAGAAATAAATTGTTTCTCCCTGCTTATCCTTTCCCGTGCGTCCCCGTTCTCCTCCCGCATCCCCTACCCACACGCGTTCCCCTTACACGTTCCTTACCCACCCTCTCCTCTCCCCCGCAAACCCCTCTCCCGCGTTCCATATATACTCAGTCCCAGTACATTCAATTTTCAAACAACTCGCGTTCCACCTATTACAATTTTTTTATTCAAAATTTAATTTTTCGTATATTACAAATATTTATTTTTGTATATTATAAGAATAATCAATCAAATTTGGTACCTAACATAGTACCTATTTCAAAAATAATAAATTTAAAAAATCCATAGACAATTCTTTTAATACAAAAAAAAACAGCTGCCTGCTAAATTCGCGAAAACGCGCGAACTGTCAAAGCTGCGAAGTTAAAATAGTCTTTAAGTTTTCTGAAATTATTCAATTTTCTTAATTTTTCTTTCCGTAAGAACCTTCTACAAAGTATTAGAAAACTTAGAAAAAAAAATTAATGAAATAGGTAAAGTCGTTCTGAAGTAATGGCGTGACCAAGGGAAACAGGAATTCATTATATATGTAAATATATATATATAGATAAAGGGCCATCACTGGCTGCACGAGTCCTCCTATAGATTTGGTTCTGTGGCTTCAACGCCGGCAGTACTCAGTACCGGGAGTATAATGCCGAGTCTGCGAGAAGCTTATTGATGCCCGCCCACTATCTATCAGCATTAGCAAAAAAACTTTTCCGATTTTGTGCTCTGCATAACCCAGTGGTGAGCAACCCTAACCTGGGTAACCCTATGTTAACGAATTCCATAAAACGTTCTGGAAAAGCATCAATTTCATTAAATCGGAAGATTATACCCGATCGAATCCCGGCGTGGTCAATTAAATTTAATTTGATTAATTTGTGTTATTCCAATTAATTCATTTCAATTAATGTATAGTATATTTACGGCACGTTCCAGAGTGGAAGATATTTTCAGTATCGCCCTAGTGTGTAAGACCACCCTTCAGAATTGAAACGTTGCTTGTAATAGCTTTGGCCGAGTTTGATGACCAGATCTAAATAGCCAATAACTTCCCCATCTTCCCCATTACCTTCAGCCCCACAACATACCCCAATTGGGCCTGCCATAGTTCCACTGGTTCCAGATGGGAGCAGCTGGGACTCTTACGAGTTATTCATATAAACAATGCAATCAAATAAAGCTGACAAATTATTTAATGATGAATAACTATTGAATCTTGAAACTAAGGAACAAATCTTTTTCAGATATTTTTCGCCCAAATAAATATTCCTAGAAATACATCGTTAATACATTTTCATTATTTAACTTTTTTTGTATCACGCCATTACAATTATTTTTATTTTCGCTCAACATCTTTACCTACCAATATTTTTTTTCATGATTTTCTGAAGAGCATAGAAGTACGAAGCATTTATTTTCACAATAAATGATTTCTAAATAGCTTCACATGTTTAAATTTGGTGCTGATAAATTTTCTCGCAATGTTTAATCAAGCGAAAACATATTAACGGCGATAAAGAACTTTTGAGTTGAGCTCTTTATTATCGAGAAACGAGTTCATTTTAAAGTCTTCTTTGAGCGGTTATACATTAATGAGATGTGTCAAAGACATTCTTAAATTTGTAAGAAAACGTCAACGTATAATATTTTACCGGTTTTCTTAAAGAACCGTGGATCTAGAGTCAAGTAAAGCTCCCTTCTCTCCCAGAGAGCTTTCTCACAAAAGCTTTTCACTCAAACCCAGCAAAGTGAGAGAAAATATCGCGTATTAGAGACGGTTGCTACTTTATCGCTTACTAAGTAGAACGTCGGAAAATAATATGAAGGTACAAAACTGTGATCCGGTGACAAATTTCTTTTGCCACCGTAATAAATACTTCTTATCGGAACAACGAAAAAATAATGAGGTGATTCCTTCGTGACTTTCGCTTCGGTAGATTAGTTGCTGAATGCGTACGTGTTACAGCATAAAACGCACCTTTTCTTCAATATTATAATTCAACACAATGTGTGGAATAAAAACTACATTATAGTGGTAAACCAGTATATAAATATTATTGCTGTGTAATTTTCTAATACATAAAAATGAATGTTTCATTGTTTGTCCCTTATGCATTCCTAAATCATTCATCCGATTGCGGTAAAACTTTGGTGAATTGTTATACGCATGTCCGCGATGATTTATTTGTATAACTAGCTGGTTCCCGGCATGCGTTTCAATGCCATATTTAAAGAAATAAATTGTTTCTCCCTGCATGTCCTTTCCTGTGCGTCCCCGTTCCCATCCCGCATCCCCTACCCTCCCGCATTTCCCTTCAACCTTCCCCGCCTACCCTATACCCTCTCCCGCTCCTCCGTCTCAAAAACCCCCCTCCCGCGTTCCATATATTCAGTCCCAGTACATTCAGTTTTCAAACAGCTCGCGTGCCACATTTTTTTATTCAAAATTTCATTTTTCGTATATTTCAAATATTCATTTTTGTATATTAAAACCGGGGAAGGGAACGTGGAGGTATGTGAGGAGTGACGGAGGGGTTAAGTGGGGGACGAGGGAGGGGCAAAAAGATACATAGTAGCATTAGGAGATAGCAGGGGGTATTATTTTCGGAAAATCCATGCTTCTCACACGGACAGCTGTATGTGGCCTGCTCACGCTTCGGAAAACATTCGGAAAAACAAAAAAATATTCTGTCAAAAATCGCTTCAATAACAGAATTAAAACCCAAACACTTTTCTTTGAGTGGAATTGTATTTATATAAAATATTCTGTAACCTGTAATTCACTAGGAAGATATTTAGTCGAATATGTTCCAGGTCATGTGGCGCGGCATGGCAGTTTCGGCTTCCACAATTCGGTAGCAAATACTGGACGTGCCAGGAGGCCAGCAGTAAATGGCGAACAATTTGAGGTGGGCGAAGTGCGTCGGAGGAGAATACACTACACAATGTTTTGTTATGTCGCTGCTCATAGCTGCGGTTAAGGTATCTATGTTAACCAGTGTACCTCTGCGCTCCGGGAAGCTAGCTCCGTGGCATCGCCTGTTGTCATGTGGACAACAAACCGAAAGGGGGAATTCCTGTGAACTAGTTATTCCAGATATACCTACTCACCAAGCACCCTTACCGAAATTCAAAATATGTGGGAACCTTTTCAGGTATTTCACGTATCTTTTTGATTGTTAGAAGTACCATATTTGAAATAAACTTTTCGTCGTATATTAATATAACACTCTTAAAAGTCCAGATTTTTTAAGTAAAACTTCTTTACGCAATCTTGACTTGGGGAGTAAGCTGGCGAATGCGTGACGAGAGCGTTACGATAAGCGAGGCGAACGCTAGTTGAGAGGGAGATATATGTTAGTGAAGATAGAAAGAGAGAGAGTTACGTTTCGTATTTATTACTGTAGAGGCAAGAGAGAGAGGTGCGAACACACATTTTCTTTATCTCTTTCCCTCATAGCCAGTTACGTTTCGTTTATCGACACAGTGCAGGCCTATTGTCTGATTAACACTGTAGGAGCAAGAGAGAGCAGTGCGCGCGCACATTTTCTTTATCTCTTCCTATCATATAGATGGAGATAAGGAAGTTTTCCTTCAGTAGTGTGGTCTAAAGCACACTCGTTTTTTTTTCAGTGATTTGTGTGCATTTTATTGAATCCGCAACACTTCGCCGTATACGATGTTCACTATAAAATTCCCATTATATTATTATTTTGTGTTTGAATAGACATTTTTCCACCCTGTTGAAATAAAAATATTTTATTTTTATTAAATGAAGACAATATAAGCGAAACTTAATCGAAAATCTGGAAACAGAAAAATCAGAAAAAGATATTGACACCAGATTTCCAGATTTTCGATTGAGTTTCACTTAAATTGTCTTCATTTAATTAAATATTACAATTTGAGGTTTAACTCATAAAGTTAAAATAAAAAAAAATATATGTATTTAGTCATTGAAGAAGAACATAACACTAATAATCTAAACGAAAGAATGAAAGAGAACAAGAAACAGAAGAATTGAAAAAGATAATGGTCGCAACTGGGACTCGAACCCAGAACCTCTCTTCTAACCGGGATGTGCGCTCTTTCCAATTCAGCCATTGCCACCTTCAATCAAACCGTCATAATTGCCAATGTCATGTTTACAAATTTAGAATTAAGAATATAATCTTCGACTATTTTTTTCCATATCATAGGCAACTTTCTTTTTTATATTTTTGAATGTAGCTATTACTTTGTGGTTATCCATTATAGAAAAATGAAATAATTCAATATTTATCCCTGTACAGGGAAAAATATTCTTCATATTAATCATAAAGGAAAACGTTTAGATAACTTAGAAGCCTTGGAAATTAAAAAATCCCTTAAAAATAATGAATCTATTATCAACAAACAAAAAATATTGTCATATAGCCCAATCATGGATTTGTTCCCCTACCCACCCACTCTACACTAATACCTACCCACCCAATCTACAGTATTTATTTATTTATTTATTTATTTCAAAACATACGGCACAACATGTGCCATTGACATAATTATATTTATATATATTATAATACAATACAATATTAACTAACAACGGCTCCACCCCCTACCATAATAAAACATTGTTCGAAACTGTCAAATTAGTATAAGCTTTCCCTGACGAAGGAACGTTTGTTCCGAAACTGGTCGAATTTGCGCATTATATAAGTGGTTTATACAAAGTTGAATTGTTTCATTTTTTTTTAACTTCCTTTTTCATTGGAAACAATCGATGTTGCCAATTTTTTTTTTTATGTTTCTGGTTCTCTTTCATGTTTTCGTTTAGTTTATTAGTGTTATTTTCTTCTTCGATGATACATTACATTGATGGGAATAACCCTCAAAAGTTATATAAAAAAGTTGTTCTTATAAAAAAATTGTAGAATATTTTTGTCCGAATTCTTACTTACCCCATTACTGAAAAGGTTATAAAAATTGTTTGTACCACTTTTTTATTAACAAAACAGAGTTTTTAATTAACTAATGAAAATGTGTTTTAGTTGGTAGGTATTTAAAACAATTACTTTTTTCTAATATTTATTTATTTATTTTCGGCCTTGAAGCATTTACATCAAAATTTAGAAATAATAGAAATAGAAAATATAAAAAAACCAATTATTTCCCTTCGTTTACACTAAAAAAATGTAAGCACAAGTAAAAAAATAACAAACAAAACAATATTAGAATAAAAGTAATAAATTTTACGCCAGAATTCAAAAAATTGGTATAGTAATAAATGAAAATATCAACGGAACTGAATTTATTTCCAAGCCTATGTAGTCTTTGGATTGGGAAGTTAATGAATTTAGGTTAAGGAATTGGGGAGTTAGTTTTAGACAGATAATCAAAGAACAGCTCTCGAAGTCTCGTGTCATGATTTGGTACTCGGAATGTTATTAGTTTTATGTTAAGTCAGGTGCGTCAAGTGATTCATTAACTAATTTGAATAAAAGAACCAGATCGCTATCGGTTCTTCTACACGATAAGTCTGTTAAATTAAGTATTTTCATTAAGTTAACATAATTAATTTGTTTAACGGGTATGGAGAGTTTGAAAATAAAGAACCTTAAAAATGTATGTTGAACTGTCACAATTTTTATTTGATGTGCTTTATAGTATGGGAAACAAATAGTGGAATTGCATTCTAAATAAATTTTTACTAAAGCAGTGAAGAGAATTTTAAATGAATAAAGTAATGTAAAATCTTTTCCTGTTCTTAAAATAAATCCCAAACATTTCATAGCCTTATTAGTAACTTTAATGGGTGGAACAAATATTAATTTTTCATGAAATACGATTCCCAGATCCTTGATATGATACATATTTTTAAGAGAAATATTGTTGGTACTATAATGAGACAAAATAGGATTTTTGTTTCTATATTGCAGGATATGGCGATTGAAAGGTTCATTCCGAGAAAAGAAAAGTAAATAATGAAATAAACGTAAATAATACCAGGTACATCCTTATATTTTTAGAAAAGTATATACTCTTACTTTCTGGCACTCCTTTATACGTGTTTCTTTATATTTTCCGAGTGGAAATACTTATTTACAAAACGTTGGACCAATGGAACGGCATTCTTGGAGTGAATTTTGAAGATGGTGGTTGAGAAGGAAGGAAACGCTTTTCCTGTAGCACAGAATGGAGGAAGTTGTATCAAAGAAGGCTTCCACGCACCGCTGGGTAACTACGGTAAGGGGTGGGATGGGGGTTGAGATTTACTTCCAAACAAACTGCTTCTCAACCTGCGGGGTGTACGAATTACACATTCAACACGTCAATAATCTTAAAACACAGAACTATCTATGTTTTAAGATTATTGACGTGTTGAAATATGACCGGAAATTAGACGAACAAAGTATTCTAAAGGTCATTGAAACTTCTGCAAAGTTGTTTGCCATTTATAGTAAAAGAAATATCTTCTACTTTTTCGCCGTTGTTCGCGTTACCACCGAATGAAGCGTTGATGACATGTTCGCGTGTTTGTAGATTGTTGTCACCTTCATTGCGTGCAAAGGTAGTTTATAGTGGCTACCTTTATGAGAATGTAAAATAAATTTTATAATAAGCGTAAAAAATAATACACGGTATTACTAATACATAAATCGTTTATTTTGATTGAATGTTTCCTACTAACTAGGCGGAAGAACGAAAACTCTCCAGACTAAAAAGAGTGGGTAACTTTGTGTTACGGCAGCACATGGCAACCTTCCTCCTAGCATGCTTATGAAGTTAAAAATAGAATTGCAATAAGTTCTAGTCGACTTTGTTGTGTTAAATGTCGTTTTGCTGTCCGATGATACGTTTTCTATTTTATAAAAAAATGTCGCCACATGTCGCCATTGATCACACTGCTACACGTCGCGCGCTGTTTCGTGCGATGCCTTGCTGCCAGAACGAGACGAATAGCTTATCACGTGACCCGCTAGCCTACACCCAACAACTCAGTGTCGACGTGTGATGGAAACTTTATTTTTATTCTTTTTATTTGAAAAAAAAAATGTCATCGGAGAGCAAAATGACTTCTAAATTTTTACTCCAAATGTACTCAGGAATAGTTAGTTAGAATCCTTTGGGTGTGTGCTGCTGCACCCTGTGATGTGATACACTAATGCAGTGTGAATCAAATTTTACACTTTTTCTTGGGTTCATCACCAAAAATATATCAAACTCGCAATGCTCATAGTATATGGCACGCAAAATGAATAAATTCTATTTATGGGCTGAAAACGCAATATATTTTCAGTGCAAAAATAACATTACATATATGTCAATTACACGAAGGCCTCTGGCATAATCTGTCAATTTGGGAGGCGGGTATGGGTACCATCACCCCGGGAACCAACACTTCCGACATAGGTCACTCCAAGTAGTTAGTTACGTTTGGTGACTTAGCAGGGGTGCCCGGGTTCATGGGGTGCTGCGTGACAGGCCGGATCGAGAGAGACTGGTTGCCTTTAAAAGCCTTTAGAAGCCTTTTGACCTTTCCAGCTGACCTCGACCCATCGCCCTGCACCGGAGTTGAAGGGATGGATTTATTCTACAATTTGGGAGGCGGGTATGGTACCGCCGCCCCGTGAATCATTTATTGGATAACCAACGCCTCTACCAAACGTCACCCCAAGCGGTTTGCTACGTTTGGAGATTAAGCAGGGGTGCCCGGGTTCATAGAGGTTAGATTTGTTCGGGTCTTAGCGGCGAATTCGTCCTCTCACCAACTTCGTGGTAGGCCGGATCAGGTGAGACTGGTTGAAGTTTTGACCTCTCCAGCAAGAATCTCTCGGATCATCGCCTCGCACTGCAGTGGAAGAGATAGAATCATACAACCGTCATTCTTGGACAAACTGACCCACAGATCCCTCATACCCTTTTCCTTCCCAGAACTTCTTCTCCTTCCTTTCCTAAAAAGATTCTCCATACAGCATCCCCTAAGATGACACATGCCCTGAGGGAAATTATTGTTCTCAGGGCCTTCTGTGTGGAATTAATGTAAAAAAAGAAGGTTAGAGAATTCCCGCTTTGCGCTAAAATCCGAATAAATTAAATATTTCTGAATGTTTCCGAAAACTAAAAAATCTCTTTGTAAGTCGATGAAATGTCCTTTGAAATTGTAATACTAGAAATAAACGTACACTTTCCATATCAAAATTTTGAACGCAAATGTAAGAAAGTTTTAAAATGGTTCACTTTACCTTTTTCCAAACTAAAATTACTGAAAACGAAAAAAAACACAAACACATTTTATAATTAGATTGTTTTATAAACGTTATTGTCACCTCACTTTTTTGTCGTTTCAGATATAAGTAATGAATACAAATTTCACGAAGTTTCATAAATTGCGGTTGGAAACTTTGGTTTCACAGGGTGAAGTGATTTTAAGTCTTCTACGGAATAAATGTTAAACTTGGTGTTTTCTCTATCCAATATCGTTTATATCATATTTCTCACTATGAAAGTAAGTGTGACAGTACGATTTTTATGAGTCCTATATGAGCTGTTCCCAAAGCGATCTACTCGTAATTAGCCTACAGTTGCATACAAAAATGTTATTATAATTATTTATACACTGTGACTCTTAGTTTTGGTTTTATATTAACCTTCTACAGGACATTATTAATTTTTATAAACCTTTGTAAATATATACAATTAAAATAAAACCCTTTGTGTACATCTGATAACTATTTTATACACACAATTAATATGTTTCAAAACCAATGGTTTCTCATGGGGTTTAACTTTTTCCATTCGGATTTACTGAACATTACTGAACAAACATAAAAATATAAAGTTCATAATAATACTGCCCCGAAGAAGGTTAGGGTCTTATAACATAAATATTAGATGCCATGTATAATCAAATTATGATAAAGTTTAATTGAAAAAAAAAACCTAATACTAATATATCTAAACGAAAATATGAAAAAGAACAAGACTCAGAAAAATAAAAGGTAACGGTCGCAACTGGGACTCGATACCAGGATCTCTTGTCTTACCGGGACATACGCCACCAACTCGGATATTAGGACCACTTATTTGAAAGTAATTTTTGACGATCTCGTGTTTGAAATTCAGAATTAGCAACGTTATTATCCATTATTTCCCCCATAGTTTTGGCTGCTACCTTTTTAAATGATCTGATCGTTCCAAAGAATTATTTATAATTTTTTGTTTCGGTTCAACATATTAACCTTTTCTAAGAGTCTAAATGAATTTTTTGAATCAATAAAATCATCATAACAATAGATATTCCAATAGAAAATGAATATTTAAAGGCTTCAGATTTTATGTCCGCTTTTTTATTTTTATTTTATTTTAGGCACACTTTTCCACAATCCACGCTATGCGATTGCACTGTATAAGTATAATAAATACAAAATAATACAAGAACAACATGTCAAAGAGACCAAATGGGAAAATAATTCACCTACTCCAGATATTTCCATATCAGAGGGTTCGGCTCGGTGGAACTCCTAATTGGACCTATAAATCCCACTGATCCCTCAATATAAATATTTAAAAAGTCTTTTGTAATCTTGCATATATTTAAAATGACTGATTTTTGAATTTTTATATATAAATTCTTTGACAAATCTAATATGCCTAAATTTTGAATGAGAGAGCTAGGTATAGTGCCAGTAGCCGAATTAACAAATGGTAATATTTTTATAGTGTGAGAGTGCCAAATTCTTTGAATCTCATTAATAAGATTTTGAAAACAAAGTAACTTTTCATTAACTTATAATGTCAAGCCCCAAAGTGTTTGCTGCCTTCGACAATGAAACCGAATATATATATATGCGTGGTTTAATTTTGGTCACGAATCCAAGTCCATACGAATATTATTAACGAAACCGGCTGCTTGTTCAACACTTTCAGAGCCGCATTCATGTTTTGACGAGTCTAAACCTAGGGGTATTTCACTGGGACGATTTCCACACGGCAAGTGCGGAAGTCAGGGACAAATAGATGGCGATAACCCGTAAAGGCGGAGAACGAATCATGTCCCCCTTTCCCCCAGAGCCTCCCGCTTTTCCAAAATGAAAAAAAGAAATCACGTCCCTCCTTAAGGTAAAGGCTTTCAATGAACCCCGAAGGAGGCTTTTGCAATAGCGTACGTGCGTATGTCTGAAATGTTAGTCTGGATACAGCCGCCGAAAGATGGGTCACTTAAAGAAGAAGACCAAAAATCCATTCAATCCGAAAAACGTGATTTTTACACTAATCAAATACCCAACCAAAGATTTTCACAACTTCGTATATAATATATTACATACTATTAAATTACGCAATGGGGTATTTCCACGTGTTTTTTTTATTGCTTAAAAAAATTACGATGATTATAGCATTTGTATTATATTTTTATGTTGACGAATAAATTTTCTACAGCGAGTTAAAGTTTCCCATTTTGGAATTACCGCTAAAACGATATTTTGGGGCGTGGCTATCGTGTGACGTCATGAGTGAGGACGCTCACTGACAGTGTTTATTTATGCTAGTTCAGCTTCGCGATACTTGTGACGTCACAAACCAATTCCCCAACCATGGGCCGTTTTGATTTGGTCAGTTTTAGATCGTTTTTAAAATCAATAATATTAATGAAAACATAAAAATCAAACATTTTTAGTAGGATTATTAAAATCAGAAAAATAATCTTTAAATATGCCGTACATTTTCCACAGAATTCCTCGTTTGCGGAAATACCCCATAGATTATTTTCGGTGGTCAGTGGGTGAAATTTTATTCCTGTGCGAATAATTATTTCAGATTTTATGTCCGGGTTAAATCTTCCCCATAGGAAAAACTAAACCCTTTCACAGACTTTTCCACAAATGATCATCAATCTAATCAATTCACGCTATGCAATTGCACTTTATAAGTATAATAAATACAAAATAATACAAGAAAAACATGTCAACCTTCCTGAGACTAAATGGGAAAATAATTCACCGACTCCAGATATTTTCATATCAGAGGGTTCGGTTCGGTGGAACTCCTAATTGGACCTATAAAGCCTTCTTATTCCTCAATACAAATATTTAAAAAATCTTTTGTAATCCTACATGTATTTGAAATGACTGATTTTTGCATTTTAATTTATGTATAAATTCTTTGACAAATCTAATAAGCCTAAATTTTGAATGAGAGAGGTATAATCTCAGTAGCCGAAATAAAAAATGGTAAAATATAATGGTAATGGTATTTATAGTCTGAAAAAATTATTATTATTATTTAAGATATACATTTTCCTTGCATGCTATATTTTTCATCTCAAAATCAGTAAAAATGCAAAAAAGCGAAACTTTAAACAGCGCTTCTGCAAAATTACAAAATCAAACATCCGACATTGTTCTTCGGGACCGTCGATTAATTTCATTTTGATTTCGTATGTCATCATTAATGTACTCGTACATAGGACTAATGTATGATGAAATATCTGAAAGTATGAAGAATGAAGAAAGAATAAATGTATTTAAAAAGAAATCTTATGCTTACTGTAAAAATATTTAAATTTATCAAACGAAATGCTACATTGTGCTTATTAGTTTATATTCATGTAGTATAAACTAACTAAATAAAAATTATGTGTGCCGGGTTGCGCATTTGGTAGAATGCTCAAAAAGCAATTTTACCTTTTCTTAAATGTTTTTATTATTGAATTTAATATTATTAGTGGTTAAAAATTTAAACATCTTTACTAGATACTACTAAGCTTTATCCCTGAGTAGGTATACTGTTATAAGTATAACCTAAAAAAATTCTGGCATTTTAGAAAATATTGGTTTTCTGCGTTACTACTACGTATTACGTAAAAGTGTTTCTTTCTTTTGTCATTACTTATTCTCAAAGAGCATACGTAGAGCTTTTGTTTTTTTTTTTTCGTTTTAATATGTAACCGGAAACTTTCATTTGTTAGAATGTACGTGCTTTTAGTTCTCGAAAATTCGTTCTAATTATTCTTTTATTTGTGTGTGTGCTTTTTTTCATTTTATCTTCGATAATTTGGTAAACACGTTTTATAGTGAACCATTACTTATCTCTGAACTAGTTAGTGTAAGGTGGAAAACAACATGAAATAGTGTATTTAATCTAATCTGAATAAATAGTCATCCTGCCACAAAATAGCTATTTTCTTTTCAGTATTCTTGGTTCTTTCTTTTCATTTTTTTTCTAATAATACAGTATTTATAGCAGGTATATTCTATTCTAACTTATCTTTCACTTGTCACTTACATGGATCGTCTGTGCAGCATTTTTCAAGCAAAACTTAGATATGGATTTGAGGCCAAAATACTTGACCATATTGAAGAACTCCTTTTTGAACAATACGTAGGTATAGCAAATATCTATTACGGATATGTGCTAATGAATTTATTTGTGTTTTAAATTTTAAAATGCAGAGATTTTAGAGACAGTTATTGGAAATTATTAAAAAGAAAATGTTGAACAACCTGCTATACTAAAACATACACAAAATTTTTCGGGTTGAAATTTTACATTTATATACGTCAAATTTGTGTTTCAACGTGAATCTGTCGTTTGTAATTTAAGTTTCAGCCGATCAAATCGCTTTTTAAGATATTTATAAGATGCGTTTATTGTATTATATTTACATAGTAAGTACGAAGAAAGAATTTTTTTTAAAAATATCTATCACTTTTACACAAATAATTGCCAAATTTGCCTCTAAAATTGTGAAAAATCAATTTCTATTTCAACAGAAAAATAAAGTAGCACGCGTATCCTAATGGATATTTGCTTAAGCTTTTAATAAAAATGTAACTATGTTTAGTTAAATATTTTGATCTCAAATCCAAATTTAAGTTCCGTATGAAAAAGGCCGCCTGTATAATTATAAGGCTTTCCATATACTTACCTTCCAGTTTACATTCCTGCTTTGACTGTATAGAACCTGAATCTAATCTAAAGTGTCCTTCATATAAATTGAATCAATTAAAAAACCTCAATCGAAACAAATAATCATTTTTGGGTGGTTTGTTTCTAATTTGAAATGCTTTGTAAATCTGCGAACTTTCAGATCAGTTTAATGAAATTCGCAAGTACATCAAAGTAGGTCTGTAATTCGATTTAAACGCAATATTATAATTCTACGAACTTGAAACATCTCTTATCCATTTACGTTGAGTAAACATTGTTAAAAGTTTAAACCATTCGTTGAAAATGAAATAAATTATCATTTCCTAACAAAGGGTCGGCTCCTTCGTCTGGTTTGGGGTTTGTTCCATTAGTGAGCATTGTCCGTTTTGAGGAGTGGATTTATCTTCGTTCGCTGCGTGCCAAGAATTAATAAGTGCTTGGGATATTTGGAATGGATTAACGAGGAGATACCAGCTACCAGCAGAACAGTACCAGTACTGTGAGCCGCGTGAGACTATTTGTTTTGGATTATGTTATGTTATGCAGCGGCAGACATAAATGGGGCAGCGTGAATTTATTATCTGTCATTTGCTGGCTGGAGATGGCTGGCTATTTCCGAACATCCTGATATTTAATTTTTTCTTATATAACTGTTTATTATCTCTCACCAAAACTAAATCAAATAACGCTTTAAGAAAAAAATTTGTACTTAAATTAACTGTTACCCAGATTACAGTTTTCGTTGATAAAAATTCGGGTAAAAATGGAATTTTTTTTTACCATTATTTGAATATTACATCCCTTACGATGTGACGTTGTGGATTGAAATAAATTAAGTTGATCTTTAAAATACACACCTACGAAAAACTGCTTACCTATCGCTTTACAGCGATTTTATGGATAATGCGGGTTGGTTTTCATCCCGCGACTAAAATATCCTCCGACAAAACATCCCCAACAAAATATCTACTAAAACCTAACCTAACAAAAAATGGGACAAAAATAATAAAGACATCCTGTTAAGACAATAAATTATTGTTCAAAAATAGTAAATTGCGACAAAAAGAATCCAGATAACAATTTTTTTTTTTTTTTACAGGATGTCTGTATTATTTTGTCCCATTTTTTTGTTATTTAGGTTAGGTTAGGTTAGGTTATGTTAGGTTAGGTTTTAGTAGATGCTAGGTCGGAGAATATTTTATCGCTGGATGAAATGTTGCGGAACCGTTTACATGATTCATATCTAAGGTGTGGTGAAATATGTTATTGGCTAATGTTAAAATAAGATTAATTGATATAATAAGAAATAAGATCCAGTCAATTTGCGTATCACTAAGGATTACTTCCATTAGAAATCTGAATCCTGACTTTCGAAGTACTAGTTACTTTATCCACGTAAGTAATCTTTTAGCCGGATAAAGTCTTATTTTGTACGGAATCTGTCATCACTATACACTAGGGAATCATAGCTCAGCCATTTGCATGTCTGCCTTTGGAAAGGTGGCTACAAAACTCTAAATAGTGAAGTTAACTACGGACAAAGTAAACACCGAATTTCAGATTCAAGAACAACTATCACTGTTATAATTTGATTGATCATCGCTTGTTAACATAACATAAGATAGTAAATATATGTTTTATACATTTTGGATTTCAATAATTTGGTGCCCCCTAACGTACTACAGTACAAATTGTAGGTATACTGGCAAGTAAAAAAGTACCCGCAGTTCGCGTTCGGTGCGAATTTTCGACAAATTTAGATAATCAAAATTAATTTATCACACCTAAGAATAGGACTTTAGACACTTTACTAGGCAACCGGTTGAAAAAACTCTTGTAATAAGTTCAACGCTGTGTATGTATATGCTAGATATATGAACATTTTAGAATTTTATATGTAAAAATAATTATCGAAGAAAGCAAACATTTTGTGGCTTGACATTGTACAAAATGAAACAAGTTCTTTGTCTAAAACCACTTTATTTGATTTTATAATCGTCCACCGATTTCGGTTGTACTCAACCTTCTTCAGGACAATAAGTTTATATGTTTATTGTCCTGAAGAAGGTTGTGTACAACCGAAACCGATCGATGATTATAAATTCAAATGAAGTGGTTTTATAAAGAACTTGTTTCATTTTGTAAAAGCTACCTTGAATTTTACTTTGCGTGGGTCCGTAGGGACAAGAAACTTTAATAAACGAAAACATATTTTTGTTATACACAGACAATACCAAACTTGATAAAGTAACATTTTTAAATTGTCTTTACTAACCCTCGGGTATGTAATATCTGAAGGCAAAATTAACGCCTATGGGAATGTTCGAGACTGCAATTGCAGTTCTTCGAATCGTGGGCACAATTCTTCAACACTGTTAATGCAGGGGTTCGATCGCTAGCGGGTACTACTCGTTTTTGTTTTCAAAATTGAATTCTAAATGCTTAATAATAATTAGATTATTAGATTTACTTCTCAAAGACATTGGTTTCGCCCACGCGACTCCAGCTCAAAAGCACTGTGCCAAAATAACTAGCAAGTACCATGCTTTAATTTGCCGTTTTGCTTATTGGGACTAATTCAGAGCGTTTGTGTGGGCTTGTGTGGATGGAACCGTTGATCAAAATTCATACTCACTATTGCAAAGAAAATTGGTTGGTTTTCGTTACTTTATTTATACATACATCTCTAGTGCCTTTCAAATCACATTTATTAAGAGAAAAGGTTTTTAAGTTACTTAACCATTTTCACTACTCAATAATGAGATATTGGTTTTGATATTTGGCTAATATCTTATTAAGCTTAATGCGGGATAACAACAATAAACTCAAAATCTCCTGCTAATTAATTAATTCATATTATTAGTCTTTCCAGAAAAGTTGATAAATCGATGAACGCGTATTCTCGTTTGATTTTGTTAATAATTATTGTGCCTCCCGAGGATTGAGGTTAATTAATACAAATTCCACCCTAATCCCATAATCTCTGCCAAAATTGGGGCGGTAATGAGTACCTCAGGGAATTTTCTTTGTTTTACTTTAGCATTATTATCAGACAACAGAAAATAGCTTCAAACATTTATTTCTCAATTTACCGAATCACTTTTGAAATCCAACAATTAGCGTTAAATTCTTTGTACATGCAAAATGTTAATTTTAAATTTAATGACTTAAGTGTAAGTGTGCTTTTGATACGATATAAAATCTATATTAGAATCGTAAAGGGTAAAGGGAGACCGTATCTAGATGGCTGAAACTGGTTGTTGGAGCAATTACTAAAATGTATGAAGGTAATACGGAAGAATGGGCACATAATAATATGAGAAAATTGTGTCATTAGAGTATTAAAAATGAGAAGTATCACGACTTGAACGTAACACACGAAGTTCTAGAGGAAAATTGACGTTATTTTAAAATATCGTTCTTATTAGGAGCTATTTGTTTTGTCGCATTTTCACCTTTTAACTTACTTATTACATCACTCCTTATTCTGTATAGTGTAAAATGAAGTAGGTGATGCTTTTTAAAGTCAAAATCGGATTTCCTATATTTTATTTGGGTTACTATTATTAAAACGAATGAGTACTTATGCGATAAATTTACCTATCACTTGAAATTGTGGTATATAATATTACGAGTATATTCTGAGTGCAGAACTTTTAAAACCTTCGCCTATTGATGTGGGTTAGTTCATGTACCTTAGGATTTTGCTTATAGAGTCACGTGGGGTAACCGTACGCAATTTTTACATTGGGATTTTTGTATTAAAAAGCTTTAGGTATTTTACTCATTTTTTTGTTTATTAATATGATTTATCTCAAAGCCATCTCAAAAAAACATACAAAAGTTTATTTGCATGTCGATTGCGTACACTTACCCCATGTGCGGGGTAAGTATTCGCATACTGTAGGGTAAGTGTTAAAATCAGATTTGTGGTTATCTTTATTAGAATTTTCACTTTGCACCCGTGTAACTAACAATATCTCACCAAAAATTATCATAGACCACATCGCTCTGACACAGTTGGTTATACAATAGCACACATAGGTAAGCAAACATATCGGTAGCAGATGAAAATTTATAGAAAAGAACGAAAAAAAGTAATTTACCTCCCAATTTATATTTTCAAATTATGATTAATTGTACACATGTCCTGCTTCAATGCGATCCAAAGCGCTTGTGAATTAAGGAACGCGCGGGCGCGAAACAGGCACGATCTTGTCGGAAAGGTCTCTGCGAACACTTACACTCCGCGTATGGTTACTACGTTTGTTGTTTTTAATTTAATCTTCAATATGAGTTACTTTTTCCAATAATTATTTATTTCTGCTTTCTTGATTATTTGTGTACCTATTATTTATTTATTGTTTCTACACATGTTAGGTATTACAATCTATAATCCAATGTTCAACCTCCCTAGGACAAGCCTGTGTTGATTTTAACAAGTATTCAATGTAACAAAAATAACACAAAATAATAAAGTTAAAACAAAATAATACTTTAAAAACACAATATTGTTACATTAACACTTCTTACAGACAATGGGTACCAACCAATGCACTAAGGATGTGCCAAGCGCATTACAACGTAAACAATATGGGGTGATCATAGTTTATTTGAAAAAAATGCTATTAATTTTAAAAGACTAAGACGAAAGAATAAATATATCTACTCGTATGTGTATAATATATTATGCTATTAATTTAGTAGGAGAAATTAAAAAAAAAATGATTTAGACAATATAATATAATATTAATTTATAAAGGACAAAGATGAAAAAAATAATTGGCAATCGTCGGCTAACACAAATAATTTTAGATTATTTTTAAAAGTGTACAAGGAATTAGACGACTTTATAATGTGTTCTGGGAGGCTATTAAATACGAGTGAAGCTTGATAAAAATAATGTCTTCGATCAAAAGAAGATATAGTTTGAATTGCCATAAAATCAGACCAGAGCCAATTCTCGTAGTACGAATTTGCTGTGTTCTTTCTGCAATATTAAAATTATTAAAAAATCTACAAAGCGTTTGTATATATATATATATATATATATATATATATATATATATATATATATATATATATATATATATATATATATATATATATATATATATATTTATATTTTTTTTTTACATTAACTCCACATATGAGGCCCTGAGGAAAATAATTTCTCTCAGGGCCTATGTCATCTGGGATGCCGTGTAGAGGGTCTTTTTGAGGAGAGGAAGGAATGAACATTGATCTTGAAGAGACCCATGTTGTAGAAAGGAGGAAACACAGAGGCCGGAAAATCATTCCACAGCAGAGCTGTTGAACACAAGAACGAGTCGAAGAAACGACCCGTTCTCATGTGACAAATGTCAACCGTGTACAAATGTTGGGCACACGTTTGGCGTGTTTCCCAACTATGCACCTATGCCGAAGGGATCAATGACGCTAGTTCCTCGGAGCATCTTCCATTGTAGTACCGGTAGAACAAGGATAGCATTCCCACCCGACGCCTGTGTTCTAAAGATTGTAATCCGCATGTTAAGATGGGAGAATCTATTAAACAGACCGCCCGTTTCTACACAGAGTCGAGGGTATTTTTCAAGTATTTTGGAGCCAAGGTGGCTGCCAAATAAGTCTTTATTACCACTGCTGCTGTTTCCCCAGTGCAACTAAGGAGGAAAGGAATCACTTGTTTTCCTACGAAGAAGATGCTTTGTGATGTGACATTAGTATTCAAAATGAAACAATAACTTTATTTACTTCATTTCTATTTTTTATACCATTTGCCGACCTTGGTTTCACTATGGTAGTAGCTTCTTCAGGGCAGTAATCTGGACAAGTTTCAGATACTTAGGAGTTTACCGAGGGGTATAAAAAACGGACTGAGCCCCAAGGGAGAAAGTAGATAGGGGAGTGCGTGCTCTTCGTCAATGAGGAATAACTTTATTAGCGGTATTTCATTTAGGTTATTTGGGTTGTTAATGATATTGCTATTAGGGCCTCTAAGAGGAAACCGGGTGGCGTGTTGTCCATACAAACTTATTCCCCAATTTTCTCTCTGGATTTTGACACTACTACATATATAATAAAGGTTTGTGGTTTATTTTTTACTATAATATATATATATGTTTTACTTTTTTGGTAAGTTATTTTTTATAGGAGTTAGGACCCTCCAAAATTCGTTAAAATTGCCTGCTTTGAACGCCATCAACAGACGTTCAGTACACAAACTAGACAATGTATTTTTTTTAAAGCAAAACGTGCAATTCACACCATCCGCTTGCGAGCTGCCCGCTGCCTGAATTGAATCTTTGAATTTCTCGACTTTTCTCTACTATAATATTCATGTATTATACATAAAAACCTTCCTTTTAAATCACTCTATCTATTGGTGAAAACCGCATGAAAATCCGTTGCGTAGTTTAAAGATCAATGCGCACATACATTTTGAGCGACTTCATTTTATACTATGTAATGATGATGATAATAATAATAATAAAATAATAATAAGGAATTACATAGGAATTGCACAGAGCCGAACCCTCTGATGTGAAAATATCTGGAGTCGGTGAATTATTTTCCCATTTGGTCTCTGGTAGGTTGACATGTTGTTCTTGTATTGTTTTGTATTTATAATACTTATATAGTGCAATTGCATAGTTTTTTTTTTTACGTTAACTCCACGCAGGAGGCCCTGAGGAAAATAATTTCCCTCAGGGCCTATGTCATCTGGGATGCTGTGTGGAGGGTCTTTTTGAGGAGAGGAAGGAATGAACATTGGTCTTGGAGAGACCCATGCCGTAGGAAGGAGGAAACACAGAGGCCGGCAAATCATTCCACAGCCGAGCTACAAGCCGAGCCGAACACACAAGAACGAGTCGAAGAAACGACCCGTTCTCATGTGGTAAATGTCAACCGTGTACAAATGTTGGGCACGCGTTTGACGTATTTTGCGACTATGCACCGGTGCCGAAGGGATCAATGATGCTAGTTCCTCGGAGCATCTTCCATTATAATACCGGTAGAACAAGGATAGCATTCCCACCCGACGCCTGTGCTCTAAAGATTGCAATCCGTCTGTTAAGATGGGAGAATCTATCAAACGGACCGCCCGTTTCTGCACAGAGTCGAGGGTATTTTTCAGGTATTTTGGAGCTCCAGACCAGAGGTGGCTGCCAAATTCAACCGTGGGGTGCACTTGTGATTTGTACAGGGTCAGCAGTTGTGTACTATTAAAGTATCTGCGGGCCCTGTACAGTACGCCCAGTTTCTGTGAGGCTAACTTTTCTCTGGCTTCGATGGAACCCCCATACCTATACCATCTAGACGATCACCACTAGATGATCATTTGGGGAAGTGTGTGAAAGGGTTTAGTTATTTCCTGTGGGGAAAATTTAACCCGGACATTTAAATCTGGTGCGTAAAAAAAAGATAAAGATTATCAGCCCAAAGTGCAGTTGTCGCTTTCGCTCAGTATACGGAAGGACTAAAAGCAGCACGGTTTGGTAAAATACATATAATTCAAATTTCTTGACGACCGGGTTTCATTTTACGTTTCGTTTTTGATGCAGTAAACTAATACCTATATTATTATAAATGTGGTCTAAAGGTTTACAAAATTAAAATGATATAAATAAGGCAAAGTTTTGTTAGACAAAGGAATGATAATTATTGGCCCAAGAAAAGTACATTGCACAAAATATTTTTCAAGCCACCCCACTGGTTACTATTATTAAGTATATCCTTAATACGACGGATATGATATCTTCGACAAGACATTATATTTACGATGATATAATGTTATAATATTCATGATGATAACATTATATTTGACTATCAGCGAAGGGTTGAACTTCAATATTCGTGATTACCAAATCAAAGGACTTATATTCCGTCAGTAATCGGTTGCGCTACTTTATTCAATATACTAACCGTTATGTTTATGGCGTATAAACTCGGCGCAGTGACTTTTTATGACGCTGTTTGCGTCATATTACAAGAATGGTAACTTTTGCGTACGATATTTAACACTCACTTTCCGTTTTGGAATATATGGAAATCATGTTACAGAATAATTGATTTCCTTATGGCATATAGCCATATAGATTATCTAGGCATATAGATTATCTTTAACGAACCCGTTTTAATAGGCGGTATTCGTAGTAATAAAGATGAAAATATATTATTAGAGAATGAATCGAACAATATAATTATTTTTTATTTTATTTTTTAGAGTAAAACCTCAAATTGTAATATTTAAATAAATGAACACAACACAACCGAAATTCAATCGAAAATCTGAAAATAGAAAAATCCCAAAAAGACATTAGGGAACACACCTCTGGGACATGAACCCAGGATCTCTCGCTTTCCGGTAAAACGCGCTACTACTGCGCCAAGGTGTCGATATCCAATTCAGTCATTTTTAACTATATCATACTTCGACCAAGAACCACCGACATTATCTTCATTTTCTTAAAGAATATTTTATTGGCTGCTTTCTTAATATATGATTTCAAAATTCAAACCCGAACTAAATGCTTTCTTGATAGTGTGTGGATAAATATTTATCTTTCTTTTTTTTCAGATTTTCGACAGAGTTTCGCTTATATTGTCTTATTTAATTAAATATTATTATTTGAGGTTTTACTCATAAAGTTAAAATAAAAATAAATATTCATCCTAGACTTGCAGAAAAGTCAATAGATGTCGCATATCAGTAAAATGGATAAAGATTTATCCAGACACTATCTAAAAATATTGTATAACTATGATACTTCTGTGTAACCGATCTTACATTACTTTCTACTTGTTAATTTTTTTTACTGATGTAATCTATTTGTAATCTACATTGAACATGTACTTTTTTAGTTGTAATGTTGCCAATTTCATTTAATAAAGATATATTATTATTATTAAAGGTGGTCTTACGCCAAAGCAATGTTGAAAGTATCTTCCACTCTGGAGCGTGCCATAAATATACTATACATTATTTTAAATGAATAAATTATGAAATAACACGAATCAATCAAACAAAATTTACTTATGCACGCTGGGATTCGAACCCGCGACATTTGGATTGCTAGTCGAGAGCATTACCTCTCAACCACGGAGGGCTTCGAAACTCTTTCCCGGCCGTTCTTGGTACTACAATTTAATAAATATTTTAAACTCACTGCCTTTTCCTAAATACTTTCAGGTGGTTTATGTGTCACACATCTGCCCTGATGATGGACACTGCAACGCTGTCCGAAACGTTGGCTAAAGAAGGAGATAGCGTAACACGTCATAATACAAAAATATTATTATTATTATTATAGCATTTAGTTCGGGTTTGAATCTTGCAAACATACACATCTTTAGGTAGATGGACAAAAGTATGTAGGTACAAACTTACCCTTTTTTAACTAAATAGTACGATAATATACTCTATAATTGGTAAAAAAGGACATTTTAAGATAACAAACAAGTCATCCCTTACTATCATTAGAAATTTGAAAAAGCTATGCTAATGTATTGAAGTAGATAGAACTATCATACAAGTGCTAGATTGACCTATTCGTTTAATAATATCATACCAAATACGATACTTAAATCTTGAAGAGAATGTAGAAGACATGCGTTATACACTGTAATCTCTTCTGATTAACCACAGTATCAACCGTAGATTATTGTTGTAGAAACAAGCAGCCTCTAGGCTTGGTATTTCCAGATATCAGGTGATACACAGCACGGTTTACATGATAACGAATTGATCTATTAAAAAGACCATACCTAGATACCATCCCTTCGGTGCATATTCTTTACCCTTTCAGGCCTATTTTCGCTCACATATCGGCGCGTTTCTGAAAATAATGTATTCGAAGGTCTCAAGAAATAAATTTGCACGCTTGTGCGTAAGTAATCAAATCTACAAATGGGCTTTTTCGGTGTTATTATTAAAATTAATTATGAATAAGTCTTCAAATGTGAAAATTAATGAAGTATAAGAATTCTGAAAGATCAAATCTATAATACGATAATAAATAATATGATAATAGAAGAGTTTTCAACGATGATATTTTGATACACTTTTTACATTATGAGCAGGCGATTCTATCATCTTTAATAAGTTAGGTACGCCTCCTTTATCTAAGTCTGGCGACAACAAATTATCGTGTAAGCAAGCTTAAGGGTCCAGCAAGCAAAAGTTTGTCCAATAATATTAAATATTGTAACTTTTTAATAACATATTTTTATACAACTTTTTAAAAACTTTTGAAGGTTATACCTATCAATGTAAAATTGAGCATGGAAGAAGAAAAAAATACTAATTTATCTAAATGGAACGTGAAACAGAATAAGACAAAGAAAATTTAAAAAAAATAACTGTCCCAATTGTGGTCCAGCAGATCTCCGTCTTACCGGGTTAGCTTCTATCCACTCGGCCATTGCGAAATAGTTTTTGGTCGATCTAATATTTCAAATTATGACGCAGGCTACTGGCTCGCCAACGGAATACATCACATAATTATTGGATAAATTAACATTTTCAATGTGATTACAGCGATGATTCCAATTGAAAGCGAGCCCACCATTCATCACAAATTTTTTTTGTGCAACTATAAATTACAATACGTAACAATAAATTACATAAAACAAAGAGGACCAAAATCAAATACAAGTAAATACATGCATTTATATATACAGTGCATGTATGTACACATACATGTATTTACATATACTTATACATATATTGTAGAGCCAACGCATAATTAGATACTCGACACAATAATTACAAAGTGGCTTTAAGTGAGAAGATCATCAGGCATATGCAAGTTTAAGTTCCTTCTGAAAATAATGATTGAATTCAAAAATATTTCCAAGTCTTCACGATCGCAGTGTTTATTATATAATCGACGTTATAACTTGACGTTGCATTGGTTTGAACATACTTGTATTACTACGATAAGTATCGATCCAAAAGGTTTCTCGGTTAATCATGATATGAAGCTTAGAAATTAAATCGAAGTAGGTAGTAAGGGCAAAGCTGATTATAAACTTGAGAAAATTTCAGGAATAAATAAATTCTGGTTTGGTTTCACCACAAATAACGAAGCCTAATTTAAAATGACGTACCTACAATGCCTCTTCAGAACTGCAAAGTAATATTAAATCGCCTTTCGATTTCGTTTTAGATCACATCTCTGATTTTGCAAAAATGTCAAGTCACTTACCATTATTTGAAAACAATATCTTCCAGAATTTTCTGTTTGACCGATGGATGGATCGGCATATCGTGACTAAAATGGATGACCCGTCAGCCATTCTTGGTCCTTTGGAGAGATGCCAGCTCCGGGTAAAAAGCATTCCGATTTCGCTAATGACGCGGGATAAATATATCTCGGGATGATGGTACAGATTTGAATGAGAATACACCACCCTGCTACAAAAAGTTTAAAGGCTCGATATTAACATGCAATTCATCTTGCTGCAGGCAATTAAAATTTCGACGCGTTCGAGGGTATTTTGGTAGGGAGATCTAAAAAAATGGGTCAGATTAATTACGAAAAATGATTGAATTTTTGGATTGCCTGACATACCACCACTAATTATTCGTACATAGGATTTAATCAAGGGAATACTGCGTGAAACGGACTACGTAATTTGTTAATATTTTGTAATGCTTACTGCAACTGTACAAGGAACCGTCGAGGACATCCACCGCTTTCCAGAACCGTCTTAAGGACCAAACGGGACCCTGACCCTGGACCCGGTTCTCACGTGAAGACTTTTTTTAACGAAGCTACTATTAAATGTTTTTATATGTTCATACACGGCAAAACACACATGTATACATAACAAAAACGATTCCGTGTTTCTATCCACCATATTTTGTTCTTGTTCTTGAAGCTAGTGGAGAGTCAACTTTTATAAATCGGTAGTATAAGACTGAGATACCTGAGGCGTATTTGTGAAAACCATATATGATTGTTTGAGAAATATGGAGATTACAAGGCAGATTGATAAGGGCAATAAGTTAATTTAAGAAAGGAACGGTTAGATCGTTTGGGCTCATGAAGCAAATATATTAGTGTAAGAATAGTAAGACGCGAATGTGAATGACAGAAGAAGTAGGGGACGCCAGAGGAAGAGATGCCAAGAATAACAGAAGGGTATGTATGAGACGAGGTATCAATGTGAATGAGGTATCAATCTAAATGTGCCAAAGTCCGACCTCTCTGCCTACTCCTGCGGAGAAACGGCGTGATGGTTAGTAAAGGGGGAAGAAGATGAGGAAGGTGATGGTAGGGGAGTCTATTTTCACTGTAGAAGATTACTTCAACATCTGTTAGGAAGCTATACAATTCAAATTTTATGCTATTCGTCTTGTGTTGCCTATCATATATATACGTATATATACGTCATGTCATATGTATATATAGGTCATCTGGAGGTCATATTACTAGACATCACACCATCCACTAAAACCTAAAGTGGAAAAACTAATAAAGTGTTTCACGTCCTTCCTATCCAGAGCAACATTTTTATTTGTTTCATTTGAAAAATTACGTACAATGAAAGTAGAACGTCTTTGTTCCATGAAATTCATGTTCATTGCAAAGTTCCTGTTCAGCAACCCTTTGTATGGCGTTTTCTGTAAAAGGATCTCTGTATCCTCAACAATTGAAAATTAAGCGTCCACTAATCGTCTCGTTGAGCGCTAAAAAATACGAGCCCCTGAATTTCAGAAAACCTGAATGGTTGATACGGCCTTTGCGATGGAGAGGGCACTCTCGCGAAGAGCCTTTGTGATAACGAAAGTTAACGAAAGACTAACGAATGCTCGATAATAGCACATTATCCGTTATTGTTCGAAGAAAATTATTTGCCGAAGATGCATAGATACGTCGCTCATCGGTTTCTCGTTAAGTAATTTTATTTGATAAATCTTTCTTAGATCAGCTTTTGCTGGAAGGTACTTTCTCACTCGTGGAAAATAATATGGATGGCATAAAAGTTTTAAAAAGCTTATTATTAAAAAAAAATATTATGATGACCACCATAAACCACACCTCTTTCCATTTATATGTTATTCATGACCAGCTGACGCAGGGTTTTTGTTATGAATGTGTCTAACCACTGATCCTTTTAAACCCTTTTCTAAAAAAATAAACAGTTTTTATTGACTTTTATCGTCAACGTACTTGAACACATTTCCGTTGACATCGTTAGCAAAAAAGTACTGACGTAGGTAGTCACTCTATAATAAATTAACTAACCATACCCGAAAACTGCTTATTACGTTCAATATTAAAATAAATTAATGTCTAATAATTTGTTATTAAATAAATACGGTCATTAACCTTGCGCTTAATGATGACATATGATGAAATATGTGTGTAATATGACACGCATATATTATGTATGTGACAAAATAGTAAATCTGAACCACATATTTTTTTATGAACCTTCTTTAATAATAATAATATTTGGATGATTTATAGAGCGCCGTTTTTGTGAAAAATTTAGAATATATTTCTAAGATCTAGAAAACTACAAGCTAGACAAACAATTTTGCTATATATTATTTCACATCAACCTTCAAACATAACATAACAGAATGTCACTTCTTGCAAGTTTATTTGTAACTTGCGCAGACCTGTGAAAAATAACAAGATTTTATAATTGTGGGATTAGTGATTAGTGAAGCCATTTAAAAAAATATATATATTTGCTCAAACTTGAAAAATTGAGATATCTGTCAAAATTTTAAACAATTCTAATGTAGAATTATTAACTAATTTATTAACGTTAAATGATTTTTTGCATTGTTTGTTGAAACTAAATTCAAAACAAAATCAAATTCTATAGTTCATTAAACTAAAGTTACAGACAGAAGCAAAACCAAAATAAGAAATTTTAAACATTTTACTTTAGAAATTCATCAATATAAAAATGTTATGAACTTACTTCTAATGTTATTTGTTTTTAACGCCTTTTGTTTATACTCGTTTATATATTTTAAGCATTTCTCTTTAATTCTAATTTTGTGTTTTCTACATTTTAGTGAACTCATTTTAGAGGTTTTAAATGTTTTTGTAATAGTTCGATGATTATAAAAGTGTCTAGATGGTGGTTTTTCAATATCAATGTTTGTTTTCAAATTAGTATTAATTAAACTCACATTATCTGAGCACGACTGATCTTTCTAAAGCGAATTTAAAAATAAACCTTTTTCGTATATTTATTTTTGCCAGCATTTTAATTAATCATTACCGTAAATATTTATCCCGTTTATAACAAAATAAACGTGTTTTTGATAATTTAAGGGTAAATCAACAACTCTATACTTAAGAACATCCTTCGTTAACGGGATTAAGAAGCTAGTTAAATAAGTGAGGGGCGCTAAGTATATATTCATTAATTGAAATATAGTCCGTGTTAAGTGAAAAGCTTATAGCAGCTGGCTTGAGTCCAAGACTGGGGCAGTTCTGCTGAGCAGAGCTTAACGGGAACGGGGGTTGTAAAGTAACAGTAACGTGATGTAACTCAGCAAATAAAGAAAAGAAATAAGTTCGGCTATGAGGGGCGGACGGGCGCGGGCGCGGGCGGTTCAAATACTCCAATTCATTATTATTAACGAAGTTGTATTCAATCTCAGAAAATGGATTTATGATTGATCAAAATTTAACGATGCTGTTCGGGATAACGGCTTGTGGTAAGTGGTTCAAAGACATTTTAATGGTCGGTAATAAATGAGACGATAAGCGGGGTGTTAAGAGATATACTTTGATGTCCTTTCAAGATTTAGAGTAAAAAAATATGTTGGTCTTCGGTGACTTTTGACATTGTAAAATGTATATATATATATAAAAAATTAAAATTGTAATTGAAATTGTACCGTAATTGGACTCACCTGTCTGTCGAACAATAAAAAAAAAATATATATATATATATATAGAACACAAGAACAAGTCGAAGAAGCGACCCGTTCTCATGTGACAAATGTCAACCGTGTACATATGTTGGGCACGCATTTGGCGTCTTTCCCGACTATGCACCGGTGCCGAAGGGATCAATGACGCTAGTTCCTCGGAGCATCTTCCAGTAGGAAGGAGGAAACACAGAGGTCGGCAAACCGTTCCACAGCCGAGCTGTTGAACACAAGAACGCATCTAAGACGCGACCCGTTCTCATGTGTCAAATGTCAACCGTGTACATATGTTGGGCAAACGTTTGGCGTGTTTCATCTTCCATTCTAATACCGGTAGAACTAGGATAGCATTCCCACCCGACGTCTGTGCTCTAAAGATTACAATCCGTATGAGAGAATCTATCAAACGGACCGCCCGTTTTTGCACGGCGTCGAGGGTATTTTTCAGGTATTTTGGAGCTCCCGAACAGAGGTGGCTAACAAATTCAACCGTTTGTTTAAAATATATTATAATAATATTTATAAAAACAGTAGGCATTGGAGAGTTAGGATCGATGTGGGGGTTGGGCCGTTAGTCGGCTGAGTAACCAGTGACAAGTCTTAGTTTTGAAGAAATATAAAACAAAGTAAAATGTTACCGGAGAACAAAATTTAATTTCGATTTCATACTTTAAATAATGAACTACATCATGGGTATCTTGAAATCCCAGGCTTACTCCTTCCTTTCCATAAAAAGACCCTTCACACAGCATTCCCAATGGCGCCCCTGTGGGGAGTTAATGTAAAAAATAAAAATAAGACTAAAGTTTAAAAATAAATTATGTGCTCCTTTTCTTTCTGAGCGAAACATTTAACACAACTTAAAAATTTAGAGCACATTAATTTTAAAAGAAAGTTAAAAAAAGGTAGTCGCAGAAATGTAAAAAAACATTTTTTTATTATCGTTTATTACTTGTTTGAGTAAATTAAAAATAAATTTTGAGACCCAGACGTGGCCTTTGTCATTTGAAAGGCTCGAGGGCCGTTCAAAGAAAAAGCAATAAGTTACTACAACCTTACAGAGAGTTTTGTAATCCATTTTTCCCCAAAAACTCTTAAGACATTTCTTCGATATAATTATTTTTATTCCGTCTAAGTTAGCTATGCGCATGTGCGCATATCAAATTTCCAGATTCCAATCGATAATTGAACAAGTGGGCACATTACAATTAACCAAGATCTTGAGAGAACAGATAAATAATGTTTACCTCCCTTAGAAAGTTTAGGCAATAGGGAAACGGGAAGGCGACAAATATATCAATAAATTAGTACCACATGCGAAACGATTAATTATTAGTGGTGTTAATTATAATCTACAAAAACAGTGCTTGGTCGATGCTCATGTATTTGTAGGATTTTGTCACCATAAGAAAGTTTTACGCTTTTAGTAGTAAATTATATGTTGCAATCAATAAAAATGCAACCCCTCAAATTGTTCATTTATCAGTGCAATCAAAGAGGTCAATTGTTGACGAAAAACGGGTTTTCGATAAAAACATTTTTGAACAAGAAGATAGCACTAATAATCTAAACAAAAATATAAAAGAGAACACTACAGAAAAATGGAAATAAATAATGGTCGCAACTGAACAGAATCTCTCGTCTAGTCTAACCGGGACGTGCGATTTTACCAATTTAGTCATTGCCATATTATGTCATAATTGTCAATCTTATATTTTCAAATTTTAGAGAATTATCTTCGACTAATTTTTGGTAAGATTATTAGTGTTATCTTATTCTTCAATGATATATTACATTGATGGGAATAACCTTCCAAAGTATAAAAATATTTAAATGCATCTTTGTTTTATAAAACAAAATGCTAATAAATATAGTAGGATTGTTTAAGCTTTTAATGGAGAAGAAGAATATTTTTATTGAAACCAATGGGATTTTAAAGAAATGAGAGGATTTTATTAACCTAAGTCAGTATTTATTTTTATTATTAGCTTTTAATAAATAAAACAATAAATTCGGAAATATTTCTCTTCAGTGCCTGGTCATCTTTGAAGATGGTGTGTGAAGGGTGTTTTTTTGAAAATGAATGAGAGGAAGTTCTGACAATAAAAAGGCATGCGGGTTGGTGAGGAATCTGAGGGTCAGTATGTCCATGAGTGACGGATGCATGAATATCCCTCCCACCGCGGTGTAAGGCGATGGGTACCACTACTTGCTGTAGAGGTCCAATGGTCTCCCTCAACCAGTCCCTCCCGATCCTGCCAAGCCCCGGACAAACATCACCCTACGAACCCGGGCACCCTACTAAATCACGAAACTTATCGAACTACCCGAAGTGATCTATGGTAGAGGTGTTAGGTATCCGATAAATGGTTCCCACTGGGTTTCTGGGTTGCTGGGTTCTGGGTTACCACCATATTCGTTCTGTTATCTATTTCACAGTTTAATTCGATTGAGTTTCTATCACATAGAATAGTGAAGAGTTGCTTTTAATGTATTAAAATATTAACCATTAATAATAACCGTGAATGCGTTTCTCGTGTCTTTTAAACGTACACACATTGTATGTTTTATTATATTTTGACTCCTAACGTACGAGGCATATCCAGAAAGTAAGTGTAGTGAATTTTTGTAGGTTACATATTTTTTATTGAAACAAAAAATTACATGGTTACCGTAGTACATATGTAAGCTATTTATAAAAAAATAAAAATTGTATTTTAAAAATCTCAAAAAACTTACTTTTCCTTTGTTTTCTTAAAAATAAGAATATCACCTGTCATCAAATAGCGTGAAACTTAAAAAAAAAATCCGCAAAAAATGCACGAATAACAAAGAAGCCTTCAAATAAACGTCAAGTTGACAAATCTCACCGACGTGATTCGCGGAACAACATCTACTGTCGAACATTTTGTCAATTCTCAGCGTGTTCATTCTTCTTCGCATATTTTTATTACATCTGACTGGCAGTCTCCGGGGGCGTTGTTCTTCATGCCAGTACTTCATTCTGCGCTGTGAGATATTGATACGTCACATATGTACAGGGTTCCCTGCTTTATTTGCCGGTGCTTTATACAGACAATGAGGAATTTGGCCCAGGAGACTTGTCATCCGGCAAAATAGCGTAGCGACGCGACGCCTACGTGTGACCTTCTTTTGATTATATCACCGCAAACGAAATATAACATTTTGATGCCATAAAAAACTAGTTTAATTGGTAAAAGATATAAATATTTTATTAAACAGAGATTACATAATTACTCCAGTAAGTGTGAATGATGAATAGTTGGAGCAGCTGGACGAGTTGGTGGATTGGGGAAGCATGTTTACGAAAGAATGAAATGCTGATAGATATATACATTTAAAGAACTACATTAATGGAGGACTGAACGCAGTTGGCTTTAACAAAGAAAACGTCCAATAAGCGATACAGTACTGTCGCAGCAGTCCTCAATGGAGTGTTGGTGTTTACCCTGAGGTACGGCAGTGGGGCATGGAACTGGCAGAGGAAGGATTAAGTTAACTTAATACTGTAAAAATGAGTTGTAAATGTGTAGTAAAACTATATGTGATCGTGTGAGAAGTGTATACATTCCATATGCCATTTGCCAATAATGCAAGGGATGTATGCGTAATGAGTAACATTAAGAAAGGAACGCTTAGATGGTTTGGGCATGTTGAGCGACCGAACGAAAAAAGGAATGTAAGGAGAATATATGAAGCGAATGTGAATGATACAGGAAGTCGGCGACGCCCGAGGAAGACTAGGCACGTCAAGTCAACCACGTATTTGACTCGGACCACGACGTTATGCAAAGGGTCAGAATGACAGAAGGGTGAAGAATGTGACGATACATGAATTTGAATGAAGCAAGGAGTGTGTGTCCTCTCTGCTTTCTACCTGCGGAGAAACGGCGTAATAGGATAGTTCTAGTTACAAATATATTTGAATGCCAATAAAAAACCTAGATTAACGGTAGGTATATATTATAATAACTTTAAATTAATGGGCCTCCTGCGTCAAAAAGTTTTCAAATAATGGAAATAGGTGGGTACTTCGTGAATTTGTTGCAATTTTAGATAAGAACCAACGCTGCGAAGAGCAGTTGTAGATTATTGGCAATGAGCTTAATGTTAGCTGTTACTATTTTTCTAACAAGAAAGATCAATTGGTTTTCCGATTGTATCACCAATCCCGAACAGCTGCCAGGAGTGAAATCATCCCAAATCTCAACAAGTCATGTTATGTTAATCTCTGTGGCCCATTTGTCAGGGCGGAACTAGCCTTGAGTGCCGCCCCAGCTACACGTGAACGTAGAACGTTGGACATACTGAACGTGCTACAAGCGACTGTATCTGCCGCTTCGTGTGTTGATTTAGCTGGCTGTGTTTCTCTATGACGCCGTGCATTCTGACTAAGTGGACAGATCTATTCTCTATTCTCTGCTGATACCTAGAGCTCTAGAGTACGTCTATGGCTGTGTTGTCTTAGAGACGTAGGAGCTGCTAGCGGAGATGTAATAACATTGCTTTATATTTACATATTTAAAGGCATTGAGTTCACTGCGGTTGGACTCTCACAGATTTTAGTATATCTATCACTTTCCTTGCATAAAATAACGACGAAAATGTTCCAAAGAATGGAACCGTTCCTTACTGTTAGTTTATGTTTTAAACATACATTTGCCCCATTGTTTTAGAACAATCAGGCAACTTTACAGAGTATCAGCTTGTATAAATATTTAACAGCTTTTCCTTTTGGTACTTTCTTATTTGCAGGTTGGTTCTCATAAAGGCAATTTCCATACTGCAAAATGTAACTTGGAACGACTCTGAAAACTGCACGTGAATGGCACCAATTTAATTAATACGTTCGTAACCAGTTTATAGTGGTATAAATATATAGAAGATATTAAAAGTTATATTATATTTGTGTTTAGTGCCAATTAAGTCGGTATGTGTTATTTTCAATAATATAATTTTCTTTTTTTTCTTTTCAGGTAAGCGCCCAATGATGCTTCTTTTTCTGGTGAACGTGTTCCTGGCTATTCTACATGCAGGTATTTCCCAACAAAGTTTTTTTTTATAATCTACCAGATTCGATTAGTCGTTTTTTACAAGATCTTAAAGTTGCAGGTTTCATCTAAACATATAATTCCTATAAAACATACTCTTAGAATTAGGCAATCACTGTGTTGAAAGATTTCGTAGTAATGCTATTTTTTATTGATTTAAAATATTATATTATTACAATGATAAACATTGGTAGTTTATAATACTGTTTTAGCATTCAAATATACGGCGGCTTAAGTTAATTACACGTCACACGGAGATTATTTTTTACATATTCCTAAAATTAATTTTATTTTTCAGTAAATTCAACCGACGGACGTCGCAAATACAGGACATATTCGAAAGAATTTTAAATTTCAAGTAAAACCCTGCGAAGCGGGGTTTTAACTTCTACTACAAGATATGATTCTTGATATCGCGTAGAACTCGAATGAAGCTATTTAATTCTGAACTGCGGGTAATTAAATAATGATGAAAATATGAATTTATCCTTACAACATCCCTTTATAATTAATAATTCTTGTATACATTTTTTCCTAATGTGGAAGTTTTCATTATATTCTCACAAATGCTTGTGGAAATGACAGATCTATTATGCGAAAAAATGTGACAACAGGACACAGGACCTTTCAGAATCCAGGCATTTTATTTGTCAATGCCTTCGTTTTTTTGTTAAAATGTTGAATGAAATAATTCATTTGTCTACTTACCTTTTAAGGGATGCAAATGACCTGTTTATATTGCTTTTTCGTTGCTGCATCTGAAACGCTGGTGTAAAGAAGTGAACAAGAAGCCATTGTGATATTAGGTACTTCCCTGAATATTAATAGTAATATTAATCGTTGGGATATTATATATTTTATAGTATTATCCACCATTTTAATCGAGATAATATTATATCAGTGTCGGAGGCACGATGAAACGGAATGTCAAAGCTTTAAATTCGATTAAAACATGAAATATGCGCCCATTGAAACTGAAACGTGAAATTAACCGTTTTTATTCACTTTATGTGGGACCGTTCAAACCTTTGTACATTTAACCAATTAGCAATTGAAATTATGTCCGCTCGATTGAACTTTAAACGCTTTTGAAATGTAGGCACAGAAGTAAATTTACTGACTCTTTTTTGACATCCTTCCAATTATAATGGTTTTGGCCAATGCATCAAGTAAGTATCCACAGAGTTGAAATGCGTAATGATAAAGTTATTTTAAAATCATATGCTGTTATACACAGAATTGTTTTCTAAAAACACTGCTTTATAGCAAGCAGCAACAATGATCATTACTAAGCTCTCTGTGAGGTGCAGAATGTATGTGTTTTTGTATTATTGATAGCATATTCACTCTTGAAACGATAATATGACTGTTTTTTCTAATCTCGGGAAATTTTTATCTATTTTATGTTATTTTATTCCATTTTTAATATCTGTATCCGGGAAGCACACGAATGCAAGTTCAAAAAGTTAAATGTTTAGGAGAACCAAAAAACGTTTTTTCTGTAAATATGGTCTCATAACTTCTTCGGATATCCATGCTGAAAGAAAACAAACAAGTAATTAATAAGTCAATTAGTTTTGTTTTAAAAACGAGCAAATAAAACGAAATATTTTATAAGTAAAACCTTTAAAAAATATTGTTTTAAAAAAACGATACAAAGAAACACGACTTAAGTCCTTCTGCTTCAAAATCAAACGGTATATTTTGTCATGACATATTGTGGTGTATTATGAAAGGATCAATGTTTGAAAATTGTTCACTTCCGTAGAAAGCGTAGTAATGTTAGAGGCAGAAGGATGCAAATGGATTTAAGTCATAATACTCAAAATGCAACTAAATCATTAAGATGCAAGTCCATATACATATTTCTGCTTCTAAGATAGTTGTTGCATTAAAGGTAGTTGCATCCGTATACATTTTTGAAAATCATATTTTTCTTCTATGATATGACTTGTATTTTTCTGCCACTGATAAACATAATACTCGTAATTTACTTCAAGTCTGCGTCAAAAACTAGTTTGTTCAAATTTTGGACCTACATCCATATTCTTCTCGGGTACAGATAATATACAAGCAAGGGCGGTTCTAAAAATCGATTAATTTCTGATATGATTAGTTGTGTAGCTGTTACTGTGGGTTTTCTACAGAAACACTTGTTTAAGAAAAGCGAGAAAATTTTCCACAATGTTAACACACACCTCTTAATGTTAAGCTATAGAATATTGTCAAAAATTCACTAAATACAAAGAGTGCCTAACTGATAAAATAATATTTTGATTTCAATTTACTTTTCGTGAAATCAGACATCAGCAAAATGCTGCCCGCTCAATTTTAACAATAATTCGTAAAACAGTTTTATAAATGTGAACAAAGTACAAAAAAAAACGTTGTCAATGAACTTTTAGTTTGTCCTTATATAATGTGAACATTGGTAGATTCTTTATGGCATTTATTTGCGTACACCTGATGACGAAGAGAAACATAAAATATTTATCCAATTAGTGTTTAAAAAAAATTCAGCTAAATAACGACACAATTTGTTTGATAACGCTGAGCATTATGTACAAAATGTATTTTTTATCTACGACTTTCAATATTTAAACCATAACGGAAAGCATTTGTAAAGGTTTTCGTAAGGCGAAAATGTTTTTTAAGATCCTTTTTAAAAAAGTTTTAATTTTATCGAAAAATAATCAAAAGATGACACCGTTCAAATATTCATTTTATTTGCACAGATTTATCTAGTTATAAGCAAACTTTTTAGGTGAAACTGTTTTCATTGTTACTTTCAGAGTTAATATGATTTAATATCATTTAAAAAAAAACAGCAAATAAAAATTGTTATTATATTAAATGATTTAGAGCAAAATGTTATTGTTATAATTCAATTTAAATGGATTAGCAAGAAACTTTATTATTAGACTAAGTCGATCGTTCGCATTAAACTTTTAATCCGTTTTGGCCAGAAAATAGATGAATTTCATTTCGAAAGCAATCATTTCAGTAATCTGAAAATCTCTGCCGGAGTTTAAGGCTCCACTCGCCGTCGTTTTACCAGTATAAATCACGGGCCGGATCATGTAATTAACTGTGTAGCGTCTAAATTGGAATTAAAACCCGGCAGACAGGTAGGTAATTCGTTAGTTACCGACTATCGTTATAATTTGGCTTGAGGAATCAGTTAAAGACAGGATGCAACCGCGAGATAAGAGGCCAATAACCGGTGTTTCATCCATCCAGAGGGGATGATCCCTCCAGATAGGCTCTAGTCGCTGAGCTGGTGGTAGCTAGGAAAGAGAAGAAGGAGCTAGAAGGAAGGAATCTAATCCTAATCCTAATTGCCGCAAGGGTGCTTATTGTGCTTTTTCGTACTTAACCGGTAAAAACGGACTTTAAAAATAAGGAACAAAAAATAGAAGTTTATCACTTGAGAGTATATTATAGGGTATTTTCACAACCTTGGTTACCATTAAAAATGAGTGGATAATTTAAAATTTATTTTTTTGATTCTGATCATCGTTCTAAATGTGTATTTATGTAATATTATTTGATCTAAAAATGCATATTCTTAAACTGTTCCGAACTGGCCACAATGCCACTTAGAGGCCATCCATAAATTACGTCACTCGAATTTCATGATTTTTGACCCCCCCTTCCCCGTCCTTGTCGCACATCGTCATATTTGTCAGACTCCCTACCCCCCAGCATGATTTCACATATTTTGCAATTTAACATGTAAAAATAAAGGTTTTTCGACAATATTTAATATTGTCACGGTTACATTTGCAACAACGGAGGGGGCGTAATGGGATAGGGAAAATATTTTTGTGGAAGTCGCATGTGTCGCAGTCATTTATGTGACGTCACAAAGCTCGTGACCACCCCCCCCCCCCCTCCATACCCCTTGTCAGGCAAAGTCACAATTCTCTATTCCCCTCCTCTCCCCTTAAGATGTGACGTAATTTATGGATGGCCCCTTATTGTTTTTTTTAATGCATTATAAAAAATATCTCAAACTAAGCAAATGCCCTCATTATGGTGGTAATATAATACAAATACGTATAATATCTTAATATATAAAAATGAATGTTTCTTTGCTTGTCCCTCATGCGTTTATAAACGATTCAACTGATTATGATGAAACTTTGGGGATTTGATGTGCGCGTGCCCACGATGGTTTCTACATATAATAGTGAGCTCTGGCGTTATGAAATTATTTTTTTTACTATTCATCCGATTGTGACGACACTTTGTTGAGTTATTGTGTTTAAAAATGAGTATTTCATGTAGTTTAGCGGCAGTGGGAGAGGGGAGAGGTGGACGTTGGGGAAGGGGAAGGGGAAACTCGGAGTGATAGGGGACGTGGGACGGGAAGGGGAGGCGAAAGAGAAACGGGGACGATTGGGAAAGGACATGCAGGGAGAAATGTGTCGCCTAAACCTCTAACGGTGTTGGACGCGAGTGAGCGGCGATAAATAAAATAACACTTTCAAACCCAGACAAACTTTAAAAGTATATTAATTAACCGAAAATAAAATAATTCATAACCCGTGAAAATGGAGGAAGCGGTTGATCCGCATGCCTTCATTACTAAGGCGAAACAAAACATAAGCGACTTACATACAATCATAGAAGAAAATAAACTTACCAAAGAAACCAAATCAAAAATGATGAAAGAAATAAATAACATCATGGAAATGATATCCCACATGGCAATAGAATTAGCTAAATTACAAGAAAAATGTGAAATTCAAGAAAAAAAACCAAACACAAAAAAACTCATTTTCATACTCTTCGGCAGTAAAAAACTTAATACCACAAACGCAAGAAAAACGATTTCCTATCATTATAAAAAGCTTAAAAGAAGAAGACACTGAAAAAATAAAAGAGAAAATACAAAAAATCAAAATATCGCAGTTGGGAATTCGAGTAAGTGAAATTAAAAAAACAAAAAAAAACATTATAATAACATGCCCAGAAAAAGAAGAGGCAAAAAAATTAAAAGATAAGATAAATGAAGTCGACAAAACCATAATAGCGGAGGTACTTGTGAAAACGGATCCATGCGTAATATTCAAAGGACTTGACAAAGACTATACCGAAAAAGAATTCTTAGAAGACATAATTGAACAAAACAACGACATCAAAATGATATGTGAAAAATACCAAGATAAAAAAATATTACAAGTTAAAGCCATCATTACGAACAAAAAAACTAACAGCAAAAACTTAATTCTCCAAACAAATCCAGAATTGAGACTACATCTTATAAATAGAAAAAAAATTCATCTAGGATTCATGAGAATCTATGTAACCGATTGTAACGTTCTTACCCAATGTTTCCATTGTCAAAGATTCGGACACACAGCACAAAAATGCTACAATAAAATGAATAAACCAACATGCAAGCACTGTTCAGAAGATCATCCCATCTCCGAGTGTAAATCCCTGGAACTGCCGCCCAAATGCGCTAACTGTCACTCAGCTAACAAGAAGAAAGAAATAAACTCCTTCAACAGTAAAATGAATGAAATAGACCACCGAACAAACAGCGAAACATGTAAGTTTCGTTCTTACATGCTAAAATTAGCCAAAGAAAGAATAAACTACGACATTGATTAAAAAAAAACTTATATGTAATATTGCAAAATACAACCAAAAATGCATTAATTAAATGGATGATTTCTTAAATAGCGAATTAGAATTAAATATTAAAATTCAAGAATATGAATGTATTTGTACTGATTCATGTAACAAAATTATTTCTAAAAACATCAATGATATAATTATTATGCACATAAACATCCGTAGCATTCAGAAAAATTTAGATGTACTAATTCTAAAAATAAATAATTTAATTAAAAAGCCGGACTTCATAGTGTTAACCGAAACATTTACGAACGCTGAGTCACCGTCTTATCACTTACCTGAGTACAATTATATTTCTACCAAAGTAGATATCAACAAAAATTCGGGAATAATAATATTTGCAAATAATAAATTTAGTATTGTTAACATTATAGAACACCCAATACATTTGGTAAACTGCATCGAAGTACATTTCAAACTCGGCAAATCAATATATCATTTAATAGCTATCTATAGAACGCATGGCTCGAGTATTATTACGTTTATTAATGACCTCAAATACATATTATTAAAATTAAAAAATAAACTCTGCTTTGTGGTGGGTGATTTTAATGTGAACATTAATGAAAAAATAGAAAATAATAACAAAACTGAATACATCAATTGTATGACTGAACAAAATTTCATATCTTGCATAAATAAAAATACTAGAGAAATAAAAGAACATACTCCATCTTGTTTAGATTACATTTGGACAAACGTAAACATTAAAGATCTTCACAAACTAAAATCAATTGTTTGGAAAACTAACATAACTGATCATCATTCATGCTTACTTCTGTATAATAATAATATTAAACATAAAAAACATAATTTAATACCCAAAAAATCAACAATAGACATGACTATTCTCTCTGAAAAACTAAAAAAGGAAGATTGAAACAATGTTTTAAAGAGTGATGATACTGAAATATGTTCGACTAATTTTGAAAAAATCCTGTCACAACACATTAAAAATTCGACAACTGAAATAATAATACACATAAAATCAAAATTAAGATGTTTAAAACCTTGGATTACCAAAGGACTTATAATATCTATCAGAAACAAAGAAAAACTTTATAAAACAACTTTAAAAAATCCCCATGATGAAAAAGCATATATTTTTTATAAAAAATATAAAAATAAATTAACATCTTATATTAAAAAAAGTAAGGAAGAGTTTTTTAAAAATAAAATATTATCTTCAGAAAATAACCATAAACAAATGTGGAAAACTGTGAATTTGGCCATAGACAATACAAAAAAAACACAAAATATTAAGTACATCGAACATGATAAAAAAATTATAGATGCCAAATTACAGCCTAAACAATGTGCAAACATATTTAATTCCTTCTTTGCAAATGTTGGAAAAAATCTTGCGAAAAATATTCATAAACCTTCTAACCCGGAAAAAAATAAAAATAAAAATTTACATAAACGTAATATACTTTCAACATTTGAAATAACAACAGAATGTGAAATCTTAAAAATAATAGAAAATATGAAAGGAGGTTCGTCTCCCGGTTTTGATTCTATTACGGCACACATGTTAAAATCTATGAAATCTTACTTAATAAAACCCATCACTCATTTAATAAACTTGAGTTTAACGAAAGGAATATTTCCAATGAACTACAAAAACACAATAATCTCACCTATTTACAAATCTGGTGATCCACACCAAGTAACGAATTATCGCCCAATTTGTCTAATTTCTAACATAGGAAAGATCTTTGAAAAAATAGTAAAAAAACAATTGGTAAATTTCCTAGATAGTAATAAAATACTACACAAAAACCAGTTTGGTTTTATTAAATCACTCAGCACACATGATGCAATTGCTAACATAACTTCATACATTTACGAATCATTAGATAAAGGTAAAAAATGTGCGGGCATATTTATTGACCTCAGAAAGGCTTTCGATAGCATATCCCATGAGATACTATTAAAAAAATTAAATGATATTGGCATAAAAGGCAACGCGATTAAATGGATCACCAACTACTTAAAAAACCGCCCTCAAGTGGTAAAAATCAATCGTATTAATAGTGATCAAGAGATTTCAAGCTTTGGAATCCCCCAAGGTACAGTGCTTGGACCAATCCTTTTCACCATATATGTAAACGATATTTTTTTTCAACATCTACATGGTCAAATTACATCATATGCCGACGATACAGTTTTAATAATAAGTGAAAATACTTGGGAAAATGTAGAATTACAGGCCACAGAAGACATCAATACGCTTAAGAATTTTTTCGACACTAATTTACTATCACTAAACAGTGAAAAGACATTTGTAATTCCATTTGCAATCCATCCAAACGACGCTCCCAAAAATTTAGCATTGTCATACACGATAACACTAAAATTCACAACCAACATTATTGCAAATCAAACTGTACAATATTAAAAACAACAAATAAAATTAAATATCTCGGCGTAATTATCGATAAAAATCTGAAATGGAAGGAACAAATATGTCAAGTAGTAAACAAAATCAGAAAATTAATATATATATTTTTAAGAATTAGAAATTTTCTGTCGATAAAAAATCTATATTTTATCTACTATGCCTTAGTTCAATCCACTCTACAATACGCTTTTATTAGTTGGGGATCCGCGTATAAATGTAACCTTCTTCCAATAGAAATTGTACAAAGAACAATTATTAAAATTATATTAAAAAAATCCTTAGACTACCCAACAGAACGCCTGTTTGAAGAATTTCAAGTACCCACATTTAAAGATTTATATATTAAAAATTCAGTAATTCAAATAATAAAAGAAAAAGATAAATATCCATTTTTAAATGAAAACAGAACTCGACTTAAACATGTTTTTCTATGCCCAAAACTAAATACGTCTTTTGCACAGCATCATTATACTTATCAGGGAAGAACTTTTTTCAATCGTTTACCAGAGGAAATCAGAAGCATCAATGATAAGGCCCGAATGCTGCTCTCTGTCAAGAGACATTTTAAAGATGTTCTTAAGAAAAGAACTACTGTCAATTAATCTTACAAATATCTTAGTTCTCCATAACATTCTTTCTTTAAAAAAAAATTAAAAAAACACACCATTATCAAATAAATACTGCAGCTCACATATATTTATGTACAATTAATTATTTAAGTACTAACTTATACCTAACTAATAACTAATAGCATTTATGTACACTCCCCTTCCATACACAAGCAAATGCTTTTAATGGAAGGGTAGTAAAAAAAAACCTGTAAAAAAAATATTTTGTTGTAAAATTGTAATTATAATAAATGTTTCAATAAATAATAAAAAAAAAAAAATATATATTTTTTTTTTTTATTTAAGTGACAATGCAACGCATGCCGGGAACTCGCTTGTACTAAATAAAAATAATACAATAATAATATAACAACGAAATTTATATTATTCTACATCTCCGTTCCATTATTTGGGCAACTGTCCATTTATTGATGGCTGGAGAATTTCTGTGCCTCGGTGTTGGTAGGTAAATCAGCCGGTCATGTTGAATTTTTTTTTACACGAATACCACACAAGAGTCCCAACTGCTCCCGTCTGGAGCCAGCGAGACCATGGCATCCCCAATCGGGGTACGTTGTGAGGCTGAAGGTAGAGGGGAGGGAAGGAGATAGGGAAGAGGAAGGTGGGGAAGTACTTGGCTATTCAGATCTGGTCACCAAACACGGCTAAAGCCATTTCAGGCAACGTTTCAATTCTGGATGGTGGTCTTACACCAGGGCGATACTGAGAGTATCTTCCACTCTGGAACGTGCCGCAAAAATATACTATATATTATTTTAAATGAATAATTTGTGAAAACACACAAATTAATCAAATAAAATTTATTTGCCACGCCGGGATTCGATCCCGCGACCTTCGGAATGCGAGTCAAGCGCCTTACCGCTGCACTACGCTGGATAACACTAGACTACAAGAAATCTATCTGCTTCTCAACTATCAGGATTTATTTATTTATTTATTTATTTATTGTTCTTATACGCCCGTAGGGGCTTTTACATAGATTATAAAATAATATTTAAGATATCGAGGATTACACATACATAGAATTTATATCAAACGTTATAAAAGTTAAAAAACTTTTAACTTTTAACTTTTAACTTTTTTTTTTTTATCTCAAAGTCAAGGTTAATCGACAACAGTGATAGAGGCGTTATGAAGGGTTATATATGATGTAGAAATGGCCTAAAAATGAAATAAATATGTAGTAATTTTCCCAAAATACCCATTTTGGTCATTAAATTATCAACTGAACCTAATTTTCATATAATGTGTTTTGCAACAATTTTTCATAAACAACAAGTATCTGCGTTTATATTTGAATTAATAATAATAATAATAATATAAGAATATATATGAATGTATATATATGAATGTATGCATGTATGCAGAATGTATGCAGGGGATTGCAATGCAATACATTCCATATTTTAAAATAACAAAAAAAGATAAATGATAAGTTAAGGTAAAAAGTAAATAACAACACATAAATTAAATTAAATAAACGAATAAGCATGAAAAATGAAACTGAAAAGAAAAAATGATGTAAATATCAAACACTAAAATCATCGTCTCCCGTCTCCAGAGGGTCATCAGGGGAGATTCCATCCAGGCAGTCATGGCGGTGATGATCGCATTCTTCGAATGGCGCAGTCTGCGACATAAACTTCCCATGCGGAGGCGGAGAAGTGCACGGAAAGTATGTACTCGTCCCTCCAGGAAAATTTCGGTAGCACTGCAGTATCTCGGTAGGCGAAAAAGAAAAGGTGCAGAAAAGTTGGCGATAGGCGTTATTGTAAGCAACCTTTAACTTATGCCATTGGGTTACAGTGTAGTCAACCCACAGTTCTGATGTGTACAGCGAGGTACAGAAAGCGTTGAACAATATTCTTTTTACTTTGGGGCTGCAGGAGGTTTGATTGTTTTATTCGTTTTCACAATAACAGTTATAACTGAAGAACCTCAAGTAAGTATTAGCAGTTCTCTGAACATTAGACCTTGAGTCAAAAAATACTTTTGTATTATTTAAATGATGCTTAGAAATGTATTTCTGTGATGAAAAAGATTTTAGAGCCGTAATATAAAACATTTCCCCCTGTTGTTTACTCATAATTTTACCGATCAACATGAAAGACTCTTATTGATTCAAAATCCAAAATACGATCTCTTAAAATCTAATAATTTGCGAGCAGATTAAAGACGATTAAATATGACGACCTGTATACATTGAGATTAACGCCCTCGTCCATTTTGCGAAGCTTTTGCCGGGAGCTTTTAGTCAAACACCTTTTTAATTTGTTTGTAGATTAAAGCTGGAGCGGTGGTGGTGACATCACACTATTTGAGGAAAGTTCTCTGAAGCAGACAGGCTTTGGACGTTTTTTTTTTATAAATTTAGCGGCGAGGATCTTTAATGAACGCGATTTTACCTGAGGGCATTTTAATTGCTCTAATGACTGTTTGTTTTCGGAAACCGGTTTTTATTTAAAAGCACGTTTTATTTAATTAAAAGGGGTTAATCCAAAAAAACATCCCTTTTCACAGGGAGGGTAAATAATATGAGTGTGATTTTGGATTAATTTATTTTCAATAATTAATGTGGCTTCCAGTCAAGTCAGCAAGAACGGAAATTCTTCAATGTTAAATTAATAATATTAAAAGTTTCGTACCTAAAGAGGGAAATATTAACCCTTTTACCAAAAGTGGGAAAGTTTGTTCTTCGTTTAGAAGGAGAGTTAATAATTTTGACGGAAAAAATTTCAAATTTTGTGTTACAACTCATTTTCTTTTTTTGAAGAAGTTATTTAAGTTTTTTTCAAGTTATTTTAGCAACGGAATAAAAAAAACAAATGTTTCAGTATCATTTGCCAAAATGTTATTTTTACTTGATTGGATTAAAATGTCTCTACATTAAGTTCGGCTAGGGTGTTATTTCTACCCTTGCCCTTTCTGACGTCATCAAACTAACGTAAAAATAATAAGGTAGCAAAATTTTCCGATTATTAAAAAAGTTATTTTATGTATACTTTAAAAACAGTTAATTATAAATTTGCTAACTTCTGTTAGTTATCGGTGCATGCATGCGTTATGTGAAGATGTGAAATATTCCTGAGTAATGCTTAAAATTGTTCAAAATATATTTCAAAATTGGACCTGTTTATTGTTAAATTATATCAGACATGCAGTAGTTTTGAAAATTAAACAAACTACATACAAACATTTTTAGATTTTTGTATGTAGATAATTTAAAGTTTAAACTTGTTTTTTTTTTGCAGTTATGACTTATCTACATACATCTCAGAATATTGAAAAAAAAACTAAATTCAATAATTTTATTGTAAAACTCTCCCGCAGCCAATGGGGCCGAAGGTAGACCCCAAAACTACTATCCTTATATCTACTTAAAGACATGAAATATATTTTTAGTATTTTAGATTTTAGGTATTCCTGTGCAAAGGATTAATACATAATGTGACGTTAAAAAAATTTGAAAAAATTGTTGATTACATAACAAAATATTTTATCAAATAAAGGCAATATTCCCTGCCCAATAAATGGAAAAATAAAAATCACAAGGTCGTCGGCCAACCCACATGGTTACGGACGTTATGTTTGGCATCTTGGACTGTCGAGAGTTAAGTTATGCAAGTATTTTAGTCTTTATTACATATAATATAGAGTGTTTATCCTGCTTAGTTTCTCAGCAAATTGCTTTAATCGGTAATAAATCAATTTAGATCCCTTAAAAATTGAAATTAAGAATCCTATTAATAAGTCGTCTTAAAGTGGTTTTACCAAAGTTTGCAAATGGCCTTTTAAGCCAAAACAGCTGATACAAAAATAAAAAATAAAATACCTACTTGCAGAACTGAATAATAACGTTATTAAATTAAATTTAAAAATTATAAAGGAGTTCTACGAATTAAACACATAAACAATTAATTATCTCAGAATAGTTATTAATTGGTAAACAGAGTTCACGTTTCATGATTCTAGTTTTGGATAATTGTGAATAAATCTCTTCAAAACAAAATTTCTAGAAAATGTTTCGTGTCCAAGAAATAAATAAAAAAAATAATGATTTATACCTATCATAAAATACGATAAAATATAAGTCAGATATATTGAATACGAAGCTGACAACATGTTTATAGCAGTGAAACCATATAGTTTATCCTCGTGTTTCTTGACTTATATTATTTATGTCAGCAGGGGGCGTAGAGTTTTCCTCTGACGTCATTTGCGTTATGATCCATAAAATTGGCGAAGCAGCTTCCAGCCTCCAGCCATGAGACTGTGGTTTTTAATATTGTGGGACCACCCTTATACAACATACAACCTCCTTCACCCCCCCCCTCCCCGCCTGCCACGTGATATCTAGACATCTAGACATCTGGAGGTTTATGGTTATCCCGTGCTTCCGGTGCGTGAAATGTTTTAAAAACGTTTGTTATAACAAGACTCGCTGCTAATTTTGCGGTTACCTTTGCATTTTAGTGTTGGTTTAACTACTGTTGGGTTAATAAGGGTTAACCCTTGGGTTAGCTTTCTGATTTTCATTAAAATTGCTTTCTTAGGTAACTCTATATTATGCTATTATTTTCTCATTTAAAATAACTACTGTTATCATTTATCTGCCCGCCCTTTATTATTTGATATTATATAATTAATAATCTTTACAGCAAATTCCCCCTAACCTTATGTTTTAATAATAAAGAACGTTAAGAGCTTTATTTTTTTAGGATTTCAACAGTAGGTAAAGTACATAGTTTTCTCAAAATGATAAGTTCCTTTCGGAAAATTACTTCAAAGAAAACTTTGAACCAACGAAAAATTGATCAAATTTTTTGTTCTTGTTGATATATCACCCAAATATAATCCTCTATCTCATTATTGTTACCACTAACCAACCTGAATTTTTTTGTCAAATATTTTTGCTGTATTGAAAAGTGACTTTATTTAATATTTTTAAAATATTTGTAAAGTAGTCTGTCTTGACACAGGATTTCCTAGTGAGACAGGTAAGGCCAAAAAAATATATGTAAACCTTTTTATATAGATGCACATAATAAACAAAACAAAAAATTGCTATTTAATCTAGTACCACTAATTCTTCTTAAAAAATAACACTTAACATCTGAACAACGTGCTTAGTAAAAATATTTTTAAAATTTTCTTCAAAAATTAATAAGAAAACGTGCACATTTCGTCTAGATCCGTGGTCGTCAAACTGCGGCCCTTGGCGGGTATTTGTGCGGCCCGCACAAATACCTGCCGTTTTCTTTTTAAATATTTTTTTTCATGTTCAATTACATTATTCAGCTTTTTTCAAATATTTTGGGTTTATGATTTTAAAACGTTAATTTTAATTGATTGACATTTGATTTTAAAACACTCAGCTGGTTTTTGACCACATCCTAAGTCGATTATAAAAGTGCCTAATGTACTTTTTTCAACGTGGGCGTTTGAGTCTTTCAGGGGGGCAGTAGAAGACAGAGAAAATTAAATAGCCTTGAGATGGCGTGGGCAGCTAAAAAAATATGGTCTAAAAAAGACAAAAAAAAACATGCTAACCACGTACTAATAAAGCGATGTAAACAAAAATATGTTATTTTTTGTTTTTGTATGTATTGTAATCCACCTGTCTTGACACAGGTAGGCATATCCTAGTGAAACAGGCATCGAAAAACCTAATAAAAACATACTTTTTATTGAGATAAATAAATAAATAAACAATAATTTTTATGACGTGTGAGAAAATATTTCGGAAAGTGGATGAAAATTGAACTGAAAGATTCCATTACCCCCCCCCCCCCCTTCCCCACCGAGAGGCCGAATCATAATTGTGCGGCCCGCGGTGATACCTCACGTTGTCCTATGTGGCCCTTGAGCAGAAAAGTGTGACGACCGCTGGTCTAGATAATAGAATACTAAAAAAATCCGAACGACTTTAAATTTACCTTCTAATTGGCCCATTTAAAAAACGTTCCTCATTTGGTGTATTTCTAAAAATAATTATCCCTTCACGTTGTACGTTATAAGTCCATCGCTCGCGTGGAAAATAAATGAAAGCCTACCTATCTGCGTAATTAGGCAATTTAAAAAAGGAACTGTAGGAAATCCGGCCGAAAATTTCCAGCGTGACGGTTTGAAAAAAGAACACATAAATCTACAGCGATCTCTGGAGTTAAAACTGGTACCTTTCCCTCCAAAAATCACAAAAATGGTCGACCGTTTTGTTGAAGTGTCATTAATTTCAATGAAATAATTGGAAGCATAATCATGCTGTAAGACATCCGTGTTAGAAATAGTTGAGGCTTCAGAAAATGAAATAAGTCATCAAGTTTTGCCGAGGGCTCTCACAATTAAATTATCAGCATTACCTAAGTACCATTTCATTAGATTGATATTCCAAGCTTAATTATTCGCACACTTGGATGTCCTCCTCTGACCCTTTCACCATACTTTTTAATTTGGAAGGCGGGTAACGGTACCGCCGCCCAGGGAACCATTTATTGGAAAATCAATACCTCTGCACAGGTCACTCCAAGTGGTTCGCCACGTTTGCAGGGGTTCCCGGGTTAAAGGGGGGAGGTTTTTCCAGGTCTTGGCAGCCGATGCGTCTGCCCACTAACTGCGTGGCCGGCCGAATCAAGAGAGACTGGTTGAGGGAGACTTTTTGTCCTTTCCAGCACGATTCTCTCAGAATATCGCCTTGCACCACAGTTGGAGGAAGGGTTCATAAGGTCGTTGCTCTTGAAAACATTGACTACCAGATTTCCACCCACCCCTCTTACCTTTTTCCTTCCAAGAACTTCCTCTCCTTCCTTTCCTACAGAGACCCCCTAAAACATCAATATAAAACAGAAATCTTGATTTTTCAATTGTGCCGTTTTTCATATTCAAGAAAGCTTTTATAAACATTATTTAAATTATTTATTAACTAACTAGATGTACTAACATTATATCCAGTGATTTTTCATAAGACGCTAATATAACATAATAATATAATAGTTGCAAATTCATAAAATAAAATGGAAAAAAAAATTATCACCATCATCACTTTTTATAATCCACTCGTTTTCATCACGGCTTTATTCAAAATGAGTTGACTCTCCAAAGAAATATTGGAAATACGTGAATATTATCTACCTTCCAGTTTATGTATAAATAAATACTATCAATGTTCGTATGTACATAATTTGTAAAATATCACGAATGCTCATAATTATTATTACCGGCTGCGCCGAATTGGAATGTATTGGAATAAAGTTTATTTGAGAACGGACAAATGCCCATTGAGATCGGAACACGCATTCTTGTTTATATATTATATGCAATCATTATTTCCCGTTTGCACTTGTCCTTTTTTAGGCACACATTACAATTATTCGTATAACTAGCTTTTTCCCGCGGCTTCGCTCGCATGGTATTAGGGGATTTCCACTCAGCCTCTTCCACCTTCACTCTCCCCACTCCACTCCCCCCATCAATCCCCCTCCCCCTCCACCCACCCCTCCCCCCCACTCCAAACCCCCCCCCCGGATCAACCCCCCTCCCCCACCACCCACCCCTTCCCCCTCCACCTTCCCTCTCCCCACACCACTCATCCATCAACCCCCCTCTTCCTCCCCCTGCTCCACCCACCCCACACCACTCCCCCATCAACCTCCTTCCCCCCACCCCCTACCCTTCCCCAAACCCTCCTCCATCCTTCCCCTTTCGCTTTCCTTCCCTCTCCCTCCCCTAACCCCCTCTCCCACCCTCCTCCCCCTCCCCTTCTCCCCTTCACCAACACCCTCCCAACACCCCCTTCCCCCCTCCCCACTCACCTCTCGCATTCCACACATTCATTCCCGATACATTCAGTTTTTAAACTGCTCGCATGCTACCTATTAGATATAATTCTTATACAAATTTCATAATGCCAGAACTCAACGGTAGTTTTATACAAAAAAACGAACAAAAAAAGAATTATCCAATTTGGTTCAGTCGTTCGGGTTTATGCTCATACATACATTTCGATGATTCATTTTTAGAGATAGTTATTAAGTACGAATTATTATTCTTCTTTTTATATTCTACCAAAATATCCAGTACGGCAGTTTTATACTTTAAAAAATCGATTCCTGTCTATCCAATTAAAACAATAATTGTTGTGTGATAGAAAATGTCAAAATTTGAGAAAGACATTTTGTAAAACAAAGATTCTTAAATAAAAATTCTACTTTAGAAAATATTTAAATTAGCGAATTTATTTGAAGTACCTACTTCCCTAATAATTTGAATCTATTAAAGAATTAAAGATATCTTACTAATCGTGCCACCTATAGCAATTTTTTCATACAAATTTCGTAATGCCAGAGCTCTGACTGTAGCTCAGATATGTTATCTATATGTTTATATTATTTTTAAGTTTCATTAAAATCCATTCAGTAAAGTAGGAATTATTATTTTATACATATTTCAATTTTAACATCAAAGGGATGTCCATAGGAACCTAATTTTAAAAAAAACATCGTTTCCAAGGCGATAATTGGCGTTTGCAATAAATCGATTTTGTTAGCGACAGAAAACATATGATAAATAATTTCATAACGCCAGAGATTATTCACAACGCCAGAGCCTACCAATATATATAGCCTATAGATCTCGCAAATAATGTAGCTTTCTATTATTGAAAGAATTTTTTAAATCTATCCAGTAGTTTTTGCATGAACTAGTAACAAACATACATCCATACAAACTTTCACCTTTATAATATTAGTAGGAAGTAGGATAATATTCTATCTAATCTCAAATTAAGCGCACCCATTAATTTTGTACGACATAATTATATAGTTATCTCTTTATAATCAGTGCAAAAAATCAACGTTTCCTACTTTTCAATTAAATTAAATTAATTTCCTCCACCTCCCCTTCGTGTTACCGAACAAATCATTACTCGTCCCGTGTAAAAATGAGAGAGCACACATTTGAAGCCTTATGACAAAGCGCTGATAGCTTAGCCACCCCGCACAGAGTACAAGTACACGTGTCACTATACTATACACGTGTACAAGGCACACAATGCCGCTGTATCGCGTGACAGAAAGTTGATGGATGTATCGTGTCTCTTCTTTTCTACCCATTTCATTTTCGACAGACGTCTTCTGAGAGATTTATTAATGTACCTTCTGGAAAAAACATACTCCAAATAATAAAAAAAGTGTTACTTACCGCTAATAACTTGACCGATTTAATGATGGGGGTAGGTTTTCGATGTGCTGATATATAATATTAGCAGTTAAGCGTTAGTTATTTCCTGCCCACGTAAATTTATAAGCTTGCTCCACTAAACCAGCGGAACCCGAATTATTGGGGTATTTTTTTTTAAATATTAGATAACATCTTTCTTTTTTTCTATCATCAAAAAGTCGTATTTGAAATCCTGCTCCGACATTGGCGGAGAGGAAAACAAATCCGCCAGGTCCAAAGGTCCAGGAACAAGTACATTTAAAGCAAAATGATATATCATAAAGAAAAGCATAATTATTAACCCAAGATCACTAACCTTATTTTTCGACGCTTATCACAAACCTTCGTCGTTTCGACTTCGGTATTTAATAAAGAGGGTTTAAGGGTTTTATTAAAACAAAACATTCACATATTTGTTTTTTATTATTAATGAACAGTGTTTATTTATATTATTTCTTATATTTAGACGAGCAAAAATATCAAATTTATTTATCAACAGCCTTATTAATGATTGTTACATTTTTAAAGTTGGTATTTGAATTAGTTATAAATAAATTTTGAAAAAAAGCAATTCACAATCAAAAACACAGATTTGAATTAACTAATAAAATTAAAATTTTGGTGAAAATCTAGAAACTAATTAAAAATTTGGTGAAAATCTAGCAAAAGTAAAAAGTCACGTTATCACTAACCTTCGTCGATGCGACGAGCCATGGTTGCTGAATTGGCGCTCGTGGGGTACCCCCATCGCCCACACTACCGTCTATCGCAGAAGTAACGGGCCGATTGAGATTAGCCTGAGTATGAAAGAATTACGGTGGCGCGCGCAAAAGTTATCGCGGTTTTTTTAATCCTGCGTCGTCGATTCGACGAAGGTTTGTGATCTAGGGTTAATGGTTTGATTCGTTTTTATAAACGGTTGGAATTTTAATTTTCTATATGATAATCTCTTTTCGCAGTCGGTTTTATAAAATCTGTTTATGTACCGAAAAAAATTCTAAAACGTTGGCTGTTGGTACAAAATTAATTTACTGTCTGAGATTTACGATATTAATTATAGAGACTGTGTATTTTAGGATTGGAATAATAATACCCACACCCGCTAACCGTTTCCCCAAAACAAAGTATATCAAAAGCGGAAATTGTATTATTTTTGTTTCTTCACGTTTTGTATATAATGCCTCCACCATTCAGTCCACGAACAATGGAACTCGAACAATTCTTTCCCTCCATTGAAGCTTGTTATTCTTTACTTTTGAGAGTGTATGTAAATTTCAATGTTTCGCCAAATATTCTTCCAAGAAAATATCCTAACGAAATACCCACAGAAAAAAAAAATCATGAGAAATTTACGCAGTTAAGTAAATGAAAGAGAATTTTAATTGCATTTTGTTCTCATGCAGTTAATTAGTGCCTTTCTTTGAAGCTCTCAGAGTAATACTGATCAACTTTTTCACACTCAAACTTTCTTCTAGTAATTTGAACACGTTTATTGGAAAAGTTCCGAATTCAATCGATTGTTTAAGTAAAATATGAGGATTGTTATAAAGAATTTCATTGCTGCCTTACTTTGCGTTGTTTCAGATCGAATTAATTTGACTGGTTTGTGGTTGAGTGGGCATAGCGCTTGGATCCCATCCGGGCGTCGCGTGTTCAATTCCTCGGCCGGCTAAGTCCTCCATCACAACTAGGGTTGCCAGACTTCCTTTATTTTAAAGGATGTCCTGTATTTCAGACCCAAAAATTGATCTTGTCCTCTAATTTGAAATTTTCAATAGAGGACAATACTTTGTCCTTTAATTTGGAAAAAAATGAATCAGCGTGGTTTCTGTATATTAAAGCCTCTCCCGACGAAAATTATAGACGATAAGAAGTGTGAAAGTGTTCTTGAAAATTGGATTCAGTTTCTCAAATCTACGGATGAATACAAGAATCTGCTAAAAATAATACAATACTATTTTCCATCCTAGTTTCTAACGCCCAAGCCGAAAGGATTTTTTTCTTGTGTACAAATACGTGGACCAAAAACCGAAATAAGTTAGGATTGACACTGTAAAACAGAACTACAAGGAAACTTGAATGTCAACATGAAATGCAAACAATTTTATAATTTCATTATAGAAAACGAAGAAGCTCTTAGAGCAGCCAAAAGTAAAACGAAGTATACTTTTAAACGCAAAAAGACTAATTATGGTTGTACTACTTACTTGGCTTCGATTAACGACAAACTACGTTACATTGCGTATTAACATTGTTTTTTTTTATTTTATTTATAAATGTCGCTACTGATACCATAAGAGCACTTTATTAAAAAAAATTGATGTCCTTTATTTTCATCCTATGTCCTTTATTTAATCGTATCAAATCCTCTAATACATAAAACGGGAGCTGGCAACCCTAATCACAACACAAGCAACATTTTCGGCTTTCTGCGGTGGTAGTAGGAGATTTTCAAACATTGTTGAGTTATTCGTAACCCGGGAATGTTTGTCTTTCTTTTTAAAAAAAAATTATCATCTTTTAATTTTAAATATTTATTTACAAGTTTAGTGCAATTCAATTTATTATTGCGGTCGTGCATTACTTACCATGTATTTATTATAGAATAACCAATTTATATAAGTAGCGTAGAAAACAGTACTATTTTTTCACACTAAAACTCGCACCGTTATGACTCGTATGTTCGATTTCCATTCCAGGAAATTTTTTGCATAAAGCTTTGATAATGATTCATGGAATTAATAAATGTTATAAAATATCCAAGCATTTCCGATTCTTCAAACTGCAAACATGAAATATTATTACGTGGTTTCCAGCGTTATTTCAATTACGAATACCATAAAATATTAAAATATTATTATTGTTAGAAGTCAACTTGAATACAATTCTTCCGTCTGGAACCCATATTACAATATACATGTACAAGCTGTTGAAAGAATACAAAACAAATTCTTACGTTTTCTTAATTTTAAAATGGGTATTCCAGCAATTATGTTGAACTAAAATACTATTTTGAATGATATGAATATGCTCAAATTGTCAGACAGAAGAATTTTCACTGACTTGGTATTTCTGTATAAAATTCTAAATGATTTAGTTGACAGTCCGGTATTGCTCGAATTGATAAGCTTCCGGATTCCACTACGTAATACTAGAAGTCAGGATTTATTTCAGTGCAGTAATTCTGGAACTAACTACCATATGTATTCCTCTTTACCAAGAATACTAATGGAGGGTTACAATTATACCAAGTCAGTGGACATCTTCAATTTATCTTTAAACAAATATAAAATATTGTTACGAAGGCAGTTCAGTTATGTACAATAAATACTGTATATTCCTTACTATTCATATGTAAAATCCCCGAAAAAGGGCGTCAATAAATAAATAAATAAATAAAATAAAACTTTTACGAGCTTTTACCTCTTGCACAATTTCAATTCCGGTTTTATCAATTAAAAATGGTTGTCGTCGATATTATTTATCAGAACACATATTTTGACACTGTACATGCTTTTTAATTGTAACCCGTTATCATTTGATTAAAAATATAAACTAAAAAAATATAACAATTAACTTCTCAAGCATTGGACCTATTTTGTCAGAAGGTCAAAGAAAGGTAATGAAATGAAAGGTAATGAAATACGCTTTCAAAATTAGTATTTTGAAGAAAACACATAATTTTTTAAACCAAAAACAAATTATGCAAACACGAAAAAGTTTTAAAAATGGCTCACCTTACGATTTTTCTAACTATAATTAAATAACAACAAAAATAAAAACACATACATATTTTCTTAGGCAAATGTATTATAAACTCACTTTTGAATCATGTAAAAAAAATTCCCAAAGTATCATAATTTTTTTTCAAATTGCGTTCTCGGAAACTTTGGTTTCATAAAGGTGTACAGTAAAGATTAACTTTTTGATTTGAATATAAAGCGTGGTGTTTTCTCTTTCTAACATATTTCTAACCATGATAATAAGGGAGACACAATGACTTCTATGATCTATATGAGTTGTTCCGAAACGCGAACAAATTAGCTTGAGGCGTGTTAGTCGCTATGTAACACTCTAAAAAAAGCTATCCACGACAAATACACTAGCCAAAGTAGTGAATTTCGGGATGCTAGTAAAACTACATTATTGGTCTCTAACTGACATTAGGTTAATATTCTAAATAAACATTTTCCTCTATTTCGGAATCAGAACTACAACGTATCTTATTTTATTTGTAAATATTTATATGACCGTAATATACGATGCCACATGCAGGAAATAACATTGATAATGTAAATTTTATACCAATTCATAAAATTTTATTCCCAGTCTGAAGGTTGTTACAGTTTTATATGATACAATATGTAATATGGGTATGTTGCTTAACCGATTGACTTTGTGTGGATGGAATCGTTCGATACTTGATTTTATCTTCGACAAAGGCGCAATCTTGTTTTTGTTCAGTCATAAATAAACCAAGCGTTAACGTTGCGGAAAATATTATTGATTTCTCACGAAACAAATAATATTCGGCAACGACCGAATTTTTACTTTTATGTATGTGAGAGGGGAAAGTGATATTTTGGAAACTGATTCAATCCGATATTGTTAACTGGTTTCAAATGAAATATTTCATTTTGTTATTTTCATATAATTTTGTTAGTGCTACGAGTATATACATCTGTTCCTGCCGGTACTGAATTTTGTAGAGTCACATGAAACTAATAGAGAATTTGTTAAGATTTCGTTGAAATATTTACATACTTTGATGAGAAAAAGACAATCACAGTGAGAGTTAGCATTGACATTGGCGTCAATCATTGTTTAGGACTTAGGTTATGCGCGTTTTCATCCAGCGACAAAATGTCCTACGGGCAAAACATCCTTTAACAAAATATCTACTAAAACCTAACCTAACCTAACCTTATTTTTTTATTTTACTGTGTCTGAACAATAATTTATTGTGTTTAGAGAATTTTTTTAGTTGAAAGAAAGACAAACATTCCCAGTTTACAAATAATCCGAAAATATTTGAAAATCTCCTACTACCACCACAGTAAGCGCAAAATATTGCTTGTGTCGTGATGGAGGACTTAGCCAGCCAAGGAATCGAACATGGAACGCCTGGGTGGAACCCAAACGCGATGCCCATTCAGCCACTATCTGTTATAATTTTTGTCCCATTTTTTTCTAAGGTTAGGTCGAGTTTTAGTAGATATTTTGTTGGGGGTTGTTTTGTCAAGGGATGAAAAATCGCGGAACCGTTTACTTAACCCTATCTACTACCTTCTTCTTTGTGTGCCCTATCAGGTCCTCCCGAAGTTGGCGATCACTCTTGAAAATGTCTCTCTGTCTTGCGCTACCCGGAATAGCTCCTCCACACTTCTAATGCCTGTCCACTACCTACTACAATCTACTACCTACAAATCTAAATCTTATGAATTCCAACTCAGGTGGCTAAGAAATCTCTCGGAGCAAAAGAGCGGGATGAGTCCTAGAGTCCTAGATACGGGTGTTTTAGAGGGGGACAGTATGATGATATTCATGCCATGGTTTATTTCATCGATCCAGAGCCCTTTCATAACACAGGCCTGCAAATTGACACTTTTTGATTTTTTGCACCGTAATGGGTGAATCGTATGTATTTTGGTGTGCTGAGTCCAAATATGCCCTCAGTTTTTCTCCAGCAAGTAGGGATTTTCCGCAAAATGAAAATGAAAGTTATGCAAAACCCGCAGTACATATAGGTAAATATGCATTTTGAAATGAAAAAAAAATCTATTACTAGTGGTTTATTTACATTTTTAAATACAATTTGATAAAAATAATATGTATATACAATAAGGATTTATAATTCTTTATAATATCTACATCTTTTTCCCACAAAACTCCGTTTTGAACTTTTCCGTTTGTGTGGGATGTCTGGAAATGGAGCATCACAGGTCTGCAAATTGACATTTTTATTTTTTTTAAAATGGTAATGGGTGAATTATATGTATTTCGGTATGCTGAATCCGAGTATGCTATCCATTTCAACCCATCACGAAAGGATTTTCCGCAAAGTGGAAATTAAAATATAGGCAAAACCCGCCTTACACTACTTCTGTAGGGAATGTTCAAAAGAAAAAAAAAACATAAAATATGCAAACATAAAATATTATATTTACATAATATTCAATTATAAATCTATATAAAATCTGTTTTTTTTTATATTTTTGAATGTAGCTATTACTTTTTTTTTTTTTAGTTTCGAAACTTAGTTTTGTGCTTTTTCTTTTGTGGGACGTTATATTAAAATTGTTGAGGTCCACTGGAGTCGCCTACTTGAAAATCCTTACTAGAAGTTTCTTCTGATGATGGCAAATCGTCTAGGCTTTGAGGGTGCTTGTGGTGTAGGAATGCCAGGTCCGTGAGGGACTGGGTGGAGTGCCGAATCCATGTTTGGGTAACAAATTTGTTTTTTTTTTTTTAAATTTTGGTACTATACCCTTGCACATTGCACGAACAAAAGTAGAAGTCATCGCTGTGGTTTCGAGGCTCTCTCCAGAGATCATGGTAACACCAAAACGAAAAGATTAACTTTACTTTTTGACCACATTCTAAGTCTTTCAACACACCCTGAACAAACTCCATGGGGGGCCCAAGATTTGTCCTGGTCTCCCTATCTTTACACCAAATACGCAAAATACACTTTTTTAACAAAATCAGTAATATTTCATTGTTGTTTTTTCACTACAAATTCACCACAAATATAACAAAAACTCTCAGAAGAATTTACACAACCTCTTGAAGTCATTTTTGAAACGCATCTTAGGAAAGTTAGAACAGAAACAATAAATAAAAGGGCATGGAAGGTAGTGGGCAACTTGGAAATTTCGGCATTCTCTCATCATACTTACTATGGAAAATCCCGATATATGTGATTCAACACTGACTAATTTTATCGTCATGAGTTACAAAATGTTTTTTTTTCAGTCTATAAAACATAACATTATCTTATAATAAGTTGGAATTAATAAAAAAAATATATTTCGGCAATAAACTCCGTTTTGCGCCTTAAGATAGGCAATCCCACAGCATTTTGAGTTTTCCGGAAAAACCTTACGTGATGGAATTTTTTGATAATTTTCCCGAATTCAGCAACCAAAAAAACATGGGAATTACTTCTTATTTCAAAGAAGAAAAAAACAGTCGCAGGCCTGTGTAATTTGTGTTGGGCGCCACCGATTGACGACATTTTTCCATCGGTTGTCCGCCGCCGATTGGTGTAGCTTGCCCATTAATTTTTTTTTTAATCTTTTCAATTATGTCACAACGTTTTGTTTGCTTCTTTATCCACTAATTTATTTTCTGATGTTTTGGGTTGTTGTTTAGCATACGCCTTTCTATACCATAATCAGTTTTTTTTAACGCTTTTAACTAGTATGTGTTCTTATTTCTAATAATGCATATAATAATGCTCCGTAAGTAAAATAAATAAATATTTGTTAAAAATAAAATGGAAAAAATCGGTAAAATACAAATAAAATATGAAATCAAAATTTTTGGTTTAGAGGTCAATAGAACAAGCGCAGTGTACAGATGGTAATATTTACATTTTAAAAAATAAACGTGAATTTTTATTATATGACTCCCATCTAAATATTTGTCATTGTTTTTTAGAAACCTGAGTTATTGTGCCAATTTTTATATTATATTATTAATTTTATTGTATTTTTCGAAAAACATCTCATGAATTTGCATGATTTCCTCCATCGGTAAATCACTTAAAGGAACGTTATATTTCACCTCGTATTTTTTTTATGTCCGCGCTCTGTATTTCATTTACGATATCCATATTCCCAGACGAATCCTTTCAGGAATTCTTCTCAAAGCATTCTTTGGCAATTCTGGAAAACGGTGCCGACTACCCTTTCTGTTGTATAATATTTATATGGAGATATAAGGAGAGATATTCTTCAGACCTTTGCATTTCCCATCAGGGTTGCGAGCGAACTAAATTTTACCTATAAATTGCATATTTTTTTATGTTTTTCTGACCTTCGAGTACCACTAGATTAATACATTATTTTTATAAGCTTTTCTCTCATACATGATTTAAAAGTCAAATTGAAAAAAGATGCTCCTAAGGCCGGGAATACATTTCCGATATTACTTTCCGATTGTCTGATCAGACTATGAGATCGAACGAACAAAATACACGTCCGATTATCCTGTCTGATTTTTTGTGAGCTTAGTCGTTTCCATCTGTCTATCAACGCACTAGAAACAGCAAAAAATAAAATCTATGGTACAATATATTTATTTATTCAATTACAGACTTCCTCATAGATCAAGTCCTTTATTGCGCCGTCATGGTACTTCTTTAATCTTACGTTACCAAGGCATTGTTAATTATTTATTGATATCAAGTTTTATTTGTAGAACTACATTTTAATTATACGTTTTTCTTTTATTTATTTAATAATATTACTATATAATTTGTAAATAAAAATTTGTTTCGCCTTCCGAAGTATTATAATACCTTCAGAAGGCGAAATAAATGTCACGCGTAATAATAATTATACCGCCGACCTTGTTTATAAATAACTTGTTTTTTTTTTATAAATTGAATAATGTAGGTAGTGATACTTTTCTACTGCAGTGATAATAGTTGGTGTCAATACTCATTTGAAAACCGAGTTGGAAGAATAAGTTGGACGCGTATTTCACTTTTATGAAAAAGTAGCCACAGTGCGCCTGCAGATAGCCGAATCGGTAGTAAAATTGGAAATGCCCTTTCCCAGTCGGCCGTCCGATTGTCGGGTCGGAATCGGTCGGATGTGTATATAGCCTGATCAGACTATCGGAACCAACTATCGGGTGGAAAAAATCAAACATGTGTATTCCCAGCCTTAGTATGGTTCTCACCACCAGCTGTTGTATCTTATTTTTGGTACAGTCATTAATTTCAAAGAATTGCTCACTAACAGTACGAGAAGGTACATAAAGTGACGACAATGCTGTGGATGCAATTAATAATAAATACTTAATTATTTAGGCATTTTTGTAGACAAGCACCGGTTGGATTACTCGTCACATTATAAATATAAAGAAATGCCATTCAAATTTATGGATTTCTCTTGGCGCATTCTCTATAATACAAATTGATATTTTTCGCGTGCATATGTAGATATTATTTATCCATTGGGTAACTACATCATGATGCAAAATATTGACAACAATTTCAAAAGGGGTTCAAAAACATAAATCAATTGGCTGCGAGATAACAGACATCTGCTGGGCGTCAGCCGTAGAGATCGGACGGTCAAACATTGGATAAGGAAGATACTTAATTGAATACGACAAGAAAGGCAAATGGCAATCTGCAGGACTCATCGGAGGCCGGACAATCGATGGACAAATCTTCATTCAGTCAGTCAGTGACGCACACAAGTATGGCCACTCTGAAAACAGGTGGATTTAGGAAATAACGATTATTAATTTTGGAAGAACTCGAATTTGCTTTAATTTAAGTGACATTTTCAAAATTAGAACCGATCGGGTGAAGAATTCAGAGAAGCGATAAAACACATAACCATAGATATGATTTTAGATTTTTACTGCCAAAAGTATTACAGTGAGATATGATTGGGGTATTATGCCGTGTTGCGCTACATCCTTTTATAGCCTTTATATGTCTTTATGTCATCACATATCTGTCCTGATGATGGATTCCGAAATGCCGTATAACTGTCCGAAATGTTGGATAAAGAAGGGGGTAGCGCAACACGGCATAATACCCCAAAAATAAATCACCATAATACTTACCTATAGTAAAATATTTTATCAAAAAATATTTTATTGGTTATTTCAAAATTGGAGCTGATTTGTGAGAATTTAGATTTTAGACTTTCCGTGGTTTGTCAAAAGTAATTATGTAAAAATTATTATTAAATATTGTTTATTATATTCATAACTAGCTGGTTCCCGGTAAGCGTTGCAAAGCCATATTCAAAGAAATACATTGTTTCTCTCTGAATCACTTTTCCCGGGCGTCTCCGTTCCCCTCCCGCGTTCCCTTCCTAGCTTGCTTTATAAATTATAGCCTATATGTTGTTCTGATATTAGCAATATTAGGTATTGGAAAGTTTCATTAAAATCCATTTAGCAGTTTTTGCGTGAAAGAGTAACACATACATCCATACAAACTTTCGCGTTTATAATATTTGTAAGATATAACAAAAACTCAGAAAAGAATCAAGGGGCATTCAAAGTTATTAACATTTAATTAAAATGGTCCCAAAAAGTAATTTTAAAATGATTTAAGAAGTAACATTGATTTATTTGATGAAAAAGATCATTGTGAGACAATTAAGCTATTGTAGAAAAACGAATTATTGCACCAGTTGATTTATATGGCAGATAATATTTTTCGATGCGGTTATCTTAACCCTGTTTATTATCGCGATTGAAATAATATGCCAAACATACTTTTAAACGTGATATAATATTCCAAATGAAAAGCATACATGTATCGCGACACGTGACGACGTGGCGGGCCGCGGGCACCCCTGGCCCTGGCCCGTAAGTGGTTCTGTAATGCGGCCCGGGAGATACAAATAGGAAAGATCTCGAACGTAACAGCGGGGTCGTTTTTAACATGTGCCGACATCAACACAAGATTATCTGCGCCCAAATCTCCCGTTTCTTCGAGCGGCGGAATCTTCACGGATTTTCGGGGATTTCGACGGTTTATCCAGTTGCTCTCTGGACCATTCTCGATCCATCCCCGCTGATGTACGGATAAACACGCGGGGAAGAGAATGGCCGATTGGCGCTCTATTATTGGCCTATGTATTGGACTTTATAATAAACTAGCTGACGGTACCCGGCGTTGCTCGGTGTAATGAATGGTTGGGAGTAAAGTATGGGTAAAAAAGTATGAGTAAGCTGGGTAAAGTTTTAAGGTGGAAACAACATTGTTAAGAATAGATTTTTCTTAAATATTTGATTAACTTGTTTAAGCCATGACTTTCTTGGGCGTCCCATTCGCTTCCACGTCATAATTCAATATCCTTGTCAGGTCGTAATTCAATATCCTTATCAGAGAAAATACTTCCCAAATACACAAACTCATTTACTAGCTCCGAGTAACAAAAAAGTAAGTAAGTAAAAAAGATGCGAACCGAGAACCCAATATAAAAATAATAATTCAAGATAGTGATTAAATTGAAACCAACAATTTGTAGTTTTTATAGACACAATTCAAACTATGCTACGTATAATATATTCGCGATCTAGGTGTGATTCTCGATAGTAAGTTACAATATCAATGTCATATCAATCAAATAATAAATAAAGCAGATAAAATGCTTGGTTTCATCGTAAGAAATACAAAAGAATTCACAAACACTGTAATTATCAAACTAAATACCTTTAATGAATTTTTGGTTATATGATACTATGTCAATTCCAATAATTGTTCTTTGATTATATCATTTGGTTGAAATTTTAATAGTATTAGTTTAAGATGCTGCTTAACTATGTGTATCTAATGAATTTTGGTTATATGAAACTATGTATATGCCATTTATTCTTTTTTGATTATATATACTGCTGTTTTTTGTATGTGTATGATTATGTGCATTATACGAATACGTATGTGTATGTATCTGTGAACGTATGTGTATATAAATGAATGCATGAGTATATATACATATATGTGTACGTATGTATACTTGTATGTATGTGTGTATATATATATGTGTGTAAGTGTATGCATCTGTAAATATATGTATATGTACCCGTCTCAGAACAGGCATAGTCTAGTGAGGCGGGTTACTTACTTGTTTAAATACGATACTTTAAAACAATAAACGCCCAAGTTGCCGGCTTAAAATAAAAAAAAAATTGAAAAATCTATACTTTGCATATGTACGTAGCCATCTAGAGTTTGCGTCAACTGTGTGGTCTCCATTTTATGCAGTACATAGAAACAAAATTGATTCGATTCAGAAAAAAATCATGATATACCTTTCTTATAAATCGCACATTCTATTTAATATTTATCTTGATGCAACAAAATTTTTCAAAATTGATACATTGAGTGCATGATGACAATTTTCTGATGCGATGTTGTCATATATAAAATCGTAAATAACATAACTGAGTGTCCTGAATTATTTAACAGAATAGATTTGAAAGTACCTACACGCACACATGTTCGTATGATATTTTTAAAGAAAAACACTGAAAAACCAATTCAAACCAAAATGCTTGCCTTATAAGACTGTGTTCAACATATAATAAGAATCTCTCTGATATAGATATTTTCAATTGTGACGAAAATAAATATAAAAACTCTCCAAATGTTAATTAAAAATGTATTAAATGGGTACAAAAATGCATAAATGTAATGATGTATTATGTAATGACATATATTATGTACTACTACCTTAGGTTATAATAATTTAATATTAATATAATATTTTAATTATTTTTAATATATAAACTAACGTTTAAGACAAGATTTTTATGCATAGCACAAAGGGTAACAATTTTTATAAGCAATAGTTGTCAGCCTGACACACTCATTTACACTGAAAAATCTTAGGAGAAAAGATACTTGCCGCCAACGGGACTTGAACCCGTGTCCTTCTGATTGCCGGTCGGATGCTCTGACTACTGAGCTATGGCGGCTTATCTAATACCCGCTCAGCTCAGTGGTCAGAGCATCCGACCGGCAATCAGAAGGACATGGGTTCAAGTCCCGTTGGCGGCAAGTATCTTTTCTCTGAAGATTTTTCAGTGTAAATGAGTGTTTCAGGCTGACAATTATTGCTTATAATAATATTTTTAGTTGCAAGATTACTGTTAATTTCTAGACACTGTAAATAGTACAATGAGGAAATCTATAATTAGTTTCTCGGTTAGGTAAATTATACATGTACAAATTAATCCAATTGTAAGCTGTTGTCTTCCCTAACTAATAAATATCTACGAGAAAGTTTTCATAAAACCCTGAAACAATTTGTTGTTGCATAAGTAGATACAACTCAAACTGTACTATTATATTTTATATCTCCGAGAAAGTAGTCTAGTGAATAATCACGTTCCACTTAAAAATAACCAGCCAAAACCATTACATATAGAACGAAAGGGTCTTAGATTAAATTTGCTTGAACAATTAGAAATCAATAAACGAACGAATGACCCCAACATAACGCTAATTAATAAAGTAAGGAAAATTATTTATTCCCCACTACTTAGTATGTTTACCAAACCTAAAAAATATAATGCACTTAAATAAGTCATAGCAATAACGTCATTCTAAATCAATTAAGAAAACCCTTACACTTAGTGCAAGGCAAACCAAAGGGAAATACTCCGAATCCCGCATTAGCACTCTCTCAATTAGTGTCTCTACAAATTGGTTTAACCGGTAATAATTAGTGTCTTACTTAGACACCTTCAAAAATTGACCTTCAAAAAAATTTAATATCTTATAAATAAGTCGTCCGTACGTGGCTTCACCACAGTTTGAAAACGGCATTACAAGTCGAAACAGCTGTAACTAAAACACTTACCAAAAAACTTGCAGAACTCGATAATAACATTATCAAATTTAATTTTAATTAAATTTCTAAAAATTAAAATGGAGTTCTACGATTGAAACACAAAAACAATTAATATATAGTCATTTGTTGTTGCAGAGTTACAATTCAGACTGCACTATTATATAAAACATATTTATATACGAAAAAGTAGTCATAAAATCCTGAAACAATTTTTAACCAGGAGACCTTTTTTTTACCATAGAACAACCGACCATGAAATAATAATGATCAAAGTTTCGCAGCCGTAAAACAATTCGCGAAATGTTGGTTCCGAGCATCATTGTTACGGTGTTAACGCATTGCAGTGGCTTTTTATACCAACTACTGTGCAAATTTGCACCGCAAAATGTATTTGAAAAGCTACTACACAAAGGGAACTTTGTTTCACTTTCTCTGACCATGTGTTAAAATATGATAAAGGATTCGAGAGATATACTTTAGAGAATTATTTTAATATGTTGCTTGAATATTCTTAGCTGTATCAGAAAATGTTTATACATGTGTCCAAGTGAAATGTCTTTTTGGTGAGCTTTGGCGTAATTGATCGTAGAAGAAAACAAAAACTCGAACTGAGATAAAAGCACTTTTGTCTAGACAACACCTAGAATATTTTTTACTTTAAAAAATATGAATAATATTTAGATACCAATTTCTTATAACTTTAAAGTGGATTTAAATGTAGATTTTTAGAGCTATTGGTGTTTTTTCCGGTATGGCTGTTTACTATAGAAAACATATTAGTCAACGCAAAGATCTAAGCACTGAAGATGCAATATATTAACTAACAAAAAATATATACACATCTATCGATAAAAATAAGAAATGTCTAGCTATATTCTAAGATTTTAGAAAGGCTTTCGATACTGTAAATCATAACATACTCATAAAAAAATATCACAACTAGGTTTCAAAATCACACACTAAAAATACTCACCAACTATCTTAAAGACAGAATACAAAAAACAAAAATTGGTAATGTGTGTAGTTCAGAAGTACAGATAAAAAATGGAGTTCCGCAAGGAACTGTACTTGGCCCGATTCTATTTTTGATGTATATAAACGATTTATGTAATTTTGAAATCCTTGGACAGATTATTTCTTAACACAGCAATAATAGTAAACGGAAATTCTTGGATTGAAACATTTTCTAAGGCAACCTAACGTATTGCACTTGTTTCAGCATGGTTAAAATATAACAAACTCATCTTAAACTATAGCAAAACATTTTATTTAACTTTTTTATAAAAACATTAAAAACAAACCTAATGATAACCTAAAAATAAGAATCCACAACACAAGTTGCAATCAAGAAACATGTTCACTTTGCAATGAACTCATTGAAGTAGAAAATATTAAATATTTAGGTGTGTCTATTGATACACATCTTAGCTGGAAATCACAAATTGATAAAAACATCTCGAAATTAAGATATCTTACATATACTTTTTACAGACTTAAGGAAGTATTCAATCTTGAAAAATTGAAAATAATCTATTTTTCCCATATACAATCTTCAATAATCTACTGCATTGTAGAATGGGATGGGCCTTTACAAAATGCTCAAAAGCGCATCATCAAAATTATGTATAGTAGAAATAAAATATTCCCGACTGAGTTATTATTCAAAGAGACAAAAATATTCAATATTCGTAAATGATTTATATTGCAAATAATGAAATATGCATTTAAAAACCAAAATTGTTTCGTGAAAAACGAAAATAGAATTAGCAAAAGGATTAATAATGTGTTTCAAGTTCTCCAAATAAAAACCAAATTAATGCAAACACATGGCAGTTTTATTGGTCCTCGTACATTTAATATTCTACCAAAACACATTCAAATGACAGATAAAATATCACTTTACATAAAATAATTAAAATTATGGCTAAATGATGCAGATGTTGAAACAATTTTTTTACAAACTATATAAACCTTCATACTTCACTTTTACAATTCTACTGTAACTTCAAGACTAACTTTATTTGTCTTCTTGAAATCGTAACAAAAAATCAACTAACTTGTATGTGTCACTTTGGTACTACAATATTTTCAAAGTTACATTACCTATATTTTTAACTTTCACTTTGAAATTTACATTTTTAAACGACTTCGAAAAGGAGGAGGTTCTCAATTCGAATGTATTTTTTTTTTTTTTTTGTTACCTTAGAACTTTCGATTGGGTGAACCGATATTGACGACTCTTTTTTTATTTGAAAGCTGGTGCTTCCCGTGTGGTCCTATTTCAATTTTGTCCAGTTCTAACAATCGCATCCATGAGAAAATCATATACGTCTTAAATTTGCATCAAGTATGTGCCCGACAAATGGACGAATAACTCAATATCACGCACTCCGATTTCGATGATTATTTTTTTATTGGAAAGGATGATGTTATTTTTTTATTGGATGGATGTGTACAATTGTTATTTTTGGAGTCGGTGGCAGCCAAGGTGCCCGGCCCGGCGTGTTCACTTGACAGCTCTCCTCACGCCGCGGCCCGCTCTCGCCTCTCACCTCGTCAAGTCGCGCGTGCGACACAAGCACATCTCACCTATAACTATGTATGTAGTTACAAACCTACCTTGGTTGATACCGACTCCAAAAATAACAATCGTACCTACATATTGATGAGTAGAAAAAGTAAGCTGATTATTAACTTGTAGAAGAATACGAAATTATTTTTTTTTACTTTTTAGTACATTTTTTTAAGTCGTTTTTTTGTTTTGTTAAAATTTTTGTTTATTTACTTGTACCGTCAACTTATTGATGTCATTTAGCACTTTAATTAATATTACCCACGCACAGGAAGTGCCTTAGTGGGTTCCCATTATCTACTTATGTCTTATAGTATATATTTTTTTCTTTTTTAATTTTTTTTTATCTTGTGTTATGTTATATATATATTTAGAAAATAGGTAAAAATTACTTTTGAAATGTATCAAGATATAATGGGAAAAAATAAAGGAAAAAAATGTAAGCTCTGCAATTAACTCTGTTCATGGAGCTACTTCTTGTAGAATGCCAAATTAAAAGTAACTTAGTAATAAAACTATACAGTCAAGCCCTGTTTTGAGTCTTTTTTACACAGGAGGCCCCGAGAAAAAAATCCCTCACGGCCTATACCATCTTTGGTGATGTTATGTGAAAGGAAGGAGAGGAAGTTCTGGGGAGGAAAAAGGTATGAGTAGTGGGTAGGAATCGGAAAGTCAATGTGTCCATGAGTGACGGATGTTTGAATCCATCCCTCCCATTGCGGTGCAAGGAGACGTGTCGAGAGTCCGGCTGGAAAGGTCTAGTTCAGATCACCCTCAACCAGTCTCTCCTGATCTGGCCGCCACCCTATACGAGGACAAACGTATCCGCTGCCAGTACCCACACAAGCCTCATCCACGAACCCGAGCACGTCACCAAACGTAGCAAACCACTTGGGGTGATCTATGGTAGGGGTGGTATTATCCAATAAATGGTTCCCAGGGCGGCGGTACCCAAACCTGCCTCCCGAATTGAAAAGCAATACATTTACTTTCACCAAAACACTTGATGTACAATTACAAGCGCAGAGATCGTTTCCTGCTGATCAAGTAAACGCCATTGTTCGAATGTTAGGTATTTTACGGGAATCCACAAGTTGACTCTGTATATACGTTGTAAATGTTATGCATGTTTTGAGAAATAGCCACATCAAAATCCTGCAATATATTTTTTTTAGAAATAGCCACATTAAAAGTGTATTGAGTGCCGTGAGCGCTTTCTGCAGATTTTTAGATGGTGTTTAGGCGACCAACAAATATTTCTGAAGGCGATTAATATGAATGTTTGCAAGAAAGCGGCCTGGCTGTTTTAAGTAGAACATAGAATTAACCTTACTCTGCCGGAAGATAACAGTATGTTATTTTTGCCAACGTTACGGAATGGCTGGTTGTTTTAATTTTACGTATAGATTACCTTTCTCAATGTCCTGAGCTCACAACACAGAATGGTTTGAAATAAATAAATAAGAAAATATATCATGTTACTTAATCAATAAGTTTAAAATAAATTGGAAAAGCTATTTCAGGAAGAGCGTAAGAAAGAAAACGTCTACAGGTATGATGTGATATTTAAAATATTTGAAAGTATTTTCAATCATCAAAGGAGCTTTACTGGGCCAAATTGACATAATATGAAAGCTAAAGGCACAAAAAAAAAACACTACGGGTTTAGGTTTGAGAAATGTCAAAATTCCTCTCAGCTGTCAAATCATCAATCAGCGAATCGCGACAAATATTTTCACAGAAATTTTACTGACATGAAAGAAATCATTGAATGTATGTAAATTCTTAATCTCACTGAAGCTCACCATTAAAGAGGTTTTGATATTTCAGTACGTGGTCGTGATAATATGTGAATTCGACATTGAATGATTATAGAAGAGTTGTACTCACCGATAATTGATAAAAATATTAAAGTTTTGGATTAATCATTGATTAAGATAATATCAGTAACTCTCAATGATAACGACACGAATCAGTTAAAGATACAGAAAATAAAAAAGGTAAACATCGTCACAGAGACTCGAATCCAGATCGGTCGCAACCGTTACATTTTTATTTTTTGTGTCTCAGGCGAAGGATGTTCAGTTTTCGATTCGGCCAATAGATTTAATTCCAAATAAAAATAGAGATTTTCAAATTCAGAGGCGAGTATGGGTACCACTATTTATTGTACCACCAACACTCCTGCCATAGGTCACCCCAAGTGATGCGCTAAGCAGGGGTGCCCGGGTTCATAGGGTGATATGCTAGGTCTGTGTGGCGAATGCGTTTGCCCACCTACTGCGTGGCGGGCCGGATCGGGGTAGACGGTTGATGGAGACATTTTGCCTTTCCAGCCGGACTCTCTCGACCTATCGCCTTGCACCACTGTGAGAGAGATGAATTCATTCGTCCCTCACTCCTTGATATACTGACCCCCAGATTCCTACCCACCTGTCACACCTTTTTCCTTACCACCACTTCCTCTCCTTCCATTTCTTGAAAATTCCCTCCGCCCAGCATCTCCAAAGACGATATTGGCCCTGAGAAAATTTGTATTCCTCAGGGCCTCCTTTTTGGAGCTAATATAAAAAAAAACAGAGTGTGCAATTCGCACGCGAAAGAAGTGAAACAGAAAACTAAATTGGACACGAGAAGACCGATTATACTATCTCATTCTATCGCTGGCTAAATCCTATAGATGTATGAGTTGGTCTCTTTTTAGTGTCGCTATTTTCGTTTCATCGAGTTTCAAATCATAACGGTGATAAAGAAGTTTTCACTTCAAAAAGAAAGAAAAATATTAAATTGAAAGTTTTGTTGCATTTATTTAATCATTGTAGACAATATCTCAAGACTATCAAAGGAAAAATGTGAAACGAAAAAAGATTCGGTCGGAAGGTTGAGAGTAGTTAATAGTCTTCAATGCCGAAATATTACAATTTGAGGTTTTACTTAAGAAAACAAATAATATTTATTTCTTCAAACACAGCAAACTTATTTTGTGGCACCATTTTAATTCAAAATTAATTGTATTATCATAATTATATTATATTAAAACTAAGTAAATAAAATATACAAGTTAAAACATGGTAATCTATTAATTTTGAATATTTTTTTCTTTATCTTACCACACGACAATAATCATTAAAATTACGGTATTATTAAACTTCACTTCAAAACATGGTACCGGAGATGTATTATAGGATGTAGTGAGCTTGTAGTAGAGCAAAGTGGCCCCAGGAGACGACAAGACGGGAAGAAGCGGAGAGTGCGGTGGATGCTCCCGCCATAATAGTCATGTATAATAATGTCTGAACGACCTTAATCCCACGCTTAATCTTACTTGCAAATTAAGCCCGGCTTAATAATACATATTATTATATTATTATACAATACACATTACAATAAATTTGTTTATCCCTTAACCCAACATGGTTTGAACATTAAACCATTTTATCAGAATAACAATATTATGAGGCAGTTACGTAATTTTCATGTTATATCGTTGCGAGAAGGCAAAAGGGTGTAACTACCACTTATTTGCTTTATCCCTTCCTGTAGACTTCGAAATTATGAATTGCTGCTTTTCAAACTATCTACTAATTATTAAGGGTACTATTCTCCTTTGTCCAGATTGTCAAGACTTATCAACTCATTGAATTTTTAGCCATTGAAATAAATAACATAAGTCGATTACCCGTATATAAGGTTAACATATAGCATAAGTCGATTCAGGTGTTTAAGTCTAATTTATAACATACTCGTAGTCGATTCGCTGTTGGAATAAATAAAGTAAGTCGATTACAGATGTATAAGTCTAACATATAACATAAGTCGATTAAACGCGTATAAGTTGTGATGAATTGCATTGATCAACAGTGAGAATTAGAAAATATCGTAGCTTCCCACTTTAATTTAAAAAAAAAGAAAATATCAATTACTTATAAAACGGACACGTCTACGACATCTATCGGATTAGAGTAAAGTGAATTCATATTTACGGTAGGGATCTATAATTAGACAAAGTGAGACGAGTATTGATAAAAAAATCACAGATGGTATCAACAAATAATCAGGGACAGGGACTCCCCAATATACTTTAGACGTGATATATTGACAGCCAATTGAATTGCAGCAAAAGCGATTAAAAACCAATTCAGCCTATCAACGGGAAGAGGGCCGAACCCATTTTTAGAACAAAGGAACGACCTTTGGACTTAGCAATTAGGGATGTAATTAATGAGTTTGACGTTCCCACCAAACCGAGAGGTGAATAAACTCCATGGGAAGAAATAATCTGTTCAGGGACAAAAGTACGGTGACCCCAAGAAATGTTATCATTAACCGGTACGTTCCAGGGATCAGAAACCCTAGTTCTCGAACGCATTAAAGCATATAAGGTGCGGAAAAAAAGATACACGTAAACACGATGCAAAAGTTTAAGTGAAAGATTGCAAAGCAAGTGACGAAAACGTATTGTAAGATGTTAGGGAGATTTCCATCTATAATACGATTGTTTGTGACGACCGGAGATGATCGATTCGAGGGAAAACGTGCTAAAGGAAATGGAAATGTTGAAAAAACAATGGAAAATTATTGTTATCAATTCTAGACGGAGCTAGGATATTACGATGAAAGATTTAGGGAGGAAACGTCAAAAAAAAAATGAGAGTTTTAAAGAATAGGCGAGGGTATATTTCAGATGTCTAGAGCAGTAACAAGTGTTAGAGAAGAAATAGAGTGCAGTACGGAGGGGAGTGGAAAATGCTGAAAACATTGCGATAGAAAAACTCAGGAAAAGGAGTCATTTTACGTAATTAAAATGGAGTTTATAGAGTAACATAGTACGCGATTGCAGATAAAAAAATGAGGCATTACAATGGTTGTCGATTTCAGATGTATTTTGTTGTGATAAACAAGGAATATTCGAACATGAAAATTGTTTATATAAGGGCAATTAGTCGTTAAAAAGGTAATAAAAATTATCATGGGTCTTATGAAATATTTATATTAAAGAATTCTCATAAAAGTTAACGACACTGAAATAAAAAAGGATTTATTGCCAGGTGGGTACAGGAACTAATGTATACAACTGTCAAGACATATGGTTTATGGGATTTTTCGTAAGAACGGAACAAAATTTGTAAGGCGTTCTCTATGAAGCAATAAAAATGACAGGAATTTAAGGGCCGAAGTGGGGGTATCTCCTATAAAGATGTTAAAAATGATATATTTATTAATAACAAATAGAAAATGAAATTTTCCAAGAGGCAGCAAACATCAAAAAACGATATGGTTATATCAGGGAAGTACGGGGAAGTGAGGGGAAAGGAGATACGACAGAGAAAAACAAAGGAAATCTTAGATTAACAGTGAATAAAATAAATACGGCTTGAAATATAAAAATCTATAGAGATATGAACAATAGCGTAAGAATAAATAAGGAAATTCATGGAAAGAGTGTCGTGAATAAAAGAAAATTCGAGAAAGAATGGAAAATTCAAATATACGACGTAAATAGAGAAAATTCGGTTTTAAATGGAAAGGTTCATATAGAATACAGAAAAACTCGTGGAAAAATAATAAAATAAAAATGAACAATTTGCGAGAAAGACTTCGACATGAAGATATCTCTGATAGGCGAATTTGGGGACAGATTTGGAACATATGGTAGATGCCGTACGCACGGACATGTTACGGAATAGATGAAAATAGAACTTTAAAATTATTAAATTCAAGCTAATTTTGTATGAACAACAGGACAAAGGAAGTTGGGCCATTAAACATGGATCTTACTAAATCCGGATCTTGTAAGTATGGGAGTACGAGACAGAATTTAATGTATCAAACGCAAAACGTACAAAGAGACCGCATTCGACAATAATGGAGAGGTTTCAAGAAATTACGAGTTGATAGTAATTAGATTGGTTTATTATAGGAGATTCAGATACGATCTTTTGGACCTGAGAGGGGTATAAAAGTCTAGACAAATGCCAGTTGAGGACAGTCTACGGTCGTGGTCGAAAAGTTTGTAACTTCGCGGAACGTGACGAAACGGTGGGTGACTTAAAGTTAAAAAATTCTAAGTGATAATTATTTTGATACTTAGAAAAATTTCACATTCTATTCAGTGATCTACAGGAAAAAATACTTTGCAGTTAGAGTCAGTGAAAAATAAAAATAAAGCCAACGCATTAATTACTTGTGAAAAATAAAGGTGCTCGTGATAAATACAATTTGTTTTAGTGGGAAATTCGGATTTTATAATCACTTAATATCGTATTTTTAAACTTAGAAATTTCGCGTTTAATATTAGTGCAATAAATAACTGAAGTGATGTGATAATTTAGCGTGATGAAGTTATAATTAAATACGTGTGTTCAATCTAAGTGAAAGTGTTCTAACAAATAATAAATATTTAAATTAATTATCTTAAATAATAATAATAAAACAAAATAATATTTTATTAATACATAAAAATTTCGGAGGGATAAAAATTTAATTTAACAACAATTTACCACCTCTAAATTAATCGTGAAGTAACTATCATTTAAAGTGTTATCTAACCAACGAGTTTTGAGATAAAATACAGTTTAGAACGATAGAGTTCATACATCATTTTAATTAATTAGATTAAATGAAAAAAAAAAAATTGAAGTCAAAAAGATTTAATTAAATTTAGGAAAATAAAAAATTAATTTAGGAAAATCGCAGCAAGGTTACCGTGTATTTCCCGGTCGGAAAAAACCTTGGTAGGGGTAAGTCTTTTCCGTTATAAAATTTTACAGATTCCAAGGAGAAAGCGGAATGGAGCAAACATTGGTATTTGGATTAATTATTTGACCAAGATATTACTCGCTTAATATGTGATATGTAACTATATTAAAATATTATAAATATAATAAGTATATTTTATATATTTATATATGTATGTATATAAACATATATATTTGTAATTTTATTGTTCCCAAGAAAATTTTTAATCAAAAAGAAAACACTTATATAAAAAGAGGAAGAGGGTATCGATTCCTACCTCTGAATTCATCAATAACTATTGAAAGTAGTTATGTGTGATAAATTTACAAATCAATAATTATATTTAATGTTATGTATGTATCAATATAATTTCAGAAAATCCAGAGCATTTGAAATAAGTTATGATATTAGAAATTACTTCAACCATAAAATAAATATACATATCAATATTATAAATTATTTATTGAGACAAAGTATATATAAATGAATAAATATGTATACGTAATCGGGTATCAGACTAGACAATTGCGCTAAGTACATCATTATCAAACAAAGAAAATTTTAGAGTCATCTCACACGTCTCCGGAATGTCTAAAGTAAACATACCTCATACGCTTGAATCTAGGTCACGAGGCCGTAGAGGATGTTTACAAAGCTCAAATTGTTTACAAAATAATTCGGTCACTGGGACACTAGTTCGAATACAGTAAAAAGAAAAAAAAAAAAATGACCTTGATTAGTGGATATCGTACTTAGGTATTAACTTCTAGGAACGGGATAAAATTATTATATTGCGCAATTATTAGGAACAAAAAGAAAAAGGGGTGTATTGAAGATTTACATGAAACATTTGATAAATCACGGGATAGTTCAAAAAGGGGTGTATTGAAGATTTACATGAAACATTTGATAAATCACGGGATAGTTCAAAAAGGTGTATTGAAGGCTTAGATGAAACATTTGATAAATCACGGGATAGCTTAATAAGGGGTAATGAAGGCTTAGATGAAGCAGTTGAAAAATCACGGGATAGCTTAATAAGGGGTAATGAAGGCTTAGATGAAGCAGTTGAAAAATCACGGGATAGCTTAATAAGGGGTAATGAGGATTTACATGATTCAATTGAGAATCACGGGATAGCAAGAGTTTATCAAAAGTTGAACATTGGAGGGGAGGGAAAGAAAAAAAAAAATACAGTTCAACCAACAGAAGGCAGTGTTCGCTTCTGTAACAAGGACCATTAATCAAACCATAGAGATGGCGGATCTCTCAAACAAAACCGTCAACAAAACCAAACAAAAGCTTGGAGTTATGGCGAATCTCCAGAACACATCGCCAGATAAGATCTTATTGTACTAGTATATATTTATATTTCACACTATTCTTACGTATATATTCGGTATCAATCTGAGGATTGTGCAGAATCCGATGGGCGAGATCCGAGCTCGGGATGCGTTGCAAGTAGTTTCGTATTGCGAGTTATAAACCTTCCCAAAACGTATGTTTACATATATATCTTTTTATGTACTGTTCATTGAATGAAACGAACTCACTTACAATTAGTGCTTTAGGCCTGTCGGGTCACTCTCGTCTCATTTCTTGAACGTGGAGGGAGGATTCACGACCCGTAACTCCACACAAACCCGTGAGTATATGATTGCATATAGGACGAAACCGGTTCGCCCTAAGTAAATAGTAAACTTTGGAGGAGTAGGAATTTGGAGGTATCTGGGCTTGGAGGAAGACCTGAAGGCAGTGCATGATGGCGAAAGGAGGTCAATTGGGACGCGATAACTTAGGTATCAATCAATTGAACCGTGCCAAAAGACTGTGCGAATTTTGGGTTGACTTCTGATCACCCTGCTTACTTGATGGAGGCAGGAGCCAATTTTGCCAGAAAAAGGGTTATTCTGAGTTCGTCAAATATGCAATTAACTAATTACATTAACCTACTAAATCCATCTTTATATGTACCTTATAGCAGCTGAATCTAAACGGAGGGGCGCCCAGCGGATACGAGATACAATCATAATCAAATTTACTAACATTTAACCATTTGAGTTATATTTAATTATCTGTTCAATTAGTCATGTGTAGTTTCGATTAGTATTGTTTATTCATGAATTCATTAGGATGTAGGGAATCATAATAAACGTCAAAGGGAAGTTAGTTCATTTAGAGAAATACTTAAGGTTAAGTTTGCAAGAGAGAGACCAATACAGTTTTGAAATTCAACACTCTGTTTAGAATCAAGAGGGTTACCACAAAATTTAAAGTAATTAAAGTCCTATATCATAAATCAAAAAATTACACAACGTTTGATGGAGTTTAATTACAACCTAAATACGAAAATATCTACGTTCAAAGTCGTAAATAACGTATTTATTAGTTAAGTACATACGTCGCTAGAGGTATGTAGTACAAGGGAGCTTTAAGTAGCTTTCTGTAGTTATCAGATGAAATAAGGGTCCAATTTTATAAAGGCTTGTGTGACGTAGGGGAGGAATTTTCCATCCCTACCGCACATATGCAAAGCCTTAAGAATTTAAATATCGATCAGAGCCAAGAGAAAAGAAGAATATTACGACTGGTGCCAAGTGCCCAGGAGTAAATAAAATACAGACAAATATAAGAGAGAGAAAAGACAAACATCACAACTGCACAGCCGTGACAGGAGATCAGAGTTTTACAAGTTGTTTTAGAAAAAAAAAAAAAAAAAAACTTTTATTGGTCAATCTATTGCAAAAAAAAAAAAAGTGAAGAAAAAAAAAAAATAATAATAATAATAAGTAGGACGTTATGTTAAATGAAGTGATAATAAAAATAAAATAAAAATCAGAACAGTGCGCCGTTAAATAAACACGAAAAAATATATAAATAAATATATAAACAATACATTTAAATATAAAAAAAAGTGTTAACGAATAAACTCTACATGTTTTAAAATAATTTATAAAAGTGTCTATATAAAGTTAAATCAAGTGACCATGAATTTGTTGATTGCTTATGAGATTATAAATATCGTAACAAAGAATGTAGGTCAGATACAAGCGTAAACAGTTTATTCAAGGCAGGCCATAAATTGACAGAATAATGGTATTGACATTCCTGAATCCAGAATGTTAATGATCGTAATGTAAACAATCTGATACGAGATACCGCGGTGTTTGTAAGCATCGAAAGATTGATAACCTAAGCATCGAAAGTGATAACAAAGCATCGAAAAATTTTGAAGTAGGCGACATCGGGGGTAACGCGCATCGCTTTAAGAGATTGTAGAATAAACAAACTCGAAAATGATATCAACACTCGGTTACGGAAAAAATAAACAGACTTTACAGATAAAAACGGGGGAACTTACCTACATAAGGTGACCCTTTGTTTATAGTTAATGTTGTGGGTTTGTATGTGAGGATTATCACATAAAAAGTCATAACATAAAAGATAAGGAACATAAAATAAAAATAACATAAAATATTTGATTGGGGATAGTGTCGAGTTGAGAGCTTTAATATCACAGGCGAATGTTTTATAGGTATATACCTATTTAAGGGAACATTTGATCATGCGGACCAAAAAAGGAGGGGATTTGACGAAATAACATCAAGATAGGTATTGCGAACTCTAAATAGATTTTGCGAAAATATCGTAGGTATTGCGGAACTTGAAGGAATGGTTGGCATTCTAAACAATGAGTAATTATTGGTTGAACGAAAATCACGGGATATTCATTAACATTGGAGTAACAATATTCATTCCGTTTTTTTTGCAATTACCTACATTCATTTGAAATGAAGAGTGATGGTAGAGTTGATCTAATTTGGGTTACAATCATCATGCAAACAAATATAAATAATTGAAAATATTCTGTTTTATAGGGGGACAGGTTCCAAAAAAAAAAAAAAATAAAAAAATAAAAATAAAAATAAAAATAAAAATAAAAATAAAAATAAAAATAAAATAAATTATAAATATATATAGGTATATTTATAATAAATAGTTGGTATTGAGTTAAATTCATTAAAAATTTTAAACAAAAAATGGCGGAAAAAAGGAAAGTGGATGCGACGGAATTAGAAGCTAAAGAAATACCGTTGGGAAATGAATTACGGGAGATATTTAGACGTTCAAAGAGGTCTAAGTTACGAGTCGAGGATATGATAGAAGTCGTTCAGCCAGAGGGGGAGACCGACACAAAATCGGAGGAACAGGGCGAAAATAAGCGAGAGTGTGAAGAGAGACTCACACATGGTATGTTACAGGAAAAACCCGAGGAAAAGGAACAAGAAAAGTTAACGAAGTAAAAGGAAAAATAAAAAATATAGAAAAACGAGAAAATTGAAAAAAAAATAAATAAATAAATAAGTAAATAAATAGAATAAGGAAGGCAACATACTTTACATAAGGTAATTTAGGAAATTAAAATAGAGATTATAAGGTTGTCGCTTAATAAGATAAACATATAAACATTAACCAGGCGACACTCGGAAAATAAAGAAAATGGTTGGGAAACGTGGGACAAGTAGGCGAGCCCAGGCTTTAGTGACAGCAATCGGGGAAAATGTCACAACCGAGACTTCAACAATAAACATAGGAGATATAACTACAATAATTCAGGCAGCTTTGGCACCGCTCGTCAATAAGATGCAAGAACTCGAGAAACAATTGGAAATCCCAGCAACAGTGGCGGTGATAGGAGAGGATAGTGCGCCGAAAAGCGTTCTCCAAGTAGTGGAAATGTTACCACAGCAGGAACGACCATCATTCTCCGGTGGAAATCAAAATCCCATTAGTTTCCTGGAAGATTTAAAAGAATACACTAGAAAAGTGAAACGAACGGATCCTTTAGTCGTCGTACGGGAAAATTTGAAAGGGGAAGCTAAATCGTGGGCAAAATTGTACAATAAACGATGGGAGACTATGTTAGATTTCGAACGAGATTTTTTAGCTACCTATTGGGGAGACATAAAGAAAAATGAAGTTCGCCGTCGTCTTGCAGAAGGGGTATATGATGCCAAGAAAAATATATCCATGCTCACTCATTTCGCAAACTATTGGGAGCTAGCGAAGGCTTTAAAGATTATTGACACACCGTTGGGCATAGTTGACGAGATTATGAGACATTATCCGAAGGAAACTCAATCGCTATGGTTTTCGGGGCAATCAGGAGATGAGATTGTCGCCGCTGAGTTTCTACGAAAACTAGATACAATGGTATGTACACCAGAAGAACGGAACATGAAGAAGAGGAGTGGGGAGGAATCCAGCAAGAAGGACAAATACCGTGACCGTTACCACGCCATAAAAAGGAGGATACACGCAATTGAAAGTGTGGGCGAAAACGCTAGTTGCAGCAAGTGCACCGAAGTTAACAGCTCACCAAAAGAAAATTCTACAATAACTACAGCCGGGAAGGAGCTAATGGTCGCAGCCAATTCGGGAGATAAAAGGAGATTATAGCGCTTTACATTTAGCTAGATATTACACAAGTAATAAGAAACAAAAATCAGGTTTACAGTTAGTGGAAATCAACGGATAGAGTGCGAATTTTACAAATATTTGTAAATGTTAATAAATAAATAAACGATTGAGAAATACAAATAAAAATATGTTAGGATACATTATAATTGGGGAGGGGGAAGAAAGAAAATTACTAAAATATTAGATTATCAGATTGCTTGCGAGGGGCGGATCGTCGTTAAGTCTTTGAGGGTGAGTGGACAAGTTCTTAATAAGCGACAATCATATTCAATTATTGAAATAGAGTAAGGCAAATAAATTCGTTAATTTTGATTTTCTAGTTGAAAAAAAAAAAAATTGACTTTTTTTTATGTGTTAATGAAAAAAAAAAAAAAAAAAAAAAAAGGATAGATAAGTAAGAACACTCAAAAGGAGAGAATTAGAGATATTATATGGCACACAAAAGGGACATTTTGAAAAAAAAAAATAAACAATGCTTAGGAATTTTTTTTGAAATATTGAAATAAGAAAGTTTATCTATAGATATAGGGTAGACATTAAGTATAGAGATAAAAAGGTAACATTTGAATTAAGGTATAAATATTTTAGATTTCGAAAAAAAAAAAAAAAAAGGAAAAAAGGAACGCTGAACCAATTTGAGGATAATAAAGAACATTTATAAAAATTTAAATATTAGAGTGGACAACACTTAGGCTAGAACAACTTTGGATGAATTAAGAAATTACAATTAGAAATTAATAATTATAAAATAAAGTTTAAATAAATAAAGAAAAAAAAAAAAATGCTGGAAAATTTATATGAAACATGTATACCACTGATTGTCGGATTGGGTGAGGTCGTGCGAAAACACACATTTCACAAAAAATATTCATACTTACAAAACAAAAAACAATTAATTGCACACCAAGAGACCACCCGCTTTTCAGTTGTTCGAAAGGCCGCGAGATTGTAAACAATCTTTACTTAAATCATTGTAAGGGAGGTCTTAGTCCAATTTGGTTGGGGGCCACCAAAACACGCGAGTCGAGGGGCGTATTCCAGCAAAAAGAAATTAATTTTGAATCTATCAAAATTAAAGAAAATTTCATAAAGTAAAATCTACGCGAAAAGAAAATAAAGAATACAATGAGATTCAAATTCAAGATTGTTAACAATCCGAGCAAAAGAGAAGAGGGAGGTAGGAAGTAATAGGATACGGAAAAGAGATAGGGGATAACAGAATGAGGAGGGGGAGATAGGAAGTAATAGGATACGGAAAAGAGATAGGGGTTAACAGAATGAGGAGGAGGAGATAGGAAGTAATAGGATACGGAAAAGAGATAGGGGATAACAAAATGAGGAGGGGGAGATAGGAAGTAATATGACACGGAGTAGAGATAGGGGATAACCAAATGAGGAGGGGAAGATAGTTAGTCTAAATTTGAACACAATTTCGGTGTCTAACGAAAAAAAAAAAAAAATTAAAAAAAAAAAAAAAAAAAAAAAAAAAAAAAAAAAAAAAAAAAAAAAAAAAAAAAGAATAGGACATTAAAATAAAATACAACGTTAGCCACAGCAAATTGAGTTCAGAGGAGGGAACTGTGATGAATTGCATTGATCAACAGTGAGAATTAGAAAATATCGTAGCTTCCCACTTTAATTTAAAAAAAAAAGAAAATATCAATTACTTATAAAACGGACACGTCTACGACATCTATCGGATTAGAGTAAAGTGAATTCATATTTACGGTAGGGATCTATAATTAGACAAAGTGAGACGAGTATTGATAAAAAAATCACAGATGGTATCAACAAATAATCAGGGACAGGGACTCCCCAATATACTTTAGACGTGATATATTGACAGCCAATTGAATTGCAGCAAAAGCGATTAAAAACCAATTCAGCCTATCAACGGGAAGAGGGCCGAACCCATTTTTAGAACAAAGGAACGACCTTTGGACTTAGCAATTAGGGATGTAATTAATGAGTTTGACGTTCCCACCAAACCGAGAGGTGAATAAACTCCATGGGAAGAAATAATCTGTTCAGGGACAAAAGTACGGTGACCCCAAGAAATGTTATCATTAACCGGTACGTTCCAGGGATCAGAAACCCTAGTTCTCGAACGCATTAAAGCATATAAGGTGCGGAAAAAAAGATACACGTAAACACGATGCAAAAGTTTAAGTGAAAGATTGCAAAGCAAGTGACGAAAACGTATTGTAAGATGTTAGGGAGATTTCCATCTATAATACGATTGTTTGTGACGACCGGAGATGATCGATTCGAGGGAAAACGTGCTAAAGGAAATGGAAATGTTGAAAAAACAATGGAAAATTATTGTTATCAATTCTAGACGGAGCTAGGATATTACGATGAAAGATTTAGGGAGGAAACGTCAAAAAAAAAATGAGAGTTTTAAAGAATAGGCGAGGGTATATTTCAGATGTCTAGAGCAGTAACAAGTGTTAGAGAAGAAATAGAGTGCAGTACGGAGGGGAGTGGAAAATGCTGAAAACATTGCGATAGAAAAACTCAGGAAAAGGAGTCATTTTACGTAATTAAAATGGAGTTTATAGAGTAACATAGTACGCGATTGCAGATAAAAAAATGAGGCATTACAATGGTTGTCGATTTCAGATGTATTTTGTTGTGATAAACAAGGAATATTCGAACATGAAAATTGTTTATATAAGGGCAATTAGTCGTTAAAAAGGTAATAAAAATTATCATGGGTCTTATGAAATATTTATATTAAAGAATTCTCATAAAAGTTAACGACACTGAAATAAAAAAGGATTTATTGCCAGGTGGGTACAGGAACTAATGTATACAACTGTCAAGACATATGGTTTATGGGATTTTTCGTAAGAACGGGACAAAATTTGTAAGGCGTTCTCTATGAAGCAATAAAAATGACAGGAATTTAAGGGCCGAAGTGGGGGTATCTCCTATAAAGATGTTAAAAATGATATATTTATTAATAACAAATAGAAAATGAAATTTTCCAAGAGGCAGCAAACATCAAAAAACGATATGGTTATATCAGGGAAGTACGGGGAAGTGAGGGGAAAGGAGATACGACAGAGAAAAACAAAGGAAATCTTAGATTAACAGTGAATAAAATAAATACGGCTTGAAATATAAAAATCTATAGAGATATGAACAATAGCGTAAGAATAAATAAGGAAATTCATGGAAAGAGTGTCGTGAATAAAAGAAAATTCGAGAAAGAATGGAAAATTCAAATATACGACGTAAATAGAGAAAATTCGGTTTTAAATGGAAAGGTTCATATAGAATACAGAAAAACTCGTGGAAAAATAATAAAATAAAAATGAACAATTTGCGAGAAAGACTTCGACATGAAGATATCTCTGATAGGCGAATTTGGGGACAGATTTGGAACATATGGTAGATGCCGTACGCACGGACATGTTACGGAATAGATGAAAATAGAACTTTAAAATTATTAAATTCAAGCTAATTTTGTATGAACAACAGGACAAAGGAAGTTGGGCCATTAAACATGGATCTTACTAAATCCGGATCTTGTAAGTATGGGAGTACGAGACAGAATTTAATGTATCAAACGCAAAACGTACAAAGAGACCGCATTCGACAATAATGGAGAGGTTTCAAGAAATTACGAGTTGATAGTAATTAGATTGGTTTATTATAGGAGATTCAGATACGATCTTTTGGACCTGAGAGGGGTATAAAAGTCTAGACAAATGCCAGTTGAGGACAGTCTACGGTCGTGGTCGAAAAGTTTGTAACTTCGCGGAACGTGACGAAACGGTGGGTGACTTAAAGTTAAAAAATTCTAAGTGATAATTATTTTGATACTTAGAAAAATTTCACATTCTATTCAGTGATCTACAGGAAAAAATACTTTGCAGTTAGAGTCAGTGAAAAATAAAAATAAAGCCAACGCATTAATTACTTGTGAAAAATAAAAGTGCTCGTGATAAATACAATTTGTTTTAGTGGGAAATTCGGATTTTATAATCACTTAATATCGTATTTTTAAACTTAGAAATTTCGCGTTTAATATTAGTGCAATAAATAACTGAAGTGATGTGATAATTTAGCGTGATGAAGTTATAATTAAATACGTGTGTTCAATCTAAGTGAAAGTGTTCTAACAAATAATAAATATTTAAATTAATTATCTTAAATAATAATAATAAAACAAAATAATATTTTATTAATACATAAAAATTTCGGAGGGATAAAAATTTAATTTAACAACAATTTACCACCTCTAAATTAATCGTGAAGTAACTATCATTTAAAGTGTTATCTAACCAACGAGTTTTGAGATAAAATACAGTTTAGAACGATAGAGTTCATACATCATTTTAATTAATTAGATTAAATGAAAAAAAAAAAATTGAAGTCAAAAAGATTTAATTAAATTTAGGAAAATAAAAAATTAATTTAGGAAAATCGCAGCAAGGTTACCGTGTATTTCCCGGTCGGAAAAAACCTTGGTAGGGGTAAGTCTTTTCCGTTATAAAATTTTACAGATTCCAAGGAGAAAGCGGAATGGAGCAAACATTGGTATTTGGATTAATTATTTGACCAAGATATTACTCGCTTAATATGTGATATGTAACTATATTAAAATATTATAAATATAATAAGTATATTTTATATATTTATATATGTATGTATATAAACATATATATTTGTAATTTTATTGTTCCCAAGAAAATTTTTAATCAAAAAGAAAACACTTATATAAAAAGAGGAAGAGGGTATCGATTCCTACCTCTGAATTCATCAATAACTATTGAAAGTAGTTATGTGTGATAAATTTACAAATCAATAATTATATTTAATGTTATGTATGTATCAATATAATTTCAGAAAATCCAGAGCATTTGAAATAAGTTATGATATTAGAAATTACTTCAACCATAAAATAAATATACATATCAATATTATAAATTATTTATTGAGACAAAGTATATATAAATGAATAAATATGTATACGTAATCGGGTATCAGACTAGACAATTGCGCTAAGTACATCATTATCAAACAAAGAAAATTTTAGAGTCATCTCACACGTCTCCGGAATGTCTAAAGTAAACATACCTCATACGCTTGAATCTAGGTCACGAGGCCGTAGAGGATGTTTACAAAGCTCAAATTGTTTACAAAATAATTCGGTCACTGGGACACTAGTTCGAATACAGTAAAAAGAAAAAAAAAAAAAATGACCTTGATTAGTGGATATCGTACTTAGGTATTAACTTCTAGGAACGGGATAAAATTATTATATTGCGCAATTATTAGGAACAAAAAGAAAAAGGGGTGTATTGAAGATTTACATGAAACATTTGATAAATCACGGGATAGTTCAAAAAGGGGTGTATTGAAGATTTACATGAAACATTTGATAAATCACGGGATAGTTCAAAAAGGTGTATTGAAGGCTTAGATGAAACATTTGATAAATCACGGGATAGCTTAATAAGGGGTAATGAAGGCTTAGATGAAGCAGTTGAAAAATCACGGGATAGCTTAATAAGGGGTAATGAAGGCTTAGATGAAGCAGTTGAAAAATCACGGGATAGCTTAATAAGGGGTAATGAGGATTTACATGATTCAATTGAGAATCACGGGATAGCAAGAGTTTATCAAAAGTTGAACATTGGAGGGGAGGGAAAGAAAAAAAAAATACAGTTCAACCAACAGAAGGCAGTGTTCGCTTCTGTAACAAGGACCATTAATCAAACCATAGAGATGGCGGATCTCTCAAACAAAACCGTCAACAAAACCAAACAAAAGCTTGGAGTTATGGCGAATCTCCAGAACACATCGCCAGATAAGATCTTATTGTACTAGTATATATTTATATTTCACACTATTCTTACGTATATATTCGGTATCAATCTGAGGATTGTGCAGAATCCGATGGGCGAGATCCGAGCTCGGGATGCGTTGCAAGTAGTTTCGCATTGCGAGTTATAAACCTTCCCAAAACGTATGTTTACATATATATCTTTTTATGTACTGTTCATTGAATGAAACGAACTCACTTACAATTAGTGCTTTAGGCCTGTCGGGTCACTCTCGTCTCATTTCTTGAACGTGGAGGGAGGATTCACGACCCGTAACTCCACACAAACCCGTGAGTATATGATTGCATATAGGACGAAACCGGTTCGCCCTAAGTAAATAGTAAACTTTGGAGGAGTAGGAATTTGGAGGTATCTGGGCTTGGAGGAAGACCTGAAGGCAGTGCATGATGGCGAAAGGAAGGTCAATTGGGACGCGATAACTTAGGTATCAATCAATTGAACCGTGCCAAAAGACTGTGCGAATTTTGGGTTGACTTCTGATCACCCTGCTTACTTGATGGAGGCAGGAGCCAAATTTTGCCAGAAAAAGGGTTATTCTGAGTTCGTCAAATATGCAATTAACTAATTACATTAACCTACTAAATCCATCTTTATATGTACCTTATAGCAGCTGAATCTAAACGGAGGGGCGCCCAGCGGATACGAGATACAATCATAATCAAATTTACTAACATTTAACCATTTGAGTTATATTTAATTATCTGTTCAATTAGTCATGTGTAGTTTCGATTAGTATTGTTTATTCATGAATTCATTAGGATGTAGGGAATCATAATAAACGTCAAAGGGAAGTTAGTTCATTTAGAGAAATACTTAAGGTTAAGTTTGCAAGAGAGAGACCAATACAGTTTTGAAATTCAACACTCTGTTTAGAATCAAGAGGGTTACCACAAAATTTAAAGTAATTAAAGTCCTATATCATAAATCAAAAAATTACACAACGTTTGATGGAGTTTAATTACAACCTAAATACGAAAATATCTACGTTCAAAGTCGTAAATAACGTATTTATTAGTTAAGTACATACGTCGCTAGAGGTATGTAGTACAAGGGAGCTTTAAGTAGCTTTCTGTAGTTATCAGATGAAATAAGGGTCCAATTTTATAAAGGCTTGTGTGACGTAGGGGAGGAATTTTCCATCCCTACCGCACATATGCAAAGCCTTAAGAATTTAAATATCGATCAGAGCCAAGAGAAAAGAAGAATATTACGACTGGTGCCAAGTGCCCAGGAGTAAATAAAATACAGACAAATATAAGAGAGAGAAAAGACAAACATCACAAAGTTTAATATATAACATAAGTTGATTCACTGTTGAAATAAATAACATAAGTCGATTACAGTTGTAAAGTCTAACACGTAAGATAAGTCGATCCGCTATTGAAATAAGCAACATATAAGTCGATTACAGTTGTATAAGCCTAATATATAACATAAGACGTTAATAGATATAATTTCATAATAAGTGGATTCGCTGTTGTAATAAATAAGTCGATTATCGTTTAGTTATCGTCGTCCGATAATCGCTGTTGAAATATATAAGTCGGTACGCATCTCTCCCACTGCGGTGCAAGATGATGGGTTTAGAAAGTTTGGTAGGAGAGGTCAAATCCCTTAACCAATCTCTCCCTATCTAGCCCACCACGCAGTATGTGGGTAATCACATCCGCAGCCAACACCTATACAAAACTTAACCCATGAACCCGGGCACTTCCCGTGTTAAATCACCAAACATAGCAAACTACTTGGTGCGACCATAAGTAGGGAAGTTGGTTATCAAATAAATGTTTCCCGAGACGGCGGTACTCATACCCGCCTCCCAAATTGAAAGCTTTATTACCTAATAGCACAAATTATCATGTTTTTTTTAAACACATCTAAGAGTTATCATTGTAAAAAGTAACTCAAACATGCAATAAAGTTTATTATGCTGTGAAAGTAAACATCGTAATAAAGCGAACTGTAAGATGTTGAGAGTCATCTTGGAAAACATCAATGCAACAGTAAAAATGTAGCCTGACGTGAGTCGCGCAGGCAGTCGGCAGTCGGCAGTCGGTAGTTGAGGTGACTTTACGACCCGGGGTTATTGCTGCGTGTAGGGTGAACCTATTACTTGTACCAAATTTAATTAAACGCACCCATGTTGGGGGTGAGGAACACGACCCCTAAGATCAGCGGTACAGCCTACTATAAGATTACTTTTTGCCAACTTTCGCCCCCTTATCTCCCCTCGGCGCACGTTTTTTGGGAATAAATTTATATCCCTATAAACGTGAAGCAAATTAAGATTTTGTTTTTAGTGTTGTAATTTTTTTATGACGTACAGTGACAAGGTAAGGGATGGTAAAGATTGATGAGGTGTATGCTGAAACCAACCTCCATAATTTGAAATTTTTAAAGCTAATATTTACAAGTTATTGTTCGCATTTTTCACTGACTTTTTTGAATTCATTATTTTTGATGGATTTAAAGGATGATACGCTAACCTACCTACATTTTTAAAAGAAATAAAATTTGATTAAAAATCCCCTTTCCGGTGTATTTTACGTAATATTAATCATTTCATTTCCTGAGGGTTATCATGGGGTGAGGTTTGTTCAGGTCTTGACGGCCGATGCGTCTGCCCACCTTCTGCATGGCGAGAGACTGGTTGAGGAAGGCCTTTTGAGGAAGTTCTGGAAAGGAAATAGATATGAAGGGTGGGTAGGAATCTGAGGTCAGTACGTCCAGGAGTGATGGACATATGAATCCACCCCTCTCATTGCAGTGCAAGGCGATGGGTCGAGGGATTCTGGCTGGAGAGGTCGAAAGATCTACCACAATCAGTCTCTCTCAATCCGGCCCGCCACAGGTGGGCAGACGTATCGATCGCCAAGACCTGGACTAACCTCACCATATGAACCCAAGAACCCCAAACGTAGCGCACCAGGGGTGACCTATGGCAGAGGTGTAGGTTGTCTAATAAATGGTTCCCGGGGTTGCAGTACCCATACTTGCCTCCCAAAATGTTGAGTATTTTGATCTCAAATCCAAAATTAAAATTTGCATGAAACTTGCCAAAACAGGCCGCACGAACCTATTAAGGGTAAGATATCTCCCTAATTTTAAACTCTTCTCAGATTAAGTCGAATTATATCAGCTTAAAAATATTTCGGAGCACCCACCGTAAGTGAGATGTCTCTCAGACCGTATAGTAAAGTTTGGCGTGTACCGTACCTAATGCAAGGATTGCTCGGCAGTGGGAGTAATTAGTCGAACTGCAGGTGTTGGCGGCGGTTTACCCCAGTGCGGCTCTGCGGCTCCCCGGGCTCAAGTTAGGCCATGCGAAGCCTCCAGGCGGAACTTTTCGCCCGATGTAAGTCTCGTGCGGTTATAACCACTTGCTGAGAAAGTTGGAAGGCTTTTAAGGGTTGAATGTTTAATGAATTAGAGTAGATGACAGGTATTTCATGGAGAGTATTTTATGCCCACATATTGGAGAAATGTTGATACATGTACCAATATTTTTGTTATTTGTTTTTGGGGTGTTATGCCGTGTTACGCTACCTCCTCCTTTAGCCAACGTTTCGGACAGCGTTACAGTGATACAGTGGCCATCATCAGGGCAGATGCAAAAACAAATATCAAAAATACTTTTGGCCGTGAAAATCTAAAACCATATGTACAATATATATGTACCAAATATATGTAATAAATATATGTACCAACATGTTTTAATTACGATTTTTTTTTACATTAACTCCGTAAAAGGGGCGCTAACATAATATTTTGTATCTGTTCCTTGTATTTTTTTTACATTAGCTCCACACAGGAGGCCTTGAGAAAAATAATTTTCCCCAAGGCCTTTATTATCTTTGGGGATGTTGTGTGGAGAGTTTTTTTTAGGGAAAGGAAGTTGAGGAAGCTCTGGGAAGGAAAAGGTGTGAGGGGTGGGTAGGAATCTGGGGTTGAATGTGTCTAGGAATAATGGACGTATAAATCCATCCCTCCAACTGTGGTTAAAGGCGATGGATCGATAAAAACCGGCTGGAGAGGTCTAGGTTCATCCTCAACTAATCTCTTTCGATCCGACCCGCCACGCAGTAGGTCGACAAATGCATTGGCCGCCAAAACCTAGACAAACTTCACAAAGTCACCAAACGTAGCGAATCACTTCGAGTGACCTATGGCAGGGGTGTTGGTTATCCAATAAATGGATCCCGGGGCGGCGGTACCCACATCCGCCTCCCAAATTATAAATTGTCATCTTTGTATATTCTGCTTGGAGGTCCTTCTTAAGGAACAGAAAGAGAGGAAGTTCTGGAAGGAAAAGTGTATGTTGGGTAGATAAGAAAGGACACGTGACGAATATATTAATCCATTCTTCCCTCTGCGATGGGTCAAGAGTCCTGTTGGAGAGGTCAAAGTGTCACTCTGAACGGATCCGGTCTCTCTTGGTTGGACCTGCCACGCAGTTGGTGGTTGGTAGGCAGACGCATACGTCGCTAATATTGGGACAAACCTCACCCCGTGAACATGGGACCCCTGGCAGGTCACCAAACCACTGGCAATGTCCCATGACAGAATTTCTGAGATTTCTGTACATGAGGGAGTACGGCTATTACCCGTGTCTCTATCCTACCAACTTTCTTTTGGGTATGCTCCGAATTAGGGATGTTACGAATGTTATATTTTTCACATTCGCGAATGCGAATGCGAATGTTCAGAGTGCAAACGTGCGAATGCGAACACGAATGTTAAGGAATCACATAAAAAAAACTTTAGTCAACATTAATCATCGTTTTAATAAAAAATAAATCAATTCTTATACAGTAAGTTATAATCGTAATTAAGCAATTTAATAATCGAAGTTCAAAAGAGGCATATTATATTTCAGAAAAAGCAGTTTTGCAGCCTTTTCTCCCATGAGGCGATTTCTAAGGAGTATATAAGGCCGGCTGCACTGAACAATTGTTCACTCGGGACGCTGGCCGGTGGTGCGCTCAGATATTTACAAGCCAGATCTGTCAATTTGTCGTATTTCAATTTAGTTTTCCACCGGTCCAAAGGGTTTTCACCAAGAGAGGCTCGTTTTTCTTTAAGATATGCCTTCAATTGAGCTTTGATTTCACAGCCTATAGTGTCTCCAGATTCTGCACCGTCGGAGTTTCGCTATCACTTGAGGAATCTAGCATTCCTGCCAGATTGCTTATAAGAGTTTTAACAGAACTTGTCGAAGGCTCATTAATGTTGCTTGTTAAAGTGCTTATTTGCGCGAAAAAAAAGACACGTGGACAGTGGGCGAGTCACGACATGATCTGCACACATTCGCATTCGCTTAACATTCTCATCGATTGTTGCGAATGCGAATGTCGATGCAAATGTTTAAAATGATGCGAATTATTCGCATATGCGAATGCGAATGCGAATGTTCGTAACATCCCTACTCGGAATGAACCATCTACGGGTCAGAAGGGATGTACACCTTGCTACACATTTCTTCAGATTGAATCGCGGATGGTTTGAAAACTCGGTTATCTCCGCCATTGACAGCATAGACTGTTCTATCTTCCGGCCTGCAGGACTAACTTGCCAATGGTCATGCTGGTCGTGAGAGCAATCTTGCTGTTGAACAGAATTAATTCGGATATCGACATATTTAGCATTAGTGAAGCTGCCTTTAAAAGGCAAGCTCTATCAATGCTTACATCGTTTTTTGTCTAACATTTATATTTAATGTAATACTGTTACAAATATATTTCAAAAACGCATTAATATTTTAAATTTTGTAATGTTTTTGAAAGAATAAATAAATTGAATTGAATATCTGGCTCCCAAATTGAGGATGACGAAATAAAACATCTGTGAGGATCTCTGTTCGCCGTCGAGTAGTTCGTGGTATTGATTTCTCAAAAAATGAATAGCAAAATCGGAAGCTCCAGTGGGAAAATATCCGTTCGGAAATCTCAGAAGAAATCGGAAACACTCGCAAAATGAGAGAAGACATGGGACAGCAATTATTGTCAAGAAGGTAGTGAAGAAATTAACCTTCGATAATCATCTTATGGCATTGTTAAATTACCTAAACCTTGACTGCAAAGATGGACAACATTTTTGAAGTGAAAACTTCTTTAGCACCGTTGTCATACGAAACGGAAACAAGCGACACTAAAAAGAGACAAACGCATACATCTATAGGATTTAGCCTGCGAGAGAATGAGGTAGTAAAATCGGTCTCCTCTTTGTGCGGTGCTTCGTAGCCTATCTTTGTGTGGTGCTTCGTGGCCTCCCCACTTTGATCTACTTTAGTTTTCTGAAGGTTCCACTTCTACCGCATGTGAATTCTTCTGTTTTTTTATTTGAGAGGCGGGAATAAGTACCGCCGCCCCGGGACCCTTTATTGGATAACCAACACCTTTGCCATAGGTCACCCCAAGTGGTTCGCTACGTTTGGTAATTTAGCAGGGGTGCCCGGGTTTATGGGGTGAGGTTTGTCTAAGTCTTGGAGGCGGATGACCAGGACACACTGAACCCCAGATTCCTACCCACCCTTTAAACCCTTTTCCTTTCCAAAAACTCTTCTCCTTCCTTTCTTCTAAAAAACCCTCCACACAGCATCCCCAAAGATGACATAGGCCCTGAGGGAAATTATTTTCCTCAGGGCCTCCTGTGTGGAGCTCATGTAAAAAAAAAAAAAAATGGTGAAAAACATCGTAACGGAAAATTCTGTATAATAAATAAATATTATAATAGGTTATATTTCTTAATTCAGATATAATAGATTGATCATAACTCAGGAGGCGGAATTGGGTACCGCCTCCTCGGAAACCATTATTTATTTTATTTTTTATTTATTTTTTTGCAAAAACAGCATAAAAGCAATACATTGCAAAAGCGCTAAGAAAAGATATATAATAAATACATTTACATTTAAAGTAATACGTTTAATTAAAAGATAAGTGTTATTTCACGCTTAAAATCGTCGTAGGAAATTTGGAAAATATCCACATTACCTGCGAGGCAGTTAATTAACCTAGTGATTCTTCCCAAGGGCATCACCATTGTGGTAAGTTAGTTCTGGCTAGATGGCCAACACTTCTGCCACAGGTCACCCCAAGTAATTCGCTACGTTTGGTGACTAAGCAGGGGTGACCGGGTTCTTGGGGTGAGGTTTTTCTATGTTTTGGCGGCGGACGACCCACCGACACTGAACCACAGATACCTATCCAACCCTTATAGTTTTTTCCTTCACAGAACTTTCTCTACTTCATTTTTTTAAAAAGACCCTGCATACAGCATCCCCAAAGACGACATAGGCCCTGAGGGTAATTATTTTTCTTACTTCCTTTTCCTTTCTCCTGTGTGGAGCTTATATAAAAAAGACGTCTGATTTCTAACAAGTACTCCTCGTATTAAAGAAAGATGGTTTTAAGTGATTTGAAAAACGAATAATCGATTGCCGAATAAATGTAGCACAAAACGTTAGATAAAGAACCGACTAGATAAAATATCAAATATCACAGATAAAGTTAGGATTCATGGGATATTTTTCCATACGTAATATTATCGAATAAAGTTCTCAACCTCGTTCGAAGTGTTCGATTCGATATTTGAAGTTCGAAAAACGCGAAAACGGCACCCACCGCGCCTGTCCCATGTTCGCGGATAAGTTTGTTTGGCGCCTTATCTACGCAAGGCAGGGTTCCTCAATCGGAGGACTCTATCCTAGCGTCCCGCTAAACATTGTTTCCAACTTTTTAAATTCGCGATGTAAAAAATACGCCGCGGGGAAACTTTTAACCTGATTTGCCGCGGGAAAGTTTCCCGTCAAAAGAGCAGTTCATTTTTAAACGCGGGAAACCCTCATTTGTCATTTTACGTGTGATATTTTAATATCCTTTTTTATCGTATTATGCTTATGTTTTTGATGAAATAAGCAAAACCTTAAGTATGTTTTCAGGAGTTTCCTTTCATCTTCGTGTTATTATAATATTTTCTTCGTATATTGTTCGTGTACTCGTATATCTGACGACCGTTATAGAATGGATAAATTCTTCATGCCCATATGTTGTGGAATAAAAACTCGACACCGCACAAAGAGAATATAGATTAGTCGATCGCATTCTCTCGCAATCTAAATCCTATAGATGTATGTGCACAGTTTAGTTCACAAAGGTGCTAAAGATGTTTTCACTTTATTCCATGTGACTTGTTTCGCGCGTGTGAGAGAACGTCATTCAGAATCAATACGTCTCCGGGTCGAGGAGTAAGGCTCTCGACTCGCAATCCGAAGGTTGCGGTATCGAATCCTGGCACGCACAAATAAATTTTATTTGAATAATTGGTGTTATTTCACAATCAATTTATTTAAAAATAATATTAGCATAGTTGCAACACGTTCTAGAGTGGAAGATACTCTCAGTATCACCCTGGTGTAAGACCGCCATTCAGAATTGAAATGCTGAAATGGCTTTAGACGTGTTTGGTGACCAGTACTGAATAGCCAGGTACTTTCCACCTTAATCTTCCCAGTCTCCTTCCCCTCCCCACTACCTTCAGCCTCACAACATACCCCAATTTGGGTTGCCATGGTATCACTGGCTCCAGACGGAAGCAGCTGGATCTCTTGTGAGGTATTCACATAAAAAAAGAAATAAAAATAACCAAATCTGTACCGATACTGTGACAGTATCAGCTAGGATTCATATTTGGCTCTAGTGTAGATAGATCACAGTAGTTAAAGAGTTATCTGACAGATGACGGTAGTATATGGGGTTGCCCCTTCATGATAGGCTCGTTGGAGGGTACGAGGAGCGGTGAGGTTTCGAGAATGAGAGAGATTTTGAGAGATGACGGAGAGGACTTTGGCATCTACTGTCAACATTTCTTTTCGCCGTCCTACACTCTCGTTCCTGATTATAATCAGGAATGAGAGTGATAGTCTTATATTTATAAGAGTTTTTGTGTGTAAATAAAAGACAAAGTGAAGGTATTATTCGTTTAGAAATCCTTTCACAAAAGGTACTAATTATAAATAATTTTAACTTCAATTCTACTGACTCTGGGCAGTCTATCTGTAATGAAGAACAACTGTGACATTTTTTTAATGATACACCTTTATCGTAATTATAGTAGTTTACATTTGTCACTGTAGAAATTCATCTTAAATTCACGTTTATTAATAACTATCAAACTAAATTTATTGTAAAACGTACACCCATTAAAGCACTACACTATAATGATATTCGGCAAGCTGCTTTCAACAAGAAACTTAATGAAAATGTGTACTTAAGTGAAACATCAAATATTGTAGGTAAAGCGAAACTTAGTCTCAGGAGAAACTTATAAACTGGTATATTTTCCACAAAACCTAATGAAATGTTGAACAACTCCTTATGGAAAGTAATGTTCCACAAACACCTCATGGGAAACGTATGCGTGCAAAAGCTCGTTATTACGGGTTTCAAAAGCAACGCCTGCGGTTGACTTGTGGTGTCAAATCAGTTTCAAAACGTTCAAGCATCTCACTTAAGACTTCTGCTACTAATTCCGAGGTGTAATTCAGTGGCCTCCATTTGTTTCATCCCGCACTCCGTCTCCGTGCACTGAGAAGCACCTTCTTGCGATCGCTGAACCTACACTGAACCCACACAAAACTACACGTCTCTGTACATTATGTTGTCCTGGCTTATCCAACATGCTGTATTTTAATCCAAAACGTGGCGAGATAGAACAGATATAACGATGTTTGTTCGTGTCAAATAATACGAACTTCTCGCTGCCGTTGGGAATATGTAATGTGTTGCTTATCCCGGCGTATATTGCTAAACTAACAAAAGCAACGCAAGTTTTGTTCTCCGAGTTGATCGAAATTAACGCGAAATTGTAGGTAGAAGGTTACCCTAGTTCATCTTCTAAGTGTACTCAATGACCTAGGGTATTTTCTGAACAGCAATGTATTGTGTAAAAGATGTTCGTTACACCACCAAAATAATCCAACAAAATATGGTTTTATTCAAAATTTATAGAATACTTAGTTTTAACCACGTTTATTGTTTAAAAAACCAACAAGTTTTGTAAGCAATGCTTACTTCATCAGAGTTTTCTTAAAACTTTTTTAAGAAACATATTGGTTCTACAATAAACGTGGAACTAAGCATTCTAATAACCTATACCTGGTATACATTCAATTTCATTAAAAAAGTTTTTTCTCTGCAGACAAACAATATAAAAAACTAGAAACACAAGATGCAAAGTGTTTTAATTACAACCACAGTGTAATTTCGATATGAACTATTAGTTACTTTAGTTACCATTACTAATAAACGTGTTTTAAATTTTCGTTATTTGTTTTTGGGGTGTTATGCCGTGTTGCGCTACCTCCTTCTTTAGCCAACGTTTCGGACATCGTTGCAGTGTCCATCATCAGGGCAGATCCGGCAGATCCGGTAGATGTCCGGATCTGCCCTGATGATGGACACTGCAACGATGTCCGAAACGTTGGCTAAAGAAGGAGGTAGCGCAACACGGCATAACACCCCAAAAACAAATAACGAAAATGCTTTTGGCCGTGAAAATCTTAAAACTTATGTGTTTTAAATTTTACACAATGGTTAAACAACCATTTACCAAAATATTAATCGTTGTTTATAACTAAGGCCATATAGCACCAATGCTATAATTTTCCAACAAAATTCATAGGTACATAAATGTAAACATTGATAATGCCCCTAAAGTGGAAAAATCATATTTTTTTTCATTTTCAATGAATTTACTCTTACAACTTGAAGTTGGATTGAGAACGAATGCTGTAGAAATGAAATCTCCGAGGCGTGTGTGTGGTCAAACCCTGTAAGATCGTGTGATAAATGTGGAGTTTTACAAAGAATGCAAGGTTTCTGTATGCTTAACGAGTAAAGTAAAGAGAGGTACGCATTTATGGTTTGGGCATATATCGAGAATCAACGAAAGTAAGTAAAGTAAGGAGAATATATTACGCGAATGTAAATGGTAGAAGCAGTCAGGGATGGCCGAGAAAGGCTTGGCACAATCAAGTGAAACAAATACTTGAGTCGGATCATTTCAAGAGTAAAAATAACAGAAAAGTATGTATGAGACGATGTAAGAGTGTGAATGAGGCAAGAAGTGTGTGCGAAGACCGAGTTTGTTTGTTCCGGTCCGCCCTCATGCCTGTGGAGAAACGGCGTGATTGTAAGTTACTTAGCTAAATTGGTTTATACCCGAATAAAAGCGTCGGTAAGGAAATATTAGATAATAAATGCTGGTTATTTATAAAACGATAAGTTGATTTCCAGTTTAAATTTCGGATTTGAACTGCCTTGATTACATGAAAAATACAACGAATTATTTCAGTTTTATTTTTTCGGTGTAATGTTTAAAAACTTTTCATAAAAGAATGTGCAAAGCTGAAGTTTTTGGTTTTATTATGTAAATATAGATATCACAACTTTTCAAAGCAAAAAACTTGATACGGTCGGAATTCAACCAAACCCGACGCCCAATAAAAGCAACTCAGAAAATGAATTTTTCGTCTCAAGTTTGAAAAAATTTATAAAACAAATTCTTTTCCATCTGGTGAATTTGATAAGAGCCCCTTGGGAAATCCACGCGTCTAACATATATTCATTTACAAGTCAAAATCAAAATAAAGCAAAAAAAAATGTAAAAATAACATTTGATTCGGCTTTACAAAAAAATGTGGCATGTCAATTTTCATAAGAAAATAAAATCTAGAATAAATTACTAAAGAGGCAGAAATTTTATCTAACTACTATATGCATACGGGATCTCAATTTGAGAGGAGGGTATGGGTACTGACGCCCCTGGAATTATTAGATAACCAACACCCCTGCCATAGGTCACTCCTAGTGGTTCTCTACGTTTGGTGATTAAGCAGGGGTGCCCGAGTTCTTGGAGTGAGGTTTGTCTGGGTCTTGGTGGCGAATTTATTTCCTCACCTACTGCGTGGCAGTCCGGATAGGGAGACACTGCTTGAGGCAGACATAATCTAGAATCCAGGCTTCTCCAGCAGAAATTTCTCGACTCATCGCCTTGCATCGCAATGGAAGGGGTGGATTCATACTTTTCTCACTCCTGGACACATTGAACTCCAGATTCCTAACCACCCCTCATACATTTTTCCTTCCCAGAACTTCTTCTCCTTCCTTTTCTGAAAAAGACCTTCCACACAGCATCCCCAAAGATGATAATTGAGGTAAATTATTTTCCTCAGGGCCTTCATTTGTTTTTTTTTTACTTTAGCTCCACACAGGAGGCCCTGAGGAAAATAATTCCCCTCAGGGCCTATATCATCTTTGGGGAAGCCGTGTGGAGGGTCGTAAATAAGAAGAGGAAATTCTGGGAAGGAAAAAGGTATGAGGGGTGGGTAGAAATCTAGGGGTCAGTGTGTCCAGGAGTGACGGATGTATGTATCTATTCTTCCCACTGCAGTGCAAGGCAATGTTCCGAGAGAGTTCTGCTGGAGAAGTCAAAAGATCTCCCTCATCCAGATATGTTGGCGGTACACATACCCGCCCCCCAAATTGAGCTATGTGGAGATATTTAAAAAAAAATTAAGTGAAGTCATTTTGGTATTTTATTGTTATTCCTGTAATTTTCTTTTAGATTTTCGAATAAAAATAGGATTTTCACGCGTGTAAACATTGGCAGTAAAGAAAACAGAAATATGTGTATTTCTTTGGGCAATCAGGTGAACTGAAATGGAACTGACACCTAGCGGATGTAGGAAATAATATATTTTGCACGTGGTCCATATCAGTCTGCAATATCACTCCCTACCGGCCTATAAATGTAATGATTTTTTTCTTTTACGGAATTCAAAGGAAGCGTGAAAATAAACGATTGAAAAAATGTTTTGCTAGACAGAAATATTCTGAAGGGAATAGAAATCTACTCACCCCGAAAAAAATATTATGAAATCTCCCATGGATATCATTTTATCAAGAAATAGCTGGTTCTTGGCAAGCGTTGCAATGCCATATTCAAATAAATAAATTGTTTCTCCCTGCATGTCCTTTCCCGTGCGTCCCCGTTCTCCTCCCGCGTCCCCTTCACCTCTCGGGTTCTCCTTCCACCTTTCCCGCCTTCCCTCTCCCGCTCCAACGTACCGCCAACCCCTCTCTCGCGTTCCATATATTCAGTCCCTAGTGTATTCAGTTTTCAAACAGCTCGCATGCCACCTATTACAATTTTTTTATTCAAAATAAAAATTTTCATACTCGTATATTGCAATATTGTCATTTTTGTATATTTTAAGAATAATCAATCAAGTTTGGTACCTAAAACGGGTAGGTAGCTAGGTACCTATTTAAAATATCTATAATTCTTGATTCGATTCAAAGTATTAGGCGAGTACTTCAAATAAATTCATTAATTTAAAGAGTTTAGAAAATTGAATTGACAATTGTTTTGAAAAATGTCATTCAAAAATGTTTTTGTAATGATTAAAAAACTTATCAGATGTATTTTCATGTGGTTGTAATAATCCAGAAACCTTCGCGGGGGTTTAAAGAAGGTATCGAAAGTTTCAAACATTTCCCATGCTTAATATGGTGACCGGCCAACTCAGAATGAAACCAAACCCAGTATCAAAGACATCTATATCCGCTGGTAGGGCATTAAACAATGCCATACCTCTTGTCATGCTATGTTGAGCCATGACATCTGTTCGACCCTGCGGTATGTAGAATAGGTTTAGTTAGGTTAGTTTCTGAGTTGGCATAGAACCGCTTAATATAGCAATACATAGATATCCCATATTCTCGTATATATGTATATACATATACACCCAAGCACATTTTGATCTTTATATATATTGATTGAAAAGTTATTTTAATTGCACAACCATTGTTCAGGTCTAGAAAGTACTAACTCGATAAGCAATTCATTTTCAAATCTGTTATCGTGTTGATCCGAATTTCTAACTTTCCCCAACAATCTTTACCGAGAGTTCTGAAAATATGGACTTAAAACATTTAAATTTGAATGTTGAAAACGAGCGTTACCGGTTTGAAAAAGCCGATCCTTCTCTGGCAAAAGTCTGTTCATTAAAAGTTACCTCTCTTATTTGCAATAAAAACCTTAGCTGTTTCGACTGCTGTTAACTGAGGCTAATATTCTCTGTTACGAAGCGCCGTGACAGAATTTTGTTTTAGTACGCTGAACTTTGTCGAACAAAGTCAAATACGTAAAACCGTTCCGAGGCGTCTTGCAAAATTTTCTAGAGATAATAATGGCATTTTTTTTTAAATTCGAGATATTCTCTTTCATATTTTGCGCTCTCTGAAAGACAAAGTCTTTCATCCCCTTGTGGATAGTTAAATGTTATAAAGCATGAGCCATGCCGAAAGGGTTTAATCAAACATTTTAGATTTTTTTTTCGAAGTGAAAACTTCTTTCGCACCATTGAAAAAGCGTCGCTAAAAAGATAAAAACAAGAACATCTATAAAATTTAGCTTGCGAGAGAAAGAGTTAGAATAATCGGTCTCCCCTTTCTGCGGTGCTTCGTAGTTCATAGCCTCCCCACTCTTGTCTACTTTAGTTTTTTAAAGGGTTCACTTCTACCGTGTGTAAACTACTCACTCGTATTTTTTACTCGTATTTTTTACATCAGCTCCACACAGCCTCGAGGAAAATAATTTCCCTAAGGGCCTGTCATTTCACGGGATGTCATCTCACGGGATGCTGTGAGGAGGGTCTTTTTAAGAAAAGGGAAGAGAGAAAGTTCTGGGAAGGAAAAAAAAGTATGAGGGGTGGGTAAGATCCTAGGGGTCAGTGTGTCCAGGAGTGACGGATATATTGTATGAATCCATCCCTCCAACTGCGGTGAAAGGGGATGGGTCGAGAGAGTCCGGCCGAGGTCAAATAAAAACTCCCTCAACCAGTCTCTCGGTCAAGAACTAGACAAACCTCACCCCATGAACCCGGGCACCCCTGCTAAGTCACCAAACATAGCGAACCACTTGGTGTGACCTATGACAGAGGTGGTGGTTATCCAATAAATGGTTCCTGGGACGGTGTTACCCACATCCGCGTATCAAAGTGATTACTTTAATCATTGAACAAGCAGATAATGCTAAACAATCTAAACGAAACACGAAACAGAATAAGACACGGAAATATAAAAGGTAATAGTCTTAACTGAGAAATAAACTCAGGACCTTTGTCTTACCGACACAATGCCTATAACCGCTTCTGTTTCATGATTCGTTTAGATTAATTAAAATTATCCTCTTATTCAATGATTAAATAGTACAATAGATAGGTATAACCTACAAAAGTGATTCAAAAAGTTACCTATTTCATTAAATTAAATTTAGGTAAACATTTACAAGATTCTAACAATATCTCTACATTTCTATCTCTACATATTATAAAGTAAAGTCCCCCACGCCGTCTGTCTGTCGTCTGTTCGCGATAAACTCGAAAACTACTGAACGGATTTTCATGCGGTTTTCACCAATAGATAGAGTGTTTTGTGAGGAAGGTTTAGGTATGTAATTTGTAAAGGATTTGTGTAAATTGGTTGAAACATAACGATAATTGTTAGAAGTGTCGGAAAAAGTCCAGCCGCCTGGGAGATTTCATCAAAAACACTGCCTAATCAATTTGAGATATAACAAAACAATGCATGCTGGGATATTCCTCTTTCATAGATCTACAAAAAAGTCCGCGATGGCATACATCAATCTTTTACGGATAGCTTACTATACCCATTCTTCTAAAAAAATGGTCACGTACAATGGGATAATTGGAAAGTTATTTAGACGGATACAGTATTAATCCACGTTAGTTACCCTAAGCATTTCATTCGCATTATTATAATCTTTCACACCATCTCTACGTATTATAAATTAAAGTCCTTCGCGGCATCTGTCTATCTCTTCGCGATAAACTCAAAGACGGCGGTGGTTACAAAGGTTGGATTTTACAAAGTGTTTTATTAGCCACAGCAACGCGTGGCCGGGTCAGCTAGTGTTATATAAATTATTATTATACGCAGATTACGTAGAGTGGTTTTATTTCAGCCTAGAGATATAGATGTGTATATTTAGACTACTTACATCAAAGGCATGAGATTTTGACCACGTTTGTGTGAATGTGTCCCCTATTAATGATTCGTCCAAAATACATTGATAATAGTTTTGCGGTTTAGTCTGAATTGGAATTTGCAAAGCTTCAGGCTGGGTATTTGTGCTAAATCCTTTGTACCTTGTGGTTATCCATAATACAACGTATACCCACACACATCAGTCGGTTTAACACCACTCTTGTATCTCCTACAAAACTACGAATAGATGTTGTACGGTAAGGAATCCTGATTGATTAACATCGGAGCTTTCTTTAATTAATAGCCCCAAGTATTTGCGGGCCTTGGTATTACGATTTCATTAAACAAAAAGCTTTGAATTGGGAAAAGATTTGCAGAACGGCTATCCAACAAAATAAATCAAAATCCTTATTATTTGCTAAACACATTCATATATTATTGATACAACGAGAAGCCCATCCAATTTAAATAAAAGGTTTAACCCAAAATTTCAAAAGATCGCAGATTAAACTAATAACAATTTAACCCACGCGTAATATTCTGAGATAAAAAAATGTATATTTTTAAGTTCGTTATTATTATAATTGCTTATTTAGCTGGTATTTTAAAACTAACGCCAGGAAAACGTGTTAATGAAGAACCTTGCAAAATAATATAAACCGTAACACTTTCTTAACATAATCCAGGAATCCAATAGAATTTGCTTATTTTTTTGGATTGCGTGAGAAATTCTTTGACGCTTTTTGTAAAACTCGTATGTACGTAATTAATCAACTCATAAAAATGTCATCGAATTAAGCGTAGGACTGCAAACTGTGCGGTCATAAAATTGTAAACAGCATTTAGTGATTTTCCTGTTCTTCTAAGTTAGTCGCGGCAAGGTCACCAAGGTAACCTAATGTTTGTCTGCTTTTTGCTAAAGGATGTGGAAACTGTATAAGGAGGCATTTAAATAAAGAGATTTGATATTAAAACAGATTAACTTTCATTCGGCACTCAAATTTACAAAAGCGAAGTTACAGAAAGGCATGAAAACACGAAGGTTAGATGTATGTATTGTGATGTATGTCTTTTCTACTTTCTTGTATTTGTCTGTATTTTATTTACTCCTGGGCACTTGGCACCAGTCGTAATATTTCGTCTTTTGATACTTATTTATATCTTATTTAACTCTCCTTTCATCGGCAAGACAGTTATAATATTCTCGCCTTTTCTCTTGGCTCTGATCGATATTTAAATTCTTAAGGCTTTGCATATGTGTGGTGGGGATGGAAAATTCCTCCCCTACGTCACACAAGCCCTTATAAATTTGGACCCTTATTTCATCTGATAACTACAGAAAGCTACTTAAAGCTCCCTTGTACTACATACCTCTAGCGATATATGTACTTAACTAATAAATACGTTATTTACGACTTTGAACGTAGATATTTTCGTATTTAGGTTGTAATTAAACTCCATCAAACGTTGTGTAATTTTTTGATTTATGATATAGGACTTTAATTACTTTAAATTTTGTGGTAACCCTCTTGATTCTAAACAGAGTGTTGAATTTCAAAACTGTATTGGTCTCTCTCTTGCAAATTTAACCTTAAGTATTTCTCTAAATGAACTAACTTCCCTTTGACGTTTATTATGATTCCCTACATCCTAATGAATTCATGAATAAGCAATACTAATCGAAACTACACATGACTAATTGAACAGATAATTAAATATAACTCAAATGGTTAAATGTTAGTAAATTTGATTATGATTGTATCTCGTATCTGCTGGGCGCCCCTCCGTTTAGATTCAGCTGCTATAAGGTACATATAAAGATGGATTTAGTAGGTTAATGTAATTAGTTAATTGCATATTTGACGAACTCAGAATAACCCTTTTTCTGGCAAAATTTGGCTCCTGCCTCCATCAAGTAAGCCGGGTGATCAGAAGTCAACCCAAAATTCGCACAGTCTTTTGGCACGGTTCAATTGATTGATACCTAAGTTATCGCGTCCCAATGAACCTTCCTTTCGCCATCATGCACTGCCTTCAGGTCTTCCTCCAAGCCCAGATACCTCCAAATTCCTACTCCTCCAAAGTTTACTATTTACTTAGGGCGAACCGGTTTCGTCCTATATGCAATCATATACTCACGGGTTTGTGTGGAGTTACGGGTCGTGAATCCTCCCTCCACGTTCAAGAAATGAGACGAGAGTGACCCGACAGGCCTAAAGCACTAATTGTAAGTGAGTTCGTTTCATTCAATGAACAGTACATAAAAAGATATATATGTAAACATACGTTTTGGGAAAGGTTTATAACTCGCAATACGAAACTACTTGCAACGCATCCCGAGCTCGGATCTCGCCCATCGGATTCTGCACAATCCTCAGATTGATACCGAATATATACGTAAGAATAGTGTGAAATATAAATATATACTAGTACAATAAGATCTTATCTGGCGATGTGTTCTGGAGATTCGCCATAACTCCAAGCTTTTGTTTGGTTTTGTTGACGGTTTTGTTTGAGAGATCCGCCATCTCTATGGTTTGATTAATGGTCCTTGTTACAGAAGCGAACACTGCCTTCTGTTGGTTGAACTGTATTTTTTTTTTCTTTCCCTCCCCTCCAATGTTCAACTTTTGATAAATTCTTGCTATCCCGTGATACTCAATTGAAGCATGTAAATCCTCATTACCCCTTATTAAGCTATCCCGTGATTTTTCGACTGTTTCATGTAAGTCTTCAATACACCCTTTTTAACTGCTATAATAAATCTGTTAATTTTCAATTGCTTAGATCTGTAGATACCTCTTTACGTTCAAATTAAAAATAGTGTTTAATTTTTTTTTTTCTTTTGTTCCTAATAATTGCGCAATATAATAATTTTATCCCGTTCCTAGAAGTTAATACCTAAGTACGATATCCACTAATCAAGGTCATTTTTTTTTTTCTTTTTACTGTATTCGAACTAGTGCCCCAGTGACCGAATTATTTTGTAAACAATTTGAGCTTTGTAAACATTCTCTACGTCCTCGTGACCTAGATTCAAGCGTATGAGGTATGTTTACTTTAGACATTCCGGAGACGTGTGAGATGACTCTAAAATTTTCTTTGTTTGATAATGATGTACTTAGCGCAATTGTCTAGTCTGATACCCGATTACGTATACATATTTATTCATTTATATATACTTTGTCTCAATAAATAATTTATAATATTGATATGTATATACATAAATTTTATGATTGAAATAATGTCTAATATCATAACTTATTTCAAATGCTCTGGATTTTCTGAAATTATATTAATACATACATAACATTAAATATAAAATATTGATTTGTAAATTTATCACACATAACTACTTTCAATAGTTATTGATGAATTCAGAGGTAGGAATCGATACCCTCTTCCTCTTTTTATATAAGTGTTTTCTTTTTGATTAAAAATTTTCTTGGGAACAATAAAATTACAAATATATATGTTTATATACATACATATATAAATATAAAAAATATACTTATTATACTTATAATATTTTAATATAGTTACATATCACATATTAAGCGAGTAATATCTTGGTCAAATAATTAATCCAAATACCAATGTTTGCTCCATTCCGCTTTCTCCTTGGAATCTGTAAAATTTTATAACGGAAAAGACTTACCCCTACCAAGGTTTTTTCCGACCGGGAAATACACGGTAACCTTGCTGCGATTTTCCTAAATTAAATTTTTATCTTCCTAAATTTAATTAAATCTTTTTGACTTCAATTTTTTTTTTTTCATTTAATCTAAGTAATTAAAATGATGCATGAACTCTATCGTTCTAAACTGTATTTTATCTCAAAACTCGTTGGTTAGATAACACTTTAAATGATAGTTACTTCACGATTAATTTAGAGGTGGTAAATTGTTGTTAAATTAAATTTTTATCCCTCCGAAATTTTATGTATTAATAAAATATTATTTTGTTTTATTATTATTATTTAAGATAATTAATTTAAATATTTATTATTTGTTAGAACACTTTCACTTAGATTGAACACACGTATTTAATTATAACTTCGTCACGCTAAATTATCACATCACTTCAGTTATTTATTGCACTAATATTGAACGCGAAATTTCTAAGTTTAAAACCACAATATTAAGTGATTATAAAATCCGAATTTTCCACTAAAACAAATTGTATTTATCACGAGCACTTTTATTTTTCACAAGTAATTAATGCGTTGGCTTTATTTTTATTTTTCACTGACTCTAACTGCAAAGTATTTTTTTTTTTTTTTTGACTAGAATGTGAAATTTTTCTAAGTATCAAAATAATTATCACTTAGAATTTTTCAAATTTAAATCACCCACCGTTTCGTCACGTTCCGCGAAGTTACAAACTTTTCGACCACGACCGTAGACTGTCCTCAACTGGCATTTGTCTAGACTTTTATACCCCTCTCAGGTCCAAAAGATCGTATCTGAATCTCCTATAATAAACCAATCTAATTACTATCAACTCGTAATTTCTTGAAACCTCTCCATTATTGTCGAATGCGGTCTCTTTGTACGTTTTGCGTTTGATACATTAAATTCTGTCTCGTACTCCCATACTTACAAGATCCGGATTTAGTAAGATCCATGTTTAATGGCCCAACTTCCTTTGTCCTGTTGTTCATACAAAACTAGCTTGAATTTAATAATTTTAAAGTTCTATTTTCATATATTTCGTAACATGTCCGTGCGTACGGCATCTACCATATGTTCCAAATCTGTCCCCAAATTCGCCTATCAGAGATATCTTCATGTCGAAGCCTTTCTCGCAAATTGTTCATTTTTATTTTATTATTTTTCCTCGAGTTTTTCTGTATTCTATATGAACCTTTCCATTTAAAACCGAATTTTCTCTATTTACGTCGTATATTTGAATTTTCCATTTTTTTCTCGAATTTTCTTTTATTCACGACACTCTTTCCATGAATTTCCTTATTTATTCTTACGCTATTGTTCATATCTCTATAGATTTTTATATTTCAAGCCGTATTTATTTTATTCACTGTTAATCTAAGATTTCCTTTGTTTTTCTCTGTCGTATCTCCTTTCCCCTCACTTCCCCGTACTTCCCTGATATAACCATATCGTTTTTTTGATGTTTGCTGCCTCTTGGAAAATTTCATTTTCTATTTGTTATTAATAAATATATCATTTTTAACATCTTTATAGGAGATACCCCCACTTCGGCCCTTAAATTCCTGTCATTTTTATTGCTTCATAGAGAACGCCTTACAAATTTTGTCCCGTTCTTACGAAAAATCCCATAAACCATATGTCTTGACAGTTGTATACATTAGTTCCTGTACCCACCTGGCAATAAATCCTTTTTTATTTCAGTGTCGTTAACTTTTATGAGAATTCTTTAATATAAATATTTCATAAGACCCATGATAATTTTTATTACCTTTTTAACGGCTAATCGTCCTTATATAAACAATTTTCATGTTCGAATATTCCTTGTTTATCACAACAAAATACATCTGGGATCGACAACCATTGTAATGCCTCATTTTTTTTCTGCAATCGCGTACTATGTTACTCTATAAACTCCATTTTAATTACGTAAAATGACTCCTATTCCTGAGTTTTTCTATCGCAATGTTTTCAGCATTTTCCACTCCCCTCCGTACTGCACTCTATTTCTTCTCTAACACTTGTTACTGCTCTAGACATCTGAAATGTACCCTCGCCTATTCTTTAAAACTCTCATTTTTTTTTTGACGTTTCCTCCCTAAATCTTTCATCGTAATATCCTAGCTCCGTCTAAAATTGATAACAATAATTTTCCATTGTTTTTTCAACATTTCCATTTCCTTTAGCACGTTTTCCCTCGAATCGATCATCTCCGGTCGTCACAAACAATCGTATTATAGATGAAAATCTCCCTAACATCTTACAATACGTTTTCGTCACTTGCTTTGCAATTTTTCACTTAAACTTCTGCATCGTGTTTACGTGTATCCTTTTTTTCCGCACCTGATATGTTTTAATGCGTTCGAGAACTAGGGTTTCTGATCCCTGGAACGTACCGGTTAATGATAACATTTCTTGGGGTCATCGTTCTTTTGTCCCTGAACAGATTATTTCTTCCCATGGAGTTTATTCACCTCTCGGTTTGGTGGGAACGTCAAACTCATTAATCACATTACTAATTGCCAAGTCCAAAGGTCATTCCTTTGTTCTAAAAATGGGTTCGGCCCTCTTCCCGTTGATAGGCTGAATTGGTTTTTAATCGCTTTTGCTGCAGTTCAATTGGCTGTCAATATATCTCGGTCTAAAGTATATTGGGGAGTCCCTGTCCCTGATTATTTGTTGATACCATCTGTGATTTTTTTATCAATACTCGTCTCACTTTGTCTAATTATAGATCCCTACCGTAAATATGAATTCACTTTACTCTAATCCGATAGATGTCGTAGACGTGTCCGTTTTATAAGTAATTGATATTTTCTTTTTAAATTAAAGTGGGAAGCTACGATATTTCCTAATTTTCACTGTTGATCAATGCAATTCATCACAGTATGAAGTACGACGTTATTACTTGAGACAGAATATCGGTTGGTTTCAAAACCGCTCTGTCATTCAGAAGCGCAGTCCAACGCGCACACTTTAGCTTAGCTTAGCTAAACTAAATGAAAATTGCCAGTGTTAAAAATCAAATTACGAATAGTTACTACATAGTGTTTTGAATTACCGATCTCTGGTGGCACTAATGATATAGTTTCATAATTAATTTTTTAAATTCTGGCGCAGACCTATGAAAAATCACATGAAATTATAATACACAATAATTGCAAGATTGATAATGTTTCACTGCATGTTAGCTGAAAGCGCTGACCATTGATAAATCATGAAATCTGAATTTACCTATCGAAACTACCCAATAAACCCAAAAGAAATTTGAGCAAACGAAAGATACATTACAGATGTAGAAGTAAAATTATTTTAATAAATAAAATATATAGATAGCTGGTCTGAATTCTTGACACATCAGCTTCAATTTTTAAAAAGACAATAAACGTAATTTTCTGTTAAAAAATTATATTACTAGCTTTTACTTGCGGCTTAGTTCTCATGCTATTTGGAAGAAATTACTATAATACGAATTTTCCAATCGTGAAAAGTAGCCTATGTGACTTTGCAGTTCTCCAACCATTCTTACGCCCAAAATCACGTTAATTGGTTCCGCCGTTGCGGAATGAAAGAAGGACAAACAAAGTAAAAAGTACACATTCGCATTTAAAATATTCGTTAGGAAAATTACGATTAGGATAATAAGAAAGATTCTAAAGGCACTTGAATTCAAAACCAATCCGAGTTCATTGAACCAGTGTTACAATTACAGACAGACCCACACGTCAGAAATAAGTATTTTTGATGATAATGATTGTGATTGTGGGAGAATAGTGTTGCTAATTACAAATTAAAAAGCTCCTCGTTCGTGAAAAAGGCATGTTTACTGTTTACCGGCTACGGATTGAAAAGTTAGTTCAAAAAGAGCTGAAATTATCTCGACCCCCACCGACTAGCGACTTAATGAGTGACTGAGCCGCAGTGACAATACACTTTTTAAGTAAAGCAATTTGCAATGTTCCGAAGGGCGGCAATTCAACTTTTCCATTGTTTAATGAGCCATTGTATGGGCGAGGCGGGAAAGCGAATTTTTTTGTAAGATGTGCATTGTTTTAAAAGAAAGATATATTAAGCAAAATTAAGTTATATTCTCTTGCAAATGAGTTAACTTGCGAAGGAAAGAACTTTAAATTGAAACGGGATGTGGAAGAATGTAGCTGCGGTTAAATTAACAAAGGGTGGTTAATGGACCAATTTACATATTTTGGTTAGGTAACTAACTGACTGCCTTTGAAAAATAATGAAAGATAGTCGGTTAACCAGTTTTCTTTCTCATGCACACGATCAGGATTCCAATTAAAATACTGTGCTTTACAGTCAATTAAAACTTACCCTTAAATCTTCAGTTAATAAATTGCCCATTATTTTGAACATATTGTTTTCTTAATCAACCACAAATTAAAACAGAATTAGACTTCGATACAAAAGATACATAAAATTTTGATTATGAAAGAGTGATTTTTTTTAATAGTAAGTACTTAGGTATCTATCTAATAATGATTGTGCTTACCGAACAATCCCACAATTTAACGGCCTTTTTTTCGGCCTGATGGGGAGCCGCTGAAAAGTATATTAAGGCACTTTCACATAACTCATAAAACACAAATTCATTCATTTCACAAACTCATAAAACACAAATTAGGATCATGTTCAAAAATTCTTATTTTCATCCCACGGAACACATCCTAATAACTAACAACATACTAGACATCAGGAAACTCTTTATTACGAAGGTCATTCAAATAAACTGCATAAAATCCTCACACTGCCACATAACACACCCACAAATCACAAGAGAAAACTCGCGCAATCAACTTTTAGTGCCAATAATTAAATCAACTTTTGCCCAAAAGTACGAATCCTATCTCGCACCTCTCATTTTCAACATCTTCCTAAAAGAAACCACCTATTACGTCACTAAAAATAATCGAAAATGGTTATATAAACAGTTCACTACGTGGTTACTGTTCAAAAAGGGCATCCATCACCAAGTTATTAGGAATCTCATCTCAGTCTTTATTCCTCATTCTTAATAAAAATATATATAAATAAAATATAAATATGTGTTATTTACATGTATAGAGATTAATTCTTACTTATAACTACTGTTTATGTTTTACGCCTGCTTATATTATTACATAATATACTTGTATTACTGCCCATGTTTATTTGTATTACGAGAATTTTGTGGAACTTTTAATATTTTTAGTTTTAGATGCTTGCATTACTATGTGTATCTTCAATGAATTTTTGGTTATAGGTATGATACTATGTAAATTCCAACAATTGTTCTTTGATTATATCATTTCGTTGAAATTTTAATAGTATTAGTTTTAGGTTTTAGATGCTTGCTTAACTATGTGTACCTAATGAATTTTGGTTATATGAAACTATGTATATGCCATTCATTCCTTTTTGATTATATATACTGCTGTTTTTATTGTATGTGTATGATTATGTGCATTATACGATGTATATATATATATACACACATACATATATATTCACAATAAACGCACGGGTTGCTGGCATAAAACTAAAAAAAAAAAAAAAAAATCTAGAAAATACGCCAAACGCGCGCCCAACATTTGTCAACGGTTGACACTTGCCATCGGGTCGGTTTTATGATCGTACTCGGAACGATTTTTCTTGTTTTTATTATTAATTTATTTAAACGCCAGTTGGGCTTTTACGTACATAGATACATTATTTTTATATTGAAAAAAACATACCTAAGTTACTAATGGTTATGAATTTACAAATAACGAAATGATAAAGTTAAAGATTATTGCACACCTGCTTGTATATTTGCTTTTTAAAGGATTTTGACTAAAATACTGTCAAAAGAATCGAAGCTAGCAGTCCGAAATGGATTCCTGGTACCTACCCTGATGTATGGCAGTGAGGCATGGAACTGGCAGAGGAAGAATGAAAGTAAACTGAATGCTGTTGAAATGAGATCCCTGAGGCGTATGTGTGGTAAAACCTTAGATAAAAGAAACGAAGGGGTAAAACCATGTGTGATCGTGTGAAAATGTGGATATCCGCAAAGAATTTAAGACTGATGAGTAAGATTAAGAAAGGGACAATGAGTAAGATTAAGAAAGGGACCCTCAGATGGTTTGGGCACGTAGGGCGAATGAAAGAAGAAAGTAGTGTAAAAAGAATATATGACACAAATGAAAATGATAGAAGAAGCCGGGGACGCCTGAGAAAGAAATGGCACGATCAAGTGAATCGGATACTTGAGACGGGCCATGTCAAAAGTCAGAATAATAGAAGAGTATGTATGAAACGATGTATGAATGTGAGTGAGGCAAAGAGTGTGTGCCAAGACCGAGTTGTTTGGCGGTCCGTCCTCTCTGCCTGCGGGGAAATGGCGTGATGGTTAGTTTCTTAGTTAATTAGTTAAAAGATTTAATGTTCTATAGTTAATGTGCTGATCTATGGAGTGAGCTCTAGCAAGCTCCATTTCCGGCCTTTGTGTTTCCTCCCTCCTACATTACGGGTAACATTTCAAGACCCATGTTCACTCCTTCCTCTCTTCAAAAATACTCTTCATACTATTTTACTCTGCATTCCCAATACGACATAGGAGAGGAAATGATTTTGAAATAAAAATAGTACATTTAAAAGAAAAACGTTGGTTTGTCTTGATGGAAATGAATTTTAAGGTTTTTTGAACTTGGTGTTTAAAACTCACAGCATGTCTTGACTCTTTACTCCATAGTCAATCAAGTAGGTGCTTACGCCCACACTAATTAACTGGAAATCGAGACCAGCAGCTCTGGGAATAATGCCTTATAATGCTTCATCATCCCCAGTAACGAGTTTTAGCTGAAGCAGTGGAAAATAAAATTGCATTTGCCGCAAGCAGTCACTGTAATGACTTTGAACACTGCAACATTCTACTATATGCTCTTATATGCATTATGTTAAACAACAAAATACACAAAAAGAGTTTATTTTTTGAAGTAAAAACGTCTTTAGCACCGTTGTAATTTGTAACTCGATGAAACGGAAACGAGCAACACTAAAAAGAGACAAACACATACATATTTATAGGATTTAGTATGCGAAAGAATGAGATCGCAAAAAATATTTATTTTATTCACGGCTACTCGGTTCCAATGTAATACGATAAATCCACAGTCCCCGCACAAGTCACCTTTGGTATAGTGTCAAGTATAAAGCGCCTGACGAACCTCAGCGGCCAAACATCAAATCCTACGAAAACCATAAATAAAAATTTTTTTTTTGTAAAATCAATATTCAAACTACTCCAAAATGAACAGCCAAAAGAAATCACAAAAGAAATCGATATCTAGCGAATCTGAAGAAGAAAACACAAATACTAATAAGATGATTAAATATATGCGAAAAGGTGTACCGGTATTTGTCGACAAATATATGGAATAAATCATCCTCCACATTGATAAAAAAGTGCTTCGTAGTCTCCCTACTCTTGTCTACTTAAGTTTTTTGAAGGTTGCACTTCTACCGCGTGTGAATTGCACATTCTGATTCTTTAAAGAATTTTCACTACATTTACAAAGAATAATGTATTAGGTATGGGAATACGTCATATAATATATATTATATTTGGCTTAACTGTATATTTGGGAGGTTAGTCTGAATAATTGAACATTAACATAATGGAAAATTTTACTCAATATCCAACACCTCCGCCATAGTCATCCCAACTGGTTATGTACAATTATGTTCCGAATTTCTTTAATTAGGACAAAGTGTGGGTACTTAATATATTAACGTAGAAAACTTCAGACAAGCAGCCATGTGATAGTTTATCTTAAATATGATAAAATCATAAAACAAAAGTAAACATGTGGCGCGCTGTTTTGTCTATATATTCAATTAACAAAGTAAGAAGATATTTAGTATCGATGATTTTCAACTCGCTGAACCTACTCGTAAATCTGAAAATTTTAGAACACAATGTTTCTTTAACTTTTCCATTACTATTTACTTGCAATTCGTTTTTTATTTTTTTTTATTTCGACAAAAAGTAAATGTTTAGAATAATAATATGTTACATATCATTCATCAGTTTTTGTGGTTAAGAAAAATATTCTCGAGTCTAATTGGGGAGCTATTCTATGTACTAATGTTATATATTTAGAACTGCTTATAGATAATATGTTACAAAAATGAAAATAAAATACGAAGAAGAAGAAGGAACTTTTTTATTAACTATCCCTGACGAAGGAACGTTTGTTCCGAAACCGTTCGGTTTTGCACATTATATAAGTGGTTTATACAAAGTTGTATTGTTTCATTTTTCTAAAATAAAATACTTTCAAAAATACTCTAAGACATTACAAAATATTGTACAATTAGAAAAATAGATATAATTATAGAAATAGAATATCAACAAAAGATTGGCAATAGAATATGTCTGAAAATCAACGATAAAAATATAATAATCTGTTGCTTATCTGTAACTATGCGAGTTTTTTTTTAATTTAAGATATTTTTTCTCACTTTTTATTGCATCCGGTAATTCGTTATACAGCTTTATCGTTATATAGCTATCATTTATAAGTTATTTATTACCACTGCATGCAGAAACATGATTGTGTTCGGAAATATTTATAAGTTAATTCAAATGTGATATACTTAAACAAAGTATTAATCATTATATTCACATAAAGTAAAAATGGCATACGTCTGAAAAAATCTTACATTTACTTTCATACTACAATTTATTGATATATTGTTACCCGTGTGCCTTTCTATTTCATTTACAATAATGTATCGTTACATTGCTGTTTGCATCCACTACTATTCCATTATATAAACATGTCCTCTAAAAACTTTCAAATATTATACGTTTGTATTCTGCTATTACAAGATAATCAGTAAGCATTTATTGTTGCAAATTATTATGTACAACTTACTTTTATTGTTATTCACAAATTTTAGAACCATCTCTGTACCTATCAACTAACTATTATCTACCTATTATGTAAAAGATAATTTTAATATTCTCAGATTTATTTCTATTTATTCTAATTTCTAAAGTTTGGTAACTATCATGTTATTCAAGTTTATTATTTTAAGTTCGTAATTAATTTGTTGATTTCCTTAAAATAAATAAATAATTATCTTTCTGTTTTATGTTTATTGTTGTATTATGTTATTTTAAGTTTATACCGTTATTTAAATTCATTAATACAATAAAAAAAATATTAAACTTATATACATTTTTAGATTTCCACGGCCAAAAGTATTTTCGTTATTTATTTTTGGGGTGTTACGTCGTGTTGCGCTACCGCCTTCTTTAGCCAACGTTTCGGACAGCGTTACAGTGTCCATCATCAAAAAAAAAATTAAACTTATTTCCAATTCTCACGAATTCCACTTTTGACGAATTGTCAGTATCAAAAATTGTCAATTCTGGCGAATTGTCAGCATGAAACATAGAGTTATTTAAGTTTATTATTACATTATTATTAAATTGATTAATTAGGTACTTTAAATAATGGTTTTTTACTTACCTTATAAACTTTAGTGGCGCTACTCCTCTGAAATCACGTGAAATCATTTCCCTATTTAGTTGTGCAGTGTTCTTAAAAAAAACAGAAAAAACTCATTAAAAAACGCATTGAACTGTCTATATTTTTAAATGTAATGTAATAAGCCGTAAAATTACACTATCTCTAATTGCTTGGAATTATTTTTGATTCTGTTGTATGTATAAAACAGTTTAATTTTCATAGGGAGAACTCTATAGTAATCTCTTTAAAGGGTCGTTATTATAAGATGTGTGTCCAACCATTCCCACTCGTATAATATTTCACCTTGACGTAAAATGCCACGTCCGTCGTTCAACCCAAATATCCAATCTTCACATTCACGATAAGGTTACCTGTGTTGGTATTTTCATTGTTTAATTACAAACTAACATTTAAACACAATAGACACTCGAATGTCTACCTTCCTGAATATTTAAGGTTTACCTTAATTTTACGTGTTGAAACTTTATCTTTGATCAATCAGTTCTGTTCTAGATTGTCCGATGTATACCACCGTATCGAGTGACTCCAGACAATTATTTGGAATTGGATTTCGAAGCCAAGTTGATGCGAGGATGAACAAAACTTCCAGATTTCAATAGCTGACGGACAATGGAATTTTAGCTGTAGGGTACTGGATAATGAGATTTGGACTCTGAAAAGGATCTGTGTGGCTTCTGAGATGAATAATTTTGATTAAAGGCTAAACATCTCATTTTTTTCTAATAATATATGGAGATACGATACGCTCTTGTAGTGGATATTTACAAATACTGGGTCATATAATAATTGTGCAGTTCACACGCGGGGGAAGTGAAACATTCAGATTACTAAAGTAGACAAGAGTGATAAGTACCGCACAAAGACGAAACCGACAATTTTATGTGTTTGTATCTTTTAAGTGTCGCTTTTTCGTTTCATCGAGTAAAGTGGTGTGTTTCTCTCTGAGTAACTTCGATCCAATGATACCTAGAACTGAGATTTGCTTTTATTTTCAAAATTAGAACTGATGTGGCAATGATACAGACAAGCGGTAAAACAGTTAGGTACCAGCATTATTTTATTAATAATTAATAATTCTATATTTGAAATGTGTATTTCTTATGTTTAAATTTTTGAAAGATACCGTAATTTCTCAAGTTTACTAACGGTGTTCATTCTAAGAGTAAATTTTTTTGTTTTAAAATTAATGAAGTGATCTTGAGGCCAATACACATATTTTTTTAAATTTATGTTTTCAGTTTCACAAATTCCACAATAAGGTGGTCCAATTTTTTTTTCTTTATTATTTTTTATTTGGCCATCCTGTGAATTTGTTGCACGTATTCATAGAAATAACATAGTAAAATTTCAGCGAGATAGCTCAAGTAGAAAGGTGTGCTCAATCGAGTGTTGTTTTTGAATTTTTTGTGTAAAATGCTTAATTTTTACTTTTTGCTACAGGCCAGTTTCGTGTGTTCAACCATTAAATAAACATTAAAATAAACTACTGAAGAGTTTTATAGACAAGTTTGAACAGTATTTGATACTTATTTAGTAGAACGTGAAGTGAATCAGTGTTTTAAAATGTGTTCATCTACTCGAAAAAAATACGAAATTTTTCTTACTTGGGGTTCGAGATATTGAGCCATTGATGAGGCTTTAACAACATCCTACTCTTCGGAAAGTTTTACTCCGTTATCACTACATATTAAATGATTCCAAAAAAGTGAAAGATTCCGCGCATGTACTTATTCAAGAACATATAAAAGTATGGAGTAAATCTAGTATTCCGACCAGACAATAAAATCACTGCATTGAAAAACTGAGTTTCTTAAGAAATGGCTGCTGTTGAATAAAAATAGAAGAAGAAATTCTGAAGCACAAAAAAAGGAGAGTATTTGTTTAAAAAAGAACTAGACAAGTTTTTTGATATTGCCCATGCTAGCGCTTTGAATTTTATAAAAGCAATTCTCATCGATCAAAGATGAGAACGTAAGATGATTATGACATCAATCGACAAGAAACTAGAAAAGGTCAAAGAAAGTTCTCTAAAACGGAAACAAAAATCTGAAGAATTGAAAAAAATGGCTGCTGGAAGTAATGCTTCATCTTCGGTGGTTTCAAGACAAGAGTTAGAACTTGAGTGCAGCTTCAGTAGCACTTCTAGTAATGCTAGCATATTGGATGATAAGTCCAAAGATGAGTTTGTGGTGCGTTGAGCTGTCTACAAGTGACATATTTACACAATACGTTACCAGTGCGCTTGATCGTAATAAGATTTAAACTAATCAAGAGAGAAGAAAAACAAATTGTTCGATTTGTTAGTTATCATCTACACCAAAGTTTGAATCGAAGCAGATGCACCAGTAAATGGCTTAACACTTTGGAATAGCTCTAAATTATACGAAGCCATTGATTCCGAAATCAGTAGCTAGGGGTGTCTTAGAGCGTCACTTATGGTATTTGTCAGATGAACTAGTCTCATTTACCTTGTTTTCTGAGAAGCTGTCTGATGCTGAGAAACAGGCCATTATTAAAAAAATAAATTCCGATGACGGTAATCGTTCAGTACGTGGTGATTCTGCTAAGCTTGCCTCAGAGGTTACATTAGAAGCTTTTGCAACACAAAGAACGTTGAAAACGCTCTTAGTTCTTGATATCAAGGACTCTTTCTTGTAATTACCTGCTAAGACTTAGAATAACAATGTTGATTACCTTCAAGGTGAAAGCTGAGTCAAAAATTTGCGTGTTGTTAATGATACAGCGGAGAGAGGTGTTAAACTATTTGAAGATTTCAACACGATACTCACTAAGAATAAGAGAGAAGAGCAATTTTTACTTCACATCGTTGAACAAAACAGAAAAATCGTTTCTACTGAAACATTCAAAATGGAGTAACAAACATAGTTTTGAAAGATTGCGACTAATATTATGTTAATTATTGCTTTGTTACCAAATTTTGTTCAAATTTAAATACGTTTTATACTTATTTGACTAAAATACTTGTAATATTAATAAACCTTAAAATCCAGAACTTTTGTCAGAAACTTCTAATTCGATGAGCACCCCCTTGTATATAAGATAGGGCCTGAAATTTTTTACACATAATAGGAATGATAGGTGTAACAAATAAAATGGGTGGCTACATCTATATTTGAAAAAAAAAATTACTATACAGGCCTGGACCACCTTATTCCACAATTATAATATCCCATTATTTTTCACTGGTCTGCACTGGTAAATTATAAATTACATTATATATTTATATTAATTATTAAAATATACAGTAAAATAGTGATAAATGATTTATTTATCTCAAAATACGATATTGTCACGGCAGTTCAAAATGAGTAAGATAAGACTATTGAGCAATACGAAATTACGAGTTTAATGATACATACATTCAAAGACATTAGAGATTATAAAACTTATATGTGCCGTTGGCCACATTGCCATAAGTATAAAGTAATTCAGTACAATTTCAGTTTTTTTTATGGATATTTAATAAAAGTCTTCTTGAAAAAATCGTTAAGATTAATGGCTTGAGCAGCTGTGTTTGTTGTTTTTTGTTGATGCTCTGTTTATCAAATTGTCAAAATGAACAGCACGTTGATACGATATCGATATTTTCTCCCCCATTTCCCTCGAAGGCTGTTAAAAGTTTTTGTTATCTCTCCCCTCTGCGTAACATTTGTCAGATATAAAAAAATAACGTTTTGTAAAAATGTTGTTACGGCTACAGCTGTTACAAACAAATTATCTGAATATTATGTGAAGAGGATTACTTAATACAAAGTTAATGTAGTTCTAATGTGGAGTACTTAATACAAAGTTAATGGAGTATTAATTTGGAGTACTTAATTCAAGGTTAATGGAGTAGTGAAGTCAAGTACTTAATACAAAGTTAAAGGAGTACTGATATGGAGTACTTAACACAAAGTGGAGTTGTTGGAAATGGAGTTCTGATTTGGAGTACTTAATACAAAGTTAATGGAGTAGATACTGATGTGGAGTATCTACTTACTACAAAGTTAATGATGTGGAGTACTTAAAAAAAGTTAATGGAGTACTAATATGGAGTGCCTAATACAAAGTTAATACTGAATTTGATTTTTTAGAATTAGATTTTAGTTGACTTTTTTAATAAAACTGCAGGTAAATAACTATTTATAATCATTCCCGATACTTTTATGAACAAAGCAGTTTTGCTGAAGTGGCAATTAAAAAAGTTTTTACCAATATTAAAACACAAGTGAAGAAGATAATTATTGAGATATTCAATGAATTTCAAACACTTAAATATTATCGTTGGATTCGTTCTTCAAAAACGCTGAGCTAGAACGCGGCTCAGACAGAACGAGGTTGGAGAGTGCTCAGTAGAAGTGGCTTCAACAACTTCTGGAGAAATTGCACAGACCTGAACTTCCCATATTAATATTACATTGCCAGAATTACACAAGGATGTAATTAGACCTCTGGAATTACAAACGTAAAACCTTTTTTTGTTAAAGAATTTAATTTTTGAGTGTTATGTATATGCTAAAATAAAATAAAAAGTTTTGTTCGGTTTTTTTCATGATGTGGGTAATTCGATTAGGTGTTATTTTATGCTACTTAAATTACACAATTACGTAATTACGTTCGCTTTTAATTTTGGCAGTGTAATATTAATTTTGTAATTTAACCACTTGAATACACTATAGCTCTACCTAAACAAATATTTGCAATCATGCTTATAAAATTTAAAACCTATTTTAATCAGTGTTTTTAATACTCTCCTGATAAAGGAACTCCACTCTCCAAACCTTTTGAAACCGAGCACATATTAAATAAAGCAATATAGGTATTAAAATAGCGTAGTATTATTTAATTATTCAAATCATCCTATTTTTTGATAAAACGAAAACAGAAGTGAATATTAAGCATTTAGTTCAAATTCAAAAGAAAGCATTTGGACGTATATTTTTAGAAAACTCTATTTGACAAATTTAATTGTTATTGATTGGAACTCACTCTTAACTACTAATTTTTGATAATTATATCTCTTATTTCACGAAGCTTTTAGAATTATATTATTGAGATGATTAATTTTAGTTTCTCAATCTTGCAGGGCTTTGCACTAAATTAAGTATTTATAAATACACACTTGAAAAAATAAACTTTTCAAATTCAATGAGCGTTTTTAGTGACAATACGTAAATCATTCCTCCTCATGGAGCCGTCTGGCCATGATACATTATCTTATGATATTTTCTCCCTGGTCCCAATATCGATCATAGCGTTCTAAGCCGTGAGTCCTCGTCTCTTGTAGTAGTAGAATCTCCAACATCTCTTCATGTCCATCGCCCGCTCGTATCTACTGCTGTTGAGATGAGATGCTGTGAGTGCTTCACGAACGAGCAGCATCTGAGATCTGTCGGCAGGTCCAGGAGAGCCGCCTCGAGTGGCCGCAGCTAGTCGAGATAATATTACAAAGTCATCCTCGAGCGTCTCGAGTGTGAACGATGTCGAATAAATATTCATTTTACTATCCATGTATTTATCAACGATGGAAGTAAAGTATATTATTTAAAAACATCCACATCCACAATCCAATTAGGGAAGCAGGTATGAGTACCGCCGCCACTGGCACCATTTATTGAATAACCAACACCCCTATACGGTAACCAACACCACCATAGGACATCCCGAGTGATTCGCTACGTTTAGTGATTTATCAAAAGCACGTGTCGCCAAGACCTCGAAAAACCTCATCCCATGAACCCGGGCACCCCTGCTAAATCACTAAACGTAGCGAACCACTTGGGGTGACCTAAACAAGGGTTTGTTTATTCAATAAATGGTTCCCGGAGCAGCGGCGTATCCGTCTTTCAAATTGATTGAAATTATCTTCACACAAGCATTAGATTCGTAAACAACACGATAATTTAAAGTAAATTTGAGTTCATTGAGTTGAATGTGAATAATTTCACAAACAACCGAATTTAGCATGTTTGGGTGAAAAGTTTTTATTTTGGTTTTAAAAAATATTTTCTCGAAATTAATAATCATTCAATTATTGAAGTAAAAACTTCTTTAGCACCGTTGTGAGAAACTCGATGAAACAAAAAAGCGACATTAATAAGAGATAAACACATTCATCTATAGGATTTAGCCTGCGAGAGAATAATCAGTCTTCTCTTTGTGCGATGCTTCGTAGCCTCCCCACTTTTGTCTACTTTAGTTTTTTTAAGGTTTCACTTCTACCGCGTGTGAACTGTACTCTTGTATTTTTTTGGTTAATGTTGCTGATGAAAGTAAGTAGCTTTAAGTCAATATTGTTGTGGCACCAATGGTGAAAAATGAACTTTATTTTAAATGAATTAAATTGATTTCTCAAAATTATTCCTGCTCAACTTACGATTCAATCTTCAAAGAAAGCCTTTGTCTTTATTAATCATTGAAGGGATCTCAACGTTGAAGATATACACGTATTGTGATCAATGATCTACGAGTATCAAACAATACATAATCCCAAAGGTAAACCTGACTTCCAAGTATTAAACACTTCAAGTATGTAATGATATGTTATTATTATTTACCTGAAATAACATAATACTAAGCGCCGACCATTAGGGCTTGTTTCTAAGCCTATATCATCTGCTGATAACGATGTAAAGCCTCCAGTAAGGTTCTCTGAAAAGCCGTGACGTGTCAAACTTTGAAATGTCATGAAATTAATCACCTTAATTCCCTTTCAACGTTATTACTAGCATTTGTCAAGAGTGACGTCCCGGGAACGGGACTCTTTAAACCAATGGAAACAAATCCCGTACCCTTTGATCAAAATAAATTAAATGAATTCGTTCGAGTTTCGTAGAACTTAATAAATTGGGTGGGTAGGTATGTGGGTTCACCTGAGAGTTCCCGGTAAAATGTCAAAACCAAACGGCTAAAATAAATTCAACATCCAATATACAATTTCATAAAATATGTATTTCGCTCAAAAACAATGTTATATTTCACCGAATGCTTTATCAATTTATTTTATTTCCCTGTGAAATATTACTAGTTAGTCATTTTTTATATGGCATCATCTGAAGGACCTTAAATGTAATTTGATACAAATTAGTAATTTGATACCAATTCGATTGTTAAATAGTCAACATTTACGTTTTACGCCGGAGACGATAAAATCTTTGGAACATATTAGTGACAATAAACAACTAACGAACATTTTGGTGTTAATTGCAAGGCTAAATATTAAATTTCTTACTCTAAACTAGAACATGAACCTTATAATATATTATGTTAATTACGTTGATTTTTTTATAGAGCGTAGGGTCCTGTTTCAACTCGACCATTCTGTTTGATATCCATCGATAAATTTGTTGTGCTTTCCGTTTCAAGATGGTGAACGTTATAATTTTTCAGTAAAGATTTTTTCACATGTAAAATCGTGGTGAAATCGAACAAGAAAGTCAAAACAAAGCTTTGTTGTTCTGATTTTAGAAAGAATTTTCTTTGAGATATTATCGTTTCTTTAGGTAAATTTGATAATTCCTTATTTGAAACAAAATATGTTACATAACACACATCATGGTTTACAATGTAGTAGGTAGATACCTATTTGAGTACCGGCTTACAAATCGACTAATTTATTTCAGATTAACTTTTGGTTTCGATTTATTAATTACTAGCAGACCCGGCCACACGTTGCTGTGGCTAACGAAACATAACGCAATTACCCAACCATTATAACCAACGCCATCTGTCAATTTGCATACATATCAAATCCACACCGCCCGCTTGCCAGCCCGGTCCCTTTATATATTATATATATTTTAACCAATTTACACAAAATCTTGACAAATTATGTACCTTAAGCTTCCTTATGAATCACTCTATCTATTGGTGAAAACTGCATGAAAATCCGTTGCGTAGTTTAAAATATCTAAGCGCACAGGCGGCGGGAGCGATTTGATTTATACTATGTAAAGAAGAGGAAATTATTTGAATGCTAGGTCTAATTTTTTTACTATTAATACTGTTTAAGAGTCCAAATTGCTCCCAACCTCAAGGACAGCGAGTCTATGGCACCCCTAATTGGGGTATGTCATGAAGTTGAGGGGAGGGGAGAAAGATTGGGTAGAGATATCTGTGTATTCAGTTTTAGTTACCAAACGAAACTAAAAATCATTTCAATTTTGAATGGTGTTCTTGTACTAGGGCGATACTGAGAGTGTCTTCCACTCGGGAACGTACAGAAAATATACTTACTTTAAATTATTTTAACTGATTAAACGGTGAAATAATACAAACCACGACCTTCAATTCCTAGCCGAGAGCCTTTTCTTCGATCACGGGGGACGTCTACTGTTCACAGAACTATTAATCAATACATATTATATTTAGTAAATCAATCTCGGCTCTAAACGAGCAATCAGTAGAATAATGAAGGTTTTAATTTGATTTCTAATAACACCTATTGACGTCAGAATAGTAGACGCGAACGACTTACAACGAACCGCAAACCCTTTTGCATCCCCCCAATCAGTAATATAATAAAATATGTCTCCATGTAAAACTTTTAATAGATGAGGTGTCTATTACAGTCTCTTAACAACCGCTAGGTAAATTTCAAACCTTTAATGATGAGGTTGTCGTGAAACGACTCAATCTCTTAATCAACCCATTTCCATGATTAATATCCTAATTAAATCGCGAAAGTGATTAACATGTATATTTATTGCTAACATGAAATCACCATTTAACACCTTGGTGGGTACAGAAACATAATTTATTATAACAAGTGGTTTGAAATTCATGTTTCTGAACACTGTGTAACTTTTATTATAATAAGTGGTTTGAAATTGATGTTTTTGAACTGTATGCAACTTATATTATAACAAGTGGTTTTAAATTCATGTTTTTAACACTGTGTAACTCGGTAACCGACGAGTTCATCGAAAATCAATTCATCGAAAGCAAATTCATCGATAACGAGTTCATCGAAAATCAATTCATTGAAAATCAATTCATCGAATGATCAATTCATCGAATCGCCAATTCATCGAAAAACATTTTTTGTAGATATTAGAGCTGTCAAAATTAAATACCCAAAAAGGTCTGTTTAACTGAGTTAAATGTGTTAAGCAACTGTCAGTTTCGTAGTGACAATGTAAAATTTATAGGTTATCTCTTCGATTTCCGATTGTCTGATACTGCAAAAAAGGGATATCTAAGGAACGGTGACCAGACACTTATAATGAAACCAACTCACAAACAACTCAGAAAGGTCATTAAGAGTGATGATAAAAAATATTTAAAAATTGGTTAAATAGGTTAAGTTAGGTTAGGTTAGGTTAGGTTAGGTTAGGTTAGGTTAGATTAGGTTAGGTTAGGTTAGGTTAGGTTAGTTTAGGTTGACCAATGCTTTTTTAACTTCTCGGTCCGCTCGGCATTTCTCTCAAATATCAACCAAATATATTTTTTTCGATGAATTGATTTTCGATGAATTCGTTTTCGATGAACTCGTCGTGAACCGTGTAACTCATATAATAATAAGTGGTTTGAAATTCAGGTTTTTGAACTATGTGCAAGGTGGTTTTAAATTCATACTGTAATTTATATTATATCAAGTGGTTTTAAATTCAGGATTTTGAACTATGTGCAAAGTGGTTTGAAATTCATATTTTTGAACCCTGCGTAATTTATATTATATCAAGTGGTTTTAAATTCATGTTTTTGAACTCCGTGTTAAAATCTAGACTAATAAAAAATATCCGATTGATAACGATTTAACTTCATGATTTTTAACTACGATGTTCACTTAAAAAGGTTAAGGTTAAGTTCGCTTAAGGATTTGTGACATATTTTATTAGTCATATTTTTCTAAGGACGGGTTGTTTTAAGAAATTTGAACATCAAATATTATCGAACATCACATATCATCAAATATTTGAAGTTAATTTTCACGTTCTGTGTAAGTTCTATTCAAATTTCTATTTGTCTCTACTTTGCCTTCACGACACCAAGAAAATGATCACTCTATTCTCTTAGGCATACTTTTAGTTAAGTTTATTTATTTTTTAACTCGAAGATTGATTATTGCGAACTCTTGAGTACAGTCAATTTAAGCGTACCTGAGGTATTCTTTAAATTGGTTACTAAGATAACTTACTAGGCCTTACGACCTATTTTAATGTCACTATTCAAAACCAAATTATATATAAAACTCGCAAATTCGTCGCTTACAAAGTTAAGCAAATAAATATACAATGTTATCGACATTTTAATGTAACGATTTCTATGATTAAAATTTAAAACATATGATGACTGATACGTTTTAAGATACGTTGGCTAAAGAAGGAGGTAGCGCAACATGGCACAACACCCCAAAAACAAATAACGAAAATATCATGACTGTTAATTTTAGTTTATTATTTATATTAATATCATTTTTATAAATTTTGTCCAATTTTAAACCGCTGATAGAAATGATTTTTTTCAATCTATTGTTTATTTCTAAACCTTGTATACAAATATATGATATATATAACCAATGGAAAAGGATAAAAGAGTAAAAAAAAGTTTAAAACTAAAGTAAAATCATACAATATCACGTAGAATCACCTCCCGAAGTTAATCCACTTTACGCCCGGACACCCTGTGTATTCATTATAATAAGAACATAACTTGAGTTTTGTTTACCATTACACGAATACAAGCTGGGGTACCCGGCTTCGCTCAGGGGAGTTGATATGATATTGAACTCGAATTCGAACCCACGACGGATCTTGATTTATATACCCTTACAAATACATAGGTAGCCCCACTTATCCAAAAAAAGGCTTTGAATGGTCCACAATGTTCCAGAACAATCCACAACATTCGAAAGTGTTCTGGAGTGTTCCACAATGACCCCGAATATTCCAGACTATTCACAAACATTTCATGGTGTCGAATACTCTCGAATGTACTGGACTGTTCTAGAAATTTCTAGATGGTGAAATTTCCAGCCCTTATATCTTCAAAAGCACCCCCTTTAGATAAAAACGGGAACCTTCTTCATGGATACCACACCATATGACTCCCTTGTTCATACTGGAACTCATTTCTGAGTTTTAGCGGTACGCACATTGTACACAGTACACTTTATTTTATAATATATATTGATATCCACCTCTGTAAAGTCAACTTTCGAACAGTATTAATACGGTAACGTCTGCGTGGTTGAATTTCAGAACCCAGTTTCGAGTGCATGTCTAACGCCACGCCATACGCGCCGCGCCACAAATAACATCTGTGTGCATGGAATTTCACACAAAGATACTGTTATAATTCGGTTTCGAATTTAAGAATTCGTCACAAGATGTCGCTACTTCCGTCAGCAGGTCGGATGGGGACGTCTCCTCCCTAGGTATAATTTGTGAATACGTAATATCTCGAATTTGTAAATATGTAGTATTTCTTCGGATATGGAAAGATTGACGGTAATACATGTTGTATCAAGCGGCTATATATTACATATGACGCCATTGCTCTGTCTCGGTTACTTTGACCCGGTGACTAGCTTGGATGACAGTGGATCCGAAGAACGGTCTACTTTTGGAACCAGTTCCTATTGGATTTATAAAATGGTCACCAACACTAACTGGGCGAAGGCGAACCAAAAGCCACCCGCATGGCCTAGCGGAATAAACCACCACTGTAAAGCCAAACGTACACATTATTTTTTATCATTTTGTTCTTAAATATTGATGCAAAGACATAATCATATTATGTGAAAACAATATCTCTTTTTATCGTACTTGTGGGAAAACAACGAACTTTGTGTTTTTATGTATTCCGTAAAATAATCAAAACAGGTGATTTTTTAAACTGTTTTTTTTTTTTAGTTTTAAAGACTGGCATAGGGTTAAGAACATATATTGTCACTCAAAACACGTGGTTTCCCTAGATAAAGGCTTCAGAGCAATTAGTTAACAGCAGTAATTTACAAGACCGCAAGGCGGCGGCTTTATTAGCACTTCACACATCGTTAATGTCGACTTTATGGGAACATATTACTTTAATATTAATCTGCATACTATTCCGCTATGTAGTTGCCTTCGTTTCTTATTACACGGATACAAATTCCATGGCACAATGAAACTAAGTATTAAAAATAAACAAATAGTATTAAAAAACGTGTGAAGTCAGACCTAAATGTTTTATTTATTAAGTTACATAGGTGATTGTGCTGTGCCTGTCTCACTAGGAATTCCCGTACTGAGAGCAGGCGCATTTCAGCATGAGTAGTTTAACACAAAAATAAGGATAACAACTACAATGTTATTTACATTTAAAGTAAGTACAAGTACAATCGGCATCGTACCAATGGGAAAGCATGCATTACGAGATTCTAAAAATATTTAAAAAATATGATCTGTCTTTGCTAGTGATCCAAGACTTGGTACCTATCTGATGTTGATATCAGTATGTCAAAATTTCTAAATAATTGGCTCTCTTCAAAAGTTGCACAACTCTAATCGGAGCAGTCGATTTGTCTCCGCCTTTTTCATTTCCGCAAAATTCCACATTTCATGTTGACTTTTCCACCCCCGCCCCCGTTGTTACAATTTATTTGCGAGAATTTTGAACGCATTAAGTTTATTATGCGGCCTCTGAAGGCGACGGAAATAAGAAACGAGGCCACATTGTGAATTTGGTCGTCGTAAACCTTGTACGCAGTACTCTGTACGCTGCGACCGTACAGCGCTAAACGCAAGCGAATGATTAAATGCCTGTCTCGGCGGGCAAGGAAAAATGAAATCATGCCCAGTTTAAACGGGAGATTTGTTAAAAGTGGAACCACAAAGAATTTTCCGAGTAAAGACTGAAATTTTTGATATTTTTAATGTGTGTTTTGTAAGCTGGCTTTGCTTTCCAAATAAACATATCTTCATTTATTGCGAGCCTAAAATTTTGTAATCATCCGCCAAAAATACTTTTTGCACAGGCAGTTGATAGGCTAATGAAACCTTTCCAAAAGTAACTAAACAAATAAAAAAATTTTAAATCCTCCTAAAAAATATTATCGTTTATCCAGTACTAGTGAGTTCCCGGCATGCGTTGCTATGACACTAATAAAGAAATTGTTTCCACTAATACCTAAGAACAATCAATCAATTTTGGTAACTAACATTGGTACCTATTTTAAATATCTATAATTGTTGATTCGATTCAAAGTATGAGGCGAGTATTCAAATAAATCCGTTAATTTAAAGATGTTCAAAAATAGAATTTTGATTTAACAATCATTGTTTTGCAAAATGTCATTCTCAAGTTTTGACATTTTAACAGTTTTGCAAAGGTTTTTGTAATGATTAAAAAACTTTTTAGGTGTATTGTTATGTGGTCGTAATAATCCAGAAACCTTCGCGGGGGCTTAAAGAGGGTATTTTGAAAGTTTCAAACCTTTCCTATGCTTAGCAATGCATAGCGGATATACATTCATACATACAAACATTTTTAGATTTTTTCATATTTATATTTCAATGAGTTACACGACCGAATATATTATTTATAATTACATGTTCTGATATTAAGCCTTATTGTATACATTTTAAACTCAAATATTATTGTATATTGGACGGCCTAGAGTGTAACATAACAATGTACCGTCGTGCTTAGCTTTGGGTTAGCAGCATGGTCGACCGATAAGGATAACTATCGGTAATTTATCATTGTACACTAGGACAGGTTTTTAAATTTATTTTTGTGCTTTATGAATAAAACCTCAAGTTGTAATATTTAATTAAATGAAGACAATACTAGCGAAACTCAATCGAAAATCTGGAGACAGAAAAATCCTGGCACCTCTCTGGGACTCGAACGCAGGACCTTCTGCTTTCTGAGCTGTTGCCACGTATGCAGAAGATCCTGGGTTCGAGTTCCAGCGGTGCCAATATCTTTTTCTGATTTTTCTGTCTCCAGATTTTCGATTGAGTTTCCCTTTTTTTACATTAGCTCCTCACTGAAGGCCGTGAGCCATCTTGGGATGCTGTGTGGAGGGTCTTTTAAGGGATTAGGAAAGATAAGGTATGAGGTGCGGGTAGAAATCTGGTGATCAATGTGTTCAAGAGTGACGGAGGCATGATTCCATCTCGCCTATAAAGGTGCAAGGCGATGGGCCGATAGAGTACGGCTGGAGAGGTTAGAAGGTCTTCCTCAATCGGTCTATCCCTATCCGGTCTGCCACACAGGAGGTGGGCAAACGCATTTGCCTCCAAGACAAGCCTCACCCCAGGAACTGTGTGGAGATAAGGTAACAAAAAATCCCTCCTTTTGGAAACGCGTGAATGGTTAACCTAAACACTTTTACAGTATTGGCTTTTGAAATATTGACACTCACCCTCGAGTCTGTAAAACTGCTACATTATTAAGAAGTGTTGACAGCAGAGATAGGACCAGTTATTCCTTCTCAAACTGAAGTGTCAATTACTTTATAAATTCATCATAATAAATTGATATTTTTTGTTAGATCATAGGTAAGAATGATTATTTTCATAAAATGTTTCCACGCGATCCAGACTCACACAATTCTCTAGAACGTCTAGAATATACTATTATTATTCTAAAAACACCTAGGTAATCATTTTGATTGAACGTATTTATTTCATAGACATTGAAATTTGGCAAACATATTGTTCAAAATTTTCAAATTTTAAGTACTTTTGTTAAATTAAACTTAATATTAATTATTTTGGCATATTTTTTTCTTCTAAATTTCAACCAACATCTCTGCCATAGGTCACCCCAAGTGGCTTGCTATGTTTGGTGACTTAGCAGCGGTGCCCGGATTCACGGGGGAAGGTTTGTCCGGGTTTTGGTGGTGAAACATCGCATTGCACCGCAGTGGGAGGATGGATTCATACATCCGTCACTCCTGGACACACTGACCCCAGATTTCTACCCACCCCTCATACCCCAGCCCCTTTTCCTTCCCAGAACTTCATATTTTTCCGTTCTTGAAACTCCTACTACAATTAAATCGATCACATGAAAAAACTGCATGCAGATAAGTAAGTGTAAGTCTGCGACTATTAGGTCCAATATGTTAGTGTCTTAGATATTCACTGTATAATACTAAAGTTCTTCGTAACACGTCATTGGCTTAATACTTTCAATTTTTTCTCACCTTCCGGATCTATAGATTCCTTGTAACGACAGATGGAACTAGAGTTTTTTTTATTGTCTCAAGGTGGCCACACCTGTCCAATAAATGGACGTTGCGATGCCAGGAAACGACGCCGTAAGAAAGACGCCGGAAGACCGACAGGTGCTCGGAAGTTCCGTTAAACGCTTGTCGAATATCCGTTTCCAATAATTAAGCACTATTACTAAACGTTGTTTTACAGAATAAAACTATCCATCACAAAACTGAAATAGAGATGGAGCAAATCGTCACTTCATTTGGATACGGTTCTAAAATCACTTTACCTTGTTCTGGAATATGAGGTGTCAAATTTTACAAAGACGATTTCACATAATCTGTTTACCAATTTCTATTTTTGAGGTTGAATCTTGTGTAAAGTATAATAGTAATCATCATTTTAGAACAAATAGAACCATATGCAACCAGCTAAGGCATAATAATTCATTGTATAAGGTTCTAATTACATTTCCCGAATACGGTTCCAAGCTAGGGCCACGACTATTTAAATATTTTCTTAATTATTAATGTGGATGAAAAAATCAGAGCCAGCTGATTTCTGCAAAAAAACACTCACTTTTTTCTGATAAGATTATTTGTTTTACACCGATTTTTCTTTTCTTTAAAATGTTTTTCTTTTGATTAAATGTTGAAATAAATCTGAAAAAAAAACATGAATTACTGACTGCTTTGATGTTCGCTTTTTTATGAGAAGCGATCAGAATAAATTGATATCATCAATGCAACGAGCACCACAAAGTTTCGTTTTTTTGGAAATTTTCATTTTGCAGAACGATGTCCAATTAATAACGCTGCTCTCAATAACGATCCAATCATTCCAAGTAAATTATTTTTCTTTCACTAGGTTCATTTTACCTCACCTCTATAAAGAATTGAATAAATTAATTTATTTTTGATGTTGCGCGTAGTATTCATATGACGCATTCGGCGAATGATAATATGCGTGTTTCTTCTCTTTTTTCTACTACAAAATTTTGTATGGATATCGAAGAATCCTTTTGAGGTTAAACTATTTCCTTTGAGGCATATTGTATTATTTATTAGGTATTCTCGTAAAGAAAAAATAAATAAAAAATTACTCCATATTTCGACAGACTTCCCAACCAGGGGGGCGTAGAGAAATGTCAGGGGGGGCGTAATAGGTACGTTTGCATTTCCGAAAAAAATCTATTTAACGCGAAAACTAAGAAATGTAAATGTAAAAGTAATTAATGGTTAAAAGTGTACCTACTCTTCTATTAAAGATCCACAATAAATTAATATATTGTATCTGTATTGTACCTATTTGAAATTCAAATAAATAATTTAGTTAATATAAAAAAAGTGTTTCTTATTTTTGTTGAAACTTAATTAAGGGGGGCATGAAAATATTTTTTTTTGGTTCGGGGAGGCCTTTGATTTTTGATAAATGTTTGGTAATTAAAAATATTATTGTTTTTTTAATATTAAAAATATTATTGTTTTTTTTATTGGACTTGAAAAAATACCTACAATTCATGCTTCTGGACAATTTGGAAAGTGGGTATGGGTACTGTCGCCCCTTGAACCATTTATTGGATAACCAGCACATCTGCCATAGGTCACCCCAAGTGGTTCTCTACGTTTGATGAATTAGCAGGGGTGCACGGGTTCAGTTCAGCTCGGGGGTGAGGTTTGTCCGGGTCTTAATAGAATACCCCCTTAACTTCATAAGTTTTCTGTTAAAGTTATTGTTTTTAAGTATGATTAATGACAAAGGTACAAAAAAGTTCTTTTAAAAAAAATCAGAGTATGCAATTATGCGGTAGAAGTGAAACCTTCAGAAAACTTAAGTAGACAAGAGTGAGAAGGCTACGAAACACCGCAGAAAGAGGAGACGGAAAGGCTGCAAAAGCACCGCACGAAGAGGAGACCGATTATACTGTTTCATTCTCTCGCAACCTAAATCCTATAGATGTATGTGTTTGTCTGTTTTTAGTGTCGCTATTTTTTTGTTTCACCGAGTTTTAAATCACAACGGTCCTAAAGAAGTTTTCAAAAAAACTGTAATTGTTAAGCTAATAATAAAACAATTAAACATGTAATGTTCCTCTTTCCTTTCGTTTAAATTTCATGACATAAACTCTTTTAAGAAAACTAGACTAGTTTGTGAAATAGGTAGCGTATTATTGACTGGTGGTCTACTTATGGAGAATATACCTTATTTTCCTTTTACTGCCGACAAAAATAATTCACTGTACCATGTTGGTTGTTGGCAAGGTAGGTACTCGTACTACCACTTCCCACTTCTCCGCCATTTTATTGTATTCAAAATGCATTACAAGGCGGAAGTGGCTTCGTTTACGCAGGAAGTGACGTCAAAGTAAGTGTTGGTTCGATGCTTACCTTACTTTGTGCAATATGCAGCCTTTGAACACAAAGTGTAGTATATTTTTAACCGTTTTACTTCGGGTTGATACCGTGAAACTAGCACATAATGAAAATCTATGCTCGTTTGAAGTAGAGAACCTAATTACCAGGAAATGCTAAATTACTCAAAACTTCATACATTCATTAATGTCATAATGAAGTCACTTTTCTTAACAGTATATACTTATTCGTTTCGTACTTACGTTAAACCTGCATTCTAAATTATGAAAAGAGTGAATAATTAACAAAGTATCATTTTAATAGAATTTATACCAAGGATTTATATTAGTATATGGTTTTCATATGGTTTACAGTTTACAGGGTTTCTTTATAACTTCAAAATGATTATTTTATTACGCTTGAAAATCTTCAAAGTTTGTTTTAGTAAGTGGTTCTATACGTCTTTCTTATTTTCTAATATTTCAGGAAAGCACCCCACTTTAAAAAAATCCCCAGCTAATTAAACAAAAACAACGGAATTTCACGAGAAAAATAATGTTCCAACCCTTTCAGAACCGAAAAAGTCTGGAAATACAAATCGCACTCAACCCTCGCAGCATCGTTATTTATTCACCCTCTTTCCCGCACCTTTATTGGATGGTTTTTACCTCAGTGAATTTAGATGAACATAGATCACCATCCCCTCTTCCATCGCCTCGTCTCGCAGCTTACAGAGCTATGCTGTACCGAATTATTATTCCCGAAACAAGGTTAACAGTTTGGCGAGGTTTAGAAGGGTGTTTTACCTTTTTGCAGGTGATATATAGGGTCAAAACTAACAGATACATCTGTATCATTTGCTTTAAACAAATATTTAGATTTCATTCGATATCAGACCCTAGCACACACCGTGCGATGGATAAATATTTGATCTATAAATAAAACACCATGTAGTTTATACCCGGTTTTGCTCGAGTTTGTTATATCTTGATGTTTTAACTTTACACTATTTTATTATTCAACGTTGCTTCATTATTTCAGAACTGTTTCCTATTATGGGTTATTTTCAGTCAGGACGCCGAAAAAGAGAAATTTTCAAGAATTTATCCTGAAAAGACATTTTTATTTATAATTTATATAAATTTTTTTTGTAAATTTAAAATTATTCTGATTATTTTTTCAGTTTAAAATAATCAGTTTAAAGCTGCTTTAGATATCCTTTAAAAAAAGACATTTTACGGTGAGCACGATATCTCTGGATTGGACCTTCTAAATTAAAAAGAATAAAAATATTTCGTTAATATAAAATATAATCTAGTATTAAATGAATTAAATAAAACAAAATATATGTCTTTAACAGCTCGGAGGCTTCTCAAAAAAAAATTCGATTTATGATGAAAATTTGGTCATAAATTGCTTATAAAATGGAAAAATATTTATCGGTAAGAAAAAATCATTTAATTTATTAAAAATATATGTTTTTAAAATTTGTATAAAAAATTGAGGCTGGTCCTTAAAGCCACTGGTCGAAAGTCAACTAAAATCAGAGCCACACGGTTTCTTGTGTTTTTTTGCTAAATGACTTTATTATTTTTGCGTTGAATGTTATTCTGAAAATTATTTTTCATTAATTTTTCATGTCATTTTCAAGTTATTTTCTTAATTTCACACAAGTGGCCGATGTAACCTTATTGTCCCAGGAGCTGAGCTCGAATTTCAACGTAAATGGAATCATGTTTCTGCAAAAATATTTTACCTGTGGCAGATAGAACTAAAAATATTAAATAAAACTAAGTTACTCGTAAATCCTAAACGAAACCTTTTGGTTCTTGGCGCATAAATTATCTTACGAGAACTTGGATATATTTTAGAAAGAGGAAGAGAAAAAAACCTAAGAATTTTGACGCAGAAAAGTGCAAAGATGGAATCATAATGTTTCAAGGGAATTAAATAACGAGATCTCATAACCTTGTATCTCAACGAACTTTCTCAAAATTAATTCGTGCATGTACCACAAATCAATTTATTGCACCACTAAAACACATGTGATGCCCGTTCCCCACAAACATAATAAATATTCGCATAACAAAAACGTAACGAGATTAAAGTCACGTCCATATCACAAAATACCCTTTTCAAATCCGTACCTTATTTTATTGGGTACGTTTCAGAATTAACATAAGTCAGGGTGAGGTGCCCTAATACTCTGCAAAAACAAAATGGAGCCAGTCAGGGGAGATTTGCATCCAAATGTGGGTCATACATCATACCCTCGAATATAGACGTTTGAAGGGAAAATGACCAATCAGTTGGGGGACATGATTTCTGGTTTTTTCCCCTTTCTAACAGATACACAGGGATTTTGGATTGATAACCATGACAAAATAAAAATATTTAAAAAAAATAGCAAAATGATAAATGGATCCTAAAAAATCCTGATGTATTTTTTATATCCTATTTACGTTTTCTACTTGCTAATATAGAAACATCACCTTAATCTTAAATCTAAATGAATCACGTGACCTTTCGAAAATTAGATGATTTTTTTTCCAATTGTCGAATAAGAAAATAATTCCAAAAAATCAACCTGTAAAAACTATTAAACATATATTTTTAAACTTTGACTTAATGCGCCAAAAAATTTTTTAAAGTTATTATTACTTAAATAAATATTTCTTTCGTTTGACTGCAGATAGAACCTTCCTTCCCAAAGATGGACTTACTTGAGTGAAAAACGCAAAAACTTAAGCCATATCCTAGTTGTATGGTACCGAGATTTATTTCGCATATTAAAGGCTGTAATTTTTAAAATATAATGTCATCTAATTTCAGAAAAAATCCTTTTTGTGCGGGTATATGTGCGTGAGTGCCACCAAAATGAGGTTAATAGGAAATTGATAGAATACATTGTCATCGACAACGAGTCTGTCTGCCGAGTTTCACCTCCGTCGTATTTAGGAAAGTGGGTTAATTTCCACTTTCAAGATTTGCATTCATTCATTCACGAGAACATAATTGATGTTCAAATAGATGTAATTAAAATGAGACATTGGTTTAGTTTTAACATTCTATTATTTAGGAGTATTTGAGTAATATATCTAGGCCAAGACCGAGTTGTTTGGCGGTCCATCCTCTCTGCCTACCCCTGCGGGGAAACAGCGTGATAGTTAGTTAGTTAGTTTATATTTTTTATTAACTGCATTTCGGTTGATCTTATATTCATGCAAATGACGGCACCGCTAGTTTACGTTCCGCTCACAATCAACGCTCTCCAGTAAACCAACCAGATTGTAGATATGCTGATTTGCTCAATTGTTCAAGCATTTCATTAAAAGTTTTCTTTTCATATCCCAGCTTTGTCACGTCTCTATGAAGACAGTATTATACTACCAATAAAATTAATGAACAATGCTGTGCATATTTAATTGATAATGTTCTTATAATGCTGTGCATTTCGTCGAAATTTGTCATTTAGATGCAGGCATTTACGATTTACTTGAAATTAATAATGAATACGTATGATTTAAGCCGATTAATTATTGCAAGAGGCGGACATTTTTTTTACATGAGCTCCACACAGGAGGCCCTGAGGAAAATAATTTCCCTCAGGGCCTATGTCTTCTTTGGGGTTGCTGTGTGGAGGGTTTTTTAAGGAAAGGAGGGAGAGGAGAGTTCTGGGAAGTAAAAGGGTTCAAGGGGTGGGTAGGAATCTGGGGTTCAGTGTGTCCTGGTCATCCGCCTCCAAGACCTAGTCAAACCTCGCCCCATGAACCCGGGCACCCCTTCTAAATCACCAAACGTAGCGAACCACTTGAGGTGACCTATGGCAGAGGTGTTGGTTATCCAATAAAGGTTCCCGGGGCGGCAGTACCCATTCCCGCCTCCCAAATTGTAACTTGGTGCTTATCACCCATTCAAAGATCCTCGCCACGTAGCCGCTCTATCAGAGCTAAAGGCTTTAGCGCGCGCTGGAAAACAAGTTGCATGGACCGAGCAGAGCCTTTATCTCCCCGTGTGCAATTACGGGAATGGTCAACCAAACGGTTTTAAAATGCCAACTTCAATTATTACGCGGGCGAGAGTGCAGAGTGCTAAACCTTACACTCTACAGAGACACCCTTGAGTTTTTGTCACATGAATTAATTTTCAACCCGATTTAATACATTTTTAACGTCGTTACCGCCCGAGATGAAAAGGAGTATTTTAAGAAAAGACAAAAAACTTTGTTTACATCACTTTTATTTGTACACAATCTACATGTTTCGTGAACGATGTTCACATCATCAGGATCAAATGTATACTAAACTTAAAAATTAAACATAGATCACATATGGGACGAAGCGGTAGGAGGAAGGGGAAGGGGTAAGATTGAGGGGACAATTGGGATTTCAAAGTTATTAGCAGGGAAAGACCGGTTAAGTGGGAAAAGGTTCAAAAGAGGGATTATAATTTTTTTTTTTAATTAAAAATGTTAAGTTAAAAATGGTTATTCTGCTAAATTAATAGATCAACTAATTAATAAAAAGAATAAACAGAAATTTTTAAAACTATATATTTACCCTTTTTCTAAACAAATAAATAATCAATGGCGTAGAATTCTATTTGTGAATAATAATATGTCAAAAATAATTAGTAAAAATATTCCCGGTACTACACAACCAGCATTTTATACAAATAATAAATTAAAAAAGTTCATCCTTAACAACAAAGATAGCGACATTAAAACAAAAAAAATCGGGCGTTTATAAACAAAATTGTAAAGACTGTAATTATTTTTATATAGGTAGAACAAATAGAAACTTTGAAGTAAGGGTTAAAGAACATCTCAGGGCATTAAATGGCAATAGCGAATCTGAGTTCGCAGATCATTTAATAAAAAATGATCATAATTTTGACAAAACCCATGGACTTCAAATATTACATACGGGTTATAAAGCATCAGAAATAAATAATTTAGAGATTTTAGAAATTAGGAAAAATGTAAATAATAAAGCAGACTTAATTTATAAGCAACAAATTTTTCTAAACCCTCTTTTGAACCTTTTCCCACTTAACCGGTCTTTCCCTGCTAATGACTTTGAAATCCCAATTGTCCCCTCAATCTTACCCCTTCCCCTTCCTCCTACCCCTTCGTCCCATATGTGATCTATGTTTAATTTTTAAGTTTAGTATACATTTGATCCTGATGATGTGAACATCGTTCACGAAACATGTAGATTGTGTACAAATAAAAGTGATGTAAACAAAGTTGTTTGTCTTTTCTTAAAATAAATAATGTCATCACAAAGTGAAAACCTTTCCGAAGAAGTTTTCTTCTAAAAAAAAGGAGTATCATTGCCCTAACTGCCCGCCTTGTGCCATGTCTTTGGTAAACCAAATTTAATATGTTTGGACAGGTAAAGAAATGGGAAAGAAGGGAGAAAGTATGTAGGTACATAGATTTTCAGATCAGGTCACCATACACGGATTACCATTAAAGCAAAGTTTTGAAACCGATTAGTCGTTCTTCACCGGGACGATACTGATGGTGTCTACTAGTGACTGGTCGAAGATTCGGTTTCGGCCAGCTTCGGCAAATAAAGAAGTTTCGGCCGCGTTTTCGGTTTCGGTCAAATAGTTGCCGCAATTTCGGGTCAGTCGTAAACCTGCCTTCTAGATGCGTCAGATCACCTTTGGCTTTATTTTACTTGTATACCACTAAAATAAATAAAATTTTATTTTAAATGAAGCTATTTAGATAAAAATTGTCTGGTTCAGAGTTTGTATTTTTAAAATATTATATTTTTTGTTAAAATTTAGAGTTTAAATATAAATTATTTACTCTATTGTTATTAGAGACATTTACTCTATTGTTATTAGAGACAAGTCTGATTAGGTTGAACATTGTGAGTAATTCTGAAAAAAAAGGATTTGTTGTTGCCTAAAATATGACCAGTACTTACGTACGCAGCTGAGACTTTGATACTAACTAAGAGTAATGAGCGAGCACTGGTCGTTTTTTAAAGAAAACTTTTGAGACGCATCTTCGGACCGGTTCTACAAAATGGATTTTGGCGCAGATGAGCAATGAGCTCTATACTTTGTTGCGAAATTTATAAAACTGGGAAGACTTCGGTGGCTGGGTCATGTGGAGAGAATGACCGAGCATCAAGCACCAAAGTCCCTGCTGAACTCAAGACCAATAGGGCGAAGGAGCCTGGGAAGACCAAGACTAGGATGGAGCGACAACGTCCTCTAAGACATATCTATCTTGGAGCTTCTAAACTGGAGAGATCTGGCACAAAACCGAGATGAGTGGAGGAAGATTCTTGAGGAGGCCAAGACCCACCAGGGGTTGTAGAGCCAATAGTGATGACGATGAAAATATGAAAAAAAGAAAGAAAAAAAAGTTAAAGATAATATTGTTAGTTCTAAAATTTAAAATATGAGATTGACAAATGTAATGGTTTGACAGAAGGTGGCAATGGCCTAATTGGTAAACGCGCACGTCCCGGTAAGACGAGAGGTTCTCGGTTCAAGTCCCAGTTGCGACCCACATCTTTTTATTTTTCTTTGTCTTGTTCTCTTTCATATTTTCTCTTTCATATTTTAGATTATTTTTGTTCTTTATTATTCTTCATTAGTAATTCTATATTTTGTATTTTCGTAATTTCTTTAAAGTTAAAGTATCCTTCTCGGACATTGAAAATTACACAACAACAAACCAAAAAGCGTTCAAGGTGAATACATTATATACTGTTTTATTTTACTGTGTACTTTATTAAACATAATTTTAACGAAATCTTATAAGTTGAACAATTAAAACGTCTAATGTCGGGGTAAGGAGTATATTTTAACTTATTTAAAAAAAAAAATCGGTTTTAGTTGAAACTAGAACAGAAATCGAATTTTGATTTCGGAAAATTTCAGAAAATCTAGTTTCGGTCAGTAACTAGTGCCAACGTATGCTACAACATGTAACGTATATTTTTGATCTCTTCGCGTATTCACTTGTCGTTCCGTTGCTAGAATAATTGGTCCGTTGGTTTATTCATTAATTTAAAACCATTTGCGCCGCGTTCGTCGGGGATTAAGGATGCTGTAAGCTAGATTTATTGCGAACGGCAATCCGTGATATGCATCTTAACGAGAGTGCTTGTGATGCTAAACAAAACACACGCTCCGTACATACGAGTAGGTATGTAGGACACACACTCGGCTGATGTGAAATATTTGCATGCTTTCTGAATGATAACGCTATATTACTACTGCTATTTGCTAAATGAATTTATTTTAAAATTCGAATTCTTTTCGATTTTCAATGCTATTTTCAGCTTATCGTATTATATTGCAATATTTATTATAAGTAAAAACTATGACTAACAAAGGAAAACAATAAAACACACTCATTTTGCTAATACTCGTATAGATTATGATTGCTTAGCGCGCGATGCTGATTTTAAATTATGAAATAAAAGTATTAAAAAACACGAGGAATCGCTTATTGCGAATAGTAAAATATTAATTTTTATTTTTAACTTAATGAGTAAAAGCTCAAATTGTAATATTTTAATTAAATGAAGAAAACACCATATTAGCGAAACTCAAAAAAAAATCTGAAAATCTGGGTTCGACTCCTAGATGTGACCGTTTTTTTTTTGTTTTTCTGCTTTCAGATTTTCGAAAGAGTTTCGCTAATATTATCGTCATTCGACGAATACATTACAATTTGAGGTTTTTTTGTTAACTAAGTTAAAAATAAATATTCATCTTAGACTTGCAGAAAAGTCAAAAGATGTCGCATATTAAAAACAAAAATGGATATAATTTCTCCAAGACACTATCCAGGTAGCTTAATGTTCGAGTTTGAATCTTCCAATCATACATAAAGATAGCAGCCCAAAAAAAATGAAGATGATGTTGGTAGTTCTTAGTAAAAGGCCGAAAAATGATACATATTATGTGACCGAATCGAATAGGAACAAATAAGCTCATTTGGTAGAGCTCCATCCCAGCAAGGCGTAGGTCCTGGGTTTGAGTCCTACATGTGACCGTATCTCTTTCCGATTTCCCAATTTTCGATGGACTTTTGCTTATATTTCTTTATTAATTAAAATATTAATTTTATTTCAAACATCTTCGCGTTAAAAAACTTTTATATAATTTTGTTTGTGATTCTCGTAAATAAATAAGTATGGAATTCATGAATAATTACACGTAATTTATCAATCAATTATCAGCAGGATTTGGATATTTTCTATTGGAATGTGTAGATTTAATTTGACGAATATACAAATGCACCTGCATCTTAGTTTTTTACTTCATACACTACAATGTAATGAAGTGTTTTAAAAGGGATTTTCATGTGCTATTGTTCAAACTCTACTCATGGCAAATACTCACCGAAAAAGAAAAGAGCATCAAAGTGCAATACAGTAAAAATGAATGTCAAAGATATAATTTATCGTTAGCTTGTTATAGGTAGGAACTTTAATTTCAGTAGGACAGGTACCCTTTTAGATATCACTATCTGTGAGTCCTGAATCTCTCGGCACGCCAGTCACATAGATTTGCAATACACGTTTCAAATCCCCTTGCCTCGCCCTGACGTGCTGGTGACATTGAGCACGGTTTTGTGGCGAAGGCAGCGGTGGAATGAATAGGAACACAACCGACCGGCAGGCTGTATGTAGGATGTCGCCGTGTCTATCGCTACGCCATGAGAACCCTAGCGGCGGCGTAGCATGCACCATTGATATGTCGTAGCTATGGGGTATCTCTCTCGGGTATGGAAATACAAATATTATATGAGACTAGTGTAGTTCTTAGAATTTGGAGCGCAACCAAATCGTGTGCTACGCGGACAGTGGGACATACGAGAGGTTATATACATAAACAAAACTAAACGAATTTGAGAGTCAAATTTTAGAACACAATGCATGCAAGACATTTTATTGAATTTTTAACTATTTTATGTCTGAACTTGACATGTACAGAAGTCTAACTCGTATTTAAGTTCCCGACAAAGAAGAGAGCGAGCAAGGAAACTTAGTGTTTTCTAAAGACTTGATGGGTTGTTTAAAAAAAATTGCCGGATTCATCAAATATTTCAAGTTATTTTTCACATTTTTTGTAAATTCTACTCAAATTCTGTGATTGTTTCAGTTTTATAAAGCAACTGGCCTATAATTATATCATAATAGAACTTGAATATAACTTTACCAGAACGGGAAAATTAACTTCAAATATTTGATGAATCCGTCAAATTTTTTGAAACAACCCATCCTTAGTCAATCTAAAATTAGATTTGCTTAGACTTTAGACAGTTGTTATAATTTTGACTCTCAATTTTGTTGCATCTGAATTCTATATAGTACCGGCTAGGTGGGTAATTATATATTACTATATTTAATTTGTCCCGCTTTGAGAGTATTTTGCGAATGTATGTATATTTATTTTAAAATTTTATCCACACGAGGGCCCTAATATTCCTCGGGACATAAGTCATCTTTTGGAATGCTGCACTAAGGATCTTTTAAGGGAAAGTAAGGAGAGGAAGTACTGGGAAGGTATGAGGGGTGGGTAGGAATCTGGGGGTCAGTATGTCTAGGAGCAAAGGATGTATGAGTCCATTCCTCCCACTGGGTGCAAGACGATGGCTAGAGAGAGTCCGGTTGGAAAGGTCAAAAAAGTCTCCCTCAACCAGTACCTCCCAAACAAAGCAAACGCATCTGCTGCCAAGATCGATACAGACATCGCCCCATGAACCCGGGAACCCCTGGTTAGTCACCAAAAGTAGCAAACCACTTGGGGTGACCCGGTTATCCAATAAATGATCGTGGACGGCATTACCCAGACCCGCCACTAATTCAATAATTGATTAAATTTAAAAACACGTCTTGTTTATTTTAACATATTGGCTGACCTCAAACATTAATCATCTAAATTGTACGTAGAAACCATTTATAATTCAAAACTTTCAATAAATTTAAAAGTGAGGGAAAAAATGTATTCCAATAAAAAAAAATTTTTTACCGTCTCTTGGACGCGCGATCACCTAGTCAGGTACATATAATAATAACAATCTTGAGACAAGGATGGGCAGATAAAAACGCTAGCACTAAAACCTCCCACCCCATCCTCCAAGCGGAAGAGAAAGCATCAACACATATAAGTAGGTTCTATGTGGCGGCTCAATGGCCAATCAATGGCGGCCAATAACAATGTGAAGCCATTACGGCCCGTAGCTAGCAGCCGTAGGACGCTACCGGAACGTCTTTTGGATAACTAGATACCGGATGTTTGTTCCCTGAAAAAATTCTCATAAAACTAACAGGTTCCAGAACGAATAAAACGTTTTAAATAGATCGACTAGGATCTTTATCAGTATCTATTTACTGCCTTCCGATAATGATATATTCTTTTTAAAACAGCAATATACATTCTAATTTTTATTTCTTTAATATATTCAATAATATTATTATTAAATTGTTTATAAATAAGTTGTTTTTGTTAATTTAATAATAATATTATTGAATATATAAAAGAAATTAAAATTAAAATGGAGTTCTACAAATAAAAAAACTTGATATCAATAAATAATATACATTCTTTCTGAGCAGCTTTTGAGCAAGCTGCGATCAATATAATGTATAATTTTATAGAAATCTAAAACGCACCTACAATCGGCGTTTAACGAGAACCTTTCAAATGTCAATAAAAAGCAAAATGGCGCTTGAATGAATGGCCATTTTATGACTACGCTACATTTGGTCATAAAATTTCAATATAAATTTTCATGTTCTGTCAAAGTTCTATTCAAGTTCTGTCAATATTTAATTGTTTCTCAGAACTGAAATAAAACAGAACTTAACTAGAACTTACACAGGTACTTAAACAATTTCTTTTAAATTTGTTCAAATTCTGTGAAACAACTGACCCTTAGTATTCTAAGGCACAGTTGATTCGCAGAAGTTCAAATGTAACACAGTCATCGAATAGCCATTCAGCGCTATTTTGTTTTTCAGGCATTTGAAAGGTCCTCGTCAAACGCCTTTTCTATTTTAACGCGTTTTAACTTTTTATCAAATTATACATTACTAGCAGACCCGGCCACACGTTGCTGTGGCTAACGAAACACAACGCCATTACCCAACCTTTATAAAATCCACTACACCCGCTTGCCAGCTGCCCGCTGCCCGCTGCCTGAATTGAATATTTGAATTTCTTGACTTTTCTCTACTATAATAAGCATGTTTTTATACATATAAACCTTCCTCTTGAATCACTCTATCTATTGGTAAAAACCGCATGAATAATGAATATCCGTTGCGTAGTTTAAAAGATCTCTGCGCACATACTTTTTGAGCGACTTTATCAAATAAAATAATTCAAATCAAATACCTACTTACTCTAGGACATTAATTTATAAACTCATTCTGCCTCAGATAGACGCATACATTATCCCAGAACAGCATGGTTTCAGGAAAGGAAGATCCACTGAAACCAATCTGATGGTTTTCACCGACTATGTTGCTAGGTCCCTAGACAGTGGATACCAAGTAGACTGTTCGTATCACGACTTCTCCAAAGCCTTTGATACTGTGAATCATGATATCTTACTCACAAAACTTGCCCAAATAGGTTTTTCCCTTCGGATGTTAAAGTTTTTCATAAGTTACCTCAAGAACAGGAAGCAATTTGTCACCCACGGAATCTTCCAATCTGCTGTGTTTCTTATTTCTTCAGGGGTTCCCCAAGGATCGATCTTAGGGCCTCTTCTCTTTTCTATTTTCATTAATGACATTGCTGGAGTCATTCGTTTTTCTCGCTTTCTGTTGTTCGCTGACGATCTAAAATTATTTCTTCTAATAAGAAATATTGAGGACTGCCTGCGCCTTCAAGCTGATGTTGATAACATTTCAGAATGGAGTCAACAAAACCAGCTTCATTTCAATGTCTCAAAATGCGTTGTTCTGACTTTTACCAGAGCATTTAGTCTCACCTACCACAGGTACACTATGCTCGGTCATAATCTCAACCGAGTTTCGAATATAAAGGATCTTGGGATTATGTATGAAAATAAGCTGACATTTCGTCCTCATATCGAAGGGGTTTGCCAGTCGGCCTTAAAAATGTTAGGGTTTGTTCTCCGAACCGTCAGAGTTTTTCGGGATACCCGTGCTCTGAGGATTTTATACTTCTCCCTAGTCCGCAGTAGGCTGGAGAGTGGTTCGCTTATCTGGAATCTTCATGAGGTGGGATGCTCCCTCATGTTGGAGAGGGTTCAAAAAAATTTTCTAAGATTTCTCTACATGAGGGAGTACGGCCACTATCCATGGCTCTACCCGACGAACTTTCTTCTGGGCATGCTGGGACTCCACTCCCTGCAGCTCAGAAGGGAGGGGTACGCTGCTACCCACTTATTCAGACTGCTGCGTGGCTATATTGAGAATTCAGCCATTCTGGAGCGCGTGAGTCTCTATGTTCCGGATGACTATCTTAGACAACGCCAGCATAGATTATTCTATCTTCCTGCCTGTAGAACTAACCTGCCAATGGTTCTCCCGGTAGGAAGGAGTATATTGCTCCTGAACCAAATCTCCTCCGAGATTGATATGTTTGGCGTCAGTGAGGAGAGGTTCAAAAGTGAAATTCTTTTGATTCTTGAAAGAGTCTCTCCACATTGACGAGATCTTTCACCACTGCCTGAAATTTTTTTGAAATTGATTTATTTCTTGATGTTTCTTTTTTATGTATAAATATTTATAAATTTTTTTTTTTTTGTATACTAATGTACAACGTAATTTCTTATATGTATTAAAACTAAATTTGTAATGTGTAAGAAATTAATAAAAACATATTATTATTATTATTATTATTTATTTTCCAATTTCTTCCGTAGAACGAATTTCAAAAGTGACTATAGTACGGCCCGCCAGCCGTTTTAAATCGCACAAAAATATGTTTTCATTGAATTTCTCGGCTTTTCTCTAATATAATTTACATGCATCATACATATAAACATTCCTCTTCAATCACTCTATCTATTCGTGAAAACCGTATGAAAATTCGTTGTGTGGTTTGAAAGATTAACGCGCACATACATTTTGAGCGACTTCATTTTATACTATGTAATAATAATGTAAAATAATTCAAATCAAATACCTACTTACTCTAGGACATCTATTTTCCAATTTCTTCTGTAGAACGAATTTCAAAAGTGACTATAGTACGGCCCGCCAGCCGTTTTAAATCGCACAAAAATAGGTTTTCTTTGAATTTCTCGGCTTTTCTCTAATATAATTTACATGTTTCATACATATAAACATTCCTCTTCAATCACTCTATCTATTCTTGAAAACCGTATGAAAATCCATTGCGTAGTTTAAAAGATTAACGCGCACATACATTTTGAGCGACTTCATTTTATACTATGTAATGATGATGATAGTGTCTGCTGATCGCAGTTTGTTCAAAAGTTAAAAAGGACTTTTAACGGGGATCTTTAACTGCCAAAAATATGATTCACATTAACTTTATCAACTGAAAACCTGAAATTTTATTTTAATTTACCAAATTATGAGTTTTAAGTAAATACGAGGTATATTACTAGGTTTATAGCAATTCTGTCTGAAGCAGAGTAGAAGTAGCGGACTGTCAGAATTTCGCGTTTTCAGGGTGTCAATCTCAGCAGTTTTCACAATTATTATCTTCATGGACCAAATCAGTGGTAACAGTAACACCAGATGAGGAAAAAGCTGGCATCGCCGAGATCAGTTCGTTATTACTTGCTTGCGCTGCAATTTCTTCAACTCTTGTCCCGTTTTCACGAAATGTGTTTGGCTGAAAGTTAGAAGCTAAGCACTTCTAAAATAAAAGTCATTGTTATATAGGAAGACACCAAACACGGTGCCACCTTTACGACAACTGGACGTTGCGCCGTTAAAACGGATCGACCAGTTTAAGTACTATTGTGTTGAGCTTTCAAGCGGTGGCAAAACGGGGAACGGACTGTAGAATGGTTGCGGTGACTTAACACCTCAGTAGTAAGGAAACTAAGCTAGCAGTGTTTGTTTTATATTTCCAACCATATATTTTTAAACTAATCTGAATGATTGTTATATTCTAGAGACCAAGTTGCCGGTACATCGATCGACCACTTTTTTTTTACATTAGCTCAAAGGAGGCCCTGAAAAAAATTACTCCGCTCAGGGCCTATGTTATCTAAGGGGATGCTGTGTGGAGGTTTTTTTAATGAAGGGAAGGAGAGAAAGTTCAGGGAAGGCTATGGTTCGAGAGATTCTGGCTGGAGAGGATAAAAGACCTTCCTCAACCAGTCTCTCTAGATCCTGCCCACCACGCAGCAGGTGGGCAGAGGCATTGGTAGCCATGACATGGACAAACTTCACCCCATGAATCCGGCACCCCTGCTAAGTCATCAAACGTAGCGAACCATGGCAGAGGTATTGGTTATTCAACAACAAACGTATGGCAGAGGTACTGATTATTTAACAAATGGACCCCGGGCCGCAGTACCCAAACCCGCCTTCCAAATTGTCGAATATTGAGTTAAGTTTGCAGTTAGTACATGTAAATATGTAGCTTCTATCCGGTACAATACTCAGATTTCTCGTGAACATCACCAAATCAATTACGTTGCACAAAAACTTGTAGTGAATTAAAAAAAATGTTGAAGTTTTCTGGGTCACTAGTAGATTATTCAAATTCTAATGTATCGGACCGTTGTGTATCTCGTTGTTATTGTATAGCATATTTAATAATATGTTAAACAAAGACACGTGTAAATAACATTTAATTAACGGTGAGCGTTCAACTATGGCTTTCCTCATTATTTCCAAACTTAGTATTTGGAATTGTTTGACCAATCAACTGGACGATCGATAAGTTAGTTTCTCAGGAGAGTCCATCAATACAACCAAAATAAAACAATATTTTATCTGTTTGAATTCGTCCCTTTCAATGAAACATTACATTTTTTACTCGAATGTATACGTCACTTTCACGAGAGCGTTCCGAGGGCATAACTTTATGTATACGTCACTTTAACGAGAGGGTACCGAGGACATAACTTTATGTATACGTCACTTTAACGAGAGGGTACCGAGGACATAACTTTATGTATACGTCACTTTAACGAGAGGGTACCGAGGACATAACTTTATGTATACGTCACTTTAACGAGAGGGTACCGAGGACATAACTTTATGTATACGTCACTTTAACGAGAGCGTACCGAGGACATAACTTTATGTATACGTCACTTTAACGAGAGCGTACCGAGGACATAACTTTATGTATACGTCACTGTAACGAGAGCGTACCGAGGACATAACTTTATGTATACGTTACTTTAACGAGAGCGTACCGAGGACATAACTTTATGAATATTTGGAAAATACCAAACGTCGCTGCTGATAAAATCTGTTAAAATATTGATATTTGCGACTGACCGTAAAACTTGTGACTGCTATTGCAATACTGCAATTTGCATTATGAATCGTTCTCAATCGTGTCTCGTATGACATCATGGGATACCATTGTATACCCTTTATCCAAGTTTAGAGGAAGCTACAAGCCAAAAATGTGTGTTTTGTTAGTGTGCCTTATATCACCACGAATATAGGTAATAGGCTTAAAAATCGCTTGGCAAAATGGAGTCTAGAAATGCTTGATTTCTAACTCAAGAGTGGTTTTTATTTATTTTGTAAATAATTATATGAGAAAGAAGAAAATTTAATCAATGTTAACAGTTACAGCTAATTTTAGCCATAAAATTTTAAGCCATTAAATTGTTTCTAATGAAAAATTACATTTTTAGTCTCAATTTATACTCACACTTTTTATAAAGTAATTATTAATTTTATTTTAATTGAACTCAATGGACACAGTAGAAAAAACTTTAATGAAAGCATATTTTTAAATTATTATTTTTTATTGAAAGTATTTTTTGGTAATTATAATATAAACCGATTCGTAGTAAATAATAATCTAAAATAGTGATTTAGCATTAACTGTCGTCTTAACTTAGAAAGCTTATATATAATTTCATAATCTTTGGAGATATCGGAAAACAAAATTTACTTTGTTTATTTGTTTATTTATCTATACATGCATATATATTACAATACATTACAAAATGATACTTTGTTTGTCCAACTGGGAAAGATACCCGTTTCAGGACAGCCAAATTGTATATTTAGTTCATAATATTCTTAACAAAGGAATGGTTTCGTTCAAGATATCACAGGAATTTGCTTCTGTCAAGACAACTTTTGAGAACATTAAAAATTGTATTCTGAACGAATGGATGGTTTCTTTATGTCTTTGAAAGAATCGCAAAGATGTGATTATTTTTTCAAGGTCATTTTGGAGAACATTAACAATTGCATTCAGAGTGAATGAGCGGTTTCTTTAGTGAGATCACAAGTAGGAGATTCTTTCCAGCCATTTTAGAGAACATTTACAATTACAAAATTAGAATTTACACATTTATAAACCAATATTTGAGATATGAATTCCCAATGTATTTATGACTATTTAATTTTAATAAAGTACTATAATTTTTAGAATTTCTTAAATAGTAGAAATTACACAATTATAAACCACATATCTGACAAATGATTTTTTTTCAAGCTCGTTTTGGAGAACATTAATTTATTTAGTTGTTTATTTATTTATTTTATTTTATTTTACGCCCAGAGGGCTTTTACATAAATAATAAAGGTGTTACCTCAATCTTTAACATGATAAAAAAATAGTTTAGATAAAGTTACGATGGAAATAAATACTAAGTATATAAATGAAATAAAAATATAAGCAAAAAAAGTTTTAACTTTCGTTAATAGTAGACCACTTCATTACGGTAGTACCAGATAAGCTGGAGAAAGCAAATAATGCAGAAGTTGTGCAAAATATACTAGGCTAACAATAGATAGAGCGACCACCGAAGTTGCACTAGATAAAGACGCGTGGAGCCCCTCCTCGGAGCAATGAATTTTCAACTCAACCGGGAAAAGGGGTTGAAAATTACGTTGATGTTTTCTTAAAGCTTATTTACTAGGACATCCTTATAGAGATCTATATTGAATTCAGAACTCCTCCGGTTTCTCCTAAACCATTTCAAGGCGGATTTACGCGCAACCCACTAGGGACTAGGGTTTTACTATTATTTGTGGAATTCAGATCATTCCAATCCCTTTAAATTTCCCTTTAACAAAGAACATAATTTCCTTTTTTTTAACTTCATTAAGAATAGAACCTAACACTACAGGGTTTAAAGTTAACCGCTATGCTACGGCGGTGTTAGATACCGACGTATGTTTTTAAAATCCCTGCTATAGTATTCTATATCTTACGAGTAAAATACGTTCTTATTTATTCTGTTTTATTGTTTTGTAACACACAAAATCATTTTTTAAAACAAATACTCACATAATTGCTTTTCTACGTTATGCTTTCTTTTACTTACTAAATAAGGCTTATATTTTTACTACAATTTTAATTTTCATATTATTATATTGCTAATTTGCACAAAACTTTAGTATGTATAATACGTGTTGTTTTCTTACAAATACTCGAACCATATTGGGGTATGTTGTGAGGCTGAAGGTAATGGGGAGGGGAAGGAGGTGGGGAAAAGGAAGGTTGGGAAGTACCTGGCTATTCAGATCTGGTCACCAAACACGGCTAAAGCCATTTTAAAGCAACGTTTCAAATCTGAATGGTGGTCTTACACTAGGGCGATACTGATAGTATCTTCCACTCTGGAACATGCCGCAAATATACTATATATTATTTTTAATTAATTAATTGTGAAATAACACAAATTAATCAAATAAAATTTATTTGCGCATGCCGGGTTCGAACCCGCGACCTCCGGATTGTGAGTCAAGAGTCTTACCCACTGGACTACGGAGGTCGTCAGGTCACCAAACTTGGCTAAAATCATTTCAAGTAGGATTCAAATTCTGGATGGTGGTCTTACAAGCAGGGCGATATTGACAGTATCTTCCACTCTGGAATGTGCCGCAAATATACTATATAGGAAATATTTTAAATTAATGTGAAATAACACAAATTTTGATTTGAACCCGCGACCTTCGGATTGCTAGACGAGAGCATTTCCCCTCGACAAATATAAAATATTTATGAAACACTTTCTAATAATATGTTTTTATTGTTTCAGGTAAGCTTTCAAAAAACTCTCCATTCATCATCTCAGCATCTGGTCACGTAAGATTAGTTCAATTTCATTATTGAATCATTTTAGACAATTAATATCGATTTTATATACGATATAGTAGTATAAAAGCACGCATGAAAACGCAAGATTTCTTTATATGCGCGGGGAGACATAATGCATACATATACATATGCATTATAACTCGCTGAGTATTATCCTGGTGGGTTCTGTGGCTGAGGTTAAGTGAAACCAATCACGCAGCTTTGCGTTCGACTGATTCGAGAGCATGTGACAGCATGGTGGGAAGCCCCCGATTAACCGAGCAATTCCATTCCTCGCAGCTTCGCCAACCGAACGTCAAGGGTTCGGCTGGTTTTAGAATTCCTACGCTTTACCGTATGACTGTCAGGCAAAGCGTTTGGATTCTGAAACCGGCTGAAGCTACGTCCTGATTACCACAACGTTCCGGGTAAGGACCGAGAAGTGCAGGAACGGCGAGGATAACAGAGGATAAAAGGAGAATAACCGAAAGGATTCAGCGAGATAATTGAACGCCACGACAAGATGTCGGCGGCACGTGCGCGCCAGACCCGTTACGAGAAAGCTGACAAGTTATCACGAGTACAATTCGTGTAATATTCGACGTTAACTTCATCCCTTCATAGTTAATGATTGTCTCATCAAAATAATATATATGATTATATCAAAGGTATAATAATGATGTAATTTATCACCTAGTAAGACACCATCATCGTTATTCATCTTCATTTACGTACAGTTTCATGAACAGTGTGAGTCTATCCCTGATGACAAAGTAGTTTTTGATGTCATATTTTTTGGAAGCTTTAAAAAACGACAATTTATAATTTAAAAGGAAGCAATTTTGTGGTTGCTTTATTGAAGTTCATTGCTTAAAAATGTTGCATTTTGTATATCGCTGAACCGTCATATCTACCTAAATAAATACTACATTTATGTAGGTATATACGATTTCATAAAAAATTTTGAAAACATGCATAAATACACAATCTAACATTTACTTAATTAAAAAAAAATGTTTTAATCTAGTTTAAAAAGAGGGAAATTCCGTAAAAACGTAAGAGATTCTCGGTTGGCTTTTGGGGAAACGGGAATTAATTTACTAACATTAAAGGACTATTTGCATATTTAAAAAACTAATTATAATAATTAATTTGAAATTCACTTTTCTTTGATTGTATGAATGAAGTGGATTCTTGGAAGTGGAAATTAACCCACTTTCCGGCATTCTAAAATGCTGAAATTCGGCAGATAGAATCAATGCATTCTAAAGCTTATACTAATTTGACAGTTTAGAACAATGTTTTATTATGGTAGGAGTGGAGCCGTTGCTAGTTAATAATGTAGATTGTAATTTTTCTGAGTTCGCTAACCATATCATTGAAAATAACCATAGTTTTGAAAAAAACACAGGGATAAATATTCTTCATATTAATCATAAAGGAAAACGTTTAGATAACTTAGAAGCTTTGGAAATTAAAAAATCCCTTAAAAATAATGAATCTATTATCAACAAACAAAAAATATTGTCATATAGCCCAATCATGGATTTGTTCCCCTACCCACCCACTCTACACTAATACCTACCCACCCAATCTACATTATTAACTAACAACGGCTCCACCCCTACCCTAATAAAACATTGTTCTAAACTGTCAAATTAGTATAAGCTTTCCCCGACGAAGGAACGTTTGTTACGAAACCAGTCGGATTTGCACATTATATATGTAAGTGATTCATACAAAGTTGTATCGTTTCATTTTTCTATAATGGATAACCACAAAGTAATAGCTACATTAAAAAATATAGTATTATCATTATTTACTTTTGGAGTATTATGCCGTGTTGCGCTACTACCTTCGTTAGCCAACGTTTCGGATAGCGTCACAACGGCTAACAACACGGCAGATGTGTATCTGATGATGGACACTGAAACGCTGTCTGAAACGTTTGCTTAAGAAGGAGGTAGCGCAACATGGTGTGATACCCCAAAAGATAATCACGATAATAGTTATTTAGTAAAAAAATGTGTTTATGGGTTATTTTTTTCTAAAAAAAACTAACTGCGATTTAGAAGACAATCTTCTAAATAATAAGCAAAAAAAACTAGAAACATTCCAGAAGGAAAACTATCTTGTTATTAAAAAGGTTTCGTTTGAGCTCCCGTGTCAGAAATAATGTTGAATGGATGGAGTAAAATAGAAACGTCTGTGCGATGACAAAGCACGGAAGCTATTAAATACACGGGTCATCGAGTGCCTTATGATGTATGTACTACACTAGGCTACCTTCCTCCCTCTACTGGAGACTAACTGCCGACTGCCTTCGGAGGTTGCTTAAACTTACCCCTTCTGAGAAAAACAACTTCATTTCAAAATGCCTCGCGTCACTGTTTTACAGGACGAATATAAACTTTGACAAATAATATTAACTATTTTGAAATTTATAACTATGTGAAATACAAGAGACTAGCTTTCAGGATTATGACGTTATGGCAACCGATTACATCTCTTGTGTCTCTCCAACACGAGAGATACAAATTACAAAATTTATTTTTGAGTTTTCTCTACATGAGGTAGCGCGGATGCTAACGATGGTTATATCCAACAAACTTTCTTCTGGTCATGCTCGGATTACATTCCCTGCAGCTCAGAGGAGAGAGGTATGCCTCTACCTCTTTTTTATGATAGCTATTTTGCTGCTACTGTATAGAGAAAACAGCTATTTTAGGAAACGAAGGTCTCTGTGTTGCTGATGAATTTTTAGGAGAGCATCGTCATAGATTTTTTTTCCTACCCGTAGGACCAACCAAGTAATGGTTCTCTCGGTGGGGACGAGTATTTTGCTCCTGAACAATGTTTTTTTAGATATATGCACGTTTTGCGTCAGTGAGGAAAGATTCAAAGGAAAATTTAATTGATTCTTGAAAGAGTATCACCCCCTTTACTCGATTTCTATCACCGTTGGCATTTTTTCCCATTTTAAATTTCTCATTATTTCTTATGGATACATACGTGTTCAATGTATTTATTTATAATGTACAAGGAATTTTAAATTAATATTATTATTATTAGATAATGTTGTAAACTAGAAAAATTGGGGAGGGAATGTGAAGGAGAATAACTTAAATATTATAGGCGTTGATATGCTTGATAGACCAAAGGAGACCCGCGTGGAACCATGGATTTATCGAACTATATTGGAACCAAGTAATCGTGAAATAAATAAATATTTTATTGCTGCCTCATTCTCTCGTAGGCTAAATCCTATAGATGGATGTGTTTCTCTTTTTAGTGTCGCTTTTTCGTTTCATTTAAATCACAACACTGCTAAATAAGTTTTCACTTCAACAATTCAAATACATATGTGGATATAGTCCTTGTATGTGTAACGATCGTTTTATAGGTGTTTTCGATTGTATCACGTTGTTATAACATTTCGTGAACACAGCGGGGAATCGCGTTATATACCTGATTAAATTTTTACATGTTTGACCGCCGATAGCATTACCGCGTCAAAGAGCTCGGCAAAAGCTCGTGTTCCACAACAATATAACGTTAAAATTGGGTTGGCACGTGGGTCATTATTGCTTGCATGATAAACGTCATTACTGACAGCAAATTTAGCTAAACGTTCGGTAGCCACAATAAATACAAAAGCACTTAGGTTCCTAAACAAAGTACACTGAAAATCGTTTGTATCTGTTTCAACCGAGCACTTAAATTCATTTTTCAAGTTGCGACATTTTATCAATGCAGTAAAAAGCGACGAAAGATACGACTGTTCGTACATCATCTCATTTTTCTTTTCTCGAAATAATAATAGAAGTGTTCAACAATTTTTCTTTATTGTACATTCCGTGGCGCAGAGGAAAATAAGCTTCAGGCGTTATTTTAAACATGCTCGCTTCTTTGTTACTTCTTGTTAGAGAAATTTATTTTTAAAATAACAGTGGTATAAAATCATTTGCTAAGTGAAGCATTTAGAGGGATTCTGATATAAATACTCCCTTTTAATTATACACGACTTCAAATCTGTACCTTAAAAGATAAACCATAGCAATTGTTATAGTCCATAGCAATTGCTATGGACTTACGTGGTTTATCCTTTAAGGTACAGAAATTATTATTTATTTTTTGTATGACAAATAATCATCCATTTATCGTACATGTCTTATTTTAACATTCTTAATATTTGGGAACAGATTATTGTGTACCTACGAAAAAAAAACGTTTTTAAATTATTTAAATAGTGATATTTTTTTTATTGTGAATACAGCACAAGAGTCCAGATTGCTTATTGCTTCCAATCGTCTGGAGCCAATGAGACCACGGAATCCCCATATGGGGTATTTTGTGAAACTAAAGGTAGTGGGAAGGGGAGGGAAATGGGGAAGAGGATGATGTAAAAGTACCTGGCTATTTATATCTGGTCCCAAACCACGGCTAAAGAGCCATTTCAAACATTTCATTTCAGAATGGTGGTCTTACACCAGGGCGATACTTCGACCCTGGAATATGCCGCAAATATACTTTATACCATTTTAAATGACTAAATTGCAAAATAATAATAAAATTTAAATAAATGAAACCATTTAACTTTGTTTAAACTACTTATATATTTGAGTAAAGCCGACCGGTTTCGGAACGACCGTCCCTTCTTCAGGGCAAGCGTATACTAATTTGACAGTTACGAAATACGGATGGTAACAATGTATTATTATGGTAGGGGTGGAGCCGTTGTTAGGTATTAATGAAGAGTGGGTGGGTTGGGGAATATATCCATGATTGGGCTATAAGATAATATTTTTAATAAATATATAAGTTTAGTGGTTTTAACAAAGTTAAATCGTTTCATTTATCTATAATGGATAACCACAAAGTTATAGCTACATTCAAAAGTATAAATAAAATTTACTTACGCACACTGGAATTTGAACCCGTGACCTCTAGATGGATAGTCGAGAGCCTTATCTATGAACCACGGAATGAAATAATATATATAGTTTTTATAAATAACTTTTCAATAGAACCATTCCTCTGGTGGTGCTATGCTGTGCTTTAACATCTGTTCTGCAGTGTGGCAACTTGAAGAGGCGGTTGAAGAGGCGGACTATGGTTGAAGTTTTTAGGCACGTAACGTATAAGTTTTTTTTATTTTTTATTTAATGACAATATAAGATAAAGTTAAATTATAAAATAAGTAAAAATACAAAGTAAAGTGGTTTGTTCACAGTCCTCCGCACTAGGTATTCCTGTTTCGAGGCGGACTGTATGTTGTTATATGGGTGTTGATTTTTATTTCCTTATCTTCTATTTTGTTGATTTTCACAAAATAAACAATAAATGAATTAAAAGTATTTACGTTTCTTATGTTGGTTGCATTTGGGGTTACTTAATAATTTTAATGATTTCCTCATTTTCATGTTTACTTAGCCATAATTTGATGTCTTTTTTAAACTTTTGTGAACACCATGAAGTGTTCTTAATTTTAATTGAAAGGGCACATTATATACTTTTGTAGCATGGATATTATTGTTTTTCTGGCCAAAAGATGTATTTAATTTACTGCCTACTGTGCTGCCTTATTATTTATGTAAAAGCCATCTGGGCGTAAAATAAAATAAATAAATAAACAACTAAATAAATTAATGTTCTCCAAAACGAGCTTGAAAAATCATTTGTCATATAGTTGGATTATAATTGTGTAATTTCTACATTTTAAGAAATTCTAAAAATTATAGTACTTTATTAAAATTAAATAGTTATAAATACATTGGGAATTTATATGTCAAATATTGCTTTATAAATGTGTAAATTGTGACTATGCAATTGTAAATGTTCTCTTAAATGGCCTGGAAAGAATCTCCTACTTGTGATCTCACTAAAGAAAACAAATCCAAAACTCCAAATTGACCTTGAAAAAAATCACATCTTTGCGATTCTTTTAAAGACATAAAGAAACCATCCCTTAATTATATACAATTCTTAATTTTCTCAAAAGTTGTCTTGACAGAAGCAAATTCCCGTGATATCTTGAACGAAACCATTCCTTTGTTAAGAAATTATGAACTAAATATACAATTTGGCTGTCCTGAAACGGGTATTCTGCCCAGTTGGACAGACAAAGTATCACATTGTAATGTATTGTAATATATATGCATATGTAAATAAATTTAAAAAAAATAAAAAAATAAAATTTCGGGACGTTCAGCAGTTTTGAGGGTTTCGTCCTTGTAGTGTAGGTGTGTTGGTCAGCAAGGTCTTAATATTTTTATTTAAATTTCAGTAGCTCATTTTTTTTTAGTTTAGTTTAATAATGTTGCACACATTAAAGTTTTTAAAAATTTCTTTTGATTAAGTTTTTATGGGTATTTTTAGGATTATTTTTATTATTAACTTTTGCGTTTTAACTAGCTGTTTCATGTGAAAGTCATAGCATTCTATGTACTTGTTTAGCCGCGTTAACGTTACTGGTGCGTGGGTGATTTAAATTGTTCCAGCTTTTATATTTGATATAATATCAGAGTTCAAACTGCTTGAGTCAGTAGAACTATTTACGGCGTTCATTGTTGGGGGAAACAAGCTATTCAGATCTTAAACTCAAAAATGTTCAATCTCATAACGCTATTTTTTCAATATCGATAACGCGATAGTCTCTTGGATATCACGTAAAAGATGCACAAAAACAAAGTCTATCTGCAAAGTTGGTATCTAAGTAAGTAAAAGCCAGTGTCTCAACTCGAATCCGGAGTTCGCAGCTTCAAGTCTTATTTGATTAAATTGTGTTATTTCACAATTATTTATTACTTAATAATAATATGTAGTACCTACCTACAGGTATTTTTCTCGTGTTCCAGAAAGATAAATACTTTCAGTATCGATATGGTGAAATTCCGCCATTCAGATTTCAAACAATGCTCGAAATGGTTTAATTATAATTATATGCATTATTTTTAATTCCCGCTGACGAATAAAAATTGTTATTATTCTAATACTTAATATACACGATTTTTTCTATTGTTACCTACTCTTAGAACTTCACAGGTATTTACATTGTCAATCGTTTAGAATTTTTTTTTTAATCGAATTGTCATTAATCCCACAATATTATATACGACGCCCCCGGTAGTTTACCTTTATTATTTTTAATAATTACAGTAGACTATATTTGCTTGAATAACACTTTATTTTATATATTTAACGAACAGGTTTCGGTTCGACCTGAATTTCATTAGGGCGTGCAAAACATATTAAATCAATTACAATGTTAGAAAGTATTTAAAGGAAAAATAAAAGAGGACAGAGAACTCCTTTAACTATTTTGTGACTCTGTAATTGATTTTTATGTTTTATACACCCTGATGGAGGTTCAGGTCGAACCAAAACCGGTTGGTTAAATATACAAAATAAAGTGGCATTTAATATTATAACTAGCAGCAAAAACCTTGTAAACCTTGTAATTAACATTGTGATTATTATAACTAGCAGCAAAAATCCGCTCCCTCTTACACTTACCTGCCGACGTTCCTCATGCTAGCTGTTAACTTAAGTGGCGCACGTTCACGCCTCAGAGTTTAACTCGAAGTCGGATTCTTAAATTTCAACCGTGCAGTCGTAAGGGTAAAAATACTGTCAGATTTACTACCCAGTTTTTTTAAACTTCATTATATGGTTACTTTACGAGTATATTTATTTATTTATTTTAAGGCACACAGCACAATATTAATGCGCTAACCATAAGTATAAAATAAGTTTAAAGTATATGAAGTATGAAAAAACTTCAAAAAGCATTAAATACGTAATAGTTTTTTTTTTGTATAAACCCATCTCTCTAACAGATTTTACTTTTACACTATAATTGTATTTTAATGGCAAAAATAAATGATATTGAATAAATAAATTCAATTAAGATTTTTGTTCAAAATAATTATTACTTCATTCTCTCACCAGAAAATAAATAAATCTGGAAACTTTATTTTTAAGTCCAAATTTTGTAATTGGAATCATTCAGGAATTTTAATTACAAAATATTGATCTCACAATAAAACATTATTGTATTCTCTTATCAATAAGGATCAGCAAAACTCCGCAAATTCATCCCCGCCTCTCTTGAAATGCGAAAGTTCTTTCCCAATCAAAGATAAAAGTTAGCAATCAAGGTAAGATAAATCTCTCTCAGCGGTAAATTCCCCAGAATCCCTTAAGGAAGAGGAAATTAAACGGTAAACGCTGCCTCAAAATAAGGTTTGTTTGTATCGAACGCAAATACTCTGAACGTAATACTAGACCTTTAGTTATTATTCGATACACGTGTTCGTTCGTCATTTTACAGGGTATTTCAAAAAGAGTGGTCTTGGAATAACAGCATAATTTTTTAAATAAAACTTCTTTATGCACGCATGACTTGGGGAGTAAGCTGGTGAATGCGTGACGAGAGCGTTACGATAAGCGAGGCGAACGGTAGTTGAGAGGGAGATACAAGTTATTGACGATAGAAAGAGAGAGAGTTACGTTTTGTATATTACTGTCGGGGCATGAGAGAGCAGTGCGCGCGCACATTTTCTTTCTCTCTTCCTATCATACAAATGGAACTAAAGAAGTTTCAGTTCAGTCGTGTGGACTAAAGCACACAATTTTTTTTTAAGTAAAACTTCTTTACGCTTGACTTGGGGAGTAAGCAGGTGAATGCGAGAGCGTCACGAAAAGTGTGATTGGGTGAGGCGAACGGTCGGGTCTTTACGAACGCTTGACTTGTGGAGTAAGATGGTGAACGCGTGACGAGAGCGTTATGAAAAGTGTGAACGGTCGGGTGAGGTGAACTGAATTTGAGAGGGAGATATAAGTTAGTGAAGTTTTACTTCAGTCGGGTGGTCTAAAGCACACTCGTTTTTTTTTTAAATTCATTTGTTTCATAAAAAAACATGAAAAAGTTTGAATTTGAACTAAACAGTTTTTTTTGTGGGAAATGATTGATTCAAACTATATAATCCATAATAGAAATGACTTTGCCAGATGATCAGATCAATATCAAAATATTTCAGGTCAAAAAGTGTTATTTGTAAAGCCCACATTACAAAGTTTTTGCAGCTTCAGCATATAGAATTACCTACAAACATACACTTGAGACGAGGAAAGAAAATTAAATTAAATTCATTTTGAAATTAGATGAACAAAAAAACCCAGAGGCAAAAGTTATTGATGTACAGAGCAATTTAGATTATTGGCGATTTTCTAACGGAAATAATATCAGAAGAAAGTTTAAACAAACTAACGCTTACTATTAAAATATTTGATTAATATTTTTTTAATTTTTATAAATTGTTTTATCTACATTATAAAAATTATATTAGGAAATCTTATGTAGGTAACTATGAATACATTTTAAAATCCAAAAATAAATAAATTATTCAATTTTTATTAGAACAACTCTCTTTTAATAACTTTTGAAGGTTTTTCCCAAAAATAAATAAGAAGATAACACTAATAATCTTAACGAAAATATGACAGAGAACAAGTTACAGAAAAATAAAAAGATAACGGTCATAACTGGGACACGAACCCAGAACCTCTTGTGTTACCGGGACGAATGCCTTATCCGATTAGACCCCTAAAATAAATAATTCCTAAATTGACTTCACTCAAACGATTTATGTACCCTTATGAACAATTTTTTTAACACATGATAAAAATAATATTCAATATTTGAATTTTTATATTGAAAATATTCGTGTTCTATCATCCTGTGTTTTGGTGTAAATTTATCTCCTCCAATCTCTAACACAAGGAAGGAAAATAGGGCCGACATAGGAAAATAATTAAATTTTGTATTTGTTGTCTCGTGAATGGATAGTTCAAAGAGCTTAAGCCTATACCCCTGAAAAGTTGTTCCACCTGCTGGTATTGATTATGGGTTGATATCTGATACCTGAGTTTGAAATTATTTGTGCGGTTTTTATATTTATCGTTGCTTATTTTATAATGTACTTTTTATTACAACAAAATGATTTCGAATGTTTTGGAACTATATTTTTGAGTGAATAAAATAATACAATACGGCCATCTCATAAATAAACACATTAAAAAACAGAGCGTTCAGTTGAATCGTTGAGTTCCAAAACCCATCCTAAAGGATACTTTCGAGTTATGTATTCCAAAAAAAACGTGTAGTGTAGTAAATCAAAAAAAGCATGGTAGGCTGATCAGTTTTCATGATTCTAGTTATTTTTTTACACGTTAGAACGATCTTGTAATAGTGAAATTGTTATTTTCTATTTAAATTTTAAAAAACGTGTTTTAATTATTAAAGGTCCATATTTAAACACGATTTATAAAGAAAGCAGAAGACTTTTGGAAATAAAAACAACGGCTTCGCATTCCTTTTGAGAAACCACATCAGATGGCATTCACACCTAACTTTTATGTTGGAACTCAACGATTCAATTCACACGCGATAAAAGTGAAACCTTCAGAAAACTAAGACAAAAGTGGGTAGTTTACGAAGCACCGCACAAAGAGGAGACTATTATTATATCTCATTCTTTCACAGGCCAAAATGTTTAGATGCCTCTTTTTGTGTCACCTTTTCGTATCATCGAGTTTCAAATCACAACGGTTTAAAAGAAGTTCTCACTTCAATAATAACGAAAAAGCTATAAAATAAAACGCTAGTTAGCCGTTTAATGTACTGGAAAAGAAATGCTGTATTTAGCCAGCAAATAATCTCTTGGTCAGTGGTATAGTCTTCACGTGTGAACAAGTTTGCACAATTCAGCGCATCTTCAGTCATCTGGCTGCGTTTGTAAATATCGCTACAGCGATTTCAAAATCAGAATTCCATTATTCTACCCTGAAAGTAAGGCTTTAGAAAAATACGGAGTTCATTTCCAGGTGAGTGAGCTTTCTGGTGTTTTAAATACAAAAATGCCGGAGCATTGAATCCTTTTAGATTTCAGTAATTAAAAAGATTGCGGTATTAAAAAAACAGAATTCATTTACAAGATGGTGTTTTGATTTGGACTAACAGAAATCTTAATATTTATTTATTTGTATGTTCAATAATATTATTATTTAATTAATAAAAACAGTTTATATATAAATTAGTTTTGGTATGTAATTATTATTAATTTATATAAACAGTTTATTTATAAACTAGTTTTGGTATGTGATTATTATTAATTTATATAAACAGTTTATTTATAAACTAGTTTTGATGTGTGATTATTATTACGCGTGACAGTTGTTTCGCCTTTTAAAGGCATTATCAAACTGTATTTAGCACACTTGCGTACTTTTATATTATTTCTGAATAGGTACTTTTATTATTATTACCTATGCCCATCATAGTGGGCTAATCACAGTTTGATAATGCCCTTAGAAAACGAAACAAATGTCATGCGTAGTAATAATTACGTAGCAGAACTTGTTTATAAATAAACCGTTTTCATAAATTTAATAATAATATTATTGAATATATAAGAAAATATATATAATAAAGTTCTACAAACTATATTTGATAAATAATACAAAAATAATCTTAAAACATGCATGTTTAAATCGTTTACTTCATTTTAATGTTTTTTTAAAACCACCAAAACCAAACCTACATACATACAAGTACCTATGAAGTACGAGTACGTGTGTACCCACGAATAATTACATTTAGTTACTTGCATTGTCTTCTCTGTATGAACCTGTAAGGATGTTTAGATACCTAAATATGAGATTTGAAGAGAAAATATTGTTTATTTTATTCCGTATCTCTAAGATAAAATAAAGGCAGTAAAAAGTGCTTGAATATGTAAAGTTTTAAAAAGCTTTTTTAAATTTAATTTGAAGAATACAGGAAGCTCACTTGAGCTTTTAACTGCCCAGAAAAGGTGCCTGCATTAGTTGAGGTCGGGCTTTCAATTTTACAGAGCTTTTAATATCCCATCTGTATGCGATGAAATGTTCATTTCACATTGAAGTCAAGGGACAAAGGGAATCACTAATGCAGCCTGAAAGACTCAGGTATTAATGAAATTCACGTGAACTTGCAGTTAGCCAAGATGATTCTGCACTTTTCATTTCTTCCCATAACCCTAGATTAGAAGTCTGAAGGGTTGACAGGTTAAGCCGGTCCTTTGGGGGATGGTGAATGCTTACTAAAGGGGGACGATATGAAACGGTGATATTCTGTATAAAGGTTATAACAAGTTTCTTTTCATATTTGAAATCAATTTGTCGAGACTGTAATATAAACACATCAGTGAAAAATCAAGAGAAAATAAAACAAAATACATTTTGAAGGATATGAATAGTTTTCCCGTTTTGTGATTTTCACCAAAAACTTTTTCTGAGCAAGAAAGGTTTAATAATAACCCAATGAAAATCTATGCTCCTACTAATTATTTTGTTCTTGTCCCCAGGTTCACCTTTTGACGTTTATTATTTTTTTGAATATTACGTATAATTATCGCTTTTACGGAAACTACCACAAATTTACCATATGGCATTTGTCTGTCCATTATATTTTGTTCTTTTCGACAGAAAAACGTTTTTTCGTTTAATATTTATACCCAGCGCAGGCAAATTCGTGAAAATCACATAAAGTCTGAATTTCAGAAGAGACAATTTTATTATTTTGTTGTTAAAATATTATATAATAGGTTATTAAATAAGCACTTCAAAATATTTCATTGAACCGAAGTTACAGAGACAGTCACAACCAGAATTTTTAATGATAAAGATAGAAAGAAAAACAAATTAGTGTTAAGAAGACACATAATCTGAACTCTGTAAAAGAAGATATACACGAAAGACAATAATATATTAATCATTATTTGCTATTTAATCCGATTATATCCATCCCTTAATCTTCAATCAGCGATCCAGCCGAAAACATTACGAAAAGCAACTCGCCTCTTCCGTTTGAGGCAGAAAATAGGCATTGAAAACAGTTTGTCGGCTGACTGTATTTAGACACACCTACCTAGTTTTTCCAGACTAATATGCCTTCTAACCAGATGCCAGACAGGAAGCAGGTAGCTCGTAATATATTCTATTGGACCGAAGCCAGCGCCAATAAGTGATGTGGTCCAAACTTCTCGCATTAAGCGGTATTTTCCACCTTCGAGCCCGTGCAATTGATTTTCCTCCACTCTAATGAGACCGAAAGAAGAATAATTATTATTCAATAGTCACGTACTTGTTAATACAACTATTTTTAGAAAGCCGATCGTTTAATGCGTACTAATTTAACTTAGAACTAACAATTATTGAGTTCCCAGCATGCCGCATTCCATAGATTCAGTCCCGGTACATTCAGATTTCAAACAGCTCACGTGCCAGCTATTGCAATTTTTTTTATGCAAAATTCATAATGCCAGAGCTCACCCGAATATATATAGAAACCTTCGCGGGCGTGCTCAGAACAACTCATCGCAATCGGATGAATGGTTTAGAAACGCATAATTTCATGACGCCAGAACTCACTAATTTATATAGAAACCATTGCGGGCATGCTCACATCAAAATCCCAAAGTTTCATTGCAATCGGATGAATGGTTTAGGAACGCATAGACATCTCACATACACAAACCCAGAAACAAGCATATTTTGATTTTTATATATCTAACAAGATTGAAAATGTAATCCACGGCGAGTTTGACTTTCTCCGTTGATTGTCCCCATATTACTCTCTACATTGTCAATTTCCCCATCCTTGTATTCTTCTCTTAACAATACTTTTTGTACAAATCATACATTAATCGTTCATATCCATTACATCCAGATTTTTTCTACACTTACACTTCTACTGTGGAATGGTTTGCCGCCCTCCGTGTTTCCTCCCTCCTGCAACATGGGTCTCTTTATGACCATTTTCACTCCTTCCTCTCCTCACACTGCGGTGACTCAGGCCCCAATGGAAATTGTTTTCCTTAAGGTCTCCTAATGGAGCTAATGTTTTTTTTAAAGATTCCTCTCCAAATATTGTCAGATATTCCAGAATCATTGTAATATTTTAATCGGGATTCATGTATAGTCACTCTATTTAACATTTAAGTGTGTATTTAATAAGCGAAAAGTGATGTTTCAAAATAAATTTTATATTTGGAGTAACAAGGTTCCATCAGCAGTTGAAACTTTGTTTCACCAAGTACAGTAAATAACTTACACAGTTGGAACTTTTAACACATTGTTTCCTTTAATATGCATTATTTTATGTTAGTGTCTATAGAAGAAATAAAGAATAGTGCATCAGGAACAATATTCAATCACTAATTCAAATTGTCAGTTGGAACCTTGTTATTTCATAGGGTCGAAAATTTGTTAAAAGATATGTCACCACCCCAATAAAAATTCTTATATCTAATTTTCTTCAGCTCGGATTAATCAATACAATTAATTAATCCGAGTTGACAGCTCGTAGTAGGTACCATGATCATGCGAACTCTAGCGGGATAAAAATGTAGTATCCAACATGGCCACCATCATGAACCTGAACCCGAAAGTAAATAACAAATTCACGGACAGACGCAGCCACACTCAAGTCAATTAAAATGATACGCTCTTATTTGGTTTCTCAACAAGTATTTGACACTTCTGATACGGAAGCTTTAAATCCTTGTTGAAGTTTTATTTTTTCAGTGTACTTAACTAACTAATTAACTAATCGTCACGTTGTTTCTCTGCAGGGGTAGGCCGAGATGATTGACAGTACAATTTCAAACACTTATACTTCGTCACTACATAATCTACTGTTATTCTAACTCATGATATAGTCCTACTCAAGTTTTCGGTTCCCTTGATAGTGTCATGTCTTCTTCGGGCGTCCCAGACTTCTTCAACCATTCACATTTGTGTCATACATTCTCCTTACACTCTTTTCTTCGTTCATTTACATACATGCCCAAACTAGGTATATGAGCGTCCTCTTTTATAATCTTCTCATTACGTTACATCAGCCTTGCATTATTTGAAAATCTCCAAGTTTCTCATATATTATAATACATGGTTTTACCACACCTAAGCCTCAGTTATCTCATTTCTACAGAATTAAGTCTTTAGTTCAACTGTACTTTAAATAGTTTCTTAATATTTCCAACGGCAGCTAATATCTGCCTGTTTCGCGAATATTTTGTAGTTTTATTTCAAGAATAAAATATTACGCAAAAGCACAATATTTAAAATTTACGACCCGCTTACTGTAATCTCTAAGACGAGTTCCTTTACGATAAAACGGAAAGCACACATTATCTGCGTTCACACATTTGCCAGACCGACGCCACCCGGCCTTGCCCGCGTAGATACATCGTACGTCGTACATTCACATTCTACATTCTCACGGCTTATAAATCCCTTCTCGGCGCGATGATTTATTGTGACTTCTCTGGGAGAACTCGCAAAACTGAAACTGTTTTCATTGTGCGCTGTATCATTTTATGGCAATTGTTTTCCATAAGTCTTTGTCAGTGTCAGCTGCATTCCAAAGAAAACCCAAAGAATAAGTGTTTTGTGATTACTTCCAAGAATAAATGAGGATGTTCATGAATAATTATTTTTCTGTAATATTAGTGAGATTTTGTTACAGTTTTTTTTCAAAGAGGAGGCATTTCGAAATACAATATATAATAATATGGATTAAAACAGTTCAATAAATAATATTAAATCCCAACCCAATTCTCGACATATTTTTTACTCCTTGCCGTCATTTAAGAAAAACATTACTGGTACAGTCCTGGGACCGTTAATGTTTCCATGTGACTGACATATTCATACAAAGAATAAAAGGAAAAATAATATCTTATGCTGACGTTATCATCACTATTGGCTCTACAACCCCTGGTGGGTCTTGGCTTCCTCAAGAGTCTTCCTTCACTCATCTTGGTTTTATGCCAGCTATTTCCAGTTTAGAAGTTCCAAGATAGATATGTCATTGAGGACGTTGTCGCTCCATCTTAGTCTTGGTCTTCCCAGGCTCCTTCGCCCTATTGATCTTGAGTTCAGCAGGGACTTTGGTGCTTGATGCTCGGTCATTCTCTCCACATGACCCAGCCACCGAAGCGTCTCCAGGCACATACGATGTTATTTTAAATTCAATCAAAATAGTTTAAAGATTTATAATTAAGGTTATTTTGAAATAACCATCTGTATTTTTTACTTAAAAAAATCTTAATTATTATTTTTAATTTATAAACTCTTGTTTAAGACAAGATTTTTATGCATAGCACAAAGGGTTACAATTATTATAATCAATAATTATCAGCCTGAAACACTCATTTACATTGAAAAAATCTTCAAAAAAATATATATATATAATAATCAGTAATTGTTGAATGAAACACCAGTATATATTGAATTATTTGGCGGGAATTAGATAAGCCGCCATAGCTCAGTGGTCAGAGCATCCGACCGGCAATCAGAAGGACACGGGTTCAAGTTCCGTTGGCGGCAAGTATCTTTTCTCGGAAGCTTTTTCAATGTAAATGAGTGTTTCAGGCTGATAATTATTGATTATAATAATAAAAAAATATTTTTAATGTTCGATGTACCTACAATAACAAAATATATTAAAATAAAATTAATTCTACAAACATTCAAAGAAACACGGCTAAATAAATTACAATTCAATATTTCAGCAGGAAATCAGAACAATATTAAAATCTCAAAATTTAATACAAAGGACATTCAAAATACCTACCTGCATCTATATACATAACTTATTTCAACAACCTCCTGTAAAATCGAAAATAACCATGAATTCCAGCTTAAATTGAAAAAAATACCTGCAACTACTGTAAGAATCTCGGGGTCAGTATTTCCAGGAATGACGGATGTACATATGAATCTATACCTCCTAATATGGTACAAGGCAATGTTCCTAGAGAATCCTGCTGAAGAGGTCAAGAGGTCTTTCTCAACCAGACGCATCCGCCTCCAAGATCCGGACAAACCTCACCCCATGAACCCGAGGGGAACCCCTGCTAAGTGACCAAACATAGCGTGCCACGAAGGGTTACTTATAGCAGATCTGTTAGTAATCCATTAAATGGTTCCCGGGGTGGCGGTACCCATACCCGTCTCCCAAATTGAGTAATATTTATGTTTTAGTTGAAAAAATAAACTTCGGAGACCAAAATTCCGTCTACCTTTTTTACTTCAATTAAGCTCTGGAATCCTGGTTACACAAGTTTTTCGGGTACCTTCGTCTTGATCTCGTACATCCTGTATGGCGCGCTCGTGCACATAAACATGAATGAATGATGAAGTATTCGATCTTATCAAGTTAATTAAAAATTTTGGTCAAAGAAGTCTAAGAAATAAAAGAAAAAGTGTTAGTACCTAATGCTTTGTTCGATATTAACTAAAGACAACCTTTCACTAAGGTAAGAAGAAATCCATTGATTTCAAACAAAAAACATCATTCAAACAAAGTATGTGCGTAATTTAAAGATCCTTTTTTCATTCCTTTTTTGTAATCGATAGCGAGTCAACCTTTGAAATTTTATTTTCCAAACTAAATATTGAAATAACGGACTTTAAATAATACTGCTTTTGACGTTAAACTTTAAAGCTTAAGCTTAACCCTAGATCACTAACTTTATTTTTCGACGCTCATCACAAACCTTCGTCGTTTCGACTACGGTAGTAAATAAAGGGGGATTAAGGGTTTTAAAGGGGTTTTATAAGGGTTTTAAGGGTTTTATAATAGTTAAAACAAAATATGTACATATTTCTTTTTATTATTAATGAACAGTGTTTATTTGTATTATTTCTCCTATTTAGAAACACAAAAATATCAAATTTATTAATCAACAGCCTTAAGAATGAGATCATTGTTTTCATGCAAATTGTAACATTTTTAAAGTTGGTATTTGAATTAGTTATAACTAAATTTTGAAAAAAAGTCAATTCAAATATCAAAAATAAAGACTTGAATTAACTAATAAAATAAAAGTTTTGGTGAAAATCTAGAAACCAATAAAAATTTGGTGAAAATCTAGCAAAAGTAAAAAGTCACGTTATCACTAATCTTCGTCGATGCGACGAGTCATGGTTGCTGAATTGGCGCTCGTGGACTCCCCCCATCGTCCGCACTACCGTCAATAGCAGAAGTAACGGGCTGATTGAGATTAGCCAGAGAATGGAAGAATTACGGTAGCGCGCGTGAAAGTTTTCGCGGATTTTAAACCTGCGTCGTCGATTCGACGAAGGTTTGTGATCTTGGGTTAAAGGATCGAAATTCAAAGATCTAAAAACGTTTGTACATTCCAACCTGGTGCCTACCTAATATCGAAACTTTTTAACGTATTGAACTATTTATTGAAAATTTCGGAACAAATGCGAAGGAGTCTTATTTTGAGACGGTTATATAAATTTCCTTGAAGATAATAAAGATCCTTCATATTGTTTAAAATACAAAAGGTGCGCTGAAAGAAGTCCTTTCACCCGTTTAAACACAAGAGATCATATTTGTCCCAGCTCTCATAGGTCTTATACAAATGGTTGTGTCTCTCTTATTATCGTGGTATCTAAACGGTATTGGGAAAAGAAAGCAATACTCTATGTACTCTGATCTAAAAGTAAACCAAAAAATCATTAAAATGTACAATTTGATTAAACCAAAGCTTCCGACCGTAATTTCAAAATAAGGCATAAAACTTTATAAATTCTTTAAGAATAATTTTTACATGAAACGACAAAAAAGTGAGACGACATAACGTTTATAATTCATTTATTTAATAAAATATTTGTGTGTGTATTTATTTTTCGTTCTCAGTAATTTTAGTTTTAAGATGAGCCCATTTTTAAACTTTTTAAATTTTGCATTTGAAATTTTTATACTTAAAAAATTACATTTTTATTTCTGATAGTAGAATTCGAAAGCTTATTTCACACCTTCAAAAACAGTGTTTAGTTTTTGGTACATTCACAAACATTCCAATATTTTGATTTTATTGCAAAGCGTAAATATTTTTACTTACTGATAAAAGGTATGCAGATTTCATGATGCCAAAGCTGGTGTTACGAGAGGTTTTCCTATTTTGTCAACAGCGATTTAGCGTGCTAAGGTTAGGATTTTGCATTTCATGTAAGGTACGCCTGGAAAGTCATTGTAGAAGGCTTAAAGTAAGGCCACAAAATAATGAAATTTTCAAAAACATAAACACAATCTTTGCCAGGATGAGTGCTGTTGCCAACATTTTATGTTTGTATAATGTATGAAATATAAGGATATATTGTACGGTCTAGAGCTGCTTATCTTGTTAATAAGATGTCAACAAGTTTATTTTTAAAGATGTAAGTATCCGAATCGAGTAGACGCTGCGTTTTACGTAGGCGAAGTATGTAGATGCGAACGCGGCGCGGCGCATCTCAAATGGTCGCCGCTTGAATGTGTCCTACGTGACAAATAACACTAGATATTAAAGTTTTTCAATTCCTTGCATTATATGGCTCTCGACTAGCAGACCGAAGGTAGCGGATAAATTTTATTTGATTAAGTTGTGCTATTTCACAATTTATTCGTTTTAAATAATAAATAGTATATTAGCGTTTTTTTTTTACATGAGCTCCACACAGGGGGGCCCTGAGGAAAAAATTTCCCTCAGGGCCTTTGTCGTCTTTAGGGATGCTGTGTGGAGGCTTTTTAAGGAAAGGAAGGAGAAGAGAGTTCTGTGAAGGAAAAGGGTTTAAGGGGTGGGTAGGAATCTGGGGTTCAGTGTGTTCTGGTCCTCGAAGACCTAGACAAACCTTGCCCCATGAGCCCGGGCACCCCTGCTAAATCACCAAACGTAGCGATACACTTGGAGTGACCTATGGCAGAGGTGTTGGTTATCCAATAAAGCCTCCCAAATAAAAGTTCCAGAATGGAAGATATTCTCAATATCGTTCTGGTTTAATACCACCATTCAGAATTGAAACTTGTTTGAAGTGGCTTTAGCCATGTTTGGTGACCAAATCTGAATAGCCAGGTACTTCTCCACCTTTATCTTCCCCATCTTCTTTCCCTACCTACTACCTTCAGTCTCACAATATACCTCAATTGGGGATGCCATAGTCTCACTGGCTCCAGATGGTTGGGAACAGTTTCACAATTATTTTGTGGACTATTCACATTAAAACATATGTAAAAATTGATTGTTTTGTTCATTTCATACCTCAAAGTCAAAATCAATATTTTTTTCAGAAATAATTAGTTTGTTGAGAATTGCGAAGCGGGAGCGGGCGGTGGGCAGGTAGTACAGCGTTTCCGTTCCGCATCGCTTCGCTTTATATCGCTTTAAAACGCACCGCAATCGCGTTCGCATCGTTTCGCCTACATCAGACTCTATGCGAGTCAGTGACGTGCTTGCAGTAAGAGAAAACATAAAACTCACATTATTTATGCCTCGGCTGTTTGAAAAATCTGCACTTCGTTTGGAGCAATCGGTCGTTACTCTTACTTGTCGCGTTTGACGATATAACGAGGGTATTGAACGCGTTTACGACCTTATCTGCAGCTTTATATTATCACACTTCGTTACAGTTTTATTCTACTGATTATTTGTCAGAGAATTGTATTTATTTATATTAGAGACATTTTTTTCACCATTGAATATAAAATCAATCAATACTGGCATTTCATAAATAGATGCACGGAATGGCTCAAAGAGCACCTTAAATGGAGAGTTGAAGTGATGTTTTGGAGTTTTTAACAATCATTAAGTACTCAAATAATCTCTCCACATATTCGCATGAGACCCCGACACCTTTACCGGTTTTTTGTGAAAATGTTATTAAACCGAGAAAAATTGTAATTCACAGAAATAAGGCACAGAATCACAAGGCATAAATACATATCTGCTCTGATGATGGACACCTTAACGCTATCCGAAACGTTGACTAAAGAAGGAGGTAATGCAACACGATACCCCAAAAATATCACTGTAATGTGTATATCAAGAAGGAGGTAACGCAACACGATACCCCAAAAATATCACTGTAATACCCCGGCATGATACCCCAAAAATATCACTGTAATGAGAATAAAACCGTTGTTCACTTAGCGTTTCTTCCGACTGCACACCGTGGCCAAATTCTGTATAAAATAGACCTACAGTCAAAGGAGTAGGTTCCATAGATAATACTTAGAGCCAGTTGTTTCATCAAATTTCAACAACTTCAAAAATTTTCAAACTTTGTAATGATGTGATATCACTATTGGTCAGTTATCTCAATGAACCGAAATAATAACGGAAATTAAAAATATCTTTCACAAGACTTGTAAATTAACTTTGAAAGTGGTTAAAATTTTGAGAAACCACTTTTTTAATTCTTTAATATTTATTGATTTAGAAAAATGAAACAATACAACTTTGTATAAACCACTTATATAATGTGCACATTATATAAGTGGTTTATACAAAGTTGTATTGTTTCATTTTTCTATAATGGATAACCACAAAGTAATAGCTACATTCAAAAATATTTATTGATTTAGTTTGTATTACGTTAGGACGTAAACTAATATGCACAAGGTAACATTTCTTTTTTTAAATTAAAAAAAAAATATACATTTAACATAACGTTCCCTTTCTCAGACATTTCATCATACATCTTTAGTCCTCTATAAATTAGGCAGCTCTGTGATTTTGATTTTTTATATGTGGCAATCTAACTCGTATTTATATTTCTGGTTTCCTAATTATGTACATCTCTATTAAAATCAATTGCATCCTTTAAGTATTTTGGCATTTGGATATTCATAAATTTGTTCCCAAAAATTAATACAGAACCTTTTTTATTTGAATACAATTTAGCTCCTCTCCTTTTTTATTAACCCTTGCATATTTCCGAGTATACATCTCATTGCTCTGTTCTGTATGACTTCTAGCTTCCTCAAATTTCCTCTATTGGTCAATCATGACATCGTACAGCAGTAATTTTATTTATTTTTATTTTATTTGCAAAAACAGTGTAAAAACCAATATCTTGCAAAAGCGGAATAAACATAATAAATACATTTACATTTAAGATACAAATTAAAACTAAGTCATATTTCACGCTTTTTTTTTTTTTTTTTTCATTAACTCCACACAGGAGGCCCTGAGGAAAATAATTTCCCTCAGGGCCTATGTCATCTGGGATGCTGTGTGGAGGGTCTTTTTGAGGAGAGGAAGGAATGAACATTGGTCTTGAAGAGACCCATGTTGTAGGAAGGAGGAAACACAGAGGCCCATGTTGTAGGAAGGAGGAAACACAGAGGTTGTAGGAAGGAGGAAACACACACGCTTAAACTCATTGTAGGAAATGTGGAAAATATCCACATTTCCTGCGAGTGAGTTTATTAATTAACCTAGTGATTCTTCCCAGGGGCATCACCATTGGTAAGTTAGTTATCACCTGGGAAGAATCAAAAGCCAACACAGGCTTCGCGTGAAATTATCCGGGACATAGAATCCTATTTTAGCCAGAATATCTGGTACCGATATAAAACCATTTAGAAGCTTATAAGCTATCAGCAGAATTGCAACATCTCTTCTGGAACTAAGGCTGTAGATACCCAGTATTCCCGTGATAAATGCTGTTGGAAACAGTCATGGGTACTCTCACATAGAGGTATCCTAAAAAATGTTCTCGACCATTAATACATAGACGATGTCCTCTGGCCCCCATATCTGAGATCCACTCTCGAGAATAATACTCACCAAGCCGAAGTAAAGCAGCCTTATAACAGTAAGATTGGTAAATTTCTTTGAATTATGTATGACAAAACCCAACATCTTTACGGCTGATTTACAGATCTTTTCAATATGAGCATGAAATGTTAAGCGAGCATCACACACAATTTATTCCTAGGTCATTGCAAGTAGCCATGTGTTTTAATGATCTGTCTTTCATTTTATAATTAAAATATTTGGTCTTTTGTAACCGCGTAAAGCACACAACTTAAAATTTTTGGAAGTTGAAACCGAGTTTATTATCGAGACTCCAGTCAATAATTGCGTTTATATATTATCCTGGAGTTTTCTAGTCTTTTATCTAAACTGGCCCTTAGTTGTTTCTAAAAGCAATTAGCTGAAATTATCTCTGAAAAATGTTTTCAATATACATTTTTAATCGACTAAATAAATAAACACTCAAAATGATGTCAACTCTCATTCAAGATTCTGTTTTTCACCAAGGCCATAAAAAAGCTTTTTTAAAAAGCATCAGGTAAAAACTAATCTCCGAAAAACACGTGGATTTAAAATAAAGCTGAAATGATGAGAATTCGCGAACTCGGGGTGGGAATGAAATGTGTTTTTGCGGAAATATCCCACGTCATCAGAAAAGGCATAATATAGCCCTCTCGGCATTATGTAACTCCGAAAAAAGTCTGCTTTATTATTGCGGGGCTTGTGTGTTTTCTTTTCATATGACTTTGAGAGACGCACCTGAGCTGGGAAAGCGGGACTCAAAGATCGCGGCGTGACGTTCCTAGTTCATAGCTGGTTGTTCGAACACATATAGTTAGCTGTGACGTGCTGTTATTTAATTTAAGATACATTATTAATTTACTATCCTATATAATCAATTAACGCCTTGCATTGTTGTAATGTTGCACTATATCCTTTTCTGAAAAATTCTCTTTTCAATTTTGATTGTATTAAAACCTAATGGCAGTTACGGTCCATTGATTTATATACAATATTTTTAAAATAATACCCTTTTTAGCGAAGGTTCAAACTGTCTTCCTCACTGGGCTTTCGGGGGCCGAGTACTGGGGAATATATTTTACGTTGGTTCCGATTTGATAAGGTTTTTTTTATATATTTTTTTTATTGATATCTCACACCTATGTCTGTACACTGTAGAGTATCTATAAAATAATGTAATATCGCCACCATTACGGCATCATTGTGAGGATGGTTAAGGTAGTAGGACATGTATAGCGATATCCCCCAGAAATTTCACGAATCTGTTGTTCTCACTTCACTTCCCTTGACCCAAAGTTATTGTCTCTATTTGTTTTGTTTTTTTTTTGGATACTTAGTAAAATGTCGTTACTTTGATATGATATCTAGTGCGTGTACGGACCAGATAAATAATATAACTCGTAAATTAAGAATATTTGATATAATGTTTACTACGTGGTCTAAGGAGAAGAGAGCGTCCTCATCCAAGACATGCCTTTTATACCATAATTCATGTCCAAACAAAGAATCCAAAACATTATTTTTTTGTTCGTATTTAAACATCGATCCACGTTCTTTACACTTGGGACCTTACTAAAAAACGTGTTTTAACACAACTGATAAACAATCATATTAGTTCATGGGAATAGTTATTTAACAGTTTTGTAAAACTTTCAACACTAGTATTAGTAAGAGGGTTATCGTTTAATTCTTACATCTTATCGTATTTCTTACTAATTGTACACCGTTGGTTGATATTTATCCATTTGTATTTTTTATATTCCCATTATTTGTTGAGTAGGATTATAAGCAAAATCAGTCGTTATGAAGATCAGCATACAATGTAGTGTTTTGCCTTAGAGAGTGCAAGAATTTTTTTACCAGTATTTAAGTACGGATTTATTAAATAATTATTTTTTTCTAGATTTTTACATAATTTTTTTTTATATATTTATGCACATTTGGATGTAACGACCTAGTCACTCGAATCATCATTCAGTCCGCTAAAAGATTCCAAACGACTCAATTAATTATATAAGTCGGGTAAGTGCCTCACCAGGCTTCTTCTGGTTGACCTACCCTAGAAAACGTTTCCCTAATATTTGATATTAATTTATTACGGTTGGTGTCGAACCGGCGCACTACCATTCAATTAGAGGCTCGCCTGGAGGCTTCAATAACTAATACCTTCTCATCTTCTCACTCTATTATGTTCCTTAATATGTATTGCCGGGAATAATCAGGTTATTACATTCTTGGGAATAATTGCTACATATATCTGCCCCGCCGGATATCTGTTACTTGAAGGGTTTTGCTTGAGACGTAATAATACTGTTTTCAAATATGATGGTAAGGGTGATTTTAATTGAACCACGCATGGATGGATTTTAATATTGTTTAATATTAGCTTATGAAGCAACTTGAGACTATTGTTTGTGTCGCTGATTGGAATTATAGTTTGTGCCGGTGATTGTACTTAAAGAGAAATAATTATATTGCATTCGAACAGCCAGGCTGGTCTGAAAATTATTGACAAGTATTTCAACCAAACAACGTTCCGCGACAATCAGAAATTGTTCGTTGCTTTTAAAATCAATTTGATTCGACTAAAAGCTTAAATAATATTACCACACTTTGGGCGGAAGGGTAGTTCTATCTTTTACGTCCGTTCTATTTGAATTTCTGGAAAGGCATTGCTGACAAATATTTTTAAACGAATACTAGTTGACCCGGCGAAATTGGTACCACCTCAGAATCAGTACTGCTGTGTTAACTTATTAGCTGATTTAAATAAAGTTTTTTTATTAATTTAAAATTACACAATGAAGCAATAATCAATGTGCAACTGTCCGTGTTACGTTTTTGTTAGTAACAGAGATGGCGTTGCGAACAGATTTATATTTTTTGTGATTTTCTCACTTGTTCACTTACTTACGAAAATAGCGTCTCATTTTATTTACACCTGTAAGAGAGATTTACTATAATTTTTGTATTTTTCTCTGGAGGGATGCAGACATACGTTTACCGTTTGTCTTATTTTCGCCTTTATTATGGCCTTTTCGTCTATAAGAAAGAGGGGCAGCATTATATGTTTCAGAACAACAGCAAAACAAACAGCGCATTGACATTTAACGTTTTTGAATTTTTGGAATTCACGCACTATTCAATATTATATTTATCACAATATTGCTGCAGCTCTTTAAAAAGATGAGAATTCATTCCATTCAAAATGTATTACAAAAATAATTTTCTTCATTTATATTTTTTCCGTGTGTTTTGAAATCTGTCCCATCGTTCTTGAGTTATACACGGTGTAACTAACCCGACTTTGCTATACGTATTAAAAGCGTTTAACCAGCCAGCGGCCAAAAATCCACATTTCGTCGAAAGTTGTTCTTACGATCATACAGAACGGTTACAATGAGAAAGATTAATTATTCTCCGTACCAGCTTTTTAAAATTATAACTCAACATCGATTTTATTTCATTCCAAATTTGCTTTAATTTATACCTACATCCAAAAATGCTGAAATGCGTGATGATAAAACTATTAAAATAATGTATTTTTTGTATTTATTTTTTGATTATTTATCATTTTTCAATAATGAATAAGTTAAATAAGAATGTTAAAAAAATCTGAAATATATTAGTTTGTAAGTGCGCAAATAAATACACAAACGGACCAATTTCCGTCAAGAAACGCATGTACGTGTGTATTTTTTAATGATTTTATTTAAACTAAAATTTAAATTCTAAAACATGCGATACCCAGATAACGTATTGATTTATTTTAAAGCATGATTATATGATTTGAAATGGGTGAGGTATAATACAAAATCTTTTTTGGAAATTTAACAAATCTGCGAACGACCTTATTATACTAAAATGAACGTTTTTTCTCAAAATTTAAAACATGCGAATGCTAGATAAAAGAACAATCTATCGAAATCCATTTATAATTTTTTGTGGAAAAGAGTCAATACGTCTAAAATCGATATAAAAATTACATATTTCTGGTTGTCTGGCAATACCCTCTTAAGATTGCACACCAATCTATTAATAAGCGTTCCAACTATATGTACATGTAAAAAACGTATAAATATATACATAAGTACCATAAATGTATATGTATAAAAGGAAACTTACACTTTGGCACCAGTGATGCGCAAATTGTTTTCTTTTTCTTTGTAATGATTTGTACAAAAGTGAAAACCAGTTTTTTAGTAAAGTAATGAAATACGGATATTTTATACACATAAAACGTCACTTAATGACCCAACAGGCCCTCCATTGATATGCTTGGTGTAACCCTAAGTGACCAGCTCAGGTATGGGGGCTCCATCGAAGCCAGAGTAAAGTTAGCCTTTCAGAAACTGGGCGTACTGTACAGGGCCCGCAGATACTTTAATAGTACACAACTGCTAACCCTGTACAAATCACAAGTGCTCCCCACGGTTGAATTTGGCAGCCACCTCTGGTCTGGAGCTCCAAAATACCTGAAAAATACCCTCGACTCTGTGCAGAAACGGGCGGTCCGTTTAATAGATTCACCCATCTTAACAGACGGATTGCAATCTTTAGAGCACAGGCGTCGGGTGGGAATGCTATCCTTGTTCTACCGGTATTACAATGGAAGATGCTACGAGGAACTAGCATCATTGATACCTTCGGCACCGGTGCATAGTCGGGAAATACGCCAAACGCGTGCCCAACATTTGTACACGGTTAACATTTGTCACATGAGAACGGGTCGTTTCTTCGACTCGTTCTTGTGTTCAACAGCTCGGCTGTGGAATGATTTGCCGGCCTCTGTGTTTCCTCGTTCCTACAACATGGGTCTCTTCAAGACCAATGTTCATTCCTTCCTCTCCTCAAAAAGACCCTCCACACAGCATCCCAGATGACATAGGTGCTGAGGGAAATTATTTTCCTCAGGGCCTCCTGTGCGGAGTTAAAGTAAAAAAAAAAAATACTTAACTATTGTTTATGAAGTCCTATCACAAAGAAAGCTATAATTTTGGACAATTCTTATATTGGATGTATAGTTAGGGTGTGACGATTATTATAGAAAAAAATAATAATTATAAATATTATTTTCGAAGGTTTATCGATTTTAAATAAATTCCATTTTTCCAACGGGTTCCTTGTTGAAGTGCTTACGTTAAAAATTACGTTAAAAAGGAAAAAATAACGTTTTTTTTTTGTTTTATTCAGGAGCATACTATTACAAGGGATCACATCTGACAATTTTTCTATAAGATAGACCTCTGCGATCCTAAGTACTAACGGACAAAGATGATTAAAAATGATTAATACAAAATAAATTATGGAATCGAGAACCCGAGAGAGGATTACCTTAATTAGAAGAGAACGTTTCCGTCGCTCTGGTTTTATTTTATAGGTCGTTTATTAGTTAGGTTTCATGTAATTGCGTCTTATTTTCATTAAAATTATTATAAAAAGATTATCCACAATTCGTTTTGTTATTTTTTTTTAACATTAGCTCCACAGAGGAGGCCCTGAGGAAAACTATTTTCTTTGGGGCCTTTGTCACCTTTGAGGACGCTGTGTGGAGGGTTTTTTAAGGAAGCAAGGAGAGGAAATTGTGGAAAGGAAAAATGTACGAGAGGCGTGGGGTCAGTGTGTCCAGGAGTGGCGGACGAATGAATCCATTCTTCCCAATACGGTGCAAGGCAATGATTCGAGAGAATCCGGCTGGAGAGATCAAAATTCGCCCTTAACTAATCTCTTCCGATCCGGCCTACCACGCAGTAGATGTCCAGACGTATTCGCCGCCAATACCTAGACAAACGTCACTCCATGAACCCGGGAACCCCTGCAACGTAGCGAAGCATTTGGAGTGACCTATGGCAGGGGTATTGGTTGTTCAAAAAATGCTTCGTGGGACGGCCGTACCCATACCCGCCTCCCAAATCGAATAAAATATTTGGATAAAATAATTTTTTTATAAATTCGAATAGATTAATAGTACAAAATCCTTGTAAGTAATTGAAACATATTAATAGAAGACTTCTCATTATTTTGTATCTTAAAATACCCCTCGGCCGCGGCGTGGTTCTTTTCTCCTAAGGCTGTTTTCTTAGTACTCAACACTTAGAAGATGAAATCCAAACTTCTTCCATTAACTATGCCATGCCACAAGCATTTGCTTCATCTCCTAAATTTGTTCCCTCTGTGGAAACATTGCCGAAACTCTACTTTGTTCATTCAACGACTTGAAACTTTGAATTGCAATCCGAAATAGCAATTTAAACAACCGATTGGATATGCATTAGTCTTTTTGGAATAACATTGGAATTGAGCTCCCGTCTCAGATAAATGAATTATCAAGAAATAATAAAATATCTTTTCTACTTCATTTTAAATTAGGAGTACAATGAAATAATATTGAAAATAAATATGTGCTCGTGTAATGAATAGTTAAATAATATACTAGGTTTAGGTTTTTTAAAGACTGACATAAAAAAGTATGTTGTGTGTAAGATAAAAGCTAGTATTTAGGTAGAGGATACTATTAATATTCCATGTGTGTTACAAAACCAACAAAAAAATAATAATATTCTATAAAGTAATCTTGGTATAGAATGTTACAAAATGTTAAACTTCAGATTTTATGTCCGGCTTAAATCTTCCCCACAGGAAAAACTCAACCCTTTCACACACTTTTCCACAAATGATCATCTAGTCAATTCACGCTATGCAATTGCACTATATAAGTAATAAATACAAAATAATACAAGAACAAAATGTCAACCTACAAGAGACCAAATGGGAAAATAATTCACCGTCTCCAGATATTTTCATATCAGAGGGTTCGGCTCGGTGGAACTCCTAATTGGACCTATAAATCCTACTGATCCCTAAATATAAATATTAAAAAAATCTTTTGTAACCCTACATGTATTTAAAATGACTGATTTTTGCATTTTTATGTATAAACTCTTTGACAATTCTAATATGCCTAAATTTTGAATGAGAGAGCTCGGTATAATGCCTGTTAGTAGCCGAAATTACAAATGGTAATATTTTTATAGTCAGAGAATGCCAAATTCTATTTTTTCAGAAACAGATTTTTGTTCATTTAAATAATATATAAATATTTAAATATTAATATTATTTTTGAATATTATTTTTTAATTTTATTTTTTAATTTTATTTTGAATATTTTTTTTTTGAGTTATAAATATTATTTTTTACATTTAGTTTATTGCATTTTTCCGAATGTATAAACATTTTTAATAACGTTTTATATTATCTAAAATCGTGCTCGTATTACACTGCATGAGTACAAAGCGTCACTATACCGCACGGGCCGTCGTCGGTATACAGACTGTAATAGGGGGTTGGTAAAAACACGACAAACATACACGCCAAGCCAAATATAAAAGGCACAGAAATCGACAGAGAGAGAGGCGGCTAGCAGGCGGCAGGCAGACCCGGGCAGGGTCCGTCGCCTAGGCAGATCCGATGAGAAAGAGAGCTTGGACGGTGAAAGCTTGCCTTTTTGTTAATTTAGGCACTTGACCGTGGCCAAGGGATGTACCGTTAGACCCCTAGCCCGAGCCTCTGATTGGTCAAGTCGCTTTCACCGTCGGTAGGTACGGATATGCCCGGAATCTAAGTTCCCACTACCTGCTAGTGCCCATTGTTTATTTTAAAAAGGTTTACATTACATACAGAATACAAATGACATATGAAATACAAACAAATATTGTACATTAAAATAATTTAAACATGTAAAGTTATTCTGGCATAAGCACGTCTGATACACTTCCCCCGGCGAAGAATTCGCCTAGCTATTTGGGAAGACGTGCATAGTGTTGGCGACTCCGATGGCCGCAGATGGTGTTCCTGGAACGCAGGGCGACAGGCCGCGTTGTCGATGGCGCTGGCGTGTAGCGGATGTCTGCTCGGTCGTCGGGTAAGCAGGTAGTCTTGTGAACCGTGCTTTGTCCCGAGGCGCACAAACTCTTCCCCCATCTACACTGTCGGCTGGAGTAGAGATGGGTGGAAGCTTCATCCCTGCATCAGTAGATGTCACCGTCATAATGCGCGTTTCGTTGTCTGAGAAAGCGCCTACAATATGGCCGGGATCTCTGGGGACCGCGGTCTTCGGGACAGCGGCATGGCATGTGTTTTCTCGGGGCCCGCCAAAGGCACGGTGGCGGCCGGCGTAGATTAAGCCAGGGGTCGCTGGTACAGCAATGCCAGACACTTAGGGGGCAGGCGCTGCGGGGCCGCGTACTTCGGGGTAGCGGTCGGCGTTTACCGTCGGATCGGGGTGCACATTATACCTGAGTTGAGTAGGTATAACTTCCCGGGGTTTTCGGACGGGCTGTCCACTGCAGATGTTGACAGGCCGCGACTTGTCGTACGGGGCGGCTAGGCATTCCATTTCTGGGTCGGGGCGTGCATTATACCTCTGCTTGGTAGGTATGTCCCCACATGGTTGACTGGCGGGCTGTATGGGCGCGTGTTGAGTTATCCTATTATATGTAACGGACATAGGGGCCGGAAAGTTCACTAGCGTATTTGATGCGTCAGTCTCTGCGGCCGAGATGTTCATTGGCATGGTCATAGCGTAGGTCCCCGCGGCCGAGATGTTCATCGGCATGGTCGTAGCGTGGGTCCTCGCGGCCGAGATGTTCATCGGCGTGGTTACAGCATGGGCCGAGATGTTCATCGGCGTGGGTACAGTAACCGGGAAAGTCACCGGCGTGGCTGGAGCTTTTGGCAGCGCATCCGGAAAGGTCACCGGCGTGACTGTAGCTTGGGGTACCACATCCGGGAAGATCACCGGCGTGGTTACATGGTCCCTTGTGGCCGCGATGATCATCAGCGTGGTTACAGCATGGGCCGTGATGTTCATCGACGTGGCTACCGCGTGGGCCGAGATGTTCACCGGAATGGCTGGAGCTTTTGGCAGCACATCCGGGAACACCGGCGTGGGTGCAGTAACCGGGAAAGTCACCGGCGTGGCTGGAGCTTTTGGCAGCGCATCCGGAAAGTTCATCGGCGTGGTTAGAATATGGGCCGAGATGGTCACCGGCATGGCTGGAGCTTTTGGCAGCGCATCCGGAAAGGTCCCTGGCGAGGTAAGAATATGGGCCGAGATGGTCACCGGCATGGCTGGAGCTTTTGGCAGCGCATCCGGGAACACCGGCGTGGGTGCAGTAACCGGAAAAGTGACCGGGGTGGCTGGAACTTTTGGCAGCGCATCCGGAAATTTCACCGGCGTGACTGGTGCTTGGAGTACCACATCCGGGAAGATCACCGGCGTGGTTAGAGTATGGGCCGAGATGGTCACCGGCATGGCTGGAGCTTTTGGCAGCGCATCTGGGAACACCGGCGTGGGTGCAGTAACCGGGAAAGTCACCGGGGTGGCTGGAACTTATGGCAGCGCATCCGGAAATTTCAGCGGCGTGACTGGTTGGGCAGGGCTCAGGGCTGCCAATATGTATGCAATCTGCTGGGCGTGCTGAATCTGCATGGCACGCATCTCCCGACGTAATATCCGGATGGTGTCATCAGTTGACGATCCGGACGTGACGTCATCATCGGAGCAGAGAGGTGCGGGATCCGGCTCGAAGGACCACTATATACCGCACGGGCCGTCGTCGGTATACAGACTGTAATAGGGGGATGGTAAAAACACGACAAACGTACACGCCAAGCCAAATATAAAAGGCACAGAAATCGACAGAGAGAGAGGCGGCTAGCAGGCGGCAGGCAGACCCGGGCAGGGTCCGTCGCCTAGGCAGATCCGATGAGAAAGAGAGCTTGGACGGTGAAAGCTTGCCTTTTTGTTAATTTAGGCACTTGACCGTGGCCAAGGGATGTACCGTTAGACCCCTAGCCCGAGCCTCTGATTGGTCAAGTCGCTTTCACCGTCGGTAGGTACGGATATGCCCGGAATCTAAGTTCCCACTACCTGCTAGTGCCCATTGTTTATTTTAAAAAGGTTTACATTACATACAGAATACAAATGACATATGAAATACAAACAAATATTGTACATTAAAATAATTTAAACATGTAAAGTTATTCTGGCATAAGCACGTCTGATACAGTCACTTTAAAAAAAATAAACTGTTTGCTGGTCGCTCGCCAGATGGTCACTCAAAGAACATTATCACAATTAAATTCTTTATAAGTAGGGCTTTTACAATTTGTTTACGAAATTAATATTTTCACCTTTTTCAGTTAACACCGTGTGCCTAGCTCCTAGCTATCTCAGCGATTTAAAGTTAGGAAAAAGGTTCTCAGAATTGGGCCTAAGGGTTAGGGAGGGGGTCGACGTGAAACCGTAAATTTACACCCCATCGGGGGTTGCGTTATCGGGTGGGGTAAATAGGTAGGTGAAGTGGGTGGGTGGGAGAGTCGCTTCAATTAAACTCTCCAAAGGCGCGGAGACGAGAAGGGCAGAGTGTAATTCTGGGGCCGATGTGAAAATTTGAATGGGTAACGATCCCGTCGAAATTACTGATCGGATATCTCTCTGTGGGCATTCTTTCAGACATTTAACAACGCTTGATAAATAATAACAAAGAAGTTTTTTTATGGTGAAATAAGTCTTCACAATTTTCATAGGTTTTTTGTATCATCTCTAAAAGATAATGAACTTATGGGTAGATTTGCATAATAATATTATATTATGCCACACCAGATCGAATGATTTATTCAATACCTACATCACATTATAAATACAAGTATGCCTAAAATTCATAAATAGAACCTGTCTGCAAAACATTTAACACCTTTTTTAACTGTACCTTGAATACGTATAAAATCAAGCTGACTGATTCTATCTCCCAAAAATTGTTGAAACTATTTTTTTTTTATGTGTTTCAGTTTTTTACTGTTTTCATTAATCTTATTGAGACGATGTATAAATGTGAGTGAGGCAAAGAGTGTGTGCCAAGACCGAGTTGTTTGGCGGTCCTTCCTCTCTGCCTACCCCTGCGGGGAAACGGCGTGATGGTTAGTTAGTTAGTTAGTTGGTTATTGTTATGTTTTTCTGTTGATTATTTTTTCTTTTGTTTTTGTTTACGTTTTGACGACCTCCGTAGTCCAGTGGGTAAGAACTCTTGACTCACAATCCGGAGGTCGCGGGTTCGAACCCGTCATGCGCAAATAAATTTTATTTGATTAATTTGTGTTATTTCACAATCAATTCATTTAAAATAATATATAGTATATTTGCGGCATGTTCCAGAGCGGAAGATACTATCAGTATCGCCCTGGTGTAAGACCACCATTCAGAATTGAAACGTTGCTTGAAAAATGGCTTTAGCCGTGTTTGGTGACCAGATCTGAATAGCCAGGTACTTCCCAACCTTCCTCTTCCCCACCTCATTTCCCTCCCCACTACCTTCAGCCTCACAACATACTCACTGGTCGGTCTGTCATGTCTCACTGGCTCCAGACGGGAGCAGTTGAGATTCTTGTGCGGTATTCACTGTAAAAAAAAAAAAAAAATCATAGTAGAATATCGATGAGTACCGAGGTATAATTTATTTATTTATACATTTAGGTAATTAATTGAATCATCCGTTTATCAAAAATTAATATTACATTGTAATCATCTTATAAATAACAGTTTTTTTTTTTCTTAAATACGATAAAATTTAAATTAAATTTACTTACGGTGTTTTTTTTAACTTCGAACTTAGAACGGGGTTGTTAAGAGATGTACTGGATGTACTTTGTTCTACCAAAAATATTTTAAACGACGATACGAAAAAACAAAAACCAAAACCTTTTTAAATTTTTATTCAAAATAATTTCAGGAATCAAAGGTTAAAGTAAGTCAGGTACTTCATAAGCATGCAAATGTCTTTTAGATGCTATGTAAACTTAATTTAATGAACTGACGGATATATCCAAAATAAGTAAAAGCTATGCACATTTCATTCCATGACTGATTTCATTTTAAGAATTTACCTGTTGAAAAAACAAACAACAAAATCGCTGTCACAAATTGATTGACCCGTTTGAAGTGTCACGGTGTCAACGAGGGAAATACGTCAAATGAATAAAATTGTTTTAACCATACTATAATTAAAGCGTTTGAGGTTTGTACCCGTATCATTATTAATATTTCGACTACAACATCGATTGAAAGCTGTCAAACAAACAACTCCAGAACCTTTTTCAACGTGACATTAGCAGAAATTTCATCAAATTAAAATATGTTGAAATGTCGTTCCAATTTTAAGTTTTCCAATTAATAAAAGCTGTACCTACATACTCTGCAAAAGCTTTCATATTAATTCCTGGTAGATGCGAAGACAATAAAAACAAGGAAAATTTATCAATCGTACTGTCGTTTATCTTAAGCGAGTTGTTGATTACTTTTCCTTATACTTTCAATATCTGCAAAAGTTTCCCTTTCAAAAATAGATAAATGTTTTCATTTATTTTTTTTTAAACAGTTAGCTATGTTTTTCAGGTAAATCCCTGACATTCATCCATTTTCATTGAAGTTATTTCATTAACGTTAAGAAAAACTTTAACATTAGGAAATACCTCCAAGTGTGAGCTCGGTATGTGAAAAGAAGAACTTTGGAGATGAAAGCGTGCCTCAGAAAGGTATATTATCAAAACGTTGTAGCGGATTCAACTTGAATTCGGGTTGTTTGATATTTTTTGCCGGATTCGCGGCAGTAATTTCTCCTGCTTCTTTTCAAAGGGAAATATTTCGACGTTTCTAAATTACACTTTTCCCAATTCAAGATGTTATCTCTTAGTATTCAACAAATTCGATTTTGATTTATACGCTTTGATGAAAGGAAAAACTTTCCGAGTGGTGATTTAAAAAGGAAACACATTTTGTGCCATACAAACACGCTCTGTCGTACGTACGTTATGTAATTTATTAGACTTTTGATCATCTATCTGTTTCCCTGAAACACATCATAAATATAGATTGTATGATAATGACTCGAGGTAGACTTAAAATATGCTTAAAAAAATAATTATGATATTGTTCATCAAAAACTAAATATATTTTTTAATTAATTCAATCTCATAAATACATTATGTTATGTCTATTTTTGAAACTGACAATTCATGGTGGAATTCCATTATAATCATCATCATCATCACTCTTGGCTCTACAACCCCTGGTGGGTCTTCCTCCTCAAGAGTCTTCCTCCACTCATCACGGTTTTGTGCCAGCTCTCTCCAGTTTACAATCTCCAAGGTGGATATATCTTTGAGAACGTTGTCGCTCCATCTTAAACTTGGTCTTCCCGGGCTCCTTCGCCCTGTCGGTCTTGAGTTGAGCAGGGACTTTGGGGCTTGATGCTCGGTTATTCTCTGTATAATATATTTATTATATAATTTTTTTATTATGTAATATATTATCATTCCATTATAATATATTATAATGAAAAAAATATAAAACGTATTTCCACTTTAATTTATATGAGCGAAACCGATTTTACCTCATTAAAGCCATCTTCAGACTGGTACAAATTATTCTTAGCCTACCATACATATAGGGGAGGGGTGGTTTACATGGATTTTAAAAAATTGTATTAATTACATTTTTTATATTATTTTTATTCACAAAAAGATACATATATTACAATACATTTTATACAATAATTAATTACATAATATATGTATTTGATTTCCCCCATAAATAATCAGGGCTTGTGTGTATGGGGGGTTACAATTACATTTGTTACCTTAGTCGTCTTTGACTGTCGAATTTCTAATTATGTTGGTTATTCCAGTAAGCTAATTACCTCGGGTTTGTAGCGCACTTCAATATTGTTCGGTGAAAAAACCTTACAAGTAATATGAATTATTAATGACCTAATTTTATTGTTGTGAAATCGTCATTATATTTATGATGATATGAGATTTGGGATACATGTTTGCATTGGAATAGGAATAAAATTAAAATGGTCATTATATAAACGAAATACACATTTTATTTTCGAAATTTGATCGAAAATTACAATGGATACAGAAGCGGGGATAAAACAAATGATTCTGATTTCTTATTAATTACAAAGTTAGTCGACCATCTCTTAATTTTGCAGTTCATTTGGTGGGGTAGTTTATTATCTCTGCAAACCCCAAGGTGAGCGTGTTGACACGTTGTGATGTATGTCGGTACGTGTGTAGGACTAGATTTGAACATAAAAATGTTAATGAAAACGCCTCCATTCCGAGCTTTTTCATTAAAGTAAAACCTTCAGGGGAATAAATAAGAGTGTTTACTGTTTAGCTCACGTCTGAAAATAGATCGATATCCCCGGAGTGAATTTCACGTTTAAGGAACAAACTTACAAGTTCAAACCAAAGAAGTTCCTTTAGGTAGGAGACACAAAAACACAGTCATTAGTATTTAATAAGAATGAGTTTTCAATACACGGACAAAGTGTACCAGCTTATTTAGTGGAGATGAAATGTTTGAACGTTTTTTTAGGAAAGAAGCTTGTCTGATAATAACGAAAATGTCCTCAAAACTCAAGGGGTTACGTATTATATATATATATATATATATATATATGTAGAACAATTTTCTCGGTTTACCCGCGTAACGTAGTCCTTAAAAGGACTTTTTAACTCCTGACGTTTCGGACAGATCACACTGTCCATCTTCAGAGGCCTTATGTCTTGAGTTTTTGTCTCAAACTGATAGCTTTCGCATGTCTGTTCGGTCCAAAAGCTAAAACTAACGTCAGGAGTTAAAAAGTCCTTTTAAGGACTACGTTACGCGGGTAAACCGAGAAAATTGTTCTACATCTTACACCCGTGAAAACCTTAATCATAACATATATATATATATATATATATATATATATATATATATATATATATATATATATATATATATATATAAATTTTATGGTGTTGAATTCGATTACAGTAAGTTCCCTGAAAACAAATGATCCAACCAATAATCTGTCTGTGTTTGAAAATTATTTGCAAGATATTTACCAAAAACTTCCTTTTAGGGATGAAAAAATTTTCTTTTCTAATTGTAGGTTTAATCTATAGATACTCGAATATTTTGCAACTACCGATATATTAGTGGCGCGGGAAATATTTTCGCATTACATTCGATTTCAGATAAATTAGCTATTTTAAATGTATTTCAACATAAAATACTGTTTTTGAAAGCAGATAAGATTTTCAGGAGCATCTATTTTAAACTTTTGTATGCAAATAGAGAACATGGTGTTCTCTCTTTCTTTAATGACGGATCTTTAATTATAATCATTTTCTTTTTAAATCACATATCTCACAGTAATATAAAACGAGATAGCATGAATTTTATAAGTCCGTTTCAGGTTAGAAGAAATATCTCCCGATAGGACTCTATACGTAAGTGTTTTGACATCTGGAAACAATATTTGTCAAAATTGTTCTAGTCCTCTAGTGGTTAAATTCTGTTTTTGTAATAGGTGCCTGCTATTAATCCGTTATGTTCTTTCACTGTTGTAGTCTTAGGATAAAACCGTTTACTGATTTACCAGTTAGTTCTCGGCAATGAATTATTCAACGCATATAAAATATATGAACACATTATCAAGATGTTTGCAATTATTAGTTTACCGCTTGCGCCCAGGTGTGTCTTGTCTTCACTAAGCCCCTTTGTGAGAACTCGAGAGGTCTTCTCATTCTCACCCTCGCCTGCAGGACCAGGAGCTTGCTAAAGTGTTAAGTCCTGAAGAACGGCGTCAGCTGTTTGGGAGCTTTTTGTCCAAAGCTCACAGCTAGTATAGGTACACTGTACGGCGGGGCTTTTGTTACAAGTTTTTAATACGTGCGCGAATTTTGTGTGCATAAGCCGGCATTATTTAACATAAATGTTTGAGCCTCTGTGTGACGGTGCGGTGCCAACGATTTTAATAATTGTTCAAAAGAAATGCACAGAATTAAAGCAAACTTTAAAACCTCTTAAAGCCTTCAAGAACCATTAAGTAAAACGAGAACTAACAATTGATAATAAAATCACAATAAAATTTCATATAACGTAACAGATTTATAAAACTATATTCAACAATTGAGTACGTCAAAACTATTTGCTAAATTTTCTCTAGCCTTTCTAATGCACGTGAGAGAAAAACCACAAAATGATTGAAAAGGTTTTAAGTAGGGCTTATTTTAGAGTTATTATCTAGCCACTGAATACTCGGAGATTTGTATAGATTTGATTAGATACATAAATAATAAGCCAGGATTGGGGTTAATTTTCATAACCAAAGTCAGCGTTTTTATGTGGTACAAAGGTTTTTACCGGCTTATTTTATTTCTATAAATTATATTAATATGGAAATTGTCACTCCTATATTTGAGTATCTCTGTTTTTGATGAAAACTAGAGCGCGTTTCATAAAATAAATGCTTTTACTTTAGAAACACATTTATTGATTGCGTAGTATTTATTATTAAAAAAAAAATCTTCTGCTCAATATTATGAATGGTTGTTGGAATTGTTTGTATAATTGTAAGCTTGCCCTGAGAGAGTTTTATCATAAGGGTAGTAATCTGATGTGGTTTGGCATTCCAGGGCGGGTCATGATTATTCTTCTAGACCGAGCGCCGGAGCCTCCATCCAGAAAGTTGTGCGGTAGGGAATGAATGTGTGTGGTTGATAGATGGCTTTTTGGAGAGGCAGGAATATAACCATTATCTCGCTTTTATATAATTATTTAGATTCAAACTTTCCACCACAGCCAGGGAAGAGAGGAAGAGAAGGTGAAGGAACAAAAATAGTGAGCCAGCTGATAATTTAAATATACAAAATTTAATTTAGAATAAAATATCCCTAAATTTTGCTACACGTTTCCAAGAGCAATCAAAAATTGTAAACATAATTTCAGAAACTGATACGTGCTGAAAAAATGGTTAAGTGAAAAAGTATTTTTGAACTGATCTATTTTTTCCTCCGATTTTCCCGTGTACATTTTTGTGATTCTAGATTAATTTATTATTCTTTCGTCTTTTTTAATGCTAAATAATCTATATATATTTATAAAAATCTCGTGTCACGGTGTTTGTGGTCGCACTCTTCCGAAACGAGTCGACCGATTTTTATAATTTTTTTTAAAGTATATATTTGGTAGATATGAGAACAGGTCGTAAAGTATATTTTATACCGCTAGGTGATTAGACTGCCCCTATCCAGAAACAAATTTAAAAAATTTTGACAAATTTTTTTCTTTGTATTTTTTTTTAATTTGGCATCAAAAAATACCTACAACCCCAAGTTTACCCCTCCTGCCCTCACCCTCCCATTTTTTAATCGCGATTTTAGTATTTTTGTGAACAAATTTAATGAAGGAAATTATTTATGTTGTTGAATGATAAATAGCGCTACGTCCGCCTCATTGAACTTTCATTTATTGGTAGAACAACGTTTGCCGAGTCAGCTTGTGAAAATATATGTATGTTTGCAATATATTTTTGAAAATATTGAGTGGATTATTAATAAGAACTCATTGACAACCGCTATACAGCAGTATAACGGGACTTCAATGTAATTGTAATATGAAACATTCAAATAATAATAAAAAACATTAATTTTTTTCGTATTGAATAAAGAATCATGGTTTTGCGAAATCAAAATACATAATTCCCATAAACCTTTTGTTCTTTTACGTGTGCCTAATGAGATCCTATATTCAAATACATAAAGGCTTTCCTCAAAACTCTCCAGTTTCGCCGATTTATAACCTATCTTATATATTTATTTACTCTTATTTTATTTGCCCTATTTAGAACAAATATTAGAAAAAAAATCACCAAATCCTCGGGTATGTGCACAATATACAACAAAATTTTACAGCATTGACATTTTTAGTAATAACCTAAAGAAATATCGATATGAAGTAAGGCGTACGATCGATTATTAATATGAGTATGGAATGTATCAGGAGCATCTCCTTATCAATACTTATAATAATAACAGATTGAGGGTTTATCTTGAATCTGAATCCTACAGAAAGATTTTCGTCAGGAGGTAAAGATTTTTTTCAGCATTTCACGTCGCCTTTGAAGAAACCCTTAAAAAGTATACTTAAATTTATTAATGATCTAAATTATTGTTGTTCGCATAAAACTCTTTTTCAAAATATAACTTCTTTTCACAAGATTTTCATCATTATATATTATAATACGTTCTAAATACAAAGCTCCTAAATAATTTAATGGAATAAATAATGTAATATGAAAGTACGCTCCTATTTAAAACGTGAAAAGTATATTGACCCTTTGATTCGGTTCACGGAACCAGCCCTTAATATATCTCTCACGTGTTCGTTCGTAACTTGATTAAATCCTTTTCAACCTCCCCGTGTCCCAGCTGAATAGAATTCATCTCAGGCGAAGGCTTCGTGTGTCGTGCTTACTTTTACAAATAAATTCTGCCCAAGGGCCGGACCCGAGCTCCATCATATCTTTATTGTTTTACTATTCGGGTATTACGGTTATGTATGATGATTATTTATATGCCGATTTTATGGGATTAGATAATATGAAAGTTGTTAGGGCAATGTTTCGGTAAAGTAAATTATCTTTTGCTTTAGTTACGATTGTATTTCAAAACTTCCCATCATACAGGATACGAGATTCAACAGCAATTTTTAAAAGTTTATTATATATTTATTGTTTTATTCATCTTTATTACATTATATTGGTGATGTGCTGTGCCTGTCTTACTAGATACTCCTGTGTTGAGATTAGGCACAACTATAACACGAAGGAACATTTTGAGGTGTATCTTCGGACTGGTTTCAGAAAATGGATTTTGGCGCAGACGTTACAACAATAAGCTGTTTAAAGATCTAAACGTCACAAAATTTATAAAACTTGAAAGACATCGGTGGCTTGATCATGTAGAGAGGATGACCGAGCATCAAGCAGCATAGTCCCTGCTGAACTCAAGACCGACAGGGCGAAGGAGCCTGGGAAGACAAAGATTAAGATGGAGCGACAACGTCCTCAAAGATATATCTATCTAATTATTATAAGCAATAATTATCAGCCTGAAACACTCATCCACATTGAAAAAATCTTCCGAGAAAAAATACATGACGCCAACGGGACTTGAACCCGTGCCCTTCTGATTGCCGGTCAGCTGCTCTCCCAATTGAGCTATGGCGGCTTATCTTATACCCGCCAAATGATTCAATATATACTAGTGTTTCATTCAACAATTACTGCTTCTTATATTTTTTCCACCTGAAAACAACCAACTTTTTTGCGACAGAGACACTGTTAGTATTAAATCCGTCGCTAGGTGGCGTCGAGACAAATTATGTCTTCATTTATTGGGGAAATACTTAAACTTGTCAAATATTAAAAATAAAAATATATCTATCTACCTTGGAGATTCTAAAATGGAGAGAGCTGAGTGGAGGAAGACTATTGGGGAGGCCAAGACCCACCAGGGGTTGTAGAGCCAAGAGTGATTATGATGGTATGATAATATAAGACAATCAGCATCGTACTATTGGAAATATACACTTATAAATTGGTTTTGATAAAATCTTTGATGTTTGATCTATCTTGGTTGATGTTCCAAGACTCGGTATCTGATTTATATTTCAAATAATTTGTGCTGTCGTATATCCGGTGGAAGTGAATAAGTGTAAATATATAGCTTCGTTGAAAGGTTTCTAAAATTTCTTTGGCCAAAGGGTTGAGTAGGAGATTATGCTATTTGGTTCTAGTATTTTGAGCAGTTTAAATATTTATTATATGAATGCTAATACGTTTTTGGAATAAAGTTATTGTCCAAAACTGAGATTCTCTTAAAGATTTCATCCGAACTGATTGGTATCGGTAGCTTTATAATAATTGGTGTAATTATTTTCCGAGCTTTAGAGATCTGATGAATAAAAATATTTTAAAAATTAAAAGGAATAAAACAAAATCTGATTATTTTTATTTTACATCGATTTTTTTTAAACCGTCTGAAAAGGATGCAGATGCAATGTTTTTGCAAGGAGCGCTCCAGGCCATATGTGAAATATGCCAGTTTTTCGACTGATATTAATGTTGGTAAGAAAGTGTTATATCCATTTTTTTAATTTAAAAGAATTTATTTGGACATTCATCTTTCCATTTAGACATTAGCGCTGTCCCATGAAAAAACATAAGATATTTTAATTGTTATTGTTAACTTTAAAGTTCATTAGTGATACAGATTTAGATCTGTTAAAAATATAAACAAAAGAATTACGCACTTCAAATATAGAATTTTTATTAAATTAAAATAAAGATGGTATCTGCTTTACCGCTCAATCAGTTTCGTAATAATATTTCACATCACGCCCAAATCATCACAGACAACCGAAATTAGAATATTTGATACATCTTATGTAGTATATTTGGAAGCGCCTCGCTATTTTTTTAATTGTAATGTAAATAATTTGAGTTACATTTATACATATATATTTTACAAAATATTATATTTAAGGTCATCATTGGTTATGTATAGGTACCTTATCCGAAAAGAGGAGCTCTTGTACCTAGTAAGGGAGCCACGATTCTTACGTTAGGTTGTGTGTTATATTATGTTTTGTATAAAATATTTGCTTTAAGTTTTTTTGAAAATTTGTAAAAAAAAAATGTTAATTTAGTTTATCATTCATCATAGTTTAAACCTCTTTACATTTCTAAAAAAGGGTAAAATCCTGTTGAATAAGAATTCTCTGGTAATAAATACGACGAAACTGAAAAACATGCATTTTAACGATTGCTTCCACAAAACAATAACCTCACCCTCGACTAAACTCAGTCAAATACAAGTTTGATCATATTCGGCATCGTTAAAAATCGAGCGTCATTTTCTTGCATGTTGTGTTTGTTTCCGTTCCGGGCTTTTCACATCCTAGTTTACCGATTGAAGTGTATTACGTTTGCAAAAGTTGCCAAAGCATTGCGCTAACAGGAACGTTATACGGCGTTGCCCAAATATACCTACCTTTGGGCACGTGCAAATATTTGCTCACTGAGCAATGTTCCAAAAAGACTCAAATACAAGAGGCGAATTTAATGCTTATAAACCCTGTCTAAAACGACAAGAGTCATCACTCGTATTTTTATACCGTTTTCATCGATTTTTTTAAAAGATGTTCCAACGGTAATATGACTCTTTTTTATTATTTTTTTTTTTTTAAATTCTTTATTAAGCACTCGCTAAACTACCAACGCAGTTTTTCAGCAGGTCAAGTAAAAATATTAATGTAATACAAAAGCGCACATATAACAAGAAACCACAATATATAAAATAGAAACAGAAGAATAACGTTTCAAGTAACTGCTATAAAAATGCATAATAATACAGGCAACATACTCATAGTCATACATAAGATTACAAACAATATCAATGTAAAAAGTCTTGATCTATTAACCTTTTTATTGAGATCGGTCATGCAGTTTGATTTGCTTTGTATCATTGGCATTGGCACAATAAGTGAATGTCCATTGCCCATATTTATTTTTAATTGAAGATAATACTGATAAATCTAAACTAAAGTATGAAAAAGAACAAGAACAGAAAAATAAAAAGCTAACGGTCGCAACTGGGATTTGAACCCCGGATATCACGACAAGCGACAACTCTTATAAGAGATCTCTTATTATTAAGTCATTTATGTCAAATTCAGAATTAACAATATTACCTTCGACTATTTTTCCATATTTTTGGCAGCTTCCCTTTTAAATGATAACAAATGTTTGTAACCTAGATAATGTCTCGGATAAATACATTTTTCCCAATATTTTGACAAAATTACTTAAAAATAAGAGTTCTCAGTGGCTTGATTGGTTAAGGGACTTATTCCGGTAAGACGAGAGATTTTGAGTTCGAAACTGTTGCGACAGTTAGCTCTTCATTTCTGTCTTGTTTTTTTCTTCATATTTTAGTATAGATTTATTAGTATTATATTCTTCTTTTTCAATGATTGTAAAAGTGGATTGAGAACTAATTTAACGATACCTCTAAAATCCAGAGGTTGGTTGAACTCTAATTTAGAGTAGACCCACTAAAGAATTATGCAACACTCACTAGTATAGATTATGATTTATTATAGCGATTTTAAGAAAATAACTTTGTAAATGCCAAAAAACATAAATTGCCTTATGTTCAATTTTATTTTTGAGAGGTTGTATTATATTATTTGTATGTACTAGTGTATAAAAATTATACACCCCCAGCCTTGTAAGCCTGTAAAGAGAAATTGAGATTCTAACTTTGATATTTTTACGAGGCTAAATGAGATTTGAAAAATCCAAAAAAAGGTAAGCCGACGCCTCCGGTTTTAACTCCACTTCGCGTGAAACGAATTGGAAGATTGTTTGAATTTATTTTATTTTGATGAAAAACATTTCGGATGTAATTATTCAAAGAGGCGATCCAAACTGGATTATCCGGCTTTTCTTTTTGAAAAAGAAAAATAATCAATTTTCCAAACAAAAGGAAGAAAATATCTTAATGTGATTAATTAAGTCCTAGTAAACCGACAAAAAGGAACGCATTAAGGAAAATATTGGACTTTCCATGTTGTTTCTTTTTAGCATTACACATATTAAGCAGTAGTTTGACAGGGGATGATGACGGTGATATCGCACAACCAATTATTATATGAATTGGTCTTAACGCGCCTGATTTACTTCTATAAAAAACGCCGTGTGAACGAGAAGGATATCGTCCAACACGAAACGTGTACGTTGTGTCGAGGGGGGAGGGCGAGGAAGCGATTGGATATCCTTGTGTTTTGGAGTTTTACGAACTATTTAATCTATTTTCTGCCTCTTTAAGATACACTTGAAGAGTTTTTATCTCTGTCTACATTTTTTATGCCTTTATCGCTCACTGCATCGGCAAAAATATATTCTAAGCCTCTAAGGTTCTCTTGTTGACACATATTTTTATTTATTTATCAAGTACATACAGTATACACATTTTACATTTCATATAATTTAAAATAACAAAATAGGTATATATGGTACTGCTTGTTTGTAAAATTATCATGTACCAACTGTAGTCAATAATAAACATTAAAACGTTAACATAAAAATGCAGTTATTGATTGCATGCTTATCTACTGTTACTTGTTGACAAAAATTTTGTTTTATGCATCTTTTATATGATAATTGACTTCTGGTGTGGTCGATATTAGAATTTTATTTACCTAAGAACAATTAGAAGAAAATTATTTACTACAATTAAAAAGAAGTTTTTTTGTAAAGTTAATTGTATACCATAACCGAATAACAAGGGATTGGACAGTGAGAAATCTAGCATTTTAATAATATCTGTTAATTTAGTACCAAAATCTTCTCAATTAACGTGATATTTTATGATGTTGTAGTTAGAAATGTTTTCAGAGGCTTTAGAAATACGGGTTGCTAGTTCAGTGGCGTTGAGTCTCCTGTTGCGAGGAAGGGAGATGTTTAGGGAAGTGGAGGCTTCTGCGGTTATTTGGTTAATTCTTGGCGATCTATTTCCGCCAGATGCAGGCTGTGTTGAGCATTGTGGACAGGCACTGCAGGAAATGCTGAGGCTTTGTACCTGCATTACGAGGGCAGGATAAGACCCTACACTATAGGGAGCAAATAGCACTTAGCATTCCAGGATACTCCAGAACTCTACCCTCTAGACTAGACCGCTGGACTGTGTTTGTGTTTATTTGTTGAGACAGTTTGATGTAATTATTCATCCCAACTAAATTCATCCAGTATCATACTTTTAAAAATATTTTTTTCTTTTCCGATTATTTAAAGTTTAGTCTTCAAAAATCGCAAATTCTAAGTCTATAAAATAATTAATTTTCATAAAATTAAAAATTTTACTTTGTGACACCATTTTAATTAATATATTTAGGTATATACTCTTTGAATATTTGGGGGCATTTTAAGCTTTTTCAAAATGTATGTGCGCGTTAATCTTTTTAACTACGCAACGGATTTTCATACGGTTTTCACCAATAGATAGAGTGATTGTAGAGGAATGTTTATATGTATAAAACATGTAAATTTTATTAGAGAAAAGCCGAGAAATTCAAAGAAAACATATTTTTTACGATTTAAAACGGCTGGCGGGCCGTACTATAGTCACTTTTGAAATTCGTTCTACGGAAGAAATTGGAAAATATGTTGTCTTGGAGTAAGTAGGTATTTGATTTTCCCTTTTCAAATATCCAGTGTTGCATTGCAAGCATTGTATAATTAGTGACGAGTTAATTAGTTTATATGTATAATACATGCTTACTATAGTAGAGAAAAGCCGATAAATTCAAATATTCAATTCAGGCAGCGGGCAGCGGGTAGCTGGCAAGCGGATGGTGTGGATTTTATAAAGATTGGTTAATGGCGTTGTGTTTCGTTAGCCACAGCAACGTGTGGCCGGGTCTGCTAGTATATTATAAATTGACGACCTCCGTAGTCTAGGGGTAAGACTCTTGACTCATAATCCGAAGGTCGCGGGATCGAATCCCGGCATGCGCAAATAAATTTTATTTGATTAATTTGTGTTATTTCACAATTAATTTATTTCAAATAATGTATAGTATATTTGCGGCACGTTCCAGAGTGGAAAATATTCTCAGTATCGCCCTGGTGTAAGACCACCATTCAGAATTGAGGGATTTCCCCGCCTTCCTCTCTTCTTCATCTCCTTCCCGCTACCTTCAGCCTCACAACATACCCCGATTGGGGATGACATAGTTTCACTGGCTCCATACGGGAGCAGCTGGGACCCTTGTGAGGTACTCACATTTAAAAAAAAAGTAAATAAAACATCTTCGTTATTCATATTCATTCAATATTCATTCCAGGGAAAAAAAAGAATTTTTTAATTGATACGAATTTCTATACACCAAATTGGGGTATTATTTACTTTTAATATCTTGGCTGTTGAAAACATGGTTTTAGAAGTTTATTTAAAACAAATAACTGCTAGAATAGTGATTCTCGCGGGTTCGGTGGAAGTCAAGAACAGCAGAAATATCACTGATTTACAGTATATATTATTTTTTTTTTTTGTGTGAAAATCATGTTTCCTTGGTTTTGTTCTTTATTCTTTAATGGTATTGTCACTTTGTGCACCTATGTATAAATATATGCCTACGAGTATGTTTTGATTAAGAAGGGTTGGGTGAATGCGCATATGAAACTGGTGGGGGTCAGTACCTCCAACAACTGTACTAGAGTGTTAAAGTTTTACAATTTTCGTTTTCTGTTTCTCGTAATATGATTTAAGTTCAGTTCTCGCGCACATATTGCATGATGAAATTGAAATACAAAGAATATATCTCCCGCACGAGGAGATCGATTTGCAAAAGCAGAAATGTCACCGATATGTTGTTTGCTTATTCACTGATATCCACGATACGTGATATTTTGAAAGAGTTGGTTTTTCATTCCCCGAAGTGGGCGAATGTTCCTTTCTATTTTGAAAATTATTAATATTTATGGTATTGAAACAGTCTTTTCTTTTTAGATGCATAATACTTTTTTTCATAACACATGAAAAAATAAATATTTATACCTAACGAGGAAAGCTTTTAGCAAAGTTGAAAGTTTCGAAATGAACGGCAATATTGTGTTTTCTATTTTATTTATTACAGTCTCTCTTGTGTAGGATGAACGAAGTATGTATGAAGAATGAGTTAATGATGAATGTAAGTAAGAGATAGAACAAAAACAGTATGCAATATTTTCGTTATTTGTTTTAGTGGTGTTATGCCGTGTTGCGTTACCTCCTTCTTTAGCCAACGTTTCAGTGTCCATCATCAGGGCAGATCCGGCAGGCGTGCAATATATTTGTAATTGATGAATACTTGGATCAGTTGGATGAGTTTGTGTATTTGGGAAGTATGTTCAAGAGAGATGGGAAGGCTGATAGAGATATTGAAAGAAGGGTAAATGCAGGTAACTCCGTTAATGGAAGATTAAATGCCGTCTGTGCACAAAAAACTGTCCAAAGAAGCGAAGCTAACAGTCCACATTGGAGTGCTGGTACCTACCATGATGTATAGCAGTGAGGAATAAAACTGGCAGAAGAAGGATGAAAGTAGACTGTATAATGATATCCTTAAGGCGTACGTACGCTAAAAAAATGTATGATCGTATGAGAAATGTGGAGATACGCAAAGAATGGTTGAAGTCGGGGACGCCCGAGTAACACATGGAACGATCAGGTGAATCAGTCGGGCCATGGCAAGAGTCAGTGGAGGTAATCCACCTCTTACCCGCCTTGGTATAAGTAACTGATGGTTACTCCTTCAAGGCTCTCGCAAGATTCTAATTTTTTTTTTAAACGAAGCTACATTTATTTATTTTGAACGAATCTAGACCTCCAGTGTCCATGCATACGTTGTTAGTAAGCAGTATGCAAGTGCTTAACAGGAAAAACAAAATGCAAAAAATAGGTTAGTAAGACAAAGATAAATTAAACAGGGCAAAAGAAAAACTCATTCATGAGGCTCCATGAGGCGACATTGCATCTGTAAAAACCCGCAAGCACCTGCATAAAATAGAGAACATAAGTAATACAATAAATCTCAAATCAATTGGCAAGTACCAACAAAAAATGTGAATGGCTTTCGGTCTGATCATAAACTACACTTAGCTTCCGTGTCCCTTAGCCAACCACTCAGTGAAGCCTCAAAGAATGTTAACTGAATATTTGGGGTAAAATACCCGAAGACTAAAAGAAAATTCAGCGTTGGGTAGTCAGAGGCAGGACAAAGGATAGTCAAGGTCGTCTGATCAAGCCTCAAGCCTGCACATGTCATTGGGGGAGGCGCAGATAGATTTGAGAAGGATCTGCAAAATTAGTAATGTAACTAAAGATGAAGCAGGGACGAGGTCCAGCACACCCCCGTATGGGGATAGGGGGAAAAAAAAAAAATTAAAAAAAAAAAAAAAAAAATTGGAGTTCAGTTCATCCAGTAAAACATTGAAACAGTTAAAGACAAACAAAACAAAACAAGGAACATGGCATAAATTAACAGGTAGTATAGTAATTATTAACAAAACAAATCGCAAGGCAATTATATACATTTTTTTAAAACATAGTGAACAAAATAATATAATAACGCAAATGTAAAATATAACATATAAATCCTAATATATAATAAAATACATGTTAATAAAATAAAAGAAGTAACATATTACAGAAACGCAAAACACATAAATCATAACAATTAAATCCAAACGGTAAATATAAAGGAATCATGAAGAGTGTCCGTGAATTCAGAAGCAAAATACACCTGGTACCTAAGTTGTTTTACAGCTACTCAGCGACTCTAAGAACAGGCCATCTCTCAACCCAAACTTTCGTGAATTTCCTCAGGCACTCAAAGTTCACCTTATTCGAGACGAGATCTGTATTCCAAGCAGGTCTCGTAATAACTTGTAAACCATCAATCATTTCGTCTCGAGCATCCGTCAAAATTTCACAGTGCCACAAAATGTGCTCGGCTGTTTGGTCGGTATCACCACAAGCGCAATTGGGATGGGATGATAGAGCCAGTCTGTGAAGTCTACCTCTAAACTCCCCATGCCCAGAAAGCAATTGGGTGATATGGTGGTCCATTAAAAGATAGGCCCCTTCCATTCTGATTTTAACTGATGGAAAGAAGGAGAAGGTCCATCTTCCCATATTCGATCTATCCCATCTTATCTGCCATTCACTCAGCGTTTTTATTCTCATCATCTTTAGAAGTATGGCAAGAGTCAGAATAATAGAAGGGTATGTATGAGATAATGTATGAATGTGGATGAGGCAAGGAGTGTGTGCCAAGACCGAGTTGTTTGGCGGTCCGCCTACTCTGCCTACCCCTATCCAGGCTTGATGGTTAGTTAGTTATTTATTTATTACATTTGTTTACGAACTTATCCAACAATAACACAGTAAAAAGCATACATAGGTATAATACAAACTGAGAAACAATAGAAAAGAACGGATAGAATGGTATGTACTTACAAATTAATTACACCCGAATAAAGCCATGACAAATTTCACAAAAACATAATCAGTAATATGATTTCTGAACATGGCATTGATGAAATATATGATTCAAGCATTATCATCAAGTTTTTCTAGATTCAGTGGACTACAGGCCTGATGAATGTGAGGCTATGAACAAAAGTGGACATGTATAATTTTAATGTATTCATACATGTATTTTACATACATGTATTTTACATGTATTCTTTTTAATCCAAAGTAACAATATCGTGCAAAATGCATTTTATTTTATTTTAATTAAACGTACACAAGTGTTATCTATCATTGCTTGTCACGTCGATATTAGTTCATACCTAGGCAGATTGTCTGTTCTAAGGAACTAAATGTTCGTGTAAATGCCAAATGAATTTACGCGGTAATAAATGTATTGTTTTTATCAAAACTATTTAATAAGTTTTTACTTTTGTATATAAGAAGAATGGATTTATTTATCAATATGCTTTTTGGGCTTTTACATGGGAATAAATAACTTCCCCGCAATAATATTTTGTTTTCATTTAGTGATGAATCAAAGATGTCCATTGACTCAACATAATTTATTTTTATTTTTTTTATAGTGATACCTCACAAGAGTCTCAGCTGCTCCCGTCTGGAGCCAGTGAGACTATGGCATCCCCAATTGGGGTATGTTGTGAGGCTGAAGATAGTGGGAAGAGGAAGGTGGTGAAGTAGAAATTATTTGCCTCCGTCAGTATTCTGGGCGATGGGGATAAGATAAATTTGGTAGTTATTCACAGAATTGATAATTTTAATTTAATGATGAATCAAAGATGTACACCGAGAATTATTTGCCTCCATTAGTATTCTAGTCGATGGCCGGTAGGAAAATTTGGTAGTTATTCACAGAATTGATGGTAGTCAGATATTTATAACGCCCATGTGGATAGAAGAAGTCGAGGAAATCTCAAAGAAAACATGGCTTGATCAAGTGATACAAATGCTTGAGTTGGGTCATTTTAAGAGTCGGATTAACAGAAAGGTTCGCATGAATGTGGATATAATAAGGAACGTGTGCAGTGACAGAGATACGTGAGGTATCTTCGCACCACCCACCCAGTCTTCCATTGCAGTACGACCGTTTGTTAGCCAGCCAGTTTTTTATCTTCACAAAAAACTAGTTACTTTTATTCCGGTCACATACTTCCACTATTGTACCGCCGCTTAACTGGGGTAAAGTACTCTGGAGTATGAAATCCGAATTAATAATTCATCACTGGACAAGCCGTGGTTTCCTCGTGGCTTTGTTCCATACTCTACCTCTTTCCCTCTCGCCACTAGCTTCGTGCAATCTACATTTATCTGTACAGCATTACAAACGGTTTCAACGTTTCATATTTACACACATGCTTGTGCACTCGAAATAAATCACTAGGTAGATACAATTGATGATTTTTTTAGTATAATGGGTAGGATTTTGTGATGTTTGAGTTATTTACAATCGAACACTATTTGTTATGTGGGGGTACTTCTAATAATAATAAGGTCCTTGATACAAACTGGTTTTTTATGAGTTTACATATTTACAATAATTATACTACCGGTCATACGACCTGTCTATACTGGCTGCTAATTGAATCTAATCGGTAGTCTGGCGAAAACCCGCTCTCGATAGCTACACTACCTACCCGAGTAGGTATCTGCCGGCAATTGATATAATCTTTTTCCCTGCTGGCATCTGTCGGCATTCGATACATCACAGTTATCAATGTGTACCATCTTTAATCTGTTTTGTGTCTGGGTCTTGGCGGCAAATAAGTTTGCTCAACTACTGCATGGCAGGCCGGATCGGGAGAGACGGATCGGTCAATGGCGATATTTTACCTCTCCAGGCGGACTCTTTCGACCCATTGCGCATTGCCAAATGCGAAGGTTTGATAATAAACAAACAAAAAAAATTCGAAATAAATAATATTTCTGAAGATTGTCAAGAAAAGGGGTAAAGTTCGGTTTATGGGCCAAATTCCTAAAAAATAAAACTAGTTATTTTTATACTAATTTGGGGTCGGGGAATCCGAATCTGAAAGAATTAGGCGGCGGCAAGCAATATTAACTGAATTACAGGACTTTAAAAAATTTTATACACATACAGGAAAAAAGCCATTTTGGAAGCATTTTGATTCCTAGAAAATCAAACTAGTTATTTTTATACTAACTATGGGCCGGGGAATCCGAATCTGAAAGAATTAGGCGGCGGCAAGCAATATTAACTTAATTACACGACTTAAAAATTTTCTATACACACACACATGAAAATAATCATTCCGGAAGTATTTTGACACATGTAGTACAAAGATCATAGAAAAACACGATAACATAGATGTTTTTACCACACAAAATTAAGTGTTGCCATTAAGCACTAATATTTATAACGTAAAATAACATGTTTATATTTTAAGTACTTATTTTTTATAATTGATTCTCAAATATTTTAGGAAGGTACACCAACTAGTATTGTGGAGTTTTTATGCCTTGACGCGAGTAGGCGTTATAAAGGGGCACGTTCTTTTGTATCACAAACCATGTTACATAAACCCGGCGTAGCTGCTAAACTACTTGAAAACAGGGATGTTTTTTTGCCGTGACGCGAGCAGGTGGTATAAAGGGGCACAAACCATGTTACACAAACCTAGCGTAGCCGCTAAACTACTCGAAAACAGGGATTTTTTTTTGCCGTGACGCGAGCAGGCGGTATAAAGGGGCACAAACCATGTTACACAAACCTAGCGTAGCCGCTAAACTACTCGAAAACAGGGATGTTTTTTTGCCGTGACGCGAGCAGGCGGTATAAAGGGGCACAAACCATGATTCACAAACCTAGCGTAGCCGCTAAACTACTTGAAAACAGGGATGTTTTTTTGCCGTGACGCGAGCAGGCGGTATAAAGGGGCACAAACCATGTTACACAAACCTAGCGTAGCCGCTAAACTACTTGAAAACAGGGATGTTTTTTTGCCGTGACGCGAGCAGGCGGTATAAAGGGGCACAAACCATGTTACACAAACCTAGCGTAGCCGCTAAACTACTTGAAAACAGGGATTTTTTTTTGCCGTGACGCGAGCAGGCGGTATAAAGGGGCACAAACCATGTTTCACAAACCTAGCGTTAGGTTAGGTTAGGTTAGGTTAGGTTAGGGACGCGAGCAGGCGGTATAAAGGGGCACAAACCATGTTACACAAACCTAACGTTAGGTTAGGTTAGGTTACGCATTTTTAAGACTACGAATTTTCATACTTTTGGTTTAAGAATACGCCGTTGAGATAGTCGTAATTCATCAGGTTAATGTGTTATGTGAAGAATTATCGTGTCGGAAATTATTGATATAGAGATAAATATTTTTGAGAGCTGGTAACACTGCCGGCACATGTTTTTGTATATTTCTTGTTTTTCTATGATCTTTGTACTGCGTGTGTCAAAATACTTCCGAAATGATTATTTTCATGTGTGTGTGTATAGAAAATTTTAACGTCGTTTAATTCAGTTAATATTGCTTGCCGCCGCCTAATTCTTTCAGATTCGGATTCCCCGGCCCATAGTTAGTATAAAAATAACTAGTTTGATTTTCTAGGAATCAAAATGCTTCCAAAATGGCTATTTTCCTGTATGTGTATAAAAATTTTTAAAGTCGTGTAATTCTGTTAATATTGCTTGCAGCCGCCTAATTCTTTCAGATTCGGATTCCCCGACCCCAAATTAGTATAAAAATAACTAGTTTTATTTTTTAGGAATTTCGGCCATAAACCGAACTTATTCCAAGAAAAGCAACCGCAAATGATCAAATTGACCTAGAAAATTCTAAAAACTCTAAAAACAAAATAACTCTATTAGACCAAATATTACTCACCATAAAAGTAAAAAATCGTGTCATAATAAATTTCATGAAATCCCAAGCCTTATTGGAATCATAAAACGATTAAAAGCGTATGAACGCCATCAAAATGAGTAAATTCATCAGATTTTAATTTTATTCAAATTTAAACATTGTCAACAATTTCAATCATTCAAATTAATGACAGAAGGAAATTTTGAAAATAAATTTGCATTCGTTTGTTGATTACGCCGACAGTACCTACTGCAAGCGATAGTAGCATTAATAAACTATTAAACCCCTTATACATATTATATATATACTAGCTGACCCGATAAACGTTGTTCTGCCATATAAATTATTTCTAGTGAATATTTTGGTTGTTAAATAAAAAATAACGAATGTATTGCAAGTGTGTAGCGATGGGATCTATGACAGAAAGAGGAATGGAGCGCTGTAGACGATGACCGTCGATAAAAACAAAAAAAAAACACTAAAGTAGGAAAATTAAATAATGAAAATCAGTATGAATTTCGAAGAGCAATTGAGTGTACGATATTTTTTTATCAGTCCGTCTTTAGCCAACACAAACAAGCTCGATGGTTTGCCCACGCGAGAACATGATGCCGAATGAATATTGAAATGACGCGACGCTTCTCGTGAATGTCTTGCGCATGTATGGATGAAAGTTCGATGAGGCGGACGTAGCGCCATCTGTCATTCAACAACATAAATAATTTCGTTCTGTTTGATATACGAAAGACGGTAAAATTTGTTCATACAAAAATACTAAAATCACGATTAAAAAATGTGAGGGTGGGGGTAGAGGTAAAAATTGGTGTTATATGTATTTTTTGACGCCGAATAAAAAAACAAAAAAAAAAATTGTCGTAAAATTTTTATTTTTTTCCGGATAGGGACACCCTAATCACCTAGCGGTATGAAATATACTTTAAAACCTATTCTCACGCCTACCAAATATACATACAAAATTTCATAAAAATCGGTCAAGCCGTTTCAGAGGAGTGCGACCACAAACACCGTGACACGATATTTTTATTTATAAGATTACTCTTTAAATCGCTTAAATAAAATTTAATTAAATTATGAAGCTTGCGGCGTATTTGTGATTTGAAGACACCCGTGTTTATTTTTAAAAATCCTCCCTCATTCGGCTAATAAATTTTTATGAAAATTCGAAGCTTTTGGGTACCTTTTTGATGAACCCTTTGATGGATTGGGCCCCGTAAAATGCTGATGAACCTGAACGTCAATTGCCTGTGAATCCGCCGTGATTGATTGGGGAAAAATAGTTTTATTACCTTTTTAGGCTACGGATTTAAATTGATTCCTAAAAAATCTTTACGGGCGCATAGAAACACAGTAAAAGATTGGTATGTACTTGAAATGTATAAAAGTCAGTATTCGATATGTGAACAATGTAATAGTTTTGTTATAGAAATGGATTGTGCCTTTGAAATAAGGGATGGATTCAAAACTTCGAATATGGTTTAAGCCAGTCGTTATTTATTTTTGCCGTGTTACGCTATCTCCTTCTTTGGCCATTACAGTGTGATGGTTCAAAATGGGATTAATAATATTAACAATGACGACGGAACTAGACAAAATATTTCTTGGTGTCCGGTAATTGACGGCTACATCAAAACTAATGCAGAAAACAGTTTAAAATCGTAAATCAATACCAGCTCTTAGAGGCTGGCAACGTGGTATCGCATCTACATATATAAACACAAACTTACACTCACCACAATCGATTACTGACTCTGATGATGGACCCTGCAACTCTGCCCGAAACGTTGGCTAAAGAAAGAGACAATTACTATAATTCTTTTGGCCGTGAAAATCGTTGTCTTTTTGGAATAATGGCATACAGAGCTCCAAATTATTAATTTGCAAGGGGATATGGCTGCGATATGGACCGCGAGAATCATCACTTCATAATTTAGCCCTCTTTATTGACCAGGTCTGCAATGTCAGGTAGGTACTTTTCAACATTAAAAAAAAAACTTCATTAATTGCTTTGATAGTTACACAATTTATGGATTTTTCGACAACTATGCTAGGCACATGCTCGTGTTGTGTTTAGCTTCTTACGAAGCGGTCAGAATTATTTTTTTATACCATAAGAAAACTACACACTTTTAAAAATTGTGTTCCGATTCTGTTTTAGATCAGAACTAAAACTGTTATTACGACAGTTCCAACCGTCGCGTCGGACTATCGACCACCTTATATGATAAATAGATAATTAAAAATTAATAAAATTTATGTCTCCAAAACGATGAAATTTTATGACGTTGGAATACCGTAATTTTTATATAGGTTTCATAAATTCAACAATACCTTTTTGTAAGCTATGTGGGCCGGATAAAACATAAATTGCATGTTAGAAAATTCTTAAAAATAAACGCATTTTATCGGAAATCATTTAGCGGCCATGTCGTTATTATTAACGACTGCACAAATAGCAATATTCCATTGGAACGTGATGTGATGAATTGCATTGATCAACAGTGAAAATTAGGAAATATCGTAGCTTCCCACTTTAATTTAAAAAGAAAATATCAATTACTTATAAAACGGACACGTCTACGACATCTATCGGATTAGAGTAAAGTGAATTCATATTTACGGTAGGGATCTATAATTAGACAAGGTGAGACGAGTATTGATGAAAGGATCACAGATGGTATCAACAAATAATCAGAAACAGGGGTTCCCCAATATACTTTAGACCGAGATATATTGACAGCCAATTGAATTGCAGCAAAAGCGATTAAAAACCAATTCAGCCTATCAACGGGAAGAGGGCCGAACCCATTTTTAGAACAAAGGAACGACCTTTGGACTTAGCAATTAGTAATGTGATTAATGAGTTTGACGTTCCCACCAAACCGAGAGGTGAATAAACTCCATGGGAAGAAATAATCTGTTCAGGGACAAAAGAACGATGACCCCAAGAAATGTTATCATTAACCGGTACGTTCCAGGGATCAGAAACCCTAGTTCTCGAACGCATTAAAACATATCAGGTGCGGAAAAAAAGGATACACGTAAACACGATGCAGAAGTTTAAGTGAAAAATTGCAAAGCAAGTGACGAAAACGTATTGTAAGGCGTTAGGGAGATTTCCATCTATAATACGATTGTTTGTGACGACCGGAGATGATCGATTCGAGGGAAAACGTGCTAAAGGAAATGGAAATGTTGAAAAAACAATGGAAAATTATTGTTATCAATTTTAGACGGAGCTAGGATATTACGATGAAAGATTTAGGGAGGAAACGTCAAAAAAATGAGAGTTTTAAAGAATAGGCGAGGGTACATTTCAGATGTCTAGAGCAGTAACAAGTGTTAGAGAAGAAGATAGAGTGCAGTACGGAGGGGAGTGGAAAATGCTGAAAACATTGCGATAGAAAAACTCAGGAAAAGGAGTCATTTTACGTAATTAAAATGGAGGTTATAGAGTAACATAGTACGCGATTGCAGATAAAAAAATGAGGCATTACAATGGTTGTCGATTTCAGATGTATTTTGTTGTGATAAACAAGGAATATTCGAACATGAAAATTGTTTAGATAAGGACGATTAGCCGTTAAAAAGGTAATAAAAATTATCATGGGTCTTATGAAATATTTATATTAAAGAATTCTCATAAAAGTTAACGACACTGAAATAAAAAAGGATTTATTGCCAGGTGGGTACAGGAACTAATGTATACAACTGTCAAGACATATGGTTTATGGGATTTTTCGTAAGAACGGGACAAAATTTGTAAGGCGTTCTCTATGAAGCAATAAAAATGACAGGAATTTAAGGGCCGAAGTGGGGGTATCTCCTATAAAGATGTTAAAAAATGATATATTTATTAATAACAAATAGAAAATGAAATTTTCCAAGAGGCAGCAAACATCAAAAAACGATATGGTTATATCAGGGAAGTACGGGGAAGTGAGGGGAAAGGAGATACGACAGAGAAAAACAAAGGAAATCTTAGATTAACAGTGAATAAAATAAATACGGCTTGAAATATAAAAATCTATAGAGATATGAACAATAGCGTAAGAATAAATAAGGAAATTCATGGAAAGAGTGTCGTGAATAAAAGAAAATTCGAGAAAGAATGGAAAATTCAAATATACGACGTAAATAGAGAAAATTCGGTTTTAAATGGAAAGGTTCATATAGAATACAGAAAAACTCGTGGAAAAATAATAAAATAAAAATGAACAATTTGCGAGAAAGACTTCGACATGAAGATATCTCTGATAGGCGAATTTGGGGACAGATTTGGAACATATGGTAGATGCCGTACGCACGGACATGTTACGGAATAGATGAAAATAGAACTTTAACATTATTAAATTCAAGCTAATTTTGTATGAACAACAGGACAAAGGAAGTTGGGCCATTAAACATGGATCTTACTAAATCCGGATCTTGTAAGTATGGAAGTACGAGACAGAATTTAATGTATCAAACGCAAAACGTACAAAGAGACCGCATTCGACAATAATGGAGAGGTTTCAAGAAATTACGAGTTGATAGTAATTAGATTGGTTTATTATAGGAGATTCAGATACGATCTTTTGGACCTGAGAGGGGTATAAAAGTCTAGACAAATGCCAGTTGAGGAGAGTCTACGGTCGTGGTCGAAAAGTTTGTAACTTCGCGGAACGTGACGAAACGGTGGGTGACTTAAAGTTAAAAAATTCTAAGTGATAATTATTTTGATACTTAGAAAAATTTCACATTCTATTCAGTGATCTACAGGAAAAAATACTTTGCAGTTAGAGTCAGTGAAAAATAAAAATAAAGCCAACGCATTAATTACTTGTGAAAAATAAATGTGCTCGTGATAAATACAATTTGTTTTAGTGGAAAATTCGGATTTTATAATCACTTAATATTGTGGTTTTAAACTTAGAAATTTCGCGTTCAATATTAGTGCAATAAATAACTGAAGTGATGTGATAATTTAGCGTGACGAAGTTATAATTAAATACGTGTGTCCAATCTAAGTGAAAGTGTTCTAACAAATAATAAATATTTAAATTAATTATCTTAAATAATAATAATAAAACAAAATAATATTTTATTAATACATAAAATTTCGGAGGGATAAAAATTTAATTTAACAACAATTTACCATCTCTAAATTAATCGTGAAGTAACTATCATTTAAAGTGTTATCTAACCAACGAGTTTTGAGATAAAATACAGTTTAGAACGATAGAGTTCATACATCATTTTAATTAATTAGATTAAATGAAAAAAAAAAAAAATTGAAGTCAAAAAGATTTAATTAAATTTAGGAAAATAAAAAATTAATTTAGGAAAATCGCAGCAAGGTTACCGTGTATTTCCCGGTCGGAAAAAACCTTGGTAGGGGTAAGTCTTTTCCGTTATAAAATTTTACAGATTCCAAGGAGAAAGCGGAATGGAGCAAACATTGGTATTTGGATTAATTATTTGACCAAGATATTACTCGCTTAATATGTGATATGTAACTATATTAAAATATTATAAGTATAATAAGTATATTTTTTATATTTATATATGTAAGTATATAAACATATATATATGTAATTTTGTTCCCAAGAAAAATTATAATCAAAAAAAAAAAAGAAAAACACTTATATAAAAAGAGGAAAAGGGTATCGATTCCTACCTCTGAATTCATCAATAACTATTAAAAGTAGTTATGTGTGATAAATTTACAAATCAATATTTTATATTTAATGTTATGTATGTATTAATATAATTTCAGAAAATCCAGAGCATTTGAAATAAGTTATGATATTAGAAATTATTTCAATCATAAAATTTATGTATATACATATCAATATTATAAATTATTTATTGAGACAAAGTATATATAAATGAATAAATATGTATACGTAATCGGGTATCAGACTAGACAATTGCGCTAAGTACATCATTATCAAACAAAGAAAATTTTAGAGTCATCTCACACGTCTCCGGAATGTCTAAAGTAAACATACCTCATACGCTTGAATCTAGGTCACGAGGACGTAGAGAATGTTTACAAAGCTCAAATTGTTTACAAAATAATTCGGTCACTGGGGCACTAGTTCGAATACAGTAAAAAGAAAAAAAAAAAAAATGACCTTGATTAGTGGATATCGTACTTAGGTATTAACTTCTAGGAACGGGATAAAATTATTATATTGCGCAATTATTAGGAACAAAAAGGAAAAAAATGACCTTGATTAGTGGATATCGTACTTAGGTATTAACTTCTAGGAACGGGATAAAATTATTATATTGCGCAATTATTAGGAACAAAAAGAAAAAAAAAAATGACCTTGATTAGTGGATATCGTACTTAGGTATTAACTTCTAGGAACGGGATAAAATTATTATATTGCGCAATTATTAGGAACAAAAAGAAAAAAAAATGACCTTGATTAGTGGATATCGTACTTAGGTATTAACTTCTAGGAACGGGATAAAATTATTATATTGCGCAATTATTAGGAACAAAAAGAAAAAAAAATGACCTTGATTAGTGGATATCGTACTTAGGTATTAACTTCTAGGAACGGGATAAAATTATTATATTGCGCAATTATTAGGAACAAAAAGAAAAAAAAAAAATGACCTTGATTAGTGGATATCGTACTTAGGTATTAACTTCTAGGAACGGGATAAAATTATTATATTGCGCAATTATTAGGAACAAAAAGAAAAAAAAAATGACCTTGATTAGTGGATATCGTACTTAGGTATTAACTTCTAGGAACGGGATAAAATTATTATATTGCGCAATAATTAGGAACAAAAGAAAAAAAAAATTAAACACTATTTTTAATTTGAACGTAAAGAGGTATCTACAGACCTAAGCAATTGAAAATTAACAGATTTATTATAGCAGTTCAAAAAGGTGTGTTGAAGATTTACATGAAGCATTTGATAAATCACGGGATAGTTCAAAAAGGTGTATTGAAGGCTTAGATGAAACATTTGATAAATCACGGGATAGCTTAATAAGGGGTAATGAAGGCTTAGATGAAGCAGTTGAAAAATCACGGGATAGCTTAATAAGGGGTAATGAGGATTTACATGATTCAATTGAGAATCACGGGATAGTTCAAAAAGGTGTATTGAAGGCTTAGATGAAACATTTGATAAATCACGGGATAGCTTAATAAGGGGTAATGAAGGCTTAGATGAAGCAGTTGAAAATCACGGGATAGCTTAATAAGGGGTAATGAAGGCTTAGATGAAGCAGTTGAAAAATCACGGGATAGCTTAATAAGGGGTAATGAGGATTTACATGATTCAATTGAGAATCACGGGATAGCAAGAGTTTATCAAAAGTTGAACATTGGAGGGGAGGGAAAGAAAAAAAAAAAAAAAATACAGTTCAACCAACAGAAGGCAGTGTTCGCTTCTGTAACAAGGACCATTAATCAAACCATAGAGATGGCGGATCTCTCAAACAAAACCGTCAACAAAACCAAACAAAAGCTTGGAGTTATGGCGAATCTCCAGAACACATCGCCAGATAAGATCTTAATGTACTAATATTTATTTATATTTCACACTATTCTTACGTATATATTCGGTATCAATCTGAAAATTTCGCAGAATTTGATGGGCGAGATCCGAGCTCGGGATGCGTTGCAAGTAGTTTCGTATTGCGAGTTATAAACCTTCCCAAAACGTATGTTTACATATATATCTTTTTATGTACTGTTCATTGAATGAAACGAACTCACTTACAATTAGTGCTTTAGGCCTGTCGGGTCACTCTCGTCTCATTTCTTGAACGTGGAGGGAGGATTCACGACCCGTAACTCCACACAAACCCGTGAGTATATGATTGCATATAGGACGAAACCGGTTCGCCCTAAGTAAATAGTAAACTTTGGAGGAGTAGGAATTTGGAGGTATCTGGGCTTGGAGGAAGACCTGAAGGCAGTGCATGATGGCGAAAGGAAGGTCAATTGGGACGCGATAACTTAGGTATCAATCAATTGAACCGTGCCAAAAGACTGTGCGAATTTTGGGTTGACTTCTGATCACCCTGCTTACTTGATGGAGGCAGGAGCCAAATTTTGCCAGAAAAAGGGTTATTCTGAGTTCGTCAAATATGCAATTAACTAATTACATTAACCTACTAAATCCATCTTTATATGTACCTTATAGCAGCTGAATCTAAACGTAGGGGCGCCCAGCAGATACGAGATACAATCATAATCAAATTTACTAACATTTAACCATTTGAGTTATATTTAATTATCTGTTCAATTAGTCATGTGTAGTTTCGATTAGTATTGCTTATTCATGAATTCATTAGGATGTAGGGAATCATAATAAACGTCAAAGGGAAGTTAGTTCATTTAGAGAAATTACTTAAGGTTAAATTTGCAAGAGAGAGACCAATACAGTTTGAAATTCAACACTCTGTTTAGAATCAAGAGGGTTACCACAAAATTTAAAGTAATTAAAGTTCTATATCATAAATCAAAAAATTACACAACGTTTGATGGAGTTTAATTACAACCTAAATACGAAAATATTTACGTTCAAAGTCGTAAATAACGTATTTATTAGTTAAGTACATATATCGCTAAAGGTATGTAGTACAAGGGAGCTTTAAGTAGCTTTCTGTAGTTATCAGAGGAAATAAGGGTCCAATTTTATAAAGGCTTGTGTGACGTAGGGGAGGAATTTTCCATCCCTACCACACATATGCAAAGCCTTAAGAATTTAAATATCGTTCAGAGCCAAGAGAAAAGGCGAGAATATTACAACTGTCTTGCCGATGAAAGGAGAGTTAAATAAGTATGAAAAGACGAAACATTACGACTGGTGCCAAGTGCCCAGGAGTAAATAAAATACAGACAAATATAAGAGAGTAGAAAAGACAAACATCACAACTGCACAGCCGTGACAGGAGATCAGAGTTTTACAAGTTGTTTTAGAAAAAAAAAAAAAAACTTTTATTGGTCAATCTATTGCAAAAAACAAAAAAAAAAAAAAATAATAATAATAAGTAGGACGTTATGTTAAATGAAGTGATAATAAAAATAAAATAAAAATCAGAACAGTGCGCCGTTAAATAAACACGAAAAAAATATATAAATAAATAAATCAACAATACATTTAAATATAAAAAAAAGTGTTAACGAATAAACTCTACATGTTTTAAAATAATTTATAAAAGTGTCGATAAAGTTTAAATCAAGTGACCATGAATTTGTTGATTGCTTATGAGATTATAAATATCGTAACAAAGAATGTAGGTCAGATACAAGCGTAAACAGTTTATTCAAGGCAGGCCATAAATTCCTGAATCCAGAATGTTAATGACCGTAATGTAAACAATCTGATACGAGATACCGCGGTGTTTGTAAGCATCGAAAGATTGATAACCTAAGCATCGAAAGTGATAACAAAACATCGAAAAATTTTGAAGTAGGTGACATCGGGGGTAACGCGCATCGCTTTAAGAGATTGTAGAATAAACAAACTCGAAAATGATATCAACACTCGGTTACGGAAAAAATAAACAGACTTTACAGATAAAAACGGGGGAACTTACCTACATAAAGTGACCCTTTGTTTATAGTTAATGTTGTGGGTTTGTATGTGAGGATTATCACATAAAAAGTCATAACATGAAAGATAAGGAACATAAAATAAAAATAACATAAAATATTTGATTGGGGATAGTGTCGAGTTGAGAGCTTTAATATCACAGACGAATGTTTTATAGGTATATACCTATTTAAGGGAACATTTGATCATTCGGACCAAAAAAAGGAGGGGATTTGACGAAATAACATCAAGATAGGTATTGCGAACTCTAAACAGATTTTGCGAAAATATCGTAGGTATTGCGGAACTTGAAGGAATGGTTGGCATTCTAAACAATGAGTAATTATTGGTTGAACGAAAATCACGGGATATTCATTAACATTGGAGTAACAATATTCATTCCGTTTTTTTTGCAATTACCTACATTTAATTGAAATGAAGAGTGATGGTAGAGTTGATCTAATTTGGGTTACAATCATCATGCAAACAAATATAAATAATTAAAAATATTGTGTTTTATAGGGGGACAGGTTCCAAAAAAAAAAAAAAATAAAATAAATTATAAATATATATAGGTATATTTATAATAAATAGTTGGTATTGAGTTAAATTCATTAAAAATTTTAAACAAAAAATGGCGGAAAAAAGGAAAGTGGATGCGACGGAATTAGAAGCTAAAGAAATACCGTTGGGAGATGAATTACGGGAGATATTTAGACGTTCAAAGAGGTCTAAGTTACGAGTCGAGGATATGATAGAAGTCGTTCAGCCAGAGGGGGAGACCGACACAAAATCGGAGGAACAGGGCGAAAATAAGCGAGAGTGTGAAGAGAGACTCACACATGGTATGTTACAGGAAAAACCCGAGGAAAAGGAACAAGAAAAGTTAACGAAGTAAAAGGAAAAATAAAAAAATAAAATAAAAAATATAGAAAAACGAGAAAATTGAAAAAAAAAAAATAAAATAAGTAAATAAATAGAATAAGGAAGGCAACATAATTTACATAAGGTAATTTAGGAAACTAAAATAGAGATTATAAGGTTGTCGCTTAATAAGATAAAATATAAACATTAACCGGGCGACACTCGGAAAATAAAGAAAATGGTTGGGAAACGTGGAACAAGTAGGCGAGCCCAGGCTTTAGTGACAGCAATCGGGGAAAATGTCACAACCGAGACTTCAACAATAAACATAGGAGATATAACTACAATAATTCAGGCAGCTTTGGCACCGCTCGTCAATAAGATGCAAGAACTCGAGAAACAATTGGAAAGTCCAGCAACAGTGGCGGTGATAGGAGAGGATAGTGCGCCGAAAAGCGTTCTCCAAGTAGTGGAAATGTTACCACAGCAGGAACGACCATCATTCTCCGGTGGAAATCAAAATCCCATTAGTTTCCTAGAAGATTTAAAAGAATACACTAGAAAAGTGAAACGAACGGATCCATTAGTCGTCGTACGGGAAAATTTGAAAGGGGAAGCTAAATCGTGGGCAAAATTGTACAATAAACGATGGGAGACTATGTTAGATTTCGAACGAGATTTTTTAGCTACCTATTGGGGAGACATAAAGAAAAATGAAGTTCGCCGTCGTCTTGCAGAAGGGGTATATGATGCCAAGAAAAATATATCCATGCTCACTCATTTCGCAAACTATTGGGAGCTAGCGAAGGCTTTAAAGATTACTGACACACCGTTGGGCATAGTTGACGAGATTATGAGACATTATCCGAAGGAAATTCAATCGCTATGGTTTTCGGGGCAATCAGGAGATGAGATTGTCGCCGCTGAGTTTCTACGAAAACTAGATACAATGGTATGTACACCAGAAGAACGGAACATGAAGAAGAGGAGTGGGGAGGAATCCAGCAAGAAGGACAAATACCGTGACCGTTACCGCGCCATAAAAAGGAGGATACACGCAATTGAAAGTGTGGGCGAAAACGCTAGTTGCAGCAAGTGCACCGAAGTTAACAGTTCACCAAAAGAAAATTCTACAATAACTACAGCCGGGAAGGAGCTAGTGGTCGCAGCTAACTCGGGAGATAAAAGGAGATTATAGCGCTTTACATTTAGCTAGATATTACACAAGTAATAAGAAACAAAAATCAGGTTTACAATTAGTGGAAATCAACGGATAGAGTGCGAAGTTTACAAATATTTGTAAATGTTAATAAATAAATAAACGATTGAGAAATACAAATAAAAATATGTTAGGATACATTATAATTGGGGAGGGGGAAGAAAGAAAATTACTAAAATATTAGATTATCAGATTGCTTGCGAGGGGCAGATCGTCGTTAAGTCTTTGAGGGTGAGTGGACAAGTTCTTAATAAGCGACAATCATATTCAATTATTGAAATAGAGTAAGGCAAATAAATTCGTTAATTTTGATTTTCTAGTTGAAAAAAAAAAAAAATTGACTTTTTTTTATGTGTTAGTGAGGAAAAAAAAAATGTTAGATAAGTAAGAACACTCAAAAGGAGAGAATTAGAGATATTATATGGCACACAAAAGGGACATTTTGAAAAATAAACAATGCTTAGGAATTTTTTTTGAAATATTGAAATAAGAAAGTTTATCTATAGATATAGGGTAGACATTAAGTATAGAGATAAAAAGGTAACATTTGAATTAAGATATAAATATTTTAGATTTCGAAAAAAAAAAAAAAGGGAAAAGAAAGGAACGCTGAACCAATTTGAGGATAATAAAGAACATTTATAAAAATTTAAATATTAGAGTGGACAACACTTAAGCTAGAACAACTTTGGATGAATTAAGAAATTACAATTAGAAATTAAGAATTATAAAATAAAGTTTAAATAAATAAAGAAAAAAAAAAATGCTGGAAAATTTATATGAAACATGTATACCACTGATTGTCGGATTGGGTGAGGTCGTGCGAAAACCCACATTTCACAAAAAATATTCATACTTACAAAACAAAAACAATTAATTGCACACCAAGAGACCACCCGCTTTTCAGTTGTTCGAAAGGCCGCGAGATTGTAAACAATCTTTACTTAAATCATTGTAAGGGAGGTCTTAGTCCAATTTGGTTGGGGACCACCAAAACACGCGAGTCGAGGGGCGTGTTCCAGCAAAAAGAAATTAATTTTGAATCTATCAAAATTAAAGAAAATTTCATAAAGTAAAATCTACGCGAAAAGAAAATAAAGAATACAATGAGATTCAAATTCAAGATTGTTAACAATCCGAGCAAAAGAGAAGAGGGAGATAGGAAGTAATAGGATGCGGAGAAGAGATAGGGGATAACAAAATGAGGAGGGGGAGATAGGAAGTAATGGGATGCGGAGAAGAGATAGGGGATAACAAAATGAGGAGGGGGAGATAGGAAGTAATAGGATACGAAAAAGAGATAGGGGATAACAGAATGAGGAGGGGGAGATAGGAAGTAATATGACACGGAGTAGAGATAGGGGATAACCAAATGAGGAGGGGAAGATAGCTAGTCTAAATTTGAACACAATTTCGGTGTCTAACGAAAAAAAAAAAAAAAAAAAAAAAAAAAAAAAAAAAAAAAAAAAAAAAAAAAAAAGAAGAGGACATTAAAATAAAATACAACGTTAGCCACAGCAAATTGAGTTCAGAGGAGGGAACTGTGATGAATTGCATTGATCAACAGTGAAAATTAGGAAATATCGTAGCTTCCCACTTTAATTTAAAAAGAAAATATCAATTACTTATAAAACGGACACGTCTACGACATCTATCGGATTAGAGTAAAGTGAATTCATATTTACGGTAGGGATCTATAATTAGACAAGGTGAGACGAGTATTGATGAAAGGATCACAGATGGTATCAACAAATAATCAGAAACAGGGGTTCCCCAATATACTTTAGACCGAGATATATTGACAGCCAATTGAATTGCAGCAAAAGCGATTAAAAACCAATTCAGCCTATCAACGGGAAGAGGGCCGAACCCATTTTTAGAACAAAGGAACGACCTTTGGACTTAGCAATTAGTAATGTGATTAATGAGTTTGACGTTCCCACCAAACCGAGAGGTGAATAAACTCCATGGGAAGAAATAATCTGTTCAGGGACAAAAGAACGATGACCCCAAGAAATGTTATCATTAACCGGTACGTTCCAGGGATCAGAAACCCTAGTTCTCGAACGCATTAAAACATATCAGGTGCGGAAAAAAAGGATACACGTAAACACGATGCAGAAGTTTAAGTGAAAAATTGCAAAGCAAGTGACGAAAACGTATTGTAAGGCGTTAGGGAGATTTCCATCTATAATACGATTGTTTGTGACGACCGGAGATGATCGATTCGAGGGAAAACGTGCTAAAGGAAATGGAAATGTTGAAAAAACAATGGAAAATTATTGTTATCAATTTTAGACGGAGCTAGGATATTACGATGAAAGATTTAGGGAGGAAACGTCAAAAAAATGAGAGTTTTAAAGAATAGGCGAGGGTACATTTCAGATGTCTAGAGCAGTAACAAGTGTTAGAGAAGAAGATAGAGTGCAGTACGGAGGGGAGTGGAAAATGCTGAAAACATTGCGATAGAAAAACTCAGGAAAAGGAGTCATTTTACGTAATTAAAATGGAGGTTATAGAGTAACATAGTACGCGATTGCAGATAAAAAAATGAGGCATTACAATGGTTGTCGATTTCAGATGTATTTTGTTGTGATAAACAAGGAATATTCGAACATGAAAATTGTTTAGATAAGGACGATTAGCCGTTAAAAAGGTAATAAAAATTATCATGGGTCTTATGAAATATTTATATTAAAGAATTCTCATAAAAGTTAACGACACTGAAATAAAAAAGGATTTATTGCCAGGTGGGTACAGGAACTAATGTATACAACTGTCAAGACATATGGTTTATGGGATTTTTCGTAAGAACGGGACAAAATTTGTAAGGCGTTCTCTATGAAGCAATAAAAATGACAGGAATTTAAGGGCCGAAGTGGGGGTATCTCCTATAAAGATGTTAAAAAATGATATATTTATTAATAACAAATAGAAAATGAAATTTTCCAAGAGGCAGCAAACATCAAAAAACGATATGGTTATATCAGGGAAGTACGGGGAAGTGAGGGGAAAGGAGATACGACAGAGAAAAACAAAGGAAATCTTAGATTAACAGTGAATAAAATAAATACGGCTTGAAATATAAAAATCTATAGAGATATGAACAATAGCGTAAGAATAAATAAGGAAATTCATGGAAAGAGTGTCGTGAATAAAAGAAAATTCGAGAAAGAATGGAAAATTCAAATATACGACGTAAATAGAGAAAATTCGGTTTTAAATGGAAAGGTTCATATAGAATACAGAAAAACTCGTGGAAAAATAATAAAATAAAAATGAACAATTTGCGAGAAAGACTTCGACATGAAGATATCTCTGATAGGCGAATTTGGGGACAGATTTGGAACATATGGTAGATGCCGTACGCACGGACATGTTACGGAATAGATGAAAATAGAACTTTAACATTATTAAATTCAAGCTAATTTTGTATGAACAACAGGACAAAGGAAGTTGGGCCATTAAACATGGATCTTACTAAATCCGGATCTTGTAAGTATGGAAGTACGAGACAGAATTTAATGTATCAAACGCAAAACGTACAAAGAGACCGCATTCGACAATAATGGAGAGGTTTCAAGAAATTACGAGTTGATAGTAATTAGATTGGTTTATTATAGGAGATTCAGATACGATCTTTTGGACCTGAGAGGGGTATAAAAGTCTAGACAAATGCCAGTTGAGGAGAGTCTACGGTCGTGGTCGAAAAGTTTGTAACTTCGCGGAACGTGACGAAACGGTGGGTGACTTAAAGTTAAAAAATTCTAAGTGATAATTATTTTGATACTTAGAAAAATTTCACATTCTATTCAGTGATCTACAGGAAAAAATACTTTGCAGTTAGAGTCAGTGAAAAATAAAAATAAAGCCAACGCATTAATTACTTGTGAAAAATAAAAGTGCTCGTGATAAATACAATTTGTTTTAGTGGAAAATTCGGATTTTATAATCACTTAATATTGTGGTTTTAAACTTAGAAATTTCGCGTTCAATATTAGTGCAATAAATAACTGAAGTGATGTGATAATTTAGCGTGACGAAGTTATAATTAAATACGTGTGTCCAATCTAAGTGAAAGTGTTCTAACAAATAATAAATATTTAAATTAATTATCTTAAATAATAATAATAAAACAAAATAATATTTTATTAATACATAAAATTTCGGAGGGATAAAAATTTAATTTAACAACAATTTACCATCTCTAAATTAATCGTGAAGTAACTATCATTTAAAGTGTTATCTAACCAACGAGTTTTGAGATAAAATACAGTTTAGAACGATAGAGTTCATACATCATTTTAATTAATTAGATTAAATGAAAAAAAAAAAAAATTGAAGTCAAAAAGATTTAATTAAATTTAGGAAAATAAAAAATTAATTTAGGAAAATCGCAGCAAGGTTACCGTGTATTTCCCGGTCGGAAAAAACCTTGGTAGGGGTAAGTCTTTTCCGTTATAAAATTTTACAGATTCCAAGGAGAAAGCGGAATGGAGCAAACATTGGTATTTGGATTAATTATTTGACCAAGATATTACTCGCTTAATATGTGATATGTAACTATATTAAAATATTATAAGTATAATAAGTATATTTTTTATATTTATATATGTAAGTATATAAACATATATATATGTAATTTTGTTCCCAAGAAAAATTATAATAAAAAAAAAAAAAGAAAAACACTTATATAAAAAGAGGAAAAGGGTATCGATTCCTACCTCTGAATTCATCAATAACTATTAAAAGTAGTTATGTGTGATAAATTTACAAATCAATATTTTATATTTAATGTTATGTATGTATTAATATAATTTCAGAAAATCCAGAGCATTTGAAATAAGTTATGATATTAGAAATTATTTCAATCATAAAATTTATGTATATACATATCAATATTATAAATTATTTATTGAGACAAAGTATATATAAATGAATAAATATGTATACGTAATCGGGTATCAGACTAGACAATTGCGCTAAGTACATCATTATCAAACAAAGAAAATTTTAGAGTCATCTCACACGTCTCCGGAATGTCTAAAGTAAACATACCTCATACGCTTGAATCTAGGTCACGAGGACGTAGAGAATGTTTACAAAGCTCAAATTGTTTACAAAATAATTCGGTCACTGGGGCACTAGTTCGAATACAGTAAAAAGAAAAAAAAAAAAATGACCTTGATTAGTGGATATCGTACTTAGGTATTAACTTCTAGGAACGGGATAAAATTATTATATTGCGCAATTATTAGGAACAAAAAGGAAAAAAATGACCTTGATTAGTGGATATCGTACTTAGGTATTAACTTCTAGGAACGGGATAAAATTATTATATTGCGCAATTATTAGGAACAAAAAGAAAAAAAAAAAATGACCTTGATTAGTGGATATCGTACTTAGGTATTAACTTCTAGGAACGGGATAAAATTATTATATTGCGCAATTATTAGGAACAAAAAGAAAAAAAAATGACCTTGATTAGTGGATATCGTACTTAGGTATTAACTTCTAGGAACGGGATAAAATTATTATATTGCGCAATTATTAGGAACAAAAAGAAAAAAAAATGACCTTGATTAGTGGATATCGTACTTAGGTATTAACTTCTAGGAACGGGATAAAATTATTATATTGCGCAATTATTAGGAACAAAAAGAAAAAAAAAAAATGACCTTGATTAGTGGATATCGTACTTAGGTATTAACTTCTAGGAACGGGATAAAATTATTATATTGCGCAATTATTAGGAACAAAAAGAAAAAAAAAATGACCTTGATTAGTGGATATCGTACTTAGGTATTAACTTCTAGGAACGGGATAAAATTATTATATTGCGCAATAATTAGGAACAAAAGAAAAAAAAAATTAAACACTATTTTTAATTTGAACGTAAAGAGGTATCTACAGACCTAAGCAATTGAAAATTAACAGATTTATTATAGCAGTTCAAAAAGGTGTGTTGAAGATTTACATGAAGCATTTGATAAATCACGGGATAGTTCAAAAAGGTGTATTGAAGGCTTAGATGAAACATTTGATAAATCACGGGATAGCTTAATAAGGGGTAATGAAGGCTTAGATGAAGCAGTTGAAAAATCACGGGATAGCTTAATAAGGGGTAATGAAGGCTTAGATGAAGCATTTGATAAATCACGGGATAGTTCAAAAAGGTGTATTGAAGGCTTAGATGAAACATTTGATAAATCACGGGATAGCTTAATAAGGGGTAATGAAGGCTTAGATGAAGCAGTTGAAAATCACGGGATAGCTTAATAAGGGGTAATGAAGGCTTAGATGAAGCAGTTGAAAAATCACGGGATAGCTTAATAAGGGGTAATGAGGATTTACATGATTCAATTGAGAATCACGGGATAGCAAGAGTTTATCAAAAGTTGAACATTGGAGGGGAGGGAAAGAAAAAAAAAAAAAAATACAGTTCAACCAACAGAAGGCAGTGTTCGCTTCTGTAACAAGGACCATTAATCAAACCATAGAGATGGCGGATCTCTCAAACAAAACCGTCAACAAAACCAAACAAAAGCTTGGAGTTATGGCGAATCTCCAGAACACATCGCCAGATAAGATCTTAATGTACTAATATTTATTTATATTTCACACTATTCTTACGTATATATTCGGTATCAATCTGAAAATTTCGCAGAATTTGATGGGCGAGATCCGAGCTCGGGATGCGTTGCAAGTAGTTTCGTATTGCGAGTTATAAACCTTCCCAAAACGTATGTTTACATATATATCTTTTTATGTACTGTTCATTGAATGAAACGAACTCACTTACAATTAGTGCTTTAGGCCTGTCGGGTCACTCTCGTCTCATTTCTTGAACGTGGAGGGAGGATTCACGACCCGTAACTCCACACAAACCCGTGAGTATATGATTGCATATAGGACGAAACCGGTTCGCCCTAAGTAAATAGTAAACTTTGGAGGAGTAGGAATTTGGAGGTATCTGGGCTTGGAGGAAGACCTGAAGGCAGTGCATGATGGCGAAAGGAAGGTCAATTGGGACGCGATAACTTAGGTATCAATCAATTGAACCGTGCCAAAAGACTGTGCGAATTTTGGGTTGACTTCTGATCACCCTGCTTACTTGATGGAGGCAGGAGCCAAATTTTGCCAGAAAAAGGGTTATTCTGAGTTCGTCAAATATGCAATTAACTAATTACATTAACCTACTAAATCCATCTTTATATGTACCTTATAGCAGCTGAATCTAAACGTAGGGGCGCCCAGCAGATACGAGATACAATCATAATCAAATTTACTAACATTTAACCATTTGAGTTATATTTAATTATCTGTTCAATTAGTCATGTGTAGTTTCGATTAGTATTGCTTATTCATGAATTCATTAGGATGTAGGGAATCATAATAAACGTCAAAGGGAAGTTAGTTCATTTAGAGAAATTACTTAAGGTTAAATTTGCAAGAGAGAGACCAATACAGTTTGAAATTCAACACTCTGTTTAGAATCAAGAGGGTTACCACAAAATTTAAAGTAATTAAAGTTCTATATCATAAATCAAAAAATTACACAACGTTTGATGGAGTTTAATTACAACCTAAATACGAAAATATTTACGTTCAAAGTCGTAAATAACGTATTTATTAGTTAAGTACATATATCGCTAAAGGTATGTAGTACAAGGGAGCTTTAAGTAGCTTTCTGTAGTTATCAGAGGAAATAAGGGTCCAATTTTATAAAGGCTTGTGTGACGTAGGGGAGGAATTTTCCATCCCTACCACACATATGCAAAGCCTTAAGAATTTAAATATCGTTCAGAGCCAAGAGAAAAGGCGAGAATATTACAACTGTCTTGCCGATGAAAGGAGAGTTAAATAAGTATGAAAAGACGAAACATTACGACTGGTGCCAAGTGCCCAGGAGTAAATAAAATACAGACAAATATAAGAGAGTAGAAAAGACAAACATCACAGTGATAACAGTATGGTTGCGTGGTCAAATACATTTGGTGCACGGACAATGGACATGCAGTCATTTTGTATTTTATAATGCCATTAAACTGCATTTTAAGTCTCCTTAATGGATTACGGTACTAACAAATTCAACAAATATTCATATATTTTTCAATAAAACGAAACATTTTATATCAGATATTTATGTTACTGCAAAATTTATGACAAAAATCATTATTTTGTTTTCAGTATCATGGGATCATTCATCATTTTGCATAGTTCCAAATCAACATGAAATCAAAACAGAAAATAATTACAATTAAACACGTTAATTTGCTACAGATCACTTTTATTTTATTCACACTCTACTCCTTCGCCAGGAGAATATTGGAACTAACCTACGATATAGAATATTGATAGACATATACACAATTTTTTTAGTGTTTGAGTGGGAGGTGAGCAGAGGGGAAGGGGTAATTGCGGGATTCCCGGGAAGAATAGAGCGGTTTATTGGAAATATGTTCAGAATAGGACAAATATTATTATTAAAATAATATTAAAAATTATTTTGGTTATTCAAAATACTAGAATTATTATTTATGGATTTTCCCTAAAACTACACTATGGTCACAAAAAGTAAAAATACACCCGGGTCAAAGTAAGTATTTAGGTTTATTTTCACAAATCATTTTTTCATGGTGACTTGATGACTGATGCAAATTTTAAATCTACGCTGTTAAAACTACGCGGCTCGTTCCTCCACATTTCTGTAGGATCTGCTTAGTTCGCTGGCTAATTAGGAAGGAGAAGGATTAAAAAAATCCAATTTATTTATAATACAGGGTTTTAAAAAGCTAACACTTTGTGAAAACAAAACACACAGCTGTAAGAAAATGTTAACTTGGCAAAGGAGAAATCTGCTTGACCATATGGTGATTAGTTCACATAAACGAAGGTAGGTTTTAGCTAAGTACCCAACCAAAGGTTTTCAGAGTTTTTACTATACAGATTACTTTTAACAATACTTTTCAAATATTTTTAATATCGAACATTTGTTAATACATTTCGTCCTATTTCTAACCTTTTTAAGGTTTTCTTTTTACGTATTTAAATATATAGAATCTTCTTTTATCAATGGTAAAATGGATTAAAAATAAATAAGAAAATTTCTAGGTCATAACTGACTAATCTGCCGGATCTGCACTGATGAACGACACTGCAACGCTGTCCAAAACATTGGCTTAAAAAGGAGGTAGCGCAACACGGCATAAAACCTCTTACACAAACAACGAAAAAAGACTAAAAAAACAATTAAAATTCATTTGGGGAAAATCGTTATTCGAAAATTTTCTTTGTTTTATTTCTTAACTATAAAAGAATTACTAAATACTAACCAATGGGTGGGCTTCAGCACGCGTTAAACACCCGGTGAGACTCATTTTACCAAAAATAATGTTTTATGAAAAAAATACTGCTAATGAAACCATCCAATTTAACAATATGGAAAGCAGAAAAATTACTAATTTATCTTTTTGTAACTCATATTGTACCTTAAAACTGAATTTCTTACGATGAGGTCTGAAGGTTTTCGTATATTTTAAATGAATGTTGTTTCTAAATAGCTACTTCAATCCATCATGTATACTTTTCCTATGTAACGAAAGAGAACAAAATAAGTTACAAATTCTCCAAAACAGGGCAATGAGAATAATTCTTCGACGAAACAGATTTTCAAAAATTATTAAAATGTTAAAGGAACTAAATTGGTTGACCGTGAAACAGATGCTGACCTTGAACACGATGGTATTTATCCACAAAATATTGAACAACACGTTACCAAAATACTTCTCAAATAAAATTTTATACAATAAAGACATTCACAGATATAACACAAGGACGTGCAAGGAAATTAGGCTACAAAAAAAGGACAAAGCGAATACGCAGAACAGTCTACTGTACAAGGGAATGAAGTTGTATAACACACTACCAGAAACTTTAAAGTCCACACCAATTCGAAAGTTCAAGATGTATTGTAGGAGCTACATAAAACTTGAAAAAATATAGTGAATATGAAATATTATTATCAATTAGAAATTTGTAAACTTAAATGTACAAATTACTAAAATAAAAGTTATTATTATCATTAAAATAATACACTTTTCAATACGTCATGATTATTAAACCCCTCACTAATTATCGGACGTTCGAAGCGTGTGTCAAAAGTCATCGTTATCTGTTAATACGTGAATGTATTCGTGAAAGCCGTTTCGCTATCAATCCCAGTTCTCGCCTACAGATGGCATGTCTCTCGAGCAGTAATAATATTAAGGTTTCACGGTTTCTTCCGAGTCCCGTGGCTCGGTATTAATTACTCGGAGCGCAGCACGGGGGGTGTTCTTACATCTCCCACGAAACAAAGCGAATATCCTTGTCTGCTAGTTTTCCTGTAATCCTGTGAAAACACAACGAAGTGGGAGATATTCACGGTGTCTTCGGAAAGGTATCGATGTGGCTCTACGGTTCTAAAAACATGAAGGCTTCTATTGTTTCCCAGGGGGTAGTATTATCTGTGATGCGGGGAACAGAAAGCTGTAGGAGTTATGTATGTTTGGATAACGTGAGCTCTTAAGCACTGCTCTGACGATGCAATCTACCAATCTAGCCATGTTGCTTCTGCTCTGTTCTCATTCAACCAGCTCGCCGGATCTTTTATAATAATATTGTCATTTGCTTGAGGCAGACATGTCCAATTTACTAAACTCCGTTCTACGTGGAATGGCCGTGGGTTGTTTCTATTACCTATCGTGAGTGCATTGAAAACAGAACGTTCGTTGGTGATGTAATGAAATATGTTCGTTCAAATGTTGCCCCTTCACCCGGACATTCAATAAATTTTGTCATTGTTGGCAGATATTTTATGGATATCAATCGCACATTTATCGCTCTTCTTATTTTTTTTTTTTAATTTGTTTTTGTTTAACAATTAATCTTTTTTTCATAATCAGCGACTTTCCATTCCTTAAAAATACCCTTTTTTACAAAAGCTGCACACAGAAGGCCCTGAGGAAAATATTTTCCCTGATAAGGTATGATGGGTGGGTAGGAATCTGAGGGTCAGTGGGTTGGGTGGGAGTGACGGACTTATGAATCCACCCCTCGCACTGCGGTGCAAGACGATGCTCCAAAAGACTTCTGCTTGAGAGGTCACAAGGTCTCCCTCAACCAGTTTCTCCCAATCCGGCCTGCCACGCGGCTGGTGGGCAGACACGTCCGCCGCCAAGATCCCGACAAACCTCAACTCATGAACCTGGCACCCTTGCTAAATCATCAAGCGTATATAGCCACTTAGGGTTACCTATGGCAGAGGAGTTAGTTATCCAATAAATGGTTCCTGGGGCGGCGGAACTCGTACCCGCCTTTCAAACCTTCCCGCCCTAGGAAGTATCTCCAATCTTGAGGATCTTCTTCTCTCTTCCTTCAGATCATAATGCAAAATGAAGCGTTGTTTACCCTCACTTCATCGAGCTATCGAAGTTTAGACCTTCCAACTTTGATACTATTAATGCAACCTTTGACATATGTGTAGATACTGTAGACATTCATTTTCTCGATTACAACCAAACAAAAATGTCTTCCTAAGAAAATCTCATTAAATATCTAATCTTACAAGATGTCTAAACTAATATGTATAACACGCCAACACTTTCATTTGTTGAGTGCTGAATAAAGTATTATTTATTTGGTGGTGGAAGACGATCGATCAACAGTGTTGATTAAATAAAAGTCACCCCGTCAGAGCAGACATCACAGACCTAGAAACACCAGATGGCGAAGGCTCTATTTGCTAGGTACATCCGTCATATCCGGGACTGTCACATAACTCCAAAAGTCAGTTTTTTGTTTCTCATTATATCAGGTTCATGTCATTAGTGTGAGTTTGAAAGATTTTTCGTTTGTCTCAGAATGTCGCGAAAAAGAGCAGCGGATTTCACGTTTTAATGAATACAAACGATGTTTTTAACGAAGGCAGCGCAACATCTGTGCCTCGTCACTTATCTTTAAAAAAAATTATATAATGGTGGGTATATTTCTATTTATGCAGTTAGTATTAGAGGACTTATTATTAAGATCAGTATTTGAAATTTTTACTTACATTAAATCATTTAGTTTTCTGATATTGTCAGACTTTTCTTGATCCAGGAATGTGTCTTACCTTAAAAAACCGTATTTTCTTTTTGGAAAACCATGCGAAAAATAATTACACTGCGTACAATTTATAAAGATATCGATAAAACATCGGCATGCCACATTGTCTTTGCTAAAATATTGTATTCTCTTTAGCAAAAAATTATGTAAAATGAGATCCATAACCCATTACGCGTATTTATATTATGGCAAAATAAATAAATCACAGCCCGCCTTGTTTTTTTTATCTCCCAATACTACACTAACTTGAGAAAAGATCGATAGTGTTTTGTGATGTCACACTCACTCGCGTTAGGTTAATATTTATGGTTGATCTAAGGAAGTTTTTAATTTTTCTTTAAAATTATTGTTTGGCGCATTTATCATTTATTTAAACGAAACCTACACGAAATATCTTATTTCAATTTTCTTAACATTAGAAAAGATAGGAGGTACATATACAAAAAAGTTGTGAGGTTATTTAAAGAGTAACTAAACATCTGACATTATTAATATCCCATCTACTGTACGGTTGAAATTTAAGAATACGACTCCGAGTACAACTCTGACGCCGCGCCATATATATATATATTTTTTTTTTACATGAATACCGCACAAGAGTCCCAACTGCTCCCGTCTGGTCACAATGAAACTGTGGCATCCCCAATTGGGGTATGTTGTGAGGTTGAAGGTAGTGGGGAGGGGAATGAGATGGGGAACAGGAAGGTGAGGAGGTGCCTGGCTATTAAGATCTGGTCACCAAACATGGCTAAAGCCATTTCAAGCAATTTTTCAATTCTGAACGGTGGTCTTACACCGGGGCGATACTAAGAGTATCTTCCACTCTGATATAAATATGAAGCCATTTGTGAACGCGAAGTCAGGGATCTCATTACTCTACCAGTTCCGTGCCTCACTGCCACACATCAGGGTAGGTACCAGCACTTCATTGTGGACTGCTAACTTGGTTGTACGAGATTTTCATATATTGTCGGGTTATGTGTAACCCTGGGAATCTTTAAAGAAAAAATATAACATAATACTCGTATAACGTTCTCCAGTAAATCAGATCATACAATTTTTTGTTTTACAAATAAAAAGTGAAAAGGCTATTTATTTCAATTCGTTCCAAATCCAAAAAAATAGCAATATAACCCGCCAAGGCAAAGTCGATTATCTGCAAGGAAGCAGCCTATACGAGTATTTGGGGTGGTAGTATATGATTTCCCTCCCGACAGGCGATTACTCAAGCTGCTGTCATAATTTGTTATTGAAAAGTTATCGGCTACCGGAATGCCTTTGCCAAATTACTTCAGTCATTTCTACACAGCTCACGCGACCTAAATATGTGTCTTGGTAGTAAAAATAAAATTAAACGCGGATTGAATACAATATCTTTAGATCATTTTGACAAAAAAACTAGAGCACTTTACCATCTGTCCCGGCTTACAAGAAAGGTCACATAGAAATCGTTGACTCCCTGACTCTCATAGTGAGAAGTATGATCTTATATAAACGGTATTGGAAAGAAAAAATAACACGATCATTCAGATCTAAAAATTGGGCATAAAATAAATAAAACGTACACGTCCTTCATCTTCATGAAACCAAAGTTTCCAGCCGCAATTTAAAAAAAAGTTTTTAAGATTTTTTTACATGAAACGCCTAAAAACTGAGATGAGAGTATATAATTAATTTGTCTAATAAAATATTTGCTTGCTTTTATTTTTTTTTCGTTGCCAGTATCAGAAGTCTTGGTTAGAAAAAACGTAAGGTGAGCCATTTTTAAAACTTCTTAAAATTTGCATTAAAAAATTTTATGCTTAAAAGCTACATGGTTATTTTAAATGATAAAATTTGAAAGCGTATTTTATCGCCTTTAAAAAAAATCAGTTTTTTTAGTTTTCGGATACGTAATAAAAATATTCCATTTATTTGTATTTTATTGCAAAGCGGAAATATTTTTACCAACTGACAAAATACGCGAGAATTTTGAAGGGCTACAAAATAATAATAATGTAAAGAAACGTTTGTTTAAAAATGTATGAAAGAGATAACTTTGTATAAACGCGATAGCATGATACACGAGTAATATGCAGGGAGATATAATACAATAGTATGTGTGGGTACGCTAAAACTAAAAACTACCGCACAGCTCACTTCGAGAAATTAGAAAATTTCCTGTTTTTCAGCACCTTCACATTATTGAAATAATTTTATTTGAATATTTATGTAAACATAATGAAATCCTCAACATGGAAAATCTTAGCGAGGATAACGTGTATCATTCATTTATTTTAAAGTAACCGCATTTGTTGATTTATTTATTTATTTATTTTGGGAGGCGGGTAAGGGTACCGCCGACCCGGGAAACATTTACTGGATAACCAACACCTCTACCACAGGCCACATTAAGTGGTTTGCTACGTTTGGTGACTTATCGAGGGTGCCCGCGTTCTTGGGGCGAGGGTTTTCCAGCTGCAGGGCAGGCCGGACCGCGTATTTCCAAAACCTATACCGGTTCAGTCGCTTTACATTTTCAATATCAAAATTAAAATATTTAGAAAAAAAATTATTAATTTCTAATATACCCATTGGATAGATTATTTTATCTAGATTTTTAAACAATTTTTGTTTTTGAAAAGTGATAAAAAATTATCAATATAGAGATATATTAACAATACATGGGAATAATATTAAAATTTAAATATTTAGAAATAAAACTATTAATTTCTAATGTACACACCAGAAAGATTATTTTATCTAGATTTTAGAACAATTTTTGTTTTTGCAATGTGATAAAAAATAACCAATATAGAGGTATATTTAAAATGTAAATTGTCGCTACTGCGACTGAATTGGTATAGGTTTTGGAAATACGCGGCCGGACCGGAAGAAACTGGTTGATGGAAACCTTTTGATCTTTCCACCAGGACTCTCTCGGAAAATCGCCTTGCACCGCAATAGGAGTGTTGAATTCATACTACTGAACAAACTGATCCCTAGATTGCTTCCCACCCCTTTCCCTTTTCCTATCAAGAAATTCCTATACTTGCTTTTCCAAAAAGAACCTTCATAAATCGTGTCCAAAGATGACATAGACCATGGGGGGGAATTATCTTCCTCGGGCCTTCTGTACTGAGATAATGTAAAAAATCTAGTTTAACGCTACTTCGTTTTCATCTATAGTGTTTTTCTAATCATTAGCTATAAGGCTTGAAAATGTTCATTTTTCTGTCAAAAGTGAAACAATTATGACTTCTACTGTACAGTGGACCCGCGGTAATCCGGCCCTGGCTAACCCTGTAATCCAACACATCAGGATTAGAATATTATTCAGTTTGTCAAGCAAGATTACAAGAAAAACCGTAGAGAAAAACCGTGAGAGCCATATCTAAGGACCAGTTTATAGAAAAAAACGTTAAAAGAACTCAACATGAAAGATTTGGTTTTTGCTCTTTGTTGTAGGATTAGTATGTCGTAGTAGTATATAGTATGATTCGCAGTTCAAATAGATTCTTTGATTTGTAATTTGTCGGATTACAAGGTACTCTTATTCAAAAAATTCCGGACTTTAGAGGGTTTTAGGCAGTACTCTATAATCCGACATCGCCCTGCAAAACGTTTGTCGAATTACCGCGGGTCCAGTGTAGTGAAATGAATAGAAGAAGAAATAAAATTTCACTAAGAAATACCAAATTAACAATCGCCGGTTCTTTATTATCCACTTTTATGTATAATAATTTCGACATATATGAATTATTGTAAAAGCGAGATAAATATGTCTATTTTCTCTCCAAAAGTGCTTAACCCTACGATATTTATTATTTATTCTGAAAAGTATATATAATACCCTCGGACTCAGATAGTGGAAGTATGATAACGGGACACAATGGAAAATAAATCACATTTCCGTTATTAGAATAACAACACTGAAATAATAAAATCTTAGTCGTATTAATAATACTGTAGTTTATCACGAACCCTAAAACGATAAATTTTAGTTTGTTAGTCGCGTTGAAAGGGTTGACATAAATTATAAAACCGCGCACTTTGTTCTTTCGTTTTAATATTCCCCGTGAAAAATTTGATAGTTTTAAACAATGGGCGTGTTAGTTTATCTGTATGTAGTTTTATCGTGGGTGAGTTAGTTTATAAATATGTACGTCGTTTTGTAGTGGGTGAGTTAGTTTACCTGTATGCAGTTTTATAGTGATGAGTTAGTTTATATGTATATTATGTACGTTTTTAAAAGCTCATCACAGAATTTTATTTTCTTCATTGCCACGAACTTGACTTACTTTTGACACATTTTATTGGTCATAATGATAAAATTATTTATAATATAGAGCGTAACGTCATTTTGAAGTAAAGCTCTTTCTTTCAAGGCAAATTTAAAATATGCAAGTTAATTGTCAAATTCCTTGGAATTGTGATTTAAGTGTTCTGAAACGCATTGACTACAACGGCGATTTAAATGTATGGAAATCTTAATACTGTATATTACCTATATTGAATTTAATACTTTATAGATTGATTTAAAATTATTAATAACGTGATATATAAGTATCAAAATGAATTATTTTTGGAGCAACACAGGTTCTTACACTAAACATTAATCAACATAATTATTTTGCTAATTTACTTAACCAATTCTCTACTATTTTTCAGTGTAAATAAATCATACATTTTCACATCCAAAATAAACTCTTTACTGGTAAAAGATAGCCCACCACTAAAAAATGTCACACAGAACTGAGAAAAAAATAATAGATATGTAATATTATGTATATTATAACAATATATAATTCAAAATAAGCTTTAATGGCAAATTAAAATGCATATAATTTATTAAGTGTACAACCAAAATTATTAATTGGATTTAAAAAAATCTACGCAACATTTTTTTAATATTTAACAATAGCGAATAATACTTTGAAACTATCTCCACACTAGAGAAAAAAAAATCACTCGGGTCGTGTGTCATCTTTGGGGATGTTGTGTGGAGGATCTTTTTAATGAAATGAAAAGGGTATGAGGGGTGGGTAGGACTCCGGGGTCATTGTGTTTAGTAGTGACGAATGTATGAATAAAATGGGTTGAGAGAGTCCAGGTAGAGAGGTCAAAAGATCCCCCCCAAACAGCCTATCCCGATCCGGCCCACCACGCAGCAGGTGGGCATAAACATGCGCCGCCGAGACATAGACAAATCTCATCCCAAGAACCCGGGCACACCTGGCAAGACACCAAAACGTAGCGAACCATTTGGAATGGCCAGTGGCAGGGGTGTTGGTTATCCAATAATTTTTTTCTGGGGTTTCGGTACACATACCCGCCTCCAAAATTGAACCCTGTATATAATGTGAAGAGTAACAAATTTTAGTTCACTGTGATCGATTATCGTATTTATCATTGTAAATTTTCATTTCATCAACTCATTACATCATCATTCCCATCAGAGTAGTGATCATTTTCATACATCACGATGAGTTAAGTTGTGGAAATGACATATTTTATTTCTGCTTTTTGCAGAGGCCGACTACACCCTTGACGACTCCTTTTGGAATGAGGAGAGTCCAGTCGGTAAGTCTATGGGTTTTTTATTAGTAGTATCTAGGATTAAACTAGTAGTAATAGGTGGAACATAGCTCCTACGGAAATGTTTTTTGATGTATGGTATGTAAATCCTATAGTAAAATACCAAATTGACTTGATTATAAATCTGACCTTCTTCGGGAAAAAAATATTGTCCGAAAGAAGTCATGACATAACAATGAATAAACAAAACTCTCACGTCTAATCATTTCTTGAGCTTCTTGATAACGCATTGTACTCTTATTCACTGATCTACTGAGCTAGATTTGAAAAGTGGCACGTCAAATATATTCATGAACCCTTAATTATTATATTTGAACATTGAAAATAAGATTAACAACTCTCTAAGTGAAATGTTAAACAGAAAAATCAGAAAATCATTCGGTCGCGTCTAGGAATTGAACCGAGGACCTTTCCACTTAATTCTACAACGTGCACAGAAACCAGCACAACAAATCACAAATGGGAGTGAATTCGGCCAGGGAATATAAGGAACAGGGCGTTTTGTAAGTGAACAAATAATTCCGCCTTTCTTAATTAATTATACACATTAACCAAACTCGATAAATCAAGTGAAATAACACGCGTGACTTTGTTTTGCACAACAATTGCTGACAGTCAAAATGGGATTCCGTTGTCAAACGTGTTTGACCCTTTGACATTTTTAGGTCACAAAGGCAATTATTGTAATATATTAATGTTATCTCTACCATTTTGTCTCCTAGCTCGCGATGAAGTCTTAAAATTAAACACACAATCACTGTTCCATCCAGGGGAACTGTGGGAAGCATTGTTATGAGGTGAAAGGAAATGATAAGGGAAGGCTGGAAATACCCAGCAATTCAGAAATAGTTACTAAACGAGAACTTCAACTAAAACATCACCTGTTTTGACTAACGTTTGCTGATCTCTTACCAGGGTAATAGTAATTATAGTGTCACCCACTCATCGGGGAAGAGCGAATGGTACTTAAAGAATTTCAGATATTTTCTGCACTTTTTCTGGTTTTGAACACGCGATCTTTGCGTGGGCTCAGAACCACTGCTCTTTCGGACCTACCCGGTAAATAGGTACTCTAATTAGGGTTTCTAAGTAGGTCCTCACATTTTAGCAAAGGGGTATTTCACCATCCTCTTGATAGCTGTCAAAAGCACTGTGTATTTTCGATTTACGATTTATTTATTTATAACGTTCGATGAATAATCAAAATTCAAAAACATCGTGGCTACGGTTCCAGGACAACTCAGAATCAACTCAATTCAACACCGCTTTGAAAATTCGTTAAAAGCTATGAAAAAAATATTTGACAAATAGCCCGTAACCAAACGCAATCTATATTTTAGTAGAGAGCAGTCACTTTGGGGTTTGACATAATAATTGAAATGTTTTCTTTTTCTGTACGTATACCTATATAAGTTCTCAAAATGTATATTTTGATCAATTTAATTTTATACAATGAAGTGTTAAGCAAAACCGGTTGGTATTGAAAAAATTAAATAATTAAATCGTGGTTACTAACAAAGTTATTGTTTTATTTCAACTAACGTAATATATTAAACCAATTTTTTTATATATTTTTTCATCACTTTTAATAACAAAAAGTAGGTGTTGAGTTGAATTTATTCTGTGCTGTCCGGGTGGCTGCATACCGGCTAAGTGAGCCAAGTTTTCTACCTATTATAAATATAACCTGAGATTATTTATCCACTAATTAAAATGGTTAATGAATGTTATGTAACATTTTTATTCGGTGTATTTTATTTTACAATTTCCAAAAAAAAAAATAATATATATTTTTTAAATGTATTTATTTATGATAATGAACAGTTATTTTGACAGCTTATCGAGAGGATGGTGAAATACCCAACTAAAAGTGAACAAAACAAACCACGACGAAACACGTTTAAAAAAATATCAGCTACCAAAAAATATTTAGCTATTTAAAATCCGGGAAAGACAAAAATCTTCCATTCAAAAGTACCGAAGGGTGGCAGAATATTGAAAAGAATTCGGATATTCCCAGAAAAAGGCTTCTTCTGTACTATTACGAGATCAAATAATGCAGGCTTTCTTTGATAGGTACTATTTACATTAAGGGCTTGGAGTCCCTGGAAATTAGCATACAAAGAAATAAAGGGACTCTAAATTCAAGGGGGGAAACCTACGACCTAAATCCCCAAATGCTATTATTAAATACGAAATAACAGCACTCAAAATCCCTGCGCCAGTTAAAATATTCATGTTACCGCCCAAAATTAAGCATGTTTGAAATTATTATTTTCTACAAATTACAAACATTGTGATTTGAAATAACACGCAATTTATATGCATCTTACGTATCTACGGTCCTCATGGTTACGACACTTAAGTTAGGTAATATTCCCTTTAAAGTTGTTTTACGGCTCTCGTAAAGACAGTTTCATTATTATTAATATAAATAAAAGCCCGGCTTTGTGAACGTTTTTCTTTGCAGGCAACTTGAAAAAGGAAACTGGTATTATTACATTGGAGGAAGTGTCAATTTCCTTTGAAACGCGAAATAAATTCTGTACCCAGAGCAAGGTTATGGTCCCATGTCCATTTTACCTACTTTACGGGAGGCCACAAAACAGTACTCAAAAATTGGTTTACTTCTAAATTAATGTTGTAACACAGGAGTCGTATTTACAAAGTGATTTCCATGCCGAAGCCATTTAGAGAAGAGTGTTGTGTAACTTTAATTAGATGTTAGATAGTGAAATTCCGAACGAAATATCCTTGGTTTTTCGTGATATTTAATTTTTTCGGGATTAGATATTATTATAAACGTCTCTTCGTTTTGAACTTAGGAAATATACCAGCGCAGCACCATTGAAAAATCATGGGATATGATTATTGAAGGATTTGTGAAGCTCAACGCATTTATAAGATGCTTCCCTCAAAAACAATTTTTTTTTTCAAAAGAAGCAAACAAATTGTGACTTGACATTTTAAATAAATAAAAACAGTCCTGATGATGGTACGGAGGTACCGAAACCGGTAGACTAAAAAAATAACAATAAAGTGACTTAAAACAAAATATTTTCTTTTTATTTATTTATTGAAAAATTAGAGAGAAGACGATCTTAAATTACCTAATTAAGTATTAATTAATTAATCTTTTAATTGACAACCGTTATTACACAAAATAAATTCAGAATAATTAATTAAAATTAAAAAAAACACCTGCTTTATCGCTTCAATTATTCAATTTTTCACAAAGCTCAATTCAAGAGTACAATTTAAAAAATGACACCAGATTTAATTAAATGAAAATTTGAGTTCATTGAACGTGAAAAATTTCACACAAGAATAACTAACCCACATAATCATATACAACCGAAATAACTGTGTTTGATGATTCATTAAGTGTACTTGAAAGGAACAAATAACTTTTTCAATTAATAATATACTTAGTTTTTACCACTTTTATTGGTTATGAAAACCAACATGTTTCCTGAGCAACGCTCACTTCTTCAGGATTTAATTAATACTAATTATAAATAGTAAACATAGACAATGGTGCCAAAGATCAGAATAGGTAGGGGAAGAAGGGCAATAGGGTTTAATATTGGGTCATTTAAAAACCATTTGTGATTATTAATAATATTCAAATTCGCATTCACACTCTTTCTGATTTCTAAAATTTCTGATTTATCCAAATGAATGCTATTGATATTTCAATGAATTAATTCTTTTCCACTATTGAAATTAAAATTGTGACTAGTTTCCACCAAATGGTTGGCAAACTCCGAGAAACTGTTATTTTTATTTTTTATTTATTTAGTACATGAATTATCGAAAGTAAATATAGCTTTTTTGTGATATTTCACCCTCCATGCTAGGCATGACCCTGTGTTATGGCGGGTGAAGTTTACAGTTACAGCGGATATACATTCATTAGTACCTATAGGTTGAAAATTTTCACTAATTGATACTATGCACACAAATTCTTCCACAATAAGAGAGTTTAAGTAGTTATTTATTTATTTCAAAATCTGTGCCTATTAAAAGTGCGGCGGCTTATCGTAAATTTAATGTAAATCCTACTAATATTATAAAGGCGAAAGTTTGTATGGATGTACGTTACTCTTTCACGTAAAAACTGCTGAATGGATTTAAAAAATTCTTTCACTAATAGAAAGCTACATTATTTGCAAGATCTATGGCTATATATATTAGTAAGCTCTGGCGTTATGAATAATCTCTGGGGTTATGAAATTATTTATCGTACGTTTTCTGTCCCTAACAAAATCGATTTATGGCAAACGTCAGAAAAAAAGCAAACCAATTGTCTCCTTGGAAACGATGTTTTTTTTTTTTTAATTAGGCAATTCACCCTGAAAAGAATGTTTTGTTGGCGTCGTACTTAATAACTATCTCTAAAAATGAATCACCGAAATGTATGTATGCGCATAAACCCGAACGACTGCACCAAATTGGATAATTCTTTTTTTTTTATCGTTATTTTGTATAAAACAACGGTTAAGTTCTGGAATTATGAAATTTGTATAAAAAAATATAATAGGTGGCACGCGAGCAGTTTGAAAACTGAATGTATTGGGAATGAATGTGTGGAATGCGAGAGGTGAGAGGGGAGAGTGTGGAGGGGGGGAGAGGTGGAGGAAGGTGGGGGGAGGTGGATTGGGGAGGGGTATGGGGTGGGGGAGGGGTCGGTGGAGAAGGAGGGGGAGGGGGGTTGATGGATGAGTGGAGTGGGGAGAGGAAAGGTGGAAGGGGGAAGAGTTGGGCAAGGGGTGGGTGGTGGTGGAGGGGGGGAGGGTGGTTGTTGGGGGGAGTGGAGGGGCGGAGGGGTGAGTGGAGGGGGAGGGGGGTTGATGGGGGGAGTGGAGTGGGAAGAGGAAAGGTGGAGGAGGCGGAGTGGGAAACCCCTAATACCATGCGAGCAAAGCCGCGGGAAAAAGGTAGTAAAGATATATTTTGTTTTGCCTGCTCTTAATACTATGCACTCAGATCCTCTATAATAAGAAAATGATATATAGTTAGATTGGGTTATGAGAAGAAGATGAAGAAGTTAGAGAATTATTAGGAAATGAAAAATTTGAGGAGTTGTTAGATATAGATCACACTAATTAATCTTATACATACAATGCCGCTAATTTAGAAAACAGAGATATATTGTGTTTTATTTTATTGTTTAAAGATTTCAAATATTCTCTAATCCTTATTTCGAGGTTTCTGGAAGACTGTATAAAAGAAACCACAATCATTACACTTCAATTTATAGATTCAAGATTATTTCATTTTTGAATCTCTATCTTTATTATTTACAATGTAATTTTTACGTTTGTTATTTGCATAAAATAAAGGAATAATTTCATTTGGTACATTTTTTGTTAAGCAATTAAAATTTTTATTATTAAAATACATAATTTTCCTCCATTTTTGCTCTTCGTGATCCTTTTATACGGGATTTAAGGAAATGATTTGAGGAATTTATTCTTGTATTTTTTATTAAGAATGTTTTCAATTAAATTGGTGTTATATCCATTATTGATCGCAATTTGTTTAATAGTATTGAGTTCTATTGAAAAATTATTGGGAGATGGGGAAAGATATAAATAACTTTTTAATAAGAATTTATTTGAAAAGAAGATCTCTTGACGATAAGATTAAGACATAGTAACCGAGAAGTGTTTTTCGTTTGTCTACTAAGCGGAACGTACGAAAACTTGCATTAAGGCACTTGGACCATAAAGATGATTTATCTCCGACACGTGGTTCGTCCCACAATGAAGGATTTTTATCATTATTAACCTGTCCTTTGTGTAACCCGCTCATTTCCCATCTCGAATTGTGCCACGTGACACGCCACCCACCCTTCCCTGCCACCCTTCACCCTTCACCCTTCACCCTTCACCCTTCACCCTTACCTCTCCGCCACCCGCACCATCGTTTGTCACTCATTCTCTTTTTATTCAATTATAAGATGAACTACGCCATAAGTCTAGGCGGAATACACTGACAGGTTAGTGCCAGGAAATGACGTAAGATGACGACACACATAATATAACTTATTAGGTATATAAGTTATTAGGTGTATAAGTTATTAGGTATATATTTTATTAGGTAAACAAGTTAATTGATATATAAGTTATTAGGTATATAAGTTTTTTTATTGATTAATTTTTAATTTTTTTTTTTTACAAAAAGATATATAAATTACAATTAATTTTATACAATAACTAATAACATTATATATATTCGATTTACCCCCATAAATAAGCAGGGCATGTGTGTATGGGGGGAGTTATTATATTGGTTTAAATTGTTATTTTTTTTTTAAGTTTAAACTTTTGGTGTAATTTTTAAGCTGAGTTTTAAATTTTTTTATATTACTATTTATGTTTCTAACTTTTTCAGGTAGTGAATTAAAAAAATTTACTTCGAGATTTGTATGATTTAACTGTCCTATTGTTTTTTTTTACATTTGGGAGTAGGAAGCATTTATGTTTGTCTAAGATTTCTTTTATTTTTAAAAGGTGCAACTTTATTTTAAATATTATCTTTATAAATTTGTAATGTTGCATTGCAAACGTATAATGCACTTAATTTTCTCACCATTATTTGAATTAGGTATATAAGTTACTAAGTATATAAGTTATTAAGTATATAATTTACTAGGAACAGAAGTTATTAGGCTTATAAGTTATTAGGTAAATAAGTTATTACGTATATAAGTTATAAGTTATATAAGATGATGAAAAATGCAAGTTCAGAATGCAATAAATTGATATAATTGTTATTACATAATAAACCATTTAAGACCATCAAGACTTTATCAAATAATACATCGGATCTCACTATTAACTTTATATGGTTTAAGATTAAACAAATATATTTTAAGTGTGTTATTTTTATTTATTGTTTATAATAACAATTTGGGAGGCGAGTATGGGTACCGCCGCCCCGGGAACCATTTATTGGATAACCAAAACCCCCGTCATAAGTCATCCAAAGTGGTTGGCTACATTTGGTGACTTAGCAGAAGGCCCGAGTTCGTGGGGTAAGGTTTGTCCGGGTCTTGGCGGCAGATGAGTCTGCGTGGTGGGTTGGATCGAGAAAGACTGATTGAGGGAAGCTTTTTGACTTCTCCAGCCGGACTCTCTCAATCCATCGCCCTGCACCGCAATTGGAGGGATGGATTTATACGTCCGTAACTCCTGCACTCATTGACCCTGAGTTTCCTACCCACGCCTCATACCATTTTCGTTCCCAGAACTTTCTCTCCTTCCTTTCCCTTAAAAAAAACCTTCGCACAGCATCCCCAAAGATGACATAGGACCTGAGGGGAATTATTTCCCTCAGAGTCTCCTGTGGAGCTAATGAAAAAAAATATATAAATAAATGTATATTTAAATTCCGTTCAAATTTTATTTTACTAGCAACACCTTTGTTGAGAGCGGGCTCAGTGCCTATAACAAAAGCAATTTATAATAAAAATAGAAATAACAACACAATACGAGGTTTAAAATTAAATACATTCTCAGCATCAGTGGAAATGCATAATATTAAATTGATTTTGATAAAATCTTTTATCAAAATTATTTCAATACTCAGTGTCTGATTTATATTTAAAATAAATTGTATTCTGCCTAATAGCCAGAGGAAGTGCTTTGTATAGGTTTGATGCAAATTATCTAAAAATTCTTTGGCTAAAAGTTGTTTTAACGTGATAGATTATGCCCTTTGGTTATAGTATCTCAAACAATTTGGAATTTTTAAACGCAGTTCTGTATTTGAAGAGCTATGTTAGTATGTTTTTGGCATAAATTTGCCTAATGTCCAATACACACATTCTCCTACATATTTAAAACTGTAAATTCAATATGTCATAATTATCGTCCACCTAAATCGACCAAAAAATCTTAACGATAGTTACTACGTATCAAATAACCTTGTAATAAATTCCATAAATAGCCCCGTTTACTTATTCCTTTACTTTGCGAAAACATTATGAAAACGAATACATTTCAAAATCGAGAAAGAAAATTCTAAACAAATTATTTGGCATAATAAATATCTACATAACCAACATGTGAGAAATAAATAACAAATAAAATATTAGAAATAAAAACATAAACACGTGGATACAAACAGTTAAAGGTTAAATAATACCGCATGAGTAAATTCGTCGCAAGAAACGTAGAAAATATCCACATTTCCTGCAAGGCAGTCGATTAACCTAGTGGTAGTAATTTTTTTCTGCGCCTGGGAAGAATTAAAACCTATGTTGGCGGCCTTGCGTGTAATAATTATCCAATATTTAGAAACCTGTTTTTGCCGGAACGTCTTGTGTTGATAATAAACCGTTCAGAAGCTTATAAGCCATCCGCAGTATTGCGACATCTCTCCTGATTAAGGCTGGAGATACCCAGCATTCCCGAGATATATGCTGTTGGAAACAGTCATGTTTAAAAACCGGACTCTCTCATGTAGAATATCGTAAAAATTTCTTTTGTGTTTTCTCGACCATTAGTACATAACATAGACGACGTCCTCTGGCCCCCATTCTTGAGATCTATTCTCGAGAATTCTACGCTCTAAGCTAACGTAAAGCATCCTAATATCTGCAAGGAAGATCTGTTGAAATTGAATTGAATTGTGTATGATGAAACCCAACATCTTTGTGACTGATTTAAAGATCTTTTCAATATGCGCATGAAATGTTAAGCGAGCGTCATACACAATTCCTTACAAGTCCTTGCAAGTCGCTGTGTGCTTCAGAGAGTAAGTACCTAAAGTATCTTTCATTTTGTAATTAAAATAAATAAAGTGATCTCGTAAAGCAAGTATGTAACACATAACTGAACACGTTTGGAAGTTAAATCCGAGTTTAGTATCAATACTCCGGTCAATAATTGAATTTATTATTTCTTGAAGCTCACTACTACTTATAATGACCCTATTATCAAGAAGCGTTTTATGTCATCAGCGAAAAGTAAAAAAAGTGACGAATAAGACTTTTTTTCCGAATGCGTCATATAAAAATTAAAAACAATAATGTTTCTAAAATGGATCCTTCTGGCATACCAGAGTTTGTAGGGTATGTGCTGGAGCTAAACTCATCGTAGGGCACGAATGTTCCCTTTCGTTCAAAAAGTTACCAAACAGTTTCAATAAGTTTTCAGAAAAAAACCTACTCAAGAGCCTTCGCAAAATTATGGTGTGATGTGTCAACTTTTCATTGTTAGTATTCAAAACGTTATTTTGCAGCGGGGTTTATTTAATTTAAAACATCAGACCACAAACCTATCGACTTTCTACGAATATTAATTTATTTGTTAATTATTCGTCGGTTTGTAGAAACATAATAATATATTATGTAACCGACTGTTTAGAAATGAAGGAGTAATTTGACAGTTAAAACTAAAGTGAGTTGTTCTAGAACATTGGTGGGGATAATTATAATAAAGGAGTACTTTATGTTCATTATCGCCATTATATCAGTATGTAGAATTACAGCTGAGCACGGTTTAGTTTTAACTTTATGCTCGGTCTCAATAAATAACGTTCCTATCAATTTAACGATACGGCCATTAGAGCACCGCGGTTTTTAGCGGAACGTAAAGTAACGCAATGTAGAGTAGTTATTCGGCGTTTTATTTGAAAACCCTTTTCCTAATGTATTTTTATATTGCCTACATTCAGTCTCGCTATAATTTTCTTCGCATCATATCCACATCTCCGTAGCCTAGTTCCTTTAGAAGACAAAGAAGTGGATAGGCCGAGATGACACGGAAAGGAGAAAAAGGTCGCCCAAATAGATTTTTGATAATGTATTTCATATTCCGCAAGGAAAATATGTTTGTCCCCCGCCATAACTTATTCAGTTCTCTCTATGAGTTTATTTCCGGAACAATAAATTATATTCGTGATTAATAGAGTAGAAGCACGTTTTTATTTCTAGATTCTAATACAATATGAGAGATAATGGAATAGTTGTAATCAGAAACATTCGTCTTGGTGAAGAGGAAGTGTTTGGACGTCGATAAACTTGTTTTACGTGAAAAAAATTCTTACGCAGATGACACACAATGACGGTAAATGCCCATTTCGATAAAAATTATAATAAAACAATCATTTATGTTTAGAATAAAGCTGATATGCTATGTTTTGAAAGAGCAAAAACTCTCGGTTAGTTCCATTGTCATGAAATTTATTTATTTATTACATAAGAAACATTTATACAGTAAATAACGTAATAATAATATTTCATAATAACTGTAAATATTAAAATGGGTACAAGTGTTATTATGTCTTGTTTGTCTATATTAGTTCCTAGCTAGGCAGATTGCCCGTTCTAAGGAACCAAATATAAACCCGTTATAAGGAACAAAAAAAACAAAGTGTTTTTTTTTGTAGATTAAATATATACTAAGTTCTTACTGATTGTGGCATTTAATAGTTAAGCATTTAAAATTTTAAGTTTTAAGTGACGTTATTTAATAATTTTTCAGACTCAACCCTACCTAAGCCAATCAACCATTTATTTATTATTGAACCGATGCATGTCATTTTACATATTTTAATATTTAATTCTGGAGGGATTTTATTATATCATTTCGGTCCCAGATATATATATGTCTTTTGGAACTTCGACGTATTGGAAATGTATTTTCCATAAAGTAACTTTTGAACTTAGGAAAAACTGTTTATCTTTAGAACCATTTGTTCATTGAAAAAAATGCTTTAGGAAAAGGAGTGTAAATACTAAGGCGAAACCGGGTGGAGGAAACTTTTTTATTACAAAATTAAACGATAATAATTAAAAGGCGAGTGAAATTTTTTATTCGTTTAAATCATTTTTTACGTGTACGTGAATAACGGTGACTTTGCGAGAAAATCAAAAAGTTTTGCAGGTATTTTTTTGTTGACTCGAGAATGATTTCTTAGTTGACATAATTCTGTTGGCATCTCGATTAAATATGCTGACGAGGGTCCTATACAATTTACGTTCACAAAACGGTTTTCGGAAATGTAAATAAAAATCCAACACAAATCCTTGTTATCATTGTGACCATGCTAGCGCCGTTATTTACAACTTACGCCCTTCCCAGATAAATTCAAATTTATTATTTGCAAATCTGCTGAAATATCTGAATCAACTTAGGAACATATTTCAAACAGGTCGTTAGAATATATTAAATGCCTCCATTAATCCTACGTAATTCCGAATTCAAAATGACTGATCCAAAAACTTAAATCGTGATCAGTGTGGCCAGTAAACAAAATTCGAATTCCGTAGATAAAATGTCAAACGTGTTTCGTAAATAAATAAAATACGATGCCTACGCCTAGAGCCTCCCGGTTGCCAAATGAATGGGATTTTAAAAGCGAGTTTGTGATTGCCGTTTAGAATGTTTACTTATAATTCGTATATTGGTGTTTGCCGATCCGATTGCTTATCTTGTCGTTTCTGATTATCAGCTTGTTATTTTTTTTCCAATTATAATTGGAGTGAGTTTAAAAAAACATTTCATGTTGAATAAAGAAAATGGAAGAGACAAATTAATAAAACGAAATTCTACCATCATTTGAAAAAAGAGAGATGTTTCAAATCGGAAAATAATGAGATAAAAAAATTACTTCTGGATGTAACAATAATAATAATTCTTTATTCCATGATGTGCGGAGGAGAGTGCCATCCCACATGTCACGTATATACTTATTTACGCATTAAAGAAACAAGAATAGAAAAAATAATAATAAAAAATAAATAATCCATTATCATGCAGGGCGTTCTCCAGTAAGCTCGGGCCTAGCGCCCACTCAGTGGCGCTTGGTGCATGAATTAATAAAATTATGACACTCCCGACTTTATACAATTAATTTATGAACTATCCGTCAATTTTGAAAGTAGTTTAGATCATTAAATTATTTAACCCAATAATTTCATTACTAAAATATTGCTCCATTATATATTTGAAATGGACAATTATAAGTTACAGGATAATCCAATCAATGTTACGATATTCGATATGCGCACAATGGATTTACAATAGTAAGTGCAACGTGCGTGTAAGCTGCAATACAGGTGTAAATACTTTTTTTACATTAACTCCACACAGGAGGTCCTAAAAATAATTTCCCTCAGGACCTATGTCATCTTTGAAGATGCTGTGTGGAGGGACATTTTGGTCTAGTCAACAATAGTTTCTTACTAGGCAGTGTCTGCTCTAAAAAACGAATCAACTTTATTCTATCCATGAATGAGCATTTATTTTTCGGCAGCAATGAGCACAGTTTGTTGCTTTCAAGTTTTTTTTTATTACGTGTTGTGTATTTGTATATACTGTGATCATCATTAAAAACATCCTGTGAGCTTCGTCTAAATATATCAAAAATATCCTCTTGCTACGTCACAACTCTAACTTTAGCAAACTTAATTATAACAGGCAATTATTTCATAGCGATTCTCGCTTCCTCAAATCCACTTTGACGTCCCTTTCATGCAAGAAAATACGACGCCTTTGCTTTAATTTATAACATCTTTAATTCACAAACTGCATCGCACTCATCCCAGCTTCGATTGCAGTTCCACATCAAAGGCTTTGCTGCACTTTCAGCGGAACGAGCATTACAAGTAGTTTGTACCACGAGAGCAAGAAAACACCTTTAAACATTTAAATTGCAATGATTTACTTACAGAGAGACCCTTTGGAAACGCCGTCAAAGTGAACACATTCCAACCTTCGCGTTCGGGAGCCGGAACTACATTATGTGTTTTCGGAATCTTGTTTGAAAAGAAAACAATCTTCAACGGCTTTTCACGTAACATTCACGTCTATACCTTTATATATCTTCTTTGAATATTGCTCTTGTCGCCTTCGTGCAATCTACTTTATAAAAACATGTATTATTATTTGATCAAATTGCTTCTTCTGCGAAGTGATCGAAATCTCAAGTTGTCAATCAGTCTTCGATGTTCTTGCGTACCTTTGGAAAAATGATTGATAAATTGATTAAAGAAAAAATGTTCGAAATATTTTTCTCCTAGAAGAGATTTTTAGGAGGGCGATCTCCGCTGAAAGTTTCTTTGTTCTTAACCCAAGGGTCTGGAAATCAAAACCTGATGTTGGCAAATAAAATTATACGATTTCTTTCAAATACACATTAATAATAATAAGTCAGGTACGCTTCATACGTCATATATATTAGTAATGGTTATTATTGTGAAGATAAGTTAATGGGTCCGAGTAGGTCCGAGTGGTTAATTTAAATTATGTGTTGCTGAATATGACGAGGGGAAGTATGATTCTGATTTTAAAATATTTTTTTTATTCAATCAAAAAACATTCCACATTCTTTGCTTCAAAGTAGTTACCTTAGAATGTTAGACGACGCTGGATACGGATTTTTTAGTCTTCACTCAACTTCTTCTTCTTCACTGAACTCAAACACTGGAATCGCCTTCTGCTCATTTGTAAAGACCCTTTCAGTGTTATTCCACGTCCCAACATAGTGTCCTTTGAGCAGAAAATTCAGTCTTGGAAAAAGGAAAATGTCACTAGGACACAAATTAATCTGGTGATGAAGCTGATAATTTAAATTGCAAGAAACTCGTTGATTTAAATTACAAATGTTGATCCTGCGAAAGATTTATTTTCCTCATCCCCGATTCATGGTCAAAATCCAATAAAAGGTCGTGTGAGCCAAATTTAACTCTTCCTTGTACATCATTCTGATTTTCAGCCGACGACGAATCCGGAATCTTTGGACATTTAGATCGGTTCTTGCAGAAGAAGGCCTTCCGCTGCAAGGTTCATTTTCAATCGAGTCTCGACTTTCTGAGAATGTCTAAAACTATCTGAAAACCTGGGCCCTTCAATTTTTCCGTGGGCCTGTTAAAGTTTTGCAAACGTTTCTGGTGCACTGTACCAAAGTCTGAACCCGACAGCGCACCATCGTTCGAAATTTTCATCCTTTATTTTCAGAATGCACTAGAAAAAACCGCTTCACGAAAACAATCGCTACCTACGGACCAACAAGTGACTAGCTAGTTAAAACTTGAACTGCATAAGATGTTGACCTGCGTCCCCAAATGGGAAGCCATCATTGTTGACAGATCTAAGTCTACGATATCAGTCTCATAATATTATTTAACTATCTCGATAATCAGATGTATGTAAAATTTATGTTGCACATTTATACCACGCCCACGTTTAGGAGTCATGATACGAGTAGATAATAATAATAATAAAAAAAGTTTGGATCATTGGATAAAGCCGTTTTCATGAAAAAAATTGCATATTCTTCAATTTTTAAATTTGGTTTATTACGTTATTTAATCAAATTCAATCAAAAGAGTTATTGAAGCTGAAATGATCTCAAATTATGATTATTTTGTTTAGTAGAGTTCATTCTTTCGAAGCCAAGGTAACAAGCTTGCAGTATTGAAAGCAAGAAAAGTGCAAAAGCTCCTTTCGGCTATATGACTTAGGCGAGGACCGGTTCCATCCACTGTGGCCAACGTCTTTATAGCCCATATCATTTAAATTCACGACACTGAGTAAAACAGTGCAATTTCCTTTTATTACGCCCAACACTACAAGTATCAGGCTTTTACTTACTTTTTACTACGGAACAGTGAACTGGAAAACTGTTTTGAATTTTTGTTCAAAGGATTGTGCTTATTTTTTCTTTTATGAACTCTTCGAAAATAAATCTTTTTTCTCGAGAATACAGTATGCAAATTATACGGAATAAAATATTTTTTTGCGAAATTAATTAAAACTAGCCGGCGAAAACCTGCAATTACATTCGCGTAGACAAATATTTATTAAAATGGACAAAAAATTTAAAATTCTATTAAATTCGATTTGACAAAGAATTATGATATTTTGCCCTTTAGAGTTGTCCGATTGAACAAAAAAAATGCCCAAAAAGAATAGAAAGAAAGAAGAAAGTTGGAATTATCCGATTGGACAAACATTTGCCCAAAAGAAAATTTGAAGATATTTTGTACTTCGGAACTGTCCGTTTGGACGAACGACTGCCCAAAAAGAATAAAAATGATGTTTTGCACTTTGGAATTGGCTGATCAGATACATTGTCCAGATGAAAAAAAAAGAAGTTTTATCTATTGGAATTACAGTCCGAATGGACATTCAAAAAATTCTCAAAACAGGAGATTTACATCTGTTCGGTAGGTACTTGATTACAAAAATTTTGTTACCTTTTAATGTAAAGTGAAATCGACTGTAATATTTCCAAAATTTGTGATGAAACACTTCTGCGTTAAATCTGAGACTATGTACCGTAAGTAATACCAAGACGGTTGCAATACAATGGACCACGCTTTTACAAGCAAATAAATCAACTCTCAAAGGTATAAGTCTTCAAAAATAGAGCGCTAAAGTATACTTCACCATTGTGGAAATGCAATGGTGAGATTTTATTTTCTTGTTGTCGCTTTATTTGTCAGGAAAATATTATTCTTTCATGAGAAACTATTGCCAAAGCTTTAAACAGAAATACACCAACTAAATATGACGCTGTTATACACATTTCGAATGAGAAATTATGAAACTTTAACATGTCAGTTTCTTCAAGGTTTGTATGGGAACTATTGCTACAATGAAAACTTTGAAATGAAATTTCTTTAAAAACATTATAAAACTGCAACATCGTCAGATTTATGTTTGTAATTGATGTTTTGTAACAGGTTTACTTTTACGAAATCAAAATTAATGATTTGCGTTGCGTTTCTAAATATCCTGGTTAAACTTTATGCCTCTCCGTTCATATCGATTGAGATACTGAAGCAGTGTTAATTTAAATTATTTGTTATTATTTTTAATTGTTAAACTAATGTCTAAGACAAGATTTTTATGCATAGCACAAAGGGTAACAATTATTATAAGCAATAATTATCAGCCTGAAACACTCATCCACATTGATTGTTTCAGGCTGATAATTATTGCTTATAATAATTGTTACCCTTTGTCCTATGCATAAAAATTTTGTCTTAAACATTAGTTTAACAATTAAAAATAATAATTAATATTTGACAAGTTTAAGTATTTCCCCAATAAATGAAGACATAATTTGTCTCGACGCCACCTAGCGAGGGATTTAACACTAACAGTGTCTCTCTCGCAAAAATAAAGTTGGTTGTTTTCAGGTGGAAAAAAATATAATAAGCAGTAATTGTTGAATGAAACACTAGTTTATATTGAATCATTTGGCGGGTATAAGATAAGCCACCATGGCTCAATTGGGAGAGCAGCTGACCGGCAATCAGAAGGGCACGGGTTCATGTCCCGTTGGCGTCATGTATCTTTTCTCGGAAGATTTTTCAATGTGGATGAGTGTTTCAGGCTGATAATTATTGCTTATAATAAATTATTTGTCATTTTTGACGGGAAAACTAAGAAGTTGTAATATGTAAACTATGCAAAGATTAGATAAACAGTTAATACGTATTCGCGAATTAATAAATATGTGGCGAGTGGTGACATACTATATTATGAACGTATACATTATTTACTTGCTTCCGACTAATAATAGTGCAATCACATATCCAATTTGAAGGCACCGTTTTATGTGAATACCGCACTAGAGTCCTAACTGTGCCCAACCATCTGGAGCCAGTGAGACTAATGCGTCTTAGATCGCGGTATTTGTGAGGATGAGAAGGATATGGGGAAACGGAAAGTGGAGAAACGCCTGACTATTTAGATTTGGTCACCAAACACGGCTAAAGCCATTTCGCGCAAATTTCAATTCAGAATGGCGATCTTACACTTATACTCTATCTTCCACTCTGGAACATATCGTAAATACCATATTACATATATTGTTTTTAAATTAATACGTTATGAACTAACACAACTCGATCAAATAATTTGGGGACGCCGGGATTTGAACCCGCGCCCGGCAGATTACTATTAGAGATTGTTACCCCTCGACAACGGAGGCCATACTTTATTAAGGAGGCCATATTTTCCTGCAAATAATAGTGCATTAACAAAGCCAGTTAGAAGTGGTACCCACACATATACATACATGTTATACGAAAAGATGATGAAATATGAATTTAAATTGAGTGTCAGAACTTGTTTGGAATTTAATCAACTCTTACAATAAACCAGGATGTTTTTGAAAGAAAATGCAAACAAATAAAACAGGAGTCTTTTCGCTCAGACGGAGGCTGGGCTAAAACTTCATTCAGTGGATGTTCCATATTGTATCGTGACAAAGGAAGAGAGACGGAGAAGTACGTGAAAACCATTCCACAACAAAAAACCCGAGTCGTGGCCGCACTACCTCCAGAAGTCTTCCTAGATGAAACTGGCTTTATATTAAACGTTTCTTGTTGAGATATTCCGTTAACTTCGTCGTAAAAACTGGTTTACGGGGTATTTTTTCAAAGCCTTACGGTTCGTAACAGAGATCATAGGAGCAGCAATGACTGTATACAGAACATACTGAATGAGATTTTTCTAACTGGGTCACTTATGACTACGCTAAAAACTTTTCGCAAGGTTTGAAGACGACTAATATATTCAAAACTGGGTTACTAGTGAATTCGTTCAGAAGTCGTACAATAGGGATCACTAGGATCAGGCTGAAGTCAATGTGAAATAATATGATATTCAATTTCTTTAACAAAAATACTCTTTTTATAACTTTTGAAGGTTATTCCCATCAATGTAATATATCATTGAAGTAGAAGATAATGATAATCTAAACGGAAATGTGAAAACGTATGAGACACTGAAAATAGAAAAAGATAATGGTTGCGTCCGAGGCTCGAACCCAGAACCTGGAGGTCTAACCGGGAGGTGCGCGTTTACCAAATCCGCCATTGCCACCTTCTGTCAAACCGTCATTTTTAACTGTGAATCACGTATTTAAAATTTTATAATTCATAATATTATCTTAATTTTTTTTTTCTTATAAAAAAATTGATATCCATTTAGACTTTTATAAAAAGTCAATGGTTCCATATAAATAATTTCATATATTTATATTTATCCGAGACCCTATCTAGGTTACAAACCAATTCTTTGAATGATTGTTTCCGATAAAATGGGTAGTTGCCGTGGAAAGTGTGGTAAAAAAATAGTTGACGATAATATTGTTAATTCTAAAATTTGAAATATGAGATTCACAAATATGACGGTTTGACACAAGGTGGCAATGGCGGAATTGGTAAACGCGCACGTCCCGGTCTGATGAGAGGTCCTGGGTTCGAGTCCCAGGTGCGACCATTATCATTTTATATCTTTCTGTATTTGTTCGCTTTCATATTTTCGTTTAGATTATTATTATCTTTTTTATTTAAAAGTTAATTTGAAATCAAATAAAAATCTACTACCTTATTAACTTATTTCGTTCAAATAGTTTGTTCTTCGTCTGTGTTAACTAGACCGCGTCGCTTCGTCAACTCTTTTTTATTTTTTTTCAGTCGTTTTTTTTCCTTTGTAAGTTTGAACAAGTCCTGTCTGGGTTCTTAAAGTTTCTGTTTAGTATAACTTACCAGCAATGGGATAGTTTAAAGTTAAAATTAAGTTTTGTGTTCTCTTTATGTGCTCTTTAATATTTCTGTCATGAGAAAAATGGTATTGAGAAATAAGTCACATATCAGAGAATTACAATTTTAATTAAAGTTTTGTAATTTTGCCATAATTTTTTTTAATTTATTTAATATGTATGGTAAAATAATAAAAAAATGATCATCGTCTGTCTAAGAATACTGATTAGACAAATCGGTCATCGTCAAATAACACATCATCATTTTCATTTTGAAACACTTAAACAAACAATGTCAAATTTACTCAGTCTTTTTTGTGTATAATGGTTTCTTGCGCTTTGTTTGGACATCGTCAACTTAGTAATAATTATAACTAGATTTGAAATACCAACATGATTCTACATATTTTGTATTGATTGGGTTATTTCGTACATAGAATTGAAATAAAACGGCTCGTGTCTAGTGCAAAAGCACCTCGTTCAGGAGTGGAAAAAACACCCTTTATCCATTACTGAGACACCACTATTTTCAAAATCGAAACATTTTACTTTGCTTGAAATTTCTTAGCTTTGGTAGGTAACCAGATCATGAAACTCGATTATAAGCGATTAAAAAGAAGAAGAAGAGTACTGAAGTTGGTTTTAAACGGTAATATTTAAATATGAATGATAGGGGGAGCGGGCCAATTTTCAAAAAAACGGATTATTTAATTGACGTAAGCGACTGTTGTAAAAGCAAAATAAAATACGACTTATTTAAAATGGATCAAAAATCTCCTGACTTCAAAGCTAAATAGCATTTAAAGAAACGCTGAGCATTTTTTCATACGTCCTATAGCATGTTAAAAAGGAGAACCAGATATATTCATGATATATTACTTATTCAATTCGGCGTCTGAGTAGAGATAATAAAAACAACTTTGTTTTTTAAATGCTGAAAACCAAGCTTTAAGTGTTCAAGGGAAATAAGAAATTTGAGTGTTCAAGAAATGTAAGTGTTCAAGGGAAGCTGTATGGTGTTTGGTTGTAGAAATTTGGATTGCGGGGTCACAAGTTGATACTTAAAATAATTAATAATCTGCTCTTTCGTAGATGGTACAATTTTAATTATTTCAATAAAAAAAAACTCTTTTTGCAAGTTATGATTTAAAAAATAATACGAATTAATTGTTTGCGCCCATGTTAATTAACACGAATGTCTTGTCCATAAGCAAACTCAATTTTTTCAAGAAAGGTTAACAAATACAATATTGTGTTAATCGGTGACTTACATCGTTGGTAACCCTGGTATCACGCACCGGGGTTTTTGACTACCAGTTTTTCAATAATTTACTGTTCATGCTAAGTACTTTTCATTGGAAAGTTTATAAAATGATTTCTTTTTCTCTCAATAAAACATATGTATTCTTTAAATCACTTCTTTTTTATTGATATAACACAATATCTTTAGACGCATTAAAATTGTGATATATTTTAACAATATTTATTTAAACCCAACAATCTTAAATATTTAACGACAAAATCAGTCTTATGACATTTGAAACATAAAATAAAAATAAAAACTAAATCTAAAAACTTTTGTTTTCTTTATTTTATCTTATAAAATTACACAGTAACCATTTGACTTACTTAGTTGGTGATACCGGTCTCACGCACCGGGTTGGCACCAAAACTCTATAAGTGCGTCTGCGTCGCTGTCGCGGGGTAGACTGGCGGTAGGGGCATGGAATAAGGCAGCTACTCGAAATCGCAGTGTGGTTCGATGAACGGCAAAAAATATTACTCTTTTTCGAATTACCCGGTCTCACAGACATATACGTCACCAATGGCGGGTTAAAGGAACGGCTGCGCTCCTTTTTCATATAAAACTTAAATTTGGATTTGAGACCAAAATACGTAACCTAACTGAAAAATTATTTTTTTAATCGAATCAGCCGTTCCCCTTGACGTCGACGATAATATAAAATGTATATCTGCTGGAACTTTTTTAGAATATTTTCATTTATAAGATCCATCTCTTTTAAGACATCTTTCCTGAAAGATACGACCGGTACTAACTTCAGATTGATCCCAAAGGAAGTTGACTGTAAGTTTTCAATTAAAAGAAGTTAGCCGAATTAGTTACCCGCTAACACCATAATGAAATGATTAGGCTCTTACCTGGCTAATAAAATTATAATTTTCTTAATTCGCCCAACAAAGTACAACATTTACAAGTGGCGGAGTAAAATAAAATAAGACAAAATGACAGCATAAAGTTGACACGGTTGTCTTGGAACATTTGTTGAGCAACTTAACTGTGGTTTGTAAATGGAAGAACTCTTAAACTGATTGTAATATAAATAATTACTACATTTTTCCAATTTTCAGATAAATTTTTTAGGAAGTTTGTTTTTCATTTAAGTAATGTAAATCAAATTTAATAATGTTAAGAAGAATGGTATCGAAACGGATGCAATGGGGGTATGCACAGACAACGTGATTTATATATATTTCAATATTACGCGCTTCGAAAATTAGAAAACAAAAAAATCGCTAAGCATCGTTAAGTCTTAGGAATACAAAAAACATTAATGAAATTGTGCAATTAGTTATTAAGTTATATTATTGTAAACAAGGTGGACCTTGGCGATTTTGTACGCCCCTCTTCGGGCTGGCTAGGTTAAATATGTCAATAACAGTCACGTCATTATTAAACAATTAAGAAAACATTACCATTAAGTGTGGGAAAACAGTTTTTTAAGAACCTAACAGAATATAGAATCTATCGTCACAATTGTTTTCTCAGTAAATTGGTTCCGATAATAAACCATTTTAGGTACCATAATATTTGAAACTGTGCGGGGGGTAAATAGAGTCATATAAATACGTCGTCTCAATGTGGCCTAACCTCAGATTGAAAATGGCATTGAACGCCGAAACAGCTGCTACAAAGATAAATAACTAAAATAATCGCAGAGTTTTGTAATAAAATTATTTAATTTGATTTACATAATTTAAAAATAAAATAAAATTAAGTTCCACCAATGTAAAATAAAAATAATTAATATATAATTGCAAAAATGTTTTAAACATTTGTTTAGGTATGTGAAATGCTGTCAGATTTGGAGATTTGTAAGTTTATTTATAGTATTCAACTTTATGTAGAGACATGTATGGTACGTGTTACTTGACTGTCCCACAAATCAAATAAATGGCTTACAGCCCATTCTCGCCTCACGTACATTGCAACAAGGATGGCACTATATATTTGGGAATGGATAGACCACGTAGCCAGGGTGAAGGATTGTTGGTACGATTCACTGCACTTCAGAATACCAGAATTATAATACCAACAGAAAGATTACTGTGGTTGCCCACGGCCAACGCCCATACCCCCAAATTAGCAGAAAAATATACTTAAAAAATATTATTAATGATTGAAAACTGAATGTTGAAGTTTTTTACCAAGGATACTTTTTTAGTATATTATATATGAGTACTTCGTTCATACTTGGTAAACGGTGTTTTTTTATTATACTTAGACATAGAAATACAGAATACAGAGAAATAAAGAATTTATGAAAACTTAAAACGTTGTATTTGCAAAGCTTATGCAAAATAATTAAGCAAAAAATTTTTTATCAAGGAATAAGGAGAATAATATATATAGTATAACCAACATAATTTTCATAGTAGATACTTGTATGACGAAGTTCTAATATCAATTTATTATGGCTTCCTTTTGTTTTACAAGGTTCCAATATTGCCGTTTTCTTTGTTTTCTACCTTTTGCATTTGCCGTTTTGTTTGTATATGTTTAGCTTATCATTTTTAGGAGGCGCAGTGTAGTTCCTCACATTAGTTGGATAGGATAACTTCGCTTTACCATGTTCTAAAGCGTCAAAGTAGGCAAAGACGATTTCTCATAATCCATTTAAAATTTTCTGTTTTGAAGTTCAATCTTGTAATATTTTTTACATATTTTAAACGAAAATATTTGATTATAACGTGGCCCTATCTTGGAATGGCATTATGAAAATGAAGTTAGAATCATTTGCAACGAATTATTATGACTTAGTTGGTTGCATACGGTTCTGTCTGGACTTTTGGGTGTGTTCTAAAATGGTAAGTATATTTCCTATTTAAATATTTTCCTTTAAAATATGCTATTCTAAAATTCTTCACACATGATTTAACCTCATAATCAGAAATTGAAAAATAGATTATTAGAAATCGTCGATCGAAATTGAGAAAAAACAAGGTAAAGTGTAGTAAGAACTCTGTTTAACCAAAATGTCGGTATGTAGAAAAGTGTATCCGTGTGCAATATATGCATACCTATGGTCGTATAATAAACGTCAAACATTGAAAATATAAGATTTAGTCAATTTATATTGGTTAGTCAATATTACCAACTTAAAAATTGTTTACAAAATGTATTGCAATCTATAATATGGTTTATTAGCGTAGTCATTTATCGGTTACAGAATAAATAGTTAAGGTATAACACAGGCTTTCTCGAAGTGGGCGATAGCGCCCCCTCGTGGGCGCTGGAGGCTTTCAGGGGGGCAGTAGAAAGCTCAAAGGAAATTAGGGGACGTTAAGGAAATCTAGAGGACGGCAGACATTTTATCTATAAAAATCCGATGGAATTCCCACTTAGGATGCGATTTACTACTCGAAAGCTTGGAGTCACATATAGACGGATAAATAAGAGTCGCTTACGCATGTAGTAATGTGGATACAGCTTTATATTTCATCTGCGTAGTCCATGATTAAATTGTCTGTTAAATGTTTGTGATTTCCGATATATTTTTTTTTCTATACCCTATCCGAAATTTTTCAGATGCAAAATTAGGCTTGAATGATCAGTATCAAAAGAATCTCAGAAATATGGGTCACACCCTATCTGCATATTTGCAATAAGTTTTTTTAAGATACGCAACATATCTATTAATGTAAAAAGGCAACGTTAATAATGGTAATGTTAAAAGGTAAGTTTAAAAATACGGGGCAATTGATTTTTTTTTAAATCTCAAAGTGGGCGGTGATCGAAACGAGTTTGAGGACCTGTGGTTTAAGAACAGAATAACGTTTAAAATTAGGTCCTACTTTAAAAAAAAATGGGCAAACACAACGCCGATTTCTAAAATTAATATTAGTTAAAAAAACTAATTATTTCAAGGCGATTATAAAAAAAGGTGCTTCCCTAGCATGGCACGTTAGATCTTCAATTAAAGCTGGGTAAATTATGTTGTCTCTCTCGTTCTGCTGGATGAGTTCGGTTTGTTCAAATATATTAAAAATCAGTCCTTTTCACATTAATTTTTACGGCAATATCCAAATTGTGAATTTCATATCTTTGGTGGATCGTGATTTTGACACGTAACATGAACTGGCAGACGAAATCATTTTTGAAAATTTTTAAAAGGTTGTTCTATTTTTAATTATTCGCGATGGAATTCCATTGTAATGTTTTGATTGATATCGGACCGGAACCGGGTTTAATCATTATATGAAAGTTCGGTGTTTTTTTAGCAAGAATTCCCGGGTGTATAAAATATTCCCAACGATTTTAATATCAACGGATTTATTTATACATTTTTAGAATGGGATTTTTTGTTATTGATCAGTAAAAGACAGGTAGGAATTTAATTTTATGTTCGAAGACGAGGTCAAATCACTCGATTCGTTCTCAAAGCAAATTAAAATGTCTTTGATTTAATTATCCCGTCTAGACAGATGCAAAAGGACACGTGATCAAAACTTACGGACGAAAAGTTTACTTGATCAAAACAAATTTGATATTGACATAAATAAGTTAACTGGAAACAGTTCTTGTTGTCTCAAGTAACTTCAGTGTAACTAAAAAGGTCTTCACACTGAAATATATAAAAAAAACGACTAATTGATACAGTTTTAAAACCAAGCTAAAGTCTCCGGCGTTGCCCGGGCTTCAAACGGAGTTTTTCAAAATCAGACTTTTAGATTAGGGTCCTTCCTCTTGATTTAATTAATTAATTAATTTTTAAAAATATGTATTAGCTCCACACAGGAGGCCCTGAGGAAAATAATTTTCTTATAGGCCTATGTCATCTTAGGGAATGCTGTGTGGACGGTTTATAAAAGGAAAGGAAGGAGCTAAGGTTCAGGTAAGGAAATAAGTATGAGGGTAGGAATCTCGGGGTCAGAGTGTCCCGGAGTGACGGAGTGTGAATCCATCCCTCCATTTGCGGTGTAAGGTGAGGGTCGAGAGATTCTGGCTGGAGAGGATAAAAGAACTCCCTCAACCAGTCTCGTCCGCATCGGTCGCCAAGATCTGGAAAAATCTCACCCCATGAATCCGGACACTCCTGTTAAGTCACCGTACGTAGCGAACCACTCGGGGTGACCTATGGCAGAGGTGTTGGGTATCCAATAAATGGTTTTCAGGGCGGCGGTACCCATACCCGCCATCATGGGCTTAAACATATTTTTACAGGATTTAGTACACACAGAGATAACAAAGATAACAAAAAATAATAGTATCTAATATATCAGTTCCAGTTCCGACCGGTACCGGTTCATATTTAACTTGCTCCGCCTAGAAATTCTTTCTAGTCGGTAAAAAGTTTTAAAACATCCAATTCTTTAGTGTCATCTAATGTAAAATTAAAAACTCTATCTAGTGAATATAAAATAATAGTGTTTCCTTTGTTAAAAACGGGCTTTGCCCCGTTTTCATTTTCGAAGTGAAGTGTCAATTTCGGCACAACAAACAATAATAGTCGGTAAAAAGTTTAAAAACACCCAACTTTTTAGTGTCATCTAGTGTAAAATCAATAACTCTATCTAATGAATATAAAATAATAGTGTTTCCTTTATTAAAAACGGGCTTTGCCCCGTTTTCGTTTTCAACTAAAGTGCGGTTGGATCGGCGCAACAAACAATAAGCCATCTCCTCGTTAATAGTTATTAATCGTATACAACCACTTAATATAAACATAGTGATTCATTCTGTCATCTTTTTAGTGTTTAAATTTTTAAAATTGGCCCAGTGGAAGTTCTTCAAATTAACATTCAAAAGTTTATTTTGGCACGTAATGTGGATGACTATGAACACTTCTGCCCGCCATTTGTAAAGTGGCATTTCAACACAATACATATTCATCACAACACATTTTCAACAACTACACTTTCAGAATACGACAGTTCAACATATACCTCTTCAACACAATACATTTTCAACACAAACATCTTCAACAATTATATTTTCAACATTCGGTAGTTCAATACATACATTTCAATCCTTTTTTTAAAATCTGTTTTTGTTTTATTTTTAATTTGTTTTGTTTGCCTAATTACTACTACACTCGCGAGGTTTCAGTGCGGTTCTTTTCGGTAGAAAAGAAACATGTCGTCTGATACGGATGATGAAGATAACTCGCGGAAGGAGCTAGCGAGAACAATATTGAAGGGGTGTAAAGGTAAGGCGAAGGGGAAAGGATCCCCCAGGCTAACAGCATTTGAAAATCTAATGTCAATACTTGACCCCCCAACCCCCCACGTTTCCCGGGAACAACCTATATCACCATACACTAGCATCCATGGCAATTTATTACTCGAGGCTGCATCGGATCTGGAGGCTGGGTCTACTAGCGAGGCACCCCAAGAACCTGAATGTACCATGGAAGAAACTCAGGTTAGTAATAAAACTAGAACCTCCCCCAACCAGGCAAATCGCAAACGACAGCGAGGAGAGGAATCTTTTCTCAGCGGCGGCGACAGTTCCTTCGATATAGAAACCCTCACTCCTATATTGAAAAATATTAGTTATATCACAGGAACCCTTGGAAAAAGTAAAATCACTAAGGAAGACAGAACGTCCATTCTCGACCACCTGGATGATATCAAAAAGAACTTAATTGCCGTAGCAGTCTCACATGCAGCGGCTATAGCCCGCGCGCAAGCTTTCTCAGAGATCATACAGGTACAAAAAAGTCTAACGGACAAAATTGATACTCTCATAAACAGAGCCCCCCTTGTCAACCAACAGGATCCATTAGCAAAATCATATGCCAGTGCGGCCTCAAAGGCCCCCGCGTCCCAGACGCTTGTCGTCAACGGATCGGAGAGAAGGGTGCCACCGCTGCAGCCAACGGTATTGTTTTACCCAACCGTGCCAGAGGGTAAAACTTCTGAGGACACCCAAAAGAGCCTCATGAAGGTCCTGGATCCATCCAAGGACGGATTCCAGGCTGTCAGAACGAGAAAAATTAAAGGTGCGGGAGTGTTGCTGCAGACTTCTAGCACGGGCGGGTTAGATAATATAAAAAAAGCGGCTGCAAAAATCGAGGCTAGTGGTTTCAAGATGGTGCACCCTCAAGGGAACCTCCCGAGGATAGTGATTTACGATGTGCCTAAAGCAGACTCAAATGGTGACCAAACCCTTTTTGAGGAAATTTTTATTAACAATATCTCAGGTAAAACAAACCTCTCTAAGGAGGATCACCTTAGAACCATGCGACGAGTCTCACTCTTTGGTAAAAGGGAAGGCAACACAATGAATATGATTGTGACCTGCCACCCGGAGAGCAGGAAAATTCTCATAGACAGCGGGCTTTGCTTCCTTGGTTGGAACGCCTGCCGCGTCCGCGACTTCTTGGGAGCAACTAGATGTTTCAAATGCCATCTATATGGCCACGTTAGTAAATTTTGTACTATGACCACCACCACCTGCCGCCACTGTGCCGAGAATGGTCATGACATGGAGAATTGCCCCAGGAAGGCGGATCCTGCTGTCTGTGCGACCTGCAAGCGGTTCGGGAAACCATCTGCTCACTCCACCGGCGACAGGTCCTGTCCGGCCCATCAAGCTGCTATAGAAGCCCAAATGAGACGAACTGATTATGGCCACTAAAGACACCCTTACCATAGGTCATGTCAACTTGCAGAGATCCCGACTGGCCACGATCGAGGCGCTGCGGGTCATGACTGACCTACACATCGACATCTTGCTAATCCAGGAGCAGTACACTTGGAAAGGTAAAACGCCTACTATTAGTCCGGGAGCGGTGCTCGAAGTAGGTAGCTCCCCGGGGGCGGGTGTTCTGGTTAACACTTCGTTGGTCAGCCCCCTCCTTCTTGAGGGGTTATCGAACGAGTATCAAACCTGCGTAACGTTTAACTTTGGCTCAACCGAGATCGTTGTGATCTCGGTTTATTTTAAATACGGGAACCCCATCGGACCACATATCTTGAGCCTGACGCGTGTCCTAAACGCGCTTAAAGGTCGTAACATAGTTATAGGAGGAGACTTTAACGCTCGCTCGCCTTTGTGGTATGACAATAGAGGAATTCGGACGGAACGCTCAGACGCCGTCGAAGACCTTATTGCTGCGCAAGGTCTATTTATTTTAAATGAGCCAGGTAGACTACCTACCTTCTCTGGCACCCAAGGCGAGAGCAACATAGATCTAACTCTTTGCTCTGGATCAGTTGCGGCCAAGATATCTGAGTGGATGGTTCATGATCGTGCGATTGCCTCCGACCATAGGCTAATTACATTTACAGTGGGTGTCAAGAAGACCGAAATTCCAAGATCTTCCTGGAACTTCAAAACCACACAGGCGAACTGGGATAGCTTTGGGGAAGCGCTACGAGATACTTTAAGGGGATTTCATGACGTAGCTGCTAGAGATCCGGACAATTTGGGGAACTTTTTCAATGCGGCCGTGGTATCAGCTGCAGATCGCTCCTTGGGAAGATCAAACCCAAAGAAGATCATAAGAACGCCGTGGTGGTCGAGTGAGCTGACTTCAATGAAGGGAGTCTACAAGAGGGCTCACAGGGCCCTGAGTCTGTCCAAGCAGGGTAGATGTACGGTGGAGGAGACATCTGCCCTTCTGAGCACTCTCAGATCAGCCCGTAATGCCTTCAAGTCGGCTGTACTCTCGGCGAAACGAGCTGCATGGCATAATTGGGTTAAAGATGTGGGTAACGCCAACCCGTGGGAAATCCACAGCGCTATTGCAAAAACGGGTAAAGGTTCTGACAGATTTCTAACTAGCGTCATTATTGAAAATAATGAGAGGAATGTTGAGACTGCTGACGTGGCCTCCACTCTCGAAACACTTCTCGAAAAATTAGTTCCTATAGATTCAGTCATTGGGGAAAGCGACCACCACCAACAGATTCGAAATCTTTCACGGCTTCTCCCTAGAAACCTCTCCCAGGAGGACCAGATTACACCTGTAAGTAAAGCAGAATTGGAGGTAATAATTAAGGGCTTAGGTTCTAAGAAGGCACCTGGCTTTGACAAATTGAACGGAGTAATAGTGAAGAAAGTATGGGTCCATGCCAAGGAGGAGCTCTTCCAAGTCATGGATACGTGTCTGCGAAGAGGGGTTTTCCCCACAGAGTGGAAGAAAGGGGTGCTCCGTATTATACCCAAGGGAAACGATAAGCCAAAGACGGATATCAAGGCCTATAGACCTATTACGCTGCTTCCTGTTCTAGGGAAGATTCTAGAAAAAATTATACGAAACCGCCTATACCAAACCCTGTCTCCAGCGGACGACTGTCAATTTGGCTTCGTCCCGGGTAAATCCACGGAGCACGCCATCAAGTTTGCGCTTGAATGGGTGAGGGTTTGTCCAAAGAGGTACGTGATTGGAGTCTTCTTAGACATCACTGGTGCCTTCGATCATGCGTGGTGGCCGATGATACTGTCGAAATTAAAAAACCGTAACTGCCCTCGTAAGTTGTTTAAGATAGTCTCTGACTATCTCAACAACAGAAGTATCTCCTTAACATATGGTGATATCACCATCAACCGGGAAGTGAATATGGGTTGCCCACAAGGCTCAGTCCTTGGCCCAGAATTTTGGAATATACTCTTCGACGATTCCTCCAGGCTGCCCTTGCCTGAAGGATGTATCTCGGTCGACTACGCTGATGACAAATTATTACTGGTCTCGGGGAACAGCAGGAGAGAAGTTGAAAGCAAAGCTGAAGAAGGTCTGAGAGTAATCCTTGAGTGGGGTAAGAGAAACAGGCTGAATTTCGCTCCCCAAAAGACCATGGGTCTCCTTATGAAGGGCTTCCTCGATAGAGGAAGAAATCCTACTATAAAAATGGGAGACTCCAACATCCGATTTGTGGAAAATGCAAGATACCTAGGCGTTATCTTGGATCGCTCTTCATCTTTCCTGGCGCATGTCAAGAGTGTATCCAGCAGGGCCCAGGCCCTGTTCATGAAACTGAGAAGAATCTCAACTGCGGAGTGGGGATTACGCTCTCCGACACTTCGCCTACTGTATAGGGGAGCGTACGTGGCACAAGTCACGTACGCAGCCTCTGTATGGGAGCATCGCCTAGACAACGTACTGATCCACTCGGCACTTAAGCGGGGCCAGCGAACTCCCCTGCTGGCGCTCTCGGGCGCATACAGGACTGTAGCTTCGGACGCATTGCCGGTTCTGGCCGGTATTTTGCCCATTGATCTAGAAATAAGGGAAGTGTTAACTAAGAAAAAACTAATTAGAGGAAGGTCAGCCGTCCATCTTGGGGTTGAACTAACACCAGGTGGGGCAGTACCTCTCCCTCGACTGCTGAAAGAGATGCGTGAACTCACTCTTAATGAATGGCAAAAACGTTGGGATAGATCGAATACGGGCAGATGGACTTTCTCCTTCTTCCCGTCAGTTAAAGCCAGAATGGAAGGGGCGTTCATCAAATTGGATCATCACTTAACACAAATACTTTCAGGTCATGGAGAATTCAGGGGAAGACTGCACAGCCTGACCCTGTCTCCCCATCCGAACTGTGCGTGTGGTGACACAAACCAAACAGCCGAGCACATTCTGTGGCACTGTGAGATTTTGACGGACGCAAGAGATGAAATGTTGGAAGGTCTGAAAGTAACTACGAGACCAGCATGGAATGCAGATCTCGTGTCGAACAAGGAGAATCTCGAATGCCTGAGGAAATTTACAAGGATCTGGGTTGAGAGATGGCCTGAACTTAGAGTCGATGATTAAATTTAACTTCATTGTGTGTTTAGGATCCAGGTGTAATTGCTCCTGGAATCCATGGTCACCCTTTTATCATACTTCTACTACTACTATTGCCCGGATTTTTATTATTTCGCACTGAAACTGTTTATTCATGTATTTATGTATCATGCTTTCTTAGGTACCACCTTCAACAGCCTCTTTAAAATCTAAAATTTGTCTCTATTTCTTGCTTTTTAATCATTGTTTTCTCTCTCTTAACTTGATATTATTAATAACCTTACCAGTATATACTACTCTTGCTACTTTCATTTTATTCTTTTTTTTCTAAATCTAAGATATATTTCAATCAAGTTTTGCGTGTCTGGACTTGCATGAGTAAGGAGCCGGATCGTAAGGAGCCGGAACGGAACTACCATTTAATCATTTTGTATTGTCTTACACCCCATCAAGGGGGTGGACTAGACCTATGACCGTGCATCAACTGAGGAGATGACTCCCAAGGCAGCGGTTGCATAACCCGCCCGCGCCTCCCCCGTCGCCATGAGCGGGCCTGAAGACCAACCGTTGCGGACCGGTGCCCTTCCGCCCTGCCTCCGGTGACCCGATGCTCACTTTTATCCCTAGGGTCTTCAGGTCTTTCCCTCTTTAATTCCAACACTTTCTTCGAGGGCGTACTGGGAAGCCGGCTTAGGGGCGCGGACACCGAGTCCCGCTTGCGACTGGACTGATGGCACCGCTTATCCTCGGCGGGACTGCCAGACGACTGCAACTCAGTTGCTTTGGTTAGGTCGTACAATCTCATCATAATAATGTTTTTTTTTTTTCTAGTAACTTTCCCTCTTTTCTATTAATAAACTTTGTTTTCAGCTATATCCAGTGGCGGAGATGAGACATGATACTGTGAAATAAATAACTAACACCATGTACGCACTCGCATACTGCCTGCTAATAATGTATGCCCGGACATTGGAGGTCTAGAGTCATTTTAATAAAAAAATAGCTTCTTTATAAATGAAAAATTAGAGTCCTGACGTGTACGGTGAAGGAGGAAACCATCTGTTTCCTTAGAACGCCGTGGGAAAGTGGTGGGCAACCTCCAGTATCTAATAATTAAAATGGTGAAGCCTGAGATAAGTGTCCAAACTTTCCTTAAGCTTGTAATAAAACTATAGATTTGTATAAAAATCGAATAGACCCTGCCTGCCCACTGTCCGCCCGCCGACCACCACAGGCAATCGTCTTTATAATAGATAAGCAAAGTATTTAAATTGTAAACAAATAATAAAATAATTGCGTTACAAGAATGCGAATTCTAGACTGAAAAATGTGTACAAATTTTATGACACGAGAGTTCACTGTTCGATTGTTTTGTTGTTTTGATATATTTCAAAAACAAACTGTTCCGCTGATACGAAAGCAATACTTAAAAAGTTCTTTTAAACAACAAAAAATATGTTTAACGCTATGATAAGAATTAACATCATAAATTAAAATAATAGACTTTTTTCTTCCAGTGGGTTGTCGCTAACTGACGTCAAATACAGCTTTATTCTGAATAATTTTCTAAATGATCGGATTTGAGCCTTTTCAATAAATCGATACATTAATTCAATGTTTATATTATCATCGGAATATCATTATTACTTCCTTAGAGGGGATAACTATACGAATGAGAATCGTTATTAATATAGCATAATCGGAAACATTATCCGCCATTTTTCTCTATAACATATACATTTATTAAAAAAAGAACTTTGAATTTAAATAAGTATTTTGTATTGATTACTTCCAAAGATATTGTGATTGCTAGACAGGATCTCCACTATCAAAAAAATTCAATTGTTTTTCTTCAATTCCTCTGTTTTTTTGCGTAAGGGGTGCTTTCTTCTTGACAAGGTGCTGTAATCGAAGAGAGACTCGTAAAATGAAGAATGTGCGCTTTCTTATAACCCACATTGAAGCCATTTCCCAATCGTGTTTAGTTTACCGGGAAATTAGTAACATGCAGGATACATATATCACACCAGTAATATCTATATCACTTTTTGAGAGATTTTTCAAACAGCCGTCCCTCGAGTTAGTGTCGATATCAATTTATTAGAGAGATTCAATTTGCTCCACTTTCTTATTTTAGACAATTTTCTATTTCCTTCTATATAATCATTATATGCGGAAATGTAGCTTGTGCAATGACGTAACCATAGATTTAACCCGGGCTGATTAGATAGACACCCGATGCTTTTGACGAATCAGCTACTGACTGGACATAGGAAGAAAAAAATAGATCTTTTATAATTAAGCACCACTTACTGTTATAAAACTCTCACTATGTGGGTGCTGATTGCAGATCCATCCGTGTGAAAAAAATGTCCATTGAAAACTGTGATTGGAACTGATTTACATTAATTTAGTGTGTTTTTGCGACATTATTCGGGCGGTAATTTTCTTGGTATTTTTATACGGTGTGGAAATATGGACACCTAGAGCCAGCGAAAGAAAGCGGATGGATGCCTTCTAAATGTGGTGCTGGAGAAAAATACTCACAAAGTGACCTTTCTGGGAGAACTAGGAGTCCACCATAGGCTCGCACCTAACTGCCGATAAGGTATTTTAAGATTCTTTGGACACGTTGCTCTCCAAACGGAGGACTTCAACTAGGAGAAACTCAAAGAAAAAAAAGCAGGGGAGGGTCACTAACGCGCTGGTGTGACCAAGTGTCACTAAGTAACACGCAGTGCAAACGAAACGTGATGGGTAGAGGGCCTTGTCGTCCATGGAAATTGAAGTAGTGGTCACCATACTCAGCAATGAGGAACTGAATTAGGAAAAAGTAACAAATCCAGAAAAGAATCCTCACACATTTGTGTATGCTGACGCGAAGAGATTATCCAATGTTGGTCCACCACATTTACTTAAGATAACGATCGGATTTAGTCTATAAACTTTAAGTAAATTGTGCAATACACTTAATTTTAATAAAGTTCACAAATTTATAGTCCATTCCTCTTGAAATTCTATGGAATACGTTCCCAAAAACTTTAGCCGTAGTCGTCAACACGACTTGACAGGACGAGAGTGCTCTTGAATGAAATTTCTTGAACAGTAAATATTACTTTTTAAATAATTTAAAAACTTTTTTTGTTTAGATACATTTCTCAAATGTTAAAAAGGTCAACAACAAATCCTGTACTACTTTAAATGGATGATTAATCAGTCATACAGAATATAATTAACACTGTGCGACAGTTTTCAAAGAAATTCAATACACTTCAGTTGTTGATTTTCATAGTACTACTTACGACAATCTTGCACGTTTCCCGCCGATGCTTCTCAAGGATATAATGTGAGTGGTTTTTGTTATTTGACTTATCTCGGTTCCCCCTTTCTTGGAATCATTGTTCAGCTGGGGAAGAACCAATTTGGGGTGGCAACCAAATTGGTAATGTTCTCTAATGAGTTCACTCTTGATAGCCTCGGAGGACCCCCTACAATTGCGGCGGAAGTGCGGGCTAAGCAATACGAATAAGTCTGCTTTTAATGATGTTTAAATAAAGCACGCACATTAAAAGGAGATGTCGGCTCGACGTAATTATCTTAAGTTATTATTTTGATAATTTGATTGTTGGAATTTAAGGAACAAAGTTAATTTTAATTGGAATCGTAAGGAATTAGCGTCTAATCGAATTAATAACTTAATATTATCTTCGGAAATCTATAAGGCAAATTGAAATCAATTACAACAGAGTTGAAATGCTTTCAAGTCTTTCACTTTGAGTGGATGTTTAAATTTACTTGTACGGGTATCCACCCTTGACTTGGGGAGTGATAAAGATAAGGAAAAGGATGGTCACCCCAAGGTCGTAGGTCACCCCAAGGTCGTAGGTCACCACAAGATCGTAGCTCACCCCAAGATCGTGGTCACCCCACGTTCGTAGGCCACCCCATGGTCATATTTCACCCCAATGTCATATTATGTCACCCCTAGGTCATAGGTCACCCCGTTCGCTACGTTTGGTAACTTAGCAGGAATACCTGGATTCAATGGGCGAAGTTTGTCTTGTAGTTTTACTTCAGTCGTGTGGCCTAAAACACACTCGTTTTTTTAAACTTATTTTTAGTCGCACAATAGATGTGCAGTTGTAAAAATATGTGAAATACATTATTTAAAAAAAATAGTCTAATTTTATTTTACATTAGATCCATACAAAAGGCCCTGAGGAAAAAAAATTTGCGGAGGGACATTATACTTTTTAGGAAAGGAAGGAGAGAAGGAAGGAAGGAGGAGGAAGATCTGGCAAGGAAAAAGGTAGAAGGGGTGGGTTGGAAGGTGGGAAGCAAAGAGGAATGGGGGCCAGTGTGTCCAGGAGTGACGGATGTATGAATTCGTCCCTCCAACTGCGGTGCAAGGCTTAGAGAGAGTTTCGATGGGCAGACGCATCCGCCGCTAAGACCTGAGCAAACCTCACCCCATCAACCCACGGGCAACCCTGCTAAGTCACCAGACGTAGCAAACCACTTGGGGTGACCGATTGCAGAGGTATTGGTCACCCAATAAATGGTTCCCTGGGCGGCGGTACCGCCTCCCAAGTCTTGAATTAAATTGTGTTATAAAGATATAATATGACAAATTGCTAAATCTATTTATTTTACTGCATAAATCAAAAATGTATGTTTATCGTTCGGTAAGCCCGCTATCCTACAAAAATGAAGTAAAGATTGAGTTGAATCTTCACAAAAACGGCGCTCCACAAATAAGTCCACTATTATTATTATTATTATTAAAATTACTGGATATATAGCCAATTTCCCTCGAGTTTTACAGAAATGTATTACTTTACAGTTTTTTATGTCAACATACATATTAAAAGTAATTTATTGTAGTTATTTATTTATTCAAACGCCATAGCATGGCTTTTACATTGAAGTGAGTACATGATATTAAGTATACAGTGGTACACAGGAGATTATCAATAATAACAAAGTAGAAATGAACATTTAACAAAGTAGCAAGTATTTACATAAAGGATACTATTATGTGTTACTAAACTACTGTTACTATACTAAAAAAATAATATCAATGTTATAATAACAGAGAACGTAAAATTTAGATAGGATTATTTAGAATAAAAAAGATGTACCTAAACAAAGGGGACTTGTCAAAAAGTTGTCAACAGTATTCATAAGACAATATAAGCGAAACTCAATCGAAAATCTGGAAACAGAAAAATCAGAAAAACATATTGACACCTCTGGGACTCGAACCCAGGACCTCTTGCTTTCCGGGCAAACGCGCTAACCACTGCGCCACGGTGTCGATATGAAATTCGGTCATGTTTAACTGTACCATACTTCGACTAAGAGCCACCTACATTATCTTCATTTTCTTTAACGCATATATTATTGGCAACTATCTTTATGTATGATTGCCTGGGTTCGAGTCCCAGAGGTGTCAATATGTTTTTCTGATTTTTCTGTTTCCAGATTTTCGATTGAGTTTCGCTTATATTGTCTTCATTTATTTAAATATTACAATTTGAGGTTTTACTCATAAAGTTAAAATAAAAATATAGTATTCATAAGCACTAAATAGAGTAAATTTGTATTGAGTTTATTGTTACCTTCAAAGTTATCTTTGTTTGAAATTATTAAGCAGGTATTGCTAATTAGCTAACTGTTTCAGGGCTGTCAGTTAAATATTTAATAATAGTTTTGGTTTAAAAAAATAAATCATTTTTAATAAAATCATCAATTTAAAAGCTATCTCTCTTCAGTTTGATAGTAAAGATATCTGAAGTAGGTATCTAGTTTAGAATATATAGTAAAATATTTATTTATTATGAATTTCCCGCCCGGCTGGGCTTTTACACGTTATTTATTTTTTTTATTACAGAGAACGTCTAAGTTAAGCACAACAGAATCAAAGCAAAATCAAAAACAAAATCAAAAAAAAAAATAGAAGACAAAATCAAAAACAACATCTAAAGCAAAAACAAAGTAAAAACGAAATAACATTGAAACTAAATACTCCGCCATGCAAGATGGAAAAATGTAATACTAGAAAAATTACAATACATTGGTAAGGTCTCGTAAGTCGATGCTGAGCTACGTAGTTTGTTCGGTTAATTAAATTAAATTTGATGTTCTTCTTTTCAATATAAATTGTGTAATGACTTGTTTATATTTGGTAAATGGTTTGTTGAATATGTCAACAACATCTTTATAGTCATTACCCAAATTTTATATGCGACGAGCGGGGGTATACAACTGTGATTCTGTGTTGGAGTTATCACAATAGAATGGTAGATATTGCCTCGATGTTGGTTTGCGAGGTATATGAAAAGATATCAAGTTTAATAGTTCATGGCATAGTAGATAATCATAGTTGACACAATCCCTTGTAATACCCATTCTAAAATTAATAAATCTTAAGAGTTTATTTTGGATTCTTTCTATCGTGAGCGAATGACTAGCGTAACTAGGTGCCCATACTGTAGAGTTGTACTCAATTCGTTACGATACGTCAAGGAAGTAATGCAAAATCTGTTTCGTACGAAATAAAATACATTCAGATTTAAATCTCAATAAAAAGTTTCGGGCCCATTATGGATCAATATAAATAATTTTGCGTAAAGTGATAAATTATTTACGGCTAAAAGGACTTAATTCAATGAAATATGTTAAAATTCGCGGGTGTGAAGGCTCTACTCGCGCCCCTCGCCTCGTTCGTCCTTCACAGATGTTATTCTTTTTATCGGCGTCCCTTTGTATTCGGCGGCCGTGTCGCTGAAGAATGGGTGATCATTTATCGCTTTTTGGCTACGACAGTGGTGGCTCTTACTACCTAACTAGGTACCTAACCTACCCGACTACCTACTTTACCTACTCTTCCTACCTACAAGCCAACCAGCCCTACCCTCGCTAAGCAGTCATCCGCTGTACCTACCCGCCTCGCCCCCTGGGACTGGGACTGGGACCAAAGCGTGATGGTTTTATTCGAATTTTAACAATCCCTTGTGACTTCAAAAATTAATGGTTTGAATTTTACGATGCTAGTGTTAATTTAGTAATTATCTTTTAGCTGTTGAAATTTTATTTTTACATAAAATCAGTTTTTTGTGGTCACTATTTTTGGTGTTGTTTTAACTTATGTTCATGGTTAAGTTTTTGTTTAGAAAATAAATGTAAATAAATAAAAATTTCAAGCAGAAAAACTGTATGCAAAGAAAGGCATAATATTCCATACTTTTATCAGAGTCTCAAAATTCTCTCAGTGAGAGCAATTCTGGGTTACAAAATTATATTTCAGCTCATAAATAACCCTTTATATATAAACAGAACTACAGAAATACTAGTTTTAACTTTAATGAAGGACTAATTATTGTACCTAAGTATACAAAGAAATATGGATAAAGAACGTTAAATTGTTTAAATATGTTACCTGCTGAAATTAAAAACTGTGCCCAAAGCAAATAATTGGTGAATTTACTGAAGACTTGGCTTACTGAAAGAATTATTTTGTATTAGCTTACAATGACGTATTATTCAAAAGACTTTAAAATTGTTAGATAAGTTTTAAGATTTTCACGGCCAAAAGCATTTTCGTTATTTGTTTTTGGGATGTTATGCCGTGTTGCGCTACCTCCTTCTTTAGCCAACGTTTCGGACATCGTTGCAGTGTCCATCATCAGGGCAGATCCGGCAGATCTGGTAGATGTGACACATCTACCGTATCTGCCGGATCTGCCCTGATGATTTTAAAATTGTTATTTATCTTTTCATAATTTTTCTTTTCTCTATTTTTCTGTAAAATTTTAAATTTTATTTTATATAATTGTAAAAATGTAACTATTAACTCAGTATAATAGTATATTTAATGTAAAGCACCCGTTAGACAAACTGCTAAAAAGTCATTTATCGGGACTTTTATGTCTTATATTTGTAAAGTGTGTAAAAAAAAATAACCCAAATCTCATTGAATGAACGCAGCTAAGACCTATTTTAACTCCGACCTATTGGCTGTTTTATGGTTAAGTATAAGATTTTTTTGACGGGCAAAAACTTTTTTATTCGCAGTTTTTCAATATTTTGATACCTTTTAAAAAAAATTGAATACTTCACAAGAATCCCAGCTGTTCCCGTCTGGACCCAGTGAGACTATGGCATCCCCAATTGCGGTATGTTGTGGGGCTGAAGGTACTAGAAAGAGGAAGAAGATGGGGAAAGAGGAAGGTTGGAAGTACCTGGCTATTCCGACCTGGTCAACAAACACGGCTCAATCCATTTCAAGCAACGTTTCAATTGTGATTGTTGGTCTTACATCACATCAGGGCGATACAGTACGATATCTTCCACCCTGGAACGTACCGCAAATACACTGTATATTATTTTAAATGAATTAATTATCAAATAACACAAAATAATCAAAAAAAAAAATTCCCACGGTGGGATTCGATTCCGCGACCTTTGGATTACGAGTCAAGAGCCATAACTTTCGACCACGGAGCCGTCCTGCCCGAACTGCCCGGAGAAAGTTTGAAAAAAGAATTGTGATTGAAATAGTGATGTTTCAATAGATAAATTGAATACTTCCTTGCTCGAAATTTTGAAAAAAATATTTCATGAAGAAGGTATGTGCTTTTTGAATTAAGACTACAAATCTAATAATTTCTAAGAAAATGTTGGTTTCGATTATTAATCTACTGTTCACAGCAATACTTATATTCGAGTTTTCCTCTATTTTTCGACTTCTGCTTTGCTAAATGAAATAATTATGAAAAGCAGGATTTATAATATGGATCTGAGCAGTGGCGGCTGGTGCTCATAAAAAAGGGTGGTGCGCTAAAATAATAATATTAAAAATAATGGTCTTTATTCCAGGACGTGGGGAGATGAGTGCCCCACACATCCCATAGAGATATTCCATAAATCTTGGAACTACCTACTCTAATTAAAATAAATTCAATTATGAAAAAATCCTACCCATTTGTAAATTAATTCTGTCTTGAGTCTGAATTAATTGTATTTCTTAAGAAAGATTAAATTCTTTTTAAAGTTGAACAACATCGTTCAATCTAAACCGGCGTCATAAGGATTGTGAAGAACAACACACTGAAAAGGCATCCCATATTCCATTATTGTAAAACAGTTGTAAAATAAATATTGATCGATCAGCATATGTAAAGTCGCGCGATTGTAAATTCAAATTCAATAACAGTGTTCATTCCTTAATTTAAACTTATCCAGAAAATTGTATGTAGATACCCATTGGCATGAAAATCGAGTTAAAAAAATAATCAGTTTCTCACACATCCGAAAGTCTTTCTCACGCTCCGAAACTCGAATGAAATATATCTTGTCATAACAAAAGTCCGCATTGTTTATGTTGTTATGCTGTCGTTGGTCGATGCTGAATGAAACATAAAATGAAAAAGAGTAGATATTAAAATAAAGACACGATATGGATAATAATATGACACAAACGTCTCCCCGTTTAACATGCTACAGAACGGACCGTTCCTTTTGATGTGGTGGAAATTTTTTGATCGCCGCCCGCGGTTTCGTAAAATTTGCAAAGCATTCAACCTACCTACGATTTTGCCTCATTGTAGAATTATGGAAGAACTCTTGCAAATTCTGTGATCGATTTGCAAAACGAACCACTACTCTGAATATAGGAACACAACAATCTGCTCTGTTACGCGCGCAATCCAGCAAACACCCATTCTATGTATGCATTATAACCAAGTATATATTGTGAACTGTGATGAGGCGTGTCGGAAATAAGTATGTTTTTCTGGCGCTCTGTAATTTTTAGATTACTAGAAATTTTGGGAGTGCGGCGCTCCTCCGCACCTTAGAGCTGCCCGCCACTGGATCTGAGTGAAACTATGAAATTATTGTCCTTTCAAATACAAACGTGTAATTTATGAGTAAACACGGCGATTCCCCGAAGACAAAGCCATTATTAACAAGAGCTATGCAGTTATGAAATATCCACGTTTCTATGAGTAAATGAGATAAGAAGTTGTTTTGTTTGATTTATGTTTTAGAGATGTTGTTTAATGAGAAGAGAGGTTTTGAAAAGAAACTCCGGCAAAGCCAGAAGTAAACCCAAGTCTCGTGTATTTTATTTTCTCGTTGGTTAATCCCAGGATTCTATAACATCCACGAAGATAATAATATATTGTTCTTACATTACAGGCTCGCATGGTTCCGTATCCTTCTAGATTTCAAGTGGAGAAGCGCTGGGCGTCAGCAAACAGAGAAAGCGGGCGTTACCGTAGCTTGTGTGAATAATGCGCACTTAGCAAAAGCTCATTCTAAACTCGGGAAACATTTCTTTGTTTTTCAGCCTACTTATCCTCGTGTGCTCCTTGGTCTGGAATAAAGATATTTGTTGTTGAGCGCTTGGGCAATTATTATAATGGCCTTAAAAGTACAATAAAATAATTCTTCTCAAGTAACATTTTAAATATAATGACACAAAAAATAGAATTTCTTCCATCAAAGCTTTGTGTATCAGTCTTCTTTGATCGACTACATTTAGGGAACAATTATTTTTAAAATAATTGAACTTCTCTTTCTTTTCATCAATTTTCCAGTCTTTAAATCACAAATTGTTTGTGACGCAACTTAAAATGAAAACAATATTTTGATCACTAAAAGTATTTTCTTTTTAATTTATCTTGCCAAGTTTTCAAAAAGCTGATGACAGCAGCAGTTACAAAGATCGTTAATTTGCCAAACGAAATAATTTAATGAAATAATTAAAAAAAAATTATTATTATTTTGCTAAATTTGAATAAAGAACAATTAGTTTGCTAAATTTGAAGAAATAATTTAAGTCTTGTCAGAGAAGGAATTTTGCGCTGACGTGTTCCTGTTTGAAAATTGCCATAGGCAACATTTTGTCAAAAAAAATTCTCTCGCTTCTTATTGTAGAAACTTTGTAAAACAGAACTCACACACATATTAAAATATTTCCATATAAATCAGCTCTTAAAGTTGAAAATTAAGTACCTTGTGAAACATCTACAAACAATCCTTTCATCTTTTGTTTGTTGTCTCTCATTTCTTGAGACTTGGGAGTTATTTAAATGATGTAAGTATTTCATGAAGAAGGCTAATAGGATGTGTTCGGTTTCCTTACTTGTATTATGTATTTTGAGGCTATGTGTCGCGCGTGTGCTTTATGCTTTATATGTTTATTAAAACACGAGGAATGGTTCAACTATATCACGTAACATAAAATGTATTTAATAGTTAGTTACATTATAGTCGCGAAAGGCCGGAACTTGTAATTAGGTATACGCTACGGGAGAGCAATTTACTGAAATATTACAAAAATAGGGCGCGGGTTTCAAGAAACTTACGCGCCAAGGAATGCTTTATTTTTAAAGCATGAAATAATCTTCTACTTAATTGTACTCAAACGTGGGTTCATGTTCACTGCTAGAGCTGGACGATGATTAAATACAACTGCCGGTTAAGTGTATAGCATTACAAGTGGTTAAACGAGGGTTTTAGTTTTTACATGCCGTCATACAAATTGAGCCAAACAATTGGTAATGTATTGTGTGTTTTTCAAAAGCAACCTACAATTTTACCTTAAAGATAGATTTAGACGAAATACAAGCAAAAAAAAGTAGAATAAAAAATTAAATATAAAACATTTTCACTATGTCATATGTTTGTAACGTGGATTAATATGCCACCGTCACGACGCGTCGTTAAATTTATAATAGTATAAGTCATAAGTTAAGTTAACAAAGGTATTTCAATAAAATATCCCATTTCGTGCACGTGCAAATTGATTCAGCTGTTAACATTTTAATCACCGAGTCAATTTGTATTCCAGGGCGGTATAATAAATATTTAAATCACGTCTGTTGCTACGATTTCCTTTCGGAGATTTCCCCCAAGGGCTTAATATTTTTAAAGCGTTACAAATACATCGAAACTTCTTCAACCGACCGGAATTAACTGCCGAATTTTCAGCGCTATTTTTCTCAGGAAGTAAAGCGGACGGAACAGAGTATTAAGCGCGATGTTTGAAAAACCATTAAAATAATTTCAAAGTGAATTATAAATATAAGAAAATGTATTATTACTCTTGAAATGGCATGGTGTATCGGAGGGTGGCCGTTCTCAGGTAATCGACTTTGAAATTATCCGCTGTTTTAGGGTTGTTTGGAGGGTCGCTACACCCTCCCCCTCGGACAAAGGTCTGCCCTTTGTTCCCGCTGAGAATCTCACCGTCCTGTCTCCTTATTGTTGAAACATTTGCTTTATCGTCGCTTTCTTCATAACAAGGATAACTTTTTAAGCCATTTCGCGAAGTCACACAACGGGACAAAAGGTTTTGCTGGACGAGGAAATTATTAATTCCCGTAAAGACGGTAAATATTTAAATTTGTAAGAACAACTGAATACAACAACAAGTACAGGTTCGCTTATATACGAGTAATGGAATGTTGGATACATGTAAATAATATAAAAATAAAGGGAAAAGTTTTTCAAAGATGACAAGCTGCATAACCACGAAAAAACCATCTGGTGCAATATTTTGCTCCATTGGTAACAAAAATTTAAACTTCTCCTGAAAGGCACAACAGAAATAAAATTACGTCACAATTACGATACATAAAAAAAAAAGTGGAAAGTTAAGATGGTTTCGCCAAAAACACTGAACTCTGGACAGTCGCAGTCGGTTGGAAAACTTAATGTTTTGAGGATTTATATCGATATTTCACTAAGTAATTAGTTCTCAAAAGTTTGCCTTGGTGAGAGCAAGTTATTTGTCGCCGAGAGCAATTAACAGCAGTATTTGTAGTGCGGGCAATGTGAAACATCGAATTCGACAACTATTAATAAATAGATTCTTTATCAGACAATAATAATCCTATATTTATCCTGCACAAAAAGATCAGGTAGAGAAAACACGGAATGTTTTTAAATAATAAAACTTATAATTTTATAACAAAGAATGTACCAAATGAAATTCTTCCCACATTTTATGCAAATAATGAACTTAAAAATCACATTTTAAATATTAAGGATAGAGATTTAAAAAATTAAAAAATATGGAGTCTATTAATAAAAGTGTAATGATTGTGGATTATTATATGTGGAGTATTATATACTCGTAGATACAACTTTGGACATGTAGAGTGAATAAATGAAGAAAGTAGTGTAAGAAGAATATGCGACGCAAATGTGAATTGTAGAAGAAGTCGGGGACGCCCGATCAAGTGAATCAGATACTTGAGTCGGGTCATGTCAAAAGTCAGAATAATAGAAGAGAATGTACGAGACAATGTATGAATGTGAGTGAGGCAAAGAGTGTGTGCCAAGATTGAGTTGTTTGGCGGTCCGTCCTCTCTGCCTACCCCTGCGGGGAAATGGCGTGATGGTTAGTTAGTTAGTAGGTAAAACTTCGAGAAACTTTGAAATTAGGATAAAGGAACATTTATGATGTGTTTAAACAACAATAGTTTCTCGAAGTTTGCTATCATTTATTGGAGACTCAATCATACTTTTAATTTTAATAATGATTTTGAGATAATATTATTATACAAGTTGTTTTCACTATCTAATTACTTGGTCACTCATAAGTTTCATCCGGACACTCCCCACAAGGCACGTTAGCCGTTCTCAATCAATTGCTTGGAAGTCTCCAATACGTTATTATGGTTGCAATTGATTTCATGCATTTTATTTTACCTTTTGGCTGCTTAATTGAAATTTATTTGCTAGTAAGGAATGGCTCATGACGACAACCAACAACCAGCAGATATAATGTTAATTTTTCGAAGAAAACTTCTTCGGAAAGGTTTTCACTTTGTGACGAAATTATTTATTTTAAGAAAAGACAAACAACTTTGTTTGTACACAATCTACATGTTTCGTGAACGATGTTCACATCAACAGTATACATTTGATCCTGGTGATGTGAACATCGTTCACGAAACATGTAGATTGTGTACAAATAAAAGTGTCTTTTCTTAAAAAAGATATAATGTATTTTAAACGCTGATGTCTTCAATATTCATTTACGTATGGTACACTTCAATCACTCTCAACGATATTAATTTTCACGACGGAAACACGAATTTAATTAAAGTGAGTTTTCGTGTTTGATGTTCATTCTGTTCATCAAGACATCCTCATCTTTGGGAACATCAACTTGTCACCGTAAAAGCTTTTTTGCCATTTAATTATGCTGTATGAGTAAGGTAGGTGGTTACCGACTACAACCACCTACCCTGTTCCACAAGCTGTTGTAACAAGATATTCCGTTTCACACGGGGTCCCTAATGTGTCTTTCCGCTTTTAATATTCTAATGACATTTGTTTTAGTGCCAGGCGTATCCTTCGGATTTTTTTTTAATTTTTGAGCGAGCGGAAAATATTTGAATGGTATTAAGTTTCAAAGCGTTTAGTGGATACCTAACACACACATATATTTTTGTGGCAAAATATATTTTACCCAGCGCACATTTATGATTATTTTTAACGTATTATTTTTTTACACCTGAACACACTGCGGTTTCAAAAAAGATTATTGAATTTTTTGAACATTACATAGATAGGAAGGTACCAGTGATCCGTGAGTTTTCAGTGAGCTAGATCGCTAAGATTGAAAAATATGACATTATTGACGTTGTTGTAGCTGAAAATGAATTTAATTTTTTTTCAAAATTTCAAATTTCTGTATGAAAATCTTCGGGGTTATTTTAGTCAAGGGATGCACCGCATCCACGTACTGAATGATCTTCATACAAAAAGTTGAAATTTATTAAAAAAAATCACTCGCCACAACAACATCAGTACCTAATGTCGTATTTTTCAATCTTAGCACTCTAGCTCAATAAAAACTCACTGAACGCCACTGGTTGGTACCTATTTATGCATTGTAAAATAACTGAAAAAACGTCGATTTTTATGAAGTAATTTCCGATTACTTCTTCAATCCTTACAAATTCACTTAGTGGTGTCATTTTTAATTAAATGAAAACAAATTACTTTATAAAACACCACTATTTAATAAAAAATACCTACATATTTCGAAATCAAAGGTTTCTTTGTCAGGATTAGATTAACAAATAAATTTAACAAAATATCAAATAAAATAACAAGTAACAAATTTAATCTTACCCTGACGAAGAAACCTTTCGTTTCGGAACATGTTGATAAATTGAATAGTCGTGTTTTACAAAGTGATTTGTTTTCATGTTATTAAATTTCGATTACTCAAAATCTTTGATTACGTTGGTATCCGAGGAACAGAATTAAAATACGCGTATCCTCCCTAATCTAGAATCACTGTTTTAGGATTTTTTCGAATTTTCTTCGAATTTGAAGGCATGTGGCTATTTCATGGTCTTAATGGATATAATTTTTTCCACGTGGAAAAATTGAAATACATTCAAGGTTTTGGCAAAAATGGGTAATGTTTTAAATATTGCTTGGTTCCTTGATTCAAAATTCGTGAAATTTTCATTGAATGTGTATATAAATTATTATGCTGGTGTAATTGCCATAAAATTTCGTTCGATTGTTTTTATTAGAAGCTGAAAAAAATACCCTTTTTGATAAATTTACATCACAGCTGGATGACTTTCAAAAGGGGGTATTAAATCTGACAGAAATATTCCTCTTCGCCTTAGTTCTCTGTGTGGTGAAGTAAATTAACATGTTTCTTGCAAATAAAATCTTGTGTTTTTAATGAAATGCCTGAAGCATATAATTTACAAGCATTCGCAGTATAAAAGCCTACGGTATTACAATCCACGTAAATTTCTATTTTACAAAGAAATTTCGGTTGTGTTTTATACATACGCTTAGGTTCGTTTCCGCGCTAATGTGAAAAAGATGAAGGAACGTGGCGGTGCGTCACCCAACACAGCACCGTTACAATATTATTAAAAAATAATCTCCCACATTTCTCGACCCGTGAATGAATATATATCTTGAACCTTTGGAGGGTTTCATTGTAGATGACCATTTGCCTATCCGAAAATAATGTAATTCACATTAACAGTAGTAGGTACCTGCGATTTAACGATCTCAGAAATAAATAATGTCTGCATTGTACGTGATAGTTCATCGCCTGGTCTTCAGGCGTCGGGGCCGCATTTGTATGCATGGCGTGCAGCGTGCACTCCCGCCAACTTAAAACAACTCTAACAAAATTATTTAATTGTTTGGGACGCGTGCGGTTTCCGGTAAATATTAATTAAAATCTACGGTACTTCTTTGAAATACCGAAAAAGTAATCTTAATCATTACAATTTATTTATTATTTACTTTAAGTATTGCAGAGCACAGCTAATGAAATTTTATTTGATTTTAAATAAGCCCCAAAAAAACTTTCGCTAGCTTCGTGGGAAGCATTTTCCAAACCCGCTCACACAACAATTATTTTAGCGTGATGCATTTTTTTCATCTGGAATTTGACAGGAATGTGCGTTGTGCGATGCATACGGAATTGGTACCCAAGTGTTTTAGCCATAAGGTTTTGCAGTACAGTTTTGAATTGGTGGATGCAAAAGGATGATATGATATAAGAACTATGTGTACAGGGCTCAAGTGGTCATTGCATCGATAAATTAGTCTTCCACCATTTTTTTAAAATTATCTTCATCTTCGATCAACGTTGATGTTTTAATAATTAACAAAATGTGAAAGGAAATCTGCAAATTATTGTTGGAGATTTTCACGGCCAAAAGGATTAAAGTGATAATTTTTTAGGTAATTATGCCGTGTTGCGGTTACGTTTTTAACTCAAACGATTATTCAGCCGCTATCCCAGCCGCGTCCCGTGTTGCGTTGAAAACAGCCGCTCACCGCCAGAAATGCTCAGGAATTCACGACGACGTTAAGATTACGAGACTCAAAAGCTCTCTGCAAAGCTTTTGATAATGTCTGGCACAGGCCGCTTGTTGTTGAAAATTAGAATCGTATGGGATCCATCAAACCCTGCATAGTTAGATTGCGAACATTCTCAGTAGAAGAACCATTCAAACCGTAGTTGACGTCCCTTCTTCTTCGCTGCGGTTGGATATTTCGACCACAAATTCCCCGAATGAAAATGACCGTGCAGCAATTCCTCTTCATACAAATTTATCAAAACATATTGAGTTTTGAATTTTGTTTGTTCGACGAAGGTCGCTTTTGTGTGGGTGCGTACGACCTACGTGTTCTATCTATTCTTACCTTCGATAAGCTTAGTCTATAGTGTATGCCAACGAACCGTATTATATTTTAACGAGACAATGCTGCCTGATTCCAACGTCCAAACATCCAAAGGGTTAACATAGTAATTATGAACCTTTCATTATTTCAGATTGGTATTTAGTAACATGAAAGTATCTCCATCGGCATAAAATTAAGCTTTTTGTGTGAATATTCATTCCGGATTTTCCGGCGAAATTAAGGAGCATTATCCCGGCGCAGGAACCCTAAATAAATACATAAATTTCTAAATGGTAACCTACCTACCGCCAACATCATTGAATTATGTAAATATGTTAATATTGGGTTATTCAACGAGTTCATTTGACATGGAAATTCCAAATATAATTGAGTGATCTCAGAGGAGATACTTTCATTAATACGTAAAATAATCCATGAACGGTACTGTTTTATTCAGACGTGTAGCTGGCTTTTGTGATCTTAATTACGTGCTTGTTTTCATCTAACGGGATTTTGATGGGAGCCAGTACAGGTTTATTATATCTCTATTTAGCCATATGAAGTGTATGCAGTAAGAGCTCATGAAGTGTAGTGATGGGCGTAGTCGAAATATTATTACATGGTGACTAATACCTTGATTCAAAATAATAGTGAAGGCATTACAGAAAAATATTATCGTTTGAAAAAAAAAGAATTCCAATGGCCAGTTGCTTCATAGAATTTGAATAATTAATCATTTTTCAAAGTTTTTTTCCAAATTCTGTATAGGTTCTATTCAAGTTCTGTTATTATTCAAAATTGACCAGTTGTTTCATAAAACTGAAATTATAACAGAATTAGATAAAAAGTTTCACAGAACTTGAGTTTCGATTTGGAAATTCGAACAATCCAAGAAAAGACAGAAAGTAAACGTTTTAGTTCTGTGAATCAATGTGAAACAACGGCCCATGACGCAATAATTACAGAATCTGAATACAACTTTGACAAAACTTGAAATACGATGAATTTTTCAAATTCTGTAAAACTCCGAGGAAAAAAATTGAAATTGCGTCTAACGAATTCTGCCGCGATACAAGTATATTAATGTAGCTGATTTGAATAGACGTACACCAATTGCAATTTCATAGGCTAGGGGCTACGGTCATCAACAACCAAAAAATCGTTTTCTAACATGTTTAGAGATTATTTTGTGTGATGTCGCTGGGAAGGGCGCTTATTTAAGTTTCTTCATGTTTTTGATCTTCAAATTTTAGACTCCCTCAGACCATTATTTCGAGCTAAAATTTGACGAATTTTACTAACTATTTGAGAAAAACTTATATTTTGTAGGTAAGCTTTTTTAATTATAGTTGTTTTTATTTATTCTACCTGCAATATTCTTCATTGCTACCTCCAATATTTCAAAGAAAGTTCCGACCACCATGTACAATCCAATGATATTAATTTATATTGGCGAATTCCTAGTTTGTTAGTCTACCATTTAAAGTAACATTACCAAAATTCGAACTGTTTAGATTTAAACCCAGGACTCAAACCAATTATGGAGTTGAGTTACCATCAAAGGTTGGATTGCGATCCAAGAGTTGTCTGATTTGTTCGTTAGATGTCGATAGAATCATTTTATTTTTGTCCCTTTCTCACACAACAAACAAGGTAAATATAGATGTACGAAACCTTTATAAAAAGGCTTGCATCGGTAAAATTAACTTACTTCTTTACGAAAACTTGCACTAAGAATTTAAAATACTACTGAACCGTTGTCCGTTGGATGGGGAAAGTTATTGTCGTCAGTTTGTAAATATTCAAATCATAACAATAAAAAATCAAGAACTTAAAGTTAAAACCAAAAAGTGCTTCATTTATAAAAAACCAGTCTACCCAAAGAAATTCTCCTGAGTGAAGACCTCCAATTTTTTACACGAACTGTTATGGAACGGTATGGCATGTTTAACAATCAACATTGTTTTCAATTGGACCAGCGTAGCTCGTCGTGTAAAATTTTCTATGGCATTGTTTTCCATGGACTAGCTTTAAAGGGTAGGTACTTACGTAGGTAGGTAGGTACGCAGTATAAACGGCATCAATCAAAATAATCCTCTGAATTGGAAAGTGATTACTATTACCAAATTATGTATCGATTTCTCGCATCAGTGGTGCACACAGCCTCCCTCGGATCATCGCCACATCCCCCACGTAAATTGACCGGCAACGCGGACCTAATCCCCGCTCCCGCCCCCGCCCACGCACCCGCCCTATCTATAGGAGTGTCCTATTATGACCAAACACCATTATCCTCTTATGGCTTCATCCAAGCAAATAAATTATTTAATTATGCTTTGATGAACGTATTGTTAAAATATTTTAATGTGGTTGTTTTGATTCCGCATTCGAAAGATTTATTGAATCTCTGAAAAACCCAATGTTAACGCTTTGAAAACCTCGTTTTATTTTATTTAATACCTAGTACATGACTACTGGCCCCGTATAGATCGCGAGTGTACCCCAGTGTTGAATGTATGGAGTCTCAGAATGCTTAAAAAAACCCTTGAATCTTGCAGAAACGCACGGTCCGTCTGATTTTTTAAATGTTATTGTAAAATATTTGAACAATACGTTCATCAAAGCATAATTAAATAATTTATTTGCTTGTCCCAGCTGCTCCCATCTGGAGCTAGTGAGATGGGGAAGATGAAAGTGGGGAATTCAGTTATGGTCACCAAACACGGCTAAACCCATTTTAAGCAACGTTTCAATTCTGAATGGTGGTCTTTGAGTCTTTGGTCTTTGGTCTGAGAGTATCTTCCACTCTGGAACGTGCCGCAAATATACTATAATTGTGAAATAACATAAATTAATGAAATAAAATTTATTTTCCCTCGCCGGAATTCGATACAGCGACCTTCGGATTGCGAGTCAATGGGCAAGGCGCTTGATTTCCCTATTAACGTAACTTGTAACGAACGGAAGCAATCTTTATAGCACAGAGATCACGTCCTCGTTCCACCGGTATTTGAATGGAAGAAGCTCCAAGGAATTAGCGTTATTAGCATCCCCTTCATGGTAAGGGAATACACAAACATGCAAGCCCAAAATTTAGTGATTGTTTTTGTAAAGCTGATATATATATATATATATATATATATATATATATATATATATATATATATATATATATATATATATATATATTTTTTTTTTTTTTTTTTTTAAATACATACATATACAGATTAATGGAAAAACATATGGTTCTTATAACTAATTACAATATATAATTTTTTTTTAACGAAACTACCCAATTCAAAAGAGAAAACATTTCTCGTGCTTGAATTTTGGAGAGTGCCATTGTAAAATGCGAATAGGTACAGAGAGTATGTTATTACAAGTAATTAAATTTTTAAAAATATGTATTTATACATGAAGACAAGTCGACATAATGAACTTGAAGTAAATAAGAGTTTAATTGGAATATGATACAATATAAGATAATACAGGCATAGATATATCAGAAATAAAAATAATAGTATTGTATTTACTCAATAGGTAGATTGTAAGTAGGTAGTAGGTACATAGCATTGGTTTAGAAACATATTTGAAATGGATGGGCTGACATTAAGATTGGCTATGGCTGACAGTATTGTAAAAGTAGGTACATTGGATAAAGTTATAACAATTTTGTGCCTATAAATAAGGCGTATGTACTTTGCTTTCAATTTGATATGCTGATGAAATATTTTTAGAGGATATGTTCTAGTTTTTTTTTTAATTATTATTTTGATGATGAATTAAGAACTTATAATTAATGTCGGGTTGGTCTATTAGTTGTTTTATTTGGGATTTTAAAACTTTATAATTTTTTTCAGGCTTGATTTTATACGGGAGAGCATTGAAAAATTTTATACCTTGATAAGCATAGTGGTGTTGGGAAGCACTTGTTTTAAATTTTGGAATTTCTAAATTGCCCCGTGATCGTGATCGGTTGTTTATGATTGTGAATGGAAAATATATTCATAAAATATATTTCAAACTATATCTACTATGACGCCACTGCTTGTCACGGTTATTTTGTACCGGTGAAAGTTAGTTGAGCTGGCGACACGGTGTCGCTTCCTAGTAAATAAGTACACATTTCACCACTAAAAATAACAGATCTACCGGATCTGCCGGATCTGCCCTGATGATGGACACAGCAACGCTGTCCGAAACGTTGGCTAAAAAAGGAGGTAGCGCAACACGGCATAACATCCCAAAAACAAATAACGAGAATATACATCAGTTTGAAAACTAAAAATTTCACCTGAAAAGGTGGCAGAGAGTTGTAAATTCCGCCCAAACTACCAACACTTTATTTCGCATAACAATTCAATTTCCGAGCGAAAAGTGTATAACTTCGGCAAATAACATCGCACACTCGGCGAAACTTCAATTTCCAATAATCAGTTCAACATGCATACATGCAAACATTGTATACACTCATATTAATAATATACAAGCTTCTCGACGAGTGCGGCATGAAACGAAAATGCTTTTCTCCACACTGAGAAAAATATTACACTTTACAATTTTCCAATATCATACCAACTAACTGTGCATCCGAGGGAGACAGAAGAGCGTCGGATTGCATTGAGTGCGCTGGTTGGAGGGAGTGGGGAGATTATCAGTGTCGTCACACTTCATTGAAGTAAAGTGGCGACAAGTTGTGCAGTATTCGGTGGGAGGCGTGGGAACGGGAGGCTTGATTTATTTCCAATGTTGACCAACTTTACATTCTATCTTTTGTCGTTCATCTCGGCGCCAAAACTCTTGCACTGTGCAAGGATAATGTTTTCACTGCATTTTGATGTTTCCATAGAAGATTTCTTGCAAGTATCATCTTTTAAGATTCAAAATCATTATGAAACTATTTCCGAACAATGAATGAACGCCTGTCTCGACACAGGTATATCCTAGTGAGACAGGCATAAAAAAACCCAATGTACATATTTTTTTCTATAGATAAATAAATAAAATAAAAAATAAATAAAAATGAGCAACTAACAATAAACCGCGAATAAATACAATACTTAACACTTACTTAGCCCTCAGGCCATATTTTGTCAGAGGGTCAAAATATTTCCGCTGTGCAATAAAATCTAAATAAATGGAATGTTTCTGAACATATTCGGAAACTAAAAACTGTTTTAAAAATGTGATAAAATAAGTTTTAAAAATTTATAAATCGAAATAAACGTATTGTTGAAGTACAAAAATTTTGCATGGCAACATAAAACAGTTTTAAAAACTAAAATTATTGATGATGAAAAAATAAAACTCATGCCTATTTTATTATTCAAATGTATTATTAACGATATTGTAATCTCCCTTTTTTGTCGCTCCTTACAAAAATATCTAATAAAAAAAAATTATATTTCATAAAAATTTTATTTGGTTTTATAAAGGTGTACATTTTACTTATTTTGTGGTTAAGTATTAGATTTGAATATAAAGCGTGGTGTTTTCTCTTTCTAACATCATATTTATCACTATGATAGTAAGGGGGATACAACCATTTCTATGAAACCCGTATGAGTTGTTCCGAAAAGCGAACAAATTATCCTGAGGGGATAAACCGACTTTAGAAGATAAATTATTAAACCCTTCCGTATCATCACATCGTGAATCAAAAAACCGCATGTCGCTTAATTAATTGCATTTCGTAACCAATTTTCAGTTTCACGCAAGTATTAATTAACAAATCATCAGATATATACTCAGAAAATTTTATTTGATCCTTGGGGGTTTGATGGGATGTATAATTAAATTAGAGTTTCGTAGATTTCCATGAATAATTAGCAAAAGGCATGTTTCAATATTTCTATTTTTGCTACCGACAATTTGTGGTAGAATTCCATTATAGTAATATAATAAAACACATATAAAACTTATTTCCATTTAATTTAATTTTGACCGTAACCGGTTTCAGCCTATTAAAGTCAAACTCAGACTGGGAAAAATGTTTCTACTTCTACAGTTTATATACATAACATATGGGAACACGGAGGGGGGAAGTCTACAAGTATTTGATTAAATTTATATGGTTTTTTTCACATTTTGGTTTAGATTTCTAGTTATTTGGCCAGTAATCTATAAACTCGAGATAATTATTTATTTTGCTAATATCCAGATAATTAGAAATCAAATCGTCAAAGACGACATGGCAACAGATATGGAAAAAACATATAAATTGAATCATAGCCTTGTAGACTACCCCTTCCCTCTCCCCCAGTTATATGTATAAACTGTAGATTAACCACTGGAGCGCTTTTTGCCACAATATGGCAGTATTTAAAACACCTCGGATTGCTTTGCTGCCAATTTTGGCAAATTTTCCCTTATTTGTAAGTAATTAAGTAAAACTTAACGTTTTTATAACATTTTTTTTATAAACTCTACGAATATGAGAAAATCAACGAAAGACTTTAATCAGTTTGTATGTCTCCGTATTAAAATTTGTTTTTTTTTTGTACATGAGCTCCACACACTAGGCCCTGAGGAAAATAATTTCCCTCAGGGCCTATTTCATCTTTGAGGATGCTGTGTGGAGGTTTTTTTTTAAGGAAAGGAAGGAGAGGAGAATTCTGGGAAGGCATAGGGTTTAAGGGGTGGGTAGGAATCTGGGGTTCAGTGTGTCCTGATCATCCGCCTCCAAAACCCAGACAAACCTCACCCATGAACCCGGGCACCCCTGCTAAATCACCAAACGTAGCGAACCACTTGGGGTGACCTATGGTAGAAGTGTTGGTAATCCAATAAAGGTTCCCGGGGCGGTGGTACCCATTCCCGCCTCCCAAATTCAAAATTGGAGAAAGAAATTTTAAATTGCGCTGTCACTCCAGTGGTTGAGAAATAATTTTGTTCCAGTCTGAAGATGGCTTTAACAGGTTGAAACCGATTACGGTCAAAAATAAATTAAATGGTAATGTGTGTTTTATTATATTAATAAAAGGCATGGTTTTACATGCCTCCAGATATGAGAGGCAAAGATAAAGTACTTTTATAAATCTATCAAATAGTTGTATCTCATCTAAACTTTATCAAATTAACCCTATAAATGTTTCAGTTAACTCGTATTTTTATGTTCTTACGATATTAAAAATATCCCCGAAGATAAAAGAAAAAACTATCAGTCATTCAACTGTTGTTTTTTTCCGACGATATATCTTCCGGCCTTGTATCATTAGCGGCGAACAAAGGTTTTCCGATAAATTATATGAAAAAAGGATACCTTTTCGTTATTCGAATGACGTATAAAGTAGTTCACCTTTTGTTAGACATTCGTTCGTGGAACAAATTCGTCCATAGAACAAATTCGTCCGTGGAGTTCATTTATTATTCATTTTTTGAAGGGTTCCAATTTTACTAACGATGCGAAAACACTCGGCGAGAAGGATGGGGATGCGGTGGGTAATCAAATGATTAATGTCTCGTTAGTTACCAAGCCTAAAAAGCATGCGAATAATACTCGTTTTCAAGATATAAATATTCTTTTTCAGTGAAATAAAAAGTGTTCAACCGTGGACACTGCCATCCGATTACCGAAACAAACTGTTTAGAGTAATATTGCCATGTTAATATGATGGAAAGATTGATTATAATATTGGTACAGGTTTCTATCAAACTCAACTAAAGTGCACCATAAAACAATTATTCAAAAACCTAAAGAAATATAACAATAAACTTTATCGGCCTTACTAAAAACATCGTGAATATTTTATTCAATTTATAAACGACTCAACTGATGTATGTGAAAACCTTACTAATAAAAAACTGACAAAATAGTTCATAGAAAGTTAATAATAATAATAATAATATTTTGATGATTTATATAGCGCCGTTTTTGTGAAAAATCACCTCAAGGGCGCTGTACAAACTTAAAATACATTTCTAAAATCTAAAAAACTACAAGCTAGGCAAACAATTATAAACAACTTATGGCTAAAAATTGCATACATCGGTTCATTGATCACCGATACGAAAATATGTGTACAATATTTTGACCAATGAACGCGATGCTGCCTAAAATTTAATGAAAACAGGACCATACTTACCTGGGAGGTCGCTTGAAATTAACACTGTATATTGTCCATTTAAAGAAATTTAGATAGAGTTCGCACGCAGAGGACATTATTGTGAACACATGTTATTTAATCCTGAAAAATATTTTAATATTAATATGTAATGTATTCTTTGACGAGTGTATTTTGGAAAGTAAAAGCAACATATAAAGGTGGGAGGTGCAGTAGTACCAATAAGGATTTGATCTTTCTAAATGTGATTAGTCAAGAGACAGATTGATGTGTAAGGAATCGAGTAATTTTAATTCAGTAAGAAAAGTGTGATTAAGACATATCATAGACAATACAAGTATGATACTCTCAAATAGGTATATTTAAATAACGGGTATGAGAGCCCAAAAAGGAAGGTTTTTAGTTTGGACCTAAACTCTGTTGGGCTTGTTATGCATCTTTAAGCAAGTTTATGCAAGTTATGTACTTACATGGCTTAGTTAGCCGAAGAGGGTAGTTAATCTGTTGAACATGTTTGTTTTATTAATAATTTCCCAACGAATTTCGGAATTTTTTCAGCTTATGTTAAATGTCCTATATATTTCTTATTTTTGAAGATATACTAAAAACAAATACCATTACCACACAAGACAAAATTACCTGTTCGATTTTTTTATTTGAACTATACTATCGATCGAAAATTGCCGCATTTTAAGCTTAGAACACGAAAAATGTAGAAAAAAACGCTTACCACACACATTCAAGGAATTTGCAAGAAAATTTTCATTTCACTTTTTCCTCGTTCAAAAAATAAAAAAGTAAAAAAATTGATGTTTCGCCAAACTCCCAAAAAGAAACATTTAATATCTAATTTAACGTATTCCTTCGACACCTAAAAATGTTAATTTCTTTGATACATTTACCAAACACATATTAGACATTCATGTTCTAAAAAAGCATCAGATTCAAGAAAATCTTATAAAATAAACACCCCTAAAATGCAATTTGAATATTCATATAACCCATAAAACTATTTTCTGACAGTTCAATTTACAACATATGATTATTGTATGATAACTGGACTAAAACTGACGAAAAATAACACAAATAAGTTGAAAATATAATATCGCATTATACGAATATAATAGAGTACAATACATGTGGAGATTTTTTTTTTGTATTTGTAACAAACCGAATTTAAAATTGCACGGTTTTTACAATGTAAAATAAAAACACCGTTTAATGGTCGTGAACCGTTTTTTTAAAGGAAGGCTATAAGTATTCTGCTATGGGTAGACACTATTGACGTTATCAAGGCAATTAAAACACCTTGACAAAAAGTAGTAATCATTCGTTTGATAGAATATATAAATATGTTTCTAAAAATAAAATGACTTGTGTTTCAGATTGTTAATTTACTTGAATATTAATGTGCCACAAACCACAAGCCTTGATAAAACATTTCAAATTCCAGTTATTACCTATTTATGTATAAGTTCAATATTATATTTACTTGCACCATTGGTCGATGTTGTATTACTGTATAATAATGATGTGAGACAGACATTACCATATTAGTTTTGTATATTATGGCAAATTTTGCAAGCAGAAAAAGTCTTCTTAAAAATCTAGTTTTTATTTTAATGAAAACCTACGGCTATGCTATCATATTTTTTTAATGACTATTAATTTTATTTGTATTATAGATTTTTGCATGTAAAAGTATCTCTGGTGTCACTTCACAATATATCGTCACAATTAACTGTTATACATACACTGTTTTACCATTACTAATATTTTGAATATGAATTTGTGACATGTAATTAATGTTTATGGCATACTTATGCCGTTTGTATTAAATAAATGAATAAATAAATAAATAAATAAATAAATAAATAAATAAAACCTGAACTTTTCGGATAGTATCGAAACTTAATTTTTAGGTGAAAGAATCATATCAGTATTCTACGTTTTTAGATTTTCACGGCCAAAAGTATTTTCATTATTTGTTTTTGGGGTGTTGGGCCATGTTGCGCTACCTCCTTCTTTAGCCAACGTTTCGGACAGCGTTGCCGTGTCCATCATCAGACTCGGCAGATCCGGTAGATGTGCACATCTACCGGATCTGCCGGATCTGACCTGATGATGGACACTGCAACACTGTCCGAAACTTTGGCTAAAGAAGGAGGTAGCGCAATACGGCACAACACCCCAAAAACCAATAATGAACATATTAGTATTTTTCTCTCCACGAAAATTAAAAGTGTGCATTAGGGTGGGTCATGACTGTATGGGAAAAAAATCTTGTTTTGATTTGTATAATAGTGAAAATATGATGTTAAATGGAGATATAAAATCAGGTAATTTTTTTTAATAATATTTGTAAATCATCTTCTTCCTCCGAATTGACTTTGAAATTTCACATAATGTAGAAAAACCCACCCCTGTTACATCTTTAAAAAATGTTAGATAAACCATTAAAAATCAAATATTTTTAATAAAACACGAAATAGAGGGAATATTTTGATTTATCAATTTAATCCAAATTATCTCAAAGCAGTGTATTCAAATACCAGCGAAATCCTTCCTACTCTCAAATTTCGACATTATTTTGCGTGACTCAATATTGGAACTTTTTGTAAATGATTTCGTTAAAATACATTTGCTATGGAAGATTACAGAAAATATAGTTTAAAGGATTCATAGTAACTTTTATACACACTAGAAATATCCCCTTAAAATGAAAAATTTCAAATCTTTGAAGTAAATCCGAAGGAAGAAGATCGTACCATAAATTTAAAAAATTTTAAACACGTCGTTTTGAACCCATTTGGCACCCTTTTATAACTCTTATAATTTAAAAATGTATATATGTATTTTTTTTTTTAAATAACCCACCTTAATATACAATGTACATTCTTCTGTGAATGTTATCTGTTGTTTAAATTTATATATTTATTCGCTGAATTCCCTGGCGTTGCCCGGGCTTAAACGCAGAGTTTTTATAGACAGTAATAATAATAATATACTAATCAGTAATCATTTTCTAGACAGTAGTTGTAGACAGTAATAATTATTAGTAGAATTATTCTGTGAAGAGTTGGAATAATAGAAGAATATGTACGAGACGATATATGAATGTGAACGAGGCCAGGAGTGGGTGCCAAGATTGAGTTGTTTGGCAGTCCGTCCTCTCTGCCTACCCCTGCGGGGAAACGGCGTGATGGTTAGTTAGTTAGTTTTTTTTTTTTTTAATTATTCTTAATTTATTTGAATGTTAAGTGTGCAAAATTTCATCAAACTCGGATTAAAACTGTAGATTTGTATAAAAATCAAATCCACACCTTCCACTGACAGTATTCTTTATAAAAATAGTCTAGGTATCTGACGTGTACCCGGCTTTTCTCGGGATTATGAATTGTTTTGAGTAAAATGGTGAGACTTCTTCTGGCGTCCCGGAATTATTCTAACATTTAAACCGTTCTCTAAACACTCCTTGCATTAATCAGAACAATTTGTAGCAAAACCGGTCTAATAATTTTGGAGTCTATGGGGCACAATCATATAAATAAAGTATTTTTATTTTAATCGGTCCAGTAGTTTTTATTCTATAGGGCACAGACATACAAACATTGTCCTTTGGTTTAAATCGGTCCAGTAGTATTGGAGTACATGGGGCATAAACATACAAACATTGTCTTTTACTTGCATTGTCTTTTATCTGCTTCTGGAGCAGGACACGGAAATCAAACAACATCATTGTCGTGGCTGCATCCGGGTGGCTCAGCTCCCCACTGAATGAGCGATGGATGCAAATGATGAGGCGACCTCCCTGATGGACGATAAAAAAAAAAAAAACAACAATATTTCTTTTTAAAATTTTAATTTCTGTTTTATTTTTGTTTAATTTTATTTTGTTTTTAATTTTGTGATTAATTTTTATTATTATTATTTATGTTCGTATTTTATTTTCATTTTGTATGTTATATGGCAGACTGGGATTGCACTACCCTCCCAGCCCTGCTGGAATAAAAACTTAAATAAAAAAATAAAAAAATTGTTTAAATCGGTCCAATAGTTTTTGAGTAGGTATAGAGCACAAACATACATACACAGTATTTTACTTGTTTGAATCGGTAGACTTAAGGAGGTAATACAGATTATACACATTCAGGGTGTACGGGGGTAAAGTGCATTAACTTAGGGAGGTGATTCTACATGATAGTAGAAAAGATTAACAACTTTTTCCGAAATTCCAACATTTTTTTCTCCTACAAAAAGACGTACCTACTAAAAATTCTTAGTGTGAGTGAGAGGTACGATCTCACTTGCTGAGAGCTACCGCGCACGATTGTGGCAACATTGCATGGTTGTGATTGGCCCGTATCGTAAGAGCGGAAAATAAAATAACTAGTCGCACACGCCGGTCTAATTTTATCCTTTTACCACAAAACTACCTCTAAAAGTTGCAATTTCTAAAAAAGATGTATATCTTTTCTACTTATACTATCGTGTAGAATCACCTCCCGAAATTAATGCACTTTACCCCCGGACACCCATTTCAACAATCCTCACTAACATCTCATCAAACGTTAAAAGAGGAAACCAACATTTCACCATGCCAAGTATCTTTTCGCTGTCAGCCGACAGTCCTCGTTAGTAAGACACCTCGTACTCGGCAAGATTCGATTATTCCAATTAGCCCTAGGCAATGTGGGGTCGACATGCAGTGCCGTACCCTGCATACACTGGGGCTTGGACCGCTCACCTCCTGCGCTTCTGCGCTCCTGGTCGCCTGTTCTGCCGGTCTCGGGTTTGTCTTTACGGCGCCGGACGTGGTCTCGTTACAACGGCGAATTCCACAATGACAATTCGGGCTCCGAAGCATTTATGAACTCCGGATACAATTTGGGTCCGGATGCTGGGAATTACTAAGTTAGCCTTACTTTGCAGTTTTAATGTAATTCTCTTGTAGAAAGTGAGTTCATTAAATAAACTCCCAATTCAATACATTCAAAAGCTTTTTAACGAATAATATTATGTTCATTGAATGAATAATGTTATTTTAATTTCATACACATTAAATGCTTTCTATACACCATTGATAATTATCATAATCATAATATCATAATTATTGATTATAATCAAAGTAATAGGCATGTTTCAAAACCAATGGTTTCTTCGTCTGTATAAACATAATACTGAAAATTAAAAAATTTAATTAATATAATTAATAATTCTCAGCATAGGTTCGTTTATACAGACGAAGTAACCGTTCAAAATGTTTTTTTTTTCAAATTTCTCACTTACTGATGTTCCACCAATAATTTCCGGCAGGACTTTTTTGAATTTGCTCCGAAAAGAATTCCCTGAGGAAAATAAATCCTCTGAGGGCCTACTTCATATTTGAGGATGTTGTGGGGAGGGTCTTACTGGGAAAGGAAGGAGACGAAGTTCTGTGAAGGAAAAAGGTGTGAGGAATGAATAGGAATCTGGGGGTTAGTGTGTTCAGACGGACGCCTCAACAAAGATAATAATTTTGAATAACATATCGATCGATAGCGGAAATTTTAAATGCAGTATAAGACAATAAATAAATAAAATAGTTAAATACGTAATTTTTTCCGTTTTTCTTCATCCTCCGATCTGCGTCGTCGAAATATTTGAAGGAAAAAAAGTGTCTTTTACGACGTGCATTTTGAGTTTTTTTTTAAATAAAAATATATATATATATTTTTGAATGTAGCTATTACTTTGTGGTTATCCATTATAATAAAATGAAACAATGCAACTTTGTATAAACCACTTATAAAATGTGCAAATCCGACCGGTTTCGGAAGGAACGTTTGTTCCGAAACCGGTCGGATTTGCACATTTTATAAGTGGTTTATACAAAGTTGCATTGTTTCATTTTTATATATATATATATATATATATATTTTTACATGAATACCGCACAAGAGTCCCAACTGCTCCCGTCTGGAGCCAGTGAGACTATGGCATCTCCAATTGGGGTATGTTGTGAGGCTGAAGGTAGTGGGGAGGGAAGGAGATATGGAAGAGGAAGGTGGGGAAGTACCTGGCTATTCAGATCTGGTCACCAAACACGGCGAAAGCCACTTCAGGCAACGTTTCAATTCTGAAAAGTGGTCTTACACTAGAGCGATACTGAGAGTATCTTCCACTCTGGAACGTGCCGCAAATATCCTATTTATTATTTTTTTAAATGAATAAATTGTAAAATACACAAATTAATCAAATAAAATTTATTTGCCACGCCGGGATTCGATCCCGCGACCTTCGGAATGCGAATCAAGCGCCTTACCGCTGCACTACGCCGGCCTTCAAATTAAAGAAATATACAAAAAATATTAAGTATTCAGAAAGCTCTATTCAATGTTATTTTATTACAAAAAATCATAATTATTGTAGGTCCACAAAAGCAGAAGACATGATTTTTTGAAAAAATAGAACACTTTTTTTTAGCTCTCCTGAAAAATTTATATTTTATTTTTTACTTTTTAAATTTTCTTGATCGATATAAAATAAGTTTTTTTTTTTTTTAATTTCCTCAGTTAACTCTGTAAAGTTTGGTTCAAATCGTATATATCTGAATTGTATAATACCATAATAAAAGGTGCTGAATATTGAGATTTCTCTCGGGTCACGAGCTTATATGGTGTTACTTTAGTTCTGAACTCTGAATACCTACGACCTTTCCAACGTACATGGAAATAAGTTTTTCCCTAACAAAGCTTAGTCTACCTTGCCCAACCTCCTTATTACAATCAAAATCAGAACAAATCCCCATCTATGGTAAACCATGTTCTGTTTCCAGGCTAGATAATACTATAAATATAATACCCATGCGTCCATACTGTAAGCACAATATTAATATCTATGATGTATGTAAGTAGGTACAATATCCGTGCTGTGAGTTGGGGTGGATTGTGGTGGGTGTGGGGATCCGGGTGACGTCACAAGCAGCCACACGCGTCAGTTCAGCCAAGTGACGTGGCGGCCGATGCCCATTCATTAGGCATGAACTTGGCTGCAAGCTGCATCCACTGTAACGGAGCGCGGAGGATGTGAGGGTTTGACGGACACGGCAAGTGTTTCAGTATTGTATTAACTCGTTGGGCCTTGGACACTCGGTGGGTGGGTATTAGTGGTATTAGGAATACTTGAATAGCAATCAAAGAGCCGATATTATGTGCGATGTATATGTAAAGTGCATACATTTACACCGAGTGTCGGGGTATGTTTATACGAGGACTGTTCAAGAATTAAAGACCTTCCCTCATTTTTTGCGACGCGGACGTCGCGGACATTATATATTTCTCAAAATATGGTGGCTCTAGCGTAAAGCTCAGACTTTCCCCTAAAAAAAAGCGTTGATCCGGCTTGGTAGCTGCTTCAGTGTAATCTTTGCGTCCGTTTAAGATGGACGCTCCGCTCTCAAATCCTGCTGCCTGCGAAGTGCGCTAAATTATTCGCTTTCTCAACTAAGGAGTCCGCCCTGTTAAAGTTCGTAAGCTCGCAATTTTGATCCCAAACGTCAGTAAGTTTACCACACAAACTATTTTGAGGGAAAAATGACGTATGCAAATTGCATGCCCGTCGAATTTTAATTTTAGTTTTAGAACTTTTTTTTTTAGTTTTTTCTTTAATTCATAAGACATTAAAGATGGTTAATTTTCATCTATGTACATAGCCGTCGGCCTAATTGGACCGGAATTCAATTTTGAAATGTGCAAACATTGTATTGAGTCATTAAAAATAATAAAAAATTATAGTAGAATTATATTTTACAACAAGTGATTGAATTATTCAATGATACAGTTATTAAAAAAAACACATGTGTACAAGGCACACTTTTATTGAAATGGACTCTTTAACTTATTATTTTTCTCGATAAATGAAACAATTTAACTTTGTTTGAACCACTTATATATTTGAGTAAAGCCGACCGGTTTCGGAACGACCGTTCCTTCTTCAGGACAAGCATAAGTTGCAATAAGTTAAGTTATATAAGTTGTAAGTTGTTTGTTGCCCTGAAGAAGGAACGGTCGTTCCGAAACCGGTCGGCTTTACTCAAATATATAAGTGGTTCAAACAAAGTTAAATTGTTTCATTTATCTATGAATACACATGACAGTAGCTGGCACAGTTGCATGCAAGCTCCTTGCACAATTGCACATGCCAGCTACTATCATGTGTATACGCTAACTTGCATGCCTGTAACTGCCATGCAAGTAGATAGCACAACATTTGATTTTTAGGCAGCTACTGGCATGCAACATGAAGGAGGGGACGCGGGGGGCTACGAAACTGGCATGTGTGAACGTCGCGACAGGTACAAGCATGCCAGTAGCTGACTTTACTCTTCTTTTACTTGACTTATTTTACTCTTCTTTTTTCTCTCATTAAATTAGCCACACATTGTACTGCCAATTGCAATACGATGATATTTAATTCACTTCGAATGTTTTCCATTGCTAAAAAGCTTGAGAACTGAGTGACTTAAGACACTTACTGTCTCGTGACTAGCTTATATATACGTCTTGCAAGTTACAGGCATAAAAGGACGCAAATTGCATTCATTGCGCACACATAGACAGAAATAACTATTCACATACAACCTAACCCATATAAAACAAATGAAAATAATGGAATCCTGTCAAATTTAACCTATAAATAGACTAGGCAGAATTTATTTCATTACTCCATCTCCAACATTTATAAAATAACTCTCTTTAAAAGATTTACCACCCTTCCAACCACCCTTCTGTTCTAATTCTATTCATAATATGTATTTTACCTGAAATATCCTTGTAACTACTATATTCATTTATGTACGCCTGTCTCGACACAGGTATACCCTAGTGAGATAGACATACAAATAAAACCATTGTAAATTTATTTTATTATAAATAAATAAATAAATAAATTTAAAAAAATAAAAGTTTAACTTGCATATGTAATATATGTATCCACATTGAGCCAGTAACTTGTACATGCCATTAACAGGCATGGAAGCTCCTGTCCCATTTTATGGATAACCACACAGTTATAGCTACATTCAAAAGTATATTATTTTTCTCATTGAAGACAATATTAGCGACTCTCAAATAAAAATTTGTAACTGAAAAATATTCGGTGGCATCCATAAATTGAACCTAGGACCTCAGCATTCCCGAGGATTTACTCTTTCACTGAACTTATTTGACCCTATTCTCTCCGTTCATATTTAATTGTGTCTTTCTTCTATTAAGAATACCAACATTATCACTATTAATTTATTTAACGCAATTTTTTATTGGCTGCTATCTTTATGAATGATAACAAGACTCTACCCGAACTAAATGCAATATAAATAGTGTCTTGTATAAATATATCCATTTTTTATTTTAATATGAGACATCTTTTAACTTTTTACATATTTAGGAATATATGTTTTTTCGAATATCTAAAGGTATAATTTTTATTCATTGAAGACGTATTAGCGACTTTCAAACGAATTTTTGAAAAAGAAAAATGAAAAAAAAATTCGGTCGCATCTAGGAATTGAACTCAGGACCTCAGCCTTGCCGGAGCTTTGCTCTACCAATCAGCTAATTCTACCCTGTCCTCTACGATCAAATTTATAATCAGTGGTAGAGCAAAGCCCTGGCAAGACTGAGATCCTTGATTCAATTCCCAAACGTGACACAATATTTCTTCGAAGTTTAACTGGATCTATTTTGACCCATGTACACCAGAGAAGTGTTACGTGCAACCTACCCAAAACAACAATAACGTTGAATATTGTTCGATACGATACAGGTAATCTGTGATCTGTGCCGCAGCAGAAAGAACTCTTAAGCTTCTGTGTGAATTCTCAACCTCAATATCATTTCAATCACGAGCTATGGAGCTGTAAGCTGATACAAGGATCTTCTTTATAATAAACGCGTTGCTACTACCAGAATCATCATTTTAAAGAGTTCAATTGAATTGGAGAAATTTTTTTTTTTTTTAGTTTATTGGTGAAAATGAACCTTCGTTATAAGTTTCTAAGTACCATTTTAAGACACTTATAGCTAAAATACATACTTGCTAGAACATTGATTTTGGTAACGGGGGAAAATCATAAAAACGCTACGTGCTAGGAAGATAAACACACAATGTAAATAGATATAACTTACCTTTGCGCGGTCATTTGGGAACTTAAAAGCCACGCGCTTTTGGAAGCACCTTCCGAGCTAAAAGGGTTTCCCTTTCACAAGGCGTTTCAAAGAACTTTTTATCTATTTTATCTAAACCTGATTCCGATAGTTTTTCAAGCTGGAATTTCAATCTTCGTTGTATTTCACGCATCGAACGGTTATTTGATGAATGTAGTTTATTTAGAACTAGCTGAACCGGCAAACTTCGTACCGCCTCAGAATCAGTGTGTTAACTTATTAGCTGAATTAAATTCAGTTCTTTATTGAAGTTAAAAATTACACGTTTTATATATTTTTCTGATTTTATTACATTTCAACTTACTTACGGCAATAAGGAACTCCAGTGAAAAATATTATGGCTTTAAAAAAATATGTTCATATAGACCAAGAAACGCTGATTCTGAATATATAAGTTTTATTTCATAATATTAAATGCAGAGTTTTTAATAAATTATTAAAAAGTGCATTTTTAAACCTCTTCCCAAAACACAGCGTTAAGTTGGCATTACTGAAATGGTTAACTGTGACGTCACAGTTAACCTGTCACCTGTGTATTGTATTGTATTGACATTTGAAATGACTTGAAGTGCACACGTACCTATGCAATTCAACATTTCGTGTTTTTGGTTTATTTCCATACTGTTTATAGAGATTTAGATAAATAATAGTTATTGTGTTTATTGAAACATAATTTAGGCCCTCAACAATTTATGAAAAAGGCTATATTTGCGGACAATCTGCAATAAATTTTGTCTATTTGAGGTTAAAGTCATGTCATGTTTTGACATTTAGTTATGTATTTTCAAATTGTTTTTAGTGTAGGGCTTTTTATACAAGTTGTTACACACTCGTCATGATCAGAGTATTATAAATACCAGTGTTTCTGTATGTATTATACATAAAACAATGCATCTACAAAGTAACGCCTGACACAAAACACGACGTCACATGTATTTGCAATGAAAGAGATGATTTATTGTTTTTATATTGCACTTTGATTAAATACAATAACAGTAGCGGTGAAATGTGGACATTTTACCAATGTTTTTCTATATTAAAAGCAGTTAATCTTGAATAAAAAACACACCTCACACCTAAAAATCATTACAAAGCATTCCGCCATGATTATTCTGGGTTCTTCACAGTGTTGCCAACAGTTAGAAGTGAAATTTCCCTAGAATTTCACATTTACGCAATTACCTACGTAGCCACCTGATTGTGTAACACTAATCCTGTTATATGTTAATTAATATGATAATTAAATGGAAAGATATCGGAACTTGGTAAATATACTAATAACACCGTGATTTTCCAAATAAAACACTTTTTGCTACGTGAAGTAATAATTTAAAAGTACGAATACACTCACCAGTGAATTAGAAACTGAATTCCAAATTTAAAAAAAAACACTTTGCAAAATAAAAATCATATGCAACCCGCCGCTCATTTGTACCAAGCGTGGTATTTTGAAGACCCCCCCCCCCCCCCCGAACGTGTCACGTAGTATGGGTACGTTCCCTAATATCATTTTGAGTTGTCAGTGTTAAAAATAACATGGCATGTAAGTACATGAAAAATAATTAAGATTCATAGGAATTCCAAAAAATATATATACGTATATATATAAATAATACCAGTAATACTGTCATATGTAATAAAATTTTGGTAAATATCGGTTCGGACTGGCCACGCTTATTACGAATAATTTTTAGAAAAAAACTTTAGATTCGCCTTAATTACAATAAAAGGAAACTTTTTGGCTTTGGGGCGGCGGAAAATAATGCATTTTAATTTTCAATTGCATAAAACCAAAATTCGCTTCGCGACTGACACAGCGAAAATCCGCGGCCGTACATGTCACTGTGATGTTGGTATCCTTGATAAATTAACAAGAGCTAATACGACTGTAGCCGACTTCGTGGGATAAGGCGCGTAATTATGAAATTTGTCTAGCGGGCTTGTTTGTGTAACATGGTTTGTGATACAAAAGAAAGTGCCCCTTTATAACGCCTACTCGCTTCAAGGCAAGAAAAACATCCCAGTTTTCAAGTGGCTTAGCGGCTACGCTAGGTTTGTGTAACATGGTTTGTGATTCGCGGTATTTCATGTAGGTATCCCACGAAGTCAGCTACAGTCCATAACAGTGACAGCAAGTGACAGCTACGGCCGCGGATTTTCGCTGCGTCGGTTCGCGAAGTGAATTTTGGTTTTATGCAATTGAAAATTAAAATGCATTATTTTCCGCCGCCCCAAAGCCAAAAAGTTTCCTTTTATAGTAATTAAGGCGAATCTAAAGTTTTTTTCTAAAAATTATTCGTAATAAGCGTGGCCAGTCCGAACCGATAATTACCAAAATTTTTGCCAGAGTTCGAAATTTCCCTAGATTTTGTCCTGATTTCCCTTATCCCTAAAAAATATTTTTCTCCCCTAGATCTAGGGAAATTTCCCTCGACATGATATCACTGATTCAAAATGACAACTTAAAAAGTAAAAAACTAACGGTGGGGACGGTGGGTGAAGACCACCATAGATACGGTGCGTTTCTGGGAGTCTTTAAAAATTAAAACTTTGACAATTATTTTAACTATTAAAACTAACTATAAAAATAAAAATAAAAATGCAGTTATTTAAGTTTGAAGGTCTTTATTCATTAAAAAAAATAAAAAAATTGGACTGGAGTTCTCTATTGCGTTTCATTTTCTTTATACGCAAGAGGGAAATCACCGCTTGTCTCATTTTCAACTGTTGACGTGTGTAAGAGTATTACATGTTTAAGAACAAAAGCAAAACAACCAGCGCATTGACATTTGACGTTTTTGAATTTTTGGAATTCACTCACTATTCAATATTACACAATATTACTGCAACTCAAAAGATGAGAATTCGTTCCATAAAAAATGTATGAGGAAAAGAATTATCTTCATAATTTTTTTTTCGTAAATAAATTGTGTAACTTACGCGACTTTGTTTTATATATTTAAGAATATATACACAGATTAAGTATTGTATTTTTAAAGTGCGGGTAACGAAAAATAATAATAAACAATCAATAAACTATTTTCTAACAGCCTTTTGGTCGATCTATAAAAGTAAAAGAATATCAAAAAAAAATTCGCACTTTACTGAAATTTGACAACTATTTTAACATTTTTGGTAGGATCGACTTCAAATTCGAATAATATTTTTCCATTTCGATTATGACTCATTGTTGTACAACATCAATTTGACTCGATGCATTTTATTTTACTAAATAAAAGTTAAATTCCTTGGTTAAAGCACGCTCTCACATATAAAAGACATCAATATTTCGATGATATCAAAATTTTAAAATTAGATCGGCAGTTATAATAATGTAGCAAAAATAACTAAAACATATCTCCAAGAACGCCAACTGTAGAAAAATTGCTAAAACCAGCAGATATTAATGCCACGTTCTTTTCATTTTTCAATAGCGTCCCGTTGTTCTTTTGCAGAATATTGCTTTCAATAAATCCATTCTCGATGTAAAATTAATCTATTTTCTCCTCACGTGCCCAACTGCCCAATCTACCATAAATATCGCGCACAATGAGCGGGCGGCAAATAAATTCGTCATTCCTAGAAAAATGCACTGGGACCAGTGGATGTAATTCTGCCTGTAAAACGCTTTGTTCGTTCCAGGATTCGTCCCAACTCAGTGCTTTGACAGATGAACTGGATTGTTTAAAATACATTTGAGCTTTTTTGTTTAAAATAATTACCTTAATTTAAAAGTGATTTTATTAAATTATTTGGCATTAATAAAATTAGTGTGCAATAACGTAGGAATGGAATGTTAAATAAGCTAAATATTTTTTTTAATCCTAGAAACGACGTCATCCCAACAAGGACATCTTGTTCATAATTCGTTCATTTTTTTCGCACTCCTGTAAAATGAACTTTTTTTGACTTACGTCACTTTTCTACGGGATACGCGTAGCAAAAGTGTAAAATTCATTTATTTATTTATTTTTACAGGTTCTCCATAAAACAGTTATACACTAAAATAAAGGACAAGATTACAAAATTTAAGGGAAAAAAGTGTATGGGGGGCAGTGTTACTATTTTGTGACATATGTCAAAAGATATTTACTGAACTCTCTGTAGGTGACATTGAAGATATCGATGCTCAATGCAGAGTCGTTAAGCGGTTGAGTTGCTCTGTTTAATGGCGCAATTTGATACGCGCTTTCGGAGCACAAAAAAGTGCGTGGGATCTCCCACGAGTACACGCGTTAGGGACGTATAAGTTAATCTCTTTTAACATAGGCGGATTTAGTATAGTACCTAGAACTAGTACCTAGATAGTATTCATCTGAAATGGATACCGAATTTAAGATGTTTGTATGTTTTTTGATTCTGAACATGTAATATAATTTATGTAACGCAGGTATTATGTTCCTATTCTTACAAAGCACATCGAATTTTAAATATTTGGAAGAATTTGTGGAACTGATACGTAACGCGGAAGTGCCATGTCGATTTCTTGTGAATTACCAATGCATTTACATTAACCTTCCCGTATCGATTGTGTTGATACTGGCACTTAAACCAGGCTTAAGTTTTGTTTCAAAGAAAATTATGTAAACACAATAAAAATAGCTGTAACTCACACTTTCATCAAATTGAATATCGCTAGAATGGGGCTTTGTATTTTATTCCAATATTTTATGATAAAATGTTCTCAGTTTAACCTTTAACCTCATTGGTAGCTGTATTGGCATTGCATTCCCTCCGTATTATTATTATTTGTAGCTGTTTTCTGTTTACGCAGGAAATAAAGTAGAATTAAATATATTTTCGCAACAAACACCAGAAAAAGGTCCCTAAATAAGGTAAATGCGTTGATAAGTGGCTTTGCTAGTTTATTATTGTTGGTTTCATTTGATTTACGTAAAGACCTGTTTCCGTGGTTTGTTTTTCTGGAATTCGTTAAATTCTTACGGAACTCCACATATTTGTAGCAATTGATGTAAAGTCGGGGTTAAGTAAGAAAACATTAAATGTTTACCGCTCAATTACCTTCAAATCTTTAACAGTTTCCTTCGTTTTCCAATTATATTTATTGTTTTTTTTTCCTAATATGTATTTCGGCGCTATTATTTTTTTCTTGTACTCATTTCTGTTTTTGATATTTTTATCGTTAAATGCATACCTAAACATCGTTAATCGTTATCGTTAAAGCCATGGAAAAACAAGCGATAATTTTGTTCATGGATTTTATTTAATATGGAACAAAATTTCTCCTTTTATCGAGATTATCGAGATTAATAATAATAATAATATTTGGCTGATTTATAAAGCGCCGTTTTCATGAAAAATCATCTCAAGGGCGCTGTGTAACCAAGGAAGAAATATTTTATTGATTTTTTTAAAGAATAAAGTCAACATAAAATGTCTTAGGTTTTATTTTCGATTTCCGTCGCAAAGCAAAAATTATGTTGGTAATGCTAGTCCGGTTGTTGTGATGATTGCTGTTAAAGTTAGATAGGTCTTAAAAAAATTTCATCAGAAAATATACGAATTGTCAGTGACTGAGTTGGTATCCTTCTACTCCTTCTTTATCCAGCCTTTTGGACAGCGTTACAGTGTCCATCATACATCTGCCCTGATGATGGACAGCGTTACAGTTCCGTCATACATCTGCCCTGATGATGGACAGCGTTACAGTGTCTATCATACATCTGCCCTGATGATGGACAGCGTTACAGTGTCCATCATACATCTGCCCTGATGATGGACAGCGTTACAGTGTCCGTCATACATCTGCCCTGATGATGGACAGCGTTACAGTGTCTATCATACATCTGCCCTGATGATGGACAGCGTTACAGTGTCCGTCATACATCTGCCCTGATGGTGGACAGCGTTACAGTGTCCATCATACATCTGCCCTGATGATGGACAGCGTTACAGTGTCCGTCATACATCTGCCCTGATGATGGACAGCGTTACAGTGTCCGTCATATATCTGCCCTGATGGTGGACAGCGTTACAGTGTCCATCATACATCTGCCCTGATGATGGACAGCGTTACAGTGTCCATCATACATCTGCCCTGATGATGGACGCTGTCCGAAACATTGGCTAAAGAAGGAGGTAGCACAACATGGCATACCACCCCAAAAACAAATAACGAAAATGTTTATTTATTTTTATTTTTTTTATTGGCAATGTTTATTAAAAATACATATGAAGTTACAACAGTTATATAGTAACATAGTTACATAAGGTTAACAAAAAAATAAAAAAATTGCCTTTCCTCACCATAAAGAGACAATGCTCTTGTGTTTGGTGAGGGAGTTCTAGCTCAATTAGTAAATTAATGATCGTGTAAGTTAGTAATAACGGCTATTGTAAATAATAAGTAGGTTAAAAAATCTTGTATAAATTTAAAAATAAAAATCCTGAAGAGTTTAAAAAAATCATAATATAAATTAAAAAATCATGTATTTTTATAATTTAAGTACTGTAGTTTGTGTTATTTCACAGTGTATAATTGTGCAAATAATAATATATGAAGTAGGTACCTATCTGTATTTTTGTGGTGAAGGACCACCAATTACAATCGTTACGTTTCTTGAAATGGCTTTAGCCTTATTTGGTGACCAGATCTGAATAGCTAGGTACGTTTCAACTTGACTCTTCCCCATTTCCTTCCTCTTCAAACTACGTCCAGCCTCACGGTTTGATGGTCCCACTGGATCCAGACGGTTGGAAGCTGTTGAGACACTTGTGCGTACTCACACAAAATAAAACATTAATATTGTATTTGTTAATTTATTATACCATAAAGCAGAAAAACTTTACTCATAACACTCCGTAAACGGTGAGTTTTGGCGTCATCTACAGACGTTTTTATCTGGGAGTCAATACAGATTTGTAATAGATTAGATTATATGTTATGAGACTTTACAAAGTAGTTTAAGCTATGATGAACAAAAAGAGATGCTATTTTATGCATATTTTTCATTTGTTCAATAAAGATTTCGTAAAAAGGGTATTGAAATCGAAAACGAAGCAGAACGTAGGAGGGAAATCGTATTGTAAATATTTTATTATTTCCTTGAGATTGTCGCGATACTACTGAATTCACAAGAAATGTTCGCTTGTGAAACAGTCAACAGTAAATTTGACTACCATAACTCTTGGAATCCGTTTCTTGGAATCATAACTCTTCGTGTTGAGACTTGTGAACATGGGAAAGTTCTGTAAGTTGGAAGCGTGGGGTGAAAAATATCTCCGTGCTTCCACCAACTTCTCGCAAACATAAATTCAATAAAGCTTTGACAGTGGGAGTCTATTATTACAATAAAGGTAGAACGTTTCTATATTTTTATAAATAGTTTGGAATTAGGTAACACTGTTTTAGTCGCAAAGTTGGGAAGAATTAAGAAGTACATTTGACATTGTTCATAATATATTATAATAAAACAAATATAAAACTTTATTCCACTTAATTTTATTGGACCGTTACCGGTTTCAGCTCGTCAAAGCCATCTTCAGACTGGTACAAATATTTCCTAGTCTACGGTTTATATACACAACATATTGGGGAGGGGGAGGGGGGTGGTCTACAAGGATTTTAATCAATTACAGTAATTATATTTGTTGCTAAGTCATTTTAGACTATCGAATTTCTAAATATTTTGGTTATTCCAGTAAGCTAATTACATTGGGTTTGCAGCTCACTTCAATGATGATTAGGGAAAAACCTTACAAGTAATATGAGTTACTAATGACCTAATTTTATTGTCAAATCGTTATTATATTTATGAAGTTTGGTATTTTTTATTGCTTTTTGAAGGGATACGTGTTTACATTGGAGTTGAAATGGTCTAAACTAATTACATATTTTAATATCGAAAATTATTATGAAAATTAGACTGGATACAAAAGCGGGGACTTAGCAAATGAATCTAATTGCTTTATCTTTAAAAAGTTACTTTATGAAGGGGTACATGTTTACATTGGAGTAGGAATGGTCTAAACTAAATACCTATTTTAATTTCGAAATTATTATGAAAATTACAATGGATACAAAAGCGGAGACTTAGCAAATGGTTCTAATTGCGTATTCATTACAAAGTTAGATTCTATTTTTTTAGTTAAGCGGGTAATTTCTAAAGATTCTAGTCTATCCAGTTTATGACCTTTATTGCAAATATGGAGAACTTTAACATCTCTGTCTTTATCAAATGAATGTTTATTTTACCCCGTTATATAAGTATATATTATAATGGAATTCCACCATGAAATATCACTCTCAATAGTGATATTGTTCAAATCAACTTTTGCCATAAATGACGCTCCCTATTTTGCACATCTCAACACCTTCCTAAATGAAACCATGTTTGTTTCCACATTATGCACATATCACAAAAAAAACTTAAAATTATTATTGACAAAAAGGACATGCATCACCAAGTTGCTGGAAACCTCTTCTTAATCAAATTAGTATAAGCTTTCCCTGACGAAGGAACGTTTGTTCCGAAACCGGTCGGATTTGCACATCATATAAGTGGTTTATACAAAGTTGTATTGTTTCATTTTTCTCTTCTTAATCGCTTATTAAAAAATATTTTTCTCATCTTTTGCAACCTATTTACGTTTTATTTACATGTACAGAGATTTATTATTACATGTATTACGATATCTTTTGTAGAATCGTACAGTATGGACATCATAAGGGTTGATCTTTACTGTTCTGTGCAGTTCATCTCTTTTTCTGATTGATTTTATTATATTCTGACTACTCCATGGTTTAATGTGAATATTTTTATGAGAAACCTTTTTTTCTGTGGTTTTAGTGTTGATAGAATACTGTGCTATATAATTTCTATAAAATAACTCCAAGCAGTATCAGTATCATCATTTTCCAGAAGGCCGGTCCAGTCATTCATTGTTAACTCCCTTTTGACGTTTTCCCATTTTGTTTCAGACTTTGTTAGGAGTGATTTCGTATTTTGGTTTACATAAGATATTTTTTTTTGTTATAGATAGAATTATTGTGTAATGGTCTGTCAGTGTGGTAGTATAAATAATGGCTTGAGTTTTTTTAATAGTTTTACTAAAGATATGATCAATGCAAGTTTTGCTTTCATTACATACACGTGTAGGTTCCTCAATTAGGCTTTTATATCCATGGTATGCAAGTGTCTGCATGTAATCATATTTTTTTGGGTGGCCATTTTCAAGGATATCAATATTTATATCACCGATAATAAATACATCTTTAGTGTCTTTTAGTAAATTCAGTTCAAAGGATAAGGAGTTTAGAAATGGCTCCAGATTTTTTGTAGATGGAGATCTATAAATTGCGAGTATTGTTGTATCATTGCCGATTGATATCCATAGACAGTTCGCATTATTAATACTGATCTCCCTGACATCAGCTTCAATATATTCTTATGCGATGACACCATCATTTTTGGTATTATTCATAATTGTAGAGTAAGGGACATATTTATCGATTTGTAGGGGATAGTACTTATCAGTTAACCAACATTCAGTAAGAATAATTATATCCCAGTTTAAATTTAGACTTTTTATCAATATTTGTAGTTCGTCAAAGTTTTTATTGATACTTCTAATGTTTTGATGTTTTATGTTAAAATTATTTCTTAAGGATGATAAGTTGGGTAAGTTTGTTGTTATTGTGTTATATACGATATTTTGAAAAGATACATTTCTATGTAAATTTTTTTAGAGCACTTACAAAAAAAATATTAAATTATGTATTTACTTTGATTGTTTGCACTTTTTAACGTTTTAACAATCATTACATAGTATAAAATGAAGTCGCTCAAAATGTATGTGCGCATAGATCTTTTAAACTACGCAACGGATTTTCATGCGGTTTTCACCAATAGATAGAGTGATTCAAGAGGAAGGTTTATATGTACAAAACATGCTTATTATAGTAGAGAAAAGCCGAGAAATTTAAATACTCAATTCAGGCAGCGAGCAGCGGGCAGCTGGAAGCGGGTGGTGTGGATTTTATAAAGGTTGGCTAATGGTGTTGTGTTTCGTTAGCCACAGCAACGTGTGGCCGGGTTCGCTAGTTTCTAATAATTCTTTTAAAAGTATATAAACTTAAGTTGTCACATATAATAATGTTTTTATTCATTTCATTTATTTATACAAAAAATGTCTAATAATAATACCGCGTATAACAAGAATTTAGAAATAAAACAAATTAAAGAAGAGGATGGTCGGCAGGTACCTACAAACTAAAATCTCCCGAATATAGCCATAAAAAATGGCATAAGGAATGTTAATTCTGAGGTTATAGTGGAATATACGATTTAAGCAATATTTTTTTTCTGAAACTCGATAGACTTGATCTCACGATGATATATTATGTTCAAAAGTATTTATCTGTTACTCTTAGAAATGTTTCAATCTACGGTGACAGGTTTTCAACATAGTGTACAATGCGTTTTATTCTATTTTAATAAAAATGTGTACAAGTGAGATAGTGGCGATCAGGTCGATGTTAGTTCCTAGCTAGGTAGATAATCAATATATATTTTTTTTTAATCGATTTAATTTTGGGTTTTTATGCCGTGTTGCGGTATCCATAATCAGTGCAGTTCTTTACACTTTAACCCTATCCGAAACGATGGCTAAAGAAGTAGTGCAACCCGACATAATAACCCGAAAAATAATCACGATAGTATATTTTTAATTCGCTTTGTAGGTACATCATGTTAAGTACAAAAACAATTTTAAAATGGGAAGAATTTATCAATTTGCACTCATATTAGCTAGATTTCATCATTTAAAAAAAAAGTTATAAATACTCTAGGTCGGACCAAAGCTTTGCACAATAACCTGACCAGACGTTCCATTATTCCTTGCTTTGTTAGCTCGTAAGAAACCCATTAGTTCCTCGTACTGAAAACATGTTTTCCAGCACGTTATACAGTCATTGAAATCCGTTTAAAAACTGGAAGAGAAAATAGAATCAGTTGTTTCCTCGTACCGGAGGGTACAGAACAGAAGTTTCCAAGACTAATTGCAAGCAAACATGAAAGATTCGGAAAGAGAGATGATTTGGAATAAAATATTATTTAAGATGTTCATAATTCACATGGTTTGCTATCTGTACGAAAGCTACGTGAAGATTATTTTGAAGTGTGGTGGGAGAAATTGATTGCTATTTACTCAGAATCAAGAGTTTTTTCAGGAATCTGCCAGTTTCATGTTATCTAAAAATGAATGTTATTATTTTTCCCTTATGAGAAGCTGGTGAGCTTTGACTTTATAAAATTTATATCAAAAATTTACTGTAGGGGGCGCGCGAGTTGTTAGAACAATGAGTGTTTTTATGTAGTTTAGTGGCAGGGAGGGTAGGCGGGAGGGGGAAGGGAATCCGGGAGGGGTAGAGAGGAACCAAGAAGGAGAGACAAGGGAGGGGGGAAGGTGGAAAATGAACGCGGGTGATGGGTGGGAGCGGAAGAGAGGAGAGGGAAAGCCGGGGAAGGTGGAGGGGAAAGGTGGAGAAGCGGGAGGGGAAGAGGACGCGGGAGCGGAAGGGGTGGAGGAAGGGAAACGGGACGAATGCAAAAGGACACGCAGGGAGAAACAATTTCTGTATTTAAGTGGAATTGTAACGCACACCGGGAACTCGCTGGTGTGGTTATAAAATTCAAGAGTAGGGGTGCGCTGCAATTTTAAATTTCATAATTTTTAATAATATAATTCCTTCTGTGTAGTTATGAACTCCTCGTCCAATTTTTATATTCGGTATCCTTTCTAGTCATCAGTATTTTATGATATTTAGTATCTTACCAGCGCAGACTCGTGAAAAATCACGGGGTGTCTTAAATATTTGATTCTTGACAAATCATTTTCAATTTTTTAAGAAATCGAAAATAATATAATAAAATATTATATTATAGTTAGGTACCTTCTTTATGTTTTGTCTGAATTCATTAGACAATTTTAAAAGTGACACTTAATTTCGCGAGAACGCACAACATCCGAGCGGTTACCAATAATAGTAAACAATTTGAATTTTCTTGAAAATTATTTAAAAAAATTTGAAATTTGTAATAAAAAAAAGGATGAATGATAATTAAATTAAAATTAAAACAATTTTTTTTAACTTTAAGATGTCCATAATAGAATGAAACCGGTACTGGTTAAATAAATATGTGGAAATAAGTTTAAAAAAAAATTTCGTTCTTTGTTTTTGGGGTGTTATGCCGTGTTGCGCTACCTCCTTCTTTAGCCAACGTTTCGGACATCGTTGCAGTGTCCATCATCAGGGCAGATCCGGCAGATCCGGTAGATGTGATCCGGCAGATCCGGTAGATGTGATCCGGCAGATCCGGTAGATGTCCGAAACGTTGGCTAAAGAAGGAGGTAGCGCAACACGGCATAACACCCCAAAAACAAATAACGAAAATGCTTTTGGCCGTGAAAATCTTAAAACTTATCTAAAAAATATTGTTTTAATTTCAATTTAATACAATATAATTCCACCACGTATAACAGAACAATAAATAAACTCATGATGAATGATAAGATTAATGAAATTTGACTGAAGATGAAGCAAACAGTGTGTGTCTACATTTATATCTACATGTGGATAAAGCTAGAAGTATATGCCTGATGGTCATAAAAAATACCTACAAATTAGTAAATAAACCAAATATGCTCAACGTTAATTTTTAGTTAATTAAATACATGTTTTTAATAGTTTTCCCCTGCAAAATTCTGTGCTCTCCTTATTGTTCAAATTTGTGAATCAGATTTCACGCTGGACTAACTAACGCACTCAAAGATAATTCGTATGTTTATGTCAAAAGTTTGTTTCGATAAATGGCCAGCCCAAGTAAAATGTATGTGTGTTTTGTTGTGACAGGAGAGGTGGAGCGGTTATTGCGCGAGTTCCGCCAAAACCAGGAGTTGGTGCGCAATATCGGCGCGCACTACTACCAGATCATATACCCCGTGCAGCTGCGCCACCACGAGAAGATGGGCATCTCCACCAGGGAAGTTGGCGCACAAAAGGTAACTTACCCAATATTGACAAATTTTCGCCAGTTCAACAGCCCTTACCGGCCTCTGTGTTAGCTACCTGCTACACTCCTTCCTTTCCTCAAAAAGATTCCCACACAGCATCTCCAAAGATGATTTAGGACCTGAGGGAAATCACTTTTTTCAAAACCTCCTGTAAGGAATTAAATATGCACCAATAACTTAATTGCCCAACAGTAAATACCCAAGAATCGGAAGATAATTTGGGAGGAGCAAGAATTCATTGGATAATCAACAACCCCGCTATAGATCGCCCCGAATGGTTCGCTACGTTTGGTGACTTAGTAGGGGTGCCTGGGTTCATCTGCCCAACAACTGCTTGGCGGGCCGAATTGGGGGAGGCCGGTTCGGGGAGAGCTTTGGCTTCTCCGCTCAGCTGGTCTCTCTCGACCTAAGGTCTTGGACCGCAGCGGGAGAGATGGATTCATACGTTCGTCACTCCTAGATACACTGACTCCTAGATGCCTATCTAATCCTCATACCTATTCCTTCTCGAAACCTTTTCCCTTCCTCTCCTTCCTTTCCTTAAAAAGTCTCTCTTCAAAGATAACACAGGCCATGAGGGAAATTATTTTCTTCAGGGAATCCTGTGTGGGGTCAACTTTAAAAAAATATATATGGTATTGCCAGCGAGTTAATTAATTTCAATTTAAGCCTTGTGATAAATCAACTTCAAGATTTTTTCTCATGTTATCACTTTATTATGCGTGTTCTTATTAGGCTAATATTTGTTCGCTTTTCGGAACAACTCATATAGGTCTCAAAGAAATCGTTGTGTCTCTCTTACTATCATAGAGAGAAATATGATCCAAACGGTGGCGGTGTTAGAAAGAGAAAACTCCACACTTCATATTCATGTTTAAAAATTAACCAAAAAATAAGGAAAATGTACACCTTCATAAAACAAAAGTTTCAGATCGCATTTTGAAAAAAAAAATCAAACCTTTAAAATTTTGTATTAATTGTTTTTACATGGAACGATAAAATTTGAGGTCACAATAAAGTTTATAATTTATTAGTGTAATAAAATATGTACATGTTTTTATTTTCATTATCAGTAATTCGGTTAATATCCCAAGTGGTTCGCTACGTTTGGTGATTTAGCAGGGGTGCCTGGGTTCATGGGGTGAGGTTTGTCTAGGTCTTGGAGGCGGATGACCAAGACACACTGAACCCCAGATTCCTACCCACCCCTTAAACCCTTTTCCTTCCCAGAACTCTCCTCTCCTTCCTTTTCCTAAAAAAAACACTCCACACAGCATCCCCAAAGATGACATAGGCCCTGAGGAAAATTATTTTCCTCAGCGCCTCCCGTGTGGAGCTCATGTAAAAAAAAAAAAATTTTAGTTAGATGAGTCATTTTTATTACTTTTTTATGTTTGCATGCAAGAAATTTTTAATAAAAAATTTTGTTTATTTCGAATTACAAAATTTAAAAGCGTATTTAACTCCTTTCAAAAACAGTTTTTTTTAGTTTTTGGATACGTTCAGAAATATTCCATTTATTTAGATTTTATTGTAAAGCGTTACAAAATATGGTCAAAGTCCGAGGGGTTTTAACATGAATTGGATTATTTATCGCTGTAGTAATTCGGTGTATCTACTTAGTTATCAAAGAATATTTAATAACAACGTTATGTTGTTTGATCACTGTATTTCATTTTGATCGACAATAAATAATTTTCTTCCAATCAATCTTATCAAAGATCAAATAGCACAACCCGAAAATAGGCTTTACTTTCAAATCCAAATATTAGACAATGGGATTTTTAGCAAGTCTTGTCAGTACAATATCATTAATAATTCATGACTCGTCTCGAGACAATGACCGTCAAAGATGATCGACTTACAATGGTCCGAGATCCAGACTTTCGTCAGGCAACTCCTTCTGAGATAAAACAATCGTTAACATATTCCACAAAGGCGCCCCAACCCCCGCAACCTCCGCAACCTCCGCCAGCCCCTTTGTGCCTGGCCATTGTAACACTGTACCACCGCACCACCACCGCCACACCTCATCACCGTACCACCGCGATACCTCCGACGCGGCCCTTTTTTCTTCGCTGAAATATAAGGTCTGTAGACATACATGCCGCAACGATCAGGGTCATGTCGTAAATAAATATTTACATTCGGTAAAAATGAACAAAAATAAATGCTTTCTTTTCAAAATATCACGCTGCTAGACTATGCGAAACAGATTTAAACTCTGGCTGAATTTACCTGAACATACAGTTATTTCATAGAACTTCTTCTTCATAAGTTGGTTCCTCATTGCTGAAGATCGTGACCCCTACTCTAATTTCCATGGTAGACAAGGCTCTTCCACTCCTCGTGTTTCTGCGCTGCGTGGAGAGCTGCGGACGCCAGTTAGACTTGGTCACTCCAGCGCATTGGTGACCTTCATTTGCTTCTTCTGTCTTCCATTTCGCCATTGACTATGAGTCTCTCCAATTTAGAGTCCTCAGTCCAAAGTATCTTAAAATATATTGTAAACAGATAGCCGAAAGCCTATTGTAGATACCTAGCTCTTGAAGAATGGACACATCTACGCGTCTGACTGTCCATGGAATCCGTAGTATTTTTTTCCAGCACCACATTTCGAAGGTGTTCATTCACTTTTAAGTGTCCATGTTTCAATAATGTATGAAGGAGTATATATGGGGGAAATCAAAATCGTTGAACTTGAATCATAAAATTCCAAATTAATTTTCATTTCTGTGAAAGTTCTATTAATGAAGAACTTTGAAAAAACTGGCACATAAAGTATATTATAAGAGAAATTAAATATAACTTTCACAGAACTTTAATATTATTTGAAATTTGATGAATTGTTCAAATTCTGTGAAAGAATTGGAACAAAATGTTGCGAAACCAGGTAAAACTAGTGTTTGTTGACCTATGTAAATTATCTCTTTTTATCTATCTATCTATATCTTTTAAAAAAGCTGCAGCATTACTGTGATAAGGAACGTATGTTTATTGCCTTTTTTATGCCTGCACGGTATCGTAACCGTAAATATGATTAGCGCGTTTTTAAAGTAGGTATGTGAAAATGGATCTGAAATTAATTTGTCAAAAATCACGGGATATTATAATAATTATTATAAGCAATAATTATCAGCCTGAAACACACTCATCCACATTGAAAAATTCTTCCGAGAAAAAAATACATGACGCTTTGGCGATTGTCATTTGGCGGTCCTGCCAGGATACTTACGTGGACTTCAAACACGTTGCCAAAACGATGGTCGGTATATTTAAATAAATAATATGATGAACGTTTGACTTGCATTTATTTACACAAAACCGACACAGGTTATTATTACATTTATCAGAAGGATTTTAACATACGTAGAAGGCAGCGTACAAATGCGACTCAATGACAGGCAAGTTCGCCGTGTTTCTAGTGCGGGGTTTCTAATGTTGCCCGTTCAACAAAACATTTAAATGGCTATTCAATTCGTTCGCTGCCTTCCGCTACAACGCCAACAGGATGTATTTTTTCTAGGAAGATTTTTCAATGTGGATGAGTGTTTCAGGCTGATAATTATTGCTTATAATAATTGTTACCCTTTGTGCTATGCATAAAAATCTTGTCTTAAACGTTAGTTTAACAATAAAAAATAATAATGGATATTATAATGGTAATTTTGAAAAAAGACAATAAAATAATTTTCTTTTGTCTTTTATTTTACGGGATAAATGAAATAAGTAATATTTGTAAAAAACATTAACTTTGTGGCTCGCCATAATTTACAATAAAAACACATATAAATTTGTTGTAGACCACTTTAATTTTATAAACACTCTACCGGTTTCAGAAGAACCCTTCCTTCGCCAGGAAAATATTATAACTGATATCTTTTCTATAACTGTTATAATATTCTCCTGACGAAGGAAGGGTGCTTCTGAAACCGGTAGAGTGTTTATAAAATAAAAGTGGTCTACAACAAATTTATGTGTTTTTTTTTAATTTATTTTTTTATTTTTTATTGAAATAAGTAATGATTATACTCGTATTAGTGCTTCCGTTCTAATCATTTCAAATAAATATATGTTGAGGTATATTGCAAGGTTTGTTTACTTGAAGAATCCTCCTCTCTAAAATGTTTTCCGTGAAAGCCCTGAAGATTTCCACGTAGAATACAGAATACGTCGGTGTGGAGTGATGGAAGATACCTAACTAGTAAATAGCCTCCACACAGCCTCTGCGGCGCGCAGAAGCCTATATATAAGCCACAGACTTCCTCACAGTATATTGAAAGGCCTATCGAATACGTTTTGAGTTGTGTCAACAGTCATTAATCACTGGTTCCAATAAAGAGTGGCTTGTATTTGAAACGAGACCAATACGATTCCTTTTTTCTTCTCACCTCTTCGTAAAGAGTAGATTAGAAAAACCAGAGACAAATAATTTTCCAAGAAATCACAATGAGTTTCAGTATTGCTGATTTTATTTACTCACTTGATTCCGTTCTAAGGACGGCGTGTTCTGATTGTTTTTACCTCTTTCGTTGTATCCGCTAAATGGAATTATCAGAGAAATGCGTATTTGCGAATGAGTACTTAAAATTGAATGCGAAAAGTAAGTTAAATGCTATTAGACGCTTTTATAATTACTATGATGATTCACAGTTACGGTACCATGACGGTAAAAAAAGACAATAAACATTCGTTCCTTGTCGTTATAATGCTGCAGCACTTTCTTACACATTAAGAAAGATGAGACACACAAAATACCTGTGACCGTTTGATCCAAAGTACTCCCCTTTCCTTTGGAGGAAACAGATATAATATCTGATAAGTTTTAAGATTTTCACGGCCAAAAGCATTTTCGTTATTTGTTTTTGGGGTGTTATGCCGTGTTGCCAACGTTTCGGACATCGTTGCAGTGTCCATCATCAGGGCAGATCCGGTAGATGTGTGATCTGGATCATCCGGCAGATCCGGTAGATGTGTGATCTGGATCATCTACCGGATCTGCCGGATCTGCCCTGATGATGGACACTGCAACGATGTCCGAAACGTTGGCTAAAGAAGGAGGTAGCGCAACACGGCATAACACCCCAAAAACAAATAACGAAAAAGATATAATATCTTATTACGGCTCAGCCACGGCGACGGTAATTTTTCGTTTCATTTTCTTTATACGTTTGAGGAAGATGTATGATATGATTCTATGTTTCCGTTGGTGGGTTGCAGACATACGTTTACCGTTTGTCTCATTTTCGACTGTTGTTGTTTAGTGTGTAAGAAAAAGGTGCAGCATTATATGTTTAAGAACAAAAGGAAAACCATCAGCGCATTGACATTAATAACAAAAGTCCATACTTTCAAAATTATCGTCACTACTAGTAGTATTTTATGGGTTTACGGAGACCTCACGGTGCCGTGTGTGAGATAGGTGCAAGAAAATGATGATTTTTTTCCTAGGAAACATTATATACTACGTTTATTACATATCTACTGCCGCCCCGGGAACCTTTATTGGATAACCAACACCTCTGTCATAGGTCACCCCAAGTGGTTCGCTACGTTTGGTGATTTAGCAGGGGTGCCCGGGTTCATGGGGTGAGGTTTGTCTAGGTCTTGGAGGCGGATGACCAGGACATACTGAACCCCAGATTCCTACCCACCCCTTAAACCCTTTTCCTTCCCAGAACTCTCCTCTCCTTCCTTTCCTTAAAAAAACCCTCCACACAGCATTCTCAAAGATGACATAGGCCCTGAGGGAAATTATTTTCCTCAGGGCCTCCTGTGTGGAGCTCATTTAAAAAAAAAAAAAACTCATCTTTTGAAAAAGCTGCAGCATTATTGTGTTATGGAACGTATGTTTATTGCCCTTTTATGCCGACACCGTAACCGTGAATATGATGAGTGCGTTTTTAAAGTAGGTTTATGAAAATGGATCTGAAATCAAATTGATTGAAAGAGGACAGCAATATTATGAAAAGAGAGAAAGCAGTTTGAGAAAGAGCTTCTTAAAAAATATGTCTATCCTTATTCATGACGCCTTTTAGGACTTTTTATAATGTGGTGTACTTTTAATTCCTTTGATTAACAATACACTTCTGATGATCGGGAGTTTTCAGTAATACTATGGTTGGTCAGATAATGAATATCTAACTAGACTTAACGTCCGTTCTAATCACCTTAAAGCTACACATAACTACATATACCTACTAACGACATCAAACTAAATACATATTTGCAAAAACTATAATAATCAAACAATTAGGTTCGTCATTACATGACAACTTACATCATTCCTCATTTTTAAATTAAAATTACTGTATAATTTTTACATTTATGGAAATATGTAGATTAAAATTTAAAAAAATAGAAGAACAATATTTTTTTAGTCTTCCTCACTAGGATATCCTGTGCTGAGTTGAGCTAGTTTTTGGATAAAGGGTTTTCGGCGGTCTCTGTGGTTCAACTTTAAGAATTTGATAAGGCGTTTTCAGTAACTTCCATGAAGATGGTTTTTAAATCGCTAAGCTGTCTTTTTTATTCTAGTTATTAAATGATTTAATTTGTTCTTCAACCAGGTGGGAGTCAATCATATAATATACAGCAAAAAAATTTTGAGCTTCCAAGGTAGTATTACAAAGTATGTTTAGCGTCTCTATTTGCTTTACTCTAGTTTTACTATCACATGACGTAGTTCTTTTTTTACATGATGCTCTCAAATATTTTTGGCGTAGGTTTTATGTATACTTGGAACGTCGAACTGTCTAAAGCTTAAGTGTGGATATCTTTTAAGAATGTTTTTGTCACATTTTATACTCGTAGAGTTCATGTTTGTGTCACAAGCCGAGTACCTTCCTAGTTTCCCACTGATAGTACGATTTATTGAACGCACGTGTTCAGGGGCCCTAAGCACCAGTATTCTGTTTTTATCCCATCCTATTATTTTCTTCGCATCCGTTTTTGTCTTTCCGGTTCAAGTACTTTATCCTACTAAATGAATACCTACATGGCGTGGTGATCACTTTTATTGCTGTTTCTCTGATGCTGAAGAAGAGCGTATTTTAATCGTGTATGATATTGGCTTTTTATTTGGCTTTTTACCATCAGACCACACAGTGAGGCAGGCAATGTCAATGGAGCTTCACCAACAGTCATCCAGAGGAATACCGAAGAACTCCTGGATGACTCAATATTCCAAAATTCTTCAGAGAAAGGGCCTAGATGAAGGCGATACCCAGAACAGAAGATATTACAACCTGAGAACGAGAAGAGCCGACCCCAACAGCCTACCTAGGTAATGAGTTGGGACAGCGCAAGGAAGAGGAAGAAGAAGAAGATATTGGCTTTTTAAGGAACTAAGTAAGGTTGCTAAATAGTCGTTTAATGAACATGGCCATTGGCAAATCGTTTTTGGTATGAGAATACACGTAGGGTACAAACGCTCTTAAATTCTAAAAAAAAACAATTTTTCTACTCTTGGAATTTAGGAACTCGCTCTGATTACTGCTGTCCGAAAGATTGGATAAAAAAGTAGGTAGCGCAGTACCCAAATGTATGACATAATACCCCAAAAATATATCACTATTTAGAAACTCGTTGAAGGCTTTAAATATTCAAATGAATTTACGTGTTTTTACGTACAAGAATAAAATATTAGCATGGTAATATTAGATAATGTTTCTAAAGCTCAGTTGAGCGACAAACGTACTAAGATACACACAGCATCCCCTAATTGATATAAGCCCTAAGGGAAATTATTTTCCTCGGGGCCTGTAGAGCTAACGTAAAAAAACTATCTTTCTAATTTTAAAAAAAAACTGCTTTAGATATTTTGACATTTTATATCAAGGATATCTTTAAAAGGTAAAAGAAAAATGCTACTAGTTTTCTTTCCAAAACGTAACTACTTTGCTGCTGAATCTGACAACTATCGTCAATCATAAAACCAATTCTTTAATATAGTTTTACTAATTTTTCGAGCAGGAATCAAAACAGCAATTAGTTTTTTTTTTTTTTAATTTTAACTAGACATGTTTGTAATGTACAAGAGAATGTAGGCATAATGTCCTCTACGTTAGGAGTTAACCATTTTTAACAAAACGTCATTTTCACTAGAGTTTTTCGAACAACCCGATAGGATTTCTAGACGTACATCCTCATATTACGAGGCCTTTTATTCGTTTCGTTGTGCCATCGGAAAGGGATTTTTCGTGCAATAAGCAGTAAAAAATCCATCTAAAAACGATGAAAATCGCTTCCAGTTTTGAGATTTGTATGAGTCTATTATCTTTTTCCTGATTCTGACAAATAAAATCCCTTCGATATAAATCAAAAACCTCAATAAAGCCTCCATTTTTGACTTCTGACTGTTTTTGACTCCATTCAGTACGCGTGAGCAATAATATCATATATCTCAAGCCCCATTTATAGCTTTTGAGGCGAGGTAATTGGATTTTATGGCATACAGGGGTTCATTTTTTATCAGAACTTTAAAAATTGAATATTTGAATAACTGAAAAACGATGATTTTTAAATTATTTTATCCTTCGTGAACATCAACGTAATGTATCCAAAAATTTCGGTTGCGAATTAAATTAAACAAAATCAAAAAACTCTCAATTAAAAATAAATCAACAAAACAAATTCATTTCAAGCGATTGTAATACCTCCCATTCACTGATCATATGATTGTAATACCTCCCATTCACTGATCATATGATTGTAATACCTCCCATTCACTGATCATATGATTGTAATACCTCCCATTCACTGATCATATGATTGTAATACCTCCCATTCACTGATCATATGATTATTTGATTTTTAAATGAAAATTTTTACTTGTTTTAGATCACAAAATTTTTACATCAACGCCGATCGGTTTCGGAACAACCATTCCTTCCGCAGGGCAAAAATATTTTCATCTTAAACAATGTTCCAATTCACCGCCTGTTCTCTTATCTCAACTGTTCACTAATCCCTAGTCACGCCTCCATCCCCACCTCAACACCTAATAAATGTTCTCACCCATAATAATTTTGTAATGTTAAGTTAGTATTTATTTTTCCCTTCTTGATCATCAATTTAGGAGGCGGGTATGGGCACCGCAGCCCGAGAACCATATATTGGATAACTAACACTCCTGTTATAGGTCACCACAAGCGGTTCGGTGAGTTTGGTGACTTAGTAGAGGTGCCCGGGTTCATGGGGTGAATCTGGTCTAGGTTTTGGCGGCGAATGCGTTTTCTCACCTACTGCGTACCTACCTAGATGTCTCCAGCTTGGCTCTCTCAACCCATCGTCTTGCACCGCAGTGGGAGGAATGGATTCATTCATCCGTCACTCCTGGACACATTGAATTACTCCCACCCTTCATACCCTTTACCTTCCCAGGACTTCCTCTCCTTCCTTTCCCCAAAAAAAAATCCCCCACACAGCATCCCCAAAGATGACATCCCACAAAGGTACAGTGGCTTTTTTCTTCTGTGTGGAGCTAATGTAAAAATAAAATTTATATCGATTACATAACCCATATTTAAAAAAATTACCATAATAAAACAAAGTTGCCAATGTTTAAAAAAATCAGAGTGTGCAATTCATACGCGGTAGAAGTGAAACCTTCAGAAAACTAAAATAGACAAAAGTAAGGGGGCTGCGAAGTACCGCACAAAGAGGAGACCGATAGGCTTCGAAGCACCGCACAAAGAAAAGACCGATTACACAATCTCATTCTCTCGCAGGCTAAATCCTATAGAAGTATGTGTGTGTCTCTTTTTAGTTTCGCCTTTTTTAGTTTTATCGAGTTTCATCGAGTGCTAAAGAAGTTTTCTCTTTAAAAAAAGTACCAAATTCTATATTTTTAAGTTGGCTATGGCCATACCCTTGCTCGCTTTCTTGTTCGTGTGCGCCGGTTCAGTCCCCGCTCGCTTTCCTAGATTTTCCATACATAAATAACTGGCGCCGCCTTTCAATAGCGCCATCTGTGGCCCACATAATTTCCTAAAATGATGTTCATGACAGCCGCGGGAAGGCGCGAAGAATAAAAATGGCGCAGGCTATATTATATAGTAATTTATTGCTATTATTTGACGTGCTTCGCGGCGGGAGCCATTTCTACCCATTCCATCATTCCTGCCCGCTGATTGAGTCAGATGACGTCAATATTATTTGATTTACTGCGAATTTATTTTACCTACCTTGGAAAATAATTCACCTCGGATTTTATACAAAGCCCACTTCCAAAAATAGGTTCCATTAAATATTATGAAAATACGACTTGGTCTATAACATGGATGTTCACGGAGGGGCGAGTTCCTGGCTTTGCAGCCCTTATTAGATCCAGGGTGGCAGGAATTAGGGAAAGGATAACCAGCTCTGGAAACATCCCCGTCATGGAAGCCCGCCTCAGTCCATCATCCAGTATTGATGCACACTGGAGAAAAATACTGGCTCCTTACGTGCTCACAGAATCCTGAAAGCTTAATATTATTATTTCTTTTGTTTTTCCTTTTACTACTATTAGCTTATTATCTTTTTTTTGTTTCGTGTACATTCATATCCACCTTCTTTTTCTTTTTTTCCTTTCAAATACTTTGTACATGTATGTGTATATTACCCTTATGGAATGTGTGGGATTGCACTCTCCTCCCCACATACTGGAATAAACACGTATTTATTTATTTATTTATTTAAAAAACATAATATTTAACATTCTTAAAAACTTCTTTACAGTTAGATAAAAATAAATTTCTCTTCAATAACTTCAAATTTTTTCCTCATTTCACATCTTCTAATCAGTTTTTTTTTACGGTTTTACCGTTATAAGTAAGATATTTAATATGGCACTATTTTAGAGTTTGAAGTAAATTGTCCAATCTATTCCTATCATTGCGGTACGTACCGCCGCCTCACACCGCTGCCTTGGTTCATGTGGTGAGTTTGGCCCAGGTTTTGGTGGTGCTTCTGCCCATCATCTTCGTGGAGGGCCAGATTGGGTGAAAACTTTGGAGGGAGACTCGGAGACCTCCCACCGGAAACTCTCGATCCAAAGCCTTGTGCTGCACTGAGAGGGATGGATTTATAAGTCCGTCACTCCTAGACACATTGACTCCTACCAGATTTCTACCCACCTTTCATAGCTTTTTCTTTCTTAGAATATAGTCTCTTCCTTTCCCGATAAAAAAAACCTTGCAACGTCTTCCACAAAGATCACACAGGCCCCGAGGAAAATTATTTTCCTCAGTAGCTAATTTGTACCTAAACTGTAATTTCGTGTGTGGAGTTAATCCATGAAAAATCTCTATTTTATAATACACGAGCGTTAACTTATTATATATACTTAAGTTATTTAGTTTTTATTACACAATGAAGCAATTATCGATGCGCAACTATCCGTGTTTTGTTTTTGTCAGTATCAGAGATGGCGTTGTGTACGGATTATAATTTTTGTGATTTTCTTTCTTTTCCACTTACTTACGGGAATTGCGTTTCATTTTCTATATACATGTGAAGAAGATTTATAATAAATATTGTATTTTCCTTTGGAGGGGTTGCAGACATATGTTCACCGTTTGTCCCATTTCCGACTGTTGAGTCCGAATCTGAATCGTTCCATACAAAATGTATGAGGAAAAGAATTTTCTTTATAATCTTTTTTCGTGAATTTTTCCGATGTTTGAATAGTTATTCTGCTATTCGGGGCGGAGACAAATCTAACAAATCAAAAATCATAAAAATTGGTCCAGCCGTTCTCGAGTTATAAATGGTGTATCTAACCCGCCTTTGTTTTATATATTAAGACTATACACTTTTCTAGGTAGCTGTTAACTGTTAATTCCCTGGTGTTAATACATTTACAATACAAAATTTATGTATGTGAACAAATTATAATAATTACAATATCATAACATAGTTAATACACTTTATTGTATTTTTAAAACCAACCTGAACCTTCATCAATGTTATATAAAAACATGTGAAATTAATTACAGAGGTACGATGTATTTAGAGGTAATATAGAAGAGGTAAAGGAACATCAACTTTGTTGGGGGCTTGGGAGAGGTAGGTAGGAGAGAAGGGGTTAAATCAAGTGTAGTGAAGGGATGTGTTTAAGAAGAGGCCATTTGAAAAGTGTAATTGTTTATTTAATAAATCGCTTTTAATTATTTTTATGAATTTTTTAAATTTTAAGAGTTTCTAGATTATTAAAATGTAGGCGATGAAGATTCAGGTTGAATCGAAACCTGTTGGTTTTATAATATAATAATATATTAAAGACTTACATAATAAAGTGGTTTTCAAACCAAGTTATTTTATTCCTGCATTACGTTTAAGATACGTTAAATTAATTTATCGAATTAAAATGTATCTAGGGAGAATTATATTATTACGTATATATAATATCAGATAATTTAGTAATCTTTACAAAATCTTCAAATTATTTGTTCCAACGAGAGCAAACCCGGAGTTTTTTTTTCAATCTACAATACAAATAGGTATCTTCCAATTGAGTTGTAGCCGTACACATCAGACATAATGATTGAAGATGTCACTCAGACTCGTTGTTGCTGAGAAAGTAATTATCTCCAGACGTCCGTGGAGATCTTGTAGAGTTTTCCCAGCAAATTGTTCCTGGAAAACCTCACAGAGAAAAGACAGCAATAATAGATCCAGAGAACTTCATGCTTTCCTGGTCGTTCGGATGTTGATTCTGTTCAGCTTTGTCAAGAGAGTTTATATGTCATCAAGTAGCCGGTCGATCGCGATTTAAATTAGAGACAAGATATTATGGGTTCGACTTGAAAAACTTATTTTTTTAAATTCGAAGTCATTATCGTCTTTATTTAAAGCGTTCATCTGTTTCGCCTACCAAAGACGAGGACGAATAAAATCTCGTGTACGATTTACACAAGTTCTTACCTACACCTAAATACCCTAAATATCGAAACATGTATACCTACCGTTATTATATTTACATACTTTATACCTAAATAACGAAACATGTATTGTTATAAGTTTATTATATTTACAAACTTTATACATAAATATTGAAACGTATATTATTGAAAAGCCCTGTTTCAAATCGATCATTTTGCGTTTCGTCTGTCTGTAAAAATATTTGTACGTTCCGTTTCTGGTTTCCAATTTGGTGACCGTTTAGTAAAGATTTTTTTAAAATGTGAAGTCATCATGTTCATTCGGTCTTTTAAAAAATAATTGTCATTGAGATAGTCACTTTTCTTTGGACAAGTTGTACAATTTTTTAATTTAAAAAAATGTTGCTTAAAATATGTGGTTTATAAATAAGTAGGTAGTTATTTTTTAAGTAGCTGTTTACAAATCCTATGATTTCAGAAAAAATTTTGGTATTGACTGATAGATAATTTGAAACACACTTTGTTTAACGTGAGCTTTAATGTTCATAGAACAACTAGTATGTGATGTATAATATTATTATATGAGTATATATTTATCCCAAACTATAAAATGAAATTCTACAGAATGAACTCTAAATCAATACTTACGTAGGCGGGTATTTGCTTTATTATACTATACAATCGTGGCAGGTGCCGTTTTGGTTTTGATACTAAAACTTAGGTACATATAAGTTTAGTTTATAGGCGTTCTGAGCAACACAATAATTATATTTTAATAGTTCCAGACAATTTGACACTATTTTCCCACACAACTCTCTAAGCGTTGATAGTTTTTTTAATACCTATGACTAGTCCTGGTGAACATTTTCAATAAATATTCAGAATATTAGAATTAGCCGAACAAGACGTTAATCTGTTCGGTTTTCGGAACAACTCACATAGGTCTCATAGAATCATTGTGTCTCCCTTACTATCACGGTTAGATATATAATATAAACGGTATTAGAAAGAAAAAACACCACGCTTTATATCCAAATATAGAAGTGTACCGCAAAATATTTAAAATGGACACCTTTATGAAACCAAAGTTTCCGATCGCAATTTGAAAACAAAATGAAACTTTGGGAAATTTTATTAATTATTTTCACATGAAGCGACAAAAAAGTGAGTTGATATTAACGTTTATAACACACTAGCAGACCCGGCCACACGTTTCTGTGGCAAACTTTATAACCAACGCCAAATTTTAAGATGAATATATACGTGAAATCCTATTTAGATACCATTTTGATTAATCTTTACGACGAATCGGCTTACAGTATGAACATCAAAAAATATGCTACGAATAAATCAAATCTTTTACTAGCTTTTCTATGTATTGGAATTACAATAAAATTATTATTTACGTAACAAAAAAGAAATACAAGAAACAATTTTTAAAAAATACCCCTTTATGGCTAAGACTATTTTTGAGGTTTTCCATGTTCTAACTTTTTTTCGTTCTTATAAAATTATGCACAAAATAAATAAAAACCACTTTTTCGCTTACTAGCCTCGTGTTAAAAGACGCTCGATTTTAAAATTTTGCAGGCATGAGATTCGAAATATTTCTAGCGTTTTTATTCCTCTTAAATCAAATCCACACCGCCCGTTTGACAGCCCGCTGCCCGCTGCCTGCTGCCCGCTGCCGCTTGGCCAGATATAGTATATATTTCGACCAATTTACACAAAACTTTGACAAATTATATACCTAAAAACCTTTTTCATGAATCACTCTATCTATTGGTGAAAAGCGCATGAAAATGTAGTTTAAAAGATCTAATTGCACAGACAGCGGGAGCGGCTTCACTTTATACTACGTAAAGATTTGCCAAATGTACTTACTTACGTCTTTTAATTTTTCTTCATTAAAAGTAATTTTAGTTAGAAAAAACATAAGGTGAGACATTTTTAAAACTGTATTATGTTTGCACTCAAATATTATATGTTTATTTGGAAATAGAAAATTTTATAGCTCATTTCATAACCTTTCAAAAATATTTTTTAGTTTTCAAATGCGTTCAGAAATATTCCATTTATTGGATCATATTTTGACTTTAAGACAAAAAAGGCTGAGGCCTGATGGGTTAAAGAAACGCATATTTTTAGAAAAATCAACAAGAAATATACGATGTTTCGAGAAGGTATAGAATTATATTGTACCAAGGATAAGAAGAGAAAAGTAGGAAAATTTAATTTCACCGAAATTTTGAGACCTTTGTGATTTCGAAAATTAACCTCGCCGCTCTTGGTTCACAAAGGAATCTTATTTCGAATACTTTTGTTTGCAAGTGAGGTTTCAGAAAGACAAAGGAAAGCTGTTATACCCAGGGTGCCGACACATTAGGATTTAAATCCTTAAGCTCTGCCTTAGGAGGTGTACACTTTTAATAAATTAGAATTTCGAAAGTAATTTATTTACAGCGTACACTTAATTTTACTTAATGTTTTGGGGAGTTCATTGTTTTAAATGTATGAAATTATAAGGGTTTATTTTTGGGGCATTTTAATCTGAGATAAGTTAGGGGATAAAGATACGTGTATTTGAGTTTTAATTGCTTGCTTAAAATAATTAGATTTTTTTGTAATGGTAGGATTTAATAAAAAAATAAATTAATAATCTGCTAAAGAGCCTCACTTCTCGACCACAGCCTCCGTGGTCTAAAAGTAAGGCTCTCGACTAGTAAAACGAAGATCGTCCGCTTAAATCCTGGCAAATTCAATTTATTTGATTGAATTATGTTCTTTCACAATTTAATCACTAAAAATAATATGAATTATTCTTTCGGCACGTTCAAGTGGGGAAGATACTGTCAGTATCACCCTGGTGTAAGGCTACCATTCAGATTTTAAACGTTGATTGAAATGGCTTTAGCTTTGTTTGGTGACCAGATCTAAATAGCCAGATACTTCCCTGCCTTAATCTTCCCCAACTCCAACCTCTCCTAACTACCTTCAGCCACAAAACATACCAAAATTGGGGATGCCATTATCTCTAACTGGATCAAGACGGAAGCAGTTGGGACTCTATTCACGTTGAAAAAAACTGCCAGGTATTCACGTTAAAAAGTAATAATTAAGGTGTTCAGTTCACATGTGGTAGAAGTGAATCCTTCAGAAAACTAAAGAGACCTACTCGTACTTCTCACCTCACAAAGTGAAGTTCTATTATTTTATCTCATTCCGTCGCAGGCTAAATCCTATAGATGTATATATTTGTCTCTTTTTTATCTTGCTTTTTCGTTTCATCGAGTTTCAAATCACAATGGTGCTAAAGAAGTTTTCACTTCAAAAATTAAAAAAAAAGAGAATAACAAAGCTATTAAGGATTGTAGGTATAAATTTATAAAAATATTCGGTATTTTGTATAAAACTACGGTTGAGCTCTGGCATTATGAAATTTGTTTAAAAATTTTAATAAGTGGCACGCGAGCAGTTTGAAAACTGAACGTGCCGGGAATGAATGTGTGGGATGCGAGAGGTGGGAGGGGGAGGGGGGAGGGACATATTTCAATACGTCCCTACCAATTTTCATATATATCTTTTAAATTTTTTTAATTTGATTAATGAAAAGAAAGTTAAATTATGCTTTAAATGTGGGAAAATGCATAACATTGAAGTTTATTGATCGGTGTTCTTTAGAGCTGTTTCAGACAGGCCGTTTGAAACGCGCTGTTTCGGAAACGAGTAGTTTGACTTGAGCTTAAGGGCCCGCAACCCGAATTTCTACCGATTTCTACATATCTCCCTTAAACACGGTAAGTTTAAAAGCTCTTAAAAAAATATTCCAATTTGAAGATAATATCTAGCCATTGCCCGTGCCGAAACGCAAATTATATAAAATTCCCTCGATAGAAAAAAATCGCAAAGTATGCTCCAAAAATGATTATAAACACGTTTGTTTCAGTTATTTTACAAGTTATATGTATGAAAAAATTCACAGTGTTTCTTTCATGCTTTTTAAGACACTGCCCGCGAGATTTCTGCTCTACTGTAAACGAGTTGTGTTTTATTAAAAATTTTCGAAATTTTCGCATCGATTTTGACACTGTAGATGTTAACGCTCTCCTCTAACATTCGTAATTTCGTATCTCTCCATCTTCTTCTTTTTGAGCCCGGTTGCAAAGCCTTAAACATGAGAAATGCTCGTTTTGGTTGAGGAGGCAACCTGTCTGTGACTTCTCTTTGAAGGAATTACGCGAAGGCAAAATTGGGTGCATCTTATATTTATTAATTTTTTTTCAATAAAAAATCTTATCGAATATCCATCACTTCCCATTTTTCTCTGCATAGACCTCGTCCTTGAGCCGCTTGGCAAATGTACAGAAATTTGTGAATAAAGATGTTACAAATTCATGATTCAAAAGCAAATGTTACAAGCAGCAATCAAAGGTTATATTTTAAAATAAAAACAAGTTACACGTAGAACACCCTACATCATAATCTGAATGGCTTAATCAGGGGGGCTTATGTTGTCACATGTAGCAAACAGGATCGGTCCAACGATCCTTCGAGATCCAATTGATTTTTGAATAGTGTCCAAATCCAACATTCAGGCGATCACACACCTAGTGATCCATTTTTCCATAATATGGTGTTTAAAATAAGGCTCTTTAGCCTTGGATAAGACCTGCAACTCTCTTCCAAGTATGGTGCATTCACGCCATACAGCAAAACAGCTTACGATTCTACCCAGATTTCAGGGGGGCTTAAAAAGAATTCAAAATACGACCTTTTTATTGTGTTGGTGAGATTGTCATCACAATCTGCCAGAAAATTGCCTCGTCAGCATTCTGATTACTCCGGATTAGATTCCTCCTCTCGTTTTATAAAAAATTACATCTCATATGATTGACTGATTCGTCGACAAAAACACAGGCGAGAGAAGCTCCTGGTCATTTCGTGTTCTTCCCAAAGAATGACGTTTTCAGTTCCTGTCACTGACATCTCCATAGACAAAACTATACCAGTGCGTAAAAACACAAAGACAATTTTCTGCCTGTGAATGTAGGTACTCCTTCATGGTTACATAATTTATATGTAACAGCGCGTCTCCCGCACCGTTTAAAACGCTCGGTTGTCGAGGTGCATGGAGCTCCATACTGGTATTCACACGAAACCGCTGTTCTGAAAACGAACAGCCACCGAAAGACCGCCGAAAATCTCGGTTTGCTCATCACGCCACAGACAGGTTGTCTCCTCAACCAAAACCTGAGGTAAGCAGGTCTCATTGTTTCTTTTTGTTTTCTGCTGAAATAGGCAGCATGGCGCCCTAACATTACTTTTTACCAAAAACTAATTATAAATAAACTTAGAGGTGTCAATGGAGAGATTGGAAAGGGGTGGGGGAAGGGGGGTATTTGATGACACAATTTACAAAGGGAACAGGGAATAGTGGATAATTTAAAAATATTTTCTGATTATTGTCGTAATTCTATTCCACTATTAAAATCAAAGGTCTCAAAAGTCTCCAACAAATGATTGGCAAACTCTGAGAAACTACTCGTATTATTATTTAAACATTTCACATGTTGTTTTATTCTTACATATTTCAAAGAAACCATAATCATTTCACTTTTTTTAATCTATATCCTTTTGATTTGGAATAAAAATTTTAAGTTTGTTATTAATAAGGATAGAATTTCAAAAATTAAAAAATCTTGAATTTATGTTGGTTTTATGGACGTTAAAAGTGGTTTAAACGATAAAATCTTTTAATTTTTAATTAAAAAATGGTGCAATAAAATATATTTGCCGTATTTAAAGAAGTAAAAGATTAATTATTTATGAATAATCCACTTATCCGATTAATAATTATTGGAGATGGTTATATTCGTGATGCTACCCAGGTTACTATTTGTTATCGTGCAAACAGTTAGCAGTAAAAATATAAGTAAATTAGTTGAGGATAATATTGTTGAAATTCTGAAAATGAAATATGAGATCGACAAAAATGACATTTAAAAAATCGCCGAGTGATTAGAGACGTTGTACCGGTAAGACAACACTGAAAAAACTAATTCCCCCAAGGCCTATGTCATATTTGGGGATGCTGTGTGGACGGTCTTTTTAAGGAAAGGAAAAAAAGGGTGGGAAGGAAAATAGTATGAGGAGTGGGTAGTGATTCCATCCCTTCCACTACGTTGTAAGGGATAGAGTCCGGCTGGAGAGATTAAAAAATCTCCCTCAACCAGTCTTTCGATTGCGACAATTACTTTTTTATTATCTGTGTCTTGTTCTGTTTCATGGTTATATTAATATTACCTTATTCTTCAACGATTAATTAATCTACTGTTTATAACAGTACTGAATCATAGCTAGACATCAAGATGGTGAAATAAATAAAAACTTTAAAAAGCTGAGAAAAATGCGCGATAACCAAAATGAATTCTGAAAACACTGCTTTTAAAGTATAATCTTTTGTCGCTTGTATTTGCAGTTTGCACCGCATACTCGGCGCCAGGAAGCACTAAGAAACTAAGTGAATCCCGTGACCTGTATTGCATTACCTGTGTTATTATATTAACTGGATAACAACATAGACAGTTTAACTACATTTTACCGTGGCACTAAAAGTTATTGAGGTTCTTTATTCTTGGCACATATTAACCTACGAATACAGGATAAAGAAAAATACAAGATATATTTGGGATATGGGTGTGTTTCATGATCCGAAAGTCTGGCCAATTGGAACTTAAATTTTTCAATTAAAATTGTTTTTTTTTATCATCATCATGAAATTCAAATGGGATGACGCTATATGTTGTCAGGCAAGTGTAAGAGAGACAGATTATTGGGCTAGATCCAAAAGATATTTCAAAAGATTAGTTTTCATTAAAATATGCAAGTAAAGCATTTCTAGTGTGGATTTTTTATTCAGTTTGTTCACTAATGTGTGGATAAAAGTAAGAATCATCATAAAACAGTATTAATAGGCTAGCATCTGCGTGGTTGAATTTCAGAACCCAGCCACGGATGTCGGACGCCACGCTCAAATAACATCTGTGTACGTAGAATTTCACACAAAGCCACTTTTATAATTTCGTTTTACATTCAAGAATTCGACACAAGCGATGTCACTACTTCCGCCAGCGGCTCACACGTGAATGTTTCTCCCCTAGGTATAACTGCTAAGGATTTATATATTTTAAGTATCCTTCCGGATTTGGAAGATTGGCGGCAATACTTGACGAAGTTGTTATAAATTACACATAACGTCATTGCGTGTCTCGGTTACTTTGACACGGTTACTTTGGCACTGTAACTTTGTCACTGTTACTTTGTCTCGATGAGACGGTGAGTCACCGACGGTGACTAGCTGTCACTGGATCACAGTGGATCTGAGTAATTGGCTATATTTGGAACCAGTTCCTATCGGATTTATAAAATGGTCACAAACACTTAAACCGGGCGAAGCTGATCTAAAGGCCGCCCGCAGGGCCTAGCAGCAAAAACCTGTTGAGCGGGTTTTTAATTGCTAGTTCAAAATTATTAGAATACTTAGTTTTTTATTGTATAAAAAATCAACATGTTTCGTAGGCAAAGTTTAGTTCATCAGAGTTTACTTAAAACTAATTACAACAATAGGCATAGACTTAAAGGGGAGGGAAATAATATGGCATAATTTACAAAGGTAAATTATATAAACGAATCATTAAAAATATTCATTGAAAACATTTTTTATACGTTTTCTAACTTCAAGACTCGGGTCCTGAAGTCTTTCATTTCTTTAAAAATATTCTCTACCAGCGTTCCAAACATTAAATAATGGCGAAGTTAAAAATGTGGTATTTTAGTAAAACTATTTTTGATTCATTTTAGTACTCACCTCTACTGTTATAAGTCACGAGACACTCTTTGTGTTCTAAAAAAATCGATAACATTTACGGCTCTGGGGCAGGATTTATTTTCTTTTTTAAAAAGAAAGGCAAACATTCCCGGTTTACGAATAACCCAACAATGTTTGAAAATCTCCTACTACCACCACAGAAAGCCGAAAATGTTGCTTGTGTTGTGATGGAGGACTTAGCCTGCCGAGGAATCGAACACGCGACGCTCGGATGCGACCCAAGAGCTATGCCCACTGACCAGTCGAATTTTTATTTTTTATGAAAATGTATGTGTTTTTTTTTTTATTTTATTTAAATTAAATTTAATAATGTTATTATCAATATTTGTAAGTATTTTAATTTTTTTTATTGTGACAGCTGTTTCGGCTTACAATGTCATTTTTAAACTGTGGTTAAACCACTTTGATAAATTAAAATACTTTCGGAACTTAATAATAACATTATTAAATTTTATTTACATCAAATTTAAAAAAAATTCAAATGGAGTTCACTGAATTCAACACAAAAACAATTAATAAAAAATATATGCATTATGTCGTGTATCCCATCTCAATTCATTGTTTTAACGATGCGATTCCAGGTTCAAGAGTAACATTTTTCAAATAAAAATTAGAGTGTATGGGCACAAATTGAGCTGCAAAACGATGCCCATTATTTACAGTCATGTTGGAGTGCTTTCCAAATTGAAACATGGATGTCCATAATATGCTGGGCAATTACCTTAACGCGGTGGCTCGTTTAGCTCCTGATAGGGGAAATGTATAAAATGTTTAAGATGCACAGAAGTGCACACTTTTATTTTATAGGACCATTATCTGCAAGTTGAACCGCAGCGGAGCTACACGATTCTCTCGGGAATAAAAGATCGCTTGACGGAGCTCGGTGAACTAATCTTTAGAAGATTATATTTTATCTTTATTTCTCAGAATTCAACCATTTAAGATAAGCAGAGATCGATATTTTTATTTATTTTTATATGAGAGCAGTAGATGTACAAGTCCCAGGGAGAGATCGTATGCACGTCATCAATGATCGTCCGACAAGCCAAAGATAAAATTGTTCCTTCTCACACGTCTTGTATGAAAACGAAAAATATGGAAGATACTATAATGTCGAATATCTTTAATCACATTCCTACACATTTCACAAACATAAGTTTATTTTGGTTGGTATAAATATTATGGTATTGCCACTTACAAAAACAATTAAAAAATACAGTTATTAACGATTTTTTTAATTATTATTTGTAAAGTAAAACTGATGAAATTTTATTTCGATACAATTTAACTTTTTTATATATTCATAATCAATTCTTTTGACATACATTTTCGACTGAACAAGTAAATACGTGCACATAAAAAAATAAAATTCTTTGGTGTCTCGCATTTTTAATTGGATTCCGCGTATTTATTAATGTGTCCATACAAATAAAACATTATGTAACTTTATCATCGATGTAGGTACTTATTTATGCTAAGTTATTAATACAGATATATTCTAATGTAAAGGTCCCGTCAACTATAGAAAAATTGTCACTGTAACCCATCAATATTATAGGAAGCAAGTTACGACGTACATTCCTCTCGAATGTTTCATGATGACGTGGACGAGCTCTGCCTGGGATGCTTTATAGTCTTTGTACCATTTTAAGGTATCGAAAGCCGCCTTCGACAGTAAAATGAACACTTGGTTAACATTTTATTTAAATATGTATTTTCAATTTTACCAACGTCAAACATGTTCTATAGGCAATCAAATGGAAAAGAGGTTTTTGATTACAGAGAAATCTTTACATTATTGCCCGCTCAATATGGACAGAAACTCTCTGAGATAATTACCATCTCAGGAGATACAAGGATGCAACACCAAAAGATGCAGGAAATAAATATGAAGAGGATAAAGAGACTGCAATTGACCTATGGTGCCAATGTTCCGCCTTGATGGGAACAAGGCTCAGATACCCGGGAAGACACATTGTGGCATCAGAAGGCATAGCCAATATCCAACCACAACCCTGATAAACTTTATTAGAGTGACCGGGTCACTGAAAGGAATGAGGTGAAATGGAAGATAGCACAACGCGCTCATTGCCTAAGTGCTCATGAGAACTACATTAATTATGCGTGAACCTTTTTTTTCATTATTTGTTTTTGCCCTGATGATGATGGACACTGTAATGCTGTCCGAAAAGTTGGTTAAAGAAGGAGGAAGCGCAACACGGCATAACACCCCAAAAACAAATAACGAAAATACTTTTGGCCGTGAAAATCTACAAAAGGTATCCGTATACCGTTTTTTTACATTAGCTTTCACGGGAAGCCTTGAGAAAAATAATTCTCCTCAGGGCCTATGTAATCTTTGGGGATGCTTGGAATTTGAATTTGTATAAAGGGAATTTTTGTGGACGGAAGAACGAGAAGTTTTGGGAAGAAAATATATGAGGGGTGGGTAGAAATCTGAAGGTAGTATGTCCAGGATGTGGACGGACGTATGAATCCATCTCTTCCATTGCGGTGCTGGCGATTGTCAGAAAGAGTCCTGCTGGAGAGGTCAAAAGGTCTCCCTTAACCAGTCTCTTCAGATCCGGTCTGCCATGCAGTTGGTCGTATCGCCAAGATCCAGACAAACCTCACTTCATGAAACTGGGCACCCCTGCTAAGTCACCAAACGTAGTGAATCATTTGGGGTGACCGATGGCAGAGGTAGTGATTGGTTGGTACTCGCCTCCCATATTGAATAAAGCGTTTATTTTAGCAGAGATTAAATCATGAGGCATACCCACCATATCCAGTATCCGTGCTATATTTTTTGAGTGAAAATTATAAATCAAAATTCTTTGCGTCAATTTATACACAGAACAATTTCACAGAACAATGTGGCTGGCGGGAGGGCGTTTATTCTAAGATTGATGAAATTTTGCACACTTGACCATAAACAAGAGGAAGGTGACTGTCGATATGAGATTTTGGGAAACCACCTCACCTCTTTTTTCCAACCCTTAAATCCTTAAATGAACATTTTAATACTTGACGTTCAAAATAAAAGTAAAATTACTACGTCTGATTCAGAAAAACTTTGCGTAAAACCCGGCCAAAGCCAGGGTATTTTGCTAGTTATATATATTGTATTTTATAAATTTGAGCGATAGTATTCTTCCGAAAAATCTTTTATTTCAATGGTGTAATGTTATATTTTATTCACCGATGTGTTTATAACCTACAATTCAAGGAACCTTGATGAATCGAAGGCATATGCGTTGAGCATGTTCCTTTGAAGACCGTCAATGATGTATTTATTTCTTAATATTCTTCTGATCAATAAAAACAAGGCAATAAAATCATCTTATCTCATTCTTCATGACGACCTCCGTAGTCCAGTGGGTAAGACTCTTAACTCACAATCCGGAGGTCGCGGGTTCGAACCCGGCATGCGCAAATAAATTTTATTTGATTAATTTGTGTTATTTAACAATTAATTCATTTAAAATAATATATAGTATATTTACGGCATGTTCCAGAGTGGAATATACTATCAGTATCGCCCTGGTGTAAGACCACCATTCAGAATTGAAACGTTGCTTGAAAATGGCTTTAGCCGTGTTTGGTCACCAGATCTGAATAGCCAGGTACTTCCCAACCTTCCTCTTCCCCACCTCCTTCCCCTCCCCACTACCTGCAGCCTCACAACATACCCCATTTTGGGGATGCCATAGTCTCACTTGCTCCAGACGGGAGCAGTTGAGATTCTTGTGCTGTATTCACTGTAAAAAAAAAAAAAAAAATCTTAAAAAATAGTATTTCACAAACTTAATTACTAATTTCTGAGATTTCTGAACATGAAGCATGAAGGAGAATGGCTATTACCCGTGACTCTATCCTACCGACTTTTTTTGGGTATGCTCGGAATGAACCATCTACCGGTCAAAAGTGATGTACATATTGCTATGCATTTCTTTAGTTTGATTCGCGGAGGGTTTGAAACTCAGCTATCATGGAGAGCATTCATTTCTATATTCCCGATAGTTATCTTCCCCACCGACAGTTCTATCTTCCGGCCTGCTAGACTAACTTGCCAATGGGAGAGCAATCTTGCTGTTGAACAGAATTAATTCGGGTATCAACATATTTAGCGTTAGTGATGCCTTTAAAGGCGAGCTCTCTTAATGCTTGTATAGTTTGTAGCCTACTATTTATATTCAATGTAATACTGTTACAAATGTATTTTAAAAACACATTAAAATGTTAAATTTTGTAATGTTTTTGAAGGAATAAAATAAATTGAATTGAACAAAAAAATGTATTCATTTATCCCTCTTCAATTGATCGCTAAACCACTGTGGTAAAAAATGTATAATCCATTCGTTCGCCGAAATTAGTGTCATCTTAGGCTCAGTACTAATAATAAGCTTAGTCCCGAGCGCCTCATTTCAAAAATAAATTGAGAAAAGATTTATTATATTTAACAATGGATTAAAATATAAAGGCTCACACCTACAGAAAATCGTTCTTAAGAATTTCCCTTATTATTTACGATTTAAGCGTTCCTTGTATTGGATACGTTTTAAGATTTTCACGGCCAAAAATATTATCGTTATTTGTTTTTGGGGGTGTTATGCTGTGTTGCGCTACCTCCTTCTTTAGCCAAACTTTCGGACAGCGTTGCAGTGTAAATCATCAGGGCAGATCCGGTAGATGTATGTCCGGTATGTTCCTTATATTGTATACTAAACATCGCCAGAGGTGAGTGTAACTCTCACTGAAAATACTTTAAAACATTTTTTGTTGTGTAAAAGCAGGTACTTGAAAATATAATATTCTCTGACCTACGAAACGCAGAGTTAAGAGGTTAGCTAAACTTTATAAGGTCACTCTCATATGCAGAGCGTTGAAGGACGTACTTGACTTACTTTAACCAATGATTCCTGACATTATTTGGAGTAAAAAACTTAATTGAAATTTTGGTCACTGAGCCCAGTAACCAACCAACCAACCAATCTCACCCCTAACTATCAAATATTTAAAAAAATATATTTTTAGATTTAAAAAAAAAAAACATCAAAAATGTCATTGGAGATCAAAATTTCATTTGCATTTTTTACTCCAGTTAATGTCAGGGATCACTGGTAAGTCAAGTATTTCCCTTAAAATCCTGCATAAAAGCTTTTCAAAATATTGCAGCTTGCAACAAAATTTGTAAATAAAGCGGATGCAGTTAGTTATTTACGAGCAATGCACTCTGCTTTTCATTCCCTGAACACCAGATCCCACGAGGTTAAATGTATGTTTTGTTAAATTTTAAAACGACTCGACGATAAAGGTTTTGAATTATAGTAATAATGTGGTGCTTTATATTTTACCCACAAAAATATATTTTCAAATAGACGCGATTGATTATTTACGAGTAGTGCACTCTGCATTTTATACTTTAAAGGCAATTTCCCACAGGTTTCAGAGGTCACGATAAATTATGGAAGGCCACTCTCTCAGATAAAAGCTCTAAAACTAATGCTCATAATATAAAGGCGAGAAAGGGCAGAAAGTCTTGCAAAGAAGCTAGAACGCTTTGCGCAAATAATAACTAAATTATATTCCCACAAAATCATGTGCCGAAAACATCTGGCGGTTTAACATTTTAAATTCAATGAACTCGGGTGCGAGAACACCACAACAATAAATTATTCATAATTTCATTTTATAATTTATTTTTCGCCTCAAATTCACGTTAAATTACACTACGAACAATGTTCCTTTCCTAAAGATAAATGTTCTATGAATAATTATTCTGACATCGCGCTTTATTTTATGTAAATATTTCACTCAGGATTCAAGATGCAACACTCTGACAGACTTGTATTACTTATTTTGCTTAGTTAAAATTTATACATAAATTCACCCTGTTTTCATATATATGTATGCTTCCCACAATTATCTTTATGGAATCTCTTTCAAGGCGGATGAGTGTTTTTTGGTTAAAAAAATCATGTAACCAATCCATTTCTTATATAAATAAAGTTCGTCGGTTGTGATTTGTGATGTGATTTATATCGTTCTACCGTGATTTATTTTTGGGGCACTTCCTCCTTCTTTAGCCAACGTTTCGGACAGCGTTACAATGTATTCACCAGCGCAGATGTCCTGATAAAACATCATTGAGTCTAATATTGACATCTTCTTCTTCTTCTTCAATGGCGCTACAGCCCAATTCGAGCCTTGGCCTCCTTCAAAATAAGCCTCCACCGCCCTCTGTCCTCGGCCGTCGTCTTCCAATCTGCAACATGGAGTAATCCTCTTGCATCCTTCCTGACATCATCCTCCCATCTAGGTCTGCTCGCCTTTCGTTTACCTCCCGGGTGTCCTGTTAGAACCTGTCTAATATTGACATATTCCCTATTTTTCCATATCGGGATTATGTTAGAGCGTGATATTTAATCTACGATGTTATGTTTATAGTCACTTTGGGGTAATATTTTCTATAAAAAGTATTCATGAAATAAAACAAGAATTTATTTATAAAACTTTAGTTTATCATGCATGCAATGGAGCAAAAATTTGTGGAAACAAAATTAGTGTACTGTTGACGTTAAACTTTTGGAGCTTTTATTTGGCAAAGGTTGCCCAGAAGCGTTACAAATCACATTAAAATGCGGAAGCAGCTGGGTACTGAAATAACATAGAGACACTTTACTACTTTATCCTTTTAGTTTTATTAAATTATTTCCATTTTTACTGCTAACTTCGCTTGGCGCTCGGGCTAATGTGCTAATCATGACAAGCTTTGTTTTACCGCGCTGCACAGGCAGCCTGCTACTGAGAGCTCCATTGTAACCTCTCTTTCGGTTGTATACATCGTTTATGAGAAAGGGGAAGAGGTTACAAAAAGTGTTGTTAGCGGTAGGTACGTTTTGATTCGTTTCTTGCATTTGCAGCTACTGTGTGGTTTAGGAACAAATGTTTACCTTATTGAGTTAATCAGTTCATCAATGCTGAGTATCGTGACTCCTACTGCAATTTCAGTGGTGAATAAGGCTCCTCCCTTTCTCGTGGAAGAAAATTCTCAGTTTTTAGTGCCCACATCAATTTTAAATTGCATATTACGAAGCACTAAATTGTTATTGGCGATAAAATCACTATTCTTTCTGGCGTCGAATTCAGAATAAATTTTCTCGTAATATGACGTTCCAACTTGATGCGGTTAAATTTTCTTTATATGTTGGAAAAATACCATACAAAGTCCTTTAAAGGTTGACCAATACCGATTTTTTGGTATAAGTAAGTTCATCGTAATGAAATTACGTATAATATTATTATGCAATTATACTTTTTGTGCTTTTTGACCATCGATGGCATTATATTGCTGCAATTCAGCCGCCTAACGCTAATCTTTTGACCCTTGACAAAACTGCACTGTTTTGTCAATAATAATAATAATTATTATTTTTAAGACGGACAAACATCACCGGGTTACGAAGAACCTGACAATAATTTGAAAATCTCCCTTTACCACCGGGAAATATTGCTTGTACTATGGAAGATTTAGCCAGTCTTACTGGAAGACTTGACCAAACTTGGAGGTATTAAACTCATGACGACGCCTGGGTGGGACCCAAATGCGATGCCAACTCAGCCACTGACCGGTCAAATTAAAATTATTTTTCATGTGGTGTTCCAGATACCTAACACAATGTTTTGAATGGATGCCGAGAATGCGCATAGGTGCATAATATCTTTTTGTAGTAATAATGGGATGTGTACAAATTGTGTGCCCACTAAGTCTTTATCACGTAAACAAACAATTTCAAAACTTTTTTGCCCTTTGTGGTTTAGAACGGTTTTCAGGGAATATGAATTTACGGATTAAGAAATGGATGTATTGTGTTTTTAATACATTCAGTATGAGGAGGTTAGAGTCCAGGGATATTTTAATTTTGTTCAGTCCACAATTTGCCTTCTCTATTGATGTTTTTGTTATTTTATTTGTACATAAATATGATAACCGTATCATCGGTGAAAGATATTATGTTACCGTTCAATATACAAATTCAATAAGGAGTTCTTATATTTAAGAAATAAGATCGGACCTAGAACACTTCCTCGGGGTACACCGTAGTAGATTGGTAAAGTTTACTTCTATATTCTTAGAATTTTTGCGGGAATTTCATAGCTTACTCGTCACTAGTTCACCTTAGTTCTTAATAGTCCAAACGACAATTAGAAAATTTTACAGGAGGAGAAGGTTTTCTTTCATTATTTCAATGAAACATTAAGATAAAGCCATTTCCGTAAAGGTAAAGATCTCATTAGTTTAAATAATTCATGGTTAAGTTTTTATTACACTTTCATTTTTTGTACTTTATTTTTAATTTTAATGTGGATATTGAACAAAAACTAGAATGGTCGTTTGGGCAATTAAGAACTAAGGCATCTAGTTGTAATCAAAAAAATAATAAACATAACTTAACGTTATAATATCTAACCATTTTATTACAATTAGTGTACTTACATACAGTACTAGTTGCCACAGTGTGCTTTTCTCGCGCTACATTTATTGTGTGTACTTCCCGCTACAGCTTTCGCAAAGCGCTCCGGCGTTTCATACCAAATTACTTTATTCACGTACCAGCGGAGCTAGAATAATAATAAATTGTAGAACGGCTTGCGAGGCCGAATTTGTGACTTATGAAATCTTCTCGGGATGCAGCTTCGGGCGTCTGTAGATTGCCGTGCTTGCTGCGGGCGCCTGTACACGGATCTGTCTGAATAATATTCCTGTGAGATGTATTTGCCTTCTGAAATATTGCGCGCACGAGGCGAGTGTTTGGGAAATATGCGGATATTTCGCTGCTGTACGTCACTTTAGAAACTACTCGCAAAATCTTAACACATGTTTGGCGTTTTAAAGACCTACGCCGTAAAATATGCTGAATCACACAATGAAACTAAAAAATAAAGGGTTTCTTCTTCAAACACAGCAAACTTATTTTGTGACACCATTTTAATTCAAAATTTATAAAATACTTAGCTTAACCACGTTTATTGTTTAAAAACCAAAATGTTTCTTAAGCAATTTTTTCTAAGCTACTTAGTTTTCTTTTCTTTCTGGCGTCAATACAAGATACTTAGTTTTCTTTTCTTTCTGGCGTCAATACAAGATACTTAGTTTTCTTTTCTTTCCGGCATCAATACAAGATACTTAGTTTTCTTTTCTTTCTGGCGTCAATACAAGATACTTAGTTTTCTTTTCTTTCTGGCGTCAATACAAGATACTTAGTTTTCTTTTCTTTCTGGCGTTAATACAAGATACTTAGTTTTCTTTTCTTTCAGGCGTCAATACATAGTTTTAAGATACTTACGGCTGTTCTTCCCAACTTTTGATCGACCAATCTAAGTCTACCATCAGCTAAGTGATTTGTAACTATTTAGGTAACGCTATATTCTCGTTGTAACAAATATTTTATCGTTGATTATCTTAAATGACCCCGCCCACTTTGGCCCCGCCCAAAATGGCATCAGAGTAAAAACTTTCGATGTTAAATAAATATTAAAGAGTTAAATATTGTATTTATTATAAGCAAACATAATTTCTTTTCAATAATTTTATCCATAAACTTGCATTTTATATTTTATAGACAAATTTATAAAATATATTCAAAATAAAGTGTCAGCTTGACCTTTGCCGCCGTCGCTTCTCGTCGGTACCTCGGTTAGTGCCACTCTGTTGACACTTTTTATAACTTTGCTTTGCTCAGTCGAACTTAATCCACGTGTCCGGCTTCCTTAGATTAAGCGAGTCTTAAGCGATGCTTACGTGTTGGAAAGAGCGTAGTTGAGCCTAGTTTCAGCTTAGTTAGTTAGTTAGTTTTACGTAAATCGTCATGGTTTACTTAAAACAAATTGAATAGAACTTACACAGAGCTTGACAATTAACTTCGAAATTTGATTAATTGCTCTAATTCTTTGAAACAACCCGTCCTTAATGTTTTTTTCTTAACACATCATTCAAACAAACAAAAAATACATGTACGGAGGTGTTTATTGTGCATACCGTCCTGGTATTCAATCCAAAATACAATCTAAATTCTACGGAGATGAAAATATTTTTTATGTGTTAAACATACTTTCAGAATAATATTTTCAAACTTTTCGCATGTATTTCAGTCACTTGATTTCAAAAAACTCTGATTTGTATTATTAATTCTGATGCTGTAGGTATGCGAGTAAACATTTGCATGTCATCTGGGGAACATTTGTCGCTTTGCGAAATGCCATCGGAACAATGCTTGTCAGTTAGGGCTCTGACAGCTCTTTCGCTATGTCTTCTTCTTCGTCTCGTTCTAAATACTGAATAACTTCGTGCCACTGCTTTCCGTGGTCTTGAGAAGACAGCAAAGGAGTCATCGTGACAATTATTATTTTAATAATACAGCGATGACATCTCTCAGCACTGTATGATGGCTGTAAGCTTTCGGGACAATGTGAAGTTAGGGCCATTGTACCTAATTCTACTGGGATCTTCTTCTCAAAAAGATGGGAGGAATCTTGTTATTAATCGTTTTTACCTGCAACATAATCCCAATAAATCTTATCAGAACTGACTGCCTGATTAATAGAGTTCTCACATATTACGTTCATAATATCCTGCGTACGGAGTGTTTGATGTTTGGGGTGTGTCAGAATCCATTTGTCAGTGTGTTGGAGTATCACTGATAAAAATTTGAAATGAGTACCATCTTATATAGTAGAAGCTTATGTTTTATGTACCTTCAATGTCCAAATTCAATAAGGAGTTCATATGTATGAGAAATAAGAGCGGACCTATAACACTTCCTCGGGGCACACCATAGTAGATTGGTAAACATTTTCTTATATATTCTTAGAATTAAGTAAGATCCTGTCCTAAACAGTGAGTATCAAAATATTTTTCAAATAAATGAAGACAATATAAGCGAAACTCAATCGAAAATCTGGAAACAGAAAAATCAGAAAAACATATTGACACCTCTGGGACTCGAACCCAGGACCTCATGCTTTCCGGGCAAAGCAAGAGGTCCTGGGTTCGAGTCCCAGAGGTGTCAATATGTTTTTCTGATTTTTCTGTTTCCAGATTTTCGATTGAGTTTCGCTTATATTGTCTTAATTTATTTAAATATTACAATTTGAGGTTTTACTCATAAAGTTAAAAATTTAAAAAAAAAAAAAATATATATATATATATATATATATATATTTCGTTCATCAAAAGGTGTGCATTTGTTAGAACGACCAAAAATTAATAATTTATTTAAAAAAATTAATAAATATTAATAATTTATTTTAAGAAAGACAAATATTCCCGGGTTACGAATAACCTGACAATATGATAAAATCTTTTACTAACATCACAGTAAGCGGAAAACATTGCTGGTGTTGTGATCGACTACTATGCAGTCGAGGTGGGGCGACGTCTGTAAGGGAACCAAATTTAATTGAACACATTATGCAGAATTTTTTTACTTGCAATGTGTATTGTTAAAATATCATTATTGTTTTTTTGTTCGTTTGGTGAAATCGACAAAAGAGTAATATAAGTATAAGTAAAATTAAGTAAAGTAAAACCATCAAAAATAGGTAAAATTTAAAAAATTTTAAGTAACCTCAGACACAAAAAAGAGCTGATGATCTTGAAACACCTGAACAGATTTTCATGAATTGTAGCAAAAAACCATCTCAATCACATCAGCTTTCAAACAAAAGAAAACGCATCGTAATCGGTCCATTCGTTTAGGAGTTACAATGCCACAGACAGATGCACAGATACACAGACGGCGATCAAACTTATAACACCCGTCCGTGTTGCGTCAGGGGTTAATAAAATGGAAACCTCAAAGTACTACCAAGTTATTGTATTATTTATTTATTACAGTTATTGCTTTTTAAAGTACGGTAGACTATTTATTTATATGTTTCCGTATTAATATTCGTTGGTTGGAATGATTTTTGTAATGAACGGGGTCGAATCCAAAACCGAACGCTCAAAAATCTCAATCGCTCAGGACGAAAAAAGTTTTATTTTTTTCGATTCGCTATCGCTCGAGTGGTTACGTGGAGATAAGACAGACGATATAAGAGCATCCTGCGAGAAGCGGCATGACGAAAGTACCCCTTGCTCCACCCTTCTCAATAATTCAACCTGTCATACAGAATTTAGGAACCTAAACCCCGAGGAACAGAGCCTCAGCCGGGTTCAAACCGAAGGACCAAATCCTCCGCAATCCTAAATGGAATTAATTTGTAAGGTGTGGTGGTCGCACCTCACTCTGCGTTTATATAAATAATTATATAAGCACAATTCGTTCCGAAGGATTACGATTGGATCGGGTTTAAATTAAACACACTGTAGGTCACATACTGATACGAGATAATGTTATATGTATTAGTATTCTCTATTGAAATTCAAACCAAACAAATTCTGTAATACAAATATTTATTTTCAACTGTCATATCAAATGTGTGTTTACTTATACGTAGGCCTTAGTTATAGGAATGCCAAAACCACATATTATTCATCATAATAAAATTAAAACAGATTGTTCAATAATTTATGAAATATGTAGTATATAACTCCCCCCTAAGCCCCTCCCTCCCCCCTCCCCCCCCTCCCCCCTCTCTCCCTCCCTCCCACTTTCCATATATTCAATCCCAGTACATTCAGTTTTTAAACAGCCCGCGTGCCACCTTTTACAATTTTTATTAAAATTTCCATTTTTCATGTATATTAAATTTGGTACCTAACATAAGTTTTTTTTATTTTTTTTTATTGTAATATAAAAAAATATGAGTTACATATTATATACACATATATTTTACAAAATATTAAATTAAAGGTCTTTTCTGGTCATGTATACCTTATCAGAAAAGAGGGGCTCTTGTGCCTGATAAGGGAGCCACGATTCTTACTTGCGTTGTAAGTTATAATTTGTTTTGTATAAAATATTTACTTTTTACTGTAAGTTTTTTTGAAAAATTGTTTTATTTTATTTATTTGTTCTGATTGGTTGATGATGCAGCGTAATTCAGAAGGGAGGTTATTATAGTTTTTTATGGCTTGGAAAATATAATGATTTTGCATTTGAGTTGTTTTAAAATTATCTATTTAAAAGGTATCTATTTAAAATATCTAAAATTCTTGATTCAATCCACACTATTAGGGGAGTACCTACTTTAAATAAATTTATCAACTTAAAGATTTTCAAAAATTGTTTTGCAAAATGTCATTCTCAAACACGCAAACTGTCAGACGTGCGATAGTCGTTAGGTTTTCTTAAATTATCCATTTTTCTGCGCAATTTTATTAATTTTTCTCTCCGTAAGAACCATCCTCGTACTTCAAGAAATATTCTAAAAAAGAAATAGCGAAATCGGTTCAGCCGCTCTCGAGATTTGCGCTTAGCAACACATTCAGCGATTCATTTTTATATGTAAGACTAGCTTTTTCCCGCGGCTTCGCTCGCATGGTGTAATGCATGGTGTCCGCCTCCTCCACCTTCCCGCCTCTCTCACCGCCCTCCCTCCTCCCTCCCCCCTCCTCACCCCCCCCCCCCCACTGTAATGTAGTGTGTAAGAAAGAGCTGCAATATTATATGTTTAAAAGCAAAAGCAAAACTATCAACGCATCAACGTTTGACTTTTTTAAAATTTTTTTGGTTCACTCAATTCACTCACACTTGAATATTATCATTGTAACTATATTCCATACTTTCAAAATTATCATCACGACTAATGGTATTATAGGGATCTGCGGAGACGGTACGGTTCAGTTTGTGAGAGAGATGTAAAAAAACGATTATTTTTTCCTTTGGAGGAAACAGACCTACCTACATTGTGTATCTCATCTTTTGAAAGAGCTGCAGTATTATTGTGATAAGGAACGTATGTTTATTGCCTTTTTTGTAATTGTAATTGTAATCGTGGACCATCACGGTTATAATAAAGTGCTCAATTAAAACATTGAGTTTATAATTAACGTGTTTTAGAAACTTCTTAGTGTATTTCGAAAATACTTCCTGAGAATATGGTTCTGGTGGTTCACCCCAAGCGTCAGAAAAAAGTCTGGCATAACATTCTAAGATACATACGTCATGTTTCTTCCTTCCAGTTTAAAAGTTGGACCGCGGTAATATTGCGGAGTTACAATATAATTTAAAAATGCACCCGAAAGTTTGCAAAGTTTGCCGAATTCCACGATGTAATAAAGTAAATTTCCGCCGCCAGGGCCCTCCCCGTTTCCCGCCAAGTGGCCGGAAGTCACGGTAGCCATCTTTGGACGGGACTTCCGTTATACGGCAAAACGAGAGATTTATTATTTGAATATGAAAAATACAGTTAGCTCCAGGCGACATAATAAATCAATATGTTTTGCGAGTGCCCATTGAAAGAATAACGGCGACGCTAATGTACGGATTCTGGCTGCTTTAATCTACATCAAATAAATCACAGCTTTTAGTTATTCATTCATTCAAATATTTGAAAACCCATTGAATGACTAAATAAATTAGGCTCGGTATAGAAAATAATACCTTTAATACGCATAAGGCAAAGTCATGCTTGGTGTCTTCAATATAAATGTAAAATATATAATTTCTAAATACATTGGAAAATGAAACTCCATCTGGAGAGGTATTGAAGTGTGGTGAATTTGTTAATTGATTTTCAGTTCTTATTTCTGAGAGGTTCATATTTATGTTTAGCCAACTTTTCTCCCGAAACAGAAAATAATAGAAAATAATTACTAATATATAGGCAGTTGTTAAGTAATTTTAATCATTACCGGAAAAAAATCATCTCAAACAATGCCGAGGAAAATATCTTTCAAATCAAAAGGTCTTTTAAAGAAAGGGAAGGAAAAAGGTTTAAGGGGTGGTTAGGAATCTGGTTGTCAGTTTGTTTAGGAGTCACGCATAAATTCATCCCTCCCACTACGGTTCCCACAATGGTTCTTGGGGCGGTGGTCATCTTTAAGGATGCTGCGTGGAGGATCTTTTTTGGGAAATGAAGGAGAGGAAGTTCGGGGGAAAAAAGTTATAAAGGGTGTGTAAGAATCTTGGGGTTATTGTGACCAGGAGCAACGGAGGTACGACTAGGACGTATATCTCACCCACTGCGGTACAAGGCGATGGGTCGAGAGAGTCCGGCTGGAGAGATGTAAAAGAATCCCTCAACCAGTCTCTCCCGATCCGGCTCACCACGCGGTAGGTGGGTAAAAACTTGTACGGCCAATACCTAGAAAAACTCCACCCCAGTAAACCGGTAATCCTTGCTAAGTCACCAAACGCAGCGAACCTCTTGGAATTACCTAAATTACAGGGATGGAGGCCATAATTTTGTTGTAAGTCAGTGACGATACGTCAAATAAAGAAACAACATAACTAAAAGCACCATCTCAAAATTGAAATAAAAAATAACCAAATTCTCCGGGTATTTCAGCAGATGATAATTATTTTTGAATATATTACCAAAGAAATCACTCTAGCGAAGCACAGAATTAAACCATTTTCAGTAGCATCATATTGTACCATGATGGGGAAACGGTTTTTGGCGTGGGGCTTATCAAAGAATTCCATTTATTTGCATATTTATTACACTATTCTTTTGGAATCGGGTGAAGTCAGTTGTGCCAAGATTTTTTATAAGAATTTTGCATTGTGAAGAATTCTGCAGAGATTTCAATAAAGCAAGAAATAATATTTATTTTTAAAAAATCACTCCATAAATCTTACGAAATATAGAGTTTGAATTTTTATTAGAATAATTCCCTTTTTATAAGGTTAACGTAATACATTATTGAAGAAGAAGATAACACTAATAATCTAAAGCAAAATATAAAAGAGGACATGAACCCAGAGCCCCTCGTCTTACCGGGACAAATGCCTTACAATTCGGCCAGAGCCACCTCTTATTTGAACGTCATATTTGTTAATCTCATTTTTCAAACATTAGAATTAACAATATTATCTTCCACTATTTTTTTTACTTCAAATTGTTTTTTTCCATATTATTCTCCCAGTGGGGACCGTTATCATTTTATTTTTCTTGTGTCTTGTTCTCTTTCATATTTTCGTTTCGATTATTAGTATTATCTTCATCTTCAATGATATATTAACTTTGAATACAGACATACTTATCTCTCCGTCTCTTCATAGAAACTATATCATGTTTTAACACATCATACTCCGAAAAGCATTATTGTCAATGGAGTGCGATTTTTTACCCTGATGTATTGCGGTGCGGCAGGGAAATGGCTGAGGAAGAATGAAAGTAGACTAAATGTTGTTGAAATAAGATCCCTGAGGCTTCTGTGTTAAACTATGTTTGACCGTGTGAAAAATGTGTAAATTTATTTATTTAAACGCCCATTGTGTTTTTACAAATATGATTAAAAAAATTATATAGATCGTAAGTATATAATGGTTGTAATAATCTTATAAACATAATAACAAACTAATACAATTAAAGATTTTTAAAGAAAGAAATGTTCTTAAAGTTAAAAATGTCAACAGAGCAACGTTCATTCCCCACACGATGCAATCCCTGAATAAAAGAATTGTACATTAAATTAGTGCGAGAACTACAGCTACATGGAGCATGGAGTCTAGTGTTGTATTTATTGGGAACAGGATAATTAATCATATTCACCAGGTCAGGGCTGTATAAATGTCATGAAAGCGTAATGGCATAAGATTAAGAAAGGGAGGCTTAAACCGTTTGGACATGTAGAGCGAACGAAGAAAGAAAGGAGTGTAAGGAGAATAAAATACGAAAATTGTCCGTGTCAAGACTCAGAATAACAGAAGGGTCTGTATAAGATTATTTATGAATGTGAATGAGGCAAGGAGTGTGTGCCAAGGCCGAGTTGTCTGCCGGTCCGTCTTCTCTGGCTATCCCTGCGGAAAAACGGCGTTACTAGTAAGTTAGTCCTTTCATGGTAATGCAAAGTTAGGTAAGCATATTGTGAACATGTGAAACATGTTGTTCACAATTTGGGAGGCTGGTTTGGGTACCGCCGCCCCAGGAACCATTTATTGGATAACCAACAACCCTGCCACAGGTCACCCCAAGTGGTTCGCTACATTTGGTGACTTAGCAGGGGTACCCGGGTTCATGAGGTGAGATTTGTCCGTATCTTGGCGGCGGATGCGTCTGCCCACCAGCTGCATGGCAGGCCATATCGGGAGAGAATGGTTGTGGGGGTCTTTTTGACTTCTCCAGCCGTAGGATCGCCTTGCAACGACATGGGAGGGATGGATTCGTCCGTCACTTTTGGAAACACTGAACCCCAGATTCCTACCCACCCCTAATACCCTTTTCCTTCCCAGGACTTATTCTCCTTCCCTATCCTGAAAAGGGTTCCATGCTAACTCAGAATGAAACCAACTCAGAAACCCCTCAGAAAGATCATTAAAAGCAATAAAAAAATAATTTTAAAATAGCCGGTAACCCTAACATAACTTAATCTTATTTTTTTATCATCACTCTTATTGATCTTTCTTAGGTGCTTCTGAGTTGGTTTCATTCTGAGTTGTCTGGTCACCCCTGAAAAGACCCTCCACACAGCATCCCCAAAGATGACAAAGACCCTGGGGGGAAAATTTTACTCAGGGCCTCCTGTGTGGAGCTAATGTAAAAAAAAATGTTTTCAAATTTGAACCATTTTGTAAATTCTCGAATTGTAAAGTCTCCTTCCCCTTTGTTACGGTGTTGAAATTGGCAGTGGACAGAGAAGTGGACCTAATAAATATCAACCGACAAACCATAATGTACTTGCAGATGCAAAACAGTGATAATGTGCATGTTAACACAGTAATAATGAGCATAACGTTATGCGGCTACAAGCTACTGTATGTATGACAATGAATCTTTTTAGGTTTGCTATTGTGAAAATATGTACATCGTGTTTTGACTCTAGTGTAAATGACCACTTTTGATTACAGATTGATAAAATATGTGATAACAATTTGCTTTTACTATGTCAGGTCGTTCATTAGAAACTTTAAAATTATACATATTTTCACAACTGTTGTTTAATGCCCGTTGTGAAAATATGTATTACGTTAAATGTTGTTTAACGCCCGTTTGACAACTTTACTTAAACAGACTCTAAAATAATTCGATTCAAAATAACATTTGACTGCGTTTTTGGTAAAAATGTATAAGCCACCTCACGGATAACACGGATAATACGGAACGTTCGTGTTGTCGAAGTTCGATGCACGGATAATTCGGAATATTCGTTTTTTAATTAACAGACAATCAAACTTGAAATTTGTTGGAAGTACCAACCTTATAAAATAAATTATCGTCAAAATAAAAACAAAAAAGTACCTACTTCGAATTAATTCTAGTATTATGGGTTGAGGTTCAAGCTGCGAAAGCTGCGTGTCATAATCATTGATATTCATCCCAGGTTTGAATGGTTTGTTTAGAAAGCAGGGTTTTTCTAACGGGTAGGTATGTATAATTATTCTAATACCTTTCTTTCCATATTCTTTTGCTATAAATACAGGTACAAACTTGTCAATAATGCATTCACTTCATAACATGAATAAATTATTGTTTTATACGGCAATAATATTTTTTCCATAATTGAAATCATTGGTTAATTTGTCACTTGGCACAGTTACACCATAAAAAGTCTCATATAAAACAAGTTTACAAATATTTTATAAATATTAAATAAAGTACAATTTTCAATACAGCAAAAATATTTCACAAAATTTTCAGGTTGGTTAGTGGTAACAATAATGAGATAGAGGATTATATTTGGGTGAGGTGACTAATTATTGCACGACCTTTTTCGATGATCCATTGTTTAATCAGGATTTTGTATTTGTTAATATTATTCGATTAATGTGGGTACTTCAAAATGATTGCACAAATAATATTTTGAACTAACATCGATAGGTAGGATTTTGTCATCTTCTTCTTCCTTTTGATTCCCAAGTAGGGCTTTGTAAGGAAGTGGAGGAATACATTGAACAGGACCTTGGGATACATGGATAAGTCCCAAAGCTGTTTCAATACTAAACAAATTATGTGTTTATAAATATATATGCAGTTTCAATTTCTCTCAACAGTAGTCGTTAGAGTATGTAGTTACAAGTTTATAAGTTAATAGGTAGTTGTACAGGATAGAGATAACTGTAGGACGTTTGGGCCTAATACCCGAACCGTTACGAAGATAGCCGATCATACCCGATCTACACCTTCAGTGAGCGGTTACCCCACCGCAGATTAAGAGAGAGTATCCTTTAGAACGGACGTTAAATCCAGTTAGATATTCATGGTAAATACGACACGATAATCAACAAGTCTCGTAGTATACGACGAACGGATTTTATTATTAATTAAGATGAATTAACAGTACATCGCAGATTATTGCAACCACTTTTTTACTCATATAGTCGCAAATTGGAAATTTTATAAAATAGATAGTATCTAAGAGTTTTCGAGTTTGCATAAACTGATCAACAGTTAGAAATCATAATGGAAGGTGGTTGAGTCGTTATCTTAGATCCGCAGGTTATGCGTTCCCGGCGTGCGAAAGTAAATTTATTTGATTAATTTGTGTCATTTCACAATTTATTATTTTAAAATAATACCCCACTAGGTATATTTGCTACAAGTTCCAGAGAGTTAGATATTATATACTTTCAGCGTCGCCTTGGTAAATGCCAACCATTCAAATCGAAACGCAGCTTGAAATGGTATAAGCCATGTTTGATGACCAGATCTGAATAGCCTGGTACCTTACATTCTCTTCCCAATGTCCTCTCCATCCCTTCAGCCGCAAAACATTGGGGATGCCATAGTCTCACTGGCTTCAGACGGGTGGGAGCAATTGTGACTCTGGAGCAGTGTCTATAAATATACTCTGGTGCAGTATCCATTCGACATAACAACTAATTAAACGTAGCAATCGTGTACCCACATGTGGATATTATGTATACACACAAACAAAATTATTTGTCGGCAAATAAATATGCTTAAAACAAACAACGACAGTTGTTCCAAAATCCCTGGAATACGTCATTATTATTTGAACAGTCACATTTATGAAATGTATTACGTTTCAAATTTTGCGGTGATAAAGTCAACATTAATTATTAAATGTGATAATAAAGAGTTGAGGACGAAGAACTGCGGATGAAGAAAAATTATCAGAGAAATTGTATAGTAATTATCAAAGTAGATATTTTGGAATATTGTCGTAGAACACTGTGTTAATACAACGTTCGGCAGTATGCGTTAACCCTCAGTGGGCCAGGGCAAAAAGGTATCAGGGGTGGGTAGGAATCTAAGGGTCAGTCTCCAGGAGTGACGGACATTTGAATCCATCCCTTCCACTGCGATGCAAGGCGATGTTCCGAGGGAATACTTCTGGAGAGAATTAAAAGTCTCGCTCAACCAGTCTTTCCCAATACGGCCTGCCATGCAGCTGGTGGCAGATGCGACCACCATCTTCACCACTAGACCCCTTCTAAGTCACTAAACTTAGCAAACCATTTGAGATGACCTAGAGGTGTTGGTTATTCAACAAATGGTTCCCATACCCGCCTCCCACATTGAAAAAAATACTGATATTTTTCTAAAATGATATTTTTGAAAATTTTACCGTATTACCAGATAATGAGGTCACATACTTAAAAAAACATTATGTGCTATATTCTACGTTGTTTCCCAAGGATAGCTACATATATTCAGAGATATGATTTTTTTCTCTAAAACATTATAATATGATGAGGATATACGAAAACATTCTTGACTTTTATTACATTTTCCAGCTAAATAAGCGTTTTTCACAATAAAAATAAGTCATATGAGACTGGTTGGCTTTGAAATGAGAATATGCTTAATTCCTACCACGATACCATTTATCCAATTTCTACCTCTCCCTAACAATCACTTTGCTGGATAAGTATTTGAAATTTTGAATAATGTAAAAATAGTGTAAAATTCGAGTGCATTTATTTGAAAACAGAAGAATATTTGGAACTACCTTCGAAGCAAGTTGTTGGTGTTTTTCGTGTACACAATCGCATTTTTAAGTAAAGTAAAGAAAATTTACCATCTCGGAAGTGAAACTGTAACAATAGAGGTATACTCATTCGCTTTATTTTGGCGATAATTACCTCCAGTTCACTGTATTGAGTCATGTGCTACTTCGCAGAGATACAGTGTTAAGTGATTGGTTTTCCCTTTTCCTTTCAAACTTTGTTTTTTCTACACATATTGTCACCCATTTCCAGCAACACAAATTCGTCTTGATTCGTTTTTGTATTTAATTTCCATTACAAGTGCATCTGAAGCTTGTATTTCGTAAGCAGTTTAGGATGCAACAGAGGCTTTCCTTTAAATAAATACAGTACGATGACTTTAGAAAATCGGTATTTCGACATGTGGACAAGTAATTTGCGACTCGCTTTTTCAGAGTTAAAATAAATATGTTTACAAGTGACGAAACGGCAAGTTTGAATAATATTAATTTACATTAATTCCTTGCCAAGCAAATAAAATATATTTTGGTAGGCTAGGAGCATTTTTTATGGTTCAAAATGCCATAAAACCGAGGCTGGTGCGGTGAACTACTAGCAAATCCACTGTGGATTCTCTAGCATTCCAGAGTGTAATGCCCGTCATAATAACAAGCCGTGTTATTGCATCCTCGTCTGTGTGCGGCTCCCGAGTGTTTCGGGAAACACTGGAATTCCGCTGGTATCCGCAACTAGGTAAATAAAATATGCAGATTAATTATAAACATTCGCTTTGCTGTGTGTTCGAGGGCTTCCCGGGCTTTGAGGCCCCATCAACTGTAAACAAATATCATGGTCGTGATAATTTACTTTACCGCCGAGACCAGCTCATTTTTCGAGGCTTGCTGCACTGCGGAGATGGTTCGGGAACAGATGCACCTGGATAAACAATGCCTTTGAAACAAACGCAATAGACGCCATTGAATTTAGTACATCTAACAAAAATACAAAGCCTTATTGGACGCGAAAGCGACTCGGTTTGCGTAAATAACGATGTTGGAAAAATATTGTATTTTGTTTGAAATTCAAAAGGTTGTGCATATTTATATTTATTTATTCGATTTTATGATAATATATTCATTTTATTAGCTGAAGTCAAATGGAGACAGTGATTTTCCTGTTATTTTGAAGGTCGGGTGAACAAAATCTCATCAGGAACTATCAAAATTCTTAAGGGGGTGGGAAGGGGTGTAGGGGTGGTTTTCTGAAATCTCATGTGTATTGTGACCTTATTCCTATTTTGGAGGTCAATTTCGCACAATTTCATCAATCACGGAAAAATCTTGGATTTTCATAAAAACAAAGCCACATGGCCCGCCGGTCCACCGCACACACTCTTCTTTAAATATATACATTATGGAATGTAGTAATTATTTATATGTATATTTCTTATACTGAGACTTGTTTTTTTTTTAATAAGGAAACCAATCCATAGGTTATGTCTATTATGTAGGTAGGTATTGGCGCGGACCCGCGAAAAAAGATAGTCTTAATTTTCGACAAATCAGGTGCAATTTAAAAAATGGCATCTTTAGAATATTATATTTTGAGTAGGTACTTTATTGCTTTGATGAATTTTTAAAATAAACATTTCCAATTTTGAAAATGACGTTTAAATTCAAAGCAAATCCGAGTTCTAAAGTTCATTCAACCAGAGTTACGCAGGACAGACACACAACCGAAATTAGTGGTAAAATAAATGCAATCACTTCACAATAAACAAGGGTCTCTTCAAGACCAATGTTCATTCATTCCTCTCCTCAAAAAGACCCTCCACACAGCATCTCTGACGACGTTGACCCTGAGGGAGATTATTTTCCTCAGGGCCTCCTGTATGGAGTTAATGTAAAAAAAATAACAAAATGACCATGGTTGCGTTACAATGATTTTTATTGCTTTTTTATTTTATGTTTTTTTTCAAAGAATAGAAGGATGTATCACGGCGAAAATTTTGCGTTGACACACTAAGGTTAAAAAATGAATATTTTATCTTAAATTTAACAAAAAATAACAAAATGGTTTTTAATTGTTTTTTTTTCGATTAATAAATTGGGAAAACAGTTCATCTGGAAACCCCCGAAAAGTCACAATTTGAACCCTTTTAGCGGGCCATGAAAAATACTAAGTAGGTATTAACGCTAGAGAAATTAATGGAATGTTCCACGTTGTTGTTCAGTACATCCGACGCGTAAACCTTCAACCACTTTGTATTACTTTCTTTTCTCTCCTTACAGTTTCCCGGAGGACGGGGAGGCTACAGTGGAGGGCCGGAAGGAAGTTACCAGGGCGGCACAAGAGGACGAACGAGGGTAAGTTTCTTTTTACAATTTTCATTAATGTGATCTTACTAATACGAATACCATGGCATTTTATAACAAACAATCACTTTACATTGCTGCTTCTAGACTGTGACCCTGTGATGTTGTTAGAAACATTGGCTAAAGAAGGAAGAAGCGCAAAACGGCATAATAACCCAAATATTAATAATGATTATATAATATTATGATAGATGAGAGGTGTACGTTAGGAACTACTAGGAGTTTTTTTTTTTTAGAAATTTAATTATAATTATTTTTATTTTTATTTATTTTTATTTATTTTTTTTTTAATATAATAAAATTAATTTAATATATCCGGTACATAACAAAAAAATAGAAAAATTTGCATGTCTCGAATTCCTCGGCCCAATATCTTTAAAAATTGCAAAAGAAATTAAAAAATGTGGTTTAAATATAGCTTTTAGAACCAATAATAATACGGGAACAAGCCTTAAAAACTCAAAAAGTAGAAATCCTAAACTCAATAACGGTGGCATATATGAATTAAAATACATACATCGGACAAACAGGTAGGGCATTCTCAACTAGATTCAAAGAACATATAAGATGTTATAAAAATAAAAACACCTCTTCAAAATTCGCCGAACATCTCTTAGTGAATATTCACGTTCCACTTAAAAATAACCAGCCAAAACCATTACATATAGAACGAAAGGGTCTTAGATTAAATTTGCTTGAACAATTAGAAATCAATAAACGAACGAATGACCCCAACATAACGCTAATTAATAAAGTAAGGAAAATTATTTATTCCCCACTACTTAGTATGTTTACCAAACCTATAAAAAATATAATGCACTTAAATGAGTCATAGCAATAACGTCATTCTAAATCAATTAAGAAAACCCTTACACTTAGTGCAAGGCAAACCAAAGGGAAATACTCCGAATCCCACATTAGCACTCTCTCAATTAGTGTCTCGACAAATTGGTTTAACCGGTAATAAATCAACTTAGGCACCTTCAAAAATTGACATTTAAAATCTTATAAATAAGTCGTCCGTACGTGGCTTCACCACAGTTTGAAAGTGACCTTACAAGTCGAAACAGCTGTAACTAAAACACTAACCAAAAAACTTGCAGAACTCGATAATAACATTATCAAATTTAATTTTAATTAAATTTCTAAAAATTAAAATGGAGTTCTACGAATTAAACACAAAAACAATTAATAGAACGAGTTTTATAATCGATAACGCGTTATATTAGTATTTTTTTTTTCTTTTTGTCATTTAATAAGTTGAGTAGGTAAAAATACTAAACCAATATTTAACATAATGGAACTTAATTGGTTTACAACATATGAATTTTATTGTTTTAAAATTATTTTACTGTAGGTATGACTGTTTGTTTCCTCAATAAAAAGAAAAAATAAATAACGAACTGATAATAAGTGAAAATTGATAAATAACTCCATGATATACTTAAAGTCAGAACATAAACTGACACATTACACAATATCAGTTGTTATGTGTAATATGCTTGTTCACTCTAGAGAAGCTTCAGCTTCAAAAGGTGACTCCAATTCCGGTTTTAATACCAATATGTCATAAATATACTTTCCCTTTCCTTAAAAAAAACCCTCCACACAGCATCCTCAAAGATGACATAGGCCCTGAGGGAAATTATTTTCCTCAGGGCCTCCTGTGTGGAGTTCATGTAAAAAAAAAAAAATACCATTAGCACACCGTTCCAATATGTCATAGATATATCAGCTGCACATTACAGACAAATCTTATACAAATACGTAATAAATATACCATTAGCATACCGTTCTAATACATCACAGATATACCATTAGCACACAGTTCTATTTTATTTATTTATTCCTAGTACATTTACATTACAAAGGTATAATATATTGTCCTCCACCCTAGGAATTCACCTGTATTGTAGAGGACATATTTCAGTTGTAAATTATAAATTGTGAATAGTAAAACGAAAGAGTGTTAATAGCTAATATAAAAAGAGAAATAATAAAAATCAAAATATAAAATCGACTTCGATTCGACAAAATTTATAAATTAAAATTTAAAAAGATTGTAGCCAGTTTCTTATGTTTTTTTTTTTTTCAATAATGTTAGTTGTTTTATATTATGTAGGAAGAGAATTGTATAGTTTTATAGCCTGGTATCTGTAGTGTTTTTGTCCAAAGGATGTATTCGTTTATGGTATTTGTAGTTGGCGAGCATGTCTTGTTCTAGTATTGCGAGAATTTTGTGAAGTGTTAAATGTGGATAAGTTCTTGTAAAGGAAAGTAAGTATTTGTTTTGAATATAATTTTTGAATTTTCAGCACTGGGAATTTTTCGAATATGATTGAAGTGGGTGTTAGTATTGGTAACTTAAGTATTACTCTTATTAGGGTTTTCTGAGCTTTCAACAGTGTATTAATGTATTTTTTACTGGCACAGCCCCAGGCAATAATGCAGTATTCCATTATATTGTAGATATATCAGCAGCACACTAAAGACAGATATAATACAAATACGTAATAAATATACCATTAGCACACCGTTCTAATACGTCATGGATATACATACCATTAGCACACCATTCATGTCATAGATATATCAGCAACACACTGAAGACAGATGTAATACAGATACGCAATAAATTTACCACTAGCACCCCATTCTAATACGTCACAGATATATATAATTAGCACACCAAAGATAGATGTCAAAGCGTTATAGATACACCATTATCACTAATATAAATCTAATACCAATAACAAGTCAGAGATACACCATTAGCACAACAAAAATACAAATACATCATAAATACACCACTAGCCTCCATTATAATACGTCATAGTCATACAATTAGCACACCATTCTAATACACTTAATAGATATATCATTAGCGTACCATAGATAGATCTAATACACCAATACGTCAAGTACACCAAAGCGAAAATGACTATGAAACCACGCAAATCTATTTTTGCACCAAAAATTAAATCAAACCCCTAATCTCCGGACTCGAAGTCCGTAGGTCGACATGCATGCTCAGGCAGATAAATTATTCAAGTAAGAAAACAGCATTATCTGCAAAATATAATATCCTATGATATAAATCAATTTTCTAATAAATTGTGGAGCACCAAAATGCGCATTTTATGCAAGTTTGCAATCGTGAAGGAGATGAAAATAACTTACGTACTGAAAATTTCCACATTAACCAAATTCAAGTGGAAACATCTTTCAAACTCAATTTCCTTTCTTTGAGATGGTTTCTCATAATATAAGTTATGTTATTATGTGTGCCAATATTTTCACATGCAATATGCATAGTTGAAGAGCGTATTTTTTGTTCATTTCTAGAATAAAATGCTGCAGGAATTTTTCCATAATTCATGCACATAATTTTAATTTAATATTGATACCAACAATGTGAAAAATATTTTCAAAATACAATGCAAAAAATCCAATTCTTCAGAGATATTGGGGTATCGTGAAATAAACAAACTAAAATCAATGAAAGAACCAAAATTTTAATTTTAAATAAATTTTTCATTAATGGGCAATTTTGAAATATCCTTTTAAATATTTAGCAAAAATTTCCATGGTACTGGTTACATAAATACATCTTCTTACCAACCGCTTCTCGCTATTCATTGCGCTCCATGTCCCTAAAAAAACGACAGTATTTTTAAGTATCAATCCTCTCAATTATTTCCGAATACCAAGAAAGAAATTTAGCATTTTTTCTTTCTTCATTTTCGAAATTAATATTTTATTTCTTGTTCATTTTCTTGTTTTTCATGGAGCACAGTTTTCGTGGAGCGCAGTTTCCGTGGAGCGATATTCCGTAAATTGTTTTGTTACTTGGTGGAGCGGAATACATCTCCATATTTTATGCAGAATAAAAGAATGTGGGTCTAGTGAGCTTTCAATCTGCGCCATGACAGGGAATATCTTATTTCTGTCGGAAATGAATATTCAATCAATCATTTTTTGTTTATATATTTGCGTAATTGCCGATGCGGAAAAACAACTAAGACAGAACATTGATAAAGGGATAGTAATGCATCACTGGGAAGTCAGGCAATAATTATTTCGTTCTTTTTTAGCAGTGATTTTAGGAAAGCGTTTAAAAATAAGGCTATCGATCACTTTTGACGTTTAAATTATAAATTCCCTAAAAATGTTAAACAACCGAAACCTTGGTTGGTAGAGAAATTAAAAAATATTTTTTTTGTAATATTTCCACACCGGAAGCCTAAAGGCTTCCCCCAAGGCGTGTAATTTGTCATTTGAGAATGATATGTGAAGGGTATTTTCTCTCTAAATTATATAATATTCAAATATACCAAATTATGCAGGGTACTGCTTGCTAGCAACATTAATTATATAGTTATGTACCTACTGTATTTACATTTTCTTATCTCCATGTGTAATTTTATATTACGTATGCAACCTTTTTATGGAAATTTATTAAATAATAAAAACAACATGTAAATACTAATAAAACAACAATACGTATGTGCATGTATATATACATATATGCATATATTTTTATCTTTTTATACGTATACATACGTATCTTTGTTGATACGTATCTTTTTAATAAACAAATTATGTTACTTACCCGCCTCGGAATACACTCTGTCTAGTGAGGTGGGTAAAAGAAAACTATGTACATAAATGAAAATAAAATAAACCCCCGGGTTGCCGGCACTGAAATTGAAATTGAATTGAAGTTAAGTATTCACAAAAGCCAGCAAACGAATTCTATAGCCCAAATGTTGAGCACATGAATATGTCGTAAAAACGATCAGTTCTCAACTTGTAGGTACGCTGTTGTATTGAATGTATTGTAGCTGTAGGTACATCTCTTATACTTAATATTTTTTTTTATTTTTAATTTTTTTATATTATTTTCTTAAAGCCTTCCACCGTACTGAATCAAATTCATGAACAAATTTCTTAACAACGCATGGAATTCAATATAAAATCACGTGTAAATAAACTATACGTTTGGATGAAATAAAAAAAATATATTTACAAATAATACAATGAACCATAGGAACCATAGGAACATTTTAAAAAAATGCCTCTAAAGTTTTGCCCAAAAAACCCTGTGAATGATAATTGAAGATATAAAATCGTTACCTGATTCAAAGAGTTTCGATGCATACACAATATCATTACTGATTCCATTTAACTATGCGATCAGAAAAATAACAAAATACCCTGGAACTATCGGAAACGAAATCTCATTCCGAAGCCGAATAGCTCCGGTTATAGCTAGCGCCCAGTGAAACCTAGCCACCCCCAGTTAAGTGACTCGGAACCTCGCCCGTGTCACTTGCAACCATACTACCTAGTACCCTGTACCTAGTAGGTACTTACAGAGCCTGACTCCTAGCCAGGCCGGCAAGAATCAAATAACCAGTTCACTGAATCCACGTCATTTGATTAAACTCCGATCAGAGATGCAATTAGCCACTCGCCAGCACTTTCAGGAGTTTTATACTGAAACTGTAGCTGCCTACTATATATATATATCATACTACCAGTGGCAGCTCGAGAACTTCTTTGATGGTGGGGATCGATATTTTTTACACGTACCTTATGTACCGTAATCTCACCACTTGGAGAATATAATACAAAATTTCGCGAACTAAATTTTTTATGGTCAAATCATGCTAATCGGATGTCTATAAATAATACAAAATGTCTGTAGATGTATACCAATTAATTACTATAATATGGTATAATAAAAAAAATAACGCTTTATCTTTATTAGATTATTATTATAAGCTAGATTATTATCGAATTTAATTTGAACGCGAGCGATTCCCGGCTTGAAACTCCGCTAACGGTATTCAGTATTTTGTCATAAGGGGATTCATTGCATTACCCCCACGGTATTTGAAATTCACATACGAGTGCGCACAAGAGCGGATCCAGGGGGGGGGGTCATGGGGGACATGACCCCCCCATGGGCTGGGTCCAGGACCTAGGTGGACCACTAATTAAAATTGTTAAACATTCTTCTTCTTTGTGTGCCGTATCAGGTCCCCCCGACGTTGGCGATCACTCTTGAGAATGTCTCTCTGTCTTGCGCTGCCCGGAATAGCTCCTCCACACTTCTAATGCCGGTCCACTCTCGTATATTACGCAGCCAAGACATTTGTCTCCTACCAGGCCCTCGGCGACCCTCTATCTTGCCTTTCAATATCAAATTGAAATTTTGACGACCTTCGTAGTCCAGTGGGTAAGACTCTTGACTCACAATCCGGAGGTCGCGGGTTCGAACCCGGCATGCGCAAATAAATTTGTGTTATTTCACAATTAATTCATTTAAAATAATATATAGTATATTTGCGGCATGTTCCAGAGTGGAAGATATTATCAGTATCGCCCTGGTGTAAGACCACCATTCAGAATTGAAACGTTGCTTGAAAATGGTTTTAGCCGTGTTTAGTGACCAGATCTGAATAGCCAGGTACTTCCCAACCTTCCTCTTCCCCACCTCCTTCCCCTCCCCACTACCTTAAGCCTCACAACATACCCCAATTGGGGATGCCATAGTCTCACTGGCTCCAGACGGGAGCAGTTGAGATTCTTGTGCGGTATTCACTGTAAAAAAAAAAAAAAAAAATGGAGCAAGTGATACTTCTCCCCTCGAAGTATATGACCCAGATATGAAATTTTCCTGATTTTTATTAATGTAAGCAGTCCTGATTTTTATTAACTGGCGCTATGTGACCCTCTCCTGGCGCCAAAGCTGGATCCGCCCCTGAGTGCGCATGCGCGATTCTCGGATTGCCTGCGATCGAGAAACACAAATAATGAACAATGCCTAAGGAGACAACTTGGATTGTCCCCCAAGTGCGCGGTAGGTTCTGCGCACTTAGAAATGGACTCTGAAGGTTCGTGCGCTGGTGGGCTGTCAGCTGGTCAGCCTGGGTGGTCGCGGGTGGCATTAAAATCATCCGGAATGATTTTATTTCTGCAAATGTTAATTGCTTTTATGTTTAAAAAATTCATTCATTTTGGTGAAGACAAAAAGCATCGGCTGTTATTTCCTTTAGTTGGTTTCGGGTGTAACTGGTGGGGACTATTCCCCCGTGAAGAACCGCCACTGCATACTACATACTGCCTTCTACATCTAGATGCAAACCGTCTATTAGCTGTTATCTACTGACGTGTATGGCGCGCGCCTGTTATGGCCGAGCGAGTTGAGATGAAGGCCAATTAAGCTTTTATAAACTAATTATCAGAATTCTTGTCGAAAAATGTCGACTCAGTAAATTATAATACTGATTTTTTTTATTCACTGATGGAAACGTTACTCTAAAATATTGGTTTAATATTATAAACCAATATTTTACCTAAATTTCAAAGCAAACATCACGATATTGATGCTTTTTGGGAATTATTAACATTATTTTTTTAATTAATAAACTAACGTTTAAGACAAGATTTTTATGCATAACACAAAGGGTAACAATTATTATAAGCAATAATTATCAGCCTGAAACAAACACTCATCTGCATTGAAAAAATCTTCCGAGAAAAGATACTTGCCGCCAACGGTACTTGAACCCGTGTCCTTCTGATTGCAGGTCAGGTGCTCTCACCACTGTGTTTCATTCAACAATTACTGTTTATTACATTTTTCAATAGGGTCATTTTCATTAGGGTTCAAGCCCCGTTGGCGGCAAGTATCTTTTCTCGGAAGATTTTTTCAATGTAAATGAGTGTTTCAGGCTGATAATTATTGCTTATAATTATTATTAACAATATAATTTCGGTTGTAATGCACGTACCATTAAAAAAATCAATATACATAAATCTCAGAACCGGTTTTCCACAGAATTTGAAGAAGGCACCAAATTTCAAAGTTAAATTTATAGTTCTGTAAAAGTTCAAGGCTTGTTATTATATCATTATAGGGCAAATTTACTTTGTGATTTAACGGATGTTTCACATTCTGTGAACTTTTTTATATTACAAATTATGAATTTATGCCGCCGTTCTTACATTTCTTTGATTAATCTTACATTGGTGTTATCATTGTCAGCATGGTTTCCTTCCAAGCAGTTGATCGGGTTCGATTCTCAGACACGATTTTTTTTATAAATTAAAATTTAATTATCATACATGCCTTGTCTGATTACGTCTAAAAGGGAACGAAATGAAAATCTAGTATCTTTCAACCTAAGCAATCTTCCGAACAGGCCCTCCATTGATATGCTTGGTGTAACCCTAAGTGACCAGCTCAGGTATGGGGGCTCCATCGAAGCCAGAGTAAAGTTAGCCTCCCAAAAACTGGGCGTACGTTCAAAATGGCTTGTTTTCCTGTGTGTGTATAGAAAATTTTAAAGTCGTGTAATTCAGTTAATATTGCTTGCCGACGCCTAATTCTTTCAGATTCGGATTTTCCGGCCCATAGTTAGTATAAAAATAACTAGTTTTATTATCTAGGAACGCCGCCCCTAAACCGAACTTTTCCCTTAAATTCTATTAATAATACTTTTGTTATGGTTACATATTAGGAAGCAAGTATATAATACATGTTTTAATATTGGCATGGTTTAAGTTAAAAAAATAATAAATTTAATAAATAAACAATTAAGAAATAATAGTATTGATTTCAGTACATTGTGAGGTTAATTTGATTTTAAACGTTTCAAAGGTACATTGCAAAATATTAATACCTCTTATGACATTTTAAGTTTTGCAGGAATGCCCGTGTGTATTTATATATTTACATCCCACGCCTCGAAGTAGTTTCATGCTCAAGACGTAGGTTTCTCCATGATTCTAGCATAACCTATACAGGTTTTGGCGCTTGGACCCTCCACCGACCCTCAGCCGGAATCACGTAGGAATCTTCTCTTTCCTAATTTTATCTTAATATATAAAACATAACACCGGGGTTTAATCATGGCATTGCATTTCGCAATATATTGACTGGACGTAAGTATGTAAATGTATTATTTTGCATAACATTTGTTACCGCAATACACTTCCTTTACTTCACATAACGAATAACTAGTTTAATATTTTAGCTTTTCGGTTAAAAAAATATCTTGTTTTTAAAGTGTCGCATTGATTCCATCTAAGCTAGAAGCTCATTACCTCTGGAGAACAATCCGATGGTTTTGTCGATAGCTTTTCACAGTTTGCGGTGTTCGCGTTGCCGTCGCTGCAATATCTTAACGTGGACTGAACCTTATTAAATATCGGTAAAATAGAGGAAACCCACTGGAAAATATCGATAAATAGGAGAAAACCACTGGGAAATATCGATAAATAGGAGAAAACCACTGGGAAATATCGATAAAATGCAGAGCACGTAGGTACCCCCCATCCGGGGGTACACTCATACCCCGTTGGCTTTGCATATTCTCCACGTTTTAGCGTTTCTTTTATCTATCTTATCTGAAACATTTTCATTCCTACTCTTACTCGGGTCTCTTGTCTTTATCCGCTCCCTTCCTTTTTCTATATCCAATACTAAATCTCATATAATATTTCGTATGCAGTAAACGTTAGTTCGTAATAAAGTCACGCTTTTAACAATTTGGGAGGCTGGTAAGGATACTGCCGCATTTATATTTCAACATTTTATTGGAAAACCAACAACACCTCTGCCGTAGGTCACCCCGAGAGTTTCGCGACGTTTGGAGACTGCAGAGGTGCCGGTTTCATGGGGTGAGGTTTGTCCGGGTCTTGGTCTTTGGATGCGTCTGCCCATCTACGGCGTGGGGGTATTGAACGAGAGATACTAGTTGAGGGAGGTCTTTTGATCTCTCCAGCCGGACTTTCACACGACCCATCGCCTTGCACCGCAGGTGGAGGGATGGGTTAATACGTTCGTCACTCATGGACACACGACCCAATTCCTACCCACACATCATACCTATTTTCTTCCAAGAACTTCTTCTCCTTCCTTTCTTTAAAAAGACCCTCCACACAGCATAGCCTAAGATGAAATGGGCCCTGTGGGAGATTATTTTCCTCAGGCCGTCTCTTGTGGAACTAATTTCCAAAAAAAGGGTAGAGTGGTTACGATCCTCAGCTACAAATCCTGAGATTGCGGTTTCAAATCCCAAGTGGGCAAGTAAATTTTATTTACTTGATTTAGTGTTGCATCATAATTTGTACTTTTAAGAAAGGTATGTACCTAGTATACCAGTTGTTATCCCCGGCGTTGCCCGGACTTTACATCGAGTTTTTCGAAATCTCATATAGACTGTCACCTTCCTATTGTTTTGAATGCAAAATTTAATGAAACTCATAATAAAACTGTAGGTTTTTCTAAAAGGCAACTTCACGCTTCACACTAGATATATTTGTTGCACGTTCCAGAGTAGAAGATACTTTCTGTATCGCCCTGGTGAAAGACCACCTTTCAGAATCGAAACGTAGCTTTGACTGGCTTTAGCTGCATTTGTTGATCATATCTAAATAGCCAGGTACTTCCCCACCTTCCTCTTTCCCAACTCCTTCCTCTTTTCCTCCATCCTCACTACCTTCAGTTTCACAACATAACCTAATTGTGGTTCCCATAGTCTCTCTGGCTCCGAAAGTTGGAAGCAATTAGGATGGTTGTGTGGTAGGTTGGTACTCACATAGTAAATTTGTGCATATTTTATTGTATTTCGTCACTGTCCAACGACGTATAAAATATTTTTGCTTAATAACGGGTTCAATTTTTTTTTTCTTTTTTTTTCCCATTATTCATTACAAAAGAAATTTTTACACATTTTCTGAAAATATATTACATAACACAAGGTAAAATTAATGTAAAAAGTAAAAAATACATATATAACAAAAGTAGATAATGGGAACCCACTAAGGCACTGCCTGTGCGTGGGTAATATTAACTATGTAAAGTGCTAAAGTGCTAAATTACACCAAAAATTGGCGGTATAAGTAAAAAATGTAATTTTCCAAGTGAACGTTTAAAAATATAGTGACACATACAGGTTAATTGATTTTTTGTTACGCTTTCAAGAAGATAAGCTAAGTAAGTCTTGAAGTTACAGTAGAATTGTAAAAATGAATCATTATTATTCAAATATTAAATTATTTATTCATTTTAAAACATTAGAAAACAAAATGTCAATGCGTTTTAAAAGAGTATTCATTTAAAATTTAAAATTTAAACAGGTTCAAAAATTTTATTTAAATTTAATCATAAAGGTTTACATAGAGTTTATAAAAAAAAGTGTTTCAACATCTTAATAATTTTATAATTTTCATAATTTTAATTCTTTTATGTAAAGTGATATTTTATCTATCATTTGAATGTGTTTTGGTAGAAGATTAAATGTACGAGGACCAATAAACTGCCATGTGTTTGCAGTAATTTGGTTTTGATTTGGGGAACTTGAAACACATTATTAGTCCTTTCGCTAATTCTATTTTCGTTTTTTACGAAACAATTTTTGTTTTTAAGTACATATTTCATTGTTTGTAATATAAATAATTTACGGATATTGAATATTTTTGACTCTTTGAATAATAACTCGGTCGGGAATATTTTATTTCTATTATACATAATTTTAATGATGCGTTTTTGAGCAATTTGTAAAGGCTTGACACATGCATCAAGCGCACCACCCCATCCTACAATGCCGTAGATTATTAAAGATTGTACCAGGGAAAAATAGATCATTTTCAATTTGCCAAGATTGAGTGCTTCCTTAAGTCTGTAAAAAGTATATGTTAGAAATCTTAATTTCGAGATAATTTTATCTATTTCTGATTTCCAGTTAACTCTCTCACAGATTTAGGTTAGGTTAGGTTAGAGTTAGGTATCAATTTCACTCTATTCAGATGAGAGAGAAGCCAGTCTACGCTGTTCATTACGCTTCGTTAATGATATTTAAACCAACCAAAAGTTCAACTGTGTATGTGCTGTGAATCTGATAAATTTATGCAGAGGTTTAAATTAATTAATTATTTATAGTTCTATCATATTTATTTACTGAACGCAGTTTCATTGCGAATACTTGAGTCCATATTAGTTTTCTGAACGGTGACAAAATTAAATTACAGATTTTATAATTGTGGATGATTTTATCGGTTTGAATTGATTTTATCTCTTCGTGTGTTATTTCTTGTTATTTTCTCTTGATATGACCTTGACTATTAACAATTTGCTGTCCTGTACTATTATAAGCACTTACATACTGCTTTCTAACACTGTATGCAGGGACACTCGGATATTTAGCTGCGTACAAAAACATTTAGAGTCGTTCTTTCAAATCAAACCAATCATAAGTTAATTATACCAGGGCGGGAAATGGGGTCTTCCAAGTTTTTGTGTGTTTTTGGAAAAGGAATCATCTTTTTTTAAATTTAATTTGAAATAGAAAATAGTCTCATTCTACTGTTAGATATTCGAAAATTATTGAATAGACAAAAACTGTGCTCAAGGAAGGTTAATATACAAATTAGTTTAGAATAGAGGCCTGAGCGCGTGACGGATTTTGAAGGGTCACGTGATTAACGACAGTTTACAAATGCCGACGATTGTTTGGAAATGCTCATTGTTAGTACTGATTTTGTGTCGTTTTTCCGGTGTTATATTAAATAAACAGAGCGTTTAGATTATTTTAAAGAGTAAAGTTTACTTGGCGACAGTTCTACGTAATTTGGCGGTCAGGCGACCAGGTCTGTACCCAGTCGGCCTTACATAATATAATTTATATACTCTCAGTATTTCCTCGGTATACTCTCAGTAAGCTTTCACAATTCAGGCTTGTAAGCATTCTCAAAATACGAGTATCTCTAGATCTGTTTCATCTGATATTAAAATGCAATGCATAAATTACCGCTCAACTGCTCATTAGGTTGAGAGTTGCACTGACCTATGAATTCAAATGGCATGCTTTGTCAATGTAATTTTATGATGCCAGAACTCACCTTTCGTGAAATTTTGGAGACATATTGGTTGTCCAGGGGTAGAGTGCACTAACTTCTGGAGGAGATTCTACATGATGGTAGAAGTAAAAAGTTATCACTTTTTTTCAAAGTGATAACTTTGAAAAAAGTGAAAACAAACTTACAAGTTTTCAACTTACAACTTACCTGAAAACTATCGTATAGCGTTGGAATTACGAAATAAACATTACTTTCATTTTTACTTTTACTGTCATAGATTGTCGAATCACCTCCCGAAGTTGGTTCAATTTACCCACCGATACATTGTTTAGAGCCTATAGATATTTTTAATAGTAGAGATTCATCAATCTATTGATGAAATATGTAGGTATATACTAAGAGGTAGTACATACATAATAAATTAATTAAGGTTCTGTAATTTGCGGTTTGTCGTAAAACCCCTTTCGCAAGGAGACTGTTGGAAGCCTATTAGCGGAAAGCGGAGAAGGCTGTTTTACTTGTGGATGTGCATTATGCGGCTTGCAGCTATTTTCCATATCATTGAATAAATTCATGCCCGTGGAACGAATCAACCTCGATGCAAATTTCACAATTTTGAAATGTCGAAATGAAATTCTGTTTGCAAACTTCGAACAGCATCCCTTTCAACAGGGATGTTGAAAACTAACTTCTGATTATTCGTTATTTGATTAGACTTAATTTCATGCATTTTATGTTTTTATCATTCTATCAAAGACCTCTACAAAAGTCAAATCTGTATAGGTATTATGATATTTTGAGAGTATACAAGTTGGTTTAAAAGTACTCACCTTAATATACAAAAAAAATTATGTGTCTCTGTTTGTCCTTCATGCGTTCCTAAACCAATCATCCGATTGCGATGAAAATTTGGGGATTTGATGTGCGCATGCCCAGAATGGTTTTTATATAGGTATAATAATGAGCTCGGGCATTATGAAAATTGTATAAAAATATTTCAATAGGTGACGCGCGAGTTGTTTGAAAAATTGGTTTATTTTATATAGTTTAGGAGGGACGTGAAGAGGGCGGGGAGGGGAGGGGATGGCGTAAGGGGTCCTTGCGATTCTGTTCCCAAATGGGAAGGGACAGGCAGGGATAAACAATTTTTTAAACTTTATTTAAGTGGCATTTCAACGCATGCCGGGAACTCGCTGGTTAGATACATATAAACTCTTATATTACAATTATTTCGCAATCCCACGATTTACCAACATGTATTATGTTTCTATTTATTTCACAAATGTCAATGTCCTATTTAATGATAGAAGATCATTATTTGCAAAAATGAGAGCATCTTACGATAAGGTGATGACTTTTGCGCTACCTTGTACGAAGGTACACACCATTCATCCAAAATTATTATCATCACCACAAAATACTAACTTCGGTGGTACGTACGTCGTGCGTAACTCTGGTTGGATGAACTCAAATTTGCTTTGAGTTTAAATGCACTTTCCATATTGGAACTGATTGTTAAGAATTCAGACATGCAATAAAGTACCTACCTATACCACCTTTACTATTTTTAGTGCCCGGACAACTTAACAATGTGCAACTTAATCTCTCCTTTGAAAAGTCATTAAAAGTGATAAAAAAAACTTGATTAAATAGGATGTGTTATGGGCTATTTTTAAAAAAAATCACCACTTTAATGACTTGAAAGGGGTGTTGAAATGCCACTTTTTTGTCATGGAACCAATATTAAAAAATGAATATATTTTTCTGACCGCCCCGTGATTTTTCAGGGGACTGATCTAGTTCATAACAATAAGCCAGCATTGAGACACATTTGTAATAGCTAAAAAAATATAATAGTTAAAAAAAATTGTAATAGTAAAGCTCCCAGGGAAGAACCAAATTCAAAGTCATTTTCTTCACAATATTTGAATCACTTGAAAATCTTTCCGCGCGTTAAAACACCGTCAGAAATCATTTAAATACATAAAAACACAAAAAAAAAATTCGCGGCACCCTTCATCTAGGTTCATCCCCCCCCCCTCCCCCCCCAACCCTTCCTCGAGGGTTTTTAAGGATGTAAACTTAATCGAATTTCTTTGTCGCCATTGTTATTGAGATTGGTCCTGCGGTAAATAATACCACCCGATCGAGCTCCCAACCGAGCGATCTTTTGATCAAGTGTTTTCAAGTAAGACTGCGGTAGTTCTGTCAAGCCTTAAAGCCAGATAAACGCTTCCGACTTAAATTCATATACCTTCCTACTCTTGAATATAATAAATATTAGCATGGTACCCGATTTTATATAATACTAGCGAGTTCCCGGAATGCATTGCTATGCCATTTAATAAAGAAATAGCGTGTCCTTTCCCATTCGTCCCGTTCCCCTTCCGCCTCCCCTTCCGCTACCCCTTCCTCTCCCGCGTCCCCTTCCCACGCGTTTCCACGCCGCCGTCTACGTCTTCCCTCTCTCCACTCCCTCCCGACTTCCCCTCCCCCCTCCCGCATTCCATACATTCAGTCCCGGTACAATCACTTTTCAAACGGCTTGTGTGCCTGCAATTTTTTTTTTACAAATTTCATAATTCCAGAGCACACAAGTATATATATATAAACCATCACGGGAATTCACACATCAAATCCCCAAAGTTTCATCGCCATCGGATGAATGGTTTAGCAACGCATAGACATCTCAAATACATACTATAAATATATTTTAATACATATTATATATATATATAATATGTATTAAAATATATTTATATATGTGTGTGAAACTTGGTACCTTACAACGGTAATGATTTATGATTTATAATAAATAAATAATACCTACATAACACAACATGTATGGCGTACGAAGTAATGCATCAATTTCACCAAAGTAGCACTAAATTTGGTACTATTTTATTATTATTCATAGTTTATATTTCTATCTATATTTATAGTTATTGTTTTTATATTTTAGCAGGAGTAGTTCAAGACACGAGCGGTGTATATTCATACTGTCGTACTTATAATATAATACTGTTCTTAAAACATGTTTTAAATCAGTGAAAATAATTTGTAGTTACAAAAATCATTGTACATCGCTTAAAAAGAATCATATAGATTATTACGTTCATTAATTATGTCTAATATTGTAAATTTTAAAATAGTTTCTCCTATAAGTGTACAATGGATTAAAAGTTCAAACTCCTAAACACATAACCTAACATAATTCCATTTCTTTATGTTGTAAATCTTTTGTAATTCCCCCATCTTGTTATCAGGTACATGTTACACTTTTCAATACTACTTACTTATCTCATACTCTGTAAATCTGAATGTATTATACATATATTACCAGGTTAATTCGGTAAATCCGATTATAATATATGCTATCAGATTACCTTTTCTACTTTGTCACAAAAAATGTATGTGTACTCATATTTATATATTTTATATACATTTTCTTTATTACACAACTTAGTTTCAGAGAAAAATTAAATTTTCTGTTTTTTTTGTTGTTTTTGTTATGTAATTCTATACATTTTCAGGTATAATATGAACTAAACATGTCAATTTGTCTGTCCTGGAACGGGAAACTTTCCTAGTTGGACAGGCAAAGCTTCCTAATTGTAATCTGTACTTTCTTTTGTATCTATAATAAATAAATAAATAAATTAAAAAAAAAATAAAATATATATATATATATATATTTATGGTCTGCACTAGTACATATATATATATGTACTAGTGCAGACCGGTAAAAAAATCACAAGATGTAATTGTTAGTAAATATATTTACTTAAATAATGTTTTCTTGAAAATGGAAAAAGGGCTGATCCTTGAAAGATTACGAAATCTGAATTTATTTGCCACGATTATTCGAAAAATATTTTAAATATTTTACGGCAAAAAATTATGCGATGATGCACCAGAAATTGGGGATCGTCCGAAATAAACATATGATTAATTCGAGGTCAAAACGTTTTTGGTTTTCGCTCAAGACTTATTGAATGGGAACCTGATCATCACTATCATCAACTTCTATAAAATTGAACATTGTTCATAACCAATGTTGAAGCACGCAATTGCGTACCTTACCTTACAACAAAACTATCAAATATGTCAAAGGGTAATGTAAGTAACTCTAGAATAACTATCAGTTTTCGAAAAGTAAAAGCAAAAGTTAAAAGTGACGTAAAGCAGGCAGTTAAATTGTTTGAAAAACGCATTTCGGAGCTTTAGCAATTTTTTTAAATGTTACTTTTTACCCTAGCAAGCTTTGAAAGAATTTTTATTTTTAATGAAAGTCTCCAATAAACAAAAATGTCTTACCACACCTATTCAAAAATTCACACAGAATCAGCTATACCATATATTGGGTTTTGGCTGCTCAAAAGCACCCGTTGCTTTTAGAAGAAAAAAAAGGCTTTTAATATAGATGCCTAACGTAAGATTCTTTTTAAAATCAAAATGAAACTTATTTCGTTACAAATAATAGACAGGTATTGGACAAGGCTAAATATGTTAATAAATAAAGAAACAATCGTTTTTTAAGCAATCTGTGAATTGTAACAATTTATTATGAACCTTTCTCATTTTGTCTCTCTTTGGCCAAGCGTTTAAATTGAAAATTAAAATCTTCCCTTCTAGCGCTCCTGTTTTCACGGACAAAAGTAGAAGCTTTAACGATCGACCCGGCTTTTATTGAAATAAATTGCTGAAGTTTCTATAATGAAACAATCTGTTTTGATGTATGAAACAAAAACAAATACTAGCTAGTATATTTATCTCACTTAAAATTCTAAATATTTTTTTATTAATGTGTACTTAGGTAAAATTTAGAGACTGTGTTTAAAAATTTAGAGGCTGTGTTCAAAAATTATCTTCAATTAAGACAATCTGAAAAACATATTAACAAAAAAAAAAATTATGCTTGTGTTTCACTTTTTTTAAATTTATTTAAATTATTGTAGAACAGATTAATCGTTTGAGATATCTCCTTCATTAGCCAACCTTTTGGACAGCATTACAGTATCCATCATCAGGAAGATGTATAATCGAAACTGTTATGCTGTCCGAATGTTAACTAATGAAGAAGTTAGCGCAACATGGCATAATACCACAAAAATAATTCGATATACCTAACAGATTATGAATCGTGACGATGCACGGGGGTGAGAGTAACTTTGCGGCTACTCCTAGCTATTTAAAACGCTTATGGACCTCGATACGAGTTATGCCCGACCACCAAACAAGATAGGTAATTCACAATTAAGTGGTACTCACTGCTGTTGTGTCTTTGTGGATTGATCTCCATTCGGCGAGGGTCAGAGGTGTATCCAAAAGCGTACGATAAGATTGTTCTGGTCGGTTATTAGAACCACGATAAATTTTGAGTCACGAGTCGATTTACATAATAAGTTCACACAAAGCGTACGATATAATGCGATAGGATTTACACTTTATGTAACGATAGGATAAATAATACTTTGACGTAGAGCGGAATATCACGATAAGATGATGGTTAGCAACGGACTCGCGATAATGCGATACTTGACACCTTTCTACCATATAGGTAGGCACCCTTAATATGCGGAATTCCAAAAATCTAGATTCCTCCGATCCTGTATGCCAATCGGAGCACAAAACGAATGAAATCCATCAGCGTTATAAAACAGATTAATCATTGATTTACCGCAGACAATTTCTTATTTTAACATTCTAAACACTTAGAATGGGCTTACAAAAAAGTGATAAGGTTATCAAAAAGTTGTAATCAAATTAATATAAATGTCTCTTTTCTTACTACGTTGTGCTAAAACATCTGTTTTACCGTATGGTATCTTTAATGCGTGTGAGGCTCCTTTCTTTGTTGTTGTGGTTAAGCGAAATGACAATCATAATCTGCACAACCGACGCGACGTCTCCGATAAAACAGTAAATCCCCTTTCTCTTGATATTATTGTTGCGGGATAAAAACTCGGAGTAGCGACGACACATTTAAAATAGTAAGGTTGATTAAACTACAAGCCTGGGCGCTTGAATAACCAACACCCCTGCCATAGGTCACCCCAAGTGGTTCGCTACGTTTTGCTACTTTGGGTTGCCCAGATTCATGGGGTGAGGTTTATCTACGTCTTACCTACCACGATTACGATAGGCAGATGCTTTTGCAACCTACTGGGTGGCGGTCCGGATCGGGATAGACTGATTGAGGCAGACCTTCTGACCTCTCCAGCCGTACTCTCTGGACCCATCCCTCAGTGGGGGGAATTGATTCAAACGTCCGTCACTCCTGGACATACTGATCCCCAGATACCAACCCGCCCCTCATATATCGTTGCCTTAGTTCGTATTTGTCCAACAGACCATTAGAAAATTTAACAGGAGGAGAAGGTTTTCTTTCATTATTTCAGAGAAATATTATGAAAGGGGTTTAAGATAGAGCTATTTCCGAAAAGGTAAAGGTCACATTAGTTTAAATAATTCTTAGTTAAGTAATTAATTATCATTTTTTATACTTTATTTTTAATTTGAAAGTGGAGATTGAACAAAAACTAAAATGGTCTGTTGGACAAATAAGAACCGAGGCGACGTTATTTTGTCCTTCCCAGATCTTCTTTTCCTTCCATTCCCCAAAAAGACTCTAAACACAGCATTTCCAAAGATGAAATCGGCCACGAGGGAAATTGTTTTCCTCTGTGTCTCCTGTGTAGAGCTCAAGTAAAAAAAAACACACACAAAACATGTTTTATCTTATTTTGAAACCGTCTGATAAATAGTAGAATCGACAGAATGAAAACATGGTAGCTTGATTGGCCACTGCTTTTAGAACCCTGTAAGAACAAACCTTTGACCGATCAATTCTGTAATGACCCCGTTTTGGCTTTGTCGCCTTCCCGGGAGTGCTGGCGTAAATAACAGTGCCTGTAAGTAAGACACCTTTGTTTTACGAGAAAAACTCGACACTGGCGCAGCCGCTACAGGGCGAATAAATTGCATCGGTAGCTTCTGAATGCAGTTTCAGAGATCGTAAACGTCAACATGAGGGTTGTAAAACAAACTACCCGATACATGAGTCGCGTCTTTCTATTTCAAGCATTTAAATGCATCAATTTTTCACCCATAAATTGTAGTTTGTAATAAATGCAATCTAAGAACTGAAAGGTTAGAACTTTTTGGTTGAAAAGTCATTTTTGGCAATTAGCTTTGAAACTGATAAAATGAGTGAGGTTATTAAGATGCATTTTTGGGACGGTTTTTAAAGTATTTTTTATAAGAAAAGAGTTTTTTTTTTCATAAATCGAATGCGAAAAAAATGCTGAACAGTATTTTTGATTGTTTACGCTACTGCAAGGTAAAATAGTTATTTACAAATTGACTTTGTTCCCTACTTTGTTCTCACAGCTGTTTTTAATCAACACATGTCAACCAAAGGTTTCTTCATTAGAATATAAAGTATTCGTGCACAAATGACAAGAGCTATTGTAAATAATTTCATTAGCAAATAAAACAGTCACCCTAATTTTTTAATAGATTAAAAATAGTGGTGTCAGCAAAGTTGGTTAGTTTCTTTTATAATAAAGAAAAAAATAACTAAGTATGGATACCACTTCATTGTATATATCTTTAATATGAAAAAACCAACCGGTTTCGGTTCAACCTGAAAAATTATCGGTGTTACACAAATAAAAAATCAGGGTGTGTAGTTCACACGTGGCAGCAGTGAAACAGTGTGGGGAGGCTACGAAGCACCGCACAAAGAGGAGACCCATTAGTCTATCTTATTAATAATAATAATTGGATAATTTGTAGAGCGCCGTTTTTGTGAAAAATCACCTCAAGGGCGCTGTAGAATTTATTAAGAATTCTAAGGTTCTATCTAATTCTACTATTTACAAATGCATACAGAAACCTTACCGGGCAGGTCAACACACTTTAATTAGAAAGTTTGTGCTTGGAAAAGATACGGCTTTGCACGCGGACGATATTATATTTAAAACATTATATTGCACGATTTTACATTTGCTTCCCCCATCACTATTAGTATTACATTTATGAAAAGATTAGTGGCAATTCTCTCGCAGGCTAAATCCTATGGATGTGCGTGTCTCTTTTTAGTGTGGCTATTTTCAGTTTCATTTTTGCGGTGCTAAAGAAGTTTTCACTTAAATTAATTACAGTTACAGTGTATTTATAGGTAATATAGAAGAAGGAGAGAGAACATCAACTTAAATGTGGGGTGTGGGGGAGGTAGGTAAAAGAAAGTGGGGTAAAAATTTCATTCACCTTGCAACCCCAGAATATTTTAAAATTATTTTTGTCTGTGGCATCAAAATTCTTTCGGTCAAAGTCGATGCATGTTATTTGACGAAAACATCGTAAAACCTATCAATTTACGTAATTAACACAAGTAATGTTGTTTTGGTACATAGTTTATTGTTCTAGGAATGTTTTTCGGTCAATATAATATACGATAGCTCAAAATTAATCCACAAAACATCCAATTCTAAGTGGAGCTTGTTAGGAAATTTCCGTGTCTTCCCTGGCTTTTGAGGGGTTAAGGTAGGTGTAGGGAGGGGGATTACGTTAAAATGGGAGTTTTAGACAATTGTTTATTTATAAATAAATGAAACAATTTAACTTTGTTTAAACCACTTTTATATTTGAGTAAATCCGACCGGTTTCAGAACGAACGTTCCTTCTTCAGGGTTAATGTGAACAAAAAATATAATTGTTTATTTCATCAACTGTTTTTATTTATCATCTATCCTGGAAGATTTATTAAAATAGTGATCTTTATCTATAAGGTGTGTGGCAAATTCGGAAAAACCTACACTGTTTAAGTTGATGTTCTCTCTCCCTCTTCTATGTTACCTATAAGTATACTGTAAGGGCCTCCGCTCGTGGAGAAACTGAAAAAAAACAGTTCTCAACGCAACTGTCAACCTCCTAAGGGTCCGCAACCTGGATTTCTACCGATTTATTACATATTTCCCTTAAACACGGTAAGTTTTAAAGCTCTTAAAAAATATATGTTATTCTTGAAGATAATATCTAGACTTTGCTCGCGCCGAAACGCAAATTATATAAAAATCCCTCGATAGAAAAAAATCGCAAAGTATGCTCCAAAAAATATTATAAACAAGTTTGTTTCAGTTATTTTACAAGTTATATGTATGAAAAAATTCACAGTGTTTCTTTAAATGCTGTTTAAGATAATGCCCGTAAAATTTTTGCTCTATTTTAAATGAGTCGTATTTTATTAAATATTTTCGAATCGATTTTGTCGCTGTAAATGTTAGCGCTCTCTTCTAACATTCTTAATTTTTGTATCTCTCCATCTTCTTCTTTTCGATCCCGGTTGCAGAGCCGTAATCAAATCGATATTTTTATGATCTGACATAACACGTCAAAACTTGACAGTTCGGGAGCCGCTACCATGGCAACCTGTCACGAGTGCCGTGGCGATCAGCAGTGCTGGTTTTTCAATTGCATGCCTTGAGAACTGTTTTTTTTCAGTTTCTTCATGAGCGGAGGCCCTAACTCTGTAATTAATTTAATTTGGTTTTATATAACCCTGATGAAGGTTCAGGTTGAACCTAATCCGAATCGATTTGATTTATATATTAAATATATTATATACTATGAAATGGTATTCAAACTAAGTTGTATTATTCTAATTATTTTAATTATGTGTACCCCTCAAAGTGTTTGGTACGAGTATATGTGAAAACTTTATTTTTATTTAAAATGACACCACAATGCAAAATTTTAAATTATTGAAGAAGGGATTATATTAATTCATTTAATGACATTATTTACTAAAATTTGGTTGAATTTTTTCATTTGACAAAAAAATATTTAAAAAAATAACTACCCTTCCGTCTTCAAGTAATTCAATTTGGGAGGCGGGAATGGGTACCGCCGCCCCGGGAACCTTTATTGAATAACCAACACCTCTGCCATAGGTCATCCCAAGTGGTTCGCTACGTTTGTTGATTTAGCAGGGGTGCCCGGGTTCATGGGGTGAGATTGGTCTAGGTCTTGGAGGCGGATGACCAGGACATACTGAACCCCAGATTCCTACCCAACCCTTAAACCCTTTTCCTTCCCAGAACTCTCCTCTCCTCTCTTTCCTTAAAAAAAACCCTCAACACAGCATCCCAAAAGATGACATGGGCCCTGAGGGAAATTATTTTCCTCAGGGCCTCCTGTGTGGAGCCCATGTAAAAAAAAAAAAAAAATCCGTAAGTATGGTTGCATCAAATCTGAAATATTTGCTTTGTCGAAGCTGCGAACAGTTTTGTAACTTTTTTTAGCATTTTTTCCAAACAATGTGTATTTTTGTATTATGCTGCGAGTAAACAGCAATGAAAACACCCTACAATCGAAGCATACTCGAATAGCTGTGTTTAATAACTATCAATGGATTTATAAAACTAGGCGACCTTCTTTAAGTAATCCGTAGGCATTGTTGCAGCGAACATCTTTTAAACTTTTTTAGCATTTTCGCCAAACAATGTGTATTTTTGCACAAAACTTGTATTTGCTGCGAGTAAACAGCAAAACAAACTTCCTACAATCAAAACGTACTCAAATATAGCAAGGTTTAATATTTTCCAAGACACAGCGGTGTTCCCAGTTCCCAGGCTGTTGACTGTTGGCTGTTGGCTGTTGGCAGACACGGCTTGGCGGTGCTTCGCTCATTGTTATGTTTGAGAATTGCAATAATGGTCGTCTTTTGTGATCGTTAATGAGAAACTTTCATTTAGCCCGAGCTCGAGAGAGTTTCGCGTTTCTCGTTGCACCAACGCCAATCTCTGTCAATACAGTCAAGGGGAGATATTGAGATTCGATGAAGCTTGCACCGAGACGTTCTAGTATTGATTGCTTTGGTATTGGAGAATTTCCGGTTCACTACTTGTTATTTAAATGATTGTACCCACGATATATTAATCACCCATTTACAGTACAAGGTTCCTTATTTCAACGTACTTAACATTTGGCAAGCAAAAGATATTGTAGCGGTAAGAACTTGACAGGTCACTCAGATTTCTTGTGTTCTAATATTCAATAAATATACATGGGTAATCTTATATCGTCTGTTTATTGTGAGAGCTGTACAAAGTGTTGCTTCTGTTAAGCTTGTATAACAAAGGATAACGAACAGACACGCCCTTTTATGCGTTCAATCATGCTGTCTCACTCATACACGCCTGTTTCTTTCATACTTTAAGACATACGTTCACCAAACATTCAAAAAAGTGTTAAAGTTGTTTAAAGTGTAATTAAAATTAGGTATATACTGTTTTTGATATTTCATTCAATACCCTGTCCCTCTTATTTTGCTGTGCTGTACTTGAACATTTGTGCTGCCGTATGGTTTCTTGAACAAGTCGTAGTAACAACTACGTTTCATTGACCAATGACGTTTCTAAACTATTATTTATATTTTTTTAACGTTTGATAAGTTGATTTGATCTGTAAATTCGGACACGGACTCTTTCTTCGCTCAAGGGATGAAATCCTCACACCAACAGTTTTTTTTCTTGACAATGCTTTTATTCAACTTTTTAAGGTGAGTACCTCACAATTGCTCCCGTATGGAACCAGTGAGACTATGGCATTCCCATTTGGGATATGTTGTGAGGCTGAACGTAGTAGAGAAAAGAAGGAGACAGAAGAGAGAAGGGTTGGAAAGTATCTGGCTATTCAGATCTGGTCACCAAACACGGTTTAAGCCATTTCAAGCCACGTTTCAATATTGAATGTGGTCTTACACCAGGGTGAGAGTGTCTTCCACTCTGGAACGTGCCGCAAATAAGCTGGATATTATTTTTAATTCATAAAATTGTGAAATAACACAAAATATTGAATTTAAAAAAAAATCGCATGCCGGGATTGAACCCGCGACCTCCGGTTTGCTATTAGAGAGACTTGCTTCTCGACCACGGAGGCCATCGCTTGGTTTCCACCCCCGCTCTCTCTATTTATTTTCCTTTCTTTTTCGTTCATATTTTCGAAAAATCTCAGTTCCCATTGATCTATTATAAATCTCTCGACACTCAAAGCTGTGCAAATTTCATGATAATAATAATAATAGTTGGATGATTTATATAGCGCCGTTTTTGTGATGCCAGAGTTCATTTTTAGTAAGTTTTAGCCGAAAGCTTAAACAGATTGTTTTGCTTTATAGTAAAATATAATTATCTTCCGGTTCGTCGCGTCCAGGAAATTCACCAAGAAAGCATCTCGATTATAATTTAGGTTCTGCCTAAGTTAAATAACGTTCGCGATTAAAAGGTGTATCTGGTAATCACCATTGAGTAATGTTTTATTCTGTCTCGTCCGGTGATTTATGTTTACAGCGAGCTGTAATTAAAATAAGTTATCAGTACCAAAAACGGCCTTAATAAAGTGAAGACGATTCTCCCGCCGACTGTAGATGGAATTAGTAATTATTCTCACAATATCTGAGTTGTTTTAAAAAACGACAATAATTTATACGCCAGAATAAACAATTTATTATTCAAATCATTTCAAGACATCTTTTTTAACCCAACTTTCACATAACATGAAAATTTACTATGAAATTTGATGAAATTGAAGTCCAATACCTTTTTTTATGTTTTCAACGGAAATGTCATGCATATTCTTATTTCAAAAATAACTTCAGGAAATAGGATTTTTCCCAATTGCTCCCGTCTGGAGCCTTTGAGACAATGGCATCCCCGATTGGGGTATGTTGTGAGGCTGAATGTAGTGGGGTGGGGAAAGGGTGGGAAAGAGGAAGGTGGGGAAATACCCGGCTATTTAGATCTGGATCCCAAACACTGCTATAGCCATTTCAAGCAATGTTTCAATTCTGAATGGTGGTCTTACACCAGACCAAACGTGCAGTAAAAATACTATTTATTATTTTTAAATAATTAATTGTGAAATACCACAAATTAATCAAATAAATTTCATTGCGCACGCCGGGTTCGAACCCGCGACCTTTGGATTATGAGTCGAGAGTCTTACCCCTCGACCACGAAGGGCGTCAGAAATTGGGCATAGGCTGAGACGCAGGCCGCGCAGAATGTGCAGAGCAGAAATATTGGCCCAGGACATGCGACGCAGAAATTGGTGACCAACATAGGTACAGCAGGCGATACAGCTTAGCTCAACTTGTGTCTGCCTAGGAACTGGTCGTTTGTGAGAATGTCTAGTTCGGAACCTGATTCTGACTTTGAAATTAATTATTTATTATTGGTTTACAGTCTTTCAAACCGCAAATACCTGAAAAAGCGAGAATCTCTAAGAGAAATACTGTTCGCTGGCACACGTGTAGCACAGAATCTGCGCCCCGACCGCATATTTCCTTTTTCGTGTTCAATACGAGGCAACCATGCCTCGAAATCATCACGGGCTTGTAACGCCATTTATTTACCAAACCCGTGTCCAAGCGGCATCCTACTGTGCACGGGTTTGTAACGCCAATTCCCTTCCCAAACCCATTCAGTACGAGGCATGTTAAGTGAATGCATTATAGACAAGTTTGTACCTGTATTTAGAACACGGAAAGAAATGTATTAGAATAATTACATATACCCGCTAGACAAACCCTGCTTTACCAACAAACCATTTAAAACCTGGGATGTTTTTTTTAATTATGATGACTTGCGAGTTTATTTTAGAGAATTTATTTTATAAGATAGGTACTATGTATAAAGTGTTATAAGTACTATATTATAAAGTGTTTTTATTTATTTTATTAGTAAGGCTGTTTGCGTTTTATTGCCCATCCATTATATTGTGCGTGTAAGCACACACTTCTTTTTTTTATGTTATAATCACGTTTGGAGGACGCGTGCCTCGTACTGAACATGGGTTTGGGAAGGGATTGGCGTTACAAACCCGTGCACAATAGGATGCCGCTTGCCTTCTACTGGACACGGGTTTGGAGAAAAAAATGGCATTACAAACCCGTGTTGACTTCGAGGCATGGTTGCCTCGTATTGAACGCGGAAAAGGAAATACGCGCCCCGACCACAACTCATAACAACACTAACCCGCTCTGCTCAGCACATTCTGTGCAACTTGCGTCTCAGCACCTGCTCGTCCTTACTAGTAAATCTATATGACATAACCTATATGTAACCCTCTATGACATGGTTTATCATGCATTAGCTGTCAAATCATACACAGTTTGTTAAAAAATCTGTACCATAAAAGATCAGTTTTATGTAGGTTTCGGTTAGCACACCTGTACTACTAAATTGATGTTCACATTATGATTTCTTTTATTTCACTTATTATATTATTATTTTTTATTTTTAATTTTTAACTTTATGAGTAAAACCTCAAATTGTAATATTTAATAGCAAGAGGTCCTGGGTTCGAGTCCCAGAGGTGTCAATATGTTTTTCTGATTTTTCTGTTTCCAGATTTTCGATTGAGTTTCGCTTATATTGTCTTCATTTATTTAAATATTATATTATTGTTTAAAATATCGACAAATTTAGACAAACGTATATAAAAGCTATTCCTTAAAATAATTACAAAACAAACAAACAAAATACTCTTGAAAACGCGAAAATATCCTTAAATATGCAAACCAATTTCTTCACCGTTTAAATATCGCGTGAAAAACTCTCAATTTACGAGGAATTCGAAAAAAACGTCCAAATCTTTCTTGTCCTATTTGCACTGTTGAGTGTTTTCATTCTTCATTTAATTATTCAGTTTTGTCCGTAGCCTTAACTTGGACCCTGAAATAACCGGCTCGTAAATTATTCGCGCTGATCCTCCGTGAGTGGGGCTTGTCAGGCCCGGGGCGCCGATCGCTCCCCTCATTCTCACTTCTGTTTGACAAACATCTTAAACGCTTTTAAAATTCCCTTAAAAAAATCCCGAAAAGCTCACTCGCGGTATATAATTTGGAGGCGTTGCATTAACATAGCACATTTTGGCAATTCTAACAGGCACATTCTCTGTAAGGGTACGTTTGTCTAAATGTTTGAAAGAGACCACCGAATGTGACTGAGAAAACATGGTAGTTGGTATGCTAATAATAGAGTATAATGTCTGTTATGTTCCATCGTCTTTATTACTCCACCTTTGAGCGTGTAACTTCTATTTCTGGTATGGGAAAGAACGAAGCAACCGCAAGCGCCATTTTTAAATCCTCCCTTCTCTTTTTGCTAGTTTAAAAACAAAAATACGTTGAAAGCGGAGACGATTTGCGAATAGTTCCCGTGAGCACTTAGGCCCATTGTGTTATCTACATCATTCCTTTAACAATTACCCAGTCCCATTCATAAAGTTCAGCAGGGTTGTCATTGGATATGTGGTTATGTTCTTCTTATCTTCTGGTTCCACATTGTGTCTTCCCAGGTATCTGAGCCTTGTTCCCAACAGAACGGTACATTGGCACCAGGGGAACTGGAGTTTCTTCATCTTCTTCACATTTCCTGCATCTATCGATATTTTTTTTTACATTAGCTTTTTAAAAGAGGCCCTGAGGCAAATAATTCCCCTCAGGGCCAGTAGGAATCTGAGGGTCAGTTTGTCCAGGAGTGACGGACGTATGAATCCATCCCTCCCATTGCGGTGCTAGGCAATGTTCCGAGAGAGTACGGCTGGGAAGTCATAAGGACTCTCTCAACTGTTCTCTCCGATCCGGCCAGCTACGTACTTGGTGGACAGACGCATCCGCCGCCAAGACCCGGACAAACCTCACCTCATGAACCCATGCACTCCTGCTAAGTCACCAAACGTAGCGAACCAGTTGAGGTGACCTATGGCAGAGAAGTGTGTTATCCAATTAATGGTTCCCGGGGCGGCGGTACCCATACCCACCTTCCAAATTGTGATGATGTTTTCAACTCCCAGCAACTGCATATGTCTCCTGAGATGGCAGTGTTCCGTTAGTATCACCTCAGTGAGTTTGCTAGTAATGATCATTTTTTTATTACTGAATATATTCAGGGGATGTGTTATATAATACAGCAGTGAAAAGAAAAAAAAACCTAATGATTGAAAGTAGAAAATAATAATTGGTGTAAGATTTTTGAAGACGTACTTTCTCCAGATGGTCATCAAGGGGAATTCTGTCCTATGGGCCATGATGTTGATAAAACTTTTCTTGTAATTATTCGTCATTTTTTAATTTCTACATGCGTTAGCAGAGAATTGGTTTGAAATTATGTTTCTTTAGTGACATATCCACAGTGCTGCTAAATCTAACGAGCCAGAACAGCTGTCATAGGCAAAATCTTCAGTGAGGTATTTTCGCAATCTATGAATACCGTTAAAAATGAGTGAAAGATTTAAAGTTTATTTTTACTCGTATATCATTGTAAAATTAAAATTAAAATTACATATAAAATTAAAATAAAACTAAAATTAAGAATTTTATTATTTCCATTCATAATTATTTATTTGAAAAGCAGCACATTCCCAAACAGTTCCAACTGGCTACGACGTCATTATGACATAGAAACTGCCACTGACTGGTAAGACTGCTGTTGAAAATAACTATTTGCAAATCCTGAAACAGGAAAAATATCTTGGGCTGTGCATCGATAAGCATTTAAATTTTAAACAACACATTCAAAATGTAAAAGATAAAATCACACCTTTAATTAGCGTTTTTAGCCGGTTATCATATCTATTACCAATTAGATTTAAAAAAAGTTTATACTATAGTCTCGTACACTCACACCTAAATTACCTGATTGAAATCTGGGGAAATGCGTATGAAACATACATCAATGAATTACAGGTAATTCAAAATAAGATAATCAAAAAACTATTTCACTACGAATCCAAAACATCCACAAAAAAATTATATTTGGAAACAAAACTGCTAACATTAAGAAAACTATACGAGTACAATATATGTGTCCTTATATACAAAATAAATAATAAACTCATACATACAAACACAGAATTCATTAAAACGTCCCAAGTACACAAACATTTTACACGACAACACGATAACATACGTTTAAACACCACTCATACTAACTACGGTAAACAATTAATTATTTACGAGGGGGGCAATTTATATAATTGCCTTCCAGATGATATCAAAAACGAAAAAAGTGTATGCAAATTCAAAAAAAAAATTGTTCATGTTTATTCACAAAAAACAAAGTAGTGATAGTGAATAATATCGTATGGTAATATAATATCATGTAAATGTTAGTATTGCAATCTAATGTAATCAAAGGTTATGAAATGTAAAAACTATGTAATATAATGTAAAAAGTACATTATTCAATATTCTAGTTAAGTAAGTGAAAATGTTATTTTCTTTTTTACTGGAATAAAAACTTATGAAAAAAAAAAACGTTGCCCGGCGTGACGTCAACGCTGCCTATTTCACGAATAAAAACGAACAAGTCGATTTGGCAGCAAATCGAAAATGACACATTAATTTCCATATTTAAAACAAACAAAATTATTTTTTTATGACAACATATTATTTCGGATAATTTCTTTTATTTTTAATGTTATTATTTTTCTTTTAAATCTTATCCAATTGTAAAGCACTGTGATGTAAGAAATATCATTTTGCAAACTATTGCTAATTAATAACTCTTGTGTGGAAAAAGGATAATATGACTTTTTTTATAAAAACCATACATTTAACAGATAAAAAAGAACATATGTGGTTCTTAAGAGGAATATAAACGCTAGAAATATTTCGAATCTCATGCCTGCAAAATTTTAAAATCAAGCGTCTTTTTGCACGAGGCTAGTAAGCGAAAAAGTGGTTTTTATTTATTTTGTGCATAATTTTATAAGAACGAAAAAAAGTTAGAACGTGGAAAACCTCAAAAATAGTCTTGGCCAATTGTTTCTTGTATTACTTCATAGTTAAGTCAAGAAAAAACATATTTTTTGGTGGTATATGCTTATATTTTTGTTACGTAAATAATAATTTTATTGTAATTCCGATACATAGAAAAGCTAGTAAAAGCTTCGATTTATCCGTAGCATATTTTTTGATGTTCGTACTGTAAGCCGTTTCGTCGTAAAGATTAATCAAAATAGTATCTAAATAGGATTTCACGTATATATTCATCTTAAAACTAATTACAACACATTCATATCTTTTTAACGAAACTACCCAACTCAATAGCGAAAAAAAGTCGTGTTTGAATTTTGGAGTAGTGCCGTTGTTAATTAGATACAGAAATTATGTTATATTAGAAAATAGATAAACTTATATACATGAAGACAAGTCGACATAATGAATTTGAATAAAATAAGAGTTAAAATTAGATATTCAATATAGAAAATACAGGCATAGATATAGCAGAATATAATATAGCCAATTTACGAGTAAAATCTCCACAGGTGTATAAAAGAGAAAAAACAGAGTGTGCAATTCACACGCGGCAGAAGTGAAACCTTCAGAAAACTAGAGGAGACAAGAGTGGGGAGGCTACGAAGCACCTCACAAAGAGGAGACCGATAGCCTACGAAGCACCGCACAAATAGGAGACCGATTATACTATCTCACTCTCTCGCAGGCTAAATACTATAGATGTATGTGTTTGTCTGTTTTAATGTCGCTATTTTTCGTTTCATCGAGTTTCAAATCACAACGGCGCTAAAGAAGTTTTTACCTAAAAAAAAAATCTTTACATAAAATTTATTCGTTACCACAAAAATACCTTAAATGCCGTAATTCCTATTCATATTTTTTTTCGAAAAAAACTAGTGATCGACCAGATGTTCGGTTTCGGCAAGTTTAGGCATCAGTTTCGGTTTAGGCAGATTTTCTGCCGAACCTTCGGTAGCACCGAAACTCTGCAAAAGATCTCAATAAATGGTAAATCTAGTCATAAGAATGTTGTGATTGTATACGCAATAAAATTAAAATACTCAATTTATTAGGTCCTTCCTTTATAATATACAAAATGTTGATTATTGATAAATTTTTGTTCCAAGAAGTAGTTAACATATTTGTTAATTTTTAGTAATATAATTTTTTTTTCACAAACTTCAATTATTGTTTTTTTTTTTCATTTAACACGTGATAACTGTCTGTATAAGTGTAAAAAATAAGCCGAATTTCAGTAAACTATAGATTTTTAACATGTCTAAAAAAATTTCGGTTTCGGCCGAAACTGAGAAACTCTAGTTTTGGTTGGACACTAAAAAACACATTGAAAATGCACTACTGAGAAGGGATACAGTCTACCCGCAACGTTCCGAAATGTGGGTGGAACATACGCTGAAAAGTATTGTTAAAATAAATTAATTTTAAAACCTGCCGCGTCGCTCCAGTTTCCCTCTGTCACATAATTTGTCGCCAGTGTTATCTAGCGCAGTTAACACTACCATACAGTGTGGGCAATTCAGGAAGGAATATTGAAGTTTAAAACTACCTGCGAGGTGCTCCATAATAGATGTTGTTACCAGTTACCCTGATTTATTGCAGCTCGTTTCCAGGACTACGCGTAGTATTGTAATATGTAAAAAGCATGAGATGTTATGATTGATAATTCATAAGTACTTTTGTTTTCATCTTAGTCTTTTTTTTTTAAATTAATGGCATATTTTATTTCAAATCAAATTTTAATACACGGTCACCCTAAATGTTTACATTATAATGTAATAGCTTCCTTTAGCTTAGTAGGTACCCATTATACGTAAGAAACATTATTGTAATAATACTGTGCTTTCAATACATTATTTTGTGTATTTTTTTAAACTTTATAAAATTATTAACCCCAACACAGACTTGTCCTTTTTTTACGTGAACACCGCACAAGAGTCCCAACTGCGAGACTATGGCATCCCCAACTGGGGTATGTTGCGAGGCTGAAGGTAGTGGGCAGGGGAAGGAGATGGGGAAGAGGATAGTGGGGAACTATTTTGATATTTAGATCTTGTCATCAAACACAGCTAAAGCCATTTCAAACAATGTTTCAATTCTGAATAGTGGTCTTAGGCGATACTGAGAGTATCTTCCAGTCTGAAACTGTTCCGCGAGGTTAAGAATTGAAATGGAAATAATAATACCTGCCATGTTAAAAAACAATAAATAAATAATTGCATGTTTTCTAAAAAGCGCAGACTCTTAAAAAACACATAAATCTGACTTCACCTCTCATTAATATCCGTAAGAAATTAAAACAAAATATTTTCGTTATTTGTTTTTGGGGTGTTATGCCGTGTTACGCTACCTCCTTCTTTAGCCAACGTTTCGGACATCGTTGCAGTGTCCATCATCAGGGCAGATCCGGCAGATCCGGTAGATGTGTTAAAACTTATCTAAAACAAAATAACACACATTCGTGAATAAATTTTAAGTAATTTTCTGTTAAAAATATTATAAAATGGTAGGTAAGTACTTTATCACTTTGAAATTCTTGGCGCATCGGCATAAAATAATTTTCATTGAAATATCATATAATATGTATACACGTTAACTAGTTTTTTTTTTATTTATTTTTTTATAGTGATACCCCCACAAGAGTCTCAACTGCTCCCATCTGGAGCCAGTATCCGATCCGGCCCGACATCCCCAATAAGGAACTCCAGTGAAAAATATTATGGCTTTAAAAAAATATGTTCATCAACGCTGATTCTGAATACATAAGTTTTATTTAATAATATTAAGCGCTGAGTTTTAAAAAAAAATATTTAAAAGTCAATTTTTAATCGGATCGTAAAAACACGCCGTAAAGTTGGCATTATTGAAATTTTAGTCATTGTATGGGAATGTATGATATGACACAAGCCATCGTATTAATTTATTCGTTTATTTACATACTGTTTATAGAGATTTAGTTGCTGTGTTTTTGAAACATTATTTAGGCCTAAATAATGTTTCAAAAATAACGGTATCTCTTATTAGTTTATCTCTATTATTGAAAATATTCAAAAACTACTGCACAAAAAAATAGTAATGCTATTTCTAGGGAGAATACTTCGAACAACGGAATTCAAAATGGCGGCAGTTGGTCAGCTGATTGAGGGATCCTATAGTAATTTTTCAGAAGTGATGACGTCACACGATTCACCATACGGTGGTCTTCGGGGGTCTTGAAAAATTAAAACTTTGACAATTATTTTAATTATTAAAACTACTTCTCAAAATAAAAATAAAAATGCAGTTATTTAAGTTAAAAGGTGCGGAATCGCACGAATCTTTTGCGACGATCGAGACTTTTCAAGCAAACATATTTTTACTTTATAGGTTATGGAGATAAATGCTCTAGTTTCCATAACGAGTTTCTAAAAATATCTTCACAAATTAAGTTACATAGATTCTAATAGAGGACACGATAAATCTTGTCAAAAATTTGAATATTCCCCTAAATTATCGGAATATTTGACTCGCCGTCAAATTCAGGGCTGCTCGAAAATAGTTTTTGCTCTTTAAATTTGGGTAAAATGTGTTAATCTCCCCAATAACGGCCCGGCGCGCGGCGAGAGAGAAACTGGGAACTCGAGATGGACATGCGGCAGGAGACACCCGGAGTAATTGGTTTTATTACTGGAACCGTACTACGGATGGTGAATAATTTATTTAGGAGGCCGATTTGTGCGGACTTCCCACCCCTTCACAGGTCAGGGGTCAGACCGGTCTTTGAGAGACGTCGTAATTAACGATGAGCCCTTAAAACACTGCCTGACTCCGGAGAGAAATGTGTTTATTTCCAAGCACCCCGGTTATCTTTGGATACGCGTTATTAGGGGTTTCGTTTGTATACGCGCTGACAGGCCCAATGTATTTTATATAAGTGCGATTCAAATGTTATCTGACTGACCCAAAATAGCTGTAAACCAGAGTTTTTAGTAGAGGGATTGCTTGGCATGGGTCATTTGTAGTGCAATCATTAAGAGGGCATTACCAGAGAAAACCAGAAATATGTCATTTTCAAATCAGATTTTAGACGTATTGACTCTTTTCCACAAAAAATTATAAATGGATTTCGAAAGATTGTTCTTTTATCTAGCACTCGCATGTAATAAATTTTGAGATTTTTTTTTTTTAGTATAATAAGGTTATTCCATAGGTCGTTGGCAGATTTGTTAAAATTTCAAAAAAGATTTTGTATTATACCACACCCATTTCAAATAATATAATCATGCAGTAAAATAAAGCAATAAATTATCTAGCAAACGCATGTTTTAGAATGTTAATTTTAGTTTCAAGAAAATCATTAAAAAATATGTACGTACATGTGTTTCTTGACGAAAATTGGTCCATTTGTGTATTTATTTGCGCACTTACAAACTAATATATTTCAGATTTTTTTAACATTCTTATTAAATTTAGACATTATTGAAAAATGATAAATATTTATAATCAAAAAATAACTACAAAAAGTACATTATTTTAATAGTTTTATCATCATGCCTTTCGGCATTTTTGGATGAAGGTATAAATTAAAGCTAATTTTAATTGAAATAAATTCTATATTGAGTTATAGGTACGGAGAATAATTAATCTTTCTCATTGTAACCGCCCTGCACGATCGTAAGAACAACTTTCAACGAAATGTGGATTTTCGTCCGCTGGCTGGTTAAACGCTCTTAACGAAAGATGGATAATTATTATCACGCAAGGCATCAAATCATAACAATGGGATCATTGTATACGTTGTGTTAAGGAATGTATGTGACTTACTTTGTCCAGTGATTCCTGACATTATTCGGAGTAAAAAAATGAAAACTGAATTTTGGTTTCAGGTGACTTTTTTAAACTTTATTTTATTGTATTTTTTTCTTCAAACCAAACAAAAAACATTCCTTCCGAATGTTATCACTAGTCACTCAGCCGAAGAACCGCCCTACCGCTGACCCCGACCCCAACTGTCTCATACGGTGACCTGAAAACTCAGAATCAAATCAACTTAACAACTCCTTTGAAAAGTCATTAAAAGTGATGAAAATTATTGGTTAGGTTAGGTTATTGGCTGTCTTTTATTATCTTTCTTTCATGGGTTTTAACGACTTTTCAAGAGGTGTTGAGTTGACTTCATTCTGAATTGGTATGGAACCGTCTAATAGTACTTATTTAAGCTGAAAAAAAACATCAAAAAAGGCACCAGAGACAAGAACATAATTAACATTTTTTACTCCAAACAATGTCAGGAATAAGTGCATCCATTATCACACTGTATGTGATAGAGGAAAAAGTACCTTCATTTACTTTATTTGTTGTTTTTTTCACAGTTTTTCATGCAGTTGCTTTGCATGTATATTAACTTCATCAAGCTTAGGAATGGATCGCATTCATCAAGTATCCATTTAATTTATTTTTTTTAGTTTAATTTGGAGAACTTTACAACTTGCCTTTTACCAAAAGGTTAAATTTTTATCCGGTTAGAGTTATATTTTGAAAGGCTCAATTCAAGTAAATTAATTTTTGTTTGCTTCATAAGAAAGTGTTCTTGGAAGCGTAATAATAAGGCACTCTCTGCCTTAATCATTATTTCCAGTTACTTAGAATAGAGGGACAAAAACTTAAGAAATAATGAGAAAGGTTCTAGGAAACACTTCTGTATAGACTGTAGACGTGTAGACCAACACATTGTAATTAGATTGCTAGCTTAGAAATAATTAATGACAATAATTGTTAAGCGTTCGGTTTGTGAAGGTGAAGGCGGCTTTTTTTATTTTATTATTCATCTTTATTAATTCTATTACTATTCTGGTGATGTGCTATGCCTGTTTTATCAGAAACTCCTGTGTTTAGAGCAGGCGCAGTTTATTGAAAAAAAGCAATTTATAACAAAACTACATATACATAACAACACAGTATTGTTTACAATAAAAGACAATCAGCATCGTCCCATTGGAAATGCTTAATTAAGAATTGGTTTTGATAAAATCTTTGTGGTTACGTCTGTCCTCGATGATCCGAGTCTTGATGCCTGATTTATATTTAAAATAGGTTTTGTTTTGTGTAATAGCCAGTGGAAGTTCATTATTTCAGCCAAGAATACTTCACAAGAGCCCCAGGTGCTCCCGCCTGGAGCCAGTGAGACTGTGGTATCCTGAAGGCAATGGGGAGGGGAAGGATATGGAGGAGAGGAGGGTGGAAAGTATCTGCTTATTCAGATCTGGTTACAAAACACGGCTAAAGCCATTTCAAGCAACGTTCAAATTCGGAATGGTGGTCTTACACCAGGGCGATACTGAGAGTATTGTCCACTCTGGAAAGTGCCGCAAATATACTATTTATTATTTTAAAAGTAATTAATTGTGAAATAACACAAATTAATCAAATCAAATTTATTTTCCCACGCCAGGATTCGATACTGCGACCTATGGATTGCGAGTCAAGAGCCTTTCCCCTCGACCACATTATATCTATAGATTTGTTTTTTCTGTGGCCAAAAGCAGTTTTAGCGAAAGAGATTAGTAAGAGATCATGGACATGGTTCACTTGATATTGACAAAGATTAATTACTAATTTATTTAGTCGATCCCACGAGCCTCAAATGAATAATAAATAAATAAAATACTAAATAAAACACAAACTGTTTTTTTTTTTATAAATTCAACAAAAAATATGTTTTAGTGGTCTGATTCGTGAAGGTGCCAGATTCGATTTCCAATTGACAAAGTGTATTATTTTACACAGTTATCCCGGACTTGAACAACGCCATATCCATATTTAATGTAAAAACGACCCAAAGGAAATCGGAATACTGGAAAAACTTCCAATTTACAATATTTCCTTCAAAAGAAAAGAATAAAAAAAAACCGGCTCTTGAATTTGGAAGTTGCTTTTATGATATCTTTTATTATTCCAAAGGTATATTTTTTTACATTTTTCGTTAATATGTATAAAATAAATACTGATTCACGCCTAACAAAATGTCTCCTGTAAGCGTCCTCCTTTTTTATTTCAATCACCATAGAGATTTCGCAATAATACGTTTGACGATCGAATAAAACGTAAGCCGACTCTTTCCAGTTTTATAGGCGCACTTAACATTTAGTGGCTGTTATTTTTTTCAGTCTAACGACCAAACTGGCTGTATGAAACCATCATGGTCGCTGAGATTTTATCGGGTCATTCCAATTAACTGGAAAATTACAAATTTAAATTAATTAATTTAAACCACACACGAATATAAATATACCAGCATATGCGTTGGATTCAATGGGTGCACAAAACTATTGTGAGATATATGTTAATCCAAACAAAATTAAACACATTTTGGTTTCAATGCACTAAAACATTTAAACTCATTTGCATTTTAAATCACCATATTTATATGTTGTGATTTTCTATTAACCGGTATAAAATAAGGATTTTGCATATTTTTAGCAAGCGTGAAGTGATTTTAATTACTAGGTGTGGTCATATTTGAGAGGTACAGTAAAAAGAACGATAGAATTTTCTATAACCCTGTGTGTATTTAGTGCTAAAGTTACGAAACTTCAGTGTCCTTTTTCATAAAAAATCAAGTTATTTCAACTACAACTGTTTTCAAGCATTTCATCTTCAGAAATGATCCACTCGAAAAATATGTGGTATTGGTAATTAAAATTATGATCTTTTTAACCTCCGGCGATGTCGTGCTCCTTAGTGTAGGACACTATTTATTGGATAACAAACACTCCTGCCATAGGTCATAGTGTAGGTATCGCAACGTTAGGTGACTTAGCAGGGGAGCCCGGTTTCATGGGGTGTGATCTATCTAGGTCTTGACAACGGATGCGTTTGCCTATCTACTGCGTACCGGGCCAGACCGAGAGAGACTAATTGATACATCTCCAGTCAGACTCTCTCGACAGGGAGGAATGGGTTCATACGTCCATCACTCCTGAACACTCTGAACCCCAGATTTTAACCCATACCTCATTAATTTTTTTTATTTTTTTTTTTTTATTTTGCAGAAACAAACAGTACATTATAACATAATGGAAAATATTTACAAAGTTATGGAATTAATACAATAATTGGTACCAATGACATGTCGCTGTTATATACTTATATTTTTGTGAGATAAATAATACATTATACCTAAATTAAGTTAGTAACTTATTGAAGGAGAGGGGTGTGTGAGAGTGTTTGTATGTGTGTAAATGCGCGTGTGAGGGTGTGGATGTGTGTGTTATGTGTGCGAATTCAGTGTGCTAAAAATGTTTTCCTTAAATAGAGGGAGGGAATCAAAAAATATATCGGTATTTGTGGTTTTTTTAATTGAGTTGAAACTTTGAAGGTTGCGGGAAATGGGGGAGTTGGCTGCAGCGTTCGTATTATACTGGTTGTGTAAAAAAGGTTGGTGTGGCGAGTTCTTTTAGATGGGATGTTAAAATTTATTTGGGATAGAAGTTCTGGGCAGTCTATTTCGTTATGTATAATTTTATGGAGAAATGTCACGTCAGCTAACGTTCGCCTGGATTTCAGGGATTGGAGAGTGCAGATGTAATTATTGTTGTATTTATAACCGAGATACTTAAAATTAATTGGGTGTATTTGGGATTCCAGACAGGCGATGCAAATTCCAGTGTACTTCTGACTAGTGAGGAGTAAAGCATTACTAGAGTATGTGGATTTCTAAATAATTTACTCAGACGTAGTACAAAACCCAACATTTTGTAAGATCTATCAGTGATCGAATCAATGTGCGTTTTAAATATAAGTTTACTATCTAAATAGACTCCAAGGTCCTTACATTCATTTTTTTAGATCACGGGTTCATCGCAGAGTGAATATGAAAAGTTAATTAGATGCTTGTTTCTAGTAAAGGACATAGTCTGGCATTTAGAAACATTGAGGTCTAAATAATTAGCTCTGCAATAGTTGCAGAGCCTATCTAAGTCACTTTGTAGCTCTTTACATTCCGATAGAGAGCGAACCGTTTTGTAAATTTTCCTATCATCTGCAAACAATAAAAACATTTGTTTCTCATATTTCTCATACCTATTTGTTTCTCACATCTCCCTCTCCTTCTTTTCCCTAAAATTATCCTCCACGTGGCATCCCCAACATAGGCTCGGATGGAAGAAAATAGCAGAAAAAAATGTTTAAAAAATCAGATAAATGTTTTCTTATCTTTTTTTAGATTTTCACGGCCAAAAGTATTTTCGTTATTTGTTTTTGGGGTGTTATGACATGTTGCGCTACCTCTTTATATAGCCAACGTTTCGGACTGCGTTGCAGTATTCATCATCGGGGAAGATGTGTCCGCTGTCCTAAACATTGGCTAAAGAAGTAGGTAGCGCAGCACGGCATAATACCCTAAAAACAAATAACGAAAATTTTCTTTTCTTTCTTATATTTAAAAAAAATATTTTGTTTTGGAGAAAATCGAAAATATGGTATATTTTGAGTTCTGTTACATTTTTAAAAATTGAAATTACTACATAATTATGACACCTAATTTTGCGTCACAGATAAAGTAAACATATTTGCAAGCGGCGAAACGACAAGGTAGAATAAAATTGTTTTCGATATTTGTTTTTGGGGTGTTATGCCGTGTTGCGCTACCTCCTTCTTTAGCCAACGTTTCGGACATCGTTGCAGTGTCCATCATCAGGGCAGATCCGGCAGATCCGGTAGATGCCGGATGCACATCTACCGGATCTGCCGGATCTGCCCTGCAACGATGTCCGAAACGTTGGCTAAAGAAGGAGGTAGCGCAACACGGCATAACACCCCAAAAACAAATAACGAAAATGCTTTTGGCCGTGAAAATCTTAAAACTTATCTAGAATAAAATTGAACTACTTTATTTCGTTGCCAAGCGAATAAAATATATTTTGGTATGCGAGGTGCATTTTTTAAGGTTCAAATTACCATAAATCGAGAAAAGTTCAGTGAGCTACTACCAAATCTACGGTGGATTCGCTGGCACACGACGACGGTTACAAATGTCAGAAATTAAGGTGGATTTCTTGGCATACTAAAGGTTAACAGAAAGTGGCGTAATTAATTCATAATTTAATTAATGCCAGTGTCTACCTTTCTTAAAATTCATTACGCTGAATAAATAGTTAACCCGTTTAATCACAGGAGACCATATTTGTCCCAACGCACATAGGTCTCATATAAAACCCTGTAACTCCCTTACTATCAAAGATAGAAATATGTTCTAATCGGTGTTAGAAAGGAAAAATACCACGCTTTATATTCCAATCTAAAAAATAGTCACCAAATAAGTAAAATGTACACTTTTATGTACACAAAGTTTTGAATCGCAAATTGAAAAAAAAAATTGAAACTTCGGGAATTTTTTATAAATTATTTTTACATAGAGCGACAAAAAGTGAGGTTACAATATGTGTTTGTTGTACATTTATCTAGTAAAATATGCATGTGGTTTTATTTTTTTTTTTATTATCAGTAACTTTAGTTAGAAAAAACGTAAGATGAGCCATTTTGAAAACTTTTTTTATGTTTGTATGCAAAATTTTTATAATAAAAAAAATATGTTTTTTTCGAATTCTATACTCTGAAAGCGTATTTTATCACCTTTCTAAAACCGTTTTTGGTTTTTAAATGTGCTTAGAAACATTAAAAATATTTGCATTTTATTGTAAAGCGAAAATATTTTGACCATCTGAAAAAAATGCCAAATTTTTTAATATGTTTTTATAACGTTTAATTTAAGCACATTCTGAGAATAAAATTTGAAAAGTATTTGTAATCGAGCCAAGATAAAAGACAACTAAAAATAATCTTATTGTTTTGTTCACTGGTGATTTCAGCTGAAATTTTATTTACCACCTTTTTATATCTAAAATATCTCAAAGATACGCAGTTCTGTGAAGGCATTGTGTCCGTAGAAGGTTCCATTATATGGGACAACAGAATTGGCCGAGCTATTAAAATATCGCGTTACCAAATATTTTTTTAACATTAACTATTTTCTGGGCAATCAATAAGCCCCGTGTCTCCCGAGAGAACTTTCGGAATAGAAATACAAAAGCCTGTAAGTAATACATCCAGAGAGTTATATACAAAAGGTTCTGCCATTTTTAGATAAAGGTGGGCGTATTCATTGTAGACATTTATTTAATGGAATTCAGTATCAGGTTCTTGTTTATTATCTGTATCTTGCGAAAATTAATTAATAAAGCAACTCGACAATATTTACAAATCTCCGCGGTTTGTTAAAGGTTAAACAGTTTTACAATAACGTTTTTTTAAAATAGGTAATTCACCCTAAAAAGAGTGCAATATAACATTTGTTTTGTGGCTTGCCACAAATACTAAATAAACGTATACATTTGCTTTAGCCCACTAAGGTGGTATTCTAGTCTAGAAGCCCGAATTTCGGGCGTTTTTTGAAGATCGATAAAAAACAATTAATTTTTTAAATATTGTAGCGCGCCGTTTTTACGCTTGCCACTACACCATCTCTTTCCCCCGTACAGCGCCATCCTGCTCACCCAAAACTAGGCGAACCAGGCTGCGCAGACGCCTTCTGCGCATTTCCTACTCTCGAGTCGCTACATAAACCACGCCCCGCAACAAGGAATGGCCTATATAAAGAGCTGCGAGCCCTAAATTAAACCAGTTCGTCTGTAGCTCGCTCTTGACTAGTACGCTCTCTTAGTTGCGCTTCGTCCTTTGGCACGACCCTCTAAGGAGTATTCTACTACCATAAGTAAAGCACCAACCAGACCCCGACTGCTGCCTTAGTTGCGCTTCGTCCTATGGTACGACCCTCTAAGCAGAACCACAGTCAGTTTTGTTGTTCCAAAAGACTAAACAGCAAGGTTCCCTCCGATCCCTTGCCCAGTTAATTATTATTATTGTGAATTGATACATTGTGACTATTTTTACTATATGTGATCTGTGAACTTACTTTAAATAAATAACATTTTACCAACAATTGTGTTAGAATATACATTTTTTTATAATTTATTTATTTATATTTTAAAATTTCACAAAAAATTTTAAAAAAACATATATACAGGGTGTTAAGGGACGTACTTGACTTACTTTAACCAGTGATTACTGACATTATTTGGAGTAAAAAATGTAAATGAAATTTTGGTCTCGGGTGACTTTTTTTGACCACTTTTTTTTTCAAAAAATTTTTCTTCAAAATCAAACAAAAAAAAAATTCTTCCGCATTTCGTCACTGGTCACTCAGCCGGGTGTCCGACAAACCCCTTACCCTTTCTGGTCATCTGAAAAATAAAAAAAATGTAAATTCTTTATCAGTACAAATGTCAATACAGTAGGAACAAAAAAAATTGGAAAAAAAATCTCGCAAAATGGCCGCTACTCAAAAAAGTAATGTTTTTCAGTTATTTTTGAAGTTTTCCGAATTTTTAAAAATATCTAAGTATTAAACATTTGAGTTTTTGTTGGTTCTTACCATAAAGGGATGTAAAGAAAATTATGAAAAATTTAAAGAAAATCGGAACTTGATATATCATGATAACCGTCTCGAGAAAAAGGAGTTTAAAGTTTTTGATCTATTTAGATTCTAGTTAGATTACGTATACCACGACACTAAAATGCGTGGTCAAGGGGTAAGGCTCTTGACTCGTAATCCGAAGGTCGCGGGATCGAATCCCGCGGTGGGCCAATTCATTTTTTTTTTATTAATTTGTGTTATTTCACAACTTAATCATTTAAAATAATATATTGTATATTTGCGGCACGTTACAGAGTGGAAGATCTTCTTAGTATCGCCCTGGTATAAGTACAACATTCGGATTTGAAACATTGCTTGAGTTTGGTTTTTAGTCATGTTTGGTGACCAGATCTGAATAGGCAGGTACTTTCCCACCTTCCTCCTCCCCATCTCCTTCCCCTCCCAACTACCTTCAGCCACATAGCATACCCCAATTAGGAATGCCATATTCTCACGGGCCCCAGACGGGAGCAGCTGGGACTCTTGTGAGGTATTTATCTAAAAAAAAACAAACATAGGATACAAAATACTTACTTACTTAATATGTGCTGAGGGTTGGGAGGGAGGATACATTGTGGAAGAGGCAATTAAAACCCTTTAACTCAGCGTGAATGAGGTCGGGTAATACCCACCGATTTGTAAAACACTAAATATTTCTTCTGTCCGATTCCTGGAACTCCGCTGACTCAGTAGCTGGAGGGGGTGGTGCGGAAGTGATTTTAAGCGACATTGACAGTGTTGCGCCAGCGGTTGAGTAAACTAAACGTGCCCAAATATAGAGCAGTTACGTAATACCCAACCTCATAGTCCGTGTAACTATTTTTGCTACATATAAGACATATGTAACTTTTTTACATGGTGTAACTATTTTGTGTTATTATATAAGACAGATTTATTATTTAATTTGGTGCACACAATTGATTTCAATTTCCCAAATTTTTAGATATTAAGTCATAGTTTTTAAATACCGTTGATTTGTGCTTAAAAAATACTACTTTGTTTTTCATAGAAATATAAATACTTTTATAAAAAAACTAGGTTATTTTTATCATATTACCTCATTCCCATAATGCTAATTAATATACTATGATAATAAATATTTTTCTAAAGTCATTTCAGTTATCAAAATCGACAATTCTATATTAGGGTATGTCATACCCACCTCACAGTTGGTGTAACAATTTTTCAGCTCATTCACGCCGGATTAAATCTCCCTGTAAAGGAGGATCACTGCTGAAACCGGTAGAGCAACGTCTTAAAAAGCGGTCTACAACAAATGTGCGTGTGTTTATTGAAATTATGGCAGGCCATAAAGTAAATACTTTTTTGGCGAGTATCTATGTCCAAATAAAACCGGTTTAATATTCTTCCGATGAAGGAAGGGCACCAATTCTGAAACCAGTAGAGCGATGGTTAGGTGGTCAAAAGTAAATGTATATGTATAGTATATTGAGGTCAATTCAATTTACATATTCATTATTTCGATAGCTATAATTTACCCAACCTTGGTTGTTGCTTTCCTAAGTTTCTATGAAAATACAAGACTGAGTTAAAAAAAATAAACATGCATTTAAAGGGTTTTCGAAAGCGTGGTAAATATGTTCCCTCCCTTTTCTGAAATTGTTACCCTTAACGAAAAGTATTTTTTATGGTTACATCTTGAGAATTACTCGAAAAAATATAAAATTTACTATCAATAAGGACAACTTTTACAGCGGTATACATAATAATACTTTATCAGCATTTCTATAATCGTTGATCAAGTCATCCAAAAGTAGTTAAACGATTCGCTGAACAAACGGTTTAAACATAAAAGCAAATGTTCATTTACGCCCGATTGGTTCGCAACTCCAAATCAAATCAGCGAATTTGTTATCTGAATCGACCACAAACACGCTCACGCGTGCTCACATGCTCATTAACTCTTGATAGATTCGCATCTTATCTTGTCAAAAATCGTTTGAGCAGACATCTGTCAGAGAATGTCGACTAGTCCCGCTCGGCAGGGTTGTTTTGTCCTCCCCTATTCTTAATATACTTGCATCAGGAGTTCATTTTCAGTATTCCTTCCACCAGCCACATAGGACGGTAAACAGATGACTTGATACGCTGAAGCAATTTATACCCAACTAGTTTGTCGTCTTTATTTTTCTCCTGGACAAAAGTGATAATGTTACCAACCAATAAAGATCAGACTAGCAAGACAGACGAGAAAAACTGAAAAAGGTTTTGCTAAAGACAGCAGCTGGTAGGGAACGCTCATAGAAGAGATCAAACCCCATTCTAAGATTTAATGTAGCGCCGTAATGAATTAACTAAAGTATCTTTGGTTGTGGTTTTCTATGCTAAAATCTATCACTATCTGGGTTTAATTGAGTCAATATTTTCGAAGTTTCAAGTAGTAAAAGAAACTTTTTTACATTAGCTCCACACAGGAGGACCCGAGGAAAATAAATCCCCCTTATGGCTTATGTCTCAAGTATAGGGATGCTGCTTGAGAGGTCTCAATAGGAAAGGAAAGAGTGGAATTTCTCGGAAGGAAAAGGATATTAGGGGTGGACCAGAATCTGGGGGTCAGTGTGTCCAGGAGTGACGGACGTACGAATCTATCCCTCCAAATGCGGTGTAAGTCGATTTTCCGATAGAGTACTGCTGGAGAGGTTAAAAGGTCTCTCTTAACCAATTTTGTCAATTAAGTCACTAAACGTAGCGAACCACTTGAAATGACCAGTGGCAGAGGTTTTGGTTAACAAATAAATGGTTCCCCGGGCGGTGGTAACCATACCCGCCTCGCAAATTGATAAAATATATAATGAATGTAATATGTTCAACGTCAGAAATCCTTGCCATTTCTTTCATAATCCAATGTTTCAAATAGTAATAAAAATACTCCACCCCGTAAAGATATAAATCAAAATGATTTAAACCCGTCAACGTTTCGAAAACGATACGCTCAAACTTCTGCATGTCAAAACTTTACATGAAACTCGATAGATGGCCAATATTTCCCGTATCGGAAATAATATTGATCTTATCAAAATACCGCCAGTAAGTGTGTCATATTTCTATTTCACGCCTCCCTTAGCCGTGATTTACACCCTCGGGCAAACATTCCCCTAGTACGTACCCGAGTTCTCCACCCAATACTACCCATATTACATGAGACGTCGTTCACTGAACTGGTTCAGTGGACTCTAGCCGTAGGTTTGATTGAATGTACCTATAACTGTTCTTGCAACATAATTATGATTCGTCTTCCGATTTTATGACACACATCCATTTTCCCTATTACAAATTACAGTTTGATTTTCAGTTTCAAAATGTTAGCAATTTGATTTAATGGTTTTGAGAGCTGGTAACACATCGAAGCCAATTCACTAAAATAATATTACTACATTATCATCATTAGTATTTGCTAGATGAAGGCCTATCTGAACTGCATCCATTTTTCTATACTTTACGCTTCGTATGTGCTGCCACTTATTTCTGACTAACCTATTAAATGTCAACATATGTTGACTTAGCAGGGGTGCCCAGGTTCATGGATTGAAGTTAGTTAAGGTCTTGACGGGTCGGACCGGGAGATCCAATGACAGTCTTCTGTCGGACTTGGACAAGATTACCAGTGATTAATATCATATTCGTGAAAAAAACTGCTGCAAAACTGAAATACACTCACTATGAAATACACTCACTTTTCAAACTACACGCGCGCCACCTATTGCAATTTTTTTAATAAAAATTTCGTAATGCCAGAGCTCACCAGCATATGTAAAAACCTTCACTTGCGGGCGCACAAAAACTCACCAAGGCTTCATTGCAATCGGATGGGTAGTGTAGGAAATAATTTCATAACGATAGAGCTCAATATTATGTACAGAAACTCCTTCAAAGAAAAATCTCCAAAGTTTCTTCCCAATCGGATGAATGGTTTAGGAACGCATAAGGAACAAACAAAGAAACATTCATTCTTATATATTACTCGCAGACCCGGACACACATTGCTGTGGTTAACGACACCCAACGCATCGCCATTACCCAACCTTTGTAAGCAACTCTATCTGTTAAATCAAATTGACACTTGCCGGCCTGATGCCTGTTGCCCGCTGCCTGCTGGCCGCTGCTTGCTGCCCGCTTGCCAGCCTGTTCCCCTTTTTTCATATATTTCAACCAATTTACACAAAACCTTGAAAAATTATATACCTAAAACCTTCCTCATCTATTGGTGAAAACCACATGAAAATCCGTTGCGTAGTTCAATAAATCTAAGCGCACAGACAGTGGGAGCGACTTCATTTTATACTATGTAAAGAAGATTACTGTAACATTACATCAAATTACTAATTATTTATTTATTCACGAATTACGAAAACAAGACCCGTTAACAAGGCATTTGTATATATACAGGTAAACATTCCGTTTATCAAAGTGGGATAAAACATGTATCAGGGAAGTTTACCTTATATCTATTCAAATTATAATCCGTAAACAGATTTTGATATTTGGTCGTTGTATGGTTTTTGACATTTGATTTTATACGCGTTACAAGAACTCAAGCACAGAACAACACATTAACAGCACTAATTAATTAATTATTAATAATAGTGTATTATAACATCGCTTATAGAAAGTGTATACAAATCTCCTCGTCTGCTGTCAGTCATCGTCGTAATTTGGGTGTTTTGCAAAATGTCCACGGAAATGGTTGTTACTAGGAATGAATAATGGACGACATGTTCCGCGAAGCCTAAATATGTTTTAGCAGTGAAAGATATACACTGTACTCGAATTAGCAGTTAACCGTGAAACCTGGTGCAATATTCCAACGAATTCTTGATTTGGGGCTGGTAATTAGTTCGTTTGTTTTCTTAAGGCCCGGCTTCCCGCAAATCTATAATTTATTAAATATTTTCCTTAAACACTTTAAGTTTTAAAGTTCTTAAAAAAATATATGTTATTCTTGAAGATAATCGGAAATTATATAAAATTCCCTCGGTAGAAAAAAATTGCAAAGTATGCGCCGAAAATTATTATAAACACGTTTTTATCATTGAAATAAAACAATAACTTAGTTTGTAACCACGATTTAATTTTGTATATACCGACCGGTTTCGCTTTACACACGCGTCTTCCGGGTATAAAATTAAACTGATCAAAAATATACATTGTACGTTTTGATCAGTTCGACTGCTACAACACGGGCATGTGATGGTGGTCGAAAAATCCCCAATTCATGTAATAAACAATTCAATAAATAAAGAAAACTTTAAAAAAAAGTTATTATACAAGTTTTATGGATGAAAAAATTCGGTGTTTCTTTAAATGCTATTTTAGATATTCCCCACGAGATTTTTGATCTATTTTAAACGAGTCGTGTTTTATAAAACACTTTCACAATTTTCGCTTAAATATTAACGTTTTCAATATTAGCGCGCTCCCTCTAAGATTCGTATTTACATATCTCTCCTTTTTCATCTTTCTGGTCGGGTACTACCGGGCTTTAAAGCATTAGTAAATACAAAGTACGATCACACTTCCTTGCAGATATTTGTAAGCGTTGACAGAACTGTGGGATAGAAATGAAACTTAACCTAAGGGGCTTCGCTAGTAATTTGTCCGATGACTGCTGTTTTATTAATGTATTATCATGACTTTATTCGACTCTCCGCGAAGTGGTCATAAAATGGGGTCCCATAAATTAAAGTAAGAAACCAAAGATAATAATTGTTTTGTTTGCAATAAATAAGACATTAAAAATTACGATCACAATCTGTCTAATGTTCGGAATGTGCAAAATGTACCTATGAAGTTAAATTTGACCGCCTTCATTATCGGGGGTAAGGCTCTTGGCTATGAATCCAGAGGACGAGGATTCGAATCCCGACGTGCGGGAGTAATTGAAATAAAATCATGTATGGTTCATAGTGCTTTCACACAAACGATGGATTGAATTCCGTAAGTCTAAACTTAAACTTTAGGTGTTATTTGATTAATTTGTTTGTTTGATAAATTTGTAATATGTTGCATTAATGTTTATTTGGTTCATTTTTAATATGTTAAAAAGATTTTAAAAGTTTTTTTTTCTATTTAATTTATCACTGAGCGTAACCGCTTTCAGCCTATTCAGGCTGTCTTCTGACTGGTACAATTGGTACAGTACAAACAATGCACTAGTAATGGGGTTTAACAGGGGTATTATATAAGGATTTTATTAAATTTATACGGATTTTCCCATATTTGAATTCCACCAAGAATTGTCGGTATTAAAAATATACATAATTAAATGTATTGTTTCACAATTAACACATTTAAAAATCGAATATAATGTATATCTGCAGTACGTTCGAATTGTAGTCGAAGATGCTCTCAGTATCGCGCTCGAGAAAGAACACAATTTAGAACTTAAACGACGCGTAAAATGACTTTAACCGTGTTTGCTAATCATAATTGAAGAGCCAGAAACTTTCCCACCTTTATTTTTTACGCAACCTTCCCCTCCCCATCCACGTTCCGCTTCGCAACATACCCCAGTAAGGGACGCCATAGTCTCATTGACTCCAGACGGTTGGGGAAGTTGACCTCTTTTGTGAAATTCACATAAAAATTTAAAAAAAAACAATGTAGGCAATTCACACGCGGTAGAAGTGAAACATTCAGAAAACTAAAATAGACAAGAGTGGGAAGGCTACGAAGCACCGCTCAAAGAGGAGACCGATTATACTATCTCATTCTCTTGCAGGCTAAATCCTATAGATGTATGTTTGTCTCTTTTTAGTGTCGCCATTTTTCGTTTCATCGAGTTTCAAATCACATTAGCGCTAAAGAAGTTTTCACTTAAAAACTTGTACGACTCATATCTGCAAAAATTAATTTCATTTTTTTTGACATGTTAAATCTATCGACGGAAAATTCTATCAAGATGTATAATTTATATGCTTTATAGTTTTTTCTTTAGCACAACATTCCAGCAGCAATTTTTCAATAAATATGATATTAATGTATTAAAATCGTTGCTGAGAAGTGACCCAATTACTACCCCGGAAGCAGGGATGCTGGCCCCCGGCACGCGATATCACTATAAAGCATGCAACGCCGGATAAATGGCTCCGATAGCGGCGCTACAGACCCCTGCTGATAAAAAAATCCACTTATTTGTCAGCAAACACAATTAATAACATTTAACGTGACCCCGAGTCTGCAAATTGCAGCCCAACCAACTTTTAAATACAGGTTTAATATTTCCGAGATTCCACATAATTTATTCGTTTACAAGCAAATTTTAAAATTTCAAACGAAATTTTCAATTTTCTCTTTCAGGTACACATAACTGACCGAATTCTTATAACTTCGCAGTTTTTTGCTGCTCGACCCTGTGGGCGGCTATTGGTTCGGCTTCACCCAGTTTGAGACCATTTTATAATTCCAAAAATAAGCGGTTCCTTGGATCCACTGGGATCCAGTGACATCTAGTCCCGGGGTCAAAGTAACCGTGACAGGCAATCACGTCGTATATAATATATTTTTATTTTATTTTTTTATTTTTATTTATTTATTTCTATGTATTACAGTATTTACCTATTAATTAACATTTTTACATAATAGATAAATTTTGAAAACATTTTTACATAATATATTTTACAATTTTATTATGTAGGGTGTATGGTAGGTTTGCGAAGGTGAAACTATGGATAGGTATTGTATGTTTCGTGAACACCTCACTAGGAGAACCTGTGCTGAGGTGTTTACGTGTTTATTTATGATTATGTGTGACAAGTATTAATGTGTTGTAGTAGAAAGTTTTATATTTATTTTATTTAATGGTTTTTGTACATTGGTTATTAATAAGTTAATTTTTATGTTTGGTTTGGAGTAAATAGGTTTTGGAAAAATAGTGTTCCTTTAGCTTTTATCCAGACTGTGATTTGTTTTTTTAGTTTATTTGTTGGTGAATAATCAGCAGATTGTTTCAAAGAAGGTGGCATGCTGTTATATAGTTTGATAGAATAGTAGTTTAAGGATCTTTGTCCGTGGGTCGTGTGCTTTAGCGGGATGTTGAGTGTTAGGTTTGCTGAGGACCGGCTTGTTAATGAGGACTGAGAAAGTAAAGGGATATGAAGTTTGAATTTGAAAAGGTGAAGAATAGACGATTTAGCGTAGAGTTGTCTGATTGACAAAACGTCAAGCATCTTGTAAATTTTTTCAGAGTCTGTATCATATGCTACTTGAATTGTCTGTATCATATGCTACTTGCATTATATAGACGCATGGTATTATTATTCACAGCTGCCAGTTAAAATATTAATCATATCATCGCCAATCTTTCCATATCAGGAGAGATACACGAAATTACAAATGCGTGGTACTTACGCCTGCCAGGGGATGCTAATTGGATGCTAATAAGTTTGGCATTGCTTTAATACGGTTTCATTACAAAAGTAAAATTGTATACAAACTGCATGTACGAATACGGTTTTTCGTAAGGCGCGGCGTCAGAGTTGCATTCTTAGCCGGATTCTTAAATTTCAACCGTACAATCTCTAGCCTATTAATACTGTATGATTTAGTGCAATTTATTACCGTTTTTATTGTTTTATTTTTTTTAGAGAATTTTATTCATTGGTATGAGCTAGTTATGTTAAACTATAGGTAATAATATTTGGATGATTTGTACAGCGTTGTTTTTGTGAAAAATCACCACAAGGGACACATATTTTATATATTTCTGTAATGCTCTATCGTACTACCTGCTCTCTAGTTCACTAACTATTTATTACAGCCCAGTTAAGGAAATAAATACCTTTCCTGGTGCATTTTGATGCAATGCAATTTAATTACCTAATAATGACTCTCTGAGGTATATCAGACCGGCTCAAGAATCGGGGCTCCATAGAAACCCGAGGGTACTGGGCTTCAGATTATTTAAAAGTGACCTGCTGCTAACCTTGTACAAATTGTAAGTACGCCCTACTAATAATTTAAAGAACAACTCTGCGCTGAAGACGCACTGTACTTGATAAACCTAATTGATTCTCTGCGAAGGAGGGGGGTCCGTCTGATTAACAATCCTTTGATAACAGACAAATTGCCATATCTAATGCACAGACGCAATGTAGGCATGCTGCGTCTATTCTACTGGTATTTAATGGAGCCAGCTCTAAGGAGCTAGCAGCATTGATCTCTGGTACATGTGCGTGAAACTCAACGGACACGAGCGAAACACCCGTTCACAGTTGATATAGGCTTCATTAGAACGTGTCGTTCCTTCGACTCGTTTTTGTGTAAATCGACTCGTACGTTAGGGTGGGTCACGACTGTATGGAAAAAAAATTATCTTATTTTGATTTGTCTAAAAGTGATTAAAGGGTGTTAAATGGAGATATAAATAATTATACACGTAATTTTTTAAATTATATTTGGATATCATCTTCTTCCTCCGGATTGAATTTGAAATTTCACATAATAGATATAAAATCTTGTTTTAAAAGTGTTATAATTTTATTAAAATACGAAATACAGGGAATATTTAGATTCATTTATTAAAAAAATATATGAATATAATTCAAATTATCTCAATGCAGTGTATTCAAATTGCAGCAAAATCCTTCTTACTCTCAAACTTCGGCATTATTTTGTGAGAATCAATTAATTAATAATTTAAGTATCAATTTTGAGACTGTTTGTAAATGATTTCGAAAAAATAAGCTATATTTTCTATAGCAGATTACAAAAAATATGGTTTAAAGGATTCATAATAACTTTTATATACACTAGAAATAACCCCTTAAAATGAAAATTTCCAAAACTTTGAGTGAATCCGGAGGAAGAAGATCGTTATCAGAAATTCTAAAAATTTTAAACACGTCGTTTTGAACCCATTTGGCACCCTTTTATCACTCTTATAAATAAAAAAATAACTATTTTTAAATGAACCACCGTATCGTAGATGGAACGATCTATCGGCATCTGTTTTTCTTCCTGCATATAATCCAGATCTCTTCAAGACCCGCATTCATAAATCCCTTCCTACAGCCCCTCCCTTAACCTCGCTACGCTGCTCAACCGAGTGGCGACATAGTTCATCTACCTTCACGCTATACATACAGGGGCGAAATACGTGAAAAAAAATATATACATAAAAAGAGAGTAAAAGATGCGATTTTTATGCAAAAAATGCTGGACTCTGTTTCCAATCTGATCGTGGTTGTAAAATGGTCTATCCGGATAGGTCATTTTCATACATTCAATATTCACCCAGAATATCCAACTGTAAAAATTAAACAACAGACGAGTGAGACGACATAATATGCATAATGTATATGCTTCACAATCATTTGTATGTAGAAGCATAAGTGTACGCTTATCCCAACGCACATAACTCATCCCACAAAAATAATTAAAAATATGAAATGTTCAATGGTTATCTGTTTGAGAAGAGAACTGCCTCTTTGGCCCGTAAAGTAACATCATTTTATTTTAAAAAATCGTATTTTTTTTGTTGTTTAAGGCAATTCACCCTAAAAAAATGCTATGTGGAAAAATCATAGTTCACACAGTTCGTATTATTTCATCACTCTACACACGGCTTAATTCAAGGCGACCCTTAGCGCTACAGAATTCAAGAATGAACGCATGAGAATCGTGGATGAATTAGTTTCCACGTACACTTACCCACCGCGTACACTTACCCAACACGCACACTTACCTATTGCGCACATTTAACTATCGCGAACCGTGCCAACCGTGTAAACTTACCGCCTACACGTACATTAACCCACTGTGCACACAAAATTACCGCGTACTCTTGGGGCCATTCATTTATCACGTAAGACGAATTTTGCTGGTTTTCGACCCCCTCCCCCTCTATTATAAGAAAAAATAAGAATAGGCCTACCCCCTCCCCCCTGTTTAATATTATTACGTAAGAATCTAAAGGAAAAAAAATGAATACACTTTGGTTTGTTTTAATGTTCGGGTCCGTTGCCATGGAAATGGAAATCGTTTACCTATACGCAGCCGAGTGAACCTCGGCACTCGCGCGGTTGCCCGCGCTTTTTTCAAAGTATAATTTTAACTTTGCGCATTTTTGTGATCTTACGTAAGAACTATCGAGACTCCCTCCCACCCACCTGTAAGAAAAAATAAGACATGGTCGATGCCCCACCCCCCCCCCCCTAAATCGTCTTACGTAATAAATGAATGGCCCTTTACTGACCACGTAAACTTACGTACTGCGCACACATAATTTCCACCTAATCATAACCACCGCCTAAATCTGTGCGCTGCGTACTTCGCAACTCTACTAATAAACCAACATCTTCAGCACGAAAGGTGTTCTCTGAGAGCATCCATCATTCCGGAGCGAATCAGTATGTTTAATTTAGATTCCCCCGTAGTGTCTTCCAATTGACATATATATTTAAATCGGGCTCAAACAGAACTTCCGCTAATTGCAGTTGCGTGAAGGGCTGCTGACACCGCCGGCTGCCCGGCGTTATTAGTGTAACCGGATATTAAACTGTAGAATACACGGAAAGGGAATTCCCCGTACAACGGATGGTGAAACCATACTCCATACCATAACCCCCTCCCCTCTTTCCGATTGCCAAACAAACACACCATCCGTACACACACGAATTATTCATATATAGACTTTTTGATGAGTCTTGGTACTTATAAAGGTTGTTAATCACACACCAGTTTCGCTTGAGAGTTTACGCTGTTTTTGTAGAGGTTAATAGAGGAGTTTTTAGAATTCCCGGAAGCAATTGCAATTTTATAATAGAATTAACTGCAGTGCGTTGCCCTGGCTTTACGCAAAGTTTTTACACCGTAATTTTCCTATTATTTTAAACGTCAAGTGTGCAAAATTACATCACATCAAAATTCTTCCAAAAAGGGGTGGGGAAAGGCGATGGGTGCAGTTTTTCGAAATCTCACGTAGACAGTGTCCTTTCTTTTGTTTTGACATTCATGTGTGCAAAATTTCATCAATCTCGGAATAAATCAGGACTCTAGAATTGTAAATAAAAATAAATCCGAGCAACGCGACACTCTTTATAAAAAAATACTGATTTCGTGTGTCCTGCATATCTCTGGTTCAATGAACTCAAATTCGCTTTGAATTTAGGTTTCATTTTTTAAATTTGATTCAGATTCAGACAAGCCACGAAGAAAACTATATTTTTTAAGCAATTTATTTTAATTCTATTTATCAAAATTGGAATTATTCTGTCCCCTGAACTTTCACGAGTGTTCGCTAATAGAACTGGATTGCTGTAAACGTAACCTATATTTTTTTAAGTTAATGCCTTGGTGTCACAAATTCATCACAAGAATTCAAATATTTCTGATGATATTTTCTAAGTAGGTATCCAAAAAAGCTCTTAGGTAAAAAGAATTTTCTGGAATTCGTTATGAAGATCATTGCGAATGGAAATAAAACTTCATGATTTGGAATTCTATTGAATAAATTGCATTTTTATGATATTTTCAGATGACGCGATTCTGCCATTCCAGCGGTTAAATTTATGAGTGCTTTTGTATAAAATGTGAAAGGTGTGAGAAAAATTTGAATTTAAAATTTTTGCAGCGAAATTTCAAACATGATAAAGATTCAAGATGAAATACCTTGCACAGATTCATCAGTATTCCAAAGAAAAAAAGTCGAGAGATGATATTACTAATACAAATTGGACGTGAAATTAGAAGCAGATCAGTATTATAATATTTTTTTAAATCATCGAAATACGTAATAAATCTTTATTAAAAAAATACTTAATTAGAAAATCACTTTATTGAGTAACGATATAAACAAATTATTAAATAGCAACTGGTTTCGGTTCATCCTGAACCCCCCTCGGGTAAGTACATGCGGAGAGGTTCGTCCGCATCCTGGCGGCGGATGAGTCTGCCCAGTGTCTGGTGAGACCTTTTGACATCTCCAGAAGAACTCTTTCGACCAATAGCCTTGCACCGCAATGGGAGGGATAGTTTCATACGTCCGTCACTTCCAGACACATCGCCTTCCAGTTTCCTACCCTCCCCTTTTACATTTTTACTTCCCAGAACTTCCTCTCTTCATTTTCTTAAAAATACCGTCCTCCTAGCATCACAACAGATATACAACCATTTATCGTACATTAATGGTTCTTTATCAGTTTTTTTTTTTTTATATTTGTCCTTTCATATAATATTCATATTTCTATGCATATAATGTTTAATACCATCATTGTTCCATTTACAAAAAAAAAACTTAATTATAAATAAGTTCTGATATGTAATTATAATTACGTGTGACAACTACTCTATCTTCTAAAGGCTATATATAGATATGAACAAAGATTCTATTAAAATACTAAAAACCTAGAATAATAATTTAGCCGTGGATTTTAATTCAGGAACAAACTGTGAATCGTTCACGAATAAAGATTGTTTATCAATTTCTTGGCGTAAAAACGCTGAAACAATATTAATTTGCAGTTCTCAATTAGAGTGCCTCCAATTTCATTAAACTACAGCACCTGGCGTAGATATTCATACCATTCCAATTACACCTAAATCAAATTACCAAAACGATGTAGGCACTTCTAGAATTAACCACTAAAATTATTTATTTGCTTTTTGTTAGAGTTGGACGAACAAGAGGGGGTCTAGCACTTTCTAGCGAAATCGATAACTTTACAAATATGATCGACAGACGTAACTACCGATAATGTTATACCGTTGTCACGAGAACCAACTCACTGTTTTTTTATTTATTTATTTATTAACGCCGATTATAGCGGCTTTTACAAAAGAATTACAAATATTTTACATATGAATACAGAATATACATAGATAAAGAAAAAAGAAAAATATAAATATAAAATTCATAAAGGAGAACAATAAAAATTGTAGAATCACATAAAAAAGTACAAAGAGTAGGTTATTATAAATACAAAACAACATATTATATATCCCGGATATTATGTATTAGGAAATTAATACTTTTAATCTGTATTTGATTATAGTCAAACTGAGAAGCGCTGACAGACAGTTTTAATTAAGTAGTGTTTGTATGAGGTTAGACTAGCAATGTTTATAGATTCATCCAAAACATATTTATTTCCAAGTACATGCAGGCGATTCATTATGGAATTGAGTTCAGCGTTAGATCCTGTATTGTTGCAATGATAAGGTAATTTGAAACGAACTGATCGACTAGGTACATGGAAACTTATTAGCGAAAGAAGTTCAGGGGAGTTCAACAGGTTGGTAACGATTTTAAATAAATAAAATAGGTCTGAACAAATTCTTCTTTCTTTTAATGTATCGAGTCCCAATAATTGTAACAGAGAGGGATAATTAATGTTTGTAGCAAGACCGATGTTAACAGGGAATAGATAAGAAATCAATATACGATGGCAACACAGGCGGATCGATCTATGGTTTTACATAAGTACGTAAATGTCAAACGGCTTGGTAAAAATTAAAAGTGCTAATAAATTGACAATTTCGAATTGTAATAACAACTCATACATTAGCGCTTCGCGTGTACTTTTTTAGACTAACTGGAATTTAATAAGTTAACGAGGTTTTTAGTCATTGTTCAACAACTTTCGTTTCTTCAAGTCGAGCGGAATAAATTGTTGGCGTTTTAGATTAATTATTTAAATCTATACGATTTCTTTCAAATCTAAGAGCTTCGTTAGTTTGCAATCTTTCATTAATAAGCCAGTTATTTTGCATAATGAATGTTTGTATATTGACAGCTTTTCTGACACTCAAGAAAGGCAACCGTAAAATTTGTCAATCGTCAGTGGAAATATTTCTTATCAACTTTGACAAAGGACCAAAAATGACGGATTTAGTCAGTATGGTATTTGTGAAGGGTTTTTTCGATCGTCTGTGCTAGACCTCCAGAAAAGGACATCTATTTATAGGCTTTAATTTAATGATAAGTAATTAAGAATAGAATATTTACTTATTTATTTGTTTCATTGTTGTAGTCGAAAGAGATAAGCAAAAAAATAATCTTTTTAAAAATAGCACGAGATGATAAGATAATAGTTGACAATGATTTTAATTAGTTATTTGTTTTTTTCGATATAATAAGAGATAAACAAAGAATTATTTATAAATAGCACGATTAGCTTTTTGTTTGTTTATTATAATACTAGCTGGTCCCGGCATGCGTTGCTATGCCATTTAATAAATAAATTGTTTCTCCCTGAGTGTCCTTTCCCATTCGTCCCGTTTCCCTTCCGCCTCCCCTTCTTCCCCTGCGTCCTCTTCCCCTCTCGCATTCCCACTCCGTCACCTCCACCTTCCCTCTCCCCACTCCACTCCCCCCCCCTTCCCCGGTCCGGCGAACCCCCCTCCTGAGTTCCCCTCCCCCCTCCCAGGACCCCCTCCTCCCTCCTGCGTTTTCCTACCACCTTCCCCGCCTTCCCTCTTCCCTTTCCCGCTCCCTCGTCCCGCCAACCCTCTACCCGCGTTCCATATATTCAATCCCAGTACATTCAGTTTTTAAACAGCCCGCGTGCCACCTTTTACAATTTTTATTCAAATTTCCATTTTCTAATTAAATTTGGTACCTAACATAGGTACCTATTTAAAATATCTGAAATTCTTGATTCGATTCAAAATATTAGGGGAGTACCTACTTTAAATAAATTTTTCAACTTTTCAAAAATAGAATCCTGATTGAACAATCATTCATTGTTTTGCAAAATGTCATTCTCTAACACGCGAACTGTCAAACGTGCGATCTTTTCTGTTATTATTTAATTTTCTGCGCAATTTTCTAAATTTTTCCACCTCGAACCATCCTCGAACTTCAAGGAATATTCTAAAAAAAGAATTAGCGAAATCGGTTCAGCCGCTCTCGAGATTTGCGCTTACCAACAAATTTAGCGATTCATTTTTAAATTATAGATGTATTATATAAAAACTTTTAAAAATAGAGCGATGTGGTAATAATTACCGATGAATATTATAAAATTATTTTTCTCCTTTGTTAAATAGTGATGATAATGTAAACGAAGATTTTATTTGAAGATTAATATATAAACATACCACGGATTACAATACCTATACTTACAATATACAACAGCTCACCTGTAAATCTATGTGCGCTCCGCGTTCGAATTCTGTGCAGATTCGAGCGGTCCGTTTGACAAATTCTTCTATTTTAACCAATGGCTTGCAATTTTTAGAGTTTAGAGCACACGCGTTGGGTGGGAATGCCATCCCTTTTCTACGATTATTTCTATGCTACGAGGAACCATTGTCGTTGATTCTTTCGGCACCGGTGCACCGGGAAACATGCCAAACGCCCACCCAACAATTGTATAAAGTTTACATTTATCACATGAAAACGGATCATTTCTACAACTCATTTCCATACGATTTGCCGGCCACTGTGATCACTTCTTCCTGTTCGCAAAAATACCCTCCACGCAGCATCCCCAAAGATGACATAGGCCCTGAGAGAAATTATTTTCTCTCCTGTAAGGACTTTATATTAAAAAAAACTTATTTGTATAATTTATCGAATCATCTTCAGAAAAATATAAAATACTTACTCTGGCATACCATAAAATATTTGCATTCCAATCTGACTTGATTTGAAATTTAAAATTGCAATTTGCAAAAGATGCAAAAGATTTGGGAATCAGTGGTGGCTCGCGACTTTTGGGTGTGCTAGAGTGCTGATATTTAAAAAAATGGTATTACCCATGCTGGTAGCCGAATAAATTTTTTTTTTTCGAAAATTGATTTCTTGTGTAGCAACCACGCATTGTTGCTACGTCACGTATTGGATTACGTCCGAAACGATCGATATGTGGCGAGTCAACTTAACTACCTGCGCTGTGAGAAGTACTTACTTGAGAAGTACTTACTTAAGAATTCAAATTAAAGCAATTCAAATTCCAATTCTTTTGAACAGCAAGCTGAAACAAATGGTACCTATTCTTATTTTATTTTTCAGTCTGTCACACTCCATATGTTGTTAACATTGTGAAAATTTTAATGGCACATATAAAAAAACTATCAACCGATGATTCTAGAGTTTTCTTTTAACTGTGTTTACGTAGCACGTACACATTGCTACATTGGTGACACCGACGTTCACATTAGTGACCACGAAGTTTACATTTGTGAATCCGACAGTGAGCACGACGCGTGCAAGTACGTCTACCGCGAGCACGTCGCGCACGAAATAAACTCGGGAATTTCGCCCATAAACCGAACTTAAGCCATAAACTCTTCGGTGATAAATTTCGCGCACCAATCATCATCATGTCTCTTGTGAGCGGAACATCTGAGGACAGCCAGCAACCAAGTAACCAGCAACCCAACATCAGGAATCCACCGCCTGAGGTCAACCGAGTGGCAGTACGCATTCCGCCTTTTTGCCCTACTGACCCAGAATTATGGTTCGCTATGGTGGAGCGCAGCTTCGAGGCAGCAGGAGTGACCGTGGATGCCACAAAATTTGGTTTCATTCTCGGAGCCTTGGAGCCCGCCCACGCCCAAGAAGTCCGGGACATAATTGTGAAGCCCCCTGAGGTCGGTGCATATGCACTATTAAAATATGAACTAACCAGACGCCTCAGCTCCACGCAGGAGCAGAAGATAAGGAGACTTCTGGAACATGAAGAAATCGGAGACCGTAAACCCTCCCAATTCTTGAGACACCTGCGCACCCTCGCCGGCAGCGCTGTGCCCGATGAGGTTTTGAGAACCCTATGGATGGGTCGTCTTCCTAGAAGTATGCAGGTGGTTCTGGCTACGCAGCAAGACACTCCGCTTGACAAGGTGGCCAGCTTGGCCGACGCCATAGCAGACTATGCTGGTAGACCGGCAGTTAACTCAGTGGCTGTTCCATCGTCCGAAGATTCATTGGTTACACAGATGGCGCGGTTGATGCAGCCTCTCCAACAAGAGCTCGCTACCTTGAGGCGCGAAGTTTCGACACTACGCTCTGGCCAGCATGGGAGGAGCGCCACCCCGCATCGTTGGAGCAATCGTTCCCGCAGTCGGTCCAGAGGTCGTCAGCCCGAGGGAACATGCTGGTACCACTGGAAGTATGGGACGAAGGCAAGCAAGTGCACCAAACCCTGCAACTTCCAGCAGGAAAACGCGCGGGGCCCAAACTGATGGCGACCAGCACTAGCCCCAACCAAGTCAATCGCCTTTTTGTTACCGACAGGGTAACCCGTACCCAATTTCTTATAGACACCGGCGCAGATCTCTGCGTTTTCCCACGACGCCTTGTCCAGGGACGCCCCACTAAAGCGACATACGAACTGGCAGCAGCAAATGGCAGCACAATCGCTACTTATGGCAGCCTAACGCTCAACCTGGATCTGGGATTGCGACGCGACTTTACTTGGAGCTTCATCATTGCAGACGTCTCCAGGCCAATCATCGGGGCAGACTTTCTCGCCAAGTACGAGCTACTGGTGGATGTCCGAAATAAACGGCTGCTGGACCAGGTGACGAATTTGACCATCACGGGAAAACGAAGCGACAACAAGATCGCTTCCATTAAGACGGTCACAGGAACGTCCCCGTATCATAAGCTTCTTCAACAGTTTCCTGACATCACTCGCCCTGACGGCGCCAGGAGGGAAGTTCGTCACGCAACACTGCACCATATTAACACCACGCCAGGACCTCCAACAGTCGAACGCCCACGACGCCTTGCTCCTGACAAGTTAAAACGCGCCAAGAAGGAGTTCGAGGCCATGGTCCGTCTCGGAATCGCTCGACCTTCCGAGAGCTCTTGGGCATCTCCCTTGCACATGGTACCCAAGAAGGACAACCAGTGGAGACCATGTGGCGATTATAGAAGATTGAACGCCAGAACTATTCCGGACAGATACCCCGTACGCCACATCCAAGATTTTGCACAGGCACTGAGCGGCACCAAGATCTTCTCAACGATTGATCTGGTGCGGGCATATAATCAAATCCCTGTTGCTCCCGAGGACAATCCGAAAACAGCAATCACTACGCCATTCGGACTCTTCGAATTTCCGGTGATGTCTTTCGGCCTCCGCAACGCAGCCCAGACCTTCCAACGCTTCATGGACGAGGTTACCAGAGGCTTAGATTTCTGTTACGCCTACATAGACGACATCCTTATTGCCTCAACGTCAGAGGAAGAGCACCTAGCCCACCTCAAGATATTATTCCAGCGCCTGCAGGAATATGGTGTTGTCATCAACACCGCCAAATGCCATTTCGGCCTGACTAAAGTCAAATTCCTAGGATACCTGGTGTCCGACGCTGGCACTTCACCCCTCCCAGATCGAGTGGAGGCCATCAACAACTACAGCCAACCAGCTTCCATCAAGGATCTCCGCCGTTTCCTGGGAGCAATAAATTTTTACAGAAGATTCATTCCCAACGCCGCGAGGACACAAGCTCCACTCAATGACCTCCTAAAAGGGAACCAAAAAGGCAAACAACTCGTGTCTTGGACTGCCGAAACAGTAGAAGCTTTCAGCAAGTGCAAGGAAGCTCTGGCCCAGGCAACCCTGCTCGTTCACCCGAAGTGCGACGCCCCACTCTCTATCGTCAGCGACGCGTCTGATACTACAGCCGGTGCCGCACTCCACCAATTCGTCGCAGGTCACTGGGAGCCTCTAGCATTCTTTTCGAAGAAGTTTTCGGCAGCTGAAAAGAAATATGGCGCATACGACAGAGAACTACTAGCCATCTATCTCGCTGTGAAATACTTTCGCCACATGGTGGAAGGCAGGTCGTTCACCATATTTACAGACCATAAGCCTATCACGTTCGCCTTCCAACAAAAAGCAGACAAATGCTCACCAAGGCAATTCCGTCATCTGGACTATATCAGCCAGTTCACAACTGACATCCGACACGTCTCCGGAAAAGACAACATCGTCGCGGATGCTCTCTCCAGGGTCGAGACGATAGATACTCCTCTGGACTACGCAGCGCTGGCAGCTGACCAGATGTGCGACCCTGAACTGGAACAACACTTGCAAGGAAGTTCTAGCCTACAACTTAAAAAGATTAATATTCCGGGTACTGACGCGCATCTCTACTGTGACGTCTCAACTACCATAGCCAGACCCTTCGTCACGAAGAAGTTCAGACCTGCAGTTCAGGCATTCAATGCGGTCCATCAGCTGGCTCACCCTGGAATTAAGGCCACGGTTAAGCTCATAACTCAACGTTATGTCTGGCCGGCCATTAAAGCTGAGACTATTAAGCTCGCACGCAATTGCCTTCAATGCCAACGAAGCAAGATTACACGGCACGTGTCAGCACCCCTGGGAGCCTTTCCCAGACCCTCCGCTAGATTCGAGCACGTCCACATCGACATAATCGTCATGCCTTCTTCAGAAGGATGCCGATACTGTCTCACGTGCGTAGACAGATTCACGAGATGGCCAGAGGCATTCCCGATCCCAGACCAAGAGGCTGAAACAGTGGCGCGTGCTTTCTACGAGGGCTGGATAACAAGATTCGGCACTCCACTCCGCATTACTACGGACCAAGGGAGACAATTTGAGTCGAGGTTGTTCAGGCAGTTGAATTTCCTGGCAGGCACGACGCAAATCCATACAACTGCATACCACCCCGCAGCAAATGGCATGGTGGAACGATTTCATCGTCAACTGAAAGCAGCGATCAAGTGCCATCAGAATAACCGTTGGACGGAAACACTTCCCACCGTACTCATGGGAATCAGAGCAGCTTGGAGAGATGACCTCGCTACAACCTCAGCCGAGCTAGTGTACGGCGAGCCGCTCCGCTTACCCGGCGAATTTCTATGTACAGCACGACCTAATGTTAACGACGACACCGGAAGCTTCCTAAAGGAACTACGGAAACATTTCAACGAGCTGAGACCAGTTGAAGGTACCCGCCATGGTTATGGACATCGTTTCGTCTTCCAAAATCTTCCCACAGCTTCTCACGTCTTTCTGAGGGACGACACAGTCAAGATCCCGCTTCAACAACCCTACAGCGGCCCTCATAAAGTCGTTCGTCGGCACGAACGAACATATACCATACTGGTAAAAGGGAAGGAAATCACCGTGAGCATCGACCGCCTCAAACCAGCATACGTTGCTCAAGATCTTGAGAGTTTCACATCACACTCGCAAACCGCATCAGAGTCACCAGCCGCCACATCACAACCAACCCTTCCGTTGTTCGATGGCAGTAAGGATCGGACACACACAACCACTCGTTCTGGAAGGCGGGTTCGATTTCCCGATCACCTCGATATCTGACTATTCCTCTTTCCACCGCAGCCATGTCTGCGTTGTCTGGGGAGGGAGTCCTGTAGCAACCACGCATTGTTGCTACGTCACGTATTGGATTACGTCCGAAACGATCGATATGTGGCGAGTCAACTTAACTACCTGCGCTGTGAGAAGTACTTACTTGAGAAGTACTTACTTAAGAATTCAAATTAAAGCAATTCAAATTCCAATTCTTTTGAACAGCAAGCTGAAACAAATGGTACCTATTCTTATTTTATTTTTCAGTCTGTCACACTCCATATGTTGTTAACATTGTGAAAATTTTAATGGCACATATAAAAAAACTATCAACCGATGATTCTAGAGTTTTCTTTTAACTGTGTTTACGTAGCACGTACACATTGCTACACTTGTATGAAGAATTCAGGAAATCCGTGTGCAGTGCACTGCCAATCTGAAATTTCCGTAAAATCTTCACGCAAAAACATTATTTTTGAAAAAAAAAAAAACTTTTTCGGCTACAACACCATCAATAATGCCTTTTTGAAACTTCTTTAGCACCTCGTAATTTGAAACTCGATGAAACGAAAAATAGCAACTAAAAAGTGACAAATACATACATCTAAAGGAATTAGCCTGCAAGAGAATGAGATAATATAATCAGTCTCCTCTTTGTGCGGTGCTTCGTAGCCTCCCTCCTCTTGTATACTTTAGTTTTCTGAAGGTTTCACTTCTACTGCGTGTGAATTGCACACTCTGTATTTTTTGAAGCGAAAACTTCTTCAGCGCCGTTGTGATTTGAAACTCGATGAAACGAAAAAGCGGCACTAAAAAGAGACAAATATAATATACATCTACAGGATGCCTGCGAGAGAAAGAAATAGAATAATCGATCTCCTCTTTGTGCGGTGCTTCATAGTCTCCCCACTCTTAGTTTAATGAAGTTTTCACTTCTAGCGCGTGTGAATTGCACACTTGTAATTTTTTTTTAGTATTAGTACACCCAAAAGTCACGAGCCGCCACTCGTGAGAATGCGGCAACCGAAGATCAGTCACTGAATCGGTTCAGTGACACGGTTATTGAATCGAATCGAGTATTTCGATTTCAACATCGATACCTGCATTCCTGCATATCAATGTTATTACGTTGAAATATGTTCAGTAGAAAGCTATTCCCAGAGAAACGTTATCGAAATAAATCTGCATTTATCTGATGTTTCGAGAGGTGCAAAGTTCTGAAATGGAAAACTCGAATATTCCATGCTCCGAATAAAATACTATGTCTATAAATTTGTCAATATAGGTGTAAGTCAGGTATGTTCCTTCGGTGGACATCTGCGCGACATTTTTCATACAAAGCGTAAATTTCAAAATCAAAAGGTATAGTAAATAGTAGTACATTTATAGTAAACAAAACAAATCTACGTACACATTTGCGCTGCTTAATTTACGAGTATTTACGTATGTCTTAATTTATAAATGCAGGCCGTGACGGCCGGCGTACTCCAGCGGTAAGTGATGGAAGTATGAACGCCTACGCTGAATTTATTAGCAATGCGTCTAACACACCTGAATGCGGTTAATTATCTATGGCGCTCTCTCGTCTACTAGATTGTGCACTGTCATTTACGGCAATTTACGTTGTCCAATTACATTTATTAAAATAAATAGTTCTAGAGTTCTAACTGCCTTTTATTTCATTTCATCAGGTTATGGGCCCAGAATGTGAGTCGTTTGTTGTAGATGCTGAAAAGGCTGCAACATACCCTGTTTTTTTTATTATTGTAGAAAGCAATCACTTTGTGGTTTGAAATATTTAATAAAATAAAATCTTTTTTGTTTAAAACCACGATATTTATTAATTTTTTAACCGACCGGTTTCGCTTAACTTAAGCATCTTCAGGGTACAAATTAATACTAAACAAGAAGTACATAATGTGTGCTTATATATAACAAAATATAGAGGGAGACAACATGATACAAATATTACAAACAAATAAACGGTCATAAAATACATTAACATAAGTACTCAAGTAATGGGAAAAAACAGAAAGATAATTATGTAGACTAATGGGTTATAATAATAAATTTGGAGAAACAAAGCGTCAACTGGCATGGTGGTAAGGAGCACTGGGAATTTTTATTTTTAAGGGTTTATTGGAAACAGACCTAATATAGGACTACTTGATATGTCTAATTGATTATTAAGTATATGACTTTTGGTTTTTACAGCTTTTTTTTATTTCTAGCGCCTCTAGATTGTTTAGTTTGTTACCATGCCCGTTTTTGTGTAAGATGTTAGCACTTGTGCGCGGCTGTCATAATGTTGTTTGCGTAGTCTGCGACTGAAATGCCTTTTTCTAAACTGGTGTTAATGAGTTCATTTAATAAACCCACTTTTCGGGTCAATTCGCTGTCCTCAAATGCCTTTGCCAAATTTTCCCATACCTGTTTTGCATTTTAGGCTTATTGAATGTGTACATATAAAATCGGGTCTACTAATAGGGACAACACGTATTCCTCTGGACGATTGTTCCTCTGGACAGTAGTGTTATTTCATAAACTATCAATTTTTGTATTAATTAAGTACAACAAATGCGCATCTTAAAGTTGATAACACTACATTATCTCCTGCAAAGCTAAAGTGAGAGACAATGATTATATTTTTTTCATCGAAAAAGTATTTTTTTTGGTTTTTATTGAGTGACTTTATGTTGTGAAGACTTAATATTCTGTATTATTTAAACCCTACTTTGGAATGCATGTTTTTCCAAGAAACCGCGAGGGTATTTATCTTTCTAATAACATAACTTCAAAATGAGAATCTTTTGAAATTGTAAAAATTGACCACACCGTGTTCCTCTGGACATTTTTTTGCTTGTTCCTCTGGACATGTCCAGATATATTAATATTGAGGGTTTTTAAATGTTAATTAATATTTTAGTGCCACACGGTAAATTGGGAAGAACGAGGGAACACCTCCTTAACCACGATTTGTTGGAAAATGCCGCATAAATAAATGTATTTTTTTTGCAATAAAATATTGTTTTGTAATGGTTAGCGGAATTGTGTTGGCAAAAATCAGGAAAAATACTTCGGCACGTGACTAATAAGCCATTCATTTTACCCCAGTAGTCCTTTTTGTGAATATTTTGTAATCTATATAAAAAAAATAGATGACTTTATAATAGGTTTTACCAACTAAGGATGACAGTACATAATCTAGAAAAAATTATGGCAAGAAAAATATTCTAGACTATAGCAACTGTTCTATTATTTAAATAAACTATGTATTCCTGTTATTGTTTTATCGTGTTTATGGCTTAGAATTCATTTATTGTTCACTGTACAGAGGAACAAGTACTGTCAAGAGGAACATTACACAGCGTTACACAAAAAACAAGTTTTATTTCAATTGCGTTTATTTCGCTATATACAAAAAAGTGGCAAATAAAAAATCAGATTACAATAGATCATTTATCTGACCTCCGATATATGTAATTTTATAAAATAAATTGCTAATAGTTTAGAAGAAAGAAAATAAAGTTTACTAAAAACTGGGAAATGTCCAGAGGAACACGTATTGCCCCTAATATTAACTTTGACTTGGCTTTGATGTCTTGTTTAACTGAATTAGGATCTGTAGCCACTGGTTCTTTCAAAATACAACTATATAAATCTTCGTGTTGTAAGTATGCTTTGACCGCAAAACTCCAACTTGCCCAATTGTGACGACCAGTCAACTTCTGAGGGAAATTATTTTTCTCAAGGCCTCCTGTGTGGAGCTCATGTAAAAAAATTAAAAATAATACATAGCATACGAGTATTTGCGGCACGTTCCAGAATGGAAGATACTCTTGGTATCACCCTGGTTACCACCATCAGAATTTAAACGTTGCTTAAAATGGCTTTAGCCTTGTTTGGTGACCAGATCTGAATAGCCAGGTAACTTCTGCACCTTCCTCTTTCCCATCTCCTTTCCCTCCCCACTACCGTCAGCCTCACAACGCACCGCAAGTGGGGATACCATAGTCTCACTGGCCCCAGAGAAGAGTAGCTGGGTAAAAAAAAATTGATATAACTACAAAGTACTGATAAAAAAATTGATATAACTAAAAATTGATATAACATTGCCCACTCTCCGATACAACGATTTCACACTATGGGAAATCAGTACTTAGGTGATATTGACATATTTAACATAAACTTGGCAAAATTTGTTGATCTTGTAAAAAACTTATTATAAAACTATTCCTAAACCTATCTGTTTTTCTGAAAACCTATGAAATCGCTGTATTTTTGTATTTTTATGACTTGTGTGCTTTTTTATCAAATTTTATTTTTATTATTTCTGTATGTGTTAAATAATCTGTCATGAATTATTTGTACTACCAAAATGTAAAAGCCCATTGGGCGTTAAATAAATAAAATAAATAAATAAAGTAAATTTTTTAACTTAATTCACAAAAAAATGCCAAAGATTCCTCCAAAATCATGAAAAATTGAATTCCAATGAACTATACGAGTATATCATAATTTAAAAGTCAAATAAACATAATAGAATATATCCGTAAGAGATATTTGGTATACCTTGTGACTCTCAGTTTGGACGGGTAATTTGATCTCAAATCCAAATTTAAGTTTAGTATGATATTTATGAAAAGGCAGTGCAACAGTTCCTCTTAAAAACGTGTACATTATGGTTACATTTTTAGCAAAATTTTAGACCAGGCGTGCCCAATCTGCGGCCCCATTGAAGATTTTCACGAAGAAAATTAAAAAAAAATCTTTCTTGAAAAATCTTTTGAACTTTCTTGTTATTAGACCTCGGAATTTTAATGGGGTGCTTGATTTCTTGCTTAAAAAGTGCCAGGCGAATGCCTCCCTACTAATTAATTTTCGCAATCAATTCCAACAATTATATTTTTTCCACACATTTTTCGGAAGGCCGAATGTAACTGACCTGATTTTAATAAGTGGCGGGTGAGTCCAAAGGACACACATCGGCGCCTGTTTATCAGTTTATACTTATTAGCGTTGAAGGTCACCGTTTCCCAGTAAAAAATTATGGTTCTTTAATCGGTTTATGAATATATATATATTTATAAATTAAATGTGAGATAATATCACGAAAATGTTTATTTCTGGTCAAATCTGATAAATCATCGCCCATGCAAAAGCTTGCGTGACATTATTCGTTAGCATGTTTGGACACAAGGTGACACCAAACAAAGCTTTAAAAACTAAATGTGCTTTGCATGTCAAAAGGACAACGATGTGTCACTACATGGTGTTATGGTGCTTGCATCTAGTTCGTGTTCACAATCACTCACCCTGTAAGGTTAAAAGTTGTAATTAGCATCAATATAATAAATATGACGCAGGCAAAGACTTTGAAACATTCCATCACACAATATTTCACCGCGTTTGAAAATTTAAAATGTGCATGTGGCATAAAATATATAATGGTTTTCACATGATCTGAATCCCGGATAAGTGTATTCGAACTTCGTACATTTCTGGCAAAATATGACCGAAGCTTAAATAAATATTAAATCGTGGGGGGCGGGAGTCGCGAAAGTTTTATAGTTCGTATCGTAATGTGGGGCGACTTTGATCATCTCGGATATTATTTGAAAAAATTCTGTTACATTCAGAAATAATTCGCATACTTTAAATATTTTTTTTGACAATTTTTGGACGCCTCTAATATAAGTGTCAAATTAAATGAAGACAATATTAGCGAAACTAAAATCAATCTCGTATCTGGGACTCGAACCTTTGACCTTCGCCTAGCCGGGATTCAACTCTTCTTCAGGTTTTCGATTGAGTTTCGCGTATATTGTCTTCATTTAATTAAATATTAACATTTGAGGTTTTACTCATTAAGTTAAAAATAAAAATGAATATTAGATTTCAAATTATATTCAAACGTACTGTCGGTTGAATTGTAAATCTGTTTAAATAGATATTTTCAGAAGGCCTCCGTGGTCGAGGCTCTCGAGTAGCAATCCGAAGGTCGCCGGTTCAAATCCCGGTTTGCGAAAGTAAATTTTATTTGATTGACTAGTGTTATTTTACGACTCATTGGCTCCAGGCGGTTGGGAGCAGTTGGGACTCTTGTGCGGTATTCACATAAAAAAGAGAGAAATATAAATATATTTTTTTAAATTCTTCAACTAACAAAAAATGTTCATGTCATTCATATATCATTATCTATCGATATGTTTATTACATAGCCACCTGAATATTCCAACTAACATTTGTTTTACACTTTTTTGTGATTGGCGTATCATTGAAATAAGCTTATAAAAATGATACACACACTGCTTCATTCTGATAGGTGACTTTTTGATTTTTTTTTCTTTCATCCCCAAACACAAAAACATTTTTTTTAAATGTTTCGATTTTAAGCACGTAAAATAAATATGCCATACTTATTGACACCAAGGAATTAAAAATCATAGTGTGAAATTCACACGCGGTAGAGGTGAAACCTTCAGAAAACTAAAGTAGACAAGAGTGGGGAAGCTACAAAGCACCGCACATATAGAAGACTGATTATACTATCTCATTCTCTCGCGGGCTAAACCCTATAGATGTATGTGTTTATCTATTTTTAGTGTCGCTATTTTTCGTTTCATCAAGTTTCAAATCACAACGGTGCTAAAGAAGTTTACACTTTAATTTTTTTTTTTTAAGTTGAAAATTGATTAAATTTACTCCATTTTACGATACGCTAGCTTTGTCTGTGATCCTGGTGTATTCAGTGCTTTGCATAATGCAACAATGCATTTTCTTCAAAGTGATAGTGCACTTGCAACCGTAAGTGCTGAAGATGAAGCCACTTCTCGGTTCGTTGCGTGCTGAATGTATTTCTGTTGCAACTGGCTCAGGTTGCTTATTGGTAAACTGCGCTCAGCTGATAGAGGCTAAACCATTATTTTCCCTAGACTAGACTGTATGGAAGTGCTTAGTTATTTAAAAATAAACTATCTTTTGTTGGATACATTTTGAGGTTTTCACTGCCAAAATTATTATAGTTTTTGGGTAATTTTATCGTATAATACTTTCTGATTCTATGGCCAACGTTGCGGACTGCACTACAGTATCCATAATAAACCCAAAAACTAAACAAAAATCACATTAAAAATAGAAATTAAAAATGACTAGCCGTTAAAAACCCACTCCGCAGGCTTTTGCTGCTGGACCTTGTGGGCGGCTTTTGGTTCGGCTTCGCCCAGTTACCATTTTATAAATCCGATAGAAACTGGTTGCAAAAATAGCCCATTTCTCGGATCCACTGTCATCCAGTGATAGCTAGTCACCGGGATAAAGTAACCGGGACAGGCAATGACGTCATATGTAATATATAGCCTCTTGATACTATAATGTATTATACAACTAAGTATTACCGTCAACCTTTCCATGCACTCAAATTCACAAATTCGTAGTAAGTACTTGTATAAAAAATATAGATATAGGGGTACGTCCCTATGCGACTTGCTGACAGAAGTGGCGACATCTTTTGACGAATTTTTGAATTCGAAACCGAATTACAATATATATTTTTTAATTTTTCTTTGTTCATTGCATAGTATGGTTACATTATTCGTGGAATTTTCGACCACCATGCTAGGCTGATGCCCGTATTATGGTGGGGACAGTTATTTCGCCTTCTGAAGGCACTATCAAAATGTCTAACTTTGAAATTGGATAGTTGAGAACTAGACTGTTGAGAGACTAGACTATCTAGCTCAGTCTGAAGGCATTATCAGACTCAGCTAGACAGTTTAATAACTCAGAAAGCGAAACAGCTGTCACGCCTAACAATAATTACATAGCAGAACTTGTTTATAAATAAACTATTTTTATAAATGGAATAATAATATTATTGAATTATATAAAATAAATTTAAATTAAAATTGAGTTTTACAGATTAAACTTAATAACAATACAGACATAGTTTCTTTCAATTTCCATTAGGTTTACATTTTTTATTACAAAACGACTATTTTTAAATGGCTTTTATAAACTTTTTAGTTTGATCGAGGTTTCAACCTCCCATGCAGTAATCGATATCAATAGCGCTGCAAACTGGGTCAAATCCGGAGTTAAAATAAATTTAGTATAATAAATGCTTTAATTTCTTTGAATTTTGAAAACGCGTATACGTCCGCTTGTGTATGCGTGATTGCCACCAAAAGTTGATAGAATGCATTTTCATCGACAATGAGTCTATCTGTCGAGTTTCAGTTCGATCGGATGTCGGAAAATGGGTTAATTTCAACTTCCAAGATTTGCTTCATTCATACATTTGACGGCCGTCGGTCTAGGGGTAAGTTTCTTGACTCGAAATCCGAAGGTTGCGGAAATGAATCACAGCGTGGAAAAATAAATTTAATTTAATGAATTTGTGTTATTTCACAATTAATTAATTTTAAAAAGGATATATAATATATTTGCGGCACGTTCCAGAGTTGAAGATACTCTCAGTTTCTCCCTGGTGTAAGACCGCCATTCACAATTGAAACTTTTCTTGAAATGGCTTTAGCCGTGTTTGGTGACCAAATCTGAATAGCCAGGTACTTCACCACCTTCCTCTTCCCCATCTACTTTCCCTCCTCACTACCTTCAGCCTCACAATATATCCGAAATGGGGATGCCATAGTCTCACTGGCTCCAGACGGGAGCAGCTGGGACTCTTGTGAGGTATTCATATAAAAAAAAAAAATATATAAAAAAAAAACAAACAAACAAACAAAAATTCATAAATAAATAGAAAAAAGATGTTTTGATATAAAAATACTAATTGAAAATATTCACAGTGAAAAGTTGCCTCCTGCTATTTATATCAAAACACCGGAAATTCTCATGAGCAAGTTGCTTTACGATTTTTTCGAAGACTGCCAGCGACATAAGCCAAGGCAGCTAAAGGAAAGCCGGAGAGCACAAACTTTCCCAGTTTCTCGGCATAAAAGTCACCATAAGTGGCGCTATTACACTGCACACTATTATAATAACACTAGTGCTTACTCGTAAAAAATCACCGGATATTATGTTAGTAAATCTAGCTAGTTAGTAAATAACGCTTTCTTGATATTTGTAAAGCGCAGACCCTTGAAATCAAATCAAAATCACGAAATCTGACTTTTAAGGCTAAGAAACTGAAAAAAAAAAAAAAACAGTTGGCGACGCAATCGCTATCCACAGAAAAGAAACCTATGAATTTCATTGGCGTTCAGCACACAGGTCTGTCATGTATGTGTTTGTTTCTTTTTGCTGTCGCTGTTTTTCGTTTCATCAAGTTTCAAATCAAAACGGTGCAAAAGATTTTCACTTCAAAAAACTAATAAAAGCATTAAACACGTCACGAAAGATCTAGGTACAAAATGTCGTATTACATATTCTTGTTCCTAATATGCGTTTCTGGCCCGTGCCCCTTTCACTAAATAATGAAACACTACAAAGACTATAAACAACATCTGTCCACCTATAGAACGAGCTGATTGTCTAGGGGACATGAGGGAAACTTGTTTTTTTGCGTTGTGCATAATAACTTTGCCAGCAAAGTCACGGGGGCGAGATGGCATCTATTTAGCTAAACGAAAACCAGAATCGAGGAATTACAACACGAATCCACTTCGGTTCCATGAAGAATTATTATTATTTTAATAATAATTATTATTAAAAAGGTCACTAACATGAGTCAATTTGTATCTGAAAGATGATATCGTATCATCAAACAAACTAATTTCCGTTGTACTAGGTTGGTCGGTGTAATTCTGATTCGGTGAACTCAAGTATTTGTGTTGAAGTTAAGTATTAATTTTAACAGACTGTTTCAAGAATATATCCTTTCCTGGTCTGTAATGCGTAAATACTACACATTGCTTCTAATAACTTTTATATCTCTATAAATATAATGAATTCTGGATTCAGATTTTAGGTATTCCTCCGTTATACATTTACACACTGAATTAAAAAATAGTATTTGAAATAATTAGCAAATTTAATTCAAAATCAGAGATATTTTGCTAAATATCGGGAATAAACCACAAATACAATCAACCGTGTGCCAGTGTGGACCGTGATACGCGAAGAGTGTGCTGGGGGAGATGACACGCTATGTGACGTCTCGCTCTACTTTGCTATACGGGAACACGAGAAACAGAGACCGCCGTGTTGTGTTTCGACCGTCGATACCTACGACCTCGTAGTAGCTAAACATACATAGCTGTATGTATGTATTGGGTAGCAGCCCACGCCCAGCGCCTCAGTCGTTCGCGGGCAATCCTTTGAGATGGTCTCCTCGCCCGTTTTTTGAGCAATGGACGATGGTTTTTTCATGTTTTCAGCAATTAAATTACAATTATTATCACTTGTAACACAAATTACGAAAAACAAAAGCGATTAGCTATGAATGTTAATATATTTCCGATATAAAATCGATGATTTTAACACGTGAATTGATTACACAGCACCGGAGCGCGCGTATTTTTTTAGCACAGTAAGGGAAAGGTTACGAGCGATAATGTACCTACCTAAAATTGTAACTGATTTTTCAAGGATTCATTCTCTCTCTTTTTTGACGGGCTTGCAGTTTTATGAAACAACTGACCTGAAATGGCAAAATAACAGAACATGAATAGAATGTAAACAGAACGTGAAAATTTACTATAAAAATTTGATTAATTTTTTCATAAGAAGCAATTACTTTGTGGTTAGACATTATATTATAAAAAATAAAACAACACTTTGTATTTAACCACGAATTTATTATTTATATATCTACCGGTTTCACTTAGACCAAGCTTCCTCAGGATAACATAATAACTAAATATTAAGACAGAGTTATCAGTTATATATAAGTTGAGCGACAGAGGGAGAAAGAATATGACAAAGAACATTGTTAGATAGAGACAAAATATTTGAAGGCGGTACAATAGACAATCAATTAGAGGGAAGGAGACAACAATATACATCTGAACACAAGTATCCAACAGTTAACAAGTATCCAACAGTTAACTTGTGTTCAGATGTATATTGTTGTCTCCTTCCCTCTAATTGATTGTCTATTGTACCGCCTTCAAATATTTTGTCTCTATCTAACTATGTTCTTTGTCATATTCTTTCTCCCTCTGTCGTTAAATACTAATTTTATTTTTTATAATAATTTGATTAATTGTTTAAATATTTTTAAACAACCCGTCCTAAGACAAACAATAAATTACCTACCTATAACATAATACTTTCTTACCGAAAAATGATGTTGATTCTGAAACACAACTGCATGATCATTTTGTGTGATTAATTTGTATTATTTCACAGTTAATTATTTAAAAATTTATAGGTACATTTGTAGTAAGTTCCAGAGGTGTAGACTACACTTTCAGTGTCGCCCTGGTGAAAGACCGCCATTCAGAATAGAGCCTTGAAAGTACCTGGATATGGCTTTAATTTGGTGACCAGACCTAAATGACCAGGTTCTTCTCCATCTCCTTTCCTTATCCACTACATTCAGCCTCACAACATGCCCTAATTGGGGATGCCATAGTCTCACTGGCTCCACCTGACGGTAAGTTTTGCTTTCTTCGGATTTATAAATTGTATTCACGCCCACACAAAACTTTCATTGCTTCATCTCACCAGTGAAAAATTACATACACCCATTTTACTTATTTGAAAATTCATGGATTAGCTTGGAAGCAAGTCGCTTTTCATTCATATAAACATTTAATTTCCTGAGCTTTCGCATGTGAGAAAATTGTGAATTTTTTTATTGTACACTAAACAAACTATTCTTGTTTTTATTATCTCTCAATATTACAAAAAAAAACAGTATTATAACAACAATATTACTTCAAATGAAAACACTTAAGAAAACTTAATAAGTTTTATTTTTCACTAAGAATCCTGGAGGAGAGCGTCTAGAATAAAATAATATTTGCATTACAGAGCGACTGAAAGTATCTCAGAGAGCACTTTAAATGTTTTAGACATAACGGAGGCTTCATCTAAAGTAAACAAGTCACATAACAGGAAACAAGTTCATCTTACCACACAGCCTCTCAGCGAGATCTCCATCTTTTATAACAAACTGATACCTCATCAGAGAGGAAGAAGAGAGGGCACTCCAGTACTTATTATATTGAATTAGTTTCACTTCGTTATGAGAGAAGTTACGTGGTGGTAATTTAATATGTGACGGATGTTCGTTATAGACCTTGTCAGTTGTTTACACGATTGCATTTTCGGCATTTGGTTCCAACATTCATGGGTTTGTGGCTTGTCTCAAGTATTTTTTATATTGAAAAAATTCCCACATTAGAAATCGTTGGGTTATTTGATTTGACCCATGATTTAAAATAATTATATTATTCCATAATAATAATAATATTTACGAACGATATCTTGACACTAGAAGGGATGGACTGTAAATCTGTAGTTTGTATGATGTAAGACAATAGGCCACTTGCATCACATTTAAAAAAATAAATTCCAGTTTAGGCGAATATTCTAAGACATTCCGTATTTTTTTTATCTTATTTTTGAAACCATGGCGATTTTTTGAAAATTTCATTCCGAAAAATCAGACCATTTTTTATAAACCGGAAAGACGGGACATAATTTTATAGGTTCGAAAAACGATAATTACATAGCCGAAAATCATTTAAAAAAAATGGAACGTTTTCCACACGAATGACACAGGAGAATAACGAGGCATACCAAAAATATTAAATCTCATAAATATTTTTTTCCTTGAACCATCTTATTGATCATAAATCATTATAATGTTCAACGTTTATATTACTAAATCAAATGTAGTATGCTTGTACTTCTAAATTATAATAATAATAAGAATATTATAAAATTTGATTTTGTTAAAATCCGCACCATTATCATAATACCTCTAAAACATGTACGGACAACGTAAAATGTACGTAGTTCTCTTCATAACATCTGTCAAAAAATCAAACCAAATGATACGTTCGCAGAGAACAAAGAATAAATCTAGTGATCGTTAAATGTCAAATTCGAAAATTCGCCTGAAATCAAGTGATGCCATATAAAAATAAAAAAATCAGTGTGGAATTTTATAAAATTAATAGGAACATTTTTGGAGACGGGACATTTCATGTAGTGACGTCTCGAGCCCAAATAATGAATTTGTTTATTTAAAAATAAAAAAAAACTGAACATTTCTAAAAATTTTTACTAACATTTTCGTAATCTTAGTAAAAAAAATCTATCCACACGATTTTTTCCAAGTCGTTATGAAGTCCATGCAAGTGGCCTATTGATGCGTTTTTTTATAATCAATCACAGGATGAGGTAATTTGGAAGGAGAAAGCCCTACCTTTGCTGTGGTTATATGCTGCTTGGTGATCCAATATTGGTGGTGGCTGAGCTTCCAGATTGATAGCACAGGGGATTTTTAACTTCACCGTCACTTTTATGTATTAATTAGTATTTTTTGCAAATTTTGAGCGAGATTTCCAGAGAGAGCTGTGATCGATTACACGACATTTTTTGACTGACTTAAAATGTAGGTTATTTCAATTTTGTGCAATAATATTGTGCATGTGTGCCAAGTAGGTAGTCATCTTCTTCTTTTTATACTAAGCAGGGTCTTTCATGGAAGGAAAGGACAAAAAGAGATGAATAGCAATGCGAGAAATTTAGGAAAATGGGTTTCAGTTCATAAGGTGTTCCAGAACTAAACAATTTGGGTTCCTTGTATAGCGCCGTTTTTATGAAAAATCACCTCAAGGACACTGATATTTCTACAACTTACTTCTAACTACAAACTAGACATACCATCATAACAACTATTGGCTAAAAATTACACCCACCGGTTCATCGATCACCGATACGAAATTATATGTACAATAATTTAATCGATGAACGCGATGCTGCGTAAAAAAATTACTCTACGGGCAGAAAATATACAAACCATGTCTTCCTAGTGCTTCCAGACTTATTTTACTATCCGCTCCATACATTCCTTCACACGTAAGGGTTAAAATCGCCTTTAAACATTCATGGATTTTAGTATGGAGGACTCTGATATCCCAAACCCAGTTGACAGTAGAGAGTAAAGTGTAAGGTAAATGAAACTTATCTTTGTTTGTTGTTGCATAGTAATTAGATCTTTTCTCCATCCCAAAAGAGCTGTATAATTCGTCACTACATAGATTCTTGTATCTCCTTCAAAATAGTCTTGCAAAATAAGAAAAACATCGCCTAGATAAATCATCCCTTAAATGAATTGACCAGAATATTTCGATTTCGAGAGGATAAAGGGATCAGATTAGATGGGACGCAAAATAAATAACAAGGACGAGTTGCGAAAACGTTGTTTTTGTTCCTTCCACTTATTTATTTCTAGCGTCTCCATTTAGAGAATTTCTTGTCAATTAATATTATTTGTTATTGAACGTAATTGCTTCAAAACAGTTAGATACGTATCACATTATCTAAAGTAAATATATTATTTTATATAATGAATAACAGATCACTTTGTATAAACCACTATATTATTTTATTTTTTATTTATTTATTTATTTATTCAACGCCCAGAGGGCTTCTACATGGTTGGTAGTACAATAAATTTATGACAGATGATTTTTCAACACATAAAGAAATAATAAAAATAAAATTATATATATATATATAATAAAATATATAATAAGAAATAATAAAAATAAAATTATATATATACATATAGGTATAGGTACAGCGATTTGATAAGTTTACAAAAATACAGATATGTTTAGGAATAGTATTGGAATAAGTTTTTACAATTTCCACAAAATTCGCCAAGTTGATGTTAAATACGTCGACATCACCTAAGTACTGATTCCCCATAGTGTGAAATCGAAGTATAGGAGAGTGGGCAATGTAGTTCCGCTTGTGAATGCCGCAGTAGAATAGTATATTTAGTCGCGTGGTTACTGTCGGTATTCGTAAGTTTATGAGTTGTAGGAGTTCGCAACAGTCGAATTTAGAGTTAAGTATTTTGAATAAAAATGTTATGTCGTTTATTTTACGTCGGTCTTCTAGTGTATGTATTTTTAGAATATTTAGTAATAGATCATATTTTAAGTCTTCTAGTGGGATACTTAATTTAAAATTTATAAAACGCAGAAACTTTTTTTGTATTCGCTCAATATTATTAACGTGAATTTTGTAAGATGGAGACCAAACTACCGAGTTATATTCAATTTGGCTTCTAACTAGAGATACATATAATAGTTTAATGGCTTCTATGGAACTAAAGTTTTTAGTTGTTCTTAATACGAAGCCTAGTGTTTTCATACCTTTGTTCATAATTTGGTGGATATGATTGGCGAAACTAAGTTTTTCATCCAAAATAATTCCAAGATCTCTCATTTCCTTGACTCTGTCTAAAGCTGTGTTATTTTGAACGCACCAATCTTTAAAGTTACTAATATTTTACTGTAGTATATGGCAATGATTTATATCTGTATTTTGTATAGCTTGATGTCATCAGCAAAGAGCAATACCTCGACATCATTGAAGCAATTGGTTATATCATTGATGAAAATGAGGAACAAAACCGGGCCAAGGTGACTACCTTGCGCTATTATATTTTATTAATTCTATTTATTTTTAATCTGAACATTGTTTTTATTTCTAAGGAAAGAAAGAAATAAAAACTGTCTCGGTAATTTTTATCTAAGACTTTCATTTAGGTTAGGTGCTAGAAAACTGTAAGAAAATTGATTAGAAAATATATAAAAAGATAAAAATAAATCTTCAAAAATTCTCCGTACCTATTACTTTGTACAATTTATTCTGTAGGCATCGCCATTTTTTCTTTGGAAGTAGTATCTAATACAAATGAGTCTTGTTCATAAATCATGTAGGCGGAGGCCCTCGACCTACTTCGCTTTCGCCTGCTCAAGTACTGAGTACTGGGTACTGGGTACTGGGTCCGCGCAAACACTTGCCGTAGAGTTGATTAATCAGACCTTCACAAATGTTTAGGCCTATCAAAATATTACAGCATCCAGCAATATAACATAATTACATTTTGTTTTTTTTTGATACTGGAGTATACTAATGGTGGAATTAAAAAAATGCATTTTTGTAGAAATGCACATTAAAAATGCAGTATTAAACACAACGTATAAACCAAATATCTTTGGTATTAACCCTAACGTCTCCCTTCTGTTCCTCCCTTCTTTACGAATGTAAATAGACCTCTTTTATCGAATACTTAATATCTTAATACATCTATTTGAATTGCACTTTTGTTTTCATGATTGGTGTTTTAATTTACCCACTTCCTGACATCCGATCAAGCTGAAACTCGGCAGATAGACTCATTGTTAATGGCAATGTATTCCTTTAACTTTTGATGGCACTAACACACATACACATTTTTCTTAAATTCGAAGAAATTAAAGCACTTGCTATACCTACCAAAAAGTCGATCTTACCAACTCCCGATTTGACCCAGTTCGGAATCAATCGGTGACTGTCTTCGTGAGATTTCGAAAAAATACCTTAAATATAAACTCACAAACTTCAGTCAGTTTTCATTTAATTAGATCGATTTTTCTATCTCCTTGACAACCCACTTTTATGTTTAACTAGCTGGTTCTCGGCATGCGTTGCTATGCCATTTAATAAAGAAATTGTTTCTCTCTGCTTATCCTTTCCCATTCGTTCCGTTCCCCTTCCGCCTCCCCTTCTTCTTCTGCGTCCTCTTCCCCTCTCGCGTTCCCACTCCGTCACCTCCACCTTCCCTCTCCCCACTCCACACCCCCCCCCCTTCCCTTAACCCACGAACCCCCCTCCAGAGTTCCCCTCCCCCCTCCCAGGTCCCCCTCTCCCCTCCCAGATCTCTCCCTCCCTCCCGTTTTCCATGGCAATAGCCGCTCCCTCGCGTGCCACCAATAGCAATTTTTTTATACAAATTTCATAATGCCAGAGCTCACCGAAAGTTTTATAAAAACCTTGTCCTGACGATAACGAACACACAAAAAAAAATAATTATCCAATTTGGTGCAGTCGTTCGAAAGTTATGCGCTTAGCAACACATTTAGCGATTCATTTTTATATATAGACTCACGTGGGGTAACCGTACGCAGTTTTTACATTGGGATTTTTGAATTAAAACGCTTTAGGTATTTTGCTCATTTTTTTTGTTTATTGATATGATTGATCATTAAGGCATCTCAAACATAAAAACCTAATCAAAAGTTATATAAAAATGTTTACATGCATATCGATTACGAACACTTACCCCACGTGCGGGGTAAGTATTCGCATACCGTAGATAATTGTTCAAATCAGATTAGTGGTTATCTTTAATAGAATTATCTATTAACAATATTTTACCAAAAATTATCATAGACCACACCGCTCTGACTCAGTTGGTTACACAATAGCACACACCGGTAAGCAAACATGTCGATAGCAGATGACAAAATTTAAGAAAAAACACGAAAAACAGTAATTTACCTACCAATTTTTTATTTTCAAATTAGGATTCACTGTACTCCTATCCTGCTTCAATACGCCCGAAAACGCTACTGAATTAAGGAACGTGCGGGCGTGAAACAGGCACGACCACCTCGGAAACATCATTGCGAACACTTACACATATGGTATGCCATTTAATAAAGAAATTGTTTCTCCCTGAGTGCCCTTTCCCATTCATTCCGTTCCCCTTCCGACTCCCCTTCCGACTCCCCTTCTTCTCCTGCGTCCTCTTCCCCTCTCGCGTTCCCACACCGTTACCTCCACCTTCCCTCTCCCCACTCCACTCCCCCCCCTTCCCCCGTCCCGCGAACCCCCCTCCCGAGTTCCCCTCCCCCCTCACACGTCCCCTTCCCCTCCTGCATTCCCCTTCCACCTTCCCCGCCTTCCCACTTATCTTTCCCCCCTCCCTCGTCCTAATACATTCAGTTTTTAAACAGCCCGCGTGCCACCTTTTACAATTTTTATTCAAATTTCCATTTTTCATGTATATTAAATTTGGTACCTAACATAGGTACCTATTTAAAATATCTAAAATTCTTGATTCGATTCAAACTATTAGGGGAGTACCTACTTTAAATAAATTTATCAACTTAAAGATTTTTTAAAATAGAATTGTTTCGCAAAATGTCATTTTCAAACACGCAAACTGTCAAACGTGCGATAGTCGTTAGGTTTTCTGAAATTATTCAATTTTCTGTGCAATTTTCTAAATTTTTCTCTCCATACGAACCATCCTCGTACTTCAAGGAATATTCTAAAAAAGAATTAGCGAAATCGGTTCAGCTGCTTCACGAGATTTGCGCTTAGCAAAACATTCAGCGATTTCATTTTTATATTTAAGATAATTATTATTCGATGTATATATTTATTGTTTTATATTATTTTTTATGATATTTACATTTACAACACTCGATGTTACGATTACTGAACGTGTGTGTTAATGTAAATAAGTATGTATGTTATATAGTCATAATACGAATAAAGCATTATTGTGTACATGTACATACCCACTCTGTCATAAAAATAACCGTAGTTTTAGGTCCCTGGTTATACAAGCCTCTAGTTATCAATCTTAGTTAGAAGCCACTTGTAATACATATATACATAGGTTATATCTATACATGCATTTCTAAAGCGCCTTTGAACTGAATTTCTGATGAAAATGGCGTTTTAGAAATCATCAAAATATTATTATTACATTAAATTTTAAATATAGATATATATAGATAGATATATAGATAAAATTTCGCACACTTGACGTTCAAAATGAAAGGAAAATTACTATCCACATCTGATTTCGAAAAACTCTCTACAAAACCCGGGAAACGCAGGGGTATTCAGCTAGTTTATTATAATTTTAATAGCGCAGGCCTGTGTAAAATCACGGGATAGTCTAAATTATTTAAGTATCAGATTCAATCTTTAAAAGGCATACATTAAATTTCTGATTAAAATATTGTATAATTGTTAGTGGGGGGCCTATCTACTTTATCGCTTCTCTGAATTTAATTTTTAAATTCAAAGTTGGATTCATTGAACCAGATTTCACGTAGAACTAATGCACAGCACAGAAAACTGAAATTAGTACGAATGATGATAAAAATGCGATGATACATAAATTGTATTTTGTTATATTTGTAAAGCTCCTAATGAAGGGTTGTTCTTGAAAATTATTTATCGAATGACAGACAACGCTCCATTTTGAAATGACATTTCAACATAACGTAGTGAATAGGTCCTCCTATTAACTATTACCCTTACATAAATTAATTGCATGCCATACGAAATAGTGTACCTACGCACAATGGGCAGATATGATAGGAACAAGCAGTGGCGTAGCTAGGGAGAGGGGGTGTGGGGGGGGGGGCGTTGGGGGCAGCCCGCTCCGGGTGCCACCCGACACCCAATCGTGGAAAAAAATTACGAAGGTAGAGTATTGCCCCAAAAATATTTTACGAATGAACACAGTCTGTTATTTATGTTTTCGTTCCTATTTCTAATTACTGCTCAGTTGGGGATTACCCTGAAATATTCCTCGCTTGTCATCTGTGTCATTCTCATTTCTTTCGTGCATTATGATTGACGTGAACACGCGAAGGAAATTATTACCTTTTGGTTGACGTGAATTAGTGGAAAATTGTTATTTTTTTAGTGTTTTAAGACATTTTTCGAAAAACAAGATAAGTGGATTGGATAGTATTTTGTTTTTGTAATGAACGATAATTGATAAACGCAAAACTGTATGTTTTTTTTTCCGTTTTTCATTGTTGTGTGTTCAAAAATAAATTGTTAAGGAATAATTATAAATAATAAGTAATTTTGAGGATTTACACATTTGACTAGCTAGGAATGTTTTTATTTTTTATGAAGTTGAAATTTGTGTTTTGAAATTTTCGGTGGGTGACACCAAGTTATCCGCACCGGGTGCCACCCATGCTAGCTACGCCCCTGGGAACAAGGTATTGATTTTAGGGGATGTTAATGAGGCACTGACGCAATTATGCTTTTGGATTAACCTGGAATCTGTACGCAATAATTACTGGGCTGATAATAATAAATAATTGATGGTGCGAAAGGTCCACATATAATGTGACCCGCTTCCTTTTTAAATATTTCTAATTTTGCTAAAAATATCTCTAAATTTTATCGCTTGTCGAATTATTTTTGAATCGTACCCACACTGGCTTGACGAGACTGTTACATTTCTTCAGTTTGACGTGCTGACGGAGGTCACTCTTCATCGTCCCTTCTTAACTCGACTGTCGTCTCTTCTTGTAATGGACAGAACTCTGTGCAAAAAAGGGTGGGAGTATAATAGATTTCCATATTTTAATAAACAGGTTTTTTATGTGAATACCTCACAAGAGTCCCAGCTGCTCCCGTCTGGAACCAGTGAGACTATGGAATCCACAATTAGGGTATGTTGTGAGGCTGAAGGTAGTGGGAAAAGGAAGTAGGTAGATAAGAGGAAGATGAGGCAGTACCTGGCTATTTAGATGTGGTCACCAGACACGGCTAAAGCTATTTCCAGCAACGTTTCAAATCTGAATGGCGTCTTACACCAGGGCGATACTGAGAGTATCTTTAACTCTGGAACGTGCCCCAAATGTACTATATATTATACCATCGGATTGTGAGTCAGGAGCCTAACCCCTCGACCACGGCAGCCGTCAATCTTTAGAGCACACGCATCAGGTGGAATGCGGTCCATGTTATATTGGTATTTAGATGGAATATGCTCCAAGGAACTAGCGTCCCTTCAACGACGATGCATACTCGAAAAATATGCCAAACACACGGTTGATATTAGTCACATGAGAACGGGTCGTTTCTATTAATCGTCCTTGAGTTCAAAAATAAAATAAAATGATAGTGAAATAGGCCGTTAGGGAAATTATTTTCGCCAGAGCCTCCTGTGTGGAGTTAATATAAAAAAGGTATTGATTCATTTCAAATTGTTTGTACATTTTGTAATTTGTTGCATTAACACATGCACTGTCCAAATGGACAACAACTTAAAACAAATCTTGTGTATTATTCAATTTTCATGTCACTAGAATTTTTTTATTTTTTTTTACTTCAGTCAAATTTAAACAACCACTAATTGGGGATATTTTAAATAACCATTAATAATTTCCGTCATTTTAATTGGAAATTAGTAAGGGTAAAGGTAATAAAAATAAAGGCAATAATTTTTTTCACCATAAGTACCGATCTAGAAAAAATATAAATGTATCGCCTGTAAGTGGTATAACCACAGTTTGATAATGCCTTCAGAGGGTGAAACATCTCTCTCGCGTAATAATAATTACATGGCAGAACTTGTTTATAAATAAACTGTTTTCATAAATCAAATAATAATATTATTAAAAGAAATAAAAACTAGAAGTGAAAATTGAACGGAAAAAAAGATGCTACTCGCTGTACCTATTAGTTCTAGACTATTTAGCCCACGGTATCTAATACACTGACTTGCCTGAAATTGCATATCGCTGCATCGGTGAAACACAGTTTTGAATGGACATAATTGAAATGAAGCCTACAATTGGATCGCGAAACACGCCCACAAGACACTTATGACTACGACCAAATTAAATACCTACATTATTTTAGTATCAGTAGTTCTCCCTTTGTGGTAATCTGGGGTCTTATTGCAATATCATCAGTGTTAGTTTTCGATATGAAAACCCATAAACCACTCCTGTAAACATTTCTCAGCTATAATGTGCCTTTAAATAGTGAAAGAACCCTTATCGGTCAGATAATGCTTGTCTTTTATTGCCGTACTTTACGACTTTCATTCAAGCATCCCTTATAGAAAATCCTCTGTAGGCTAGTTCCCCCTTATCATTTGCTTTTAACTTTTAATCGAACAAATACATTTAAGTTCATCCTGGAAACTTATATCTTGAATCATTAAAATATACTGAAAACCAATGTTACGTACATATGTGATAATGAAATATCTTGTATATATGGTACAATGTAATAGAATGATTTCTTTGATAAATTTGTCATCATTAATCCTTCCTTTACGGTACTTAGAAATCCCTTGAGCTCCGGTGTTTTGTAATCAGTACACGAGGTATCTACATATTTAGAATATTGTATTTTTAAGAGCAAAATGGATTATGGGGCAGACGTTATAACAATGAGCTATACTCTGTTTAAGGATCTAAACATCACAAAATTTATAAAACTGGGAAGACTTCGGTGGCTGGGTCATGTAGAGAGAATGATTGAGCATCAAACACCAAAGTCCCTGCTGAACTCAAGACCGACGGGGCGAAGGAGCCTGGGAAGACCAAGTTTAAGATGAAGTGACAACGTCCTCAAAGATATATCCACCTTGAAGATTGTAAACTGGAGAGAGCTGGCACAAAACCGTGGTGAGTGGAGGACGACTCTTGAGGAGGCCAAGACCCACCAGGGGTTGTAGAGCCAAGAGTGTGATGAGGATGGTTTTTTAAGACTGATAAAATTGAAAATTTGGTGTTAAATAATTATTTATCGTTTTATTCATAGTAAATATATTATAGACACAAGTACATACGTAAAACATCATGTATTATTGCTGAAAACGAGGAAAAAATGTCAACTTCGCAACAAACGCATTACAATCCATTACAACCGGCAGACCGCCCACCGGCTACTTCTGACAACTTGCAAACCGATTATTTTATCCGATGCATAAATGTATTTCTAAGGAAAACCAAATTATGAACTAAGTGTTTAGTATTTTTACAGAGTTATTGAAATAATTACAGAAATTTCAAATCAGTACGCAGCAGACAAGGAATGACACCCTTTAATGGCGAAACAACTAAGCCTAAATCTAACAATTTCATCTAAGAATTGATTTTCCATAGTGTGAAACCGTTGTACCGGGAAGTGGGTAATGTACATAGTTATATATATGCCGCAGTAGAATAGTGTATTTTTTCGTCTTGTTATTGTGGGTATAAGTAGGTTTATGAGTTTCAGAAGTTCGAAATGAATTTAGAGTTTAGCATTTTGAATAAAAAAATTAAATCGTTTATTTTACGTCTGTCTTCTATTATATTATTTTTAGAGTATTTGTGAAGTGATAATGTGTGTCTTCTATTGGGATATTTAATATAAAGTTTATAAAACGAAGAATATTTTTATATTCACTCAATGTTGTTATTGTGAATTTTATAAGAGGGAGGAGAACAAACTACTGAGTTGTATTCTATAGGCTTCTAACTAGAAATACTTGATAGCAAAATGGCTTTTAAGGAATTAATGATTTTGGTTGTTCACAATGTTTTCATACATTTGTTCACGATTTGGTGTATATAACTGGCGAATCTTATAGCATAATGTTGTTTATTTACAAAGAAGGATAAGATTAACATAATTATTACATGTTTGAGGCTTTTGATGGGCCGCCCCATGGAGCCAATTTGGGAATGATCTGGGAAGTAGGTACACCCCAATCCTCTTTCTTATTGTGTACCGCAAAACCATCTAATCGCCCATTCATTCACATGAAAGAAGCCATCTAATTTTCTACGGTGACTGGATACTAATTGCACATATTATTTTTTTTTGACTTAGCTTGATATAGGAGGCAATGAGGAAAATAATTCCCCGTAGGGCCTATTTCATCTTTGGGAATGCTGTGTGAAGGGTCCTTTTAGGGAAAGGAAGGAGAGGGAGTAGAGAGAAGGAAAAAGGTATGAGGGTAGGAATCTGGGGGTCATTGTGTCCAGGAGGAACGGACGTATGAATCCATCCCTCCCACTGCGGTGCAAGGCAGTGTTCTGTGAGAGTACGGCCGGAGATGTCAAAGGGACTCCCCCAACCATTCTCTTTCGATCGGGCCTGCCATGCAGCTGATGGACAGACAAACCTCACACCATGAACGCGGGCACCCCTGCCAAGTCACCAAACGTAGAGAACCACTTGGAGTGACCTGTGTCAGAGGTGTTCGTTATCCACTAAATGGTTCCCGGGGCGGCGGTACCCATACCCGCCTCCCAAGTTAATGTATTGTACAGAACTGGATGTATTGTACAGAAGAATTTATATTCAACTGGTATGCGTATTGCATAAATTTTAAAATGTAAATGGCGACCTTACCTCTGAGAGCAATCACAGATTGAAAATGCTAAGGGGGTTAGATCTGGAATGAGACCGAGGTAGTTAATTCTTACGATGAAAATCAGAGGGCAAAACTGAGGAATGGAAATTGGGGGTTTCTCCGAAGTGGGGAAATTTGGGAATGGGTGAATCTGGAAATTGCGGGAGAAAACGTGTAGTGTGGGTTGGAGGGGGGAAATTAAAGGGATGAGAGATGGGTTAGGTTGGTGGGATCGGTGGGATTGGTGGGGTTGGGGTAGGGTGGGATTGATTTGCCCGCGCTCCTGTGTGTACTGTTCCAGTATGTCAACACTCGCAAAACTTAAATTACATTTCACCAGGGATTAAACAGAGTAGTTATCGAATCTTCAAACGTAGTTTAAGATTTTCTATGACCTTAAAGACTAATTCTAGTGAAACACAGTTTATATCATTTTTATATAGTCAGAAATCATTATTTAGAAAAGAAAATTATTTTGGCCTCAGAAATCATGATTTAAAATAGAACTTTTGTTTGGCCTCAGAAACCATGATTTAAAATTGTAAGTTATTTTGGCCTCAGAAATCATGATTTTAATTATAGAACGTTCATTTGGCCTCAGAATGATAGTAATCATAATTTAAATTACAACATTATTTTGTCTTCAGAAATCATGATTTAAAATAGAACATTATTTTGGTCTCATAAATCATGATCTAAAATAGAACATTATTTCGGCCCCAGAAATCATGATTTAAAATAACACGTTGTTTTGACCTCAGAAATTATTATTTAAACTGGAACATTATTTTGGTCTCAAAAATCATTTTCGAATGCCATCAAATTTGGCCATACATTAAAAAAAATATGTTGTCAATAAATGAAAATGGGGCACATGGATACATAATAATATAGTTTTTTTTTTTAAAAGATATGCATACTCCCGCTTTACGAATAACCTGACAATATTTGAAAATCTCATAGTATACCACAGTAGCGGTAAAATGGGACTTGTGTCGTGATGGAGGATTAAGCCAGCTGAGGAATCGATGCCTGGGTGTGACCCAAATGCGATGTCAACTCAGTCACTGACCGGTCTTTTTTACTATTTTTATTATTAATTACTTACTATCATACAATAATGACATTTTAAGATGTTAGGTACCTATATAAGAAATAAATATTTAAAAAAAAACAGATATAGAATATTTTCTCAGTATTCCTTAATAATAATGAGATAATCGTCCTTATGGGATCTTGTGCTGAGGCGAACTAGATTTTAGGTAAACGGATTTCAGCGACTTCTATGGTTCAGCTTCAAGGTTTGTGTAGGGTATTTTCAGAATCTTTCTTTAAATACTAGGCATTTCTTTTCTGAAAATTCGTTATGCCAAGTCAAGCAAATTACTTATTGTAGTTATTAATTTATTTAATTTGTTTGATACTGGGTGGAAGTTTGTTGCTTAACTTGTCAGCTGAAAATTTAGATATTACACCTAAAAATTATATCTTTATCATGTTATTTATTACATATAAAAATATTTCGAAATCGAGATTCTCATTTCCTTTATATTACCTATAAAAACTTTCTAACAATGTATATTTTATTTTGCTTCTTGTTTTCCATTTTGCAAAGTTAACAATGTGAACAGGAAAATACATATTCCATCAATACATTCCTAATATTAAGGGGAACATTTTTTTGAATAATAATATATTTTTGTGTATTCTTTAAAATATTCCCGTATATAATTTGTCAATCACCCTTCCCTTGTCGCTTCGAGTTTGCGTCACGAATTGAACGCAAAGTCTTGCCATCTTCTTGCGGCGGTGACGGGGAGGTTGCTGATAGCTCGTTCTCGGCTTACACCGTCTTATTTAACCCGACAAGATTGGAAACTCTATACATTTAATTGCTCGCAAGTACTCTGATATTGTCGGAGTTGACTGAAGCAAATCAAATAAAAACAAACCCGTTGCAGATCCTGGAAATAAATAAAATACTGTAGTAAATTATTATAATTATTATTCTTTGACTAGAAAACCTTAAAAGAGTGTACAATGCAATTGTTCAATATATTTTACGATATGGTATTATTGGCTGGGTAGGAACACATGATGCTATTTTAAATGCACTCAAAATAGTTCAAAGATTGATAATTAAGGTTATCTTGAAAAAAGACATCTACTTTTCCTCCTTTCAATATGCAATATCCCTGTAATAGACAATACTACAAACATTTAAAAAAATACAGCCAAATTCAATATATCAGCAAGCTAACAGAATAATAATATTAAAATCGCAAAATTTCACATTCAAAATACCAATCTGTATCTAGGTATAAGTTCTTTTAAAAACCTACCTTTGAATCTAAAAATTATCGAACATAATCATGAATTTCAGTTTAAATTGAAAAATTACCTGAAACTACTAAAAAAGTTCATATCCATTATTATTATTTATTTTAAATCTTGAAATCTATTATTGATAAATCTTGAGTTTTTCTTACTTATCGTTTTATTTACTTACTTACATGATCAGATGTAATTGAACTTCAATTCCTTCACCGAACACAAAAGCCTTGTCTCTATATGGTACGGAAAGGCTTTTTTTAAATTTCTTTATAATTGTAAAAAACACATAAATATTAAATAAATAAATAAAAAATATACGAGGAATTGATATAAATACATATTAAAGCTTTTAAACCTCATTGTAATATTTAGACATTGACGAAGATAATATCAACAACCCTCAATGAAAGAATGAAAAAGAAAAAGACACAAAAAATAAAATAATTTAAAGGTAAAATCCAATACAATTGTGACTGAGTTACTGTTCGGTTTAGGGCGCTTTCGTATCTCTTTATTCGCAGAATACTTTCATTTTGATCGAAGAGAATTCAAAGAACAGTATTATCTCAAAGTCCTGGGATAAATTAGGTATCGACTGTTCCCAAAACTATTATTCAAGATACAGGAGATATCGTAGAGAAGATTCAAACAAAGAGTGGAAGATACTCTCAGTATCGCCCTGGTGTAAGACCACCATTCAGAATTAAAACGTTGCTTGGAATGGCTTAAGTCGTATTTGGTAACTAGATCTAGGTACTTCCTCTACTCTATCTCCTTCCCCTCCTTACTTACGTTCAGCCCCACTATGCCCCAATTGGGGATGCCATAGTCTCACTGTCTCTAGGTGGTTGGGAGCGGTTGTGTATCTCTTGTGTATCTCTTGTGCGATATTCACATAAAAATAGTAAGAATGTAATAATTCACGGTGGTTTGCCATTAAGTATGAATTTTAAAAAAAACAGTTAATTGGTTAATCTGAAAATAAAAATACATTTACCACCACACGAAGAACTAAAGGAACATTAACTTAGGGGTTATAAATGATTTTTTTTTCAGATAACTGTTATGTTTTTTTTCATTGGGTTAAAATGCTATGTTACTCTTAAAGCTATGTTGAATATTGTTCACTTGACGGCCATTACAACTGATGTGATTGTTTTAAAGTTAGTATTTTTTCTTTTCTTATATAACCTAAGCTCTGAACCGAAGAACTTTAAATAGGTTCTTAGTTTTGGGTTTAATTAAAAAATAAAATTTCAAACGAGCTTCAAAAAGCTATTTTAATTTTGACCGAATTCTCGAATATGTAAGCTGTCTTTTGTTCAGCTTTTGAAAATATCACCCAAATTCCTGAATTGGAATTTCTATTAAAGTTATTTTTTAAATTAGATAACTAAATATTCCATTAAGAAAACATCTTTTAATATATTTGTCCAAAATCTTTTAATTCCATTTTTCTTTTGTGTGAAATTAATGAATATAATTATATTTTTCGTTTAAAAGCACGTAATTAATTTTTTTTCATAAACATCTCTTGGCATTTCGGTTTACCTGAAAAATTATTACACAGAAAGAAAGCAGAAAGTAAAATATTTTCTTTCAGAGAATTTAATTTTAAAATTTCACGTTTTCTGAAAGGTTTCCAAACTCTTTCTCTTGCATTAGATTCTGTAACCAATTACTCACCGAGACCAATGAACGTTTCAGACCATTTCAGACTATCCGAACCTTTAAAAAATATTGAATGGTCATCGTTTTTCATGAAATTGATTTTGCTACAGCACGAGATTCAGCGAAAAATATATTGAAGTAGTTAACGGTCTAATTGCATAAATATCCGAGGACGCCAAACATCCGTGTTGTTGGAATTAAATTTATTGCGTTTTTTGTTTTACTAAAATATTTTATCTTCGTTTTGTTCTGGACTTAAGAGCCATTAAACCAGCAGCCGAGCATTTAAATTTCCTCGATCGATGATCTTGATGATCGTACCCTTGCAACTGTATAAGGCGGTTCCGATGAGAAAGATTAATTATTCTCCATATCCACTCGCAACTCCTCCGATTTGCTCAAAAATTCACCCTGAAATGCAAAATATCCTGTTTTGAGACAGTGTTCAAAAAGATTGCAAATGTCTTCCTCATGTATCTCCCTGGGCATTGTCATGGAGTCTTCTAGAGGCACATTCGTAAGAAGAAAAACTACGTCAAAACTGACAAGAATATCCCTTTCATCAGTCTTAACCTTAAGTTTACTGATCAGATCTGTGGAATCCTTAATCCAAGATTCAGTTTTTCCAGTTTGCATCTGCAGTAGTCTAGAGAGGTATTGGGACTGTTTGTACGTAGATACGCCAATATCAATACGCCAATCGGTCTCATTGGGATATTCTTTTCATTTATTTTTGGAAGACCGTATAAGGCAGGAGTTCTGGAGGCTTTTACGAAAAGCCCAGATCAATGCACACAGCATCCCCAAAGATGTGGAACTAATAATGTAGAAACAAAAATCAGTTTATGCGTTGGTGAAAAGCGCCCTAAACACCTGTCATATTTTTGTTGTTATTTTTCATAAGTTTAGCTGATGTTCCCACATAAATCCTATCTCCCATATTTGTAAAACGATTTACATCAAACCGAACATTGCCGTAATATATAACACAATACCAAACATGTTCTGGCGGGTTCGTGTTGTGGGATACATGGAGGAAATCACCTTAACGACCCTTCGCCCTACAATCGGAATTAAATTTCCGTTTCGGGAAACCTGCTCGTGTCAGGGGAACATAGCCACATTGGCGCAGCCTGTATTTTTGGGACCCGACAAGGAGGAGGTGTGGAACTAAATAAAGTCAATGCAGTGATGTTATTACCACACGTCTGAGTTTAGGTTTCTTAGAAACGTGTATAGGTTTGTTCACCGAAGTGGTAGACACTTAGTTCCCCCGAACGAGAAAAAGTCAGGTTATAAAAATGCAGTTTTCCTTGAATCTTTCAGAAATGAAAAAATAATTGTCTAATCAAACTTATTTTTAGAAGATGTAAAAAAATAGAAGAATATAATATTAAAAATTCGTAGTGTGCAATTCTCATGCGGTAGAAGTGAAACCTAAAGTAGGCCAGAGTGGTAAGACTACGAAGTACTGCACAAATAGGAGACCGATAGGCTACGAAGCACCGCACAAAGAGGAGACCGATTATACTATCTCATTCTCTCGCAGGCTAAATCTTATAGATGGACGTGTTTGTCTCTTTTTAGTGTAGCTATTTTTTGTTTCATCGAGTTTCAAATAACAACGGTACTGAAGTTTTCACTTCAATAAATCTAAACTAAACATGAAACAGAACTGGACACAGAGAGTCAAAAGAGGATCTAGGTCTTACCGGGACGACACTCTAACCACTGAGCTACTGAGACCTGTTTAGACAGAATGTGACCGGTCAGTGGTTGAGCTAATTTGTGTTATTTTACAATTTAATAATTAAAAATACTGCGTAGTATATTTGCGGCACGTTCCAGAGTGAAAGGTGCTCTCAGTATCACCCTGGTGCAAGACAACCATTTAGAATTGACATGTTACTTGAAATGGCTTTAGCCGTGTTTAATCTTACTGACTCCAGACATAAATAGTTGAGACCCTTGTACGGTATGCATATGAAAAAATAAAAAGTAAATTATATTTTTTTAAATAAGTTGAATATAAGTATTTATTTTATCTTAGTGGACAGTAAAATAACATTCAAACCAAATTATATGAACAAATGTTTCATTGAAAAAAAAATTATTTCGCTTTCTCCATCAAAGCATTGTTTTTTTTTAAGAAATACACATTAAGTGGGCTTTGTCGTAAAATATTTCCATCTATTGACGTAAAGATTCGATACATGCATGTAAATTCTAATCCACATTCGTAATGGAAATACGTTTTTACACACATCACATTTAGATCACATTGAATTACCATTGAAAAAAAATCTCATTTCATCGAGGAGCGCATTTCGTAAATAAATATATTTTCTTCTGTACGTAGACAAGGTGACTACGTAGGTAGTATGTCTCCCGCCAAATGGGGAAATTGTCAATCCGCCAGAGCGACGCTGAAAATCCTGAAAACCTGGAAACCTGAAAACCGGCGGATCTGGGAAAAGGGTAGCCGAGCGTCGGCGTCGGCGCCACCCGAAACCTGAAAATCTCTGCACATCGCACACGGAGATATTTATGTACAAGCTGGGCGACTGCAATGCAACCATTAGTCGCCTTCTGATTTGCAACTCTTTAATGGTAGTTTTATACATGCAGCCGTGGAGTTGTATTCTATTATCTTTCAGTTAATACAATGTCAAGTGACTCTGTCGATGAAAACAATGTTCTTCTTTATCATTATCATAAGCACAAAAACGTTCTAAGAGTATGTTTTTGGATTCGCATACAATTTTTCACATATTCCGGTAAAACGAAATTATGTAAACATGGAAATTTTTGAACTTCTAAATATGATGCAATACTAAGCAATTCAAAATCACGTGATTTTTGTTTGAAAATTAGATTGCTTAGAAATATTTTAGATGTTTTAATTAATAACTGCGAATAGGACACATATTTGCCTTTTAAATAGTTGAACATTTTATTTGATTGATCTTTTTATAAGCTCGAAAAAAATTAAATATTAGACCTAAAAAAATGCCTTAAAGTTTAAAAACTCTTACTTAAAAACACCTTATCGGTTATGGTTGTATTGAATATTGTTAATAAAATAAAATACTTTTATGTTTAAACCCACGAGATTTATTAATTTATGAACCGACCGGTTTCGCTTTATTCAAGCATCTTCAGGGCACGTATTAATTTGTACCCTGAAGATGCTTGAATAAAGCGAAACCGGTCGGTTCATAGATTAATAAATCTCGTGGTTTTAAACAAAAAAGTATTTTATTTTATTAAATATGTCAAACCACAAAGTGATTGCTTTCTACAATAATATGAATATTGTTAAAAAATTAATTCTATAAAAAATGATCGTAAAACGTTTAAATACTTTTGCTTGAGATTTGCAAAATACAATAAAACACTCTTTTGGCTTTTTTTCAAATATTTTCCTCCCATATTAAGAAAATCATACATCCGAATTTTAATATGGAGACATACAAACTGATTGTTGTTTTATATAGCCAATGAATTAATTTATCTTTTGTCGATTATCATATATTCGTAGAATTTATAAAAAAATCTTAAAGTTCTACTTAATTAATTACAAATAAGGGAAAATTTGCCAAAATTGGCAGCAAAGCAATCCGAGGTATTTTAAATAGTGCCATATTGTGGCAAAAAGCACTCCAGTGGTTAAAGTATGTTCAAATACCATTCTGTCATATTATCAGTATAGTTTTATTTTTATTTTTTATCATTACATAGTATAAAATGAAGTCGCTCAAAATGTATGTGCGCATAGATCTTTCAAACTACGCAACGGATTTTCATGCGGTTTTCACCAATAGATAGAGTGATTCAAAGAGGAAGGTTTATAAGTATAATACATGCACATTATAGTAGATAAAAGCCGAGAAATTCATATTTTCAATGCAGGCAGCGGGCAGCGGTCATCGGGCAGCGGGCAGCGGGCAGCGGTCAGCGGGCAGCTGGCAAGCGGGTGGTGTGGATTGTATAAAGGTTGGGTAATGGCGTTGTGTTTCGTTAGCCACAGCAACGTGTTGCCGGGTCTGCTAGTTTAACTGTATAAGGTTTGTTTACATTATATTCGACGACTGTCTCACAAGGATACCTGTGTCGAGACAGGCGTAGTAATTGATGCGTATGCGACTCGCGTAGCATGCGACCAACTATGTCAGTAGCGTGCGATCGACACTAAATGTTTCATTTAGCACAAACCCAGCGCTGTCTCGCATACACTCGCCTGACATCTTAGATTTCCATCCCGTTTGAATTTGGTGATCACAGTTTTGTATCGGAAACTTAAGGCCCGATTAAACATGGATATATTTGGATCACGGTACACTTTCACAAGGCATTTCTTGTGTTCGTCTTTAGTTTATGCTTACTTTCTTTTAGCGTGCGACATTGTGCGTCGCTTTGTGTAGGAACCCACTAGCGACGCACAGCATGACAAGCGTACAAAACTCTAGACGCTTACGAATATCCCCGTGTCCAATGGGCCTTAGGCATTTTGTCGTCAGCCTGTTTTGCAATACTCCTGCATTTCGCGCTTCGTTAGCTTTTCGCCCATGATTTTTTTTTCATTTCAACTGATTCCGCGAACGTTCCACGCGACGAGTCTGCGTCGAGGGTAAGCTCGCGCCATTTGTAAAGTTAAATTTAATTTAGTCTTCAGCGCCGATTAATTTTCCTTAATGCGATATATATTGGCGATAGAGCCCGTTTCCATGGAAATGTGGGGGAGTAAATTTCAATGCTGCTGCTACACTTAGGCGTTATTGCCGTTTATAGCCAGTTTTCAGTTTCCAGTTGCTACACAGTTCTCATACAACGGGGTATTATACTCTACATGTAGACGGTACCTTTCCCAGTTGTTGGGGAATCGCTTGCAATGATCGTTTACAACTTAATCCCCCCGCGCTCCATATTTGAAAGGAGAAAACAATGGCGCTAGCAAATTAGGTGAATGGAGCAAATTAAGATTGATGAGACTCTAATTGTATTTTATACGTGGTTATTTGTAATAATAAGGAGTTTTTGTTATATAACGTGTTTTACATGGCGAGGGGTTATCCCCTTTGTTAACTTTGCTAGTACTTTGAAAAAGTTGTAATGTTACATTATTTTGAATTGTATTTGAAATACGGTTCGTCTTTGATAAATTATGTAAGAACTAGCAGTTATAAATCCGATAGGAACTGGTTCCAAAAATACAAAATAGCCAGTTCCACTGTTATCCAGTGACATCTAGTCACCGAGACAAAGTAACCGTGACAAAGTAACCGAGTCACGCAATGACGTCATATGTAATATATATAGCAATTTTGGAGGCGAGAATGGGCACCACCGCCCCGGGAACCTTTATTGGATAACCAACACCTCTGCCGTAGATCACCCCAAGTGGTTCGCTACGATTGGTGATTTAGCAGGGGTGCTCGGGTTCATGGGGTGAGGTTAGTCTAGGTCTTGGAGGCGAATGACCAGGATAGATATGTTCACATGCGAGCTGCTGACGGAAGTAACGACATATTTTGACGAGATTCTTGAATTAAAAACCGAATTACAACGGCAGCTTTGCTTGAAATTTTACGAACACAGATGTTATTTGTGGCACGGCACGTAAGGCGTGGCGTCAGACATGCAATCGAAGTCAGGTTCTGAAATTCAACCACGCAGATGCAAGGGTATTAATATATATGATGATGGACAAAGTACTTATACAGTCTTAATAACATTGGTTTTGAATGGATAGTTATTTGCTCATTTCATTTTCAGAACTAAATCTCTTAATGTGCTTCGTATAACAAGTTAGACATTGTTGTAGTATGTGTAATGGCTCTTTCTGTCAAATATAAAAATCCATTTCAAGTTTTCTGAAGCGACCACAACATTACGAAAGCAATAATCGGCTTTTCCCGAAGAGATTTTAAAAGATTCGAAAACAATATTGTATATCTTTTGTACGTCGGTTGGAGGTGCAATTCAGCAGAAAAGCTCGCAAGACGTATTCTCCCAATAAGCTTTTAGCATGTACAACACTTGGAGAGTTGCAAACGAACTCGCAAAGCAAAACGAGAACACGCAATAATAGACTCTGCAAACATGGAACAAGCGTTCGGGACTTCCTTGCCCCACTTTCGTGAATTTATTTTCTTTGGAACAGCCATTCTACGAAGTTTAGGGAGAGGAGTAAAAAATGTTCCTCCCTTAAGAAGATTTATTAACTACTCACACGCGAAGTGCACAGAACAGAGTAAACAAGGGCGGTCATCATGTACGTGTATACAATATATACATTAACAACACCGCACAGCAACCTACCAGCGATAGCAGTACGTCAGGAAAAACAATCAGGGCGCTCCGCTAATGGAGAACTTCCCAAAACAACACCAGCGCGAATTCCGCACGCAAGCCGTTAGATTCATGTATATTAAAAACCGTTATAACTAACCTTGCGATTACTGCCGCTGGTTATCATTTACGTTCTAACAATCCAGGAAGTAGCCATTCTAGGATCGATTTATAAATACATGCAAAATATTCACAGTTATCTTGGGAAACGACAGATGTAGCCGGGAGCTGGCTGTATACATATATACCAAGGTTATCGAGTCACAGACAGTTAGAAACAACAACTACGCAAGCGTAAGAATTTGCTTAAAGAAGTTGGTATATTATGTGAAGACTAATTACGCTTGCTATATACCAGTTTATGTTCTTTCACCGTGGAAATCGGCCAAAAAACGAAGGGTTCGTTATAATTACGGCAGTGCAAAGAACTGCCAGACTTCTGAATATTGTCGTCAACTTTTTTTTCCATATCACTTACCAATTCAAATGTGTGTACAGAAGATTGTATATTAGGTTCAAATGAATGCATTAATTTAACTCATGTGTTGGTACTGTTGGTGTTTAACTTTAGAATGAACATATACCATTTAAATTGTCTTCCGATTGTTAGAGAAGATTATTAATCCAAACTTGGGTTACCCAGAATATTATTTTTTTTTACTTATTGTTTAACAGAATAGTCCTCCATTTTCAGTTCTAGATTTCTAATTTTAGCCAAAGTTCCGGGAGTATCCCGGATTTTACACAGATTTTTTTTGTAATCAGGTTTAGATAGTAATTTTGGTCTTATTTTGGACGTCGTTTTGAAGATTCAAAATTTTATCGCCAAAATTGACGGCCTCCGTGGTCGAGGGGTAAGGCTTTCAATTAACCGTCCGAATGTCGCGGGTTCAAATACCGGGGTGGACCAATAAATTTTACTTTATTAATTTGTATTATTTCACAATTATTTGCGATTAAATGAGAGTCCGGCTGGAGCGGTAAAAAGGTCTTCGTCAACTAGCCTCTCCCGATCTGGCCAACCACGCGGAAGGTGGGCAAATGAATCCACTGCTACGACCTTGAATCCGGGGGTTCCATGCCAACTCTGAATCAATTCAACTCAACAACTCTTTGAAAAGTCATTTAAAACTATGAAAAAATTATTTTAAAATATCCGTTAACCCTAACCTAAAGTATTTATCACCACTCTTTATGACCTTTCTGAGATGGTTCTGAGTTGGTTTCATTCTGAGTTGGCCGGTCACCGAATCCGGGCACCCCTGCTAAGTCTCCAAAAGCAGCAATCCACTTGGGGTGACCTTTGATAGGGGTTTTGTTTATACGATATTTGGTTCCCGTGACGGCAGTACTCATACCCGCCCCCCAAATTGAAGTTTGTCTTATCTTGCATCTGTCAATGTTTTCGGCAGCTGTATTTAATTGACAGATGCGCCTTCTTCCAATATTTTATTCCCTATACAACAATGCAGCGAGCAGGTATAAGCCAGGTATTGGCACGATAGATAAATATAGAATTGGAAAAATAGGTGTGTATAAATGGAAGATTTATCCACCGTCCACATATTGGAGAAGAATTTTATTATTCTTAATACTTAGAAGATATTCATATCTCCCACCAAACTTTTATTTCTTTTAAATGGTTAAAAATATAAACCTAAGAATGCCAAAAAATTTTGCAAAAATAAAGTGAATCTCTATTTAGCATAAATAACGATTGAAGTCTTTGATGAATACATATTATTTAATGTTGTCAAAAATTCGAAACTCCTTTGATAAAGCATGTTTGTTAGCAATTTTCTACTCTTTATAAGAAACTCGGCTGCTTATGGATCGTATCTGAAAAATAACCATAAAAGAAAGTGGATTAAGAATTTTTTAAATAGCAAAACGAGTGCAAATATTGGTTCAGACGTAACAGCAAACTTCGATACATGCCTCGTATACAAATAAAAGAAACAGAAATGTAGCATTTCTGTTCCCAAATAATAATTTTGATTCAACGTTTTTATATATGCACAACATATCTAAAGCATATTTATATTTAATTTATTTTTTTAAATCTTCTAAACATTGATATAGCTTGAAGAAGTAGGCTTATATGTTTTAATATTCTCTTAGTCCCTTGGTGTTATAGGTAGGGTAGTGTGTGCATGTACATGTACATACAAGTACGAACATAATAAAATATAAAGAAGCTTTTAGCAAAGAAGGAAACAAGATGTGCTATAAATAATTACACGATAAAGTTCTTAGGTAATAGCTCCAACGTATAAATGTTTTGATGCTCCTAGATATTTATTGTTATAACTTCGTATCTTCTCAACTTTCAACGGTTAACATTTACATTTACACTTTTGAATGTAGCTATAACTTTGTGGTTATCCATTATAAATATGTGAAACAATATTTCTTTGTTAGAACCGATTGTGTATTTTATTAACGCTGACCAGTTTTAGAGCGACTGTTCCTTCCTCAGGGCAAACATATGACAATTACAAAACAATGGGTGAGTACAATGTGTTACTAAATCTTGTGGTAGGGGTGGGAGCGTGGCTAGGTAATGAAGAATGGAGGGAGGATTACGGATTATTAATAACGGATTTTGAAAGGGAACATATCTAAGATAGGACTATGAGAAAATATTTTTTGTTTATTGATAATGGACTCATTATTATTATTAAGGGATTTTTTTATTTATTTATTAGACTAATAATAATTAATAATTATGAGTCCATTATCGATAAACAAAAAATATTATCTAATATTAACATGTTCCCTTTCAATGTCCAATCCCTAGGCACTCTCCCTCCCCTACCACTCCCCTACTTAGTAATCCAATGTACTCACCCACTGTTTTGTAATTGTCAAGTCATTATATGGTTGCCCTGGGGAAGGAACGGTCGTTCTGAAACCGATCAGCGTTAATAAAATATGTAAGTGGTTCTAACACAGAAATATTGTTTCATTTACTCACATTTAGAAATAACATTAATATCTTCCAATGACATGGAGTTTTAATTCCTTAAAATATTGCACGTTGTTAGGTTATTGTCGAGACCGACAGAAACAAGGGCAAAGTTATACAGGGCTAGCAGATTCTTCAATAGTGAACAGCTGCTTATCCTGTACAAATTTTAAGTACGACCAATAATTGAATTTGGGAGTTACCTCTAAACTGGTGCCCCAAAGTAATTGTGTTATGAACAATATCGTTACACAAGAGGGGATGTGAACTGTCAATCTAATGTGTGTGAAACAAGACAGTTGACTGCGTTTTTAAAGTCAATCACAGGATTTGGCAACTGGAAGGAGAAAGTCCCTACCTTTGATGGGTTCTTCTGCTGTTCTGGGCCGATCTTGATGCTGGCTGCTCTCCACAATAACGGCACAACGGTGGTTACAATTACCGACACTTTTGAGATTAATTAATTAGTAGTTTTACGATTATTAGCGAGATTTCGTGAGCGAGATGTGAATGATATCACTGCGAATTTTGAACTGATTCAATGTGGATAATTTTAGATTTTTATGAAATATTGTATGCAACATCTTCTTCTTTTTGTAATTAAAAGGGACTTTTAAGGAAATGAGAAAGACAAAAGGAGAAAGTAACAATGAAGGACTTGGGAACATGGGTTTAGTTTTTAAGCTGTTGCAGAACTAAACAACTTGATAAACTTAAATGATTCTGTGCAAAGGAGAGCGGTCGGTCTGATTGGCAATCCGTTGTTAACAGACCGATTGCTATCTCTAAATTGAAAATTTGTAATGTATTATGGAGAAACAAGAAAAACTAAGATATTTAATGAATATTGTTTATCTTTTCCTAATTTCCTAATTTCCATCCTTTCTGATAAATACCTTCTTTTTGTTGCAGACCGGAAAGCATTTTCATCGGACATCGCTTCTCATCAAAGCATTCAATCACAAATTTCGCCTCGATTTGGAGCTTAACACGTAAGTTTTTTCATATATTTTAGTATTTTTAGATTCTTTCCAATGTTGAAACGTGTATTCAAAATATTTTGGCGTTTTGAAAAAAAAATGCAACTGGAAACATACTGTAAAAAAACATTACATCGTTATTGGAAGATGTTGGGAATCTAACAGATGGCTGATAAACGACTTAAGGGAAAGTGAGAAGGAAGACGAGGGATCTAGAGTTACTCGCTGTTCAGAACTGGACATTACATTTATCACGGCTTGAGTCATTTGTTGACGGCCTCTGTAGTTGAGAGGTAAGGGCCTTGATCCGCAATCCCGGCGTGCGCAAATACATTTTACTTAATTAATTTTTGTTATTTCATAAGCAATTACTTTAAAATAATAAATATTGTAGATATTTGCGGCACTTTCCAGATTGGTAGATACTCTCATTATCGCCTTGTTGTAAGACCAGATCTGAATAGCCAGGTAGTTCCCCACATTCCTTTCCCTGTCTCCTTTCCCTCCTCACTACCTTCATCTTCACAACACACCCTAATTTGGGGATGGCATATTCTCACTAGCTCCAGACGGGAGCAGTTGGGACTCTTGTGCGGAACTCACATAAAAATTTAAAAGAAAAACTAAAAAAATCAAACATTTTTTCGAAACAGAACTGTTGTCTATCATCCAGGATTTAAAATCATGCCACTAAGGCTAGGACTAAGGATGTTTTAGTTATGGATAGATGAACGTGTAAGTTGAATGGATTTTAGTCCAAATTCAAAATGTTTACGACAAAAAAAAAGAGTTTAGACCACCCGACCGTAGTAAAACTTCACTAACTTATAAAAGAAGAGAGTAAGAAAATGTGCGCGCGCACTGCTTTCTCTTGCTCCTACAGTGTGATACAGATAATAGGCCTGCACTGTGTCTTAGATATACGAAACGTAACTGGCTATGAGAGAAAGAAAATGTGTGCTTGCACCTCTCTCTCTTGCCCGTACAGTAATATACGAAACGTAACTCTCTCTCTTTCTAACTTCACTAACTTATATCTCCCTCTCAACTTCCATTCGCCTCGCCCGATCACACTTTTCATAACGCTCTCATCGCGCATTCACCAGTTTACTCTGGAACAAAAATCAGCTGGAACGTTTATATTCGCCTTCAGGCACAAATTTTGTTAAGTTGAAGATTGATTATTAATACTCAATATTTTTTCAAACCACAGATCAGTGAAATCTCTTGAACATTGAGTTCATTTTTTAGATTTTCCGTATAAAAGCTTTTAGTTTCGGAAGTGCGCGTCATTATTGGAGCTCCGTCTGGCGCTCCAAACCATCAAATCCACACCAATCAATCGAAGTATCTCTTGTCTGTATTTCTAACACAATTTCCTTCCGAATTGCTTCCCTCCTGAACGGTTATTCGAACCGTTCCCTCGGTGTATCTCTGACAGCCCCAATCGTCACTCGCCTATCAATCTATCGCTCAAAGTCTGCTTTCAATTACAATCGACTACCTATTGCTGCTGCGCGTACTTCCTTCCTTCGCTAATTATAATTCTAGTATCCAACGTCTTCACTTCGAATACACACCCTCTGTCTATCTGCGCATGTCTGAGAAATGAATGCTCGCTTCGTGGTCATACTTTTTTTTTATTCCAGTTAAAAGAAAATTTATTTTCACTCATTTAACTAGAAATAATTAAACACATTAAACTAAACTAAATATAACAAAACAGCGCTATTCTATGTCATTACTTTGTTTATCGAAAATAAACATTAATAATTTTTTTTAAATATACCCAGTTTTTTTTCGTTTTTAATGTCGTTTGGGATGCAATTATATAAAATGCCCCTTCATAACCAATAGATTGTTTACCATAGTGTGGGTGGTGTTTAAATGTATATTATCGTATTGTCGTGTAAAGTGTTTGTGTACTTGGGACGTTTTAATGTATTCTGTGTTTGTGTGTACGAGTTTATTGTTTATTTTGTAAACAAGGAGAGATGTATTGTATTCATATAGTTTTCTTAATGTTAATAGTTTAGTTTCCAAATATAATGTTTTTTTCGATGTTCTGGGCTTGTGGTATAATAGTTTTTTGATTACCTTGTTTTGTATTTTCTGTAATTCATTTATGTATGTTTCACATGCGTTTCCTCAGATTTTAATAAAATAATTTAAATGTGAGTGTACGAGACTATAATATAAACCTTTTTTAAATTTATTTGGCAACCGATATGATAGCCGGCTAAATACGCTAATTAAGGGGATGATTTTGTCTTTAATACCTTGTATATGTTGTTACTTAAATCAATAATTGAATTCTTCAGCGTTCGCCTAATTGATGTCTTTTATCGACCACAAGATATGCAGGATTCATGATTTATGTTTACTTTTCCATTCGATTTTTTTAGAATTAGTACAAGATCGATTTGCTTTGCCATACCAGGGTACCTAGCATGGTCGCTCGATATAGGTTTTATTGAAAATATCGGTAACTTGTCATCGCTCTCGAGCACGACTGCAGGCCGCTAACGAACAAATAACAGTTCACGTCAAATAAAATAGGAACCCTTAGTCGTTGTGAAATATTGTTTGTTCGTTAGCGGCCTGCAGTCGAGCTCGGGAGCGATGACAAGTTACCGACATTTTCGATAAAACCTATATCGATCGACCATGCTAGGTACTAGGAGCGGTAGTTCGGTGAAATCGATAACTTTACAGTGTCCAATCGATAGGCCTAACTTCTGATGATTTTATACCGATGTCCCGAATACGTCACCATTGAAAGTCGAAATATATCGACCTGGCATAAATAAGAAATCGATATATGCTGGCAATATTGAAAGAAGTTTTTATTTATTGTCATTACGAAATGTCAAACGCCGAGCACTTACGTGAAAATATTAATTAATTGTCAATGTTGAATTGAAGCACTAACCTAAATATGCGTTGGCAGCCTGCATTTACTTTTTTATACTAAACGGGAATTAATTGATTAATGAGGTCTTTATTCATATTTCAACCATTTTCGTTTCTCGAAGATCGAACTGAATGAATTGATTATATCTTAGATACCTTATTTAAGTCCGTGGATCGCGTATACGACATCTTTCATTTCTAGGGGCTTAGTTAGTTCAATACGTTCATTAAATAAGCAAGTAATTTTGCATAACAAAGAACATAATCCTAAGTGACCAGCTCAGGTATGGGGGCTCCATCGAAGCCAGAGTAAAGTTAGCCTCCCAAAAAGTGGGCGTACTGTACAGGGCCCGCAGAAATAATTACACGATACCCTGTACAAATCACAAGTGAGCCCCACGGTTCAATTTGGCAGCCACCTCTGGTCTGGAGCTCCAAAATACCTGAAAAATAACCTCGACTCTGTGCAGAAACGGGCGGTCCGTTTAATAGATTCTCCCATTTTAACAGACGGATTGCAATCTTTAGAGCACAGGCGTCGGGTGGGAATGTTATCCTTGTTCTACCGGTATTACAATGGAAGATGCTCCGAGGAACTAGCATCATTGATCCCTTCGGCACCGGTGCGTAGTCGGGAAACACGCCAAACGCGTGCCCAACATTTGTACACGGTTGACATTTGTCACATGAGAACGGGTCGTTTCTTCGACTCGTTCTTGTGTTCAACAGCTCGGCCTCTATGTTTCCTCCTTCCTATAACATGTGTCTCTTCAAGATCAATGTTCATTCCTTCCTCTCATCAAAAAGACCCTCCACACAGCATCCCAGATGACATAGGCCCTGAGGGAAATCTTTTTTCTCAGGGCCTCCTGTGTGGAGTTAATGTAAAAAAATAAAAAATAATAATAATTTAAAAAATATGTGTGTGATTGATAGTTAACCGAAACTTATCTGATACTAGGAGAACGCGCAAAAATTTATCAATCTAACTTCTCCCACAATGTTCTGAGGTGTCAAAGTTTGCAAAGAAGAATTCTAATAATCTATTTAATAATTTCTGATTTTGTGGTTCAACCTTGTGTAAAGTACTATTTGAACTGACAGTTTAAAAATTGCCTTGGAAGCCGAAACAGCTGATATAAAAATAAAAAAAGCTATGATGCTTGCAAAAAATAATAACATTATCAAACTTAATTTAAATTTAATTTTTAAAAAATTACACGAATTAAACACAAAACAATTTATAATACAGTTTCCTGCATTTACCCTAATTTCAATTTCCCTATCAGCCTTTCCATCCCTCGTAGACATGTTTCCCAATTACACAAATTCAACCACCTGCCCCAACCATTTAAACCAAGGCTAAATGCATGGCGTTTTGAAGTGAGAATACGAAAACAGTGTGCAATATAGTTGCGAATGACGTGTTAAAAAAGTGTATTTAACTTTTATGTTATTTTTCTCCGTACGTCACAAATCGGACGTATTTTACTTTTGCCCCGTCCTGTCTACTTTCCAATGTTGTTTATAAGTCCATTATTTATTTAGTCTTAGCAGATTGGGAGTGAGGGATGAGGGATGAGGGCGGGGGTGAGGGCGGGGGTGAGGATGAGAAGAGCGGGGTCAGGCGGCCACCCCTGACCCTTATAATGAAGCTGGAATTCCGGGTAGAGCCGAACTATGTTAAACGCGGGTTGGCTGTTGAAATATTATCTCGGATACATTCGATTCCGGCTCCTGTGGGGTTAAATATTATGAATTATATAGAATGGGTGATAGATAAACAACGATAATAATGTTATCTTACAGATTTCTATAAATTGTTAAACAAAGAATTAGTACTATCAATTATTTCTTACGTATATTAAAAATACTTTATTAACCCTTAAATTCATCTTGTGAACTACAACATTTACATCGACAGCAAAATGTTGAAGTCATCACAAATCTTCTTTAATATATAAAACAAAGTCGGGTTAGTTACACCATTTATAACTCGACAACGGCTGGACTGATTTTTATGATCTTTGATTTGTTGGATTTTTCTCCGCCCCGAATAGCAGAATAGCTATTAAAACATCGGAAAAATTCATGAAAAAAATAATTATGAAGAAAATTGTTTTCCTCGTACATTTTGTATGGAACGAATTTTAATCTTTTGAAAGAGCTGTAGTAATATTGTGATAAGTATAATAATGAGTGGTGAGTGGATTCCAAAAATTCAAAAACGTCAAATGTCAATGCGCTGATTGTTTTGCTTTTGTTTTTAAACATATAATGCTGCCCCTCTTTCTTACACACTAAATGTCAACAGTCGAAAATGGGACAAACGGTGAACGTATGTCTGCACCCCTCCAAAGAAAAAATACAATAATTTTAATAAATCTCCCTCACACGTATAAAGAAAATGAAACACAATTCCCGTAAGTACTTGGAAGAGTAAGGAAATCACAAAAATTATAATTCCGTACACAACGCCATCTCCAATACTGACAAAAACAAAACAAAACGCGCATCGATAATTGCTTCATTGTGTAATTATTAACTTTAAAAAAAAAACGAATTTAATTCAGCTAATAAGTTAACTTATTGATTCTGAGGCGGTACGAAATTTGCCGGTCAGCTAGTGAATTTATAAATACTTGTTGTCACTAATTAAGCGACAAACTTTGACTTCCTAATTTAATAAGCGGTAAATACATCGATCCAGCACTACCCTTTACTTAAAAAATACGGGTTGTTCAGCTATATAGATAAAATAATAATATTATACCTTACAGCAAGTCAGAACAAATTATGGAGTCCACTTTCACCGGAATCGTGTTTCTATGAGCCCTTTACACGTATTTTCGTACAGTTCCATGCAGGGGATCTGCTCAGGATAAAATCGATAACTTAACAAATCGGATCGGTAAGCGTAACTTAAATCCGTCGAATTTAAATTGAGGTCCCGAGCACGGTTTTACCGTTGACAGCCCAACCCAATAATGACAGGGAATAAATAAGAAACCGATAAACGCCGGCAACATTGAATGTCTTTTCTATGAATTCACACTACGAAATGTCAAACGCCAAGAAATTACGTAAAAATAGTAATAAATTAGAAATGTTGAATTGAAATACTAACCTAAATATGCATTGGCAGTTCGCATTTACTTTTTCACACTAAATGGGACTTAATTAGTTAATCAGATCTTTAGTCATATTTCAACTAGTTTCTCCAAAATTGAACAGAATAAATTGGTCGCGTCTGAGTTGAATTATTTAAGTCTGTAGATCGCGTATACAACTTTTTTCAATTCTAAGAGCTTCGTTAGCTAAATTCCGTTCATCAATGAGCCAGTAATTTTACAAAACGAACGACATTATCCAAATATCTGCGTGTATTAACAGTTACCCGAAACTTATCTTGTACTATGGAGGCCGAGCGAAAATTTTTCAATCGTCGTGTCGGTAGGAATATGTCTTACCGTGATCGCAAATATTAATAACTGACCATAGATGACGGATTTGGTCTATATCATATTGACCTGGGTTTTGTCGACCAACCGTACTAGACCTCCAGATCCATGCAGGTTGTCTTTCAATATAGATTCGGTTCGCAAAATAGGACTTAGTAAGTGTACTGTATATAGGTAAATGCTAAATATTACACCGAGAAAAGACTGCGGTACAAATTTTAAAAAGAGCTGAGAACTTTCCAAAAGAGACAAATTAAGTAAATAGCTAATTATTTTAATGCAAATTTCATTGAAAAAGCCACTCAAATAAAAGCTTCGTTGTATATTAGCAAACCATTCTATAAATGCTTCCACGATAGGTTTTATACAATCTAGTCTCATTCAATTAGGTTAGCTTGATAACTGTAAAGTGCACTTAAAGTGAACATTCACAAAACTGCGCTATGTAAATTAGAAATATAAATATTATTATTAAAGTAATGCTACTGGTACCAGAAGGACTCTTTTATCGTTTAAATTTTCTGTAAAATGTTAAAAATTCACAATATCTATCTCAAGAATTTTACTAGCTTTTCAAAGGCAAATTCCATTCAGAATACTTCGTAGAATATCAGGGATTTTATTAGTATTCTAGAAGAAAGCTCGTATTTGTCTAAGTGCTGTGTTAGTCATGCGAGTTGTTTCCCAGTGGATGTCGACAGAAACCAAACAGAGAAAAACGTGTCTTTAAAACTGTTTTTCTCTTTTCCATTTTTAAACAGATGGGACGTCAACGAGTAGATAACTTTTCAGTTTCAAAGTTAACTTTCTGCTGTAAGTTTTAGAAAAACGTGAAAGCACTGTGCGCCCTGCTTTGTGCATTTCCCTGATTAAATTAGGGATTTTTTGTGGTGAAGACTTTTATCCATTAGATCAAAATAATTTACTCTTTCTTTGTGATTAGATTAAAAGTTTTAAATTTATTCTCTGCCACACTTTCCCGTGAATGCTAATGCTCGCCGCGTTTATCCTTCGCAATTAGAAATTTGCCGACTCTGCAAAATTCTGCCGGCGCACGTCTCTACCTACTGCAAGGAAGTTTTATTCGTAAAACATCAACTATGATGAATTTGGCTGGTAGAAAACAGAGTTTATGATCCTATTTCCCGCTAATTCTCCTCATTCATTGCACCCTCTTCTTGTTTTATTTATCAAGCTAATTTAGCAGAAATGTCTGAGTCGCTCCTAACCGCAATCTTCTTAAGTTTATATTATGTTATAAAATGAACCTCTCAAGACTCAAATAATTTTACCTCGAGATTACATTGCACGAATGAATAGTTCAAAATGCTTCCACGAGGCAAAAAATCCTTTTCATATTTTCACTGGAGGGTTTTTGGTTGTGTATAATCTTTTGGACAAATTAATCCTCCATTTATTCCATTAAAAGGCCGAGGGCGTTTAATTATCGAATATTTGATCGGAATAAAAGTAAAGCTTCCCTAATCTTGAATTTTAAATTAACATTATTAACTCTACGACATTTTTGTAATTATATATGTCCTACCATAGAACCAAATTATCCATATTTTAAAATGAACTTCGCGACAAAAATTACATAAATTTTTTTGAAAATTTTAAATAAACATGTAGAATCATCCCTCTAAGCCACAATCAAAATCAATATCAATAACAGTCTACTGACAAATCCTGAAGCTTTTCATATTTCTTTCTAACCTAACCGAACCTTCTCTCGAATGATTCGAGAGAAGGTTAAAGTGAAAGTCGAACGAGTCGACTGTATTATACTCGTAATATCTACTGTATTGCCAGATTTTGGACATATTTAGCGATGGCTCCCAGAACTTCACAAAATTTCTCGAACCTCTTGTTTTCACTTGACTTCACTCGACCCAAACTTTACTGTTTCTTGTTTTTGTTGTAGCAGTTACTGTTTTGCATACGTATTGTTCTATTCCTACATATTGTTCTACACAGTTATTGGACGGTTGATATTATTTATTTTTTGTATTTTTTTATGTTACATTTTATGTTATATCCTGCTGTTATGTGCATCATAGGTAAATAAAAGACTGCTTTATTGGCAGTGGGGAACTGAAATATTATATTTGTGGCATTGGAGGGGACCCCACCACTTTCCCAACGGCGTTATAAGGAGACATATGATTTCCTCCTTCACCGCACACGTCAAGACTCTACTTTTTTTTTAACGAAGCTACATTTATTATTTTTTTAATTTATAAACTAACGTTTAGACAAGATTTTTATACATAGCACAAAGGGTAACAATTATTATAAGCAATAATTGTCAGCCTGAAACACTCATTTACATTGAAAAATCTTCCGAGAAAAGATACTTGCTATATAAAAATATAACAAGCAGTAATTGTTGAATGAAACACTAGTATATATTGAATTATTTGGCGGGTATTTGATAAGCCGCCATAGCTCAGTGGTCAGAGCATTCGACCGGTAATCGGAAGGACACGGGTTCATGTCCCGTTGGCGGCAAGTATCTTTTCTCGGAAGATTTTTCAATGTAAATGAGTGTTTCAGGCTGACAATTATTGCTTGTAATAAGAAGCTACATTTATTTGAACGACTCTAGACCCTCCAATGTCCATGCATATGGGGTTTGTAAGCAATATGCAAGTACTTACATTAACATTATACAAAAAATAAATAGATGTAGCAGCCCGTGGAATAATTCTTCTGAAATAGGTAACATCAAAAAGAGAAAATAGTGTTAGTAAAAGAAAAATAAAAATATGACCAGTCGAAGAAACCTTCTGTAAATAAAATAAGTAATGAGGAAAAAACATTTATATGATTATTTTATAATTTTATAATTTTATTTGTGGCAAATTAAATAATGTTTTTTTTTAGTCTATATCCAATGTAAGTAAGATATGGTTGATGGCCTCCGCGGTCGAGGGATAAGACTCTCTACAAGCGACCCGGAGATCGCGGGTTCAAAATCCGGCGTGCGCAACGAATTTTTTTTTTTTTGTGTAAATTCACAATCTAATCTTTTAAAGATAATATAAGGATGATACTTCCCCACCTTTCTCCTCTTCATCTTCTTCCCCTCCCCATCTTCTTCCCCTCCCCGCTACTGCCAGCCTCACGACATACGCCAATTGGGGATACCCTAGTCTCACTGGCTTCAGGCGATTGGGAGCAGTTGGGACTCTTGAGCGGTATTCACATTTAATAAAAAAAAGGCAGAACGGTGGCGGTATAATACATAATAATATAATACGGAGACCATTTACCAAGCGAAGAGCTATTCATTAACAATAATATTTAGGTTATCTATAGAAATCACGAATATACAAAACATTTTATACACTACATTATGTATTTTATGGATTCAATACACAAATTATTATAAGATACAATATACAAAGTATCTTATCCACTACATTATGTATTTTATGGATTCAATACACAAAGTATTATAAGATACAATATACAAAGTATCTTATCCACTACATTATGTATTTTATGGATTCAATACACAAAGTATTATAAGATACAATATACAAAGTATCTTATCCACTGGAGCGACAGCACAATTTAAAACTTTTTTCTTCGATTGCTCGAGATTTTTTGGTGATCATTTTGAATATTTTCCGCCCATATTAAAAAAAATCATGCCTCCGAATTTTAATATGGAGACATACAAACTGATTATAGTTCCATACAGCCAATGAATTCACCTTTATTTTGTCGATTATCACATATTCGTAGGATTTATAAAAAATATTATAAAATCGTAAAATTTTACTTAATTACTTACAAATAAGGGAAAATTATAAACATTGTGTTTTTTATGGATTCAATATACAAAATATCTTATATACATTATGTATTTTATGGATTCAATATTGGCCTGCACATTATTCCAGTAAATTTCAAGGAAATTACGTAAAAGCACGTTCGAAAAGGGTTCACACGCTCAGATGAATTCTTTATTCGATTCCATCGAATTGGCTGAAATCAAAGTACCTGAAATAAATTGTGTTCAAACGGATCGTAGAAAAAATCTTGGGTTTAAATAATAAAGCTTTGTCTAGGTGTAGGTATAAGAGAGGGTAGTTTAAAATGATCGCAATAGTTCCATCTGAAGGGGCCTATCAATCAATGTGTCTGCGGGAAGGGGTGTAATTATTTCATTCGACCAATCCTTTCTCCACCAACTCCGGAAACTACTTTTCAAGTACCATGGGGATTTATAATAGGCCATTCAATTAAATGGCTAAACCTACGTACATTGGAATTCTACAAATCATCCTAAACCGCAATGTAATATTAAATGTCTGAATGAAGGCATCTAAAGAATTGTGCTATGACAGGTGTTGAGCATTTATATTTGGTTAAACGCAACCACGGCTTTCTTAAAAAAACTTTGTAATTGTATTATGATTTTATGTTAAATAAATAAATCGTGAAAGTGGGGTGAGTGAGCAGGCAAAGAGAGCGGCCGGCCGGCATCGCGGCTGGATTTCACTCGATTCTTAGAAATTGTGCCCGGGGACAGTGGCAACCAAAGTCCGCGCAACTGTCGCCGGACTACGTGCTAATTAGCGTAGTTTTCATACAAAAAAAATTTGTTCATTTCGTTGATTTTTTGAAAATGTGCATTAATATTGGTTAACAATATATTTTGAATAAGGAAAGAATTCGTTCATTTAGTTTAACGTTCGTTTGGTTTATTCGTTAATTATTTGTTCTTTTAGTTTATTTGTTAATAGGTAAACAATATCGGCGACACCCGGAAGCGCAGACCCACATAGTAAAAACAGCAGATAGCACATCTACTTATATTTCAATATTCAATATCTTTGGTGGCAACGGTAGACACTGTCGTTGTCACAGCCCATATAAATACGGGCAAAAAGCCTTTTCCAATTAGTTCTTCAGTAACATCTCGTCAACAACTCTCTCCTTGCCCGATCGACCCCGCTCTCCTTCCCACTTTGGTGAAAGGACCAACATCTTGCGCTTCCGTGGATCGGGACCTCCAGCTTTGTCTTGCAGTATTTGTGTGCTTCACTATGTTTGGCACAGGTATGCAGATACATCGTCTCATATCATCGCTCAAGTAATAACATTTCATCAGAGCTAGACAGCACAGATTATTTATTTTTCCAAGGGGCAGGACCAACCTACCAATGATCATGCCTTTGGGGAGAATAACTACTTTGTTAAATCACATTTCTTCTGTGATTGACATTTTCAATTTGAACCAAAGAGAATTTAAGACAGCAATAAGCATACTATTTATCAAATCTGGCTAATCAGATAGTATTGATGTACTTACCCATGCAAATAAATGTATATACTTACTTATTATAAACTGTAATTTATAAACTGTTTTTTGTGAAATGTAAATGGATTATACTGTTTTTCACAATAAATCAATAAATAAATAAATAAATAACACCGCTTATCTCATTTTACACAGGTTTTAAAGAAGAACCGTTTAGTTTATTAAATAAAAATAGCACAACTTTGAAAAAAAGGGTCCACTAATATTTAGGAATCGGTTATTTGGATAAGTAATTTTATAATTAAAAATATTTGGTTAGGTATTTTAAATGACATTCGTGGTGTAACATACAAAAAGGCTGAGAAATAATGATGAGATAAGCGTTGTTCTCATGCTAGAAATATATAATATCTTTTGATTCAATTCAACTGTTTTCGAATAATAAAGAACGTTCTTCTGGATAGTATACGGCTGTTTTTTTTTGTTGAGCATAGAAATCACAAATATTTTTAGAAGACCAACGAAGATCTGAATTTTACTATCTTCTTACTAATATTATAAACGCGAAATTTTGTGTGGATGTACGTGTGTTTGTTATTCTTTCACGCAAACACTGCTGAATGGATTTTAATTTTTAACTTTACAATAATATAGCTCATACATCAGAATAACATATAGGCTATGATTTATAAAGCTAGCAGGGAAGGGGACGCGGGGGGGGGGGAACCACCAACAATTCAAATCCTTGACGTTCATTTCTGTCAGTATTGTAGTTCCCTTATCAAAATGATAATATTTTTGCAGTTCAGTTAGCCAAGACCATATACATAAACAAAATAAACATTGCTTCAAACCATCAATAGAGGGTGCCACTGGTATCAGATACACGTTTGAGATAAAACCACATTGAGTTACACATACTCGTACATTGCACAAAACGATAGATAAGTCCGTATTTCACAACGTTTCAACGTCATATTTAAAGAAATAAATTGTTATTCCCTGCATGTCCTTTCTCGTGTATCCCCGTTCTCCTCCCGCGTCCCTTTCCCCTCCCGCGTTCCACTTCCACCTTCCCTTTCCCCTATCCCCTCTCCCCCGTCCCGCCAATCCCCCTCCCGCGTTCCATATATTCAGTCCAAGTACATTCAGTTTTCAAACAGCTCGCATGCCACCTCTTTTTAATTTTCTTTTTTCATGTATTACAAATATTCATATTTTTGTATATTATAAGAACAATCAATCAAATTACGCTAACCTAACTAAGGTACATATTTAAAATATCTATAATATTCTTGATTCGATTCAAAGTATTAGGCGAGTACCTACTTCAAATAAATGCATTAATTTAAAGAGTTTCGAAAATTGAATTTTGATTTAACAATCATTGTTTTGTAAAATGTCAATCTCAAATTGTGACATTTTTGACAGTTTTGCAAGACATTTTGTAATGATTAAAAAACTTTTCAGGTGTATTGTCATGTGGTTGTAATAATCTAGAAACTTTCACGGGGGTTTAAAGAAGGTATTTTGAAAGTTTCAAACATTTCCTATTCTTAATATAGCAATATATAGACCCAAGCAAACATATTTTGATTTTTATTTTTATATCATATGCATTAAGGGCATTTAAAAAAAAAATTATTAATAAAATTCCTTTATTATTTATTTACAGTTTTTTTACATTTTTAAATGAAGTCCCGTTAAACTGATTGATATCAGTTTGTCAACGGTATTATTTCACAGATCTGAACAGAACTTGAACAGCAGTTTGACGAAACTTGAAAACTACTTTTAAATTTAACGAATTTTGTAATTAAACTATTAATCTAATAAAAAAACGGTTCTTTGTATTTACATAAAATGTTAAGCACATAATGCATTTATTATCATGGCAAATAATACTAATGAAACGCTGTATACTTATAGCGTTATATTATACTTAAACCAGTGGATGTTTAAAGTCATAATAAAATGATTAATTTGAATTCATGATCCATTATTGTAAAATGATTAAAATTTGAATTATTGCTGCTTACCCAATCTATAAAACACTTGTAACATACAAATCATTGATCACCTCCAATAAACATACTTAACAGGAGTATTTCATAATATATTTACATTTTTGTCTACTGTGTATATACATATACATGTACTCTGTATACTACATGTATGTACAGTTTCAATTGCCCTTTTTCTTATCATTTGTTATTATGCCCCTTTGTCAACCTGAAATTTAATTGCTTCAAAATTATTCTCGTTTCGTCTTAATCTTCAACATTCATACTTGAATGGTATAATTTTAAAAAAATACTGATTTTATTTTTATTTGTCATTTTTATAATATTATGTAAACAAAAACCTAATTAACAACCATTCTGTAAATTGCCACCTCAACACAGATATTTCAAACCTAGTGAGATGGGCAATACGCCATTACTGTAACTAAATGTAATATTAAAATAATGAAATAAAAAAATAAAAAAATTTAAAATTGCGGTCAAAAAAGAGGACAGAAAACAGAACCGAAATAAGTGAATACCTGACAACTTTTTGTACTTTTCTCTCTTTAAAATAACATAAAATGTAAATATTAAATTTTTTAAAACTAAAGAAAATTTTAATTAATGATTTATGCAATGCACCCCTCAATATTCAAATTGCGCCGCATTTTGAGAAACATTGACCTAGATTGATCACAATAATGACCCACCTTTGTGATGAATTTTTACCCCCCAAAGTCACAAAATCCACACCGGGCTTGTGACGTCATACATTTAATATACTACGGGTAAGGGCCACATTTATTCATGATATTCAATTATTCCTAAAAGAAAATTCATTATTTCACCCTTCAATCACTCATTGTGAACGATCATTCATGCTCTCTTCTAGTGGAGCGGTCTTCTGTTCATGAATAAATAATTTTTATTCCAAGAAAAATTTATGGCTTCCGCTGGTCTAATAAGCACAAAAACATTAGTATATTGACAATAATTCATTCTGTAATAATATTTTTTTAATAACAAAAAAGCGGCCGGCGTGGTCAAGGGGTAGGCTCTTGACTCGCAATCCGAAGGTCGCGGAATGGAATTCTGGCGTGGGCAAATAAATTTTATTTGATTAATTTGTTTTATTTCACAATTAATTAAATACTCTCAGTGTTGCCCTGGTGTATGACCACCATTCAGAATTGAAACGATGCTTTAGCCGTGTTTGGTGACCAGATCTGAACAGCAGCCTTCCTCTTCTCCTCCTCACAACCTTCAGCCTCATAACATACCCCAATTGGGGATACCATAGTCTCACTGGCCCCAGATAGAAGCAGCTGAGACTCTTGTGATGTATTCACATTAAAAAAAATTTAAAATCGTAAATACACACAATAGGCATATACCTCGTACAAAATATCGTATATTGCTCTCCGAAATTCATATTGATTTTCTTTATTTTATTTTCCTACTTTAGTTAGTGTTTTTTTTTATCGGTGGTCACCGTCTACAGCGCTCCATTCCTCTTTCTGTCATAGATCCCATCCCCACCCACTTACAATACATTCGTTATTTTTTATTTAACAACCAAATTTTTTTCTCTAAAAATAATTTATTTGATAGAATAACGTTTGCCGGGTTAGCTAATAATATTATATTTCTCTTGTAAATGTATTTTGAATCCACAAAACAAAATCTACTACATCGTCTAAATTGGTTTCGAAGAGAAGTTCGTCGACAGAGATCCGAGAGTTTGGAGTTGAAAACTGACCCTCTTTGAAGATCGTTGCAAATACCTCCGATGAGCTTTCGGATTCTCCATTATGAGATCATGAATCCGAGATGAGTAAATCAATAATTAAACTTTATTGAGCGTGCTTAGAAAGCACTTGCGTTATTTGAAACGCCTGAAATGGTTTTCACACGAAGTTTGTATTAAAAGAAACCGGTTGGAATTGAAACGCGGAGAATGATCTTCAACAGATCAAAGATCTTGGCCATTTTTTCCCGATATATGGAGTAGAGTAATAGACTTACTATTAACAAACTAAGATTCATAAATTTGATTCTTAAAATGTGTAATATAGAAAATATAAAAACCATAAAACTAGTATATGACGCACTATTCCATTCATCACTTTCAAATGGAATAACGGCCGGGGCGGAACTTACAACAATCATGAAAAACTAATAAAAATTGCCGTAAAATCAATTAGACAAAACTGTATCTTATCCATTTAAACAATTGTTGGAAACCGATATTGGACCTTAGACGGACCTGTGGCTTTCAATGTCTTAAATTTATTTGCAAGCATCCAAACAACTTTTTGAAATTCAAATAATTCCTGCCAAAGACGTGGCGCCCATGAGCATGCATTTTATTGCATTTATTCAGTTTCTCTTTTTAAATACCTTAATTTATATTTGATACTTAAGGCTCTGCAACCGGGCCCGAAAAGAAGAAGATGGAAAGATACAAAATTACGAATGTTAGAGGACAGCGCTAACATTTACAGCGACAAAATCGATACGAAAATGTTTAATAAAACACGACTCGTTTAAAATTTTGCAAAAATCTCGCGGGTATTAACTTAAAAAGCATTTAAAGAAACACTATGAATTTTTTCATACATATAACTTGTAAAATAACTGAAACAAACGTGTTAATAATAATTTTTGGAGCATACTTATGCGATTTTTTTCTATGGAGGGAATTTTATATAATTTGCGTTTCGGCGCAGGCAAAGTCTAGATATTATTTTCAAGAATAACATATTTTTTTAGGAGCTTTAAAACTAACCGTGTTTAAGGGAAATGTGTAATAAATCCCTTACACATTTCCCTTAATTAAACAATAGAAATTCAATAAAAATAAATTCAATAACCAAAGAAATTCAATATAATACCCACCCACAGGCAGCGCCTTTGTGGGATTTTTTTGTTCATACATTTATTATGTTAAGTTTTTTATGTACTTTTCATTATTTTATGTACCAAAAAAATTTAATAAAAAATATATATATCTATCATATAATAGTAGAGTGTGGTAGAAACTACAATCAAAAGTCGTAAGTTCCACGCAGTTCGCCTAACCTAACCTAACCATAATTGGAGGCAAATCAACCTTCTTTACCTCTTGTAATATCGTTTATTCAATATAATTAATTTATCCCTGCACTAATCTGGTGCATACAGTTTGAATGAAATAGTAAAAGGCATAATTTCTTAATTGCTTAATTAGTAATAATTAATAAACTTAATTAGTTAATCAGATCCTTTTTTCAAATTTAATTTACTTACATTATCATTATGTTCTGCAAAGTATTTTAGTTTTTCTTATTATTGTGAAAGCTGTTTCCGCTTACAAGGTCATTTTCGAACTGTGAAACTATTAACTCAATAAATCGGTTTAGCCGGTAATAAATCAATCTAGGCACCTACGAAATTAGAATTTAGAATCATATAAATAAGTTATCTCAAGTGGTCTAACCACAATTAAACCCAAAAAATTAATAATTAATTATCTATATCTATTTATAATGAGAATTAAGACATTCCAGAAGATTAAAAATAATGATGAAAATTATTTTTGATTCACTGTTTTTCAATTGATTAGGTATCTCAAGGGCACAGTTCTTCCCATGAATGACTTGAATAATAACGTAAACACCGATCAGTCACAAAGCAAGGCTGGGAGTTTCAACATCATTGATAATGTGATAAAGGTTAATTCCAACCGATATAATACAACTTTGTCGTAAGTAATAAGATTTAATTAATATTAATTATAGATAAATGAAACAATGTTACTTTGTTTGAACCACTTGTATATTTGTTTAAAGCTGACCGGTTTTGTCAAGCCTTGGAAATAAAAAATTCCCTTAAAAATAATGAATCTATTATCAACAAACAAAAAATATTATCTTACAGCCCAATCACGGATATGTTCCCCCACCCACCTTCATTAATCCCTAGCAACGCCTCCACCTCTACCATAATCCTTAGTAATAATACATTGTTCCCACCCACTATTTTGTAATTGTCAAATCAGTATACGTTTTCCCTGAGGAACGAACGGTTGTTCCGAAACCGGTCGGCTTTAAACAAATATACAAGTGGTTCAAACAAAGTAACATTGTTTCATTTATCTATAATGGATAACCACAAAGTTATAGCTACATTCAAAAGTATATAATATAAATTATTATTTGTTAAAGTAAACAACGAATTTCATCTATTTAAGCTGAATTGTTTGTCATTGGAATTTTTCGGTTTTTTTCGTAAACCAATGATGTAGGTACGATAATTCTGAAGATTTTTTTTTTCAAAATGCATTTAAACCCCTAACGTTGTTAATCGTTGTAACGATAACTCATCGTTATCGTCGTTTTTTACAACGAAAAAAGATTTTTTTTTACATAAAAATTAGAAATTCGATAACTACTAACTACGCCATTTTCAGCGCCGTTGAGGTGATTTTTCACGAAAATCAACCAATTATTATAACTAACTTCCTATGTTCAATTGTATTTGTTAATTTTGCTAATAACTGTGTTTTTACTTACCTCAGCAGTACAGTATACACCACATTTTTTAAATATCAACCCTAAGAAATTTTAACAAAAGAACTGCACATTTCAAATATAGAATAAAAATAATTTAATGATAAAAAAATATTTGCAATGTGTAGGTACTTTATCGCCTGTCTGATCCATCAGTTCCAATTTTTCTGATAAAATATTATTTTATTAGTTGAAATTATTAAAAAATATTTGCTATGTGTAGGTATCGCCTCTAGAGTTCCAATTTTTCTGATAAAATATTATATAATAAGTAGACATTTTATCGCATGTCTGAATTCTTCAAACAGTTGGTACCAATTTTGAAAATGAGACTTTAAATAAAAAGAAATCCTAGTTCTTTGAACCAAAGTTATAAACACTCACAGAACAACAGCCAAATTTAGATGGTTCGATAATTCACGTAAAAAAAAAACTATTTCATTCCTTTCAACGACATCCGAGGTAGAGTCATAAAAGCCTTCGGTCTCAATAGCTCAGTGGTTACAGCTTTGTCCTGATAAGACAGTGGTCCCAGGTTCAATCCCCAGTTGCAACATTTACCTTTATAATTTCTATGTTTCAAGTTTCGTTTAGATTTAATATATTATTCAATCGACCATTTTCATTTGTGTTTAACTTTAAATGCTCTAAATTATAGATATACTTTGATTCCCGTAAATCGAGTGCACATTCTCTCCATCTATTGTAAAAAAATAACAAATTCAATATTTCAACTAGCATTTCACAATATTTTTGTAAATACTAAGCTGAATACAAAAAAAAATACTAATTGCTTTTTTAGTTTTCCCCAGAAGTGTTCCCTCTTTGAAATGTTTTCTCCTCTCTAACGACAAGACACGTGCTCATCATTATAAACTCTAAATTTTGTCTTAGAGGCTTAAGGGATGAAAGAAAAACCTGAAAGCTTAAGGATATTATATCCCATTGGGAGCTCCTTTGCTATGCTTTGCTGCACTCGCTTAAAACAAGAATTCTCATTTTTAAAAAGAAAAATGTTAAGAAAATTCTTAGACTAAAGTTGTTCACTATAATATTATTCTCGAATAGTTTAGTTGCCTTAAGTTTCTATCACTGAAAGATCTTATGAAGATACTTCTGATTAAAGTCGTAAATGTTTTGAATCCTAAACTTAATAAAATAAAAAAGTTGGTGCTCCTGAAAATTTAATTGAAAACCAAAAATACTATTAAGAATTTACTTTATTTAGGACTGCATTTTTTATATTTTTTTTTTAAATCCGATGAAGATGTCAAAGACACCGCTATGATAAAATATCTAAAAAAAGTTTTCATTTGTTTCATACAAATTTGAAAGAAAACTATTGTCGCACATTTACATAACATTGAGCTTACTTCGGACAAAAAAACACGCCCACAACACACTTATATCTGTTTATCTCTTCAGTGCTTGGTTACAGTTTCCGTGGTCGATGGGTAAGGTTCTCGACTAGCAATCCGAAGGTCGGGTGTTCCAATTCCGGCATGCGTAAATAAATTGTATTTGATTCAGTTGTGTCGTTTCACTATGTATTATTTTACATGATAAATAGTATATCTGCAGCACATGCCGGAGTGAAAGATACGATTACTATCAGTGTCGCCCAGGCGTAAGAACACCGTTCAGAATTGTAATGTTATTTGAAATAGCTTGGCCGTGTTCGGTGACCAGGTCTGAATAGCCAGGTGCTTCTCCACCTCCCTCTTCCCCATTGCCTTCCCCCTATATCTTCAGCCTCACAACATACTCCAATTGGGGATATTACAGTCTCACTGGCTGCAGATGAGAGCAGTTAGGAATCTTATGCGGTATTCACATTTTTTTTAAGTATAGGGATCGCACTGGGTACGTTGGATTTAATTTTAAAGTGACACACAGTATGTACTTAAAATTTTAATTAATTTGGCATTTCTATTGATTAGGAGACTATTTTTTTGACACAACAATTATTGAAATATTATTGAAAAAATTAAAGATCTTTAATTAAAAAATTTGGTGACCGGACAATTCCACAACATTATAACTTCAACAACTGCCTATGAAAAGTTATTAAAAGCGTTGAAAAAATGGTTAAATATGTTACGTTAGATTAGGTCACGGGCTATTTTTCCATTTTTTTTATAACTTTTAATGACTTTTCATTGGGGTATTGAAATGCCACTTGGTTGAGTTGTCGTGTAACCAAATTTTCAAGTGAAGCTTCCTTGAAAGATAAAACTCAAACGAATAAAAAGAGACAAACATCTACATCTATAGGACTTGTATCTTATTAGTTTACGAGATAACGAGATACAATGAAACCTTACCTCATTGACCGCTTTGATTATGAGCTCACTTTTCAAGGCTCCTATTGTTTGAGATTGTGTGAGCGAAGGTTTCACTTCTACCGCGTGTGAATTGCACACTCCGTTTTTTTTCTCCTGCTTGTAGTTTGATTTAAGCTGACGTCGCTAATCTGTGCGATAACAATTTTGGTAAAAGCGGACATGTTTCACGAACGTAATCCGTTATGTTTAATGTGATGAAAGTTATTTATACCATTCTCCCAGATTTGTTATCAGATTGATCTATGTTAATATAATATATCAGTCGCTTTCTAAAGGATTAGAATTATTCCCCACATTAGCTAATTACCCCGGAAACTAAAACGTGTGACGTCAGCGGCAATGTAATAAATTTGCCAATTACCATTTATAAATAAATCCATCCACAGTAATGCGGAATATGGTTTATAATAGCTTTTAATAATAAACCTAGTTTTGATTACACTTACACGTGTTAGCATTTACGTAACATGTTAATTTGAAGAGCGATCAAACAAATTTTACAGTAAGGACCAGTTGTTCCTAAAAATTCAAATATATATATATATATATATATATATATATATTTTTTTTTTTTTTTTTTTCAATTTATTTATTTAACGCCCAGAGGGCTTTTATATGTTTGGTAGTACAATTAATTCATGGCAGACAATTTTTAAACAGATAAAGAAATTATAACGTTATCATTTTGCTTTTTGTCGTTAAAGGCCGATTCTAGTGGCGTTTCAGCTTTATATCAAAAGCTGATAAGGGGCAGTTCAAGTATTACGTAACTCACTTTGGGGGGGGGGGAGTCTTGTAAAACGTTACTGTGCGTTACCGGGGCGGGAGGGGGGGGGGGTTCGAACAACGTCTTATGTAACATGTTTTTTTTTATTTCAATAAAAAAACTAGGGAATTAAAATCTTCCAAGTTGGCAATAATTTTCGTTTATGTTTTACTGGGAATACCTCGACTGTATTGTAGATCATTTTTTTAAAGCGACTTTCCAGTATTTTGAGCAACTTAATTGTAACTTTTAGGTAAAAATAGTCACTTGGGTGATACGTAACGTTCAGGTACAGAAAAACGTTACGGCGCGTTATATGGGGGGGGGAGGGATTTATTTAATCTGATAGCTGACATGATAGCAAACATGATAGCTATCCTCTTCTGCTAATAACAACTTGTTCAAAAGCTGAAAAACTGAAGGCATGTAACGGGAATATTTCAACTGTCAAAAAAATAAAATGGCGCTGAATGGCCGTTTGATGACTTTGTTACGCGTGAATGTCTGCAAAACAACTAAGCTTAATAAGCAAGTTAATCTGAAAAAAATACTTTTATATCAAGAATAATTTTTTTCATTCTTTTTCACGATTTCTAACTATTTATGGTTCACTCTTTTCATTTTTATTTCTTTTATTTTGTGTTATTTCACTATTTACTCATTAAAAATAATATAAAGTATATTTGCGGCATATTCCGAAGTGGTGGATACTTTTAATATCGCCCAGGTGAACAACCATAATTCGGAATGAAAACGGTGCTAGAATTGGTTTTAGCCGTGTTTGGTGAACAGATCTGTCTCTTTTTTCTTCGACTACCTTCAGCCTCATAAAACACCATAGTCTTACTGGCTCCAGACAGTTGGGGTCACATGAGACTCCTGTGCGGTGGGTAACTACTCGTATAAAAAAAATATCTCATAAAAATAACAATTAATTGCACTTCATACAATATTTTGAAATAACATTATTGTATTTAATTATATTTATAAATTAACACAAGTTTTTGAGCAGACAGCACGAACTGGCATTTATTTTATAACATTTAAATCATACACACAGATGGCGTTACTAGTATTATGATATGAGAAACTAACAATATTTAAAATAATTTTAATTAACCAATATTTCATAATACTTTTCGCTTCGGTTTCAGTAATTAACGTAAATATGTGCTTAGTGTATTTTAGAGGTAATTTTCTCCAATGTATATAAGTATTCATCTCTGCTGACAAATAATAAGTAAAAAAATATCTAGTTACCTTCCTATAAAAGCACACTTAAATATCAATTTTATTTTAATAAAAATACGGGAGACACTGCAAATTTTTTTTAATGTGAATATCTCATAAGAGTCTCAGCTGCTCCCGTCTGGAGCCATCGACACTATGACATCCACGATTGCATGTTGTGAGGTTGAAGGTAGTGAGGAGGGGAAAGAGATGGGGCAGAGGAAGGTAGGGAGGTACCTGGCTATTCAGATCTGGTCACCAAACACGGCTAAAGCCATTTCAAGAAACGTTTCAATTGTAAATGTTGGTCTTACACCAGGGCGATACTGAGAGTATCTTCCACTCTGGAACGTGCCGCAAATATACTATATGGTATTTTAATTTAATTATTTGTGAAATAACACAAATCGATCAAATAAAATTTATTTACCCACGCCCTTTTCGATCACGCGACCTTCGGATTGCGGTTTAAGAGCCTTACCCCTTGACCACACCAATCGTCATAGACACGTAGATATACCACGGGACAAGTAATTAATTTATGTTAACAACAACGCGAAGTGGGATTGTTTAAGTAGTACTTCAGATACATTAGCACACAAATCTTACCTATCTCGTAACAATATATGACCAATCCACCGATAAATTCAAGATTTGCACAAAATAACATCTCCAAATCCCCCACTTATTCTTGTTATGAATAAAAATTACATGATCAGCAAAGGAATAGTTTCATTTTCGATAAATTGAGAGGAAATATCAGATAGTATTGACAGCCTATCCCGTTTGGCTTCGTAATTTACTGTCCGTGATGCATAATGAATTGACGAGTTATCTGTTCCAGCCGTGCATAGCTTAGCCTTCATCATCCCCTTTGGCCGCTTTCATCTAAAATTACATCCCTTTGTTCCACAATCCATTCAATTAATACCGGTCGTGGTAAAGGTGGCAGATTCGCAGAAGCATCGCAAATGGAGTAAAACTTCTCAAAGTTACCTGGAGAATATGTAAATACTAAACCAACTTTCAGCAACTAATTGAAATCAATTTACTGATACAGCTTGTTGAACTCTAAACATTTTCCGGAATCTCAGGGTAACTACAGTTATTCGAATTCAATATATAGTTCAGTTAATCAACATGCAAGATCAGCGTGTAGCAGCCCACGTACTATAGATACGGAATTGAATTTGTTAAGGTAATTTATGTGTAATGTATATTCCGATAAGTGAGGCTTACGTAATTGAAGAGTTCGCCTCAAATAAACACTTGTAAACTATTATTTTTTTTTTCTTGATATCAAAAATATATTTAACTGATAAATAGCATTAAAGAAAACCGATAAGGGTCCAACCATAAATTACGTCCACACCTTAAGGGGGGGGGGGGGGAGTAGAGAAGTGTGACGTTGTGTTACAAAAATGTAGTATATTTGTGACACGTTTCAGAGCGGCAGATACTCTCAGTATTGCCCTCATATAAGACCACCATTTAGAATTAAAATTTTGCTTGAAATGACTCTAGCCATGTTTGGTGACCAGATCTCATGGCCCGGTACTTCCTCACCCCCCTCATCTCCCTCTTCCCCTTCTCTATCTCCTCCCCACTACCTTCATTTTGACAACATACCCCGATTGGGGGTGCCATAGTCTCACCAGTCTCACGAAACCTCCGGACCGGAACAGTTGGGACATAATTTTTATTTTATTTTAAAAAGCGCTATTAATGTGTTTATTCCAAATAATCCTAACCACTATCTTTTGAAATACTTTCTACGATGAGATTGAATCCTTGAGAGGCTGAAAAGTCCAATCTTGATGGCAATATTTATGGAGGATCTTGCGTATTGGACGATGGCTGCTTGCGGATGGTTACCATACCCTGCTGCTTGCGGATGGTTCAACTTCTATTCTGTTTTCCGTACATTCTACAGTCTTCAACCTGTGACCTGATCATGGTCTGCAAATGTTGAGCCCATAGCATTTTCATAGTTGGGTACTATACACGTTATTTTGCTTCAAAGGCATTGGCCTTTAGGGAATCCTCAAAGCGTTTTACTTGACCTGCGTCTGAGCTTTTACAGGAGACAGTTAAGATAATAATATCGCATTTAGAAATCTGTTTTCAGACTTTCTAATTACATATCCAGTTGTTGAGAAACAACTGTTGTCGAATAAAGTAGTTTCAATGTTCGTTATTTTGACTTCAGAAAGTACGCCACCATTTGTACAGAGGTCACCATATTAATTCTTACCTAACCATCTACCTCCGTGAATACAGAATTCAGCTTCCACTAAAATGCCTGCGAAAAGTTTTCCTTCAGGGATATCCATACGTTCGTCCTGACAGGCAGTACAATCTTGCATTAAATTCACTCGCAATTTTAGTTTCGCGATTAAGTAGGCAAAACTTCTGTAGTCTGAAACTTTCAGAGTTTTCATACATCACCCGTGTTATCGTCGCAATGCTAGGAACCTTCCTATGACATTATTCAATTTAACGTAATCAAGTAGCAGCCATATCCGACATGTTGCTGATGAGAGGGGCTTACTCTGACAGCACTTGCTGACGAAACTTTCCTGCAAAGCCTGCCTGAGGAAACTTCTAAGACCTCGTTTCCAGAAATAATGAATAAATTTGCTTGCCTTGGAGAAAAGTTTAACGCATTTTTACTCTCCCGGTACGAAACACTATTTACTTTCAGTATTCTTATAACCATATAGATCTGTGTATTTTTTTCATATAACCAATTGATTAAAATTAATATCTTAAATGAAAAAACCGTTTTTTTTTAAATTTGGGAGGCGGGTATTTTCTTTTACATGAGCTCCACACAGGAGGCCCTGAGGAAAATAATTTCCCACAGGGCCTGTGTCATCTTTGGGGATGCTGTTTGGAGGGTTTTTTTAAAGAAAGGAAGGAGAGGAGAGTTCTAGGAAGGAAAAGGGTTAAAGGGGTGGGTAAGAATTTGGGGTTCAGTGTGCCCTCGTCATCCACCTCCAAAACCTAGACAAATCTCACCCTATGATCCCGGGCACCCCTGCTAAATCACCAAACGTAGCGAACCACTTGGGGTGACCCATGGCAGAGATGTTGGTTTTCCAATAAAGGTTCCGGGGGCGGCGGTACCCATTCACGCCTCCCGAATTGTGGGGTATAGATACCGCCGTCCCGGGAACCATTTATTGTATAACCAATACCTGCCACAAGTCATCTCAAGTGGTTAGCTATATTTGGTGATTTAGCAGGGATGTCCGGGTTCATAGGGTGTGGTTTGTCTAGGACTTAACGACGGATGCGTTTGCCTACCTACTGCGTTTCGGGCCAGACTGGCTGGAGAGAAACTGGCTGACAGAGGTCTTTTGACCTCTCTAACTGGACTTTCCCCACCCATCGCTTTGCTCTGCAGTGGGAGGGATGGATTCATACGTCCGTCACTCCTGGACATATTGACCCTCAGATTCTTAATCACCATTTTTTACTTTTTTTTCTTCCCAGAACTTCCTCTCCTTCCTTTCCCTAAAAATATCCTCCACACAGCATCCCAAATAGGCCACGAAGGAAAATATTTTTCTCAGAGCCTTCTTTTGTGAAGCTAATTTAAAAAAAAAACTTTTACAACAAAAGATAATAGTTAGGTTAGGTTAGGTTGATTTTGTATCGATGTTTTGTGAGTTTGCTTAAAACCATTAACACCTCCGCGTTTCTGTAGGTTGAAAGATATGTATAACTTTTAATATTTATCAGAAGTACCATATTAGAAGCTTACAATCATCTATCTTCAATATTCAAATTATGTTGTGTGTTTTGATTAACTGAATATATATTGATGCTATTAAAATAACTGTTAGTTAATTTGCCTTTATAATGTAAACACCGCCATGGGAGTAATAATGAAGAACCCTTCTGAATTTGAATTATCCAGTAAATTTAAAGTTGTTAAGTAAGTGACGTAGTTTAAGTCATTAAAGTAAAGTGCTATTGGGATGAAATAACACTCAATTGCGCTACATAAATCCATTCTTATTATTACTAACTGCGCTATAAGAACTTTTGTGTAAATACCAATATTTACAATTGCTGCAACATCTAGTCCAGTGATGAGCAACCTGCGGCCTGCAAGCCCATTTCCTACTGCCCACTTGACTAAATAAAATATCAAAAAAAATGCTGTAAAAAATATTGAACGGATTCTGTTCTGTCTGGCAAAAGGGTTTAGCGGAAAGCTTGTATCGGTGATTCAATCGAATATTGCATTTGTATGACTTTAATAATTGAGTTTGAACATGAAAAGAACTATTTTTTCATATTTTTTTCAGATACGAGAATGTACTAGCACGAACAAATAATTCGACTTATACCGCCGCTACCCGGATTTCTACCGATTTCTTACACATCTCCCTTAAACACGTTAAGTTTTAAAGCTCTTAAAAAATATATGTTATTCTTGAAGATAATATCTAGACATTCTCCGAGCCGAAACGCAAATTATATAAAATTCCCTCGATGGAAAAAAATCGCAAAGTATGCTCCAAAAATGATTATAAACACTTTTATTTCAGTTATTCTACAAGTTATGTGTCTGAAAAAATTCACAGTGTTTCCTTAAATGCTGTTTAAGACAACCCCTGTAAGGTTTTTGCTCTATTTTAAACGAGTCGTGTTTTATTAAACATTTTCACAATTTTCACATCGATTTTGTCGCTTGAAATAGGTACTAGCGCGCTCCTCTAACATTCGTTATTTCATATCTCTCAATCTTCTTCTTTTTGAGCCCGGTTACAAAAAAGCATAACTAGCAAAAAGTGTTTTTCCTAAAATATTTAAATTAGCGCCATCTCTGAAAGAGCAGATTGTGAATACTTTTCTAAACTCTTAAGTGTAGAAAAAGTAACCTTCGCAGCGCAGTGCGTTTAGTTCGTTTCATAAATTTTCAAAGCTTTCTTGACTACGTTTTGTTTAACTTTCCAAAAGATAAAAACCAACAGTTGTCCGTAATTGCAATAAGATATTTTTTTAATATTTCTGAATGATGTAAACCCACCAAGATTTGTTGATTCTAAAATTTTCGCCTATGGCGCATTATTTTTACGCTCTAAAATTGTTTTATAAAAAAACGTTTTAAAAAATACAAATAGGCTTTTTGACACCACCGACTGCAAATTTAACAATGTCAATTCGTAAATGCCCTATCTCCTGCGACCCGAGAGCAAATTGAAAATGGATAAATTTGGCCTCCGGCTTAAAAGGTTTAGAATATCACTTTAAGAATAATTACTAAACGACTTGAAAACGGCATCAAATTATGTCGGTTCCGACAATGAACGATTAATCATTATTACAAATAATTTAATTTTTGCTGAATAATTTTATATCCATCAACCAGATTCTTGGATTTAAAACGAAGAACATATTGTAAGTTTCACGTAGCAAGAGCGCTCCCCTTTGAGTGAATGCAATTAGCGAGCCAAAGGAGTTTTACAAATTCATGGTTTTAAGCAAACTGGAAAATGGCTTTTTAAAACATTGACCATACAGACACGGCGTTTTACCGCTGACAGCTGCATGCCCAGTGCCCAGCCCATCCAGTACATTCATTCGTAACCTTCCGTGTCCGACCGAAACAGCGTGTTGGAATCATTGGTCCGATCGACAAGTGTAACGTTTAACGCACACGAACTCAGGCGAGGGAGGGGAAATCTATTATCCATTGAATAATTAACTGAAATCAATTCGAGTCTTTATATCTTTACACTTTGTTACCAGCAGTGGTCGTTTCCCCTTGCTGACGTGATTTTTCAAGCTTCAAGACATAGATGGCTCTTGAGTAGATAGATCTTAGAGTACTTAGAGGTTATAGACTTATTCGATAGATGTCGCTAGAGTATACGGTTGCCCCTCCATGGTGGGTACCACGGTACAGGGAACTGTTAGATTTTGAGAATCGAAGAGATTTTGAGAGCATTATATAAAAGACTCTAGCCTCCAGGCCGTCCTGCACACTCGTTTCTGATTATAAGAGTTTTTAGTCTAAATAAAGTCACAGCGTTTTGTTGTGAAAAAGAAGTTATTATTTCAATGGTACATTCATAGCAAACCAGCGCATCCGGAATGTTTTTTTCGTTTTTTACAGAATTTCGCGGTTTGCTAAACACAGTAAGGGAAAAATATGTTTATATTCATATTAAATTACTTCGCCTTAAGATAAATTCCGTTAATCTTTTTGGCGACAAATTTTTCAAACTTAATTTTCCTATGTCCGTGTAAACACATCATCTGATACATAGCAGATGGATTTTACTCTCAGTTTTTTAACCGATTTTTTCCCCATTAATTGGGGTAAACTATATAATTACATGTTAATTATATACATAATTATCATGTCCAAAGCTTTATTATTTTTGTAATTTTTTTGCACCACAATAAAAAATACAAGGTGACCAAAAAGGGTATATGGTGTTTGATGGTTGAATAAAATTAAAAATATAAATAATCAAATAGGTTGTTTATGTTTATTTACAGATAGATGAAAAAATAATGGTGGCTAGATAACGACCCTCACGCTGCTGGCACTCCTCTAACCTTGAGCGAAGATTAGTAAAAACGCGCTAATATTTTGAAAAAATAATGGTGTTAGTGCTCGCCCGCGTCGGTCTCCGTGGAAATACAGACCGATGATGCCTTTAGCAGACATTGCAGTCTAGACTATGACCTTTGGGCTTTGGAGTGGTCGCTGATATTTCTGTTTTGGATTCTCCTCAGCCCAGTAGCGACAATTCTGATTATTAACGTATCCGTTTAAATGAAAATTAGCTTCGTCGCTAAACAGAATGTTTTCAAAGTTATCTCTCTATCATTTCATTGGCAAATCTTAGTCGATTAGCGTAATCGGTGTCCTTCAGTTCTTGAACCACCTCAATTTTATAGGTTAAGTCCTTCTTCATAATTAACTGCAAGGACGATTTTTTGATATTGAGTGCTTGACTTTGTTTACGAACGGGTAACGATGGATTTTTGCCAACCGAAGCCCTTATTTCTTCGATCGTTTTTTTACCCCTAATAGACCGCAGGTGACTCGTGTTTTGAATTCGCACAGTTGATCCGGTATTTTCGAATATCCGAATCCATTTTCTAATGCTCTTGTCACTTGATGCATTGGGAGAATGATATTCCGCATGATAAAAACGCTCAGCGCTGACTATAGTATCACTGTATCGGTAATAGGCTCGCACGCAAAAAGCACCGTGCGTCCGCGAGTACGACCTCATTGCTACTCAATCTCCACGAAGTAGTAGTGCTCGACGCTGTCGAGCACTACGACACGACTACTACGAGCGCTGCTCCTTTATGATGTAACAAATAAAACAAAATCCCTCTACCGTTCTTGGACACCCAGTCCGTGGAAAGAAATAAATCGCCGTTTAAAAGTAAAAAAAAGCATCAATAAATGTTTTACTATACTTGAACATCATATCTGTCTAATTAACAGAAAGGGACTATCAGACTATTAGACCACAGATGACTAACTACACGGTGTCTGTGTTTTTCAACGCAACGAAAATACGTAGGTGATAAGAAAACATCAACAACTTTTTAAATAACTTTGAAAATTCATTTTTAATAACAAACAAAACGGCGTATTTTAATCTAATGCAAATGCGTAGACGTTGAGGAATTATGAACTGAAAAAAGTGCCATTACGAATACCTTTTTTTACGTTTGATATGAATCTTAGGGATTATGATAAGTGTTGATAAACAAATACACCTTATTTTTCCTGCCATGAACTAATTAAATATTATAGATAAGAAATAATTATTAATTTTACGAATGAACATTAATAATTACTTCTTATCTATAATACTTCTTAAACATTATTTAATTTATAAAAGCACATGGCGTAACTGGTATAATTTGGTATGGCGTAACTGGTAACATGTAATAAGTTATGGTAAGTAGAAGATACGATGATATAATCTGCATTACCGACATACGATTTTTAGGTAATCAACTTAGATTAAAAAAAAACTACAGGTGTCGCTGACTGCATTAATTTATAGCTTTTAACAGTATTTTGTAAGATAAATTACTTACGTAAGATGACGTAATATTTATTTAATGAGGTAGGAAATGCACAAGCACTGCGAAATATATTTTTATTATTAAAGTTCACACGATAAATAATTGCATAGTCAAATATTATTTCTTATCTAAAAACATTTTAAAACCACTCAGGCTGAATTGTTCGGTTTTCACAACCACTAATGTGGGTATCATGGAAATCATTCTGTCTCCTTTGTTATCATGGTTAGAAATATGATCTAAACGTTGGTAAAAAGAGAAAACCCATGCTTTTTATTCAAATCTTAAGGTAAGCCGCAAAATAATTCAAATGTATACGATTATGAATTAAAAGTTTCCGACCGCTGTTGAACAAAAAAAAATTATGAAACTTTGGGATTTTTTTAATATTTATTTTTACATGAAACGACGAAAAAGTGAGTTGACGCTAACGTTTATAATACATTTGCATAGTTAAATATGAGTGTGTTTTTTTATTATCAGTAATTTTGTTTAGAAAAATATAAGGTGAGCCATTTGTAGAAAAAACGTTTTATGTTTGTATTCAAAAAAAAAATTCTAAAAAATTGTATGGATTTTTCGAATTATAAATTTTGAAAGTCTATTTCATCACCTTTCAAAAACAATTTTTAATTTTCGGATGCGTTCAGAAGGTTTTTATTTTGATTTTATTGCTAAGCGAAAATATTTTGTCCTTCCGTCAAAATAGCCCAAAATGAGGGGTTAAATCAAACGTTTTAGTCTTTATGACCATAGTGGTTGACCTCATAAAATGAAAAATAGCTATGATTTTTGCAAACTGAATTAATTTTTTTCTTTTTCCGTTCAAAGCTCCCTCTTACCATGAATAATAATAATTGCCTTGGCATTATTATGAGCTATTCACATGTCCCGTTGTTAAATGGTTCGGGACAAATATTAACACGGGCCGCCGGGAGTCATTTGTCACCCGAGCTGGTGATTTACAGTGCGGGGAATAAAAATATAACGTGATTCCGTGGCGAGGATTGAGGAATAAACAAATATAAAGGGAAGGGAAAGTCAATTCATCATGAAAAAGAAAATATTTTTCAAATAAATTGAACAATAGAGCCAATCTTTGTGACCGACTGCTACCTATAAATACATATACCATACTCCAAGGTACATTTATTTAGGTAATATTGACTTTGAAAATAATGAAAAATGAACACGTTCATAGTACGTACCTCATGTCTATGGTACCTTACCTGCCTGAAGAAATTTTGAAAAAAGAGTTAGTGATGTTTCTTTGGACAAATAGGCCACTTGCATGGACTTCATAACGACTTGGAAAAAATCGTGTGGATACATCTTTTTACTAAGATTACGAAAATGTTAGTAAATTTTTTTAGAAATGTACAGTTTTTTTTATTTTTAAATAAATAAATCCATTATTTGGGCTCGTGACGTCACTACATGAAAATATCCCGTCTCCGAAAATGTTCCTATTAATTTTGAAAAATTCCACACTGATTCATTTTTTTTATATGGCATCACTTTGATTTCAGGCGAATTTTTTTTGATTCGTTCACTAGATTTATTGTTTGCTCTCTGCGAACTTATCATTTGGTTTGAATTTTTGACAGTTGTTATGAAGAGAACCCAGTAAACTTTAGATATCGGTACGTGTTTTAGAGGTATAATGGTTATGGTGCTGATTTTACCAAAATCAAATTTTATAATATTCTTATTATTATTATAATTTACAAGTACCAGTATATTAAATTGGATTTATTAATATAGACGTTGTACATTATAATGATTTATGATCAATAAGATGGATCAAGGAAAAAAATATTTATGAGATGTAATATTGTTGGTATGCCTCGTTATTCTCCTGTGCCATTCGTGTGGAAAACGTTCTTTTTTTTAAATGATTTTCGGTTATGTAATTATCGTTTTTTCGCACCTATAAAATTATGTCCCGTCTTTCCGGTTTATTAAAAATGGTCTGATTTTTCGGATTGAAATTTTCAAAAAATCCCCAAGGTTTCAAAAATACGATTAAAAAAAAAAACGGAATGTCTTAGAATATTTGCCTAAACCAGAAAAAAAATTTAAAAATGTGATGCAAGTGGCCTATTGTGTACTTAATTCCTTATTTGAAATTATTTTAATTTACGTAATATATTATGTTCGTACGGTTCGTAGTAAGTATCTGGGTATTTAAGTATATAGGTACCTACAAATCTTAAGATGAGAAAATTTTGGATTCGATTAATAAAATAAATAAAATTTGAAACATACTTTTTTGGCCTACTTTTCACAGAACTATTTATTGTTATATTATTATATTTATATTTTTTATGTTATTATTATATTTATACTTTTTATATTATTTTTTATATTATTATATTTATATTTTCTATGTTATTGTTATATTTATAATTTTCATATTATTATTAGAACATTATATTTTTTTTATATTAGCTGAAGGCAGAAGGTCCTGAAGAAAAAAATGCTCTGGGCCTATTTTATCTTTGAGGATGCTGTGTAGAGGAAGAATAGGAAACCCCCACTACGATTTAAGGCGATGAATGGGTCGAGAAAGTCCGGCTGGAGAGGTCAAAGGGTCTCCCTCAATCCGGCACATCACGCAGTAAGTGGGCAATAACATCCACCACCAAGACGAAGACAAACCTAAACCAATGAACCCGGGCACCCCTGCAAAATCACCAAACGTAGAGAACCACTTTGAGCGACCTGTGGCAGGGATGTTGTTATTATTGTTATCAAATAAATAGTTCCCAGGACAACGTTAACTATACCCTTCTCCCAAATTGAAATTGAAAACAAATTCTGCGTTTAGAACTCTATTCTGAGGACGGAATGGTGTGCAGTGCTATTTAAATGTGGCGTGAATATTCTCGTTGAATTTTAGTGAGAAAATCAAGATACATCTCGAGTTCTTATTCCGCAGAACTTGGTGAGACGTTACTTTAGTTGCGACTTAACGTTCTGTGTCGCCTGTGGTTCTTACGCCATAATATATTTTGCTTCCGCGAATAAATTGTTGCGGAAATGAGAAACATTTGTATTGAAAATTCAATAAACGCTGCTCGGCTAAAAATCTGACCTCGCCACAATTCTTATTTTTGATGATACGGTCGAAACACATGGAAGTTTTGTACATTTCTGTTTTCTTATACTAACCTAGTATTAAATTATCTCCATTTGTACTACACCAAGAGCCAATAAAATGGCACGTTAAAAGTTATTTATTGTACTAGTTAAAATACACAAATAACTAATTGATATGATTTGAGCTTTGCACGGCCAAAAGTATTATCGTGATTTATTTTTGGGGCATTACGCCGTGTAGCGCTACCTCCTTCTTTAGCCAATGTTTCGGACAGCATGATAATGGACACTGTAACACTGTCCGAAACGTTGGCTGTAGGAGGAGGTAACGCAACACGGCATAGCACCCCAAAAATAAATAACAAAAAACTTTTAGCCGTGAAAATCTAAAATCATTTCTTAATAATTATTATTTTTATTAATGAATTTACTCAAGAATAAAACACAAAAGAAAGTCAGAAAAATCTTTGTCACAAATTTACGAAAAAAAATACAAAACCTCCAATATTTCCGATTTTGCCCCGTGGGGTGGATAAACCGAATACCGTATAAAAATAATGTAAATGCAGGCTTAAAAAGGCTTAAGCCTTTTGTCGTAGATAGACTTAATGCTTGCAAACGAGTCAGGTAAGTTAGCTTTGCTATCATTATTAGATTTGAGTGCGGCATTTGATACCATCGACCACAATTTCCTCATAGAAAGACTGGAAAAAACCTTTGGACTGGGTGGTGAAACTATTCAATGGATAAAATCATACCTCTGTGGCCGAACACAATCTGTACAAGCCGGTGGTAAGAACTCTCCCTTTGTAACCCTCACTTCTGGAGTCCCCCAGGATTCCGTGCTGGGACCTTTACTTTTCATTTTGTTCATCAACGATGTTGCCAAAATAATAGAATCATTCGGACTTCTTTCCCATTGCTACGCTGACGATCAGCAAATCTATTTCTACTGCGCACCGAATGAGAGAGATAGATTAAAAGATATCACGGCTAAATGCATCGCTGCCATAACAGACTGGATGTCCTCGAACAAACTAAAACTAAATCCAACCAAAACAGAATTTCTTTGGACAGCAACAAAAAAGCGTCAGTCAATATTAGACAAATCTCCTCTCATTATTTCTGGCTGTAACATCATCCCTAAAAATGTTGTTAAACTCCTGGGTGTACATCTAGATTAAGATCTTTCCCTCAAATCCCAGATTAACAAAACAGTAAGCGCAGGATTCTTTCACCTGCTCCAAATCAAATCTATAAGGAGAAATATTCCGACTAAGGCCACAAAGATGCTGGTAAACTCTTACGTTGTATCACGACTTGATTATTGCAATGGCATACATATATGCAAACATCCCTAAAATATATACTGACAGACTTCAGTCATTAATTGTTTTTGTGTTTAATTCGTAGAACTCCATTTTAATTTTTAGAAATTTAATTAAAATTAAATTTCTAAAAAATAAAAACAAAAAAATACTTCAGTCAGTTTTCAATTCTGCAGCAAGACTGATAACCGGCGTTTCCAAATATTCTCATATTTCCCAACATCTGCGGAACCTTCATTGGCTTAAGTGTCCTGAGAGAATCCAATTCAAACTCTGCTGGATGTTTTTTAAGGCAACACACGACATGGCGCCACCCTACCTGTCAGAACTGTGCATTCCAAATAATGTCAACACTAGGCAACCAACCCTTCGATCACCATCTTCAACAGCCATGGTAGACTCTCAGTACCTATGCGCAATCCCAATAACAATTCCGGAGACCGGGCTTTTGCTGTGGCAGGCCCACCAGCTTGGAACAAACTCCCTTCACATTTGCGAAAGATCGAGTAATCGAGAGATCAGAGCAAAGCTCAAAACTCATCTTTTCGTATTATCATATCCAGAAAAATAACTGCATTTTTTCAGTAGTATTTCATTACTCGGTCCATGGGATTTACCAAGTTTTTTTTTTTTTACAATATTTTACAATTTATTATGTGTAAACTTTTTTTTGTGATATTTTTCATGATTTTTACTGACAGCACGGGCAGTAATCATAATAATAGGTGTTTATGAATGTAAATAAGTATGTTAGTCGTAAATAATTTTAAGACAGTTGCAAGTCATAATACGAATTGAGCTGTAACAATACTGCTATATTCGTTTAATGACTTCGTATTATGGCAGTAACCATTACAACATGTGGTTATGAATGTAAATAAGTATGTTAGTCGTAAATAACTAATTGTAAGACTGTTGCAAGTCGTGACACGATTAGAGCAGTAACAATACTGCTCTGTTCGTATTATGACTTCCAAGTTCAAACTTAGTTATAAAAATAGGTATAGTTCGAGGTCACTAGTGATATAAGTCTTAGTTGTAAGTCATTAGTTATCAATCTTAGTTGTAAGCCACTTGAAGTATATATGTAGGTATAGATTAAATGTATAAATGAATGTTTAAAGCGCCCTTGGGGTGATTTTCTCACGAAAATGGTCATCCAATTATTATTATTATTATTATTATTAAACCCAAATCTTGATTATTCCTGTGTTTATTGACACGGTCTTGTAATGTGAATTTCGGCATTCCACAGGTTTCTGCTGCTTTTAAGTATCCCATTGCTCCTTCAACTACATTTTTGCAAAATTGCTGTCCTCATTTTTTCTGTCTTTTCATCCCAGTCTTGTCTGGTAGTTTTTCTTTGGTAATTACGTGACATGTTTGTAAAGGGTGTAAACAAATAGTAAAAAATCTCTAATGAAAATATTCCGAGTCAAAATCTTATGCTGGACGGTTTTACCTCATTCGGTTGTGCCGCGAAAAAAATATCGACATTCTTTCACAAATGTAAAAAGTGTTTTGAAAATTATCCAAAAGTTATAAGCAATAAAAGTTAAAATATTCATATTTATAGTACCTATTTGACATTTCACTCACCTGCAAATTATAAACACCTCACTACTATTCAATTCAATATCCGTAAAAATTATATCACGATACCGAAAACATACAACTTAAAACATGTTGTATCTCGCCAGCGGGCAGACATATACCGATAGGTTTTTGCAGACTTGCGTTGGTTTCGGAGTCCTACACGGGGCGGGAATATTTAAAGAAATATGGCTTTTTTAGAGTAATATGGTTTTACCCCGGTATACGGTTTAATACAGGTCTCCCCTACTCGTATTCCAACATTCAATCCCGTTGAAAACTATTTTCCATGACTTTGAATTTATGTTTATATGTGTTTTAACTTCCGAATAATAATAATAATTCAATCCCTAAATTTGGCCACTCTAAAAACCTGTTTGTTGAATTCGAATTGTTAGCTTAGTCTAAAATTTTCTAAAATTGAAAAGTACCAACGAAATTCAAAGCTAACTGTTTAATATTGATAATATTTCTAAGTATGAAATAAAAATACGTGGAAGGCTTTCCTTCTGGGTATATGAAGGGCAGAGGCACCCAGATGCTGGCCGGGAGTGGGGATACTTGTTCAGGGAGTAGGCAGGTTATTTCTGGTAAGGGTGGGGCGGGGTGACTGCTCGCTGCTAGAATTGGGGCCGGTTATATAACAGTAGGTCAGAGGGTGATTATTTGATATGTACGTCGATGAAGGGATTTTGTGATACATAAATACATCCAATTCTGGAGACTTTTTGACGTGAATCATTTAAGATTCCTTATTTTAACATTGTTTTAGCATTTGGAGGCTTACAATAAAATTTTTAGGTTACTTAAAGAGTATTTAAATAGTATATCTAGCGTTTTTAAAACGTCAATGAATAGCACCATTCCTTTTACTTGTCATGCTATACCGTGCTAGAACATTTGCTCCGCCGTGTAGTATCTACGGCCGAAGTTTTCAAGTTTCAAGTCACAGTATTCCAGGAGTAATTGACTGCTATCAACTGATTTGTTGTTCGGAGACAGGTATGTGAATTGCACTCCAAATTATTGCGATCTCCCTGCATTCCGAATTTCTACCGACATGAGGGAAATATGTTATATTATAACATGCTACTCTTGGACATTTCAAAGTTTTTAAGACCTTAAAAAATATGCATAGCTTATGGAATATCAATTTTATATCCTTATGCGAATATCTTTTTTTTAGGTAATTTCTTTCAATCAGGCGAGTCGAACAAGTAAAGATTCACCCGATAGAAAAAAAAAACGCGAAGTATGCTCCGAAAATTATAAAAGCATAGGGTTTTGTAATTTAACGTAGGTACTATAGGTGTGAAAACATTCACAGTGTATCTTTAAATACTGCTTAAATCGAATGAAGCGAATTAGATTTAACTCTATTTAAAAAAAGGCGTAGTTTTTCAAATATTTTCACAGCAGTCACCCACGCCTATCAATTATTTTGTTTATAACCGCGCGCTCCCTCTATCATTTATGTGTACATATATTATTATCTTTCTTTCAGTAAATTTTTTCGTTTGGAAAGCTTATAATGGAGCCTTATGTAGGTATACAGGATTTATAATATGAAAAATTCGACACTCTCCGGTACCGGAGTGATAAAAGGTTCGATACCCGCTTTAGCGTAATTCCACACGGAGATCGGTGCCCACACTAACTAATAAATATGTAATCAATGACATTGTTTTCCTCGGGGCCTCCTGTGTGAAGCTAATGTAAAAATCAGAGTGTGCAATTCACACGCGGTAGAAGTGAAAACTAAAGTAGACAATAGTGGAGAGACTACGAAGCACCGCACGAAGAGGAGGCCGATTTATTTATTTTGAAAACATTACGTATCACATTTTATAATGATCTTTGGCTGTCCAACTTGGCAATTTGCCCGTTTTAGGACAGTCAAAATGAGCATGTTTTTTACATGTAATTAATGTGTTGACTATTTGGTATATTGCCTTTGACTTCAATATAATACATGATAAATAATATAATTAAGTTTTAGATTGTAGATACAAGAAGTTATGTGAGTGTAAATTATTATAACATTAACATTAAAATAAATGTAGAGAAGAGAAATAAAAGGAAATTCCAAAAGAAGAAAAAAAATTTAAAAACTTGTGTGCTTTTGCACCATTCCATAAAATTTTAGTTTTGATTTTGATGAATTAATGAATTAGAGAATCAAAAAATTGATTTAAAAAAAAGAAAGCAGATAATAGAAAATTGAAAACAAAAATTTAAGCAGTTTTTGAACTTACATTGTTTAAGAATAATATTATCAATTAATAGGTGAATTTAATGAAAAGAAAATTTAATGACTTTGTTTTGCATATTTTCGCATTCAGCTCACCCCAAGACCAGAAGCCAATCATTTACCAAATTACGCAGAATGCAAGCACTTTTTGATTTCCAAGCATCGGGTGTAATATTAAGCAATTTCGGGCCTTAATACGAAATTGTCTTTGAGCTAAGAAAGAAGAAGTTTTGGGAGGAACTATTGGGTTCCTCTTTGCATGTCTGGTGTCGTGATAATGGTCTATGGAAGTGTAGTGTAGTGTAATCATATTACATACTCGCTGTTTTTGAGTATGTAATATGATTTTTCTCATGTATAATTGCCTTACATCAAGAACACGAAACTCTTCTCTTCGATTATATATCTCATTCTCTCAATGGCTAAATCCTACAGATGGATGTCTTTGTCTCTTTTTATTTTTATTTTTCGATTCATCGAGTTTCAAGCCACAACAATGCTAAATAAGTCTTCCCTTAAAAAAAACTAATATAATTAAAACATTACTCAGTTTATTAAGTGAAACCTTTCCCATAACTCTTTCTTCTTTGGGTGCAAGGTGGGACACGGGTGGGACAGGGTGGGCGCGAGGTGTGGGGTGGGAGAAACAAGCCCGGGTGTGGGAGCAAATCCTAATTCCGTTGAAAATGATTTGGGTCGCGGCTAGCTGTCGCCCCCGCTAAATGACGGCTAAAGGCCGGACCCCACTTTGGGCGGCCGCGGCGCACGAGCCACAATGGCTAAATCTAATTTAAACTCGGTGCTCGAAGCTCAAAACAAATCAGGTACCTAGCGATTGGGTTAAGCGCTCACCTTACTATCAGGTGATTGGTCTAATTGTTTGCTAAAATATATAAATAAGACAAATAAAACATGCCTTTAAAAAAAAAAATGTGTTTTTAAATAATTAAAGGCATGTTGCTGTTAGAAGATGGTTTCCACTGCAATTGACTTTCGATGGGGATTTTTTTACATTAACTCCCGCAAGAGGCAAATAGGAGGAAAATAATATCCCTTCCTTGCCCCTCAGGGCCTACGTCATCTGTGAAGATGCTGTGTGGGTCTTTTTGAGGAGATAAATGAGTGAACATAGATAACAGATTTAGGTAACTTAATTTCAGACTACTTTATATTGAAACTAGCTGGTTCCCGGCATGCGTTGCTATGCCATTTAATAAAGAAATTGTTTATCCTGCGTGTCCTTTCCCATTCGTCCCGTTCTCCTTCCGCCTCCCCTTCCTCTCCCGTGACCCCTTCCCCTCTCGCGTTACCCACTCCGATTCCTCCACCTTCCCTCTACCTGGAGTAGGCTCCACCCCCCCCCCCTTCCCCCGTCCCGCGAACCCCCTCCCGAGTTCCCCTCTCCCTTCCTTATTCCTCCTCCCCCCATTCCCTCCCCCCTGCCGCATTTCATACATTCAGTCCCGGTACATTCAGTCCCAGTACATTCTGTTTTCAAACAGCTCACGTGCTACCTACTGCATTTTTTATTAAAAATTTCATAATGCCAGAGCTCACCAGTAGTTTTTCACAAACCTTGTCCTGACAATAAGGAACACAGAATAATAAGAATTATCCAATTTGGTTCAGTCATTCGGAAGTTATGCGCGTACATACATTTCAGCGATTCATTTTTATTTATATAGATTTATAAAGCAAGTTTTTAGTTTACATTTGTGTTCATGTTCTTATTTACATGTTCTTTAGTCTTTATTATTTTCAATGTTCTATTTTTGTAAACTTATTAGTAACGGGTACAGGACCCTTAGTTTTTTAATTATAATTTTTACGTTATGTGAAAATATTTTATTCGATTTTATGTGTTTTTAATTGTATTCTTATGAATGTAAATAATCTGTTGATTTTCCTAAATAAATATTTAAAAAATTTAAAAAAATATATCATTAAGAGACCAATGTTCTAGGAGGGAGGAAACACATAGGCAGAAGAGTTGGTGCAATAACTTCAGGTCAAATATTAAGCGTTCAACATATTTAGTTTTTTTTATTATTATTATATTATTTCTGTCAAAAGTCAGAATAATAGAAGAGATTGTATGAGACGATGTATGAATGTGAGTGAGGCAAAGAGTGTGTGCCAAGACCGAGTTGTTTGGCGGTCTGCGGGGAAACGGCGTGATGGTTAGTTAGTTAGTTATTATTTTTATTTTTAACTCCTACTTCCTAAAACCTCAAATTGATATATTTAATTAAATAAAAACAATATTAGCGAAATTCAATCGAATATCTGAAAACAGAAAAACATACGGTCTCATCTGGATTCGAAACCAGGACCATTGCCTTACCAACTGAGCTAATGTGCCATTAGGACAGGGACACACAGGTAGTTAGTAGCATAACTACTTAAGTGCTTTTTTGTAAATTTATGTTAACAAATTACAAATTTACCTCTTTTAATCTGGATCTTTCAATGCATTTTAAAATTATTAAGTGATGTGGAATTTACAGTTTTTGGCAGCGCAAATATTTCATCACATTGTAGAGAAAACGTATTGGCTTTGTCCTATTTTGTAGTCTGATTTCATTACAGGTCCTTGTGTAATCTGTAAATGTCACTTTTGTATCCTATAATTTTATTGTTATTTATTTTTATTTTTAACTTTTTGATCAAAACCTCAAATTGTAATATTTAATTAAATGATGACAATACTAGCGAAACTCAATCGAAAATCTGGAGACAAAAAAATCAGAAAAGGATATTGGCACCTCTGGAATTTGAACCCAGAACCTTCTACTGAGTCCCAAAGGTGCCAATATCTTTCTCTGATTTTTCTGTCTTAAGATTTTCGATTGAGTTTCGCTAATATTGTCTTCATTTAATTAAATTTTATCATTATTTAATTTAATATTATTACATGTGTAAATATCATTGCGTTCAACGTCAGCATCTGTTTCACTGTTAGCCAATTTTAATTAATTATTTCCAAAATTAGTTTCAGTGAAAACGTCATTTATATTGAGAGCAAATCCAAGTCCTAGGATTCATTGGACCGCAGTTGCAGACGGAAGCGATTATAGTACTTTTAATAAAAAAATGACTTTATGCCACCGTTCTTACGATAGTTGGTGGTGTAAAATTGGTCAGCATAGTTGCCTTGTATTGCCATAGTTTAAATGGTAACATACAAGATGATAAGATACCTTTAACTATCTAAGGTCTTAGCGTCGGATGTGTCTGCCCACTTACTGAGTGGCAGACCGGATCAAGGGAGATTGCTTCAGGGAGACTATTTGGCCTCTCCTGTAGGATTACCTAAAGGTATCGCCTTGCACCGCAGTGAGAAGGATGGATTCATACTCCTGGACCCACTGATCACCAGATTTCTACCCACAACTCATATCTTTTCACCTTAACCTTTTCCTTCCCAGAACATCCCCTCTTTGCTTTCCTTTAAAAGACCCTCCGTGCACCATCCCCAAAGAAGACATAGGAAATTGTTTTACTCAGGGCTTCCTACATGGAATTAATTGTTGTTAAAAAAATAAAAAAAGATTGTAGTTAATATATAGTTTTTTTTTTAATATTATAAAATGATTGAATTGAGTTGGTAGATGCAATCTGTTTTCATAAAGTTACAATTGTTATAATAAATTACCAATAATCAATAGTAGGATATTGATAATAATTGAAGAGCGCCCTTGGGGTTATTTGAAAAAAGTGTCGCTATGCAAATTGTCGAAATATTATTATTATTAGTCATTCCAGCGAGGTCTATTATTTTTTTGTAATATAGTTTAGTCGCTTGGGTTTTGAACGGTCTGCGTCTGTGAGCAATGATTTCGATGTAAGGCAATCGAGGCACTTTCCACATACCTTCCAATTCTGAGATTTTACCCGCATTCTAATAAGGGCTTTAGTATGACATCTGGCTCTGCAAAATTACTTTTAAGAAAGGGGTTCTATTGCAAATTAAGGCTGTCATCAAGAATATTAAAATAAACAGCCCTGTGCTGACAGAGATTTCGAGTGAAACTTTCTACCGTGAAAATACCAATCGAATGATTACGTTAAAAAAATCAACCCTCACAAAATATGTCATATTGTTCCACGACAAATGGACCCCCGGCGTACTTATTTATAGATACTATTCAACGTGCAGTCGGTTTAGGGAAAATACGGCATACCTAATTACAAAAAATCAAACTAAAATATAACTAAGTGACCCCGAAAGTACGGGCAGAGAGGATGTGCCGCCGAATAACAAAATTATAAAACATATTTTCATTCACATGCATCAAGGAAAATCTGCTTCTCTATATATACTGTGTATACAGCGTACAAACAAATCGACACCGTGTATAAATTCGTTTGATATTCGTGCCAACTTATTATTAAGGGTATTTTTAAAGTCGATTTTACGTTTGAAATTGGTAAATAATTTACCAAAAATTATTATTTTATATTAAACTAGCTGACCCGACCATGCGTTTCCGTGGCTAACTAAACACAACGCAATCGAATGGATGGTTATCCAACTTTATAATCACCTTTGTGTTTATCGCCAAGAGACAGACAGACAGACGCCGCGGAGGAATTTAATTTATAATACGTAGAGATGGTGCGAAAGATAATAATAATGTGCATAAAATGCTTGAGGTAACTAACGTATTTATGTTGATAAGGATTAATACTGTATCCGTCTAAATAACTTTCCAATTACTGCATCGTACGTGACTCTTTTTTTAGAAGAAAGAAAGGGTATATAGTAAGCTATCCGTAAAGATAGTTATATGCCATCGCGGACTTTTTTGTAGATCTATAAACGAGGAATATCCCACCATGCATTGTTTTGTTACATATATCTCAAAGGGATTAGGCAGTGTTTTCGATGAAAGTTCCCAGGCGACTTGGCTTATGTTTCAACCAATTTACACAAAATCTTGACAAATTATATACTTAAATCTTTCTCACGAATCACTCAATCTATTGGTGAAAACCGGATGAAAATCCGTTCATTAGTTTTTGAGTTTATCGCGAACAGACAGTCAGATGACGCGGAGGACTTCAATTTACAATATGTAGAGATAGATATCAATCAACTGTCGGGTCACCATTTCGTATATGTAACTAGCTGAAGTCCCAGGCGATGCCCGGGCTTTACACAGAGTTTTCGAAATCAAAAGTAGACAGTGATCTTCCTTTGCATACAAATCAAATCACCACACACAAACATTCACCTTTATATATTATATATTTCATACCTAAACTTTCCTCGTGAATCACTCTAACTATTGGTAAAAACCACATGAAAATCCATTCAATAGTTTTTGAGTTTAAAGCGAACAGACAGACAGACAGACGCGGCGAAGGACTCATAGAAAGGAGAGCTCATAGAAAACAGTTCAATATAAAGTCGTCATATCTAATTTGGGAACAAAACGATAAAGTTTTAATTAATTCACAACAAACCCAGTAAAAACTCTACCATAGGTACATACATGGCACACGGCATTAATTTACTAAAGTAGATATTTGAAGGACTGTACCTACGTTTCCACCTCGTCGCTCAATTTTCAATTACCAATAAAAGCGTAAAGGAACGTGCTCGATTAATCGAGAACGGATTTACGAAATTTTCTTTCGAAAGTCGGTAGGCGTGTAAAAGAAAAATATGTGTACTCATTTGCCGAATTTCGTTCTCGGATTTTAATACGCAGCGTCTGTGTACACGCATGGAGAATTATTTTTATTTGAGTCTCTTCTTACCTCTTACCGATAGTCAAATACGGATTTTAGATGATCGATAATATATGAGATGTTGTTTGAAAGGAGGGAGGTGATAACGAAATTCGTTTCCAAGGCTTTCCCCACTACTGGACTTTTAGTAAATTATTAAAAAATATATACAAATACATTAAAAGATGGATTTTAACTCGGTTAAATCACAAACGTTTGAATGTTGCTTAAGTCTACGAGTATTATCGAATTTGCAATGACCCCCCCATCTTCGGTGTCTTGAAGTCACATTAGACAATAGCCTGAATAACCATAATGCATGCAAATAGTGGGAAAAAAAAACAGGACAAAACTCACCGTAGACGATAAGCCTAGCTGGGGAAGAGACTGTCCTGGTTATCTCAAGAGTCGGGGGAACCCACCAATTTCCCGAACCGTTTTAAGGACCAGATGGTTTTCTCAGCAGCTGAATACTGTGCTCCAGTAAGGACTAGAAGCACCCATACTTCCATGGGCAATGTTCATCAATGCCACAATGCGGACGATCATCAACACTGAAGGAACACTAGAAGGCGCTGCGAAATATCGTAATATCTCGGAAAATATTAGATTAATGGATCTGATTATTATGAATCTAAAGACTTGGAAGTTTGCTGTGCTCTGTTTAGGGTGAAAACCTAAAGTATATTTAAATTTATGTCGTTGGTCTTAATTATTTTCAATCTATATATTTATTAAGTTCTCAAAATTATGTCAAGTTCGTTCAGTTTTGAATATATTAAACACGGCTTAGAATCTGATGCCAAATTTATCTCATTTAACTTTTTATTTTCTTTTAATGCGCTACAAATATATTTATTGGATGATATAAAATCACGAACTGAAACGGGTTTGAAAAAATTCCCAGCAATTTAGGCGCATACCCATTGAAACATCTTCCCGTTAGTGAAAAAAACCCTATGAAATGGTAAAGATCCCTTTTATGTAAACAAGGTTAGAAAGACTTTTAGAAACTAAACTTGTATGTAAATTATCTTGTCTGCTGTAAACATTTTACGATCGTTGTAAAAAACTTGCATTATTCTTGTTTTATGAAGATGTCAGCCCGGCTCCATCTATCGAAAAAAGGAAATTATTTTATTTTATTAGTTTCATATAATACAAGAGTAGGCCAAATAGAAATTTCATCTTGAAAACTTAAAAGTTACCATCCTTCGATTTATTAAAAAGACGAACAGATTTTTTTAAAATTTGAAACAATAACGTGAACATAATATAGTGTTCATAATGCGCCAAGCACAAACCAATGTAATGTATTTTCGTTATTTGTTTTTGGGGTGTTATGCCGTGTTGCGCTACCTCCTTCTTTAGCCAACGTTTCGGACATCGTTGCAGTGTCCATCATCAGGGCAGATCCGGCAGATCCGGTAGATGTACCGGATCATCGGCACATCTACCGGATCTGCCGGATCTGCCCTGATGATGGACACTGCAACGATGTCCGAAATGTTGGCTAAAAAAGGAGGTAGCGCAACACGGCATAACACCCCAAAAACAAATAACGAAAATGCTTTTGGCCGTGAAAATCTTAAAACTTATCAATGTATTTATTTATTTATTTATTGTTTGTTTATTGTTTGTTTGTAAATATTACATAATACAATATAATGAACTTAAAATGTCCAACTAGGCAATTGCCTAGTTGGACATGTAACGTAGTTAATAAAGATGAATAAAAAATAAAAACTCTAAAAGTGTACATATGTATAAAAGAGTAAAGAGTGTGAATATAATTTATTAGAATGTAAATATAATATCTGCCATCCTGTGAAGTAACGGAATTTCACAAGCCATTAAGTTTTACTTATTTTACCTTATCGATAAACCCAAAATATACCTTACTTATAATAAATTTCACACAACTGATAGACAATGTAAATGGTTGTTTATCAGTTGTGTAAAATTTAAAACACGTTTAGTAGTATGGGTCAGTGACTGAAGGCATTTTTACTTGACTTTTTTTAAATTTTACACAATTAAAAACTACATTGTAAATAGTTATATTAGATTTAAAACACGTTTATTAGTAAGAAGTCGGTGGGTAAAGTACTTTTTACTTGAATACTTTATTTATATTTTTATCAAAGATAAGTTTCGAAACGTTTAAATATTTGGTTATGATTTGAGATTTTCTCTGTCAAAAGTACTATCGTGAATTATTTTTGGGGTATTAGTGTTGTGTTACCTCCTTCTTTAGCCGTCGTTTCAGACTGTGTTACAGTGACCATAATGAAAGCATGCATGCAAAGCGTGTATTGTAGCATGTGTGCTTTATACATAGCCCTGCTTTCTGATATGGACACTTACGCTGGCGCTGTCCGAAGCGTTAGTTCAAGAAGAAGGTAGCGTAACACGGCTTAATACCCCAAAAAACAAATCACGATTATGCTTAAATATTTATTAAGGTTGTCGGACAGATTTAGAAGCCTTCTTCTATTAATTTGTGTTATTCCACATAAAATGTCAAAGTGTGGATTTCTTTTCAAATCATGAAGTCCGTTGCCAAAAACCAGAAAATTAAAATGAAATTATGTTCGGTTTTAACACCATTCTCTCATTCGAGTGTTTTTCGGAATTACATAAATCAAACCATTTTAGAATTTAGCCGTTATTTTTGTTTAACTTTGATCAGAGCATTCGCAGTTCTGTTTCAATTAAATATCCACCTTTGTAATGTAATATTATTACAGAGCCAAGATATTATCCCGGCACAAAGGTACACACTACAAAGAAGAAGAAAACATATATAATGGATATTAAATTTCTTCTTTGATCAAATTCGCAGGGACTTTCGTTTGACGTATTCGAAAACTTATACAATGATTTATTATTTACAAAGTCTGGACAAATATTTATCTTCAAAAATACTGAAATGTAATTTCCCATGAAGATCAGAACAATAAATATTGTAAAAAGTTACGATAAAGGAGTTAGTACTTTTATTTTTTTTATTTCCCAGAACTTTGAGGCCCTCATTAAAAGTTAAAAGACGTTAAAAATGAGAAAAAAACTCATTATTTTTAATGATAAGAAATCGTTTTTTATCGTTCTTGTTTTATGACAAGGAATTTCTAGCATAAATCAGAACGTAATTTGTTTATTTAAAGCTTGTTTCAGATGAAATATCATGAGGTAATCACTTATTATAAAAGTTACTTTATTCAATGTTCTTCCGGAGTTGTGATTTCTCTATTTTTCTTTTAATGAACTTCTATTCTTACTTATTACATTAGAAATGTAGATGCTCTGTTTGGGTTATTATTTTATTTATGCGAAATTTGATTTTTTATTTTTTTTTTATTCTTTTTTTAATAAAGAAAGACAAACATTCCCGGGTTACGAATAACCCAACAATGTTTGAAAATCTCCTACTCCACCACAGAAAGCCGAAAATGTTGCTTGTGTTGTGATGGAGGACTTAGCCAGCCGAGGAATCGAACACGCGATGCTCGGGTGAGACCCAAGCGCTATGCCCACTCAACCACTGACCGGTCATCATAATGATTTTCGAATTACTACTAATTTTTATACATTTCATTATTTGCTTATTTATTTATTCCCTAATTTATGGTTTGCAACAAAAATTATTGTTTTTTCTTATAAATCGAAGTATAAACCACCTTTGGATTTCATGTAATTTGTTTCACAGAAACAAACTTTTGTCAGAAACTCTCAACTTTATTATTTTGAACGTAATATTGTATTGCCCAATACTTTTTCGAAAATATTGTATGGCACGATCGTTCTCTTGAAAATATTGTATGGCCCAATCGTTCTCTCGAACATATTGTATTTCACAACAATTTTGAATAATTCTTCACTATTTAAAAATGAATATCTTAAATGTAGAAGACGATCACATCGACAAATTTACTTACGCAAAACACTGAAATTGAGCAATTGATGAATTGAAAATGTTGTCCAAAATAAAGCTCTCGAGATTTAAGCTCATTTCTAGGAACAGGAAACTAAAGATATTATGCTTTTATTTTTTTAAATTACTTTAAGCAAAATCTCAAATTGTAATATAATATTACATTGAAGACACCCAAAAAAAAGTGAAACTGAAAAGAAAAAAAGACTTCTTGAAATTGAACCGATGACCTCTTCCTTGCCGCGAAAGTCCTCTGACCACTGAGCTAATTCGACTATTTTCCAATTTATAGATATGACTGAATCATCTTATATCTTTTCTATTTCAAATATTTCGTTTGAAAGTCGTTAATATTGTATTCTATTACAAAATAAATACAATCATTTTCTAGTTTTGAAAGATTATCCTTGAGATCATTTTCATGTTCACTTTGAAAGCTCATAACCTAGTCATATTTGGAGATATCGAAAATTTAATTTTCCTGTCATTTTCTGTTTAAATATAATGGGTCTTTCATCTTTCTATCATAAAATTTAAATAAAACAAAGTGTTATATCATCGAATTTTTTATTCGTTTGAAAGGCCTCTCGATGCCATTATGTATGGATAATAACATCGTTCAATTGTCCTCCGCGGCTTCTCTGGGTGGCGTGCATCCGTAATGGTGATTTGAGGCTTATTCGCATAGACCTGCGACTTAAGAAAACCCCACAAGAAAAAGTCTAACGGTCTCAAATCGCACGATCTCGGTGGGCAGTACACATCACCTCCACGTGAGATTTTATCAATAAAAAATTTTGAACAATTATACAATTAATTAAATTTTCAACAATTTTATAATTTTAACGTGTTGTTGAACGCTATATCCGTCCATGGTGATTTGGCAAAACAGACTGAAAAAATGACGGCCAATTTGACAGATGTCGCTTCAACAATATGGCCGCTATCAACTGTCAAAGTTCGGAAGTCCCTAATGAAAGACCCTATGCATATTCATCGAAATAAAAATAAATTTAAAGACAACCTTTCACAATAATTCTATTGGCTTATGAATTAATAATTTGGCCGAATAATTGATTGGTTTTGTTCTCGTCCGCTGAAACCCATTACACCACAAAACTAATCAAAACTCTATTATTTGTTACCTGTAAACTCTACCTTATATTACAGGTATGTAGGTACCATGTTTCAAGTTACCCTGTGATAATTACAAGGTTATCAAGTCGAAATCAGGACCACGTACCTTCAGTGACGTCACGCGTCAGGTCCAGCAGTTGTTTTGGGGGATGATTGGGGTAGACGAAATTCTGATGTAATATTATCGGAAATTAATTGCTACGGAGATAATGAGTAATCTAAACTGTAGCGTTTCCCAGTTATGTAACCAAACTTTTAGGAAGAAATATTCAAATATTTAGAGGGCTTCCGAAGGGTTCCGCGACAAAATGTCCCCGACAAAATGTTTCCGACAAAATATCCCCGACAAAAAATCCTATGTAAAAAACATCCCCCAACAAAATATCTACTTTTTTTATTTTTACATTAATTCCGCACAGGAGGCCCTGAGGAAAATAATTTCCCTCAGTGCCTATGTCATCTGGGATGCTGTGTGGAGGATCTTTTTGAGGAGAGGAAGGAATGAAAATTGGTCTTGAAGAGACCCATGTTGTAGGAAGGAGGAAACACAGAGGCCGGCAAATCATTCCACAGCCGAGCTGTTGAACACAAGAACGAGTCGAAGAAACGATCCGTTCTCATGTGACTAATGTCAACCGTGTACAAATGTTGGGCACGCGTTTGGCGTGTTTCCCGACTATGCACCGGTTCCGAAGGGATAAATGATGCTAGTTCCTCGGAGCATCTTCCATTGTAATACCGGTAGAACAAGGATAGCATTCCCACCCGACGCCTGTGCTCTAAAGATTGCAATCCGTCTGTTAAGATGGGAGAATCTATTAAACGGACCGCCCGTTTCTGCACAGAGTCGAGGGTATTTTTCAGGTATTTTGGAGCTCCAGACCAGAGGTGGCTGCCGAATTCAACCGTGGGGCGTACTTGTGATTTTTACAGGGTTAGCAGTTGTGTACTATTAAAGTATCTGCGGGCCCTGTACAGTACGCCCAGTCTCTGAGAGGCTAATTTTACTCTGGCTTCGATGGAGCCCCCATACCTGAGCTGGTCACTTAGGGTTACACCAAGCATATCAATGGAGGGCCTGTTCGGAAGATTGCTTCCGTTGAAAGAGACTAGATATTCATTTTGATCCCTTTTAGACGTAATCAGACAAGATTGGGTCTTTGAAACATTAAATTCAACGAGGTTACTAAAACCTAACCTAATCTAATCTAAACTAACAAAAACATGGAACAAAAATAATACTTACATCCTATAAAGACAAATTATTGCTAAAAAAAAAGAAATGGGACAAAAATATTACAGTAAAGTCTTTCCTCTAAAGACAATAAATAATTGTTCAAAAATAGTAAAATGCAAAACAAGGTTAGGTTATAGGGGATATTTTGTCGGGGGATGAAAATTGCAGCACCCTTCCAAAATGTAAGGATTTCCGTACTTTGTTGTCTTACCACATGTTTTTCTAATTTAAATAATAACGCAATCAAAAGTGATTGACTTCTCATGCAGTATGATAAGTTTATGTAATATTTTTTCATAAAGCTTCTTTAAAAATATTTTTAAGGTTATTACATATTAACATAAAGGTAAAAACATAGAATGACAGACACGGACCAAGTATTCAAGGTGTTTAACGTACTGGATATACGCCAATCTTTCTATTCAAATAAATGTAAATAAATTCAATTTGGGAGGCGGGAATGGGTACCGCCGCCCCGGGAACCTTTATTGGATAACCAACACCTGTGCCATAGGTCACCCCAAGTGGTCCGCCACGTTTGGTGATTTAGCAGGGGTGCCCGGGTTCATGGGGTGAGGTTTGTCTAGGTATTGGAGGCGGACGACCAGGACACACTGAACCCCAGATTCCTACCCACCCCTTAAACCCTTTTCCTTCCCAGGACTCTCCTCTCCTTCCTTTCCTTAAAAAAACCCTCTACACAGCATCCCCAAAGATAACATAGGCCCTGAGGAAAATTATTTTCTGTGTGGAGCTTATGTAAAAAAAAAAAAGTATGTTTGCTTGCTCATTTGTTCGTGCTTTATGTATTGCTGTATTAAGAATAAGAAACGTTCTAAACTTTCAAAATATCTTCTTTGCACTCTCGCGAATATTTATGGGTTATTACAATCACATGACATACATTTGAAAAGCTTTTTTAACCATTAAAAAAACTCTTGCGAAACTGTCAACCATGTCACACTTTGATTATGACATTTTGCAAACCAGCGATTATTCTTAATCAAAATTCACTTTTAGAAGAAAGTCTTTAAATTAATGAATTTAATTCAAATACTCACCTGTGATATTCACCCACATCTCGCTAGAGACAAGCACAAAAAGGGAAATAGCAAGTTATATATAAAAATAATACTGATCTACATTTTGAATAAAAAAACAAATTTTAACAAAATCAAATTATCAGTAATAGACCATTTAGCGATGCGTACAAAAAACCATAAAAACTCCGAGAGTAAACACAAGCTTTGGACATCACAAACACAATACAACAATACATCAATCTTTCACTCGATAAAACAAATGAGGAAACACAAAACATCAGATTATGCAATTCACACGCGGTAGAAGTGAAACCTTCAGAAAACTAAAGCAGACAAGAGTGGGAAGGCTACGAATCACCGCACAAAGAGGAGACCGTTTATACTATCTCATTATCTCGTAGACTAATCCAGTAGATGTATGTGTTTGTCTCTTTTTAGTGTAGTTTTCGTTTCATCGATTTTCAAAGCACAACGGTGGTAAAGAAGTTTTCTTTTCAAAAATCACATACGAAATTAAAACATGAAATAAATAATTAAAAGGCAATGGGTAATACAACAAATTTATAAAGTAAAAGATTAAAACATTTACATAATTCACATGTAAATGTTTTAATCTTTTACTTTATAAATTGATGAAAGTAAACTGAATGCTGTTGAAATGAGATCCCTGAGACGTATGTGTGGTAAAACAATGTATGATCGTGTGAGAAATGTGGATATCCGCAAAGAATGTAAGGCTGATGTAAGCATAATGAGTAAGATTAAGAAAGGGACCCTCTGATGGTTTGGGCATGTAGAGCGAATGAACGAAGGAAGTAGTGTAAGAAGAATATACGACGCGAATGTGAATGGTAGAAGAAGTCGGGGACGCCCGAGGAAGACATGGCACGATCAAGTGAATCAGATACTTGAGTCGGGTCATGTCAAAAGTCAGAATAATAGAAGAGAATGTATCAGACGATGTGTGAATGTGAGTGAGGCAAAGAGTGTGTGCCAAGACCGAGTTGTTTGGCGGTCCGTCCTCTCTGCCTACCCCTGCGGGGAAACGGCGTGATGGTTAGTTAGTTAGTTAATTCACAATACCATTACGATAGACACAACATTATGCACAACTGTACCTACATCATAATATTTACAGATTAAAAAAAAAAATCATTATCGCCTTCATTTATTTTATAATCCTTCATCTTTTTGATTTTGGTTTATTAAAATTTTGTTATTTCATATTTTATTGATTTTTTATTAAATGTTTAATCAAGCACCCAGCGAGGCCCACATTATCAAATAATGTTTTAAAATATGTAAAGGCATCGTATGAAATAATAAATAAAAAAACAAGTCATTATAAAAATTAATCAAGATATATAATTATGAATAGGTTTGTAGTAACTTACTTCTTAACTATTTTTTATAAAGTCTATCAGGATTATTGCATGTAAGGAGCCTTATTAGAAATGGCTTCTGAAAGGCTTTCTTTCGACCTCTTTTGAACCCTGAACTTGCAGATTGTGTCCCATTATTAGAGGACCTTTACATACATACACTATATAGCCATACTTGTCTCTTCGGTTTTCAGAAACTTGCGAGGGAGTCTTCTATTTGCGAACTCGGCGAGTACGTCGGGATATTTCCGAGGGATTGTATGGATTCCGTTCGCTCGCTCATCTTTGATGGTGGTATAAAATAAAATACAGTGAAGAACCGAAACCTCTCATTTACTTTTCTATTCACATAATTTTGAAGTTATTCGCAGTCAAAGAAAGTGGTTTTCTCCCCCCGGGGCGCCAATCAATACATTTGTACCTGCTTCATCGGGAGTCTTTTGCGGTCTGAAAAATTCGGCTTCCTTTTTCAATTTATTTTCGGCTCTAAATTTCCTCGCTAGCCTTTCCCCGAGTAGCCGCCGCCGCCGTGTACCTCCCCTTCAAACATTTGCAAATGAGAATGTTTTCGCTGATCTCGCCAACTTTCTGTCTTATTTAATCTTAGCGGTAACGCAACCACAAAACGGGGTTTTGTTCCTTAAATTACAAGAAGTGGATTACTTTTTTCTGCCAATGTTAAATTTTCCATTAGCAACTACTTTACGTGGGATGCTGTATGATAATTTAATCACCAAAGACTTTTTTTTGTTTATTCTAAGTGTTCTGCCAAGAGCTATAATTGTGTTTTCGGAAATCGTAATATCATGTTTCTGGGAAAACTTGGCTTGAAAGGAGTCTTGTTTTTTTATTAAAAAATATAAAAAATACAACCTTCAGAACACCGTACGGCAATCATAAATTTTCACAAGTATTGTGAAAATTTATGATTGAGTAAGTATTAAGCATTTTTTTAGATTAAACCCACACTAGAATTTATATTATAGATATTTTGTTATCTCTAAGATGTTATTATATACTGTACTGTACAGGGCCCGCTGATACTTTAATAGTACACAACTGTTAACCCTGTACAAATCACAAGTGCGCCCCGCGGTTGAATTTGGCAGCCACTGGAACCGTCTGGAACAGTCTGGAACCCCAAATACCTGAAAAAAACCCTCGACTGTGCAGAAACGGGCGGTCCGTCTGATAGATTCTCCTAATTTAACAGACGGATTGCAATCTTTAGAGCACAGGCGTTGGGTGGGAATGCTATCCTTGTTCTACCGGTATTTCATTGAAAGATGCTCCGAGCAACTAGCGTCATTGATCCCTTCGGCACCGGTGCATAGTCGGGAAACACATGAGAACGGGTCGCTTCTTCAACTCGTTCTTGTGTTCAACAGTTCGGCTGTGGAACGATATGCCGGCCTATGTGTTTCCTCCTTCCTACAACATGGGTCTCTTTAACACCAATGTTCATTCCTTCCACTTCTTAAAAAGACCCTCCACACAACATCTCAGATGACATAGGCCCTGAGGGTAATTATTTTCCTCAGGGCCTCCTGTGTTGAGTTAATATAAAAATATATTTATATGTATTATCTAATCTTTGACCTTTTCGCGGTTTCTTTTCTCTTAGTTTAGTATATATTTATTAACTCTGATTAAGAAATGTATGAATATAATAAGAAAATCAAACAATACATCTTGAAATAGATCTAATTCATGTACTGGTCTGGTAGTTACGACAGCTGACTGACAGGCAAAGATGTAGCACTCCCAAATGAATAGTAAAATGATTCTAGAACAAACAACACCAGCCGCTAACAATACACTTCTTTATCGTGTTTCATAACTTTCCACTCGATTCTTATAAAAATATTATTTTTGTCTGCAACATAAAAATATATATCCCAATATCGAGAGATATCAGGCAGTTGTTTATTCAAATGTACTCCATTCAATTCAAAATTATAGCTCCCCTTAAGCTCTCAAAGATATATTTGTGATGGAGTAAGCTCCGCACATTGAGCACTTTGTTTACCATGATATTCTTAAATGTGTATAATATGTAAATTTTTTTCCCTGCCTTTATTTTCAATGCTTTCGTAAGCCTTCATAAATGATTAACAATATCCTGTACTAACATTCTATCAACCACTCAGGTATTTTGCTACTGTGCAAGTGTTTTGTCTTAAACGAACTGTCAGATTTATAAAAACTTTGTGTTATTTCCGCTTCGCAATTAAAGCTCTATAAATAAAAATATTTCTGAACGTAGCTGCATACTAATAACTATTTTTGAAAGGTTACGAAATAATCTTTCAAATTATTTTATTACAAATAAATATTAAAATTTGCAAATACTCAAATTTAGAATGCAAACATAAAAAAAAAATTGTAAAAATGACTCACGTGATTTATGTGAAAGCGGCACTAAAATCACGGATTATAAGTGAAGACTTATTATTCACTGTAATTATGCATAAACAGGGATTAAATTAAATAAACACTACATAATTGTTGCAGCCCTGGGATTTGTTTGGTGAAAAGGCCCGCCCATCCATAGTTATTGATTTTTCAGACAATTACAGCGGATTTTCATTATCAATGGATCTTGTGAACAAAACACATTTAACAATAGACCACAGGACAATAAAGAATCCTCCATACACTTTTTAATGTGAAGTTTTTTTTTCCATTCCGGAGTTTCCTCCGAGTGAAAGTTTTGGAATCCTTTTAAATAATTATGTTACCAACATATCTTAATTACCATTGCGAAAGATTCCATTAAGTGATTAAATCAATAGCGATTTTTAGTTACATTTACTTTGCATTTGAGTTTTTGGAGGCGGGTATGAGTAGTACCGCCGCCCCGGAAACCATTTATTGGGTAATAAACACCTATGCCATATTTTCGTTATTTGTTTTTGGGGTGTTATGCCGTGTTGCACTGCCTCCTTTTTTAGCCAATGTTTACAACACATCTACCGGATCTGCCTGATTTGCCCTGATGACTGACGCTGCAATGCTGTCCGAAACGTAAAGAAGGAGGTAGCGCAACACGGCATAACGAAAATACTTTTGGCCGTGAAAATCTAAAAACGTACCTCTGCCCACCCCAAGTGGTTCGCTACGTTTGGGTATTTAGCGGGTTCATAGGGTGAGGCTTGTCTAGGTCTTAGCGACGGATGGATGACTACCTACTGCTTGACGGGTAGGATAGAGAGAGACTGGGGTTGATAGCGGACTGGATCGAGAGGTCTATTGACCTCTCCAGCCAGAATCCCTCGACAGATCGCCTTGCACCGCAGTTGAAGAGATGGATTCATGCGTCTGTCACTCCTGGACACACTGACCCCCAGATTCCTACCCACCCCTCATACCTATTTCCTTCCCAGACCTTCCTTTTCTTAAAAAAAATCCTCCATACAGCACCCCCTAAGATGACAAAGATGGGAAATTATTTTCCTCGGCGCCTCCTGTGTGCAGCTAATGTAAAAAAAACTACACCGTCATTCAACTGATTCTACCAAATTAAGTAGGTACTTAAATGCCGACGTGTTTCGTATACCGTAAACCTATGCTAGCATAGTCACGTTGATTAAATAGATATTATCCTTTCAAGTTATCATGTGTCATGGCAGGGTTGGTGATAATACTGATAATACAATCAAAGAGTTACACAGTTAAACGTACATTATACACTAAATAAAATTTCATTTGATTATACACTAAACGGGACACTTATCAACGAAGTTGAATCTATCAGGGACCTTGGGGTAACGCTTGATTCTAAATTAAACTTTATCCAACACACTAATAATATCATCAACAAAGCCAACAAAATGCTGGGATTTATAATTCGTATATCGAAACCTTTTCGAAACGTAAATACTCTATACTCCCTCTACACCGCATATATCCGCCCACACTTAGAACACTGCACACCGATCTGGACTCCTTTCTACCAAGCCCACATTGTTAGGATCGAAAGAATTCAAAAAAAAATTTTTAAACATTTAAATTATAAACTTAACCTACACTTTCTAAATTACACCGATTCTATTAAATTTCATCACTTCAACTCCCTTCATACACGACGATTAATTTTTGATCAAATTTTATTATTTAAAATTTTAAACAATGGCCTGGACTCACCAGAGCTTACCAATTTAATAAAACTCCATATTCCTTCAAGATTAACCCGACAATCGAATTTACTTCATTTGCCCACTAATTGTAGAACAAACTTTAGAAAAAATTCCCCGACTCCTCGAATATGTGCGCAATACACGAATTGTTTCACAACGTAGACATTTTTAATTTAAACCTTCAGAAGTATCGAATAGAAGTAACGCGTGCGATATTGGATTGATACGGGGTTTGCAAGGTATCGAGAGCATCTCATATCCTTATCCTATATTCTCCCTCCCCTCCCCCTCCTCTCCCCTTCCTCTCACCTTCCTAAGTCTAAATTTAGCTTAAGATAAATTAAAACTCCATCTAGAAACAATATTAGCATAAGAAACTCTTTTAGCTTCACTGCAGTTAACGTGTATATTTTTATGTCTATTGTATGTATATAAGCTGTTTGTTTCTTACAAATAAAATAAAAAAAAATAAAAAAATTATAGCAGGGTTGGTGATAATACTGATAATACAATCTAAGAGTTACACAGTGGACAACGTAGATTGTCCAACCAAGAAATTATTGATTGAATAACCTAACGTGCGTCATACACAAATAGGTCAATATATTTTTAGTGTAAGGTAAATCGGGAAAGCTAATTAATTAGCGACGATGGAGCGTAAATTGTATTTCTGTCTGATGGCAGGTAATCTGAAATGCTCGAATCAGCCGTTGGCGCTCGTCTAGTTGGATATCAGTTTTCTTTTTAAGTTTAATAATAACAGTAATTAAAATTTCTCAGTGTTGAACTGTGCCTTTATTCTTCTCGAAAACACCTGAACATAGGTTTCTAAGTAATGAACAATTAAGAAAACGGTGGATTGTGCCATAAAAATAGATAAAAATAAACCAATATGATATTCGTGCATTTGCAATAAACATTAGTCTATTTGGGAGTTTTATCAGTCTTTTTGGGAGTTTTTTCAGTCTATTTGGGAGTTTTATCAGTCGATTTTACAATTTTGTTGGATTACTAACCATTTATTGGATAACCAACACCTCTGCCATAGGTAACCTCAAGAGGTTCGCTACGTTTGGTGACTTAGCAGGATGATTCATACGTCCGTCACTCCTGGACACACTGACCCCCAGATTCCTACCCACCCCTCATACCCTTCTCATTACCAAATCTTCCTCTCCTTCCTTTCCTATAAAGACCCTCCACACTTTGGGGGTCAAGGATGATATAGGCCCTGAGGGGAATTATTTTCCTCAGGGCCTCCTGTGTGGAGCTATCTCTTATATTTTGTTTATAATCATAGGAATAGTCTAATTTGAACAAAAAACTATTTGAATTCCGACATCAATATAAATAAGCCCTATTTCAAATTTTGAGTTAACCTCACATTTCAACATTTTAGTTCAGAAAATTGTTTAAGAAATTGCTATTTCTTCAAAATCTGAAAAAAAAACAGTAAAACTTATTTCTCGTCTAATATGTTAAACATGTATGCGTAGATACTGGTACATTCGGTCATATGAGATGCGGTTGTAAACTGAAAAAATATATCTGAAGTCTTATCCAGAGCTATTTTATTTTATTAGTCCTGGGCTGGGCTAGTACTCGTATCTTCAGTACTAGTACCTATGTGCTTATTAAAAGACTTAAAAGTTCTTGAGATCGCAGTGACTGTTTATTGTTGTTTCACACTTTACAAATTTAGTTTAGGAGGACTCACGTCCTTACTACTGGAAAGCTATGTTTTATTGTTTTGTCTGCCAGGCTGCAGCGATAATATAATGACAGAGCAGACCTACCTTCGGGATCTTTCGGCACATCTCGTAAAACGACCCGAATGGCCTATAGCCTATAGACAACTAAACTGATCGTAGATTACTTATGATATATTTCAAAAACAAAACAAGTCTTCGTTTTCCAAATTACTTCTGAATCAATATTTTTTTAACAACTCTTTGACACTCGAACCATTTATCAAAAATTAACACATGGCTTTAAACCATTAAAAAATATCTTTTAAACCGAAACACATAGCCGTAATATCATGCAAATGATTTCCAACTATACAACCACCATCTGATTCGAGGTTTCTAGAATATATTTGTATAAATGTGTATTATATACTGACGATCTCCTCACTTAGAGCTATAATATGTGTATAAATGTATATTTATGTGCATGTATTTACGTACATGTATGCATGTATATGTATGTATGTATGTGTGTGTGGAGTGTGCACACATATGCATGTACATGTGTGTGCATGTACACGTAAGTGTGTATGTATGTATTTTCTAATATTTGATCCTCTTTATTTTATGCACATACATATAATTTAATTTATTATTGTGTAAACATATTAAGAATGTTGAGATGAATGGTGTGCTCACCTGGAATCATCACTGTAGTAACCATGTTAAATCTAAAAGCTTAAAATAATAATTATACGTTTTGTATTTGTTTTGCGGGACTACAAACAAAATAAATAAATAATAAAAAATGAATTAAGAATTGGGTTTAATTGAGTCATCGAAAACCCTACACCTAACCCTATTGGCGGTAAATAGATGAAATAATTTAGATCTGATAATGTTCTGCTTGGTTTTGAATCTTTACCGTACTTCAAAGTAATTTATGTAAGTTACGTAATCATCAAAGTATCTCAAAGACAACCAGTTGTTAACCACTGTTTTAGTGCCCATAACAATAAGTTTATTAATTTTCGAAAGCTTAAGATGTGATCCGTTTAATGGTCTCTCATTTCACTTAAAATAGTTCGTGGAGTCGCCGACGAAACGGCGGGAAATGCTTTATAGCATATAATTAAGCTAAATGATTCCTAAAACTTTTATTATCAATTAATCTATCAAATTCTCTCCCTTGTTTCATTATGCGCTAATAAAACATGCTTTGCAAGTTAACGTAAGTTACCCTTGTTCGATGAAGTAACGTATCAAAGAAATCTGTCTGTACAGGTTCATAGTTGGAAACTGAACACATAAACACACTTAGAGTGTGGAGGGCTTACCCTTGACGGACCTATCTAAAAGAAACCCGATTCTGAAGCCAAATGTTCAACCCTCGGCTCCCCGCTCTTAGTTCTCTGCTCTCAGCCCGTTTCTGAATAGTTATGACGTACGTGGCCTTGTACTTCTGTGATTAATGAATGGCGTTTTTACCCCTGACCAAAATACCCCATTAGTTATTGGCGCTCTTTGTCCCGTTAGGATGTCTGGGAAGCATGTAATACGAGTACGTCCCGAGGCACGTCGCCTATTAATTATTGATAATATATATAATACATATATTGCTAGCAGAAGTCCCCGGCGTTTTCAGCAATTTTTCTCTTATTTTGAACATAAAATTTCATCAAGAAGCATCAAAATTCTGCTTGCAGTTAAAAAAAAGGATTTTTTACATTAGCTTTATACGGGAGGCTCAAAAGAAAATAATTCCCTTCAGAGACTGGGTCATATTTGAGGATGATGGGTGGAGGGTCTTTTTAGGAAAGGAAGGAGGGAAAGAAAGGTGGTGTAAGGCAATGTTCCGAGAGAGTCCTGCTAGGTGGTCAAAAGGACTGGCCCGTCCCGCCACGCAGTAGGTGAGCAGGCGCAACTGCCGTCAAGACCCGGATAAACTTTACCCCATAAGCCTGGGCACTCCTGCTAAGTCACCAAACGTAGCGAACCACCTGGCATGATCCACGGCAAATAAATGGATACAGGTGCGGCGGTACCCATACCCACCTCCCAAATTAAAAGATGGGGAGGTTTTTAAAATTCTCTAGTAAACAGTTATCTTTCGTTATCTTTGGAGTTTATGTGTGCAACATATCGTCAATCTCTGAAAAAAACTGTTGATTTTATTAAAAACCAAGCCAAAAATACATCTCTTCTTCATAAAATATATTAATTGAAAATATGGACTCGAATCCAGGACCCAGGAAAGCACGAACTCAGGGTCCTGGGTTTGAATCCCAGACTTCATATTCATCCTAGATTTGTAGAAAAGTCAATAGATGTCGCATGTAAAAATAAAAATAAAATGATTAAAATTTATCCAAAATACTGTCTAAATAGCATTTAGTTTAGTTTGAATATTGCAATCATACATAACGATAGCAGCCAATAAAAATATGCGTTAAGAAAATGAAGCTGTTAAATATGACCGAATCGGATAGGGATAATAATAATAACATATAGCGCAGTTTTGTGACATTTCACTTCAAGTGCGGATACACGAGCTCGGTTGGTAGAGTTGCGCCCCGGCAAGGCGAATGTCCTGGGTTCGAGTCCCAAATGTACCTAACCATATTTTTCTGTTTTTTTGTTTTTAGATTTTCGATTGAGTTAATATTGTCTTCATTTAATTACAAATTATGAAAAACATTTCTTGTGTGGTTTTGACGCAATCTTCTCTACGATTTTCAATTATTATATCTTCCATCAATGATCTTGTATAATAAGTATTAGTCTCTAACTGGAATAATGGATAGACAGGATCAAAAAAGCCCTATTACTTTTTACGATTCTCTGCCATCTATCTCTTTGCCACATTCCTGGGAATCTAACTTAATCCACTGATTCACTTCCATCCTTTTGAGATCAAATTATGTTTCACCTTCCGTAGGTGGTTTAAATTAAATCACAACTCAATGTTGTTCGAGTACATCTCTACAAAAATACCCACAAAGCATAAAGAGTACCATTCCTTGCCAACAAAATCTGCGGAAGTTGAAATATACTTAACATGATTTGCTTGTGTGGTTCCTCCATCGTGCGTGGCCTCATTTTGAGGGAAGGAGATGATATTATTTGTGATAATAATGAGTATATTTTCTGAGAAATTCACAAGCGAATTGCTGGTTTATTTTTTATTTACATTTACTGTTTGCTTTCAGTGTTTTCAGGAAATATTGCCTTTTGGAAGGCTTTATTTTGAGATAGAAGATTGTTTGAAAAGCCTCTCTACAATTAATATATGAATTTGTAAAATAAATATTCGATATTTTTTTTAATGTTTCATTATATTTACGGAAAGCTTATTTTTCGAACTTGAAATGATAATATTATTTGCAAAGTGGATGGAAACTTTATGATTTGGAAATTTTGACGATAACGAGACGAAATAAAATAATTAAGTTAAATGAGTCGAAAACCTCTTAGAAAACTTGTAACTAAAAAATTGAAAATATGTTACAATAAATGTTTTAATTTTGACCTATGCTCTCTAGCACGAAATGAAGATATTCACATGGTATTGTGTATTATTTTGTGTAAATATTTTTGGGTAACTATTCAATTTGGGAGGCGAGTATGGGTACCGCCGCTTCGGGAACCGTTTATTCGATAACAACCCTACCATGGGCCACCCCAAGTGGTTCGCTACATTGTGTGTGTGGTAGGCCGGGTCAGAAGAGACTGGTTGAGGGAGAAATTTTCCTTCTCTAGCCGGACTCTCTCCACATATCGCCTTGTACCGCAGTGGGAGGGATGGATTCAAGCTTTCGTCACTCCTTTGACTCCTTTTACCCCCGATTCCTACCCACCCCTCATACCTTTTCCTTCCTAGAATTTCCTCTCCTTTTCCCTAAAAAGATCCGCCACACAGCATCCCACATGCAATTCACACGTGGTAGAAGTGAAACCTTCAGAAAACTAAAGAAGACAAGAGTGGGGAGGCTACGAAGCACCGCACAAAAAGGAGACCTATTATACTATATAATTCACTCGCAGGCTAAATCCTTTAGATATATGTATGTGTTTGTCTTTTTTCAGTGTCATTTTTTTTCGTTTCATCGAAAATAAATTTTCACTTCATAAAACGGTAATATCTTTTGAAAAAAAAAATTAAGTAATGTCTTAAAATTAATCTCGCGGAAATATTATATTCTCACATCTCTTACTGCTATGCCACAAAGCCTACCAAAAACAATATTTGTAAACACATATAAGCTTTGTTAATTCGTTCAAGAGTGCTGGTTCTCTTTACCTATGAGCACCGCACAATCAATTTGTCACGGTAAATTTAATCGGCGATACATTCAGGGAGGAAGTGGGCTGTAAAATTATCCCCCCTGACGTATCAATCAGGTGCGGTTTTCTTCCTAATGTACGACGTGTCATATGTATTAATCCTGTAACACTCTATCCTCTCCCAATCAGCCACATCTACTATCTGTGTGGCACATTCATCCGACCTAGAACTAGAGGTAACGCAGTTACCCAGTTGTGGTAACACCCAGAATTGCCGGAAAGCCAATTCAGATTTCTGTACTAAAACAAATATCATTTTTTTTCTTTTACGTTAGCTTCACATAGGAGGCCCTGAGGAAAATAATTTCCCTCAAGGCCTATCTGTGTGGAGGGTCTTTTAAAGGAAAGGAAGGGGTGGAAGTTCTGGGAAGGAAGACGGTAAGAGAGGTGGGTAGGAATCTAGGGTTCAGTGTGTCCAGGTCATCCGCAGCCAGATCCAGACAAACCTCACCCCATAACCCGGGCACCCCTGCTAACTCACCAAGCGTAGCGAACTACTTGAGGTGAACTATGGCAGAGGTGATGGTTGCCAAAAAAATGGTTCCCGGGGCGGCGATAACCATTGCCTCCCAAGTTGTAATTAGTTAACAATATCAAGCGCATAAATTTACATTAATTTGTGTATTTTCTGCTGAATAATAATAGTAATAATAATTAAAAATCAATATCTATTAAAAAAGAAACTCACTTCGGAACTCAGAAAAATTAATTTTCATTGAAAATTGCCGTTAACAAATTTAAACGTCATATTTATTAATGAATATCGGTTTTTATAAATTCGTGAAAGAATTTGAACAATTCGTTAAAAATAAAAGTTGAGATTCAAGTTCTGCGAAAGTTTTATTCAAGTTCTGTTATTATATCATTTCTAACTTGAGTAGGACTTTTAAATTGTGAAATAACACTATCATTCAAAACAAAAATGTATTTGCGCACGCAGGGATTTTTACCTACCCTTTTTACGGAAGCTGTCAAACATGCACGCTCTAATTAATGTGATACATTTTTAATAACATTAAGAAATTAAGTTTTAATAGAAAATCTAATTCTAGGTATTCCTGGGCGAAGCCAGGTAGCACATTTAGAAATTCATCTCATAAAGATAGAACGTACCGAAAGGTACTACCATTTTTTGGTAACCATCACCTCACACCGCAGAATTCTAATTTTACTTCACCGAGTAAAATAAAAAGTTAAAAATCCACCCATGCTGTTTGCCGCCCAGACCGCTACATTATCGAGGGCTTAGACTGAGTGCAGGGCGCAGGGCGAGACGTGTCTCTGAATGTCTGCGGCTTATTAGGCGCTCCGCCCCCGCCCTCGCTCTTGCCCTCCGCCCTGGCCCGGCCTAAACCAACCAACCCGGACCGTGGGCCGCCTACGCCACTGTACCAAACAGGCTAATTCTATCCCTTTTACGTGTACTTATTCCTTTGTTAGTCTTTTTTCAACATTTGACAAAAGTAACTGTTCAAAGTTTTCTTGATTAAGCTAATAATTTGGAATAAAGTTCTGTCGGAAACATATTTTCTTTTCCAACGATACCGTTTTAGAGACTGTGTAAAACTATTAACTTCTCCAGAACTAGTAGGACTATGGTACCCCCCGAATCAGGCAATTTTTGAGGCGAATGGGAAAATACAATTGTTTGTCAAACGAACCTATTTTTCAAATTTAAAATAAAACAATAACTTTGTAAACACCGCTTTTATTTTTCATACTTTATGCCGACCGGGTTTCGCTACAACCGTAGCTTCATAAGGGCAGTATAATACTCTATTTTTTTTAAAGTTTTCTGATGATAGGTCAGCTTCCGTGGTCGAAGGGTAAGGCTTCATACTTGCGGTCCAGAAGTCGCGGGTTTCATTCCCGTCGTGCGCAAGTTAATTTTATTTGATTTATTTGTGTTATTTCAAAAATTTTATTGTATTTTTGCGACACATTTTAGAGTAGAAGCTACTCTTAGTATCGCCCTGGTGAAAGACCACCATTTAGATTTGAAACGTCGCTTGAAATGGCGTTAGCCGTGTTTTGTGAAAAGATTCGAATAGACGGGTACCTCTCCACTTTCCTCCACGCCATCTCCTTCTCTTCAGTTTTACAATTCAATATAAATATTTTACAACACAATATCTTTAGTACCCCAATTGGGGATGCCGTAGTCTCAATGGCTCCAGACCATTTGGACCAGTCTGGTACGGTATTCTCATTAAAAAAATATTTAAAAAAAACACCCCAGATAGATGAAGATAATGAAGTTTTGAATTTTTTTAAATTGTTATTGTTATTATCATTATTATTGTGCTAATGCTCTCAACTTAATTCAAAATCAATAGATTTATAAAGCTCCGATCTCACTCCTTCAAGTTAGAAGACAATTACTTGTTCAGTTTTGAAAGAGGCAATACCTTCCACCCTTTATCAAAATCTTCTATCCAAAATTGACACTGCTGAAAGGTTTTAATATAAATTGATGTTTCTAATAACGCCGTGACATGAATCTAATTATCACCAATTATAAGTTCAGAAAATTATCGTTCGCCTGAAGATTTTCCTCCGAAGGTCACAACTTTGCATGAAATTAATTTAGGATATTTTGCCAAGATTTCATTATTGAATTGGCTCCCTCTCAGACCCAACCGGTATTATCGATTGTCAATAAATAATTCCCAGGCGATAAGTTCATGGTTTTTCTTTTTATCTACGGTTGTCATGGATTATTTTTCGGATAAGTGGGTGGAACAGGGTGAAAGTTGAAGGTTAAGGAGTCCAAGGCTTTTTTGGAGATTTACAGCTTCCGTTTTCTCTTCCTTCATTATATAAACAGTTAACGGACTAAGGTCCAATTTTTGCAGAACATATAACCCGAAATGATGTGAAATAAAAGTTACGGAAAAGGAACAGTAAATACATATGTAATTATTAATGAATTAAGGCAAGGCAAAAGTAGGACAAAATATAATGTATTTACATTAGAGAGATTTTCGAGTCAAAGTCTGAACAGGGTTCTGGTAGAGTCCATGATTTAGACACTATTCCGTAAACATTTTTTTACATTAACTCCACACATAAAAGTATTTTTTGAGAAAACTATTTTCCCTTAGGGCCTATGTCATCTTTGGGTACGCTGTACGGGGGTCTTTAAAAGGGAAGAAAGGAGTGGAATTTCTAGAAAGGAAAGCATATTATGGGGCAGGTAGGAATCTGGGGGTCAGTGTGTGCAAGGCATTGGGGTCGAGATAGTTCGACTGGAGACGTCAAAGGATCTCCTTCATCCGGCCTCTCCTGATCCGGCCCGCCACGGGCAGTCATATCCGCCACAAAGACCTGGACAAACCTCACCCCCGTGTACCCGAGCAGCCCTGCTAAGTTACCAACTTACTGAACCACTTGGGGTGACCTATGGCAGAGGTGTTCGTTATCCATTTACTGGTGTATCTATACCCGCCTCCCAATTTGAGAAAATGAGTTAAATATACCTATACGGAAATAAATCATCAACATATTTGGACACTGTGCTAATTTTATCTTCAATCTTTTAATTATTTATTTTTAATCTTAGGGTGTTTTTTTTTCTAAGTAGTGTTTTCAATTTATTATCATAACTTTATTTTCATTTTTATTACTGATCTCAGACTAAAACAAAAATGACCTGAACTCTTATCGCTCGATGGCACGCACCGCGAGATAAACATTTTTTATTAGACGGTTGCTCGACTCATTCATTCACTCTGAAGGTCATTAAAAGCTATGAAAAAATAATTTGAAAATAGCCGGTAACCCTAACCTAACTTAACCTATTTAACCATTTTTTTATATTTTTTTATCATCACTCTTAATGACCTTTCTGAGGTGCTTCTGAGTTGTCTGGTCACCGTATGTTTTCGCGACACGCTGTCTACCCAAAGATATCTTTGTGTCTATCGCATCGAAATTACTTTCCTGTGTGATCGCACTGCCTTTTTTCTATCTTTTCAAAAATAAAAATTAAAATAAAATAATATTATTTAAATTGTAAGATATGCGGAGACTCTGCGAAGGGTGTGGCTGATAGGTGATGGTATCGAGGAGGGGCGAAACCTATACATACGTAGATTAGGGATGGGATGTTTCACAGAATTTGAACGCTTCCCTAAATTTTCTTCCTATTGAAGTCCTTTGAAAGTCATTTCCCATTGAAGTCCTTTAAAAGTAATGCTTAAGTTCTGTTATCATCTAAGTACTGTGAAACATCCAGCCCTTGATGGATTAATAAGAGAACTTGAATAGATATTTTAAAGAACTTGATCTTTTAAATTTGACGAATTGTTCAAACTATGTCCAATTAATGTTCTTAGACTAATTCAAATGAAATTTGGATGTCTCCGGAAGAAAAACCAATAAATATTATGAGAATTTTTTTAAAACATGACGAAAAGGTTTCTCATAATGGTGGGAAAACGTAATGTTAGTATTTTAGAAGAGACATTGGAGATAATATTCAAGTCAAAGCCTGAACATGGATTTGGTGTAATTCACGCATTATTTCGTAAAGAATCCGACAAAAATCATTTACACTGGCACCAAAAATCTCAAGGCCTTGACTTGAGCTAACGAGCCTCGACATTTGTTCATATGACAGTACACAATGGTACTGTTCGGGCATATCTGATAAGCATTATCTTAGATAAGCAACACGGCATAACACCCCAAAAACAAATAACGAAAAAGCATTATCTTAATTGATATTACCTATATCCCATACTGTTCCTGCCTGTATAATTTACCTACATCTAGTCCGATCATTATCACCGGGAGAAGAATTTGTCCCCATCGCCAGTACAATTTCTACGGCGCAACTAGGCACAATACAGTGTCGTGTTCTTAGATCAAATTTCATGGCCGATACTGGATGATGTGCACCAAGGAGTAAATACATACATCTTGAGTTTTGCGCATTCACGGGAGCAGAGGGGAGATCAATCTTAATGTAAGAGTTTTTTCACTTTTCTGGTGGCATCCTCTCACAGTTATATTTTCTCTTCCCTGTTTCCTTCCTTTCGTAGTTCACAGACAAAACTCATGCGGCCCAAATTGCCATATTTTCAAGAGCTATCGAAACAGGTACCCCATAATTAGCAGAATCTATATCAAGGAATGTTGATTGTTGAATTGGATATGTTGCAACAATGAAGGTGAATCAATAATATCATTAATAAATTTAATGAAGCAAATTTATTAACAAATGAAAAAATGCGTGAGGTTTGTAAATGCGAGTACCAATCTTCGTTCTGAAATTAATTAAGCTTTTAAATATTTTTTTTCTTAAAAACAACAATAATTAATTAATTCTTTCAGTTTCAGAATAAAAGTTTCAGTATAATTTCCTTCATAATCAGTTAATGGGCCGGAATAAACCTTTTCAATATGATTATTTGATTTATACCTACACAAGTTCTACTTGAAGAACATAAATCTTCTTACGAAATAAAAAGTCAATGGCCCAGAAATATTTAATATTCACTGTACATAAACACCGACGAATATTTTTTGCCAATTCATATTACTTTTTCTATGGTAGAAAGAGGGGAAATTACGCCCATTATTACAAATTTTCGTGAGAGATCTGATGTTTGTTTTTGATATATTTTGTTATGAAGTATATTTTTTATTAATTTATTTTTCATGTTCTTCTTAAAACGGTTATACATCAATATATGATGGAAAGATTACATATTAATAAAAGTATGGGGGCAGTTTTAATGTTTTATGACACGCGCATAAATATACCAAACCACCCATGACACGCGTCAAAAGACAGTTGCTGAATGTCTGTAAATGACTGAAATGTCGATGGTCAATGCAGAATCGTCGAGCAGTTGAATCGCTCTTAACTTTTAGTCATTTGTTGAGTGAAGTCAAACTAATCTATCTATCATGTATCTATATAATATCTCTATCTGTCTATCTATCTATATAAATAAAAATGAATAGCCGAAATGTATAATTTAAGCGCATAACTTCCGAACGACTGCACCAAAGGGATAATTATTTTTTTTTGTGTGTCGTTATTGTCAGGTCAAGGTTTGTATAAAACTACTGGAGAGCTCTGGAGTTATGAAATTTGTATAAAAAAATTGCAATAGGTGGCACGCGAGCTGTTTGAAAACTGAATATACCGGGAATGATTGTATGGAATGCGGGATGGGGGTGGGGGGAGGGGATCTCGGGTAGGGGATTTGCGGGAGCATGGGAGGGGAACCCGGGAGGGGGGAGGGGAACCTGGGACGGGGAGGGGAACTCGGAAGGGGGGTTTGCGGGATGGAGGAAGGGGGGAGTAGAGTGGGGAGAGGGAAGGTGGAGGAGGAGGAGTGGGAACGAGAGAGGGGAAGGGGACGCTGGAGAGAAAGCGTTGGCGGTAGGGGAACGGGACGCATAGGAAAGGACACGCAGGGAAAAACAATTTCTTTATTTAATTGCTTAGCAACGCATGCCGGGAACCAGCTAGTTCCGAATAAAAACTAGAAATTGAGTTCAAATAAACATTAATTAATGTAAAACTGTTGAAATTCGAATAAACAATGGGCGCTTTTTTATTACAGTGACGATCCCTGATTACGGTACTGAGACGGCACAAAAAAAGCAATAAACATTATCTTCATTATCGCTATAACGCTGTAGCTCTTTCTTACATTATGTGTAAGTAAGAGCTTTTGTCTCGCCATTATCTCATAATTTTGGTGAGACAAAAGATGAGACACACAAAATACGTGTGACTGTATCCCCCAAAGTATTACTTTTTTTCCTTTTGAAGAAACAGATATATCGTATTACGGCTCGGCCATGGCGACGGGAATTGCGTTTAATTTTCTTTACACGATGTATGATAATGATTGTATGTTTCTTTTGTGGGGGTGCGGACATACGTTCACCGTTTGTCCCATTTGCAACTGTTGTTATTTAGTGTGAACGAAAGAGCTGCAACATTATATTTAAATATATATATTTTTTATGTGATTACCTCACAAGAGTCCCAGCTGCTCCCGTCTGGAGCCAGTGAGACAGTGGCACCTCCAATTTGGGATATGCTGTGAGCAGGCGCGGCCGGTGCCTCAAATTATAGGTGGTTCACCAAGCCATTCATAAAAAACGAAAGGTTGATATTATATTTTAAAAAAATCTAGACATCATGCATAATTTTACATTATTTGCTAAGTATCTAAAAATATCATGTAACTGTAATAGTAAAAATATCGTGCGATGTAAAAACATGCAGGTAAGTAGGTATGTTTTATGTATCTGTTTGTAAATTCAAATAATAAACATTCATATAGCCTAGGAACTCATAATAAATTGTACAACGCAACATAACTAAAACGGCGCTCTAGTAATTATCCAATTATTATAGAATTATTCTGGTATCAATATTTTTAGAAGCATTTTACACTCCATTACTATTGATATTACAACTATTGGAAGATTTGTGGAAAGGGTGGGTGTGATATTCATTTAAAAATACTCAACCTTCCAAAGATAATAATAATAACGCAATAATCCAATAATAATAATTAACACACAAGAAACACTCTGCGGCGTGGATCGCCAATATCGCCATTTACTGTCGTGACAACTTCGATCAATGGGTGACAAACAAATAATAATGTCAAAAAGGTACATCCCAAGGGCTCGAACAAGATAATGTCACACGAGACGCATAGCTGACCCTTTGACTAATGGTTACATTTTAGAAGAGAAATATTATTACTTAATATTATCTTGTTCAAACCTTACTACCGCTGGAACCAAAGCTTCGGAATATTTCCGAAGAATGCCGAAGCTCTTCGGGTCGGCCGTGCAGTGCACGGTCAGCCGATTTTTAGTATGACATGTTTCTGACGTTTTGGGATTTTTTACTACGAGGATCATTCAAATTACGGGGCGCTTAGCTCTGGCGCGCGGTTTGGCATTGTACCTACCTCGGTTCCTCGCTCCTAGCGGGTAGCCGCCGTAACTGGCGGGTGGGAACAATGCGTTTATTTGGCCGTAATACATTGTTAATTGTTAGATTGATAAACAATTATAATTAAATTTAAAGATTGTGCTCAATTTTATCAATTTAATAAATAAACACATTACGTAGAAATACGATGAGTTGTAAAATGATGTTGAATTTTTTTGGCGGTTCAGCGCCCCATTGCACGTTAGCGCCAGCCGCGCCTGGCTGTGAGACTGAAGGTAGTGGGGAGGGGGAGGAGATGGGGAGTAGGAAAGCGAGGAAGTACCTAGCTATTCAGATCTGGTCACCAAACACAGCTTAAGCCATTTCAAGCAACGTTTCAATTCTGAATGGTGGTCTTGCGCGAGGGCGATACTGAAATCGTGTTCCACTATGGAACGTGCCGCAAATATACTATATATTATTTGTAAATGAATTAATTGTGAAATAACATAAATTGATCAAAATAATTTATTTGCGCACGCCCAGTTTGAATCCCACGACCTTCGGATTTTGAGTCAAGAGCTCTTTACCCCTGGAGCACGGCGACCTTCTGTTGTAGAACAAATGTTTAAGAAAAAAGGAAAATCATCAGCGCATTGATATTTAACGTTTTTGAATTTTTGGAATTCACTCACACTTCAATATTTTTCTTGTAAATATATTCCATACTTTCAAAATTATCGTCACGGCTAGTGACGTCTACGGAGACCTCACGGTGCAGTATGTAGGAGAGATGTAAGAAAATTATTGCTTTTTCCTTTGGAGGAAACAGACCTACGTAACGTAGGTACATCTTGTATCTCATCTTCTGAAAGATCTGCAGCATTATTGTGATAAGGAACATAATGTTTTTTGCCTGTACCGTAATCGATATCAGTAGATAATAGTAAGTCACGCTAATAATAAAAGTGCTCAATGAATGGTAAATCTACAGAAATAAAACCTGAAAACATTTGAACACCGCGATTATTATTTTACATATAGGAATATTTATTTCTAAATCGCGTTATCAATTTCCATTATCATTACTGATCTCAGACCAAAACAAAGACGACCTTGATTGTTATCGGTCGATGGCGCCCACCGCGAGATTAGAATTGTTCGTTAGAATGGTTTCTCTACTTGCACTCGTCTCCGCGACACTGTGTCTACAGAGTAGTACTGGGCGTTGACGATAATTCTATCCAACGCCAACGTCGTTATCGTTGGCAATTTTCAACTGTTGAAAATAGCTGTTGAAAATAACGTCGACGTTGACGCAACTATAATAGGAGATCTACACGATACTAACAAAAAATATATCAAAATCGTATTAAGGAATCCCTTTTAACGGGTGGTTCCCCAAATCATTGATGTATTATTAATTATTATTATATCTATGCCCCACGCCCCACACACGTAATAATAATCCTATAATAACATTGAAAGTTGAAACTGTTGGAAGACGTTGGTTTCGGTGTTGAAATTATTACTGTTGAAGTGTTAAGAGACGTTGAAGATATATTTTGCTTGTCACTGATAAATTCGCTTGTTGCTTGGCGCTACGTATCGGCCGTATTGGACGGGAAAATAAAAAAAAAAAAGTGCAGTAGGTACGTACATTACCAAAAGACCATGTATAATTGGGTATAATATCGTTCACGAAGTGTGATCTCTTGACCCTTTTGACTTAATCATTCCAACACCGTGGAAAACAATAGGTCAAAACATAGCTGTTAGGCGACCGACATTGACAATTATCAATAGGTTATTTTTTTGCTTGTCGTTGATAAATTTTATTGTTCCATGGCGCTGCGTATCGGCCGTATTGGATGGGAAAATTAAATAAAAACGTGCAGTAGGTACGTACATAACCAAAAGACCATTTAAAATATCGAGTAATGTTGTTCACGAAGTACAAACTATTAACCCTTTTTATTTATTAGGCAGTTGAATCGTTGACTGCGTTGAATAATATTCGCATGTAGGTATTATATTTCAACTGTTGGCGCTAATTATTTTCAACAGCGTTGGACGTTGAAATAATATAACTATTGTTTCCAACGGCTAGTTATATTTTAATACAGCACTACTACAGAGTTGTAAACGTCCAGAGATTGCGTCTAAATTCAACTGCAATAGTTGTAACGAAGCCCGATAAGAAAACATCTGAATAGTCATCAGTGAGGCGGGTAACGTACTTGCTTGTTTAAGATTATTTTATCTAAATAAACGCCCGGATTTCCGGCAATTAAATTAAAATTAATTTGTCTTATCTCACCCTTACCGATCATTTCAATGAAAAGACGTTGTTACGAGCGATAAAGTTGTTTACCATCTATTTATATGTATGCATTATAATACGGATAAATGATTAATTGTGGGTAAAGGAACTCAAACTATTTTTTTTACTAATTTGTTAGTTTTATTTCTTTCTTACACTTTTTTCCTTTACTTAGTAAATGTGGAAAATAATTTCCCTCAGGGCCTGTGTTGACTTTTGGTATGTTGTGTGCAGCGCCGGATCTGCCATACGTTCAAAAACGTGCAAAAAACCTGGCGCCAACTCCGAAGGGGCGCCGTGAGAAAATAAATATTGTATTAAAATTTTGTTATAATATTCCCTGAATCGTTTAAAAATTACCCATAGTACGAAATAATTAATACGCTCTAGCAACACTTTCCAAAGAAACAGAATGCGCACGCATCAGGTTTGTATCAACGGCTTACGAATTTATAGTCAGTTACAGATTTTTTTTACAAATTCCTTATATTTAGTTTAAACGTAAGATCTATTTTTCCATATATCTTTTACCGTCTTTTACGACGAATGGGTGCGATCCAAATTCAATAACCAATCACAGCGCCGTACTTTTGTTCAAGAGAATCAAACAAACCGAACTGACAATTTTAGTTAGCGTACGCTCGCTATTGTTTTATTTTGTACGATTTAAGTCTCTAGGAGAAGGTACTTAAAGACCATTTTCTTATGAAATCTTCAGTAAATTCCATTAACAAAAACATCGCACGGTTTGTAGGGTTTGCAGGTTGCAACGTGTTACGTGTTGACAGTTTCATGTTTCATCATTGATTTGACATATATTATTTGAAGTTCGTTAAATGTATAATTAATATCTATTAGATTTGTAGGATTTGTTATTTTACGGTGTCAGTGTAAGCGTCTTTCGTAAGCCGGTGATACCATACGTCAGTGTTTAGTGTTTGTATGGTGTTTGTTCGCTCAATTTGGTGTTTGTTCACTCAACGTAGGGGAAATGCAAGGTACAAATTTGAGGTTATATTCTTATTAGTCAGAAGCTATAGATGCTATTCTTGTGTTGTACGTTGCCATGTGAACGTATTTGTATTTGCTTTTTCTATTAATATTCGCGTTGGGTGTATACATAAACGCAGTAAATCTCAAGAATGTCTAATGGACCTAGTTTAGCGAAATCACTCGCATTGTCTCGTAACCTATATTTTAAATCATGGTACGGGCACAAACAAACAATTCGTTGTATTATTTTTAAGCATGACTTGCAAAAAGAGTTTTTCTTAAATAATTAAAATAGCACCATAATTTTATGTTTAGAGAGTACAGGGCTCCTGGCGATTCTCTCTTTAAAAAAAAACGAGTGTCAGAGCTACCACCAGGTCACTTGGAAAAGTTATACCCTTTATATGTCTTGATTTTATTTGATAAATTAGTGTAAAAAAAATAATTAAATAAAAAATTGGGGTGAACGGATTTTTAATCAAAATAAAAATGTAGGGGGGGGCGCCATCGGTACTTACTGCACAGGGCGCCAGATTTCGTAGATCCGGCCCGTTCTGTGGAGGATTATTTTTTAACATTTTTTTAGTGAATATCGTGCAAGAGTCCCAACCACCTGACTGGGTTACACTGTGAGGGTGATGTTAGTGCGGAAGGGCAGAAGATGGGAGAGAGGAAGGTGGGGAAGTATCGGTTTATTCAGATCTGGTCACCAGATACGGCTAAAGCCAGTTCAAGTAACGTTTGAATTCTGATTTTTGGTCTTACACCAGGGCGATACGGAATATTCTACCATGGATCGTGCTGCAAATATACTACTTACATATTAAGTTTAATTAATTAACCATGAAATATTTTATACATACATTATTTCATAAAATGATTGAATTCTGAAACAACACAAATCAATAAAATATTTTTTTATTGCGAACGCTGGGATTTGTATTGCTAGTCGAGAGCCTTACCCCTCGACCACGGAGGTCTTCAAACATAATATGCACCGGTAACGAATGGAACGATTTTTAAATTTGATTTTATGATTTGAAGATTCCTGGAGAAGGTAACAGTATGTATGTATGTTTTATATTTGCGAAAAGCTCAGTTAATACACAATATAAAACCATCAAGAGAGTTTTTAAATTATGAACAAACTCGGATGCGTTCTTAAAAATTTAATATTCTTGTCAAGTTAGAATTTATTGAAGTCAAAGCTTTTGCATTCATTTCTGTATATGGCGCACTAACTAGAGTGCAGTCGAGGATATTTTAAAATATACATTTATCGTCGAGATGGAGGAAGCACTCGACGACAAATCCTCACGGCATCACAAATCACAAGCGGAGCATCTCGTCTCACTAACTTAACATTTTAAATAGCCGTATATTTGGATTGTCGTTTTGCGACTAAAGCTTGCATTAAGCAACACTTTTACTAGTTTTTAAAATGTGCAAATATAAAAAAAAAAACCTTAATCATAAATCTGTAATGTATCTATATCTGAATGTCCCCTGCAGAGATATTATTATTTATCAGTATTTGAGGCAGTATTTTATCCAGTACTATAATGTGCTTATCCGAAGACATAAATCTGTAATGTACCTATCTCTGAATGTCCCCTGCAGAGATATTATTATTTATCAGTATTTGAGGCAGTATTATCCAGTACTATAATGTGCTTATCCGAAGACTTGAGATCCTTCAGATCCTGGTGAGTATTTTGTTATTACATATAAAGCTTAGGAGAAATGACGTTCGTACTAATTGGTAGCTAGGTTTTGACAGGTTCCCGCATCCTAACGACAGAGTACACCTGCCTTAGGTTACTTTCGGCTTTCAAAATACAGGGATAAATATTCTTCATATTAATCATAAAGGAAAACGTTTAGATAACTTAGAAGCTTTGGAAATTAAAAAATCCCTTAAAAATAATGAATCTATTATCAACAAACAAAAAATATTGTCATATAGCCCAATCATGGATTTGTTCCCCAACCCACCCACTCTACACTAATACCTACCCACCCAATCTACATTATTAACTAACAACGGCTCCACCCCCTACCATAATAAAACATTGTTCGAAACTGTCAAATTAGTATAAGCTTTCCCTGACGAAGGAACGTTTGTTCCCAAACCGGTCAGATTTGCACATTATATAAGTGGTTTTTACAAAGTTGTATTGTTTCATTTTTTTGTATCTATTCTACCTGTATCTGATAGCAGATGGAGATGTACCCTCAAACATTCTTCGATGACTCATCTTGATAAGATTCTTATAAGTACAGGTGTTGTGCTTGAATTACTTGCATGACAAATCGTGGGAGCTTAGTAATTAATGTTTGGCACTATGACGCGTGTATTTGTTTCATACATGGTGCACGTTCCCAATAGATAGGGAAACAACTGGCCCAATCAATGAAAGTTGATATAGCGGATATAGAAATTGAATGACTCAGTTGTCCGACGACATTCACGAAGTCTGTGTTTCATTTGCAAATTCTTACCTTAAGAGGAACCCGTTAATTTACAGAGTGGTTTATGTGAGTGTGTTAACTAAACCTGCCTTTTCCTAAAAGTGGATCGTCATTGCGTGGAGATGAGGGTTATTTCGAATATTTTTTGATATCTTGCTTTTTTAAAGGCCTTTGTTCCTGCCTGTCGTAATTATTTTCAACTGCAGGTAACAAGAAAAATCCTGACTCGTGAATATTTACCATCAAGTTTCGTGAATTGTTTCTTTTATTCTACATTTTCCTGTCCTTCAAGAGAGATTATCCGTCAGATTTGTGTTACTTTTCTTTGAGGGTTTGTCTGGGAAATGGTTGAGACACTTTCGAAATTAGATTTTTTTTTAAATTCGAAAGGGAGGAATTTACAAAACTGGAAATATTTAAGTTTAATTATCTTTTTCACCTCTCGGAAATTTGAAAGACTTTTTTTTACGTTAGCTCCACACAAGAGGCCCTTAGGAAAATCTTTTCCCTACGGGCCAATGTCATTTTAGGGGATGCTGTAAGGAGAGTCTGTAATATTTCTCTTTTCTCTTGGCTCTGATCGATATTTAAATTCTTAAGGCTTTGCATATGTGTGGTAGGGATGGAAAATTCCTCCCCTACGTCACACAAGCCTTTATAAAATTGGACCCTTATTTCCTCTGATAACTACAGAAAGCTACTTAAAGCTCCCTTGTACTACATACCTTTAGCGATATATGTACTTAACTAATAAATACGTTATTTACGACTTTGATCGTAAATATTTTCGTATTTAGGTTGTAATTAAACTCCATCAAACGTTGTGTAATTTTTTGATTTATGATATAGGACTTTAATTACTTTAAATTTTGTGGTAACCCTCTTGATTCTAAACAGAGTGTTGAATTTCAAACTGTATTGGTCTCTCTCTTGCAAATTTAACCTTAAGTAATTTCTCTAAATGAACTAACTTCCCTTTGACGTTTATTATGATTCCCTACATCCTAATGAATTCATGAATAAGCAATACTAATCGAAACTACACATGACTAATTGAACAGATAATTAAATATAACTCAAATGGTTAAATGTTAGTAAATTTGATTATGATTGTATCTCGTATCTGCTGGGCGCCCCTCCGTTTAGATTCAGCTGCTATAAGGTACATATAAAGATGGATTTAGTAGGTTAATGTAATTAGTTAATTGCATATTTGACGAACTCAGAATAACCCTTTTTCTGGCAAAATTTGGCTCCTGCCTCCATCAAGTAAGCTGGGTGATCAGGAGTCAACCCAAAATTCGCACAGTCTTTTGGCACGGTTCAATTGATTGATACCTAAGTTATCGCGTCCCAAATGAACCTTCCTTCGCCATCATGCGCTGCCTTCAGGTCTTCCCCCGAGCCCAGATACCTCCAAATTCCTACTCCTCCAAAGTTTACTATTTACTTAGGGCGAACCGGTTTCGTCCTATATGCAATCATATACTCACGGGTTTGTGTGGAGTTACGGGTCGTGAATCCTCCCTCCACGTTCAAGAAATGAGACGAGAGTGACCCGACAGGCCTAAAGCACTAATTGTAAGTGAGTTCGTTTCATTCAATGAACAGTACATAAAAAGATATATATGTAAACATACGTTTTGGGAAGGTTTATAACTCGCAATACGAAACTACTTGCATCGCATCCCGAGCTCGGATCTCGCTCATCAAATTCTGCGAAATTCTCAGATTGATACCGACTACATACGTACGAAGAGTGGGTGATATAAATACATACTAGTACATTAAGATCTTATCTGGCGATGTGTTCTGGAGATTCGCCATAACTCCAAGCTTTTGTTTGGTTTTGTTGACGGTTTTGTTTGAGAGATCCGCCATCTCTATGGTTTGGTTTTGTTATAGAAGCGACCACTGCCTTCTATTGGTTGAACTGTATTTTTTTTTTTTTTTCTTTCTCTCCCCTCCAATGTTCAACTTTTGATAAATTCTTGCTATCCCGTGATTCTCAATTGAATCATGTAAATCCTCATTACCCCTTATAATTACCTCGTGATTTTTCAACTGCTTCATGTAAATCTTCAATTCACCCTATTAAGCTATCCCGTGATTTATCAAATGTTTCATGTAAATCTTCAATACCTCTTTTTGAACTATCCCGTGATTTATCAACTGTTTCATGTAAATCTTCAATACCTCTTTTTGAACTATCCCGTGATTTATCAACTGTTTCATGTAAATCTTCAATACACCTTTTTGATCTGCTATAATAAATCTGTTAATTTTCAATTGCTTAGGTCTGTAGAATACCTCTTTACGTTCAAATTAAAGATAGTGTTTAATTCTCTTTTTTTTTTCTAATAATTGCGCAATATAATAATTTTATCCCGTTCCTAGAAGTTAATACCTAAATACGATATCCACTAATCAAGGTCATTTTTTTTTTCTTTTTACTGTATTCGAGCTAGTGTCCCAGTGACCGACTTATTTTGTAAACAATTTGAGCTTTGTAAACATTCTCGACGGCCTCGTGACCTAGATTCAAGCGTATGAGGTGTGTTTAATTTAGACATTCCGGAGACGTGTGAGATGACTCTAAAATTTTCTTTGTTTGATAATGATGTACTTAGCGCAATTGTCTAGTCTGATACCCGATTACGTATACATATTTATTCATTTATATATACTTTGTCTCAATAAATAATTTATAATATGGATATGTACATACATAAATTAAATATAAAATATTGATTTGTAAATTTATCACACATAACTACTTTTAATAGTTATTGATGAATTCAGAGGTAGGAATCGATACCCTTTTTTCCTCTTTTTATATAAGTGTTTTTCTTTTTGATTAAAATTTTTCTTGGGAACAAAAATTACATATATATATGTATATATACATACATTTATAAATATATAAAATATACTTATTATACTTATAATATTTTAATATAGTTACATATCACATATTAAGAGAGTAATATCTTGGTCAAATAATTAATCCAAATACCAATGTTTGCTGCATTCCGCTTTCTCCTTGGAATCTGTAAAATTTTATAACGGAAAAGACTTACCCCTACCAAGGTTTTTCCGACCGGGAAATACACGGTAACCTTGCTGCAATTTTCCTAAATTAATTTTTATTTTCCTAAATTTAATTAAATCTTTTTGACTTCAATTTTTTTTTTCATTTAATCTAATTAATTAAAATGATGTATGAACTCTATCGCTCTAAACTGTATTTTATCTCAAAACTCGTTGGTTAGATAACACTTTAAATGATAGTTACTTCACGATTAATTTAGAGATGGTAAATTGTTGTTAAATTAAATTTTTATCCCTCCGAACTTTTATGTATTAATAAAATATTATTTTGTTTTATTATTATTATTTAAGATAATTAATTTAAATATTTATTATTTGTTAGAACACTTTCACTTAGATTGAACACACGTATTTAATTATAACTTCCTCACGCTAAATTATCACATCACTTCAGTTATTTATTGCACTAATATTAAACGCGAAATTTCTAAGTTTAAAAATACGATATTAAGTGATTATAAAATCCGAATTTTCCACTAAAACAAATTGTATTTATCACGAGCACTTTTATTTTTCACAAGTAATTAATGCGTTGGCTTTAATTTTTATTTTCACTGATTCTAACTGCAAAGTATTTTTTTTTTTTTTTGTAGATCACTGACTAGAATGTGAAATTTTTCTAAGTATCAAAATAATTATCACTTAGAATTTTTCAACTTTAAATCACCCACCGTTTCGTCACGTTCCGCGAAGTTACAACCTTTTCGACCACGACCGTAGACTGTCCTCAACTGGCATTTGTCTAGACTTTTATACCCCTCTCAGGTCCAAAAGATCGTATCTGAATCTCCTATAATAAACCAATCTAATTACTATCAACTCGTAATTTCTTGAAACCTCTCCATTATTGTCGAATGCGGTCTCTTAGTACCTTCCGTGTTTGATACTTTAAATTCTGTCTCGTACTTCCATACTTACAAGATCCGGATTTAGTAAGATCCATGTTTAATGGCCCAACTTCCTTTGTCCTGGTGTTCATACAAAATTAGCTTGAATTTAATAATTTTAAAGTTCTATTTTCATCTATTTCGTAACATGTCCGTGCGTACGGCATCTACCATATGTTCCAAATCTGTCCCCAAATTCGCCTATCAGAGATATCTTCATGTCGAAGTCTTTCTCGCAAATTGTTCATTTTTATTTTATTATTTTTCCTCGAGTTTTTCTGTATTCTATATGAACCTTTCCATTTTAAACCGAATTTTCTCTATTTACGTCGTATATTTGAATTTTCCATTTTTTCTCGAATTTTCTTTTATTCACGACACTCTTTCCATGAATTTCCTTATTTATTCTTACGTTATTGTTCATATCTCTATAGATTTTTATATTTCAAGCCGTATTTATTTTATTCACTGTTAATCTAAGATTTCCTTTGTTTTTCTCTGTCGTATCTTCTCTCCCCTCGCTTCCCTGTACTTCCCATATCGTTTTTTGATGTTTGCTGCCTCTTGGAAAATTTCATTTTCTATTTGTTATTAATAAATATATCATTTTTAACATCTTTATAGGAGATAACCCCACTTCGGCCCTTAAATTCCTGTCATTTTTATTGCTTCATAGAGAACGCCTTACAAATTTCGTCCCGTTCTTACGCAAAATCCCATAAACCATATGCCTTGACAGTTGTATACATTAATTCCTGTACCCACCTGGCAATAAATCCTTTTTTATTTCAGTGTCGTTAACTTTTATGAGAATTCTTTAATGTAAATATTTCATAAGACCCATGATAATTTTTATTACCTTTTTAACGACTAATCGTCCTTATCTAAACAATTTTCATGTTCGAATATTCCTTGTTTATCACAACAAAATACATCTGAAATCGACAACCATTGTAATGCCTCATTTTTATCTGCAATCGCGTACTATGTTACTCTATAAACTCCATTTTAATTACGTAAAATGACTCCTTTTCCTGAGTTTTTCTATCGCAATGTTTTCAGCATTTTCCACTCCCCTCCGTACTGCACTCTATTTTCTCTTCTAACACTTGTTACTGCTCTAGACATCTGAAATATACCCTCGCCTATTCTTTAAAACTCTCATTTTTTTTTGACGTTTCCTCCCTAAATCTTTCATCGTAATATCCTAGCTCCGTCTAGAATTGATAACAATAATTTTCCATTGTTTTTTCAACATTTCCATTTCCTTTAGCACGTTTTCCCTCGAATCGATCATCTCCGGTCGTCACAAACAATCGTATTATAGATGAAAATCTCCCTAACATCTTACAACACGTTTTCGTCACTTGCTATGCAATTTTTCACTTAAACTTTTCCATCGTTGTTTACGTGTATCCCTTTTTCCGCACCTTATATGCTTTAATGCGTTCGAGAACTAGGGTTTCTGATCCCTGGAATGTACCGGTTAATCACAACATTTCTTGGGGTCACCGTACTTTTGTCCCTGAACAGATTATTTCTTCCCATGGAGTTTATTCACCTCTCGGTTCGGTGGGAACGTCAAACTCATTAATTACATCCCTAATTGCCAAGTCCAAAGGTCGTTCCTTTGTTCTAAAAATGGGCTCGGCCCTCTTCCCGTTGATAGGCTGAATTGGTTTTTAATCGCTTTTGCTGCAATTCAATTGGCTGTCAATATATCACGGCCTAAAGTATACTGGGGAGTCCCTGTCTTTGATTATTTGTTGATACCATCTGTGATTTTTTTATCAATACTCGTCTCACTTTGTCTAATTATAGATCCCTACCGTAAATATGAATTCACTTTACTCTAATCCGATAGATGTCGTAGACGTGTCCGTTTTATAACTAATTGATATTTTCTTTTTAAATTAAAGTGGGAAGCTACGATATTTCCTAATTTTCACTGTTGATCAATGCAATTCATCACAAGTCTTTTTGGGGAAGGGAAGGCTGGGAAGTTCTGGGAAGGAAAAAGCTACGAAGGGCGGGTAGGAATCTGAGTATGAAGCTATCCCTCCAATTGCGGTGCTCCAATGGGTTTGAGAGAATTCGGCTGGAAAGCTCAAAAGGTCACCATCAATCAGTCTCTCTCGATCCGTCCTGCCACGCAGCAGGTGGGCAGACGCATCCGCAGCTAAGTCCTGAACAAACCCCACTCCAGGAACCCGGGCACCCCTGCTAAGTCATCAAACGTAGCGACCCACTTGGGGTGACCTATGGTAGAGGAGTTAGTTTTCCAATAAATGGTTCCCGGGGTGGAGATACTTAACCCGCCTCCCAAATTGAAGATAATTTTGCATAAGCCTTTTTAAATGATTTCATGATCTACACTTTAACAGTCTTAAAAACTTCTTTTTTACATCTACTGTAAGTTGAAAGCTATTCCTCCTTAAGATTGGAACAAAAAATCTGCGGTTTTTCTATTACCTACGCAAAAGAAAAGATCTATCAGAACTCAGTTATAATGCGTTTATGGGAGAATTAGTAACAACTTTAAAAACATTCATTTTATAGGTTTCAACAATCATGTTTTTTTGATATTTTTACGATGAAAATAATTCATTTTTAAATTTTTTAAACAGAGGAAATTCAATATTTCTACTAAAATGATTGATTTATTTTTCCAATTAACAGCTTTGTTATCTTTGCGTGCTTACACAACAAAAATGTTTCCCTTTAAAAAAGAACACTGATATCAAAATAAATATTTTTATCATGTTTCATTAAAATACAAGCGGAAGAACAAAGCAATTTTGTAAAATAAAATTGTTTTCTTTACAAAACGCTTTAAATACATTCTCATATAATTACTAAAATAACTCAGAAGTACTTACAGATTTAATTATTTCTTACATACACTTTCTTTTATTATCTTCATTCATTCATCCGATTTTATCAAATTAAACGCAAAATTAAATTAATGTTTTTTTTATTGTAAGTTTATTAAAAAAATATTATTACGTAAAGGGATAGTGACTAGCCGGCGAAACTATTGGCAATAAGGGCGAACAAAAATATCTAAAATGCTCGTAAATATCATAGTTATTCACTAAAACACTCCATCTTTTTGGCCAATATTCGATGACAATAAAGTAGATCACAAAATGTAAATTATTTGAATAGCCTTTAATAAAAAGCATTAATACCCGATGCATACAATATCATTTATGATTTAGGAGAAAAAATCGTTATAAAATCAAAGTTTCGTCACTTAAGGGGAGAGTCTGGTCCAGCCGAATTTTTTTGTCACGCGTTTTTTTATAAAGACAAAATTTATTTTCTTACACGAAACTTTTGTTACTTATAAAGTAAGGTACATTTGAACAAGAAAAAGGACTGTTCAAAGTTTGATTTGAAAACAATGTTAACATAATAATAATAATAATAATAATCTTGGATGTGGGGAGGATAGTGCAATCCCACAAGTCCCATATAGTTATGCATATTTATATATTTACACAGAAAAGAAAAAAGAATATAAAAAAAATAATAGTAATAAAAATTAATAATAACAAAATAAATAATCAATTATTATGCAGGGCGTGACCTTGAGTGCGCTCGGGCCCATCGCTCACTCAGGAGTGAAACTTGGTGCTGGAAGGCTGCGGTCACCAACGTGTTGTCGGAGGCCATTAGCCGCATCCTGGCTCCAGTGACCCGGTGTCTCATCAGACTGGCGAATCCATGGAATCAGAATTCTGTGAACATTGTAATAATATAATAAAAAAACACCATTTTTAATTTTCATGTTCCAAATGATTTCCGAAGTCTCCAGTCCGATTTGGCCGGACCCTCCTCTTGCGGCCGCTATATCTAGATAAAGCACTAATAATGGTAATACTGGAGTTTTTGGAAATCATTTGGAACATGAAAATTAAATAAAAATGTTTTACTAAGAATGTAGAATGCGCTTTTTTTGTATTAACTCCACACACGAAGCCCTGAGGAAAATAATTTCCCTCAGGGCCTATGTCATCTGGGATGCTGTGAGGAGGGTCTTATTGAGAAGAGGAAGGAATGAACATTGGTCTTGAAGAGGCCCATGTTGTAGGAAGAAGGAAACACAAAGGCCGGCAAATCGAGTCGAAGGAACGACCCGTTCCCATGTGACAAATGTCAACCGTGTACATATGTTGGGCACGCGTTTGGCGTGTTTCCCGACCATGCACCGGTGCCGAAGGGATCAATGACGCTAGTTCCTTGGAGCATCTTCCATTGTAATACCGGTAGAACAAGGATAGCATTCCCACCCTACGCCTGTACTCTAAAGATTACAATCCGTCTGTTAAGATGGGAGAATCTATTAAGCGGACCGCCCGTTTCTGCACAGAGTCGAGGATATTTTTCAGGTATTTTGGAGCTCCAGACCAGAGGTGGCTGCCAAATTCAACCATGGGGCGCACTTATGATGAACCACAGTTTGCAAAAAAAAAATTTTTGATGAAATGGCGGACGTATCTACTACGTCTTAATTTTGAAACAACTTTCACCTATGTATGATAATAAATTTGTCGTAAGTCGAGGTTCATCTGCATGTTTAATTTTCTTTAGTATAACTTTGGAATGAAGTGAATCGTATAAAAAATCCATAAGCTACGATTCCAACCAACTTGAAAAACGTGGTTTCGTGGTGTATCCAGACCGCTCCGTTTTCCGGTCTACCTACTTGGCGCGCAACCTTCTAACTATATATATATACACGGTGTCCGGAAACTCGTAGTACAAGCGGAAAACTGGTGAACCTACATCACGTAGACAACCCAAATAAACATAAAGATTTTCAATTTAAGCATTTTCAAATTTAAAATTAAAAAAAAAAAAATATTTTTAAAAAAATTCGGCTTATTTAGGGTTAAAATTTTTAAAAGGCGGAAATGTCATGATGACAGATGGAAGATGTTCCACCTCACGGATAATACGGAACGTTCAACGTTGTCGAAGTTTGATGCACGGATAATACGGAATGTTACCTTTTTAACTAATAGACAATCAAATATGACGTTTGTCGGAAGTACCTACCAATCTTATAAAATAAATTATCTAAAATAAACTCGCATTTCATCATCATTTTAAAAAACATCCCAGGTTTTTGAATGGTTTGTTGGCAAAGCAGGATTTGTCTAGCGGGTTTGTGTAATTATTCTAATAAATTTCTTTCCATGTTCTACTGTTATAAATACAGGTACAAACTTGTCAATAATGCATTCACTTTGTTATACGCAAAAATATTTTTTCTATGATTGGCAGCATTGGTGAAATGTTAAAATAAAAACGATGAAACATGGCGTTTCCGCGCGAGTGGATTAATTTTAACAAAATTAAAATGTTATAATCCATATTTTTGGCATGTTTTTTGTTCTCCCCCGACATAAATACTCACTTTTCGTAATAATAAAGCTTAATCTAACTGTTTGGATAAAAAGTATTCCGTATTAACGAGTAAGCGGTTTAATGCATAAAAAATAACATTTATTCTCCCACCTCTTCTCTTTTAAACAATATGGTTAATTAGCGTACCTGTTTATTTTGTTATGTAGATAGTAGCCCCGAGCGGAGCATGTGAGCGTCCAAGACATTATTCCATCGTAATGCACAATAATTAATCATGTTTAAATATGAAAATAACACACACTTTGTTTTAGAGTTTGTTATGATGAAATGGTGTTTTATTGATCTCGCACAAGTATTATTAATCACGTTTAGATATGAAAATAACACACAAGTAACACAAACTTTGTTTTAATGTTTGTTAAATGAAAGGGTATTTAATTTTTGTTATTACTTTTTGGGATATTATGCCGTGTTGCGTTACCTCCTTCTTTAGCCAACGGTTCGGACAGCGTAACAGTGTCCGAAACATTGGCTAAAGAAGGGGGTAGCGCAACACGGCATAATATCCCAAAAACTAATAACAAAAATACTTTTGGCCGTGAAAATCTAAAATCGTATCTGGGGTATTTAATTAATCACATTTAAATATGAAAATAACACACAGTTTATTTTAAACCTTGTTAAATGAAGGGTTTGTACGCCGTTCAATAAGAAAAGATATCAATCGACCGCAATCTTCATCATACGTCAACGACCGCAATCAACAAGAGACAAAACAAACTGACGAAAAATAACGAAATACATTTGTGGCGTAACAAATATCCGGTCAGTCCTATTAAATTATCGCTGAACACTGGGAATATTATTTAATTTATTTTAGCAGCATAGGTATGATTTTTGCAGAGTTAATTATTGCGGACATCAAACAAAAATAGGTATACCTATCAAGGGTATGAGGGATGGGTAGGAATCTGAGAGTCAGTGTATCCAGGAGTGACGGACGCATGAATTCATTCCTCCCATGGCTGTGGAATATGATTTTAATAGTCCAGTCAGCCTAAGTCGTAGAACACCAATTGAAACACCATCGACTACTAACATTTAGACAAGTGTTTAGCCAAAAGTCCCCGCTCCTACGCCCCTTGCTTCCCCGCCTGTGCCCGCCCAAACATGAAAAGTGTAAGGGTTTTGTAAACCACGTCTATCTCGATTACTAAACAACATATCGGGTTGAATTTTTTTTTTATTCTCTTTGCTGTAACATTGTCTACAATTAATATTCAGTTAACTTTCGTCGTAACTTTTACCGTTTGTTTGTAATTCGTATGAAATGGTAAAAATTTGTATATTTTTTGGCATGTAATTTTACATTTTGTCACAGAACTTTTCAGACCGACATTTTATGAAAAAATGTTTCCTACAAAGATTGTAGCCCTTTCTATGAGCTGTAAAGTTATATATTTTAATGTGTACTTTATGGCTAGAAAACATCAGATATCAACCGTGAATGCTTGGTGCACCATCTCTGCGTCGCTCCGCGGCAGCCGATTCATTACCGCACTATTAATGTATGATGTTTATACTCATTAATTGTATTTTTTGTCAATTGTTTTAAATTTTGGTTATACTGAAGAAGTGAAATTATGCTTACTGGTATCAGTTCAAGTTTCAGCAACTAAAAATGCCAGAGTATTTCAGTTTAAAATCTATAACTTTATTTATTGAATGGAAGTATAAACTAGCTCGAGTTTCGAGAGAGTACGGCCTCAACCACTCTCACGATCTCCTGCCATGCAGCTGGTAGGCAGACAAATAAAAGCCGCCAAGACTCGGACAAACCTCACCTCATGAACTCGGGGACCCCTGCTAAGTCACCAAACGTAGCGAACTACTTGGGGTGATCTACGACGAAGGCGTCCACTAATATCTACAGGAATTCCAAAAACTGAAAAAATCTAACTAATATCTATGAGAACCAAAGGGCGTACGAATATCTACAGCTCAATTGCTGACTAATATCTATGAGAACCAAAGTTGACGAATATCTACGGCACTGGCATAGGTTGGATTTGCAATTATGTATACCATATTGGAAAACGTAATAATGCAGTTTAAAAAAACTTTATTTATGTATGTATGTAAAAACCCCTAATATCGACCTATTGGACACATTTAGCTGATTATTAAGGATTTGGGTTTTTGTTTTAACAGCTTTCTTTATTTCGAGTGCTTCTAAATTATGTAGTCTGTTACCATAACTATTTCTATGTGAGTTAGGTTAGGTTAGTTTAGGTTGAGGTGCCGTGTATTTCGAAATAAATAAATAAATAAATATCTTTGTATTATGACCAATAAATTATGTTCAATAAATTATTGTCCTCGTAAACAGCAAAATACGTAATATTATGCAAAAACTTCATGTACTTTAAACAATTAAGCCTTTACGTAATTAGTAATTACGTAATTGAAGTAATTTAAGCTTCTCCGTACAACCTCTTGCTCAGCTGCCCTCTGTAGATATTAGTCCAAACTACGCTCTGTAGATATTAGTCAACACTAGGACCGTCATAGATTTTCGTCCGATCTTAGCTCTGTAGATATTAGTCAACACTCTGAAGTTCGTAGATATTAGTCCAACATATGAGCTGTTGATATTCGTCCGACATACAGGCTGTAGATATTAGTACCTGGAGTCACCTACGGCAGAGGTGTTGGTTATCCAATAAATGGTTCCCGCGGTGGCGGTACCCATACCCGCCTTCTAAATTGATAAATTTTATTACATTATAAAAAAATAATAAAAAAAGCTTGTTCAAATTGGTTCGAACACGACTGTAGTCAAATGGCGGCCATGTTTGTTGTGTGCCACGTCAGCAACCATTTTTTATTTCCGTTCCCGAGGATAAAACGGTCCAAGTCCGAAATTTGAAGAAATGAGTTTTTGATGTAGACTTGAAGTAAATTATCATGTTAAGAATGGAAGTCCCATTATGAAGAAAAAATAGATTTTCAAAATTGCATGTGGATGCAAGTACCATGATGCAACAACTATCATAGAAGCAGAAGGGTGTACCATGGACTTTATTCCTTTTATAATACACCACATGTCATAACAAAATAGTCCACTTCATTTAGAGGCAGTAGGACTCAAGTCCATGTTTTTGTTTTTTTTTACATGAGCTCCACACAGGAGGCCCTGAGGAAAATAATTTCCCTCGGGGCCTATTTCATCTTTGGGGATGCTGTGTGGAGGGGTTTTTTAAAGGAAGGGAAGGAGAGGAGAGTTCTGGGAAGGAAAAGGGTTTAAGGGGTGGGTAGGAATCTAGGGTTCAGCATGTCCTGGTCATCCGCCTGCAAGACCTAGACAAACCTCACCCCATGAACCCGGCACCCCTGCTAAATCACCAAACGTAGCGAACCACTTGGGGTGATCTATGGCAGAGGTGTTGGTTATCCAATAAAGGTTCCCGGGGCGGCGGTACCCATTCCCGCCTCCCAAATTGAAAAGTTGACTCAAGTCAGCGTTTTTTTTTAAACAATTATTTTTAAAGGCTTTACTATAAAAATTTAGTTTAATTTGCTCCTTTTTAAAACAAAACTAACTGATTTAATAATTAGTTTTTTTCTTATCTATCATACAACATCTCCTGAACATTTACCTTTTTGGACTTGCTTCCGTATGTGTCGGGTACAGAATTTGGTTCGCAAGTTCACAGTTCAAGGCCAAGCCATTCGGATTAGTAGCTTACCCCTTCTATTGTGTTGATCGAACCGAGCGCAGAAAGGGACAGCAAATTTCGCATTGCACTTTGACTTGAAAGCGCGAAAATAATGAACAGCTGTTTTTAACCGTGAAACGACCGTACTACACGGAATAAAATTATGGATAATTTCAAAATAATGCTTTAAATCCGGATTTCTTTGTTTGTTTTCTTTTAATTAGTTTTTATTAGTTAGGTACTATGAACGTCAGTAATAATTTATAAGAATTTGACCAAAAAAAAAATCAACTTCTGACTCGATTTACTCGAAAACGAAAGCTCAAATCAAAAAAAATTATACCACAAAATCGACTCCAAATGTGATGAGGATTCCCCAGTTTCCCGCTTGTACTACGAGTTTTCGGACACCTTGTATATGTATATATATATAGGTCTAATTTGATGCTATAATTTTGGGAATGTATTTTTCACATGCATAGGAATATTTTTAGATAATCGACTGAACGAGACTCCTTACCTTTAACAATAATGTTTGATTGTTCTGATAAATGAACCATTCGTCAATGTATAATGAATATACTGATGAAATTCTAAAAAATGTTAATTAATTGTTTTTTTTTTCAATGGCAATTCCTCTAATCAAACTTATTACTAGTCTGAAGCGTTGTTTCAATTAACAAATGAAATAATCATTTCACATTTTGGTAATAGCATCATTAAAGTAGCTACTCTACTTCCATGAATTTGATGGGCGGAAACTTAGCCTGGCTAAACCCCTTTAGGGCGGTACTCCGTCTGCTCTCAACGACCAGGATCCGGGCACATTCCCTGGATTGGTGACGCGGAAAAACAACGAGGGAATTTCAATATTTGATGAAAATTTGTTGAAAAACTTACCCGTGCTCTTCAAATCGAATTGCTATTCAAACAACTCACTGTTTTCCAACGGACAATCGATAAACATCGAAGAAGGCTGAGAGAAGTAACGATAAAGATGAAATTTTAAATACAAAAAGATGCCTCCACCCTCCCTTGAATATTTAATAATATTTGTTCACCAATTATTTTGTGAAGTTAAGTAAGGATATTTTGCCGTGAGGAAAGAACGGCTTTTCCGAAACCTATAGTGCTAAAAATATAGTGGGTCAAACAAATTAACACTGTTTAATTTATTAATGGATAACTACAAAGTTATAGATTATTTTATTTTTTATTTTTAACTTTATGAGTAAAACCTCAAATTGTAATATTTAAATAAATGAAGACAATATAAGCGAAACTCAATCGAAACTCTGGAAACAGAAAAATCAGAAAAACATATTGACACCTCTGGGACTCGAACCCAGGACCTCTTGCTTTCCGGGCAAACGCGCTAACCACTGCGCCACGGTTGGCGCTACGGTTGGCGCAGTGGTTAGCGCGTTTGCCCGGAAAGCAAGAGGTCCTGGGTTCAAGTCCCAGAGGTGTCAATATATTTTTCTGATTTTTCTGTTTCCAGATTTTCGATTGAGTTTCGCTTATATTGTCTTCATTTATTTAAACAAAGTTATAGCTTCATTCAAAGGTATAAAAACAGATTTCTCACGAACTCCAATCGTCGCTTAAGTTCAACAAAAATAATGTTTCCAGTGGACTACACTAAGTTTGAGTAGGGCATGTTCTGACTGTTTTGATGTATGTATACCTACCTGTATATAATGTACAAACCAGCAATTACAAGACGGATGTAATTTCAACGAAAATGTAATACAACTTTACAGGGGTAAAGGGATAAGCCACGAAATCAAATGAATGCGAGAAAAATAAATGTTCGTGTATTACGTATGTATTTAAGCATTTTCCCTCTTATCTGTGCACGTTTAAATATATGGTTACTTTATCGTTAAGGGGGTTATAATATCTATTACGGAATAAAGAATACATTTAAAAACTTTAACAAATCTCTTAATTCCAAAGCAAAAACATTTTAGATGAAACCATACTAAATAATGCAAAGTCATACAAAATCATATGTTTTTGTGTTGAAAATTTGATCGCTTAGAAGTATTATAGATACTTCAATTAAATACTGCGTGTAGAACATATCTTGGCTCTTAAAACATCCGTCAAATTTTTATAAGTCCAAATACTTAAAGTCTTTTTATAAGCCTATAAAAAAGTATAAGGTCTATACAAAATACTTCCAAGTCCAAAATCTCCTATTTATAAACCCATTTTCGGATACAGTTTTATTTTATAATATGGCAAATTCAGTTTCTTTTATAATAATTGCATAAATATGATGTTTTCGCCCAAACTTCACAAAATAAAATAAAATATGCATTTTCGCGTTGTTATTTTTGACATCACGGCGACAATACGGCGGTTGACGAATTTCGATTTTTAAAGTGAACCTTTTGCCGTCCACCGAAGAACTACTGATTTGCCACACCCATTTTCCGTCAGTCCTCCCCCGGACGGAGCGGGGAACAGACGTTAGGCTCCGCGTCGCTTGCTTTCGTGAAATCAATTTTAAATTTCCGTTTTATTACATTAAACGATGTGTAAAAAAGGAGTTAATGTTTTTTTACAGGCCTTTACGAAATCAACCTGTATAAAAAATTTCTTAAATACATTTTTCAACCTTTCCAAAAGCTTTTTCTCAAGTATTTTTAAACTCCTCCCATAAAGAGGCATAAATTCCGATTTCGATTTTTTCCTGGACTATTAATTAATTACTTACATTAATTAATTATCAACGTAAAATTCCCCACACGTGCGTCATGCAAGAGGCTATATTACTCATAGAGTTATCAATGAACAAAATCACTTCCTTTTGAGGTATTTTGATAAATTGAGAATGTTATCGAGAATTAACCTCTGCATTGTCATGAGCGAATTTTTAAACATGACGAATATCAAAATAAAGATAGTAGACATATTTCCTGGCAACTGTACTTTATTATCTGATTTATTTATACCGTTTTTATGACTTGTATATAAATTATTGCAAGAATAGATAAAAATCTAAACAATTAAGCTAAAAATAAAATTTACACATAAAAATTATCTAAGATAATATCAAGTGCAAAGTATGCTCTATACGCGGAAACAATAATGTGGGACTAACATTGTTAAATTATTATTTTATTTGTACGTGACACCACGAATATGGCAATTCTGAGCCGATTGCTCTGTCAAGGGGTATTGGATTTTTTTAAATCAATCATAGTGAAGACTAGCTTAGATTCTACTGAAACTTGTCGACAAATTGACAATGTCAGTTTCAGCGCGCCAAACGAAAATTCTCTTGATAAAATCACAAAAAATACCGATAGCACCTTGACAGCCAAGACTATTTAGAAGAAGAAGAATATTTCGGCAAAAGGCAATAACAGACGTTTATCTTGTTCGTGCTTTGCATATTACAAACGTGGGCTTGTGACACCTTGTCAGAAATAACATGAATCTATTTTAATAAATTTATCTATCTTATGTTAGCTCACATCCTCGTGTGTGCTAATAATTTTAGCTATATCGTTTTTCACATTATTTTGCAAATATTAACATATTTAAAATGTAAATATAATCAATCACTAACAAAACACCAATATTTGAGGGAGTCATTCATTCTTAATTCCTTTTTAAAATTGATAATATTTTCAACCTCAGTAACTTCATCCAGGATTTTTTTATAAAGCTGGACGACCAAAACCAGAAGGTGCTTGTTTCTTCCTTGCTGGCCATCTAATTTGTTTTGAATTTCTCATCCCGTGTCCGCGTACCTCAGCCATTGTAGTGTATTTATTTTTCTTTTCAGTTCAGTATGTTATTTTTATGTACAAAAATAAGTACGGGGTCCCAAAAGAAAGTTGATATTGAGTGGATCGATTTTAAAAGTTCTATCGAAAAAATGTTTATTTAATATTAAAATACACAATTTGGGAATTTATTTCTGAAAAATAATATCATCCAAATGTAAACCCTCACGTTCGTGGCATTCATTTAATCGAAGAGTAAAATTTCTTATGATGGCTCGCCAGGTAGGCTTCGTGATGGCTGTAATTTCGTGACGGATATTTTCTTTTAATTACATCAGGGAAGTCGGAATTTTGGCGTACACTTTAGATTTGAGATAATCCCACAGGAAAAAGTCCATAGGAGTTAGGTCAGGACCACGAGGAGGCCAATTTATGTTACCTCTACTGGAGATCAATTTGCCAGGGAAAATTTCAAGAACTCATGTCAGAGACGTATTGGACGTATGTAATGTTGCTCCGTCTTGCTGGAACCATGTTCTTTGGTTATAGCCAGTAAGTTTGTAGAGGTGCAGCATTAGGTCTTTGTGCAAAGTGCTGTGGAACGATGATCTATGCACATTTAATGCACTTGCTCGCTTCCGAATCGAAAAGTTTGAGTCGTCACGAAAAGACTGATAAACACTCACTACGTTTTCTACCGTTCTCGATGACCTTGGTCGCCTGGATTTTGGTTTTGCCAGCGTTGTACCGATCTCTTCAAACTTTTTGACCCATTTTCGAATAAGAGGAATGCTTGGCACATCATTGAATTGGCGAAAACCTCAAATATTGCAGAATCTTCTACACGCTACAGTTGCTGAATTACTATTTTTGTAAAACTCACGCACGCACAACGCGCGGTCGCTCCCGAGAAATGCTTCATAGCGACTAAATTCCCAAGAGCCAGACTACTTATTGACATACCCCCCGCGCCCCTCGGAAAGTTGCGTTCACACAAAAAGCAAAACAAATATCAACTTTTTTTTGGGACACCTGTATGTTCAAATGCTTGCTTCACCTTCATAAAATTTAGCTCCTTTAGCGTGTCTCTTATCCGTGTGTAACGGTGCGCTTGAGTATTATTCGCATTTTTTTTTATTTTGGAGTATTTGCATTTTTTTCCTTTTCTCTTCATTGCAGAGAAAAAAATACATTGGAGAGTAATTAAAGTGTGACTGATGATATAATCGTATTGTGTTTTATGTGGCGTATTTCTTTGTTTACATTATTGTATATTATTTATTACATATCCATCAATATATCACCAAAGTGACGTTACATCACATTTCTGGATAAGAAGAAATAATGACACTCTTTTTTGGATTTTCACGGCCAAAGTACTTTCGTTATTTGTTTTTGGGGTGTTACGTCGTGTCGCGCTACCTCCCTCTTAAGCCACGCTGTCCAAAACGTTGGCTAAAGAAGGAGGTAGCGCAACATGGCATAACACCCTAAAAACAAATAACAAAAATGACAATCTTGATTTAATCTAATGTAATAAAACACATATAAAGCCTTCAATTTAATTTATTTTTTTACCGTAACCGGTTTCAGCTTGTTAAGGCCATCTTCAGGCTGGTAAAAACTATTAAGTAAAACTATTAGGTAAGTTTATTAATATAACATTCAGGGGTGAGGGAGGGGGGATAGTCTACAAGGATTTTATTAAATTATATGGTTATTCCATATTTGTTGCCATGTCAACAAATAAGTTTTATATGTGTTTTATTATATTATTATAATGTAATTCCACCACGAATTATCAGTATCAAAAATAGAAATATTGATTTAATTTCCTTGAATTATCCGGCATCATTATTCCCCCAGCCTTACGTTTGTCAAAATTATTCCCAAACAAAGTAAAAGCTTCGTACCGATACATGATCCGCTCCGTTTTATATTATTTCCTTTCTTTGCGTCATTAGGTGACACAGTCATACAAATATCGGAAACACAGGAGTATCATTTTTCAACCAGGGGAGTCATTTCGATACGAATGAGGGCTATCAAATATAGATGACTTCTTGATAAATAAAGTTTTATTTTGCCGAAAAAATTATATCTGGGGATCCGAAGTTTAAATAGCTGGCGCAATTGAAGGGTATAGGCTTTTTGCGAATCTAACGTACCTAATACAATTAAATTATAGATACCTACTTATTTCTAGCTTCTTCATCTTCTTTACTTTACTAAGTATAAAATGAAGTCACTCCCGCTGTATGTGCGCTTAGATCTTTTAAACTGCGCAAAGGGATCCTGCGGTTTTCACCAATAGATAGAGTGATTCAAGAGGAAGGTTTATAAGTATAATACATGCATATTATAGTAGAGAAAAACCGAGAAATTCAAAGATTCAATTCAGGCAGCGGCAGCTGGCAAGCGGGCGGTATGGATTGTGGCGCTATGTTTCGTTAGACACAGCAAAGTGTGGCCGGGTCTGCTAGTTAACTATGATAATATATTTTTCATTAATTTTTTGTCGCAGTTAAGCGATTCGAGATATCATAAGTACGTTTTATTCTAAACTAACAAAACCATAATGTTTACTTATATACTACTAGCAAGTACCCGGCACGCGTTACAATCCCACATAAGAATTTTTTTCTCCCTGCGTGTCCTTTATGCGACCCATGTTCCCTCCCGCGTTCCTCTTTCACCTTCCCTGCTTTCCCCCCTCCCTCCTTCTTCGTTCACCTCTCCCCTTCCGTATTCCCCACCCCCACCACATCCCTCCCTGCCGCTGAACTATATGAAGTGTACACACATTTTTCAAATAACTCACGCGCCACCTATTGTAAATTTTTATGCAAATTTCATAACGCCAGAGCTCACAGGTATATACAGAGATATTCGCGAGCGTGCGTACAACAACACACCAAAGTTTCATCGCAATCGGATGAATGGTATAGGACATAATTTCAAAACGCCAGAGCTCACCATTATACATAGAAACCTTCGCGGGTATGCGAACTACAAATCACCAAAGTTTCATCGATTGAATGGTTTAGGAACGCATAAAGGACAAACAAGGAAACATTAATTTTTATTCATTTTTAAGCTTAAAGCTCAAAGCACAACTATTTAGCTTAAGCTCAAAGCTTAAAACTAAAACTCAGCGCTTAAGACTCAAAGCTCAAAGCTTAAGGTTCAAAGCTTAAAGTTCAAAGCCCATTCACAGGCTCTATGATGATGGATTGTTCTCTTATTATATTATCTACTTTAACACTTTTGTAATAATTATATTTTCTTCCTTTTTCAGACAACTGCTCGCACCAAACCTGATGCAAAGACACTTCCTGCCAAGTGGAGCGGAGCAGATCTCTAAACAGGTAAGCATAACTACTAACTTAATAATATGGTACAGAAAGCTACAAAACGAACCGTTTAAAAGACCATGGTTCACTGAGGTAAATCTGAAAAGATCGGAAATGAGAATCATTTTTAGATTAAGATCCGGACATGCACTAATGGGAAGAATATTGTGTTTGATAGGCCTCTCTGATTCTCCAATGTGCTCGATATGTGAACAAATTGAAGATGTCGAGCACACATTATCGAAGTGCATTAAATATGAACGACAGAGAGCTACAATACTAATGACCTCGAAGTCATCGGAAGTTCAGAATTTAATAGCCTCAACTGAGTTTCATGCCATATCGAGAATAATGAAATTTATTAGATCATGTAAACTGGAAAATATTTGAAAGTGATTTTTTATACGAAACGAATATAAAAGGACTCTAAGTAACTTTTGAAGATAATTAGAGATTATAATGATAATATTATTATTTAAAAACAGATGAGGCAAAAATGACAACATTGTGTGAGTTAGAAGCCTCGATAATATACATGACATAAAAATAAAAAAAACTATTTAACTTAACGACCGGATTTTTGACATCCTACTACAACTCTCAGGGAAGTAGTCCAGCATATTCACACTGATTTTCTTAGTAATTAAAATAATTTTCTTTGCCGTTAATTGCTTTCAAGAAGACTCCTCATCTCAGGCGTTCATTGAATAAAGTTTGCATATTTATATGAAAAATCTGTAGAATTCAAACTTGTAGTAAATTGACACTTAAAGAATGTGATGTTTTATGATCATTCCACCTTTTGGTCGGTGCATAGTTTGAGATCATTTAACGCTTCCGAAAATTTAGATTTGACTTTCATTTTCGGTATCCATTCTCTACATACTTCCTATGGTGGATGAGAGATATCTCGAATAATTGTAAGTGATCGATTGGCTAACAATCCCATACAAAATTCACAGATTCTTAATTTTTCCAGTTGAAATCTTTCTCCCTTATCTTAGCGTTCTTCCTTTATGTTTTCTCAAAATCATCAAATGGCCTTCAGTATGTACCGCCTGATATATGAATAAATGTTTAGAAGCGTCACAAATTTTTGCCTATCGATTTGGCCTTGTCGGATCTCACTCCAAGGTAGCACAGTTAATATCCTAGCCTTTAGGATATTGTTTTCTGAAAACATCTTAATTTTAGGGATCACCACGATGTGGTTAACCCTTCAGACTAATTTGTTAGATTTTCGGAACAACTCATATGGGTCTCAAACAAAGTCGTAGATTCTCTAATGTCTTTAAATATCTCACTTACTATCATGTTCAGAAATATGATCTAAACTAACCGTGTTAGAAATAGAAAACATCATGCTTTATATTCAAGTCTAAAAATGAACCGCAAAAAAATTGAAAGTTTCCGAGCAAACAAAATTATGATTTTTTTATAAGTTATTTTTACATTTACCTATGTAATGACAAACAAGTAAGTTGACGATAACGTTTGTATTATATGTGCCTTATAAAATATGTGTGTTATTTTTTGGTGTATCAGTAATATCTATATATATCGACTACCATAATACGGGCATTTGCCTAGCTTGGTAGTCGAAATACCATGTAAAAAAATCCTGTAATAAACATAATGAATAAAGAAAATTAAAAAAAAAAAAAAGTAATTGTATTTAGAAAAAACGTAAGGTGAGCCATTTTTGAAACTTTCTTAAGTTCGTATTAAAAAATTTTATATTTAAAAAATTACACATTGATTTCGAATTACAAGATTTGAAATCGCATTTCATCACCTTTAAAAGGACAGTTTTCATTTTTCGGATGCGTTCAGGAACAATCAATTTATTTTGATTTTATTGCAATGCGGAAATATTTTGACCTTTCGACGAAATAGGCCCGAGGCCTGAAGGGTTAATAATATCATCTTTTGGAGAATTTTGATTCTGATTAAAAGACATTTAATGGAGGTTTAAAAACGTAAAAACAATTTTACACACCTTAATAATACTTCTAAATGGGACTCTAAGAAGATACCTCCGTAGCACATGTCTGGAATTTTTTTTGATGAATAACAAACTTTAATTCAATCTACTCCCTACGTACAGAGTTGAATAACAGACTATACGACAGATTTTAATAGACGATAAAAGCTCGATTAAGGTTTACAATAATAAGTAGGTACATACTCAATAATTTAACAATGCTGTACAGGCGCTTCTAAGATTATTTAGTAATATCGTAGAGTAATATCATTCAACATGCGTAATATCTCCATTAGTTAGTCTGGGGGAGTTACAACATCTTGTGTCTATTTCCAAGCTGTCAACAGAAGATAATTTAATAAAATAAGATTGATCACACAGACAACAATGCGTCAGACCCTTCCATCTTCCCTCGCAGCAGAATTTCTAACTTATTTAGACATCGACATCCCGCGGACCCCAGGCGACTATTTGAATAATTGGAAAAGTCCGAACAAGTGGGAAAATGGAACCGAAAACGTGCAAAAATTTCCCCAAAGCACCAATCATCCATCCTGCGAACCGATCCATACGTTTTTAGAAGTTTCCTCAGCCTGTTTTGGCACGTAAATTCAAATGAAAATTATTAAAATTATGATCGATTTGTATTTTACTCCGTTTAAATGTGTAGAACATTCGAATACAAGATCCACCTTGTTAAAATTTAAATGTCCTTTTTTGTGTCTTGAATATTGGCTAGTAAGCAGAAATCTGATAAAATAGGACCATGTTGATTTGAATCTACGATGAATTAAGAATAAATGATTATTTAATTAAATGAAGTCACTGTGAGCGAAAAAAGATATTGGCACCCAGAGGTGCCAATATCTTTTTCTGATTTTTCTGTTTCCAGATTTTCGATTGAATTTCGCTCACAGTGTCTTCATTTAATTAAATATTACAATTAGAGGTTTTACTTATAAAGTTTTTTTTTACATTACCTCCACACAGGAGGCCCTGAGGAGAATAATTTCCCTCGGGGCCTATGTCATCTGGGATGCTGTGTGGAGGGTCTTTTTGAGGAGAGGAAGGAATGAACATTGGTCTTGAAGAGACCCATGTTGTAGGAAGGAGGAAAAACAGAGGCCGGCAAATCATTCCACCGCCGAGCTGTTGAACACAAGAACGAGTCAATGAAACGACCCGTTCTCATGTGGAAAATTTCAATCGTGTACAAATATTGGGCACGCGTTTGGCGTGTTTCCCGACTATGCACTGGTGCCGAAGGGATCAATGACGCTAGTTCCTCGAAGCATCTTCCATTGTAATACCGGTAGAACTATCGTTTCTATCAACATTAGTGTTATTAAAAATATTGATAGTTTTTTTGCATGAGCTCCACACAGGAGGAAAATAATTTCCCTCAGGGCCTATGTCATCTTTGGGGAAGCTGTGTGGAGGGTTTATGGGGAGTTATGGGGATAGGACACCAACGCGTGCTGAAACCATATAAAATAACTTTTTTTCGCCCTATACCATCACGAATTGCATTTAAACTAGACGAAGAGTTTTAATTTATTTTCTTGAGTTATGTGTAGAAACGATATTTATTTAGGTGAACATTTATTATCTTACTGTAATTTATCTAATGATTGTCAAACCTGATTTAAGTATCTAGTACGGCGAACTAACGTCTAGCTTGGACGATGATCTGCAAGAGGTTGATGGAAATCACGTTACACATGTATATAAAGAATTAGCCATTGCCATCGATCAGTACTAAATAAACCAACTTAGCGTCTTTCTAATACAACACCATTTAAATTTATTTATAAATAATATTAACGCCTTTCGGCTTTTACATAATATAACATAATATCAGGTATAAAACTCCGACATTAAAAAGACAGCTCTAGTGAGCTTGTAAAATGGCAAGAGATAGAAAAAAGAAGTGTAGAAAGACATATTATTTAGGTAGAAAAACAAAAAATGTGACCCTGTTAATACTACAATATTTTAACAATGAAAAAATATATTTATATTGTAATATTTATATAACTTAACATAAAGATTGCGTTTAAAATGTTTAATGGTAGGTAAATCACAAGTAAAATATACATATTTTAAGTTGAGAAGATATCTACATATTTTTTTTTTTTTTTAAAAAGAAAGACAAACATTCCCGGGTTACGAATAACCCAACAATGTTTGAAAATCTCCTACTGACACCACAGAAAGCCGAAAATATTGCTTGTGTTGTGATGGAGGACTTAGCCAGCCGAGGAATCGAACACGCGACGTTCGGGTGGGACCCAAGCGCTATGCCCCCTCAACCACTGACGAGTCAGTGAAATTACAGGAAATAAACCTAAATACGTATGAAACAATAAAATTAGGAAAATCTGTGAACAACATAGAATAGCTACTTTTGTAGGTACCATTATTTGCCCAAATTTTTGAAATGATGAAAAGAAAAAAAAAGTTTTTAAAATCAATAAATAATATTCAGGTTATAATAGTTTATAATATTTCTATGAATAATTCATTTAATTACTAAAAAGCATCAATACGATAAGTAGAGAAATTTTTAGTAAATTGTTCCATGTAGTTTAATAAATTTATGAAAGAACTTCCTTAGTTCCTACTTGTATCATGGATAAATGATATCATTATCTGATGTTTATATTGTATCAGCGACATATTCCATACATCAATGTGCGAATACATATTACCCAAGTTTTAAATTCTGTGTAGTGGTAGATTGAATGGGCCCTGGTCGTAGTATTACCACAATAATACGGTAGTACTAGTACTGACCTTGTGTTTCTGGCCGGCACATTAAAATTTATGAGCGCCAAGAATCCAGGGCTGTGTATACATAAGATTTTTTCAAAATATTATTAGGTATTATTTGCAGTACATACAAGTAATTACTTTTAAGAACTTTACGGGCATTTAAAGTGAATTTAGTTTTTAAACTCATTGTTTTTTTACTTAGGGGTTTGGTAAAGTTAGTAAGGAGAGAATGGTTTTACAAACAGCGCGCCTGTAAGTGACGAGGTCGAGTGTCTCCTACATTTAGGATAATGTAAATGGCTCGTTATCATTTATTTATTGCTCTTTCGCACTTTTCCTCCTATTTAATGGCTCATACTGAATCACATGAAGAGAGAGAGAGAACGGGAGATGAATGAGGTGGAGAAAACATAGACACAGAGTTAGCAGAAGAAAAAAATACTGATTTAAAAGAACAATAGAAGATATTTTACATTTTTTGGTTATAATTTCGAAACCACCCAAAAAAAATATGTTGTAAAATTGTTCTTAAATAAAATGGGTTAAAAAAATAACTCCAATTAAATTTTTCGATTTGGGAGGCGGTTATGGGTACCACTAATTCAGGAATATTATTACTTAATATTATACCCCAAGTGGTTCGCACCGTTTGGTGACTTAGCGGGACTGCACGGGCCGAATCTGGAGAGAATTTTTGAGGGATACGTAACCTAGACCTTTCCGGCCGGACTCTCTCGACCCAGCGCCTTGCACCGCATTGGGAGGAATGGTTTCATACGTCCGTCACTCCCCAGTTTCATACCCACCCCTCATACCCTTTTTCTTCCTAGAACTTCCATTCCTTCCTTTCATGTAAAAGACCCTCCATACGGCATTCCCAAAGATGACATTGGCCTTGAGGAATTTTTTCCTCAAGGCCTCCTATATGGAGATAATGTTTAAGAAAGTGGATAATTGCGTTAACTGCGTTGAGAATTAAATCTTAGTACTCAAAGCGAAAAATTATTTGCTTCCTAATCCACCAAGTAACGCTATAAAATGGAAGCTTTATATTTTAAATGAACCATGAACTCCAATCTTATTGAGTGTGAAATCATCGTAAGGTTACGTTGATCTCGTAGTAGAATGCGACGGGCTGGTCATGTGGAAATAATGTAAGATGGGTTCCATGACAGTTCATCCTGCGACAATTCATCCGGCGACAGTTCATCCTGCGACAGTTCATCCGGCCGACAGTTCATCCTGCCGACGGTTCATCCTGCTGACAGTTCATCCTGCCGACAATTCATTCGGCGACAGTTCATCCTGCGACAGTTCATCCAGCCGACAGTTCATCCCACCGACAATTCATCCGGCGACAGTTCTTCCTGCGACAATTCATCCGGCGACAGTTCATCCTGCGACAGTTCATCCGGCCGACAGTTCATCCTGCCGACAGTTCATCCTGCCGACAGTTCATCCCGCCGACAATTTATCCGGTGACAATTCATCCTGACAAATCAACCTAACCTAACCTATAAGTATAAGTATGTCGTATTTTGTTATTCACGCATGCTTCTTCGGAGAGTCGAAATTATTGTTAGTAAAAATATTTTTACAGCGGATTTCCACTCAAGATGCCTTCAGATATAAGTATATCGATTTTGGTTGTACGGCCGTATATCCTCTTTGCATACGTATTTAATTTATTTATTTTATTTTATTTGGAAAACCAACAGTTACATTATTTACTTAATAAAAATCTTCTAAATGATCAGGCAGGATGAATTGTCGCCGGATGAATTGTCGGCGGGATGAACTGTCGGCAGGATGAACTGTCGGCAGGATGAACTGTCGGCAGGATGAACTGTCGGCCGGATGAACTGTCGCAGGATGAACTGTCGCCGGATGAAATGTCGCAGGATGAACTGTCGGCTCACAGTAAGATGGCAGGATGAATATTTTATTAAAGCTAGAATTTTTTTTTAATTTAGAAAAATAATTCGTAATCAGTGAAATAGGAAATTTTCTATTTAGTGTTGGATACCTACCTAGCTAAAATATTATTCATTTCACCCCGGGAACCATTTATAGGACAACCCACATCTCTGCTTATAGATCATTCCAAGTGGTTCGCTGCATTTGGTCTTAGATAGGGTGCCCGGGTTCAAAGGGTGAAGTTTGTCCGGATCTTGGCGGCGTCTGCACGCCAACTGCATTGCAGGCCAGATCGGAAGAGACTGATTGTGGACTTTTGACCTCTCCGAAATATTGCCGGAACATTGCCTTGCACCGCAGGAAGAGGGATAGATTCATATATCCACACACTGACCTCCAGATTCCTACGTACCCCTCATACCTTTTTCCTTCCCATTACTTTCTTTCCTTCCTTTCCTAAAGAGACCCTCCACACAGAATCCCCAAAGATGACATGGGTCTTGTTGGGAATTATTTTTCTCAGGGCCTCCAATGTGGAGCAAATGTTAAAAAAGTAAAGAATCGATTCTAGATAGAAATAAGAGGAGTGCTAAAAGTACACTGCATTTTTAAACCTAGATCATTGGTCCAAGGCCAATCCTCTCACCGCTCCACTATTTAGCTCGTCAAAAATCATTGTGATGAAAAATAATCATTGAAAAATGTTTTTTTCTACATTTGTTAACTCTGTAAACTCTTGGGAGAAAGAGAAGGGAGATTCTTGTAGTAGAAATGGAGAAATATACAACTTTTTTCATTTAATTCCCTGGCGCTGGTAAATACTCCCTCCAAACTGTAACGATATTCGAATATGGGATCTTGTGTGTATCCAAGTTGTTGTTTATTCCTTGAAACGCGTTAATATTTTCCAGGAAATAAGAGCCTGCCCTTACTGTTTTCCCTTAACTAATATCTTACTGCGAAATTAATTTCACATTAAAAAAAACATACGTACTTTAGGCGTACGCCATTTAGCTTTACAGACGATTAAGTTTGTTCTAAGAAATACTTATTTGAACGAATAATATATATAATCTTTAGATCCAACGTTCATTAGTATTTTTCAATAAAATAAAATTAGGTAATTGGTTTTTATGATTTAAATTATAATTGGAGTAACTCAGCGGGTACAATGTACCCTTTTCCCCTTTTTCTAAATGTATTTTGCGATAAGTAGATACTTTATTTCCTGCAATATATTGAAAAAGCTTCTATCGCTTAGGGAAAGTGCTTCTATTGCTTGCCTACAGGGATGCCCGGGTAGGCGGTGTTCGTCGAGAGTGGTTCTCGCCAGCCTACCGCTCAGATTCAATTAGCCGCTAGTGTAGATAGGTCGTGTGACTTGCAGTATAATTGTTTTAAATACGTCAACTGATGATAAACCAGTTTATATCATGGAACCATAATATTGTTGTGAATAAGACCAAACTTTACAATTCCCATACAATGTGGTCCGTAGAATTAAAAATTATATAATTTATAAATTGTTCTATATCTATATTATAATTGAATGGTTTCAATGGTCAACAGCTTGTCTAAACGTCCTTTTCATATTTCAACAAGTTCTCGAAAATTGTGTTAATAAAATAAAATTCCTACCCGGAAAGAACATCAGGATGAAATGTCGTTTACTTCCGATTATGCCTATAAAATATTCACATCAATTTGGCGATAGTCATCTGCTCTCATATTTTGCCTTGGGGATCCTTTCAAACGAACGGTTTGTAAACTGTAGTTTCGATTTTCAAACCAATAATTTATTTATTTTATTCATTTAGTTAAATACCCTTTGGACTTTGCATATGTAGATATGAAAAGTTTCTAAAAATATAAATACGTAATAGTTTTAATAATCGTAATAACTAACTGATATTTGCTTTTTAAAGAAAGCACTGATATTAAAATTAAGTACATATGTCGAGAGATCAAGTTGCATTCCCCACACGATACAATCCCCTGAGAAAAAGTATTGTAGATTCTTAAAATTTTTGCGAGAAGCAACTACATGAAATTAATCATGAAGCATGTTATTTACAGGGTGGCTGCTAATCTTTTTTGTTTATTAATTGTTAAAAATGTCTTCTAATAACCTCCATATCAGAGCTTCTCTGCCAGGCTAAGTTAAAAAAATCCAAATCTAAATTTGATTGTATCCACATTTTAATTATATATATTTTTTCTATTAACATTATATAATATAATTATTCAATTTATTTAAAAAAAAACAAGTTTAATAATAAACAAGTTATGCTTTGTAATTATTACTAAGAATGACAGCTGTTTCGCCTTCCGAAAGCATTGTCAAACAATATTATTCTGTATCAGACAGTTTCATAATGCTTTTAGAAGGCGAAAACGCTGCCAAGCGTAGTAATAATTGCACAGCAGAACTTGTTTATAATTTTTTTTTTTATCAAATTTAATAATTATTTTATTGAATATGTAAAAGAAAAACGTTCTACAAATTCGATAACAATAAATAAATGTATCCACATATATCCCAAACTTTTCATTTCCCCACTACATCTTGCCTTATGATATTTCTCAATTGATTTTGCTTTAGTTCCACTGACTCTAGAAATCTTGGAATTTTATTGCGGTATCGTGTTATAAGAATTAAAATCATTTTTTTAAGTTACTTTATATTGTACGTTAGTGTTATCAATATTGAATATTAATATTACCCGAATAATTTGTTTGTTTTCTACGTTAAGTTATTTTATAACGACTATTAGTACTCGTATTATTAAATACATTAGTTTTCCACGTCAATTTTTTTTTTAATTAATAAATTTCCATACAATTTTACGATGCAAGTAAAGAAGTCTTTGACAAAAGGAGCCTGTAAGGCTGTGAAGCTGTGGAGGTCTGGACGAATCATTAACAGCCATCAATCTGTCATGACAAATACGGCGCCCATCCGCGGGGTGAGGGCGGCGCGACGCGCGACGCCATCTTGGGAGGGTAAACGTAATGCCAATATTCTGGCGGGAACTTAAGCATTTCATATTTGAATTTCGTCGATTTTTGCGTGTTTGAAGTAGGCGTTTATTCTTTATTGATTTCCGAGTTCTGAATGTACCCGAATCCGATGTTCTGTTCGCGAAACTGCGGATTTATGGATATTCGGGGGTCGGCAGTCGGTGACATAAACCAAATGTATGCGTTGGATGTTTCAGTGAGTTATGGATTATGGCTTTTGTTGGAAATGATAAGTTATGCATAGTTTATTCACTGATACCGGAGTTGATCTCTTTCTTTTATCAAATATATTTTTTCGGTGTATGCGTGCCTTTAGTGGACCATTGTGCGAGGGGGGTCATTTAGGATTTTTTTGGGGTCTATTAATGCCAAAGTTGACAATGACCAGAATTTATTTTGTTGTTTGAGAAAACTTGTCAATTACGTTACGCGTTTAAAAATAAAACGTCGTTTACTAGCTCACAAAAAGTGAAGATTATATTTAATTCTATATGTTATCTTTTTTATGTGACTTGGAGTATGTTACTCCCGAATTATGACTACTATTATGACTAGAATTTAGATTTTTATGATAAATTTAGGGTGATATAGAAATTCGAGAACAAGCAGCTATCCGGGACGATATTTCGGGTTTTCATTTGGGCGTAGGCAAGGGCGGATCCAGCTTTGGCGCCAGGGGGGTGTCACATAGCGCCAGGGGAGGGGGGTCATATAGCGCCAGGGGGGGGGTCACATAGTCGTGGTCAAGTCACAAGAAGTTATAATTTAATTTTGAAAGTAAAAAGTAGGTAGGTAGTTTTGATAATAATAGATACAAAAAATATATAAAAACATTATGTTTAACAATTTTAATTAGTGGTCCACCTAGGTCCTGGACCCAGCCTAGGGGGGGGGGTCATGACCCCCCCCCCCCCCCTGGATCCGCCCTTGGGCGTGGGAAGACAAAATAATAAATCATACTCCGTTTTGAAATATAATTACATTTCCCCTTAGTTCCCCATTAAAATATGAACCTGGCGTTTCTATTATTGCGAATAATTATTATTGATTTCGAACTAGTGCCTACTTGCGAACTGTGTTTTTTTTTACAATTATGTGCCTGAAGGTAAAAACATATCGCCAAGTGATCATGTCTACAATTTTAGTCCTTTTTCGGTAACACTCGAATGTTAGATTTTTTTTGTACCTACCGTTTTAACCGGACAACGCCCTTTTTTGCCCAGTGGTCAATCATTAAGAAATGCAAAATAGTAAAAAAGATCAAAATCTTTCTAGTAAACGCACCTTTTTTTCCGCGCTCACGGATCATAAGTAAATGGAGTCCGGGGGTGGGGGGAGAGTAATTTGGTCGGAATTGGATAGATATTATTATACAGGAGACCAAAATAATTACAGAGTATGTGATGTAAAAAAAAACTTAGATATTGCACAAAACTCTCGTTTTGGGGAAGTGTGTTACCCCCCTCCGATGCGAAAGGGTTAAATTCATTTAAAAATTTACAAATTCTTTCTTAGAATACATTTTCTTGAATAAACAGAATCTGCGTCCACTTTGTGAGATTTAGTGCGCTGAATCCACACTTTGGCTTCCTAAAAAGCCAACCATAAATAAGGAAGGTGGTAAATACGTGAATAACAAATCTGTGGCAATAGAAAGCAGAAAGACGTAGGTTATGGCAATTATCTGTCTCTCCCGCGGCGGTGATTTAGCGCCCTGTTCAAACAGAACCCAACCGAATCCTTTGAATAATAATGTCGACTTCTTGGCACTGAGCAAAAAATATAAGAAACTTATATGGAAATGTTATATTTCTATTTTTGACTGAGCTTAGATAAAACCCGTTTTAACTCGACCGTTTTACATTTTTATCTATAAATTTGTTTGTGTATTTCGTTTCTGTTTTTGAAAATCTGCTGTGCTATAATTCAAGCCAACCTTACCTTGATTAGATGGCTAACTTTGACTAAGGTTCAGTAAATATTATTTTTTGAAGTGTGAAATCGTAGAAAAATTTAATGGGTGAAACCTCAAATCGTAATTTTTAATTAGAAGAATCATGGAAAGGCTTCGGGTGCAATATAATAATGCTAACCGTCTCATGTTCGGACTCCCCGGGCACTGCAGTGCCTCCTCAATGTTGACAGAAGGGCAAGTTCCAGGATTTAAAGCTCTATTAAGAACAAGGATTGCAGGATTGAGGGCAAGGATACACCTCTCCTGAAATAGTCTCATCATAGAATCCCGCATAGAAGAACATTACAGAAATATACTGGCTCCCACAATCTCAGATCCGACGGACTGATACAATAAGAAATAAAAAAATGTATGAGCATATATACATATATGTGTATATATGTATGCATCTACGTATGTGTGTATATATAAATATATATGTATATACATGTACCCGTCTCCGAACAGACATAGTCTAGTGAGGCGGGTTACTTACTTGTTTATATACGATACTAATAATCTACTGTAATCTACTTGTAATCTACATTGAACATGTACTTTTTTAGTTGTAATGTTGCTAATTTCATTGAATAAAGATATATACATTATTATTATTATTATATACTTTAAAACAATAAACGCCCGGGTTGCCGACATAAAATAAAAAAATACGAGCTCAATTAAAGATCTTATCATATTTTTACGAATACTTATTATCTAATGATGCCTACTACCTACTCTTTTTAATTTTTTTTATTTTTCTGAATTTTATTTAACTATATTCTTCTTTCTTTCCTATGTTTCTTTGCTTTCGTTTCAATGCATGTATTTACACTCTATATGGGATGTGTGGGATTGCACTCACCTCCCCACACCCTGGAATAAAGACCATAATTATTATTATTAACTACGAATGATAAAAAAATACATATATTATAATTCAATTACATGTGTCGAATTCCAGGAATGGACTTCGATTTAAATGTCAATAATTTAAGAGCGGTTCGACATTTAAAATTCCTGTCAATTTATACCCAAGAGGCCTCGAGCGGTCTAAAAGGGCTATTTTTCCTTTATTTGAAATGTCACATTGACATTTCGATGTCCTTTTCACCCGGAGACTTCGCGTGACTTCCTTGAATTTCAATTTGTAGCCGAGGCAAAAAAAGGCGGCAACGCAATAAAGGGGAGTTATAAAATCCCTTACGATTGTTTTTACGAGTTTGTATTGTCGTAAACGGGGCAATAGTGTCATACCGTCTAACCGTCTACCTGGTTATATGGCCCGCTCGCGCTCCCTGCTCGGCGGAGGGTATTCCCCACAGCGCGAGACACTCAGTAGCACAGTAGGTTACATGAGTACACAGTACACAGGCTTTTATATTCGTTTGTGTTGGTACAGTGTACGACAATTTCCCACGCACCTTGGATATCATCATTTAAATCATAGGATGCAGATTAATAATGAAAGTTATTCTTGCCTTCATGTACGTTTGGTGGAAACGGGATAAAAAAGCTGTAAGGTCGCTTATGGGTCTCTGGAGGTCTGGAGTCGGACGTTAATCGATCTCCAATCTTTGAATTCTTTCGTCTTCTAAAAAAGGGGTTGACACACATATTCTTAGTCTGTACTCGAGTTATAAAACATTTGTAATATGTTACACGTATATTGATAAATTGCATATAAAATAGTTCAGATGAACTTTCAGTAAAGGTGAGATCATTTTAGATGCTGGCTGTGAGGCTTTTAGAAATGGATTGGAATGAATTTAATTTAAGCAAGGTATTGGTAACAACAGTTTTCAATGACTTGACACTTTGCTTCTCGTGAAAGTATAGACAAAATGATACAAAGACAATTTTGATGTATAGCAATGAAGATAAGATGTAGCACAGTCGTGAAACTGAAAGTGAACGAGTCCATAGACGGAAATGAAGCGAGATGAATTTAAATATAAAATGACAGGTATAAAATGAAGTTACATATTGCAAATAGGGCGACACAATATTCCACAATAACAAAGTACTATAATTTTTCCAGGAGACACTTCATTTTTACTAAGACGATTTCGTAGCATATATGGAAGTATACTTCCAATCGATTAAAGTTAATATTTATGATTCGAGGTTTTCACGACCAAAAGTATAACCGTGATTTATTCTTCCTCCTTCTTTACAACGTTTCAAACAGAGTTACAGTATCCATCGTCAGGGAAAATGTGTAGATTGTTTCGAAGTGTATGTTAATGTGTGTAGATGACGGGTACTTGGCGGTTAAACCAAAACTAAACATAGAAAACCATATTAATTTCACAAATTATTATACTGAAATGCCGCCCCTAAAATTAATGCTTTGGACACGGTATAACTTCTACAAACATAAAAAGTATAAACACACACGTCACTGCAATCTAAACATCTGCCCTGTTGGTGGACACTTTAACATCTGCCCTGTTGGTGGACACTTAAACGTCTGCCCTGTTGGTGGACACTTTAACATCTGCCCTGTTGGTGGACACTTTAACGTCTGCCCTGTTGGTGTACACTTTAACATCTGCCCTGTTGGTGGACACTTTAACGTCTGCCCTGTTGGTGGACACTTTAACATCTGCCCTGTTGGTGGACACTTTAACATCTGCCCTGTTGGTGGACACTTTAACGTCTGCCCTGTTGGTGGACACTTTAACGCTGTCGGAAACGTTGGCTAAAGAAAGAAGAAGCGCAATACGACATAATAACTCAAAATTTTATTTCAAATCAATTGTTAATTTCCTTTTCCAAGAGCAGTATCTACTGGTCGCTGACTGTGTCCTTTAAATAGTCTTACAGTTCCTTCAGTAAGTTTTTCTCCATATGGAGTAGTTAGCTGGCTTGTTTTTAGTTTATATAATTTTCCTTCGAACTGTATCATAATTTTTCAGGCGTAGATTAAAAGACTTCAAATTATTATATCACTTAAAGACGGAGGAATTCAAAAAGACACCCTCCCTCTCCTTACATAACAACAATAAACAAATGTGTACATGTGGCCAGGGCAACTTGCTTGCGGATTGCTGTACATGGAAAACATGCAATTTTGTAGGGTTTTTTTAAGAAAATTATTTTCCCTACCCAAAAATAGAAGACCTCTGTGTCTATAACAGCCAGGTAATATATTTGAATACCCACATGAGGTGGAAATTGCGTAGTGCAAAGAACGCCGTTCTATTTATACAAAGAATATTTAGAATTAAATTCAGTAAATTTAAATGATTCCCACCTCATGCCAAATAAGAATCGAGAAAATTAAAAAAATCCTAGTAAACTTTCCCTACCACGTTTGTCAATGTGATCAGTGACTTCAGCTAAAGGTTATTTAATATTGCAAGTACGTAGGTAGTTTTCTGGCGATACAAATGACGTAAGAGTTATTAAAAGTTCTTTCATCAGCAGATCCCACCCTCGCAGTAAAGCTGCTGAAAATGTGAAAGCCTAAAATATGGAAAATTGCTTCAAGTGGTGGCGCCATGTGAAACGCACTATTCAAAGAAGATGCTGGAGATAATATTGTGATTTTTGTATTAAAAATTCATTTCCTCCGAAGCCCCTGCTCCTGAGTGTCTATAAAATATATAACAAAAGGGAACACACCTTATAAAATTATGTCCTTGATAATCTTGCCAATAAAGAAACAGATAAAATACAATATTAATAAGCTATTTGTGAAAGTTCACAACGTTCATCTCGATCAGAGAATTTGATAATCAAACTATAACCATTAATAACCACTTGAGAAAATAACGAATAAATAACCCTTTCAGAGATCTGTAAAAACAAGCGCTTGTTCCACTGTTGAATTCGACTGCAAGCTCTGGTTTGGACTACCAAAATACCATTATTCTGTGCAAAAACGGGCGATCCGTCTAAGTCTAATAGATTTTCCTATCTCAGGGTTTCCGAAACTTTTTCTGCAATGGAACACTTTGCAACCCCGTAAATTTTAACGGTACACTTGACTTATTTTTGGTTGGGTATGTAGGGTACAAAGCACTATTTTTAGCCTATTTCAAAAATTGCTAATGGTAAAAATTAAAAAAAAACACATTAATTTAGTATACCTACAAACAAAAAATGGAATATAAACAAAAAAGTGGAATACATAAAGCACCTTATGACCTTGACGATTTTGAGTCCGTGAATTGCTTATCCTCTTGAGATCAGGCACAATATTGGTAAGTTGTATTCTAATACCTAGTGTGGCATCGAGTCTGTTCCTATAATTTGACTTCGTTGCAGCATACTTAGAATATCCGGCTTCGCATAAATAGTAGTGACCGATCAAAGGTTCGGTTTCGGTTTCGGTTTAGGTTTCGGCAAAAAATCGAGTTTCGGCATCAGTTTCGGTATCGGCAGAAAATCTGCCGAACCTTCTGCCGCACCGGAACTCTGCGTTCGTGAATTATCGCGCGTCGTTCGGCTGACTTCGGGTGAGTTCGTGGCTCGTGTGTTACCCACCATCATCAGCTGAGTTCGCATCAGCCGGTTAAAATACTAAATTAATGAGGTCTTTCCTTTATAATGTAAGTGTTGATTTTATTGACATTTTTTTGTTCCAAGGAGTAGTTAACAAATTTGTTCATTTTTGTTTGTTTTACAGATATTTATAAAATAAATAATTTATTTTTCACACTCCAATTATTGTTTTTTATTTCATTTAACACGTGTAATAAGAATTTTCGATTTCAGTTTCAGTTTCGGTAGAAATTCCTGTTTCGGTCGGACACTAATAAATAGGTTGTAGAAAACGGAAGTAATATAATAATAGTTTGTTTTGATAAATTGGGGTACTTACTCTTTTGGCAAACTCGCCCAGAAATCATTTAAAGGCTGATCTTTGTATTTTTGTATCAAGTAGAGTCACTAATTAAAGATTTTCATATTCACTTTATTGATACTTATTTACTTGCGCTTAAGCCTACAGCAAAATAGTTGTTTTCAAGTTATGCAGGTTCTCTTCAAATTCTTTGGCAACTTTTTCATCTTTTTTAAAATTTAATTCATTCAAACATTCACTTAAGGCAGGAAAACAATCAAAATGATTAGATTGAACTGATGAAATTCAAAATTATAATTTTTTTCACTTTTTCGCCAACATTTACGGCATTCGTTCGACTAATTGCAAACAAGGATGTAAGACTGATTGATTTTTATATTATTTTTCTTCCAGGTAAAGTCGATATCGTAAAAAATATGGTTGGGTTCCTTGGGATTTCATACAGATCCGTTTTCTCGTTGTTATTGTTTCCGCATCGCACAGATGTTTATATTATTGACTCTTACCACTGTATTATAAACCATAGTAATAAACTTCAGAGATTTTTTTAGTATGTAAAATGAAGATTTACTGCAATAAAAGCATAAACGGCTCTTTCAACTTCCATAAAGCTTAGTCTCTCTACCTGGAATGATCTAGCACCTAACTGAAGAACTATTGTGAAATATTTATACAAATAATAATTTCTTGTGAATAATATCAGTGGTGTTGAAATATGAATATTTGTATTTTATCTTAAATGAAATTTTTCCGACAAATTGTCGCGGAACCCCTACTCAGGTTCGGCGGAACCCTGGTGTTACTCGGAACACAGTTTGGGAAACCCTGCCCTATCTTAACAAACGAATTACAATCTTTAGAGCACAGAATTCTTTCTTTGTTCTAGGGGTATTCCAATGGAGATGTCCCAAGGAACTAGCGTCACGATTGCTTCGGAATCAGTCAGTTAGGCGAGCGTTTGCCATGTTATTCGGGAAACATGGCAAACGCTCGCCTAACTCTTGTACACGGTTGACATTTGTCACGTCAGAACGGATTGCTTCTATGACTCGTTCTCGAGTAGAACAGCTCACCTGTGGAATGATTTATTACCTCTGTGTTTTATCTCTCCTACTGCATGGGTCTCTTCAAGGACTTTAATAATTTTTTTTTATTTTTTTTTTTTTATTTTTTTTTTTTTATTATTTATTGAAACATTTATTATAATTACAATTTTACAACAAAATATTTTTTTTTACAGGTTTTTTTTTACTACTCTTCCATTAAAAGCATTTGCTTGTGTATGAAAGGGGAGTGTACATAAATGCTATTAGTTATTAGTTAGGTATAAGTTAGTACTTAAATAATGAATTGTACATAAATATATGTGAGCTGCAGTATTTATTTGATAATGGTGTGTTTTTTTTTTTTTTTAAAGAAAGAATGTTATGGAGAACTAAGATATTTGTAAGATTAGTTGACAGTAGTTTTTTTTTTAAGAATATTTTTAAAATGTCTCTTGACAGAGAGCAGTATTTGGGTTTTATCATTGATGCTTCTGATTTCTTCTGGTAGACGATTGAAAAAAGTTCTTCCCTGATAAGTATAATGATGCTGTGCAAAAGACGTATTTAGTTTTGGGCATAGAAAAACATGTTTAAGTCGAGTTCTGTTTTCATTTAAAAATGGATATTTATCTTTTTCTTTTATTATTTGAATTACTGAATTTTTAATATATAGATCTTTAAATGTGGGAACTTGAAATTCTTCAAACAGGCGTTCAGTTGGGTAGTCTAAGGATTTTTTTAATATAATTTTAATAATTGTTCTTTGTACAATTTCTATTGGAAGAAGGTTACATTTATACGCGGATCCCCAACTAATAATAGCGTATTGTAGAGTGGATTGAACTAAGGCATAGTAGATTAAATATAGATTTTTTACCGACAGAAAATTTCTAATTCTTAAAAATATATATATTAATTTTCTGATTTTGTTTACTACTTGACATATTTGTTCCTTCCATTTCAGATTTTTATCGATAATTACGCCGAGATATTTAATTTTATTTGTTGTTTTTAATATTGTACAGTTTGATTTGCAATAAATTGGCTGTGAATTTTAGTGTTATCGTGTATGACAATGTTAAAATTTTTGGGAGCGTCGTTTGGATGGATTATCAAATGGAATTACAAATGTCTTTTCACTATTTAGTGATAGTAAATTAGTGTCGAAAAAATTCTTAAGCGTATTGATGTCTTCTGTGGCCTGTAATTCTACATTTTCCCAAGTATTTTCACTTATTATTAAAACTGTATCATCGGCGTATGATGTAATTTGACCATGTAGATGTTGAAAAAAAAATATCGTTTACATATATGGTAAAAAGGATTGGTCCAAGCACTGTACCTTGGGGGATTCCAAAGCTTGAAATCTCTTGATCACTATTAATACAATTGATTTTTACCACTTGAGGGCGGTTTTTTAAGTAGTTGGTGATCCATTTAATCGCGTTGCCTTTTATGCCAATATCATTTAATTTTTTTAATAGTATCTCATGGGATATGCTATCGAAAGCCTTTCTGAGGTCAATAAATATGCCCGCACATTTTTTACCTTTATCTAATGATTCGTAAATGTATGAAGTTACGTTAGCAATTGCATCTTGTGTGCTGAGTGATTTAATAAAACCAAACTGGTTTTTGTTTAGTATTTTATTACTATCTAGGAAATTTACCAATTGTTTTTTTACTATTTTTTCAAAGATCTTTCCTATGTTAGAAATTAGACAAATTGGGCGATAATTCGTTACTTGGTGTGGATCACCAGATTTGTAAATAGGTGAGATTATTGTGTTTTTGTAGTTCATTGGAAATATTCCTTTCGTTAAACTCAAGTTTATTAAATGAGTGATGGGTTTTATTAAGTAAGATTTCATAGATTTTAACATGTGTGTCGTAATAGAATCAAAACCGGGAGACGAACCTCCTTTCATATTTTCTATTATTTTTAAGATTTCACATTCTGTTGTTATTTCAAATGTTGAAAGTATATTACGTTTCTGTAAATTTTTATTTTTATGTTTTTCCGGGTTAGAAGGTTTATGAATATTTTTTGCAAGATTTTTTCCAACATTTGCAAAGAAGGAATTAAATATGTTTGCACATTGTTTAGGCTGTAAATTGGCATCTATAATTTTTTTATCATGTTCGATGTACTTAATATTTTGAGTTTTTTTTGTATTGTCTATGGCCATATTCACAGTTTTCCACATTTGTTTATGATTATTTTCTGAAGATAATATTTTATTTTTAAAAAACTCTTCCTTACTTTTTTTAATATAAGAAGTTAATTTATTTTTATATTTTTTATAAAAATTATATGCTTTTTCATCATGGGGATTTTTTAAAGTTGTTTTATAAAGTTTTTCTTTGTTTCTGATAGATATTATAAGTCCTTTGGTAATCCAAGGTTTTAAACATCTTAATTTTGATTTTATGTGTATTATTATTTCAGTTGTCGAATTTTTAATGTGTTGTGACAGGATTTTTTCAAAGTTAGTCGAACATATTTCAGTATCATCACTCTTTAAAACATTGTTCCAATCTTCCTTTTTTAGTTTTTCGGAGAGAATAGTCATGTCTATTGTTGATTTTTTGGGTATTAAATTATGTTTTTTATGTTTAATATTATTATTATACAGAAGTAAGCATGAATGATGATCAGTTATGTTAGTTTTCCAAACAATTGATTTTAGTTTGTGAAGATCTTTAATGTTTACGTTTGTCCAAATGTGATCTAAACAAGATGGAGTATGTTCTTTTATTTCTCTAGTATTTTTATTTATGCAAGATATGAAATTTTGTTCAGTCATACAATTGATGTATTCAGTTTTGTTATTATTTTCTATTTTTTCATTAATGTTCACATTAAAATCACCCACCACGAAGCAGAGTTTATTTTTTAATTTTAATAATATGTATTTGAGGTCATTAATAAACGTAATAATACTCGAGCCATGCGTTCTATAGATAGCTATTAAATGATATATTGATTTGCCGAGTTTGAAATGTACTTCGATGCAGTTTACCAAATGTATTGGGTGTTCTATAATGTTAACAATACTAAATTTATTATTTGCAAATATTATTATTCCCGAATTTTTGTTGATATCTACTTTGGTAGAAATATAATTGTACTCAGGTAAGTGATAAGACGGTGACTCAGCGTTCGTAAATGTTTCGGTTAACACTATGAAGTCCGGCTTTTTAATGAAATTATTTATTTTTAAAATTAGTTCATCTAAATTTTTCTGAATGCTACGGATGTTTATGTGCATAATAATTATATCATTGATGTTTTTAGAAATAATTTTGTTACATGAATCAGTACAAATACATTCATATTCTTGAATTTTAATATTTAATTCTAATTCACTATTTACGAAATCATCCATTTAATTAATGCATTTTTGGTTGTATTTTGCAATATTATATATAAGTTTTTTTATTCAATGTCGTAGTTTATTCTTTCTTTGGCTAATTTAAGCATGTAAGAACGAAACTTACATGTTTCGCTGTTTGTTCGGTGGTCTATTTCATTCATTTTACTGTTGAAGGAGTTTATTTCTTTCTTCTTGTTAGCTGCATGACAGTTGGCGCATTTGGGCGGTAGTTCCAGGGATTTACACTCGGAGATGGGATGATCTTCTGAACAGTGCTTGCATGTTGGTTTATTCATTTTATTGTAGCATTTTTGTGCCGTGTGTCCGAATCTTTGACAATGGAAACATTGGGTAAGAACGTTACAATCGGTTACATAAATTCTCATGAATCCTAGATGAATTTTTTTTCTATTTATAAGATGTAGTCTCAATTCTGGATTTGTTTGGAGAATTAAGTTTTTGTTGTTAGTTTTTTTGTTCGTAATGATGGCTTTAACTTGTAATATGTTTTTATCTTGGTATTTTTCACATATCATTTTGATGTCGTTGTTTTGTTCAATTATGTCTTCTAAGAATTCTTTTTCGGTATAGTCTTTGTCAAGTCCTTTGAATATTACGCATGGATCCGTTTTCACAAGTACCTCCGCTATTATGGTTTTGTCGACTTCAGTTATCTTATCTTTTAATTTTTTTGCCTCTTCTTTTTCTGGGCATGTTATTATAATGTTTTTTTTTGTTTTTTTAATTTCACTTACTCGAATTCCCAACTGCGATATTTTGATTTTTTGTATTTTCTCTTTTATTTTTTCAGTGTCTTCTTCTTTTAAGCTTTTTATAATTATAGGAAATCGTTTTTCTTGCGTTTGTGGTATTAAGTTTTTTACTGCCGAAGAGTATGAAAATGAGTTTTTTTGTGTTTGGTTTTTTTCTTGAATTTCACATTTTTCTTGTAATTTAGCTAATTCTATTGCCATGTGGGATATCATTTCCATGATGTTATTTATTTCTTTCATCATTTTTGATTTGGTTTCTTTGGTAAGTTTATTTTCTTCTATGATTGTATGTAAGTCGCTTATGTTTTGTTTCGCCTTAGTAATGAAGGCATGCGGATCAACCGCTTCCTCCATTTTCACTGGTTATGAATTATTTTATTTTCGGTTAATTTATATTCTTTTAAAGTTTGTCTGGGTTTGAAAGTGTTATTTTATTTATCGCCGCTCACTCGCGTCCAACACCGTTAGAGGTTTAGGCGACACTGATAATGTCTTCACATTATACGGATCCCTTCAAGGCTCAGGTTCACTCCTTCCTATTCTCAAAACCCTCCCTCCACGCAGCATCCTCAAACATGATACAGGCCTCCTGTCTGGTTGTGGTTTTTTTTAACATCTTTTTGTTTGCCAGCAGTTCAGCCAGATTTCAGGATCCATATTGAAGTAATGTTTTGAGTTTCTTCTATCGTCGTTGAGATTTGGAATTTATTTTAGGGTAATATCGTTCGTATTTTATTAAGGATTGAAGGAAAATTCAACAATGTAGCACAATTTATCGACGTTTCACCCAAGTACGCTTTACCACGATAACTAAAACTATATTACACAGTAAATGTACATACATAGATAAATATATTCAGGAGTCTGCTTACTTAAAATTACTCCAATAGAAGAGCTTACATAATATTAACAACCTAACTTTCGGCTAAGTAATTAATTAAACATTACTCAAACAGTACAACCAGTACAAACTATGAAACATTTCGCACCGGGTGTAGGGATGTCGAAAGTGAAAAAAAATATCGATATATCGATGTATCGATATTTATTAAAATATCAATATCGACGTCGATATATCGAGTAAAAAATATCGATATATCGGTCAAATTTTCAAGAGATTTTGCGTTTTTAAAATAACAGTGTATTCAGCTCAATATTATCAATAGTAATTTTTGTACACAATTTGCTTTTTTTAATGTACAAAAATCTCAATAAAAATGAAGGTATTTTTATCACTATTCATTTCTATTACGTAATAATTACAAAAATATCAAAAACTAAAAAGCTTTCTTCTAACTTATATGTAAACTGAGATGCATACAAAGTTTGTATGCGTCTCAGTAACATTCTATTGGAGTATTAATCTGTCAAAAAGGACTTCGTGTTTGTAACAAAGTATAGCCAATAATCATAAACAATTGGGAACCAACACATAGAAGTGGCTTAGAAAAAAAGGCGAAAAATAGCATACATTTCTATGTATGTACCTACACACATGAGATAGTATTGGTGATCATAAATACTAATGCAAAGACAATAGATTTGTAAGCTATTAATAGTTAAAATTTCAACCGCCAGATGTCATGACCCAATACAGTTACTTTTTTTCCGTTTGTTCCTTTACGGTTTTGGGTTCTAGTGACTTTAATACATACATTTAAAAAAATATCGTTTTTGATACAATTTTCGATATTGGATATTGTGTATCGATATATCGTATTAAAATATATCGGCTAAAAATATCGATATTTTGAATTAAAAATATCGATATTTTTATTTCAAAATATCGATATTTCGAAATATCGATATTTTTTCAACAAGCCTAACCGGGGGAAACAGATTCAATGTATCGATCGTTTATGGTGGTTACAAGATCAACCTAGCCTCATTTCAATTGATTATATTTTTATGCATTACAGATGATTAAGAGAAGAGCCAAATACATTGTGAACTTAGTAAAGACTTCGAAATAAATAAAGCAAACATATGTACAGCAAGACAATCTTGACAGGAAAAAATATTGAAAACAGCGATTTTTTTCTGGTCAACAATACATATTGTGATATGTTTCGTTCATTATGTTCACTTATAAATATTTGATGGTAAATTAATTTATCATTAATTAATTCTTAATTAATTACTTTAGTAAAATTTAAATTTCTGTGAGGAATTCCGGTAATGAAAAGTACAACAGTTACGTTACACGGAAACACATATCTTTAAAAGGTATAGTGTATCATCTGTAATAAAGAAATGAATTGTTACATTTTTTTCCTTTTTTTATGTCCACAAAACGGATTGATTACTAAGCCAAACCATATCAGTGCGAACATTATATAATTAGTTTGTTGATATCAATAGTTATCGTTAGGTTTAGAGCTTCTCTCAAGTTCCGACAGATGCTGCCGGGGGTGCCCGGTCGGCCACGCCCGCTGGGAGCGGTCAACGGGTCAACGCACGCCAGCCAGCCTCAGATACAATTCGTAGTCAGTTAAGTTCGGTCGTGTGACGTAGAAGTATAATATATTTTAAACACGTAAAAACAATAATAAACCTGATTGTGACAAGAACCTATATATTTATTCTTTAGAACCCCAACAAAACAATTAGTGTTTGCCCATGGATAAGGCAAACATTACACGAATGAAAATAAATAATGGAACCAGCATTGTTTTTTAGATAAGTGATGATTGTAGTCTCTGGCATATAAACGGCCATGTACCAATTGAACGGATAAGCACTAGATAAATGGTAAGGCTCTCGCAATCCGCAGGAGTGCGAGAGCATTGTACGGATAAGCACTAGGTAAAGGGTAAGTCTCTAGCAATCCGCAGGTCGCGGGTTCAAATCCCGGCATGCGCATGTAAATTTTATTTGATTAATTTGTGTTGATTCAGAAATGATTAATTAAAAGTAATTTGTAGTAAATTTGCGGCACGATTCGGAGTGAAAGATACTCTCAGTATCGCTCTGGTGTAAGACCACCATTCAGAATTGAAACTTTACTTGAAATATCTTAAGCCGTGTTTTGCGACCAGATCTGAATACCCAGGTACTTTCCCACCTACCGTAATTGGGATGCCGTAGTCTCACTGGCTCCAGACGTGAACAGTTGGAACTCTTGTGCGGTATTCACATAAAAATTACTAATTTCAATTTTATTTTAAAATTTAAAAAATATAAGCCGACAGAAAGTATCATTTCGTTTGGTAAATAATTTTATCTGTTCTCCTGTTTCATTTTTATAGATGCACTGATGTACGTAGGAGACATCGATTTAAATTTAAAATTATCAGCAGGTCACATTAAATTAATGAACTTAATGAAAGCAAAAATAATGTTAAAATAATATGATTGGAAAAAGCCCCCCCAGGTTTGAAATGAAATTAAATTTAGTCATTTTAACTGAAGATTTTAAAGTGAAAGAAATCTTTCGTTAGATTTAATATTTTTATTATTAAATATTTTTATTATTAAATACCTCTTTGACAGATTTTTTTTTAACTTAACTTCGATTACTTAAGTATTAATATTTGTTTTTTTTTTGCTAACGAAAGTGTGAAAACGATATTCTACGATTTGTACATTAACATCTGGATAAATATTTATCATAAACATATATTTTTGAGCCCAAACCATGTAGGTACCTATTTTCTTTTCCAGAATAAAAAAATACTCATGATAAAATCCAATTTTCAGTTCATTGTGATAAGGAACGGAAGTATCTATCCAATAAATCAAATATAAAGGATGTTTGATGAACTGCTTCTGCCTCTCGTAATAATATCCTGAAAGGTACCTGTCTACAGGTAATCCTTTGTACATACAGCAGCCTTAGAGAATATTAATATACGAGGAATGTGTACGTTACATCAATGCCTAACCTAGCGTGAACACTCCAATATGGCGGCTTTAATTTATGTGCATATTAAATTCTTCAATATGTATCAATTGTACGGTATTGTTCGTATAAATTTCAAGCAGTTTTCCGTACATATCAATCATCCCATTAGAATATATTACCAGGCTTGGGCCCACGGAGGAGATTTAGCCGCTTCTCGCAATAAAATCTCCAGATTGAAATATCGATATGAGTTATCCATTTATTACAGTCACTCGCGTTCATTCGATTCCGCTTGGAATTTATTTACGATTTATTTTATGTATAAAAAAGTTAAATTTTTTAATTTCTTATTGTGAAAAGAAGAGGACTACAATTGTATCAGTCTTTTTTTCTGTTTATGCTTCAGGGTTGAACGGTATTAGAGTTACGTGGGGAATCTGGCACAAAACCTCATATCGTTCATGAATCAAAAAGTTATATAAAATAAGTTTACATGCATGTTGATTGCGTATATTTTACCCATGTGCATACGCATACCGTAGTTTAAGTGTACGCATTCTTTTTTTTTTTTTTTTACATTAACTCCACACAGGAGGCCCTGAGGAAAATAATTTCCCTCAGGGCCTATGTCATCTGGGATGCTGTGTGGAGGGTCTTTTTGAGGAAAGGAAGGAATGAACATTGGTCTTGAAGAGACCCATGTTGTAGGAAGGAGGAAACACAGAGGCCGGCAAATCATTCCACAGCCGAGCTGTTGAACATAAGAACGAGTCGAAGAAACGACCCGTTCTCATGTGACAAATGTCAACTGTGTACAAATGTTGGGCACGCGTTTGGCGTGTTTCCCGACTATGCACCGGTGCCGAAGGGATCAATGATGCTAGTTCCTCGGAGCATCTTCCATTGTAATACCGGTAGAACAAGGATAGCATTCCCACCCGACGCCTGTGCTCTAAAGATTGCAATCCGTCTGTTAAGATGGGAGAATCTATCAAACGGACCGCCCGTTTCTGCACAGAGTCGAGGGTATTTTTCAGGTATTTTGGAGCTCCAGACCAGAGGTGGCTGCCAAATTCAACCGTGGGGCGCACTTGCAATTTGTATAGGGTTAGCAGTTGTGTACTTTTAAAGTATCTGCGGGCCCTGTACAGTACGCCCAGTTTTTGGGAGGCTAACTTTACTCTGGCTTCGATGGAGCCCCCATATCTGAGCTGGTCACTTAGGGTTACACCACTGCTTTCAAACTGCTATTCGGTGCAAAACGACCATTCCGGATACATTCTTACATATATATTTAAAAAAAATATATTTATTTGTTTATTAAGACATACACAGTACATTATAATACAGACTATAAGGTATGTTAAATTAAATTATTACATGGTTATGTACTTATTACCTAAGTCCATAGAATGTCATTTGGTAATTACGCCTGAGATATGAACCGGTCTTAAAACTCAATTATTGAATTAATGAAGTAATAATAATAAAAAGGAAGAAAAGAGGGGGGGGGGAGATAAGGAGACATTTTGAAATCAAGAATTATATGCTCACTAATTGTAATTGACTGATAAAAGTTTAATGAAAAGTTAGGTGTAAGTAATTTTAAAACAATTATATCACGCCAAGAAATTTAATAAATTAGTTTTGTATGTTTGCAAGGAATCATGAAAAATGTCTAAGTGTAGTAATTTTTCATAGTGGTTATAAGTTATGATTGCGCGAGTAATTGGTGAGTTACTCGCTGCATTAGTGTTATTGGATTCTATACGAAAAAGAGAAGTGTATATATAATATATGTATATATAATATACTTATCTATTACACGCGGCTTATTTCACTGTAAAACAAACTGGAATTTGGGACGCGGGTACGAGTAGGTACTGCCACCCCGAGAACTATTTATTTGATAACCAACACCTCTGCCATAGGTCTCCCCAAGTGGTTCGCTACCTTTGGCACTTGTCTACCTGCTGCATGGTGGGCCGAATCGAGAGAGACTGGTTGAGGGAGGTCTTTTGAACTTTCCAGCCGGACTCTTTTGACCCATCGCCTTGCACCGCAGTTGGAGGGATGGATTCATACGTCCGTCACTCCTAGACACACTGACCCTCAGATTCCTACTAGAAATTCCTATCCTTCCCTTCCTTAAAAAGACCCTCCACCATCCCGTAAGATGACCTAGGCCCTGAGGGAAATTATTTTCTTCAAGACCTCCTGTGTGAAGTTAATGTATAAAAAGCAGATTAAATATTGTTCATGCTTAAAAATACTTTTTTTATGTTTGTAAGCGTACGCACCCACACAACCGCTTACTTTTACCTCCACTCACTTACCATATCACATAAAAATAAATAATCTTACAAAGACTGGTGATAAGTTATCAAAATTTTATGAGAATTATCAATTGTCTCTTTGCACGAATGAAACTAACATTATTTTAGTAAAATATGACAAAGACGGCCATAAAATTGTTTTCACAATAGTACCCATCGTAACAGAGGTAAAATAAATAATGAAACCGTAACTAAAAAATATGTACCTACCTTTCAATTCTTATTTTAAACGTACGGATTACTATAAACGTGTATACATAACGTGCTTCGATGCAACCCAAAGCGCTACAGAATGAACGCCGCGTCGGTGAAGTCCGCACGAATTTGTCGCAAACTTCTCCGCGTACACACTTATCCATCCTGCAATGTAACCCTAGCTGACTCTACAAGGGACGATAGTTGTTTTTCTATCCTCAACCTAGTCCTTTGGGGTCCGCTCCACGGGGAAATCTCCAAGTATCTCACCTCCCAACTTATCCCGCCAGTGTCCATGTACAAAGTATGTAGTTTCTGGTCCCCACAGTAGTGAATCAATCTTATCCGGCCAGTTTTTTTATGGAACTTAGCCGAAATCATATTATTTGCCCCCTTGTTCCAAACATTTCTAATAATTTTATTTGAATTGAGTGTTTTGGACGTAAATTGTTTCCGCTTTTAACATTTTAAATAGTCACTATCCTCTTATTGGCATGGCGCAGACCCGTGAAAAATCACTGAAAATTTGTTCAAAAGATTTCATTTAAATTAAAAATGTATACCTACTCCCTTATTCAAAGCTCAAATTTGGCAAGTGGTTATATTGTGATTCACGAAAATCTAAGAAAAATATTATTATAAAGTTTTTTTTAAAAACAAAGCCATTCTAACTAGCAAAAAAAAATTGTCCAGCGTTTTTGCAGTTTCACTTTTGCAAGTAATACACTTTTACAACTGATAAAATGGTCCCAAAGAGTAATTATATTTTATTTTATTTTTATTAATACATCCACTTCTTGCGGTCTAATAATAGATAGATTTTAACATTTTTGTTTACATTTCCAATACTTATTATGTACGTAATTTTTTAATGTATGTATTTTTGGAATGTTCGCAGACAACAGAAATATTATTATTTATTATTTACGCAGATCCGTAAAACCCACGGGATACTATAATTCCAATTCACGGAAAAAATTAAATAATTCTCTGTTAAAGTATTATATACTAGCTATTGCCCCCGGCTTCTGCTAGGGGGTTTCCCACTCCGCCTCCTCTCCCCCTCCCCCCTCTCCCTCCCCCCTCCCCCGCCCTGTCCCCCTCGATACCCGTTACATTCATTTTTCAAACAGCTCGCGTGCCACATATTAAAACGTAACAATCAAACGCGTATAGTTTCGCAATACTATTAGTATAGACATTTATAATATTAGTATTTATAATATTAGTATAGATTAGTATTACAGGTATTTTATACATATTTGAATTATTTACTATCAAAGGGATCTCCATAGTAACCTAAACTCTGGCGTTATGAAAATAATTTCATAACGCCAGTGCTTATTCATAACGCCAGAGCTTACCAATATATACAGTGTTCAAAATTGATAGGGGTCCTTTTAAATAAAATAATTATCCTTGCAAAAAACTTCACTGTTTATTTCACTTGGACATGTTATAAATGTATTACAATACGGTGTCAATACACCGGGCCAAACACTGGCAGTTGTTTACTGTTAAAACTTGCGTTGGGAAGAAGCAATAATAATGGGATGCTAGCACTTTTATAACATAAAAACCTGCACACATTTAAAGAATCTACGATTATACATTTTGACATTCGAAAGCATCTACAAAAAAAATGGCTTCCTCCATAGTATGTACTTGGTAGTTAAAACAGGCTGCGAACACTCAGCGTCCAGCCAAGCCTCGCACCATTCGAAATATCAACGTCTGGGAGCTTGCTCAAGCAACCCATAGGTGCTGGTAGTATCTCAATTTTTAACATAGCTTCCGCCTCGGGGTTACTAAATCGCCCATACCGATTTAGGAACCCTTCAAGAAAACATAACAAAAACAGGGGAAGACAATCAAAGCAAAAGCAAAAAAAAAAACACAAATCCTAACTCTAAATACCGTACAAATACTAAACAAATAATTTTACCTATTATAAATTAGCAGCCAAAACTAAATGATCCTGCACTGCTTATTATACTATTATTTAAAAATGTACATTCACAAGTTGAATTTTAAGGTGATTAACCTAAACTAATTATATAAACTTCAATTAACCAAAAAAAAATTTTTTTACATATTTAAATAATAACTTAACACAAAATACTATTATAATAGAACACAACCCAACACAAAATAATATTATAATAAAACCCAACCCAACACAACACAATTGTCTTTTTTTTTTTCAAGTCCATTGGTTAGGATCTTCTCCGGGTGCAGTCCACGATATAAGCACCACAGCGCGGGGTGCAATCAATCATCAATTTATTGGTTGTCATGTTGTTCCTGGGATTGGTATCTTTAAAGGGTCTTTTTTTAATATTTTCACCCTAAAAAGTTTCATCATGGTCGTCCGGGGAGTCCGGACTGACGGAAGGGTCCGGGGCGTCCGTCACAGGTTCAGCTTCCGGGTCCAGAGGCATTAGACATATCTTTGTGATAGGCCTGACAAAGATTCCTTTAGGGGTTTTCAGGGTAACCACTCGCACTACACCATCCGCGCCGGGATGTGTAGATATAACTCGCGCCATTTTCCATAATGGTGGAGGTAAATTATCTTCCTTCAGAATAACCAGATCATCCTTTTGCAGTGCCCGTTGATTACTGGTTTGCCATTTCGTCCTTTTTTGTAGCTCCATCAAGTACTCTCGCTTCCATCTATACCAAAAGGATAACATTAGCGCATGGATTCTCTGATATTGGGTCAGCCTGTTGTCTGGTATGGCTCGGACATCTCTCTCCGGAATGATAGAGGATTTAGTGCCTATGAGGAAATGGTTTGGGGTGAGGGGTTGGTAATCGTGGATGTCATCAGACAAGGAAGTCAATGGACGGGAATTTAGACAGGCCTCAATCTGACAAATTAAGGTATACAAAAGTTCAAAGGTTAAAGCAGAATTACTAGTGACTCTATACAAATGAAACTTTGCTGACTTGACCGCAGCTTCCCACAGCCCTCCCTGACTAGGGGCTCGAGGGGTTATGAACCTCCACTCAATACCTCTGTTAGCTAAATAATTTTGAATCTTGTCGTTGTTCTCTCTCAAACTGGTATACAGCTCCTTGAGCCTATTACTGGCCCCCCGAAAGTTGCTAGCGTTATCGGAAAAGATCTTATCAGGTTCTCCCCTACGGGATATAAATCTCTTTAAACTGTTCAAAAAAGCATTGCTAGATAAATCCGAAACTAATTCCAAATGAACCGCCTTTGTGGAAAAACAAACAAAAATACATAAATACGATTTCACGAGTGGAGCTCTCCTCAGTGGCCCACTTTTGGTTGGAATCGGTCCAGCAAAATCGACTCCCGTGATAGCAAAAGGTCGGCTCGGTGTGATTCTTTCGCTCGGTAAGCTTCCCATGATCTGGTTACCAATACGAGGATTACACCTAAAACACACAATACACTTATGTAATATCTTTTTAACAGTATTTTTCCCAAAAATAGGCCAAAACCTTAATCTTATTTCAGCTAATAGCGCTTGAGGTCCTGCGTGTAAGTTTACATAATGATAGTGACGTATAATCAATTCGGTTAGCTTATGTTTAGCTGGCAATATAATTGGATGTCTTTGTTGGTACGATAGGTGTGTAGCTAAACTTAATCTACCGCCCACATATATAAGACCATCACATAAAAAGGGATGAAGAGATTTTAAGTTACTATTTTTGTTGACATTTCCCTGGTTTTTTAATGTCTTCAACTCTTTTTGAAAGGCATGTGCCTGAGCTGATTTCAGTAGACAATTCAAACTTGCTTCTAGTTCAGCTACACTTAAATTACCTGAAATTTTACTTTTAATATTTCTGCAGTTATTCACAAACCGCAGTACATATGCTGTAACCCTTTTCAATTTGATAAATGAGGAAAATTTTCCAAATATTTGCCATTCTTGAATATCAGTAGATAAAAGAATATTTTTACTCTTGAGCTCCGGAGGGTTTGAACAGGAAATGTTCGATATAGGCCAATCGTTGACTCCGTCGGTCAACCAATTTGGTCCATTCCACCATATTGTAGAATTTATCAGTTTATCCGCCGTAGCTCCTCTTGAAAGTATATCCGCTGCATTGTCGGATGATGATACGTGTCTCCATTGATCTGGATCACTCAGTTCTTGTATTTCGGCTACTCGATTGGCCACGAAAGTGCTCCAACGAGTAGGTTGACCTTTCAGCCAACACAGCGCTATCGTAGAGTCACACCAATAATATGTGTTGATCTTCATTATATTTAATGCTTGTTTTATAGTTTTCATTAATTTTGCCAGTAGTACAGCACTACATAGCTCCAACTTAGGCAGTGAAATAGACTTCAATGGTGCTACCCTTGATTTGGATGTTATTAAGTGTGAATGCCACTTACCGCTGTGGTCCATTGACACCATATAGATACAGGCTCCGAAAGCCTTCTCAGACGAATCGCAAAAACCGTGTAGCTGTAGCTCTTTTGCTTGCTTGCAAATAATTTTTCTTGGTATTTTCAACACATTTAGCTGAATTAAATCTTGCAGGTAGGTCCTCCAGGGTGCTAATATTTCATTAGGTAACTGATCATCCCATGCTGCTTTGGACTGCCACAGCCTTTGCATTATCAATTTGGCTATGACTATTATCGGCCCTAGGAGTCCCAATGGATCGAAGGTTGATGCGATGCAAGACAATATCTCTCGTTTGCTCTCGGTTGGACCTGATGGCTTCATTATTACATAAGAAAAGTAATCAGATTCATTGTTCCATGTTAATCCTAATATTTTCTCAGTCTTTGGATTGTCAGTAATAATTTTGTCGGAATCGCCTGAATCGGCACACTTAGCTTGGCCCGACTCGGCTGACAATTCCAACGCATTGGACCTCCACTTCCTCAACGTCATCCCCGCAGATGACAAGATGCTGATTAATTCTTCTTTTAACTTTTTACAGGATTCCAGCTCATCTGCTCCCGTTAACAAGTCATCCATATAGAAGTCATTTTCTATGACCTGACTAGCTCTAGGAAAAATTAAATTATTATCCATACCAATTTGCTTTAAGCATCTTGTGGCTAAGAAGGAGGAAGGTGCCAGTCCATAAGTCACAGTCTTTAGACGGTAATGCTTGAGCACATCCTGTGGCGACTCGCGCCATACTATCTTCTGTAGGTCCAGGTCATCTTCACACATGTTAATCTGGCGGTACATCTTCTCGATGTCGGCAGTCATGACTATTTGATGTTTCCTGAAATGCAATAGTTGGTTATATAGATCCTTTTGTATAACAGGTCCTGTCATCAAGGCTTCATTGAGGGAAATTCCATTTGAGGTTTTGGCGGAGCCGTCAAAAACGACTCTCACTTTAGTAGTAGTGCTGGATTCTTTCACTACAGCGTGATGCGGTAAAAAATAGGAGTCACGATCCCCTTTTGACTGGTCACACATCTCCATGTGTCCCAATTCTTCATATTCACGCATGAATTTTACATATTCTGTCTTTAACTCGGGATGTGACACAAATTTTCTTTCTATATTTTTAAATCTTTTTTCGGCAGTGAGCAATGAGTTTCCCAATTGATCAATGCATGCCCGACGCGGTAAACTTACTACATATCTACCGTCATCTTCTCTAGTATGAGTACTTACAAAACTGGCTTCGCAAGCCTTTTCTTCTTGAGTTTGAATTTTAGTGGAATTAATCTCTTCCAATTTCCAAAATTTTTCTATTTGATGACTCAACTTATTTATAGATAAACTGCAAAAATCTGATACAGGCCTTTGTTTGGGGTACACGTTGATAGGACCGGACACAATCCATCCCAGTTGCGTACGTTGAAGCGTTGGTCCTGACTCGAGTTTCAATCTATCGTTGTTTAGCATCTCCCAGAAGCTCTCCGCGCCCAACAGGATGTCGATGGGTGCAGCTATATTGAAGTTCGGGTCTGCCAGCTCCAGTCCTGGTGGTATTTTGAACTCTTTTTTCGCCATTGTCACTTGTGGTAAATTGGTTGTAATTTCCTGTAAAATCAGACATGATATTTTGCGTTTATAATCCGTATTAAGCGAAGTCATCTCCACTGAAATTCTCTTTTTTATGTGTGTGATATTATTATGGATCCCAGACACGGGTTTGTTTATCCATTCACATGGTAAATTTAATTTATTAGCAAGATCAGCTCTCATAAAATTACTCTGCGCACCAGAGTCAATCAGGGCGCGAGCTTTAAACATTTTATTGTTGGCCCCCACAATTCCTATGTAGGCGGTTGACAATAATATTATTTTTTCTGCCTTTTCCGATGCAGAAAAATTCGACACTATAACCTCGTTATTAGCATCCATATTTGAGGTCTCCGGCGGAGGTACCTCCTTGTGTAATAGAGTATTGTGGCTATACTTGCCACAAATTTTGCAGGTTAGGTTTGTCTTGCAACTCTGTGCCTGATGACCCAACCTCAAACATTTAAAACACGCCCGGATTGATTTCGTAGCATCAATCCTATCCTGTAATTTTAATTTTAGAAATTTTTTGCAAAAATAAATTTGATGACCTTTATCATTACAATAAATGCAGTTGTTTGCCTTTATTGCCAAGAATACCGATGAATCTTTTTTGTTATTATTGTCGCCTATTTGCATTTTATGTAGGTTAGAAGATTTTTTCTCTGAAGCATTCATAAGCTCCAATACTTGTGCCCTAGCAGATAAACATTTTATGAATTCCTTTAATGTAGGTAATTCACCTTGCAATGTATATTGTTCCCAATTTCTCCGGGTAGCTATATCCAATTTATTTGAAATTATGTAAATAATCAAAGGATCCCAATGATCTACTTTAACTCCGATGTTTTGTAACGCTTTCAAATTGACATTAGTTTCATCAATTAAATACCTTAATGCTACAGGCTCTTCATGTTTCATATCCTTTAATTGAAATAGAGTTTGGATATGTTTATGTACGGTAGCCCTGAGATTCGCAAATCTGTCGTGCAACAATTCCCAAGCCGATAGGTAGTTTAATTCCGAAACTTCTAGATTACTAAATATTTTCAATGCGTTCCCTTTCAGCGCAGATTGTAAGTAAAAGAATTTTTGGACGTTGCTCAAGGAACTGTTATTATGAACCAAAGTTTTAAAGGTTTCAACGAAATTTACCCAATCTTTTTGATTCCCATCGAATTCTCTCAATTGGAGAGTTGGGAGTTTGATGTCGACTCTACCCTCGTTAATTGAGTCCATCGCCCCTTTAGCAGTAGCAAGGACTGAAAAATATTGATTTTCAAACGTCTCGCGCTGAATAGAATTTTCCAGTTCCTCATCCGATAAAATTTCAATTTCGTCCTGTATAGATTCGAATTGATCTAACAATGGCTTTATTCGGTCGTACCTCAGTTTAATTTCAATCGCGGACAAGGAGTTTATAGAATCCGCGAAACGCGTCAATTTCCCCTTAATCACGCCTCTCTTGGCTATTAAAGATTTGATCTTATCCATTTTGTGTATAAATACCTTTTCGTAGCTTAATCCCTGATAAAATGTGTTCCGACAATGCGTATTTATTTATTTGAGAATCTACCCGCCTGAAAAACAACAACGACAATATTCCTGGCAATTATTAATTGAGAACCTAATGTTCAATCAATTGAAAATCATGAGTTGCATAAAATCTTTACGTGGGTAGTGATTTTATTTTTTACAATACAATATTTATGGGATTAATCTTGTTAAAAAAACTACGAATGAGTTCTGTATGGATGTTAAAGAATGGGTATGGGTGGGAAGGCACTAAAAACTTATCTCATTTCCGATGTGAATCCAGTCTTCCTTTGTTCATCTTTGTGATTCCGGTAATTGTAATATTGGTCATCTGTATTAATTGGCAGCTGGTTCTTGTTTTTTTTTTATATTATTGCAGTCCTCTGATTGCAATCCGGATCGTAAGGCCCATGTTCAAAATTGATAGGGGTCCTTTTAAATAAAATAATTATCCTTGCAAAAAACTTCACTGTTTATTTCACTTGGACATGTTATAAATGTATTACAATACGGTGTCAATACACCGGGCCAAACACTGGCAGTTGTTTACTGTTAAAACTTGCGTTGGGAAGAAGCAATAATAATGGGATGCTAGCACTTTTATAACATAAAAACCTGCACACATTTGAAGAATCTACGATTATACATTTTGACATTCGAAAGCATCTACAAAAAAAATGGCTTCCTCCATAGTATGTACTTGGTAGTTAAAACAGGCTGCGAACACTCAGCGTCCAGCCAAGCCTCGCACCATTCGAAATATCAACGTCTGGGAGCTTGCTCAAGCAACCCATAGGTGCTGGTAGTATCTCAATTTTTAACATACAGCTTATATTACTCGCAAATAATGTAGCTTTCTATTAGTGAAAGAATTTTTAAAGTCTGTTCACTATTTACACCATACATCTATACAAACATTCGCCTTTATCCTATTATAATATTAATAGGATTGTAGATTAGTGCTTTACTACCTATTAGGAAACGTACCCATACTACGTGACCCACTTTTGCAATTTTTAACCCCCCCCCCCTCCCTCTCGGAACGGGTCACATAGCATGGGTACGTACACTAAGTTATTGATTTTTTTAATGTTTTAGACAATACTTCCAATTTTTAAAAAGGCACTTCAATTTTTTAAAAGTCGTACTTCTAGAGATCATTAAACCATGCTACAAATACACAAATCATCGAAATTAATATGTTTTATTATATATATTACATAATATTTTTGTAACCTTATATCAGGGCGTGGCATTTATCGACTTTATTCTGAATTTCTTAATTTTTTTGTAATTAATTGTCATTGTGTCTTGAGAAAGGGAGAGTTTTGTTAATCTTTGATTTGTAAGTGAAAGATCAGATTTATGTAAATGTATATAATGAAGGTCTTATTTAACTTTAGTCCCAAGTTTTTCATCATCGTTGGGAAGTAAGGGAGTGCAAATAGAGTAGAGAAGTGCAAATAGAGTCAAGATTCTGTCAGCTGCCTTGTGTGAACAAGCCCTGGCAAACAATGAGGAGGAGAGAATTAAATTATTGGTGCCAGCACGTCAATTCGCCCTAAAGTTTTCTACCTGCGTCTTACGCAGGCGAAATTCATGCGAACGCGATTGCGATACGGTTTGAAGCGATATAAAACAACTGCGAAGCGGCAACGACATCCTAGATGCTCACCCCCCGCTCTCGCTACAATTGGATATTTTCAATGGGTTTTTTTTTAATACTTACGATAATGAAGGTATATTATTTTTATTTTGACGCATAAATTTTCTAGAATGATTTAAAACATGTGCCATTTTCGATTTGCCGCCGAAACAGCACGTTCGTTTTTATTCGTGAATTCGGCGGCGTTGACGTCACGCCGGGCAGCGTTGTTGACAGCCGTCTTACTAGCCAGCGGCGGTTCTATGTCACAATGACGAAGAAGCCAGTTGTAATCGTTTCGGAATGTGTTTTTTTTTAATCAATAATTTTGAATGAAATTATTAAAACACATTTTTAGTACAACGATCAGAATCAGAAAAATTAACTATTAAGGTATTCATAGTTTGTGAAAATATCCCAAAGCGGCCTATTCCTGTTGAAGAAAAAGTGATGGGTTTTTTTTTTAATTAATATATTTTTTAATTAATATTTAAACCTGCTAAACTACTTATGTAGTTTGTCAGCGGGTACATAATGACAACATTTTATACAATAATATAGTACATTTTCAAACTGTGTAGATATATTTATAATGTTGATGAATAAATTAACCATTATATAAATTGGTTTGATTACAGAACGGTTTAAGTATAAGTATAAATTTGTAGCAGAATAAGCCTTAATAATACAAAAGTACAATTATTGAATGTAATATGAACAAATGAATATTAAGAAGAAGTACATCAATAGTTTCATATAAACGAGGTATTACAGAATTACATAGAACAATTATTTTATATTTCCTTCGAAAATGAATTCCAATTAGGAATACAATAATAATAATAATTGTTACAAGCAATAATTGTCAGCCTGAAACACTCATTTACATTGAAAAATCTTCCGAGAAAAGATACTTGCCGCCAACGGGACTTGAACCCGTGTCCTTCCGATTGCCGGTCGAATGCTCTGACCACTGAGCTATGGCGGCTTATCAAATACCCGCCAAATAATTCAATATATACTAGTGTTTCATTCAACAATTACTGCTTGTTATATTTTTTCCACCTGAAAACAACCAACTTTATTTTTGCGAGGAAGACATTGTTAGTGTTAAATCCCTCGCTAGGTGGCGTCGAGACAAATTATGTCTGCATTTATTGGGGAAATACTTAAACTTGTTAAATATTAATTATTATTTTTTTAATTTATAAACTAACGTTTAGACAAGATTTTTATGCATAGCACAAAGGGTAACAATTATTACAAGCAATAATTGTCAGCCTGAAACACTCATTTACATTGAAAAATCTTCCGAGAAAAGATACTTGCCGCCAACGGGACTTGAACCCGTGTCCTTCCGATTGCCGGTCGAATGCTCTGACCACTGAGCTATGGCGGCTTATCAAATACCCGCCAAATAATTCAATATATACTAGTGTTTCATTCAACAATTACTGCTTGTTATATTTTTTCCACCTGAAAACAACCAACTTTATTTTTGCGAGGAAGACATTGTTAGTGTTAAATCCCTCGCTAGGTGGCGTCGAGACAAATTATGTCTGCATTTATTGGGGAAATACTTAAACTTGTTAAATATTAATTATTATTTTTTTAATTTATAAACTAACGTTTAGACAAGATTTTTATGCATAGCACAAAGGGTAACAATTATTACAAGCAATAATTGTCAGCCTGAAACACTCATTTACATTGAAAAATCTTCCGAGAAAAGATACTTGCCGCCAACGGGACTTGAACCCGTGTCCTTCCGATTGCCGGTCGAATGCTCTGACCACTGAGCTATGGCGGCTTATCAAATACCCGCCAAATAATTCAATATATACTAGTGTTTCATTCAACAATTACTGCTTGTTATATTTTTTCCACCTGAAAACAACCAACTTTATTTTTGCGAGGAAGACATTGTTAGTGTTAAATCCCTCGCTAGGTGGCGTCGAGACAAATTATGTCTGCATTTATTGGGGAAATACTTAAACTTGTTAAATATTAATTATTATTTTATTTAATTTATAAACTAACGTTTAGACAAGATTTTTATGCATAGCACAAAGGGTAACAATTATTACAAGCAATAATTGTCAGCCTGAAACACTCATTTACATTGAAAAATCTTCCGAGAAAAGATACTTGCCGCCAACGGGACTTGAACCCATGTCCTTCCGATTGCCGGTCGAATGCTCTGACCACTGAGCTATGGCGGCTTATCAAATACCCGCCAAATAATCTTAATAATCTTTTCTCGGAAGATTTTTCAATGTAAATGAGTGTTTCAGGCTGACAATTATTGCTTGTAATAATTGTTACCCTTTGTGCTATGCATAAAAATCTTGTCTAAACGTTAGTTTATAAATTAAAAAAATAATAATTAATATTTAACAAGTTTAAGTATTTCCCCAATAAATGCAGACATAATTTGTCTCGACGCCACCTAGCGAGGGATTTAACACTAACAATGTCTTCCTCGCAAAAATAAAGTTGGTTGTTTTCAGGTGGAAAAAATATAACAAGCAGTAATTGTTGAATGAAACACTAGTATATATTGAATTATTTGGCGGGTATTTGATAAGCCGCCATAGCTCAGTGGTCAGAGCATTCGACCGGCAATCGGAAGGACACGGGTTCAAGTCCCGTTGGCGGCAAGTATCTTTTCTCGGAAGATTTTTCAATGTAAATGAGTGTTTCAGGCTGACAATTATTGCTTGTAATAATTGTTACCCTTTGTGCTATGCATAAAAATCTTGTCTAAACGTTAGTTTATAAATTAAAAAAATAATAATTAATAATAATTGGATAATTTATAAAGCGCCGTTTTTGTGAAAAATCACCTCAAGGGCGCTGTACAATTTATTAGGAAAGCTTAGGTTCTAACTAATTTTACTATTTACAAATGGATACAGAAACATACTTACCTGGCAGGTCACTTCCAATAAACACACTTTAATTAGAAAGTTTATGCTTGGAGAAGATACGGCTTTGCACGTGGAGGACATTACAGTTAACACACTGGACATTGCATGATTTTACATTATTTGCTACCCTCATCACTGTTAGTAATACATTGATGAATAGTTTAGTGGCAAAAGTAGAGTTGGTATTTATTTTAAAATACTGGAGAATTTAGGACTATTGGAGATTAGTGGCAAAAGTATAGTTGATATTTATTTTTAAATACTGGAGAATTTAGGACTCTTTAGGGCTGGAGAATGTTCATGAAATGACCTTCACAAACGCTTACATTTTTTTTTCTGTACGTTTTTACAGGTTAGTTATTTCCGGTGTCGTGGGTATTGAATGTGAAGGTGAAAGATTTTGAGTTTATGGATACGACTGTCTGAAAAGGTGAGTTTTAGATCTAGCTCTAAATTCCGCCGCGTCTGTGATCTTTCTTAAGTCATGTGGCAGTCCATTCCAGGCTTTAGGTCCTGACACTCCGAAAGCGCGCTCACCGCACTTAGTATCTGGTGTGCGTTTTGGTTCCTTTAACCTTCCGATAGCTGATGACGTTGCTGACCTTAGGGTTGACTGTCGAGAATTGGAATTTTCTAGAATACACAATTCCGATAAGTAAGCCGGAGTCATTCCGTTAAGGGACTTAAATACCATCCAGCAGAGCTTAAACTGGATCCTTTCAGGACATTTAAGCCAGTGAAGATTTTTGAGATGCTCTGAAATATGGGAATATTTAGATACGCCGGTGATAAGTCTTGCCGCAGCGTTGAAAACGGATTGTAATTTGTTGATTTGATATTTTGGAAGACTTGCATATATTCCGTTGCAATAATCTAAGCGTGAAACCACATACGAATTGACTAGTAATTTAGTTGCCTCTGTTGGCTCAATGGCTTCAGTATGGCATCAATATAAATCATCAGTATCTAATATCCACTTCTTTAGATTATATTTGAATTTTTCAGTAAAAACTTTATTATTTTTAATTGTCTTTGGTAGTTTATTAAATATTTTGGGTACAATATAGTTTAGGGTTCTTTCACCAAATTTATTGGTACATTTCGTAACCACCAATCCTTCATTTTGAGTGAATCTTGTATTATGTTTATTGAAAACTCTTTCCCTATGCAAATAATCAGACAATATAACATGTTGACTTACAACATTATAAAACAATAATCTTCTGACAGGTAAAACATTCAGAGACATACATTAGAGGTACGAAATTAATGAAAAAATAATTTATCTAAAGATGCATAAAAGTAATGAATTTCTAGAATGTACTCAATAGACAATCATGTTTGTCCATTGCCCGCCGCGTCTGCTTGACGTGAAAATGTCTAACCAACTGATCGCGTCGCGCTGCAACGCTTGTCATGTAGGACACTTCCAGTGGTGATGACCGTCTGATATTTTCGCTTCGCGCGACCTTTGTTTCGCGTTCGCTTCGACTTGCCTTCATAAGACAAAGAACAGGTCATTCTTGTTAAATCGCAAAGAGCAGTTAATTAAGTATCGAGGAACCCGTAATAAAATATCCACTCGTATTATTTGCCAACTTTCCTACGGTTATAATTCGACTAAAGAAGACTTAGCAAGTTTCTCTCAGCTTGTTTTTAGATATTATGATACAGGCATCTCTGTTACAAAGAAGAAACACGACTTTGTGCTTCGTTACAGAGTTTTGGCGTATCCTGGATTTAACAATATCGTTCAGTTATAATATAATAAGCGAACGGAGCACCTATTCTGGTTGGGTAGCTCCATAGCTGAGAGTGTAATCTACAAAAAAATAATTTTAATCGTTTCGTAAATTAATTATAAAACTGACGGATCATGCCTATTGTACATGATCTCCTGTTTGGTCCCTTCTCTTTAAAATAATTAATTTCTAAGATATATTAATCCCTCAGACCTCGGGCCTATTTTGTCGAAAGGACAAAATAATTCCACTCTGCAACAAAATCCAAATTTAATGAATGTTTCTGAACGCATCGGAATACCGAAGTAATAAGATTTTTTTATTGATTGGGAATTAATACGACATTTAAGCCTATTTAGCCAGAGCGTAGCAATATTTGGACCAAATTCGATTTTCCTAACTTCCATACTACATCAAATGAAGCGACAAGAGAGCTTGTTAACTCGGATGTTTAACATTTTCTTTTGTCCCTCAATATCATCCTCGTTTTGTCCGTATTCTAGAAATTCATAATTGGCATAATTAACTATCTCACTATTGGTTTATTGTGTAATCTCAGATTTGCTGTCAACTTTCCCTAAAATAAATAAAATAAAAGTAAAATAAAATAAAAATATGACCCTATTGGGCAGGTTGACCTGGTATGGCCATTAAGAAACTACTGTTTATTCGTCAATGCTCGCGACAACTGTTTATCTGTAGATACATTTTCAAGCTTCAGCCGAGTTCAATCAAATTCATAAGCAGCGCCAACATGGTAAATTAGATTTATATCGTTGTTCATATGTTATGCTCTGCGCGTCAATCGAACCAGCAACCCACCAAAAGACCACTATTTATAGGCCAGGGTAAATAGCAATCTGCGATAGTAATTGTAATTGTGTTTATTTTTTAATATGTTTTATAAACTGGTGTCCTGTTTTCCATTTTGAAACAAAAAACAGCCGAAATCAGTGAAAAACCTCGTTTCCGATGCAAATTTCGGATAAAGTGGCTTTAACCAAATACTGTATAACATAATATAATACTCTAAAATCTTTAACAAATTGCACTGGCCCACCATGCTTCAGCATTAAAATGAAAGTGATCTGAGGTCACAATTTGCCAAACATCATATTAGTGATAATAATAAGCCAACTCCGTTACACATACAAAATAAAGGGCGCAAACTCAATCTTTACAATCCGAAAGCTGATAAATAAACAAAAAAATATGTAATTCACTCACCACTCTTAGATATGTTTCAGTCAATTTCAAATACCTACTTAATTAATCTGGAAAATAAACCGTAGAGTCATCATCGTGGTAATTGGGGAATCTTTAAAAAGGCAATAACCATTAATATTTTCGGTCATTTTACTTGTAAGTTAATAAGGGCGTAGATAATAAAAATAAAATCAATAATTTTTTCATCGTAAGTACCTATTTAGAAATAATATAAATGTATCGTCTCTAAGTGGTATAACCACAGTTTGTAAATGCCTTCAGAGGGGGGAAAAGCTGTAACGCATAATAATTATTACATAGCAAAAGTTGTTTATAAATCAACTGTTTTTATAAAATTAATAATAATATTATTGAATACATAAAAAATTAACTCAATGACAACCTATTTATTCAAGGTTTATTGGTGGGATTCGGCAACAGTATTTTCTTTAGTGAAAATAATATAGTGTATATGTTTTGGTGGCTAGAAAATTTATGATGTTTTCGTATTTGACAGTTTTATAACATTGTTAAATATAACCGTTTTACAACCAGGGGTTTTGCGAATTAATATATTTATCACATCCCTAAAAGGTGGCAGAAATAATTAAAGGCGGCCGAATGGGTATGTCGCCGTTAAAAAGTTACGGCACAAAAGGATCGTAAAAAGTTGCTCAATTTTCATAGAAACACCTTCGCCAGAGTCCAAATCAACTACAACACGTAGTTCTGATGCTGAGAGCTCCAACGTTTCATCTTTTTCTATTATTTATATGTACTAAAAAGATGGGAGGTATTGCAACAGCATTAGATAAAATTTTATATTCGCAATGAGTAGTAATATTATCTACCCTAAATAAACTAACATAGTATTTTATGAATGATGGAATAATAAGTTATACCTTTAAATACTCTTTTTGTAAAAGTGATGCCCCATTTTATAGATGTATCCGTTAAAATTATTCCCACATTTTAAAAGTGACGTTTGTAAATAATAGAATGAGAGATAACAAATTATTTTCTATATAATACGAGGGCTGTCCGTAAAATAAGGGCTCCAAGGTGTTGCGGTCGCGAGGAACGATTTAAGCGCGATCCTATAACACTGGCGTGTTACAGAGCGCAATTCACACCTGACGGGTGCGACGAGTGGAAGATACATCGCGAACGGTTGCCACGCCGAGACTAAACGTCGCAAAGAGTGCAGCGTGGTGGGATTTGGCGTGCGGGAACTGGGCTACCTGTCAGTATTGCCGGATCACGTGTAAAATCGTTTCTTGCGACCGCAGCACCTTGAAGACCTTATTTTACGGACAGCCCTCGTATTATCCAAGAAACTGGGTGCCTTGTACAGGGCTAGCATATTCTTCAATAGTGACTAGCTGTCAATCTTGTACCAGCTGTTAATCTGTGCAACGGAGGGCGGTCCAATTGACAATCAGTTGTTAACAGACCGACTTACATCTCTAATACATGTGGGTATGCTGAGTCTGTTCTACGAGTATTTCAATGGAGCCTGCTCTAAGAACCTAGCAGACTTGATCACCGATGCAGCTTTGCACGTGCATGAAGCTCGACGGACACGAGCGGAAAACCCGTTCACTGTTAATCTTTCCTTCATGAGAACGGGTCGTTTCTTCCACTCGTTTTTGTGTAAGCCGGCTTGTGGAAGGAACTAACATCACCTATTTTCCCTACTCCATACAATGCGGGCCGCTTTAAGGTTAAAAAATCCCTTACTTCAGCCCCAATTTTAACCCTCCTCACAACGCGGCCCAACCGAGTGTTGACATAGTTCCCCAGTCTTTACACTGTACAGACGGAGGAGCTCTTGTGAGGTGTAACATAAAAATGCAGTTCACACGCGGTAGGTGTGAAACCTTCAGAAAACTAAAGTAGACAAGAGTGAGGAGGCTACGATGCACCACACAAAGAAGAGACCGATAATTCTATTTCATTCTCTCGCAGGCTAAATCCTGTAGATGTGTTTGTCTCTTTTTAGGGTCGCTTTTTCGTTTCAAGTTTCAAATCACAACGGCGCTAAAGAAGTTTTCACTTCAAAAATTATAAATAAACTATAAAATAATAATCTGATTGTATCAATCAACTAAAATCTATATCGATCCCCATCAATTAAGTAACCCTGAAACTATCCATATTCATTTAAGAACCAACCTCTTGGGTGAAAGTGTTGACTATATAAAATCCACTGTGGTGTAATTTAACGGCTGCCCCCAGAACTTAGAAACAAATCTCTTGTTTGCACTTGACCCCACCTAACCCAAACTTTATTGAAGGTATCTTATTTTTTTTGTCATTATCGTTTTACATACTTCCTTTTATTGTTCATTATATATTCTATGTTTTGTGTTTACCCTCTTTTTGCTGTGTACACTTCAAATAAAATTAAAATTAAAATATCAATCGGTGACTTTAGTTGAATTTAAACTTGCATTTTTTTTTTCTGTCCGATTATACTTTTCTATTTTCTATTAAGAACATTAGAGCTATAAAATTACGAAGGAAAAGAGCATTTAACAAAAATTAAGAATTTTTTGTAAGCAAGTGAAGCTAACAATTTTGAAGTTCTTATCTTTAATCCTGGATTAATTGACACTTAATTTGATGTATAATCATCTCAAGGGTGAGGGTGTAACACCAAGAGTTTTTCATCAGATACGCTATTAAATTTAAAATACATTTACTAGTGTGAAACTACAACGAACACATAAAAGTCAGTGGATTGTATATTAGAATATAAGTCAACTTTATGGGAGGCCATTATCATTCTAAATTAAAGGGTTAGAACAGATAAATCAAGTAAGGATTTAAATCTAATACCAGTTAAATTTCGTTCTCGTGTTTCATGTAGTTGGACCATTCCATTCATCTCCGAAGAATCTGCAAGTCACAACCTTTCACAGAAGTCGCTCGTCCAAGACTCTCAAAAACGATACAAAAATTACCTATTTCTCAATCGTCGATTTAAAAAAAGTTTTCGCAGAAGGAGTGCTTAAATCTCGTTTAAAGTGAAATAGTAAGTACTAATCTAATGTTTTTTTAGTCATCTTTGAATTTGATCTGACTTGACTTTTCGTTAAATTATTTTCCATTCGGTATTTCAATGTAATCATTAGGCTATATGCCAGTCTTCGCGAATATTACGTAGGAGGTATAAAATAGGTGTATTAGGTTTTGGTTCGCCTCTGCTACATAATACGCCCAAGTAGGTCGTGGGAAGGGCCCGTCACGTGTACACGTGGACACGTGGACAGCCGGAGGCTCCCGAGTGGGAATCACGTTGCCGGCGGGCTCAGCAAAATGTGACCGAAATTTTTATCTAAACCGGAAATGATTGGGGTCTACGGTTAATAATTAAAAATCACAGCTTGTATTAAGTGTCGGATATAATATGAGGGCATTACGTGTAGCCAATTACAAAATATAACATTATTTAATCAAATCATTTATCAATTTGGGACCGCCGCCCCGGAAACCATTTATTGGATAACCTCTGCCATAGGACATCTTAGGTTCGTAATGTCTGGCGACTTCATGAGGTTTGTCCGGTTCTTGGCGGCGGATGCGTGTGCCTACCAACTACAAGGCAGGCTGGATCGAGCGGGACTGGTGATGGATTTGATCTCCGCAGCAGGACTCTCTCTGAACATCGCCTTGCACCGCAGGAGGGTTTGGATTCATATTCATATGTCCGTTACTACTGGACACACTATCCTTCAGATTCCTACCCACCCTTGACTTTGTATACAAGACGCCCGCAGAACTCACTAAACACCTAAACAGCTCACAACTAGCAAGTAAATTATTTTAAAAAATCAGTCATAATCGATAAATAAATTAGCCTCTTGCGTGAATTGCGACAATTTATATATTTTTTAATAAATGCGCAATTATTAACCTAAAAAATATTTTTTTCATTTCGAAATATTATTTGTGATAATTTTATATATTTTTTTAATATTATCCAAATGCAAACTTTTTAAACGTTAGTAATTATTTTTTGAAAACATTGTTTAATTTTAACCCAGTCCTTGTGGATTAATCTATAATATAAAAATGAATCGGTGAATGTGTTGCTAAGCGCATAACTTTCGAACGATTGCACCAAATTGGATAATTATTTTTTTCGTGTGTTCGTTATTGCCAGAACAAAGTTTTTATAAAACTTCCGGTGAGCTCTGGCATTATGAAATTTGTATAAAAAATTGCTATTGGTGGCACGCGAGGAAGCGGCTATTGCTATGGAAAGCGGGAGGGAGGGAGAGATGGGGGAGGGGAACCTGGGAGGGGGGAGGGGAACTCGGGAGGGGGGGTTCACGGGACGGAGGAAGGGGGGGAGTGGAGTGGGGAGAGGGAAGGTGGAGGTGACGGAGTGGGAAACCCCAAATACCATGCGAGCGAAGCCGCGGTAAAAAGCTAGTAATTATAAAAAAATGAAAATGTAAAGTTACCCTTCTACAAAAAATTTGTAACCATTTCTTATACCCAATGTAAAAGCCCCGTGGGATTTAAAAATAGTTAATAAATAAATTAAAACGTAGAGTCAATATTCATTTCGTGCACTAATTATTTACATGGTAGCTAAGAACGACTCAGTGTATTGTACGGGCATCTTGTGGACGGAACCAGGGATTTGTATATATCTTTGAATGATTCTACATTTGATATTTTTTTACAATAATTACACACCGGAGTCCCTGAGAAAAAAAATCCCTTAGGGCCTATGTCATCTATGGGATGATGCTGATCTTTTTAGGGAAAGGAAGGAGAGCAAGTTCGGGGAAGGAAAGGGGTATGGGGGGAGGGTAGGAATTTGGAGGTCAATGTGTCCAGGAGTGACGGACGTATTAATCCATCCCTCCCACTACAGTGCAATGAGTCGAGAGAGTTCGGCTTGAGAGGTCTAGGTTTATACAGCCCGCCGTGCAGTAATTCTCTAGAATCTCAAGACATCTAAATATTTTCTAGAGTGGAAGATCCTATCAGTATCGCCCTGGTGTAAGACCGCCAATCAGATTTGAAACGTTTCTTGAAATGGCTTTAGCTACGTTCATTTGGTGACCAGATTTGTAAAGCCAGGTACTTCCACACCTTCCTCTTCTCATCTAATCTCCTTCCTCTCCCCACTACCTTCAGCCTCACAACATACCCCAATTGGGGATGCCATAGTCTCACTGGCTCCAGACGGGAGCAGTTGGAACGCTTGTGCGGTATTCACTTAAAAAAATAATAATTCTATTGTACCGATTACATAATGCACAGTATGAGAGTGTATGAAATATTTGTCAAACAATATTATTATGCTGTAATAAAATTATGAGAAATAAATATAAAATTATATTAACAAAAACGCCATCTAACGATTTTTGCATAAACAGATTTTTGTTTGTAATAATAATTTAGACAATAATAATTTTAGACGCTAGACTGCTCGTCGACGCTCGTTTGATGTTTTTGTTTCGTTTTAAATACCTGCTGATAAGGTTTTCCGAATCTGTTATCATTATATTTTATCATAATCGCTTCACATTGCCGGCGAGATGTCTGGCCGAGTCATTCAACAAGACACTCCCACTGCGGTGAAACTCGAGTGCTGCACTTTAACAATCTTATCTGGTTGTTGTGACTCCAATTTACCAATGCATCCATCCATTGCCGAATGGCACCTCCATTCTTTACTATGCCAATTTATTGCCGGCGAGATGTCTAGCCGAGTCATTCAATAAGACATCCCCACTACGGTGGAACTCGAGTACTACCTCCTTACATTCTTATCGCGTAGTTGTTACTCTGGTTTACCGATGCGTTCAACGCACACGGGACGGAGAGCAGACGAGGCGAGGCAACACGAAGCTGGCCTTCCTACTACCGAATATCCTATCCCGAGAATATTATTAAACCGCGCGACTTCAGTAATCCGTCATTTATTTGCGGCAATTTATATAGATGTCTGGCCGAGTCATTCAACGAGACATTGCCACTACGGTGGAGCTCGTGTGTTTCTTATATTCTTATCGCGTATTATTGCTATGATTTATCGATGTATTCGACCCACATGATAATTCAGTAATTCGTCATTGTGCCAATTTATTTCTCGGCGAGATGTCTGGCCGAGTCATTCAGTAAGATATTTCCAATGCGACGATACTCGAGTGCTGCCTCCTTACAATCTTATCGGGTGAACACATTCATTCGTTAATATGCCATTTTATTGCCGGCGAGATGTCTAGCCGAGTCATTCAATGGGACATTGGATTTTAAGTGCTGCCTCCTTACGTTCTTACCGCGTAGTTGTTGCTCCGATTTACCTGTGCATTCGGTACGGGTACAGACGTAGTACACATGATTGAGGCGAGGTGAAAGTATGGTTAAACGAGGCGACACGAATACCCTAGACCAGAGGTTCCCAAACTTTTTTTTCTCGTAGACCACTTTCAAAATTTTACTGGTTTCGGTGGACCCCCTGCTGCTACATTGTGAAGATTAGATCTAACGATGAAAATTTGCGTCGCGGCTGAGTTCCAACCCTAACTTCGGAGTGGTAAAATAAAAAGAATAATAGCATAGTTTAAAATTTGCTAAATTATTTATCTGTTAGGATTGCATGAGAAGCGTAGCTCCTAAAAAAATTGTCAAAAATCTGAAAATTAGAATCTTAAAGCTTCAAAATGCTTCTTTTAGGCTACGTCCGCACAGGCAGGCGGCTGGCTTAGCGCCTAGAGCCTAGTGGCAAAAAACCAACACGTTGGTTTACCTGGATACACGCTAAGCGGCTATCTACTACCTATCTAGGCTCTAGGCGCTAAGCAAGCCGCCTGCCTATGCGGACTAGCCTTAAAGTATCAATAAGATCATTTTTCACCGAAATACAGTGTGTCAAAAATCACCGAAAATTTTTTTTGCTCTCTTAATTTTTTTGAGTAGTTTATTATTTATCTGCCTACATTGATAGGTAAAGCCGTCTAGACCAGATAAATTTTCGTAGAACCTCATTTACAACTTGTGAACCCCCATTTTATCAGGTCAACGTAGACCCCCGTCGAGTTCCCCGTGGACTTCTAGGGGTCCACCTGGGCTACAGATCCACACTGGCAATAAAGATCTACTTCAATGTCACCATTCACACAAAAATTATGTAGCAAATTCGCCAATTCTTCGACTACATATGCATGCTTAGCAAATTAATATAACAATATTGTCGACATTCTTAACGTAACAAATTCGATGTTTAAAACATACTTAATTATCTTTCCATCTCAGGATGATATCAATTTCCAATTGTGAAGATTTCTACTGCAAAAATTATTTATAAATTAATTCAAATTTAATTTATTTGTAAACAATTATTAACATTTGAATGTACCCAATTTAAAAGCCCCATTTTTTATAGTAATACCTCATAAAAGTCCCAGCTGCTCCCGTCTAGAGCCAGTGAGACTGGTGCATCCCCAATCGGGGGTGTATTGAGAGGCTGAAGGTAGTGGGGAATGGAAGAAGATGGGGAAGAAGAAGGTGGGGAAGTATCTGGCTATTCAGATCTGGTCACCAAACACGGCTAATGCCATTTCAAGCAACGTTTCAATTCTGAATGGTGGTCTTACACTAGGGCGATGCTGGGAGTATCTTCCACTCTGGAACGTATCGCAAATATAGATACTATACATTATTTTAAATTAATTAATTGTGAAATAATACAAATTATTCAAACAAATATTTGTCCAGGCCGGGATTTGATCCTGCGACCTTCGAATTGCGGGTCAAGAGCCTTGCCGATAGACCACGCTGTCCATGGACGCAAGAATCTGATATTATTAATACGCTAGCATCTGCACGGTTGAAGTTTAAGAACCCGACTTCGATTACATCTCTGACGCCGCGTCTTATGCAAAACCGTATTTGTAAGTGAATTTTCTTATAATCGTAATATATCGTAGTGTTGCCCACCACCCGCAGGGCCTGGCAGCAGAAACCGCGGAGCAGGTTTTTAATTGCTATTAAATACATTAACGAAATACATAAAATGTATGCCTGTTTAACAACTACAACCAAGTACAACTGAAGTATGGCAGTGAGGTATGGAACTGGCAACATGGCAACTGGCAGAGGAAGGATGGAAGTAGGCTGAATTCCGTAGAAATGTGATCCGTGAGGCGTATGTGTGGTAAAACCATTTACAATCATGTGAGAAATGTGGAGATCCGCAAATAATACAAGGCTCATGTAGTCTTAATAAGTAAGATTAAGAAACGGACTCTCAGATGGTTTGGGCATGTAGGGCAAATGAACGGTAGGTAGAAGAAGTCAGGGACGCCGGTGGAAGACATGGCACGATCAAGTGAATCAGATACTCGAGTCAGACCAAGTTAAAAGTCAGAATAACAAAAAAGTATGTATGAGACGACGTATGAATATGAATGAGGCCTGGAATGTGTGCCAAGACCGAGTTGTTTGGCGGTCCATCCTCTCTGGACAGCATGATGGTTAGTTAGTTAGTCAGTGTTTTAGGATTCGATGCAAAGTTCCATCAATGTTATAAGATAAATGAGATAAATTGTGCCGAGAATAAGCTTCACGACCAATAATCATTTTCCCTCTGCCACTTTTCCCGCCCTTCCTATTAAACCCATTTTTTTACCTTGTTATATTAATTTATTTTTCCCTGTCTGGACACAGAACACTCGGATCTATCCCTGGAGTCAAATCTCAGCTGGGACACTTACCCAAGTAATTATGTTTTCCGTGAACTCGAGTGCCAAACTCTAGTCGGGGCTTCTCTTTGCGAAAACGAAAATAATACTAAACTTGACAAAAAAGAAAACGGCGCGAATTTTTGCTTTGTCTCAACTTTAAGTGCAAATGAGTTTCTTTAAATTCTGTTAATTAAAATTTCAAGGGAGGACTTTGCGCTAAATCGGATTTAATTTGTTTGTGGGAAAAACATAACTCAATCTATTGAATATTTTTTTAATGAATTTCATAAAATATAAAATTAACGCTAATTAACTAACCAACCATCACGCCATTTTCCGCAGGGGTAGGCAGAGAGGACGGACCGCCAAACAACTCGATCTTGGCCTAGCCTCGTTCATGTTCATACATCGTCTCATACATGCCCTTCTATTATTCTCTTTTCTATTGACTCTTGACATTGACGCAAGTATCTGATTCACTTGGTCGTGCCATGTCTTTCTCGAGTGTCCCCGACTTCTTTTACCATTCACATTTGCGTCATATATTCTCCTGACACTCCTTTCCTCGTTCATTTGCTCTACATGCCCAAACCATCCGAGCGTTCCTTTCTTGATCTTACTCATTACTCACTACGCTTCCATCAGCCTTACATTATTTGCAGATCGCCACCGTAATGTCTTTTTCTTTAATAAATCAGGTACGCCTCACACGTCATACATATTAATGTTATATTATCGTGAAAACAAGCTTATGGGTCCGGTTGGTTAAAGAAACGAAGTGTGTGAATTTATAAATCACAAAACTAAATCGAAACTAACAGTTAAACAAAAATTTGTTATTTTTTTGGCGGTAATACACTGTTATGTATATTTCATTTTCTATACTTTTATTTTTTCATTTGCGTTTAAATTTTTATTTTTTCTATTTTTGTTTGTTGCATGGATTTGTCATTTTGTGTTTTTGGTCAATAATGTTACATTAAAAAATCAACATGTTTCGTAAGCAATGCTTACTTCTTCAGGGTTTACGACTAATTAAAGATGTCCACGGATGGGCGAGAATGAAAAAGCGTGGGGGGGGTGTAAAATGGCACAGTGTACAAAGATAACAAATTTAATAACGGGTCAGTAAATTTTTTTTTGTGTTTTTGGTGATCTAAACTTAAACTCATCTTTACACTTTTTTTTTATTTAGCCGCCCCGGGAACCATTTATTGGATAACCAACAGCTCTGCCATAGGTCACCCCAAGTGGCTCACTACGTTTGGTGACTAAGCCGGGGTGCCGGGTTCATGGGGTTTTTCCGGATCTTGGTAGTGGATGCGTCTGCCCATCAGCTGCATGGCTGGCCGGATCGAGAGAGAATGGTTGAGGGAGTCCCTTTGACGTCTCCAGCCGTACTCTCTCGGAACATCGCCTTGCCCCGCAGTGGTAGGAAGGATTCATACGTCCGTCATTCCTGTCCGTCACACTGACCCCCAGATTCTTACCCACCTCTAACACCCTTTTCCTTCCCAAAACTTCTCTCTTTCCATTCACAAAAATACCCTCCACACAGCATCCTCAAAGATGCCATAGGCCCTGAGGGGAATTATTTTCCTCCGGGCCTTCTGGGTGGAGCTAAAATAAAAAATAAAAAATAAAAAAAATGAAAACTGATTGTTCAATTCACATGCGGTGGAAGTGAAACCCTCAGAAAACTAAAGTAGGCAAGAGTCGGGAGGCTACAAAGCATCGCACAAAGAGGAGACCGATTATATTATCGCATTCCCTCGCAGGCTAAATTCTATAGACGTATGTGTTTATCTCTTTTTAGTATCGCTATTTTTCATTTCATCGAGTTTCAAATCACATCGGTGTTTTCACTTCAAGAAGAACGAATTAATCTCTTTTGGATTTTAAATACACAATGCTTGGTATTATAATATTACTATCCATTATTGTGTAAGGTGACCGTCAAGTCACGTGTTTTAACCTTATTTTATCATTTTAGATATTTTTTGTCTGACCAATTGTCCGTGCTGTACCTACTTTTACCATAGAAAGATAGTGGGTTGTGATGTCCTTCAATAAAACGAACCTCATAACATCACCTAAACCTTTTGCATCGGACATTTGTGTACATGATCAGAAATCAAACGGGTGATTGCGCATTGATGCTCAAACGATCTAAGAAATAATTTGTATAATAAACTCAGGAAACGGCGTAAACGTAATGGTCAGATAAAAATCATCCAAAGAATAATAGGCTCTTAAAAAATAAAAACTCTTCACTGAAATCTCGAGAAATGGATTCATCGCGCACGAGTGCCAATGAGTTAATATCGTTGCGCTAACATTGTATATTATTAGTAGTTCCAAACGAAACCATTCCGGACGCATTGGTGCATGATCAAATTTGCCGTTAAGGCGCTTTTTGCACGGGATGAGTTATATATATTATATATAATTTGGGCGGCGGATATGGGTACTGCCATCCCAGGGATCATTTTTTGGATAACAAAACATCTGCCACAGGTCGCCCCGACTGGTTCGCTACGCTTGGTGAATCAGAGGTGCCCGAATTCATGGGTTGAGGTTTGTCTAGGTCTTCACGGCGGATACATTTGGCGACTTACTGCATGGCGGGCCGGATCCAAAGAGACTGGTTTATGGAAACCTTTCTAGCCAGACGAGCCCATCGCCTTGCCCCCGAGGAAAACAGAAAAAAATTAACATTAAATGAAAAAAATACATTTCGTAATACAACACTTTTTTATTATTAATATTTAGCAATCGAGCGGGTTTCCAGGTTAATTTTAGCTAATATAGCCCTGAGGAAGCTTGAGCTAAGCGAAACTCGGTCTTCTTCTTCTTCCCGTGCCTTGTCTGTTCAACGGACTTTACGTCTGTTCTGTCCTTGTCTGTTCAACGGACATTGTATACTGCGGCCCGGAACAGCTCTACAGTAGAGAGGCCAAACCACTGTCTCAGGTTTTTCAGCCATGAGGTTCTCCTTCTTCCATAGCCCCGTCTTCCAGCAATCTTTCTCTGCATTATTGAAACCCGGTCGGCTGTTAAATATTATAATAAAAAGTGGTGTATTTCAAAGGATATTTTTACATTTGATATATAATTTCACATCCCAAAGTATTTGATTCCTTCGTTAAAAAAAATTATCCTTCGGAAAACCATCGTTCAGTAGTAATTTTAAATAAAAATAAATTGAGGATTTTTTTTATCCCTTTCAAGGCGATCACAGAATAAATATAATGGAGAAGAACCCTTTTGCTTCACTCCATAAAATAAAACAAATAAAGAGCACAATTTTTTGTGAAAGGTTTCAATCAATACGAGTCCTGATTCGGGAAAGAGGAGGCATGCCTCTGTTTGCAATCGCAAATTTCTTTCAAAGTAAATTATCGAACCGACGACATATTCAGCCCCGCGTTCCTCACTTAGTTCTTTGCATAGGTCGTCCAAAAGGAACCGCCTAGTTAACTGTCAATTTATTTCATGTTAGTTCACGCTCTAGTTATTGTCAATGGCGAACGGGTCTTTGATCAGGTCTGTGTCTTTGTAAAGGAAAAAAAATCAGGCTAGATGGAGTTGCATAGAGCAGGAACGTTTGCCAATTTGTCTTGTTATCGAGGTTGAAAATGTGTGCAAATAATACTCGTAATCTGTATAAAGCTAAGAGACGTGTCTAGAATTAGTTGACTTAAAAAGAAACATTTTAGTCGATAAACTAACTAGTTTATCATAATCCTGTTTTATTACACTCGCGGTTAATTAAAATAGAAAAAATGCAATATTAAAAAAGGTTCGACCAAATTAGATAAGATTTTTTAAAGTAGATAATATAAAATATATCTTATATGTTCATTTTAATAAAATGAGATTTCATAAACACGATAAAGAACTCAATTTTTTTCGTTATTTATTTAAGCTGATAAGTATGTATTTCGAAAATGAATTAATTTATATTTGTAGTGTGATAAATAAAAAATATGTTCTTATCGAAGCATTTATGTCAACACAGTTGGTATGAAAATTTAAAAAAATATGTGACTAAGCAGCATGGACAAGGAATTCTTTGAGGGATTTACAAATAAATGAAATAAGCACACATATAAATAAATACCTTTATTCCCTGGATACGAATAACGTGAAAGAATTTTAATTCCTTCAATCGTCAGGCCAACATACGAGTAGTTTATCATGATAATTCGATATTTTTTTTACGGTTCGTCAACAGTGATTTATATCAAAGCGCTCACAAATACAATTACAACATGGTTGATACTATCTGTCATTAATAAAACGCAAACATAACATAATATTATACCCATTTCAACAAACAAGATACCATTTCAATACTGTCTGTATATAATGATAATCAGATAATAATTCATACCTTTCTTGGAAAGATTACATGTGTTCTCATTTAAATTGTAAAATTATTATGGTTCTTGGTCCTGTTATCTTTATTCTACTTTGAATAAAGCACAATGAACTTTTTGAATAAAACCAGATGACACTCGTACTCTTCATCATTAATCGTAAACATCTCATTGGAGTAACAAGTAAACCTAATGAGCAATAGATTATAAAAATTGCATTTTATTCAGTAATATACAATATTATATACAGTAATACACAATACAGTGTTAAGAGACGTAGCTGGCTTACTTCGACAATTCTGCGATTATTTCGAGTAAAATTTTTTGTTTTGTTTTTAACAACAAAAAAAATGTATTTCATCATTAGGTACTGGAAGCTTAGGATTGGGATGGAAGATTGGGCAAATACTCGACCGAGTTACCAGATACTTTATGTATTTAAAAAAATTGTATGTTTTATTTTTTGAACTACAAAAAAATGTCACCGGAGACAAAATATTCATTAACGCTTTTACTTCGATTATGCCCGAATGACTGGATAAAGTAAGTCAGACGTGTCTCTGTTAACACCTGTACAAATTTGAATAAAAATTTAAACATTGTGGATTTATTAAAAATTTTCGATGTGTCATAGAAAGTCGTTAGATATCTCTACTTTGAAAATTTACATAGGTAAATAAGGATCTGTCTTTAGTAAGTAAAAAACATTTTCTGAGAATTAATTCACGATAATATAGAAATCATGTTGGCTTTTAGGGTTGGCCATGTATATTAGGATTACCATCTTTATCTATTAAGTCAAAAAATCCTCAACACTGATTATTAATGTGAAATATGTTGTGAGTGGCTTATGAAAATAAAAACTTATTCTTCACAACAAAACATTGACTTCATTTAGACTCAAAAACTATCGACTCTAAATTAAACTTCCGACTCTAACTTGACAGCTTGCGACTCTAAATTAAACTTCATATTCCATATAAACTCAATCTATAATAAAGGTATCAAAATGCTTGGCTTCGTTCTTAGAAATTCCAGAGGTTTCAAGAATATTTCAACTTTAAAAATTTTGTATACATCCTTAGTACGTAGTCAAGTCGAATATAACTCCTCGATCTGGTCCCCCCCGTTTTAAAATACATTCAGATTCAATCGAAAAAATTCAACACTAATTCTAAAGACACATTAATTTTAACCTCGGTATTCCCATTGAAAACATAAATTATAATTACTTGATGAAAGAATTAAATTTACTAAGACTGTCAGATCGAAGAATTATATCCGACTTAATATTAATGTTCAAAATTGTAAATGGTAGAATAGACAGTCCTGATCTAACTAAGCTCATTGAATTTCATATTCCCACGAGAACCACTCGTTCTAAAATCCTTTTTAAATGCAACAATAATCGGATTGAGTATACGAAACACTCACTTTTACCTAGGTTGCATGAAGTTACTAATAGATATGCAGATGGGATAGATCTATTTAACTGCACGGAACATAGGTACAAGACGGCTATGCTATCATATTTTTTTAATCACTATTAATTTTTAATTAAATGAAGACAATATAAGCGAAACTCAATCGAAAATCTGAAAACAGAAAAATCAGAAAAAGATATTGACACATCCCAGATGTGTCAATATCTTTTTCTGATTTTTCTGTTTTCAGATTTTCGATTGAGTTTCGCTTATATTGTCTTCATTTAATTAAATATTACAATTTGAGGTTTTACTCATAAAGTTAAAATAAAAAAAAAATAAAAAAAAAAAAATAAAAAAAAAAAAATAAAAAAAAAACTATTAATTTTATTTGTATTATAGATTTTTGCATGTAAATGTATCTCTGGTGTCACTTCCCAACGTATCGTCACAATTAACTGTTATACATACACTGTTTTACCATTACTAATATTTTGAATATGAATTTGTGACATGTAATTAATGTTTATGGCATACTTATGCCGTTTGTATTAAATAAATAAATAAATAAATAAAAAGTAGTATAATCAAGAACCACGGTATGAACGAAGAGTGGAGGAGGCTAACTTCATCTCTATTATGCTCTTAAAATCTTTCTGATCATAGGAACCTCACTGTTCCCCGTCCCTTGGTAGTCTTGGTACTCACAACGGAGGGGCGACCTTGTATACATGCTCGTATACACCATCCACATCTGTCGAATAAGTAAAAAGAACCACTTGCATCTGTCTACAAGAGCCATATATTTCTATTAAAATATGTATTTTTTATTATTAACTGTAGGTACTTACAACAAGCGCTTCGTGGGTACATATATATTTAAAAAAAAACAGATTGTGCAATTCACGTGGTAGAAGTGAAAGTTTTAGAAAACTAAATAGACAAGAGTGGGGAGACTACGAAGCACTTTTTTTTATCAATGTGAAGGATGATTTTTTTTCTTCATATTTTCGTCGTCGAATTCTAGTGCACCTTTTCCTATACATTTGGTATTTTGCCTGTTCATTTTCGAGTGGTTTGAAGATTGGATATTGATTATACAAAAATAAAAATATTTTTCTTTTTGGATTTCGTAGGTTTCGATCCCTGGTCCATTGAACATCTGGCTGCCAATGTTCGTCAGGCGCTTTATACCCTTAGACAGTGGATTTATCATATTATATTTGAACCGAATACCCCTTGAAATAAATAACTATATTGTTGCTATCTTATTCTCTCGCAGGCTAAATCATAAAAGATTATATTTTTGTCTCTTTTTAGAGTTCGCTCGTTCCCGTTTCATCGAGTTTCAAATCACAACGGTGCTAAAGAAGTTTTCACTTCAACATACATACATACACCTACATATTTAGCCTTTCCAAAAAGAGTTTTTGATTAACTGGCTCAGTTGAAATTTCTCCCATCCATCACGGTTTTCTGGTTTTCGATTAAGTGAACCCCAAAATAACTTGCATCGTCTCTTCTTATCATCCTTCAGCTTACGAGAGGAATACCCATCATACCCGTGGTAATACGCAGTGGAGCAGAGTAGATTCTTGTTTACTCGATATATTGTATAAGCAGAATTAGGTCTGAATGTTTTTGAAGTGAGAACTTCTTTGGCGGCATTCCCTTCCTTACTTTTGTCTATTTTAGTTTTCTGAAGGTTTCACTCCTACCGCGTGGGAATTGCACAATCTTTATTATTTTATCTGTGACTAAGCGTTGATAGCTGTCAGACTCGTATTATTTTTGAATCGATGCATTTTTGTGTTTAATATTTTTTTTTTAAATGCAAGTATGCAGTCACACGCGGTAAAAGTGAAACCTTCATAAAACTAAAGTAGACAAGAATGGGGAGGCTACGAAGCACAGCATAAAGAAGAGACCGATTATACTATCTTATTCACTCGCAGGCTGTAAATGTAATATAGATGTAAGTGTAATATAGATGTATGGCTATAGATGTAAGTGTTTGTCTCTTTTAGTGTGGTAATTAAAAGCGCTAGAATCGAACGTTTCTAGATTCCGTTTGCCGAGCGATTTTGTAATACCTGTATTCGTGGTGATATTTATAAGGCACACTAAAAATAAACACACTTTTAACTTGGTTACGTTTTTCAGATTTTCACGGTCAAAAGTATTTTCGTTATTTGTTATTGGGGTGTTATGCCGTGTTGTGCTACCTCTTTCTTTAGCCAACGCTTCGAACAGCGTTGCAGTTTCCATCATCAAGGCAGATCCGGCAGATGTGTAACCTGCCGGATCTGCTGAATCTGCCCTAATGGTGGTCACTGCAACGCTGTCCGAAACGTTGGCTAAAGAAGGAGGTAGCGCAACACGACATAACACCCCAAAAACAAATAACGAAAACACTTTTAACTTCTTCATTCCTCTTAAGAAAAATTTACAATTTTTTTTTGACGCGAATAATATCACTGGATACGCGCCATAAATATATTTGGGCATTAATTTCTTTAAATGAATAATTTATGCTATAAGACCATAAGGGCGCCATCTCTGGGTTTTGTATTGTATTGAATTTAACCTATGTGACTTGAGATGCAGTGTATTCATGCGTTTCCTTACCTTTGTGAATCAAGCAATTACTTCTGACGGGAGTGTCAGTAAAAGGCCAAGAGATGTCTCTCCTGGTCAGTCATAAGAATAATTCATCCAGTAGACACCTAAATGGATTGATTTTAAAAATAGTACATAAACAAGTGAAACTAACTGTCATCTGTTGTTTTGGAACATTTTGCTGTTTATTTTTATCATTGTGAAAACTAACTAGTTATTGTTGAAACTTCCTTGCTGTGCAAAACATCGGTCAAGATTATGCGATATCGCCTTGACATTTTTATTGAAAAGAAGTGTCTTTTCGTGTGGACATCGTGGCTGAGCTGCATTCTCTGAGTGAGTGTTTGTTTGTTTTTCACTTTGGTTTTTGGAGTTGCTGGGTCGACTGTTTTTTTGTGTCACATAGGGAAGAATTCAATTTTCGTTAATTTTATATAGGGTAGTCAGCCCTCGTGTCAGGGGCTATTTACACGCCCCTACATATTTAATGGTCCTTCGTAGCCTGGATTATTAATTCATTCATACATTCAATTCGAGATTATAGCTTAATTACATGGATGTTTGAATTTACGTATTTTTTTTGGTAAATTTGAAGTACCTCTCATTTTTTGAGAACTATAGCTGGTCTTGTTTTTGCTTTTGGATGACATATTTGGATGTTCGCAGAATTATCGTAATTTTGGATAATTATTCGCAACATTATTATTATTAATTAATTGTTAACATTGTTCGCAGAATTGTCGTAATTTTGGATAATTATTCGCAACATTATTATTAATTAATTATTAACATTGTAACATTATTGTAGAATTTTGTGGTAATCTTTTCGCATATATAAAAAATGCCAAGAATTACGGAGGAGGGTTTTGATGAGGCTCAAGACAGATCGCTTATTCTTTTAACCGCAAAAAAGGAAAATCTTTTTTTTCGTATGAACGATCTGTATAATGCAACAAATAATATATCTAATTTTGAGTCAAGAAATAACAAAGTGTTTATGGCTCAGTCAGAGATGATTGATCAAATGCGAAGTCAATTTGAAAATATTATAGATAGCATCAATGATCGTCAGTTAACTTTAAATCCAGAATTTAAACCAGATTTTCAAGCTTTAAATGCTTTTGATGATCTTTTTTTGAAGGTCAAACGAACTAGATCGAATATGAAAACTTCTGTAAGAGAATCACTGACGTCACAAAATAAGTCGCGGGAGCCGTGTATGATTAATCTTCCTGCAATAGATCTTCCAACCTTCGATGGTAAGAATGAAAGTTGGTCGAAATTTTTTGAGTCATTTAAAGCCAATATCCATAATAATAGACAGCTAACTGACTCGCAGCGTGTGCAGTACTTAGTCGGAAAACTCACACACGGGGCTTTGAACATAACCGCAGGCATTGTGCCTTCGGGTGATACATATCAGATCATTTGGGAGAGTTTAGTTAAAAAATATCAAGATAAACGTACACTAGGAACACATTATTTAAATAATATTCTCGATGCGAAAAACTGCACGAATACATCTGCCAGTCTCAATTCTTTCATTGAAAGATATTCTTCGTCAGTGTCGGCATTAAAGCAGTTAGGTATTGAAGATTTAACTGATTTTATTTTGTTTCACTGCGCGGTAAGAAAAATTGATTCACAGACGGCTCAGAACTTTGAGCTGACAGTTCGTAATAAAGAAATTCCTTCTTATAATGAGTTAGTTTCGTTTGTACAAGATCAAGTAAAGATTTTAGAACGAACGAGTAACTCGCATGGTGTCGTAAATAAAACGCATCCCATTTCGTCCTCCCGATCAAATAATACTAAATCGTTCGTCGCGAGTAATGCGAATATTCCGCGCTTCCCAGCTCCGCCGAAAGGATGTATTCTGTGTAACAAAACTGATCATTTAATCAACGTTTGCTCAAAGTTTAAATGTATGAGTTCCCCACAGGCTCGATTTGAATTTATAAAATCGAAAAATGCCTGTGTAAATTGCCTTAGTGGTTCACATACAATCAAGTCATGCAAATCGGGGTTAGTTTGTGATTTGTGCAATAAACGTCATCATACATTCTTACATTTCGGCAGTGTGAATAATATGAAAACCAATACTCATGTACATACGTCGCAAGTACCTACCAGTGAAGAACCGTCAGTCCCCCCTCCAGTGTCATCCAGCATCAATGGAACTGGCATTGGTGATAAGCAAGTGGAGGGGACCGCGAATGTCAATCCTTCGTGTTCGCTTTGTGCCAAAGTAACACCGAACTCTTCTATTTTACTTTCGACCGCACAAGTATACGCGAAGCTTAAAAACGGAAATAAAGTTATTGTTCGGTGCCTAATTGATAATGGCTCTCAAAATAATTTGATTACGGTCGATTGTTGTAAGACGCTGAATTTACCAACAATTCCTTTGAGTAATTCGTTTGTCAAAGGAATTGGATCAACGTCTCGACCAATTTTCGGTTACGTGTATTTGGATATTGAGTCTCGCGTATACCCAGAGAATAAATATAATATACATGCGCTTGTCGTTGACAGTATCACCGACCAATTACCTAATCACTATATAGCCAAGGGTGATATGAGGTACTTAGAGGGCATACCTCTCGCAGACTTAACATGGAATATTCCTGGATGCGTGGATGTCGTCATCGGTGCACAACTGTTCCCATATATTTATTTAGGGAACAGGGTTGAATCGGGTACTAGTGCACCCCCCGCGTTATCGACCGCTTTCGGTTTCGTGTTGATGGGTGATTACCCCAATAATGTGCTCAACACAAACACATCATTCTCGGCACTCGCACTTAATGATTTAGTGCAAAAATTTTGGCTGTTAGAAGAGATACCTAATATAAAATTTCTAAGTCCGGAGGAGACAGAATGTGAGAATCTCTTTACTTCATCAATTTCTCGCACTGATGATGGTAGATATTCTGTTGCTTTACCTTTCTGTAAAGATCCAGGACAATTGGGTAATTCTCGTACTGCTGCCCAACGCCGATTTTTGGCATTGGAGCGAAAATTTAAACATTCCCCTGCTTTGCAGGAGAATTATAACAAGGTTATCAGTGAATATATTGAAAATAATTACCTATCAGAAGTCTCAGAGTCTGATATCACAGAAGATGGATATTACATCCCACATCATGCTGTCACTCGTCCAGACAAACCAATGCCTCGTATTGTGCTCGATGCTAGTGCTAAAACACACACAGGGCTGTCACTGAATGACATTATTCATACTGGTCCCAATTTGCAAGCCGATTTGTTTCTGCTTTTGCTTGACTTTCGTCTTTTTCCCATCGCTATGACTGCGGATATAAAGCAAATGTATTTACAGATTGAAGTTCCTAGCAAGCATCGCAGATACCTGAGGATCTTATTTCGATTCTCAAATAATGGTCTCATACGAACTTTTCAGTTCAATCGAGTTCCTTTCGGCTTGACGGCAAGTCCATACTTAGCAATGCGGACGGTTCGCCAGTTGGCCCAGGATATGAGACCACATTACCCGGATGCTGCCAAAGTGGCAGAGTCCAAGCTGTATATGGACGACCTGGTCTATTCTATTGCAGATGAGCCCAGCGCCATACGTCTTTCTCGAGAATTAATCTCGTTGTTTAAGTCCGGTGCCTTTGATTTAGTAAAATGGACTAGTAATTCTCAAGTTGTACTTGAGAACCTCCCGGATTCTCACCGCAGCCCAGTGGACTTCACTGTTGGTTCTAACAATACCTCTAAGGTGTTGGGCCTTTCGTGGGAACCAGCTGATGACAGCTTCTTCTTTACGACATCTTATGTTCAGGAGAAGTGCACAAAGCGGAGCATACTCTCCATAGTCGCCCGTTTATTTGATGTCCTCGGCTTGGTCGCCCCTGTCATTCTGTACGCTAAATTACTTATCAAAGAGCTATGGCTGTGCAACATTGGTTGGGATGATACACCCCCTGATAGCGTTATTCGTCGGTTTTCGGCGCTTACACAGGAATTTCCTCTAATTTCAATGATAAAAATCCCTCGCCATGTTGGTGTCCTGAAAGACAGTACGGTGCTCGTTGTTGCTTTCTGCGATGCAAGCATGAATGGTTACGGCTGTGTGATTTATTTGCACACCACTGATCTGTTTGGAAAAATTACAGTGAGATTGTTGTGCGCAAAATCAAAGGTTTCTCCCACCAAAGTGACGACCCTCGCTCGTTTGGAGCTCTGTGCCGCAGTATTGATGTCCAAATTAATACGGACGGTTCAAGATAATTATTCTGAGCGTCTTCCTATTGCAGGAACATATGCGTTTTCCGATTCTACCGTTGCGCTCTCTTGGATACATTCTTCACCGCATCGCTGGTCGGTGTTTGTTAGTAATCGCGTAGCTCAGTGCCAAGAAAATTTGTCTCCAGAGAACTTTTACCATGTTGCTGGTAGTGAAAACCCGAGCGACTGCCTTTCTCGTGGCATGCTTCCTTCCCAACTCGTTTCACATGATTTATGGTGGAACGGCCCATCATGGATTCGCAGCCCACCTTTGGAATGGCCATTAAAACCGTTTCACCCTACCAATACTGGTGAAATGCCTGAACACAAGGCTAATGTGCTCATTGCAACATTTCAGGGTGAAAAATCGGTCCTGAGTGAACTGGCTCAGCGTATATCCACTTGGGATAAACTACTAAGGATTGTTGTTTATGTCCTCCGATTCATAAAAAAGATATCACTTTCCTCTGGAACGGTCAATAATCTTATGACTGCTGAAAAGGCTGTGATTCGTGCTGTGCAGAGTATTCATTTTGCAGGAGATATTGCTGCACTCCAGGAAGGCAAATTTCATTCCAAAAGACTTCAGAGTTTATCTCTATTTCTTGATGGAGATAATCTGTTACGTATTGGGGGGCGGCTTTCTAAATCGGATTTACCCTTTGAGGTTAAACATCCGGTTTTGCTTCCCAAACATGACTGTGTTGTCGATCTGATCATCGCTCACTTTCATGTCGTGAACTGTCATACAGGCCCAGGACTTCTTATGTCTATCTTACGTCAACGCTATTGGATATTAGATGCTAGGACTGTTATTAGGGCGATGGTGCGGAAATGCAATTGTTGCTTCCGCTTAAATCCATCGCATCCTACACCGAAGATGGCAGATTTACCGTCATATCGTGTTGCAGAAGCAAAGGCCTTCGTACATACCGGTGTAGATTACGCAGGTCCACTCCGTATTACGCTGACTCGTCGGAGAGGACAACATTCTCAAAAGGCATATATTTGTCTATTCGTATGCCTTGTGACCAAGGCTATTCATATTGAGTTGGTCTCTGACTTAACTTCAAATGCTTTCCTGGCTGCTTTCAGCCGTTTTATTTCTCGGCGTGGCCCGGTAACATGCTTGTATTCAGATAATGGTACTAATTTTGTGGGTGCGAAGGCACAATTAGATGACCTCTACAAGTTTTTGGTTGAATCTGAATATGAGCCCTCATTAAAGCGCGAACTCGCTAAGCGTCGTATAGAGTGGAAAATGATTCCACCACGCGCGCCTCATTTTGGGGGTATGTGGGAGTCGAACATAAAGAGCATGAAGACACACTTGTACCGTGTGATTGGAACTCAGCTTCTCACCTATGAGGAGTTACAGACTGTGCTAGTTCAAATTGAGTGCATAATGAATTCGCGTCCACTTACAGTTATGTCTTCTGACCCTTATCCAGAAGTCCTTACGCCTGCGCATTTTTTAATGTCGACACCATTGCAGTACTTGCCTGCTTCTGTCCTGGCAGACGGTAAAATCAATTTGACTCAGCGTAAGCAATTATTAGACAGCATGGTTCAGTCCTTCTGGAAGAAGTGGCGTTCAGAGTATCTGCACACCTTGCAAGTCAGGCAGAAGTGGACTACTTCTGATCATCCGATTGATATCGGAACTGTCGTACTAGTGGGACAAGAAGATTCCCCTCCGTTAAATTGGCCTTTAGGCGTGATAACTGAAATCCATCCCGGAATGGATAAAATTGTTCGCGTTGCGACGGTAAAGACAAGATTTGGTTCTTTTAAACGTCCGGTTGTCAAATTATATCCCATTCCAACGCAATAATTTTATATTTTATCTATTTTTGTTTATTTTTATTTATTTATTTTTTTTTGATTTTAGTCATTGTTTCAATGATCTCTGACCCAGACATGGCATTACTTAATATCCGTTTTCTTGGTCAATTGAACTTTATTACATTGTATTTTTAGTTATTTTTCTTTATTTTGTGAGATTCTGCGAATTTCCAATGCGTGTCATTCCTGAATATTACCGGTGAATAGTCACTTTATTTCTATTTCATTTCTTGTTTCATTTGTATTTTTATACTCTTTCTTTGTAAGCTCTACGAACTTCCAAGGCGGGGAATATGGATACGCGCCATAAATATATTTGGGCATTAATTTCTTTAAATGAATAATTTATGCTATAAGACCATAAGGGCGCCATCTCTGGGTTTTGTATTGTATTGAATTTAACCTATGTGACTTGAGATGCAGTGTATTCATGCGTTTCCTTACCTTTGTGAATCAAGCAATTACTTCTGACGGGAGTGTCAGTAAAAGGCCAAGAGATGTCTCTCCTGGTCAGTCATAAGAATAATTCATCCAGTAGACACCTAAATGGATTGATTTTAAAAATAGTACATAAACAAGTGAAACTAACTGTCATCTGTTGTTTTGGAACATTTTGCTGTTTATTTTTATCATTGTGAAAACTAACTAGTTATTGTTGAAACTTCCTTGCTGTGCAAAACATCGGTCAAGATTATGCGATATCGCCTTGACATTTTTATTGAAAAGAAGTGTCTTTTCGTGTGGACATCGTGGCTGAGCTGCATTCTCTGAGTGAGTGTTTGTTTGTTTTTCACTTTGGTTTTTGGAGTTGCTGGGTCGACTGTTTTTTTGTGTCACATAGGGAAGAATTCAATTTTCGTTAATTTTATATAGGGTAGTCAGCCCTCGTGTCAGGGGCTATTTACACGCCCCTACAATCACGTTACGCCACTGTTACAGGAAGGGTTTGTTTTCATCGACCCACTTCTGATACTGATGAAGGGCAAATTGTTTATTCAACTGATTGAACAAGAATGCTAAATTTCGTAAAGAATGTACAGTGTATTACGAAACAAACTAAGCCAATGTTTGGGAGGTTTTCTGAATGAAATATTATTTGTAAGTATTAACAGAACCTACAACAAAATTACTTGCCAAATAAACAGGTTTTAAATAAATGTTATAATAATGCCATTTTAATTTTTTTAAATTCACACAAGCATAGCTTTTTATGGGATATTTTTATTATTTTTTTCCAAAAAAATGTTATATCATATTTTAATTTAAAAAAAGAATATGGGATATATTCGCGACACGTTTCCAAGTAGAAGATACTCTTGGTATCGCCCAGTGTACGACCATCAGTCAGACTTGAAACGGCTTTTGACGTATCAGCTCTGAATTGCCGGGTACTTCCCCACCTTTCCCTTCCCCATCTCTTTTTCCACCCACAACCTTGAGTTTCATTGGCTCCAGAAGGGAGCAGTTGGAACTCTTGTGCGGTACTCCCAAAAACATTACCAAAACCACCAAAATTACCAAACGAGGTGGGCCAAAAACGTGACTGTTATGTTAAGAAATTATCAAAACCGATTTATATATTTTTAAATTTAAAACATTTGTTTATCATTAACTGGGCGTAGCGATGTGCTGTTTTAACTCGATCATTTAGCATTTCATCTGTCTGTAAATTTTTCTTTATTTTAAGGAGTTTTATTTCACATGGACATTTGTTATATAATTTTTATTTATCTGCCAACTAAAAAAATTCTAACAAATGTACATGTGACATAAAACTCTTACAAACAAAATTTCTATAAATTTTTACGGTGATGTTCAAAAAATACAAAAAAAAATTCTGTTTATTAAACGTACTGTTTTCAGATTCGTAAATTTGTTAATTACTGTATAATTCAAGTACCTAAGCCTAACTGTGACCAGGTGGCTAACTTTTAATGAGCTTTTCAATAAAATGGTACCTACCTACTTGAAGAAAGTTTAGTTAAAAAAAATTTCATTGAAATAGTGATGTTTCTTCATACAAACTGTATAATTGCTAACTAGGATTAAAATTCCAATAGGAAATTAAGAAAAGTTACGTAAAATATCATGTGGTTTATAATTAAATATACATTGAAGTAATTAATTATAATTAAATAAGTTTATAATTGAGCTCTTGCCCGGAATACTATTGTATCCAATAAAACTATCAATGTTGAGTTATTGATGATGTACTCATTTAATTGCTTTTCTTTACCGCTTTTCATGCGTACTTCTTGAGAATTATATGTTTATTGTATTTTTTTTTTAAATGTAGTGAAACATAATTGGTTTCGTTTTTTTCAATCTTTCTCAAAACAAGAATACTTTTGGATACAACATTATTCTGGGCAAGGGCTCAATTGAGTATCTATGTACCTTCTTTCAACAATTGGGATTTCAGAAAAAATGTTGGTTTAGAGGCATTAAATAAAAAAAAAGAAACGTGCTTTTGACGCTGATCTGCTGTTCACAGAACTAGTATTAAAATATTATTTATTTTTTAATTATTATTATTTTTATATTACTTCGTGGTAGTAGATATAATTTATTTGTTCATTTTTGGAAAATCGAAAGTCTACATTTATCAGTTTGCATAAGTGTAGTATGTAGATAAAATGAAACTAATTACGGATTTCCTCCGTGTGACTTTACCTCTAATAAGACAACATAATTAAAAAAAATAAGAAATAATTAAATTTTTAAGAAAATCATTTTAAAAAAATTGCTCTTCATAGGAAGAAAATCAATTTAATTGTGGAGTTTATTATGAAATAATAAATTAATATAATTTTGTTTAATATAAACTATTAAAAAATATGTATTTTGATGAATAAAAAAATGTTGATGACAATCAATAACAACAAAATTTACTATGTTTTTATATTATGGAAGTCAGCCGCTGAGAACAGGAGGAGTTCGAGGCGAATTTTGCGGGAGGCCAAAGCTCGCTGTAGGGCCATCGGAGAGAGAGAGAGAGAGGTTAAAAAAGCGTTCAAAAATTCCATGTTAAATAAGGCAATATTGTGTTGAATCGTCCCTTATCTTTTATGATACCTCTTTGAAATATTTATCAATTAACGGCCTAGCTCTCCACCGCACCGGTTAAATGGTGTGGATAATTATTGCTGTTAGTACTTGAAGTGTGACCTTTCCCTCAGATCTATTTAAACGATCTGTGAGTAATTTCACCCTTTCCAACCCTCTATTTTATTTGCTGACAAGTTTTATCCCAACCCTTCTGCAAATCAACTGAGCCCATCAATTAATTTAAATACGAGAATTAAATCTAAATCACTAAGTTTCTATGGCTAAGATTAGTGATTGATATACTTTGCATGTTCAAAATTATCAAGAGTATTAATGACTCATCTGCTTTGTTACAACTTATCCAGTTCAATATTCCTTCCTGTAAACTATTGCATTGGTATTCCTTAGTCACCACTCAACCAATTGTGAATACCATTCTCCTTTATCCAGAATGTCGAGAATACGTATTTTATTTGGGTTGTTTATATTTATGCTCTCTCTCTAAAACATCCTCTCTATCTCAAAATCTGCAATAAAAAGTCATATTATAAAACAGAAATCAGTGTTTCCCATGAGTCATCCACAAAAACGAATAATCGAAACACTTATCAACTCGGTAGACGGGTATAGGACCCACCGCACCGGGAAACATTTATTGGATAACCAACACCTCATAGGTCACCCTTTAGTGGTTCGCTACGTTTGGTGACCTAGCGGGGGTGCCCGGATTCAAGGGGAGAGATTTGTCTAGGTCCTGGCGGGCCCGATCTGAAGAGACTTGATCCAAATGATCTCCCTCAGATCATTTGGCCTCTTCAGCAGGGCTTTCTCGACCCCTGGCCTTGCACTGCAGCGGGAGGGGTTGATGCATACGTCCTTCACTCTTGGACCCACTGACTCTCATATTCCTACCCACCCCTCGTACGTTCTTCCTTCCAGAACTTCCTCGCCATCCTTTATTTCAAAGACTCTCCACATGGCATCCCCAAAGATGACACAGGCCCTAATGGAAATTATTTTCATCCTGGCCTCCTGTGTGAAGCTATTGTAAAAAAAAAATTTAAAAAAAAAACAAAAAAGAATTAAGTCAAGGCATAAATTTTTTGGTGTTTTCTCAGTGTTAATGATTTTTGTCAGTCTTTACTCCAATAATTATATATTTTATAATTTAATCAGACTCATTTTTTTAGACTTTACCCTTAGACTCTTTGTATTTATGCATAATACCTTTATTGTAAGCTTTATTGATGAATTAAGAATGAGTTCTGTATTCCATAAATATTTGAAAATTTTCCTTAGCTAAATTTTGGGTAGAGAACTGGGTGCGTGAAGGGTTATAGATTGTAGGCAGTTAAGGGAGGGTGGGGGAAGTCAAGATCAGTTAGTGGTAGTAAAGGGCTAAAAGCTCGGGGTTATTGGTACAGCTCAGTAGTTGACAACCCTGTATGGACCACATATATTTAAGCTTTTAATATTTTTCCCAAAATATATTTCTTTTGATCAAAAGTTTTGTCATTATCTATGGATACGCGCCATAAAATATATTTAAATACATTTGGGCATTAATCTCATTTAAATTAATAATTTATGCTATGGGACCATGGGGGCGCCATCTGTGGTGGTTGTATTATATTGAATTTCCCTATGTGACATTGAAATTCAGTGAATTCAGGCATTTTCTGACCTCTGTGGGGCAATCAACTACTTCCGACGTGAGTGTTGGTTAAAGCCAATAGATGTCAGTCCTAATCAAATAATTAACCCATAATTAAATTATTGTTGTGAGATTTTGGCACGTACTATTAATTTGGAAACTAATATTCGTCGTGTGATAAACACCTGTTGAGATTGTGCACTACCGCCTTGGCAAAATCAATATTTGAAGGAAACTAGTTGCGTTTGTGCTGGACATCGCGTGGAGAGCTGCATTCTCAGAGTGAGTTTTTATTTTGTTTTCACTGAGGATTTTGGGATTGCTGTATAATCTGTTTTGTGTCACATAGGGAAGAGTTCATCTTTCATTAATTACATAGGGTAGTATTCCCTAGTGTCTGGGGCTATTTAAATGCCCCTACAATCTACTTTTTGTATATCTACGGATAATTTTTAAAAACCAGTGAAATCGTTGGTATAACTTTTTCATTGTCTAATTAAAAATGTTTTTAACATTTTCTTATTTGCACCCAGTTGACAACATACCTTTAATGGCTCCAACTGTTATACGAGTATTCCCCTCTTCTAGACATGATACGATTATTCTACACTTAATCCAACTTATAAAATTAAATTCCTTGGTATATACATAGATTAATATTTTAAATGGAAAACACACATTTATGAACTTGTTAAAAGAATTGGGTAATGTATTTATACATTTATAAGTCTTCGAAATATTCTTAGATTAGAAAATCTAAAAAGAGTGTCATAGTAAATTATTCAATCTATATTACAATACGGTATTAAAGGCTGGGGAAGAACATAAGATGTTATTTTAAATCCACTCCCAATAGTTCAAAGATTGATATTTAAGGTTATCTTCAAAAATACATCATCATTATCTACCGAACAAACCTTTTTAATATTCAATGGACGTACAATAGACAAAATATATTTTAAAAAATCTACTAGTATTACAAACTTTCAAAGAATTTACGGCAAAATAATTTGCAATTCAATTTATCAGAATAATATAAAAATCCCTAAATTTAATACCAAGCACATTCAAAATACATATCTCTATCAAGGTATAAATTATTTCAAAAACATCCCATCAAACCTCAAAAATTATCGAAAATAATCATGAAATTCAGCAATTGAAAAAATACTTTCTACTATCTATAAGAAATCATATCTATTTATTATTTCTTTTAAATCTTGAAATCTATTATTGCTAAATCTGGATTTTTTCTTTCTTATCTTTTCGTTATTATTTGTAATGTTTTATTATTTACTTAATTACATGATTTCATATAATTGAGCATAAATTCCCTCCTAAAACACAAGAGTTTTGCATATTTATGGCGAGGAAAGGCTATTTTTGTATTCCTTTATAACCCTTTATAACAGCATATAAAAATGGTTAAATAATAATAATAATATTTGGATGATTTATAAAGCGCCGTTTTTGTGAAAAATCGCCTCAAGGGCGCTGTATAAACTTATAATATATTTCTAAGATCTTGAAAACTACAAACTAGACAAACAATTAAAAACAACTTATGGTTAAAAATTGCATCCACCGGTTCATTGATTACCAATACGAAAATACGAGTATATGTACAATGTTTTGACCAATGAATGCGTACTTATTCTAAAAAACATACATATAAAATATTAATTATAAATAAAAAGAGTAAAATGTCTCTCAGTGTAACTCTGGTTCGATGAACTCGGATTTGCTTTGAATTTAAGAGTCATAAATTAGTACAATTTCGTGAATATTTTGTTTGATCATTTCTGCAGCAATTTTCCTTGTTTTGATATTGTGTTCTTTACATAAACGTTCCGTTTAACAAATTCCAAAATTCTAATATCCGGTATTGTAATTTTTAAAAATCGAAACTAATCTGTCAAGAATTCAGCGAGTTTTTGCAGGTATGCTTAGTTTAATTATGTTTATATGCAAAATGTCATTGTTAAATATTCTTTGTCATTGAAAAATTTCTTAAAAAAAGTGTTGTTTACAGGAGATCGAGCACTGTTACTACCACGGCACGGTGAAGGACTATCCAGGGGCCAGTGCCGCCTTCCACACGTGCAACGGCGTGTCGGGTGTCATCCACGTGGGCAACGAAACCTTCGTCATACATCCCTTCTACGGCGGGGATCTCTCGGTCAGTATTACCCCAACTATTACTATAACACTCTATACTCATATAGTAATTCATAATTAAATTTCCAACTTCTACAAACATGCTTCTAAATATTATAAATACACATCTACACAGGTTTTATCAGCTATGTAAGGTTTTTATTGACCACCGATTTCTGTGCATATTATTTGGAGTTAAAAACATAGATGTCATTTTGCTATCACATGATACATTTTTTAAAATTAAAAACATTTTTTTCCATCACACGTCGCCCCCGGGTGGTTGTGTATTGTGTACAGTCTAGCGGGTCACGTGATACGCACTCCATCTCGTTCCAACAGCCGTGCTTTAACAAATCAGTTGCGACATTTGTTACATTTTTGGATTGTTTTTAATTGAAAAAAAGTATTTGGCAGCAAAATTGCATCTGCATTTATTACTTCAAATATTCTCTGGGATCGCTAGTTAAAATCCTTCAAGTGCGTGCTGTTACACCCTATATATATTATGCAGGGTTTTAAGGGACATGACTTACTTTAACCGATGATTTATAATATTATTTGGAGTCATTGAAGCAAAGAAATTTTGGTATCCAATGATTTATTTTTTTTCCAAAAATATGTTTTTCCTAATCAAAGAAGAAAAAATATTCCGCACGTAGTCATTGAGTAACCAGTGACTACGTGCGGAACCCCTCACAACAAACTGTCCAATACCTTAAGATTTTTTATGTTTTTTCTTGAAAAAAAAAATGTCACCGGAGACCGAAGTTTCATTAACATTTTTTACTCCACATAATATCAACAATCACTGGTTAAAGTAAGTCCAGTATGTCTCTTAACACCCTGTATATACAAAGAAGAACAGTGTAACTTTACTTTTTATCCAAATCCACAGTTTTATTCCGAGATTATTGAAATTTTGTACATAACCTTCAAAATAAGAGAAAAATTACCGTCTACACCTGATTTCTAAACATGTTGTATGTACCAGAAAACGGTGAGATTTTCAGCTATTAATAATATAAAAATATATGATGATTCAACTAACATTGGACAGTACGAGATTATAGATTTTAAAACAAATTAAGCTCCATCGCGGATTATTTTATCAAGAAACTAGCTGAAGTACTTGAACTTTTCTCTACTTTAAGGGGGCGAAAAAGAGGATGAGGTGGTTTTTCAAATCATCAATCGGAATATAACTGTAGATTCGTAAAAAAACATAGTCGCAGACATCGTCTTTATATATTATATGTAATATGTACGTACTTGACAGTTTGTTCATATAAATTAACTGTTATTGGTGAATATATTTATTTATTTACTCGTTCATACGGCCATGGGTCTTTTACATTGGGTACATAAGGTTACATTTTTTTACACAGGTGTTAGTAACAAAAAAAAGTATCAAAATATAATTTCTTACATTACAGTACATTACAATTGGAAGAAATTTGAAAGAAAAAAAATAATTATAATAAACTGAAATTATCTGAAATAATGTGTTGACAAAAAAAATTATACAAGTATATTTTAAACATCGAAATTGTTACATTAAAAAATATCCAAATCATTTGTTTATTCGTTTGCTAAACTATTTAAGCGATTCTAGCAATGGTCCTGTTGAACGAAATATCGGAAACACTAGATATATATATAATATATAACTCTTCTTTAGATAGCCTTAAGATTTTTTTGTATAATAATCATCTTCCTAGGTGTTAAGACTGTCAAAATGAGAAAATTGTACAATAATTGGATAATAATCTGTTGTACAATTATTTAAATTTACAATTTGGGAGGCGGGAATGGGTACCGCCGCCCCGGGAACCTTTATTTGATAACCAACACCTCTGCCATAGGTCACCCCAAGTGGTTCGCTACGTTTGGTGATTTAGCATAGGTGCCCGGGTTCATGGGGTGAGGTTTGTCTAGGTCTTGGAGGCGGATGACCAGGACATACTGAACCCCAGATTCCTACCCATCCCTTAAACCCTTTTCCTTCCCAGAACTCTCCTCTCCTTCCTTTCCTTAAAAAAAACCCTCCACACAGCATCCCCAAAGATGACATAGGTTCTGAGGGAAATTATTTTCCTCAGGGCCTCCTGTGTGGAGCTCACGTAAAAAAAAAAAAAAAATAAAAAAATAATAATAATTAAATAAAAAAATAAGTTGGTTTGCTAAAAAAATTGTTTGTGAATGGTGACTTTGAAAACGGTCCTTATGCCTGATGATTCGACTGCACTCTTAACTTAGATAGGTAGATACCCTTAAATTGACTATTCTACAATTAAAAAAAAAAAGAAACATAGGTTGTTTATCCATCACCGATCCCCAAGTGAATTAATTTTTAAGGTACTTAATAAAAAAGTGTAGTTAATTTGTTCTTAAGGGATATTTAACTAATAAATCGTAGAAACTTTCGCTGAAATCATTTGACATTTTTAATATAAATTTTATGATGAGGTGACTAAATGGCGGAATTTTACTAAATATAGGTAGGTACGTACATAACTTGATGGTGCATAACTTAAAATTTTCAAGCTTTTTCCTTCCCAGTAGGTGCTTCTTCTCCTTCCTTTCCTAAAAAGACCCTCCACATAGCGTCCCCAAAGATGACATGGGCCCTGACTTAAGTTGAGTATAATTAAAGTTGAATGTAATCAGCTGGCTAATGGGCCAAAATATCAAATGAATTATTATATTGCGCTTTCAATTAATTTACACGAACCATTAATAACAATATAAAATAAACAGGCAAATTAGAATATTGCCGAGATGTTCTATAATAATAATTTCATCCAGCTACCAGCAGAGCTCCCTTGCATCTTCTCCTCGGTATTATGATTGAAGTAGAAAATTTAAATTTACGAGAATCTTCGAAGATATTATTTCTCTCACTACTCCCAGAGGCCATCTTCCTACTTTAGACTACAGAGTGGAAAAATGAATATCTTTCCATACTAACTGTATCACAATATTGAATTAAAAATTTCTCCGTACTGCTTTCTCGAATTTTCTAGCAAGGGGATGAATAAACAAATTAGCTTGGAATTAGATTTTCTCTCCTCGTAAACATGAACTTCTAGGAACGATTATTCAAAGTGCGTAGATCTGCTGTGATGCTAATTATTGTCGAAAGCAGTTATTGCACCAGCACGAGGCATCTTTGATTGCAATTAGTACTTGAATTGGATTTGTGAAGCTGTGAGTATTTACAAAATATTTATTTTTATATTTTTGAATGTAGCTATTACTTTGTGGTTATCCATTATAATAAAATGAAACAATGCAACTTTGTATAAACCACTTATAAAATGTGCAAATCCGACCGGTTTCGGAACAAACGTTCCTTCGTCAGGGAATTCATTCCCTGACGAAGGAACGTTTGTTCCGAAACCGGTCGGATTTGCACATTTTATAAGTGGTTTATACAAAGTTGCATTGTTTCATTTTATTTATTTTTATTTTTAACTTTATGAGTAAAACCTCAAATTGTAATATTTAATTAAATGACGACAATATTAGCAAAAATTATCGAAAATCTGGAGACAGACAAATCAGAAAAAAAATTGGCACCTCTGGGACTCGAACCCAGGACCTTCTTCTTACATGGCAACATCTCTACCAACTGAGCTAAGGTGTCTATATCCAATTCGGTCACTTTTAACTGCCAAGTAAGCAGAAGGTCCTTACTTGGCAACAAGTTCGAATCCCAGCGGTGCCAATATCTTTTTCTGATTTTCTGTCTCCAGATTTTCGATTGAGTTTCGCTAATATTGTCTTCAAAAACAAATATTGTCAATTTTCTTAAGAATATAATTATATTTTTTCTTGATAACTTAGAGAGACCTCCGAAATTTACCTTTTGAATGAACCATTATGAAGGTTGGATTGTTTCAAAAAATTTAAACGATTCATCAAATATTTGAAGTTCATCCAAATTTTTCACGCTGTGTGAAAGTTCTGTTCAAGTTCTGTGATTATTTCAGTTTTAAGAAGCAACTGGTCTGTAGTGAGTCAGCAGTCAGTTTTCAATGCTGCAGCAAGACTGATAACCGGCGTTTCCAAATATTCTCATATTTCCCAACATCTGCGGAACCTTCATTGGCTTAAGTGTCCTGAGAGAATCCAATTCAAACTCTGCTGGATGGTTTTTAAGGCAACACACGACATGGCGCCACACTACGTGTCAGAACTGTGCATTCCAAATGATGTCAACCTTAGGCAAGCAACCCTTCGATCAGCATTTTCAACAGCCGTAGGTAGACTCTCAGTACCTATGCGCAATCCCAATACCAATTTCGGAGACCGGGCTTTTGCTGTGGCAGGCCCAACAGCACGGAACAAACTCCCTTCACATTTGCGAAAGATCGACAGCACATCTGAGTTCAGAGCAAAGCTCAAAACTCATCTTTTCGCATTATCATATCCAGAAAAATAACTGCATATTTTCAGTAATATTTCATTACTCGGTCCATGGGATTTTTTTTTTCTGACAGCAAGGGCAGTAATCATAACAATAGGTGTTTATAAATGTAAATAAGTATGTTAATAACTAATTGTTAGACTGTTGCAAGTCGTGATACGATTAGAGCAGTAACAATACTGCTCTGTTCGTATTATGTCTTCCAAGTTCAAACTTGGTTATAAAAATAGGTACCTATAGTTTTAGTGATATAAGTCTTAGTTGTAAGTCATTAGTATCAATCTTAGTTGTAAACTACTTGTAGTATATATGTAAGTATAGATTAAATGTATAAATGAATGTTTAAAGCGCCCTTGAGGTGATTTTCTCACGAAAATGGCGCTATAGAAGTCATCCAATTATTATTATTATTATTATTATAATAGAACTTACACAGAATGTGAAAAATTACTTCAAATATTTGATGAATTGTTATCTTTTTAAACAACCTGTCCTAAGCGTTATCTGTTATAAAGACAAATAAAAGAAATAAAAACATGGAATGAAGTAAAAACTGAAGTAAATAAAAACTAATTAAATAATTTAAAAACCAATTACTATTATTTTTTTTTTAATATCAATACATCAATAGAGTTTCAGCTGCTCCCGTCTAGAGCCAGTGAGTCTATTGTATCCCCATTATTGGGGTATGTTGTGAGGCTGAAGGTAGTGGGGAAGAGAAGGAGATAGGGAAAAGGAAGTACTTGCCTGATTCATATAACCATCGGTTCCATTATTTTAAATTTCGAAGCAGATTTGAGTTCATAATGTAGGAATATTTCACATCACAGATAATCGAAATTGAGGAGCGTTTTCACAAAAACCTTTTTTTTCATGAGAATAAAGTATTTTTTCGTGTTTTAATAATTCTTAAAAAAGCCATTGTTACTTAGAAAAAAGTCGAAAATTGCACATTTTACAAAAAGAGAAACATCTACAAATTTGAAAATACAATATTGTCGCACAGCGAAATATCCCCCACATTTTAGTTTAAAGAGATTTTCAAAAATATAAATAAGAACGTATGTTTGCTTTATCATTCCAAGTACTTATCACACCTAAAAATTTTATTATAAATATTCACAAACAAAATTTTTAAACATAACACCGACCTGTGTCAATACATGCATAAATAAAAAATGTGATAGGAAATTAGAAATAAAGATTTCTTTTTTTATATATAACTAAGGGGCTACTCAGATACATTGAAACAAGAAAAAAATGGGTCTTTTATATTATTCGCCTACCTAGTTATTTCTCTTTTATATATGAGAAGAATATATATTTTAGATATGAGAAGAATACTTCACTTTGTTAATATTTTCATTTTCTTTTACCTTCACATAAAGCAGGTAAATATAATTGAATCTTAAAAATATATAGAGAACAATAATAATAATAACCGTTTGGGTAGATATTTCTCCTTGCGAAAACGATCCTTAATAAGGACGGTTAAAAATAATATATCTTTAGTCTGACCAGGACTGGCACTCTACCAATTGAGCTACTGTAACCTAACCACATTCCGTCAATTTTATCAATTTCATACTTCCATTTTTGAATTAATATCTTCAATTATTAACTATTTCCCATGCTTTTTTGGAATATTATAATAATTTGTATATTCTTGCTTTGTTATATTTTCCTATCAATCTTTTTCCAATAGATTTTTTAATTATTAATCTTTGGTAAATCAACGAATTGATAATCTGTACCTGCATTAAATGATATTATTGTGTTGGAATAAATGTATTATTATCAATAATGTATTATCTTAATATATAAAAAAGAATGCTCCTTTGTTTGTCCCTTATGCGGTTCTAAACTATTCAACCGATTGCGAAAAAACTTTGGTGATTTGTTGCACGCATGCCCGCGAAGTTTTCTATATATGTGTATTTCTGAAAATAGGTACAGATTATCAATTGAATATTGTGATTTTTTTTAAATATTTACATTATGCCATAAGTACAAAATTGCCTCCAGCGAACACCCCTTTCTTCGTTCTCCTCCCCCCTCTTGGTTCCCCTTCCCCTTCTTCCTTCACATTTTTCAAAACAACTCGCCCTTCACTTGTTGTAATTTTTTGTACAAATTTCATAAAGCCAGAGCTCTCCGTTACTTTTAGAAAGCTTCAATGTTTCAAATCATCAAAGTTTCACTGCAATAGGTTCAATAGTTTAGGAATGCATAAGGGACAAACAAAGAAACATTTTTATATATGATAATAATAGGTACATTATTATTAAGAATAACACATTATTAATAATAATGTGTTAATCCAACATAATAATATCATTTTGATTTGTTTGATACGGATTATCATGTTTATTTTTTAAAAATATTTTACACATTATTGTGTATTTTTCGTGTTTTAAAAATAATTTATCTTTTACTCTATATCTTCTTTTGTTCTACACTTGTCATGATAATATCATTGTTTTCCGTTTGAAAATCGAATGAAGGACGCGATGTAATTAATTGAAATTGTGATAATATTTATACAATCTTTCAGGTAAATCATTAATTACCTTTATCAAGAGACGCATTATCTATCTATTTATATGTATTGACATTTATAAAATTTTTTTGAACTTATAATTTAGTGTCTACTACCTACCCGACAAAAGTGCACGCTAAAAAACGCTCCGAACAAATAGTAAAAAATATGGCTTAAATCCTGTGTAAACAAAGTAAAAGTTTATCGGTGTTCTACCGTCGATGATCATAGTGAAACGTCTTATTTACTGAACAATATCTTCAATTAATTAAGTGATAAAAATAAAAATAAATTGAAGTGACGTGACATTTCAACATAATTTCTAAAGCTAAATTTACTACCTACCTAACCATCGTGGACGCTAAACAATCGCTGCCTAACCTAACCTAACCTAACCTGCCTAACCTGCCTAACTTAACCTAACCTAACCTAACCTTACCTTACCTAACCTAACCTAACCTCACCTAAACTAACCTAACCTAACCTAATATAACATAACGTAACATTACAAAGCGAACGTGCACGTTAAACAATCGCTACGAACAAAAAAAAATATAGCTTAAAACCTGTTTAAACAAAGTAAAGATATATCTGTGTACAATATAATGTGGACAATTACAGTGAAACATCATATTTACTAAATAATACCTTCAATTAATTAAGTGATAAAAATAACAAAGTTTAAAATGAAGTGACATTTCAACATTACTGCTAATGCTAAATTTACGATCTACCCAACCAATAAAATAATAATAATTTACCTTACCTAAATAGATGAAAACTATCTACCTAACCAATAAAATAATAATAATCTACTTACCTAAATAGATGAAAACTATCTACCTAACTAATAAAATAATAATAATCTACACAACCTAAATATATGATTACAAAGAGAAAAACTAAAAACAAAGATGTATCAATAAACATTAAACAATTAAAGAAGATATTAAAGAAATAAAACTACAAATCAATAAAATGGAACAAATTCACAAACAAATGCTCCATTTAAAGAAAATGATAATAAATCAAAAATGTTTAACAGCATAATGAAAACACTCAAATATGATACAGATTAAAAGATACAAATATCTACAGAATCAAAAAAAAACACAAAGGTTGTTATGTGATTCACTCTTGGATGAGATAATGAGTGACGCCGTGCTCCTAGTACTGATGAGCATCATTCTCGAGCAAAGCAGGACTATAAACGAGTTGTTAGTTCGTAAAAAGTCCGAGGAAGCGGTATTGAATCGGAGGATAACAAATATAAGCGAAGACAGAAATGTCCTACCTACGTCTTCCGCCACTGCCCAGTGCTGGACTTACATAGCGGCCCCTTACGCCGCTCACGCTAACCCATCTTCAGTTATACAAACCAAAGAAAAAATGCATACTAGAGCGACCACCAAGGCAAAATATAACGAGGCGAGATCCCCAAAACACAGGCGGCGGAGTCACACGTTCCAATTTCCCAGCCCGAATCGAAAACCGTTCCAAATAAGGAAGAATGGATAAACGTCAAACGCAGACAACGGACAGCTAATAAATTGATTTTTGTGAACTCCGATAAGTCCTTGAATGTCAAAGTATTTCCAAGGATAAGGAGTGTTGACTATCTGTTGAGGTTATTTAACTCTATATATGATACAGGAAATATACCCCAAGATCACCTTCGTGACATTGCCTGAAAAGTAATGCCCTAAAAAGTGCAGTGACTATCGATTAATAAGTCTGATAAGTCATATCCATAAATTATTTCTTAAAATAATACATGCCAGGGATACGCAATAAGTGCGAGCAGGACTAGGATAACACTCAGTTTGGTTTCAGAAACGCGTTTGGCACGTGTGAAGCATTATTGTATGTCGATGTACTATTTAAAAGTGTCATGTCCAAATAAAGAAAGACTTTGCATGTTTTATTGACTACGAAAAGGCATTTGACAGGGTTAAACATGCTGACCTAATGAAAATGCTTGCGGATTGTAACGTTGACACCAAATACCAGAATTTCATTAAAAAACCTGTATTGGTTCCAAACATCAGAAATAAGACATGGGAATGAGAGATCTAATGCTATCGCCATTCAGCGTGGAGTACGACAAGACTTTATCCTGTCGCCACTATTATTTAATCTCTATTCCAACTATGTCTTTAAAAGAGCCCTAAATAATACCTAGAAAGGTCTGAAGATCAACGGAGTTGTCATTAATAACACAAGATACGCAGATGATACTGTATTATTATCTGACCGTATCGATGACCTCCAAGACCTATTAAATCTTGTTAATAATGCTGGTGAGCAACTGGGCCTAACAATCAATCTCAATAAAACTAATAGGACGACTAGATCACTCTGGATCAGTGATACAGTTAAATGGTTGCAATGTCGAAAAGGTGGAAAGATTTAGATACCTCGGCAGTATTCTCAAGGAGACTCTTGATCCAAATATAGAGGTTAGGTGCAGAATTGAAGTAGCAAGGACTGCATTCAGCAAAATGAAATCCCTCTTCTGAAATGACAATATCAATTTAAAACTAAGGCAGAGAATGTTATAATGTTATGTGTGGTCGGTCTTGCTGTATGGATGTGAGACATGGGCTATGAAAGTAAATACCACGAACAGGTTAGAGGCATTTGAAATGTGGCTTTTCCGGAGAATGCTCAAGGTTCCATGGACCGATATGATCACCAACACAGAAATTCTCAGGCGGGCTAGATCAGATAGAGAACTGCTTACATTAATAAAAGTCAGGAAAATTTCATATCTGTATCACATACTTCGAGGGTAGAAGTATCACTTGCTCCCATTAATATTGAAAGGCAAGATAGAGGGTCGCCGAGGATAGGAGACAAATCTGGTCGTCTGGTAGGAGACAAATGTCATGGCTGCGAAATGTACGAGAGTGGACCGGCATTAGAAGTAAGGAGAAGCTATTCCGGGTAGCTCAAGACAGAGAAACATTTTCCAAAGTGATGGCCAACGTCACGAGGACCTGATAGGGCACACCAAGGAGAAGAAAAGGGAATATCGTTGAATCTAGGATACTAAAGGACACCACAATAGAAGATATTTGGGCGCATCTGGAGAAGAACAAAATGTGAAATTCAGGAATTCATCGCAAACTTCCAACAATATGCAGCATTCCATATAGGAGTAAAGGAGGATTTAGACGACAAACTTCTTCAAGGAGATTTATGGTCCCGACGAGTACCAATAAGACATTATGGATATTAAAAATCCAGTTGATAATAATCAAAACCACAAAAATGCCGCCACGAAATTACCAGAGAACCGGCTAAAGGCGAATTCTTTCCCTTGCACAATTTATTCCTAAAATGTGTGGAGATTTCCTACAAAGCGTGACTGTACGGGATAACGACCTTACTATCAGAGTCATGGCTTAATGACAGCATTCACAATTGTCAACGCTTCGATCAACGGTACGACGTCTTCAGAAAGGACAAAACCTAGGGACATTCAAATGGAGGAGGAGTACAGCTAGCCGCGAGTCGTGACCGCGCCACCCAAACCCAGTGGATCACCCATCTGGAAAGCGAAAACGAGAACATGTGAATAAAGACAAGCTTAAATGATTTTGGTGTTATTTACAAATGTGTTGTGTAAATTTCAGCGGCGTCGCCAAAAAAATATACCGATTTTTTTGATAAGGTTACGGAAAACTTCAATTTTTTAATTAATAAAAAAATTGTTATAATAGGCGACTTCAATCTAAATTTGAGTAACAAAGGTACCCATGAATCATGAATCTTTTTCAAACGGAGCAGAGCAGCTTTAACAGAAATGTGAAGGGAAGCACATATTGCTGTATATGATAACCAGCAACTTCAATTTAAAAGTATGTAAATCTTGATATTCACTAGTTATAGAAGACGCCTATCATACATAGTTATGTATTTACTTAAATTTATTTTTACAATTTATATCTTTGTAATAATTTTTTAAATGTATTGTACTTATATAAAATTATTGGGAAAATAAAGGGAAAAATAAAGGGAAAAAAAACCAACGAAAACGGAAACAGTTTCAAAGCCGAACCCATCGCTTGAAATTTTGGTCGTTTTGGTGACCATATCTGAATAGTCATACCTTCAATTTCACAATATAACCTAATCGGGATGCCATAGCCACACTGGCCTCAGACGGTTGGAAGCAGGTGGGACTCTTTTGCGAAACTATCATAAAAATATTGTTAGATAAATGTATCTGTGTTTCTCGGTGACCGGACAACTCAGAATGAAATCAACTCAGAAGCACCTCAGAAAGGTTAGTAAGAGTGATGATTAAAAAAATATTAAAAAATGGTTAACTAGGTTAAGTTAGGTTAAGTTTACCGGGTAATTGAAAATTATTTTTTAATAGCTTTTAATGACCTTTCTGATGTGTTTATGAGTAAGTTTCATTCTGAGTTTTCATGGAATCGTGTTTCTCTTACCAAAACATGGATTTTATTATATAAATTTCTCTTTAAAAATATCTACATTTCATGTCGTTCTCTTCGTGTAACAAACACATCGTTAGTTGAAATCAAATGTCCAATCGAGATCATAACTTTGAAAAAAGTATTTTTGAAAAATTATGTACTAAACATTTCGTAATAAATAAAATTAAATAATGTCAATGCCCACCTACGAAAAAATCACCATAAAAAAGCTTTTTCACTGTTAGCGTTTAACCCTTTTGATCACGAATTTTTTACGGGGTCTGGTATATAAAATACTACAATTTATGTAGCTATGGCAGATTTACGTACAAAGTGTAAATGTTTCGGAACCCGGTGTGTTTTCGATCGATTTTCTACGTGACCCGTCCATAAACCCATGCTGCACGTTACAGATCAAAGGTTCCAAACGAAAAGCAGGTGAGGCAAACCAACAAATGATGTTAATATTTAAAACTTTTTTTTGGTTTTTAAATGCAGTCAATTTTGGTTATGAGAAAATAATTTATCTAATCGAAATTAGATTTTTCAAATAATACCAAAATTACAATCAACACTACATCGAACGTGTTATGCAGACTAGATGAAAAATGGCATTTGATAACAACAATAATGTCCCCAAATTTATTTACGACAGTGTGGTTTAATGTGGATAAAATGTGTTCAATGCGATGGACAAATCCCAATCTTTAACGCCTCCCAATCTTGAACTTCTTGCTCCGCTCTTCTTAGCCCGGAGCAAGATGACCCGGAGCCTCGTATCTCTCTGTTCTGATGATGACGCAATGCCTTTCAACTGATAACGCCGTTGAGAGACGCTTGCCATGCACACCAAGCACCCCCAATAAAATGCAGACCTGTTAGCGACCCTGAGTCCTGCGCTACCTTGTGAGTTGTTGCGATCATCCCTGCCTTAGATGCTGGTGCCGGAAATATTGCAACCCACCGCCACGTAATGAGAAACTAGCCACTCTACTAGTGAGTTGCGTCGCCCGCCCCGGTCTTGGTTGCTGGTGCCGGATATGAAGCAACCCATCGCCGCGCAGTAACAAGCCAGTCTCCTTGTGAGTTGCTGCGACCGCCATGGCTTTGGATGCTGGTGCTGGATATGTTGCAACCCACGGCCAAGCAATGACAAGCTAATCTACTTGTGAGTTGCTTCAACTGCTTTGGCCTTGAATGCTAGTGCCGGATATATAGCAACCCTCCGCCACGCAACGACAAACCAGTCTACTTGTCAGTTGCTGCGACCATCCCGGCCTTGGATGCTGGTGCCGGATATGTAGCACCCACCGCCACGCAATGACAAGTCAGTCTACTTAAAGTTTGCTGGCGATCGTCCCGGTCACCATGATACTCGCCTAATATGGACGTTTCGATAACCGGATGCTCTCTCCTTTCAATTCTTATATGCATGCTACAGTATCCCTGCTGCGCACTACCTGGATCTTCAACGGTTGTCAAAGCGAAAAAACATCTTTATCAAGATATTGCAATACTCCGGCGTCTCTGGGTGGTGGCGCTTATTATTTGCAGTTTTTGTGCAGGCCTACAGGTCTTGTACAGATTCTCAAAATAAAAACTGAGTTTTTAGGAATGAAACAATTTTGTGCATTCCACTTCTTCGACTACCCGATGTTTTGGAAAATTTTGAATTACACATTCAAATTTGCCCGATGGTGGACACTGCAAGGACTTCCAAATTGTTGACATAATAAGAAGGGATGAAGCTTTCGTGTACGACTCACACCAAACAAATGAAAAAAAAACGTGGAAAATTTGTGTTGAGGTATTTTTATAAACTATTTGTATTGCATGTTGTGTACAAGATTAATATTCGACCATCAAGAATCATTGTAATGAAAGTCTACACGTATAGATTATAGTACCAGGGCGCAGATGTGTCCCATTGTGTTTATTAATAATCCCTAAGTCCCGGCATAAACAGATCTCTCGTTCATCTAATGCGATATGATTAATGCTTTATCACGGATATCTGGAAAATATCTATGGGATTCCGGGAAACTTCTTAACAAAGTACGGGATTAGATAGCATAAGACATTAAAACAATATGTATTTTGCGAGATTGAGTTGAATGATGATTGAAAACATTAGAATTTGGGTTAGGTAATTGAAAAGTCAATGGTTTGGAAAGGTGAGTAATGTATGAAGAAAGACACATCAGGGGAGTATAATTATTATGATGAAACATAGAACTTTAATGAAATAACATGAGTACCGTATCATGGCACTTATTTACAAAAAAAAAAATATATATTCTCTGTCGATTGTCTCGTAGAAATAGAATTCGATTGTGTTGGACACAGTGATCATTCCATTGGTTTATTTAGAACTGGTTGTCTTACAACATTTGGGCAATTCGTCAATTTTCCAAGTTAATATTCAAATTCTGTGAAAGTCCTATTCAAGTTCGACGTTCGTAATAGTTATTATCCAAGTACTGTGAAACCGAGGGTCCATGATGAAAAAATAACATAATGAACTTTCGAATGGGTATATTGAATTTGAAACTTGACGAATTGTTCAAATTATGTGAACCAACCTTTTCTTTCTATATCTCCGTAGGAAGAAGTTACTTTGTGTTGTGACATAAATATAAATAAAAGAACAACTTTGTAAACGTCACTTTAATTTTGAATACTATTGCCAACAAGATTCGCAGCTTCACCGAGGAAGTAGTTATGATAGGTACTTTACTAAAATCTATGATATAGCGGTTATTATTTGAAATTTTCATGGCAAAGTATTATCGTGATTTATTTTTAGGGTATAAAGCCGTGTTGTGCTACCTCCTTCTTTAGCCAACGTTTCGGACAGTATTGCAGTAGACATGTGATGGACACTGCAATGCAGGTTAAAGAGAAGGTAGCGCGACACGCCATAATACCCCAAAAATAAATAACGATTATGCTGTAATGGGTAACCTGTTATATTACGCATAAAAATGAGATATTTATTGAGGCTAGACAATTTAGAGGCATTAGAGATATGGAGATGGAGATTTTAAGGAATGCCAGATAAACTAACAGCAAAGTCATTAACAACCAATCCAAATAAACTCTAAATAAACTCCGATACTAAAGTTTTTCCTTATTGATGTTACTTTCCTCAAGGTTTCCGGTACTTATATTAAAAAGCTTTTATTAAAAAATACATACACCCAAAAATTTAAGTGCTGTTTGCAAAGTAATTGATATATTTTTGTTTTTTTTTTAATGTTCCAGAAAAAGTCAATATTTTTGGGTTACGGTGAAACATAAAAATGCATGGCATTGGACCCTTCGACGTATCACACTGTAATAGACCCTTCAAATGTTTGAATCTTGTTTTAAAATCTCAGAAAAAACTACAAAATGCAATACAAGGCGTACAATAAATAATTTCCAATTGAGATTTTAATTTAGATTCCACTGGTATTTCCGGAGCCGGCAGAATTTACGATTCTCGCAATCCAATAATACAAGGTGGCGCAAAAGTTGAAAGTGCCATAATTTTTGCAAATGGCATCAAATATCATTATTCTTTTACATTTATATTGTAGACAGATAGAGAATTAGTTGACAATAGGCCATGGAGCTATACACACCTAAAGAACGCGGAATCTAACGTTATTAATACCCTAGCGACTGTTCGGTTGACATTGCTGATTCCGAGTATAACTCTGATTCCGCGCTATATGAAACCATCTGTGAATGTAAAGTTTATAATACAACCGAATTAAAGCAAGTAGCTAATACTGCCAAAAGATGGCGCCACTTACGTTAACTTTAGGGCTTTAACTTTAGGGCGCACAGTTTACACCCGCGCTGTGCAAGCGGGTTCCCCACAGAGCATCGGACCATCCCTTGAAACAGTTAGCATGAGGATGAGGAACGTCGGCTGACAGGCGTAAGAACTCTTTGATTTGCTTTTTCATTAACCCCTCCAGTCTGGATATGGATGATAGTTTGTGACTAAGCTACTGTCATGCCGCCCGTCGCCCGCGGGTTTTTAACTGCTAGTTATTGTTAATGTCGTATGATCTCCCATTTTGGCGATTTGAATTGGCCGACCAGATCGCCAGATCTGACGGCGCCAGTCTTCTTCCTTTGGGGTTTTAATTTCTCGTTTACCACAAAAAACCACAAACCTTGCAAGTCTTGAAAGCCAACATTGAAGAAGAATTTACCAATTTGGAGGTAGATGTTGTGCGAGCAACAATTCAATATGCCGTAAAATGAGCACCAATATCATTTTTTTAACTTAATGTCATCAGTTTTACACCTTTTCCGTGAAAACAGAGCCCTTTTTTATTTAATTTCTAATGCAATGGCAGCCAATTCCTGTGGCATTACTTTTGCCCCACCTTGTAAAAGAGATATCTGACGTATTCTTTAAATTTGCATATTTACTAACAAACTTGGGCTACAATAATATTTTAACGAGTTTTTGGAAGTTATTGTTCAGAAACAAATATCTCAAATTTCATCTGGTAATATTGGCCATTAAAATAAGGAAATTCACCTTTTCTGCTCTTCTTCAAATATAAACAAAGGGTAAGTAAGAGCAAACAGACCCTGTTTAATCCATTTTATGTTATTTCGTTTGTTTTTGTAAAACATTGAAACAACAAAATATTTTCGAGCCTTCCATTTCTCTGAATTGATTGTTTATTGTTTGCCGTTTAAATTTTGATAATAAATACAGTTTTCATTATTTTGTAATTAATTTTACAGTAAAAATGTAAAGAGGGTACGCCATTTAATGTTACTGAAGAATTTCAACATTTTTTAAAGATAGCATCACAAAATATTTTAATAAATTGAGAAGAAGAATTTAGCAATATATTCTTAATACGGTTACAAAAATTTTCACGTATTCCATCTTCCAAAGTGTAGGAGACCACAGCATAAGTTTTGAGGTTAAGGAAACAGTAGTTAGGCCTGGCTATATAGAACTGCAAGGATTTTCTTCTGCTTTAAAGGTGGTTAAACTACACAACTTTATTAATTCAAAGTTTATACGTATGCAAACATGTTTGGTTTGTTCAACATCTCTACTGGTATCTGGGTTCGAACCGTTGACCTCTGTACTAAGAACAAAGGATCTTACCATCTTGTCTGAATGTCATGAATGACCTCTGTAACAAGAACAAAGGATCTTACCATCTTGTCTGAATGTCATCTCAAAACCAGTGTTTTTTACGCTTTTGTTAATCTTTCAGCCCTGCATGATGCTTAACGATTCCAGCTTCTGAAGAAAGTGCTTAATTAAAACAAAGGAATGCCGGGTCACGTCATTAAAGATCACTTCCCAAAAGGGCTTTTTAATTTATGCTTGTACATTCGCGTTGTATAAATATTTTCAAAATTGAATTTATTTTTTATGAGCGACAGCACTTTTATGGACGAAATCGTAATTAAAAATGACTTCTGAAAACATCTTGGCTCGTTTCCAATCTTCTTCTCATATCTACTCCCTCCCGACTCCTTCAACCCCTCCCCTTTTCACCCCGCTCCCGAGAGATCATCCCCTCGCCATAACCTCCCCCATCCCCGTAATTGATTGTATAAATTATTCCACAACAAGGAGTTGGCACTTAGCGCCTTGTTACAAGAAAAACATTCTTAAGAAGGTTTTTGTTCCGCTCCATCGAAGTTTCTAACCGAGGCGAGGCCACGATTTAACGCGCGCTTATGTCATAAGTGAGCTTTTAGAAAATGGTAAAAATATTCCGAATACGCCTTACTTTTCACATTATACAAATTATTACAAATTAACCTTAGGAAATTTCTTATTTTTTTGGCTAGTTTAGTTTTCTTGTGTTTTTGGTTAAATCGGCATTTCTTAAAAAGATCCTAACCCTGTGCAAAAACAGTCCGTTTGATGGGTTCTCCTATCTAATCAGATGTCTTTGAACATGGTAATCACATCGGGCTGCAAAGCTGTGTTTTTGATACCAGTATTTCAAAGGACGAGGCGTTTTATTTTAATTAAATGTGTACACCAGTTATTATGCCTTGTCAGGTCAATATTAGTTCCTAACTAGGCAGATTGCCTGTTCTACGGGAACCAAATACGCGTGAAAATGCCAAATTAATTATACGTAAAAATATATTGTTTTCGCTAAAACTATGTTCAAAAGGTGTACTGTAAGGTAACTATTTATATTTTCAAGCGAAAATATTTAACAGCTTTAAATATTCAAACTCCACTCGACCCAAGCCAATCGACCATTTAATTAATTATTATCTATTGGTCCGATGTAGAACTTGCAAGTTTAGATGTTTGATTCTGGGAGGATTTTATTACATAAATTCAGTCCCAGGTGTGCATATGTCTTTTCATACCTTAAGTGAGATCCTTTCTAGTGTAACTTCTTGTAATAAATTTATGGTTTTATTAAGATTTTTCTAGGTTTTTGGGTACGTGGATAACATTTTTCAAAACTAACTTTTTAAAAACTATATAATTTTTTTAATTTACCAGTTAAATGAACAAATCTGTGAATTATATGCAGTATATATAGAGTAATTCTGTTCGTACTGAAATGCATTAGAAAAATAATATTAAAATTACTATCTTTAATTAACATCTTTAATTTCTGGAACACTTTCTTTGATAACGATCAAGTTCCCTTCACACAGAGACATTATACAGTTTTCATAATATCTTTCCATTTTTATGCAAACTTGCTAGAATAATAATTATTCATAGCAACTGATTCGTTAAAAAACCTTTCCGTGAAATTCAGTTTTAAATACCCGCAAGTTTCCAAGAATGTTGGAGAATATCTAAATTGGTAGTTGTTTTATTCATTAAAGCGGAGAGAATATTAAAATAAAATTTGGAAAGCTAGCAGATGTTCAATACGAAAATTGAATTGTTTTTAAATCAGCTTCTCATTATACAGTTTAACTTATTGAAAATATTTCGCTAACATTTTAATAATGTATTTTTAAGCCTACTGTCATAATTCACTGAATAAATAAAAAATGTTTTTCGTTGGAAGCAGATACTTTGAGATGTGATATTTATTTAATCATTTCGACACATACGCCACATCACGTGCCATTAACATAGTTAATTTAAAAATAGTACAACAAACCAAATATAAAATTTATAACCAAATGTAATATGAAAATAATTAAATAAAAAAAAACAATAATTACATAATTAACAAATCGTATATATAAAATTGAATCGCTAAATGTGTTTGCTAAGCGCAAATCTCGAAAGCAGTTGAACCGATTTCGCTAAATTTTTTTTTTGAATATTCCTTGAAGTACGCGGATGGTTCTTACGGAGAGAAAAATTAAGAAAATTGCGCAGAAAATGGATAATTTCAGAAAACCTAACGACTATCGCACGTTTGACAGTTCGCGTGTTTGAGAATGACATTGTTAAATCAAGATTCTATTTTTGAAAATCTTTCAAGTTGATAAATTTATTTAAAGTAGGTACTCCCCTAATAGTTTGAATCGAATCAAGAATTTTAGATGTTTTAAATAAGTACCTATGTTCGGTATCAAATTAAGTATACATGAAAAATGGAAATTTGAATAAAAATTGTAAAAGGTGGCACGCGGGCTGTTTAAAAACTGAATGTACTGGGATTGAATATATGGAAAGCGGGAAGGAGGGACAGATTGTGGCGGGGGAAGGGAGGGGGAAGAGGGGAGGGGGGAGGGAGTTGTGAGGGGGTGGGAAGGGGGGAGGGGGGAGGAGGGAGGGGTAAGGGAGGGCGGTGAGAGGGGGGAGGTGGAGGAGGCGTAGTGGGAACCCCTCTTACACCATGCGAGCGAAGCCTCGGGGAAAAAGCTAGTAAATATAAATATATATATTTAATAGCTTTTTCCAGTACAGCATGAACTATAAAGTACAGAGTACAAAGTATAAAGTTTAAAAAAAAAGTAAAATAAAAAATTACTAGCAAGAAATAAAATAATAAAAAGTAAAATATAGAAATATGGGATATCTTTAAAAGGTACAAAGTTTTAAATATAAAATACAAAAAGTTACAAAAGGTAAGAAATCCTCTTAGAAGCAAAAATACACATAATTTAGGAGGCGGGAATGGGTACCGCCGCCCCGGAAACCTTTATTGGATAACAAACATCTCTGAGAAAGGTCACCCTCAGTGGTTTGCTACGTTTGGTGATTTAGCAGGGATGCCCGGGTTCATGGGGTGAGATTTGTCTAGGTCTTGGAGGCGGATGACCAGGACACACTGAACCCCAGATTTATACCCACCCCTTAAACCCTTTTCCTTCCCAGAACTCTCCTCTCCCTCCTTTCCTTAAATAAAACCCCCACACAGCATCCCCAAAGATGACATAGGCCCTGAGGGAAATTATTTTCCTCAGGTCCTCCTGTGTGGAGCTCATGTAAAAAAAAAAACACAAAAAATAATATAATTAAAAATACAAATTTCGGTTGTTATGCTTGCTATCTGTGTTAAAAGAACGGAAAAATAAACAAAAAATATACACGAAAGAGAACAGATAACAGAAGAAGAGAGAAAAAGGTTATTTAATATTAGATATTATTGCGAAATATTATTTTACCAAGAAAAATCATTTTCAGAGAAGGGGCTTTAGATTCTAAAAGTTATCTAATGATGGGGTAATAAAATAGATTTTTTAAAATGATTTTTATGATTATCTTTAGCTTTCTAAAGACCAGAAAGAATTTGTGTGTTGTTAGTTTTTGAGTGGGGGTCGTGAAAATGATGGATGTTTGGATGGATGTACGAATGTATGGATTAATTTTTATTTTATAAATGCCTTGATTTTCATAAAAAAACATTTTAATTAATGTTTTTTTCACTAAACCGTGCATTATAAAAAAAATTTCTGATGTAAAAAATCTACCTTTACCCTTAAAGCCAACTTTTTACAGTAACGATCTAATTTAGTAATGTATTCGTAAACTCATCGCCGAAACTAATAAGGGTTCCGCAAATTACAATCATGTTTGCGTTATAATTACCTGTAATTTTCCGTCCCTGAAGCAGGCCCCCGGGGGGTGCAAATAGTGGGCATTACAGGTGAATTGCGGCGACTGGGGAGCAGGTGTTACCACGGAGATTATAACGGCCCTTGGTTATGAATTCGCCAATGAAATCTAGGTTAGTAACCCGTGTTGGTATTTTAGATTTTGGAAAAGCAATTCTAATATTGTAATTTATTTTTGGGGTACTATGCCGTGTTACATCCTTCTTCAGCCAACGCTTCGGACAGCGTTAAAGTGTTTAATTTTTTTATACCAAAAGGTTGTAAATGCTGTTCATTTTTCTTCATTTTGTAAACGTATTCCAATCGTAGAATAACGTAAAAAATCATTGCAGAAAATAAAAAATATATCTGTTTCTTCGTTATAAATTTTCGATTATAAAACTCGATAACCACACAAAAACTGCACTTAAAAACAAGACCACTGCTATTTTACGTCAAAAACGCTTTTTTTTAATCTCACAACTTAAAAATAAATTTATTTGAATAGAAAATTTAATTAATAACACACTCACACAAGTTATGAAACTTTAAATATATAAAACAAACACTTACGGCATTTTAAGATGTTCGAACATGGAAGCAAATAACAACGCAAGATTCTTCTGAAACTGTTTTAAAATCGACTAGACTTTTCTTTGTAAACAGGTCTCATAAATAACGGTGAAAGCATTCAACCGAGCTGGCCGCGGGAAGGTTTAAAAAAATGTTTTTAAATATCTCTTCAAATTGGCCACATTATGGCCAACGGACGCTCACATGTGTTTGAAAATTGACCAAAGTGTGACCAAAAACAAGTCAGCGATTGGCAGGTGCGGTCATGGGTGTATTTTTGCACTTAGGCACAAAATATTAACATTAATGACGTGATCAGAACAATCAAAGACTTCGATTCGTTGGACGTTATAAAAATCGTATATTTGTCACTCGTACGCAGCTTGCTGGAATAAAATTCCATAGTTTGGTCCCCATATTATCAAACTTATATAAGAAATATCGAAAGAGTGCAGCACAAATTTTTAAGATTTATTAACTTCAAGTTACACAATACACATACCTATTCAATACATGAACTACACATCTATACTAAGCATACTTAAATTGCATTCCCTAGAAAATAGAAGAAAAATAAACGACCCAACTTTTTTATTTAAAATTATTCACTCCGAATTAGATTGTTGCGAACTCCTTCATCTCATTGATTTCAAAGTACATAATCGAGAAACAAGGCAAAACATATTATTCTGAAACAATAATTCTGTGACCAACTACCACATACATGCACCAATTTCTCGACTTCACACACTAGGGAACAAATTCACCTCAAATATCGATGTATTTAATACAAGTTTACCATTATTCAAGAAATATCTGAACAATATTTGTATGTAGAATATTTTGATATTTAAAGAGCATCACATAGGGTCTATTGCATATATTTGTGTATTTCTATATTAATCTACAATGTAAAAACTTTTTATGTTTTTTTACTGTTTTATTTTTATGTATCTTGCATTTTGTCATGTATTATTCATCACATTTAATCAGTCACCTGCAAATTTTGTAATTACTAACATACCTACTAGTTTATTTCTGTGCCATTTACAACTTAGAAACTTTTTCTTTTATTGTAATGCACTATCTTAATTTAAATTTATCTTGATATGTAGCAAACACTTTGTGGGAATACATAATTATAATAAACACAATTAAATAACTTTGTTTCAATTCCACTTTATTATTTTTTAATCCAACCGGTTTCGGTTCGTACTGAACCTTCCTCAGGGGTGAATAAAAATATATTTTTATTCACCCCTGAGGAAGGTTCAGTACGAACCGAAACCGGTTGGATTAAAAAATAATAAAGTGGAATTGAAACAAAGTTATTTAATTGTGTTTATTAAATTTATCTGTTTACCTACCTTTCATATGATGTTTACTAGTTATCTTTTTATAGTTTATCTTTTTTATTTAAGAACTGTCTCTGTAATATAAACTTGTCATTTAAAAGCCCATCAGTGCTTTGAAAATTAAAAGAAAAATAAAAAAATTACCTACCGTTGTTAAATATTAAAAACTGTTAATTTTAAGAATCAAAAACGTCTCGACTGCCATGCAAAATATAGACCTGTTGGAAAATAAACATTAGACTGATGGCGTCACACAGACAATCACAGATTTGGTGCGATTTTGGGAGACCCAAAAAATTTTAACTTTTAATATTGTTTTAATTATTAAAATTAACTGTAACAAAAAATATATACTGATATTTGAGTTAGAAGGTCATTATTTGTTAAATATAAATGGTACTGGATTTACTTTACAATTTTACAATGGCTTCAATTTACCTAATTTATTTGATGGTACTTAAGATAGTTTGATTGATTGTCTTGTTTTTTGTCACGCCATATAATTCTCGGAAAAGATAATAAATCGTTTGATTAAAATTTGTATATTTAGTCATATAATGCTATATGCGTTGTAGCAATAATTTGTCAAAAGATAGGTAAATATCTACTTGAAATTAAATATATTATATATTAAATATCTATATCTACTTGCATTCTCGGACTATAAAAATATTACCATTTGTTATTTCGGCTACTGGCATTATACCTAGGTCTCTGATTCAAAATTTAGGCGTATTAGATTTGTCAAAGAATTTATATATAAAAATGCAAAAATCGGTAATTTTAAATACATGTAGGATTACAAAAGATTTTTTAAATATTTATATTGAGGGATCAGTAGGATTTATAGGTTCAATTAGGAATTCCACAGAGCCGAACCCTCTGATATGAAAATATCTGGAGTCGGTGAATTATTTTCCCATCTGGTCTCTGGTAGGTTGACATGTTGTTCTTGTATTGTTTTGTAATTATAATACTTATATAGTGCAATTGCATAACGTGGATCGACCAGATGAACATTTGGGAAGTGTGTGAAAGGGTTTAGTTTTTCCTGTGGGGAAAATTAAACCCGGGCATTTAAATGTGGTGCGTAAAAAATTAGACTAATAATTCTCTACTAACCGCTATTTGAAATTAGTTAATTATTTTTTATTTAAGTTTTTATTCCAGCAGGACTGGGAGGGTAGTGCAATCCCAGTCTGCCATATTATATAAACAACTATGAACTATAAAAGAAAAAATATATTTTATTTTTTATTTTTAACTTTATGAGCAAAACCTCAAATTGTAATATTTAAATAAATGAAGACAATATAAGCGAAACTCAATCGAAAATCTGGAAACAGAAAAATCAGAAAAACATATTGACACCTCTGGGACAACCCAGGACCTCTTGCTCGGAAAGCAAGAGGTCCTGGGTTCGCGTCCTAGAGGTGTCAATATGTTTTTCTGATTTCTGTTTCCAGATTTTCGAAAAAATATGTGTTTACATCAAAGATATTGAAATATTAATATCTTTGGTTTACATATTAGGTAGGTAGGTACCACATTAACACATAAAATGAAAATAAAATTCATCACATAAATAACAAAAAGTTAAGCATAAATTTAAAATTAAATTAAACAAAAATTAGACAGAATTAAAAATAAAAAAGATATTTTAGGATAGTCCATTAGGCAGGTTGCCTCATCATCTGCATCCATCGCTCATTTAGTGGGGAGCTGAGCCACTCGGATGCAGCCACGGCAATGATGTTGGTTGATTTCCGTGTCCTGCTCCAGAAGCTGGCTTGCCGGTGGCAAAGTAAGGCTGGGAACGAGTGCATCCTCCCTTCGGTGGAAATCGTGGAGGCGCTGCAGAACCTCGGTAGTTGCATAAGTTGCCTGTATGCATTGTTATAGCACACCCTCAGCTTGTCCCATTGAGCTGCTGGGTATTGCGTCCACAGTTCAGATGTGTACAGGGCAGTGCAGTATGTCTTGAAGAGTAATTTTCTGACATCGTCGCCACAGTGATAGAACCGCCTTGAGAGCATTCCGGCCCGTATGTTAATTGATCTTCTTTGTCGTTCCATATCTTCTATATCCTTCATGTCTTCGGTTAGGATATGTCCCAGATACTTCACCTGTGAGGCCACAAGCAGTTCATTTCCTTCTAGATATATTAGATGAATATTTAACGACTCCTTATTGTGTTGTGTTGTGAGTTTGCGTACTCTTCGCATATTTGCACAAGTCGTCTCATCGCTTTAATCGAAGGTGCAAGCAGCACCGTGTCATCGGCGTAATTAATATTATTAATTCCTTGTCCGCAGATATGACAACCGATTCGTGTATCGTTCAACTCTTGTAAGAGGTCGTTAATGTATACGTTAAATAGAGCTGGAGACATATTTCCCCCATACCTGACTCCGCTTTTAAGGAATAAAGATCTTGAAGAAGCTCCTGACCATTGAATGTGATTTTCCTGTAGTCCGTACCAAATAGCCATAAATTGACCAATGCTGCTGGAACATCTCGCTTTATGAGTTTTTCCCATAATAATTCATGAGAAACACGATCAAAGGCCTCAAAACTCGTAGGTCAAGAAAACACCCATTAACGGTGGTTTTTCTTTTTTTGTAAGAGGTTATTGTTTGTTTTACTCCATAAATGGCCATATCGGTTGATGAGGCGCTCTTGAAGCCGAATTGGTTGTCCAGGGTAAATAGCTTCTCTTTGACTAGCGCGAATAAGATTTTTTCAAATAGTCTCGAAAGCATTGTCGCCAAGGAAATCAGCCGGTAATTTCCTAACAATTAAGATTGTTATGTATTCTTTTATTATATTGTATCTTTCATTATTCAAATTAAAATATATATATATATATATATATATATATATATATATATTAATAAAAAAGGATGTTTATGCAAGCAGGTGTAATAAAAATAGTTTTGTGGTGTAAGCAGCTACAATAAAAAAAATGTGTATTTGTGTAAACAGGCACAATATATTAAAACAGTATATTTGTGTTAGCAGATATAATAAAATAAATAGATTGTTTGTACAAGCAGGTACAAAAAAATTATATTAGAATTTCTGCAATAATACCAATTGAATATCATAATAGTTCAGTTAATTTGCAATTTATTATGCACGTGAACAAAATTAGTAGTTTAAAAAATTGAGGCCAAACCCTTGAAAATGGAGCCATAACGTCTTTCAAAAGGTTCCTCCAATTTATGTAAGGTTTTAGATTCTATGGGCTTTATAATTTCCTTGCTCCATCTTTCCCGCACTTCTCTCTCCTCATCATCCCCTAACCCTTTCCTCTCCTTCCCCACGAGACCCGGTGCCACCGGGTGCGTCCTGCCTCCTCGAAGGCAGTTTATTTTATCAATAAACCTTTTTTTATCGAGTCATTATCTCTGATGTCGTCCTAAAAGCATTTTGCATGCTAGAGAAGGTAATATTGAAAGTTTTTAATACGAATTTAGATGAAAGTGTATGATTTTGGTTTTGATTGGGAGACTAATAAATGACCCACCATCGTAATATAAAATAACCATTCTCATATTATTTATAAAGTGAAAGTTAGCCTTTTAAATTTCTCCCGGGCGCGCTTTACCTTCGTTCTTTAAAAATAATGTAAATTTACTTCGACTCCTAAGAATATGCATAGTCTGTATGAAGTATAGACATATTAATATTAGTAGACCAGAACATAAAGGTGAGGGGAAGACAACAACTACAGCGGGGCGCAGAGCGGGAAGATGACTTTGGAGATATGTGATTCGTCGATAACTCAATATGACAGTATATAGGCATCTCGCATTATAATATCACCATTTAGTTCTTAAAAGTAAACGCTGCTTTTGAATGAATAGACCTATTTACACGGTAGCGCGAATTGAACAAATTTGCGAAGTCTAAATACGACAAAGTAAAGTACGTTTATTCAGTCTCCAATATTTTGTTTGCCGTATTTAGTTAGGGCACTTTTACAAATGTTTTATAATTTACTTACCCCGTAAACATCGACGAGCAAACGCCATGTATCTCGAGTGATAGTATATATTTACACGTTTTCAAAACACAAACCATGTTTTTTGCGGTGTTATTTCATAAAATGCACCGATGAGTGCTCGACGCTGGCTTGCAGAAGAATGATGACGTCACATTTTTTAGATTCACACCAAGCCATACTCAATCCCAGCCGATTCCAAGAAACCGGTATGGGGAGGGGGAAATAATACGCTTTTATCACTTAAGGCTAATATTCATATGTCTATGGTATAAATGTATTTTAAAACAATTAATATTCATACAAAAATTATGATTATTTTTTAGCACTACTACCACACAGGAGGCCCTTAGTTATAAAAATTATTTCAGGGCCAATTTCATCTTTATAATCATCTTTATGGGAATGCTGTGAGGAGGTTCTTTTTAGGGAAAGTAAGGAGAGTAAATTCTGGGAAGGAAAAAGGTATGAGGGGTGGGTAAGATTCTGGAGGTCAGTGGTCCAGGTGCTAGTAATAATTTTCACAGGTGTAGTAGTGCTAGTAGTAATTTTCAAAGAGAATCCCTACTGGAGAGGCAAAAATGTCTCCCGATCCGGCCTGCCATGCAGTTGGTAGACAGACGCATCCGCCATCATGACTCGGAAAAACCTTACCCCCGGGCACCCTTGCTAAGTCACCAAACGTAGCTAACCACTTGGGGTGACCTATAGCATAGGTGTTGGTTACCCAATGAATGGTTCATGGAGCGGCGGCATCCATACTCGCCTCGCCAAATGTTATGCTGTAGGGGTAATAGAAAACAAACCTAATTTTTAAAGTTTTCGTAAATAGATAACAAAGCTAGCATTTAACAAATTAAAAAAAACCAAGATAGTTTAAAGTAAAAATGTACCAGTCTGAAGAAAGACGCGATTGTCTGAAAGCAGTTCGGTCGGAGAGAAATAAAAATGGAAGAATGTTTAAAATTTAAAATTACATGTCTTATAATTTAAAATCGCAAATAACATTTTTTCACTGGAATAACTAATTAAGTTGAACCTCAAATTGTAACATTTATTTTTTTTATTTTTTTTTTTTTTTTTTTATTAGAAGAAAAAAGTTATAAAATATTACAGGAAATCAAATAAAGATAAGATATTACAAAAAAGAAAAGTCCCAATAAACTACTTTTAAGTAGTTTGTCAATGGGTGCTTTTACTTTGAAGTTTTTTTTTTTTTTTTTTTTAAATAAAACTTATAATGCAGTTAGACATTTTTTGTGTTACGAGTACTACAATAATGTTAATACAAACTTTTTCTTTCGGCGAGCCAATTTTTCAATATAATATTTGTTCTTACATTATTTGTACATTTTTTAATTTAACATTATTAATTTAACAACTCTCATCGAATCTTTTTCTGTTTTATATTTCTGTTTCACATGTTGAGAGTTCATTATATTAATGATTAAATTTACATACGTTTATCAGAATAAAATAAATTGCCTAAATATCTTAGCTAATATTCACCGAGAATTAAAAAAAAATTATACTTACAAAATATTTTAAGCTGCTTTACTCATACTACTGATTTATTTTTTTATTGGATAAGTATCAAGAATATTACTAATATAAATGATTTTTACATTCAAATAAAACTTGATTCATTAATCTAAAATAGACAAATATCACAAACCATCTACTCTCGAAGAACCAGCATGGCTTTAGAAAGAACAGAAATACAGAACACGCTTTAACCTCAGTAACAGACTTTATTAACTCTAACCTTGACTCGAAGAAAAAAGTAATTTCAATATACCTAGACTTATGTAAAGCCTTCGATACAATATCTCACAATATACTTTTTAAGAAACTTATTAAACTCGTCATAACTGGGAATGAACTTAACTTACTGAAAAGTTTTATGTCAGAGAGAACTCAACAAGTCATTATCAACAAAGTGAAAAGTGAACCCCTTCCGATCAGTTACGGAGTGCCCCAGGGTAGTGTTCTAGGTCCTTTAATGTTTCTTATATACATCAATGATATCTGTGAACTAATAAAACTACAGAAGGCAACATTGTGACATGCGCTGATGACACCATAATACTTTGTCAAGCTGACTCATGGATCAAGGCATTCCTTAAAGCTGAGAAAAGTATTGCTGTCATCAAACAATGGCTCAATGAAAACAAACTTACTCTCAATACAAAAAAAAACTAAATTCATAACATACAGTATAACTAAAACTATATATAAACCTCCTCCAACCTTCGCTCTGAAAATACACGACTGCTCCCAACCCTTCTCAATATGCAATTGCGAAATCATAGAAAATGTCAAACAAATAAAATATCTGGGAGTCATAATTGACGAAAACCTACGCTGGAATGACTAAAAAAATCATATACCTCTTAAATCATCTTCCCACGCACTCTTTCCCAATCTTTAATCATGTATGGTCTTCTGTATTGGGGAAGTGCAAGTAATATTTCTCTAGACCCACTAGAAAAAGCACAAAAGGCAACAATCAAACTAATTCTTCAAGTAGCATATGATACAGACTCTGAAAAGATTTACAAGATGCTCGACGTTTTGCCAATCAGACAACTCTACGCTAAATCGTATATTCTTCACCTCTTCAAATTCAAACTACATATCCCTTTAATTTCTCAGTCCTCAATAACAAGCCGTTCTTTAACAAACCTAACACTTAACATCCCGCTAAAGCACACGACCCACGGACAAAGATCCTTTAACTACTATTCCATCAAACTATATAACTGCATGCCACCTTCTTTGAAACAACCTGCTGATTATTCACCAACAAATAAACTAAAAAAAAAAACAAATCACGAACTGAATAAAAACTAAAGGAACACTATTTTTCCATAACCTATTTACTCCAAACCAAGCATAAACATTAACTAGGTATTTAAATTATACCACTAGATCTACAAAATACATTAATATTGCATAACTATTTTTAAAATATTGGCACTAATTTCATCTACTTTTGTTTGTTTATTTTATTCTCTTTTCGTCTCAACTGCTCTCTAAGTTCACTTCTTGTATTATCTTAATTTTTTTTCTTTTTACTATAATGTATTATCCATTGCGACTTTAGTATATTATGATGCTCAACTTACCTCAACTTACTACATTGTGTCTTATAATATTATGATGACTATCTCAACACAGCTACCTACACCTACTATATGTACAATACTGCCACCATGGGTGGTACTACGGAGTCCTCCTTGAGAGTCTCAAGGGGGTTACTGTGCTATCACTTATGATGGCATAATAATACATGCGTACACCTCAGCACGGGTTCTCCCAGTGAGGTGTTCACAATCCATAACCACATTCGGTTTAACCAATTACATATAGTTGCCGATCATATTTCACTCTACTGCCTACTATGTTTCATATTAAGAATATTTTTTGTTTTACTTCCACCTAATGTCATTGTCATTGCATTTATTAACTGTATGTCATTGTATTTATTAACTGTATGTAAGAGCATAGAAATGAATAAATAAATAAATAAATCGCTCACCTAAGTCAAAAGAATAGAAAATGGGTCAGAAGACTATTTCAAATATTTATCAAAAATCAAATTGCAATAATCAGATTGTCAACTTTATTTATAAAAAAACGTTTTACATGTATTATATTATATTAAATTTGTAATAATTGAGAAGTTTCATATCTAACAAAAATGGTGACATTAGATAAATAGAAAATTTGTTTTTTTCTTGCACAACAAAGTTACTAAGTGAATTCACGAATATTTCTGCATTTTTAACTCAAAATCGCATCTATGGTTTGACTCAACCAGTCTCTCGTGATCCGGCCCACCACCACCAAGACCTAGACAAATCTCTCTCCGTGAACCCGTGCACCTCTGCTAAATCATCAAACGTAGGGAACCACTTGGCTATGGCAGGTTGTTGGTTATCCAATAAATGGTGGGTCACCTATCTTGTCAATATTGGTCTCCAAACACACCTAATGTCTCACGAACGCAATAATAAGAGTTTATTTCACTCTGGAAAAAGATGCAAAGGTGCAACTTATTTTTTCGTTCGCGATATTCTGTAAATTGCCACATGATAATGTTATTTGCCCACGCGGGTATTGAACGTGACCTTTAACAAATTAGTTATACATTGTGACCTTTAACAAATTAGTTATACATTTGTTTGCTTCCTACTACAAAAATAAAATTGCTCTGATGGTTTGTGATATACATATATGTATAAGGGTTTAAGGTTTGAGTAAATGATGGCTTTTAGGAGGTTTTGAGGCAATTATTGTTAGCTATGTTTAACTACAAACCATGATTAGTGCCGAGCTCAGGCCTTTGTTCCCTGAGTCTACCCACCAGCACTAAATCACATTCATGAGTTCAACTTTAACCACATTTAATTCATTTATACGATGGAAATCATGAACAAAGCTGTATGTAGTTGTGTATTTTTTTAGTAGTAAATCAAATGTAAGCAAATTAAATGAATAAGTTTGTACTTTATCTATTTCAATAGTGGTGAATAGATAGAAATTTATTTCCATTTCATTAAAATGACGCCTCAACGTGAAATTGCGATTTATTGAAAAAATAAATTTAAGCATTCTAAATAGCCCTAAAATCAGCTAATTTGACGTCATGACAAATAGAAGTACATATTCGAACTAAAAATTATTTAAATTATTATAACTTTTCTTTCATCTCTTTCTCTGTACTGTATGTATACCTATTATTTTTGTTGCTTTATATTTATTTTGCTTATTATTGTTTCTATTATTTCAATAGAGGCGTCTCCATCCACATTAAAAAATGCTCACACGTCTGATGATAAAGTTAATAAAATTATATACTTTTGGTAATTATTTTTTGAGCATAAGTATTTATAATTTTTCAATAAGGTCTAAGCAAAATAAGAAAAAAAATCCGTAGGGTTGGTTCGTAAGACCGTAAATAAAAAGACAAACTGAAATATTTTCGTCACAAAACACGTGCACGAATCTTTTTTTAAAGACTTTATTTGAACTAAAATTAAAATTCTGAAGAACAGCTTTCTAGTTAAAAGAACAATCTTTCGAAACCGATTTATACTTTTTTTGTGAAAAAGAGTCAATACATTTAAAAATGACATATTCCCTCTTAATAAATAAAAGATTAGATTAAAAAAAATAGTCTAAGATAGTATTGTTATAAATTGTTAAGACTAATTAGTTAATTATTAATCTGAATTATTAATTAATTAATTATTAATTAGTATTGTTTGTTACTTCAGAATACTTTTATTTAATTTTATTTATTTATTATAGATAGATACAAAAGAAAGTACAAATTACATATTAGGAAGCTTTGCCTGTTCAACTAGGAAAGTTTCACGTTCCAGGACAGACAAATTGACAGGTTTAGTTCATATTATTAGAAGAAATGTACATAATTACATAACGAAAGAAATAGAAAAAGTAACCTGGTAGCATGTATTATATTCGGATTTACCGAATTAACCTGGTAACGTATAATATATTCGGATTTACAGTGTATGAGATAAGCAGGTAAGTTAGTAGTATTGAAGAGTATAAACCAGGTACCTAATAACAAGTTAGAGGAATTACAATACGATTTACAACATAAAGAGTTAATACTATAAACAATATATAAAGAGATGAAGTTATGTTAGGTTATGTGTTTAGAAGTGTGAACTTATAATACATAGTACACTTATAAGAGAAACTACATTAAAATTTACAAAATTAGATATAATTTATGTATGTAATAATCAATTTGTTTTTTTTTTTTTTAAATTATTTATGCGTTGTAACTACAATGTGTAATTATTTATGTGTAAACATGATAATTTTAACTGATTTAAAACATGTTTTCAGTGCATGTTATATTATACGACAATACGAATATATACCGCGCTCATGTCTTGAACTACTCCTGCTAAAATATGAAAACAATAACTATAAATATAGATAGAAATATAAATAGAATCTATGAATTTAAATAAATAGCACCTGATTTAGTGTTACTTTGGTAACGATATAGTGAAATTGGTGCATTACTTCGAACGTCATACATGTTGTGTTATGTATTTTGTTTATATTTATTATAAATTATCACCGCTATAAGGTACCAAGTTTCACATAGCGAGCCTTCATGTTAGTGAGCGACGTGTGTGTGTTACGCCTACAGCAGTGATGAAGCAAACAGTCTTCAGGGGCGCAATGCCATAAATCCCAGGTATAAAAACATCAAAAAGGATGTCGAAACATTGTGAAGAAATATCAGAACTTAATGAAGTGTGGTAGGAATATTGGTATAGTGATCAGGAAAGTGAGGTGATTTTGTTTATTAGTTAAACAGATGCGTTCACTTTCGAGTCTCCCTAAGTCCAGAATCCAATCATTTACTAATTTAAGCAGGGCGCTTGCACTTTTCAAATTCCAAGAACCGGCTATAAGGTATACTAATACTAGCTTACTACTTAAAAAAACTAGCTTAAAAATCTGGAGTAGATACTTCGGAATCTAGATTTTTTTTACATGAGCTCCACACAGGAGGCCCTGAGGAAAATAATTTCCCTGAGTGCCTATATCATCTTTGGGGATGCTGTGTGGAGGTTTTTTTTTAGGGAAAGCAAGGAGAGGAGAGTTCTGAGAGGGGTGACCTATGGCAGAGGTGTTGGTTATCCAATAAAGGTTCCCAGGGTGGCGGTACCCATTCCCGCCTTCCAAATTGATAACTATGTTAAAAGACTTACTCACTTTATATGCATATCTATTTATGTGTACGTATATACGTATATGTGTATGTATGTATTTACTTATATTTGTTCCTCCTTGTTTAATGTACGTGCTTGCAATATAATTAAATATTATGTCTTACAATATACCAAGAATGTTGTGATGAATGGTGTGCTCACCTTTAATTAGAACCTTTGCTGTAACCATATTCAAATTGGAAAATAATGTAATAATTTATTATAATGTGATGTATTCTGTTGGCGAGCCAATAAACAAAATAAATAAATAAATAAGTTGTATGACATTGACAAATATGAAGGTTTAATAAGGGGTGACAGTGGCCTAATTGGAAAAGCGTTCGTCCCTGCAAGACGAGAGGCTCTGGTTTCGAATCCCAGTTCTGACCGTTATCTTTTATTTATGAGTATCTTTGTGCTCTTTCATATTTTAGTTTAGATTTTAATCTTCTTCTGCGATGATTTTGATTTATTTATCTTAAGTAAGTATTTAACAGAACTTATTCTTCATATTGATGCTGTGACTAATTATTCACTGTTAATCAGCAGAATATCTTGCGAATATGTACATCTTAAATATTCTTGCGGCCACAAGGACAGGAGAAAATCTAATTACTTTATGAAAAAGGATCGCGGGTACTTTAAAATGGCCGGCGCTCTGTCGGATTGCATTTGAATGCTTTTATTAATGGAACCGGTCCTCGGGTTCCGTTTCCCGCTTCCGCTAACACGACCAGAGGCTATTATACCGCCTTCCAGATGCGGTACACAGTAGACATCCCATCCCTATCATAAATGTAAAAGTGTTAAAGAAACCACACTTCGTAAGTCTGGAAACCAGAATAAATCGTAATTCTTCTCTCGAACCCAGGACCTTCGCCTTGCCGGGACGCAACTCCACCAACTAAGTTAATGTGTCCCTATCCGATTCGGTCATATTTAACTGTATTATATAAGATATTATCATAATTTTCTTAACGCATATTTTTATTGGCTGCTGTCTTTATGTGTGATTGCAAGATTCCAACCCGAACTAAATGCTATCTAGACAGTGTCTTGGATAAATGCATGCATTTTTATTTTTAATATGCGACATCTATTAATTTTTCTGCAAGTCAAGGTTGAAAATTAATTTTTTAATGTTAACTAAATATTACATTTTAATTAATATTTAATTAAATTTGAGTGATAGAAGGGAAACTTTTTCCGATCCCGAAATAGTAAGCCAAAAATTTGCCGATTATTTCAAATCAGTGTACAGTCAGATTGCTCCTCAACTAAATCTAGACTTTACTCGAACCGAGAGGCCCTGGAATATTGGTAAAATCGGTCTTGAGCTAACCTGTCCAGAGGAAGTAGACTCCTGTACTCGAACTTTAAAGCTCGACAAGGCTGCAGGCTCAGACGGAATACCCCCTAATATAATTGCTCATATGTCAAAAACCATTTGTCAACCGCTGAGCTATATATTTAATCTTAGCATATCGACTGGGTGTTTCCCTCATTCTTGGAAACTCACGCGTGTAAGCCCAATTTTCAAGGCTGGAGACAAGTCTGATATAAGGAATTACAGACCAGTAGCTGTACTGTCAACTATACCAAAAATATTTGAAATGATTATTTACAAGAAATTACATCACCAAATTATGCCATTTCTAGGAGAAAACCAACACGGTTTCATGCCAAGAAAATCCACGATTTCAAATTTGTTAACATTTTCGCGATTGGTGGCCGTCGGACTGGATTTGAGATACCAAATAGATGTAGTGTATACGGATTTTGCCAAGGCTTTTGATCGAGTTGATCATGATATTTTACTACTTAAAATGTACAAACTTGGTTTCGATCAACAAACACTTATATTCTTCGCGTCCTATTTAAAAGCTAGAAATCAATATGTAATAATAAATGGACATGAATCTAAACAATTCCCGGCGTTATCAGGTATTCCCCAAGGTTCAAACCTTGGTCCTTTGCTGTTCCTTATACTTATAGATGACGTCCAGGTTTGTGTAAAATATTGCAAATGTCTTCTATTTGCAGATGACCTCAAACTTTTGATGGAATTAATCTGTTACTATGACTGCTTAAAAATGCAATCTGACCTTGATGCTATTGCAGAATGGTCATTAAAAAACAAATTAGAATTCAATATAAAAAAAATGTGTAACCATGACATATACCCGCTCCCAGAAGCCCATAGTTTTTGAATACAACATTAAAGGGAAAACATTATGCCGAGTCAATAGCTTTAAAGATCTCGGTATCGTCTTTGATCCCAAACTGACATTCTCGGATCATATATCACGGCTCACTCCAGCAAGCTACAAACTCCTGGGTTTCATCATCAGAATATGTAAGCAATTTGATGACCCAGATGCAATGATAGCCATGTTTGATGGAGTCATAAGAAGTAAGCTGGAGTATGCCAGTGGTGTGTGGACTCCGCACCAAGCGAAATATATTAATGTGCTAGAACAAGTTCAGAAAAAATTCCTTAGGTATGTCTATATGCGGATGAATGGAACGTACCCGAGATTCATGCACCATATGGAATTACTTGAGGCAACAAATAGATTTAGCTTGGAAACTAGACGTTATGCAAATCTTGCAATTCTTAGTTTTAAAATAATCCATAATCGTATTGACAGCCCATTCCTCTTGGAATGTTATGGCTTATACGTGCCTGAAAATTTCAGCCGTAGTCGTCGACACGACTTGTTCAAAATACAATACGGCAGAACAGATGTTCTAGCACAGCATAGCATGACAAGAGGAATGGTGCTGTTGAACGAAATATCGGAAACACTAGATATATATAACTCTTCTTTAGATAGCCTTAAGATTTTTTTGTATATTAATCATCTTCCTAGGTGTTAATGAGAAAATTGTACAGTAATTGGATAAAAATCTGTTGTACAATTAAAAAAAAAAAAAAAAAAAAAAATTACAATCTGAAGTTTTACTCATTAAACAAATCGTAATTATTTTGAAATCTTAATCTCGGACCTTGGAAGGGGGGCGCAACAACCAAGGTAACAAAAATATTACTCACTTTTAAATGCATTTTAAAAGTCCGAATTTGCTGTAATTTCAAACTGATTAGGTATGTAAATAAAATAAAATAAAATTTAATGTGGGGAAATTGCGAGGATTCCGCAATAATAAGAAAAAGAAAATTTAAAATACATTTTAGAATACCTATCAAACCCCAAGCAAGGATAACCGATGAGATCCTAAATAAGATAATGGATAGAAGAGAGCTCAAAAATGATCTGAATCACAAAAGAAATACAAAGTGCTGAAAAACAAAATTAATAGAGAGTCAAGAATAGCCAAAGAAACATTCTACCAGAATAAATGTGATTAGATAAACGACCTCAAGAGAGGAAATGTAGATAGAGATCACGCTGCGGTGAAAGACTTCTTTGGGATGAGAGTTGGAAAGGGTAATGCAATAGAAGGAGAAGACGGCAAAATACTTTTCGAAAATCACCAAATAGGAGAGAGATGGAAAAGATATCTCAAAATGCTGTACAATGGAGAGGGAAATAGTGACAACGAAATACTGATAGAAAGAGAAAATGAGGTAGACGCAGATGATTTGGGAGATCCAATCACTAGAGTAGAGTTTGACCTGGCACTGAAAAACCTCAAAAACGGGAAAGCAACCGGAATTGATGACGTTCCGGCTGAACTAATTAAGCCAGCAGGAAAAAGAACTACAGGTGCCCTGTTTAAAATGATACAGATAATGTATAAGACTGGAAAGATACCAGAGGATTTCGAGAAATGCCTAGTTGTCGCATTACCAAAGAAAGCAGGCATGACGAAATGTGAAAAACACAGAACTCTTAGCCTAATATCCCATGCCTCAAAAATATTGACTAATATCATTCTAAAAAGAATTGAACCAAAAGTAGAGAACATCCTTTCCGGAGACCAGTATGGCTTTAGAAGAGGTGTAGGAACCAGAGAAGAAATATTGTCGCTATGAATACTACTAGAAAAAAGAATAAAAAGAAACCACAACACATTCATCGCATTCACAGACCTGGAGAAGGCTTTCGATAAAGTAGAATGGAAAAGACTCTTTGATATTATGAAGAGAATTGATATCAAATATAGAGATAGACGAATAATCCAGGCGCTATACAAGAATGAGGCCGCTATAATTAGATGTGACAATGATGCAAAAGAATGACAAGGATGAGACAGGGATGCTCTCTGTCACCTGTTCTTTTTAACGCTTATATACAGAATGCGATTGATAACTTGAGAGAAAGAATGACTCACAGAAAAGGTGTAAAGATACAAGGGCAAAAGGTGGATATGATAAGGTTTGCTGACGATATTGCTATGGTTGCGAAAAGCGAAGAAGAACTGCAAGAGGCCTTTACAATCATGCAAAGCATTCTTCAAAACAACTACAACATGAAGATAAATAAAGACAAAATAAAGCTGCTGACTGTAGGCCGAACGCAACATCAGATGAGAGTAGAGATGTCAGCAGTTCCAGTAAAGAACACCAAGGAGTTTGTATACCTCGGGAGCAAAATAACATGAGACGGTCGGTCTGAGAGCGAGGTCGACAGCCGTATACACCAGGCTAGGCTTGCATTCAATAAAAGGTCAAAAATAATAGAGTCGAATAATATAGGCCTAAAACTGAGAATACTCCTCATCAAGACCTATGTATAGGGTATCTTGATGTACAGCTGCGAAACATGGTGCCTATCCGAAAGAGATAAACGGAGACTAGAGGCTTTTGAGATGTGGTCCTATAGAAGACTATTAGGAATTTCCTGGAGAGACCACATTACAAATGAGGAGGTTCTCCAAAGAATCGAGGGAGGAAGGCACCTGCTCAGGACCTTGTCCGAAAGGCGTGCAAGATGGTTTGGCCATGTAATACGACAAGAAGGCCTCTTGTATGCCATAATGCAGGGTATGACCGAGGGGATAAACTCTAGGGGACGCCCACGCCGAGAGTACCTGGAGGACTTCAGAGGAGGATATGCAGACTTCAAAAGAGCCGCACAAGACAGGGAAGAATGGAAGAGAAGAATAGAGGAAATTGCTGCAAACCAATCCCAGGATTGAAACCAGAGAGAGAGAGAGAGAGAGATAAAGTGGACACTGGAAAAATATTTTAATAAAATATTCTCACATCTATCTACACCGAAACTATATAAACAATAAAATCCCTTGAAGGATATAAAAGTAAAAGATGCGCATAATAAGTAGACTCTGGTTAAACTAATGTTGGTTGAAAAAATATGATAGTATAGCCTTCCTGTAGCTACCTTCCGTGCAGTTAGAGGTCCGCCTGGGTCCGTCACATCTGCGTGTCTATAACTAACTCATAAAATACATGTAGGTACCAGATAGTTTTTGTAATGCTCAGTCCTGGTAATGTTACATTTTGACGAGATTTTGAAAGGAGTAGCTATCTTAAGCCCCGTTCTGATTGATCAAGTATTAAGTCAACTAGCGAGTACAAACCGTTCGCATTACTTTCAAGTAGAGTACATTTGTGCCCGCCGCCCATTGCAAGATGACGGCGGATGACGGGCGCTACAAAGCAAAGCAATGTTTATTTTCGAAGAGGTGGAAAAATAAATTAGTAAGATGAAAATAAATAAACTATGAACACGAAAAGAGATTAATAGCAGCATAATAAATAAATTTAAGGAAGCATCTTCGCTCTATTACTAAGATATTTCCGCGCGTTAACAATAAAACACTGCTTAAAAGGTCGGTTCGCGCCTGCCAGTGCGCAGGGACGCTTAGAGGGGGTACTTAGTACTTACTCGCCCGAAAAATAGAACGAAATGGATTGAATCTACTAAAGAGCTGATTCACCCACCCTACTAAAGTTACGGTGTTCGGACGCGTTTAGTTACTACTAGTTACTACTATTCTCTCCTCTCGACTAAAATACTTGCTCAATCAGGACGGGGCTGGTGCTGTCTATACTACCATTTACACTTTTGACAATAAATATTGAATGGGAATATTAGATTTCATTTTGTAGCGTTTCCTGAGTATATGAACATGACTGTTAAAAAAGGATGAAAAACGAAGAATTCAACTAGAACCTAGTATAGAAAAGAAGGCTATTGTTTTATTTTTAAATTATTAGGAATTACGCGAGTAGTTAGCGCTTTTGCACCGACTTCCTAAATGTATTGCGTCTCTTTGAGATTCTGCAATTTACGGCGCTTCGCAGTTTTAATGGGGTTTTTTTCATGTCTCCGTCCTAACATAGTTGAAACCTAAGTAGGAATTTACTTCAAATTATATTTCAATTTTAAGTTATACCTTATAATTTCTCTAAAAAGTCGGGAACAGCCATAATGGGGAACAAGTGTATTGCTTTTCTTGTGAGAAATTTAGCATGGACGAACGATAAAACTCTATAGCAATGCGATATTGACTAAATCCGTCATCTACTGTCTTATCTATTTAATATTTGCGAGCACGGTCAACGATTGATAACAGATATTCCGATCCCCAATTGATAAATTTTTAGAATTTAATCAAATTAGTATCGGTTAACCTTCCAATATGCACATATTTTTGCAGTGAAAACTTCGTTAGCACCATGGACATATGAAATTTGGATGTCTATGGTTAGCACCGTTTTGATTTGAAACTCGATGAGTGTGTTGGAGGGTGACCGGACAATTCAGAATCATGCAACTTCAACACCTCCTTCGAAAAGAAAAGTCATTAAAAGTGATGAAAAAAACATATAAAAAATGGGTTTTAGGTTACATTAGGTTAGGTTATGGGTTTAATTTTTTTTTCATAACTTTTAATGACTTTTTAAAGGGGTTGAAGTTGCATGATTCTGAGTTGTGATGGAACCGTGTTGGAGGTCATGCCAACAACTGTCAATCTTTGTTTATGTCTATGGAGTGACCACATCTTTTTTACAAAAGTTTATTAATAATTATTATTAAAATGCCTCAATGTTTTATTGTACTGTATAAAAAGAGATAAATGTAATCCCGCGCGAAAATCTTGCTTTATTAAATAAATTTTATATTATCTGTCTATGTGTTGCCTCTGAAATATTTTTTAATTGAAAATACAGTCTAATTTGAGGAAAAAGATATTTTAATAACAATCTGGGCATCGCGCTTAAGTCCCACCCGAGCGTCGCGTATTCGATCCCTCGGCTGCCTAAGTCCTCCATCACGATACAAGCAACATTTTCCCCTTAGTGTGGTGGTAGTAGGAAATTTTCAAACATTTTCCCGAAAGAAAAAAAAGAACCATTTTTTAAAGAAAAAAAGGACAATTTAGGAAGCGGTTATGGGTGCCTATTGCTGCCCGGGAAGAATTTATTGGATAACCAGCACCTCTGTCATAGGTCACCCAAAGTGATTCACTACTTTTGGTGACTTAGCAGGTATGCCTGGGTTCAAGGAGTGAGGTTTTTCCGGGTCTAGTCGGCGGAGGCGTCTACCCACCTGCTGCGTGACGGGCCGGATTGAGAGAAACTGGTTGATGGAGGCCTTTTTACCTTCCAGCCGGATTCTCTCGAACCATCACCTTGTACCGCAGTTGGTGGGATGAATTCATAAGTGGTTCAAACAAAGTTACATTGTTTCATTTATTTATAATGAATAACCACAAAGTTATAGCTACATTCAAAAGTATAATACATTCTTACTCAAAACCCTGCGAATTCATAAAATAAATTCAAATATGTGCGTGCTAATGAATCGCCATCGATTGTACCCTATTATCGAACTTGTCCTCATTTCAAGATGCCAAAGATCCAAGCATCCTTTCTGCACACTGCCTTGTCTGCTTTATATAATTTATCGTCCCCGGTTTCCCCTTCCCGTTAAGGTCAGATTAAAGGAGAGGTAGGGGACAGTTGGGGCCACATTACCCTTTTTGTATCATTACTAAGACGCGAACACAAGCGGCGCTGTCCGTTCTTTTTCTTCTTCTGAAACTTAAACCCTTCGTAAGCCGCAAACTGCGAAAAATGTTTCCTTCTTACCCCGAAAACTTGTAAAACTATTTTGCCGTTTTGGCGAGTTCTAGTTTTGACAAAAAAACTCCGCTTGTTTAGCTACATTTATTCTACAAAGTGTTTGGAAATTTATGGTATTCTTTGTACGTGTTTTACTAACAATGTTAAACTGCTAAAATATATGAACTACTAATAGTAATTTTTTTTTTGATTTATCAGGTATTAAGTGAACAATCGGGCATTATGTTATTTTACGTTTTAGGAGGCGGAAATGGGTGTATGCCGCTTGCTAATCGGATATTCCGCTGCCCAGGGAACCATTTATAGATAACCATCACCCCTGCCGTAGGTCACCCCGTATGGTTTGCTACGTTTTTTGACTTAGGAGCCTCGGCTTATGGGGTGAGGTTTGTCTAGGTCTTGGCGGCCAATGCGTATGCCCACCTACTGCATGGCGGTTCGGATCAAGAGCGACCGGTTGAGAAGGTCTTTTCACCTCTCCAGTCAGAATCACTCGACTCTTACTCCTTGCTACCCACCGCTTATACCCATTTCCTTCCCAGAACTTCCTCTTCTTCCTATCATTAAAAAAACCCTTCACATAGCATGCCCTAAGAAGACATGCCACCTTTGTGGAGCTAATGTATAAAAAAACTGGCCATAACGATAAAATTACTGAACTTGAACAAAACTTACACAGAACGTGAAAATTATCTTTAAAAATTTGATGAATTATTCAAATTATTTTAATCAACCCCTCCTTAATTTTGTTACCCAACAACATATAGACTTTTTTTGATAATGCTGAAAAACATATCATTTAAGCATAGGTATCTGCTTTTAGTATTGTTTTTAATCAATGTTGCCAGGTTTATGGAAATAATACTATTTTCCAGGCACCATGTTAAATGTATACCTATTTTTTTCCTTTGTAATGAAAATGCTTGAAATTAAGTTTGTCGCCTTGATTTTGAGAATTCTCGACTTGTATTTGAAATTAAAAACTTTTACTCTAATGAAAAGTTTTTATAAAGCTCGGGGAATTTCAATCAGCCTGATAAGTTTATATTGCTGTCTTATTTTGTAATATCTAGTTTCAGAAAAGCGATGTTGGTTTTCTTCAATTTCTTCAACTTTACTTTGCCCTTTGGGTAAGGTTTACTGATGAATCTGCTTTATTGATGAATCTGTTTAATTGATGAATCTGGTTTATTTATGAATCTGGTTTATTTATGAATCTGGTTTATTGATGAATCTGGTTTTTTGATGATCTTTTTTACGTATCATGACGTTAGAATAAAAAAAGAGCTAAAAATAAAGTTTAATAATTGACCTGTGCGAAAAAAACGTAAAAAATATATTTTCCTAAATTAATATATTTTACGTAAACGCAAATGTCACGGGATTATAAATGATCCATGGGAAAACTCATCTCACTGCTTCTTTCCGTTTCATATTTTTTTTCTGAAAACACACTAATTTTTCTGTATTTGAAGGACAACAATCTGCATTTTAAAAATTACAGGTGCTGATTTCTAACAGTATCTATGTAAAATCTACAGTACAGAAACAACGCCCCGAAGGGGGCGTTATCGCAAAAAAATGGGGGGCGTTTCAGATTTTCAGGGGGGCGCGTGGTAGGAGTCCCAGAGAAACATAGCTAACCCATCCCGTTAGGGATGGGTTAGGTATGTTTCTCTTCATCCTCCACCCATATGTTTCCCGTATGTTTCTTCTTCATCCTCCACCCACAAAAATATTTTCCCTATCCCATACGCTACCTTCGTTGTGGCAAATATAAGCCTGTCGTGATATCCCATTACCCCCCTCGGTCGTGGTATCGTGTTTACAATTGTTGTCTCGGATTCAATTCACGTGTTAGGGGGCGCTAGAAAAAAAAATTCTCAAAGTGGGCGGTGGGCAAAAAAAGGTTAAGAATCTATGATCTACAGTCTTTTGTGTCTAGGATGAACGAAGCATGTATAAAGAATGAGTAAATGATGAATTAAAAGTAAGTCTGTAGTCTTGTTGTTTGAAAGAGGTAGTGGAAAGCAGTATGCAATATAGTTGTGAATGATTAATATTCGGAGCAGGTGAATGAGTTTGTGTATCTGTGAAGTATGTTTAATTTAAAGAAGTGAAGCTTGCAGTCAACAATGGAGTGCTGGTACCTACCCTGATGTATAGCAGTGAGGTATGGAACTGTCAGAGGTAAGATGAAAGTAGACTGAGTGCTGTAGCAATGAAATCCCTAAGACGTATGTGTGGTAAAATCATGGATGATCATGTGAAAAATGTGGAGATCCGCAAAGAATGCAAGACTGATGTAAGCATAATGTAATGAGTGAGATTAAGAAAGAGACCCTCGGATGGTTTGGGTTTGTAGAGCGAATGAATGAGGATAAGAGCGTAAGGAAAATATACGTCGCAAATTTGAATAGTAAAAGAAATCAGGGACGCCCGAGGAAGACTGAGGAGTGAATGAGGCTGAGTCGGGCTATGACAATAATCAGAATAATAGAAAAGTATGATGTATGAATGTGAATGAGGTAAGGAGTGTGTGCCAAGACCGAGTTATTTGGCCATTTTCGTCTCTGCCTATCTAATCTAATCTAATTAGTTTATAATAATAAATTATCATACTTTTACTGTCTGATAAAAAAATTGGATTCAAATATTTAATTATTCTTAAAAAAATTATCACGATTTTTCGGGGAAAAACAAATCATGTCCGAATATTCAAAATTCTTTATTCCCAGTTCTAATTTTCCAGGTGTTTTCTAATACGTAAATACTGCAAAATTTCAGTCCCTCGTATTGGATATATTTGGTTGCCTCGAGCGGTCCCTGTTGGCCGACCCTCCCCGCCCTTTACAGTCCTTCAATTTCCATTTGAAGTAGTATTTACTCCTTTTTATATCTCAGCATCAGAAGCCTTTTTCGGGGAAGAAGATCAACGATTTTACTTTATTTTAAAGGCAATTCGTCATTTTCTCTCCCCGCCGTAAAAGTAGGAACCCTTTTTGGTAGCAGGTTAGCTTGGGACAGGTTATTGCCATCGACCGAATCGGGTACTTTACTTCCACGACCCTCGGTACTTCAATATCAGTCTCCTGGGATACAGAGAAGATAAATTATTTATATAAATTATTTTCCTTTCACCGTCCTCTGAATACATTATATGGTCACTGCTTTTACTAACCGAAATGCGTTTCTTATGAGTTATTAATTAATTATCTATTTACGACTCGATTACACAATAAATAATGCGAACAAGAAGACTTGGATATATTTTAAAATTCAATCACTACCTTCAGAAGGAACCTATACTTTCATATACCTGACGATCTCCTCACTTAAAACCGCTTTTTAAACCATTCACCTATTTATGCATTGGCCCTATAATATGTGTATAAATGTATATGTGAGTGCGTGTATAGTGTATCTACAAGTATGCATATATATGTGTAGAGTGTGCACACGTATGCATACATTGCATATACATGTGTGTACATTGCACATATATACTTAAATATCCTTGTTTCATGTATCTACTTATAATTTAATTTATTATTATGTATTACAACCTAAAGTCACACTAGAAAACGATTCGAAATTTTGATAAAGTCACACTGAAAACAATCAAATGTTGAGATTAATGTTGTGCTCACCTACAATTGGAATCATCTCTATAACCACACAGAAAATGTAAATGAATGTAATAATTATAATGTGATGTGTTCTGTTAGCGAACCAATAAATAAAATAAAGTATACGAAATGTTCTTCAATTAGAGAACAATAAGACAAGAAACAAATAAAGTTATTAAAATGCCCAAAATTATTTTCTTCAGAGATTTTAAATAATACATTTTATCCAGTAATATTGCAATGCATGAAAATAGATTTTTTGCTCAAATCTTTATGCAACTTTTATTCATTTTGTCGAAGTCTATATTAAAAGGTACGCCTTTTTATGTGATCGCCGCAGAAGTGAGCCCGAACTGATCCCAACCGTCTGGAGCCAGTGACACTATGGCATCCCCAATTGGGTACGTTGTGAGGCTGAAGATAGTGGAGAGGCAAAGGAGAAGGGAAAGACGAACCTAGCTATTCAAGCCATTTCAAGCAAAGTTTCGCTTTTGAATGGTGGTCTGTCACTAGGGCGATAATAAAAGTGTTTTCCACACGTGCCACAAATAAACTGTATATGGTAGGTATTATTAATGAGTAAATTGTAAAACAACACAAATTAATCATGTTAATTTTACTTGCGCTCTTCTAGATTTGAACCCATGACCTCCGGATTCTTAGCTTAGGATCGTAACCACTCAAGTACTTTCGATAAATAAATCTAACGTAGCTTCCGGTGAATGCAGTCTGAGATGAAATGCAAAGCGATCTATTGTTGTATTTTATTAGAGAATGGCTTTTATTTATTTATTTATTAACGGACTTACGTCCAATTTACAATAAAATAATATTAAATTTAAAATGTTAACTATAAGAGTTAAGGATGGTATATGAAAGCAAAGACCACATCAGAGATAAACATAAGAAAATATAATTGACAAGTCAAGTCAAGACTACGCTATTAGGTTAAAACTAGCCGTTAAAAAACTGCTCCGCGGGTTTTTGCTGCTAGGCCCGGCGAGCGGTGGGCCTCCAATCCAGACTGGAGGGATTAATAAAAATGCAAACCCATGCGTACTTACGCCTGCCAGCCGACGTTTCTCTTGCTAGCGTTATTAGCTACTTGCTTTAATTCGGTTATATTACGGTATAAGCTTCACAAACTTCACGTACACAAATGGTTACCACATGGCGCGGCGTCAGAATTGTATTGGAGTCGGATTCTTAAATTTCAACCGAACATTCGCTAGGGTAATAATACTGTCAGGGAGTACAATAAAAGTAAAGGATGGAAAATGGAAGCAAAGACCAAATCAGAGATAAACAAAAGAAAATAGAAGTGACCAGTCAAGTCAAGACTTAGCTAGAAGTCCAAATATTTATAAAATATTCAGGGAGTACAATAAAAGTAAAGGATGGAAAATGGAAGCAAAGACCAAATCAGAGATAAACAAAAGAAAATAAAAGTGACCAGTCAAGTCAAGACTTAGCTAGAAGTCCAAATATTTATAAAATATCTTCAATTCTTTAGTGACCGACAAACATCATTTAGACTTATACCAAAAAATTCAAGGTCTTGGCTTGGACTGACCAGTCTACACATTCTGGACAACGGTGAATAACATCCATAATTGATTGAGGAAGGGCAGTTCATTACTGAGCCTACGGGAAATTATATTGAAAATTATGGCTTGTAGTAAAGTAGGTGAATCAATAATATTGGTTACTGAAATTGAAACAAATGAAATCAAATTTCTTCGACTGTTTTCTAAAGGAGAAAGATTTAAAGTTGGTTCAATTTCATCGTGTGAGTAATTGCCTCTTTCTAATCCTAGCCTCCTAGCAAACGCTTTTAAGAACCGATTAAATATGATGAATATGGACAGCATAAAAAGGAAAAGACTACAAAATATTATAATTCTACTACCTAGTAAAATACAAAACAGCCATTGGCTACGACTTGATGCATCCCTACGATCGTCATGAAAGCGAGGTACTTTCTTGTATACTCTTAAACGAATGGCATAGGAATTTTAGCGAGTAAAAGTGGACCCGTTAAACGCTCAAAGGTTTCTGTGGAATTCCAAGTCTTGTGGTGGCGTTCTCTGGAATTCACAAATAAAAATATCAAGTTTCTCTGTGGCTTCGCATCGAATGGTATGTTTCTACTTATTTGTTTTTGGTAAGCGCAGGCAACGCGTTTTACCCTAGCAGAATCTCCATTGATCTGTCACGACAAACCTTTTGTATTTTTTATGCCAATCAATTACGAAAACATTTATTAATAAATTGGTAATGTTGAATAGAAATACTAACCTAAATGTGCATTGGCAGTCTTCGTCTACGTTTTGACACTAAACGGGTGTTAATTAGTTAATCGGATCTGTTTTAACTATTAACTATTTTAACCATTTTCGTTTTTTTTTTTTTACATTATCTCCACACAGGAGGCCTTCTATGTTATCTGGGATGCTGTGTGGAGGGTCTTTTTGAGGAGAGGAAGGAATGAACATTGGTCTTGAAGAGACCCATGTTGTAGGAAGGAGAAAACACAGAGGTCGGCAAATCATTCTACAGCCGAGCTGTTGAACATGAGAACGAGTCGAAGAAACGACCCGTTCTCATGTGACAAATGTCAACCGTGTACAAATGTTGGGCACGCGTTTGGCGTGTTTCCCGACTATGCACCGGTGCCGAAGGGATCAATGATGCTAGTTCCTCGGAGCATCTTCCATTGTAATACCGGTAGAACAAGAATAGCATTCCCACCCGACGCCTGTGCTCTAAAGATTGCAATCCGTCTGTTAAGATGGGGGAATCTATGAAACGGACCGCCCATTTCTGCACAGAGTCGAGGGTATTTTTCAGGTATTTTGGAGCTCCAGACCAGAGGTGGCTGCCAAATTCAACCGTGGGGCGCACTTGTGATTTGTACAGGGTTACCAGTTGTGTACTATTAAAGTATCTGCGGGCCCTGTACAGTACGCCCCGTTTTTGGGAGGCTAACTTTACTCTGGCTTCGATGGAGCCCCCATACCTGAGCTGGTCACTTAGGGTTACACCAAGCATATCAATGGAGGGCCTGTTCGGAAGATTACTTCCGTTGAAAGAGACTAGATATTCATTTCGATCCCTTTTAGACGTAATCAGACAAGATTGGGTGGGTCTTTGAAACATTGAATTCAACGAGATTATTTTTACCCCAAGAGAAAACACTCTCGAGGTAACCGTCCATTCTTTGCTTCAAAGCCCTACGAGCTGTTGGAGTTTGTGAGCCCTTTGGGGGCTTGTCAAACAAAAAGCTATCATGAACTGTACTGTCATCCGCGTAACAGTGAATTGGTGAACATGACAAAAGGTCGTTGATGTGCAACAAAAACAAAGTCGGAGACAGAACCGATCCCTGCAGTATATATAGAAACCTTCGCGGGCGTGCACACAATAACTTGGTAAAACCAAAGTTTCATCGTAATCGGATGGTGTAGGAAACAATTTCAATACACAGAAACAAATCACCAAGGTTTCATCGAATGATTGGTTTATGATCGCATAAGCGACAAAGAAAGAAACATTCATTTGTTATAAGTTAATAATATTTTGGTACTAGGCAATAAAAAAAATTATTAACTTTTTTTTTAAATCTAAGCCACTTTCCTTTCGGGAAGCCAACTCGTAAAATGCTAATACAATAATTATTTGGTCGCTCCAATATGAATAAGTAGTTATAAGTCCGTCGTCGGACCAGAAGCACTGCTGGGGAAATTCTGTGGGTTGTCAAGTTGCTTCGGGGATAAGGGTTAGATCAGTTAAGGGAGTCTTAACTTGTCACTTTAGAAAACCTTCCACCTGACAAATCTACCCTCTCAGACTCAGGTGAAGACGGTCATTTTTATAATTACCTACCTACTAGAAATTTACAAAAAGTGTCGTCACATGGATATTTTTAATAGAATCATGCTATCGCCATCGGAATTATAATCCAAAAGTTATTAAAAAATATATGACTAAATTATGGATTGTGTATAACTGGATTAAATTTCAAACGGTGGCTTATAAATGTAATCTTTGGAGATTGTTCTGTCAGATAATAAGAATAAAATTTAACAGTATTAAAATATTTAAAAGATATCTTTCAAATCTTCGTGGTTTATTTGAAAGAAGTGTTATGAAAATGAATACGTATGAAATGTTATGGATGATATATTATGATTCAAAAGTGGATGATAAAAGAAGTCGGGTTTGGAGTATGTGCCTAAACGGAGTTGTATGTCGGCCCACAACTCCGTCAATTAGGGCATTTAAAAATACCCTAATTGAAAACGCCTTAAGCTTTAAATTAGGCTAGAAATAGTGCCATGCGTAGGTAAGTCGGTCGCACATAGTAATACGTAGGTGATGGAAAGAAGAGCTGTGATGCGTGTAGAGCTGCGTACGAGAGCCAGCGGTCCAGCTCGTCGGCGCTACGTCGTACGGAAATATTCCAGCCTTAGAAATTTCCAAGCGTTCGGTAAAAGTATTAAAAGCTACGAAAAAAATAATTTAAATAGCCCCTAACCTAATCCAACGTAATCTATTTTAGCCAATTTTTTCATCACTTTCAATAACTTATCTTTATAATTACAATTTGGGAGGCGGGTATGGGTACCGCCGTCCCGGCAACCATTTATTTAATAACCAACACCTCTGCCATAGGTCACCCCAAGAGGTTCGCTACGTTTGGTGACTTAACAGGGTGCCCGGGTTTATGAGGTGAGTAAGAGGTGATGTCTTGGCAACCTATGAGTTTGCCCACCTACTGCGCGGCGGGACGGATCGGCAGAGACTGGTTGAGGGAGACCTTTTGACCTTTCTCGACCCACCGCCTTGCACTGCAGTGGGATGGATATGGTAGTATCATATACGTCATACATACGTCATTCCTGGACACGTTGAACCCCGGATTCCTACCCATCCCTCATACCTGATTCCTTCTCTGAACTTCTCCTCTCTTTCATTTCCATGCATCAGAAGCACAGTATCACAGCATCCCCAAAGATGACATAGGCCCTGAGAAAATTTTGTTTTCCTCAAGGCTTCCTGTGTGGAGCTAATGAAAAAAATGTATATATACCTACGTCTACCGGAATTTTGGACACCATAAATCATCTAATATTTAAAAATGATTAATTGTAATGTATTCAATAATATGTGTCATTACGTAATGTATTTCTTCCTATCATGTAATCCTGTAATCGAAACATAAAAGCATTCAATTGAATAGATTAATGTTGATAATAATAATAATTAATGTTTAAGTTTATAACATATCTTCATTAGTATTGATAAATTTTATTTTTGTTTTGTTTTAATTAAAATCTAGGTAATCCTAGACAACATTATGTAATTAAAGTATATTGTACTAAATATCTGAGTTTATATTTTATTGTACTACTAGCAGACCCAGCCACACGTTGTTGTGGCTAACGAAACACAAGGCCATTACCCAACCTTTATAAAATCCACACCACCCGCTTGCCAGCTGCCCGCTGCCCGCTGCCTGAATTGAATATTTGAATTTCACGGCTTTTCTCTACTAAAATAAGCATGTATTATACATATAAACCTTCCCCTTGAATCACTCTATCTATTGGTGAAAACCGCTGTTTAGTTTAAAAGATCTTTGCGCACATACATTTTGAGCGACTTCATTTTATACTATGTACCTCATGATGATTATAACTATCTACCAAACATTATAAAATTTTAATGTATATTCAATTTCAATGAAAATACTTTTGATTACCATTTTAGGTGAGGGAATTTATCAAAATTTATTTTCAATATATATTAAAAAATAAATCGTCAGATGCGAAATACCCGGATTATTTTAGATTTATGATGAATATTTTTTCTAGTAGAACTTTCAGATGAATAAAAAATGTACAAGCCGTAGTTGGGCAGAGTCCCGCAGGATGAAACTTTCCAAGAGGCCGAGATTTTTTTACCTTCTATAAACAACTCGTGTTTATTTCTTTTAAGTTCAGTTCCCAACTTTAAGGTACGGAGCGTAATATCGTAGACGAAAAGAATCGTGGATTTCGATATTGATATATTTTTTTAAATTGTTGTTGGGAATATTAGATATTTCGTAGTCCGTGAGTAAATTAAAATATAAATATATATATACTTTCCAGCAACACCTGGAAAGTCTTAATCGATGAAAATCCCCCAAAAACGGCATTTCCAAAATTACCAGTAGTGTCTCCAATTAGCTTAACCAATCAGGTATCTACTGCCAGCCCCGCCCCCCACCCCCTCCACCATCAATCACCTGCAACCCGGGTACTTCGTTCTAGACATAAGAAGTGACTTGCACTCACTTAAGTTTTAACTTGTGGACCGAACAGACATGCGAAAGCTATCAGTTCGAGACAAAAACTCAAGACATAAGGCCTCTGAAGATGGACAGTGTGATCTGTCCGAAACGTCAGGAGTTAAAAAGTCCTTTTAAGGACTACGTTACGCGGGTAAACCGAGAAAATTGTTCTACATATATATTTATATATTTTTAACGCAGCAAAACCTTTGCACGTTATTCAGGACGCCTTAACTTTAACTCCTTAGGGCCCATGTCTTTTTTTGAAAAAGAAGGAGTGGACCTGGGTTTTGAAGGGACCTTTACGGAGGGAGGAATACAAGACGGCAAATCATTCCAAAGCCTAGCTATTGAACTCGAAAATGAGTCGTAGAAATGATCTGTTCTCTTGTGACAAATGTCAATTGTATACAAATGTTGAGCGCGCGTCAGGCGGGTTTTCAGACTATGCACCAGTGCCTCGTTCCTAGTTACTAGGAGCATTTCTTATCGAAATACCGGTAGAACAAGGACAGCATTCCCATCCGATGCCTGTGCTCTAAGGATTGCAATCCGTTAAGACAAGGGGAATCTATCAAAGGGACGCCCGTTTCTGCAGAGTCGAGGATTTTTTCAAGGATTTTGGGGCTCCAGATATTTTAATCGGAAATCAATAAGGGCATAGGTAATAAAATTAAACAATACATTTTTCATCGTAAAGTACCTATCTGAAATAATATAACTATATTGTCTGTAATTAGTTTGACCACAGTTTGATAATGCCGTCAGAAGACGAAATAGATGTCACGCGTAATAATAATAATTACATAAAACTTGTTTATAAATTAAATAATAATATTTTTTAAAAAATATATATTAATATATATTATAATTAAAAGAAATTAAAAAAAGACATAGAAAACGACAATATCTGGTCAGATGGCTGTCACGGGAGTTGGCCAGCGTGACGTCAACGTACACGAACAAAAACGATCATGTCGTTTTGAAAGCAAATTAAAAATGCTACATTGTAAAACTACCAAATGTATTCATCAACTTAAAAATAAAATAAAAATGCCTTCATGGTCGTAATTTTTTTGGAGAATAAAATAACATTAAAAATACCCTATCATAGATAGGTACGTTCCATGGAGGCGAAAACATTCTAAATAATTATTTATGAATTCATTCATCAATGTTTAAAATATAAGACAATTCATGCCTGGCACAGAATAATGGTAAAATTCAATGACATTATAATATAACACATAATATGTTACAATTGCCTTGTCTTTGACTTACCACTTTGAGATTTTTACCACGCGTTCAATGGCGTTATATATAACATCTTTATGTTATATACGTATAATGCTATTGAATGCATGGTAAAAATCTCAAAGGTGCGTGAGTCAAAAGCAAGGCAATTGTATTTATATTCGATTTTTAGTACTCAACTGCCAAGCGTCGCAGTCGTGTCCTAATAGTACGTTGTCTATTGGGACACGACGTAGTCCCCACGTTGGGCGCCAAATTGTAACACGATTAAGCGTGTAAATGAATAATTACGTGTGAATAAAAGCACAGAATGTTCCATATTAGAAAGTGTGAGAATTTAATTTAATATGTTACTGCTAAGCTCAGAAGTGGAGGTAGGTAGGCATGTGATAACAATCATATTAATCTAAAATGAAACACTGTTTTCAAGTATGTAAATTTAATCATTTCAGATATATAAAAGACTTACATGATTGTCAAGACTCTATGATGGTAATTTATAAAACTCGAGTCGTGGAAACCGTTCATAGAAAACAGTTTAATTATTAACACATACTAAAATATACATGACTCTCTTGTGGATGATAATAGAACAACATTTGAAATGGAAGAGCCATATCTGTGAATTGGCAGAAAGTGTATATGTATTCATAAGATTAAGAATTATTTTAAAACTCAACAGTCTAAAAAGATTATACTATGCACTAATCCAGTCATTAATTCAATATGGAATTATTGTATGGGGGGGGGGGGTCATACAACAATATTCTAACCCCGATCAAAGTGATCCAGAAGCTAATTATCAAAGTAATCCTAAAGAAACCCCCCACTTATCCAACAGAAACGCTTTTCGCAGATTTTACGGTGACTCGTGTAGAGAATATCTTCGAGAAAAATGCAATTATCTAAATTTACAAAGATAATATCATCAAAAAATTTGAAACTCACCAATCAAAAAGATATCAAGACAACATCAAAATACCAAACTTTAATACCAAACTAATGCAAAACAATTATATCTATTTAGGAATAAAGTTTTTCAACAACCTTCCCATGGAAAAAAAAAACAAAGACATCAATATACTGAAACTCAAACTGAAGCTACACTTCATCAGGAATAATTAACTAAAAAAAAAAAAAAGTTTTCAACTAGCAATAATCGCACCTCGGATAAACCTCATTGGTTACGATATCGCCACTGCGCAAAGTTAAAAAAAAAAAACAAAGACATCAATATACTGAAACTCAAACTGAAGCTACACTTCATCAGGAATAATTAACTAAATAATTAACTGTTTTTCTCTTTCTTTCTAATTATTATTAATCTATATTCATCTCCATTTTAATTAGATTTTTGTAATTTCTCCTAAGTGCACAATATTTTTAGTATATAACCGTATCCTATGTATGTACACCTACACATATAGATGATCCAGAAGTCTCAATTGATCCTATTTTATACTTACCTATTGCATAATGTTATCTATTTCAGTTATAATTAGTGTAACTCGCTCATCAAGCACAAGAACTAGCTTCTTCTTTGGAGAGATTGCAATTTTTAAATAATTTCTGTACCGATATGTAATTTATATAACTCCACTGTACACTTATAAATCTATATTAAATTTAAAAAAAAAATTAAAAAATTATTAAAGATTAACTAAGGGCGCCAGTCGATTACAAAGAAACTACATTATCGACAAGTAGTATTAATTATGTAAACCAAAGTACTCGTAAACTAATAAAGATTATAAATTATACGTAAATTGCTGGTGGTTTGATGATATCTTGCGCGCCGTCAATCTCTGCTTTGGTTGTCACATGTTGCATGTTCCAATGCCTGTTCCTCACTCAAGCATGGGGCAGATATGTATATTTTTAATTATTTCTTTTTAATTAGGTTTATCAACAGTGATTCACATCAGAGCTTTCACAGATACAATTGCACTGAACGTGGTTGATGCTATCACTAATTAAAGACAAACACAACGTTGATAACATAATACTTACATATACATTACATTCATTCACACACACACACATATACCATACATATTTATTTATTTATTTATTTATTTGTTTATTAAGACATACACAGTACATTATAATACAGATTATAAGGTATGTTAAATTAAATTATTACATGGTTATGTACCTATTACGTAAGTCCATAGAATGTCATTTGATAATTACGCCTGAGATATTAACCGGTCTTAAAACTTAATTATTGAATGAATGAAGTAATAATAATAAAAAGGAAGAAAAGAGGGGGGGGGGGGAGATAAGGAGACATTTTGAAATCAAGAATTATATGCTCACTAATTGTAATTGACTGATTAAAGTTTAATGAAAAGTTAAGTGTAAGTAATTTTAAAACAATTATATCACGCCAAGAAATTTAATAAATTAGTTTTGTATGTTTGCAAGGAATCATGAAAAATGTCTAAGTGTAGTAATTTTTCATAGTGGTTATAAGTTACGATTAATATGTTTTTCTAACAAGTTTTTAGAACAATAAGTTTATAGGTTTATAAGTTAGGTTATAATAGGCAGCTTTAAATCTTGTTAAGAGATGATTTGAAGTTGGCCAATGATGACATTGTCAAATGAATGAAATGTTTTTATAAACCTCATTAAAATAACGGCACATTCTAGATAAAGCTGAGTCATACCTCGGCTAAGTTCGATATTTTTTTAATATTTAACGGAACATAATTTACAAGTCGTGAACCAATTCTAGAAACATTGAACCTGATTTGTTGTAGTAGAAAAGGGCAGTTTATTAAACCACTACCTGTTTCCTAAAGAAATAATTTCTTCCTGCGTGTTCTTTCCCATTTGCCCCGTTCCCCTTCCGCTTCCCCTTTCTCTGTCGCGTCCCCTTCCCCTCTCGCGTTCCCACTCCGCCTCCTCCACCTTCCCTCTCCCCACTCCACTCCCCCCCCCTTCCTACGTCCCGCGAACCCCCTCCCGAGTTTCTCTCCCCCTCATAGGTTCCCCTCCCCCCTCCCGTGAACACCCTACCCGAGTTCCCCCCCCCCTCCCGCATTCCATACATTCAGTCACGGTACATTCAGTTTTCAAATAGCTCGCGTGCCACCTATTGCCATTTTTATACAATTTTTTTATAATGCCAGAGCTCATCAGTAGTTTTATACAAACTTCGTCCTAACAATAACGACACAAAAAAAATCCAGTTTAGTGCAGTCGTTTGGAAGTTATGCGCGTACATCCTACTTCCTACTAATATTATAAAGGTGAAAGTTTGTATGGATGTATGTTTGTTACTCTTTTTTAAGGTATCATGAACACCCATTTGTCTTAGTTTATGAATTAGTAATAATCTGTGATTTACTTTATCGAAGGCCATGCAAAAATCTGTGTAGATTGTGACCTCTATCTACAGCTTCGGTTAAGGTATTGACATAGCAAAGTAAATTAGAGGATTTTGATTTCAGGGAGAGAAAACCATGCTGTTTTGGAGTTATGAGTTGTATAGTTTTTGAGATGATAATTCTACGCGAATTGCGTCCTTCAATTCGTCCAGAGTTCGGGGCTTGTTCTCGTATACTCTAGCCTTGAGGTGTACCCATAATCGTCTAATCGTCATCATCGCCCAAGTTGAGAGAGCGATGTTGGAGAGAGTCTACGCGAACTTCCAAGAACGCCTCCAGCACTGCATCAACGATTTCGGCCACCACATGCCTGATGTGATTTTCCACACTTGACTGTCTCAAATGCTATTTCCTTGCGAACCTGATTCCATCAATAAATTTGTTTTTGAGTAAAAATTAACTATTTTATGATTTTTTTAAAACCGTCCGTCCTCTCTGCCGCACCCTGTATAAACTAATATTGGAACAATATTAGCCTGTTTCATCTTATTGGGAAAATGTATGAAGACAATGATTTCCTATAAATGATAGTCAGAAGGAGTGCGAGACTGTGTGCACATTTTTTTATTAGGAGTAGTGGAATTTTGAAAGATATCTAGAACAAACTACACTACTAGTAAACCTGCGGCTAGTAGCCAGCATAAATTCATCTTCTTTAACCGGGTATGAACTAAATATAATAGTGGCAGGCAGCTAAATGCTGCAAATTGCTTTAAAAAATCACCAAAACTCCCTCGTCTGTGACGAGAAAATGATTCCATTACACGACAAACACTAGTAAAAGCCAAGGAATAATATTTCTTTCATAAATATAAGAAAATTATTGATTATCATAAAAAATACAATGATTTAGATTGTTTCTGGAAGATTTTTAGCACCATTAGATAAAGTGTGATAGCAAACAATTAAGTATATGAAGGATAACCTATGACAGTAGATCGTCTCATACAATATTTGGTATTCGTCTTAGTGTAGGCAAGAAAGCGTATCTTTTCATCCCAGTCACACCCGTGATATAGAATATATGTAGTATTCGGTGCAAATGAAAACACCGCTCAGTGCTACATCTATATCGTTCATACACACCCATGCTTTGAATCTTTATCAAACATGAATAATTTTTGAATTAAGAATTTACTGGAAAAATAATCGTGTTTCTTATTTGCCGATTGTAAATTTTATCCCGAGTTTTTGAAACAACGGCGAGTCTAGATGTAATATATACGGCATTGGTAAAATTATCAAATACGCTAACCAATTGACAATTAATCAGGAATTACCAACAGTGTGTTGAAACCATTGCTTTTACTGACTGAAAATTATCGTCTTTCTATAGAGTTCCTCTAATGAATAGCTTTCCGTGAAAAGCCACAATGTTTGTGTAAAAAAAATAGCATTTATTTACCGACGCATCCCGTCTACGCCTTCTACGGGGTTAGCAAATAAAGGGATTTATTATCACGCGTTGGTACTATGTACATTCGTGTCGGCCATTTTGTGGGAGAGGGTTCTTTTGTTTTATTGAAAAGGTAGTTCATTCATATTCTCCATTTTAGTGAATAGATCGGAACGTTTTTGATCAGATTGGTGGAAATTATGAAGAAATCAACATGAAATAATTTTATTGCATTTGCAGACAGGTTGACCATACAGAGACAGACTTTATCTAAACCTAGTGGACGGATATAAAAACTACATGTTTGCATCATAAATTCTGTGACTATCTAGGTACCATAATCTAGGTCTAGGTTTCATTTTTTTATTTTTTACACATATTTAAAAAAATAAAAAAACCTAAGGACATATATTTTTTTAATTTTTATCTATTGTTGAAAATGGTATGAACTAATGATATAATGAATGAGAACATTTTGTCTGATTTCTTAACACTTTGTTATTAATTCATATATTTTTATCACTTATTATTTTCTCTGTTTATCATTTTATTTTTAAATTTTATTATTTTGCTTTTACTTAACTGTTTTGCATGACCGATATTTGCGTGTGTTATTTTTATTAAATTGTGAAATTATTAACCCCGATACAGGCGAATGGTGGGGTAATAATTACATGTTAAAAATATATGTACATAAATTGTGAAGAAGCAATAAATAAATAAATAAATAAAATAAATAATAATATATCCGCACTGCCCAGAATACTAATGGAGGGAAACAAGCCGAGTGAGTGAATATCTTCAATTATCATTAAATAAATACTAACTATTGTTGCAGGTGCAGTTCAGTTATCTATAAAAAGAAATAAAAAAACGTTTAGTTTACTATTTCCATGTAGAAATTTCTAAAAAGAGCATTAATAATTAAATCAGTAAGTTTTCGATAAGTGCAAAAAACCAGCATGGTGGTCAAAATATGATTTCCAAACTTAACTCTGTCTCTACGTTCTTATAAAAGCTCCGTATTTCTTCGAGAAGTATACGCTATTACTATACTAGCTATTTCCTGGCATGCGTTGCTATAACATTTAATAAAGAAATTGTTGCTGTTATTGTTGCTGCGTGTCCTTTCCCATTCGTCCCGTTCCCCTTCCGCCTCCCCTTCTTTACCCGCATCCCCTTCCCCTCGCGTTCCCACTCCGATTCCTCCACCTTCCCTCTCCCCACCCAACTCCCCCCTTCCCCAGTCCCGCGAATCCCCCTCCCGAGTTCCCCTCCCCCCTCCCAGGTTCTCCTCCCCCTCCCGCATTCCATACATTCATTACCGGTACATTAAGTTTTCAAACAACTCGCGTGCAATTTTTTTTTACAAATTTCGTAATGCCAGAGCTCGCATATGTTATTCTGCTGTATGAGCTCTAATTGTAAAGTTTCATTAAAATCCTTTCAGTTGTTTTTGCATGAAGTAACAAACATACATCCATACAAAGATTTAAAATATTTATGGTTTCTTATCATCACCGTTCATCTAAAATTTTCGTCGAATTCCTTTATATTGAGGGAAGGAAGTTGAAATATTTTTGTACAACTTTTTACTTAATAAAAGTATTGAATGATTTTGCGAGAAGTTTAAAAAAGATAGTTTATGAATGATGTGTGATTTAGGTGCGAATGCGTTTGTCGAAGGACCTAGGGTGTGTTTTTGAGTTTATGATAGACCACTGCACAAGTAAAAATGAATGCACATAAAGGAAGGAAGGTACTTACTGAGGAATCTTGTGGTATCTACTTCTCCTCTCTCATGGGTGGCCTTTGTTCATACTTGTATTTGCGGTATTTTACTTTCATATGCAAGTAAAAAATGGGGGACCGTAAAATTGTATGCTTTCACGGCGAGGTTCAATTGACGACACACTGATTGTTATGGTTACGAAAATTGACAGGAACATAGGGATGGGATTGGATAGGGAAGGAACAAGCTAGGGATGGATAGGTAAGGTACATGTGACAATCAAGCTACAAGCACAGAGTCTATGATATATGTAGATGTATGTAGTTAAGTGTAGCTATGATTGTGTAAACACCCAACCAAGTAATAGAACGAATTTGCTCGCTTCTTAAGCAAACCTTTCAAATTATTAAACGTGTGTCAAAGCAGATTCTGTTTAATTGTTAGAAATGTTTAATGCGTTTTTTTTCGATTTGCTTTACTTTGGATTGAACGGGAAAAATAAATAAATTCGATAAGATTGAATCTTTGTCAGACTTTCCGTTGAATGAGAAACTTTGGCATTTTAGACCTACGCCCCTTGGCTTAAATATTCAAACCTTAATTTCTTGGAAGTTGTTCAAACTCTTCAGCCCACTTCGACTCAAAATATTCGAGCATTTTTATTTTTCAATACAGCTTCCGTAATTTATTGAATGTTTAGATTCATTTTATTGGATATATCTTGGTACCTACCTCTTCAAGAATCTGTATATTCACTTTCCAGTTCCGGATAGTATAATAAAAAAGCTTTCGATATTAAATGACATAAAATATGATTAGGACTAAAAAGTTGTGTATCAATCAGTCATCAGTCCATTAATTTTCCGAATTCAAGAATCATAATTTGCGGTAAGAATTAACTTATTTAATTTTTACATTAGCACCACACGGGAGCCATATTTTTTTATCTTTGGGGATGCTGTGTGGAGGGTCTTGTAGGGAAAGAAAGAAAGAAGAGGTGGTTCTGGGAAGGAAAAAGATATATGGAGGGGTAGGAATCTGGGGTCAATGTATCCAGGAGTGACGGACGTATGAATCCAACCCTCCCACTGCGATACAAGACAATGGGTCGCAGTCTCTACCGATCCGGACCGTCACACGTAGGGGGACAGTAGGTGGGCAAAAGCATGTGCCGCCAAGACCTAGACAAACCTCACCTTCTGTCACCAGACATTGGGTGACCTATGGCAGGGGTGTACATAGGTTATCCCATAAATGGTTCGCGGGGCGGCGATACTCCCAAATTGATTTTCAGATAATCTCTAAAAATTATTTTTCATTCAACGAATGGACACCATTGACCCTTGAATGTCTAATATTTAAAACAGATGTCCTTAAATATGCGTCAACCGCCCGCATATTCAATATTCGCCCGTCTAGTATGACGTCTGAAACATCAACCTTATCGCTCAAACGATGGGTATAGTTTAGTCTAATGAATAGGGAGGCTGTGACAACTAGTTGACAAATTCAGACAATGAGGTTTTGTTGACCGGCGGACCGTATTTTAAATATTTAAACAACGGACCCCCTTTTAGTTAATATAAATATACACTATATTATTATTCTTCTGCTGGGAATTTATGTTAGATAATATTAACATCTGCCTTCTTATAATTATGGTAACTAAATTATATAAATATTACCTTCCTAACACTGCACCTGGTTAGGACGGTAATATTTCGCTAACAATTGTATGATGTAAGTATTTGATAATATCCGCAATTGATAAAACTTTGCATTGAATGGTTTGAGCTTTGATAATGTATAGTGAAGATTAGAGAAGTTTTACCAAAGGGAGGCCTAATAATTTTAAAAAATCACCAATCGAATTAAATTGCTTAATAGAGAGCGTAAATACAATCATGGGATACCTTAATATTAATTTAAAACAATAACTGTGTATAGGTACTCCACTAAATAAAGGTGGTGTTTACAAAGTTATTGTTTTATTTTAAATTATAATGTCACATCACAAAGAATCTGCTTCGTATGAAGAAAACCTATATATAATATTTAAAAATCAGTTGAGTTTGTTCAAAGGGTTCTGAAATTAATAAAGTTTTGTTCTCTGAAAAAAGAAAACAGGACGGACAATAAAATAAAGTCGGATTGGTCAGAAGATGCTGGATTTTTTAGATAATGAAATATTAGGTCCTTACATATGCCGTATTAATATATATTTTTTGCCGTACTGGCAACTTTGATCTCAAATGTCTTCTCTTTGGTTAGGAATTCCAAATTCAAATTTATACAGGTATTTACTCATATATTTGTGTTTCGAAAATTATAACTCATTTGTTTTTTCCTTAATTGTTTTTTTTCTTTGCGTCACTTAGTTTACAAAAGGAAAACTTGAAATATCGCGTTATTTACGAGTACGAGTTCCACCGTGGCACCAGTGCTGCAGAAACGGCTCGAAGGATTAATGATGTGTATGGCAACGGTGCCGCAAAAGAAAACACAGTGCGTTTTTGGTTCCAACGTTTTGGTTCTGGAAATTTCGACCTGCAGAACAAGCCCCGTGGACGGCCGGAGACCAAAGTTGATAATAAAGAATTGAAGGCTATTGTGGAAGCGGATCCATCGCAAACCACGTCCGAGGTAGCTGCAGGCTGCGGTGTTAGTGATAAAACTGTTTTAATCCACTTGAAGCAAATTGGGAAGGTGAAAAAGCTTGAAAGGTGGGTACCTCACGAATTGAGAGAAGCAAATCAACAAACGCGCGTTGGAACGCTAGACCACATACTGCACAACAGATGGCTACCAAATTAGAGGAGCTTCAATTGGAATGTCTAAGACATCCACCGTACTCTCCGGACCTTACCCCAACAGATTACCATTTTTTTCGAAATTTGGATAACTTCTTGCAAGCGAAAAAATTCAACTCCGATGGGGCAGTCCAAACCGCCTTCAAAGATTTTATTGATTCCCGTCCGAATGGTTTTTTGAATGAACTACCTATGAGATGGCAAAAGTGCATAGATAGCAATGGTACATACTTTGATTAAATAAATATATTATATTTAAAAAAAATCGACTTTATGTTCCTCCCATACAAAACGCCAATTTCATATGTAAGGACCCAATATATAGAAAAGGAAGACTTGGAAGAAAAGCGAAAAAACATATTACAAAAAATTTTTCAATTGGTGAGAATCTTTTTTGCGCCAAAAAACTGTACCTTTATAAAAAATAAACTTTGTATTGATTTTGAATTGCACTTTGAAAAAATGTGAGTTGAGTTACTAGCAATTTTTGTTGACCGATGTTGTGGTATTGGGGAATTGAGTTATTGGGGTTTTGAGGTGTTGGGTTTAGAGGTATTAGGGTGTTGGGGCTTAGATGTGTTGGGATTTTTAGGTGCTGGGGTGTTCAGTCGTACCGCTCTCACCCGATTATAACTATCGAATACCGATAACTATTTAATCCCAGTCAAGAGGGACGGGTTAACAATCGACACTTCTTGGATCCCGGCTGTGCGTTTCCTAGAAGCGACAAGCGACCGGTACGATACCCATTAACTATGACTTACAAGGTATTTCTTCATTTACAATATATTTCGAACAGGGGTATAGAACTTGCGGCAATGCCAATAGCCGGCATTTTGCACAAAAAAAACACGGAAATTCTAACCAAAAGGATCTAAATAAGTTCAAGTTTCAGTTTTTCAGTCATTATCAGAGAGAGTTGCATGGAGTAATAGTGCATTAGGTACCCAACGCTTTTTACATTCGGCCTTATTTTTTTTTTCTTTGTTTTAAAGTTTTTTAGAGAAAAATGTGTCCTTACTTGCGGTACCCCGTTCAAATGGCACATTATACAAGTTTTCTCGTTTGAAATATAAGTAAATACCTATGTTAAAATATTACATAGGAAAATTATAAAGTTAAATCTAAAAGTAAGTGAAATCTAAAAGTAAATCTAAAAGTAAGAGTGTTTTCTCTTGGGGTAAAAATAAACTCGTTGAATTTAATGTTTCAAAGACCCAATCTTGTCTGATTACGTCTAAAAGGGATCGAAATGCATATCTAGTATCTTTTAACGGAAGCAATCTTCCGAACAGGCCCTCCATTTTTATGCTTGGTGTAACCCTAAGTGACCAGCTCAGGTATGGGGGCTCCATCGAAGCCAGAGTAAAGTTAGCCTCCCAAAAACTGGGGCGTACTGTACAGGGCCCGCAGATACTTTAATAGTACACAACTGCTAACCCTGTACAAATCACAAGTGCGCCCCACGGTTGAATTTGGCAGCCACCTCTGGTGTAGAGCTCCAAAATACCTGAAAAATACGCTCGACTCTGTGCAGAAACGGGCGGTCCGTTTAATAGATTCTCCCATCTTAACAGACGGATTGCAATCTTTAGAGCACAGGCGTCGGGTGGGAATGCTATCCTTATTCTACCGGTATTACAATGGAAGGTTCTCCGAGGAACTAGCATCATTGATCCCTTCGGCACCGGTGCATAGTCGGGAAACACGCCCAACGTGTGCCCAATATTTGTACACGGTTGACATTTGTCACATGAGAACGGGTCGTTTCGTGTTTTCGACTCGTTCTTGTGTTCAACAGCTCGGCTGTGGAATGATTTGCCGGTCTCTGTGTTTCCTTCTTCCTTCAACATGGGTCTCTTCAAGATCAATGTTCAATCCTTCCTTTCCTCAAAAAGACCCTCCACACAGCATCCCAGATGACATAGGCCCTGAGGGAAATCATTTTCCTCAGGGCCTCCTGTGTGGAGTTAAAAATAAAATAAAAAGTACAATACAAGCATTTATCTTTATTAGGTTGCAAAATTGTATCTATATTCTTCCTTCCAATGTCCATCCATATCTTTATGCTTCTTTTGAAGTCAGGTATTTTTTTAATGGTTTTTATTGTAAGATGGAGTAAATTAAATAATTTTATAGAGAAGTATCTACCTATTGCATATCTCTTTGTCCAAACGTCGTTTTAGTTGTAGGTTGGTGGAATGTATGTTTAATGTAGATCTTGTGAATCGGCCCGAGTTAGTGAAACCTTGATCAGTCTTTGACTTGACATTATCTTCTGTTTGAACAATACAATTTTTATCGTACTTTGTGTCATTGTTCCATTCGTATTATTATATTTAACGGTTATTTTTTAACAGTTTTTATTGCAAGAGGGAGTAAATTAAATAATTTTCCAACATTAAAAGGTTGAAAGGTTACTACATTGATCAACATATAACTTTCTCTACAGAGTCTAATCAATATAGGAGTACCAACTAACACACTAGGCATAATGACCTTTTCAATGCCACCGTTCAAAAACAAATGACGAAGCATCTCACCAATATCTCGTCTACATAGTTTAGCAAACAAATAACAAATAATATCGACGTTTTTAACAGGACAAATTCGATATTTACAACACACCTAAATACTATCAGCCTTACTAAAAAACCCAGTGAAAATTTTATTCAATTGACAAACGGCCGCGGATGTAAAAACATTACTAATTAAAAAATTGTTCATGGAAAAAAATACACATGGTTTACACGGCCTGAGAGGGTAGTTTATCTCTGTTTTATTAATGATGTCTGAACGAAATTTGGAATTTTTCCAAAGTATTTTGAACGTTCTATGTATTTCTTATTTTTGAAGGTGTCGTAAAAACAAATGTCATTTATGAAAACTAGATAAAATTACCTTTTAGATTTGTGTGTTTGAAATACACTTTAGTTTTCAAAAACTGCCATATTTTAAGATTCAATCTCGGAAAAAAATCGAAAAAAATTTCTTAACAAAACTTTTTTGACCAAAATGTAGAGAAATTAAAAAATAAAATAATTCAAAAGCACAGTCCTTTCATGTAATAAATTTGGAAGGAAACTATCACCTCACTTTTTCCTCGTGCATTCAATAAAAAAAATAATAAAAAATTTCAAAGTTTTTTTTATTGCCAAAAAATAACTTAGAAATAATACCGACATTTAAAACAGATTTCTTGCGTCTCTAAAGATGTTAATTTCTTTCATACGTTTACGAACACATGTATTAGATATTAATATTATAAAAAATTATCACTTTTAAGAAATTCTCTTAAAATAAAGATCTTAAAATGTATATTTTATCATTTAAGTAACCTATAAAACAATATTCTGACAGTTCAACTTTTAAAGTACGACGTTTGAACAATAACTTGATTAAACTGATGTAAACCACACAAATAACATGGTAAATATATCAATTATGTGAATAAAAGAGTAAATTCATCACTACAATAGAAATTATTAAGTAAAATCACAACATTTAGGTACTAACAAAATTTCTGACATCCCGCTATAAACACACCAAGCTATTTTTTCATAGCTGGCCGTTGAGAACTAATGCACAGGCGCGCCAATAATGCCCCTAGTGGAGAAGAATTAAAACAATTTTTTTTACTTCTTCTTTGTGTGCCGTATCAGGTCCCCCCGACGTTGGCGATCACTCTCGAGAATGTCTCTCTGTCTTGCGCTGCCCGGAATAGCTCCTCCACACTTCTAATGCCGGTCCACTCTCGTATATTACGCAGCCAAGACATTTGTCTCCTACCAGGCCCTCGGCGACCCTCTATCTTGCCTTTCAATATCAAATGGAGCAAGTGATACTTCTCCCCTCGAAGTATATGACCCAGATATGAAATTTTCCTGATTTTTATTAATGTAAGCAGTTCTCTATCTGCTCTAGCCCGCCTGAGAATTTCTGTGTTGGTGATCATGTCGGTCCATGGGACCTTGAGCATTCTCCGGTGAAGCCACATTTCAAAAGCCTCTAACCTGTTCATGGTATTTACTTTCAAGGTCCATGTTTCACATCCATAGAGCAAGACCGACCACACATAACATTTTAGCATTCTCTGCCTTAGTTTTAAGCTGATATTGTCATTGCAGAAGAGGGATTTCATTTTAATGAACGCAGTTCTTGCTGCTTCAATTCTGCATCTAACCTCCACATCTGGGTCAAGAGTCTCCGTGAGAATACTGCCGAGGTATCTAAATTATTCCACCTTTTCGACATTGCAACCATTTAACTGTATCACTGATTTAGAGTGATCTAGTCGTCCAAATGTCATCCATTTAGTTTTATTGACGTTGATTGTTAGGCCCAGTTGCTCACTTTATTAACAAGATTGAATAGGTCTTGGAAGTCATCGATACAGTCAGCTAGTAATACAGTATCATCTGCGTATCTTATGTTATTAATGACAACTCCGTGAGATCTTCAGACCCTTTTCAGTATTACTTAGGGCTCTTTTAAAGACATAGTTGGAATAGAGATTAAACAATAGTGGCGACAGGATATAGCCTTGTCGTATTCCACGCTGAATGGCAATTGCATTAGATCTCTCATTCCCATGTCTTATTTCTGCTGTTTGGAACCAATACAGGTTTTTAATGAAATTCTGGTTTGTTGGTGTCAACGTTACAATCCGCAAGCATTTTCATTAGGTCAGCATGTTTTACCCTGTCAAATGCCTTTTTTACTAGTAAATTAAAACCATATGTTACGCTGTAATTAAGCGTTGAGTATAATACTGTATGGTCTATGTTTTCACCACGAACTTTACGGTATTACCGAGCGCCAAAATACTGCTTTGTGCAGAATTATGCCCGTGGTGAAATAAAAACATGAAACTACATCTCAGGAGGGGGCATAGGTATGTGATCTCCAGCGTGTTAGGGTATTAAATAAATACAAGTATCTTATTTCCAATTTTAAATGTTAAAGAACTTTTATATTATTTTAATAATATCAGGTACAATAAAACGTAAAGTGACTCTACTCACCCTCAGGGACCGATTGAAGTTATACTATCTAGCTATTTCACTATATTCCTGACCGAACCGCGTCTCGTAGTTCGCCACAGGATGATGGGCAGGACCTCCAGCCGATTCTCATCTCGGCCAGTCCGCAACAGGATAATCGGCAGGACCTCCAGCCGATTCTCGTCTCCACAGATCGCATCAGGATAAACGGCCAGTTCGCAACAGGATGATTGGCAAGACAGGACTCTCAGCAAAGCAGGGCTCCAAGGGAAGTGGAACTCCAAGGGAACGATGTTATGGGGCTTACGCAGCAAGCAAGCGGGACCGTTAGTATTTCCGCACGTGCATTTTCTCTAATACAAGCCGGTGAGCGGAATTATTCTTCTCCACGCGTTTAAAAAGGCATTCTTATTGTCGGCACCCGACAAGTACATACCGGCGCGTCTCGTGTGGCGAAAATACTCATCCCGATCGCCTTGATAACTTTACGGTAAACTTCTCGTAATATAAGAACTACCGCGGAGAGCAATCTCGCGACATTATTCAATAAAACTTTGGTGCACTTTCGCATCCTGAATCAGAGATCGTTCCACATTAATTATTACGTGCCAATCGACTGAAATTTAAATCTTCGTCCCTTTTAATAACTTAATACTATCCGACTGTCACAGCCATGATCTGGCCCAAAAGATCATGCCCGCGAGAGTGGGTTCCATTACCGGACCCGGAAAAGAAAAGAAACTCCCCCTTCCATAACGACTTGTGTTGCCAGTCCTCCTGTTGTAACTATCAACAATTAATTCACTCAATAGTTCGTGCCGCTAGGTTCGACGTTATAAAGCAGTGTTCATATTTTAAAATAAGAAAAGGTAATGATTTCAGCACTGCTTCATAACATTACCCCCCGCGCCACACAAATGTTTGCCCTCAAACATGTTTCGATTAACTAACAAATTCCTAAGCTATTCCGGTCAATCCTCAGGGTGTTCTAAAAAAGAAATTATAAAATACACATGAATAAAAATGAAAAAGTGAATCATCAAATGTGGTAGGCACACCATGTTAAACTTAAAATTGATGATAGCAAAAGCTAATAGTGATAGAAAAAGAAAAATCAAATAAATACGAATGAGTTCATTATGATTCCAATCGCACCCATGTTGTCCAGCAAGATGGTGGCTTCACAATGCAGTCATTCAAGACCAACACTTAAAACTAGAAGAACTTAATCTAAAGAACAATGTGAACTAATGTTCCGTGAACGGGGTCCGCAAACACCCACAGCATTGAAAATACTGGGTGAGGAACAGCTGACTTTATGTCTTGGACTACCGTTAACGTTACATCTACAGCATAAATATCATTAATTATGTACATATAAACACTAATCAGTGGACAACACATCCTTAACCTTAATTATACCTATGTGTGTCCAGCACATTAATTAAACACCACCATATGCATTAATGCATCACTGACCCATAATAGGGTTTTAGAAAGCCATTTAGGCAACACTTTAGGGTGCAAGCAACCCTCACTTCACTGAATTTACGTCCCTTTTAGGAGATATAAGAAATGTTCACTACGAAGAGTTTCCTATTCTACCTAAATCGGTCGTTCGAGCGAGTATATGAAGTGAAGTAGTATTGTAGGTACTAAGACTAATCAACGAATTTTATAAAATAATATATGTATCACTAAACTATTCTTTAAGTATACTCACAAGCATGTGAGTTGTTATTACGTGTTGAATTCACAACATTTCAAAGAATTTATTTATATTTGAAAACAATCATGTTTCAGATGGGAAGAGATAAACAGAAAAACAATGCTCAAAACACAAAGAGGTGTAGGGCTGGCATCCCTGTGTGTTCCGAGTTAAAACTTAAGAATAAACACAAAATTCAATAACCATGAACGCAGTTCAATGGGATGTACCCTGAACACAAGGGGAAGTGGGCATGTGTTCCCCTTGTATTCGAGGTTAACAAACATAATAGACAAAAGGAAAATAAATTATGTCATTTATTTTGTTATTTTGCTCGTGCTCAGTCCAAAAATTATACAAAATTTATTTCAAATAAATTACAGATTATTACGCCTAACGAAAGCGAAAACTTATAAAACAACTCGAGTAAATCTTACCAGAGTGGAATTTGATTGCAATGAATCATAACAAACTACGTGAGTTTGCGTAAACGCGCCCCAAGAAAACCTGAATGAACAAAAGAAATATTCCTATGACAGGATTTTGACTGTCAGAATGTCGGGTCGTTTCAACTCGGTTGATCAGGCCGGGTTAAAACTCCCAGGCATCAAATATTAGCTAACAGATATGATAATTTGCAGTACTCGGTAGGGATGGCCAGACCCTCCGAAGTATTGCCACAATAAGACTATACCGGTATATTATTTGATTTTACTATGTCTTTCACATGAAAATCACCCGCAACTTTTCCGTTTAAGTCTGCAAGTGTATAAATTAAGTTGGATTTTTTCTTTACTACCACGTTCTGAACAAACCGGGGTGCCAATTTTTGTGCGAAATAATTCAATGCGTTAGATTGCGCAAAATTCCTCCGCCACACCACATCACCAACCTGATAGGTAATGTGTTTTCTGCGCAGGTTGTAATGGTCAGCTCCTTTTTGAAAAGCTTTAAGAAGAGCATTCGAGACTTGCTCATAAACCGATGACAACTCTTCCAATTTCTGTGCATAAACCTTAGGTTGAGCACCAATTTGCGAATTGGTTTCCTCATCCGCTATTGGATTACGGTGCAGATCACCGTCTAGTATCTGCTCCCGACCATGCATCAGAAAATAAGGTGTATAACCTGTAGCGCAGTTTACCGTGTTATTCATCGCTGATTGAACTTGCGGAAGAAATTTAGACCAGTTTCGGTGGTCTGATTCAACTAAGATGGATAACGCCGTGCCCAGGGTTTGATTATAACGTTCGACTACGTTGTTTTGAGGCGTATAAGATGAATTGTAAAATGGTGGCGGCATGTTATAACTATTAAGTAATTCTTTAAATTCTTTCGAAACAAATTGACGACCATTATCACAGACGATAGTTCGTGGTACGCCGTGAACAAGAAAGATGTTTTCTTCTAAGATTTTTATTATGCTTCTCGCGGTGCCATTGCGCAGCGGAAATAGCCATGTAAATTTAGAAAAAACGTCTACACATGATAGGATTACGGTAAAACCCGAGTAACTCCTAGGTAAAGGACCTACCAAATCTATCGACAACATTTGCATGGGTCTTGTGACCTTTTTTGGGTTTGAGGAGATTCCGTTAGGTGGGGCTGTACTTATTTTGTGGGCCTTACAGACTGTACAACGATTAACAAATTGCTTAACATCCTTGTACATATTAGGCCAATAGTAACGCAATTGCACCTTTTTGTAGGTTTTGAATACCCCAGGATGACAAGCTCGCGAAGATTCATGTAAATTAGATAGAATTGCCTGTCTACCTTCTTGAGGAACTACTTTTTTCCAGGCAGTATCCTCGCACAGAGCTAGACGAGTCTTTGTGTGTCGGAACAATTCATTATTACGTATTTGAAAGTTCTGGAATCGTTGTGGGAATTCTTCGCATCCTTTCCAAGCTTTCAAATACCACGTATCCTTTGTATTATCAATGTCCACACCTGTTAATACGGCAAGGTCCATTCGTGAGAGTACGTCTGGAACAACATGCTGTGTCCCTTTGCGATGAACAACGTCAAAAGAAAATTGTGAAAGGCGAGAGCTCCACCGTGCAAGACGGCCACTAGGGTTAGACAAGGACCCTAGCCATTTCAAGCTTGAGTGGTCAGTAACTACCGTAAAATGAGCTCCTTCTATATAAGGTCTAAAGTGAGTCACCGAGTCTAGTACAGCTAGGAGTTCCCGTTCAGTGATGCCATAATTGCGTTCATGCGCATTTAAGCAACGTGAGTAATAAGCAATGGGATGCTCTTGCCCGTCCACGTTCTGAATCAATACCCCTCCAATTCCCGCCGAGCTCGCGTCGGTGTGGATAGAGAAAGGCCTGGTGAAATCCGGGCAGCATAAAACTGGAGCCGTCGTCAACGCGCGTTTTAAATCATTGAAAGCAGTTTCAGCTTCCTGGGACCACTTGAAATTGCTGATTCCATTTTTTGAACCTGTGAGTTTAGTAAGAGGGGCAGCTATTCCCGAAAATCCTTTAATGAATCTCCTAAAGTAACCGCACAAACCAATGAATGCCCGAATTTGTTTCGCATTTTTCGGGACTGGGAAATTTTTGATGCTTTCTATTTTTATTGGATCCGTACGGAGACCCTGCGCATCTACTAAATACCCTAAATATTTAAGTTCAGATTTGCAGAACTCGGATTTTTTAAGGTTTATTGTAAGGCCTGCGTCTCGCAAACGTTCATATACACGATTCAACAGATTAAGATGTGAATCCAGGTCTTCTGATATCAAGATCAAGTCATCCAGATAGCAAAAAGCATTATCGTCAAATTCCGGACCAAAAAGGACATCTGCCAATCTTTGCAACTCACTAGGGGCGTTTTTCAGTCCGAAAGGCATACGGGTGAACTCAAACAAACCCCGTCCAGGTACGACGAAAGCTGTCTTCTCGCAAGAGTCCTTGTCTAAGGCAATTTGCCAAAAGGCCTTTGAAAGGTCTATAGAAGAGACGTACCTAGCTCCACCTAGCTTGTCTAGAATCCGCGATATATATGGCAAAGGGTACGCGTCGCGAATCGTGACATTATTAATTTTGCGAGAGTCTAAGCAAAAACGACCTGTACCGTCCTTTTTTGTAACGATCAATACCGGACTCGACCATGGAGAACGTGAGGGACGTATAACTCCTAATTTTAGCATTTCATCTACTTCTGCTTCCAATTGTTTTTGTCTTGCTGGAGATAAAGGATAATACCTCTGTTTGATCGGAGGCCCTGTCGTATTAATTTTGTGCTTGACTAAATGCGTTAGACCTAAACCGCGCTTTTCGAAAGAAATCGATTCAAATTTTTTAATAATAGCAGAGAGTGACCGACTCTCTGAGGGACTTAGAGATGAGGCTGGCTGAATTGCCCGCAACCCATTGATTTTGTTTTCCGAAGAATGACAAATAGCTTTTGGAAGCAGCTCCGGTGCGATATGGAATTGCTTCCAAAAGTCTATACCTAGGATAAACGATGGTGACAATGTCGGGATGACGTAGAAAAGAATTGTCCGGGTAATTGATTTGTACGTCACCGGCAACGACATTGTACCCAGGACAGGCTGACTCGCACCGTCCGCTGTTGATACACAAAAATTAACCTTAACTAATTCTACACCTAATTTAATAAAAATTTTATAACTATCACCTCCCAAACACGATAATGAGGCGCCACTGTCCAACAGTGCGCTGTAAAAATTGTTTATTATATATACATTTACATACGGACGACCATCGTTTTCAATCTCCATCCCCTGTGGCAGTGGGCCCACTGTTCCAGACGATGGGACCGAAAGAAACTGATGTACTAGTCGGAGCCAACTCTTCCATTCCCGATTCCTCTGCGCATAGGATGGGACGTGGTAAGAGAGACTCCGCCCTAGTTTTCCGACTTACTGTTATTAAATCTTTCTTTAACTGCTCCCACTTTAGAATTATTTCCCGCTGCGGCTTTTTTCCTACAGTCAGCCACAACATGTCCCGGTTTATTACAATATAGACAAACTTGAGTCTTAACAAAGGTTCTAGAAGTTCGTTCAGTATTTTGATTATTTGTATTGAACGAAGACGAAGGTTTGTTATTGTTGCAACCAGCATTGGTATTAACGTAGTTACGCCCAGCATGACTATAACTATTACTATTAAACGACCGTCTATAGTTATTCTGAGAGAACCCAGTACGTCTATCAGTACCGGTATTACTGTTTGTCAAAGTTTTATTAGTAGGCACGAATCTATCCTCTTTATTAGTACCGTAGTTTTCATTAGATTTTTTTGAAAAAGAAGTTGAAGAAGTAGCAAATTCCTCTGGTGGTGTCGCATAAGACTCTAAGTTCCCTGCGTAGATTGTTAACTGATCGAATGTATCTATATCTCTAGAAACTAAAATGTTAGTGTACATTGGCAGCAACGCCTTTTTGGCAAGCCGCAAAAGTTCCTGCTCAGGAAGTTTAGCTTCCAACATGTTATTTAGGGATTTCATCCTAAGGGAAAATTCAAGTACCGACATACCTTTGGGTTGCCTCATATTGAAAAGTTTAACTTTTAAATCTGTTTGAAGGTCATTTGCCTCAAATTGATTGATTAAAAGTTTAGACAGCTCGTCCCATTTCAATTCTGAGTGATATATTGACCTGAACCAAAGTAATGCTAGGCCATCTAGAAGATCAGGAAAAACGCGTACCAGATTATCATGACTAAAATTTTTTGTCCTACATTTTTCTTCAATCAATAAGAGAAATTCTCTTATGCTTGATTTACCGTCAAATTTAATCTTCCAATTTTCTACATTGATGGAGGGTGATTCTCTATAAATAATTTTTGTATGTTTAATTATTGTAGGGTTGTGAACGGTCCTACTCTCTGAATCTGAATCAGAAGAATCCATATCTATTTCTGATATTGTTGGCATCTTAAGGGCTTTATTATATGCACGCGCCTGCGAGCGCAGCGCGTGAGAGGTGGTTGCCGGTTCGAGAGAACGACTTGATAGTTCTCTTATGAGATCCTCTTTAGAAGCGTTGTTGACGTTCGAAATAGGAGTTGACATTGTTATTGATGACGTACAATATTGATTGTTGATGATGTAAAAAAAAAATTTTTTTTTAAGTACGAGGGAAAAAAAAAAGTTTTTGGCAACCCTGATTTTTGCAAAAAAAATCGAGATATTAATGTGTTTAGTCGATTTAATTTAAAATTGACAATAAAAATCGTGGTTACAAAATAAAATCCCACATTTGAAATACTAAAAAAAAATATTTTTTTTTAATAAAAGAAAAATATCCCAACAATTTAGTTAAGTATGTCAAACTATTTCACCGTATAAGATGTACTCGTGTTGTTGATAATTTATGACACTCTTGTGCATAATGGAATTTAACGGAATAGATTATAAATTTAATCTCATTAATTACCATTCACTTGATTATAATGAATTATTTATTTAGTTTACTAGTTCATTTAAATTTGTATTAAGAATTCATCTACGATATAAACACAACATACCGTAATCTGTCACTTTTGACATTCGCTTCTCCACAATAAACATCAACTTGCATAGATGATGTTTACCTTTTATCATAAACCTTCAACCATAGACAATAAAATTTTTTTTTTTGAATAAATATATACTTTTTTTTTCAAACTTATCATAGAAGAAGCATTGTCTATGATTGAAACCTGACACTTCTATGAAAATATCATTTCAAAAATTGAGGTTATGTTGACATGTTGACAATGTAACCACACACTGGGATACTGAGCACGAAAAAATACAAAACATGACCAATGTAAAACACCAAACACCAACGTAACCCGCAGGAGATCAAATAAACGAGCTAAACCACGTTGGGCCCCAATTTGTTACGCTGTAATTAAGCGTTGAGTATAATACTGTATGGTCTATGTTTTCACCACGAACTTTACGGTATTACCGAGCGCCAAAATACTGCTTTGTGCAGAATTATGCCCGTGGTGAAATAAAAACATGAAACTACATCTCAGGAGGGGGCATAGGTATGTGATCTCCAGCGTGTTAGGGTATTAAATAAATACAAGTATCTTATTTCCAATTTTAAATGTTAAAGAACTTTTATATTATTTTAATAATATCAGGTACAATAAAACGTAAAGTGACTCTACTCACCCTCAGGGACCGATTGAAGTTATACTATCTAGCTATTTCACTATATTCCTGACCGAACCGCGTCTCGTAGTTCGCCACAGGATGATGGGCAGGACCTCCAGCCGATTCTCATCTCGGCCAGTCCGCAACAGGATAATCGGCAGGACCTCCAGCCGATTCTCGTCTCCACAGATCGCATCAGGATAAACGGCCAGTTCGCAACAGGATGATTGGCAAGACAGGACTCTCAGCAAAGCAGGGCTCCAAGGGAAGTGGAACTCCAAGGGAACGATGTTATGGGGCTTACGCAGCAAGCAAGCGGGACCGTTAGTATTTCCGCACGTGCATTTTCTCTAATACAAGCCGGTGAGCGGAATTATTCTTCTCCACGCGTTTAAAAAGGCATTCTTATTGTCGGCACCCGACAAGTACATACCGGCGCGTCTCGTGTGGCGAAAATACTCATCCCGATCGCCTTGATAACTTTACGGTAAACTTCTCGTAATATAAGAACTACCGCGGAGAGCAATCTCGCGACATTATTCAATAAAACTTTGGTGCACTTTCGCATCCTGAATCAGAGATCGTTCCACATTAATTATTACGTGCCAATCGACTGAAATTTAAATCTTCGTCCCTTTTAATAACTTAATACTATCCGACTGTCACAGCCATGATCTGGCCCAAAAGATCATGCCCGCGAGAGTGGGTTCCATTACCGGACCCGGAAAAGAAAAGAAACTCCCCCTTCCATAACGACTTGTGTTGCCAGTCCTCCTGTTGTAACTATCAACAATTAATTCACTCAATAGTTCGTGCCGCTAGGTTCGACGTTATAAAGCAGTGTTCATATTTTAAAATAAGAAAAGGTAATGATTTCAGCACTGCTTCATAACACATATACAACGTTGTCAGATCTTCAGTGCATTTTAACAGCGAGACCACGTAAGAAAGGTTATTGGTAATTAAACGTGCTTTAGTGTACATGGGGTTTATTTATGTTATTGCAATATTACAGGTTATCGGCTGTGAAAAGTATTTTTTTTGTAAGGCTGTATGTATTTATTTAATCGAATTAAAAACCATTGTACATAATTTAAGTATGGATTGCACGCTACCTTTGTTTATTACTAACACTTGTATGAAAACTGTAACCATTTTTGGAATAAGAAATGTAAAAATAATAATAATCTACCCAGAGCATGGGCAGTCGATACATTCCACTACAAAAGCCGTCTAACTATATTATTTAGCATTGCTTTCTGTCCACCGAAGAGATAAACCAATAGAAGTATAATTAATCAACATATACAGGTGTAACAGCACCTACCCGAAAGAAACCAGTAATTCCTGAGCATATTTGGAATTAAAAAAACGTAGATGTCATTTTATTCAATTAAAAACATTAAAACGTTTTTCCATCCCACGTTGCAACTGGGTAGTTGGAAACAGCCAGCACGGGTCAAGTGATATGTACTGCGTCTCATTCCAGCAGCGCTGTAACAGAAAAGATAGAACGAGTATCACGTGATCCCGTCGCCACGCATAGCAGTAAACAAATTAAAAAAATGTTTTTTACTCCAAATATGCTCAGGAATCGCTGCAAAACTGCTTTCCGATTTCTCAAACTTTTGACTCATAGACCCCACTCAGAGAGATCAGAAAAATAAAAATGTTTATCCATTATCAATAACTCATTAATAACTAAAAAATTTATATTCTTTTTTTTTACTTTTATCGGTTTAAAACGGTTTATCTGTTTAGAAGTACTAGAAAACAATACGCTGTCCACTTAATCAAAATTTTCGCCTCATCCGCATGACATGTTTCACGTCATCAAGCCATTGACACCCCTTTACTGCACGGCCCCGCCCGGCATTTTCTTCAGCAGAAGCACCCACACGTGATCTTCGAAGCGCGCACCAAGGCCAACAAGGGCTGCGCCAACAGCGGCAACCTCGAGTGGCGGATGAAGAGCATGCGGCGCTCCAAGCACGTGGGGCCTGCGGTGGCAGAGGACGCCAGCGACTCTAGGACGCACAGGTAACATTACTTACTTTTCGTGCTAATACAGGGCCAGCCCTGAACCCTAACCTGACATCAAACTGCCCTAACCTAACACCTACAGCCTTCTTGATGGTTCAAGGCCAGCCTAGTCATAAATGTGGACTTTTTCCAAATGGCAAACACTGTATTCCTTAGGAATGAAAAAGCTGAGAATTCATCTGATATTACTTATTCTCCAAATATTTCAGTTCTGTTTACACCAACGATGTTCAAACTTCTCAAAGTATGCCAGCCAACTACAACATTCACAACTCTTCTGGGAAATTTGAATCTAAAAAAAAGCGCAGGCGCAGATCAAATCCCTCCCTTTTTCATCCTTAAGTGCGCAAGCAGTCTCTCTAAGCCGTTATCTATTATTTTAAATCGCTCTTTAAAAGAGGGTGTGGTACCTTATACTTGGAAAACTGCTTTCATAATACCCATTTTCAAAACCGGGGAAAAATCTGACATTAGAAACTATCGTCCAATTTCAAAATAGTGTGTCTTCAGCAAGGTGTTTGAAAAAATAATATACGATATGATGTTTCCCGCTTTAAAATCCTCACTCAATGTTAACCAACATGGGTTTATGAGTGGAAAATCAACAACAACTAATCTAATAGCATTCACGGAATTCTTGCAAGATAATATGGATCAACATTTACAAGTAGACGCAATATACACGGATTATAGCAAAGCTTTTGACCTAGTGAATCACGACTTATTATCACGCAAGCTTATGCAAATCGGCGTCCACGGTGACCTTCTTAGATGGCTGTCATCCTATGTATCAAACCGTAGTCAAGTCGTAATTGTGGGTGGTTTTAAATTGGACTGGCTAACCGTCCCATCAGATGTGCCTCAAGGATCTCTATTGGGACCGTTACTTTTTAATATTTACATTAATGATATAGGCCAATGTTTCAAATACTCCAAAACATTACATTACGCAGATGATATGAAGGTTTTTTATCATATCAGATGTACTGCTGACTGACAAAAAATGCAGGAAGATCTAAACCGTCTTAATATTTACTGTACACAAAATACCCTTAAAATTAATGTTAAAAAGTGTTTCGTCGTGGAAACACTTTTTAACATTAATTGGAACCCGCAATACAAATCATATGTGGAAAATCTAGAACGTCTTCAAAATCGTTTTCTACGATACTTAGATTTCCGCAGCTACCGCACACACCTAATCACCAAGATTCAGCCGCGTACTTCAATATACCATCATTAAAAGTTCGAAAAAGCTCGGCCGATGTACTTTTTATTCAAAAAATTGACAGATCCGTTGTAGATTGCCCAGAACTCCTAAAACGAATACAGATACGAGTTCCTAATAGACGAACCAGATCAGACCTAATTCTTAGCCTCCCTCGGTGCAACACAAATTCTAAGCAGAACTCTTTCATCTATCGTGCATCCAACACTTTCAACACACAATATACACAATTTGACATTTTTAACTCTGCACCACACTCCTTAAAATCACACAAACACTCTCTCGATACTCTACAATAACAATAACTGTAGATACCCTCTAATACAACCATCATTTTATGAAATTCCTTTTTTTTCCTTTTTTTCTCTTTTAATTTTTGTCACGCATATTTTTACTAGTATACCTCAACTTAATCCTTCCACCTCCATCCTTCCATCCTTCCCCCTCCCTATTCCTACCTAAATAACTCGGCTCTTAAAATTAAAAATAGTCATTAGTAAATATCTCTGGAATCACTACACTTGTATACAGTACCAATGTGGAAACCTGTAAATGGTTCAATTATTGTGACTCAATTAGTATATGCTCTGTTATTAATGTAAACTGTTGGTATCCCAAATAAATAAAATAAAATAAAATACCTCGAGAAGAACAAAATTATTACCAATCGTCAATACGGATTCCGGCGGAACCGCTCGTTCGGTGATCTTCTCGCATATGTGACGTATGTTGGGGGCGATGCCTGGAACGTTTCGGTGAGACCCAAATAGTTACACTGGACATTTCCAAGGCTTTTGACCAGGTTTGGCACCGAGGACATGTCAACAAACTGCCATCTTACGGACTTCCCGCATCGTTGTGTACGTGGATTGCCGACTTTTTGAGGGAGAGATCAATTCAGACGGTTGCTGATGGTTTCATCTCTTCCTCGCACTCGATAAATGCTCATTCTGCTGATAACTCTCATATCTAATTTTATAACAAGTCAGCTAAATGAGAATTAAATCAAGCTTCAAATTGATTTATGTTGGTAGCGTTGATGGCATGTTGTGGAAGATTGTTATATGCTTCCATTACTATATTTGCTAGGAAATGATTCCTATAATTGGATGCAAAGGGTGCTTTTTTCGGAGATTTTCATTTAAGCTTAGTTGGTGAAGATTTCTTTAATATCAGTGCAGATATGTCCAGACAAAATATTGAAAATTTCACTCAAATCACCTTTTTTTCTTCATTCTTAATTTATTTAACTTCTTAATATGTGTCTACGCTAAATGTTTAGTCACTTCATCCTCTCTTTAATGTTTCTCATTATTCTATCCAGAGAATAATGTAATATGTTACCTACTGGGACTTGCATTCTACAGTACTTATATATGGATGATTATTGAAAGACTTGGATTCCTTTTAACATAGTGATAGCTTATTGGCGTATTAAATATGTTATAATATTTCTGAGAACAAAATGCTTTCAGGCTGAAGGATAGTTCTGATCTGGAAAGCTCTTGAATCCAGTGACTTCGTAAAACTAACTTCGGTTACATTCGGCACAACTCTCGTTAGCGAGACCATGTAATCCAAAGAGCCCATAGACCACTGTGATAAAATATGTACTAGATCATAGACTATCATGACACATTACATTCAAATGTCCCTTTTTCAACAGGTACAAGCGTACCGCAGACGCGCCCCCGACGGAGCGGGTGCACCGTCGCGGTTCTCGCGAGGGGGACCCCTTCGCAGATGCCCGCACGCATATGGCCGCCTTCGACACGCTGTTGCACGGTTTGCACGCCGGGCACGCGGGCCATGCGCTGCACGACGCGGACAGCGCCCATGATTCCGACAGCGGGCACGAGAGCCCGCACGACAGCGGCCACGACAGGGGCCGACGCGACGTGCGCGAGGCCACTAAATACATAGAGACGGCGCTAGTCATAGACAAGGCGATGTTCGACAAGAGAAATGGTAGCACGCGCGCTGAGGTCGTGCACGATGCCATTCAAGTTGCCAACATTGCTGATTTGGTACGTTGAATATTTCTATCTAATTATGTTAATTATGTTTTAATTATTCTTAAGCCACCATGTGAAACATCGCATTAATATTGCCCCAGGTTACTTAGCCAAGTAACCGCCAAACTCCAAATTTGACATTAACTGTCCATTATCCGATACTGATTTTTTATATGGAGAAAATTTAGCTTTTGAAATATGTAAAATCTATGAGTGATATACAAGATGCTGTATATTATATACTACGTTAGGGGCCCTTGCTACGCCGGCCAGCTGTATGCTAGGTTTTTAAATAAAAATTACCATCCAGAACTTTGCAGATCACTGCGCGCCAATACTCGGTCCTTCCCGAGTAAGGTTCCTGATGGGGGAGAGCATGATACTATCTTCAGAGTATGGGCACAATGGATTGCATGTTATATTGTTTTAGGTTAAATGAAAGATGATGTTTGGAAAAGTAAACGAATAGGTTATATTATTCAATATTACAAAATACATGTATGGTGAATTGGACTTACCCCCAGGGATCAGTAAATGGTTTAAATCTATCTAATCTGGCTAAAATCGGAATAACCGTGTGTGAGCGGGGAGCTTCTATCAAGCCGGTGGTGATCTGATCCTGTCAGACCCAGCTGGTACCATCAGGGCTTCGGTCCGGGAATAGTGTCCTGGAGATGGGTCCAGCGTCTCCAACACAGGGTGGCTGATCTCAGTTCATTGAACGAACCCATCGATGATAATGTAGGAGCTCTACGGGCAGATGGCTTTGGCGGGTGCAGTCCAGGGCGCGTGGTTCAATTATACAGATTCCGTAAGGCAAATAAGGGCTGTGTAGCGCCCCTTGAAGATTACACTTCATTAGCGGAATGCGCGGATTTACAACAAGCGCGTGATTGAGTCGATTCCCAGTAGTAAATCATTTAACATTATTCAGTACACGCGCGGACCTTATGCGGTCATTTTAAACAAGCACCACACCCGACTAGACTTTTGATAAATTCGGTTAAAACCCCCCGTCATCGAGGAAATACTATTATAACATTTGAACACGTTTATCCGTCAGGGATTCAATAAAATAAAAATTAATTGACTGTGCTAAAGTTTCATGGCCGCCCTAGCCGGTGAAACAATTCCAGAGTTACGAGAAACGGAACCGGTAAGCATAGATTCCCGGCGGTCTATGTGTTGCCCGCCCGTGCTCTTAATAACCTTAAGAAAATTAATACAATGGTACTTGTTCTGAAGAGGTGTTTAAAAAATAATAACTTTTAAATAGGACTTAACACCGCTTCATAACAAAGAATAACATTAATTTTACGTTAGTAATTTATTGAATTATATTTTTAGAGCCTTCTTACTATTATATTAAAGGGACAGGGTCGAATTATCTCAGTGTTTAGAGCAGAGCCTCAGCAAGGCTAAGGTTCTGGGTTCAATTCCTAGAGGCCACCAAATTTCTGAATTTCTGTTTCAGATTTTCGTTTGAGAGTCACTAATATTGTCTTCAATGATTAAACATTACAATTCGAGTTTTTTTTATTCCAAAAACAAAAACAAAAATATTATTAATTGTTTCCGTAGAAACATAGACTCATACACCACTCTTAGTAGATATAGCGCTCTCCCCTAAGGCACGGCTTCCCGCATTTCTACCGATTTATTAAATGTTTTCCTTAAATACTTTAAGTTTCAATGCTCTTAAAAAAATTATATGTTATTCTTGAAGATTATATCTATACATTCCCCACGCAAAAACGGCAATTAGGTACTTACATATATGAAATTCTTTCGATAGAAAAAAATCGCAATGTACGCTTCGAAAATTGTTAACAACACGTTTTTTTCAGTTATTTTACAAGTTATACATACGAACAAATTCACAGTGTTTCTTTAAATGCTATTTTAGACAATCTAGAGCGAATGAACTAAGAAAGTAGTGTAAGAAGAATATAAGACGCAAATGTGAATGGTAGAAGAAGTCAGGTACGCCTGAGGAAGACATGGCACGATCAAGGTAATCTGATACTTGAGTTGGAACATGTCAAAAATCAGAATAATAGAAGATTACGTATGAGACGACGTATGAATGTGAGTGATGCAAAGAGTGTGTACTAAGACCGAGTTGTTTGGCGGTCCGTCCTCTCTGCGTCCCCCATGGGGAAAAAGCGTGATGGTTAGTTAGTTAGCTAGTCCCACGAGATTCTTACTCTATTTTAAACGAGTCGTGTTTTATTAAATGTTTTCACAATTTTCGCTTAAATATTATCGTTTTTAATATAATCACGCTCTCTCTTAACATTCTTATTTACGTATCTCTTCATCTTCTTCTTTTTGAGCGGGTATACCATGCCTTAAACCGGAAAAATATTGTATCTGCATTATTGTATCTTGTACATTCCATCTTTTTCCTAAAAGTTTGTGTCAAATTGAAAACATCCCCCTAATCGCACCATATCTCGTGGCTTAATCCAGCGGAGGCTTTGCCAACTTCCCGGTGATTTGGGTGGCATAATTTCAGCAAGGTTTCGGTTATTGGTACTACCCCCTGGGAGACGCTATCAAATACGTCAAGTCCCCGACCCTCTTCACAATATGTCACCTAGCAAAACCAACCACCCTTTCTCGATGTAGAGCCTCTTTGGCAACACTTTTAGAAGCGTTTCTCCTCGTACCCGCTTGTGGGCGTGATGACTAGTGGCTATTAGAGGTCCCAGTACTAACACACTCAGAGTATCGATTAGCTAGTCAAATATTGAGCAAATAATGATCACTTCTTCAATATTGGCAAATTGACTTTGTGGCGTCTTTTTTAATTAAATGAAAACAATTGCTTTGTGTATACCACTTATTTTATCAACATTATCTACTTGTTTCAAAACCATCGCTTCATCACGATTAAATAAAATAATTAAATCATCTTCTTCTTGGGGTGTACTCAGGTGTACCCTCAGATGTACCTATCAGGTCTCCCCAACGTTAACAATAATAATAATTTTAATTTTCTCCTTGCGAAGAAACCGTTGGTTTCGAAACATTTTGATTAAAAATGGTTTTTGCAAATGGATTTGTTTTCATTTAATTCAAATAATGATTAGTAATAATAATACTAATGTTGTTCACACAAAATACTTCATTTACCACAACCAAACTTATGTTGATAAACTTTCGTCAAACAAATGGTTGAGTATTGGAGAGTTGAGCGCAGAAATAGAAGGATGTATGCTTGCCTTTCAAAATAGAGTCATTAAAAGACATCAAAGATACAAAACAAATTGATGATTTATGTAGAAAATGTTAGGCTTTTCCGGAAACTATAGAGCATAATTATATGGGGATGTTCTGTATTAGCGCCGTCCGAGTATACATTTAGGTACAATCAGGTTTTAAAAATAATTCACCAAAGTTTGGTAATTAAACATAATTTGATTGTCTGCCGTAATGTAGTACCATATTATGAATATGAACTATATTCATTTTTCGAAGATGAATTTTATAAAATATTTTATGATAAAACTATACTATACAGACAGAAAAATTTGTTATAATAGACCCAATACAGTTTTACGTGATAAAATTTAAAAAATAACTTATGTCATTGATGTCTTCTTCTTCTTTGTGTGCCGTATCAGGTCCCCCCAACGTTGGTGATCACTCTTGAAAATGCATTTCTGTCTTGCGCTGCCCGGAAAAGCCCGGAATAGATGTCGCTATTCCAAATTCCAGTAATATTCAAAAAACTGTTTCTGAAAATACAAGAAAATATACAGATTTAGGAAATGAGATTAAAAGAATTTGGCATTCTCAGACTATAAAAATATTACCATTTGTTATTTCGGCTACTGGCATAATACCTAGGTCTCTCATTCAAAATTTAGGCATATTAGATTTATCAAAGAATTTTAAATTCATGTAGGATTACAAAAGATTTTTTAAATATTAATATTGAGGGATCAGTGGGATTTATAGGTTCAATTAGGAGTTCCACAGAGCCGAACCCGGATTTTTTAAATATAATTTTAATAATTGTTCTTTGTACAATTTCTATTGGAAGAAGGTTACATTTATACGCGGATCCCCAACTAATAATAGTATTGTAAAGTGGATTGAACTAAGCCATAGTAGATTAAATATAGATTTTTTATCGACAGAAAATTTCTAATTCTTAAAAATATATATATATATATATATATATATATATATATATATATATATATATATTATTAATTTTCTGATTTTGTTTACTACTTGACATATTTGATCCTTCCATTTCAGATTTTTATCAATAATTACTCCGAGATATTTAATTTTATTTGTTATTTTTAATATTGTACAGTTTGATTTGCAATAATGTTGGCTATGAATTTTAGTGTTATCGTGTATGACAATGTTAAAAATTTTGGGAGCGTCGTTTGGATGGATTGCAAATGGAATTACAAATGTCTTTTCACTGTTTAGTGATAGTAAATTAGTGTCGAAAAAATTCTTAAGCGTTTTGATGTCTTCTGTGGCCTTTAATTCTACATTTTCCCAAGTCTTTTAACTTATTATTAATACTATATCGTCGGCGTATGATGTAATTTGACCATTTAGATGTTGAAAAAAAATATCGTTTACATATATGGTAAATAGGATTGGTCCAAGCACTGTACCTTGGGGGATTCCAAAGCTTGAAATCTCTTGATCACTATTAACACGATTGATTTTTACCACTTGAGGGCGGTTTTTTAAGTAATTGGTGATCCATTTAATCGCGTTGCCTTTTATACCAATATTATTTAACTTTTTTAATAGCATCTCATGGGATATGCTATCGAATGCCTTTCTGGGGACAATAAATATTCCCGCACATTTTTTACCTTTATCTAATGATTCGTAAATGTATGAAGTTACGTTAGCAATGGCATCTTGTGTGCTGAGTGATTTAATAAAACCAAACTGGTTTTTGTGTAGTATTTTATTACTATCTAGGAAATTTACCAATTGTTTTTTTTACTATTTTTTCAAAAATCTTTCCTATGTTAGAAATTAGACAAATTGGGCGATAATTCGTTACTTGGTGTGGATCACCAGATGTGTAAATAGGTGAGATTATTGTGTTTTTGTAGTTCATTGGAAATATTCCTTTCGTTAAACTCAAGTTTATTAAATGAGTGATGGGTTTTATTAAGTAAGATTTCATAGATTTTAACATGTGTGCCGTAATAGAATCAAAACCGGGAGACGAACCTCCTTTCATATTTTCTTTTATTTTTAAGATTTCACATTCTGTTGTTATTTCAAATGTTGAAAGTATATTGCGTTTTTGTAAATTTTTATTTTTATGTTTTTCCGAGTTAGAAGGCTTATGAATATTTTTCGCAAGATTTTTTCCAACATTTGCAAAGAAGGAATTAAATATGTTTGCACATTGTTTAGGCTGTATATTGGCATCAACAATTTTTTATCATGTTCGATGTACTTAATGTTTTGTATTTTTTTTTACATTGTCTATGGCCAAATTCACAGTTTTCCACATATGTTTATTTATTTTATTTTTTTAAAACTCGTCCTTACTTTTTTAATATAAGATGTTAATTTATTTTTATATTTTTTATTGAAAATTCATGCTTTTTCATCATGGGGATTTTTTAAAGTTGTTTTATAAAGTTTTTCTTTGTTTCTGATAGATATTATAAGTGCTTTGGTAATCCAAGGTTTTAAACATCTGAATTTTGATTTTATGTGATTTGATTTTATTTTGATATTATTATTTCAGTTGTCGAATTTTTAATGTGTTGTTGCAGGATATTTTCAAAGTTACTCGAACATATTTCGGTATCATCACTCTTTAAAACATTGTTCCAATCTTCCTTTTTTAGTTTATCAGAGAGAATAGTCATGTCTATTGTTGATTTTTTGGGAATTAAATTATGTTTTTTATAGAAAAATGAAACAATACAACTTTGTATAAACCACTTATATAATGCGTAAATCCTACCGGTTTCGGAACAAACGTTCCTTCTTCAGGGAAAGCTTATACTAATTTGACAGTTTCGAACAATGTTTTATTTTAACTGTCAAATTAGTATAAGCTTTCCCTGAAGAAGGAACGTTTGTTCCGAAACCGCTAGGATTTACGCATTATATAAGTGGTATATACAAAGTTGTATTGTTTCATTTTTCTATAATGGATAACCACAAAGTGATAGCTAAATTCAAAAATTTTTTTTATTTTTTTTTTATTTCATACAATTTTTGAAAATACACTTTTATGTTTTTTTTCTTGATTACCATACTAGGCTAATGCCCGTGTTAAGGTAATCATACATGATATAAGTTATACAGTGTATGAACTAGAACAAAATATAGGTTTGAAATAGAAATTATAAGATATTAGAAACAAGAGAAAGAAAAAAGATAAAAATATTTAAGGTAAAATATAACAAGATATATGTATACGTATGCACATACAAATACATATGCACATACATACACAAATACATATAAATACATACAAACACACATATATACATATATATATAAATATATAAAGGATTATAAAAAAGAAAATTTTTTAAAGAAGTTAAAAATAAAATACTATGTAAAAAATAAAATACTAAAATATAACTATATAAAATACTAAGAAGTAAGATTTAAATATGTTAATCTATAATTTTTTTTTTTTTTTTGAAAGCTAAAATTTTTACTGGAGGTTGGTCAATGTAGGTAATTAATCGTCTAGAAGAGTATATATTTAGGTTAGATTAGATTTCAGTGAAGTCAGGTTGGAAAAAGATGTGAAGTATGATATTTTATTTAGTTAATTTAATTATTTTCTTTTCTTTTAAAATGGTTAGGAAGTCATATATTCTTTAAAAAAATCTCGTCCCCTTTCGAATATCCAATTTTGAACACGAATAGTAAAAAGAGGTATGGTAATATTTGATTTTATATCGGTGCTCAATGCATTGTATATTTTATTTTATTCATAATAAACATATATTTTATATATTAAACATATATAAAATATATGTTTATTATGTTTAATATTATTATTATACAGAAGTAAGCATGAATGATGATCAGTTATATTAGTTTTCCAAACAATTGATTTCAATTTGTGAAGATCTTTAAGTTTTACGTTTGTCCAAATGTGATCTAAACAAGGTGGAGTATTATTACAAGCAATAATTGTTAGCCTGAAACACTCATTTACATTGAAAAATCTTCCGAGAAAAGATACTTGCCCCCGTTGGCGGCAAGTATCTTTTCTCGGAAGATTTTTCAATGTAAATGAGTGTTTCAGGCTAACAATTATTGCATGTAATAATTGTTACCCTTTGTGCTATGCATAAAAATCTTGTCTAAACGTTAGTTTATAAATAAAAAAATAATAATTAAGATGGAGTATGTTCTTTTATTTCTCTAGTATTTTATTTATGCATGATATGAAATTTTGTTCAGTCATACAATTGATGTATTTAGTTTTGTTATTATTTTCTATTTTTTCATTAATGTTCACGTTAAAATCACCCTTGACGAAGCAGAGTTTATTTTTTAATTTTAATAATATGTATTTGAGGTCATTAATAAACGTAATAATACTCGAGACATGCATTCTATAGATAGCTATTAGATGGTATATTGATTTGCCGAGTTTGAAATGTACTTCGATGCAGTTTATCAAATGTATTGGGTGTTCTATTATGTTAACAATACTAAATTTATTGTTTGCAAATATTATTATTCCCGAATTTTTGTTGATATCTACTTTTGTAGAAATATAATTGTACTCGGGTAAGTGATAAGACGGTGACTCAGCGTTCGTAAACGTTTCGGATAACACTATGAAGTCCGGTTTTTTAATTAAATTATTTATTTTTAGAATTAGTTCATCTAAATTTTTCTGAATGCTACGGATTTTTATGTGCATGATAATTATATCATTGATGTTTTTAGAAATAATTTTGTTACATGAATCAGTACAAATACATTCATATTCTTGAATTTTAATATTTAATTCTAATTCGCTATTTAAGAAATCATCCATTTAATTAATGCATTTTAGGTTGTATTTTGGAAAATTATATATAAAATTTTTATTCAATGTCGTAGTTTATTCTTTCTTTGGCTAATTTAAGCATGTAAGATCGGAACTTACATGTTTCGCTGTTTGTTCGGTGGTCTATTTCATTCATTTTACTGTTGAAGGAGTTTATTTCTTTCTTCTTGTTAGTTGAGTGACAATTAGCGCATTTGGGCGGCAGTTCCAGGGATTTACACTCGGAACAGTGCTTGCATGTTGGTTTATTCATTTTATTGTAGCATTTTTGTGCTGTGTGCTGTGTGCTGTGTGTCCAAATCTTTGACAATGGAAATATTGGGTAAGAAGATTACAGTCGGTTACATAGATTCCATGAATCCTAGATGAATTTTTTTCTATTTATAAGATGTAGTCTCATTTCGGGATTTGTTTGGAGAATTAAGTTTTTGCTGTTAGTTTTTTTTGTTTGTAATGATGGCTTTAACTTGTAATATTTTTTTGTCTTGGTATTTTTCACATATCATTTTGATGTCGTTGTTTTGTTCAATGATGTCTTCTAAGAATTCTTTTTTTGGTATAGTCTTATAGTTTTCACAAGTACTTCCGCTATTATGGTTTTGTCGACTTCATTTATCTTATCTTTTATAATTTTTTTGCCTCTTATTTTTCTGGGCATGTTATTATAATGTTTTTTTTTTGTTTTTTTATTTTACTTACTCAAATTCCCAACTGCGATATTTTAATTTTTTGTATTTTCTCTTTTATTTTTTCAGTGTCTTCTTCTTTAAAGCTTTTTTATTATAATAGGAAATCGTTTTTCTTGCGTTTGTGGTATTAAGTTTTTTACTGCCGAAGAGTATAAAAATGAGTTTTTTTTGTATTTGGTTTTTTTCTTGAATTTCACATTTTTCTTGTAATTTAGCTAATTCTATTGCCATGTTGGATATCATTTCCATGATGTTATTTATTTCTTTCATCATTTTTGATTTGGTTTCTTTGGTGAGTTTATTTTCTTCTATGATTGTATGTAAGTCACTTATGTTTTGTTTCGCCTTAGTAATGAAGGCATGCGGATCAACCGCTTCCTCCATTTTCACAGGTTATGAATTATTTTATTTTCGGTTAATTTATATATTTTTAAAATTTGTCTGGGTTTGAAAGTGTTATTTTATTTGATCACCGCTCACTCGCGTCCAACGCCGTTAGAGGTTTAGGCGACACTTTAGGTTTAGATGAATTTTATAAAATTCATTTTCTAGAAATGAATTTGGTTCATATTCATAATATGGTACTATATTACAGCAATCAATCAAGTTATGTTTAGTTACCAAACTTTGGTGAATTATTTTTAAAATCTTGGTGTGGCTAAATGTATACTCGGACGGCGCCAATACAGAACATCCCGATATAATACGTTCTATAGTTTCCGGAAAAGCCAAACATTTTCTACATAAATCATCAATTTGATTTATATCTTTGATTATATGCTTCCTATAATTTTTAGTATTAATGACTCTATCTTGAATGGCAAGCATAAATCCTTCTATTTCCGCGCTCAACTCTCCAATACTCAACCATTTGTCTGACGAAAGTTTGTCAACATACGTTTGGTTGAGATAATTGAAGTGTTTTGCGTGAAAAATTTTATTTGATCAGGAATCTAATAATTCCTGGATAGTATTTATAAGAATGTTGGCATTCTCGTCATATAAATTTAAAGGTGTAATTTTTATATCTGCCTTGCAAATTATTTTGTGCATTTCTGAGCTATTAGCTTTCCTATGGAAAAAATTTCTAAGTATTTCTACCTGATTGTGATTCAGAGATGTTGTTTTGACTACACCTTTATCTCCTATATTTCTAGGTAAATTAATTCGTTCTAGAGCTGAATTTGCATAATGGCAATCTAATTAATCGTTCTAAACTATCTAAATCTGTTTTGGACCATTTAATTATGCCAAATGAGTACGTTAGTAGAGGTATTGCCCAAGTATTTATTGCTTTTACTAAATTTTTAGCAGACAGATTGCATTTTAAAAAATTTCTGATCCTAGTTTAAAATTTAATCCTGATATCATTTTTAATACTAGTGTGATCTAATCTATTCGATTGCGGGTATCCGAAATATTTATAAACCTCATCCCCTTTCATACTTTTAATTTTGAAATTTCTAAATATACCCGCGTCTCCATCTACAATTTTGCCTTTCTCTATATGGATCGTTTTACATTTATCTAAACCAAAAGTCATTTTAATATCATCTGAAAAAAATCTTTATCATTTGAAAATAATCTTATATCATCCATATAATATATAATAGATATGAAACTATACTACTCTCTCTTGTATTACCCTTAATTTTTATTCCAAACTTTCTTTTAATTAACATTTTAGACAGAGGATTCAATGCTAAGCAAAACCAAAGTGGACACAATGAGTCTCCTTGAAAAATCCCTCTTTTTATTGAAATGCCCGGTACTACTATTTTCTTACCTTTTAAATTAACTAGTGAATCTGTATTCCAAAAGGACATAATATTTTTCAAAAGCTAATTATAATTGGGTTAACTTTATATATTTTTAATATTTTGATTAGCCACGGGTGCGGGACACTATCAAAAGCTTTTTGATCATCTATATAGCAAGTATGTAAATTATGCTTTTGATTTTGAATTTTGATTTTGCTTTTGATTTTGGATTTGTTTTAAAATTACAGAATCAATAACTAATTGTTCTTTACATCCCATAATGTTTTCTGCGACAACCTTTTTGTTGTTCAGATAAAATATTTTTTTCATCCAAATGAGTATATATTAAATCTGTCAAGCAAGAGGTTAAAATTTTGTATATTGTCGGTAGACATGTAATGGGTCTATATTGAGAGGGATTTTTAATATTTTCGCTTTTGGGCAACATATCAGTAATGCCCTTAGTTAGAAAATTAGTAAAATTTTGAGGTTGAAAGATTTGACAAGTTTTGAAAGATTTTTTGCAAAAAGAGGATGTAAAGTAGTTAGACGTTTGTACCAAAAATTATGTATCCAATCGCAACCCGTGGCTTTCCAATTATGAGTATTTTTTAGAATTTTGGCTAACAATTCAACCGATATATCAAAAAAACTCATTTGTTCAATGTCTGAGCAATTGAGTTCTTCATTTTTTATCCAGGGACCTGCCTCATTATGTTTTATATCCTTACTCCAAATGTTTGTCCAAAAATCACGCATATCTAATTAAGGGTACGTAAGTTTATTATTATTGTTATTATAAAAATAAAAGGTACACAACAATTACATATACAAACAAGTAAGTAGGTACTATGAAAGTCGTTACAGAGCAGTGTGTATTAAATTTGTTACTGTTAACATCTGCAACATTTAAAGATTATATTGCATGATATCTGCTTACATGTACGCTTTTTAAAGTAAGCGATGTTTTTATAAAAAAATATATCAAGAGAGCAAGTTTCATTCCCCACACGATGCAATCTCTGTAGACAGGAGTTGAACATAAAATTAGTGCGAGAAACAACTATATTAAATGGAGCCTGGAGTCTAGTGTTGTAATTATTGGGTATTTGATAATTTATCATGTTCACTAGTTCAGGGCTATCCAAATATCCGTTGATGATTTTAAATAATAATAAAACATCACAGATTTTTTTTTCGCTGTAATAATTCCGGTAGTTTTGTTCTGTTTCATGTTTTATTTAGATTTACTAGTATAGTCTTCAGCTTCAATGATTTATTAAAAATATTTTACTTATCTCATCTGGAATCAAAAACATTAACTAGATTACTTATAGTCAAATGTGTTTATGCAAGTAACTGGTTTTGTTTGATCCATTCTGAATTTTCATAATTGAGTTTATCGACCCAAATGCCATTACCGAATATCGTAAGCGCGGGATATGGCAGTTTGTTTGTTCAGAACTTTGAAAATCAAACACCTACGCATGAATACTTTGCGGTTTGATAAATAAACATCCCTTTTCCACTGTTTAAGCTAAGGGAGTGGCACTTACCACAAAAGCGAGCAAATAAATGGAAGCCCAGCTATCCACTTCAACAAACTTTGACAATTGACCATCGAACCATTGAGCCATTGCCGGAAGTTGTGTTGACACTCTCAACTTGCTAAAATTTAACTATTTGCTGGAGGCGAAACTGAAAATTGAATGAAAACTCCCTTACGATCGACAAACAGTAATTCTAAATTAATAAGGGTCAATTTCGGTTCATTCAAGTAGTCAGTGGATATTTTGTAGTCCAGCCTTGGGAATACAAAACCTCGGTTTTGACGATTTTTTTAAGGTGTACTCAGTATGTGGTAAAGTTCTCGCTTTCGCTCAGTATTCGGGGGCATATTTGGAGTACGTTTCCATCTCGTTTTCGATTGATTTCATTGTAACTAACGGTCGTTTACTTTTGCAGTATTTCAGGACACTGAATACGAGGGTATCCCTCGTGTACATAGAAACCTGGCAAGGATCAAACCAGGCCCAGATCGACAAGGGCCAGGATATCAGCAGAGCTTTACTTAACTTTAATGATTATACATCCAGAAAACTTTTCAAAGTGGACAAAGATACGACGCAGTTACTAACGTAAGTGTGCATTTTTATTTAATCTATCCATGTCATATTTGAATGTAAATATTTCTTCCAACAGAGGCACATTATGTAGGTTTTTTTTCCCCACGAACAGATGTCGAAAAATATATTTTTTTTAAATCTCGAAAATGAACAGATCTTTCTCTCTAATTATTAATAATACTAAAACCTCAATTGATGACAATGTTAGTGACTCTCAATCGAAAATTTGAAATTGAAAAATCTAGATGGTCGCATCTAGAAATTGAAGAACCTTGCCGGGGCTCAGGGTAAATGCAGGTAACTCCATTAATGGAGGAGTGAACGCCGTTGGCGCTAACAAAAAAATATCCAAAGAAGCGAAGCTAGCTGTCCACAATAGGGTGCTGATACCTACCCTGCTGTATGACAGTGAGGCACGGAACTGTCAGAGGAAGGCTGAAAGTAGACTGAATGCTGTAGAAATGAGATCCCTGAGGCGTATATGTGGTAAAACCATGTACGATAGTGTGAGAAATGTGGAGTTCAGCGAAGAATGCTAGTTTGACGTAAGCGTAATGATTAAGATTAAGAAAGGGACGCTCAGATGGTTTGGGCAAGTAGAGCATATGAACGAGGAAAGAAGTGTAAGGAGAATATATGACGCAAATTTGAATGGTAAAAGAAGTTGGGGACGCCCGAGGAAGACATGGCACGACCAAGTTAATCAGACAATTGAGTCGGACCATGTCAAGAGTCAATATAATAGAAGAGCATGAATGTGAATGAGGCAATGAGTGTGTGCCAAGACCGAGTTGTTTGGCGGCCCGTCCTCTCTGCCTACCCCTGTGGGGAATCGGCGTAATAGTTAGTTAATAACATTGTCTGCTAATTTAAGAATACAATATACAAACATGACGTCCTTTTCATTAATTATTTCTTTGTTTGTTTGATAAAAATCTTATCAACCTGTCATGCAATTATTTTATCTGAAAACGTGACATCAAATCAAATATCACGAATTCGAGAGACACAGAGGCTCCAACCCTCATGAAATACTTGTACATAAAAATCCTATCCAACTAGTACTTAATACTCGTATATATAAGTAATAAAAATAAAAGACAGAGACAAAAAAAAATGAAAAAAAAAGTACGTTTGAAGCAAAATATTTTAATTTGAGGTTTTACTCATAAAGTTAAAAACAAATATTCATCCCAGACTTGCAGAAAAGTCAAAAGATGTCGCATATTAAAAATAAAATGGATAAAAAATTATCCAAACACTATCTAAATAGTATTTAGTTCGGGTTGAATCTTGCAATCATATATAAAGATAGCAGCCAATAATGTGTGCGTTAAGAAAATGAAGATAACGTTGGTAGTTCTTAGTCGAAGTATGATACAGTTAAAAGTGACCGAATTGGATATAGACACCTTAGCTCAGTTGGTAGAGCACTTGTTGTACCGATATTTTTTTATGATTTTTCTGTCTACATTTTCGATTGAGTTTCGCTAATATTGTCTTCATTTAATTAAATATTATAATTTGAGGTTTTACTCATAAAGTTAAAAATAAAAAATCAAAATATTTTCATTGGGTTCTGAGAACAAAGGATCTGTGCAATGTTTAATGAAGTAAAGAAATATATATATACACATTAGCAAAATTGGAGTCTGGCAATTTTCTGACAAAAAAGTGTACCAAACGCACTTAAATTTGTTTATTTGTACATGAATTTACTCCTGAATTTAATCATGTTTTTTTTACATGTTTATCTGCTTTCAAATCCAACTATGGGGTACTATCTATGTCGTTAATTATTTACTGTGAAAGATATGTTATACAAAATATTGCGATAACCATTTTTAAATCACGAATTAATTTAAAGTTTCATCATCGACTTGGTGTAATAGACAACAGATAAAAATGTTAATAATCATAATATCTAGAATACGGACTTATAATCAATAATTGACCCTATCTAAATTCATCATTGAGATTGATACACATAGATTTTTATCGCGATGTTCATAACGCTTAATTAATCATTTTTTGTTCCTTATTACGCATACAGATATTTATAAAACAGACCTTGAAAGTTGGAACTTGGTTTGTCTTTGTTAATTTAATTTGATTCATATCATGCATGACTGACCTCTTCTGTCTTTTTCAAAAACAAAACCTAATCATTTATGAAAATTATGTAACTGATTTTCCTTAAGCATCTTGTGGATTCGATATTCACTGATTTTTCCAAAGCTTTTAATGAAATTAGGAAACATATTCTTGTACATAAACTAAGTATGCTGGGCATTAAAGGAACCTTATTGATCTGGATTAACAGTTATCTTAGTAAAATAAAGCTTTCATATTCGAAGACATAAGTGGGGTTCCCCAAGGATCTCATCTCGGACCAATTATTTTTAGTATTTTAAATGACATTGTTAGTTTATTTATATATGTACAAGTCTTACGCTTCGCTGATGATTTGAAAATATATAAAATGATATGGAGGATTTCCATATTTTACAATCTAATTTAGAGAAATTGTATCATTGGTGTATGATCAACTCGTTATTTCTTAATATTCAAAAGTGCCAAGTTATTCGTTTTCGTAAAATCCAAAGTCGTGTAACTCGTGTAACAATTACTCGCGCAATCATAACTTATACCCACTATGAAAAATTACTACACTTAGACATTTTTCATTATTCTTTGCAAACATACAAAACTAATTTATTAAATTTCTTGGCGTGACATAATTGTTTTTAAATTACTTACTTTTCATTAAACTTTAATCAGTCACTTACAATTAGTGAGCATATAATTCTTGATTTTAAAATGTCTCCTTATCTCCCCTCCCCCTTTTTCTTCCTTTTTATTATTATTACTTCATTCATTCAATAATTAAGTTTTAAGACCGGTTCATATCTCAGGCGTAATTACCAAATGACATTCTATGGACTTACGTAATAGGTACATAACCATGTAATAATTTAATTTAACATACCTTATAATCTGTATTATAATATACTGTGTATGTCTTAATAAACAAATAAACAAAACTTATGAATACTCTTTAAATAATGTAAAATTGACACCAGTTGTTTAGATCAGGGACTTGGGTGTAAGTTAATAATTTTAATAATGTAGTAAGCAATTGCAGAAAACCTTTCAAAATATTTATTTTTTTAGTGGTGAAACATTCCAAGGCGGCGAGTCGGGGATGGCGGTGCCTGAGACGGTATGCACAGCCAAGTCGGTGGGCATCAGCGTGGACATCAACACGTACGAGCCACACCTGTTGGCGGGTACCATGGCCCACATGATCGGCCACAACATCGGCATGGGCCACGACGATGGCCGAGAGGAGTGCTTCTGTCGTGACTGGCACGGCTGCATCATGGCGCAGACCATCGTTGGCCTGGAGAACGTGCAACCCTACAAGTTCAGCGAGTGCAGCAAGTCGGACTACATCGATGCCTTGAGGATAGGCCATGGAATCTGCTTGTTGAATAAACCCAATGAGGTAACTATCTTTTGTGTGATGTGTCATCTTGAAATAGCTCGCCTGTGTGTTTTTTCTTCAAAAGCCTCCTGGCGTTCAGCTATGGAAAAGTCATCCCTAAAACGTCTTTAAGTTGTGTCGATTCTTGGCAACTCTTCCTCATCCAAAGCAGACGGTTTTTATTGTAAGGAGGTAGCGTAAGGTAATTTATCGTTTTACTTTTAGGACATTTGAGGTTATCCACCACATACCCGCCCTGGTATAAGTAACAGATGGTTACTCCTTCAGGGCTCTCACAAGGACTCTAATTTTTTTTTTTATAAATAATTTTACATTTAACAAACAAAACTAGACCTCCATTTTCCCTGAATACGTTGTTAGGCAGTAGTGTTTGCTATAAACAATTGTTACTTTTAGGAAACACCGAATTCGAACAATTCGAACAATAAAAGTTATGTGAAAGTCTTAATCAAATTCTGTTATTATCCAAATACTGTAAAAACTCGGCTCATGATGTAATAATTAGAAAACTTGAAATAAAACTTTCACAGAACTTGAATTTTTAAATTTAAATTTGATGATTTGTTCAAATTCTGTGAAACATCCTGCGTGAAAACTCATACGAGTTCCCTGTTTTTCTTCTTCAAAAGACTTATTGCATCCAACTTTAGACGTGGACCTACGTCAAGTGACACCATCGAACGTCCTCGATATTCATCCAGTTGGGCGGAGTCGTGAGGAGGGTTAAAGGACGGATTCTAGGAAGGAATTGTATATTGTGAAAAGACTCGGAATAAATGACGGAGGGTTCTTGATGTACTGGTATATTTTCCATCTTACAAAATAATCTTACAAAGTATTTAACATAAGATGTAGTACCAAAAATTGTTTGATTTGTTTTTGCCAAAAATCTTTTTGCGTCTATAAAAAAGTACGGTCACCCTACAATGCTATTCGATCTTGACCTAAATATTAAAACCTTGTTATCTTCTTGGTTTGATTAATCTAAAAGATCCCATTTCAGGAAATTCATTTCATTAATAAAATTTTAAAATGTGTAGGTTGTACAAAATCTATACATCTGACCTATATCTATCGTTAGTGTAACGATGTCCGAAACGCTGTTTAAAGAAGGAGGAAGCGTAAGATGGCATAATAATCGAAAAAATAATAACGATAAAAGAAATTAATAGGTTTAAAAAAACTAAATAAGAGAACTTGTCATAACCCCGTCCAACTCACACCACCCACCTGCAGCTATTGGTTTATATTTTCTCATTTTTAAATGTCTCCAGACCTTCCATTTCGCCCTAAGCCACGTATAACTAAGTTAGTTCCCTGATCGCAGGGGATTTTCCGTAATGGATTACATGCCTTGGGCACTGGGGACTCCAAAATTGAGGGTAAGAAATATTCCATTCCCATCCCCGTTTCAGCTTTTCCTGAAAAAACGCCAGAACTTTGGACAGATCGTGTATTTTATTTCAAGCAGCTTGCCTTGAATGAACCACAGCAAACAAAATGAACTGTCGAAGAAGTAGTGTAAGGTCGTTTGAGAGATATTTAGGATAAAACTTTGTGATTTTGACAATTGTCGTGAATATTTTTCACGTTTACTTCTGGCAGCCATTTTGTTAGGCTTGTCCATACCTCCTATGCGAATTATATTTATGTCCAATGTTATAAAACATATCAACTTTGCAACGTGAAACTATTTTAAGATGAAGCCATACTAAATAATGCAAGATCATACAAAATCAACTGTTTTTGTTTTGAAAATTGGATCGCTTAAAAGTATCATAGATGCTTCAATTAAATACTGCGTGCAGAACAGATCTTGGCCCTTAAGAGGGCATTACCAGAGAAAGCCTGAAATACGTCATTTTCAAGAAAGTTTTTAGACGTATTGACTCTTTTCCACAAAAAATTATAAATGGATTTCGAAAGATTGTTCTTTTATCTAGCATTCGTATGTAATAAATTTTTAGAATTTTTTAAAATTTTTAGTATAATAAGGTTATTCCATAGGTCGTTGGCAGATTTGTTAAATTTTCAAAAAAGTTTTTGTATTATACCACACCCATTTCAAATAATGTAATCATGCAGTAAAATAAATCAATAAATTATCTAGCAAAGTTATGTATTAGAATTTTAATTTTAGTTTCAATAAAATCATTAAAAAATATGTACGTACATGTGTTTCTTGACGAAAATTGGTCCATTTGTGTATTTATTTGCGCACTTACAAACTAATATATTTCAGATTTTTTTAACATTCTTATTAAATTTAGACATTATTGAAAAATGATAAATACTTATAATAAAAAAAACCTACAAAAAGTACACTATTTTAATAGTTTTATCATCACGCCTTTCAGCATTTTTGGATGAAGGTATAAATTAAAGCTAATTTCGATTGAAATAAATTCGATATTGAGTTATAATTTTAAAAAGCTGGTACGGAGAATAATTAATCTTTCTCATTGTAACCGTCCTGCACGATCGGAAGAACAACTTTCGACGAAATGTGGATTTTCGTCCGCTGGCTGGTTAAACGCTCTTAAAAATATCGGTCAGTTTTTTTATAAGTCTTTTAATAAGCCTATAAAAAATAAAATATATGGTATATAAAAACACTTTCAAGTCCAAACTCTCCTATTTATAAACCCCCTTTCGGGCATGGTTTTATTGTTTGATGTGGCAAATTCAGTTCTTTTTATAACAATCGCAAAAAAATGATATTTACACTTGAAGTTCACAAAATAAAATAAAATATGCATTTTCGCGTTGTTATTTTACAATACGGCCGGCAGTAGACGAATTTGGATTTTCAAAGTGAACTCTATGCTGTCCACCAAAGAGCTACATAACTTGTCACGCCAGTTTTTTATCAGTTCGCCCCCGGACGGAGCGGGGAACGGACGTTAGGATCCGCGTCGCTTTATTGCGTGAAATCAATTTTAAAATTCTGTTTTATTACAATTAGCAATGAATAAAAAATGAGTTAATGTTTTTTGCCTTTTCGAAATCAACCTGTAAAAAAAATTCTCAAATACCTTTTAATTCCAACCTTTTCAAAGGCTTTTTCTCAAGTATTTTTAAACTCCTCCCATAAAAGGGCGTGAATTCCGATTTCGATTTTTTCCTGAACTATTGGATCGCCTTAATCGACAAACATGAAGAGTAAATACGCTTAAACTTAGATTTCGGTTAAAAGAGGAGACTTGTTTCAAAGCCCTTTTTGTTTCAATTATTGACAGATGGGACCCTATTCAAATTCTGTGTTACCTATCATTGATAATGATGAAGTCGATTCGTAGTCATGAATTGATCGTAGTTTGAAAAGAAACTAGTCTAAAAGGCCACCATACGAAACATGTCTCTGCTTACCACAAAGGCCACCATACGAAACATGTCTCTGTTTACCACAAAGGCCACCATACGAAACATGACTCTGTTTACCAGGACATCGCTCTGTTTACAACAAAGACACTTTCAGCTGTCAAGGTGTCATTAACCCAGATAAATTAGTAATTGGATCTGATCAAATAAAGATATAATATTAATATTATAATAATAATAATGCTTTATTGTCTTCATTTCTTAGTAACAGTAGACTCAATGATATCCTCACTGGCATCTCCCGTGCTGAGGATTTCATTTACATTTTTATAATTTAATTATAAGAAATTGATATGAATTAGACATAACATATATCATGCAGTATTTTTTTAAAATAATTATAAAGTAAATGAGATAGTGCTTTTTTTATAATTCAGATTACTAGATTTGGTTTTAGTCTGTATTTGATATCAGTATATTTTCTATTTCTGATCTCCCTATATTTAGTATCCAGCTTTTTATTTGAAATTTAAATGTTATAATGTTGAGGTTTTTGAGTGAGAGTGGTATTTTATTGTAGAGTTTAATGCCATAATATAAGAAGCTTTTTTGCCCAAATGTTGTGTTAGTAGTTACTTGTTGGATAAGTTTTTGACCATGAGATCTAGTGTTTCTAATGTACGTATTAGTTATTATTTCTTGGGTTTTGTACTTATGAATGTAAATGAGTATGGTTTTAGAATATAGTTGTTTAATTGACATGATGTTAAGATTGTTGAAGATTTCGTCAGTGCTAGTTCTTACAGGAACTTTCAGTATAATTTTCATTATGGCTTAATATTATGTTATCAGCATTAATATTATATATTTGAAATTAACAAAATAAGAATCAAATTAATTCAAAGGACATTAACATGGGCATTATCCTGCAGAATCGGCTTTTCCCCACTGCTTTCTGAATATTTAAAATTAGAAACATTAAACTACACGTACAAGTTAGCTAATAAACAAAAATTTTAACAAAACAAAAAAACGACTTCAAAAAATGCACTAAAAAGTACAACTTAATAATCAACTTACTTTTTCACCGACTCCAAAAATGACAATCGTACCTACATATCGATGAGTAGAAAAAGTAAGTTGATTATTAAGTTGTAGAAGAATACGAAATTATTTTTTCACTTTTTAGTGCATTTTTTTAAGTCGTTTTTTTTTGTTTTGTTAAAAAAAAATATTTTTTGATTTCTAGTGAATCTGAAGTACACTAACTAATTCGATTAAGATTCGGCCGAGTATCGTAAATTTGCTCTTAAGAATTGGAGAGTTCCGTTACTTTATCATGGATCCCATAATCTGAACCTAATCAAACTCTCAACAAACTACCCTTGAAGTACATCCTTTCCAATAAAAAAATAATCATCGAAATCGGTTGGCTATTGAGTTATTCGTCCATTTGTCACGCACATACTTGATGCAAATTTAAGACTTATATGAATTTCTTATGAATGCCATTGTCAGAACTGGACCAAATTAAAATGGGACCACACGGGAAGCACCAGCTTTCAAATAAAAAAGAATCATCAATATCGGTGTACCCAGTAGAAAGTTCTGAGGTAACAAACATAAAAAATATATATATATAAAAAATAAAATAAAATACAGTCGAATTGAGAACCTCCTCCTTTTCGAAGTCGTTTAAAAAGGAGGACGCCTATGCCTACGACAACAGTAAAATAAATTATAAAGATATAGAGCTAGTTCATGTTTACGCCACCGCCAACTTAGTAGTAGAGTAGCACTATAATGACGCGTCAGCGTCGTGACGAAAATGACACTAAAATTATAAATAACTTTATTACAAGCAATAATTGTCAGCCTGAAACACTCATTTACATTGAAAAATCTTCCGAGAAAAGATACTTGCCGCCAACGGCAAGTCCCGTTAGCGGCAAGTATCTTTTCTCGGAAGATTTTTCAATGTAAATGAGTGTTTCAGGCTGACAATTATTGCTTGTAATAATTGTTACCCTTTGTGCTATGCATAAAAATCTTGTCTAAACGTTAGTTTATAAATTAAAAAATAATAATTAATATTTAACAAGTTTAAGTATTTCCCCAATAAATGCAGACATAATTTGTCTCGACGCCACCTAGCGAGGGATTTAACACTAACAATGTCTTTCTCGCAAAAATAAAGTTGGTTGTTTTCAGGTGGGAAAAAATATAACAAGCAGTAATTGTTGAATGAAACACTAGTATATATTGAATTATTTGGCGGGTATTTGATAAGCCCCCATAGCTCAGTGGTCAGAGCATTCGACCGGCAATCGGAAGGACACGGGTTCATGTCCCGTTGGCGGCAAGTATCTTTTCTCGGAAGATTTTTCAATGTAAATGAGTGTTTCAGGCTGACAATTATTGCTTGTAATAATTGTTACCCTTTGTGCTATGCATAAAAATCTTTTCTAAACGTTAGTTTATAAATTAAAAAATAATAATTAATATTTAACAAGTTTAAGTATTTCCCCAATAAATGCAGACATAATTTGTCTCGACGCCACCTAGCGAGGGATTTAACACTAACAATGTCTTTCTCGCAAAAATAAAGTTGGTTGTTTTCAGGTGGGAAAAAATATAACAAGCAGTAATTGTTGAATGAAACACTAGTATATATTGAATTATTTGGCGGGTATTTGATAAGCCCCCGTAGCTCAGTGGTCAGAGCATTCGACCGGCAATCGGAAGGACACGGGTTCAAGTCCCGTTGGCGGCAAGTATCTTTTCTCGGAAGATTTTTCAATGTAAATGAGTGTTTCAGGCTGACAATTATTGCTTGTAATAATTGTTACCCTTTGTGCTATGCATAAAAATCTTGTCTAAACGTTAGTTTATAAATTAAAAAATAATAATTTATAAATAACTTCATAGAAACTTCCCTCTTCGCCACAATTAAAACTACTATCAATCACGGACTACTGGGAAACCCTGAAACTTTCCATATTCTTTTCGAAAGACCGCCAATCTCTTGTGAGAATGCGTCGACTTATTTAGTGATAGCCCCTAAAGGCGATTCCAGACTCACGGCGAGAAGTCTCGGCGAGAAGTTCTCGCCGAGACGTTCTCGCCGAGACCAGCACTTATCCACACTCTCATTTTTCTCACTCGTGATCTGTTTCCATCCGGTATGGACGACATTACAGACGATATTCAAAATGCCGCAGGTTTGGCTCTGTGCGATAAATTGCAACTCTTGTTGATTGTTCCACATTTTTAACACAAGGAAACAAAAACAAAAATATGACGCACGTCTACTCTCAACCGCTCACTAAACAACACTGAGACAAAACGTGAGTGTAATAGTCTTCTCGCTTCTCGCCCGAGAAATCCTTTGAAGCGGCCAAATTTACAGACAGCTATCCGAGAACAGGCGAGCCCGAGAAAGAGAATGCGAGAAACTCATCACATTCACGCTTCTCGGGTGTTCTCGGGGCTTCTCGCCGTGAGTCTGGAGGGGCTATATAAATTTACTAAATTTCTCGATTTTCTTGTTTTCTCTTGACTTTTCTTCACCTAAACTCTACTTGTCGATGTTGTTTTACATTCTAATTGTTTTATTCTTACATATTGCTGTACACCGTTATTGGATGATTAGTATTCATTCTTTATCTTAAACTTCTGTTTGTTGTTTACCATAAAATAAATTATCTTCTTATCTTAACAACAACAATGACAAATCATGTTTTCGTAATAAATAAATGTAAATAGTACCTACCTATAAACAATTTTCAACAAATAAATAGTAGGAAGAGTAATTTATTGTATTGTATTAATTGGAACCGATCTATTTTGACCAGCTCGAGGACCGGCGATCCTGCGGCAATGGAGTGGTAGAAGAAGGGGAAGACTGTGACTGCGGCACCATCGACGAGTGCCACGAGAAGGACCCCTGCTGCGACCCCATCACCTGCAAACTGAAGAACGAGGCTCAATGCGCCTCGGGGGCTTGCTGCGAGAACTGCGTGGTGAGTCAAACTGTCTAAGGGAATAGGTTTGGTAAAAATGATAACCAAACCAAAAGTATTGGTTCCAGAAATAGAGTTACGAAAACATGTGCATTATCTCGCAGTCAATAATAGATCGTAGAAAGCATTGCTTTTTACTTTTTGTTGGTCTGCAAAGAGCAAACGTGTCTCCCAAGCTATTACTATGCTATGGAATCTAGAGCATACGCAGGGTGGTAGTAGGAGATTTTCAAATATTGTCGGTTATTCGTACCCGGGGATTTGAGCAGAAGTGATTCCCGGCATCGTTTGGAGTAAAAAAAGTAAATGAAATTTTGGTCTCTGGTGACATTTTTCAAGCATTTTTTTCAGCAAAAAACACAAAAAATCAGTAGGTTTTAGAAATTTAAAAGCGGGGTGAGGGGTTGGGCGCTTGCTCCACTGAGTGATCAGTGAGGAAGATTTTTTTTGTTTATTTTTGAAGGCAAAAATTTTGAAAAAAAAACATTAAAAAGTCACCGGAGATCAAAATTTCTTTTACATTTTACACGCCATGTCAGGATGTCAGGAAGCACTGGTTAAAGTAAGTCAAGTGCGTCCCTTAACACCCTGTACATACATATATATTTTTTATTATTTTTTAATAATAATGGTTTACAAATATCGACACGAATGTGACCTTACTGGGGTAACCCGTTCTAAAGTCACATTGTAAATGGTTTTGTGTACGAATTATAAATTAAATCAAGTTTTTTTTCTAAGTGTGTTAGGTTGAGTGTTTAAGTGTGTTAAAGGTTACGAGAGGAAAATTATAATGCAATTTCTAGAAGTAAAACATAACATAGCTTGATATTACTCAACCGAATTTGTGAGAAACGACATATCTAGAGTTAATATAACTATGGTCTCAACTGATTCTCAACTTCAATAGTTTCCAACTAGACAGGCATTTGAGGAAGCCTAACAGCGAACGTCTCGTGCAGTAGGGACGTGTCTCGGAAGAGTCCTCGGGACACTAGATGCCATGGATAAATTCTTTAAAATATTAGCAAGCATGGTAGATCTCATCTCAGAAATAACAATATTTAAATTATTAATGAAACTGTTCTGTTCGTCCAGCTGCTGAACCGTGGGCACGTGTGCCGCGAGGCCGGCAATGAGTGCGACCTGCCGGAGCGCTGCACGGGCGAGTCCGGCGCCTGTCCGGCAGATGTGCACAAGAAGAACGGACAGCCGTGCGGCGCCAACTCGGGCTACTGCTTCGGAGGTGTGTGTCCCACGCTCGCCCTCCAATGCGAGCAGATCTGGGGCGAGGGTGGAATCGCGGGAGACAAGCAGTGTTTCGACCAGTTCAACTCCAAGGGCTCGATGAACGGACATTGTGGAATGGACGCGGCGCAACATTATATCAAATGCGAAAATGAGTATGTTTTATTTTTGTCTCGGTGTTCGGTGATAGTGAGCTCAACTCAGAAAAAACGTAAGCAGGCTCTTTAGCACTCAACACCGGTGCGGTGAGGCGTGCGCACCAACGTTACGCGAACTTATGACGCTTGATCAGTTCGACACGTCGAAGATATTTTTCTGCTTGACAATGGTCTCCAAAAAATCTTCTTAATATCTTCCTCCCACAAACATCTAAACCATTTGCTGTTCTTCATAATACCCGGCACTCTGAACAGTTACTGTGTTACTCACATGTAGTAGTTTTTTTTTCAAACTTCTTTAGCCCCGTTGAGCCTCCGATAGCACAGCGGCGTAAAGCGCCTGACAAATCTCGGCGGCCAGAGAGACATCCAGCGAACGCGAACGGAGTTTCAAATCCTACGAAATCCAAAAAAAAAAAAACATTTTTATTTTTCATTCAAATTCTTGTTTTCACATTTTATTGTTTATAAAATTGTTTTTGGATTTTTATAAACAATAAATGTGGTAAAAACTATTTTTTTTTTTTAAATTTGAATTAAAATTGTGCCAAAAAATAAGTTTGCTGTGTTAGAAGAAGATTTTTTTTTTGTAAAATCAGTATCCAATATTCAAACCACTTTATAATAAACAGGCTATATAAAAGAAAGCGACATCTAGCGACTTTCTAGTTTCTCTTCTACCGCTTGTGAATTGCACACTCTGCATTTTTTTTAATTGCTTCTCCTATGTATATAAATATCTACGTATCATTGTATACCGCTTTTTCAAAAAATATATCCTTTGTAATATAAATAAAGCAGCCTTTAAACCAAGCTGTTGAAAGAATACAAAACAAATTCTTACGTTTTCTTAATTTTAAAATGGGTAATCCAGCAATTATGTTGAACTACAATACTATTTTGAATGATATGAATATGCTTACATTGTCAGACAGAAGAACTTTCACTGACTTGGTATTTCTGTATAAAATTCTAAATGATTTAGTTGACAGTCCGGTATTGCTCGAATTGATAAGCTTCCGGATTCCACTACGTAATACTAGAAGTCAGGATTTATTTCAGTGCAGTAATTCTGGAACTAACTACCATATGTATTCCTCTTTACCCCGAATACTAATGGAGGGAAACAATTATACCAAGTCAGTGGACATCTTCAATTTATCTTTAAACAAATATAAAATATTGTTAAGAAGGCAGTTCAGTTATGTACAATAAATACTGTATATTTCTTACTATTCATATGTAAAAGCCCCGAAAAAGGGCGTTAATAAATAAATAAATAAATTATTAATTATTTTAACAACATTTTAATTATTATCGTTATCTAAAATACTTTATGAAGAAGTGTTGCTTTTTCGCAGGAATGTGAGATGCGGTTCATTACAATGTCAACTGGGAAACCAGTATCCGGTTATATCGGGGATGGACGATTACTTCACCAGAACCATCATATCCATGAAGGGCGTGGAGTTCGAGTGCAAGTGAGTATACTTCGCATTATATTATTAACCCATCCACTTCGAACACAAAACATTTTATCTTGTCATGAAATGGGTAATATTAGAGCATTGTAGATTTTGAATTAGAGTCGCTAAATAGTGTAGAGTAAAGAAAAAGTAGCACTTAGTTCATAGTAATGTTTTCTCGCGTGAGAGACGTACAGAGTTCTGTAATGCGAAATCTCTCTTTTTGTTTTTGTTTTTTATTTTTATTATTAACTGGGTATTATTAATGAAGTGTTTTAGTATACTGCCAAAATCAATAAATTATGTATTAAATGTCTCAAAGGGTTAAACAAAAAAATACAATTAACGAAATTGTTGGTTTCTGAAATATAATCCCGTAGGTACATGCATTTACTGTACATTGCTGTGGAAGTTTAACAGAGGTTTATTAATAAAAATAAATATTGTTTAATGTAAATTAAAAACTGTTTGGTGTAACGACAAAGCATCTCGATAAAAAAAATTGTAGTTCGATTATTTTAATGCCGACTTCATAGTTTGTTTTGTGTTCCAAAGGTGTATCCTCTCATGAAACTTAGTTGAAAGGTTATACGATAATGGAAATGTTCTCACTTGCTGATTTTCTACCAGGTCGACCGTCGGCGCGGCCGGCCACGTGGAGATACCCGACCACGGTCTTGTGCGGGACGGAACTCCGTGCGGAGATAACCTCGTATGCGTCAACCAGACGTGCACGAGCATCTATCCCTACGTGGACCAGAGCAAGTGCCCCAGCAACCTCAATAACCTGGAGTGCTCCGGCCATGGGGTGAGCTCAGACCTCATTTTGTTATACTATTAACCTTCCGTCAGGCGCAATGCAAATCCTAACATGATCGGGCGGAATTCATCTGACAGGTTACTGCATATCTAGCAGCGATCCACAATGCGTACGAGACGAATGGAAACTGGCCCTCTATGAGTGGTGGGGAAGGAGGAAAAGTAAGGAGGCCACGCCCGTAGATCGGCGATATTTACCCTTTACCACAAAAATTATAGATCACTTCATCTCACAGATTAGTTGCGCCTGATGGAAGGTTAAACCATTAAAAGCCAGTTTGCATAATTTAATCTAAATACTATTAAATTAATAAAATACCTAATTCCACCATACACCAAACATAATTAATTGTTTCTGGTAGTAATTAAGTTGAAACATAGCATAGTTTCCAAAATCTGTGCAAGTGCGGTGGAGGTTAGTGGAATATTTATCGAAATATCTGTCAAATTGCAAAAATTGGCCCCACCGAAAAAACCTGTTTTCATTTTTCAACAACTTAGCTGTTTTTATACGTTGTAGCAGTTTATCATTTCACATTGTACTAGAAAAGGCATCTTGTGAAATATTTAAATACGTTAGTGAGAAAAGGGTAACCAAAGACAGAGTGGGCAATCTCTAAATGTGGGCATTAATGTGTAGTTAACCCTATCTACAAACCGGGCCTTTGTAATGCCTACTTTTGTTCGTTGGCTTGTCACTCCACAATAGACGTTCTGTATAAATACATTAGTAATTAAAATGATCTTATGTGTTCGGGTGTGATATTGTTTGTATGTTGCAGGTGTGTTCAAATGTAAACCGCTGCCATTGCGAGCTGGGCTGGGCGGGCCCCGATTGCTCCATCCCGCAGGAGATCACCATCGCTCCGCCCACACACTGGGACCCCGTCACGCCGGGACAGGACAAGACGAAGAGCGATCTGGAGATGAAGATGGAAAAGAAGGAAACACCCTACGGTGAGTGGCAGATTTTGATAAGGACAAATGAATCTATTTACATTCATTTTTAAGGATTTATAGTGTTAAACATGGACATCCAAATTGATGGACTAGAGATAATAGAGGAAAAAACCAAGCATGGCCAGAAAGGAAAGCATGACCATCTCCCTTTCTGTAATTTGTCATTAAATTAATCTAAGAGTACAGACCCCTTTCTGTAATTTGTCATTAAAGTAATCTAAGAGTACGGACAATTCGTATTTAATCCTTTCTACTACTTATTTTTACAACGTTGCGCAAATTGATGGCTGCGTAAAAAACTTTACTATAAATGCCACATCAGATAAACAAAAGTTCGGGCTTGTTTCCAAAATCGACTAATTTGTTACAATATTTACTAGACACTTTTACACTTTTACACTTTTACAAACGCGTTGTAATTTACTTACGATTTTGGTACGGTTCGGTTAAAAACGAACATTCCGGCCCTGTGCAGAAAAGTTCCACGATGGATTGTACTGCAAACAATTGCCATACTTTAGCGAACCTTACTTTTCTGCACAGGGTCTGGTTATTTCAATGTACACTCCTGGTAACCCCTTTTGGTGTTATTCCAGCTTGCCGAAATGACACCCAGATTTTATGGCGGGTCAAGTTTATCAATTTGGATTTATGGGGTATTAAAGGATTTATTTTTATTTTTATTTATGTGAAACAATTTTTTTTTCTGTATGTACTTATTGTGATACTGCTTATCACTGAGGATAAAAATAATCTTTATTTTTCTTTGTTAATAGTATTAATATGTTTATTAGTCATCGATACGTCCTGAATCCTGAGTTGTGTTATCCCCATAAGGACATAATTTCTTGTTTCTAAGAAATATTATATCGGAACATTCCAATGACAAAGCTGTATGAAAATGCTTAGTAATTTTAATATTGTGAAATTGACCTGCTATCAAATTCCTTTGGCAACTAAGCGGGTGCTTATATGAGGAAAAAAATACTCATTACAATTTTTTTTATTTGTCTACACTTGTTTTTCTTTTATTAATTTTAATTTTATCCTGACGAAGAAACCATTGGTTTTGAAACTTGTAGATAATTTTGATTAAATAAGTATTGCAAACTGATTAGTTTTCAGTTAATTTTCGCATTTTTCTCATCGGTTTAATTTCGTATTATTCTGTTTTAAAGATTGATTTATTTCGGGTATTTCTTTTACATTACCTCTTTTATATTACCTTATTTTCCGTCACCTTTTGTTAACCCTTCAAGCGTCGGAAGGCCATTACTAGCCATGAACATTATATATTTTTTTTTTATATAACGATGAAAAGATAAGCAACTCATTCGTCGTTGAAAGATAAATAAATATTCTATGTATTATAATGTCTAAAATATTTATACTTCATTCCATGGATGAAATCATAAAAATTGTCACTGTATGATTACGATTTGGCGGTATTTTTTCGATGACAGTTGAATATTAAATATTATTTATACATGTTTATTGTATACGGCTTAAAAACAGACAGTTTTCTTACTAATTTCCAACACAAAAGGAATGTGTTTTCTAAATAGAGAATTCTTTCAATATTATAGACATTCCGTGTTAAATATTTTGGCATGTTTTTTATAACCGTTTTAACTTTATACTAAATACTGAAACTTTTTTATTTTGAAGTATCAATATTTATTTTAAGAATAGGGTCTTTCATTAAGCGCTTCCTATCTTTAAATTTAAAAAAAAAAAAAAAAAGTATGTTTGAGATATCATCGAAATTTTCTATAGTTTCAAATGCCATTATGTATGGAATATAACATCGTTCAAATGTCCGCCGCAGCTTCTATGGGTGGCGCGCATCCGAAATGTCCAATTTTCAATGACTCTGGCGCATAAATCAGGCTGAATTTGACCGATGGCATGGGTTATGTTGGCTTGGAGGGCCGCTGTGTTTTGTGGCTTATTCGCATAGACCTGCGACTTAAGAAAACCCCACAAGAAAAAGTCTAACGGAATCAAACCACACGATCTCGGTGGCCAGAACTCGCCAAAAATCACCTCCACGTGATATTTTAATATTAAACAATTTAAAACAATTAAAAATAAACATTTAAAAAATTAATTAAATTTTAAACAATTTTATCTTTTGGTTACGTTTTAAGATGTTCACGGCCAAAAGTATTTTCGTTATTTGTTTTTGGGGTGTTATGTCGTGTTTCGCTACCTCCTTTAGCCAACGTTTCGGACAGCGTTGCAGTGTCAGTGCAGCGTTGTAATGTGTGATTTGCCGGATCTGCCCTTTTTTTTTACATTAACACCACACAGGAGGCCCTGAGGAAAATAATTTCCCTCAGGGCCTATGTCATCTTTGTATATGCTGTGTGGAGGGTCTTTTTGAGGAAAGGTAGGAGTGCACATGGGTCTACTGAATGGTCTACTGGTCTATTGAAGAGACCCATGTTGTAGGAGGGAGGAAACACAGAGGCCGGCAAATCGTTCCACAGCCGAGCCGTTGAACTCAAGAACGAGTCATAGAAACGACCCGTTCTCATGTGAGTAATGTCAACCGTGTACAAATGTTGGGCGCGTGTTTGGCGTGTTTCCCGACTATGCACCGGTGCCGAAGGGATCAATGATGCTAGTTCCTCGGATCATCTTCCATTGTAATACCGGTAGAACAAGGACAGCATTCCCACCTGACGCCTATGCTCTAAAGATTGCAGTCCGTCTGTTAAGATGGGAGAATCTATCAAACGGACCGCCCGTTTCTGCACAGAGTCAAGGGTTTTTTTTAGGTATTTTGGAGCTCCAGACCAGAAGTGGCTGCCAAATTCAACCGTGGGGCGCACTTGCGATTTGTACAGGGTTAGCAGTTGGGTAATATTAAAGTATCTGCGGGCCCTGTACAGTACGCCCAGTTTCAGAGAGACTAACTTAACTCTGGTTTCGATGGAGCCCCCGTACCTTAGCTGGTCACTTAGAGTTACACCAAGCATATCGATGGAGGTTCTGTTCGGAAGGTTGCTTCTGTTGAAGGAGACTAGATTTTCATTTCGATCCCTTTTAGACGTTATCAAACATAATTGGGTCTTTGAAACATTAAATTCGACGAGGTTATTCTTACCCCAAGAGAAAACACTCTCGAGGTAACCGTCTATTCTTTGCTTCAAAGCCCTCCAAGCTATTGGAGTTTGTGTGCCCTTTTGGGGCTTGTCAAACAAAAAGCTATCATGGACTGTACTGTCATCCGCGTAACAATGAATCGGTGCACATGACAAGAGGTCATTGATGTGCAACAGAAACAAAGTCGGTGACAGAACCGATCCCTGTGGGACGCCAGCATTTATCGAATGCGAAGAAGAGGTTAAACCGTCAGCAACCGCCTGAATCGACCACTCCCTCAAAAAGTCAGCAATCCACTTACACAAGGATGCGGGAAGTCCGTAAGAAGGCAGTTTGTTGACAAGCCCTCGGTGGCAAACCCGGTCAAAGGCCTTGGAAATATCCAGTGCAAACATTTGGGTCTCACCAAAACGTTCCAGGCACCGCCCCCAAACATGCGTCACATACGCAAGAAGATCACCGCACCAGCGGTTCCGCGGGAATCCGTATTGACGGTCGTTAATAATTTTGTTCTTCTCGAGGTATGTGAGCAGTTTGTCGTTGATCACACGTTCCATTACCTTAGACAGAACTGATATGATCGCTATGGGGCGGTAGTTGGCTGGGTTGGAGCGGTCACCCTTCTTTGGAATAGGGTGAATGATCGCTTTTTTCCAACCAGAGGGCACAGAGCCAGACTTCAGGGACATTTTGAAAAGCTTCGTCAAAATTGGAGCTATTTCTGCAGCGCACCTCTGCAATACTGGGGCAGGTATTCCGTCAGGCCAGCTTTATTAATATCAAGCCCTCGTAAGACTTGGAGTACATCCCGATGCCGGATCCTCAGCTTTTTCATATGAAAACCGCAGTGAGGAACCGACGGCGGGGTAGCACCTTGATCATCGAGGGTCGAGTTTTCCGCGAACATTTTGCCTAATAAGTTAGCCTTTTCGGCGGCGGTATTTGCTAGAGAGCCGTCAGGTCTAGTAAAAGGTGGCAGACTGGGTTTGCAGAAATTGCGACCTATTGAGCCCGCAAGCGACCAGAACGCTTTGCTGCCGTGCGGGCAGGCAGCCAGCTTTCTGCTGATCTGTAGGTCGTGCTCGAATTTAGACCTATTAATGATCCTTTTGCTTTCCTTTGCCATTTTGTTATATACTATTCTGTTTTCGGACGTTCGAGATGTGTTGTAAGCTCGGTAAGCCGCGTTTTTTCATCGCACTGCTTCAGAGCATTGTCGAGTGAATCACGGCTTTGAGCCCACACCAGTTTCTTCAACAGTGGATTGGATGAAGCCATCCATCGCGGATGTGATGACTTCACCAATTTCCTGGGCACATCTTGAGGGATCCGAGGTCCGAAAACAGACAGCTGACCACGGGAAAGCATTAAAATGTGCCCGCAGATCAAACCAATCTGCTGATCTATAGCGCCACACTTTTCTCTTCAGGCGCTCGTTTGGCGGTCTGAAGGTTATGGGGATTGACGTCGTCACCAGGCAGTGGTAGGACGATCCTAAAGGCGCTGTGACGTCAATCTTGTAGCCCTGTGGCACAGTGGTTAAAAACAAATCTAACAGATTGGAGCGGTGAGTCTGGACATCAGGAACCCTTGTAGGCTTCTGAACCATTTTCTCCAGTCCGTGGCAGAGGGCAAAGGATTCCGCCTCTCGTCCAGCCGAGTCCGTTGGTCCTGACTTTAACCAAGGTTCGTTATGAACATTGAAGTCCCCCAGGACCACAAACTCTGCCCTAGGGAAGCGGGGCAAGAGGTCATCAATAGTATTACTTAGATGTTTGAAGAGTTCGGACGTATCTGAAACGCTAAGGTTCGGTGAGCGGTATAAACGCGCGTAAAATCTTACCGTACTGGCAAGATTGACATGCACCCACATTACGTCGAATCTGGAGTGCTCCAGATTCAACAGTCGCACACAGTTGACGTCAGCTCGGCTGAAGAGACAGACACCTCCTTTGTGTGAGTGAAGCCCGGGCAATCCAGATAGGAGGCGTCTGTAGGCTCGGCTATCTGCGTTTTGGAAAGGAAGAGAAGATTAGGACGTTGGGAGAGAAGGTGGTCGTGGAGGAAGTTTAAGTTTTTGTGACTCCTGCTTCTCGCCGTTGTGATAGTGATATTACTGCTGTTTGTGCAATTCATGATTTTATACGGTTTTTTTTTTTGGGTTATTAGAAGAAAGGAAGGTCCGGGAAGGAAAAGGTATGAGGGATGGGTAGGAAAGCTGGGGGATCAGAGTGTCCAGGAGTGACGGACGTATGAATCCAACCAACCCACTGCGGTGCAAGGCGATGGGCTTGGAGAGTCCGGCTGGAGAGATCGCCCAATACGCCCCAAACGCTACTGCTGGGTCCCCTCCGGTTGATAGGGCAGCCCAGTGAGCCTGAGGGTCGGGCCCCTGTACTACCGAGTGGCCCGGACAACGGTAACCGGTTGTAAAGGGTCTCCCTCCAAATCCGGTCGGTCCGCCACGCAGAAGGTGGGCCGACGCACCCGCCATCAAGACCCAGACAAACATTACCCCATGAACCCGGGCGCCCCTGCTAAGTCACCAAACGTGACGAACCACTCGGGGTGACCTGTGGCAGGGGTGTTGGTCATCCAATAAATGGTTCCCAGGGCGGCGGTACCCATACCCGCCTACCAAATTGTAAATATCCTGATGGCGGACACTGCAACGCTGTCCGAAACGTTGGCTAAAGAAGGAGGTAGCGCAACATGGCATAACACCCCAAAAACAAATAACGAAAATTTTGTCATTTGCAAATATTGTTGAAAGCTATGTCCATCTATTGTGATTTGGCTAAACAGACTGAATAAATGACAGCCAATTTGACAGATGATGTCGCTTTAACAATATGGCCGCTATCAACTGCTGGCCGCTATCAACTGTCAACGTTCGGAGGTCCCTATTCGAAAACCCTATACTTACAAAGATCTGAAAGATTATTTTATTTTGTTTCTAAAATAGTATTTGTTTCTAAAATAATTATTAAAAAGTGAAGAGCAAGGAGAGAAAGTTCTGGGAATTTTTAAAGGCATGAGGGGTGGGTAAGAATCTGGAGGCCAATGTGTCCAGTAGTGTCGAATCGTATAAATCGTATGACATATGAATCCATCCCTCCCATTGCAGTAAAAATTGATGGGTTGAAATAGTTCGGCTGAAGAGGTCAAAAGGCCTCCCTCGAACAGTTTCTCTGGTTCTGGCCCGCCACGTACTAGGTAAAAGATGCAACCGCCGCCACGACCCACTTAATGAGCCACGGCGACCCTGCTAAGTCACCAAAAGTAGCGAAACTCTTGGGGTGACCAATGGTGTTGTTTATCCAAAAAACGATTCCAGTAAAAAAATGAAAATTATGTTAAATATCAACAAATCCTTTAAAAAAAATTAAGTTAGATTTTACGTTTTGGGAATTCCGACATTGGGTTTAATAACATATTATCTAATCATTAGCACTTTAAATGTGCAATTTTTGTTGTTAAAAAAAATAAAGAAATAATTATTGGCGGAGAGCTCAAAGCACGCATACATTCCATTTTGCAGGATATTTTATTTAAAGGAGAATTTAATTAAAGAACTTCAGATTTATAAGAACTTCATAATTAGTCTTTTCCTTTCAATAAAGCGAGTGATTTTATTATCAGAGAAGTGAGAGCGTCCGTTAAAAACAGACGCTGGTACTAATTTTATTACAGAATATAATTGAATCACCATTTTGTTACTAACTTTGCCCGAACGACAATGGAAATAATTTCACAGCGCAGTTCAGTTTCAGAATAAGCTTAAATTCTACTACAAAACTGGAAGAGGAACATTTGTTATATTTCAAACTACACCGCAATAATAATTCCAGACAAAAATACTGTCGGCTAAAGCATTGCACCGATAGTGGTATTAAATTATAACACACTAGTGTCCGACCGAACTTTCCGTTTCGGTTTTGGCCTATTTTCGGCCAAAAAACGAGTTTCGGCTTAGTTTCGGTTTCGGCCGCCATCCAGCCGAAACTACAGCCGAAATCGAAACTGAATTCGGGAGGTTTCGTTCTGCGATCGGACATGTTCGGTGCACTGAACTGCGAGCCACGAAGTGTCATTTTGCTGCGTCCGCGCTCATAGTCGTGTGTCGTCTCCGGACTTCATCCACTTGTTTGTGTTCGCTCCGCGAACTTTGCGGTAGTTTAGTTTATTTGTTGTGAAATTGAAGGTGTTTATACTTAACATTATTTCGAAATAGATAAGTTTTATTCCGCTGTTGAAATGATTTATAAGGAAGGAGAGGAGAGTTATGGGAAGGAAAAGGGGTGGGTAGGAATCTGGGGTTCAATGCGTCCTGGTCATCCCCCTTCAAGACATAGACAAACGTCATCCCATGAACCGAGCATCCCTGCTAAATCACCAAACGTAGCGAACCACTTGGAGTGACCTATGACAGAGATGTTGTTTATCCAATAAAGGTTCCCCGGGCGGTGGTATTCCCGCCTCCCAAATTATTTTGTTGTTAAGATGAAAGAGTATTTTTTTGTTTAGTGTAGGTACCTAAACAAATTAGGTTTTAAAAAAGTAATTTTGTTTTCCACCTTTTATTTTATGTTATTTGTTAATAATGTTCAAATAGGTAATACCTACTATTTCTTTTTTTAAATATTATTTACGATACGATTTACGAATTTGATTTCAAAAAGCATAAATAATTTATTTGAAATAAGGAATGATAATTATGTTATGTTTATTTTTAGTTCAAATATCATAGACTGAATGATATGATTTAATAATAAAGGCTGATTGATTAGGATTGATTTTTTTTTCCACAAAAACATGACCTTATATGGAAGTATCGGTTTCGGTTTCGGTTGCGGCCGAACCTGAGACCGAAGCCGAAACTCAGTTTCAGTTTCAGTTTCGGCCGTAAAAACTAGTTTCGGTCGGACACACACGTTTGAGAAACAATATTTTTTCCAGGAAGATTCAAAGTAAAAACATTTTCTTTACTTATCGCTTATTTATTGCAATAATTTTTTTAAAACACAAAATAATACCTAAAGCAAAAACATGAATTTAATAATATTCAACAAAAAATGACCGTTGAAGTGCTCAAAATTAATAATGATATTTACCGTAGCTTCGTGGATACACAATATAAGTTCTCATTGTATGAAAATAATTTTTTTTAAATCGGGTGGTGGGTGTGGATGTGGGTACCGGTAACCGTTTATTGGGTAAACATCACCCCTACCATATGTCACCCTAAATTTTTGTTACGTTTGGTGGACAGATCTGGAGGGACTAATTGAGGGAGACCTTTTGATCTTTCCAGAAGGACTCTATCTCCTTGTACCTTGGAGGGATAGATTCATACGTTCGTCATTCCTGGACACACTGACACGCTGATTCATACCCATCCATCAAACTTAACTTACAGTATGGGTTGGTGCTTAAATAATGGACGGACAATATTAAATCATTACAAATAAACCTTAATAGTTATTTCAAATTAATCATCTTCACCTGCAGACGATCTTTTAGTTTATATATATTTTGCTGTTTTTCTTTTTCTAAAAATTAGGCCGCCTTTGCTAGGAACTATTGTACTGGTAAATGAGTTTTTATTTGGTAAATTGGAATGACGATATTATATACTTTTTCTTAAAAAAATCTTATACTTATCTAATAATAAGAAACATCTCAATGTTTAATATCATTATGGTTAAGCAAACGTTTTTGCACACGCTTTTCTTCTCCGCCGGTGAAATTGGCTCATCAAGAAGCTCTTTAACTTACTTTTTTTACTTTGCCAAGGATAATAATAATTCCTTCTGAGGTGTAATTCCCCAGCTCTAATATAATCAGCAAAGTTTCTCTGTGTCCTCTTCTTCCTTGAGTAGTTAGCGTTTTCAGTGGATAAACCTCAAAACAGAATGCAAAAACCCTCACGACCGCTGTTTAATATGCAAGCGGGCGCCCTTTGGAGGGCCTTTAGAGGCGAGCGGTGCCTCAAAGCGTCGACCGCCGCCCCTTGACGGGGAAAAACATAACGCAAACTGCCTGCAAGCTTTTTCCTCCCGTGCATTAATTTAAAATTTAATTTCGGGATCTCGCTCAATTTCTTCAATAACTCGTTGTACCAGTATTTCTCAACCCTATGTGTACAATGCCCAAAATCTCAAAAATATATTTTATTCTTCTTCTTCTTGTGCCCTGTCCGTCCAACGGACGTTGGCTATCATGTTGGCTATGCGGGCTTTGTTTACTGCGGCCCGGAACAGCTCTCCGGTAGACTGGCCAAACCACTGTCTAAGGTTTTCAGCCATGAGGTTCTCCTTATTCCAGAGCCTCGTCTTCCGGCAATCTTTCCCTGCATTATGAGATGCAAGATCTCATACTTCTCTGGATGTCTCATCACATGTCCAAGATATTGAAGTTTTCGATTTTTTTTTTAGTTTTAATAAATTATTTTTCTTTATTCATCCGAACCATAACCTTTTCATTTGTAACCCTGTTCTTCCAGCTTATTTTAAGTATTCTTCTGTAGATCCACATCTCAAATGCCTTAAGTCGCCTAAATAATTCTTCAGTACGCATACATGCTTCTCGTTGATCCCATTTACATTGCAGCCCAAGTATAGAAAACTCAAAAATATAAAGATTTTAGCATCTATTTTGTTTTATTTATATTCAGTTCTAGCCCAAAATTCTCACAAATCTTCACTATTTCATTCAGCAAAAGTTTTAGATCCTCAATGTTACGTATTAGAAGTACCGTATCATTTGCATAACAAAATAAATAAATAAAATTATATATTTTTGAATGTAGCTATTACTTTGTGGTTATCCATTATAGAAAAATGAAACAATACAACGTTGTAAAAAGAATATTTATACAGGGATAAATATTCTTCATATTAATCATAAAGGAAAACGTTTAGATAACTTAGAAGCTTTGGAAATTAAAAAAATCCCTTAAAAATAATGAATCTATTATCAACAAACAAAAAATATTGTCATATAGCCCAATCATGGATTTGTTCCCCAGCCCACCCACTCTACACTAATACCTACCCACCCAATCTACATTATTAACTAACAACGGCTCCACCCCCTACCATAATAAAACATTGTTCGAAACTGTCAAGTTAGTATGAACATAATTGTGTATATGCATGTATATATATGTAAATGTATATGTGTCTAAGTTTATGTATATATATATATATGTACCCGCCTCGGAACAGACTTAGTCTAGTGAGGCGGGCTACTAACTTGTGTGTATATGATTATTATTACAATAAACGACAGGGTTGCCGGCATTAAAAAAAAAAAAAAAAAAAAAAAAAAAAAAAAAAAAAAAAAGTATAAGCTTTCCCTGACGAAGGAACGTTTGTTCCGAAACCGGTCGGATTTGCACATTATATTTGTACATTTTACAAAGTTGTACTGTTTCATTTTTTTTTAAATAAAATTATACCTATTTTTTTATCGAAAAACATCACTTCGTACAATTCTCATTAAATTCACGCGGTAACAGTCAATTAAAAAATAATATATCGGAAATAACCTCACCTTTTCAAGACAGGAATTTCACGTGTCAGTAAGCCAAAATGCTACGTTGCCAGCTCTTTTGGAGCACACTAAAATACATTTTTGATTAGTTCCATGCCAAATCTGAGCAAACTTTATTACAATATGTAGCTAAAACGCCGATTAACTCCTACTAAAACGAAAGTTGTCCGAGAAATAAAAACCTTTCTAATTTGTAAAAACAGGAAAATTTTATATTTACTTTATTTTCTTAAAACTGAAGCAGTCACCAAGCTGGATTACCGCTAGGGAATTAGGGGAATGTCTGAGCTACACGCTAATACCGCGTTTGAGAAATAATGTCCGCGTCGCGCGTCGCCTAAATGAAGAAAGGTCTTTTAATTCTTGGACAACCCTCGCATAATTTTAATGACGATAATACTCAATACATAAATACAAAAAAGCTTATGTCGTTAAAAGCTTTAGAAAATGATCCCTCGATTTCAGTTGGAAAAGGAGTGTTAGTAGTTATTAGGGGAGGCGGCGCCAATATATGTCTCCAGTCTCCAATGTCTACAATAGTTCACTGGCGATGGGCTAACTTTTAAGTTGGCAAATTGTTTTCAGTCACCCTGTAGAGAGCCTTTTATCGTCCGCTTTACTGGCAAACTTCTCAACGATCCACTCAGGGGTATTGATTTTATGGCAAATCAAATTAAATATTTAATACTTAGTAGCGAAGCTGCTGCGAGAGAGGAAAATTGCTCGTTTACTCCCCAAAATATCGCCGAGTTGAAGTTCAGGGGTAGCAATGGTCTACTTTAAAAAATATTTAGGAATATTTTTATGATTATAACATTGTTTTAAATTTTCAATTTTTTAAACATTATCAAATGTTCAATCAATGTATTTAAGTACTGTGATGGACAACCCAATAGGGTTTTTTACAATAACTCCACACAAAAGAACCGGAGAAAATTAATTCCCCTTAGGGCCTACATATGTCATCTTTGAGAGTAGAAACGACCCGTTTTCGTGTTACAAATTTCAATTGTGTGCACATGTTGGGCGCGCATCAGGCGTGTTTCCGGTGCCGAAGGCAACAATGACGCTTGTTCCTAGTGAATCTTCCATTGAAATACGGGTAAAACAAAGGTTAGAGTAGTTGCCCGGTTAACACATATTTCTGGAGTTCCAATCAAAGCAGTGATAGATAATAACCTTCTTTCTCGAGTGATTTTCTAATTCGTACCGTTGCTTGTTTTGATGTTGTGAGCATTCATTGTTAATTGCTATGTTCAGAAGTAAGTAAAGCATCTGACCTTAACTTTATATACATATTATAAATATTCATCAAGTCGACATATAAACCGGGTTCCTTGTTGTCTATTATAAAATACAGAACTCATCTATCACTAAATGTAAAAAAAATCGCAAGGAAAAAAAATAATCCCATCCCGATTACACAATATTTTGATCCCTTAAAAATAATTTTAAAAGTAATTCGGATTCTAATACGATTGTTGATACTAGTATCGGTTTCAAGCTTATTTTAACTTCAGTTTTTACCTTCGTTCAATATATTTGTTTCATTAATTGTGTATGACTAAGAATTTTAGACTCGTCGATTTTATTTTTCGGTGTTAAATACGATTTTCTTCATTCTGGTACAATACCCTGCTTGCTCCGAGCTATTTCATTAGATTTTCTGTCAATTTTCCTTTTCAAGATGCGGGTCAATGCTTTCGGATTGAAAACTGAGCCCTTTTCTAGAAAAAAAAACGCTGAATCTTCTCTGTAGCCTCACCTCTTGAGTTCAGCGCCATCAACTACCTGATGGGAATTTTGACTCAGGGTAGGAATAAAAGAAATGTCTACGATTATGCCGCCGCTACCCGAGTTTCTATCGATTTCTTACATATCTCCATTAAACATTTGAAGTTTTTAAGCTCTTAAAAAAATATATTATATTTTTTTAAGATAATATCTAGATGTGTTCCACGCTGAACCGCAAATTATATGAAATTCTCTCGTTAGAAAAAAATCGCAAAGTATGCTACGAAAATTATTATAAACACGTTCATTTCACTTATTTTAGAAGTTCTGTGCATGAAAAAATTCACAGTGTTTCTTTAAATGCTATTTTAGATGTTCCCCATGAGATTTTTGCTCTATTTTAAACGAGTCATGTTTTATTAAAAAATTCACAATTTTCTATATTAGCGCGCTCTTTCCAACATTCGTAATTACGTATCTCTCAATCTTTTTCTTTTTGAGCGGGGATACGGCGCCTTATGCATTGGAAATAAAATAAAAAAGCTCATGCAGAGTTGTTTGTTTTTATATAAATATGTTTCTGATAGATTCACATTACTTCACATGTCACATCTCATGTCGCTTACAAGAAATTACATCGGTAATGTCCAGTTCACACGATATAAAAATTACAATAAAAATGTTTTTATTGCATTGCCGGAAGAGTAGCATTTTTTTACATTAGCTCTTTTAGCAGTAGGGGCATACGTCATCTTTTTGGATGTTATGTGGAGGGTCTTCTTGGGAATAGTCAGGAGAAGAAGTTCTGGGAAGGAAAAGGTATGAGTATTCGATAGGAATCTGGGAGACAATGAGTCCAGGAGTAACGGACGTAATCCCTTCCATTGCGATGCAAGGCGATGGGTCGAGAGATTCTGGCTAATGAGACCAAAAGGTCTCCCAGTCCATCCTTATTAATCGCTTCTAAATTTGTTATCTTACTTTAACTTGTTTGTGCAATAAAAAGTAAGAAAAAATTTCCAAGTTAAACCAAATGACGTATTTTCAATTCTACCCGTTGGCTATTTTTGAGGATTATTTTCACGGCATCTAGTATTATTTTTATTTTAACGCGTATTTTTGCACGATAGTAAAAAAGATAAAAAATACTTTTATAAAGCATAGATGTCGAGTCATGTTTGGCTCCATTGATTAACTTAATTATTTTATGTTTGGCCCTAAAGGCTTCGAAGTTCGAAGAGAAGAAATATATTGTGCCACCGGTGTTCTGCAAATTAACTGTTGCAGTTTTATTAATCGTGCTAACATAATAATTATTACGGTAGAGCAAATTGATAGCGAGCGTTGTTTACGTTTGTTGGAATTTGTGTTTCCGCTCTCACTATCCCGAGTGCGAGATGAAACTTATCAGTAAACTCCCTGAAGACTTTGTTAACTAAATTTGCATCGTCTTGATGTTCTATCAGAGAGCAAATGAAGCGGAAACTTATGGCCCGGTCCAGTTGGCTGTGTGCTGAACAAACAGAAAAGTTTCATTGCCTTATATCCACCCCATGGCATCGTGCTTTATGAGACATCTTCATTTACTTCTAGATCTTCCATTTCATCTGTCTCTCTGACTATTTCCGTTAGTGGCAAGGTTAGGTCTCTTGATAGATTATAAGGAACTCCCAGTCCAAATTGTTTTAATTTTTTTTAATGAATAATGACCTCCTAACTTAAATAACTACATTTTTTTTTAAATTTTTAGAGTTATTTTTAATAGTTAAAATAAATGTCAAAGTTTAAAATTTTCAAGATCCCCCGAAAACCACCATACAGTAGTGAATCGTGTAACGTCGTCACTCCAACAAGTTATTTTTATTTTCAACAGGTGTTGTCATTTTGTATGATAGTTATACGGAAGAAAGTATGATACTATTCGATAAGTTAAAGCATTATTTATGTGGAATTATTTATTTATTATATTATTATATTTTTCAATATTATTACGGGAGAATGGTAGGTATAAAAATTGTTTGAAATTATTATTTTTTTGGCTTTTAAGAATCGAAATCAATATTAATGGAAACCGAAGCTCCGAATTGATAATAGTAGGGGAGCCCAAGCAGGGATTTTGGGATTTGCTCAATCCTGTTGTGGGGACCTATTGGGGCGCCCATTTAGCCACTTGGGATATCAGATAAGATCGGACAATCAGCTGTTCAACTGGCGCCATTTTGAAATTCGGTGTTCGAAGTTTTCTCCCTAGAGTAACATTACTATTTTTGTTGTGCGATAGTTTTTGAATATTTTAAATAATAGAGATAAACAAATAAGAGATACCTTTATTTTTGAAACTGAATTATTTAGGTTTAAATAATATTTCAATAAACACAATAACTAAATCTCTATAATAAGTATGTAAATAAACCAATAAAATGAAACGTTGTTAATACGATGGCTTGTGTCATATCTACATTCCCATACAATGACTTTACGGTGATCAGTGACGTCACCACTAAACATTTTTAATAATACCAACTTAACGGCGTGTTTTCATGACCCGATTAAAAATGGACTTTTTAATATTTTTTTTTAAAAACTATATGGTCTATATGAACATATTTTTTTAAAGCCATAATATTTTTCACTGGGGTTTCTTATTAAATACGACATTATTTGAATTAAGATTAACGTAATATTATATCATTGAAGAAGAAGATAACAATAAACGGGCAACTACCCTTTTTATTGGAAACTGTCATTCTAAGAATTGGTTTGTAACCTGGAAAAAATAATTAGTTGAAGATAATATTGTTAATTCTAAAATTTTAAATATGAGATTGACAAATTCAACGGTTTGACAGAAGGTGGCAATAGCGAAATTGGTTAACGCGCACGACCCGGTTAGACGAGAGGTCTGGGTTCGAATCCCAGTTACGACCATTCTCTTTTTTTATTCTCTTTTATAATTTAATTGTTATCTTCTTCTTCAATGATATATTAAAATGAAGGGAATAACCTTCAAAAGTTATGAAAAGAGAGTTTTTCTTATAAAAACATTAAGATGAACGTTTCTGAAAAAAAAACTCTGAATAAACCACTATTTTTATAAAAATTTTCAACGTGTTTCAAAACCAAATGTACTTATATATTTATTAAAGTGGCACATTTTGTTTTTTTTTTTTAAATTATTTTAATTAAAATGATGCCACAAAGTGAGTATGCGATTTGAAGAAAATTTTGAACATTTGTTAATTTTTTAATCAGGTATGTTGGGCGCTCCGGCTGGTAAAGCATACCTGCATATCGCTGCTATAAGACATTGTTAAACTCTCTGCATTGTCCCTGATAAATGCAGTATTTTTCGATTCATGTATCGCAGTCACACAAATAACTATTTATACTTATATATTTTTTTTTTAATATCTTCCGGTAAACTGTTATTTTATCGCATTATCTAAACCTTGCAAAATATTTAAATTAATTAAAAAAGTTATAATAATTATTCATAAAGGCGAGTTTCCTGTTTCTAAATTAGCCCCTAAACTAAATATGGCCACCTCTTCGTGGTAACACCTTTCCGATCAGACCTGTACTCGTTAGAGATATTCATGCAAATTACATTATGCCCACCCACATGTTACACTGTACGAAGAAGGAATTTAAATTACGGTTCAAATTTCTTATTTTTGGAAGACGCTTTTTTGTATGTCGTTAAAATAATACGAAAAATATCCCAACCAATTTAAAAAAAGGAATATTTGTATAAAATCATTAAAAATTGGAGTTGCTGATAATAAATATTCGTAAGAAAGAAATATAGTTTGAAAAACGCAAAGGGTAATCGTCATTGACCTCTTATCTACTTCAATTACGACAATAATATTTTTATCTCTCAATAAATAATGACAAACCAATTATAGTGCAATTAACTGCCCTTTTTGTCAATAGGAAGTATTTACTTCTACGAGTATATCAATATTAATCTTACCCTGATGAAGAAAATATAATTTTCGAAATGTGTTGATAATATTGATTATACATTGGTTTTTACAAAGTTATTTTATTAAAAATGACACCAAAAAATGTATTTGCAAAGCTTGAAAAAGTAAAAACTAACTTCTTTATTTTTTTATAATGATTCAGTTACAATAAATATATCAATATCTTATTTCAACAGCTATATTTTTACTATTATTTAATTTGATTTAAGTCTTTTTTTATTGCGTGGAGTTCTACCAATTAAAGAGAAAACAATAAATACTATCTATAACTATTTAGTTACTAATTTATTATTTAGCTTAACTGATATACTTATAATGTTTTCTACACAACGAATTTTTATTATTTCCAAGAACCACTGACATAACAATTCATTTGGCTGTTATGCGTAGATTTCCAAATTGATAGACCTGCCTGTCAGAGAAAGATGAACAAACCAAGTTGCGCCGAGAGTGGAGGAGTCATGACTGTCTTCATTTCTGTGATTTGTCAATAATTTAATCTGACCGTAAAAAGGCAACTCGCACTGTAATATCACCATGTAGTCCTTTTTAAATACGTCTGAATTTCATTTTTGTTTTTGTTTGAATGAATCGGAACCATGGATGTGAAAATTAACCCGATCTACTCGGCAAATAGGCTCGTTTACGCATTTTTCTGAAATTCGAAGAAATTAAAGCACCTTCTATCAACTACTGTCACATCTGCAAACTCGGGATCTGGACCATTTGGGAGAACTGTTGATTCTTATCACTGAGTAGGATAGTTCAACCTTTCAAAAAAATTTTAATTTAAGACTTTTTTCTGAAACACGAAGAATTTAAAGAGCTTTAAAAGAAAAAGTTTGAAAATACTTTTGAAAACAGATGTATTAAAGATATGTTTTTAGATTTTCACGGCCAAAAGTATTTTGGTTGTTTGTTTTTGGGGTGTTATGCCGTGTTACGCTACCTAATCCTTCTTTAGCCAACGTTTCGGACAGCGTTACATCAGTGACAGTGTCGCTTGCTACTTACTTTTCTGCGCGTGTTCCGGTTATTTCATTGTACGCTCCTCGGTTGTAAAAAATATGGTCATGTGGTTTGCCTCCAGCTCCAGATTTAATGCCAAGTTTATCAGTTTGGATGCCTTCGCTGTTATGCAATGATTTTTATCAAGAACCTCTGATGTACTTTAGTGTTATTATGTGACTGATATGCCATTGTGCCACTGCTGTTTCTAGGCAACGACAGCAGCAACAAGCTGAGCACGGTGACGATGGTGTTCATCCTAGTAGCCGTTGTTAAGGGTGTCTTCATATGTTTTGCTCTACTGGCTGTTTGCTACAGGTACTGGTACAGTTAGCGCGACCCTCGGATGCAGACGGAAGACTACGATAATTCAAATAATCTAGAAAACCTGCCTAAACCTGGACAAGTCTTCGGCCTTTCCCAATTACCCGGATGGTGTCAATGAGCCGCTCATCTTTGGATGTTGTGATGCTGTTGTCTCGTATTTTTGCTGACTTTATGAAAAAATAATGCGGGACTATTCTGTCACCACTGAATCTTTGTTTGGATTGAAATGAAACTAAGATTCATAATTTTGATTTATTTTTGTATGTAACGTCAAAATTAAAAGTAAATTTTTAATATAATATAATTAAATGGCCTTCAAGCCATCATTAAATTGAAAATTAGAAAGCCGAAACGACGTCATGTAACAGACAATAAGTAAGCTGGATAAACTCAGAAATTACATTTTAAGAAAATTATTTAACACAAATTATTCAAAAAAGAAAACGAATTCTTCAAACTAACCGCAAAACAATAAATCACGATTAGTAGATTTCAGTTAATAAACGGATTGAAAGATATTTTCATTTGTACTGACAACAATGAGACACATTTTGAGTTATACAAATCAAGCTTTCTAAATAATTTGATTCCATTATTATGAATCAGTTTCACTTTAAACTGGGTTACAGAATAGGACTGAATTATCACTAATAATATTGATTCGACAAAAGAGGGTTCAAGGAACGTGGGAATACTCATTCGTGTAATAAACTAATAACACCGAAAGGTTTGGCTTTGCACTGACCATGTATTAAATTAGTATTGAAGATATTGTGAAACATACTTCGCGACTTGAATACGCCCCTGTTGAACCCTCAGAGTGAAGTTTCCTGGAATGCGGTATTTTGATAAACACTGACAATAATTATTTATTGTATGTTAGTGCATAATATCTTAATAATAACTTCTTCTTAGTTTTCAAATATGTTGATTGTAAAATATCTCTGTCTCTCTATCTGTATGTTTACACTTATAATAATGTATGCCGTTATAAAATGAAAACTTGCTTTATTTTTAGTAGAAATCTTACCGGAAGCTAGCGGATTTTGGTTTAGAGTTATCGCTATTGGTGTTGTGGCATCTTGAATACTTGGTGTTGTAAAATGTCAATGGATACACATCGCTTCAAATTTTAAACGCTTTCCTTCTTTACCGTCATATCTCTCTCGGTATTCTAACTTTCGTGTTCCCGATTAAGAGGCGACCAGATTTGCTTGACCCCGAGATTTGGGGTTTGGAAGACTCTAAACAAAAATCCGTCTGCTTACTGGCGAGATACGTGGTACGTTGGCCCATTCCATTGCCCACCCCACGCCATTGGCCTCAGATTACAGGTGCCGCTATACGATGCTTGACGACAACGTGATATTCTCTCTGATCCCGATCTGTTTATATAATAGTTCTGTTTCAGTTAAGACGGATTTTTGCGTAGACTTCGATTCCGTATCGGGCCCGAGCGTGATCCTTGAGGAACGCCCTGTCTTATGATCCTTTTCTCTCTTGTTTCCGCCGCCCGCGCCGGCCGTGTGCTGATGCCGCTCCGAGCAGAGAACTATCATGGCTCTAACACGGTGTTTCTAGTGGGGATGCTAATGTCCGTGGTAGGGGGTGTTTTCATTACATTTGCTCTGATGGCTCTCTGCTACAGGTCAGTCGTAGTACACAAAAACTTCTCCCTGTGCCTAAGGTTAGTGAGCAGAAAACAGACCGAAGGTAGTTTTCACACGATTTTTTTTTTTATTATTGTCCCTCGTATTTTTTTCACATAGTTATCCTTCGTCATCTTTCTTTTTTCCATTCTGTATCTATTTTAGCTCATTGTTTAGATGCCGTTCACTTAGTCGTGTTAGTGCAAAGTTTGCCATTCGGTTCCGACAAGGCGCGCTCAATACACGTGAACTTTTGCCAATGCCCGGCGTGGTGTAACTCTCTCTCTCTCTCTCTCTCTCTCTCTTCACTCCATCTTCATTCCGATTCATGCCATGTTCGCTTTCTTGCAATGAAACGTTTCGGATCCTTCGCTCACCTCGTCGTGTGACAACAAGACAGCCGAGAGGACTGTTGTTTGACTGTTTGTAGAAGCGGCGGGTATTAAGCGCGCCATTGAACGACTCGGCTATTTGTCTGTATGTCTGTTGTACGTGTGTTGTCACGCTATGATGGTCGCACCGATGTTGACTTTTACTCACACATTTCATTTTTTAAATCTTTCAAAGAATACACTACTACTGCTAATTGGTTGATCCGCGCCGCCTTATTCCTATCCAATATAAATATTATATTAAAAAACTTGTATATTTTTGTAAATGATCCGACATTCTACAGTTGAGTCAGTGTCACAGCATGATTATAGTAATGTGACATTGTACAATATATATTTATATAATTTTGACTTACTCACTCTAATCATGTACGCATATTTAATGGAAATTCACTAATTTGACACAAGACACGAATTGATTTAGAAAACTTATAAGTACGTCATACTATGCATATATATTTAAAATACCCACTGACCACTCTGGAGAAATCGTTGAACTCTTTCAGCACTAAAGTTTGTTTGACATTTCACCTCACAGTTCATGCAAACTGAACGAGACACTAGTAACAGTAACAAGACCTCGCGTAGTTAGAAATCCCCTCACCCTTCATCACCTTTTTATTTGCGGTCAATAGTAAAGTTCTTCGATAGTGTGTCTGTGAAAATCTGCCATCTGTTCGACGCAGCTAAATGTAACACTTGTCCTAGACAATCCAGCCATTTGTTCGGCTTGGATGGAGCATGGACTAACATTCATACGTATCGACTTGGAGTACGGGATTGCTTCAAGGCGACAGGGATTCGATTCACACCAGACGAATCATGAGTTTTAGTTCATGTGTCAAAATATACTGAAACTTCAAAATTTTATAAATTTTTTCATGAATAGTTATCCATTGGCACTTTTCGTAAAGTAACGATTGATGTATAGACCAGTAACAACATGCATTCCTTTGATCGTGTCTTGTATTTGTTTGATGAATTCCTCTCCTATGAAGTTGGAAGTAGACCTCTAGAGAATGCGACAGCAACTCATGCATGAATCAATTTGAGGTCCTTCTGGGAATGTATAATTATGCAATCAATCTGGCTCGATGGCTTGTCTCGCTGTATAATTTATTAATTGGCATTTTCAGTATATTTTATTTGTTATAATATTGTTATGTATAATGTCCCCTATTTCAATGAGTAAGTATTTAATATTTATTATTTGTGTAATTATATTGATTTCAGGTAATTAACACCTACTAACAACACCACTCTGTCGTAAAGGACAATGTTGTTTACTCAGCAATACAATCCTGTTGAGCGTTGAAACTATATATTCATTGTTTGGACGCTTCCTTTTATAATATTTCATTTTTTTACTTTTCACCTATTTACATTGGAAATGTTGAAAGAATCACAATGACCGACCGACCGATATATACTGGTATCAACACAAGTACACTAGCTCTGTTGATACACTTGTCCAAATGAACAGTTTCCATTTACGTAAAGTCTGGCATTTACAAAGGTAAATGTGCAGACTAAAAACTTGACAACTTAAGAATGCACCCATCCATGACGGGAAGCCTTTTAGTGATGGATCAAATTTGAATCCGGTTGTTTACCAAACACATAATGTAACTATCAGACTTTACTTCGTTCCTTGAATAGTTCATATATAATTTGGCGCTTTGTCGTTGATAACTGTGATATATTCATCAAGTTTTTTAATCCCCTCTGGTATGAAATTCAATGCTTTTGATGTTACATTTGTTGATAATGATTGTGTACTATTATATAGTATGATTGTATTAGCGCAGGGCCACGCATGCACCGAACCTGTCTCACTAAAAGTATCCACTTGACCAAATTATTTTGCGATCTACCGCTGCACTCTCTGTAAGGTTGAATTTTTGTCACTTGGTGTAATGTTATTTGTTTTGGAAGGGCTGACAACATCTAGGTAAAATCTTTCTCAAATCAATTTTATTAAAAATTCTATCACAGATATTCAACACAAAATTCCGTCAAATGTGAAAACTATTTTGGCACATCCAGAGTTTTAAAAAAAATATTTAAATACTTTTAATATTATCGTAGTTTTCCTCCAACTCCCTTATCCCATTTTCTCGATTTCCTAAGATATTCCAGAGTCTTCAAAGAAAACATTTTGTAAGTAAAGGTTACACTAATCCTTAAGCAATTAGTTTATTTTTTCCATCTGTTATAATATGAGAAACGATTTTTATAAAGTTAAATTATTATCACTTTTCTTTCTGAAAATGGCATTATTGTGCCTTAAATACTTAAGTCCATAAATTAATCATGAATGTTTAAACCGAAAAACGATTGCAAAAATATTTTTAAGATCATATAAAAAAAGTTATTTTGAAATGGATTATTGTTGCATATGTCCACTCGTTGATTCAGTTTGAATCATTTCTGTGCTTTTTGGAGTGTGAATAAAATGCGACCAGATAATCAGTTTATAAAAATCCCGCTGTTTTGTTTGAAACTTCCGACTGTTTTATTTTATCCACCTTTTCCTCTTCCTTTTTTTTCCTTCTACTCGGATTATCTCTTTGGTTCGTTTATTCTGTTATACTATTTTTCAAAATAGAAGGAAGAGTTCCATACTGAAATACGACCCGCCCTACGTAAAGAAGCCTATTGCCAAGAGTTTCCCGGGGGGCTCGACGGGCTCCAACCACTCGCAGGAGGACGTTTCAATGGACGGAAGCAAGATGCTTTCATTCACCAACATGCCCTCGACCTTTAGGTAAAGTATTTGCCATTCAGTAGGCGCCTCTCACCCAATAGACAGACCTGACTCTAGATAGGTCTCTTACTAAACGTAGTTCTAACGTTCCATTATTCTGATCTGATTCATGCTGTCTGGCCGTTAGATGGCCAATTATCTAAGTAGAATAAATTAATTGATAACTTTTCATTTTGCTATCGGACCTTTAGGCAGGTCAATAATAATTCGACTGCTTCGAATTGTACTAGGCTAAATCAAGTTTGCCAAAGTTTAGGAGTCGCTGTAGAAAATGACAATTTATACGGCACCTATCGCAGACTCCAAACCACCAAGCTTTAAATTAACAGCTTTCCAGCTTTCTGTCGATAATTTTAGAGAACTTTATTCATCATAAGCATTCGTTGAAAAGTGGTTGTTGTTTTCAATGAAACTGCAAGGATGGATTAATTATAGTTTTTAGATATGAAGATAAGACGTAATTCTCATACAGTAGTTTCTTATGGGGTGTGACCAGTATGAACTGTAGCAAAGCTCGCCGCGACCGAGTACTTTGTGTCTGTTTGTGAGTGTTTTGTGGTTCCATGTGCACGATCGCTTACTACTTGTCCATTAACCGCAGTTCCATTACAGTTTGATTGAAATCACGGATTATTGTGTGTTGTCTTGAAACCCTTAAATAGATTCATACTTTGTGTTTTGGTGTCGATCAATGGAAGTATTTAATTTATCTGTGAGAGTGGCTTTTGTGGCGTTTCTGTGTGATGACTCTACTAATAGAAAATACCTGATTACATTATGGTGTTTTATGTGCAAATTTGCCGTGCAGCCGGGGAGATTCTCAGCGGGTTTTGTTCCGACACGGCAATCACACGGGACCCGGTGCTAACTCCTCTAGATTCCAGTAAGTCCTAATCTAAGGGAATATTCAAATATATTATACTAAAAGCGACTGCCGACTGTTTGCCTCAGTGAGTACTCGCTGTTCATCAGTGGTAGAGTATGGACTGTACGCTTATGTCGTACAGTACAGAGAGCACTTTGAGACGGATCTCTACACATACTGGATACACGAGTATGCATTCATTCATACAATACTGTCACTAGTGGCAGTCACGTATGAGATGGGCTGGTTCAATGTAGGTTTACTCTACATAATTTAAAAATTATCGTTTGTAAGGACTTTCTTGCTAAGTGGAAAGACGTTGAAGCTGCAAGCGGGGCTTCACCCTTGTCCGAACAGAACAAATAATTATATTCAACAAACACAAGCCAACTTAAAGGACAATGCAATATAAAATATTCTCCTTACTATTTTTAAGTAGACACAATAAATTTTATATCTTAACGTTCTTGAAAGTTCTATTTCGTTCATCAAAGTAACAATCATTCGCTTTTAGATGCCTTCATTTTTATGTAGATTTCAAGAAATCATGTTGTGTAATTCAGCCTCTAACTATTACAATAAAGCAATAAACAAACCACATTTCCCGCCTTCAGAGTAATGCACCACAACTTATTGCTTCGCTATTTTTGATCTTTTTAACCTCAAAAATAGATTTTTCATAATCTGTAGAATTTGAATTGTAAATAAATTTTCCAGTGAATATTATATTATTATCACCTAATCCTGAAATTGACAATCACGATTTATTTTTGTGAATATTTTGAACGGTTTTTAAAGTTTACCAATAATATTATGAATATCGCGGCCTCTAAATCTAAGTAAATTTTAGACCTTGTATATTTTCTTATGCATATTCGTAATCTATTTCAGTTAATAATAATAACAAGTACCTTGATAAATTAGTTGTAGCTTCTACCATGTTAGAACTTACTCTTGCAAGCAAAGTCAAATTTTTCTCGAATGTAAATTAATTTTTTTTAGATATTGTACCAATTTTTTATTAAATTGCATCTTGGTAAATGTTTAAAATACTTTCCAACTTGCCTGATACAAAATTAGAGTTCATAATATGTACACAATCATATTTGATTTTTTAAATTCTCTCAACAGGGAACACAAAATGCAACAAATGAAAAGATTGGGAGTTGGATCAGGAAGCGAAGAAGATCCCACTCATTCTGGTAAGTTTGATATACATATTTAAAATCTATAAATGTCATAAATATTTGACCCCATAATATGGTATATCACCTGTTTGCAAATATGACGAATGAAACAGACAACAAAGAAGGTAATAATAATTTTTGTCATATATATTTTGGTATGTCTCCTCTACATTGTGTGAAACACTTTACGTTTTAAGTTTAATTATATTTTTTGAACTGCTGTGACGTAATAAGTTGGAGTGAAGTAGTACTAGGTACGATTAGAAATTGCAATTTATTTTTAATTTTATTATGACCAATGTGATAAAACAATATCGTTATTAGAACACAAAACATTTTTAAATTTGTACTAAGGTCATTAATCCTTTCGGCACCTTAGTCCAGTCAAGTTAAACATGTAAAGGGGGTTGTGCTTGCAAAAAGTCCAATCATTTTGAATTTTTTTATATGTTGTTAGTACCTAAACCAGTATTAAAAAAAAAAATTTCAACTTCAAAAATGCTGTGCGAGCGGCGGTGGACCCAAAATCCAGGAAATTTTCGGATTTTTTCAGTTTTTGCTCAATATCTCAGTAAAGGAAGGGTCTGACCGGTGTAGTCAGTATGCATACTTTAGAGTAGACTAAATTTTCTATAATTTGAGATCAAAGTGAGCTATATACAGTCATTGGTTTCCAAGATACAGTTCTTCGAAAATATGCCATTTTTTCCAAAAAGTGAAATTTTTTAGAAATGGTCACTTATTTTGTAAAATAATTTCTAAAATACGTATCCCACGTCAAATATTATTTGAAATAAAGTTGTTGTAAATTTAATTAGCTTTAATTTGAGACTAGAATGATATCTGTAGACATAACGATTCTCTCAAAAATGGCAGATAACCAAAAACAGTCATAAGTGGGTTTTGGAGGAAATGCAAATAAACTGTTCTCACGTCTTTTTATGATTTTATTGTGCTGTGAAGTAAATCCATTAGTCATCGATTTATAGGACATGATGGCTCTACAAGATCGGGTGGATAAAAGTGAATACAACATGTTCACAAAAGGATCCTTCACCATTCGCCGGTCTGACGAGTTTAGGTCTGGGTTGTGGTCAGACCTAACAATTGAGCAGTAGCTGATGCGATCCACCTGTGGTGGGTTGACCCAAGGAAGGGGAATCTCCGACAGTGTTCTGGCAAGGTGGACAACAGGAATGGTGTTTATGTTGAACATTTGTGAAGAACTGGATAGTTTTTGCAGCATCTCATGTCCTACTGGAGAGCAGCATGTAGACATGAGACCTTCTCGAATCATCTGAGATAATAGTGATGTGGAAAAACTAAAAAAACTGGTTTGCTCTCCACCCTCCATTTCCCAAAACTGACAGTTTGATTTCTATCACTAGTGGTTTACTGGCAGGTCCTGAAATTAATTGTCACACAGCCCAGAGAGTTGGAACGGAGGGAGTGATGAAAATGTAGGACAAATGTACGACAAGGTAGCAATAAAACGGAAAAATAAAGTTACCACGCTGGCATCGATCACCTCAACCGTTAAACTGCCGGACAAAAACAGAAGAGTGGCTGTGGATCCATTCACAATTTTCCAGCGAGTGTATATTGCAAAGCAATCTGAACAGGATTTACAGGATGACTTCAAGTATGAGTTGGCCCCGTTCCCAATGGTCTCTGTTCAATGAAAAAGGGATGCTCAAGGGCACAAAATCTACTCTGTACTCTGCCTTCACTCCTCTTTCCAGTCACACGCCGATAGATGCCAGCACTCACGTCATTTTGGATTGTGGCTACCTCTTGCACAAGGTCGTGTGGCAGCGGAAGAGCACGGTTCGAGCACTTTTGGCGCGTTATACCACCTACGTCCGAAACCACTTTAGGAAGAACGTCTCCATCGTTTTTGACGCTTACCCCAAAGATGCTACCAAAAAAAAAACACCAAAACAGCGTAACGACTCCGGCGCTATGCAGCTCATTCCAGCTACGAATTGACGTTTGATGAATCCACAGTAATTCAAATTGCTCAAGAGCATGTATTGGGCAATGAGAACAATAAGAGACGCCTTATAACTCTTCTCTGTGACGCCTTTCAGAAGGAGGGAGTAGAAGTGGCTGATGCCGAAGAAGATGCGGATTGATAGATCGTCATGATGGCGCTTTCAAAAAGAGCAGTAGCCGATCGGGTCGTCATAGCGGGAGAAGACGTCGACCTGCTCGTTCTTCTCAATGGTTTAGGCGCTGAAGAGACAAATGTCTATCTTCAGAAGAACACGAAGGGTGAAGCTGGTTGCTGTCACTACTCTACGACCTCCTACAACCACCAGGGCTCCCGGCGATTACCAGGAACGGTACTATTCACCCACGCGTTTACCTCAGCACCGTTTGGCCAAGGAAATACCAAAATCACCACACTTCTGAGCAAGAGTGAACCACTTGCTGAGCAAGTGGAGGTCTTCCTTCGGCCACCCCATAAGCCGTGAGTGAAGCAGGCATCAAGTGCTTTGTGGCTCTATATGGGGGTGACATCGCTAAGGATACTTTGGATTTCCTGAGGTATAAGACGTTTGTCACTTCAACAAGCATAAACCCCGCCCTTTTGCCACCGACAGAAGACGCCGCAGGCCACCATGCAGCAAGGTGCTACCTCCAAGTGCAGAAGTGGTGGGGAGTCAACTTGAATCCCACTGAATGGGGGTGGAATCTGTCTACTCAACGACTCACCCCCATCCACACCACGATGGATCCCGCACCTCCTGCCCTTCTGCGAAAAATTTCATGTAAATGCAAGAAAGGATGCTCTGGGAGCTGCTCGTGCAGAAAGGCTGGGCTCCACTGCTCAGTCCTCTGTCAGTTACGCGGTGGCAAATTGTGCATTAATGTCCCGGATGTGGAGCTGAAATGCTCGGATGATGAAGATGACCCGACTACAGACTGGGCGTCTCTCCCAGCGTCCATCACAGATATTGAGAGACCTTCTTCGTGCGAGCCTAACTAAGCCCGGGCCATCTAAGATAAAAAGAAAGACATGATTTGGCAACCAAGACACAATACCTACATGATTTATATTAGTTTTATTTTTTGTGTACATGTAATTTGTTCTTATAGTTGGTACCATGATGTTTGTACAAGCATTTTAGTATGTAGATATATAAAACAATGTTTGAAGATGACGTAATTCCCGATAGATCTTTTCTTTTTTCATCAAAAATGTGTTAACGATAACAACAACAAAAAAGTTGTAACTGTTTGATAAATAAAACCATAAAAAAACGTGAGAACATTTTCGTTATTTGTTTTTGGGATGTTATGCGGTGTTGCCCTATCTCCTTCTTTAGCCAACGTTTCGGACATCGTTGCAGTGTCCATCATCAGGGCAGATCCGGCAGATTCGGATCTGCCCTGATGATGGACACTGCAACGATATCCGAAACGTTGGCTAAAAAAGGAGGTAGCGCAACACGGCAAAACACCCCAAAAACAAATAACGAAAATGCTTTTGGCCGTGAAAATCTTAAAACTTATCTAACGTGAGAACAGTTTATTTGCATTTCACCCCCAAAACCCACTTATGACTGTTTTTGGTTATCTGGCGTTCTTGAGAGAACCGTTAGGTCTACAGATATCAATCTAGTCTTAAATGAAAGCTAATTAAATTTACTACAACTTTATAACGTATAATATTTGATGTGGGACGCCTGTTTTAGAAAATATTTTATAAAATAAGTGACCATTTCTAAAAAATTTCACTTTTTGGAAAAAATTGCATATTTTCGAAGAACTGTATCTTGGAAACCAATGGCTGTATGTAGCTCGCTTTGGTCTCAAACTGTAGCAAATTTAATCTACTTTAAAAGTATTTATACTGACTACACCGGTCAGACCCTTCCTTCACTGAGATATTGAGCAAAAACTGAAAAAAATCCGAAAATTTATTTCCTGGTTTTTTGGGTCCACCGCCGCTCGCACAGCACTTTCGAAGTTGCAATTTTTTTTTTAATACTGGTTTAGGTCCTTACAACATATAAAAAATTCAGAATGACTGGACCTTTTGCAAGCGCGGATGTACATCTTGACTGGAGTACCTGTGCATAGTCGGGAAATACATATGTACACCGTTGACATTTTGCCACATGAGAATGGGTAGTTTTTACGACTAAGAGTAGTTTTTACGACTAGATTTCTTTAAGGCACATGTTCACTCACCATCCTCTCATCAAAAAACAGTCCACAAAGCATCCCTTATGATGAAATCGGCCTTGAGAGAAATTATTTTCCTCACGGCCTCATGTGTAGAGATGATTTAAATAAATATATAACGCTTTGTCGGCAACCCAATATACCTAATTGTCCGATTTTCGATAAATCGATGTAATTAAAAATATAATTTCAGGCGGGTGTAGCAATTTTACATTCATATACAAAAAGAAGCCTTGTTTATTTAAAGAATGCGGAGGAACACTAAACATTATTGTTATGAATATTTCAGGGGAAGAAGATACTGTCGCCTTCATAGACGTAGCTCCGAACAATATATCCAAACTGCCCGAGAAGGGCATTCTGAAAAAACACGGCGGCTACGGGATGGTAATGGGGGACAGCAAGGAGAAGTGGGGGGACGACTCGCAGTCAGACAACCTGGAGGTCATGTCCCAGTCCGACAGCAATATGGGCCCCGAGCTGCTGGGCGGAGTGGGAACCATCTCCGAGGTGGAGAGAACCTTGAAAAGCCTCAACGGCTACCACGAAGACATCCTAGAAGCTTTAAGAAACGCGGCGTCCCACAGGGGTTCCAACGCGACCCCCTCTGGCAGCAGTAGCCTCCTGAGTGAAGAGATCCTCAGAAAGACGCTGCAGGACTGCGGCTCGTACGAATACGGGAAGCGGTCCAGCAGCCAGGAGAAGATCTGCGAAGGTCCCCAGACGCATACGGTAATGGTAGAAGGCAGTTCGGGGATGCACCATCGGCACGCTAACGAGGATGACGAGGACGATGATGTGCCTCCGTCGTGCGGCCCCATCAGGATACGCAACCTGGAAGACTTGATCCGCCAACTGGAGCATCACTCCTCGCGCCATATGAGCCCCAGCGGATCGGAGGACATTAGGATGTCGGAGACGGAGGCGGATCGCCACTACCGACTGGACAACTCGGCCCCTTGCAGCGAATCATCGCAAGGGTGAGTAAGATTATTTTACTATTCTAACAAACAATCACCATCAATACAAATTCACCCATCTTCAAAAAAAATTAAATATAATGAAATATCTTATCGCTCGGTAGAACCATTAGGAAATCTGTAAGTTTGTCCGACAAAGACCATTGATGATGAGGTTGACTAGAGATTGATTGATGTCACCTGATTTTTTTAGTACGTGGTCAAAAAATTTTGTTCGCGAAATCAGTTTTTAGTATGAAGAAAATCTTTATCATTTAAAAGTAACGTTCCCGAAAGTTTCGGCTTGATGTATTTTGTATTTACAATCGAAAGTTCTAAAAAACCATTTGATTAAAATAACCTCGATCGGAGTTACCGGATACATTCAGTATCGGAAAATGACATTTGTTTTGTGAGTCTTAAATTTTCATTTGGTATATATTCTTCGAGCATGAAAAATAAAATATTACTTGACGGACTAAATTTTTATTTTACAACCTAATTATAATTTCGGTAGGTATAAAAAAAAACTTTTGAACCCTAGAAAACTAAAATCGAATGAGTACCAAAAATGCTCGTAAAAATTGATATCAATGTAGAGACAAGTAGCACCTACATAAAACAAACAGAGTTATATGTAACTATATGGGTGTTCTGTTACCCCAAGAGTTCCCCAAGGACCTCACCTTGGCCCTCTCTTCCTTACCCCTGTATAATTAATACAAACTAGGATAAATGTAATTAGAGACTTGGAGTTATATTAGACAGTTAATTTTTTTCAATCTCACATCGAACGCTTCACGTCGAAGGCTTTAGATATGCTTGGATTTATACTTACCTAAGGTAATTTAAGTTTTTTTTAATCCACAAATATTTAATAGTTTTTGCGTATCTTACGTCAGAAGCCGCCAATAGTACGTTTTAACAGCTCTACCTTATTGCTCTACCTATAAATAAAACATATAGAGTTTGATCACACTAATGATCCAGAAACTGTATTTATAAGAAATTTATAAAATTTAATAGATTGTGCACAGGCATCATATATGCACAAGGATGTATTTAGCACTGACCTCTCAAAATCCACAACTTTGAAAAAAATATTTCATTAAATAGTACATTTCATAGAAAACTTTTTATTTCATTGAATTTTTTCGTAATATTTCCTTCCGTTTTCTTTTCAGTGGTTATTTTACTTTAAACTTACATAATTACACTTTTTGTAGTTAGTAGATGCACCTTATCAGAACTGTTTTAAATTATATTGTTATTCTCTTTTTTCATTTTGGTTTTCAATGATATAGCCTTCTTTCCTTTCTACAATTAAACAAATTTTTTTAAATACTGTGGATAGTGCCAACATTAAAATTATATTGGTGATGAATGGCACATTTTTCATTGTTACTTATCACCATACTAACTTCCTCCAAGCTCACAGATACCACATGAATATTGTTTGCAAAGTCCAACTACACTTGTTTGGTCTTCAATATTAATCCAAAGGGTGTGTCGGTTTTATTAATATTGGGCATATATTTTGACATATTTTAATCTTTTCTATCATGTGCAGCTTCAAATTAATCTCTTTTAAATCTGCCGATTATTTTATTGCATTTGTTTCTATGACCTTACTAAAACATAAAGTATTCAGAATGGCTGGGGTTTTTTCTTCAAAAAAATATCAGCACTGATCGAAGAATTAAGTTTGATTCCGTTTTTTGTGTTTAATGTATAATATGAGTGTCCCAAATAAAATAAAATAGTAAAGTACGTATGTAGTAATAGGTATGTATTAACAGCGTCGATTTGCAGGAGTCGATGTCGCGGTCGTCCAGAGGAGGATGCCCGCTTTGTGTACGGCCGCTATCGGCACCCATCTGCTCGCGTCCCTCCTCCCCCGCATGTGCCGCACGCTGGGCACGCCGGGCACGCGAGCCACGCCGGGCACGCGGGCCACGCCGCGCACGCTCCCTACCCGCCGCACCACGCGCTGCGCGCCCCGTCGCCGGGCCGCACGAGGGGAGGCCCGCCCCCGCCGCCGGACGAGGAGGCGCTCTACGAGACGGCGGACCGCGAGCGCGAGAGGGCCAACGACCCCCACCGGATGCGCGACCCGCAGGACAGTGAGAGGTAAACCGACTGACTAACCTAACCTAACATCATCTTGTCACCAAATGACAACACTTTTATTATTACCTTGACGATCCATCCACGATTACGGTACCGTGACGGCACAAAAAGGCAATAAAATATGTTTAAGAACAAAAGCAAAACCATCAGCGCATTGACATTTGACGTTTTTGAATTTTTGGAATTCTTCTCACTCTTCAATGTTATCCTTGTTATTATATTCCATACTTTCAAAATTATCGTCACGTAGGGGTCTGCAATAAAAATCTACAACAAACAAAAAAAAATTACAAATGACTCACCTTACTTAATTGACTAATGACGATGGAAAAAAAGAAAAACATGAACGTTATTATCACCTTTAATTATTAGGTGCACATTAACTTTTTTCTAAAATTATATTCTAGAATTGAATTTAAAGCGTGGAGTTTTCTCTCACCAACACCGTTTAGATCATATTTCTTACCATGACGGTAAGGAAGATACAACGATTTGTATGAGAGCTATGTGATAAGGGTCGACCAAGATCTCGGTCTCGGCGTTCTCGGCTACAAATTCTACCGAGAACTCTGTCTCGGTTCTCGGCGAAAAATCGTCGAGATTCTGGGCCATAACCGAGACCGTTGTAAGTAGTTACGGTCTAGGATAATGGGATTCAAATCTACCGCGCGCGTCCACCACATTCGTCACTTGGTGTCAGTGCGTGAGAGAGCTGTCGATTGTGAGTGGTCGGCTGGCAGCGAGGCGGGTTTTTTACCACTGTTGCCGCTGCCGCGCTTCGCCGTTCGTTCATTTCACTACTTTTGTAAACAAACCATTGTAGTTAAAGGCAGAAAATTGCTTTTTATGTGCTACAAAAAACTATTATTACATTCTTATATATATACTATATTATGCAAAAATAGTGCATTTTCATTTTTTTTCTCAATGTATCTATTCTCGGCCTCGGCCCAGATTTTAATTTATTCTCGGTCTCGGTCTCGGCCGACAACGAAAAGCCTGTCTCGGTCGACCCTTACCATGTGAGCTGGGACAAATTTGGTGTTTGTGATTAAACTGATAACTTTTAATGTTAATACTCTATAAATGTTTCAAAACCGTATTTTTTTTCTTTGGGGAAGCAGATACGAACATCGTAGGTCTCTCTATTGTTAAGTGTAAAAGAAAGAGCTGAAGCATTTTTGTAATAAAGAACGTACGTTTATTGCCAATTTTGTGCCGTTGCTGTAGAAATTAAAATCACTTAATCAACTCCATTTATTCTGGTCATTGGATAACCTCTGCAGAACGAATCTAGCCAACGAACAATCTCTATAAACGCATAACGCATCTCTTTTTTATTTTATTGGAATTACTTTTGAACGTTAAACCCATTAAGTAATAATTAATCATTGAAGACAAATATTATATAAATAAATCTAAACTAAACTTGAATCAGAACTTTGGGAGGCGGATATGGGTGCCATATATATCAACACCTCTGTCATTAGTCACCCCAAGTGGTTCGCTACGTTTGGTGACTTAGCAGGGGTGCCCGGTTTCTCAGGGTGAGGTTTAACCGGGTTTTGGTGGTCATCTGCTTTTGAACTCTCCAGAGACCTTTTTAACTCTCCAGCAGAACTCTCTCAGAACCACGCCTTGCTCCGCAGCGGGAGGATTGGATTCGTACGTCCGTCACTCCTGGAGACACTGACCTCCAGATACCCACCCTTCATATATTTTTCTTCTCAGAACTTCATCTCTTTACTTTACTAATAAGTCCTTCCACACAGCATCCCCTAAGATGACATAGGCCCTGAGGGGAATTATTTTCGTCGCGGCCTCCTGTATGAAGCTAATGTAAAAGAAAAGAACGAAACACAGAAAATTAAAAGTTTACGGTTGCCAGAACCCAAGATCTCTGTCTTGCCGGGACAACGCCTTTAACCACTTCACCATTGGTTATTTTACGTAATTTTTGTCGGTCTGGTATCTCAATCCTGGGACTTCAAATATTATCCTCATCTAATTCCCATACTTTTCCCCTCCTCCTTTGTTTTATTACAAAATTTTAGCCAAATTTATTAATAGTAGAATTTAAAAACTATTCCTCGAAATTCGAAGTTAAAATTCAAGTTTTTTTTTTGTTCGTTGGGCATTAACTATGTAAGAATTTCTAGACATTTTGTTATTAAGAGTTTGATTTTACATGTATGTTTATTACACAATTATTATTTATCTGTTATCCATCTTAATATGCTCACGGAAGTGTCGAAACCGATAGCAGATTAACAAAAACGGTTGCTTCACAGTACTTGAATAATAATGTAACGTAAATAAGGCTTTTACACAACTTGATGTTATTCTTCAAATTCTGTGATTTTGAAATTTCGTTGGCTAATTCCTCAGAAGGTTGTTCAAAATTATAAATAATTATATCAGAGATATAGAAGATTCATATCAATTAATAACGTTAGAAGATTTTAATATAATCTGTTTAGAAGGCTTACTAACTCAGTTAGTACTTATAAATGGACACAAATCACTTCCCATAATTGTATCGTCGGGTGTACCCCAGGTGTCCAATCTTGGCCCTCTGCTTTTTTTTATCTTAATTTATGACCTTGGCCCCATGTTAGACCGCGATTTCGTTCTATTTGCTGATTACGCATGCTGTAAATATTTCTAATCGGAGTGTTATTATTTATAAACATCCCAACGCCATTTTATTACTATATTAATCGTCAACACTCTGTAAATATTTAAAACAATAAATAAAAAAATTAAAAGATGAATTATTTTATAATTTCGCAATACATTTGCCAAGTAATAAGATTTCCGTGTTCATCGACCATTGTTGAGAAAACTTTTGATAACTGAGACAAAAATATGATGACGTTATTAAAAATACAAAATCGGAGCTTTTCTCTGATATCCTAATACATTAAATTCATTCCGTTTCACGTATGGGCGTGATACATACCTATTTTCTGTTTGCATGTACTAATATGTTTATATTTAATGTGTCCAATGAAACGTAGAAGTCTGTAGAGTGCATTATGTTTTCCATTTTAAATTCTGATTTCCAAAATCCTTGTTCATTAATTTAAATCTGCAAAGTACTTAAATAAAGGCACAACCTTCTTTTCCTGAAGATAAGTGAAAGCTGGTGGTTTGTTATTTTTGACTACGAGCAATAGAGGAGTAAAATAATGTCCCATTGTCCATGTCCATTGGAGAATTGTTTTGCCAACATTGTATAAATTGGAAGCGTAATGCACTGCAGGCGAGGTTCCCCGCCGAGTATCGTTTGTTCTTCTTGTCAATTTCTAGTGATGAATTTATTCAAGCTCAACAACAGTTAGCCCGGTGGGCGAGTGAAGACGCCCTGCCGGCGGGGGCGGGGGCGGGGGCGGGGCGCGAGTACTTCCCCTCGCCGCCCTCGAGCAGCTCGGGGCGCGAGGAGCCGGTGACGGTGGTGGCCGGGACGGGGGGCGGCCTGTCCGGGGGAGGGCTGGCGGAGCGCCCCAGGAGACCGCCCTCAGACTCGGACGACACGGCCCCGTCGTCCTCCTTGTCCGGGCCGGAGCCGCCCGCGCGCTTCCCGGAGTACAAGCACTGACGGGGGCACGGGCGCGGTGCGGTTGCCGCGCCACGCACCTCTGACACCCGCAGCCGCCCGGTCCAGGGCTCGGGCTCCACTCCACTCCACTACTGACACCGGACCCCCCACCCAGCACCCTCAACCCAGCTGGCCGCCAGCCTCCACACGCATTCAACCACACTAGCTTTGTGAAATGCCAATCATTATCAACATTTTACAACACCGTCAAATTCAAATATTACATTTGTATTAAATTTCTTAAGGTGAAATTAATTTAATTAATAATTAATTAATAAATTATTTCAATTAATTTCTTAATTTTTTCACAGAAATTCAAATGTAACGTTGTCATCAAATGGCCATTCAGCGCCATTTTATTTTTTTTTACATTTTTTTCCCGAATGCTGATTCTAAGTCTGTATTAGATTGTCATCAGCAAAAGAGAACAACTACCATCATTATGTTAGTAATAATTATATTAAACTAGTAGTTAAAAACCCGCTTCAAAAAACTGGTTCCAAAAAACTGGTTCCAAAAACAGCAAGTTCCTCGTATCCACTGTGATCCAGTGACAGCTAGTCACCGGGACAAAGTAACCGCGACAGGCAATGACGTCATAATATGTAATATATAGCCGCGTGATACTATTATTCGGCATCAAAACTTTGGAATGAAATACCTCTGTCCATTCGAATATCGACATCGTTGCAGTGCTTCAAGAAGACTGCAAACTGCACAGTCAAACGCACAACATCTTAATTAATAAAATTTGCAATTGAAGGAATACTTTCTTTTTTTCTTGTTTTTGTTTTGATTTGATTACATAATTTATTTTTGTTATATTTTGATTATATTCTATAGTTTATACTTGAATTAATTTATTTTCAATTTGATTTAAATTGATTATATTTTATTTGAGTTGATTTTAATTTGTATTATAGTTTAGTTAAATTTAAGATGTTTGGCTTTAATTTGAATTCCGATTTACAATATATTTTATTAATATATTATATTTTATTTAATATTTTTTAATTATTTTAATTTCTATTAAATGTATTATATTATATTGTGTGTGATGAATTAGATATTTGATTTAATTATTTTTTATGTAATTTTATTTTATTTTAACTTAATTTATTTTAATTTTCTGTTTTTTTTTTATACTGGAGGCACTGCTGAAAACCAGCTACATTCGAGGAGAAATCCTGAATTGTAGCTGACAGTGACCTTTTCATCAATAGAATCAATGATAAAAGAACAAAATATGTAATATTGTAAAAAAATCTTTTGATGAATAAACGTTTTTATTATTATTATTTTTATTATTATTATTTACAACTCTAAGTATTACCGACAAACTTTCCAAATCTGGAGAGATAATCAAATTTACAAAGCCGTAGTACTTATACCTGCCGGGGGCACGACATCATGCGATCTGCTAACGCAAGTGGCGCCACCTTTTGACGAATTCTTGAATTCGAAACCGAAAATTACAAAAGTAGCTTTTTAAGAAACTTCAAGTAAGAAGATGGTTTTGCGATGATGATGATGATGATGGAGTTGCATTCTCAGCCGGGTTCTTAAATTTCAACCGTACAGACGTTAGCGTAATAATAAGGTCCGATAATAATCTTATCACAATTTGATAGAAAGCTGAGAAGTAAAATAAAGTCAAAAATCGAAATGGCGCTGAGTGACCATATGATGATAAAGTAACAATTGGGCCCTATTAAGATTTGCTTGAATCATCGGATTTTGAGATACCAATGTTAATATTATTATCATTATTTTACCTTTGGTTTGAACGTGTCCAGCATTACAAACGCTGTACGCATTGGTACAAAACCTCTTTTCATAATACATATTGAGTTGGACAAATAAGTTACTAACATTAAAGAAATGTTGACTTGATTCACACTTCACAAATAGTTTGAGGGCAACCAAAATAAAATGTAAGACGTAATAAGTTTTGATACAAAGAACTCTTGCCTTTCACACAGCGGAATATAAATTCTTGCACTTGAAAATAAAACCTTTTTTTAAAACATTTCTCACTTTATAAATGCAACGAATCTACGAAAACAGTGATTAAAATACACATAAAAATAAGCGCCATGCTGTTGTAGGTACAACAATCATCAATCTAAAGGTGTAAATTGTTTGTGTAAAGGGAAGAGTTTTTAACATCTGAATCATTGGTTGGTTTGCCGGGCGCTAAAGAACTGTATAAATGAACTTTACTATGTATATGAAGCTATTTCTCAATAATTGCAAAGCCGAAGCACTCTCGATGCAACTATAAGTTAGAATTCCGCCACTTTTGTAATAAATCGGTGGTCTAAGTTAGACATACCATAAAAATCATCGTACCTTTACAGAAATTAATTTCTTGACTGTCTGAAAGAATAACGGTGATCTAGACCTATTGGGATACACTTAAATAAAAATGAAAATGTCCACTGTTTTTCAGGTACTTTAATAATTAATCAACAATTATTGTATATATCGTATTTATGTCTAATAATGGTGCATCGGACGGTGAAGACAGGACAGTGTTTAGTGAGATTCATCCCAATGTGAATGTATGGTGACAATGCAGTGCAAGTGACAATGTTGCCTGTTTACAATTTAACCGTAATATTATAATAAATATTATGTAACTTATGATTAGGTAGATACGAAACAATATTATATTCAAATTTATAACGATGTTGTGAAAGATGAACAAATTAGTGTTTATAATAATGAATACCGTGATGACTGTCGCGATAGTGTAATGCTTCCTCTCCCATCCTATTCCTTCTTGTCCCCTCACTCTCTCTAATATCTCAGTAGTTTAGTGTTTTGAACAATCAAAATTACTTACTCACCATTTTTATAAGTACTTTAAAACTAAATTTTAAAATCTACCACCGCAATCGTTTTACAGAGATTTGTTCATGGATGCGATGAACAAGCATCACAGTAACTCCATTAATGTACATACTACAACAGGTATTATATAAAGGCACCGTTCAGACTGATAACTTGAAAGAAGAACTTACGAATTACAGCTTTGGCCGTTAGAGGTGCAACGCTGATCTGAAATGAAATGTGTCGAGTCGGCATTTTGTCGGTTATTATCGACATCAAGTACTATTTCAACAATAGGTAAAAACTTCAACCCTCTCCTTGGAGATCTTGAAGGTGTGTGGTAAGTGAGAAGCAGGAGTTTTTGAGTACCTAGCAGCAAAATAAAGTGATAATGTGAGCTAACTGTGTGAGGTCAAAGTACACTATCGCGATAGTGTAGGCACAGCCCGATAGCCAGGGTCCCACGGGTCCCTAAGGTTCTGCAGGGTACCTCACGGGTTTTCAACATCTGATGGATGCTGCCATCTTTTCGGATCATCTCTGTGGGAAAATTTTTTCACAAATTTAATAACAGCGCAATTCCAAAAATACTGAAATACTACGAAACCAAAGACATAACCTCGTTCAAATAATTAAAAATTTCATACCATTTTCCTAGTCGGGACCCATAGTTTAGTCATGGTATCACGAGGGGTTCCTGCTACTCTACTTCAATGTGATAAATTTATTGCAGGATCAAGTATCTCCTACAGCCTAGGCATCTGTTTACAGGCGGTCGAGAAGACGCCTTCCCAGGGATTGCCGTAGAATTCTGTTCGGCCGAGTCATCTTATCTGTGAATAATCTATAAAGGAAAACGAGGGCTCTATGTCGGGCCTTCCCAATAGAGTAGCATCTTACTTGGTCCCATGGACTGACTCCCGCCATTAGGTATTTAATATTGATGTCAATTAATTAAACACTACGTATAAATAGTTAATATCATCCGAACACTACGCGTGGTCAGTTGTCCCTAATAAACTAGAGGCAAGATCGATTTTATGAATATATCTGTTAATAATTACGAAAACCGACAATTATATTATCATATTCTCTAGATTTTCTGCTTAAGAAATCTACCCACTTTTATTATAATAAAATGTGTAATATCAAATGTTTTAACGGAATTCAACTCATTTTTAAAAGAAAAATACAAAAAAAATTATGAGTTGGTTTGAAAAATATGAAGGCACCTTTTAAACACCTGATCAATGGTTTTCGTGAAATTATCCCAATATATGGCAGAAAACGTATGTCAAAGAAAATTCTTCATATGTGAATCTCAGTATGTTCGGTATTTTTGGATTGGGAGCTGTTTGTTAAAAAGAGATGAATTTAGAATAGCATTCAATAAATGAATGTAAATTGCGCAGGTTGGCTGCGCCATATGAATAGTTAACACAATATTCTAAAACTTCTCCGTAGTGAAAGGGGAAACTTAAGTATTTATTGTAAAGTAATTTTAAATGATAATTCGGAAACCGAAAACCTATTTAGAAAAGTTACTTAGGAAACGGCATTTAAGAGACTTACGAGTCTGTCAATATAATAAAACTTTATAGATAGACACGTGTAAATAATACTTTATAAACATATTGAATCAACGCAAGGCGTGAAAGTACACAGGTAACGGTTGATAAAATTATAATAGCTATAACTAGCTATCAAATCTTACAGACGCGGAGTTCCCTGCTCGAACTGGGAACACGAACAACCAAATCGTCTTCGTTTCTTTTCATAGACAACACGGGCGATTCGTATATTCAGTTTATATCAATTAGATTATTAATAGTGTAGTTGAATTTGATGCATAGATCAAATTGAAATAAATACCCATCAACATGTTCATGCCACAAAAATGCCATAAAGGTTATTTTTTATGTTACTTTCAATATAAGTTTTAATGGTTATCTATTATTTGGCTGTCAGTATCACATCAAGTTCTTATCATACAGTTAACACTAACAAGTTACAAAGAAATGTCAAAATAATGGTAAATATTCAGGTACGACAGACATCCTTAAAACGCACAATTTAAAAAAAAAAACCCAAATCAGTTTTTTAATAAAGCAGAGTATCTATTTCAGTCTCTAGCAAAATAAAGCGTTTTAATAGCTATTAGTTTTAATATATTATTATCGAATTACTTTATATTGTTTTTTAACCCCAAATAGGAATCTTAAATTGGTTCTTAGGATCTTAGCTTTGGTTTAATCATACAATAATGTCACAACAATAGTAAGTAAAAAACATAAACATTTTTTCATTTTATTTTACATATTCAATAATATTATTACTCAATTTATAAAAACAGTTTATTTATAAACTAGTTCTTCTGTGTAATAATCGTGACCGCTATTTCTAAGCATAGTTTAAAGCCTAGTTCAATTATTACAGAACACAAAGATACTTATTCTTGCAGGAAAAAGAAGCTCCCCCGAGTTATCATTTGGAAACCCCTCATTTATCGAAATTTAGTCAATTTTCAACAATACAGCAATTGGGAAAACTTTAAAGGGTAAAAACCAAAAACAATTTCCCACATTTTACTCATAAGGAATATAAGCAAAGGTAATAAAAATAAACGTTTATTGTTTTTCATTATAAGTACATACATAGAAAAAATATAAATATATCGTCTCTAAGTGGCCTAACCACAGTTTTATAATGCCTTCAGAAGGCGAAACAATTGTCGCGCGTATTAATTATTAGACAGCAGATCTTTTTATACACAAGCTATTTTTATAAATTGAATAATAATGTTTTGAATATGTAACAAATGGAGAACAAAAAATAAATGGAGTTCTATAAATTTATCTTGATAATAAGAACGCCGCCAAATGAATACGACGAATTAGCCAATTTTAATTTTGACGAAATAGTTATTTAATGCATTTTTTTGCTACTCCTGCGACTGAACGATGCTCCTCGTAGTTGAACTGATGCGAGGTGTTTCAAAAATAATTTGTGCGTATTAAGGATATCCAGCATTTCTGGATATTTAAAAACGCAGGGTGTACAGCAGTGAAGTCACGGAGATCCGTCCAGGAGCTAAAGGCCTCGGGGTCTATAAATAATCTCACCTGATCAGAAAATTGAAGAGTTACCTCGAATGATCTGTTTCTAAACATATTGTTAGTGTGGTCAGTATTTTCCACAAGGGATACCGGATTCAATTCCCGGGAGATAACATTATCACCAGGACATCCTGGTTCTGCGAACCGGTTACTAATCAATCTAATTTAAAACAAGATCTTACCACACTATTATACAACGTATAAATCAATGAAATTACAAAAAAAATTTTATTTAAAAATACCTTTTTATGCCAAAATAATCGTTTACAAATACCGTTCTGGTTTTCGAAAAATCCTGGCATGGCTTCATTAACTGGCAGGGCATCATAAATGTGTAAAATGGACCTAGTAGCGCCGTCTTCACAAGAACTATGATAAGAGTGGTTGTGTTTCTGTCAAATCTTCTCCAAATCTGTCCAGTGAGTGAATCCGGGAGTTAATTAGGCCATGTCAGTTGATGTCATAAACATCATATATTTTCTTTAATAAAATTGTAAATTATGTTATTTCACTAGTCTTTTCTGAATTTTATTTTTTTTTATCTGAGAAAGTTATTATTCAGTATAGTCATGTAAAGTTTAACAATCGTTGAAGTTTTTTTTCCTTTAATTTGCCAGGTATTGGGTACTTCACCATAGATATAAAAACCCTTGGAATAAAATAAAATAATTTTCAACAAGAGTCACTCGCTCCTTGACATCCCATATTTATTTTTTCAAAAAGGCAGTAGAGCACGGGAAAAAGTGTGATCTGGTAGAAAAAAATCATAATTCAATAATGGTTCATTTGCTATTCGTAACTTCCATCAATCCATCGAGAGTAAAGTTTATAAATAATAACAATGTGTATTGCACCCTGCAATGTGATGTTTCCTGTACTTTTTGTGTTATAATATGGTGTTTAGTGTCCTCTTTAAGTAAATGGGTGTCAATATTACGTGAGGCAACAACTGCTCAGCTCAGTACAAGTTTCAAAAAAGTATGTTACTAACTACATGTCTCAAACATCCGCGTAAAAACCATTTCAATGTTCGTTGTTTTTCAATTTTGTTTATCAATGTATTACCTACTTATTTAAATTGTACCTACATACCTGTAATATAACTTGTATTTAGATTTTCATTCAATATGTTCACAATATTACTACTCACCTCCCTATTTGTAAACATTATAAAATCTCTGTTATGATTTGAAATATCCTCACTTTGACTTTCAGGTTTATATTAAAATCTAGGGCACTGAGATTAATTTAAAAAGCATTGTTTTACATTCAATAACCCGATTTCTAACGCATTTTATCATTGCTTTCCATTTATGGTTGCACTTAGCACGCTTCATGTATCAATGTACATAATATACGTATATGTGTAACATACTCTAGTTATTATAGTATTCTGTGCACAAGCAAATAGCTACTCAATGTTATTTGGCATCGAGGTCCTTTTAAATTATCATATGGTTTTTTTTATTTCATTAACAAACTAACCAAAAGAGAATGTCCCGCTGCGTTGTTTCGATGAATATAAATACCTACCATTTTCTTTCTTGACCTTACTGTTTAGATAGAGCACATATATTCATAAATGCCTATCGGAGAACAAGACCTAGAAGCCTTGATGCGTTTAGTCAAAAGAAAGCCTGCAGTAAAACGCGTGGGTCTTCAGAAATCAAAGGAAAAGTAACATTATCAACAGGATTTCTACTTTTTTGTTAATTTCAAACCACATTTATACAGCTAACCTCAAATTGTTGATTTGGGAGGAAGCTATTTATATTGTCAAAACTTCGCCGCGGGTTATTCAAACGAACATACAGTACTAACGTTATTTGTTTTTGTAAAAATGTCTAGCTACTTTACCATTATTTAATTTTCCATTCGATTAATTTAAAATGAATGCTTGTGAATTAATACAGAAATTCTCCTTGGTGCACATGCCGGTGGCTAGTTATAAGTCACGTTGATTTATTTAACTAATTATTTTGCACTCAAAAACAAATTGTGAATAAACATATTATATTATAATATATTATACAAGTAGGAGTCAGCAGTGCAGAAATACACAAAGCTATTTATTTGATAAAAATATATTCTAAATCAGTGAAACGATAACTACTTGCATATTGTAGATTTGCAAAGGTTGTCGATAACCTCAATAACTTAATTAATTAATGTTACATTTATTTTTAAACGTAATGGAGTTTTGAACCAATAGATAGAGTTCTGTTTAACTGCCTGTCGAATAAATCAAACCAACGGTCATTAAAACATTATGGTCAATATTAAAGGAAAACATCGTCACAAGGCATTTTTCAGCACAATAAAAGTATATAGAATTTTAGGTAAATGTTAATTATTATTGGACTAATCAAGAATAAATTGAATATTTCGGTGGGACATGGTCCTTTCATGTAAATGTTATACATATATATCAAAATGAAGTAGAATTCGAGCATTTGGGAATGCCGAATCATTTCCAATTTGATCAAACGGAAAGTCTACTACGAGTATCTACATACTAAAGTGACGAAGACTCTATACGTACTGTAATATCTTTCTAACACAACTAATATACTGTATATTTTTATTCTGTTACACAACAACTTTATTTCCTAACAATTCTAAATTATTCTAATAATTGCTTAGGATGTGTTTATATTATATTTAGGAGATTTTTTTTAAATATTTTTTAACAGTGTTTTTATTTATTACAACAATTTGATCACGAACCTGAAACACGTCATGCTTCGTTATATTTAATGCCGGGCTGTTTCTTGAATACTTTGGCAGGAAAACTTTGATACTATCAGTAGTTCATCAAATTGCAAACGTTGTGAAGATGGGGTCAAATCAATGATTTAATTTAAAAATAGCCGGTGTTGAGAAACAGCCCGAACATTACAGTTTTAACATTTATATATCTCAAAAAAAGAAAGTGTTGGGATTGATTTAACTCACTCTTGCATTAATTTACACGTAACAGTACGTAACACCTATTTTACACCCGCTAATAACAAAAATATCAACATCGAATAAATACTCAACTAGCGCCGTGGAGAGAATAGGTTACTGAAATGGATGCAGCAGTGATTATGAAATAAACAAATAGAATATATAATAAAGATGTATGCGTGAACATTATTTGCTCACGGTAGTGTCAAGCATTATCGAAAGTAATATGTTATTAAATTATAAAAAAATGTGAAAAAATGAGAAAAAAATATGCGAAATTTAAACGAAAACGTTAACCATTTCCGTTTCATTTGCCCCTGTAAATATTTCGATAAGTGAAATGAAATAAATGTAAAATATTATTTGATGAAAAAATAGATGAAATCCAAATTTTACGATGTTTAATTTATTTACTGTATAACCTTCAAGTTGGTACCCCTTTAGTAATATTTTATTATTATTTTTTATCTGGAGCAAATCCAAATAGAAAATAATATTACATTATTTTAATTATTTAGGTCCTTTCGGATACAATAATTAGAAATGTGCAAAGACAGTGTTTTATTGAGTGTTTGAAAAGGTCCAGGAGGAAGTGGAGTAGTCCAGAAACCTGTACAAAAAATTGTCCACACAAAGGAAGTTACCTGGACATAGCCCAAAAGGAGTGGATCTCAAATATCAACACATTTTCCCTCAATAATGATAACATAACATTTACATAGCGGAGTTTTGTTATTTTTCACTTCAAGTGCCCTTGTTTTTAAATCACAAAAATAGGATGTTACATATCATATTTCCAGAAAACATTTTTTCCTGCCCTTCACACTAAATAGTCTCCGACCTATTTTATTTTACCCCCTTGTTTACCTGCCGTTTCTTTTCCCGCCGAAGGCCGTCTGGAAAACATTCAATAACAAACGAAATGAATTCTTTAATTTATGCAAACAAATAACAAAAATAAATTATTATAAATGTAAGTATTAACATAAAAATAAATTTAAGAAATGGCTATTTTAAAAAAAAATGACACATTTCTGCAAAGATTAACCACCGGTAGTAGATTTATTTTCCAATGATAAAGAAATACAAAAACAGAATTAAAATAATAATTATTCATTGTCATAATATTTTTTGTTTCAATAACAAGTGACTTCACTTAACCACGAGCTTAACAAATGAATCCTTAAGCGGCTCAAACTTTTCCAAAAATTCACAACCGAAATCTTTAGTAATCTTTTCAACATCTTTTCCAAAAGCTTGGATGTAATCTTTCTTCAAATCTAATATAAATTTCGGACCTTCAATAATAACCAACCCTCCTTTTTCCATAATGTTCATTAATTCTGGTTTAATTTTCTTACAAAAGTTGTGACCAACAAACAATATTTGAAACCTTTTCAGATATTCCGACTTCTCGGTAAAGTTGTCTACCGCTGAAGCAGAATGAAAAAATACCTTCCCACGTTCAATGTTGATAAAAGGCAATGTTGTGTCTCGAATATTTACACACTCGTCTTGTTCAGATTGTTCGGAAAGTTTGGCTTCCATTACAGCAAAAGTCGCCAATCCCAAATTGTGATCGCAATCTGTCTCGATAAGAGATGGATCAAAAGCTTTTCCGCATTGTAACTCATAAAACATTCTAATTAGATTTCTCTCAGTTATGTCTGTAGATCTTTTAAAGAACGTTCCGTGGTTTGATTTCATCATGGTCTTGTCATCACAGTCCAGGCCGTAGGCAATGTAAGGTCCCGTCACAACATCTCCTACATATCCTCGGTGCGTGAACTCATCTCCTGTCTTGATGACCCCAGCAGCTAAGGAGCAATTCGGCCGACTGACCTCTGTCTCGAGCCAAGTGAAGGCGACTCCGGAAGAACGAAAGTGCTTGTACTCTTGAGAGTTGACGGTATTTCCACCGACATCGCGCAAACGCATGTTGTAATCCCAATCGAAGACACCAAATCGGCAATCATACCTCGCACCGAGGGATCTTCTCAGTCTACCATCCCAAAGCGCACAAATGTCGAAACGATTTGTCCCACCAGTTCCCCAGAACTTCAACAGCATTTCAATATAGTCTCGTTCTCTGTATTTCACGTTGTCAAACGAAATTAGTGGAATACTTTGCTTCATATATTCCAGATTGGTTATCATTTTGATGGCTTGTTTGGAAAAAGCAGTTAAGTTGCGCGATGTTGTAGATCTTAAGAGAGTATTTCCAAAAATTTCCATAAAATACCGGGTCTTCTCTTGGAGGCCCAAAAAGCTCGGGTCGGTTAACGCAATTGACAAGAGAAGCAGCTGACGAGCCAGGAGCTCTGCACATCCTTCAATCACGTGAATGTGGATATTGGTTTCCTTGTGTCGGTAAGACTGCGCCAATGTTTTAATAATATGGCGCGCGTCGCAACCTCCGATGACCACAAAATGTAGTTCATCTCGATCGGTTAACGTTGCTCTGAGATACTCTTCTTGTAAATCTAAAGCTGGACTTATACCCCAAAACATGATTCTTGTGTAAGCTTATGACTTAATTAAAACTTTTCCGTCAACCAAAGTCAAAATCTTCCTTCCAAATATCAACAAGAAATACAATTCCATGGAAACCGTTGCTGAATAAAACTTACCATGGGAACTGTCCTGTTAATCAATAATGATAAGCAGGTACTATCCAACGTTCCTACTGTTCCTTTGATACCGCGTAATAATTCAAAATAAATCAATACTTACTAACTTGCCTTATCCCTGTATGGCAACTCAGTGAAATCTAAATTCAGAGTAATAAATACATTAAATAAATGTTTTATGTTCAGGCTGTAATTATTTTAATATTTTTTTATATGAATATGAATACCTCACAAGAGTTCCAGCTGCTCTCGTCTGGAGCCAGTGAGACTATGGCATCCCCAATTAGGGTATGTAGTGAGGCTGAAGGTAAAAGGGGGGGAGAGGAAGGAGTTGGGGAAGAGGAAGGTGGGAAAGTACCTGACTGTTCAGATCTCGTCACCAAACACGGCTAGAGCCATTTTACGCAACGTTTCAATTCTGAATGGTGGTCTTACACCGGGATAATACTGAGAGTATCTTCCACTCTGGAACGTGCCGCAAGTATAATATATATATATATATATATATATATATATATATATAATGATTTCTTTATATTCTTGAATAAAACAAAGGCGTAATTGCGTTTCTCTATAAAAACAAAAGAAACAACATTTAAAGCCCTTATTTCAGGTTTCTTTAATAAATAATAAATAAAATAAGATAATATTTTCAGGAATTGTTAATCCAATAATTCTGACAGTTATATTTTCCTAACTCGATTCATTTGTTTGATATCTAGTGGGCCACCAACTAGCTCAGTACTTACTCAGTACTTACTCAGTGAATACAATCTTAAGGAAAGCACTCATAAGTGGTTTTCTTTACATCTCCCCCCCAGGGAGAAACAATTGCAAAAGAGAATGCATGCAATTGTTCATTTACTAGCAAACACTGGACACAGTTTTGTAATGTGGTAGAGGTTTGATTCTGCTTTCCTGTGTCCAGTATCAACTTCATAGATTGAATTTGAGACCTTCTTTAGAATTTTGTATGGTCCAATCCGCAATTCCTCCAATTTCTTCCTATTTAGTCGATTTCCGTTTTCCACGTAGACTCTGTCTCCCACTTCCAATTTATATTCTTCCCTGTGTATGTCGAATATTTTTTTTATTATAGTTGTGTGATTTTATTGTGTTCTTAAGAGCTAGTTCCCTATCTCTTTTCAGGTCTTCACTTGTATGTCTTGATTTCAATTCAAGTGGTAGAATATTCACATTTTCGCCTTCCAAGAGGTATTTTGGAGCAAACTTAGTGACGGTGTGTTCTGTTTCGTTATATTTTTCTACACATTTCTGTGCAATCGTAGTCCATGATGTTTTCTTATCACTTTCATTTATTTTACATCTTATCTTATTGACTAAAGTTTGATTTAGCCTTTCATTCAGCCCGTTTGAAAATGGTGCATCCACAGCAGTGAAAACCATCCTTATGTTCTCCTTTTTCAGAAATTCTTTAAATTCTTTGTAATTTATACCAGGGTATTGGTCCGTTAATACCATATCAATGTTGTATCCTTGTGACACATTTTTTATTAATTTTATAAAATCACTGGAGCTTTGATTTTTTGATGCGAAAATATAAGCATATCTTGTGAAATGATCAACCAGAAGATGTAAATATTTCTTTGTTGAGCGTGACCCTCCAAAGCCTCCAATGGTATCAATAGATATAATTTCAAAGGGACGTGCTGCTGGACCTAAATGTGACATTAAACCATATTTTGGCTTCCTCCTTGATTTGTTTTTAATACAAATTTCACATTCTTCACAAATTTGTTTAATGTTTTCGATGATATTCTTTGCTGTATAGAATGGTGTTATTTTATTTGTCATCTGGGTTCTCCCAATATGGCAGTAAGTATCGTGGACATTCGTTATTAGACTTTTGCTAAGTTGTTCTGATAGTACAATTTTTTTCCTTCTTTTATTCTTTTTGTAGTATATTTCATTCTCCAATATAAGTTTTCCATTTTGTAAGTCTAGATTGGTGTGTTGGTCCTTTTTTATATCTTCTAGGTTTATTAAATTTACTACTTTTAAAAAGTCATCAGTATTTTCATAAGGTTCTAGAACTGGATTTCTGCTTAAACAGTCTGCTTCTTGGTTTGATTTTCCTGGGTTATATTTAATTTTAAATTGATATTGGGATAAATAATACGTCAAATCCCCTAGTTCTTCGTCGGTTCTAGCCTTTATGTTCATATTTTCTAATGGTTTATGATCTGAGTAGACGGTAAATTCTTTTCCCATAAGCCAGTGTTGCCAATATTTCACAGCTTCTTTTATTGCCAGACATTCTAGGTATATTGCTTTCTTCTTTTTTTGAGCTTCAGTCAATTTTTTTGAAAAATAAGCAACCGGCTTACAGTCCCCGTTTTTATCTTTTTGTTTCAGCACTGCTCCCACTCCTTTGATACTAGCATCCGTGTAAATGCTTATTGGTAGTTCAGGGTCAAAGATATTCAGAAGTGGTTCTGAACATAACAATGCTTTTATTTTATCAAATGTTTCCTGACATTCTGTGGACCATATGAATTTCACGTCTTTCCGTAATAAATTGTGTAACGGGTCCAGGATAATCGCACTGTGTGGCACAAATTTATGATGAAAATTTATTTTTCCTAGGAATTGGCGTATATTTTTTTTTGTTTCCGGAACTGGAAAGTTTTTGACAGCGGTTAAATAATCTTTCAGAGGTCTGATTGAATTGTTTTCTATTATGTGACCTAAATATTTTGCATAATTTTTTGCAAAAGTACATTTCGAAAATTTTAGTCTAAAGCCTTCTGTTAGAATTGCCTCCATTAGTCTCGATATATGTTGCATATGTTCTTCAAAAGTTCTTGAAAAAATTAATATGTCATCTATAAAATTTACTGCAAAACTGGAGAGTTTGTATTTTCTTATGATGTTGCTCAATATTCTTTGAAAAATAGCTGGGGCCGTCCTCAACCCAAACGGGAGACACGTCCATTGAAAATGACCTTCTTGTGTAACAAATGCAGTTTTATATCTATCTTGAATTTTCAAAGGAATTGACCAAAATGCCGAATTTATGTCAAAAGTAGAAAAATATTTACAGTTTACGGTTTTAACCATCAAATCCTCAATCAACGGAAAAGGTTGTGATTGAGGGACGACAATTTTGTTCAATTCTCTGAAATCTATACATAACCTTGTTTTTTGATCATCTTCTTTTTTATATGCCATAGTTACTGGAGCAGCAAATGGGCTACAAGATTCCTCAATTAAATTCTTCTCTAATAGTTTTGATATTTGATATTCTATTTGAGTCGTATAGTTCCTATCTACGATAAGTCCACTTTGGTGAAATGTTGGCAAATTATTATTTTTTAATTGCGATGTTTCTTAAGTAAAATCTGGAGAACTATTTATTTAGTGGGCTTTGTTTTTGAACTACGGACATATACGATAAACTAAATCAATTGTTTTCTTGATAGTTTAGGAGAAATTATGTAAATAAGGATGGACTTATCGGAATTTGAAACTAACTGTCATATTAAAGGTAGATAGGAACTCACCAGCCTGTGACTTATCGGTGTTTGTTTCTCAACAACGTTGACACGTGGAAGGCAAGTACAGGGTCAACAAAAGATATTATCTAAGTAAAACGAAAATATTTAATGATGCATTTTTTTTATCCTAAGTTTTTCGTTTATTTAAAATTGCGTTGGAATAAAATAAAATGAAATTCAACACAAAAAGAGCACAATTTTTTTTTCTAAAATATTTTTTTTATTATTATAAGTTTATTAAGAAAAAAAAATAATTGGGATTGAAATAGGTGTTAACTAAAAAAATCGCACAAATATTTTTTTAACATAAACAATTTTTACATAAAATGAAAATTTTAATAAAATTTTTTCCCAGATACGATTTTAGATTTTCACGGCCAAAAATATTTTTGTTATTAGTTTTTGGGGTATTATGCCGAGTTGCGCTACCTCCTTCTTTACAACAATTACACATCTGCCCTGATGATGGACACTGCAACGCTGTCCGAAACGTTGGCTAAAGAAGGAGGTAGCGCAACACGGCATAATACACCAAAAACTAATAACAAAAAAATTTATTCCCGTTTATAAATTCCCATTGTATGTCATTTTTATGCAGTGACAAAAAAATAACGAAACATTATGATTTTAATAATTATTATAAGCAATAATTATCAGCCTGAAACACTCATCCACATTGAAAAAATCTTCCGAGATTAAATACATGACGCCAATGGGACTGATTTTATTATAATTGATGATTACAAAATTTCTGCATTTATCACGATAAATTCAAAAACAGTTACGCGAATAAACTAAATTATAGTATAAAACATAATAATATTTTTATAAAAAAGAAATGCAGATGTTTCATGTATACAATTTTTCTGTCCTTATCACGATAAATTCGAAAACTATTGCGCCAAATAAAATCAGATATATTTTACATAAAAACAGAGGATAAATTGCACAGTGGGTAAATTGGCAGGTGTGTCGCAGAGTGTCTAGAATAAATAAATAGACAATTAAAGCAAATACGAATTAATAAAACAAAGAAAGTTTTTTTTTTATTCAAGGTCTTTAAAAAGCGGTCACGCATAAATTAAATACTAGCGGAACTTGAAAACTATATAAAATTAAACTTGAAAACAATAAATAAAAATTCAAAAATTATTAAAAATAACTCTGTAAAGTTTTGGGATCACCCAGTAAAGGCTGACGTTCGATGTCGAATTCACTCAAAATAGGAGATTTTTAAGTTCCTGCTATGGCTATCGACGTGCTTTTTCCATGATTTCTTGTTGATAACTCTCTTTCTAGATATGTTTCCGGTCACTTAAATAACATTTATGGTTAGATCAGACATTATTTAGCTTTAAAAACTAATAAAACGGCAGATACTTTTTCAAAACAACACTTCTTGGCTGTATGGACGAAATACTTCCCGCTTATTGGCTGCCTGCATGGCGGTGGACTTATCGGCGTTTGGAACATACAGCACCATGGATTTATCGTTGTTTGGAATTCATCGTAATTTATAAATCCACTTTTCATAGGATTTTACGGCCGTTTGGAACTCATTGACATATTATTAGTTTGCCAAACAACCGCTAGAGAAAAACTGCATCATTACTTCATTTTTGGATCATAGTGGACTTATCGTGGATAGGAACTATACGACTCATTTGTCTTCTATCTTCTGCTGTGCATCTGTATGGACGTTTGTAACAGTATTTATCCACCATCAAGTCAATATGAGCTTCATAATCTTTTACAGTACCGACGTCGTATTTATCTTTGGCGAAGATTGGTTTGTATTTTTCTACCAACTTATCAATTTCTGATTGTTGATATAAATCTAGATGGTTTATTATCAGTTCAAATCCATCCGTGTTTATATGTTCGTTGAAATTTATTTCACCTTTGTTTATATTTTTGGTGTCTTGTTCCTCTATTTTACCTAGTACATCAGGAATTTTGATATTTGTTATATTTGAAGTATCATTTTTTGAGTAGTTATTCTTTTTTATATCTTCATTTAAGGTCGCTTCTTCTGGTTTGTTACATTGTAAGATCTTTAATTCTTCGTTTTGCATTAATTTGAAATTTTTGATACAATCCAAACCAATTAGAAAATCGTAATTAAAATGTTCATTATCTACTACAAATATGTCCACAATTCTTTCTATATTGTAGATTTTTATTTTTAGTGTTACCATACCTTTTGTTTTCTTCTCACCATTAATAGTCTTCAAGTTAACTATTTGTATATTACTTGTACATGCTCTTGGCTGTATCTTTAATAATTTTGCATTAATTAATGACACATTTGATCCCGAATCATAAATTCCAGAAATTTTTAAAGTATCATTTAATAGTAACTCGACTTTTATTAATGGTGGCACATCTAGTTTTTTGGATTCTTCTTGTTTAGTTCAATTTCCAATTCAGAGTTATTTACCGTTTTTACAACTGCTTTTTTATTTTTCTCCTTAAACCAGCAATTTTCCTCAAGATGGTAACGTTTCCCTTTTTTCTCGTTAACACAGATTCGGCATGGTTTTTTTTCTTCAATTTCTTTGGATTTAGCGTCAGAATACATAATACTTTTTTTTCATACTTATTCTTCCCAACAAGATGTTCCAATTTCCATATTTTATTGTAAAGATCATCCGTTTCTTGTAAAATTTCTCTGTCAATTTTCTCAGTAACATAATTAGGTAAGCCAAATGCTATGAGGTCGATAAGTGTCCCAGTATCAATTGATTTCCTTACTTCCAGCAATAATTTTTCTTTTTTTAAAGCATACTCGAGCAATGAACCTGCTTGATATTTAAAGGCGAGAGCATATCTAATGGGTGACCATCCTTTGTTTGTAAAAGTATCACAAATTTTTTTTTCCCATTTGTCCCATTCCGATTCCACTGTAAGTTTCATTAGCATGCAGCTGTACCATTCTACACCGGAGTATTCCAAAAAATGTTTTAAAATTTCAATTTTCTCTTTGTCTTCGTTGATTTGGAAGCGTTCACATTCTTTATTAAAATCTTCAATCCACTGGTTCGCATTTGAGCTTCTGCCAGTAAATTTGCCAATCATGAAATCCTTTGCAATTTTCCCTAAATTTTGAGTTTCAGATTTTGTTTGTTTACTTTCCAGCAATTTCTCTAACAGTTTTTCCAGTGTTTGACTTGATCCACTAAGTATAGATTCCGCTTTATTTGTGTTTTCCATAATTTCTTCCAGGTAAATATCATTAAACTGTAAGTTTTGTTCTGTATCCAAATATATTTTTGACATATCATCCGTCAAGGTTATCCATATTTTTCTTGTTTGATGTCTTTTATTTAATGATTTTTTTACCTTATCATAATTTGGAGAGTTTGTAATTCCTTGGTGTAGATTTGTAGGTTGGGATTCGTGTGGTATTCCATAAATCCGTCCATCAGGTGTAGCGATCGAGGTTATGCATATGACGTTTGATTTTCCATCTGCCGCTGGTCTCACAGCAAAATCAAACCTCAATTTTTCCATTTTTCGTGAAATAGTTAAGTATAGAAAATGTTGTTTTATAATGATTTCTTGGCTTAAGTTCGGTTTATGGGCGAAATTCCTAAAAAATAAAACTAGTTATTTTTATACTAATTTGGGGTCGGGGAATCCGAATCTGAAAGAATTAGGCGGCGGCAAGCAATATTAACTGAATTACAGGACTTTAAAAAATTTTATACACATACAGGAAAATAGCCATTTTGGAAGCATTTTGATTCCTAGAAAATCAAACTAGTTATTTTTATACTAACTATGGGCCGGGGAATCCGAATCTGAAAGAATTAGGCGGCGGCAAGCAATATTAACTGAATTAAACGACGTTAAAATTTTCTATACACACACACATGAAAATAATCATTTCGGAAGTATTTTGACACGCAGTACAAAGATCATAGAAAAACAAGAAATATACAAAAACATGTGCCGGCAGTGTTACCAGCTCTCAAAAATATTTATCTCTATATCAATAATTTCCGACACGATAATTCTTCACATAACACATTAACCTGATGAATTACGACTATCTCAACGGCGTATTCTTAAACCAAAAGTATGAAAAATCGTAGTCTTAAAAATGCGTAACCTAACCTAACCTAACGTTAGGTTTGTGTAACATGGTTTGTGCCCCTTTATACCGCCTGCTCGCGTCCCTAACCTAACCTAACCTAACCTAACCTAACGCTAGGTTTGTGTAACATGGTTTGTGCCCCTTTATACCGCCTGCTCGCGTCACGGCAAAAAAACATCCCTGTTTTCAAGTAGTTTAGCGGCTACGCTAGGTTTGTGTAACATGGTTTGTGCCCCTTTATACCGCCTGCTCGCGTCACGGCAAAAAAACATCCCTGTTTTCAAGTAGTTTAGCGGCTACGCTAGGTTTGTGTAACATGGTTTGTGCCCCTTTATACCGCCTGCTCGCGTCCCTAACCTAACGCTAGGTTTGTGTAACATGGTTTGTGCCCCTTTATACCGCCTGCTCGCGTCACGGCAAAAAAACATCCCTGTTTTCAAGTAGTTTAGCGGCTACGCTAGGTTTGTGTATCATGGTTTGTGCCCCTTTATACCGCCTGCTCGCGTCACGGCAAAAAAACATCCCTGTTTTCGAGTAGTTTAGCGGCTACGCTAGGTTTGTGTAACATGGTTTGTGCCCCTTTATACCGCCTGCTCGCGTCACGGCAAAAAAACATCCCTGTTTTCGAGTAGTTTAGCGGCTACGCTAGGTTTGTGTAACATGGTTTGTGCCCCTTTATACCGCCTGCTCGCGTCACGGCAAAAAAACATCCCTGTTTTCAAGTAGTTTAGCAGCTACGCCGGGTTTATGTAACATGGTTTGTGATACAAAAGAACGTGCCCCTTTATAACGCCTACTCGCGTCAAGGCATAAAAACTCCACAATACTAGTTGGTGTACCTCCCTAAAATATTTGAGAATCAATTATAAAAAATAAGTACTTAAAATATAAACATGTTATTTTACGTTATAAATATTACTGCTTAATGGCAACACTTAATTTTGTGTGGTAAAAACATCTATGTTATCGTGTTTTTCTATGATCTTTGTACTACATGTGTCAAAATACTTCCGGAATGATTATTTTCATGTGTGTGTGTATAGAAAATTTTTAAGTCGTGTAATTAAGTTAATATTGCTTGCCGCCGCCTAATTCTTTCAGATTCGGATTCCCCGGCCCATAGTTAGTATAAAAATAACTAGTTTGATTTTCTAGGAATCAAAATGCTTCCAAAATGGCTATTTTCCTGTATGTGTATAAAATTTTTTAAAGTCCTGTAATTCAGTTAATATTGCTTGCCGCCGCCTAATTCTTTCAGATTCGGATTCCCCGACCCCAAATTAGTATAAAAATAACTAGTTTTATTTTTTAGGAATTTGGCCCATAAACCGAACTTTACCCGATTTCTTTATATTCTTGAATAAAACAAAGGCGTAATTGCGTTTCTCTATAAAAACACAAGAAACAACATTTAAAGCCCTTATTTCAGGTTTCTTTAATAAATAATAAATAAAATAAGATAATATTTTCAGGAATTGTTAATCCAATAATTCTGACAGTTATATTTTCCTAACTCGATTCATTTGTTTGATATCTAGTGGGCCACCAACTAGCTCAGTACTTACTCAGTACTTACTCAGTGAATACAATCTTAAGGAAAGCACTCATAAGTGGTTTTCTTTACATATATATAAGACAATTTGTCTATTGGTTGTACTTCTTTATTGGTAATGACAAAACAAATCATGTGTTGCTCTGTTAACAAAGAAACTACATTTGAAGTTTATTTGTCGATCTTAAAAACATTATAACACTTTAACACTTATTTTTCTGATATCTTGAATACTTGAATCTCTGTTACATAGCTCGTCAGAAACAATAATAATGTGTTTGTATGTCACCATGACAACATATCAATGAATGACATTTGAAAAGTAATTCATTATTCAAATACGAAGGAATCACTATGCATTCCTAGGTAGGTATTCCTTTACACATATATATATATATATATATATATATATAAAAAATATATATATATATATATATATATTTTTTAAAGAAACAAACATTCTTGGCTTACGATTTTTTTTTACATTAACTCCACACAGGAGGCACCGAGGAAAACAATTTCCCTAGGGCCTATGTCATCTTTGAGGATGCTGTATGGAGGGTTTTTTAAGGGAAAGAAAGGAGAAGAAGATATGGAAAGGAAAAAGGTATAGGTAAAGGAGTGGGTAGGAATCTGGGGATCAGTGTGGCCAGGAGGAGTGACGGACGTATGAATCTATTCCTTACACTGCGGTGCAAGGCGAAGGGTCGGGAGAATCCGCCTGGAGAGGTTAAAAGGCCTCCCTCAATCTGTCTCTTCCGATCCAGCCCGCCAGGCAGTGGTTCCCATGAACCCGAGCACCCCTGCTATGAACCCGGGCACCCCTGCTAAGTCACCAAACGTAGCGAACCACTTGGGGTGACCTGTGGCAGGGGTGTTGGTTGTCCAATAAATGGTACCCATACCCGCCTCCACGATTGATCTGACAATGTGTGAAAATCTCCTAATACCACCAAAGGAAAATGTTGCTTATGTTGTGATGGAGGATTTAGCGAGCCGAAGAATCGAACACGCGACGCCTGGGTGGGACCCAAACGCGGTGCCAACTCAGCCACTGATCGGTCTTTGAATAAGTTTTAATTGCATTTCACCATTTATTCGCTTAAAATAATATGTAGTTTTGCGTTATGATTAAAGATCATCTTATGACAGGGAAGTTAGGTTACGAAATGTCACTTGCTGTTTAGTCCAATTTAATTTAGAAGGTTCAGAATTAACTCTATTTTGGGCGCATGTTGTAAAAATATAATACCACGGATATAATATGAGAATTTGTGCATACAAAATGTTTTTATTACAGTATCGTCTTGAAACCCCGATATCAGGGCTTAGAAAATTACTGTTCTCGTTCTCATTGTAGCGTCTATTTTATCGTTTTAGCGTCGGATACGCCCCTAAAAAAACCGTTTTCAGTAATTACAGCTGAACAATATTATATAAAACTGTAGGAATAGAACACGGGCATCTTAAAAATGAAATAAAACCATCAATAACCGCCAACAAGTCGAGAATGTTTAAGCTTTTGAGAGTAATGCGATGATAAACTACTGAACGTTGATGGGCGTGACGTTATGATTCGTTCAACCTATCATGGGCCATTTACTGTTGTAGGCCGTCAGGCCTATTTTTAAATCAATAATTATAAATGAAAATATGTAAATTAAACTTTTTTGTTGCGATAATCGTAATCAGGAAAAATAATCTTTAAATCAAAAAAAAAATCAAATCAAATCAAAAAATATTTATTGTAAAATAAAAATTACAAAAGGTGTAGCTTATGGGTAGACCCCATTTCTTCCAGCTAACCACATTTATTTAATTACAATGTTTATATAATATTATTTGTTTTATTATAGTTACAATGTTTATACAGATAAAATAACAATATTCCAATGAAAAAAATATATATACCAATAAAAATAGGCGTTTCATTTACGTGAGGTATTCACTCAACGTGTAGTGACATTTATTAACAAGGAAAGTGTTTAGTGACGATTTGAATTTGTGTGTATCTTGTATTTGTTTAATGTTATGTGGAAGGTTGTTATATACTTTAATGGCCATGTAGTATGGTCCTTTTTGGAATGTTGTTTTGTTTGCTTTTGGTATTAATAGGTTTTCTGTGAGCCTTGTAGCGTATTTATGTGTTGAGTTTTTTAGTGGGAACTTGTCTGTAGATGATCGCACTAACATGCATAACTCCATTATATATATGTCTGTGACTGTTAGAATTTTCAGATTTTTAAACATAGGTCTACATGAATCTAAACGACCGGAGTTTGTAATTTTTCTTATGCATCTCTTTTGTATGATGAAGACATCTTTGGCGTTTACCGAGTTTCCCCAAAAAATAATACCGTATTTTATTATTGAATATACATAACCATAGTATGCGGCTATTACTGATTCGGTGTTCAATATTTTAACCCAACAAAAATCTTCCACGTGTTTTTAGCAGTGTCCCTGGTTTGTGAAAATATCCTCTTATTTAAAATTTTCAAACCTTTAATTAATTTTTTATGCATTAATAAACATTTATAACTTTTTTAAATTAATGACCATACCGGTTTCACCTTATGACGTAAACCTTAAGACTGGTACGATTTGAAATAAATCTTAGGTGTAATATATACTTATAAACCTATATACATATATGTAATATTATTGTGCCAGACGAGGTGAGGCACTCAAGAACTGTAATAAGCTGGAGGTCCCGATCCACGGAGGCGCCAAATAATGTCGCTCCGTTCACCACGTGTGGAGGGAAAACGTCGTCTGTGTTGGCGCTGCAGAGTTGGCCCGAGCTGTCTAGTGGCTACCTTATGATGTAGCAGGGTCTGGTCCGTAGAGTGGTAGGTATTCAGTGGTCCAGGATAAGGCGATAGTCAGTAAAGAAAAGAGGCGAGTAGATGGAAGGTCGGGGCGAGGTCAGGCGAGCAGAGAGAGAGAGAGTTGTTGTCAGGACGGGGTTATTTGTTTGACTGACTTGGACACTTCGACTTGGACATGGACTTGGATATTATTTATCAACAGAGTTCCTAAACAGTGAGTTTACTAACTCTAGCATAATTATAAATAGATTTTCTATTGAAACTTTACGTGGCGGGATTTTTTTTGGTGATATGAAATGAAACTTATTAGTATACATTAGTACACATTAGTGTACATTGTATACACTAAAACACATTATGATGCCTAACCACAGTTTGATAATGCCCTCAGAAGGCGAAAAAGCTGCCATGCGTAATACCAATTACATACCTAGCAGGGTTTTTTAATATAGAAAAGAAATTAAAATTAAAATGGAGTTTTCCAAAATAAACTCGATATTAAAAAAAAACGGTATTTTGTTTCTTATATTTTATACTAGCTGGTCCCGGCATGCGTTGCTATGCCATTTAATAAAGAAATTGTTTCTCCCTGAGTGTCCTTTCCAATTCGTCCCGTTCCCCTTCTTCTCCTGCGTCCTCTTCCCCTCTCGCGTTCCCATTCCGTCAGCTCCTCCTTCCCTCTCCCCACTTTACTCCCCCCCCTCTTCCCCCGTCCCGCTAACCAACCTTTCGAGTTCCCTTCCCCCCTCACGCGTCCCCTTCCCCTCCCGCATTCCCCTTCCACCTTCCCCGCCTTCCTTCTTCCCTTTCCCGCTCCCTCGTCCCGCCAACCCTCCTCCCGCATTCCATATATTCAATCCCAGTACATTCAGTTTTTAAACAGCCCGCGTGCCACCTTTTACAATTTTTATTCAAATTTCCATTTTTTATGTATATTAAATTTGGTACCTAACATAGGTACCTATTTAAAACATTAAAATTCCTGATTCGATTCAAATTGTTAGGGGAGTACCTACTTTAAATAAATTTATCAACTTACAGATTTTCAAAAATAGAATCCTGATTTAATTCCATCATTGTTTTGCAAAATGTCATTCTCAAACACGCAAACTGTCAAACGTGTTAGGTTTTCTGAAATTATCCAATTTTTTACGCAATTTTCTTAATTTTTCTCTCCGTAAGAACCATCCTCGTACTTCAAGGAATATTTTAAAAAAAGAATTAGCGAAATCGGTTCAGCCGCTCTCGAGATTTGTGCTTACCAACAAATTTAGCGATTCATTTTTATATTATAGATTACCTGTATTTTGCCAACTCGTGATTTAAAGAAAACATATGCTGTGTTATATGTAAAATACCCCATTGGTGATTAAATAAATAAAATTAATGAATTTACGCTTCAATCAGTTTGAGTTGTGTTTCACATCGCATAGGGCGTTGAAAGCTTTACAGGCATCATGTGACAGCAGCCACGGATCTAATACTTTTTCAAACCGGGGCAGAATCTTAATAGTGGCGCCCCCCTAGGGAGATATGGGGGGGGGCTCCGCGACTTTTCACCCCACAACGAAATATCCCCCGACAAAATATCCCCGACAAAATATCCTACGGACAAAACATCCCCCGACAAATTATCCCGGACAAAATATCCTAACCTAACCTAACATTACCTAACCTAACCTAACCCAACAAAACCTAACCTCACCTAACCTAACCTAACCTAACCCAACAAAACCTAACCTCACCTAACCTAACCTAACCTAACCTAACCCAACAAAACCTAACCTCACCTAACCTAACCTAACCTAACCTAACCCAACAAAAACCTTTCGGCGCCAAATTTAAAATTTTTGTCGAAACTGTAAGTTCCTTGCTCTGTTTCCTTCCTTCCTTTTTTCCGTAGGATATTTTGTCCTTGGGATATTATGTTGAATGATATTTTGTCGGAGAATATTTTGTCCTTGGGATATTATGTTGAATGATATTTTGTCGGGGATATTTTGTCGCGTCCTTCTTGTATTCATGATATAGTGACAATTCTTAAGGCTGTCATACCAGCAAATCAGGATTCCGATTTCGACTGCAGCGCTCATAAAACATCAGCGTTCGCGAGCGGACGCTTTTGAAACTAAATGTCGTCTCGCCGGTAGCCGTGTTTCACGTACCTACTAGGGGTCACGCGGAGTTTGTTTCGGTTCAGATAAAGATGTAGGATTCTCATTTCCTGATTTTTTCCGAAAAAGTTGTTATTTGTAATTTGTTTATCGAAGTGTGTAAACATAAATAGATGCAAGTTAAATGCGTAAACAGAAAATGCGTAAACAGTTAAATGCGTAACAAACATACTTAGGTATAATGTAGATACTTACATGAAAAACAATTTTTATATATATTTTTTGCTTGTTTTAATTATATTTTAACCGAGTAATATTCAGTTGGTTTGTAAGAAATGACTCATTTTGAAATATTTATTTGTGTGCACAATTTTTTTTTATATTTATGTGAATACCGCACAAGAGACCCAAGTGCTCCCGTCTAGAGCCAGTGAGATTATGGCATGACTATTGGGTATTTTGAGAGGCTGAAGGTGGTGGGGAGGGGAAGGAGACGGGGAAGAGGAATTACTTGGCTACTAAGATCTGGTCACTAAACACGGCTAAAGCCATTTCCAGCAACGTTTCAATTCTGAATGGTGGTCTTACAACAGGGCGATACTGAAAGTATCTTCCACTCTGGAACGTGACGCAAATATATTATTTTTAAATGAATTAATTGTGAAATAACCCAAATTAGTCAAATAAAATGTATTTGCCCACGCCGGGATTCAATCCCACGACCTTTGGATTGCGAGTCAAGAGCCTTACCCCTTGACCACGCTGGCCATCAATAGTTAGTATCAGTAATTTGGAAGGCGGGTATGGTACCGCCGCCCCGGGAACCATGTATTGGATTACCAACACCTCTGCCATAGGTCACCCCAAGCGACTTAGCAGGGGAGCCCGGGTTCATGGGGCGAGATTTGTCAGGATCTCCCCATCCATCCCCATCCCCATCCCCATCCCCATCCCCATCCCCATCCCCATCCCCATCCCCATCCCCATCCCCATCCCCATCCCCATCCCCATCCCCATCCCCATCCCCATCCCCATCCCCATCCCCATCCCCATCCCCATCCCCATCCCCATCCCCATCCCCATCCCCATCCCCATCCCCATCCCCATCCCCATCCCCATCCCCATCCCCATCCCCATCCCCATCCCCATCCCCATCCCCATCCCCATCCCCATCCCCATCCCCATCCCCATCCCCATCCCCATCCCCATCCCCATCCCCATCCCCATCCCCATCCCCATCCCCATCCCCATCCCCATCCCCATCCCCATCCCCATCCCCATCCCCATCCCCATCCCCATCCCCATCCCCATCCCCATCCCCATCCCCATCCCCATCCCCATCCCCATCCCCGTCCCCACCCCCAGACGTGAGGTTTTAGACTAACCCCCCCCCCCCCCAAAATCACGTGTATTTTTTTAATATAAAGTATTTAGAAATTTTCAGAATATTATCACGAAAAATAAATACACGTGATATCTCATTATACAGACGACGAGAGTGGAAGATATTATTAGTATCGCCCTGGTGTAAGACCACCATTTAGAATTGAAACGTTGTTTGAAAATGGCTTAAGCCGTGTTTGGTGACCAGATCTGAATAGCCAGGTGCTTCCCAACCTTCCTCTTACCCACCTCCTTCCACCCGCCACTACCTTCAGCCTCACAACATACCCCAATCGGGGATGCCATAGTCTCACTGGCTCCAGACGGGAGCAGTTGAGATTCTTGTGCGGTATTCACTGTAAAAAAAAATTGATATTCCGGTGATATTTCGCGATCACCGTTCGCATCAATTACCGTTCATATCACACTTTTCCTAACAATCACCACTTTTTATAACAATCACCATTTTTTGTAACGCATTCACCAGCTTACCCCCCAAGTCGAGCGTGCGTAAAGAATTTTTACTTCAAAAAAAGAAATTTACAACAGTTGGCACTCTTGTGCGGTATTCACATAACAATAATTTAGAATAAAAAAAAAATCTTTTTTTCGGAGCAGTTGGGACGCTTGTGCGGTAATTTATAATAAAAATATTATATTTATTTTTTTGGTTCAGTTGGTACTCTTGTGCGGTATTCACTTAACAATACATAATTTAGAATATTATATTATTTTGAAAAAACCTTTTTTTTTTAGCAGTTGGGACTCTTGTGCGGTATTCACATAACAATAATTTACAATAAAAAAATTTCAAAATTATAAAAATTTTAGCTCAAAAATATTCAATGAACATGAAATATTGCGTTCTGGCAACCCTGTAGATCTTTACAAACGTGAAACAAGAAATAGTATATTTATTTTTAAAGTTTCGTTTTCAATTTGTCATTTTAAAATGTGACGACCAAGACCGTCACGGACACGACTTGTCCAGGCCACGATTGCGGGCCAACTGAGCTCTGAATTTTGTGTTATTTCGATCAGAAAAATGTTGGAATGCCAAGCTGTAAATTAATTAATATTAAATACTCACTAAAATTATTTTTCGATCAAAATTATTTATTATTTGTCAATAACGTCTTAGCAAAATAAGTATGTAAAAAAATCTGAGATATATTAGTTTGTAAGTGCGCAAATAAATACACAAATGGACCAATTTTCGTCAAGAAACACATGTACGTACATATTTTTTGATGATTTTATTGAAACTAAAATTAAAATTCTAATACATAACTTTGCTAGATAATGTATTGATTTATTTTACTGCATGATTACATTATTTGAAATGGGTGTGGTATAATACAAAAACTTTTTTGAAAATTTAACAAATCTGCCAACGACCTATGGAATAACCTTATTATACTAAAAATTAAAAAAAATCTAAAAATTTATTACATACGAATGCTAGATAAAAGAACAATCTTTCGAAATCCATTTATAATTTTTTGTGGGAAAGAGTCAATACGTCTAAAAACTTTTTTGAAAATGACGTATTTCAGGCTTTCTCTGGTAATGCCCTCTTAATGCACGTAAGAAGATAATATTACATAATAAAAATCAAACATTTTCAAATCATCCAATTTAATGTAGATTTGAATGTAATGGAATTTTTTTACATTAACTCGACACGGGAGGAAAAAAATTCTTCTCGGGGCCTATGTCATCTTTGGGGATGCCGTATTTTTTTAGGAAAGGAAGGAGAGGAAGTTCTTGGAAGAAAATGGATATTAGGGTGGGTAGGAATCTGGGGGTCAGTGTGTCCAGTGACGGACGTATGAATCCATCCCTCCCCACTATGGTGCAAGGCAATGTTCCGAGAGAGTAGGGCTGGATTAGTTAAAGGCACTCCCTCAACCGCTCTCTCCCGATCCGGACTGTCATGCAGCTGGTGGGCAGACGCAACCGCCGCCAAACCCTGGACAAAGCTCACCCCATGAACTCGGATACCCCTGCTAAGTCACCAAACATAGCGAACCACACGGGGTGACCTACGGCAGAGGTGTTCCCGGGGCGGCGGTACCCATACCGGCGTTCCAAATTGAATCTTTCATTTCAATTTTCACCCACTTCCCGAACTACCGAAATATGTATGTAAATTTTGCCACGGGTGTTATAAATGATTGCAATACATGTATGTCATATATACTAACAAAAATTAACCAATATTACAGTTTTCTTTGCTGTATTAGTACGTGATTATTATTAATAATAATTAATTCATTTAAATAATATATAGTATATTTGCGCCATGTTCCAGAGTGGAAGATACTATCAGTATCGCCCTGGTGTAAGACCACCATTCAGAATTGAAACGTTGCTTGAAAATGACTTTAGCCGTGTTTAGTGACCAGATCTGAATAGCCAGGTACTTCCCAACCTTCCTCTTCCCCACCTCTTTCCCCTCCATGATGCCATAGTCTCACTGGCTCCAGACGGGAGCAGTTGAGATTCTTGTGCGGTATTCACTGTAAAAAAAAATTTAAAAAAAGGGATTAGTGTGCTTTTTGTATATTTTAGATCATATTTCCCCCCGCCACCCCTTTTTTTCATTGCCTTTTAGCATATTTTTTTATAGTTCAATTTCTTTAGTTTAAGCACAGCATTTCAGTTTGTGTAGACTGCACGCCATTGCTCTATACATTTTACATATTCCATATATTCTATAAGTAGAGTTGACAGTATTAAATATCTTGGTATTCAAATAGATGATCTTCTTAAATGGAACGTACATGTTACAAACCTAACGACAAAACTGAGGAAACTCGTCTATTTTTTTAAAAATGTTAGAGATATTTTAAATAGAAAACAACTGAAACAAGTTTACTGTGCTCTTATACAATCATCACTTGAATATGGTATTATCAGCTGGGGTAGTGCCACAAATACTTGCCTAGAGCCATTAGTAAAGATTCAAAAACTAATTTTGAAGGTTATTCTTAAAGTCCCGTTGAGAACAAGCACTGATTTTATTTTTAAAACACTAAATGTTCCGAACCTGCAAAAATTGTATTCAAAAAATATCCTGCTTCATCAATTTAAAAATACACACATGTTTGAAGAACGAATGAACACAAGAGCCTTAAGAGAGTCAAATGTAAAATCTTTCAACATCCCAGTTTGTCAAACTTCTTATGGGCAAAGAAGTTTTAAATATAATGCAACAAAGCTGTTCAATTCTCTACCTCCTGAAATTAGAAACACGCAAACCAAAAGTACATTTAAAAGTAAAATCATTGATCACCTCAAATAAACATATCCATCACAAGTATTTAAAAACAGACTTACCTTTATACCTACTATGTGTATATATGTAACCATGTACCTACTGCAATCTTCTTATATATATGTAACATACTTGAATTGTATATTTAAAGAAAAAAAATTATATTAACCTGCCATTTTCATAATATTACTACAAAATCTTAGATAACCACTCTGTAAATTGCCATCTCAACACAGGCGTTTCACACCTAGTGAGATGGGCAATACGTCATTTTATAACCAAATGTAATATGAAAATAATTAAATAAATAAATAAAAATATAGTTCCACGGGCATAAAATAAAATCCATTAAAATATACTTGTCAATAAACTTTTTATCAAACTGTTTGCATACATATGACTATGGTACGTACGTAGCTAAAAACATTGGAAATGTACGAAAGGTTTTTGTTCCTGTATAAAAAAATTATATTTACATAGAATACTCATTCACATATAGACTTATTTAAATTCAGCAGGAAAATATACTTTTTTTAACTGACCCCCTCTCAGCCTTCACCGCCCACTTGTGTTGTCTCTCATTGCCCCTCATTTACCCTTGTAGCCACCATCGCCCCCTCTGGATCTCACCAACGCCCTAGGGCTGTAACCTTTATTTATCTCTACTCTCTTCTATTGTATGTGTTATTACGGTGACCGGCCAACTCAGAATGAATCCATCTCAGAACCACCTCAGAAAGGTAATTAAGAGTGGTGATAAAAATAAATTAAAAAGTGATTAAATAGGTTAAGTTAGGTTAGGGTTACCGGCTCTTTTAAAATATTTTTTTCTTAGCTTTTAATGACCTTTCTGAGGTGGTTCTGAGTTGGTTTCATTCTGAGTTGGCATTCGTGGTTGAATTCCTACTTATTATTACTACGTATATTATGTTTTCTAAAACATGTAGAGGTAGGTGTGTATGTTTTTTTTTATTATTTTATTTTCTCTGTTATTAAGCACGATGTGAACTAAGGACGGGTGGCGGCCAGCTCTGAGGATCGGAGGAGCGGCGCACGCTTAAAATTTCTGCTAATCTTAAAATTCCCGAGCGCCAATATAACATACTAAATTTCCGACACGCCTCATCACAGTTGACTATATGCACTTCGGTTATAATGCCTACATAATATAGGAGTCTAAATAACTGCGCGCGTAATGGTGGGATTACATTTGTCAGGCGTGTCGTGTCGTGATGTGCTCTGTCGTGATGGCTAGCGTTCACGTCTATATGTTGTGTTCTGACGATATTTTGAATCAAAACAGTCATCATAACACAGCACTGGCCTGAGTACACTTGTCTGATCTGTCATGACGCGGCCGCCCCCACCTTCAATCGCTCTGACCAAAATCGAGATAGCTTCCTGTGCGACACAACAGAACGCATCACGACAGATAGTGACACCTAATATAACCATACTAAATGTATGTAACCGATACCGTTCTGACGCATCACGACACGACACGACAGACAAATGTTTCCGCCTTAAGACCCGCGCACACAGAGAGCGGTTAGAGTTCTGCGTTCTAGTGACCGTTGACCGCTCAAGAGTTCCAACGCACACAAGCGGCGTTCAAATTCTCGCGTTCTAGTTTCGTTTGGGTCTTTGCACATGCAACATGTCACTAACATGCAACATGTCACTAAAAAATACTGACTTACTTTATCCTGCTTCCGCTTCCGGTCCTTTTATCGTTATGGTTCAGAGAACTGGACAAGGAAAACTTATTCATCCTTTAGATTTTGGAAAATTCTTATTTGACTCAAAAAATAATAACCTTGGTATTGTTAACGGTTCAATTAAACCGGAAGGACGATATAAATTATCTATCGAGTTTAATACTGCCGCTTCCGCAAATGGATTTGTAAAAAAAATTAACTCGCTCTCAAACCATAAATATAAATCGTTCATCCCGACATTTAACCTTACGAGAATGGGTCTTGTGCGAGGAATTCCAGCGGAGATCCCAGAGGCTGAAATTGTTGATGCTTTGAATAATTCCCACGGAACCTCGAAAGTATTAAAAGCACGCCGACTGAACTACAAGGATTCTACTGATGGAAACACGATCTGGAAACCTTCCCAATCTGTTGTTATTACATTTGAAGGACAATCCCTACCGTCTCGTGTGTTTATTTATTATACCTCGCTTCTCGTCGACGTTTATAAATTCCCAACTATTCAATGCTTAAATTACTGCCGATTTGGACATTCAAAACCCGTATGCCGCTCCCCTCCACGTTGTTACTTTTGCGGAGAAGGTCACCCATTTGATCAATGTCCGAAATCTTCCAATGACCCCATTTGCATTAACTGTTCGGGTGCACATACCGCGGTCAGTCTAGCCTGTCCGGAATTATCAAGACAGAGGAACATAAAACATAAAATGGCTACCGACAACATTTCGTACTTCCAGGCCTCAAAGTTATTCTCTCCTGCAAAAAAATCATTCGCAGAGATGACATCGTCCTCAGCTCCTTTCCAAACAACCACCTTTTTAAATTCAACGTCATCTTCTCACAGAGAAACCATTCTCAATCCAGTCAAACCCAACCCAAAATATACTCCTTACCTTGATAAAAAACAATTGAATAATATTTTGGCCAGCCCGAATGGGAATGCCAAATCCCAGACCCCCAATGGGTGTGCCATTAATGGTAATACTTCCCCTCCTACTCTCCCCGAAATAATGAATAATAATTCTTTTATACAAACCTTAATTACCCTTTTAATTTCTATCCTTACAAACAACAATACTGTTCCGTCCAACGCTGCCGATTACATTAAATCTTTATTATCTTGCCTCCCCAATGACTTCGAAACTGCACAAAATTCTTCAGTGGAACAGTAGAAGCCTCTTCGCTAACAAATCTGACCTAATTCAATTACTCGACGAACACGACGTTTCAGTAGCCGCCATTTCTGAAACGTGGTTAAAACCCTCCTTTCACTTAAAAATTCCAGGTTATTATTGTCTCAGACACGACAAACCGGATAGTAAAGGCGGCACGGCTCTGATAATCCATAATTCTATCCCGTTTAAACAAATTAATATTCATACTCCCTCCGACGATATCCAGATAATAGCAGCTGTCTTATCTGATATCACAATATTATCAATATATATTCCTCCCTCTACGACTTTTATTGAAAATGAATGGGCACCAATCTTAACCCAGATTTGTTCCCCTTATATGATCCTTGGAGATTTTAATGCACATTCCCCTTCTTGGGGTAGCAAACTGTAATTTGTAATTTATAAACTGTTATTTGTGAAATGTAAATGGATTATACTGTTTTTCACAATAAATCAATAAATAAATAAATAAATAAATAACAAATCATTCTGGCCGCAATCTTTTAGATTTTATTGATACCCATAACCTATGTTTTTTAAATGACGGATCTCCAACCAGATTCACCCCCCCCCCCCTCATCAACGGAAAAGTGCTGTTGATTTATCTCGTTGTTCGTATTCGTTAGCATCTAAATGCTCTTGGGACATCCTAAACGATCCCCTCTCTAGTGATCATTTCCCAATTATAATCCGATTCCACCATCAATCTAACACTTATCCCCCCCCCCTCCCCAGTTAAAGATAATCTCAAATTTAGAACAAAATATGCGAATTGGAGCACTTTCTCTTCTGAACTAGATAACCTTATTAATTTAACAAAATCGTCCCCGGGAGACATCAGAATGCAATGTGAGACGTTTCCCTCTATGGTTATAAATGCAGCAGAAAAATCCATCCCGAAACACAATGCGAACATTAAAATAAAACACTCTACTCCGTGGTGGGACGAGGAATGCACTCGCTCCGTCAACTCTCGTAAAAAAGCAATTTCCTCTTTTCGTAAGTGTATGTCACTAGAAAATTTTTTATCAGTTAAAAAGCCCAGGCAGAAACCAAACGAATTTTGAAAAATAAAAAACGCGCTAGATGGCGGAAGTTCTGTGAAAACCTGTCTCCGGAAACTTCCCAGTCTTCAGTTTGGTCTAGCTTAAAAAAATTCGGATCATCGTATTCGCCGCCGAGAATCAAACATATATCAGAAGAAATTCTTATAGGATTTGCGGATAAAATAGCCCCCTCATCAGTGGCCGGATGTGAAGAAATGCCTTCTATTAAGCCATATCCATCTCATTCTAACTGGCTAGATGCTCCTTTCTCCATTGATGAGATGAAACGAGTAATGAGAGCCCTTTCTGACTCTGCCCCAGGTCCCGATGGAATATTTAATAGTTTCATTAAATCATTTTCTGATATGGCGGTTGAATATTTCTTATCGCTTATTAATAATATGTTTGAAACAGGACTAATTCCGGATGATTGGAAAACTCAATAAATCATTCCCATTTTAAAACCTGGAAAAAATCCATCTGAAATTTCGTCTTATCGGCCTATTGCTCTTTCATCATGTTTGATGAAAGTAGCGGAGCGTTTGATCAAAAACAGATTAGAGTGGTTTGTTGAAAGTCAAGATATTATCTCACCAAATCAGTATGGTTTTCGGAAAAAGAAATCTACAATGGATAATTTAAGTTTGTTCACAACTGATATACGAGTTTCTCAATCCCTAAATTCTTATACATTGGCCACATTCCTTGACCTTTCATCAGCTTACGATGATGTTTTACTGAATGTTTTGAAAGAAAAGCTAATTAAAAAACAAATCCCCCCGAAATTGGTCCAATTCATTATTAATTTGCTCTCAGATAGGTCCATTATTATTGAGTCTTCCTCTAAATGCTTAAGGCGCAAACTATGGAGAGGTTTGATATTTATATAAGCGACCTAGACTTAGTAATTCCTTTTTCTATCAAGCGACTTTACTTTGCGGATGATATCCTTATATATTTGTTACATAAAAATATTATTCTTGCAGCTAAGGAAATGAATTTGGCTTTACAATATATTAAAAGCTGGTTGTCAATAAATGGGATGAATCTGGCGGCATCTAAAACAAGGGTCGTGGCTTTCACGCGCAAAAGAAAAATTCCCCAATTCTCAATCTCTTTTGATAATGTGCCTCTACAAACCGCTACTCAAATCAAATTCCTTGGTCTTCTTTTGAACCATAAACTTTCCTGGCTTCCACACATTCGGATAATTTCTACAAAGTGTGAAAAGGGACTTAATATGATGCGAGCAGTTTCCAGAGTATGGTGGGGATCTCATCCTACCACTCTTAAATTAATGTATAATTCCCTAGTTCGGAGCCTCTTGGATTATGGCTCATTCCTTTTTGACCCACTCCCTAAATATTTAGATAAGAAAATGGATAGAATTCAATCAAAAGCCCTCAGAATGATTATTGGAGCTATGAAGTCTTCTCCAATTAATGCGCTTCAGGTGGAATGTGGAGAGCCTCCATTATATTTCAGAAGGCAATTCCTTGCCAATAAATATATTTTCAAGGCTTTATCGTTATCACATCATCCTATTAAACAAAGTCTTAATCGGTTAAGTGTTAATTTGAATTCTAACAAAAGATTGAGAGAAAAACAATGTTTTCCTCTCCTAATTAAAAGTTTTCATCTCTATAATTCTCTATCATCTTCCCTCCAATATCTTCAAGAAGTTCCCAATCTCCCTATATACAATATTCCATTTAAGGCAATCACTTTTATGCCGAACACAATAACAGCAGTCTTTCAGAAGAATATTTTATCCTCCCCAAATAGATTTCAAAATGTGGATGATTGTTTTAAAAGCATTGTGGCTTCAAAATTCCCTGGATTTTCCATCCTTTACACTTATGGTTCCAAATTTGAAAATAAAAGATGTGGAGCATCGATATATAGTCCAGAATTCAACATCAATCTCACTTATAAATTACCGAAAGATGCTTCCATATTTACAGCTGAATGCTTTGCAATTGAACAAGCGCTAAATCAAATCCTGGTTCTCAACATTCATCGAGCCTTACTATGTACTGATTCGCTAAGTGCTCTAACTAAAATTAGGTCAAATATTCTATGTTATCCGGAAGACAATATTATATGTAAAATAAAATATCTTCTCAATTCTCTAAGTGAATCTGGGTTTGAGACGATATTGGCCTGGGTCCCTGTCCATCTGGGTATCGAGGGTAATGAGATGGCCGATTTTCTCGCCAAATCTGGTTCAGATTCCGGAACTATCCCACTAAATTTTAGAATTCCTATCTCCGATGTCTTCCCGATTCTTAAATCCAACATGACTCGTGCCTGGGAAGAAAATTGGGCAGTCTCCAAAATAAGAACTGGATCTTTCTATGCTGGAATTCAAAACCATATCCCTGCTAAGCCATGGTTTCACGGTAAAAAACTTTCAAAACGATTCATTTCATGTATTTCGAGAATGAGAATTGGTCACTGTTCAATTGCATCTCACTTGTCTAGAATTAGAGTTTTAGATGATCCGGTCTGCCAGTGCGGTGTGGAAGAGGAAACCCTCGACCACGTTTTCTTTAACTGTAAAAACCATTCATCTTTCAAGAACATATACCGCCGGCTTATTAAAATCACACACCAGTCCCCCCTTAACATTTCATACCTTTTATCTCTTAACAATTCTCGTGTTCATACAGCTTAATGTAAGTTTATTAACCTGAATGAATTCAATATTTAATTTGTTTTAGTGATCTGAATGAGTCCAATATTTAATTTGTTTTATTATTTTCCCAATAGATTAACTGAATTTTTTTATCCACTTTAACTATTACCGGCACAAAGCACTCTTTTCAGGGTGAATTGCCTAAAACCAAAAAAAAAAAAAAATCTTAGTTTGTATTATTTGGGTCAGTTCATATTGCGTGACGTTTACCTACAAATGTATGCTGAGGTAGGTATCGGAGAACTTATAAAAATATGATGTTGTTCCAAGAAGTTTTTTTGGTCTATTTTCGAAGTTATCGCTTACATTTTTTTATTGATTGTGTTGAACAAATTAAATTCCTTTATAGTGATTTATTTTTGGACAGCGTTACAGTGCAAATCATCAGGGCGGATGTGCAAATTGTGAAGAAGTGTGTGTTTATGTATGTAGAAGTGATTCAACATACTGAAATATTAGGTGAAGGAATTGAATTTCATTGGAAAATGGTAAAATATTTGGGCTGTCCGGATAATGCAAACAATCAGCTTTATTTTCAATGTGTGCTTATTTTATTTATTTTATATTACAAATAATATTACAAACATAGTAAAAAGATAATAAAAGTAATACATACGTATGAATAATTAAAACATTATCATAGTAATTTGTTCAAAGGAGTACAATTAGTTTACACATGTAAATTATAAAAATATAAAATTAAAAAACATATAAACCAACATACAAATTTTAAATTATACAAATAATATTATATTAAACAAAATATTGTTATTATATTATAATAACAAGAGTACAAAATAAAGAGTTAAATCGCAAAATGTAGTAAGTTTGTCATCATTATTGTTTTACCTCACAACTGTAATAATGTTGCCTTCTAGACACTCAACTGTTACAGAAAAAAATGTTTTAATTAATGTTTTTTTTTTTTTTTTTAAACTTAAGCTGAATCCTTTAAATACCAAGTTTCTGTAGGGGAAACACAAATAAACGCCAACATTTAAAAGACAATTCACCAATTGCTATTTCCGGCAACGACGTAATTGCGAAAAGTCATACTTCTGGGAGTTTATCTGGATTCAGACCTTTCATTGAAAAGTCAGGGAACGTTAGCACGGGGTTCTTCTACCTTAGACAACTTAAATCAGTTCGTAGGAACCTTTCAACAGGAGCAACTAAGCTTCTTGTGAACTCATACACAGAATGTCCGGGAGTAAAGAGCATTAACTTCGGGAGGTGATTCTACATGATGGTAGGAGTAAAAAAGATTAACAACTTTTTTTCGAAATTCCAATATTTTTTTTCCCATACAAAAAGATCTACCTACTAAAAATCTTTAGTGTGAGGTACGATCTTACTTTCCGGTAGCCTGCCGGGCACGATCGTGGTAACATTGTATGGTAGTGATTGGCCCGTATCCTAACAGCGGAAAATTCTGGCCGCGCACGCCGGTCTAATTTTATCTTTTTTCCACAAAACTATCCCTAAAAGTTGGAATTTGGAAAAAAGTTATTTTATCTTTTTTACTTATACTATTGTGTAGAATCACCTCCCAAAGTTAATGCACTTTACCCCCGGACAACCAGAATAGTATCACGTCTTGGTTACTGCAATGGCATCAATGCAAAACTTCCTAAATGTCAAATTGTTAAACTACAATCAGTTTTCAACGCCGCCGCACGACTAATCACTGGTTACCCAAGTTTTAACATATTTCGGAACTCCTCCAAAATCTTCACTGGTTGAAGTGTCCTGACAGGATCCAGTAAAAGTTATGTTGTATGGTGTTTAAAGCTATCAATGAAATGGCTCCACCCTATGTCTCTGAACTATGCATTCCGAAAAACATAGGTCAAAGGCAATCAACTCTTAGATCATCTGCAATTGGAAGGTTGAAAGAACCTAAGCGAAATCCGAATACTATGTTTGGTGATCGTGCATTCGCAGTATCCGGCCCTGAGGCTTGGAATAAACTTCCTATGAAATTGAGATGCATAACCAACCCAGTGGAATTTAGATCCAAACTGAAAACTTAATTTTTCACCTATTTATTTCCATAAATTCGTCATTCTTTTTAAACTTTGCAATTTTTTTTATATTTTTTTCTCTGTTTGTTTATAGTATAATAATAATTGTTGATGTTTATGAATACATATATTATTTTCTTTGCAATTCCCTGCAACCACTGGAATGGACATTGTCAGTGGTAACAATCTGTTTAATGTTGAGCGATGAATCATTTCAATGCGGTAAGGATCGACTATTAATTTCATTCATTTATTTAAGATATCTATCTATACCTTCCTCTAAACCCAGTTAGCTCATTAATATCATTTTTGCACCCGTGTTTTTAAATTGTAATATTATGTAAAAACTTCTTACTTCTTCTAGCGCTAATCATTGTAAATAATATTATGTTATTAAGTCACTAATTTTAGGTCAGAATTTATACGTCTAAGTCATAACTCACTAGCTATAAGTCTTAGATGTAGTAAATCTTAGTTGTAAGCCAGTAATATTAATTATTTTTAATATTTATTTGTACGGCGCCCGTATTTGTACGGTGATTTGTAAACAAAAACGGTGGTATATAAATTAGCCAATTATTATTATTATTATGATAATAATATTTTCATGATTTGTATAGCGCCGTTTTTTGAAAAATGACCTCAAGGACGCTGTATAGACTTATAATGTATTTCTACAACCCTACTTCCAACTACAAACTAGACAAACCATTATAACAACTTATGGGTAAAAATTGCATCCACCGGTTCGTCGATCACTGATATGAAACTATATGTAGGGCGTCAATAAATAAATAAATATGTACAATGATTTGACCAACTTTAGAGGAGACTGCATTATCCAGGACTGGGGACTCCAATCAGACATTGATAGAATTGTTGACTAGAGTAAACGGAATGAGATTGATTTCAATATACAGAAATGTTTCATTCTTTCTTTCACTATGAAAGATCTTGGTATTGTTTTTGATAGTAGGTTAACATTTCATGCTCATATCGTAATGACGTGTAGTATACTTCATTAAGAATGCTGGGTTTTGTCCTACGCACTGCAAGAAACTTCAGAGACACCCGGGTTCTCACAGTACTATACAATGCTTTGGTTAGGAGTAGGCTTGAGAGTGGATCGGTGGTTTGGAGCCCGCACCAAGTGAAGTATTCCCTCACATCGGAGAAGGTTCACAAGAAATTTCTGAGATTTCTCTCTACCTGGGGGAGAATGCCTTCTACCCGTGACTCTTCCCTACCAACTTTCTCTTGGGCAAGATCGGTTTGAACCTTCTACGGGTCATGGATGGTTCGAAAACTCGACTATCATGAAGAGCATTAGTTTCTATGTTCCCGATGGTTATCTCCGTCACCGACTGTTTAGATGTAATAAGAGTGGTAATGTCCTACCCTGGTGGGAACTAGGCTCAGATACCTGGGGAGACACATTGTAGATCCAGAAGACTTAGCCACATATCCAAGGACAACTCTGGTGAACTTTATTAAAGGGACAGGGTTATTGTTAAAGGTTTAAGGTAAAATAGGAGATAGTAGAAAAGTAGGCCACACCAACACATGTAATATATTACCTTTCTCGCGCGAGATGTCTACATGGGATTGTACGGCGAGCGATGTGATTATATAGGACACTCCTAAATAACACATTGAAAGTACGGCGTCGCGTGAGGCTTCCTTGATTAATGGGGCTTCCTGCATTTACCCTTCCTAAATATCCCTATTATCTTCCTCTCCAATCCTATGTAATTAAAAAGTACTGGCTTTTGCCGTGACCGCACGGCTTTTATGACAGTATTCAAAGTACAAACATTGTAACAATCAAAGATATTCAAATACAAAAGAGATATGCTGTGATGTCCGCGCGACTGTCAGCGGACTACTACCTAATCGGAATAGTTTGCGTACGATAATAATTTGTTCATTTCTTTGACTTTTTGAAGGTGTGCAGTAGTATTGGTTAACAATATAGTTTGAATACGGAAAGAATTCGTTCATTTAGTTTAACGTTCGTTTAGTTTATTCGTTAATTATTCATTCATTTATTTTATTTGTTAATTGGTAAACAATATCGGCGACACCCGGAAAATTCCTTAGATATCTTACCTAGTAAAAATTGCGGATAGCACATCTCCTATATTTCAATATCTTTGGTAACATTGTTATCGTGATTATTTTTTAAGTTATTATTTAGCAAGGAATCCTCAATTTAACTCACACCATATCACTTAATAGTTTTAAATATGCTTCTTCTGAACACTCGGCGCACGAACACATTCTTTCATTACAAACTGGAATTCTAGAGGTATTTACTGTTTTTCCTGAGTTTTCGCATTTACGCCACGGAACTAATACGTTGCCATCAAATTTGTTTTTCACCACAAAGTTATTACTGGGACTGGAAATTTCCGATTTAACATAAGATGTTTCCTCGACCGAAGAAAAACAAAATTTGGAACGCCATAATTTAATAGTGTTTCTATCCCCGAAAACAAAAATGTAACTCAGAATTAAGCCCTGAAGTGAAATAGTTATACAAAACAGATAGGCCATGAGTACGTATTTTGATAAAAGCCCGAATATCCATATTAGCCCGAATTGGTAGAAAAGAAACGTGAACCTTTTGATGTCCCCAACGAAATTTTTCTCTCGTGTGATCGCAGCTTGTACACCGCGTGCAGTATCATAAATAGAATAAAGAATACAAATTAAAAATACAGTGTTAAAAATGATAAATATAAAGATAGGTAAAACAACTGTAAGCCAAAAACCATATCCACTGGGGTAGCAAAAGTTATTTGTTAAACTGTTTGAATAGCTGTCAGAATCAAAACCCAGAAGAGGAATCATTGGTATCAAAGGAAACAACCACCCAAAAGCTAGAGCAAGAAACAGTATGGATTTATCGGAATACGCCATGGATTTGAAAATGTTAGCTGTCATTTGGTAGTAGAAAAAAGCTATCACAAACATCCAAGAAAATGTTGAAAGAACTGAGTAATGTAAAATAATTCCGGAGACAAAGCATGTGCTTGTGTATGAGTTTTGATCATTTAAATCACGTGCAGAAACAAACAAGAAATTGAAAATCATGATTCCTATTGAAGCGACTAAATTCATCCAGAGCTTGTGAACTAACACATTTCTCCAGGACTTAAATATACTTCCTGTGAGAACAACAATAAACAAGCTGACGATGGACAAAATGCAGCCATAAAAAGAAATGTGCGTCAACATTCGAAAGTGAAAATCACTCAGTTTATGATCATGGTTATCCTGATTGTGGTCACCATGAATAGTTATAAGCTGAGCAAAATGCGTGAGATGATAACATCTGCAGGTTTCCCATCCTTCGAGGTCGAATTCTCCTAAAAACTTGCAGCCTTCAGTAGACCAATGGCCTGTCGGTCCCAAACCAAAATCCCAAAATACGCACTCCTTGTTTTCGTTTTCGCTTCCTATCTTACTGACGTTAGTCTTAAAATGTAAATCTACGTATTCATTTTTTCCAAGTTTCGAAATATTTCCCATTTGTACACTGATGATTTTACTGTTGACTTTTTTCAGATCGTCGCCAACTTGTTGTTTCGTGTTTAAAAATGCTTTGTCGTTCTGGTAGACTATAAATGAGAGCTGCGCACCGCCAGCTGGTTGGTTGCTTAGAATTGATGACATATTTACCAAGATAATACCCTGTTCAGAATAATCCGCAGGTGAATCTGAAAAAAATAACAGTTTTAAAAAAATCTAATCCACGTGTTTAATAAATCCCTAATCACAAGTGACGTCTCTTTGCAGTGATTACCCCAAGAATAAAAAATCACAACTTGATGCCGAAAATTTTGTTATTTTTCGACCTGTGACAAATTTGCCTTATGCAGCAAAAATATTGTATAAACTGCTTCTTCTCAAACTACCTATCAGTATTCTCACCCGACTAACTCTTACAGAATAACAGAATACTATCGAAATACAGACATTTATCATAATATAAGTTTTCTAAATGAGTTACTGTTAACATCAGAACACAAAAAATACATTTATGACAACATCAACAAAAATCATAATTACCTGAAGTCAAGAATTCGAAGGAGGAGCCCAAGTTTTCGTCTAGATCAGAAGTGATTTTTATTCCAACAATAGATTTTTGTTCGGAATTATCTGCAATGGCAATGGCAATGTTCACGTCTGGTTTCTGAATTGTTATTATTTGACTTTGGTTCTTTGGCAGAATCACTTTAGTAACTAAGGTTTCCAAATTTTGTAGGACTTCCGAAGGAATTGTATCATTTTCTCCTAATTTTAGAATACTGTCTACCATGGTTGCAGCATTTTCGAGACTAGTGATACTTACAGGAAGGTCCATCATAGCATTCATAGTCTGCATCACATATTGGATCTGCTCAGCGGGATTCTATGGAAAAAAAAACAAATCATCAAATCTATGTTAGGAGAAAGTAACACAGAAAATTTTCGTACCAACAAAATTATTTAGGAAACAAACAAACCTGTAGGTAAATCATAACCTAACAAAATAACGAACATCTTCCAATAACTATGGACTTCCGCGGGGATCCATACTAGGACCACTACTGTTCCAAATATATAATATCAATGATATTTCTCAATTATATTTAAACGGTGAATTTTTTTTTTCACGCAGATGATAACGCAATTTTCTACAATTTTTTAATGGGGTAAAGATTTAAACGTCTTACTAGAAAATGCACAAAGTGACACAGAAAAAATTTACAGTAAGCCCCAATCAAATATCCTAATGAATGAATATCCAATGAATGTTAAAAACACAGAAAACACGATTTAAACCTGAACCCGTTAAATAATTCTTCTTCATGTACGCTTAAAAATTTAAAAAAGTTCTTTTTTTGCAAATCCTAAAACAGGGAAAATATCTAGGGCTGTACATTGATAAGCATTTAACATTTAAACAGCATATATAAGATATAAAAGATAAAATCTCCCCTCCAAACAGGCTAAAAAGTGAAAACATAATTTATTTTTTTTTAAGAAAAAAAATTAACCAAAAAACGCTCACCCCCTGTACCACACATAAATACATAATTTACAGTAAAATTGAAATTAAAACACTTTTTAACTTATTTCCACTTATTTATTTCACCAGTACCGGTTTCATCCTATTATGGACATCTTCAGGCTGGCAATCGACATTCTTTTGTTACAGAATTTATACAAAATTAGGTAGGTAGGTACACAATTTTAAAGTAGGTACATATGTTTGACTTTAACATTGTGTACCTACCTACCTAGTTTTGTATAAATTCTGTAACAAAAGAATGTCAATTGCCAGCCTGAAGATGTCCATAATAGGATGAAACCGGTACTGGTGAAATAAATAAGTGGAAATAAGTTAAAAAGTGTTTTAATTTCAATTTTAATACAATATAATTCCACCACGTATAACAAAACAATAAATAAACACATAATTTACACATCAGCTTACGGTTTCAAATACAAATATATGTATATTTATATTTTTTTTTATAAAACTAAAAAACTTACATTTTCTCCTAGTTGTGTAGCAGATTCTTCGGTAGGCAGATCATCTCTCGATAAAAAGGCAAAATGCGACAGCATATTACATCTGCAGAAAGCCAATCCTCCTACGAGTACATCGAGTTCCTGGAGGTGCCGGCATCCTTTACTTTTCCAATATAATCCATTTGTTGTCAAATTAAACTCCCCATGTGCACATACATTCCCATTACTATTTTGATTCAGTCTCATTTTAATGTCAATGTGTTCGTTTTCACCAAAATGAGATATGTCTCCTAGCCTTACGCTGACAATTTGTTTAATTGGCTTAAATGCTTCCTCATTTTGATATACCACGAAAGAAAGTCGTGAATTCGGATGTGCACTCACCATAGAAGATGCATTGACCAAAACGCTAATGTTTTCGAAATCTTCAAATGTTGATACTGAAAGAAAAACTTAAATTTTATTTAACTTATTGGCCTCTAATTGGTATGTGCCCACCCACAAAGAGATCTCAAAATATATTACACTAGAACCATAGATGAAGATATCAAAAGCAAAAATAAACGGGTTACATTATTAAGCTGTTTGGTACCAGCGCAAATAAACTTTTTCATAAAAAAAGTAATATCTAATAATTAAGATGTTTATAAATACTAACCCGTGGTTAAAAGATCCACAGAATAGTCATCTGCCGTCGATTCGACTCTGATTCCAATGACGGGAGTATCAGAATTATCATTGTCTACGATCACAATGGCCAAATTGGGGTGTACAATTTTTACTTGGCTGTTATTTGCTGGTAATTTTACTCTGCTGGCTAAGATTTCAACACTTTGGAAGATCTTATAAGGTATCATAATATTGTCATCCTTTTCAAGAAGGTTGCTGATCACCCTGGCGATGCTTTCGAGACTCGCTGTATTCACAATGGTATTTTTGAGCAAGTCATCAAGGGTTTGTATCAAAAAATTTAGCTGCTCTTCGGAGGTCTGTCGGAAAGGATTTTTAAAACATTTATTTATTAAAGAATCTTAGAAACCTAAAGCCATCTTCTTCCCCTTGTCCTATTTTTGTATATATTTCTAGCCAATATAGAAGTATCAACTCGATACATTAGGTACTAGAAACTATTTCAATGTCACAGTTCACAAAAAAATTATTAAGCAAACTCGCCCACAGCTCGTTACATAGATTAGCAAATGAATATATAAATGAAAACATTTAATACATTCGGTATTAAAAACACACCTAAATATTTTTTTCGTGTCAAAATTTATTTGCGATAATTTTAGCTTAACTCTTTTTTATCTAATTGAAAACCATTATAATGTAAGTCTTTATTGTGAGCAACCATTACTAACTCTTGAATAAAAAATTGTAACCATTTCATGAACCAAAGTGTATCTATACAACGTATATTATACGAGTATATACTTTAACCAAAGTATATACTCGTATAATATACGTTGTATAGATACAATAAAATTAAAATAAATATCTTGTTAATGTAAGGATATTTAAATCGCTAGCCAGTTGGCTTGCCCTTTGACTGAACTCAAGATTTATTTATGTGCAATCTAAAACCAACCCACATCGAACAATAAATTACAATGTACTTACTAACTTTGCGATGTTTTCTTCACAATAGTCTAAGTTGGAGATTTTCCAAACGGCTCCAAAAATGTAGTCACCTTCACATTTGTACTTTCGGCAGAGGTCTGTTCTTATTATTACATCGTGACCTACGCATTTTCATGAAAAATATAAAATTTTAGACTGACATATTGTACAAAGAATATGAAATATTTGACATCCATTAATTATTATTTATTCCACGAACAAAAACAATAATTTCCAAAATAACGAAAAGAGAATAAGCAAAAGAACTGATAACATATTTTATTGGTAGTAGTATGTTGTACTGATTTTTTTAAAAATCTCAGTGAAATATGAAACAGAAAAGACACGGAAAATAAAAAAAAAAGGTAACGGTCGTAACTGGGTTCTCGATCTTACCGGGACAATCACTCCATCATCAATGTGTTCACGCTATTCGCAAACTGCTGAGGACATAACTTGTAGAAATTTTGGAAAATACCGAATGTTTTCGAAGAAATAAGCCATTAAAACGTTGTTACATACGACCGGCGAAAAGCCTGTGATATCACGGTATATGCGTTGCAGAACTGCAGCACTCACTGCCAGTCGAATTATGAATTGTACTGCGTGTAACGTCACGAGACACAATTGCATACATTTTTACAAATTATTATAAGCAATAATTGTCAGCCTGAAACACCCATTTACATTGAAAAATCTTCCGAGAAAAGATGCTTGCCGCCAACGGGACTTGAACCCGTGTCCTCCTGATAGCCGGTCGGATGCTCTGACCACTGAGCTATGGCGGCTTATCTAATACCCGCCAAATTGCTTACTGATTTACTGAAAATTATTGCTTATAATAATTGTTACCCTTTGTGCTATGCATAAAAATCTTGTCTTAAACATTAGTTTATAAATTAAAAATAATAATTAATTTTTACAAATGTTCACGGTGAAAGCTCATAACTTTATAATTTTTGAAGATGTCTTTTGTACTATTTCAAAGTTCTACCTGAATGAATTTGCAATCTGTGTAGGTAGTGTCTCGAATAAACCTATCCATTTTTTTATTATATGGGATTCATTGTCCTGTAACAGGGAATACTAAATTATTTTAAAAACTTATTAACAATAGATTATTGCAAAACAACAGCAATTTACTATCGGTCCTCGCACATTATTTAATCTTTTTCGAAACTTACTATTTATGTAAATATCACTTCAATGTTATTATGAGCAAAATAATTAAAATTATGGTTTGATACAAATATATAATATATTTCTTTTGTTCCAAATTCATTTCTTTTACTGTTTTTCTTGTGTACTGTTTTTCTTGTATACAAAAATAACAAAACGGTTTTTAGATTTAGGCAGGACGGAGTCAGAAATATTATTTAAAAATGCTATCTGAAAATTATGTATTACGCGCGCCTTTTATATTTCTTTTATTTCCTAAAAAAAAATCTTTTTCTTTTACTGTATTTCTTATATACCCACTTCAAATACATATTTTCTTGTTTATTCGATGCTTAATTATTGATTCCAAAACCTAATACTCAATTGTATCATATGTTGTAATTATTTAAATAAAATTTGTGAATCTTAACTTTATTTAATACTAATTCATCATGTACCTACCCACCTAATATGAACGAAACCTCAATTTGTCAATTTGACTGTCCTAGAAACGGAGACCTTCTTAGTTGGACAGTCAAAGCTTCCTTAAACTGTAAATGTATTTTTAAAACAAATAAATAAATAAAATAAATAAAAAAAACAAAGACGCTGAAATATTTATTTTTCTATAAATTCTTGGTTTTTTTCTGTTTTACTTAACTACAATATTGCATACGTGCCTGTAACTAAAAATTTACTGTAAAAAAATTAGGAAAATTGGGAAAATAAAAACTTACATCATCTGTCTAAATCGTTTTTTTTAATTATCTACTTAGTTTATTATGGGGTGCCTACCAAAAAATATGTTAAATTTTTTTATTACAAAAACTCTCTTTTTATTTTTATTTTAAAAACTTTCTTTTAACAGGTTCTGGGTTCGAGTACCAGTTGCGACCATTATCTTTTTTTATTTTTCAGTGACTTGTTCTCTTTCATATTTTCGTTTAGATTATTATTGTTATCTTATTCTTCAATGAAAAACATATTACCTATTTTAGTCTCCGGGACGAAATGAATATCCTCGCAGAACAGCAGCTTCCTTGTGAATATGACATCCGCCTTTAGAAAGTAATCTAACAAAATTTCAGCACCCTCAGAGACGTGCAACAAAATTTTATCATGGAAATCCAATTTCTCCGAAATCTTAACATTAGCTAATACTTCACTGTTGGCTAACGTTATTATTGTATCCGGATCTTTTGGGCATTTGCCGTTAGGACAAAGTTTTCGTTTCAAATCATCTGAATTTTGACCATGAACATCCAGCAAATATCTTAGAAGTTCAACATCTTTTATCATAATCACGGATGTGTTTGGATATAATTGTTTAGTTTTCACAAATACAACCTTTTCTGAATCGATCGAATAATAATCCCTTTTGTTTGTACAAAGGCACCAATAGTTTCCATTTTGTTTTGCTGCTACTCCGAACTCTTGGGTATTATTAATTGCTTTGATTTCCACCCTTTTTCTCTCTGTCATTGTTAAGGATTCGTGGAAACACCAAACTTCGCCCAATATTGGTATTGGTTTGGTGATATTAAAAATTATCAAATCATTGCTAAAAACAAAAAGACGGCAATGTTTTAGTTCAAAGTTCGTAATAGACGTAATTTCAAGAGTCATATAATACGTTTCCTAAAAAAACTTTTATTTAAAAAAAAAATACATTCTACCTTGAATTATATGACAATATTATGTACCTATTTCATTCTACTGTCTTGCGAGATTCGTTTGTATAATGTTGTTGAATGTGACTATATAGATATATATACAAATAATCTCGCAAATTTTAAAAAGCAAATTAGCCATCTGCTAACACGTCACGGGGAAAAGTGTTGTTATCAGGAATGTTGTGAATATCTATATTTTCATATTTGTAAAAAGCATTAACTTTTTGGCTCGCCATAATTTACAATAAAAAACGCATATAAATTTGTTGTAGACCACTTTTATTTTATACACACTCTACCGGTTTCGGAAGCACCCTTCCTTGGTCGGGAGAATATTATATCTAAACTATGATACAGAATGTTGACAGATATATAAATTTTAGGTGTTTGAGTGGGAGGTAGGCAAAGGGGTGGGGGTAATTGCAGGATTTCCGGAAAGAACAGAGCGGTTAATTGGAAAAATATTTAGAATGGGACTGAAAGATAAATTAATTTGGTTATTCAAAACACTAGCATTATTACTTAGGGATTTTCTGATTTCTAGTGCTTATAAATTATCTAATTTTTTTCTTTTATTATTAATTTAACCCGTGTCCTATAAATAATAAAATAAATAACAAATGGTAATATTTTTATAGTCTGAGGATGCTAAATTCTTTTAATCTCATTTCCTAAAACTGTGTATTTTCTTATTTTTCAGAAACATTTTTTTGAATATTACAAGAATTTGAAATAGCTACATCAATGATATAAGTTTTTTTTTTTAATTTTGTCATGTAAAACTATATCAAGTCTATTATGAATAATTGTTCTGTCTGTTAGTACAGTTTTATCATAATATATTTTATAAAATTCATTTTCTAAAAATGAATTTGGTTCATATTCATATGGTACTACATTACGGCAATCAATCAAGTTATGTTTAATTACCAAACTTTGGTGAATTATTTTTAAAACCTGATTGTGCCTAAATGTATACCCGGGCGGCGCTGATATAGAACATCCCGATATAATATGTTCTATTGTTTCCGGAAAAGCCAAAAAATGTCTACATAAATCATCAATTTGATTTATATCTTTGATTATATGGTTCTTATAGTTTTTAGTATTAATGACTCTATCTTGAATGGCAAGCATAAATCCTTCTATTTCTGCGCTCAACTCTCTAATACCCAACCATTTGTTTGACGAAAGTTTGTCAACATACGTTTGGTTGAGATAATTGAAGTGTTTTGCGTGAATAATTTTATTTGACCAGGAATCTAATAATTCCTGGTTAGTATTTATAAGAATGTTGGCATTCTCGTCATATAAATTTAAAAGTGTAATGTTTCTATTTGCCTTGCAAATTATTTTGTGCATTTCTGAGCTATTAGCTTTCCTATGGAAAAAAATTTCTAAGTATTTCTACCTGATTGTGTTTCAAAGATGTTATTTTGACTACGCCTCTACCTCCTAAATTTGTAGGCAAATTAATTCGTTCTATAGCTGAATTTGGATGATGGCAATTAAACTTTGTTAACGTAGTTCTAATTAATCGTTCTAAACTATCTAAATCTATATTGGACCATTTAATTATGCCAAATGAGTACGTTAGTGGAGGTATTGCCCAAGTATTTATTGCTTTTACTAAATTTTTAGCAGATAGATTGCATTTTAAAATTTTTCTGATCCTAGTTTGAAATTTAATCCTAATATCATTTTTAATACTAGTGTGATCTAATCTATTCGATTGCGGGTATCCTAAATATTTATAAACCTCATCCCCTTTCATACTTTTAATTTTGAAATTTCTAAATATACCCTCGTATCCATCTACAATTTTGCCTTTCTCTATATGGATCATTTTACATTTATCTAAATCAAAAGTCATTTTAATATCATCTGAAAAAATTTTAACTACCTTAATCATTTTCTCTAAATTTGATTCAGAATTTTAAAATAATTTTATATCATCCATATATAATAGATGTGAAACTATAATACTCTCTCTTGTATTACCCTTAATTTTTATTCCAAACTTGCTTTCGATTAACATATTAGAAAGGGGATTCAATGCTTAGCAAAACCAAAGAGGGCTCAATGAGTCTCCTTGAAAAATCCCACTTTTTATTGAAATGCCCGCTACTACTATTTTCTTACCTTTTAAATTAACTAGTAAATCTGTATTGCAAAAGGACATAATATTTTTCAAAAAGCTAATTATAATTGGGTTAACTTTATACATTTTTAATATTTTGATTAGCCACGAGTGCGGGACACTATCAACAGCTTTTTGATAATCTATATAACATGTATGTAAATTACGCTTTTGATTTTGAATTTGTTTTAAATTTACAGAATCAATAACTAATTGTTCTTTACATCCCATTTGTTTTGTGCGACAACCTTTTTGTTGTTCAGATAAAATATTTTTTTCATTCAAATGAGTATATATTAAATATGTCAAGCAAGAGGTTAAAATTTTGTATATTGTCGGTAGACATGTAATGGGACTATATTGAGAGGGATAGAGGGATTATTAATATGTTCGCTTTTAGGCAACATATAAGTAATGCCCTTAGTTAGAAAATTAAGAAAATTTTGAGGTTGTCTGACAAGTTTTGAAAGATTCTTTGCAAAAAGAGGATGTAAAATAGTTAGACGTTTATACCAAAACTTATGTATCCAATCGCAACCCGTGTCTTTCCAATTATGAGTATTTTTGTATAATTTTGGCCAACAATTCAACCGATATATCAGAAAAACTCATTTAGTCAATGTCTGAAAAATTGAGTTCTTCATTTTCTATCCAGGGACCTGCCTCATTATGTTTTATATCTTTACTCCAAATGTTTGTCCAAAAATCGCGCATATCATATATTCATATCATATCATATCATATCGCACATCATCTCTTTATTTACGCACCAGATTTAAATGTCCGGGTTTAATTTTCCCCACAGAAAACCTTAACCCTTTCACACACTTCCCAAATGATCATCTGGTCAATCCACGTTATGCAATTGCACTATATAAGTATTATAAATACAAGAACAATATGTCAACCTACCAGAGATCAAATGGGAAAATAATTCACCGACTCCAGATATTTTCAGATCAGAGGGTTCGGCTCTGTGGAATTCCTAATTGAACCTATAAATCCTACTGATCCCTCAATATAAATATTTAAAAAATCTTTTGTAATCCTACATGGATGTAAAATGACTGATTTTTGCATTTTTATATATAAATTCTTTGACAAATCTAATATGCCTAAATTTTGAATGAGAGACCTAGGTATAATGCCAGTAGCCGAAATAACGAATGGTAATATTTTTATAGTCTGGGAATGCCAAATTCTTTTAATCTCATTTCCTAAATCTGTGTATTTTCTTATTTTTTCAGAAACAGTTTTTTGAATATTACAAGCATTTGGAATAGCTACATCAATGATATAAGTTATTTTTTTTTAATTTTGTCATGTAAAACTATATCAGGTCTATTATGACTAATTATTGTTCTGTCTGTTAGTACAGTTTTATCATAATATATTTTATAAAATTCATTTTCTAATAATTATTTGGTTCATGTTCATAATATGGTACTATATTACGGCAGTCAATTAAGTTATGTTTAATTACCAAACTTTGGTGAATTATTTTTAAATTCTGATTGTGCCTAAATGTATACTCGGACGGCGCTAATATAGAACATCCCGATATAATATGTTCTATAGTTTCCGGAAAAGCCAAACATTTTCTACATAAATCATCAATTTGATTTATATCTTTGATTATATGCTTCCGATAATTTTTAGTACTAATGACTCTATCTTGAATGGCAAGCATAAATCCTTCTTTTTCTGCGCTCAACTCTCCAATACTTAACCATATATTTGACGAAAGTTTGTCAACATACGTTTGGTTGAGATAATTGAAGTGTTTTGCATGAATAATTTTATTTGACCAGGAATCTAATAATTCCTGGTTAGTATTTATAAGTTTTTTTTAACGCACCAGATTTAAATGTCCGGGTTTAATTTTCCCCACAGGAAAAACTAAACCCTTTCACACACTTTCCAAATGACCATCTGGTCAACCCACGCTATGCAATTGCACTATATAAGTATTATAAATATAAAACAATACAAGAACAACATTTCAACCTACCAGAGACCAAATGGGAAAATAATTCACCGACTCCAGATATTTTCATATCAGAGGGTTCGGCTCTGTGGAATTCCTAATCGAACATATAAACCCTACTGATCCCTCAATATAAATATTTAAAAAATCTTTTGTAATCCTACACGTATTTAAAATGACTGATTTTTGCATTTTTATATATAAATTCTTTGACAAATCTAATATGCCTAAATGTTGAATTTGAGACCTAGGTACAATGCCACTAGCCGAAATAACAAATGGTAATATTTTTATTGTCTGAGAATGCCAAATTCTTTTAATCTCATTTCCTAAATCTGTGTATTTTCTTATTTTTTCAGAAACAGTTTTTTGAATATTACAAGAATTTGGAATAGCTACATCAATGATATAAGTTTTTTTATTTTTTATTTTGTCATGTAAAACTATATCAGGTCTATTATGACTAATTGTTCTGTCTGTTAGTATAGTTTTATCATAATATATTTTATAAAATTCATTTTCTAAAAATTAATTTGGTTCATATTCATAATATGGTACTACATTACGGCAGTCAATCAAGTTATGTTTAATTACCAAACTTTGGTGAATTATTTTAAAAAGCTGATTGTGCCTAAATATATACTCGAACGGTGCTAATATAGAACATCCCGATATTATATGTTCTATAGTTTCCGGAAAAGCCAAACATTTTCTACATAAATCATCAATTTGATTTATATCTTTGATTATTTGCTTCCTATAATTTTTAGTATTAATGACTCTATCTTGAATGGCAAGCATAAATCCTTCTATTTGTGCGCTCAACTCTCCAATACTTAACCATTTGTTTGACGAAAGTTTGTCAACATACATTTGGTTGAGATAATTGAAGTGTTGCAAAAGGACATAATGAAATGAACATAATGAAATGAACAATGAAAGTACATAATATTTTTCAAAAAGCTAATTATAATTGGGTTAACTTTATATATTTTTAATATTTTTATTAGCCACGAGTGCGGGACACTATCAACAGCTTTTTGATAATCTATATAACATGTATGTAAATTACGCTTTTGATTTTGAATTTGTTTTAAAATTTCAGAATCAATAACTAATTGTTCTTTACATCCCATTTGTTTTCTGCGACAACCTTTTTGTTGTTCAGATAAAATATTTTTTTCATCCAAATGAGTATATATTAAATCTGTCAAGCAAGAGGTTAAAATTTTGTATTCTGTCGGTAGACATGTAATGGTCTATATTGAGAGGGATTATTAATATTTTCGCTTTTAGGTAACGTATAAGTAATGCCCTTAGTTAGAAAATTAGGAAAATTTTGAGGTAGTTTGACAAGTTTTGAAAGATTTTTTGCAAACAGAGGATGTAAAGTAGTTAGACGTTTGTACCAAAAATTATGTATCCAATCACAACCCGTGGCTTTCCAATTATGAGTATTTTTTATAATTTTGGCTATTTATTTTATTTATTTATTTATTTATTGCTTCTTCACAATCTATATACATATATTTTTGCATGTAATTATTAACCCCACTAGGGTTCGCCTGTATCGGGGTTAATAATTTCACAATTTAATAAAAATAACACACGCAAATATCGGTCATGCAAAACAGTTAAGTAACAGCAAAATAATAAAATTTAAAAATAAAATGATAAACAGAGAAAATAATAAGTGATAAAAATATATGAATTAATAACAACGTGTTAAGAGATCAGACAAAATGTTCTCATTCATTATATCATTAGTTCATACCATTTTCAACAACAGATAAAATTTAAAAAAATATATGTCCTTAGGTTTTTTTTTTTTAAGTATGTGTAAAAAATAAAAAATGAAACAAAACAATGATTTATAAGCGGTTACATTAGAGCGAATCTTTCTTATGCAATATTAAAGTGACTATCAAATAATTATGAAATAAATATGAAAGAAACCGTTTTGATCACAACATTATAGTTTTCATTGCATTTAAGTGACCGTTTTCATTAAAATATGATTGTATTTTATAGTGTAAGTGACACCTTAGAAATGCCATCCGTGTGATCTTTTAGTTTTGACAAAGTTATGGGATACGATAACCCATATATATTTATTTATTTATTGTTTCTTTACCTTTTTAATTTAGGTGTTATTGTTTAAATTGTTTAAATTTAGTCTATTATTATTATAATTAATAATAATAATAATATATAATAATTTTTCAGAGTTTGCTAATCACCTAATGTCAACAGATCACGCTTTTAACAAGGACACAGGGGTTAAAATTCTTCACCGTAATAATAATAGAAAAAAATTAGATAATTTAGAAGCACTAGAAATCAGAAAATCCCTAAATAATAATGCTAATTGATTTAAATATTTAAATCCCTAAATAATAATAGCATTCTAAATATTTTTCCAATTAACCGCTCTGTTCTTTCCGGAAATCCCGCAATTACCCCCACCCCTTTGCCTACCTCCCACTCAAACACCTAAAATTTGTATATCTGTCAACATTCTGTATCATAGTTTAGTTATAATATTCTCCTGACGAAGGAAGGGTGCTTCCGAAACCGGCAGAGTGTGTATAAAATAAAAGTGGTCTACAACAAATTTATATGTGTTTTTTATTGTTCTATATTTTCATTGTCTTTCTGTTGTTATCTCTTATCATAGTGCATTATGCTTTATTTCTCTTTGTATTTTTTATTCCTCTTTGTTGTTTAGCATCTTTACCTTATTCTTCTTCTTTTTCTTCTTATGCCCTGTCCGTTCAACGGACGTTGGCTATCATGTTGGCTATGCGGACTTTGTTTACTGCGGCCCGGAACAGCTCCACGGTAGACTGGCCAAACCACCGTCTCAGGTTTTTCAGCCATGAGGTTCTCCTTCTTCCAGGGCCCCGTCTTCCGGCAATCTTTCCCTGCATTATGAGATGAAAGATCTCATACTTCTCTGGATGTCTCATCACATGTCCACGATTTTTCACTTTTCTTTATTCATCCGAACCATAACATCGTCTTTTGTAACCCTGTCCATCCAGCTTATTTTGAGTATTCTTCTGTAGATCCACATCTCGAATGCCTCAAGTCGCCTAATTAGTTCTTCAGTACCTATTTAATAATTCCACTACCTGGTTAATCTATCTCTACCTAGTGATCTCTACCCAGTGATAGATTAACCATAAACAATGCAGCCTATGAACGTTTTTAACTGGAACTGTTAAGTTTTTGTTGGTTTTAAGAATTACAAATAATTTTTGGTATTTTTATGTGGACCTCACTATTTTTTTGTGGAGACGGTTTACATATATATAGTTCCCGTGAGCACGTTGGCCGTAGGCCCATTGTGCTATCTCCCATTTTACCTCTTTCCTTTGACGGTAATCCAGTCCCTTTTAAAAAGTTCACCAGGATTGTCATTGGAAATGAAGCTACATCCTCTGGTTCGACAATGTATATTCCCAGGTCACATTTCGCCTCTGCATTCCTCCTTGGCTCCCTGAAGGCCCCACGAGGTAATAGGGCTTCATCTCTCCTCTCCACTCCTTAGTTTCCCGAAAGCTCCACGCCGAAAAGTCCACCTCCCCTTAGTTCCCTAAAGGCCCCACAAGGGAAAAGTCCACTCCACCTTGGTTCCCCGGGGACCCCAGGAGGGAAAAGGACTTCATCTCTCCTCTTCACTCCTCCGTGGTTCCCTTAAGGCCCCACAGGGGAAGAGTTCACGGAAATTTTTATGCCTCATTTCTCCTCTTCACTCCTACATGGTTCCCTGGTTGAAGGCCCCGCCCCACATGGGAAGAGGACATCTTCTCTCCACTTCACTCCTCCTTGGTTCCTCAAAGGCCCCGCGCTGGAAGAGTACCCTTCCCCTTGGTTCCCTGAAGGCCCCACAAGGGAAGAGTTCATGGAGGTGGCCTCAGCTCTCCTCTCCACGGCCTCTCTTCTTGGTTCCTCCTACGGGCCCCAGGAAGGAAGGCCACGGAGGTGGCCTCAGCACTCCTAGGTTCCCAAAAGGCCCCTAGTTTTCGAATGGTTCAATTTTTTGTCCCACGAGTTACCAGAGCCCCGAATGCTGGAGTAAGATATAAATACTCCGAGATGCGACCTTGTTCCTCGGAGGCACCGTTCGTGACACTGTTCCCCAGTACATTTTACCTGAGCACGGTTGCTCACACCTTGGCTTGGGATGGCTATTGCAGGTTTGTGTTTCCACTCCCTGAGCGATAGGTTCGCCACACCCCCTATGTTTAGTAGACCTCACTATGTATTTTACATATTCTGTGGTAAAAATAATATTACAATATTATTTTTAACACTATTGTTTTACGGTGATTTGAACTTGTAATAATATAAAAACAAACAAAAAGTAGATTTTAGTGTGTTGTTTCTGTTATATGTGTTGGGTTTATGATTAGTGCATATGTTATTTTTTATTTTCTAGTTTTTTTTTATATATATAAATTATCGTCCTGTTAACTCGATCCAATTTCATGTGTTTTTGAAAGATAGAATGTTTATTTTGTATTTTAATTACGACTGGTGAGTTAGTGAGTGCGAATGTTTCGTGTGAGTGTGTTTTAATCAAAAAAAATTTAGTAGATGTGCTGTTTTCCAATCATTGGCTTCAATTAGAATGAATAACTCGCGATTCCACCATTTATTTTTAGTTTACTTAAGTTACTCATGTATATTATAAGATAAAGAGTAGTGGTTCTAAGACGGTTCCTTAAGGGACTCCGAACGTTACCGGAAGTGGTGTACTTGTTTTCTTTTCTATTTTAACTTTTTCGAAGCATATTTCATATGTTTGATGAGTTTAAAATATTTTCCTGTTATTTGTTAAAAATTTTAATGAAACATTTCTTGGCATATTGAGTCATGTGCTTTGGCTAGGTCTACGTATACTGCTATATATTTTTTTCAATTAATTTTAAATTTTAACTTACTCTGTGCGTGCGTACTTGATCTCCACTTCAAGCAGATCCGGAGAAGACTCGTACAGTCTGTCATCGCGTCCTTGTACGGCTGGTAGGACGCATAGCCTCGGGAACTTCTGATTACACATCGCAGGCTTCAGCTCTTTGTTCCTTATATCCACCGTGGCACAGTCTCCCGGTTCACTGCTCATTGCACTCGTGGTCCACTCATCAAATATAGTTGATGTAAAGTTCTCCTCCTTTCCCATATTTTCATCTCCGATACGCCAGTTCACGAAAGGTCCATTTTCATAAACTCTCTTGTAGTCAGTCCAAAAAATATTGTACTCAAGTTCGTTTAACTGTTCTTGCTGCTCGAACTCATCATTCGATTTATTGAAAAATGTTCTATAAAAATCGATTGGGACTGTATTGCCAATGCATCCATTATACTTCTCCGGGCTATTTTCAGGTTGTTTAACCATGTAACACTCCGGAGAGTCGGAACTGGAATGCTTTAAGGCGAAACCGCTTTTGCACGGTTGATTATAATCGTTGATGTAAGAGCCAGTCGTAGGGACACCGTTTACACGGAAGCGTAATATCCCACTAATGAGAATCAGCGAGTTAAACCGCCAAAACCATACTAAACTGTTCCATGCCATTTTGAATAGTTGATTCACGGGGGAAATCAAAAAATATATTCAGTTAATATATGCTCAATATTTAATAATTCGCTGCATTTATCATACAGTTTTTTTTATTATCCTACATCCAATAAATTACGTGTAATTATTTTCGTTACACATGGTTACTAAATTATTTTATGAATTCTAGGTATAATTTTAAAAGCGTATCACTCTCCTGATGAAATTTAGAATATCGTTATAAATTTCCCATCCCTTATTTCCACGATAAAATTTTCATTGGACTCAATTTTGTTTGTTTTTTACTACTGAAAGAAAAGAACGAAAATAATTCAAATTAGTTTATTTTAGCATTCAAAATAATTAACAAAAGGGATTATGTAAAAATTCTAACAAACAAAATATTACAAATTTGATAATATTTGCCTGCCTATTTTTTTTATTTATTTTTTTTTTCATTATTTTTTTATTAGTTACAGATATTTGTTTTTTTTTTGCTACCACACTGGGCTCATGCCCGTGTTATGGTAGTCATATATTTAATATTTATTTAAATTAATACAAATACTATTTAATTAAAACAGATGATTAAATATATTAAATAAAAATTATGAAATATTTAAAAGTAAGTGAAAAATAAAGAGAAAAAAGATCATATTTTAAAGAAAAGTAGAAATAAAAATGAAAATTCAAATTTTGAAATACAAAAATTAATAATAAAGATTAAATGTTAAGAACTCAAGTGTTCTATACAAATATATAAATTAAAACATATAAGTAAATAAATTAAAATTAAAAAATAAATAAAATTAAAATTAATAATTAAAATGTAGTGTTAAGAACTCAGGAATTCTTTAAAGTACGCTCGTCCACTTTCGAAAATCCAATGTTGTACACGTGTTATAAAAAGAGAATTAGAATTACTTGACTTTATGTCAGTACTCAAAGCATTATATATTTTAGGAGCGATGAACCAGAATTGTCGTTGAGCGAATGAGGTTTTAGTTTTTTCAGGTTTGATGAAAAGCTGGTGTGTGCTTGATGTTGTGGAGCAATTAGTAGATTATTTTTTCGTATATAACAAATGCTTGTTTTAGTAAATAGCTGTCGAATATCTAAGACCCTGATTTTTGCAAAGAGTTCATTTGAGGGATGAGTAGGTTGACATTTAAATATAATTCTCAGAATTAGTTTTTGAACCAAAATAATTGGTCTAATAATGGTTTCAGCACAACCACCCCATCATATTGAAATATTGCAAAGATAATTTTCATTTTCATTTGGGAATAGTTAAAATTAATTGAATTTATTATTTCTCTACCACATAAAAGTAGGTAGGTGTCGTTATCAGGGAGAAATTCGGTCAAAACGCTTTTCTTTTAATAATTTACTCAAAAATAATTACAATGCCATAGATATTTCGTTGAAGCTGAACTCCTTTTAGTCTAATATATATTTTTTAATATTTACCTACAATTGAAGGTAATGGTAAATATTATCGGACAAGTTTCAATTGAGTTAATGGTACAATTGTATATAAGAACATGCTAAAACACGCACCATCGCCATTCTGCTTTTGCCTGCGCTAGCGATAAGACGTCTGTCTCGTACAGTTATATTTCTCGCTCCCGTCTGCTGAAACAGTTAGAATATTCTTTTCAATTCTTTCTTTTGCATTGTGCTCTGCACATGTGATTGTGATAATTGCGTACACTATTTGTTGCCTAAATAAAATCTGTTGTGATATCTCGGAACTATACGAGTGTTTTTATCTCGGGGAGAATTTTCCACTCGTGGTTCCGTTTATACGGTCCCTGCCTGCAGTGTGTGTTCGTGGTTTTCAGTGCATCCGGTGTTGTGGTGTTGGTGCTAGTGTTTTGGTGAAAAAACCGTGTGTCGAATGGTGATTAGTTCATCAGTATTATCGAGAATCTCTCCAAAAGCAGTAAGTCATTTCCTTTCATATCGCTACATTGATTGATTTATATTACAGGGTTCATCGCCTCCGTTTCATTCAAGTAAAATCTTGTCTCAAATAATCAATTAACAAAATATTGCTTTCTACAATTCCCCGTCGCATCTTAAAACGTGCTATAATAATAAATTCCCCGCATAGTAACAGTTAAAAATTACTGAATTTACTTATTTACCGTTGTCGTAGCGGTGCCCAGCGACCGAAGTCATTAAAAAGCAATTAGCCAAGCCGAGCGGCCAACTTTCCCAGAATTTTCAGGCAATTAGCATCGCCCTCAGCTCATTAGCGTCCCACTTAACTTAGCTCGTACAGCAACTGTTAAAAATCTCAATAAATAACAATGTCCCAATACAAGGTAGAATTTGAATCAGATGTAAGGACGTTTTTGTCCAAACGTCTCGGCCGTGACCTTTCTCCTGAGGAGAAAGACCACTTGGCAAGGATTGTCCTTCAATCATACTTGGAGGAATCATTAGAAGCCTCACCGAGGCAATTAACTCCTCAAACCCAGCCCGGTAGTTCCCGCGGCTGGGAAAATCATGTAGAGATGGAGGATTGCCCATCCTCATCCGAATCGGAATCTGGTTTTGAGCTAGTTTCAACTAGGCGCAAAAGAACGCGCACCAGCTCTAACGGATCGTTAACTCCGGTAAATTCACCGCGCTCGTCTCCGTTACTAAAAAAGAAAATCGCGACCAGCGATAATAAATTTGCACCTTTAAGGGCGCAGTCCCCAACCCCAACGTCCCCTGCCCAAGTAGAGCCTACAAATAACGACGATGCGCCAAAAAAATTTGCGCGTATCCCACCTATTGTTTTACACAAAAAATCTGAAACGACGGCCCTTCTTCGCTCGCTCGAAGACAAGGGAATAGATTTTATGGCCAAAAATATGGGGAACGGCCTCCATATTTTAACCAAGGTGCCGCGCGACCATCATGCCGTCACGCGTTATCTCCTCGCGAAAAAGGTGGAATTCCACACTTTTAGACTTCCTGAGGAAAAGCCCTTAAGGGTGGTTCTGAGAGGAATCCCTGAAGATATCTCCCCAGAGGAGGTAAGGGAAGAACTTGTACATAAATATCCCGTTACTTCTGTCCACCGTATGAAAAACGGGAGGACCAAACAGCCGATCCCATTAGTTCTCGTCACGCTGACTAAAAATGAGGCAGGAAAGGATATTTTTAATAGCCTTTCATCGATCTTAAGCCTGAGAATCCAAGTGGAACCTCTGAGAAACAAATCCCGAGTAGGTCAATGCTTCCGTTGCCAGGCGCACGGACATTCAGCAACGTGCTGCCATGGCAGTGAACGTTGCGTGAAGTGCGCGGGTCTTCACCGATCCTCTGAGTGTAAAAAACCCAAAGATACGCCACCCAAGTGTGCCCTCTGTGAAGGACCGCACACAGCAAATTATGGAGGGTGCCCTGCCAGGCCCCAAAAAAGCCTCAATTACAATAGAAACAAAAATACAAACTATTATAAAAATTACAACAATAATAAAATCAACCATCGTAATAATCTCAATAGCCAACCGCAAAGACAAGCCGAAGTTAGACCTCCAACCAATAACCAGGCCACACCTGCAGCCTCTTGGGCGGAATACCCCCCCCTCCCCCCTCTCCCCACCCCCCCTACCGCCGCCAAGACAGCTCCACCTCCCCCCCCCCACCGTAAGTGGCCCGAGCCACATTATTATAAGCCCCGTTCCTCCCAGAGGGAAAAACGAGCTCCCACGAACCCAGGGCCCAGTCAACAACATAGGTTGGAGCGAGAGCCCCAACCCGCCCAAGCGTCTCAACGCGCCTCCGATCCAAACCTTCCCCCGCCCACTTTAGATCCAGTTCATAAGAAAGCGCTTATCGAGCAAATGGCGTCGATTGAATTACAAGTACAAAACGCCTTCAAAGAGATGGCAAGAATTCAGTCAATTTTAAGCTATTACGATGTCTAGACAAAATGTTAAATTAATCAATTTGCAGACGGCCTATTGGAACGCCAACGGCTCTGTCCTAACGCACAAGGAGGAAATAATTGAATTCCTACAAGATTACAACATCGAAGTATTCCTCATTAATGAGACCTGGCTTAAGCCGTCTAGGAACTTCAGAATTCCAAATTATATAACCTATCGTGACGACAGACTAGCCAATAAGGGAGGCGGAACCGCCATCTTGGTTAAGAACAACATTGACCACCGTCTAGCGCATTCATTCTCTAGTGTTAATATTGAATCCACATCGGTAATAATAAATACCTCTTCCGGACCACTTAAATTCATTTCAATCTATGTACCTCCTAACCGTCAATTAATTCCATCCGAATTAGACAGCCTCCTGTCCGAAAATGTCCCCACTATAATAGCTGGGGATTTGAATGCAAAACACGGATCGTGGCATTCCAAACAGAATAACACAAAAGGAAACGTGCTCGCAAAGTACGCGAGTACCAAACCTATCGTAGTCGATGCCCCTGATAGACCCACGATTCATCAGCACAACGGATTCAACAATCCGGATGTGATTGATATCGTTCTACTTAAAAATACCAGTCATTTACACTCCCTCCGAGTACTAAACGAACTTACTTCAGACCACGATCCAGTCCTTCTAACTTTAACAGGAGGCTCTAACCCCCTGGTCCCCGATAATCCTCCTCGCACTAAAATCAAATGGAAAAAGTTAACCGAGCTGCTAATTAAAAACATAGTTATACCTACATCAATTCCCGACGAAGCCTCCCTAAATGCCGCTACCTCCAACTTTATCCAGACAATAAAATCATGCATCACCGAGGCGTCCGATGAGATTCCCAACGTCACAACACGTCACGGAATACCCGAAGAGATTAAAGATCTTATTAGGGAAAAAAATCTTGTTAGAAAGGAGTGGCAAAGATCTTGCAACCCGATAGTGAAACAACATTTAAATCGACTCAACAGAGAAGTGCGCGATGCCCTCAGCGAATTTCGCAACGAGCGTTGGCACGATTTCATTTCAACTTTAGAAGACGATAGAGCAGCTTACTGGAAGCTCTCCAAAGCACTAAGACGCCCGAAAACTAAAATCTCCCCGATTCAAGGCCTCAACGGAAAAGTTTACTCCGCTGCAGACAAGGCAGAAGCCTTTGCAGATAGCCTTGAAAGTCAATTCTCTCCAAACACCGATCACGACGATCCCGCGTTCGTAGCAAAAGTGGATTCAAAAGTAGAAGCAATCTTAAATCTAGACCCTGAAGACCCCCCAATCAGGTGCACAACTCCTAAAGAAATTTTAAATATAATTAGGAAATTAAAGAAGAAGAAGGCCGCCGGGCCCGATGGCATTTCAAATAAGATTTTAAAACATCTATCAACTAAAGGCATCTGCGCCATCACAGCCATCTGCAACGCGTCACTTCGGCTGCGTTGCTTTCCTAAGGATTTTAAAGAAGCTGACGTAATTTTAATTCCCAAACCAGGCAAGGATCCATTATTAACGGAGAATCATCGGCCAATTAGCCTCCTTCCATGCCTAGGTAAAATCCTGGAAAAAATAATACTAGCACGACTGAATGCATTCACAAATAAAAGTAAATTCTTGCCAGACTTTCAACACGGTTTTAGAGCAGGTCATTCCACCTCTCACCAACTCCTACGTGTGGTGGAACACATCACGGAGGCATTCAATATCAAGAAAAAAACAGTAATTCTCTCACTCGATGTCAGTAAGGCTTTCGACAAAGTCTGGCATAACGGCCTCTTATATAAAATGTACTCTCTTGGCTATCCATTAAGACTTATTCAACTAATAGCCAGCTACCTAAGAGATAGATCCTTCAAAGTCAAAGTAGAAAATGTATTCTCCACATCCCGCCCCATATCAGCTGGGGTTCCACAAGGCAGCCAACTCTCACCATCCCTATACAACATCTATTGTAGCGATATCCCTAAACCCGTGGATCATAATGTTAAAATCACTCAATTTGCGGATGACACTAACATCATTTCTAGCTCAACTGACGAGGCCACTGCTACACGCCGCGTACAGATACAAACCACTCTAACTGAAAAGTGGTGTAAAAAATGGAGAATATCTATTAACCCGACTAAAAGCGCCGCGACCGTTTTCTCAAAGACACGGCCAAGACGGCCCCCATTCATTAGACTGTTTGGGGATAATGTTCCATGGGAAAAGTCAATTAAATACCTAGGTGTAACGCTAGACTCCAAGCTCACCTGGAAGAAACACATAACTGGAAAAATTAAAGCAGCTAATAAATGTCTATCTTCACTCTATCCAATGATGGGAAAAAAAAGTCGTTTATCAACGGGCAACAAATTACTGTTATATAAAACAACCATAAGGCCTGGCTTCACCTATGCTTGCCCCGTTTGGGGGCACGCGGCCCCCAGTCTCTTAGAGAAGATTCAAATATTTCAAAACAAAGCCATTAGACTTGCCTTAAATGCGCCTAAATGGAGTAGAATTTCTTGTCTCCATAAAGACTCCAACATTCCGTTGATAAAGGACTTCATTTTCTCACAAGCAACTAAATTCTACGCCGGCCTACCCGGCCACTCAAACCCCACGATTAACACGCTCGCGAAATATAGCGAAAATGATAATTTTAAATATAAAAAACCCAAGATAGTCCTCCGGAAGGAATAAAAAAAAAAAAAAACCTGCATACAGTCGCAGTATAGTTTTAATCTCACTTTCAAACCAACCATAATAATAAAATACCAGTAAAGTATCTATAGATAATCCATTATATAATTATGTTAGAGTCAGTAAACTCATGTTTAGGAACTCTGTAAAATAAATCAATCAAAAGTCAGGCACCATCGCCAGTTGAATTTACACAGCCGCGGCTAGCTGTCGAAACAGTGTTCCGTTCGCTCTAATAGAATCAAAATATTTCGTTACAATTTCGTTACTTTTCAATACGAAAATGTGTGGGATATATATAAGGTTTTGTACAAGATCTAAATTAAAGACATGTTTAAAAAGACGATAAGTTTTAAATTAAAGGCATGGATAAAAATTGCATTAAAAGCACTTAGTTTTTATTTTTACGAGGGTCTATTTACTCATCACCGCTGCTTATATCGGCGCGGGCGGTAAAAGTACAAAATGGCTGATACGCCACCCTAGCCGAAAGTTAGTTATATTATACAGTTTTTCTTGAAGCTGTGTCAATAGAGAAAACTCATATGTGGATCTAACAACATTTCTGGCGTTTACAACAAAAGTCCTCCTGAATTGCGTTCAAAAAACGAATTATTTTATTTCACACATAATTGGCTTTTTTAACGGTGTTTAGGTTTATATTAAAAATTAGTATGTATCCTACTCATCCCTTAAAGTGAAAAAAAATACATCTGAGGAAGTTCCGGGTCGCGTATTTACAAAACCTATACCGGTTCAGTCGCGGTGGCGACATTTTAATTTTAAATACACTTCTATATTGGTTACTTTTTATCACTTTGCAAAAACAAAAATTGTCCTCAAATCTAGATAAAATAATCTTTCCAATGTGTATATTAGAAATTTTGATTTTATTCCCGTATATTGTAAATACACCTCTATATTGGTTATTTTTAACCACTTTGCAAAAACGAAAATTGATCTAAAATCTAGATAAAATAATGTTTTCAATGTGTATATTAGAATTTAATAAATATTTAAATTTTTATATTGAAAATGTAAATTGTCGCTACCGCGACTGAACCGGTATAGGTTTTGGAAACACGCTTCCGGGTCGCGGTCGGGGCTTGACGTGTGTTTTGTGAATAATCGTTTTGTCTTGTTTTGTTGTGAATAACCGTGTTGCATTCAATCGGGCTAAAAAATTGTCAGAATACATATTGCAATTAAAAGATTCAGTTTTCAATCTTGAAATTATTGTTTTTGTTTTAATTAACCTCAGAACAATGTGATACAATAATATTTTTATCTAATTTCAGAATTAAAAGAAAGGAGACCAAAACACTGTATCTTCGAATAGCGAGGGATGGAACCACTTGTAATGGTCGTTAGTTATGGGATTCGAGGGATAAAAAACACTTCAAACAGAACAGATAAGTTCCATATTTCAGTATTTTTTGCTTGTCAAGTAAACGAATTCCTTTCTTTTTCGAATGAGGCAATGACTTTGGGATGTGACATTATATTTTATGGGGTGAGGAAACGCACTTTGCAGGGCACCACTTTTTATTTGAGTTGAAATGTTTCGAAACATTGAACTTGAATTCAAGGCGCAGCGATGATTGACATGGGTCACACGAAGAGATATTGTTCGATATGAACTCTATAAAAATTTCACGTTTAGGTACAACAGATCTCAAGTATGTCATTTGCTGGTAAACAAAATAACTATTGCATTATAAATAATTTAGTTACACCTATATCACAACTTCATGGTTCGCCGACGGTCGGCCCCCCGGCGTACTTATATGCGGTGTGCAGTCGGTATATATAGTATACCTAGTATACCTAACTACATAATATAGCTGGGTGATCGGGAAGAGAGGTGCTGAGGGGATGTGCCGCCGAATTACAGGGGTATGAAACATATTTTGGTTCAAATGCATCAAGGAAGAATATACTACATGCAGTGTATATCGGTGAAAAGTGCAAAAAATCGACTGTGTGTGGGTTCGTTTGATATTCATGGCCACTAATTGTTTTTGGAGTCGTTTTTACGTTTAAAATTGGTAAACGATTTTTAATTAAATATTATTTCGGGAGGCCATCTGTCAGCGGATCAACTGTCGGGTCACCGTCTACTCGTCTTATAATAAACTTAAATATAATAATATATAATAATAAATCGGTTCTAGAGAGTTGAGAACCCCTTTAGCTAATCTTAGGGACCTGCATTTGCTATTGTACCTTACCTTGTGTGTTTTGTGTATGTAAACGCCTTTGGAGGCGTATGCAAATGTATTAACATGAACAAACCCGGTGTCCTGTAAAACCATTTGTTTTTACTCTCTCATGCTTTCGTTCGCAACCCGTATTTACAAGGAAAGTATGTCATAAAAGAAACCCACGCTTTGGAAGAGAGCCTCTAACCGCATTTGCTAGCCGCGGGTTGAAATAAATAGGTGTAACCTACTCTTACATATTTTGTTCTCTACAGTGGATACCTAACTTAGGGTAACCTAACTCTTGCCCCTTAACACTGGCGTCCAACGTTTAGTGGATCGCCGCCCCCGCCCCTACCTAACCTACCGTACCTAACACTGGTCTATAACGTGGGACAATACCTAACACCGGCTTCTACATGGGGCCACCATTCCTAACACTGTTATATTTTTTTTTTTATATTTGGCGTTTCAAGTAAAAATCCTTGGAGATAAATAGGGATCGTGTCGGTTAAGCAAAACGTCTTTTATTTTATTCCTAGAAGAATTCCACTAATTCCTTGCTTCAAGGATCTACTTTTGAAAGCCAAAAATAAGTGAGAATAAGAAAGCTTCTTCTGAAAGGTTTTCGCTTTGTGGTGACATTATTTATTTTATTAAAAGTCAAATAACTTTTTTACACCACATTAATTTTATACACAATCCATATGTTTCGTGAACAATTTTCACAGCATCAGGAGTAAATACACACTGAAGTCACAAAATAAATGCTGATTACGGGTAGAATAACAGGAGAAGGTAGAAGCAGGGCCGGATTAACCATGTCGGGCCCCTAGGCAATGGCCCCTTTACCGATGGCGGAATAACGGAGGGGGGTGGAAGCGGCGGCCCGACCCGGGCCTCTGGTCCTGGAGGGCCTCCAAACGCCTCCATGTTCCATTTCCTCCACGCAGGGCTGGGCAAAATACATGCTTTGTTGTAATTAAAATACAAATTACAAAATACTTTGTCGCATGTATTTAAAATACGAAATACAAAATACTTTCAAGTCGTGTATTTGAAATACAAAATACAAAATACAGTATTTTAACCATTTTTTACTTTCAAATACAAAATACATTTGGTTTTGGTATAACCTTTGGTTGTAATAAATTGTCGTGAGTGCCCTTATCTAATGGCCGTTATACACGACATCTTTTTGCCGCCCGATTCCAATTAGACACAAAAGTCAACATTTTTCGCTCTACGCGACCGCTATTTTCATCTCTATTTTAAGGAAACTGGTGTAGGCTCAAAGCCGTGGTTCTTAAGCCGTGGTAATTAAGGAAACTGGTGTAGGCTCAAAGCCGTGGTTCAGTCGACAATGCGCTGAAGCAGTGCGACGAAAAAACGCGGCTTACCGAGCCTACAACACATCTAGAACATCCGAAGACAGAACAGCTTACAACAAAATGGCAAAGGAAACCAAGAGAATCATAAATAGGTCAAAATTCGAGCACGACCAGCAGATCAGCAGAAAGCTGACTGCATGCCCGCATGGCAGCAGGCAATTCTGGTCGCTTGCGGGCTCAATAGGTCGCAATTTCTGCAAATCCAGTCTGCCACCTCTTACCAGACCTGACGGCTCACTAGCAAACACCGCCACCGAAAAGGCTAACTTACTAGGTAAAATGTTTGCGGATAACTCAACCCTCGATGACCAAGGTGCTGTCCCGACGTCGGTTCCTCACTGCGGTTTTCGTATGAAAAAGCTGAGGATCCGGCATCGGGAAGTACTCCATGTTTTACGAGGGCTTGATCTTAATAAAGCTAGTGGGCCTGACGGAATACCTGCCCTGGTACTGCAAAGGTGCGCTGCAGAAATAGCTCCAATTTTGACGAAGCTTTTTAAACTGTCCCTGAAGACTGGCTCTGTGCCCTCTGGTTGGAAAAAAGCGGTTATCCATCCTATTCCAAAGAAGGGTGACCGCTCCAACCCGGCCAACTACCGCCCCATAGCGATCACATCAGTTCTGTCTAAGGTGATGGAACGTGTGATCAACGACAAACTGCTCACATACCTCGAGAAGAACAAAATTATTAACGACCGTCAATACGGATTCCGGCGGAACCGCTCGTGCGGTGATCTTCTCGCGTATGTGACGCATGTTTGGGGGCGATGCCTGGAACGTTTCGGTGAGACCCAAACGGTTGCACTGGACATATCCAAGGCCTTTGACCGGGTTTGGCACCGAGGACTTGTCAACAAACTGCATTCTTACGGACTTCCCGCATCCTTGTGTACGTGGATTGCCGACTTCTTGAGGGAGAGGTCGATTCAGACGGTAGTCGATGGTTTCACCTCTTCCTCTCACTCGATAAATGCTGGCGTCCCGCAGGGATCGGTTCTGTCTCCAACTCTGTTTTTGTTGCACATCAACGACCTTTTGTCATGTGCACCAATTCACTGCTACGCGGATGACAGTACAGTTCATGATAGCTTTTTGTTTGACAAGCCCCCAAAGGGCTCACAAACTCCAACAGCTCGTAAGGCTTTGAAGCAAAGAATGGACGGTTACCTCGAGAGTGTTTTCTCTTGGGGTAAAAATAATCTCGTTGAATTTAATGTTTCAAAGACCCAATCTTGTCTGATTACGTCTAAAAGGGATCGCAATGAAAATCTAGTCTCTTTCAACGGAAGCAATCTTCCGAACAGGCCCACCATTGATTTGCTTGGTGTAACCCTAAGTGACCAGCTCAGGTATGGGGGCTCCATCGAAGCCAGAGTAAAGTTAGCCTCCCAAAAACTGGGCGTACTGTACAGGGCCCGCAGATACTTTAAAAGTACACAACTGCTAACCCTGTACAAATCGCAAGTGCGCCCCACGGTTGAATTTGGCAGCCACCTCTGGTCTGGAGCTCCAAAATACCTGAAAAATACCCTCGACTCTGTGCAGAAACGGGCGGTCCGTTTGATAGATTCTCCCATCTTAACAGACGGATTGCAATCTTTAGAGCACAGGCGTCGGGTGGGAATGCTATCCTTGTTCTACCGGTATTACAATGGAAGATGCTCCGAGGAACTAGCATCATTGATCCCTTCGGCACCGGTGCATAGTCGGGAAACACGCCAAACGCGTGCCCAACATTTGTACACAGTTGACATTAGTCACATGAGAACGGGTCGTTTCTTCGACTCGTTCTTATGTTCAACAGCTCGGCTGTGGAATGATTTGCCGGCCTCTGTGTTTCCTCCTTCCTACAACATGGGTCTCTTCAAGACCAATGTTCATTCCTTCCTCTCCTCAAAAAGACCCTCCACACAGCATCCCAGATGACATAGGCCCTGAGGGAAATTATTTTCCTCAGGGCCTCCTGTGTGGAGTTAATGTAAAAAAAAAAAAAAAAAAAAAAAATATCTACGATTTCAATTGTCATCACTGCAAACAGCACATGAACCACGCCAACTGAAATCGTAGATAAGAAAATAGAGGATGAAAATAGCGATCGAGTAAAGCGAAAAATGTTGACTTTTGTGTCTAGTTGGTATCGGGCTGAAAAAAGGACACACAGGAGGCCTTGAGGAAAATAATTTCCCTCAGGGCCTATGTCATCTGGGATGCTGTGTGGAGGGTCTTTTTGAGGAGAGGAAGGATTGAACATTGGTCTTGAAGAGACCTATGTTGTAGGAAGGAGGAAACACAGAGGCCGGCAAATCATTCCACAGCTGAGCTGTTGAACATAAGAACGAGTCGAAGAAACGACCCGTTCTCATGTGACAAATGTCAACCGTGTACAAATGTTAGGCACGCGTTTGGCGTGTTTCCCGACTATGCACCGGTGCCGAAAGGATCAATGATGCTAGTTCCTCGGAGCATCTTCCATTGTAATACCGGTAGAACAAGGATAGCATTCCCACCCGACGCCTGTGCTCTAAAGATTGCAATCCGTCTGTTAAGATTGGAGAATCTATCAAACGGACCGCCCGTTTCTGCACAGAGTCGAGGGTATTTTTCAGGTATTTTGGAGGTATTTTGGAGCCAGAGTTGGCTGCCAAATTCAACCGTGGGGCGCACTTGCAATTTGTACAGGGTTAGCAGTTGTGCACTATTAAAGTATCTGTGGGCCCTATACAGTACGCCCAGTTTCTGGGAGGCTAACTTTACTCTGGCTTCGATGGAGCCCCCATACCTGCGCTGGTCACTTAGGGTTACACCAAGCATATCAATGGAGGGCCTGTTCGGAAGATTGCTTCCGTTCAAAGAGACTAGATTTTCATTTCGATCCCTTTTAGACGTAATCAGACAAGATTGGGTCTTTGAAACATTAAATTCAACGAGATTATTTTTACCCCCAGAGAAAACACTCTCGAGGTAACCGTCCATTCTTTGCTTCAAAGCCCTACGAGCTGTTGGAGTTTGTGAGCCCTTTGGGGGCTTGTCAAACAAAAAGCTATCATGAACCGTACTGTCATCCGCATAACAGTGAATTGGTGCACATGACAAAAGGTCGTTGATGTGCAACAAAAACAAAGTCGGAGACAGAACCGATCCCTGCGGGATGCCAGCATTTATCGGGTGTGAGGAAGAGGTGAAACCATCGACTACCGTCTGAATCGACCTCTCCCTCAAGAAGTCGGCAATCAAGTACACAGGGATGCGGGAAGTCCGTAAGAATGCAGTTTGTTGACAAGTCCTCGGTGCCAAACCCGGTCAAGCCTTGGAGATGTCCAGTGCAACCGTTTGGGTCTCACCGAAACGTTCCAGGCATCGCCCCCAAACATGCGTCACATACGTGAGAAGATCACCATACGAGCGGTTCCGCCGGAATCCGTATTGACGGTCGTTAATAATTTTGTTCTTCTCGAGGTATGTGAGCAGTTTGTCGTTGATCACACGTTCCATCACCTTAGACAGAACTGATGTGATCGCTATGGGGTGGTAGTTGGCCGGGTTGGAGCGGTCACCCTTCTTTGGAATAGGATGGATAACCGCTTTTTTCCAACCAGAGGGCACAGAGCCAGTCTTCGGGGACATTTTAAAAAGCTTCGTCAAAATTGGAGCTATTTCTGCAGCGCACCTCTGTAGTACCAGGGCAGGTATTCCGTCAAGCCCTCGTAAAGCATGGAGTACTTCCCGATGTCGGATCCTCAGCTTTTTCATACGAAAACCGCAGTGAGGAACCGACGTCGGGACAGCACCTTGGTCATCGAGGGTTGAGTTATCCGCAAACATTTTACCTAATAAGTTAGCCTTTTCGGTAATTTTCAGAAATTGCGACCTATTGAGCCCGCAAGCCACCAGAATTGCCTGCTGCCATGCGGGCATGCAGCCAGCTTTCAGCTGATCTGCTGGTCGTTCTCAAATTTTGATCTATTTATGATTCTCTTGGTTTCCTTTGTCATTTTGTTGTAAGCTGTTCTGTCTTCGGATGTTCTAGATATGTTGTAGGCTCGGTAAGCCGCGTTTTTTCGTCGCACTGCTTCAGCGCATTGTCGACTGAATCACGGCTTTGAGCCTACACCAGTTTCCTTAACAGTAGATTGGATGAAGCCATCCATCGCGGATGTGATGACTTCACCAATTTCCTGGGCACATCTTGAGGGATCCGAAGTCCGAAAACAGACAGCTGACCACGGAAAAGCATTAAAATGTGCCCGCAGACCGAACCAATCTACTCACCTATAGTGCCACACTTTTCTCTTCAGCCTCTCGTTTGGTGGTCTGAAGTTTACAGGGATTGATGTCGTCACCAGGCAGTGGTCGGACGATTCTAAAGGCGCTGTGACTTCAATCTTGTAACCGTGTGGCACAGTAGTTAAAAATAGGTCTAACAGATTGGAACGGTGAGTCTGGACATCAGGAACCCTTGTGGGCTCCTGAACCATTTGCTCCAATCCGTAGCAAAGGGCAAAGGATTCAGCTCGGCGTCCAGCCGAGTCTGTTGATCCTGAGAACTTCAACCAAGGTTCGTTATGAACATTGAAGTCCCCCAGGACCACAAACTCTGCCGTAGGGTAGCGGGGCAAGAGGTCATCAATAGTGTCGCTTAAGTGTTTGAAGAGCTCGTACGTGTCTGATTCGCCAAGGTTCGGTGAGCGGTATAAACACGCGTAGAATCTTACCGTACTGCCAAGATTGACACGTACCCACATTACGTCGAATCTGGAGTTTTCCAGATCCAACAGTCGCACACAGTTGACGTCAGCTCGACTATAGAGACAGACACCTCCTTTAGGTCTGAACATGCCTGCGAGGGTGAAGCCCGGGCAGTCCAGATAGGAAGCGTCTACAGGCTCAGCTATCTGTGTTTCAGACAGGAAAAGTAGGTTGGGCGTTGAGAAAAAAGATGGTGGTGGACAGAGTTTAAATTGGTGTGCAGGCCGCGAATATTTGTGTAATTCACCAACAATTTTGGCCTGCACCGGGGACGCCTACTCCTCGCCGCTGAAATGACGTTAATTGTTGATGATTGTATATTCATGATTTTATTAGTGTATAACGGCCATAAGGATGAATTTCCAAAGATGAAGAAGCAAAGCTGAGTAGAGTGAAACAGAGACGTGCAAAAATTGACCAATCATATTGCTCAGATGACACATCTCGTCTCCGCTCCACTTGTAAAGTTTTGTGATAAAGTACCCATGTTTAGATAAAAATAATTATTCTTATAATAACACTAGCATATATATTCAAAGAAATAAATTGTTTCTCCCTGCATCTCCTTTCCCGTGCGTAGCCGTTCCCCTCCCGCACCCCTTCCCCTCCCGCGTTCCCCTTCCATCTTCCCGGCCTACCCTCTCCCCTCTCCCGCTCCACCGACCCCCCAACCCCCCTCCCGCGTTCCATGTATTCGGTCCCAGTACATTCAGTTTTCAAAGAACTCACGTGCCAGCTGTTACAATTTATTTATTCAAATTTTCATATATTGCAAATATTCATTTTTATATATTATAAGAACGATCAATCAAATCTGGTACCCAGCATAGGTACCTATTTAAAATATCTATAAATTAAAAAATCAATCTAGATACAATTCTTTTCTTACCAAAAAAACCGTTGCCTGCTAAATTCAATTTCATCAAACGCGCAAACTGTCAAACAGGCGTAGTTAAAATAGTCATTAAATTTTCTGAAATTATCCAATTTTCTGCGTAATTTTCTCAATTTTTATTTCCGCAAGAACCTTCTACAAAGTATTAGATAAATTAAAAAATAATAATGAAAAAGGTAAAGTCATTCTGAAGTTATGGCGTGACCAAGGGAAGGAACAGGGATTCATTTGTATATATATATATATACAAATGAATCCCTGTTCTACAAAAACATAAAAAAATGGTAGTTGTTGAACAGTTGGAGGCGGGGTAAGGGGTTCGTTGGACATCCGGCTGAGTGACCAATGATGACATGTGGAAGAAATTTTTTTTTGTTTGATTTTTAAGAAAAAAAATTTCAAAAAAAAAAAGAAATGTCAAAAAAAGTCACCGGAGACCAAAATTTCATTTACATTTTTTACTCCAAATAATGTCAGGAATCACTGGTTAAAGTAAGTCAAGTACGTCCCTTAACACCCTGTATATATATATAAGTAGAACAATTTTCTCGGTTTACCCGCGTAACGTAGTCCTTAAAAGGACTTTTTAACTCCTGACGTTTCGGACAGATCTCACTGTCCATCTTCAGAGGCCTTATGTCTTGAGTTTTTGTCTCAAACTGATAGCTTTCGCATGTCTGTTCGGTCCAAAAGCTAAAACTTAAGTGAGTGCAAGTCACTTATTATGTCTAGAACGAAGTACCCGGGTTGCAGGTGATTGATGGTGGCGGGGGTGGGGGGCGGGGCTGGCAGTAGATACCTGATTGGTTAAGCTAATTGGAGACACTACTGATAATTTCTTACGTGCGTAATGCTGAACATTTTATTTCAACAATTTCTAATATAACTTTAAACAAGGGTGACATTTTAGTGAGCTTCGATGTAGTCTCTTTGTTCACAAAAATACCAATAAATGAAGCATTAGAGTTAATTAAATCGAAATTAGACGTTCCGTCTGATTTTATCACTCTGACGGAACATTGCCTTAAAAATACCTATTTTCAATTTGAGGGACAAATATATAAACAAATTCAAGGGACCCCGATGGGCTCACCCCTCAGCCCGGTAATCGCTAATATTTACATGATATACTTTGAAATAAAGGCATTAGAGAACGCCCCTCTGAAACCTTCACTATGGCGTCGCTATGTGGATGATACCTTCATTATTTGGCAACACGGAATTGAAGAATTAAATAACTTTCTTAATCATTTGAATAGTATCCATGAAGATATTAAATTTACCATGGAAATCGAAGAAAATGATTGTCTCCCATTTCTCGATATTTTAGTTAAAAAGAAAAAGAACGGCAGTCTTGGCCATACCGTATATCGTAAACCGACACATACAAATAGATACTTAAACGCCAACTCAAATCATAACCCATCTCAGTTGTCATCAGTTATAAATACCCTAGTTACCCGGTCAAAACGACTAGCGGACAAAGATCATATTCATGAAGAACTGGGTCTTCTCCAAATATTTAATAGACAAATCCATAAATAAACGCAAAAAAACTAGTCCTGAAATGGAAGAAGAACCCCTTTCTATAGCAATTCTCCCATTCATCAAAGGCTCGACAGATAAAATCAGTCGAATCCTCAAAAGCAATAAAATCAAAACTATTTATAAATCAGAAAATAAAATCTCGTCTCTATTAAGAAGTCCGAAGGACCACATTCCACTTGAGTCACATGGTATTTATAAAATACCTTGTGGGGCATGTGAAAAGGTGTATATTGGACGTTGCAATAGAAAAATATCATGTAGAATTGCAGAACATAAAGTAGATGTAACTAATAAACGCTTAACTTCATCCATAGTACAACACGTCCTTAATGAAGGTCATAAAATAGACTTTAATAATACAAAAACAATAGCTAGCATATACAATGAACCAAAAAGAATTTACCGCGAAGCAATAGAAATTTTAACAAACTTAAAGAATAGTTACACACAGATCAAGCAGATGATTTTTTTCTGGTGTGCACCTATTACCGCAAATTACTGGTTACGTTTGACTTATGTACTGACACATTTTCTTTTCTTGTTTTAATTATTTTCCTTTAGCTCTAATTTCACACCTTTTACAAGAATCCATGATAGGTTATCTCCTAATGTTTCTGCCAAAAATGATTTATGCTTTTACCTCAATAGGCCATGTTCTATCTGTTGGATGTTGTCTGTTGTGATTGTCCTATTTTATATTTAAATTCATTTAGCACTGTGATGTAGAGTAATTAAGTATTTCATATGGAAAGAATACGATAGATGGCGGTAAGCATGTAGCTTGCACCATAGCTCGCCAGATGGCATTGGCGTACAAGAAGGAGTCTCGGGGTCAGACTTGACGAGCTCCACTGGCAAGGCCGCGGAGATTTACCTAACCCCGAATAGTAAACAGTCGTAGCTATCCAGCTAGGTTATTCCAGTAAATAAACACTTTTATATTCAAAGAACCGTATTTAATAATTACTATCTGCCGAGGAAAGGGCAGACATAACAATTGGCGCAGCCGTATAAGTATAATTGTGTGGAAGTTACGCGTGCGAATAATAATTGGTGCTGGACACGGAGGACTAAGTCACTGCTGGAGTGACTTGCAGTTTTGGCAAGGAATCGGAAGAGATTCTGCTCGAGATTAAGGAGCATTTGGTTCCGTGGCTACGGGCTGGATAAGAAGATTTTTGTTTTAGGAACAGAAGTGAAATACCGCAAGGAGGCGATCTGGTTGTGGATCAGTGGATTAATCAGAAGTTTCAAGGTCAAAACGGATCATTGGGTTAATAGTTTCAAGGACGAATCATTGGATTAATCAGAAGACAAGGATAAAACCCAGAGGGAGACCAGAAGAGTTCCTGAGATAAGTATTTTTGCTTCTTTGAGAGGGATTATTTGTTATTGTTTTCTTGTTAATTGTTTTTGCCGATTTATTTGTTGGGAGTTATGGAATCGGGTAGAATACCACCGTTTTGCCATCTCTCCGGAGACTGGGGATTGTTTCGACTTCGGATAGAGCAATTTTTCGTGATCCATGATGACAAAGCGTCTGTGGAGAAAAAACGGGCTTTTTTATTGAATCTCCTAGAATCAGAAACGTTGACCTTACAAATTAATCTGTGTTTTCCAAGTAAAGTAACGGACTTATTTTTTGATAAACTTTTAGCGCTTCTCGACAAACATTGTAACAAAAATCGTTCAGTTTTTAAAGAACGGGAGAATTTTTTTTTAGCAAGACAACAACAAGGCGAGACGATAAGAGATTTCGCGGTTAGACTTCGTTCTTTAGCAACGTATTGTCAATTCGAAACGAGGCTTGAAAAAAACCTTATAGACATGTTTGCAATCGGGTTGTTACCGGGGCGCGCGAAGGAGAAAATTTTCGTAGAAGGGCAAACGTTGTCGTTTAATGAAATAGAAGGACTTGCAGTTAGTATGTCAACTTTGGATAGTACTAATACAGTTAAATCAGAAGTAAACCTAGTAAAAAAACGAGTTACTAGCGATGGGTTCAAGCGAGATCAGCGTAGGGAACGATCGACGAGCCCCAAGGGTAGTTTTAACACGAAACCAGCTTATAGGTTAGGATCAAATACAGGTACGAATTTTAGATCACCCGTGGGTAGTGTTAAAAAACAGTGTTTTATTTGCAAAAGGAATGATCATCTTTCGTTTGATTGTAAATTTCGTAATGCGAAATGTTTTAAATGTAAGGGCGTTGGGCATTTACAGAAATTTTGCAAGAATAATCCGATAAATCCCATTTTTGAAAATCACAGGGATAGTAAAGTTTTAGTTGCGTCAATTAGTCCGATTACTGCTGAAATTGAAATTAATAACAAGAAGTTTACGGCAATGATTGATTCCGGTTCATCTTTATGTGTGATGCCGGAGGGTATTTTTAAACGACATTTTAGTTCAATCATTTTGTCACAAGACAAGCGGATTATTTCAGGTTATGGAAATAATCGTTTAAAAGTCGTAGGAAAGGCGATTTTTGATGTGAAATTTAAGGGTAGGAACAAAAATATTAGTTTTATTGTAGTAATAAAAGGAACAGAGTTAATTGTGGGAAGAGATTTTATGGAATGTTTCGATCTTGGGATAACTTCTCAGGAGACAATTAATTTAGTGACGCCGCAAATGAGGAATGGAGAAAAGTTTATTCAAGATTACCCGGAAGTGTTTTCGCAAAAGTTGGGAAGATTTAACAAATATAAAGTCCATTTTAAAGTAAACCAGGAATCGGATCCAATTTTTTTCAATGCAAGGCCGGTTCCTTTTTCTATTAAAGGGAAGATCGAATCCGAATTAAGATCGATGGTAGAAAAAGGTATAATCTCCCCGGTTACAAGTAGCGAATTCGCTTCACCGATTGTTCCGGTGGTCAAGAAAAATGGAGATATAAGAATTTGTGTAGATTATAAAAGGAGTCTTAATTTGATTTCCAATTTAGAGAAATATCCGATGCCAAAGATTGAGGAGGTCATACATCAGGTTAGTTCGGGCAAAGTTTTTGCAAAATTAGACCTTAAAGAAGCATATTCACAGTTAGAATTAGCGGATCATTGTAAAAAGTTTACAACTATTAACACACACTTAGGTCTGTTCCAATATAACAGGTTGGTTTTTGGGTTTAAATCGGCTCCGGCCATCTTCGCAAGAACAATATCAAGTTGTTTACAAGGTTTAAAAGGCGTAGCCTTTTACCTAGACGATATTATGATTTCAGGGGTCGATGAACTTGATCTGTATAATAATATTTGCGCGGTCTGCGAGCGGTTGAAAGAATGTGGTCTATGTGTCAATACTGGGAAGTGTCAGTTTTTTGTTAAATCTATAGAATTTTTGGGATACGTTATTTCGGGAAGGGGCATTGAACCGCAAAAAGATAAATTGGAAGCAATTAAGAATGCGCCGTACCCATCCGACGTGCATCAATTGAGGAGTCTTTTGGGATTTTTTAATTTTTATCGGAACTTCATACCGAACATGTCATCAATTTTAGAACCTTTGCATAATCTTTTAAAGAAGAATGCAAAGTTTGAATTTGGGAAGTCATGCATTGACGCAGTAGATAAAGTAAAGTATCTAATGGGTTCTGATAGAATTCTCACTCATTATTTTCCCAACCTTCCTCTTAAGTTATATACAGACGCGAGCAGCGCAGGCCTCGGGGCCGTGTTATTGCACACATTTGCGGACGGTTCAATGAGACCGATCGAATTTGCTTCAAGAAGTTTGTCTAGTGCAGAGAAGAAGTACAGTATTCTAGATTTAGAAGCGTTAGCTATTGTGTTTGGTTTGAACAAATTCTTTCAATACCTATTCGGTCGGGAGTTTACTTTATGCGTAGATAATATGCCTTTGATGAGGATTTTAGGGGAACACAAAAATATTCCAGTTTTGGCGGCTAACAGATTGCAGCGTTATGGCATTATATTAGCCGGATTTGCGTATAAGGTAGAATTTGTTAAGTCATGTCATAATCATGCGGATTTTCTATCTCGGCTTCCGGTAGAAAATTCTCAAGAAGAATTTGAAGATGATTATGGATCAGATTTTGTGTGTTATGTAGATAAATGCGAGCACATAGATATCAAGCTCATTTCCACAGCTATAGAGACAGACACGGTTATTCAGGAAGTTTTAACGTGTTTGCGTAAGGGCTGGCCAAAACGAGTTGGTCGAGATGATGTACTGTGGAGATTCTGGGTTAAGAGAAACGAAATGTCCATAGTCAAGGATTGCCTTTTCTGGCAACATAGAATTGTCATTCCGAGTTCCTTACAAGAACATGTGCTAGAGTTATTACACAGATCTCATTTAGGAATAGTTAAAATGAAGGGCCTAGCAAAAGCTTATTTTTGGTGGCCATCACTGAACAATGACATTGAAAAAATGGTTCTAAAATGTGATGATTGCGCGGCTATGAGGCCGGCACCTTCTAAGAGTCATTTGTCAGTGTGGCCGAACCCTGGGGCAACTTGGAGTAGGGTGCACGTAGACTACTGCGGGCCGGTAGCAGGAAAAATGTTTCTTGTAATTTGTGACGCTTTTTCCAAGTGGATCGATTGCTTAGAGGTTCTAAGGGCGGATTCGTTTAACACGATTAAGGAATTGAGAAGAATTTTCTCTAATTTTGGTAACCCTGATTGCATAGTTTCGGATAATGGAACAGCATTTTCTAGTGTAGAGTTTAAAGAATTTCTTAAAGAGAATAACATAGAATTTTTAAATTCACCGGTCAAATTCCCTCAGTGTAATGGACAAGCTGAAAATTCAGTTAGAACGGTAAAAATTTTTTTTTTAAAAATTATGGTTAGGAATAATTTTCCAGTGAATTATGGAAGTAGATTATGTGATTTTCTATCGGATTATCGAAATTCGCCACATTGCACAACGGGATTAGAACCGGCAGTCTTGATGTTTGGTAGGAGACTGAAATCAACTTTCAGTAGTTTAATTCCTAAAACCACTCAGGAAGATGTGTCAGAACAGAGAAAAATAGCTAACGATAATATAAAAAGGAGTCAAGATAATCAAATAAGGAATTATGGGGGCGTAAAAATTAGGAATTTACATGTTGGACAAAAATGTCTGGTCAAGGACTTCCGTCAGGTGAATAAAGTTGGTTGGGTTAGAGGTATTGTAGAAAGGAAAGTGGGTAAAAAAGTTTATATCGTTAGGATCTGTGGTACTCCGTTGACTTGGAAGAGGTATATTGATCAGTTGAAGAGTTTATCTGTGAAATGGGAAGAGGAGAGTGAAGATAATAACCCACCTACCGCGTCTGAGGTCACGAAATGCGCTTCAGACGAGTTGGGAACCTCAGCTTTGTTGAAGGGGCTAACGTGGAGTTCTCTTGATTTCAGATTACCAGCGGATGATCGAGAGCAAACTACTCAACTAAGACCTTGGGAAGGAAGGCTCCGTTCAAAGCGTTCATAAAGGTCCCTCCCAGAGAAACAGAAATATTTAAGTTGAAATATTTAAAATCATGACTATGTTTGGTTGAATTTAGTGTATAAAATCGTGTATAAATGAAATATTTAAAATCCTTTTTTTTTTTTTGTCAATTGTATAACTTCTTTGGAAAGAACATGTCTTGTATTTATTGTAGCCAGGGCTTGAGGTTAGGTGGGGGAGGGTGTGATGTAGAGTAATTAAGTATTTCATATGGAAAGAATACGATAGATGGCGGTAAGCATGTAGCTTGCACCATAGCTCGCCAGATGGCATTGGCGTACAAGAAGGAGTCTCGGGGTCAGACTTGACGAGCTCCACTGGCAAGGCCGCGGAGATTTACCTATCCCCGAATAGTAAACAGTCGTAGCTATCCAGCTAGGTTATTCCAGTAAATAAACACTTTTATATTCAAAGAACCGTATTTAATAATTACTATCTGCCGAGGAAAGGGCAGACATAACAAGCACTAAACACTTTTACTTATCATTTATTCTAATCTCGATGTGTAGAGCCTCTTTCCTTAAACTTTCCTGTCTATGCCACCCCTTACTAAAATATTGCTATGCATAGGCCACTTGCATCACATTTTTTAAATTTTTTTTCCGGTTTGGGGGTCGTCCATTAATCACGTGATGTTTTTTAGCAACTTTTTAACCCCCCCCCCCTGGTGATATGTGGTGAGGTTTTAGACTAACCTCCCCCCCCCAAAAAATCACGTGTATTTTTTTGTACAAAGTATTTTGAAATTTTCAGTCTATTATCACGAAAAATAAATACACGTGATATCTCATTTTACCCCCCCCCCCCCCTCGTGATATTACGTGATTTTTTCCGAACCCCCCCCCCCTTTCGAGCCTCACGTGATTAATGGACGACCCCTTAGGGAAATATTTTAAGACATTCCGTTTTTTTTTTAAACGTATTTTTGAAACCCTGGGGATTTTTTGAAAATTTCAATCCGAAAAATCAGAGCATTTTTTATAAACCGTAAAGACGGGACATAATTTGATAGGTGCGAAAAAACGATAATTACATTGCCGAAAATCGTTTTTTAAAAAAATAACGTTTTCCACACGAATGGCACAGGAGAATAACGAGGCATACCAAAAATATTACATCTCATAAATATTTTTTTCCTTGATTCATCTTATTGATCATAAATCATTATAATGTACAAGGTATATATTATCAAATCCAATGTAATATTCTTGTACTTGTAAATTATAATAATAAAAAGAATATTATAAAATTTGATTTTGATAAAATCAGCATCATATCATAACCATTATACCTCTAAAACACGTACCGACATCTAAAATGTACGGGGTTCTCTTCATAACATCTGTCAAAAATTCAAAACAAATGATAAGTTCGCAGAGAACAAACAATAAATCTAGTGAACGAATTCAAAAATTCGCCTGATGCCATATAAAAAAAAATCAGTGTGTAATTTTACAAAATTAATAAGAACATTTTCGGAGACGGGACATTTTCATGTAGTGACGTCACGAGCCCAAATAATGGATTTATTTATTTAAAAATAAAAAAACTGTACATTTCTAAAAAAATTTACTAACATTTTCGTAATCTTAGTAAAAAGATCTATCCACACGATTTTTTCCAAGTCGTTATGAAATCAACGCAATTGGCCTATTGTCTGTCTATAATCTATTTTGTCTGTGGCCGCGTCAAACTTTCTCTTTCGATGTTATAAAACAGCGTGTTGTGATTTCGTTTGTCTTTCTTTCTCCTAAATTCTGCTTGTTCTCTTGAAATCATGTCGCTTCTGCTAAACTCTAATTAGTCTAAATTATTGTCGCAAGTCAAGTGCTCAGACCAGAATCTCTCTGTAAAATTATTCAACAGAAAAAACAGTTACAAATATCCAGTACAAAACACAAGTGTTTTTAATACACAAAGGATAACCTCAAACTCTCTCATCTCACTGTACGGTTCCGTGGTGTGAAACTGAAGGAAGCCATAAACGCAGTTCAAATTACACCCTGACTGCAGACTATCGGGAGGAATGCAGATCCCGCCAATGTGGGGGATTTTAATAAAAATGCACTTTTTAGATGAGAAAAGTGTGGAAAAGTTGAATAAAAAAGAAATTAAGGTGCGCTCGGCAAAATTGAGGGAGACACAGCCGTTTAAAGTATGAATAAAATGTCACTTCCTGAACCGATACTACGCCACTGCCAATGTTTGGTTTATGCCGAAAACGATGTTTTTACCGCGTTTTAAGTGGAGAACTTTAATCTGGAAGGTTAAATAAAGCGCTGAAAGCAATAATTAAAAAAAATTGAATAAGTAATTAATTTGCAATTGCGTTAAGTAAAATTTCACTTTGCCAATCAACACTATTGACAGCCCACCCGCCATTTTTTCAATTGTCACTATAATGTTGGTATCCCTGACCTGATGCAAACAACAGCTAGACTGTAGCCGACTTCGTGAGATACATGAGGCGCGTAATTATGAAATTTGTCTAGCGGACTTTTTTTCAACGATTTTTTAAACTGTTTATCACGTTCCAAATTAAAGTAACCTAACCTAAGACTACGCTAAACATGGTTTGTGTTACATGGTTTGTGTAACATGGTTTGTGTAACATGGTTTGTGCCCCTTTATAACGCCTACTCGCGTCAACGCAAGAAAAACATCCCAGTTTTCAAATAGTTTAGCGGCTACGCTAGGTTTGTGTAACATGGTTTATGTAACATGGTTTGTGCCCCTTTATAACGCCTACTCGCGTCAACGCAAGAAAAACATCCCAGTTTTCAAGTAGTTTAGCGGCTACGCCAGGTTTGTATAACATGGTTTGTCACCATTATTAATTCTGTTTTTCATAATTACGCGCCTTATTATATATCACACGAAGTTGGCTACAATCGTATCAACCTCCGTTTATAGCAAGTCTGAGATACCAACATAATAGTAACAAAATGGCGTAGTATAAGTTCACGAAGTGTCATTTTATTCATTCTTTAAACGGCTGTATCTCCCTCAATTTTGCCAAGCGCACCTTAATTTCTTTTTTATTCAACTTTTCCACACCTTTCTCATCTAGAAGTTGCATTTTTATTAAAATCCCTCACATTGGCGGGATCTGCATTTCACCCCTGCACACCATATCTGGACCCGAAGCACTATCTTGGAGGTATATTATAATCCACTCCCAATATATTATGACCTCTGTACTCATACAATAATTATGTTTCTAATCATATATAATTGCTCTTATTATTTTCTTACCTTATATTAGCTTTGGTTCCATATTTTGGTGGCGCATCTGAACTGTACATATTATGTATCGTCGTCACCCCAGAAAAGGGGTGGGATAGACCCTGTCCATGCATACACCCAGGCGAACACACACTGGAGCGGTTTATCTGCGATCCTCCCGCGCCTCCCCCAATGACATGCGTAGGCCTGAGGAACAACCGCGTGGTCTCGACGTCATTTCCCCCCCCCCCCTCCCCCTCTGACAACCCGACGCTCATCTTTTCCCCAGAGTCTTCTAAAACTTTCTCTTCTTTCCCACATATATTTCTTCGTGGCAAAATCGGTGAGTCGGCTAAAGGGCGCCGACTCCGGGTTTCAGTATCAGCAAGATACCAGAAAAGTATTAAAATCCCTAAATTTAATACTAAGCACTTTCAAAATTCCTATCTTTATCTAGGCATAATCTATTATAACAACCTCCCATTAAAATTAAAACCATAGAAAATATGCAGAAATATAAGCCCAAATTTAAAAAATTACCTTTAACTGCTATAAAAGTCCCAAATATGTTTACTTTATATCTTTAAGTCTGCTATTTTATAAATCGTTCATTCCTTCTTTTTCTTTCATTTCTTAGTTTCTGTATCTCTAAGTCTACTATTGTATAAAGCTTGCGTTCTTTCTTACATATCCTTTACTTACTTATTACAATAATTTTTGTTACTAACTTACATGATGCTTTCATTTATAATGATTTTTTAATTTATATTATGATTTTCTAAACACTTCATGATTTTTATTTTTAAATTTATAAATGATTTTTTAACCTACTTATTATTTACAACAGCCGTTATTACTAACTTACACGATCTTTTAATTTACTAATTGAGCTAGAACTCCCTCACCAAACACAAGAGCATTGTCTTTTTATGGTGAGGCAAGGCAATTTTTTATTTCTTTGTTAAAACCTTATGTAACTATGTAACTGATGAAACTTTATATGTATTTTTAATCAGCATTACCAATAAATAAAAATTAAATTAAATTTAAAAAAAAATTTAAAAAAGATTTAAAAAATTGTTAATTACGTGTTGTTAATTAATTGTTAATGTGATTCTAGGAAGTTAACAAATAATTAACAACACTTTCAATTAAAAAAAAATATTCTTTTATTTTCATATATTAAAAATAAAAGTATTTTGAAAAAAATTGTTGAATAAGTGTTGTTAAATAATTGTTAATGTGGTTCTAGATAGCTAAATTATTTAAGATATTATTGTTTATTTATTATCACAACCTCGTTCACCGAGGTTTTGCCTGAGGCTCACATTTTAATTTATTTCGGCGAAATTGTAATTGAATTAAAAAAAAAATCTCATGCCGCACGAGGAATGTGAGTTTTTTATATTTTAGATTAATAAAAACAGTATGTCACCATCAGTTTTTTTAACGTACAATGCCTTTAAAAAATTGTAATTCGTTGTACAACTACAATTTTTGCGTTAAGATCAATTTTATTTTTCTATGCGATGAATTCATGTCTTCCCTATTGTTTAATTTCAATACATCTTAGATTTTATTAGTACGTTCATCAGAATTAATTAAAACCTACCACTTTGAAAAATCTAATTTTGGGCCTGATAAGAGATACGCAACCGTAGTTTCTTCAAAATGCGGCAGTGCCCGCCATTATGTTTCTATGCAGGAAGAGAAGCACTTAAGCCATTGTTATTCAGTTACCGATAGGGTATCGGTAAAGACGTATTCTTTCCGGCCGGTCTGTACAGTGATTTTTTTACGTATTTTTTTATTTAACTAGACGAATAATTTTTAATCTATTAGAGAAATCTCTCGTTTTTTTATACATTTACTTCTTCTAGAAATGAATAAAGGTTTTTTTTTACGTCTCCCCAATTTAAAAGAATATGTATATTTTTAGTTTAAATTTGTGTTTTCAATATGCACGGTGGTGAAGTTTCAGAGTAATATGGACATTGATATAAAATCAATGTTTTTTTTCTATACGTTTTAAAGTTTAGAACTCTTTTTTTAATTCTTAATCTATGCGATATGGTGTGTCTTCATAAAAATTATTATATAGTAGAACCTTTTCATATAAAACGTATTTAGAATGAGTAGAAGTACCTACGTAAATAATTGACTTCCAACACGAAACAAACACCACAAAGCCAACCAAATAACTCTGAAATGCTACACGTCAACGTAGAACATTTATAATTATTATTTTATTATTTGTATGGCAGAATTTATAATAAAATCTTTTCAAATAAAAAAATATTTTATCTAAAAAATACTCATGTTTTTATATTTTATGGTTCATACTGGTTTAAAAAAAAAAATCTCCATATAGGAGGCCCTGAGGAAAATAATTCCCCTCAGGGCCTGCGTCATCTTTGGAGAGCGAACCACTAATAGGAAAACTTTCGTCAATTAAATATTTTAACATTTTTAACTCATTTCTAACTACACGTCGTACATTTCGGAAATGTAATGTATTTTGTCGAGATTTAATTTGGTTTGAAGGTGAAAATAACATTAAGGCGACACTCCCTTCGACTTCACAACTTATCTTAAACCATCTCATAATGTAGGTACATGGTATCAGGAAACTCATCGTACAAGCGGGAAACTAATGAATCTCCATCATATTTCGAGTCGATTTTGTGGTATATTTTTTTTTTATTTGGCGTTCCGTTTTCTACGTAGAGAAAAAGATACATTTTTTCAGATCTAAGCGCTTCGATTTTTTTTAATGCAATAATACTTTTGGAGCCGGTTCTATGCTCAACGCACTTAAAATAACAGCTGATGGTAACGAAACCCCGTCGCGACCGTTTTTTTTTCAAATTTGACCGAAACATTCTTAATTCGAAATCGATTAACTAAAAAACAAAAGTTCATATCAAAAAAGTTATCCGCCAAAATTCACTCAAAATGTGATGTAGATTCACCAGAATCCTATTTATACCACGATTTTCAGGACACCATGTACATACATACAAATAATAAGTTATTTATATTAAGCTGTGCGCCGCTTCCGAACCCCGACGTATTGGGGTATGAACAGTTACTTGAGGCGATTCTTCGTTAGGTTTCATGGAGGAACAGTAGATACTAGTTGGAGGAGTTTTTACTAAAAGTAGATTTACCAACATAACATTCAGAAGTATCTCTAAAATGGCAGAAAAGTTCTATTGATTGCATATTTATTAATAATAGAAATCCCCAAATTCCTACACATCCCTCATACCCTTTTCCTTCCCAGAATTTCCTCTCCTTCTTTCTCCTAAAAGATCCTCAACACAGCATCCCCTAAGATGAAATAGGCCTTGAAGAATTATTTTTCTTAGGGCAAAAATTTATCTATTTTTTTTATACAAAAAAATGTATAATGATGATTGCTTGTTGAATTAAGTTTTACACCAAACACACAAGCAATAATGTCTTTAAAATGGTTCACCTGTACCTACCAGTCTAAAAGTGACCGTAACGTGATCGGTCTACAAACAAAAGTGGAAAGAAGTTAAAATCGTTGTATTTTATTCCACCACAAAAAACCAATTTGATAAATAATTATTAATTTAATAATTAATTTGTAACCAAATATTTGCCGTAAATAAAAAATAAATAATTAATTAGTTGTGAAAACACTTTTTTTCTTAGGATTTTATTGGACATTATCTTAAATGTATACTAAACAAATATAAATAAACCCAGAAAGATTTAATAATTTGTTAGGATCTCATGTGCTACAGATGCAGGTACCACGATTTTCTGAACAACGTGTAAAGTACAGTTTATTACTATTACTAAAAATAATTATTATTATCACAAGCGTAGTAAAATACAAATTCTGAAATTCATGTAAATTTGTTCAAATTAAATAAAGACATGGTGCACTGTGCAGTATTATAAACCGGGGCGCTAAAACGGGGCCGGGCCGCGTATTTACAAACCCTACCGCGATTCAGTCACGCTAGCGACTGAAACGCGGTAGGTTTTGTAATGCGTAAATCACCAACAAACATTGTTATGCATAAATCACCTTACAAACACTACCGCGTTTCAGTCGCCTACGCGCTTCATTGCTCTATCTATTTCGGTGAGGGTGACGACCGTAATTATAGAGAGGTTGGCAAAGAGGATGGACAGCGTTTTTTTAGTTAGAATATTTTTTTTTTACATTTAAAATTTATTTTAAGTAAAAAAAACACGTGTTTTTTTTACTGAGAGTGACGACCGTAATTATAGAAGGGTAAGCAGAGAGGGTGGACCGCGTAATTTTTTACTGAATTTTTAATTAATTTTTTTTTTTTTTTACAATAATTTATATTTTAAAATATAAATTTTCTATGTAAAAAAAAAATAAGTAAAAAATTAACGCGGTACATCCTCTCTGCTTACCCTATAAATTAAAAAAATAAATATAAATTTTCTATGTAAAAAAAAAAAAAAAAATAAGTAAAAAAAAACGCAGTCCATCCTCTCTGCTTACCCTTCTATAATTACGGTCGTCACCCTCAGTTAAATAAAACCCGCGTTTTTTTAAACTTAAAATAAATTTTCAATGTAAAAAAAATGCTAACTAAAAAAATGCTGTCCATCCTCTCTGCTAACCTCTCTATAATTACGGTCGTCACCCTCACCGAAACAGATAGAGCAACGAAGCGCGTAGGCGACTGAAACGCGGTTGTGTTTGTTGGTGATTTACGCATTACAAACCCTACCGAGTTTCAGTGGCTAGCGTGACTGAATCGCGGTAGGGATTGTAAATACGCGGCCGGGCCCGAGTGATAATGCTGTCCATAATTCCACCCTTTCCCTCTTCGGAAACGCCCGAAACCGATATTTTTTTAGGCTCCTGTGGCGACTTAAGAGCGCGCAGGAGCGCCGAGAAATTTTAACGATAGGTATTTGTAAAAATTATTTCTATTTCGTTCATCTCAGCGGGGACAGCAAAAGCGCTATCGGTGTATTGGTGAACCCCAATGCGTGTGTGTGCGTGGCTGCAGGTGTTGGAAGCACGAATCGCCGCGCCGCGCCCGCCAGCGACTTCGCGTTCTTATTATTTCATTTACTGTTATTCATTTATTCCAAAAATTAAGTAGGTGCCTAGGTACATATTCGTAATAAAATAGCGAGGTCTACATTATTTAATATTGTATTGTACTTAACTTTATTATTATTATTACTTACTACAAATACATGTGACTGCCTGCTCCGAGATCATCTTCTGCACACGCACAAGTCAATGAGACTTGTGGGTGCGTGTATACAGGTTGCTGCCTGCTGCAACAGATAAGTCAATACGCGTCGCGACTTGAGCGTGCGTATTCCTATATAATAGATATCTTCTGCGCTCATAGTTCATTCATCTTGTTACTATTAGTAAAGTAAGATGCACGCTGTTTTGGTTTAGTAATATCGGGAGATTCATACCATCTTTTTTTATAAAACGGCAGCATAGGCGCAGTAGGTACATCACGTACTTTGTGATTGTATAGTGTTTTTATTTTTCGCTGGCTGCATCACTCTACTGTTTTTGACTAGCCTTTTTACTGGAAACTATTCTACGTCAAATACAGACCTTCGAATTTTGACCCTGAAACCCCCTTGAATATTGAAATCTGTTTGGTCATTTCTCACGATTTACACATATAGGACATATGGTGAGTAGATACCTACTAAACTATTCATAAATTATTCATAAACTATTATTATAAACATAAACTATTCATTCATAAAAACTCAATATTACAACACAATTTCCTTTTTTAATTAAACATATAAATATCGCTAAAAATGTTGTTGTTTTTTGGCTCTCCCTGAATAACGTAAATTCATCAGTTTTGACTGTATGCATAAAGTGCATTAGTGCAAGTCGGTACATTTGTTAACATATCTAGTAACCTATAATAAATATTATTCTACGTCTTAGGCTGCGTATACACACGCCAGCCGAACAACGGATTATGGGAAAGGAACGAAGCAAAAGCAAACTGCCCGAAAGGCTGCGCCGCTTGCGGTTGCTTCGTACCTTTACCATAATTCGTGGTTCGGCTCGCGTCTCTGTCCGCAAAGAGTGGCGTGCACTGATTTTTCAGTGGGCTAGAATCCTAAGATTGAAAATACGACATTAATGATGTTGTCGAAGCTGAAAATTATTTTTTTTCCGAAATTTCATTTTTCAAATTCTGTGCACGCCACTATTCGCAAATATATACGTAGCATAAGATATGTGTATTTAGAAATTGAGTTACATAAAATCGACTACTATATTACCTACCTTCAACTCAAAAAATTTTTTCTTGCAGATAAATAATGGGTAAAAGAAATGGAAACAAAGCGCGTTTGTTTTTATCTGCTAGACGAAAAAAACCGATTATTAGTATCAAACGACAGATTCATGTTGCACCACGTTCGACATCTAGGTAAGTCGAAATATCGCTTTCCTGTCACTCTTACTACTGAACCTTCCTAAGGTTACCTTTACGTACGTAAAGTTTTTTTTCCCGTAAGTTGCTCACATAAGAGAGTTATGGCAAAATTACCAATGGGTATCGTTTACATTGATAATTTTGCCATAACTCTCTTACGTGAGCGACTTACGAGAAAAACCTAAAGATTTATGCTATGAGAGCCGTGTATTATGTAGCATGTATAACGGGAAAATGGGATGGACAAATTTAAATAAATAAATCATTTGCATTTACAGGGATATGGATGTCATCGATACTACTTTTGGAAACTTAACTACATCTTCACTAATGCATGAAACTTCCATGGATGAATCATTTGCTCCAAATATAGACGAAAACGCAAGTTCATCATCATCAACAACGCTTGATGATTTGGTGATAGAACCAGACCATATTGATGAAACCGATAATTTCGAAGGTCGCAGAATTGTGGATATAAAATATTTGTTTTCGGAGATATCAAATATAAAGCACGAACACACCAACTGCACATTTTCCGATTTAAAATTTATGAAGGAACGACGAAATGGTCTTCTAAGCCAGTATGTTTTCGAGTGCAAAATGTGCAAGAAAATAGAATACATTCACTCCGAAGACCCGAAACGGAAAATGTCTATAAATACTGCTGTCGTCGAAGGAGTGATGTGTACAGGAAATGGGTATTCACAATGGAATGAAATTTGTGGGGTTTTAAATATGCCAAATATGGATTGTAAGACTTACACGAACATAGAACAATGTTTAGCGCCAACAATTGAAGAATGTGTCTTAGAAGAAATGATCGCAGCTGGTGAAGAAGAAAAAAGGCTAGCCATTTTAAACGGTGACGTAGACGAGGGTGGCTATCCTTTGGTAACGGTGGTTGCAGATGGCTCCTGGGCAAAGAGGTCGTACAAAAGTGGATTTAGCTCCTCATCTGGCGCAGGGTGCATAGTTGGACTACGAACTAAAAAGGTTTTATTTCTGGGAGTGCGAAACTCATACTGCTGCATATGTGCTAGAGCTACTAAACTACACATAGTTGCTTCTGAGCACAGGTGCTTCATAAACTGGCGTGACAGTGCTAATGCCATGGAAGCCCACATTATAGCAGAAGGGTTCTCGAGAAGCATCGAAATGCATGGATTGAAATTTAACAAACTAGTTGGTGATGGCGACTCCAGCATCATGAAAAAAATAATGCAACAAATGCCATATGGTCCTAACCTTATAGTACAAAAAATAGAGTGCAAAAATCACTTACTCCGCAATTTTTGCAACAAAATGAAAACACTTGGAAAAAAAACCAACAACGCTAAAGGCTTTGTACCAGTTCATATAAGGAAAAAGGTTGAAGCAAACGTTTTACGCATGAGAAGAGCTGTAGTTGGAGCAATAAATTACAGGAAAGAGCAAGAAAACACAGTACAAAGTGATAAAATAAAAAATTTGAAAATGGACATAAAAAATACCGCAAATCATGTGTTTGGTGATCATAAAAATTGTGCATCGTACTATTGCAAGCCGGAGAAGTATACTGATGATCCAAATTTAGTAAGCGATCTTCGAGATTGTGGAATATGGACTGATATCCAACAATTCTTATTGTCTCTAATAGCAAATGCAGAAAGTCTTATTATTGACGTGACAAATAACACTGTGGAGCAATTCAACAACGTTATCGCCAAATTTATAGGTGGAAAAAGGGTAAATTTTACTACAAGAGGATCTTACCAAGCAAGATGTTTTGGAGCAGTAACTTCGTGGAATAGTGAATTGGCAACCCATTCAAGAATACAAAAGAAAATCCAAGGCCACAGTCCCGGCAAATACACGAAGCACTTTATAGAGAGAAAACGACGTTCGAAGGAGAATAAACAAATGTGTCGAAAAAAAAAACTAAAGTATAATGAAAATACGACAGAAAAAAGAAAAAAAGTTACAGGGCCCGATGAAAATTATGGTCAATTGGAATTAGAACCAGATATGCCACCTGAAATATTTGAAACGAAAAAAGAGGAATTTCTCAAAGAATTATCTTCAACCAATAAGGAAGAGCTCGAACGGAATACGGTAGGCCAAAGCAATAACAATCTGTGGGCAATTGAAAGACGTAAGCGGATAACGGCGTCTAACTTTGGAAAAATATATAAGCTTCGGCAAAAAACTTCAGTTACGGGAGTACTAAACTCTTTACTGTACTCACAATTCAAAGGAACTATGGCCACAAATTATGGAAAAGAAAATGAAAGCCTAGCAATAGAGCAATTTTCAAAAAAAACAAGTTTTCAGGTATCCGCTTGTGGGCTATTTATCGATAAAACCAAAAACTTTTTAGCGGCAAGTCCGGATGGCCTTATCGGTGAGGATTCTATAATTGAAATTAAATGCCCTTATAGTATAGCAAATATGTCACCAGAAGAGGGAATTGCACAAAAGATAATTGATTACTGTAAATTGGAAGACCATTCTTTAACATTAAAACGGAATCATAATTACTTCTACCAAGTACAAGGCCAGTTACATATTACTCGTCGTAATTATTGTTATTTTGTTGTGTGGAGTCCAAAAGGTTTGCTGTATGAAAAAATTGAGAGGGACGATGAAATCTGGCAAAAAATCGTTCCACTGTTAGAAAATTTCTACCACCAATGCCTTTTACCAGAAATAATTGACGGTCGCATACCAAGAAATTTACCGGCGAGGGAAAGGTCTGGACCATAAATTGTTTTAATTTCATTGTGTAGATGTTAAACAGTAATTTTTTTTACAATAAAGCGTTTAAAAACAAAAAATATTAGATCACTGAAGAAGATTGAAAATGTCAAGTGATGTAGGAGGTATTCCCAAAAGTGCATTTTTCTGTAATAATATAACGTATTAAAAAAGTTAAATAAAAACTAAACTAGTTATGTGTATGTACCTAATATGTAGCACAATAAACAATATGGTGCCTCTTATACATAGATTTCAATATTCATTTGTATAATATGATATTATAATAACATAATCGATTCAACAACATGTGGTAGATGCATGTACCACTGAACATACGCTGTACCAGCATTCCATCAAACGATCAGTGGTGTATGTACTTACCATCACACATTTTCTTGTAAAATATAATTTTTTTGAAAAAAAAATCTAGAACAATATATTTAGTCAAATATAAAAGTTTTTTTTTGGTTCGGTAGTTGTATCTTAAAAAAAGTGTCCTATAAAGGGATAATATTATGTTGAGTACAACCTTCAAAAGTTATCAAAAAATATTTTAATTAATTTTTGTGTTCCATATCCAACTCGGCAATACGGAACGGAATCATCTCGGGGTCTGTCTGTAACAGGTGTTTTTTTTTCAATTTTTTTCCATTAATTTATTTGACGTAAACAAATTAAATTTGACACAATAACTTTAGTAAATAAGCTCGGTAAGTATTGGCACACTCAAAATAAGTCACCAAACAGAAAAATAATTTTAAAAAAACATCGATAACTCGGGACATGACAACACTAGTGGACTAGTGTATCGATATAATTATTGAGAATGTCACATCACTTCGTTGACTGTATACGTATTCAACAAAACCCTCTCCGCCCCCCCTCACCCCCGAATACTGAGAGAAAGGGACACATGCACCTCAGCCTGATAATACCCAAATAAAATTGTCAAAATCGAGGTTTTGTAGTCCTCATTTTTCTACTCCAAAACTGAACCAATTTCCAAGATTTTTTTTACCAAATGTATTGGAAGAAAACATTCTATGTCTGTACCTTTTGCTTTTTTTAAAAATACATCGTCTAATTTGTATACTGAACGTTTGTTGATGGCGTTAAAAAAAGGCAATTTTAACAATTTTTGAAGGGTTATAACTCCTATAAAAAGTAACTTATCAAAAAAATCAAAACGTACCGACACGCTTGCGGTCAATATTCATATTATGTAAAAAAAATATTTTCTCTAGTGTCAAAATTCAGAGAGGGAAATGAGGAATACGTTTGTATGGAAAAAACACCACCCGGTTTCCTCTCCCAATTCAACAGAGAAAACATTTCTCGTGTTTGAATTTTTATAATTGTAACGATTAATAATTATATTTTTTTGTTGTTTATTTCTATAAAGTGTGTATCTTTTCTTTATATTAATTATCTCTCTTCAATTCTGTATTGTACTGTGAATGTGAAGTTTAAAATTTTGATGTCTCTTGAAAATAGGTAAAATTTGTATTTATTGTTTCATAATGTTTTTTTTCCGTACAATTGTAAATCTCAATAGGACTATCCAGCTTAACAATTCACAATTGAATGATAAAAGAACACGAGGAAACAAGAGGAAACTCAAAATAATAAAAAAACAACAATGATAAATAAAAAGACAAGGAAATTGGTAGAATAAATATGAACTAACAGCTTGGTTTTTCAAGTAAAATAATTCCGCAAGGTATATTTGACAACTTTCAAAAACATATTATAAGAAAATAATATACATAATAGACTTACAATTATCAGTGACTATTTCGATCCTCCTCACCAAAGTAACGAGGACTAACTTGTGCTTCATAAATAGTTGATAATATAGAAATTTATAATAAATATATCTATGTATTTGAATATCTTTGATATTCAAATACATAAGAGATATGCTATGGTGTCCGCGCAACTGTCGCCGGACTACGCCGTAATTAGCGTAGTTTTCATACAAAAATAATTTATTCATTTCGTTGATTTTTTGAAAATGTGCATTAATATTGGTTAGCAATATATTTTGAATAAGGAAAGAATTAGTTCATTTACTTTAACGTTCGTTTGGTTTATTCGTTAATTATTTGTTCCGAAAATATGAGAGATAACAGAAAAATAAAATTATATCAGTTCTTTATCTTGTTATTTTTCTGTGTCAACAGCCTTACTAAAAAAAAACCACAGCGCGACCGATTAACTGTGTTATTGCAATAACATAAGTAAAGCTCGTATACACTAAAAGACGTTTTATTACCAATAACGTTTCTTACGTGATCACGCTGTTAAAACGCATTGAAGATGTGGCAACGTTGTATATGGTTTTAATTTACTAGGAAACAATGTTGTTTTAATATGTAATAGTATGGTTTTAATTTACTAGGAAACATTAGTTCGTCGGCCCGCGACAGTCCGCGATGACAAAACAGCTCGGTGTGTTTTATGGCGGGATATGGAAAATTTTGTGATTTTACTTAATAATTTCTATTGTAGTGACGAATTTACTCTTCTGTTCACATAATTGATATATTTACCATGTTATTTGTGTGGTTTACATCAGTTTAATCAAGTTATTGTACAAACGCCGTACTTTCAAAGTTGAACTGTCAGAATATTGTTTTTTATAGGTTACAAAATATAAAATTTTCATTTTAAGATCTTTATTTTAAGAGAATTTCTTAAAAGTGATAATTTTTTATAATATTAAAATCTAATACATGTGTTCGTAAACGTATCAAAAAAATTAACGTCTTTAGAGATGCAAGAAATCTGTTTTAAATTTCGGTATTATGTCTAAGTTATTTTTTTGGCAATAAAAAAAACTTTGAAATTTTTATTATTTTTTATTGTATACACGATGAAAAAGTGAGGTGATAGTCTCCTTCCAAATTTATTACACAAAAGGACTGTGTTTTTTAAATTTTGATTTTATTTAAATTTCTCTACATTTTGGTCAAAAATGTTATGGGAGGAAATTTTTTTCCGAGTTTGAATCTTAAAATACGGCAGTTTTTGAAAGCTAAAGTGTATTTCAAATACTCAAATCTAAAAGGTAATTTTATCTTGTTTTCATAAATGGTATTTGTTTTTACGACACCTTCAAAAATAAGAAATATATAGAACGTTCAAAATACTATGGAAAAATTACAAATATCGTTCGGACATCAATGGTTAAAACAGAGATAAACTACCCTCTCAGGCCGTGGAAACCATGTGTATTTCTTTCAAAGAACAAATTTTTAATTAGTAATGTTTTCACATCCGCGGCCGTTTGTCAATTGAATAAAATTTTCACTGGGTTTTTTAGTAAGGCTGTTAGTGTATTTGTTAATTTGTAAACAATATCGGCGACACCCGGAAGCGCAGACCCACATAGTAAAAACAGCAGATAGCACATCTACTTATATTTCAATATCTTTGGTGTATACTATCTTGGTCTAAGGAATTATCAGATAAGGACGAACGCGTTCTCCCGATAAAACCGTACCAATCCCTCCTGTCGAATAATAGAATATTTTATTAAAGAAGAGATAACACTAATAACGTAAACGAAAATATGAGAGATAACAGAAAAATAAAATTATATTTATTTATTTATTTATTGTTCTTATACGCCCGTAGGGGCTTTTACATAGATTATAAAATAATATTTAAGATATCGAGGATTACACATACATAGAATTTATATCAAACGTTATAAAAGTGAAAAAACTTTTAAGAATAAAGAAGTAGTTTTTAAAGAAAAAACCACTTGTATATTCTTGCTTAAAACTGTGAAATATTTTAAACAATGTAATATTTAACAATACCATAGAACAAAATATAATATAAAACATTACAATAACACATCAAATCGTTAAATATATTATACCCACGTTACAATAATTTGTAGGATTCCACAAAGTGTTGGTTTAAATTGCATTTTAGAATGTAAAGGGAATCAGCGAATATATCTACAATACCACCAAACTTGTTGCCTAAATCATGCATCCTATTGGTAAGTGAGTGTGATTGATAGTTGGTTGTGTATGTGTTGCAAAAGAATGTTATATTTTGTCTAGTATTCCTTGTCGGTACATGGAGTTTAATACTAGAAACGATGGCAGGGCTGTCAATTAGGTTGTTCATAACTCTGTACAATAAAATTAGGTCTGAAATAATTCTTCTGTCAGACAGCGTAATTAAATTTAGTCGATTCATTAAACTTAAATAATTAATGTTTTCTATTGGAATTTTGAGTTTGAAATTTAAGTACCTAAGAAATTTGTGTTGAACACGTTCTATTTTGTTAGAGTGTACTTTATAGAAAGGGGACCAAATAGGTGAATTATATTCTACTTGACATCTAACTAATGAAATGTAGAGTGTTTTCATGCAATCCATGGACTTAAAATCAGTTAGGGTTCTACAAAGGAAGCCAAGAATCTTTAAAGCCTTATTAGTTATATCATCTATATGTGCTGTGAATGTTAAGTTTGAATCGAATATAACTCCCAAGTCGCGAATTTGTAATACTGGTGTTAATTTAACATTATTTAAATTATATTCATGTAAAATATGAGAATGAGTTCTGGAAAATCGTATTACTTGACATTTCTCAATATTCAAAAATAACATATTTTGTTCGCACCATTTAAAAAATTCATCTAAATTAGCTTGTAAAATTAGGCAATCATATATATTTCGTATTCTTTTAAACAATTTTAGATCATCTGCAAAAAGTAGGACTTGTACATCTTTAAATATGTTTACAATGTCATTAATGAATATTAAGAAGAATATTGGGCCGAGGTGGGACCCTTGCGGGACACCACTTGTGGCCTCGAATACATAGGATTCTATAAAATTAATCCTGACACTAAGCACTCTATTACTGAGGTAACTGATAATCCATGTCAATAAACTTCCTTTGATGCCTAACAGTCGGAGTTTGGATATAAGAATGTGATGTCGAACCTTATCAAATGCTTTACCTTATCAAATGCTTTATATCAGTTCTTTATCTTGTTATTTTTCTGTGTCTTGTTCTCTTTCATATTTTCGTTTAGATTATTAGTGCTATCTTCTTCTTTAATAAAATATTATTTCATTAAAATTATTGTGGAAAACGTTAATACCTATACCACAGTTAGGAGAGTCTGGAGTTTTAGAGCCATCAGTACCTAAATAAAAAAAGAAGAGTTAGGCCATTTAGATGAAATAAAGATTGAACATATTATTGACAGTACAGGCTGGGAGATTGAAATGACTTTTAAGGATGCCGATTCCTTCTAAAATTGTTGGGGATAGGGTGACGTGACTATATTTTAATTTGAACAAAAGAAGAAAATCATTTTGGATAAGTTGAAGCTCTAAGAGAGAGTGAAAAATTTTACAGATGTATCTTTCAAATCATTCAGTTGTAGACCAGTTTCTTCGTGAGTTTGCTGATGTATAATCAAGGTAATGTTCTCGAGGGGTACAACTTGAAACAGACCATTGATAGCTATCTGAGGAAGTTTATGGGAAGAAACTGCCGTTTTCAGACCAGGATCGAAGAGGATCAGTGCATTGGCAAGTTTGATGGCCTCTGCATCGGTACTCAAATGCACAACGACTCCTCCATTCCTTATTTCACCTACTCCCGTGATTGTGATTCCCAAAGATGGTGGTTTGTTGAAGTCTTCAGAGTTTCGAGTGTATTATTGCAAGGAAGTACTTTGTCATCTTTGGAGAAGATAAATATCGAGTACCGCGGGTCTTGCAGGAAGAATAGGGGCGTTATTTCTAGTGTTCGGTGAATACTTAGGATGGGCTTTGTTGGACGCAACCGAACTCCAGCTTAGCATTTTTAGGCATTTGATTAGATGTTAGGTGTTTAAAGATTTTTAATTCTTTCAAGGTTTCCTAGTTTGACACCCATTTGACCGACTTTTCGACCCCATGGAATAATAAGGTTCCAACTGACGCCGACCCTATTCTGAGAAAATGGGCTTCAAAGATTTGAATAACTATAAGGTTTTTTTGAACGTCATCTCTCTCTTATAAAATTGTGTTAATATTCCACTTTTAGGAATTTTAGGAATGAAATCAAACAATAAATAAAACAGATTATTAATAATAATAAGAATTGATTAATAAATAGTAAAAACAATAACACAAGACCCTCAAATTAAAGTTATGGCAGAAGTTTTATGTGATTTCAGATGTTTAGGGTGAAACATTTTGTTTTGATCTATTTTTCTTAAATTTGAAATGAAATTTATTTTTAGGATATTTTTTAATCTTCCATAGGTCTCCCCAAATGGTAGCCTAAATTTGGTGACTTAGCAGGGGTTCCTGAGTACATGAGGGTGAGGTTTGTTCAGGTCTTGGTGGTGAAAGCGTCTGCCCATCAACTTCGTGGCGAACCGGATCGGGAGAGGCCGGTTGACGAAGACCCTTTGACCTCTCCAGCCAGAGTCTCGCGACCCACAGCCTTGCACCGCAGCGGGAGGGATGATTCATACGTCCGTCACTCCTGGACACACTGACCCCCTGATTCGTACCACCCCTTTACCATTTTCCTTTCCAGAACTCCTCTCCTTCTTTTCCTTTACAAGACCATCCACACAGCATCCCTAAAGATGACATACGCCCTGAGGGAAAATATTTTCCTGAGAATACAGGAGAAATATTCTCCCGGGTAAACTTTATGTAAAAATAAAAATAATTAGGGGTATTACGCCTAGGTATGTTGCGCCTCCTCCTACTATAACCTAGAGGATAGCGTTACAGTGTCCATCATCAGGGCAGATTTGTAGATGATAGTGAAGTGAGTAAATAGGTAGTTTGTATGTAGAAGTGATATCGTGTTCTATTTACTGATAGTTCAGTACTCTCAATAGACTGAATGGACGTGACCACGGAGGAAGAAGACCCTCTCAGTGGCACTGTGAGCTGTGAGCACTGTCAAACTGTCAACGTCTTGTTTGCAGGAATGGCAAGGTATCGAGTATTTCATCGCAACAGAATTTATTTGGGAATTTTCTTTAAAAAAATTTAGAATTGCGTTACTTTTTAAAAAATTCTTATTTTGCGGAATGCACGAACACTCCATGTTATTAATTCAGTCGAATTATTCTCAGCAATATATATAAAATTAATCAATATTGGTTGATATACAACAATGTTGGTCAAGGTTGTATATTACCAACCAATGTTCAACCAATATTTAACCAAGCAAATATCCAAATGTTTTTAAAACACTCGCTAAGTCATTTCTTAACACACTTTTATTCCATTTCGCACAATGGTTTTGGTTACTAGTAGTGTGCCATTAAATTGTACTCATTCACTTTTCTTCTAAAATAGAAGGAACTTCCGCTCTTGATTTTAACCAAAATTTTAAATTAGACTTGATTTTAAACAAAAATGCAAATCAAAACAAAGGACTAGTACGTCATATTTGGTATCAATACCTCTTTCCTCTCCCACCGCCATCTCGTATTTAATATGGTTTTCATACTTAAATGACAAATGTGTTCAGTCAAGAGATTGTTATCTTATTTATTGTTTTCAAGTTTAATTTGTAGAACTCCATTTTAATTTTAATTTTTTTATTATATAATAAAAAAATAAAGATTGTTATCTTTTGCAAAGAGTTGTTCTTCGCCAAAATCACATACTCAGATTTTTTCACGTGAACATAATTTAAATTTAGTCAAAAAATATGCCTCTACCTCTATGTAACTTCCCCGTCGTTGTATTCTTCTTTTCATTAATAATCTCTAATACTTTTGAACAAGTCGTACACTATATCCAGGTTTTAGAGATCAACTGCTCGATGTGGAACGATTTGCCAGCCTCTGTGTTTGCTCCCTCAACATGGGTCTCTTCAAGACCCATGTTCACCCACTCAAAAAGACCATCCACACACCACCCCCAGATGTGTCGCAGGCCCCGATGGAAATTATTGTTAATGTTTTTTTTAAGATTCGACTCCAAATACTGATATTTCAAAATCACTGAAATCTTCGTGTTCAAATATGTTAATCAAGAATTATGTTCAATCAGTCTATTTAAATTTTAAAACTTCAAATAGCGACACGCGGAAATTTGACAGCTCGTCAAATGGAACGCTCTGTATAGATGAGTGCGAATTGAAGTTTCAAAATACATTTTAAAATTGGAGTAACAAGATTCCAACCGCAGTTGAAACCTTGTTCACCAAATTTCAGTAAATAACTGATGCAGTTGGAACTTTTAGCACATTCTTTTTCGTTTAATAGACATTATTTGATGTTGGTGCTTATATAGAAGAAATAATGATTACTGCAGTAGAAACAATATCGCATTACTAACTCAAATAAGCCCAAATTGCTAGTTGGAACCTTGTTATTCCATAGGGTCGATTTCCTAATAGATCAGTAAATTTGGGGACAAGCTTAGCAAATTGTTCATTTGTGAATTTATTAGAAGTATCCATTACTATGATGTTTAAAAGATTGAAAATTGATGTTGCCTTTGCCAGGAATTGCTAGGGCGAGATTTCCTGATCCATTGTGTTAACTCTCAGAGTGGAAGATACTCTCAGTATCGCCCTGGTGTAAGACCACCATTGAAACGTTGCTTGAAATGGCTTTAGCCGTGTTTGGTGACCAGATCTGAATATCCAGGTACTTCCCCACCTTCCTCTTCCCTATCTCCTTCCCCTCCTCACTACCTACAGCCTCACAACATTCCCCAATTGGGGATGCCATAGTTTCACTGGCTCCAGACGGAAGCAGCTGAGACTCTTGTGAGGTATCACTATAAAAAAATAAATAAAAAAAAGTCTAATTTTTTGTGGTTGCGCCTATTGGCAGGCAATAACAGTAACACAGCCTATGTGTGATTTGATGACAGGCAGGTTATGTGTTGATAAGAACAGCGCCGGTCGCAACGTAATTTGATTTGGGCACTATTTTTAGTACGATGAAGCCACACTAACCAACTAACCATCACGCCGTTTCCCCGCAGGGGTAGGCACTCCTTGCCTCGTTCACATTCATACATCGTCTCATACATGCTCTTCTATTATTCCGACCCTTCACATGGCCCGACTCAAGTATCTGATTCACTTGGTCGTGCCATGTCTTCCTCGGGCGTCCCCTACTTCTTCTTCCATTCACATTTGCGTCATGTATTGTCCTCACACTCCTTTCCTCGTTCATTCGCTCTACATGCCCAAACCATCTGAGCGTCCCTTTCTTAATCTTACTCATTACGCTTACATCAGCCTTGCATTCTTCGCGGATCTCCACATTTCTCACACGATGGTTTTACCACACATACGCCTCAGGGATCTCATTTCTACAGCATTCAGTCTACTTTCATCCTTCCTCTGCCAGTTCCATGTCTCACTGCCATACATCAGAGTAGGTACCAGCACTCCATTATGGACGGCTAACTTCGCTTCTTTGGACAGCTTTTTGTTGGAGCCAACGGCGTTCAGTCCTCCATTAATAGAGTTGCCTGCATTTACCCTTCTTTCGATATCTCTGTCAGCCCTCCCATCTATCGTAAACATACTTCCCAAGTACACAAACTCATCCACCTGCTCCAAATACTCATCATGCACATTGTTTTCATACTCTCTCTTTCAAATACCATGACTTTAGACTTACTTACATTCATCATTAACTCATTCTTCATACATGCTTCGTTCATCCTAGACATGAGAGACTGTTGATCTTCCGGACTGTTAAAAATCAGCACCACATCATCAACATACAACAGGCAACATACTTCCAGATTACTCAATTTGGCGCCCAATCCCATCTCTTTCAATTCTTGCATACAATTATCCATGTATAGATTGAATAACCACGGTGACATTACGCAGACTTGTTTAACGCCTTTTGTGATGTCAAACCATCTCCTAAATTTGCCGTTCACCCTAATACATGCAACGCTTCCCTCATACAGAGACGCAATTGCCTGTATGAGATTCGTACTCACTTCATACTTGGACAACACCTTCCATAGCTTTTTCCTGTCAACTCGGTCGTATGCTTTTTGTAGATCTACCAAGGCACAGAAAAGTTTCTGGTTTTTTGCAAGAAACTTCTCGGTAAGCCATACTAAATAATGCAAAATCATGCGAAATCACGTGTTTTTTCTTTTGAAAATTTGATCGCTTAGAAGTATTATAGATGTTTCAATTAAATAATGCATGTAGAACATACCTTGGCCCTTAAAAACATTGGTCACTTTTTAAGTCATCAAGTCTTTTAATAAGCCTAGAAAAAAAATAAAAATAAAATAAAAAGTATAATGTCTATAAAAAGTCAAGTCCAAACTCTCTTATTTATAAACCTCTTTTCGGATGTTCAGTTCAACTGTTTAATACTACGATTGACATGCGAAAAAGCAAAAGATTCGCTGAGTGACTGCCGTCCGCGACAGTCGCTTCTGGAGACGTCAGCTTTTTCACCCCCGAACCGCTCTGTCTTGCTCGTGTTACACGGCCAGACACCTGCTATTTTTGTCAGCTGGCCGGACCCCGACCGGCTCACTGCCTAGGCCACCACGCCGCCAACTGCCTTTTTCAAGGCAAAGAAGAAGAAGGACGACCTGGCCCCACCGAGAGAAGAAGCCCCCAAGACCACCCCCGCAATCCTAAAGCGAAAATACCGGACTGCCGTGTGGATGATTCCCGCGCGGTTCCTTTCTGTCATTCCTGAGGACACCACCACTTATCGGACCAAGACTGGGACGATCAAGGTCCCCAACTCCCAGCCACTGCAGACCCATCCCGCAGACCCGAGGACGAAGCCGGCAGCTATCCCCCTACCGCCCCCCAAGATGCCTGAGACCGCCCCTGCAGCCGGTACCAGCCGCCCCCCAATAGGCCCAGCCTCGGGCTACGTTCCACTCCCCAGATTCGAACAGCCCGCCCAGGAGATGGAGACGTCCCGCCAGGAGGAAGGCTGGATAAAGCCGACCCACACAGCGAAGAGGCCCCTATCATCGCAGGAAACGAAACCGGTTGTAGTCGGCAACCGGTTTGGTAATTTACATGAGGAAATAGAAGGCGGCGGCGCGTCGTAGGCGAAGCGCCCACATACTAATAATAACTTTTCTTCTTCCACAGGTACCACGAGCGCCGCCAGGAAGGACCGTGTCCCCCCGGTTGTGATGACCCTGGGGACCCTCACACACGGGCAGGTCACCTCAGCGGTGCAGGGCCACATCGGACACCTGAACTTCGAAATCAAATACAGACCAGGAGGAAAGGTGAACATCATCGTGCGAAGCATGGCGGATCACCGTGCTCTCACCAACGGGCTGCGAGCGGAGGCGCGCGGCTTCCATACATACACGGCGGAGGCCGACAAGATGAAGAAGACAGTAATCAAGGGCCTGCCTAACGTGGCCACAGGGGAGATAACCGAAGACTTGACGAGCCAAGGCTTCGCCCCCGCCAAAGTCACCAAGATGACAACCACCTCGGCCGAGTACCCAATGTACTTGGTACACTTCAACAAGGAAGTGAACATGGGCCAGCTGAGGGCGGCCGTCAAGTACTTATGCCACTGCAGGATCCGCCTGCAAAAACACCGAAGCAACCACCTGCAGCACGGGACACAGTGCTACCGCTGCCAGAACTTCGGGCACGTGTCCCGCAACTGCTCACACACCGCGAGGTGTGTGAAATGCCTAGTGGAGCACGCCTCCGCCGAGTGCCCAGGGACGAGCCCGCCGCGTGCTGCAACTGCGGAGGCCCCCATCCCGCCAACTATAGGGGCTGCCCGAAGAGGGTGGCATACGTCGCCTCACTCCAACAACACCAGCGACAGCTCCGCCGGGAGGCGCCAGGAGGGAGGACAGAGGCGCCAGGAAGCAGGACACATCCTCATGCGCATCAGACGAAGAGGAATGATGGACGTACCTGGGCCGACATAGCCAGAGGATCCTCAGGCCCCCAGCAGCACGAGGAGCAGCACGAAGAGCAGCACGCAGCAGCCCGCATGAGAGGCAGCCGCCGCAGACGATGACGCCGCATTGATGATGGCCCTGCTCCAGGGACTGATCCGCGTGCGACCCCAGCTGGCCGTTTGCAACAACGAGCTTGAGAAGGCTGTGATTCTCATGAATCTAATCACGTCCACCATCAATGTCTGATCCCCAGATGGTGAACGTCCTCCTGTGGAATGCCCACAGCATCCGTTTTAAAATTGACGAACTGCTCGCTCTGGCAAACAATACTAACATTGACATTTTTCTCATTACAGAAACTCATCTCAAACCCGACATTCCCCTGAGAGTGCCCGGCTTCGAAGTACACCGAGACGACCGACCGGAGGGCGCAGGCGGAGGCACCACCATATTCGTTCGTCAAACCATCACATCTACAAGAATCCCTACTCCGAAGTTGAAGCATACTGAAGCCACCATTATCGAAGTCACCATAACCCTGAATCAGACGCGGATGACTGAGCGAGCGGTAGGTATTCCCAATCACCAGACCCCTCCCCACAACTTATGTCTATATATCTATGTATATATTTATATAATAATATTTATTTTTATCTATATATATGTAAGTTTATTCTAAAAATTCCCATAAAGTATATATCACATAAAAACAGACACCCACACCCATCACCACAAAATGCAGGATTTCATCTACTGAAATCACTGAAGGCCGCACAGTTTCATGTTGACTGTCGGCCGACTCCTCCCGGATAAGGTTTTTCATGGTTTCCTTATTCCCAAAGGCAAATGCGGAGGAGCTCCAAATAAAAGGACATGACCGACTCCTTCCCACTCCCAACATACACAAACACACACGTATGTATATATTTTTCCGCTGGTCTTGAACTCAGTTGCTTTGTGGAGCTAAGCGAAACATGCAATTTTAGTAGGGTTTTTTACATAACAATTTTTCCCTACCGACAAAACACATGACCTCTAAGTCTATAACAGCCAGGTACTGTTTTTAAATACCCACATGAGGTAAAAATTGCAAGGCGCATATGACGCCGTTCTATTTGTATAAGGAACATTAACTTTAAATTCAGTAAATTTAAATGATTCATCTCCTCAAGATACATAAGAATCTAGAAAATGAAAAAAAAAAAAAAAAACCTCTTTTCGGATATGGTTACAAAATTCAGTTTTTTCAAAAAAATATTGGTATTTACGCCCGAAGTTCACAAAACAAAATAAAATATGCATTTTCGCGTTGTTATTTTACAATACGGCCAGTAATAGACGAATTTGGATTTTTAAAGTGAACTCTATGCCGTCCACCGAAGGACTACATAACTTGTCATGCCCATTTTTTTATCGGACGGAGCGGGGAACAGAGGTTAGGCTCCGCGTCGCTTTGTTCAGTGAAATCAATTTTAAAATTCTGTTTTTTTACAATTAAATAATGTGTAAAAAATGAGATAATGTTTTTTACAGGCCTTTACGAAATCAACTTGTAAAAAAAAATTCTCAAATACCTTTTCCAACCTTTCCAAAAGCTTTTTCTCAAGTATTTTTAAAATCCTCCCATAAAAGGGCGTGAATTCCGATATCGATTTTTTCCTGGACTATTGGATCGCCAGTTTCACTGAAGTGTATGTCCACCACTTTGCTGATCTTGGTTATTTTTGGTTAACTTTGTTTGAGAGATCCATACGATTTGTGTAGTAACTGAATGTTTATTTTTTTTAGAGGCAGATTTATTATTATTTATATTATTATTTATTAATGAATATATGAACGTCCCAACTGCTCCCGACTGCCTGGAACCAATGAGATTATGGCATTCCCAATCTGGATATGTTGTGCGGCTGAAGAGTAGGAGGGGAAGGAGATGGGAAAAAGGAAGGAAGGGAAGTACTTGGCTAATCAGATCTGGTCACCAAACATGGCTATAGCTATTTCAAGCAACGTTTCAATTCTGAATGGTGATCTTCAACAAGGCAATACTCAGAGCATCTTCCACTCTGGAAGGTTCGGCAAGTGTATTATTTTAAATTATTAAATTGTGAAAAAACAGAAATCTATGAAATAAAATTTACTTGCGCAACCGCACAGGAGGCCCAGAGAGAAATAATATCCCTCGGAGCCTTTGGGGAAGATGTATGGATGGTCTTTTAGAGGAAGGTAGGGTCAGGAAGTTCTGGGAAAGAAAAAGGTATGACGAGTGGGTAAGAATCTGGGGGTCAGTACAGGAGTGACAAATGTACAAATCCTTACTTCCCACTGGGGTGCAAGGGTGCCGAAAGAGTCCGGCTAGAAAGGTGAAAGTTTGGGTTAAATAGCAATATATTGCAACATATCCTTATTATATTATGCCCATGATTTAAGAACAGACTTACATCCAATTCACAAAATTATGACACGAAATTAGATAAAAATGTAAATTAGAAGAGTGGAGGATACTCTTGTTTAGTTATCCGGCCAAGGGCGAATTTAGGGGGGGGGCACGGTTATTTTATCGGGGGAGGGTATTTTTGTGTACTGTGGAGATTCCATCACAGTACATACTTAGAAGCAAAAACTGTCTTTGTTAAACATTTAATTTTTCTTTTGTTTTGACACTTTCATAAAGCTTCCTATACATACTTGAACTTGTAATCAAGTTTATTTCTTTGTTCATATGAAGCGGATACTTTGTGATGTGACATTATTAATTTAAAGTAAAACAATAACTTTGTAAACACCACTTTTTTTTTAAAGTGGTGTGGTTTAAAAAAATGTTTTAAAAAAAATAAAAGTGGTGTTTACAAAGTTATTGTTTTATTTTAAATCAAGTTTATTTCTATCAGCAATTGTTGATTTTTTTGCCCGTCCGCCCCTTGTGCCCCTCCCAGAAAAATCCTGGATCCGCCCTTGTATCCGGCCGTATCCGTAATGCAACGATAGTCTACATTGCTCCTTCAATCTTCCATATCTCTGTAAATGACAAGAATCATTTTGACTTATACCAAAAAAATCAAGGTCTTGACATGGGTTTGTGATGATTGACCTATTACCTATATATTAGTAGCCTAACCTTATGATCACATATTCCTGGTCACACCACTTATACCATTTGTGATAACTCTATCCTGACCTATTTGACCTACCTTTTCGAATTTAATAATCTAAATTGATAATTTTGCACACCTCCCTGTTCACATGCCCCTCTTGTAAACCTATTCTTTTTCTAACCCCATATACTCCTAGTCTATCTTGACCTACCCCTATCGCTCACTATCCCTGTGATTTATTTCACACAGTAATCAAGATTTTCGGTTTTGTTTTGCTTTACCCCATTATTCAGCGTTGTGATTAATTTTTGTTTTTTGAATTTAAATATATACATATCGTTACATGCATGATTGTGATTAATTTTTGTTTTTTAATTTAAATATGTACATATCGTTACATGATATGTACATGTAGAGGTAATAATGTATTACTAGCAGTTAAAAACCCGCACCGCAGGTTTTTAACTGCTAGTAATACATTATTACCAGTTTGAGTGTTGGTGACCATTTTATAAATTCGATAGGAACTGGTTCCAAAAATAGCCAGTTCCTTGGATCCACTGTGATCCAGTGACAGCTGGTCACCGAGACACACAATGAGGTCATATGTAATATATATTTCTTTTAGTTAAAGTGAATGAATTCTTGCTTAACCTAACCTATATTCATTTGGCTATCTTTCCCCATGTTTAGTAAATAAACTTGTTCTAAATTTTGTCTTGTCCCTAGATGCTTGATTTATTTACCTATCACGATTGTATATAAAGTACAAATAATCTGTAGTAAAATAATATACAATATTATGATAACATTTTACCTTACATGTACAATACAACCTCATTTTAAAGGTGTCCGTTTTTCAATTGAAGTCCTCCTTGTCTGCATCCTCAGTCTAACATAAATAGATTTTTCATAATATTGTTAGTATGCCCAACGTTATTGGGTAAGGAAATGAGTTGGAAGATGAGGAAAGCGGTTTGGTGACCAGATCTGAAAAGCCAGGTACTTCCCCACCTTGCTTTTCCCATCTCCTTCCCCTCCTCCTCTTCAGCTGCACAACATACCCAAATCGGGAATGCCATAGTCTCATTAGCTCCAGGCGGTTGGGAACAGTTGGGACGTTTATATGTTCATTGGTTATGTGGTTATATTAAAAAAGGTGTCAAAAAACGTCTTGAAGATAAAGATTTTTTTGCTCGATCACATTTTCTTCAATCATATTTAGGCAGCCTTCTTGGTCGACGGTTTTTTCGACTAGCTATCCGGAGGTAATGGGTTTAAATCCCGGCATTCGCAAGTAAATTGTATTTGATTAATTTGTGTCATAATTTTTATTTTTGTTTTATTTATTTAGTACAAGATTATACATTTGGTATACATTTTATAATATGTTTTTAATGCCCAACTAGGAGGATTCCCTTTTTAGGACGGTCGATGATTCAATAAAAATAATATATGGTATATTTGAGGCAGGTTCCAGGGTGGAAGACACTCTCAGTATCGTCCTGTTGTAAGACCACCATTCAGAATTGAAACTTGAAAAGAATTGAGGTACTTCCCCACCTTCCTCTTCCCCATCTCCTTCCCTATTCTCATAGCATACCCCCAAATTGGAATGCCATAGCTGGCACCAGATCCTTGGGACACTTGTGCGGTATTCACATAAAAAAATCCTCTACCTATAGTTTTAAAACTTTCAATAGAACTAACACAGAACGTGAAAATTAACTTAAAAAAATTGTTGAATTATTCAGTATCATTGAAACAACTTTACCTCAGTTTTGCATAAAGACTATAGATAGAGGTTCTTGAAACCAATTCTGTTGAATTAAAAAATTTTAACATATTTGTCTCATAATTTTATTACTGCTCACTAATAGCGTTGAAACCAGACGCCACCAAAGTCACAAAACTTAAACAGCCTTAACAAACCCATGCAAATGACTTCAATTCATCGGATGATAGTTTTAAATTTACAAAAATAAACAAATAATTATATTATGAATAAATTAAACATACGATTAATAAATAATTGCAATTACATACGAAAATTTATATTATTATGATGTTATGAATGAAAAACTGTAGCCTTTATTATATAATCAAATTATACATTTTTTTACAATACAACATAGACATCAGAATTCAATAGACCAGAAGTTACAGACGAGGGGGTAAAACCAAACTATGAAGGGGGAAGAGGGAAAAGATGACTGTGATTCGTTATACAATCAATCTGACAGTAAATAGGCATCTCGCATTACAATATCACCATTTAGTTCTTAAAAGCAAAATCTGCTTTGAATGAATAGACTTTTTTACATGGGAGCGCGAATTGCTTGCCACGATAATAACATATTTGCTAAGGTCAAATGCTCGCCGCAAAAAGACTCACCCCAATACACATAGCAATATTTTGTTGCCGTGTTTAGTTAAAACACTATTACAAATGTTTCATAATTTACTTACCCCTGTAACCAGCGACGAAAACACTGGAGAACCGCCCACATTCGCTATGTCTATATAATATGTACCTATAATGTATAGCGCAAGCTGCCGTTTTTGGCGTGATATTTCGTAAAACGTATAGACGTTACTTTCGCGCTGGTCACTATAAGAATGATGACGTCACATATTTTAGATTCTCTCCCCTCCCCATGGAGCGAGCTGGCGCCAAGGCGGAGCTTATAGCCGGTTCCACGGGGAGGGGGAAATATTACGTTTTTATCACTTAGGGCAGGTCCAGATATATTCATATGTCCGTGCAATACAAACTATAATTCAATTCTTTGGCATAAACTCACATGACACGCTGAGAACATTTATTTTTCAATCATACTTCTGACATTTTATAGACTGTAAATGATTCGCATATCACAATTTTAATACTTCATAAAAAAAAAAACTCTAAAACAGTATTTATGAAAAATCATTCCATAAATAGTTATGGAATGATTTTTCCATATTTGTATAAAATTAGGATTTCAATGTCGCTCTCTTTACAAAAACAATAACATTAAATATGCGGCGATAAAACATGTTTTAGGCATGTATTCACATTGAAACATGCAAAGACATTACATCATCTTTGACACCAATATGTAATAATAATATGGTAAATGCTATTAGTTTAAACGATTACTTTACACTTACATACATTGCAGTGGTTAAAAAAAGAAGTGTTTTTTCACAATTAGTGATCTAATATTTAAGAAAACTGATTCCTGGAATATTTAACAAAAAACACCTTTAATCAAAATACAGCCGTTGTCCCCAATCCCCAAAATTCCCAAAGCAACTCATATTTGAGTGGTGAACAAGCATCGATCAAGCTAGAGGTTCTAAATATCTGGATTAACCTTGGCTCAGTGAAAGGCTTAGTTACAAAAAGTATCAACAGAGCGAAAAATGATAGCGAAATGTCAGATGCACTATTCTTCAAATAGCGTGGTGTCAATTTTACTATTATTTTTACTACCAAATTGATATGGACAGCGAAGATTAAAAGATTTATAATAATATTTATAGTTGGACGTGTTTTAAACTCCACAATATTCATTTTCTCATTCCGCCTGGGGTTCTTGCTACGTTTCAGTTAGTTTCGTGTTAACGCACCAAAGAGAAACCTCAAACACCGAATGGGCATAATATAATTTCATTGCATTATTAAAAGTCAAGCTAAGGCTTTATTTTTAATACATTTAAATGCGTTTGTTAAAAAGTGTCAGTTTATGAATTGCAGTATAAGTATACTAACTCGTCAATATTAATTTAACATTGAAAGCTTTTATTTTGATGGCATTTTATTTAGTCATTGCTTTGATATCATTTTATTCTCATGAAAGTGGGATTATTAGTGATAAAAATGTTTGGAAATAGGCAAATTGAGTTTTACTGAACAAACCACCAGGCTGATCAAAGCCTCAGATTGATCAATCGAAAAGTTGGGAACAACGGCAGTTTTAATGTGTTACTTTACATCAAGCTTTTAAAAAACTTCAGACATTTTATTTACTTACTTTTACACCGTGTTTATAATTACAATTTACGTCATTTTATTTTTAGTGACAATCACTCCCATTTAATTCTTAGCTTTACACAATAAGTATAATGTTCATCTATGGAAATGTTTTTCACGGTGTTTACCACATAATTTTTTTTTGCTTTACATCTACATACATGACGTCGACACACTTAACTTGCTAACCACAATTGCTTGTGACACAATGCTTATTCCTACGTACGTTTCATGTTGTTTTGATTAGTTTATTTTAATGTAACTACAATTATTTCATATTTTTACAACCCGCTACCGGTTTTGACACGTATCTGTGTCATTTTCTTTGCGTTAACGGTTGATAACTTAAACTGTACAATTATTACAGTCGGTAATCAGATGTTGTTAGATATGGGAAGAGGTTGAGGGGGGAGGCCAGTTTCTTGTTTTGACCACATTGAAATAAACTCATCAAATTAAATTTTCTAGAAATTAAGGTGTTAAGAGACAAGAGATGCGCCTGACTTATTTTAACCTGTGATTCTGTGCTTGTTTAGAGTAAACTGTGATTTTTTTTTGTTTTTTTCCTTTCACTTAGACATAAAAAAAACAGCACATATTCGACAGTTAGGGTCATGACTGAGGATTGGGTGGTTACTCGGCTGAGTAACCAGTGACAAAAATATGAAAACTTTTATCTTTAAAAAAAATATATCAAAAAACACAAAAAAAGTTTTGCCTGAAACCAAAATATCATTTACATTTTTTACTTCAAATAAGGTCAGAAATTGCTGGTAGTTTGTCAGATCTTACCTTAATTAACACTCTCTACAGTTAATACTCAAGAAATACCAAAACAATAGTACAATTTCAATGGGTTTACATAATAATGTTTTGTTCGGTGTTCGTTGACTATTTTGTCAATGTACTTATACATATTTACATATTGCCCCTTCCACATTTTTTATATAGTTTGCAAATAATGTTAAACAGTAAACAGTAGGTATTATTATAACAGGCCAGTGAAACAGAACGATTTCAGAAAATATAAAAAAAAACATAAAAAAATAATCTACGCTAATGAAAATATTGTGCAAGTGTCGAAAGCCTCGTTGCAAAGCTGCCCATAACTTTGTGCAGCATTTCTAGCGGTATTGCGCCCCCTTTTTAGTCGAATCCTTTCTTTTAATGCCCAGATAGTCTAGGGAGGTTACTTTGAAACACTTTTCTTTTAGGTATCCCCAAAGGAAGTCGTCGCATGTGGACTAGTCAGAAGAACGAGGTGGCCAGAGGATATCGCCGTTCTTGCTCCAAAGGCTACCGGAGAATGCATATAATAAAATAAATATCTTCACACTCTCTAGATTCACAACGTTGACGGAGCAAGCTCTCCTCCCCTCTATTTTTTTCTGCAGTTACATTCCCAAATCGTCCTGTTTCATTGTCTCCAAAGATATTGAAATATAAGAGGTTTACTATGATGGGCGCCCGACCAACGGCGGACTGCCGTCTAATGGGAATGGTTTGAATACGGAAAGAATTCGTTTATATAGTTGATTTTTTTAAGGTGTGCAGTAGCATTAGTTAACAAAATCGGAGACGCCAGGAAGCACAGTAAAAACTGCAGATAGAACATCTCTTATATTTCTATATCTTTGATTGGCTCACTTGTTACTTTTACGAGTATAATAAGTATGCAATAATTATGGAAAGCATTTCACGAAAAAAAACCAAAGAGATTTTATTTATCTGTAGTTTTAAGAAAAGCATAGAATTTTATTACTATCTAAATATTTGACTATGAGTTGGCAAACTGAAGAGTAATTTTCCACCACAGATATATATGTTGTGCAAAAATATGTCATAGTGCAAATATGTACTTACTGAAAATATACTCGAAACCCTTAAACTATGATTACTGACCAGATTATAAGTCAAGTTCTCCTACTTTTTTCCTCGTTTCTCCATTCACTTTTCCCATATATTTTCCTCAAAACATTCCCCGATCGGGGGAACGATAGTCCCACTTTGGAAAGTTGTGTCTCTTTTCAGAGTTCTGATATTGATTGATTAGTTTTATTGTACCCTCGGTAGTTATTAGGAAGTTCAAGGAATCCTTTTAAACTCCGTTTAGGATTGTTACAAAGAGTAGGTTATTATACTATTATTTTTAAATTATGTACACAAATGTAAGTTTTGTATTCAATAAATTAATGTATATCACATTAATTTTCACTTCATCTCGATCACACAAAATTAATAAATACATTGATACTATTTTATATCATTAATATGTATTACATCAAAATTACAAGCATTATCGAAACATCATGAAATCACATCAGTCGTTACTAAAGATATCTAGTGTTGATAAAACTACTGCCCTCAAAGTCTGATTTTCACCAGGTATCGAAGCAATTTAAGAATTTCTATCTTCAATAACATTTATCAGGTGGTAATTTGAATTAGTCCTTACTTCCGGCTGGTTATTAATCATGAAAAGCGAGCATTGTCATTATTTCCAGTAAGAGATCGAGGTCTGGTGGTCGACTCGCTGATGAGGATTCTGTTGTGTAATGGTTGACTGTTATTACTGCCTTTACTTGGGTAAGATCTTGAAATTGAAGTTGTGGCAGGAATTTTCTTAGCTTCTTTGAAGCCCAGTTTCACAAGCCATAGATCCCTAGTTTTCTTGTTTCCGATAACAAAGAATGAGAATAACACTACTCCTTGGAGAGTTGCCGATATACAAAACAAATAAGCCATTATCACATAATTTGACAACATCCCAAATACCCATGTCAAACCGAATAGATAAAACAGGAGAAAGCCAACAGTCACTCCTCGGAATACCTGCTGGTTATCTCCGTGTCTTTTGATCTTAGAACTTACGAATACGGAATAAATTATAAATGTAAAAAGGCATACATTGCAGACAACAACTAAAGCTACTGGGAGAAATACTGCCAGCCAAAAACCTAACCCACTGGGATAACAAAACTCAATCAAATCATTATCATCAAAGTGGTCTGTGTAACTGTCCGCGTTCCATGCAAACAGAAATGCAATTGGTACAATGGGGAATAGCCACCCAAATATACCAGCTTTCAAAAGTCTGTGTGAAGGAGGCTTGGTAAAAACTATCACAAGCCTTTGATATGATACCACAGCTGCTATAAACATCCAGCAAAATGAGGCTAAAACTGAGTAATGCAATGCAACTCCAGATATGACGCAATAACTGGTGTGCTTCTGTCGCATGTCAACAAAGGCTATACACAGAAATGTTGCAATCATTATACCCACAGCACTTGATAAATGCAGCCAAATTTTATTAATAAAATCAGCCCTCCAGCTCTTGAATAAGATGCCTGTAAAGTAAATAAATATGATACCGACAAGTGACAAAGAGCAACCGACAAATGATATAATTGTTAAAATATCATTATGGGTTTTACTTAGTTTGGAGTTTGTTGTGATTAGTTGCGCAAAGTGAGTAAGGTGGTGGCATCTGCAAGTATCTAAGCCTCCCGGTCCAGTTCTCGGGAGTAATTCGCATCCTTTAGTAGACCAACTTCCGTTTTGTGCAAAGTCCCAAAACGCGCAGATCTTCTTCTCGTTCTCCTTGGTATCGCCGTATGGTCTCAGGTGAAAATCTACATATTCCCCCTTTTCAAAATCGGTGGTGTTTGCCAAAGATATACTTAAGATTCGAGTATTTATCTTTTGTCTCACGTCCATCCCGTGGCTGGGATTGAATGCTCGATCGTTTCGAAATACCAGAAAAGATAATCGTGATTGTGGATTCGTCCCTAAAGAAGGAGGAATTTGAACAATTATCTCGTGTTTCTTGCTTCCATTTATTACCGAATCTGAAATATACAATAGTGAATTAATGTTTTATGAAGAGCGTATTTTCATTAATCGAAACAATATTTCTTTTACTCAAACAGCACTCTCAAAACATACAAAAAAAGTTGAATGCCTCCGGGATTTGAACATGAAATGTCAAAACGGTAGGCACAGTTTCACACGTGCCGGACGAAACTGGCCACTCGTGTTTCACTGGTGGCCGGGGCGACGAAGGCTGCCGGCAGCCGGATAGCCGGCGGCTTTCGTGTAGTGAGGTATGGAATGCAATGGAAGCCTATACAAGCTGGCCACAGTTGACTTATCCAACCAGACTCATTACCTCTTGACCCATCGCCTTCATTTATTCATACTTTCGTCACTCTTGGACACACTGTTCCTCGGATTCCTACCCATTCCTCATACCCTTTTCCTTCCCAGAACTTCCTCTCTTTTATTTCTCTAAAATCCCGTGTAGAGTAGATTTTTATCTATTCCAGATAGTCGATGCCTAGACGAGATTGGGGATTCTCTTATCTGCTAGCTTGCGTTATCTAAGGGGCCGGGTGCAAACCGGATACATGTGAAAGATTTGATGGTCATGGGGTAAGACTCTCGACTCACAATCCGAAGGTTGCGGGTTCGAACTCGGCGTGCGCAAATAAATTTTACTTTTATTAAGTTGTGGTATTTCACAATTAATTAATATATAGTATTTGCGGTATTTCCAGAATGGAAGATACGCTCAGTATCGCCAGGTGTAAGACCATCATTCAGAATTGAAACATTGCTTGAAATGGCTTTAGCCATTTTTGGTGACCAAATCTGAATAGCCAGGTACATCCCCTCCTTCCTATTCCCAATGTTCTTTCCCTCCCCACTATCTTCAGCCTGACAAAATACACCAATTGGGGATGTTATAGTTTCACTGGCTTCAGACGGGAGCAGGTGGTACTCTTGTGCAGTATTCATATAAAAAAAAGTCTCTCGGGTGTTTCGGCACGTGTGAAATTAACCTTAAAAAATAATTTTGTAGTCTCCAGGGCAAAAGATATTCGCTAAAAACAAATTATATAAAATTATCTACCTTCTAGTTGGCTTTCATGGGTATTTTAACTATCATAAAGTTTTGAAAGATAATAATCGCAAAAATAAATAAATACCTTCTGTCAAAACAGTCAAAGAATCATTGGTAAATCCATCTGTGACTTCACTGAGTTGAATACCGGATATTGGTTTGGGACCTTTCCTGTCCGTGACCATGATGGCCAGGTTGGACTCCACTATCATCAAGTGAGTCATGTCGTCCGGCAGTACCATCCTGTCCACCATCGTGTCCAGACCCTGCAGGACCTTGGCTGGAATGTCCACACCTTCCTGGAGAGAAAGCACGTCATTTATCATGACGGCCGCGGAGCCAAGAATCGAAGAGTTGATAGGCGCATTCAAAATTTCATCTATAGCATCCACCAGGTCGTTTACTTGTTGGTCTGGATTCTGAAAACATTCATAAATTTACGATTTATTGTTAAGAGGAAGCCACACGCCAATGTATTCTTGGAGCCACTAATATATAGGTATATATAGCCACTAATAAAATAGGCATAAAAGTCGCTTGGCAATAGAGTGGAGACAGGTAATGGTTCCAAACCCAAAGGTAGTTTTTTAATAATAATAATAATATTTGGCTAATTTATATAGCGCCGTTTTCGCAAAAAATCACCTCAAGGGCGCTGTACAAATAAATACATAAAATAATAATATTACTAGCTTACAACTAAGATTTACAATTATTACTATTGACTTACATCAGTCTAAGACTTATAGCTAGTGGCTAATGACTAAGACATATAAACGCTAACCTAAACTGAACTCAATGACATACATGATTACAATCATGACTTAAAGTTAGAGATTTACAACTAACATATAAGTATTTACATTTAAAAATACTTCTACACATCTTATAAATGTTATACTTTCGCCAGAATCATACACAGCGCCAGAAGAAGGAGGAAGTATTTACATAATATTACTTTTTAAGGACATGGACGCAAAAATTATCAGATTTACGAAAACGTATGGATATCTTAAATAAATTATTGAAATTAATTGCCGATCTTTACCATAATTAAGATGATTCACCGCACAACATTAAACAGATTGAGGTGTTAGATTATCACTGACAGTCTATTGGTAGGTAGATCAATAGCATTTTGACTTTTTCATGAGAGTTGTAGGGAATAGCAAATAAAATAGTATTTATTTGTGGATATAAACAATTATTAGAGTATAAATAAACAAAAATAAAAATTACGAAGTTTAAATCAAATGAGGAATTTATGGAAATGAGTATTTGAAAAAGTGAGTTTTTAGTTTGGATCTAAATTCCGCTGTGTTGGTTATGCATCTCAATTCCATGGGAAGTTTATTCCAAGCCTCAGGGCCGGATACTCCAAACGCACGATCACCAAAATTAGTGTTCAGATTTCGCTTGGGTTCTTTCAACCTTCCAATTGCAGACGATGTCGCTGATCTAAGAGATGACTGCCTTGGACCTATATTTTCCGGAATGCACAGTTCAGAGATATTTAGAGAATACACAGTTCCAGAATGCACAGTTTAGAGATTTTATTTATTTTGTGAATAATTTCATAAGAAAAAAAAAGTTAATCAATGGAAACTGTCACAGATAATTTTAACCATAAAATTTTCTAAAGTTGTTTCTTGTGTGCATTCATTCATTTCTAATTTTAAAAGAAATGTAGTTGTTTGCTCTTTTGATTTTTAAACATTCGGGCCCTTTCAGTTTTCGTTAAAATTGTGATTAGATTTCAAGCATAATGGCCATGTTATTATGTGTAATTTATTTTAATGGAAATAAGTAGGACTGTGATTACTTCTTAATTAATTTAGAAAAACTTTAGCATGAAAGTGTCGCTAAACGCAAAACATTGTATGGATATGAGAAGTCAAAAAATAATGACTAGCAAGTTGCGTCCGCTATTAGGTAATAGATTTTCATAACAAGCGTACTTGGGAGCGGTGTATTTGTGATGTTTTTAAATCCAATTTTCTCAAAATGTGGTATTTTGAGTTCTTTCCCTATTGAACTTAGGATTTGATATTATTTCACATACACAAGTCACGCACTATGTTTTTTAACTTTACTGATTTAATAAATCAATACTATGAACTTGTTTTACTATTGTTGCTATATATACAACAAATGGTTAACACAACTGTATCACTTACGTTTATTTCATCTAAAAGCCCATAAATAAATAACATCACAACACTGATTGCTAATTTTACTTTGAAAGCTGTCACCTCAGCTATGGTAGGTCAACCAGATTAATCCAGGGTGATCAGGGGCCATCCATAAATAGAATATAATTTAATACAATCAGAAGACATGCGTTGATTTGTGATCTTTGAATGGCTCTTTTATGGAGAGTAAAAATCTTACTTCAGTTGTCATTGTTGAAGTCGGTGTAGTTGATGAAGTGCAGGTTGTATCCTCGGTCAACACCCATTCCGCTCCAATGTTAAAGTTTCCTCCACAGACGTTGGAGACGCAGGGATCGTTGCCTATTGCTGTTTCACCTGAAATGAAGAAAATATTTCATTGGTACGGGAAGTTATGTACATGTAGATATGAATCTCTGCTCACTAAACAGATAAAACTTTTCAAGAAACTTCTTCTGAAACTCGCTTCTTAGTGACGTATTTTCGCCAAAGCTCTATAAAGAGGTAGGAACATCTATATATATAAAAATCAAAATATGTTTTTTTCTGGGTTTGTATGTTTGTATGTCCGCTATGCGTTGCTCAAGCATTCATCTGATTGCTATGAAACTTTGGTGATTTGATGTGCGCATGTCCGCAATGGTTTCTGTACACAAAAGTGAGCTCTGGCATCATGAAATTATGCATTGCTAAACAGTTCATCTGATTGCGATGAAACTTTGGTGAGTTGTTGTGAGCATGTCAATGAAGGTTTCTATATGCAAGCTGGTGAGCTCTGGCATTATGAAATTTGTATAAAAAAATTGCAATAGATGGCAAGCGAGCTGTATGAAAACTGAATATTCAGGGATTGAATGTGTGGAATGCGGGAGGGAGGAGGGAAATTCGGGAGTTTATGGGACGCGGGAAGCGGGAGAGGGGAGTGGGGAGAGGGAAAGCGGAGAAGGCAGAGTGGGAACGCGTGATGGGAAGAGGAATAGGAGGCGGAAGAAGAATAGGACGAAGGGAAAGGACACGCAGGGAGAAACAATATCTTTATAAAGTGGCATAACAAAGTATGCCGAGAACTACAAACCCAGAAACTAGCATATTTTGATTTTTATATATATTAAATATCCCCCTAAAACCATGCGAGCGAAGCCGCAGGTAAAAGCTAGTGTTACATAGATTAGAATCTTTTTCTAGCCATCTCTGTTTCCACACCACAGGGACAGATCCTTCGGTAAATATACTTGGCTTGTGTGAAGAATTACATCAAACGTACCCAATTCAGTTTCCGGCAAATCGTCTGTTTTGGGGCAAGTTAATAATTTCCTGACGTACTTTACACTGTAGGCATCATTTTCTTCGAAATCTTGAATCTCTCGAAAGTTGCCGTGAATCAAAACTGTCAAATCGTCGTATATGCCTTTTATAGTAACTTCTTTGAACATTGGTTTAGCAAGCTGGTGGAAATTAGTGAGCCTCTCTTTCAGCGCAGATCTTCTCTTTTTGGCGTGCCTCATTCTCTCATGCTCTAAAGATGTGGTGGTTGTAAATTCCGTATCTTCGGAAATAAAGTCGTATGTTAGAATACTGGTTATAGCTTCTTCAGTCAAATGTTCTAGAGCAAATTCACTGGAGTTGAATTGAAGTAAAATGGCGCGGGTATTTTTAAGTTCTGCTTTATTCTTCACAAACAACACTCTCTCCGACTCACTAGCGGCAAACATAGACGTTTTTGTCACCAAGCACCAATAGAAACCATCTCCATCCGTTTGAACACCGAACTGATGTGTAGCCGTACGGTAATAGAGCACTTCCACAGGGTAGTGCTTTTTGGAGTCAGTGAAACATCGAATATATAAGACACTCGGTTCTTCGCCGACAACATCAAAAGTTAGGCTGTTCTCCCTGAAAATGAGAAAAAAATTAAATTTTTTTGATTTTGATTGGCAGTTAGGGGGCGTTCAAGTATTATGTAACGCAATTTTTGACCCCTCTCCCCCCCCCATGTAACGCCCCGTAACGTTTTTCCGTGCCCTCCCCCCTCCCCCTCCCGTTTTTTTTTTTTTTTTTTACATGAATAGCGCATAAGAGTCCCAACTGCTCCCGTCTGGAGCCAGTGGGACTATGGCATCCCCAATTGGGGTATGTTGTGAGGCTGAAGGCAGTAGAGAGGGGAAGGAGATAGGGAAGAGGAAGGTGGGGAAGTACCTGGCTATTCAGATCTGGTCACAAAACACGGCAGAAGCCATTTCAATCAACGTTTCAATTCTGAATGGTGGTCTTACACCAAGGCGATACTGAGAGTATCTTCCACTCTGGAACGTGCCGCAAATATACTATATATTATTTTAAATGAAAAATTGTGAAATACACAAATTAATCAAATAAAATTTATTTGCCACGCCGGGATTCGATCCCACGACCTTCGGAATGCTAGTCAAGCACCTTACCGCTGCACTAAGCCGGCTGTCAAAATGTTACGTAAACATCGTCCCCTAAACGTTACGTATCGCCAAAGTCGAAGATTTTAATTCCCTAGTTTTTTTATCTTAATAAAGAAAAACATGTAATGTTTTGTTTGAGTTGTTCGAGCCCCCCCCTCGTAACGCCCAGTAACGTTTCACAAGACCCCCCCCCCCCCCCCCCAAGTGCGTTACGTAATACTTGAACGGCCCCTTAGTAGAGTGGTAGTAGAATAGTAGTCAATTGGGAGACGAGTATGGTTACTGCCTTACAAACTCGGAACCATTTATTGGACAACCAACACTTCTGCCATTGGTCACCAGCTGCATGGCAGGTCGGATTGTGAGAAAATGATGGTTGAGTAAGTCCCTTTGACTTCTCAGCCGAACTCTCTCGGAACATTGCCTTGCACCGCAGTGGGAGGGATGGATTCAAACGTCCGTCACTCCTGGACACACTGACCCCCAGATTCCTACCCACCCCTCGTACACTTTTCCTTCCCAGAACTTCCTCCCCTTCCTTTCCTAAAAAGACCCTCCACACAGCATCCCCAAAGATGACATGGGTCCTGAGGGGAATTATTTTCCTCACAGCCTCCTGCGAGGAGCTAATTTAAAAAGGAAGAGTAGTATTTTATTGTGGAATGCTAAAAAAATTCATATTACAATCGCACATGTTCACAATATTGTCTGAAGATTAAGATAGTTGTTAAGGAGAAAACCCCCCCAATGGAATTTAATTAAACCCTTACTTAAGGGCCACTGACCAGCGGCCGAGAATTCAAATTTCGTCGAAAGGTGAATTTTACAGGGCGATTCCGATGAGAAAGATTAATTATCCGTACCAGCATTTTTAAATAATAACTTTAAATAATATCGATTTTATTTCGTTTAAAATTTGCTTTGGTAACCTATCTACTTTAAAAAATGCTAAAACGCGTGATAATAAAACTGTTTAAATTATGTAATTCCGTAATTATTTTTTGATCATAAATCATAAGTATTTATAATTTTTCGAAAGCAAAATAAGATTGTAAAATGAATCTGAAATATTTTAGTTCATAAGACCGTAAAAAAAATTGACAAACTGAAGTATATTCGGCCCAAAACATGTGCGCGGTGGATCTTTCTTTTAATGATTTTATTTGAACTAAAATAAAAATTCTGAAAAGTGGCTTTCCCTGATAATTTATTGATTTACTTGACTGCATGATCGTATGGTTTGAAATGTGTGCTGTATAATACAAAATTTTGTTTGAAAATATAACAAATCTGCCAACCACCTACGGTATAACCTTATTCAAATAAAAATAAAAATATTTTCTCAAAATTTAAAACATAGCTTTATTAGATAAAAGAACAATCTTTCAAAATCAATTTATACTTTTTTGTGGAAAAAAGTCAATACGTCTAGAATTTTATTTAAAAATGACTTATTTCCGGTTGTGTCTGGTTATTACCTCTTAACCTCGGCCAGATGGCCCATAGATACTGCGAAGACGAACGAAGTTTTAAAAGGTGAATCTTTCAGTTATTTTAGTGAGTTTTCAAAAATACTAAATCAATGTTTGTTTAACTTACCATGATGGATCGTAAATGATCTGATGAACCGGAAGATTAATAAAATATTCACATATGACATTGTTGTAGACCTGAGAAGGCTCTCGCGTCACCCACTTCTTGTCTAGCAGTACTACTTCTCCATTTTCTAGCAGTACAACATTTGTACGGAAGTTCTTCTCTGTTTCTGAAATCTGAAACATTACACGTTGAAAGCTTTCTCAAAATACACCAACTGGAAATCTAAACCGAACACATAAGTAGGGGGAGTCCGTGTAATGAGGACCACCCGGTACCTCCCAACACCTCTTGTTTTGACAATATATAATACATGGCTCCAGTGGCGTAGAATTTCAGGGATAAAAATACTCCTCCACAAATACACAAATATAGGCTCTTTTCGCCTATAAAAAGACCGAGCGACACAAAATTCGGGGCACTCCACGGGAAGCCATAGAGCTATGAAAATGTAAATAATAGACATTGTGCATGTGTACAATATTTTGGTGACAATATCCTTTGTAATTTTTTTTTTTCTACGGTTGGTTGTCATACCTCACCGGGTGGCACCCGGGGCGGGTGTTATTTTATTTTTACATTAAGTACCGGGCGGATTTTATCATATAAAATTACATTGATAAAAGAGATTTATTTAAGGAACATAAACAGTCTTACATAATATACATAAGTGGATGACAAAAAACAGACCAATTTTATAAATGTTCACAGATACGTATTTAGAAACATAAAAGTAGTTGGCGCAAATAATATTGTTATATTTTCCAAGTTTGTACGCTACAAGTACTTTTCTATTTTTTTCCTACGTAATACAGAGGCCGATAGGGGGGGGGGAGGGGATGATTGGACCTTATGTATGCCCTTGTATGGGAGTAGCCCGCTTTAGGTTCTGTTTAATGTCGACCACTTTTATGAAGTTATCGAATTTAATAAAAGGTAATATTGTTTTACGGACACCTGAATCAACATCATAGATAATTTTTTCAATTGTTAATTGCATAATTTGACATGAAACATTTCATTGAGTGCAGAAATTACACCCGTAAGAACATGTGCTAATTTCTGAGTAATCAAATATTTATTCCAAATCCAAAATATAGAAAGCTGAAAACTTCATTTTGAGCCGCAAAAAAGCTTCAATTAGGCCGCAGGTTGGTCGTACCCAAAGATATTGAAATATAAGTAGATGTGCTATCTGCTGTTTTTACTATGTGGGTCTGCGCTTCCGGGTGTCGCCGATATTGTTTACCAATTAACAAATAAACTAAAAGAACAAATAATTAACGAATAAACCAAACGAACATTAAACTAAATGAACGAATTCTTTCCTTATTCAAAATATATTGTTAACCAATATTAATGCACATTTTTAAAAAATCAACGAAATGAACAAATTCTTTTTCTATGAAAACTACGCTAATTGGCGCGTAGTCCGGCGACGGTTGCGCGGACACCATAGCATATCTCTTCTTGTATTTGAATATCTTTGGTCATACCTGTTCTACTGTGTGAGAAACATTTTATAAATTATTTTATTACACAGATAAAAATGTTTGTTTATGAAATTCTGCGATTTTACATTACCTACATCTAAATCATAGGTTCTCAACGTGGACGATAATGCCTCCTGGGGCATTTCAGACCTTCAGAGGGGCGGTAGAAGACTGAGAGAAAATTGGGAGGCGTTTCAGACTTTCAGGGGGGCGGTAGGAGACTAAGAGAAACCCATCCCACCCCATCGCATCTTGCTCCATCCCATATCCCATTACGCCCCCTCCGTTGTGGTAAATATAATCGTTACGACAATTGCTGTTTCAGATTTTCAGATTCACGTGCTAGGGGGTGCTAGAAAAAAAATATTCTCAAAATGGGCGGTGGGTAAAAAAAGGTTGAGAATCTATGATCTAAATAATATTTTTCTCTTGACACGCCTGGAGCACGAATACATATTTTATAAACGGATTTTTTTTTAAATTAAATTAAAAACATAATTACATTGTCTTGAAGATCTGTCCATTTCGGTTCTCCTTGGATCATCTCTATTCCAAGTGGGACTTCTTGCCCGGCCAAGTGACTAAACTCGTTATGGTTTATGTAGATATAACCTCGATGTGGCAGAAAGCCTTTCGCCTTATCGCAGAGGCCGCGGGACTGCGACCAGGTGGCCCTCACTGCCACTCTCCGCGCCGATACTTCAGTACCCGGCACGGCCTTCATGCATGTCGGGATGGGTGCCAGGAAGGGCAGGAAGTCTTCAGTGGGGCAGTTCCAGGGCGCCGCCTCAGACTTGGAATACTGCTTAATCACGCACAATCTGGAAAAACGGGCATTGCAGTCAGCAGGGATAATTGTGCCCCCTGCGAGGTCCACAATAGCACACATCCCTTTGAGCTTCACATCGATCAACGATATATCCAAAGGCTCCCCCATCTGGTCATCGCCTATGCGCCAGTTGATGAAGGGTCCTCCTTCGTATGCCCGCACGTAATCCGTCCAGAAAGCATTCTTACCATGCTCGTTCGATATGAACTTATACTGCTTGTAGAAATCGATTTCGACTAAGTTCCCGGAGCATCGTTCGTATTTCTGATCGCTCGTTTCTCCAGCCTTGATCTGGTAACAGCTTATCTCGTCGGGTGACTCGTAGAAGCCAATGGGGCAGTTTGTTTCCTCTTGTGTCCGAACGAGTGGGGACAATTGGCAGAAGCACATCAGTCCCAGGATCGTATAATTCAGTTTTGAGCATACCGAATAGGGTCGGCCTTTCTTGACACGCCATTGGACAGAATCTGTTTCCTGCAAAAGAAAAAATATGTTAGTAGGTATCTACGTATGTATGAACAAAATAATGTTTAATGGTAGCTGGAATTTTAATTAGGCACCAACAATTATTATATTTTTTACCAGAATGTTTTTATTGTTCGTCATTAATATTCACCATGTGACGATAAAAATAAATAATAATACTTGGATAATTTATCTAGTGCCATTTTTGTGAAACAAAATTTTTTTCCTTCGTGGTTTTACAAAATATGGCGCATGTACGGACGCAAACAAATAATTCATCTTAATATTTTAAATGATATCTTAGGTATATAAATGTTTTTTAAATAATTAAATTGAAGTCATCTGTGACCTCATACCACGGGCGTAGCCGGGGGGGGGGGGGGGGGGATTGGGGGTTCAAACTCCCCCCGAAAAGTTAAGATATCAACATCAATAATATTAAAATAAGGAGTGTTAAGAGAATGTTATTTTTAACACTAACATCTCAAAATGATATTATGTATCTAAAAAGATTGCAAGTTCCGTTTTTTCGGTGATTGCGGTTGATTTTTATTTTGCAAAGTGATTTTTATTTGGAATTCCGTTTCTAATCAGTGGTAAGTGTGCACGTACTTTGAAATTATTATTTCACTTTTTCACTTAGCAAAAAGTGTAAACATATATATTTTACACAGCACATTACACATTTTTTTAAATTTCATTTCCAATTTTGAAATATTGTCAAACTTGACAATAGCGACATCTACTCGCACCATCCGGAAACATAATACCTAGCAACTAGCAATACAACAAATAAATAAATGTCGTGAACTAGGGAGTTATTTTTTTATCGAACAGATGGCAGCACTGAGGCCCATGACGTATATTTTCCAAACGGAACTAACTGGTGATATGATTAAAAAATTTCACGACATGGATTACTATTATTATTATTTTCATGAATTACTGTGATTATTTTTTGGGTTATTATGCCATGTTGTGTTTCCACATTCTTTAGCCAACGTTCCGTACAACGAAAACGAAAACGTTGGCTAAAAAGGAAGAGCAACATGACACAATAACCGTAAAAATAATCACGATATCTAGGTACATATTGTTCAATAATTGACTGGTCGGTAAGGTTCGTTCAACAATAAATTCAATTAAAATAAACATGCCATAATAAATAATAAATTAGGTACCTACATCCTCTAAAAAATAGTTTTCAAATGGGAAGTCGCTAACAACTAGGTACTCCAGGGTCTCTGAGCGTCCGATTTGGAAATATCCCGCCCTCAATAAAAACAATATCCCGATACATATAAAATTCGGATAGTGTTAGAGAGCCGTTGAATGCACCGTAACTATTTATCTCAAATTTTTAGAATTCATAAAAAAATAAAAATAAATTGTTAAATTCATAAATATGCATAAATTCTGCGTATTACCTACATTAAAATTGGCGTGCATAGTACCTATTTTCTGAATTCTGAATATTATGACTTCTGTATCTACAGCCTAGTTGGTAATCACAGTTCGAGCAATTTCAATACCCCTTTGAAAAATCATTTAATTGTCCTAAAACGGGAATCCACCTACATAGTTGGGCAGTCAAAACATTATAAATAATGTGTACCTAATCTTGTACTCAGGGCTGGGCAAAATACATGCTTTGCTGTAATTAAAATACAAATAACAAAATACTTTGTCACGTGTATTTAAAATACGGGTAAATTTTGAGGATCGCTGGCAACGGTTAATACGCACTTTTTTTGAAAAAAATCTTTTGATTCACCTTAATTACATTAAAAGACAACTATTTGCTTTGGGGGAAGTGGAAAATATTTTTGTGTAACATGGTTTGTGATACAAAAGAAAGTGCCCCTTTATAACGCCAACTCGCGTCAAGGCAAGAAAACATCCCAGTTTTCAAGTAGTTTAGCGGCTACGCTAGGTTTGTGTAACATGGTTTGTGATTCTGGCGTACAATCTCACAAGACGAAAGCTAATTTTAATTTTACGTAATGAAATTTAGAATGAAATATTTTCCACTTCCCCTAATGCAAATAGTTGCCTTTTAATGTAATTAAGGTGAATCAAAAGGTTTTTTCAAAAAAACGTGCATATTAACCGTTGCCAGTGATCCCCAAAAATTAATAAAATACGAAATACAAATACTTTCAAGTCGTGTATTTGAAATACAAAATACATTTGGTTTTGGTAGAACCTTTGGTTGCAATATATTGTCGTAAGTGCCCTGATCTAAGGAAGCGTTTCCATAGAAGCAAAGCTGAGCAGAGTGAAACAGATACGTGCAAAAATTGACCAATCATATTGCTCAGAAGACACATCTCATCTTCGCTCCACTTGTAAAGTTTTGTGGTGTGGGACCCAGGTGTTAGATAATAATAATTAATTTAATTAATGACATTTGTATAGCGCAGTTTTGTGTTATTTCACTTCAAGTGCGCTCTACTGTAATTAACTAAAAAATAATCTAGTATTCAGTCAAATTATTCTTATAGTGCTTGATCTAATACTACGACACAAAAATGTACAATTCAAAGCAATGGCGGAATTTGATTATCCATTATCAATTATCAATTAACTTACAATACCGCGAAACGATGAAAATAACAATTGACAAGATACTTGCCTTGACGTACCTACAGTGTTGCCAACTCTAAATATGAAAAATATACTGACATAGATAATGCATAAACTAAAACCGCTAGAATCCAGAGCACTACATTATGTTAAGAGACTTTATATTTCATACATAGTAACTATGCGCCATTGGTCATCGTCATCATGAAACAGGCAGCCGCACTTTAGGGAACGTACCCATACTACGTGACACGTTCGGGGGGGGGGGGGTCTTCAAAATACCATGCAAATGAGCGGCGGCGGGTTGCTAAGGTTTTTAGTCACCGGGGGGGGGGGTTAAATTGCAAAAATTTGGTCACGTAGTATAGGTAAGTTCCCTTACGTAAATGCCACAATTATGTAACATGTATTATATAATCATTTAAATTTTTATATTTCTTATTAATTGTATGAATATTTTTTTATATTTCTCAACTTTTTTAATTTTCTTTTTCTTTCATTCTATTTATCTTTTCATATATAAATTTAAAAAAATTATCTTATTCTTTTGTTACAAGATTAAGTAATCAAAAATTTGACTAAATTCCTGCCACCTCGGAACAGGATCAGCCTAGTGAGGTGGTGTTTACCAAAAAACAAAAAATATGTATTATACTTCAAACTGTAAAAAAAAAACAAAAAATATATTTGTGCTTATCTTGGTTAAAAAATAATTTAAAAAATAAAAAAAAATAAAAACTCTTCAAAACAAAATGTCTAGATATTGTTACATAGTTAATGCTCAAGAAATACAAAAAAATGCTTTCAAATATATTTTCAAATTTGATACATTTTGGCAAGCGAACGCTCGACGGTGTTTGTAAATAAATAGTGAAATAAATGTTTGCCGTTACCTTTACTTACATGAAATTTGATTATTTTTGTGCCCCGAGTATAAATACCGTGTTCCACGCTCATACCGCGAAACTTTGGAGTTATTTATTCATGATAATCTAAGAAATTTTTTTTTAAAGAAACAACAAAAAACAATAAAATATGCTATAAAAATTGTTTAGTTAAATTGTCGATATATTGTTGCGAGTCATAATGCACGTGTTAGGATATTAGGTACCTACATGCATAGTAACAGCTGTTTATTTGGAAACATGCTCCAATTATCGTTTAGTTTAAAATATAAACAAATAAAATAGTGTATGTTCAAAATGAATATAATTTACAGAACAGCATTTATACCTCCAAAAGAACAGCTGACCGAGCGCGGTAAAAAAAAATTATTAAGCTGCCTTCACACCCGTAAGTAAAATTTAGGACTTACGTAAGATTTTGATAAGTTACTTACAGATAAGATACGACTACCATAATACGGACATTTGCCTAGCTTGGTAGTCGAAATACCTTGTAAAACAATCCTGTTATAAACAAAATGAATAAAGAAAATTTAAAAAAAAGGAGCGTTTACATATGCATCCAACTTAATGTAATTATTGCTCACGGAAGTTGTTCGGAAAAAAACTTACGAAACTCACTGTAACTTACGAAAGTGCTCACAGGGACCGCTATACCCGTAATATTATTTGCGGTAAGATGGCTTCCTTAAAACAACGATCAGCTGATCTATCAAATTTACGAGTTTTTGTCAATAAATACGAATGTTATAATTGTAATAATTAATAATAACAAAAATAATAATTGCTCAAATAAAGTGTTCGAATTTTTTTTTACATGAATACCGCACAAGAGTCCCAACTGCTCCCATCTGGAGCCAGTGAGACTATGGCATCCCCAATTGGGGTATGTTGTGAGGCTGAAGGTAGTGGGGAGGGAAAGAGATAGAGAATAGGAAGGTGGGGAATTACCTGGCTATTCAGATCTGGTCACCAAACACGGCGAAAGCCACTTCAGGCAACGTTTCAATTCTGAATGGTGGTCTTACACCAGGGCGATACTGAGAGTATCTTCCACTTGGAAAGTGCTGCAAATATACTATTATACATGGACATATGAATATATCGGATGTCTATGCTATTATATTATTTTAAATGAGTAAATTGTGAAATACACAAATTAATCAAATAAAATTTATTTGCCACCCCGGGATTCGATCCCGCGACCTTCGGAATGCGAGTCAAGCGCCTTACCGCTGCACTACTCCGGCCGTCAAATAGGAGTTGGCTTGAGTGAATCAATAAGGAGCTCCAGTCCAATTTATTTTTATGAATAATGTTTTATTTATTTATATATGCATATATATTACAATACATTAACATAATGATACTTTGTCTGTCCAACTGGGAAGGATATTCGTTTCAGGACAGCCAAATTGTATATTTAGTTCATAATATTCTTAACAAAGGAATGGTTTCGTTCAAGATATCACAGGAATTTGCTTCTGTCAAGACAACTTTTGAGAACATTAAAAATTGTATTCTGAACAAAGGGATATTTCTTTGTGTCTTTGAAAGAATCGCAAAAATGTGATTTTGGAGAACATTAATAATTGCATTCAGAGTGAATGAGTGGTTTCTTTAGTGAGATCACAAGTAGGAGATTCTTTCCAGATCATTTTATTTTAGTGAACATTTTCAATTGCATAATTAGAATTTACACATTTATAAACCAATATTTGACATATGAATTCCCAATATATTTATGACTATTTAATTTTAATTAGGTACTATAATTTTTAGAATTTCTTAAATAGTAGAAATTACAGAATTATTGTAAACCAAATATATGACAAATGATTTTTTCAATCTTGTTTTGGAGAACATTAATTTATTTAGTTGTCTATATATAATAATAAAGGCAGTACCTCCATCTTTAACAAGAGAAAAAATAGTTTAGATAAAGTTACGATGGAAACAAAAAGTATATAAATGAAATAAAAATATAAGCAAAAAACAAAATAAAAATTAAACAAAAATTTAGTACAGTGAGATATATAATATCAATATGTTACGATAAAAAAATACGTACATAATATAACAATACAACCAACAAAAATTTAAAAGTAAGTGAACAAAGGTTTGCAAAATTGCAACATTAACGAGTATGTTTCGCTCAGTGTCTAGCCGATGTGTCGATGGTACCTACCTCCTGTACCTCTCTCTCTGTAAGTTGCAGGAGTTCGCAACTATCTAATTTCGAACTCAATATTTTAGGTAAAAAAGTTAACTCTTTTTTTGTGTATGACCTTCTAACTTAAATAACTGCATATTTATTTTTATTTTTAGAGTTAGTTTTAATAGTTAAAATAATTGTCAAAGTTTTCATTTTTCAAGATCCTCGAAAACCACCGTATGCGTAGTGAATCGTGTGACGTCATCACTCCCGAAAAGTTACTATAAGATCAGGCAATCAGCTGTTCAACTGGCGCCATTTTGGAATTCGGAGTTCGAAGCATTCTCCCTAGAGTAGTAGCATTACTATTTTTTGTGCAGTAGTTTTTGAATATTTTCAATAATAGAGATAAACTCATAAGAGATACCTTTATTTTTGAAACTGAATTATTTAGGCCTAAATAATGTTACAATAAACACAACAACTAGATCTCTATAAACAGTATGTAAATAAACGAATAAGATGAAACGTTATTAGTACGATGGCTTGTGTCATACCTACATTCCCATACAATAAATTTACGGTGTTCACTATCGACAATTGCTTGTCAAATTGTCTCGTCCCTAACAGATTTGATGAGCGGTGACTTGGTTACAATATCCAAATTCATAACACCAATATAATTATCTACCGAAAAATCAAAAAGGCACTTTCAAGGGACGAATAACATCTGATTGCGTTTTCATTTGCCGGGCTTCCAATATTCTTCTTAACGCCAACTCTCTTAACTATTTTCGGTTGTCGGGTAAGATGGTTAACAATACGTTTGTGATACCCAAAAAACCAATGCGCTGGATTATTTAAAATCATTGGACAAATATCGTGAAAGCAATATTGTTTCATGCAAATGTCTAACTCCGGAAATACATATTGGTTTGGTCTTAACGTTGAACCACACAGGTGCCTGAACTGTCGTTAAAGTTAACAAATTTTCTGATGGTTTTAGGGTAGAAATGTAAAGCTGAAGAACCCGCTTCGTTTTAGTGAGCCAACTGGAATGTACAATTTTAAGTTTTCATTGCGGAATCTGGAATTATCAATCTCATCAATCAGTCGATGGTTTTTCTATATATACAGCTAAGCTTTACTTAAATCCTGTTCATTTTTCATGCTTTCGAAATAACATTGAATGACGTTAAATTTCAGGATAAGAAGTTGTTCACACTTATTTAAGGATTTTCCAATAATTCCAGTGAAACGTTGCGGTCCAATCGATGCAGTTTATAAGTAGTCGCAAAATGAGCTCGTTTGCGTATAACTGACAGACAATCCAGTGTAAAGGCCGTTTGAGAAGTGATTCAAGACACCAAATCTCTTTTGTAGCCCGTATTGACTGCAGTTCCATCGCATCCAATTGCAACAAACTATATCGACGAATATTACTCCTATACACAACATGTATCGTTCTGTGAAATTGAGCCAACATCTTGTAATACAGCAGAAAAAGTATCTGCCTAACGTTCTGGCTAAAACAGGAATGCTGAATATTTTTTCGTTATGCTTCATTCACAAAAAACCTCGTAATACATCTTCACAATTCACAAGTAGGCAAAACATTCAAAGATAATTCTCATCCAGATATTACATTGCCATAATGTTCAAAGTTTAAAAAACAGTTAATATAAACCCTTAAAAAGCCCATCGAAAAATAGTTGAATATTCTAATGCAGCACACAATTAAAAATACTACGTAAACTGTAACTCGACCTACGCGCACTTTGATAAACAAAAATCATCGAAGAGACGAAGGACTAACACATACCCCAATAAACTCAACAATTCTCTGAGTTCCTTCAGAAGGAAAGGTCCTAGTCCGTTTAGAGCAGTGGTTCCTAACCGGTGGTCCATGGACCACAGGTGGTCCGCGAGATATAAAATGCGGTCAGCGAAACATTTGTTCATTTTACTACAAAACCGAATCGAAAGGAGTCCTAAAGCTGATTCGTAACCCTTTTGGTATTAGTGTTGGAGAGGTAGCTGAAGAAGTCCAAGAAGAGCTCATTTTTGTACCATGTGGTCCCTATGAGAACAAATAAATGTCATGGTGGTCCCTGGACAAAAAATGGTCGGGAACCACTGATTTAGAGGGAAACCCAATCCGCTAGATATGATGGAAAATTCATCTAGATTCTAGATCGAATCACTGTGTTTGAAACACGTTTGGGGTGGGAGGATTGAGTCTCTGGAGGGAATAGTTTAACTGTTGATACAGTGTTTCTTTATAATTATATCAAAGGAGAATAAGTAAATGCATATTATTTTTTTACATAAATAGAAGCATTTCTAAGAATCTGGAGAACATTTTTGTGTTTTCAATACTTTTATGAAAAATTGAAAGTGGTGGCGATGTCCTAGTTATAAATATTTATTTTTTTATATTTTTTATTTGAGATAAGTACATAACGGAACACCAATCCCGCGTATGCCGAATTCTATATTACGAAAAAAAAAATTCTCTTTACTAGATCGCTCCACCCTAGTGTTCAGTGACGACACCACTAAACATTTTAATAATACCAACTTGATTGCGTGTTTCTATGACCCGATTAAAAATGGACTTTTAAATATTTTTTTAAAAACTCTGCGTTTAAGATTATTAAATAAAACTTATATAATCAGAATCAGCGTTTTTTGGTCTATAGTCTTTTCGAACATATTTTTTTAAAGCCATAATCTTTTTCACTGGAATTCCTTATTGTCCGCGCGCTTTTGTTTGTTCCCATAAGTTTACGTTAGTGACTTACGGAAAAAAAACTTACATTTGTAAAGGCAGCCTTATAAAGGTGAATTACGAAAAAGCTCTCTCGTCTCTTGCTATCTAGTTTCGGCTATCTTCATTCGGGCTAGCCCCGAACGAGTGACATCTATTGCGACAAATCTGAACTAACTACTCTATGTCTGAAATACATAACAGGATTTAAAAATCCTATTGGCCCCGAGCAGTTGGAAAACAATGTATCATTGACGACTCCAAATATTTCACCTAGATATCCATTTTATTCTGTAAAGTGTAACCCGTATGTAAGGTTGACAACATTCCGCCTGTAGCGCTTTAACCGGCAACGTCGAGGTTAGCTAAATAATTTTCCATATTCGTTTTGTAGTCTATAATAAATAAATAATTAATTGATTGAAACGTTGTATTTTTACTTGTATTCATTCAATGGCGCTACGGACTAAAGTACTCTGTTAGCTAGTCTGGCGTTCCAGATTTTTTTCTGACAAACCCGGTTATAACAATCACGCTTATAACAATATCATAGTTGTGGCTTTAGGTTTGGGGGGGCGACCTCGGCTCTCCTACGCCTTGCCTCCGGCTACTCGACGCTGAATTTCTTAGGGTCGTCGGGTATTTCCCCCCAATCTCCCATTTACTTTTCTTTGAGGCATCACCGAGGAACCTGCTAAGGGGCTCGGAAACTGAGTGTGGTTCACGACTAGACCGAACGTCATGCGCATTCTTGCTGGGACTGCCAATCGATTGGAGAGGACTCCCAACCGTTTGCCATGCCCTTATTACTTATCTACTGTGTCTTCCTCCCAAACAGGTGCTTGTATACAATCACCCAGCGCTTGCCACCTCGTGGACTTTCACCAACCTGTCCCATTGTCTTGTCTATACTTTGTCATACTAACACCTATTGTATTTGTATTTCCCGTTAAGCACTTGCATACTGCTTGCTAACAACGTATACAGGGACATTGGAGGTCTAGTTTCGTTTTCAAATGTAGAGTCGTTTTTACCCAAAAAAATTAGAGTCCTTGCAAGAGCCTTGAAGGGGTAACCATCTGTTACCTATACCAGGGCGGGTAAGTGGTGGGTCCTCCAATGATTATCATAGTTGTAACGAATAAAAAGTCAAATAATCTAGTATAATCTACCTATTTGCACGATTTTCCATGGAATTGTTCACGGTTAAAATTATAAACTATGCAGATAACAAACTACGGAAACGAAATTTAATTGGTGTCCATCTGAACTCTACATATTTTCATGTGTAATGTTAAAAATTGTGGAAAAGTATCGAAAAATTGGGAAAGAAATAGAATCGATTCAATTCAACTGCAAACTTATTTTTGCGAAAATGTTGCCAAATCTAATATTTATCCCAAGACCTAAGCTTTAAAATAACAAATTCGAAAATGTCGCGATACATACTACCCTGACAAATAAACGCATTTTTTTATTTTTCTGGTGTTATATTTAAATTTTTTACAAGCTACATATCTACCTTATGATGATATTTTTACTTGGTTTAGATGTTCATTATTAGGTTTTAAATCACTGAACGGGAAAAACCCAAGAAGTGTAATGCATACTGATTTGAAAGAAACTCCCCAAGTGGTTCACTAAGTTTGGTGACTTAGCAGAGTTCTTGGTTTCATGGGATGGGGATTGTCTAAGTCATGGCGGCGGATGTGTGGCAGGCCGGATTTGGAAAGACTGATTGAGGGAGACCTTTTTACCTCTACAGCAGGACTCTCTCAACCCATCGCCTTGCACTGCAGGGGGGGGGATGAATTTAAACGTCCGTAACTCCTGGATACACTGACCACTAGAATCCTTTTTCCTTCCCATGTCTTCCTCTCCTTCATTTCGACAAAAAAAAACTCCCCATAGCATCATCAAAAACGCCATAGGCTCTGGAGAAAATCGGATAGAACAAATGGGGCTTAAAACCAAAAAAATATTGGGAATCTCTGCCAAGTGAAGTAGGTATGGCACTGCATACATATATTTTCGGCCTGCATGTGAAGTATTGTGAAGTCTTGTGGTGTTATGCCATAAATATAAATCTACTTCATCGATCAAACCTTTTAGACGAAGGATCGTGTTCCGTATTTTGCACATCGATGTTTTTACATGATGAGAACGTCTTAATTATAGAAATATTACGTTTATAAATTCGTAGTGCCTAAGACTTCATTGAAAGTGTAGTATTTAATGTTAACATGCTGAAGGAATTAATAAAAATTATTTATCGCGGATAGTTGAAATAATACCCGTTCTCCATAAGAGCATATTCCGAAGTTGGTATAATTAATTCAACTGCATTGATTCAATAAAAAAAATGTCCAGTGTCGTAGCGACCATCCGGGCAGCATGGACAGCCGCGGAGGGAATGAGGTACACATATTTTTATTATTTTTATGTTAATGATCAATTCATACATCTCCTTTTGAAATATTAATTTATTAATGTTTTATCTATGTGGTTAATGCCTTTTAAAAGCGTGATATCCGTGATAATGTTGAGAGAAAATTAAACTCTGCAATGCGAGTTGCCCAAAAATAGCCTTACGGAGATTGGAACAAGACTGAGGGCAATTAGTCCGATAGCTGGAATGAGTCAAGATAACAAACAATGGCCAAGGTTCCAGGTAGTGTCCGACCGAAACAGGACTTTCTAAAGAAACCATGTTAAAAATCTATTGTTTACTGTATTTTGGCTTATTTTTTATACTTATACAGACAGTTAACACGTGTTAAATGAAATAAATAAAAAACAATTATTGAAATTTGTGAAAAAAAAACTTTTTTTTATATTACTTCTATAAAACAAAAAAATTAACAAACATGTTAACTACTTCTTGAAAAAAAAATTGTCAATAATCAACACTAACATTATGAAGAAAGGACCTGATTACTTGAGTATTTTGATTTTAATTGCGTTTACAATCACCGATTTCTTTTTACACGTGTTCAATGAAATACAAACCAATGATTGAAGTATGTGAAAAAGTAATTGTTTAAAATCAATTAACTATCAATAAAAAAAAAAACCTGAAGAAGTGAGCGTTGCTCACGAAACATGTTGGTTTTGTAAACAATAAAAGTGGTAAAAACTAGGTATTTTATTAATTTGAATCAAAATGGTGCCACAAAATAAGTTTGCTGTGTTAGAAGAAATAATTGTTTATTTTTTTGATATAACTGCTATGAAATAAACAAAAATTATATCTATATTACAAATATAAACTTACAACACAATCACGTCGGACCGGCCGGCGAACTCAGCTGATGATGGCGGGTGACACATAGCCACGAACTCACCCGAAGTAAGCCGAACGACGAGCGATAATTCACGAACGCTATTTCACGAGTTTTGGTGCGGCTGAAGGTTCGGCAGATTTTCTGCCGAAACCGAAACTGTTGCCGAAACTAGATTTTTCTGCCGACACCAAACCTTCCGTCGGTCACTATTTCCAGGTTATATCAGAAAACTCAGTATATTCTAGGAATACACTGCGTTATGTTTCAACCTGAGATGAAAGCCATCTTATGTACAGAAGAATACACCTATCGGGTACAGGAATAAGAACATAAGCTTATGTTCTGATAGCCAGGCAGCTCTAATGGCACTGTAAAGTAACCGATGCGAATCCAGCCTGGTCGTGAATATAGAAGTAGTCTTGAAGAACTTGCTACCATCAATAAAATAACCCTAATTTAGGTGTTGAGGGTAACGAGAGGACTGACGAATCTTAAGCGTGAAACGATGTATTTATATATATTTTTTTTACATGAATACCGCACAAGAGTCCCAACTGCTCCCGTCTGGAGCCAGTGAGACTATGGCATCCCCAATTGGGGTATGTTGTGAGGCTGAAGGTAGTGGGGAGGAAGGAGATAGGGAAGAGGAAGGACCGAAGGACCGGGGAAGTACGTGGCTATTCAGATCTGGTTACCAAACACAGCGAAAGCCACTTCAGGCAACGTTTCAATTCTGAATGGTGGTCTTACACCAGGGCGATAATGGTAGTATCTCCCACTCTGCGACGTGCCGCAAATATACTAAATATTATTTTAAATAAATAAATTGTTAAATACACAAATTAATCAAATAAAATTTATTTGCCACGTCGGGATTCGATCCCGCGACCTTCGGAATGCGAGTCAAGCGTCTTACCGCTGCACCACACCGGCCGTCGAATATTTTGACACCCTCCGTGGTCGAGGGGTAATGCTCTCGACTAGCAATCCGAAGGCGGCGGGTTTCAAATCCTAGCGTGCACAAGTATTTAAATTATATTTAATTGAATAGCTTCATTTCACAATTAATTCATTTATAATAATATATGGTATTTTTGCGGCATGCTCCAGAGTTTAAGATACTATTAGTATCGCCCTGGTGTAAGACCACCATTCAGAATTGAAATGTTATTTGAAATGGCTTAGCCGTGTTTGGTGACCAGATCTGAATAGTCAGGTACTTCCCTACCTTCCTCTCCGTCATATCCTTCCCCTCCGCACTCCGGCTGAACCTCACAATATAGTCCAATTGAGGATGCAATAGTCTCCAGCAGTTGGAACTCTCGTGCGGTATTCACATTAATATATTTACAAGTAATCTTAAGGAAAGGGAAGCATTCTTGCGAGATACGATAAAAAAAAACTCTGCGAAGAAAGCTTTATCTTTAGGAACAAATATTGTACCTACCTACTAGTTATTTATGTTTATTGTACGAGGTACATAAATCTCATTTGCACATTTTATTACCAAATACTTAACACGAAACCACTGAACATAAAGCTTGGGTCGTATTTGTCAGCACAATACGCCTTTACGTTCATGACTTGTAATTCCCGTTCGCTGTAAAGTGCATAGCTGACACACTTGCCCGGTTACCCGGATATAGGTATTGTACGTCTCTACGCCACTGAAAATTGTGTTAGTATTATTCATAAACTTCATGTTACAGCTAAGTGAGGTCTGGGTACCAACGGGTATCTACTTCAACATGATGTAGTGACTACCTGATCAAGCTGTTCTAGTGTGCAAGAGTACAGCATTACTCGATCAGTCATTTATTTGCCAGTACTGCCCAGTACCTCTCTATTTAGCCGAATTTTAATTTTCGGTTAAAATTGATAAAAGGACGCTTCATTCAGCTGATTATGATAATTTGTACATCTAATACTCTAGCCGCAATACCACATACCTACTAAATTCATTTTATCTCCAGTGACAAGATTTCTCAGTCAGAGATCATGCCAATTATCTTAAAAGCACTTCTCTTCGAAAAAACAAATTTGTGGAAAACGTCCAATCTACCTAATCATTTCCCTATAATTTCATAAATAAGCAATATTTGGAACACAAGACTACTTGTGAAGTGGTACTGGAATTTCAATGGAAAGTGTTGTAAAAACTAGCGTCATCGATCTAAACGTTTGTAGCCGGGAGTCACGCCAAACATTCAAATTTGTACAATTATTGTACACTTTTGACTTTATCGAATGATAACTGGCCGTTTTTACGTCTCATTCTTTAGCATCTCTTCTGTCGAAGTGTTCTCCCTTTTTCCCTCTTACGTATACATCATCTCCAAGACCCTGACAAACCTCACTCCCATGGTGAAATAATCCTCGATGACTGAACTTGTACGTTCCGGTTCCGGTTCAAGATGGTTGCCGTTTGAATGTTTTTTTTTTTAAATAATGTGAAATCGTTGTATCTGTTTGGACTTTCTTTTAGCATTTTTTTAAATATGATATCGACCTGCTTGATGAAAGTATGAAAAAAGAAATTTAATTCAGATCGTGACCTTTCTTTGGACTAATTGTATAATTCCTTAATTGAATTTTTTTAAGTTAAGTATATAAAATCATAAAATGGTTACATAACAACTCAACAAAGTGACATTTCTACCTCCCTTTGAAAATTCATTAAAAGTGATGATTTTTTTAATAGCCTTTAACCTTACCTAAAGTAACCCACTTAAGCAAGTTTTTTTTAAATAATTTTAATGACTTCAAAGGAGTGATGAAGTTGTACATTGTTGAGTTGTCCGGTCTTCAAAAGAGATTGCTTTTGGTGTCTGTCTTTGAAAAAATATTTTTATTAAATTCGAAAAAAACATTGCATCCAAATGCCACCGCATAGACCCCCCGACCCCCCAAGGACCGGGTTACCTGGCGACTTCCCAGAGTGCCCAATTGGTTGTCAAGACACTGTCTCTATTAAAATAATGTATTTTATTGATTTTATGAATGTAATAATCTTATGTATAAAGTATAAATATGCCTACGAGTATGATGTCTGCCTTTGGGTGTGTGTTATATTTATGTAATTGCCTGTGTTGTATCCATGTACCTGTCTGTGTATTTTTATGCCTCTATTCGTAGTAACTTTTTCACATTAGCTCCGCATGGAGGCCCCGAGGAAAATAATTTCCCTCAAGCTCTGTGTCATCTTTGAGGATGTTGTGTTAAGACTAGAGAGGATAACGAAAGTATAACATATATTTTCATTCAAATGCATCAAGGATAAAACTACTTGTTTACATTTTTTTTTAAAGAATAGATAATACATAATAATCAACAAACAAGTCCTGCTAAGCCAATTGAATTGGCTTGTCGGGTGCTTATATTAGGTCCTTACATATGAAATTGGCGTTTTGCCGTACTGGCAACTTTGATCTCAAATATCTTCTCTTTAGTTAGGAATTCCAAATTCAAATTTATACAGCTATTTACTCATGTATTTGTGTTTCGAAAATTATAATTCATTTGTTTTTTTCATTAATTGTTTTTTTTTCTTTGCGTCACTTAGTTTACAAAATGGAAAACTTGAAATATCGCATTATTTACGAGTACAAGTTCCACCGTGGCACCAGTGCTGCAGAAACGGCTCGAAGGATTAATGATGTGTATGGCGACGGTGCCGCAAAAGAAAACACAGTGCGTTTTTGGTTCCAACGTTTTCGTTCTGGAAATTTCGACCTGCAGAACAAGCCCCGTGGACGGCCGGAGACCAAAGTTGATAATGAAGAATTGGCGGCTGCTGTGGAAGCGGATCCATCGCAAACCACGTCCGAGTTAGCTGCAGGCTGCGGTGTTAGTGATAAAACTGTTTTAATCCACTTGAAGCAAATTGGGAAGGTGAAAAAGCTTGAAATGTGGGTACCTCACGAATTGAGTGAAGCAACTCAACAAACGCGTGTTGACCGCTAGACCACACACTGCACAACAGACGGCTACCAAATTGGAGGAGCTTCAATTGGAATGTCTAAGACATCTACCGTACTCTCCGGACCTTGCCCCAACAGATTACCATTTTTTTCGAAGTTTGGATAACTTCTTGCAAGGGAAAAAATTCAACTCCGATGGGGCAGTCCAAACTGCCTTCAAAGATTTTATTGATTCCCGTCCGAATGGTTTTTTTAGTAAAGGGATCGATGAACTACCTATGAAATAGCAAAAGTGCATAGATATCAATGGTACGTACTTTGATTAAATAAATATATTATATTTAAAAAAATCGACTTTATGTTCCTCCCATACAAAACGCAAATTTCATATGTAAGGACCTAATATTTTAGTTACATATACATTTTTTAAATTTAAAATTTACATCTTATATCTACAGATTCAACATTTTTTCATACATATCAATATCAATATAAATATTTTTTTCCGAAAGCCAATTTTTCACCATATATTTAACCTTATTCATAGAATTACATTGCTTTATAGTGTCAGGTAATAAATTAAATATCTTCAAACCTTCTCTGTCCGTACTTATTGATAAATTTCGGAACTATTAACCCGTCGTTGCGCGTGAATCTAGTGCTGTATTTTTTATGTTCTAATTTCTCTTTATGCTGCGGGGTAAATATATGCTGAATTATAATTTTGTGCCATAGTATTGCCTTAACAGGTAAAACTTTGGCACTCTGAAACAGCAATAGTGTATTATGTCTCTGTTTGAAAATATTAGTGACCACTAATAATTTTACAATTGCGTTTTGTACAACTTGGACTTGTTTCAGATTGGTTATAGTAGTATTTCCCCATATTGTTAATCCATATCTTATAATAGATTCTGACAGTGACATAAATTATTCTACATATGAATATACTCGTTCAAGTGTACAAAAAATCGACACTGAAAAAAAATCCGTTTGACATTCTTATCAACTTATTAGTAGAGGTATTTTAGAAGTCGATTTTAGGTTTTAAATGTGTAAATAGTGCAAAAAAGTATCATAAAAAAATAATTTTATTTCAGAGGATCAACTGTCCAGGGATATCCTCCTCTGCATAGATGGCTAGAAATATTATCTATAGATATCTACATATAAGACTTTTCGAAAATTTCAGCAAATTTACATGTAAGACTTTTCGACTCCTGCTCCCGAGACAGACCAGTGAAATAGATTACTTACTCAATAAAGAATTTGGATGTTTGAAAATCTGAAGTGTGTTATTATGTACATATAATGAACGCATTCAATAAGTTAAAATTATTAAAATTTTAGAACTTTGTTCCGCTTCATAGATAGGACCAAAGATATTGAAATCTTTGGATGGGACTCAAGATTCTTTATGTACATATTCTTAGAGTTTTATTAGGAAAGGTTTTTTGTAATAACTAAATGAAAAAATAAAAACTACAATGCAGGAAATTTAAAAAATGTATTTTTAATCGAAACCCTTCTTAGATCGAAAAAAAATTTTGGGTTCACTATGCGATGTAGATTCACAACTTTTTCGCTTGTACTGATGATTTGTGGACTGTGGAGTATTTGTGATGTGTAGTTATAAATTAAAGATATTATTTAACATTACAGGACATTAAAACATGATATTGCAATACTTATCAATAAAATGTACATGTACCCATTGTTATCGACCCCTAACATCCTTAAATGCATAAATTCCGTGTTTAGTAATGCATTCTTACTAGTCTAAAGATGAAACAGGTCTAATCTACAAATCAAAAGTGGGACAAATCATTGCAATAGATAGGGGGCATACTTACATTAATTACGTTAGCTCAGAAGGGGGGGGGATCCAGCAAAATCTCACGTTACTTGAAAATAATATTTGAAGTGGAAAAATTTATCTCACCAAGGGGGAGGGGTCTAGATTGGAAGAAAAACTGCTCACGTAATTAATGTATGCCCCATAATATCCAAGTTGCATTATACCAGTAAAGTCGCCTCACTTCACAGAAGTTCGACGTTCCGCTAAAACCACCGATTAGTATTTAAAAATAGACTAAATAGATTATTACAAAATTTTATTTTGCATAACGCAACACATATTAAGAGTAACCAGAAATCACGTATAGAAGTCTACAATAAAATTGAATTATCTGGGAAATAATTCATGAACCTTTTAATACCGATATTAGATAATATTATGAGATGAAAATAATAATAAATATTGCACTTCGTAATTTTAGACTATTAATGATAAATGCAACGATGAAAATACTATCTACCTGCAAATTCATTCTATCGTTTTCGTCAAAGCTAAACATGCACACTCGTAAATTGAAAACACATTGCAATCGTAACCTTGACGTTGAAATTAAACAGGTTTTTTGACTGTGTATATGAAACATACATGAAACATTTTTGGGGTAATAGACCAGCGTTCGCAAATAAAATATGTTTAATTAATGTGTGATAGGTATAGGTGTGTCATTAATATTATCATCTCTTGACGGCCTTTGACTCGCAATCCGATGGCCGCGGGATCGAATCCCAACCGGCGCGGCGTGGTCAAATAAATTTTATTTGATTAATTTGTTTTACTTCACAATTAATTAATTAAAAACAATATATAGTAAATTTGCGGCACGTTCCAGAGTGGAAGATACTCTCAGTATCGCTCTGATGTTAGACCACCATTCAGAATTGAAACGTTGCTTAAAATGGCTTCGGTTTTTTTGGTTTGGTGACCAGATCTGAATAACCAGGTACTTCCACACCTTCCACTTCCCCACCTCTTTCCCCTCCCCACCACCTTCAGCCTCACAACATACCCCATTTGGGGATGCCATAGTCTCACTGGCTCCAGACGGGAGCAGCTGAGACTCTTGTGAGGTATTCATATAAAAAATAAAATAAAAATCTGTCCCTTCCTTGCTGATGACCTTCTTTTAATTCTTCTGCTTTCCACTTTGCCAGTGATTGAGTTTCCCCAAGTTGGAGTCTTTAGTTTCGCGAGAAACGTGGTAAAAGTAGCGAGAAACGAGACAAAAGTAGCGAGAAACGTGGCAAAAGTAGCGAGAAACGTGGCAAAAGTAGCGAGAAACGTGACAAAAGAATTTAAAAATACTTTGTAGGTAGATAGTTAAAAGCCTATGAATCATAGGCTAGGATGATGCCTAACTCTTCCAGAATGCACATATTTGTGCGTCTGATTGTCCATGGAAACCTGAGCAATGTTTCCACACCTATAAAATATGGCGAAAATCAACGTCTGGACTGGTCTCATCTTGTGGTCTTCGTTATTCTGTCTCTCCATATTTTCTGCATTTTATTTAGGGCCTCTTTTGTCCTTTCACTTCTGTTTCACAACCTATTTGAAAATAGTGAAATAGTTTGAGCCGCGCTTAATAGTGACCAGATCTAAATAGCCAAGTACGTACTTTCCAACGATCATCCCCTCCCTTTTCATCCTCTCAAAATACCATATTGGGTAGTATCGTACTCCCTGACTGAAAGGGCATTTCTTTTTCTTGTTCAGTATTCACTTTAGGTATAAATTATGGAGTGGGTAAATAATATTAAAACTGGGGTTTGTCATCTTTTCAGGGCCGGCACTGCGCTGTGCAGGCGCAATAAATTGTTGCAGCCCGCTAAGGCAGGAGCAAGGGCGCTGATAATACCTACCCAACACCTACAAACTAGGAACAGTGCCCTTGAGGTTTTTACTGTTTTCGATACCTAGGTACCTTCCCAAATATTGGGAAAGTTAAAATAAGAAATCTTGGAAAAATTAAGGTCATCGGTAGATATTTATTTATTGAAATGCAATAAAATGGCTTTCACATTAAAGTGATATATGAGATTATAAGTATACAATGATGCACAGGAAGTTATCAGTATTATATTAAGAACAAAATAAGAATTTATGAGTACACAAAAAATAATATCGTCAAAGTGGTAGAGTTGTTGTTTATTAGAAGTACAATGAGATAGGTAATATTGAAAAGAAATACAAAAGAAATGTGTACACGTGTATAGTTAAATAATGTACTGGGTTACTATAAGACCCGATATACAACAAAGTATAATGTATATATGATAAAAGCTGGTATTTAGGTAAAGGATACAATTATTTAATGTGAGTTACAACCAAAAAAAAAATTAATAAGTACTATAGTAGGTATAGAATGTTATAAAATGTTAAAATAACAGAGAACACTATTTAAACAGAATAAAAATATATTAAGGTGAGTGTTAGCAAGTACATAGAATCGAGAAAAATTATTAACATCAAGTATATATGTTACTGTAAAAGCTCGTACTACGGTAAACCTTAGGATTTACTAGTAAAACCCAAGATATACCAATTTACGTGCTTTTTCATATATGTTTTCTTTTAATCAAAGGAAGAAGAAGAGGCATGTGGTGCACAATGCTCAATCGTATTAGTATGAGCAATAACTGAGTGGAACTTGATAATAATTTCACGGGAACGCGAATAGATAAGACGTTCATTATTCCAAGATGCAGACCTAATCTTTCAGACGGCAATATAACCTTGTCAGACAAACTCTCATATTTTCCACTTAACTTTGTTAAAATCAAAACAGTCATACCGCGCCTAATTACATTAATTATTACGTTGATTTGTTACTGTAAAAGCCCGTAAATTGGCAAAGCTTAGGTTTACTATAGTAAATCTTAAGATTTACCGTAGTACGGGCTTTTACAGTAACAGATATAAGCAAAATACATAAACAATCCGTAAAATTTCAAAAGCGGTTTGATTTATTGTTCAATCTTTTTACTGGCGATATTCGCTAATTATTTACTAACGGTACCTACAACTCCCTTTGAACGCAGAATAAAACTTTTTTCATAAAAATGATTTACACAGTTTTGGAAGCAAAATGTAAACTTCTTCTTGGTGTGCCCTATCAGGACCCCCCGACGTTGGCGATAACTCTGGAAAATGTCTCTCTGTCTTGCGCTGCCCGGAATAGCTCCTCCACACTTCTAATGCCGGTCCACTCTCTTACATTTCGCAGCCAAGACATTTGTCTCCTACCAGGCCCTCGGCGACCCTCTATCTTGCCATTCAATACCAATTGGAGCAAGTGATATCTACTTCTCCCTCCGAAGTATGTAAAATAAAAACGTAAACTAATAACTGTTTTTTTTTAATGTGTATTTTTTTTGTAAGTTTTTAGGTGTTATTGAAAATGTCTTCTACTTCTGTAAATTGGTTACTTAAGCTGCGTATGCGTGGTATAAGGGAGTTCATAAATGAATTGGTATTGACGTGATTATTGCAGAAAAACATATTTTTAGTTCGTGTGACTCTGTAAGGAATTAAATCAATTGCAAGAATGCAAGGCTGTCATTAAGGTAATTAATTATTTTAAAAAGAAAAATTACTTCAGATATCAATCTTCTAAATCAGGACTGTCAACTAAGTTGTGTGCGATTTTAAATGACATTACCGAATCCGCTACATTTATTCGACATGTTAAAACCCTTGACAGTGTAATTGCGATAAATACCTACATTAAATAATAATTTTACTTTGCGATTTTAAATAAAATGTCCAAATCCGCTACACAACCAAACCAAGTTAAAACCCTTGATTGAATTGCAAAACATTCATTGACCCTAGAAAAATAGTCTTATTTTTACCTACGTTAAAGACAATGATACGTCTTGAGACGTACTAAAAGTTTAAAAGTGTTTATTTGACATATTACCATTCTTACACAGTTTAGAAGTAGTCGAATAAGGTTTGTACTTTAAATAAAACCAAAATAATAATTAAAAATATATTGTAAACCCTTCGACCAAGTATACCCATAAAAAGTACAAATCAACTATGAAATATTAATTCTTTTTTAAAATGAAAAATAAAGTTTCATTTTATGTCTAAATCGTATTTTTTTATATGTTATGAAGGTTAAAATACTAATCAGTCGTTATATTTAAAAAAAATATTTTTTGTTCGCTAAATCACATTTACACGATCCACTCTGAAAGATACACAAAAGGTAATCCATACGTCTTTAGGAAGTGTAAGTGTGGTGTATGTATTTCTCCGTAATGATTGTACTTTGTACTTACCGTGGTGATAGAGCCGCCCCACGCAAGCTCTGCTCGGTAACTGAGCTAAATGAGATAGATAGCGCGCTAAGTTGCGAATTTTAAAAAAGGTATCAATTCTTATGAATCGCTTGTGTCTCTAAGACGTAGATTATCTTTCTAGAGTTAAATAACATTACCAAATCCGCTATATATACAACAAAACCAAGTTAAAACTATTGATTGGGTGATTGCAATAAATTCAATTAATAATAATAATTTAAACGCCTTAATACATAATTTAACCCACAACGTGGTCCGTAGACGGACATAATATTAGCAAAGACATCAGTGCTACTTAGTATTGTTATGTATTTAATATTTATCTGAAAAGGTTAAATGTCATTAGCCATTATTCTATGAATGCAACTAACGCCTAATACGGAAACCGGAAGTTTTTTATGTCTACCAACAGGTGTTTATAATAGTTAGCTTTACAACGATTGATCCATTTACAATAAAAAAATACAGATTTCTAAAAAACACGCTTTCCTTTGACGAATGCTGTAATTAAAAGCATTTTAATTTAGTTAACAAATGAATTGTTTACTTTTTAAGCCAAAACATATTAAGTAATTTGTTTGTACCTACTACCCACTACCTGCCAAGTACATATATAAATAGGTACCTACTAGAAAAGTTCTTTTAACCCTTTCAATACCAGGATTCTTCCTTAGGTACACAAGTAAAAAATATACAAGTTGCAGATACTTTAATAGTACACAACTGCTGACACTGTACAAATCGCAAGTGCGCCCCACAGTTGAATTTGGCATCCAAAAAAATCGAAATATTACAAGAACAACATACTGTTTATAAATAGAAGGTATGGTTATAAAAAAGTACAGTAAGTATCCAAGATATTAAAATATTGAAAAATAAATACAATATTAGCAACTTAATATAATCAATCAGTCTGTTAGTTTTCGGTAAAAATTTTTTTATTTATTTATTATTTGTTTTATTATTAAGGCTCCGCAACCGGGCTCGAAAAAAAGAAGTTGGTGAGATACGAAATTACTAATGTTAGAGGAGAGCGCTAACATTTACAGCGACAAAATCGATGCGAAAATTGCGAAAATGTTTAATAAAACACGACTCGTTTACAACAGAGCAAAAATCTCGCGGGCATTAAAAGCTTTAAAAGAAACACTGTGAATTTTTTCATACAAATAACTTGTAAAATAACTGAAACAAATGTGTTTATAATAATTTTTGGAGCATACTTTGCGATTTTTTTCTATCGAGGGAATTTTATATAATTTGCGTTTCGGCGCGGGCAATGTCTTCAAGATAAACATGTATTTTTTTAAGAGCTATAAAATTTAACGTGTTTAAGGAAGATATGTAAGAAATCGGTAGAAATTCGGGTGGCGGGCCCTAAGTAAAAAGAAATATAATATTTCACTTTCGTACAGAGCATATATAGTATAGTAGTACATGTGTATGTAAAGTAGTATATAGTATAAATAGTATAGTAGTAATATTAGTAATATTTTTAATTTTGTTCTAACATCTTAAGTTAAAATAGTTTTTTTTAAGGTTTTTATATTTTTTTCCGTTTTGAGGTTTATCTGGAAGGAGATTATATATGTGAACTCCCTCGTGACCAATACTTTTCTTGCCACTTTCAGTCTTGACAGTATTTGTGTACAATTTATTGTGTTGTCTAGTATAATGTTCGCGTACTTGTTAATTAATTGTTAATATTATTATCTTTATACATAGTGCACCGCACACGAATTTTATTTAATAAAACAATTGTTTATGTTTTAGTCTTTTCCTTAAGTATCTACATATGTACATAGTTAAATTTTTAAAAATTAAAATAGAAAAATCTTTTTATTAAATATTTAGGTACTTTAAGTAGGCAGGTGTCTATTACTTTTTTATCTTTTCTTTGTAGGTACATGTTACATACGTTGATTATTACGATGACTGAGGCTTCGGTGCTAACATGATAACATAATTATTTTAATTATTTTTTTAATTATCATAAAAAATAAAACCCATTTGTGACAGCACAGTACTGTATTCGATTAATTATTCTGAGAAGTCTGGTGAACTGTAGTACATCAAAGATCATAATGAACAACTGTAGTAAATATCAAATATTCAATTTATAAAAAAAAGTTTATTTATTAACAAGTTCTGCTATGTAATTACTATTACGCATGACAGCTGTTTCGCCTTCTGAAGGCCTTATCAAATTGTCTTGATAATGTTTTCAGATTGCGAAAATAGTAATAAACATTATTGAGTTACTTTGAATAAGAAAAACTTTAAATTGAACTGGAGTTTTACAAATTAAGCTTGACACAATAAAATATGTTTTTATTCCTGTGGAAAAACTTTATGGAGATAAACCCTAAAAATTTTCTACTCAACAAGGAACAATTGCAAATTTTCTTATGTAAGTACCTACTTATTATTGCCATAAAAAAATGAATTGATTTCTTTCATTTGCAAGCTTCAGTAATTCAAATTATATGTGTATTAGGTTTGCGGGTGTTTACTTACAACCTGTTTGTCTTAGATTTATAGATTACTACCTGGCTCCCGGCATGCGTTGCAATGCCATATTCAATGAAATAAATTGTTTCTCCCTGCATGTCCTTTCCCGTGCATCCCCTTACCCTCCCGCGTTCCTCTTCCGCTCCCCCGTCCCGTCAACCCCCTCTCCCGCATTCCATATATTCAGTCCCAGTACATTCAGTTTTCAAACGGCTTGCGTGCCATCTATTACTATTTTTTTTTTAAATTTTCATTTTTCATACAATACAAATATTCATTTTTGAATATAACTAACTAACTAACTAACCATCACGCCGTTTCCCCGCAGTGGTAGGCAGAGAGGACGGACCGCCAAACATCCCGGTCTTGGCACACATTCCTTGCCTCGTTTACATTCATACAACGTCTCATACATTCTCTTCTATTATTCTGACTCTTGACATGACCCGACTCAAGTATCTGATTCACTTGGTCGTGCCATGTCTTTCTTGGGCATCCTCGACTTCTTCTACCATTCACATCTGCGTCATATATTCTACTTACACTCCTTTCCTCGTTCATTCGCTCTACATGCCCAAATCATCGGAGCGTTATTTTCTTGATCTTACTCATCACGCTTACATCAGCCTTGCATTCTTTGCGGATTTCCACATTTCTCACACGATCATACATGCTTGTACCACACATACGCCTCAGGGATCTTATTTCTACAGCGTTCAGTCTACTTTCATCCTTCCTTTGCCAGTTCCATGCCTCACTGCCATACATCAGGGTAGGTACCAGCACTCTATTATGGACGGCTAGTTTCGCGTCTTTGGACAGTTTTTTGTTGGTGCCAACGGCGTTCAGTCCTCCATTAATAGAGTTACCTGCATTCACCCTTCTTTCAATATCTCTATCAGCCTTCCCATCTCTCGTAAACATACTCCCCAAATAAACGAATTCATCCACCTGCTCCAAGTAGTCATCATTCACAACTATATTGCATACTGTTTTCGTACTCTCTCTTTCAAACACCATGACTTTAGACTTACATTCATCATTAACTCATTCTTCATACATACTTCGTTCATCCTTGACACGAGAGACTGTAGATCTTCCATACTGTTAGATATCAGCACCGCATCATCAGCATACAACAGGCAACATACTTCCAGATTACTCAATTTCGCGCCCAATCCCATATCTTTCAATTCTTGCATACAATTATCCATATATAGATTGAATAACTACGGCGACATTACGCAGCCTTGTTTAACACCCTTTTTGATGTCAAACCACCCCGTAAAATCGCCGTTCACCCTAACACATGCAACGCTTCCCTCATACAGAGACGCAATTGCCTGTATGAGATACTTATTCACTCCATACTTGGACAATACCTTCCATAGCTTTTTCCTGTCAACTCGGTCGTATGCTTTTTGTAGATCTACAAAGGCACAGAAGAGTTTCTGTTTTTTTGCAAGAAACTTCTCAGTGAGCATACGCAATGAGAAAATCTGGTCCATGCACCCCCTTCCACTCATAAAAGCACCTTGCACATCCCGTATTTTATCTTTTGTTTCCATTCTTACCCTTTCAATCAATATTCTACCATACAACTTGCCCACTGTACTAAGAAGGCTAATAGCCCTATGATTCCCACATTCCATACGTGACCCTTTACCTTTGTACAATGGCATGATTACAGCCCTTCTCCAATCTAATGGCGTGTAACCCTCCTCTAAACATTGGTTAAAAAGTCTGCACAACCATGTGAGAATAATACAGCTATCTCCTTTAAAGTATTCGGCAGCAATGTTGTCGAAACCCACAGCCTTACCATTTTTCATACCTTTAATAGATCTCTTTATTTCATCCATGCTGATTTTGGTAACATTCACTCCATCATCGCTCATAACCGATTCACCGCTGGGATGACAGTCACTCGGGTTACTTTCGAAGACTTCCTCGAAATATTTCATCCATCTCTCTTTAATTTCATTCTCATTCGTCAACATTTGTTCATCTTTCGATTTTATCACTTTCATGCTTCCGTTCTCTGGTCCACTCCGGGATCTTTTGACCTCCTTCCAAAACAGTTTTATGTTTTCTTGGAAGTGGCTTGTCATTTTGATTCCCTCTTCTTCTTCCAGTCGTTTCTTTCGTTCTTTCACTCCAACACTTACTCTTTTCTTGCATGCCTTATACACTTTTTTCGCTCGATCTCTCTCTTCGCTTGAATTTTTGAATATTATAAGACTAATCAATCAAATTTGGTGCCTAACATAGGTACCTATTAAAAATATCTATAATTTAAAAAATCCATAGATAATTCTTTTGTTACAAAAAAAATTGCTGACTGCTAAATTCACATTCATAAAACGCACGAACTGTCAAACGTGCGAAGTTAAAATAGTCGTTAAGTTTTCTGAAATTATCCAATTTTATGTGTAATTTTCTTAATTTTTCTTTCCGTGAGAACCTTCTACAAAGTATTAGAAAGCTTTTAAAAAAAGATGAATGAAATAGGTAAAGTCGTTCTGAAGTTATGGCGTGAACAAGGGAAACAGGGATTCATTTATATATATAAATAGATGTGTTCATGGTTCAAACCATCAATGTTGGTCGATGGTTCAAATCATTGCACCAGTCAACGCACTGAAAAAAATCTCTCCAATTATTGACATAAATTAATATAACTTTTTAACATATCGTGAAGTAGAAGAAACCGTGTCTGACGTCATATATACACATATAGATTGTCGACTCTAAACCCCAAGAAATCCATTTAAATGTGGGATAGTTTTTTATGATATCAGAAAACCTTAGGTTGGGATGTGTTACACGCCTTCACGTTTGATCATTTTTGATCACTTCTATCTTCCCGATGGTTATCTGCGCCACCGGTAGCATAGACAGTTCTATCTTACAGCCTGCAGGACTAAATTGGCAAACTAACGAAGGTACAGCGTTTCAAGCGACCGGCCCTCACGTTCGATTCAAGTATATTTCGAGTAAGTGTAAAAAAAATTAAATCGGTTTCCTCGCAAACAGCATTTCTGAAGTTCGTGAACATCATAACTCAAAATCTTGACTTTACTCAACTGATGCTTTTGAAATTTTGTAAACTATTTCTACACATAAATCAAGTTAGGTAGTCAGAGGGAGTTTTTTTACCATTTTATAATAACAAATTAATTTTTATGAACAATGAAAATTTTCCATAAAAAATCGAAAATAAAATTCGCTGGTCCGCCATTTTTTACTTATTTAGATATCAAAATTCCCCTGTGCCATAGACAGTAGATTTTCGAACAGATTTAGACTTGGTGCATGCAAATCGAATGTATAGTTTTTTTTTAATATGTTGTCAGCCAGGTTGAAAAACGTGTTAAAATTTTTTCGAGATAATCGCATTCAAAGTTTTGCTGAAGGATAATTCAACATACAAACTGCTTCAAATGGTTTCACATAAAATGCTCCGTCAATTTTTCGAATATCTTTAAAACATTAGGTGAGAGCATTTTTAACAAATGCATTTTTCAGAAAATGAAATAAATAAATAAAATTATAAAAGTATTTTTATAGTGTCCTGGTGCCTTGGGGAGGGGGGGGTAAGGTTTTAAAGGCATATTGTCATTTATTTGAGATATGAATAATGTATGTTTTATTTATTTCATACACACTTTATAGTAAGTACAACATCTGAAGTATCTTTGAAAAAAAATTCAATTAAAAATATCAATAAATAAGTTCGTGAGAGCAAATCTCCGGAGGCACCTCGAAAAAAAGTTTTTATGCGGTGAACTCCATAACTCGTCAACGGAACATTTGATAGAAAAAATAGACCTTCATAAAAAAATCCCGAAGTGGTGCCACAGTGACTGGATTTTCTAATGTGTTGTCAACCAGGTTGAAAAACGTAGTTTCGAGAGAAACGCTTTCAAAGTTTTGCTGAGGATAATTCAACATACTACTAAACTGTTTAAAACGGTTTCATATAAAATGCTGTATCTCCATCAATTTTACCAATTTTCTCAAATGGTGAGAGCATTATTAACAAATGCATTTTTCAAAAATGAATTAAAAATAACTTTTTTTACAGTGTCCTTAAAGTTAAAGCCTTGTTTAGGATTTGATCAAGGGAACATGGAGGCGTTCGGAGGCTCCTCAGAGTCATAGGCCCGTGTGGACTGAATCAAAAACTTGTAAAATTACTTCAGCTTCACTAAGAGGGGGGGGGGGGGGGTTCGTTCAACTTTGCCGCCCCGGGATTCTGACGGACTTAGTCCACCACTGCAATTTACCCCTTTCTAACTTCCAAAATCATATTTTTTAACAAAACGTAATTTTATTCATAATTGATCTATTCTTTTACTACATTACGAAAGGTATGCCATCACCCCATTCAATAAAAAACGAATACAATACAATAACCCTTTATTACACATAAAAGGACACATCTTACATAGAAACAAAAATATATATTATTAAAAAAAACAACTTGTCACTAAAGTGATATCTTCGAGACAACCTTTCCCAAAGAATTTTAAGGTAGTGCATACATGTGCTTGTACAATATTTATATTATAAACATATAATTAGAAATAAAACAAAACACATGCCAATATAAACCACACACGGCACCTTCAATCACTTCAGATACTAATTAATGTTGCAACAAATAGAAGGAAAGAAAAGTAAAATACAACTATGTTTATTTATTTTTTTTAATTATAGACTTTTTATTTATTATTTGTGCATGATATGAACATTAGTTATTTATTGGGTTATAACCTAATTATTATATTTGTTTTTTTTTTCTTTAATGCGTGTGCCTAGTGTTATTAACCTGTGAACGTTCCTAATAAAAAAAAAATTAAAACATCTTGGAAGCTGACTTTTTCCGAAACATCGTTGCTCACTAATTGAAGCAAGTCTTTTTTTCTCGAGACGTGGGGCCCCTAGCCGATGCGGGGCCCCTAGGCAGTTGCCTACTCTGCCTTAGGGATTCCGGTACTGGTCGCGAGAGCAATCTTGCTGTTGAACAGAATCAATTCGGATATCACTTCAAATTTAGCGTCAGTAGACCTTTCTGCAAATTGGATGGTGTGGTGGAAACCGCCAATTTGGCTGGCCAGCAAGAAGTGACTAGAAATTGAATGGTGAGGAGGGCACTTGAAGCTGCCTTCAAAACGCAAGCTTTATTATTGCTAGTATTGTTGCTATAACTACTGCTTATATTTTGTGAGATACTCTTTTACAAATGTATTTTTAAAAAGGACTAAAATGTACAATTTTCTAATTCTTTTAAAACAGTAAATGAATTGAATTGAATCCAATTGAAACACCGTCAAATCGACTTTTCCACTTTGAAATGGCGTCTAACGGATACGTTTCAAATTAGATACGTTTTAAGATTTTCACGGCCAAAAGCATTTTCGTTATTTCTTTTGGGGGTGTTATGCCGTGTTGCGCTACCTCCTTCTTTAGCCAACGTTTCGGACATCGTTGCAGTGTCCATCATCAGGGCAGATCCGGCAGATCCGGTAGATGTATCTGATGATGACACTGCAACGATGTCCGAAACGTTGGCTAAAGAAGGAGGTAGTGCAACACGGCATAACACCCCAAAAACAAGTAACGAAAAAACGTTTCAAATTGTTTTTTTTTTGCTGATCGTAAATTTGGTGGTTATAAATGAGATTGTGTTTGAAACACCTCAACTTAAATAATTTGCTCAACTGAACGGTGTTAATGTTTTTTTTACTTGTTTGTTACACATTCTAATCATAATAACTTTCATTTTTTAATATTTGTGAAAAAGACAAACATTCGCGGGTTACGAATAACCCAACAATGTTTGAAAATCTCCTACTACAACCACAGAAAGCCGAAAATGTTGCTTGTGTTGTGATGGAGGACTTAACCAGTCGAGGAATCGAACACGCGACGCTCGGTGGGACCCAAGCGCTATGCCCACTCAACCACTGACCGGTCAAATCTCATTAAATGTTCAAAAAACGGTAGTTAGATATTTTCTGAAATGACGCAGCGGTTATTCCGGTCCATCACCTTCTTTACGCATTGCAGCAATATATTTAAAGTACCACGCGGATAAGAGACACTTCATATTCTAATGTTATTGGTGTTATTACTTATTACCAGATAACCGAAAAACCCAATATTATGTATATAAATTGGGTGTCGACCCGTAAAATTATTCGTTCACCGAAAGTGGAAAAGCGGGCGGCATTATGGTACACACGAAGATATTCTCCTATTTCCTCTCTGGATTTGAACACTATTGCAATTAATGTTTAATGTAATATAGACATCGACTACTGACATGTCCATTTGTCCACATCTTGCTTTTTTGGTAAGTTACTTTTATAATAATACTAGCTGGTCCCGGCATGCGTTGCTATGCCATTTAATAAAGAAATTGTTTCTCCCTGAGTGTCCTTTCCCATTCGTCCCGTTCCCCTTCCGCCTCCCCTTCTTCTCCTGCGTCCTCTTCCCCTCTCGCGTTCCCACTCCGTCACCCCCACCTTCCCTCTCCCCACTCCACTCTCCCCCCTTCTCCGTCCCGCGAACCCCCCTCCCGAGTTCCCCTCCACCCTCCCAGGTCCCCCTCCCCCTTCCCGCGTTCCCCTTCCACCTTCACCGCATTCCCTCTTTCCTTTCCGGCTCCCTCGTCCCGCCAACCCTCCTCCCGCGTTCCATATATTCAATCCCAGTAGGTATATTCAGTTTTTAAACAGCCCGCGTGCCACCTTTTACAATTTTTTTTCAAATTTTCATTTTTCATGTACCTATATTAAATTTGGTACCTAACATAGGTACCTATTTAAAATATCTAAAATTCTTGATTCGATTCAAACCATTAGGGGAGTACCTACATTAAATAAATTTATCAACAAAAAAGATTTTCAAAAATATAATCCTTATTGAACAATCATTTTTTTACTAAATGTCGTTTTTATTTATTTATTTATTTAATACAAACGGCATAAGTATGCCATAAACATTAATTACATGTCACAAATTCATATTCAAAATATTAGTAATGGTAAAACAGTGTATGTATAACAGTTAATTGTGACGATACATTGTGAAGTGACACCAGAGATACATTTACATGCCAAAATCTATAATACAAATAAAATTAATAGTCATTAAAAAAATATGATAGCATAGCCGTCTTGTACCTATGTTCCGTGCAGTTAAATAGATCTATCACATCAGCATATCTATTAGTAACTTCATGCAACCTAGGTAAAAGTGAGTGTTTCGTATACTCAGTCCGATTATTGTTACATTTAAAAAGGATTTTAGAACGAGTAGTTCTCGTGGGAATATGAAATTCAATGAGCTTAGTTAGATCAGGACTGTCTATTCTACCATTTACAATTTTGAACATTAATATTAAGTCGGATATAATTCTTCGATCTGACAGTCTTAGTAAATTTAATTCTTTCATCAAGTAATTATAATTTATGTTTCCAATGGGAATACCGAGGTTAAAATTAATGTGTCTTAAGAATTTGTGTTGAATTGTGAAATTAGTAAATTAGCGATTCATTTTTATATATACGAAAGATAAGACCGTCCAAAATCCTTTAATTGACTAGTTTGAACACCATAACAAACGTTCAGTACCTATACATATTTGGTAATGTATTTTTAAAAAAGCAAATCGTACAAACAAAAAAATATTTTCTTCTAATACAGCTGGTGAAAAAATCTTAAAAATCGCTTCAGTTTAGGAGGAGAAAGCAGTGGAATACACAACCTCGATTGTGACGCTTTTATTAGGTACTGGCTGGTACCCGGCATGCGTTGCAATGATAATCAAATAAAATCTCTTCATTTCCTTTTCCATGCGTTCGCGTTCCCCCTCCCGCGACACCTTCCCCTCCCGCGTTCCCGTTTCACCTTCCCGCCTTCCCCCTCCCTCGTCACCCCTCCCGTGAACCCCACCTCCTTTGTTACTCTTCCCCTCCTTCCTTCTCTCCATGACGCTAAAATATATGAAATACATAAATTTTCTTTTCTACAAATTTCATAACGCAGGGTCTTACCATTTTTTTTTCATGTTCTTTATTCAGTAAAGTTTATACATTACAGTAAATGGATAATTTTTTGGCCATCACACTAGGCACATGCCCGTGTTGTAGTGGCCATTATATATAGCCTTTAACCTCGCGGGCGTGCGCACAACAAATCATCAAACTTTCATCGTTATCGGTTGAACGGTATGGCAGCACATAAAACACGAACAAACAAATTTTGATTTTTATGTATAAGATAATCAGCCAGAGGTGCAGTTAAGTTGCCCCTTTCATATTTTTTCTAAAATATTTAACCAGCGGTATCTATGAACGCGAAGATTATAAATTGTGCTCGACTCGACGCCAATTAAAGTTATTGAAAAACACCGGTAGATTTCATCAGTTACTTGCTAAAAATATTTACCTTAATGGAGTTGTTATTGTAATAGGTAGGTGCATAGCTAAAAGAACAACGCTCTGTCAATCAGGACATTGCAATAATTCATAAAAACGTTTCCGTCATAAAAAGTTTTGTATATCAATACAAGCAAAAAGTATACAAGAAAAAGTAAACGTGCAAAATGTTGTGATATCTATTTACAACAATATACTACCAACTTTTGTTAATTTCATACGAATACAATACTGGTTGGTCCCCGGCATGCGTTGCAATGCCATATTCAAAGAAATAAAATGTTTCTCCCTACATATCTTTTCCCATACGGCCCCGTTCCCCTTCCACCTTACCCGCCTTTTTTCGCCCCTCTCCCGCTTTCCGTACCGCCAACCCCCCTCCCACGTACCATATATTACTCATAGACTACATATAGACTCTTGGCTTTGTTTTGAGAGCTGCAAAAGATTTCAATGATTTAGGCACATTTATTACGTTATATAAAACCCTTGTCAGATGTCAACTTGAATATAACTCTACGTTATGGTCTCCCTTTTACAACATTCATTCAGACAACATTGAAAAGATTCAACGGAAGTTTCTAAGGTTTATATTATTATACTATAAATGGCATATTCCTATGATAAACATTTATTAAAATTACCTCCTGGATAAAACGTCTCTACTGAAACTTTCAGAAAGAAGAATAAGCATAGATTTAATACTATTACATAAAATACTGTATTACAAAATTGACTGTCCTGAACTACTTCCATTTATTAATATCCATGTTCCCAAAAAATCATGTCGACATTTATTACCCTTCTACTTCAATAACACCAGGACACTAGCTTATCAAAATTCTCCATTTCAGAGACTTCACAGTCTCGGAAATAAATATTCTAATCTAGGTGATATATTTCATCTTAAAACTAATCAGTATAAATGTTGTATACTCTATCACTTTTATTCTTCTAGAGACAAATAGGTTTACATAATTTCTGCAATATTTCTTTATATTGAATATGAGACTTCTAATCATTCTTACATAATACGTATTTTTATTTTATTATTGGTTTTGTTGTTACACTGTTTTGTGTATTTTCTTTTCTCATTGTATTATATTTTCTTCATTGTTTGATACTCAACTTATAAAATATAATGTAAAAGCCCATCAGGGCGTGTAATAAATAAATAAATAAATATATTCAGTCCACGTACATTCAGTTTTAAAACAGCCTTCGTGCCACCTATTACAATTTTTTAAATTCAAATTTTAATTTTTCATATATTACAAATATTCATTTTTGTATAATATAAGAACAATCAATAAAATTTGGTAGGTACCTATTTAAAATATCTATAATTATTGACTTAATTTAAAGTATTAGGCTAGTACTTTATATAAATTCATTAATTTAAAGAGTTTCGAAAATAGAATTTCGATTTAACAATCATTTTTTTGCAAAATCTCATTCTCAAATTTTGACATTTTCGACAATTTTGCAAGAGTTTTTGTAATGATTAAAAAACTTTTTAGATGTATTGTCACGGGGTTGTAATAATCCAGAAATCTTCGCGGGGGTTTTAAGAATGTATTTTGAAAGTTTCAACCATTTAGCAATACATAAACATCTTATATACCTAATACTCATATATCCCCAAGCAAACATATTTTAATTTATATACGTATACACATATATAGATCTAAAAACACTAAAAGTAGTTAGGGCATTAAGATAGCATTCCGTTATGTTAATCTTATTGTAGGGCGAGGGAACACTTTTCAAAGCGATCTTAAGATGATTTTTACAAAAACGGCGCTATAAAAATCATCAAAATATTAATATTATTTATAATTAGCAAAATATTATTACCTATTCACAAAATATAATTAAAGATCTCCACATTCCCGTCCCATACGTAAACTGGAGTTCCATGGAGAAAAAAAAACACGAAAATATTAGCTTGATTTGTTGCGCATTACAGTAAAATTAGCAAAATACGATTATTTTAATAACGCGATCAACTGTTATAATGATGCTAGTAATTGTTAAATTATGAACTAACGTTCTAAGGTTAAAAATCAAAAAAATTAAAATAAAGTAGATAATTATATGTACAAGTTATCCGCAAGACATTACGGAAATTTCCATTGCAATGATAAATTAGTACCTACAGTTAGGTACGGCGTTGTGCCCTATGCTCTCGAGCAGTTAAAGTAGAATTTATTTTGCAAGCAGATCAGCTTATTTCGTAAAGTAACTTGTGCATACAGGGTGTCCGGAGGTAAAGTGCATTAGCTTCGGGAGGTGATCCTACAGGATAGCACAAGTAAAAAAGATAAATAACTTTTTTCGAAATTCCAACTTTTAGGGGTAGTTTTCTGGTAAAAAGATAAAATTAGACCAGCGTGTGCGGGCGGCATTATTATTTTACACTGTTGCCGAATCCCCGCTCCAAGCGCTCAGTGTCAGTGTTGAATTCGAATGTAACAATTTTATTCGCGTTGTAGTGTTTCACTTTAAAAACTTTATTGTTGTTAGACAAAACTTGTTGATTTAATGTGCCTTAATCTAGTGTGTATTTATTAAGACTGACTTAAAGGAACAACTTCATTCAGTGCGTGTTTTTTTTTCAGACTTACTTTTGTTTACTTAGTTGTTGTAGACATGCCTAACCTGCCTAGCTGTAAAAATGGTGTTTACTTGTGCGTAATTTTATCATTGAATTGTTGTCCCAATACCGCGTAATTTTGTTATTGAATTATTAGGTTAATGCCTTACTTTACCAAGAAAGAACGGGCAGACATCCATTAATAAAATACGCCATAACGTACGAATTGATAATAATATTACTTTACGTTTACATTCTTGCTTACAAGCTGAAGGTGGACATTTTGAAAATTTGTTAAACCAGTTAAAAGCGATGACATTAATTAAGTGTTCAATTAGTTTATAACAATGTAATCGTTAAAAGCGTGTCTTCAATTATTATTTAAGTGCAGTTATCTTTTTACATTTGGTTTAAAAGATACGATCTGTATAAACGTCAAATTCTCGGTCTTGTTATTGTTTACAAACGGTTTCCATGGATACAGGCCAAGCAACGTTGCAACAAATTCGCCTGGCAAGCTAACTTGGGTAAGTGCTACCTTACAATAAGGATTTTTAGTTATCTCTTTTTGTATGGGAAAAAAAAGTTGGAATTTCAGAAAAAGTTATTTATCTTCTTTCCTCCTACCTTGTAATGTAGAATCACCTTCCGAAGGTAACGCACTTTACCCCGAAAACCCCGTATATTAAATATTTGTTGCTTCCCTTTGTTTAGTAATGTCGATTACGATTGTCAAAAACTAGATAACCCAGTATTGCTTTCCTCAAGTGAAGGATGATGTCCATTTAGTTTAGATCATATTTCTCACAATAACAGTATGGGAGATACAACAATTTCTAGAAGACCTTTGTGTGCCGTTCCCAAAAGCAAACAAATTAGCCCGGGGGGTTAACGAAATATGTAGTTTCATCAAATTCACGGAAATTGTGATGTTGGCTCATGCTAGAGGAGTCAAACCTTGGTTCATAAAATAGGTGTCTGTTAGTTAATTGGCGGTTTTACTGGAAATTAACATTCAATTTTAGTTTATAATAAAACAATAACTTTGAAACACCGCTTTTATTTTTTTATGTTTTGCAGACTAGATTTCGCTACCACCATAGCTTCATCCGGGCAGTAAGTATGAATAAATTAGTGCAATAGGCATAAAAAATAAAAGGATTGTTTACAAAGCGATTTTTTTTTAAATTATAATGTACATGACAAAGTAACTGTTTTATTCTACAACATAATCAAGTAACTTAGAATTAGAATCAAAAATATACCTCGTCATCACATCACACAGATTTTCTAACGTTGTACGTAGAGGTACATTCTAAACTCATAGGTATAACACAATTATGAAACCATTGTAAAAAGTAATACTTAACCATTCTTTTACAAATAAGCCATTTTAGAAAACAAGTTGTCTTATAAGTTGTCTTATATAGTTAATTGGCGGTTTTACTGGAAATTAACATTCAATTTTAATTTATAATAAAACAATAACTTTGAAACACCGCTTTTATTTTTTTATATGTTTTGCAGACTAGATTTCGCTACCACCATAGCTTCATCCGGGCAGTAAGTATGAATAAGTTAGGGCAATAGGCATAAAAAATAAAAGGATTGTTTACAAAGCGATTTTTTTTTAAATTATAATGTACATGACAAAGTAACTGTTTTATTCGACAACATAATCAAGTAACTTAGAATTAGAATCAAAAATATACCTCATCATCACATCACACAGATTTTCTAACGTTGTACGTAGAGGTACATTCTAAACTCATAGGTATAACACAATTATGAAACCATTGTAAAAAGTAATACTTAACCATTCTTTTACAAATAAGCCATTTTAGAAAACAAGTTGTCTTATAAGTCTTTTAGTTGTGCATAGTTAAGTAACAAGAATGGCTAGTGAAATGAAAAACGAACAAAAATAAACGTTGTTGGTCGAGTTTCTTGTCCAGAGAAATTCTTAGGAAATCACAGTAGAAGAAATGGACTTAAAACGATTTAAAGAGAAGGAAGTATTATAGATTTTTTCTATAATGCTCCTATTAGTTACTAACCGACTTCGCCAGAATATCCACACTCCAATAGACTGTTTTTATTTTTTATTATTGAAGAAGTTTAATGAACGAAATAAACAAGTGTATGTCCTAATTGTGATTTACTTTTTAATTATAATTCCGTGTTGGGTTAGTCCTCCTTTAGCCAACGTTTACATATTACACATCTGCTCTAATGATGGACACTGTAATGCTGTCCGAAACGTTGACTAAAGAAAACGTTGTCCGCGAAAATCTCAAATTATATTGAAGTGAAAAAATTTACTTGACACATCAAAACTCATAATGAAAATACAATTACCTCGAATTCCAATCAATAGCTTTGCAAATTGATACTGGATGTCAATCAATTGGGATTTTCTGAATGAAAGACTAAAAAGATAAATAATTTCTTATCTACCTGCTCTTTACGTTGAGAAACAAAACCAATTATTTATTTGCATTACATTATTTTTAAGTGGTGAATTATTGAATTTGAGCGTATGTACCTAATTCACTATAGTTGAAAGTATTATACGTACATTCATGTATATTCATTAACGAACGTAATTTTGCAAATTATTGTTTGTGTAATCACAGAAGATATTAATTTATAAGTGATAGTACAATACTCTCTAATGATATGTATTTGTTTTCAATTATTGCAACATTATGAGAACACTTACAGCTGGTAAACAAATTTAGTAGTACCTAGGTATAAAATATCTTAATATATAAAACGAAGTCGGGTTAGTTACATTCAGGGAATGCAACCCCGGTATACCGGGATCCCGAAATACCGGGATCCCGCAGACATTCTGCGGGACTAATCTCGGTCGAAAATTTTGCGGGATCCCGCTGGACTGGCGGGATTACAGAGAAACGTGGTTCAACTAACTTGACAGCGGTTTTATTATACTTTCATGATCCATATAAGTACGAAGAAGACAGAAGTCAATTTATTAATGTTGATGATACATTTAGTCTACCTTCAAAAAGTGTAATATGCAAGGCAATCAAAACTATAGTCGAAAGGCTAGAGTACACGGACACGGGTAACAACGCAGTAGCCACTATTCCTGCTGACGCTGATGATCCTTACGATGACGACACTCCTCTCGCTAATCTGGAGACATACGCAGCAGCACCAATGTCACTTCAACACGAACTCGAACTTACTTTGGTTAATATGAAGAGTTCGAGATCAACAGCCCAACAACCTAGATCTGGCAATATGAGCAACCTTGAGGTTTTGATAACGAAGGAAATGAATTACTTGGAGTCCGGTGGATTAAAAGGACATATCTTCAATTCACTTACAATGCGCTAATGACTATTGTGCCAACCAGCTTGGAAGCTGAACGAGCTTTTTCAGCCGCTGGCTACCTTGTGTCCAATATCAGAAGCCGTTTATCAGACGACACAATTAATACTTTTACTTTTTTACGAAGCTATTTCCAAAATAATGTTTAAACTTATGATGCTTATTGTACAAGAATATTGTTTATCGTGTGAACGTTATTATTTAAATTTAAGTTGTTATGTAAATTTATGTCTTATCTTATTATTTGCCAATTTATGACTTAAACTTTACCTATGTCTAACTAAAGGTATATTAATACACCATTTAAAATTTCCCAAAGAACTTGTTTGATTAGGTATAAATTTAAAACTCTAAAAACAAGGTTGGTAGATCGAGGTGTTAGGTCTTTATTATACGATTGATTAGATATCTAAGTCCACCCTGCTGGATCCCGCAAATACCTGGATCCAGCGGGACTAAGATTGTTCAGTCCCGCAAATACCTAGATTGACATGGTCTTGCGGGATTGCATTCCCTAGTTACACCATTTATAACTCGAGAACGGCTAGACCGATTTTTATGATCTTTGATTTGTTGGATTTGTCTCCGCCCCGAATAGCATAATAGCTATTAAAACATCGGAAAAATTCACGAACATAATGATTATGAAGAAAATTCTTTTCCTCATACATTTTGTATGGAACGAATTCTCATCTTTTGAAAGAGCTGCAGTAATATATATATACATATAATATGAGTGAATTCCAAAAATTTAAAAACGTCAAATGTCAAAACGCTGGTTGTTTTGCTTTTGTTCTTAAACATATAATTTCTTAAACATATAACATTTCCAGAGTGGAAGATACTCTCAGTATCGCCCTGGTGTAAGACCACCATTCAGAATTGAAACTTTGCTTGAAATGGCTTTAACCGTGTTTGGTGACCAGATATTAATAGGCAGGTACTTCCCCACCTTCCTCTTCCCTATCTCCTTCCCCTCCCAACCTTTAGCCTCACAACATACCCTAATTAGGGATGCTATAGTCCCACTGGCTCCAGACGGGAGCAGTTGGGACTCTTGTGCGGTTTTCATGTAAAAAAATATATATATATAACGCTGTTCCTCTTTCTTACACACTAAATGCCAACAGTCGAAAATTAGACAAACGGTGAACGTATGTCTGCACCGCTCCAAAGAATAATAAATCTCCCTCACACGTATAAAGAAAATGAACCGCCATTCCCGTAAGTAAGTGGAAAAGTAAGACAATCACAAAAAAAATATCCTTATTTATTTATTTATTAATTACATGTTACATAATTAGTATATTTGCTTGGGAAGATACATTAGGTCACCATACTAGGCAGCTGCCTGTATCATGGTGACCAATGGAGGATAGTTATTTCGAAGTGAAGTCTAGTTAAGTGTTAACATATTTAAGTAAAATTATTTAAAAAAAATATAAATTAATATCATTCATTTCTTATGACAAAAATCTTTTTTGAAAAAAAAAACAATATTTCTTTAAGTACGAACTAAATGTAACCTAAGTAAATATAAAGAGAGTTTGTGAGTTTGAAGTGTGATAAATAGGCGAGAACTAGGTAAGTACTGGAGCAAACTGAATGCAATAAATATTTTAAAACAAGAACAATCATTACAATATTATGATAAAAACCGACTTGAGAATTTGCAGTACTTATATTTTTTCCAAGTTTTATTATTATTGTGATATATATTACTGTAAATGTTGTTGCTAGTAGATAGTATATGCGTGTGTGGTATAATAGATTCCTGTTTACAATCTGAGAAAATTGGCAATACTATAAGCATTAACACATTTTAACACATTTTATCGTAAAATATCTGTAAAATATCATGGTGGTGGTGTGACTAATGAGACAAAACAAAAAACAATCGATCTAAATAATAATAATAAGAAGGAGGATAGTACATTATTTTGAGTATGTGTTATCTTGTCGAAAATCGTGGTATGAATCATGAAAAAAACAGGGAAAAAAGTTATGATTATAGAATTAACAATATTAAAGTATATTAAAACAATATAATGCATAATAGCAAGGTAAGTATATCTGTTGGGAATAGTTTGGTGAGATAAATAAGTTATCATAAGGATGCAACTAGATTAATAAGCGAAACATACCATAATGCGAATGGAAAGGTGAAAATGATTTTGTAGTGAGTTTGTTTATCAGATTTAAGTTGTACACATTGAGTATAATAGAATAACGGATAAAAGCATATAATGCAGACATTAGTATCTAGTATAGTGGAGTGATGTAGCAGCACAGTACTTTGTATCGTCAGTCACTAAATTAATTAAGTAATTGACGTTTTTCACGGACCAGGTCAGCAATATTATTTATTGAAATTATCTTGGAGGTATCAGTTTGTCTCAAAAGTATGCGCCCTCCGGTGGACCAATAGTGTTTATAATTATTGTCTTTAGCAAATTTTTTTGTTTGCGATAATAAAAATTTTCCTTTTTGAGTTAATTGGTCTGATACGTAAATGTGTTTAGCGGCTTGCGATAATCCTAGGCCCCTTGTATTAATTTTATTTGTCATACTGGTTGTGGATTTCCTGTAGGTTTTGAATTTGGACAGGAAGTCATCCCGCGATGTTATGGTATTGAAAGTCGCTACGATAGGTCTTGGATTTTTATCGGAGAATTTCGGTCCCAGCCTGAAGATTTTTGTTATTACAGAATGCACGTCGGTATTTTCGTAGTTGATAATTTTAGAGATTTTTTTGACAACTTCTGTATTATTTTCAATGTCGGACTCCGGAACACCTCTAATCTCGATGTTACAAATTTGGCTTAGATACTCCAATTTATCAATTTTTTCATCTTGTTTAGAAATATTATTTAGTAGTATATTATTGCGATTTTTTTGAGCAGTTAATTCTTCGTTGACTATTTCTTGTGCCTTTTCCATAGCATTTATCCGTTTTCTTAGGTCTTCTTGTTGATCTGCCATAAATTGGATAGATTTTATTATTTCGTTATTTTGTGAGATGAGAGCTTCATATTTATTTATATATGAAACAAATTTGTCTTCCACGAATTTCATTATGGATGTTTTAAAATCTGTCAGCTCTTTCATAAATAATTGGGAGGTTAAGAGACTATTGGCGCCATCTATATTTTCAGATGTTAAGTTTTCTGTGTCGATTGATTGATTTGATAGTTCAGGTTTCGGCGGTTGAGTAAACTGTTTTGCTTGTTTGATAATAGATGGCGGTTCTTGTTCGTTGTTTGATAATATGACATTATCTGTATGCTGGGGTTTGTTATTTTTGCATTTTTTACACATTTTTTGCATTTCCATTGCAAACTCCTGGCTCTGCGGCGTGTCGTTTCAGTAATTTCTGCACATATAAGGTGGTAGTTTTTTTCACAGACACCACAGCATATAAAGTCTGATGGATTGTCAATGTTTTTTTCGCAAACAATGCACTTTGTATTCATGATACTATTGTTTAACACGATCTTTACGTAAAAATGTGATTTATAAATGGACAATATTATTATAGGATAGTAATCGGTATCACTTTAGCGTCACTAAGATTTCTTCGAATGGGGCACTATTTGTATTTTACAACAGTTTATTTTTTTCAGTGGGTATAGTTTGACACTTCGTGGCAGTTTTAAAATGTAGGTAAAAAACACTAAAGCAGGCCACTTCACACGATAAAAATTCGTTGGTTTGACGCGCGGTCTACAGTTTATAAAATTTGAGCACTTTAGACTTAGCTCACTATTGTTTTGTTTGATGATTTTTAATAATTTTACGTAGACAAAAAAAATGTCAACACTAGACTTGGTTGAGGTAGGTAGTTGAGTTATACAACGCCACCTCTGATACTGACAAAAACAAAACACGGACAGTTGCGCATCGATAGCTTCATTGTGTAATTTTTAACTTAATTAAAAAAATTGAATTAAATTCAGTTAAAAAGTTAACACAACAGTTGTTGATTATGAGGCGGGACGAAATTCGCCTGGTCAGCTAGTGAAATTTAAAATCAACATTATCTTTTCCCTGAGTTTTGAAATTAGAGACCTAATGATACGACAGGGCGCCTCGCCGATATTCGTAAATACAGACGTTTTAATCATTCCGATATTATATCCGATTTATAATACGATATTTCGTAAATACCAGACGTGTCGACTCTAAACCGTCAGTTATTTACGAAACTGCATACTTTAAACAGAATAAGTAAATTAAGAATAAATAAAAATAAGTACCAGAACACTATGAGTATATATCAATAGTTGTTGTCAATGATTTGCATTGCATTTTTGCAGAATATAAGTTTTTAACGGTTTTTAGTGTACTTGTACAAGAGTATAACCCAACCTAACCTCACATCATCTAACCTAATCTCGCATAACAATTCAATGTCGCTGCAGATTGTGTAGGGTATTTTTTGTGGTTTCCTCATAGTTATTCAAATTTATATTATTAACTCCTATACTTGTATCTAAATGACTGTCTCCTCCCAATGTTGGTGTAGAATATAGACACGATGGTTTGTTAGATGACTGTTGTGTACCTGTACAGAACAATGCATGAATACTAAACACATGCACTGGGAGACAGCACTACTTTTCCTTATAATTTCTTATTGCTCCGTTGAACGTAAGCATCGTTACGGCGAAATGAAAGTTTACATCACCTGAGGAGCGATTCCGTATCTTTTGTAGATACGGAAAAGATTTTAGCTGTCAAATTTGTGTAATTTTCTATGACTTTCAATTGATTTTTCTATGGGTGATGTCAGCTATCGCCGATGTTAACTAGTTTGAAACACGAAATACTGTGAGTATACGAAAGTACGTAATTCATGCATAATTGGATTGAAACAAAAAATGTCAAATCTTCGCAAATGTCAAATTCATGGTCAACAACTTAAAACGTACATTAAATGAATAAATAATCATGTATACTCACGGTAATTCAAGTTTTAAACGATCTGAACTAAAATAAGCGACAGCTGACATACGACATTGACTCACTTCACCCATTGAAAAAGCAATGAAAAATCGTAGAAATTCACACAAATTTGACAGCCAATTCCGTATTGAATCTTTTCCGTGTCTACAAAAATACAGAATTGCTCCTCTAGGCTATTAATATTACCTTTTATTTATTGTTTTGACTCTGTATTCTTACATAAAGATGGAAACCACGGACCGTGAATTGAACGTGACATGTAATTTTTTATAATTATGTAAATTCAATGTAATGTGTTTTATAGCCATTAAAAGTGGTTAAAATAAATAAATCCTTTAATTTTGAAATATAATGACGTTATCGAAAATTATTTTGGGGTATTCCGTGTTGCGCTACCTCCATCTATAGCCAAAGTTTCGGACAGGGTTACAGTGTTCATCACCAAGGAAGATGTGTAATCGATAGTGATAAAGTGTATGTAGATTCGATGCCGAGTTGCCAGCTGCAATTCTCTACGAGCTGGTATTAGAGTATAATTTAAAACGGTTGTCTGCGTTTAGTTTTGGTGTAGCCGTCAATATTTGTAGTTGGCCAAACAGGGGGTAGCGGAATACGGCATAATAGCCCAAATCATATTCAAATATACTAATGTATATATATACTATATACTAATGTATATATAAGACATTCAGTTTTTATTATATTTATTTGATAACTGTTTCGGCGGTAGATTTAGTAAAATATTTGGTAAAATATTGGTTTTCTTTAATGGTGGCAGGTTTCTCATAATTGTTTTATAATGACGTGAAATGGCCTTCTCTGCTGTCAAAATAATTTATTAAATCCTAAATACTTCCAGAACTTAATAACATTATCAAATTTGATTTACATTAAATTAAAATAACAATGATAACTGAGTTCTTCAAATTAAACACATTAAGAGTAAATGACTGGTCGTGTCGTGTGTTCAATTCCTCGGTTAGCTGAGGACTTAGCTATCACGACATAAGCAACATTTTTCGCTTACTATGGTGGTAGTAGGAGATTTTCAAATATTGTTAGGTTATTCGTGTCCTGAGAATGTTTTTCTTTCTTTAAAAAAGTATAAATGTATAAGGGACATTAAATCTTCATAAAATTGATCGCAAATTTTAGACAACGTCGATAATTTTTGATTGTGAGTATAATACACGCCAAACATTAAGATCGGCCTGAACATGGTACATTCCATTCTCGCGCAGTTACCGACTTTACAATGAACGAGAAAGATGCGTAAAAGCGTGAATGAGAAAGATGCGTAAAAATATAACTACGATAGAGAAAGGCGTGAGCGGGGGGGCGTGCCACTTTCCTGTTCTGAAACTCGCCTTTTGCGACGATTTCTGATCAATGACAGGCCGATATTAAAGACTGGCGTGTTCTATACCATCTTCATGTTTTCTAAAACTTAGTTTAGTGTTAGTATATTAGCCACTCATCACTCTCCTGCTCGTCGCAACGGGATCACTTCGTTTCGTGTGTTACCGTACGAGACGAAGTGCTTATTATGCGATCCGCTAGTCTATACCCAACTACTCAGTTGCGACGTGTGTTGGTAAAATATTGTTATTGTTTTTAGTTGAAAAAAAATATCATCGAACAGCAAAATGACAACTACATTTTTTACGCCAAATATACTCATAATCGCTGGTTAAAATCCTTCGGGTGTGTGCTGTTACAGCTTGCGTACATTGGCGTTAAATAATTTCTTTTACTATTCAACCGATTGCGATGAAACTTATGTGAATTGTTGTGCGCACGAATTTGAAGGTTTCTATATATAATTTTGAGCTCTGGTGTTAACTTTGTATAAAAAAATTGTATTAGGTGGTGCGCGAGTTGTTTGAAAAATGATTGTATTTCAAATGGAGGGGGAGGGGGACTTGATTGATTTAAATTTTATATTACATTATTCATTAGCATTATCGCTACTACCAAACTAGGCTCATGCCCGTATCATGGCAGACGTACATGAAACCATATTTCACCCATATTAATCCATATGGTTTAGACCAGACTTCATACAAAGTAACTATATTCCATTGGTTACCATGAAACCGGCAGCATCCTAGTATGGTGAATTTATGTATCTATTTGCTGTAAATGTCTTAATTAAATATAATGTATTTTAAACATAAAAAAGAATTAATGAAAATAAATTTGGTATTTATGTGACGGGGTTATTTGTAATACCTTACCAGAATTGAAATGTTATTTATTTACGGTAAACGTACGTTACACGGAATATATGAACGTAGTTATGCAGAAAGCAGCCAGGCCACAATTTTGGCAAAAATGAGATATTGTTGTAATCCGACGGAGAAACGTCCATTCTATGTTCTATTAAAACCAGCCAGGTCGCTTTCATACAAAAATTCGTAGTAATCGCCTACTTAAATATTTGCTGATCACGAAAACACCGTTTAACAAACTGCAGAAAGCGCCCACGGCCTCATATTCGGCAGAAAACAGCCAGAGACAACTGGTTGATTTTGTCAGTGCAACTAACATTTTGTTTTTGACGTTTACCTGATCTGCAGAAAACGGTCAGGGCGCTTGTCTGTTTTCTACACTGTAGCGTTTGTACCGAAACTTTCAAGTGGCGATCTACAGAAAACGCTCTCGCGTTATAATAATAACTTGTTTTTTGGGAAAAATCTATAATTTTAAGTATGTATTATCTTTTACTAATAATATTACATTCATTCAATGAAATCCAGTAAGACTGCTAGACAAAATTTATTAGCCAGTTCTAACAATCTACTAATATTAATTTTAAAATTTAGAAACTGATCCTATCGTGTAACATTATTTTAACGCATAGAAATAAAATATTTATAGTAAATTAAATAAAAATAAAAAAACAATGAAGAATGAATATAAAATCAAAAAAGTACAAAAGACTACATAGAAAATTAGAGACAAAAATCAGTACATTTTTTTTCAGCTTACGTCTCCTTTTGAAAATTACTCAACAATTTTTTTATAATTTATGTTAATAAACGAAATGATAAAAATCAAGATTTTTTAAATGATATTTGATAATAAAATAACCCCTTAATATAAAATATTTTTTTAAATATTTATTTTAATTACGTAAATTAATTGCCCACATGTTGTAAGCTCTAATTACAAGTCTTAATTTCTATTAGATGGTTATAAAAACCCATAATGAATATAATAATAATATCAATGTATTTTATGTTTCACAACGTATTACGTATTAATGTTTAAAAAATTATATTTCCTTGGAGATATTAAAAATTCCTCGTAATATAAAATTACTAATTGGATATAATAGTACTATCTATATAACTACTGATTTTAAGTAAAATAATAAAGCATAATTTCATATATTTAGTGTATTTGGTAGCTCTGGCTGTTTTCTACGGAATGCGTATTTCGCAAAGTAAGGCCGGATGGTTGATTGCTGAGCTTACATTCTCAATAATGAATTCTACAGAAAGCAGCCAGACCTTATAAAACACCAAAATCTCTAAAAACCTACCCTTAAATCCACTTTAATGTTATAAGAATGTGATAACTATATATCATTTATAATTTTTAGAAGTAAAAAACATCCTAGGTGTTATGTAGATTTGATTATTAAATTTTTAGATAAAAGTGCTCATATCTCTGTTTGAGTTTTTTATGGCTGGCTGCTTTCTGCATAACAACGTTCATATAGTAATGTTTATAAAAAAAATATTACAAAACAACTAATATTTTTATATTACTTGCATGGCAACTTTCCTTATCCCTCTCCTCCCCTTACCCGTCCCAACTTTAAGCCGCCGCGGCCGCTGCCTGAATTTCTACCGATTTCTTACATATCTTCTGTTATTCTTAAAGATAATATCTAGACATTCCCCGGGCCGAAACGCAAATTATATAAAATTCCCTCGGTAGAAAAAAATCGCAAAATATGCTCCAAAAATTATTAAAAAAAACACGTTTGTTTCAGTGATGTTATAATAAATTTGTACATGTGAAAAAATGTACAGTGTTTCGTTAAGTGCTGTTTAAGACAACCCCCGCGAGATTTTTGCTCTATTTTAAACGAGTCGTGTTTTATTAAACATTTTCACAATTTTCGCATCGATTTTGTCGCTTTAAATACTAGCGCGCTCCTCGAACATTCGTAATTTCATATCATTCCATCTTCTTCTTTTTGAGCCCGGTTGCGACGCCTTGAGTACAGTTATAATCACATTTATTTTATTGTAAATTTGGTTTATCATTTGTTGAATTTACATCTGAATTTTTAATTTTTTTTAAATTCCTGCTGAGTTCGGTTTTTTTCTCTTAAATATTCTATTTAACATACATTCAGCTAGTTTTCTTTCTAAATACCTCTCTTTGAACATTAATAAATTGGTTGGTTTTTTGCATCCTCTTATGAATATTAAATTACTATGACTGTTTATGTTCCTTCAATAAATAAACAAACAAAATAAACCACTATACAGAGAAAATATACTAATATATATACACCGGAGTCCCCTCTTACCCCGCAAAAGACCAAAGTTACTGGTTGCGTAGCGACGTTCATCAATTCCGTTAATTAAAAATATTTTTTTGTCCATTCATCATCTTGAACGAGTCATTTTAAAATGATTTAAGAGGTGAATTGAAGGGTGGTGTTAATATTATGCGGCGCTCAAGGCTGGAATAGGGAATCGCTTTACTTAGAACCACGGCGCGGCATAGTTATTGTTAAACCGGGCATAAGGCTGATTTAATTATACAAACGCTAAACCGGTGTTTAAGCATCTATTAAGTAAGAAGAATTATATTTATAATACATCATTAATAATACTAACTTCGGTTGTGGGTCTGTCATTTTGTCTCTGTAACTCTCGTTCAATGTTTTAAATGTAAGTGTAATTTTCAAAATTGGAACAGATTTGTAAAGAATTCAGACTAACCCGTGATTTTTCGGGGTTCTTTTTTGAGTGAATACCGCACAAGAGTCCCAACTGAAGCCAGTGAGACTATGGCATACCCAATTGAGTTGTGGATATCTTGTGAGGCTAATGATAATGGGGAGGGGAAGGAAATGGGGAAGAGTAACGCGGGGAACTACCTGGCTATTCAGATCTGGCCATTTCAATTCTGTATGGTGTTCTTACACCAGGGCGATACTGATAGTATCTTCCGATCTGTAGAATGTCGAAAATATACCTTATATTATTTTTAAATGATTAAATTGTGAAATAAAAATCAATCAATTAAAAAAAGAGTGTGCAATTCACACGCTACTAAAGAGGACACCGATCTATTTCATTCTCTCGCAGGCTAAATCCTATAGAGGTATGTTTTTAGTGACGCTATTTTTCGTTTCATCGAGTTTCAAATCACAACGGTGCCAAAGAAGTTTTCACTTCAAAATTTACTTTCGCACGTCGGTATTTAAATCCGAGGCTACGGAGGCCGTCTGCGCTATTTGTGGAAAATAATATTTTTCTCTGCTTTTTTCTAGTGGAACCACCGGGCACCGTATCGTTACAATTGTTCTGAAGTAGTCCTGGGTCGATCGATCGTTTTACACGACCCGGGTAGCTCACGACACACTGGCGTCATGAGCGGGTCGCGAAGACCCGCTCTTTTCGCGACACAAAATATGAAACTCGATTACGCTTCACCCAGCTACTTTCTACTACCCGAGTCGAGAGAGAAGGTGGCGAAACCCGGGTGTTGACAACCCGCTCGCTCTCTCATACTACATCTATCTATCGTCGCTCGCCCCGCCACTTCCGCACCCGAAACCCAGGTAGCAGTAGTAGAGCGTTTGCGAGAAGTGGGTCGCGAGACCCGGGTGCTGACGAAAAAATGACCCGCTCGCTCTTTTGTGGTCCGTGAGCGGGTTTCAATGAGCGGGTTATTCACGACCGACCCAGGACTATTCTGAAGCGCAAATCAATCTCGTGTGTGTTGTTAATCAGGTTATATCATATGCATATTTCATTTGTGATTTCTGTGAAAATAAATACCAAGAAAAATAATAGCGTACTGTTATTAGTTATTAGTGTTATTACATTTCTTTGTTGTTTATTAATAACGCGACCGTTATTACCATAATAAAAGACTTACACATTCATATGGTGTTATCACTAAAATATGATTAAAATTGCTTTTCTGGGTTTCCATGCCAAAATTAATTTGAACAATAATGTTTTTGATTTGCCTTCACTGAAGTGTACGATAAAAGTGCGTTTTGGGCGTGTCTAATTGCCCGAACAATGTATAGTATTATTTCCCTTACTGAAATTGAAACAATCTTTGCAAATAATATTGAAATTATTTATTGACAAAGTATTTATTCAAATCAAAAGCATGTGAACTGCACACTTGCATTTTTTTTAAAATAATTATTATACATTTATTATACATTATTATTATTATTATTTTAAAAAATGCAAGTGTGCAGTTCACACGCGGTAGAAGCGAAATCTTCAGAAAACTAAAGTACACAAGAGTGGGGGGGGTACGAAGCACCGCACAAAGAGGAGACCGATAATACTATCTCATTTTCTCGCACGCTAAATCATGTAGATGTATGTGTTTGTCTCTTTTTAGTTGAAGTAAAAGCATATATAAACATAGCAACCAATAATATGTGCGTTAAGAAAATGAAGATAATGGTGGTAGTTCTTAGTCGAAGTGTGATACAGTTAAAAGTGACCGAACTGAATATAGACACCTTAGCTCAGTTGGTAGAGCTGTTGCCAGAAAGCAGAAGGTCTTGGGTTCGAGTCCCAGAGGTGCCAATATATTTTTCTGATTTATCTGTATCCAGATTTTTGATTGAATTTCGCTAATAAGATCTTTATTTAATTAAATAAAAACAATGGCATCAATTTAGTTAGCGGCGGGCTAATCTTAGCCATACTCTTTACATAATTCCAAAACGATTCCGTGACAATTGATCCCCAGACAGTTGCCCCCCCGGCATACTCACATACAATACGCAGCCAGTTGGGAAAATATGGTATACCTACTTACACAAAATATAACTAAGTGTCTGTGCAGAGAGGTTGTACCGCCGAATAACAAAAGTATAAGACATATTTAAAACTACCCTTATTTGCTATAGGTATGCTATATATTTTCTATAGGTATGCTATATATTTGCTATAGGTATGCTGTATATTTGCTATAGGTATGCTATATATTTGCTATAGGTATGCTATATATTTGCTATAGGTATGCTATATATTTGCTATAGGTATGCTATATATTTGCTATAGGTATGCTATATATTTGCTATAGGTATGCTATATATTTGCTATAGGTATGCTATATATTCCAGCGTAAACATACAAAAATCGATAATGTAAATAAATTCGTTTGATATCTACATATGCTAACTTGGTATTTTTGGAGTCGATTTTAGGTTTAAAATTTGTAAATAATGCACAAAAACTTATGATTTTGTAATAATTATAATTTTATGGGGCCAAATTTCGGGGAATCGACTGTTGGGTCTACTCCCAAAATAGTAGAGACATAACGTACTTTTACCTCCTATTCATCATACTCGGCCAATAGTACTGTAACTAAATGAACGTTCACAGTACACAGGTAATTATACAATTGTTTGTGTTTCTTAGAAGTACCTAGTTGTAGATAGTTTAATTATATAGTTATCTTACTGCAAAAAGTCAATAAATACCATTTGCAATACTGAATCATCGATGGTCTTGACATTTAGAGACTTTTTGGCATTGAAAAGGCGTAATTATTTTTTTTAAACTTATTGATGATTATGCCAAACGATTTCGTGAAAATGTGTATTGCTAGTTTATCAGAATATAGAGAACAGCAAAAAATATTTGTTTAACCCGATAAAGAATGTAGGCGAAGAAATGTAAACACTTGTATAGATAATGATGCAGTGATAAAAAATAAGTCACCGTGATATCTTAAGTATGTTTGAATTCTTATAAAACAGTGTATGGATTAGTTTTGAAGACTCACCATTTTTGTTAGATATTCACTTAATCATTCCAACGCACACACCTTATTTTCATCATTATTTTATGTTCAACACCACGCTGGCGAACTTTGCTACAGTATGAATATTTTCAAAACATTGAAAATCTACAAATAACTGCACACAAAAACACTTCACTATAATATAGGAAATTTTCACTGATGGAAAAATTCAAATTTTCAGATTGATAACGTCTGCGGGATTGGCGTTAATGTCAGATTGACCACTAGACATCCTACTGTCACTTTGACACAACCTGTCACCTGTCACTTTGAGGAAATCGGCCGTTAGCCTTCGAGACAACCGGCGCGCTGACGTTAACAATGTAAACTGCGAGTTGCAAGACTAGAGACTACAAGAGAAGTGAGTAAAATTCGCTGCGCTTACTGTACGTGAGATAGTCAGGGGCGGATGTACGTAACGAGATTAAGCTTCAGATAATACTTTCGATTTCCTCGATAACATATTATACTGATAATTATATTTCATAATTTTTCGTTTTCGATGTCCTCGAGCCGAGTTAATCGGTGTTTATATCGGGGTTGAAAAGCTCCCAACTTATTTTTCTGGCCATTGATAACGGTTGCTACAACGACTTTTTTGAAGCCGACGTAAATGGTACAATATAACTAGCTGCATACGACCATCTACGAGTGTGCTTAAATGACGCAATTGGTGTACTAGTTAAGCTACAAATTTTTGGGTAGTGAAAATTACCTGGGACATGTCGATAAACACTTGTCATTTAGCCAGCACATACAAAATCGGGAAGAAAGAATTGTCCCACTAATTGGTGTATTTGGTAGAATATCTCATCTTCAAAGATGGGACTGTAGTTGTAGTTTAATTTAATCCAGTCCCATCTAAATTATTTATTAGAAATATGGGTAAATACACACATCGCATATTTAAACAACTTACATTTAATTCTGAACAAAGTCATAAAAACAACTTTTTAACTGTAACCTGGATACCCCCACCAAAAAAGTAGATGTACCACGAAACGAACTTTTTGAAAATCATAAAACGATATAAATATAACATATGGCTAATAATGTACAAAATTCGAAAGGGATTTATTCACACGAATACAACATTTATAAAAAACATCACAAGTAAATGAACACTACTGGAGAACATAATAAATTATGCACTATTTTGGTTATTTATGCCGTTTTGCGCTACCTTCTCCTTTAGCCAACGTTTCGGACATCAATACAGTGTCCATCAATGATGTCCGAAACGTTTGGCTAAAGGAGAAGGTAGCGCAACCCGTCATAACATCCCAAAAATAAATACTAAAAATACTTTTGGCCGTTAAAATCTAAAATCATATCCAATTATGCACTAATTCAGTAAGGACTGAAAGTGGTAAAAGAAGTGGCAATGGGGATATACACATTTATTCTCTCCTTCCCGATAGCTTTAAAATAGAAAATAGAATAAGCATAATGTAAAATAACCGGTTATCCAATTATTATTATTATTGATAAAAATATAATGAAATTTAAAGAGGAATATTTTTAAGTTGAGATATTATATGTGTGTAGTTAGTCAGAAAGCGAAATATTTATTCTTCTTTAAATAGAAATAAATAATGAAATAATTAAAAACACTTTGTTTTTACCACAATAAACTTTATTTAAAAGTCAACATGTTTCAAGAACGATGTTCTCTTCATCAGGACATAAAATGTACTAAATACTAAATGATCAAACATAGAACGGCGTGGGTAGAAATGGAAGTAGTGGGGGAGGAGAAAGGTGGAAAGGGGAGGTGCTTAGAAGATCAACAAGGGGGAGGGGGGGGGGGGGTGGAAAGGGGGTGCTTAGAAGAACAAAGACAAAAAATTACAATGGAAATATGTTTAAGATAGGGTTACTCGATCAACTAATTGCAGGGAATTCTTAATTGTATACTTAGGTTGAAAAATATTTGATTCAATAATAATACTATTCAATGTTGACGCCAGTTTATAGCTAGGAGCATTGCAATTGGAAATTACAGGTCTGATAGGTTGAGTCTTCTTATGAATCTTTAGTAAACTGTATAATTTGGGAACTTGTGGATTTTTTACAGTTATTCTTTTATTTCTAAATAAATTAACGATTTTATCACTTTTGCAAGATTTTAAAGTGTCCATTATCAATTCTTGACATTTATTAATGGGGTTTATTTTTACTATTTCAAAGTTATCGCCTTGTAGAAAGTCCATAGTTTTTTCAATGTAATCACTTTTGTTGATAATAATCACCGAGTTTCCTTTGTCCGCTTTAGTTATGATGAGGTTTTTTTCTTTTGTAACCTTCGATATATTTATCGCGTGCATTTGTTCTGACGTATACTGTATTTTGTTAAAGTTAGATTTAGAATTGATGTTTTTTATCACTTCACCACATTTGTATTGAAAGGATTTTGCCTCTTTAAATAATGCACAATTAATATCTACTGCCAAATACTCGAGTTGTTTGTTATATAGTAATATCTACTGCCAAATACTCGAGTTGTGTGTTGAAATAGTAAAAATAAACCCCATTAATAAATGTCAAGAATTGATAATGGACACTTTAAAATCTTGCAAAAGTGATAAAATCGTTAATTTATTTAGAAATAAAAGAATAACTGTAAAAAATCCACAAGTTCCCAAATTATACAGTTTACTGGACAAAGAACGCTGGACTACATGATACCTACATGCTTAAATATGTTACCTGCTAAAATTAAAAAATGTACAAATAATGTAAGAACAAATATTATATTGAAAAATTGGCTCGCCGAAAGAAAAAGTTTGTATTAACATTCTTGTAGTACTCGTAACACAAAAAATGTCTAACTGCATTATAAGTTTTATTTAAAAAAAAAAAAAAAAAAAAAAAAAAAAAAAAAAAAAAAAAAAAAAAAAAAAAAAAACTTCTAAGTAAAAGCACCCATTGACAAACTACTTAAAAGTAGTTTATTGGGACTTTTCTTTTTTGTAATATCTTATTTTATTTTGATTTCCTGTAATATTTTATAACTTTTTTCTTCTAATAAAAAAAAAAAAAAAAAAAAAAAAAAACTAAAGATTCATAAGAAGACTCAACCTATCAGACCTGTAATTTCCAATTGCAATGCTCCTAGCTATAAACTGGCGTCAACATTGAATAGTATTATTATTGAATCAAATATTTTTCAACCTAAGTATACAATTAAGAATTCCCTGCAATTAGTTGATCGAGTAACCCTATCTTAAACATATTTCCATTGTAATTTTTTGTCTTTGTTCTTCTAAGCACCCCCTTTCCACCCCCCCCCCCCCTCCCCCTTGTTGATCTTCTAAGCACCTCCCCTTTCCACCTTTCTCCTCCCCCACTACTTCCATTTCTACCCACGCCGTTCTATGTTTGATCATTTAGTATTTAGTACATTTTATGTCCTGATGAAGAGAACATCGTTCTTGAAACATGTTGACTTTTAAATAAAGTTTATTGTGGTAAAAACAAAGTGTTTTTAATTATTTCATTATAAAATGGTGCCACAAAGTGAATTTGCTAAATTTGAAGAAGAAATAAATAATTTTAAAAAGGCTTCAGTGCTACCGCAGCGCTTCGATGATGTTTGCATGTTTGCAAAAGGCAACGGCAAGGGAAACCACTTCATTGTTCGAGCATCTTTTGGTACGGTGCACGGTGGGTTCTTAATTAAGTAAACTGTGCCACATGACACACGTAAGAAGAGCTTGTTTTGAAATAATTTTTTATGATGTTTCCATGTAGTCTAGCGCCCTTGACATAATTTTTACAAAATGGCACTCTACAAATCATCCAATTATTATTATTATTACTCTTAGAATACACAAATATTTCAGTTGTTCGAAAAAAAATATTTTCATGATATTTAAAGAAGTAAAACAATTTTAATACGATAAACCACTGTGAGCAATCTCTCTTTCTGTTCTTAATCCTCATGTTTGCGCGGTCTTTTGGTAAAAAAAAAAAAATTTTGGATTTAAGGCCTAAATACTCAACCAATTTTTTATTTCAATCGGAGAGTAGGTATATCAATTATTTAGAGATTTATTTAATATCAACGGTATAAATGTACCATAAACTTAATAGTGTGATGTGAGCTATTTTGTTTTAAATTGCAAAATATGCACCATTATAGAAGTAATTTTTCCTAACTTAGAAGCAACTTTGGCAATTATTATTTATGAATTAATGATAATTAAATAAATATATTTGGTCTATAATCAATTAATGATAATTAAATAAATATATTTGGTCTATAATCGATGAAACAATAATGAAAAGTTTTTTTTTATATATTTATCTAGTTAAAATATTTCGTAATAACATTTTCATTAACGTTTATGGGTACATTGACTCCATAAGCCAAATGTTACATTAAAGTTAGAATGATGTGTGTAAATGATTTAAATATTATAGTGTTTCCTGCTCACTTCACTAGATGAACATACGCTCAGGTGTGTTTTGTATGTAATATCGATGTTTATTGATTATAATTAGTTTGGTTGGGTATTTTGACCTCAAATCCAGAAGTAAGTTGTGTACGAAAAAGGTCGCGCTGCCGTTCCTCTTGATGGGGAGCGATATGCTGAAAGGAATAATTACGTGTCGAGCAACACGGCCAGCGGCCCGCAGCCCGCGGCGAGGTCGCCGGTAGCCGCCGGACCAGTTCCACCCTGACCCTGACTCGACTCGTTCGGCACCAAGTAAAAGGTGTTCAATTAATAGTAATAATTTTATTTTTCATTTCAGTACAACGAATCTTATTTATCAAACTTTTGAATAATAAAAACGAAATGTAATAATTTTTCTTCACTTGAACGGAGCCGGCGTTCTCTTTTATTAACGAATTTTGGTTATTGTTATGCAAAAAGCTACTTACCTATTATTCACGCCGAAAGTGTATACAGTCGGCACTTGTAAAAATGTCAAAGAAAGTGGTGTTCCAATACAATATTGGTTTGATGGAATGAGAAGGAGATATAGACGAAAGTGGAAGTAATGCAGAAGAAATGAGATAGATATATATAAGTGAGATACTTGCGTCTACGACCGTATTACCGCAGATCCTAAAATAATGCAAGGCCAATGAAAGCGCAATGGACAACATTGAGAAAAGGACGCTTGGAATGACATGACATAACTAAGTATGAATGAATGAATACCCGCAACATGAGGTATTATGGATGAAAGGAATTAGGGCAAATATCTAAATAAATAAACGCATAATCAACACTGAGATGTTATGGAATTCTATGATTACGTCTTATGCCAAAACATCAGGAGAAGAAAAGTGAAGGTTAGTCAAATTAATTTATTCGGCATGCATTCAGGAAAAACATAAAATATTTATTATTATTTTTAATTTATAAACTAACGTTTAAGACAAGATTTTAATGCATAGCACAAAGGGTAACAATTATTATAAGCAATAATTGTCAGCCTGAAACGCTCATTTACATTGAAAAATCTTCCGAGACTTTTTAGAGAGATTTAGTACTAACAATACCTCGCTCACAAAAATAAAGTTGGTAGTTTTCGGGTGGAAAAATGTAATAATCAGTAATTGTTGAATGAAACAACAGTATATATTGAATTATTTGGCGGGTATTAGATAAGCCGCCATAGCTCAGTGATCAGAGCATTCGACCGGCAATCGGAAGGACACGGGTTCAAGTTCCGTTGGCGGCAAGTATCTTTTCTCGGAAGATTTTTCAATGTAAATGAGTGTTTCAGGCTGACAATTATTGCTCATAATAATAAAATATTTAATTCTGTATCTCATCGTCAATTTCTGTCGCAATGTAGAATGATGGTCGAAAGTTTTATATAATAATCGGTCTATATAACGGACATTCTTGACTTACTTTAACAGTGATTCCTGACATGTTGGAGTAAAAAATGTTGATAAAATTTTTAGTATTGGTGATTTTTTATTTCCTTTAAAAAAAAAACAAAACAAACCAAAAGCTCAGCTCAGGTACTCAGCCGAGTAACCGCCTAACACCTCACCCCGACCCTAATTGTCCAACACCTAATGATTTTTTTATGTTTGCATTTAAAAAAAACACTTCAAAAAAGTCATCGGAGTTCAAAATGCATTTTTACTACAAATAATGTCAGGAATCACTGTTAAAGTAAGTCAAGTACGTCCCAACTCCATGTACAGATATTATAAGGAAAATTCTAAATAATACCATAAGTGAATGTGTGTTTGTTTGTTTGTCCTTCTTTCATGTCGCAACGAAGCAACCGATCGATATAATTTTTTTGCATAGGCATAGTTGAAGAGTTGGGAAATGACATAGGCTACTTTTCATCTCGAAAAAACATTTAATTCCCGTGGAAAAATTATTTATACAGTAATTTCTCCCTAATACGCGAGCTGAGCCGCTGGTTACGCTGGTCAAAAATAAATAAATTTAAAAAGATTTGCAAAGTAAGATCAAAGTCATGGACAAATCACAACTCTGAGAAAATCTTACAAGAATCGGAATACGTATAAATCAATAAAAGAGGCAATGAATCATTCTCATTGCCAATTACACGCACATGGATTTAGTTTGTAAATAAACATTTGTCAGGAAGGTGCACCCAGGGTTGCCAGGTATTCGGTATTCTACCGAACCGTTCGGTATTTTAACACCGTGTTCGGTGTTCAGTATGACACCGAAGGATGGGCGGTTCGGTATTTTTTTCTGATTAATTTTTCTCCCTAATAAACGATTCAACTGTCAGATTTCACCTAATCGGCAATCGATGTTGCGTAGCATCACTATTTAGTTTGTGCGGTGTTGCCGTTTCGTGCACGCGCTCACTGTTTTCGAGCCATTTCGCGGATTAGTGTTACACATCAGGTGACTGCGTACTTGCGAAAATGTGATTATTCGATTAATTTGACTGCTTACATTGTTTCAAAGTCCGACACGGGTTTTGATTTGCCAAGGTACCACCAAAATCTAGGGAAATTCACCTCGAATTTTCTTTTTGCTCACTGTTCAGTATATATATGGAAAAAACCTGGCAACCCTGGGTGCATCTCACCTCACTGCCACCAGGTATGCAGGTGTTTTCGATAAAATCTTCTAGTCTTAGACATTACTCACAATTTTTGTTTATTTTTTTTTATTTACGCTTATTAGCGTTTTCTTGGAAAATATGTAATGTAGAGATTTCATTACAGGTTGCAAATTATAGACGCTTTGATAAGTAGGTATGTACTATGCATTTCTGTGGTCTTAGGTCAAAATGTGTTTACACGCGGTAGAAGCGAAAATTTACCAAAAAATCTCAACCAAAAAGTGAGGTCATAATCAAAGCGACCAATAAGCGCAGACTTAACGTAATTATTTCCGTTTCATATCTAAACCAATAGGAACCTTTAAAAGTGACATCATATTCAAAGCGGCCAACAAGCGCAGTTGATGTGTCGCAGGTGTAGTAATCGTTATTTCTGTTTCATCCGAAATCCAAATCACAACGAGGCTATAGAAGTTTCACTTCAAAAATCATACTATTTACCCCTTCGATCAAGATATCATAGGTCAATGATTTATCCTGATCAAAACTAGCAGTGATAAAACGTAGTTGATGCTAGATAATGCGGTGTAGAATTATTGGAAAAAATGGTGTAGTTTTTTTCAGCACGTTAGAACAGTGGTTTTTGACATGGGTTCCATCGAACCCCAGGGATTCAGTGAGTCAGTCTCACGGGTTCGGCGGAGGTCAAGAGCAACAGAAGAAGTCACACTGATTTGCAGTAAATATTCATTATTATGTTTTTTTTACATGAGCTCCACACAGGAGGCCCTGAGGAGAATAATTTCCCTCGGGGCCTATGTCATCTTTGGAGATGCTGTGTGGAGGTTTTTTTTAAGGAAAGGGAGGAGAGGTGAGTTCTAGGAAGGAAAAGGACACCAGGACACACCGAATCTGGGGTTCGGTGTGTCCTGGTCATCCGCCTCCAAGACGTATACAAACCTTACTCCATGAACCCAGACACCGCTGCTAAATCACCAAACGTAGCGAACCACTTGGGGCGATCTATGGCAGAGGCGTTGGTTATTCAATAAAGGTTCCCGGGGCGGCGGCACCCGTTCCCGCCTCCCAAATTGTAAATTTGGGAGTCAGAAATGTTGTTTTTTGTTTTTGTGTGAAAATCCTGTTTCAATGATTTTGTTCATTTTTTGCACCTATGTTAAATGGTGACCAGACAACTCAGAAAGGTCATTAAGAGTGATGATAAAAAAATATAAAAAATTGGTTAAATAGGTCAAGTTAGGTTAGGGTTACCGGCTATTTTAAAATTATTTTTTCGTAACTTTTAATGACCTTTCTGAGGTGTTTCTGAGTTGGTTTCATTCTAAGTTGCCATGGAACCATGTTAAATATATATACCTATGTTTTGAATTTTTTTAAATCAAATTTTATTTTTCCAATTAATGAGGGTTCGGTGAATGCGCTTATGAAATTGGTGGGGGTCAATACCTCCAACAAGGTTAAGTAAGAACCACTGCGTTAGAAGCTATCCCTCCTTTCATTTGAAAAAATATTGGGTCTTAAGGGCATAGGTATTTCACAATGACAAATCATTCTAAAATATAAAGGGTGTAACAGCACGTAGGCGAAGGATTTAAACCAGCGATGCCTGAGCGTATTTGAAGTCATAATTTACATGTCATTTTGCTGTCCGATGATATTTTTTTCACACATCACATGATAAGCACTCTGTCTCGTTCCAGCAGCTCGGTAACACATGAAATAGCGCGCGTATCCCTTTATCCCGTCGCGACGCATATGTGTGGGATCAGTGGATTAGTGGTGTGAATGAAAAATATATTTTTTGAATTTAATAGAAAAAATACATCTTGGACAGCAAGTTGACATGCACATTATTTTACCTTCGGGTACGTGCTGTTACATTCCTGATATAAATAAAGCTAAAAAATCCATCATTTTATTCTAAAAAAAAAATTCCAAAATATTGAATCATAAAAACGTAAGTACCTTCAAAACTTACATTAAATAAGTAAAATTTTAAGTAACCCTCGACACAAAAAAGAGTTGATGACCTTGAAATGCCTGAACAGATTTTCATGAATTGTAGCTAAGAACCATCTCGATCACATCAGCTTTCAAACAAACAAAAAAACCGCATCACAATTGGTCCCTTCGTTTGGAGCTAAGATGCCACAGACAAACAGATTGACACACAGAAAGTCAAACTTATAACACCGCTCCTTGCGTCGGGGGTTAAAAAATAATGGAGAGCGGAAGTCAAAATAAACCACAAAATCACCATTCAAAATTTTAAAATGGCTACCGCCTGAACGAGTAGCTAAAAAAATGTTATAAAAGAATATAAAAGTCAAGCCTGTAACTCGAGCAATTGGAAAATGAAAATCGTCAATTTTTATTGACTTTATATAGAATATAGAGGAAAACATCTGAAATCTTTATATGTATTTTGAAATACGAGTATATTATTATTTTTTTTTTTTATTTATTGAAACATTTATTATAATTACAATTTTATTTTTACATAATATAACAACAATATTTCAATCGCTCTCCTAATAAAGCAGTTGTTTGTGTTTAGGAGAGGACAACTAAATACTTTTACATCTAAGTATATAAATTAAAAATATTATTACAAAAACTAATAGTAATTTTATGAGAAAATACGATACATGTAATAAAATTATTGGTTAGTTAAAAAATGATTCAAAGGATTGATAAAGCAAAACATATTTCTAAACAATAAGTAAAGCTATGAGGCGGTACTAGAGTATTTCAATTTAAATATTTTTTTGAATTTGTCGTAGTTTTCTTCTGATCGTATATCTAAGGGTAATTTATTGAATAATTTTAAACCCTTCAATATATGGTGATGTGCTGTTGTGGCTCGTACTAATGGTACAGTTAGTCCTCCAACAGATATGATTCTTTTGCTAATATTTAATTGTGGTAAAGTATTTTTATTAAAGAAATCTTCATGAAATTGTAGTAGTGCCATTTTGTCATAAATTTTAAAAAAGTGGGGGAACCGGGAAATCTTGGAAAACATTTATTGTTGCATAGTAATAGGGCTTTTTTAAGATGATTTTTATTAATATTTTTTTAATTGTTTCCAGTGGAAGTAGGGATGATTTATATGCACCCATGGGGGGGGGGGGGGGCTATGATTCCATTTTGTAGTATAGAGTGCGCAATTGCGTAATAAATATCTTTTAGTATTTTTAATGTTACAGTATTTCTAAGTCTAAAAAATCTAAGTCGTATCAGTTTTCTCATTCTGTTTACTGTGGAATTTATTTGACTTTTCCATTTGGACGTTCCACGGTAGGTACTTACTAAAGGCTTGAGAATAGTTCGAAAATGATGTAATTTTTTCCACAACTGTTGAGAGGGGAATAAAAAGAAATTATTTTATTTTAGATACTCACAGTTCAGTCTTCCACCTGAAGGGTATCTAGGGCGCCTATTTTTAACGAACTCTTTTGACCTTTTCAGATTTTTACGGAATATTGAACCCTGACTGCTTATGAAATTCGGGACAGCCCTCCGCCATTTAAATTGACATTTCCGTTTTACAAATACGCCTCATCTTTCATGAAACTGTTTTAATAATAATACTTAATTGAATAATTTGTGGAGCGTCGTTGTTTTGAAAAATCAACTCAAGGGCGCTGTACAATTTATTGTGAATTCTCAGACTAATTTTATTATTCACAAATAGTTACAGAAGACATGCTTACCTGGCAGGTCACTTCCGATAAACACTCTTTAATTAGAAAGTCTATGCTTCGAGAAGACACGACCTTGCACGCGGAGAACATTATACGAACACTGGACATTGCATGATTTTGCATTTGCTACCGCCTTCACCATTAGTATTACTTTTATGAGGAGATTAGTGGCAAAAGTAGAGTCAATGTTTATTTTGACAAACTGGAGAATTTAGGACTCTTTAGGGCTGGAAAATTTTTATGAAATGACCTTTAAAAAAGCTTACAAATAAGATTTTTTTACATTTCACAATTAGTTATTTACAATGTCGCGGGCAGTGGCTTAGTGCCGGAGAAAACACATGAAAACACCGTCAGTTGCCTAATCTACCGATTTTGGGTGTATTTTCAGACCAGAATGAAAAGTACGTCTTTCTTATGCGAAATTAGCCAGATATTTCCAAATATCTAACGTAAAACTATCCCAAAAACAAAAGAATTTAAAAAAATGGAATTTAAGAATGGACACAATGCTGCTCTCGGAACAAAAGCCATTCTGTAGTGTAACAACATAAACTTATTATAACAACAAAAATCCTGAACAAAATACTGTCGATTTGGATTGTTTTACTAGCGCAATTTCAACAGTAACTTTAAAAGAAAAAAATAATAATCAAGCGACAACAAAGGACAATTTTAAAACTAAACTGTCCACTATTACACTAACAAATCAAGGTAGAAATATAATATAGAATTGAAGAAGAAGATAATAGTAATAAATCTAAACGAAACATAAAACAGAAAAAGGTGGAAAAATAAATAGGCAACGATCGCAACTGAGACGCGAAACAAGAATCTCTTGTCTTAAGCCTCGATGACATTGAGCGAGTTTACAAGCTACTATCTGGGAAATTCACTATCTGTTAGTAAACTCGCTCAGTGTAATCGTATTACTAGCTAACTAGCAGATTGCTGTGTGATTGAGTGGACAATCTACGAAAAAAGTTGAAAGGTGGTCAACTTTACTCGCTACTCGCTCAAGATAGCGGCCCACTAACAGCTGATTTCGTAACTGTCAGAATTACCGGTATACACATAACTTGACCATTAGGACCTACATTTTTCTGTCATTTTTTGTCGATCTCATATGTATATCAAATTCAGAATTAACAACTTCTCGGCTCCTGGTTCCTGGGCTCGAGTCCCAGTTGCGACCGTTATCTTTTTCATTTTTCTTTGTCTTTTTCTGTTGCATGTTTCGTTTAGATTTATTATTTTGCTCACTTTTTCAATTATATTACATTGATGGATATATCCATCAAAATAATAATAATAATATAAGTTTATTCCAGAATGTATGCAGGGGAAGTGCAATGCAATACATTCTATATTTTAAAATAACAAAAAAATATAAATAATAAGTTAAGGTAAAAAGTAAATAACAACACATAAATTAAATTAAATAAACGAATAAGCATGAAAAATGAAACTGAAAAAAAAGTGATGTAGATATCAAACACTAAAATGATTTTTAGATAGCCGTTTACGGAGGGTATTTCATCGTCTCCCGTCTCCAGAGGGTCATCAGGGGAGATTCCATCCAGACAGTCATGGCGGTGATGATCGCATTCTTCGAATGGCGCAGTCTGCGCCATAAACTTCCCATGCGGTGGCGGAGAAGTGCACGGAAAGTATGTACTCGTCCCTCCAGGAACATTTCCGTAGCACTGCAGTATCTCGGTAGGCGGAAAAGTTGGCGATAGGCGTTATTGTAAGCAACCTTTAACTTATGTCATTGGGTTGCAGTATAGTCAACCCACAGTTCTGATGTATACAGCGAGGTACAGAAAGCGTTCAAAAGAAATTACAAAAAAATCATTCCAATACAATGAAATAAAAATGTAATAATAAATCTGTACTTAGCGTAGTTTTATACTTACAATGTTACTAGGTTAGTTTTGAAGTGAAAATTTGTTAGCTCCGTTGTGATTTGAAACTCGATGAAACTTAGTCTGCGAGAGAATGAGATAGCAATAAAATATATTATTTATTCACGGGGTACTCGTTTCTAATTCAATGTTCCACGCGAGCCTCCAATTATGGTGTTTCAGCGGTCAGACATCCAGCGAACCAAGGGTTGAAACCTGCGAAATCGAAAAAAGTTAAAAAATTGTAAAATCAATATCCAACCTTCAAAGCATTCCAAAATAAACAGGCAAAAGAAAAGAAAGCCACTCCGAAGAAGAAAATACAAATACCAAATGTTTGTAGGTATAGGAAAAGATGCACTGGAATTCGACGACGAAGATATGGAAAAAATCATTCTTCACAAATGTGCTTCGTAATCCCCTCACTCTTGTCTACTTTAGGTTTTTTCATTTCTGGTTAATTTATATTGTCAAATTAACCCGAAAACATTTTTTTGAATATTTTGTATAATGGAATAGGATTCTACAGAACCCGAATTCGAAAAAAAAACAGTTTTTCACTAGATAGAGACTATATAACGTATAACATGATGTACTTAGTTTTTTGTTTTGTTTTTTTTTTTGTTTTCTCTTTTTTGACAAACAAGTATTGATAATTCGAACAGCGCGTGGTTGAATTTCAGAACCCGGCTTCGGGTGCATGTCTGACACCAAACCATACGCGCCGCGCCACAAACAACTTCTGTGAACGTGGAATTTTAATTCGATTTCGATTTCAAGAATTCGTCAATAGCTGGCGCTACTTTCGTTAGCAGGTCCCCCCTAGGTATAAGTACTACGAATTAGTGAATTTGTAGTATCTCTCCGGATATGGAAAGATTGACGGTAGTGCTTAGTTGTACCACGCAGCTATATATTACATATGACTTCATTGTCCGTCCCGGTTACTTTGTCTCTGTGAGTAGCTATCACTGGATGACAGTAGATCCGAGGAACGGGCTATTTTTGGAATCAGTTCCTATTGGATTTATAAAATGGCCACCAACAACAAATGGGCGAAGCCGAACGAAAAGCCGCCCGCGTGTTTTTAACTGCTAGTCACTGGTGTATTAAAATCATTTATTTCCCCGTCACAGCGAGGTTAAGTATATGCTACCGCTGCAGTTCTGATCTCTAAAGCACAGTGGGACTTGCCTAATTATGGTTATGACCTACAATCATTATGGAATGCTTTCTTTGTACTGGTACTTTGAAGAGATAGTTGCCATTTCGTTCAACCTCATTTAAAGACACATTTGTAGAAGTTAGAGATAATGATAATTCACCACGACATGTGTAGATATAATATGTTTCGTGTCACCTTACTACATCTCTCCTATCTGTATTGTACTCGTATTCAAGGAAATGATATAATGCTCTGCCTACTTAGTTTGCTTTGTCATTTTCTGTCTGAATGCTAGTTATATTAATAATTCCAATTTATAATTAAGAGGATGCCACATAGTGCGCCTTATATCGCCACGAATATAGGTAATAGGCATAAAAATCGCTTGGCAAACGGAGTGTAGAGTGTAAAGGTCACTATTTTAGTTAAAGTCGTTTTTATATATTTTGCGAATAACTTTATAAGGATAAAATATAATCAATGAAAACTGTCACAATATGGCCGTTTTTACCACAAAATAGTATTTTTGAAAGTTGTTTCTTATGTGTTTCAGAAATTTCTAATGAAAAAATGCATTTTTTAGTAGTTTACGATTAGTTTTGTTATTTTTTTGTTTGTTTTAATTCTACTCAATGAAAATTATAGAAAAAGCTTCAATTTATTCAAAGCATATTTTTTTGTAATTATAGTGTAAACCGAGTCGTAGTAAAGATTAATCTAAAATAGTGATCTTAGAGCATTAATCTTTGCCTTGATAATAACGTAAAACATCCTTTTTCTGACATGTTTATCACTTTTTTTTCATGAATTTAATTTTTTTTCTAAAATCAACCTTGTATTATTGAAATTTTGAATTTTTGGAAACTTTGTTTAATTTCAAATAATGAAATCTCTCTTTTTCAAAGCCTCCTGTGTTAAGTAAATCTAACAAAAAGGAAAAGTGATAAGTGATAAGCAATCACTTACAACCGTATCTCTGCGAAGGAGTACCTACACGACTAGTACGAAGGAGTACAGTACTAGGTATATAAGAGTAATTCCACCGCGATGACTAGCTGTTTTGAATGAAATTCCTTTATATTTATTCCTTATCCGCGCTCAAAACGAAGAAATGGAGAGATATGTAATTACGAATGTTAGAGGAGCACGCTAATATTTAAAGCGATAAAATCGATGAGAAAATTGTGAAAATGTTTAATAAAACACGACTCGTTTAAAATAGAGCAAAAATCTTGTGGAAGGCGTCTTAAGTATCATTTAACGAAACATTGTGAATTTTTTCACAACTATAACAAGTAAAATAACTGAAACAAACGTGTTTATAATAATTTTCGTAGCATAGTTTGCGATTTTTTTTCTATCGAGGGAATTTCATATAATTTGCGTTTCGGCGTGGAACGCGTCCAGATATTATCTTCAAAACAAATTATATTTTTTAAAAGCTTAAAAACTTCAAATGTTTGGGAGATATATAAGAAATCGGTAGAAATGCGGGTAGCGGCGGCTTAGATACGAGATTGTGTACACGAAAACCACCAACAACTTGTAGAGTTTTTAAAACAAATGCCCTCGATTTTGCGTTATTTATCTTGCCGTTGTTCCAAATTTCATATAATTTTCCAGCAAATTAATGGTTAAGGAGAAGTATCTAATGGTCCTAATGGATAAATCCCGGTTGGAACTAAGCATTTCCTATTTCAAAATCAAACAGTATCTTTGAGGTACATTGCACACCGCCCTGGTGAAATATCTCCATTCAGAATCGAAATTAGGTCACCAAACACGGCTAAAGCCATCTCAATCGTTGCTACCATTGAGCCTCCCAACATACCCCAAGAGGGGAAGCCATAAGCCATAATCTCACTTGCTTCAGACGGTTGGGAGCGGTTGGAACGCTTGTCCGATAGGTACCTACTCACTTTAATATAATAAAATATGAGATGTGAGTATTGAATTTAATTTTTAAAAATCTTTTTTTAAATCCTTTCGACATTTTTTTCTTTCGACATATTGTCACTTGGAGAGCCAAACATATTAAAATATTTTGTATAAAATGATATCATGTTTAATTTTGTCGATAAATAAACACTCGCATTTATTTAGCGACGTCATCCTAGAAAATGGATAATTAAATAAATACACCTCAGAGGGAACAGAGTGTCAATAAGAGTAATAGGAGGTGATATAGGACCCGTCGGTGTTTACAACGTGTCTAATGTCTATTGTACTTTTCTATGCATCAAAGCGTCTACTTCAAAATGACAATGGAGAACGTAGAGGCATTGCACCAACTTATTATATCAATACGCAACTATTAACTGCAGTTTGTTTGTTCTCCGGCTGTTGCTTAACTACACATCATGGAGTGCTCTTACAAGCTGATAAACAGGATGTGAACACACAATTATTAAATTATTTGACGGCCTCTTCGGGGCTCGGCTCTCTACTAGCAATCCGTCGGTCGCGGGTTCAAATCCCGGCGTATGAGCAAATAAAATTATTACACAATAATTTAATCTTTTAAAATAATATGAGGTATACTTGCGGTACGTTTTAGGGTGGAAGATACTCTCAGTATTCCCTGTTGAAAGACCGCCAAATAGATTTAGCCATGTTTAGTTACCAGATCTGAACAGCCGTATACTTTCTCCTTCCTCTCCCCACTTTTAATTTTGTATTTTACGAAGCTCCACACAGTAGGCATTATAGAAAAAAATCCCTCAGGGCCTATGTCACTTTTGGGGTTGCTATGTGGAGGGCATTTTTAAGGAAAGGAAGGAGAGGAAGTTCTTGGGAAGAAAAAAGGTACGAGGGGTGAGTGGGTATCTGGGGGTCAATGTGTCCGTGAGTGACGGATGAATGAATCCATCCCTCCCACTGCAGTGCAAGAGACAGAGTCCTGTTGGAGAGATCTAGGTTATGTCTATTTTACCCAATCTCTCCCGTTCCGGCCCGCCACGCAGGTGGGAGAATGAGAAGTTTAGTTGGGCAAACGCATTCTTCAAGACTTAGACAAGCCTCACCCCATGAATCCGGGCACCCCTCCTAAGTCAGCAAGCCTAGCGAACCACTTCGGATTTTTTAAATAGCCCATAACCTAACATAACGTACCCTATTTAACCATTTTTTTATTATTTCATCACTTTTAATGACTTTTTAAAGGAGGTATTGAGTTGAATTTATTCTGAGTTGTCCGGTCACCAGTTTGTGAAATAAAAATTCATAGAAAAAATGCAAACTTATCTAATCTTTTTGTTTCGTAATACGAATGTAGATTATTTATTTATGGCGCACATTTTTCTCGGAAACATTTTATACTGTCGACTACCTACCATAAATATTATTTGGCTAATCCAATTATTTTCTTTGTTTAAGGAGATTACATGATAATCAAATTTGTTTTGTCAAGGTACGTGTTCTTCTCAAGTTGGTTCCCCACTGCCGACGTACGTGACCCCTACTCCAATTTCCACGGGGGACAACGTACGTGTACAAACATTTAAAAAAATGCAAAGGCAACACAACAAGTCGAAATTAATCACCATTCTAGCAAGCCACTGCCCATTACACATGGAGTTCCCCAAGGTTGCATACTAGGGCCCGTTCTATTCAATATTTACTTCAGTAAAGTGCAGAAATGTTTTAATTATTGCAAACCTACCTATATTACCTTTTTTTATTCTTACTTAACGTCGATGTACGAATTGTACATAAATGGTACGTACCTCTACATCACCCATTATCTCTATACTATCCACTGAATACAAAATCTCTGAAAATTTGATCCAATCGCCAATCCAAAACTATCAATTTACGTAAGTCCTTTTGATTCTTAGGCACAAGCCAATGAAATTGATAAATTGTTCAAGAAAGAATTTTGGTCCTTAAAAACATTTAATCTTTTTCACCATGGGGTGAGGTTTGTCCATGTCTTAGCGGCGGATGCGTCTGCCCACCTGCTGCATGGCGAACCGGATCAAGGGAGACTGGTTGACAGAGGCCTTTTGACCTTTCCAGCCGGACTCTCCACCCATCGCCGTGCACTGCAGTTGGAGGGATGGAGGGATAGATTGATACGTCCGTCACTCACGGATCTACTGATCCCAGATTCCTACCCTCCCCTCATACCTTTTTCCTTCCCAGAACTTCCTATCCTTCCCTTCCCTCTCCACACAGTAACCCCTAAGGTGGCATAGGCCCTGAGAGAAATTATTTTCCTCAGGGCCTCCTGTGTGGGGCTAATGTAAAAAAAAGGAAAAATTGACCTTTCTTCGGGCTTACCAGAAACTCGTGCCATTGATGGCCAGCGTTGCAAGACTTTGCAAGACAGTCGATGGAATCAATGATGCCAGTTCCTCGGAGCACCTTCCATTGTAGTACCGGTAGAACAGGGTGTGAATAGTGTTTTTCTCTGTTATATTTTCCATAGAAATGTAGCATCTACATTATGTATTACGTTATTTTACGCATTACAGGTCCTGTTCGGAGTTTGGATGATGGTCGGGTGTCGGGTCCCTCACCTCGCTATCAGGCGGGACCAAATCCAGAGCTTTCCTTTAATTATATGAATGATTGAGCCTTAAAGCCGCCGGATTGACGAGATTATCAATATCTACGGCAACGTGAGGCAGCGGGGCCGACGCAACGAGATAGTGACGGCTTGGAGACCTTGCTCTGTCAGTTGAAAAATAAGCGTTTTGGTACTTGATCATTGCACCTGTGATAAAAAATGTTTTCTATCTAGATACCCACTTTTTAACCTATCATCGTAAATAATAACAATTAACGATGCGGTACGATATTCGATATGATTGTACCACCCCAGCCAGGAGCACTCCTTTCCCGGTGAGACCGGCACACTAGAGGGCATTTTTTTTACATGAGCTCCACACAGGAGGCCCAGAGGAAAATAATTTCCCTCAGGGCCTATGTCATCTTTGGGGATGTTGTGTGGAGGGTTTTTTAAAAGGAAATGAAGGAGAGGAGAGTTCTGGGAAGGAAAAGGGTTTGGGTAGGAATATGGGGTTCAGTGTGTCCAGGTCATCCGCCTCCAAGACCTAGACAAACCTCACCCTATGGACCCGGGCACCCCTGCTAAATCTCCCAACGTAGCGAACCACGTGGGGTGACCTGTGGCAGAGGTGTTGGTTATCCAATAAAGGTTCCCGGGTCGGCGGTACCCATTCCCGCCTCCCAAATTGTAAGGCATTGATTTGTTAGAACTGCAATACATGCTCTGAGGATGGGAAGGAGGTTGGAGTTTGTTCAACCGGTATAATAAGCCATTATTGGAATTTAGGGTGGGTAGGAATAAAGGAATTGATTAATTGTTGTTTTTTCTTCTTTATGTCTTCCTTCTTCTTACCTCTTCTTACAGTGCCTTACAACTTTTTGGTTCTTCCTGGTTCATCTCGTCTCTTCTTGGCTCTTCTTGGCTCTTCTTGTCTCTTCTTGACCATTCTTGAATCTGCTTAATTTGATCTAGTTAGTAGACAGTCCAGCTCCACACACCCATAAACCGTCTCACTCTCCTTTCAATAATCCGTTTTCTTCTTCCTGGATCTTCCGGTATAAATATTTAAATAAAATAAAATAAAAACCCAATCAAGAAGTATAAAATTAAAATATCTTGTCGGCACACAAATTCCGTGTACGAACAAAGGACACTCGTCTTTAATTAATAAAGGCCGACTAGAAAAAAACATAAATAATTGATAAAACATATCAAAAAGGTGCTCTCAAAGGTGATCGCTATCCGAGTTCAGTGTTCAGAAATATTATCTTAACATGAAGAATCTTTAGAAAGTGAAGTGGATTTATAGTGTGTACGATGCCTTTGTCAAATCTTTTGTGTTCGCTCGAATTCACTGGCAAACTTTATAATTTTTACCACTATTGTAACAATGCAAAACCAAATTTCATAATCAAATTATGAAGCCATAGCTAAATCGCGTATTTTGACACATTTTCATTATTGGAGCAAAGGGGCCATCGATATAAAAATAATCACGTAGAGAAACAAAAACACAACATGTCAGAATGAAAACGCGATAACTCGAATCTACATATATCTCGTAAATAATAACTAGAAAAAGCTCCTTGTACGGGTGTATCGATCTAATTTATGGACAGACCAAAAGCCAAATGGTCAAGTTTAAACAGAACATCGCTAGTCTCGGTCAATTATCCGTGTAAAATATACCTACGTGTTTTTGGTATATGTATTATACAAACCAAAAAATTAAGTAAAAAAATAAATTAAAAATAATTTAAACTAAAATGAGTACATTCAATGTAGATGATCTCGTCGTATATTTAGCACGCACGCTCTTGAGGAAATATAGTCCGTGAGACACCTGCCATAACGGATCCATACCAATAAAATTTATAGTAGCACGAGATAGAGAAGGTTCCCACAGACAATCGATAAAGGTACAGTTGCTTCAGTGTTCGCGGTCGCTCCTACGTTGCATCAACGGGAATATTATGCTCTGTGGCTCGAAACGATTAATTCAACACAATATTTATGGCAAAATCTTTTAACTAAAATTCTGAAAGACTCGCAATGTCCACGACCAGGAACAGCTGTATGTAATTATAACTAATTCGATTTATTGGCATAACGTCTGGAAGCTTATAAACCTCAGGTTGAAATTTATTCATTGAATATAAATCAGATAATAAAAGAGGTGACTCTATGTAACTAACTAACTAACTAACCATCACGCCGTTTCCCCGCAGGGGTAGGCAGAGAGGACGGACCGCCAAACAACTCGGTCTTGGCACACACTCTTTGCCTCACTTACATTCATACATCGTCTCATACATACTCTTCTATTATTCTGAATTTTGACATGGCCCGTCTCAAGTATCTGATTTACTTGATCGTGCCATGTCTTCCTCGGGCGTCCCCGACTTCTACTACCATTCACATTTGCATCATATATTCTTTTAACACTACTTTCTTCGTTCATTCGCTCTACGTGCCCAAACCATCTGAGGGTCCCTTTCTTAATTTTGCTCATTATACTTACATCAGCCTTACATTCTTTGCGGATATCCACATTTCTAACACGATCATACATGGTTTTACCACACATACGTCGCAGGGATCTCATTTCAACAGCATTCAGTTTACTTTCATCCTTCCTCTGCCAGTTCCATGCCTCACTGCCATACATCAGGGTAGGTACCAGGACTCCATTGTGGACTGCTAGTTTCGCTTTTATTGAAAGTTTTTTATTAGCTCCAACGGCATTCAGTCCTCCATTAATGGAGTTACCGGCATTTACCCTCCTTTCAATATCTCTATCAGCCTTCCCATCTCTCGTAAACATACTACCCAGATAAACAAACTCATCCACCTGCTCCAAGTATTCATCATTCACTACTATATCGCACACTGTTTTCGTACTCTCTCTTTCAAACACCATGACTTTAGACTTACTTACATTCATCATTAACTCATTCTTCATACATACTTCGTTCATCCTAGATACTAGAGACTGTAGATCTTCCATAGTGTTAGAAATCAGCACCGCGTCATCAGCATACAACAGGCAACATATGTATATAACTGTAAAGTAAAAAACGGATTGTATACAAACCTAAAACCCTTCCAACTATCATGAGTGGTTTCGTCATGAAAATTGAATGGTTTTTTTTTCTAGAACTTGTTGGCTTCATCATGAATTTTGAAGTATTTTGTTTTAGTTTGGAATTTTCAAAACCATTTTATATTTTATTTTGGGGTAGTATGCCGCGTCTTTCGCGTTTTGGACTGCATTACAGTGTCCATAATCAGGGCAGATGATGTGTAATCGAAGATTATGGTAAAGTGAAATGTGTGAATACCTCACGAGAGTCCCAGCTGCTCCCATCTGGAGCCAGTAAGAATATAGCATCCCAAATTGGGGTAAGTTGTGAGGCTGAAGGTAGTGGGGAGGTGAAGGAGATGGGGAAGAGGAATGTGGGGTAGTATCTGGCTATTCAGATCTGGTCACCAAACACGGGTAAAGCCATTTCAAACAACGTTTCAATTCTGGATGGTTTCACCAGGGCGATACTGAGAGTATCTATATACCATGTATATTGTTTTAATTGAACTAATTGCGAAGTAACTCAAAATAATCAAATAATATTTATTTGCGCAAGCCGCGGCCTCGCAGCGCCGGGATTCGATCCTGCGACCTTCGGATTGCGAAACAAGAGCCTTACTCCTCGACCACAAAGACCGTCAAATATGTGAGCCGTATGAGATTTGGTGTAGCCGTCAATTACCGGATACCAAGAACTATTGAGCTTAGTCCCGTCGCGTCGCTTGAATTTATTATTATTAAATTGATTTTTGTGAATTTCAATTCACATAAATTAAGCCCGCGTAATTATGTGAGCCCTACACGTTTTGGGTGTTCCCATGACTTCAGGAGCAAGTCCAAAGTGATGGCCGGATTAAATTAATTAATTTCGTATTTGTCATGATGGCCGAGTTTACATGATCGAAGGTGTTCAGAGATCATTGTGGAGATGGTACGTTCTATCAGGCCTACATAAACCTTGTCACATCCGGAATAGCTGAGTTTATAAACTCCATATGTCTCAATGGCAGGCCTCAGTAGGTCTTGTATTTTTGTCGTGGTTCCAAAGATAGACTTGATGCTTTCTTTTCTCAGTATCTTGAAAATTGAATCCGTTGTGAACACAAGGCAAGAAAGCCTAGCCTTTTGACTCTTGTTCAAATCTTTTGGGTCAGATCTTTTTTTTTTGATTTACCATATCTATCTTGTGGGGTAACCGTTTCGCTTTAATGAATCAATTAGCTTTTATAATATCCTATCCGATATTGGGTTTTTCATATATTCTGATGGCTCGGGTCACTAACATATGGATAATCTTCTTTTCTGGGCTGTGTGGTGATGCCATTCAGCGTATTAGATAGATTCGTATGAGTTGGTTAACATCTACTTACAGGGTGTTAAGGGACGTACTTGACTTACTTTAACCAGTGATTCCTGACATTATTTGGAGTAAAAAATGTAAATGAAGTTTCGGTCTCCGGTGACTTTTTTCACGATTTTTTATTTTTTATTTTAACTTTATGAGTAAAACCTCAAATTGTAATATTTAAATAAATGAAGACAATATAAGCGAAACTCAATCGAAAATCTGGAAACAGAAAAATCAGAAAAACATATTGACAGCAAACATATTGACAGAAAACATATTGACAGAAAAACATATTGACACCTCTGTCCCAGAGGTGTCAATATGTTTTTCTGATTTTTCTGTTTCCAGATTTTCGATTGAGTTTCGCTTATATTGTCTTCACTTATTTAGATTTTCTTTTTTTCAAAATTTTTTTCTTCAAAATCAAGCAAAAAAAAATTTCTTCCACATTTCATCATTGGTCACTCAGCCGGGTGTCCGACGAACCCCTTACCCCGCCTCCAACTGTTCAACAACAACTACCATTTTTTTATGTTTTTGTAGAAAAAAAAAAAACATAAAAAAAGTCACCGGAGACCAAAATTTCATTTACATTTTTTACTCCAAATAATGTCAGGAATCACTGGTTAAAGTAAGTCAAGTACGTCCCTTAACACCCTGTATATACACGGTAACACTTCTGCCTACATAAGCACATACTTCACCACGATCTTCGAATACACATCTGCCATGGTGGTGAACACTATAATGCTTTCCGAAACGTTGACTATAATTATTTTCCTCAGAGCCTCCTGTGTGGAACTAATGTAAAAAGAACATAGAGAACCCGTGGAATACTCGTGACATCCAGGTTTGCGACCTACTATATGCAGATTATGTTTCAAGCAACTCGACATTCCAACCAAGCCGAGCTTAAAATCAACTGATATATCGGGCCTTAGCATCCGCGTTGTTTTGTTGTTTTGCCAGTTCACTGGGTCGATTCGGTGGATTGCTGCACAGTGAGTCATTGAAATGGCTCAAATGTTTGTTAGTAATTACTACGATGAACACAGAGGAGTCGCACTTGGTACCCGATATTATGTGTATGAAATGTGTGTGAAATGTGTGCGGTGCACGTAGGCGGTCGATCACAGAGGCGACCGCACGCCGCTCATTGGTTTAACTACCTTATAATCTATTTGCTAATTCTCCAATTAAAATAATATCTTATAGAAAAAATTACAGTAGAAATAAATTTTGCATTGAATTACCCGATGATGGTAAAGTGTTTGTGATCGTGCCAAACTTACTATCAATAGAATTTTATAAGCCTAATCGTAATCACTTTAGTTAACCATTTTAAAGTGAAAGATATTTAAACAATTTTTGTCTCTGGTTATGATTTGAGATTTTTGTTGCCAAAAGTATTATTGTGATTTATTTTAGGGTTATTATGTCGTGTTGCGCTTCCTTCTATTATACAATGTTACGGTGTCAACTGTCAATCAAGTTGCAGCGTCTGCCCGTCATCCAACATCTGTAACATCATTCAATATCTGTCCTAAAATGATGGACACTGCAACGCTATTCGAAACGTTGTCTAAAATAATCACCACTATTTCTGTGGCCGTATCAATCTACCTCTTATACGTAAAAATCAATATTTGTTTGTTTGTATTTTATGCGCTGCCATACCGTTCATCCGATTGCGATGAAACTTTGGTGATATTTTGTGCGCACATCCGCAAAGGTTATAGGCTATACAATGGTAAGCTCTGGCGTTATAAAAATTGTATAAATGAAAATGTGTTTATTTTATATATTTTAGCGGCAGGGTGGAAAGGCTGGGGGGGTGGGGAACGGGGAGGTGGGGAACGGGGAGGTGGGGTTAGCGGGAGGTGTGACGTAGGAGTGGGAAGGCGGGGAAGGTGGAAGAGGAATGCGGGAGAGGAAGGGGACTCAGGAGGTGAACGGGGACGCACAGGAAAGGACATGCAGGAGAAGGGGAGAATCAATTTATTTATTTGAATGGCATTGCAACGCATGCCGGGTACCAGTTAGTATATTGTAATTATTTAATGCGTGACTCGTATCGAATAAGAAGGCACCGCGAAAAGAGTGCGTGTTACTTTATTTTAGTGTCCGACCGAAACAGGACTTTCTACCGAAACCGAAACCGAATCTTCGGTAGCTGTCTCAGTTTCGGCCGAAACCGAAACCGATCCTTTTTTAGACACGTTAAAAATCTATAGTTTACTGAAGTTTGGCTTAATTTTTACACTTATACAAACAGTTAATATGTGTTAAATGGAATTTAAAAAAGTAATAATTGAACTACGAGTATGTGAAAAAAAATATTATGTTACTAAAAATTAACAAACATTTTAACCACTGCTAGTAACAAAAAATTGTCAATAATCAACACCTTCGTGCATTATATAGGAAGGACATCATTAAGTGAGTATTTTAATTAAAATTGCCTTTACAATCACAACATTCTATTTACCATTTATTGCATTGACGTATATATTGGTCGAAGATTTATTGAGATCATTTGTATAGTTTCGATGCGGCCGAAGGTTCGGCAGAAAATCTGCCGAAACCGAAACTGATGCCGGAGCTTGACGAAACCGAAACCGAAACTGAACCTTCGGTCGGTCACTACTTTATTTGAGAATGTTTTCGTTGTTTCAATTTGAATTCATTTCATTGGAAAGAACGTTATTCACATCTTTTCCAATCAGTCTTCATAATGAAAACGGTGTTCATTATAGTGTTGTGTAGGATTATGTATGTAGTTTCAATATCTTTCAATAGATATATAGGTATTTAAATGTAGTTTTTAGTTGTGTCAATAGGTATCAGGTAAGTAATAACTTAGAAAAGTGGCAACCGTCGCGGATCGTGTCTAATGAACGAACGGTTGCGGAAATAGCCGATGATACACGATCGAAAGCTGGCTTCCTTTAGTGTCGAGTTCACTGGCTTCAGAATTACTTAGAGTCTCCAATGGTGTAGATAAATATTCATTGTAAACAACACGATAACGCAAATAAAGTAACATGTAGTCTCGACGAACTCGAGCCTTGTTGGAGATTCCCGAACATAAATCAAGTCCATAATTCCAATCGCTGGCATCGAAGAACACTAAAATTATATAGTTTCTAAAAACATGAAAAAAGTTTTATGAAGTGAAAACTTCTTTAGCACTGTTGTGATTTGAAACTCGATGAAACGAAAAGGCAACACTAAAAAGAGACAAACACATACATCTGATTTAGCCTGCGAGAGAATGAGATCGGTGTTCTCTTTGTGCGGTGCTTTGTAGCTGAGGTATAATAATCGGACTCTTCTTTGTGCGGTTCTTCGTAGCCTCCCCATGCACTTCTTTGGCGTATTAACTGCACACATTTTTTTTTTCTTTTCGCATACAGCCTTTTCAATTTGGTAGGCGGTTGTGGGTACCCCCGCACCGGGAACCATTGGATAACCACTATTAGATAACCAACACCCCTGCCGTAGGTCACCCCAAGTGGTTCGCTACGTTTGGTGACGTAGCATGGGTGCCCGGGTTCATGGGGTGAGGTTTGTTCCGGTCTTGGAGGCGAATGCTTTTGCCCAACTACTGCGTAGAGGGCCGGATAGAGAAAGGCTGTTTGAGGGAGACCTAAACTAGATCTCTCCAGAATCTCTCGATCCATCGCCTCGCACCGCAGTGGGAAAAATGGATTCATATGTCCGTCACTCCTGGACACATTGACCCTCAGATTCCTACCCACCCTACCTTTCCTTCTCAGAACTTCCTGTACTTCCTTTCCCTGAAAATACCATCCACATAGCATCCCCACAGATGACATAGGCCTCGAGGGATTTTTTGCTCGAGGGTCTCCTATCCTGTGTGGAACTAATGTACAAAAATAAAGCCGGCGATGTAACCCCCGGCGGCCCTGTGCAATGTACATGTAGTATGTCACGGGGTCAGGTGGCTTTATTGGGTCAGCTCTAATAGCAAGAGTTGACCCCAGCCTGCAGGCAACAAGAGTATTCATCACCAGATTGCCATCTCCATTCTTTTTGGGCAATTTTAAATCCCGTAAAGGTCACTACTCACTAATTAGAAGATGGAAGGCAGCTAGCTTATCGATCCGTACCGTCTAGTGTTGGGATATCACGATATCAGGATGAGTTTGTATGAGGTACTCAAATATTGAAATGGATTTGATGTGAGGTGTTACAAAATAACGAAATATTTTCGCTTACGGGGGGGGGGGGGGGTGGCTAGAGAATATCAGGGAAGTTGTTTTTTTCCTTCAGCTTGATTTTCTTGGTTCAGAGGGGTTGGTTTTCTAATAAATACCGGGGTGGCTGTACCCATACCCGCCCGAAAAATGGATATAAAAAAGACCCTCCCCCCCCCTCTCAACCCCCTCCACCCCTTCACAACCTCTGATCCCCTCCCCCCCTGACCCCCCCTCTTATCCATCCCCCTCCTCAGCAACCCCCTCCACCTCATCTCAACACTGCCTCATCCTCCCTCCCTTGGGAGCTGTTGGGACTCTTGTGCGGTATTTACATAACATATAACAATAATTCAAAATAAAAATATATTTAAAAAAAATCTTTTTGAGCAGTTGGTACTGTTGTGCGGTATTCACTTATCAATACATAATTAACAATTAAAATATTTAGAATTAAAAAAAAGTTAAGCAGTTGGGACTCTTGTGCTCATGTATATTCACATAACAATAATTTACAATAAAAAAATATTTCAAATAAATTTTTTTTGGAGCAGTTGGGACTCTTGTGCTCATAAATTATGGTTTTGTGTATTCACATAACAATAATTTACAATAAAAAAATATTTTTAAAAAAAATTTTTTGGAGTAGTTGGGACTCTTGTGCTCATAAATTATTGTTTTGTGTATTCACATAACAATAATTTACAATATAAAAATATAAAAAAAAAAATTTTGGAGCAGTTGGGTATATTCACATAACAATAATTTACAATAAAAAAATATTTCAAATAATTTTTTTTTGGAGCAGTTGGGATTCTTGTGCTCATAAATTATGGTTTTGTGTATTCACATAACAATAATTTACAATAAAAAAATATTAAAAAAAAAATTTTTTTGGAGTAGTTGGGACTCTTGTGCTCATAAATTATTGTTTTGTGTATTCACATAACAATAATTTACAATATAAAAATATAAAAAAAAAAAAATTTGGAGCAGTTGGGACTCTTGTGCTCATAAATTATTGTTTTGTGTATTTACATAACAATAATTTACAAGAAAAAAAATTTTTTTTTTTGGAGCAGTTGCGACTCTTGTGCTCATAAATTATTGTTATGTGTATTCACATAACAATAATTTACAATAAAAAAATATTTAAAAAAAAAAAAACTTTTGGAGCAGTTGGTACTCTTGTGCGGTATTCACTTAACAATAATTTAGAATACAAAATAAAAATTTCGGAGCAGTTGGGACGCTTCTGCGGTATTCACAATATATGAATTTACCCCATCACCACCTCACGGTTCTAATACAAAAATGTCATAGAATATACAAACACTTCACGCGTCACCACCTCATACATTTGTCCCAAACTATGCGTGACATGACATCCACCACCACCTCACACCTCACCTCATATTTGTCCCGTACATGACATGAATGTAGTCCAACAAAACAAACCACCTCACACCTCATATTTGTCCCTCCTTCATATTTGTCCCCCTTCATATTTGTAGTAATACAAAGAAAAAGAGTTGGTACAAATACATATTGTGAGGTGGGGGGACATTTTACGTGTTTGTATGGGACATTTGAGGTGCCTCTTGCATGAGGTACTCAACACTAGTACCATCGCGCTTCTAGTTGGGAAATTTTGGCAAATTTCATTGGTAAATGCGTAAATGCCTACGTTTTAATTCATCTTAACTATTTTTAGAGTTCAAACCGAAATTAGTTACTTTGTTATGATGCAGTACAAATCCGTATTCCTTTAAATATAATTATTAACATCCTTATCATTTGTTCTGCATCCTAACAACTCTACCCGTCGAAATCGTCATTAGGTAGGAACTTGTTTATTAATTATTAGAGTGTCAGCTCTGATTTTATCTACGGCCAGAGGCGACACCTGGAGCGGTTCCGCGGCAATACCGCACTTCTTGCGTAGGTAGGTTTTGGAGAGTTGGGCCCGGAACCTAGCTACGCGACAGTCAACGGAGTTTTTGTGAGATTTGAGTTTTGAACGGGAAAAAAATTCCTTTTTACTTTAGATAATGCCGGGCGGTAAAAGTGATAACGAGTACGTATTGTGTGATCGATAGTTTGAATTCCCCTTGGTGGGATTAGCTGTGATTCCTGCAACCCTAAGGAAACTTGTACGGCGGCCAAGCGTTGTTGGAGCCTGAAAGATTTAATCCATGATAAATACGTCCGATCACACTAGGTAGAATTATTTTACTGAATACTTAACAAGCAATATGGAAAATGGACACCAAGGAGATGTTATCTACACAGATTACTCGAAAGCTTTCGATAAAGTTAACCACTCTATCCTCATTAAAAAATTACACCAATTAGGAATCTATGGAGACTTACTTAGGTGACTAACTTCATATCTGCATAGAAGACTACAGTGCGTATCAGTTGAGGGAACTAAGTCTAGCTTTTTTACTGTGCCCTCTGGCGTACCGCAAGGTTCTCACTTAGGGCCGTTATTGTTTAATGTATATATGTTTGATATTTATAAATGTTTTTTACATGCTAACTACCTAGCATATGCAGATGACAAAAAAATATACTTAGTAATTAAATCCATCAATGACTGCATAAAACTTCAAGAAGACCTAAATCATCTTTTTGCATACTGTAAATTAACCAAATTAATCCTTAACATTTCTAAGTGAAATAAATTATCTTTTACGCGTAACAAAAATTAAATTTCTTTTAATTATAACTTTCATGATACAGACACCAATGGAATAGAATCAATCCGTGACCTTGGGGTAGTACTGGATGTAAAACTAAATTTTATCAAACACATTAACGAAGTAATCAAAAAAGCCAATAAAATGTTGGGATTTATAATTCGCATATGTAAACCGTTTCGCAATATTAAAACTCTGTATTCCCTTTACACCACGTATATCCGCCCCCACTTAGAATACTGCACACTAATTTGGGCACCGTTCTACCAATGCCATATTGACAGAATCGAAAGTGTGCAAAACTAATTTTTTAAACACATAAACTATAAATTCAAATTACTCTTTGCAAATAACACCGAATCCTTAAAATTTCACAACTTTACTCCACTTCAAACACGAAGATTAATATTTGATCAAATATTTTTATACAAAATTCTGAATAACGGCCTGGACTCTCCTGAACTCGTAAATTATTTAAGAATTCACATACCTACAAGGCCAACCAGACTAAACCATTTTTTTCATTTGCCCTTGTGCAGAACCAACCTTAGAAAAAATTCTCCAATCCCCCGTATATGCGCACAAAATAACACGCAATTTAACAATATCGATATTATTAATAATACACTTGTGAAATACCGAAACGAAGTCAAGCGTACGACCACAAATGTTAATTAAATTAATGTACAACTATAGAAAAGGTACAGCATGAGCATCTCCTGTCCCCTTCCCCTCTTCCTCTGCCTCTTGCCCTTTCCTATTCCTTCGTCCTTTTATATATATATGTATGTATTTTTTTTTTCGTATTTTCATTTTCATTTAATGGTTATTACTAATTACAATTTTATATTATATCATAATAACCAACATTAGCATAAGAAACTGCTTTGGCTTACCTCATGTTTAACCTCTTGTATCATCTGTATAAAAAATGCTGTTTGTTTCTTACAATAAATAAATAAATTATTTTATTTGATTAATGTGTTTTTTGGTAGATGACAATGCTTTCGCACTGGGCTCAAAGGTTGCTCTCAAATCCATTAGGGGGTGTACATTAATTACGTGAGTTCAAAAGGGGGGGGGGGTCCAGCAAAATCTCACGTTACTTGAAAAGAATATACGAAGTGGCCCAAATTTATCTCACCAAGGGGGAGGCGGGTCTAGATTGGAAGAAAAACTGCTCACGTAATTAATGTATGCCCCCCTTATTAGTGCAAAAATTCAATTTGATATTTTAAAATTTCGCAAGTATGAAGTTCATAACTTTTTTTAGCGATAATGTCAGAAGTGAGTATGAGAATTGTGCAGAGATGAGATTGAATAAGAAGGAATTGGACGGTCTAAACATAGAGGAAACATGGAACCACATAAAGGTGAGTCCATGCGAATCTGCTAGAGACGTGTGTGGCATAAGTAAGCAAGGTAGGAAGAAAGGTGATGCATGATGGGATGATGAGATCAAAGCACGGGTCTCGGAGAAGAAGAAAGCATTGTTAAGTCTGATTGCGACTGGCAGCGCTTCAAGCGAAGAGAGAGATCGAGCTAAAGAAGTGTATAAGGTATGTAAGAAAATATTAAGTGTTGGAGTGAGAGAACGAAAGAAACGCAAGGAAGAGGAAGAGGGAATCAAAATGGAATGAGGTCAAAAGGTCCCGGAGTGGTCCAGAGAACGGAAAAATGAAAGTGATAAAATCGAAAGTTGGACAAATGTTGACGAATGAGGAAGAAATTAAAGAGAGATGAAATATTTCGAGAAAGTTCCTCCACACAGCATCCCCAAAGATGAAGTTTTTTACATAGCTACAAATTCATCAGATATTCTGTCGAAATAAGTTAAAGTTAGAGAACTAAATGCATTATCCATTAGGTATAGGTACCACGCAATACTATAAATTTTAAAATTATAGACTAAAAAAAAAATATTTACATTTTTTTCTCCAAATTAATATCAGGAATCATTGGTTAAAGTAAGTCAATTACAAGTACGTCCCTTTTAACACCCTGTACAATTACAAGTACATCCCTTAACACCCTGTACAATTACAAGTAGGTCCCTTAACACCCTGTACAATTACAAGTACGTCCCTTAATATCCTGTACAATTACAAGTACGTCCCTTAACACCCTGTACAATTACAAGTACGTCCCTTAACATCCTGTACAATTACAAGTATGTCCCTTAACACCCTGTACAATTACAAGTACGTCCCTTTTAACACCCTGTACAATTACAAGTACGTCCCTTAACATCCTGTAAAATTACAAGTACGTCACTTTACACCCTGTACAATTACAAGTACGTCCCTTTTAACACCCTGTACAATTACAAGTACATCCCTTAACACCCTGTACAATTACAAGTAGGGCCCTTAACACCCTGTACAATTACAAGTACGTCCCTTAACATCCTGTACAATTACAAGTACGTCCCTTAACACCCTGTACAATTACAAGTACGTCCCTTTTAACACCCTGTACAATTAATTACAAAGTAGGAAATTTTAACCTTAAACTTTTCAACATATTTTCTTGATCTTGATCATTGTTTGACATTTGTTATTGTTTGTTCGACTTCGTGGGTGGGATAATAATGCATGAAACAATAGCAATCATTGATAATAATATTTCTTATATTTGTCCAAAGTCAATATCTAATAACATGCTATAATGAGCTAATGAAGCATGTCTGCGAGTACTGTACCGCTCAATGATTCACTCAACACCAATCACTTTACTTCTGCCTTCTTTTATCAATATGATAGCCCCTTTTGGAAACTGATCTGAAACAATAGTATCACCAGACAATAAAACAATAAAGGATACAGCGGTTTCATACTATGCACATACTATGAAGGTATTGACAGGTTGAATGTTAATTTTAATAAAATGTCTATTCCATTTTTTTTTTATTATTGTTATCAAGTTCATTTTTTTAGAACTCCATTTTAATTTTTATTTCTTTTAAATCCTATCCTATCCTATCCTATCCTTCCAATCCTATCCTATTATGCTATACTATTAATCCTATTATTTTAATTAATATTATAAAGGAGAAAGTTTGTATGGATACATGAATGTGTGGATGTTTGGATGTTGGTTACTCTTTCACGCAATAAATACTGAATGGACTTTAAAAATTCTTTGCCTAATAGAAAGCTACATTATTTGCGAGTAATATAGGCTATATATATTGGTAAGCTCTGGCGTTATGAAACTATTTATTGTACGTTTATTGTCCAGACGAAAAGCAAAGCGTTGCTAAGTAATTGTTTGGCGTGCGCTGTCATTTAGTTATTTGTTTAGGTTACTAACTGTGGAGATTCCTTTGATAGTAAAAATTAAAATATTATAAAATACTAATCTACACTAATAAATGTCTATACTAATATTATAAATGCAACACTACGCGTGTTTAATTGTTACGTTTTAATAGGTGGCACGCGAGCTGTTTGAAAAATGAATGTAACGGGTATGGAAGGGGGAGAGGGGGGTGGGGGTAGGGGGGGGGAGTGGGGATAGGGAAGGTGGAGGAGGCGGAGTGGGAAACCCCCTAATACTACGCGGGCGAAGCCGGGGGCAATAGCTAGTATTCAATAATCTTATAATTTAATTAATAAAAACAGTTTATTTTAAACAAAAGTACTAAAAACATAGTCACAAACAATAATAATATTATCGAAGGTATAAAAGAAAAAAATCGATTTCAAACCTTTCCTAAAATACTTGTATTTTGGTTTTGCTTCTAGTAGATATATCTCATCTACCGTAATTTTATTTTTAATTATTTCTTTTGTAAAGTTCGTATATCTTACATTGTATTGTATTTTATTTAGCTCAAAAAACCAAAAATAAGTGATGTGATTTTATTAATATTTATGAATAATTTTTTTCTTCTCATTCTCTGTATTATACAAGTTATTATTATAGGTATATAGTATATACCTACTTGTCTAATACAATACGAATCTTACTAAGTATATACATAGTAAGATTCGTATTTTATTTAGCTTAAAAAACCAAAAATACGTGATGTGATTTTATTAATATTTATGAATATTTTTTTTCTTCTCATTCTCTGTATTATACAAGTAGGTATATAGTATATACCTACTCGTCTAATACAATACGAATCTTACTAAGTATATCCATAGTAAGATTCGTATTTTATTTAGCTTAAAAAACCAAAAATACGTGATGTGATTTTATTAATATTTATGAATAATTTTTTTCTTCTCATTCTCTGTATTATACAAGTAGGTATATAGTATATACCTACTCGTCTAATACAATACGAATCTTACTAAGTATATATATAGTAAGATTCGTATTTTATTTAGCTTAAAAAACCAAGAATACGTGATGTGATTTTATTAATATTTATGAATAATTTTTTTCTTCTCATTCTCTGTATTATACATGTAGATATATACCTACTCGTCTAATACAATACGAATCTTTCTAAGTATATACATAGTAAGATTCGTATTTAATTTAGCTTATTATTATTTCTATAATTTCAAATGTAGTATTTTCACCTAGTGACTATGATTTACGTATGCTGTAAACATTTACAATTGGAGAATTAATAATAATCATGATGGCCTCCGCGGTCGAGGGGTAAGGCTCTCGACTGGCAATCCGGAGGTCGTGGGTTCAAACCCCAGCGTGTGCGATATATTTGTAATTGATTATTTTGTGTTACTTACTTATTCATTATACAATTTATTAATTAAAAATAATATGTAGTATATTTGCAGCATGTTCCAGAGTGCATGTTACTCTCAGTATCGCCCTGGTGTAAGACCACTATTCAGAATTGAAAGTTGCTTAAAATGATTTTAGCCGTGTTTGGTGACCAGATTTGAAAATTCAGGTACTCCCCCACCTTCCTCTTCCTCATCTCCTTCCCTTCTCAACTACCTACAGCCTAACAACATACCCCAATTGGGGATGCCATAGTCTCACTGGCACCAGAGGGTTGGGAGCAGTTGAGACTCTTCTGCGGTATTGATATAAAAAAATGTTGAGACTCCGTAAATGTTTCAAACAATAAATAAATAAATTAATAAAAACCCTAATTAGTACACGTGTAAAGAAACTTTAAGTACTCGTACTACGTAACCGAACTATATGTATAACTACATGCCCACTAAAAACATTATAACACCTAACATTTACTCAAAACATTATAACACCTAACCAGAAATAACCAAACACAAACATTAAAAAAATATATATATAAATACTTTGTTTTGAGACAAAACAAATAATATCTACCACAATAACAAATAAAAATACTATCAAAACTGTCAATCTATACTGTCGCCATCGGTCGACCCACATTGCCTTCTTGACAATATCAAGGAGGATACGGTGTTTCTATTTATGTCGACAGAATAGCACTTATTCCCAAACACCTCAGCACAGGTTCGCCTTGTACTAGGCCCTAGTGAGATGTTCACAAAATACTACTAGGTACTTACCTATTTACATACAGTTACGGATCATTATATAACCTTTTTTTTTCTTATTACTAAACTTATTATTATCTATGTAAACCAATGTAATAAGCTGTAAATAAAAAATAATAATACAAAAAAAAGCTTCTTAATAAAATATGACGCGGTAAGTAACTACTAACTATATAACGCGGTAAGTAACTACTAACTATCCTTAAAATTATTTTAGTGTTTCCTACTTGGTTGTTATATTGTGTGTATAAGAATATCATGAAAAGTAGCTTCAGGGGATTCAAATTGGAAGATGATTGCACGTTTATCTAGGTAATGGTTTTCATAATGAAGGTTCAAATTGACTTTTAACGGCTAAATTTGATAAAAATGAGCAATCCAGATTGAAAACACATTAAACAAACTACCTAAACAACTTTCAGCCAAAACATTCAATAATTAGATATTATTACGAGTTCCAAAAAATAATAATTTGAAATAAGCATTTTTGACCATCATATCTATATATGTATAAATGTACCTACTTACTGGTGATACCGAATTGAGATTTATTTAATTACGTCTCTATGTATATAAAAAAATATGTATGTTTCTGGACTATATGAGATGCCGATGCGTTGCTAAACCATTCATCCGATTGCGATGAAACTTTGGGGATTTGATGTGCGCATGCCCGCGATGGTTTCTATATTGAGTTTTGATGATATACAATAGTGAGCTCTGGCATCATGTATGATGCATTGCTAAACCGTACATCCGATTGCGATGAAGCTTCGGTGAGTTGTTGTGAGCACATCTAAGAAGGTTTCTATATATACTAATGAGCTCTGACATTATGAAATTTGTATTAAAAAATTGCTATAAGTGGCATGCGAGCTGTTTGAAAACTGAATGTACCGGAATTGAATGTATGGAGTGCGGGAGGGGGAGAGGAACCACGGAGGGAGGTTCGCGAGAAGAGGGAGAGGGGAGTGGGGAAAGGGAAAGCAGAAAAGACGGAATAGAAACGCGTGAGGGGAAGGGGATGCAGGGGAGGAAGAAGAAGAGGAAGGGAAACAGGACGAATGGGAAAGGACAATAAAGAAACAATATTCAAATTAATAAAATACTTAGTTTTTTACCACTTTTATTGTTAATATCAAAAAAAACCCCCACGAAACATGTTCGTTTTTGTAAACAATAAAAGTGGTAAAAACTAAGTATTTTATTAATTTTAATAAAAATGGTGCCACAAAATAAGTTTGCTGTTTTAGAAGAAAAGAAACAATATCTTTACTACGTGACGTAGCAACGCATTCCGGGAACTCGCTAGACGAAGAAAGATTTGCATGTTATAACAGTAAAAGATGAACTGAGAAATATGAATGCGAAAGTAATTGAAAAAAGGAAGCTTTTTTTTTGTTTATAACCGTAAACTATTTCAGATTGTGTTTTTTTCTATTAATGTACCTATGTATCTAACATAATTTTAACAGAATGGATAAGAAAAAGTTTTGCTGGTTTATTAAAAAGGCGATTTGCGACAAAAATTACAATTTTCAGATGATTTTCTGAGCTAAAATGTTGAAAAGTGGGGTTAATTCAAGTTTAGAAATAGTGCGTATTTTTTATTAAATCGCTATTAAAATAGCTTTTGGATCAAATTAGGCTGTACTTGTAATTCTAACAGATTCCATAGGGCATGATCTGATAAACAATTTATTTATTGCAAATACAACATTTTTTTAGTTTATATTTATATGTCTTTAAGGCTGTTCATCACTTGGAAACCTGTACCCAAACGTTCTCGAGGATCATAAAAACATAATACAACATTATGACAATTTAAACACTATTATTATTAAATTTTTGTAAAAAAAAACCTTTCGCCATTGCATAGGGATAATTGCTGACATGATATACAACTACACCAGCGCTAACGGCTGATTCAAGCATTTCAGATTCCCCGCTATGAAACGTCTTGAAATGCCATGGTGACCAGATTTGAATAACCAGGTTATTTATTATCTAGCAACCTAGGTCCTACAAGTTACAGGACTTCTCGATGATTACGTGAATAGCATTATTATTATTATTATAAATCACGTTTTATGCGATTAATCACAAGGAAGATGAATACATTGATTGTTGTTGTCGAACGTGGTTTTGTGAAGAATAAATAAACCACGTGCTAGCTTCATTAATACAAAACGAGCGAGTGAACAGAAGCAGATGATGGTTTATTAATTATGAGATAATTAATGTAAGTAATGACACTAATGACAGGCACAAGAAGAAAAATAATGTGAATTATTGATTGGAGATCGACAGATGAAATTTTGTTTTATTTTAATCAAATTTAAAATATATATATATACATATATACTGGGTTTTAAGGACGTACTTGACATACTTTAACCAGCGATTCCTGCCATTATTTGGAGTAAAAAATGTAAATGAAATTTTGGTATCCAGTCAATTTTTTCCTCAAAAACAAACTGGACTCAGCAGAGTAACCAACCAACCCCTAACCCCGCCTCCAACTGTCCAACACCTACCATTTTTTATGTTTTTATAGGGAAAAAAATCAAAAAGTCACCGGAGATCAAAATTTTGTTCACATTTTTTACTCCAAATAATGTCAGGATTCACCGGTTAGTAAGGTAACTACGTCCCTGGACACCTGTATATATTCTTGTCCGCGTACTATTATTGTGAATTGCCTATTCTTCTAGACGTTATTGTCGTATTTTGTCTGTACTTGTCGGCGTATTATTGTAGTGTATTTGCCTACTATAGTCGATATATTATTTTCGTGTATTGCCTACTTTTGTCGAAGCTTTATTGTCGTGTATTGCATATTCTTGCCGTGCCTTGTCTTGACGGTAAGTTCACCGTAATCACCATCATCATCACTCTTGGCTCTACAACCCCTGGTGGGTCATGGCCTCCTCAAGAGTCTTCCTCCACTCACCTCGATTTTGTGCAGCTCTCTCCAGTTTAGAAATTCCAAGGTAGATATATCTTTGAGGACGTTGTCGCTCCATCTTAATCTTGGTCTTCCCAGGTTCCTTCGCCCTATCGGTCTTGAGTTCAGCAGGGACTTTGGTGCTTGATGCTCGGTCATTCTCTCTACATGACCCAGCCACCGAAGTATTCCCAGTTTTATAAATTTTGTGACATTTAGATCCTTAAACAGACTATACATAAATGTATAGCTCATTGTTGTAACGTCTGCGTCAAAATCCATTTTCTAAAACCAGTCCAAAGATACACCTCAAAATTTTCCTTTCAAAAACGTCCGGTGCTCGCTCATTCATCTTAGTTAGTACCTACCCAAGTCTCAGCTGAGTATGTGAGTACTGGTCTGATAAGTAGGTATTTTGTACACTGGTGTTTCTGGACAACAGTGGAGTTTATCCACCTCTTATCCGCGCTGGTATAAGTAACAGATGGTTACTCCTTCAAGGCTCTCGCAAGATTCTAATTTTTTTGTTAGACGAAAACGTTTTTTTTTTTTACATTAACTCCACACAGGAGGCCCTGAGAAAAATAACTTCCCTCAGGGCCTATGTCATCTTTGAAGATGCTGTGTGGAGGGTCTTTTTGAGGAAAGGAAGGAGTGAACACGGGTCTTGAAGAGACCTATGTTGTAGGAGGGACGAAACACAGAGGCCGGCAAATCGTTCCACAGCCGAGCCGTTGAACTCAAGAACGAGTCATAGAAACGACCCGTTCTCATGTGACTAATGTCAACCGTGAACAAATGTTGGGCGTGTGTTTGGCGTGTTTCCCGACTATGCACCGGTGCCGAGGGGATCAATGACGCTAGTTCCTCGGAGCATCTTCCATTGTAATACCGGTAGAACAAGGACAGCATTCCCACCTGACGCTTGTGCTCTAAAGATTGCAGTCCGTCTGTTAAGATGGGAGAATCTATCAAACGGACCGCCCGTTTCTGCACAGAGTCAAGGGTTTTTTTTAGGTATTTTGGAGCTCCAGACCAGAGGTGGCTGCCAAATTCAACCATGGGGCGCACTTGCGATTTGTACAGGGTTAGCAGTTGTGTACTATTAAAGTATCTGCGGGCCCTGTACAGTACGCCCAGTTTCTGAGAGGCTAGTTTAACTCTGGTTTCGATGGAGCCCCCTACCTGAGCTGGTCACTTAGAGTTACACCAAACATATCGATGGAGGTCCTGTTTAAAAGGGATCAACATGTGATGTTGATCCCTTTTAGACGTTATCAAACATGATTGGGTCTTTGAAACATTAAATTCGACGAGGTTTTTCTTACCCCAAGAGAAAACACTCTCGAGGTAACCGTCCATTCTTTGTTTCAAAGCCCTCCGAGCTATTGGAGTTTGTGTGCCCTTTGGGGGCTTGTCAAACAAAAAGCTATCATGGACTGTACTGTCATCCGCGTGACAATGAATCGGTGCACATGACAAGAGGTTATTGATGTGCAACAGAAACAAAGTCGGTGACAGAACCGATCCCTGTGGGACGCCAGCATTTATCGAATGCGAGGAAGAGGTGAAACCATTAGCAACCGCCTGAATCGACCTCTCCCTCAAAAAGTCGGCAATCCACGTACACAAGGATGCGGGAAGTCCGTAAGAAGACAGTTTTTTGACAAGCCCTCGGTGCCAACACGGTCAAAGGCCTTGGAAATATCCAGTGCAACCGTTTGGGTCTCACCGAAACGTTCCAGGCACCGCCCCCAAACATGCGTCACATACGCGAGAAGATCACCGCACCACGGTCGTTAATAATTTTGTTCTTCTCGAGGTATGTGAGCAGTTTGTCGTTGATCACACGTTCCATCACCTTAAACAGAACTGATGTGATCGCTATGGGGCGGTAGTTGGCTGGGTTGGAGCGGTCACCCTTCTTTGGAATTTTATTTTTTTTTACAGTGAATACCGCACAACAATCTGAACTGCTCCCGTCTGGAGCCAGTGAGACTATGGCATCCCCAATTGGGGTATATTGTGAGGCTGAAGGTAGTGGGGAGGGGAAGGAGGTGGGGAAGAGGAAGGTTGGGAAGTACCTTTTTTCAAGCAACGTTTCAATTCTGAATGGTGGTCTTACACCAGGGCGATACTGATAGTATCTTCCACTCTGGAACATGCTGCAAATATACTATATATTATTTTAAATGAATTAATTGTGAAATAACACAAATTAATCAAATAAAATTTATTTGCACATGCCGGGTTCGAACCCGTGACCTCCGGATTGTGAGTCAAGAGTCTTACCCACTGGACTACGGAGGTCGTCAACGAATAGGGTGAATGATCGCTTTTTTTCAACCAGAGGGTACAGAGCCAGACTTCAGGGACATTTTGAAAAGCTTCGTCAAAACAGGAGCTATTTCTGCAGCGCACCTCTGTAATACCAGGGCAGGTATTCCATCAGGCCCACCAGCTTTATTAATATCAAGCCCTCGTAAGACTTGGAGTACATCCCGATGCCGGATCCCCAGCTTTTTCATATGAAAACCGCAATGAGGAACCGACGGCGGGGTAGCACCTTGATTATAGATTATAGAGTAAGAGGTGGTAAACTGGGTTTGCAGAAATTGCGACCTATTGAGCCCGCAGGCAGCCAGCTTTCTGTTGATCTGCAGGTCGTGCTCGAATTTTGACCTGTATTGTCGACTGAACCACGGCTTTGAACCCACACCAGTTTCTTTAACTGTGGATTGGATGAAGCCATCCATCGCGGATGTGATGACTTCGCCAATTTCCTGGGCACATCTTTCCTGGACAGCTGACCACGGGAAAGCATTCCAATGTGCCCGCAGACCAAACCAATCTGCTGATCTATAGTGCAACACTTTTCTCTTCAGCCGCTCGTTAGGTGGTCTGAAGGTTACGGGGATTGAAGTCGTCACCAGGCAGTGGTCGGACGATCCTAAAGGCGCTGTGACTTCAATCTTGTAACCGTGTGGCACAGTGGTTAAAAACAAATCTAACAGATTGGAGCGGTGAGTCTGGACATCAGGAACCCTTGTAGGCTCCTGAACCATTTGCTCCAGTCCATGGCAGAGGGCAAAGGATTCCGCCTCTCGTCCAGCAGAGTCCGTTGGTTCTGAGAACTTTAACCAAGGTTCGTTATGAATATTGAAGTCCCCCAGGACTACAAACTCTGCCGTAGGGAAGCGGGGCAAGAGGTCGTCAACAGTATTACTTAGATGTCTGAAGAGTTCGGACGTATCTGAAACGCTAAGGTTCGGTGAGCGGTATAAACACGCGTAAAATCTTACCGTACTGGCAAGATTGACACGCACCCACATTACGTCGAATCTGGAGTTCTTCAGATTCAACAGCCGCACACAGTTGACGTCAGCTCGGCTGAAGAGATAGACACCTCTTTGGGTCTGAATTTTCCTGCGAGAGTGTAGCCCGGGCAATCCAGATAGGAGGCGTCTGTAGGCTTGGCTATCTGCGTCTCAGAAAGGAAAAGAAGGTTAGGACGTTGGGAGAGAAGGTGGGGGTGGACGAAGTCTAAGTTTTTGTGCAGGCCGCGATGTTGGTGAAATTTTGGCCTGCACCGGGAACTCCTGCTTCTCGCCGTTGTAATAATGATGTTATTGTTGTTTGTTGTATTCATGATTTTATAATTGTTTTTTTTTTGGTTATGAGGAGAAAGGAAGGTCCGGAAGGAAAAGGTATGAGGGATGGGTAGGAAGCTGGGGATCAGAGTGTCCAGGAGTGACGGACGTATGAATCCAATCCACCCACTGCGGTGCAAGGCGATGGGCTGGGAGAGTCTGGCGGCCCACCCTCAGTCGTGAGCCTGGGGTTGGGCCCCTGTACTACCGAGCGGCCCGGACAACGGTAACCGGTTGTAAAGGGTCTCCCTCAACCAGCATCTCCCAATCCGGCCCGCCACGCAGGAGGTGGGCCGACGCACCCGCCATCAAGACCCAGACAAACTTTACCCCATGAACCTGGGCACCCCTGCTAAGTTACCAAACATGGCGAACCACTTGGGGTGACCTGTTGCAAAGGTGTTGGTCATCCAATAAATGGTTCACAGGGCGGCGGTACCCATACCCGCCTACCAAATTAAAAATTTTGAAAAACATTTATTTATTTTGAACGAATCTAGACCTCCAGTGTCCTTACACACGTTGTTAGTAAGCAGTATGCAAGTGCTTAACAAAATGCAAAAAAAATAGGTTAGTAAGACAAAGATAAATTTAATAGGGCAAAAGAAAAACTCATTCATGAGGCTCCATGAGGCGGCATTGCATCTGTAAAAACCTGCAAGCACCTGCATAAAATAGAGAAAATAAGTAATACAATAAATTTCAAATCAATTGGCAAGTACCAAAAAAAAGTGAATGGCTATCGGTCTGACCATAAACTACACTTAGCTTCCGTGTCCCTTAGCCAACCATTCAGTGAAGCCTCAAGGAATGTTAACTGAATAATTGGGGTAAAATACCCGAAGACTAAAAGAAAATTTAGCGTTGGGTAGTCAGAGGCAGGACAAAGGACAGTCAAGGTCGTCTGATCAAACCTCAAGCCTGCACATGTCATTGGGGGAGGCGCAGATAGATTTGAGAAGGATCTGCAAAATTAATAATGTAACATGTAACTAAAGATGAAGCAGGGACGAGGTCCAGCATACCCCCATATGGGGATAGGGAAAAAAAAAATTTGGAGTTCAGTTCATCCAAAAAAAACATTGAAATAGTTAAAGACAAACAAAACAAAACAAGGAACATGACATAAATTAACAGGTAGTATAGTAATTATTCCAAGCAGGTCTCGTAATAACTTGTAAACCATCAATCATTTCGTTTCGAGCATCCGTCAAAATCTAACAGTGCCACAAAATGTGCTCGGCTGTTTGGTCGGTATCACCACAAGCGCAATTGGGGTGGGGTGATAGAGCCAGTCTGTGAAGTCTACCTCTAAACTTCACATGCCCAGAAAGCAATTGGGTAATATGGTGGTCCATTAAAAGATATGTCACTTCCATTCTGATTTTAACAGATGGAAAGAAGGAGAAGGTCCATCTTCCCATATTCGATCTATCCCATCTCATCTGCCATTCACTCAGCGTTTTTATTCTCATCATCTTTAGAGGTTCAGGGAGAGGCACTGCTCCACCAGGTATCAATTCATTACCAAGGTGGTTTACAGGTCTTCCTCTTTTCAGACACTTCTTTGTCAAAACTTCCCTAATTTCTAAATCAATTGGCAAAATGCCAGCCAAAGTTGGCAAAGCATCCGATGATACTGTTCTGTAGGCTCCTGAAAGCGCCAGTAAGGGGATTCGCCGAACCCTCTTAGCGCTGAATGAATAAGTGAATTACCCAGTCGATGTTCCCATACACAGGCACCGTATGAAACTTGTGCCACATATACGCATCTGTATAATAGACGGAGCGCAAGGAAACGTAAACCCCATTCAGCAGTTCAGATTCTTCTCAGTTTTAAGAAGAGAGCCTGGGCCTTACTAGAAACGCTTTAACGTGAGTCAAGAACGAGGACGATCTGTCGCCTAAATATTTAGTACTCTCCACAAAACGGATTGCAGTATCTCCCATTTTTATAAAAGGGTTTCTACCTCTACTGAGGGAGCCTTTCATAAGGAGACCCACGGTCTTGTGGGGAGCAAAAATCAGTCTGTTTTCCTTCCCTTAGTTAAGAATCATATTCAAACCTTCATCAGCTTTATTTTCAACTCATTTTCTACTGTCCCCGGAGACAAAATAAAATTTTTCGTCTACGTAATAAATCGCAATAGTGCCTTCAGGTAAGGGTAACCTGGAGGAGTCATCGAATAAAATATTCCAGAAATCCGGTGCAAGGGGGAACCTTGGGGACAACCCATGTCCACATCTCTTTCAATGATGCAATCACCAAAATAAATTATAATTTTTCTATTTTTAAAATAATCGCAAGATATTTGAAAAAGTTTTCTTGGACAATTACGATTCTTTAATTTAGTTAAAATCATCTCCCACCATGCATTATCAAAGGCAACAGTTATATCTAAGAAGATACCGATTACGTACCTCTTTGTGCAGACCTTCACCCAGTCAAGCGCAGTCATAAGGACGTGCTCCGTGGATTTACCTGGGACGAATCCATATTGATGTACATATGATGGTGTTAATGTTTCTTAATTTTTTTTTTCTGGACAGCAGTCTGGATTTTATTTTTTTCACCGTAATATTACGACAATATTGCCGAGTCAAATCTATTTCATTCTCGCTGTGCGTCTCTGTTCGCCACCTATCCTTTACCCAAATTTCAATGATTTCGCTGTTTTTTTTTCATACTTATACAAGTTTGGTGGAGTAATTGCAGGAGATTTGTGTTGTGAATTTGCCTTGGGCAATCTTGACTGTTGTACTCCAAAATATTGACGGCCAAAACCTTGCCCTGCAAGACTATTGACAGCCAAGACAATCATTTTTCGCTATCTAGCAATTTATATTGTTTGTTTACTAGTACCGCAAATAATAAACCAAAACAAAACGTTTGACGGTACCAATTGTGCAATAAGGATTTGGACTTTATCCAATGCTTATCTTAACCCTAGAAAGATAATTTACGTCTGAGACACGAAATGCTGTCTTATTTTTATTTCGCAACGTAGCGCGCTGTCTATCTCAGTTAGCTCAGTTGCCGAGCAGAGCTTGCGCGGGGCGGCTCTGTCACCACGGTAAGTACAATAATTACGGAGACCCCAAACGTCCGAGAGACGTATGAATACCTTTTGTGTAATTTTCAAACTTTTTCGAAAGATGATTTAGCGAAATAAAAAATATATTATTTTTATGCATAACGACCGATTAGCATTTAAACTTAAATAAAAAATACGATTTAGACATAAAATTAATCATTATTTTTCATTTAAAAAAAAGTTAATATTTTTAATTGTTGTTGTTTTTTTTTTATTTGCCGGCTACCCGGGCGTTTATTGAAATAACATTATCATATACAAACAAGTCAGTAACCCGCCTCACTAGACTAGGTCTGTTCTGAGACGGGTACATATACATATATGTATACATACACACATACACATATGTATACGCATGCATGCACATAATCATAAAAACATAAGTATATAGAAGCTAAATAAAATTGTTGGAAATTTTTAAAAGGTTATCATAAAACCAAAACTATGAAAAGAATTATTGGTAATTGCTAAAAGGTTATTATGGGATGTACATAATGTCATAAAACCAAAAATATAAAAAGAATTATTGAAAATTGTTATAAGGTTATCATGGATGTAATAGTATCATAAAACCAAAAAATTTAATAGAATTATTATAAGTTTATCATGGAATCTATATACATGTATAGTTTCATAAAATCAATATACTTTAAAACTTTAGAATTTCGTTAAAACTTTAAAAAAACACATAGTAATTCCAATATCTAAATCTAAACATAGAATCATTTCAACAAAATAATATAAGTAAACGTAGGGGGTAGTAATGAACTTAACTTGCGTAAAACATTAGCAGTATTAAGAGGTTTACAGAATTTTGTTATTTCTTCAATTACAATATATTTTTTATAATTATTTTGGTTTAATTTAAAGTACAAAACCCTAAACTAATTATTCAACTATCTTTAAACTGTGTAAGTGTGATAATATGTGAAATATTCACTTTAAAACTTCATTACATATCCCTTATATATCCCATGATCTTAATTCAAAAGCTGCTACTAAGGATTATATTAAAATGTCACCCATCTCACCCATCAGAGCCACTTTTTAAAAAATTCGCAATCCTAGACATTAGACAATTATACGTTAAGACAATTCTCATACACTTAAGGAAAAATGATTTAACACTCAAAACTCAACAAAATATTTACACCCGCTATTCATCACACCAAAAATGCAAAATTCCTCCAACAAAAACAGCTTTCGCCCAACGACAGTTCTCTTACATCGCGCCTAAAATGTTCAACTTACTGAGTATTGATATTAAGACATCGAAAACTGATGATCTTTATGCCATTAATATACAGAACTGGTTATTAACTCAGGGAAGGAAATATTATAAAGAATGCCTTACATCTTAAAAACTGTTCTTATTTTTTCATATTTCTCGAGTAAAAAATCTTATCTCTATATTAATTTTCAACCAAAACACTGTTTTTTGACATTGTTCGTCCATTTCATATGCTGCTTAGGAATACTTGCTTTTGTTTTTTGGGGTCTAAGACTATCATTGTTCATCTGTATAGATGATTTACATATTTATTCTTATTTTTTATTTCTATTATCCTAAAAATATTATTATTTGTTACTTTTATTGTTATTTGTTATTCTATTTTATTTTTATTTATACAAGATTCACCTAGTTTAACTCCTTTCCTGTATGCGATCATGTACCTAATACTAGTATAATATATATGCTATATGTTTGTACTTTCATCTACATATATATGGATGATTACTAATATTATATACTTAATATCTTATGAATCTCGACTATTATAATACGGGCATTTGCCTAGCTTGGTAGTCGAAATACCATGTAAAACAAACCTGTAATTAACAAAATGAATAAAGAAAATTAAAAAAAAAAAAAACGTCTCTCAGACGTATGGTAAAAATAAGATTATCTTTCTAGGATTAATGTGATCGAAAAGATGGTATTATAATACAAATTATAGCATAACCTTATTACTGCAAATATATATGTTCACATTTATAGTTTTCAAAAACACACTTCGAAAGATTATGGGTGCAAAAGCGACCGATTCAATACATAATTTAATTGCACTTTTAGATATTTAAATTCAAAATCAAAATTCAAGGCACACTTTCACATAAAATATATCGCTTACAATGTATGGGAAAACATTTAAAATAAATGGATGTTTTTATTTATTGTAAACGTGATTAATATAATAAAATGATTTTTCCCTTTCCAAGTTTACTGTTTCGTACGGTTTCTTGCGGATTTTTTTACCTCTATTAAACAGGTTCAAATTTTGTTTCTATTCTATTTTTCATTCACAGAACGAGAGATAATTCAAAACCGAAAATGAAAGTAAAGTTTCAACGGCGTAATAAGTTTCACTGAAATCATAATAATATTGATAACCAATCGTCATTTGTACAAAAAGCGTGGGTATTCGGCCGGCGTGGTCGAGAGGTAAGGCTCTTGACTCGCAACCCGAAGATCGCGGGATCGAATCCCGGCGTGGGCAAATAAATTTTATTTGATTATTTTTTGTTATTTCGCAATTAATTCATTATTAATAATATATTGTATATTTGCGGCACATTCCAGAGTGGAAGATACTATCAGTATCGCCCTGGTGTAAAACCACCATTCAGAATTGAAACTTCGCGTCGCTTGAAATGGCTTTAGCCGTGTTTGGTGATTAGATCTAAATAGCAATTTTCATATTCCTTTTCTCACAACATACCCTAATTGGGGATGCCAAGATTCAATGGCTCCAGAGGGAAGCAGTCCCCTCTTGTGAGGTATTCATATAAAAAAATAAAGTATCGGAAAATCGTAGTGTGCCATTCACACGTGGTAGAAGTGAAACCTTCAAAAAACTAAAGTAGATAAGGGTGGGGAGGCTACGGAGAATCGCACAAAGAGGATAGCTTATCGAGACCCCGGCGCAGGCCAAAAATGTTGGTGAATTACACCAACATTCGCGGCCTGCATACCAATTTAAACTCTGTCCATCACCACCTTTTTCTCAACGCCCCAACCTACTACTATTCCTGTCTAAAACGTAGATAGCCGAGCATGTAGACGCCTCCTATCTGGACTGCCCGGGTTTCACCCTCGCAAGCAAGTTCAGACCTAAAGGAGGTGTCTGTCTCTATAGTCGAGCTGATGTCAACTGTGTGCGACTATTGAGTCTGGAAAACTCCAGATTCGACGTAATGTGGGTACGCGTCAATCTTGCCAGTACGGTAAGATTCTACGCATGTTTATACCGCTCACCGAACTTTAGCGAATCAGACACGTCCTCTTCAAACATTTAAGTGACACTATCGATGACCTCTTGCCCCGCTACCCTACGGCAGAGTTTGTGGTCCTGGGGGACTTCAATGTTCATAACGAACCTTGGTTAAAGCCGAACAGACTCGGCTGGACGACAAGCGGAATCCTTTGCCCTTTGCTACGGATTGGAGGAAATTATTCAGGAGCTTACAAGGGTTCCTGATGTCCAGACTCACCGTTCCAATCTGTTAGACCTATTTTTAACCACTGTGCCACACGGTTGCGGGATTGAAGTCACAGCGCCTTTAGGATCGTCCGACCATTGCCTGGTGACGACATCAATCCCTGCAAACTTCAGACCGCCAAACGAGAGGTTGAAGAGAAAAGTGTGGAATTATAGGTCAACAGATTGGTTCGGTCTGCGGGCACATTTTAATGCTTTCCCGAGTTAACCACGCCAGATTGCTCTCACCGCCAAACAGAGGACAATACAGTAATTCCACTACAACCTGCCCTTCACCTTGTCTGACATATCAAATAAACTATACGATTTGATGGACAACACCTGCATCCGGTTAGGAACATTACTAGAATGACATACAATAATTACTATATGGAAATGACATACCAAATGAGCCTGACTATAATAATTAGAAGAAGACTAATCAAACATACAAATAAACGTACGCCCTAATGTACTTGCATCCAGCATCCAGGCACCACGCTTTCTCTTCCCACAATAACGGACCAAAGTTATGAACCATCACCTACATTCCACATGTCCACGTGCAAGAGACCAACAACCTTATTATTAAGATGACCTAAAATGATGTCAACAAACAACAACTAAACGGAAGTACGTGCCCACTGCACCCGGCCCTACTCAGTACCATGGACTATAAAAAGGGCTACACCAGCTTCTACAAATCAATCGATCTTGTTGATTGAAAGCAAGCAGTCCGCTTGGCTTATTTTGTTCAACCTGATCATTCCTTTTGAAAACTGTATTACTTTTATTGTTTGTAATTTATAATTCTAAATAAAGGATAAATTATCCAAAGTTCTATTTTTTTTAATCAAAGTGAACTCATAAAAGTTAACTGGCGCCCAGTACGTGGGTCAATTTCGAGGAAGCTGTTAAACCTAGCCATTTGCCAGGACTCCCTAAGTATTTTAATACTTCAACGCGAAGGACCACAAAAACAAAACAAATTGTTAACTGAGATGAAGATCGCTGCAACAATACTTATGTAAGTACGTTTTCAAAAGTTCGTCTATCCCATCCATACGATAGATTCCTTCCCTACCTCATAAGTAAAGGTCAGAGATAAAATCCAAGTAAAATACTTTTTAAATTTGTATTTTCAAAAAAAAAAAATTTTTTTTTAAATTAAAATGGCACAGCCAACTGAAAGACCCGCTCCTCAGTATTCGGAGTCAATTCTAGAATATAATGGTTCTCCTCAAGACATAAATTTATTTATTAAATCGGCCAGGGGATACATCGTTAGGAACGGCAATACTCCAAGCAATGTAGAGAGAATAATCTCGAGATTGCGTGGTAAAGCGCTGCACGTAGTCCTAATGAAAGAACATGATAACAACATAGAAACTATCCTAGACACCCTTAAAACAGAATGTGGTGATAACAAATCGGTTACGTTACTACAAACGGAACTTATAAATTTTAATCGCGGTAATAAAGACTTTGGAACCTTGATCCACGAAATGAATCAGATATTATTTTCAATTAAGATTAAAATTTCGGACCAATATGGACCAGCTAGTGCACAAGTCCTTATGGAACCGTATAAAGATACGGCACGCAACACACTTTTAAACTTCCTTCCAACTCATATTAAATGCGCGAATTTAACAAAAAACTACGACACATTATGCGTCGAGGTACGCATGTTGGAAGCACACGGAGAGCTCCACCAACATAGACAACCACATAAACAAGTCCCAAATTTCGCACAAATAAATCAAAGTAGATTCAATTCACCTCAGTTCGGACAAAACAATAATTTTAACCGAACATTTGCCAATCCGCAACAACACCAGAATACGTATAGGCCGAATAACAACCATTTTAATTCGAATAATAATTTTAATAATAATAATAATAATAATTTCAAACCATGGCATAATAATAACAATTTTATGCAAGGTAAACCGGGACAAAACTCTTGGGCCCGTAATAATCACGCAACGCATCACAATAATAACTTTAAGTATCAGGGCAGCGCTCAACGTCGCAATGAGGACGTAAGCATGCGAACAGCGCCTATGCAAAGACCATCCACGGGCCCGGTCATAGACTTGGGTAATGGACGGACGGCACAGGAACTTTTCCATAGCGACCAGGAAGGACAGGATTTTTGGGAGAACAACGAAACCCCCCAAGAAACCTAGTCCATTTAAATCATATAAATAATGGCCTCCCATATGTAGAAGCGCCATTAAATATTAAAATATTAATTGATACAGGTAGCTCTAAGTCTTTTATGAGTAAAAATTTATATGATAGATTATTTTTTGATTGTGAATATATAGATGAAGAATTTTCAGTGCAAACGGCACATACAACGACCACCCATAGAGGAACGGTTGTAACTCCCTTTTGGAAAAAGGTGTTTGGAGAAAATAATAATAAAATGAGATTTTACATTTTTAACTTTTCAAAAAAATATGATGTTTTAATGGGCATAGATATGTTAAAATTAATGAACGCTACATTGATATTGAATAATTGCAAAAATAATTTATTAAGAACGCCAACAAAGCAAGTTCAACTTTTCCATGTAATGGACATAACCGAACTTGATGAGATATTAGAAAAGAATAAAGATTTGTTTTCGGAAGAATTGGTAGCAAATTGTACACCAAATGTGAAGCATACGATTAAATTGTTAAAAGAAGAACCCGTTTATCAGCGCGCATATAGGCTGCCATATGAACAGAGGTTAGAGGTTGAAAAACAAGTTGCTCAACTTCTCAAAGATGGTATAATAAGGCCAAGCGACTCGCCTTGGGCAAGTCCGGTACACATCGTTGAGAAAAAATTAGACCAATCAGGAATTAAAAAATGGAGGATGGTCATTGATTACCGCAAACTCAATGAACAAACACGCAGTGATAAATTCCCCCTCCCAAATATAGACGATATATTCTCACAATTACATGGTAACAAATATTTTTCAACTTTGGACTTAACTTCTGGGTATCACCAAATCGAAATGGCTGAAGAGGATATAGAAAAGACGGCATTTACAATCCCTAACCAACATTACGAGTTCGTGCGAATGCCCTTCGGGTTAAAAAATGCTCCGGCCAGTTTTCAGCGTATGATGAATAACATCTTACGTAAATATTTAGGTAAAATATGTTTAGTATACTTAGATGACGTAATTGTGTATGCCAATGACAAAAAAGAACACCTTAGGCGTCTAGAAATCGTTTTTAATGCCCTACGGGAAGCTAACTTAAAAATAAATATTAATAAATGCGAGTTCGTTAAAGAAGAGATAAAATTTTTAGGTCACATACTTAACGGTGATGGCTTACAACCTGACCCCGCCAAACTTGACGCGATAAGAAAATTCCCTTTACCCAAAACTGTTAAAGACATTAAATCATTTTTGGGACTCATTGGTTATTATCGCAAATTTGCTCCAAATTTAAGCAGAGTGACGAAACCACTCACAGAATGTACTCGTAAAAACGCTAAGATAAATAATCAAGAGGAAAAATTTCTCAACGCCTTTAGATTATGCAAAGAACTGTTGATGAATGCCCCTATATTAAAATATCCCGATTTTAATGACGAATTTACTGTGACTACAGATGCAAGCAATATTGCGCTAGGAGCTGTCTTAAGTCAGAAATCACAACAACTAGAATTTAATTACGATAAATTTATAAAAAATAATAATGTAACTTTACCTAATGTAGGCTTAGAACGTTTAAAATATTTGATCGACCATAATAAGGCAATGATTGATAATTTAATAGTTACTAGAAATAAGCGAGGTCTTATAAATGGTATCGGGTCGGTAATTAAGTTTATAACAGGAAATTTAGATGATAACGATATGGATAAGATAATGCAACAGATGGAAAATAATCAAAATTTGAATAAACAACGAATTTCGTTAACTTCGAGAACATTAGAAGACTATTATACTAAGCTTAAAAACATTTCACATAATCAATTAGTTATTTGGTCCCAAATGAGCCACGACCACTATGAAGACCAAACTGATTTGTTAATAACACATTTAATTTACCAAACGGAAACGATAACCGAATTAATAACTAGAATTACTGAAGCCATTACATTTGCTGCTCATGGGATGTATCACCCTAGCATTATTAAGCCGAAAGTATTCATGGACTCAATATCACAAATAAATGCAGAACAATTATTTTCTGGAGACTTTGATATTATTCAGCGGTTATTACAAGTTAAACTTATAAAATCCAAACAGACCTTGCATTTTATCCTGTCCCTACCAATAGTAGAGAAAACAGTATACATGTATAATGAAATAATTCCTATAATATCCAAAATCGAAACCGAATGCTTCCAACCCCACCTCCTATCCAGACGAATTTTAAGAGACGGAAAACAGATGTATCTTGCAAGCAAATGCCAAATAATCATGGACCAACTCAGCATATGCAACAAGGAGATAAACACAATTGACGATTGCACTACTCTGGTATTAGAAAATCACAGCGAACAAAATTGCAGCCTCCATAAAATAATCTGCCCAGAAGAATACACTCATATCATTGGAGATAATATGATGTATGTTTTTCGCGACAAACCCACACCACTACAAGCACATTGCCCACAACATCAACAGAGTATTGTTATATCTAAATCAGTACTCGTAACAAATGATGAATGCAGTATCCAAGGAAAGACATTCAGCATGGGAAGAACTATCAACAAAGAAACAGTAGTCATTACGTACTCCAGAGAAGAACTAAAAGTATTGCAACTACCAACATTGAATGTAAATGAAATCGAAAAGCCACATCAAGATTTCAGTATTACTACTAATACAACAGGAATTCATGGAAATCTACACCTCACACTAACCAGCTGTTTGGTAATAGCTGCTATCTCCTATATCCTATGGAGAAGATACAAACTCTTCGCAGCACGAAGGAGTTTCCATTTTAGGGGGGGAGAGTTAACCACGCCAGATTGCTCTCACCGCCAAACAGAGGACAATACAGTAATTCCACTACAACCTGCCCTTCACCTTGTCTGACATATCAAATAAACTATACGATTTGATGGACAACACCTGCATCCGGTTAGGAACATTACTAGAATGACATACAATAATTACTATATGGAAATGACATACCAAATGAGCCTGACTATAATAATTAGAAGAAGACTAATCAAACATACAAATAAACGTACGCCCTAATGTACTTGCATCCAGCATCCAGGCACCACGCTTTCTCTTCCCACAATAACGGACCAAAGTTATGAACCATCACCTACATTCCACATGTCCACGTGCAAGAGACCAACAACCTTATTATTAAGATGACCTAAAATGATGTCAACAAACAACAACTAAACGGAAGTACGTGCCCACTGCACCCGGCCCTACTCAGTACCATGGACTATAAAAAGGGCTACACCAGCTTCTACAAATCAATCGATCTTGTTGATTGAAAGCAAGCAGTCCGCTTGGCTTATTTTGTTCAACCTGATCATTCCTTTTGAAAACTGTATTACTTTTATTGTTTGTAATTTATAATTCTAAATAAAGGATAAATTATCCAAAGTTCTATTTTTTTTAATCAAAGTGAACTCATAAAAGTTAACTCCCGTGGTCAGCTGTCTGTTTTCAGACTTCGGATCCCTCAAGATGTGCCCAGGAAATTGGTGAAGTCATCACATCAGCGATGGATGGCTTCATCCAATCTGCTGTTAAGGACACTGGTGTAGGCTCAAAGCCGTGGTCCAGTCGACAGTGCGATGAAAAAACGCGGCTTACCGAGCCTATAACACATCTAGAACATTCGAAGACAGAACAGAGAACAGCTTACAACAAAATGGCAAAGGAAAACCAAGAGAATCAAAAATAGGTCAAAATTCGAGCACGACCAGCAGATCAGCAGAAAGCTGGCTGCATGCCCGCATGGCAGCAGGCAATTCTGGTCGCTTGCGGGCTCAATAGGTCGCAATTTCTGCAAACCCAGTCTGCCACCTCTCACCAAACCTGACGGCTCACTAGCAAACACCGCCACCGAAAAGGCAAACTTATTAGGTAAAATGTTTGCGGATAACTCAATCCTCGATGACCAAGGTGCTGTCGCGACGTCGGTTCCTCACTGCGGTTTTCGTATGAAAAAGCTGAGGATCCGGCATCGGGAAGTACTTAATAAAGCTAGTGGGCCTGACGGAATACATGCCCTGGTACTGCAGAGGTGCGCTGCAGTACCAGCCAATTTTGACGAATCTTTTTTAAATGTCCCTGAAGACTGGCTCTGTGCCCTCTGGTTGGAAAAAAGCGGTTATCCATCCTATTCCAAAGAAAGGTGACCGCTCCAACCCGGCCAACTACCTCCCCATAGTGATCATATCAGTTCTGTCTAAGGTGATGGAACGTGTGATCAACAATAAACTGCTCACATACCTCGAGAAGAACAAAATTATTAACGACCGTCAATACGGATTCCGGCGGAACCGCTCGTGCGGTGATCTTCTCGCGTATGTGACGCATGTTTGGGGGCGGTGCCTAGAACGTTTCGGTGAGACCCAAACGGTTGCACTGGATATTTCCAAGGCCTTTGACCGTGTTGGCACCGAGGGCTTGTCAAAAAACTGCATTCTTACGGACTTCCCTCATCCTTGTGACTTTTTGAGGGAGAGGTCGATTCAGACGGTAGCTGATGGTTTCATCTCTTCCTCACACTCGATAAATGCTGGCGTCCCACAGGGATCGGTTCTGTCTCCGACTTTTTTTTTGTTGCACATCAACGACCTTTTGTCATGTGCACCAATTCACTGTTACGCGGATGACAGTACAGTCCATGATAACTTTTTGTGTGACAAGCCCCCAAAGGGCTCACGAATTCCAACGGCTCGGAGGGCTTTGAAGCAAAGAATGGACGGTTACCTCGAGAGTGTTTTCTCTTGGGGTATAAATAATCTCGTTGAATTTAATGTTTCAAAGACCCAATCTTGTCTGATTACGTCTAAAAATCTAGTATCTTTCAACGGAAGCAATCTTCCGAACAGGCGCTCAATTGATATGCTTGGTGTAACCCTAAGTGACCAGCTGAGGTATGGGGGCTCCATCGAAGCCAGAGTAAGGTTAGCCTACCAAAAACTGGGCGTACTGTACAGGGCCCGCAGATACTTTAATAGTACACAACTGCTAATCCTGTACAAATCACAAGTGCGCCCCACGGTTGAATTTGGCAGCCACCTCTGGTCTGGAGCTCCAAAATACCTGAAAAATACCCTCGACTGTGCAGAAACGGGCGGTCCGTTTAATAGATTCTCCCATCTTAACAGACGGATTGCAATCTTTAGAGCACAGGCGTCGGGTGGGAATGCTATCCTTGTTCTACCGGTATTACAATGGAAGGTGCTCCGAGGAACTAGCATCATTGATCCCTTCGGCACCGGTGCATAGTCGGGAAACACGCCAAACGCGTGGCCAAAATTTGTACACGGTTGACATTTGTTACATGAGAACGGGTCGTTTCTTCGACTCGTTCTTGTGTTAAACAGCTCGGCTGTGGAATGATTTCCTCCTTCCTACAACATGGGTCTCTTCAAGACCAATGGTCATTCCTTCCTCTCCTCAAAAAGACCCTCCACACTGCATCCCAGATGACATAGGCCCTGAGGGAAATCATTTTCCTCGGGGCCTCCTGTGTGGAGTTAATGAAAAAAAAAAAAAAAAAAAAAAAACGCACAAAAAAGAGACCGATTATATTATCTCATTTATGTGTTTGCCTCTTTTTTGTGTTGCTACTTTTCGTTTCATCGAGTTTCGAGGATTGATGAAAATTTTCACACTTCACCTTCAGACTAAGAGGAAGTGTTGTTGAGTGAAGCTATCCGTACCTACATTAGATTTCGAAAAATTCTGCGTTAAGGCTCTGCAATCGGGTGCGAAAAGAAGAAGATGGAGAGATACGAAATTAAGAATGTTAGAGGAGAGCGCTAACATTTACAGCGACAAAATTGCGAAAATGTTTAATAAAACACGACTCGTTTAAAATAGAGCAAAAATCTCGCGGGCATTATCTTAAACAGCATTTAAAGAAACACTGTGATTTTTTTCATACATGTAACTTGTAAAATAACTGAAACAAACGTGTTTATAATAATTTTTGGAGCATACTTTGCGATTTTTTTATCGAGGTAATTTTATATAATTTTCGTTTCGACACGGGCAAAGTCTAGATATTATCTTCAAGAATGAAACTTACCGTGTTTAAGGGAAATATGTGATAAATCGGTAGAAATCCGTGTTGCGGGCCCTAAAGTCCGGGCAACGCCGGTGATTTCAGCAGGGATGTATTCAACAAAGCTCTAATTATAAGAGTATGAAGAGAAATTGATTAGACCAAATTATAGTATTGTACAGTAGGAATCTGTTTACCTTCTTTTAATAATAATTCGGTTGTTCAATCAGTCCTGCGAAGGCGTCACAGCGTTTCATCAAGACAGAGTGTTTATGATAGGCCATGATGATCGGCGATGATGTCCGTGATGAATGACGGAGGCAGTAAAAGCGAATGTCTGCTCCTATTAGACAATACCCTCCCCCTCTCGCCCCTCTCGCCCCACCCTCCACCCTGCTGCGCCAACGCATTTCACTTTCCAGATAATTTATTTTTTTCAAAGTTTTCAAAACAACAACAAAAAAATGTTTTATTTATTTTTAACTTAAACGAGTAAAACCTCAAATTGTAATATTTTAATTAAATGAAGACAATATTAGCGAAATCCAATCAAGGGCGGTGCTCTACCAACTGAGCCAATGTGTCTCTATCCGATTCGAATATCTTCATTTATCTTCATTTTCTTAAGGCATATTTATATTGGCTGCTATCTTTATGTAGTATGATTTTTATGATTTTAACTGTGATATGCAATCATTCTTTATGGTGTATTAATATGGTCGGAATTAAACAAATAAATAATTGCATGATACTAAATGACCCAAACTAAATGCTATCTAGATAGGTTCTTGGATAAATTTATCCATTTTTAATTAAGGTTAAACGTAAGGTACGTTATAATCTACGCATTCACAGATGGCGCCAATTAAAATATTTTAGGTTTTTTATACTTTTTGTATGATATGCTTTAAAATATTAAGGTAAATGAATTGTTTGCGCCGTTCACATTTAATATGAATATAAATAAATAGTTTTGTCCATAAACCAACCCAAATCTTTCAAGAAAGGCTGACAATTACAAAATTAAGTAGCCTTGTACATAGTTCATTAGATAAATCATTTAAATGCCTGGGAATTTTTATAGATATCAAAAAAGCATTTGACAGTATATCACATGACAAACTTATAAGTAAATTAAGAAACATTGGATTAAATGGTTCAGCTCTAGAATGGATAAAAAGCTACCTTTTCAAACGTCCCCAAGTTGTAAAAATTAATGGTGTGCTTAGTTCACCAAAAATGAGTCATTTCGGCATACCTCAAGGTACAGTCCTGGGACCGTTACTGTTTATTATCTATGTTAATGACATATTCATACAAAAACTAAACGGAAAAATAATATCTTATGCTGACGATACTGTCATAATAATTGAAGGTACGAATTGGAATACTGTTAATAATCTAGCTAATATTGATATTAACATATTGAAAAATTGGTTCGATAAAAATCTCCTCTCTCTAAACACTGAAAAAACAAAATTTATCCCATTCTCTATCAATAAATTCAAATTAGAACCAAATTTAAACATCATAATACACCAAAGTAAATGTAATAAAACTAACTGCAATCAAGATTGTGCTATACTTAGTTCAACTCCCAAAATCAAATATCTTGGTGTATATATAGATCAATATTTTAAATGGAAAACACATATTTGTGAACTCGTCAAAAGGATTAGGAAATGTATTTATATATTTATTAGACTTAGAAATATTCTTAGCTTAGAAAACCTAAAAAGAGTGTACTATGCAACTGTTCAATCTATATTGCAATATGGTATTATTGGCTGGGGAGGAACATATGACAATATTTTAAATCCCCTCAAAATTGTCCAAAGGTTGATAATTAAGGTAATCTTAAAAAAACCGTCTAAATTTCCTACTGAAATTCTTTTTTCAATATTCAATGTGCCTATAATAGACAAAATCTATAAAAAATATTCAATTCTTCAAATTTACAAAGAAATACAGTTAAATATCATCAGCAAGATACCAGAAAACTATTAAAATTCCTAAATTTAATACTAAGCACATCTAAAATTCCTATCTTTATCTGGGCATAATCTATTATAACAACCTCCCATTAAAATTAAAAACCATCGAAAATATGCAGGAATTTAAGCCCAAATTAAAAAAATACCTGAAACTACTATAAAAGTCCCAAATATGTTTACTTTGTATCTTAAAGTCTGCTATTTTATAAATCATTTATTCCTTCTTTTTTCTTTCATTTCTTAGTTTCTAAATCTCTGAGTCTACTATTGTATAAATCTTGCGTTCTTTCTTACGTATCTTTTACTTACTTATTACAATAATTTTTGTTACTAACTTACATGATTCTTCCATTTATAATGATTTTTTAATTTATATTATGATTTTTTTAAACTCTTCAGGATTTTTATTTTTAAATTATACAAGATTTTTTAACCTTCTTATTATTTACAATAGCCGTTATTACTAACTTACACGATCATTAATTTACTAATTGAGCTAGAACTCCCTCACCAAACACAAGAGCATTGTCTCTTTATGGTGAGGAAAGGCAATTTATTTTTATTTTTTGTTAACCTTATGTAACTATGTAACTGTTGTAACTTCATATGTATTTTTAATAAACATTGCCAGTAAGAAAAAAAAAAAAAAAAAAAAAAAACAATATTGGATTGAGTCACCGTATCTCTGACGCTTCGCCATATGGAAACCGTCTGTGAACGTGAAGATTTGTGTCAAAGCTACTATATACTAGAATTAAAGCAAGTAGCTAATTGTGTCAAAAGATGGCTCCATTTACACTTAACACCTAGCGTGAGGAACGTCGGCTGGCAGGCGTAAGTTCTCTCGGATTTGCATTTTCATGAATCTCAAATCAACTGGGCGAAGCCGAACTAAAAGCCGCACGCAGGGCCTATCAGCAAAACCCCTCGGAGCGGGTTTTCAAGTGCTAGTGACCAGCTCAGGTATGGGGATACATCGAAGCTCGTAAAGAGTAAAGTTAGCCTCCCAAAAACTGGGCGTACTGTATAGGGCCCGCAGATACTTTAATAGTACTCAACTGCTAACCCTGTACAAATCACAAGTGCGCCCCACGGTTGAATTTGGCAGTCACCTCTGGTCTGGAGCTCCAAAATACCTGAAAAATACCCTCGACTCTGTGCAGAAACGGGCGGTCCGTTTGATAGATTCTCCCATCGATTGCAATCTTTAGAGCACAGGCGTCGGGTGGGGATGCTATCCTTGTTCTACCGGTATTACAATGGAAGATGCTCCGAGGAACTAGCATCATTAATCCCTTCGGCACCGGTGCATAGTCGGAAAACACGCCAAACGCGTGCCCAACATTTGTACACAGTTGACATTTGTCACATGAGAACAGGTCGTTTCTTCGACTCGTTCTTGTGTTCATCAGCTCGGCTGTGGAATGATTTGCCGGCCTCTGTGTTTCCTCCTTCCTACAACATGGGTCTCTTCAAGACCAATGTTCATTCCTTCCTCTCCTCAAAAAGACCCTCCACACAGCATCCCAGATGACATAGGCCCTGAGGGAAATTATTTTCCTCAGGGCCTCCTGTGTGGAGTTAATGTAAAAAAAAAAGTTTTTGAAATCGTTAGATTGATAAAATCGATAGAATAATTATAAAAGGTAATTAAAAAAAGTCAAGAGCATAGTCTCTTAATTTGCAAAATTGATTAATGGAGTCGTGACTGATAGCATCTCAAATTACTTTTTAGATTTATTCGCGCAGATTTCTATATTATTTAAATAATGCTGGGCTTTCAAAAATTTGCATATCTTCTACCAGTTCTGCCACAACAACGCGGGGAAACCATTAAATCTGAATACTCAATGTTACTACGTACATTATCAAGAGTAATTTACAACAGTCCGTTGAATTTATTATTTAAATTGATCACTTTCTTCGATATTTAAATTATTTCACGATTTTGCCGACGCTATTGGAATAAGCGAACAGATTTACATAGAGAAAACGCAGCAATAATTGAATGAAAATCTATGAATATGTAACGACAAAGAAAAGTTCAGCAACGATTTAGGAATTTAGTAATTTTGATAGAATTGGATTTATTCGGATATCTCTTAAGTCAGTGATTGTATAATTGACGTAACAACATAAATAATTGGCTTTCAGTTGCTGGTTGAATGATCTTAATGGTTCCGTGACCGCAATAATAATTGTTAAATTGCATTCCTTTTGGCTTAGATGAAATATTACGAGAAAAACATTTATACTGTTTATTGAAGAAATTCAGCGCATTAGATTATAAAGAAGGTTTTATTTTTGAAGTGAAAACTTCTTTAGCACCGTTGTGATTTGAAACTCAATAAAAAAGAAGCGAGCGACATTAAAAAGAGACACATATTTACATCTGTAGGATTTAACACGCTAAAGAATGAGATAACTATAAAATATTTAATTATTTTACGGGTACTCGGTCACAATATAATACGATAAATCCACTGTCCCACGCAAGTCACCTTTAATCTAGTGGTATAAAGCACCTGGCGAACCTTAACGGCCAGATATTCAGCAGACTAAGGATCGAATCCTATGAAATCCAAACAAAAAAAGTAAAATCAGTATCCAATTTTCAAACCACTCCAAAATTAACAGGCAAAATAAAACGACATCTAGCGACTCCGATGAAGAAAACAAACATATTAATATAATGAACAAATGTAAAGGAAAAGGTGCATTGGAATTCGACCTCAAAAATATGGAAAAAATTATCCTTCACATTTATAAAAAGAGTGCTTCGTAATCTCCCCAATCTACTTCTATTTTCTGAAGGTTTCACTTTTACATCGTATGAATTGCGCACTCCAATTTTTTAAAATTCAAAGTAGGTACTTAAATCAAATTTAATAAAGCTACTATTAAGCTCTACAAACATTTTAGTTAAAAATTATTGTGATAATTGTTTCGGCGTCCATTACCGAACTGTGGCTATGCCACATTGAGGCATCATCGAGTCGGTTCAGATATATATATGACTAGCTTTTATAGGAGAATAAAACTATTTTCTTTGATGAGGTTATATTTGGATAGCTAAATTGTTTATTTGACGAGCTAAACGTTTCTTTGATTATTTATCAAGGTGAAAATATCCTGCGACCACCAAAGTAGACGGAAAATGTTGTTTGTGTAGTGATGGAGGACTTAGCTAGCCGAGGAATCGGACACGCGACTCCTGGGTGGGACCCAAATGCGAAGCCAACTCAGCCACTGATGAACGATATATTTTATTATATTTTAAATAGAAGTAGATAAAAGAAAGACTTATATAAACTAATGAGCATATCGTGGAAGAATGTTCACATTTTTTTTCAGGTTCTCCATGAAACAGTTATACACCAAATTATTACGGAGAAGATTACAAAATATAAGAGAAAAAAAAGGCCAGGGGGGCAGTTTCACTATGTTGAGATATAAAATATAGTTACTGAACTCTCTATAGGTAACATTGAAGATGTCAATGCTCAATGCAGAATCGTTAAGCAGTTGAATTGCTCTATTTAATGGGGCATTCTGAAAGGAAGAAGTTCTCGCTTTCGGAGCATAAAAAAATGTGTCTGATCTCTCACGAGTACACACGTTTTTTCATCTGAAATATATCGTGGAAGAATGTAGGAATATCTGCGCTGAACTATGTGACTCCTGCAATCGGCTAGCTGAATACCCTCTGCATCCCATTGTCACCTCAAATTTGTTTAATTTACATTTTTATTTGGAAGAAGAAGAACCAAGTTTCAGCAACATCTCTACAACATTTTATTCCACAGTTTGGCGAAGACTGATTGCCTTTTGCTAATACGATGAGATCTTGAAGGTAGTTATGGACTCGCCAATTCGTATTAAGTCTGAAGTATATTCCATCAGTATCTACGGTGATGGGCTCTCAGCACGCCAAGACACTGGATGGACGGCACACCCTGTCGTTATGCAGGAACTGTGGCACTTATTGGCTCGATATCTCCATGGGACGGGCTCAATCAATAGCACCTTTATCGCATTCTACATAATTCCATGGTATTTTCATTAATTTGAATATGATAAGAGATTGAAATTGTACGTGTTTGGGCTTGTCCATTGGAACGTAGTTCACATTGAAAAAAATGCAAAAACACACCAAGGTTTTTTTAAGGTTAAAACTGAAATGGATGGATGGATGAATGGATGAAAAGCAAATCAATACAGAGGCCTCTAAATTAATAAACCTTAAATCTGCCGACCAGAGGACAAAACATGCATAGATTGCATAGCCTCAGAAATTAGTTACTAGTATTATTTTTAATTTATTATAGATTTTTTAAAATAATTTAAGTTAAAAAATGTTAGAAGGCAATCAGGGCCCATATAATTAATAAACAGATAAATGAGTTTATTTATTGTTCTGTTATACGTGTTGGAATTATATTGTATTAAAATTGAAATTAAAACACTTTTTAACTTATATCCACTTATTGACTTATTGCCAGCCTGAAGATGTCCATAATAGGATGAAACCGGTACTGGTAAAATAAATAAGTGGAAATAAGTTAAAAAGTGTTTTAATTTCAATTTTAAACAGATAAATACTGTATTTTTTTTACATTAGCTCCACACAGTAGGCCCTGAGGAAAATAATTTCTCTCGTGACCTATCTCATCTTAGGGGATGCTGTGTGTAAGGTTTTTTTAAAGAAAGGAAGAAGAGAAAGTTCTGGAAGGAAATAGGTATGAGGGGTGGGTAGAAATCTGTGTGTCCAGTAGTGACGGAAGAATGAATCCATCCCGTCAACTGCGGTGCAAGGCGATGGGTCGAGGGATACTGGTTGTATAGGTCAAAAAACCTCCCCAAGAGTCTCTCTTGATCCGGCCCTACACGCAACATGTGGGTAGACACATCGACCACCAAGACCGTGACAAGCCTCACTCCATAAACCCGGGCAGACCTGCTAAGTCACCAACCAATCGTTGCGAACCACTTGGGGCGACCTAAGGCAGTTAGTTATCCAATAAATAGTTCCCGTGCGGCGGTACTATTTATTGGATAACGAACCTGTAATGAACCTATAACGAATCTATAACGAACCTGGGCACCCCTGCTAAGTCACCAAACATATACAAAGCATTTTTATTGTCAATTTATTTAAATGCTTATCATGACTGATATGTAATTACGTCAGCATTTTCCAAATAAAAGATTCAAATTATTTTTGCTTTGTATCGAAGTCTATTATTCTTGTACCAAAAGGTATCTATCTAGTAGACGTGGGCAAAATTGAATGACTGAATTGAATGAATAAATTCAATCTTGTGACACACTCGATCTGATTCTCAATTTCAAAAGGAATTGAGTCTTCATTCCTCATCTTTGGCCTTGCATCCTACGATTTTTAACGGCACCATTAATTTTTTTCCATTTATTTTAATGTTAAATTATTTCAATGAATGATGTGTACCTACCGTAAACGATTTAAATATTATAATGATTCGTAAATATTTAAATATTAATCTATGGGCGGCGCGCCCATAGAATAATATTTAAATAATAGTGCAAAACACGTAAAGTATCCCTTTCCCGCGCGCCATTCGTAAAATACCCGTAGGTATCAACTTCATCGTGGTCAGCCCAAGCGAAATACGAAAGCGAATCGGCCGAGTCACTAGTTTCGAATCTGTCTCTTTCACAACGCAGGAATTAATAGGTACATTGCTTCTATTCAGTATATGATCCAGTCATAGTCCCGCCGCGCCGATCGAACCCGTCCCGCGTAAATAGTCTGGTTTATAGTCTGTCGCTAACAAGTTTGTCCGGGGCGCGAAGTCTTTTTCACTAGTTCAGGAATTAAATCTCAATTCAGTTGTGACGTCATCGTCTCTGTGATCGCGTCAATCTCAGATCCCAACACCCAACAGGACCAAACCCAGGTCCTGCTAGGTCCGCAGCTCGCGAGTAATCAACTCACTGCCAGGCAAGAGGCAAGACACTAGTCAAAAGTAACTAATTCATTCCTCAATGCTCGCCGCGAAACTGACCGTGCGGGTTCACTCATTCCTCTCCGTTGGCCAAGCCGTCAATTTCATTACATAGTTGATTGAAAACTTCCGACAAAGCTATTGGAATACAAATACCTACCTAATTTGAGACGCCGAACTTCGGCAATCGGCTGTGGTCAGCTGTCATAAAATAATGCTTAATAATAATGATAAAATGTTTGTTTATATTAGATCACGTGAAATGGAATAATTTTAATTTAATAAATAAAATAAAATTGGTAAAACTTTAGGGGTGAAACAAAACACTGTTTAATTTTAAGATTTTATTGATATTCTAATGTAAATACATTTTTCTTGTCAATTTTTTTTTTGTTTTAACAAATGTAGTATTTTAATATTGCATTAACCCCGTAGCACAATTTTTCAGAACGACATAATTCGTAATATTAATTTGAAGTGAAATAGGCAATTTTCGTTATTTGTTTTTAGGGTGTCATGCCGTGTTGCGCTACCTCCTTATTTAGCCAAGGTATCTGAAATAGGCATATTCACCCTAGGAACAGTGCTTTGCGTAGTGAAAACTTCTTTAGCACCGTTGTGTTTTGAAACTCGATGAAACGAAAAATAACGACATTAAAAAGAGGCAATTTGGGAGGCGGGAATGGGTACCGCCGCCCCGGGAACCTTTATTGGATAACCAACACCTCTGCCATAGGTCACTCCAAGTGGTTCGCCACGTTTGGTGATTTAGCAGGGGTGCCCGGGTTCATGGGGTGTGGTTTGTCTAGGTCTTGGAGGTGGATAACCAGGACACACTAAACCCCAGATACCTACCCACCCCTTAAACCCTTTTCCTTCCCATAACTCTCCTCTCCTTCCTTTCCTTAAAAAAAACCCTCCACACAGCACCCCCAAAGATGACATAGGTCCTGAGGGAATTTATTTTCCGTAGGGCCTCCTGTGTGGAGCTCATGTAAAAAAAAGGCAAACACCTACATTTATAGGATTTAGTCTAATCGGTCTCCTCTTTGTGCGGTGCTTCGTAGCCTATCGGTCTCCTCTTAGTGCGGTGCTTCGTAACCTCTCCATGTCTTCTTTGTTTTCTGAATTGGAGAGTACATAATTTTTTTTTTTTTTTTTTGGAATTAATTGAATAAGGAATGAATAGAAGGAATCAATTCAAAAGGCCAGGAGAATCAGACTGAATCGATTCACTTCTGGGAATAAATCTGCCCATGTCTACTATCTAGTACACCACCACAATTATTTAAAAACATGATGAATCACAAAGGTACGAATAATTGATTAACACGAAGACTGACGTTAATGACTTAAGTCTTTTAATTTTCTTGACACTAATTTGAAAATGCACGCATTGTGACCGACCGCTCACAAATTGAAAAAGGTAGGTATGGTTGTCAAATTACACCGCAGGTACTAAATTGATAAGTGGAGAATTAATAGGTGTTAGGTGTTAGGTGTTACTATCATTTACTTAGTTTAGATTAAATGGCCTAGCTTAGCTCTAAAAGGCATGTCATTATTGGCACTAAAGGCACGACAGTCGTGTTTTAGTACCAATGAAGCAGTTGTTATCTGTTGTTTTAGTTACCTAGGTCTTGAAAGCAGATCATTGGATAAATAGATCTCTAAAGCAGCGTTTCGTAACCTTTTTCACCCACGGACCCCTAGGAAAATAAGCACAATTTTCAACGACCCCCATAATTAATAAAAAAACGGTTAATTAATGTGAAAGTTGGTGTTGCCTTTTTGAAACTAAAAAGTGGTATTCGGGTTGATTGATGTTAATACTAAGTTGTAATCTGAAATCGGATTCCACTTGTAATCTGTTTCTGTATTTGTTTTTTGGAGAGCAGAGGTTCTTTTCACAGAAGTATGTGGTTGAGAAAAGCAGTAAATGTTTCACCCAAAAACTTGATAAAGAGGATTCTTTGAAATTACGTTTCAAAGCTGAATCACAAGATATTTCTATTAATTAGTTTTCCTGAGCAGTTTTCAAGCAAGTAAAATCGTTAACATCTTTGTTGAAAGGCCTAATATCGAATATTTATTTTTGTCGGGTAGGTACTGGAAAATAATCCCGAAACGAAGAACTTAAAGCGCAAAGGTGTTCAATCATTTCGTCCTATACTTATGTTGGCAACATTGCTCCACCAGAGGATTCCAAAAACGCTGACAGTGTAGGAAAGTGATTATAGTTTTTTTTTCTCAATTGTATCATTCGTCCAAAGGTCAAGCTGTTTTAGCATCGTTTCAATTTTTTCTTCAATTTGGACACTTATTTATTATTGTTAAATGGTCCAGAGAAGAGACTGCGGACCCCCATACATGTATTCACGGACCCCCAGGAGTCCGCGGACCACAGGTTAAGAAACACTGCTCTAAAGTAAAGCTCATAGGCAAGAAAGGGTATGTCCCCAAAATAATTTTCCGGAGATAATGGCATTTCAATAATTCTTAGTTGTTTTTAAATGATTTCTAAATTAATAGATTATTCATTTACCACGTTTATTGTTAAAAAAACGATATTTTTCGTTAGTAATGCTTACTTCGTCAGAAGAATAATAGACATAGACTTAAAGGTGTCAATGGAGAGTTGGGATTGGAGAAGGGGAAGGGGGGTAATAGGACATAATTTACAAAGGAATAAGTTTAATAATGAGTCATTTAAAAATGTTTTTTATTATTATTTATTATACTTAAATTCATATTTACGCTCTATCTAATTTCTATGTTCATTTAAAGTAAAATCATTGATTACCTACCTCCAATAAACATAACTATCAGGAGTATCGAGTATCTCATAACATTTTTATATTTATGCCTACTGTGTGTATATATGTATACTATGTACTGCATGTATGTACATTTGAAAGGTAGATAATGGACTAACTTTGACAAGCGATTATTTTGAGTTACTGACATTATTTGGAGTAAAGAATGCAAATGAAATATGAAATTTTGATTTTTTTAAACAAAAGCATATTGGATACGTTTTTAGATTTTCACGGCCAAAAGTATTTTCGTTATTTGGTTTCGGGTGTTATGCCGTGTTGCGCTGCCTCCTTTAGCCATCGTTTCGGACAGCGTTGGATATCTACCGGACATTTCGACATCTACCGGATCTGCCCTGATGATGGACACTGCAACGCTGTCCGAAACGATGGCTAAAGAATTAGGTAGCGCAACAAGGCATAACACCCCAAAAACAAATAACAAAAAAAGAAGAAAAAAAAGCATATTCTATTAAACAGATATTGGATAATTACGGTCGGGGTGAGGAGGTACTCGGCTAGCTAGGCGGTTACTCGGCCGAGTAATGTCATGTGGAATAAAAAAAATTGTTGGGTTTTGAAGAAAAATAAAATAAAATAAAGAAGTCACCGGAAAATTTATTTACAGCTTTTTTATATACGATTTATTTACCAAAAATTATTTACAGTTTTTACTCCAAATAATGTCAACAATCACTGGTCAAAGTAAGTCAAGTGATTCACTTAACACCGTGTTCATAACAATTAACTATTAACGATTATAATAGCGATTTTTAATTATTATTTTTTTATATTTCCGTCGCTATAGTAAAACAATTTACGAATTATATCCAAGACAATAAAATGCGTGTCTGTGGCCGATTAGCAAGGTAATAGATAATATTGTGTTTCTTAATTGTTACGAATAGCCTAAGGAAATAGAACTGTATGATTGATATGACGTGACATTTTATTGATCCGCTATTGCAAAACAACACCCTAGTCATTTATGGCCATCTGCATAACATCAGTACATCAGTAGGTACCTATCAAAGTATAACCACTCCAATCTTCTTTATACAGACAGGGTGTTAAGGAACATGCTTGACTTACTTTAAACAGTGATTCCTGACATTGTATGGAGTAAAACATTAAAAGTAATTTTGGTGTACGGTGACTTTTTGTGATTTTTTTTTTCATTTTTTTGGTTCTTCAAATCCAAACAAAAAAGATTCTTCCACATTTCATCACTAATCACTCCGCCGAGTAACTGGCCAACCCCTCACCCCGACGCTACCTGTGCACTCCGACCCTACCCTACATATCTAAAACGCCGCCGGAGGCTATAATTTCAATTCAACCCTAATAATTTTTGTTTGCTCAAAACTCACGTTTTAATCATTTCCGGCGAATTCGTAACTATAATAACTTTTTTATTCTAACAGAACAATGGGGATGTAAGTTCTTTATATTTAAGATTAATAAAAACAGTAGTAGGTAATAATAAGATTAATAAAAACATTAATATATTTTACGTACAACGATTTTTAAACTTTATAACCCGTATTTCAACTATAAAGTTAGCGGTAAGCACCAGATTTTATTTTTCTGTATGATGAATTAATAATTTCGGGAGTGAGATATGGAGACATATTTTAACTGACAGTAACACTTTCTTCAGAATTAATTAAAATGAACGCGGCGGAAAGATCGAATCTTCAGGCCTGCTAGGGTGAATTCAACCGTACGTTCGTCCAATACGCCGTGCCGCGGGCGTATACTTGTTTACATTAACGGAGTGTAAGTGAAGAAAGAATGTAATTAAAAACGTCATTCTTTCTTTACTTCACGTCTTTAAGACTCCCACATTATTTGTCCTTTTCTTATTTTCTTCGATGGGGCAAATTAGACAGTAGGTCCGTCCTATACACGGGTCGCGAGTCGCAATTTGTATACACGGCTTCTTTACTTACGTGTTAAGATTCTGAATGTATGTTAAGGAATATTGTCGTCTTAAAATAATAGTCAAGAACGTCCCTTAACATCCTGCATATAAAAATGTTAGTTTCTTTGTTTGTCCCGTATGCGTACCTTTACCATTAATCCGATTGCGAAGAAACTTCGGTGAGGTGTTGTGCGCATGCCCGCGAAAGTTTCTATATATATAATGGTGAGCTCTGGCGTTTTCTGTTTATAAATTTATATAAAAAATAAATATTTGGTGGCGCGGGGGTTGCTTGAAAAATGTGTGAAGAAAAACTTTTAATTAAATAGTGGAAATTATGCTTGATTGGGAAATCGGGTAGAGACCTAGTTTCACACCTTGGTACTGGAACAGTACCTACTCCAGGGACACTTGACCTACGAGTGTGTGTTGTATTGCGTAGTACCTATTTACGCAGGTAAACTACAACAGATTAAAATGACAAGCGGTAGGTACTCCGGAAAAGCTCAACTATCAGATAAAGTTTGATTAAGGGCAATGTCACGGGTAAACTAACAGTTTATTGCGCTTTAGAGTGCTTTGGCCGATAGTAACTATATGGAATTGTGTCAAATGAACAATCCAGGAACTAATTAGAATAATAATATCGTCCTGATAACGGTCTAATCGGGTGAGAATGGATATATCGGACGTTTTTCCAATAACCTAGATTGATATTTGATTCATCAGTGAAACCTTCAATCAACATAAATGCAAAGCCAAAATTATTTGAGAAGGTTGGTTGCAAATTTCGCGCTGTTGATATGCAAAGTTCTGCATCAGAGAAACCCGGATAAGTGCAAAGATCCAATTACGTTGAAAAATAGAGCTTTTAAAAAATAAATCATAGTAGAGTTATCATTTAAATTTTTCTCAAGAATATTCCTACAATATTAACTTATTCCAGAAGGTACGCAACGGTAGTACAATAATTCAGAGTAAAACCAAATAAAAATAGAAAAGTTGTGAAATAATATATGTACATATATTTCTATTTTTTTATTTATTATTAAGAAAAAGTTATACAATATGAAAGGAAAAAAAATATATATTACGGAAAAAAGAAAAGTCCCAATAAACTACTTTTAAGTACATACGTTTTAAGATTTTCACGGCCAAAAGTATTTTCGTTGTTTGTTTTTGGGGTGTTATGCCGTGTTGCGCTACCTCCTTCTTTAGCTAACGTTTCGGACAGCGTTGCAGTGTCCATCATCAGGGCAAAACCGATTTTTCAACATAATATTTGTTTTTACATTATTTGTACATTTTTTAATGTCGGTAGGTAACATATTTAAGCAATTAGGTATCGTGTAGTCCAGCGTTCTTTGTCAATATTTGTTTAAATGCTTAGGTACGATTAGTCCTTCATTTAACGTAAAACGAGTATTGTAAGTGTGGTCCAGTCTATGTATGTATACAGGGCTATTCATATGCTGACATATAATTTTATATTAAAGAATTGCTCCTACTGAGAGAATTGTGAGATTCTGGTAAAAGTACGGAACATTATGCCTTTGTTCGAATAACCTTTTATGAGCTAATAATTTAATTGATGAATTTTGAACTGATTGAATATGATTTACATTTGTTTTACAGGAAATCTCCAAGCTGTAATTCCGTACCTTAAGTGAAATATCACAAAACTGCGCTATATAAATACTACGTTTATTATTATTATGATAGATTCAGCTAATAATAAATAAATTATTCGAAGTTTGCATACTGGAACACAGAATTAAAGTTTATATAATCTACTAACAATAGATCTCAGTCGTTCGCAGACTTTATTTATTTGTAAATCCCATTTGATAAAGCCATCAATAATAACACCTAAATAAACATATTCTTTAACCAGTTCAATATTTTCACATGTAGGTACACCAATTAATTAGAAATTATGCAAACAATAGTTTATAGAGGACATTAGACCGTCGCCCGTCACCAGAAAGACATCAGGGGGAGACTCCATCCAGGCAGTGATGATGATAGGGTTATTGGATTGGCGCAGTCTGCTTCATAAGCTTACCGAGTGTCCTCTTTCAGAGAAGTGCTCTGAAAGAGTGCGCTCTCACCCAAAAAGTAAGCACGCTCCGGAGGTCTCCGGCAAAATGCAGAACTCACCCATCTCTAGTTTGTGCTGTAAAAGTGAAAACACCCAGACAGTATATCTTTTTTCTTTCTCTCCGTAATATCCTCGATTTTCTTTAGGTGTGTGATAAAATGTCCCAAGTATTTTACGCCACCTGAAGATCTGAGGGAGGACTGGAGAAAACGGTCTGGAATGCACGGATGGACAACATTTGAGAAGGAGGCCAAATTCCACCATTTTTTAAATTTTTTTATTTGCTCGCCAACAGAATATATCACAATATAATCATAACATTACATTAATAAATCAAATTACAACTAGGTACATAAAAAAGAGGATTAAAATCAAATATTAGTAAATACATACATACACATTTACATATATATGTACACACATATATGTATATGTACATTATGTATACGTGTGCACACTCTACACAAATATATGCATACATGTACATACACACACGCACACATACACATTTATACACATATTATAGAGCCAATGCATAAGAACGTGAATGATTCAATAATTACAAAGCAACTCAATTTGGGAGGAGGGAATGGGTACCGCCGCCCCGGGAACCTTTATTGGATAACCAACACCTTTGCCATAGGTCACCCCAAGTGGTTCGCTACGTTTGGTGATTTAGAAGGGGTGCCTAGGTTCATGGGGTGAGATTTGTCTAGGTCTTGGAGGCGGATGACTAGTACACACTGAACCCCAGATTCCTACTAGACTTGTTGAAAAAGTATCGATATGTCGATATTTTTAATTCAATATATCGATATTTTTAGCCGATATATTTTGATCCGATATATCGATACAAAATATCCAATATCGAAAATTGCATCAAAAACGATATTTTTTTAAATTTATGTATTTAAAGTCACTAGAATCCAAAACCGTATAGGAACGAACGGAAAAAAGTAACTGTATTGAGTCATGACATCTGGCGGTTGAAATTTTAAATATTAATAGCTTACAAATCTATTGTCTTTGCATTAGTATTGTGATCACCAATACTATCTTATGTGGTAGGTACATACATAGAAATGGATGCTATTTTTCGCCTTTTTTTCGAAGCCACTCCTGTGTGTTGGTTCCCAATTGTCTATGATTATTGAATATACCTTGTTCCAAACACAAAGTCCTTTTTGACAGATTAATACGCCAATAGAATGTTACTGAGACGCGTACAAACTTTGTATGCGTCTCAGTTTACATATAAGTTAGAAGACAGCTTTTTATTTTTTGATATTTTTGTAATTATTACGTAATAAAAATGAATAGTGATAAAAATACCTTCATTTTTATTGAGATTTTTGTACATTAAAAAAAGCAAATTGAGTACAAAAATTACTATAGATAATATTGAGCTGAATACACTATTATTTTAAAAACGCAAAATCTCTTGAAAATTTGACCGATATAACGATATTTTTTCCTCAATATATCGACGTCGATATTGATATTTTAATAAATATCGATACATCGATATATTGATATTTTTTTCACTTTCGACATCCCTAATTCCTACCCACCCACCCCTTAAACCCTTTTCCTTCCCAGAACTCTCCTCTCCTTCCCTTCCTTAAAAAACCCTCCACACAGCATCCCCAAAGATGACATAGGCCTTGAGGGAAATTATTTTCCTCGGGACCTCCTGTGTGGAGCTCATAATAAAACTCATTGAAAAAAAAAACAGCTCTAAGTGAAGTGGTCGTCAGGTATATGCAAGAATAAGTTCCTTCTGAAGGTACCTAGTGATTGAATTCGAAAACCCTGCAATATAGTGCCGAAATGATGATGGTGATGATGGCGATGACTCGTTTCGAGTACCTACGCGGCAATTTCGGATAATTAGTCTAACAATGCTTATAGGCGCAATTTGTTTAATTAACACGACAAATACCTACATGTTGCGATAAGATCTATGGAATTGCCGCTATAGATTTAGCAGGTATTAAACTCGCTTATCCGTTATCACAATATAAATTATTATTATCAACGTCCTTATTTACAGAGACATGTTACCAAAATCAGTCATTGATACGGTCGACGGAAAGCAAGAGGTGGAACTCGGTATGCTTAGAAAGGCCTTTTTACAATACATATATTGATAGCACTAATTAATGGATAATTAGTTATCTACGGATACAAATACGATTATTGTGATATTATGACTAAGCCTCACTATCTATCCTGAGAGGTATTTACGCCCGTCCTGTTTTCCTGTTGTTGCACAAGGGGAGGACAGATGGCTGTCAGAATCATCTGAAGTGTTTAGAACCATAACTTTACCAAGCCAAATGTTAGATTCTAATCACAACAATAGGTACAATATTTTCCAATAAGAGCCCGTTCACATTTCCGTTTTAAAAACGGAGGCGGGTCTCATTTTTAAAACGGAATTCCTAGCCGCTGTAGTGGCTCTATGGAGCTGTTCACACTTGGCGGTTCCGGCTTGAAAACGGATCCGTTATTTTTTGCCGGAGAGATCGCCTACGCAGAGCGTCTGTTTTGAAGCCAGAACGGAACGCACTGGCTCATACATTTCATTTCAATGGAGCTGTTCACACTACACGGAGAACGGATCCGTTTTGACCCCGCCACACCCCGCTTCCCCACCGCCCGCACCCAGACGCAAGGGCAGGCAAATTACGCGGTTTGTGTTTTTTGAGGCGCGCGTTTGGCGTTTATAATATTATTATATAATATTTATTGAAGTAATAATTACAATAATGGATAAGGAAATAAATCCCGAAAATTTAATCTTACTGGTCGAAGAAACATGGGATAAAACGATAGAAGGATATAAAAATAATTCATTAAAATTACGAGTACCAAAATATTCTGTTCACTTTTTTCATTCTTTTTAATAAGTACCACATGACAACAAGAGCTTCATCGTCGTCCATTGCGCACGACCGTCTACTGAAGAATGACCAAATAAAATGTTTTGGTCGTTGTTTTCGTAGAGTAGGATCCGTTTTTAAAACGGATCCGTTTTGAAAACGTCTCTTACTCTACGAAAATCCTACTCTACGAAAACAACGACCAAAACATTTTATTTGCTCATTCTTCAGTAGACGGTCGTGCGCAATGGAGGACGACGAAGCTCTTGTTGTAATGTGGTACTTATTAAAAAGAAGGAAAAAAGTGAAAAAAAAAATTTTGCGTACACCCAATTATAGCTGAAAGATTTTCTGTAGGAACTTTCCAAGTGTTGATTGGTGAGTTGAGATGTGATGAACTAAAGTTCTTTAATTATTTTACAATGTCTATCACTTCCTTTAACTATCTACTGGAACGAGTTTCAGAGAGCTTAACGTATCAGAATACAAAATTGAGAGTGCATTTATCCAGAAGAAAGGCTGTCGATATTTATAAAACGGATCCGTTCTTCTTGTAGCGTGAACAGCTCCATTGAAATGTATGAGCCAACGCGTTCCGTTCCGACTTCAAAACGGACTCTCTGCGTAGGCGATTTCTCCGGCAAAACATAACGTGTGAACAGCTTCATAGAGCCACTACAGCGGCTAGGGCTTACGTTTTAAAAACGGGACCCGCCTCTGTTTTTAAGTGTGAACGGGCTCTAAGACATTTCATTCACCGGATTCATGGGGTGAGGTTTGTCTTGGTATTGGCGGCCAATGCGTTTGAACACCTACTGCGTGACGGGCCGGATCGGGAAAGATTGGTTGAGGGAGACATAGAGAGGAAGACACAGATTCATACAAAATTTGAGAGGAGGGAATGGGTACCGCCGCCCGGGGAACCTTTATTTATTGGATAACCAACACCTCTTCCATAGGTCACCCCAAGTGGTTCGCTACGTTTGGTGATTTAGCAGGGGTGCCCGGGTTCATGGGGTGAGATTTATCTAGGTCTTGGAGGCAGATGATCAGGACACATTAAACCCCAGATTCTGACCCACCCCGTGAACCCTTTTCCTTACCAGAACTCTCCCCTCCTTCCTTTCTTTAAAATAACCCCTCCACACAGCATCCCCAAAGATGACATAGGCCCTGAGGGATATTATTTTCCTCAAGGCCTCCTGTGTGGAGCTCATGTAAAAAATTTTTATCCAAACCTCATACCTTTTTACATTCCAGAGCTGCAAAGCTGCACCCACAAAGATGACATGGGACCTGAAGAGCATTATTTTCTTCAAGGGTTGGATTTGTACGTCCATCACTCCTTTTATTTTTTTAATTTTCCTTAATATTTTTCCTCAGGGCCTCCTGTGTGGAGCTAATGTAAAAAAATATATAATTCTTACTCATTTAAATACTTATCATGATGTTCTAATTTCTAAAGTATTTCTCCAAATTTATTATTTTAAATTATAACCATTAGTCTACCTAATTATCTATCGGTTTTTTCCATTACTTGAGTGTTTATATTAATGTATTTTATGGCCGTCTGTGTTTGTTATATTGGTATCATGTTGTCTCCTTCTATATTTTGTTATATATAAGCACACATTATGTACTTCTCGTTTAGTATTAATTTGTACCCTGAAGATGCTTAAGTAAAGCGAAACTGGTCGGTTCATAAATTAATAAATTTCGTGGTTTTAAACAAAAAAGTATTTTATTTTATTAAATATGTCAAACCACAAAGTGATTGCTTTCTACGATAATCTAAAGTAAAGTTTTGAATGCCATTTTTTTTATCGAAAAATTTAATAAAAAAGATCGAATGAGATAGGCTATATAATGTAGCCTCTGGGCAGTACGAGTATTGTTCGGGTGGATGAATTTTTAGCATGGAATTTTAAAGGCGCGCTGTATAAAAGTTTTGTAAAATTATAATACAAGTTCGTCTTATTTTCTCACATTTTTTGTGTGAGCTCACTGCACAAAAGAAAACTTTAAAGAAAACCGGCACTGATAACCCTTGAGGTAATTTTTCACAAAAACGACGGAAAACAAATCATCCAAATATTATTATTACAATACGTCTCAGTTTGTAACTTTAAGTCTTAGTTGTAAGTCACTAGTAATAAATATTAGCTGTAGGTTATTGGTTATAAAAGTCTAAGTGATATGTTAAATATTATATAATGATATGAAGCGCCTTTGATATGATTTTCCAACGAAAACGGTGCTCTAGAAATGATCCATTACTGGCGCGCAGATTCAAATACTGTTTGATGATTATCATTTTAAAGGGCATACGGATCTGCTTCAGACGTTGCCAAATTATCCCGATAATTTATAACATTTTATGATGGATTGATAGCGGTTTTACCACCTAACCATAACAAAATAAGTTTACATTGTTTACAAAAATCTATAAATATATTTACAATCAAATGCCGAAAACTTTCCATCAGGCTATACAAGGCCGCTTAGGTACCGATATCGGTCGTAGTCAGTCGTAGCTATATTTCAAATGTTTGTTTTCTCAGAAAAGTTCTGAATAAACAATATAACAAGCGCAATATCAGATAACGAGAACCTTAATATGGAATTAGCAAAAGAGTGTTTTTTTTATATCTGAAGAGCGATTTTGTATCATTTGTGGATACGGAATCGATTCCGTACGTAATCGCCTGTCAAATTTGTGTGATTGTCTATGGCTTGCAATTGCCTTTTCTACGGGCTGATTTGTTAGCTGTCGGTGCTGTTGCCGACTTTATCTAGTTTAAAACGCGAAATGCTGTTGTTGGTATACATGATTATTTATTCATTTTGTTCGTAAAGTTGTATAGCATGAATTTGACATTTGCGAAGTTTCGATTAAACTACGCATTTTTAATCTAAATACGCATGAATTACTTAGTTTACGCAAATTAGGAACCTATTTAAGGCAAAGCTATTGATGCAGTATACACTTCTCCACATATTATAAATTAAAGTTCTCCACCGCGTCTGTCTGCCTGTTCTACAAAAAAACTACTGAACGGATTTTTATGTGGTTTTCACCAAGAGATAGAGTGATTCATGAGGAATGTTTAGGTAAATAATTGGTCAAGGTTTTATGTAAATCGGTTGAAATATATAATTAAAGGAGAATGTCTGTATGTGGTGGATGTGCGGGCTGACAAGCGGGCGGTATGGATTTGATTTGTATGCAAATTAATAAATGGCGATGTGAGTTAAAAGGTTGGATAACCATCCAGTAGATGGCGTTGTGTTTCGTAAGCGACAGCACCGCGTTGTAGGGTCAGCTAGAACAGAATAATTGAACATTTGGGGAAGAAATGCATTAATTATTATTATTCCACTAACCGCCGCACTTTTAGGCACGGAATATGATAATTACACTTCATTTCAACAATTACTATAAGAAACAACTATTTACGTGCTTAAAATAGGTTATTAGGTTGTTAATTTGGGCGAACTAAATAATTCATGCGTATTTAGATTGAAATGAAATTTCGTAAATGTCAAATCCATGCTATTGCTACAACTTTAAGCGTACATTAAATGAATAAATAATCACGTATATTTACAGCTTAATAAGGGGAAAATTAACAATAACGAGGTGAGGATTAACAATATGGGGAAATACTACTATAACCAATCTGAAACACGTCCAAGTTGTACAAAACGCAATTATTAGTCGTCCCCAAGGGCAGATTTAGGTTTTTGTGTACTGTGGAGATTCCATCACAGCACAGAAAACTGTCTTTATTAAACATTTAATTTGTATATTGTTTTGACACTTTCATAAACCTTCCTATACATACTTGAACTTGTAGAAATAAACTTGAAGTATTATACTTCAAGTTTAATTCCCCCCTAGAAAAAAATCCTAACGGTAATTGTTGACTTTTTTGCCCGTCCGCCCTTGTGCCCGCCCAGAAAAAAATCCTAACAGTAATTGTTGATTTTTTTGCGCGATACATACTATGGCACAAAATTATAATTCAGCATATATTTACCCCGCAGCAAAAAGAAAAAATAGAACATAAATACAGCACTAGATTCACGCGCAACGACGGGTTAATAGTTCCGAAATTTAATAATAAGTCCGGACAGAGAACGTTTGAATACAACATACCGAAGATATTTAATTTATTACCTGACACTATAAAGCAATGTAATTCCATGAATAAGGTTAAATATATGGTGAAAAAATGGCTATCGGAATTTTTTTTATTTATATTGATATGTATGAAAAATTGTTTAATCTGTAGATATAATATGTAAATTGTAATTTCTAAAATGTATATGTAACTTAAATATATAATCACCTGTTGACAAACCAATTCAATTGGCTTAGCAGGACTTGTTTGTTGGTATTTATGTATTAACTTTATTTTCAATAAAAAATAAAATAAAAGCATTTCCTGTTTGAAACTAGTTGAAAAAGCAATTGCAAGCCATTTACAATCACACAAATTTGACAGGCGATTACGCATGGAATCGATTCCGTGTCCACAAAAGATATAGAATCGCATGGATGTTCACTTTCATAATGCTTATCTAGTCAATACAAAATGCGAAATTTTTTTACGCAATATGTTGTTATTTTGTGTTTTGGTGCAATCCTGCCCATGTAATACGAGTATGTCCCTAAAAGAATTTTTCTTCAAAGTCATCTATATAAAAGACGTATGCAAGTTATGTTCATGTTATAGATTTAACAACACGCAGATACAGTGGCATTCAAAAAAGGCAAAAGTTTTTACTCGTAATAATATTTCTATATTTCCTGCGTGTTTGTAAATGGTTTTGTTACAACTCGCAATGGCTGTACAAATATGTTTCGGTGAAAAATTTTTATCACATTTTTTAGAATACCGAATACTAACCAAAGAAGGGAGTCCGTATCCATAACCACATCTATAACATATTTGGTAGATGACGGCCGAGCAAGATTTCTCAGGAGCATTTCTATACAAGTGATGTACGGGTAACTTGACCATTTATTTTTTCCCCAAAAAGGTAATAAAATAATAAATAATAATAATAAATTTGGACAACTTTAGGGCTCTCCTCACGGCACTGCAAGCAGAGAGCATGGGTTTGAGCGAACTAGCGCTGTCTCGTTTGTTAAAATGCCGCTAGAACGAGACGCAGGGATTCTCTGCGTGCCGTGAGGAGAGCGCTTTATGTAGGGCTGTTTTCGCGAAAAATCGCCTCAAGAGCGCTGTATAACAAAAGGCCAGATCGTGTGGCTAACAATTGCATGGACGGTTGGAATTCTATAATCTTGTTCAAGATTTAAAGAGATTTTTTTACTAATAAACGAAATAAAGCAATTTGTTACAGTAAAAATGTTTTCGACTAAAATTAGCATGGATTTTACAAAATAATTTACTTTACTATGTAATAGCTAGATCACAACTCGTCTTACAGCTACCAAGCGCATGGGTTATTGGAATTCTAGCCCTAGCTAAAATATTTTATAAACTTATTCGTTTTAGGAGCCTACAATACAATTGACAAGATAGTAAGGTTTTTATCGTGTCATATTAGGGTTATTTTATATAAATATTTATGTATTTCAAGATTATTTTAGAAAACGGGACATTTTGGCTTCCCGAAGCTGTGTTCTGGGGCACCGGGACACGATACCTGAAAACGGGACTGTCCCGGTGAAAATGGGACGTCTTTTTTTTTTTTTAAAGAAAGACAAACATTCCCGGGTTACGAATAACCCAACAATGTTTGTAAATCTCGTACTACCACCACAGAAAGCCGAAAATGTTGCTTGTGTTGTGATGGAGGACTTAGCCAGCCGAGGAATCGAACACGCGACACCCAGGTGGGATCCAAGCGCTATGCCCACTCAACCACTGACCGGTTTTTACCTATACTGCTGACGTGATTTTTGTACGTATACTCTGCCGTGGGGACCTAGGCGGTCCGTTACTTTAAATGCTTATATATTAATGATCCATGAAAATTTTGAGGTCCAAATTGTTATTTATTGGACAATTTAAATATATTTAAATAAAATTTAAAAAAAATTATGTTACTGAACTTATATTTGATAATTTGGATATTACGCAATGGTTTTTGGCAAAAATCACTTGAGATCAGAAATCAGTCTTTCTTTTTTTTTTACAGTGAATACCGCACAACAATCTGAACTGCTCCCGTCTGGAGCCAGTGAGACTATGGCATCCCCAATTGGGGTATATTGTGAGGCTGAAGGTAGTGGGGAGGGGAAGGAGGTGGGGAAGAGGAAGGTTGGGAAGTACCTTTTTTCAAGCAACGTTTCAATTCTGAATGGTGGTCTTACACCAGGGCGATACTGATAGTATCTTCCACTCTGGAACATGCTGCAAATATACTATATATTATTTTAAATGAATTAATTGTGAAATAACACAAATTAATCAAATAAAATTTATTTGTGCATGCCGGGTTCGAACCCGCGACCTCCGGATTGTGAGTCAAGAGTCTTACCCACTGGACTACGGAGGTCGTCAAATTTCTGTATTATCTTTTAAACTAAATAAAAACAATGAACTCACTTTCATAATAATATTTCGATAGTGTCTCGAATAAACTATATATATTAAACTTTAGTATGTTTATTTTTACATAGTAAAAATCAACTTTAAAAAGTCACGTGAGTACTGACGGTGGGTCAGAGAGGCCCGCAAAAAAAATTGAAATGAATTTTTTCAGAAATTTTACTTTAAAAATTTAAAACTTACTACTGGAAGCGGCATATGCGTCACGCGCGGGGGAGGGGAGTATTTCGATATTATTATTATTGCTGGGCCGGAGCGGCCCCTAAGTCAGCAGTTAAAGGTTAAGAATGGGCTGAAGGAAGGTATCTGTTAATAGTGCACGTTTAGTCGAGACCTGAAGAGAGGATGAATGCCGAATTGAACGGATCGAAGAAACACCAACAAGAAAAATGTATTTAATGTAATCGACCACCATAACACGGGCATGAGCTCTTAGCATGCTGTTAAAAATCCACAAATGATGTTACCATTCAAAGCAATTAGTTAAGAAAAATAAAAAAATAGAAAAATGAAACAATATAACTTTGTATAAACCACTTATATGATGTGCAAATCCGACCGGTTTCGGAACAAACGTTCCTTCGTCAGGGAAAGCTTATACTAATTTGACAGTTTAGAACAATGTTTTATTGTGGTATAATTAGTACAAGCTTTCCCTGACGAAGGAACGTTTGTTCCGAAACCGGTCGGATTTGCACGTCATATAAGTGGTTTATACAAAGTTATATTGTTTCATTTTTCTTTAATGGATAACCACAAAGTAATAGCTACATTCAAAAAAAAAAATAATAATAAAAAATAAAAAAATAGATCACTATTCCTTCGAATAAGTTTTTAGTAATGTTTTGTTTGACTATTTTTTTACTTTTTTTACTTAAACGAGGAAGAGGGAGAAGGGAGAAAATTCTTAAGAATTATTGAGAATAATTGGAGGATAATTGAGAATATTCTTATTATTATTTTAATATTTTAAATTACCACAATTATTGCGAAAAACAAGTTCATTCTGTGATCGTGCCTCCCGTAGCTTCGCCCAATTGCTTTGGGTAAGTAATCGGTAAGTCAGATTCAGTCGAGTTTTACAAAAAAAATCGTATTAATACACTCGAATATCTTATCAGCAATCAGGTTATTTTGGTGAAAATATCTGTTTGCGTGTGGCATGTTCGGTCCTAATTTAAGCAAAGGCGCGGCCCGTTTCGATCACAATTCCTGGGAAAATTATTACCGCTCCGCGTGATTTAAGGCGAGTTAAATAATAAAGCAAGGCACGTCTGGAACTGGATCATTTAATGATGGTAACGTCACGGAATCTTAAGTAATAGCTTTTAATTAATTAACATTTGTTAATTATAATATCCGCCAGTCATCCATAACCTACCATAACCCATTGGCCATTGTCATTACTCTATAACAGAGGTTACTAACTTCTTTCGGGTCGCGACCCCGACGGGTCGGGACTGTCGGGAGTTAGGGGGAAAGGGGACGGGAGGGTTTTCTGTTGCTGAAGATTCTGAAATTTAGAAAGTTTCCAAAAATTTCCCCACTTTTATGATATTTATAGTTTTCAGGTAGAAAGAAAAAACTTGAAAATAGATTTTTAAATATGTATACTATAACTTTTACTCTTATTTTATTTGATTTCTAATATAATTTATATTTTAAAAAGCTTATGAAATGCTTGCAAAACCTAAAATTTAACATTTTTAAATAGGCCCCCAAGGATATAATATAAATATTCCCTGAGGTCCTATATCATCTACGGGTGTTATGTGTGGAGGTCTTTTAGGGAAAGGAGGGAGATGAAGTTCTTGGAAGGAAAAATGTACGAGGGGTGGGTAGGAATCTGGGGTCAATGTATCCAGGAGTGACGGACGTATGAATCTATCTCTCCCACTGCAGTGCAAGGCGATGGATCGAGAGAGTCCGGCTGAAGAATTCAAAAGTTCTCCCTTAAACAGTCTCTCTCATCCTAAAACTTCACCACATGAACCTGGGCACCCCTGCTTAGTCACCAAACATATCAAACCGCTCAGGGTGACCAATGGCAGCGTTGGTTATCCATCAAATGGTTCCCGGGGCAGCGTAGATTAAATAAAAATGATTTAATCTACAAAAAATCCAAATGTCTTGAACTTTTAAAAGTAAACGTAGGTACCTTCACGTAGTTTGAAAAAGTCGTATGATCTTAATACGGTAAAAGTAAGCTTTCTATTTTTGCTGCCATTTTTTTATGAAAATTATAATTTTTTTAAAGTTAATAACGACAGTAAAATTCGTTTATAAATGTCTCAAAAGGGAGAATTTATGAGCGTTTAAAGTTTTTTAAAAACTTTTTGATTTATTGGCATACAGAGCTCCGGGCCAAAAAGGCCCCTTTCTCTTTCATCATGAAATTATAATATATTTATGGTGGTTGAAAAAGTGGTTTATTGACTCATTGCTTTTAAAAGTGAACTTGGGTGAAACGTATGCAATGGTGACTAGTGACGTCATACTATACAATTTATAATTCGAATGGAAGTGCTGAAGTACCACCGCACATGTCCGTGATGTCATACTCTTCTTGACATACACAAATATCATCGTTTTACTTCTTATATCCTCTGTACGACTCCAGATACTAATATCTACAGCCTGTATGTCGGACGAATATCTACAGCTCATATGTTGAACTAATATCTACGAACTTCCGAGTGTTGACTTATATCTACAGAGCTAAGGTCGGACGAATATTTATGACGGTCCCGGTGTTGACTAATATCTACAGAGCGTAGGTTGGACTAATCTAAATGTGTCCAATAGTCCGATATTAGGGACTTTTACATACATACTTACAAAAATTAAGTTTTTTAAACTGCATACGCAATATTACGTTATTCCAATATGCTATACATAATTGCAAATCCAACCTCTGCCAGTGCTGTAGATATTCGTCAACACTTTGGTTCTCATAGATATTAGTCAGCAGTTTGAGCTGTAGATATTTATTTATTTTATTTTATTTATTGCTTCTTCACAATTTATGTACATATATTTTTAGCATGTAATTATTAACCCCACTAGGGTTCGCCTGTATCGGGGTTAATAATTTCACAATTTAATAAAAATAACACACGCAAATATCGGTCATGCAAAACAGTTAAGTAAAAGAAATATAATAAAATTATAAAATTGATATTCGTCAACACTTTGGTTCTCATAGATATTAGTCAACAGTTTGAGCTGTAGATATTCGTCAACACTTTGCTTCTCATAGATATTAGTTCGATTTTTTCAGTTTTTGGAATTCCTGTAGATATTAGTAGACGCCTCCTTCTGTACTATTCGGTATATTCCAAAAATCTAAAATTTCTGTCCTCAGCGTGCTCTAAATATGATACATTGAAACATGAAATTCCGTTGCAGGAGTCAATCTCATTGACTTATAAAAATAATGTTTGGATGATTTGTACATGGGTCTTTTTTCTGTAAAATTACCTCACGGGTGCTGTACAGACTTACAATATATTTCTACAATCTTCTTACTACAACTACACAAACCATTATAACAACTTATGGATAAAACATTGCATCCACCGGTTCATGGATTACTAATACTAAACTATATAGACAATGATTTCTTTCATTGGTCAAATCAGCGCAAAAATGCACTGTTCTGGCAAAAAATATACAGGACCGTACTTACCTGGGAGGTCATTTGAGATCAAAAATATTCAAATAAAATTTCACTTAAAAACAATCTTCTTCTTCTTGTGCCTTGTCCGTTTAACGGACGTTGGCTATCATGTTGGCTATGCGGACTTTGTTTACTGCGGCCCGGAACAGCTCTACGGCTACGGTAGACTGGTCAAACCACTGTCTCGGGTTTTTCAGCCATAAGATTCTCCTTCTTCCAGAGCCCCGTCTTCCGGCAATTTTCCCTGCATTACGAGATGCAGGATTTCATACTTCTCTGGATGTCTCATCACGGTGACCAGACAACTCAGAATGAAACCAACTCAGAAGCACCTTAGAAAGGTCATTAAGAGCGTTTAACCAGCCAGCGGATGAAAATCCACATTTCGTCGAAAGTTGTTCTTACGATCGTGCAGGGCGGTTACAATGAGAAAGATTAATTATTCTCCGTACCAGCTTTTTTAAATTATAACTCAATATCGAATTTATTTCAATCCAAATTAGCTTTAATTTATACCTTCATCCAAAAATGCTGAAAGGCGTGATGATAAAACTATTAAAATAATGTACTTTTTGTAATTATTTTTTTATTATAAGTATTTATCATTTTTCAATAATGTCTAAATTTAATAAGAATGTTAAAAAAATCTGAAATATGTTAGTTTGTAAGTGCGCAAATAAATACACAAATGGACCAATTTTCGTCAAGAAACACACGTACGTACATATTTTTTAATGATTTTATTGAAACTAAAATTAAAATTCTAAAACATGCGTTTGCTAGATAATGTATTGATTTATTTTACTGCATGATTATATTATTTGAAATGGGTGTGATATAATACAAAATCTTTTTTGAAAATTTAACAAATCTGCCAAAGACCTATGGAATAACCTTATTATACTAAAAATTTTAAAAAATTCTCAAAATTCATTACATGCGAATGCTAGATAAAAGAACAATCTTTCGAAATCCATTTATAATTTTTTGTGGAAAAGAGTCAATACGTCTAAAATCTGATTTGAAAATGACATATTTATGGTTTTCTCTGGTAATGCCCTCTTAAGAGTGATGATAAAGAAAAAATAACAAATTGGTTAAATAGGTTAAGTTAGGTTAGGGTTACCGGATATTTTAAAATTCTTTTTTTCATGACTTTTAATGACCTTTCTGAGGTGTTTCTGAGTTGTTTTCATTCTGAGTTGGCATGGAACCCTCATCACATGTCCAAGATATTGAAGTTTTCGGGTTTTTATAGTTTTAATTACTTCCTATTCTTTATTCATCCGAACCATAACATCTTCATTCGGGTAAAATTTGGGTACCATTCGCATGCAGAGGGCATAATTGAAAGCACACGATAGTTAATAATAATAATATATATATATATTATTATTATTAACTATCGTGTGCTTTCAATTTTATATATATATATAGGTTGCTTAGCAACGCTAGCCTCGACGTTTGCTTGTATTTTGGCTCTCTGATTTTTTTATTGTATCAGAAAGAAAATATATATATATATATATATATATTTTTTTTTATATATATATATATATTATTATTATTATATATATATATATATATGTTATGATTAAGGTTTTCACGGGTGTAAGATGTAGAACAATTTTCTCGGTTTACCCGCGTAACGTAGTCCTTAAAAGGACTTTTTAACTCCTGACGTTTCGGACAGATCACACTGTCCATCTTCAGAGGCCTTATGTCTTGAGTTTTTGTCTCAAACTGATAGCTTTCGCATGTCTGTTCGGTCCAAAAGCTAAAACTTAAGTGAGTGCAAGTCACTTCTTATGTCTAGAACGAAGTACCCGGGTTGCAGGTGATTGATGGTGGAGGGGGTGGGGGGCGGGGCTGACAGTAGATACCTGATTGGTAAAGCTAATTGGAGACACTACTGGTAATTTTGGAAATGCCGTTTTTGGGGTATTTTCATCGATTAAGACTTTCCAGGTGTTGGGAATTCTGATTGCGTCATTTCTAGTATTCATATTATTTTTATGTTTATAAATTTCTATTGCTTCGCGGTAAATTCTTTTTGGTTCATTGTATATGCTAGCTATTGTTTTTGTATTATTAAAGTCTATTTTATGACCTTCATTAAGGACGTGTTGCACTATGGATGAAGTTAAGCGTTTATTAGTGACATCTACTTTATGTTCTGCAATTCTACATGATATTTTTCTATTGCAACGTCCAATATACACCTTTTCACATGCCCCACAAGGTATTTTATAAATACCATGTGACTCAAGTGGAATGTGGTCCTTTGGACTTCTTAATAGAGACGAGATTTTATTTTCTGATTTATAAATAGTTTTGATTTTATTTCTTTTGAGGATTCAACTTATTTTATCTGTCGAGCCTTTGATGAATGGGAGAATTGCTATAGAAAGGGGTTCTTCTTTCGTTTCAGAAATAGTTTTTTTGCGTTTATTTATGGATTTGTCTATTAAATATTTGGAGAAACCGTTTGCTTGAAGAGCACTACTAAGAAGACCCAGTTCTTCATGAATATGATCTTTGTCCGCTAGTCGTTTTGACCGGGTAACTAGGGTATTTATAACTGATGACAACTGAGATGGGTTATGATTTGAGTTGGCGTTTAAGTATCTATTTGTATGTGTCGGTTTACGATATACGGTATGGCCAAGGCTGCCGTTCTTTTTCTTTTTAACTAAAATATCGAGAAATGGGAGACAATCGTTTTCTTCGATTTCCATGGTAAATTTAATATCTTCATGGATACTATTCAAATGAATAAGAAAGTTATTTAATTCTTCAATTCCGTGTTGCCAAATAATGAAGGTATCATCCACATAGCGACGCCATAGTGAAGGTTTCAGAGGGGCGCTCTCTAATGCCTTTATTTCAAAGTACATCATGTAAATATTAGCGATTACCGGGCTGAGGGGTGAGCCCATCGGGGCTCCTTGAATTTGTTTATATATTTGTCCCTCAAATTGAAAATAGGTATTTTTAAGGCAATGTTCCGTCAGAGTGATAAAATCAGTCGGAACGTCTAGTTTCGATTTAATTAACTCTAATGCTTCATTTATTGGTATTTTTGTGAACAAAGAGACTACATCGAAGCTCACTAAAATGTCACCCTTGTTTAAAGTTATATTAGAAATTGTTGAAATAAAATGCTCAGCATTACGCACGTAAGAATCTGCTTTCTCAACAAAAGGCTGAAAGCGTTGGGCAAGAAATTTTGCTAATATCTGGGTGGGCGAACCACACGAGCTAACAATAGGCCTGAGAGGCGCGTTGGGTTTGTGAATCTTTGGAAGACCATACATTTTTGGACAACGTGATGACTTTTCTCTAGGGATAAGCATCTTCTTGAGATCATCACCGAGTTTAGAGGACACGATTTTACTTTTTGTTGTTTTTTTTGTTGTTTTTTCTAGATATGTAGTGGGGTCGTTTTATATATATATATATATATATATATATATATATATATATATATATATATATATATATATTATGTTCTTTAATGAGCGTACTTTGGAAAGCAAAAGCAACATTTATGATGGGCGGTACAATAGTACAAGGATTGGATCAGAATATTTATCTTCCTAAATGTGATTCGTCCCTCGTTAAGAGACAGATTGATGTTTAAGGATTCGAATAATATTAATCCAATAAGAACAGTGTTATTAAGACATATCATAGGCACAATTTGGGAGGCGGGAATGGGTACCGCCGTCCCGGGAACCTTTATTGGATAACCAACACCTCTGCCATAGGTCACCCCAAGTGGTTCGCTACGTTTGGTGATTTAGCAGGGCTGCCCGGGTTCATGGGGTGAGGTTTGTCTAGGTCTTAGAGGTGGATGACCAAGACACACTGAACCCCAGATTCCTACCCACCCCTTAAACCCTTTTCCTTCCCAGAACTCTCCTCTCCTTCCTTTTCCTAAAAAAACCCCTCCACACAGCATCCCCAAAGATGACATAGGCCCTGAGGAAAATTATTTTCCTCAGCGCCTTCTGTGTGGAGCTCATGTAAAAAAAAAAAAAAAGTAGGCAAAACAGAAATGATACTCTCAGAGAGGTAGGTATTTTTAATATATGGTATCCAAATAAGGTGGGTGATTAGCTCATAAATTACCTTTTATTCTACTAAATTAATACATAAATGAAAAATAATCGCAACGAATTGGTTACAACAACAGTGATCTATAAACTACTAAAAGTTAATTTTAAATCACCAATAAATTGAGTCATAAAATTCCTCGACGGTAGCCTTTCTACTATAAAATTACGCACCACTTCAAACCACACAAAACAGCAACGGTTCTGAATATTAATACTCAAATAATTTGATTACTTTGGTCACTCTATCCAGCGGTCGGCAATAAGGTTTGGTAGCGGGCCGAAAAATATGTCAATTTTTCGGGGGCCACGCCACCCTCGATTTTTTCTGTAACGTCGGTTTTTGTCGGTTTTGTCGGTTTTAACCGTTACTCTTACACGGTATGTGATGAAAAAGCGCCGCAGGTGAATTTTTTTTAAATTAAAGTTACATCTTTTGAAATATTACGATCAAGAAAGGATATACGAGATGTTCCAAAATTCAACCAAACTTTACAACATCCCTCCAAGTTTGAAAAAGATAGAAAGGATAAATAAGTTTAAGGAAAAAATCAAAACATGGGTGAAAGAAATTAATGCAGACATACTAGATAATGTATTAAAAACATCATAGAAACTAAATAACGGAAAATCAAAGAAATCTACCAGTCCGCCTCAGCACAGGACCACCTAGTGAGGAGGACTAAGAACAAACAGATGAAATATTTATATACATTATCATATCTTGTAATTCTCATCAAACCTGTAATTAATAAAAAATAAAAAATAAAAAATAAAAAATCACTAATAAAATCACTAATAAAAAATAATTAAAAAATTAAAAAACTGGATTGTAGCTTGGTAGTTATTGATTCTCAATTGCTGGTTCGATCATTAATAACTAGTTTAGTGCTCTACCATTGAACAAGCCATTTTTTTCTACTTATAATGATGGAAATAGGAGGATTTTTTACATTTTCAACATTTTGTATACCAGCATGGGGGAAACATACCATTAGTAGCGTTGTAAATCCCACTCGGGCGTTATCGGTTCTTAAAAATTTACATTTGCGTTTTCTTCGCAAGAATTAGACATGAAACAATATATTGTGACCAATGATGCGCCAACTTCGACCAAGTATATCTAGACAAGGCGTGTGGGTCTTAAAAATGACACTGGAACCAAAATGTTGGTTTACGAAAACATTTATCAGAAAGGAAGTGCACTATCTCACAGTTCACAGTCAAAAGATCGCAAGAAGGGTTGGTTTATACTTTTTGTTGGTCTGCGTGGAGCAAATTTGTTTTCCAGCAACGTTCGCGGAAACGGAATAACTAACTTTGTGAAGATCATTTTTAAAATATTTTTTTTTTTTTTTTTTTTATCTATAATGAAATATATTTACAATGGTTTTATTTGTATGCCTGTCTCACTAGGGTATACCTGTATCGAGACAGGCGTACAGGTATATAAATGAATATAGTAGTTACAAGGATATTTCAGGTAGGTAGGTAGATACATATTTCAATTTGGGAGGCGGGAATTTATTGGATAACCAACACCTCTGCCATAGGTCACCCCAAGTGATTCGCTACGTTTGGTGATTTAGCAGGGGTGCCCGGGTTCATGGGGTGAGGTTTGTCTAGATCTTGGAGGCGGATGACCAGGACACACTAAACCCCAGATTCCTACCCACCCCTTAAACCCTTTCCTTACCAGAACTCTCCTCTCCTTCCTTTCCTTAAAAAAACCCTCCACACATCATCCCCAAAGATGACATAGGCCCTGATGGAAATTATTTTCCTCAGGGCCTCCTGTGTGAAGCTCATGTAAAAAAAAAAGGTAAAATACATATTATGAATAGAATTAGAACAGAAGGGTGATTGGAAGGGTGGTAAATCTTTTAAAGAGAGTTATTTTATAAATGTTGGAGATGGAGTAATGAAATAGATTCTGCCTAATCTATTTATAGGTTAAATTTGACAGGATTCCATTATTTTCATTTATTTTATATGGGTTAGGTTGTATGTGAATAGTTATTTCTGTCTATGTGTGAATTATTTTACAGATATTTGTGATAGTGTGGAGTCCAATACTTATAATCCATTTTTTAATATCTTGTTTGAATTTTGTAAAGGAGTCACTTTGTATGATCGTAGTTGGTAGTGTATTGTATAGTTTGCAAGCTATGTATTTAGAGTGTCTTTGCCCGAAGGTGGTTTTGAAAAAAGGAGTTTGGAGAAGTTCGTTGTTTTTGGCTCGGGTATTGTGTATTGTTTGTGTAGCTTTGTATGGTGTTTTGTTGTTTTTGTGTAAATTAAGTAATATGGATCTTTAGTAGAGCTGTTTTATGTCCATAACGTTGAAGGAATTGAAGATAGTATCAGTGTTGGTAGTAAGCGGCATTTTAAGAATTATTTTTATGATTAGTTTTTGTGCTTTCATGATGGGATCAAGGGCATTGGAATATGCATTACCCCAGGCTAGAATTCCGTATTCGATGTGAGATTGGCACAATGAGTAATATACTGTTTTTAAAAGTTTTAGGTTAAGTAAATTGCGTGTTTGTTTGAAAAAGTATATAGATTTTCGGATTTTGTTTGTAGTATTATGCATATGTTGCTTCCAATTCAGGTGTGTATCGAAGGTTACTCCTAAATATTTGATAATGTTTACTTGCTCTAGGCATGGGCAGTCACAGTTCCGTTTTAGAGATGAATTTTTACATTTGTGTATTTTTAATGGCGGGGCTAGTTTTGACTTTGGGATATTGGTGAGACTAGACAGTAAGTATTTGGTTTTCTGTACATTTAGAGTTAATATGTTCGAGTCAAGCCAATATTTTACCTGTTGAATTCCTTCCTACGCTTTGGAATATGCGGTAAGCCAATATTTTGCTTGGAAGAGTAGGACAGTGTCATCGGCGAAACTGACAATAGTGGCATCGATATCTAGGTTGTATAACTCGTTAATATATATTAGGAAGAGAGTTGGACCTATAACACTGCCTTGAGGGACCCCGTAACTAATGGGCAAATTCTGGCTCTTTGTGATACTGAGTTTAACGCATTGGAATCTGTCAGATAAGAAGCTGGAGAGGAGGCCTAATTCTTTGTTCCTAATACCTATATTAAACATTTTTCGTTTTAATTTGCTGTGTGAGATTGTATTAAATGCTTTACATAGGTCGAGAAATACCGATAGACATTTCAAGCCCTTATTCAGGTGGCCAGAAATATGGTCAGTGACCGTGGCTATAGCATCATTGGTGTTTTTATGTTTTTTGAATCCAAATTGCCGCGGCGATATTAAGTATTTAAGTATTAATTGAAGCATTTAGATATATTTTAGGTATGGCCTGTCACGGACTTTATTATTAATAATTCAATTAGTTATATGAAAATACGAGGTATGTTCAGAAAGTAAGTGTATTGATTTTATTTTTCAAAAAGTCTATCAGAAAAAAAATACTGGATATTGTTGATAAACTTGTTTACTGTTTTTCCAAATAATTGCCAACCCGTTCAATGCATGTGTTGAGCCGTGGCACAAGTTTCTTAATGTCCTCCTCGAAGAATTCTCCCGCCAGCTCCTTCCCCCCACTTCAGAACTATTTTCTGCACCTGCTTGGTTGAAAATTTATTTTCATCCGTACATGCCTTCGGGAAGGTGAAAAGATGATAATCTGAAGATGCCAAGTCAGGGGATTACGGTGGGTGGTTCAAAACATCCCAACCAAATGAGTCCAAGAGCGTATTGGTGGCTAAGGCAGTGTTAAGGCGGACGTTTTCGTGAAAGCACACTTCTCTGGTCAGCATTCCCCTCTTTTTTGTTTTGAATGCTCCTTTTAAGTTTTTTTAGGGTATCACAATATTTTTGTGCATTGATGGTCTCAATCTGAGGCAGAAATTCGACCAAAATTATGCCTTTTCGGTCCCAAAACACTACGTCAGGTACGTATTATGAAATTACTCATATGTAGTGTTACTTTAGGATTGAAATTAGATATGGGAGGGCTAATCTGTGGTTATTACGTTCAGGAATTCTCCCTTCCGGCTGTTCGGGCCAGAAGGGTGCGCTTCGCGGGGGCCAGAGCTGGTCCTCGGGCCGCCAATTGCCGATCGCTGATCTGGTCTACAATCCGCTAGCGGCTAGAGGCTAGACATAGCAAGATGCTATACAGTTATACAGTTGTAATAATCGTATTGAATAAGATAAAACTGATGGACAGTTAGACAGTTGGACGGCTACTTCAAACATTCTTCAGGAAGTCTCTTCTAGGAAGAAAAACATGCAAAAATATTATTATCTTAGAATTACGAGTCATAACAAAATGATAACCGCATTTCAAACCGATCAACTTTTTCTATTTATATTTTATTATGGCTACACTTCGCAATGAAAACATCTTTCGTATTATTTGCGTCGAAACTTGTAGAAGTCTATTCGTATTTACGACCTTAATTAATTCGTTATTTACACATATTTTTATGGAAACTTTAAACAAACAACGCCGGTTTAATTCTCTATCTGTCTATATTTATATCGGTGTCTGTGGTGGCGTGGTTTTTTTATATACAAACTTGCGAGTCCCCAGCATGCGTAGCAATGCCACTCAAAAATATAGTGTCTGTGTTTTAATTCCGTTTATTGAAGTGCTTGGATGCGTGCGTATACGAATAAATCAGAAGGTTTCCCGACGCATGAGCATACAGCTGTCCGTGTGAGAAGCATGGATTTTCCAAATTTACCCCTGCTGTGCCCTATCGCTACTATGTCTTTTTTGCAATCCCCCCCTTCCCCTCCTCTGCGTGTTCTTTACTGTGTCCCCTTTGCCTCCCGCATTCTCTTTTCATCTTCACCATCTTTCCCTCTTCCGTTTCCCTACCTGGCGCTAAACTTTATGAAATACACAAAATTTGTATTTTTACAAATTTAATAATGCCAGAGCTCACCGTTATGGTGACCGGACAACTCAGAATGAAACCAACTCAGAAGCACCTCAGAATGATCGAGGAGTGATGATAAAAAAATATTTAAAAAATTGGTTAAATAGGTTAAGTTAGGTTAGGGTTACCGGCTATTTTAAAATTATTTTTTCATAGCTTTTAATGACCTTTCTGAGGTGATTCTGAATTGGTTTCATTCTGAGTTGGCATAGAACCCACCGTTATATATAGAAAACGTCGCGGGCGTGCGCACAATAATTCACCAAAAAGTGGTAAAGGAAATAATAAGGGACGATTGCTTATGTTAACAGTGAAACATAATAGCGGCGACTCGACAAAAATACTTTGGAGACTTATTTTTATACTTACTTTCAAAGTATATCTATTACACAGTATAAAGCAAAGTCGCTTCCTCTTCGATTTTCATGCGGTTTTCACCAATAGATAGAGCGATTCATGAGGAAGGTTTAGGTATATAATTTGTCAAGGTTTTGTGTGTATTGGTTGAAATATATAATAGGCGAGGTGGAGCGGGCTGGCAAGGGGGCAGCGGGCTGGCAAACGGGCGGTGTGGATTTGATATGTATGTAAATTAACAGATGGACTTGGTTATAAAGGCTGGGTAATGACCTTGTCAGAACCTACATGGCGTTGTGTTTCGTTAGCCACTGCAACGTGTGGCCGGGTCAGCTAGTTTAAATAATGTTTAATGTTTAATTTGGCGCCGTATCCCCGCTCAAGAAGAAGAAGATGGAGAGATATGTAATTACTAATGTTGGAAAGAGCGCGCTAATGTTTGAAACGATATATGGTATTCGAACTTGGGGACATGCAAGCACTACTTACATTAAATATATTGAAAATTTACAAACTGCCATAATAAAAAAAATTGTCACAACAAATATTTACAAACAGAGACATAACTTAAAACTACTGTATGGCTCAGAGAGCTTACTTACAATTAAAGGTCTCCACTGGTTCACTACTATTATGGATAATATGGGGGAAAGCCCTTACAAACACCTACTTGTACACAAACATACCACAAGATTTGGAGAAGGAAAGGGCCTAAAAACTCCTCGAATATTAAATAAATATGGAAGCCGTACTCTTGAATATCTAATACCAGTGATTTTCAATAAAATCAATAAAAACATAAAACTTGAAAAAAATGAGAGACTATGTCCTAAAATGATAAAACTATGGTTAATGAGTGAAAACTCCATGTATCTTTGAATATCTTAATATAGCTGCCTACATATCTTGTTATTAGGCAGGTATATTGAAATATCTTATATATTTATGAGTGTAAGTTAAATTATCCAATATTACTATGTGATCTATTCTAATGTTTCCTTAAAACTATATATGTATTTACAAATATTTTCTTAGATATAATATTAAGAATGTTTAAATTGTTAGAACCTGCAGACAAGCTGTCATATGACAGCTTTGTGGGTCTACTCAAATTTTTTGTACAAAATGTATTCTGTAATTAAATAAATAATAAAAAAAATAAATAAAATAATAAATAAAATTGAAGCGAAAGTTGTGTAAATGTTTAATAAAACACGACTCTTTTAAAATAGAGCAAAAATCCCGTGAGGAATGTCTAAAATGGCATTTAAAGAAAGACAGTGAATTTTTTCATACGTATACCTTCTAAAATAAGTGAAATGAAAGTGTTTATAATAATTTTCGGAGGATATTTTGAGATTTTTTTCTATCGAGAGAATTTCATATAATTTGCGTTTCGGGGCGGGGAATGTATAGATATCATTTTCAAAAATATATTTTTTTAAGAGCTTAAAAACTTCAAATGTTTAAGGGAGATATGTAAGAAATAAGGGTAGAAATTCGGGTAGCGACGGCTTAAGATGATTTAAACTAAGTAGGTACTGCCAAGTTACTTTCTTTTGAATCAAAGTTTACGAAGGTATTTCTGAAACACAGATCATGGTTATTTTACTACCGGATTCATAAAATGGTTTGTAGGTACATCAACATAATGGTATTAGTTACTACCACTTGAAATTCTTTCTTGAATTGTCTGTAAATACTCAGATGTTGAAAAACTATTATTTTCTCATCTAGCACTTAATTTTATTATCTTTCCGAATGTTATTTCTGATAGTGATCATTTTCATACGTGACGCGTCATGGCAAAATTTTGGAAATCATGTTTTTTTTTAAATTATTGAATTATTTCATTTGTTTGTTTTATGTTTGACTCGTGAAGAGTGAAGACACATGTAAAATCACTGGATAAAAAATGTAATATTTTAAAATCATAATTTTAAAATACTTTCTCAACTCACTTTTTCCTTGATGCGAAAAACGACCACTCTGACCTTTGTTTTTCACCCACCTCAAGGTTCACTTTCGCTTGAGGTGAAATTCAGCCACGAAAATTAAGACTCGGAAATGGGGACGTTTTTTTTTCGATAAAATTAAATTTTCTAGGGATTTATTCTCTGATACGAATCAGCGGCGAAAACTGGAACTCGACTGTTGAGATAGGTCACGATCCTAAATGTCAAAATTTTAGCCTAATAAAACAGACCTCTCAGAGGTTTCGGTTGTTTCATGACGCTTTATGGCAAAACTTAGGAAATCATGTTTCTTTTTAATTATTACATTCTTTCACTTGTTTGTTTTATGTTCTCGTGCAGACTCATGTAAAATCACGGGATTAAAAATTAAATATTTTAAAATGATTTTTTTTTCATTTCGTCGCGCGTCGCATCCGTTGAGAATCGAAGCTCGACCAACTTGCTTCAGGCAATTATGCCCACCATTACACCACCGGCGGATACATTTATTACATAATCCCGTGAAAAATCGCGGAATATTATCATTCCAATTTTTAAAACGCCAAGTTAAAATAATTTTCTGCTAAAATGTTATACTATTACGTATAGGTAGGTACCTTACTTTATCCCTCAAATAATGTAAGGCTGAAGTAAGGGTAATGAGTAATAAGTAAGATTAAGAAAGGGACACACAGATGGATGTGAGACTCGAGTTCATTCGCTCTATCTGAAGCATGTAGAGCGAATGAACGAAGAAATTAATGTAAGGAGAATAAATGTTGCAAATGTGAATGGTAGAAGAAGTCGGGATGCCCGAGAAAAAAATGGCACGATCAAGTGAATTCCATTCTTTAGTCGGGCCTTGTCAAAAGTCAGAATACCATAAGGGTAAAGAGACGATGTATTAATATGAATGGCATGTAGTCCTCTGCCTACCCTGCGAGAAACGGCGTGATGGTTAGACAGTCAGATGGCTTGTTCGCATTGAACAAGTAGTAAGTCAAGTAGCGAGTATTACGTGACTAGCCGAAAATCGTTCTCATTACTTTCAAGTAGAGTACATTAGTGTCCGCCGCCCGCTGCAAAATGACGGGCTGCTAAACAGCAAATTAAATACCTACGCTAATTAAGCTGAATGCTTATTTTAGAAGAGGTGAAAGAATAAATTAGTGAGATGAAAAAAATATACAATGGACACGAAAAGAGCAGCTCACCCAAAAAAATAGAATGAAATTTATTGAATTTACTAAGAGCTTACTAAAACTAATTCTTCTAAAATTGTGGTGTTCGGACGCGTTTACTTACTAAGATACTCTATACTGGACTAAAGTACTTGCTGTGTGCGAACGGCTCTTTAGTTACACAACAGATTCCAATTTTGAAAATGACACTTTAATTCAAAACAAATCCAAGTTTCTAGAGTTCACTGAAGCTGAGTTACAGACACATGACCGAAATTTATGATAGTATTTATGATTTAATATATTTTTAAATTAAAAATTAACAAAAAAATCCTGTCTTATCTTCTTGTTTATTCTTTTATTTTATTGTAGATTTTACGGTCATAAAAACTAAATAATAACATGCCTGTCATGATATGACATGTATCACACCACTGCCTTTATCAAACCTATTTCAAGTAATTTATTATTTTATTTCAATGTTTTTTTTATCGTTTTATGCTAATCAACTAGAAACGCATATCTAATATATTACCCAAATAATCCCAGTAAGTGCTCGTATTGACGTCATCAACGTTTTCTTCCTTCTACAACGCGTCTTGTTTAAAAACGAAAAAGACAGAATATACTAGATTGATGACGTTACGTACGACCTCTAGCAGGGACTAGAATATTGGTTTTGATTACAGTAAAATTATAATTTCGGTCCTAAAAAGGAAAAATAAATGTTCTTGAGAAACCGATCATCAGTTTAAATATATATTACATATTGACATGACTTATTTCTGTACCTGAGAAGCATACAATGCAAGTCCAAAATTTGAAGAAATGAGTTTTTGACGCAGACTTGAAGTAAATTATCATGTTTATCAGTGGCAGAAAGATACAGGTCCTATCTTGAAAAAAAAATGGATTTTCAAAAATGTATACGGATGCAACTACCTTTGATGAAACAACTATCTTAGAAGCAAAAAGATGTAAATGGACATGCATCTTTATGATTTAGTTGCATTTTGAGTATTATGACTCAAATCCGGATGCAAATGGATTTGACTTCCCCCTGCCTCCAACATTACTTCGCTTTTTACGGAAGTAAACAATTGTCAAACATTGATCCTTTCATAATACACCACATGTCATAATAAAATATTCCACTTCATTTTGAAGCTGAAGGACTCAAATCCGTGTTTTTGATTGACTCAACTAACCGTTTTTATAAACAATATTTTTAAAGGCTTTAAATATAATTTTTTTCGTTTTATTGCTCGTTTTTAAAACAAAACTAATTGATTTAATAATTACTTTGTTTGTTATCTATCAGCGTGGATATCCGAAGAAGTTATGAGACCATAGTTACAGAAAAAGATGTTTTTTTGGCTTTCCTGAACATTTACCTTATTGAACTTGCATCCGTATGCTTCTCGGCAAGGGCGGATTTACGGATTTACCCCCAGACGGTATTTTTGTGTACTGTGGAGATTCCATCACAGTAAGAAAACTGTCTTTTTTAAACATTTAATTTTTCTATTGTTTTGACACTTTCATAAACCTTCCTATACATACTTGAACTTGTAGAAATAAACTTGAAGTATGATACTTCAAATTTATCTCTAACGGTAATTGTTGATTTTTTGCGCCCCTTGTGCCCCCGAGAAAAAAATCCCAACAGTAATTGTTGAGTTTTTTGCCCGTCCGCCCATTGTGCCCCCCCCCCCCCAGAAAATTATCCTAGATCCGCCCCTGCTTCTCGGGTAGATATTTTTACTTTTGGTTTCTGTCTTCTAACATTATTTGGAGTAAAATATGCTCATGAAATTTTGGTCTCCGGTGATGTTTTTTCATATATGTATCTTCATATTTCTGGAACAAACCTAGAGAAGGTACAGGGTATTGTATACTTGGGCTGCAATGTAAATGGGATCAATGGGATCCTTCGGTTGAAATCAAATGCCGCATTGAGCAAGCTCGTGCAACCTTTATTCGCATGAAAAATATATTCTACAGTCATGATCTAAAGCTTGGGTTACGAATGCGAATGGTCAGATGCTACGTGTTTTGATAATATTTTATGGAATGGAAGTATGGACGCTTACTGAAGAACTAAGGCTACTCGAGGAAATTCGAGATGTGGATCTATACAAGAATACTTAAAATAAGCTGGATGGACTGGGTTGCGAATGAAGATGTGTTGGTTCGGATGAATATAGAAAAAGAAGTTATTAAAACTATAAAAATCCGAAAACTTCAATATCTTGGACATATGATGAGACATCCAGAGAAGTATGAGATCTTGCATCTCGTAATGCAGTAAAGATTGCCGGAAGACGGGGCCCTGGAAGAAGGAGAACCTCATGGCTGAAAAACCTGAGACAAGTGGTTTGGCCAGTCTACTGTAAAGCTGTTCCGGGCCGCAGTAAACAAAGTCCGCATAGCCAACACGATGGCCAAGGTCCGTTGAACGGACAGGGCACAAGAAGAAGAAGAATATTTTTAAAAGCCTAACCCCTAAGCCCCTGACCCCGACCCTACCTCCATATGCTCATCAAAATGTCATCAGAAACATAAAGCTTCATTTAGGTACATTTTGTAATACCTACAAATAATTTCAGGAATCATTGGTAAAAGTAATTCAAGTACGCCTCTTGTATAGTTTTAAAAGCATTTCAATGAATTTGTAAATACATCGAATATAACAGGAACTTGTTAAAAAAATAACATTGTACTCACGTCATTTTATAATGACTGCAACCTTTCTATGTTCTAGTTCGTTCTAAATTCTACAAAAATGATACTTTTACGGTTGCCATAAACAAAAGAGTCCGGTAGGTACTGAGCTACACGGAAGCGCAATTTGAAATTCGAATATCCCATTAGAAGACATTCCAAAACGCACGAGCGAAGAGACAAGATTACGAATTGTACTTGAAACCTGAACGTTTCAGACGGCCCATGAAGTTCATTGTTCTTTTTAATTATTATTGCTCATTAGTACTAAACCGGAGAAATCGCAAGTAATATGACGGCACCTCACAAAACTGAGTAGTGCATTTGTAGGCCGTTTTTAGATGGATTTGTATGTTGATATGCACCTTTTGCAGACTGATTTTTGCGAAACGGTATTACAATTAAAGCGCAGCTACCGTGTCGAATTAGGAAGACGGTGTCGCTTTTTTATTGCGTCCATTGTTTTGAGTTTACTGAAACACTAAAAAAATAATGGCGTCTGGGAAAACATTGACTTATACTGTCATGCATAATGCGAATTAAGCTGAATTAATTTTAACATAAAAATTCTACGTCGCATTTAGTAATGGAAATGTAATAACACTGAATATATAAACTCAAATGCAATGATTGTCCCTCATTTTATGGAAAAACAACTCGTAATTTTGAAATCAGAATCAAAGAACATTTAAGGTGTCTTAATAATAATAATTTTTCTGAGTTCGCTAACCATATCATTGAAAATAACCATAGTTTTGAAAAAAAATACAGGGATAAATATTCTTCATATTTATATATAAAGGAAAACGTTTAGATAACTTAGAAGCTTTTTAAATTAAAAAATCCCTTAAAAATAATGAATCTATTATCAACAAACAAAAAATATTGTCATATAGCCCAATCATGGATTTGTTCCCCTACCCACCCACTCTACACTAATACCTACCCACCCAATCTACATTATTAACTAACAACGGCTCCACCCCCTACCATAATAAAACATTCTTCGAAACTGTCAAATTAGTATAAGCTTTCCCTGACGAAGGAACGTTTGTTCCGAAACCGGTCGGATTTGCACACTATATAAGTGGTTTTTACAAAGTTATATTGTTGCATTTTTCTATAATGGATAACCACAAAGTAATAGCTACATTCAAAAATATGTAATAACACTTTTTAATATGACCTTCATTTCGATAATCTTAAATCTTCCATCAATTTATATTCCATTTTGGGCTGCGGGTATGGACACCGCCACCCCGGTAACCATCCCGGTAACCACCCAGGTCACCCCAAATGGTTAGCTACGTGTGGTGACTTAGAACGAATGCCCAGGTTCATTGCTTTGAGGTTTGTCCAGATCTTGGCGGCTGATGCGTCTGTCCACCTGCTGCATAACGGGCCGGATCGAGAGAGACTGCTTGAGGGAGGTTTTTTAACCTCTCCAGCCAGAATCCCTCGACCCATCACCTAGCACCGCAGTGAGAGGGATGGATTCATACTTCCGTCACACCGTCTGGACACACTGACCCCCAGATTCCTAGCCACCCCTCGTACTTACCTATTTCTTTCCCAGAACTTCCTCTCCCTTCTTTCCTTAAAAACCCCTCCACAAGCATCCTCTAACACGCTTCATGTGTAGAGTGTACAGCTAATGTAAATAAGAGTATCTGTGGCGGGCGGGCGGGCGGGCGGGCGGGCGGGCGGGCGGACGCCGCGCGGGCAATAAGGATTTGATGGTTATAAAAATATACAGTTTTATTCCAAGATTGATGAAATCTTGCACGCTTACTTGACCTTTAAAAAAAATGAAGTTCATTGTCTAGAACTTATTTCGAAAAACGCAGTCCCAACGTGCGTCGTGTCGTTTCAGCTTGGATTGAGATAAAATCACCTCCTGATTGGCAATTTTTATAATTTGTTAGCGGAACTGCACTCTAAATTTATGGAAAAGTTAGTGTTGGAGTTGTTATAAAAATATGATAGGTAAGATTAATGAACTATGCTATAATGTGTAAAATCAAAAACTAAAATACATCTATAACGTTAAAAATTTTCTTAATTTCATTTTTTTATTCAGTGAACTCATCAAAATTATGAAAATATTAAAATAAATTATATTCAGTTCACTAAAAAATGTGCATTATTGTCAAGTTGTTATATTCTGAGAAAATTTTAAAAGCTTTTCTGAATTAACTCAAGGCCATGAGGAAAATCAATTCCCTGTGTCGTCTTTGGAGATGCTGTGCAGCGGGTCTCTTTAAGGAAAGAACGGAGAGGAAGTACTGCGAAAGAAAAAGGTATGAGAGGTGAATAGAAATCTGGCGTTCGGTGTGTCCAGCAGTGACGGACGTAAGAACCCACCCTTATCACTACTGTGCAAGAAAAGTCCGGTTGGAGAGGTCAAAGGGTCTCCTCACTGAAGCACTTAAACCAAACCCTCCTTAAATGTGGAACACTACAAAAACGGCATCATAGTAGCAGATACATTATGGAGCCGGCCCCTTCGAAACCCGAGCCCCGGTGGCTGCCAAGATCAACACTGTTTAAGGTCATTTCAATTCACAATATCCCATCAATTGAATACAGTTTCAGAGCAAATATTATTCACTCGAAATTAATGCAAATTGTAATTGTTTTTGAATTCGTACGAAGGCGGTTTTTGTAATGTGATGTGACTCAATGATTTGATGTGAATTTTACATAAAATAATTAAAATTATGGCTGAGTGATGCAGATGTTGAAACACTTTTCCTATGAATTCTTTGTAAACCTTCATGTTTCACTTTTCAATACAAATCTACGATAACTTCAAGACTAACTCTATTTACTCTCTTGAAACTACAAGAAATCAACATTATTTTTTGTTTCACCGTTTTTACTACAACTTTTTCACAGATACCTAAATTTCTAAACATACACTTTAAAATTAACCTTTTTTTCTTGTACTTATTGATGCAATATAGCATTTTTGTTTATATTACCTACACACGGGCAATGCCTTGGCGGGTTCCCATTACCTACTTTTGTCCATTATATATTTACTTATTGCTAACTTTTACATTTCTTATACCTTATGTTTACATCTTGCTCTATTTAGAAAATATGTAAAATTACCTTTGAAATGCATATGTGTACAATGTACATATAATAAGATACAATAAAAGATAAATTTGACATTTAACGTTCACTAGATTTATTGTTTGTCCTCTGCGAACTTATCATTTTGTTTGACTTTTTGACAGATGTTGTGAAGAGAACCCCGTACAATTTATTGCTGTCTACGTGTTTTAGAGGTATAAAGGTAAAAGTGCTGATTTTAACAAAATCAAATTTTATAATATTCATATTATTATAATTTACAAGTACAAGTATATTACATTGGATTTAGTAATATATACGTTGTACATTATAATGATTTATGATCAATAAGATGGATCAAGGAAAAAAACATTTTTGAGATGTAATATTTTTGGTACGCCTCGCTATTCTCCTGTGCCCTTTCGTGTGGAAAACTTTATTTTTTTTTAAATGATTTTCGGCTGTGTAATTATCGTCTTTTCGCACCTATAAAATTATGTTCCGTCTTTCCGGTTTATAAAAAATGGTCTGATTTTTTGGATTGAAATTTTCAAAAAATCCGGTAGAAATCTTAGAATATTTGCCTAAACCGGATTTTTTTTTTAAATGTGATGCAAGTGGCCTATTGCTTCATTATGTAATTTTAATCATAATAGAAAAAATTTAATTCAGCTAAAAAGTTAACACAACAGTTATTGAGTCTGAGGTGGTACGAAGTTCGCCGTGTCAGCTAGTACGAAATAAAAATATAGTGTGATATTTGGTACCTACTTTTGATAAATTCACAATAAACCATTTCAATGATTTGATTGAGTGTTATTGCGGAAAAATTACTGAATTTACAATTTTAATCGAAAACGGAAGAGTTTGAGCGAAACGAGACGCGAATCTGTATGTAATTAATTGAACGCAAAATATTCGGTTATTTACGAAATTCAAACGAGTTGACCGTAATGCTGCAACGCCCTACTTTGCATCCGGAGATGACGGGTTTAATTCTAGTTATTAGATCGGATATGTTAGCAAATTTAATGATAGGTATACAAGACTAATCCGGTCGAACTACAAGGAAATTAATTTAATTAAATGGAGACAATATTAGCGAAACTCAATCGAAAATCGGAAAAAGATACGGTCACATCTGGGACTCGAACCCTGGACCTTCGCCTTGCCGGGGCGCAACTCTACCAACTGAGCTAATGTGTCCCTATCAATCCAATTATTCGATTATTATACGTCTATTCGTTTACGATTTTTGTTCACACTTTTGTATTTAATGCTCAAAGTAATTATTTTTATCGATTGTAATAACTGCGATGCTGAAAGAGAGAATTTCTAAATCGGCATGCTTGCGAAAAATGCTCTGTACAGGGTGTAATAGCACGTACCCGAAGAATTTTAACCAGCGATTCCTGAGCATACTTGGAGTAAAAAATGCCTACATGTCATTTTGCTGTGTGATGATTTATTTTTATTTTTATTAAAAACAAAAAATATATTTTTCAATCAAAGGTCGCTACTGATCCCATCCCTGTATGCCGTGATGGTATCGAGCAATATGCGCGCTGTTTCGTGTATTACCGTGCTCTTAGAACGAGACGGATGGTTTACGAGTATCACGCGACCCGTCGCTATGCTGTAACGGACCACTCCGTTGCGATGTGTGATAGAATTTTATTTTTCTTTTTAATTGAAAAAAATATCATCGTAGAACAAAATGACTTCTACATTTTTTACATCAAATATTATTTCAAACAACAGAGAAATTTAAAAAAAATATAAAAAAATAAAATTCTGACGTTTTAGAGACTGAAGTTTATATATTATCAAATATGTATTTTCAATATATAAATTTTAAATAAGTACATGACAGAGAATCATTTGCGCGTATAGCGAATTCGCAATCTGTTAAATCTCCATACAAGACCGCTCCACCCTAGCCTGACGAATCCACGTGACTTAAGGGCCCGCAACCCGGATATGCCGTGTGGTGTTATGCCGTGTTGCGCTACCTCCTTCTTTAGCCAACGTTTCGGACATCGTTGCAGTGTCCATCATCAGGGCAGATCCGGAAGATCCGGTAGATTTCAGTTATTTTACAAGTTAAAAATTCCCTCGAAAATTGTTATCCTTGGAGATTATAGCTTACCAAACCTAACATGGAAAGAAAAAAACTGTGGTCTCATCACAAACGAAAGTGAAAACGATCGTGCCCGTGAAGTTTTGGACATGGTAAACTTTCTAAACTTTCACCAACATAATTTTTTTATTTTTTTTATTATTATTTAATAAATGTTACAAAAATTACATGTTTTTGTGTATTCTATAAAGTTTTTTTGTTAAAAAGTATATATTATTTAATATGCCTTACACATTTTTTTTTAGCAAAGCTCGTGTTAAAAAGGCGGAGACAAATAATGTAGATAATATTTTTTATTTAAGTTTAAATAATATATATATTTTTTTAATATACATATAGATCAAATAATGGATAATTAAAAGTATACAAAGAAAAAATCGTATATATCATATATGCATCTATAGTTTTATGTATACAAAACATATAACAGAGCGAATGTAGCAGAATGAAGAGGAGATAAAAAAGAAAGGAGAAAAATAAAGAAAGAAAAAGGATATCAGATATTACAATTGTGTTTAGAAATAAAATATTATAAGGTGTAGTGATTGTAATAAGTTATATATATATATAAAGAGCTTTTTTTGATTTTTTTATAATTTGTTTCCAATCTTAAATTAACTGGTAATTGGTTAAACCATTTAACTCCAATATATTTATAGTATTGTTGAGCTGTTGTGGTCTTACAACGCGGGACAGCCATAGAGCCCAGGATATTTGTTCTAATGCTGTTTGAAAAAGGAGTAAAGCTCTCATTATTGAAGCAATCTTTGTGTATTTGTAGAATTGTATTTTTTTTATAAATAACATGAAGTGAAGGTACTTTAAAATCTTGAAATAATTTGATAGGGGGGTAATCATATGGCTTTTTTAAAATTATTTTTATAATTAATTTTTTAATGATTTCCAATGGTAAAAGAGAAGTTTTGAATGCACCGCCCCAACCAACAATTCCATACTGCAGCACTGATTGGATTAAGGAAAAGTAAATAGTTCTTAATATACTAATATTTAAAATGCATCGAAATCTAATGAAAATGTACACTAATTTTCTTAGTCTCTTAACTGTTGTGCTGATTTGTATCTTCCACTTTATGTTACTGTCTATAATTACCCCAAGGTATTTAACAGTGGTTTTAACAGTGAGTATAGAGCAATCAGGTTTACAGATATATGAATTTTAATTACAATTATATGAGTGTATACATATATTTAGATTTTTAGGGGTAGCATTTTTAGTCAGAGTGAAAGGAATTACAAAAGTTTTATCTGTATTTAGAGATAGTAAATTTTGAGCAAATCATTTTTTTATTAAATTTATATCTGATTCCGCCGTTCTCTGAGTTTCATTCCACGTTGATCCCTCAGCTAAAATTGCTGTGTCATCAGCGTAAGATATTAGTTTAGATTTTGTGGTGAGTTTAAAAAATCATTAACATAAATGATAAAAAGAGAGAAAACCATTTAATTTGACAAATTGCTCTCTATGAAATAGGTAATTTTCGATCCACGTTAGGGCATTATTGGTTATACCAATTTTCTTTAATTTAGAGATAAGATTCGAATGTGATATACTGTCAAATGCTTTTCGTAAGTCGACAAATATTCCAATACATTTTTTTTTATTATCTAAAGATTTATATATTTCAGATGTTGAGTGCTCAAATTTTCTCTAAAACCATATTGATGTGCATTTAATATTTATTATTTTCTTTTATAAATTTAAACATCTGTTTTTTTACAATTTTTCAAATATTTTTGCAATATTTGAGGTAAGAGAAATTGGCCTATAATTATTACTAAGAAAGGGGTCACCGGATTTAAACATCGGAGTAATAATAGTTTTTTTGTAATTTACTGGGCAGTTGCCATTTTCGAAACTTGTATTTATGATGTGTGCCAAAAGTTTGCAAAGTGAATCAGAATTTTTTTAAAGAATTTCTACGGAAATATTGTCATAACCGGGGGAAGAATTATCTTTTAATTGATTAATAGTATGTTTGATTTCATCAGCGTTAGTTCGTTGGAATTGTGTTAAGGTGTTACAAGGATTTGAAGGCGATGTATATACTCGTAGTTCATTATTTTCGATGTTTTTAATTTTAAGTGCTAATTTTTCACCAACTGATCCAAAATAATTGTTAAAAATATTTGCACATTTCATTGGATCCGTGTTTACATCGTAAATTTTGTTATCAATATCTGTGACTTTGTTTATATTAGATTTTTTAGGTTATTAAAAAATCTAACATAAACAAATTTTTATTATTGTTGCCAGCAATATTGATTTTTTCTTTATATTAATCTTCTTTGGTTTTCCGGATAATGTAACACAGTTTATTTCTGATTTTTTTTAAATATTCGTATAGTTTATAGTTTTCTGGACATTTGTTGTGTTCCTTATAATTTTTTTCTTTATGTCTATTGAGATTATGATTCCTTGGGTGATCCACGGTTTTTAATTTTTTGAATTTAGTATTTGGAGAGTATTTTATAATGGAAGAGGAGGATTTTATATGCTTATTTAAGATTGATTCAAAATTTAGTGAACATAAATCGGTGTTATTAGAGGATAGAACAGTTTCTCAATTTTCAATGTTAAGGTTTTGTTGTAATTTTTCGTAGTTAATAATAGTTTTTGGAAAATTATTGTGGGAGTAATTTTTCACATCTATTTTGTCAATTTTAACGGCTACAATGCATGTGTGATGATCAGTAATATTATTTTTCCAAATAATTGATTTTATTTTTTCAGTTTCATTAGTATTACACCAGATATGATCAATGCATGATGGCCTTTGTCCAAGACATTCTCTCGTATATTTTTTTACACCTGGTTTAAAGTTTAGTTCCGTTAATGTGTTGATATAATCAGTTTTTTCTTTATTTCTATTGTTTTCAAATTCACCATATATATCGATATTGATATCGCCCACAATAAATGCATTTCGAGAACAATTTGTATTTATAATAGATTTCAGATTCTCGGTGAAATTACTAATGCTCGAGTTATGTGTTCTATATAATGCTATTATATGTATATCAAAAAATGTGTTTTTTATATTAATTTGAATATGAAGACAGTTTACAAGATCGATATGTATTTCATTAACGGAAATATTGTCATGAATACATTTTATAAAAAACAATGATTGCTGTTTTGATTTATTTTGTAAGTTGTAACAAGGTTATTATATCCAGGTAAATTATAGGTACCTGAGTAGCCGCTAATTCTGGCTTCCGATAACACAATACAATCCGGTTTATGGGCGAATTCATTCAATGCAAGTGTAAAATGATCAAAATTTTTACAGACACTTCTGATATTTTAGTGAAGGATTGTTAAAGATTTTGAGGGATTCATTTCTTCTTCTTCCTTGCGCTGTCCCAACTCATTGCCTAGGTAGGCTGTTGGGGTCGGCTCTTCTCGTTCTCAGGTTGTAAGAGTGTGACCGAATCGAAAGCAATGGAAACATTGCGTGAGTACTTTGCCGTCCTCCACCTTAACCCGCTGGTAGCTGATGTTAACTTTTTGTTTATACAGTAGTAATTGTCTCATACTGCCACTAGTTTCCAGGACACAATTTTTTGAATATTTAGTTTTAAATGTTTTTAACATTTTTAGGGAGTCTAAGTCAGGATTCATTTTTAACATTTCCTCCAGGTCCGGGTTCTGTGCAATTAGGTTTGGTACAATATCATCATCTTGAATATCTTCATGTAGTCCTTTTTAGAATGATCCTAGGTTTTCTCTTCTTTACTTCTTCAGCTTTGATGTTACGAAGATTTTCGTTAATCTCTTTTGACAATACTAAAGCATCATTTTTTTGGGGCAGTGTATAATCAGTCTATGTTTGCTTATTTTTTTTACTCCGTTTACTGCAATTTTCAGTTTTGCAGCAGAAATTTTTGTGATTATTTTTTCAATGTCTTCTGATGATTTGTTTTTATCATCAGAAGAAATAATAATTGAAAATTTATTTGTATCTTGTGGTAAATTATATTTTGTTTTGGCTTTTTTATAACAGTAACAATCGCTTATTAGACTTAGCTTTATCAAACTATCATAAAATATCCGTAGAACTTTCAAATGATCCACTCCTACCAATAGATAATCACCATCCTCCCTACATTAAATTAAATATTACATGCGATAATGAAAGATACCTGTACAAAGAGTCCTAAACTTTAAACTTTAGACTCAATTAACAGCCATCTCTCAAATACAGACTGGTCGTTTTTATCGGATAAAAACATTGATGAATCTTTAGACAAACTTTATTTATACTTTTCTAATATTATTGAATCCTATGTACCTTTTTATACACCGAGAAGCTATATCTACCAGGTTTGGTTTTCATCAGAGCTTATTGTCTCTCTTCAGCAAAAGAAGAGTCAACACAAAAAATTCAAACAAAACAAATCCATAAGTGATTATAAAATCTTTAGCGAAACCAGGAAAAAATATATAGATCTTTCCAAACAATGTTACAAAATGTATATAACCTCTATCGAGGACACTGTCTTTAAATCCAAAAATCTTTGGAAATTTCTTAAAAAACTAAACAATGAAAACACAGACTACCCGCCAATAATGCAAATTAATGGAACCAGTGCAAACAATACACAGGACATTGTAAACCTTTTTTCGGACTTCTTCAAAAATGTATATGATGAAGAAACCCCAGATGACAAAATACCTGAGTACAAATTTAGCAAGACTACACACTTAACAAATTGCCATATCACGCAAAAATGTTGCGAACAGAAATTACTTTCCTTAGACACTGACAAATCCGCTGGCCCAGACAACATTCCACCAATATTCCTCAAAAAATGCTCTAATATATTATTATCTAAACCACTCACATTATTATTCAACCATCTCTTGTCCCTTGGACACTTTCCAGACCGCTGGAAATCTAGCTTCATTACAACTATCTATAAAAAAGGAGACGACACTAATATAGCCAATTATCGCCCCATTTGTATACAGTCAGTACTATCTAAGCTTTTTGAATCACTGGTCCTTGATGAAATCTATCCCAAATTAATAAAATTAATTTACCAAAATCAGCACGGTTTTATCAAAAGTAGATTTACCGCAACTAACTTAACAATATTTCAAAACTTTATAATACACTCTTTTGCTGAAAATAAACAAGTCGACTGCATATATACAGACTTTTCGAGGGCATTTGACAAAGTATCCCATAAACTACTATTCCAAAAACTATTTGCTCTAGGAATAAGGGATAACATGCTAAAATGGTTTACTAGCTATTTATTAAATCGTAAACTGTTCGTCAAAATAAAATCTTAGATCTCGAAAGCTTTCTTAACCTTGGCCCGGTTTTGTTCCTCATTTTCATCAATGATATAACCAATTGCTTCAATGATGTCGAGGTATTGCTCTTTGCTGATGACATCAAGCTATACAAGAAAATAACAGATATAAATACATATATAGATACATCGCTTCGGCTTGACACAGCGAAACATACTTATAGGTGTAAAGACACGGTTAATGTTGCAATTTTGCAAACCTTGGTTCACTTTTAAATTTGTTGGTTGGATTTTTATATTATGTACGTATTTTCTAATCGTAACATATTGATATTATATATCTCACTGTACAAAATTTTTGTTACATTTTTTTTTTAATATAATTTATATACTTTTTATTCACATCGTAACTTTATCTAATCTATTTGCTTTCTCATGTTAAAGATGGAGGTACTGCCTTTATTATTAATTATTTTTGTAAAAGCCCTCTGCGAGTAAAATAAAAGAAATAAATAAACAACTAAATAAATTAATGTTCTCCAAAACGATGATGAAAAATCATTTGTCATATATTTGGATTATAATTGTGTAATTTCTACTATTTAAGAAATTCTAAAAATTATAGTACTTTAAAATTAAACAGTTATAAATACATTGTGAATTCATATGTCAAATATTGGTTTATAAATGTGTAAATTCTGATTATCCAATTGTAAATGTTCTCTAAAATGGCCTGGAAAGAATCTCCTACTTGTGATCTCACTAAAGAAAACACTCATAGAACATTAATAAATGCATTCACTCTGAATGCATTTATTTACGTTCTCCAAATTGACCTTGAAAAAAATGACATCTTTGCGATTCTTTTAAAGACATAAAGAAACCATCCCTTAATTATATACAATTCTTAGTGTTCTCAAAAGTTGTCTTGACAGAAACAAATTCCCTTGATATCTTGAACGAAACTATTCCTTTGTTAAGAATATTATGAACTTAATATACAATTTGGCTGTCCTGAAACGGGTATTCTGCCCAGTTGGACAGACAAATGTTCACATTGTAATGTATTGTTAATATATATGCATATGTAAATAAATAAATAAATAAAATAAATAAATAAAAAAATCATTTCCATATACTACAGTCAAATATTAGTACGTTTAAAGATTGGTGCGTTCAAAATAATTTATTTTTAAATGTAGAAAAGTGTAAAACCTTGACTTTCTTCAGAAATAAAAATCCTGTTTTATTCGAATATTCCATCAATAACACAGCTTTTGACAGAGTCACGGAAATGAGAGATCTTGGAATTATTTTGCATGAAAAACTAAGTTTCGCCAATCATATCCACCAAATTGTGAACAAAGGTATGAAAACACTAGGCTTCGTATTAAGAACAACTAAAAACTTTAGTTCCATAGAAGCCATTAAACTATTACATGTATCTCTAGTTAGAAGCCAAATTGAATATAACTCGGTAGTTTGGTCTACATCTTACAAAATTCACGTTGATAATATTGAGCGAATACAAAAAAAGTTTCTGCGTTTTATAAATTTTAAATTAAGTATCCCACTAGAAGACTTAAAATATGATCTACTAGCTTTTTCCCGCGGCTTCGCTCGCATGGTATTAGGGGATTTCCACTCAGCCTCCTCCACCTTCCCTCTCCCCACTCCACTCCTTCATCAATCCCCCTTCCCCTCGCCCTCCGCCCACCCCTCCCCCTACTCCACTCCCCCCATCAACTTACTAATATATATAGCCTATAGATCTCGCAAATAATGTAGCTTTCTATTAGTGAAAGAATTTTTAAAATCTATTCTGTAGTTTTTGCGTGAAAGAGTAACAAACATACATCCATACAAACTTTCACCTTTATAATATTAGTAGGATAGGATAGGATTACTTATTATTCTAAAAATACACACACTCGAAGACCGACGTAAAATAAACGACTTAACATTTTTATTCAAAATACTTAACTTTAAATTCGACTGTTGTGAACTCCTACAACTCATAAACTTACGAATACCGACAGTAACCAGGCGACAAAATACACTATTCTACTGCAGCATTCACAAGCGGAACAACATTGCCCACTCTCCTATACAACGATTTCACACTATGGGGAATCAGTAGGTGATGTCGACATATTTAACTACAACTGGGCGAATTTTGTGGAACTTGTAAATACTTATTCCAATACTATTCCTAAACATATCTGTATTTTTGTAAACTTATCAAATCGCAGTACCTAAATATATATTTTTTGTATTTTTGTCACTTGTGTGCATTTTTTATCTAATTTTATTTTTATTATTTCTTTATCTGTTGAAAAATCATCTGTCATGAATTTATTGTACTACCAACCATGTAAAAGCCCTCTGCGCGTTGAATAAATAAATAAATAAAAGTTATATGTATGAAAAAAATCACAGTGTTTCTTTAAATGCTGTTTAAGATAATGCCCGCGAGAATTTTGCTCTATTTTAAACGAGTCGTGTTTTATTAAACATTTTCGCAATTTTCGCATCGATTTTGTCCCTGCAAATGTTAGCGCTCTCCTCTAACATTCGTAATTTCGTATCTCTCCATCTTCTTCTTTTCGGGCCCGGTTGCAGAGCATTAACAGTTTTATCACCGTACTTATTATTATCTAATGTCCGATCGCGGCGCACAGGTAAGTATGCACCGCGTACGCTAAAATAGGGACACCACATCAACAGGTGTACTTCATTCCGATTCTTAATCACATAGGTGTGTCATTGTTTTTATTATTATTATTAAGTAATAATATATAAAAGGTCCAAACTAAAACCTACCTGTTTGGGCTCTCATGTCCTTAATTTAAATATACCTCTCTGAGAATATCATACTTGTATTGCCTATGATATGTCTTAATCACACTTTTCTTAGTGAATTAAAATTACTCGAGTCCTTACACATCAATCTGTCTGTTGACCAATCACATTTTGGAAGATCAAATCCTTATAGGTACTATTGCACCATCCACCATTAAATGTTGCTTTACTTTCCAAAATACACTCATCAAAGAATATATTACATATTAATTTTAAAATATTTTTCAGGATTTAATAACATGTGTTCACAATTATGTCCTCTGCGTGCGAACTCTATCTAAATTTCTTTAAATGGACAATATACAGTGTTTATTTAAAGCGACCTCCCAGGTATGTATGGTCCTGTTTTCATTCATTCTTAGGCAGCATCGCGTTCATTGTACATATATTTCAAAATATTGTACATATATTTTCGTATCGGTGATCAATGAACAGGTGTATGCAATTTTTAGCCATAAGTTGCTTTTTATTGTTTGTCTAGCTTGTAGTTTATTTAGATTTTATAAATGTATTATAAGTTTGTACAGCGCCCTCGAGGTGATTTTTCACAAAAACGGCGCTATATAAATCATCCAAGTATTATAATTATCTTTTTTGAATGTAGCTATCACTTTGTGGTTATCCATTATAGAAAAAATGAAACAATACAACTTTGTATATACCACTTATATAATGCGTAAATCCTTACCGGTTTCGGAACAAACGTTCCTTCTTCAGGGAAAGCTTATACTAATTTGACAGTTTCGAACAATGTTTTATTATGGTAGGGGTGGAGCCGTTGCTAGTTATTAATGTAGATTGGGTGGGTAGGTATTAATGTAGAGCGGTACTACTAGTGTACCCCTACCATAATAAAATATTGTTCGAAACTGTCAAATTAGTATAAGCTTTCCCTGAAGAAGGAACGTTTGTTCCGAAACCGATAAGGATTTACGCATTATATAAGTGGTTTATACAAAGTTGTATTGTTTCATATTTCTTTTATTATTATCACTTATCTAAATATTCCTTCTCATTTCTTAGGTAGGAACTAGTTCTGAATAATAACAATATAATAGTACCATGATAGATTTTCCGCGACCTGCGAGCGACGTGTGAAGAATTTGATATTTAGAAGGTTTAGAGATTTAAAGTAGAGAAATGAAAACGATTTTAGAAGAAAAATATATTTCAGAAAGGGAAATAGTTCGGGCAGGTAAAGTAAACTTTTCTTTTCATCCGTATTTGTTTGCATCCGTTTTCGGTTCAAGATTGTTACAGTTCGCATGAGCGTGGATCGCACTACGAGCTGCCAAATCGGAATAATCAACATATAGCCCAGTCAGTGGGGAGTTTTACCTTGCAAAAGGTCGTGTAGTAGCTATTTTGATATATGTTGTTAAGATTGGGACTCTAAAGAAAAAAAAAACAGTTTTCGACGTGGGGGGGTAGAGCTCGAGTCGCCATCTTGGATTGAAGGTGCCATAATTTGGTTTTTTCAAAATAATTGGTACTTTAGAGTCCAAATCTAAACAACATATATCAAAATCGCTACTATACGACCTTTTGCAAGCTAAAGGCCTTTTTTTTCCCCACTGACTGTATTAATATGGTTGCTAACCGCATGAAGAATGTTTGAAAATATTCAGATAGGGTCATTTCAGGATTCGTAGAAAATGCATTTAACAATGTTAGCTCATCTAGGGGGTAGAGCGGTGATTAGCTAAAATTCGTGACGTAACTTGCAGTCCATGTTCCACCGGGAGATTTGAATTAACTGCAATACAAGTGGAAGTCTTTTACTTTAAACTATGTCACGCGTTCGAAATTTCTGTCGGCGATACATCTCTCTCTCATCATCTCTCGGTATATCGCCTTCCACAGCAGTAAATGGATAGATTCATAAGTAGGTCTCCTGGACAAACTGACCTCCAGATTCCTACCCACCCCTCTTACCTCTTTCCTTCCCAGAACTTCCTCTCCTTCTATTCCTTCCTTCTATTCCTTTTTTTTTCAATTTGGGAGGCGGGATTGTGTACCGCCGCCCCGGGAACCTTTATTGGATAACCAACACCTCTGCCATAGGTCACCCCAAGTGGTTCGCTACGTTTGGTGATTGAGCAGGGGTGCCCGGGTTCATGGGATGAGGTTTGTCTAGGTATTGGAGGCAGATGACCAGGACACACTGAACCCCAGATTCCTACCCACCCCTTAAACCCTTTTCCTTCCCAGAACTCTCCTCTCCTTCCTTTCCCCCCAAAAACCCTCCACACAGCATCCTCAAAGATGACATAGGCCCTGAGGGAAAATATTTTCCTCAGGGCCTCCTGTGTGGAGCTCATGTAAAAAAAATAATAATTCCTGAAAAAGATGACATAGGCCTAGTTTGTTTAGAATAATCCTCTCTTCATCGAAATCATTGTGTGGTCAAAATCTTAATATATTTATATACATATATGTATATCCTATATATTTAGATTCTCAAATAGGCCACGAGGAGAATTATTTTCCTCGGGGCCTTCTGTATAGAGCAAGCTGAGTTCTGAAAATAAGAAAAAAATAATAGTATATATTAGTGACCGACCGAAGGTTCGGTTTTGGTTTCGGCAAAAAAATCTAGTTTCGGCATCAGTTTCGGTTACGGCAGAAAATCTGCCGAACCTTCGGCCGCACCGAAACTATGCGTTCGTGAATTATCGCGCGTCTTTTGGCTGACTTCGGGTAAGTTCGTGGCTCGTGTGTCATCCGTTATCATCAGCTTAGTACGCCGGTCATCCAAGAAGTATTTAACATGTTTGTTAATTTTTATAATTTTTGTTAGTTTTATAGCAGTAATAACAAAAAAATAAATAATTATTACTTCAATTATTGTTTTCATTTCATTTAACTCGTCTGTATAAGATTAAAAAAATAATCAAAATATCAGTAAACAATAGATTTTTAACACGTCTAAAAAAGTTACGGTTTCGGTTGAAACTAAGACAGATACCGAAGATTCGATTTCGGTAGAAAGTCCTGTTTCGGTCAGACAGTAGTATACATTATAATCGAACAAAAACAATCAGTGGCCTTGCTTCATTTCCTGCGCAATGATTTGCCAACTATCTTGAAAAGAAGTTGGATGATTGGCCGAAATATTACTAATTATATCTTTCTGTCAAAAACAAGAATTCGAATAGGGATTGATGACCTTCTGATCTCTTGTTCCGATTAAAAATAAACTACTCGCCCCGAAATTATTATTTGCTTTCTTACTTTGTTTGCATGTAACAAACGAGTGTGTTCCTGATTTTTTGTTTATTATTTCCCTTCCGTTTCAAAACATCCATTGTTAACTTATGACTTATAACAAATCAGACTTTGTTCAGCTTCTTTGATCCACCCTTTGAAATATTTCGAACTGGTAAACTATAACCAAATATTGGGCCCAATGATTCATCAAATGATAATTTTTCACAGTATGTATTATTTTTTATTTAAAACACAGGTTTTGGCATTGCAAAAACAAAATGTTGAGAAGTAGTGACATGCGCGCCGCGCTGGTCCATGATAAATTTATACAGATAAAGTAAATGTCGAGCTAGTCGAAGACTGTGAGTCATTATTGTGTCTCATAATGTTACAATACAGTGAATTACATTACTTTTACTGAATAAACTAGAATAGTATTTTTCATTTGCTCAACCAAACTAAAAGCAACAAAAATGTCGTAAACGCTATTGACAATTGCGTCCAATGAGGATAGTACACAGTAGTGTTGAATACCCCATACAAGAGGCACCTCAAATGTCCCATACAAAAACGATATATAAAATGTATTTGTACCAACTTTTTTTATTTGTGTTACTACAAATTTCATGTCACGTGTGCTTTGATTTTGTTGTGCTTACTTAGATGTTTTTTGTAATAAATAAAAAAAAATAACATGTAAAAGCCCAGCCGGGCAGGAAATTCAAAATTAATAAATATTTTACTACAGATTCTCAACTACTTACTTCAGATATCGTTACTATCAGACTGAAGAGAGATAGCTTTTAAATGTATTATTTTATTAAAAACGATTTTTTTTTAAACCAAAACTATTATTAAATCTTTAACTGACAGCCTTGAAACAGCTAGCTAATTAGCAATACCCACCTAGTAATTCCAAACAAAGATAACTTTGAATGTAACAATAAAGTCGATACAAATTTACTCTATTCATGGTGGGTTTCTTCATTTTAGTAGTAAGTGGGTATTCAAAATAAAGAAAGTTCATAATGTTATCCAATTTAAAGCAAGATTGGTTGCCAGAGGTTTTGAACAGAATGATACATTAGATTTATATGAAATCTACTCACCTGTTTCCAAATTGTCAACATTTAGATTATTTGTTTCAGTTGCTACAAAATTAAAACTATCAATACATCAGATGGATGTCACTGGGGCCTTTTTACATGGGGATATAAAGGAAATTGTTTTTATTAAATTACCGGAAGGGGCGTATAATGGTTGTGATAATATTGTAAAACTAAATAAATCTTTGTATGGGCTAAAAAAATCCCCTAAATATTGGAATGAAAAATTTAACCATGTAATAAGTAAAGCAGGCTATGTAAAGTCAAAGAATGATCCTTGTTTGTTTACTAAGTGTAATGGAGAAAACCAAACTTATGTTTTACTGTATGTCGATGACCTCTTGATGTTTAGTAATAATGAACAGGAATTAAGTGATCTTAAATTAAAATTACACAATGCATTTAAGATGAAAGATTTTGGACCAATTTCAAATTTTCTTGGTATCAGTGTTAAACAGAATTTGAAAGACGGTGTAACTGAATTATGTCAAAAATCTTATTTAGAAAATGTATTAAAAAGATTTAACATGGAAAATTGCAAACCAATATCTACCCCTATTGATCAAAATTTTATTGTAAAAATCTTAGAATCTAAAGAATGTAAGTCTGACAAGGATATTGAAAACACTTGTAGGAAAATTATTGGAAGTTTAATGTTTGCTGTCTCAAGCACCAGGCCAGACCTTTGTGCAGCTGTATCTATATTAAGTAGGTACCAAAATAATACAAGTGACTCATTTAAAAAGAATTTTAAGAAATGCAAAATATACTCTAGATTATAAGCTGATTTTCAAATGTAATGATGATGGGCTTGTTGGGCATTGTGATGCAGATTGGGGTGGTGACACACGAGATAGAAAGTCTACCACTGGCTACTGTTTCAAGTTCTCCAATTGTCTTATATCGTGGTGTTCTAAGAAACAGTGTTCCGTAAGCTTATCATCAACCGAAGCAGAGTATGTTGCAGTCAGTATGGCGGCTAGTGAATCTTGTTGGCTGTCAAGTTTATTGAAAGACTTTAATAATATAAATGTTTGTCCTGTACCTATATACTGTGATAACCAGTCTGCCATAATGGTTGCAAATACTGATAATATTAAAAGACTAAAACATATTGATATACGTTATCATTTTGTCAAAGATTTAATTAAGGAATGTAAGATTTGTTTAATGTATGTTAAGACTGAGGATCAAATAGCTGATACGTTTACTAAGTCATTGAACAAAAATCTATTGTTTAAATTTATTTCTCAATGTGGACTATACTAGATAATGTAAGAGTGTATTACATTGAGCGGGGGTGTTAAAATATACAGTGTAATACATTATTTTAACAGTAATGATGTTGTTTTAAGGGTTGGCAACATTTTGTATGTGGCAACCCATTTCAACTTCTTTTGTTTTTATTCTCTATGCTCCAGGAGTTCTTCTCTTGTTTTCATGTAATACGTACATCTTAAAATAAAACCAGTTATTAAAAGTGTTACATTTCTTTTTATTAACTCAGTAGATTACAACAATATCCACCAAATTGTGAACAAAGGTATGAAAACACTAGGCTTCGTATTAAGAACAACTAAAAACTTTAGTTCCATAGAAGCCATTAAACTATTACATGTATCTCTAGTTAGAAGCCAAATTGAATATAACTCGGTAGTTTGGTCTACATCTTACAAAATTCACGTTGATAATATTGAGCGAATACAAAAAAAGTTTCTGCGTTTTATAAATTTTAAATTAAGTATCCCACTAGAAGACTTAAAATATGATCTACTAGCTTTTTCCCGCGGCTTCGCTCGCATGGTATTAGGGGATTTCCACTCAGCCTCCTCCACCTTCCCTCTCCCCACTCCACTCCTTCATCAATCCCCCTTCCCCTCGCCCTCCGCCCACCCCTCCCCCTACTCCACTCCCCCCATCAACTTACTAATATATATAGCCTATAGATCTCGCAAATAATGTAACTTTCTATTAGTGAAAGAATTTTTAAAATCTATTCTGTAGTTTTTGCGTGAAAGAGTAACAAACATACATCCATACAAACTTTCACCTTTATAATATTAGTAGGATAGGATACGATTACTAATTATTCTAAAAATACATACACTCGAAGACCGACGTAAAATAAACGACTTAACATTTTTATTCAAAATACTTAACTTTAAATTCGACTGTTGTGAACTCCTACAACTTATAAACTTCGAACACCGACAGTAACCACGCGACAAAATACACTATTCTACTGCAGCATTCACAAGCGGAACAACATTGCCCACTCTCCTATACAACGATTTCACACTATGGGGAATCAGTAGGTGATGTCGACATATTTAACTTCAGCTTGGGGAATTTTGTGGAACTTGTAAAAAACTTATTCCAATACTATTCCTAAACATATCTGTATTTTTGTAAACTTATCAAATCGCAGTACCTATATATATATATATTTTGCATTTTTGTGACTTGTGTGCATTTTTTATCTAATTTTATTTTTATTATTTCTTTATCTGTTGAAAAATCATCTGTCATGAATTTATTGTACTACCAACCATGTAAAAGCCCTCTGGGCGTTGAATAAATAAATAAATAAATAAATAAAAGTTATATGTATGAAAAAAATCACAGTGTTTCTTTAAATGCTGTTTAAGATAATGCCCGCGAGAATTTTGCTCTATTTTAAACGAGTCGTGTTTTATTAAACATTTTCGCAATTTTCGCATCGATTTTGTCGCTGCAAATGTTAGCGCTCTCCTCTAACATTCGTAATTTCGTATCTCTCCATCTTCTTCTTTTCGGGCCCGGTTGCAGAGCATTAACAGTTTTATCACCGTACTAATTATTATCTAATGTCCGATCGCGGGGCACAGGTAAGTATGCACCGCGTACGCTAAAATAGGGACACCACATCAACAGGTGTAGTTCATTCCGATTCTTAATCACATAGGTGTGTCATTGTTTTTATTATTATTATTAAGTAATAATATATAAAAGGTCCAAACTAAAACCTACCTGTATGGGCTCTCATGTCCTTAATTTAAATATACCTCTCTGAGAGTATCATACTTGCATTGCCTATGATACGTCTTAATCACACTTTTCTTACTGAATTAAAATTACTCGAGTCCTTACACATCAATCTGTCTGTTGACCAATCACATTTTGGAAGATCAAATCCTTATAGGTACTATTGCACCATCCACCATTAAATGTTGCTTTACTTTCCAAAATACACTCATCAAAGAATATATTACATATTAATTTTAAAATATTTTTCAGGATTAAATAACATGTGTTCACAATTATGTCCTCTGCGTGCGAACTCTATCTAAATTTCTTTAAATGGACAATATACAGTGTTTATTTAAAGCGACCTCCCAGGTAAGTATGGTCCTGTTTTCATTCATTCTTAGGCAGCATCGCGTTCATTGTACATATATTTCAAAATATTGTACATATATTTTCGTATCGGTGATCAATGAACAGGTGAATGCAATTTTTAGCCATAAGTTGCTTTTTATTGTTTGTCTAGCTTGTAGTTTATTTAGATTTTATAAATGTATTATAAGTTTGTACAGCGCCCTCGAGGTGATTTTTCACAAAAACGGCGCTATATAAATCATCCAAGTATTATTATTATCTTTTTTGAATGTAGCTATCACTTTGTGGTTATCCATTATAGAAAAAATGAAACAATACAACTTTGTATAAACCACTTATATAATGCGTAAATCCTTACCGGTTTCGGAACAAACGTTCCTTCTTCAGGGAAAGCTTATACTAATTTAGACAGTTTCGAACAATGTTTTATTATGGTAGGGGTGGAGCCGTTGCTAGTTATTAATGTAGATTGGGTGGGTAGGTATTAATGTAGAGCGGTACTACTAGTGTACCCCTACAATAATAATAAAATATTGTTCGAAACTGTCAAATTAGTATAAGCTTTCCCTGAAGAAGGAACGTTTGTTCCGAAACCGATAAGGATTTACGCATTAAATAAGTGGTTTATACAAAGTTGTATTGTTTCATTTTTCTATTATTATTATCACTTATCTAAATATTCCTTCTCATTTCTTAGGTAGGAACTAGTTCTGAATAATAACAATATAATAGTACCATGATAGATTTTCCGCGACCTGCGAGCGACGTGTGAAGAATTTGATATTTAGAGATTTAAAGAAGGTTTAGAGATTTAAAGTAGAGAAATGAAAAAGATTTTAGAAGAAAAATATATTTCAGAAAGGGAAATAGTTCGGGCAGGTAAAGTAAACTTTTCTTTTCATCCGTATTTGTTTGCATCCGTTTTCGGTTCAAGATTGTTACAGTTCGCATGAGCGTGGATCGCACTACGAGCTGCCAAATCGGAATAATCAACATATAGCCCAGTCAGTGGGGAGTTTTACCTTGCAAAAGGTCGTGTAGTAGCTATTTTGATATATGTTGTTAAGATTGGGACTCTAAAGAAAAAAAAACAGTTTTCGACGTTGGGGGGGTAGAGCTCGAGCCGCCATCTTGGATTGAAGGTGCCATAATTTGGTTTTTTCAAAATAATTGTGCAATGGTTGATCTTACGACCAAATTGCGAAGGACAAACTGAAAGAAGATAAAATTTCAAATATTTTTTATTTTAAATTATTTTTGTAAGTCTAATAGGTAACGAGTTACAGTGGCGTAAATGTGAACATTTTTCTAAAAAATGGTGAAATTCCCAATTTTTGTTATTTTTTCGGGCTTTTCATTACATAATTATAATTTTGTAAACTCTTTTCGACACCACCATGAGGTAGAAAAAATGGCGCATTTTTATTGTGGTATCCCCAGTAGGTACTTTAGAGTCCAAATCTAAACAACATATATCAAAATCGCTACTATACGACCTTTTGCAAGCTAAAGGCCTTTTTTATCCCCCACTGACTGGACTAATATGGTAGCTAACCGCATGAAGAATGTTTGAAAATATTCAGATAGGGTCATTTCAGGATTCGTAGAAAATGCATTTAACAATGTTAGCTCATCTAGGGGGTAGAGCGGTGATTAGCTAAAATTCGTGACGTAACTTGCAGTCCGTGTTCCACAGGGAGATTTGAATTAACTGCAATACAAGTGGAAGTCTTTTACTTTAAACTATGTCACGCGTTCGAAATTTCTGTCGGCGATACATCTCTCTCTCATCATCTCTCGGTATATCGCCTCCCACAGCAGTAAATGGATAGATTCATAAGTAGGTCTCCTGGACAAACTGACCTCCAGATTCCTACCCACCCCTCTTACCTCTTTCCTTCCCAGAACTTCCTCTCCTTCTATTCCTTCCTTCTATTCCTACTTTTTAATTTGGGAGGCGGGAGTGTGTACCGCCGCCCCGGGAACCTTTATTGGATAACCAACACCTGTGCCATAGGTCACCCCAAGTGGTTCGCTACGTTTGGTGATTGAGCAGGGGTGCCCGGGTTCATGGGATGAGGTTTGTCTAGGTATTGGAGGCAGATGACCAGGACACACTGAACCCCAGATTCCTACCCACCCCTTAAACCCTTTTCCTTCCCAGAACTCTCCTCTCCTTCCTTTCCCCCCAAAAACCCTCCACACAGCATCCTCAAAGATGACATAGGCCCTGAGGGAAATTATTTTCCTCGAGGCCTCCTGTGTGGAGCTCATGTAAAAAAAATAATAATTCCTGAAAAAGATGACATAGGCCTAATGTAAAAAAAAAAAATTGTCCTTCTGTATAGAGCAAGCTGAGTTCTGAAAATAAGAAAAAAATAATAGTACATATTAGTGACCGACCGAAAGTTCGGTTTTGGTTTCGGCAAAAAAATCTAGTTTCGGCATCAGTTTCGGTTTCGGCAGAAAATCTGCCGAACCTTCGGCCGCACCGAAACTATGCGTTCGTGAATTATCGCGCGTCTTTTGGCTGACTTCGGGTAAGTTCGTGGCTCGTGTGTCATCCGTTATCATCAGCTTAGTACGCCGGTCGTCCAAGAAGTATTTAAAATGTTTGTTAATTTTTATAATTTTTGTTAGTTTTATAGCAGTAATAACAAAAAATAAAATATTATTTTTTCACATACTTCAATTATTGTTTTCATTTCATTTAACTCGTCTGTATAAGATTAAAAAATAATCAAAATATCAGTAAACAATAGATTTTTAACACGTCTAAAAAAGTTACGGTTTCGGTTGAAACTAAGACAGATACCGAAGATTCGGTTTCGGTAGAAAGTCCTGTTTCAGTCGGACAGTAGTATACATTATAATCGAACAAAAACAATCAGTGGCCTTGCTTCATTTCCTGCGCAATGATTTGCCAACTATCTTGAAAAGAAGTTGGATGATTGGCCGAAATATTACTAATTATATCTTTCTGTCAAAAACAATAATTCGAATGGGGATTGATGACCTTCTGATCTCTTGTTCTGATTAAAAATAAACTACTCGCCCCGAAATTATTATTTGCTTTGTTACTTTGTTTGCATTTAACAAACGAGTGTGTTCCTGATTTTTTGTTTATTATTTCCCTTCCGTTTCAAAACATCCATTGTTAACTTATGACTTATAACAAATCAGACTTTGTTCAGCTTCTTTGATCCACCCTTTGAAATATTTCGAACTGGTAAACTATAACCAAATATTGGGCCCAATGATTCATCAAATGATAATTTTTCACAGTATGTATTATTTTTTATTTAAAACACAGGTTTTGGCATTGCAAAAACAAAATGTTGAGAAGTAGTGACATGCGCGCCGCGCCGGTCCATGATAAATTTATACAGATAAAGTAAATGTCGAGCTAGTCGAAGACTGTGAGTCATTATTGTGTCTCATAATGTTACAATACAGTGAATTACATTACTTTTACTGAATAAACTAGAATAGTATTTGTCATTTGCTCAACCAAACTAAAAGCAACAAAAATGTCGTAAACGCTATTGACAATTGCGTCCAATGAGGATAGTACACAGTAGTGTTGAATACCCCATACAAGAGGCACCTCAAATGTCCCATACAAAAACGATATATAAAATGTATTTGTACCAACTTTTTTTATTTGTGTTACTACAAATTTCATGTCACGTGTGCTTTGATTTTGTTGTGCTTACTTAGATGTTCTTTGTAATAAATAAAAAAAAATAACATGTAAAAGCCCAGCCGGGCAGGAAATTCAAAATTAATAAATATTTTACTACAGATTCTCAACTACTTACTTCAGATATCGTTACTATCAGACTGAAGAGAGATAGCTTTTAAATGTATTATTTTATTAAAAACGATTTTTTTTAAACCAAAACTATTATTAAATCTTTAACTGACAGCCCTGAAACAGCTAGCTAATTAGCAATACCCATCTAGTAATTCCAAACAAAGATAACTTTGAATGTAACAATAAAGTCGATACAAATTTACTCTATTCATGGTGGGTTTCTTCATTTACCGAGAATGCTGAATGCAATGCAAATTGTAAAAGTAAACGGTCAAATGCATAGAAATTTTTAAATTTCGACCGTTTATTTTTACAATTAGCATTGCATTTAGCAGTCCCGGTAAATGAAGAAACCCACCCTAAGGAAATACTGTTGACAACTTTTCTGACAAGGTGACAAGTCCCCTTTGTTTACATCTTTTTTTATTCTAAATACCCCCATTTAAATATTATGTTCTCTGTTATTATAACGTTAATATTATTTTTTTAGTATTGTAACAGTAGTTTAACAACACGTAGTAGTGCCCTATACCTAAATACTTGCTTTTATCCCACATACTTTGTTAAATGTTCATTCTTATTTTGTTATTATTGATAATCTCCTGTGTACCACTGTATACTTATAATATCATGTAGATACCTATCACTTAAATGTAAAATCCATTCTATGGCGTTTAAATAAATAAATAAAAAAATGCACGTATTGGACAAATATTGAGGTGATGAGGTGCGTGTATTGCACTACATAAAATGTCACGTATCGTATGGGACAAATGTATGAGGTGGTGAAGTGTGAGGTGGCGAAGTGAAATTTATTGTAAATTACTGTTTTGTGAATACCGCATAAGATTCCCAACTGATCCAATTTTTTTTTAAATATTTGTTTATTGTAAATTATTGTTATGTGAATACCGCACAAGAGTCCCGACAGCTCCCAAGGGAGGGTGGTTGATGGAGAGTTGAGATTAGGTGGAAGGGGGTGGCTGAGGGAGGGATCAGAGGGGGCGGGTGGTATGGGGGGGGGGGTGGTGAGAGAGGGAAAGAGGGTAGGTTTTTTATATCCATTTTTCGTGTTACAAAAATAACAAACAAGGGAGGCGGGTACGGGTACCGCCGCCCCGGGAACCATTTATTAGACAACCAACACCTCTGCCATAGGTCACCGTCCCTTTCCCGGAGTCCCTTTGACTTCTTCAGCCTTCCTCTCGGAACTTCACCTTGCACCGCTGTAGGGATGGATTAATAAGTCCATAGCATTCCCAAAGATGACATAGGCCCTGAGGGGAATTATTTTCCTCAGGGCCTCCCGTGTGGAGCTTATGTAAAAAAACACGTTCTCTGAAATTCTATAGCCATTTTAAAGCTTATTTTGTCACCTTTCAAAAACAGTCTTTAGTTTCCGGATACGTTCATAAATATTCCTTTTATTTGGATTCCATTGTAAAGCGGAAATATTTCGCCTCTTTGACAAAATATGGTTGAGACCCGAGGGGTGAAAGACTGTATTCCCATAAAGTTGTTGAAATAAAATTAAAGCTATCATCCGATAGCAGAGGAATAGAGAGGGCACCAGAAAAAATAATAAAGTGGGGCATGTTCAGGAAACCTACGGTAAAAACTGTACACTTGTATAAAACGGATATACGTCGTATAACTACATCGGATTTGAAAATAATTACATAATATTATATTATACTAGCGAGTATCCGGCATGCGTTGCAATGCCACCCAAAGAAAGAAAGTGTTTGTGTTTTAATTCTGTTTATTGAAGTGTTTTTGAATATAAAATGTCTTTTAGTTTTTCCTTCTTGTGTGTACACGAATAAATCAGCAGGTTTTCCGACGTGTGAGCGGGTCACATACAGCTGTCCGCGGGAGAAGCACGGATTTTTCCAAATTTGCCCCCTGCTTTACCCCCCCTCCCCTCCCCCTCCACCTTCCTCCCTTCACCCCCTACCCCCTCTTCATTCCCCACCCCCATCCCGGATTCACCTCCCCCACCCTCCTTCCTATCATATCGTTAATCAAAAAAAAAAATCATAACGTGGAGAATTCATCATAATATGTAGAAAGCTTCGTGAGCGTGCACTCAGCGAAGTTGCATCACAATCGGGATGGTATAGTAACGCATATGGGACAAACTGAAACATTCTATTAACAACTTGTCCAGATAAAGATAACATTGTTATTGAACCATGTCGATATTGTTAATTATATAGTGGTGTTAACTAGGTTATTTGTTTTTCATTATATTAATAACTAGCTTTTTCCCGCGGCTTCACTCGCATGGTATTAGGGGGGGTTCCCACTCCGCCTCCCTCCTACCCCTCCACATTCCGCCCTCATTAATTCCCGGTACATTCAGTTTTCAAACTGCTCGCGTGCCACCTTTTGCGATTTTTTGTACAACTTTCATAATGCCAGAGCTCACCAATAGTTTTATACAAAAAAAAGAACTATCCAATTTAGCGCAATCGTTCGGAAGTTATACCACACGCCCACACACATTTCGGCGATTCATTTTTAGAAATCGATATTAATTACAACGCCAACATCGTTTCTAAGGCAACCTTTGTTTAGCTTTTCTTCTGACGTTTGCAATAACTCGATTTTGTTAGGGACAGAAAACGAATGATAAATAATTTCATAACGCCAGAGCTTACCAATATATACAGCCTATGTAGCTTTATATTAGTGAAAGAATTTTAAAAGTCCATTCAGTAGGTTTTGCGTGAAAGAGTAACAAATATACATTCATACGTAAATTCGTACATTCATATAAACTTTCGCCTTTATAATATTAATAGGATGATGCTATAAAGTATTTTTGCACAGTTTGAAAAAGAAACATTCAATCACTGAAGACAATATTAGCGACATTCGTTGGAAAATTTGAAATAGAAAAATGAGAAAAAGATATGGTCACTTCCAAAATGTATCTATCCATATCTTTTTCTGATTTTTCTGTTTCAAATTTTCGATCGAGAGTCGCTAATATTGTCTTCAGTGATTAAACATTACAATTTGAGTTAAAAATGAAAATTAAGAAACATTCATATTTTTTTATAAGACCTGTGCCAAACACAGCTATAAAAGTTAAGAGATCATGTGGCTATCAAAAGACCGTATTTCGGTGAAATAGGCCAAGCCAAATGATCGTTGATCTTTTATAGCTATGTGTGGCACAGGTATTGAGATTAATTATTGTAATCAATAAATAATAATGCCAATATCCAAACTCGTATTTAGAGCGTTCACCTATTCTAGCTGCGACTCATCCGAACGTGTCTTAACCTTCGTAAACAGAAAGGAGAAACACATTCGCGTCCTCTTACCTCTTACGGTAATCACTTCGTCTCTTCTTCTGTCTGCTTTACCCTACTTTAAACAAAAAGGTATTTCTTACGGTTGTTTAGTATTGTATTCAGATTAACTAGGTACTATTTATATCAGTGATGATCAACCTTTTTATCCACTTTAAATTTTTTCGCGGACCGCGGAGGGTAGGCTAGAGGGTAGGTATATATAAGCTTGACATTGTTGACTTTGGAGGCTGTTGTATTGAAAACTTATTGTTATTATCTAAAACTATAATTTAGAAAAAAAGCATTCATAAACGCATAAAATAAGCCTCCAGACGAAAATTTTATGTCTATAAGGCTAAATCAAAAATGCTGTCAATTTATATCTTTCTAAAATAAATTATTAAAATTTTGGGCAGCTGATTTAAAATAGATAGACGAAGTTTGTCGCGAAACCCCTATTTTGTAATACAGAAAAAAGATAAAATATTTGATCGTAGCACTTGAAAATCCGAACGATTGCAATTAAATAAGATATATCACAACTCTCTTCTGTAAGCTACTTATATGTTTTCAGAAACATAATTTGGAAGCGTGCCCTTATTAAACTGAACCCATTCAAAATATCCACCAAAGCGCGACTAAAGAAAGCGCGACAGGCAAAAATTTTGTTAGGTTCGAGGTCAAAACAATAAATGCTGTTGATTTGTGTGGTTCGGAGAGTTAATTTAACCAAGAAAAGTTTTTGTATTGTAAAAACCGGAAATATAATAATAATAATAATTTTATTTTAGTAATTTGTACATTTAAGTTTACAAATTTCTAATTGATAATAATATTTCATATTCACTATATTTTTTCAAGTTTTATGTAGCTCCTACAATACATCTTGAACTTTGCAATTGGTGTGGACTTTAAAGTTTCTGGTAGTGTGTTATACAACTTCATTCCCTTGTACAGTAGACTGTTCTGCGTATTCGCTTTGTCCTTTTTTGTAGCCTAATTTCCTTGCACGTCCTTGTGTTATATCTGTGAATGTCTTTATTGTATAAAATTTTATTTGAGAAGTATTTTGGTAAGCTTTGAAATGCATACAAAAAAGCTGCTCTGAGAAAGATATGAAATTTCTACAATTAAGGTCGAACCATCAAATTCTGTCTTTTTAAGAATATGTGAAAAAAGGTTATTAATATGACCGGCTGATTCAAGACTTGTATGACTAAAGATTTCCACTAAATCATTTTACGAAATAGAACAGAAATCGTAGAATATATTTTATCGCAAAGATGTTGATATTTTATTTAGCCAAGTGAACCGTATGGAAATACTGATGGGCCGCATGAAATGGGCTCGTTGATCGCGCATTGCCCAGCGCTGATCTATGTAAGATAATGGTTAGGCTGGTAGTTACTAGGTAACTCCATGTGCTGAAGACTACCTTCCGTGTGAACATTCCCTGAATGCTAATTGGTTCCCATGAGTGGGTAAAGCAAGTACTGTAAGCATTTTACTAGACTGGACTGTTGCCGTATCAACATAAACGTGCGTATTGCAAACAAATGCTAAAATAAAGATTATTTATTATTCGGTTAGCAATAAATTAAAAAATTTCAATTCAATTCAATTTATTTATTTTAAAAACATTACAAAAATAAATTAAAAATAGTTTTTAAAAGAAAGATAACATTTAATATTATAGATAAGCATATTTAAACTGACAGTTATTAGGTTATTGTCATTATGTAACAATAATAATAACATTAATATTTTTGTGTATAGGAATAATTTGAAATGAACCATCCTGTACTGTAGTCTCTTATGAGAACCTCATTAGTGTTTGTATTACGATGTTTTAAAAACCGACAACTGAAACATAATTAAAAAATTACATGTCTTGCACCAAAAACCTTTTCCTTTTTTTAAGTTTAAAGTGCAATCGTTGATTTAGGCCCCTTTTCAATTGTACGATAATGTTTATTTGCTGTAAAAAAGTATTTCAAATTAGGGACAAAAACTATGTAAAGAAAGTAATTTTCTTACTAGAAAAAAATTTGATTAAAATATTATCTTTCAGTGTATTCCAGGCTTCATCCTACCTATTTATGTAAAGAAGAGTGTCTGTGGAGGGCGGCGTACGCTGTACGCTGTACACATATACAGCTATTTTATTCCGATTTTGATTACATTTTGCAAACCTGACCTTCAAAACAAGTTTTCGAACAACCACTTTTTCCCTTTTCCCACCCATTAATGCAGAATTTTTACACTTTCTTTATGAAATTTTGAACACTTGATGTTCAAAATAAGAGGAAAATTAACGTCTATATCTTATTTCGAAGAACTCTGTGTTAAGCCCGGCCACACCGGGGACGATCAGCTAGTACTAAAAAAAATAACTTTATCCACCGAGCACTTATTTCTCACTCTGAATAGGCCACTTGCATCACATTTTTTTAAATTTTTTTCCGGTTTGGACAAATATTCTAAGACATTCCGTTTTTTTTTTTAATCGTATTTTTGAAACCCTGGGGATTTTTTGAAAATTTCAATCCGAAAAATCAAACCATTTTTTATAAACCGGAAAGACGGGACATAATTTTATAGGTGCGAAAAAACGATAATTACTTAGCCGAAAATCATTTTTAAAAAATGAACGTTTTCCACACGAATGGCACTGGAGAATAACTAGGCATACCAAAAATATTACATCTCATAAATATTTTTTTCCTTCATCCATCTTATTGATTATAAATCATTATAATGTACAACGTATATATTACTAAATCCAATGTAATATACTTGTACTTGTAAATTATAATAATACTAAGAATATTATTAAATTTGATTTTGTTAAAATCAGCATAAAACACGTACCGACTTCTAAATTGTACGGGGTTCTCTTCAGAACATCTGTCAAAAAGTCGAACCAAATGAAAAGTTCGCAGAGAACAAACAATAAATCTAGTGAACGAATTCAAAAATTCGCCTGAAATCAAAGTGATGCCATATTAAAAAAATAAATCAGTGTGGAATTTTACAAAATTAATAGGAACATTTTCGGAGAAGGGACATTTTCATGTAGTGACATCACGAGCCCAAATAATGGATTTATTTATTTAAAAATAAAAAAACTGTACATATCTATAAAAATTTACTAACATTTTCGCAATCTTAATAAAAAGATCTATCCACGTGATTTTTTCCAAGTCGTTATGAATTCAATGCAAGTGGCCTATTTTTTTTAAGTGAAAATTTCTTTAGCTCTGTTGCGATTTGAAACTCGATGAAATGAAAAATGGCAACAATAAAAAGGGACAAACACGTACATCTATAATAATAATAATAATAATAACGTAGTATTTATATAGCGCAGTTTTGTGATGTTTCACTTCAAGTGCGCTTAATTATAATAAACTTAAAATTAACCTACAGTGTTCCTTACGAGTCCTTAAAATATTAATTAAATAATGTGAAATAACGAATATACAAAAATATACAAAGCAATTCCTAAAGAACAATATTAACAACAATAGTGAGTGCTGTTTTGGCACAGGACAATATATAATGATAAACCATCACTGTGCCACTCAACAAGAATCATTTAAACTAAATTATATAGAACAGGAGGCAGTTAACATTTAGAAATAATACAAATTCAGAGTGCACATAAAACTATAAAACTATAGTAAACAGAGTGCACATAGATCTATATGATCTAGCCTGCGAAAGAATGAGATAGTATAATCGGTCTCCTCTTAGTGCGGTGCTTCGTAGCCTATCGATCTCCAATTTGTGCGATGCTTCGTAGCTTATCGGTCTCCTCTTTGTGCGTTACTTCGTAGCCTCCCCACTCTTGTCTACTTTAGTTTTCTGAAGCTTTCACTTCTACAGCGCATGAATTACACACTTTGATTTTTTTTATATCTTAATTGTTTTTCATGATATCTTTAATAAATTGATCGCGACTCTTGTTCTTTGTCAGTAAGTACTTATTTGTCTAGACTTGTTGGTCTTTTGTAATTTTTGTTCATTTTAATTCTATCTTGCCGAATGAACCATTGGTTTCGAAACGTGTTGATACTTTTGATTAAATAAGTGATGTAAAAGTAATTTGTTTTCATTTAACTAAAATGACGCCACGGAGTGGATTTGCGAATATTGAACAAGTACCAAGAATTTATAATACATTCAGCATGATAAAGCATGGGGGTACGGATTTAGCGTCGCATAGTAACTTCGTGAAAGGGCATGAGATCGCGAAGGTCACATCGGATTGCTCTTTTTCCTACAGTCTACAATGATGGTAAATGTGGTAAATAAAGATTATTGTCTGTGTCGTGATCTGATGACATTGTGAACAATAAATAATAAGGCGTTACAGACTCACGACGCAGACTTAATAACATAAAACAAGGATTGATACCTCCGCTGTAAAAATACACAAATATGTATTTTAGTATTCTTTGGCAGGGAGAAAAAGCATTTCAGGAAACGTTACAAATTTAACCCCTCAGGCCTCGGGCCTAATTGGTAGAAAATCCAAATAAATTATATATTTAACTTTCAATTTGAATTTCATCACCTTTAAAAACTGTTGGAAAGATGATGAAATTCAAATTTTATAATTCGAAATAAACATTTTTTTTTTAATGCAAAAACACAAAGTTTTAAATATGACTCACCTTACGTTTTTCTAATTAAAATTACTGATAGCGAAAACAATTTTAAAACATATTTTATTAGGCAAATGTATTATAAACTCTATCGTTAACTCACTTTTTGGCGTTTTACGCAAAAACAATTAATAAAAACTTCCCAATATTTTTTTTTTCAAATTGCTGTCGGAAATTTTGGATTCACAAATAAGTTGTTCCGAAAAAATTAGTCTGAGGGGTTATTTTTTTTATATTTACACAGCTTGGTTGCTCTTTGATTATTTTGTGTTAATTTTATAAAAGTTTTTAATATATACATAAATATATATTATAATTTCCAATTATAAATTTATTTTATGTAAATATTTTACATGATACCTAATAACTAATTATTCACCACTCATTGTAATGTTTTTTTTTTTGTTTATATATATTTATGTTTATATAATATATATACACTAGTGGACTTAAGTATGGACACTTTTCTTAACTTTCTTATATTTGATGTTCATTCGCTCTTTTTTAAATCACCTTGGGGTTTAAGTATAATTTTGTTAGCTAATTGATTCAACAACATATTATACTGTTATATTTTGAATAGATTTAAATGTTTTTTTTAGAAAAATACCAAAAATGCTGAATAAAACAACGACATGGCGAAACACAAATTATTTATTAATTACGAAGATTTTGTATAATATTTCAAATTAGCATTTGACGTTAGTACTTCTTTGGAAATTCTTTAAGTTTAATAACTTCCTAAATTCTTCTAGGTATGGAGTCCATAAAACGTCACTAATTTTCAGGTTTGATGACATGGTACCATGTTTGAAAAAATTATTTCAAGTATTTCTCTTTTATTGCTGGATTTGCAACTTGAAACCAATATTTTCATTCTAGACCAGAGATTTTCAATAGGATTCAAGTCTAGATGGTTCCCTGGCCAAGGTAGAACAACAATATGGTGGTTTTGTTAGCATTTCATGCTCGTTTTGCTATGTGGCATGGGGGTCCATGCTGCTGGAAATTGCATTTACCACGGTTCCCCTCGAAGAAATCTTTGTGCTGAGCAATAATTTTGGCTCTAGAATAACATTTTGATGACTTTTAGCCTCAATTGTGCTTTCTACCACTACCAGACGTCCAAAATTATCCCTTATCATGCAAAACCACATCATTACATTCAAAGGAAGTTTCATTGTCGCAGTAGTGCATTCTGTTATCACATCTTCAACTTGATGGCAACGAACAAATCTGATTCCATCACTGTCAAAAGTGAAAATTTTGGTCTCATCACTCCATATCACCTTTGCCCAGTCTTCTAATGTCCATTTCTTATGTGTTACAGCCCATTTCAGCCGTTTATGCACCTGTTTCATGTTTTGGTTAGACTTATTATTCTTGCCTAATTTCTTCCTAAATGTCATATCAGTAATATCAAGTCTAGCAGCTTTAACGACCTTAATAATACCTTTGGATGTTTGACGATGGTTCTGTAGGGTAAGGCAACACATGCTCCTTTCATTTTGTGGCGTAACCTTTGGATTTTGAACGATTTTCGGACTGTTTTTGTAGTTTTAGACTCCTTGCAGCATTGGCAAACCTTTCTTACTCCAGACTTGGTAGCTCCTCCACCCAAAATTTTTGCAATTTCTTCGTACGTGTAGCCTTTTTCACGAAGTGCATCAGTTCTGCTTCTCTTTGGGCGACCAATCGGCATGTTTTGGCATCTTAGGGGCCATTTTAATAATATTTATTAAAAAAAAAAACAAAATCACCTTTCTTTATTGGATGACTGACTAACACGGGTGTAAAACTTAATCGTATTGCATCTTAAACTGTTCTGATTGGAGCACACAACGATCCTCTGCACTTTGTGGTTGGTTTAGATAGAAGACGAGACATTGTAGGGTTGCCAACACCCAAAAACATTATTCTCAAAAATTGGTTGTTTTAAAGGCGTTTGGGCCCATTTCTCATGAAGAGTGATAAGAATTTTAAATCACCATATGGCATATCGTATGGTACTTTTATTAATCAACTACAACACAAGGAACACGAAAAAAAAACTTAGAAGGGTTCCGTAACAAAATAAGTTGTTTTTTTATAAGGCAAACGACAAGATACAAGAAATCTCGAAAAGTGTCCATACTTAAGTCCACTAGTGTATATATATTTATGTTATGTTACATCGTTATGAAATTTTCTTGTCAATCAAATGGGGTGTGTAATGGGATTCAGGTACGATCAAGCGGCTTGAACGAAGCAAGTAGGTTTTTGCTTGAGTCAAGCATTTTGATCTTTTACAACGTTTGCTTGCGGCGTGGGTTAAGCATCTACGTATCATCTACGTGCTTGCTTCACGCTTGATGCGATTTTACATTTTTTGAGAATAGACAAACAAGTATAGATAATTATTAAAAAAACATATAAAAAAACATATATATATATATATATATATATATATATATATATATATATGTTTGTCTATTCTCAAAAAATGTAAAATCGCATCAAGCGTGAGGCAAGCACGTAGATGATACGTAGATGCTCAACCCACGCCGCAAGCAAACGTTGTAAAAGATCAAAATGCTTGACTCTAGCAAAAAACTACTTGCTTCGTTCAAGCCGCTTGATCGTGTCTGTATCCCATTACACACCCCATTTGATTGACAAGAAAATTTCATAACCATGTAACACAGTTCGGTATTTGAAATTTATGCAATGAATGGGCTGACTTTTGGATCACGGAATACACCCACATCGTATCGTTTGTGTACTTCCTTCTTTATTCTCTTGCGTAACCAACATTATAATATAATGTATTGTATTTGCGTACATATCCGTCCCATATCTCTCAACGTGCACTTGCGAAAAAAGTTTAACAAATTCTCTCTCGAAAAGTTTTAAAATTTGCAATTAATAACTTAGTTGTAAAAAACATTATTTTAGAAATGGATTGAATTTGAGGCTTGTATTGTGTGCTCACCAAGACATCAAAGATCAAATACGCCATGTAACGTTGATTGTCATCTTGAAAATGGGAAGGTTAAGTGTCTTGCCTTCGATTCAGAGCGAAGGTGAAAAGGGAGTGTACGGTATAACTGCTTTCTTGTGTTTCGCATTTAACCTATATACATAACTAAATAATAAGTTGTTAATGCTCCTAAGTAGGCAGCAGGTACCTAGAATCCTTACCAAATCAACAAACGAGAACATTTTGTGCTGATTTCACGGCTATTTTCGCATTGTATTTAAATTAAGTAGTAACTTCCGGCATCAAATGTTTAAAAACATAAATACGTTTTAGTGATCTTTTCTATATATTTCTTAACTTGTGTAAAAAACATCAAAATTACGGAAAAACGAGTAAAGACAATGAATTTGTACGTTTTCTCCGACGGACCAAATCGAGTTTTGTACTAAGAAAAGTTTTCCAAAGATGAATAAAGAATCATTGACCTAATCACATTCAATTACCTAAACTATGAAAATATCTCATTGGGTATCCCATTACATACTGTTAGGAGCGGGCCCCCAAACATGTCCCAAGCTAGCTCTCAGGGGAGGCATGATTTACCCTCTATTCAGGTGGTGGGTCGCTCGAGGCTTCAGAAATTCCTTCGCATCTCAGTCGTCTGGCAGGATACTCCCCCTCTAGGAAACCCTCCTGCCGTAGCAGAATAATAACAGGATTGAGTTAACTAGATTAATGTATTGCAAATTTAAAACACAGTGCATAGGTCATTACAGTACAATTCAACACAAGAAATACATACTACACAATCCTAGCTATCGTGTTTATAACCTCAAGATCCCTAAACGAAACTCTCTGAGTGATGGCTTTGCGCGGGAGTTTACAGTCTATCGTTAAAGGACACAATCAAATGAGGAAACAATTGTACAGCTTACATGATGTTGGGGGTCTTCGTCTTCCGGCTTCCAGGGGGACCTCCCGAGTTTAGGGCAGAACCGAAGTTTACACAGGCATGGTGAAATATCAGCGCTAAACCCGTAGGTTATTGAATTAACATTGCAGGTTATATTTGAGTACAATTCGAGCGATAGTACGCAAGGCGCGAACAGTGGGAATCCACGCGCGGGCTTAACGTGTGCCCGAGGCGGCTCGCAATTCTTAACTACTGGAAGGGATCGCGTGCGGGTGGGCGGATGGGATAGGAAGTAGGAAGCAGGGAACAGGGGGGGAGCAGGGTGTTGTGTAGTTTGCGGCGAATTAGGAGTTTGAATTCTTTGTCGTTTGGGCGTACCATAACACTTCCCCCCGCGCTTGGAAAAAAAGCGACGTGGCAATGGAGCTGTAGGGAAAAAAAAATCCTCTTATGCTTCCATCGGGGTTTTGAGAGATTCGTTGCTTGAGAGATTTCCTAGCTAGAACATACAGTTTTATGCTATAGTTTGGGTCACAATGTTTGTAGGGAATGGGTGGGGGTACATACAATGTTTGGACAAGAAAAATTTGGGAAAAGTACATGGTGTAAAACAACATACACGGTTATGCAATTGAAAATAACAATACACATGGTTATGCAATTGAAAGAATGACAATACACATGGTTAAGCAATTGAAAGAATGACAATACATTTGTACAAGAGAAGAGAAAAAGTGTGTGATTCTAAGGTTTCATTGGTCTTGGAGCTAAGTTTGTGAAGCGTGGATTTGTTTGGTTTCGGAGAATTTCGAAGAAAAGGACGTGACTTCACGGATTCTAAGGATTACATTATCACCGTAATCAGACCCATTTGAGACAACGCTCAGGAGTACACTTGGGCCTTAGAAAACACTTGGTTTTGTCGAAGACGTCGAAGTTCACGAAGTGGAGACTGTGGTTGCTGTGCCGCGACTATGGTTACAGAGGTCATTGAAGAGAAGAATCCAGTATCTGCAGACATGCCAGTGCGAATCCTAAGTGTTATTATGGTAAACACGGATCGTATATAATGGTTATTGAAGCATAATGTAGCTCAAGATAACTTGTATTGGTGCGCATTCAGCGAATACTGGTGGGTCAAGGTAATGATGGTTTACACATGACGATATATGCGTCACTGCATGACAGAGCAAGAGACGACAAGGTTGGCATTGATAGCAAGGGTAAGAACAAACCTAAGAGCTAGCGTGCCCAAAAGGTAGTTTAGAGTGTCATAAAGTATAGTGGGACAACTCAGCTTGCTGTGGCACGACAAGACAACATACGTATGGGCGGTATGGTCTGTGCTTTCAGGAACAATTGCGTAGAAAATGGCAGCAGGAGAGACCTTGTAACCACAGCGCGTGCTGTCAGGAAGTGAAGCTCAGCTTGGCTGTTGGTGATGACATCCGCCTGGGCTTCTTTTTAAATCCGGGAGGAATTATTATTAGAGCAAAATTCTTGAAGTTTACCTGCCTAGGGACCAATGAAGAAAAGGTTTGGAGAGAAACAAAATGTGTCCAGATAATGAAATAACGAAATTTTAACCACCGACCCAGAGAGTGACGAAGAGAGATTCCTAACTAAATTGTGATTACATGAACATTTTCCTTTGCCAGGATGACTTGGCGTTTGCCTAGTGACAATATGTCTTGGTTAAAAAACAACCGGCCCTCTATGGCCTATGCTAACATGAGATGGTAACATTTTCGTAGAATTTCAAAGAACGAGACAAAGAATCGTGAACTAGTCACGGCAAAGGGAAACCAATTCATGAATAAAGGTTGTCAAAAGGAGACAGACGGTACGCCAAGTGCATATCGTACATATCCAACATTCATGAATGTGTTTCGTGGAATTGAGAAAAGAGAGAAAAAAAAAACTGGTGAGACATATGCAGAGATTGAGGGGGAAAACCTGTAGATAACCGGACAGTTACCTATTCGAACTCCAAGTGAGGGCGAGATATGGTCAACGACAGATTTTTCACTTCATAACATAAGTCTGAAACATGGAGAATGGGAGGAGGAGGGGAGAAGGGAGACGAGTTGCGAGACTTGCTAGAGACTGGACCAATTTCCGATTCAAACTCTATGTGAAAATGAAACATAATCAACCAGCAGATTTCCTGACTCTTTACATTTATCAAAAAGGATGAGGAGACATTTGAATACACATTATATCAAAGAGGCTAATCTTTCGCGTGTATTGGGCAAAAGATTAGGGGTCATTTTAAAAACTTCTACATGATTGTGAGAAAAGACAGACCCTTGCTCCAATTTCACAAACCTGGGGGTTTTCTTGTTCGTTCTCCAGACAACGAGTTAGGTGGTTTTTGTGCTCAATCGATTAACTCCCACAGCACTATGCCCCATAATTGACAGTGAAGCTGAAAACTAGTCCTTTTGGGATAGTAGATATTCCTGGGCTTCTTTCCTTTTTGCAAAGAAGTAAAAAACAGGAAGTCCACGGGCATTGGCGTTGAATGACAACAAAGGGTTGTGGACTACATTTCGTAGATCGCACACAAAGGGTTTGATATTATTTCGTTCGCACGACTCATGGTAAGTGTTTTAACGTCTCCACGTATAGTGTACAAAATATGTAAGTACATACAAGATATAACTCAATTATAGACAGAAGTCAAAGAGTTTATACAATGCATCCTAAAGAAGATAGCAAAGCCGATATTATGTCGTTCACACGAATCACGGTAAGTATTGTTATTACGTCTCCACGTCTCGTGTACAGAGTTTATACACAGTTATACATAAAAGCGGTACTCATGACAAATAAATGACACACGACCGGAACAGGTTATACGAAAAGGGTGGTACTCATGGCAAATGAATGGCACACGACCAAAATAGAACGTACAAAATGGTTCTCATGACAAATGAATGGCACACGACCAAAATAGAATGTACAAAATGGTTCTCATGACAAATGAATGGCACACGACCAAAATAGAATGTACAAAATGGTTCTCATGACAAATGAATGGCACACGACCAAAATAGAATGTACAAAATGGTTCTCATGACAAATATGTCACACGACCAAAATAGAATGTACAAAATGGTTCTCATGACAAATATGTCACACGACCAGCTCAATAACATTTAGCTATGAGAAAAAAGTGATTATGACGAACTTCTCGTATCGCGGCAGGTATTTTAAGGATCCCTCCTATAATGGTGGATGTTCTAAGGATCTCTCCTATAATGTAACAGGGTTACGTTTAAATACAACACAATAAACGTTAACTATGCTTGTTTTAACACAGTTTATAAAGATTTGTTAGATTAACTAACTCCGTAGCCCAGGAGCGTACGATAGGATAACAAGGAGGTAAACAATTTAATGTCACTTCGTATGTTATAAAGGCGGGGTGATGACAGAGTACATTTCTGTTTACACCATGTGACAAACAAAGACAGACCTACATGGTTTTACATACTGTCTATTGCAGCAAACTTCAGTGGGGACAAATAAAAGGGACCAATTGTGGTTTTACATACCCTTTGTGCGGTTACAACATACCAGGTTATGTGCAATTTAGGTTGCAAATACTTGGTTAAATGGCGAAACAGGAGTTGAATGCCTATGTTTGTAAAACGATGATCAAACAAAACATTGATGATTTACGTTAAACTGCGGTTATTTATGTACGGAAATCAGGGCTGCCGTTAGGTTTTATTAACCTTTTCCGTAAGGGTTGAAGCATGTAATACAAGACATACATGTTGTGAAGAGGGACAAATCGAGGACTTCTTATAACAACAAAAGACCGAGTATTTGGTTTTACGTACTTTAGTTGAAACGAGTCCATGAGGATTTGTACAAGGATGGAAAGACCAATTTAAAGGCTTTTCCTTTATTTATATACATATGATTTCAAAATGGATGTGTCAAAATCCAATTTGTTAGCAAAGAGCTCGGGTAGGACGCCATCAATTTTTGACATTTGAGAAAAAATTGAAAACTACTATACACAAGGAATGTGATTATGTGAGTAACCACTTATCTTTACCATGATGGGTAAAATATGGAGCATGTTGAGATGGTTTACTAGTCCTGGGTCGTGATTTAACGCTTTGGAGTTTACCAAATCGATTTTAGAACGACGCTCCAGTATTTACAGAACATAAAAAGAAAAAAATGAAGAGATTCCTTCCGATATGATGAAAAAAAACAACAAACAAAAATGGTGAAAATTACAATATTGCATTACATGGCAAAGCGTGCCATGGCATGAACGTTGCGTAGTGTGAGGGGTTGAGAGGCAATGATTGGGTTCATGACTTCCCGAACACTGTCACTCGAGGGGTGTCTCTGCTCTAAAGTGATCAATTTTGGAACAGGTGAGAAAAAGAAAGAAAAAAATAAAAATAAAAAAACGTGTGAGACAAAAATTACGGTGGTTGCCAATTCACGAACATGAACGGGGCAAACTACACCGTGGATTGTACATAAATTTACAAAAATGATTTTTTAACAATATTCGTTTTATCAACGAAAGGGTGGGCATGTAATTGACACTTTACACGCCAGCCATTGTAAGACTTGGTGTGCTTACAAAAAGGTTGTGGTGATACACACTGGATCATTTTAAGTTTGCTGAGATAGTGGGGGCAGTTTTACTTGACTCCTCACTTCCAGATTTTGCGATATCCTTAATATGGTAATTACCAATGTGTTTTCCAGAGCAGTCAGACAAGGAGTACACTAGATCTGATATCTTTCTTAGAACTTTGGCCTTCACGAAACGTGGTGCCAGCTTGGCAGAGAAATACATGGCTCCTTGGGAAAGTGTGTTGTTCTTTCTCCAAACTATGTCTCCTGTATTGAAGGTGACATGTTTCCTAAGTAGGTTGTATCTGTCCGCACTCTTTTGATGAGCCAGGAGCAAAGCATCAGTGACTTCACTTGTAGATGGCCGACAGTTCTTCCAGACGATGGGCATAGTTCGCGGTAGGGTTGCTTGTGGTGGCAATTGACGTAGGAAAGTTAGTGTTCCTATGTAGAGAACCATGAACGACTTGTTCCATACCGTGTTTTAAGAAGAAAGGTGTGTAACCAGTGGCCAGATTAACAGTGTTGTTCATTGCAGCCTGAATTTTATCTAGGTTTTTACACCAAGTACGTTGATCTTTATCAACTAGAATAGCCAGGGCTGTGTTGATTGTTTGGTTATAACGTTCGACGGTGTTATTTTGTGGAGTATACAAGGTATTATAGTAAATATCCTTGATTCCGTATTTGGCAAGAAAATCTTTGAATTCTTGGGCAATAAATTGTTTTCCGTTATCAACAATTACGGTTCTGGGTGTTCCGTAAGGTATAAAAATGTGTTTTTCCAGAAGTTTGATGATGGCGGACGCGTTGGCTCTTTTTAAAGGAAAGATCCAACAGAATTTAGTGAAAACATCCACTACACTAAGTATGTGCATGTGTCCGGCATAACTTCGGGGAAAGGGTCCGACGAGGTCCATTGACAATGATTGTAGGGGTCTGTCGGCACGTTTGGGATTACCCATTAGGCCGGCAGGTGCTGCCGTGCTATGTTTATAGGCTTTACAAGTTTCACATTTAGAGATGTAATTGCGAATTTGCTTGAAGAGACCAGGCCAGTAATACTTCAAGGAGATCTTTTTATACGTCTTGAAATTTCCTGGGTGTATGGAGTCGGGAGCACTATGATTGTCAATAATTATTTGTTCTCTACCTTCGAGGGGAACGACAAGTTTCCACGAGTAATCTTCGAGGATGGATAGTGGTACCTTGCAATTACGGTGTAGTTGTCCTTCTTTTATGATAAAATTAGGAAACTTTTGTTGGTTATTTTTACAACCTTCGAAGATTTTCAAGTACCATTCATCTTTTGTAGATGGAGGGGGGGCAATTGTGTCAACATTTAATGAAGCCAGTTCAATTCTTGAAAGGGCGTCGGGAACAATATTGTCCGCGCCTTTACGGTGAACAACATCAAAATTGTATTGAGACAAACGGGAGGACCAACGAGCGAGCCTACCGGAGGGATTACTTAAAGAGATCAACCATTTCAAACTACTATGGTCTGTAACTACAGTAAATTTGCTACCGTCTATGTAACCGCGGAAATGGTGAACAGAATCCAATACAGCCAATAACTCTTTCTCGGTAATTCCGTAGTTTTTCTCGTGTTTGTTTAATGTACGGGAAAAATACGCTACAGGGTGTTCGCCATCTGGGAATTCTTGGGTAAGGACTCCACCGATTCCTACATTGGAGGCATCCGTGTGGAGGGTAAAAGAGAGTGCAAAATCCGGGCAATTCAGAACGGGAGCTTTTTGAAGGGCATTTTTTAGAGTTGTAAACGCTTCTTCAGCTTCGACAGACCATTGGAAATTGCTGACACCTTTACGGATGCCGGTAATTTTATTTAAGGGGGCTGCGATAGTGGAAAAGTCTTTGATGAATCTCCTGTAGTAACCTGCAAGTCCAAGGAAACCTTTGACTTCCTTCGCGTTTTTGGGTCGGGGAAAATTTGCCATGGCTTCCACCTTAGCGGGGTCTGTTCTTAGACCTTTTTCGTCGATAATGAATCCCAAATAACGTAGACGGGACTTACAGAATTCAGACTTTTTCAAGTTGATGGTTAAACCCGCGAACTTGAGTTGTTGAAAAACTTTTTCCAGCATTAATAGGTGTTTTTCAAAGGTATCGCTGACGATGATGAGGTCGTCAAGGTAACAAAACAGGCTGTTATCGACTTCAGGACCGAAAAGTTTGTCCATCAGTCTTTGTAACTCGGCGGGGCTGTTTTTTAGACCAAAGGGTAATCTTTTAAAATGGAACATTCCCCTACCAGGTACAACGAAAGCAGTTTTTTCGCACGATTCTGCGTCCAAGGGTATTTGCCAAAACGCTTTGCTGAGATCGACAGAAGAGATGAACTTGGCGTTACGCAGCTTGTCTAAGGTTGCGTGAACGTGAGGTAAGGGATACGCATCAGCTTCCGTGCAAGAGTTTAAACGTCTACTGTCGAGACAGAAACGTGCAGAGCCGTCTTTTTTAGAAACCAAAAGAGTTGGGTTGGTCCATGCACTTCTGCTGGGAACCACCACACCCATTTTTAACATTTCATCAAGTTCGTTTTCTAAAAGTTTAAGTTTTTGGGGGGCTAAGTTGTAATAACGTTGCTTGATGGGTGGGCCATTGGTTTTGATATGGTGTTCAACCAAATTTGTCAAACCTAATCCACATTTTTCGAAAGATATTGACTCGAATTTATTGACCATTTCTTTTAGTTGGAGAGCCTGGTCCGTGCTTAAATTTTCGTGAGGTATTATTGTGCGGATCTCACTAATTTGAGCAGCAGTGGAGGTTTCGCCAAGAGTATTAAATACTTGGGGAGCAACATTGAATGCCTTCCAGAAGTCAACGCCAAGGATGAAATTCTGGGATATAGAGGGCACTATTAGAAAATTGATTGTAACTATTTTATTGTTACAATTAATTGGCAGGGCAAGGGCACCGATGACCGGTTGGGAAACATTATCCGCAGTCGTCAGGTGTGTTGATTGGGGCGAAATTCTAAAATCACTGTTAACAAAAGGCAGGTGAGCATTGTTGCCAAGACAGCTGACAGATGCACCACTATCAAGTAATCCGGAAAAGGGCACATTGTTAACAGAGAAAAAAGCATAGGGTCTCCCATCTTTAGCTTGTTTGCAACAAACCGAAGAAACATTTAAGGTCTGGTTAAAATACTTAATGTGTGCTAACCAATCAGTCCATTCTTTAGACCTTGGTTCAGAATGGGTGCCTGAGAGGTTATTATTTAGTTTTTTGGCCTCTTCATGTAGAAATTTGGTGGGGGTTTGGAGAAATCCACCTGAGGTCTGACATCGCTTGGGTTTTGTAACCTTTCCATGTTGTGCCTTGATTTCTTGAAAATGTTGCGCAGTTCGTCGCTTGGAGGAGAGCGGTCCCTAGAGTGATGCCTCTTGAAAGTTCGGGGTTCCTTAGATTCCAGAAACCTTGCTTGCTTGAAACAAGTGGTGGCCAGATGGCCTACTTTTTTGCAAAAAGAGCACACTTTTTTGTTGTTGAATTCTGGTTTTAAACCAGACGAACGGCTTGGCACAACTACATTATTTGACACATTCTTTATGTTTTTCCTATCCTGGTACGATTCCAGAAGGAGACAGACTTCGTTTAGCTGGGCTAGGGATGCAATTTTCTGTGAGGTAATGATGTTCTCGTATTTGCTTAAAAGGCCATCAGTTATGACTGGTAATAGTTCAGCTTCCGAAACGGGATGTGAAAGCTTGATGTTAATGGATTCAGCCCTTTCTATGAATGTTGCTACAGGTTCATTTACTAGCTGTTTAATAGATAGTAAAGATAATTTGATCCGGTGCTGGGCTTCCGTTTTTCCGAAGCTCGAGATTAGGGCAGATCTGAGTTTATTCCAATCTTTGCATTTAGTTTTTTGAATGCGGTGCCAGGGTATCAATTCTGGGGAGATGAGTTCTATGAAGTTTTTTCGTAGAATCTCGAATGGGATATTTTTGATTGTAGCCGTTTCTTCAATACGGTCAATGAAATCCAGTACATCGGAGACGCCATTATATTTGATTTTCCAAGAGGATAAATCGTAGGTTTTATCTTGTGTCAAGGTGGGTGCGATGTCCTGTTTTATCATTACTTGTGGCATAGGTTCTTCGTTAGGAACAAGATTATTCAAAACTTGAGTAGCCGAGCGTGAATTATTTTCGCTTGAGGGGGCGAGGTTTATTCTCTTAATGTACTTTTTGTTGAATAAAAGTGCATAAGCCTTTAATGTAGGTTTAGATTTGCTTGATGGCGAGAGTCCTCTATCCCTTAAAGCAGTTTGTAAGTGAGTTTTGGATAAGTTGTGCACGTTGGGAATGATGCCCAAATTGGATGATGCCATAGCTTGATTGTTTTCCATTGTGAGTTTCCCAGGTGGTGAAAAATTGCCAGGGGTTTCCTTTAGTAAACGCAAAATTAATTTTGTGAGGCACTTTTCACTTGGTAATCACTGGTTGGTATTTCTAAAATAGTTATAGAAAACTGTATTCCATACTACAATTTGGTATATATGACACCAGAATCTTTGTCAAAGGAAGGCACAAGAAAAAATTTTGCGTGGAAAGACCTAAGTAGTAAAGGTTTTTGTGTTTCACTGACCACTTTTGAGAAAACTTGTGAAATTCACAAGTATTTATTTTTTTTCCAAAAAAATTTTGCCAGGACTGACCTTTAGAAAACGGGTTTTTTATTTTTCACAAACCACTTTTGAGAAAACTGTGAAATTCACAAGTATTTATTTTTTTCCAAAAAATTTTGCCAGGACTGACCTTTAGAAAACGGGTTTTTTATTTTTCACAAACCACTTTGCACTGAGAAAGGCACTAAAATTCACAAAAGGCACTCTTCTGGCAAATAAGGACAAACTTCCGGATGAAAATAACTGAATATGGGATTTGTTACGAAACCACATTAAAATCATTTTATTTTTTCATGGAACCAATCATTGGTTTTATTATTATTTCACTTTTTTTATGTAAGGAAAAAAAACAATTCACTTTACACTTATGCTGAAAAAAATGCGGTACCTATAACGTAGAATGTGGAAAGAAAGTCATTATTTTGTCCATTTGGTGAAATATACGTGGTACTAATTTGACAGACACAACAAGTGGGCCGATCGGTATATTGTGCAAGAAAACGTGAGTGTGAGATTTTTTAATTAAAGAATCCACAAGGTAATTGGAATTCCAAAACCAAATTTACAATAGCGATCTCCATTGCTTCCGACCTTAGTGACAGAAGGGCGATTTTATTATTCAAAACACTGCATAGTGACAGGGAATTGTTCTGCCTGATTCAAACGGATTTTTGCCGTTGGAGTTTGGCGCGATAAACGCACTTTTGTGCTTCGATGCGCGTGGGTGCGCGCGCAACTCAGAGATTAGGTATGTATTTACCGCGTGAAACATCGGGCCGTTGATTTGGCGCGAATTACTGTTGCTCGTCCGCTGCTTTGTGAACAAAGGGGTCGGCGCGTGCGCAGTCAGATTCGCGGTTTAAATGCTGCCGTCTTTTTGGTTAATAACAAAATGGCCATGTTTTCAACTTTGACGCAATTTTTTTTAATTGCAATCAAATCTGCGTTATGGACTCAATTTGCAAATGGATTTCTGTGGTTTCCCACAGAATTCATTATTCACTGGGTATAAAACACCAAGACACAGTACAATCAATGTTTACAAACAGTTCCTATGCGGGGAAGATTTCGACAGGGAGCACTCCGTAAGGCGACTGAGACAATGGCAAAAATGAAAAAAAAATTCTGGGCCCCACTATGGACGCCAGTGTTAGGAGCGGGCCCCCAAACATGTCCCAAGCTAGCTCTCAGGGGAGGCATGATTTACCCTCTATTCAGGTGGTGGGTCGCTCGAGGCTTCAGAAATTCCTTCGCATCTCAGTCGTCTGGCAGGATACTCCCCCTCTAGGAAACCCTCCTGCCGTAGCAGAATAATAACAGGATTGAGTTAACTAGATTCATGTATTGCAAATTTAAAACACAGTGCATAGGTCATTACAGTACAATTCAACACAAGAAATACATACTACACAATCCTAGCTATCGTGTTTATAACCTCAAGATCCCTAAACGAAACTCTCTGAGTGATGGCTTTGCGCGGGAGTTTACAGTCTATCGTTAAAGGACACAATCAAATGAGGAAACAATTGTACAGCTTACATGATGTTGGGGGTCTTCGTCTTCCGGCTTCCAGGAGGATCTCCCGAGTTTAGGGCAGAACCGAAGTTTACACAGGCATGGTGAAATATCAGCGCTAAACCCGTAGGTTATTGAATTAACATTGCAGGTTATATTTGAGTACAATTCGAGCGATAGTACGCAAGGCGCGAACAGTGGGAATCCACGCGCGGGCTTAACGTGTGCCCGAGGCGGCTCGCAATTCTTAACTACTGGAAGGGATCGCGTGCGGGTGGGCGGATGGGATAGGAAGTAGGAAGCAGGGAACAGGGGGGGAGCAGGGTGTTGTGTAGTTTGCGGCGAATTAGGAGTTTGAATTCTTTGTCGTTTGGGCGTACCATAACAATACATAATGAGATAATCCTAGGACATGTTATGTTCTTATTCGTTATCTCTTGGTTATCTCTGTTCTTCTGATAAAGCAGTTTTAGGCCAGTGCAATTAGCGCCAAAAAGGGGTCGCGATCGGAATTATTCCGGTAATCCCATCTCCTGATGTAAAATCTGTGTTTTCGACCTTGGGTCGCTTGAGCTTTCGCCGCCATTTTGAAAAAAACAGCCGATACTCTGACGTTCCTGATTCAACCCTGGGGTAAACCCCCACTCTCGTTAATTTATAGTGTTTTTTATCACATCTATGTATGTACCTTAATTATTAATTTTGTTTATATTTTTTATTTACATTGATGGTTAATGTTGCTGTTATACACGTTACATGTTATTTCAACAGTAATTATTTTTAAAAAAAATAATCAAGTTATGGCAACACTATTCTTCTGGTTCAGTTTTTGACCTAATTTTTGTGAAAATTTTGTATCAGAATGTGGATACCTAATTGCGATAAAAACATTACAAATACCAACGTCTTTTATGAAATTTTATCCTCTACAACATTGATGTCAGTAATCTTTTCACAAAATTATACTGGAAAAGAGATACGCAGAATAAACCAAACCAAGTCGGGCAATTTACCTGTTTTAATAAACTTATACATGTTTTTACGACTGCATATCTCGATATTTATTAGAGATAGAAGATTTTTTTGCGTGAAAATTGTAGGTAATTTAATGTTCTACTAAACTTGTAAAGCTACTTTATTCCAAATTTTTATTGGAAACGAGATATTTGAGGAAACTAGATTTTGGCGCGATTTCGGCTGGTTTTTTTCAAAATGGTGGCGAAAGCTCAAGCGACCCAAGGTCGAAAACTCAGATTTTACATCAGGAGATGAGTATATAAAACATATAAAAAAAATTCCGATCGCGGATCGCTAATTGCATTGGCCTTAATAGAAACCTTTGAACGGTGGATATTTTGACAAATTCCAAAACTGAGAAATTGTTCCCGAAGCAAATTCACATACTCGTAATATATGGGTATAATAATAAATAATATTATGAAAGTAGGTAACCAGTACAAACTACGTGAACGATTTTTTTTCAGGAGAAGGTAGATGGAAACGTGGTGGAGAAAGAAACTATTTTTAATTTAAAGTACCTATACTTTACTTTTTATTATTTCGGCGTTCAAGGTTATTATCAAACTGATGCAATCAATCAATGACATGAAATAGGTACATATTTACATTATAATGTAATAGCTTCCTTCAGCTTAGTAGGTACCCTATCTGTAAGAAACATTAATGTAACAATATTTTTCTTTCAATTCCTATAGGTATTATTTTGTGTTATTTTTATTTAAAATTATTAACCTCAATACAGGCTTATCCTTGTGAGCTTAACAATAGAATTGTGAACAATAATACCTACCAAGTAAAGAAACAACTCACAATTCACACGCGGTATAGAAGTGAAATCTTCAGAAAACTAAAGTAGACAAGATTATACTACATCATTCTCTCGCATGCTAAATCCTATAGATAGTGTATGCGTTTGTCTCTTTTTAGTGTCGCTATTTTTCGTTTCATCGAGTTTCAAATCACAGCGGTGCTAAGTTTTCACTTCAATAAATGATCAATGATCAAATTATTTATGCAAGATTAACAAAAAATCACAAGCTTATTATAAAAATTGTGGCCTTCTGAAGAATGCATGCATTCCTTGGTCTAATACTGGACAACGCTAGTTAAATTATAAAAAAATATACCGTCACGTGCATTTATTTACAGTCATAATAATAGTATGTCCCTGATTCAACTTTGCCACTGCACATATTCGCATTTTTTTATGACAGATTCTCAAGGTAGGTCGGTAGGCACCCGAACCTGTTGTCAGTCGTGTGTAAAGTTTACAACTTTCTCAAGGCCCATAACTGGAGCCATTACCGACTACGTACCACTCTTTCAAGAACGTGCGACCTTTTGTGGTATGGGAATTTGTACAGGGAGGTAGGTTTACTTACAAAAGCCATACCAAAACATCAATCGCCCTTGAAGTGACCTTTTTCAAACAAAAATGGTTCCACAAAAATTGCCGCGTCGTTACCTACTGTAATTTAGTATTTTAACAATTTTTTATAAGAAAAGAAAATTTTATAGAAAATTACGATAATGAAGGTATTTTTAAATTAACGAAAATTTTTTCCGGAATGATTTAAAATGGGCTGTTTTCGATTTACAAACAACATGTTCGTTTTTATTTGTGAATTCGGCGACGTTGACGTCACGCCAGGCAACGGTGGTGACAGCTACTGTCTTTCCAACCAGTGGCGGTTTTTATGTCGTAGTGACGTTGTAGCCAGTTGGAGCCATTTCGTAATGTTATATTTTTCAAAAAATCTTCAGTTTTTTAGAACAATGACCAGGCCCCCTAGCATGGTATAATCATGGTATCGATATAAGTTTTATCGAAAATGTCGGTAACTTGCCATCGCTCCCGAGCACGACTGCAGGCCGCTAACGAATAAACAACAGTTTACGTCAAATATATTAGGAACCTCTAGTCATCGTGAACAGTTGTTTCGTTAGCGGCCTGCAGTCGTGCTCGGGAGCGATGGCATGTTACCGACATTTTCGATAAAACCTATATCGATCGACCATGCTAGGACCCCAGAAACAGAAAAATAAACTTTAAATCTTTCACACATTTTTAAAGTTACCCATAATTTGTGAAAATACCGCATTATTATGAAAATGCTAATTTTGGTTGTCAGTGCATGCAAGGATGCATGTAGGTATGATGTAATATATTCCTGCGTAATGCGTTATATTATTCAAGCCTTATTATTAAAAATTAGAACTGATAAGTATTAAATCATATCAGACACGCGATAACGTAGGTAGGTACCTACTTACCAAAATTATTTTATTATAATAATATTGTTATCATTTATCATATACAAAAGTGGGCTATTTGGATATGGCTTTATCTTATGTCTAGTTTATTTGTGATCGTAAATTACACTTCTGAATATCATAAAGGTTATACGTTATGTTTCTACCGCTTGTTGAAGTGATAACTTCTTTAGCACCTTTGTGATTTGAAACTCGATGAAACGAAAAAGCGACACTAAAAAGAAACAAACAAATACGTCTATAGGATTTAGCCTGCGAGATAATAAGATAGAATAATCGGTCTCCTCTTTGTGCAGTGCCTCGTAGCCTCCTTTAGTTTTCTGAAGGTTTCGCTTCTACCACGTGTGAAATGTAGAATAGTATTTTTTCTATTTTTTGTGACCAAAATGTGTAATAGTGACTTTCCTTTGATTAAGTAATATCTAGATCATTGTGTTTTAGAGCATCTCCACGTAAAAAAAAATAAGAACACATGTATGGTGAGAAATTATAAATAAATAAATAAATTTTGTTTTTTAGAAACATATAGTTTTTTATCATTTTAATGAAGATCTTTTTTTATTTATTTATTATGGAAAATCAACAGATATTTTACACTTATAATAATAACATTAATAATTATACATAATATCCAATGACAGATTTTCACATAATTAAAATTATAAATACAAAGTAATACAAAAAAGTAAGGGTCCTGTACCCGTAAGAACTTAACAAAAATATAAAAATAATGAAAATTATTAAAAAAAATATATATATAAAAAAACACAATATAAACTATAATAATCTGCTTACTAAATTTCAAACAAGAAGTATTCAGAGTCAGAATTCAATTCTCACTCCACAACAACAATAATAATAATATGTACATTGTACAAATTGTACATATGTACATACCTACAACTCAGAGTGAATACAATAGTAAGTCGAATGTCAAGTATGCAACTGGAAAGGATTCACAGCAATAACATGGTAACTTGCAATACGGTCAAAAAATTATTTAATGTTGGCTATGACATACTTTTTTAGGGTACTTAAATTACATGAGAATATGTCCATATTATTAAAATTCTTATCAAATACATTGCATGCTCTGAATATAAATGCATTTTGTCTGAGATTAGTAGAACATTTTTGAAGATGAAAAAGTGATTTTTCTCTGGTTCTAACACCTGGGACTCTAAAATTAATCTCAGCCAAAAGGGGCGAACAATCAATAAAACCATTGATAATTTTATGAAGAAATATTATATCTGCAGAGTCTCTTCTAATTTTGTTTATGTCACGATAACCAATATTAAACTTGAAATTTAAATGATGGACAAATTTTCTTTGAATGGCTTCAATTCGTTTAATATAAATTTTATATTGAGGATTCCATATCTGAGAAGCAAAGATGTGTGAGTGAGATGATACGTTTGGAACCTAAGAAAAACCTATTTTCAAATAATTTCAAGGTAGGAATATTTAGGAAAAGCCGTATTCATTCTTAGATGTCTTATTCATGAAAATGTTAAAATAATTTTTAATAGGCCACTTGCATCACATTTTAAAAAAAAAAATCCGGTTTTGGCAAATATTCTAAGACATTCCGTTTTTTTTATCGTGTTTTTGAAACCCTGGCGATTTTTTGAAAATTTCAATCCGAAAAATCAGACCATTTTTTATAAACCGGAAAGACGGGACATAATTTTATGGGTGAGAAAAAACGATAATTACAAAGCCGAAAATCATTAAAAAAAATAACGTTTTTCACACGAATGGTACAGGAGAATAACGAGGCATACCAAAAATATTAAATCTCATAAATATTTTTTTCCTTGATCCATCTTATTGATCATAAATCATTATAATGTTCAACGTCTATATTACTAAATCAAATGTAATATACTAGTACTTGTAAATTACAATAATAATAAGAATATTATAAAAATTGATTTTGTTAAAATCCGCACCGTTATCATTATACTTCTAAAACACGAACGGACAGCGTAAAATGTACGGGGTTCTCTTCAGAACATCTGTTAAAAAGTCAAACCAAATGATAAGTTCGCGGAGAACAAACAATGTATCTAGTGAACGTTAAATGTCAAATTCAAAAATTCGCCTGAACTCAAAATGATGCCATATAAAAAAAAATCAGTGTGGAATTTTATAAAATTAATAGGAACATTTTCGGAGACAGGACGACTCCAGATTCTAATATCTACAGCCTGTATGTCGGACGAATATCTACAGCTCATATGTTGAACTAATATCTACGAACTTCAGAGTGTTGACTAATATCTACAGAGCTAAGGTCGGACGAATATCTATGACGGTCCGAGTGTTGACTGATATCTACAGAGCGAGGTTGAACTAATATCTACAGAGCGTAGGTTGGACTAATCAGCTAAATGTGTTCAATAGTCCGATATTACGGACTTTTACATACATACTTACAAAAATTAAGTTTTTTAATCTGCATACGCAATATTACGTTATTCCAATATGCTATACATAATTGCAAATCCAACCTCTGCCAGTGCTGTAGATATTCTTTGATTCTCATAGATATTAGTCAGCAGTTTGAGCTGTAGATTTTCGTCAATACTTTGGTTCTCATAGATATTAGTTCGATTTTTTCAGTTTTTGGATATCCTGTAGATATTAGTAGACGCCTCCGACAGGACATTTTCGTGTAGTGACGTCACGAGCCCAAATAATGGATTTATTTATTTAAAAATAAACAAAAAAACTCTATATTTCTAAAATTTTTACTAACATTTTCGTAATCTTAGTAAAAAAAAAATCTATCCACACGATTTTTTCCAAGTCGTTATGAAATCCATACAAGTGGCCTATTAGTGCAAAAATTCAAATAGTGCCACTTTCCGATATTTGAAATATCTACCTATTTATCTGAACATCTGATTATCTATTCACATTTTGACCAAACTAATTCTGAAAATCGATTTTTAAAGTTTACTAACGGTTTTCATTCTAACAAGGGGGGCACAAGGGGCGGACGGGCAAAAATAAACAAAAGTATCATATTTGTTCATATGAAGCGGATACTTTGTGATGTGACATTATTAATTTAAAATAATACAATAACTTTGTAAACACCACTTTTATTTTTATACTTTATGCCGACCGGGTTTCGCTACTACCGTAGCTTCATCAGGGCAGTATAATACTCTACTATAATACTATACCAGTAGAGTATTATACTGCCCTGATGAAGCTACGGTAGTAGCGAAACCCGGTCGGCATAAAGTATAAAAATAAAAGTGGTGTTTACAAAGTTATTGTTTTATTTTAAATTAAAAGTATTATACTTCAAGTTAGAAAAATTAAATTTTCAAGGCGATCCAATAGTCCAAGAAAAAAATCGAAATCGGAATTCACGCCCTTTTACGGGAGGAGTTTAAAAATACTTGAGAAAAAGCTTTTGGAAGGGTTGGAAAAGGTATTTGAGATTTTTTTTTACAGGTTGATTTCGTAAATTAACTAATTTGTTAAAACAGAATTTTAAAATTGATTTCACGAAACAACGTCCGTTCCCCGCTCCGTCTGGGGGCGAACTGATAAAAAAATAGGCGTGACAAGTTATGTAGTCCTTCGGTGGATGGCATAGAGTTCACTTTGAAAATCCAAATTCGTCTACTGCCGGCCGCATTGTAAAATATCAACACGAAAATGCATATTTTATTTTATTTTGTGAACTTCAGGCGTAAATATCAATTTTTTGCGATTATTATAGAAAAAACTGAATATGCCACATTAAACAATGAAACCATATCCGAAAAAGGGGTTTATAAACAGGAGAGTTTGGACTTGAAAGTGTTTTTTATAGACCTTATCCTTTAGTTTTTCTAGCTTATTAAAAACTTGTAAAAAAATTTACCGATATTTTTAAGAGCCAAGGTATGTTCTACACGCAGTATTTAATTGAAGCATCTATAATACTTCTAGCGATAAAATTTTCAAAACAAAAACATATGATTGCCAGTACGGTAAGATTCTACGCGTGTTTATACCGCTCACCGAACCTTAGCGAATCAGACACGTCCGAGCTCTTCAAACACTTAAGCGACACTATTGATGACCTCTTGCCCCGCTACCCTACGGCAGAGTTTGTGGTCCTGGGGGACTTCAATGTTCATAACGAACCTTGGCTGAAGTTCTCAGGATCAACGGACTCGGCTGGACGCCAAGCGGAATCCTTCGCCCTTTGCTACGGATTGGAGCAAATGGTTCAGGAGCCTACAAGGGTTCCTGATGTCCAGACTCACCGTTCCAATCTGTTAGACCTATTTTTAACTACTGTGCCACACGGTTACAGGATTGAAGTCACAGCGCCTTTAGGATCGTCCGACCACTGCCTGGTGACGACATCAATTCCTGTAAACTTCAGACCACCTAACGAGAGGCTGAAGAGAAAAGTGTGGCACTATAGGTCAGCAGATTGGTTCGGTCTGCGGGCACATTTTAATGCTTTTCCGTGGTCAGCTGTCTGTTTCCGGACTTCGGATCCCTCAAGATGTGCCAAGGAAATTGGTGAAGTCATCACATCCGCGATGGATGGCTTCATCCAATCTACTGTTAAGGAAACTGGTGTAGGCTCAAAGCCGTGGTTCAGTCGACAATGCGCTGAAGCAGTGCGACGAAAAAACGCGGCTTACCGAGCCTACAACACATCTAGAACTTCCGAAGACAGAACAGCTTACAACAAAATGGCAAAGGAAACCAAGAGAATCATAAATAGGTCAAAATTCGAGCACGACCAGCAGATCAGCAGAAAGCTGACTGCATGCCCGCATGGCAGCAGGCAATTCTGGTCGCTTGCGGGCTCAATAGGTCGCAATTTCTGCAAATCCAGTCTGCCACCTCTTACCAGACCTGACGGCTCACTAGCAAACACCGCCACCGAAAAGGCTAACTTACTAGGTAAAATGTTTGCGGATAACTCAACCCTCGATGACCAAGGTGCTGTCCCGATGTCGGTTCCTTACTGCGGTTTTCGTATGAAAAAGCTGAGGATCCGGCATCGGGAAGTACTCCATGTTTTACGAGGGCTTGATGTTAATAAAGCTAGTGGGCCTGACGGAATACCTGCCCTGGTACTGCAGAGGTGCGCTGCGGAAATAGCTCCAATTTTGACGAAGCTTTTTAAAATGTCCCTGAAGACTGGCTCTGTGCCCTCTGGTTGGAAAAAAACGGTTATCCATCCTATTCCAAAGAAGGGTGACCGCTCCAACCCGGCCAACTACCGCCCCATAGCGATCACATCAGTTCTGTCTAAGGTGATGGAACGTGTGATCAACGACAAACTGCTCATATACCTCGAGAAGAACAAAATTATTAACGAACGTCAATACGGATTCCGGCGGAACCGCTCGTGCGGTGATCTTCTCGCGTATGTGATGCCTGGAACGTTTCGGTGAGACCCAAACGGTTACACTGGACATCTCCAAGGCCTTTGACCGGGTTTGGCACCGAGAACTTGTCAACAAACTGCATTCTTACGGACTTCCCGCATCCTTGTGTACGTGGATTGCCGACTTCTTGAGGGAGAGGTCGATTCAGACGGTAGTCGATGGTTTCACCTCTTCCTTACACTCGATAAATGCTGGCGTCCCGCAGGGATCGGTTCTGTCTCCGACTTTGTTTTTGTTGCACATCAACGACCTTTTGTCATGTGCACCAATTCACTGTTATGCGGATGACAGTACAGTTCATGATAGCTTTTTGTTTGACAAGCCCCCAAAGGGCTCACAAACTCCAACAGCTCGTAGGGCTTTGAAGCAAAGAATGAACGGTTACCTCGAGAGTGTTTTCTCTTGGGGTATAAATAATCTCGTTGAATTTAATGTTTCAAAGACCCAATCTTGTCTGATTACGTCTAAAAGGGATCGAAATGAAAATCTAGTCTCTTTCAACGGAACCAATCTTCCGAACAGGCCCTCCATTGATATGCTTGGTGTAACCCTAAGTGACCAGCTCCGGTATGGGGGCTCCATCGAAGCCAGAGTAAAGTTAGCCTCCCAAAAGCTGGGCGTACTGTACAGGGCCCGCAGATACTTTAATAGTACACAACTGCTAACCTTGTACAAATCACAAGTACGCCCCACGGTTGAATTTGGCAGCCATCTCTGGTCTGGAGCTCCAAAATACCTGAAAAATACCCTCGACTCTGTGCAGAAACGGGCGGTCCGTTTGTTAGATTCTCCCATCTTAACAGACGGATTGCAATCTTTAGAGCACAGGCGTCGGGTGGGAATGCTATCCTTGTTCTACCGGTATTACAATGGAAGATGCTCCGAGGAACTAGCATCATTGATCCCGTCGGCATCGGTGCATAGTCGGGAAACACTCCAAACGCGTGCCCAACATTTGTACACGGTTGACATTTGTCACATGAGAACGGGTCGTTTCTTCGACTCGTTCTTGTGTTCAACAGCTCGGCTGTGGAATGATTTGCCGGCCTCTGTGTTTCCTCCTTCCTACAACATGGGTCTCTTCAAGACCAATGTTTATTCCTTCCTCTCCTCAAAAAGACCCTCCACACAGCATCCCAGATGACATAGGCCCTGAGGGAAATTATTTTCCTCAGGGCCTCCTGTGTGGAGTTAATGTAAAAAAAATATATATATATGATTTTGTATGATTTTGCCTTCTTTAGTATGGCTTCACCTTAATAAAGACAGTTTTTGCTTCTAAGTATGTACTCTCCATGGATTGAATCTCCACAGTACACTAAATCCGCCCTTGCATTCCAATGATGATTTTCTGACTGTCTCTAATTATTTTTTTGATTGGCAATGATCAAAAATTTTTAAACACGTTGAGCTTTACAATAATTGTAGTAGGTACCCCGTGATATTTCGCGGATTTGCACGTTTCTCCCTGCGTGTCCTTTCCCATTCGTCCTCGTTCCCTTTCTCCTCCCGCCCGCTTTCCCCTCCCGCGTCCCCTCCACTTTCCACGGTTCCCCCCTCCCGGATTTCCGTCCTCCTCCCTCCTTCCCTCCCTGCTAAATACATTCATTTTTCAAACAAGTCACGCAACGACTACTGCAATTTTTCAATACAAATTTCATAACGCCAGAGATCACCAGTGGTGTGAACAACAGGCGCGTGAACAACAACTCAGCGAAAACCAGAAATATGTCATTTTTAAATCAGATTTTAGACGTATTGACTCTTTTCCACAAAAAAATATAAATTGATTTCGAAAGATTGTTTTTTATCTATATTCGCATGATTTAAATTTTGAGAAAAAATGTTTATTTTTAGTATATAAACCATAGGTCGTTGGCAGATTTGTTGAATTTTCAAAAAAGTTTTTGTATTATTCAACACCCATTTCAAATCATGCATATAATTATACGCTTGGTCGAAGAGTAAAAAAGATCAATACATTGTCTGGGAAACTCATGTTTCAGAATTTTAATTTTAGTTTAAATAAAATCATTAAAAAATATATACGTACATTTGTATTTCTTGACGAAAATTGGTCCGTTTGTGTATTTATTTGAGCACTTACAAACTAATATATTTCAGATTTTTTTAACATTCTTATTTAACTTAGACATGAAAAGTGATAAATACTTATGATCAAAAAATAATTACAAAAAGTACATAATTTTAATAGTTTTTTATCACGCCTTTTAAATGTAGGTATTAATTAAATCAAATTTGGAATGAAATAAAATCGATATTGAGTTATTAATTAATATTTAAAAGCTGGTACGGAGATTAATTAATCTTTCTCATTGGAACCGCCCTGTACGATCGTAAGAACAACTTTCGACGAAATGTGGATTTTCGGCCGCTGGCTGGTTGATAAATAGAATAGGAAATAATTTCTTATGCCAGAAGTCACTATTATATATAGAAACCATGCACATGGGCATAACACATCAAATCACCAAAATTTCATCGCAATCGGATGAATGGTTTAGGGGACAAACAAAGAAACAAGATTGGAAAAGGAATAAGCACGCGGAGTTTTATGATAAATCGCAGGTTTGTGCGAATAAACCGCATACAATTGATGCCCTCAAAGTCAATATAAAAAACGCCATCGAGCAAATTCAGCCAGAAATGCCTCAAAGACATTGTAAATTGGATCTCCCGAATACGTGCCACCAAACCAACCTAAGTATATTTTCAAATAAAAAATATTGAGTGGATATCTCAGACAGAATTTGTTTTATTTACATTTTAAATAGTGTCCTTTTTGATTGAATATGTCGCAGGCCAATCGTAAAATCACGCAGATCACGATTCGCATAAGACACTTCACGATCTGCCGCCAGGCACTTCACGATGTGGCTAAGCACATCATGATCTGCCTGATTTTGCGAACGGCCTACGACATATACATTATATCTCATATAATATGGCCGACTGCGAATGCATTATCCTCCCTTATAGAAACTTTAATAGTTTAAAAAATTATCAAATAGAAAAAAGTACATATTTTTAGATTGATTCCTATAAAAAAACAATTTAAATGACAAATAAAATATACAATAACATACATACTTATGTTTCTGTTCAAATCTGCCCCGTTTTATCTGGTCGTTGCCTACCTGTACAAAATAGGGAAAACGGCGTACCTACGTACGAAAATAATAATAACTCTTTCATGGAGAGTGGCGTATTTATGTTTCATCGCAGCTGGCAACATTATTTTGTTATGATATTTTGACGTGAAGCGTCTTGTTGTAGATAATATGAGTGATGTTACACTAGATCTCAGCTTTATTCCAATATCTTCTTTGAAAAATGCCTCCCGAAATGTTTTATCGATGCTCCTCAATCCTACCAAAATCATTCCGAGCGATGGCGGCGTCCCCAGGTATGTTAGGTAGCGACGTTCAAGAGTAGGTTAGGTGTCACTTTTGTGTGATTTTTTCTTAATGTAACGTTGTTTAATCTTTTAGGGACTGGAGGGGTCTCGCTCACCTCTCGGGAATATCCGGAGAGATGATTCCGGGCTTCTTTTCCTCGGCAGATCCAACTTCTGGGGTGCTATCACAATGGAGTCAGAAAGGTGTCCAAATAGCAAATCTTCGAAGGTTACAGGAGTATTTAGGAAAAATGGATCGTTTTGACGTGTTTGATGATACAAAGCACTTGTTTGGTAAGTTTGTGGACTTTATTTTATAGTTTTCATGTTGTATTAAATAATGTCACACCAAATTAAGGAAAGTAAACAAATGTATGCTTTGACATTTCTGTTTTTTTTTCTTCTTTTTAATTGAAATTATAAAGCAAAAATACAATGTAATAATACGATACATAACATCTTAATTAACTAATTTAATTACCCAGTTAGTAGAGAAATGGTCTCGGGTCTATCTGGGAAGCTAGTCTATTTACTAATCCATGCTAACAATAATAAAGGTATATATACTGTACAAAAAAATTACAGAAAATTACAAAAATTACATTCTAAAATATTAGATGTTTGATTATGTATGCATTGAACCGCTTACTCGTTAATACGGAATATTTTTTATTCAAACAGTTAGATTCTTTATTATTACGAAAAGTGGGGGTAATTATCGGTTCGGACTGGCCACGCTTATTACGAATAATTTTTAGAAAAAAACTTTAGATTCGCCTTAATTACTCTAAAAGGAAACTTTTTGGCTTTGGGGCGGCGGAAAATAATGCATTTTAATTTTCAATTGCATAAAACCAAAATTCTCTTCGCGAACCGACACAGCGAAAATCCGCGGCCGTACCTGTCACTGTGATGTTGGTATCCTTTCTAAATTAGCAAGAGCTAATACGACTGTAGCCGACTTCGCGGGATACCTACATGAAATACCGCGAATCACAAACCATGTTACACAAACCTAGCGTAGCCACTAAACCGCTTGAAAACTGGGATGTTTTTCTTGCCTTGACGCGAGTAGGCGTTATAAAGGGGCACTTTCTTTTGTATCACAAACCATGTTACACAAACAAGCCCGCTAGACAAATTTCATAATTACGCGCCTTATCCCACGAAGTCGGCTACAGTCGTATTAACTCTTGTTAATTTATCAAGGATACCAACATATCAGTGACAGGTACGGCCGCGGATTTTCGCTGTGTCGGTCGCGAAGAGAATTTTGGTTTTATGCAATTGAAAATTAAAATGCATTATTTTCCGCCGCCCCAAAGCCAAAAAGTTTCCTTTTATAGTAATCTAAAGTTTTTTTCTAAAAATTATTCGTAATAAGCGTGGCCAGTCCGAACCGATATTTACCAAAGTGGGTATTTATGTCGGGGGAGACAAAAAAACATGCAAAAAGTATGCATTTAATATTTTAATTTTGTTAAAATTAATTCACTTACGCGGTAATGCCATTTTTATATTTATCGTTTTATTAAACATTTCATAGACAATCAATCAATGCTGCCAATCGTAGAAAAAATATTATTGCCATGTAAAACAATAATTTATTCACGCCTTAGTGAATGCATTATTGACAAGTTTGTACCTGTATTTATAACAGCAGAACATGGAAAGAAATTAATGTATTAGAATAATTACGCATACCCGCTAGACAAACCCTGCTTTGCCAAACAAACCATTCAAAACCTAAAATGAATATCTAAATTATGATGACATGCAGCTTTCGTAGTTTGAACCTCAATCCAAAATTCGAAGTATGTACTTTTTTGTTTTTATTTAGACGAGAATTTATTTTATAAGATTGCTACTTCCGAAAAATGTCATATTTGATTGTCTATTAGTTGAGAAAGGAATATTCCGTATTATCCATTATCCGTGCATCAAGCTTTGACAACACAAACGTTCCTTATTATCCGTGAGGTGGAACTCTATGCATATTTACCCATGTTTGATTTATTATAATGAATTCTTAACCCCCCCCCGCAACGTAAGCAGATATAAGCGTTAAAAATAGGACAGCAGTCAAGTACAATAAGCGTGTTTATACGTCAGCGCGTGTGTTTCCATAGCAATCATTCTAACTCCGTTATTGTTTTAGTTACATCCCTAAAACAAAAAGTATAAGGTCAATAGTAGATCAAGCTGCACATCCCTATCAAGTTGTCTATGGAAATACATAACAGGAATCAGCTGTCAGTCGTGTAGTTGACAAAAATATTTACCCGCGCAAATTTGCTACCGGCAGCTCCACCGCGCTCCACATTTTAAAATTTTATTAAATATTTTTATATGAAATGATAAAAAAGTGAGGTGACGAAAGTGTTTATTACATAATAGAATAAGTATTGTTGTTTACATATTCTGTGATTTTAGTACCGTTTTCACATAAAAACATCACGTGAGTCATTTTTACTTATTTTTAATGTTTGCATTCTAAATTTTAATATTTACAAATGCTAATATTTATTCGTAATATAATAATTTGAAAGCCTATTTTGTGACCTTTCTAAAACAGTTTTTACTATTCGGCTACCTACAGAAATGTTTCATTTATAGAGCTTTAATTGTGAAGCGGTAATAACAAAAAGTTTTCGTAAAATGTCATTTTGTTAGACACCAAAAGCCAATATTCTCGAAAATTCAGAGGGGTTAAACCTTCAAGTATCTCACTTATTAAACCGATAAATATTTGCATGGTTAGTTAGATTCTGTTCTAAAGCCTGTTGTTAACTTGAACAAAATAATAAATAAATGAACATGTTTCTGTGTAAAAAGTGTAATAAAATACCAAATATCATCATACCCTGTAATTTTCAGAATCTGACGCCATGGACTATCTGAACGACTCCCGCTCCAGCAGTATATCGAGTATAAGTCCCTCCATGCTCCCCTCGACACCTGAACACGACGTCCTGACGGTGGACGATGCCTATCTTTCGCAGCAAGGGTCCCTCAGTCCCCAGATCTATGACGCCTTTGTTCTCTTTGCTGACCAAGATACAGACTTTGCTCTTGAACTTATCGACCGCATGGAAGCATTTGGATTTAAGGTAGGATAGAATACCTCACTACTCAATTTCCTAAACAAAAACCTTAATCTTAAATCTAAATGTGTACAAACCAGATCATACAGTTTGTACACAAGACCAATCGGCACCCGGCGCTGGTAAAAAGCTCGAGGGCCCTGTTATTTATATTAGCAACTCTAGGAAAATAATTTCCTTCAGGGCCTATGTCATCTTAATGTCATCTTCGTGTGGAGAGCTTTATGGACAGGAAGGAAAGGAAGTTCTGGGAAGGAAAAAGGTATGGGGGGTAGGTAGGAATCTGTGGGTCTGTGTTCAGGAATGACAGACGTATGAATCCATCCCTCCAACTGCGATGGAAAGTGATGGGTTGAGAGAGTTCGACTGGAGAGATCCAGCCTCTCAACCAGTCGTTTTTGATCTGGCCCGCCACGCAGTAGGTGGCCAGATGTATCCTGAATATCCTGATAGTCCTGAATAAACTAAGTGGTATTAAGTCACCAAAAGTGGTGTTGGCAGAGGTGTTGGTTATACAAAAAAATGGTTCCCGGGGTGGCGGTACCCATCCTCTCTCCATCGTATTATATTGATATTAGGTGTTGTGTATTATCAGCGCCTTGGTAGCCATCAAAACTTTACAACAAGACTGGCCCTGTATCTAAAGTTTAAAAAAAAATTATAAACTTGTTCTTACGTGAAAAAAATCTAAAAAATTTTCTTCTCAAAAAGTTTGCATTAAATTCAAAACACAATCAGCATGGTTTAGAAAGGTATCAGATTTAGGGGAGAGAGGGTATTTATTAATAAACAACACAGTTTTTCAAAAGAGTATTACAACTATGAATAGACAAAAACTTAAATCTTATTTGTACAAATCAAACATAAACGTATAATAATATCTAATTGTGTTACCTACTTTTATTGAATTATCGGAACTGCATTCTGAGTGTATATTATGATTCAGAAACGTATTTTATTACTTTAACAAAAAACTTTAATATGACAATAAATCAAACTTTAAAATTTTCATTGCTGCGGGAAAACTGAGAAACACCAATTTTGGAACATATTTTAGTTAGTTAGCATAAACAAATGTTAGATTATGTTCGACTCCCAAATATAACAGGTTCCCCATTTACGGAAAAACCGGTTTTTCTAAATATACAAGCTTTTCCTTAGAACTGTGTTTTGTTGCCATTTAAACGAACGCAGCGTCCTCCTTTTTTGCTGTACTGTCTTTGCGGACTATACCCATTTAGTAAGATGATTGTTGTTTGGTTTCCAGTTATGCGTGAAGGACAGAGACCTGCTGGGCGGACTGAGCTCGCAGCACTCGGCCATGCTGCGGCTGATCTCCGAGAGATGCAACCGCCTCATCGTCATCATCTCCCCCGCCTTCCTGCAGTCCCCGGCCAACACCTTCTTCATTGACTTCGCACAAGCTCTAGGAATTGGTATTGTATTTTTATTATTGCTCGGCAGAATTACATAGTAAGTCATCGCCTCAGTTCTTATTTGTCATTTTAGTTTTTGTTACTCCACTTTAAAATTTTAAATAAACTGTAAAAAATTATAGTTAATCATCTAACTAAGAATTATTTAAACGAAGGGGAGACCTTTACCTTTACGGAAATAGCTTTATCATACACCTATCATAATGTTTCATTGAAATAATGAATGATAACCTTCTCCTCCTGTAAAATTTTCTAATGGTCTGTTTGACAAATATGAACTAAGGCGACGAAGTGTCCTTGAGGTGATATTTTTCAAAAATGGCACTGTGAAAATTAACTAAGTGTTAAGTGCGCCCTTGAGGTGATTTTCTCACAAAAATGGCGCTATAGATATCATCCAAAAATTATTATTCTCATTATTATTTTACATATTTATAAAAAGCATTTACTTTGCTGGGCGCTATGTTTATAGTGTCGTAATTACAATATAAACATAGCGCCCTTGAGGTGATATTTCGCAAAACAGCACTCTTCAAATTATCCTATTATTATTATTATTATATAAATTTGTTTTAAAGCGCTTTTTAACACATCTCAGGTTTCAGAAGTGCCCTTCCTTTATCAGGGATTTTTAATATTCTTGTGATAAAGGAAAGCCACTTCTGAAACCCCGAGAAATGTGTTCAAATAAAGTGGTTTAAAACTAATTTTTGTGTTTATAAAGTTTTTATTTTATTGTGTCATTGGTTGCCTTTCCTCAAAATGATTTATGTGATATCAGAATCACTAAATAATAATAATAATATTTGGATGATTTATATAGCGCCGTTTTTGTGAAAAATCACCTCAAGGGCGCTGTACAAACTTAAAATACATTTCTAAAATCTAAAAAAACTACAAGCTAGGCAAACAATTATAAACAACTTATGGCTAAAAATTGCATACACCGGTTCATTGATCACCGATACGAAAATATGTGTGCAATATTTTGACCAATGAACGCGATGCTGCCTAAAATTTAATGAAAACAGGACCATACTTACCTGGGAGGTCGCTTGAAATTAACACTGTATATTGTCCATTTAAAGAAATTTAGATAGAGTTCGCACGCAGAGGACATTATTGTGAACACATGTTATTTAATCCTGAAAAATATTTTAATATTAATATGTAATGTATTCTTTGACGAGTGTATTTTGGAAAGTAAAAGCAACATATAAAGGTGGGAGGTGCAGTAGTACCAATAAGGATTTGATCTTTCTAAATGTGATTCGTCAAGAGACAGATTGATGTGTAAGGAATCGAGTAATTTTAATTCAGTAAGAAAAGTGTGATTAAGACATATCATAGACAATACAAGTATGATACTCTCAAATAGGTATATTTAAATTACGGGTATGAGAGCCCAAAAAGGAAGGTTTTTAGTTTGGACCTAAACTCTGTTGGGCTTGTTATGCATCTTAATTCCGGAGGGAGTCTATTCCAAGCCTTAGGCCCAGCTACTCCGAAAGCACGATCTCCAAACATAGTATTTGGCTTTCGTTTAGGTTCTATTAGTCTGCCTTTAGCAGATGAAGTTGCTGATCTAAGGGTTAATTGTCTCGGACCGGTATTTTCCGGGACGCATAATTCGGAGATGTAAGGTGGGGCCATTTCGTAGATTGATTTAAAAACCATCCAGCACAATTTGTACTGGATTCTCTCAGGGCACTTGAGCCAGTGAAGGTTATGAAGGTGTTCTGAAATATGCGAATATTTAGAAACCCCAGTTATGAGCCTTGCCGCTGCATTAAACACGGATTGAAGTTTGTCAATTTGATATTTGGGAAGACTAGCGTAGATGCCGTTACAGTAATCGAGCCGCGAGACTACGTAAGAGTTAATTAATAGTTTTGTCGCCTCTGTAGGAAGGTTTCTTCGAACTGACTTGAGTTGTCTTAGGTGAAAAAAACCGGTGCTTACTGGTCTATTTATTTGACTTTTTAACGAAAAGTCTGAATCTAAATTAACGCCAAGAAGTTTGACTGTTGTCTTTGGAATAATATCGTTGCCGGAAATGGAAATAGGTGCATTGTCTATGAAATGTTGGCGTTTGTTTGTGGCCGCCCATAGAAACTCAGTCTTAGATGGATTCAGCTTCAGCTTGTTTGAAGACATCCAACGAGTTATTGCTTCTAGGCATTCAGCTATGCGGATTTTGAGACTGTTGATTTCGTTTGGAGAGCAGTAAAAATAAACTTGCTGATCGTCAGCGTAGCAGTGGGACAGGAGACCAAATGACTCGATTATTTTGGCGACATCATTTGTAAAAAGGATGAAAAGAAGTGGGCCTAAAACGGATCCTTGGGGTACCCCTGAAGAAAGTGTTGCGAAGTTAGAGAGCTTATTTCCAACCTTAACGGCTTGTAAGCGATTGGATAGATATGACACCAGCCAATTTTTAATATCGGAACTCAAACCAAATGTTTCCTCTAATCTCTTAATGAGAAAGTCATGATCAATCGTGTCAAACGCTGCACTCATGTCTAAGAGTGAGATAAGTGCTAACTTACCTGACTCTATGGCCAAAGTTATATCTGACAGCATACGAAGGATTCCGGTTTCTGTTGAGTGAAACCTTCTATATGCGGATTGACGGTTAGTGAATAATTTATTTGAATTCAAATGACTGGTTATTTGTGCAGCAGCAATTTTCTCCAGGATTTTTGATAGGAAAGGTAAATTTGAAACAGGTCGATAATTACCTAAGTTATCGGGGTCAAGTTGTGATTTCTTTAGTATCGGCGTATCACTCTTATTAAATTAGCTGTATTTACAATAGGCCACTTGCATCACATTTTTTAAAAAAAAATTCCGGTTTAGGCAAATATTCTAAGACATTTTGTATTTTTTTTTTTTTTTTTTTATCGTTTTTTTTGAAACCGTGGCGATTTTTTGAAAATTTTAATCTGAAGAATCAGACCATTTTTTATAAACCGGAAAGACGGGACATAATTTTATAGGTGCGAAAAAACGATAATTACACAGCCAAAAATCATTTTTAAAAAAAAGAATGTTTTCCACACGAATGACACAGGAGAATAACGATGCATACCAAAAATATTAAATCTCGTAAATATTTTATTCCTTGATCCATCTTATTGATCATAAATCATTATAATGTTCAACGTCTATATTACTAAATCAAATGTAATATACTTGTACTTGTAAATTATAATAATAATTTTATAATAATAAAATTTGATTTTGTTAAAATCCGCACCATTATCATTATACCTCTAAAACACGTACGGACAACGTAAATTGTACGGGGTTCTCGTCATAACATCTGTCAAAAAATCAAACCAAATGATACGTTCGCAGAGAACAAACAATAAATCTAGTAAACGTTAAATGTCAAATTCAAAAATTCGCCTAAAATCAAAGTGATGCCATATAAAAAAAATAAATCAGTGTGGAATTTTATAAAAATAATAGGAACATTTTCGGCGACGGGACATTTTCATGTAGTGACGTCACAAGCCCAAATAATGGATTCATTTATTTAAAAATAAAAAAACTGTGCATTTCTAAAATTTTTTACTAACATTTTCGTAATCTTAGTAAAAAAATCTATCCACATGATTTTTTCCAAGTCGTTATGAAGTCCATGCAAGTGGCCTATTGAGCCCTTATGTAGAAAAAGTTGTTAATTAATTATGCAGATTCATTCAGATTACCTGCCATACATTCTACATTCATAGCAAACTTTCTTTTAAAATTTCAATCCTTTTCCATACAATGTTAAAGTCAAGATGAGTCGGCCATTACAATAAAATTGTCAGTTTGTGTGATCAACGTTTGGCATATTTGTCATAATAAGGAACTCCAGTGAAAAATATTATGGCTATAAAAAAATATGTTTGTATAGACCAAGAAACGCTGATTCTGAATATATAAGTTTTATTTCATAATATTAAACGCAGAGTTTTTAAAAAAAATTTAAAAAGTGCATTTTTAAACCTCTCCTCAAAATACAGCGTCAAGTTGGCATTACTGAAATGGTTAACGATGACGTCACTGTTAACCTGTCACCTGGTAATTGGTAATAGCGTCCGTGTTGAATGTTGTATTGACATTTGAAAATTGACACGTATGCAATTTAACATTTCGTGTTTTTGATTTATTTTCGTACTGTTTATAGAGATTTAGATAAATAATAGTTATTGTGTTTATTGAAACATAATTTAGGCCCTCAACAATTTACGAAAAGGGCTATATTTGCGGACAATCTGCAATAAATTTTGCCTATTTGAGGTTAAAGTCGTGTCATATTTGACATTGTATTTTCAAATTGTTTTTAGTATAGGGCTTTTTATACAAGTTACTACACAATCGTCATGATCAGTGTATTATAAATACCAGTGTTTCTGTATGTGTTATACATAAAACAAATGTACAAAATCACGCCTGAACACAAAATTGAGGAACGATGTCACTTGTATTTGCAATGAAAAAGATGATTTATTATTTTTATATTGCACTTTGTTAAAATACAATAACAGTAGCGGTGAAATGTGGACATTTTATTGTTTTTCTATATTAAAAGCAGTTAATCTTAAATAAAAAACGCCTCAATTTCTCACACAAAATTCATTGAGTCACCCATATTCATTTTATTCCGCCATTTTCTTAAATTCAAAATCAGGGATGCTCTGCCCAAAAAAATTATTTCCCTAGATTTCGAAGTGAAATTTCCCTAGAATTTCACATTTACGCAATTACCTAAGAGCCACCTGATTGTGTAACACTAATCCTGTTATATGTATGTTAATTAATATGATTAATTAATTGGAAAGATATCGGTTCTTGGTAAATATACTTATAATACTGTGCTTTTCCAAATAAAACACTTTTTGCTAGTGAAGTAATAATTTAAAAGTACGAATACACTCACCACTGAATTAGAAACTGAATTCCAAATATAAAAAAAAACACTTTGCTAAATAAAAATCAACCGCAATCACCGAAAAAATAGAGCTTAAAACATAAATTAATTATTTTTTCAGAGGTCCCATTTATCTTTTTAGATACATATAATATCATTTTGAGTTGTCAGTGTTAAAAATAACATTGCATGGTAAGTACAACAATAATTAAGATTCATGGGAATTCCAAAATATATATATGTATATATAAATAATACCAGTAATATTGTCATATGTAATAAAAAAAATTGCCAGAGTTCGAAATTTCCCTAGATTTTGTCCTGATTTCCCTTATCCCTAAAAAATATTTTTCTCCCCTAGATCTAGGGAAATTTCCCTCGACATAACATCACTGATTCAAAATGACAACTTAAAAAGTAAAAAAACTATCGTTGGGTGAAGACCACCATAGATACGGTGCGTTTCTGGGAGTCTTTAAAAATTAAAACTTTGACAATTATTTTAACTATTAAAACTAACTATAAAAATAAAAATAAAAATGCAGTTATTTAAGTTTGAAGGTCTTTATTCATTAAAAAAAGTAAAAAAATTGGACTGGAGTTCTCTATTATGGTGATAGAGTTTTATATCTGCATTGTGTTATTTGTTAACCCCTAGGGGTCGGAGCCCTGCAATTGCAGTGTCGATTTTGTGTATTCATTTTGCCTTCGGATATTACCTCTACATTCTAGGTTAATTAAAGACAAAAATAAAAATGTCACTTTATCAAGTATGATATTGTCTACATGTTGGTTTCAACAAAAATATATTATTATTCTACGGGTTAATATTTATGTTGTAACATGTCTGGAATTTTCAAATTTTATGAAAATTGATGAAAAATCTTTTTTTCAGCCCACACATGAAATGTGGCTAAAGAAGGAGGTAGCGCAACACGGCATAACACCCCAAAAACAAATAACGAAAATACTTTTACGTTTTTTGTACTCAAAACTACTTAATAAATTGTTAAAAAATTGTAAAACGCTTTATCTGTTAGTTTCAATATCTTATAACATATAAATTTATTTTACTTTCAGTCAAATGAAAGGTTTTAACAGCCCGTATCTCAAAACTCACGTTTTCACATAATGCTGTTTTTCATAAGAGCTCAATTCGTCACAGGCATTGTAAATAATGGCGTTTTCTTGCATTATAACACAGGATTGCTGGTATGACGTATGGAAAATACACCAATTTGTAAGCATTAATTTTAAAAACTAATATTAAAAGGACCACAAAATTATTCGTGTCACTGTAGCTGAATTGTAACCAGACTTCGAAAATAAAGTGTATTCTTTTTGGTGTTGCAGAACAACGACAAAGAAAGATAGTCCCCTGCCTTTACAAATACTGCCAGCTGCCCCCCCAACTGTCCTACTATTTCCTGCTCAACTACCAGAGGTCCGGGAAGCTGTGGAACTTCTGGGACAAGCTGAGAGACTCCCTGAGAGTAACTCCCACCTCACTCACCAGCAACCAAAGGTACTTTAAACACATCTGTCGAACCTGGTAAATGTTTTTCATTAATTATTTAGATCATTGGTTCCCAAAATTATCTGGCTCACCGCCCCCTCTCCAAGTATATTTTTCTTCAATGCCCCCCTCCCCACAATACAAAAAAATTATGTCAACGTATACGGAAAAAGCGCTGCAGGTGACAGAAATTTCGGTGAAAATTACATGATTTGAAATATCCATGATCAACTAGTTGGTAGCGTGTAGTTATTGATTGCCACCCGGGATCTACAGGTTTGATCCTCTACTAGTTTAGTCCTCCATCATTGCACAAGCCATATTTTCCACTTATAATGGATGGAGGTGGATGAATTTAAATATTCTGATTTAAAAAAAAAAAAAAGAAAGACAAACATTCCCGGGTTACGAATAACCTGACAATATTTGAAAATCCACAGTTAGCGGTTATTTGTATAAATATGTAATATAGGTCAATGGTCCCCAACCTTTTTATCACCGCGTACCGGTCAACTTTTGATAAATTTACCGCCGCCCGCTGAGGGGGGGAGGAAACGGGAATAAATTCACCAATACAATCAAACGCATGTTAGTATGTCTCGTTGTCTCATATTCTCAATAAAACAATTCCACTTGCATTTGGGCAAGCAGAATATAAGAGCGCTGACGTTGCTCATCTCACTCGAGCTCTTTTCGTTATAATATTCGAGTGCGCAAGATGGAAGCCGAGTTTTTTTTACTTCGAAGGTTTCGTCGGCAGTAACTTTGTTCTCAAATAGATAATTATTTTTTTCAAAAATTATTTAATTTTTTATTGGGTATGTTTGATTTTTTTAATGTAATTTTGGTTCTTGCAGGATCTTGGGCGGCCCGTATTTATATAGTTTATAAAATTATAAAAAAATTACATTACTTGTATATGTTTTCAAAATAACTTTTTTGTACATAACCACTAGTGCGATCGCGTTAATAATTGAAATACCAGTCGAGCGACTGTGATTTCTTTGGATTTGATTTGAAAATATCCCACCCTCATTAAAAAAATCATACCCCCGAATTTTAATACGAAGACATGTAAACTGATTGCTTTATAGCCAATTAATCCACCAGTATTTTGCTTTTATCCTATATTTTTAGGATTTATAAAAAAATCGTAAACTTTATAAACACGTGAATTATAATTGTGAAAATAACAGTGTGTGGTACTTATTCCAGTCAACATTGAATATTTTATATTTCTCTATGTTGTCTATGGTCTACTCGATATTCGCAGATACAAACATACATTAGAATACTCAATTTTTAATTGTAAACAACAGTTCGAAAGTTTTACATGAAATGTTTTTTATGGAATTTTGGTTCGCGGACTGTCAAAATTGAATGCACTGAATTGAGATATTTAATACATTTACCACAAAAAACTGGTATTACATTAGAAATGTACATTCTCTGTCCACAATTCGTCGCCTTAATTCGTTTTTGTCCAATTATTAGAAAATTTTACAGGAAGAGAAGGTTTTCTTTCATTATTTCAATGAAACATTATGATAGTTGTTTAAGATAAAGCTATTTCCGTATAGGTAAAGGTCTCATTAGTCTAAATAATTCTTAGTTAAGTGATTAACTATTATTTTTTATACTTTATTTTTAATTTTAGAGTGGATATTGAACAAAAACCGGAATGGTCTGTTGGACAAATAAAACTGAAGCGACGAATTACCAATAAGAATAATCTGGATTCTTACTTTATTTATAGTTCAATTAATAGTTTTACACAGAAAGTCTATTACACAATGTAAAAGACACGAGGCAAAAATACACACTTTGTTTTGAAAAAAATGGGAAAACGCCACTATTTTTTAATTCACTTGAATTGAAAACACGTTAAATAAATAGATAATTAAATTTCGAATACACTGTTATATAAATATGTAATAAATATCTAATAAAACAATCACTTACGCCACTCACTCTAACAAGCTCACGATCGAGAACAAACTTTTGTTAACTTGAGAATAATCAGTATTAGAATTTAGACCATTATTGAATCGGTCACAGGAAGTCGATTTTGAGATATATATCAATGAAGTGGGAAAGTATTGTATCAGCTTTCTACTAACGCTAACTATATAGATCACTGGAAAGTCTTTTGCACTTTAAGCGATAAATTGAAGATAAACTGAAAAATCCACATTATACCCTCCCGTAGTATTCTGGGCAATGAGTAGTACATTTTATGATAGTAAGACCCAGAATTTCTGCACAGAAGAAAAAATCCCGACTTCTAGTATTCTGGTATTGGTAAAACTTAGTGCCTTCGTTCACGGAGATACTTACAAGATACTCGATCCTTGTGCGTGTATCATACACGCCGATCGTAAGTACCCCCGGTACGATTTTGCTGGTGCCCGTTCACGGCGCTACGCGGTAGCTGTCGGTTTCCAATCAGTATCACGATGCTGACAGTGCTAATCGCACGCGATGCGTCGCATCATTTGTGTCTGATACTCGTTTGACGTTTGATAGAAATGGTGTCAGAACATGAAAGTAATGTTAGATTTGTTCTGGAAATGGAAAAAATGCATGTTTATATAACTATACTTTACCAGAATACGTAAGAAAGGATTTAGTGGAGAAGGCATGGATTGATGTTGGAAAAAAAGTCATATGACATCGCTTGACAGCGTGTTAACTCCACGGCTGCGCGTGAAAAATGATCAAGTTCATTATATTTCGGATAGCGCCGTGTACGGAGACTAGCAGTAAAAAGTAGTAGATCAGCAGAGTACTTGTGGTTTCGTCACAATTACGTAGATTGTAAGTATCTCCATGAACGGAGGGTCTTATAAGTAAAACTTAAAGTAGCCCAACAACTTTAAATCGTTATTTTTCGCACGTGCGCCAGCGTCGATCGCTTACGCCACACTGAATGCATCGAGCGACAACTAGAGACCCAAAGTTAAGACCCCGTTCTCCGCACAAAAAAAAACCATTTCGGACGAGTCGTGAAATTTACTTTTAACGCATTCGACATGAGGTGTATCTGCAGCGCGCGGGTCAATAGGAAAGCGCTCGCATTATTATTACAAAAAGGTCTGGTTTGGAACTTGGCTAATAATTCTCGACAAGAAGTATCATTTCAAATATGCGTTCCCAGAGAAATTGATAATATTTGTAGGGCTGTCACAATTTTAAAATACACATAATATTTATGAAAATATCTGTTATTTTCTCAATGTATTACGTTAGATTACCTATAAAGTGTAATGTACACTTGAGGTGACCGTTCACAAAACAAAGCTATATTATTTATTATAACGGAACTACTATTATCATTGTTTCTCTTTAATTTCTCTTATCAATTTGGGAGACGGGACGGGATGGGTACTGCCGCGCCGCCCCGGAAAACATTTTTTGGATAACCAACACCCCTGCCGTAGGTCACCCAAGTGGTTTGCTATGTTTGGTGACTTAGCAGGGGTTCCCGGTTTATGGGATGAGGTATCAATTTGGAAGGCGACCATTGCCGCCCGGCAACCATTCATTGGATAACAGAGGTGCCCGGGTTCATGGGGTGAGGCTTATCTATTTATTGGGTACTACTTTTTTTAAAAGAAAAAGAGTCATAATTCGTATTCCCGGTTTACGAATAACCTGACAATTTGAAAATCTCCTACCAGCATCATATTAAGCGGAAGATGTTGCTTGTGCATTGAAAGAGGAATTGAACCTGCGACATCTTGACCCGGCCCATTTTTCAATTTTCAACTAAGTAAAGTGCACATTTTAATCATATTTGTTTATAGTCCAGTCAATTTTTAATTTGGGAGGTGGGAATGGGTACCGCCGCCCTGGGAACCTTTATTGGATAACCAATACCTCTGCCATAGGTCACCCCAAGTGGTTCGCTACGTTTGGTGATTTAGCAGGGGTGCCCAGGTTCATGGGGTGAGGTTTGTCCAGGTCTTGGAGGCGGATGACCATGACATACTGAACCCGAGATTCCTACCCCCCCCTTAAACCCTTTTCCTTCCCAGAACTCTCCTCTACTTCCTTTCCTTAAAAAAACCCTCCACACAGCATCATAGGTGAGCATAAAGATAACATAGGCCCTGAGGGAAATTATGTTCCTCAGGGCCTCCTGTGTGGAGCTCATGTAAAAAAAAAAAATGAATGGTCCAAAAGGAGGTGTAGAGTGCACCTAAGCGATTCCTTCAGAAACTTGGTCAGGGTGCTTAGGGTGTGAACATACTAAAAGTTCTGACGTCTAGGTGGTGAGCTAGAGGAGGGAGGGGGGGGGGAGAAGGTTCAAATTTTTGGATTTACGCTTATATCTCGGAAACGGTGCATTTCAAAGGATTTTTTTTAGAATAAGTGAAAGCTCATAAAATTATCTACAACTTTTATTCTATACGTAATTTTCGAAATCCCAGCCGTTTTTGACTTACACGCTCCACAAATGTAGATATTTTCGAATAAAATCATTTTACCTCACATTTTTCATCAAACATTCCTTCATATCGTCTAAAATATTTATCAAAGAAAGAAATTTGTTTGAAAGAAGTTGTAAAGAATTTAATTCCCTTTTAGATAATATGTATACATTTACAAACTAATCTTCAACCAGTAAATATTTACAGGAATTTTAAGTTTTTTAGTAAATGTCGTAATTTTTTTTATCTTATTACTGACACACCACTTTTGTTTGTAACAGATTGTGGGACTTGGATTTCATTTATTATTTCATCATTTAGTTCCTAAAACAATTAGTTTAATGAATCTTCACCAACTTGAACAGCATCTTAGCAAGTTATTGTGGCGTCTCCGACGACTCCACTCCACAAAAATTGACATTATTTCACTGGTTTGTGGGAAAGGAGGATGTGCATCAAACCACTGACTAAGTTTGGCACAACCTGTTTTTGCCTGCATGCACCTTTTCGCTCTTTATTTATATCCGGGGGTAAAGTGCACAAACTTCGGGAGGTAATTCTGTACGACAGTACACGTAAAAAAAGATACAAAACTTTTTTCAAAACTTTCTAAGGTAGTTACGGGTAAAAAATTTTTGTTGTTTGTATGAAAAAAATAATATTCTTCTGTGGAAAAATAATTTTGTATAGGGAAAAAATTGAATTTAGAAAAAAGTTATTTGTCTTTTTTACATTCACCATCATGTACCTCCCGAAGTTTATGTAGAAATTTATGAAGTGGCAGCCCTAAAAGCTATCAGCAAACTACAGCTTTGCTAGGACTAGTTAACCGATGGAATCTAAATTATTAAACATTTATAAAAAGGTCAAAGTAATTACTTATAACAATGTAGTCGGTTTTAGTAAACAAGCGAAACTTTTATTTACTTACATTTACGTAACGCATTTTGGTTTTATTATCCAACGAACATCTAATAATAGGTAGTAATAAAATAATACGTATGATGATAATTACATATTTCCTTGTCCGTAACAATTTGGGACGCGGGTAAGGGTACCGCCGCCCCGGAAACTATTTATTGGATAACCCCAAGTTGTTCGCTACGTTTGGTGACTTAGCAGGGGTGCCCGGGTTTGGATCTTGGTGGCGGATGTGTCTGCCCACCAGCTGCGTGGTAGGCCAGATCGGGAGAGACTGGTTGAGGGAGATCTTGTGACCTCTCAGGCAGAACTCTTTTGGAACATCGCCTTGCACCGCATTGGGAGGGATGGATTCAAAAGTCCGTCACACCCAAACCCACTGACCCTCAAATTCCTACCCACCCCTATAACCTTATCCTTTCCAGAACTTCATCTCCTTCCTTTCCATTAAAACACCCTCCATACAGCATATCCAAAGATGACATATGCTCTGAGGGAAAAAAATCCTCAGGGCCTGTGTGGAGTTACTGTAAAAAAACAAGGTAATTTTTGAAAGCAGATTTTTGTTAGCAGTTTGATTCGTAAAAATGTATTATTTATTATTATGTCCTATAATTTTAATAAATGAGCAAAATAAAAGCTTTTGCATTCAATGGTCATTTAAAAAAAAACACAATTTAATTTAAAAAAACTTGCCCGGGAATTTCAGTTTCCGAAGCATTGGAAATAGATTTATTTCCCGAAGTACGCATTCTGTAAAAAATAAAACAATAACTGTCACCTTTGTTATATAATACACAAATAAATTGAAAATTTATTTTTATAATAAATATTACATAATAGTAAATAATACGAGTATGTATTATATTAATAAAATCAAAATTTTATTTTTTTCTTCTTACCTTATACATTCCATCATACGTTCTCGATTTTGGAGATAATGTTTACGCTTAGAAATATGACTTTTTTGTTGTTGTCTTACCATTTTCGCAAAATAATATTATTATTTACGTTGAGTTACTATCTCTTTTACCGTTTTGCAATTCTTAACCTCTAGGCTGCGTCAAAATGTGTGTGTGCCGACACTACTACGCGGCACGTTTGATATTTTGATCGAGCCGAACAACATTACGTTTTAAAACCGTCATTATATATTTTAAATGATTGTTCTTTGTTTGAATTCAGGTCAATAAACTCGTCCATGCTTTAACTATCCATAAATAATCCCAAATGTCATTTTAGAACGGTGTTAATATAAACAAAAATTATTCAACAAAAGTCAGACGTAAACACGTAAACATTACAGAATTATCTTTATGTTGCCTGATTCTTACGTCTGCCTGAGTTTGCCGCGCGTCTCATATTACAAAGGACCGATCAATGCGCCGAAATGTCGAAACATAGAAACTGTTTTGCCGTCATAATAATACGAAGTATTTTTACACACATGTGCATATTTTATGCGCATTTTAAAATTTATTAACCACATCACACTTAGGTACTACATATAACTTTTTTTCTCGTTTTTAACATTAATTATATAAACATATTTTAAACTACTTTTTATTCACTTTGTCAAATAGTTTTTTTGTTAATAATTATTTTTATGATGGTAATCTTTAAAACACGGAACCACACACAGTGCAACATTACCTTCTAAGCACATGTAAAGTGTAAATTTTTTCGCCTTAACTCTAAGTGTTGTATTTGCACAAACATGGCATTGACGACATGGATTTGACCGTTTACTTGTAGGGAGGACAAAACTGGGCATATGATTCGCCAATTCTTTGGCAGCCAAACATAATGGGCTATCGGATGATTGTTGATTTCGTGTTGATGGTATGTGATATTTCTCCAAAAGTTGTTTTATGATTGCGTATTGAAATTGAGTCAAGGTCATTTGCTTTTCGGAAACTGTTTTGTGAAGAATGTGTGCATTTAGTAAGAATAAATCAATAATATGGAAAGCAACCTTCTTGTACCATTTTATGGATTTTCTCATACAACTTTGATTACTTAACATCATGTCAGCCTTATCAACCGAACCCATACATTTATTGTAATCTAGTACACACTTCAGTTTTTTAATTGGTAGGCCTGTATTTCTATCACACTTTCCAGTCTCTGCAAAAGAAGCATCGTGCACAGTTGTTAACAAATGAATCTCTCGTTTATCATGCCACTTGAGGGCTAACAAGGGGCCTGTATGTTTGGATTCATGGTCACCTTTTTTTAACTTACTAAATTTAGGCATTACCTTTCTATTTGCTTTTACAGTTCCACAACCGTTTGTTTTTTGATCGTCTAAGAATTTAAGTAATTTTGGACTTGTGTACCAATTATCGGTCCATATTGTGTGATTTTTTTCCAAAATAATCTGTGAGTAATGTGATTACCACTGCTCCAGAAACACCTAAACATTGCCCGTCTTGGATGTCGGTTCCTTTTCAACAGTATATAATAAAATCTAAAACATATCCCGTGGTAACGTCGCACAGTACAAATAATTTTATTCCGAACCTATGACGTTTACTAGGGATATACTGCTTAAATTTCAAACGCCCTTTAAACACGATTATGCTTTCGTCAATGCACAAGTTTTGGTAAGGGATAAAGGTTTTTTTTAAATATTTCTCTGCAATGGTCAACCAAAAGTTTTATTTTATGAAGTCTGTTTCCGGGGGTTTGTGTGGCAGGGTCAGAAAAATGAAGCATTCGAAGAAGAATCTGATATCGATCTCTTGGCATAATCTTTCCGAATTGAGAAGACGCTAAAATAGGATCCTTTGTCCAATATTCCTCGATCGATATGTGAGAAACCCTAGTCATCAGCATAGTTATTGCAAAAAATATATACATTTCAGGCACTGATGTATCTTTCCATTGATGGAGTCGAGATTTGGGAGTTCATGATATTTGATTAACTGTAGCTCTATAGTATCTGTTTCATTCTAGAACCATTTTCTCCATTATTTCTAGATTCAAAAAGTGTTCAAAAAAATCTACCTCTAATGAATCTTTTGTCAATGACATGTTTGTGATTCCTGACGAAAAGTCATCAAATTCATGAAAGACCGGAATAAATGGACCCGACACCCATGATGAAAAATTGTCACTGTTTGTCGAAGATGCATTTTCACGGATGCTTGAAGTACCGGGTTCATTGGTATCGGATGCACTGGTACCGGGAAGAGTTACACTGTGTTCACTTTGAACTTCATCATCACCGTCACCGATATCAAATAAAATTGATTCAGCGTCACTATCCAACTCGAAGTCTGATTCTAAATCTAACACGCTCTCAAAAAGTTTTATTAATTTATACAAGGCTAAATATTAAGAGTCGCGAAAACTAATACACCATAATATACCTAAATGCGAAAAAAAGTATTTTTATTTTCACAAATTAAAACAATCGAATCGATATACGTAGCTGAATGAAAAAATGCACAAATTAAACAATCGGCGCAGTGTTCTATTGAAGCGCCTTTGTTTGTTCTACTGCGACTGCGCGAGATTAGTAATGGTTGGTACCGACGCGCGAGATTCAAATCAACTGACAAGGAAATTCTGTCTCCTTGGCTTTAAATGGTTCCTGAGAATAAACAAATAATATTTCGGGATAAATTTAGACAGATGTCGCTAGAGATATGATTGGAGAATTTTTACATGTAGAATTTGGCCCTCTATCTTGCATGTACACGAAACAGCAAGGATTCAAACCTAGAAATAACTTTATTTGGCTCCCACGTGAGAGACAAGTTCGCTGAAATAACTAAAGATTATTCCCACCGCCTGGAGGTTAAAGATCGACTGCGGGTGAAGATGGGCAATGTCCGTAAAGCTGTAGGTATATCTGAATGTTCCTGGAAAAGTCAAAAGGAAATTTAAGAGACACCATCGCTCCGTGATATAAGGGGTACAAGGGTGATATTTCATTTTTACCTTCAATTACATAAAGGTTATTGACAAAAAAAGGCTCAAATATGTCAATCCAATATCTAATAATAACAGTTCAGAGATTTGCTAGTGCCTAGAGATCGTTCTTTCCAGAATCACCTAGATTTCATTTTTAGAAGTCTCCTCGCTGATGCAAAATATGTATGTCGATTTCAGAAGCAGTTATCATTAGTTAGAAAGAATATTAGAAAGATATTATGGAACATTTTTGATCAATTTCATCAAGTGGCTGTCAATTGAAATATTACCCGTCATGAAGTATCAATCCATGTTAAATACTGAAGTGTTGTGTTGTGCATACTCAATGTGTACATTTCAAAATTACTTGTATGGTGTGATCTGCGTCAATGGATCAGCTAGTTTCCACCAATATTTTGTTTCTGAATGAATGAGACTTTAACCACTCAGGTATTTTGCGATTATGCAAATTTTTTGTCTTAAACGAACCGTCAGATTTATAAAATCATTGTGTTATTTCTGAACGCAGCCGAATACTAAAAACTATTTTTGAAAGGTTATGAAATTAGCTTTCGAATTCTTATATTACAAATAAATATTAACATTTGTAAGTATTAAAATTTAGAATGCAAATGTAAAAAAATTGTAAAAATGACTCACAAGATGTTTTTATGTGAAAATGGTACTAAAATCACAGATTATGTAAAAAAAACACTTATTCTTTTGTATAAATGTATAATAAACAGTTTTGTCACCTCACTTTTTTACCATTTACCTCATACAAGAATATTTAATGAAAAATTAACAATATCCAATGTGGCCAATATCCGGCGCGTAGGCGATTTGGCAGGTGAAAACTTTTTCTACAAATAAGTCTTTTTTATGTACTTCTATGGATAACTTTGAATAGAAATGTGTAGCTTGATTCAATATGGATATTCTACTTTTTGTTTTAGGGTTGTCACTAGAACAATAACAGAGTCACAATGATTTCTGTGGAAACACACGCATTAGCGTGAAAACACGCATATTGTACTTGACTACTACTATATTGTCGTGTGAACACGCTTACGGGTCGGAGTGATTAAACATAAATCCTAGACAGAAGATTAGCAGATAGGGATTTCTCTTCCAAAACTAATCATGTAACTTATGTGTAATTTGAAACCAGTGTAATATGTATCTTTTTTGCTTTCCAATTCGAATTTTTTTTTAATTGTGTTTCAGAGCCATAATCCGAGAAATAGAAACAGACGTCCAAACTCTTTCAATCGGTCCCACCCTCCATCCATACCAACCATCGCCGAGGCTGGCCATCCCCAGCGCTCCGGCTGCCTTCAAGTCGCAATACGCGGTAGCCGCATCACCTGTCCAACCACCCACCATCAGCGTCACTCTCTCAGAACCTGAAGACGAGCCCAAACCGAGCACCAAACCTCCGGCGATACTTCCCAGTTACCTTCCGCCCATCGGTCTCTCCTCCAGCATGGTGAACCTCAACCAATCAACCGACAGCCGCAGCGAGCAGTCCTTCACCTCCACCACCGACCCGGAAATGTTTGTCAGTGCCCACGATATAACCGACATAAGTGCCAACAATCACAGTAACTCTAAAACTGAAAGAACGAAGAAGGGTAAGTGGTACCAAAAGTTCCTCACCTTCAACCACCATAATTCGTCTTCCCGAAGCTTAAGTTCGTTTGACCAGAACGACACTTCTGTAAAAAAGAAGAAAAAGTGGCACTTGAAAAAGGCCGTTCCGGTTCTAGCTGATTGATATGAATTCAATGGATTCTCGCAGTTTCCATACAAGTTTTGATTATTATTGTAAGCATGTACATATTGATATAGCATACACAAGAACTTCCTGCCAGTAAGTAGTGAATTGAATCTGGGTTTAGTTTTTGATTGTTTTTCACATATACGGATGTGCGCAGAGTTTATTAAAGATTTTTTCCACCATATCAACAGTAGCGACAGTCCTTACTCCGCAGTTATGCTTTTTGCCATAATATTGCACTATTTAAAATTGCTCAGATTGCTTTGCTGCCAATTTTGGCAAATTTTTCCTTATTTGTAAGTAATTAAGTAGAAGTTTACGATTTTATAATATTTTTTTTATAAATCCTATGAATATGTAATAACCGACAAAAGATAGGTGAATTCATTGGCTATATAGAACTATAATCAGTTTGTACGTCTCCATATTAAAATTCGGAGGTATGATTTTTTTTAATGTGGGCGGAAAATATTCAAAACGGTCACCACAAAAAAGTGGAGCAATCAGAGAAAAAGTTTGAAATTGTGCTGTCGTTCCAGTGGATAAGTAAGTAGATTTATATAAAGCTGTCGACTTAATTAGGGTCAATCTTGTGTATTTTATACCAATATAAATGCGGTTCTAATTGTTATAATTTTTACATATTTTATTTGTTAGTTTGTTTGGTGTCCACAGAGTCTGAGAAACAATTCCAAAATGTGATAAAATCTAGTGGCAATACAATAAATACATCTGGCAATTTTTAATATTGAATATGCAAACATTATGTTGATGGCTGTGATACACAAATATTTAAAATCTTTAACCAACAGTGCCACAGAATTTACATAGATTTTTCAATTACCAATTTGTACCTAAATATGTAAAAAATTATTTTTCCTTAAAAATTTTATGATAGTACATATAAATTTAATATAATATTTTCAAGAAATTTGAACTGCAATAATACATATATGAATAGATTTATGTTTGGTAAATTTATTTTCGTTGTCTTAGACAATATTTTTTAATCTTTTAGTGACTTATCAGATAAGAATTCCAAAATAATTGTATTGATTTCCGATGGTTTTAGACATAATAATACCAGTGAATTTTGTACAAACTTTGATATGTATTAAATTATGTAATCATAGCAAAGGTGTTATTTTTCAAAACAGCCTCAAAAAACAAAATAATGGGTGCTAAATATTGCTAGAGTAAGGAAAGATTTATATTTCTGAGTTTTTTTTTTAATAATTAGACAATAATAATATTATGTTTTAGGTTTTTGTGCTTTGTCATAACTTGGTAAATTTTTATAAAAAAATGTCCTTTCCAAAATGCCAAACTTAAATACCGGCCTGACGTTGATACCGAAATCTTCGCAGTAGGTAAGTTTAAGGTTAGAAAAGTGGCATGCCTCCCCGCCCATGCCTTTCTCTGTCGCACATAAGTTTTTACACATCTTCCACTTATGTTCATTGTAAAGTCAGGAACTGCACGAGAATCAAAGATATTGAAATATAAGAGATTAGCTGGTATCAGGCATGTGTTGCAATGCCGTTCAAAGAAATCTGCATGTCCTTTCCTGTGCGTCTCTGTTCCCTTCTACTTTCCCCCTTCCACGTCTCTTCCCTCTCCGCGAATCCCGCCTTTCCTCCCTGCCGCTAAAATATTTGAAATTCACACATTTTCATTTATACAAATTTCATAACAACAGAGCTTACCATTATGCACAGCCTATGGTACTCACCAAAGATATTCAAATACAGAAGAGATATGCTATGGTGTCCGCGCAACTGTCGCCGGACTACGCGCTAATTAGCGTAGTTTTCATACAAAAAGAATTTGTTAATTTCGTTGATTTTTTGAAAATGTGCATTAATATTGGTTAACAATATATTTTGAATAAGGAAAGAATTCGTTCATTTAGTTTAACGTTCGTTTGGTTTATTTGTTAATTATTTGTTCTTTTAGTGTATTTGTTAATTGGTAAACAATATCGGCGACACCCGGAAGCGCAGACCCACATAGTAAAAACAGCAGATAGCACATCTACTTATATTTCAATATCTTTGGTACTCGCTGATAATGTAGCTTTCTATTGGTGAAAAAAAAATTAAATCGGTTTAGTGGTTTAGGCTTGAAAGCGTAACAAACAAACACAAGCACTTTCACATTTATAATATTAGTATGGATGTGCTATCAGCAGTTTTTACTGGGTGGAACTGTGTTTTCTGGCATCGCCAATATTGTTAACCAATACTACTGCACACCTTCAAAAATCAACTAAATGAACGAATGCTTTCCGTATTCAAACTGTATTGTTAATCAATACTACTGCACACCTTAAAAAAATCAACTAAATGATTGAATTCTTTCTGTATTCAAACTACATATATTGTTAACCAATACTACTGCACACCTTCAAAAAATCTACTATTGAACAAATTCTTTCCGTATTTAAACTATTCCCATTCCTGTCTGCCGACAGTCGGCCATCTTAGCATTCCTCTTGTGTTTCAATATCTTTGGCGAGAATGGATCGTGCCATGTTCAGGCCGGCATTAAAGTTTGGTTTGTTCTATACCTATCTTTATTCTGTTATATTGTTCCTATGTTTAGTATTATTGGTTTTTAACAGTTCTAGTGATGCCACAATTCAGATTCATCTTCAGTGGTATATAAAATGTCTTTGTGGATACAGTGATATGTACCCCATATATTCTATTTGTGGTTTTGATTTCATTGTGTATTTTCAAATTAAAATAGGAATTGTTGCATCAGTAGTAAATTAAATTCCATTGAATACCTAATATTCTTATTTTTACAACCATCTCTCACTTATGTTTTATTATAAGTTTAGAGATTTTGGTTAACTCTTCATACATTCCAATCTGACTTATTCTCTATAATTCCTTCTCATAACATAGAAATGATCAAATGACGCACCTTTAGTTAGATTTACACTTCTTTAACTACATTAATTATTTCTTTAAATGTCTTAAATTAAGTCTCATATTTTTATTATGTATGAGGCTCATTCAAAAAGTAATGCCTCCTATTTTTTTCTACCTAAATAAAGTTAGTTGAGTGAAAATTTTGAATTTGGTGCTATTCCTCAAACCTTCTTCTACAATCTGCTGCAGTAGTAACGTTTTCACGTCAACAGGTGGCAGCAATGCAGTCACTTGCAAAATGGCCGACATCGATGTTCATATGAGACAGCGTTCTGTGATTGATTCTTGACTGTAGAAGGTGAAACACCCATTCGCATTCATGAAAGACTGAAAAATGTCTACCATGATGCACAGTGGATATCGCTGTAACGAAGCTGAAGAAAACCGCTGACCGACAAAAAGCGGAGCGGCAGGCCTTTGATTGCAGTAACTGCACGCAACATTGAGCAAGTTGATGACATCTTTTGTGGTTACCCCAGATAACTAAAGATGTCGCATTCTCTCCCTCAGTATTCGACATTCGACAACTGATTATTCAACAAAAGTTTGTGCCAGGTGTGTACCAAGAAAGTTGACCGGCCAGAATGAAGAAACAAGAAAAACTTGCGCTTAGTTTCTGGAAAAAATTGTGACCTCAGACTAAATATGGGTTCATTTTTTTTTAACCTGAATCAAAGAGGCAGTCAATGGAATGGGCATCACACAAACTTACCAAGGATAAAAAAATTCAAAACTGTGTGATCGGCGGAGAAATAATAATAATAATAATATATCTTTATTGAACAAAAATTTAAAGATTTATAACTACAAAAAAAAAGTATACAATAGTTTAAAAGTTGCATAAGTACAAAAGTTAATAATGGTAAACAATATACATATAACAGTAGGTATGTACTTAAAGAATAGAGATTTATAATTATAAACGTAGGTTTCTCGAAACCTGCCTCACTAGGCTAGCCTGTGTTGAGGCAGTAATTTTACGTCAATTTATAATTCTGTGAAAATACCTACACCTATATTAGAAAATAATCGCACAATAGATTGGTTGCATTAATAATAACAATAACATAGGTGCAATAGTGACATTCAATACAACAATACCTACATAAAAGTGACAGCTGCGATTTGCTCTGCTCCCGAAACAAATAATTATTTTTCTGTTTTAGTGAACAAATGTTTCAGTGCACTTTTATCAAACTAATAAGAATTATTATTTTATACTTAGAGAGTGTTTTCTCCCACTTGTGATTAATTGATTGACAAGTTTACAAAAGAAAACAATAATCAGAAATTCGCAAGTGAATCCAAGTGTCAAAGTAAAGAGTGATATAGGCAGTGTTTGACATTACAAACGAAAAACGAAATCCAGTCTTTTAAAATGTCAACTACAGATAAAAATCTGAGAAGTAAAGGACAAATAACCGGGACTAGTGTTTCATCTGAGCCCCAGGGAATAAATATTGATGTTCTATTAGAAAAAATAGAGATGAGGATGGAAAAAAAATTAGAAACATTTAAATCAGCAATAATAAAAAAAAATTGATGATGAAAATAAAGAGAGCAGAAGTACAAGAGATTTCATCAGTCATCAATACGATGACATCCACCTAAAGATGGAAACTATAATCAAACTGGTTAAAAAGTTATGGCGATGGCTGGATGTGACCATGCTTTTTACAACACTGTGATACATGCCCTTTTGTGAGAATGGTTTTAGTGGCACGCCTATTAAAAGATGGACCAAAACTGTAGAAATGGACGGAGATTATATTGAAAAGTAACAAATAATCGTCAATATGTAGTGTGTTTTTCAATCCATGTAATTGCATTTTTTATTTCTTGACAATTAACCGGTCAAAGGCCATGACATTTCGCGGAAATTCGCGGAACTTCGCAAAAAAACACTAAAAAACCACCACTTTGAATTTTGAATTGAATGTTTTGTTGATAAATTTTGAGCTATTGTATATTTTATTAACTGAAACACGTTCACATCACAATAAACTATCTACCAAAACCACATTACTTGCATTTATTACGTAAATTAATAGGTTTTATGATGTTTTATTCGCGATACACGCATTAATTGCGACCGTTAAATTCGCGGCAAATTCTGACAGCCAATTGTCATAGAAGAAATCGTTTTAAAAATATTCCAGGGTGACAAGGTGAATGAAACTTGTAGCGTCTACGAGAGTAATGACGGCGCAAGCGATTCTAACACTGTTCTTCATACAAATTGTGTACATAAAAGGGCCAAAATCGTAGACCAAAAGTTTTTTGTCGGAAGTATTATTCAAATATTTGAATTATTTTCTCGCGCATGCGCATATGACGCGCGCGCCGGCGCGTCTCCGGCCTGTCACCGGTTAAAGGAGAAATAAAATAGGAGCCATTACTTTTTGACTAACCCTAGTACCTTCTAGCTTGAAAAAATTTACCGGAAAAAAATAATTCTGTTGTAAGTAATTTAATTTTTCTGGTGCATTTGTTCTGTTGGGCAAAAATAAAAATATGAACCCATTTTTATAAGTAAATAAAAATTATTCTCGATAAGATGGAAGATAATTAAATTGTTTAGTATCAATAATTCAAAACAATCTTATCTTACTATAAATAAAACACTTATGCAAATTACTGGAATTCAATCTGTCTTTTTGATTGGACTCGGTATCTTGTCAGAACAAAGTGTGTTCTCATTAATAATATCTTATTTACATATATGTAAATTATTAATTATTTCTGGGAAATATATGCTTTGTCTGATAATTGTTTATTACATATCTATTAATCTTCCTTCACCATTCCAAGAATTCTATGCAAATGTGTATTAAATTTTATCTCTAATATTAATAAGTTTTTAACCTATTTAATTGTATTATTTTTTTCACTTTCCTTTATTCTAATACTCATAGATATATTTTTTCAATAGTCTGTGCTCTTATTCCATCGATTCTGCATTTGATGGTGTTTCAGCAATGTGTATGTGGTGCTTTACCCGTTGCCTCACCCCTTGGGATATGACGAGGTGGCGTCTGTGTTTATTGCTCTGTATTTAATTTTGTTGCACTGCTAATATCTTCTGTTAAACTCTTAGGCTAATTTGTTCGCTTTTGCGAACAGCTCATAATATGGTCGTATAGAAATCGTTGCATCTCCCTTACTGTCATGGTGTGAAACATGATCTAAATGGTGTTAGAAAGAGAAAACATCATTATTTATGTTCAAATCTAGACCTTAACCACAGAATAATTAAAATGTACACTTCTATGAAACCGAAGGTTCGGACTACAATTTAAAAAAAAATTAGGGTATTTTTTATTAATTATTTTTATATGAAAAGGCAAAAAAAGTGACTTGACAATAAAGTTTGTAATGCATTTATCCTTCGACCAAGTATATCTAGACAGGGCGTGTGGGTCTTAAAAATGACACCGAAACCAAAAATATTGGTTTATGAAACATTTATCAAAAAGAAAGTCCATTATCTCACAATCAAAAGATCGCAAGAAGCATTGGTTTGTACCTTTAGTTGATATGCGTGGAGCTAATTTGTTTTCCAGCAAGTTCCCGGTAACGGAATAGCTTTGTGGAGATCATTTTTAAAACACAAATTTCAGGCAGTTAGAAATATTTTAGGTATGGGCTATCACGGACTTTATTATTAACAATTTAACCAGTTATATGAATATCTAAAAAAATATGTGCATAACACATGAATTCAAGGCAGTGTATCGAGAAAAGTAACAATTGATAAAAAATGTTTAATTTCTTCCTAGTAAAACAACTACGTCACGCAAGAGATGCAAGGAATTCGATGGGTCGTTGTATTATGAAATAACTCGTAGGTGGTGTCACTTTGTGATTGGAATTGGGTATGGGAGGGCTTATCTATAGTTAGTATATCGATGCATTTATCTAATAAAATTGTGTTTTTTTTTTTTAATTTTAAAATTACTCGCCTTATTTTTAGTTAGTGAACGTACCCATACTACGTGACACGTTTAGGGGGGGGTCTTCAAAATGTCACGCTTGGTACAAATGAGGAGCGGCAGGCTTAAGTTTTTGGTCACCGGGGGGAGGGGGTTAAAAATTTGCAAAAAGTTGGTCACGTAGTATGGGTATGTTCCCTTACATAAAAATAAGGTGAGTCATTTTAAAATTTTTTATGTTTTCACCAAAATTTTTATATTTCAATAATTAAATGTTTATTTCTAATAATGAATTTTGAAGGCATATTTTGCCACCTTTCAAAAAAACAAATTGCAAAGCGGAAATACGCCGACCTTCTGAGGGAATACGCCAGGGGCCTGAGGGGTTAAGTGACACTTTCTTAATTGTTTGGGTCAAGCCAAAGATATTGAAATCTAAGAGATGTGCTATCTGCAGTTTTTACTGGGTCGGACTGTGTTTCCTGGCGTCGCCGATATTGTTAACCAATGCTACTGAACACCCTCAGAAAATCAACTAAATGAATGAATTCTTTCCGGTATGTTTTTAGATTTTCACTGCCAAAAAAAAGTATTTTCGTTATTTGTTTTTGGGGTGTTATGCCTTGTTGCGCTACCTCCTTCTTTAGCCAACGTTTCGGACAGCGTTGCAGTGTCCATCATCAGGACAGATCCGGCAGACTTTTTTCTGTATTCAGAATATGCACATGAAGATCGGGCGGCCATCCTAGCATATCTCTGGATTATATCTTTAGTTCAAACATATCTTATATTTATATTACAATTCTTATACAATACTTCAATACATTCTGTTTGTGAATCTTTAGCACCCTACTGTGTCAGGAGTCATTTGTTAAAGACAATACATAATTTAGCATTTGGCAGACTAATATTCAGTTTAGGAGTGTGTTGAATACACTTTTTCCATTGTAATACTTTGCTACTACGAGGGCTGTCCATAACAAGGTCTCCAAGGTGCTGCAGTCGCGAAAAACGAATTCCCCTTGCCAAATCCCCACCACGATGCACCCTCTGTGATGCTTAGTCTCGGCGTGGCAGCCGTTCGCGATGGAGATGCGCACGCTGCATCCGTCAGGTGTGAGTTACGCTCTGTAATTCATTTTAAAACTTTTAAAAGATTTTTTTATTTTTAACTTTATGAGTAAAACCTCAAATTGTAATATTTAAATAAATGAAGACAATGTAAGCGAAACTCAATCGAAAATTTGGAAACAGAAAAATCAGAAAAACATATTGACACCTCTGGGACACGAACCCAGGACCTCTTGCTTTCCGGGCAAACGCGCTAACCACTGCGCCACGGTGTCGATATGAAATTCGGAAATATGTTTTTCTGATTTTTCTGTTTCCAGATTTTCGATTGAGTTTCGCTTATATTGTCTTCACTTATTTAAATATTACAATTTGAGGTTTTACTCATAAAGTTTAAAATAAAAAATAAAAATATTCATCCTAGACTTGCAGAAAAGTCAATAGATGTCACATATTAAATAAAATGGATAAAGAATTATCCAGACACTGCCTAGAGAGCATTTAGTTCGGGTTTGAATCTTGCAATCATACATAAAGATAGTTGCCAATAATATATGCGTTAAAGATAATGTAGGTGGTTCTTAGTCGAAATATGGTACGGTTAAAACATGACCGAAAGCGCGTTTGCCCGGAAAGCAAGAGGTCCTGGGTTCGTGTCCCAGAGGTGTCGATATGTTTTTCTGATTTTTCTGTTTCCAGATTTTCGATTGAGTTTCGCTTATATTGTCTTCATTTATTTAAATTTTAAAAGATTTGTAAAGTATTAAAAGATTGAGCGTAAAATCGTTTTTCGTGACTGCAGCACTTTGGAGACCTCATTTTACAGACAGCCCTAGTATTATTTTAAGTTCATCGCCATATTATGTTACCATATATTCAGCATTCCAACTTTACAAACATTTTTTTTCCATCACCCTTAAAAATTTTTTTATTAAAAATAGTAGTGGTAAAACACCAAACTGATTAAAACCAACACTCTATTTTTATAATTGAGACCTTTTCGGATAAACAGCGTTATTTGAAAAGGTGAGTTCTGAAATATTGGCTGTTAAACATTTCATTTGACTGTTGAGAACACAAATGTACACATTGAAATAAATTTATGTGGAATAAAATGTTTCAACTAATGGAAAACATATTTTATGTTTTTTTTAATACTATTATCTATTATACTATTCATCAGTGTTGAGTACAAATCGTAAAAGAAAAAGAAAAGAAAAACATTTTTTTGTGGTTGAGATTGATTTTTGTTGCGAATGTGGATGGATGTATCGATGTATGGCACACAATCTAAATGGATCTGCACAAAAACAGTGTTATCGAGATAATGCTGTATAATAGTATGACAGTGATTTATTCAAGTGCCTAATTAAAATAATCAGATAATTTTATTTATGTAATTTTGCTAATAGGCCACTTGCATCACATTTTTTTTCCAGTTTAGGCAAATATTCTAAGACGTTCTGTATTTTTGAAACCCTGGCGATTTTTTGAAAATTTAAATCATTTAAAATTTAAAAAATCAGACCATTTTTTATAAACCGGAAAGACGGGACATAATTTTATAGGTGCGAAAAAAACGATAATTACATACTTAGCCGAAAATCATTTTTAAAAAAAAAGAACGTTTTCCACACGAATAACACAGGAGAATAACGAGGCATACCAAAAATATAAAATCTCATAAATATTTTTTTCCTTGATCCATCTTATTGATCATAAATCATTATAATGTTCAACGTCTATATTACTAAATCAAATGTAATACATGTACTTGTACTTGTAAATTATAATAATAATAAGAGTATTATAAAAATTGATTTTGTTAAAATCCGCACCATTATCATTATACCTCTAAAACACGTACGGACAACGTAAATTGTACGGGGTTCTCGTCACAACATCTGTCAAAAAATCAAACCAAATGATATGTTTGCAGAGAACAAACAATAAATCTAGTGAACGTTAAATGTCAAATTCAAAAATTCGCCTAAAATCAAAGTGATGCCATATAAAAAAAATAAATCAGTGTGGAATTTTATAAAAATAATAGGAACATTTTCAGCGACGGGACATTTTCATGTAGTGACGTCACAAGCCCAAATAATGGATTTATTTATTTAAAAATAAAAAAAAAACTGCATTGCTAAAAATTTTTACTAACATTTTCGTAATCTTAGTAAAAACATCTATCCACACGATTTTTTCCAAGTTGTTATGAAGTCCATGCAAGTGGCCTATTCAGACTAATTTGTTCGTTTTTCGGAACTACTCAAATATTTAGGTCCCATAGAAATCGCTGTGTCTCCCTTACTATCTTGGTGAGAAATATGATATAAATAGTGTTGGAGAGAGAAAAAAAAACACACTTTATATTAAAATCTAAAAGTTAATCACATAAGAAGTAAAATGTACAACTTTATGAACCAAATTTTCAGATCCCAATTTGAAAAAATTTACGAAACTTTGTAATTTGTTTATTAATATTTTTACATGGAATGACAAAAAAGCGAGAAGGCAATAACATTCATAATACACCTGTATAATAAAATATATATCTGTCTGGAAAAAAAATATATACATACTCACTTGACTGGGTATGAAGAAATTCTAATTTTGAGTTTGCTGTTTTTTAGGTTACCACTTTGATGACCTGAAGCAATTTTTTTCCCCCATTACTTTCAACTAAAACCTAAATTTGGCCTGCAAGTGAATTACACCTATATAAGTTTTTTTTTTGCCGAAACTTTGGTGTCACAATTAAATAAAGTTAATGATTAGAAATATGTTAAATTTAATATTTAAAGTTCATTTTTCTCAGTGATTTTTACAAAAAAATTTCTCATGTTTGTGAGTAAAAAATTTATAACAGTTATGCAGACACCTTGTGTAAGTTTATCTATTGTTATAAACAATGTTTGTTGTAAGATGTCTCTAGTTAAAAAATATTTTTATACTGTTACCTGCATATTTTCTTGATTCTGCTAGAAAACGAAATACTGTAACAAGATTGTTCTCGAGTATTTAAAAAAATAAGTAATGCAGTGATCATTCTCAATGTACGCTGTACATTTTTTGTGAATGATGTATTTTTTTAAGAAAGTTTGCTTTATTACATGTTAATGTTTTCTGTCAAAAGGGGACATATGTTATGAAAGTTTAACATGTGTATAATTTTAAAAATATATACATTTTACTGTGAACGTAATTACGTAATGTACGCATATATATTTTTTTTGAATTGCGACGTTGACTCATTAATATTTCATTTTTAAATAAAATATATTATTACAAAAAATGTTTTTGTCCCTTGATGGTTCCCAAAATATATTTCATTAAATTTGTATGTGTTTATTTTATTATTATTTTATTTGTATTAGTGTACAAAACACTTATCAGACCAGTACTTACGTATGCAGCTGAGACTTGGGTACTAACTAAGAGGAATGAGCGAGCACTGGACGTTTTTGAAAGAAAAATTTAGAGGCGCATCTTCGGACCGGTTCTAGAAAATGGTGCAACAACGTCCTCAAAGACATATCTATCTTTAAGCTTCTAAACTGGAGAGAGCTGGCACAAAATCAAGATGAGTGGAGGAAGACTCATGAGGAGGCCAAGACCCACCAGGGGTTGTAGAGCCAATAGTGATGATGATGATGTATGTGTTATAAGTAGGAACTATAAGAATGGTATTTTTTTACTTTCAAATCAAAACTAATAAGAACAGAGAGGTCCAGAAGGACAAATTCAATCTCTATGAAGCATTCTTTAAACCAGTTAACTCCACACAGGAGGCCCTAAGGAAAATAATTTCCCTCATGGCCCATGTCATCTGAGATGCTGTGTGGAGGGTCTTTTTGAGGAGAGGAAGGAATGAACATTGGTCTTGAAGAGACCCATGTTGTAGAAAGGAGGAAACACAGAGGCCGGCAAATCGTGGCAAGCCGAGCTGTTGAACACAAGAACAAGTCGAAGAAGCGACCTGTTCTTATGTGACAAATGTCAGCCATGTTCATATGTTGGGCACGTGTTTCCCGACTATGCACTGGTGCCGAAGGGATCAATAACGCTAGTTCCTCGGAAAATCTTCTATTATAATACTGGTAGAACAAGGATATCATTCTCACCCAACGCCTGTGCTCTAAAGATTGCAATTCGTCTGTTAAGATGGGAGAATCTATCAAACTATATTTAACGGTATTTTGGAGCTCCAGACCAGAGGTGGCTGCCAAATTCAACCATGGGGCGTACTTGTGATTTGTACAGGGTTTGCAGTTGTGTACTTTTAAAGTATCTGCGGGCCCTATACATAACACCATGTTTCTAAGGAAGACACTGCGTCTTTACAGCAGAATGGGTCATAATACTGGGTCCTCACAAAGAATTCAAAAGATCCCTCAAAAAAGAAAGCAAAATTTATTTTAACGGTAGAAAACAGATGATATATTAATGTCCAATAACCCTATACCTACATAATAACACGATTTAAAAAAAAAAACAAAAAAATATTCTTTGCGGAGACGGTTTAAAATTAGTTCCCATGAGCACTTAGTCCATAGGCCCATTGTGCTATCTCCCATTTTACCTCAATCCTTTAACAACAACCCAGTCCCTTTAATAAAATTCACCAGAATTGTCCTTGGAAATGAAGCTATATCTTCTGGTTTGACAATGTGTTTTCCCAGGTCTCATTTCCCCTCTTCATTCCTTCTTGGTTCCCTGAAGGCCCCAAGAGGAAAGAGGGCTTCATCTCTCCTCTTCACTCCTTAGTTCCCCAAAGGCTCCATGACGGAGCATTCACCTCCCTTTGGTTCCCTAAAGGCCCCACAAGGGAAAAGTCCTCCCCACCTTGGCCCCCAGGAGGGAAGAGGACTTCATCTCTCCCCTTCACTCCTCCTTGGTTCCCTAAAGGCCCCACAGGGGAAGAGTTCACAGAGATGGTCTCATTTCTCCTCTTCACTCCTACATGGTTTCTTGAAGGCCCCACATGGGAAGAGGACATCATCTCTCCACTTCACTCCTCCTTGGTTCCCCAAAGGCCCCGCTCCCCGCACATCACTTCCCCTTGGTTCCCTGAAGGCCCCACAAGGGAAGAGTTCAAGGTGGTCGCCTCAGCTCTCATCTCCATGGCTTCTCTTGGTTCCTCCTACAGGCCCCAGGAAGGAAGTCCACATAGGTGGCCTCGGCACTCCTGGGTTCTCAGGAAACGCAGTTTACTTGTCAATATAAAACATATTTTTTCATAAACTTTTAAAGTATTGTAATACACATAGACTTACGTTCTACAATTCATGTTTTTCGATTATGTGACATGCAAACTTCGATTAATTTTTTTAATCAAATAACGACAACAAGTATCCTTTTTTCTCTTAAAGTTGTAAAGGTTAGTATATCTATACAGTAGCATAAGCTACAAAGTTTAACAATTATTATAAGCAATAATTATCAGCCTGAAACACTCATCCACATTGAAAAATCTTCCGAGAAAAGATACATGACGCCAACGGGACTGGAACCCGTGCCCTTCTGATTGCCGGTCAGCTGCTCTCCCAATTGAGCTATGGCGGCTTATCTTATACCCGCCAAATTATTCAATATATACTAGTGTTTCATTCAACAATTACTGCTTATTATATTTTTTCCACCTGAAAACAACCAACTTTATTTTTCAGGTGGAAAAAATATAATAAGCAGTAATTGTTGAATGAAACACTAGTATATATTGAATCATTTGGCGGGTATAAGATAAGCCGCCATAGCTCAATTGGGAGAGCAGCTGACCGGCAATCAGAAGGGCACGGGTTCAAGTCCCGTTGGCGTCATGTATCTTTTCTCGGAAGATTTTTCAATGTGGATGAGTGTTTCAGGCTGATAATTATTGCTTATAATAATTGTTACCCTTTGTGCTATGCATAAAAATCTTGTCTTAAACGTTAGTTTAACAATTAAAAATAATAAGCTACAAAGTTATTTTTTAAAAGTTTTGCCTAGTTATAATTATTTTTGGTTCGGAACCAAAAATGGTACGCAAGGCTGTGTGGGTTAATGAAAGATTAAAACAGGGTTAACTCCGAGTTGAATCAATTGTTTGCGCCCTTAAGGTGATTTTTAAATCGGCACTGTACAAATATTCAAATATTATTACTTTAAAGATTCATCGATAAAAAACACAAAACAAAGAAGGCTTCACTGGGTAGGAAGTGCAGAAAGGATGGAAAATATCCAATCACTAAAATGGGTTCTCTACAAGCCAGCAGGAAAAGGGGAATGTTGGGACACCTAAACTTATGGATGTTGTACAATGTACAGGCCAATACCACCTCCTTGGGTATATACCTTTAAATGGTGTCTGGAAACTAGCGATACAAGCAGAAAACTCTTGAATCTATAAAACATTTGGAGTCGATTTTGTTATATAACTTTTTTTAATTGGACATTCGTTTTAGAGTACTTAGGTTTGATCCGAAATTGGAATGTTTTAGGTTATTTTTAATAATTGGTACCTAGGTGGTTAATTTAATATCAGCTGTTTAATGTATTTTAAAATGCATTGATCCAGCTTCAATTTTTTAATTAGAGGAAAGTAATTCCCCTCAGGGGATGCTGTGTGGAGGGTCTTCTCAGGGAAAGAAAGGAGATGAAGTTCTGGAAAGGAAAAAGGTATGAGGAGTAGGTACGAATCTGGGGTTAGTGTGACCAGAAGTGACGGACGTATGAATCTATCCCTCCCACTGCGGTGCACGGCATTGTTCCGAGAGAGAGTCCTGCTGGAGAGGTCAAAAGAACTCCCGATCCGGCCTGCCACGCAGTTGGTGGGCAGATGCATCCGCCGCCAAGATCCGTATAAATCTGACCCCATGAACCCGGGCACCTCTGTTAAGTCACCAAACGTAGTGAACCACTTGGGGTGACCTATGGCAGAGGTGTTGGTTATCCAATAAATGGTTCCCCTGGCGGCGATACCTATAACCGCCTTCCAAATTGAAACCTGTCTCCAACGCAAAAATAATATTAATAAACAATGTGCGAAAGCTGATAAAGTTGCCGAAACCCTTGCCAGCGCTTTGGGGGCACACATTAATTACGTGAGCTCAAAATGGGGGGGGGGGAGGTTCAGCAAAATCTCACGTTACTTGAAAAGAATATACGAAGTGGCCCATATTTATCTCAGCAAGGGGGGGAGGGGTCTAGATTTGAAGAAAAACTGCTCACGTAATTAATGTATGCCCCCTTTCCGCCTACTATTTGAAATTTCGCATTCTCTTTCCAAGTATTTAGCGCCCTTGAGTTGATTTATTTTACAAAAATGGCGCTACGAAATTATTGTTATTACAAGAAGAAAGATAATAATATTATTTTGTTAGATATGCTGTACCTACTTACACGCCATCGGCTCATGCAGAAACTGAAAAAAAAAACAGTTGGCGCCTCAATAGCTATCCACATGAAAGGAACTTGTGAATATCATTGGCGGTCCGCATACAGGCAACTTGTTCAAGACCAGTTGTCAAGTGCGACGCGGCGACTGTTGGCTCGTTTCAGTTGCCTTGTTGACAGGTTGCCATGGTAGCGCCTCACGACCTGTCAAGTTTTCGAGTAGTTCAGATCAGAAAAAAATATTGATAGTGTTCAGGAGGTTGATAAATTGAGTTGCCAACCAGTTTTCGGTTTCTCCATGAGCGAAGGCCCCTACTATGCAGAATTTGATCTTTTTACCAATTTTTATATTATAAAAAAATAACAATTTTGGAGTGTAACATCGGCCCCCGAAAATCTAAAAATCCTTTCTCGAAATCGAAAGTTTCTTTTAGAATTCGGAAAATAAATCAATTTTGAGACGAAATCGCAAAAGAGTAAGCATCGAAAAATTGGCATTGAACTTTTTATAAGGAAAGAAATATTGAAAGATTTTAAAAATAGAAAATGAAATAAATTAATTAGTTTACTATTAAGGGCCCGCAACCCGAATTTCTACCGATTTCTTACACATCTCCCTTAATCATTTGAAGTTTTTAAGCTCTTAAAATATTATATGTTTATTCTTATATGTTATTTTTGAAGATAATGTCTAGATGCTGCCCGCGCCGAAACCCAAATTATATGAAATTCCGTCGATTGAAAAAAATCGCAAAGTATGCTTCTAAAATTATTGTAAACACGTTTGTTTCAGTTATTTTAGAAGTTATACCTAGTTGTGAAAAAAATTCACTATGTTTCTTTAAATGGTACTTTAGATGCTCCCCGCGAGATTTTTGCTCTATTTTAAACGAGTCGTGTTTTATTAAACATTTTCGCATCGATTTTGACGCTTTAAATGTTAGCGCTCTCCTCTAACATTCGTAATTTCCATCTTCTTCTTTTTAAACCCGGTTGCGGAGCCTTAAAATAAAAGGAATGAAATCGCCAAAAAATAATGAAATTGCAAAAGATAAAATAACGAAATAGAAAAAAAAGTTAGAACTCTAAATGATTTCTGATTGTAGATTCTTTCGAAAAGGACTGGAGATTTTCAGTAGAACTGTTATAAGATGAAAAATAATTATTCCGAGGCGACTTTTTGAAGTCAAACTTCTTTGCGCACGCTTGTATTGGGGAGTAAGCTGGTAGATGCGTTACGAAATCGATGGGGCTAGGCGAACGGTCGGGCGAGGCGAACGGAAGTTGAGAGGGAGATATAAGTTAGTGAAGTTTTACTTGAGTCGTGTGGTCTAAAGCACACTCGTTTTTTTTTGTAACGTTTTAGAAGCGCGGTGTTCTCTGATCCTTTTTTATGTAATAAGGAACTCCGGTGAAAAATATTATGGCTTTAAAAAAATATGTTCATGTAGAATGTAGACCAATAAACGCTGATTCTGAATATACAAATTTTATTTAATAATATTAAACGCAGAGTTTTTAAAAAATTAATAAAAAGTTCATTTTTAATCGGGTTGTAAAAACACGCCGTCAAGTTGGCATTATTGAAATTTGTGTGGTGACGTCACTTCGGCGTGTTCGACGTGTCGTGACGTCACCGTAAAGTCATTGTACAGGATTGTATGATATGACACAAGCCATCGTATTAATTTATTCGTTTATTTAACATTATTTAGGCCTAAATAATGTTTCAAAAGTAAAGGTATCTCGTATTAGTTTATCTCTATTATTGAAAATATTCAAAAACTACTGCACAAAAAAATAGTAATGCTACTTCTAGGGAGAATACTTCGAACAACGGAATTCAAAATGGCGGCAGTTGATCAGCTGATTGCCCGATCATATAGTAATTTTTCAGGAGTGATGACGTCACACGTTTCACCATACTTACGGTGGTTTTCGGGGATCTTGAAAAATTAAAACTTTGACAATTATTTTAACTATTAAAACTAACTCTAAAAATAAAAATAGAATAAATATGCAGTTATTTATGTTAGAAGGTCATTTATCATTAATTATTTTTTTAAATTGGACTGGAGTTCTGGAATGTACATTTTTAATAAAAATAAATCGGTGTAAAAACTTTGTATTTACATTAACTCAACACAGGAGGCCCCGAAGAAAAGGGAAGGTCTTTTAGAGGAGAGGAAGGAGTGAAAATGGATCTTGAAGAGACCCGTGTTGTAGAAGGAAATTTGACAACCCGTTCTCATGTGACAAATGTCAACTGTATACATACGGGCGCGTATGGGCGCGTATGGGCACATTTGGGCGCGCCCGGTGCAAAGGGGATCAATGACGCTAGTTCTTCGGAGCATCTTTCATTGAAATACCGGTAGAACAAGGACCGCATTCCCACCCGACGTATGTGCTCTAGGGATTGCAATACGTTTGTTAAGATAGGAGAATCTATCAAACGGATCGCCCGTTTCTGTACGAGGGTTTTTTTCAGGTATTTTTGGGCTCCAGACCAGATGAATAATAAAATAATGCTTTTAAGTTTATTATTTTTATAATATATAGTTTTTACTTAAGTTCACTGCTGAAAATAATCACAAAAAGTATGTATACAAGCAAATAAATGTGAACCGTAAGAAGCGCGAGAGATTGGTGAGAAATTATCGCAGCAAAAGGGTACAATTTAATAAGGCAATAACGGAATCACCATCGCTCACGACAACGGACGTGAATAATATGGCCTGTTGGCTTATTTCTATTATTTGCTGACCAAATGGTATTATTCTCCGTGAGGCTCACTGTAACCTACCAGACTAGCAGACTAGCAGCTGGCAAGGAGCCTTCCCGTAGCCTTAATGTTGCCAAATAAATATGATCAAATGCTGCAAATATCCAGCATCTCTGATTGCACGGGGCCGGGGGGAGGAATGGGTTATATTATTTTTTAACACTATTTGACTTCAACATAAAAGCAAGATGAGATTGAACGCTTTTATAAAACCGGGACGATTTACGGTAACAGCACCGCGGCGGTAGAAAAAAGGTGCCGTATCCCAGTCCGAAAAGAAGAAGATGGAGAGATATGTAATCACGAATGTTGGAAAGAGTGCGCTAATATTTAAAACGGTAAAATTGAAGCGAAAATTGTGAAAATGCTTAATAAAACACGACTCGTTTAAAATAGAGCAAAAATCTCTTGAGGGCTATCTAAAACAGCATTTAAAGAAACACTGTGAATTTTTTCATACATATAACTAGTATGTAAAATAACTGAATCAGACGTGAAAATAATTATTTTCGGAGCATACTTTGCGATTTTTTCTATCGAGGAATTTCATATAATTTGCGTTTCGGCGTGAGGAATGTATAGATATTATTTTCAAAAATAACGTATATTTTTTAAGAGCTGAAAAACTTCAAATGTTTAAGGGGAATATCTAAGAAATCGGTAGAAATTCGGGTAGCGGCGGTTTAAGGTTAAACGTCACGCACGTTATAATCTACGCATTCACAGATGGCGCCAATTAAATTATTTTAGGTTTTTAATACTTTTTACACGTTACGCTTTAAAATATTAATGTAAAATAATTGTTTGCGCCCGTACATATTTAATATGAATATAAATAAATAGTTTTGTCTATAAACAAACCCAAATCTTTCAAGAAAGGCCGAAAAATATAATATCGGATTGAGTCACCGATCCAAAACCGGTCAGTAGTTGAGTGGGCATAGCGCTTGGGTTCCACCCGGGCTTTGATTTTGTCACCCGTGTTTGATTCCTCGGCTGGCTAAGTCCTCCATCACAACACAGGCAACATTTTCGGCTTTCTGTGGTGCTGGTAGGAGATTTTCAAACATTGTTGGGTTATTCGTAACCCGGGAATGTTTGTCTTTCTTTTTTAAAAAATTAAATAAATAAATATTTTAAAGCGTAACGTGCAAAAAGTATTAAAAACCTAAAATAATTTAATTGGCGCCATCTGTGAATGCGTAGATTATAACGTGCGTGACGTTTAACCTTATCACATTAATGCTGCATCTCTTTCAAAATATAATAATCACGTTGTACGAAGGTCTGTTTCCTCCAAAGGAAAAAAAAGTTATAATTTTCTTGCCTCTCTCTCTCACACACCGCAACCGTGACGTCTCCAATATAATTTTGAAAGTATGAAATATAGTTACAACGATAATACCTATTGAAGTGTGAGTGAATTCCAAAAATTTAAAAAGTCAAATGTCAATACTCTGATGTTTTTGCTTTTGTTCCTAAACATATAATGCTGCAACTCTTTCTTACACACTAAATAACAACAATCGAAAATGAAACAAAACCGTGAACGTATGTCTGCAGTCTGCACCCCCCTAAAGGAAACATGCAATCATTATCATACATCTCCCTCACACGTATAAAGAAAATGAAATTCAATTCCCGTCGTCGTAATAAGATACTCGTATATCTGTTTCATCCAAAGGAAAAAAGTAGTACTTTGAAAGAAACAAACACACTTATTTTGTGTGTCTCATCTTTTCTTTCACCATTATTTAATGTGTAAGAAAGAGCTGCAGCATTATAGCGGCAAGGAACGTATGTTTATTGCCTTTTTTTCCATCATGGTACCGTAACCGTAAATCGTCACGGTAATTATAAAAGCGTCTATTGGCTAACAATTTGTGGGTGAGAGCTGCCAATTATTATAACTTTTTCTTTTCGACCCTAATGAACATTTTTAAAAATCTAATAGGAGCACAAGATCTTGAAGAGGTAAAAAAATATTAATATTATACGGGAGAGCCATATACGAAAAATATAACGCATAGGTATTTAAAAAAAAAACTATCAACTAAACCACACACAAATGAATACTTGAAGGGGTAATTTTTGAAGCGAAAATTTCTTTAGCACTTGTGATGTGTGATTTGAAACTCGATGAAACGAAAAAGCGACACTAAAAAGAGACAAACACATGCATCTATAGAATTTAGCCTGAGAGAGAATGAGATTGAATAATCGGTCCCCTTTTTGTGCGGTACTTCGTAGCCCCCCACTCTTGTCTACTTTAGCTTTTCGAAGTTTTCACTTCTACCGCGTGTGAGCTACACACTTGTAATTTTTTCAGCTTGGTAAGCTGGTGAATGCGTTACGAAAAGTGGTGATTGTTACGAAAAGTGGTGATGTGTTACGAAAAGTGTGATGTTACGAAAAGTGTGATGCTACGGAAAGTGTGATGCGAACGATAATCGATGCGAACGGTGATCGATGGCCAGGCGAATGGTCGGGTCTTTACGCACGCTTGATTTGGGGAGTGATAAGAATAAGGATAAGGATGGTCACCCCAAGGTCGTTGGTCACTCCAAGGTCGTAGGTCACCCCAAGGTCGTAGATCACCCCAAGGTCGTAGGTCACCCCACGGTCGTAGGTCACTCCCGGGTCATAGGTCACTCCATGGTCATATGTCACCCCAATGTCACATGTCACTCCGTCATGTCAATGTCATATGTTGTTTTATAAGTTTATTTAGGTGACCCGACATTTGATCCGGCGACATTTGGTCCGGCGACAGTTGGTCCGGCGACATTTGATCCGGCCTGATCCTTTAGAAGATTTTTTCTTCAAGTAGGTAAGTATGTAAAGAGGATATACGGCCGTACAACCAAAGTCGATGTACTTATATCTGAAGGCATCTTGAGTGAAAATCCGCTGTAAAAATATTTTTACAAACAATAATTTCGACTCTCCGAAGAAGCATGCGGCAATACAAAATACGACATACTTATACGTGCAGTCAGTTTAACAAAAAAACCGTAAAAGATTCCTACTTGCGCATAACTTTTTTATCTGAAAATTACACTAGAGTCCCAACTTCTCTCAACCATCTCGAGCCAGTGAGTGCCAATGCCATCCCCAATTTTGGTATAGTGTGATACTGAGGGTAGTGGGGAGGGGAAGGAGATGTGGAATTTATATCATATGATTTTTGTAATTTGTTCGCTGGTGTACAGTGTATGTAGGTTTAGTCGGATTACTTGAAATGACGTGACTAGATCTGAATAGCCAGGTACGTTTTCCACATCTCCTTCCCTTCCCCACTACCTTCAGTACCACACCATACCAAAATTGGGGATGCCATTGGCACTCACTGGCTCGAGACGCTGAGAGCAGTTGGGACTCTAGTGTAATTTTCAGATAAAAAAGTTATGCGCAAGTAGGAATCTTTTACGGTTTTTTTGTTAAACTGACTGCACGTATAAGTATGTCTTATTTTGTATTGCCGCATGCTTCTTCGGAGAGTCGAAATTATTGTTAGTAAAAATATTTTTACAGCGGATTTTCACTCAAGATGCCTTCAGATATAAGTACATCGACTTTGGTTGTACGGCTGTATATCCTCTTTACATACTTACTTGAAGAAAGAATTTTCTAAAGGATCAGGCCGGATCAATTGTCACCGGATCAAATGCCCGCCGGATCAACTGTTCGCCGGATCAAGTGTCGGCCGGATCAAATGTCGGCCGGATCAACTGTCATGGAACCGTTTATTTATTGTACTGTTATTCGTGGTGGAATTCTATTGTATTAAAATTGAAATTGAACCACTTTTTAACTTGTTTTATAAGTTAGTGAAGTTTTACCTCAGTCGTGTGGTCTAAAGCACACTCGTTTTTATACACATATCGCCATAAATAAATTTTTGTAGCAGATATAATTTTTGTTTATATGCCTGGTCACTGGTGTCTCATTCGTGCAAAACTCACAACTCTAAAGTTATAACATTGCAGGACCGTATTATTACCCAATTTGAGAATAAATTGGCAATGGGTTACGGTTTTGCGTACCCCAATGAGCACCAGACGTATATTTTTAGTATTGTTTTACCTCCTCAAGCTCCTGTACTCCTGGTAGATTGTTCATAAACATTCCCGTCGCCAATCGCATGCGTGGTTAATTAATTTGGCGGTCATTTTTTATTTTTTATTTATTTCATCCAAAAATATCATGAATATATAATACAATTTCATATTACTACATAGTCAGAATTGCAATATTTTTGTACGGAAAAATGATGGTTCCCCCGTCGTACGGATTTCTTCCGAGGAAGACCTTAAGAAAATCTCTTGACTCATATTATGTTTTTTCTACCATATCTCGTTACAATTTACCTTCCATTACTACCTTGCCTTTCATCTTTTTATATTTATTTATCAAGATTTGATATTTCTCGAGTCAGGAATGTATCATTTTTGCAACAACTTTCATTGGTTACTAGGGTTCGATCTGGCATTGTGTTTATCTCATTTTAAATATTATTATACATCTATTATACTTTCATCACACATTAATGGCGTCTATTAACATATATTATCAAAATGTACGAGGTTTGCGCACAAAAACACACGACTTCTTAAGGTCCGTTATGAACAATGATTTTGATGTTATATGTATTTCAGAGACATGGCTTCTTGACAATATCAGTAATCAAGAGATTTTTGATGATAGATATAATGTTTTTAGACGGGATAGAAACTATAGTCTTACAGGCCAAACCATGGGAGGCGGGGTTCTTATTGCCGTTCTATCTAAATATAATGTCATTCAACAGACGACTTGGTCAACACAAGAAACTGAGGATATATGGGTAAGCATCATTTCGACTGCCCCTAACAAAAGAATAAATATTTGTTGTTCTTACCACCCACACGGTACCAAACATATTAGCAGTCTTTTAAATCATTTTGAATCCGCTAGTTATCTCCGACAGAATAATCCCGACGATGATTTCTTACTTGTAGGAGACTACAATATCTCAAAACTTGTCTGGATCCCAAGTCTTAATTCAAATCAAATGATTCCACAAACAGCCACTGATGAAGCCAGTACTCACGTGATAGATTTTCTATCACTCTGTGACTTCCATCAATATAACAACATAATTAACGCAAACAAACGTGTTCTCGATCTAGTAATAAGCAATTTGAACTGTATATTATTGCCTTACTGTCCTCCCTTTCTTACCGAAGATTCACATCACAAATCTTTACATATCGAGATAGCACTTCTAAGAGACCCCAGTTTAAAACAATTATCACGGCAAGTTTTGTTGTTTAACTCAGCTGACTATACTCAAATTAATAAGTTTCTAGAACAATTTAACTGGACGCATGTTTTCAATAAAATGTGCATGGAAGAAGCTACTAATAAATTCTACGAAATTATATATGAAGCTATCAACCAATACGTCCCATTACGAACCATTAAAATGTCTCCAAAATATCCCGTATGGTATACGTCTAGCTTAATAAAAATCATCAAAGAAAAACTAAAATTTCACCGTAAATTTAAAAAATATTCCCAACTTTCTGATTATCATACATTCTCGTTACTTAGAACTCGCCAAAAGACGCTTGAGAAAGAATGTTACACAAACTATATAATTAATGCTGAGTTAAACATAAAGAATGATGTGAAATTTTTTTGGACCTTCGTCAAATCAAAACAAAACTCCTCTGATATACCTCATAACATATTCCATGGAAACATTTCTTCAATTGATGGGCAACAAACTTGCAATCTTTTCAACGATTATTTTCAATCTGTGTTTGTCCCCTCTCAAACTAAAAACATTTCCACATATAGCAAAGACGTAATCAATGATAATAATATAAGTTCAATACACCTGAATTCGATTAATATCGAGAAATCTTTAGTATTAAAATACTTGAAAAATGTCAACACAAAAAAAAGTGCTGGTTGTGATAAAATACATCCAATTTTTATTTTTAATTGTGCTGAACAACTTGTCACCCCCGTGACATTACTGTTCACACTTTCTATCAAAGAAGGCGTATTTCCCACCATTTGGAAAAGAGCTCTTGTGACACCTGTTTTCAAAAAGGGGGACAAACACAATATTGAGAATTATAGGCCTATATCGAAACTATGCATTTTAAGTAAAATTATGGAAAAAATCGTTTACGACCAACTCTTTAATTTATGTAAAAACACCATTATCAATCCTCAACAGCACGGTTTCTTTCAAGGCAGATCTGTCGAGTCGAACTTGGGTCAGTTCACCGATTTTGTTCTGAATACTATGGATAAAAAGAAACAAGTTGACTCTATCTATACTGATTTTTCTAAAGCTTTCGACAAAGTGAATCATGATATACTCCTAAGCAAACTTGAAAAAATTGGTATAAGTGGAAATCTTCTCAGATGGTTCTCATCTTACATTAAAAATAGAAGTCAAGCTGTTGCACTCAAAGGTTACATGTCACAGGAAATTACCGTCCCTTCGGGTGTACCTCAAGGTTCCCATTTAGGACCCCTGCTCTTTACTTTGTACATAAATGACATCAAACATGTCATCTGTAACTCTGACTTTATTCTTTACGCTGACGATATGAAAATATACAAATGTATAAGCTCAGAAGATGATTGCAATAAATTACAAGAAGATATTAATAAAATTAATGAATATTGCATAGAAAATCAACTATTTCTCAATGTAAAGAAATGTAATGCGATAACGTTTTCACGTAAAAATCACCCAATCGTCCATATTTACCATCTGAACAACGTTCCGCTTGAAAGAGTGGATAAAATTAGAGATCTTGGAGTATTACTTGACTCCAAATTACTATTCAAAGATCACATTGAATACATCTTAGAAAAAGCCTACAAACAAATGGGTTTTATCCTACGCATCACAAAACCGTTCAACAAACCTTTTACACTTGAACTACTATATATGGCGTATGTAAGATCTCATCTTGAATTTGCATCTGTCATTTGGAATCCACAATACCAAACTTACATTAAGCGTATTGAAAATATTCAAACAAAATTTTTGAAACACCTTTCGTATCGTTTCGAAAATCACCAGTGTAAACCTATTGCTCTTTACAAACGGAGAAACATTTCTGACGTACTGTTTCTATACAAGATTGTGAACTGCCTTATTGACTCACCAGATCTATTAGAAAGGATTGCATTTCGTTGCCCTGAACGCAATACCAGGTCGAATACCCTATTTTTTATACAGCATTTCAAATCGAAATATGCACAAAATTCTTTGCTCGGGCGTATCTGCAAATCTTACAACGCCCTAAGAGATATCGATATTTTCCACTGCTCTCTTAAAACGTTTAAAACTAAATTAACCTTACAATGTACTTAAACCAAAACGATTATTTCTTTGTTATTTCTTCATTGTTTATTTTTTCTTTTGACTCACTTTTTACTAATACTATATTATAATATTATTACTATCTACTTGCTTCCTAATCAGTAACCATTTCCTTTCTTTTCTTTTAAATCATAAATGGAACTTCACTGGTTTATACTATATTCAATATAAAATGTAAAATGAATGTATTTACAACTGTATGTTTCCTAAATAAACTTAAATAAAAAAAAAAAAAAAAATAGTCGTGTATTGGTTACATTTTGAGTATATTTTCCCTTTTTGCTTTTTATTTTCTTCCTTTTCTTTTACATAATAATAAATTAATAAATAAATAATTTTTAATAAATCTAATCAACTTAAATGTCTAATATATGTAACATGTATTTTATGAATAAATATAAATAAATAAATAAATAAACAGTAATAATAACAATAACATCCAATTACAAAGTTAAGCAGCCGCTACCCGAATTTCCACCGATTTCTTACATATCTCCCTTAAACATTTGAAGTTATTTAGCTCTTAAAAAATATATGTTGTTTTTGAAGATAATACCTACACAATCCCCGCTCCGAAACGCAAATTATATGAAATTCCGTCCATAGAAAAAAATCGCATAGTATGCTCCAAAAATTATTACATTCACGTTTGTTTCATTTATTTTACTAGTTATATGTAAGAAAAAATTCACAATGTTTCTTTAAATGCTTTAGGCAGCCCCCAAGTGATTTTTGCTCTATTTTATATGAGTCATGTTTTCCCAATTTTCGCTTCAATTCTGTCGATTTAAAAATTAGCGCGCTCACTCCAACATTCGTAATTACATATCTCTCCATCTTCTTCTTTGTGAGCGGGGATACGGCGCCTTTACAACATAAGGTACATAATTCATTAGTAAGTTAATATCTAGAAGTTAATAACGATAACATTATTAGACGAATAATGTTACAATAATTGATGTCATAAGAGCAGTATCTAATAGGAGAAAAAATAAAAATGAATGTAAGAACGGTTTTATAGAAGTAGCATAATATACTATATTTTAAGTTGTGCATAGCCTGCCTCACTAGGTGAACCTGTATTGAGGCAGGCCATTTCATTAAAATTTTCCAGCGTTATAAGTTCTTTGAACTAATTTACATCGACCATGAATTTTTCACCATTTGTTAGTTTCTATTTTACTACTTGCACAGATAAGTTTGTAAATGTGTGAAGTTGTGCACCATCGCTGAATCTCAAACCTCGCTGCAAATGAAAGTCGCGATTAGCGAACCTTTGGACGAAATCACCAAACTTTGAGCGGGGAAGTTGCAATAAAATCGCTCGCTGAATGCATTACACAAATATTGGCCAGCTCGAGTCGAGTTAGAGCGGTCCGCCCTAGAGCCGCCCTACAGCCGCTCTAAAGCCGCCCAGCCGGGAGAGCAAACAGCGGATCTCAGATCGTAATTCGGCTAAAGACCTATGTTCCATAGCGCACGGTCCATGGTGACAGATGAAAGAACCAGAAGATGCAAACAAATTAATGGTTTGTGCTGCATTCCCAGTTATTTCACAAAACTTTGAAATTTGATGAAATTGTTGCCCAAGTTCTGTGAAAAATCAGACCCTAAGCATTTCAGGGTATAATAAAACAAAAAAAAATAAGTTAATAAAACTTTATTGTTATGAAAATTTATTTTTTACATGTTAAAGGTATTTTTTACCCAAAACAATCAATATCCCTATTGATATCAAAACTCTTCTTCTTCTTGTGCCCTGTCCGTTCAACAGACGTTGGCTATCATGTTGGCTATGCGGACTTTGTTTACTGCAGCCCGGAACAGCTCCACGGTAGACTGGCCATACCACTGTCTCACGTTTTTCAACCATGAGGTTCTCCTTCTTCCAGGGCCCCGTGTTCCGGCAATCTTTCCCTGCATTATGAGATGCAGGATCTCATACTTCTCTGGATGTCTCATCACATGTCCAAGGTATTGAAGTTTTCGGATTTTTATAGTTTTAATTACTTCCTTTTCTTTATTCATCCGAACCATAACATCTTCGTTTGTAACCCTGTCCATCCAGCTTATTTTAAGTATTCCTCTGTAGATCCACATCTCGAATGCCTCAAGTCGCCTAATAAGTTCTTCAGTAAGCGTCCATGCTTCCATTCCGTAAAATAATATCGAAAACACGTAGCATCTGACCATTCGCATTCGTAATCCAAGGTTGAGATCATGACTGCAGAACATTTTTTTCATGCGGATAAAGGTTGCACGAGCTTGCTCAATGCGGCATTTGATTTCAACTGAAGGATCCCATCTATCATTTACATTGCAGCCCAAGTATAAAACTAATAAAGTAACTAGTAAAGTATATATCAAAACTAATAAAGTCAGATATGAAGTGTTTGACTAGATCCGAATATTTTTAGACAGTGGAGCATATTTTATATATTTACATAATCGAAAGCTTGTTTGAAGTCAATGAACGGGTAGTGGAGGTTCATTCGTAGGACTTTTCCATTGTTTAAAGTCAGTAAACAGGGAGTGGAGATTCATGTTATATTCATAGGCCTTTTCCATTGTTTAACGTCAATGAACAGGTAATGGAGATTATGTTATATTTATAGGCCTTTTCCATTGTTTAACGTCAACGAACAGGTAATGGAGTTTCATGTTACATTCACAGGCCTTTTTCATTATTTAAAGTCAATGAACAGGTAGTGGAGATTCATGTTAAATTCATCAGCCTATTACATTGTTTGAAGTCAATGAACAGGTAGGGGAGATTCATGTTATATTCGCAGGCCTTTTCCATTGTTTGAAGTCAATTAAAAGGTAGGGGAGGTTTTTTTTTAAAGAAAGACAAACATTCCCGGGTTACGAATAACTCAACAATATTTGAAAATCTACTACTACTACCACACTAAGCGTGATGGAGGACCGAGCCAGCCGAGGAATTGAACACGCGACGCCCGGGTGGGACCCAAGTGCGATGCCCACTCAATCACTGACCGGTCATGAGATTCATGTTATATTCATAGATCTTTTCCATTGGATGAAGGCAATGAACAAGAAGTGGAGATTCGTATTATTTTCGTAGGCCTCTTTCATTGTTTGAAGTCAATGAACAGGTGGAGGAGATTCATGTTGTAATCACAGTCATGGGTCTTTGCCATTGTTTGAATCATAAATGTTGTCAAAGGTGGATATGTTGGGCCTGAAGCCGCAATAATATAATTGATATTTACTTTTTTGGGAATACCGCTCAAGATTCCCAACAGCTCCAAACCATCTGGAGCCAATGATGCTATAACATTCCTAATTGTGATATGTTTTGAGGCTGAAGATAGTGGTGGGGAGGGGAAGGAGATGGGAAAGAGGAAGGTGGGAAGTATCTGGCTATTCAGATCTGTTGGTGGACTTAAGCCATGGCGACACTGATAGTATTTTCCATTCTAGAACGTGCCGCAAGTATACTATATATTTTTTTAATAAATAAATAACACAAATTTATCACATAAAATTTAGTTGCACAACTTCAGGATGCTAGTCGAGAGCCTCACCTATCGACTGAAGGACGTCAATATATTCATCCCCTACAATATCTTCACCATAGATGAATAAGTAAGAGATAGTGAATATCCGTACGACTTCCGTAATTCCCTGACCATATTCGAGGCCCGCATTTGATAAGGTGTCAAAGGGGTTACGTCATACGTTAGATTGGTCCTATACAGTCGGGTGATCGTACAATCGAAGTGACGGCCATCGAGCTCACAAAATACGAGCACCGTTTCAAACTTCGCGATAGGTTTGATTAAAATGGATTGTGCAATTATTTGTAGTGCTTTTGACGCGGTGCTTGCTGTAATTGGATTACCCGCAATGGTCCCACGTTGCATACGAGAAATTATTATTAAATTGTTGTATCAAGTATTTAATCAGTTACTAGATAGTGACTGAGTGAAGAAAGAAAAATTAAAGAATAAAATGACAAAAATGTAAAAAAATATATTAGGTTTACTCAAAACTCAAAACGGTAAAAACTTATATACGGTGACCGGACAACTCAGAATGAAATCAACTCAACACCTTCTTTGAAAACTTATTAAAAGTGAAGAAAAAATGAATAAATAGGTTAGGTTGGGTTAGATTATTAGCTATTTTACAATTTTGATTGCTTTTCATGACTTTTCAAAGAGGTATTGAGTTGACTTGATTCTGAGTTGGCACGGAACCACTTGGCACCGGTTTGCAACAACTTTAACACACAGTTCACTTTAACATACATTGGCACTTTAACACATAGTGGCACTTTAACACACAGGTCACTTTAACATACTATGGCACTTTAACCCATAGTGGCACTTTAACATACCTTTGAAGAGTGATATAAAGTCACGAAAAGTGATGGATAAATACTAGGTTTAGGCGGAGCTCATTGCTAAAACACTTCTAAGATCAAATGTAAGCAGATTGTATAAACTAAAAATAAATGTTCCTAACTACACAATTCGAATAATTTATTTATCTCTAGCTGAATCTGTTGTAAGGTATGGAATAACAGCTTGGGGATTTTCCTGTTAAACAAATAGAGACCATGTTCAATCAGTGCAAAATTCATTGGTTAAATTATAAGCTGAAAAAAATATATACAAAGAAAGGCTTAATATTTCATACTTTTATCAGAGTCTCAAAATTCTTTCAGTGAGAGCAATTTATATTTAATTTTTTTTATTTCATTCTGTCGTATAAATTTATATTTCTGCACATAAATAATCCTTTATTTAAAATAAATTATATATATAAACAGGCTGGAACACAACAACAATACTCGTTTTAACTTTAATGAAGGACTAGTTGTACCTAAGCATACAAATAAATATGGACAAAGGACGTTAAATTACATGATTCCCACTTGTCTAAATATGTTACCTGCTGAAATTAAAAACTGTGCCCAAAAAAAACAATTGGTGAAATTACTGAAGACTTGACTTACTGAAAGAATTATTTTGTATTAGCTTACAATGACAAAGTATTCTAAAGACTTTAAAATTGTTATTTATGTTTTCATAATTTTTCTTTTCTCTATATATATGTAATTTTATTTTATTTTATTTTATATAATTGTAAAAATGTAACTATTAACTCACTATAATAAGATCTTTAATGTAAAGAACCCTTTAGACAAACTGCTAAAAAGTAGTTTATCGCGACTTTTTTGTCTTATATTTGTAAAGTGTGTGAAATAAATAATAAAAAAAAATAATGAAAAATAAAAAAAATCTTTACTAAAAATCGGCTTAAATTATAAATACAAAAATATATGCTTTTGATAAATTGAAGCTTTTCCTACTGTTTTCATCGAGTAGATATAAAATAAATTTGTTATTTGTTAATTAAATTTGTTAAGTGTAAACTACTAAAAAAATATATTTTTTCGAACACACGTAGTTACGTAAAATTGTCTGTGACAATTTCGATTGATTACTTTTTTTCTTTCTTATAAAATTATTCACAAAATTAATAAAAAATCTCTTTTGTGCTTCGAAATGTGACCTCTAGAGGAGTGTTCCACAAACTGTGATCAAGGTACACCTACCAAATTAAGAAATTTTAGAGGTACTCGCTTCGGCAGTACATATACTAAAATTGGAACGATACATACCAAATAAAAAACCAATCTTCACATAATACTTAAATGAGCAAATATATCCGCCAGATATGCAAATTTTGTTACCCATTCTTCTTTTTTACAGAGAAGCAAAATCGAACATATTCAAGCTTAGGTTTTTTCTTCGTTGACTCTGCTTCCTCTGACAATTAGTTTCATTTGACAAACTTGCAGTACGTTTAATGAATTTATCCATTACATTCACGCGTTATGGGCTATTTATTTGTAATTAAAATGGATCTATATTGATAATTTTTGGAAATATCGATATTGATATTTTTAATAAAAAATATTGGTTAGATTTGAAAGAGGATATTGGAGCTCTAAAAGTCTATTATATTTAGCCTAATCATCTCACATTTTTATTTATTTATTTAATTATTTTCATATTACATTTGGTTATAAAATGACGTATTGCCCATCTCACTAGGTGTGAAACGCCTGTGTTGAGATGGCAATTTACAGAGTGGTTATCTAAGATTTTGTAGTAATATTATGAAAATGGCAGGTTAATATAATTTTTTTTCTTTAAATATACAATTCAAGTATGTTACATATATATAAAAAGATTGCAGTAGGTACATGGTTACATATATACACACAGTAGGTATAAAGGCAAGTCTGTTTTTAAATACTTGTGATGGATATGTTTATTTGAGGTGATCAATGATTTTACTTTTAAATGTACTTTTGGTTTGCGTGTTTCTAATTTCAGGAGGTAGAGAATTGAACAGCTTTGTTGCATTATATTTAAAACTTCTTTGCCCATAAGAAGTTTGACAAACTGGGATGTTGAAAGATTTTACATTTGACTCTCTTAAGGCTCTTGTGTTCATTCGTTCTTCAAACATGTGTGTATTTTTAAATTGATGAAGCAGGATATTTTTTGAATACAATTTTTGCAGGTTCGGAACATTTAGTGTCTTAAAAATAAAATCAGTGCTTGTTCTCAACGGGACTTTAAGAATAACCTTCAAAATTAGTTTTTGAATCTTTACTAAAGGCTCTAGGCAAGTATTTGTGGCACTACCCCAGCTGATAATACCATATTCAAGTGATGATTGTATAAGAGCACAGTAAACTTGTTTCAGTTGTTTTCTATTTAAAATATCTCTAACATTTTTAAAAAAATAGACGAGTTTCCTCAGTTTTGTCGTTAGGTTTGTAACATGTACGTTCCATTTAAGAAGATCATCTATTTGAATACCAAGATATTTAATACTGTCAACTCTACTTATAGAAGGACAGGTACATGGAGTTAATAGTTAACATTACTTAATTAATCCCAGTCAACAGGCATTATTTCAAATAGATGAAATAATAATTATCTGAAATCAAGTGGTCGGTTTTGCTGGTTTGAAAAAAATATCAATTTGTATACATTTTAATACTTACTTGGTATTTTAAATCAGTACATTGAAACATTAAATATGGCTCAAAAATAATTTAACTAAAACTATCAGTATATCGATGAATCGATATTTTTTTCAACAAGCTTGTGAGGCACACCAACAAATGATCACGGTACACCACTGTGCCGCGGCACACCCTTTGCGGAATACTGCTAGACTCTAGACTCCGTTTTCCAAGCGGTTTTTATGTAAATATAATACCTATATTCGTGGCGATATTAGGCTCACTGCTCACAAAAATACATACATTTTTAATGAAATAATTAAAAACACTTTGTTTTTACCACAATAAACTTTATTTAAAAGTCGACATGTTTCAAGAACGATGTTCTCTTCGATGTTTTTCGTTCTTGAAACATGTCGACTTTTAAATAAAGTTTATTGTGGTAAAAACAAAGTGTTTTTAATTTTTTCATTAATAAAATGGTGCCACAAAGTGAATTTGCAAAATTTGAAGAACATACATTTTTAGCTTGTGGCTGCCTCTAAATAGATTAAGTTAATCACTTTTAATGATTTTACATCAGTTTTCTACTTTTGTCACGGAACCGTAATTAATTGGTACCATAGTTTCACTTTTTAACTTGTCGAATGCAACAGTGATTCGTCGGCTAAATGTAGATAAATTCCCCTTATTGATTAAAGCTTGCAGAGATCACGTAATATTGCAATTTTCAGATACCTAGTTATTTTAAGGTTTCAATCAATCTCATTCGTGGAGATTGAATAGTCTTTGCAAATAACCGCAGATTCAAGTCATAGAAGATGATGAAGGTCTTTGTTAATTATGTCAACCATATACCAAAGAAGCCGCACATACTGTAATAATATTCATTGCTCTAAAAAAGTCTTGGAAGCCAATTGGGCATTGGTGAACTTGTAGGGATTCAGATACGTTGAGTATTTCTTGCAGGGAAAGATAATTTTTAAAAACTTTGCCCTATCTTTATACGTTTGAAGCAAACTTTAAAGCTCTATCTGATCGGACAGGCTTCTGTCTGCAGATTACACCCCTAATAATTCAGCGGAATTGCACCTGTCTCAGTTGTCTTTTTTCTTCTAGTACATATTCTATCAATTTCTCCCTCTACTGATAACTGTTATTTGTCGCGTAATAACTTTTTTCGATTAATCTTCATTACGAATCGGTTGACATTATGAACTCCAAAAATGCTTTGAATAAATGAAAACCTTTACTACGGTTTCGCTTGAGTAGAATTAAAAGAAAACTTTATTTAAATATCAGCGTAATAATAATTATTATTAAATACATGTAGGATTACAAAAGATTTTTTAAATATTTATATTGAGGGATCAGTAGGATTTATAGGTTCAATTAGGAATTCCACAGAGCCGAACCCTCTGATATGAAAATATCTGGAGTCGGTGAATTTTTTTCCCATCTGGTCTCTGGTAGGTTGACATGTTGTTCTTGTATTGTTTTGTAATTATAATACATATAGTGCAATTGCCTAACGTGGATTGACCAGATGATCATTTGGGAAGTGTGTGAAAGGGTTTAGTTTTTCCTGTGGGGAAAATTAAACCCGGACATTTAAATCTGGTGCGTAAATATTCGATTATTTTTAAAGTGCCATTTTCGTGAGAAAATCACCTCAAGGGCGCTTTACAAATTCATTTAAACATTTTATCTAGACATATATACTACAAGTGACTTATATTATAACTATGATTGATAACTAATGACTTACAACTAAGACTTGAAGAGACCCATGTTGTAGGAAGGAGGAAACACAGAGGCCGGCAAATCATTCCACAGCCGAGCTGTTGAATACAAGAACGAGTCGAAGAAACGACCCGTTCTCATGTGACAAATGTCAACCGTGTACAATGTGTAATGTGTAATGTGTTGGGCACGCGTTTGGGGTGTTTCCCGACTATGCACTGGTGCCAAAGGGATCAATGATGCTAGTTCCTCGGAGCATCTTCCATTGTAATACTGGTAGAACAAGGATAGCATTCCCACCCGATGCCTGTACTCTAAAGATTGCAATCCGTCTGTTAAGATGGGAGAATCTATCAAACGGACCGCCCGTTTCTGCACAGAGTCGAGGGTATTTTTCAGGTAATTTGGAGCTCCAGACCAGAGGTGGCTAATGACTTAGAACTTTACTTATTTTTATAATCGAGATTGGAATTAACCTCTCCACGAGTATGGGGGCGAAACGGTTCGGCAAAACGAAAAAATGCCCAGAAGAGTATGGGCGAAAAGTTTCGTCCGCAGCTATTATTCAAATTCCGACATATTTAACGAAACTGTTTGACTTGTAGTGGCATCTATTGACATCTGTTGTTGAAGTTTTGGAAGACATACCTACAATACCGACTACACAGTTTTAGTTTAAAAATTCTTTTTGCGTCTTTTAGCGGTCGTCAGAGGAAGGAAGCAGATTTTTTTTGTATGGACTTGTTTTATCATTTTATTTTCGTATATTGATGTCGATGACGTTTTAATTCAAAATATAATATTATTTTTAGTTAATCTGTGATATTTTATAAACCGATATTTAAAAAATTAACCAAAAAAAACTCCCTCCTCACGTACAGTTTTGTTCGCCAAGAGGTTAATATAATTTTCTTATTAAAACACAAAATAATTTGTGTTTTAATTAGAAAATTATGAGAGCCTAAAAACAAATGTTAAATAAAATATTTTATTCAATTTTTTTAAGAAAAACACTCTTTTATAACTTTGAAGGTTATTCCCATCAACGTAATATACCATTGAAGAAGAAGATAACAATAATAATCTTAAAAAAATATGAAAGAGAACAAGACACAGAAAACAGAAAAAAGACAATGGTCGCAACTGGGACTCGAACCCAGACCTCTCGTCTAACCGGGACGTGCGCGTTAACCAATTTCACTATTGCTCCTTCTGTCAAGCCGTCATAATAGTCAATCTCATTTTTAAAATTTTAGAATTAATAATATTATCTTCAACTAATATTAACTAGATTAGTGGTGTAACTAACAAGTCATATTGAATAGACATATGACTTGTAAGTTACACTACTAATCTACAACAATGCCGAATACAATTTTTCAGTAGATATGGCCCTGGTGAAAGATCACATTCAGAACCTAAGCGTTGCTTGAAATGGCTTCTGACTTGATCTGAAAATCCTATCTTCCTCTTTCCCATATCTTTCCCCTTAGCACTACCTTTAGCCTCAGAAAGTAACCCAATTCAGAATTCCATGGCCTCACTAGCTCCAGAGGATTGAGAGCAGCTGGGACTCTAGTTTGATACCTACCACTTTTTTTAATTACAAAAAGCGTTTTACAAATTTTAGTTTTATTAGTACTTTTATTGTATTGGTAAATCAGGTTTCAATTACAGCTCAGTGGTCAGAGTATTGTCCCGGTAAGACAGATGATCTGGATTTGTTACCCGGTTGCGACCTTTACTTTTTGAAGTGAAAACTTCTTTACCACCGTTGTGATTAGAAACTGGATGAAACGAAAAAGCGACACTAATAAAAGGCAAACACATACATCTGTAGGATTTAGCCTGCGAGATAATGAGATAGTATAATCGGCCTCCTCTTTGTGTGGTGCTACGTACCCTTCCCACTCTTGACTACTTAAATTTTCTGAAGGTTTCACTTCTACCGCGTGTGCACAGATGTTTTATTATTTTTTTTAGTGAAAACTTCTTTAGCACCGTTGTAATTTGAAAACTGAATGAAACGAAAAAGCGACACTAATAAGAGACAAACACATTCATCTGTAGGATTTAGCCTGCAAGAGAATGAGATAGTATAATCGGTCTCCTCTTTGTGCGTCGCTTCGTAGCCTCCCACTCTTGTCTACTTTAATTTTCTGAAGGTTTCACTTCTACCGCGTGTGAATTGCACACTCTGGTTTTTTTTAACGATATGGCAAATCATCAGGATAGCCTAAATCTTTCAGAATTATTAGATGATCACCCAGGATAATTGCTGATAAAGGTGTATTAAGTTTTTCCGCACAGTGCAAAAGGTTTGATTAAGTGAAAATCACTATTTAATCAAGTTTACCGAAAGTTTCACTTCTACCGCGTGTGAATTGCACACTCTGTTTTTATTTTTATTTTCTGTGTCTTATTTGGTTAAGATTTATTAATATTATCTTTTTCTTCAATAGTTTTTATTTTATATTTTTTTTAGAAAACGAAAATAGCCTCGCCTTAGTAAATATTATCTGATATTTGTGTACATCCCCAAGTATCCAAATAATGTCAAAGCCCCGCTGAAGGACGAGATTTGAAGAATTCCCTGTTCTAATGCAGCTTTCGGTCAATCAGCTGGCAGGAGGGGGGTGGGAACGCCAGGGGAAGGGAGACATGGGAGGGGGGTGGGGGAGGTGTTGGTGGGGTCGGGAAGGGAGTCATCCTTCTTCACCAAAAAATCACCCCCCCCCCCTCCGTCGCAAACTTCAGGCGGTGCAGCGAAAATGAGGGTGCGTTCGGTTCAAATAATAATTATTCTCTACTTAGATACTATTTGGAAGGAATGCTTCTCAACGGCAAGGAAAACCAGAAGAGATTCACAGAAGGGTAGATTTTAACCTCATAAATTAAACATTCTGTGCCTTGTTTCTTTTAGGTAATTTACCCAATTCCCGTCATCCGATCGAGCTGAAATTCGGCAGATAGACTCGTTGACGATGTCAATGCATTTTTTCAACTATTGGTAGAAAGGTTCAATCCTCAATTGACCCTGGGTAGAAAGGTTCAATCTTCAGCAAAACAATTTTTTTCAGTGTAAAAATATATTTTAAAAGTTCACTGCAATTAAGAGCTAGTTCATGGGGGGAAAGGTTCAATACTCAGTCAAAACATTTTTTTAAATACATAAATCTCTATGAAATTGGCTACTAGTTAGCCCACGAGATGGCGCAACTAGATAGAAAATTCAAAATAAATGTATTTTATCTAAAAGAGAACGATTAAGATAAAATTTCTAACTACTTGAATAAATAAATAAATTGAAAACATCCCTAAAACAAATACTTAAAAATTATATCGTTATTTATTTTTGGGTTATTATGGGTGGGGTGTGCGCTACCTCCTTCTATAGCCAACGTTTTCTTACTTCAAAGTTGGTACCTGGAAAATAATTCTGATAGACAGTTAAATTAATTTTAAATGGGACACAAAAATATAAGAAAAATAAGATATTATTCAATTTGTCCATGGTCGATTTTGTGGTAACACCGATTATATCTGGCAAAAAATACTCAACTAGTAGACTACATAATTATTTTGATATTTTCCATTACTAGAGGATACTATCTATTTTTTTTTCAAAGAAAGACCAACATTCCCGGGCTGCGAATAACCCGGCAATATTTGAAAATCTTCTACTCCTTTTTTAAATTTTATTTATTTTAGAGAAAGTTGACAGCAAATCAGAGATTACAAAATAATACAATAATAAGATGTTAATTATGCCAATTATGAACTTTCTACTGATGATAATTAATGATAAAGTGTGGCATTGTAAGGGTGTTTTCTTAATTAATTTATTTTCTAGTTACAATATATAAAAAGGGGGGGGGGGGGGGGAGGAACATAGGAATAGGATTAAGAGGCAAAGAACGTGAATATATAGGGATTGAACTTTTTAGTCTGAGTCAGGTTGCTTGGTGAGTTTTCGTTTTATGTCACGTAAAGTCGAGTTAATAATGTCAATGTGGTAATAATTTAAGTTAAATGAGTGTGCGGATTTGTAGATAAATGAGTTCAGTTTGGAGTTGGTCTTGCAAAGAGGGAGATTAAAGGTAAGCGACTGCCTGCTGTTGCGATTTGGAACATGGAATGATAGGCGTTGAAGAAGATCAGGACAATCGATTAAGTTATGTGTAATTTTAAATAACATTACCGAATCTGCTATATTTCTTTGAAGAACTTTGCAGAGTCTTCATTACTAACATGTAATCGAACATGGAACGCCTGGGTGGGACCCAAACGCGATGCCCACTCAACCACTGACCGGTCAAAATTATTAATATTTCTTTCTTAGCTCAAACGATCGGCAATGATTTTTTTTAAAACAGCTCCACTCAGGAGGTCCTGAAGAAAAAAATTCCCCCAGAGTCTATGTCATCTTAGGGGATGTTATGTGGAAGGTCTTTTTAGGGGAAGAAAAGAGAAAAAGTTCTGGGAGAAGGGATGGGTAGGAATTTGGGGGTTAATGTGTTCAGGAATGGAAGATGTATGAATTCATGCCACCCACTGCAGTGCAAGGTAATCGAACGAGAGAGTCCGGTTGGAGAGGTCTAGATTGTGACTGCCTCAAGCACTCTCTCCCGATCCAGCCCGCCGCGCAGTAGATGAGCAAAAGCATTTGCCACTAAGACCTATACAATTCTCACCACAAGAAACCGAGGATCCTTGCTAAATCACCAAACGTGGCGAACCACTTGGGGTGACCTACGGCAGGGGTGTTGGTTAGCTTACCCGTAACTATTTACCTGATTCCTCTCACCCCCGAATTATTACTCCAATCGCCGTTTTTTAAGAATGAAACCAGAGTGAACCTATAAAATGTATATAAATACGGTTTTTACTCAAGTTCTTATTACACGGCGAAAGAAAGTTAGTCAACAACTTTAGAACACTGTGTCCAAAAATTATAAATTTGTAAATTTAAAGCCCTTAATATTTTTAAATGGAAAAATAAATAAATTTGTGTTATTTATCTTTGATCTTCTCGCACAGAGCGCGGATTTCCAAACATCACACGCGTTCTGCAGCGGGGCCTGGAAGCTGTCCGTCCACCCGGCTCGCCTCCACGCCGCCCCCCAGCTGTACGGTGGGGGCCCGCGCCGCCCCCTCAGTGCAACGAGCGCAGCCCGGCCGCCCCCGCCCGCGCCCCACTGACCCAGTTGAAGTCAGCCCCGGCCTGCCAAGGACTCCCACCGACCCCCGCCAAGCGCCCTCCCCCCCACTAGCCTGCAGAGGCCAATCATCCCGATACTATGCGCCAGGCTAGCGTATCGTACATGTGCTTTTTACCAATAGTACTATTAATCATAATTGATCCCCTGCATATTTATTTAAATGCTCTAAAATGACTTTTACATTCTAGTTATGCATGAGATTATTGGTGCACATGAGTGTATGCAGGAGGGTATCAGTATTGTATTGAGAACAAAATAAGAATGTATGACTACACAAACCTAATATCGCTGAAGTGATACAGTTGTTATTGAAAACAATGGGAGGCTCAATCTGGGAGGCTGGTATGGGTACCGCCGCTCCGGGAAACCACTTATTGGATAACCAACACCTCTGCCATAGGTCACCCCAAGTGGTTCGATACGTTAGTAGGGTGCCTGGGTTCATGGGGTGAGATTTGTCCAGATCTTGGCGACGGATGTGTTTGCCCACCTACTGCGTGGCGGGACGGATCGGGAGAGACTGATTGAGGAAGATATTTTGACCTCTCCAGCAGAACTCCCTCGACTCGTTGTTGCCTTGCACCGCAGTGGGATGGATTCATGCGCCAGTCATTCCTGGACACATTGAAACCCAGATTCTTACCCATCCCTCACACCTTATTCCTTCCCAGAACTTCTTCTCTCCTTCCTTTCCATAAAATACCCTCCATACAGCATCCCCAAAGATGACGTAAGCCCTGAGAAAATTTTGTTTTCCTTAAGGCCTCCTGTGTGGAGCTAAGGAAAAAAAATTGTTATTGAAAGTACAATGAGATAAATTTGAAATGGATTAAAATAGAAATATGTACTCATGTAATAGTTAAATAATATAATAGGTTTATTTCTGACATAAAACAAGGTATTGGTGTATGTCTTTTATCGAAAAGTCTCTTGTTCAAAAAAAGTCAAGTATATGGGGGTTGAACAAACCTACAAACTGACATACTCTGGTCGAAGGATATACTGAATAAAGAAAAATTATGGTAAAATAAATTAAATAGGTAGATTTAATGAAAACAATTAACTTTGTAAGCACCAATGTGTTATCCACTTACCACTGGTTAATTTCTTATCCTGACGAAGAAAACATTGTTTTTGAAACATGTCGATAATGTTAATAATATAGTGGTGTTTACAAAGTTATTTGTTTTCATTAAATCAATAATAACGCCACAAAGTGTATTTGCGAAGTTTGAAGAAGTAAATCCGTAGATTTTGACAGCCAGTAATATTACCTGATTGATTTTTGGATTGTTATGCCAGGTTGCGCTTCATCCTTATTTTGCCAATGGTTTAGACTGCGTGACAGTGTTCATCATCAAGGCAATGGTTTAGACTGCGTTACAGTGTTCATCATCAAGGCAATGGTTTAGACTGCGTTACAGTGTTCATCATCAAGGCAATGGTTTAGACTGCGTTACAGTGTTCATCATCAAGGCAATGGTTTAGACTGCGTTGCAGTGTTCATCATCAAGGCAATGGTTTAGACTGCGTTACAGTGTTCATCATCAAGGCAATGGTTTAGACTGCGTTACAGTGTTCATCATCAAGGCAATGGTTTAGACTGCGTTACAGTGTTCATCATCAAGGCAATGGTTTAGACTGCGTGACAGTGTTCATCATCAAGGCAGAATTAACTAAAGAAAGAGGAAACACAACAGCGCATAATAACCAAAAAATTAATCATGATTAACACATAGTTATTTGAAAATACTGTGTAAAAAATAGCAAAAAAGAATGGGAAACGTGTATCGATGTATAAAGTTGAAATAGGTAATAAAAATAATGAAAGTTCTATTCAAGTTCTGTTATTATTTCATCGGTTGTTGGCAGTTGTTGGACGGTTTTTTCACAGTAGGTAATTAGATAGTAACAGAACGAATGTTCGTAATAACTGCGTTATTTGACTAGTAGGTACTTAGGTAATAACAGAACTTGAATAGGCATTTCACGGAGTTTGAATATTTACTTTTAAATTTGATGAATTGTTCAAATTCTCAAACCACCCAAATATTAAAATATTCTTCTTCACAGATTAATGATAATGGGATAATTTGTATTACGCCATTTCTGTGAAAAATCACACAGGTGAATCTATCGTCTATTAATATTAAATTTCCGTTGTTGATCCGTAAGAATGATTTGGATTTATTTTTTTAATGGGGATTATTGTATACATTTTTAAAATAATTTTTAGATACATAATACATTAAGTATTTTGTCGGTGTCCAAAATTTTCCGAAAGATGGATAATACATTGAAATTCTAAGGCTTATTAATAGAGATCATGTAGGAATCCTTGTTTCAGAGCTCGCTAGTTGTATCTAAATTTAAAAATATTTTCTGTTTGTACTATTATTTACAGATTCCACAAAATTAAAACTTTCACAGTCCGCGACATCTGTAAATATGAATTACCGAAATACTACTTTTTTTCTTTATAGTCCCGGCGTTGCCCAGGCTTTACGCAGAGTTTTTTTTTCTAAATCAGCTGCAGAAAGTAATTTTCTTTTATTGTGAATGTCAAGTGTGCAAAATTTTAACCAGAAGCATCAAAATTCTGCTTCAAGGAGTGGGATAAGGGGATGGGGATGTTTTTTCGAAATCTCTTTAACAGTGACCTTCCACCTTCCGCCTTCAGTGATTTGATAAAATTTTGATAAGATTTGATAAAATTTGGTAAAATTTCATCAATATCGGAATAAAACTGCAGATATTTATTATATTTACAATTTGGGAGGTGGATATGGGTACCGCCGCCCCAGGAACCATTTATTGGACAACCAACACTCCTGCCACAGGTCACCCCAAGTGGTTCGCTACGTTTGGTGACTTAGCGGGGGTGCCCGGGTTCATGGGATGAGGTTTGTCTAGGTCTTGGTGGCGGATACGTTTGCCCAACCACTGCGTGGCGGGCAGGTTTGGAGGAGACTGATTGATGGAGGCCTTTTGACCTCTCCAGCCGGATTCTCCCGACCCTTCGCCTTGCACCGCAGTGTGAGGTACAGATTCATACGTCCGTCACTCCTGGCCACACTGACTCCCAGATTCCTACCCACCCCTCATACCTTTTTCCTTCCCATATCTTCTTCTCCTTCCTTTCCCTTAAAAAACCCTCCACACAGCATCCTCAAAGATGACATAAGCCCTTAGGGAAATTGTTTTCCTCGGTGCCTCCTGTGTGGAGCTAATGTAAAAAAAAAGATGTTTGTAAAAATCAAAGCCATTGCTACCCGCCACAGAATCTTTTTTTATTTGTTTAAATGAAAACGATATTAGCGAAACTCAATAGAAAATCTGGAAACAGAAAAAGATATTTTCACCTATGAGACTCGAACCCAGGATTTCCGGGCCGCGACTCTACCAACGGAGCTAAGGCGTCCCTATCAATTTTTGGCTATATATACTTCGACTTCTTCTTTCGTATGGTGGGGGGTCAACTTCGACTAAGAACTACGAACATTATCTTCATTTTCTTAACGCATATTTACTGGCTGCTATCTTTATGTTTCTCCTTTTTTTCCTCATTTGGGATGGTCCGATACGCTGTAGGGAACCCGCTTGTACAGCGCGGGTGTAAACTGTGCGACCTAAAGTTTAAGTTTAGACTTACGGAATTCAATACTTCGTTTGTGTGAAAGCACTACGAGAACATTTTTTTACTAGAAATAGATTATTGTGAATATAGTAAAAAAATATGTTAATTTGACGAAGTTTTTAGTTTGAAAATAATTTCTTCGGATTTGATAAATCGTAAAATAGCCCGACATCATTGCCTCTTTGATTAAAATTTTCAGTAGAAAAAACGGTAGGATTCTCGGCTATCAGTTCCAAATGCACGGCTGCATTTCCTTAGCAAGGTTCTCAGAGGACTGAGTACGGAGCTCCTAGTAGAGAGCACGGAGCGAGCTGTCTGGAACATGTTGACTCTAGCGCCAATAAGATGGTAATCTCCCGTCTCCCGTCACAGCCTTGTTTGCGGCCAAACTCCGCTGCTGAAAGAAGGAATACATTGGAAACCAAACTGAGAAGGAATTCATTGGAGATTTCTTGGAGTCTGAAATTCTTTGACCAAATCGCAGGTAAATTATTAACCCGCGGTGCATCCCGAACGGTTATCATTGCTTGGAGCTTCGCCGTAAAACGAAAAATACGCAAACAATATTTTTTATTAAATGGAGACAATTTTAGCGAAACTCAATCGAAATCGGACCTGGGTTCGTGTCCCAGATGTGACTGTATCTTTCTCTAATTTTCGGTTTTCAGATTTTCGATTGAGTTTCGCTAATATTGTCTTAATTTAATCAAATATTACAGTTGGAGGTTTTACTCATTAAGTTAAAAATAAAAATCTACATAAATAAAAATGAATCGTCAAAATGAATGTACACGCATAACTTCCGAACGACTGCACCAAATTGGTTAATTCTTTTTTTTGTGTTTGTCATTGTCAGGACAAGGTTTGTATAAACTACTGGTGAGCTCTGGCATTATGAAATTGTATAACAAAATTGCAGAGGTGGCACGCAAGCTGTTAGAAAACTGAATATACCGGGACTGAATGTATGGAATGCGGAAGGGGGCAGGGGAAATCGGGGAGGGGGTTCGCGGGAGAGGGGGGAACCAGGGAGGGGGGAGGGGAATTCGGGAGCGGGGTTCGCGGGATGGGGGAAGGGGGGGAGTGGAGTGGGAAGAGCGAAGGTGGAGAAGGAAACGCGAGAGGGGAAGGGGACGTGGGAGAGGAAGGGGAGGCGGAAAGGGAACGGGACGAATGGGAAAGGACACGCAGGAAGAAACAATTTCTTTATTAAATAGCATAGCAACGCATGCCGGGTACCAGCTAGTTAATAATATTTTTTACTTACCCACTCGGGTCATAATTAATGTGACTTTATGATCTTAATGACTTTAGAGGTCGAAATCAAGGTTGGTAGAAAATGCAACTCATTTTCTACGAACCTTGGAACGAATTAGACAATTTTGTAAACAGCCTTTAGAGTGCAGTAGGTACACTTATGTGAAATCACAACTCTCAATTTTCTTAGGTTAATCATATATTACAAACAACATCTCAACCAAACTGATAGCCACATATAAAACATATTATACCTATCTTAGCTATCTTTCTACAAATATAACGATGGGGTACGTGGATTTGTTTGTTACACAAAACTACAGTTGTATATCAAAATTAATCAAAATTTTCACACTTGACCGCCAATACAAGGTCACTGGCCAGATTAAAAAACCTCCCCCATTCCATTTTCTCACTCCTTAATGCAGAATAATTCCCGGACAACGCCGGAGTCCACGATTAGAAACATTAATAATAAAATGCGTTTTTGGAAATATGGCGCTTGTTAAAATACGTGTGAAGCCGGAGGGGTGGGGGACAAGGGAGGGAGAGAGGGAGGGATTGTAAAGGAGACATAGTAGCGATAGGGGATAGTGGGAATAAAATTAGGAAAATCCAAGCTTCTGACAGAACGCATCCCACATTACTTCCTCATCTGCATTGTATCTGTCGCTTGACCATAAACCAAAAGCACACTCTAACTTCTAACTCCCGCCGTCATATCTAATCATACCGGCCGTAATATCATTTGCCGGAGCATTTTCATGTTGACTGGTTTTTAATGATGGATTATTTCCAGGTCGGGACCACAGTCCACAGTCCACACCCCTCTTGACCAGCCGCCCACACCTCCACCCGCCCACATCTCCGCCCTCACCAATCTCCACTTCCACTTCGCTGGTTTCCGAATCATCCTCCACTATCTCTCCTTGCTGCATCAGAACATTCATTATCTAAGCCTTTATGCCTTGTACGCTTTTTATTCTAGTGCTGCCGAGTGCCAAGTTTATCAAAGAGTTTTAATGGCAATACTCAGGGTATTTTAACTAACTATCCATTACGTTATTTCTGGGCAAAGGTGACATAGACGATGAACGTCCACCCTCCTCGGTCCTGATATATGTACACTCCACGGTTTTTATCTATATTGCTTTTTAATTTTCCGTTTTAAACTATCTAGGAATTTTCATAAATTGTCGGGGTATCTTGTAACCTGAGAATAAAGGATTGAGAGGAAGTTCTGTGTGAGGGGTGGATAGGATTCTGGGGGTCAGTGTGTCGAGGAGTGACCTATGAATCTATCCCTTCCACAGCGGCGTAAGACGGTCGAGAATCTCTCCCGATCCGGCCTGCCACGCAGCTAGTGGGCAGACATATCCGCCACCAACACCATCCAGACAAACCGGACTCCGGGAACCTCTGCCAAGTCATCACTTAGCCACGCAGCTAGTGGGCAGACATATCCGCCACCAACACCATCCAGACAAACCGGACTCCGGGAACCTCTGCCAAGTCATCACTTACTAAGAATCACTTGGGTGACCTACGACAAAGGTGTTGGTTATTCTATAAACAGTTCCCGGTTCCCAGGGCGGCGCGGTTCTCAAATTGAATGTTTGTATTTAATTTTTTAGAGAAGAACAAAATACTTTTTTTTTTAATTAATCCGCGTGATTGCTGGATTGACTCTGGATATAAAATTGTATTTATTGAATATCAATATTGTATTCACATCCATAGTGGAATATTCTTTCGACACACCGCACCTAATAGGAACCACAATTCGGAAATGAAAAGCTGTTTCAAATTACCATATAATATATGCTAAATCACATCTGAAGACCGAGGAATTTCAAAACCTTCAACTACCCTTTTTTTTTATTATTTTTTTATTTAAGTTTATTTAGGAAACATACAGTTGTAAATACATTCATTTTACATTTTATATTGAATATAGTATAAACCAGTGAAGTTCCATTTATGATTTAAAAAAAAAGGAAATGGTTACTGATTAGGAAGCAAGTAGATAGTAATAATATTATAATATAGTATTAGTAAAAAGTGAGTCAAAAGAAAAAATAAACAATGAAGAAATAACAAAGAAATAATCGTTTTGGTTTAAGTACATTGTAAGGTTAATTTAGTTTTAAACGTTTTAAGAGAGCAGTGGAAAATATCGATATCTCTTAGGGCGTTGTAAGATTTGCAGATACGCTCGAGCAAAGAATTTTGTGCATATTTCGATTTGAAATGCTGTATAAAAAATAGGGTATTCGACCTGGTATTGCGTTCAGGGCAACGAAATGCAATCCTTTCTAATAGATCTGGTGAGTCAATAAGGCAGTTCACTATCCTGTATAGAAACAGTACCTCAGAAATGTTTCTCCGTTTGTAAAGAGCAATAGGTTTACACTGGTGATTTTCGAAACTTTATTATACCTTACCCTCTACCTTATTATACCTTACCCTCTACGGCCTCAACCTCAAGTAAAAATTCCCAAAATGTGATCTCTTATGCATATAGTAAAAGAATTGATGATCTATCATAAATATTATGTAGGATTTAACACAGTTATATAAACTGCCCGAATTGTCACAAAGCGATGAAAAATTTACGTAATTTTATTCTTACTAAAATCCGGTCATTTAGGCAGTGATGATTATGATTAATTATTAATTGTGCAGTTACCCAATAAATATTACACCAGACTCCATTCTCCATTTCATGTAGTTGCTTCTTGCACTAATTTTATGTGCAATTCTTGTTCAAAGAGATTGTTCCCGACAAAGGCGGCATCTTATCATTGCTTCCTTTAAAAATATAAATAAGCTAAGGGGAAATACATTTTAGCTGATAAAATTATAGCTCCTTTTTGGCTCTTTTATATATCACAGCTCACTTCATTTGAGGTGGGACACCTCAACACCTCATTTTAGTATTTGAGCACCTCGTACAAACTCTGAAATCGGCTTCTACCAAACACTACCAACTGTCGACATGTTTGATTTTAATAACATAATTTTAACATTTCTTCCTTTTTTTACATGAGCTCCACGCGGGAGGCCCTAAGGAAAATAATTTCCCTCAGGGCCTATGTCATCTTTGGGGATGCTTTGTGGAGGGTTTTTTTAATGGAAGGAGAAGAGAGTTCTGGGAAGGAAAAGGATTTAAGGGGTGGGTAGGAATTTGGAGTTCCTGAGGAATCCTGGTCATCCGCCTCGAAGACCTAGACAAACCTCACCCCATAAACCCGGGCACTCCTGCTAAATCACCAAAAGTAGCGGACCACTTAGGGTGACCTATGGTAGAGGTGTTGGTTATCCAATAAAGATTCCCGGGGCGGCGGTACCCATTCCCGCCTCCCAAAATCTAAAGAAGATACACGAAGATATGCAATAATCCTTGATTTGTTATTATGTCTGTTTTCTACTAATCTAAGTACTATATATATATATGGAGGAAAGGCAGGGGGAAGGTGGGGTTTGCGGGGAGGGAAGACACTAAGGAGGGGGAAGGTGGGGAAGGTGGAAGGGAACGGGGATGCACGGGAAAGGACATGCAGGGAGAATCAATTTATGGCATTGCAACGCATGGCGGGTACCAGCTAGTAAGTAAAATAAATCACCATTTATGAATTTTCCTTCATAATGACTCGTCGAGTTTTGTTGAATTTAAAAAATCTTATAATGTTTTCTTGCTTGAATGGCTAATAATTTATGCTATAATATTTCAGAAAATCATTTTAAAAACTGTTTCCATTAGAAAGAGAAACGCATTGAAATTCCTACCACGCCTTATTCAAGATGTAATCAATCTGATTCAGCGGCTGGGGGCTCCTTCAGCGCGTGGCCGTGGGTAGAATTATCCACTTCAAAAATACCCATTCAGATCTTTTATTTTGAAGAACCTCGAATCTGAATACTACACCAACTGAACTTTTGCAGAAAAATAACGGCTCTAGTAAAAAGTAACTAGATTTCATTGGCGTTATGAAGTACTTTTTCAAAATTCTTTAACACAACTTTTGAATGTTATTGTATTTTCATATCCCGCTAAGCACTTGCATACATATAGCGTGATGTTACACGACACATGATTCAGTTCAATTTATAATTCGAACGGCAATGCTGCTGTATCATAGTACCGTGATGTCACAAGCCTTTCGGCCGGCCGCAAATATCAATATTTTAACGGCTTATTTTTGTGGTTCTTATTCGGTATTTTCCAAAATTCAAAAAGTTCTATCCTCTGCTCTAATTAATACGACACATTTGTAAAAAAAATTAGAAATTTCGCTGTGGAAGACGATTTCATTATCAGGTTCGATTTTTAAATTCCACTGAAAAATCAGTTCCACTTTTGAAAATGACAATTAAAATAATTTTCTGTTAATAATATTATGTTACAAGAAGATACTGTTTCGCTTCTCCAAACAGACACTTCCAATTTTAAAAATGATGGCACTTAAATTCAAAGCAAATCTGAGAGTTCATTGACTGGAGTTACACACGTATCGGAAATTAGAATTTTTTATTTCGGTTCATTTCATTAAATTATGTTAAAATTAGATTTTTTTTCAATCAATAATTATTTTATTTCAATCAATGGATATTTGAAAATATGGAATCTTTTATTTCAATCAATACTTATTATTAGAATACTTGGAACCTTTTATTTCAATCGATAAATATTTGAAAATATGGAATCTTTTATTTCAATTAACATTTATTATTTGAAATTTTGGAAACTTTTATTTCCAATAATGATTTGAAAATTTTCAAATTTATTTCAATCAAGATTTTTTTAAATCCAAACGCAGCCAAAATCTCTGTAAAAATGGGTCATTTTCCGCAATCCAATTTAAACAGCGAGGAACTAAATCGAAATAAGAACAGAACAATCTAATAATTTTATTTGATAACATTTTCAGGTCAGCTGAAATTTGTGCTCTTCAGGTGAAGCCCCAGCATCAAAAGGTGGCGACCGTTTAGCAGCATTAAACTTCCGCGGCCTTGGGACCTTTCACTTCCACCTCTCCCCCGCCAGGGAAATTACTTCAATAAATAATGGAGCAAGCCTCCTAACTAGACCCGACCACACCAACGAAAGCCACTTATTACTAGTTAGGGAGAACCACTGCATCAAAAATGACAATGCATTACTGGGTACAAATTCTCGACAAATTTTTAGAAATGGTTTTCTTTTACATGGTGGAATTCTGGTTTTTTTTTCGTTTTAATCAAAACAGTGTATTTTGGAACCAAATCGTTTGAAATGTTACTTTTATTCCATAACCAATTTTTGTACAGAGAATATATCTATTTTTTGCGAAGTGCCCAGCTTTTCTTTCCGCAGCATTGAGCATAATATAATATAGTGTGCTTGCTCTAACGTTTTGGAAATGCTGCGGGTTGGAGAGGGATGGATGTACGGCTGGAATTCAGCTGCATCCGGGACGCCCCGAGGAAGAGTTCATTCCACTTTGCCGAGGGGTGTGGGCCCCGACGCGACACATGCACTTTATATTACAATTTGGAATGTGCGGCCTTCGATTTTCAAATTGTGTCCCCGTTTCAAATGGAGTTCCATTTTCAAACGGTTTTCCCGTTCCAATTTTAAAGATTAGCTACCGTTAATATGTGTTCGCTAGTTACCGGGCCAAGGTTTTCAATGATATGTGTTCGCCTTCTCGTCAACAACTACCCACTGCATTATTAATTAATTCTGTAAATAGGTTATTGAAAAATTGCGGATAAAAAAACTATAAATTAAAATATTTTATTTTTAAATCGTCAATTGCAGACGGAAAATAAATTATTTTGTATTTTATTAAATAATGTTTTAAATCATTAAATTTAAAAAAACCTTATTAGTGAATGAGTTCTTCTGTGTAATTATTATTACAAACAATACAATGTAATTAATGCTTTAGTGGGGAAAATTTATAAAGAAATTAATAGCCATTTAATTTCAAACAATTTACTTGGAAATTATATTAATATAAGGATTCCTACCCATATCAGTGGCGGTCCGTGAGTTTTCAGTGAGCTAGAGTTCTAAGATTGAAAAATACGACATTATTGATGTTGTTGTAGCTGAAAATGATTTTTTTTTTTAATTCAACTTTTTGTATGAAGATCTTTCAGAATGTGGATGCGGCGCATCCAGAATCCTGAAAAATGGTGGAATTCAGAGTTTTTTTTTTTCATTTTAATCAAAACAGTGTATTTTGGAACCTGAAAATCTTCATACAAAATATTAAAATTAAAAATGAAATTAAATTAATTTTCAGCTACATCAAGAAGGTCGTATTTTTCAATCTTAGCACTCTAGCTCACTGAAAACTCACGGATCGCCACTGATAGGAATTAGGAATACCGGGGTCGTATTAATTGCGGAGCAAGGCGATGGATTGAGAGAATCCAGCTAGAGAAGTCAATAGGCTTCAAACCTCACTCCACGCACCCGGGCAACCTCTGCTAAGTCATCCAACCTAGCAAACTACTTGGGGTGACTTATGGCAGAAGTGTCTCAAATTGTTATATAGGTATTTATCATAAATAGCTAGTTGGTTCTCCAATCACCCTTTCAATCATCAGTATATTAAAAACCTTCTCATTAGCCCAAATAAACGCGTTAACTTTCACTTTTAAATTTCGTAAAATCAAAAATATATTCCCTTACAAAGGAGATTCAGAAAGAAATAATTAATTTATGTTTTTACTCAACAAAAAATAATAAGTTTGGGTTGAGGCGATTTGTCAATAAAAACATCATAAATCTCGATATTATCATTCTTTATTTACCTAATATGGCAGTGTTATAAGAGATGACATTTTTTCTATTCATTTTAGTGAAAACCACAGATCAACACAACCCGCAAGAAGCCATTGCCATAGGTATATTTCTTCAAACAAAAACACATTTTACTATTGGTATACTGTTCCGTTCATTACGATCGACAAACTTGCTCCAGAAGGACACCCGACCGAAGGGGAATATACACCACACAATATACAATTTAATACTGCATTTACCTAATGAATACATTGCATTCAATAAATTTATACCTTTTTGATTAATTTAGTTTTCAGTTTTGTTTTTGGCACGCTTATTATTTTAGTAGCCAAGGTTCCCCCCTCAATCGGTTTATTCCTCGAGCCGCTCCTGTTTTTTTACAAAACCCAGAACCGATCTACACAATGCAGCCAATAATTAACTCTCAATTTCACAGCCCACCGAGTCAAAAGTACTAATTCATACCATCAAGACTTCTTCAAAAGGGAGAGAAATTATTAGATTTTCACTAAGTTGTCATATTTGACCATCTTGTGCAGTTCGATCCTTGGTCCCGGTTCGTTTGAAATCGAAATATAATATTCGACAGTAATCGCATTTAAATGATAAATCATTTAATTATATTCAATATGTATACATATAAATTGAAAAATAAATGTATATAACATTGCTTTTTTTTATTTTCACATAACAAATTTGCTTTACAAACTAAAAACATTAACAGCAACTTTATTCTCGAACGATTCTCGACATTAATCGGGGGAGACACAAGTTGCTGCTCGGTACAAAAGTGTTACAATCATAATAATAACTAAAACATATGTATATTAAATTCAATGTGTACGTTTTTATCAATACTTTCAGATGAGGAACGCTAATGGGCATTCATAATTTGTTCACTTTAAAGTCATTTTATTTTGTCATCAGTTTGGTGGGTTTTCTTTCTCTGGCAATATAGCATGTTCAATATTATTTAGGTAAAAAAAAAACGTTTTACCAATTCATAATTTTTACCTATGAAATCTCCAAAGTTTACTTTTAACCGGTTTATAAATCTAATTGTGTATTTATATATCATAGCAGCGTAATATGAAATCTCCTGTTTACTTTTGACTAGTTCATTTAACAACCTATTCGTGTAGATACGTCTGCATGTAAAAAAAGATTAGTTATGGAAAGATAAAATAGAATTATAGATAAAAATAATATTTTTAACTCGCGTACAAAATATGTGGTAGATATTAATTTGTAGGTGTATCGTATACGATTTTTCTATCTTCAATAAATGCAGACATTAATTAAAACAGTCAGAAATAATCAATATTGTATAATTATTTCTTAATGAATGTTTTAAAAAATGTGACTTGTTTTATTACATTAGTTTGCTCTTATTTAATCATGTTTACGTTTATTGAAAATCATATCGATAGAAGGTTTAGATTGAGAATTGGAGGAGATTGCTCTGGAAGTCGTAAATTTTGTAATGCGGCTTCTGCTTGGAAGGTGTTTTGTGTTATTAATTGTTGGGTTAAAGACGAAGGTTTTAATTTGTTTCTAATAATCTTATTGTGTTCTATAAACTAATATCCTTGCGAATATCAAAACCGTTGTTATAAATTAACCTTAAATGTTTGTTAAAATAATGATTAGAAAGAATACGCAGATGATGCATCTGATTTTGGATCACTGGCTTGTTCACGTCATTTGAAACTTATCACAAATCTTTATGGTTCTAAAATGAAAATCTGTGGAAATATTACACATTTTCTTAACATATCATTCATAGTATATTTTACACATATTATTTACTATATTTGTACATAATAATATATACAAATTCATTTATTTCACTCTTACAGAATCGCTCAAAAAAAGTATTGATAAACACGAAAATTACATTTCAAATACAATTAGTAGAAAACAGAAAGATATTGTTCAGAATTATTTGAACGAGAATTCAAATTATTATTTCAGAGAAAAATAATTGTGGTTAAAAGTATTAAATTGGTATATTTAAATTATCTATGCTTTAGTCGGGCTTTGGATTTTACGTACAGGTAAGTATTCATAAAAATCAGGTTAAAAATAACAATTAATTATACAATTTACCTAACGGAAGATCTTTACAAATATAAACAATATATTTGGCACAACAAATATTCATTCATAGAGATATTTTGCAAAGGGTGCACCAATTTATGAAAATTACAAATGAATATTCATAAAACAAGGAAGCGCATTAAATTATACTAACTATTAACATATTTAAATGAAATCTTTTAGCACTGGATTGATTTAATAAATTATATATTTTCTTTCAGATATGATCGTACGAGTATATTGTGATATTGTTTAATGTTTTAGTTGCTGTCATTGAATTCAAATAATCAGGTCACACGTGAACAATTATTTAGTGTACTGTTTTATATTTCGTTCAAATTTTACATTTAAGTAAAATAAATGTTAACACTCTCAAAGAGTTTATAATAATATGGTCGACGATTTTTCAACAATTCTAAAACCATTTTAATAATATCGCGAAGATCATTCACAACAGTATCTTTATAATTTTATTTAATCAGTCCAGTGGTGTATTTAATATCGCGAAGGTACAGAAAGAATGAATAAAGAAAGATAAGTATTTAACAGTATGTATGTATGTATGTTATGAACACTATATCCTTACATTAGCACTGCCTTAATACGGCCTCTCTACGATCCCTAGTGTCAGAGTGCGGCAATAGTCCTCGAGCCTATTTTATCTATTTATAAACACACTAAATCCTTCCCAAAATGGTTTCGTTACAAATCATGCGAGTCCTGAAAACTTTCATCGACCTTTTCCATATGATTTGGCACAAATATTTGGCTTGGTAAATGAACTCAAAATAATACTGTTCATACATTTCGTCTGGCCGACTTAGGCGAGATTTCGTATCATTGATATTGCTTAAATAAACGCTTACTGAAAATTACTGACAAATTTCTTACTTATTTAAAAAAATATCACTTATATCATTTCTTACTTCTTTAGAACTAAAGTAATCGCTTGGAGGGAGAATTTTTTAGAGATCAAGCCGCAATGTATTTGCGTTTTTAGAGATCAAGCCGCAATGTATTTGCGTTTTTAGAGATCAAGCCGCAATGTATTTGCGTTTTTAGAGATCAAGCCGCAATGTATTTGCGTTTTTAGAGATCAAGCCGCAATGTATTTGCGTTTTTAGAGATCAAGCCGCAATGTATTTGCGTTTTTAGAGATCAAGCCGCAATGTATTTGCGTTTTTAGAGATCAAGCCGCAATGTATTTGCGTTTTTAGAGATCAAGCCGCAATGTATTTGCGTTTTTAGAGATCAAGCCGCAATGTATTTGCGTTTTTAGAGATCAAGCCGCAATGTATTTGCGTTTTTAGAGATCAAGCCGCAATGTATTTGCGTTTTTAGAGATCAAGCCGCAATGTATTTGCGTTTTTAGAGATCAAGCCGCAATGTATTTGCGTTTTTAGAGATCAAGCCGCAATGTATTTGCGTTTTTAGAGATCAAGCCGCAATGTATTTGCGTTTTTAGAGATCAAGCCGCAATGTATTTGCGTTTTTATTGAGCTCTTTCTGTAGCTTAGACTTCCACTTAACACTGAGCTTTAAATCTTGACTGTGAGGTCAATCAAAATTCAGTTTAATTCGCACTTTGTATCTCGTCAGAGTGTCGGTTGAAGTAATAAAAGTTTTTTTTTTTAAAGGTGAAGTTTTGCAGTTTTTAAAGTAATTAAGTTTATTGCATCGCAGACATTCTTAATCACAGTTAGTGTAGTTCTGAACGTATTCGACGAATTCTCCGTCCAAGCAATTAAATTACTTTGTCACATTTCTTAACCCTCGTATCAATCTCAAAACCTTTCGACAAGCATTCTGCAATATTTGTTTCTGTCCTACAATTGCCGCACGGTGACACGACTCGCGAACGCCATGTTAAATTGTTTTAATATTCGTTTCTAATATAGACCTACATGTGACAATTTTCCAATGAAAAGTTTTCTTGTTCTCAGTATAATAGGTATCATGCGTGTAATCTAGACCTCCCGTACTATTAAATGTTCACATTCGTGTGGTCCTCGAGCGCCTGCGATAGATTGATTTGTTCATTTGTACAAACTTACTAATAAATTAACTGAAAACAGTTTCTGACTAAATGCCAATACAAGTTCTCAATTGGTTGGGGAAGACGAGGGTGTGAAAATGGCGTTATATTTTTATTAGACCAGCAATATTTAGATAACATTTATTTGAGGTTTATTGAGCAGATTATATTGAGTTTAAGTCCAATCAATTTGTATATTAAGTTAGATGAGTTTTGAGTTCTAAAAGCTTCATCTCTGAGCAAATCTGCATTTCATAAAAAGTAAGTCCATTTTAATAGTTTAAATACTTGATTCTGTCTTTAGACGAAATCAGCCATTCTAAGAACTCTTAAGTAGGTACCGCCGCATAGATAGTTTATAGTTTGTTTTGTTACTGAGAAAGATTTAGTTAAAAAGTGATAGCTCGAGAGATGCGTTTTGTAGTTTGATTGCAGGACACCCTCTACGCAGGACCACACATACACCATATTCCTTCAACAATTCTTAAGCAAATACCGTACATATTTATTCATTTACATGTCATAACAGAAATATCTATACAAAATTTTCATAAATTTGCATTTATTTACTATTTTTTTACCTTATATAATCGAATTAGAATAATAAAAAAACCGTGTATCGATACACATAAAAGTATTTATTTGATCGATTGAACATATGAATCGATTGTCAACTCTAAATAACGTTAATATATGTATTGGAGTTTTACAGCGATCGGGCGACCGGGCGACTGGGCGTCCTCGACTGGGCGACCGCGACTGGGCGACCGCGACTGGGCGACCGCGACTGGGCGACCGCGACTTCTGCCCTCTGCCCGTCGCTCAGTGGATATTTCACTCTCGTTTCATTTCTCTCTTTTAAAATCACTAAACCTTTGAAAAAAAAACATCAACATTCGGTAGCGTTTTGACTAATTAATAATTGAAAATTCAATCTACACAAAATGTTCTCGGAGAAACTCGCCGTTTACATTATTTTATAGTCACTTCGAATCGATATGTGCTTATAAAAACATCACGCACGCACGATACTTTTAAAAGTTATAATTATTTGATTTTAAATTATCTACCGTTTTAAATAAATATGTAAGTAGCAACGGATTCGTTTGTGCATTTGACATCGCCGTACGTCTCCACTGGAATGGACTACTCGGCCCTCACTGGAGTAGGGTTGCCACGGTTGCAAGTTGCATGGTGTCATGGTTGTAGGTTGCAGGTTGCAAGTTGCAGGTTGCAGGTTGCAGGTTGCAGGTTGCCTTCCCGCCGCCCTGCCGACATGGCCAGGGGAGTGCCGGAACACACTTCTCCACACTTCTCGGAAGAACGAATGATTGCATTATTTATCCTAGGTGATTCTAGTCGGAGGTAATCAATACTTAACAACTAAACATGCCTCGGAGGCGAGGGCGGGGGAGGGCGGGGGCGGGGGCGGGGGCGTGGGCGGGCTGGTGGGTGGGCTGGTTAGGGTCTGCGCCCGGCACATCAGCGCCTACTGCGGATCCAGCACGGTGACACGGAGTCACCAGCCGGGACGAGTGTTGTCCCAGGGTCCCAGGGGCCCAGTGTCCCAGTGGCGTGGCCAGACGCGCTAAGGCTCCTCACTGTACTGTAGTGTAGAGTTACTGTTAGTGTTCATCCTCACTGCTCTACTGCCTCTGCTCTCACAGCCGGTCTTCTTCTTCTTCCTCTTCCGCCTCCTCGCCTCCCTCCTCGTTCTCTTCCTTGTACCCCGGGTGCTCGGAGATAGCGTAGTAGTTTCCGTTGTAGATGACGCCAAGCTCTCGCAGAGCGTCTCCTCGGATCGTCGCCTTTATCGTCCAGTTGTAGCAATCGTCGCTCTCCGACTCTCTGTCTAATCGCTCAACATCCAATATCTTAGAACTAAGCCTCTCGAGGATGATGCCGATATCTTTGATGGTGAGATGCCTCTTTTGGTCCACGCTGAGCTGGTCAATGAGGAGCAGGAACTTGTCCGAAGTGATGAGCTCGTCCTCGAGAACGGTATTCTCCGTCTCACTCTCGGAACTGTCACCGTTGCGGCGGGCCCCCTCGGCGTCCAGAAACCGCACGTGGCCCTTGTGGGGCGCCCGCCGACCGTCCGCCAGCGAGGAGGGCTGCGGGGAGGTCTGCGCATGCGCGTGGCCCTCCTGAATGGGGGACGTGGCCACGCTCTTGTGCACGGCGATCTTGCGGCCCTCTTCGTGCAGCGCGCAGCAGTGGAAGTCGCACTCGGGCAGCCCGTTGCCGTCCAGGCCGGGCGGGGAGCCAGGCCGCGCGGCCGGCCGGTGCACGTGGCGCGCGCACTCGGGCGTGTGCGCGTGTACGGCGCCGGGCCGGCCGGGGTAGGGTGGCTCGTCGTGGTTGATGACGGTGATCTGCGGGCCGGCGGGGTAGCGGCGATGCGGCTCCTTGTCTAGTGAGGTCTGGATGACGAGGGAGGGCCGACGCTCGGGGGCGGGCTTGCGCGAGGGTGACAAGCGCGCCCCCGCCCCTCCCGCCCCGCCCTGCCCCGCGCGCTGGTCCCAGTGCAGCACCACCGTGACGCGCCCCTTGTTGTCCATGATCTTCCACGACGGAGTCTCATCGTGCAACTCTAGCGCGTGGATGGTCTCGCATACGATCTTTGGGATCGCCGAGATAGCTGCAAAAAAATGCTAATTTTACTGCGTGTTTAGTATTACAACATGTGCTTTACAGAATATTTTACAATGGGGTAAGTGGTACAAAAGTAAGGTAAGGCTATTCTATCATATATCTTCAATCAATATTAATTTTATCTATACTATAGTGTTGAATGTAATTGTAGCCGTTTGTGTCATTTCTTAATCAAATGCCACAATTAACTTAACTCTTTTTTTAAATTATTTCCTATGTACCTACAACTAATATTTTGTGACATGTAATGTTTATTTTTGGTATATTTTATTTAAACCGTAAATAAATAAAATAAATTAATAGGAATTTTAGATTTTGCATTAGTATCATAAAGGAGATAAAATTGAACTATTTTAGATGTCAACAAAATCTTATTAGGAATTTAGAAATTGTAAGTACTTATGTGATTAAAATTATATTGTGTAAACATATTAAAAAAAAATACAAAGGAAAGCTCGCTTCTGCCCTAATTATAAGATCAGAATAATCAAGCAGAAAAGTAATAAATCTGTCTGCGATGCGTTTGTTTCTCTTTACCAGCATACAAAACAGAATCAACGAGAATGAGAATGCTCGCTTCTCATCGCTTATCAATTGCGATCGATCGGATCTCGGGACAAATAGGACAAATACTGGTAATGGACCCAACGCAGAAACTGTACAACAATAGTCTGCGGGCATTGTCGACTTCTTCCACTATTCAAGCCACCATCTTGTCCCCTTGGGATCTCATGACTTCAACACTTTCATCCTTCCTCTGCCAGATCCATATCAGAGCTGGTACCAGGTATCAATCAGCTTTGCATTGTGGACCGCCAACCTGGCTCCTTTTTACAAACTGCCAAGTACAGCATTCAGTCCACTGTTATATGAGTTTACTGCATTCACCCGTCTTTCCGTACCCTTATTTGCTTTTGCGTTCCTCGTTAACATACTTCTGAAATACATAAAATCATTCAATTGCTCAGTATCGTGAAGTGAAAGAATAAAAATCTAGAATTGAAAGATAAGGACAACAAACAAGACAAGAGAGAGGATAACAGACAGAACAACAGACAGGGTAAAAGAAATGGCGAGAGTTAGGAAAAAAGAAATAACAAGGCGCAGGAAAAGAAACAGGAGAAGGTACAGAATAAAATAAATGGCAAGAGACAGGATAAGTAACAGAATAAGAAAAGAGATTTGAGGCATGACAAGATATAGGACAAGAGACAGAACAAGAGAAGGAACAAGAGATAGAATAAAATAAATGGCAATCGATGATAACTATCAGGATAACTAATAGGCAATGCAAGACAAATAACAGTTAGGATAGGAGACAGGACAAGATACAAAATAATAAATGGGGCAAGAGATAGGTCAAGAGACAGGCCAAGAGCCAGGACAAGAGACAGGATAATAAATGGGGGAAGAGATAGGTCAAGAGACAGGACAAGAGGAAGGATAATAAATGGGGCAAAAGATAGGTCAAGAGACAGAATAATAAAAAGAGATAGGAAACGAGAAAGAACAAGAGATAATACTCGATATAGGATAGTAACTGACCAGCCCTGATGACGTCAGCGCCAGTCGGTAGCCAACGCTGTCCCTGGCGAAGCAGGAGAAGCACAGTGTTGGGCGGAAGTGTCCTCCAGTACTCGCCGTCCTCCACCTGCGTACCGTCGCTCTCGAGCACCAACCGCACCGGCTCGCTGGCGCCCACCGACAACTTCTCCTTACCTGCAAACATACAAACAGACGAACCCGCAAACTCAAACTCCGCACCATACACACCCCACTCTGATATTCATTACTGTTAGCATAGGTATTCAGCTATTATATAGAATGAGAAAATTGAAACAAAAATATCTTCATCTAAGGATAGCAGAACTCACATATCGCCATAAATATTAAATTTCTACCAGTGTCACAAATTCTATGAAAACTTGACATTCATTGCAAAAATTAACGATATAACCAAAAAGGCTTTAAAGATGCTTGGCTTCCTTTTCATAACAACTTTAACTGATTTCAAGTCCTTAGATTGTACGAGAAGGCTCTATATTTCATAAGTTAGGAGTCAAGTAGAGTATAATTCACCTATTTGGTCTCCTTTGTATAAAGTTCGTTCTAACAATACAGAACGAGCTCAGCACAAACATTTAATGTGTGCTAGATACACTAAAAAGTAATAGAATAAGAAAAAAATATGTCAATTGATTCTAATTAGCTAAATTATTTATGATAGAATAGTTTATTTTATTTTTAAATTTATTGTGATCAAGTTCTAACCTCAGCTCTATCGCTAGTTGATTGAACTACATTATTCTAGTGTAAGTGTAGTAATGTTGTGCAAAACTGGTATACATTAATGGAGTGCATAAGTGGCCTATTACGTTTTGTCTACTGCTTTTAACACGTAACATGGCATGGTGCGATTTCTTTTTGTACCTGAAGGAGTGTATTTTGTAACGGTTGATAAAATAAAATATGCTTTTTGGTGATGATTTTTTTGTGAATAAATCAAAACAGGCGGCGGGTGGTGTTAAACGGGAATTTAAACCTTATCACCGTGTACATAAGGAGTGTTATTGTTAGCGGCCTGATCCCGAATTTAACACAACGTGGTGCATCACCTTATGCATTACCTTTAACAGCACTTTGTTGAATCCTACAGACTATTTCCAGAGCTCACCTAATTCTGTTCTTAAAAACTACTTAATTGACGTTAAACCAAATAAAATAAATCGGTTGCGGTGCACCCATGGCCTAAATCTTCGATTTTCAAATGTACGTTACCATTTTTTTTTACACATCTACCGGATCTGCCCTGATGATGGACACTGCAAAGATGTCCAAAACGTTGGCTAAAGAAGGAGGTAGCGCAACACGCCATAACACCCCAAAAACAAATAACGAAAATGCTTTTGGCCGTGAAAATCTTAAAACTTATCGTTACCATTTTTAGTTAATCGGTTACTGTAGTGTTCTTTAATTTTACTTCACACTAACAGATTCTCCAACACACCTTGGAAGGAGATTACTTTTGGGAATAATAGATTCTTGATGATTATCTATATTTATTTAATACTTCGCGTATTACAATATTGACCACGATAGTCGACGTATCTAGGAACTGGCTAAATGGCTAAAAACTTCACACTAACAGATTCTCCAACAGTTACCCAATGCGTTAAAAAAGCAATAACGCAGTTGGTGGCCTGGGTCTCACAAAGCAGACTGTACAGCTATCGAAAAAAAAATAATAAATATAACTTCTTCTATGTATAGCCTTACATTCATCAGGGCTGGACTACACTGAAACGAGAAAAACTTATGGTATTGTAAGAAACATCAAAACAGTGTTCAGAAATCAGTATATTACTGATGCATATTTTCGTAATTTTGTTTTGCAATTAATCATCGTTAGTAAGCTAGGTGAGGTACCTACCATTTTCTTTCGTTAATTTCTACTAGTTTTCAAAATCAAATACTACTTCTTCAAACTTCGCAAATATACCTTGTGGCGTCATTATTGATATAATGAATAAAAAACTTGGTTTACAATATTGTTTACATATATAGTTTTATATTTACTATATTATTAACAATATCAACATATTGTTAATAATATATCAACATATTGTTAATAATATATCAACATATTGTTAATAATATAGTGGTGTAAGCTAAGTTATTTGTAACAATTATTATAAGCAATAATTATCAGCCTGAAACACTCATCCACATTGAAAAATCTTCCGAGAAAAAATACATAACGCCAACGGGACTTGAACTCGTGCCCTTCTGATTGCCGGTCAGCTGCTCTCCCAATTGAGCTATGGCGGCTTATCTTATACCCGCCAAATGATTCAATATATACTAGTGTTTCATTCAACAATTAATGCTTATTATATTTTTTCCACCTGAAAACAACCAACTTTATTTTTGCGAGGGAGACACTGTTAGTGTTAAATCCGTCGCTAGGTCGTTAAGTTATTTGTTTTTATTATATCAAAGAATACAATCAAAATTACGCTTGTCACATGTGATGGGCAACTAATCTGGATTTACAAGAGGACAATTAAATGTAATAATAAATTTTATTAGAACAACTTTTTAATAACTTTTGAAAGGTTACACCCATCAATGTAAATCATAGAAAAAGTCAATAGATATCCCATATAAATAATAATTGGATACATTTATCCGAGACACTATCTTGGTTACAAATAATTTCTAAAACTTTGTGATCATCATCATCATGAAAGATAGCAGCCTAAAATATGGAAAAAATAAGATGAAGATAATTTTGTTTATTCTGAATTTGAAATATGAGACCGATAAAAATACGTAAAAAATTAGGTCCCAATAGCCGAATGGTTTGAGGCGATACGCGTTTAGATTTATTAGTAGCTTTTCTTCTTCAATGATTAAATTTAACATTGTTAATTGTGTTATGTACTACCTATACACTAATTATTTATTATACTCCTTTGTACATCTCATCTCTTATCTATTACTAGTATAATGGGTGACGGGACAACTCAAAAAAGTGGCACATCACCACTCCTTTGAAAAGTCACTTACAAGTGGCAAAAAAACTCGATTAAATAGGTTAAGTGAGGTTAGATTATGGGCTATTTTTTATATTTTTTTATTTTAATATATTTTATTTATTTTAATATATTTTACAATTTTAATATATTTTTATCATCAATTTTAATCTTTTAATGACTTTTATGAAGAGGTTCTGACTTGAATTTTTAATTATTTTTTATTAAATAATCAGTTTCATAGTATAATAATTTAGATTACAAAAATAAATTACAGTTTTCACATATTTTTTGATTTTTCGATGTTTCTCTTCTGTATAAGCGGAAGCTTGCGATTAGAAGAGGGTCGATTATCGGGATCAAAAATATATTTTGTACCTTATAATTAATTATGATATAAGGAATTTAAAAATATACAGACAAATTTAAAAGTTATAATAGTTATGAATTTCCTTCCGAGTTGTCCGTTCACCCTTTTAATGACTTTTCAAAGGGGTATTGAGATGCCACATTGTTGAGTTGTCTTGGAATAATGTAAATTTCAAGACTTGAACGTATAAGTAAATAAATATTAGTGTGGAATGTATGCATATATTACCTCTATGTAAAAGCTCCTCGAAACTGTTAACCACGAGTCCTTTACGCACATTTCTCGAACTGTCCCATATTTTAAAAGGCCTCTTTCCTCTCGCCTCCTTTAACATAAGAAAAAATCATTTTAACACACATAATAAATATTTCATCAAACAATATTTTAAACCTAAAACAATTTATATGGGGGCACAATCATTTAAGAGAAACGGCTGCGCGTCATATTTTTTTTTACATTAGCTCCACACAGAAGGCCTTGAGGAAAATAATTTCCCTCAGGGCCTATGTCATCTTAGGGGACGCTTTGAAGAGGATCTTTTTAGGGAATAGAAAGAGAGGAAGTTCTCGGAAGTAAATAAGTATAAGGGGTGGGTAGGAATCTGGGGGTCAGTGTGTCCATCTATCTATCCAATCTATCCCCATCACTACGGTGCAAAGCATTGTTCCGAAAGAGTCGTGTTGGACAGGTCAAAATAAAATATCTTCCTCCACCAGTCTCTCTCGAACTGGTCTGCCATGCAGTATGTGGGCAGACGCATCCACCGCCAAGATCTGGACAAACCTCACCCCATAAACCGGGAAACCCCTGCAAAGTCACCAAACGTAGCGAACCACTTGGGGTGACCTGTGGCAGAGGTGTTGCATGGTTCCCGATTCATACTGAAGGAGGTAGCGCAACACGGCATAGCACCCCAAAAATAAAAAAATAAAACGAAAATACTAATATAATGTATACGAATAAACTAGGTTAGCTAAGAATTTATCAAATTTTTTTTTTTTTTTTTTACTTTATTTATTCCAATTTCTTTGTACATATAATGTATAATAGCAAATATTATATGTATAATAAGATAATATATAATAACAATTATGAAGAAGAAATGAAAACCCACTAAGGCACTGCCTGAGTGTGGGTAATATTAAAACAAAATACTATATTTCTAAGTACCCAAAGTATAAATAAGACTTAAAAAAATATTATTCTTAATCTTTGTGGGATCGTTATTGAGATAACGGACGTGATCTCCTGTCAGATTTGTGTGATTTATTTGCTTTTTCTATGTACAACTTACATTAAATGAATAAATAATCAAGCATAATTGCAGGAAATGATCTAAACTAAAATATGTGACCGTAAATATGTACAAATCACACAAATCTGACAGGATATCACGTCCGTTATCTCGATAACGATCCTACAAAAGACATCCTACAGCTCGGCAGATTTGTTTCAAATTTTTTGGCTCAAAACGTTTTCATTTTTCACCGTGATGACTTATGGTATCAAGGAGTGAACATCTTTGCTTCATGGCCATATTTTTTGAACATTTTTTCACTCATTCTCCTCCCACCCGGCCATATTCCTTATTAGGTTATTTTGGTTAGTATATTATGGTTAAGGGGAAAACTCTAAATGGTTCAGCTTTTCAGATGAATTTAATTTTCATAAATTATGAATAACTGTTTGTTTACCAAACAAATAAAATAACGTAGAATGTCAAGTTTATGTCCTTCGTAATTATGGTATTCCGCATTTGTGTTTTTTAATCAAAAATATTGAATGATTTCAATAGGGTCGAGGGTCAAGGACCATTATCCTGGACTGTAAGATGAAAAAACCAATCTATTGCATCAATATACGGACAAGAACGTTGTTAGTTAATCAATACGTAATTAATATTTGAACATTTTTTAAGTAATTTCTAAATCGTTGCAAATTCTGACAGATACATTATGGATGCAACGCAGAGTTTTAGAGGGAAAACGAGGGTTGGAGAGGGACTTGAGATTATTTGCAAGTGACTGAACTCTCCCTGAAGAGCAGAAGGCTTCATTCTAAGCCGGACATGTCTGTTATATTCTATTGGTTTCCAGAAATATATACACGTTTAGATATTACATATTTAAATAATATAATATACACCATGAAGATAGCTAGCTGACCGAAAAGAAGTGACTGATAAAATTATTTAATTTAACTCAAAAATACTTAAGTACATTTTTGCTCGCTTTATGCAGCAAAAAATTCTTAAATATTAAAACTTTTTTATTTTGTTTATCGGAGTAATACGAACAAAGTAAACAGGAAAATGTATAACATTAATCGAAGAATTCGAATGCTCCCCGACAATTTTTTTTATAGATTAACATAACAGGCGATAAAAATGAAATAATAATAAACCTTTACAAATAGTTTTATACATAAATTTAAGAGAGAAAAAATATAATATGAAAATTATTTTACATGAAAAAATGGGAGGAATTTATTAAATATATCGCAATCGCATGGAATTTGAACATCAGAACCGCAAATTTGGTTATTGCTACTTATTATTAATGTTGGCATTATATTACTGAAAACAAAAATATCATGCCCTGAAACCGTATCTCAAGAAAGCTCAAATAAAATATTCAGAACGTTGTTAGATATCGAAATCAGTGATCGCAAAAATAAAATAGAGAAAACCACTAAAGTTTTTTTCAGCATTTCTTTTTTTAAGTTGGGAAAAGGTAGATTCAAATAATGACATGTATTTAGAAAAACATCCCACTAAAGTGTATGAGTAATTATATCGGTTTAATTTAAACTAATTTTTACTGTGTTTGAAGTGGCAGTATTTTTGTAGAGTTCAATCGATTCATAGCTAAGGAGAGAAATGATGTTGCGAACTATAAATAGTTGCGTTTATTTAGAAATTTCATATTCAAACCGTGCCAAATACATCTCGCCATATCTGTTTCAAGCAGACAGAATTTGAAAAAGTGTTGCCATTCGTAAAAGCTTAGCCTTTATGTATTATTTTTTACAAGGGGCAATTAAAATTTTGTAGTTGATGCTGCAATTCTCTTCGATTAGATTTGAAAGTATCTCAAGATTTGGATGCACCGGTTTTAGGTTGTGCCTGCGCTGTTGTATGATCGATCCTCTGCAGTGTACCGTGGCCCCGCCCGAGCGAACACGTGGCCGTAGCGGGACGCCCACCCCCGCCCCCGCCCTGCTCACGCCACCCCCGCACCGCCCCCCTCACCGCCCCCCAGCACTAGTGGAGCCAGGGATATGATAACTGCCGCCCTGCGAGGTGAAGTCGTTTCATTCATTCGGCGCGTGAAACGTTTGTTTGACGGATACACCGTTTAAATAATCGTGTATAAATCCGTGCACACGACGTACTTATTGTACGGATTTTATATAAACACTCTACACTTTCCTACGGTGACATCGGATTTAAAACAAAAAATAACATTTTACAACTTAATGAACGATGAGATAGGCTAAAAACGTGGCATTTTAAAGTTTTTATAAAATTATTTTAAATTGTGCATAAATAAAATAAATAATGAATAATTTTAAAGCAGCTAGGAACAAATATGATTTTAGATCTGCCCTGATGATGGACATTGTAACGCTGCCCTAAAAGTTGGCAAAATAAGGATGAAGCGCAACACTGCATAACACCCCAACAATAAATAACAAACACATCAGAACAAGTAAAAACGAATGATTCTTTAAAAAAAATTCTCTGAGCATTGAAATTATTGTCGTGAATATGAACGAATTCAGTAAACTGGATTTGTTAACGAAAATACATAGGTCATTTATCTTGAGAATAAAATTTTCCGGTTTTAATAAAATAATTTAACATTCCCAACGAGAATTACAAGAACTTATTGTCAATGAGCGTCGGTAACTTACCAGCAATCAGATTGCAAGACGAATCAGATACTTCAGGTGGTAATTTCTGTATGTACTCGTACAATCAAATTGTGTACTCGCATATTTTCGGTCTTGTTAATTACCTAATCTTGAATAGAAATACATGTGGAGGAGTATTCCATTGTCTCAACCCACACGTCACATTTAAGTAATGAAATGTAATGGAAGTACGTTTAGTATAAATGTCAAAGATCAACATTGTTTTTGAACAAACTCTTCTCAGAAAATTCGCGTTTAAAATATGGAAATAGAAACTAATTGGAATCATTATTTAACCGATTATTAAATCTTCGGATATTTTAAACTGGGATAAATTGAGAAAACCACAAGCTTCGCTTTTATTTCGACAAAACTTTTTTTGAATGATTATATATTAAATTAAATATTTAATAGACTTTTCTGTACCATATAGATAGGTAATGGGTACCTACATTCAAAATTTAACTAATTCATTTTGTTCTAAATGCGCTTTATTCATGAAAACATTAAATAAACACATAATATTACATAAGCAAAATAAATTTACATCATAATATATAGTAATCACAATACATTTTTTACGATAATTATGCGTGCAATATTGATAGATAATATAGATAGTAATATTTTTTTTTTAAATGTGTAATTTGACTGTTAAAAGTAAAATTAAAAATTAATTAGGTGGGTACCTTCTTTCTAATAATTTTTGTACCCAGGCGAAACTGGGCGAATAACAGATTCTCCCTAGTTAAGCATAAATAATCTATAAGTGGTTTATACAAAGTTGTATTGTTTCATTTTTCAATAATGGATAACCACAAAGTAATAGCTACATTCAAAAATATAAATAATCTAAATTATTTAAATACATACATTTATTTGATTACTGCAAAAGATGATATTGTTTTAAAGGGGCAAATTGACCCAAATGTCATTTAAGCTGGTATTTCGAAGCATAGCGTTTAATGCTCGGGCTTAGGGATTATCGCCGATGCGCCTGGCATATAGGCAATTTTCCGTACACTAATAATTTTCGTTGTTTTTTTTAAACTTTCATTTTAACGCAAATGTATTTTATTTCTCATTTTTAAGACTCTTCATATGTACGAAATGAATATTTTTAAAATCTGTACTATCGTACCGGAATTTTGGTAGTCACTGTTCAAAAATAAATTACAATAAAACACGTACACGTACACAGTACCTACTACACAGTTGCCATTTGGCATCAAAAATTTAAAAAAATTGGCACATTTTATTCAATTACTACATTATTTTTAGGTGAGAGCATGCTATTTATTAATTATATATGTTCGTTTGAAAGAAAACGCAACAGACTTGTTCTACTAAAATATTTAACAAAATTGAATTCAAAATATGACGGTCCATTCATCTTTAAATTTGCCCCATGATTTTATTCTATGGAGAATGGTTCTCCACGTTTTATGGAGAATCTACACTAGATCACGGCAAGATCCGACAAATTATTCAGTAAATAGATATAATTAATTGAAATAAGGCAAGTTTCATTCATTAAAGCGACATAGTAAATAGTAGAATAACCGAATTTTTCCATCAAAAGTTCACGTATTGTAAAATGAATTCCAAATACACCCTTACCGCGTTACCCGCGTTACCCGCGCCACGCTCCGGGGGGAATCCGCCGCGGCCGCATATTTAACCAAAAAACACCTTCGCGTGACAGGGCGGTCCTTGATTGATCGTTTCAGATTGGTTCGACTTTCCTGTTCATTCAATTTAAGTTATCAGATCAGTTTAGTCTCAAATGTCTCGGGATCTAAAGGAAAACGTACATAGGCGAGTCCGGAGAGTGCGCGGGCAGCCAACATGGCGGCCGAGCAGCGCGCATGCGCCCCAAACTGCAACCAACTTCACGCTCCTTCATGGCCCACTTTCGTGTTTTTATTCCAATTTTAAAATAATAAACTGCACCCAAATTGTTACTTTTAATTGCCACAAAATTGAATTTATAAATGAGAAAAATTTAGGTTAAAAAAAATTAAATCACATTTTGATTTTGAATTATTGATGAAAGTTTTTGAATTTGGTCAAGATTTTCGTTGGTTCGATTGAAATTAAATGCAAAAAGAAGCAATTTATAAGTGAGAGGTCGGTTGGTGGTTGGTGGTTGGAGGCGAGCGCAATATCGACTTTGTTGCATCTGCAAGTGCATCGAATTAGAGTAGGTTACTTCCAGAACTGACCTAGATAATTTGGCAAGAGAGTAAGAATTTTCACTCACGACCTATTTTCTCAATCTCAAATAGATAAATCACGGCAAACCCTATTCCTGTAGTTTAGGTAAACGCATTTGAAAACACGATTTTGGAATTTGGAACGAATATAAAATAACGTTCACGCAAACTGTCAAGCGGTTACACCTACCTCGAACTCGTCATGTAGTCTCATTATTGGTAATCACGGGTAACTCTTCATCACATCGCATAAGATATAAAACACAGGGATCCGAGACATCTTACATCCAACGGAGAGGCGAGTACACACGGAGAGAACTGGAATAATTCACTATTGCACGGAGCGGGAGGAGGAACGGCAACGGGCTGCAGCACGACTCGCAGCCCGCGATAACCACAGTTCGGATGCACTTCTAAACCCGTATTACGCAAATTCTGAATTCTTCAATAATCCGGTCCAGGTCGGCTATGGTTATGGCGAGATAGTCGGCCAGTCGGCCAGTCGGCCAGTACGGCGATCACGCCCACGACCATCGCAACTAGCGACCGTCGCGCGCGCGTCCGCCCGCCGCTCTGCTGCCTGCCGGCCGGGCAGGGCGGGGGCGGTGTGAGGGCAGGGCGGGGGCGGTGAGAGCAGGGCGGGGGCGGTGAGGGCGGGCGGGGGCGGGTGCGCAGGGCGGCCCCGTGACCCGGTCTCGGGCCCCGCCCGCCTCAGGTGCCGGGTTTGTTTACGCACCAACGTTTGGAAAGCGCGATTTTAGCCGAGGCGATTCAAAAAGGGGATGAAATAGGTTGCCGTGTCCCAAAAAGGAGAAAAGATTTTTATCCGCATCTTCTAACACACCCCCTCCCTAACTCCCGACCGGTATGCGCCGATACATTTACAATAAACTCCGAAACATATATCAGAGTTATACATCTTATAAATATATTTTATAAATAAATATCAAAGAAGGTAAAATTCACCCAAACTTACAACACCTAAAATTCCAACAAATTAAAGAAATAATAGCAAATTTATTTTGTGGACCATTGTAATTAATTCCAAATTAAAGAATTTCTTTGTTTTAACCACTTTTAATGTTTATAATAATAATAATAATATAAAAATATGAAAATATGAAAACAATATGAAAATATCTGGAGTCGGTGAATTATTTTCCCATCTGGTCTCTGGTAGGTTTATATGTTGTTCTTGTATTATTTTGTAATTATAATACTTATATAGTGCAATTGCATAACGTAGATTGACCAGTTGATCATTTGGGAAGTGTGTGAAAGGGTTTAGTTTTTCCTGTGGGGAAAATTAAACCCGGACATTTAAATCTGGTGCGTAAAAAAAGAAAAATAATAATAATCCAGGATGTGGGGAGGATAGTGCAATCCCTCACGTCTCATATAGTTATACATATTTATATATTTACACAATAAAGAAATAAGAACTTAAATAGAAAATAAAAATAATAGTAATAAGAATTAATAATAACAAAAGTTACCGACGTATTTCGAAAGCCATGCTCTCATCCTCAGGGCTTGCTAAAAACATTTTTAGTAAACCCTGAGGAAGAGAGCATCGCTCTCGAAACATATCGGTTTCATGGACTTTAAAAAGTGGTTAAAACGGAGAAATTCTTTAATTTTGAAATAAATAATTGTTTTATATTCAGGCTCTTCAGCTCAGTACAAAACATTTGTACAAATGTTGTGTTGAATATCAGAAAGGGTAGGCAATGTTAAGAAGATTTAAATGGATAAATTCTAAGTGACAATACAAGAACAGATTTAATAAAAATGTGGATACGGTAGTCTTTTAATTATAATCCCTGCCTGGAATTCAAACCAATTTTAAATTGAGAGCCGTAAAAATAAAACTTTGCCAGCAACAAATACAATCGCGCTTGCTGTTAACGCTGGATTTTTTTAGTTTCAAACAGCGCCAAATAAATGTTTGAGAAACGGTTCGCGTCAAATTCGTGAGACAGTAAAAAAATTCTTAACTTTATGCTACTTACCGAATCCTAACAATGCACTTGCAATGTTTGTTTTTTTAGATTTCTTAATCAGAAAAGATTTTCAGCACTTTTGAATCGTATTTTAAAACCGCGCTTTGGAATAAAGATCACTAAAAAAATTGGATTTATTGAAGTGAAAACTTCTTTGGCACCGTTGTGATTTGAAACTTGATGAAACGAAAAAGCGACACTAAAAAGACACCAACACGTACATCTATAGGATTTTACGACCGACGTGGTTTAGCTGTAAGGCTCTTGACTCGCAATCCGAAGGTCACGAGATCGAATCCCGGCGTGGGCAAATAAATTTTATTTGATTAATTTGTGTTATTTCACGATTTAAAATAATATTTAGTATATTTGCGACACGTTCCAGAGTGGAAGATACTCTTAGTCCCCTGATAGGATGCGGGTACCGCCGCCCCGTGAACCATTTATTGGATAACCAACACCCCTGCCATTGGTCACCCCAAGCGGTTCGTTACGTTTGGTGACTTAGCAGGGGTGCCCAGGTTCATGGGGTGAGGTTTGTCCGGTGGCGGATGCGTCTGCCCACCTACTGCGTTTTGGGCCGGATCGACAGAGGCTGGTTAAGGGAGGCCTTATGACCTATCCAGCCAGACTCTCTGGACCCATCGCCTTGCACCGCAGTTGGAGAGATGAATTCCTACGTTCATCACTCCTGAACACACTCCCCAGATTCCCAACACCCCTCACACCTTTCCGGAACTTCATATCCTAACTTTCCATTAAAAGACCCTCCCCTAAGATAGGGTTGCCAACCGTCCTGTTTTCCCAGGACATGTCCTGCTTTTTGGGATGTCCTGGGCTGTCCTGGATAGTTTTTAAGCATCGTCCTGAGTTTTTAAAGAGTCATGTTAAGGACCTATGATTGAAAATTTGCGCGCTACTACTCTCTCTAATCGTTTTGTCACTGGGCTCACGCCGCGCATGTGAAGGTAGAGGTTTTTTCGCTTATAAGCACAGTGGTCAAAAAAGAGAAATCGGTTACTTCCAGCAATAGTTACTGCAATAATCAATATTATCTACAACATGAATATGAACCATGAAACATTGTATAATTATTTGTTAACTCAATCACAGATGTTTAGGTACAGTTGTGGAGTTGATAAATACAATAAAAATAAAGAATAAAATAATGAAAGACTAAATAATTTAAAAAAAAAAAAACAAAACAAAATAAAACCTAAGAATTTGTCCTATTACATTACTTACTAAGACTTGATTATTTTATGATTAAAGACATCATTCCTCCATTTGATTTGCTAATTTAGTAACTAAATGTTAGTTGAACACTTTAATAACAAATGTGATTTGTATTAGTTGTTTTATTGACCCTGTTTTTAGTGCAATATAACTATAACAATTAGTTACTGCTCTTAGTACATATATAGTCCTAGATTTAAACCGAAATGTCCTGGTATTTATATTTATTTATTTATCCTTTAAATCCTGAACTTCAAAGTGTGGAGATGGCAACCCTACCCTAAGATGACACAGGCCCTTAGGAAAGATAATTTTCTCACGGCCTCCTGTATGGAGCTAACGTAAAAAAATCATTAAACGAGGGTTGGTTAGTGAAAAATCGTAATAAGTGTAATATAATTACGGGTAATAATAAAATAAAAAAAATATTATAAATTAACTACTTTCCAGTGAAAGACTGATACTCTCAGTATCCCCCTGGTGAAACCAGGTGCTTGAAGATCTCTAATGGAGAAGAACCGTCAGAACAAACACAGACACACATCAATTTTGCCCATGGAATACCCGCCTATAAAATATCAACGTACAATCAAGTAATACTTTTGAATCGGGGAGCGACTTTGATCATAGCAGATATCTTCTTAATTCTAGCTACCACTCAGAAATTATTCACTTCATTTTAATGATTTTTTCGAGCAACGTGCATGCTTCCAAATGTCACACTAATTGGTTTCTAGTTATATTCAAATATAGGTATTGATGGCTAAATTGTGAAGCTGTTTTTTTAGATATTTTGAGTCAGAGAAAAATGAGAATCTATATATTGTTTACTTGCTCGCTTCCTTGTTTGTTTATTCCTTATGCTTTCCTAAACCATTCATCCGATTGCGAAGAAACTTTGGGATGTTTGTCCAGGATAGTTTCTATATATAATAGTGAGCTCTGGCGTTATGAAATTTTTTCCTGTACGTTTCATCCTATTGTGATGAAATTTTGGGGATTTGATGTGCGCGTGCCCGGGTGGTTTCTATATATAATGGTTAGCTCTGGCATTATGAAATGATTTCCAATTACTATTCATTTGATTGCTACGAAACTTTGGTGAGTTGTTGTGCGCACACCCGCGAAGGTTTCTATATAAACTGGTTAGCTCGGGCGTTATAAAATTTCTATTAAAAAAAATGTAAAAAGTAGCGCCATGCCGGGAAGTCGTTAGTAGTACATTTCATGAATTATTTAACGATTATAATAATTTCGTGTTATTTATATTGTAAACTGAATCAGTGTCCATCGATAATTGGATATTCGAACCCACGTACTTTTTTTACATTTTTGGGATTAGCGGAACTTTATAATAAGCTTATAAAAATGGTGAACTGTCCCACTGTTAAGTGTCCCACTGTGAAGTGTCCCACTGCGAAGTGTCCCACTGTGAAGTGTCCCACTCCGAAAGATGTCTTGAAAATCATGTTTTTTTACTTCCCATACACGTACACATTTTTAAAAATATGTTTCAATAGTCTAAACTTTTAAAAATATATTTCAATAGTCTAAAAACATGATATAAAACTTTCCGACACTGAAGATTTAAAAAAAAAAAGTTATTTAGTTTCAAAGTTGAAAATTGGCGAAGTCACCCCATTTTACGGTGTATGATGTGATTATTCTTTGGGTTTCCATACCGTGTTATGCTTTCTCCTTTTTTAAACGTTTCGGAGAGCCTCACAGTGGCCGTGAAAATTCAAAGTATGTACACGATGGTTCACGTACAAATTTGTCAAAATGTGGCATGTGAGATCGAAAAAAAAAATTTTTAGACGGCAGTCAGTTAAAAATTAGAAGACTGCTATGCCCATGAAATCTTCAAAAACTAATTAGTGAAATAATTTATTTTCCTGCTTTTTTAGTTTTATTTTTACTTATAATTATTATGTGCCTATCTACGTTTATTTATTTATTACTGATTTATATTTCATTCAAATCAAAAACCACAAACAAGCAAGTTCTTTTTCCGAGAATGGTTTTCAAATGTTGTATTTGAGCAAATTAACAATAATTAATGTTTTTTTAGTTATATACATATATTTCCAATTAAATACAAACAAATAACTTTGTAAAAATATTAATGTTAATCTTATCCTGACAAAGAAAAATTTGGTTTCGAAACATGTTGATAATTTTGATTAAATAGTGGTGTTTTACAAAGTTATTTGTTTTCATTTAATTAAAAATGACGCCACAAAGTGATTTTGTAAATATTGGATAAAAAAAATTCCATTTATTTCCAGTTTAACCTTTACTGGAACTTTTGGCTTTTTTATTTACTTCAAAATGTCAATAAATATTATTGTCATTCAAATTTTTTATGAAGTTTTCGACAACGGAAAATATTTGACAGCATTAGTTAAGTTCTTAAATATATACATACATTTAAATCTCACTGCTACACTATGAAATAATTATTTTGTGTGCGTGCTCGCTAGGTTGTCACAATTCCTCTAAGGGCTAAGGCTAAGGGTTAATATAATTTCCATTGTGAGATTACTGCAAATGGATTATTTATAAATCACGGTGTTTGTGACTACTAATCACCCCAATCATTTGAATAGATTGAATAGATAACTTGAATTCATAAAATATAATATTTATTTAAGGCCCCGCATCCGAAGAAGAAGATGGAGAGATATGTAATTACGAATGTCAGAGGAGCGCGCTTATATTTAAAGCGATAAAATCGACGCGAAAATTTAAAAAATGTTTAATAAAACACGACTCGTGAAAAAAATAAGATTAATATAGAGCAAAAATCTCGTGGAAGTTATCTCAAGTATCATTTATAGAATCATTGTGAATTTTTTCACAACTATGACTTGTAAAATAACTGAAACAAACGTTTTTATAATAATTTTCGGAGCACACTTTGCGATTTTTTTCTATTGAGGGAATTTTTATATAATTTGCAGTTCGGCATGGAACGCATCTAGATATTATTTTCAAAATAACATTTTTTTTAAGAGCTTAAAAACTTCAAATGTATAATGGGGGTATATAAAAAATCGGTAGACTTTCGGGTAACGGCGGCTTAAGTCTCTCATTTAAAACCTAGTCTCCTTCAACAGAATCAATCTTCCCAACAGGCCTTCCATTGATATGCTTGGTGTAACTCTTAAGTGACCAGCTCAGGTGCGGGAGCTCCATCGAAGCCAGAGTTAAGTTAGCCTCTCAGAAGCTGAGAGTGCTCTACTAGGCCGACATATGAGTACTTTAATACAAATCCTGTACAAATCGCAAGTGCGCCCCACGGTTGAATTCGAAAGCCACCTTTGTTTTGGAGCCTCAAAACACCTGAAAAAACCCTCAAATCTCTGCAGAAACGGGTGGTACGTTTGATATATTCTCCAATCTATCTTAACAAACCGATTGCATTCTTTAGAGGCACGAGCTTCGGGTGGGAGTTTTTCTAACGGTTTTTCTTTATAGTAACTTGATTGATTGATTCCTTCGATACCGGTGCAGTCAGGAAACACGCCAAACGCGCTTCCAACGTTAGTAGACGGTTCCCATTTGTCATTTGAGAACGGGTCGTTTCTACAACTCGTTCTTGAGTTCAACAGCTCGACTCTGGAATGATTTGCCGGCCTCTGTGTTTCAACCCTCCGACAACACGGATCTCTTCAAGAACTCACTCCTCCCTTTCCACAAAAAGACCTTCCACACGGCATTCCCAAAGATGACTTGAGAAAGAGGGAAATTATTTTTCTCAGAGCCTCGTCTGTGGAATTAATGTAAAAAAAATAAGGTTTTATTTTCAAGTTATTTCTTACCAATCGTATATTATCATATAGTACCAACCTTCTATAAAAAGTCATTAGATATTTACTTCAATATTAATGATCACATCGGAACCAAACTTTACTTATTGCAAGATATAGATATTCTATGGACTAGTTAACACCCTTACAATATCAAATATCTGAGTGGAAAACTCGGTCAAAGCCGGATAAAACGATAAATAAAAAGAAAAAAGTTTTTCCCGCGGACAAAATGCATTCCATTACATATTTTATTAATTCTAAATAATGTCGCGTGGTGTTGGGTGTCGGTCGGATAGATGTTAAATGTGATAACACCTTCACTGGAATGGATGGTAATAATTTATTAACTACCCTTGTTTATGGTTTTGTCTGCTACACATCTAAGTTATGCCATTTCAGACGAAAATAATCAGTAAAAGCCTTAAGGTAATACTCTAGGGCCGTGGTCGTCAAAGTGCGGCCCGCTGCAGATATTTGTGCGGCCCGCACAAATATCTGCCGTTTTCTTTATAAATATATTATTTTACACGTACAATTATATTATCCGTTTTTTTTACAAATATCTTGTGTACGATTTTAATTTATGATTTTAAGACGTTGATTTTAATTGATTGACATTTGATTTTAAAACGCTCAGCTGGTTTTTGAACAAATCCTAAGTTACTTTTGAATGCGCACATAGTGTACTTCATAGGTTCTCAACGTGGGCGATAATGCCCCCTTGTGGTCATTTGAAACTTTGAGGGGGGGCAGTAGAAGACCCGGAGAAAATTAGAGGGCATTGAAATGGCACAGTGAGTTCGTGGGCAGGTAAAAAAATATGGTCTAAAAAGACAAAAAAACGCTAATCATGTATTAATAAAGCAAAGTAAACTTTAATATTGGTTAATTTTTGGGATTTTATGTATTGTAATAATTTTTATCACGTGTGCGAAAATGCACACATTCGGTAGTTCGGGAAGTGGATGAAAATTGAACTGATTGATTCCATTCCAGATCTACATATTTTTTTTAATGTAATATTACGATTTTACATGTATTATTATTATTAAGAATTGATAATGTCATTAATAAAAGAAGGAAGGCGGTAGCAACCCGGTAACAAAAGAATTACCTTTCTAACTTGCTAAACAAAAAGGTGACACCCCCTCCCCCCCCCCCCCTCGAAATAACTAAATGCTACGTAGATAGTGTCTTGGTTAAATTTATCCATTTTTATTTAGTTTGCGATATCTATTGACTGTTTTTTTGCAAGTCTGGGGGGAATATTTATTTTTATTTTTAACTTAATGAGTAATACCTGAAATTTTAATATTTAATTAATTAAGACAGCATTAGCGAACATCTGAAACAGAAAAATGAGAAAAAGATGCGGTCACATCTTGGAATTGAACCCAGGACTTTTGTCTTGAGGGGGTGGAGATTTACCACTAAGCTAATGTTTCCCTATCCGATTCGGTCATGTTTAACTTCGACTAAGAACTAGCAACATTATCTTCATTCCTTTTTCTGATTTTCGATAGAGTGTCACTAATATTGTTTTGATTTATTAAATATTATAATTTGAGGTTTTACTCATTCACTTAAAAATAAATAATGAAATTATTTTATTCGGGGCCTCCTGAGTTAAGGTAAAAGAAGGGTGTATAAAAGTTAACTAAAAAAGACCCCCGAGTCCAGCGAGTGGTACCTAAAATCAAAGATACTCAAATACAAAAGAGATATGCTATGATGTTGGCCCAACTGTCGGCGGACTACTACCTAATGGAAGTAGTTTGCATACGAAAAGAATTCGTTTATTTCGTTGATTTTTTGAAGGTGTGCATTAGTAGAGGAGTTGAAGGCGAATGTTGCGGGAGACATGAGACATGTTGCTCGATATGGGCTGTAGCGCCATCGAAGAAGAAGAAGTTTAACGTTAATTTAATTTATTCGTTAATTATTCGTTCATTTAGTTTCTTCGTTAATTGGTAAAAAATATCTGCGACACCCGGAAGCACAATCCCACCTAGTTAAAACTGCGGATAGAACATCTCTTATATTTCATTGTATTTGGGTAAAACCTATCGATTGAGTCATGGAGTGTGGAGGTTCTAAAACTAAGTAATACCGATTGAAGAGTTGAAGATATTTGAAAGATTTCAACAAGTTTTTAGAGGATACTAGATGTAAGAAAAAAAACATATTTACGTCCTTAGTTGTAAGGGGGCTCTAGTTCCTTTAATATCCGGGCAATACTACAACTACTCAACGACAACCCTAGTAAACTTCATTAAAGGGTTCGGGTTACAGTCAAAGGACTTAAGGGGAACATGGGAGAGAGCGTATTGGTCAGTGGCCCGAGTGTTTGTGAAAGCAATGCAGTATTTATCTATAGGGACCTAAGAGTTTCGCGAATGGTTTCGCTAGAAATTCGCATAATTTTTGGTAAAAGTATTGTTTTTTGTGGCAAAATTAGCGTTGTTTTACGATATCGCAATATTTTTTACGAATTTCGCCATATTTTTGTGAAATGTTGTGTTCAAATTCGCGTTGTAATCGTTCGCGACACGAATTACGAATTTTGCATTACTTTTGGTTAAGAGCTGTTATTTTGTAACAAAATAGCTATGTTCATTTGGATTTTTTTTATTTAATGAGATATTTTATATTTTGTATTTTCCAGTAAAAAAGTGTCTTAACATTTTTTTATCGGAAATAGTTTTCGACGTGAAGTTGGGTTGCGTTCCATTTTCTGGTATTCAAGCTTGGCGAAATCGTAGAAAATGACAAAAATCGCGAAAAAGTGACGAATTTCGCGACAATTTCAGATCCCTAATCATTTAAGTAAAATAAAAACCTGCAAAATATGTTCAAATTACGTACCTAACTAACCATTCAAAACATTCCAAAATATATTTATGGAATTAGATAATTTTCATATTTAAACAAAAAATTTGGCAAAAAACATTTAAATAAAAAAAACTTAAAGCAAAAAAAGCTTTTCCAGCGGTTTTTCACGGAGACAACGAATTAATTGTTTGAAAAACGAAATGCACAATCCTCAATTAACATTATTTTACAATGGTAGAAATTTGTATACAGTTTAAGTACAAAAACATTAGGAAATATGCAAGAAAATTTTGATCCGCGAATTTCGTCGGTTATTTGTTGGATTAAGGCTTTAAAAATTACTTTCCAGTTCGCAGCTGTTTGGGAGCATTTTTAAATAATTTTGGGCTGGAAACAAAATGGGGAGAAAAGGAAAAATTACCGATTGGTTTGGCCTAAGTTATCTCCTGAATGTGTTCGGGGATCCCCCAGTGATTCGTTGTTTATTTTTATTTGTTCGCTCGGTGTTTGCAGACTGAATATTGCATTCGGGAGGCTGTGTATCCTTTTAAAGGGAGGGAATAAACACTGCCTTTAAGTATTGTTTTCCGAACGTTCTCAAAATTTTCAAAAGACGCATACAAGGTTTGTGTAAAATATATATATATTTTCTTTTTTGGTTGGCGGAATTCTACTTTAATTTAGGTTTTAAAAGTTAGGCGAAGCAAGCTGAACACAATAAAGTGCTATTACCTACCCTGATGTACGGCAGTGAGCCATGGAATTGGTAGATAACAGATGTAAGTAGATTGAATGCTGTAGAAATTAGACGCCTGAGGCGTGTATGTGGTAAAACCATGTACGATCGTGTGAGAAATGTGGAGATTCGCAAAGTTTGCAAGACTGATGTAAGCGTTATGAGTGAGATTCAGAAAGGGACGATTGTAAAGGTTTTGTCATTTCAAGTAATGAACGAAGAATAAGCCGGGGATGCCCGAGGAAGATATGGAATGATATCTTGAGGCTATTCCTAGAGTCAGAATAACAAGAGGGTGTTTATGAGACGGAGTATGAATGTGAATGAAGCGAGGAGTAGGGTAGAGTAGAGAATAGGTTTGCCACACCACCGACTGCAAAGTTAACCATGGCAAGCTCTATGTAACCTCCTCCGTGCGAGGAGGCTACGTACAGCTTGTGGCAAACCTAATTATGTTATCTAAAATGGTAATTATTTTATAAAAAAATCGAAGAATTCACAAAAAAGCGCCGCTGCCACAATTTTTTTAGCTCCAAAGCCAAACCATAAATGCTATCAATTTTTATCATTCGGAAATATTAATGAATATATAAAATTAGTAGCTGACCCGACAAACGTTGTTCTGCCATATAAATTATTTCTAGTGAATATTTTGGTTGTTAAATAAAAAATAACGAATGTATTGTAAGAGTGTGGGGATGGGATCTATGACAGAAAGAAGAATGGAGCGCTGTAGACGATGACCGCCGATAAAAACAAAAAAAACACCAATTAAAGTAGGAAAATGAAATAAAGAAAATCAATATGAATTTCGAAGAGCAATTGAGTGTACGATATATTTTGTCAGTCCGTTTTTAGCCAACACAAATAAGCTCGATGGTTTGCCCACGCGATATCATGATGCCGAATGAAATATCAAAATGATGCGACGCTTCTCGTGAATGTCTTGCGCATGTGTGGATTAAAGTTCGATGATGTGGACGTAAACTTCACCTGTCATTCAACTACATAAATAATTTCGTTCTGTTTGAAATAGGAAAAACGGTTAAATTTGTTCATAAAAAAATACTAAATTCTCGATTTATAAATGGGAGGGTGGAGGTGGGAGGGTTAAAATTTGGGGTTTTAGGTATTTTTGATGCCAAATAAAAAAAAGTGCAAAAAAAATATTGTCAAAAAATAGTTTTTTTTTCTGGATAGAGGGACACGCTAATCACCTAGCGGAATGAAATATACTTTAAAACTATTCTCATATCTACCAAATATGCATAAAAAATTTCATAAAAATCGGTCAAGCCGTTTCGGAGGAGAGCGAAAATATTGGGGATAACGATAGTGGTATCTATAAAGCTTTGTCTTATGCTTACATTTCTAACCAGTCATTTTATTTCTCGTAGCAGTATGCAGAGAGAGTGGAACAACACAAACTTCTTTCTTAATTTGCAACTATTATCCTCTCATCTATATTTTTTTTTATTTCTACTCTTAACTAGTCCCGTTTTAATTCTTTATAGTTTAGTCCCTGGTAATTTAAAAAAAATATATTTGTATTTTTAGTGAATATTGCATAAGAGTGCCAACCGCTTCCATTTGAAGCCAGTGACATCCCCAATTGGAATATGTGGAGAGGCTGAAGGTGGTGGGAAGTGAAAAGATGACGAGGAAGGTGAGGAAGTGCCTTGCTATTCAAATCTAGTCACCAAACAGGGTGTTTATTATGAATCAATTGTGAAATAACACAAATTAATCAAATAAAATTTATTTGGGCACGCCGGGATTTGAACCCGCGACCTTCGGATTGCTAGTCGAGAGCCTTACCCCTCCACCACGGAGGCCTTCAACATTAGACCCCCCAAGATTTAAAGTTGAGACTACCTCAATAAACCTTTTCTCATCATATTACACATATTTCACTAAAGTTTTTCTGTTGAATACATAAACATTATATTTTTGAATGTAGCTATTACTTTGTGGTTATCCATTATAGAAAAATGAAACAATACAACTTTAATAACTTTTTACCATACTAAAACAGTGTTCTAAACTGTCAAATTAGTATAAGCTTTCCCTGACGAAGGAACGTTTGTTCCGAAACCGGTCGGATTTGCACATTATATAATTGGTTTATACAAAGTTGTATTGTTTAATTTTTTTACATAAACATTATATTATGGTCTTTAATAACTTTTTTTTATTGTCAACTTTGAATTTGGACCACATTAGCAATATTTCAACATTAAAATTTAAACTGTCAGATTTTTGAAACAGAATTATTTTCATGAAATTTATTAAACTTCTCTTTTTATTAAGCTCCACACGGGAGTCCCAGAAGAAAACAATTCCCCGCAGGGACTATGCCACCTTTGGGAATGCTGTGTGGAGGGTATTTTTAGCAAAGGAAGGAGAGGAAGTTTTGGGAAATAAAAAGGTACGAGTGATGGTTATGAATCTAATCAAGTATGAATTTATCCATCCCAATGCGATAGTTCTGCTGGACAGGTCAAAAGGTCTTCCTCAACCAGTATCTCACGATCCAGATACGCAGTAGGTAGGTAGGCGTAACTGCCGCCAAATCCTGGACACCACTGCTAAGTCACCAAACGAAGCTAATCACTTGGGGCAACCGATGGCTGGTTGGTTATTTAATAAATGGTTCCCAGGAGGTGGTACCCATACCCGCCTCACAAATTGTCCGAAATATATATGTAAACACGACGTTTTCAGCCTGAACGATCGAATTTAAAAAATATATTAAATTAACAAGATACCAACCTATCTTATAAAAAAAAATTAAAGAACTTTAATAAGAAAATCGATGTGGAGATTGTGAATATTAACGAATATCAAAGTGTAAACAACTACGAGTACCTTGTACTACAGAAGAGCAGAGCTTTATCGTGATTGGTTTTTGGGTTATTTAGGCGGGTGACGCTTCTTGCCTCTTTAGCCAACGTTTCAGACAGCTTTACAGTGTGTTCCACTTCCTAATACTATAATTTTAGATCTCCCGGCATTGCAAGGAATAAATTAAAAAATATGCACATTTGTTTTGCTCGCATGCAAATTTTATTACGGCATTATATTAGAAATTTATATTAGAAACTTCCTTAGCACCGTTGTGATTTGAAACTCAATGAAACGAAGAATGGCGACACTAAAAAGAGAGACATATATGGAATTTAGACTACGAGAGAATGAGATAGTATAATCGGTCTCCTCTTCGTGCGGTGCTTCGTAGCCTCCCAATTCTTGTCTACTTTAGTTTTATGAAGGTTTCACTTCTACCGCGTGTAAATTGCACACTCCGATTTTTTTTAAGAAAGACAAACATTCCCGGGTTACAAATAACCTGACAATATTTGAAAATCTCCTATTACCACCACAATAAGCGGAAAATGTTGTTTGTCGTAATGAAGGACTTAGCCAGCCTAGGAATCGAACACGCGACGCCTGAGTGGTACCCAAACGCAATGCCTACTCGGCCATTGACCGGTCCGTATTCCTGTCATTTTCGATGTTCGTCGCGTACGTTCTTGTTTCTGTCTGTTTCGATGCAAATTCCGGATGATTATGATTATTTTTAATTTTTTTTAAATATTTTTTGATATTAGGCCCCCCATTCAATTCCCATTTAATAGTTTACTTTAGATTAAGACGTCAATTTGAAAGACTTTTAATGTTTTTTTTTCATTTACAACGATAAAAATTTAAAAAAATATATATTAGTTATCCAAATTAATAGTAACATCGATTTTTGGAGTTTTCAAATTCACGGATAGATCTATTTGCATACAGAAAATTAATTACTTTGAAAGGTTCCAAAATTATATGAATAATATTTTGTTATTTCAGGAACGTTGTAGGATCACGTACAATCATTTTGATTTTTTTTATTTCAAAAGAGGATTCGTGCAAAATATAAGGAACAAACATCTACCAGGTTTTTATAGCGACGGGATAACTTTTTTAGCATCGTATTATTTATTTAATATTACATATTTTGTAATATTTAATTAATGAAGACAATATTAGCGAAACTCCATCGAAAATCTGAAACAGAAAAATCAGAAAAAGATTCAGGAAACCCAAGACTTATCACTTGCCGGGAGTGTCCATATATAACTATATAATTCTTCGACCAAAAATAATCTTCATGTTCGTCGATCAGTCGTCTACCAACATAATCTTCATGTTCGTCAATCAGTCGTCTACCAACACAATCTTCATGTTCGTCAATCAGTCGTCTACCAACATAATCTTCATGTTCGTCAATCAGTCGTCTACCAACCCAATCTTCATGTTCGTCAATCAGTCGTCTACCAACATAATCTTCATGTTCGTTAATCAGTCGTCTACCAACATAATCTTCATGTTCGTCAATCAGTCGTCTACCAACACAATCTTCATGTTCGTCAATCAGTCGTCTACCAACATAATCTTCATGTACGTCAATCAGTCGTCTACCAACATAATCTTCATGTTCGTCAATCAGTCATCTACCAACATAATCTTCATGTTCGTCAATCAGTTGTCTGCCAGCATAATCTTCATGTTCGTCAATCAGTCGTCTACCAACATAACCTTAATGTTCGTCAATCAGTCATCTACCAACATAATCTTCATGTTCGTCAATCAGTCATCTACCAACATAATCTTCATGTACGTCAATCAGTCGTCTACCAACATAATCTTCATGTTTGTCAATCAGTCGTCTACCAATATAATCTTCATGTACGTCAATCAGTCGTCTACCAACATAATCTTCATGTACGTCAATCAGTCGTCTACCAACATAATCTTCATGTTCGTAAATCAGTCGTCTACCAACATAATCTTCATGTACGTCAATCAGTCGTCTACCAACATAATCTTCATGTTCGTCAATCAGTCGTCTACCAACATAATCTTCATGTTTGTCAATCAGTCGTCTACCAATATAATCTTCATGTTCGTCAATCAGTCGTCTACCAACATAATCTTCATGTACGTCAATCAGTCGTCTACCAACATAATCTTCATGTTCGTCAATCAGTCGTCTACCAACATAATCTTCATGTACGTCAATCAGTCGTCTACCAACATAATCTTCATGTTCGTCAATCAGTCGTCTACCAACATAATCTTCATGTTCGTCAATCAGTCATCTACCAACATAATCTTCATGTTCGTCAATCAGTTGTCTGCCAGCATAATCTTCATGTTCGTCAATCAGTCGTCTACCAACATAACCTTAATGTTCGTCAATCAGTCGTCTACCAACATAATCTTCATGTTCGTCAATCAGTTGTCTGCCAGCATAATCTTCATGTTCGTCAATCAGTCGTCTACCAACATAATCTTTATCTTCGTAGAGCACTGACCCGCCAAGTCAATGGTCCTGGGTTAGAGTCCCAGATGTACCCGTATCTTTTTCTGATTTTTCTGTTTCAGATTTTTTTATTAAGTTTCGCTAATGTTGTCTTCATCAATTAAATATTACAATTTGAGTACATATTAAGTTAAAAATAAAAATAAAATATATACTTTGTTTATTACTCAATTTTCATGGTTTTAAATTTGCAATGATTCATTATTTCAATGAATAAAACCATTTAATTATAAGAGCCAGTAAAATGGGTTAACTTTAATCAATTTTCAACTTTGAAGGGAAATATGTAACTTTTTTACAATATCTCTTGTGTCATGTTTAAACTATCGAAATATATGCAACACAAAGTTATATGTGTTTAGGGAGTCATAAAATAAATAATAAACATGGGGATCACCTTTCGGAGTGGAGCGATCATGATGTACCATTTTTATAAGCTTATTAAAATAATAAACTAATCAAAAAGAAAAATACGAAAAAATGCGAGATCGAATATTCAAGTAGTTACAGAGCTATAAAGATAGACAGTCTGGTATACTTTACAAAATAAATGAAGTGAAAATGTTTTGAAATTTTCTCTGTATATTAATATCTTAAAAAACAGCTTTACAATTCAACCATCAATATATTCGAATGTAACTAGAAACCAGTTAATTTGGCACTTATTTTGGAAACGTTAATGTAACCACCTCAAAAAAATCATCAAATACCAAATAAATGAGATTGATACCGAGTGCTAGCGAGAATTATTCAGATATCCGCGATGATCAAAGTCGCCCCGTATTTCGATATTTGTTTTGGTAGAGAATTATTCTAAAAATTAACTTAAATTGTAACAACCTATTTGTTTTGATGATTCGAATGCTAATTTTTGTGTCTAACAATAAATCAAGCAGAATTTCGTAAATAATTTTTTTATTTAAAATAATTAAACCAATGGGCGTAATTTTGTGTATTTTGCCTCAAAATAGCAACCAAATATTAATTAAAGCTTAAAATAAAATGTGTTTAATATTTGCCTACAAAATATTTTGCGAAACTGTATCGTAGTCGCAGCAAACTTATAAAACATTAAGCAATTTTTTATTGGAAATGCTTTCATCCGAATCTATGATGAAGAAGACTGTGGATGTATGCTTCAATGAACATCTATTCGCATACGAACAGGAACATGAACACGAGAGTCGAGCGTATCTGTAATGTTGTGGGTAGCACATGGGCGATCCTATGTAGGTACCTATATAAGGGAGAAATCATGCTTCAATTTTGATTACCATAATAATCCTGGAAACGCTCTCCCCGACAACATCGGCCACTGTTTCTATTCCATTTGTCATCTGAATGTCCTGGCATAGCCTTCCACATAAACACATCGCATCGGGTAGGTCTCAAACCGAGCACAGAACCTGCCAACAGAACTCTACACTCTACACTCCTAGGGGATAGAATCGATACGAGAACTGAGAACTTCTCCAGTCTGGAGGCGGTGCGAAACCTGCGAAAATGGCGAACTAACCGCCTGAAATATTTCGACTTTATACGTTTCCGATGCTAAATTCTAAAGTCTGTTAAATGTATAATACACATTTAGACCGGCGAAAGCATGGCGGTTGATTTATAAACTAACCGAATCACGCATTCAGTTCAGGAAGGAAAACTTTAGGTTCACGAGTTAGGCGCACACTTTAACTGCCGCATAGCGCGTTAACACCGATAATAACATCACATTAAAGATGTTTTAATCAATTGAAATCGGATTGGGTCAAGACGAGGTGCACTTTAGACAAAACACAGTCGCGTGAACCGTGAACAAAAACGTGTGTAAGTTGAAATATACAAGCGTGGACCGCTTCGACGACATTCTATCTGTTATTAATTGATTGCATCAGTTCGGTTCTCGATTAATCGGTTACATTTAGCTGCATCTTGTGTTATTATTATATGGTCTAGAATTGATCAAGGACTGGGTGGTCGCTCTGTGTGTGGCGGGTGGCTTGCAGGTCGCTGTACGGCAGGTGCTGTTGGCAGGTAGTTTGTTGGTTGGTTACCTCTCTTGCCATGACGGCATGTCCTGCGGTCACACCCTGCCGCCACCGCTGGCGAGCTCGTCATCCCCGATGAGCATCGTCCGACCGAGGAACAGGGCTATCGGCGGAGCCGTGCGTCTGACTGGCGCGCGGGCGGCGGGCCCACTGCGGCGGACCACCCCCCGCCCATTACAGGGGCGGTCAGTGCCATTGCCATACACCTCATTTTAAAACAATCTAAGAAAAGAGCTTTTTTGACATGTGGTTGCGCGGAGTCAATCTTATCAGCAAGTCGTGTTTAGATAGCAGCTTTGTAACAAAGTACGTAATATAAAAACACATTTAACGACCTAATGAAAACAATACGCATGTGGCAGCGAACGACGCAGCTATTTTGAATCGCGGAATCATCCCTATTGTCTCCTTGCACGCCAACAGCGATCCCACTATATTTTCACCCAGTCACCGATAGCCGGTACGAAATATAAAGAATCATTCTGTTCCAAATTGCCGACGACGCAACAGCTCGTCGCTACGTGCTTGCTCCCACTGTTCCTTGCAAATATTTTGTAAATATAAATTATGGCAAGGATGTAAATTGCTATAATAAACTTCTAAGTACAGTGTTAAAGCTTGTTTGATTTATACACAATCCGCACATCTTATCACCTCATACGTGCGTACGTATTAACATTATTTCATAGATATCACGAATTTTCCCTAAAGTTTTGCCATACTGATATATATATTGTGAAACACGATGTTTTATAAGAGGTTTAAATGAATGATCATTATTTCTTTTTTTATATAAGGCTACGGCATCTTATCATAAATACCTACCATTAATCGTAAGAGAAAAATATTTTTGTGCCATTGAAAAAAAATGCACTAGGATTCGCACGAGAAGGTTCTGATTTGAGATTTTTTTTTGTATAAAACGCTAAACCTGCTTCCTTTAGTTACTAAGGCCTTTCTCGGATGTAAGATTTATTTGTTATAAGCGAGTGGAAATCATTTTAAAAGACCCATTTGTTTGAATTAATTTATTAAAAGGTTATTTTATAAAATAGAAGTTCAATAATGCATACAACATTGACTATGTTGTATGCATTATACGTACTCAGATCGTTCCAGAAACCCGTAGTTATGTAATTTATTAAAATTATAAAATTACGCTTCATGCACAAATTATTGAAAACATTTCATTTCAACTTAATTATTACAACAAACAACTATCTACGTCGAGGCATACATTAAAGTTTCTTTTTTTTTTCAAAATTTCAAGTTTCATGTTTTTTGACAGTTTGACTATTTTGTTGACAGCATAGTATTGTTCTTCTTAATTATGTTGTTTGCCGGAAGGTTCCATTTCAAGCTAAATATTCACAAATCATTAAATAATCCAAACTAAGAACCCAATAAAAATAACTTAAATTTACATGTTTTCCATCTCCTCGGCGAAAATAGATGTTACTAATGATAATTAAATTAAAACTGTGCGTTATTTAAAAAAAAATTACCGTGTTTACAAGTAAGTAGAGTTCGTGAATTGTACCAAATATTATATTTTCTGTATTTTTTTCGCATTAAATTCCCAAAAGAACTATTAAATACGGTTCCATGAAGACTCAATAAAATGGCATTTCAAAACCCCTTTGAAAAGTCACTAAAAAGTGTTGAAAAAACTTGTTTGAATAGATTACGCAGATTAATTAGATTAGATTAGGTTAGGTTATGTGTTACCATTATTTAACAAAAAAATCACACCACTTTTAATGACTTTTGAAAAGAGTGATGAGTTGCACGTTGTTGAGATGTCCGGTCACCATATAATACAGGTATTACTGTAAAAAGGCATCACCTTTAAATTGTACAATTGAATAAACTTTACATTTAATTCCACTTTGTGTTTACTCGGCGCGCCACTGGCTATGGCGGTTGCCGTCGCGATCAATGCGTCACAGCCGTGGGGCGGAGGGGGGGCGAGGGGAAGGGCGCCCCGACGCCTGCGCTAGGAGGACGCATGCGCAGAGCTGCGCCTGCGCACCCGCAACACCCACAGTACCAACTACCAACCTGCCGAGTGCCGCCAGACCATGCCGCCTTTATTTTGTTTGTCACACAGACATTACATAGGTAGGTGTTACTTTACTTCTCACCAATTTTGGCGCATTATAAAAACAGGTTTCATGGTAAAACAGAACAGTGATAAAACAGAACAAAGAAAACCAAGAAAAGTGATGAAAAAAGCTAACCTAACCTAACACAACCTAAACAGAACTAACCTAACCTATTTCGTTAAATTTTTACTATACAGATTCGTTATTAACACGCATAGATTATTGAAATAAGAAAATATAATTAAGTTAAGTAAGTTATAATAAATTCAAATTTCGTGAAAATTAACAATATTAAATTAACAATAAAAAAATAACAATTAAAGAGCTTTTTCCTTCATAGAATAATTTAAATGTAATTCAAGGGCATTGCTAAAGCATTCACATGGGGGGGGGGGTTCAATCCTGAGGAGAGTAAGGAAGAAAGTAAGGGAGGAGGGGTGGAAAATTTATTAGAAAGTTTTTTGGGTCCTCTTCTCACCACAACTTAGGTATTATTTAAATCACATTGATAAAAGACATTTATTGGGTTTTTACATAAAGATTATAAATAATATATAAAACAACAGTATAACACCAATAAAAAGGATTTAAAAAAAAAATAAAGCACAAAATGTAATAATAAGTAGGTACATGCTTGTTAAGTTATTATCACACTAGATTTAAAGAATACGTAAAATTTATATACGAGTAATAAAAAAATAAATAAATCGAAAATGTCAATAACATCTATTAGTTCTCACCATAACCGTAGGGCTTTGAAGCAAAGAATGGACGGTTACATCGAGAGTGTTTTCTCTTGGGGTAAAAGTAATCTCGTTGAATTTAATGTTTCAAAGACCCAATCTTGTCTGATTACGTCTAAAAGGGATCGAAATGAAAATCTAGTATCTTTCAACGGAAGCAATCTTCCGAACAGGCCCTCCATTGATATGCTTGGTGTAACCCTAAGTGGTATGGGGGCTCCATCGAATCCAGAGTAAAGTTAGCCTCCCAGAAACTGGGCGTACTGTATAGGTCCCGCAGATACTTTAATAGTGCACAACTGCTAACCCTGTACAAATCGCAAGTATGCCCCACGGTTGAATTTGGCAGCCACCTCTGGTCTGGCTCCAAAATACCTGAAAAATACCCTCGACTCTGTGCAGAAACGGGCGGTCCGTTTGATAGATTCTCCCATCTTAACAGACGGATTGCAATCTTTAGAGCACAGGCGTCGGGTGGGAATGCTATCCTTGTTCTACCGGTATTACAATGGAAGATGCTCCGAGGAACTAGCATCGTTGATCCCTTCGGCACCGGTGCATAGTCGGGAAACATGCCAAACGCGTGCCCAACATTTGTACACGGTTGACATTTGTCACATGAGAACGGGTCGTTTCTTCGACTAGTTCTTATGTTCAACAGCTCGGCTGTGGAATGATTTGCCGGCCTCTGTGTTTACTCCTTCCTACAACATAGGTCTCTTCAAGAACAATGTTCATTCCTTCCTCTCCTCAAAAAGACCCTCCACACAGCATCCCAGATGACATAGGCCCTGAGGGAAATTATTTTCCTCAAGGCCTCCTGTGTGGAGTTAATGTAAAAAAAATAACAGAATAAGGAACTCCAGTCCAATTTTTAATATTTTTTTTTAATAATTAAAAATTGTGACCTTTAAACCTTCTATTTTAAATAACTGCATATTTATTTTTATTTTTCGAGTTAGTTTTAAAAGTTAAAATAATTGTCAAAGTTTTAATTTTTCAAGACCCCCGAAAACCACCGTATGTGTACTGAATCGTGTGACGTCATCACTCACCAAAATTTTATTTTTTCAACATGTGTTGTCATTTTAAATGACAGTTATATGGAAGAAGCTATAAAACTATTCAATAAGTAAAAACATTGTTTAGGTTGAATTATTTATTTATTGAATTATATTATTATGTTTTATTAATATTATTACAGGAACGTGGTATAAGAATTGTTTTAATTATTATTTTTTTGGCTTTTAAGAATCGAAATCAATATTATGGAATTATAGGCAACTACGCATACAGCGCCGAATCAGCTGTTCGGTGTCCGCCATTTTGAAGTTCAAACGTGAAGGAGAATTAGTAGCGTCACGATTTTTTTGTACAGTTTAGTTTTTGAATATTTTAAATAATAGAGATAAACTAATAGAGATTTTTGATACTGAATTATTTAGGCCTAAATAATGTTTCAATAAACACAACAACTAAATCTCTATAAACAGTATGTAACATGAAATGTTAAATACCGATGGCTTGTGTCATACATTTCAATACAATGACTGTAAAATTATGGTGATCAATGACGTCAGCACTAAACATTCAATAATGCCAACTTGAGAGTGTTTTAATGACACGATTAAAAATTGACTTTTTAATCATTTTTTTAAATTCTACGTTTAATATCATTTAATTAAACTTACTTACTCAGAATCAGCGTTCATTGGTCTATAGTCTATATGAACATATTTTTTTAAAAGCGATAATATTTTTCACTGGAGTTCTTGATTGAACCTGGAGTTGTTGTGAAATAATATATCCAGGTGGTGCTATAATATTGTTTTATTTTCCAATAATGTAATCTAATATTAAGTTCTATTCCCTTTATTTCCTATGTAAAACTGATGCCGATGGGGGGCTAACTCCCCCCCCCCCTCCCCCCTCCTCCCCTTATGGAAAAAAAACCAATCCACAATCTGAGAGCCTGTATTATATTTACAAAAGGGGTTCTTATGTTGGGTTTGCCTAAAGAACGATTCTGTAAAACGTTACTCCTTTTTCTGCCGTGTTCTGTTTTATTTAGTTGCCGTATAACTTATACCGAATAGCACCTTCTACACGGACACTTCGTAGCGACCGTGCCATCTTTCTTTCGGTCTTTACTTTTCTGCGCGGCGCGGCGCGGCGGCCTGAAGTGGCGCGTGGCGCGTGGCGCGTGGTGCGTGGCACGGTTGCTCCCAAGTGTCCGAGCGAAATGAATAGCACCGCCCAAGAAAACGATTTCAGCGAAATGAATCTATATTTAAAGTATCGTTAGAAGAGACCGAAAAAGTGCAATGTGTGTGTGTTTTTTTTTAAGTTTTTGCATTTTTTTAACGTTTTTCGTAAAACATGCATTTTTTACAAGCTTAGTGCAACTTTTGCATTTTCCCGCTAAAATGGCAGTTTCTTATGATAGATAACAATATTTATTTTTATTTAATATAGTACAGTGGTTTTATATAAATTACATATCGGTACACAAATTATTTATAATTGCAATCTCACCAAAGAAGAAACTAGTTCTTGTGCTTGATGAGCGAGTTACACTAATTATAACAGAAATAGAATAACATTATGCAATAGGTAAGTATATAATGGGAACTATTGAAACTTCTGGATTATCTATAAGTGTAGGTGTACATACATGGGATACGGTTCCATACTAAAATATTGTGCACTTAAGTGAAATTCGAAAAATCTAAATAAAATAGAGATGAATATAGATTGATGATACATAGAAAGAAAGAGAAAAACAGGTAATTATTAAGTTAATTATTCCCGATGAAGTGTAGCTTCAGTTTGAGATTCAGTTTATTAATGTCTTTGGTTTTTTTTATTTCAATCGGAAGGTTGTTGAAAAACTTTATTCCTAAATAGATATAATTGTTTTGCATTAGTTTGGTATTAAATTTTTGTATTTTGAAGTTGTCTTGATATCTTTTTGATTGATGGGTTTCAAATTTTTTGATGATATTATCTTTGTAAATTTGGATAATTGCATTTCTCTACTCGAGGCACTGTGAAATCGGGGAAAAGCGTTTCTGTTGAATATAAAAAAATATTTTTAGTAGCTCCTTTAAAAAAAAAATTTTATAGAGTTTATAGAACTTTTTTTAAGAGGGTACTTTTAAGAGGGTACAACCAGAGAAAACCAGAAATATGTCATTTTTAAATCAGATTTTAGACGTATTGTCTCTTTTCCACAAAAATTTATAAACCGATTTCTAAAGATTTTTCGTTATTTGTTTTTGGGGTGTTATGCCGTGTTGCGCTACCTCCTTCTTTAGCCAACGTTTCGGACATCGTTGCAGTGTCCATCATCAGGGCAGATCCGGTAGATGTGTAATTTTTAGTCGTGAAGTGTGTGCTTATTTACTTCGAAGCGATACCGTGCCGCCAGCACCACTAACTTTCACCAGTATAAAATAATCGTGACAAGCAGTGGCGTCATCGCCGCGGAACGGAATAGAAAGTTCATTAAAACGTGGTATTTATGCTGGCCAGGGGCAAGTCCGTTTGCGAGACGCCGACGGAAGTGGCTCCATCTCTTAATGAAATCTAAAATTAGAAATCACAATGGTAAGAATTTAAGAAAAAATAAAATAAAATAAATAAAAATTACAATGGTTAACTTTCACCAGTACAAAATAATCGTGACAAGTAGTGGCGTCATCGCCGCGGAACGGAATAGAAAGCTCATTAAAACGTGGTATTTATGCTAGTCAGGGGCAAGTCCGTTTGGGAGACGCCGACCGAAGTGGCTCCATCTCTTAATGAATTCTAAAATTAGAAATCACAATGGTAAGAATTTAACGAAATAGAATTACAGTGGTTAAAGCGAATTTAGTCAATATAAATCAAAATGGTTTACCACAAGCTGGCATTACTGTATACTTAGACATGTTTTTTTTTTGCACTATTAATATTAAATGAATTTTACTAGAATTAAAATTACACTGGTTAAAGCGAATTTAGTTAATATAAAGTTATAACACAAAATGGTTCACCGCGAGCTGGCATTACTGTATACTTAGACATGTTTTTTGCGTTTAGCTTTGGTGTAGCCGTCAATCACCGGATACCAAGAGCTATTGAGCTTAGCTCCGTCGTCTCTATTAATATTACAAGGATTTTTGTAGATTTCAATTGCCTCCGTAATTAGGCGTGCTCTGTAAGTTTTGGGTCTTCCCAAGACCTCAGGAACGAATCCAAAGTAATGGCCGGTTTCGATTAAGTGCTCAGCGATTGCCGATTTATCAGGGTGGCCGAGTTTGCAAGCACGAAAGTGTTCTGCTATCCTTTTATGGCAATTTTTTTAGGAGCTACGGTTCTCATGCAATCCTTATAGATAGCGCCAAAAAATAATTTTGTGCTATTTTTTTGGTCCACGGGCTTGAAATTTTTTTTCAGTTAGGCCGGCTTATGGATCAGATAGCCTTTATATTTAGCAATAATTTCCTTTTTTTAAAACCTTCCATAATTTTTTGGAGTAGTGTATTTTAAGGTCAGCGACTGTTATGTAAAAACTTGCATATTCGATATTTAATTCTATTTAGAGGGAATAACCAGACACAATCGGAAATATGTCATTTTTAAATCAAATTTTAGAGGTATTGACTCGTTTCCACAAAACATTATAAATTTATTTCAAAAGGCTGTTATTTTGTCTAGTAAATATTTTTTTTTGTATTTCTTGGGCATTAACTATGTAACAATTTCTAGACATTTTGTTTTTTGAAGAGTTTTATTAAATGTACATTTGTTACTTAAATTAATTTTTTTTCCGCGACCGGTTTCGATACAACCGTATCATTCACGAGCAGAATTAAAATTAATTTTAATTCTGCTCGTGAATGATACGGTTGTATCGAAACCGGTCGCGGAAAAATTTAATTTAAGTAACAAATGTACATTTAATAAAACTCTTCAAAAAACAAAATAGTAAATCTTTGTTTTAAATTTTGAGAAAATATATTTATTTTTAGTAAAATCATATAATCATGCAGTAAAATAAATCAATAAATTATTTGGAAAAACTATTTTTCAGGATTTTAATTTTAGTTTAAATAAAATCATAAAAAAGATCCGCGCCCTTGTTTTTTGACGAAAATACTTCAGTTTGTCTATTTATTTACGGCCTTACAAACTAATAAATTTTAAAAAAAATATTTTTATTTTGCTTCGATATTACGAAAAAATTTTAAATACTCACGATCAAAAAATAATTACAAAAGTACATAATTTTAATAGTTTTATCAGCACGTTTGAACATTTTTATATGTATGAGGGAGCGGGCCGGATCGGTAGAGACGGGAGACAGAAATGAAAGGCGTCAGTCGGTGTATGAGTCAGTCTTTATTGTTGAGTTACGTAGCGAGGGTCGAAGCGGAGCGGTGCCGTTAGAGATGCCGTTAGTGATGTGGCTGCGTGATGATGAGTGAAGAAGGTCAGGAGACTACAGCGGTGAAGATCATTGGTCTTCAGGGAGCCGGCGTGTTGCTCTACACCATGGCAGTGTAGAAGCGACCTTGGTCCAGGCGGCGGCAGAGATATGGCAGCTGTGTGTCCTTTGAGTCGGCACACACACGTGACGCAGGAAGGAACCTTGAGAGGCGATGAGGATGATCTCTGGCAGCGGAACGCGATGGGTTTCGATTTGCCAGAGAACGGGTTGCATCCCAAGCAGAAAGCACGGCGGGCTTTATGTGCTGCGGACGGAGATATCTCATGTCGAGGCGCGAATGGGCCGGACAGCGGATGGTGGTTGGAGAAGGAATCCTCGAAGGTGTTGGTAAAGTTCCTGGAGTCACACTGGACAAACGTTATTCACTTGTTGCGAGACGGGCAGCCCGCGTGGGCCGATATGGCGTAGCGGCACTGATCGCACTGTGTTGCTTACTCGACCGATGAATGAAGACTAGGTACTGAGACTGATAGGGACTGACTGACTAGAGCGGACGAGCGAATCGGCTGCTTATATAGCCGCAGCGAGTAATTACTCTCACGGTAGGTAATGCTGGGTGAATTCACGCAAAGCTGAGATATCGCTCGAACCATCTGCGGGCATTTGTATTGCACAGCCACACGTTCTAGGCCTTTCGCATAAGTGGCGGAATATTCACCGCTGTAGGTAGGTGTACCAGCCGGTGCGCGATACCTTACGCTGTAGGTATTTCGTAGTGTCCTTCTAGCGCGTTCGGTGGAGTCCAGTGGCGGCGCAATGAATTCGGCAAAAGTGGCCGCCACATGTAGGTTTTGTTCAAAACAAATTTTGAATGAAATAAAATCGATATCGAGTTATTATGTTAAAATGCTGGTATGGAGAATAATTAATTTTTCTCATCGGAACCAACCTGCACCGTTCCAAAGGTACGATCGCAAGACCATCTTTGGACGAAATTTAAATTCTCGGCCGCTGGTTAATGGCTCTTAAGGTAGGAAATACATGACTAAGTTTTTTTAATGATTTTCAAAAATTTTTTTGGCATGGAAGAAATGTGTATAATTTATTGTTACTTTGAGGTCATTTCATCCATATATTCAAGAAAATATTTTGAATTTTTCATAGCATTTCCTCGGAAAATATGAAAATTTTCAGTTGCAATAATTTTCATCGAACGTCACCATCAGACGTAGCTTTTGTGTGCATTTTGGAGGCCACAGTTTTCATCTCAAACCAATAGGGGTTTGAATTTAATTTAAGAACATGTGTCTCTTCTATGTAAGCCTTACTTTTCCCAAATAAAAGGAAATTAAATTTTTACGGGTGTGTAAACAGGAAACCTTGATTTTTTGCCATTTTTTAACATTTTTTTGCAATAAAAAAATACTTTTGACAATGATTATTACTACGAATTTCGGTTCACACATAACGCAATTATATAAATAAATTATCTGCACATTTTGAAAGTTTTTGGTTAAAAACTTTCTGAAGTTCACACAAATTGAAAAAAAGTCGTTTCGAGAAAAATGCGTTTCAAGTTTACCACGTGGTTCATTTTTAATCGGGTCGTAAAAACACGCCGTCAAGTTCGCATTTTAAAAATGTTAGTGGTGACGTCACTATTCGACGTATCGTGACGTCACCGTATCGTCATTGTATGGGAATGTATGATATGACACAAGCCATCGTATTAATTTATTCGTTTATTTACATACTGTTTATACTGTCACACGATTCACCATACATACTGTGGTTTTCGGGGGGTTTTGAAAAATTAAAACATTGACAATTATTTTAACTATTAAAATGAACTCAAAAAATAAAAAAATGCTGTTATTTAAGTTAGAAGGTCACTATTCATTAAAAAAAAAATTGGACTGCAGTTCTCTATTTTATACAAGGTGGGGCAGAGTGGAGTTACTAGTTTCAAAAAATCACTGAAGGCCCCTCAGACCGAGCAGAGGGGCGAGGCGGGTGCCGTTAGGTCGGGAAAATGATGCCATTTTTTTCATGATGTTTTGAAAATTATATCGTCTGGCGTGGCGGCCTTGGCGAGCAATACGCATATTGAACATTTCAAAGAAGTTTTTGGCCACTCTTCCCAGCACATCTTGTGGAATTCCAGCGATGACGTCCTCAATCGTCTCGTTTAGAGCTTCAAGGGTTCGAGGTCGAAGTTTGTTTACCTCAGCTTTGACGTATCCTCACAGAAAAAAGTCACTCGGGGTCAAATCGGGGGAGCGAGGGGCCATGGAATATCACCCTCAAAGAAATCAGGTGACCTGAAAAGAGCTTTTGCAAAATTTCGCATGAACGATGGACAGCATGGGCCATGGCTTCATCATGTTGACACCAAAAGGCTTCTGTGTCATGTTCTTCGCCATACTCTTTCATTTTGGGACGCCTAAGGTTCTCCAATATCTCACAATAGTGAGATGAATAACTCAATAACGCTAATGGTTAATCCTTCGTCGCCGGTGCAAAAAACAGCGCCGAGGGATGCAGCAGTTACATTTGCAATGCAAGCATCTCTACGTTTCACAAAATCTTGTGGGCTCAATTCCCGTGTACGCATCCATCTTGTGGGGGTACAGATGAAGGTCTGAGTGTAAGATTCGCTTAATAATTCTGGACGATGCGCACCGGCATGTTTCCGCGCTGCTCGGGTTGTAGACTCTTCAATTGACGCTCTTACTACCGCAATGTTTTCAGGTGTTTGCACACTTTTAGGTCGCCCAACTGATATTTTAGGATCTGCAGTTCGTGTTCACCTTACATAACTGATCCATTTCCGAATGGTTTTTAGGATCAGGAACGTTGTCATCACGATTTAACTCGAACCGGACCCGGAAATCTCCATGCGTAGCCACAACGCTTTCCCCGTTTTTAAAGAACGTCTCCACAATAAAGCTCCAGTACTTACCTGACAACGGCATGGTCACTAACATAAACGGAATCATTTCCCCGACCTAACGGCATCCGCCCCGCCCTTCTGCTTGGTCTGGGGGGCCTTCAGTGATTTTTTGAAACTAGTAACTCCACTCTGCCCCACCCTGTATATAACAATAACAATCGCTTATTAGACTTAGCTTTATCAAACTATCCTAAAATATCGTAGAACTCTCAAATGATCCACTCCCACCAATATAGATAATCACCATCCTCCCCTACACATTAAATTAAATATTAAATGCGATAATGAAAGAATACCTGTCAAAAGAGTCCTAAACTTTAAACGAGCCGACTTCGACTCAATTAACAGCCATCTCTCAAATGCAGACTAATCTTTATTTGTACTTTTCTAATACTATTTATTTATTTAATACATGAATTATCGAGAGTACATATAGTTTTTTGTGATATTTCACCCTCCATGCTAGGGACGACCCTGTGTTATGGCGGGTGAAGTTTACAGTTTGCGGATATACATTCATTAGTATAGATTGAAATTTTTCACTAATTGATACTATCAACACAAATTCTCCTACAATAAGAGAGTTTATGTAGTTATATTGGATTACAAGAATAAGGGAAAGAAGTTAAAGAATTATTGGAAAAGATAAGTTATTTTTAGTAAATAAAGGAATTATTGATGTATTAAGATTGGAATCTCAGGACGTGAACTAAACCTCATTAAAAGCTGCATGTCAGAAAGGTTACAGTTAGTCAGGATTCAAAATGAATCAAGTCAACCAATACAAATCCAATATGGAGTCCCGCAAGGCAGTGTCTTAGGCCCGATTTTATTCCTGATATATATAAATTATCAGTCAGTTTATTAAACAATTTTCGATAGCTATAAATTTGCGAAAAATCCATGTAAATCCCCGCAATTTTTGGAACAAATTATTGAAACACAACAATATCAATGTCAATATTCTATTAAATATATACCTAATATACTTTCATGTCTAACTCACTATTTGAAGATATAGACTCATCTTTCATTGTTTCAGAAAATATCTGTCTATCCAGTTTCGAATGTAATAACTCACTATCTGAAATAGACCCTCTTAAATCATTAACAATCCTTCACTTAAATATTCGTAGCATCTATAAAAATTTTGATCATTTTACACTAGAATTGAATGAGCTGGCCCTTAAACCTGATTGTATTGTATTGTCTGAAGCCAGAATTAGTCCCAACTCAAGAACTTATAATTTACCGGGATACAAATACTTTGTTACATCTTACAACATTAATCAAAATAGTGGAATAGTTGTTTTTGTAAAATGTATTTATAACGATGTTTCTGTTAATGAAATATTTATCGAACTTGTTAATTGTCTACATATTAAAATCAATATAAAAAATATTTCTTATGATATAATTGCATTATATAGAACTCACAGCTCAAGCATTAATAATTTTACCGAAAACCTGAAAACTTTTATAAATACAAACCGGTTTCATAATGCAATTATTGTAGGAGATATTAATATCGACATATCCGATGATTTAGAAAACAACAGTAATAAGGAAAAAACTGAATATATTAACACTTTATCAGAACTCAATTTCAAACCATGTATAAAAAATATACAAGAGAATGTTTTGGACAAAGGCCATCCTGTTTTGACCATATTTGGTGCAATACTAATGAAACAGATAAAATAAAATCTGTTATTTGGAAAAATAATTTTACTGACCATCATACATGCATTGTAGCTATTAAAACTGATAAAATAAATAAGAATAATTATTGTCGCTATAACTTACCAAAAATTCTAATTAATTATGAAAAATTACAACAACATCTTGAAAAAGAAAATTGGGAAACTGTACTATCGTCTAACAATACTGATTTATGTTCACGGAATTTTGAATTGACATTGAATAAGCATATCCAATCCTCCTCTTCCATTGTAACAAACTTTCCAAAGACTAAATTTAAAAAATTAAAACCGTGGATTACACAAGGAATTATCATATCAATTAGGCATAAAGAAAAAATTTATAAAGAGCTAAAAAAGTTTCCTGAAAACAATAAACTACGCGAATATTTTAAAAATTTTAGAAATAAATTATGTTACATAATCCGGAAAACAAAAGAAGATTTCTATAAAGATAAAATCAATATTGCTGGTAACAATAATAAAAAGGTGTGGCAAACTATTAATGAAATGATCAATAAAAAACCTAAAAATTCAAATATAAATAAAATCTCAGATATTGATAACACAATTTACAATGTCAACGCAGATCCATTGAAATGTGCAAATATCTTAAACAATTATTTTGGGTCTGTTGGTGAAAAATTAGCAATTAAAATAAAAAAACAGAGATAATGATAATTATAATCTACCAACACCTTTCATTCCTTGTAGCACACTAACACAATTTTAACGAACTAACTCTGATGAAATCAAAGATGCTATTAATGAATTAAAAGGAAATTCTTCCCCTGGTTATGACAATATTTCTGTAGAAATACTTAAAAGTAATTCTGACTCACTTTGCAAACCTTTGGCACACATCATAAATACAAGTTTTGTTAGTGGCAACTTTCCCTTAAATTACAAAAAAACTATTATTACCCCAATTTTTAAATCTGGGGACCCCTATCTAAGCAGCAACTATAGGCCAATTTCCCTTACTTCAAACATTGCAAAAATATTTGAAAAAGTTGTAAAAAAACAAATATTTAAATTTGTGAAAGAAAATAATATATTAAATGCACATCAATATGGTTTAAGAGAAAATTTGAGCACTCAAGATGCTATCGTTGATTTAACATCTAAAATTTATAAATCTTTAGATAGTAAAAAAAAATGTATTGAAACATTTGTTGACTTAAGAAAAGCATTTGACCGTATATCGCACTCTAACCTTATCTCTAAACTAACGAAAATTGGTATAACTGACAATGCTTTAACTTGGATCGAAAATTATCTATTTAATAGAGAGCAATTTGTTAAATTAAAGGGCCTTATGAGCGATTCTCAGACCACGAATTTTGGCATCCCGCAGGGAACTGTACTGGGGCCAATTCTTTTTATCATTTATGTCAACGATATGTTTAAACTTAACATCAAATCTAAACTCATTTCATATGCAGACGACACAGCAATTCTAACTGAGGGTTTAACTTGGAATGAAACCCAGAAAACAGCAGAATTAGACTTAAACATCCTAAAAAAATGGTTCGACTCAAACTTGCTGTCACTTAATACGGAAAAAACCTTTGTAATACCGTTCACCATTAATAAACATGCATTCCCTGAAAATTTAAAGATAAGTATACATTCATACAATTGCAATAGAAACACAAATTTATGTAAACCTGACTGCTCTGTACTCACTGTTAAAACTAATATAAAATACCTCGGTGTAATTATAGATAGCAATTTAAAGTGGAAAATACAAATCAATGCAACAGTAGAAAGATTAAGAAAATTAATGTACATTTTTCTTAGAATACGAAACATTCTAAATTTTAAACTATTAAGAACTATCTATTTCTCACTGATCCAATCTGTATTACAATATGGAATTCTTGGTTGGGGTGGTGCATTCAAAACTTCTCTCATGCCTTTAGAAATCATCCAAAAATTATTAATAAAAATAATTCTAAAAAAACCATATGACTTCCCCACCATAAGATTATTTCAAGAATTTAAAGTCCTTTCACTACACAATATTTATAAAAAAATTACACTTTTACAAATCCACAAAGATTGTTTCAACAATGATAACTCATTATCTATTTCAAACCGCAAAAGACCAAGTATTCTTGGCTCTATAACTATACCGCGTTGTAATACCACTACAGCCCAACATTTTTATAAATATATTGGAGTCAAGTGGTTTAACCAGTTACCCCTTAACTTAAGATTGGAAATTAATTATAAAAAATTCAAAAGTTCTATAAAAACACTAAATCATTAGCATATTACAATAATTCAATTTAATAATACAATAGAATGTCTCTCAACAATTGATTTTGGAAATCCATTTACTTTTATATTCTTTTCTCTTTTCTCTCTTCCTCTTTCTCTTCTTCTTCTTTTTTATAATGTTTTTCTTTTTTTTCTATTCTACTTCATATATCTTGTTTTGAATATGTATTATATATGTATATGTATATGTATATATATATGTACATATATGTATATATATATATATAGAAATATATATATATATATACATAAAAATATATAAAAATATATAAAAATATATATTATAATTCTAAAAAAATATGTTAAATAGTTTTTCACACACGCTGCTCCACCTTTTTTACACGAGCATGCTCTAAAAAAAGGTGAATCACGTTATATAAAAAAATGTATCTGAAAAATGTAATGTCATTATTGTATGTACAAAAAAAATAAAAAAATAAAATAAAAAAATAAAAAAATAAATGATTTATGTGAACTAAACTGTCACGGCTCAGTCATTAGTTTTGCAGATGACACAGTCCTTCTATTCCATGGAAAGTCATGGGAGACTGTATTTGAAAAAGCTGAAAAAGGGATGAATCGGGTAAAACAATGGCTTGATTCAAATTCACTAACACTAAATGATACAAAAACTAATAATATTAAATTCAAAATCCACAACAAACAGACGGATAACCTCAATACAAACCTAAACATAAAAATTCATAAAGACTGTATAAACGTGAACCGAGAAACTCCTTGCAACTGTCCAAAATTGAATGAAATACAAACAATAAAATATCTTGGAATAATAATTGATCAAAATTTAAATTGGAACTCCCAAGTGGAAAATGTGAGCAACAAATTAAAAAAAACTAACCTATTTTTTCAAAACAATAAGAAACATTTTAGATAAAGAACAGCTAATTAAAATCTATTATGCCTTAGCCCAATCTTAACTACAATATGGTCTTATCGGATGGGGAAGCTCATGCGATTCCACTATAAAACCAGTCCTCATAGCACAAAGGGCAATTCTGAAAATTATACTTAGAGTACCCATCAGAACCCCTACAGACTATGTTTTTAAAGCGCTGAATTTAATGTCACTGAAACAATTATATACAAAAGATATTCTAATGTACGCCTTCAAAAATCAGGATAATTTTACACAGACAAACTCGGGCCGATTCACAAGATCTACATTACAACATACATTCTACCAACCTACAGCTAAAACGACTTTTGGACAAAGAAATATGGAATACTTCCTCTGTAAAATTATTTAATTTACTCCCTCTTGCAATGAAAACCACAAAAAAATAACCGCCTTCAAAAGAAGCATAAAAATATGGATTATGGACATGGGAAGGAAGAAAATAGATTCAATTTTGCAACCTAACAAAGAATAATGCTTGTTTTGTACTTTCTTTTAGATCTAACTTAATAATTTTCCTTTGCAATATTCTAACATATATTAGGTATTTACTTATAATTCAAATAATAAAACTTGTACAATGTGTCCTTAGAACGGGGTACCCTAGTAAGGACACATTTTCTCTAAAAAACTGTAAAAAAATAAAAAAAAAAATAAAAAAAAAATATAGTTCACAGTAATCAGTCTTATACATATAATACTGCTTAGATAGTAAATAAAGATATTTTATGTTTTGCTTGCTCTTAATATTATGCACACAGATCTTATATAATAAGAAAATGATATAATAATAATAATAATAATAATGATTTATTGTCTTCATTTCTTAATAACAAATAGAGATAATGATATCCTCACTGGGATCTCCCGTGCTGAGGATTTCATTTACATTTTATAATTCAATTATATATATAATTCAATTATATACTTATAGTTAGATTGGGTTACAAGAAGAAGATGGAGAATTTAGAGAATTATTATAAAATGAGAAATTTGAGGAGTTGTTAGATATAGATTATACTAAATAATCTTGTACATACATGCCGCTAATTTAGAAAATAGAGATATATTATGTTTTGTCTGAAAGGTGATTAAATTGATAGAGTGAATGGGTGTTAAAATTGTAATGTATTCCATGTGTAAGGATCTATTTCGTTATTTGTTTTTTAAAGGAATGGGGTTGACTCAACGTTTTTAAGTTTTCAGGGATAAGGTTAAAGATTTTAGGAGCTAGGAAGAAAAATTGTCTTTGAGCTGACGTGGTGTGTAGTGTAGGTACATTGTAGTGTCTGTTGGTTATTGTTCTGGTGGTGTAGTTGTGTTGTAAGAGAGTTTTGTTTTTGTATTTGAACAGGAAATGTATTATCATAAATTTTAAATGGAGTTGCCGTATGTTATACTCGTTATATTAAATCCTATGTTCCTTTTTATACACCGAGAAGCTATACTTACCCGGTTTGGTTCTCATCCGAGCTTACTGCCTCTCTTCAGCAAAAAAGAGTCAACACAAAAAATTCATACATCTCAAATCCATAAGTGATTATATAGGTAATCTTTAGCGAAACCAGGAAAAAATGTAAAGATCTTTCCAAAAAATGTTCCAAAATGTATATAACCTCTATCGAGGACACTGTCTTTAAATCTAAAAATCTTTGGAAATTTCTTAAAAAAATAAACAATGAAAACACAGACTACCTGCCAATAATGCCAATGAATGGAACCAGTGCAAACAATACACAGGACATTGCAAATCTTTTTTCGGACTTCTTCAAAAATGTATATGATGAAGAAACCCCGGATGACAAAATACCTGAATACAAATTAACAAGAATACACACTTAACAAATTGCCATATCACACAAAAACGCTTCGAACAGAAATTACTTTCCTTAGACACTGACAAATCCGCTGGCCCAGACAACATTCCACCAATATTCCTCTAAAAATGCTCTAATACATTATCTAAACCACTCAAATTATTATTCAACCGTCTCTTGACCCTTGGACACTTTCCAGACTGCTGGAAATCTAGCTTCATAACACCTACCTACAAAAAAGGAAACGACACTAATATAGCCAAAAAATTTTAAAAAATTAAATATCCAACTCATTTACTTTTTAAGGAATGTAATGTAATGAACGTAAAACAGTTATATATTACACAAACGCTTTGTAGATTTTTTAATAATATTAATTTTGCAGAAAGAACACAGCAAATTCATACTACGAGAATTGGCTCTGGTCTGAACTTTATGGCAATTCAAACTAAATCTTCTTTTGGTCAAAGAAATTATTTTTATCAAGCTCCACTCATATTTAATAGCCTTCCAGAACATATAAAGTCATCTAATTCCTTGTACACTTTTAAGAAGGATCTCAAATTATTTGTGTTGGTCGAGGATTGCCAATTGATTTTCTCTACTTTGTCCTTTCTAAATTATTAGCTAAATGAGTATGTTTATAATAATAAGCTAAAATAATATTATTTTTGTTTGAACCGTTTTTGTTCATCTTCCTATTGCCAAATCTACAGCATGTTAAATTATATACTTATTATTCACAACTTAATCCTTAAAAAAAAAAAAAAAAAAACTTTATTTTATTTTATTTTAAATCAGATCTCAAAACTATGGTCACCCTAAAAGTCTACATTAATGTAGTACCTAGCACCATCAGTTTAGTAGGTACCAGTAGGTACCCATAATCTAATCTCAATCTGTAAGAAATACAACAATATTGTTCTTTCAAAATCTGTATAATTTTGTGTTATTTTGTTAACTTGTATAATTATTGTTAACCTCAACACAGGCTTGTCCTAGTGAGGTAACAAATTGTATTGTAAACATTTTTACCTACAGTGTAAAGAAACAATAAATAAATAGCCAATTATCGCCACATTTATATACAGTCAGTACTACGTAAGCTTTTTGTCACTGGTCCTTGATGAAATCTATCCCAAATTAATAAAATTAATTGACCAAAAACAGCACGGTTTTATCAAAGGTAGATCTACCGCAACTAACTTAACAATACTTCAAAACTTCATAATACAATCTTTTGCAGAAAATAAACAAGTCGACTGCATATATACAGACTTTTCGAAGGCATTTGACAAAGTGTCCCATAAGCTACAAATCTAAAAACTATTTGCCTTGGGAATAAGATAACATGCTAAAATGATTTACTAGATATTTATTAAATCGTAAACTGTTCGTCAAAATAAAATCTTGGATGTCTTTGAAGCTTGGAAGCTTTTTGGGCTACTAGTGGCCTACCGCAAGGTAGTCACCTTGGCCCGGTTTTATTCCTCATTTTCATCAATGATATAACCAATTGCTTCAACGATGTCGAGATATTGCTCTTTGCTGATGACATCAAGCTGTACAAGAAAATAACTGATATAAATCATTGCCATATACTTCAGTCAAATATATTAGTAAGTTTAAAGATTGGTGCGTTCAAAATAATTTATTATTTAATGTAGAAAAGTGCAAAATCTTGACATTCTTCAGAAATAAAAATCATGTTTTATTCAAATATTCCATCAATAACACAGCTTTAGAAAGAGTCACGGAAATGATCGTGATCTAAAAGAGATCTTGGAATTATTTTGTATGAAAAACTAAGTTTCGCCAATCATATCCACCAAATTGTAAACAAAGGTATGAAAACACTAGGCTTCATATGAAGAACAACCAAAAACTTTAATTCCATACAAGCCATTAAATTATTATATGTATCTCTAGTTAGAAGCCTAATGGAATATAACTCGGTAGTTTGGTCTCCATCTTACAAAATTCACATTTATAACATTGAGCGAACACAAAAATAAATTAAATATCCCATTAGAAGACTTAAAATATAATTTATTATTAAATATTCTAAAAATACCCACACTAGAAGACAGACGTAAAATAAACGACTTAACATTTTTATTCAAAATACTTAACTCTAAATTCGACTGTTGGGAACTCCTACAATTCATAAACTTACGAATACCGACAGTAACTACACAACAAAATACACTATTCTTCTGTAGCATTCATAAGCGGAACTACATTGCTCACTCTCCGATACAACGATTTCACACTATGGGAAATCAGTACTTAGGTGATGTTGACATATTTAACACAAAATTGGCGAATTTTGTTGATCTTGTAAAAAACTTATTCCAAAACTATTCCTAAACATATCTGTATTTTTGTAAACCTATGAAATCGCCGTATTTTTGTTTTTTTTGACTTGTGTGCTTTTTTTAATCTAATTGTATTTTTATTATTTCTTTATCTGCTTAAAAATCATCTGTCATGAATTAATTGTACTATAAAACATGTAAAAGCCCTTTTTTGCATGAGCTCCACACAGGAGGCCCTGAGGAAAATAATTTCCCTCGGGGCCTATGTCATCTTTGAAGATGCTGTGTGAAGGGTTTTTTTTTAAGAAAGGAAGGAGAGGAGAGTTATGGGAAGGAAAAGGGTTTAAGGGGTGGGTAGGAATCTGGGGTTCAGTGTGTCCTGGTCATCCACCTCCAAGACCTAGACAAACCTCACCCCATGAACCCGGGAACCCCTGCCAAATCACCGAACGTAGCGAACCCTCTGGGTTTTAAATAAATAAATAAAACGTCTTTCTTGACGAAAATTGGTCCGTTTGTGTATTTATTTGCGCACTTATAAACTAATACATTTCAGATTTTTTTACATTTTTAATTTGCTTAGACATTATTGAAAAATGATGAATACTTATGATCAATTGAATGAATAATGAATAGTTACAAAAAGTATATAATTTTAATAGTTTTATCATCACGCCTTTCAGCATTTTTGGATGTAGGTACAAAGTATAAATTAAAGCAAATTTGGTATGAAATAAAAACGATATTGACTTATAATTTTAAAAAGCTGGTACGGAGAATAATTAATCTTTCTCATTGGAACCGCCCTGAACGATCGTAAGAACATCTTTAGACGAAATGTGGATTTTCGGCCGCTGGCTGGTTAAACGCTCTTAAAGAAGATTTATAAATTATTTCGAGATCTTCAGTTGCCTCCATAACTTCTAGGGGCAAGTGAAAATTTCTTTAGTGCCGTTGTGATTTGAAACTCGATGAAACCGAAACGAGCGACAGCGAAAAGACACAAATATTTGTTGTTTATTGAATAACCAACACCTCTGCCACAGGTCACCCCAAGTGTTTTTGTCAACAAACTGCATTCTTACGGACTTCCCGCATTCTTGTGTACTTGGATTGCCGACTTCCTGAGGGAGAGGTCGATTCAGACGGTAGTCGATGGTTTCACCTCTTCCTCACACTCGATTAATGCTGGCGTCCCGCAGGGATCGGTTCTGTCTCCGACTTTGTTTTTGTTGCACATCAACGACCTTTTGTCATGTTCACCAATTCACTGTTATGCGGATGACAGTACAGTTCATGATAGCTTTTTGTTTGACAAGCCCCGAAAGGGCTCACAAACTCCAACAGCTCGTAGGGCTTTGAAGCAAAGAATGGACGGTTACCTCGAGAGTGTTTTCTCTTGGGGTAAAAATAATCTCGTTGAATTTAATGTTTCAAAGACCCAATCTTGTCTGATTACGTCTAAAAGGGATCGAAATGAAAATCTAGTCTCTTTCAACGGAAGCAATCTTCCGAACAGGCCCTCCATTGATATGCTTGGTGTAACCCTAAGTGACCAGCTCAGGTATGGGGGCTCCAACGAAGCCAGAGTAAAGTTAGCCTCCCAGAAACTGGGCGTACTGTATAGGGTCCGCAGATTCTTTAATAGTGCACAACTGCTAACCCTGTACAAATCGCAAGTGCGCCCCACGGTTGAATTTGGCAGCCACCTCTGGTCTGGAGTTCCAAAATACCTGAAAAATACCCTCGACTCTGTGCAGAAACGGGCGGTCCGTTTGATAGATTCTCCCATCTTAACAGACGGATTGCAATCTTTAGAGCACAGGCGTCGGGTGGGAATGCTATCCTTGTTCTACCGGTATGTATAATATGTGTATATTATGACAGAAAAACTTAACATACAAAAAATACATATCAATCCGCGTTATATTATCGAATTCGGCATATTTCTTGCATTTTTTCTAAACCCTTGCAATCTTTGACAACTTTTGGTGTATTTCCCGCTCTTTGGTCATTAGTATGGAGACAGCCTCCGTGTTCGGTGGGTAAGGCTCTAATCCGAAGATTGCGGGATCGAAGCCCGGCGTGCACAAATTTGATTAATTTGTGTTATTTCACGATTAATTCATTTAAATAATATATAGTAGGTATATTTGCGGCACGTTCCAGAGTGGAAGATACTCTCAGTATCGCCCTGGTGTAAGACCACCATTCAGAATTAAAACGTTGGTTGAAATAGGTTTAGCCGTGTTTGGTGTCCTGAAGATCTGAATTGCCAGTTGCTTCCCCACCTTCCTCTGCCCCATCTCTTTCCCCTCCCCACTACCTTCAGCCTCACAACATACCCCTATTAAGGTATTCCATAGCCTCACTGACTCCAGACGAAAGCAGCTGGGACTCTTGTGAGGTATTCTCATAAAAAAAGTAATCTCATTTGGTTTACTGAAAAATAAGCATGTAGGCATATTATTTAAAAAAAATGGTCATGGGAATTATTAAATGCATCGCGTACAATGCTAAACGTTATAAGTTGGCGAAAAGGGAGGGCCATGTCATATTTGACATAACGATAGTACACAGGTGTAATAGCCAGATTAAAATATTAAAAATAACCTTCAGCCTTCAGGGGGCGGTAGAAGACCAAGAGAAAATTGGGGGGCGTTTCAGACTTTCAGGGGGGCGGTAGGAGACCCAGAGAAACCCATACCACCCCATCCTATCTTGCCCCATCCCATCCCATTAGGGCACATCTATGAATTCCGTCACACCTTAAAATATTTTCCCTATCCTTTCGTTTTTTTATTACGTGAGCTCCACACAGGAGGCCCTGAGAAAAATAATATCCCTCAGGGCCGTGTCATCTTTGGGGATGCTGTGTGGAGGGTTATTTAATGGAAAGGAAGGAAAGGAAATTCTGGGAAGAAAGGGGGTATGAGTAACCATGTCATGGTGTCCCATTATGCCCCATCCGTTTGGATTCACGAGTTAGGGGGCGCTAGAAATAAAAATATTCTAAAAGTGGGTGGAGGGCAAAAAAAGGTTGAGAATCTATGACTTAGATCCTATGCTTTATTTTAAAGTAAGCTGTTGGTATCCCAAATAAAATAAATTTATAGCGTAGTTCATGTTTACGCCACCGCAAACTTATATGTGTAGCACTGTACTTTATTAGATGAAGTATAATTAAGAATGATTAAATTCAATCACAGCATCAAACCTTGAGTACAATGATAGGGGCGAGCGAAACGAACTAATATTTTCGATTGACGATTTATTAATTTATAAAGTCCGGGTTTATTATTCGGTACTTGAACGTACTGCTATGTATCCACGCCCGTTCATGTTCGATGGTTTTACGTTCATTCGGGACATTCGGGTTTCGGGTGTGGACATGTACTGTTTCGTGTGTACTGTTTCGCTCGAAGATTTTTTTCGTTTCGCATCGAGCCAACGGCCCGATGCAAAAAAGATTTTGTTAACAGAAATTCGGTCGAGCATGTCTCAAAGTGTAGACAACGCATAGAAACATGTAAGTCGGCGTCTTGATTTCTATGCGCCTGTTGTTGTCCTTGTCATTGGAGAACAATAAAAATATATATTCGGAGTTATCCACGCGATTTTATTGAAAATTTTATTAAATTATATCGTGAAGAAGAATGCTTACGAAATGATATCGAATAAAATAAGCATCAACCGAAACGGTACACACGTTGAAACATATTCTAATGGGCGAAAAACCATCGAACACGAAGGTTTAGGTATATAGCACATTATGCTATCATGTTATACGCTTTTGTTAACTTATTATTTTCCAGTCTTTCACTGGGATCAAAAAATTGATATAAATTTATCAGCAGCTATTGTTATTTAGAATAAAAATTGGTGAAAAATGAATCACGCACTAGATATTATTACAATTATATATAAAATACCACAAAAGTAATTTTGACCAAATAAACAAATTTAATTTATCGCTAACAGATTAGGGAACGTACCCATACTACGTGACCTGTTCAGGGGGGGGGGTCATCAAAATACCACGCATGGTCTCAACGGGGGAGGGGGCTTAGGTTTTTATTACGTAGTCAATCTAGAAATCTCGCGTTTTTTTTCGAGCTACGAGGGGAGGTTTTTAAGTTCGCGGAATGGGAAGGTAAGTGATTAATGGGGGTACCGCTGAATTAGGTACTAATTGAACAACTCATTTTTAGGATAAACACCGGGTTTTATCGTAATTAGGTCATTAGTTTTTGATTTATCGTCGACCAAACACTTCAATCGGGAAGAAATTGTGTAATGTGGAGAAAATTGAGTTCCGCGCTGTTATAAAGTTCCTTTAAGTTAATTTAAAGATCGGAAAAATGTATTAGGGTAGTAGGTGAATATGTTGAAAAGGAAAAATAATTTTGGTTTTTATTTCCACTCCTTACTCAATCCGCAAACTTAAAAACCCACCCTCGTACATTCAAATAAGTGAAAAAGTTCAGGGAACGTGTTTGTTGAAGATGATTGAGATGAAAAATGTTTATAAAAATAACAAAACTTTCGTTTCCATAAATTACGTTCCAGTTTCAATATATTTTGACATAAGTTTTATCTTGATAATATTTTTTCCACTTGTAATGCATGCACTCTTGCTGTCACGCAGCAAGCGCCGTATTAATAAAGATAAATATAAGCCAAGTAATGCATTTTTTATTTTTTGTTAGCAAAAAATGATTCGAAACCATATTTATGAAATACTACGTGAAAATTGCAAAAAGTGTGTCACGTAGTATGGGTACGTTCCCTTAGTTAGAAAAGCGTGCAAAAACGATGACCGCTCAACTAAGAATGAAATCAACTCAGAACCTGCTTTGAAAACTCATAAGTGATGAAAAAAATGTTAAAAATTGGTTAAATTAAGTAACGGTTGTGGGCTATTTAAAAAAAATCATAGATTTTAATGACTTTTTAAAGAGGTGTTGAGTTAATTCTGAGTTAGCATGAATCCGCAAAAACACAAAAAACTCCCACAGTATTATTACAGAATCATCAAAATTTCAAAATATGAGTAGGTATCTACCTAATAAAATTTTCATCTTGTGTCTCACGACTATAAATAAATCAAACCACACACCTCACGGCCGAACCTTCATTGAGTGCGTAGGTACCTGATTGTAGTTACAAAATACCTGGCGTGTTATTTCTCAGGTTGGTACATCTCAAATACAATCAAGAACTTCACTCAACTTCACTGTTGTCAGCTGTCAAAATAGCATGAAAATATTGAATCGATATGGGTCACTCGCAACATGACATAAATATTTTGTTTTTGCTAATAAAGTAAATAAGTATTCACTTATCAGTAAAGTGCAACGTTTATTCTCAATATGGTTCTTTGAATTGTTAACATGGAAATAGTTGATTGGTAAGTGATTTCTAATTTTAGGACATCGAAATCTATTTCCATTTTTATAATATTGTAAAACGTCTGGATTCATGAATATATTAATGTATTTTAATGGCAACTTACGACCGGAATTCTCGGTGACGCACCACTGCCGCAATGTTGACAATAAATATCAATCATAGTAAATAATTCTAGGGAATACATTATAATGACCGAGAAAGATTTTAGATTTGTCTTATCACTTCTTTCATTCATTCTTGTTCGAAAGTTTGCCATGAAACGTTTGCCGCGTCTGTATGCCAAGTGCCTACATTGTAAGTCATTAAGGATATTATTAGAACACTTGAGTTATATTTCCCATACTAAACCACTGGCAGACCACATTGATATCAACTCTTTTATGTACTGCCATGTTCTACACATATTAGTGTTTTGCTGTGTAAGGTTAATTTAGGAAATCATGAGTCTCGGTCAATTCCCACCCTTTTGCTAGATTCCAGTTGTGTGCTTACCGCTTTACTTTTGGTTTAAAATCTTTATTTCTTTCTCTTGTGTGTTTTAATAGATTTGAACTGAAATCTTAAATACACAGTCAAATAATTATGAAACAATTCATCGAAAACAGTTCAGTGTTTCCTTACTGTGATCTGTGTTTACTAATGAAGTCAATTATTGTGATTATAAGTGTACTTTCAAGTGCTTCAATTTATTTTGGCATGAACTATCGAAATACTAAACAAATATTGGTAAGTCAGCAGAAACTGCCAATAAATATATGCGTGTATACTTTTATTCTGTCACCACGTTTGTGTCAGGGCCGGCCAACGTGCGACCCGCGATCATTAAAGTTCCTACAACTACATGAAAAAATGCATAGATTCGGCTGGTTTATCTTTCCTGCGCATAATAATGCCCGCCGAGAAGTTGCAGTTCGCTTGCAATGACGACGCGATGTACTGCTATACAACTATTCAAAATTCCTACAGGACGACTGTCACAATATTACAGTACTATATGTATAAGTTGGCAATGGCGTAAACATGAACTAATGCTATATCTTTATATTTTGTACTGGCAACCATACTTTCTATCGTTATGTCATAAACGACAGCGCCCTCCCTTTTCATCAACTTATACGTGTAGCATTGTACATCAGTGTGCATCATCTATGGGCCCCGTAGAAATGGTCGATATTCGGAATAGGTTATCACTGCGGTTCCAGCTTCCAGTTCCAGTTTCAAAGAGGCAAACACTGGTTCTCAGTGGAAAAAAACTAATCTCTTGTTCCAACTGTAACTATGCGTGATCACAAAAGTGTAATTTAAATTTTTACAAACTAACTGACCGTTGAAAAAAAACCAGTCTGTTCAAATTGTAACTATGCATGTACACAAAAGTCCAATTTAAATAGTCACATTGTGACTCACAGTGGAGAAAACCATTCTCTTTCCGTAGCTATTTGTTTTTAGAAAAGTCCAGTTTAAGATACACATACTGACTCACAATGGAGAAAAATCATTCTCTTGATCCAACTGTAACTATTCATGTTCACAGAAGTCTAATTTAAATAGTTACACACTGAGTCACAGTGTAGAAAGCCATTCTTGTGTCCTGACTATAGCTATTCGTATTTAGAAAATACCAGTCTAAGAGGCAAATACCGATTCTCTGTGGAGAAAAACCATTCTCTTGTTCAAACTGTAACCATGCATGTTCCCAAAAGTCTAATTTAAATACTCACATAATTGAGAAAAACCATTCTCTTGTCCGTTATATTCGATTTGTGAGTAACAGAAAATCAAAATTTATTCCCCAGTTGTGACTAACTACAGGTATGAACAAAAAATCAGTAACCTCTACAGCCCTTAAAAAATTTTAGGTCGTCGATGCAGCCCGTGGTGTAATTTGTGTTGGCTAGGCCTGGTTTGTGTGGTTAACCGTAGCATATTCCATTATTATAATAATATGGTTAGGATGTTGATACATCCTGTCAACAAATCTTTCAACATAATACGTATCTACATAATCATAAAAGTATTTCACAGAAACTTTGTAGATATATTTATCAGAACTAACGAAATTATTTTACTTCTTTAAATTTTGCAAATTCACTTTGTGGCACCATTTTATTAATGCAATAATTAAAAACACTTTGTTTTTACCACAATAAACTTTATTAAAATTATTTTATTTTATTTTTATAACATAGAATAGGTATTGTATCCTTATTCCGAGTGTATTTTATTTCAGATGCCAAGATGATGTTCTTAAGAATCAATCTTAAGCATACGTTGGGTATTATATTATTTTTTGGTGTAAGTTTTATAATTATTCTGTGGAAACAATGTGGTCATATTTCAATAGCTTCTCTAAAACCTGGTAAATATAAATTTTGTTTATACATTATTCTGATATTAAGTACAGTCCATTCCGCTTAGTTGGTATATCGGTTTGTTGGGACAGCCGGTTATTTGGGACAAAACCCAAGGAACAGAAACCAAATAAAGAAACTAATACTGATTGACTTTGGTTATCTGGGATAACATTCCATTTAATTGTGACAAATCTGGGTCTTTTCCTTCTGAAGTCGATACAAGAAGTGTCGTTTACTGAGACAGACTCGGTATAAAACTAATTTTTGTAAAAAAGTGGACAACTCCGTAATGTGTGTAGAAGAACTTAGATGACTTAATACATTGTATACCTATAAAAAAATTTCAATAAATTTTTTTTTAATTTCCTAGGTGTCTTAAACTTAGTTTACTCGGGAAAAATGTTTGGGCCCGATGTGTCCCAATTAAGCGGAATCGACTGTATTATATCGACGCTCCCGAAGAACAATGTCTGATGTGCGATTTTGTAGTTTTGTAGTAGAGCTGTTTAAAATTTTGTTTCTGCATTTTTACTGTTTTGGAGATCAAGAATTATAGCATGTAAGAAAAATATGTGTATTTCATCCAAAATTCCGACACTTTCAACTCAACAAAAAAAATAAGCTAACAGTGATTTTCAATTTTTAGCAGATCCAATATTGTTCATTGTTCTTCGAGACTTTCGATGTGATCAATGTGCGTTAGTAATATTATAAGTTTAATTATGTCTCTTAAGTATTATTTAATTTAACTATTACTACAGGACCACCATTAGATACGAGACCTAATACAGGAGAAGAAATTGATTGCCACATTAATGGGGAATATTCTGTCTCTTGCCGGAAAGAAGGAGATGAAGTTTATATTCCTTTTTCTTTCTTACATAAGTATTTTGAAGTAAGTACATAATTTTAATAAAATATTTTTGAAAACATAATTGTTAAGTCTTGGATATATATTATTTTTATTTTTTTTTTATTGAAAGAATAGATAATACATAATATAATCAACAAACAAGTCCTGTAAGCCAATTGAATTGGCTTGCCAACAGGTGCTTATATTTTAGTTTCATATACATATTTGAAATTTACATCTTATAACTACAGATTCAACATTTTTTTATAGATATCAATATAAATATTTTTTCCCATAGCCAATTTTTCACCATATATTTAAACTTATTCATAGAATTACATTGCTTTATAGTGTCAGGTAATAAATTAAATATCTTCGGTATGATGTATTCAAACGTTCTCTGTCCGTACTTATTGTTAAATTTCGAAACTATTAACCCGTCATTGCGCGTGAATCTAGTGCTGTATTTATGTTCTAATTTCTCTTTATGCTGCGGGGTAAATATATGGTGAATTATAATTTTGTGCCATAGTATTGCCTTAACAGGTAAAATTTTGGCACTCTGAAACAGCAACGTTGTATTATGTCTCTGTTTGAAAATATTAGGGATGACTAATAATTTTACAATTGCGTTTTGTACAACTTGGACTTGTTTCAGATTCAGATGTTATAGTAGTATTTCCCCATATTGTTAATCCATGTCTTATAATAGATTCTGCCAGTGACATATAAATTATTTTAAGTGTTTCAATTGATAGAAAAAAAATTTATGTGCACATTCTGCCAGCAATTGATCTGAGTCTTTTACAGGTTTTTTTAATATGTTTGTCCCATTTAAAAAAACAATGTACTGTAACACCAAGATACACGTATTCCGTAACTAATTCTAAGCTTTCACATTTACAATTAGTTGGAATATTTTTATGGATGCAATTAAAATTATGAGAAATAATATTAGGATTAAATTTAAATTTGGCATTAGGTGATCTAATATGCATTACTTTGTTTTTTTTTTTTTTAACATTTATTAATAGTCCTGCATCATGTGACCATTTACAAAGTTGATTAAAGTCAATTTGCATGAGTTCAATTGCAATTTTTAGATCTTTATGTGATATGACTAATGCCGTATCATCTGCGAATACAAAATGTTTAACAAAAGAGAAAAAAAAAATTCATTATAGTAATAAAAATTAATTAAAATGTATTTTAACATTACAGGTTTACGGCAAGCTAGCCTCCGATGATGGAATTGATAGATTCGAATGGTCTCATAGCTATAGTAAAGTTTACCACCCCAAAGTAAAGTACGACCCTCGCGGAGTATTTGGAACTTTTGAGAACTACAATGTGGAAGTTCGGGACAGGGTAAAGTGCATCAGCGCTATCGACGGAGTCCCGGTCTCGATACAGTGGGAGCCTCAAGGATACTATTACCCAACACAAATAGCACAATTTGGACTAGCACATTATAGCAAAAATTTGACTGAACCTGAACCTAGAAGAAAGGTCATTGATGATGGTGAATCCGTTGCAGCCGCTTGGACGGAATCCAAAGGATCTGTTATAACTCGAATCAAGGATTCCTCAAAACATTCGGAAGTTTTACAATTCTCGACTGTCGAGCAGGCCTCGAACCACGTTTTTATCAAATTAAATCACGTTTTAGATTTTATTTTGAGTTTTGATGTGCAGCTGCAATATAATTCTAGTATTATTATTGGCCTCAAAAACCAAGAAAAGAATGAAGCTTACTATTTACATTACATTCCGAGCGATGTCATGATATCTGCCCAGGTATTACATTAGTCAATACTTCATTATTTATACAGATGATTCATTATTTGTCATTTTTATATGAATAATGAATGATAAATGTTTATCATTGCAGGATGAAAATATCTATCATGGAATTGGAAAAGTAAATGTTTGGAAACATTTGACAAGAGATTTGATAATCGATCTTCAAAAGGGTCTTGCTTATCAAGACAAACCGAAGCGGAAGCTTTCTAGAAATAAATTTAAGGTAAAAAAGTGCAAACAAATATTTTATTTTTTTACATACCTTATTCAAATTCACATATCACCGAAGGGGGCCACTAAAGTTCCCCATGTCTCGGAACCGTGGTGTCTCTTAATACTCTTTTTGCCCCTTTCTGCAACACTCTGATAATAGTTACAATTTTTTTATACATACCCTTTTAACCGGACATCGCCCAGCAGTCAATTGTGAATTAAAGCACTACGGTAAAAGAGATAGTATAAGGGTAACTTAAATATTATTTTAGCCGGTAATTTCATCAGAATTGGATAGATATTATCGCGATTTATTTTTGGGGTATTATTCCGTGTTGCGCTACCTCCTTTAGCCAATGTTTCGGACAGCATTAGGTCAGATGTGTAATCGATAGTGATGAAGTTGAGCCTTTGTATGTAGTGTTGCCAGCTTCTAAGAACTGGAATTACAATATAATTTTAAAATTGTTCTCTGCATTTAGTTTTGGTGTAGCTGTCAATTACCGGATACCATGAACTATTAAGCTTAGCCCTGTCGTCTTTATTAATATTAATGGGATTTTTGTGAATTTCAATTGCGATATGACATAGAACTCTTGTTTGGGGGATGTGTATAACCCCCCTCCCATGCGAGAAGGTTAATGAGGGGCATTACTTGTTAGTTGATTCTAATAATGTAAGTATTTCCAGGTAACAGGTATTATGCTGAGTGGTCGTGGGATGATTGACAATATAACCCTTGCGTCCAGTGAGCACATGGCACATTTTTATGCAGCGGCTAATTGGTTTGTGAAAAATCAAGATCCAGAAACCGGAGGATGGCCCATTCCTGTACGGAGGAGGCTTGCTTCAGGATTTGCAGAACTTAAACCTGGCTGGTTCGTGAAAGCAAATGTATTCAGTAGAAAAAACGCAGTACGTTAATCAAAAGCCAGAAATTTTAATGATCTATCTATAACCTCGATTTGACCTAAACTAGTCCCAGTGAGAGCTGTAAGAGTCATCGACGTTCGTCCTCTTCCTACTCACGCATCTTGTTTGAAACTGAAATAGACAGAAGATACCAGAACGATCTCTCGCTGGGATGAGTATAATTTTTCTTAATCCTACTACATCCATTCATTCTTTCTCAACGGTTTTACTCGATATTGAGTAGGAATCATTGGCAAAACTCATAGCGCTTGCTTCGAGCCTAAGCCATCGAGCCGGGTTCTAGAGTGTGTGTGTTACATTGTGTAAGTTGGTAGTGGCAGCACGCAGAGTCGCAAGCAATGCGAGACTCGCTAAACAAACCTACTGTTTCTTCCATGTTGTTGAGATGCTGAAGCTCAAACTGGCATACACTAATAAATAATAAAGCCAATCTTCTCGAGTAAAACCATATATGTGGCCTTGAGCCATTGTTCTTACTCGTCGGTTTTACTTGATTGAGTAAGAATGAATGTGCATATAAGTTTTATATTCTACAATTGAGCAGATGGGTGCATTTAACGCGTGAAATCTGTTTGCGCCCATTGCTTTTTTGTTATCTCCAATCCCTTCTTTATCTGCAATTTAAAAAAAAATTATTGATAAAATAATATAATTATTTTCAAACATTATATGATAATGTGGCCCTCACTGGGTGCTGTGTCCGTGCTGATGCCCCCATTTATGTAAACTTTACTTCTGTTGGTTTTACACAGACGAAGCTACATGCAAAAGTTTGAACACAAGTTACAATAAGTGAATACTCCAGCTCATTCCTCCAGCTCCTCAATTAGAACACCACAAAATTGATCAACTGCTCAGAGCCAGTGGATCTATGATATCCACATTTAAGGATTGTTGTAAGTCAGAAGTGGGAATGTTGGCAAGTGCTTGGCTGTTCAGATCTGGTCACTAAACATGAGTACTGTTTCTATTCTGAACAGTAGTTTCTCTTCAGGGTGATACTGAGAATATCTCATACTATGGAACGTGATGCAAATACAATAGTGTCATAATTATTCTAATCTAAATATTTAAAATGTTGAATGGTATAAATTTCCTAGTATTGAAAACTCTACAATATGTATTCTGCTTTCATTAATATCATCAATTGACTCTTTTTAACGTTCCTAAATAGGTTTTTGCTCTCAATGTGTTAGGTACTCAGCCATGGGCCAAGGTCATGCCATATCGTTGCTGGCGAGGGCTGCGCACAGATCGGGCAACACCAAATTCCTCCACGCCGCCCTCCAAGCACTCAGGCCCTTCCGTCTCCCGGCGTGGCAGGGAGGGGTGCTCACTACATTCCTCGGGAAATACGTTTGGTAAGCTTCCACATCTTATTATTTTATTCAATTCTTCCCTTATCTAAAATAATACATAGTTTAACAATCAAGAAGTAATGCCAGGGGGAAATTTCTTCCAACCAACAAATTTATGGTGAGAATCCACAAATTTACGGTGAGAGTCAACAAATTTATGGTGAGAATCAACAAATTTATCGTGAGAGTCAACAAATTTATGGTGAGAATCAATAAATTTATGGTCAGCATCATCAGGTTTAAGTTTCAGATTTTGTTCTGAAATTATTATCCTTCAAGCATAATATTTTTTTTTTATTAATTCCTATGGCCAACAGAAACTATTTATTGAAACAAAACTGCGCTATACTAATGTTATGTTATTATTATTATTAATAATTTATTATGTGTGGTATTCGAAGAAGTGATCCAATTTGCAAAGGTCAAATCCTATCTGAAATGCAAATATTTTGCATTTTTTGCTCCAATTTGTTTGTGAGGTCATTAACTAAAATATGTTGTCATAACTAAATGTTGTTGATTTGATTGAAGTTTTGCAATACATTTTGCTATCTGAGACTTTATCAAAGGTAGAAATATTGTACAAATGATAATGATGTGAGTATCTATACAATATATATTTTTAATTTGCAATTTAAGTCTTATCGCATCTACTTTGTAAATGGCTTTTTCTTTGATTTTTTTCTTACAATTAGATCGTCTTAAACCGTACGTAACTAAGTAAAAAGTCATAAATTTGAGAAAACAGTGGTTTTGCATATGGTTTTATTTTGTAAATACTGCATATTCCATTACTGTGGAACTAATTTGTGACATTCATTTTAGATAAAGGTTTAGGTTGTAATACTTTTACTTTAAAAACTCAGGGTTGTGGGTTCGAGCCCCACGTTGGGTGCCAATGTAATACTTTACAAATATACGCCCCACGTTGGGCGCCAATGTAATGCTTTACAAATAAATGTAATGCTTTAAAAATATACACCACACTTGGGCATCAATGTAAAGCTTATAAATGAGTACAACACTTAATAAGACTTATAGTTATAAATAAAAGAGTTGTGGCAACAATTAAATATGTAATAAAATCAGAACATGTGACTCTAACAAAATAATAATATTCTAAGAATATTTCCAATTAGGAATTCAAATTTCAATTTGAATTGATACGTAGCAACCAACTTAATTATTGAGTGCTTACTTCATCAAGTGATTACTTGTGCATTATAATTTCAAACTGTTACATTGTTGAGCTTTGAACATATATTTAATACTCCAGCACTTTTCAGAAACCAATTAAAATTATTTTTAAAAGTTAGATACTCACTTAGTTTAGAGTGGGTGCAGAACTAATTTAAGAGTACTTATCTCTGATTGGTTCACAGTGTTGAAAAACTCTCTTGATTGGTCAAGCAACATGGTTCTCTCTGGCAGAACTTATTCATTTCAGAGATTATTTCTATTTTTATGTTACCTACTTCAGAAGAATTATTCTTCAGGCTGCTATTTCTATTTATCTTTTGTATAATATTAATGTAAGTACTTGCATACTGCTTACTAACCCCGTATGCATGGACATTGGAGGGTCTAGAGTCGTTCAAATAAATGTAGGTTTGTTCAATAAAAAAGTAGAGTCTTGACGTGTGCGGTGAAGGAGGAAACCATATGTTTCCCTATAACGCCGTTGGGAAAGTGGTGGGGTCCCCTCCAATGGCAGAGCTAGATTATGGTTTGGAGCCCTCATTTCAAGTTCTAACTCAGAAACTGCTAAAAGTGAGTTAGTAATATGCTTTAAGACGATCTAATTTGGATGTTCATTTTTTAAGTCAGCCTATTTCATTCACTGAGGGTCTTTAATAGTTAGAATATTTTCTAAAATAACATTTTGATCAAAACAAACTCACTTTTTTCAGGTTTAATTTATTTGATTTATGTACATGGTTTTATTTTACCCGCCTCACTAGAAAAAGTCTGTTCCGAGGCGGGTTTCACCTTTGCACATCTCTTATCCGGTTATATGCTGCTCATACTTCCTGGACTTCTAAAACTTAAAGCTAACGCCCCAGGTCTCGGGCCTATTTTGTCAGAGGCTCGAAATATTTCGGCTCTGCAAATAAATAGAATATTTCTGAACGAATCCGAAAACTAAAAACTGTTTTTGATAGGTGATGAAATACACCTTCAAATTTTATAATTCATAATAAACACATGATTTTTAAAATGTTAAAATTTTGAATGCAAAGATAAGAAAGTTTTAAAAATGGCTCACCTTACATTTTTTCTATCTAAAGTAACTGATAACTTAAAAATTAAAACACACATATATTATTACACAAATGTGTTATAAACATTATCGTCTCTTTACTTTTTTGTTGTTTAATGTGAAAATATATTTTTTTTTAAATTCCACAGTTTCATAATTTTTTTTTCAAATTGCAGTGTAAACTTTGCTTTTGTAAAGATATTTTTTCATTTAAATTATTTTGTGCTTATTTTTTAGATTTGAAAATAAAACGTGGTGTTTTCTCTATCCAGCTCTTTTTGGATAATATTTCTAACCATGATAGTAAGGGAGACACAACCATTTATTGTATAACCAACACCCCTGCCATAGGTCAACCCACGTGGTTCGCTAAGTTTGGTGACTTAGCAGGAGTTATGGGGTGAGGTTTGTCTAGGTCTTGCTATGCATTTACTCTCCTACTGCATGGCGGGTCAGATCGAGAGAGTTTGGTTGAGGGAGAAGTAACCTTAATGTCTCCAGCCGGACTCTCTCGACCCATCACCTTGCATTGCAGTGGAAGGGATGAATTCATACGTCCATCACTCCTAGACACATCGATCTCCAGATTCCTACCCACCCCTCACACATTTTTCCTTCCCAGAACTTCCTCTCCTTCCTTTCCCTTAAAACCCTCCACACAGCATCCCCAAAGATAACATAGGCTAATAATTCAACATAATTAATTATGTGACTGTCGCGAAGACATCCGCACTCAACTCGATCTCGATGACCCTGACCGGAAACCAGAAATTATTCAGGGCCCGGTGTTTTTTTACAAAAATGGGTACTTTGGAAATTATTCAATTATTATTATTATTATGATCACTGTCGCCCATTGTATTTCAGTATTTCACCACATTATAGCCAACCTTTTCAAAAAAGCAGCTAAAAATTAACTAATATATTCAAAATAGTACTTGGCTAACACCTGCGTGACAACGAAGTGAGTTATTCAAATAAATTTTGTATTTATGGAATATTTTTTCATAACTTTCTTGCAATAAAATTGTGGCTTTTTTAAACTTTTTACCTAGAAAAAGATATAAAAAGTGTTTGTTTAGTTTGCACACTGATAACATCATTATTTACAAATGCATTAGGCATACGTATTGACAGATTAAAAACAATCTGGTATTGTTTTTAATGCACAATGTTTAAGTGCACACTGACAAGCTGTGTAAATATGTAGCCATTATATTTCTGGGACTGCTGACGGTTTTAAGAGTCAAACTTTATTAAAAAAATTTATGAAAAATATGTAATAAGTATGTTAGTTTATTTCTGTACTTTTGGGTACGTACGATTGAGGAGCATTTTCGAGAACGAGAAATATCTACAATTCCTTTCAAGGGACAGTTTTAAGTGAATAATCACTTGTGGTTAATGTTTTATGATTATCTCTAAATGCACATTTAATTTAACTGTTAGAATTTAAAAATAATAAGAAATGTTATGTAATGTAAAGATTTTAAGGTAATATAAATTTTGTGTAGGTAGAACCTATACCTTTTGTCATCCGACCGCTGTCTTCTCAGAGCACGTAGAACTCCATCGCAGGATAGTGGAGATAAGGATTTAGAGGTCATGCATATAAAAGACGCTTATTTTACTAGTGAAAATTAATGTTATCTTTATTGCAGTTTGCAAGGGAAAATTGAACAAAGGAAAAGTAAATAAAACATAAATACCTTGAGCAATTATTAACTGATGTAGAAAGAGAGAGTCAACCAATTACGATTAATTTTAATACCGCACACGTCCCGTCGCCGTGACAGTCGTGACATTCCTCCAAAAGACGACAGCAATCCCCAAGACACCGTCCAGCACGTCATCCAACGGCGTGTAGAAAATCTCGCCGGCCAAAGCAGAGCAAAGCCGCTTCATTCAAAGGGATTCCACCCAACAACCAGGCACAGCAGATATACACCCATCAGGCGGTGTAGAAAATCTCGCCGGCCAAAGCAGAGCCAAGCCGCTTCATTCAAAGGGATTCCACCCAACAACCAGGCACAGCAGATATACACCCATCAGGCGGTGTGTAGAAAATCTCGCCGGCCAAAGCAGAGCAAAGCCGCTTCAATACATCCCCCGTTGATTACAGATTAAAATTCACTTCCGCGCACGCGGTTCAAGCAATCACTCGGCATCCGGCGAGAAATTAAATAAAATAAACAGGCTTCTATGCCATTTGAGTCGTCACACGCTCACAGAAAGAAAAAATAGACTCATTCTAGGCTACATCGCACTAGAATTTTTGATAACAAAAAACTCTCCTCCAAAATCTCCTCTCGCCTCGAAAAATTACGTGATATCCTCCGCCATCTTTCCTCGAATGACGTTTCCGGTCCCCTTGCAGTTTGGCCAACCAACAAAGTTAAAAAAAAAAGAAAAAATAAAATAAAGCATAGACAATAAACAGTACCTATTTTGAGCAGTACCTGCTCACGAAATAGATATGTTACAGTTATAGTGTAAACCTGACTTCAAAGGTTTTTGATCCTGTAGTAGCTGAAATCAAAATGTTCAGATCGAAAAAAAAAACATTTTTTTGGGTTCTCTATGTGCTATAGATTCACCATTTTCCTAGTTGCTTGTACTAGTTTCGGGACACCTTTTACATTTTCCCGGAAAATATCGTTTGCCAGCAATGTTTCTGTTTGTTGTGTGATTCAGATTATGTTTTTGTTCATAATTTGTTTTCCAATGATCAATTCACTATTATATTTGTATAATTCAATATATTTACAACTCATTTGTGTTATTTTTCATGTTCGGAGCTTAACCCGTCTGCTTGGTTCAATATATTGGCAACTCACAATCCGGAAGCCTGGATTTCACGCGTAAATTCTGAAACCGTCACTTTGGATCGAGATTGTAAAATATCTATGCAAGGGTGACCAGACAACTCAGAAGCACCTCAGAAAGGTCATTGAGTGATGATAAAAAAATATTTAAAAATTGGTTAAATAGGTTAAGTTCTTAGGTTAGAGTTACCGGATATTTTAAATTTATTTTTTCTTAGCTTTTAATGACCTTTCTGAGATGTTTCTGAGTTGATTTCATTCTGAGTTGGCATGGAACCCTATGTAAGGCTTTCATATTTCAAAGACAATAAGAAGCATTATTTCATTCTCTTTCTGGTTAAAAGAAAAATACAAATGTTTGCATGAGAGGAAGAGAGTTTAGCTTTAAAAAATATAGCTTTTAAAATGTAAAGTCGCTCTGGACGTTTTTGGTCTTATGAAAGTATAACACGATTACGTGTTTTGGGATGTATTTATTCCTAAACAAGCAGACGGGTTAAAATATTGCAATTTTTAAATATCAAAGTATATTTCAAATACAAAACTCTAAAAGGTAAATCTAGTTTCTAAAATGTTATTTTTTTTACAACATCTTCAAAAATAAGAAATATATAGGACTTTTAAAATACCTACGAAAAATACAATTAGAAATTATTATTAAATACAATGTGTAGAACAGATAAACAACCCTCTTTGGCTGGACAAGCAATGTATATACCTTTCCGTGTACTATTTTTTGTCAGTTTCCGTATTAGTAAGGTTACACATATGGTTGTTTATCAATTGTATAAAATATTCACAATGTTTTTGATTAATGCTAATATTTTTGCAGGTATGAAGAATACCCTACACTACCAGCGTCATTTGTCCTAAATGGATTCATCTACGCCCTCCTCGGCCTGTACGACTTGCGCGTGATAGCGGGGCCGGCCCAAGGCGTGGAGGCCAAGGCCTTGTACGACCAGGGGATGGACTCCTTGAAGAAAATGCTTCCGCTGTACGACACGGGCACCGGCAGTATCTACGACCTTCGTCACTTTACTCTGGGAGTGACTCCCAACATTGCGCGATGGGACTATCACGCTACCCACATCAACCTGCTTCTCTTGTTGGCGGGATTAGAAAAGGAATCTATCTTTGCTTCCACAGCACATCGCTGGGAAGAATACATGCAAGGTAAAAAGGCACCTCATAACTAATATGTTATTATTAATATATGTGCTGGGTAATTTATATAACGTCATTAAGTCATGTTGCGCATATTTCTGTTCTGGCAGCCAATCTTTGTTCTTTTTTTTAACATTAAGGATGCTGTGTGGAGCGTCTTTTTAGGAAAAGTAAGGAGAGGAAGTTTTAGAAAGGAAAAAGTAGTAGGGTTAGATAGGAATCTGGGGGTTTTTATGTCCTTAAATTAAAGGAGTAACGGCGTGTGAATCCATCCCTCCCACTGCGGTAAAAGCCGATGGAGAGCCGGCTGGAGAGGGCTAGATTTGGCTAGGCTTTTTCTAAGCTCAACCGATCTCTCCCAATCCAGCCCGCCACGCAGTAAGAAAACTCATTCACTGCCAAGACCTTGATAAACCTCACCCTGTGAACCCGGACACCCCTGCTAAATCACCAAACGTAGCGAACCACTTCGTATGACCTACGGCAGGGGTGTTGGTTATCCAATGAATGGTTCCCAGGGCGGCGGTACCCAAATTGTTGTACTTGAACATTCATACCATTTACTAACCATTCGAGTGATAGAGATTTCCGGGTGTTTTGTTTTGGAGGCATTATTGAATATAAATATTTCCGAATGTTGTCTACGATCTACTGGAAATGTCTACAGCCATGAACATAAAAAAATGCTATTTTTAACAAGTAGAGAGATGTTAAAAAAAAACAATTTAAAATGGCGTCTACATTCTGTCTTTACGGTTCAAAACATTATCCAGAATATAAAATAATAAAAACATTAGTGACGTCTTTTGGTATTCGATATACAATTGACTGGTGACGGGAAGTTCAAAATAAATTCATTTTAATTCATAATAATCACCTACCTAGAGCTTTTCAAATTTGGGTAACTATCGCTTGAGTGGTTAACCAACTATTGTGGTAAACTTGCTATTGTAGAAACAACTCCTTGTATACTTCGAGACACCAAAGTTCTAAGCAGGGTAGCGGGAAATTTAAAAATGATTGATTGGCCACTCAAGATTTCTGGGTGTTCGGTTTCCGATTCAGCCACTCTCATTACAAAAATCGATTCATTAAAATCATGAAAATAAATTGAAAAATAGCCCATAACCTAACTTAACGTAACCAATTTTTTCATCGCTTTTAATGACTTTTCGAAGAAGGTGTTGAAGTTGCATGATTCTGAGTTGTCCGGTCACCCAAGAATCATACCTCTAAATATTAATACGAGAACATATGAACTGCTTACTGCAGTTTAAAGCCAATAAATTCACTTAGATTTAACTCTTTTTATAGGTTTTATTTTAAAAAAATCATCTACCCAAATTTGGGTAGCTATCGCTCAAGTGGTTAAGAATATGTTTAATGTTTGTATTAGGAAAAATGATGATGGAATATGAATCATGGTAGGTTCTTACTGGGTTCCTGGATGCCAGAAACTGAGAATGGAGATTCTCTGATATTAGATCCAGGAACTTTCTCTTTGCCATTCTAACAGATATTCACACATTTAAACAATCTAGCAATCTGAAGTGAAGATATTTATGTATTTTTGCCGTTACTTCTTTTTACAAACAAAAAATTTATTAATGATTGTAAATACATAATATAAACATCCATATTCTAAGAAATATCTCTCCATAACTTAGATTGGGTTTACACTCGTAAGTTTTTTCCTGTAAATCGCTCATGTAAGCGATTTATGGCCAAATTACCAACGTAAACGACACCAAAAGTCACAACATAATTTATAGCAAGTTACAGAACTTGTTCGCACCTGTGCAAATTTCCAGCCTTCTCACAGCTTATAAAATCAGTTTGATAAGCTGAGAGATTTGACGTAAAGAAATAGTACCAAAATGCACCCTTACGAAATGTCAAAAATTAAAAGACATTTGTTTCCATCGAATTTGTTTCCTATAAAACTAGTATTTATTCCCACTTATTTTAAGTAAGTTTTCTGAAATGAGCATACTTCTATTCATTTATCGGTCCGATCCTTTCTATACTCAATGTTTCTGTTTTTAAGATTACGTATTTGAATTTTTGATTTCGAAGTCGGTTGCTGTCAGCAGCTGTCAGGTAGCTGTCATTTGGATAAAATGAAGTCAATTTCCGCCTTTGACGGCACAAAAGAGCGTGGAGAATTGTTTAATTAAAGCCAAAATCTATTTCAACTCTTTATTTGGACCTTTCGTCTTTATTGACAAAATTGCGTAAATTTGACAGTAGCAGGTCGTTGTTGAAAGGAAGCCATCTTACTGCAAATAAATTTACAGATGTAAATGGTCGCATGGGCAATTACACAGGTTGAACTTCCGAACAACTTCCGTGATCATTAATTACCATAAGTCGGATGCATATGTAAACGCTCCTGGGAGTAACATGTCAAAAACTTTCGTTAAGTCTTAAATTTTACTTACGAGTGTAATACCTATGTAACACCTTCCAATTTTGAAAAACTTGTCAACTCCAAATATGCACACTTCAACTCTGTATTTTTAATTCTGAATCAAATATACATACATAATTCATTATAGTTGCTCCAGCTACTTATTAACTTATTACTACTGTGTTTAATAAAATCTTCCAGCAACACACAATTTCAGCATGTTGTATACAATAGAATATTATGTAAAACTTATAAAACTGGCTGCTAATTGTTAAAATATTGGATAAAATGCCAAACCCAACTTCCAATTTGTATATAATATTACAAAAAATATTTATAAATTTGTATATAAATGATATTATTATTAGGTTTAAAATTTTATTTGTGTTTGCAAAAATGTCTTTTCAGTATTACGTTATGCAGATGACATTTTTTTGTGTTGTGTTTTGCACAGTGTTAAAATTCTATGGAATTAGATAGTATGTTGAATTCTTGCGTATTAACGGCAGGAAAGGTTTTTAAAGGCAACCTCCAGAAAGACAAAAATAAGTTATCACAATTTCATTTCAGTTTTTTTCCAAATTCAATTCCTAATAAAAATTTTTAGGGAGTTTCGAAATTAAACCACATCTGTTATGAATAAACTCCCATTTGTTGAGTTTAGTAAATTTTAAAACCTGCCTTTAAATTGGTTTTACTTGTTTGATTTCTATGATATTATTTTGAATGTTAAAATATTACATAGGGATCAAATTTGTACATTGGTTTAGTAGCCCAGTCAGTGTGGAGTTTTACCTTGCAAAAGGTTGTGTAGTAGCGATTTTGATATATTATGTTGTTAAGATTGGGACTCTAAAGAAAAAAAAAGTTTTCGACCTTGGGGGGGTTGAGCTCGAGCCGCCATCTTGGATTGAAGGTGCCAAAATTTGGTTTTTTAAAAATAATTGTGCAATGGTTGATCTTTCGACCAAATTGCGAAAGACAAACAAAGAAGATAAAATTTCTAATATTTTTTGTTTCAAAATTTTTTTTGTAAGTCTAATAGGTAACGAGTTACAGTGGCGGAAATGTAAATATTTTTCTAAAAAATGGTGAAATATCCAATTTTTGTTTTTTTTCGGGCTAATCATTACATAATTATAATTTTGTAAACTCATTTCCACACCACCATGAGGTAGAGAAAATGGCACATTTTTTATTGTAGTATCCTCAGTAGGTCTTCTTCCTCTTCAATGGCATTACAACCCATTTCGAGCCTTAGCCTCCTTCAACATAATTATTACAAGCAATAATTGTCAGCCTGAAACACTCATTTACATTGAAAAATCTTCCGAGAAAAGATACTTGCCGCCAACGGGACTTGAACCCGTGTCCTTCCGATTGCCGGTCGAATGCTCTGACCACTGAGCTATGGCGGCTTATCAAATACCCGCCAAATAATTCAATATATACTAGTGTTTCATTCAACAATTACTGCTTGTTATATTTTTTCCACCTGAAAACAACCAACTTTATTTTTGCGAGGAAGACATTGTTAGTGTTAAATCCCTCGCTAGGTGGCTTCGAGACAAATTATGTCTGCATTTATTGGGGAAATACTTAAACTTGTTAAATATTAATTATTATTTTTTTTTTTAATTTATAAACTAACGTTTAGACAAGATTTTTATGCATAGCACAAAGGGTAACAATTATTACAAGCAATAATTGTCAGCCTGAAACACTCATTTACATTGAAAAAACCTTCCGAGAAAAGATACTTGCCGCCAACGGGACTTGAACCCGTGTCCTTCCGATTGCCGGTCGAATGCTCTGACCACTGAGCTATGGCGGCTTATCAAATACCCGCCAAATAATTCAATATATACTAGTGTTTCATTCAACAATTACTGCTTGTTATATTTTTTCCACCTGAAAACAACCAACTTTATTTTTGCGAGGAAGACAGACATTGTTAGTGTTAAATCCCTCGCTAGGTGGCGTCGAGACAAATTATGTCTGCATTTATTGGGGAAATACTTAAACTTGTTAAATATTAATTATTATTTTTTTTTTTAATTTATAAACTAACGTTTAGACAAGATTTTTATGCATAGCACAAAGGGTAACAATTATTACAAGCAATAATTGTCAGCCTGAAACACTCATTTACATTGAAAAATCTTCCGAGAAAAGATACTTGCCGCCAACGGGACTTGAACCCGTGTCCTTCCGATTGCCGGTCGAATGCTCTGACCACTGAGCTATGTGCGGCTTATCAAATACCCGCCAAATAATTCAATATATACTAGTGTTTCATTCAACAATTACTGCTTGTTATATTTTTTCCACCTGAAAACAAAAAGTATCTTTTCTCGGAAGATTTTTCAATGTAAATGAGTGTTTCAGGCTGACAATTATTGCTTGTAATAATTGTTACCCTTTGTGCTATGCATAAAAATCTTGTCTAAACGTTAGTTTATAAATTTAAAAAAAAAATAATAATAATAATTCCTTATTATTATTTTTTTCTTCCTCGCAAAAATAAAGTTGGTTGTTTTCAGGTGGAAAAAATATAACAAGCAGTAATTGTTGAATGAAACACTAGTATATATTGAATTATTTGGCGGGTATTTGATAAGCCGCCATAGCTCAGTGGTCAGAGCATTCGACCGGCAATCGGAAGGACACGGGTTCAAGTCCCGTTGGCGGCAAGTATCTTTTCTCGGAAGATTTTTCAATGTAAATGAGTGTTTCAGGCTGACAATTATTGCTTGTAATAATTGTTACCCTTTGTGCTATGCATAAAAATCTTGTCTAAACGTTAGTTTATAAATTTAAAAAAAAAATAATAATAATAATTCCTTCAACATAAGCCTCCACCGCCCTCCGTCCTCGGCCGTCGTCTTCCTAACTGTGACATGGAGTAGTCCTCTTGCATCCTTCCTGACATCACCCTCCCGTCTCAGCCTAGGTCTGCCCGCCTTTCATTTACCTCCTGGGTGTTCTGTTAGAACCTTCTTCGGTACTCGTGTGCTTGACATTCGATGCACATGTCCGGCCCATCTTAGTCTTTGGAGCCTTAGATGGATAGAAAGTCTAGGAGCTTGGTAAATAACATAGAGCTTTATTGTGGCGGATTCTCCACGCCTCTCCCTCTTGTTAATGTAAGTACTTGCATACTGCTTTCTCACCCCGTATGCATGGACATTGGAGGGTCTAGAGTCGTTCAAATAAATGTAGCTTCATTCAATAAAATAGATACTTGACGTGTGCGGTGAAGGAGGAAACCATATGTTTCCTTATAACGCCGTTGGGAAAGTGGTGGGGTCCCCCCCAATGCCTCTCCCTCTCGCACCACTCCTAAGATTCTTCGAAGTACCTTTCTTTCGAAGGTGTCCAGCTGTTCCTGCCACACATCCATAGGCCAAGACCGTTTTAATAATTGTTTTATAGGGTTTTCCTATGGACGTTTCGGGATTTGAACACTGGCAACAACGCGAAGTGTTGTTAGCGCCTGTGATGCGCTTTCTTACTTCTACTGGGTTTTCTTTGTCATGCGTTATGATGGAGCCCAGGTATGTAAACTCTTCGACCACTTCGAAATTATATGTGTCTTTAAATTTAAATTTATCTTTTATTCTATGGTGTGGGGTTCTGGTTTGCTTCATTATTTTAGTTTTATTCTCATTGATTTGCAAACCCACCTCTCTTGCCGAGTCTCCAAAAACCTCACTTAAAGCCTGTAGGGATCTTCCGACAATGTTAAGGTCAGTATGTCTATTCCACAGATATTCCAGCGATGGTATGGCGAGCCGCACAGAGTTCGACTAGTATTCGTAATTATGTTACATATTCGCTATTGCGTAATGATATGTTTTTGTTGATCCCGGTTGGTTGATATTGACATCTTAATAATAGTCCTTGTCATCAATGTCATGATCTAACTCATTGTCTGTGGTACTGAGATGCTGGGCTTCCATTGACAAAATCTCTTCATATTCAATTGCAAGAAATAAATTTTAATAAAGTCTCGGGTGCTGGTTTCTTTGCATTCTTACTGGAACAAGCCCATTGGTGGCACGTTTCCAGCCCCAGCTTTCTGGATTTTTTTGGATTCCATACCATTTTTGAACTTGATGGTATGTCCTAAATGCATGGTACCGTGCAGCGCCATTCGTTGGTGGCAAAGGGGCAAGATTGAATTTGCTTTTTGTTGTAGACTTTGTGAAACGTTGGTAGCGAACTTCTTCCAAGGTTTCCTCATCCATGTCACCCCCGTACAAAGCAACAAGAAAGCGTTTTCCTTCATCTGCTATGTCTTCTGGTTTTGCATCATGTTGTTTTCATTTGTATACTCAATGAAGACGCACTGGCAGACCAGCTTTTTTAAGGCTTACCAAACGTTCATTATCACTACAAAGTAGTTTCATTCATGCACTCGATGACGTCGGGTTTGTCGTAGTGGGATCCTAGCCTGTAGCAATATAGGCGCTGAGGTGGCAACGCTGCAGTCAGGACTGCAGGCTTGCAGTATGTTCCCGTCTCTTTCTCTCCTCTATGTAACACAAAAAATTACTGTAATTTGAAATAGATTTTGCTATATGTTAAAATGATATTGTGTAATATGTTCTTACAAAATTTATCATGAAAACTTGAGTTTTACGATTTTTTGTCAAAATTTTCTTCTTTCTACCGATGTAAGTCATTATATATTAGATTTTTAAAAAAAATTCACACAAAAAATGTACGTAATTTAGTCTTCTTCAAATTTGCCATAGACATTTTTGTTGTAAAATCAACCGTTGAGGAATTATTTTGAAAAAACTAAATTTTGGCACCTTCAATCCAAGATGGCGGCTCGAGCTCGACCCCCTCAAGGTCTAAAACTTTTTTTTCTTTAGAGTCCCAATCTAAACAACATATCAAAATCGCTACTACATGACTTTTAGCAAGCTAAAGGCCTTTTTTATCCCCCACTGACTGGACTATGGTAGAAATATTATAACATGCAAAATGTATAAAAGAACGTATTAATATGTAGGTAATTTATTAATATGATTTTTACAATTATTTGAGTTTAAAAGACATTTATTTTTCTTAATTTATTTTAGTTATATGCCCTGCTATAATTTGGATAAAATTCAAATAGGTATTATTAAATCTCGAATATTATTGTAAAAAAGTATTTCTCTTAAAAGTGTAGTGTGTAATAAATTTTTTAGTTGTGTTTTCATTTTAATTTAATATTGTGTCGTTGCTTTTGGCTTATTTATTTTTTTGTGGCAGATAATATTAAATTATTTATGAATATTATTGGTTATTTGTAGACATAAAAATAATAATAATTAAAAAGGTTTTTAAATTATATACGTCAATGAATAAACAATGCTGCCCAAGAATTCAATAGAAAAATGAATTTTCTCATTTCTGTTTATATAGGTACTCGATAAATTCTAATGTTGCCACTTGATGTAGCGCCATTTAAACAATTTACATAATTATTAATTAAGCGTATCCTGCATTTATGGATGTTGCTACTGTAGGTAATGTGGATACAATAACCTAATACCTCTTTAGGCCGTCTGCGCAGATAAGTTTGTAAAATTGTATTATGCATAAAATGCTGCACATCTCCATCACTTGCCTCATCTTTCTTGCCGTGGATTTAATTTAGTTTTTATTTCAATATAAATACAGTGAAACCCTCTTAAAAAGTTTTCCAAGGGACTGGAAAAAACAAGCTTCTTTAGCAGGAAAACCTTATATGTGGGAAAAATTGGGCCAATTTTGGGCCGAGGGACCGAAAAAACCAAACTTCTTAAGCCACGAAACTTCTTAAGAGGGTTTCACTATATCTGATACAGTTCAAGTAACTTTTTTTTGTTGGTATTATGTATTCACTAACCTAAACAAACTACGAATATAGCTTAAATGCAAGAAATCTCATATATATACCTATTAACTGTTAGTGTGCCGATGCACTAAATTTCTGCCATCCGCCAGCTGATTGTTTTCCTGTTAACTTACTCGTTTTTGTAATGATGTTTTTGTAAATTGTACCATATTACCAGATAATGTGTTTATATGTATATAATCTACCGGAAGTAGTTTCTCAAGAATAGCTCAGAGAAATGATTTTTTTCTTGTGCTTATTGGATACTGCGAAACACAAGAGGTTAACCACTCTGGCTAATTTGTTCGCTTTTGGGAAAAGCTCACATAGGTCTCATAGAAATAGTTGTATCTCCCTTACTGTCACGATCAAATATTAGAAAGAGAAAACACTACATTTTTACATTCAAATCTAGAAGTTAACCATAGAAAAATTTTAATGTGCACCTCTAGAAACCAAATTTTCCAGTCGCAATTTGTGAAAAAATTTAGAAATTTCGTGAATTTTTCGAGGTGACAAAAAAGTTTATATGTAATACATTTGTCTTACAAAATATGTGTGTTTTTCTTTTTTTTATTGTCAGTACTTTTATTTTAATACTTTTTTATGTTAGCATTTAATATTTCAAAAATTTTAAGCTTTTTTCTAATACTAATATTTAAAGGGGTATTTCACCACCTTTCAAAACAGTTTTTAGTTTTCCGATACATTCAGAAATATTCAATTTATTTGAATTCTATTGCAAAGCGGAAATTTTCTGACCCGACAGTGTATGCCTGAGGCCTGAGGGGTTAAATAATGTGGATTACATTTTGTGCATTCGGGCAGTGTTGTTAATTCATAAACAATATTATAATGAAGTAACAGAATACATAGTGAATATTTCAATATCATTTCAGTTGATGTTATGTTAATATGTAGTAGTTAATAGAGCTGAGAGGCTGCTGGCAGCGTTTTCTTTAACTAATATGTAATGATACCTAATGTACCTATTTTGATGAATATTCCTATCCTCGACTTGGCAACCATACTCTTATAATCCTGGACTGAGGTCTCAAAGTGATGATAAACTATCTTAAATTAACCTAGACGTAATTGTAGCCGATAGTGTTTTAAAAATTATTTTACATTTTATCAACTAACTTGTTTGTTTTTTTTTTTAATTCTTCCTTTACTAGTCAATAAACCTTGTTTATAAACATGGACTAGATTTATTAATAATACTATCGAGTATTATTCTTGTTTATTGAGACTCGAAGTTTTTAATTAAGTTTATGAATCTGATTGAATTTAATTCATTGAACTTTTTGCTGGCATCCAAACTCACGTGAATAGCAATATGTATGTACATATTTTTTTGCATCATTTGTAAAAGATAATATTTGTGGAAAGGATCAGACAGTTTAATATGTATAACATTGCTTTTATAGCTTCCCGAAAATTCTGTATAATCTAAAAACATATTTATTTATTATTTTGTCATGGTTGACATGTTAGCATTTATTTCATGGTAAGGTATTTTTTATAATGGAACCTTCTGTAGATTTCAAATACTTTGATTTATTTTATTGGAGTAATTTATTTTCATAATAAACTTTTAGATAATTGTAATTGAATCAATAACACTTTGTAACATTTCTGAATGTATAAAACACAGCCCGATCCCCACACCTGATCTTCTAACGATCGAATGATAGAATATATATATATATTATATTGGATGCGGAAAGATCTTATGTAGATATTATCTGTCAAAAAAAATTGTTTTGACTTGTAGGTCACCATACATTTTTATACCTATAGCTTGTATGTGTATAAATAAGTCAATTGAATGGCGTATTTAAATTTGACTAAATAATTATTGTATTTTTTAATGTTTTTATACTCCATAAATCTTATTAAAAAAATATTTTAGGTAATCGATTGTAAACTGTATAAATATATATTTATTGCATCCTGAAAATTAATGCAAATTTTGATAAAACTTCCGATCCAATATAAAATCTCAAAATTTTCTCATGATTTTCATATTGTAGTGTGTAGCGTTGCAAATATTGTGTTTTAATGAACTGATAATTATTGTAGAGCACATCTAAATCAAATGCACTTATGACTATATTATTATCATTTCTAGATAGTAGACTATATTGAGCTTACTAGATGTTAGCTACTGCAGTACTTACCTCAAATATATTTACTATTAATAGGATAATCTTTTATATGACCATGTACTTAAATAATTGATGTAACAAAGTCCAAATTTTAAGTAAAAAATACAAGTTTTCAACCCAAGTTCAGCTATCTCCTCGTGAATACTTTATATTCACTTAAATGTTTATAAATATGTAGTTCACAAATATAACATGAATTTTAAAGGTAGTTTTAGATTTTAAAAGTCACTCAAGCACATTCCACAAAGACAAGTGGTGTTGTCAGCCATACATTTATGAGAGAATCTCTTCAAAAAACGCCTTTATAATTTGAATTTAGGGTTTTTTGCTGGTCAGATAGATGCTGTGGAATTGATAAATAAGCACTGTTTTTGAATAGTAAATATTATTTTATTTATTTTTAATTCACTTTTTACTAATTTGAATGCGAGTATTATCAGTAATAATAATAATAATGTTGATATTGAAAATATATAATTATATTTACAACAGCTAATAATTATTTTAGGAAATATTAAAAAAATTGTTATAATAATTATTACGTAGATATTAATTTATTTATGATTATTTTTATATTCATTTGAAGTTTCCTTGTAAAGGGCCACCCATAAATTACGTCACACCTTAAAGGGGGGGGGGGGGGGAGTAGAGAAGTGTGACAAGGGGTATGGGGGGGGGGGGATGAGCTTTGTGACGTCACTTGCACAAAACGACTGTGACAAAAATATTTTCACTATCCCATTATGCCCCCTCTGTCGTGGTAGCCCGTTACGCTCCCTCTCCCTCCCATTGTGGCAAATGTAACCATGACAATATTAAATGTTGTCAAAAGACCAAAATATGTGAAGTCACGCTGGGGGGGGAGGGGATCTCACAGATGTGATGATGTGTGACAGGGACGGAGGGGGGTCAAAAATTTTATGAAATTCGTGTGACGTAATTTATGGATGGCCCCTAATTTTGCCTATCTTAGGTTTGTCACATAGATTTTTAAAAAATCTATGTTTCTGTAAAAAATGTGTTTTTTTATCTGTGTAAAAATTGTTTAAAATATTTTTATTGTAAATAAAATAATGTCTAAAAAGATGTAGAATTTAGTTAATTGTTCAGAATAATACAATTTTACATATCACAAAGTATTATTATTATATTAAAGTAATTAAAGTATGCTTTATGCCGATTTTGGATTTTTAATCTTCAAAGCTTTTTTTGTATTTTTAATTTATTTTAAATCAAATTTTTTCTAAATTATTATGACTTGCCACATGAAAGGTTTCTTTGAATGCCATATTTAAAAGAATTATAAAATTTTCTTGTTATATAAAAATCATTTATTTTTATCACAATTTTCTTTAGATATTTGGATTTTTAACTTCTTGCCATTATTGTTTTTTTTTTATATCAGTTTATTATAAATTTCAAACTAACAAACAAATAACCTTTAAGTACCTACTTGTGTAAAAATGTTTCATATTTTAATAAAAAAATTGCAATTAATCAATCATTCTGGGTAGCTATTACATTTAATATAAAAATAATAAAATCATTGGATCTGTATTACAATTAAGTAGGATTGTGCTTTTATAAAAAAAATGTAGCCTCACATGAATATGTGGTCGACAATAATATAGTTTTCCATGAAAAATATATACCTTCAAAAACATCACATCAGAATTTTCTTTGTCTTTTCTACCTCATTTGATCCAGGCCTCTTGAAGACCCATATTGATAAATCTCTTTCTATGGAAATAGTATGGTATCCGTTCATGGTATGGTACCCCCCGTTGATCGCCAGCGTGTCCGTATGATAATCTGAAATATGTACATACCGTCGGTCTACCGGCAAAGTCCATTAAGTATGAGGTCTAATGTAAAAAATCATTCTCTTTCGACTGGCATACTCCATTAAGTCGTTTTTGATTTAAATGTGTTTTTAAATTTACCATAAGTCATAAATCTGATATTATTGTCAAGCAAAACACATTAAATCAAACATTATACTCTAAATGTCAATAATACATCAATTTAGACCATTAAAACACAAGCAAAATCCACTAAGTCAGCTTTAAAATAATCTTAAAGCCATTTTGCGGCATTACAGTCAACAATTTAACAATCTCAAAAAGCAAAGCACGCTAAGTCATTATTAACTGGTAAAACCCAATAAGTCAGGCTCATTTTTTTGTAAATCTTTGATTAAAGATTGCTGTTATTGCTATCAACTAATATTGTGTATTGATAACGTACTTGAGTTCATTCTAAATTATAAAATATTAAAAAAAAAACATTTTGGAGATATTCATCCACTTATAGCCTTTCCAAAATTGCTAAATATTGAAATGCGATTATCTCAGGATTGTGTTTTAGTGACTTAGTGGATTTTGCCAGTAGACCGATGATACTTTCTGTTTGTGGGATTTTGACCCTTGGCACATTTCAGAGGGATTAGGTTGCGGGAGCTCCACTTCACTTCCAAAGGATGACAACAACGATGTCCAATCAGGTGGCGACATATTGTCTGCGCAGTCCATAACCAGGGGACTATGCGAGAAATGTCACATGAAAAATAAAAGTGTAATTGTTTTTAATATTTGCACTTTTTTTGGATTTGAATCCACAACCTATGGACACAAGGCTAACATTGTACCGCTGTGCAGAGGCATGTGTAAGTATAATATACATCAATACATATTGGGTTTTTGATCCAAAAAAAACAAGTCATAATTTTTTCTAATGTATCGCTATTTATTAAATTTATACAATAGCAGTCGCGTTTAACAAAAATCTTGTTCATAAGGTCATAAAACAAATAACAAATAATAAACACGACTAAACATATTATATGTGACTAAACATATTACATGACTAAACATACAAAATAATACATAGCACTGGCAAATATTTTGGTAAATTTGTTTTTCAGGTAATATATTTGATATACATATATAATATGGACAAATATTGGGGGATTAATATTATTTAACATTATGGACTTAGACATTTCAATGACTGGCTAAACTTAAATTAAACATTGTAAAACTTGGGCACACACGATCATAATATAAAATTAGTTGGGAAGTTACTATTGTACATAGTATGTATTTTTCTAGCTGTCTATAAAAGCAGATAGTTTCTTAAATTCTACTCAGTTACAGGTTGTTTTTACGAAACTAGTAAAAGACTTAAATGTAACAAATATGCGTATAATATATTAAAACATCTAAGCGAATATTTAAGCAAGTAAGTCAACCTGAAAAGACATTGGTAGCTGTACCACTGGACCCGTAGTTAAATGGTTTGATTAATACGACCCCCGTTTCAATGGTGCTTTACTGTGCATTTTACTGTGGCATTAGTCATAAACATTGCAAGAAAAAAGTACTTATTCAATGAGCTCTTTTATAATGACCATGACGACACGGATACTGTACCAAGACGACAAAAAAAAGCAATAAACATACTTTCTTTATCGCTATAATGCTGCAGTTATTTCTTACACATTAAATAATGGTGAGACGCATAAAAGACTTGTGACAGTTTCCTCCAAAGTAATACTTTATCGTTGCGTTTCATTTTCTTTATACTTGTGAGGGAGATGTATGATAATGATTGTATTTTTCCTTTGGGGCTATATACGTTCACCGTTTGTCTCGTTTTCGACTGTTGTTATTTAGTGTGTAGGAAAGAGCTGCAGCATTATATGCAACCATTCCGACCCATAAGCATGTTTACACGACAATATAACAATAGATGTCAAGTACAATAAGCGTGTGTTCCCACAGAAGTCGTTATAACTCTGTTATTGTTCTAGTGACAACCCTAAAACAAAAAGTAAAAGATCCATATTGAATCAAGCTTCACATCTCTATTGAAAGTTGTTCAAAGAAGTACATACAAAAATACTTATTTTGTAGAAACAGATTGTAGAAAATCACCTACGTGCCGTTAGACATTGTTAATTTTTTATTAAATATTATTGTATGAAATGGTAAAAAAGTGAGGTGTCAAAATTGTTTGTTATACATTTATAAAATAGAATAAGTGGGTTTTTTTTTACATTAACAGTGATTTTAGTACCGTTTTCACATAAAAACATCATGTGAGTAATTTTTACAATTTTTACGTTTGCATTCTAAATTTTTATACTTACAAATGTTAATATTTGTTTGTAATATAACAATTTTATTCGGCGACGTTCAGAAATGTTTCATTTATAGAGCTTTAATTGCGAAGCGGAAATAACACAAATTTTTCATAAATCTGACAGTTCGTTTAAGACAAAAACTTGCACGCAAAATACCTGAGTGTTTAAGAACAAAAGCAAAACCATCAGCGATTGACATTTGATGTTTTTGAATTTTTGGAATTCACACACACTTCAATAATATTATCCTTGTAATTATATTCCATACTTTCAAAATGATCATCACGGCTAATAGTGTTGTAGGGGTCTACGGAGACGTCGCGGTGTGGTGTGTGAGAGAGATGCAAGAAAATGATGACTTTTTTCCTTTGGAGGAAATAGACCTACGTACATTATGTATCTCATCTTTTCAAAGAGCTGCAGCATTATAGCGATAAGGAACAGTACGGTAACCGTGAATCGTCACGGTAATTATAAAAGCCTTCAATGAGTGAGAATGGTCTTACAATGATAATAGTATCACAGAAAGTTTTCTAAAGCATGACTTACCCAGAGATGGATTCGCAATGACATGTTTTATGTTTGGAATGACAAAAGTGACTAAAACTCTTCGTAAAGAAAAATTAATGACATTAAAGTTTTCACACTCAATAAAGAATTTCGATAACTCTAATAAAATATAAATGCAAGCTTTGATAAAATATTTGGTATTACTTAATGAATATGGCTGCACTGAACTAAAATATGCATCCGTGTTTTACATCAAACACACTGTCATATTATTATATATCTTATCATAATGTATTGTATTTAATTATTAATACTACAGACTTATCATGATTACATGTGGGGCAAATGTATTGATTTTAAAGTTCTTAGAATTTTCACTAATCTCATTCTGCTTTTCTCAATTTTGTACATGGTGCAAAGAACACCATAAAAATGATGATACAAAATACTCTTTTTGTGATTATGTTTCTACTGCAGTTACGAAAACGATATCAGCTTGTATATAAATAATAGTTAATCTGAGAGAATGGTCTTAATGAGAGTTAAATCACACTCAAAGTCAGTGGTGTGCAGTCCATGAGGCTGAAAAGCTGTGCATACTCTAAAGCCTCGATTAGGTTGAGCGAGTTTACAAGCTACTAGCCAGTAAGTTTAAAAGCGGGCAAATCGGCGTGTGTGATTGTGATATAAAACGTTCTGCAGTAGCCAACTAGCTAATGAAAAGCTGAGCTAAAATAATGACTCCCGCGCTAACTAATTCTGACGACATTTTCTAGAAAACTGAGATAATGGCAGTTGGCTCACCGCTAGTAGCTATTTGCCGGTTACTCAACAGATTGTACAACGAATAATCCACATCAAGCAATAGTTCAAAATCAGTATTCGAGGGCCGCCATCTTGCCATCCGACGTACACTCTAGCGAGTAGCGAGGAAAGTTGACCCCCTTTCAACTTTTTCCGTAGGTTGTTCACAATCTGCTAGTTAGCTAGTAACACGATTACACTGAGCGAGTTTACTAGCAGATAGTGAATTCACCGGCTAGCAGCTTGTAAAATTGCTCAAAGTCAAAGTCAAAGTAAAATTTCTGATCAAAATGTATTTTTTCCATCGATTTGGTAAGAAACTTGTATGAATGTGTATTTATTCAGTTGGCAACAACAATCATTGAAAGATGATAATAAAATGGCCATTTTCAAATATTCAATGCACGATTCCAATACCCATATTTGAAAACTATACACAGCCTACCTTTGGTAATAGAGCAATACACGACATAGTCAAATCCCACAGGGGAAAAACAAAAAATGTCAATTTAAGACAAATTTGGATAAATCAGGATTTAAAAGTTTGCATTTGTTCCTTACGTTAATTGTAAATGCTGTTTCAAACCATCAATAATATTGATTTTTGCCTATTGACTTATGGATGGACACTCATGATTCTTGCCTGCCATAAATAAGCAAATAAACCACCATGGTTTTTGACTACCAAGGTTATTGCTAAAACAATGTTGCAATGTGAAAGATAATTTGGGAGGCGGGAATGGGTACCGCCGCCCCGGGAACCTTTATTGGATAACCAACACCTCTGCCATAGGTCACCCCAAGTGGTTCGCTACGTTTGGTGATTTAGCAGGGGTGCCCGGGTTCATGGGGTGAGGTTTGTCTAGGTCTTGGAGGCGGATGACCAAGACACACTGAACCCCAGATTCCTACCCACCCCTTAAACCCTTTTCCTTCCTTTTCCTAAAAAAACCCTCCACACAGCATCCACAAAGATGACATAGGCCCTGAGGAAAATTATTTTCCTCAGCGCCTCCTGTGTGGAGCTCATGTAAAAAAAAAAAAAGACTTAGTAATACATCATTGAAGAAGAAAACAACAATCACAAAAACAAAACCAATAACAAAAACAGACACAGAAAAACAGAAAAAGACAATGGTCACAACTGGGACTCGAACCCAGACCTCTTGTCTAACATGCGCGTTAACCAATTTCGCTATTGACTCCTTCTGTAAAACCGTCGTATTTGTCAATCTCATATTTAAAATTTTAGAATTAACAATATAATCTTCAAATAATTATTTTTCCATATTACGGGCAACTACCCTTTACATATTACATTGATGGAGATAACCTTCAAAAGCTATAAAAAGAGAGTTTTTCTTATAAAAAATTCATACTTAATAAATTTATTTTAAAGAGTTTTACTTTCCATGTACATACATTTGTTACTTAAAACAAAATGTCTAGAAATTGTTACATAGTTAATGCCCAAGAAATACCAAAAAAAGATACTTAGTAATGCATTGTTACTTAAATTTGGGATTTCAACTGACATTCCTTGTTTTTGCCCTACCTTCAAATCGTTTAAAGTTTCAGTTTTCTTCCTTCTGTAACTTTTTATCACGATATTGACACTGAAAATTAGAAATAATTCGCAGAACTTTAAAATCGTCCCGCAAATAAGTAAACAGCATTTTAAGTAAACAGAAAAATTAAGTTTTATTGATTCAGTCGGCGCGCTTCCTAATGTATTTGCAGTCATCTATTATAAATCTGTAAAAAGGAGAAAAAGTATTAACAAAAATAGGCAAAAAAAATAAAAATAGTACGACACCAATTGATAGAGGACTTCCAAACCTGCTGCAGTCACACAGAGATCGTACAAAAATATAGTACGACACCAATTGATAGAGGACTTCAAAACCTGCTGCAGTCACACAGAGATCGTAGAAAAATATAGTACGACACCAATTGATAGAGGACTTCCAAACCTGCTGCAGTCACACAGAGATCGTACAAAAATAGTTATGTAATATTTGAAATATAATAATAATAACATAGTATTTATATAGCGCAGTTTTGTGATATTTCACTTCTTTTGTGATCTTTATTATGAATGAGGATGTCTCCTAATTATTTTATTTTGATGAAAATGTTTTACATGCGTAATAACCCGGAAAGCGTTTAAATCCAATATTTCTTGGTATTTCTGGTTTGGATAGATAAAGTGGTTTGGTAAAAGCGTTATAGTTACTTGTAGAAGAGGAAAGGCAGCGGTGCGGTGGACAGATGCCAGATGGCGTGCGCGTCCCACAGCTGGAACTTGGGTGGGAAGTCGCCCAACTCCAGGTACATGCTGGCGCCCACCAGCAGCACGTAGGCCAGGCAGCGCCACACATAGCGCCGCCCGCGCCACAGTTGCACGCACGACCAAACCACCCAGCCCGCACCTCCCAGCACACCTACCAACCAAACAAACACATGTACATACACTCCTACACAACTGCCTCCCATCCTGCATCCCACTTGAATTTGGCAGCCACATTTGGTCTGCAGCCCAAAAATATTGAAAAAAACCCTCGACTGTGCAGAAATGGGCAGTCCATTTGATAGGTTCTAATTGCAATCTTTAGAGCACCGGCATCAGGCAGAAATGCTGTCCTTATTCTACCGGTAAGTCAATGGAAGATGCTCCGAAGAACCAGCATCATTGATCTTTTTAGCACCGGTGCATAGACGGGTAAGACGACAAATGTGCAGTGTGCACCCGGTCGGTTGAAATTTGTTACTTGAAAATGGATAGAATCTGTTTCTACGACTCGTTATTAAGTTTAACAACTCGACTGTGGAATGATTTGCCGGCTTCTGTGTTTCCTCCCTCCTACTCCTACAACCAACATTCCAAAGAAGTATTTTGAACACATGTATTCGTATGTACATTTATATTTTTTAAATTCATATTTTTTTTAAACTTTCTCGATAACTGGACTTACTCAACACGAATATTTTTAAAAAAACTTTTTAAAACACCTTTATTACTACAAAAGACATCTGAATTTGGGGTGATGGAAAACACTGCATTCGAAATCAACATGACGGAAGTAAATGGCTGTCACCATCCCCTACGACGAAAGCTAATTTTCATTTTATTTCCCATCCCCCCAAATGCAAATAGTTATGTTTTATAGTATAGAAGGATTAAAATATTTTTTCTAAAAAATATTTCAAGCAGTTTTAATTTTGAAAATGACACTTAAATTCAAAGAAAATTTGAGTTCATTGAACCAGATTTCACACAAGAATAACAGATGCAAGCAAAGACAGTCAAAACTGGTATGTTTGATAATATGAAATACATATTAGATGATTTACCTGCAACGATATTAGCCTTCATGTTGTATTCATAGTCAATCCTTCCAGAGTATAAGTAGAATACATGATTGGCAAAGTAGGAGACGCAGAAGCAGGTAAACACCACACCCCAGCGTCTAGACTTGCCTTGCAACACTCTGAAAATTCAAAAATTATTCCAAATATATTTACTAAACCACTACAGTCGAATTCCATAACTGGAAAAGGGGTCAATAACGGGTACCGCCGCCCCGGGAACCTTTTTTGGATAACCAACACCTCTGCCATAGCTAACCCCAAGTGGTTCGCTACGTTTGGTGATTTAGCAGGGGTGCCCGGGTTCATGGGGTGAGGTTTGTCTAGGTCTTGGAGGCGGATGACTAGAACACACTGAATCCCAGATTCCTACCCACCCCTTAAACCCTTTTCCTTCCCAGAACTCTCCTCTCCTTCCTTTCCTTAAAAAACCCTCCACACAGCATCCTCAAAGATGACATAGGCCCAGAGGGAAATTATTTTCCTCAGGGTCTCCTGTCTGGAGCTCATGTAAAAAAAAAAAAAAAAAATGACCAATTAAGTAACCATCACGCCGTTTGTTCGCAGGGGTAAGCAGAGAGGATGGACCGCCAAACAAGTCGCTCTTGGCATACACTTCTTGCCTCATTCACATTCATACATCATCTCATAGATACTCTTCCATTATTCTCAAGTATCTGATTCAATTTCTCCCCTCTCGACTTCTTCTACCATTTCATTCTTTTTAGAAAAGGAAGGAGAGGAAATTCTGGGAAGGAAAAAGTTGTGAGTGGGTGGGAATCTGGGGGTCAGTATGTTCAGGAGTGACGGACGAATCTATCCCTCCCACTGCAGTACAAGGCGATGTTCCGAGAGAAGGCTGCTGGAGAGGTCAAAAGGTCTCCCTTCACCAGTCTCTCCCAATCTGGCTTGCCACATATTTGGTGGACAGATGCATCCGCCACCAAGATCCGAACCAACCTCACCCCATGAACCCGGGCATCCCTGCTAAGTCACCAAACATAGCGAACTACTTGGGGTTCCTATGGCAGAGGTGTTGGTTATCATGCTTCCCGGAGCAGAGATAACCAAACTCGCCTCCAAAATTCTCCTTTCTTTGTTCATTAGCTCTGCGGAATCATACATGGTTTTACCCACGGACATATGAATATACATGGACCTGCCCTAAGTGATAAAAACGTATTATTTCCCCCTCCACATGGCGCCGGCTGGAGCTCCTCCTTGGAACCGGCTCGCTCCATGGGGAGGGGATAGAGCCTCGCTTGAATCTAAAATGTGTGACGTCATCATTCTTGCCGTGAACAGCTAGAAGGTAACATCCATACATTTAACGAAATACAACGCCAAAACGGTAGCGTATGCTATACAATATATCTACATATCAATGTGCACATAGCGAATGTGGGCGGTTCTCCAGTGTGCTCGTCACTGGTTACAGGGGTAAGTAAATTATGAAACATTTGTAATGGTGTTTTAACTAAACACGGCAACAAAATATTGCTATGTGTATTGGGGCGAGTCTTTTTGGGGCGAGCATTTGGCCTTAGCAAATATGTTATTATCGTGGCAAGCAATTCGCGCTCCCATGTAAAAAGGTCTATTCATTCAAAGCAGATTTTGCTTTTAAGAACTAAATGGTGATATTGTAATGCGAGATGCCTATTTACTGTCAGATTGATTGTATAACGAATCACAGTCATCTTTCCCCTCTTCGCCCTCCATAGTTTGGTTTTACCCCTCACCTGTAACTGCTTGTCTATCCATTTGGATGTCTATGGTTTTACCACACAAACGCCACAGGGATCTCATTTCTACAGCATTCATTTCTACTTTCATTCTTCCTCGGCCAGTTCCATGCCCCACTGCCATACATGAGAGTAGGTACCAGCACTCCATTGTGGACTGCTAGCTTCGCTTCTCTGGACAGTTTTTTGTTAGTGCCAACCAGTAATGGTGAACTTTATTAACCCTTATGTCGCTATACGCACATAATAATATGTGTGCAAATATGTTGTGCTCTATATGTATTCATTTTCATATAAAATGTATTAATGTTGCGCACACTCGTTATCACTAAATACATAAGGAACAAAGGAAAAAGTTAAGAAACTAGGTTATTGTCAAATGAATAAGTGAAACATGTCAGATGGCGACAGTGCGGACTGCCTCTGTCAACAATAATAATAAAATAATTTAAAAATTACACCACTTTTGTTTACCTCATTCCAAAGCAGTAAAATGTAATTACAACCATAGAAAATCCGCATGCATAATCCATGAACTCAGTGAACCATACATCTCGTGTATGGAAAATTATCGACCAAATCCAGGTGTTCACGCAGATCTAAAACAAACAAAGTTTTTTTTTAAATTTTAACACTATCAAAAGTCAAAACATAAAAACCAAATACCTTTTCTATAATACATCTATTTTTTTTTTATTATTGTATAAAAGTTACATACAATGGGAATTTATGCCCACTAAGCTACTGCAAGTAGCTTGTCAGCAGGAGATTGGTTCCACAGATTAGTTAAAACAATACATGAAATAATCCAAAACGCGTCAGCGTGGCAACAACATACACTAAACATTGTGATAATGTGATATGCAATGTTGATAATTATTATTCAGAGACTGTATTTTATGGTTAAAAAGTGCAGATTAAGAATTTTTTTTTAAATATCATTAAACAGTTGAGTATATAATACACTAGTCATTAATAACACAATTGCAAATTAGAACATGGTGAGAGTGAGCAAAATATAATCTTAATACATAAGGTTACTCCCGAACAGCCATGATTTTAACATCAGTGAGAATTTCGTTATAGAGCAATTTTCTTTAAATTCGTATGGCAATTTGTTAAATATTAATGGTATAATATATTCAAGTGTTCTTTGACCATATTTGTTTTGAAACACAGGTACTTTCTTTGTTTCTTTATTTTGTATGAGACGAGCATTGTGTGCATGATCTACCATTGTTTTATATGGACTGCCGGATATATGCTGCAATACAATTTTTTGCCACATAATAGCATGTACAGGTAATACATTGATTGATTTATATAAGATACTAATATCTCGTCTTTGATTATAAACGGTTTTGCTTACTAGCAATTTTACCATGGCGTTTTGAATCATTTGTACATGTTTTATGTTGGTTTTACATGATTGACCCCAAGAAGTTATCCCATATCTCACTGTTGATTCTGCAAGAGACAAATAAATCAATTTCATAGTTTTGTATAGGCACAAAACATTTTATTTTATGAAGTCTACCTACAATAGATCGAAGGCGCTTACAAAGTTTGGCTATGTGTACATCCCCCTTCATGTTACAATCTACTGTAACTCCTAGATACACATAGTCGTTAACTAGTTCGATACTTGTACATGAACAGGACTGTGTGATGTTGTTGTGAATGCAATCGAAAGAGTGAGATATGATTACAGGTGTCTCGCTGTACTTGGCGTGTGGTGATCTTATATGCATCAGTTTTGTTTTTTTGGAATTGATTAGTAGACCATAATCATGTGACTACTTCAATAAGGAAATAAAATCTAGCTGCAATAATTTCATTGCAATAGATAAATTTTCATGGGATATGACAAGTGCAGTATCATCAGCGTATACAAAATATTTAACAAAAGAAAATATTTTTGTCATAAGAGATACAAAGACAATATAAAGTGTTGGTCCCAAAATTGACCCTTGTGGAACTCCAGTCTTGGCATTATTTATTTCACTAAATTTATCAGATATTTTTACCTTGATTTGGCGGTTAGTTAAGAAGTTTTTGAATAGTTTGAGTACGTTTCCTCTTACCCCTATTGCCTCCAAAATATTTAATAATTTCATCGTATCTATAGTATCAAATGCCTTTGAATTGTCTATGAACAGTACCAAAACATGTCTTTTGTTATTCAATTCGTTATTTATACAGTTAGAAAAATCCTGGAGTAACATTTCGGTACTTTTTTTTTTGGAAACCATATTGATAGGGATATATTAAAGAAAAGCAATCCAAATATTTAGTCAGTTTTAATGATATGTACTTCTCAAGAATCTTTTCTATAGCGGGTAATATAACTAAAATTAATAAGCGGATCTATAGTTTCCTACATCAGTATGTTTTCCACTTTTGTAAACAGGTCTGACAATACTACACTTGAGTTCATCTGGTATTACTGCTTGTGTTAAAATTGTGTTAATCAGATGAGGATAGGGCCTAAGATATCTATGTTTCTTTTAATATCAAACATTCGAATATTGTCTATGCCGGGAGACTTTGAATTTTTGAGAAGTTTCACTATGCTCACTATGTCTGCGAGTGACGCTCGTGGTATGTATAAGCTATGTTGTGATTGGGATGATATTTGACGCTCCAAAATCAGATTTACGTACGGTTGAAGAAATGCTGTCTGAAAAATAGTTTGCAAATTGGTTTGTGACAGTTTCCATAGATTGGTTTTTTAGCATATATCTAGTTACTCTTTGTCCTACATCCTAGAATTTTATTTATTTCATCCCAGGTCTTTTCGATGTCTGAAAAATGATTTTTAAATCTATCTTTATGAAATGCAGTTTTATTTTTGATTATTAATTTGGTAACAAAATTACAAAAGGATTTATATTGTTTTTCATAAGTTGTATTTTTTGGTGAGTTTTTCCATCGTTTGAATAAATAATCTTTTTTTTTAAATGTGTAATAAAATATCTTTGGTCATCCATTATTTTATTATCCATGATCTAGCTTTAGGTTTGACATCTATAATTAATCTACTATTTTCATACAATTCATTAAATTTGCTTTTTATTTGATTATATAGATTAGTGCAATCGTTTGTCTGTAGTAAGGCACTCCAGTTATAATTTATAATTCAATTCAATTCAATTCAATTTATTTATTCTTTAAAAACATTACAAAATTTTAAAATTTTAATGCGTTTTAAAAAAAAAAATTAACAGTATTACCTTAAACATTAAATTAAATATATAAATGGTAGGCAAAAAAGAAAAAAAAAACTATATAAGTATTAATTGAGCTTGCCTTTTAAAGGCAGCTTCACTGACGCTAAATATGTCGATATCCGAATTAATTCTGTTCAACAGCGAGATTGCTCTCCCGACTGGCATAACCATTGGCAAGTTAGTTCTGCAAGCCGGGAGATAAAACAGTCTATGCTGTCGATGACGGAGATAACCATCGGGAACATAGAAACTAATGCTCTCCATGATAGCCGAGTTTTCGAACCTTCCACGAATCAGTCTGAAGAAATGTGTTACAATGAGCACATCCCTTCTGACCCGTAGAAGGTTCACACCGAGCATGCCCAAGAGAAAGTGGGTAGGGTAGAGCCACGGATAGTAGCCATATTTCCTCAGGTAAAGAAATCTCAGAAATTTCTTCTGAACTCTCTCCAACATGAGGGAATACTTTACTTGGTGTGGACTCCAAATCACCGACCCACTCTCAAGCCTACTCCTAACCAAAGCATTGTATAGTACTGTGAGAACCCGGGTGTCTCTGAAGTTTCTCGCAGAGCGTAGGACGAAACCCAACATTCTCAGTGAAGTACTACACGTCATTATGATATGATCATGAAAAGTTAACCTACTATCAAACAAAATACCAAGATCTTTCATAGTGGAGACACGTTTTAAATTTAGAGCCCTCATAGTATACCGGTAAAACCAGGTATGATACGCTCTAGTGAAAGAAAGAATGAAACATTTAGAGATATTGAATTCAATCTGATTCCGTTTACTCCAGTCAACAATTCTATCAATGTCTGATTGAAGTCGAATGCAGTCTTCTAAAGTTTGTATTTCCAAGAAAAGTTTTAGATCATCTGCGAAAAGAAGTGACCTGGAGTGCAGAATAATTAATTTAATAATAATTCCATCGAGGAATCTATACGTTGTTGTGATAAAATTGAGACTTTCCCTACTTTATTTACATTATGTTTATTCGTTTTGTAATATGGAATGCCCACACCTGTCATAAAGTGATCGGCGACAATAAAGTCACACACACAAGCACATAAAGTGTCAGTGTCTTTGTTCTTACTATTATACCTAACAAATATATGATCCAGGCAAGTACGTGTTACTTTATTTTTGGCTATCGCTTCTCTAGTGACGTCATGGATACATTTTGTGAAGTAATTATTTGAGAGAATGTTTTCGTAGTTAATTGTTACAGGGTCTATATAATTTAATATATCAATGTTTACATCACCAAATATTAACATATTTTCATTATGGTTCGAATGTTTATAATAATGAAGAGAGTTCATTTATGAATGATTGTTTACTAAGATTTGGTGGTCTATAAATGGCAAGTATATTGAGTGTTGTATTATTAGGTAACGTTATTTGACATGATATATTTTCGAAAAAATTGTTTCAAATGAATATTGTGTAAACATTAAAGTATCCCTACATACATAGTATACATATATTTAAAAATGTCTTTTAAAATGTAAAGAAAAAATATTTTGGTTTGACTGAGGTTTGAACCTTTTTTCCCAGTAATCAGAATCAACCTTGCTAAATTCCGATATTTAAAACTGACATTTATTTTGCATATTAACTGCATTAATTTATTTTAATTTCAGTAAAATGAGTATACATCCGTGTGTTAGTGAGTGATTGTCATCAAAAGTTGATAGAATGCATTGTCGTTGACAACGAGTCTATTTGTCGAGTTTCAGCTCGATCGAATGTTGGAAGGTGGATTAATTTCCACTTCCAAGATTCTGCGGCATTCATTCATAATCAAGAAAACAAAAGTGAAATTCAAATAGACATGTAAAAAGGACAAAGTTAAATATTGGGTTAGCAAGAAAAAATACCTTGTAAAACATTTGGAAATACATACACTATATACACATACTATGTTTTTGACCAGAAGATGTCGTTAGGGGCATATATTAATTACGTGAGCTCGAAAGGGGGGGGGGGGGTTGAGCAAAATCTCACGTCACTTGAAAAGAATATACAAAGTGGCCCAAATTTATCTCACCAAGGGGGGAGGGGGGTCTAGATTGGAAGAAAAACTGCTCACGTAATTGATGTATGACACCTTAGGGGTTGAAATTATTTGCTAATCAATCTTGTTCTACTTGCTAACCACAAGTGGTTTCTCAACTGACTATATTTACCAACAAAAAACATTTTAAAGATGACCAAAACCTCAATATTAGGCCGACATTTAAATAATAGCCTTTCAAAAATAAGAAGATAACTCAACCCATTGCGAGCATATAGATTTAAAAATCAGAGTGTGCAGTTCACACGCGGTAGAAGTGAAACCTTCTAAAGTAGACTAGAGTGGGGAGGCTACGAAGCACCACACAAAGAGGAGACTGATAGGCTACGAAGCACCGCACATAGAGGAGACTGATTATACTATCTCATTCTCTCGCAGGCAGGTTTGTCTCTTTTAAGTGTCACTATTTTTCGTTTCACCGAGTTTCAAGTCACAACGGTGCTAAAGAAGTTTTCACTTTAATAAATATCAGTACCTACTAAAATATTAAATTTTCGGGCACCCACCATAGACATATGAATATAAGTAGACCTGTCCTGAGTGATAATGGCGTATTATTTCGCCCTCCCCATACCGGTTTCTTGGAACCGGCTGGGATTGAGTATGGCTTCATGTGAATCTAAAAAACGTGACGTCATCATTCTTTTGCGAGCCAGCATCGAGCACTCATCGGTGCATTTTACGAAATAACACCGCAAAAAACATGGTTTGTGTTTTGAAAACGGGTAAATATATACTATCACTTGAGATACATGGCATGTGCTCGTCGATGTTTACGGGGTAAGTAAAATATGAAACATTTGTAAAAGTGTCCTAACTAAATACGGCAACAAAATATTGGCATCTGAAAATAAACAAACTTTACTTTGCCGTATTTAGACTTCGCAAATTTGTTCAATACGCGGCGAGCAATTCGCGCTCCCATGTAAAAAGGTCTATTCATTCAAAAGCACAGTTTACTCTTAAGAATTAAATGGTGATATTATAATACGAGATGCCTATATACTGTCATATTTAGTTATCGATGAATCACATATCTCCAAAGTCATCTTCCCGCTCTGCGCCCCGCTGTAGTTGTTGTCTACCCCCTCACCTTTATGTTCTGGTCTACTAATATTCATATGTCTATGGCACCCACCTTTCTGAATTTATTATTCTTATTTTAAAAGGATTTCACGGGTGAATGGTGGAATAGTAATATGTAAATTATAAAATATTTATTTGAACTCACCACGAAGAATAGTCGCCAGAGCCAGTAGAGGGGGTTGGAAGAGGTCACCTGCCTCTGCAGGGCGATGTAGTTGACCACATGCGCCAGGAGGTTGAGGAAGGAGCCCACCACCGACCCCAGCTCTTGGATCCCAAACACTCGGATAAACGGCCACTGAAAACATTACTTTATTTACCAAAAACAAAGCTATCAAAAATCCAGCAACCAACACTTACGGTCGTTTACGTTTACGTTGTTTACTTAGAACATTTACGTTGTTCTCAACCCTACTGACCAACTGTTGACTCGAAATTTTGGCTCAACATTCCTCAAATGCACAAATACTCTCGTCCCAACGCAACTCTCTGACCAACAGGCGAATCGAGCGTTACTAAACACACAACTAATCGAGACTCAGATTGAACAATCGAAAAGTTGGGAACAACGACCGTAAGAACCAAAACCATTTCAAAAGTTCCTTTCATTAGTATCGCCTGCACTTATATAATATGCAGTCTATATTCCACTATAACTGTATGGTTGCTTGGTTGCAGTTGCACTTAAATAATCCTGTCCAAACATACGGTTGGTTGCAGTTGCCCTTGAATAATTCTGTCCCAATATATGGTTGGATGCAGTTACACTTCAATAATTCTGTCCCAACATACGATTGGTTGTTCCGTTAAATATTTCCGATTTTAAAAGCCTACCACCTACTGAATTTGTTTACAAGAAAGCCTCGTATAATTTATTTTCTATTGTTTATGGAAAACTAGCTTTTTCCCGCGGCTTCGCTCGTATGGTATTAGGGGGGTTCCCACTCTGCCTCCTCCCCTTTTTTTGTATGTGACAACTTACAAGAATGATTTGCGTATCTGCGGCGTATATAGTTAATATTATGAATTGTGTACAAGAGCTGGAAATACATATGGTAGCTGATAGATCCACCTCTTCCTCGCATTCTAGAAATCCTGGCATCCCATAGGAATCTGTTCTGCCACCAACTTTGTTTTTGTTGCCTTTCAATGACCTTTTGTCGTATGGACCAATTCACTGTTACGCGGATGACACTACAGTCCATGATAGCTTTTTATTTGATAAGCCCCAAAGGGTACACAAACTCCTACGGCTTGAGGGCTTTGAAGCAGAGAATAGATGGTTACCTCGAGAGCGTTTCCTTTCGGGGTAAGAACAACATCCACGAATGTAGTGTTTCAAACAACCAATCATGTCTGATTACGTCTAAAAGGGATTGAAATGAAAATCTAGTCTCCTACAACGGAAGCTATCTTCCAAACAGGCCTTCCATTGATATGCTTGGTGTAACTGGCCACTGTAAAATTGGCCACTACAACACGGGCATGTGCCTAGTGTGATGGCCAAAAAATTATCCATTTACTGTAATGTATAAACTTTACTTAATAAAGAACATTAAAAAAAAAAAAAAAAACTTGGTGTAACAGCTCAGATAGGAGGGCTCCATTGAAGCCAGAGTTTTTTTTTTTTTACAGTGAAATACCGCACAAGAATCTCAACTGCTCCCGTCTGGAGCCAGTGAGACTATGGCATCCCCGATTGGGGTATGTTGTAAGGCTGAAGTTAGTGGGGAGGGGAAGGAGGTGCGGAAGAGGAAGGTTGGGAAGTACCTGGCTATTCAGATCTGGTCACCAAACACGGCTAAAGCCATTTTCAAGCAACGTTTCAATTCTGAATGGTGGTCTTACACCAGGGCGATACTGATAGTATCTTCCACTCTGGAACATGCCGCAAATATACTATATATTATTTTAAATGAATTAATTGTGAAATAACACAAATTAATCAAATAAAATTTATTTGCGCATGCCAGGTTCGAACCCGCGACCTCCGGATTGTGAGTCAAGAGTTCTTACCCACTGGACTACGGAGGTCGTCGGAGTTATGTTAGCCTCTCAGAAACTGGGCCGTACAAGGGCCGTACAAGGCCGTACAAGGCTGCAGATACTCTAATACTACACTACTGCTGACCCTGTACAAATCGCAAGTGCGCCCCACGGTTGAATTTGGGGTAATTTTTCGGGATTAGTGTCCATGGCTATTACGAATAATTTTTAGAAAAAAACTTTAGATTCGCCTTAATTACTATAAAAGGAAACTTTTTGCATCACGGCTGGCGGAAAATAATGCATTTTAATTTTCAATGTCGTTAAATAAAATTTCACTTCGCGAACCGACACTACATTAACTGTCACATACACAAGCCCGCTACACAAACCCTGTGTAGCCAAACAAACCATTCAAAAACGTAATTTAACAGTGACAAAATGGCGGGCGGCAGCGGGCTGTCGTAGCGTCGGTTCGAGAAGTGAAATTTTATTTAACGACATTGAAAATTAAAATGCATTATTTTCCGTCAGCCATGATGCAAAAAGTTTCCTTTTATAGTGATTAAGGCGAATCTAAAGTTTTTTTCTAAAAATTATTCGTAATAACCATGGACACTAATCCCGAAAATTTACCGAATTTGGCAACCATCTCTTGTGTGGAGCCCCAAAATACCTGAAAAATACCCTCGACTCTGTGCAGAAACGGGCGGTCGGTTTGATAGATTCTCCCATCTTAACAGACAGATTACAGGCGTCGGGTGGGAATGCTATCCTTGTTCTACTGGTATTACAATTGAAGATGCTCCGAGGAACTAGCGTCATTGATCCCTTCGGCACCGGTGCATAGTCGGGAAACACGCCAAACGCGTGCCCAACATTTGCACACGGTTAACATTTGTCACATGAGAATGGGTTATTTCTACGACTCGTTCTTGAGTTCAACAGCTCGGCTGTGGAACGATTTGCTGGCCTCTGTGCTTCCTTCCTCCTCTCTTCAAGACCCAGGTTCACTCCTTCCTTTCCACGAAAAACCTCCTCACATCATTCCCAAAGATGACATAGGTCCTCAGGGAAATTATTTTCCTCAGGGCCTGTGCGGAGTTAATGTAAAAACGAATACACACAATTCACTGTGTTCCCAAAAAGTTTAGATAAATATTTTTTTGTGGACTGTTAGTCTGGTTCATGAAAAAATAATTATAATTTTAAAGTCACCTTTCCGAAGAACTGCGGTATCTCCCAATTACGCCCCTTGAATGCATCAACAGTTTTCCACATGCATTCATATTGACATTGGTCGGTGCACTCCCAAAGCAATACTTTGTTAATTATTACTTCTACTTTGTCGATTTCCCGCTTGAATGTGTCACCATCTAAAAACAGATTAAATCCTTGATCACATCGATAAAAAAAAAACTAATCACAAAAATTGAAACTCAATATTAGATTACGGTCTTACAATCGTGAATGATATTTTCTGAAATAAAACTGCACAATTTTGTGCAAAATATTTTTCAGGGACGTTAACCAGCATCGTTGTTCCATGTTGCTTTAAAAAATTACGAAATAAAATGTTTCTTATCAAAAATAATAGGATTTCGGTAAATTTTTATGAACGCTAACCTGTGGTACAATTGAAACTTCTGCATTTCTCCCAACATTTATTAAAATATGGAGACTTGTCGCCTGCTGAAGCCTCCACGCCAGTTGTTAAAAGCGTCACTAAAGTGAATACAATTGCAACACATATTTCCGTAAATTTCATTTTTATTTTGATTGACATCGATATTTTTGCCAAAATCCACTTTGAATTTTGATGCCTTGTTTTGACGGAGAGGTTATGTGTTGGCATCCGAAGGCTCATTTTCCCCATTTTGTTTGCAGGTTACTGCGGGATAATAAAACCAACAAGATTGCAAAAAAAAAGTTTTATTATTGTGTAATATAATTTATATTCGATGACTTGAAGTAAATTAATTCATTTTATTTTCCACTCTCAATGCACTTGTTTTACAATGCTGAATCCGGTTATTACGACTCCCAGCGGCATTTAGAACTTTGCCAGACGAAAATTTATTTAGTGGATATTCACCAGACTGAAATAAAGTAAAATAAGTACATAACTTCGTTATGATAATTTTCTGGAATATTCAGTTTTTTACCAAATATTATTTTATATCTTGTAAGTAGGCCATTCTCCGCTGATTTATTTCCACTCCCTTTTTTAGACCATTTTCGTATGTATCATTAGCTTCGTGGGTTTCTAGGTAATTTGGGGCATCTTTAATTTTATCACGTCACACACATTTTGCTCATGTTATTATTTTTCAGAATAATAAATAATCAAGTTTTTTTTTGCTTAGATCATCAATCGACAATCCCTCGAAACTGGATAAAACATAAAGTACATGTGGCAATACTAAAGTTAAAAGTGAGAGATTTTTATTTGTGTGCGATTGTTTTAGAAATTTTCTACCCGTTTCTCATATTTATTCCAATAAGTATTTATGAGACACTATTAAATTTATTTGTTAAACATTCAACTCGTCGTTTTAACTACTGGCCATTGATTTTGCGTTAGAATCAAGTGTGTTATGGAAGGACAAAACATTTCGAATGACAGCACCTCGACCATTATAATTCCCATCTCAATATTTCTTCGTACTTTATGATGTTCGGTTCAGAAATTAGTGAGCACAGTCTGAATTCCCTTTGGAGCAGCACACCTCATAGTTGCGCTTATTAAATTGCCGTGGGTGTTTAATATAAATTGCGAAAGTTGTCTAATGGTGCTTTCTGTAAAGGGCCACCTATAAATGCTCCTGTAGCAGTGACATGAGCACGAATACGAAACGACGTGGAGGAGCAAGTGGTTCAGGGTGCTCTGTTTCTGGAATATCCGGCATCGTGAACGTTTCATCAACAATGTCTGCTGATCTCGCCGCTCTCTTTGAGTGTCCAGTCTGCTTCGACTACGTGCTACCTCCTATTCTGCAATGCCAAAGCGGCCACTTGGTCTGCTCCAGCTGCCGTCCCAAACTCACATGCTGTCCCACATGCCGCGGACCCCTGGGCAACATCCGGAACCTCGCCATGGAGAAGGTTGCGAGTAACGTCATGTTCCCGTGCAAGCACTCGGCCACAGGATGTACAGTCACCCTGGTGCATACAGAGAAGGCTGACCACGAGGAAGTGTGCGAATTCCGGCCCTACTCCTGCCCCTGCCCCGGGGCTTCCTGCAAGTGGCAAGGCAGCCTGGACCAGGTCATGCCACACCTCATGATGTCCCACAAAAGTATCACCACCTTACAAGGAGAAGACATCGTGTTCCTGGCTACAGACATCAACCTGCCCGGCGCCGTCGACTGGGTCATGATGCAGTCTTGTTTTAACCACCACTTCATGTTAGTTCTTGAGAAGCAAGAGAAGTTCGACGGACACCAGCAGTTCTTTGCAATTGTGCAATTAATAGGATCCAGAAAGCAAGCGGAGAACTTTGCCTACAGATTGGAACTGAACGGGCACCGACGGAGGCTGACGTGGGAAGCCATGCCTCGCTCCATCCACGAGGGAGTGTCATCGGCCATAATGAACTCGGATTGTCTCGTGTTCGACACGTCCCTGGCTCAGTTGTTTGCGGACAATGGCAATTTAGGCATCAACGTTACGATCTCTGTGGTTTGAGTGTACGGGTGGAACTGTGAGGTGGTACTAAAAGACAATTGTTGCCGATCTGATAAATTTATAATAATAATGAATAGTGTAAGAATTCATCCAAAGTTTCCATTATGTATGTATAATGAATAATTGTGTAAATATTTTTTGATTTCAATGAAGTTTATTAATCGCAAAACAACTTTATTTCATTTCAGGATCCGAAATACAAAATATTTCGCATATTTTATGTACTTTTGATCTCTGTACCAGGACCTTTGTATAATTACTTGGAATAATCCTGACGTGTGAACTGATGTAAGGCATATGTATGTTAGCCCAAAATAATGGAGAAATATATTATTACAATAGAAACTATTTTTAAATGTCACAAAATGAAAAGACAAGGGACTTTTGGAAATAAACAAGTCTTAATAACCAATATTCAATAATGTACTTCTTACTACGTTCTCTTCTGCACCCATTCATCTTCATCTAACACACAGGTTCTCAAACTTATTTCGACCACCGCCCACTTTGAGATATAAAAAAAATCTAGAGCCCCATATTTTCTTACTTACTTTTTTACCTTACCATCTGTTGCTTATCTTAAAAACAGTTATTGCAAAAATAATTTTTAAACCTGCATTATTATGTGGATAGGTTAGATAAGGTGTAACCCATATCCGTGGGTGGTTTGGTATATTTACGCCATATCCTATTTCTGAGATCAAAGAATGTTTCAATGAGAGTTAATAAAACTCGTACTCATAGTAATTTTAATAAATAATTGTCTCATAGTTAATCATATTTAGAGAAAGATGAATCTGATGCATTTCGGTGAGTTTTTTAATACTAGGCTCGTTCATACACCGCCTTCAGTAACTAGCAGCCGATTTCTCTTTTCAGTTAATTTTTGTACGAAAAAAAAATATCAGAAATAACAGACAATTTTATTTTACTAACTTAACCATGACTTTTCAAAGGAGGGATGAAGCTGTATGTTGTTGAATTGTCCGGTCACCGCTGGTGTTATTGGTTTTTGAGGATGTTGTAAAACATTCATAATAATTTTATACAAAATGTTTAATACTTCATTTATTTTTTACAAATATGTATGCATCATTGCCTTCCTTTGCTATCTAAGATAAATAAAATTCTACATAAGGTTTTATAAATAATACTTATCTGAGATTTTAGCCTTTTAAACAGACAATTTGACAAAATCAACAAATAGCTTTCAAGTCATTTGAAAGAACAATAATATAAATATAAAATTTAAATAATCTGATAAAAATGTTTAATTTGATTTAGTGAAGTTTATTATTTATGTACAAGTTATACGAAAAGTTTATTGAAATTCGCTCTGTTGGTTTGCACTGAGGGGTTTGATGGGAGATGGAAGTAAGCAATCGGTGGTCGGAGAATCATTCGCATCCAGGATACTTGTAGAAGCAGTTTCATCTTGTAATTGGATAGGCAGGTTCTGTTTTTGATTGATATTATCCAAAGATCTCAACGGTTCCGTCGTAATAGCCTGCCAAGGATCCGTTGTACTATTGTTCAGCAATCCATCAGGACTAAAGGGATCCTGCTTTGGTTTGAACACTTCGGTGGGAATAGGAGCATCCTCCGCAGCGCTATTATCGGCGCTTAAATCTGATAGATCGATATCGTAGTTGACGTTTGTTAACCCGTGAAGAAACTCTGAACCATATTCGTCGGGAGTTGCCAATTCGTCGAGAGATTGTGTGTCGAAAGAACCAAATCCAAAGATAGGAGACGGAGATAAGAAGTCTCCTGATCCCACAGTTTTTAAAGTAGTGATTGGTAGATTGTCCAGAGTTACTGCCAAGTTGTGTAAGGAATCTGGTGGTCTCAAAGTCATCAATCCTGAAGCGTGACCAGCAGCAGGTGTGTTGGCGGAAGGGAAGTTGGGAATACTTTCCATCAATGCTGCAGTTTTATCATCGCTGCAGGAGTCAAACACGTCCTGTATGTTGGTAATTGGAACACTCTTATTTGCTGCTTGAGAAGATTGAATTGTGGTCTTTGTTTCATCTGCCGTGATTGGCTCTATCATTTGCTCCGTCTCTTCGGTCAATACTGGTTTCCTATAAAGATCCAATGGGGTGCGTGCCAATACATCGGAGATTTTTTTGTAGATTTCATCCTGTAATAATAATTGAAAACACACAAATTAGATTGTTTGATTATATCGATCATCCAGTTGATTAGTCAGACATCTTCAAAAAATTTCATTTAATAACGGTACACCCTCATCTGGTACAATACTCAAGATTACTCATAAACGCAATCAAATCAAAAATGTTCTGTTTTCATTATTATTTCTGAATTAAATCTATTTTAAATACAAATGACGAAATAATTCAAATTGATTGAAACAAATATATTTTTTCTGAAGTACATCTGGTTCATTAGTCAAATATCTCAGAAAAAATACATAACTTAGCTTCTAATCTACAAATCTTAATTATTTTTATCAGTACCAAATATTTATACACCTGTTAACACAATATATAAAACACAGACACGTGTAAACAATATTCAATTTGTAGTGAGCATTCGAATATTGCTTTCATCATTATCTCAAAACTTAGCATATGAATATGTCTAAGTAATCAACTGGATGACGTTATGTACCTACATAGGGTGAAGCAGTTGGAGGAAAATAAGTTAAGGGAACGTACCCATACTACGTGACACGTTTAGGGGGGGGGGGTCTTCAAAATGTCACGCTCCATACAAATGAGCGGCGGGTTGCTTAGGTTTTTGGTCACCGGGGGGGGGGTAAAAATTGCAAAAATTGTTTTACCTTAAATGTTTCAACATGATCTGCTAAGTTTTTGGATTCAGTTTCAATGTGGGTAGTTCTTCTATCAAGTTCCTGAAGAGTTTTAATTTGATCCTGAAGATCGTGAAGTCCCTCGCAAAGGGATAGTGCTGCCACCTGTTAAATAAATTTATTTTTATAAACAATGAAATTGGTTGGATTTTTCAATGGAGCCTTTATCTTTAATCTATCAAATGATAGGTTAATCTCATGGCATTGCAATTCAACCTCCATTACTAAATTAATTAAGTGCACAATGAAACTTACCCAAGATCCGCCGCTCACAATGGCCGGCAAGCTCATGAAACCATCAAAATCTTCTTTGGTCATATTTAAGGATTCGGAAGTTAAGTTTTCAATGAAAGAAACGGCACAACACTGAAATAAAAGGAAATATTTATGAATTAATTTTTTGGGCATTAACTATGTAACAATTTCTAGACATTTTGTTTTGAAGATTTTTACTTTGCGCGTACATTTGTTATTTAAATTTTTATTTTTCTGCCACCGGTTTCAACACATCCGTATCATTCACTAGCAAACATTCCAATATAAATACGTATTTTAATTTGTGCGCTTTAGAAACTTTAGAAATAAACAAAATATTAAATCAAAAATTAATTTAGTTAATAAAATAATAGCATCCTCTAAATCACCCTTATTAACAATGTTTCCATGTGATGTTGACTCCTTCCACTGTTCTTCCCCTACTCAAAAATCACCCCTACCACTCCCTCCACCTAATTAAACCTAATCATTTCTGTACTTGTATAAGTTTTTTAAGTTAGTTTTAAGTTTGCTAGTGAATGACACGGATGTGTCGAAACTGGTAGCAGAAATATTAAAATTTAAGTAACAAATGTACACGGAAAGTAAATTTTTTTGTAAGTGTTTTTATAACTAACAAACAAAATTCCTGCTATTTTCAATAGGGTGTCTTGCCAATATTTTATGTTTGGAATGTATACGAGTAAATAAACGAAGAAGGTTTTTGAACTGTGTGCCGACTTTTTAAAAATCTAAAAAGAAGTAAAATCAAAACAAAGAACTGCATTCAATTTTTTAAAAGAAAGACAAACATTCGCAGGTTGCGAATAATCTGACAATATTTGAAAATCTCCTACTATCACCACAGTAAGCAGAAAATATTTGTTTTATCATTATGGAGGGCAGTCAGCCGAGGGATTGAACTCATGATACCTGGTAGGAACCAGACGCGATGCCAGCTCAGCCATTGACCAGTCAAAAAATAATAATATTATTTTGACTTGTCTTTTAAATTATATAAATAGAGTCTTATAAAATAGTGAGTACTCCAAATTTTAGTCAGACCTTTAGTCAAATTTAAATAATATAATAAGTGAGGAAACTTGACATGGTAAAAACCAATTTACTTGGAAATCAATAAAGGCTTGCTAATAAAATTAAAAGCAATTTAAATTTTCATTATAAGTGTAGAAGTAATAAATAGATCTTCTGTAAGTGACCTCACCACAGTTTGATAATGCCTTTGAAAGGCGAAACAGCTGACAAGCATAATAATAATTACACAGCAGAGCTTATTTATAAATTATTAAAGACAATGAAATTAAAATGGCATTCTACAAATTAAATATGAAAACAATAAAAAGAAATTGCAATAGTTACCAAATTGGTGAAATAATATCCGCCCTCCCCCGTCATAAGTCGCTCGGCCTTGCAGAAGCGTGTGACGAAGTTGATGTTGCTGGTGAGGCGCGGCGGGTTGGCCTTGAGCACCGTGAAGATGAGCGCCGGCAGCAGCTCGTCGGCCGAGGCGGGCCCGCCGCACGCCGCCCCCACTAGCCGCACCACGCCCCGGCAGCACTCCACCACGCGCTGCAGCTTGCCACCGGGGGACAGGATGCTGTCCATCGCTATCAACTCTGGAATAACCGCAACAGAACATTGAAGAAAAATAAAAAACAAACCTAACATACACATATTGAGAGGTGGGTCAAATCCCAGTCCTGGAAGGAATGGGAGGGCACCCGAAATGAGGCAATCCAAAGTACTCATAAACGGACTGGATCCCAGACGGACCAGGAAACTAGTCGATATGGTCAGAAACTCGCTGAGGGAACTGGTAGGACTACTAACGGGACACTGCCATCTCACGAGACACATGCAGCTATTGGGAGTGGAAAGCACCAATATATGTAGAAAATGTGAAGGGGTTGAAGAAACTTATGGTGCCAATTTCCTGCCCTGGTGGGAACTAGGCTCAGATACCTGGGAAGACACTGTAGAACCAGAAGACTTAGCCACATATCCAATGACAACTCTGGTGAACTTTATTAAAGGAACTGGGTTATTGTTAAAGGATTGAGGTAAAATGGGAGATAGCACAAAGGACCTATGGCCTAAGTGCTCACGGGAATTAATAGTAAACTGTCTTCGCAAAGAATAAAAAAAAAACTAACACAACCTATTCTTTTACCTCATACATAAGAATCCCCCCGTTTGAGGTATGCATGATCAAAACAATATTGACGCCATATAGCATTTTGCCAATTATTATAAGCAATAATTATCAGCCTGAAACACGCATCAACATTGAAAAATCTTCCGAGAAAAGATACTTGCCGCCAACGGGACTTGAACCCGTGTCCTTCTGATTGCCGGTCAGCTGCTCTTGACCACTGAGCTATGGGGGCTTATCAAATACCCGCCAAATAATTCAATATATACTAGTGTTTCATTCAACAATTACTGCTTATTATATTTTTGCCAATTTTCATGAAAAAATAATTTATAGTGGCAACACTCGGACCACAATTTAATTTGAAAAAATGCTTATAGAATAACAAGGGCGTATGTGTCCAAATTCTATGGATCAATATGATACGGAAAAAACAATGAAAATGAAAGATTAATGCCTTGGATTGGCAAACGAATGTACAGATATATAAAATAAATATTGTAGAGGCGTATATACAAATAAAAAAGGAGTTTTTATAGCCATAAAAGAGTGCATTTAATTTTTCATATTACATGAAAAACCGTTTTTTACCTCTCTTGTAGAGTAAACATTTTGCATAATACAGGATGGGGTAAAATGCATTAAAACTTCGGGAGGTGATTCTACATGACGGTAGGAATAAAGCAGATCGACAACTTTTTTTCGATATTCCAACTTTTTTTCCCATAAAAGACATACGTACTAAAAATTCTTAGTGTGAGGTACAAACTTACCCGATTAATTTGCTGTGAGCTGCATGGTTGCAATTGGCCCCTATCGTAACAGCGGAAAATAACAATGCAGGTCGCACACGCCGGACTAATTTTATCTTTTTACCCAAAAAGTACACAAAAAAGTTGAAATTTCGAAAAAAATTATTAATCTTAGAATCACCTCCCGAAGTTAATGCTTTACCCTCAGACACCGTATACATAGGGAACGTACCCATACTACGTGACCTGTTCAGGGGGGGGGGGGTCATCAAAATAAAATAAAAGGTAAAAAATTGCAAAAAGTGTGTCACGTAGTATGGGTACGTTCCCATAGGTGTAACAGCATGGTGACCAGACAACTCAACACAGTGGAACTTCAACACACCTTTGAAAAGTGATAAAAAAAAAATTGGTTGCGTTAGGTTAGGTTATGGGCTATTATTTTTTTTCATTAGTTTTAATGAATGGTTTTTATCACTTTTCGAAGGTTTGTTGAAGTGCCACTGTCTTGAGTGGTCACGGAACCTAACAGCATGCACCTGAAAGATTTTAACCAGCAATTCCTGAGCATATTTGTTAGTAAAAGATGTAGATGTCATTTTGCTTTCCGAAGTTTTCGTTTTCAAATATGTAAAAATAAATAAAATATTATTCTACCACACGGCGCATCGGATCGTGTGGCGCTTTATTTAATCTGTTGGAAGGAGGAGTGTGTATCATGTGACCCGCTAGGCTGTACCCAACTACCGAGTGGCGAAGTGAGACAGAAAAAAATATTTTTTCTTTTTAAATGAAATGAAATATGAAATGCTCAGGAATCACTGGTTCGGTACGTGCGGTACCTTCGGGTACATGTTGTTACACCCTGTATAAGTCCTTATTCAAGGGACACCTCCAAATATTGTTTAATATGTGCAGGTTTAAAATAGAAATATTTAACAGTACACAAAGAAGTAACTGATGTCATTTATGTTAACCACTCGGACCAATAAGCTTGTTTTCACGATAATATATTACCCGACATATGTATGACGTATGAGGTGCATCTGACTTATCAAGAAAGTCATTGCAAACATAACTAACCTGATATAGCACCATAGATAAGATCTCGAACTTCAGAATTCCTCTCATCAATACGTGAATCCAGGTGATGGGGAGACACCCAACACAGCTGGCGGATCCTGCTTTGAATCTGGGCATCTTTCTTCTCATCGTCACAACTGGCCGGAGAGAACAGTACGCTTAAAGCAAATTTTATAATATTCATTAAAAACACTATCAACTTGTTCACATCTTTAAGTAAGAAAGACAAGCTTTTCAAAAGCAAAACAAATAGCTCTTTACTGCTGTGCAATCATTATAAACAACTATGTTTGAATGGTAATTTTTTTTTAAAGAGGGGGACTGAAAATAAAGAAAATACATAGGCACGGAGAGTCATATTTTTAGACAATTGTGCAATGGTTGTTAATCACATTACAATTAATTAAGATAGGTCAGTGGCTGAGTTGGCATCTTGTTTGGGTCCCACCCAGGCGTCACATGTTCGATTCCTCGGCTGGCTAAGTCCTCCATCACGACACAAGCAACATTTTCCACTTACTGTGGTGGTAGGAGATTTTCAAATATTGTCAGGTTAGTCATAACCCGGGAATGTTTGTCTTTCTTTAAAAAAAATAAAATAGGTTTGATTTGTAAATATCTTTTTTAATTACCCGTGTAAATATGTCATGGAATGTTTTTCAACATAGTCAAGTAGAAGTTCTCTGGTTTCAGCATCAACATTTTCATAGTAGTGACTGGTTTCCATACGTTTAGAGAAATGCTGAAAAAAATACATTAAATAAGAATTTTTTTACAGGTTGTGTGATACTGATAATTATCACGATTTTTTTCAATTAACGAAAAATTAACAAAACCTTAATATTACCTGATAAAAATTTTGTGTTAAATCTGACAATTCATCAACTGTCTTGTTTTGGTACTGTTTGGCAATGGTCGAAAAGAAAATTTGTATGTATTTGCGCGTATCTCGTTCAATGGTGGGGTCTAGTGAGGGGAAACACTCTTGGAAGTCTCGTTTTTGGTTTTCAAAATCGCTGGCGGGGATTATCATCTCCGGCGGACCCCGCTCACGGCCTTCTCTATCTCCGGGTCCCACATCTGAAAGGAATAATATTCATCCATTTTACATAATTCATTTCTCAAGCTATGTAAACTAGTTATACTCCATGTGTTTGACTGCTCAAAATATCATTGAGGGAGATACAAAAACTGTGAACAAGTTCTGTAAAGTTAATTTCCCTAAATTTAATAATTTTCCCAATGGATTGCCATAAAACAAATGTACATATATCGATCTTATTGTTCAAACAACGTTGTCAATAAAATCTGTTCATCTTCTTTCGTATGGTGGGGGTTCAGAGGGGGACAACCACCACACGCAGTGTCCGCCACGCAGTTCGCGATGTCGCCAGCATGTATATTATTACCGCACGTGTAAGATAGTGCGATGAGTGATGCGGCACCCAAATAAGAGGGCCTCCGACTACAAATTATGCCACTACGTAAGGGGCCGAAGACCAGCAGATCTCCTGGCCAACGGGAATCATTAAATAAAATCTGTATATCCATTGTTTATACACAAACTGTACACTTATTAAAAAATACTCTCATTTTTTAATCTCAATTTCAGATGTTTTACAACTTTGGTGACAGCAGTCTTACCAGCCAGTGGCGTTTTCTATGTCATAATGACATTGAAGTCAGTTGGAATTGTTTCGGAATGTGCAGTTTTGGATCATTTTAAAATCAATAATTATGGCTGAAAATATTAAAACTACACATTTTTAATGCAATGATGATCAGAATCAGAAAAATAAATTTTAAATCTTTGTAACATTTTTAACAGTATTTGTGGTTTGTGAAAAATCCTCATTGGATCTGTTTATTAATCAATATATATATTATAAAAGAAAGTCCAAAAAAACGTGCGAAACGCAAAAACTCAGAAACGAGTGCCGGTACGATCAAGAGAGTTATATGGTATGGTAGATCTCTATCCCCCCTAGGGAATAAGGGTATTAGTTTTTACCTAAAGGGCTTGCTTTTGAAGATATAAGGGCTGAAAGTTCTAAGAAGACTCTAGAAACTTCGAGAAGAGTCTGGAAGATTCGGAAACTTCTAGAAAATTCGATAAGACTCTGGAATGTTCTGGAAGAAATGAAGGAGTATGTCAGCAAGTCTACAAGGTTCCGAAAAGTTTAAGAAGGTTCGATAAAGCTGTAAAAAGTTCTGAAAGGAGTGGAGGAGTGTGTCGGTGTGTCTAGAAGGTTCCGGAAAATTCTAGAAGGTTCCATAAAGCTGTAGGGAGTCCTAGGAGGTTCGATAGGGCTGTACAAAGTTCTGGAAGGAGTGGGGGACTATGTCGGTAAGTCTAGATGGTTCCGGAAAGTTCTAGAAGGTTCGATAAAGCTGTAGAAAGTTCTGGAAGGTGTGGCGGAATATGTCGGTGAGTCTAGAAGGTTCTGATGGTTCACGAATGCTTTAGAAAATTGTGGGAGGAGAAAGTTCTAGAAGCTTTCAGAAATAATAGGCGGTGAGTCTAGAAGATTCCGGAAGTTCTAGAAGGTTCGATAAAGCGGTACAAATTTCTGAAAGGAGTGGAGGAATATGTCGGTGGGTCTAGAAGGTTCCGGAAAGTTCTAGAAGGTTCGATAAAGCTGAAGAAAGTTCTAGAAGGTTTAATAAGGCTATAGAAAATTCTGTGGAGTGGAGGAGTGTGTCGGTGTGTCTAGAAGGTTCTGGAAAATTCTAGAAGATTCCACAAAGCTGTATGAAGTTCTAGACGTTTTCATAAAGCTGGAAAAGGTTCTGAAAGGAGTGGCGGAGTAAGTCGGTGAGTCTAGAAGGTTCCGGAAAGTTCTAGAAGGTTCGATAAAGCTGTACAAAGTTCTGAAAGGAATGGTGGAATATGTCGGTGGGTTTGGAAGTTTTCGGAATGTTCTAGAAGGTTCCATATAGCTGTAAGAAGTTCTAGATGGTTCGATAGGAATATACAAAGTTCTGGAAAAAGTGGCGGAGTATGTCGGTGAGTCTAGAAGGTTCGATAAAGCTGTAGAAAGTTCTGGAAGGTGTGGCGGAGTATGTCGGAATGGCGGAATATGTCGGTGGGTTTGGAAGTTTTCGAAATGTTCTAGAAGGTTCGATAAAACTGTAGAAGTTCTAGAAGGTTCCGTGAAGCTGTAGAAAGTTCTGATAGGAGTGGAGGAGTGTATCGGTGTGTCTAGAAGGTCCCGAAAAATTCTAGAAGGTTCCATAAAGCTGTGGAAGTCCTAGAAGGTTCGATAGGGCTGTCTGTACAAAGTTCTGAAAGGAGTGGCGGAGTATGTCGGTGAATATGGAATGTTCCGAAAAGATCTAAAAGGATCGATAAAGCTATAAAAAATTTTGGTAGGAGTAGGGGAGTATGTCGGTGTGTCTAGAAGGTTTCGAAAAGTTCTAGAAGACTCGATAAAGCTATAGAAAGTTCTCAAAGGAGTGATGGAGTGTGCTGGTGAGTCTAGAAGGTTTTAGATAGTTCTGGAAGCCTCCCTAATGCTCTAGGATGTTATGGAAGGAGAATGTTCTAGAAGCTTTCAGAAATGAGTGGCGGAGAGTTTCGTCTAGTCTAGAAGGTTCTGGAAAGTTCTAGAAGTTTGGATAATCTTTACTTCAATATAAATTATTAAAAAAGTGTTCAATGTGCATGCCGCGCTAAAAATCAAAGATGAGTTCCGGTTCCCGGTGTGATAACGGGAGTTATATTGTGTAATAGCCCTCTATCCCATATCCATGAAGAAAGTTATCGGTTTTACCTGAAGGGCGTGCTTTTAAAGATATAAGGGCTGGAAGTCTCGCCCTCTTGAAATTTCTAACAATTCAAAACATTCCAGAGTATTCTTGAGCATTCTAACACACTACGGAACATTCTGGAATATATTTAGGAATATACCGGAATATCCCAGATCATTGTGGAACATTCCAGAATACTCCTGAATGTTGTGGAATGATCTGGAACATTTGAAGTTTTTTATGTGGCTACCCATATGGGGTATATAAAGCAAGATCCGTTGTGGATTCGAATGTCAATTCAATCTCACATCAACTCCCTGAGCGAAGCCGGACACCCAGTCAGAGTATTTGAGAGCATTCCATAACGTTCCAGAACATTCCGAAACATTCTGGAAAATTGTGGAAAGTTCGGAAATAGGGAATCGGGAACATCAATGTGAAACATTTCAGAACACTCTCGAATGTTGTCCTGAGCGAAGCCGGGTAACCCAGCTAGTCTGTAATATTTTCAAAATGTCGAACAATAACAAAGAGAGAAGGAGCATTGGAAGGCCTTCAGCCAGTGGCATACAAAGTTTGGTGCAGTAATACTGTGACAAAGTGTTTTTAATATTGTTACCATGCAAAATGCTGGCTTGGTTTTCCCTTGAGGCGATAAGCCATTTAAAACAGTGTTGACATTGAAATAATCCAAATTGTGGTGATAAATAAAGAATATGAAAAAACAATGTAATCTTCTGTGCAAAAATCAAGTCTACAAATAATCAGTGCAACTTGATTTTATCTTTTGAATAATGTAGAAATATGATTATTGTTGTCAAGCAAAATCATTCAAGATAAAAATAGGAGAAAAATAGAAGTAACAAGTTGGTAGACGGAACATGGCGATTGCTCAAGAAATCATTAGTCATAATGATTTCTGACATAACCCAGCATTCTACACTCCCACAGTCTTTTGTTTTTCATCTTATTTTTCCTTTCTAGTTGTAAAATAGCGTTTAATTTCAATTTTCAAGAGTGTCAACTTAAACAATCTGCGACCAACCTTAAACGAGATGATCTGACGATATTAAATTCACAATAGGCAGAAAAACAATTTGAGGCAAATTTAAGAAGGCTTATTTCTTTACAATAATTAGTTTAAAAATAATTTTATACATGAATATTATTGCAAAAACATGTTATTAGAGAAAAAGTTCAATTCTTAATTTTTTATATGAATACCGCACAACTACTCCCTGTGAATCGGAGCCAGTCATACTAGAATCTCCAATTGAGATATCTATGTTGTGAGGCTGACGGTATTGGGGAGGGAAAGAAGATAAATACTGCCACCCCAGGAACCATTTATTGGATAACCAACAGGTTTGCCATAGGTTTGCTACATTTGGTGACTTAGCAGGGATCATGGGGTGAGGTTTGTCGGCGTCTTGGCGGCGAATGATCTGGAACTGAACCCCAGACTCCTACCCACCCCTCATACCTTTTTCTCCATAGAACTTCCTTTTCATTCCTTTCTTTAAAAAGACCCTTCACATAGCATTCCCAAAGATGACATAGGTCCTGAGGGAAATTATTTTCCTCAGGGCCTACTGCGTGGAGCTAATTTAAAAATATATTTATAATAATAATAATAACAGTAATAATTTGTATAGCCCTTTTTTGTGAAAAATCATCTCAGGGGTGCTGGGAAGATAGTGAAGAGGAAGGTGGGGAAGTACCTGGCTATTTAGATCTGGTCACCAAATAAGGTTTAACCTTTGGAACGACAGACTCCCGCGACCTAAAACTAGGCCAGGTTTCAGGTGCCTGGGTTCTGAGTTCAGACAAAATAAATATGTTTGAGGTGTGAGGTTTGTCTAGGTCTTGGAGGCGGATGACCTCGACACACTGAACCCCAGATTACTACCCACCCATTAAACCCTTTTCCTTTCCAGAACTCTCCTCTCCTTACTTTCCTAAAAAAAATCCACCACACAGCATCCCCAAAGATGACATAGGCCCTGAGGGAAATTATTTTCCTCTGAGCCTCCTGTGTGGAGCTCATGCAAAAAAATATGTATATATATATTCCTCGGACCCAGAGAAAAAAGTGTTGGGAATAAAAAATTTTTGTAATTTGGTTTTTCTAAAAAACTAAATGAATTAGTTAATATATATTTTTTTAAGTTTACTTTTCCATAATTGTATATTTCTTAGAAGCAAGGTCTCTAGCAACTAGTCTGAATCTACTTATAATCCAGGAAACACATCACTTTTAGTATGCTAAGAGCAGTTTTGAGTACAAAATACCACAAAATCGAGACAAGAGAGGTTAGCTCGTCCACCACGGATAAGTCGGCACATGAAAGTTACAAACATCAAAACTCCGCTACGGACTTCTTGACTTTCCAAGAGTTACGCCAAGCAAGAAACATTTCGACTCTGAATGGTGGTCAATACTGACAATATCTACTATTCTGGTGTAAATATCTATTAAAAATATATAAATTGCTTTCTCCTTGATTGATATTTATTACGGTAATAATTGTACCTTTAGCATTGGAAGCTTTTCGGAACACATTGAGTTTCAATAACTTGGTCTTCTTGAGGCTATCGGATTGCCGCAGTTTCTTCTCTTCAAACTTGGTGAAGCCAGTGACCTGCGTGGGCTTTGGCTGTCGCTCCAGAACCTGGTGTTCTCGCTGCCCGCCACTGCTGCTGGTCGAACCGCTCGCCTTTTCAGCTGCAAATAATAATAAACCTTCTTCAATTTATGTCTTATATATCACAATAATCTTATGTTTTCAGCTAGAAAGCTAACATGTAAAAAAATGATTATGTTGAAGCAAAAAGGCAAGCTTTTTAATCGATTAACCACTAAGCTTGTTTACACGACAATTATAACAATAGCAGTCAAGTCTAATAAGCTTGTTTTCAAGCTAACACGTGTGTTCCTACAGAAATCATTATAACTCCGTTTTTGTTCTAGTTACAGCCCTAAAACAAAAAGGAAAATATCTATAATAAAACACGCTACACATTTCTATTCAATGTTGTCCATAGAAATAGATTTTAAAAAAATACTTATTTCGTAGAAACAGTTTTCACCCGCCAAATCGCATACGCGCTGTTAGACATTGTTAATTTTTTATTAAATATTTTTGTATGAAATGGTACAAAAGTGAGATGACAAAATTGTTTATTATACTTACTTTTGTAATAAACTTAAATAAAATAATTGTTTTTTATAATCTGTGATTTTAGTACCATCTTCACATGAGTCATTTTTACATTTTTTTATGTTTACATTCTAAATTTTAATACTTATTTACATTCTAAGTGTTAATATTTATTTGAAATAATACAATTTGAAAGTGTCTTTCATCACCTTTCAAAAACAGTTTTTAGTGTTCAGCTACATTCAGAAATACTTAATTTATTGAGCTTTAATTGTGAAGAGGAAAAAACACAAAATTTGTATAAATTGATATTTCATTTAAGAAAAAAAAACTTGCACAATGGCAAAATACCTGAGTGGTTAAGTAAGAAAACTAGTCCTACACAGTACACATAATGTAATTGAATTTGAACTGTTTGAATTTAATAATACATATGTAGATGGAAAACAAGACACTTAATCGAGATGGAATGATGAAAAGTGTAATAATAATAATAATAATGAACTTCTGTGGCATAGTTTCACTGCGTTACACAAAAAAGCAATAATTTTTAAAAACTTTACACATCTGCCTTGATGATGGACACTGAAAGACTATCTGAAATGTTGGCTCAGGGGGGAATTGCAACACAGCTCAATAATCCAAAAGTCAAACAGTTTAGGTATTACAAATAGGATTAAGTTTGAAAGGAAAAAGTTTAATCTGAATTGATCTCACCTGCCCTTTTCTGGCGATGGACTTGCTCTCGGTGGCATTTGGAGCAATATCCTTGCCACTGAGCATTGCCGTAGAAACCACAGCCACTCTTGCACTTCAGATCGCTGTGGTGGATCCTCAGGGAGGGTGTCTTGGTGGCGTACATGATGTACTTGTAGGACCTCTGTAGGTTTGTACCAAACATTTTTAATTAATATTATACCTGGAGCGGTGCCCAGAGTCCCAAAACAAACTTCACACTAACAACAGAGTTGTTACAAACGATTTCACCCCATTTGTTAACAACAATTGGTACTAACTCTCAAACTGAACTCGGACAGTGGTAAAATTTAATTTAGAATTATGTAGTTCAAATCACTGAAATCTTTCGACCCCAAAACACTCAATTCAGCCCATTTTAACTTGTGAGTAATGAACTCACTGAAATAAGTTACGTTTAACTGACAATTAGCATTCATGACAAGCAAATGAAAGACTGATAAGGCACCAAGTGAAAATTGATGTATTTATACGTTTTCATTATCTGGCATTGTTTTAAAATGAAGTGGTTTGACTGATAAGAGGAATTTGAAGAATTAATCAGCAGGAAAAACGTCTGATACAAAATTAAGTAACATCCGAGATAAGATACTCGTGCATAGTCTTGTTATGGCAATCAAAACTAGACAAATAAGTTAAAGTTCTCGAGTGTTCTTTAAAAAAATAGCTTTACTTATGCTATATTACTTGATTATAAAGTGAATTACGATTTATCGCACCACCTAGCACAATATTATGTTTTCACATTCTGAATCATTCAAATACTTACGGTTTTTTTTTATCGAAACATTAGATCCTTAATATATCACAGTGACGAAAGTAAATTTATAAGGCAACGGTCGAGTGTTTTGGTCATATAAAATATACAAATTCAACTGACCTATAATTAAAACAAAAAATTACAACTTGACAGTGACATTTTATAACAAACGTCAAGTTTGGCAAAAATCCATAGAGAAACTCGTTCCAAATGGTCATAGATATTGCCATGAGTCGTGACAACGTAGCGATAGTGATGTTCGAATAAAGTAGCAAGCTGTTTTGTATTATGTAATTCTGAATTATTATTATCATGACTGAGTTGTTGATAATTCTGTATTGAACTTAAGTGATGTTGTATCCTATCTTATTTTTATAATAATATGACATCTTGTCTTAATACGATACCTATCTTCAATTACACCAGAATATTCTCAAAAATATTAATACTTTTCTTACAAAACTAAGAAAAGTATTTATATTTTTATATATTGTTTATATATTTATATATATTAAAGGTGATTTTTTGTTTTGTATAATTTACATAACTTTTTTTTAAAGAAAGACAAACATTCCCGGGTTACGAATAACCCAACAATTTTCGAAAATCTCCTACTACCCCCACAGTAAGCGGAAAATGTTGCTTGTGTCGTGATGGAGGACTTAGCAAGCCGAGGAATTGATCAGGCGACGCTCGGGTGGGACCCAAACGCGATGCCTACTCAGCCACTGACCGATAGTAAAAATCATTTTTTTTATTTCTATTTTTATCTTATTAGAGATAAAGTCAGAAGGAGGAAATCCATAATAGGTTTCATTTATTTTGGCTGTACTACACATATACAAATGGATAAAACGTAAACTGTCGATTTCCCCAAAATTAATAAATAAATAACTAAATTATTCACCTTTGTATAAGAAATACCTTGGGGCATCTTGAAATATTTAATTGTTATGCACCAAACTATTATCCATAATTTAAAAATGGTTCGTTTATATGTCTAACGCTAAACGAGTTAAAAAAAATAGATAAGAATAAAAAATATAACATAAATTTTTTTTTCGTATACAATTGTACAATAAGATAAAAGCGCAGTATTTATTCAACAATAAGTATCTACAGTTCGTCAAATAAGAGTAGAAAATCGTCACTGTTGATCAAATGGCAATACTAAACACATAACTCATGGTGTTAAAGTAAAGCTGTGTAACCTACATTTTTATAAAAAATTAAAAAGGCATAATAGTGGAAAAAATATTTTTTTATTGCAGTATAGATACTCGCTGATCTCAAAATTAGAATTGCGTATAGGTATATTATTATTATACCTTTGAAATTTTGTGTTAAGATAATGAAGAATAACTATAATGTAATAAAATATAAAGCACAGTTTAGAAATTGCTCATATTTATTTAATACTAGATAAAGTACCTAGCGTTGCCTGGGCTTTAGATCATGTCTCTAATTTTAGATCTGAATATATTTAACTCATTCAGATCTAAAAGTAGTATAACTAACTCACCATTAGTGATTCTTCCTTTCTATCTATGGTTAAATTCAAATTTATGTTAAATTAAATTAAAGCAAATCGCTTTATAAATCATCTTTTAATCAAATTTATGTCATGAAGAAAAAATGTTTTTGTTTTTAAATGTGGTTTACTGTGTTCTATACATTCAGTGTCATTGCATTTCAAAAAAATATTTGACAGTTAAATTGGTGTTGCCGGTCTACAAATTTAGTATTTCCAGTTTTTATATTTTCTACTCTTTTTTGACAGACTATACATTTAACGAAATAATAAAGCTTGAGTAATAAAATAACAAAATTCTTTTTATCAATGTATTCAGATTAATTTTAACAATTTTATATTTTTTTCAAAGATCTATTATATTTGCGAAATGTCATGTTTATACGAACTCCTATGGCACTTTTCTTTACCGGCAAGGAGTGATACCAGATTGTATTTGTCGGTGGATTCATTAGCAATAGACTTCCATGTTCTAGCTCCAATTTTACTGCAACAAATAGAAAAGAAAAATAATATGCAAAATTATATTGTAATGTAAAGTAGCAACATCCCGAATTCAGCAAAAGAAACCAAAGGTACATTCAATAAAAACAGGGATCATGTAGAGCGCTATTGTCGATAATTCTGTTGCTATATAACTTGCCTTCCCTATTAAAGGGGAAATTGCACACTTAGGTAAGTACAAGGTACCTAGCTACCATGAATATTTTTCATATTTATTTATGTGGCTATAAAATAATTGCATTTATACGCTCGCTTTTAAAGCCGGCAAAATTAAATAAATAATAATGCGTTGTCATGGAAACAACAGCCACAACATTGCGATTGTCAGATTGTCATTTTCATGGTGGTGGAATTTAAGTTTCAGCAATGGGTTTAGACGTGAATAATATAAAAGATGGAGAATACACAAAAATTATATATACATTGGTAAGGAAGTAAAATATTATTTCGCATGCTTTACAAATGTGATGTTTTTAAGATCTGGGCGGAATAAACACGCGAGCCTCTTTCATTAGCTCCACACAGGAGGCCCTGAGAAAATAACCCTCAGGGCCTATGTCATCTTTTGGGATGCTGTGTGGAGGGTCTTTTTATGGAAAGGAAGGATAGGAGAAGTTAAATTAAAAAGGTGGGAGGAATGCAGATCCCGCCAATGTGGGGGAATTTAATAAAAATGCACTTTCTAGATGAGAAAAGTGTGGAAAAGTTGAATAAAAAAGAAATTAAGGTGCGCTTGGAAAAATTGAGGGAGATACAGCCGTTTAAAGAATGAATAAAATGACACTTCGTGAACTTAAACTACGCCATTTTGTTACTATTATGTTGGTATCTTAGACTTGCTATTAACCTGTAATCGGCCGGACACGCTCATTTGCGCGCAGCTTTTGCGCATGCGCGAAAAAAATATTTCGAAATAAAAAAGTTTGTCTGCGATTTTGACCCTTCTATGTACAGAATTTGTATGAAAACAAGGTCAGAATCGCTTGCGCCAACATCATTGATGATACAGCCGACTATAGAACCGGTTGATACGATTGTAGCCGACTTCATGTGATAGATGAGACGCGTAATTATGAAATTTTTCTAGCGGACTTTTTTTAAACTGTTTATCACCTTAGCCTAACCTAAGACTACGCTAAACATGGTTTGTGTAACATGGTTTGTGCCCCTTTATAACGCCTACTCGCGTCAACGCAAGAAAAACATCCCAGTTTTCAAATAGTTTAGCGGCTACGCTAGGTTTGTGTAACATGGTTTATGTAACATGGTTTGTGCCCCTTTATAACGCCTACTCGCGTCAACGCAAGAAAAACATCCCAGTTTTCAAGTAGTTTCGCGGCTACGCCAGGTTTGTGTAACATGGTTTGTGACCATTATTAATTCTGTTTTTTCATAATTACGCGCCTTATTATATATCACACGAAGTTGGCTACAATCGTATCAACCTTCGAATAGCAAGTCTGAGATACCAACATAATAGTAACAAAATGGCGTAGTATAAGTTCACGAAGTGTCATTTTATTCATTCTTTAAACGGCTGTATCTCCCTCAATTTTGCCAAGCGCACCTTAATTTCTTTTTTATTCAACTTTTCCACACTTTTCTCATCTAGAAAGTGCATTTTTATTAAAATCCCCCACATTGGCGGGATCTGCATTTCACCCAAAAAGGTAAGAGGGGTGGATTGGAATCTGGGAGTCAATGTGTCCAGGAGTGACGGAGGACTCCATCCCTCCCACTGCGGTGCAAGGCGATGGATCGAGAGAGTCCGGCTGGAGAGGTCAAAAGGTCTTCCTTAACCAGTCTCTCGATCCGGACCGCCACGCAATAAGTGGTCACCGTCATCTGCCGCCAAGACCTAAACAACCCTTACCCCATGAACCCGGGCACCCCTGTTAAGTTATCAGACGGACCACTTGGGGGACCTATGACAGAGGCGTTGGTTATCCAATAACCTCCTAATTTTTTTTAATAAAAGTTTCCGATTGATCCAAATAGACAAACGCGCAAAAACCTTGTCTGTAAAAGCGGGAACAGTTTGGCGTCCTAGAAACCAAAATAAATAACATTGTTGGGCATTTTCGCCAAAGTTTGTTCATTGCGTTTCGGTCCTGTCCCACGATTTTGATTCGATTTTTCATTGTCACGAATTACAGAATTTTGGAGGGTTACATATGCCATATATTTTTCATGCAAATTAATTGATTTATATAAAACTAAGTACTTAATACATGTAAATTAAAGTATAAAAAACAGATCTAAGTAGCAAATATAAAAAAATTATAAACAATAAAAGTACAGCAAATATAATAAACCTATAGTTACATAATTATGAAACAATATATTTGTGATTATAACCAGTGGCGTAGCTATCATGGGTGGCACCCGGGGCGGATAACGTGGTGTCAACCCCCCCCCTCCAATTTCGACATCACAAATGTGTAGAAAATTGGTCCATCCTGGGGGAAGGGGGGGGGGGGGGGGGGTTGGCTAGGGAATTTCAGAAATAGACTATTTTTGTCAATAAAAAGTCCGTCAGGCACAAAATTAGACAATATCCTTTGTAATTTTTTAACGGTCGGGTGTCACCTCCCGTCGAGTGTCATCTACCGTCGGGTGAAGTGTCGCCCGCCCCCCGTCGGGTGGCACCCGGGGCGGTTCGCCCCCCCTCGCTACGCTACTGATTATAACTATACCAAGGGAGAAAAGGGATGTCGCCGCGCAAGTAAAATGAAAATAATAGGTACAATTAATTGAATCATTATGAATTTCTGTTACTTGCACCTAGAATTTGGGAGGCGGGAATGGGTACCGCCGCCCCGGGAACCTTTATTGGATAACCAACACCTCTGCCATAGGTCACCCCAAGTGGTTCGCTACGTTTGGTGATTTAGCAGGGGTGCCCGGGTTCATGGGGTGAGGTTTGTCTAGGTCTTGGAGGCGGATGACCGGGACATACTGAACCCCAGATTCCTACCCCCCCCTTAAACCCTTTTCCTTCCCAGAACTCTCCTCTCCTTCCCTTTTCCTAAAAAAAACCCTCCACACAGCATCCTCAAAGATGACATAGGCCCTGAGGGAAATTATTTTCCTCAGGGCCTCCTGTGTGGAGCTCATGTAAAAAAAAAGTGATACTTTACTTTATTTAGTTAAATATAACTGTCGAACCAGAATATTATATTTTTAAGCAATTATTTTATCACTAAACCGGTGGTGTACCTATTTTTGATTTCGTGCCAACTTGGAATCAAATAAATTCAACACCTCTTTGAAATGTCATTAAAAGTTATCATTTTTTTAAATAGCCCATAACCCTAACCCAACCTAACCTATTTAACTTCTTTTTTTTTCAAGACATTTAGTAACTTTTAAAATGAGGTTCTCAGTCGATTTCATTCTGAGTTGTCCGGTCACCGTGTTTTACCATGTCCCATCTCTACATTCAATCAAAGTCTGATTTTAGTTTTGTAATTGTAATTAGTTTTAGGTTTGTAAGGTATGTTGGTGTCTTGGGGCGGGTTGTTTCACAGAAGAAACAATTCTTCAATTTTCAAAGCAAATATTCAAGTTTTGTGAAAGGTAGAGTGGGGATGGTTGAAACACAAGTATTTTAAAAACTACAAACATAAATGTCTTGAAATAAAACAACTTTAAATATATTTTTTATTATTTGTGTTTTTGAGCTCTTAGTTATACTAACTATGAGTATTTGGCATAATCAACATAGTTTTACTGCGAAATTATCGTGGAGCAGAGTAGAACGGTATAAAAAATTTGTTTTTTGCTTTCACACAAAAGTGCTTGTTTCAACCATCACACTGTTTCAATCATAACAATGTAGAATTTACCTATGAATTGAGAGCATTTTCTCTGTGTAAAATTCAACAATTAAGAAGTCGAAAAAATAGAAAAATAATATAATTTGTGGTTTGCGATGTGACATCATTATACAAAATAGGGCAATATTTTAGACCAAAAAACTTTAAATAATCGGTTAAGGGGCATTAAAATCTATTAAACAAGTAAATAGTAGTTATCTATTTTTTTACATGAGCTCCACACAGGAGGCCCTGAGGAACATAATTTCCCTCAGGGTCTACGTCATCTTTATGCTCACCTATGATGCTGTTTGGACGGTTTTTTTAAGGAAAGGAAGGAGAGGAGAGTTCTGGGAAGGAAAAGGGTTTAAGGGGTGGGTAGGAATCTTGGGTTCAGTATGTCCTGGTCATCCGCCTCCAAGACCTAGACAAACCTCACCCCATGAACCCGGACACCCCTGCTAAATCACCAAACGTAGCGAACCACTTAGGGTGACCTATGGCAGAGGTGTTGGTTATCCAATAAAGGTTCCCGGGCGGCGGTACCCATTCCCGCCTCTCAAATTGAAAGAAAAGAAATATCTGAGTATGCAATTCACATGCGGTAGAAGTGAAACATACAGAAATCTAAATCAGACAAGAGTGGAGAGACTACGAAGCACTTTTTTTATCAATGATATTTTTCAGATTTTCGTCGGATTCCAGTGCACCTTTTCCTATACATTTGGTCATCTTACTCGTATTTGTGGTTTCTTCTCCAGAGTCGTTAGATGTAGTTTTCTCTAGCCTATTCATTTTGGAATGGTTGAAGATTAAATATTGATTTTACCATTTTTCTTTTGATTTCATAGGATTCGACCGCGATAAATGATTATCAAGTTGTAAAAGAACTTTGTGGTCTACATACGGAATGGTATGGCTTTGAAAATGAATCAGAAATTTGGTAAAATTTTCTTCTTGCATTCAGCCAGATATGTTTTCGGTACCGATACTACCAATCGGACCATCTTTTAAGAAATGGCTTAATTGACACGTGGGAATATGAGCATCGGCGGAATTGAGTTGCCAATTACGTTTGTTGCTACAGACAGTTACGAGAGTTCCTCGTTCGGCACCTACTTGCCGAGTTCCTCCCCTGGCTACAACCCGTTTAGGTTTTTGAACAGTTGTGACACCGATCTCATCTATATTATAGATGTCCTTGTTCGCTAAATTGTTGAAGAATTCATCAACATTATGTCAATTTAAACTTGTTGCTTGTGCCATACTCCATTTTTCAAAAAGTTCCATCCATATTCGGTATAGTCCAGCGGTAAGGCTCTTGACTAGCACTTCGAAGGTCGCGGGATCGAATCCCGGCGTGGCAAATAAATTTTATTAATTTGTGTTATTTCACAATTTATTAATTTAAAATAATATATAGTATATTTGCGGCACGTTCCAGAGTGGAAGATACTCTCAGTATCGCCCTGGTGTAAGACCACCATTCAGAATTGAAACGTTGCTTGAAATGGCGTTAGCCGTGATTGGTGACCAGATCTGAATAGCCAGGTACTTCCCCACCTCCTTCTTGCCCATCTTAATCCCTTCCCCATTACCCTCAGCCCCAAACATACCACAATTGGGGATGCCATAGTCCCACTGGCTCCACACGGGAGCAGTTGGGACTCTCGTGCGATATACATGTAAAAAAAATATATATATATATATATATATTTTTAATATATATATTCAAGATCACAGAAGTACATCTAGTGGGAAGACTTAATGATTTGAATTTCTGACATATGGGGATGCCATAGTCCCACTGGCTCCAGACGGGAGCAGTTGGGACTCTTGTGCGGTATACATGTAAAAAAATATATATTCAAGATCACAGAAGTATGTCTAGTGCGAAGACTTAATGATTTGAATTTCTGACCTTTTTTAATTTTAACTTTAAAATTTTCTCTCGGTGTGGACGATTGAAACATGGTTATGATTGAAACGTTGCAATCATCCCCACACTAGTTGTTTCAAACATCCCCATGCTGCATTTTCTACTTCGAAGTCAAAATAACCCTGATAAATAGACATTAACGCCATGCAAATGCATTATAAATAAGAAAATAGATAAAGAAGAGAATGTAATAAAACATTTCGTCAAGCTGCGAGAGTAAAATGAGTTATAATATAAACAAAAATGTCGTAAATATTTACTTTTTAGTGCGAAATCCAATAATGTCCCCTACGCACGATTGCGTCACTCGCCGGCTAGTGCGCTTTTGTAGAAACCTCCCAACAGACCTGACGGAGTTTCGAGTGTTGTATCACACTCTTAGGTATTATAGTTTTCGAGTAAATTGAGATGTTTCAATCATAACTTGTTTCAATCGTCCCCAGTCTACCCTACTATTCACGTTCCGTTATCATTCAAGTACCTACCTACTGTAAAACAACCGTTCCACGATTAGATATTAACAGAACTTTCACAGAACTTGAATTCGAACTTCGAAATTTGACGAATTGTTCAAATTCTGTGAAAGAACCCGTCCTTATAATAACATACACTAGTAGTTTGTTAAAAAGGTAAAATAACATAACAACTTTGGCGAAAAAGCCAAGTTAGACTTAGGCCACTCACTTCATTTGTCCTTTTAGTAAGTAGATACCTAATGAATATATTTTTTTAGATAAAGGAAAAATCTTTTACGGAGGCCATCAAAGTATTGAACCATGTGAATGATATAAATCCAAACAGAGCCGGACTATCATTGTTGGGTTATTGTTTCTTCAACATACAAGATTATGTGAATTCTGCCAATTGCTACGAACAGCTTACAGAACTTCACCCGGAATATCCCGAATACAAGCTTTACTACGCCCAGTCACTTTACCTGGCGTCCCTATACGAAGAAGCTTACAAAGTCAGCAGCCAAATAACTGAAGCGGGATTTGAAGAAAAGTTGACAAAGCTTCAGGCGGCCATTAAATATGGGGAGGAAGACATAATCGCAGCCAAAAGCTTAGTAGATGCGTGTCCGATCGATGACCCCGACAGAGACATCAATTTTGGTTGTTTGCTCTACAAGGAAGGTAACTTTGAAGACGCGTTGCAGAAGTTTTCCAAGACCCTTCAAGTGATAGGCTTTAACAGTCATCTACACTACAACATAGCATTATGCTACTTCAGATTAAAGGAATATCCTCTGTCATTGAAACACATAAATATAATAATCGAGAGGGGAATCAGGGATCACCCCGAGCTGGCGGTGGGTATGCAGGGAGATGTGGCGGAAATCAAGTCCGTGGGAAACACTCTGACCCTCCACGAGACAGCGCTGACGGAAGCGTTCAACCTGAAGGCGGCAGTGGAATACCAATCGAAGAATATTGATGCGGCGCGTGAAGCGCTCAGCGATATGCCGCCGCGATACGAACACGAACTCGATGTCGTCACATTGCACAACACTGCCTTGGTCAATATGGACACGCACCCTACAGAAGGATTTGAAAAACTCAACTTTCTCCTGCAACAAAATCCTTTCCCACCGGAGACATTTCAAAACCTGATTTTGCTCTATTGCAAATATCAGTATTACGATTTGGCCGCGGATGTTCTTGCGGAAAACGCGGATTTGACCTACAGCATGTCACCGTACTTGTACGAGTTTATAGATGCGCTGATAACGAGCCAGACATCTCCGGAAGAAGCATTCCAGAAATTCGAGGACATCGGGTCTCGTTTTGCGGAGCAGTTGAGAAAACTGACTAAAACTGTTCAGGAGAGTCGCTCTCAGGGAGACAACGACGAAGTGAAAAGGGCCGTCCTAGAATACGAGGATGCTCTCGAAAAATATATTCCAGTTGTGATGGCTCAGGCTAGAATATACTGGGACATAGAAAATTACGCTCAAGTTGAAAAAATATTTCGCAAATCTGTTGAGTTTTGTAATGAATCGGATGTGTGGAGACTCAATGTTGCGCACGTGCTATTTATGCAAGAAAATAAATACAAGGAAGCGGTTAGTTTTTACGAGCCTATAGTCAAGAAACAGTACGACAACATACTTTCCGTAAGTGCCGTCATACTGGCCAATCTGTGCGTTTCCTACATCATGACGTCGCAGAACGAGGAAGCCGAGGACATCATGAGGAAAATAGAAAAGGAAGAAGAGCAACAGAGTTTTGAAGATCCTCAAAAGAAGTTCTTTCATCTGTGCATTGTAAATCTCGTGATCGGGACGCTCTACTGCGCCAAAGGAAATTTCGAATTCGGTATATCTCGCGTCATAAAGTCACTGGAGCCGTTCAACAAGAAGCTGGGCACGGACACGTGGTTCTACGCGAAGCGCTGCTTTTTGGCGTTCATCGAAAACATGGCGAAGCACCTGATCTCCGCCAAGGACGTAACCCTGAAGGAGTGCCTGCAGTTCCTGGACGGCTGCGAGATGCACGGCCGCTACGTGCCCACGGTGCTCGGCGCGCCGGGCGCGCTGGGACTGCACGAGGAAGATGCCACCACGGAGGCCAAGCACACCGTCACGTACGAGGCCAGGCTCCTCAAATATATGCTGCTCAAGATGAACACCATTGACAAGTCAGTCAGCATATTGGAGTTTGAGGACGCTAAATAAAATACTTCATTTCGGTACCTATTAAATTATGTAGATACTGGACACATTATTGACTATTACAATATTAATACCTACGGTAGCACATTAATTTATTGTTTAAGTTTAATCAAATACTTATACGTCTAAACATTGTTCTAAAAAATTTAATTTTGTTTGGTTTTCAAAACTAAGAAGTTATTAAACAATAGGCACCTTTGTCTGTGAATTCATTTGTTTGTTATTTTACCCATAAATTTAATTGTGATTTCTACATTTTAACGGGGTGAACACTTCATATGAGTGAGTGCATTTAATTCAGTATTTCCTATCAGTCAAGCTGTAGAGAAAATTTCATTGAGTTTATTTTCAACGTGAGTTACTAGGTAAGAATGAACTAGGCATGTTTATAAATTTGTAATCTATCTATGCGCGGTGCACGCGTATAAATTAATAACATATAAATTATAATAATATAATGTTAGGTATTAGGTACTCTCGACTTCCGTCGTAATAATAAACTTATTCTTATTAGGTTCTTACTTAGGTACCTATTAGATATGGATAAATACCTACCAGCATCCTGCATACCTAGAATCTTACCTAATAAAATCTATTATAATAAAAATCAATGTACGTTTGCTTGTTCGCTTGCTTGAATCTATGTTCGTTCCTTATGCGTTGCTAATCCATTCATCCAATTGCGATGGTTTCTATATATAATAGTGAGCTCTGGCGTCATGAAATTATTTCCTACGCCATTCATCCGATTGCGATGAAACTTTAATGAGTAGTTGTGAGCACGCCCACGAAGGTTTTTTATATACTGGTGAGCTCTGGCATTATGAAAATTGTATTAAAAAAATGCAATAGGTGGCACGCGAAATTTTTGAAAACTAAATGTACCAGGACGGGATGTATGGAACGCGAGAATGGGGTTTGCGGGACGGAGGAAGCGGAAGAGGGGAGGGGAGAGGGAAGGTGGAGAAGGCGCAGTGGGAACGCGCGAGAAGAAGGGGACGCGGGAGAGAAAAGAGAGGCGGAAGGGAAACGGGACGAACGGGAAAGGACACGCAGAGAGAAACAATTTCTTGTGGAGAATGTAGACACATAAATAAATAATACATTAATAAATACCTGTAGGAATGTCCCTCTTGTCGGGTCCCGACTTCCTGTTGTCCTTGTGCCTCAGGACGAAGGTCCTGGTCTGACCAAGGGAGATGGAGGCGATGGGGGCAGAGTGGTCCAGCTCAGCTTCGTTATCCCGGTGCTCGCCGATGTGATCGGAGCCACTCCGGTATCTAAAGGAAAGCAGGTTCTATGGGAAGGCCGCAGGAAGAGCACACCAAGCTTTAGGATAATTTTAGTATGAGTAAGGATTCTAAAGGAAGCTTGCATGGATTTCATAACGACTTGGAAAAAATCGTGTGGATAGATTTTTTACTAAGATTACGAAAATGTTAGTAAAAATTTTGAGAAATGTACAGTGTTTTTTATTTATTTTTAAATAAATAAATCCATTATTTGGGCCCGTGACGTCACTAGATAAAAATGTCCCGTCTCCGGAAATGTTCCCATTAATTTTGTAAAATTCCACACCTATTTTTTTTTATATGGCAACACTTTGATTTCAGGCGAATTTTTGAATGTGACATATAACGTTAACTTGATTTATTGTTTGTTCTCTGCGAACTTACCATTTGGTTTGACTTTTTGACAGATTTTATGAAGAGAACCCCGTAAATTTTACGATGTCTGTACGTGTTTTAGAGGTATATTGGTAGTGGTGCTGATTTTAACAAAATAAAATTTTATAATATTCTTATTATTATTATAATTTACAAATACAAGTATATTACATTGGATTTAGTAGATAATATAGACGTTGAACATTATAATGATTCATGATCAATAAGATGGATCAAGGAAAAAAAATATTTATGAGATGTGATATTTTTGGTATGCCTCGTTATTCTCCTGTGCCATTTCTTGTGGAAAACGTTATTTTTTAAAAATGATTTTCGCCTATGTAATTATCGTTTTTTCGCACCTATAAAATTATGTCCCGTCTTTCCGGTTTATAAAAAATGGTCTGATTTTACGGAATGAAATTTTCAAAAAATCATTCAAAAATACGATTAAAAAAAATACAGAATGTCTTAGAATATTTGCCCGAACCGGAATTTTTTTTTCAAAAATGTGATGCAAGTGGCCTATTGTGATAGTGAAGCAGATGATGCTGGCGTGATCGGCAGTCATTTGCATGATAGGTACAACAGCTTTCTGATACGGTTTAAAATATGTTGTTTTAAGGATTTAAAGGCGATTAAAGAATTATTGATAAATAGGGTGGTTGGATTATGGATGGTTAATTAATTAAGAAATAGAAATTCAAAAATAATTAGGTAAAGGAAAGACTTAGTTTTTTTTCACATCAGGTTCACCCAGGACGCCCTGGGGGAAATAACTCCCCTGAGGGCCTATGCCTAATAATTAAGGGTTAGGCAATGCTGCGCTTCCTCCTAGTTCTAGGGCTAACGTTTCAGTCAGCCTTGAAGTGTCCATCATTTGCCCTGATGATGGACACTGCAAGGCTGTCCAAAACGTTGGCCCATGAAAAAGGAGGAAGCGCAACAAACTGAGATATGAATACCCCAAAAGTCAAGCAATAAATCTGATGTACGTGTTAAATACGGTGCATTGCATTTGAGAGTGCACATCCAAATAACTAATTACTTATTTAAAATGCAAAGCCAACAAATTCAGCATTACGCGATCCTTGGAAGTGTTTATTAAACACCGTGTGACCCAATGTTGTCAGATTTCCTGGAATACCCGGTAGCTACTCACTGTAAAATACTGTTCTATGTACATTTTATATTTATTACAATGACCTTCCGACAACACCGGTAGGCAAAACAACCTTCAATGACGCTTACTGTGCTGTGCCACCAATATTAATGAAGAAATGCCCATTCATACTTCATACAATAAAGTGACCACAAATTTAAAGTGTTTTTTATGAAAGTGTGAAATGGTGTTGTTCTAAGAAAAACAACTTAGTCAGCAGAGTCAATTTTTGTAAACATGGTTTAAAGGGAAATTCATTGATAAAATGCTATAAAATAAACAATGACAGTGATTACGAATATTTATTGTGAAAAGTGTGAATCCAATTGCATTTAACAATTTTTAATTAATAGCATAGATAGAATTTAATTACATAGGTTCATTAATAACATCAATTGAGAAGCAGCCTTGTGTTAAAAAAATATTTATTTCGATCTTGAAGTATTGTGTTTTAATTAAAAATGTCTATATCAGAAGAAAGGCAGTTATTCTTCCCAAAAGCATGACCATTGGTAAGTTGGTCCTGCCTCTTGGAAAAATAAAAAGGCTGTGCTGTCTAGCTCTGGTGAAGTTATCGGGGACAAAGCTTAATTCGTTACAGGGGGTCTAACACGGTCGATCAGTAAAACCCTATATCAATACGGTATTGACCAAATCCCTCATCTACGGTCAGTTATTAATATTTGCGAGCACGATCTATTATTGTTAACACATATTCCGGCCCAAGGGCGGATTCAGGATTTTTTTCTGGGAGGGGCACAAGGGGCGGACGGGCAAAAAAATCAACAATTACTATTAGACATAAACTTGAAGTATCATACTTCAAGTTTATTTCTACAAGTTCAAGTATGTATAGGAAGGTTTATGAAAGTGTCAAAACAATAGAAAAATTAAATGTTTAATAAAGACAGTTTTCTGTCTGTGATGGAATCTCCACAGTACACAAAAATACCTTCTGGTAACTTCTGGTACCCTTGTTCCGGCCGACAATTGATAAATTTTAGCGTGGTCTCCATGGTTTCAGATAAGTTTCGGTTAAGACGCCGCTACCGGAATTTCTACGGATTTCTTGCAAACCTTTCTTAAACATTTGATGTTTTTAAGTTCTTAAAAAAATATATGTTATTTTTTAAGATAATATTATCTAGACATTCGTCGCGCCGACACGCAAATGATATAAAACTCCCTCGATAGAAAAAAATCTCAAAATATGCTCCAAAAATTACTATAAACACGTTTGTTTTAGATATTTTACAAATTATATCTATGAAAAAATTCACAGTGTTTCTTTAAATGCTGTTTAAGACAACCCTCACGAGATTTTTGCTCTAAATACTAGCGCGCTCCTCTAACATTGGTAATTCCATATCTCTCCATCTTCTTCTTTTTGTGCGCGGTTGCGGGGCCTTAACCATCAATATACACATATTTTAGAATTATGTCGTTCGTTATGCAAAATCAATGGCTTATTTAATGAACGTATTGAACTAACGAAGCTCTTAGAAATGAAAGAAATACTGAATAATGCGTCTAAGACGCAATCAATTTATTCCGTTCGATCTTTGAGAAACTTAACTAAATAACTTCCGTTTTGTGTCAAAAAGTAAATGCGGACTGCCAATGCATATTATTTAGGTTGGTATTTCAATTCAACATTGCCAATTTATAAATATTCTTACGAATTGCTTGACGTCTGACATGTCGTAGTGTAGATTAATAAAAAAATACCTTCAGTGTTGCCAGCGTATATATAGCGAACAAACAGCGAAACATGTAAGTTTCGTTCTTACATGCTTAAATTAGCCAAAGAAAGAATAAACTACGACATTGAATAAAAAAACTTATATATAATATTGCAAAATACAACCAAAAATGCATTAATTAAATGGATGATTTCGTAAATAGTGAATTAGAATTAAATATTAAAATTCAAGAATATGAATGTATTTGTACTGATTCATGTAACAAAATTATTTCTAAAAACATCAATGATATAATTATTATGCACATAAACATCCGTAGCATTCAGACAAATTTAGATGAACTAATTTTAAAAATAAATAATTTAAATAAAAAGCCGGACTTCATAGTGTTAACCGAAACATTTACGAACGCTGAGTCACCGTCTTATCACTTACTTGAGTACAATTATATTTCTACCAAAGTAGATATCAACAAAAATTCGGGAATAATAATATTTGCAAATAATAAATTTAGTATTGTTAACATTATAGAACACCCAATACATTTGGTAAACTGCATCGAAGTACATTTCAAACTCGGCAAATCAATATATCATTTAATAGCTATCTATAGAACGCATGGCTCGAGTATTATTACGTTTATTAACGACCTCAAATACATATTATTAAAATTAAAAAATAAACTCTGCTTCGTGGTGGGTGATTTTAATGTGAACATTAATGAAAAAATAGAAAATAATAACAAAACTGAATACATCAATTGTATGACTGAACAAAATTTCATATCTTGCATAAATAAAAATACTAGAGAAATAAAAGAACATACTCCATCTTGTTTAGATCACATTTGGACAAACGTAAACATTAAAGATCTTCACAAACTAAAATCAATTGTTTGGAAAACTAACATAACTGATCATCATTCATGCTTACTTCTGTATAATAATAATATTAAACATAAAAAACATAATTTAATACCCAAAAAATCAACAATGGACATGACTATTCTCTCCGAAAAACTAAAAAAGGAAGATTGGAACAATGTTTTAAAGAGTGATGATACTGAAATATGTTCGACTAACTTTGAAAAAATCCTGTCACAACACATTAAAAATTCGACAACTGAAATAATAATACACATAAAATCAAAATTAAGATGTTTAAAACCTTGGATTACCAAAGGACTTATAATATCTATCAGAAACAAAGAAAAACTTTATAAAACAACATTAAAAAATCCCCATGATGAAAAAGCATATAATTTTTATAAAAAATATAAAAATAAATTAACTTCTTATATTAAAAAAAGTAAGGAAGAGTTTTTTAAAAATAAAATATTATCTTCAGAAAATAATCATAAACAAATGTGGAAAACTGTGAATATGGCCATAGACAATACAAAAAAAACTCAAAATATTAAGTACATCGAACATGATAAAAAAATTATAGATGCCAATTTACAGCCTAAACAATGTGCAAACATATTTAATTCCTTCTTTGCAAATGTTGGAAAAAATCTTGCAAAAAATATTCATAAACCTTCTAACCCGGAAAAATATAAAAATAAAAATTTACAGAAACGTAATATACTTTCAACATTTGAAATAACAACAGAATGTGAAATCTTAAAAATAATAGAAAATATGAAAGGAGGTTCGTCTCCCGGTTTTGATTCTATTACGACACACATGTTAAAATCTATGAAATCTTACTTAATAAAACCCATCACTCATTTAATAAACTTGAGTTTAACGAAAGGAATATTTCCAATGAACTACAAAAACACAATAATCTCACCTATTTACAAATCTGGTGATCCACACCAAGTAACGAATTATCGCCCAATTTGTCTAATTTCTAACATAGGAAAGATCTTTGAAAAAATAGTAAAAAAACAATTGGTAAATTTCCTAGATAGTAATAAAATACTAAACAAAAACCAGTTTGGTTTTATTAAATCACTCAGCACACAAGATGCAATTGCTAACGTAACTTCATACATTTACGAATCATTAGATAAAGGTAAAAAATGTGCGGGCATATTTATTGACCTCAGAAAGGCTTTCGATAGCATATCCCATGAGATACTATTAAAAAAATTAAATGATATTGGCATAAAAGGCAACGCGATTAAATGGATCACCAACTACTTAAAAAACCGCCCTCAAGTGGTAAAAATCAATTGTATTAATAGTGATCAAGAGATTTCAAGCTTTGGAATCCCCCAAGGTACAGTGCTTGGACCAATCCTTTTTACCATATATGTAAACGATATTTTTTTTCAACATCTACATGGTCAAATTACATCATACGCCGATGATACAGTTTTAATAATAAGTGAAAATACTTGGGAAAATGTAGAATTACAGGCCACAGAAGACATCAATACGCTTAAGAATTTTTTCGACACTAATTTACTATCACTAAATAGTGAAAAGACATTTGTAATTCCATTTGCAATCCATCCAAACGACGCTCCCAAAAATTTTAACATTGTCATACACGATAACACTAAAATTCACAGCCAACATTATTGCAAATCAAACTGTACAATATTAAAAACAACAAATAAAATTAAATATCTCGGCGTAATTATCGATAAAAATCTGAAATGGAAGGAACAAATATGTCAAGTAGTAAACAAAATCAGAAAATTAATATATATATATTTTTAAGAATTAGAAATTTTCTGTCGGTAAAAAATCTATATTTAATCTACTATGCCTTAGTTCAATCCACTCTACAATACGCTATTATTAGTTGGGGATCCGCGTATAAATGTAACCTTCTTCCAATAGAAATTGTACAAAGAACAATTATTAAAATTATATTAAAAAAATCCTTAGACTACCCAACTGAACGCCTGTTTGAAGAATTTCAAGTTCCCACATTTAAAGATTTTTATATTAAAAATTCAGTAATTCAAATAATAAAAGAAAAAGATAAATATCCATTTTTAAATGAAAACAGAACTCGACTTAAACATGTTTTTCTATGCCCAAAACTAAATACGTCTTTTGCACAGCATCATTATACTTATCAGGGAAGAACTTTTTTCAATCGTCTACCAGAAGAAATCAGAAGCATCAATGATAAAACCCGAATACTGCTCTCTGTCAAGAGACATTTTAAAAATATTCTTAAAAAAAAAACTACTGTCAACTAATCTTACAAATATCTTAGTTCTCCATAACATTCTTTCTTTAAAAAAAAAAAAACACACCATTATCAAATAAATACTGCAGCTCACATATATTTATGTACAATTCATTATTTAAGTACTAACTTATACCTAACTAATAACTAATAGCATTTATGTACACTCCCCTTCCATACACAAGCAAATGCTTTTAATGGAAGAGTAGTAAAAAAAAACCTGTAAAAAAAAATATTTTGTTGTAAAATTGTAATTATAATAAATGTTTCAATAAATAATAAAAAAAAAAAATAAAAAAAAAAATTTGATTTCTTATTTATTCCCAATCGGTTCAGCTGTCAACGTGCAGGTGAAAGCGTGCTCGGGACATCGATATAGATCGATCCGATATCGTAAAGTTATCGATTTCACAGTACTAGAGCTCCTGAACATCAGGATTACAAATGTGGTAGCAGCTTAAGCGCTACTAACACTATTGCAATTGTTATATATAAAGTTATAATAAAATTATTATTTGCTTTTGAAAAATAACAAATTATTTTTCTTATTGTTAAGCAATGAGGTCGTATACAAAGATCCAATGTCATGTGATTTTTTATTCGTGTAACGTTTACGGGGCATTGTAAAGTTATTTTAATAATGCCTAAAGAAGGACGTTGAAAATTGTGTTTTATTGAAGGTAGAATCACGAGGAAAACAGTTTTAATAGCATCTTAACACAAAGCGCAACAGTGCAACAGAAATAATGCGTTAGATTATCTGGAAAGCCATACAATACATAAATTGCAACATTTGTGAAATTACAAAATTTAAATTATGACCAAATTGATTTTCAGAAGTTAGATTTTGCAAATCAATACACATCCATTTAAATGTCGCGCCGGTTTGTCATTTGTTTTATTACCTGGTATCACTTTTAATAGAAATACATAAACATTCACTACAAAGATATTAAAAAATGATCCTGCAAAAAATACAAAACGAAAATGTCAAGAATAAGAAGCGTTCCTTGAAATTGACGTAGGTCTCATTATCAGAAAGAAGTGTTCGTATTAGCTACCTATACTGCCCGATATTAATTATATGGAACGAACAATATGAGAAGAAAATTAGTAGTTGGATATTTCTATACACAAATTTGCTTTAAGGCCACGATGATATAAATGACTTTCCGGGATGAAAATAGTTTCAATGACCTAGAAATTTAAATTACAGGACGCCAGAGCTAACAGCTAAGCAGTTTTTGCTGATTTGAGCAAAAAGATTTCTAATTTATTGTGGTAAAGTTTGGTTCATTAGGCAATTTTCCAATTGTTTTTCGTAGGTAATTAATTTTTTTGGCGTAATTATGTCGATTTTCGGAAAATACAATATAATTATGTAGGCAAAGGGAATAATGTGGTATTCTGTGGTTTTCTCTGACGAACAATACTTCTCAGATGATCGGGAGTTTCGATGATTGGTTCGTCAGTTTATTTACCGTTTTGTTTACAATGAATTTTTAGCTGGCCAAAACGTCCGTTCTAATTTCCGAAGCAAGGGAACTGGGCAATGAAGGTGTCCAGTTGTCGATCGGATATTTTCGGCTATATCCGTAACCGTTCGGGTAGTAGACACGAATGGGCGACAGTTAACTCTCTCGTATAGTAGAACTTTACTGTCATCTGTTGGGACACCTCAAAACTACATATAGCTATCTATATATAGTCTATACTAACGATATCTATTGAAGGACATTGAAACTAAATACATATTTCTATACACTACAAATAATATTTTAAAAACGAATAGTGTTAGAAGTGAAAGATGAAATTTTGAAGAAGATTATAAAAGAACTCCATCAAAAGAAATTTTTAAAAACGTTAATGTGTTCAGCATTATTAAACAGCACAAAAAAATGCACTACTCAAATTTAAAGAAAAATATGAGTACCTTGCTGACCAACACGCCTACACTACAAGGACGAAATCCTCAAAACTACTGAACATCCCTGTTCATTCCAGAATGCGATTTATCCATTTCGCTAGTAAAATAATTAGTCGTATCATTCGTGTTATTTTAGTTATTTTAGTTACACGTATTTTGTCCTTTGCAAATAAAAATTCTCCCTTGGGTTTTTCAAATAAGCTCCCAACCTTTAGAAATAAATGTATTCTGCCTGATATTATATGGGGACATTCCTTTACCGATAAGGAACAAAAGGTTTATTCCTTAAATTGTTTATTTTTAAGTAGTTACTTAGTTTTATGGGTGGCCCTCTTCGGCCGACTTTAGGGCAATTGTTTTATTGCGGGATTTTAAAATCCAGATGGGGAAGCAGCTCACCTTTGTATGTTTTTCTTTAAATATCGTGATTTTTGGAACAGAGAGGCAGTCTTGCAGTTAGAGTGAAGGAGTGTTGTTGTAGCGGGGGAACTGGAATATACACGAGTTGTACAGGGTGCGGCACGGAAACTTGCTGATTTGAATTGGACGCCGACGAGCGAGGCGTGGTCAGAAAGGGGTGGGGAGGGTCTCATTGGAAAGAGGGGGTCTTGAAGTTTTGTTACATTACGATCCAGTTGGCGTTATGCGTTGGACAAAGGAACAGCGTGCGTTTGCCGTCGAGGCCTACTTTTCTAGCGGTCATTCGGTGGTCGCCACCCAACGTGCCTTCCGTACTCGGTTCAACATTCATCCCGCGGGTCACGTTCCTAGGCGGCAATCAATTGTTTCGTGGGTTGACATATTCAGGGAAAGTGGGAGTGTGGCAAGAAAAGGCTCAGGAGGTCAATGGACTTCCAGAACTTCAGAAAACGTCGAGAGGGTGAGGGAGTCGGTTTTGCGCTCTCCCCGGCGTTCGGCGCGTAAACACGCTGCTGCCCTGGGGATTTCTGATCGCACAGTGAGACGAATTCTTCACAAGGAACTCCGGTTTCATCCCTACAAACTTGCTGTGGTCCAAAAGTTGAATGAACGCGACTTCGATGGAGCTTTTGAGGGAATACTTCCATGAGCGCCTTATCTCCTTGAGGGGTGACGTACCGTGGCCGGCGCGCTCCCCCGATTTGGCACCCTGTGATTTTTTTATGGGGATATCTCAAATCCATTGTTTATAACGACAAACCCCGGACCCTGCAACACCTGAAGGAAAACATCCGCCAAGCCATCACCAACATTCCCGTCGATATGCTCGAAAGAGTGGAGCGAAACTTCAAATCTAGGGTAGATCAGTGTATCACTAATGAGGGCCGCCATTTGCCCGATGTCATTTTTAAAACTAGTTAAAACAAATATTCAGAATGTGTACTAGAGGATACAAAAAGAATTAAATCGATATAAAAAGTACTTTTTTCTTTTATTGACTTTTCAAATCAGCAAGTTTCCGTGCCGCACCTGTATTTTCAGTTGCGCAGAGGGAACATAGGCTCTTTGCGTTAGTTTTGCTAGTAGAGTAAAGCTAGAAGGTACACGCTGTGTGCCTTCACTTGTGTAATTATACTGAAGCTGGGAGGTACGAGTTATACCTACGGTTCAGAATTGGAAAACTGACAATAGAGAGATCGAAGTAGAGACTTCGATATTTGTGTGGTGTGGTCGTGGACCACCCGAGTAAGGGTAGATAGACCCTCGTGTAATAATTGTATTTATTGCATTAAATAAATTGTGCTGAAGAAGAAGAAAAATATGTGTTTTCCTGCCAACTCCATTCTGTTGTGTTCTCGTACCACGATAGTAGAAATAATCCCAAAATTAAATATATCTTTTGGCCAGAAAAACCATAATTACCATGCTACAAAATTATATAATGCCCTTTCAAATGAAATTACAAAACCACAGAGATACCAAAGTTTAAAAAAGACATCAAATTATGGCTAACTTATTATGAAGATGAAGAAATCGTTAAACTTATGAAGTAAGCCCAACGCAACCTACAGAGAACAAACATAAACACTTTTATTTATTTATTTATTGTTTATTTTGTGGAAACCAACAAACTAGAAGATGAGGAAATCATGATCAACACCCATACAGCAAACTACAGTCCGCCTCGGAAGAGGAATACCTATTGAGGAGGACTGTGAACAAACAACATTGCTGTGTATTTATGCTTTACATTTGTATCTATTTTGTATAAATTTGTAATATATAGTCGTTAAATAAATAAAAAAGATATTTAATCGATTTCACTTGGTAATTGGGCACAATGACTTGTACATAGCACACTTCCATCGGCTTGTTTCTTCAGTGGTAGCAGCATGATGAATGTATCAAAATTTGATTACCTATTGACGAGGACAAAGTCGAAGCGGTGTCCAGTGATTTGGTCCAGTTTGTCCCTGATGGCCTCTAGTAATGCTGGCCAGGGCAGGGCGGGCACTGTGAGGCCGGAGAAAGTGTAGGAAATACCGGGGTCTCCGTAGGCCACCTGCTGCCGGGGGATCTGGTGCCATTTCCCAAACACCCTGTTATAAAGTTAAATTAGGGACGATTTGCAATCTTAAGATTCTTGAGAACATCTGGTGGAAATGATTATTTTTCATGTTCTCCATAAAACAGTTATACACCAATTTAATTACGGAGAAGATTACAAAATTTAAAAGAAGAAAAAAAAAGTTCATGGGGTCAGTTTCACTATGTTGTGACGTATGTCAAATGATAGTAACGAAACTCTCTACATGTAACATTAAAGATGTCGATGCGCAATGCAGAATAATTAAGCAGTTGAATTGCTCTGTTTAATGGCGTATTCTGAAAGGAAGAAGTTCTCGCTTTCGGAGCATAAAAAAGTGCGTTGGATCTCCCACGAGTATACGCGTTAGGGGCATACAGGTTAATCTCCTTCAACATAGGTGGATTCAGTACAGTACCGGAGATCAGCTTAAAAAAATGTTTCCCCAAAAATATTTTTCGGCCGGATTCTAAGGTATTAAGATCGAGCATTCCTGTTAAGAACAACGATGGATACAGGAATATGTAGTATGTATATTCCCTCATATACAGGTAACGCATAAACCTTTTTTTCCTACTACATATTTCTATTTCTAAGATATGGTTTTGTTCAGAGGGGACCCAAATAATGGAGCTGCATTCTAGGATGCTGCGGACGGACAAGTGCTTCCAGTGATAAGTGATGTGATTTTTATAGTGGTATTTCAATGTAACTTACAATAATATTCATCGCAAGGAGATTTAGGGGGTGTTTCACCATCCTCCTGATAGCTTATCCATACGATAACGAATATTAATAAGTAAACATTTTTTAAAAGTGAAATTTACTTTAGCACTGTCGTGATTTGAAACTCGATTAAACCAAAAATAGCGCCACTAAAAAGAGGGAAACATACATCTATAGGATCCAATCCTAAAAGAGGCAAACGTACATCTATGTGAGGAATGGTTGAATAATGTAGATATTGAAATGCTTTTTCTATAAATTTATCCATCCTTCTACAACTCATTTGCTGTAACTTTCTAAACTGTAGTACAATACGTTTTCTGTTTATTTTATTGTTTATTTTATTTTTTATTTTTATAATAACTAAAAAAAAAAAAAAATTGTATGTTTTTCTCCATATTTTTATTTTATTTTTATAATAGCTGAAAAAACCTTTTTCACTTATTCTACCTATGTAATACTAATTTTTTATACTATCTTTATATTTTATATGTTTTTTTAAGTCTAATTTGTACTTTGGGTACTTGGAATTATAGTATGTTGTTTTAATATTACCCACACTCAGGCAGTGCCTTAGTGGGTTTTCATTTCTTGTTCATAATTGTTATAATATATTATGTTATTATATAATATTTGCTATTATACATTATATGTACAAAGAAATGGGAATAAATAAAGTTAAAAAAAAAAAATAGATAGTATAATCGATCTTCTCTTTGTGCGGTGCTTCGTAGCCTATCAGCCTCCTCTTTTTGAGGTGCTTCGTAGTCTCCCCACTCTTATCTACTTTAGTTTTCTGAAGGCTTCACTTCTATCGCGTGTGAATTGAACACTCTTTTTTTTTCTTGTTAAAATAGCACTCTACCTGACTTTGGCGAGATCCCCCGTGAAGTAGTGAAGGGAGTCCTCGAGTTCTTGCAGCAGCTGGTCCCCTGTCCTCCTGCCCATCAGAACTGCATAGTCCAAGTTCAAGTCCTCTGACGTAATCTTGCGCCATTTTATAGTGTCGCATTCTAGCTTTTGGAACTCTTCCATACCGTCTTTAATTTTATCTGTAAAGAACAAGATATTATAATGAAACAAGCATGTACGACGAGTCAAATTATTATTTTCTTTCCTGGATCCCTGGTACGGTCGATCGATAAGGATTGTATCCGGTAACTTCTCAATGATTATGTCCCTGGTATGCCTGCAATCGCCAAGGAATAAATAATATTAATTTTTTTAAATGTTGTGGGCATTAACGACAAAATAAGCCTCTTCATAATCCCCTACCCACCTCACAACACTGCCCAACCGGGAGGCGATATAATGTGCCTGACTTTACACTCCACATACCGAGCGCTCTTATAGGTGTAACATAAAAAATAAAAACAAAACGACAACAAAAAATTTAAGTAAATTCTATCATGAAAGCTAAATTATTTAGATGATTTTTATGTCCCGTGACAGTTGACCCCCGACAGTTGGTCTCCCGTCATACTTATATACGATATGCAGTCGGTTTAGGGAAAATATGGTATATCTATAAAATATAACTAAGTGACCCCGAAGGAGTGTGCAGAGACAATATACCGCCGAAAAACAAAATTATAAAAAATATTTTCATTCAAATTTCAAGTGCATCGAAGAAAAAATGACTTCGCGACCGTTATCTTTTTAGTTGTCTGTTCCTTGTTCTCTTTCATATTTTCGTTTAGATTATTAGTTTTATCGTCCTTTTCAATGATATATTACATTGATAGGAATAACATTCAAAAGTTATAAAAAGATAGTTGTCCTAATAAAATTTTATATTGATTTAGACTTTTACAAAAAGGTCAATAGATGTTCCATATAAATAAAATCGGATACATGATATATTTATGTAGTATCAGTAAATGGGTATAGGCCGATATCCGTTCGTATTTTAGTATTAAGTATACTGTGCAAGTTAGTATGTAGAAAATGAAAATGACGTGTCAAAGATGGTTTTAGAAAGACAAAGTACGAGAGAGAGAGAGAGAGAGAGAGAGTGCAGAGGAGTGGGAAAAGGATGCGAGAGCTGAGGGTCATTTTCTGACCTGGAGTGCGGCAGAATAATTTTGACGTACGACTAGATAAGACGTGCCTTATAATTTTCTTCGTATTTTACGTGTCATTTTAATAAACACAAATAAACTTATCCCCTGTTTTTACTCTAGAATTTATCCAATCTTACATTTATCCGAGACACTATCTAGGTTCCAAACCAGTTCTTCAAACAATTGTTTCCAATGAAAAAGGTAGTTGCCAATATATGGAAAAAAATAGTTGAAGATGATATTGCTTATTCTGAAAATTTCAATATGGGATTAAAAAATATGATGGTTATGCCAATAATAATAAGAGTTTTCATACTTTCGTTTATACAAAAATAATTTCCCTTAGGGCCTATGTCATTTTAGATGCTGTGTAGAGTGTTTTTTTGAGGACAGGAAGGAATTAACCATACACAGTGTTGAGGAACGTACTTGACTTACTTTAACCAGTGATTCCTGACATTATTTGGAGTAAAAAATGTAAATAAAATTTTGGTCTCCGGTGACATTTTTGATGTTTTTTTTTCTACAAAAACATAAAAAAATTGTAGATGATGTTGGACAGTTGGAGGCGGGGTTAGGGGTTGGTCGGTTACTCGGTTAAGTGACCAGTAACGACATGCTGAAGAGTTTATTTTTGTTTGATTTTGAAGAAAAAATTTCTTTTTTTAAAAGTCATCAAAATAGTCACCGGAGACCAAAATTGCATTTCCATTTTTTAATTCCAAATAATGTCGGGAATCACTGGTTAAAGTAAGTCAAGTACGTCTCTTAACACCCTGTATATACCAGGGTGTTAGTACAAAAAATCGAGAACGTAAATATATTCGTTTGATATCCATACCAACTTATTATTAAAGGTGTCTTAAAAGTCAATTTTAGGTTTGCAGTGGTAAATAGTGCAAAAAAATTATAATTTTATAATAATGATAATTTCGGGGGGACAAGTGTCAGAGGATCAACTGTCGCGTCACCAATTATTATCAAGTTCCGACGTATGAAAAAAAAACGGCACAACATTTTGCGACACTTTTTGCAACACATATGTAATACATTTTTCGTAGAATATTACGTAAAGAGGATAAACACAGTATTTCCAAACAAACTATTTTTTTATAATGTCAGTAGGCTACGATTCTTCCACGAATTAATTTTGTAAGGATGGAAAATTCTATATTATTTCCACGAAGTAATAATGGAACAGAGCTTTTACGACAGAAATGTTGGAAAAACCTGCGATTTTGGTCTTTGAATATTTAAGTAAATTTTATGCGAAGTTTACAAAATCGGTAGAAAATACACAAAATTTCACTTACTCGTCGTTATTTTTTCAATCTGTAAACACATATCCAATTATCCCCCCAAAATGGTAATGAGAGAACTAAAGGGGAAAAAATATGCTCTATCCAATTTTTTTCCTCTTCCTAATTTACATTTACACTTATATGAAGATAACTTTTCATGAAAGATATTTTTTTTTTTTTTAAATTTGTATTATCATATTTGCAAAAAAAAAATTACAAGTGTGCAGTTCACACGCGGTGGAAGCGAAACCTTCAGAAAACTAACGCACAAAGGGGAGACCGATTATTCTATCTCATTCTCTCGCAGGCTAAATCCTATAGATGTATGTGTTTGTCTTTTTAGTGTCGTTAATTTTAGTTTCATCAAGTTTCAAATTCCAATGGTGCTAAATAAGTTTCCACTTCAAAAACTTGTTAAAAACCGTTTAAGGTGATACTCAAAATAATTCATCATCCACTCTTTCATAGATGACGCGAGTATAATTATTTTACGTAAAACGCTTTTTACAGGTTATGCTTTAAACTATTAGGATGAATTAATTGTTTGCGCCTGAACAAGCGCAGTGTGAATATGAATAAATACTTTAGTCCGTAAACAAATCTAAATCTTTCAAGAAAGGCTAACAAATACAATATCGTGTCCGTGAATCAATCCAACATTGTATTTGTTAGACTTTCTTGAAAGATTTGAGTTTGTATGGAGACAACTACTTATTCAAATTCGTATTGCGTATGTGCGGGCGTAAACAATTAATTAATCTTAATATTTTAAAGCATAACTTGAAAAAAGCGTTTTTCCCTAAAATAATTATGCTCGCGCCATATATGAAAGAGTAGATTATGAATCCTTTTGAAAATATTCCGTCCCTGAGTTATTGAAAATGCGTTGAATCTATTTATGATGTCACCGTGCCTTATCGTGACAATGCACAATTTTTTGGAAGAAATTTATCAACATATAAATCCGAAGCAAATGGATGGCATTTGAAGGCACTTTCCATAAAAAAGATGCCGTGGATACTTGTTTATTTAGAAACATAATATTTCGGTTGTCGGTGCGTGAAATGTGAAATATTCCCGCATGAAATTAATCGCGTTCATTGAATTCAAAATTGCTATGAATTTAAAAATGGGAACTGATTATGTGAAGAATAATTCAGACAAATAAATAATAATAATAATATTTGGCTGATTTATAAAGCGCCGTTTTCGTGAAAAATCACCTCAAGGGCGCTGTATATATAAGCATATAATCAAATAAAATTAATACGATAGGCTTACACCTAAGATTCAAAATTATAATTAGGGACTTACATCTAAGACTTAGATGTGGCTAGTGACTTACGACTAAGACTTATTACTACTGACTTAAAGTAAGAAGACACCCACCCATAATCATAAAATTATTAAATTTAATTAATTAGTTAATAATTCTATAACTAAAATCTGTATTTCCATTGTTTACAAATTTTGTGATTTTTCAAGTTGTTCATTAGAAAGGTAATTTATGATCGTCTCTCTAATTTTCTCTAAAGAAAATTGACACTCTTGAAGGCAATAATCCTGAGTCAAATATTTTATAAATACTTACGGCAACTAAAAATCCTACATCATGTATCCCATGATTTTTCACGGGTCTGCGCTAATTTATAATAAAATGGTAAAGCATAAAAAACTTTTTCAGCGTCAGCATATTATAAAAATATGAAGTGCACCACTATGAAAATATGCACTACTGAGCAATGCAAAATCATGCGATTTGATTTGAAAATATAATCGCTTAGAGATATATTAGATGCTGTAATTAAATACTTCGAGTAGAACACATATTATTTGCCTTTGAAATAATTTAGTATTTTGATTATTAATCTTTTTATTATTAGTCCAGAAAAAAAATTTGTGTCAGGCGTATAAAAACTGTTTCAAAAGTTCAAAATTTCCTACATAGGAACCCCTTTTCGGGTACGGTTTTATTGTATAATGTGGAAAATTAAATTCCTTAGAAAATGATCGCAAAAAAATAAATATTCATACCTGAGCTTAGCAAAATAAAATAAAATCCGATTTTTTGCTATATTTTTTCGTGAATCATAACAGGCAGCTGGTGTTAAACGGAAATTTAAAACTTATCGCCATTTACATAAGCAGGGTTATTGTTAGCGACCTGATCCCGAATTTTATTCAAACCCAAAATTCATTAAAAACAATTATATTAACACATCGAGATTTTCATAATCCAGAATTTGAGTAGAATCTGATAAAATGAAAACGTCCACGTTTCTTCCATCAGATTCCATTTACGCAGAAGTAGAGAGGTGAAACTGGCAGTGTTTTAAAAACACTCCGTTTGGGATTGGAGCTACCATTAATAATAAATGAACAATAAGTAATAAATTAAAAAATAATGTGTAAATTATATCACATAATTAATTTGTTTGCAACAAGAGTTGCGGGGGTTCTTGTACCACGTATTAATCATATTATCGTCAATTTAGATTATGAAGTGTGAAAAATCAACTTCTTATCGTCAGACAACACAATGATACACAATGCATTAAAGATAATACAACGTAATTGGAGCTAAGGAAATTATCAGTGACTCACCAGATATAAACTCATTCAAGGGGTAGCAGAAAAATAATCACAACAACCGACTTGCAGAATGACTGGAGCTCTGCAGAGAACCCGCTAGACGTACAGAATTCAATACTTCGTTTGTGTGAAAGTACTATGAAACAATACATGCATGTCCAGAGAAAAATCGGATAAAATAATGGGACCTAAATTCAAGACGTTCAAACTAAAATTAGTCTAAATATAATAATAATAAATTATATTTTTTATTAAATTTCTTATGCACTTTCAAACGTATGAAAAGTTACTCAATAAAATAAAAAAGGAATTAAAACATATAAGAATTTAAAAAAAAAATAGACGGTGGTGAAAATCTCGTCAGTGAGGAAAGACTCTTTCAAGAATCAATAGAATTTCCATTTTGAATCTCTCCTCACTGACGCTAAATATATCGATCTCGGAAGAGGTTCAATTCATAAACAATATACTCCTGCCCAACGCGCACCGGGAGAACCATTGGCAGGTTGGTCCTGCAGGCAGGAAGCTAGAACAATTCATGATGACGCTGTCCAAGATAGTCTTCTGGAACACCACGCTACAAAATAACGGAGTTCTCAATTTGCAGTAGTCTACATAAGTGGGTGGTGGGATACCCCTCTCTTCTGAACTACAGGGAGTGAAGTCCCAGAATTCCCAGAAGAAATTTGGTCGGGTAGAATCACGGATAGTGGCCGCACTCCCTCATGTAGATAAATGTCAGAAACTTTTTCTAAACCCTCGCCAACACGAGGGAGCAACTCACCTCATGAGGATTCCAGATAGCCGAACCACTCTCCAGTCTCCAGTCTCCAGCCTGCTGCAGACCAAAGAGAGATGTTTTATTTTTTTATTGTAATATAAATAACATGAGTTACATTTTATACATATACATTTTACAATATATTATATTTAAGGTCATTATTAGTCACGTATACCTTATCAGAAAAGAAGAGCTCTTATGGTTGATAAGGGAGCACGATTCTTGCTATAACATGTTTTGTATAAAATATTAACTTTTTGCTATTAGTTTTTTTTTTTTTAAATAATTTTATTTTATTTACTTGTTCTGATTGGTTGATGATACAGCGTAATTCAGAAAGGAAGTTATTATAGTTTTTTGTGGCTTGGCAAATATAATGCTTTTGCATTTGAGTTGTTTTAAAATTAGGTGTAATAAATTGATTTCAATTTCTCATTATTTTGTAAAATTCTGGATATTCTTTGTTATTTTTTTCTTTACGCATTTTATAATGGAAGCTTGCTTAAATTTGAAATCGACATTTGGTACTGGAAACAATTTAAAAAGTGATTTTGTTGAGAAGGCAGATTTTTTTAAATATTACTATTAATGATTCGTTGCGAAACTTTTACTGAGTTTAGAATGTTTTTGTAAGATCCTCCCCAATCTATAATTCCGCAGATGAGTAAAGAGTGAACAGGGCACAGCCAACATTTTTGATTATTTTCACATTTAAAATATTTCTTAACCTGCATTTTCTTATTCACTTTACTAGCTCTGTAATGTGACTATTCCACTTCAGGTTTTGATCCCGAGATATTTAATTTACATAAAAAAATATATGTCACTATCCGAAGGTTAAGGTAAATATTACAACGAAAAAATCCCCGGAAATTTTGTAAGGTTGCACAAAATTTGGCGGGACACCTCACTATTCGGAAATGAAGCTCTTTTCAAACATAACATCTTCTTAGACCTTTCTTTACCCTTCCCTGGAACTATTAAGGTTTTTGTAGGCCGTCACTATTTACATATTATTCTAAAAAAGCGGTGAGCATAATGTACGACTTCAGAAACAGCGCCTTCTATCCCAAAGATGAAAAACATTGCCACAAAAGTGGCTGGGAAAATTGCTCTCCGTTGTGACGTGCCGAGCTGGGCAAAAAACATACGTCGGAAACACAAGGCGAGCTTTCGCGCTACCGAAAATGACTTCTGGGAGATTTTGATCAATTTGACATAAAAAAATAAAGTATGGTCGTCTAGTTGCGGAAGATTTGCATAATATATTATTTTTGCACTGTAGGTACACGCAAAATATAGAAGTTAAAAAAAATTGTTATAAAAATGTTTAATTCCTTAAGGGCGATTAACTAGAGGCCGAGAATTCAAATTTCGTCGAAAGACGGCCCTGCGATTGTACCCTTGCAACTGTATAGGGCGGTTCCGATGAGAAAGATGAATTATTATCCGTACCAGCATTTTTAAATAATAACTCAATATTGATTTTATTTCAATCAAAATTTGCTTTGATATATACTTAGGTACCTACATTCAAAACTGCTCAAACAAGTGATGCTAAAACTATTAAAATTATGTACTTTTTTTAATTATTTTTTGATCATAAGTATTTATAATTTTTTGATAACGTCTAACTAAAATAATAAGAATGTAAAAAAACTGATAAATGTTAGTGTGCAAGACTGTTATTAAACAGACAAACGGAAGTATTTTCGTCACAAAACACGTGCGGGACCTTTTTTATGATTTTATTTGAACTGAAATTAAAATTCTGAAAATTAGCTTTCCTAGATAATTTACTGATTTATTTTACTGCATGATTATATGAATTAAAATGTGTGTTGTATTACCTATACAAAATTTTGTTTGAATATTTAACAAATCTGCCAACGACCTACGGTATAAACTCAATATACTAAAAATAAACATTTTTCTCAAAATTAAACACGTACCTTTACTAGATAAAAGAACAATCTTTCAAAATCGATTTATACTTTTTTGTAGAAAAAAGTCAATAAGTCTAGAATTTTATTTAAAAATTACATACTTCTGGTTGTGTCTGGTTATTACTTCTTAAATCGTGGGTTTTTAAAGGTTTTTCAAGACAACTAAATACAAAAAAATGCATCATCATAGTTTGAGTTATGCAATTTTACTGACAAAGACGTGATAAATATTTTTTCTAAGAAGTATTACTTGCTCAGTAATAATAGTTCCGAGAAAATTTTCCAAATGAAATTATGCAAATCAATGAGTAACAAAATATATACAGGGTAAATCCTCTAGAAATATGTTTGTGTTTGTCTCTTTTTATTGTCGCTTTTTCGTTTCATCGAGTTTCAAATCACAACGGGTTTTCAAGAGGTTTTTACTTAAAAATAGTGTGCAATTCACACACGCGGTAGTGAAACCTTCAGAAAACTAAAGTAGACAAGAATAAAAGAGGAGAACGATAGGTTACGAAGCACCGCACAAAGAGGAGACCGATTATACTATCTCATTCTCTCGCAGGATAAATCCTATAAATGTATGTTTGTCTCTTTTTAGTGTCGCTAATTTTAGATTCATCGAGTCTTAAATCACAACGGTACTAAAGAAGTTTTATCTTCCAAAATCAACATTTTATTCAGAACATTACAGGTCATCTGAAACATATCGGCCGACTTTTTTTATAAAGACATTCATATCAATGAAAAATTATCCTCTTTTTATTTTGTTTTGCAAAACATCGGTTGTAAATCGCTTAAAAATCAATTAAATGAAGGAAAATTTAGAAAGAAAAATATAACACTGACAAATTACACTTCATAATGATAACCTGCAAAAACAACTTGTAACTAACAAACAATAACGACGAAAATCCAACAGGCGAGTTGATTCATGGATGGGAAGTTGTGCGCTATATGCCACATTGTTCTAACATTCATGTTTGTTTGATCAACTCAATGGATCAACTCTGTAATATTTGGGATCAACTGGTTGTTTACGTATTTTTTAAAATGGGAATAGCGCACAAGAATCCCAACTGCTTCCAACTGACTGGAGCCAGTGAGACTATGGAATCCCCAATTGGGGTACGTTGTGAAGGGAGTGGGGAGCGGAAGAGATGGGGAAGAGTAAGGCGGGGAAGTACCTAGCTGTTCAGATCTGGTCACAAAACATTACATTTACTACGAGGTCATTCATCTGAATTAATTACTGAATAGTTCATCGATGTATCGAATCAGCTGTTTGCTATTTTCGCATAAACCTTCAAATTTTAAATTATGTTAAACCTTCAGATGTTCAGTCACCTCTAAACTATCGTACCGAATTCAAAAACAATTTGATAATTAAAACCACGTAGTCGCCACTAAATTGGCGAAAAAATATTGCGTGGGAAATAAATACAAAACATTGCACATGTTTCATTCGCATTATAATTTACAGACAAATGATTCATAAACATTTTTAACAAGTTAAAGGAGATTCATAAAGTGAAAGACACGTTTCTAGGAAGAGAAATTGTGACGAGTAAACCTTCTTTCTAATTGATGTGACACATGTTTTATGTTAATTTCCCAATTGTCTGCATATTTCATAAAAATTAGTGGATGAATGAATAACTGTTGTACGCTTTTAACTGAGCTATGTCCGAATATAAGCTACGAGACTACTTCATAGATTCTAAACCTTTTTTTGCACACCACCCACTTTGAGAATATTAATTTATGGGATGGGTTTTTCTGAGTCTCCTACCGCCCTGCTGAAAGTCTGAAACGCCCCCCAATTTTCTCTCGGTCTTCTACCGCCCCCCTAAAAGTATGAAACGCCCCCCCAAGGGGGCAAACTCTACATCATAGGCTCTCAGCGTGGGCGATAGAAGACTAAAAGAAAATCGGGGGAGTTTCAGAGATTCAGGGGGGCGGTAGGAGACCCAGAGAAACCCATCCCACCGCATCCTATCTTGCCCCATCCCATCCTTTAGGGGTCATCCATCCACAAAAATATTTTCCCTGTACCATTACGCCCCCTCTGTTATGGCAAATGTAACCCATCGTGGTATCCCATTGCGCCCCCTTCGTCGTGGTATCCCGTTACGCCCCCTCCGCTGTGGCAAATGTAACCCTGTCGTGGTATGTATCCCATATTCTCAAAGTGGGCGATGGGCAAAAAAAGGTTGAGAATCTATGCTCTACATCAGTGGTGTTGCGGCGGGGAGCAAGTGTTCCCTCTCAAGAAATCGAGGGATCAAATGCTGCGTTTTATGGACGGTAAAATTGATGATTGCGGTTCTTATCTATTTTATTATATTTCTGGAGTTGACTTACCAATATCTCCAAACTGCTGTATACCCTCCATGCACTGAGTTTATGTCACCGGGAAGGTAATTGTTAGTTTGGAAAAATGAGGAAGAGAAATTGGTGATATTTGCTTTGTGGAGTTAATGGCGTACGCTAATGGTAAGCAAGCGATATTTTAGCGTATTAAACTGCGATTTATGAGTTCTGCGGCGTGATTATTAATTACAAAGCGATGCGATTGTTAGGGCTTGTGTCCCGTGCGGTGATTTTATTAGAACTGAGGCAGAGGGCACCCAATAGGTAAGTCCAAAAGGTAACATGTAACAATAAAAGCGTGAACAAGTGATCTTCAACCTTTTTGAGCCGGCGTACCCCTTGTCTCTCACTAAGCATTTTATTTCGAGCATAGATCTTATAATCGAAAGTATTCCACAACATCCTGAGAACCAGCTAGAGGAGCCTATACGCACCCATGAAGAATTTAAATTATAAATGTAGATTTACCGTACTTGAAGAGGGTGTTGAGGAATATGAAGTCGAATGAATCCCCAGATGGTATCACAATAAATTTATTATTTATTTATTTATTTAAAACATGAATTATCGAATGTACATATAGTTTTTTGTGATATTTCACCCTCCATGCTAGGGATGACCCTGTGTTATGGCGGGTGAAGTTTACAGTTTGCGGATATACATTCATTAGTATAGGTTGAAATTTTTCGCTAATTGATACTATACACACAAATTCTCCTACAAAAAGAGAGTTTGTGCAGTTATATTGGATTACAAGAATAAGGTGAAGAAGTTAAAGAATTATTTGAAAAGATAATTTATTATTAGTAAATTAAGGAATTATTGATATATAGTTCACAGTAATCAGTCTTATACATATAATGCTGCTTAGATAGTAAATAAAGATATGAATATAATCAAAGACTCTATAAATATTATTGGCGAATCGATGGTCCAAATTATCAATGAATCTTTGAATAGTGGAGTATTCCCCAAAACTTGGAAGACATCTGTAATAACTCCTATCCCGAAAATTGATAACCCAAAAAAATTTGACGAGTATAGGCCGATCAATTGTTTACCCAAATATGAACAAATACTGGAACACATTGTAAAGGAGCAATTAACGAAATATATTGAGGCCAAGCAGATATTAGTTCCACAACAATCTGGTTTTAGAAATAAATGTTCGTGTGAAACCGCTATTAACTATGTAATAGATGAGTGGAAAAATTTTAGAGATAAAAAAAGTAAAATTATTGCAGTATTTCTAGACTTAAAGCGGGCATTTGAAACATCGACAGAGATAGATTAATAAAAAAAAATAAGTAACATTGGAATTAATGGTAAAGAAAATAAGTGGTTTGTAGATTACCTATCAGAAAGAACACAAATAACAAAATATGGTGGTATAACATCTGAACCACATAGTACTAATAAAAGCGTTCCGCAGGGTTCTGTCTTAGGTCCATTGTTGTTCATTATATACATGAATGATATTATCAAAGTGTTAAAGCATTGTTCAATTAAACTATTTGCTGATGATACGTTGTTATACATAGCCAGTAAAAATTTACAGGACGCCATTGAAAAAATACAAATTGAATTAAATTATGTAGCGTTTTGGCTTCACCAAAACAAACTAAAATTGAATGTAACGAAAACAAAGTTTCTAATTGTGGATAGCCTAGGTGGAAACGAGCAGGCAATTCTAAAAAATGATAACGAAAGCATACAAAGGGTTAGCAGTATTAAATATCTGGGTGTAATATTGGATGATAAATTGAAATTCGACGAACACTTAGAATACATAACAAAGAAAATTGCTAAAAAAGTTGGATTCCTAAAAAGGATCAGAAATAACTTGGATCTCAAGACAACGCGCCTTGTCTACAATTCTATTGTAACTCCGCATTTAAATTATTGTTCTAGTGTTTTATTCCTATGTAGCGAAGCCCAAAATAATAAACTACAGGTTATACAAAATAAGGCGATGAGGATGATTTTAAAATGCAACATTTTTACAAGAGTTAAAATTATGTTACAAAATTTAAATATGATGACAACAAAACAACATATAATATATAATACATTAACAATGATTTACAAACTTAAAAATAATATGCTCCCAAATTATCTGAAGAGTACTACGTCTTATGTTTCAAGAAAATGTTCACAATTATCCTACGAGAAGACGCGGGGACTTTAGGCTTCCCAAAACTAAACTTTCGTGCACACAAAATAGCGCATTTTATTAAGGGCAAAAACTCTATAACAGTCTGCCAAATGCCGTAAAGGAAGCCTCAAGTCTCAGCACTTTTCGTAGGATATGTGCATTTTATGTAAAAAAAAAATTGATTACTTACCAATGTTATTCTCATATCTTATTCTTTTATAATGTATTTTTGTATATTTATCTTTTTTATTTAATATTCTTTTTTTAAATGTATTTGTGAATGTTACTGTACCTACTTCGTAAATTGTATTTTTTATATTTTCCTACTAGATGTGTGAAAATATTTACATACATCTAAATAAAAATTTCAAAAACAAACAAAAACATTTGTTGTTCCCCGTACCCTCTATCTATCTTTTTTACACGTGTAATGAGAGACGTGTTTCATGAGTAATTTTTAATACTAACAATAATTCAATATTAACAATCAAATCACACAAATACAATTAAGTAATGCAATTTTATACATAGTGTAACACACTTCAGGCATTTTATCCAGTGATTTTACATGCGTGCCACGTTATTGCGTACTCCCAATTTGGCTTCGCGTACTCCCAGGAGTACGCGTACCACAGGTTGAAAACCACTGCTCTACATGATATGTAGGTACATCCAAAATTTAAAACAAGTGCTTCCCAACACCATTATGCTTATCAAGGTATAAAATTTTTCAATGCTCTCCCATATAAAATCAAGTCTGAAAAAAATTATAAAGTTTTTAAATCCCAAATAAAAACACTAATAGACCAACCCGACACTAATTATAAGTTTTAAATTCACCATCACAATAATAACAACAACAAAAAAATAAACTAGAACATAATCTCTAAAAATATTTCATCACCATATCAAATTGAAAGCAAGTACATACGCATTATTTGCAGGCACCAAATTGTTACAACTTTATTATATGTACCTACTCTGACAATACTTTCAGTTATTATGTCCACTTGTCTTCATGAATATATATTTTATTAATATAAGTACTTGTAATAACATACTCTGTGTAACTATGCATTTTACACTCCAAAATTCAAGCACGAGAAATATTTTCTCTTTTGAATTGTGAAGTTTCATTAAAAAGAAATTTACATATTGTTATTAGCCTTAAGAACCAAATGTTTTACTATGAATCTGTATACGTATGTATTTTTTTAAATAAAAAAAAAAAATAAAAAAAATACAATCTGCCTAGCTAGGAACTAATATAGACAAACAAGACATAATAACACTTGTACCCATTTTAATATTTACAGTTATTTTGAAATATTATTATTATGTTATTTTACCATATAAATGTATATTATGTAATAAATAAATAAATAAAAATACAAAAATGCCTCTGCCAATTGATCCTTCTGAAAGGATTATTTCTGCCGTACGTCCTCATTGGTAAAGCAAGTATGCAGAGAGGATATGCGGCCGTATAAAAAAAATCGGCATAATAAGGAACTCCAGTGAAAAATATTATGGCTTTAAAAAAATATGTTCATATAGACCAAGAAACGCTGATTCTGAATATATAAGTTTTATTTCATAATATTAAATGCAGAGTTTTTAATAAATTATTAAAAAGTGCATTTTTAAACCTCTTCGGAAAACACAGCGTTAAGTTGGCATTACTGAAATGGTTAACCGTGACGTCACAGTTAACCTGTCACCTGTGTATTGTATTGTATTGACATTTGAAATGACTTGAAGTGCACACGTACCTATGCAATTCAACATTTCGTGTTTTTGGTTTATTTTCATACTGTTTATAGAGATTTAGATAAATAATAGTTATTGTGTTTATTGAAACATAATTTAGGCCCTCAACAATTTACGAAAGGGGCTATATTTGCGGACAATCTGCAATAAATGTTGTCTATTTGAGGTTAAAGTCGTGTCATATTTTGAAGTTTGTTTTTATGTATTTTCAAATTGTTTTTAGTATAGGGCTTTTTATACAAGTTGTTACACACTCGTCATGATCAGTGTATTATAAATACCAGTGTTTCTGTATGTATTATACATAAAACAATGTACCTACAAAGTAACATCTGACACAAAACACGACGTCACATGTATTTGCAATGAAAGAGATGATTTATTGTTTTTATATTGCACTTTGATTAAATACAATAACAGTAGCGGTGAAATGTGGACATTTTACCAATGTTTTTCTATATTAAAAGCAGTTAATCTTGAATAAAAAACACACCTCACACCTAAAAGTCATTGCAAAGCATTTCGGCATGATTATTCTGCGTTCTTCACAGTGTTGCCAACAGTTAGAAGTGAAATTTCCCTAGAATTTCACATTTACGCAATTACCTACGTAGCCACCTGATTGTGTAACACTAATCCTGTTATATGTTAATTAATATGATAATTAATTGGAAAGATATCGGAACTTGGTAAATATACTAATAATACCGTGATTTTCCAAATAAAACACTTTTTGCTACGTGAAGTAATAATTTAAAAGTACGAATACACTCACCACTGAATTAGAAACTGAATTCCAAATTTAAAAAAAACACTTTGCAAAATAAAAATCATAAGCAACCCGCCGCTCATTTGTACCAAGCGTGGTATTTTGAAGACCCCCCCCCCCCCCCCCCCCCCGAACGTGTCACGTAGTATGGGTACGTTCCCTAATATCATTTTGAGTTGTCAGTGTTAAAAATAACATGGCATGTAAGTACATGAAAAATAATTAAGATTCATAGGAATTCTAAAAAATATATATACGTATATATATAAATAATACCAGTAATACTGTCATATGTAATAAAAATTTTGCCAGAGTTCGAAATTTCCCTAGATTTTGTCCTGATTTCCCTTATCCCTAAAAAATATTTTTCTCCCCTAGATCTAGGGAAATTTCCCTCGACATAACATCACTGATTCAAAATGACAACTTAAAAAGTAAAAAAATTAGACCACCATAGATACGGTGCGTTTCTGGGAGTCTTTAAAAATTAAAACTTTGACAATTATTTTAACTATTAAAACTAACTATAAAAATAAAAATAAAAATGCAGTTATTTAAGTTTGAAGGTCTTTATTCATTAAAAAAAATAAAAAAATTGGACTGGAGTTCTCTATTATATTTGAAAGCGTCTCGAGCGGAAATCCAACATACACATATTTTTGACAACAATAATGCAGTGTGTAGGAGAGCGCAGTAATGATATACGGTCAAATAATAAAATATACTTACTCTACCAATGAGGACATACAACAGATTTCTCAATTTGGGAAGCGGTTTTGGGTACCGTCATTTATGGATAACTGACACCTCTGCCATAGGTCATCCAAAATGGTTCGATACGTTTGATAACTTAGCAGGGGTGCCCGGGTTCATGGGGTGAGGTTTGTCCGGGTCTTGCATGGCAGGCTGGATCGGGAGAGAATGGTTGAGGGAGTCCGTTTGACTTCTTCAGCCGTTCTCTCTCGGAACTCGGAACATCACTTTGCACCGTAGTGGGAGGGATGGATTAATGGGAGGGAATGGGTACCGCCGCCCCGGGAACCTTTATTGGATAACAGTCACCTCTGCCATAGGTCACCCCAAGTGGTTCGCTACGTTTGGTGATTTGGCAGGGGTGCCCGGGTTCATGGGGTGAGGTTTGTCTAGGTCTTGGAGGCGGATGACCGGACACACTGAACCCCAGTTTCCTGCAAACCCCTTAATCCCTTTTCCTTCCCAAAACTCTCCTCTCCATTCTTTCTAAAAAAAATCCTCCACACAGCATCCCCAAAGATGACATAAGCCCTGAGAGAAATTATTTTTAATTTATTATCGTAAAGGGAAATTATTTTCCTCGGGCCTCCTGTGTGGAGCTCATGCAAAGAAATAACTCCTGTCCGTAATCTGTCCGTCACTCCTGGACACTGACCCTCAGATTCCTACCCACCCCTAATACCATTTTCCTCCCCAGAACTTTCTCTCCTTCCTTTCCTAAAAAGGCCCTCCACACAGCTGACATTGGCCCTGTGGGGAATTATTTTCCTTAAGGCTTCATGTTTGGAGCTAATGTAAAAAAAAAACGAAATAATCTTTTAGGGGATCAGCTGTCCAAGTGATCCACTGCCAGAGGGATCAACTGTCGGCGCGGCGGATCAACAGTCGGGTTACCCTTTGTATTTATTATTTGTCATTTGAGTGAGGTTTTACATAATTTTTTTTTTTAATAATTTTATGTAGATATTATGCATCCTTTGACTGAGTAGTTTTTCGAAATTTGATGTACCTATTTGAATATTAACTGAGTTTTTAAAACTGGGTTTCATGTAAGAACTCAAAATAAAAAATAAAAACAATAAATGAAATTTAGTGATTTTGTTGATTTTTCAATTTAATGTAAAAAACACAGCATTGTCTATCAGTTTAGATTGTTTAGATTTCTAGCCACATGTATTTGTTTGAATTTGCTGTCTTTTATATTATAATCTTGATTGTCACATTAATCCTCTCGAGAAGTTCAAATTCACACGGCGGGGTTATAAGATAATACAATTGTATTCATTTTGCGGCCATTATTGTTCCTTTATTATGGTGTCGGGGGAAATCACCCAAAAGTGGGTGACAATTAATTATTTGACAATGGCGGATTCTTTAAACTGGGTGAACCGTAAATAATTTGGCACAGTTTTAAAGTTTATACTATAAAACTGGATTTAGGTAACACTGAAGTACGTAGGTAGGTATTGGTATTTGAATGTAGGTAAGTCTTTGTTTGTCTCGGTAAGACTTTGCTCTCTCTCTTTGTCGTATTTTGTTAAAGACAGTCTTTTATATTTCTGATAATAGCTAAAAACGAGCTTTCGTAAGGGGGCATACATTAATTACGTGAGCTCAAAATAAGTGGGCGGTGGTCCAGCAAAATCTCACGTTACTTGAAAATAATATACTAAATTTATCTCATCAAAGGGGGTGGGGGGAGGGGTCCAGATTGGAAGAAAAACTGCTCACGTAATTAAACGACCGCGGTTAAATGAGAATGAGTTGCAATAATGTCTCAAAATTTTTGCCGCGGTATTCCGAATTTCTATTGTTTTATAACATATTCTTGAACACTTGATGTTTTTAAGTTTCTTAAAAAATGAAAGTTATTTTTTTAATATCTATGCATTTGCCATGCCGAAACGGTAATTATATGAAATTTCCTTGATAGAATAAAATAGCAAAGCGTGCTTCGAAAATTATTATGAATATGTTTTTTTTTTGTTATTTTGCAAGTGAATTTTGCATGAAAAAATCGCGGTGTTTCTTTAGTTGTCATTTAAGACATTTTCCACGAGATTTTTGCTCTATTTTAAAGAAGTCGTGTTTTATTAAACATTTTTACAATTTTCGCTTAAATATTATCGTTTTTAATATTAACGCGCTCGTTCCTAACATTCTTATTTACATTTCTCCCCATCTTCTTCATTTTGAGCGCTTGTTATCGGCTTGAAGGAATTACGCGAATAAGCACAAGGTTAAATCGTAAAACGCTCTCTTAGCCATAAAAGAGAAATATGTTTTCGATATAAACACATAAATTTATTAATTTTGTAATTATGGCAAGAAATGCCCTTTTCGATTAAAGAATCTGTTTTTTTCGTTTGAAGCAACGAAAACTTGAAAAGAACTATGTGTGCTTTAACTTTAGACCACACGACTGAGGTAAAACTTCACTAACCTATAAAAGAACATATGACATTGACATTGACATTGGGGTGACATATGACATTGGGGTGACATATGAACGTGGGGTGGCCTACGACCTTGGGGTGACCTACGACCTTGGGGTGACCTACGACCATCCTTTTCCTTATCCTTATCACTCCCCAAATCAATCGTGCGTAAAGGCCCGACCGTTCGCATCGATTACCGTTCGCATCACACTTTTCGTAACATCATACTTTTCGTAACACATCACCACTTTTCGTAACACATCACCACTTTTCGTAACACATCACCACTTTTCGTAACACATCACCACTTTTCGTAACGCATTCACCAGTCGAGCGTGCGTAAAGAAGTTTTACTTCAAAAACTTCCTCTAAACTGCTCGATGACATCTTTCTCCAAGTCCGTAGGGTGAGGAATTACTTTAGCTAACTCCATTCATCAGGTTAAAGTAGCAGTAACTCCATTCCTTCATTGACCCCAAGTCAATTATTCAACCGTCTTTTCTTACACGATCAGGCCGATAGGTACTCTTATTTCATAGTGACTAACATTGTTGCCAGAAAATGCTTTCCATGGTCTGAAAAATTGAAAATATGTCCTGCTCATAATATATTATCTTCCTCTAATATTAACCTCTCAGTCTAATTTGTTCGCTTTCCGGAACAACTTGTATTGGTCTCATAGAAATTGTTGTGTCTCCTTCACCATCGTGGTTAGAAATATGATCGTTTAGGTTTTAAAACACCAAGTCATATATTTAATTCTAAAAGTGAACAATGTACTACACCTTTATGATACCAAAGTATCCCACCGCAATTTGAAAAAAAATTAGGAAACTTTGAGAATTTTTAATTAATTATTATGACATGAGACGACAAAAAGTAACGTTTATAATACATGTATATCCTAGTGAGACAGGCATAAAAAAACCCAATGTAAACATACTTTATATAAAGATAAATAAATAATTGTGGCAGGGTATTTATAAGAAAATAGTCTTACAGCGTTGGTCAGTTTATTTCTCTTATATACAGGGTTCACAGTTTATAGTAAAAAACAGAGTACAGGAAAGTTGTAGCACAAAGTAAAATCACTATAAACAATGTTCACTAACGTTCTCGCTAAACACTAACAGCCTTACTAAAAAACCCAGTGAAAATTTTATTCAATTGACAAACGGCCGCGGATGTGAAAACATTACTAATTAAAAATTTGTTCTTTGAAAGAAATACACATGGTTTCCACGGCCTGAGAGGGTAGTTTATCTCTGTTTTAACCATTGATGTCCGAACGATATTTGTAATTTTTCCATAGTATTTTGAATGTTCTATATATTTCTTATTTTTGAAGGTGTCGTAAAAACAAATACCATTTATGAAAACTAGATAAAATTACCTTTTAGATTTGAGTATTTGAAATACACTTTAGCTTTCAAAAACTGCCATATTTTATGATTCAAACTCGGAAAAACATGGAAAAAAATGTCCTCCCACAACATTTTTGACCAAAATGTAGAGAAATTGAAATAAAATCAAAATTTAAAAAACACAGTCCTTTTATGTAATAAATTTGGAAGGAAACTATCACCTCACTTTTTTATCGTGTATACAATAAAAAAATAATAAAAAATTTCAAAGTTTTTTTTATTGCCAAAAAAATAACTTAGAAATAATACCGAAATTTAAAACAGATTTCTTGCATCTCTAAAGACGTTAAATTTTTTGATACGTTTACGAACACATGTATTAGATTTTAATATTATAAAAAAATATCACTTTTAACAAATTCTCTTAAAATTAAAATTTTATCTTAAGTAACCTATAAAAAACAATATTCTGACAGTTCAACTTTGAAAGTACGGCGTTTGTACAATAACTTGATTAAACTGATGTAAACCACACAAATTTTTGTAGTTATTTTTTGATTATAAGTATTTATCATTTTTCAACAATGTCTAAATTTAATAAGAATGTTAAAAAAATCTGAAATATATTAATTTGTAAGTGCGCAAATAAATACACAAATGGACCAATTTTCGTCAAAAAACACATGTACGTACATATTTTTTAATGATTTTATTGAAACTAAAATTAAATTTCTAAAACATGCGTTTGATAGATAATGTATTGATTTATTTTACTGCTTGATTGTATTATTTGAAATGGGTGTGGTATAATACAAAATCTTTTTTGAAAATTTAACAAATCTGCCAACGACCTATGGAATAACCTTATTATACTAAAAATTTTAAAAAAAATCTCAAAATTTATTACATGCGAATGCTAGATAAAAGAACAATCTTTCGAAATCCATTTATAATTTTTTGTGGAAAAGAGTCAATACGTCTAAAATCTGATTTGAAAATGACATATTTCTGGTTTTCTCTGGTAATGCCCTCTTAATCACGTAGCATATTTAGACACATGCGGGGTAAGAGGGAACTGCTGGCGATAATCCCAAACTATGTAGTTCGTAAAATGTTTTTAAATCTTTCGAGACAATTGGTGTGAATAAATATATTTAAAACATCAGTTTGAAATAAAATGGGCGAATAAAAGAGTAAATAAATAAATAAATTATTGTATGATTTGTGAGGCTGGAAATATTTTAAAAATATTTGCCTCGGGTCTTTCAAAAACAAATATTGTCAATATTCTTTATAATATCTATTATATTTTTGTTGATAAATTAGAAACGACCAGAAATTTACCTTTCGGATGAACACCGTTAGTTATGTATTAGGAAATCCATAAAAATTTTGAAGAATTGTTACAAACATATAATTATTTTAAATAAATGAAACAATTTAATTTTTTAATTAATGAGACAATATAAGCGAAACTCAATCGAAAATCTGGAAACAGAAAAATCAGAAAAAGATATTGACACCTCTGGGACTTCAACCCAGGACCTCTTGCTTTCCGGGCAAACGCGCTAACCAAAAAAAAAATAATAATAAACAATTTAACTTTCTTTGAACCACTTTTATATTTGAGTAAATCCGACCGGTTTCAGATTCAATTTTGTATATTAAATTTTTCAGTTCAATGTTGCAAAAATCTCCCTTCTAATAATAAACCAGCTTTTTATACAATAAATAACATCGGTAATTTTTTGAGAAATGCTTAAGATAAAGACCATAAATTGACTAATTCCGGAATATATAAACTCAAATGTAAATGATTGTCCCTCATTTTATATTGGAAAACAACTCGTAATTTTGAAATTAGAATCAAAGAACATTTAAGGTGTCTTAATAATAATAATTTTTCTGAGTTCACTAACCATATCATTGAAAATAACCATAGTTTTTAAAAAAATACGGGGATAAATATTCTTCATATTAATCATAAAGGAAAACGTTGAGATAACTTAGAAGCCTTGGAAATAAAAAAATCCCTTAAAAATAATGAATCTATTATCAACAAACAAAAAATATTGTCTTATAGCCCAATCATGGATATGTTCCCCTACCCACCCATTCTTCATTAATATCTAGCAACAGCTCCACCCCTACCATAATAATACATTGTTCCCATCCATATTTCAAAACTGTCAAATCAGTATACAATTGCCCTGAAGAAGGAACGTTTGTTCTGAAACCGGTCGGATTTACTCAAATATAAAAGTGGTTCAAACAAAGTTAAATTGTTTCATTTATCTATAATTGATAACCACAAAGTTATAGCTACATTCAAAAGTAAATAATTATTAGTTCATTAACCAAAATAAAATAATTTTTTGATTGTTCGTAGATAGAAAGGTATTTCCTTTATAACTTGTCTGAATTCTTCAAACAATGAGTTCCAATTTTGAAAACTCACTTAAATTCAAAACAAATTTGAGTTCACTGAATCAGATTTTACGCAGAAATAAATAACGCACGCGTAGACAAATAAAAAGTAGGTTTGACGATGTCAGCAAAAGCTCTGAATATTTTAGGGAGGTGGGGACTGGATGCATTAAAATCACCATGGCAGGAAAATCTTCGTGAAAAATTCACTTCACGAAAATGAGAAGCTATTCAAAATAAAGAGCAAGCACACTTTCAGAAAATGAGCACAGGAAACAGGAAGAATGCGATGAATGGAACAAAGACCTTTTCAGGAACACATCCCTTGAGCAAACAACGCCATATTTGATGGAAATGTGAATATATTTGCTCACATTAAGCTGTTGTGAAATTCACTCCCAGTTATGAGCACACTCTACACTGGGCTCTTGTTATTCACAGCGGCTATCAAAGGGTTACCATTTCTATTTTATGTGATCTTAGATGTCGAGGTTATTTAATTGGAGGACCAAGCTTATAGAAGAAAACGTCCAAATAAAAAATCTAAATTTAAAAAAAAATGTTACAACAAAATAAAATAAGAAGAAAAAAATCATTTTCACACACGGTAGAAGTGAAACCTTCGGAAAACTAATCATCGAGAGAATGAGACGAATGCAGAGTATCAATAAAAAAAATGATTCCACATTTTATTCTAAGAAGCTAAGCTAAATCCTGAAGATGCATGTGTTCGTCTCTTTTTAATGTTGCTCGTTTCCGTTTCATCGAGTTTCAAATCGCAACGGTGCTAAAGGAGTTTTCACTTCAAAATTTGTGTGCAGTTCACAAGCGGTAAAATTTAAACCTTCAGAAAACTAAAATAGACAAGAGTGGGGAGGCTACGAAGCACCGCACAAAGAGGAGGCCGATTATACTATGTCATTCTCTCGCAGGCTATATCCGATAGACGTATGTGTTTGTCTCTTTTTAGTGTCGCTATTTTTCGTTTCATCGAGTTTCAAATCACAACGGTGCTAAAGAAGTTTTCACTCCAAAAATACCAAGTTACCTATATTATAGTTAGTAGGTTTAAACTAACAAATTAAAATATCAGATGTACAAACTAAAAAATTACATCATCATTCATCAAGGTAAATTTTATTTAATATTTTATGTTTCACAATTAATTCATTAAAAATAATATATGTATAGCATATTTACGGCACGTGCCGGAGTGAAATCAACTATCAGTATCGCCCTGGTGAAAGACCACCATTCAGCTTTGAGACATTACTAGAAATGGCTTTAGCCGTGATTGGTGACCAGATCTGAATAGCCAGACACATCCCACATTCTTCTTCCCCACCTCCATCCCACTATCTTCAACCTCACAACTTACCCCAAATGGGGATGCCACAGTAATTTCACTGGATCCATACGGTTGGGACTCTTATTCACAAATTTAGCGGAGCGGTATTCTTACATTTTTATTTACATGTAACAAACATTAGAGTGGTGCCTAAAACGAAATTTAAATACAACAAGATTATTTATTACTATCAATTTTAATAATCTCCTTTTTTTATTAAAAAACTTTAAACCTGTAAAATCAAACACTTTGATCTCTATAGATACTATATATATTTTTTTAAATTCTCTTCTAACCACCACTGTTTAAATACCTATTTGATAACTACCACTGTTTAATATCCACATAATATAATACCCACGCTCAGGGATCACGCCTTTGTGGGATCTTTTTTTGTTGCTCTCTTATATTTTATTGTTATTATGTTTGTACCTATCTCTATGTATCAAAAAAAAATTAACATAAAACGTATAACTTATTTAATATTTTCATAAAAACACATCGTACGATTCATTCATCATTCTTTCATAAGACGTAAACCGGCCTACTTGTCCTGTAACTCCCGTATCATTTATCTCTGAGCTGAACCGAAATTACAGAGCATTGAAGATACGAACTCGTCTTTGTTTCAAGTTGTTAACTTTCAGTTTCAGCGCAGTTCAACTGAAACAAAGGGTTTGACAGTTTGTACAAAACGCGATAAAAAGCCGGAGACAATGATATCGTGCGCATCGGAATAAAATACGCGAGCTTTCCGAATAATTACTCTTACTGTCTGCGCATGCGTTATATCTTCCTCTCGTCCAGAAACAATTTAGAAAAAGACACAGAAAAACAAACGACTTCGTAAAAAAAACCTTTCACATTGTTCAATTACCCAAGAAACTTGATAAAAATACAGCTTTATTATTTTTTTATGAATGTGCGTGAATTTACTTGCTTGTTTGTGAGTTTTGGGGTTGGGAATATCTCGTGCCAGGCACGGGGGTGAACCGCGCGCAAAGTTCAAAGAATTGTATTTTGTCGGAAGGGAAAAATCCTAAAAACTATCTGTTATTATTATATTGTAAATACAAAGGATTGAATTTTGTTTATATTCTTGGCAACGGAGATAGTCGCGAATATGTCCGTAATACCTTAAGTTCTTAGGGTTACACAGTAGTGATCAAATGTTATGCTTTTTACGCGTTAGGCATTGTTTAACTTGAGAACTTTGTGTTAGGTTGATGAATAAAACAGTGTGGTAATACTTTGAACGATTTGTGTATCGATACGTCTGATACTCGATATTTTAATCGCGTCCTTTCCAATTTTCTAATTCATCAAAGGAAGGGGTGCAAGTTTCGCATTCATTCAAAGTGCAACATGAAGTGGATTAATGATCATATGACGTAGAGCTATTAATTCATAAGGTATAAATCATAAGTTCCAAAATCAGAAGAAGATACGTGACCAACAAGCTCTTGGAAGTACAGGCAGTGCCTACTATAAGGTAAATGTTATTATTATTTATATTAATTATGCAATTCATTGATTGACTTTCATAAATAACGTGTTGTGTGTAATTGTTTAAGTTTACATTGCCGTGACCTGGGAATGCTAATATTGACTTTTCAGCACAAATTTATTTAGCAGAGCTATGAAGGCTAAGAAAATACCCTTAAGCCAATAAGCCACCAGGGTAGACACTTCAAAATCTTATGATGCATTTAGAAGACGGCGTGCGGCGTGTCGAATGTAAGGAATAGTTAGTGTCGTTTGAATCTTCTCATTTTTTTAACTTTGTATTTAAGTATTTCAAATTTAAATAAAGCTTTAGAAAAGGGTAGTAGTTTGAACTTAAAGCACCGAAATAGTAGCCATACAAATTGAGGTTCATGAGGAGAGTATTTTTTTATGCAGAATTACAAGATTCCTAATATTATTTGGAGTTAATGTTAATGTTAATGAAATTTTGGTCTCCGGAGACATTTTTTGTTTTTGTTGTTTTTTTAATTTTTTTTCTAACTGTCCAACTTTTAAAATTGAACAAATTTTAGTAGTTAAAAGATCATCCGAGAACAGAGTGTTTACATTTTTTATTCCAAATACTCAACACCGTATCGTACACGAGTATGTTTATTTTGTGGACAAATCGCCAAAGATATTTAGGCAGTGCTTTCTGAAGACGTAACAGCTGTCACATCTAAAAATAATTAATTAAAAAATCCATATATTTGAACAGAATAATTATTAGACAAATTGTTTTAGTAAACAGAACTAAGTTCTAAAACATATAGTAAGTAGAACTATAAGACACACTTTAGTATATTATATACTATAAGTAAATTCATATTTCGTCTAAAGATGTCCTTACGATCGTACAGGGCGGTTCCAATGAAAAAGAATTATCTATTCTCCGTACCAGCTTTTTTAAATGATAACTCAATATCCGTTTTATTTCATTCAAAATGTACTATAATTTAAGCCTACATTCAAAAATGCTGAAAGGCGTGATGTTAAAACTATTAAAATCATGTACTTTTTGTAATTAATTTTTTATCATAAGTATTAATAATTAAATAATTTTTATCATAAAATTGAACAAATCTGCCAACGACCTACAGTGTAATCTTATTCTACTAAAAATAAACATATTTTCTCAAAATTTAGAACATAGTAATACTAAATAAAAGAACAGTCTTTCGAAATCAATTTATAATTGTTTGTGGAAAAGAGTCAATACTTTTTTGTTATTTGTTTTTGGGGTGTTATGCCGTGTTGCGCTACCTCCTCCTTTAGCCAACGCAGATGTGTGATCACACATCTGCCCTGATGATGGACACTGTAACGCTGTCCGAAACGTTGGCTAAAGGAGGAGGTAGCCCAACACGGCATAACACCCCATAAACAAATAACAAAAATACTTTTGGCCCTGAAAATCTAAAATCATAAGAGTCAATACGTCTAAAATTTGATATAAAAATGACATTTTCCGGTTTCATCTGGTTATTCTCTCTTAACATTTTTTTGTAATTTTCTTTAATAACAGTATTAAATTTATTTTTAATTTTTGCAGAAAAAAAATCCTCAAATGCACGTCGTAAAAGACTCACTCATGACTCATGAAACTCATATTCCTAAGCGCACTTGAAGTGAAATATCACAAAACTGCGCTGTATAAATACTACGTTATTATTATTATTCCTGGAAATATTTCGACAACTTAGATCGACAAAAAAGAGAAAAATGACGTATTCAACTGATTTTTGGATTTATCCACCTTTACAGCATTTCAAATTTCCGTTATTGATAATTTCCAGCAAGATTTAAATAGGGGTTCAGTCCGAAAAACCCTCTTGTTGCCTGTCAGATTTTCTATTTTCTGTAGCCACAAAATTTGAACAGAACTTTATTCAATCGATCACGGATCCAGTCAAGAAATTGCATCATCTCACCTGTTAATACGAGTCCGGTCCGACGTGATCGCGATGAGTGTGATACTCGTATGTAGGTATTGAGTGGTGTTACAGATGTTACATTGGCGAGTTAACTGAACCCCTTATATTACCATCATTCTACTTGAGGCATTCTATACTTCAGAACGAAAGGTAACACGGCGCACATAAGACCCAATTATCAATTTACGACGCCAACAATATTTTTATTTAATATTCAGAACTGACGAGGAGACTACCTAAGAAAATTTTTCAAAAATAGCTTATTACTCTTCTTAGGATTAGTTTAAATAAAAATAAAAATTATTTCTGTATTTTGATTTAGTGATATGCGTACGTACAATATATGATAAGGATTAAACTATAAAGTGACGATAATTTGCAAAACTGCTCATTTATTAATATTTTAAATGTGTAATTATTTTCTCCTCATTCAATCCTCATTTGGGAGGCAGTATGGGTACCGCCGCCCGGCAACCATTTACTGGATAACCAACACATCTGCCAAAGTTAGCTTCAAGTGGCTCACTACGTTTGGTGACTTAGCAGGGGTGCCCGGGTTTATGGGGTGAGGTTTGTCCGACTCTTGGCGGCGGATGCCTCTGCCCGCCAGTTGCATGGCAGGCCCGATCGAAAGAGAATGGTTGAGGGAGTCCCTTTGACTTTTCCAGCCGTACTCTCTCGGAACATCGCCTTGTCCTGCAATGGGAGGGATGGATTCATACGTCCGTTACTCTTAGACATACTGACCCCCAGATTCCTACCCACCCCTAATACCCTTTTCCTTCCCAGAACTTCCTCTCCTTCCGTTCCTAAAAAGACCCCCCTAAAGATGACATAGGATCTGAGGGGAATTATTTTCCTCAGGGCCTCCTGTGTGGAGTTAATGTAAAAAAATCCTTGAGAGCGGGGTCGCAAAAACTTCCTGAAAATAATGCACTCGTTTTAACAAAGGGGACATGCATTTAAGTTTTTTTTTCGAACTTTTAAAAAAGAGTAGTGGAGCTCTATCGAACTATTTTATGAGTAAAAAATTGAACATTTTTTTAAATATCATCAGTTTTTCATAAAACATATAATTTTTTCATATTTATAATACATGTTGTATATAGTATGTCATAATTTTAACAATAATTACCGATTAAAGTACTTACCTGACGCTTCAATATCCATTTTGAAAACTTTCTAATTTTAAAATATAAAAAATAGGACAAGCGTAGTAACTGCGTCAATGATTCGGGCGAAACTAAACAATATTATCCGTGTGAAAGATAACTCAACTTTTCAGGCTGTTCAATACGTTTACAAAAAAAACTTGCGGTTCATTTTGAACTGGTTTACAGAGAACATTTTAAAGATATTTTGAATTAGTTTTAAGACGACGCTTTTACCTATTTTTGGCGCCGTAATTTACTTTGGCTGTTCTTATGTGCGGCGTGAGTACTTCGGGAGTGTAAAGCGAGCGTTACATATAATATTATACGTGTTGGGTTTACTTGAAGCCAATGTGATAGAATTTAGACAGTTCACTCGAGGTGTTATTTAGTTCAGATTTCAGATAGGGACTAACTATGGACGTATAATGTGAATTGAGTGGATGAACGGTGCAGATAAAATTGTTCTTGTGTTCGATTGAACTATTAACATCGTACAATTTGAGAACCTTCACTCGGGGTATAACGTAGTTCAGTAATATTAGAGTTAGATAATTATATATTTATTTATTTATTTATTTACGCCCTTTTTCGGGGCTTTTACAAACATGATACAAACATGAACGAAGAAATGATAGATGAACGTGTAATTTAGGATGAGGATTGAGAATGATTCAAATAAATAAATAAGATTCGTGGTTTTTTTAACTCGTCTATTTGTTCGGTTTTCAGAACAACTCATATATGTTTCATAGAAATCATAGAAATAGAAATCGCTGTGTCTCCCTTACTGTCATAGTGAGAACACTGAGAATTATGATTTAAACAGTGTTAGAAAGACAAAACACCAAGCTTTATATTCAAACGTAAAAAATAACCACAAAAGAAGTAAAATGTAGACTATGAAACCAAAGTTTCTAATCACAATTTGGAATAAATTTATAAAACAAACAAAAAAATACGTAGATTTGTTACAGAGCACTTTTATTTTGGATAAGAAGATAACAATAATAACCTAAACGGAAATATGAAAGAGAACAAGACACGGAAAAAAGACGATGGTCGCAACTGGGACTAGAACCCAGACCTCTCAGCCAACGTCTGGGCCATTGTCTTTTTTCTGTGTCTTGTTCTCATTCACATTTTCGTTTAGATTATTATTGTTATCTTCTTCAATGATACATTACATTGATGGGAATAACCTTCAAAAGTTATAAAAGAGAGTTTTTCTTATAAAAAAATGAACACTTTTATTTAACTCACACTCTACTGGTTTAGGAAGCGCCCTTCCTTCGTCAGGAGAATTTTAGAATTAACCTACGATATAGAATATTGACAGACATATACACAAATTGTAGGTGTTTGAGTGGGAAGTAAGCAAAGGGGAAGGGGTAATTGTGGGATTTCCGGGAAGAACATAGCGGTTTATTGGAAATATACATGTTTAAAATAGGACAAAAAGATAAATTAATTTGGTTATTCAAAATACTAGAATGAATAAATAAAAGCGAGCCACAAAGTTAATGGTTTTAACAAATAAATTAATGAAATTTTGCGAATTTTTTTATTAATTATAGTTGCATAGAACGGCAAAAAAGTAAAATGACAATAACGTTTGTAATATATTTGTCTAATAAAATGTGCACAATTTTTTTATTCGTACCAGTATTTTAGTTTAAAAAAAAACGCAAGAAAAAAGGTATGAGCCATTTTTAAAACTTTTTTATGTCTGCATGAGAAATTTTTATATTTGTAAAATTATATGTTTATTAGGATTTATAAAATTTGAAAGCGTATCATAAAATTTAATACCTTTCAAAAACAGTTTTTATTTTTCCTCTTTTATGGATTTTATTGTAAAGCAGAAATATTTTTACTCTCTGACAAAACATCGTCGAGGACTGATGGGTTACCTTAACTCTTTCTAATAGATAGGTACATAAGACACGCCGAATTCCTCACGCAAGAAATACGTATGAAGTTCAATAATTAGGGAATATAATCACGAAGCATGACATGTCACGATCACTGGGATAGGACCCAGTTGTTTCAAAGAACCTTATTTTCATGTTACGCCTCACAAGGGCGTCCCTGGCAGGACAGTGTAAAGGCAGGGGAACTATATCGCCACCGGTTGGGCAGCGTTGTGAAGTGTGTTGAGATAGGGCCGCTGTAAAGAAGTTTTCTGGAAGAGCCCTGTATTGTACGAAGGAGGAAAAACAGATGCCGAACTTGGTCATATTTCAAAGTTAATATTAAAGTTCTGTTTTCATTCCATTATTTGCCAATTGATTCATAGTACTTAACAATAACATGACTTAAATAATAACTTTGAGATTTTTTTTACATTAGTTCCACGTGGTAGACTGGGGAAAAAATACCTCAGGGCCTATATTAACAAGAAACCTTAACATATTTTGGAGCGAAATTTTTGCCTATAACACTGGATATTTTAATCTTACGTCTAGAATATCTCGGCCATACAACGGTCTTGCAAACGAGCACCACCGTAGATTTTTTTTAAATGACGTAGTTTTTTTCAAGAGATGAAACAGACTACCTAACTACTAAACTAATTTCCATGATTTCTGTACCTGAAAATCTGTAATAATTTTAATTTAAATTAAGAACACTGTTCTTTTTATCTTGTTTTAATTGTATATTTTTTGTAAATTTGTTTTATTTTATAATTTTGTTTTTTTTTCGGTGATAAAGAACCGATATTATTTTCATTTTCATATATTTTCTACATATATATTATGTAAACAATGCTGTGGCGGTAGACGCCCAATACAGGACCATTTGGCTTATCAGAAATAATATTTTAAACGGTGAATGTTTTTTTTTTAAATAATTTTAATGTGAATACCGTACCAGAGTCCCAACTGCTCTCAACTACCTGGAGCCAGTGAGACTATGGCATCATAAATTGGGGTATGCTGTGAGGCTGAAGGTAGGAGAGGAAGGAGATGGGGAAGAGGTAGATGGGAACGTTTCTGGCTATTCAGATCTGGTCACCAAAAATGGCTAAAGCCATTTCAACCAACATGTAATCAAATCTGAATGGTGATCTTACGCCAGGACGATACTGACAGTATTTTCCACTCCCGAACGTGCAGGAAATATACGTTTTATAATTTTAAATGATTAAATTACGAAACAACACTAATCGATCGCGACCTTCAGATTGCTAGTCAAGAGCTTTACCCTGAGAAATGGATATGTTGGCCCGCCATTACAGAATTGTCAAATTGTATATTTATGTTTTTTTTTTCGTTATTTGTTTTTGGGGTGTTATTATTAAAACTTATCTATATATTTATGTGTCAAAAGCATACAACGAGTAATTAAGTAAAAAAATAATGTGCTTTGATTATTTTTAATGTTTTTGTTGCTCGTAGGTATATGTACATACGAGTTCTCTAAAGTCATCCATGTGGAATTAGCATTAGATGTATTCCTATTATTTTACATTGAGTTTATGCTTTATTTGTATATTTTGTAATAATTTTTTATTTTGTGTTATACTGTTGTTATAAATGAAATTTGTATTTTATATGTAAAAGCCCAATAGGGCGTCAATAAATAAATAAATGTGTTTATTTTTGTGAACAAGCAAATGTGAATGCTGCAGACCCATTAGCATAGGGACATTTATATCTGAAAACTAATATATTTTGTATTATATACAATCCTGTTGTGCCTAAAATAAATAAATGAGGCTTCAAAAAAGGACAAGGCGAATACGCAGAACAGTTAACTGTACAAAGGGATGAAGTTATATTATAACACGCTACCAGAAACTTTAAAGTCCACACCAATTGGAAAGTTCAATACGTATTGTAGGAGCTACATAAGACTACAAAGCATTTAGTTTGCAATATGAAATATTATAATTAAAATAAAATTAATAAATAAATAAATTAAAAAACACTTCACACAAAGTTCACTCAAGTTTAATCACAGAAGTAGATCAAAAAAAGTAACACGGCGTGATTGCTGAGAGTGTAATGTGTATTGAGTGGTGCGATCTTTGCAGAGTTTATCTGAACCCTATAAGGACGTTATAGAGATAAAGCCAGTCGAACGTATTACACAGGCTCTGACCAGAGCAAAAAGACTATAATGTGTACTGGGTGTGTGAACGTTGCAGAGTTTAACAGAATCCTTTATGCGCGTAATGGAGTTAGACCATCGATATATAACAACAATAGATTGGCCCTCTCATTCCTAACTTTAATTTAAAAATAACACCATCTAAGCGTAATTTCATCATTCAACTTCCCATCCAATTCCGATGCCTCATTCTGAAAGACTAGATCTAAATGCAAGTTCCCTAAAATAAAATAAAAAACTTTATTAGAGCACAAAGTTATCGCTCAAATTCCAATTGTAATTTAAAAAAATTATCGGTCAATAGCAAGCTTAAAAACATATATCTAAGATATACAGATGAACTTAACAAAACAACTTGATGTAAAATTTTTGTACAAACATCTAAAAACTTGCGCGAAATCAGCGAAGATCGTTAATTTCGTGGCAAAAGTGTTGTCGTGATTTGTTGCATGACGTAGTTGTTTTGCTAGAAAGAAATGTAAAGCACATAGCACTCTTTTTAGGGTGAATTTCAGACTAATGAAAGCTTTCGATCTTTCGACGATGAGATAATGATCAATATTTTTGGTTTCGGTGTTAATTTTAAGGTTCACACGCCCTGTCTAGATAATATAAATTGGACACTCCAAGGCAGTTAGCAGTTAGGTTTCTGACCATAGCAAGAAGAAGAGCGTGCTGAGAGTGTAATGGGAATGGATAATGTGTATTGAGTGGTGTGAGTCGGTTGCGCAGAATATATTCGCGGTTAGTGAACTGTGTTACCGGCTGGTCACGGAGATCGAGGCTGGAACTGCGTCGTGAAGGTAAAGGTTAAATCGTGAGTCGCCGCCAGGGACGGATTGGGAATGAGGGACGTGCCTTTTGTTAGATGAAGATCCATTGATACTATGCAAGCAATGCGACCTAACATTGAACTCCAATTTAAATTACAAAGGAACGAATATTTCGAAGACAGAATTTTTTTCAAGATTTTTAAAGTTTCATATTATATTTAAAGTAGGAATGATGCTACACGTACGTTCGAAGTTGTAAGACATGTTGGAACATGGAATTGAAAAATATTTACGAGAGTTCAATAACTTCTCGAAACTGAAAAGAGTCAAAACGAGAATAGAATAATAATGACAAGCCTTTATAATAATTTATCAGAGAATCTCAGTTTTCCGAGTCAAAACACATCGACCCCTCCCACGTAAACTATCGCAACCCACAAAATGATCATTTTGTTTATTTTCATGTAGGTATTTAGTTTGGATACCGTTCTAATATTATGTGGGATTTAACAAAAAATATATAACAACTGGTTGTATCAATAATCCTATATTGTTTTGCAGCATACACTATCGTGTGAAATTATGCGAGATTATTATAATACATATATGTGTTAGTCAGTAGTTGCATCGGGGGTGTCATTTTATGTTAAAACAACGTTTGACTTGATACTGCGTTCAAACCAAATATATCACATCCAATATTCGTAAACAAATTATACACAAAATACAATTATCCGAATATTCTTCACCAAATACTCGTACGACATTTTCTCGGATAGGTAGATATTTTTATCTCGATCAAGTTTATTAAGCTTGTACCTATTATAAATACATGTTCGACTATCCATTTAGGAATAACTGCGTATTTACGAAGGTCTGCGTATTAACATAAAAATGGTTAAATCGAGAACTTTTATCGTATTTATTATTTTTTAATTCTTTTCTAAGCGCGAACCTTATTTTCATTAAACGAAATAAAAAACCGCTATATTTTACCAACACCATTCAAAAATATTTTATCTATTCGAATTTCCCTATTAAAACAAGAATTCACATTACTTGAATTGCACTCTAATATATGGATAAGTTATACGTCATTGAAAACTGCCCAATATTAAATATTAAAAGTCGCTTTAAAAGAAAGCTATTTCTTTAAATTTTGCCCAAAACCTCCTGAATGAGCGTTTAACATGATGCTTTTTTTCGTCCAGTTTTCATGTGGGTCTGGTATGTAAAGGGTCTTTCATTAAGCTCTTTCTATCTTTAAATTTAAATAAAAGAAAGTGTGTGTGCGATATCATATATTTTTTTTATTCTTTGAAAGGCCAATCGATGCCATCATTAATGGAATATAACATCTTTCAATGTCCGCCGCGGCTTCTCTGGGTGCCGCGCATCCGAAATGTCATCCAATTTTACATGTTTCTGGCGCATAAATCAGGCTGAATTTGACCAATGGCATTGGTTATGTTGGCTTTAAGGACCGCTGTGGCTTGTGGTTTATTCGCATAGACCTGCGACTTAAGAAAACCCCACAAGAAAAAGTCTAACGGGAAAAAATCGCAAGATCTCGGTGGCCAGTTAACATAACTCCACGTGAGATTAAACAATTTCAATAATTATTAAATTTTAAATCATTCTATCATTTGCCCGTGTTGTTGAACGCTATATCCGTCGATGGTGATTTGGTGATTTTTTATGGCTATGGCAAACGACCGATAATGCTTTCATATAATCGTCTTTATTTTTTGCTATAAAACTCATTTTAACGATTTAGTATCTACCATCCGAAAATTTTATTTCTTCTAAAACGGCAAATAGATTTTTCATTTGGGTCAAATGCTCATTTTCAACCCCTCATCTTGGGTTAAGTAATTAAGTTAAGTATATTCAGATGATTGAATAAAGTTACTTCCCTTTTTTAAGTCAATAGAAAGTTATTGAAGTTTTTCTACTGCCTGTTCAAATATTTTGAAAATTTACCCGGAGATTTATGTATCCCCAAATTCCCCAGTGCCGGTTCTGCGCCTCGACAGGTAAGGAGGTTTCCTCGTGTTATTATGTAACGATGACCTGGGGCAGCCTTGCTACGGCAAATTACCCCACATTCCCGCATTCCAGAGCGGCCCAGGGCCCGGGGACCGGGGACGGGTAAAAAAACACCCTGGGTAAAAGGAATTCGTTCACGCGTGCCCCGATGACGATTGGGAAGATTGGGATAAGAAGGCCCAGTTTTTTGCCAGACCAATTTTTGTGGAATTCTGCAAAACAAACAGGATAAACTAAGGCCAAATAAGTAGTGTGTAAATAAAAATTTTATCACAATATGTGATAAATTCTAACAGGTGATTTAGAAAGTCTCCTGTTAGATTGTTTTCTATAAATATATATTTTTGGTTCCATGACAACTCAGAATCATGCAATTTTAACACCCCTTTGAAAAGTCATTAAAAGTTATGAAAACAAAAAAAAAAAGAAAAATAACGCATAACCTAACCTAACGTGATATGTTCAACCATTTTTTTTTTTAAATTTTTGTCACTTTTAACGACTTTTCCAATGAAGTGTTGAAGCTCCATGATTCCGAATTGTTCGGTCACTATATTTTTATAGAGAGACTAACTATTCATGGCCGAGAATTAGAAAAAAAATTAACTAATTTTAAAATTGCACTTAGGTAGCTGTAATAGGTACATGCCTAGGCACATAAATTACATATGTATGTACAATGATATTATAAAACAGTGTGGTAAATCAGAAAAAAGACATATTGTGCTATTCATAAGCGGTAGGAGTGAAACCTTCAGAAAACCAAAGTGGACTGGGGAGACCACGAAGCACCCCACAAAGAGGAGACTGATTATACTATCTCATTCTCTCGCAGGCTAAATCCTAAGAATATAGATGTATGTTCGTTTTAGTGTTGCTATTTTTCGTTTCATAGAGTTTCAAATCATAAGGGTGCTAAAGAAGTTTTCACTTCAAAAACTCTCGAACGGTGAGCTCTGTTCTGGCGCGAAGATATTTTCACGTAATTTCTGCATAGAATTTAAGATAGGTATATATAACTTTTTTGAGCTCTTAATAATATTTCCATTGTTAGCCATGTACCTCTTAGGGGCCGTTCAAGTATTACGCAACGCACATGGGGGGGGGGTCTTGTGAAACGTTACTGTGCGTTTCAAGGGGGGAGGGGGGGGAGGGGGGGTCGAAAAACGCGTTACGTAACATGTTTTTCTTTATTTAGATAAAAAAAACTAGGGAATTAAAATCTTTCAAGTTGGCAATCATTTTCGTTCTCGAAATCTCTTGTTTATTTATTACCGCAAACGCGATTAAAACAAGAAAAAAGGTATTTAAGCGACTTTCCAGTACTTTGCGCAACTTAATTGTGACTTTCAGGTAAAAATTGTCACTTGGGGGTTGGGTAACGTTTAGAGGGGGGGGGGGTACGGAAAAACGTTACGGCGCGTTAAATGGGGGGTCAAAAATCTTTAAAAATTGTGTTACGTAATACTTGAACGCCCCCTTACGGGTGATTCTGTGTCTTTTGCGTTAGTGTACCGCGTGTTAAATCAATCATATACGACATTTTTGACAGTTTTCTTAAATATGGTATTCCGTAGCGCGCTAACTAGCTAAATACTGCGCTTGTGATAAGACACGCACTCTTAAAAGTAGTAATCCTAACTCCACAGTTTTGCAGTCGCGGGAAAATTTGCGAATCGAATGTCATCGCGTACAAACATCAAAATAATACGACAAACGGATACTTAGTCATTTATTGACGCCTGTTAGGCTTATATGTAAGTAGTTTTAGTCTTCTACATATATAAAAATCAAAATATGCTTGTTTGGGTATATGTATTTATATGAGTAGGTTTATGAGTAAGTAGCTATATGAGATGTCTATGCATTGCTATATTAAGCGTACGAAATGATTGAAATTTTCAAAATACCTTATTTAAACCTCCGCGAAGGTTTCTGGATTAACCACATGACAATACATCTAAAAAAAATGTATCTTTATAAAAATGTCGAAATTTGAGAATGACATTTTGCAAAACATGTTAAATGAAGATTCAATTTGCAAAATACTTTAAATTAATGAATTTATTTGAAGTACTCGCCTAATACTTTGAATCGAATCGAAGAATTATAGATATTTTAAATAGGTACCTATGTTAGGTACCAAACTTGATTGATTGTTCTTATAATATACAAAAATAAATAGTTTTAATATGTGAAAAACAAAAAGTTTAATAAAAAATTGTAATTGGCACGAGAGCTGTTTGAAAACTGAAAGTAAAAGGACTGAATATATGAAACGCATGAGGGGGGTTCATGGGAAGGGGAGCGGGAGAGGGGTGAGGGAAGGTAAGGAAGGTGGGAGGGGAATGCCGGATGGAAGGTTACGCGGAAGGTGAAAGGAAATACAGGGAGAAACAATTTATTTCCTTGAATATGGGATTGCAACGCATGCCGAGAACCAGCTAGTAACTAATAAATTGTAATTCGTTGTTGTAGGTAATTAATCCATTTAACACACGACAGGCGTAGACAAATCATTGAAAGCCATAGACCGATAAAGTACGATGGACGCCTTACGATATGCGATGGATTTTGCCTTTTTGTCTAAATTGTCTCGTAAAGCTTATAATAGTCCAGTCAAGATGTACATCCGTGCTTGCAAAAGGTCCAGTCATTCTGAATTTTTTATATGTTGTTAGGACCTAAACCAACATTAAAAAAACAGATTTGCAATTTCCAAAGTGCTGTGCGAGCGGCGGCGGTGGACCCAAAAAATCTTGAAATTTTCAGACTTTTTCAGTTTTTGCTCAATATCTCAGTGAAGGAAGGGTTTGACCGGTATAGTCAGTATACACACTATTAAAGTAGACTAAAATCTGCCCGTTTTTTGAGAGAACCGATAGGCCTACAGATACCAAACTGGTCTCAAATGAAAGCTAATGAAATTTACTACCACTATTTAATAATATTTTATATAGATAATATTTGACGTGAGATGCGTATTTTAGAAAATATTTCACAAAATAAGTGACCATTTCGAAAAAAAATCACTTTTTGGAAAAAATGGCCTACTTTAAAAGAACTGTATCTTGGGAACCAATGGCTGTATATAGCTCGCTTTGATTTTAAAGTGTAGAAAATTTAATCTACTTTAAAAGTGTGTTTACTGACTATCCTGGTCAGATCCTTTCTTCACTGAGATATTGAGCAAAAACTGAAAAAAGTCCAAAAATTTCATGGTTTTTTGGATCCACCACCGCTCGCACAGCACTCTGGAAATTGCAAATCTGTTTTTTTAATGTTGGTTTAGGTCCTAACAACATATAACAAAATCAGAATGAGTGGACCTTTTGCAAGCACAACCCCCTTTTCATGTTTAACTTGACTGGACTATAACGCAAAAGATCCCACAAGATGCAGAATCACCCTTCAGATACCTATATCGAGTGAAAAGAGACGTAAGTACCTGACTAAGTACTTTAACCAGTGATTCCTGAAGTTATTTGGAATAAAAGTGTAGTGGTAATTTTGGTCTGCGATGGCATTATGTTCAATTAAAAAAACAATGACTAGAACATTTAAAAAAATGTTGGTCACTCGGGGAGTGGGTTTCGGCAAAGTGAACAATAACAACGAGTGACAGCTTGTTGTTTTAAAAAAAAAGAAAAAAAAAATCATTAACATTTTTTACTCCAATTTTTTTTTATTTTACATTAACTCCACACAGGAGACCCAGGGGAAAATAATTCCCCTCAGAGCCTATGTCATCATTGGGGATGCTGTGTGGGGGGTCTTTTTAGGAAAGGAAGGAGAGGAAGTTCTGAGAAGGAAAAGGGTATTAGGGATGGGTAGAATCTGGGGGTCAGTGTGTCAGGAGTGATGGACGTATGAATCCATCCCTCCCACTGGGGTGCAAGGGGATGTTCCGAGAGAGTACAGCTAGATAAGCCAAAGGGGCTCACTCAACCATTCTCTCCCAATCCGACCCGCCATGTAGCTGGTGGGCAGACGCATCCGCCGCCAAGACCTGGACATACCTCACCCCGACCTGGACATACTTACTTTTCTGAATATCAAACTCTGTGTTTTCTCCCTCACAAGAATCCCTGCTGCTCCCGTCTGGGGCCAGTGAGAATATGGCATCCCCAATTGGGGTATATTGTGAGACTGAAGGTAGTGGTTGGAGAAGGAGATTGGGAAGAGGAAGGGGGGTAGTACCTGGCTATTCAAGTCTGGTCACCAAACACAGTCATTTCAAGCAAGGTTTCAATTCTGAATGGTGGTATTACACCGGGGCGATATTGAGAGTATCTTCCACTCTGGAACACGCCGCAACTATACCATATATTATTTTTAAATGAATAAATTGTCAAATAACACAAATTAATCGAATAAAATTTATTTGCGCACACCGGGATTCGATCCCGCGACCTTCCGATTGTGAGTCAAGGGCCTCACCCCTCGACCACGGAGGCCGTCAAGACCAATTTTCATTCCTTCCTCTCATCAAAAGACCCTCCATACAGCATCTCAGATGACACAGGCAATGAAGGAAATCATTTTCCTCATGGCCTATGTAAAAAAAATCTGTTTGTTTATAAGAAACGGAAAAAAACAATGACATAAATTTCAACTATTGTTATATATAATAAATTTATGAATTCGTTGTTTAGAACCAATGGATAGTTATTAATTTTACTAAATTAAATTTAACTGATTACCAATTTCGGCAACTAATTCTAGGAAAAAAATCAAGGGAATTATCCCGACTAAATTTCGAGCCCCATTCATGGGTTTCATTTTCCTGTATTGATTAATCATTTCAGACGACGAATTAATGAATTATTTATTTATGGAATTCTTCTTCTTCTTGTGCCTTGTCCGTTCAACGAACGTTGGCTATCATGTTGGCTATGCGGACTTTATTTACTGCGGCCGGAACAGCTCTATGGTAGATTGGCCAAACCACTGTCTCAGGTTTTTCAGCCATGAGGTTCCCCTTCTTCCAGGGCCCCGTCTTCCGGCAATCTTTCCCTGCATTATGAGATGCAAGATCTCATACTTCTCTGGATGTCTCATCACATGTCCAAGATATTGAAGTTTTCCGATTTTTATAGTTTTAATTACTTCCTTTTCTTTATTCATCCGAACCATAACATCTTCATTCGTAACCCTGTCCATCCAGCATATTTTAAGTATTCATCTGTAGATCCACATCTCGAATGCCTCAAGTCGCCTAATCAGTTCTTCAGTAAGCGTCCATGCTTCCATTCCATAAAATAATATCGAAAACACGTAGCATCCATTCGCATTTGTAATCCAAGGTTGAATGACTGCAGAACATCTTTTTCATGCGGATAAAGGTTTGTTTTTTTATGGAATAATAATGTTAATCTTAAATATAAGATTATTTAATTTTCCTGTGACGATAATGAACATCGTCGGATAGGAGAATTATTTTCATTCAATAACTAGCGAGTACCCGGCATGCGTTGCAATGCCACTCAGGAGGAAATTGTTTCTCCCTGCGATTCTTTTTTCATGCATATTCCTCTTCCCCCTCCCTTCAACTTTCCATGCCTTCCCCCCTCGTTCCCCCTCCCGTGAACCTCTCCTCATTCATTCCCCTACCATCTCCCGCATTACCCTCCCCCTCTCGCCTTTCCTCCTTGCCGCTAAACTTATAAAATCCACACATTTTTCGAACAAATCGTGCACCACCTACCGTATAATATTTATAAAAATTTTACAACATCAGAGATCTCCATTATATGTAGAAACATTTGTGAGTGTGCGCACAACAAATCAGTAAAGTTTCATCGCAATCGGGTGAATGATACTGGAAATTATGAGAGACAAAGAAAATTTAATATGTATAAAGAATAAGATTTATTAAAAATAAGAAAAACTGTTCCATTCATAGACGATTATTATACAATATAATAATATGACGTATTTTATTAAGTGTGGAGTTAATTATATAACCAGAATAATAAGAGAGTTATTACAATTACTAATTAGGTAAATTCATGATGTTTTCAATAAACTTTCTTCGCAATCAGTGACATAATAAAAAGCCTCTCATTAGACTTAATATGCAATGCAGATAAAATAACAAACAATAAAATCTAAATAAACAATTATTCAACTTATTACCAGACGCGAATGATTTACATTTAAGATAATATCTGTTATAGAGCAGCGGCACTCAAACTTCAAAGTATTGTTTTAATATTTTTTTTCACCAAGACCACACGACACAAAAGTATCATCATGACACGGGCACGAGCCTAGTATGGTGATCGAGAGAATTCAAAAAAATTATTACATGTAAAACATTACCAAAAAAAATAATAACCATCCCCAATTTCAATACAAGGCCGAAACCCAGTGTCGGTTAATTTTATTATAATTTTTAATAATTAAAATTTATTTTGCGACAGATTAATCGTTCATATATGGCACGAATTTTTTAAACTTTAAAATTCTTAACATTGGAGAATATGAGTACCTATAGATAAAATTTTGAAGTTTATTTAAAGAGTAATTATTTACCTATTAGAATTTCATTCAATGTTCCTCCTGTCCTATGCTATGCTAGAAAATCTGCTGTGGGCGTGTGGTATCTTGAACAAGTCATGGTAATGACTACGGCTGAAGTTTTCAGGCACGTGAAAGTCAATTCGGGAGCGGGTATGGGTATAGCCGCCCCGGGAACCATTTATTGGATAACCAACACCCCGGCCATAGGTCACCCCAAGTGGGTGTTCGTTACGTTCGCTATGTTAGCAGGGGTGCTCGGGTTAATGGGGTGAGATTTGTCTAGGTCTTGATGATGGATGCGTTTGCCCACCATCTGCGTGGCTGGCCGGATCGGGAGAGGCTGGTTGAGGGAGACCTTTTGACATCTCTAGCCGGACTCTCTCGACACATCGCCTTGCACATGGGAGGAATGACTTCTTTCATCCGTCACTCATTCACACACTGAACCCCAGATTCCTACCCAACCCTCATTTTTCCTTCCCAGAACTTCATCTCCTTCTTTTCCCTAAAAAGTCTCTCCACACAGCATTCATAAAGATAACATAGGCCCTTATGGAAATTATTTTTCTCAGGGTCTCCTGTGAGCTAATGTAAAAAAACAGCATTCCAATGGGAATGGGCTATCAAAAGAGCACATAATATATATATTAAAACAAAGTATTGCATAACGTCTGGTTTCTCGATTAAATCTTTTGTTTGCTTAAAGTAAATCTACATGGTGCATTCGTGAACCTCGGAAAAGTAGCGTGTGTCCTCATGTAGATATATATACTATATAGTATTTTTTCTGGATTTGTTCCAGATAAGTATGTATTATGTTTAATGCGGAGTCAATACACCACTAGCACTAGCATACTCCAGTTCGCTTCTTATAATGCCATCGAACCTGGTTTTGGAACTGATTTTGAGAGTTGTTAAAAAGAAAATGTGGGCATAGTACCTATCACATCCTTTCGCGATCAACAGTTTACGAACCTTTGTAAGTCACCAATGCTGTGCTTTGGAAGAAATTGTTTCATTTAGATAGGCATCCCAGAAAGACAGGAAACGTAAAAAGATAATGCAAGCAATACGAGCTCTAGGGTTTTTCCAAAGCATCGAATTTTCCGCGGCTTCTCTTAATTTCCAAAATATTCCGGAGAGCAGGAGGGATGTGGGGAAAACTGGCAGAACCTCAAACTACTTGAGCCTGCAAAACAAAGCAACTGTTGTCGTCTCTCTCTGGCAGGTGCAGGGGCCGAGCTGCGGGAGTGGGAGCGCAGTAGCACCGCGGCTGGGATGGCGTTGTGCGCTACCCCGCTCGGAGTACCGACAGTTCGGCTACGGAGTTACGGACACATTCAGCTAAGAGACGCTGGTGACCGCGCGTGTCTTCTGCTAACCTGGTGCTCCGCGCTCGCGAGTGACATTCTAAACAACTAACCAAACAATCACACTCACTCCGTGATCGGGATCTTTAATCTACTTGTGCTTTCAAAATATACAACCGATAACGAATAGTGATTACCTGCGGTGAAACCTAACGCCTTTCTACTACTGTCATTTTCTGTTCTCCTGATAATTTGTTCCACGGGAATTAACCGGTAAGTGTACATTTTATTTAAATTTTAACAGTTGTATTCCTGTATTATTTAATTGATGGCAACGAACACGCCACTTCTGCAGAGTTTCACGTATTGTGATATAAATCATACTTTATGTCACTATTTTATTATCAATTTCCATGTTAACTCGTTTCTGTATACATACAGAATCATCTCCGCATGCATGTTCTGCTGCAATACACGGAACTTCGCGCTCAAACGAACATAACATTCGCTTTGAGCATTTCTAAATAAAAATTTCGAGTAAATTTTCATCGTTAATTCATTCATTATTTACGGAATGAAATCAAATTACGTAGGCACAACTTCAGCGTGCTTATCTATCCAAAATTATTTCCTACCGGTTATCCGTGCAAAGGTACCTATTATGCATTAACAAAGTGAAGTAATGAAAATTCTGGGAGATTATTAATGTTTATTTATTGTTTTTGCTGAATCATGACCACATTCCTAAGAAATTACGAAAGTTTGTTGGGAACTCGTAACTGTTGGTACGTCGTCATAGAGGAAATGATTAAAGCTCACATACCGGCTGAAATGGCTGCTTTTTGTTAATAAGTATTATGGATGCAAACTTCGCCACTATCCACCTACGCAATTGCAAAAAACTTGTATTCGTCCGACGGACACATGGAACTCGACTCTACTATATACCACTGGCTCTTCGATAATACTATAATTCAACATTGAATCAATGTTGTATTCAGGATGAATTCAGAGGACTATATTTTCGTAGCATTTAATTGATATCCGATATTACATACTCGGTTGTACAACCTGTTCTGGTTACAAGGAATTATTGCACCACTGAAATTAACAATTATAATTATCGTACCATTATTAATAACGGCACAATTATGATATTTTTGTTTTGTAAACAGGACTGTGGTATTACAGTAGCGTCATTGGCCGAATTATTACATAATGCAAGGCTACTGTAATAAGGCTCCAAGGAAAAGTTCTGGGAAGGAAAAAGGTACCTATGAGGGGTAGGTAGGAATCTGGGGTTCAGTGGAACCAGATCAACCACCGCCAAGGCCTAGACCTAGACAAATCGGTGACCGGACAACTCAGAATGATCAACTCAGAACCTCCTTTGAAAAGTCATTAAAAGTGATGAAAAAAATATATGAAAAATGGGTTAAATATGTTACGTTAGGTTAGGGTTATGGGCCATTTTAAAATAAAGAGGTGTTGAGTGACTTTATTCTTATAGTTGGCGTGAAACCAAAGAAATCTCAACCTCAAATGAGTGTAACCACTTAGGGCGACCTATGGCAGAGGTGTTGGTTATCCAATAAATGGTTCACGGCAGTACCGGTAAATTGTAAATTAATTAAATAAAAATATCGTATACTAATTACTCATAATAACAGTAATGGCATTCACAAGAAAGGCAATTAGCTGAAACTTTTTTTAATCCTCGCTTTCATTGAGGTTTGAGCATTTGCAAATAAGCCCTACTTTTGGAGCTAAATCCGATGATTATCCATTGTACGTATATTAATATTTTACTCGTCTGCAAATCAATTATTTATAACTGAAATTTAATTACAACGGTTTTACTTCTAAGCATTAAAATGCATGTAAAAGGGGTTAATTACAAACTTATATTTTCCACATTACATTATAGCCGAAGATAACGTCACGATCTCGACACATTTAGAATTTATTTAGACCATTTAAACTTGAGACTTTTACATTACACTGCGTAAGGAAATCATCTCAATGACCCAGTAGAACAATAGTTTTCAGAAATGGCATCACTCGGCCTATCTTGTCAGGGTTTCTAGTGTTTCTACCATAGAGCAACTTAACATAAGTAAAAATCTCTCTTAGAAAAGAGCAACTAATAAACTGGCCCTGCATCAAAACTAAAGAGTTCGGGGTCAATACGTATGTTTCTGGTAAAACACACTGTATAATATTTAAATAAATCTGATAACATTACATCGATTTAAACGTTATTTAATTGGTGGGTTGTGTTTTTTTTGCATTTAACATTTATACTCGAGTAAGTGTGCGGACGTTTACTGGCCAAAAGAAGTACGTTTTGCTTATTACTTATCAATGGTTGTATGATATAATAAATAAAGCTAATAAAACTAAACAAAAAATGGTGATCCATGGCGTCATAGCAAGCAGAGAATGAAACAAAATAAAAATAATATTAATAAGTGTGGATGTATCCGAATACGTATGTTGAAATGATTCGGTCATTTTTATTTTCGTGTTTCGACGAAAAAAAAAACACAACGTTCTCCATTATCCAGCCTTTTTATCTTTATTTTGTTAATTTTATAATCTTTATGATTCGAGAATTGACCAGAAGTCAATTTCCAAAAGAAATTACGTTCAAAGCTTTTCGGTCCAAGCTATTCTGGAAGCTGTAAAAGTCACTCAAATATTCTTCCAGTAATTGAGTTTTATAATAGTTTTGCACGGATGTTGAATTTTTTACGACTGCAAACTTTTGCTGGGGTAATTACTAATTATACAGGTACCCAATGAATACTGGAGTCTGGGATGATTTACTCCTGGAGCTCTTAAGTTTAATGGGTGCGGTGATTCAAAATGAGAAAAATACGGACTAAATTTACCAAAAAACCATTAACGGAAAATGATTGGAACGTCGAAATTTTGCGCCGTACTTTATGTCCATTTTCCAAGTTATTGTCTACGGAATTTGAATTTTTATTGCTTTGGTAATTGAGTTTGTGGAACTATGGAGAGTTGTCCAGAAAACAGATAGTTACAATAATAATGTTTTATTCCAGGATGTGTTGAGGATAGTGCAATCCCACACATCTCATATAGTTATATATATTTACACAACAGATTTTAAGTAAGGAATCAAGTACATAGAATAGGAATAAAAGAAAAGGAGAAATAAAATTTTTAAGAACTAATTAGGCGTCTTGAGGCATTCGAGGTGAGGATCTACAGAAGAATACTTAAAATATGCTGGATGGACAGGGTTACGAATGAAGATGTTATGGTTCGGATGAATATAGAAAAGGAAGTAATTAAAACTATAAAAATCCGAAAACTTCAATATCTTGGACATGTGATGAGACATCCAGATAAGTATGAGATCCTGCATCTCATAATGCAGGGAAAGATTGCCGGAAGACGGGGCCCTGGAAGAAGGGGAACCTCATGGCTAAAAAACCTGAGACAGTGGTTTGGCCAGTCTACCGTAGAGCTGTTCCGGGCCGCAGTAAACAAAGTCCGCATAGCCAACATGATAGCCAACGTCCGTTGAACGGACAGGGCAGAAGAAGAAGAAGAAGAAAAATTATATAAATAATCAATTATTATGTAGGGCGTGGTCTGGGGTGAGCTCGGACCCAGCGCTCACTCAAGAGTGGTGCTGGTTGTCATACTTGGCTTACTTCTGCGTAATTTGTTCATACGTAATAGTATATAGGTACAAAAAATCGACCAATAATATCAATGCGTTTTTCGAGCCCCATCAAAAAAATTATAAAATTGGTATAGGTACGACTGACTATATGTAGTTTAAACTAATCATTAAAAAATTTGAAGTTTTAAGTATAACTAAAGAGATCCAGGTAGTGACGCCAACTGTGCTCCTGTGACAAAGGAATCAATGATGCTAGTTCTTCGGAGTACTTCTAATAAAATAACGGTAGAACAATCACAGCATTCACATAAATTCCGACATTCGTCAGATATATTATGTAGATAGATTGCCCGTTTTTGCATCTGGCAAATTTTCAATTTGGGAGACGGGTTTGTGTACCGCCGCCCCGGGAACCGTTTTTTGGATAACCAACACCCCTGCCATAGGCCACCCCAAGTGGTTCGCTACGTTTGGTGACCTAACAGGGGTGCCCGAATTCATAGGGTAATTTTTATCTAGGTCTTTGCGGCGAATGCGTTTGCCCACCTATTGCGTAGCGGGTCAGATCGGGAAAGACTGGTTGAGGGAGACCTAACCTAGATCTCTCTAACCGGACTCTTTCGAATCATCGCCTTGCACCACAATGGGAGGGATGGATTCATACGTCCATCAGTCCTGAACACTACTACCTCCAGAATCCTACCCACCCCACATATGTTTTTCCTTCCCAAAACTTATCCTTCCTTGTTCTAAAAAGACCCTCCCCTCAGCATCCCCAAAGACAAAGGCCTTGATGGAGTTTTTTCCCCAGAGATTTCTGTGTGGAGCTAACATAAATAAATATATATTTAAAAAATGAAACAATGCAACTTTGTATAAACCACTTTTAAAATGTGCAAATCCGACCGGTTTCGGAACAAACGTTCCTTCGTCAGGGAAAGCTTATACTAATTTGACAGTTTAGAACAATGTTTTATTATGCTCCACCCCTACCATAATAAAACATTGTTCTAAACTGTCAAATTAGTATAAGCTTTCCCTGACGAAGGAACGTTTGTTCCGAAACCGGTCGGATTTGCACATTTTATAAGTGGTTTATACAAAGTTGCATTGTTTCATTTTATTATAATGGATAACCACAAAGTAATAGCTACATTCAAAAATATAAATATATATTTATTTATAATTGCTTAATTTGTACATAAAATAATAATTTTGTGTATTAAAAAAAGTCGCGTGAGAAAATATGTTTGATATAGGTACTCGTGTCTTGTAACTGTATCTACTACATACCGCATTATAATACAAAACCATTCATTTGAAATTAGATTGTTTAGCAATCATAAATCTGTGTAGATCTAATAGATTTGCACACTTCTTGGGGTCGATGTCATTCAATGTCATGCATATTTTACACCTGTGAATGCCAACATTATCAATTTATATAGAGCGCTTACTGAAGCATTTTCACCACTGGCCAATAAGTTCTCATCGAGTCATCAATATTTTCATGACACGTTTAAGAATATTTGTCTGCCTTTTCTGATGTCAATGCTAAAATGTGAGATGTCAAGTTTTTTTACGATTTTGCCTTCTCGAGTAAATTTCCTTATTGGGATTTGCATAAAAAATGTTCTACAGGTGTTAAAAGCCACACAAGTATATTTCATTCGAAATATTTTTTTACTTGTTTTCTTAGGGATGGCGTGACGGATAAAGGTGGCTCATAACTAAATAAAAAAATTATATTACACTAACTCCCACACCTCTGCCGTAGGTCACTCCAAGTGGTTCGCTACGTTTGGTGACTTAGCAGGGGTGCCCGGGTTAATGGGCTGAGGTTTGTCCGGGTCTTGGCGGCGGATGCGTCTGCCCACCAGTTGCACGGCAGGCCGAATTGGTAGAGAACGGTTGTGGGAGTCCCTTTGACTTCTCCAGCCGTACTTTCTCGGAACATTGCCTTGCACCTCAGTGGGAGGGATAGATTCGTCCGTCACCCCTGGACACACTGACCCCCAGATTTCTGCCCACCCCTAATACGCTTTTCCTTCCCAGAACTTCCTCTCCTTCCTTTCCTAAAACCCCCCACACAGCATCCCGAAAGATGACAGGTTCTGAGGGGAATTATTTTCCTCGGTGTGGAGCTAATGTAAAAAAAATACAACGCATGTGCCATGTCATCTTTGGGAATGCTGGGTGAAGGGGTGTTTGTAAAGGAAGGAGAGGAGGTTCCGGTAAAAAAGGTATGAGGGTACTTTATGTAGATATCTGGAGGTCAGTGTGTCCAGTAGTAACGTATGAATCCATCTTTCTCACTGTAGTACAAGGCGTTGGGTCGAGAAAATCCAACTGGGGGGGGGGGGCAAGATCTGGACAAATCTCACCCCATGAAACCGGTCGCCCCTACTAAGTCACAAAACGCAGCGAAGCACTTAGGGTGACCTACGGCAGAAGTATTGGTTATCCAATGAATGCACTGAGATGAAGTGGAAACTACCAGACCTTCACACCATCTTGTCTGAACAGCAAAATAAATAATAAACCGAAATGTATATAGAAACGCCCTGTCACAGTAACAAGAATCTGTGAAATTATAGAAACCTCTCAGAAACTATGTTAAGCAAATGGCAATAATATAAACATCGTTTTTGTGTGAAAACTGCAATCTGCTTGACAAAAAAAATTGCCTACAATCTCTCGGTTTTTAAGTCACTCAAAATAATGACCGCTATTAGAACACCCGAGTCCGATTCGCCGAGTCTTCCCCATAATTTTGTGCGCGATAACGAGTTTTCGACTTTTGATAATGTCTAATATTAAACGTGTCTGTATTTTCTGTCTGTGAAAAGTCAACGGAATATGTATTTGAGTCTATTTAACAGATACATCAAGATAACCGCTTTTTTAACCGTTAAATCTTAAACTACAACCTCATTTTAAAATTCTTCGAAACGTAATAAATTACTCTGACACTATTTTGAATAGGCTATCGGGATACCATAAATAAAAGGTGTGAATTTTGCAATTGGGCCGTAATGAACAACGCATTCTATTTTGATTTAAATTAAGATACCCTATTAAACAATAAATCAAATAATTGTTTTGAATTCTTCTACGAAAACTTAACTCAAATAGACACTACATTAAATACTGAACAAGAAATGCCTTTTGGACATATTTCATGATCCAAATATTTGGCAAATCGGGCATTAAATTTGAATGAAAGAGTCCTCTAGTTTTCTTGTTCATTCTAAGCAAATAGAAAATAGACAAAGAAATAGAGGAATAAATCATTCGCAAGAATAATATTTTTTTAAAGGAAAAAATATGCTGAATGTTTCTACATTGTTTAACGACCCATCGTGTTAGTTTTTTAGAGTTATTTATCGATTTGCAAAAAAGTTATTATTTATTAGGATAGTTTTTTTTCGTAGAATTTCCAAATAGATGTGTTTGGATAAATAAACGTTTTTGAGAGAAAATATGACTTCCCAAATCGAAATGATTTACCGACTAAATTCAGACAAATGACAAAAGACTATGCGATATTTAAAAAATACAATGAATATTGATTATTTACAGGTATGATACAATCGTATCAGGTGCTGTCGGGATAGTGGGCGTATGCTAATCGTCAGCATTGGTTCGGTTATTATTTGATAGAGGAATCACAGAAGTTAGCAAATCGTTCCGCGAAGGAGTTTGCGAAAATAAAACAATTCGAGGAATTACGCGAAGGCTGTTTTAATCTTTTCTGGCGACATAAATTATTGCATACTTAAGTCTAAGTGATGTTGCCATAAATTGAGGCATCCTTAAGTGAAGGTACCAAGCGACAAGCGATGTTACAATTATGATTTCCACAAACATTTCAGTATCTGGAAGACTAATGTAAGGAATTATGTGATTATCGCGGCGATGTTATGAATGTACCGGTTGGTGTTGAATTGCTGGAAGATGTGTGTGTGTGAAGATATGAATTCAATGGAAATTAGAGGAGAACTATAATGATTTGACATATCTTGAAGTTATTACTGAAGGGATTCGCAGAAATAAATTAAACTTTTGTTAAAAAGATAGAAAAACTAATAAAGATTTAAAAACTTGGAAGCAAGTGCAAAATTATTTTAACACGCGAATTGCTTTTATTAACATTATAACAGTTGAATATCACCACACATAAATAGTATAAAATACAGATTAAATATCTGAATTAGTGTAACTCTAAAGTGACTTCAAAGGGCAACCAAGAATACTACGGAAGATCGGGAGCGATATTCTCTGTTTTTTTCGTATTGTAGGAGGGAGGAAACACAAACAAACACCGACAGAACAAGGGTATGTTAACAAGTTGAAAAAGGGCCTAAAATAAAAGTATATTTTGAACAAACAGGGAAAATATATCTATAAATTAAAGTGTAAGGCCCTCCGTTCATGGAGATACTTACAATCTAAGTAATTGTGACGAAACCACAAGTATCCTGCTGATATACCACTTTTTAATGCTAGTCTCCGTACACGGCGCTATCCGAAACGTACTGAACTTGGTCATTTTTCACGTGCAGCCGTGGAGTGAACACGCTGTCATGCGATGTCATATGACTTTTTTTCCAACATCAATCCATGCCTTCTCCACTAAATCGTTTCTTACGTATTTTTTTTTTATTTTTTTTTTACATGAACTCCACACAGGAGGCCCTGAGGAAAATAATTTACCTCAGGGCATATGTCATCTTTGAGGATGCTGTGTGGAGGGTTTTTTTTAAGGAAAGGGAGGAGAGGAGAGTTCTGGGAAGGAAAAGGGTTTAAGGGGTGGGTAGGAATCTGGGGTTCAGTATGTCCTGGTCATCCGCCTCCAAGACCTAGACAAACCTCACCCCATGAACCACGTATTCTGGTAAAGTATAGTTATGTAAACATGCATTTTTTCCACTTCCAGAACAAATCTAACATTACTTTCATGTTCCGACGCCATTTCTGTCAAACGTCAAACGAATAAGTATCGGACACAAATGATGCGAGCGTCGCGTGCGATCAGCACTGTCGGTATCGTGATACTGATTGGAATCCGACAGCCACCGCGTAACGCCGTGAACGGGCACCAGCAAAATCGTACGGGGGGTACTTACGATCGGCGCGTACGATACGCTCACGAGGATCGCGTATCTTGTAAGTATCTCCGTGAACGGAGGCACTAAAGATTATATAGGTATAAGTTTGAGAAACAATAATAGTTTCTCAGAATTTGAGAATCATTTATTGGAGACGAATCACACTTTTGACTTTAATAATGAAATTGATTCACTATATTGAAATTTTAAAGGTTTTTATTTAGACAAATTAGAAATCTAGAAATTAGAAAGAGCGTAAATATGAATTTAAATATTATTAATAAAAAAACATATTTTTAAATGACCCATTATTAAACTTGTTGCCTTTGAAAATTATGCCCTATTAAACCCCCTCCCTCTTCCCACTCACACCTTTTCATTGACACCTTTTATGTCTATTGTTGTAATTAGTTGAAAATATCCCTGATGAAGTAAGCATTGCTTACGAAACATGTGGGTTTTTAAAATAAACAGTTTTTTTTTTAATAAACATGGTTACAACTAAGTAATATATTAATTTTGAATGTAAGACATCTGTTCCTTATTTAACGGCAAGGCCATAGAGGTGTGTGTTAAAATAGATGGTTAGTAAACTTTTGAATTACGATACGTTCTGGAGCACCAAATAAATAAACAATGCTTCAAAGTTTCAAAGTCGGGGTCCGATTTAATTGTCACCCCGGTAGATACCTGTAGAAAATATAACAATTAGCAGGTGAATCGCAGGCATATCATTAGCAGGCGAATTGCAGGTCGGTTTATAGTTTTGTTTGTTTGTGAGTCACGGATCACAGTTGTTCACACCGCGGATCCGCCGTCGCAAGTTCCAAGAACCGCTCATGAATCAGGTATTATGTGTTACGTGTGTATCTGATGGTAGGTATGTATTACTTGTTACCGATGTCTGATGGGTCCGGATCCATTCCGAGAAACCATCGGAGTATCGGCTCATCGGAGCCGCTCATCGAAGTGATTGAAATTCTAGACAGGTTTTTTAACGCGGTCGTTTAAATGATTTGTTTACGCGTTGCCATGGCGATGCGGCGAAGGCATTCCGCATTTACATAGGACCAGCTCGGTATGCGAGGAATTTAATTATGATGAGTATCTTTGACGCATTGGATCAATTGGACTTTTTCATTTTCATATAAAATGCGCGAGCAGGAAGATTTTTCGTCGATGATGTACATACGACTACTATCTGGGATTACTATATGTTCGAGTAATTCGTTCCATTCCGCAGAACCTCATTATTTTATTATATTTTCTAACTAACTAACTAACTAACCATCACACCGTTTCCACGCAGGGGTAGGCAGAGAGGACGGACCGTCAAACAACTCGACCTTGGCACACACTCCTTGCATCCTTCACATTCATACATCGCCTCATACATGCTCTTCTGTTATTCCGACTCTTCACATGGCCCGACTCAAGTATCTGATTCACTTGGTCGTGCCGTGTCTTCCTCGGGCGTCCCCGACTTCTTCTACCATTCACATTTGCGTCATACATTCTCCTTACACTCCTTTCCTCATTCATTGGCTTTCCATGCCCAAACCATCTGAGCGTCCCTTTCTTCATCTTACTCATTAGGCTTACATAAGCCTTGCATTCTTCGCGGATCTCCACATTTCTCACATGATCGTACATGGTTTTACCACACATACGCCCCAGGGATCTCATTTCCACAGCATTCAGTCTACTTTCATCCTTTCTCTGCCAGTTATATAACATTATGTAATTTTTATCGATTTATAGTATATTTTATTTTTAATCCAACTTTGTCCGTAATCTCTAGAATGGAAAACTTGCTTGAAAATGCTTTAATCGTATTTAGTGACAAGATCTGAATATCTAGGTACCGTACTGAATACAAGGCTCCGGGCAGTTGGGACGTTTCTTCACCATAACCACAAAAAAACCTCCAATTCTAAGTGCTAACAGCAAGTGCATTTGAAAATAAAGCCAAAAATCATAAAATCTGTTTATATTTCACAAAATAACTCTCAAACGGTGAGCTCGTAAAGTCTTTCCCATCGTTATGAAACTCTGAAATATCATGGTCAATCTATAAAGGATTTATTGATAATGTTGATAACTTGTCATCGTTATCGACATTATCGTCGTAAAACGAACTAAGAACAGTTTTGATTATACTAGACATCCTTAATGTATTCGACTGTTGTTTGTATGGTAGCGATCTGTAGTCGTGCTCGGGAAGCATGATAAATTATCGACATTACCGATAAATTCTTTTATCGATTGCTGGATACCGAAATATGTTTGTTACAAGAGAATAATGTTAAAATAAGATAAATTCTGGGAAGTAATATTTGTTTTATGAGGTGATTTTCTATGAAAATGGAGCTGTACAAATTATCCGGTTACAACTTATTGAATAAGCATTGTTTTTCTCTTAATCTGATTAATTTTAAAGAACAATAGAACACGTGTACTAAAATTCAATCTACGTAAGTTAGGAATCGGCCTACATTAAATCCGGTTATTATGCACTCGGATAGATCCACGATTCGAGATGACATCTGGTTACGCTCAAACGTAGCGGTACAAATTACACCGTAGAAATGTCTACTTCTTCAGGTTCTTCCGTAATAATCATACCACCATACCGTTACCGTTACGACTGCAATCTAAAAATATACATTTCTGCCTCTCAGCACTTCGGAATCAACTTATAATCTGACAATATAAGTTATAATATATATGAACTAATAAGCAAGCATCTGTTAGATATGGCGTCCTGGATTTTGCAGAGCTTTTCCTGTCTGATCAACACGATTATTTTTAGCTAGCAAGTGTAATGACTTTGAAATGACGATTTAAGGCGGTGCACCACGTCGTGCAACATTTGGAATCGGGCAACTCTCAATAACACCCCTTATGTAAACGGCAATAAGGTTTCAATTCCCGCTTACTATCGATCGCCTGTTTTGATTTACGCATGAAAAAAACATCGCCACAAAGTGTTTTATTGTGTTTTGTGAAGTTCAGAAACAAATATTTAAATATTTTACAGTCATTTTCTAAAGAACTCAATTTGTCACAATATACAATAAAACCATAATCGAATAGGGTATCATAAGTGTAATATTTGGACGTCAAAGCAGTTTTTATAGGCCTGATACTTTATTGAAGTGAAAACTTCTTTAGTACCGTTTTGATTTGAAACTCGATGAAAAGAATAATAGTGATACTAAAAAGAGACAAAACATACATCTATGGGATATAGCCTGAGACATAATAAGATAGTACCTATAATCGGTCTCCTGTTTCTGTGATGCTTCGTAGCCTCCCCACCCTTGTCTACTTTAGTTTTCTAAAGGTTTGACTTTTTCTGGGGTTTTTTCAGAGCTTATAAAATGACTTATCACAAAAATACTGGATAATTGTAATCGCAGCTTTTAATAAAGCAACTATAATATTTCTAAGCGATCAAATTTTCAAAGCAAAAACACATGATCTTGCATTACTTCGTGATGCTTTGCCTTTTAACCGTCCAAAAATAAGACGGAAATAAAATTGTATGTCCCATTTTTTATAAGAAATACTATTTCCACAATAAATAGAAATCTATGAAAATACGACCTAACTGAATCTAATTATTTATGTACCTACTTAAGGCGAATCCGGGGAGTGAAGTTACTCATGACAAAGGATTTCAGTTTCAAAAGTTTTAATTTTTAAATTTTCTAATCTAGGGACTTCTTACAACCAAGAGAATATTATACCTACGTACTGCATAAAGTTGTTTAAAAAAATCTATTTTGATAAAATAATATTTTGTAAAGACATTAACGGAATTTATTAAGAAAATTGTTTCTGAAAATCGTACATTACAGGCTTAGCTTATATGGAAAGATTCTACAATTTTTTATTAGAAAATCTGCAAAAGTAATTTAAATAATATTCATATTACAGAAAGAACACAGCAAATTCGTACTACGAGAATTGGCTCTGGTCTGAACTTTATGGCAATTCAAACTAAATCTTCTTTTGGTCAAAGAAATTATTTTTATCAAGCTCCACTCATATTTAATAGCCTTCCAGAACATATAAAGTCATCTAATGCCTTGTACACTTTTAAGAAGGATCTTAAATTATTTGTGTTAGTCGAGGATTGCCAATTGATTTTCTCTACTTTGTCCTTTCTAAATTATTAGCTAAATGAGTATGTTTAAAAGCTAAAATAATATTATTTTTTTTAAACCGTTTTTTTTTCATCTTCCTCCTGCCAAATCTATAGCATGTTAAATTATTTACATATATTTATTATTTACAACTTAATCCTTAAAAACAAAATAAATTTAATGTACTACCTAGCGCCATCAGTTTAGTAGGTACCAGTAGGTACCCATAATCTCAATCTGTAAGAAATACAACAATATTGTTCTTTCAAAATCTGTATAATTTTGTGTTATTTTGTTAACTTGTATAATTATTGTTAACCTCAACACAGGCTTGTCCTAGTGAGGTAACAAATTGTATTGTAAACATTTTTACCTGCAGTGTGAAGAAACAATAAATAAATAAATATAAATTTGTCTAAAACAGGGGTTCGACGACCCACCGTGCAGTTGATTTTAGGTTTGTATTATTTAGATATAAAATGCAATTGCTTGATTGAATAAATTATTTATAAATTTGTGTCATCCCGGAAGGGAAATTCACGAAAAGTTGGGCTGGTGCGGGCGGGTCGACCCCCGACATGGTTTTGTTGAATACCAATTTGACGTGATTAATATACAATCGAATTCGCTTTCCCAATGTTCATAGCAGTGATATTCAAAGTTCAAAACTTTTATACTTCACATATTTATTTATTTATTTTATTTTAGTACATACAGGTGTGTTTAGATGACAAAGAAAACTTTTCACATGGTACATAGAAGTAAAGCTGGTAAGTAAAAAATATAGCATTATACAATAAAGAGAAAAAATCAGTTGTAGAGCTGCGGATAGCATAATATATGTATAACAAATAATAATAATGAATGGGTTCTTAATATATGTGTAATTTATATGTGCTGAATACATAGCGAAGTTGATTACAAACAAAAATACGCACTACCGACTTGAACCGCACTAAAATTAATATTCAAAACGATTCCATTTTGACCAGTTACAATATCGTCAGAATTTCTGCAAAATTCAATTTCAGAAGACAAAATAATTTATACCGCTACCATGGAACATTTCAGGTTAAAACAAATAATGTCAGATACTTCAGTAAACTACCACGGAGAGGACAAATGAGTTCGATAATATAACAGAGTATTTAATTACAATCAAATTAAAAATTAGTCAAAATAAGTCGTTAAAGTAATTTTGTTATTATTACCTATTACAACGATCAACAAGAAGAGTTTATAGTATTATTTTGTATTATTAGATTAATACATAATTAATCAATTGGTGACCCGACAGCTGGTCCCTCCTGATAATATTATTTTAAAATTATAATACTTTGTGCATTATTTACCAATTTCGTACCTAAAGTGGCTTAAAAGATACCTAAATAATAAGTTGGTATGGATATCAAACGTTTTTTTTTACAGTGTCGATTTTTGTACTTATACGCTGGTATATACATAGGTATACAGTATATTGATGTATTTGAAAGAAGATATAAAATGTGAAAAAGCAATTAAATCAATAAATATTCATAAATTATAGAATTTCTAAAAACACTTTTCTAAAATTTAACTCCTTGTTTCACCCAGCTGTGATATTTTAAATTTAAATTCCATATATGAGTCCCGACTGCTCTCAACCGCTAGGATCCTGTGATACTATGGCATCCCCAATTTAGGTATGATGTGAGGTTGAAGGTAGTGGGGAAGGGTAGGAGATTGGGAAGAGGAGGAGGTGGCTAAGAAACTAACAATTCAAATCTGGTTATATAAAACGGCTAAATACCAAATAGGATAAAGTCATTTCAAGCATCGTTTGGACCCTGAATAATCTACTACTCTGGAACGTGCTATGTGCTATGTAATATATTTTATTTTAAAGAAACCCATTTTGACATAATACAAATTAATAAAATAAAATTTAATTCGCACGCCGGGATTTGAGCCCACGATCTCAGGATTTGTAGCCGAGGATGGTAATCATTTAACCGCGGAGACCGTCATTAGCTTTAATCGTTCTGCCTTGGTGTAGTTGTTTTTTAAATATAAAAAGCATTACGATAAACAAATTCTTAAATATAAAGTTTTGCACAATACAATACACAACACAAAAAGTAAGTTGACGTCTAAAGTAATAAACAGTAACTTTATGGTTTTTCTTGTTTACATTGTTATGTATGGTATTTGGTTATTAGTTATTACCGCATGCTCCTTCGGGGAGTCGAAATTATTGTTAGTAAAAATATTTTTTCAACAGATTTTCATATCGACTTTGGTTGTACGGCCGTATAATAGGTACCTACTCTTTGCATACTTACTTGAAAAAATAATCTTTTAGGGGTTCATCTGTCGGGGGGATTAACTCTCGGGGGATCAACTGTCGGGGAATCTAATGACGGGGATTATCTGTCGGAGATAAACAGTCAAGGGATTAACTGTCAGGGGATCAACTGTCGGCGGGTCACCTGTCGGGGGGCCAATTGTCGCCGGATCAATTGTCGGGTCACCGTTATGCATACCGAGCTTCGCGGAAATGAAAAGATATTCTGCGCTTTACCCTTGACTCCTGATAATGTTTTGCGCGAAACGAGGAAAAATAATACAAAAAACTAAATATTATGAAGAATTAGAAATTTTACAACATAAATGGCCACACCGAAAAAAAAATTGTTCGATGTTTACACATTTTTAGCTCGATGGTCAGAACGAACGCTTTTTACCGTGACGATTCAGGGTAACGGTACCGTGACGACAAAAAGGGTAATAAACATACGTTCCTTATCGTTATAATGCTGCAGCTCTTTCATATACTTTGTTTACTGTTTCCTCCAAAGTACTACTTTTTTGCGACGGGAATTGCGTTTCATTTACTTTATACGTGTGAAGCAGATGTATGAAAATGATTGTATGTTTCCTTTGGGGGGGTGCAGACATACGTTCACCATTTTCTCATTTTCGACTATTGTAATTTAGCGTGTAAGAAAGAGCGGCAGCATAATATATTTAAGAACAAAAGCAAGCAGCGCTTTGACATTTAAAGTTTTTGAATTTATGGAATTCACTCATACTTCAATATTATCCTTGTAACTATATTCCATACTTTCAAAATTATCGTCACGGCGTTTTTCTTTGGAGTGAACAGACCTACGTATATTGTATATCTTATATTTTGAGAGAGCTGCAGCAATATTGTGATAAGGAACGAGTGTTTATTGCCTTGTTTATGCCGTCTTGATACCGTTTCCGTGAATCATCACGGTAAATATAAAAGCTTCCATTTGGAATTTTTCGACACGGTTTGAGATTTTCAATGCCAAAGGTATTATCGTGATTAATTAAATCTTCCGAACATTTTTAAATTATAGTTTGTGAAAATACGAACCCCGTTATGAGGATTTCTTTTTCCACTTTCAGATTCAATCTCCACGTGTGCCTAGCACTCAGATTAAGTTACAAATGGTCACATAGATTTTACATTAATTTATTTGTTGTAGGCTTAAAAATATTTTCAAAAAAAGGAATGGGACTAGGTAATTGGAATACAGAAACATTTCGAAATTTCAGAAGTTTTTATTATCTACAATTCTTCAGAAGCAGTTCTCGCTCTTGATTTAAAATCAATTAACATGCCAGATATTTTACTACCGTAGAAAGCAATTACTTTTGGTTAGTATAATGTAATATGTACAATGCACTAAGACCAAATAAACAAGATCTGATGAAGCCAATGTGTAGGTGGAAGTTGTTGGTTTTATTTATTATAAATAAAGTGGTTTTAAAACGAGTTTGTTTTTTTCATTCACACAAACAAATTGTTAAAAAAGTAGATAAATTTCTATAAATAGTATCAATTTTATTCTTAAGTAGATAAGAATCTAGTATTAGTGTCAATTTGATTCAAAAGTAGATACGTTTCTATTAATAGTGTCAATTAGTAGTAGGTACGTTTCTAGTACTAGTGTCAATTTGATTCAAAAGTAGATACGTTTCTAGTAATAGAGCCAATTTGATTCAAAAGTAGATACGTTTCTAGTAATAATGTCAATTTGATTGTGGCAATATACGAAGTGGCTCAAATTTATCTCACCAAGGGGGGGGGGTCTAGATTCGAAGAAAAACTGCTCACGTGATTAATGTATGCCCCTAAAGTAAATAGTCAATTTGATTCAAAAGTAGATACGTTTATAGAACTAGCGTCAATTTGATTCAAAACTAGATATGTATCTAGTAATAGTGCCAATTTGGTTCAAAAGTACTTAGGTTTGTGGTAATTGTGTTAATTTGATTTAAAGGTAGATATGTGTCTAGTAATAGTAACAATTTGACTCAAAAGTATATGTGTGTCTAGTAAAAGTGTCAATTTGAATTAAGAGTAGATATGTATCTAGTAATAATGTCAATTTTATGCAATCGTAGATACTATGTACAAATCTAGTAAAAGTGTCAATTTGATTCAAAAGTAGATAAGTAACAAGTAAGTGTGTCAATTTGAAATTTATTAGAATAAAATATAACGCTTGTGTTTAAAGTACAATTCTGAACCGAATATCCGATTGTCTCAATTATGACCCGAGAATTATTACCGTCTTCCTCACAATAGGCCTCTTAAGTAACAAAAAACGATATTCCCTCAGAAACCTTTCCGAATTACTTTGCAGACAAACGAGCAGAGCGGAATGAATGGAAAGATAAAATGAATGAATACAGAATGAGAGACTGTGGAGTGAGCAAAGAAGAAGTGGTCCAGCCAGCTTTGTTTCGTATCCACAATAGAATTTCGCAATAATTTTAACGAATTTTATCCAATAAATTGTGGACAAAGGAGGATAATTTATTTTACTACAAATACATTTTTCTCTAAAGAAAATATAACAGACTATTTTCTCGACGAAAATAATAACAATTTCCTGCAGTGATGGGAAACACTTTGATAATCTAATTTGAATACCTAATCTAAAGATATATTGAATTTATTGTTCGGAGACAAACATCGGGTGTCTAAAAATATGACCAGTAAATTTGTCAATTTTAGTTATCTAGAAATTGACGACGTTAATTTGAATGTCTAAAAACACGACGATACTCGAGGGCGAGTATTTCAAATTTAGCCAAGTTTCCACTTAGGGTCAGTAATTTTATGGAATTTGAAAATTAACTTTGAAATTTGACGAATTGTTCAAATTCTGTGAAACAACTGGCCCTAAAGGTAAGCATCCACTAGCGTTTATTTAGCGTTGTGCGTCCACTGTAATCGGATTGCCTACGTGACGATCGTTTGCAATCGGATTTTCAACATTAACATTCAGATTTTCGTAGCGATCGGTTGTCGTTATCGGCACAAATCAGAATAGTTGCCCCTCCGAGAATTTGATTCGATATTGCTAATGATACGATGCGTGAGGTCCGTCCGATGCAGACCAGTGGACGCACTTGCATGACTAACTAAATAAAGAATTTTAAAATCCGTTTGATGCGATCCGTCCGATGGACGCTGATCTTTAGACTATGCCACTAAAGTCAGAGCACTCACATTTTTGTAGGTACGATTTTACCTGTCAACTGGGACTTGGAAATCACGAAAAAAGATGATTGCCTAACGTATTTAAAGTACCTATTACATCGTATTACAATCGAAATAGTATCATCAGACAGTCGTAATTGGCAAGCGACAAAAATTCCGAAGGAAACCTAAAAAACTGCGAGTATATTGCTTATCCAATAATGACTTCTCTCTGATGCATCATAATCACATCATTGTTCTCCGATGGCGGATTGTCTGTGGCCAGCCAAGCATTTCGCTGATTTGCCAAGCATTCCACAAGGAAGGAAAAGCCGATAGCCAAAAGAAGAGGTAGTTACTGGGTATTCGTTAGCCAAGGCCAGCCAATATAAACACTGTACTGTAATTTGGCCATAATGCATAATGTAACAGTCCAGAACGTTACACTATTTTAATGCAATTTTATTTATGTTTTAATTATGCATGTCGATATGAAGTTATTCGAGAGAAATAATTTAACGATTTTAATTCAATAACATTTGAGGCGGCACCGGAGTCATTCATATTTTCGACAACCGGTTTATTTAGTTTCATTCAAGAATTTCGAAACTACATTAGACACTAGGGCCTACGAAGACATTTTTTACGTTTTAGAAGCAAAATCACAAGTGTGTTATTGTAGACTAGAAGACATATATGATTTAATGGGTGTGTTATGCGCCGCAGGCCACATTTTCTGCGTTAACAACTTAACACAAATCCCGTTTTCAATAAAATCTAAATGATTAGAGATAATCGTTAATAAATAGATCGAGAAACTGTTGGTTTAACTCGGTAAAAAAGGGCTTTGGAAGAATTTTAGGGCAAAAGCGAATTATGTCCTAAAAAATAAACTGTATTATAATTAATTTTTTTTTTAAATTACGTACGATTAATTATGGTAATTATTTTTGGGTTGTTATGCCGTGTTTCTTTAGCCAACATGTCGAACAGCAAGCATTACAGTGCCCATCAGCAGAGGGTAGATGTGTCGATTGCGGTGAAGTGTGATTTTATGTTTGTTAAAGTGATATCGTGTTGCACGTGCTCTTCGCATAAGGCCAGTGTTTCAGTATAATAACAATGGGGTATTTCCACAAACGAGGAATTCTGTGGAAAATGTACGGAATATTTAAAGATTATTTTTCTGATTTTAATAATCCTACTAAAAATGTTTGATTTTTATGTTTTCATTTAATATTATTGATTTTAAAAACGATCTAAAACTGACCAAATCAAAACGGCCCATGGTTGGGGAATGGGTTTGTGACGTCACAAGTGTCGCTAAGCTGAACTAGCATAAATAAACACTGTCAGTGATCGTCCTCGCTCATGACGTCACACGATAGCCACGCCCCAAAATATCGTTTTAGCGGTAATTCCAAAAAGGGAAACTTTAACTCGCTGTAGAAAATTTATTCGTCAACATAAAAATAAAATAAAAATGCTGTAATCATCGTAATTTTTTGCTTAATTTTTTTAAGCAATAAAAAAACACGTGGAAATACCCCATTTGGGAATTTAATGTGGTTTTCGGCGTTTAGTTTTGTCGTTACCATCAAGTACTTGATACCAAGAACTATTAAGCTTAGCCCGTCGCAATTATCTAATATTAATGGTGTTTTCATGCATTTTAATTGCCTTCGTAATTAGGCGTGCTAGATGCATTTTGGGTCTTTCAAGTGTTCTAAGAACATTGTACGGTGAAATAAACAAACTCCTGAACAAATGAACAACTAATGGTTAAGTTAACAGGAACTCAATTTATGAATGCTTCAAATGAATCAGTACGATTTCTTTTGTTTATTAAATTTTATCAGAGTGGTATAATCATTAAAAAACTGTATAATAGTTGGTTTTCTTCTTGAAAAGTCAGACATTTTCATTACAGTCAGAGAATTTTTACCAAATAACAATGTTTCTATTGTAATCCAACATCCGTCTTGGTGAGTACATACCGCACTAAACTCCGCACAACGTTATACTGTGCACATATTTAATATGCAAATTTAGATTGTTCGTTTGCACAAAAATCTTGTACTTATGAGTAAAATAGTACAACACGATGCCGTACGTTGTTACGTACAAACATTGTTTGAATGTTCACCGATGCGTACTTTTCCGACTTTTAAAAAATTAAACATTCTCCGGTGTTACGTTATAATTATTATTGTTTAAGTTTAAAAATAAATGAGTACCTATCTACTTTCTACACTCTTATCATTGCGATGTTCTATTCTTAATCTGGTAAAACTTTTCATATAATAACTTCATATCCTATTATTAAGATTATTGAGTTATAAGTTACAATTTTTAATATACTTACTTTACTTAAAATTAACAAGTAAGTTTTATTTGATAAATTTGTGTTATTTCATATTTTATTCAATAAAAATAATGTATGGCCTATTTTCGTCACTTTCCAGAGTGGAAGATACGCTCAGTATTGCAGGGTGCAAAATCACAGTTATTTGCTTTTTATTATTCTCAGTTATTATTTTATCCTGAAGAAGCTTGGTTTAAGTGAAACCGGTAGATACATAAATAATAAATTCGTGGTTAAATACAAAGTGTTGTTTTATTTTTATAATATTTGCTTTTTTTACATTAGTTCCACACAGGTGGCCCTGAGGAAAATAATTATCTCAGGGCCTATGCTATCTTCGGGGATGTTGTGTGGAGAGTATTTTTTAGGAAAGAAAATTCTGGGAAGGAAAAAGATATGAGGGGTGGGTAGAAATCTGGGGGTCAGTGTGTCCATGAGTGACGGACGTATGAATCCTCCCACTGTGGTGCAAGGCGATGTTCCGTGAGAGTCCTGTTGGAGAGATTAAAATGTCTCCTTCAACCAGTTTCTCCCGATCCGGTCTGCCATGCAGTTAGTGGTCAGACACATCCGCCGCCAAGATCCGAACAAACCTCACCCCATGAACCCGGAAACCCCTGCTAGCGTAGCGGACCACTTGTGGTGTGGACCGCCAGGTGTTGGTTATCCAATAAATGGTTCCCGAGGTGGCGGTACCCATGCCCGCCTCCCAAATACCCGTGTTTGGTGACCAGATCTAAATGGTCAGGTACTTCTCCACCTTCCTCTTCCCCCCACTACCTTCAGCCTCATAAAATACTCCAATTGGGGATGCCATAGTTTCACTAGTCCCAGACGGTTAGGGAACAGTCGGGATTCGGTATTTACGTATAAATAAATTAGCACACTTATGTAACATAAAGCTGATGTTATTATTTTTTATCGTTTTATGTCGGTACCAGATATTCTGGCTGAAATAGGATTCTATGTCCCGGATAATTTCACACGAGATCGCCAACTCAGGCTTTTGATTCTTCCCAAATGCAGAACTATCTCACCGATGGTTGATGCCCCTGGGAAGACTCGCTAGGTTAATTAACTAACTACCTCGCAGGAAATGTGGATATTTTCCACATGTTCTACAACTATTTTAGGAGGGAAATAAATATCACTTACGTTTTAACTAATTGTATTTACTTTAACGGTAATTGTATTTTTATTATGTATCTTTTCTTAACGCTTTTGGGGTTTTTGCAAATAAATAAATAAATTAACATTACTTTAACATCCTCGATGTAACTAATAAAAGTAGTAGTAGATTAAACAAACAAAACTTTAGCAGATTAAAAAATATATTATACACGACCGCAAGAAAAGTTAATAGTAAACAGTCTTTTCTACCAACACCTGTAAACGTAAAGTGTGTTTTTTTATTCGACCCAAAACGTTTTCGAGTGGATTTAAACCAATATTATTAGCTAATAAATAATGTCCTTGAACCGAACGAAAAGTCTATTTGGATTTTGGAATCAGCAATCATCGTAATCCAAATAAAACAATCGAATGATTATTTAATGAAAATCCGCGATTCTTAAAAGTGTGACATCACAATGACTAGCACAATGCATTTGTTTGGTATGTGATGTCAATGCAAAACTTGCAAATATCACGAGTCTGTGGGATTTCTTCTATTGTGTGGTGGATAAACCGGTTATTCTGCCACTGGACCTTCCGGAGCCGGGATCTTTCTAATCATCGCCCCTTATTTGTTGTTATGCGTATTAAAGATAGGTTTGGATAAGATACCTTACACCGATTCCATGTCGCTTGATCCCCTGACAGTTGATCCTCCCGATGGTTAATCTCCCCGGGAGAATCGACTCCCCGATCGTTGTCCTCTCGGACAGTTTACTTCCTGACAATAATTGATCCCTCGAACATTGATCCTTCAAAGGTATATTTCTGTTGTATTTTTTCTGGTAACGCGTTCAGATTGGATACAATGTCAATTTGGGAGGCGGTTATGGGTACCGCCGCCCCGGGAACCAAAACCTCTGCCATAGATCACCCCAAGTGGTTCGCTACGTTTAGTGATGTAGTAGGGGTGACCGGGTTCATGGGGTAAAGTTTGTCCAGGTCTTGACGGTCGATGCGTCTGCCCACCTGCTGGGTGGTGGGCAGGATCGAGAGAGGGGGGCAATATCGAGGGAGCAACCGTCAGGGGAGTCAGGTAACTCTTTCATCACGTACACATATCGGTACATACAAACAAACAAAAACATAATAATACTGCGGTGCGATTGTTTGGGAGAGACGGGTATACAGATTTGTTAGAAACTTTTTAAATAATCTACAAGGTGATTTGAAATTAATTGACCCTCGTTATCAAATCCATTCCTACAGCCCCTTCTTTGAGCTGCATCACGGTGCTTCACAACGCTGCCCAGCCGTGTGACGGTAAAAATCCCCTGTCTTTACACCGTGACCGTACAGACAAAGGCATTTTTGTGAGGCGCAAATATAAAAAATGTATAAAACTGCTTTCGTGCCTAAAACTTTTCAGGACGAGGAAGACTAAACAACGGACCCATCCATTTTATTCATAAACACCTGTTCATGTCATGCCTACGCACCGTTTGTTACCCATAAACCTACTTAACTCTACTCGTAAATAATAACAACTTGTTTAGAGTTCAGTGACAGAAACCAGCACGAACACCAGAGAACTCGAAAAATCAAGAATTCAAGAACATGCTAAATATATTTCCTTAAGAGTCTTAGAGATATAAACCTTTCTATGTATATAGAAAAAAAACTTTTGTGCCAAGTTAAAATCAACCTTAAAACGCGTTTATTTGAAGATCCTGTATCTAATTTCGCATTCGACTTCTTTGAGTTACGATGCATTGGCGACACTTCAGGGTTATGTACAAAACAAAGTCGATTATAATTTATGCATTAGTCAAACTATTGACAAAATACGATATGAGCAACGACAGCGCGGCCTTTTTTATACAAACCCCAATTTTGGAATTGAGGCTAAAATACTAAACCAAACCAATTTTTTTATTATCTAAAAGAAGGCATAGCAAATATATAGATTGGATATGAGCTATTTAAGTGGTAAAACAATGTATGATCGTGTGAGAAATGTGGATATCCGCAAAGAATGTAAGGCTGATGTAAGCATAATGAGTAAGATTAAGAAAGGGACCCTCAGATGGTTTGGGCATGTAGAGCGAATGAACGAAGGAAGTAGTGTAAGAAGAATATACGACGCGAATGTGAATGGTAGAAGAAGTCGGGGACGCCCGAGGAAGACATGGCACGATCAAGTTAATCAGATACTTGAGTCGGGTCATGTCAAAAGTCAGAATAATAGAAGAGAATGTATGAGACGATGTATGAATGTGAGTGAGGCAAAGAGTGTGTGCCAAGACCGAGTTGTTTGGCGGTCCGTCCTCTCTGCCTACCCCTGCGGGGAAACGGCGTGATGGTTAGTTAGTTAGTTAGTTTATGAGCTATTTTATTTGTGTTTTAAATTATAAAACACAGGACATATAAAGAACTCTATTTTTCCTTGATATTCGAGGTAATTCTATCAATTTTTTGCGTGATGTTGTTAATTATGAAAAGAAGAACGATGGCAAATGTGTTAATACATATAATGAACAAAAATTATAAAAAATTGTAAAAAAATCTAAATTTTAATTTTTGTTCGACGAATTTGTGGACAAAGAAAATTAATTTTTTTGTAATTTAATGTTAAGCCTATCAAAATGCTTTTTTTAACACTTTTATGTTGGCAAAAATACTATATTAATTGTATGAATAAAGAAAAAATTCATAAAAAAATAAAACATTGAAAAAAAAAATCGAAATTTCTATTTGTGTTCCAAAGAAAATCTTTGAAGTTTGTAATTTAAATTTAAGCCTATTAAATTGTGTTTTTAGAATCTCCTTATTTTCATTTCATCATTATTTACATAGTAGTCGGGTAAAATTATTTTTACATAATAAACTCACGAATAAACCAATGTTTCCTTTAAAATCACGAAAAATCAATTACAATTTAAAATATAAATAATATAATTAGCTTATATAGTTTACAACCGTACGTACGAATTTGCCGTATACCTCTTGATTTAAAAAAAAATATAAATATATTCATACAAGATAATATTATTACGGTCCTAAAGAATGTTAGTTATTTATAACCGAAACTAGTTGACTTGTAAAATTGTATACATAATAAAGTGGTTTTAAAACAAAGTTTGTTTGAGTATTTTGGCCTTAAGATGAAGCCATAGTAAATAATGCAAAATCATACAAAATCATATGGTTTTGTTTTGAAAATTTGATCGCTTAGAAGTATTGTAGATGCTTCAATTAAATACTGCGTGTAGAACATACCTTGGCCCTTAAAAATATCGGTCATTTTTTTATAAGTCTTTTAATAAGCCTATAAAAAAATAAAGTATAAGGTCTAAAAAATACACTTTAAGTCCAAACTCTCCTATTTATAAACCACTTTTCGGTTATGGTTTTATTGTATAATGTGGCAAATTCAGTTTATTTTATAATGATCGCAAAAAAAGTTGATATTTACACCCAATCTTCCCAAAATAAAATAAAATATGCATTTTCGCGTTGTTATTTTAAAATACGGCCGCTAGTCGATGAATTCGGTTAAACCTCAGTCACGCCCCGAACTTAGCGGGAGATGGACGCGTCACTCCGCGTCGCTTGATTTCGTGAAATCAAATTTCCGTTTTATTACAATAAACAATGCGTAACACAGGAATTAATATTTTTTACAGGCCTTTACGAAATCAACCTGTAAAACAAAACTCTCAAATACCTTTTTTAACCTTTCCAAAAGCTTTTTCTCACGTATTTTTAAACTCCTCCCATAAAGGGCGTGAATTCCGATTTTGATTTTTTCCTAAACTAGTGGATCGCCTTAAATACAAGACACGAGTTTGAATAAAAAGACCGCCCAGCGCAGCCAGTCACTGGACATAGTCCAAAACAAGAAGACTTTGGAAAGATTTGGAAAGATTTGGAAATTCTGAAATAGTCAAAAGATAAAATAGTAATAATAACCAGGGCCACTGCCAAATGTCCGGAGATTCCGAATGTTTAGGCCAACGTTTAATGGAAACACAAGCATGTTTAGGAATATGTTGTACGCATAGACATCCATTCATATGTCCGTGGTTGTACGGTTATAATGTAGTTGTGTTGGTAGTCGGAAGTGACCTAGTCCGCAAAGTAATTTTTTTTTGTTTTTGGCATATATTATTACGAATCATATTATTATTACCTTGATGTAAGTATACCAGTACTTCCAACGAGAGCTGGTATGACTTTTAATTATTTAAAACTAGCTGGGTTACTCGGCTTCGCTCAGGACAACAATCTTGAGTGTTCTGGAATGTTCCACAATGATGTTCCCGATTCCCCATTCCCGAACATTCCACGACGTACTCCGTCACTCCTTCCAGAAATTTCTAGAGCAATATCTCTACCTTCTACAAATTTCAAGAGGGCGAAACTTCCAGCCCTTATATCTTCAAAACCACGCCCTTTAGGTAAAAACGGGAACCGTCATCCTGCAGGGGAGAAAGAGATCTAACACACCATATAACTCTCTTTATCGTATCGGAACTCGTTTCTGACTTCTGGCCACACGTTGCTGCGGCTAACGAAACCTTTGTAACCAACACCTTCTTTTAAATAAAATCCACGCTGCCCGCTGCCCGCTGCCGCTTGACCATATATATTATGTATTTCAAGCAATTTACACAAAACCTTGACAAATTATATGCCTAAAAACCCTCCTCTCGAATCACTCTATCTATTGGTGAAAACCACATGAAAATCTGTTGTCTAGTTTAAAAGATCTAAGCGTGAGGGACTTCATTTTATACTTATTAAAAATAAAGATAAAGATATTGATTGTGTTAGGACAGACGCCGCGGCCGGTGTGACTGCCGCACTCCTAGTATTAGGGAACATTGTGAGATCAGGAAAAGGGTTGAGAAAACCGGGCTATTCAAGGTAATTCACAAAAATTGTCTTAACCTCTGAGTTCTCGACCGTATTTTGTCAGAGGGTCAAAATATTTCCGTTTTGCAATAAAATCTAAATATTGGAACATTTCTGAATGTATCCAATAACTAAAAACTGTCTTGGAAAGGTGTTGAAAAATGCTTTCAAATTTTATAATTCTAAATTTTATAAAAACTAACTAACTAACCATCACGCCGTTTCGCTACAGGGGTGGGCAGAGAGGACGGACCGCCAAACAACTCGGTCTTGGCACACACTCTTTGCCTCATGCACATTCATACATCGTCTCATACATACTCTTCTATTATTCTGACTCTTGACATGGCCCATTTTTGCATGCAAACATAAAAAAGTTTCAAAAATGGCTCATCTTCCTTTTTTCGAACTAAAATTACTGATATCGGAAAAAATAAAATCTCAGACATGATTTATTAAGCAAATGTATTATAAACGTCATCGTCAACTCATTTTTTGTCGTTTCATGCAAAAATAATTAATAAAAAATTCTTAAAATTATATTTTTTTAAACTGTGACTGGAAACTTTGGATTCTGGTGTATATTTTTATTATTTTGCTATTATCTTTTAGATTTGAATATAAAGCATGGTACATTCTCTTTCTTACACCGTTTGGATCATATTTCTAACAATACAACGGGAGATACAACGATTTCTATGAGACCTTTGTGTACATGAGTTGTTCCAACTTGACTGGGTGAAGGGTGAACATTTGTAGTAACGTTTCACTTCCAAATTGAGGTATTGAAAACGGGCACCATAATTTCTTAAATGTGTAAATACGCTTGCTTCTCCAAAAATTAGTCACTTATATAAAAGTGGCAACCTTTTTTAATGATCCGTAACCTTCGAGATCGCTCAGCCACTGTTATTGCATGTGTCGTTATCCGTTGTCGTGACGTGCACATATTATAAACGTGTATAATTGAATAGTGTTAAATATATATACGTGTATATATTGGTATTTATTCTACAGAACGCAATGTTTTAAGAATGAATCACATCTCAGCTATTGCTGGCGGCACTTTGCCCGGCGGATGGCATGGGGGGCGGTAGGAGGCACCTGAAAGGGGGGAGCGGTGGATTGGGGAGGGGGTGACCTCACAGCCTGCACAATGTCAGCAGATCACGGCTAGACCGGGCTTACTTCCTCAAGCTGGGAGGGTCTCGTCATAATTGCAGATGGTTGGGAGGGGTTTAGTACGTATCTGGGGCACTGGGAATATTTGTTAGAAAAATGGGACCGTTTATCAAAGTGATTGACAATACGCGATATTAAAAAAAAAGTTTTTTGTTAAATAGAATAATCGAGTTTATCAGTGTGGTTGAATAATATATACGTGGCAATGTTTAGATTGCGAGCTGCATCCTCTCCTCTCCCTTTCGAACCCATTACCCTTTTTGCACTTTTTAGTGATATAATAAAATATTTTCAAATCACTTAAAAATCGATGGCTTTTAGAGTTAAAATATTACAACTATCTACTAAACAAACATATAAACATGATAAATCACAGCGCCCTTCAGGTGATTTTTCACAAAAACGGCGCTATATAAATCATCCAAGTATTATTATTAAATACATTGCAAATCCTCCAGGCAATGTTAATACTCGTATAATGATCGTAGAAAATTGTCTCCTTAACAATAATATTTATCTTTGTGTTAAAAAGTCCATGTCAACATATTATATTTCCACGAGAAACAGATACATGAAACGAAAAGAATATTTTTATATCACAAAATCTAATTTATCAAGCATTGATTTTTTTAAATTTAAGTGTTCTCTATATTATTATGATTTATGAAGATACAATATTTTAATAATGACAATAAAATAACTTTATTACATTTGTTTAATTCCACATTCTTATGTTTTTCAAAACCGGAGAATATTTAGTTTTGCTTGAATTGTTTCATACATTCATTACTCGTAACTTTTTGTTGATACAAGTAACGATTTCATTAAATTTTCACGTGTAACAAACACTTTGTGGGTATACATAATTATAATATTGACATTAAAATAACTTTGTTTAATTCCACGATATTATATATTTTTTAAACCGACCGGTTTCGGTTCGACCTAAACCTTCCTCAGGGTGAATAAAATACAGGATTACAGAGCACTTAAATGAAAAGAAGAAGAGGGAGAACATCAACTTTGGTGGGGGCCAGGGGGAGGTACCTAAGAGAGAGAGGGTAAAATTAGGCGTAGGAAACATGTTAAAAATCAGTTTTTTAGTAAATTGATTTTATTTGTTTTTAATGATTTTTTTTATGAATGAATTAAACAAAGTTATTTTATTGTCATTATTATAATTAGGTCTACCCGCAAATTATTTGCTACATGTGAAAAAAAAGAGTCATAAATAGTCTAGACAAAATAATTTTTAAACTCGAACTTGAAAATTACATATTGTGTCTCTACAGTCCATTGCACGCCATTGGACTGTAGAGATGTCTCATTTGAGCGATCGTTTAGCTCTATTATCTGTGGCACAATCGTCCATAATAGACCTGAGACGGAGTGAGACTAATTTCACAGTTAAATAATTTGGATACCACATTGAGAGTTGCCGTTAGTTCATTTTGGAGATCAATGAAATATTTGAAGGCCTGCAAGATATAGGCATCACATTCTCGTTTGTTGGAATTTTCACTTGTTTTTTTGCAAACACTATTAACATATTTCATTATCTCACTGATTTGAAGGATAATATTTAATATTAAAATTAGTTTTTAAATATTGTATAAATTACAAAATATTCTAAGAACCGTTTTACTTTATGGATAAGTAGCAAAGTTTCCGTCATTATTGGGCTTTACGCAATTTTTTTCGAAATCTAATAAAGCAAACATGTTTATTGATTTGCCAATACACTTACAGTCCTTTTCGATATTTTTGAAATCACTCCGTCCTGCTTAAAACCAAAAATAATTAGTTGTCAATATAACTGATATGTTGGTAAAATTTATTGTATTGTCGTATATTATATGTATGAACTGATATGTTTGTAAATAATTATGTTTGTAAATGTTCTACACATATGTTTACAAAATTTCAAACTACGGACGTTTTAACAAATACAAAGTGCTTTATACAATATTTATGTATTATACTGTTATGAAATGCCTCAAAAAAGCTTTGTGACGTATGTCGATAACTAACTAACTAACGATCACGTCGTTTCCCGCAGGAGTAGACAGATAGTACGGACCGCCAAACATCTCGGTCTTGGCACACACTCCTTGCCTTATTCGCATTCATACATGGTCTCTTACATATTCATACATACTCTTCTATTATAAAGTGACATCCGCTGCATAGGAGGCCCTATATTGATTCACTCACGCAATTTGATAATATATTTTGACGGATACCGGTTAGGTTATCAAGTTCATCCGGAGAGAATAAAATTCAAAATGATTCAAAATTTCAATGATTAGGCAGTTTGCGTTTTGTCATGTTGTAATAACATTTCAATAAATTAAATTTTGTATCCAAAAAGGCACTTCAACGACATCTATGGTCCAGATGTCGTCAATCCGCAGTTCACGAGCACAATACAATTGAGTCTCTGAATAGCACATAGAGACCGCCAAACAACCATTTTGTGACATAAATAATTTTAATTTATAATCAAGATTAAAAACGCCTATGATACCTAACCAATACCCATGCAGGTATACTCACATGGCTTGTAAACATCAGTATAAAATCTGTAGAATATCAGCACAGACTTATAATAACATGACGCTTCTTCGGAATACAATGTTTGAGCAGACATTGAATTAATTCACAAAACATTCACTTGTTCTGGAAGCTGAAGCCGAAGCGGTTACGAGTGTTCTTCTTGTTATGGCTTTATGCTTTTTCCACCGTCATTTATGTACAAAATCACATGTTTTCCGCCTCGGTTTCATACCATAATAACAGACACAGTATACTTGGATATGTGACATTTAAAATATAAATTACAGACTCGTTTTGGTACGGGAAAACACTAGATAATAATATATAACAATAACGCACAAATTTGCAGTCCTTACTAAATTATTTGCATACGACTGTCAGTCTTGTTTGCGTTTTAAATAAAAAATTTAGGAAGACAAACGGCTCATTTCGGTTTTTTTGTGTGAATACCTCACTACAGTCCCAGCTGATCCCGTCTGGTGCCAGTGAGACTACGATCTCCCCAATCGGGGTATGTTGTGAAGCTGAAGGTAGTGTGGAGAGGAAGGATATGGGGAGGAGGAAGGTTGTCACTAAACACGGCTAAAGCCATTTCAAGCAATATTTCAATTCTGAGTTGTGGTCTTATATCAGAACGATACTAAGAGTATCTTCCACCGTGCCGCAAACATACTATGAGAGTATATTATTTTAAATAAATTAATTGTGAAATAACACAAATTAATCAAATAAAATTTGTTTGCGCACGCTAGGATTCGATCTCGCGAACTTCGGATTGCAAGTCAAAAGCCTTACCCCTCGACCACGGAGGCCGTCATGCTTTGTCATCCTGAGACATCCCTCATTCCTTGCGTCAACTCACGCGTCGTATATTTTCCGGACACTCCCGGCGCTCTACGTTTTGATAATCAAAAATCCCTTTCTTAATGTTATTCATCACGCTTACATCGGCTTTGTATTTTCGTACATACGCTTCGGGGAACTCAGCATTCAGTCTAGCTACAGTTCAAAAACGGGCGGTCCGTTTGATAGATTTCCCTATCTTAACATCGGATTGCAATCTTTAGAGAACATGCACGTTAGGAACGCTGTCCTCATTCTAACAGTATTTCAATGGAAGATACTCGGATTACTATAACTCGGATTTGACGCTGTAGAATGATTTTCCGGTTTCTATGTTTTCTCCCTCCTACAACACGCGTCTCTTCAAAACCCATATTCACCCAGTCTTCTCCTCAAAAGGAACGCCACACAGCATCCCCAAAGATGACGTATGCCCTGAGGGAAATTATTGTGGTGAGTTTGCACCGGGGTTGGGGCAAGGTTCTCGTGGTCGAGGGCTTCCACAGATTTTATACTAGTGGTGATCAAATAAAGAGAGTTCGGTTCTTTTTACTGAGTTTTAATGTACAAGCAAGTGCCTAGTATACAATGTTGTATCAAGTGGAGATTTCGAGTGAAGAGCTCCAATAGACAAAGTACATCCCTTATATAGATCATTACGCAATTAAAATATATCACATTATTAGGAGGTAGGTAGTACAAAATATATGTCATTACATAATATATCATTACATTTATGCAGTTTTGTACTCATTTAATACATTTTTAATGCACTCTTGAGTCTTGACAGAGTTTTTATATTTATTTTCGTCACAATTGAAATATCTATATCAGATAGAGTGATATCATATTTATGTTGAAGACAAGGCAAGCATTTTGGTTTGAATTTGTTTTACAGTGGAGGTAATCCACCTCTACCCGCCCTGGTATAAGTAACTGATGGTTACTCCTTCAAAGCTCTTGCAAGATTCTAATTTTTTGATTAAACGAAGCTACATTTATTTATTTTGAACGAATCTAGACCTCCCGTGTCGATGCATACGTTGTTAGTAAGCAGTATGCAAGTGCTTAACAGGAAAAACAAAATGCAAAAAAATAGTTGTTTTACAGTATTTTTCTTTAAAAATATTACACGAACGTGTGATTGTTATCGCACTCAACACGGGCATCAGCCTAGCATGGTGGTCGAAAAATCCACTAATTAATGTAACCATAAAATTTTATGCAATGAATAAAGAAAAAAAAGTCATACATGCTGTCTCTTTCATGCATACCTACGATCTCTCTCGCATCATCTTACATACAACAATAACCACAATTATTTTCCTCAGGGTCTCCTTTTTTAAACATTAACTCCACGCAGGAGGCCCCGAGGAAAGCAATTTACTTCAGGGTATATGTCATATTTGAGGATGCTGAGTGGAGGGTATTTTGTGGAAAGGAAGGATTGAACCTGGGTCTTGAAAAGATATACTCGTATGTTGTAGGAGGGAGGAAACACATAGGCCGGCAAATCGTTCCACAGCTGAGCTGTTGAACACAAAAACGAGTCGTAGAAACGATCCGTTCTCATGTGATAAATGTCAACTGTGCACAAATGTTGGGAGTTAATTGTTGTCAACTGTGCCCTGTGTGAAGTTATTATAAAAAATTAATTACCTCAGATAAATTGAAAATGTGTAATATAATAATAAAAAAACCCTCATTACAAAGAACTCTGTCGGATTTTTCATAAATACGGCTCCAGCCTTTTCACAATCGATTTGCAGTGCAATTCCAACTATGTGCGTACAAACATAGAGCTATAATTAAATTGTTATCATATACTATACTACCTAACTATACAATAATTAGTGCTAGCTGCTCCTACGTATGTATTAATGGAACCATCATAACATCATTCCTCGCGAACAATTACAAATTGCTACGAAGTCGCCATTGTGATTGTGTCTCAATGCGTGATGTGGGTCAACCTACTACGAAAATGCATATTTGCATAATACTTGGTCGCTTGATGCCCGCACTTTGTCAGTGGTACCCAATACTCAGCAGTCTCACTAATCGCTGCCGACTCTGTTACTAATTCATTCTGTAGAAATACTATATGACCGATTTATGTGTGCTTGTCTTCATTCAACCATGCTCGAATTTCACCATGGACGACCACGGTTGTTCGAGAACTTACTTCCACGCAAAAATTAAAAATACGATAACTTATCTACGCTTCAATTTATTTTCTTTACTAGTGAGTTCCCGGCATGCGTTGCTAGGTCACTTAATAAATAAATTGTTTCCCCCTGCGTGTCTTTTCGTCCCGTTCCCCTTCCGCCTCCTGTTCCTCTCCCGCGTCCCCTTCCCCTTACGCGTTCCCACTCCGCCTTCCCTCACCCCACTCCCCTTTCCAAACAGCTCGCGTGCCACGTATTGAAATTTTTTATACAAATTTCATAATGTCAGAACTCATATTATATATAGAAACCATCAAATCCCCGAAGTTTCATCGTAATCGGATGAATGGTTAGCAACCCAAATTTTCATGATGCCAGAACTCACTATTTTATATGGAAACCATCGCGGGCATGCACACATCAAATCCCCAAAGTTTCATCGCAATCGGATGAATGGTTTAGCAACGCATAGATATCTCGCATATTCTCAAACATATATTGATTTTTATATATACTTGTATATAGATTGTGAAATATCAGATAATTATAATATTACATTCATAATATCAGTTAGATATGGAACCTTTTGTTAGACAAATTTTATATGTTTTAGCATTTTGAAGTCACTGAAGTTGTAATGAAAAATCAGAAGGAGTACAGCCATTCTCCCTATTGTCCAAAGGCGTGATCATTGGTAGGTCCGTTCTGCTGCTTGGAAAAATGATAAAGACTGCGCTATCTTGCTTTGGGGAAGTTTTCGGTGTCATAAAATAAAGACGTCTTAGAAAATGAGGATTGCAAATGTGCCCATTGCAGCTATGGGCTACTAACAGCATTGCAATTTTTCTCACCGGGCGGGCGGCCTTTTGTCCTTTCAAATGTTTACCTACCCCAAAAAATGGGTAAGAAATACAAACCCTCGATTTTGAGGATTTTATTTAGGTACTAGCTGGTTCCCGGCATGCGTTGCTTAACCATTTAATAAAGAAATTGTTTCTCCCTGCTTGTCCTTTCCCATTCGTCCCCTTCCCCTCTTGCGTTCCCACTCCGTCTCCTCCACCTTACCTCTCCCCACTCCACTCCCCCCTTCCCCCTCCCAGGTTCCCTTCCCCCCTCCCGGGTTACCCTCCCCCTCCCGCGAACCCCTACCCAAGTTCCCCTCCCCCTACCGCATTCCATACATTAAGTCCCGGTACATTCAGTTTTCAAACAACTCGCGTGCCACCTATACCAATTTTTTAATACAAATTTCATAACGCCAGAGCTCAGTAGTAGTTTTATACAAACTTTGTCCTGACAATAAAGAACACAAAAAAAAATAACAATTTGGTGCAGTCGTTCGGAAGTTATGCGCGTACATACATTTCGGCGATTCATTTTTATTTATATAGATAGATTATTATTTATCAGCCTGAGGTGCAGTTGTCCCTTTCGACAGTTGCAGCAACAATCCAAATTTCACGGCGACCGTGTTTCCCCTTACGTGTTTGATTCACAATATTATCATAACATGTATTCCCGACTTCCTTATTCATCCACTTATAAGTCATACTCCTCACATTCCTTTCTCCGTTGATTCGTCTTATTTGTAAACTTGTAGTTCAGAAGGACTTCAATCATCTTCAAGCAAGTCTTGCATCATGCCACGAGCAACAATTTCAGCTTTATATGACGAAATTGAAGTTATTACTAACCTAGAAAAGTTTGTCTTTTTTTTAAAAAATAAAATTTAAAAAATCGCACAACCACGCACGCGGCGTATCGATCGTTTCAAGTTTCAAAATAGAATCGTAGATCCTGAAAGATTCAGGAATATTGGTACAAACTTAAAACCACGTTCTTACCCCATCTTCATGAATATGAAGTTAGCAAGAAAACGAGCAAATAAAATGTTCTGAAAGCGTGAAATTTAGAGTTTGTCTTCATTAACCTCTCCAAACCCAACAATGTTTTAATAAACTTCCTTTGCAGTATGTAAGTTGTACGCACAGCACATGATGTGGTTTCGAGTTACTCGACTCGGTCGGTGTTCGGGTAAGTTTATGAAACACGGCGGTGAAAGTATCGCCGAGCGAGGAACAAACAACTCTGCTGAAGAAAAGCCCGTACCGAATGCAACACAATAGTAATAGGCCAATGCTCGGATTCCACGGTTATTTGGTGTTGCAGTTAAGCGCACTATTTCACACGGTTTTAGTCATTATGTAGATTTTCGCAGACTCAAAAAAAAATCTGTCATAAAATCACCGAGTCAATTTTTTTTCATTTTAATTCTCATCAGCTTATCTAAGTTAAATAGCAGTAAAATAAGATATTGAGCTTGAACGAATCTGAAACTCGACATGAAGCCAGCACACTATTTCAAACCCTTTGTGGACGAATACTTACAATTTTTTTATTAGATTTGTTGTTGTTGAACGATGTGCATAAATGCGAACGATGTGCATAAATGAACGATGTGCATATACGACAACTGAAATTTTCCTATTCAAAAATCGTTACCCGCGAAATGAATCAAAACATATACTATTCAATTTATTTTTTGGTTACTACAAAAAAGTTAAAAGCATTTTTATTTACGTTAGGGGGCATACATCAATTACGTGAGCAATTTTTCTTCCGATCTAGACCCCCCCCCACCCTTGGTGAGATAAATTTGAGCCACTTCGTATATTCTTTTTTTTTTTTTTTTCTTTATTCATCATATACATTTTTATACAATTTTTACAGGTGATTTGACTAACACGCTAGGCACATGCCCGTATTATGGTAGTCGATTTGCAAGCAACTTTGCTGGAGATTTTGCTGGACCCCCCCCCTCCCCTTTTGAGCTCACGTAATTAATGTATGCCCCCTTAGCTCCATACAGGGGGACATGAGAAAAATAATTTCTCTCAGGGCCTATGTCATCTTTTTGAGGTTCAAGGTTGCTGCATGGGAAGAGAAAGTTGTGGAAAGGAAAAAGGTACGAGGACTGGTAGGAATCTGGGGGTCAGTGTCTGCAGGAGTGACAGACGTATGAATCCATCCCTCTGTGGTGGAAGGCGATGGGTCGAGACAGTACGGCTTGAGAAGTCAAATAGTCCCCCTTAACCAGTCTCTCAGTAGGTGTGCAGTCTCTTCCGCCGCCAAGACCCAGACAAACCTCACCCCTTGAGCCCGGGCACCCCAGCTTAGTTACCAAATGTAGCAAACCACTGGAGGTGACCTATGACAGAGGTGTTGGTTATCCAATAAATGATTACTGCCTACCAAATCTATATATATAAAAATCTATTGCTGTTCGTTTGTCTCGCTAAAACTCGAGAACGGCTAAGCCGATTTAGCTGATTTTGGTTTTGAAATGTTTGTCGTAGTCCAGGGAAGGTTTAAAAAAATATGGTTTTGAGAAAATATGTAAAAATTGCGGGGAAGATAGTAAAAACAACAATTTCATTTTCGCATACAAACTGTTCTACCTACTTTCCTGTCAATCATTTCCCCTGGAGGGGGGTTCGCGGGACGGGGGAAGGGGGGGGGGGAGTAGAGTGAGAAGAGGGAAGGTGGAGGAGGAGGAGTGGGCACGCGAGAGGGGAAGGGGACGCGGGGGATGAAGGGGAGGAGGAAGGTGAACGGGATGAGGAAGGTGAACGGGATGAATGGGAAAGGACGCGCAGGGAGAAACAATTTCTTTATTAAATGGCATAGCAACGCATGCCGGGTACCAGCTAGTTCAGTAATAAAAATTACGTTTAAAAACTAGTTGTGATAATTGTTGAATATTATGTGATTCTGCCTTTTGGTACGACATGTATTCATTCGGAAAAGATTCTATCCGATCACGACAAGGTATATAGATAACTGAATAGATAGATATATAGATAACTAAAAATGAATCTATACTTATACTATACATTATACATACATATACAAACCTTGCTATTGAAACTAATAATAAATAAAATAAACTCACAAATCTTGATTAAACTTTTCAATCTAATGTTTTTCAAGTTTATAAATTTTATGTTTTGCTTTTTTTCAGCTTTCTCCGAAATGTATTCATTGTTAAATCGCCTTAAACTTGAAACTTTAAATAATCGCATCGAAAACAAACTATATTCAGATTAAAACCGTCGCGCATCGGATTTAAATAATTAGTAGGATCATTAAATTCGCGATTAATGTGAATTATTATTACGCAAGATAGGATAAAGTCTAAAAACTTAAATTTTATTCAAAACCGAGGCTCAAGGTATTGGAAATAATCACAGCGGCAAAGTAGCTATTTAGCCCGTAAATTGGCGCTTTTTTGTATATTTTATCACCTCAAAAGAGATGCAGAGATTTATGGAAATATTGGAGAATGCTTTCACGGCGGTGAAGGATATTACGAAATATTGATAAAATATCACAAGTTCCATGGTTTATAACGGTCCCCACTGGCCATTGAATAACGTGCGTAAGTCTGCCACTTAAGAACCGGTGGTATAGAAGAGGCTAGTGACCTCAACCAATTCGCTACCAAATGAATTTGGGCTTACGTAAAAAAATACACGAGAAATTTAAAAGCAGGATTTTGCGGTCACCGGCAGCGATGCAATAAGGCGATTTATTATTATGACAATAATAAAATTATTGTTTGGCTTTTCCGGAAACTATAGAACATATTATATCGGGATGTTCTGTATTAGCGCCGTCCGAGTATACATTTAGACACAATCAGGTTTTAAAAATAATTCACTAAGTTTGGTAATTCAACATAACTTGATTGACTGCCGTAATATGGAATCATATTATGAATATGAACCAAAGTCATTTTTAGAAAATGAATTTGGAAAATGAACAATTATTCGTAATAGACCCGATATAGCTTTACATGACAAAATTTAAAAAAAACTTAGGTAAATATGCAGTTAGTCCACCTCACGGATAATACGGAACGTTCGTGTTGTCGAAGTTTGATGCACGGATAATACGGAATGTTAATAATAATAAATAATAAAACTTATATCATTGATGTCGCTATACCAAAATTCTGTAATATTAAAAAAAAACTGTTTCTGAAAAAATAAGAAAATATACAGATTTAGGAAATGAGATTAAAAGAATTTGGTATCCTCAGACTATAAAAATATTACAATTTGTTATTTCGGCTACTAACAGGCATTATACCTAGCTCTCTCATTAAAAATTTAGGCATATTAGATTTGTCAAAGAATTTATGTATAAAAATGCATCTAGGTAACATAAGAATGTTACCTATATTAATTACCCTCTATATTTCTTATCAAAACTCCACACCGGTATCGCCACATATATGTAAAATCACAAAAGAAGCACAATTAGGTACATGTGATAATGTATGCAAGTAAGCAAGGTAATCAGGCAGAAATAAGTGGGTAGGTAGAGATAATGAAAATTCATTTAAGTTAAAACAATACATAATTTATTTAAAAAATCCCTCCCCATTGGGTAACAATCTAGAATTTAAAACATGAGACTCTAAATAATAAATCAGGGGTGACTGGAGTCGGATAATCCGTTCCAGCTGTAAATGAAGGTAAGTTCTCAAGCACGTGTAAAAGTACATAAGCTATCGTGAAATTAAAAGAATATAGAGATTATACTGTAGGGCGCCTGTAAAGAATCTAATCTATACATATTTATTAATCAGTAAATCTCTAACAATACACTATTTATCTCGATCTAAAAATAAATGATCACATTCCGAAGTTCGAAGGGTTCCAACTCATCAGCAGCCCGTGCTAAAAACACTTCCTTCACCGAGGTTCCCGCGACAACTGATAGGAACAGAAATCTCTAGAACTTTCAAAGGAACAGGGCTTAACAACGTCACTATAGACACGCTGCCAACCGCACGGCTCGATCATTGCGAATCTTTTCCAAACTGCTAGTAGCTACCGCTACATAATCAGTCATTTTAAATACATGTACGATTACAAAAGATTTTTTAAATATTTATATTGAGGGATCAGTTGGATTTATAGGTCCAATTAGGAGTTCCACCGAGCCGAACCCTCTGATATGAAAATATCTGGAGTCGGTAATTATTTTCCTATTTGGTCTCTGGTAGGTTGAAATGTTGTTCTTGTATTGTTTTGTATTTACTAATATATAAAACAAAGTCGGGTTAGTTACACTATTTATAACTCGAGATCGGCTGGACCGATTTTGATGATCTTTGATTTGTTGGATTTGTCTCCGCCCCGGATAACAGAATAACTATTAAAACATCGCAAAAATTTACGAAAAAGAAAGTTATGAAGAAAATTATTTTTTTCATACGTTTTTGTATGGAACGAATTCTCATATTTTGAAAGAAATGCAGCAATATTGTGATAGATCAAAAAAGTCAAATGTCAATGGGCTGATTGTTTGCTTTTTTCGTAATCATATAATGCTGCCCCTCTTTCTTACACACTAAATGTCAATAGCTTTTGACAAAGTAGATCACCTCATATTACTGAATAAACTTGAAAGCTTCGGCTTCTCATACATGCTGCTTTTGTTCTTTCATAATTATTTGTCTAACAGAAAACAATACGTTGTTTACGGGCAGTTCACATCGAAACTCTACGCCACAACTTCTGGGGTCCCTCAAGGGTCTAATTTAGGACCACTTTTATTTTTATTGTTTATTAATGACATAGGGTTGTTTATAAGATTTGTAAAATTTTTGTTATTTGCGGATGACATTAAACTATACACCTGTATAACGACAAATGAAGACTCCATTCGTCTACAAAACGATATCGACGGTATAGTAGAGTGAAGTCATCAAAATAAACTTCTTTTTAACAGTAGTAAGTGTACAATTATGTGCATTACAAGGGCAAAGCGTACTTTATATTTTAACTATAAAATGTCTGGTACCTCTATAAAACATATCTCGATAACGAAGGATTTAGGAATCATTTTTGACACACGTCTGACTTTTCGAACTCATATCGATTCGGTGTGCAACTCTGCAATGCGAATGCTGGGTTTTGTTATATGTAATTCGAAATCTTTTACGAATACGGCAGTCATAAAAATGCTTTATTTTACTCTGGTTCGCAGCATTCTTGAGAGTGGATCGATAATATGGGGACCCGAAGATACCCTTTACTCAAATGATGTAGAAAAGGTGCAAAAAAAGTTTATGCGATACCTCTACATGCGAGAGTTCGGATATTACCCTTTATTGTATCCCTCTGATTTTCTCGCTGGAATGCTGGGGATAGAACGTCTAGACGTCAGGAGAAATATTGCAATGGTGTTAGTGGCGCACAAGCTGCTAAATGGGCACATTTGCAATCCAGATATTCTGGAACGAATTTCTTTTTATGTCCCTGATAATTTCATCAGAGCTAGACAGCACAGATTATTTATTTTTCCAAGGGGCAGGACCAACCTACCAATGATCATGCCTTTGGGGAGAATAACTACTTTGTTAAATCACATTTCTTCTGTGATTGACATTTTCAATTTGAACCAAGGAGAATTTAAGACAGCAATAAGCATACTATTTACCAAATCTGGCTAATCAGATAGTATTGATGTACTTACCCATGCAAATAAATGTATATACTTACTTATTATAAACTGTAATTTATAAACTGTTATTTGTGAAATGTAAATGGATTATACTGTTTTTCACAATAAATCAATAAATAAATAAATAAATAAATAAATAAATAAATAAATAAATAAATAAATAAATAGTCGAAAATGAGACAAACGGTGAACGTATGTCTCTGCACCCCTCCAAAGGAAAAATACAATAATAATAAATCTCTGAAATGAAAAGCATTTTTTTTTACGTAAGTTCCACTCAGGACCTATGTCATCTTAGGGGATGCTGTGTAGAGGGTCTTTTTAAGGGAGGATAGGAAATAGAAAGTTCTGGGAAGGAAAAAGGCTTGAGGGGTGGGTAGGAATCTGGAGGTCAGTGTACCCGGGAGTGAATCGATCCCTCCAACTGCCGTGCAAGGTCATTGCTTTGACCGGAATTGACCTTTTACGACCTGGTCGAGAGAATCTGGCTGGAAAGGTCAAAAGGCCTCCCTCAACCAGTCTCTCTCGATCTGGCCCGCCACGCAGCAGGTGAGCAGATGCATCCGCCACCAAGACCCGCACAACAGTCACCCCATGAACCCGGGCACCCCTACTAAATCACCAAACGTAGCGAACCACTTGGGGTACCATTTAGTGTGTATGGCAGAGGTGTTGGTTATCCAATAAATCGTTCCAGGAGCGGCGGCACCCGTACCCGCTTCCTTTCAAAAATTCCCGTAAGGAAGTGGAAAAGTAAGAAAACCACAAAAAATATAAATCCGTACACAACGCCATCTCTGATACCGACAAAAACAAAACACGGACAGTTGGGCATCGATAATTGCTTTATTGTAAAACTTAATTTAATTCAACAGTTATTGATTCTGAGGCGGTACGAAGTTCGTCGGGTCAGCTAGTTATACTTATATAGTATACTTGCGTAGCGTGAATTGACTAGATGATCATTTGTGGAAAAGTGTGTGGAAGGGTTTAGTTTTTCCTGTGGGGAAGATTTAACTACGACATAAATTCATAAAAAATTTAGACGTTTTGCTTAGCGCCGTTTTCGTTAAAAATCACCTCAAGGGCGCGACAAAGAAATCACGACAACCTCCCAACCTGCCGTTATCCTCCAAAATATTCGTACATAGCCTTTTTAAAGTATTTAACATCTTCATTTGTGTACACGAACGTAGGTCAAATACGATAACCAAATGATAGCTGTCGCTGTGTAACTAACTAACACGCCTTCATCTCGTTCATGTTCATATTTCATACATACTCTTCTATTGTTCTGACTCTTGACATGGCCCGTCTCAAGTGTCTGATTCACTGGATCCTGCCATGTCTTTCCGGGGGTCCCCGACTTCTTCAACTTCAATATTCACTTTTGCGTTAGGTAGGTATATATTATCCTTACACTCCTTTCTTCGTTCGCTCTACATCGAACCAGACCATCGGAGCTTCCATTTCTTAATCTTACTCATTAGACTTACATCAGCCTTGCATTCTTTGTGGACCTTCACATTTCTCACACGATCACACATGGTTTTACCACACAGCCGCTTCAGGGATCTCATTCCTACAGCATTCAGTAAACTTTCATAGTTCCTCTACCAGTTCCATGCCTTACGGCCATTCATCAGGGTAGACTACTAGTTTCGCTTCTTTGGACAGTTTTTGATTAGCGCCAACCGCGTTCAGTCTTCCATTAATGGAGGTACCTGCATTTATCCTTCTTTCAATATCTCTATCAGCCCTCCCATCATTATGTGCGTTTGTGTATGGTGTTATGGAAATTTGTTCGCTCTTTGTTGCAGACCTTTGACAGACTATCGATGACAGAAAGTCGGATATGCTTAATTGGTAGAACTTTTAAGCTTACGTCTTCCGCATTACATCGGATGCCGATACGGGAAGTAGATTAACTAGAGGCGTTATAACTACCGCCACAATTAACAGCTTGACACCGTATTTAGCTATAGCTGGCGATAAGTGAATGATTATAGATAAAAACAGATTGACATTCTTTCTTTAATCACCGATGAGTCATTTCAGGTAGGTACCACTCATAAATAAAATTGAACTTTGAGTCGACCACGGTAACAAATGAAATCAGCATTTTGTAGTAGGCAGTAATCAACAGAGATGATAGGTCCAGTTTTCATTTCTTCAACCCCCTAGGTCTTGGGCATATTCTGTCAGAAGTTCAGAAAAATTTCGGTTTGCAATAAAATCCAAATAAACAGAATATTTCTAAATGCATCCGAAAATTAAAAGGAGGTTAAAGATGGAGGTAGCGCAACACGGCATAACACCCCAAAAATAAATAACGAAAATACTTTTGGCAATGAAAATCCAAAATCACTTCTGATTTACCCGATGTTTTTTCTAACAAAAATTACGGATAACTAAAAAAAAGAAGGAAAAAACACACATTTTATTAGACAAATATATTATCAACATTACTCTTCACTATTTTTTTGTCCTATACAAAAGTAGTTAATAAAAAATTCACGAAGTTTCAAAAACCTTTCTCAAATTTCGGTCGGGAACTTTGGTTTCATAGAGGAACTTATTTAATTTCTTCTTTGGTTAACGTCTAGATTTGTTTTTACTCTTTCTAAAATCGTTTGGATTATATTTGTCACAATGACAGTAAGGGAGAAGCAATGATTTCGAAGAGACCTATGTGAGCTGTTCCCAAAATTATCTTGAGGAGACAAGGAAGTGATTTTTTCTTCAGTTTAGACCCATCTTGGATATTCAACAGCATTGCTTCCAGTAAATTTTGCGATGGGTTGGTTTGGACATCATTTTTACTTATGTCCTTCAATGTTTGAATTATTTTATGAGATGTTATTATTTATAGCCCCCAGAACGAGAAGCCCGGAAGATGTTGCATAATTCAATATCTTTCAGATACCATTACGTATATCAGGTTGTCATTTAATCATTTTAGTCTATAAGGAAGGAAGACGGCGAAAAGCTTTCACAGTTAATGAAAATATTGTAATACGATATTGCCAAACTGTCGATATAGTCTTATGATCACGTCAATTTAGTTAAGTACCTTCCCGTAGTTTCATATAATATTTTGTTGTCCTTCGAAAAGATAAAATGGAGAAGTGCTTATAATGTAAGCTTTTTTATCTACTTCCGTGGCAGAGGTGTTAGGTCCTTTCCTCTGAACCCAGAGAGGAAACCCGTGATCGGAAAGGGCAAAAAAACCTTAAGGCTTTTGATCGAAAAAAACATCGCTGCTTTCCTTACCGGTCAAGTATTCACAATAGAAATGTCGCTTGAAATGACTCTTGTTACCAGATCTGAATAGCCAGGTACTTTTGGTACTTCCTCTTCCTATCTCCACTTCCTACATACCATTTGGACGCCACAGTTCCACTGGTTCCGGGCAGTTGAAACTCTTATAACTCGCATAACATGAAAATATAAAACAGGATTTGAAATATAATTTTTAGGTGAACGCAGATGTTTTAATTTTACGACATTTGTCACTTAGTTGGATAAGGTTTCTACCTGACATTTTTAAAAAAATACCTTTGAACGCAAAACCATTTCTTTTGCTGATTTCTACAACCAAAATAATTTTCAGAGCCATCCGTGTTGTTACATTTCAGTAGATACTCATACGACAACGCTTCATCATCAAGTTTTAAATGCTTTCATTTATTTTAAAAGGTTGTAACATAACTTTAAACCTTTTGCAAATGCCATTTTCTTTGTATCTGACTTTGTATTTGTATTTTTACGAAGCGCAGAGTGTAGTTCGTCACTTTAGTTGGATAAACTTTTAACTTTGTCTTATCAGGTTCTGAGGTGTCAAAGTTTGCAAAGACGAATTCTCATAATCCATTTAACAATTTCTGATTTTGAGGTTTGGATGACAGTGGATCCGAGGAACGGGCTATTTTTTTAACCAGTTCCTGTTGGATTTATAAAATGGTCACCTACACTAATTGGGCGAAGTCGTAGGAAAAGCCGCCCGCAGGGTTACTGCTAGTAACAATTAACAGGCAAAAGTTGCCATATCACAAAACATGCGAAATAACAAAACACCCTGTGTTGATTGATAATTAAAAGCACCTTTTATGTTGACCTCGACTCTCTCAGGAATAATAAACAAACCTGAGGTATGGCGCCCTTACCCAATGTACCCTCTATCTACGTGTTTAACGCGAAAACACTCACACCGTATCCTCTTACAGCGCCAACTCTGTACTCTGGGAGAGTAGTTCGGGACACGAGTATCAGATCTGTACCACCCCAACCCACCCCCGTCCCACTCCAATCCTACTGCCTCAAAGTACAGGGCAGAAGGCTGTGTTCGGGGGTGGGTCGGGAGAAACGAGATTGCTGGCGTATAATGGATACTTTTGCAGACATTCTGCACTCCTGCTCTGGAGAAGTCTCTAAGCCAGCATCACTCTGATATAGGACAAGCTTTTTGAATGAAGGTCTTTTTTAATAATAGGAAGACACCATATTTCGTACTTACGTGACGTGTTGTATATTATTGTCTGTTTTATTTTCATGCGTGGCTCTATCTAGTGAACCTTGTGAATAGAAGTACAAACGTGAAGAAATAGTCTCTTATTTTCTCATAAAAGTAAGCATAGCTATTAGCAATATTTGGAGAGCGATCGTCGATAAACAATAACAATAGATTTGCCCTCTCATACATAACTTCAATCTAAAAATAACACCACCTAATAGTAATTTCATAATTCATACGACATGCGACTTGAATACTTCAAAATTCACTTAAAATCAGAAGGCAATTGACTGATCTAGGTAATATGTTTACATAAAATAATTCACGGCCGTATTGATACTTCATTGTGTCTTAGCAATATTGATATAAATGTTCCCAATTCCCATTGTTTAAGGCGCCATAATATGTTTCACCTGAATATATTTAAACATAATATCGCCTATTTTAACCCTCTGACCCAAAAGTGCCGACTATATAATAAGATAGAGTGTGCTGCGGTAGATATTTTTGTCGATAATTTATATATGGTTTAAAAAAAAATGCTCTGAGATTGCTGAAAAATATGTGCTAATTTATTATGTAACATTTGTGTCTTTAATTATGTCTTTTGTATTGCCTCTCTTTAATTGTCATTTGAGTAAACTTTTTATATTTACAATTTTCTATTTCTAACTGTTTTTTGTTTTATTTTTTATTTAAACTGTTTAAAAAGTTAACCGTTGTAAAATTTGGCCGATTGTTTTTTTATAAATTTTTACCTATTTGCATTATTAACTGAGTTTTTATAACTAAATAAATTCAAGTCCCCATCGAATTCCGCTCGACGACTCGCCTCAAAAGCCTAGTTATAAAAAATGCATGTTCCTGACAATATAAAACAGAGCACTAAGTTATCACTCAAATCCCATTACTTGTTCATTTACCGGCCAATAAGAAGTCTGAAACTTGGTGTAACTTGGTCGATGGTAGCGATAGATTAAGTAGATTATTGTGTTTTTAATAAGCTCCACGAAGTATCAGGACATTTCAGAAGTTCCAAGTAAATAATGTGTTACACGCTGCTGGGCGCCATTATCGTCCTTAACCCTTCGGACCTTAACAAAATAATATCATCGCATTAAATATTTCAGCTTGACATTCAATTTAAATTAGGTTTGCTGTTGAACGTAATCTAAAATGAAATACTGTTCTTGAAAGCGAAAAAAGACTTTAGAATTTGGTTTTACAAATTGTTAAAAATGGCTATTAAAATTTTTATCGCAAACAAATGTTTTCAAAGTTTTTTAAATCGTTTACCGATAGTTTTTGTTCGTAAACTTAATTTCCACTAATAATTATTCAGAAAAACGTATTATAATGGGTTATCGTCAGTTTTCTGCTGTGTAGAAATTTTTCAAATTATATTTAGGCGTGTATGATTAACTTTTAAATGCAAAGATATTGGTGGTCTCGCTTTCTATATGTTTATAATATATGTCTGACCATAATAGAAAAGGAGATGGAACGAATTTTTTGAGGACGTGTCACTTAGCGACAAATATAGCACTACGATGCTCCTATATACTTATTTACTCATATATGTAGATAATATTATAGTCACCTTTAACATGTGCCAATTATTAAATTTACCTAGCTTTGAAATAAACCTTGATCAATGCGTACTGGAAAGGCTCACTACTATAATAATATCTACATATATTTTATGTTTAATTAAATCCTTATACATGTTTATAAATTACTGCTGCATTTTAAAATATTTTTTCAATTTTATGGCGATTTAAACGGAGAATTTGACATATCTGAAATCGATTATGAACGCACGCGAAGTTTTGATAACTGGATTATCAAAAAACATGTATCAGGAAATAATAATTTAACTGCAATCAACTTGAATATTCGATCTTTATCTAAATATTGGGAAACTTTTCTTCTCGTTATCTCTAGCTCTCTAAGAAATATTGACATAATTACGATTTGCGAAACGTCGATAAATCAAAATGATGTAAATCTATACACAATATCGGGTTTTAGTTCTCATTACTTTTGTCGAAAAAACAGATCGGGAGGCGGGATTATTATATACGTAAAAGATCACCTTACATTTGAACAAATTAACATAATTCCAACAAATTTTGAATGTGTTTACGGAACTATTTCTGTTAATAAACATAAACGTATACATATACTAGCAATATACAGACCACCTAATTCAAATAAAAAATTATTTCTCGAAGAGTTTGAAGCTATATTGGGAAATATCGAAATTAAAGAATCTGTCATAGTTCTCGGGGATACGAACATAAATTTACTTAATTATCAGGAATCAATTGTAATGCAATACGAAAACATGATGGCTAAATTTGGATTTTTTAAATGTATTAATGATGTTACCCGGGAAGCCATACTGACTAACTACGTAACGGCTACATGTTTAGATCATATCTATGTAAGAGAGAGAGAGACAAATGAAATCAGCTCATGCGTATGCGAAACTATCATAGCGGACCATTACCTTATTGCGACCACGATTCGTTTCTCTACTTATGAGATAGGTACCTCCAATAAATCGCACCGTACGAAATATACAGTAATATCGGAAAAAAAGTGGATCTACTGATTGAAATCACAAATTGGAATGAAATACTAAACATAACGGAACCTAACTTAATATATGAAGAAATTAAATCTAAATTTAAATATATTTACGAAAAAAGTACCATAACTAAATCAAATACAAATAAACATCGTAATAACCAAAAAGATTGGATAAATTATAACCTCATTGAAAATATACAACTACGAGACACACTATGGAGAAAATGGAAAAACACCCCTAACAATAAATTATATGAAATCGAATACAAGAAATACAGAAATAAACTGAATAAAAAAATATTAAACACAAAAAAAATATATTATAATAATAAATTTAATCATTGCTTTAAAGACATTAAAAAAACATGGAATGAAGTAAATCAAATATTGGGAAGGAAAAATAAATCCGATTGTGACGAAATCATATCTAAATATTTCTTAAATTCTCAAGCGGCGGATGTGACGGTAGAAAACTTTGCAAATTTCTTTGACGACGGCGTAAATCAGTTATTACACGAATGCAACGTTCGAGCGTCCGAGTGGAATCAAGAACATTTGCAACATTCAATGTACCTACCAAGAGCTAATGCGAAACAAACTGAATGCATTATCGGACGAATGAAAAACTCCAAGACACCGGGCGTGGATTTAATTCGCATGTATGATCTAAAAAAACACGTAAAATTACTTAGTCCTATGATTACCCACCTAATAAACAGAATTATTGACACAAGTATCATTCCAGCTGAACTAAAATGCAGCATCATAAGGCCCATTTATAAAAATGGAGATCACACCGTAATAAATAATTATAGGCCTATTTCATTGTTACCGGCATTAGAAAAAATATTAGAAAAATATATATCTATAAATTTGGATAAATATTTAAATAAATTGGGCATTATTGATGAATGTCAGCATGGCTTCCAAAAAAAAAAAAGCTGTGATAAACTTCTCGAAAAATTTTCTAATTATATAAATTCACAGCTTAACTCTAGAAAACATGTACTGGTATTATTCATTGATTTCTCAAAAGCTTTCGATACACTCAGCCACACACAATTGATCAAGGTACTTGAAATCATAGGAATCCGTGGTAAACTGCTATCATTTTTCAAAAACTATTTAACAAATAGAAAAATGTACGTTAAGATTTTGAAAGAAATGAGTAATTTTAGATTTATAAAATCAGGAGTACCGCAAGGGTCAATTTTAGGCCCTAAATTATACATTATATATGTCATTGCCTTGTCTAAACTGTTTAAAATAGCCCGTAGATTCATTTTTGCAGATGATACTGCACTAGTTGTATCAAATGAAAACCCGGAAATAGCAATTAATGAATTGCAAAGAGACTTTAACGAGCTACTCAAATGGTCTCATGATGTAGGACTAATTATTAATGTCAAAAAAACTAAATGTATGTATATAAGATCACCGAGCCTGAAAATGTGGAATTTACCTAAAATAATTGCACACAATTTTGAATGTATACATAAAAAAATTGATAACATTTGCTACTGTGAAAGAATTGATTTTACAAATGAATATACTTACCTTGGCATAATCGTAGATAATAACTTTAAATGGGATAAACAAGTGATTAAAATTTGTAACCAGCTCCGATGTTTGGCGAGTAATTTTTATAAATTAAAATTTGTGTTGCCTCGATGCACTCTCAAACTTATATATCATTCTATGGTCGAATCCATACTTAGATATGGAATTCGAACTTGGGGACACTCGAGCAAAATTAATATTAAGTACATTCAAAATTTACAAACTGCTATAATTAAAAAAATTGTTAAACCTAGCATTTACAATCAAAGAAACAACCTAAAATTATTGTATGGGTCTGAGGGCCTACTTCCAATTAAAGGGCTTCTCTGGTACATTATAATTATGGATAATTCGGGAGAAAGCACGTATAAAAATTTATTGGTGCATAATCACACAACAAGATTTACTGAAAACAAAGGCCTAAAAATTCCACGAATATCAAATAAGTATGGTAGCAGAACGCTCGAATATATGATACCCTTGATTTACAACATGTTAAATCAAAACATTAATTTAAAAAATAATGAGGAACCCTGCCATAAACTCACAAAAAAGTGGTTAATAAATGAACAACATATTTATCTATCTTAAATCTTATATTAAGTATTAATATTGTAACCTAGGCTAATCTGTGTTATGTAATAATATTAAATGGTAGAACCTACAGACAAGCTGATCTGTCACAGCTTTGTGGGACTACCCATATCTTATATTGTATCACATGTTATTATATTCAATTAAATAAAAAAAAAAAAAAAAAAAAAAAAAAAAAAAAAAAAAAAAAAAAAAAAAAAAAAAAACGTGGCCTGAGTGGTTAAGGAAGGTTCAATTACAATTAAGGAAAGACGTTATGTACAGTGGCGTAACGACCGTCAGGACGGCCGCCCGGGAACTGCGTCTGCGTGGCGGGCTGGATCAGGAGATTTTTTTGAGGGAGACCTCTCCAGCCGGACTCTCTTGACCCATCGCCTTGCACCGCAGTGGGGGAGATGAATTCATAGGTCCGTCGCTCCTAGACACATTGACCCTAGATTCTTACGCACAGCTCATATCTTTTTTCCTTTCCATAAATTTATCAAAATCAAATCAAAAAATATTTCTTGTAAAATAAAAATTACAAAAGGTGTAGCTTATGGGTAGACCCCATTTCTTCCAGCTAACCACATTTATTTAATTACAATGTTTATATAATATTATGTATCTTCTTCCTTTCCCTGAAAAGACCCTCCACACAGCATCCCCAAAGATGAAATAGACCCTGAGGGATTTATTTTCCTTGGGACCTCCTGTGTGGAGCTAATTTTAAAAAAAGGTGATAAAAACACGTAAAAACTTTGTATTGGGTACTTATATTTTCATAAAGGCGTCGCAACCGGGCTCAAAAAGAAGAAGATGTAGAGATATGAAATTACGAATGTTAGAGGAGCGCGCTAGTATTTAAAGCGACAAAATCGAAGCGGGATTTGTGAAAATGTTTAATAAAACACGACGCGATTGCTGGTGCAAGTTACAAATTCAAAAATTGCTAGGACAAAACTTAAATAATAGCACCTGGAAATTATATATTCAAGTCGTATAAAAAATGCATTGACACAGGCTGGGAGCCGGGCTTAGTGGGTTTCCCCCGGGCCAGAGAGACAGTCGCGACGCCACTGTCCATAAATAATGTCGGCTAATTTCAAAGCGCCATTTCACTCGACGCGGGAGTCTGGCGCTCTCCGGATTAACGTACCGGAAAAAGTGAACGAGACTGCCTACCCCGGTATTAACTACACTATATAATAAAGGAAACACCGAACAAAAAAAGTGTAGAAATGTGATCTATTTCAATCGTAAAAGAAAACTAACTTTTCCAAATTAGGGAACGTACCCATACTACGTAACCCACTTTTTATAATTTTTAACCCGCCCCCCTCCCCATCGGTGACCACGTGTAGTATATTCCAAGACCCCCCCCCCTCCCCCTACGTTTTCACGTAGTAATTCATAAATGTGGTTTTGAATCATTTCTTGCTTACAAAAAGTTTTTTAAAAAATTGGCTTCTATTTGTCTTTATTAATACGGCGCTTACTGCGTGACGGCAAGGGTGCACGCATACCTATAATTACAAGTGGAAAAAAAATAAAAAAAAGTTAGTGGAAAAATTATAAAAAAAATTCTAAATTGACTACGTGATAAAAACCTACACCCCCCCTCATTGTGACCAAGCGTGGTATTTTGAAGATCCCCCTCCCCCCCTGAATAGTTTGGGTACATTCCCTTACATGAGACCTCTCGACTCCTAGACCCAATATTTACCATTAAAGTCGATTGTGTACTATTTAATCGGCTAGGGGCGGTTAAAAAGTAATCAGCCTAGGCAAGAAATGGCGCCACCAGTATCAAATCAATATTGTTTTTAAATAAATAAAAAGAAAATACTTTGTTTTACGTCACTTTATTGTTATTTTTTTTTTGAAAAAAAAAGGAAAAAAATAACAATAAAGTGATGTAAAACAAAGTATTTTTTTTTTTATTTATTTCAAATGTCAAGTCACAATGTGGTTGCTTCTTTTGAAAAATTAATATTGTTTTTCGTAACACCTATCCTTCAAATGACTACTGTAAAATTTTCTAGCTGCTGTGTCCTTTAGTTTGTGTTTGACAGTCATTGAACGTGAACAACTTTTGCATTTTTACAAAAATGTAGAAAATCAAATATCGCGCAAAAATTAGATGATACTTGTTTTTGAAAAAGAAACCGAACGAAAGGGTGAACACCGAATTGAACGATGTTTATGGGGACTCTGCACCTTCGATTTTAACAAGTAAATATTGGCCAGCTGAATTTAAATGCCGTCGTAAGAGCATTTTTGATGATGAGTATCCAGGTGATCCAAAAGAGGTGACAACGCCAGAAAAGGACGATAAAATCCAAAGAATGATAATCGACGACCATCTAGTAACTAAGCATGAGATAGCTAAGGTTGGGGCATCTCAACATTTTGCATTAATGTTTGGGAATGAGGAAGTTCTCTGTCTCTGCCAAATGGGTTAAATGTAGATATTTTAAACAACAATTATCTTATAAAATTGTAATAATAGAATGCATAAGAATGTATATAAACAATTTATTATTGGCAACAGAGCTGATATATCGCCTGTTTTTAAAATAAAGCACTTCATCACATTGTCAACTTGAATGATTAATGGTAGAACTTTTTTAAAGTGTTTAATCAAATAAATTGATCAGATGGTTAACCTACGTGGAAGAAATTACACGGGTTAATTTTCTTTCACCCAGAAATAGGGAAAAATAGGTTGGGAATGGGCACACGGACACGCCCAAAACCCATCGGTTAATATCTTCAGTGGTATACTCTGTGTAATAAAGGAAAGCACTCGATTGGAGATCAACTGAATGGAAAGGAAGCACGTTTGTTTATTTGAACCAACAATGTGACATTTTTTCATCGCAATCTTCACGAACAAATGGGATGTCTCGCTAAGAAAGTGATTGTAACATTACGACACAAATCGGCGAAGTGTTTTAACTGTAATAAAGTTTATCAACTCACATGGTCCATTGAATGTACTTACCCGAGGAAATAAAATATATAAAATACAGATTGGTATAGCCGTGGTGGGTACGAGAATTATTAATAATAATAATTTATATAAACCAACATAATATAATACACACAAACACTTCATTTTTGGTAAAAGCCACCTCACTAAGCTGAGCCTCTTACGAGGCGGCGGGAATGTAATCTTATTTTAATATCTCAAGGAAACGAGAAGAAAAAAAAAATTAAAAGAAAAGCAAAAAATTAAAACTGTTTCCGCATTGCAATAAAATCCAAATAAATGGAATATTTGTGAACGTATCCAAAAATTAAACTGTGTTTGAAAGGTGATGAAATACGCTTTCAATTTCTAGAAATAACAATGAAATTTTTTAAATATAAAAATTGTCAATGCAAACTTAAAACAGTTTAAAAATGGCTCATTTTACGTTTTTTCTAACTAAAATTATTGATTAAAAGACAAAATTAAATCACACACATATTTTATTAGACAAATGAATTATAAACGCTATCGTCACCTAACTTTTTTGCCGTTTCATGTAAAAATAATTCTTAAAAAAATCACAAGGGTTAATTTTTTTGTTTTCAATTACGGTCGGAAACTTTGGTTTCAATAAATTTGTACATTTTAATTATTTTATGCTTAGATTTTTTAGATCGGAATATCCATATAGCGTATTATTTTCACTTTGCAATACCGTTCAGATCATATTTCTCACTATGATAGTAAGGGAGACACAACTATTTCGTTGAGACCTATATGATTATTATGAGATGAAGTGAAATTTTTAAACTTGAATGTGTATTGACTAAAATACTACCATCCATCGACGGTCGTTCAAATACGCTAATTAGTAGCGATCCCAGAATGAGGCCAAATTTCGTGAGAGGGCTAATTTAAACCGTTTCTTGATCGAACATCAAATAATGGCGTTTACTGGCTTACCCAAGTGAAACCAGTGCAAAACTTCATCTTCGGAAACTAATTAACTGTCATGCAGTTCCCCCACAGAGAGGATGGACCGCCACACTTTGTTTAAATAAAAAAAATGATAAATGTAATTAATTATTTTATATTTTCTTTGTTTCAGGTAAGCTCATTTCGAAACATAAACACCGACAAACCAACGTCAAGGATTAAATTCATAGGTACTAGAAAAATCTCGTCATCTCAATATCTCCAAAAAGGTACACTACACTATTTATTTACATTATTTTACAACGGTAATTCAATTTATGTACGTAATATATCACAGCAAGGCCCGGAAGATTTTTTGTGCGAAAAAAATCCCAAATTAGAACATCGCTGGAAACAAGGACACAAAATTAATACCACGAAACATTCATATGTCTAGCACGAAACATTTTAAAGGAAGAACCGGAACTCTATTTTGAATGTACATATTTCAAATGTGTATAAACTAGTTACGTTGTTATTAACTAAATAAGTACTAACTAAGGTTCCCAGGAGAGAATAGACCGCCACATAATTCTGCCTTGGCACACTACTGGCTTTATGCATATTCATACATACTTTATGTAATTCGGACTCTTGATATAACCTTCATCGTCACATTATTTATTAACTTGATATACATGAAGATCACACTAAGGCCTCTATTTGTTTCACAGAATTTGAACAATTCTTGAAATTTCGAAATCAAATTTCAAGTTTTGGTATTATGTAATTATAGGCCAGTTGTTCGTGGAACCGAAATAATGACAGAACTTGAATATAACTTTCACTTAACTTCGAAGTTTAATGAATTGTTCAAATTCAGTAAGGACATTTTTACTTCTACCTATCTCTAGAAGGACGGGTTTGGAGATAGGGGGGAAAACGGGTAGAGAAGTATTAGGCGAACCTGTAAAATAACTTTAAATTCCAAGCATTTTCTAATGAACCTCAAAACGTTTTATTGCATATTTTATTTAATTATAAAATTTGGTATTTTATATTATGTATATTTTATTTTTAAACCTACAACAATATAAAATCTATATTAAAATGTTGTTTTCACAACATTTCGTTTAGGATAGGTACTCGGTTGGCATGACATTAGGATAGAGATCTAGTTCAAATCCCACATCAGAAATATACTTACTTCTTTTTTAAAACCGGTTAACTTTAGTGTGTAAAAATATGGTATTAAGATGAAAACCAGAAATTCAAATAGCAAAATTGTCTACGAAGGGAAAATTGGAGAAAAACTATTAAACCGCAGTCGTCAGTTCCGATTTTCCTTTGTCCGCAGAATTGCAAAATCAGATTTATAAATGTATGAAGAATATAATTCGAAGTAATAAATTCGATTTGCCGCCATATTATGTTGAACTAAAGATATGTTATAAATTTAACCCATGAAGGTATATTAAAAACTGAAATGCTTTAAAAAATCTAAATCTCATTGCACGAATAGCAGGGTATCTAGCGTGATCGATCGATATAACCCTACCAAATCCGTCATCTATGGTCAGTTACCAATATTTGCGATCACGGTCAACAATTGATACGTTATATTCCGATCGACGATTAATAAATTTTAGCCCGGACTACATAGTATCAGATAAGTTTTCGGTTAACTGTCAATGCACGCAAGTATTTGATTTATGTCATTCGTTATGCAAAATTATTGGTTTATTTAATGAACGTATTGAACTAACGAAGCTTTTAGAAATGAAAGAAGTCGTATCGGATCCATAGACATAAATAATGCATCTAAGACGCAATCGATTTATTATGTTCGAACTTTGAGAAAAGAAAATGGTTGATATGTGAATAAAAGACCTCATCAATTAATTAACTCTCGTTTAGTGTCAAAAAGTAAATGCGGACTGCCAATGCATGTTTGAGTTAGTATTTCTATTCAACATTGCCAAATTATTAATATTTTTACTTAATTGGTTGACCTTTGACGTTTCGACTTGTGAATTTGTGGACAGTTCCGCTAGTGTTGCCAGCGTATATCGATTTCTTTTTTATTCCCTTTCAATATCGGTTCGGCTATCAACAGTGAAACTGTGCTAGAAATATCGATTTAAAATCATCGGAAGTTACGCCTATCGATCCTATATTGTAAAGTTATCGGTTTCAGCATATTTGAGCGCCTGGTGCGTTCTTCGGGCACGCAAATTGCAAATTTTTTTTTTTTTTTTTTTTTTTATTATAGCGACTATATACAAAAATTTTACATACAAATGGAATGTGAAATTAAATAAAAAAATATTCTCTTAAAAATGATAACCTCGCACACAGTTGGAATAAAACAATGTTTTACTGAGATGTAATACGATGACGTAAATATCACACGTTTTTCAATAATTTCAACCCTATTTATGCTTTCCTTATTGATGACAAAATAAAAAACTTAAAAAAAAAACATTGCGACATATTGTTTAATTGTGTTGCAGTTGAACATGTATTTCAAAACTCCAGGTCATTAAAAAGTGACTTTGTTCTGCTGACCACTGCATAAATACAAATTCCACTGTGTAAATATATATCTAAATACCATGATGCCGTAGCTAACTATTCGAGAGTTTCTGATGAAAATATTTCTGTGTAAGATTTATTATCTGTACCTGTGTAAACTTTTACACATTAAAGAATGTAAATTGAAACTCACTATGTTGGGTAAAAGAGTAAGTTTAAAAGTAAATTGTAGGTTTAAAAGATTTATCAATTCAACTTAAAGGGCGAAAATAACTGTAGGGAATAGGATATTGTCACTGTTTTTTAAATCTGAATGAAGGTAGTTATATTAAATTTTCTATAACGATTTAAAATGCGCCATTTTCGTTTGGTCACCAAAACGAGATGTTCGTTTTAATTCGTGAATTCGGCGGCATTGACGTCACGCCGGGTAACGTTGGTGACGTTTTCTGTGTCATAATGACGTTGTAGCCAGTTGGAACCGTTTCGGAATGTGGGGTTTTTCAAATCTATAATTATTAATTATATTAAAATTACACGTTTTAAGTACGATGATCAGAATGAGAAAAATAAACTTAAAATCTTCCACACATTTTTAACAGTATTCATAGATTGTGAATATACCTCCTTCTGTAATAATTATAATTAGGTACTTAAAATTATTATTTAAAAGTTGTTTAAAATCGAAATTCAAAACTTTAGAGAATACGCTTTACGTTCATTTTTGTTACGGATGTTCTTTGTGAATTAACGCATTGATTTAAATTTATAATCCATTGTTTAACATCGTGAGAAGAGTGGCTTTCGTCACCATTCAGCCTGTAACTTACCAAGAGGAGCACATTTTTACTTTCACCAAAAAATAAGATTTGGTCATTACTATCACTATGTTTACATTTTCTCATAAATGGATTAGAGTTGCGGATGTCTTTACTGGCTATTTTCGGGCTAGAATATTCTAATAATACGGAAACAATGCTAAGTATTACATCTCATTACTCCATTAATTCAATACCATTAAGAGGAACGTTTGCACGACCCGTTCCGGCCCGTTTTATACAATCTTAATTTTGGATTTGGGCTCAAAATACCCAACCAAAATGAAAAATATTTTTTTGTAATCAAAAGGTATATCAAACATCTAGTACGGATATGAGCTACTTTATTTATTTTTGCTTTAAGTTATAATATATAAGCCGTTAAAGATTTAAATGTTCCATGATTTTAGAGGCAACTTGGGCAATTATTTGTGAGTAAATGGAAAAACTATTAAAAAAATTCTCATCATTACATAGTATAAAATGAAGTCGCTCAAAATGGATGTTCACGTTAATCTTTTAAACTACGCAACGGATTTTTATACGGTTTTCATCAATAGATAGAGTGATTCAAGAGGAAGGTTTATATGTATAAAAACATGCTTATTATAGTAGAGAAAAGTCAAGAAATTCAAATATTCAATTCAGGCAGCGGGCAGCGGGCAGCTGGCAAGCGGGTGGTGTGGATTTTATAAAGGTTGGGTAATGGCGTTGTGTTTCGTTAGCCACAGCAACGTGTGGCCGGGTCTGCTAGTTTTTATTGTAAAACATGAAAAAATATAAAATAAAAATTTTAAATTAGTAAAAGAAATCATTTTGATGGATGTATATTTAAATTACAAATTACCTATTTACGTCAGAACAAATAATTGTCGTTTATATATTAAAACTAGCTGACCCGGAGAACTGCGTACCGCCTCAGAATCAATAACTGGTGTGTTAACTTATTAGCTGAATTAAATTCAGTTTTTTATTAAGTTAAAAATTACACTATGAAGCAATTATCGATGTGCAACTGTCCTTGTTTATTTTTTGTCAGTATCAGAGAAGCGTTGTGTACGGATTTTTATTTTTGTGATTTTCTTACTTTTCCACTTACTTGAATTGGGTTTGATTTTCTTCATACGTGTGAGGGAGAATTATTATAATTATCTATTGTATTTTTACTTTGGAGGAGTGCAGACATGGGTTCACCGTTTGTCTCATTTTCGGCTGTTGACATTTAGTGTGTAAGAAAGAGGGGCAGCATTATATGTTTAAGAAGAAAAGCAAAACAATTGGCGCACTGACATTTTAGAATTTTTGGAATTCACTCACTACTCAATATTATACTTATTACAATATTCCTGCAGCTCTTTCAAAAAAATTAGAATTCTTTCCATACAAAATGTATGAGTAAAATAATTTCTTCACAACTTTTTTTTTCGTGAATTTTTCCGAAATTTTTAATAGCTATTCTACTATTCGGGCGGAGACAAATCCAACAAAACAAAGATCACAAAAACCGGTCCAGCCATTCTTGAGTTATAAATGGTGTAACTAACCCGACTTTGTTTTATTTATTAAGATTAATACTCAAAAAGCGCATTTTTAACGATGCTTTATTTTGTTTTTCATCATTTTTTAAAAATAAATATTGAAAAATTATTTTTTAAATGTTTTTAATTTACTCACAAATAATTGCCCAAGTAGACTCTCAAATCACGAAACATTAAAATCTGTAGTTGCCTGAATACTTTAATTTAAAGCAAAAATAAATAAAGTAGCTCACATTCGTACTAAATATCCGATATGCTCCTTGATTTCAAAAAGAATATTTTAGTTTGGTTGAGTATTTTGATCTCAAATCCAAAAATAAGATTTGTATGAAACGGGCCTAAGCGGGTCGCGCAAACGTTCCTCTTAATCAAATATGATAGTTTTTTACAAACACGCGATCTCTTGGATGTCTAGTAAGATGTATAATTATAATAAAAAAATGTATACGATCACCGGGTAAAGAATATCCTCAGAGAAGAACATTAGACACTAGAAGTGGTGTGAAACACGCAAATTGTAGTTTAGGGGGCCACTTGTACGATACTGAAAACATTTTCTCCTCATGAAATAAAATTTCTGCTAAACAATTTTTGTCGGAAGGTGAAAATATTTCTGCTTTGCAATCAAATCTAAATAAATTGAACATTTCTGAACGCATCCGAAAACTAAAAAGGGTTTTTGAAACGTGATGAAAGACGCTTTCAAATTTAATAATTAAAAATGGGTCAACTTACGTTTTTTATATCTAAAATTACTTATAACAAAAAAATAAAACGCACAAATTTGTTTTTTCAGAAATTGCGGTCGGAAACTTTGGATTCATAAAGGTGTAGGTAAATTTTAATTATTTTGGGTTAATTTTTAGATTTGAATACAAAGCGCGGTTTTTCTCTTTCTAACGCCGTTTAGATCATATTTCTAACATGATAGTAAGAGAGACGTCGATTTCTATGAGAACTTTACGAGTTGTTCAGAAAACCGAACAAATTAGCCTGAGGGGTTAACAAACAAAACATGAAACTGAATAAGACACAGAAAATAAAAATGTAACGGTCGCAACAGAACTTTTGTCATACCGGGACAACACTCTAACCGCTGAGCTATTGAGAACTGATTCTTTTCCTTCATTCGACCATATCGATCTCATATTTTCAATGTGAACTAATTAAGGATAATATTGGAAATATGAGTTAAAATGATGGAAAATAATCGGAAGCAAATAATCATAGGTCAGAAAACGGTTAGAGTGTTATCTGGGTAAGATAGAGGTCCTGGGTTCAATCCCCGGTTGCTACTGTCAACTTTTTAAAGTTTTCTGTGTCTTTTGTTCTGTTTCATACTTTGATTAGATTTAAAAATATTATCTGATTTTTCAGTCATTAAAAAAATCTTAAATTAAAAATAACTGAAACCGATGAAGCAGATAGTATCCTTACCATTAAAAAAAGTATTAGACAGTAGTTTCATAACTTAATGCCCACACAATATAAGATTTTACGATATGAATTTATAATGATGGAAAATGACTAAAATAACAGAAATACGGTATGTATGTGATGCGGTCCACATGTAAATTTAACTTTCCAGGAAATGCTGCCTTGATGATGTATTATTTCATAAAGTTAAAATAAAATGCAAAAAACATAAATTAGACTATTCCACGTTAGAAACTTAAATAAAAGCAATTTCTGTAAAACAATGTAATATTTACCAGTCAACATAAATTAGTATTAAACATTAAACAAGCTCACAGCGTGAAATAATTCACACGGAGAGGGAATGACGAAACTTTGCCAGCTAAATATTAAAGGGTAATCAAAAGGTTTATAGTTTTATCAAAGCAAACACTGTTAGTCATTATAACTTTTACTCTGCCTAATTAAAATGCAGAGGCTATCATATTTCCACTACTCCCAAGTCAACAGTTGCCGCAAATTTAAAACGAACAGTTTTGTTTAATAACTGCAAGCGAATAATTGCACTGACCCCCAATAAACTACGTTGCTAGTTTGGCGCACAACACTAGAAACCAGGAATACCGATTATTTTGCAGCTAATTGCTCGTGTCCCAGACAGATCAATATTTGTGTTTTCAGCGACCATTCCCACGTTACAACACTTGTATACCCATATATGTATATTAGTATCGTTTTGTTTGGTCAAATACAGTAAAATTTGTTCCTGATACAGAGGGATCATAGAATTTTAAAAGCAATCATTTCCATACGCTAAACGTAGATATATAACATAACAGATTGGCTTTTGTGGTACGAAATACCGTTAAAAATAATTTTGCACAGACTATAGAGTTATCACGCTACTCAGGCAAACTATACAACATTTAACCACGATTCAACAAAGTAAACAATGAAAAGTTGTACACAGTTTCAATTGTGATTTTCTAAAATAAAACGTGGACCGAATTTTATGCGATTGCTGTTTATTGCACTCTTTTTAAACGTTGGAAAAAACAAGATTCCCGCTTGCATATTTCCCAATTTAATTTTGGTTGGTTTTGTGATAGCCGAAAGTATTCATGCATTTTTGTTGCAAAAATCGTTTTTTGAATGGAAAAACTAAAGGAGAAAATTCGTGTGCTGAACGAGCAAAAACTCTAGAATGTTGAATTGTGGCGCCATGAAACACTCCTTTTTCTGTCTGGAATTTCTAGGTCAATATCGCTATGTACTATCTACATATTTCAACGTCATTTCCATTTGAAAATTGTACATTTTTATTTATGTACATTTTTATTTAAAATAAAGGTAGTAACTACGCATCTATACAGCTTTTAATCTATCTATTTATGTACATGAATATGGATTTGATTTTTATACAAAATCTACAGTTTCATACCGATATTGATAAAATTTTGCACTGTCTACTAAGGTGGGTCATTTAAAAAAAAATGATAATTTTAGATTCTGTTAGCAATAAAAGGGTGCCAAATGGGTTCAAACCGACGTGTTTAAAATTTTTTAAATTTCTGATACGATCTTCTTCCTCCGGATTCACTTCAAAGTTTTGAAAATTTTCATTTTTAGAGGTATTTTCTAGTGTGTATAAAAGTTACTACGAATCATTTATACTATATTTTTTGTAATATTCTATGGCAAATATGGTACGTATTTACGAATTCATTTACAAAAAATCCGAGTTTTGATTATTAGTGGCTCGAGGTGAGGGCGGGGGAAGCACCGATTGCACTAAGCGCAGCGACTCTGCGCAACCGACGTCGGAGTTTGGAGTCAGTATCGCTACGGCTCTTTAAGCGGTAGGTCGCGTTGCACAAGTTTTCGCAATGGAACGTACTCGGAATGCGTTAAAAAGTCCCATATTTGGTGAAATTTGCGACGTTAAAGACAATGTTTTACCAACTTATTGTGATGTTATGAAGTTTTTTGAGTGGACCAGGCATCAAATAAAATTAAATCAAGAGACCAAACTAGAACCCAAATTTCAGCAAATAGAGTGAACTGTGACAGCACGAATTGAAGAAATATGGAGAAAGGCTTCTATTCCCATCGTTACACACTCGCGAGTAGCACGCATGTTGGGGTCATATCATTTTAAATGCAAAAACCTTCTTAAGTCACATCCTAAAATACCGGAGAAAAAAATGGAGGAATTCCGTCGCAGAAGTAAAGTGCTGTTTGATATTTCGTCTTGCAAATGCAAAGATTTCAGTAAATGTGACTGTCCTAAAGATAAAAAAATACCTGTAAATGAACAGAGTTTCATTAGTGACCAACGTACTACACGAAAAATGATAATAGGAAATGAGGATACCGCTACAACAAAACGAATGAAAACTGCGTTGAAAAGAAAACTTCTGAAGCAAAAATCCTTGCATACGTCTAAAAAGGAAAGCACAGGTAAGCCAACTACCTCTCTAATCGATATTTCCACGTCTTCTTCATCAAATGAATCCGATTGCAATGATGTTTTCAAACCAAATGTTGTATCTCAAATGCCTCAGAAGCAGGCTGCGGTCACTATTGATTATTCTACACTGTCGAAAACTTGTGATAGATATGGAGTTTCGGATAGAGCAGCGGCAGCCATTGCCTCAGCAGTTCTGTATGACATCAAGTCTAATATTCCAGTTATTGACAAAAGTAAACTTCGCAGAGAACGAAAAAAAAACAAGGGAAAATATTTAGGCACAACACATAGTTTTACAAATACCCGCATTATATTTTGATGGCCGGAAAGATAAAACATTAATTATCAGGGAAAAAGGGGGGAGGCATTACAGAGAACTAATCATTGAAGAGCATATTTCAATGATAAAAGAGCCAGACTCAATATATTTGGGTTATATTGCACCAAACTCTGGCACGTCGAAAGTTATAGAAAGAACAATTGTCGATTATTTTTTAAAGGAAGAAATACCATTTGAACCATTAATGGCTATTGGATGTGACGGAGCGAACGTGAACGTTGGAAAACATGGAGGTATAATACGTTTGCTTGAAAAATGTTTGGATAAACCATTGCAATGGATAATTTGCTTGCTTCACATGAACGAGTTACCATTTCGTCATTTGTTCACACATCTTGATGGCAAGACATCTGGACCTCAAACATATTCAGGGACAATAGGACTAGCTTTAGAAAACTGTGAAAAAAAGCCTATTGTTCATTTTCAGAAAATTGACGGAGAGTTGCCTGAATTATTAACTTACTAAAGACCTAAGTACAGATCAGTTATATTTGTATAAAATCGTATCTGCAGTTACGGTGGGGGAATTACCTGAAGATTTAGGCCACAAATCTCCTGGAAAAATGTCTCATGCCAGATGGCTTACGCGTGCTAACGAATTCTTCGACTTTATGTTGCAACGGAAGCTCCTACAGAGAATATTATTATTTTAGCAACGTACGTTGTTAAAGTTTATGCTCCGACTTGGTTCAGTATTAAAACTCATCCCACCTGTAAAGATGGAGCACGTCACCTATGGCAGCTAATTTCAGCGTCTAGATACTTATCCCCTGAACTAAAAACTATAATTGATCCAGTCATAGAAAGAAACAGTTACTTCGCACACCCCGAAAATTTACTACTTGCAATGTTAACTGACCCTCACAAGCATATCCGGGAATTAGCTACGCGTCGTGTTTTAAAAGCACGCAGTAAGAAACGAAGTAAAACAAGGCTGTTCCAACTTCCAAACATAAACCACGATGCATCATATTACTACGACCTTATTAATTGGCAGCAAAATGTAACCGAACCCCCAATACTGAAGAATATATCGGATGAAGATCTTCAATTATTTGTAGCACATGGGGGAGAAGGTAAATTGCCTCTTCTGCGTCTGCCATGTCATACTCAAGCAGTTGAAAGAGCTGTAAAGACTGTTACTAAAGCCTCGACTACTTTATGTACGAAGTCTGCAAGAGAAGGTATTATTAAGGCAAAGATTGAGTCTCGCAAAATAATGCCGAAATTTGAGAGTAAGAAGGATTTTGCTGGCATTTGAATACACTGTCTTGAGATAATGTTAATTATAATCATATATTTTTTTAATAAATAAGTCAGAATATTCTCTCTAATTTGTGTTTTATTGAAAAAAGTTCATTTTTAATTGTTTATCTAATATTTTTTAGAGATTTAACAAGGGTGGGTTTTTCTCTATTTTGTGAAATTTCAAACTCAATCCGGAGGAAGAAGATGATATCCAAATATTATTAAAAAAATTACGTGATTTTACATCTTCATTTAACACCCTTTTATCACTAACAGACAAACCAAAACAAGTTTTTTTTTTCCCCCATACAATCGTGACCCGCCTTACATCTGATTTCAAAGCAATGGCAACTTCATCTAGTGCTAATATAGAAAACAACAAAGAAAAATTTAAGAAAACTATGTGGCGTCACAGATTTGTGGGGTGGAAAGAAAGAAGGCGGGTGGCTGATTCTTCGGCTGGCTAAGACCTCCATCACGACACAATCAAAATTTTCCGCTTACCGTGGTGGTAATAGGCGATATCCAAATTATTGGCATCTTATTCTGAACCCTTCGTCTTTCCCTTTTAAAATAAAAATAAAATATTAACGCATGGAAAGCAACACAATTCCAAAGATAATGTCTTTAAAAAAAAAAAAAAATACATTTTTTTAATCAATGGAGGAAAACTATTATTCAGGCCTTTTCGATGTTTTGTGAGGACTAAGGGGGTTGTTTTAGTTTCTTTTAAGGGCCTTCGGGGTCGGAAAGCCGCTATCCGGTAGAGTGTAGAGGCGATGCTGGGTCTGGGTCTAGGTCTGGGTAGCACGAGAGCGGTATCGATTCGCTTCTCGCATCCAGCCTCCAGTCTCCAGTCTCCAGCCTCACGCCGAGTAGCGTAATGTGTCCCTCTAGGCTCTAGGCGGCCAGTAGCCTGTACTCCGCTCTCTGCTCACCTTACCCCGAGCCTCGGCATTGCGTAAGATATTGCGCTAACTCTGAGAAAGCAAATGGGATTAAACTATCTTTTTAACCCCCCGAGATTAAACTACGACTATGTTTTATGACAGGATTACAGACTTGAATATGTTATTCGGTAGATATCCGCATTAAAGAATGTTGTAAGATGCGAAAAAACCGAAAATCCCGCGAAAACTTAAGGATCACGAAAAATAGTTACCTATTAAACAATTACATATTTCAGAAAAATGCAGGATTTCACTTCCCAATTCGCTGCCATAAACTGAAATGTTATAATTTCATATTACTTTAATTGGCCTGTCTTCTTTGGGGATGCTGTTTAGGGGGGTCTTTGTGTGGAAAGAAAGAAGACCGGATTTGAGAAAGTGGAATCTGGGTTTTGAAGAGACCAATGTCGTAGGAGGGAGGAAACACAGAGGCCGGCAACAGGCAAGTTGTTAAACTCAAGAACGAGTCGTAGAAACGACGTATTCACTGTGCACGAATATTGGGCACGCGTTCGGCATATTTTCCGACTATGCACCAGTGCCCGGGGAATCAATAACGTAATTCCCCGGAGCATCTTCCATAGAAATATGGATAGAGCAAGGACAGCATTCCATGCTCTCAAGATAGCAATCGTTTGTTAAGATAGGAGAATCTATCATACGGACCGCCCGATTTTGTTCAGGCATTTTGGGACTCCAGACCAAGGGTGACTGTCACTGGCGCACTGGCGTAACATTTCTTGATAATGAACCTCAAAACTTCTAGAAATAGAAGTTTGATTCATGCGTTCTCACAGACACCAAATTATTAATTCTTTGTAATGTAAAATTACTTTTTGGCACCATTTAAAAAATATATAATAAACACTTTGTTTTAACCGCTATTTAAGAGATGTTTAATTGTTTTTTTCTTTTTTTAACAATAGTGGCCTCCTAATTTAGTAACCCCTCTCTGATCCTTTCCGAAAAATTATTTTAGTTTTGTTTGTGACTATACTTGTGTGTCATTTTAATGTTAAATAAAGTTATTAATTTATTTAATAACATCTCCATGATCATTTATGTCCCATGGTTATATATACATATTACTAATTGAACCGGCCACGCGTTGCTGTGGCTCAGTAGTTATAGTACGTTGGATCAATGTTATAGATACTAAACTTCCTAAACACAACGCCATCTAACGGGTGGTTACCCAACCTAGATAACCAAGTGTTGTGTCAATAAATTAACTCACACCGCCATCTGTTAGAAACTTATGGAAATTACAAATAATTACAAAGTATTACAAATAATACCACCACAACACGGGCATGCGCCTAAAGCATGGTAGTAGAAAAATTCTCAATGATGTAACAAAAAATTCTAAGAATAAAGAAAACTGTAATAAATATTTAATGAAAATTTAATTCGCAAAAATAAATATTTAGGTCAATAATTAATTTCGGAGTTTATCTCGAACAAATATCGTGACGTGAAATTTTTACATATATAAAGATTATAGATGGCACAGTTATTATTGTAAATAGGTATTTATTAAATCTCACTTAAAATTAGGAAAAATACAATATTTACACTTGGCGAGATTTAGAAAGAAGCCTAGTGGCATCATGTGGCCCTTAACAGATTATTTTTCTTCCGTTTCTCGAGTCTTTACTCTCGGGAACTGAAGCCTTCTAGAAACGTCGACAAAATGTCTTGAAAAATACCTGTTTTCTTTTCTCTACACCGTCTACACAAGCACAGCTCGGGTCAAGAAAGAAATAATAAAAATAAAGAGCAAATAATGCGGCTACAGCAGAAAGGTGTATTCATTTGTTTACAGTGGATTCCTTCTCATGTAGGAGAATACATGGGAATGAAGATGCGGATTTATCGGCAAATGAAACATGTACGACTGGACGCCAGATGCCGAAGATTACTGACAAAAATTTGATATGTAATATTATGTGGAATAATCAATTTGAGACGTTTGTTTGTCGATAAGGGATTTGTTTGTTTGTCTGTCAATAAGGGACTATGGTACAGAAAGCTCCAAAAATAACCGTTGGCCAATGGGACATCATGGCTCAATGGGGCTAATCCGAAAGGCTCTGCAACCGGGCCCGAAAATAAAAAGATGGAGAGATACGAAATTACGAATGTTAGAGGAGAGCGCTAACATTTACAGCGACAAAATCGATGCGAAAATTGCGAAAATGTTTAATAAAACACGACTCGTTTAAAATAGAGCAGGGCAAATCTCGCGGGCATTATCTTAAACAGCATTTAAAGAAACACTGTGAATTTTTTCATACATATAACTTGTAAAATAACTGAAACAAACGTGTTAATAATAATTTTTGGAGCATGCTTTGCGATTTTTTTCTATCGAGGGAATTTTATCTAGATATTATCTTCAAGAATAACATATATTTTTTTAAGAGCTTTAAAACTTACGTGTTTAAGGGAAATATGTAATAAATCGGTACAAATCCGGGTTGCGGGCCCTTAAGATCCGGCCATGCACTAATGGGATTTGATAGGCCTCTCTGATTCTCCAATGAGCTCGACATGTGAACAAATTGAAGAAGTCGGACATTCATTGTCGAAGTGCATTAAGTATGAACAATAAAAAGTGATAATATCGATGACCTCGAACCCATCGGCAGTTCAGAATTTAATAAACTCAACTGAGTTCCATGCCCCATCAAGAACCATAAAATTTGTTAGATTGTAAATTGGAATATATATGAAATGAACTACTCAAAAGATTAAGTACCTTTTAAAGAACATTAGACGATAATATATTAAATTATGGTATGTTAATATTATAATTTAAAAACAGATGAGGCAAACACGACAACATTATGTGAGTCTCGATAATATACATGACAAGTAAAATATATATCTTATTTCAACTGATAGGTACACAATTCACGTTATTTTTATAGAAAAAATATTATTTAACAATTGAAACTTCATTTAGTTAATAGTGTTTCGAAAGGTAGGTTTAAAACCAGATTTAATTTATGTACCTGTATAAACTTTAAAGGGGAGTATTTTTGATTTTCCTTAAATCTGTTACAGTATGGGAGTGTAATACTAAACTTTCACTTTAATTAAATTCCCAGGTTTCATTTAAAATTCGATTAGAAGTAATTTATTGTCCCCTAGTAACTTTATATTGCATTTCTTCTCCTTTTATTGGCACTATCCGGCAGGTAAAATAACATTAAAATACGATAAAACTAATCGACACTTAAAGCAACCATTATCCTTCGATTAGTGCAAAATAGTGTAATTTTATTGGCGTTGGGAGAAATGCCGATGTATATGTACACATATTTGAATTCAATGATATTACAAAGAAATCATTGTTTAAAAAACAGACAGTGCGATAATTTTTTATATAATAATTAATAACTTAGTGTAATCATGGGTAAAATTTTTCTTTGCATTATCAAAATACAGCAAAAACAGCTTTATATTCTCCAGGTAAAATTTTGATTTTAACTACATGTACAGACTGAAGCAAATATCAAATTTTCTTTGAAACAAAAATTATTTAAATGTTCAATAACACCTACCTATTACCTACTTATAAATTGTTAACAAAAGTTCTTCCCAATATAATTCATATAAAATTTATAACTAGCTTTTGCCCCCGGCTTCGCTCGCATAGTATTAGGGGGTTTCCCACTCCGCCTCCTCCAACTTCCCTATCCTCACTCCACCCCGCCCCCGCCCCCCGCCCCTCTATATTTGAATTATTATTATCAAAATAATCTCCATAGTAACCAAAATACCAAACCAAATAACATTTACTTAGCAACGCTTTGCTTTTCGTTCGGAAAATAAACGTATAATAAATAATTTCATAACGCCAGAGCTTATTCATAATGCCATAGCTTATTCATAAAACCAGAGCTTACCAATATATACAGCCCATATTACTTGCAAATAATGTAGCTTTCTATTAGTGAAAGAATTTCTAAAGTCCATTCAGTATTTATTGCGTGAAAGAGTAACAAACATCCATATATCCATACATCTACACAAACTTTCATCTTTATAATATTAATAGGATTCAAATAACTACCCAGCAGGGGTTTTCGTATATTTTAATTTGTTACAGTAGCAGTCGGGACTACAAATAATTTCAACTTTGCTATGTCGCCAAGAATTTTTTTAAATAGATTTATGATATCTGATGTGATTTGTTAAATCATTTTTAATGACGTATGTTTCGAGAAAAAGACTTTAAATCAAGCAACGGATTTTAAAAATGTTTATTGCTACTACAATTTCGATTAAAAATTTTGTATATTATGTTTTCTTTGTCCGAATGTTTCAAAATATTGATCCATTATGTATCTCCGTCCATCTTCGCTGATTAAATTGTTCGTACAATGCCGTTCCGTCCATTGTGATAGGACTAAACCAAAGCCGTAATGGTCTACTGAGGGAAGACCTCTGAATGGCAAAGGTATTCAATAGAAATACGTCACGCAGACATTTTTGGCCCATGAAGGGATGGGAAAATTGCAATCATTTGTAAACATCGATGTTCAGACTTTTAGTTCCTAAAATCGATGTGCGATGTGATGTTTATGGAAACATCTCATAAATTATGTTTATCAACAACTAAGTTGATACATTTTATACATTTTATTAATCCAAGAGCACTCCCATGGCTGTTATTGAATATTGTAGTATTTTTAAATGCCAGTTGCACATCTTAGATTAATGGTAGAGAATGTAAAACCAGTCTGTTTGAAGAGTGAAGCGCAAAGTTATGTTATTCTGTTCTACGGATTGTAAATAAAATAATGTTTATTCTGTCGTACGGATTGTAAATAAATTCTCTGTGGCATTTAGTAGAGTCCACCTGAAAATGGTGGTTGGGGTAAACAAAGTTTCGAAGGCAAGCTTTCCGCAACTGGAAAAACTATAAATCTTCTGCCGTACTGTCGCAAATTTCGTGTGATTCATGCAGAGCGAGGACGATAAAATATATAGTTTATTGCACAACAGTAAAGAGCCGGTGATCTGTCTCGAAGTCTTGGGAGGTTGCCATTGAAACTTCAATCTTTGTAACGCGCGATGCAGCAAAACTTCTAATATCTGCTCCACACTCTCGGCGAGACGAGGCATAGCGAGACTTGGGGCGAGGCCCGATATACTCGTATAAACGCTAAAGGAGACAACCGTACCCAAAATACAATATTACAGCGGTCAAATATTTGGACAATTTGAGGTTTCGTGGCAATTTACAAAAAAGTATTTTCCAAATCCAAAACAGAAGCATGATTCTCTCTATCTTTTGTGTTATCTTATGCGTTAAGTCAGCTTTACGAGACAAGACAAAAAGGCTAAATCCGTCGAATATCGGATGGCATCCATTGTGCGTTATGGGATGTCAAATTTCTGTGATTTTCTTTTCTTCTGTTTTTTTTTGGCTTTTTCGTTTTTGGTTTTTGGCTTTTTTGTATTTTTTTGGCTCATTTTCTGGCTTTCAATGGCTTGTCTATGCCTGATGTGCGTTGATTGGATTACTTACCTTCTTAAAAACTGGAATTTCTATTTATTAGTTATTAAAAGTACTTACACATAAGCCTAAAGGCGTTCATAAATGAATATACGTTTGTCGTATTATTTTGATGTCTGAATTGATTCGATTCGCAAATTTTCTCGCAGCTAACATCTCATAACAAGGATTACGCGGCGATCATTTCTTGCATTAGCGTAACTAATTTTAAGAGTTTGTGTCTTAACACAGGCACAGTATTTAGCTCGTTAGCGCTATATGGAATACCGCAGTTAAGAAAACTGTCAAAATGTGTCGTGTACGGCCGATTTAACATGCTGTCGCAAGAGATACAGAATCACCCTTCTGAAAGGCAAATATTAATTGTGTTACCTATTCGATTTATGAGCAATTTTACAGTTCTTAAATTTTCTACGATCATTGATTGCAGAAATCGAAACACGATGTTTTAGAAAGAAATGCACCCCTAAATATTCTTTTGTTTGGTGCACGACTCGCAGTACCTACACGTACATAAACATACACAAGGCACTGGTAGTTAATCTCTTTGAGGGAATTATATACTATTATCATAATGGAATAATTCCCAGCGTCCATACTCCATACAGGAGAGAGGACGTGTCAAAATACCGCCTTTGTGGGAGCTAAATATTTCAGGATAAATATTAACACAAAAGGCAGCGCAGTAAAGCCCGCCAAGCAATTTTCTTTGTTTTCTGCTTTCATAATTTAAATGCAAAAATCAATGACACAACTCTTATTCACTGAAAGGTATTTAAAAAAAAAAAGATTTTGAAATGACACACAAACTGTTTTGCTGTAATAATTATGGTTTTGGAGCAATTACTCCATAATCAAGAAAAAAAATAATACCTTAAAATGTAGAAAAACGTACATCGAACTTGAAATTATATTACAAAAACATGAAAATTGTTTTTAAAACCAAGTAATGTGACAGAATGACGGTTATTAAAATGTGGTTCCCCAAGTGATTAACTACGTTTGGCGACTTATCAGGGGTGCCCGGGTTCATGGGGTGAGGTTTGTCTAGGTCTAGGTGTGTCCACCACCTACTGCGTAGCGGACGACACTGGTTGAGGGAGACCTTTCGACCTCTCTCGACCAATCGCCTCACACCGCAGTGGGAGGGATGGACTCATAAGTCTGTCAGGAAGTCATCACATTGACCCCCAGATTCCTACCCATCGCTCATACTTTTTCCTTCGCAGAACTTTCTCTTTTTCCATTCACTAAAAAGACCCTCCACAAAAGATCATCCCCAAAGATGAGAGAGGTCCTTAGGATTTTTTTCCTTAGGGATTTCTGTGTAGAGCTAAAGTAAATACATATATATTCACGACACCTACACCTATTAAATAAGTTTTCTCGGTGCAGACATCAAATTGGTTAATTAATTGTGAGGAGAAATAATATAAACGATTCATAATATAAGGTTTCGTTAGTAATTAGTTCATGTTAATTAATTACTGAAGTTTATTTCAAGAATTCCAAGAGTTTTATTATTTAACCTCTATAATAGCAAGGAGAAGGCATTTTAATTGTAATTTATCGATAAATACTGTTTAGTTTAATAATATTATTTACTAATTAATGAAAACAATTTTAACGACTCTCTAACGAAAACTATGAGACAGAAAAGATAGAAACTACGGCAAGGAAGGGGTCCTGGGTTCAATTCCTAGTAGATGCGACTGAATCGTTTTCTGTTTCACATTTTTCGGTTGAGTGTCGTTAATATTGTCTTCAATGATTAAATATTATAAATTGAGGATTTACTTTTTAAGTTATTCCAAAAATATAAATATATTATTTCCGTTTAAAACATACACATTAAAATTCAATTTTTTATCAATGGAAAAAAAACGCAAAAAATTATTTATTTCTAACAAATTTAAAATAATAATACCATTTCAAAAAACCTTTGTAGTTATAAAATGAATTTTGCTAAGTTTATCCGAAAAGCTAGGTATTTCCCGACGACCTTTTTCTCCTTTCCTTATTAACCTCAAAATATTACCCAATTTGGGGAAAATGGAGATGTTCTTAAACGGTCTAATTAGATCGCTTTTCAGAACAACTCTTATAGGTCTCATGAAAATCGTTGTATTTCCCTTACTATCTTAGTGAAAAATATGATCTAAACGCTATTGGAAAGAGTAAATACCCCGCGTTCTCAAAAGAATTAAAATATACACCATTTGGAAACCAATGTTTCCGACCGCATTTAAAAAAAAATTATGAAACTTTGTAAACATTTACAAATATATTTTTATTTGGAAAGACAAAAAGTGAGGAGATGATAACGTTTATAAATAATAATACATGTGTGTTTTTATTTTTTTCATTACCTGTAATTTTAGTTAGAAAAAACGTTAGGTGTGCCATTTTTAAAACATCGTAAAGTTTGCCTTCAAAATCTTTATATTAGGTCCTTACATTGAAATTGGCGTTTTGCCGTACTGGCAACTTTGATCTCAAATATCTTCTCTTTGGTTAGGAATTCCAAATTCAAATTTATACAACTATTTACTCACGTATGTATTCGTGTTTCGAAAATTATAATTCATTTGTTTTTTCCTTAATTGTTTTTTTTTCTTTGTGTCACTTAGTTTACAAAATTGAAAACTTGAAATATCGCGTTATTTACGAGTACGAGTCCCACCGTGGCACCAGTGCTGCAGAAACGGCTCGAAGGATTAATGATGTGTATGGCGACGGTGCCGCAAAAGAAAACACAGTGCGTTTTTGGTTACAACGTTTTCGTTCTGGAAATTTCGACCTGCAGAACAAGTCCCGTGGACGGCCGGAGACCAAAGTTGATAATGAAGAATTGAAGGCTATTGTGGAAGCGGATCCATCGCAAACTACGTCCGAGTTAGCTGCAGGCTGCGGTGTTAGTGATAAAACTGTTTTAATCCACTTGAAGCAAATTGGGAAGGTGAAAAAGCTTGAAAGGTGGGTACCTCATGAATTGAGTGAAGCAAATCAACAAACGCGCGTTGACTGCTAGACCACACACTGCACAACAGACGGCTACGAAATTAGAGGAGCTTCAATTGGAATGTCTAAGACATCCACCGTACTCTCCGGTCCTTGCCCCAACAGATTACCATTTTTTTAGAAATTTGGATAACTTCTTGCAAGGGAAAAGATTCAACTCCGATGGGCCAGTCCAAACCGTCTTCAAAGATTTTATTGATTCCCGCCGAATGGTTTTTTTTAGTAAAGGGATCGATGAACTACCTATGAGATGGCAAAAGTGCATAGATAGCAATGGTATATACTTTGATTAAATAAATATATTACATTAAAAAAAAAACGATTTTATGCTCCTCCCATACAAAACGCCAATTTCATATTATGTAAGGACCAATATTTGAAAAAATTAGACTATTATTTCTAATTACCTACAGTGTAAAGAAACAATAAATAAATAAATAAATAAATAAATAAAATTATGAAATTTGACCGATTTGAGCATATTTCATCACCTTTCAAAAACAGTTTTTAGTGTTTGGATACTTTCACTAATATTCAACTTATTTGCATTATACTGACAGAATTTGGTCGCTGCCTGAGCGGTTAAAATTAGACTATTATTTCTAATTACCTACTGTGTAAAGAAACAATAAATAAATAAATAAATAAATAAAATTATGAAATTTGACCGATTTGAGCATATTTCATCACCTTTCAAAAACAGTTTTTAGTGTTTGGATACTTTCACTAATATTCAACTTATTTGCATTATACTGACAGAATTTGGTCGCTGCCTGAGCGGTTAAACCAAAAACAAAAAGGTTATTTTGGGGCTTTCATGGACTTTTTTTTTAGTGTGGAAGGTAAAAAAAAATTGCTGTGTGGAGGGTAAAAATCATCAAGCACCACTGTATTCAATGGAATCACGTGGATTTAAGATTAATCGGTGCGAAACAAAGCACTTATTTATTATGATTGAATGCCGCGTGTAGATTGATTATTATTAATCATCACGCATTCAACGATGATCCTATTAATTGTAAACAACTATTCTATAATTACGGGGTTAATTATTTTCTTACTGATAAATGACAATAAAAATGTACATTCTTTTATGCTATACCCGGTAATAACCAGCTTATAACAAGAACGAGTAAATAAGCATTTGCGGAAAGACGCGTGTATTATTTCTTAAGAAAAACCCAACATCAATGTATCGAATGTACTAATTTTCCTGTATCCAAATTTAAAAAGGGGAAACTGAAACGTTTCACCGGAGCGGGTTGTTAACTTTTAAATCTGTATACTGTGGTCACGCGATTTTCTGTTACCTGATTTCTACGGATCTTGCTGATGACAGAAAGCTTTATTTTATTGGGTCACGTTGTTTTCAGTGACCTACCTGATTTCTGCGGCACCTTGATTTCTGTGTTCATCCTGTTGTCTTTGGTCAAATTGTTTTCCGCACGCTCTTCTGTGACCAACCTGATTTCTGCGGCACCTTGGTTTCCGTGGTCACCCTGTTTTATTTGGTCACGTTGTTTTCTGTGACCTTCCTGATTTCTGTGACACCTTGATTTATGTGTTCATCTTGTTTTCTTTGGTCAACCTGATTTCTACGGCACCTTGATTTCTGTGTTCATCCTGTTTTCTTTGGTCACATTGTTTTCCACAAGCTTTTCTGTGACTAACGTGATTTCTGCGGCACCTTGGTTTCCGTGGTTACCCTGTTTTATTTGGTTACGTTGTTTTCTGTGACCTACCTGATTCTGCGGCACCTTGATTTGTGTGTTCATCTTGTTTTCTTTTGTCAACCTGATTTCTACGGTACCTTGATTTCCGTGTTCATCCTGTTTTATTTGGTCACATTGTTTTCCACACGCTTTTCGGTGACCAACCTGATTTCTGCGGCACCTTAGTTTCCGTGGTCACCCTGTTTTATTTGGTCACCTTGTTTTCCTCCCGATTTTCAGTGAGCATCGTTATTTCTGTGGCATTTTATTTTCGTGATCACTTTGTTTTCTGTGCCACCCTGTTTTCTGAGGCATCTTGTTTTCTGAGGGGTCACCATGTTTTCTGCGACCACCACGTTTCCTACAGCCAACCACTTGTCCGTACCGTCCTGTTTTCCAGGCCACTCAATTTCTTGTGGCCATTCTGTTAACCGTGGTCAACCTGTATTCCAATGACCGCATTATTATGTGAACTGTACTACGATATTTTCCCTTACAGACAGTTTTATTTGCAGATGCAAAGCAAATACAAATAATGCATGGCTCTTCAGTAATTGACGCAATGACATTAAATAAGGATAACGTTCAAGGTCTCTTGCGTCGCTTTATAAATATTATTGTTATTTTAAGATCAATATATGAAAGTGTTTTGAGAACTGCAAATATAGTGACGGCTTCATGCAAAAAGTTACATATTTTGTATGCATTCAAACTAGAATATTTTGTTACGGACAAAAATTCTTCAAATAATAATCTGGACAAAAAATACAAACCTCTGAATACAAAAATACAAAATCTGACAGGATTATAATCGGTAAACAATGAACCCAAAATCAATGGTCATCCAGTCCATCACGTCCCGGTAGCTGGCCATATCGTTTTCAAACATGTACATACGCAGAAAAAGATTTCCACGCGAAAACAATATTGATTCGAAGCTTAAACTCCCGTGGGTAAAACTGGGAACAGAAAGCTCGTAATATTTATTTAAGCCAACCATTTTGAACGGTAAAAAAAATAAACCCGCAAATACAACCAACGAAAAGATATTTCGCGAATTTAGTTTTGGTGATTGGTTTCGTCTGGTTTATATCAATTTTCTACCCCTCCATAACATCCCTATTATCAACATTTCCCTCGACCAAAATAATACTGCCTTTAACGGTCGTTTTCCCCGACAAATAAGACGGTCCCTTTGACTACAGATCGCCGTTATCAGGCTCATGCTTTACGAAATGCTAAACTCCTAAATAAATAACCATTGGATAGGAAAGTAAATACAATCATCGTGTTAAAATCACACTGTTGAAATCGTCCTGTTAAAATAATACCGGCAACTTGCTGTAATTGCGGCCTGTATGTTCAAGGTGGCCTTTTAATGGGATACCAGGCAACATTATAATTTATTGGATAACAAATATTTCTAACGTAGGTCACCCCGAGGTCTCCAGCAGGACGCTCTCGGAACATCACCTGCACCGCAGTGAGAGGGATGGATTCATACATTCGTCACTCCTTACACACTGACCCCCAGATTCCTACCCATTCCACATCCCTTTTTCCTTCCTACAACTTCCTTTTCTTCCTTATCCAAAATGACCCTCCACACAGCATCCACAAAGACGAAATTTTCTTCAGGGGCTCATGTGTGGAGCTAATGTAAAAAAAGTATCTCAATTACGAATCCAGATGTCGCGGCTTCAAATCGCAACGTGCGCAAGTAATTTTTTTTAATAAATTGTTTCACACTTTATTCAAAATAATAAATAGTATATTGGGACGTTCCAGAGTGGTAGATAGTTTCAGTATGATTGATTGATTGATGATTGGTGACCATATTTTAATAGCCAGGTACTTCCCCACATTCCTCTTCCAGTTTTCCCATCTCCTTCCCTTCCTCACTAATTTCAGCATCACAACATACACCGATTGGCGATGATATAGTATTACTGGCTCAAGGCGGTAGGTAGCAGTTGGAACTCTTACGAGTTATTTTTTAAAAACATTTATCAGAATAAAATTTACTCTCACTACAGAATCGATACGATATGGTCAGATTTAAAGGGTCTCACATTTAAAAAAAAAATCAGGTTGTATTGGTAGGTATATGTTGTAAAATGAACTGACATAAATATTACATAGGAGTAAAATGTAAAGTGAAATAAATTGATATGACCTTTTAATAGTATTTCTGTCAACGTCTAAGACGGGTTGAAACCTAGTTGTTTAAATAAAACAATGGATTGTTAGGTCATAGATAATATTTTCTTGTGAAAAACATTACTGAGTAAAGATTTCAAAGAAAAATATTAACATTTAATGTTTACATAGAAATTTAGTTCCTGGTAAGCAAAATACACGTGTTTTTTCTCGACATAATGTTTTTCACGGAATAGAAGAATGCTTGTGTTGTGTAATTATTTCATCAGAATGTAGGTGCTAATTACACGTGATTTAATTAATTCAGAGTACCTGCATAAAAAGATTATTCTATTTTTAAATTGCATATCTCTAGTCTATAAAGAGTGTAGTAATAAAGGTTTATCAGACCAAAAAATGTAATGTTTTCAAATTACCAAATACTTTATCTACATTAAATATAACAATGTATAGCTATTTTAAAGTGTGCGAATGAGTAAAATAATATTTACTTAGGCCCAGGGCATATTCTGTCAGAATGTCAAAATATTTCCGCTTTGCAATAAAATCCAAATAAACGAAATTTTTCCGAACATTTTTTTAAAAGGTGATAAAATTAGCTTTCAAAATTTAATGTGAATGTAAAAAGTTAAACGAAATGGCAATTTTATTTTATGCGTTTTTTAAACTAAAATTACTGATAATAAAAAAAACACATTTTATTAGACAAATGTATTATAAACGCTATCGTCCACCTCACATTTTTGTAGTTTCTACGAGACTTGTATGAGTTATTCCCAACTGCTATTCCCACCAATTAACCTTAGGGGTTAAAAAAATTATGATTTTTTTATAAATTTCTAAATCGGTGATTTTTCAAACATAAATTTGTAATAAGTACAACACCGCTAAAGGTACTAATACCTCAGTGGGTATCACATGGACATAGTAATTTGGATATTTAATATATGCGAAAACTCAATCGAGAACTTTGCATTAACATAAGTATCACATGTATTGTTTTTTGGAAGTCTAGGAAAGTCTATATAAAATAAAGTCTAAGAAATAAAATACGCGGAATAAAATTTAGTGTTATCTGTTTATTTGTTTTCTTCTGAATTTCCTGAATTTTTTTTCGAATTCAACCTCTCTTCAATTCGTTCGACCTTCTTTCGGATCATACATGAATTTAATATTTAACAATTCTGCGAAAGAGAGACTAAGTCTGACTCATCACATGGAAGCAAGAAATCTTCTCATTTAATAAGAATTGAGTATTTATCATACCAAGGCTTTAGTTGGGAGAAGAAAACTGTTATTTATTTCGCGTTCTTACCGTTTATTTCAACTAGTGACCTCGGGGGAACACGAAATTGATGGTACGGAAACCCATTTTCAGCGGCAAGTTAACGTTTGCCCGTTTAGTGTAACGCGGCAATTTGTTCAGTTCGAAGGAAACATAATCATGTAGGTGTTGGATAACTAACGCAATTTTCTTCTCGCCAGAATAACACCTTGTAAGATTGACATACGTTTGCTTTGAAAGATTTTAGGCACCTATTGACTAAGTTTATTTATTTATCAATACTTTGTTACGATTATTTATGTATGCTCAGGATACAAATAAATATTTTACCCTCCTAAATGACTTTCTGTTAATATGACCACATGTTTTTCTTTACCTTCAATCCGGTCTAATGAAATTGATTTTCGTACTATTGATTAATTATATATTTGTATTCTAATAAATAAATGAAACAATATTTCTTTGTTAGAAACACTATATTTTTTTTCTTCCAATTTTGCGAATTTACTTTGTGGCACCATTTTATTAATGCAATAATTAAAAACACTTTGTTTTTACCACAATTCACTTTATTAAAAAGTCGACATTCATTCTCTTCATCAGGACGTATAATGTACCCCATGTACATTATAAGAGAACATCGTTCTTGAAACATGTCGACTTTTTAATAAAGTGAATTGTGGTAAAAACAAAGTGTTTTTAATTATTGCATTACTATATTTTTTTTATTTACGCTGACCGGTTTCAGAACAACCGTTCCTTCCTCATGGCAAAAATACAATAACTTGATATTACAAAACAGATTGCGAAAAAAATATGTTACTAAATATTGTGATGGGGTGGGCACGTGACGGGGGATTAGTGAAGAGTAACAGGGGAAGATAGAACGGAAAGTGAAAGGGAACATGTCTAAAATAGGACTGTAAGATAATACTTTTTTATTTATTGATAATGGACTCATTATTATTAAGGGATATTTTTGTAAGGCTTTTAAGTTGTCTAGGCGATGAAGAATATTTATCCCTGTATTTTTTTCAAAACTATGATTATTTGCAATGAAATTATTATTATTAAGACACCTTAAATGTTATTTGATTCTAATGTCGAAATAACGAGTTATTTTCGCGATTTAAAATGAGGAACAATCATTACATTTTAGATTAAACATAGCGGAATTAGTCGATTTATGATTTTTACCTTCAGCGTTCCTCAAAAAATACCGATTTTAGGTATTTCTTGTATAAAAGCTGGTTCAATATTAGATATTCTATATTTTTGAATGTAGCTATTACGTTGTGGTTATCTATTATAGAAAAATGAAACAATACAACTTTGTATAAACCACTTATATAATGTGCAAATCCGACCGGTTTCGGAACAAACGTTCCTTCGTCAGGGAAAGCTTATACTAATTTGACAGTTTCGAACAATGTTTTATTATGGTAGGGGTGGAGCCGTTGTTAGTTAATAATGTAGATTGGGTGGGTAGGTATTAGTGTAGAGTGGGTGGGTAGGGGAACAAATCCATGATTGGGCTAGTAACTAATACCTACCCACCCAATCTACATTATTAACTAACAACGGCTCCACCCATACCATAATAAAACATTGTTCTAAACTGTCAAATTAGTATAAGCTTTCCCTGACGAAGGAACTTTTGTTCCGAAACCGGTCGGATTTGCACATTATATAAGTGGTTTATACAAAGTTGTATTGTTTCATTTTTCTTAGATATTCTAATTAATATTATGTATTTTACCAAAGCTCTTGCGTTAAGTAAGCAATTAGTTCTGGTTTCATCTTCAAAATCCTCAAAGCCTCGGTTTACAAGTAAGAGCTTGGTAGGTATTTGAATTTTCAAGTGCCTAATCAACCGAAAGTTTTACAAATTAATTACGTAAAGTAGGTAGAAATTATGAATGAATGGGATAAAACAAAAAGGATAACGGTATTATCAGAGATAAAATTCATAAATAATTGAATAATAATATTACTGCAAAAGAAAACAAAACAGAGTGTGCAATTCACACGCGGTAGAAATGAAACCTTCAGAAAATTATAGTAGATAAGAATGGGGAGAATACGAAGTAAACACAAAGAGGAGACCGATAGGCTACGAACATCTTTTCCTATACATTTGATCTTATTAGTATTTGTGTTTTCTTCTTCGGAGTCGCTTTCTTTTGTGTTTTCTTTTGCGTGTTCATTTTGGAGTGGTTTGAAGATTGGATTTTACAAAAATAAAAAGGTTTATTTTTCAAGGGAAAACTTCTTTAGAACCGTTGTGATTTGAAACTCGATGAAACGAAAAATAGCGACACTAAGAAGAGCCCAACACACATATCTATAGGATTTAGCCTGTGACAGAATGAGATAGTATCTATAATCGGTCTCCTCTTTGTGCGGTACTTCCTAGCCTCCCCACTTTTGCCTACTTTAGTTTTCTGAAGGTTTCACTTCTACCGCGTGTGATTTCCACACTCTTGTTTTTTTTGGATTTCGTAGGATTCGATCCTTGGTCCGCTGAATGTCTGGCCGTTTTATACTACTATACCAAAGGAGACTTGCGTGGGATTGTGGATTTATCGTAATATATTGGAACCGAATACCCTTGTTTGTCTCTTTTTAGTGTCGCTCGTTTCTGTTTCATTGAGTTTCAAATCACAACGGTGTTTTCACTTTAAAAAAACTTGCAGTGTTCTATTAGGTGTGCCCTTTTTGCCGATGGTTCATTGTTAGTATGCTGAATGGTTGACATCTAATCATATTCACCCAACCAACAGCGAGTGGCAGCAAAAGCATTGTTCCGAATCGGTTATCGATTGACCGAGACAAATCATAGCTTCCGACGTCTACCTAACGACATTGTCAATTCTGACCTTTCACGGCTGTAAGGAGCGTTGAATAAGGAGGCTCAGATTATTTCATTAGAAGGTGTCCGCCGAAAAGTAGTGGGCTTATCGGTGTCCAAACAAGACGAATCACTTAAACTTGACAGACAAATCTTATTTGTACTCGCTGTTCGCAAGGCCGCGGCACTAAACAGGTTATATCGTGGATAAGCTGCTAATTTTTGCGTTACGCGTTGATTTGGAATGTGACTAACGAGGCACGATGAGTTGGTTCTTTTGATTTTTGCTTTGTCATTTTTAGTGAAAAGATCACACCAACTGAAAATGAGGGGATAAATAAATAGAAAAAGGGAGAAGACATAAGTGGGTACTATCTAAAAAAGCGTATTTTTTTGCTTCATCAAAAAAGTTGGTACAATATGTACGAGGGCTGTCCGTAAAATAAGGTCTCCAAGGTGCTGCGGTCGCGAGGAATGGTGAAAATTATATTTTATCTATATTAGTTGACCTTCAAAAAGCCTTTGATACAGTTAGTCATGACATACTTCTCAAGAAACTCGAGAAAATTGGTGTAGTTGGTCCTGCTCTCAATCTACTCAAATCATATCTTAGCAATAGGAAGCATTTCGTTAGCATTAACAATCAAAATGGCAACTACGTTCCAATAAACTATGGAGTTCCGCAGGGGTCCATACTAGGTCCACTACTGTTCCAAATTTACATCAATGATATTTCGAAATTAATTTTAAATGGTGAAATCTTTTTATATGCAGATGACACAGCAATTTTCTTCTGGGGTAAAGATTTAGATATCTTACTAGAAAATGCACAAACAGATCTAAAAAAAATCAACAGTTGGCTCCAATCAAATGTTTTAACAATGAATGTTAAAAAAACAGGATACATGGATCTTAAGCTCAACCCGTAAAATAATTCCTCCTCATGTACCCTTAAAAATTGAAAACAACGACCTGCAAATCCTGATCCAGGAAAAATATCTTGGGCTGTGCATTGATCAGCATTTGACATTTAAACAACACATACAAGGTATTAAAGATAAAATCATCCCCTTAATTAGCGTATTTAGCCGGCTATCATATCTGTTGCCAAATAAATTAAAAATAGGTTTATATTATAGTCTCGTACACTCACATTTAAATTATTTGATTGAAATCTGGGGAAACGCATGTGAAACATACGTAAATGAATTACAGGTTATACAAAACAAGGTACTCAAAAAACTATTTAATTACAAGCCCAGAACATCCACAAAAAAATATATATGGAAACAAAACTATTAACATTAAGAAAACTATATGAATACAATACATACAAAATAAACTCGTACACACAAACACAGAATTCATTAAAACGTCCCAAGTACATAAACATTTTACACGACAACGCGATAACATACATTTAAACACCATCCACACTAACTATGGTAAACAATCCATTGGTTACGAGGGGGGCAACTTATATAATTGCCTCCCAAATGACATTAAAAACGAAAAGAAGCTGGGTAAATTTAAAAAAATATATATTTATATTTATTCTTGATAAACAAAATAATGAAATAGATTAGCGCTGTATTGAAATATTTATTTTATCTTAATGTGTATAATTATTTCTAATTAAATGAGTGAAAATGTAATTTTCTTGTAACTGGAAAAAAAAACACTGGCGTATAGCATGGTTTCCCCTTGCTAAATCCCTAAGACCCTGCACCCTCTCTGACGCATAGTCTCGGCGTGGCAGCTGTTCGCAATGGATCTTCAACTCACCGCACCCGCCAGGTGTGAGTTACGCTTTGTAATTCGTTTTTAAACTTTGCTTCGGCGAATCTGAGTGACGCTATTGGGATTGTTCCTTTGTATCTAGTGTCGTGTAGTGTATCGTCCTCAGTCACAATTGAGTCTAAGGATTATTGTTCGCCATCGATGTCGTAGCACTCAAGGAACTTGCGGGCTGCGTCAATCCGTCGTTGTTGGTGATCTTCGGTGAGCATTTTGGGACCCATCTTGAACAGACCTTGTGGTCTCCCAAATGTTCTGTCAAAATCTTGTCAATAGTGGTCTTACTGACATCAGGGATCATATCACACAGCTCCCGAACCGTCACCCGTCGATTTGAAATAATTTTTTTTTCCACTTTAGCAATTTTTTAGTCTGAAAACGATGGTCGTCCGGCACGTTTTTAAATTCTCTGCACCATTTGAGCACGATTTCACACTCTTACACTGTTTTCTGTACACTTAACGTAAAAGTTAAAGTAGCTGAGAACGAATTTCTACCGGGGTCTTGTTCTTTGCACAAAAAAAACTAATTTTAGAGCGTAATTCACACCTGGCGGGTGCGGCGAGTGGAAGCTCCATCACGAACGTCTGCCACGCCGAGACTAAGGGTCGCAGAGAGTGCAGCGTGGTGAGGATTTGGCGTAGGGGAACTAGGCTACATTGCCGGATCACAAGTAAAATTATTCCTCGCGACTGCAGCGAGACCTTAGTTTACGGACAGCCCTCGTACAATGTTTTAGTATTATTTCGTCCGCCATGAAACGCTACTGTGTTGTAGAATTTCTACGCACAAGATTTTGTATTCATTTTCGGGACAAAAATGTTAAGAGATACTTGCAAAAATTTCATAAAAATAATAAAAAAAAACAACGGCAAAGAGCAAATACAGAACAATTATTGTGCCATGACTGTAATCCTCTAACTCTATAGGCCCAGGGACAAGGATTATACAGTTCTGCTACGGACTGTCGTTGGCTTAGACGTCCAAGACAATTCCTTCGATCATCACATTAAAATGTAAAAGTATTATAAGTATATCATCACCGTATAAACTCTTCCATAAATTAAAGCGAGTTAAATAGTAAAATAAGTAGATAATAAAATTATAGTCTCTCGGATAAACATATTCAAATTAATTTATATGGGACACATTTTTGACCTTTTCTAAAAGTCTAAATTAATATTCAATTCTCATGGGAATAACCCTTGTCATAACAAATTTTGAAGGTTATACCCATCAATTTAAAATATTATTGAAGAAGAAGATAATACTAATAAAACTAAATGAAAAATGAAAAAGAACAAGACACAAACAAAAATAAAAAGGCAACGCTAAAATAATTTGTATTTTCTCAAACCTATCAGGTTAGAAGAAAACTAGAAAGTCATAACCGCAGAAAATTTTTAAAAGATCAAAATTATTTTTCCAATTTCAACGTATTTCACATACGTTACACCCTCAGGTGAGGTTTAACTGCCTTGTTAACGTCGCGTTAGGTCATAGGTTACTCGGATTGAACGTAAGCAGAATTATAGGGGTTCGATCAGATGGGACATGTGGTTAGAAACTGGGTGAAAATGTGCAAGAGTTTTATCAGCAAAATAGTAAAGCTGTGTGGGAAAATGTTCAGTTACATTTAAGGCTTCTTTTTGAAGGTTTTGTCACATAACATGCTATATTTTTTACATTAAAAAAAATGCTGACCTAAATCCTGTTGGACATACCTACATAATACTTTATGGCATACTAGCTGACCCGACGAACTTCGTACCGTCTCAGAATCAATAACTGTTGAATTAAATAAAGTTTTTTTATTAAGTTAAAAATTACACAGTCAAGCAATTATGGATGCGTTACTGTCCGTGTTTTGTTTTTGTCAGTATCAGAGATGGCGTTGTGTACGGATTTATATTTTTGTGATTTTCTTACTTTTACAATTACTTACGGGAATTCGGGAGGCGGATACGGGTGCCGCCGCCCCGGGAACCATTTATTGAATAACCAACACCTCTGCCATAGATCACCCCAAGTGGTTCGCTACGTTTGGTGATTTAGCAGGGGTGCCCGGGTTCATGAGGTGACTTATGGCCAGATCGAGAGAGACTGGTTGAGGGAGGCCTTTTGACCTTTCCAGCCGGACTCTCTCGACCCATTGCCTTGCACCACAGTTGGAGGAAAGGATTCATACGTCCGTCACTCCCGGACACACTGACCCCCAGATTCCTCCTACCCACCCCTCATACCTTTTCCTTCCCAGAACTTTCTATACTCCCCATTCCTTAAAAAGATCCTCCACACAGCATTCCCTAAGATGACATAGGTCCTGAGAGAAATTATTTTCCTCAGGGCCTCCTGTGTGGAGCTTATGTAAAAAAATGCGTTTCATTTCAGAGATTTATTATAATTATTATATTTTTCCTTTGGAGGTGTGCAGACATACGTTCACCATTTGTCTCATTTTCGACTATTGACATTGAGTGTGTAAGAAAGAAGGGCAGCATTATATGATTAAAAACAAATGCACAACAATCAACGCATTGACATTTGACGTTTTTGAATGTTTGGAATTCATGCACAGTTCAATATTATACCCCTCACAATATTGCTGCAGTTCTTTCAAAATAGGAGAATTCGTTCCATACAAAATGTATGAGGAAAATAATTTACTTTATAACTATTTATTTCGTTAACTTTTGTGATGTTTTAATAGTTATTATCCTATCAGGGGCGGAGACAAATCCAACAAATCAAAATCAGCCCAGCCGTTCTCGAGTTATAAATAGTGTAACTAACCCGACTTTGTTTTATATACTAAGATTGTACACAAAATAAAATTTTAATATTACCTAGTTTTTTTTTTTACTTTAGCTCCACACAAGTAGTCCCGAGGTAAAAAATTCCCTCGGGGTCTAGGTCATCTTTGGGGTTGCTTTGTGGAGGGTCTTTTTAAGAAAAGGAAGAAGAGGAAGTTTTGGGAAGGAAACATTATGAGGGGTGGGCAGGAATCTGAGGGACAATGTGTCCAGGAGTGACGGACGTATGAATCTATCCCTTCCATTACGGTGCAAGGCGATGGATCGGGAGAATGCAGATGGAGAGGCCTAGGTTAGTTCTCCCTCAAACGGTCCCTCCCGATCCGACCCACCATGCAGTAGGTGGGCAAATGCATTCGCCGCTAAGACCTAGACAAACCTCACCCCGTGAACCCGGGCCCCCCTGTCAAACCTAGCGATCGTCGTCAACACTTGGGGTGACTTACGGCAGGGGTATTTTTTTTATCCAATAAATGGTTCCCAGAGCGGCGGTATCCCCGTACCCGCCTCCCGAATTGAGGGAGTGTGTTTAATTTATACTTATTATTGATATGCGTGGGAAACGTTAACGTTTCCGTCTCCTAAGACTAATGTGAGTGTGGAAATTTATAAATAGCTAAATAAAATAAAGTTATGAGAATAATTTTGTATTACTTTTATTTAACTATCTTTAATACATGTATTCAGGTAAATTGTTGATTTTTTTAGCAGTAACGGATCATCTATAACAAAATTTGTGAGTACCTACACTCTTGAGGCAGCGATTTTTTTTACTAAAATCTTAAAAAATACGATGAACAATAGTAAACATATAAATCAACATCGTGGACGAGCTGTCTCCAAAGCTAAAGATGCTTAACAGCTTAGTGTTGTATGGATTACCAAAACGTCTATTATTTAAGTGATTGGCGTGAAATATACAAGCGGATTCACGATATTCTGTTAATTCTGGAAGTTCACGGTTCGGGTAAAAGTCAGAATTATTTGGGCCATTCTGCCATACTTAAGCGCCTGAATTTAATCCGATTGGCCCCATAAATAAGTTTTATGACATCCCATTGCACGAGAAAAGACCCATTTGTTTTCGTCACATAAGTTGGGACGTGTGAATGGTTGTTTATCTTCGGTAAACTCAGACATTCATACAAACAATCGAACCATTACATTCGTGCGCCCAGAGAACTTCATTGAGATAAGGGTTTATCTTCAAAACAGACATTCGGCTGCGTACATGCTGAAAACAATCAATTTTTAAAATCTCCCGTGGAACGCAAAGACGTCAAAAAAGTTAAAAAAATATTCAAACCAATAATATACAGATTGTTAAGGTACGTACTTGACTTACTTTAACCAGTGATTCCTGACATTATTTGGAGTAAAAAATGTAAATGAAATTTTGGTCTCCGGTGACATTTTTGATGTTTTTTTTTTTTTGTTTTCTACAAAAACATAAAAAAATAGTAGTTGTTGAACAGTTGGAGGCGGGGTAAGGGGTTCGTCAGACAATTGGCTGAGTGACCAGTGACGACATGCGGAAGAAATTTTTTTTTGTTTGATTTTGAAGAAAAAAATTTTGAAAAAAAAAAGAAAAGTCGTCAAAAAAAGTCACCGGAGACCAAAATTTCATTTACATTTTTTACTCCAAATAACATCAGGAATCACTGGTTAAAGTAAGTCAAGTACGTCCCTTAACACCCTGTATATATCAAAAATAATATATTCAAATGTATACTATATGTTCAAATGTATACTATATGTTCAAATGTATACTATACGTTCAAATGTATACTATATGTTCAAATGTACAATACGTGTGCAAACACTTTAAAAAGGTAAACACTATGAAAATGCTGTACTTTGCGTATGTACGCAGTTCTCTGAAGTACGCCTCTCAAGTCTGGAATCCCAGGTACACAACATACATAGAAAGGATTGAGAAAATACAAAATCGTTTTCTACGATACCTTGATTTTCGGGGATATCGTCCTCATCTAAGTTATGTGGAGTCAGCCATGTTTTTCAAAATCTCGTCACTAGAAAATCGTAGAAATTCTGCAGACGTAATATTCTTGCAAAAGATAGCCACCTCTGCGATAGATTGCCCGGAATTACTTGAAAGAATTCAATTAAGAGTGCCCACCAGACAAACTAGACTAAATCACACACTTAACACACCTCGATGCAATACTAACTCTAAACAAAACACATTCATTAACCGCGTTTCACACTTTTTTAACAATTCATACAATGAATTCGACTTATTCAACACAGCACCCCAAATTCTAAAAAAAAACAATAAATAACTTCTAAACACATACAAACTATTATACTCCTATACAAATAACTTATTCACTCCCAGATTAGATCCGTCCCCTTCCCCTCCCGCCCACCATCCCATCCCAATCCCCAAAGTTATAACTATTATAACTTTTTAATCTCTCTAATTAATACACACCAGTGAAAACCTATTATTGGTTCAATAACATATACATATATAAATACACCTAAGTAAATAATATAACTGTTGGTTTTCCAAATAAAATAAAAAAAAAAAAAAAAAAAAATGTATACAACATGTTCACATAATGTATATTGTAATGGGATAATTAAATAAAATCTACAATTTTTAGGGTTGGTCTTTATTTGGAGTAGATACAATAAATTTGCAAGTATGACAATAGTAAAACAGTACAAAACTTCAACAATAATTTATGGGTAGGTACTTTAACAATAACCCAAAGGAAATCTTAATTGTTCCCTCAAACGCTGACAAAAGGGTTAAGAGTATATTCACTCTGGGATAGTATTTTTGCCAGAGGTTTTTCCTTGAAGATGCGCGGGTAGAACCGGGAGGCAACTTAACTTTCTCGAGTTACCACTTGATCTTATATCGGTCATCGCAACTGTGACATCGGAGCCACAGTATGAAAAATCTAACCAATAGCATCCCGAGGTATTCGAGAAGGGAAGGTATTCGAGATTGAATAACTCTCAACTTACGCTCTAAAATAATTAGATTTGTTACAATAGTACGTTCAAATGTAATTTTTTTTTAGCTGGTCTTCATAAAATTTATACACGAAAGATTTGCTTAAGATATTTTTAATGATTGTGCACATACATTTGAAAATATCCATTAAACACTAATGTTAATTACCAGCTTTTGTAATTTGTTTTTAGTTTCTGTTTAGAAATTTATCCTTCCTTAATAGTTGTTTTTTTTTTTACTTCTTTACATATGTTTTCACTCTACAGTTTTTTTTAATTAACCATCACTCATTTCCTAAGCACAAGCACCAGCTTATATTCGATAATAATAATATTGTATAAAATTGTACATTGAAAACTGTCATAAAAAATATACATTATTATTATAATTAATAAAGCTGCTTACGTTTTTTAGAAATCTACCTATTTTTTAAAAGTAGTCCATTATTGTTGTTCTTTCATCTATTAATTTATTTTTCATGTTCTCCGTAAAATGGTTATACACAAATATAATCTTTAATTAAATGAAGACAATATTAGCGAAACTCAATCGAAAATCTGGAGAACAAATCTGAAAAAAAAATTGGATCCACTGTAAATCGAAGGTTCTGGATTTGAGGTTACACTCATAAAGTTTAAAAAATTACAATATAATTCGAGGAGAAGACTACAAATTAAAAAGTGCATTGGGGCAGTTTTACTATTTTGTGACATATGTCAAAAGATAGTTGCTGAACTGTCTGTAAGTGGCATTGAAAATATCGATGGTAAATGGAGAATCGTTAAGCACCTGAGTCACCCTGTTTATTGGCGCGTTCTGAGTTCTGATAGGCAGAAGTCCTCGCTTTTGGAGCATAAAAAGTGCATGGGATCTCCCACAAATATACTTGTTAAGGACATATAAGTTAATCTCTTTCAACATCTCTATTGTATTGGTATGAATTATCATGATAACGCCAAATTATATAATATCTGCCTAATGTATACATTTTAAATAGATCTCTTTGTAGATTAATTACTGTTTATCAATGAATGCATCTGACTGAATTATATTTTATAATATTCAACAATTCAATAACAAGACGATGTGGAATGTTGAATGGCATTTTTTTCGAGATAAAATATTCAAGTGGTAGTGCTTCGGCATAATTTATAGATATTATTTTATTATGGTGATGCGGAAAATATAGGTCGAATTCTCGGATGCGGTCACGAATCTGAGTGGAATTTATTAACAATAATCTTTTGGGTCCTTCTTAATTAAATTACGGCATAATTCAAAGCAACTGTTCAGTGACAAGAAATAGACAATGGTTTAAAAAAGAAGTTACAGGATGACGAAACCAATTAGACAAAATACAACAATTATTTATTAGTAGTACCCATGAACAAGTAGGTACATAAGAAATGAGATGTTTGAAGTAGAAATTAATAACTTCTTCTTTGTTTTGCACGTTTTTTGTATGCAAATCACAAGGAGCATAATCACCAGGTAAAATGGAGTCATGAGTAAGAACTATGTAATATGTATGATAATTTGGCATGGAACTGGCAGAAAAATGAAGAAAGCAGACTGAATTCTGTAGGGATGAGATCCCTTAGGCGTATGTGTCATAAAACCATGAAAGAAAGGGAGGGTCAGATGGATATGTAGAGCGAAATAACGAAGAAAGAAGTGTAAGGAGAATATATGACGCAAATGGGAATGGTACAAAAATTCGAGTTCGACCGAGGAAGATGGCATTGAAGATTTCATGGCACGGTCAAGTGAATCAGATACTTGTTAAAACTCAGAATAATAGAAGACGATGTATGACTATGAATGACGCAAGGAATGTGTGCCAAGCCTGAGTTGTTTGGCGGTACGTCCTCACTGCCTACCCCTGCGGGGAACGGCGTGATGGTTAGTTTGTAAATTAATAACGTTTGTAAAAAAATAGTCTCCCGGACTTTCAGGGCATTCTGAAAAATTGAGTTTTTTCTTCAGACGTGTTTTTAAATACTATCCTATCGCATCAGACATGTTTTTAAAATGACAACCTATAAACATCATATGAAACAATTATTTGTTTATGTATTTAAAATGTTATTTAATCATTTTCAAATCATTATGTTGGTCTTTGCACTATTAGGTGTACAGGAATTTTCACACCGATTTTTTGCAATGCAACTATAACATCTTGATTTGCATAAATAAACACAAAACAACTTATTTAAAAAACCTGTCTACCAATTGTTCTGCCACTAATTTACAACTCCGCAAAAATGTATGGACATGAAACTAATTACAATTCTGTCGCACGCAAATAAGCACGCATTCATGAAGTGTGTTTGAGTTTGATTTGTTGGATTCAATTCCAGAATGTATCCTGTTTTGTCATATTAATTTATTTTGCGAGTTTAGTGAAGCGGTTACCATAGAAGGGAACTTAGCGAGCCGATATTTATTTACAAATTAATTACCTATATGTATGGAAAACTGTATGGAGTTTACAATTATCTATACAAATAAAAAACAAATTTTGATTGCTTCCATGTATGTATGTGAGTTGTCTATGCATTGCTAAACCATTTGGTGTGCGCATGCCCGCGATGTTTTCTATGTGAGCTCTGGCGTCATAAAATTATCCGTTGCTTACCATTCATCCGATTGCGATGAAACTTTGGGGATTTGATGTGCGCATTCCCGTGATGAGAGTGGGGAGAGGAACGCGGGGGGGGGGAGGGGAACGCGGGAGAAGGGTTGGCAGGACGGGGCAAACGGGAGAGGGAAGATGGAAGACAGAGTGGGATCGTTTGAAGGGAAGGGGACTCGGGAGAGGAAGTGGAGGCGACAGGGTAACGGGACGAATGGGAAAGGACAAGCAGGGAGAAACTATATTGAGAACACAGCCATTTTTTCTTTATGCCGGGAACAGTAATTTAGACACTCCTAATCCGTGTCAGCTTTTGAGATGTTTCTCTAATAATCAATTTTATGACAGTGAAAAAAAACACGGCCTAGAAAGGGATCGACTTGATTGGAAACAAACATCGATAAAACTATTTGGTCGAAAGGAACAAAATAAAGGCAAGGGAACATACGAAAGCTAGTTGTATGTACTTATCATGTGTAGTTTTAAAACAAATAATACAGGTGTAGTACTAACTGATATTGTTGATCTTCCAAATTATAACATTTCAAAATCATACAACCACTCCATCCGCCCACCGCGAAGTAAACCAATGCGATTTTACAAAATATAATGCGATGATAACAAGTTCGCAAATGTCTCTTGCTCCCTCCACTACTCCACGTGGTCCGCCGAGACGACAATGGCTCAGAAAAGATGTCAAGAACACCTTCCCAACCATTAAGGATACTTGTCCTCAAGACAAATTGCCAGATCACAGCACACATCACACAGCAACCGGCTGGTAATACCCAATACCACCTAAATACCCCTTACCAACAATAACAAATATCACGTAGGTATACTCACTTCATAAAGAGTTAATAAGCGCTGTACTTTGAATTCGGATGCAGCCATACAATGAAATTATATAAAGTTTCAAGCGGATATTTATTTAAATGAAACAAATCACTTTGTATACATCACTTATTTAATCAAATTATCAATATGTCAATGGTTTCTTAATCAGGATAAAATGAAAACTAACAAAAATGATGACAATAGACAAACAAGGATGGACAAATAAGTTCCTTTAGACCTTTTTTTACACAGCAAGAAACATGAGACACAAAGAGAGAAATAAGTACATAATACTTAATTTATCTTAACAACAACTGAACATTTTTTCTTAATCTATTAATTATCTACTTCAGGAGCCTGTATCTTATTATGTAGTCGAATATACTTAAACATTTATAACTATAGATAGATTCCACTGCGATAGATTCTACCTGGTCGAGTTTAAAAATAGTGCCTGTTTTAACGTTAAAAAAATTAATGAATTCGTGATTTGAAATCAGTTGCACTGACCTAGAAATTTCTGGCTGAAAAAGCTATGATGACGCCAGAGCTCACCGATCTAGAGTTTTAGCTACTTCAGGTAACTGCTTCAAGTTGTTAATACATCATACCCGATCCTCGACCTCCCCAAACTTCTTCATTCCTTGCTATGGATGTCCCAATATCAGCCTGAAACTTCTTACATTGTTTTATATGACACAGCGGCAAAATAACTCTGACAAGGCTTTGATTTGAAGAAATACACTTTTTCATATCAGTCATCATTTTACAAGTGTAATGAAAATATTCATTTAGCGTATCGAAACAGGTTCTCATGGAACACAATCTTTTCAGCATTGACTCTTTACTCTTACGACAGAAAATGCAGTTACAAGATCCACAAAACAGGTTTTATGCGTTCGTCACTCGATCTATGCGTTATTTCCGAAGTGTAATGATATGCGGCTTAACTCGTGTGAATCGAGATTTAATCGGCTGAACATTTCATCGGAAACGCTCGAATGCCGTTAAGATTATGCTGTTAGGTGGAAATGCTTCTAGAAACTGGTAAATTTAAAAAAAAAAAAAACTGTATCACCTACGCAAAAGCGGAATTCCCTCTCTTGATTTCGAGAAAACAAAAAAACAGGTATTCCTAAAGGATTTGAATTGAGTCCAATTTTATTAGCATATTAATTGAAATTCGCTAACTGTTGGTTATATATTGGGATCTTAAATTCAAATTAAATTAAAGCCAGTTGAGGAGAGAATGATGGAATGGCCTTTTATTGAATAGACGTATGAGATTCCTTTGAAATTCTCTGATATGAGCCGTTAATTTAGTTATAGTTAAAGAGATCTATTATAGTCGTCTATCTAAAAAATGCTATCAGTAACGAAATAATCTGTCAAATAAAATGACAAATCAAACCTTAATAATTTATGGTGTCGATATTGCACACTAATATACCTGACATAAATATCAATAATCCAAAGGAAATAGAAACTCGTGATAGTACAGATATAATTAATGATGTTTGTTATTGATAAGCATTCTGTACGCCTACTGATCTATTATTTCGATCATTAATATAGGTTTCCACGGAGAAAAAGCATAAGTACGTAATTGTAAATTGCAAACATTTTTGTGTAGTTTAAGTTTTAAGCGAACACACGGCCTCAAGACACGAAAAAGATTATCACGCCGAGGGATCAGTGTAAACATTAATCTGACAACTATCTGAATAATGAGTACATATCAGCCAACACTGGTGAACCATGTAAACAACGAATTACACATCATTATCTGCACAGAGCAGCTAGTAGACACTGTAGGTTGTTTGCCTGTGCCTGTGCACGTGACGGTGGTTGAACACTATTCGCTTTCCTTTTCCAAAGCAATGACCCTCATTTTGCGCATGTGGCCCCTGCGAAATGAAACCATAACGATCACTCGAAAAAATTACGAATTTTGCCTACGTTGCGTGATTTCGATTTCCTTACTTAATTATTGCAGTATTTTTGGCCTGACTCCAGTAGATTAATCAATTTTCTAACACCTTCTGGCGTTATTAGTTATACAATATAAGATATACCGCGTAGATTACATAAATTGCATTAACCATTTATCGTTGATCTATGGGGAGCCATTATTGCTTCGAGTAAAGTGCAATTATTTAGCGGAACGGCGGAAGTACTGGTGTTTCATTGATTCTAATGTTGATTTTACTAACCAGCCAGCTGGTACCTGAAAAAGTACTGGAAAATATATTTTATTAAATCTTTTCACGCGAACATTTAAACAAGTGCAGACCTTCGTGCGGCAACAATGTTCCTTTACAATTCACGATTGTTGTTAATAAAAGGTGAGAAGTTTCGATGACAATCTTTCGAAATTTTTACGAAAGACCCATCTCTTTGCCAATATGCTAATAATGATATTTTTCTTAATATATTACCATAACACACCACTGAATTGATCGCAATGACTTCATGTTAATAATGTTATTTATACATTATACTAATTTATTGTTTTTTCATCGTTTCAGGTGAGTGTCTCGTCAAAGCTCTTCGATATCTGACAAAACTGTCCAACTTCTTTGAAAGAGCAGTGAAGCCAATGTGATGAAATGAACAAAAATTGAACGGGGAAATTTGGTAAACATTTACAGTTAATCTAATAAGTCACTATAAACTTCCTCTAAGATGGATTCGTTAAAATACCACTGTTTCTTCCTATGCATACCGAATTTACATGAACGAAGAGTCATTTTTAATCCAATTTACTATTCTAATGATGCATGAATCTGCTTAGGTATCAACAAAGATATTCAACTACAGAAGGTATCAAAATATTTCGACATGAAACACGCATATGCTTCCAAAAAAATTGTAAATCATCCATGCATTGGTACATCGGTACAGGCAGCTTATGTAAGAGAGATTGGTCAGTTTTTAATAATTTATAATAACTACCGACACATTTATCGAGATGACTTACTTTTTGAAATTAAGTAATAAAAAATGTGCCTGTCGATTAGCATGATTTAAATGAAAACAAGAAATACGGCAGTTTCTTTGGTATTTCTTCCCAAATAAATAATTATTTGGAAGTCCAGCTGTTACATTAGTTATGTAATGTACCAATTCGTAGATCAATTTCATAACATTTGGGTTTTTTTATCAAGTTGTGTCTTTGTTAGCATAATCTACCTGAATACGGCAAACGCCGAGCATTTAATTGAAACCGGCCATTACTTCGGATTTGTTCCTCAAGTCCTGGGAATACCCAAAACTTATAGAGCACGCCTAATTACAGAGGAAATTGAAATTCATAAAAATCCTATTAACATTAATAGAGACGACGGAGCTAAGCTCAATAGTTCTTGGTGTCCGGTAATTGACGGCTACACCAAAGCTAAATGCAGAAAACCATCTTCAATTATACTGTAATGCTTCGCAATTTGGGAGGCGGGATTGGGTGCCGCCGCCCCGGGAACCTTTATTGGATAACCAACACCTCTGCCATAGGTCACCCCAAGTGGTTCGCTACGTTTGGTGATTTAGCAGGGGTGCCCGGGTTCATGGGGTGAGGTTTGTCTAGATATTGGAGGCGGATGACCAGGACACACTGAACCCCAGATTCCTACCCACCCCTTAAACCCTTTTCCTTCTCAGAACTCTCCTCTCCTTCCTTTCCTCCAAAACCCCTCCACACAGCATCCCCAAAGATGACATAGGCCCTGAGGGAAATTATTTTCTTCAGGGCCTCCTGTGTGGAGCTCATGTAAAAAAAAAAAGCTCGCAGTGGAATGGAGCTGGCAACACGGTATTGCTTCGAAGTACCTAAACACACATTTCACCACTAACATTTACACATCTGCCCTGATGATGGACACTGTAACGCTGTCCGAAACGTTGGCTAAAGGAGGAGGTAGCGCAACACGGCATAACACCCCAAAAACAAATAACAAAAATACCTAAATTATAGTTATTATTATCGATAGCTCTGACTTACTTCGAGTACACGATTGCGCATTGCGTTTCTGATGAGAACTACACGATTTAAAAAGTGGAATAAAAAAACGGAACTGACTCATTCATATACCTAGATTGCGTTACGTTGGTATATTAATAGGTGACTGATATATATTAATTTGATATGTAGATAAGACTAATAGCTCATCCTTCAAATCAATTTAATTTAAATTGCATTGACGGCCTCCGTGGTCGAGGGGTCGACTAGCAATCTGGGGGTAACGGGTTCAAATCCCGGCGTGCGCATGAAAATTTTATTTGAACTAGATGTTTTATTTTACAAATTATTGATTTAAATTAATATATAGTATATTTGTGACACGTTCCAGAGTGGAAGATACTCTCAGTATCGACCTGGTGTAAGATCACCAGACGGGAGCAATTAGGACTCCTGTCCGATATTAATAAAATAGAATAATGTTATAAAAAAAAGTTTTAACTATAACCCAAATACCCACATCAAAAAAGTATACCAAGAAACGAACTTACTAAAAATCAGAAAACTGTACGAATATAACATATGCCTATTAATCTACAAAATCTAAAATGGATTTATACACAAGAACACAACATTTATGAAACCATCACAATTACATGAACACTACACAAATTCAGCAAAAGACTAAAATTGATAAAAGAAACATAGGTCATGTCATGAGGGTCCTTCCCGATAGCCTGACAACAGTAAATAGAATGAATACATTAAAAAAAACTGTTTATCCTAAGATACTCATAAGTGAGCAAAATCAAAATGTTCCAATATAAGAACAATATCTTACTTGTAGTGAACAACAATATAAAGTTATATTTTAAATAAAATAAAACAAATTTTAGAGAGTTCTGTTTACTTAATATGTAATTAATTATGTATTACATACAAAACAACGCATTACATACAAAACAACCAAACCAATATACTTCACTCCCACGGCGTGCATCATAATGAAAAAATTTTCAATAAATTTGAAGCCGTGGAATGGGCGGCAAGAACGAGTTGTTAGTGAATTTAATAGCGGTTTTGTATTCGATCTATTCTACATTGCTTCTTGAGGAACCATAGCCGGAAATCAATGATCAAATATTTTTTTCCCTTATCGCTTCTGTCCCGCGAGAGGTTGGACACCATCACGGATAAATGCTTCTAAATTTTCCCAAACAATAGGTTTTTTCACACGCATGTAAGTTTGTATCGCAATTTCCTATTGTTTATTGCGGTGGAATTCAGGTGCTGGCTTATATGCATTATTTTATCGCCTTGCATCTTGTTGGTTGAAATAATGAAAATAGGTAAGCAAATCACTCATTGTCTTTAATTATTTTATAATGTAAATATATATAGGTAGGAACATGCAGAGAAAATACTAGCACGCTTGTTCACTATCTTGTTTTGCTGTAATAAAGAAATGTACTCGACCCTTTTTAAAATTTATTTTATTTATGAATTTTTATTTTAGTAATTTGTATATTTAAGTTTACAAAATTTCTAATTAATTATAATATTTCATATTGCAAACTAAATTTTGTATAGTTTTATGTAGCTCCTACAATACATCTTGAACTTTCCAATTGGTGTGAACTTTAATGTCTCTGGTAGCGTGTTATATAACTTCATTCCTTTGTACAGACTGTTCTGCGTATTCGCCTTGTCCTTTTTTTAAAGCCTGATTTCCTTGCACGTCCTTGTGTTATGTCTGTGAATGTCCTCGTTGAATATAATTTTATTTGAGAAGTATTTTGGTAAAATGTTGTTTATTATTTTATGCATAAATATCATCGTATTCAAGGTCGGCATCTGTTTCACGGTTAGCCAATTCAGTTCCTTTAACATTTTGTTTACTTTTCAAAATTTATTTCGCCGAAGTATTATTCTCATTGCCCTGTTTTGGAGAATTTGAAACTTATTTTGTTCTCGTTCGTTACATAGGAAAAGGATAGTTGAGCAATAGTTAAAATGTGGAGCAATTTGTAGATAGTGATTGCAGTTTTGCTAGATAGTTTTTCCCGAATTCTTCCCAAAAAAGATATTTTTTCCCAATTTCCTTTTGTGTATATTCTGCATGCTTGTTGAATGTTAATTTGGAATCTAATATAACTCCAAAGTATTTCATTTCAGTAACATTTTCAATAATCTCACCATCAATTTTAATTTTGCTTTCACTGGATGTCTTCTTATATCCAATCACCATACATTTTGTTTTTTTTTGTATTTAATTTAAGCCTATTGATTTTTAGCCATCTTGATACATTGTTTAGCTAATTATTTAAAAAATATATATATATATATTTTTTTTTTTATGGTATTTCTCTTCTATAGAAGCAGACGCTTGTGATTAGAAGAGGGACGATTATGGGATTAGAAAATATTTAAAATACGAGTATATTAACAAAATATATTTTGTATCTTATAATTTACTTGTGGTAGATTCTTGATAAATATCAAATTTACAAGTTATATAAGTTATGATGATAAATTTTATCAATTTGGTATTTTTACTTTAAATTGCTCTTTGATTGCTTTTAGTAGGCATTTATCGTCTTCGATTTTTAATATTTTTTCAGGTAGGTAGGCTATTAAAGTATTTTTTTCCTAGATATGTATAATGATGTTGTGCAAATGAGGTGTTGCATTTTTGTGTTGGAAATATATATTTTTGACGAGTACGACTTTCAGTTAAAAATCTATGATTTTGTTTTTCTTTTATTATTTGGATTATTATATTTTTTCGAACTAGATCATTAAATTTTAATACTTTAAATTCTTCAAAAATTAGGTGAGTCGGATAATCTCTTCTTTTTTTCAATATAATTTTTATTATTAGACGTTGCACAATTTCAACAGGGAGTAGATTTGTTTTATATGCGGCTCCCCAGCTTACTACAGCGTATTGGAGATTTGACTGTACTATAGCATGATAGACTGATGTTAGATTTTCGAATGAGAGAAAGTTTCGGATTTTTAAAAATATGTAAATTAATTTCCTTATTTTGTTAACGGTAAGGTTGATTTGATCTTTCCAGTTCAGGTTTTTGTCTATTGTTATTCCTAAGTATTTAATTTTATTCGAAATTTTTAATGTGGAACAGTTTATTTCACAGTTATTTTTTTTTGTGATCTTTAGAATTGTCATGTATAATTATATCAAAATTAACCGGAACATCATTAGATTTTATTGCAAATGGAATGACGTGAGTTTTTTCGCTATTAAGAGATAGTAGATTTATATCAAACCAGTGTTTCAGTATGTTTATGTCTTCTGTTGCTTTTTGTTTTACTACTTGCCATGTGATTCCACTTTCAATAAGTACTGTGTCGTCGGCATAAGAGGTTATACTACCATGAAGTGACTGTGAGAATATCCCGTTTACATATAAGATGAATAATATGGATCCTAGCACAGTACCTTGTGGAATTCCATATTCAGATGTCTCTTCGTCGCTATAAATGTTATTTATTTTGACACATTGAGGGCGATTTTTTAGGTAGCTTTTTATCCAATTTGCTACGTTTTCATTAATGTTCAAATTATCTAATTTTTTCATTAGTTTTTTATGGGATATGCTATCAAACGCTTTTCTCAGATCTATAAAAATACCTATACACTTTTTTTTCATATCAAGGTTTTTATATATGCGTGATGTGACATTTGCAATCGCGTCTTGTGTGCTGTGCGCTTTTCGGAATCCGTATTGATTGTCGTGAAGTATTTTGTTATTATCAATAAATTCCATTAGTTGAGATTTTATGATTTTTTCAAATATTTTGCCAATATTTGAAATGAGGGAAATTGGTCGATAGTTAGTTACATTTTCTGCGTTTCCACTTTTGAATATAGGTGAGATAATTATTGTCCTCTTATAATTAGACGGAAATATTCCATTTTTTAAACTTAAATTAATTAGGTGAGTTAATGGTTTTATCACGTGTCTTTTAATAGATTTTAACATATTTGCAGTTATGTTGTCAAAACCCGGTGACGACCCTCCTTTCATATTTTCAATAATGTTTAGAATATCTACTTCCTTGATCATTTTAAAATGGGAAAGTGAGTTTACACTTTGTATATCTTCAATAATTGGTTGAGTTGTCGCTCCCTTTGTTACATTAATTTTTTTAGCGAGGTTTTGTCCGACTTTCGCGAAGAAGGAGTTGAAAATATCAGCACATTTTTTAGGGTTTTCCTCTGCATTTATTTTTACGTCATTTTCGTCTACAATTACCTTGATTGAATGTCTTTGTTTATTGTTATCTATTGCACAGGTAATTGTTTGCCAGATTATTTTTGGATTGTTTTCAGAATTTATTATTTTATGTTTGTAATATTCATCTTTACTATTTTTTATTAAGCGTGTCAATTTATTTTCATATTTTTTATAATTAAATTCTATTTTTTTGTCGTTTGGGAATTTTATGTTTTTTTTTGTATAGCTTACCTTTTTCTTTGATTGAATTTAATAAACACGGTGTGATCCATGGTTTCAGGTATTTGTTTTTGTCTAAATTACGATATGGAATATCTGTTTTTGAGTTTTCTACATGCTTGGATAAAATGTTTTCAAAGTACTTTTAGCATATTTCAACTTCTTCGCAGTTGATTACAGGTTGCCAACGTTCCGTTTTCAAGTTTTCAATTAATTTTTGCAGATTTATTCTGGTATATGAGTTTTTTATTGATTTATTTTTTGTTTGAATTGTTTTTTCTTCCTCGTACAAAAATATACACGTATGATGATCGGTGATGTTATTTTTCCAGACAATGGTTTTTATTTTATGAAGATCTTTTATGTTAGTATTAGTCCAAAAATGATCTGGGCAAGATGGTTTCTGACCTTGAATTTCGCGCGTATTTTCATTTATACACGATTTAAAGTTGTTTTCAGTCATACAGTTCAAATATTCATGTTTAAGTCTACTGTCTATATTTTTGTTAATGTTGATATTAAAATCCCCTGTTATAATGCAAGTTTTGTTTTTGAAATTTGATATTATATTTCGTATTTGTTCGATAAATAAATCAGCGTTCGATTCATGAGTTCTATAGATTGCTAACAAATAATTCTTTTTGTTGTGGTTCAGTTGGATTTCTATGCAGTTTGATGAATGTATGTTGTGTTCTGAATGTGTAACAATATTATATTTCTTACTAACGAATATCGCAATACCACTGTTTTTATTAGTTTTGTTATTAGTTTTTGGGGTATTATGCCGTGTTGTGCTACCTCCTTCTTTAGCCAACGTTGTCGTTTAGCCAATGTGTGACACATCTGCCGATGGACACTGCAACGCTGTCCGAAACGTTGGCTAAAGAAGGAGGTAGCACAACACGGCATAATACCCCAAAAACTAATAACATAATAATTTTTGGCCGTGAAAATCTAAAATCGTATCTATTTATTAGTTCTTCATAGTTATCTCCAATCAAGTATATTAGTGTATCATCGGCAAATAGTCGTACTTTGCATTTTGAAAATATTTTCACCGTGTTATTAATACAGAGTATGAACAATAGAGGTTCAAGGACCGACCCTTGCGGTACTCCTAATTTATTTTCCATTGGTTTTGAAAATTAATTATTAATTTTGGTTACCTGTTTTCTGTCTTTCAAATACTCTTCTATTAATTTAATGACTTCAGATGAGAAACCAATTTCTTTAAGCTTTTTTATCAGTATTTCTCGATCTATAGTTTCGAATGCCCTTTGAAAATCCTAAAATATTGCTAAGATATATAATATTATTTATTAACTCATTCCTTCCTTCCATTCTTCGACAATTATGCTTAATGCTGTTTCACATGAGTTATTAGATCTGAATCCTGATGACTCTTGGTGTAAAATATTGTATTTATATAGGTATTGCAAGATTTGTTCTTTTGATATCACTTCAAGAATCTGTTCATATTTTGGTAAGGTGTTTGATTATACCTATAATATTTTCGATTTAAGCAAGTTGCGTAGATACGTAAACCACGAGAATAGGGAATAAAATATCGACTATTTAAGCTCCTGTGAGAAACTGGATTTCGGGCTCAATAAAAAAAAAAACTCAAAAAGTGAAAAAAAATCACATCACTGGCGTGCCACAGGGATCCAATGTACAACCCTTATTTTTATTTTTTTCTATAAACAAAATTCCCAAAAATATCAAATTGGTAAACCAATCCAAAATCTTGTTTTCTAATTGTCTCACTACATTTTTTAAATTTATTATCGCTTTACAATGTATTGGTATTGACCATTTTAGCAAAATTAAAATAAACTTACAGTGCCAACAAAACAGGTCTGAGCGCTGCAAAGGTGGGTTTTAATTCGATATTGAAATTTTATTTGAATATAAGGACACGCTAATGACAGTTTTATATCAAGATGGCCGATGAACCTTACGTTAATTGTGTCACACGTTCTGACTGCGATGCCAAGTCCTTTTGTTTGACTTTTTTATAGCCTGATTTATACGTGCTTTGTTCGATGGCATAATATTCACTGATCCTATGAGGCAATGCGTAATATTACGCATGGTCGTTAAACTTTTTTTTCACTCTCCATTCATACAAACTGACAATAACATATTATGAAACCTCGAACAAACGGACAGAAAATATAAATAAATCAAAACAAAAAAAAAACCTTTTTTAAGGTTTGAAAGGCTAGTAAAATATGCATGGCTTAAAATCGAGAAAAAATCACAAACCGAACAACAAGGAGGTACTTTAATGAACCTACTTAGTTGATTTTTATCACTCTATCGAACTTTTAGAAATTCCATTAAAACTTTGCACTTGAATAAGTTCGCGCCAGTAGAAATGCATAAATTTGCATGAAAAGGAATATGCATAATGTGCTTTATTAGTATTCGCGTCATTCAGTAGTTTTGACAGGGGCTGGCAGTTTATCGCTACACTATTGAACTTGAATCGTGTGGCAATTATCATCAATCAAAACACAATAATGAGTCTGAGCGAAAATTTCGCTTAGCGTAACCTTAAATTAATTACCCTATATCTTTGCACAGATAAACAAATTAAAAGTTCGCTAAGCGTAGAACTGTCAAAATCAAGTCCGTAGTTCTTGGGACTAAGAAATTATAAACAACGCACGTACAATATGTAGATTTCTGCTAAATATTTTTTTTAAATATTTAGGTACTACGTTTACTTTCGGTGTCAAATTGGTAGTTGGTGAAAGAAATTAAAAATGTGGGCGAAATTTAAAAAATGTGGGATAAAGTTAAAAATGTGAGCGAAAGTTCAAAAATGTGGGCGAAATGAAACCAAGTCAAATGTCTCAGATATATAAGTGCCAATAGCCACCGCAAGCTATTTCCATGTTATTTTTTTATAGGTCAATTAAAAAATATTCTTTAACTGTTCGTTCCTAGATGGCGCTATTTTAATTATTTTAGGAAAAAAACATTTTTTACAAGTTATCCTTCAGTAGAATACAATAAGAAATCAAGTACCCAAAACATTTTTTTATATTAACTCCACACAGGAGGCCCTGAGGAAAATAATTTCCCTCGGGTTTTATGTCATCTTTCGCCGGTAAATCGGAGGCGGATAGACCAGAGGTGACTGCCAAATTCAACAGTGGGGCGCAGTTGTGTACTTTAAAAGTGTCTGCGGGCCCTGAGGTCAACTTATTGACAATACTATACAAAATAATGAGTAATGAGTGACTTGAGACTAACTCATCCCACACATGCATTAAATTCAATGAGTAATTAAATTAAATCCGTGATAATTATTAATTAAGAATATTTTTAAAGCGATTTTATCGTAATTTTAACGAGTATCGTCAGTTTTGACACTGAAACATAAAAACGAGAGCCCGGCTTTATTATTACTCGTACCTACCTGCGAACTTAGATTTCACACGTTGATTTTTCACTGTGGATATTTGAGTCAAGGTTTGGATAATTATTTTATAAATAGAAAACAGAAGTTGAATAGAATAATGCCTGCTAATATGTTTAAGGCATTTAACGGCCTACCGCATTTTAATTACATATTTTTCATCAAAAACATTACTGACTGACAAAAATTCATTAAGCATTTGAAAATAAGGTTGATCAAAAAATATTTAGAGAATCTGCGATAAAAATCTTTATTAGCCGCGGCATTCCGAATTTCTACCGTTTTATAACATATTTCTCTTCAACACTTTTAAGTTTTTCAGTTTCTTAAAAAAATATGTCTTCTTTTTTAATTTAATATCAATACATTTACCGCGCCAAAACTTTAATTATATTAAATTCCCTCGATAGAAAAAAATCGCAAATAATGCTCCGAAAATTATTATAAACACGTTTTTTCTGTTTTTTACAAGTTATATGTTTGGTTATGAGTGTGATTATGAAAGCATTCTAGTTTAACGTTTTGAGAATTCAACAATGATTGGTGGGGACGCAGGTCTCGTGATTTCTTTGAACTGTGCGACAGTGTGTAACGGACAACTGTGCGTACATGAGTATCAAATACTTGCATATCCCTGTAGAAGAAGGGCCTAACATGGCAATATTTAAAAAAAAAACTAAAGACCAAAACAAAAACAAAAAACTCTTACTACCACCATTATAAGCGGAAAATGTTGATTGCGCAGTGGTGGGGGACTTAGCTAGCAAATGAATTGAACCCGGCGTATTTGCTCACTCAGCTACCAACCGGAGTTTTTTTTTTTAATAAATGTTTTGCTTTGATTCGGATTTGTTTAGTGCTTTTAATTTTGAACTCTTAAAATCATAAAAAATATTATAACATTTTTAATTTTTTCAAGCCCATTACTATGTAGGTTACCTGCTTATTGACACGGAAACCCGGTCAACTGTTATACAACGTTGCATTTGTTAGGCAAAAAATATTTTCACTTCAACAAATATATGCACGCCTCACTCAAGATGAAGGCAAAATTTAAGACCCTTAGGTATTCTCCAAAACCAGCCTAAGATCAGGTACTCATGCAAAAATTTGGAAAAGTATATCTATTTTTATGAAATTTTCAACGCGACGTTGGGGATAATGTGACCTTTTTGAGCGGTGGCTCTATTTGAGCTGCCACTTTCCCAATTACTACAGCAATGCGCTGTTTACATATTATTATGAATGCGAATCATAAACAGTGGTGGCCATGCATAAGCACGTTCCTACTTCATGAATGGCATGGGATGGTTAGGGTGACCCCTTTTTCATAATTAATCTACTTTAAAAAACTTGAAATTGGAATACGTTACAGTGGGTTTCTTATCAAAACGATGGGTTTCCGATCTTTCATACGGAAATTTTAAATTGGTCAATGCTTTGACATTATCGGGGCTTGTCTTCTTTCTTACAGATAAAGTGATTATTTTGCAGTTAAAAAATTCACAAGTGAGCTGAAACCTGTTCGGTTAACTTAGAAATTTAAAAATGCAAAAAGCTCTGCAAGTTTGATCAAAGCTTCGAGAAATTGTACTACTTTAGGAAGAATGTATTCTGCTGCATAGTTGATAGAAATTGTTTTTAAAAACGTGTACCTACATTACCTTTTTTTAATTTTACAAACTTGAGTTTGAATTGACATTTTTAATTCAAATTAGTATCCACAAGTTCATAATTTTAAATTGATTTTTTTAAATATATCACAGGGGGGGGGGGGGGGCATGAGAAAGACAATCCCCCTAAAGGCCTATGTCATCTTTCGGGTTGCTGTGTGGAGGGTTTTTTGAGGAAAGGAAGGAGATTAAGTTCTGGGAAGGAAACAGGTATGAGGGGTGGGTAAGAATATTTGGGTCAATGTGTCCAGGAGTGATGAACATATGAATCCATCCCTCCATTGACCTTGCATATACTTGGTAGAAGCATTCCTCCCACTACGTTGCAAGGCGATGTTCCGAGAAAGTCCTGCGGGAGAGTTCAAAGGGTTACCTTCAATCACTCTCTTCCGATCCGGCACGTTACGCAGTTGGTGGGCAGATGCATCCAGCGAAAAGACCCGGAAAAATCTCACTCGGGGTCACTTGGGGTGACCTATGACAGAGGTGTTGGTTATCCGATAAACGATTCCCGGGCTGGCGGTACCCATACCTGCATCCAAAATTGGAACTTATAGCAGTAACCGAAAAACTAAAATAATGTATCTGAATACTGTAAAATGTGGCGACCTGACCGAGTTGAACCTTCACCGCACAGTTAAAAATTAGATTTACATGAACCGTGAAAGTGGTGCAATACTTCCCACAAGAATAAATAACTAAGTGCGCTGAGCCCAGCCACTGAGAATTAACGCACTAGATAGGCCTGCGCGGTACCCAAATATTTCTACCTAACACATATTGATCAGATAATAAAAACCACTTTCAAAACAAAGAAAGATACAAACATAAAACAAACAAAAGAATCAACAAACGAGCAAGCAAAGTTCTCATGACCCAATGACGTCATCATCTCATTTTTGCAGCATTGTTATTTTAGGCCCTGAGGAAAAACCAAATTTCCCCAGGGCCTATGTCATCTTTGATGATGCTGTGTAGAGGGTATTTTTAGAGAAAGGGAGAATAGGAAGTTCTGGGAAGTAAAAAGGTATTCCTCAGGGTCTCCTGTGTGGCAATTGACACGCGGTAGAAGTGAAATCTTTATAAAACTAAAGTAGACAAGAATGGGGAAGCTATGAGGCACCGCGCAAAGAAGAGACCGATTATACTATCTCATTCTCTCGCAGGCTAAATCCTATAAAAGATGTATGTGTTTTGTGTCTTTTTAGGATCGCTATTTTTCGTTTCATCGAGTTTCAAATCACAAAGTGCTAAAGAAGTTTTCACTTCAAAATGAGTACCTAATAAATAATAATTATCAAAATATGTCTAGGTGAAACTCTCTTGTTTATGACAGAATATGTTGGAAATTAACTCACGTAACAAATCAAAACGTTTATATTGTTTAATTAGCTGACCCGGCCAAGCATTGCTGTGCTGCAAATCAAATCCACACCTCCCGCTTGCCAGCCTGCTCTTCTCCTTTATATATTATGTATTTCAACCAATTTACACAAAACCTTGAGAAATCACCTTGAAAAACCTTTTATACCTAAACCTTCCCCATGAACCACTCTATCTATTGGTGAAAATACTTTCAGTAGTTTTTGAGTTTATCGCGAACAGGCAGACAGTCACGGCGGAGGTCTTTAATTTATAATGTGTAGAGATAATATGAGGGATAACTTTGGTTAAGGATATTCGTATTTATTTGAGTTAAGTCTTTTTTTTTTTTTTCATAAATTTTTTTATTAGTTACAGATATTTGTTTTTTTGGCTACCACACTAGGCTAATGCCCGTGTTGTGGTAGTCGTACATTTAATATTTTAAATACGATTTAATTAAAACAGATGATTAAACATAAAAAAAAATTAAAATTAAAATTAAGAAATACTTAAAAGCAAAGAGAAAAAAAAGAACATATTTTAAAGAAAAGTAGAAATAAAAATGAAAATTCAAATTTTGAAATACAAAAATTAATAATAAAGATTAAATGTTAAGTAATACAAATATAGAGATAGGAACACAAGCAGAGGAAAATAGTTAAAACCAACCACAAAAGATGAATTGTTTGTGTTTTTGACATATCTGTAGATCAGAATCTTATGGTTAAACGTCACGTATGTTATAATCTACGCATTCACAGGGGGCGCCAATTAAATTATTTTAGCTTTTTAATACTTTTTGTACGTTATGCTTTAAAATATTGAGGTGAATTAATTGTTTGCGCCCGTACACATTTAATATGAATATAAATAAATAGGTTTGACCATAAACAAACCCAAATCTTTCAAGAAGGGCTGAAAAATACAATATTGGATTGAGTCACCGATACAAAATTGAATGAATTTTTTGCGCCCGTACACATTTAATATGAATATAAATAAACAGGTTTGACCATAAACAAACCCAAATCTTTCAAGAGGTGCGGAAAAATACAATATTGGATTGAGTCACCGATAAAAAATTGAATTTTTCAGCCTTTCTTGAAAGATTTAGGTTTGTTTATGGACAAAACTATTTATTTATATTCAAATTAAATATGTACGGGCGCAAACAATTAATTTACCTTAATGTTTTAAAGCGTAACGTGCAAAAAGTATTAAAAACCTAAAATTATTTAATTGGCGCCATCTGTGAATGCGTAGATTATAACTAAGTTTTATTCGGAATTTGAAATGTGCGGGCATTACGGCCTACTTTCGCAAACCATTTTAAAAAGTGGGTCTAACATTCTAACAAAAGAAATTACATTATTGTGCGATTGAGAATACCAAAATAGTGTTTTTATTTTTAATTATTTTCATTAGAAGTTATCGGTGCTGAATGTCGGTCATGATGAGAAAATGGGGTTAGCGAATTAACGCTATTATCAAAAGAATTATATTTCACCGGTAAAAGACAACGAGCTGCGATCTTGTACAACAATACGAAGGACCTTCATACCCAATTCTAACATCCGTCTTGACTAAAGATAGGCGGTAGGAATAAACACGTAACATCCGTAGGCAACAAAGCGGGTACTCTATTCTCAACGGACGCGATTTTTAACATGGCCTGTGTTACCAGCGTTAGATTCGCAAATAGTGTGCGCGTGAGGATAATACGTAGCAAGTTTAGCAAATTGGAAAGAAAAAATGCGAGTTTTTTTATAAAATGTTAGATGTAGGATGTATTTTTAGGGTCTCATCACCTAAGTAGTAATTTTATGAATCTTTAGAAATAATTGGCACTTTATGGATTTTATTTTAAAGGAAGACAAACATTCCGGGTTACGGATAAATATATTTGGAAATCTAAGCGAAGCGAAGTTAGCCGTCCATGATGGAGTGCTGGTACCTACCCTGATGTATGGCAGTGAGGTATGGAACTGGCAGAGGAAGGATGAAAGTAGACTGAATGCTGTAGAAATGAGATCCCTGAGGCGTATGTATGTTAAAACCATGTACAATCGTGTGAGAAATGTGGAGATCCGCGAAGAATGCAAGGCTGATGTAAGCGTAATGAGTAAGATTAAGAAAGGGACGCTCAGATGGTTTGGGCATGAACGAGGAAAGTAGTGTAAGGAGAATATATGACGCAAATGTGAATGGTAGAAAAAGTCGGGGATGCCCGAGGGAGACATGGCACCACCAAGTAAATCAGATACTTGAGTCGGGCCATGTGAAGAGTCGGAATAATAGAAGAGCATGTATGAGAAGATGTATGAATGTGAACGAGGCAAGGAGTGTGTGCCAAGATCGAGTTGTTTGGCGGTCCGTCCTCTCTGCCTACCCCTGCGGGGAAACGCCGTGATGGTTAGTTAGTTAGTCCTACTACCACCACACTAAGCGGAAAATGTTGCTTGTGTCGTGATAAAGGATTTAGCCAGCCGAGGAATTGAACACATGACGCCTGGGTGGGATTAAACGCGATACCAACTGAGCCACTGACAGATGGATGTATGAATAATATGAATCCCAGAACAACACCGGTCAAATTGGATATGATTTGAGATTTTCACGACCCAAAGTACTATCGTGATTAATTTTTAATGTTTTATGTCCAACGTTTTAAACAGAATTACAGTGTACATCATCAGGACAGGCGTGTAGATCGTGTTTATGTATGTAGAAGTGATACCGTGAAAGCGGTACCCCACAAGACAGTTAAAGCAGGTGAAAAGAGCCGAATCTTCTCCAAACGAAGACAGAAATGAACACGAGACAATAAATAGACTGCGCTTTCTTGCCCTACCCTACCATCACAATTTTACTGACAGAATTGCCAGGATATTGAGGAAAGAATGCAATAAAACTGTCTTCGGAACAACGACTATTATCCAAGACCTTCTGAGTAATGCAAAGACTAAATTTCCTCTTGAAACAAGTGGAGTTTATAAATTCAGCAGCTCGAGATCCGACGACGACGACGGTGGACGAGTGACAGAAAAGATCATCTTAAAAGGGATATCAAATAATATACAGTTTCAATGCTTTGCAGTTAAAATCAAAATACTAACAAAACGACCTTTGCTAAATTTTCGCATTAATACGACACACGAGAATTTTTGAATTATAAAAAAGGCCTACACGAGATGTTGCATTTTTCTCATGCACCTAATAGAAGTATAACGTGATCTCGGATAGATGGCCCCTCTATTAGCATAGTAAAATGAATCACCATGTGATCTTTTCATTCTCTTGACATCTTTAATCGTGATAAGCGTGTATTTTTTGCTCCCGCGCCTCGATAAATTAGCATTTTTACAAAGGCGCTGACAGAGCTGGAAGAAAAACTGGTACGTTTTGCTGTATATCTTTCGATTCGATGAATTAATAGGTATACCCAAGTCTCGCGGTAGGTACCTTTACTAAACTATATGGTAATAATTCATTGCAATCACCTCAAATCATCTCCTTTATCTACCCAAGACGTTGCCCCACCAAAACTAAAGATTTATCCTTTTGTAAACAATTTTAGGTTGAGTCTAGGTTAATAATTTTACTCTCAAATCTGGGTTATTGCTTGGAAGAACCAGACATTAGCATGTGTTCATAAAACCACGAGACTTTTTCTTGCTCGTAAAATTTCAAGAATAACGAAACATTAAGAACTACCGAATTAATCTTTGAAAGGCAAACAATTTTTGTAAGGTACAAAATGTGTTTCGTGTAAAATTATGAATTCAAAATCCTTTAAGTTATTTAATCAATCATTAAACATACTATTTTCGTTATTTGTTTTGGGGGTGTTATGCCGTGTTGCCTTAGTAAACAGTCGCTACTATTGACATAAATACAATACTACTTGAATCCATTATAATTACCAATAAAGGGGTCGTCCATTAATCACGTGATGTTTTTTTAGCAACTTTTTAATCCCCCCCCCCTGGTGATATGTGGTGAGGTTTTAGACTAACCCCCCACCCCCCTCCCCAAAATCACGTGTATTTTTTTAGTACAAAGTATTTTGAAATTTTCAGAATATTATCACGAAAAATAAATACACGTGATATCTCATTTTACCCCCCCCCCCCCTTTCGTGATATTTCGTGATTTTTTCTGAACCCCCCCCCCCTTTGGAGGGATTCAAAAATAGTTGAAAAGAAGTTTTTGGAAAGGTTGGAGAAGGTATTTGAGAGTTGTTTTAAAGGTTGATTTCGTAAACTCCTGTAAAAAACAATAACTCCTTTTTTACGCTTTGTGTATTATAATAACAAAGAAATTTTAAATCAAGCGACGTAGAGTCCAGAGCCGTCCGCACACCCCCTTGTTGGGGCGGTAACTAATACAAAATATACATGTAGGTTTTACTCGGACGGCGCAAGGTTTAATTCTCAAATCCAAATTAGTTGAACGCCCTCATTTTGATTCATGCCGAAAACAACAACGCAAAATTGCATTGTTTTGTTTTATTTTGCGAAATTCAGGCACAAATATTAAAATGTTCTTCGATTATTTTGTAAAGATCTTAATTTGCCACATTATATAATAAAACTACAGATATCAGAAAATGGATTCTTTAGTAGATTTTGGAACTTGAAAGTATTTTTTATAGGCCTGATACTTTATTTTTTACAGACTTACAAAAAGACTTATTAAAAAAATTCTCGATTATTTCCAAGGTATAATATGTGTTCTACTTGTAGTATTTAATTTAAGCATCTATAATATTTCTAAGCGATCAAATTTTCAAACCAAAGTTAGATACATGATTTTGTATGATTTTGCATTATTTCGCATGGCTTCATCATAAACATATATTTTAAAAGTTGCGAATCGGAAGTGCGAGTCCGAGTGCAATGCATCGGTTTTATTCCGGTGTCGTGTCGGGTGACTGGTGTCTGGTGTCGGGTGGTGTGACGTCACCGGCCCCACAAGGCGATGGCAGCTCCATAAGGCGGGGTCTGCTTTTCACATACCCTTCAAGGAAGTCAGCCGATGTACGTGCGCCTCTATGAATATTTATACATCCACTGAAGAAAGTTGTCCGCCCTTTGTTTGGGATATTCGGACATTCCATAGCAAAAATGTATAATTACACAGTGAGCAGTATTTTAATTACACGTTTCTTAATTTCTCTACAAATAGTTCTTCTAAAGCAGGCTTTTACTTTGTGATAATATAATTATTATTCTATATTTTGGTAGAAAGCACTCACTTTGTGGTTTGACATATTAATTAAAGGAAAACAATCACTTTGTTTGTAACCACGATTTATTGATTTAATTTTTATTTACCGACCGGTTTCGCTTAATACAAGCATCATCAGGGTATAAATTAAAACTGATGAAAAAATACATTGTTTGAGCTTATATATACATACAGACAGAGACAAAACATAATATAAAGTAAGAGTGAGAGATTGTAATTAACATCCTACATAGTGATAGAGAGAAAGAGACGGGTATATCTAATGAATAATTACATTATATCTACCGGGACAAAACGTCATTTAAACAGGTGATTAAGAAATAAAGTGGCTACGGGTTTTTTCCATAAAAGTGATAAACCTATAAGACCAGTTGTTAGTTGCTGTGATGCCCCAAATTTTAAAATATCTTCTGTTATTACTAATGTTTTCCATAATTCCAATATTTTCTCTCCAAAATATACGATCAAAAATTCATTTTCACTAGTAGAAGAACTCAAAGATTTGGATCTCCCTAAAAATTGCAAACTCATATCGTTTGATGTGGTTAACTTGTTCCCTAATGTCCCCATAGAGGAGAGCAAATGTTTGATCTCTAATTTATTAAATACTTCTAATTTACCCAAAGATTTAGTGAATGATCTGACTTCACTATTTAATGTTTGCCTTAACCAAAATTATTTTCAATTCAATGGTGTTATATATCAGCAAATCGAAGGCCTTCCCATGGGGTCTCCTACAAGTCCTTTAATTGCTGATATATTCATGAATAATTTAGAAAACAAAATTTTAACTAGTGCCTCACCCCTTGTAAAAAACGTCTTACTATGGCGTAGATACGTCGATGACGTGTTCTGTATTTGGACAGGGACTCAACGTCAATTAAATGCCTTCCTCATCCTTATAAATTCATACCATCAAAACATTAAATTCACATTAGAGATAGGAACTAATTCAACTTTAAATTTTTTAGATCTCACCTTATCTATCGTAAATAATAAAATAAATTTTAACATCTTTCGCAAGCCTACCTACACCGACGTCGTTATCCATAACACATCCAATCATCCTGTTTCACATAAACACTCCGCGTTTCATTCAATGGTTCATCGTTTGGTCACAATACCGTTATCTAATACTAATTTCTCCAACGAACTAGCAATAATTAAAAAAATCGCGGTTAATAATGGTTATAATGCCGAACTCATTGATACAATTTTAAATAAAAAACAAAAACAAATAGCCACTAAGAATTTCTTATTTACTAATCATAATAATATAAATAATAATAATAATCTTTGTTACCAATGGCGTCGTATTTTATTCATTAATCAGTTCTCTTCCTGCAGTGTAAAAAATCTACCTCCCGAAATAAGACCGGCATTTTACACAAACAATAATTTAGGAAAGTTTTTAATTAATTCGAAAGATAAGGACGAAAAACTAAGTCATTCCGGAATATATAAATTAGATTGTAATGATTGTTCATCATTTTATGTAGGTAAAACGACGCGTAATGTCAATATTAGAATCAAAGAGCATCTTAGATGCTTAAATAATAATGGATTTTCGGAATTCGCTAATCACCTTATTGATAAAGATCATACCTTCAATCAAAACACCGGTGTTAAGATTTTACACAGAAATAGTCATGGTAACAGGCTTAATAATTTAGAAGCACTCGATATAAAGAAAGCCGTTAAAACAAAAACCCAAATCCTTAATAATCAGTTAAATGTGTCCAACAGTCCGATATTAGGAATATTTCCCATAAACTAAAAAAACCCGTAGCCACTTTATTTCTTAATCACCTGTTTAAATGACGTTTTGTCCCGGTAGATATAATGTAATTATTCATTAGATATACCCGTCTCTTTCTCTCTATCACTATGTAGGATGTTAATTACAATCTCTCACTCTTACTTTATATTATGTTTTGTCTCTGTCTGTATGTATATATAAGCTCACACAATGTATTTTTTCATCAGTTTTAATTTATACCCTGATGATGCTTGTATTAAGCGAAACCGGTCGGTAAATAAAAATTAAATCAATAAATCGTGGTTACAAACAAAGTGATTGTTTTCCTTTAATTAATTATTATTCTTCCACCGTTTTGGGTTTGCCCTTCCCCGCAGCTCTGTAACCCTCTCCCAATGAAAATCTATATAACCAATACCTACAACTCATCCTGAGGAACGGAAAATGTTTTCGAACATGTAGTATTTTTCATCCAAAAACTAAGAATTATTTTTATATTACTCACTTCGGCGTGCCAAAAGAGATCGTGAATGTATGCAAAATTGCAGAACAGTATAATATGGTACCCTTTTGCCCAGGTTTGAACCCGCTTGATGTGGATTCAGGTGGATTCAAAGCATATTATTATTTATAAAATTAGCAAAAGATGGATACAAAGTTAATTTTTACCGTTTAGTCTACTTTATAATGCACATCATACCAAAATTATATTTGTACATTTATTTATTTAATACAAACGGCATAAGTATGCCATAAACATTAATTACATGTCACAAATTCATATTCAAAATATTAGTAATGGTAAAACAGTCTATGTATAACAGTTAATTGTGACGATACATTGGGAAGTGACACCAGAGATACATTTACATGCAAAAATCTATAATACAAATAAAATTAATACTGATTAAAAAAATATGATAGCATAGCCGTCTTGTACCTATGTTCCGTGCAGTTAAATAGATCTATCACATCTGTATATCTATTAGTAACTTCATGCAACCTAGGTAAAAGTGAGTGTTTCGTATACTCAGTCCTATTATTGTTACATTTAAAAAGGATTTTAGAACGAGTGGTTCTCGTGGGAATATGAAATTCAATGAGCTTAGTTAGATCAGGACTGTCTATTCTACTATTTACAATTTTGAACATTAATATTAAGTCGGATATAATTCTTCGATCTGACAGTCTTAGTAAATTTAATTCTTTCATCAAGTAATTATAATTTATGTTTTCAATGGGAATACCGAGGTTAAAATTAATGTGTCTTAAGAATTTGTGTTGAATTTTTTCGATTGAATCTGAATGTATTTTAAAATGGGGGGACCAGATCGAGGAGTTATATTCGACTTGACTACGTACTAAGGATGTATACAAAAATTTTAAAGTTGAACGTAAAGAAATATATGTAACGGCACGCATTATAAGAAAATAAAACGAGTAGATACCAATAATAATTAACAACATTATGTTTTTTGTATTAGTTGCAAAAAAGCTTTTATGCACCTAGTACTTACTTACCCACATTTTAACTACACGACAGAAAAAAATATATTTAGCAGTAAAAACTCCCGAATGCTGAGCCATTGGTTTCAATAAATTTGCAGACTTTTTTCTTTCTGTGATGCCTAGATAAACACAGTGTTTTTTTCAGTTCGAAATGTCATTTCCATTATGAGCTATATAAGCTAATTTCGATCAAAAAATATATATATATTACTAGCTGAAGTGTCCGGCGTTGTTCGGGCTTTACACAGAAATTATAAACCAGACATAGACAGTGATCATCCTCTTGTTTTAAAGGTCTATTGTACAAAATTTCACCAATCTCGGAATAAAACTGAAGATTTGCAAAAAATCAAATATAAATATAATATAAACGCCACCCGCGCGCTCACCACAGACATAATAGATAGATAATGGTATCTACTTATTCGTCAATCCCCAACTATTTAAAGGACTAGGAACACTAATACATTATTGTTTCTTGGCTTTCAGAATATTCTGAAAACGCCCTGAATTAGAGAAATGCGTGCCACCGCGTACTATAAATCAATGTAAGACAGTGTGGAACTGAAATCTTGTAGCTAGATACAACTGAAATATTACCTCAGTGTGTTCCTCCATTGTGTAAGAAGTATTACCTACACTTGGTACAATGCCTCCTTAATTAAATGGCGCGTTACTCTACTACCGACTTGAGGTTGAAACAAAAAGTTTCTTGAGATATTTTCAATGGAGATTTTTAAATTTTATTTATTTAATATTTGTATGTTTTTACTATACATTTTGTATACATACATTTTTTACATGTTATACAGTGTTAAGGAATATAAAAATAACCTTTCCTCACCATAAAGAGACAAGGCTCTTGTGTTTGGTGAGGGAAAAGATATCTCCATAAATAGATTTCAATATTTAAAAGAAATAATAATAATTGATACCTATGAACTCTTACAGCAGTTTCAGGCAATTTTTCAATTTTAGTTGGAATTCATGATTATTTTCGATAATTTTTAGATTTAACGGGAGGTTGTTGAAATAAATTATACTTAAGTACAGATAGGTATTTTGAATGTGCTTGATATTAAATTTTGGGATTCTCATATCTTGCTGATTTATTGAAATGTAAGTTATTTTGTAATTTAACTGCATTTCTTTGAAAGTTGTAATAATGAATATTTTTTGTCTTTTATAGTTCCTCTGAATACTGAAAAGATTTTTTCAGTAGTAGATGGTTTTTTTCAGGATAACCTTAATTATCAATCTTTACTCTATTTTGAGAAGATTTAAAATAACATAATACGTTCCTCCCCAGCATATAATAATACCGAATTGTAATAAGATTGCACAATTGCATAGTACACTCTTTTTTAAGTTTTCTAATCTAATAATATTTCTAAGTCTTATAAATATATAAATACATATCCTAATTCTTTTGACAAGTTCACAAACATGTGTTTTTCACTTAAAATGTGAGACGATTGCTAATTTGTCAGAAACCATCGTCATTCGTGTAAGAATTCCTCTCTCGTAAAAGTTTGTATATTTTGTAGCCCCGATGATGCTTAAATGCAGGCAAAACATGGTGCTTGTTTAAAATATTAATAAAAAGTGGTGCTAAAAGAAAGTTGGTAGTTTTTAATATTTATAATTCTGTCGTAGTAAAAAGTTTTTGTTCTCTATAAAAATTCCTATCGTTAAGAGACATAATTTTCTTTATAGGCAATAACATTTTTAATACGTTAAGTTTCTATGTGTGTATATTGTAATAAAGAAGAGTGCCTCTGTGTGGCATGAGGTTTTTTTTGTTGGTAAATATGCAATTATTTTGGATATTGATGAAAATTTGCACACCTAACCTTCAAAACGTCTCTGTCTAAGGAAGATTTCCACACACTCCACACACCCATCTTCCCGCTCCTTTTTTAAAGCTGAATGTTTAATTTTTACGTTAGCTCCTGGAAAACGTGAGGAAAAAAATCCTCAGGGCCTATGTTGCTGTTTTGGATGCTGTTTGGAGGGTCTTTTTAGGGAGAAGAAGGAGAGGAGGTTCTGGGAAGGAAAAAAGGGCGAGGGGTGGGTAGGAATTTGGGGGTCAATACGTTCAGGAGTGAATCCATCTTATGAGTCCATCCCACTCACTGCGGAGACAGTCAGCCAGTCTCTCCCGATCCGGCCCGCCATGCAGTAGATGGATAAACGCATTCGACACCAAGAACTAGACAAACCTCACTACCATGGACACGGACACCCCTGCTGATTCACCAAACGTAGCGAACCACTTTAGGTCAATCTTGGTTATCTAATAAAAGGTTCCGTACTGACGGTAGACGGTACCCATACCCGTCGCCCAAATTGAAAACACTGATGAAATTTGGACACTGGACGTTCAAAATAAGAGGAAATTTACTGTCTAAATAAATCTGATTTCGAAAAAACTTCAGTTAACTAACTATTAATGAACTGAGAAGATTGTGATGTTTTTTGAGTAATTATTTGATTTGGTTCGTTTATTACGTATTACATAATTAAATCCATATACATAAATGCAACCCAAAGTGACAGTAGTTACTTAGATATCTACCTACATTTAAATGCTTTATATTTAACGGTAGGTAAATTGCCAAACTTGTAAAGCGAATATTTCACGTGGTAATTTATGATCTCACATTCCCCGCGTACTAAATCTGTTCCCGTAAGTTAGGGCAAGTCAATATCGTAATTCGATAAGAAATCACAAAACTTTGCCTTGGCTTTCCTTTATCTCCTTAATTCTCCTCGCTTCAATTTTCAGGTAAACTTAAACGCGGACTTTTAGACCTGAAAACTGACTGAATCTCAAAGATTTTCACAAACTATGGTTACCTACCGTTAAAATGTATGGAAGATTTAAAGTGAATTTTCCCAACTCTGATCACGGTTCTAAAAAATTTTAACGTTAATATTATTAAAATAATTTATTTTTTGTTACTTGTATTTTTCTTTCGTGTACGTATATTTTTTTATAAAAAGCCCTCTGAGCTTTATATGTATAAATAAATCAAATAAGTTATCTTAAAATATGTTAAAAAATAAATAATATCTACATTATACGTTGACGTTTGTCGTAAAAACTCGCTTCACGTAATAGATATAAACGGAAGTGCTGCCATCTATAATATTCAAATAGAACTATTGAACTTTTCATATTATAGTTTTCCCTGCTAGTAAATTATTATTGATATTAAAAACAATCTAAACCGGCACACGTATATTTGTAAAATGCCCTCTGAGCTTTATATAAATAAATAAAATAAGTTTTATTATATTTTTGTTATCAGTTTTTGGGGTCACCGACGAGTTCATCGAAAATCAATTCATCGAAAGCAAATTCATCGAAAAAGAGTTCATCGAAAATCAATTCATCGAGAGCAAATTCATCGAAAATCAATTCATCGAGAGCAAATTCATCGAAAACGAGTTCATCGAAAATCAATTCATCGAAAATCAATTCATCGAATGATCAATTTATCGAATCGCCAATTCATCGAAAAACATTTTTGTAGATATTAGAGCTGTCAAAATTAAACACCCAAAAAGGTGGACACTGCAACGCTGTCCGAAACTTTGGCTGAAGAAGGAGGTAGCGCAACACGGCATAATACTCCAAAAACTAATAACAAAAATATTTTTGGCCGTGAAAATCTAAAATCGTATCTGTGTTATATTATAAATTAATATGGATTTTAAAAACAATCTTAACTGGCACATTCCTAAACGGTTTAAACAGGCTACAACGCCAATGACACAGAAATAGCCACAATTCAGCTACGTCATTATGACTTAGATCAGGGTTTCCCAAACTTTTTCTGCAATGGAACACTTTGCAAACCCGTAAATTTTAACGGAACACTTTGCTTATTTTTTAGGTTGGGTACAAAGCACTCATTTTAGGGTGAATTGCCTATTTCAAAAAAGTCCTTATAGTAAACATTAAAAAAAAAAGTTATTAAACACATTATTTATTTAGTATTCAAACAAAAAACTGGAATATAAACAAATGAGCCAAAAAATGGAATAAAACAACAAAGTGGAATACATAAAGCACCTAATGACTTTGACGACTTTGAGTCTGTGAATTACATAGCTTCATGAGATCAGGCCCAATATTGGTAAGTTGGATTCTAATATGTGGGGTGGTATCGAGCCTGTTCCTATACTTTGACTCCGTTGCAGCATACTGCAAATCCCGCTTCGCATAAATAGGTGTAGAAAACGGAAGTAAAACAATAATAATTTGTTTTGATAAATTGGGGTAGCTCTGACAAACTCGCCCAGAAATCATTTAAAGACTGATTTTGTATGTTTGTTTTGTAAGAGTCACTAATTAAATCAATTTGATTTTCATATTCACTTCCGCTTAAGCCTACTGATTTAGCTGTCACGGAAAATGGATTACAAACCCAGGAATCGTCCTTACTAGTTTTCGGAAAATATTGCAAAAGAGTTGTTTTCGAGTTGTGCAGGTGTTCTTAAAATTCTGTGGAAACATCTTCACCCACTTTATTCATTCAAACATTCACGTAAGGCAGGAAAATCAAAATGATTAGATTGAACTGGTGAAATCCTAAATTGTAATTTTTTTTCATTTTTTCACCAACATTTACGGCACTATGCGCGTTTATAGTTCGGCTAATTGCTAACAAGGATGTACTCGTCAAACTGATGATTTTTAAATTATTTTTCTTCCAGGTAAAGTCGATATCGTAGAAAAATATGATTGGGTTCCTTTGGAACAGAAATTTCGTGAAACACATGCAGATCCGTTATCCCGTTGTTATTATTTACACATCGCACAGATGTTCATATTATTGACTCTTATCACAATATTATAAACCATGGTATAAACTGCAGAGATTTTTTTTACTATATTAAATGAAAATTTACTGCAATAACAGCGTAAACGGCCCTTTCTACTTCAATAAAGCTTAGTCTCTGTACCTGGAAGGGTCTAGCACCTTACTTAAGAACTATTGTGAAATATTTATACAAGTAATAATTTCTTGTGAATAATATCAGTAGTGTTGAAATATGAATATATGTATTTTATATTAAATAAAATTGTTCCAACAAATTGTCGCGGAACCCCTATTCAGATTCGGCGGAACCCTGGTGTTCCGCGGAACACAGTTTGGGAAACCCTGACTTAGATCATTAGCCATCATTTAAAAAAAAAATTTCAACAATTTAAAAACAGTGGAAATACCCTATTAATGTTATTACGCAATTTAAGTTGAAAAGATCTATACAAATTATTTATCCGCCAACAATGCGTATTGACAGAGTGACGATCTTTAATTTATAAAGTAATTAATTAAATAAAAGATAAAATATATATGTATTAATTGTAAAAAAAAAATAAAGTGTGGCATAATTTAACTACCTAACTTTCCTATTGTGTACAATTGTACTGTATGTTGTACAATTATAAACTCACGAATAACGACAGTAACCACGCGACAAAATACACTATTCTACTGCAGCATTCATAAGCGGAACTACAATTCCCACTCTCCGATAAAACGATTTCACATTGTGGGTAATCAGTACTTAGGTGATACTTACTTTTAATTTAATTTTTTTTTATATATTGAAACATTTATTATAATTACAATTTTACAACATAATATAACAACAATATTTCAATCGCTCTCCTAATAAAGCAGTAGTTGCTTGTGTTTAGGAGAGGACAACTAAATACTTTTACATCTAAGTATATAAATTAAAAATATTATTACAAAAACTAATAGTAATTTTATGAGAAAATACGATACATGTAATAAAATTATTGGTTAGTTAATAAATGATTCAAAGGATTGATAAAGCAAAACAAATTTCTAAACAATAAGTAAGTTATGAGGTGGTACTAGAGTATTTCAATTTTTTTTTTATATTTGTCGTATATCTAGGGATAATTTATTGAATAATTTTAAACTTTTGAATGTATAGTGATGTTGACATATTTAACATCAACTTGGCGAATTTTGTGGATCTTGTAAAAAACTTATTCCAAAACTATTCCTAAACATATCTGTATTTTTGTAAACCTATCAAATCGCTGTATTTTTTTATATTTGTAATACTTGTGTGCATTTTTTTATCTAATTTTATTTTTATTATTTCTTTATCTCTTTAAAAATCATCTGTCATGAATTAATTATACTACCAAACATGTAAAAGCCCCATGGGCGTTAAATAAATAAATAATGAGAAGTAATAAAGTAAGGAAAAAGGTAGGAATAAAGACTGAGAAGTTGATTAAAAAAAGTTTCTGGGGCTGTTACAATGCAATAATAATATTTGGATGATTTGTTTAGCGCCGTTTTTGTTAAAAATAAATAGCGCTGTTATTGTTGGTCGTCGGTTACAAATATGGTCTTCTTCAATGATACTTCGAAAGACAGTGCTTCTTTCAACAATAAATTATTTTACTGCCTGAAATAATGTAAAAAATATACGCCTTGTTTCAAATCAGGGCATGTTTGACTTTTCAAAAATTATACGTAATATAATTCTGATGTCCCCAATTCTTTGTTAAATGTTAATGGTAAATGTATGTATGCACGCTTTTAGCAGAAATCTTTTGAAGTTAATTAATGTGCTGGTAGTTGATATGAAAATGATTGCTGGACAGATGTTTTTAGAAGTTGATTATCTTATTGAAAAATAAAAAAAAAATATAATTATGGTTACTCATACCTACTGAGATTGACGATTGCTTTGTTGTTGAAAAAAGTGGCTGTTATGTAATAATTAGTTGTATTTAATATTTATGGCGGTGAGTCACACATGTTAAATTAAGTTTTTTACAGACACAAAATTACGCCCTGTAGTATATGTAGTTATGATAACTAGTTTTAATTCCTCGAACGAATTAAATATGAAAAATATACACAAATTAAAAAATAACTGAATAAAATCTTAACATAAAAGATTCAAAATGCAAATTTGACTTTCATTTAATAAATTATTTGCGTAACTTTAAATAAAAAAGAATTAGATAAAAATTAGGTTTCTTACTGTAACACTACCGCGGGCCAGTTAATTCAAAAAGCTTCGATAATAAACAAATCATAGAGAACAATTCATCAAATTTCAGCGCTAAAAAAGTTCTGTTATTATTCAAGTCCTGTGAAGGCTCTGGTCAATAATGGAAAAAAACCAGATCTTCAATAGAACTTTCAGAGACCTTTAAAAATAACTTTTAAATTTGATGAAATTGATCAAATTTTGTTAAACAGATTTCCTCCAATAAATTATAATTTGTTGCTCCGTTTGACGAGGTCAAAACATGCATATTTCACTTTCCGTTACTATTTTTGCCGTTATCACAATTTATTATATTGCGTTTTGTTTATTTTTATTGCCCAATTAAATACAAAGTGATTCACCGTTAATCATCGACATCGTAAGACGGCGCGGGGCGTTCCGTAGTCTAGTCTCTAGTCTGCGGGCATAAACATTTGTTACTTTGTTGATGATGATAATAATTCTCTCGACAACTGGTCAGATTTATTGATTGGGTATCTATAAAAAGCATGCAATAATTGGTTTGTTTGTCTAGAATACAGAAGACGAGACTTTTTTGTAATGCTGAGATTACTAATTGGAAAATACAACCTTTAAAAAAAATCAGAGTGCAATTCACATGCGGTTAAAGTGAAACCCTCAGAAAATTAAAGTAGACAAGAGTAGGGAGATTACGAAGCACTTTTTTTATCAATGTAAAGGATGAATTTTTTTCCATATTTTCATCGTCGAATTCCAGTGCATCTTTTCCTATACATTCGGTCATCTTATTAGTATATGTGTTTTCTTCTTCAGAGTCGCTAGATGTCGCTTTCTTTTGTGTTTTCTTTGCCTATTCGTTTTGGAGTGGTTTGAAAATTCAATATTAATTTTACAAAGATATCTTTTTTTTTGGATTTCGTAGGATTCGATCCTTGGTCTGCTAAATGTCTGGCCGCTAAGGTTCGTTGGGCGCTTCACAGCATTAGACCAAGAGAGGCTTGCGTGGGACCATGGATTTTTCGTATTATATTGGAACCGAGTAACTGTGAGATAAATAAATATTTTATAGCTATCTCATTCTCTCGCAGGCTAAATCCTATAGATAAATGTGTTTATCTCTTTTTAGTGTGGCTCGCTTCTGTTTCATAGAATTTCAAATTGCAACGGAGCTACAGAAGTTTTCACTTCAAAAACAAGAAACGTTTTTTAATACATAGATAGTAACACGGCTAGTGGTAGCGTTTCAATTTTGCAGTAATGTTTCAGTGTACAAAACTCCAGGGATATTCGTGAGGATATTACATCACAACGAACGGTTTGCAATCTTTGGGTATGTACACAATAAAGTAATCAAATTTAAAAATAATAAATAAGCGTATAGACGTCAGGCGGGAAAACCGTTATCAATTCAATAAACGAACGAATGGTCCTTTTAAGGCTCCAGCCAACTGAAAACAAAAAAAATGTTGTCTTTTTTTATTTCATTTTCTGAAAGATGCATTTGTTAAGAATGCTCTCACCAGATGTTTTAAAGAAATTGAAACAGTTTGTATGTTGAATTATCTTTTAGCAAAACTTTGAACACGTTTTTCTCTAAACTACTTTTTTCAACCTGGTTGAGAACAAATTAGAAAAACTATACATCCGATTTGCATGCACTAAATCTTAAACTGTTTGAAAATCCAGTCTCTATGGCACCACGTAGGATTTTTTTTATAAAGGGACCCCTTCTATTTTTTTTATGAACGATGATAATTTGTCAGAAAAAAAAAATTCGCTGGTCCGCAATTTTTGTTTGTTTTTTAGATATCAAAATTCTCCTACGTGGTGCCATAAACGTATATGTCTACTTTCTGAATATATTTTTATTTTATTTTTCTGATGAACCGTATGGCTTAATCGCTGTCAACCACCGAGCTGCGATTTCGTCGGAGTTTGCCATTGAAAGCGGCGTATACCGCAAATGATACTTTGGATTCGTGTAAAAAAAAATTATACAGTCGTGTGTATATTGACTATGAGTTTTAATAAAAAAGATTCCATTCATCGTTTGCTTGAAAATAATTACGAAAAATACACTTTTTTACCGCCCGCTCACAGTGGGCTGCCCCCTTAATGTATAAACTAAGGAAAATGATTTATTCCCCACTTCGCAGTATACTCATAAGATCTGAACAAAATAACACATTTAAAAGTCAATAGCGGATAACTCATCATTAAAAAATTAAGAAACCATTTGATATGGGGAATTTAGATTTTAAAAGGTGACCGGACAACTCAGAATGAAATCAACTCACCACCGCTTTTGAAAAACCATTAAAAGAGATGAAAAAAACATTAAAAAATTGGTTTAATAGGTTACTCGGGTTAGGTCATGGGCTATTTTCAATTTATTTTTTATATAGCTTTTAATGATTTTTCAAAGAGGTGTTGAGTTGACTTGATTCTGAGTTGGCATGGAACCATTTTAAAGTATCCCACAGAATAGAGAATGTATTGCCATAATTATTTTCTCAGTAAATCGGTTTAATAAATCATTTCAGCACAATATTTATTTTTAATTTGGTGGGGGTAAATAGAATAATAGAATCATAAAATTATTTAATAAATTACCCGTTGATATACGATCGGAAGAAAGCTACGAAAAAAATAAAAATTAAATTAAATTAAAATATTCTAGTACCACCTCATAACTTAACTTATTATATTTAGAAATATGTATTGATTTAGAAATATATTTTTGCCTGATCAATAGCTTAAATCATTTATTATCTAACCTATATTTTTGTTACTTTTATCTGTAAAATCACTAATATTTTTAGTTAAATTACTAATATTTTTTGTTTTAATTTAAACAAATGTAATTTTTTTTAGTTGTCCTCTCCTAAACACGAGTAGATGTTTTATTAGGAGAGTGATTGAAATATTGATGTATATATTATGTTGTAAAAAAAAAAATAAGTCGTCTCAAAATAACCTAACCATATATTGAAAATGGACTTGAACGCCGAAACAGTTATAAAAAACGAAAAATTACAGAACTAATAATAGCATTATTAAATTTGATATGCATTAGATTTAAAAAAGGGAACGCCGAATTTATATTAACGGTGTATGATCGAAAGGTTCTCCCGCATTTTGGAATAGTAAAGTTATTTTCTACAATACCTAACAACAGTAAAAACAAAAAGACTTATCTTGCATTATTCATATTCATTTAAAAAAAAAGATACAGTATTATATAATTATGCTACAATATAAAGTCGTATGTGAACATTTGTATCTCTCAAAGATTTGTATTGGCTCGATGTAAGACCGGATCTCTCAAACGATGCGGTAGTCGATAAGAACTTCGCTACCCGCAATACGCCTCGGTGCAATCTAGAAGAAAGTCGTATAGACCTATACAATTTCATAGATATTATCTCATCTAGCGAGCCATCTGAAGTTCTAGACATGAGAGAGCTATCTAAGGATCACATCTCGGATCTGGGCAATGATCTTGTTAAGGATACTAGTTGACACACGGCTTCCTACTTAGGATACAGATCGGAGGACCAGATAGTAGATAGGATCGGGAGGATAGTACTTGTCCTACCACGTGTAGGCTGTGGACTGTAAAGACTGCAGGGCTGTCTGAGAGCTCTACAAATAGGTATTTGAACCCTTCATCATTATGTCATCTGGTGACAAGTTCAAATTGATATCAATTAAATTTAATAATAATTCATAATAACCTATTTATGTGCTTCGTGTTCGTACCTAGGTTGGGTATTAGTGGTTCACATGATATAATAATTTATATTTTCATATCGGTAATAATAATACTTCTTGCTTTTACAGCGCCAAATTTATTAAAAAAAAATTCATACGACCAAAAAACCCGTTCGTCAAGTATTAAGAGGGTTTGAAAACCGGAAATATGTCATTTTTAAATCAAATTTTAGACGTATTGACTCTTTTCCACAAAAAAATATAAATTGATTTCGAAAGATTGTTATCTTATCTAGTAAAAACGTATGTTTTAAATTTTGATAAAAAATGTTCATTTTTAGTATAATAAGGTTATACCATAGGTCGTTGGCAAATTTGTTAAATTTTTAAACGAAAAATCTTATTTTACAAGACATATTTCAGACATGTTTCAAAATTTTAATTTTCGTTCAAATAAAATCATTAAAAAAATATCCTATTAATGACGAAAATTTCTCTATTTTCTCTATCTATTTACGGTCTTACAAATTAATATATTTAAGATTTTTTTAACATTTTTATTTTGCTTAGATATTATTTAAAAATGATAAATACTTATGATCAAAAAATAATTACAAAAAGTACATAATTTCAATAGTTTTATCATCACGCCTTTCAGCATTTTTGGATGAAGGTATAAATTAAAGCAAATTTGGAATGAAATAAAATCGATTAATTAAAAGAGTTATAATTTTAACCGAGAAGAATTAATCTTTCTCATTGGAACCGCCCTGTACGATCGTAAGAACATCTTTCGACGAAATGTGGATTTTCGGCCGCTGGCTGGTTAAAGGCCCTTAACACCCGCATTTTGACGGAGTACGATGGTTTTGAAGGTCATCACGATTGCTCAGTAATTTAGAGCAGTCGTTCTGTCTGGAGCCAGTGAGGCTATGGCATTCCCAATTAGGGTATGTTGTGAGGCTGAAGGTAGTAGAGAGGAGAAGGAGATTGGAAAGAAGAAGGTGGGGAGTAATTAGTTATTCAGATCTGGTCACCAGACACGACAAAGCCATTTCAAGCAAAGTTTCAATGCTGGATGGTGGTCTTACACCAGGGCGACAGTAAGAGTATCTTCCACTCTGGAACGTGCCTTTTATATACTATATTTGTTTATAGGTTCCTACGTTCGCACCTAGTTTGTCTATTTATTGTTCATATTATGTAATAATTTAAATTTTCAAATCGGCAATAACATGACACTTCTAACTTCCATAAAGCCTGTATTAAAAAAAAATCCATGACAGTTGATTTCCGACTTATATACTACTAGCTGGTCCTGGCATGCGTTTCTATGCCATTTAATAAAGAAATTGTTTCTCCCTGAGTGTTCTTTCCCATTCGTTTCGTTCCCCTTCCGCCTCCCCTTCTTCTCCTGCGTCCTCTTCCCCTCTCGCGTTCCCACTCCGTCACCTCCACCTTCCCTCTCCCCACTCCACTCCCCCCCTCTTCACCCGTCCCGCGAACCCCCTCCTGAGTTCCTCTCCCCCCTCACAGGTCGCCCTCCCCCCTCCCAGGTTCCTAGATAATTTTTTAAACAGCCCGCGTGCCACCTTTTACAATTTTTATTCAAATTTCCATTTTTCATGTATATTTAATTTGGTACCTAACATAGGTACCTATTTAAAATATCTAAAATTCTTGATTCGATTTAAACTATTAGGAGAGTACCTACATTAAATAAATTTATCAACTTAAAAGATTTTCAAAAAATAGAATCCTGATTTAACAATCATTGTTTTGCAAAATGTCATCCTCAAACACGCGAACTGTCAAACGTGCAATGTTTTCTGAAATTATTCATTTTTCTCTCCGTAAGAACCATTCTCGTACTTCAAGGAATATTCTAAAAAAAGAATTATCGAAATCGGTTCAGCTGCTCTCGAGATTTGCGCTTAGCAACACATTCAGCGATTCATTTTTGTATATAAGATTTACCGCTGAATAACAAAAGTATAACATATTTATAACAACACCTCAGTGGGATGGATTCAATCTATATTGACCCCAGATTTCTACCCATCCCTCATACCTTTTTCCTTTCCAGAACTGCCTTTCCTTAAAAAGACCCTCCACACAGCATCCTCAAAGATGATACAGGCCCTGAGAAAAAACTATAGATCCCCCTTATAAGTCATAATATCAATTCTAACGAAACTATAGTTGTTGTTTTTAACATGTCCAAAGTGCGTAGTATCCACATACGAAGAGGCTCAAAACCTTGGAGGAAGAATTGTAACGCCAAGGTTAAACAAAACATGTAAACATTATTATCGTCCCTAATTCTAGGTCTAAAAAATATTGTGCGTGGTGGACAAAAACGGACGAACCGCTTAAAGAAGCGGCGGCGGCGGGTATCCTGTCAACAATTTAGTACAAAACTTAGCGAGATTTTAAATTAAAAATTAAATCTAACGAATGTTGTTTGTCGAGTTTAAAAAGAAAGTACCGATGCATAATATTATGAAGAACACAGGTAAAGAAGTATCATTTTACAGATTTTTATTATTATAATGGTACTATTAATCACTTTTTTTTTCTCATAAGTTTTTATTCCAGTAAAAAATAAAATAACATTTTCACTTACTTAACTAGAATATTGAATTATGTACTTTTTACATTATATACGCACCAGATTTAAATGTCCGGGTTTAATTTTCCCCACAGGAAAAACTAAACCCTTTCACACACTTCCCAAATGATCATCTGGTCAATCCACGTTATGCAATTGCACTATATGTATTATAATTACAAAACAATACAAGAACAACATGTCAACCTACCAGAGACCAGATGGGAAAAAAATTCACCGACTCCAGATATTTTCATATCAGAGGGTTCGGCTCTGTGGAATTCCTAATTGAACCTATAAATCCTACTGATCCCTCAATATAAATATTTAAAAAATCTTTTGTAATCCTACATGTATTTAAAATTACCGATTTTTGCATTTTTATATATAAATTCTTGACAAATCTAATACGCCTAAATTTTGAATCAGAGACCTAGGTATAATGCCAGTAGCCGAAATAACAAATGGTAATATTTTTATATTCCGAGAATGCCAAATTCTTTTAATCTCATTTCCTAAATCTGTGTATTTTCTAATTTTTTCAGAAACAGTTTTTTGAATATTACAGGAATTATTATGATATAAGTTATTTTTTTAATTTTGTCATGTAAAACTATATCAGGTCTATTATGACTAATTGTTCTGTCTGTTGTATAGTTTTATCATAATATATTTTATAAAATTCATTTTCTAAAAATGAATTTGGTTCATATTCATAATATGGTACTATATTACGGCAGTCAATCAAGTTATGTTTAATTACCAAACTTTGGTGGATTATTTTTAAAACCTGATTGTGCCTAAATGTATACTCGGACGGCGCTAATATAGAACATCCCGATATAATATGTTCTATAGTTTCCGGAAAAGCCAAACATTTTCTACATAAATCATCAATCATAGTTTTTACATTTCATAACCTTAGATTATATTAGATTGCAATACTAACATTTACATGATATTATATTACCATACGATATTATTCACTATCGCTACTTTGTTTTTTGTGAACAAACAAGAACAATTTTTTTTTAAATTTGCACACACTTTTTTCGTTTTTGACATCATCTGGAAGGCAATTAGGGAACGTACGAATACTACGTGACCAACTTATTGCAATTTTTACCCCCCCCCCCCCCCCCCGGTGACCAAAAACCTAAGCAACCCGCCGCTCATTTGTATGGAGCGTGACATTTTGAAACCCCCCCCCCTAAACGTGTCACGTAGTATGGGTACGTTCCCTTATATAAATTGCCCCCCTCGTAACTAATTGATTGTTTACCGTAGTTAGTATGAATGGTGTTTAAACGTATGTTGTCGTGTAAAATGTTTGTGTACTTGGGACGTTTTAATGAATTCTGTGTTTGTATGTATGAGTTTATTATTTATTTTGTATATAAGGACACATATATTGTACTCGTATAGTTTTCTTAATGTTAGCAGTTTTATTTCCAAATATAATTTTTTTGTGGATGTTTTGGATTCGTAGTGAAATAGTTTTTTGATTATCTTATTTTGAATTACCAGTAATTCATTGATGTATGTTTCATACACATTTCCCCAGATTTCAATTAGGTAATTTAGGTGTGAGTGTACGAGACTATAGTACAAACTTTTTTTTAATCTAATTGGTAATAGATATGATAACCGGCTAAAAACGCTAATTAAGGGTGTGATTTTATCTTTTACATTTTGAATGTGTTGTTTTAAAGTGAAATGCTTATCGATGCACAGCCCAAGATATTTCAGGATTTGCAAATCGTTATTTATTATAAACATTACATTATAAACATCAAGTAAAGTTTTTCACTGAAAAAATACATTGATTAAATTCGTTTTACACCTTTTTTAGAGCAAAGCTCGAGTTAAAAAGGCGGAAAAAACACATGTAAACCGCAGTTTGTTTTTTTTTTATTTATTTTTAGAACAATTAATAAGAAAAAAACAATAAAGAATAATAATAATAATAATAAAGAATAATAATAAAGAATATAAAACCTTTTTTGTTAAAATAAATAAAACAAATAGTAGCATAAGTAAGATAACATAAAGAAGAAGAGGCGATAAAGAAGAAGATATAAAAAGTAAGAAAAAAGAGATATCTAATTTTATTTTTATTTATTTGGGAGAAAAATAAAATAAAAAAATATCTAATAAATAATTTTGTTGTATTAGAGTGTGTTTCTTTTATATCCTACTTATAATATTATAAAGGCGAAAGTTTGTATGGATGTATGTTTGTTACTCTTTCACGCAAAAACCACTGAATGGATTTTAATGAAACTTTACAATAATATAGCTCATACATCAGAATAAAATATAGGCTATAGCTCAGAGCTCTGGCATTATGAAATTTGTATAAAAAAATTGCGATAGGTGGCACGATTAGTAAGATATATCTATAATCCTTTATTCGATTCAAATTATTAGGGGAGTAGGTACTTCAAATAAATGCGGGAGGAAGAAGTGGGATGTGGAAGCGGGGAGGGGTTTGGTGGGGGTGGGGAGAGGGAGAAGGGGAGGGGGTAGGGAGAGGGGTTGGGAAGGGGGGTAAGGGTAGGAGAGGTGGAGGACGGAGAGGGGGAGGGGGGAGGGGATGGGAAGAGTGGGGGGAGGGGTGGAGTAAGGGCGGAAGGGAGGGGGGAGGGGGAGGAGAGGGAACCCCCCTAATACCATGCGAGCAAAAAACTAGTATTTAATAATTTTATATTTTAATAATTTGCGAGTGTATTGTTAAATTTTAAAATGTCGTTGATAACTAAAAAATGTATGTAACTCATCTTCGGTTTAACAGTATTACACTTAATTTATAAATGTTAAGGGAAATAATCCACTGGAAAAGCTTTTTCAATAATTGAATAACCAATTGGAGATGATTTTGTATTGGAAAAACGAAAATGTGGAAGAATTACAGACTGGATATACAATATCTAGTGGATTTAAAGGAGAATGATAAAATACAAATGTTTTGTTGTTTCAGTATTAAGTATTTCTCCGGAGCTTGTTAGCGATACCTTACGCTATACTTTTACGACTGTATTTTAGGGCAGACGATGATTTTATACTTCATTAGCTTTTCTGCTCGGCCTTGCCCCCCTAGTTTGTTAGATATATCAACAGTATTTTATCGAGTTATTTTCTTATTTATCGTGATAAATATTTTTTTATGAAAATGAAAGTCAATTAAATACTATTATTAATAATTTAATATTTTTTAAATAGCCATCACATTAATACCCATATCCACAAGCACTTATTTTTATTTACTTTTTATCATTTATACAACATAGTTACTCCTTGATTCTAACGTGTTACCTTTTTAGTATAATTTTTTTTCAATAATAATAACTAATTCATCGCCGCTCATGGTAATATTTTTGTCTATAGGTACTTATTTGTCTATACTTATTTATATATACATACTAGCTGACCTGGAGAACTTCGTACCGCCTCAGAGTCAATAACTGTTGTGTTAAATTATTACCTCAATTAAATTCAGTTTTTTTATTAAGTTAAAAATTACACAAGGAAGCAAATATCGATGCGCAAACTGTCCATGTTTTATTTTTATCAGTATCAGTCAGAGATGGCGTTGTGTATGGAATTATAATGTTTGTGATTTTCTTACTTTTCCATTTACTTACGGGAATTGCGTTTCATTTCCTTTATACGTGTGAGGGAGATTTATTATAATTATTGTATTCCTGTCGAGGGGTGCAGACATACGTTCACCGTTTGTCCCATTTTCGACTGTTGACATTTAGTGTGTAAGAAAGAGGGGCAGCATTATATGTTTAAGAACAAAAGCAAAACAATCAGCGCATTGACATTTAACGTTTATGAATTTTTGGAATGCACTCACTTCCCATAATATTATAGGTACTTATCACAATATTCCTTCAGCTGTTTCAAAAGATAATCATTCGTTCCGTACAAAATGTGCGAGGAAAAGAATTTTCATAACTTTTTTTTTCGTGAACTTTTCCGATGTTTTAATAGCTTTTCTGCTACTCGGGGCGAAGACAAATCCAACAAATCAAAGATTTCTAAAAATCGGTCCAGCCAGAGTTATAATGGTGTAACTAGCCCGACTTTGTTTTATATATAAAGATATTTTTTAATTTTCATTATACGTTTATCCTTATGAAGAAACCGTTAGCTTCGAAACAAGTAAAGATTTTGATTAAATAGAGGCGTTTGTGTCGTAGGCCGATCGTAAAATAAGGCAGATCATGATGCGCCTAGCCACATCATGATCGGCCGCATCGTGAAATGGCGGCAGATCGTGATGTGTCTGAGGCGTATCATAATCCGCCTTATTTTACGATTGGTCTGCGACGTATATACAAAACCATTTATTTACATTAAATTAAAATGACACCGCAGGGTGAATTTGCAATTATTGAAGAAAAAATAATTTTATTTATTATAATGGAGTTTATTATAGGCTCGTTTCAATAGTAAGTATGTTTCATGTGTCGTTTTATAAAAAGTTTACTTTGTTTAGAGCAATAAAATGCAATGTTTAGTGTATTTAGTAAAGTTAAATAGGGCTGCCATACTAGATACTAGTATTTACGTCACTAAATTTCAATCTCCCGTATTTCCGATCCATTTATGTCCCGTATTTTCATATTTGCTGAATTTTCTTAAAAACCTAAACTGCTACGAGCAGAAGTCGGTTACTTTGCGAATATGTTTTCAGAATGTCAGACAACAATGCAGAGGTGGAGAGAATATTTTCCTAGGTGAAAACTCAGTTTACGGATGAAACATGAAACTAATAATAATATGAATTTACGAATGTGTCCGTACACTTTTAAGCCGAGGTGCTCCGAAATGAAATTTTATGCGTAAGGTAGTAAAATGGGAATAAAGTCTGTCAAATAAGCGGCTTCCGTGATCGAGGGGTTAGGCTCTTGACTCGCAATCGGAACATCTCTGGATCGAATCCGGCGTGCGCAAATAAATTTTATTTGATTAATTTGTATTATTTCACAATTAATTAATTAAAAAAATGTTTAGTATATTTGCCATACGTTCCAGAGTGGTAGTTACTCTCAGTATCGCCCTGGTGTAAGACCACCATTTAGAATTGAAACGTTGTTTGAAATGGCTTTAGCCGTGTTTGGTGACCAGATCTGAATAGCCAGGCGCTTACCCACCTTCCTCTTCCCCATCTCCTTCCCCTCCCCACTACCTTCAGTCCCACAACATATCCCAATTCGTGATGCCATAGTCTCACTGGCTCCAGACAGGAACAACTGGGACTCTGGGGGCATACATTAATTACGTTAGCAGTTTTTCTTCCAATCAATCCCCTTTGTGAGATAAATTTGGCCCACTTCGTATATTCTTTTCAAGTAACGTGAGATTTTGCTGGATGGGGGTCCCCCCCCTTTTTGAGCTCACGTAATTAATGTATGCCCCCTCTTGTGAGGTTTTACCATAAAAAATGTATATGTATAATGTATACACACCTGTCTTGTAGGCAGCTCTTATGTTGGCAATTGTTTTTTTAAGAGTATAAAGCACTCAGGTTCTACAATCCAATTGATATAATAGACAGACGAACGTTAGCAAATAAGACTATCAGAAATCTATGTATTTACATCTTATATGATCGAGTATATTCAATTTACATAATAATATGAGATGTACCACCCACATATTTTAATGCCTTTTATTTTAATGAATCTGACCCTATTAGACTTCGATAGCTCTAGCAAAGACGGGTACTAATGTTAAAGAAAATGCAGTAACAATCAAAACGACACTATTTTGCCACAGTATTTAGTTCGAAGTGCACTGGATTTGTTTGTTATATAATTCGACCCCGAATCTTCCAAACCGATCGCATAATTTTAACGAGATAGAATTTCATGTCTTTTTTTCTATCTCAGCAGCGGAGAATTTAAAAATGTTATTCAACTCTCTTCGCGAAGGACTTTTGTGCCACAAAACGTAAATTTATTGGAATACGTTATACAATACCCCCTTATAAAATACTGCCCTCTTTTTGGTGACCCTGCACTTGGTAGAAATTCCAATAGAAAGTATTACGCTGCTCTTGTTTTTCCTCGTTGATTGCATCAAAATAAAATACACTTTGTAAAAGGGTTGCATTCTTACCAAGAAGTTTCTTAAGGAGTGCGCACTTTCGTAAGGTATTTTTATAGTGTGGGTTTTTTAATCAGTTAACATTGCAATGCCTTGATTGAGTCGAACCAGCCATTACGGTAAGAGCAATTTGCGTCCCTTTTGCGGACTTATAGCATTCCTTCTAATGCAGTGGTTTCAAACCTTTTAAAAAAAAATCTTAATTTTGTCCTTACGGAGAAACCTTAAATAGTGATTTGTTTTCATTTAATTTAAACCTTTTGCACTGTAAGGAAAAACATTACCTTTATCAGCAATTATCAGGGGTGACAATCTAAAATTCTGAAAGAGTTAGGATATCCTGATATTTAGCCAAATCGTTTGTAAAAAAACTCTAATTGTGCATTTCACATACGGTAGGAGTGAAACCTTTATAAAACTAAAGTAGACAAGAGTTTGGAGGTTACGAAGCACCGCACAAAGAGGAGACCGATAGTACTATCTCAGTCTTTCGCAGGCTATATCCTATACTTGTATGTGTTTGTGTATTTTTGTGTCCCTTTTTTAGTGTCGCTATTTTTTCCTTTTATCGAGTTTAAAATCACAACGGTGCTTAAAAAGTGTGGCAACTGGGAAAGTTGATGTCGGCAGTGTGAAAACGAATTATTTCCCATACTTTTTCGTATGTGCTAAATGGTAAGAAAGTGGAATGAAGTACCCTCAAATCTGTTAACATTTATTTATGTTTTTTTGTGGATGGAAATATAATGAATTTCTTCGTCGAAAGCGTCATCGTCCATTGGATGTGCCTTTAATAGATAATATCTAGTTGTTTTGATTGAAAAGAATTATATGAAGGGCCGTGCTACTGCCGAAGGTTGTTTTCCCCTGCTGTAAGGGCAACGCCACCTGGAACCTGACTCAATGGGGGCATGGTCCCCCTCAAGGCCGGAGCCCTCCGTTCATTGCCACCGTAGAGGGTTGTTGCCCTTCGCCTTGCCTACCTTAACCCAGAGGCGCTCAGCCCTCGCCCCCGCTCCCGCCCTAAACCCCAATCCGCCAGTGTACGCCACTGATTTTCCCTTCATTATTACATTTATACGTACGAGTTATACGCATCTTCAATCATTTTTTATATTGCAAATTCCTGCATGTATTATTGCGAAAGATTTTTCAATATGTAATCAAGTATTGTGAAAGGCGGTGCTACGCCGAAAGTTTGTTGCACTGCGTTGTAAAACAAGCATAATTTGCTACAAAATGCATATACTTTATAATAATACTAATAATAACTTTGCTACAAACTTACTATTTGACCTCGAACATCCAGATAGAAAATCAGTTTTAACAAAATTGTTTGCAGTAAAAAGAGTGATACCGACAATAAATTGATAATAATTGAAAATATATAATGTTGATGCCTAACAAATCTTTATTACAGAGTGGACAGCTCCTGGAAAAGTTTACATAATTTTTTTAATTAACTTTATTTTTTTATAAGCTTCACACGGGAGGCTCTCAAAGCCCATGTTATCTTTGGAAGTCTTGTGTGTAGGGTATTTTTAAAGAAAGGAAATAGAGGTTCTGGGAAGGAAAAGGCTATACGGTTAGTTAGGTATCTGGGGATCAATGTATCCAGGATTGACAAAACCCGGGCCCCCTGCTAAGTCACCAAACCACAGTCAGCAAACCACTTGGAGTGACCTGTGGCAGGGGTAATGGGTGTCCAATAAATAGTTCCTGGGGCGGCGGTACCGCGAATTCAAAATATAACCTCTAATACTTCTGATACATAATATGTTATGAATTCATTTATCTTGTACGTGTTAAAAATTTTTTTGAAATAATCAAAGGACGAAAATTCAACAAAAAATATGTAAATTTACAATGACGGTTTATTTCTCGAATCATCTACTAGGGAAATACCCACTCTGGTTCAACAAACGAACCTTTATATTTATTATTTTTTATGACGTACCTGCAGTGGCCTGGATGCTGTAATCAAAAATACAGTGTCGATGATTTCCGCTCTTTTTTCTTTTTATCTCTCGATTGCCGGACCACGGCCAATCAAGGGTTAACAACCACGGGAAGGTTCAATCGTTAACCCTCCAGCACCAGCCTAACGAGATCTGCAACAGAGTGATGTAAATTAAAACCAAAATTGAAAAGGGCCGTTGAATAATAAATTGATACAACGAGGAAAAAGTGCGCCAAAAATATTACCGAATTCGAGAAGATGAATAAATTATACAATGTGCCGTTTGGTTTTTAGTAAAGTGCGAAGTTTAATAACATTTATTGAAACGATCTTTCTCAATGTATGTACATAACAATTTCACTTAGATACTGTGACTGTGGAACCAATTTTGTAACGTCCAAGTGTATTATACATTTTTTGAACGCCCGTAGAGCTTTTATAAACATAATAAATGTCTAACAAAAAATATGTTGAATGGAAGTAACAATAGCTAGTTAAACAGTACAATAATAATAGTAGAAATTTAAAAATGAAATAAATACTTATTAGCTACATTCAGAACTAATTATTCTGGGTAGTGTAGATATTTGCAGTTCGGTGTATTAATTTATATAAAAATTTTAAGACTAGGCTCGTATCTTTTTATATTAGGTATCTAAACCGCAACCTCCGACTCAAAGACAAATGCGTTAACCACTATGCTACAGAGGTCACCAGTATTTTGCATTAAAATATGCAGATCAGTAGAGTAATTGGAATAAATTACAACGAGCACCTGCTCAAACAATGCTTTTAATAAATGTCATAAGTAAGTAGGTAACTTGTACCTAGCAACTACAGAATATTATTTAATTAAATTGTATTGTAATTTGCTGGATCCCCGACCCCTCTAGGACACAGAGAATAAAAATATGATTATGATTTAATTTGTTTGTCAATTACATCATAAAAATTTGCAATCGTTACATCCGAAACTGCTTATGAATTTCAGCTTCTGATGCACTTCAAATGGGGGCAAATACTTTAAAGGAAATTGTATTTTTTGGATTTGTACGATGGTATATCAGATGATAGTATACGTGGGAATGAACAAGGTATGGAAAAAAACGGGATGGCCAATCACTTACCACTGTATCTCTGAGAAAGAGCACACAACACAATCAGAATATTATAGTTTCACCGCGACACCTCGAGGAAATTCAAACAAACAAATACGATAAACGATATTACGTACACAAACAGCAATTTATTTAGCAATTATTTCTTTTCTTTCTTGCAATTATTTCAAATTTCAAAGTTTTCCAGCAAGGTAATGGTTAGGGAAAGTATTTTCTCGGTGCAAGACCAAACAGCAGTTAAATCAAATCATTTTTGATGTAACTTCTTTTTGGTCATTGGATAATTTATTATTTTAAAAACTGATTTTTTTCCTGAATCAAAAGCTTTTCTTCGAAGAGGTAAAAAGCTCAGGCTAGGAAAATCGTGTTTTAAATGGAAGCTCGCAGAATCAGATGTGTGCTAACTATCGCACATAAATCAACGTCCAAATAACTAAGCCTCTCATTTATCAACTAACTCTCGCCCGAATTTCTGTTAGACACAGGATTCAGCCTTCCCAGTCCGACCTCCCCCAGAGCCTTAACGTTTCTGTGTAGGAACTGCCGGAAGCAAATATAGGAAACATTTAAACGCGGTGGAAAAGGTGTAAACATTTCGTCTGCATATAATTAGTTTAATTTAAATAGATTAATATTAATTTCGGGTGTAACTCCGATTCAATGAACTGTAGAACTCGAACTTTAAATAATTTGCTAATAGAGCTTTGTAATAATTAAACTCTTTTATAAATAACTTATATCCATTATTAAAAAAATATTCATTTAAAAAAAATGTTATGTATTCAATAATTTTTATCTATTTTTATTTATTTCAAAAATAATTTTTTAAATGCTTTTCGGCTTTACGTCTGGTGTTTTTCAATTTTTATTTGTTTTTCTCTAAGGCACACTGTTTGTAAATTATTTGTATCTTTAATATATGTTTATTTGGTTTTTATAGTATCTAAATAATTATTAGCTTCTTTTAGTTATTATTAATTTTGAAAGATTAAGAAAACGACCATCAGATGGTTCGGGCATGTAGAGCGAATGCAAGAAGAAAATAGTGTGAGGACTGAGGAGAATATATGTCGCAAATGTGAATGGGACGCCAGAGGAAGACATGGCACGATCAAGTTTTTTATTTATTTTATTTAATAAATGTTATAAAAATTTCATGTTATATTACATATGTTATATTTCTATTTTTTTTTCTAAAAAATATATATATTATTTAATATGTCTTACACCACCACTTACAAGTGAATCAGATACTTGAGTCGGGCTATGTCAAAAGTCATAATAATAGAAGAGTGTATATGAGACGATGTATGAATGTGAGGCAAAGAGTGTGTGCCAAAACCGAGTTGTTTGGCGGTCCGTCCTCTCTGCCTACCCCTGCGGGGAAACGGCGTGAGAGTTAGTTAGTTAGTTAGTAAGGAAACAGTGCATTCGTAACATGTATTTTTATTGCTTCATCAGTATTCATCAGAAAGTAAGTTCAAATGACACGTGAAAGTGAAATCACGGAAAATATATTAATTTCCTTGTAAAATAAAAAAATAATAAAAAATAATTGCGTCCATTCATTAGCCGGAAACTAATTAATAAAACACCTGAAATTGGTTTTCCCGGAATCCGAAAACTGGTAACAATCAATTCATTTATTGTCGTCATTCATAAAAGAACCTTTTCTAAATATAGTGGCTAATTATAATTAGCGATACTTACGCCTCGGTTTGAATATTTTCTACCTCAGAAAAAATTAAGTTAGAATAAAAAAAAACTAATATCTAAGATAAATTTCATGATTACAATTAAAACATAAATTATTAAAGGTATTTAAAAAGAATCAGTATTGTAAAGTAAGCTATTCTATCAATTCAGTGAAGTATAAGATCATTGATCAGCGGCTGAGAAAGCTGTTTATTCTCCGCACCAGCATTTTAACTAATAACTGAATATCGATTTTATTTCATTCAAAATTTGCTTTAATATATAGATACATTAAAGTTAGCAATACACGTGCTCAAACGCGTGATGATAAAATTATGTATGTACTTTAGTAATTATCTTTTTAATCAGTATTTATAATTTTTCAATAATGCCTAAGCAAAATAAGGGTGTAAATAAAATCTGAAATATATTAGTTAGTAAGACCGTAAATAAAAAGAAAAACTGAAGTATTTTCGTCGCAAAACACTCAAAACGCAGTTATTTTTAATGATTTTATTTGAACTAAAATTAAAATTATGACAAGCATCTTTCGTAGATAATTTATTGATTTATTTTACTAAAGTTTTTACTGTACGATTACATGATTTAAAATGTGTGTTGTGTAATACAATATTTTGTTTGAAAATTTAACAAATCTACCAACGAACAACGGTGTAACCTTGTTATAATAAAAATTAATATATTTAAAAAAATTTAATACATAACTTTACTAGATAAATAACAATCTTTCGAAAACAATTTATATTTTTTTGTGGATATGAGTCGATACTTCAAGAATTTGATTTAAAAATGACATACCTATTTCTGGTTGTATCAGGTTATTCCATTTTAATTATTAATGAATGAATAAGAGGTTGGGTTTGCAATGCAAATAATTCATTAGTAATTGCGAACTGAATTTCATGATAAATCATTAGAAACCGTTGCACGCTAATCATTATATTTATTAGTCAGAGTTGTGAAATGAAGATCGACAATTATTATCATCAGTTTGTAGTTGAGATTATTCAGAAAAATATTATGCTTGATATAATTTGAGATTTTCCCAAATTAGGCCATTCCTTTAGATTTTGTTCCTTAAATCCTAGAAAAAACCAAAACGCACAGAACACGCCTAATAATAATTACGGAGGCAATTGAAATTCACAAAAATCCAATTAATATTAATAAATATGACAGGGCTGAGCTCAATAGTTCTTGGTATCCGGTAATTGACGACTACACCAAATCTAAACGCAGAATACCATTTTAAATTTAACTGAAATGCCAGCCCTTAGAGTTTTGGAGCTGGCAACAAGGTATCTATTCTACATACATAAGCACATACTTCACACAACTGCCCTGATGATGGATTGGCAATGCATTCCGAAACATTGGGTAAAGAAGGAAGTAACGAAATACGGCATAATAACTCAACAATAAATTACGATAAATACTAGACTTTATTTTACTGCGCTGTGTTGATTTTGCAAGACTGTTTTTTCTTCAATTAATAAGCATTAATAAATAATTAAACATGTATATTTTAACTAAGAAGTGTGAAAAATATAGGTATATAATACAAACTATACATAAAATTAAGAAAAACATTATGAGTGTGTAATTCTGAGTGCACTTTTTCCTACACATTTGCTCATCTTATTAGTGTCTGTGTTTTCTTTTTTGGAATTTGTAGATGTCGCTTTCGTTTGTGTTTTCTTTGCTTATTCATTTTGGAGTGGTTTGAAGATTGAATATTGATTTTACAAAAATACATTTTTTTTTGGATTTTCGCTAAGTTTCGCCAGGCGCTTTATAACACTTAAACTACAGGAGACTTGCTCGGGACCGTGGATTTGTTGTATTATATTGATATATTATTGCTATTTCATTCTCTCGCAGGCTAAATCCTGTAGATGTATGTGTTTGTCTCCTTTTAGTGTCGCTATCTTTCGTTTCATCGAGTTTCAAGTCACAACGGTGCTAAAGAAGATTTCACTTCAAAAATTTTGTCAAGTAAACCAGTAATTATTGATAAAATTATGTTCTGATTGAAATGGTTCATTTTTTACGATGAAGAAAGTGAATAATTTAATTGGATAATTTCTCAATCTACGGAACTATATAGGAAGGTTCTACTATTTATCTTCCGATTAACTTCAATATTAATGAAATGCATTTCATCATACCGCAGGTACCTACGAGTACCTTCATTCAGAATTAATACTACACAGTATATCTCAAGATGAAACTAATTACTTCTTATCGTTTCAAAGGCCATATTTCTTAGTTTTTGAAGGCGAGAACCGTTCGGGAAATAAAAAAGTTCTCAGGTGTGTTACAAATGCAGGTCGATAATTGAAGGCGATATAATAAATAATTGAATGGTACTATTGCACATTATTCAATAAATTGATATTTAATATTAATCATTAAAAATCTAACAACTAGTGAAAACGGGGAACATAACGGGGAACATGAGACAAACTTAACCCAGGTAAATTGTGAACAGTAAAATTTTAAGTAATATCACAATATTGAAAAAATGCTAATAAGAAAGTCCAAATAAACACGAAGATTTCTATTTGAAAAAAGAATCTTAACTGAACCATTAAAACGGCCACCATTTTGAACGGAACCTATGTATGTCTGTAAAAATTGTCAGAACTCGAAAATTACTTCGAAATTTACAGGCAGAAGAATATTTTGTTTTGTTGTAATCTTTGAGGATGCAGTATGGAGTGTCTTTTCGTGGAAAGCAAGGTGTAAACCCGGTTTTTAAAGAGACCCATGCTGTAGGAGGGAGGAAACCCAGAAGCCGGCAAATCTTTTCACAACCTAGCTGTACAAAGGCCTCCTGTGTGGAGCTTATGTACTAAAAACTGCCTTCTTACGGACTTCCCGCATCCTTGTGTAAGTGGATTGCCGACTTCTTGAGGGAGAGGTCTTGTCTGATTACGTCTAAAAGGGATCGAAATGAAAATCTAGTCTCTTTCAATGGAAGCAATCTTCCGAACAGGCCCTCCATTGATATGCTTGGTGTAACCCTAAGTGACCAGCTCACGTATGGGGGCTCCATCGAAGCCAGAGTAAAGTTAGCCTCCCAAAAACTGGGCGTACTATACAGGGCCCGCAGATACTTTAACAACTGCTAACCCTGTACAAATCACAAGTGCGCCCCACGGTTGAATTTGGCAGCCACCTCTGGTCTGGAGCTCCAAAATACCTGAAAAATACCCTCGACTCTGTGCAGAAATGGGCGGTCCGTTTGATAGATTCTCCCATCTTAACATACGGATTGCAATCTTTAGAGCACAGGCGTCGGGTTGGAATGCTATCCTTGTTCTACCCGTATTACAATGGAAGATGCTCCGAGGAACTAGCATCATTGATCCCTTCGGCACCGGTGCATAGTCGGGAAACACGCCAAACGCGTGCCCGACATTTGTACACAGTTGACATTTGTCACATGAGAACATGTCGTTTCTTCGACTCGTTCTTGTGTGCAACAGCTCGGCTATGGAATGATTTGCCAGCCTCTGTGTTTCCTCCTTCCTACAACATGGGTCTCTTCAAAACCAATGTTCATTCCTTCCTCTCCTCAAAAAGACCCTTCACACAGCATCCCAGATGACATAGGCCCTGAGGGAAATTACTTTCCTCAGGGCCTCCTGTGTGGAGTTAATGTTAAAAAAAAGACCGCCGCTCTAAAGATTGCAATCCTCTTGTTAAGATAGGCGAATCTATCAAACGGATCTCCCGTTTCTGCATAGTCTGGGTTTTTTTGTGAAATGCAAAAGGTCGCTTAGCATGCGTTCCTTTTTCGTATAATTTTTGATCAAATCCTATTATTTAAAATTCTAAATCATGGCCTGGACTCACAAGAACTTACAAATTTATTAAATTTTCATATTCCATCAAGATCAACCCGATAATCCTATTTATTTTATTTACCCTCACGTAGAATAAATATTAGAAAAAAATCCCAATGTGCACAATATAATACAAAATTTCACAGCATTGACATTTTTAGTAATAACTTATAGAAATATAGATATGAAGTAACGCGTACAATCGATTATTATTATGAGAGTATGGAATGTATCGGGACCATTTCCTATCCTTTTCCTATATTCCTCTTCCTCTCCCTTCCTATAACCCAAAATTAATTATAAGATATTAAAACTTAATTTCCAATGTACTTTAGTATGAGAAACTTCTGTGGCTTGACTTCAGCTCACTTGTATATCTATTATCACTGGTTCACGACGAGTTCATCGAAAACGAATTCATCGAAAGCAAATTCATCGAAAATCAATTCATCGAAAGCAAATTCATAGAAAACGAGTTCATCGAAAACCAATTCATCGAAAATCAATTCATTGAAAATCAATTCATCGAATGATCAATTCATCGAATCGCCAATTCATCGAAAATATATATTTTGTTGATATTTGAGAGAAATTCCGAGAGGACCGAGAAGTTAAAAAAGCATTGGTCAACCTAAACTAACCTAACCTAAACTAACCTAACCTAACCTAACCTAACCTAACCTAACTTAACCTATTTAACCAATTTTTAAATATTTTTTTATCATCACTCTTAATGACCTTTCTGAGTTGTTTATGAGTTGGTTTCATTATGAGTTGTCTGATGACCGTTCCTTAGATATCCCTTTTTTGCAGTATCAGATAATCGGAAATCGAAGAGATAACCTATAAATTTTACATTGTTGCTACGAAACTGACAGTTGCTAAACACATTTAACTCAGTTAAACAGACCTTTTTGGGTATTTAATTTTGACAGCTCTAATATCTACAAAAAAAAATGTTTTTCGATGAATTGGCAATTCGATGAATTGATCATTCGATGAATTGATTTTCGATGAATTGATTTTCGATGAACTCGTTTTCGATGAATTTGCTTTCGATGAATTGATTTTCGATGAACTCGTCGGTTACCATTATCACTGTATATTATGTAAAAGCTGTTTGTTTCTTACAAATAAATAATTTTATTTCGGCGTTGTTTGATGTACGAGAAATCAAATACAATAAAAACTTATTAATTGCTTTAATTGATTTGATCGCAAGTTAATCAATAATTAATAATATCACAGTCCGCCTCGAGATACCGCGCTTTATGTTATAATATAAGAAATATAAAGTAAGGTAACCTGTTAAGCGAGTTAGTTGAGATGTTTCAGAACGAGACAGGATAATAAGAATGCTATCATCATATATATACATTAATATGTTTCTTCCCGGAGAGCAAAAAGAAAAGGATTAAAAACGCTAATTAGTAACCTGTCTTCTTTCCAGTCCGGTGTTACATCATACCGTCTGAGTACCAAGTACGTGAGACGGGTAGCATCTTGTGTTCTAATACATCTTGGAGATGTTGCGAGATTCTTCTTAGTCGCTCTTGAAGGTCATACTCCTCTTGAACTGACAAAATAATTGCGTGCGTTTGCTTCGTCAAATTCCAAGTTAGGTATGTGGATAAAATTCCTCCTTGCATAATGCCTGCATCTGAAATTCCCGACTCGCGTTGCGCTTGACTTTATGTTTTTTTTGCGGCTTGCAATCTGTGGTCCGCGAGGAACAGGTGTAGGTACTCGGTACTATTGAACTTTAGAATAATACCTGGTTTAACAAAACATAAAATTTACTTTGATGTAATTGTTAAAAAAAGAACTGTAGATTGATTGGTTGTGCTATTGACTTAGGGAAACGCAAAATTAGAAGATAGCATATCGATAAGTATCTGAAAATTTATAATTTTTAAACTTTTCATTGAACTACTAACTTTGCAAATACCTTTTAAAAATATAATTTTATTTTTAATTATACCTACTTGCTGTTATAAAGAACTTATTGAAGGTTCATATTAGTGACTCATATTTCAAATAACCGCGTAATTAATAATATGACGAAAAAAAGTGTTTTTATTTTATTTTTACCAACCGCCTGGAGCCAGCGAGACCATGGCATCTCCAATAGGGATACGTTGTGAATCTGAAGGTAAATGGGGAAAAGAGATGGGGAAGACGAAGGTGGGGATGTACATGGCTATTCAGATCACCAAATACGGCAAAAGCCATTGCAAGCAACATTTCAATTCTGAAAGGGCAAACTGAGAGTATCTTTCACTCTGGAACGTGCCGTAAATATACTACATATCGCATGCCGGGTTTAAACCCGCGAATTGGGGAAGTATCTGGCTATTCAGATCTAGTAAAATACGGCTAAAGCCATTTAAAGCAACGTAATTCTGAATGGTGATCTTACAACAGGGCGATACTGAGAGTCTACGATACGATACAATATCTTCCACTCTGGTAAACATATATATTTTTATTTAATTAAGTACATTATTTTTTATAGTGTTATTTTATTATTTTTACTTTTTATTTACTGCTTATAAAACTTGCTAACGTAAAATATATATTTAATCAAATGTATGTAACAAAAAAATATAATAAAAAAGATATTATATATTAGTAGTTAACCACATTAATGATTATTTATTTGAAAAGATATATATTTGAAAGCTGCTGAAATGAATTACAGAAAATTAAAGCAATGTTAAATCGAAAAATTATATATAGAGAGATTATATAATGTCAGTGGATTACTTTGAGAAGCGGTGGTTTTGTCTGTTGTCGTTTCTTGGCCGGTTTTGTAAAGAAAAATGACGTATTACGAGGCGACTTGGATAATCGCTTAATGGAATGTAAACATGTTATGGCGGTTCAACTAATAAGTACAATTCTCAGATGAAAACGATCTGAGCTTTGCGTAAATGATAGATAATTGACTGCTGCACCCTCTGGGAACGGTGAAAGCTCTCGGAAGATCGATGAACTTAAATTATGGGAGGTAGGTGGAGCAGATTATGATGTATGTAAAAAGAGATATCATATTAAGACAGGAGATGGGATGGCATAGCTTTAGATAAAATAAGATAAGAAGCATTTAGACGAGATGAGATTAGCTCGAATGCGATAAAAGCTCTTAGATGGGATGAGATTAGATAAAATAAGTTAAGAAGTTTTTATGTGAGATTAAACAAATAATTTAACCTTTTAGATTCCATGAGATTAGATAAAATGAGATAAGAATTTTTTAGATGAGATGAGATTAGGTCAAATGGGGTAAGACGATTTTGAATGAGGTAAGATTATATCAAATGCTATAAAAGCTTTTAGATGGGATGAGATTAGATAAAATAAGTTAAGATGTTTTTAGGTGAGATTAGTGAGATTAGATCAAACGACTTAACCTTTTAGATTCTATGAGATTAGATAAAATGAATTAAGAATCTTTTAGATGAGATGAGATTAGGTAAAATAGGGTAAGAAAGTTTTAGATTAGGTGAAATTATATCAAATGCCATAAAAGCTTTCATTTGGTATGAGATTAGATAAAATATGTTAAGAAGTTTTTAGGTGAGATTAGAAAGGATAAGAAGCTTTTAGATTAGATGAGATTAGGTCGAATGCGATAAAAGATTTTAGATTCGATGAAATTAGATCAAAGATATAAGAAGCTTTTAGATGAGATGAGATTAGATATGCTATAAAAGCTTTTAGATGGGATGAGATTAGAAAAAATACGTTAACAAAATTTTAGATAAGACAAGATTAAAGGGATTTTAAAATTGGATGTGATTAGATCAAATTAGATAAGAAGTTTTTAGATGGGATAAGATTAGATCAAATGAGGTAAGATGAATGGAAAGAAGCCCGGTAGCGAAAGGCGATGAGTTAAAATACTTCATTTATTTATTTATTAAACATCAACGACCTTTTGGGCTTTTACATATTTTTACATTCAAGGGCGGATTTAGGGGGGGGGGGCACGGGAGCACGCCCCCCACCAGACGGTATTTTGTGTACTGTGCATATCACAGTACATACTTAGAAGCTAAAACTGTCTTTATTAAACATTAAACTTTTCGATTGTTTTGACACTTGAACTTCAAGTATGATACTTCAAGTTTATTTCTAACTGTAATTGTTGATTTTTTTGCCCGGCCGCCCCTTGTGCCCGCCCAGAAAAAATCCTGGATCCGCCCTTGTTCACAATGCATGTGATTGGGTGCATATTGCATAGCATATACTGCATACAGGTATCAAAAATAGTTTTAAAGGTTAAGATAACAAAAAAATGGCTATAACACGTGATACCCAGGTGAAGATGTGCATTTTAACAATATACATTAAAGGAAAGGAAACGAGATACGATAAGGTCAGATTTTTTTTATGGGAATACCTCACAAGAGTCTCATTTGCTCCCGTCTGGAGCCGCCAGTGAGACCATCGCATACCCAAATGGGATAAATTGTGAGGCTGAAAGTAGTGGGGAGTGGGAAGAGATGGGGAAGAGGAAGGTAGGGAAGTACCTGACTATTCAGATATGGTCACCAAACACGGCTAAAGCCATTTGAAGCAACGTTTCAATTTTGATTGGTGGTCTTACACCAGGGCGATACTGAAAGTATCTTCCACTCTGGAACGTGCCGCAAATATACTATATATTATTTTAAATGAATTAATTGTGAAATAACACAAATTAATCAAATAAAATTTATTTGCGCACGCCGGGTTCGAACCCGTGACCTTCGGATTGTGAGTCGAGATTCTTACCTCGGGACAACGGAGGCCGTCAAAGATGGGGGTAAAATAAGACACGACGAGTTGGGAAAGAAAAATAAGTTAAGATAAAGGTAGGGTTAAGAAAAACGAAGTACTGTGGTCTTAACTTATAATAATACTTTAATATAAAGCCTAGCAGTCCTTAGAGCATAGTTGAAAAAAAATAGTGACTACACGATGAAAAATAAACATAAGACATTTTAAATAACAAGTGAGTATGAGACGTTCATTACCTACTAGGTTTAAATGAAAAGATATCTTGAATCGAGCAAAAATAAAATATTGAAATAAAAAGTTATTATGATTATACTTATTTAAAAAAAAAACGGGCGTAAAAATTCTTCTACGTCCTTTATTCGATGAAAGCATACAAGGGATACTTACCGCCAAGGAAATCTTGTCGAAATAAGTAGGCAACAATGTTACCTACATAAATTTGAATACAATATGTTATAAGCTTTACAGAAAAACCCAAAGCCAAGGGTAGCAAAATAATGTAAATTTTTCGACAAACCCTCATCCGAAAACCTCCTTAGTAACCTTTGAAGAAAACATTTTTCATTAAAAAAATATATAACTACAATTCTTCTAAAACCAATTTATGAAATTGGGTGTAACTTCTTATTTGGAGATATGATTGATTTGAAAGTGGTTTACAACTTTTTTTACATTAATTCCACACAGGATAATAGTTTCCCTCAGTTTGGACGGTCTTTTTGAGGAAAGGAGAAAGTGAACCTTGAAGAGACCCGTGTTGTAGAAGAGAGGTAACACAGAGGACGGAATATAATTCCACAACCGAGCTATTGCACTCAAGAACGAGTCGAAGAAGCGTACCGTTCTCATGTGACAAATGTCAACTGTATACAAATGTTGATTGTGATGATGAATGATTGTGCTGTGCACCGATTTCTAAGGAATCAATGACGCAAGTTCCTCGGAGCATCTGCCTTAGGAATACCGGTAGAACGACTATGCTCTAAAAATTGCATTCCGTTTGCGAATCAATAAGAGAATCTATCAAACAGACCGCCCGTTTCTGCGAATCGAGTTTTTTCTAGGTATTCGTATTTTGGGGCTCCAGACCGAAAGTGGCTGCCAAATTTAACCGTGGGGCGCACTTGCGATTTGTACAGGGTTAGCAGTTGTGTCATATTTGCCTGAATATTATAATTGTCAATATTAGCAGAATATCAATTTTTGGGTTACACTAGAATTTATGTTTTCAGCTTTCTGAATTTGGTTAACTCTTTCACATTTTTATTATTACTTCTCACTGTAATTTCTCGAAAAAATGTACCTTCACTATATAGTACGTTTAAAACATAATAAATAACTATTATCAGTCTGAAGATGCCTGTAAGCTAGAGCAAAGTGATCAAATATAATAAATAATAAACAAGTTATAAAATGTTATTAAAAACGTTCATAATAAAAAAAACAAAAACCCACAAAACCTTAATTTTAATCTTATAATAAACACAATAGTATCTAGTAATCTACGCTGTTAACTAAACAATATGTATAGCTTCGATTCATTGATTAGAATATACAAAGTTATCTGTAAAAAATGATCAATCGTTAAAATGTAAGGCTATGACCGACCACACGTATTTATAAAGACGTGGCATATTTTTTAAAATATTAACCCTGAAGCAATAGGCCAAACGAGTCATTAAACCATTTCAAGGTACGGCTATTGTTTTCCAATGAAAAGTAATTATAATGCACAGACGTTTTCCAAATGACATTTATTCGATAAAAAGGAAAATTGCCGTTTATCAGATTTTCATGGTCGTTGGTTATTGAGCAAGTACTTATTTAGTTCTCAGGTTTGGAGATGTGACGCAATTTCCTAATTGGTTTCCTTTGAAGATAAATAATTGAAAAATGTTAAAAGCCAATAATAAAGTACATGGTTTTTCTACTCTTCTTTATTAGATTAATATAATTAATAACTATCCAATTACAGGAAGACGGCCGCCATGGTCTAGGGGTAAGTTTCTTGACTCACAATCCGAAGGTCGCGGGATCGAATCCCGGCGTGGGCCAATAAATTTTATTTGATTAATTTGGGTCATTCCACAATTAATTGATTTAAAAATAATATATATTATATTTTCGGCACGTTCCAGAGTGAAAGATACTCTCAGTATCGCCCTGGTGTAAGATCACCATTCAGAATTGAAAAGTTGCTTGCAATGGCTTTAGTCGTGTTTGGTGAACAGATCTGAATAGTCAGGTATTTCCTCACCTTCCTCTCTCCCATCTTCTTCCCCTCCCACTATCTTCAGCCTCACAACATACCCCAATTGAGGATCCCATATTCTCACAGGCCCCAGACAGGCCACAGGGAGCAGCTGGGATCCTTGTGAGGTATTCATACAAAAAATCAACAATACATCGATTAAGTAATAGTTTTTCCACAATAACTGCTAATGTGAATAGAAAACTTCAATGAATTAAATACTATCTTGTTAGTGCTGGTAGGTACTGTGATTTTAGTCGAATGTTTTTAAGTTCAGAAAAGCAAATTGATACACAAATACGAGCAGTAATTGAAGTGCTTTAAGGCGCCGCATCCGCGCTCAAAAATAAAAAGATGGAGAGATATGTAATTACGAATGTTAGAGGAGCGCGCTAATATTTAAAGCGATAAATCGAGGCGAAAATTGCGAAAATGTTTAATAAAACACGACTTGTTTAAAATAGATCAAAAATCTCGTGGAAGACATCTTAAGTATCATTTAAAGAAACATTGTGAATTTTTTCACAACCGTGACTTGTAAAATAACTGAAACAAACGTGTGTACAATAATTTTCGGAGCATACTTTGCGATTTTTTTCTATCGAGGGATTTTTACATAATTTGCGTTTCGGCGTGGAACGCGTCTAGATATTATCTTCAAAAATAACGTATATTTTTTTAAGAGCTTAAAAACTTCAAATGTTTAAGGGACATAATATGTAAGAAATCGGTAGAAATTCGGGTAGCGGCGCGCGCCAGGGCCCGCAACCCGATTTTCTACCGATTCCTTACATATCTCCCTTAAACACAGTAAGTTTTAAAGCTCTTAAAAAATATATGTTATTCTTGAAGATAATATCTAGACATTGCCCGCGCCGAAACGCAAATTATATAAAATTACCTCTATAGAAAACATCGCAAAGTATGCTCCAAAAATTATTATAAACACGTTTGTTTCAGTTATTTTAAAAGTTATATGAATGAAAAAATTCGCAGTGTTTCTTTAAATACTATTTAAGACAATGCTCGCGAGATTTTTGCTCTATTTTAAACGAGTCGTGTTTTATTAAACATTTTCGCAATTTTCGCATCGATTTTGTCGCTATAAATTTTAGCGCTCTCCTCTAACATTCGTAATTTTGTATCTCTGCATCTTCTTCTTTTCAAGCCCGGTCGCAGAGCCATAAACATTACTTCTTTATTGTTGACAAAGTCTGCAAGCTGTCGGATTCATACGAATCAATTACCCGTAATCGTTTTAAGTTCACCGCTTTTCAATCTTTAAGTTATGACTTTAGCAATCAAAACACACTTAGCAGCATGGAAATTAAAGCCTGGAAATTGTTGTAAATATTGAATCAAATGTTACGTTTTATTTAATCACCTGGCTTGAAAAAAACATTAATTTCATCTAAAATCAATCTTGTCCATTCCGTTCGTTGAAATTGGAGCAAATTAAAAAAAAAAGTGTTATTAATTATTAAGGGTATTGGGCGTTGGGAAATTAAGTGTCATCTATTTATGTTCAGAATATTATATTAACCAATCATGTTTATGAGGAATGTAGATAAATTCATTGCATTCTGTTCACGATAACAATAATATAGAATTATGTCGGGTAGTTTTCTACATGGTGAATGCAGCCTAACTAAGGAAACAAATTTAATAACTAGGAATTTTTTTTTTGTTGTAACTAACCAAAGAAACCTAATAATCCGTTCAAATTAAAAAACGCTTTTTTGAAGTAAAACTAATGGAGTAAGCTGGTGAATGCGTGACGGGAGCGTTATGAAAAGTGTGATCGGGCTAGGCAAATGGTCGGGCCTTTACGCACGCTTGACTTGGGAAGTAAGCTGGTGAATGCGTGACGAGAGCGTTATGAAAAGGGTGATCGGGCGAGGCGAACGGTCGGGCGAGGCGAACGGAAGTTGAGAGGGAGATATAAGTTAGTGAAGTTTTACTCGAGTCGTGTGGTCTAAAGCATACTCGTTTTTTTACATTTTTACATGCACGTATTACACAAAGGGACGTCCAAAAGATTTTTTATTTTTATTTTTATGATAATACCTCACAAGAGTCTCAGCTGCTTCCGTCTGGAGCCAGTGAGACTATGGATATGTTGTGAGGCTGAATGTAGTGGGGAGGGGAAGGAGAAGAGGAAGAGGAAGGTGGGGAAGCACCTGGCTATTCAGATCTGGTCACCAAACACGGCTAACGCCATTTCAAGCAACATTTCAATTCTGAATGGTGGTCTTACACCAAGGCGATACTGAGAGTAACTTCCACTCTGGAACGTGCCGCAAATGTACTATACATTATTTTAAATGAATTAAATGTGAAATAATATAAATTATTCAAATAAAATTTATCTGCCCACGCCGGGATTCGATCCCGCGACCTTCGGATTGTGAGTCAAAAGCCTTATCGCTGGACCATGCCGGCCGTCATACCGACATGATATATTTACATTCATATTTACATTTTCGTTATTTGTTATTGGGGTGTTATGCCGTGTTGCGCTACCTCCTTCTTTAGCCAACGTTTCGGACATCGTTGCAGTGTCCATCATCAGGGCAGATCCGGTAGATGTGACGGCATAACACCCCAATAACAAATAACGAAAATGCTTTTGGCCGTGAAAATCTTAAAACTTATCATATTTACATTGTTTATATATATATATACATTCGTTGGTAAATATATCATTTCGTTCTAAAAGGATGAAATTTGTTATAATAAAATTATTTTTAAAGAAAACGTGAAAAATACACAAATAAAAAATATATTTAAAAATGTTAAAATATTACGAAATTTCTTGATTTTAATTTATTTTTCTTTGTTTCAGGTAAGATTATCTAAAAATTCACGTGACAAACGATGAGGATTTAAATCATACGGAAACACTACTTTCGTCTCCTCAATATCTTCACAAAAAGGTAAATTTTCCCATATAATTTCCACGTACACCTAAGCACACGTTTATCTAACCTTTTATTGGTATATCAAGGTAAGCGGTACCCATAAGCGGTCCAATATTCATTGCTGGATTTTTGTATAATCAAAAAATAACCAAGCAGGATTCTGAAAGCTGCTGAATTTAAAAAATATATGTATTGTTATCTCTCTATCGTTGATGAAAAAATCGTTCAAAATAATATACATATCTTGTTACATCAATATCCAAGTGGTTTGCTACGTGTGGTGACTTAAAAGGGGTGCCCGGCTTCAAGGGGTGATGTTTGTCCGGGTCTTGGATGCGGATGCGTCTGCCCACCTGCTGCATGGCAGGCCAGATCGGTAGAGAATCGTTGAGGGAGTCCCTTTGACTTCTCCAGCCTCACACTCTCGGAACATCGCCTTGCACCGCTGTGGGAGAGATGGATTCATACGTCCGTCACTTCTGGACACACTGACCCCCAGATTCCTACCCATGTACACCCCTAATACACTCTCCTTCCCATAACTTCCTCTCCTTCCATTCCTAAAAAGACCCTCCACACATCATCCTCAAAGATGACATAGGCCGTAAGGGGAATTATTTTCCTCTGAGCCTTCTGTGTGGAGCTAATGTAAAATCATCATCATCATCATCACTATTGGCTCTACAACCCCTGGTGGGTCTTGGCCTCCTCAAGAGTCTTCCTCCACTCATCTCGGTTTTGTGCCAGCTCTCTCCAGTTTACAATCTCCAAGATAGATATGTCTTTGAGGACGTTGTCGCTCCATCTTAGTCTTGGCCTTCCCAGGCTCCTTCGCCCTATTGGTCTTGAGTTCAGCAGGGACTTTGGTGCTTGATGCTCGGTCATTCTCTCCACATGACCCAGCCACCGAGGTCTTCCCAATTTTATAAAATTTGCGACGTTTAGCTACTTAAACAAAGTATAGAGCTCATTGTTATAACATCTGCGCCAAAATCCATTTTCTAGAACCGGTCCGAAGATGCGCCTCAAAATTTTTCTTTCAAAAACGTCCAGTGCTCGCTCCTTTCTCTTAGTTAGTACCCAAGTCTCAGCTGCGTACGTAAGTACTGGTCTGATAAGTGTTTTGTACACTAATATCTTCGTGTTTCTGGACAGCAGTCTGGACTTTAATAGGTTTTGTAGGCGGAAATAACAGCGATTTCTGTTCACTATGCGCTTCTGTATCTCCTCTGTGGTATAATTGTCGTTTGTTATCAGGGAGCCTAGGTATGTGAATCTTGGTACCGTTTCGAAATTACCGAGCTAATGTAAAAAAATGTACCTAACAGCCACTGGTTTTTGCAAAATTACGTCGAGTAATATTATTAAAACGAAATTATTATTATTAACTTTTCGGGAATTTATCTTGCAGAAAAAATAAGTCTAATTTAGTTAGGAACGATGCGCGATGTTTATATAAGAAACTGCTTGTTGGAGATTTTTTTAGGTCGCAGGCCGAAATTTTTATCTAGGGCGCTCGACCTTCCAAATTAGGGCCCTAGGCACGTGCCCTTCGTCATGGGCACAATGCGACCCTGCGAAATCGTGCTCGACTTGCTGTGGATTCATAATATAACATGTTGTTTTGTTGTACTTGAAGATGATAAATATAAATCTTACCAAAATAGTGCTGTCAGATCCACTTTTCTCTATCGACTTCCCAAATTACAATGAGGGATATTTATATGATAATTTGGGAAGGGGTATGGGTACCGCCGTTTCGGAAATCATTTGTTGGAAACCAACACCTCTGCCGTAGGTCATCTCGTTCGCTATGTTTAGCTATGCAGGGGTGCTCGGGTTCATCGTGTGAGGTGTGTTCAGGTCTTGGCGGCGAATGCACCTGCTCACCAGCAGTGTGACGGGCCGGATCGGGACAGGTCGACTTAAGGAGACCCTTTTACCACTCCAGCTGCCCTCTCTCGATATATGCCTTGCCCCGCAGTTGGAGGGATACATCCGCCTTTACTGAACGCACTGCCCACCGATTCCCACCGATCCCACATACCTTTTTCCTTTCCTGAACTTCCTTTCCTTAAAAAGACCCTCCATACAGCATCCCCTAAGATGACATGAGTCCTGAGGGAAATTATTTTCCTCGGGACCTCCTGTGTGGAGTTGATGTTAAAAAAATAATTATTTATTTTATGTTCGTAAGAGATATAAAAATCAAAGCTTTTTTTATTTATGTTGTTTTTTTACACATTAATCTGAGCTTGTATCACATCAACGGATGTTCTAACATTGGGCCGGTCATAAGTTGCTCTTTATGCTCTCAAAGAGAAATGTTTACGTCCGTTAGGTAATATGCTTTGCGCTAGAATACCTGACAAGATAAAACCGTGGGTACTATTACTAAAAATTACTGAAAAATCGCTCCATTCAGACTCAACTGAAAAAATGCTGCTTATTACCTACAAACTTTTAAAACCTATAAATATTATTTATTTGACTAATTTCTGCTGGAAAATCTTAAAAAATTGCATAGTCCGGGACATAAGTGAATAATGCGTACATTGTCTAAAGAGTTTGGTTGGTTTTCCTTCGTAGGTAAATTTTCTTATCTCGTGTCATGGTATTTCAAGAAAAAAAAAATTCTATTCGATTCATTTGGTGTAATATCATACTATGATATTTTAAAGTCTGAATACATAAGAATTATTTTATTTCAATTTGTGTACTTTCAAAACTTTATCCTTGACGGTCTCCGTGGTCGAGAAGCAAAGCTCTCGACTAGCGACCCGGAGGTCGCGGGTTCAAATCCCGACGTGTGGACGTAAATTTTATTTGATCGATTTTATGTTTTCACAATTTAATCATTTAAAATGATGTAAGGTATTTGCGTCAGGTTCCAGAGTGGAAGATACTCTTAGCATCGCCCTGGTGTTAGACCACCATTCAAAATTAAAACGTTGCTTGAAATGGCTTTGGCCGTGATCTACCAGATCTGAATAGCCAGGTATTTCCCCACTTTCCTTCCTCTACCGCAAGTCCTTCCCCATCTCCTTTCCCTTCCCATTTCAGCCTCACACCATACCCCAATTGGGGATGCCAGAGTCTCCTTGTTATTTTGCATATACATTTGCGAACATAAATTCTAACCGAGCCAGATTATGGAAAAGCGGTGATTCACGCCGTTTGCGGTTGCCTCGTTTATTTTCATAATTCGTGGTTCGAATCGCGTGTGTATACGTAGCATAATGCAATCAACTTACTGTGACGTAGTAAGTACTCAAATAATTTCATTATTCGTATCAATTTTCTGTCCTCGTTTATCGGGTCATACGTCGCTCTTTGTTATTGCAATGTTTATTGAACCAACACATCTCAGTTCAAACAACCTTTTACAAACGTTTGTTTTACTGTAAATAATACCCCGACAGCAATTTATTGGGTTAATTATGCACACGTGTGTACATAACCGCGATGAAAATACATAACTTTTATGGCTAAAATTCGTGGATAAATTGACTGAAAATACGCTTTACAATTTTTTTCATGACGTAGGCGGCCAACCAATATTATTTCAAGGGAAAATTGCAAAATTTAATAACCAATGTTTTTTTAAAGGAAAATTAGTTATTATTTCATGAAAATATGGGAAATTCGCAGTTTTATCGTTTTAAAATTTGCACGTACATTCGTGTAACAAAATACAGCATCTGCCAATGTGTATTATCTACCTGAGTTAGTTGCCTCACACCGCATAGAAGGCAGTGATGGTATCCCCTTTTTGGGGAAAATTATGTATTGAATAAAGTTGGGGAGAAGGACAGAGGGGAAATTGAAGGTCGTGAAATACCGAAGCATTCAGATCTGGTCACTAAGCATAGCTGATACCATTTTAACATAACATTTAATTATTGACGAGGAAGATAATACTAAACGAAAATATGAAAACGAACTTGATGCAGAAAAATAAGGAGGTAACGGCCGCAACTGGGACTCGAACCCAAGATCTCTTGTCTTACCAGGACAAACGCCTTAACTAACTCGGCCATTGGGACCTATTATTTTTAAGTTATTTTGTTCGATCTCATATTTCAAATTCAGAATGAAAAATATTATCTTCAAATAGTTTTTCCCGTATTTTTGGCAACCTTCTTAAACGATCACAAAGTTCTGAAGAATTGGTTTGTAACCTAGGTAGGATCTCGGATAAACACATCAGATTTTATTTACATTCAACGCCTATCGATCTTTAAAAGTCGAAATGAATATTAACTTTTTATCGGAATAACTCTTGTTATCTTCTTCAGTAATATATTACATTGACGAGTATAACCTTAAAAAGTTATTATAATAAGGTATATTCAAATAAAAATTGAACAGCATTTATCTACGGCATTGTAGGATGGGGTGGTGCGCTTCATGCATTTATACCCTTTACAAAATACTCAAAAGTGCATCATTAAAATTATGTATAATAGAAATAAAACATTCCCGACCGAGTTATTATTCAAAGAGTCAAAAATATTCAATATCCATAAATTATTTATATTGCAAACTATGAAATATGTATTTAAAAACAAAAATTGTTTCTTAAAAAATGAAAATAGAAGTAGCAAAATGAATAATAATGTGTTTCAATTTCCCCAAATTAAAACCAAATTAATGCAAATACATAGCAGTTTTATTGGTTCTCGTACATTTAATCTTCTACCAAAACACATTCAAATGACAGATAAAAGATCACTTTACATAAAAGAATTAAAATTATGGCTAAATGATGCAAATGTTGAAACACTTTTTTTATAAACTATATGTAAACCTTCATGCTTCACTTTTTAATACAATTCTACGGTAACTTCAAGACTAACTTTATTTATCTTCTTATAAACGTAACAAAAATCAACTAACTTGTATGCGTCACTTTGTTATTACAATATTTTCAGAGATACTTACCTATGTTTTTAAACTTTCACTTTTAAATTTACATTTTTTACTTATACCAACCACTTATTATTGTAATTTCGCACTTTAGTTTATATTACCCACGCACAGGCCTTAGTGGGTTCCCATTATCTACTTTTGTCTTATATATTTGTATCTTGTGTTGTGTTATATATATTTAGAAAATATGTAAAAAATTACTTTTGAAATGTATCAAGATATAATGGGAAAAATAAAAGAAAAAAATATTAATTGATCAGTGCGATTTTGAGTATGTTCCAAGCTGGGACGAGGTGCAAATCTACCATACGTCAATTTATTAAATTCAACACGTGGAAAAACTTATTACATATTTATAGCACAAATTCCAAACCGGAGTTGAATGGGCAATCCCTTGGAACAGAGCAAGGTAGCCAGCCGCTCTACTGCAAAAATTGTTAATAATAGTCCCAAGGTAATAAAATTATTATAGAGCAAAATTAACTAAGATAATTTCATCAGAATATGCTCAGTGTCTAAATGACGATCGGTTTTAGAAGTTTTCCCATGTAAATCTACAAGACAAGAATTAAGAGAATTAACGGAAACATAGCAATAGTCAGTAGGTACGGCACCTACCCGAGGGCGACCGTTTGGCGAAACCGATAGCGGATACAGATAGTAGTTGGTTGGGTTAAGGGAGGGGGGGGGGTGAGACTTAGGGTGGTGTGAGGGGTGGGAATGTCTTGGTATGGGGAAGAAAACATCCATATTACATCTGAACTTCTCAGGGCAGATCGATAAAGAAGCTGCCGATTTACAGACTTAGGAAAACTTCTCGAGAATGTAAGGAGGCAGATTTTAAGTCGAAGTTAGAAACCAATATTTTTTTTGCTTTCAGAACTTACTGAAAACAATTATATTAAAACTGAACATATTTTTTTAATCCCAAAGAGATGTTGTAGTAACTAAATTGAATTGGGTTGCGAGTGTCGAGAATACTTACCTACTATCAATCATCGAAAAGAAAATTCATACACTTTAGGAACTTACAATCATAAATATCGTATTTATTTTCTTAATGAGTAAAATCTCAAATTGAAGACAACATTAGCGACACTCAATCGAAAATTTGAATCAGAAATATCTGAAAAAGATACAGTCACATCTGGGAATCGAACCCAGGGCCCATGTATAATCCAGGGATACCCCCAACATGGCGGGTGAAATGAAACTAAAACAATGTATTTACAATAAAAATACAAAATCAAACTCTGTGTGATACCAGAGCTCAACGTACGACTTTCTGAGATTTTCTGCTCGATACATGAATTTTGTGAGTTCAAATGATGTCGGATTACGGCAAACTCGTAATACGAAAAAATAAAGCATTTTATACTTTTTATATTTGTAAACCTTCGTATGAAAACTGTGCCAAAATTATACTTCTTAGGTCGAATAAAGCCAGATTCCAACGGGGTTTTAGCGATTTCTACTTCGTTCTGGAAATAATGTAACGTCGTTCCTGACTTCGAAGATCGAAGCATTAAGACAATAGAATTAGGTAATTCGCAATCAATTACAACACAATTCAAAGGATGACCCTGAATTAATAACAATCATTACTTAGTAGTAGATTTTCTTAGCTTGTTTTGAATAATGACGATTTAATATTGCAAACCTTTTGACGCCTAGAAATGATTTATATTATATTCGACTGTGGTATGGTTAACCCTTCAAGCCACAAAATGAAAACTCTACAGGAGCGGTTAAAAAAAATTAAAGGATTCGTTAAACCAATAAAAAATATTGAAGTTTGTCTGAAGTGGCTATTTCATATTTATTTGTTTGTTATAAAAATATATTGACAGTATAACGAGGCTTTGACTGTCCAACTAGGAAGGTCTCCCGTTCTAGGACAGTCAAATTGACAGGTTTTGTGTATTAGCTGGGTAGGTACATGATGATTCATATATATGCAGTATTAAGTAAAGTTAAGATTCACAATTCACATTCATAATTTACATTTAAGTACATATCCATAAAATGACAGAGTAATAAGTAAAGTTAATATTCACAAATTACATTTAAGTACATAATTATAAAATATAATATTTTTTATTTTTTTTTATTTTTTTTTTTATTTCATACAATTTTTGAAAATACACTTTCATGTTTTTTTTCTTGATTACCATACTAGGCTAATGCCCGTGTACAGTAGAGTGTTAGGTTCTAGCTAAGAGTATGGATTCAATTATAGTTCCATGGGTTCTAGAATCAGTTACGCATTTAATATACAAGAAGAATATATGTACAAGTATATGTACAAGAAAAATAGTAAAGGAAAAAGAAAATAAAAATTGGGAAACAAAAGAAACATATATATATAAGGCGCTCGTAATATATATATATTTTTTTATAGTGAATACCGCACAAGAATCTCAACTGCTCCCGTCTGGAGCCAGTGAGACTATGGCATCCCAAATTGGGGTGTGTTGTGAGGCTGAAGGTAGTGGGGAGGGGAAGGAGGTGGGGAAGAGGAAGGTTGGGAAGTACCTGGCTATTCAGATCTGGTCACCAAACACGGCTAAAGCCATTTTCAAGCAACGTTTCAATTCTGAATGGTGGTCTTACACCAGGGCGATACTGAGAGTATCTTCCACTCTGGAACATGCTGCAAATATAGTATATATTATTTTAAATGAATTAATTGTGAAATAACACAAATTAATCAAATAAAATTTATTTGCGCATGCCGGGTTCGAACCCGCGACCTCCGGATTGTGAGTCAAGATTCTTACCCACTGGACTACGGAGGTCGTCATTATAATGTAGCATTTTTTAATAATATTTCCGACTTAGTCCTGCCTAAATCTAGTAACCATTTTTATTCTTGGAATAACAAAAGGGAGAAAAACGGTATACCTACAAGAAAAACAGTAAAAGAAAAGAAAATAAAAATTTTGGAAACAAAAGACAAATAACATGCGCTCGTAATATATAATAATCAGATAACATTTTTTAATAATATTTCCGACTCCGTCCTGCCTAAATCTAGTAGCCATTTTGCTACTTTTTGACCGATGGATGACACTTCACATAGTTTTAGTTGTGAAGGGATTTTGTTATGTAATTTTGGTCCCAGGTATGAGAATATTTTTAATAAGCCGATGTGTTGCTTGTTGGAATAGAAAGGTCATTTCTGCCCTTACTCTTGTTTGATGTCTGTGATCGAATGCTTTCATTATATGTTTATTTTTATGAGCATAAATTATTATCTTTTTAACTGTCAAACATCTAGTACATTAAATTCCCTGAAGAGAGCCTCGCTAGAATATCTGAAAGGCTTCTTCATAATAATACGTAAAATAGATTTCTGTGTCTTCAATAACGGGTTTAATATTGTTTTTTTCCTATATAACCCCGAAATTTGTTTTTAATTTTTTCCCGATATTATGTTATTTTAAATGTTAAATAACACAAATTACTAATGATATAAAATTGATTTCTGCACGCCGGAATTTTAACTCGCGACCACTAGATTCGTAATCGAAGATCTTAACAGTTGGGGGTCGTTAAGATATCTTCTGGCTTGGGTATAAAGAAAGGATTTGACGAAGAATGCTACACAAGTGAAAATAAAAGTTCAGTAAGTGGAAATAAAGAGCGAAATTGCAGTCATAAATTAACTTAATGAAAATCTAACGAAATCCTGGATTTAATGAAGTAATAATTCACGGAAGAAAGAACGTCTAGAACCTGGATAATCCATGTGACTTATTGAGATTCATAAACCTAAATAAATAAATGGATATAGCGTTTTATTTGAATTATGTCGATACACACGAATATCTTGGTCTATGTCGAAAATATATTCTTTATAAAAAGAAAGACAAACATTCCCGGGTTACGAATGACCCAACAATATGTTAAAATCTCCTACAACCACCACTGTAAGCCGAAAATGATGCTTGAGTCGTTATGGAGGACTTAGCCAGCCGAATAATCGAACACGGAAAGCCTGGGTGGGACCCAAATGCGATGCCCACTCAACCACTGACCGGCCTATATACCGGACTATAATAAGTTTAACTTAACCCTTTGGGCAGTTTTGGGAGATATTATCCAAAAACAACAAACACCTGTTTTTGGGAGATATATATATATAGTCTAATAAAAGTTATCTTATTTTATATTTCAGTGACATATATGATTTAAACATTGTTAGAAAGAGAGAAAACCGCGCTTTTTGCATCTAATAAATGGTTCCCGGGGCGGTTCTACCCATACCCGCCTCCCAAATTTAAAATTTGATGGTGTCTAACTGAAAGTGTCTTTCACCTGCTTTGATGTTATTTTGATGACGTTCAAAAGCAACGAATTAATCTGGAATCAAATGTAAAGCCAAAATATTTTCCTTGGAATCTGCGTTCTGTTAGTTCATACATGGGAAGAAGTGTCTTAGCAGGGGTGCCCGGGTTCATGGGGTGAGGTTTGTAAAGGTCTTGGCGGCGGAAGCATCTGCCCACAAACTGCATGGCAGGCCGTATCGGGAGAGAATAGTTAAGGGAGTCCATTTGACTTCTCCAGCTGTACTCTCTCGGAAAATCGCCTTGCACCGCAGTGGGAGGAATAGATTCGTACGTCCGTCACTCCTGGACACACTGACCCCCAGATTACTACCACCCCTAATACCCTTTTTTCCAGAACTTCCTATCCTAAAAATACCCTCCACACAGCAGCCCTAAAGATGACATAGGCTTTGAGGGGAATTATTTTCCTCAGAGCCTCCTGTGTGGAGCTAATGTAAATAAAAACGAGTACCTATGCTTTAGACCACACGACTGAAGTAAAACTTCTTTAGCTCCATCTATATGATAGGAAGAGAGAAAGAAAATGTGCGCGCGCACTGCTCTCTCTTGCTCCTACAGTGTGATACAGACAATGGGCCTGCATTGTGTAACTGGCTATGAGAGAAAGAGAGAAAGAAAATATGTGCTCGCACCTCTCTCTCTTTCTATCTTCACTAACTTATATCTCCCTCGGTGTCCGGGATCATGGGGTGAGGTTTATTCGGGTCTTAGCGGTAAACGTGTCTGCCCAGCTGCGTGGCAGGCCGGATCGGGAGAGTCTGGTTGAGAGAGACCTTTTGACCTCCTCAGCACGACTCTCTCGGCTCATCGCCTTGCACTGTAGTGGGTTGAATGGATAGACACTGACCCTCAGATTCCTACCATCCCTACCCACCCCTATGCATATTTTTCCTTCCCAGAACTTCATCTCCTTTCTTTTCTGAAAAGACCCTCCACACGGCATCCCTCAAGATGACATAAGTCCTGAAAAAAAATATTTTCCTCAGAGCCTGCTGTGTGGAACTGATATAAAAAAACAACTTAATTTAGCTAGGTATTTAACTTCGCCTTAACTTAGGATATTTAGTTTTTTTACAATGATGTATTTGGGAATAAGTGGCAGACTTCATTCGTAATTATTTTATGATGAAATTCGTCATCCTAAAATGAGATAATATTTTCATTATATTTCTGAAGTAATAATTTAATTCTCATATTTTATCTCATCTTAAAAATACGACACTGAAATAATATTATCATAAAATTTTGTTATAATTATTTTGAAAAAAGATTACAATGGCCGTGAAATTTTTGAAGTAATGTGATATACTTAATATCTCTTTTTAAAGGTTTCCGCCATAGACATCCAAATTTAATAGACCAGAAGTTACAGATGAGGGGTAAAACCAAACTATGGAGGGTGAAGAGGGGAAGATGACTGTGATTTGTTAAAAAATCAATCTGACAGTATATAGGCGTCTCGCATTATAATATCACCATTTAGTTCTTAAAATCAAAACTGCTTTTTAATGAATAGACCTTTTTACATAGGAGCGCGAATTGCCCGCCACGTTATTAACATATTTGCGTAGTCGAAATCGGCAAAAGAAAGTTCGCCCCTTTTCACACGGGAATATTTTGTTGCCGTGTTTAGTTGAGACACTTTTACAAATGTTTCATAATTTACTTACCCCTGTAACTCACTGGAGAAACGCTCACATTCGCTACCTTCACATATATTAGGGCATAATGTATAGCACAAGCTCTCACTTTTGTTCGTAAAATATGCGATGTGACCAGCGCGCTGCTCAGGGCAAGAATGATGACGTCACATTTTTTAGATTCAAGCAACGCTCTCGTAAGCCCGGCTGGCTCCAAGGCGGAGCTATAGCCGGCTCCATGGGAAGGGGGAAATAATACGTTTTTATCACTTAGGGCAGGTCCATATATATTCATATGTCCATGGTTTCCGCGAAAAAAATATTATTTTTATCAGATTTTTCAAATTTAAATTGAAACTACATAAAATTTTATAATGTTTTTGTTTACTTTTACGTTAATGTTCCGAGACAGCAGCTGTCACCACAGAAAAATGAAAAACTTACAGAACTTAATAATGAGATGATTAAATTCAAATTTCTTTAAATTTAGAAAAAAAAAACAGAGTTTTACCAATGAAAACAATAACAATAAATAAATAAATTTGTTTATGTTATGTTATTTAAGGCAATTTTATAAATATTTAACATTTTTCATAAAATGATTGCATCACGTGATTATTGAAACCCCGTGGCACCACTAGAGTTAATGTTATCCAGGGCGTGAAACTGCACCCTTACAAGTAACAAACACCATGTATTAATAATTTTGACCCGACAATTGAACCGGCGACAGCTGATCCCCTCGACAGTTTATCCCCCCTACAGTTGATCCCCCCGATACTTGACCCCCTCGATAGTTAAACCTCCGACAGTTGATCCGGCGGACAGTTATACACTAAAATATTATTTCTTCAGGAAGTATTGTTGTACGGCCGTATATCATCTTTGCGTACTTATTTGAAGAAATAATCTTTTAGGGGGATAAATTGCCTGAGGGATCAACTGTCCGCCGGATCAACTGTCGAGGGAATAACTATCGGGGGATCAATTGGGTGGGATTAACTTTCCGCCGGATCAACTGTCGGGAAATCAACTATCGGGCGATTTATTGTGTGGGATTAACTGTCGGGGGATCAATTGTCGGGGATCAACTGTTGGGGATCAATTATTGGGGATCAACTGTCGGGGGATCAAATGTCGGTGGGTCGAATGTTAGGGGGGCAATTGTCGTCGGTTCAACTGTCATGGAACCATTAATGATTACTGATTACTAACTCCACAACAAGAACCCCACTTTGTTCGCAGAAAAGAATAAAATGTAGTTTATAGCGCCGAACAACCAGAAAACCGCCTTCGGGCTACATGAAAAACGCCCTGGGCCACTTGAAAGTCGCCAATCGGCCACGCACCTTTCTGCAGGGGCTAGATAGTACGATCCACACCCTCCAGTCCAGTCCTCAGGTGATCAGTGACGCTGATCATTGAGATCTCTTTTATTTGAAATTTAAATCAGATCACGCCCTGAATAGATTTATGATTAATCTAAATTCAAGTGTTTACCTCTCAAAGCATAACAACAAACACTCGATAACAAAGAGCATTCTGCACACGCGATAGGTAGGTGATAATAGTGATTTTTTTTTTAAATCTACGCGTAAATAACGTCCCATCTAAAGATTTGTACACGTGATAAAAAACTTCCGTGATGAAAACAAACAAAAAAGTTTAGAATGAATTTTTCCGATTATTATAAAAGCGTGGCTTACCCGTAAAAACGGACGAGATATTCCAATTTTGCATCGACCACCATAACACAGGCACGTGCCTAGCATGGTGGTCGAAAAATCCACAAAATATGTATCTAACCATCAAAGCAATGAATAAAGAAAAAAAAAAGAAAAAATATATAATTTTCTGTTAAAATATTATATTATCGGTTACCAACTTTCAATCACTTGTCTGAATTTTACACACGGTCAGTTCGAATCTTTTTGAAAATGGAACTTAAATAAAGAGCTCATTGAACCGGAGTTATAGGCAGATAGGCAACCGAAATGAGTACTTATGATGATTATAAAATTGAAGACAAAGTGGGGCGAGTTTACCAATAAAAAACAATTCAGATTTAGAGCAAGTCCGATAGATTGCGCTAGAACGTAGCACCCGAAGCATCATTTTGATTACGTAGATATTAATAACTGTATCTTTATGTGGGTAAATAAAACACTAGTACTATCTACATCGATTTATTTTAGAGTTATGTTCGATTTTGAAATGAGAATATGCTTTTCATATATACCTCCCGGGATGTCATTTGTCTAGTGCATACCTCTTCTTAATGCCTATCGCCTTGCTCGAACAGTATTTGAAATTGAAAACAATGGCAAGAAACATAGTGCAAATTCGAGTGCATTTGTTTTTGGAAAACAGAAGAAGATTTGGAACTACCTCGGAAACAAGTTGTTTCATTTTTCATGACTCATTTTAACTAAAAAGAAGGAATTTGACCATCTCGGAAGTAAATAATACGTTTTTATATTGTGATTGTGTTGTGCGCTCCTTCGCAGAGATACATTGGTAAGTGATTGTTTATTTCCTATACACATTTTCACCCAATTCCAGCAAACACTATTTTGTCTAAAGTATTTACAGTCCATTATAAGTGCATCTATAAGCAGTTTTAAATGCAACAGTTATCAATAAAATCGTTGTTAATGTCATGTATTTTTGTGTTGATTTACAATAGGTTAAGTACGAGTACCTACATACTCTTACTAAATAGTTTAATTAGATATTAAAATAACTTTAAACCTTCGCTTGTTTGTGTCGATAAGATATTAAAAACATAATTAAATCTGTCGGCAGATAAAAGACAATAAGATAAACAAAAGACTGATTACAAATAGCGAATTAGCCTCACACGTGCAGCCATGGAACATGTACCAACGTCCATTGTGCCGCTGATAGTACATGTCACCACACAAGTACACAATGTACAGATTCAGATGTAATCTCGGTACCGTAGAGCAGTCTTACCTTCGCCTTGAAATCGACAGCTAATAATATCAGCGAAAGTTGAACGACCGCACTAATAACGCCTTGACTAATCGAACAGAACTGATCGCAATGTGAGGCCCGTTTGTTACGTGGAGGCTAAATGAAAACTGTACTTACGAAGAATTAAATAAATAGAGTATTTGTTTGTATGTTTGTGTGATACTGAATACGAACTATCAGTAGAGTTACGGCTAAAAATATTATTAATTTATTCACTATTGGAGTAATAACTCAATATATTTTTATTTTTTTTTTATTAGTAATAGAAGGTACATAAATTACAAATAAATTTTATACAGTAATTAATTACATATATATATATAAATGTATATATATCCTTGAATGATACTCGTACAACTCGATCACGATACTCGTTCAAAAATCGGTTATTTTCGAAAATCATATTTTTATTTCGTTATATGATTGTGATCGGTACGGCTTATATCAAAACTTACTCCACAAATGGGACTTATCAAGGCACATCTCATTTATGGGAATACTTAGTCTTTTTAAGGTAAGGAAAGAGAGAAAGTTCTGGGAAGGAAAGGGAATCAGGGGTGGGTAGACATCTAAGTGTCATTGCGTCCAGGAGTGGGCAAACCTCACCCCATGACCGGGGCACCCCGGGAACCCCGGCTCTCGTTAGCGATCCGGAGGTCGCGGGTTTAAATCCCGGCCTGCGCATGTAAATGTTATTTGATTGATTTGTATTATATTATTTGACAATTTAATCATTTTAAAATAATATATTGTGTATTTGTGGCACGTTCCAGAGTGGAAGATACTCAATATCGACCTGCTGTAAGACCACCATTCAGAATTGAAACGTTGCTTGAAATGGCTTTAGTCATTTCGAGGGGCGAAGTATCACTTGCTCCATTTAATATTGAAAGGCAAGATAGAGGGTCGCCGAGGGCCTGGTAGGAGACAAATGTCTTGGCTGCGAAATATACGAGAGTGGACCGGCGTTAGCAGTGTGGAGGAGCTATTCCGGGCAGCGCAAGACAGAGATATTTTCAAGAGTGATCGCCAACGTCGGGGGGATCTGATAGGGCACACAAAGAAGAAGATATTTCGTGACTAGATCTGAACAGTCAAGTACTTCCTCGCCTTCCTCTTCTCCATCTCCTTCGCCTCCCCACTACCTTCAACCTCACAACATATCCCAATTGGGGATGCCATAGTCTCACTGGCTCCAGGCGGTTGAGAGCAGTTAGAACCACTTAAAGTAGCCTTTGGCAAACTTTGAAAAACTGATTGACTTCAGAAACCACAATGCTCATCAATTTTTATATCTTTTTCTGATATAAATCATCTCGCATAAAAGCTTACGCCATTTCTTCAGCAATAAAAAAGGCGTGTAAAAACCAACCCCGTTATTGTATTTGGTTTGAATAAAGGCATCAAACAAGCGGCAAGAAACCTATTAGTTTTTTCGTTGTGTCTGATGTAACGTTACATTATTTATTCGAAAGAGCCTACCTACTCTCATCGCCGAAGTGCGACGTCCCATTATTCTGATTTATTTGTTGTCCGCTGCTAAAAGTACCCGTCTAAATGAGATAACATCATTTTCTATAAATAAATAATGAATAAGATTACCGAGATTTATTTTTATGATACCGTGACGTATTACGCTTCTGCCTATTTTATTTTTTTAAAGTATATTTTATTTAGCTATGAATTTTGAACATTTCATATCTATAAAGTTCTATAATCTATTCTAAAACTACTATAATATTATTCTACTACCTAAGTACTATAAACCCACGAAAAACTGCAAGACTTTTAGCCAGTTTGTTTCATTTCTTTAGCCAGCGTTCTGGACAGAGTATTTATTATTATTTTAGAAAGCAATCACTTTGTGGTTTGACATATTTAATAAAATAAAATACTTTTTTGTTTAAAACAACGAGATTTATTAATTTATGACCCGACCGGTTTCGCTTACTTAAGCATCTTCAGGGTACAAATTAATACAGTATTAATTTGTACCCTGAAGATGCTTAAGTAAGCGTAACCGGTCGGTTCGTAAATTAATAAATCTCGTGGTTTTAAACAAAAAAGTATTTTATTTTATTAGAGTATTTATTATTGTCAAAGCAGCGGTGTACGAGGGTAGGCTGAAAAGTAGAGCTCACGTGCGTATACAGTGCAAGCAAAATGATCCTTCAGAAACGCGTCAGGTGGAATGTGGAAGTGAAATTCCCGCGGGAATATACGCGGGCGCAGATTTGAGGGCATTGAATTCATCCAGTGTATTTTTTTTCATAATACCCCGAAATTAATCACTAGAATACTTTTCATTTTCGAAAATGGAACTGATAGTTCAGACAAGCTACAAAGTAGGTACCACCACCGTCAGAAAATTATTTCATTTTTTATAATAATTCTATACGTATTTGAAATACGTATTTTTTGGCTTAAATTTTTGACAGATGTCTAGATTTTTACTAGAGACTTGGTTGATCTAGCTGTGATGTGAAGGCTTCTCTCCAAGAGCGGCTATGTCGTTGTCTTCATCTCTATGAGGAGTTTTCAGAGGAACGAGGATCGAAACGAGAATTTGCTAATACTTTGAACCCGACTGCTAAATTTCCTGTTGTCTTAGTCTATTGATTCTGAAGTGTTCAAGCGACTTTCGAAATTCACTATTTAGCAGTAGGTACTTCCCTATTATTAATTTATTATTCGATTAATTGTTTTCGCCAACCGATTCTCGTATTGTGCTTTTAGGTACCTAGCAATATTTATCACTTGCAGCTCAGACACGGCCTTATTTTCAAATATTTCATAAAAATACTTACAGCATCCCAAATCCTACAATAATTATAAAATCCAGTATTTTTGATGGCTCTGCGTTACTATACATTATACCCAATGAAGAAGATGTTTATGTGGCCTTATACAAAGCTTTAAGGGCGTATAATCATGTGATGCTTCGTTCGCTCCTCTATGTTTTAGTTGTGTAATTTGTACACGTACAGCTTCCGATTATAGCGGGAAATCCCATAGATAAAAGCATTACAGCGCGTCTTGTTTTGATGATCAATACATGTTGTACATACATTCTTATACATAATGTTTGTTAGATTCACCTACACAGGATTTAGCAAGTACATAAAATGCAGGATGTATTTAATTGTTCAGAACGTACGGGAAGGCTTTAATAGCGTTTCGTGGAATCGTTACTAATGCTCGTTAAATCGATAATGATATTACTCAATTAAATATCTACTATTCTAAATTATCATCGCGACTGTGTTTATTTTGATCTATATACTTATTATTTAACGACTTTACTACTCTTGACAATTAACTCTTAACATAAATGATAGCACTTGAACGTTAACACTGTATTTATTGCTGTTTTATCTACCTGTTAATAAATGTTACATTTCTTTGTGATTTATTGTAAGTACCTACTTACACCTTAAGAGGAAGTCAATAGCCAAAAATATATGTATTTTTAGAGTGCCTTATATCGCCACGAATTTGGGTATTAGGCATAAAAATTGTTTGGCCAATCGAGGTCACGATTTCAAGCGGCGGTTTTTATTTATTTTGTGAATAATTTTATAAGAAAGAAAAAAGTTAATCAATGGAAACTGTTGCAGATAATTTTAGTCATAAAATTATATTTTTAAAAGATTGTTTCTTATATGCGTTAAAAATGAAAAAAAATAAATTTTTGAGTAGTTTATGCATATAATATTTTTTATAAAGTAATTAACTATTTTATTTTAATTCTACTCAACGGAAACGGTAAGAAAAAGCTAATCCCAAGCACACTTTCTGTATTTATTATGTAAACTGATTCGTAGTAAAGATTAATCTAAAATAATGATAATTTAAATAAAAAAGAAAAGATGTTGTAGAAAAATATTGTAGTGCACGAACTTCGGACAAGTTCCATGCGTCCTCATGTAGATTTACCTGAGGAATTTTTTTCTGGATGTGTTCCAGCTTACTTATGTATTTACTGTGGTGCGGAGTCCATATACTATAAGCATACTCCAGCGTGCTCCTTATAATTAGCGCTTTTATTATTACCGTGACGATTCACTGATACGTTACCGTGGCGGTAAAAAAAGGGTAATAAACAACGTTCCTTAACACAATAATTCTGCAGCTCTTTCAAAAGATGAGATATACATTGTACGTAGGTCTGTTTCCTCCAAAGGAAAAAAGTTATCATTTTCTTGCACCTCTCTCACACACCGCACCGTAAAGTCTCCGTAGACACCTACAAAACTACTAGCCGTGACGATAATTTTGAAAGTATGAAATATAGTTAGGGAACGTACCCATACTACGTGACCTCTTCGGGGGGGGGGTCTTCAAAATGTCACGCTTGGTACAAATGAGCGGCGGTTTGCTTAGGATTTTGGTCACCAGGGGGGGGGGGGGGGTTAAAAATTGCAAAAATTTGGTCACGTAGTATGGGTACGTTCCCTTATAAGGATAATATTGAAGTGTGAGTGAATTCAAAAAATTCGAAACCGTCAAATGTCAGTGTGTTGATGGTTTTGCTTTTGTTCTTAAACATATAACGCTGCGGCTCTTTCTTACACACTAAATAAGAACAGTTGAAAATGAGACAAGGGTATAACCGCCCCGGGAACCTTTATTGGATAACCAACACCTCTGCCATAGGTCACCCCAAGTGGTTCGCTAAGTTTGGTGATTTAGCAGGGGTGCGCGGGTTCATGGGGTGAGGTTTGTCTATGTCTTGGAGGCGGATGACAAGGAAACTGAACCTCAGATTCCTACCCACCCCTTAAACCCTTTTCCTTCCCAGAACTCTCCTCTCCTTCCTTTCTTTTGAAAACCCTCCACACAGCATCCCCAAAGATGACATAGGCCCTAATTATTTTCCTTAGGGCCTCCTGTGTGGAGCTTATGTAAAAAAAAAACGGTCAACGTATATCCGCACCCCCCCAAAGGAAACACACGATCAGCGTCGTATCTCCCTCACAATATAAGATGTATCTGTTTCCTCCAAAGGAAAAATTAGTATTTTGGAGGAAACAGACCAACTTATTTTGTGTGTCTCATCTTTTGTCTCTCCATTATTTAATGTGTAAGAAAGAGCTGCAACATTAAAGCGTTAAAAAACGTAGGTTTATTGCGTTTTTTGCCTTCACGGTACCGCAACCGTAATAATTAATAATAAACCATAGCCATCGTTGCTTCTGGTTCATTAAACTTTATTTTTTATTTATTTAATAAATATTACAAAAATTTCATGTTATTATGTATTCTATAAAGTTTTTCCTAAAAAATTATATATTATTAAATATGTCTTACACCTTTTTTTAGCAAGGCTCGTGTTAAAAAGGCGGAGACAACGAATGTAGATAACAATTTTTATTTAAGGTTAAATAATATATATATTTTTTTAATATATAGATCAAAGAACATATAATTAACTGTAAACAAAGAAAAAACCGTATACATCATATAATATGTAACTGTTTAGATGCATTTACGTTTAAGTAAAATCTCAGTGAGTGCAATTTGCACTTTTTTTATATACGGACTTCTACGTCGTAATACAAATTTATACTATTTGAACAACAGCTGTGGCTGTATAGCGGAAGAGGATTGACAGGTGAGGAGGTTGATTACAATGAAGGCCGATTGCAAATAACACATGTGCCATATTGTTTATATGCAGAGCACAAGTGTTCGCTCCGCAGTCATCGTGAAGATGCCTTGGTAATAAAGATTTATAACAGTTAATAGCTCCTGATGAAGATTCAGATTTCTGAGCTGGAAATAATCTATCAGTGGTGGTAATACCGAGATAAGTGATCAATTTCGGATAGAATCAAATTTAAAGGTGATTGCATGGATATCCAGGTACGTCTTTTAAAAAGTTTTATTTTGGTGACTTGGTTGTATTCTGCGAATGTACGTTTTTCATAAAAAAATAACTCCATTCTGTTTACGTGTTCCAAGTGTTCTAATTCCCATAAACTTCGATATAATACGATATCCTATTAGTAACGAAAAATTAATGCAAAAAACGCTATTTTAGTATCTAGTTCTCTCAAAACCATGCCTGCCTGTAATATCATTATTTATTTTTGGGGTGTTATGCCGAGTTGCGCTACCTCTTTCTTTAGCCAACGTTTCGGACAGCGTTACAGTGTCCATCATCAGGGCAGATGTGTCACAGGGCTGAAGATGGACTCTAACCCTGTATGAAACGTTGGCTAAAGAAGGAGGTAGCTCAACAGGGCGTAACACCCCGAAAATAAATAAAGAAAATACTTTTGATAGTGAAAATCTAAAATCATATTTCTAGAACTTTTGATTTTAATTTGATAATAATTTTCAAAGTTGGACGCGTTTGTTTGGAGATTTTAATAGAATATTTTTAACAGAAAATTGTTTTAATTGCCATTTTCAAAATTGGAACCGATTTTCGAAAATTTCGACTATCCCGTATTATATTTAGACGAGACCAAAGCGACAAAATTGGTTCCACTTTATTACGTCCAAGTAGTCAAAATTGACCTCCAACTCTCCCAAAACTTTAACGCCGAACGACCGTAAACCGCCGAATCCGCATTGTTATACGCAAGATAATATTGAATCATGTTTTTTTTTTAATATAGATATATAGTACAGTGGTTTTATATAAATTACATATCGGTACACAAATTATTTAAAATTGCAATCTCACCAAAGAAGAAACTAGTTCTTGTGCTTGATGAGCGAGTTACACTAATTATAACAGAAATAGAATAACATTATGCAATAGGTAAGTATATAATGGGAACAATTGAAACTTCTTTGTGCGAGATATTAGTAGCAATAGCGCCTCTATGACTATCCCGTGACTTTGTCTGCGCTAGTGAAATAATAAAATACCATTTTTCATTATTCTCCACACATCATCGTTTGAGATAAGTCCAATATTTACAAAATCTTTTTATCGCCGCAAATGAGATACAAATAGATAGATCCTTTTGAACAGTGAAGTCATCCATTTCACAAAAAGGAAAATGATAAATAAAAATCTTTTCAAAAAGACCTCCTCATCGTATGTAATTTACAATACTTGGCTGTCCGTATTTTCACTATAAAATTCTTTATGGTCACTACAAATTAATGATGATGATAATACTGATGAAGGATGAGGTAATTGTTTTACCACATAATATCTTTTTATGACCTTCGGGTATTTGACGGTAGGGCAGATGTCGGCCAGTGAACTGATTACTGATGGCATTTATTTACTACTCTGCGTTATGATCTGCCGGACCCTGCGTTACAGGGTAATTTAAACGTCATCCAGTTGCACTGTTCATTAGTTTAATAATCGTCCAAAGAATTTTGGTTAAAAAATTTAATAAGCGCTAAAATTATTAATTATATTTATATTTTTACGTTAGTACGGTACCGCGACGGCACAAAAAAAGCATAAAACGTACGTTCTTTATTCTAATAATGGTGCAGCATTAGTAAATTAAATTATAAATTTACTATAATTATAAATTATAGTAAACGAACTACTTTTTTCCTTGGAGGAAACATATATCTCATAACGGATCAACTACGGCGACGGGAATTGCATTTCATTTTCTTTATAGGTACGTTTGAGTTTTTTTTATGATAATGATTGTATGTTTCCTTTGGGGGTACAGACAAAGGTTCACCGTTTGTCTCATATTCAATTGTTGTTATTTAGTGTGTAAGAAAGAGTTGCAGTATTAGGTACCTACATATTTAAGAACAAAAGCAAAACCGTCAGCGCATTTACGTTTTTGAATTTTTGTAATTCACTCACACTTCAATATTATCCTTGTAAACTATATTCCATACTTTCAAAATTATGATCACGGCTAGTAGTTTTGTAGTGGTCTACGGAAAAATCTCGGTGCGGTGTGTTAGAGAGATGCAAGAAAATTATCACTTTTTTCCTTTGGAGGAACAGACCTATTTACATTGTGTATCTCATCTTTTGAAAGAGCTGCAGCATTATTGTGATAAGGAACGTATGTTTATTACCTTTTTTGGGCCGTCACGGTACTGTAATCGTGGATCATCACGGTAAAAACAAAAACGCTCAATTTCCACTAAGAAAATTCAAGATTCGTAGAAAATGCTTTTAACAAGGTTAGCTCATCGAGGGGGTAAAGCGGTGATTGGCTAAACATTCGTAACGTAGCTTACAGTCCATGTTCCACTGGAAGATTTGAATTGACTGCAATACATGTGGTAGTCTTTTGCTTCAAGCCACGTCACACGTTCGAAATTTCGAAAGCGGCCCGACTATTTTTTTTTCGAAAAACGCCCTTTTGAGCTAACTTTGTTAAAAGCATTTTCTACGAACCTTAAACGATCTAAAGACCTTAATTGTACATTATTACCCCTTCTGGGAGTGCGCTAGACCTCGTCCCTGCATCAACAGGAGTCGGTCGACGACGGCACGGTGCCCTCTAAAATCATTTGCGTCACCCCCAGCAACATGTGCAATTGTGCAGGCTTGAGGTTTGGATTCAACTTCTGGATTCAGTCAATACGCTTCCAGCAACACTTCATTAGCCACATCGCATTTTACCCCATTTACATTTAATGGGGATTTAAATTATGAATTCGCATTCCGATCACTGACTTTATTTACTGCGTGATTCAGAGGCATTTAATACTTACACTGTGTCTTATCCGTAACAAATAAAAGTTTATTGCGCCGATAAGATGCAACGTGAAGATTCAATATTATAGATACCATTTATGTGACTAACAGAACGGTGGCTATTCTTGTTCGAAGCTCGGGATCGTAATAGTCGTATGTCTCACCAATATAGAGTAACGGCCAGTGAAGCAGTGAACAGTGGACACAGACAGTTTAATGAGCATTCAATAGGCCTGCAGATAACCGGCGGACAAGGATATTGGATACGGCGCGGCGATTAGTTAGTATTCGCTACACACTCCCCCCGTGTATTCAAGTGGAAAGGTCATGTCGCAAGGATGTACGAATATTAAGAATCAGGAGTCAAGGATTCTGTACCATACAACGTACAATACATGAGAAGTCATTCAAACACAAAAGTAGCAGGAATCTATATTTTGCATACGAAGAATAGCATCGTTATTTGGCCTTGTGTTGTCCAGAATTTAAATTTTAATGTATCTTACAATTGTAATTAATATGATAAAATCGGTTGTCAAGAGTGTGTACCTACAAACATCTATCTAATCTAAGCAATATGATGCGAGATTTCTGTATCTATTGTATTTTTATTTAGATTAATAATATTTTAGACAATAGCATATTATTATCAATAAAGGGGAAAACATCCGTTTGGCGAGAATTATTGTCCGTATAAATAAGATATTGTAGCTGATAAACGTAAACAATAGTTTAAACACAGAATAAAAGAAAATACTAGAAGTGCCTTAAGATGGTACGAGAGATTTTTCAATATTTAATGATTTTTGCGCGTTTTCGAAGTCGCCTACGTCCATAACCGTACAAACAAAAGAAAAGTTATACCAAAAGAATGATAGTTACATTTACGTTCTATCCCTAGAAATATAATTAAATATTAACAAAAAATATTTTTCATACTTTATTACTGTTTGAAAAATAGTTGTTTTCAACAAATCTCAATCGACCTACAAATATTTTTCTTATGTTGTCGTACGCATAAAGGAAAAAAAAATATAAAAAATATTTTTAGATAGAAAACATCTCAACGTATGCCGCTTCATTTTTTAATTTTTTAATTAAAGAGCCTTTTTAGCTAAATTACGATGTGATATTATTAAAAAAACTGCATAAATCAGTCAACTTTAGAATCGTTTTAATGTACCAAAAAACAGGTTAGTTAATAAAATAAAAATATCATCCAATAAAACAGTATTTTAAGAATCTCAATTTAAAAATAAATATAATAAAATCCAATGATTTATTTGGTTTGCATCAATTTTCGTATCATATATTTAGAGCAGATCTCAATTATTGTTTCAGTGCCTGGACAAGCCCCAAGACGGAAGGTTGTCTGTCACGCTACTTTAAATAATTTAAGTAAAAGCTGAATCACCCAAAAGATCAGTCATTTACTAGACCTGAATACATTGTCGGAATTATTAAATGGCCCTTTTTACAATTTCTTCTTTAATTTACTCTCTACTCAAATCGCACGGGCGAGCTGTGTCGGCGCTGTTCAGGGATATTCAAAGTTAACATAATATTATATGTTTATGATAATTAAATAATATTTTTGATAATTAAATAAATGTATATGATAATTAAATAAATGTTTCCGACATTTAAATAAGAACAAATAATATGAAATGCGAAATATCTATTCGATGGCAAATAACTATTTTTGAAAAATCTTAATGAAATTTTATAAAATTATTCACATAAAATTAATCACTTATACCTACCTTAGTTTTATTCACGTTTACATATCTTTATTTATAATATATTTTTTTCATTTCTAGTTTTGTTATTTTCGATAAGGCTCTCGACTGACGTTCCGGAGGTCACGGATTCAAATTAAGCATGCGCAAGTAAATTTTATTTGATTGGTTTGTGTTATTTCACAATTTGATCATTTAAAAATATTATAAGGATTTGCGGTACGTTCCAGATTGAAAGATAGTTTCAGTATCGCCCTAGTAAAAGACCACCATTCAGAATTAAAACTTTGCTTTAAATGGCTTTAGCCGTGTTTGGTGACTAGATGTGAATAATCAAGCTATCTGATCTGACAGTAACCATGTAGCAACTTAAACTTTTTTTCCAATTTAAGCTTAAAAATTTAGTCTTCAAACTCTATTTACTCGAAAACTAAGGTTTTTTGGTTTGAGTTTTATATATAAACATGTATATACCCAGCTGAGTAGTCGACCAACCCTTCACCCCTCCTCCAACTGTACAACACCTACCATTTTTTTATGTTTTTGTAGAAAAAAAACATCAAAGATGTCACCGGAGACCGAAATTTCATTTTCATTTTTTACTCCATATAATGTCAGGAATCACTGGTTAAAGTAAGTCAAGTACTTAACTTCCTGTATATGTGCAGTCCTAGTGCTGCATATATACATTATCCATTTTACCCTTAAATCGACTAAAATCAAACTAACCGTACAATGTACTTAAATGGAAACTATTAATTCTTGTTTATTATTTTCTTTTTAATAACTTTTTACTTAACACTACGTACTTTTATTTAAAAAATTTTTGTATTTAGTAATTTTATTTAAATAACTACTTGAAACTATTATTTCTGTATTGATTATTACCACTTTTTGATAATTTTTACAACGTGCTTACAATTTATACCTACTATAATTGTTTAATAACCACTTGATTTCACTGAACTTAACTGGTTTAAATTATATTCACTATTTAATGTACAATTACTTTACACACAATTGTATGCTTCCTAAATAAACATAAATAAATAAAATAAAATATATGTATTGTATAAATATATGTACTGTAAATATATGTAAAATATTGTATAAATATATGTACTGCATATATACCTACAGGGTTTTAAGGGACGTACTTGACTTACTTTAACCATTGATTCCTGACATTATTTGGAGTAAAAAATGTAAATGAAATTTTTAGTCTACAGTGACATCTTTGATTTTTTTTTCTACAAAAAACATAAAAAAATTTTAGGTGTTGGACAGTTAGAGATGGGGTGAGGGGTTGGTCGGCTACTCGGCTGGGTGACCAGTGATGACATGCGGAAAAAAATTTGATTTTGAGGAAAAAAGTTTTGAAAAAAAAAGTCGCCGGAGACCAAAATTTCATTTACATTTTTTATTCCAAATAATGTCACAAATAACTGGTTAAAATACGTCAAGTACGCCTAATAATACCCTGAATATGTAATATTGTATTATAATCGTAATATAGGTATGCACATTTTGTAGTAATAAAAATTCTTGGTGCATAATTCCACAAGCAAATGCTTTTAATGGAGGAAAAGTAACACTGTAACATGTTCCATTTTTTAAGATAATAAAATTATTAAAATTATAATCGTCTAATCAACCGTTATTATCAATTTTGTTAAGTTTTCAAATAAAACAATGACAACAAGAGGTTTTTTTCTTTGCGATGATATTAATAACAAAAATAATTATCGATTCATTAAAGTAACGTTTACCTTTTGTGTTGAAAAAGTAATAATTTACATTGGAAAAATTATCATTTTTTTCACTTTCTGCAAAATTTTAAATAAAACTGCTTTTATACCCCTGATATCACCAAATGCTCGCTGACCAAAATTACATACGAGTTTCATGGTAAAGTCGACGCCCTAGAGCTTGACAGGAGGAGGAAATCGGGGAATTAGATTACAAGTAGCGTTGTGAAATTATGTACAACTTTAAAACACAATACCGAAGTTAAAATATCTAAAAACTACACGGGCGACATTACGACGAAACAGCAAACTAATTTCACCAAATTTGAAAATACTTAAAGGACTGCTAGGCTCGAGCAAAAATTTGAGACATGACAGAATGTATAGTATGAGGTTAAATTATAATAAGTAGACAGTTACTTGGATAAAAAAAATCAGGTTCAAGTTCTGCGTTGTATTTATTTGAAAATCAACCAATATTTATATGATCAAAAATTCGAGTGCAGTTTACACGCGGTAGAACCGAAACTTTACCAAAACAATCTCAACCAATACTTGAAAAGTGAGGTCATAATCAAAGCAATCAATGAGCGCAGACCTCGCGTAATTTCCGTTTCATATCTCAACCAATAGGGGCCTTTAAAAGTGAATCATCATCAAACCGATGAGCGCAGATGGTGCGTCGTAGGTGCAGTAATCGTCATTTCGTTTCATCCGAAATCCGAATCACAGCGGTGCTATAGAAGTTTCATTTCAATAAATGCGTATATATCAGTCATTGAACCCAAATCTTAATTATATAAATGCGAGTATTATCTAAAAATACAGATACTGCAGGACTTTGGAATCTAATCTCCTAATCTTATATTAATTATTATCATCATTAAAATTTGTCAATTAAGTATATCTTCTATAGAAAATTCTAAATATTTTAATTTATGGTCACATAAAACGATAACATCTATTGGCATTAATTTGGAGGGTGTTATTGGAATTTCATATCGCCGAATATCTAATATTAACGTTTTCGCATTTTAAAATAATTTTAATTTTTGGGATTTCGTAGGTACATAAATTTGTTTTAAAATGTACATAATTGTAACATAACCCACAACGATAGACGTCAGAATAAAACAAGCTATAAAATATATTATTTTAATTTATCCCACGCTCGACATTTACCGCTAATCCCACGCTACCTCCCCTATTCCGATTTTACGAATATGAAATATTTGCAGATTATAGTTTTTTTTTGTGCGATGACCACTCAAAGCACCCACACAGTAGGTAATTGTGGAATGTTGTGAAACAAAAAAATAAGACGGGGGATGAAGAATGAAAGAACGATGTTACTTAAAAATATTTTTATAATTTGTATAGAGCCGTATTTGTGAGAAATCTCCTCAAGGGCGTTGTACATATCCATTGCACTGTTTTAAGAATATTTACAAATTCGTAAAACTAATTGAAAAGCTTTAAATTTATCTAAAGGCGCTAATTTTAGTGACCGACCGAAGGTTCGGTTTCGGTTTCGGCAAGTTTCGGCAAAAAAATCTAGTTTTTGGCATCAGTTTCGGTTTCGGCAGATTTTCTGCCGAAACTTTTTTAGACATGTTAAAAATCGATTGTTTGCTGTTATTTGGCTTATTTTTAACATTTATTATTAACATGTTTTGTTATTTTTTTTTTATAAATTTTGTTTGTTTTATAGAAGATATATAAAAAATATGTTATTTTTTCACATACTTCAATTATTGTTTTTTTTTTATTTATTTAATTTAACACGTGTTAACTGTCTGAATAAGTCTAAAAAATAAGCCAAATAACATTAATTAATCTATTTTTAACATGTCTAAAGTTTCGGTTTCGGTTTCGGCCGAAACTGAGACAGAAATCGAAGATTCGGTTTCGGTTTCGGTGGAAAGTCCTGTTTCGGTCGGACACTAGCTAATTTGTATTTCAAAATTTTGATGTAAAATAAATAAGAAAGATTATAATTAAGAAAGATTTGAGGTTTGGGTGATTTGTCATAGGTCACTCCAAGTTTTTTTTTTTTTTAGTAACTATACATTTATTATTTTTTACATTTTTATATCAAACATGTTAGGTATATATATAAAATAGAAAATACATTCGTAGTCCTGGTGGTTCGCTATGTTTGGTGGCTTAGCAGGGGTGCCCGGATTCATGTGGTGGGGTTTGTCCGGGTCTTTGCGGCGGTTGCTTCTACCCACCAGCTGCATGGCAGGCCGGATCGGGAGAGAATGGTTGAGGGAGTCCATTTGACTTCTTCAGTCGTAGTCTCTCGGAACATCGCCTTGCAGTGGGAGCGATAGATTCATTCATACTCCTGACATACTGAACCCCAGATTCCCACCCACCCCCCATATCCTTTACCTTCCCAGAACTTCCTCTCTTTCCTTTCCTCAAAAGACCCTCCACACAACATCCCAAAGATGACATAGGCCCTGAATCAGCAAATATTATTTACCATATTGTACTTCGACGACTATTCTACATGGAACCACTGCAAAGTAACGTATTTACGGGGGCTCCATCGAAGCCAGAGTTCAGTTGGCAGTCACCTCTGGTCTGGAGCCCCAAAATACCTGAAAAAACTCTGTGCATAAAGGGGCGGTCCTTTTGATAGATTCTCACATCTTAACAAACGGATTGCAATCTTTAGAGCACAGGAGTCGGGTGGGAATGCTATCCTTGTTCTACCGGTATTTCAATGGAAGATGCTCCGTGGAACTAGCGTCATTGATCCCTTCGGCACCGCTGTATAGTCGGGATATACGCCAAACGTGTGTCCAACATATGTACACGGTTGCAACTTGTCATGAGAACGGGTCGCTTCTTCGACTCGTTCTTGTGTTCAACAGCTCGGCTGTGGAATGATTTGCCGGCCTCTGTGTTTCCTCCTTCGTACAACGTGGGTCTCTTCAAGATCAATGTTCATTCTTTCCTCTCCTCAAAAAGACCCTCCACACAGCATCTCAGATGAAAAAAAATTGTGACTTGAAGGATTTTACCAAAACACTGTCGATATGTATTAGTAGGAATGAAGCAAGTTGGTAATGGAAATACGAGGGAGAGGAAGGTTAGATACGACATAGTTGTTAAGATCTAGTAGCAAAACTCATTGCTTTTAATTCTAAATGATAGGTACTATCTCAGGATGGGAAAAATAAGTAAGGTTAGGTTTTTTTTAAATTTTTTCACTCTTTTAATGATCTGTTTTGTCACTGTTCTATTTTGTCATTGAACCCTCTCCCACATCGAGGATACAGAATGTACAATGTACATCCTAAAAAAGAACGAAGCGAAAATATACTTAGTAAACAAGTATTGAAAAAATGGCGTATCGACACAAATATTTTAAATGCGTACTTCAGAAACTACCTTCGAATTACACATGAAAAGTAATTCTTATTGCTAATAAAGTAATAACTAATAACTAACAAAGAACACAATAAATTTGTCTGTGCAGATAATGACATATCAATTGATCAATCCGTCACCGCCTATCAGGTCTGCGAAATGGTTATCTAAATACGGTAAGTAATGGTTTGATCTGAACAGCATGCAGTGAACACGGCAACATATTAGTCACCAAGGCTAATAGTAGGTCAAAAAACCAATCAAAATGTTCATTGACCAATCCAGATATCGCGCCTGTTTTAATTCAGCAAACCATGTTGTGATATTTTTTTTACAACAAGAAGTTTTTTTTATGTGAAACAGGTTCTCGCATAAAGTTCCTTCCTTGGCTGTTTGTTCTTAATCACGATAGATAAGTAATTATGGTCCTGTATACAAAGAAATATCATCTACCTGAAGATAATAAATAATATTACGTACATTTTTAGAAAGCATCGCGCTTATTAGTGATAGTACATAGGTTATTGACTGATCTGTTTTTCTAAGTTATTAGTTATTATAATAGATTATCTACAGTTAATAGTTGGATAGAGCCCTTGTTAAAAAATATTTGTATTAATTTTTCACAAAAAAACGGCGCTACACAATTTTTTTTTTTTTATTAATAAAATTCCTTTATTATTTATTTACAGTTTTTTTACATTTTTAAATTAAGTCCCGGTAAACTGATTGATATCAGTTTGTCAACGGGTTCTTTTGACATTTAAATTGAGAAGGTACATAAAATATGCTTGCAGAATTATATTTGGATACAGAAGATACTGCAGACTGCAGCGCATCTTCAATGTTTACGGAGCTAGGACTACCTAGACTAGAGCTAGGAGCTAGGATTCGCCGGTCTGATGAGACACCGGGTCACTGGAGCCAGGATGCGGTTAATGGCTTCCGATAACACAGTGGTAATCGCAGCCTTCCAGCACCAAGCGCCACTCCTGAGCGTGCGCTAGGCCCGAGCTCACTCCAGACCACGTCCTACATTATAATTGATTATTTATTTTATTTCTATTATCGCTTATGTTTTTTATTTATTTATTAATTTTTTCTTTTCTTTTCTATTTACTTTATATGTTGTGTAAATATGTACAACTTTGTGGGACGTGTGGGATTGCACTATCCTCCCCACATCCTGGAATAATAATAATAATAATTATTAAAAGCTATGCATTAAATATTTCATGATGCATCTATATTTTTTTTTTTAATTGAGACAGGTATATAAAATTTACACATTATTACATTTTATATACACAAAAAAAAAACATTTATTTTGGAAAAAAAATGTTAATAACTTTTTATATAAGAAACACAGAACAGAGAAAATGAAAGAAATAAAATGAAAATAATAATGGAAATTCATCCTATTATTAACTTCTATGAGTACCTATACAGATTACACGAACCTTGTTGGGAATGATACGATTTTAGATTTTCACGGCCAAAAATATTTTTGTTATTAGTTTTTGGGGTATTATGCCGTGTTGCGCTACCTCCTTCTTTAGCCAACGTTTCGGACAGCGTTGCAGTGTCCATCATCAGGGCAGATGTGTGATGGCAGATGATGGACACTGAAACGCTGTCCGAAACGTTGGCTAAAGAAGGAGGTAGCGCAACACGGCAATACCCCAAAAACTAATAACAAAAAAACTTGTTGGGAATATTTTTCAATGATGGGTGACTGCGATGCGAATTAAGAATTTCCAATCGTTTTTTTTCGGTCCCTGAGAAAACAATTTTCCTTAGGGCCTTTGTCATTTGTGGGGGTGCTACGAGGTGCTACGATTTTTAAAGGAAAGGAAGTAGAAGTTCCGGGAAGGAAAAGGTGCGAAGGGTGGATAGGGTCAGTGTGTCCAAGAGTAGCATACGTATGAAACCATCTTCCCGCTCACACGCGGTACAATACGGTAGAGTCCTGCTGAAAAGGTCATAGAGTTTCCCCTTAGCCGGTCTCTCCCCATCCAGCCTGCCCTGGTGGGCAGACGCATCCCGCCGCCAATCCGGACAAATCTCTCACCCCATGAACCCGGGCAACCCTGCTACATCACCAATTGTAGCGAATCACATGGGGTGACCTATGGCAGAGGTGTTGGTTATCCAATGAATGGTTCCCGGAGTGGCGGTACCCATACCCGCCTACCAAATTGAAAATCGTGCGTTAGCCGTCATCAAGAATCAGGGTAATTTTCACAAAATAAAAATATTTTTTATTGTACAGTTGTGTGATATTTCACCTCTAGTGTGAATAAATGACCACTTCCGTGATTAGTAAACATCTAAATGGACAGGTAAAATACAATCCAAACCTTCCTCTTTACCATGATCTAACGTACAGCAAATAGGGGGTGTCACAGTTCAACTATCTCCAGGCAAATGTGACTCAAACCAAATAATATAATAAATCTATTTGAATGATATCTAAACCAGAAAGAACGTTACAACGCTTACCTCTAGGGTCATAAAATCTGCACACCTTTGTGACCTGAATTTCAAGATCAAAGCAACTCTGGTCAGATCGTAATATGATTACCATCAGGAGCAAAATTATGAAAATTCAGTGAATGAAAAATACTGGTAAAGATCTGATTGTTTGGATATGAATATTCTGATGTATGAATACGCAGTTACGAATGTGAACAGCACGCCCTGAGGCTGTTTGTTCTTCACGCGCCGTTGGTTGTGATTCATGCATAGCAGTAATTAAGTGCACGCTGTTTTTTCTATTTCCTATGGAAATCCTCAATCAGCCATGTGCTTATTGACATAATAACATAATTATCCGGTTATTTTTATTTAGGTTACCACTACGAAGTTAATGCTGTACTTTAAACTGAGTGTACGCGAGTACCTACGTAAGTCTCAGTTTAACATGCCTAAACCAAACTAAGTGTGTTGTCTATATCAGGGCTAGATAAACAACGGTCCGCGTATTTATATGTGACTTGCAGAATTACATTTATACTATCAATTTGCTTGCGTAATAAATAAAAGAGTTTCTGATCCCACCGGATTATCGCTATAAAAACCGCTTACAAAACTATCAGAACGGATTAAAAAATATAAAAACCCATCTACCCTTATGCTGTAACGATGTCCGGAACGTTGGCTAAAGAAGGAGAAACACGGCATTGCACTCTACAAAATAAATTACGATAATTTATATTGTGTAAATTGGTTGCAAGTAAAATGAACTAATTCTAAAAGAGGTTAAAAAGTAGGCACAGGTCTGGTGCGAAGAGTCACAACTACCTGGAGAATGTTGTGAGGCTGAAAGTAGTGGGGAGGGGAAAGAGACGGGGATAGAAAGGAAGGAACAAAGATTCTAAACACGTCTTAATCAAAGACTACTAGGAAAATTATAGGGAAAAGAAAATTTCAAGACATTCACAGATTTTGTAAAACAAAAAGTATTTTATGTTTAATAAAATAGACAATTTTCACTTCTTTGTATTGAAAAGAGTAATCGCCATCCTGAAAGAGAGATTTCACAGAAAGCTTTTTCCGTAGGTAGGTACTTTTTTTTACTGTAAATGAAAATTTCTTCCGTGTGTAAAAAACGAGAAATTCGAGGTATTATTTTCTTCATTATACATTAATCTGAATATATGTGACGTGTTCAAATTCAAGCATGAAAGCATATTGCATGATAAAGGTTGTCTAAAGGCTTTCTACGAGCGGTGGTTTAGCTCCATATTAAACGCGTCTTATTTCTTTTTAGGCGGTAATCTTTGCCGTTTTCCTTTTAAATACGCCATCAAAGTGATATTTTTACGTCATGCGTTTCCCGCCTTTATTATCCGACATGGAGGCAAATATCAAAGCCCGCCGCGCCTTAATTAAATACTCTGAAACCTCTCTTTCTGTTACACGGGTAGTTTATGTGAGAGAGGGAGAGGTTTCAACGAGCTGTCAGGGGTATTCTATACTTATGTTGCAGTAAAGAAGCAGTGCATTGCATTTCACATTTGCGAATAAAAAATATTAAAATGAAATAATGGCGGTATGCATATTTATGACACCTAAACATGGAATTGGTCGATGCAGCCAGACAATCGACACTTACTTGGTGACATGACAATATTAAAAGATTAATTCGAAAAGTGAGTGTTAAAATAAAGATTTGATCGCGCAGAAGAAAATGTAGATTTTCGGTTTTTGTACAATTGTGATAAAATATCGTCGTAAATGATTTTTTTTTTATATTTCAACGTTGGAAAACAACGTTTGAAGAAGAATAAAAGATCTAACCTTTTTATAAAAAAATATTCTCTCAATTAGATTGTCGTGAACTCCTGCATTTAATCAATCTTCATATACCTAAACGAACGACTAGACAGACAATAACATTTTACATGTGTTTTTTTAAGTACTACTTTTATATATTTTTAAATTTTATTTTTGTTTTTGATCAATAAAGACAGCAAATTCTTCACACTTCACTCGCCTCGCAGTGCTTGTAACTAAATCAAAAATTCAATGTGTATTTTTACGCTGCGCGGGTATTGAACCTGTAAACCTACAAGTCAAAGTCAAGTAGGTACGTGGATAACCTTGTTAGGGAGATCGTCAGGAGGATCATTTGATTAATTTCTTTTCATTTAATGAATTTCCCTTCATCTTGCATCTAGGTACTCACGACTCGTATATTTTCCCGACGCTTATTTATTAGCACAATAGCTGAAGTCCCGGGCTTTGTTGCACGGGCTTTACGCAGAGTTTTACGAAATCACTTGTTGACATCTTGTTTTGAAAATCAATTGAAAATTTCATCAATCTCGGAATGAAACTGTAGATTTGTATCAAAATCCGCCGCCCGCCCGGTGTTCACCCGGTGTCCGCCGGCTACAGACCCCCTCCATTTTACAGGGTGTAACAGCACGTACCCGAAAGATTTTAACTAGCGACTCTAGGCTGTAGGTATCCGAATACTCGGTTGCGACGTTGGAAAATCTCTTTTATTGTTTTTAGTTTAAAAAAAAAATAACATCGCACGGCAAAATGACATGTACATTTTTTACTCCAAGTGGGTATGTTTAGGAATCGCTAGTACGTGCTGTTACACCATGTATAAACGGAGAAAAGATAGTTAGATTTCTTGTGATAAAACTACGAAGCGTGGAGCTACCTTTCCGAATTCTTACATTGTCCTTTAAATGTATTGTTTTTCCCTTATTATAAGTAATTAAATCTTGAATTTATGGCGCAAATATCTCAATCTGCATTCGTCTTGCATACGACATAATCGATTACCAAAGTTTGAATAATGTCCAAAGACCGGTTTAATCACAGAATTTGAACGATGCATACCAAGTACCTACGTTAAACAACCGATCCATGATGAAATAATAACAGAACTCGAATAGAACTTTCACAGAAATTGAATTTTTACTTTAAATTGGGATGAATAGTTCAAATTCTGTAAAACATCCCGTGCTAAGTATTATTTTAATAATTTGATATCACCATGCTTTGCCTTTTCCCCCACTTTGCAAAAGTTAATTAATTAATTACGGTACCTCCACATCTGTCATTCTATAAATTTGAACTCCTCCACACGTAACGAAGCATGAACATTAATAATATTAATTAATGAATAGAAACAGGGAAGATACACAAATAAATAAGAAAGAGTCGTAAAACATTTTAGACGAATTATTACGCTTTTAATAAAGTGCAGACGAAACTTCACTGTCATGGCAATATTGATTAACTAACGGCACAACGGTGGCAGTTTGTTAAAAATTAACTTGGAGTTTTTTCACTTTCTTTATTTGTGACTTTGGCATAGAAATGATCGTTTAGTGAGCGCGCGTGGCGCACATACAAATGGGGGGTTTAATAGTAATCAACCGGCGAAATTACTTTCGTGATTATGTGAGGCGTACGGCATACCTAGCAATACTTAATTCATTACGTTGGCGTTGGCGACCTCCGTGGCTAGGCGGTGAGTTTCTTGACTCTGAATCGAGAGGTCGACGGTTAAAAATATGGTTAGTAATTTTATTAACATTTATTTATTACTAGCGAGTACCCTGCATGCGTTGCAGTGGCACTCAAAGAAAGAAATTGTTTCTCCCGTATGCCATTTCCCGTGCGTCTCCGTTCCCGTTCCCGTTCCGCTCCCCCGTTCTCTTCCCTTCCCGCGCTATATAGAAACCTTCCCGGGGGTGCGCACAACACATCACCGAAATTCCATCACAATCCGAAGACTGGTGTAGGAAATATTAAGGGACAAACAAAGAAACATCTAAACGTTATAATCGGTTCCATTCCAACTCAGAAACAAGTCAACTCGACACCCCTTTGAAAAGTCATTAAAAGTTATGAAAAAAATCATTTAAAAATAGCTCAAAACCGTAACCTAACCTATTTAACCATTTTTTTTAAACTTTTTTATATACTTTTAACGACTTTTTAGTGAGGTTCTTAGTTGATTTCATTCTGAGTTGTCCAGTCACCATTATAAACATACTAGCTGGGGTACCGGTTTTGCTCAGGGAGTTGATATGAGATTGAACTGACGTTCGAACCCACGACAGATCTTGCTTTATATACCCCTACCAATGTGTAGCCCCACCCATCCAAAAAAGGCTTTGAATGATCTACAATGTTCCAGAACATTCGATTATAAAAATGAATAGGTAACAGCCTTTATATTTTCAAAAGCACGCGCTTCAGGTAAAAACGGGAACCTTCTTCATGGATGGGGAATAGAGGGTTACCACATCACATAATTCCTTTGACCGTACCGGGACTCGTTTCTGAGTTTTAGCGGAACGCACATTGTACACTTTCTTTTATAATATACTAACTGGTCCCGGCATGCGTTGCTATGCCATTTAATAAAGAAATTGTTTCTCCCTGAGCGTCCTTTTCCATTCGTGCCGTTCTCCTTCCGCCTCCCCTTCTTCTCCTGCGTCCTCTTCTCCTCTCGCGTTCCCACTTCGTCACCTCCACCTTCCCTCTCCCCACTCCACCCCCCCCCCTTCCCCCGTTCCGCGAACACCCCTCCCGAGTTTTCCTCCCCCCTCCCAGGTCCCCCTCCCCCCTCCCAGGTTCCCCTCCCCCTCCCTGGTTCCCCTCCCCCATCTCTCCCTCCCTCCCGCTTTCCATAGCAATAGCCGTAGTCCAGTGGGTAAGACTCTTGACTCACAATCCGGAGGTCGCGGGTTCGAACCCGGCATGCGCAAATAAATTTTATTTGATTAATTTGTGTTATTTCACAATTAATTCATTTAAAATAATATATAGTATATTTGCGGCATGTTCCAGAGTGGAAGATACTGTCTGGTGTAAGACCACCATTCAGAATTGAAACGTTGCTTGAAAATGGCTTTAGCCATGTTTAGTGACCAGATCTGAATAGCCAGGTACTTCCCAACCTTCCTCTTCCCCACCTCCTTCCTCTCCCCACTACCTTAAGCCTCACAACATACCCCAATTGGGGATGCCATAGTCTCACTGGCTCCAGACGGGAGCAGTTGAGATTCTTGTGCGGTATTCACTGTAAAAAAGCCGCTTCCTCGCGTGCCACCAATAGCAATTTTTTATACAAATTTCGTAATGCCAGAGCTGACCAGAAGTTTTATAAAAACCTTGTTCTGACAATAAGGAACACACAAAAAAAAAGAATTATCCAATTTGCTGCAGTCGTTCGAAAGTTATGCGTTTAGCAACACATTCAGAGATTCATTTTTATATTATAGATATATTGATTAAACTGTCGAAATCTTAGGTACTTCTTAAATAAATTTACTCACACAAGCAAAAGAAAAGGGAAAACATAATCTGAGGACATTGTTTGAAATTTAAAGAAATTCAAATGGAACTTCAATGCGTTTGGCATTCTTCTTAGAAACTTTGCCACGAAATTTTAACTAACAAATTTATAGAATGCCCATAACTACGGGTAAATTATTTTACCCTTGCTTGTATAGTGGTGAACTGGATTGATAAAAATGATTATTTCGATACTATCGGTGTACACAAAATCACTTATTAGTCCCCCAAGACACAAATTTATTAAAAGTGTCCTCTTCAAAATGATTTGCCTTTATCTAAGTAGATATTATTAAAGTGAACGCTTGCCTTGTTGAGTGAATAGTAGAGTTATAGTACGGGTGTTATTATGTATGTTAATGGTGAGATGTCGCGTAGGTAACAGAAGGGTGGCACGTAATATGCGTAATAAGTCTGCTTCATAATTCACAACTTAGTTTTCCGTGTAGAATTCAACACTTTACGAGTAGACTTCAAACTTTCCATTAGTGTAGAAACTATTTTATCATTACGATCATGGGACAAAATTTAACACAGAAAATAATAACATTTTGTTAATCGAAAAGACAGGCGAAATACGAAGAGACAAATATGTATTAAAATAGGTTTCCACACAAAAATGTCCTTATGGCTGTATCGGACGTGCTGTATCCAATAAACAACATATCAATTTTTACGACATTTATATTCTCTAATAAAATCATTATAACATTTGTACTGTGAATATGACATTATAATAACAAATCACACGTCATTCCTTATCACGCATCCTGAAATGTGAGATTGAAGCAATTAATTTTAATGAATTTTCGGTCTTGTCAGACATTTAAAAATAATGTTCTTTGTTCAATTCCGTAACGAGTTAAGGATGATATTAAAATAATAACCCCTATTGAACACGTGTGGGAAATTTAGTGTAATAACTGGAGCAACAATCAGGCACTCCTCATCCGATGGTACTGGGGAAAAGTAATACGTTGTTCAATTTAATTGATTATATTCCTACTGCTCCTACAAAGCTATTGCTGCCTTTACACGCTGGAATCTATCTGAACAATTCCCATACAATGGAAATACTTCCACGTTACTTTTTATATTAATTAAATTAAATTATAAAATTGGTCCCCATTGTCTTAAGTTCCATAAAATATAACTGATTAGGGGCCATCCATCCATAAATTCCTTTATGCTCAGTAATTGCTAAAAAATCTTTTGGTTACTTACTGTACAGGAAATGCACTATATAATAATTAGCGTTTACGATTGCATAAAAATCGTAATCACAACGATTTTCTGTAACAATCCCCTTTCCTCCAAAACCGTATAATTCCATATCAAAGTTACCTCTTTAGCGAGAACCGTAGGTAAAGTTCTACTTTACTCCAGAAGCTTATTAATTTCATGGTTTTACGCACAACCACACAAACAATACACGGTATCCGAAAACTCGTACTAGAAACGGGAAATATGTAAATCTACATCACACAGAGAACCCAAAATCAAAACCACTTTTTTAACAATCTAAGCAATTCGATTGTTTCCGGTTTTTTAACTTTTTTGTTGTTGTTTTTTTTGGCAACTCAGGGTTATAAAAAAACAGAGTGTTCAATTCACACGCGGTAAAGAAGACAAGGAGTGGGAGGCTACGAAGCACCGCACAAAGAAGAGACAAATTATACTATCTAATTCTCTCAAAGGCTAAATCCTAGAGATGTATGCGTTTGTCTCTTTTAAGTGTCGCTATTTTTCGTTTCATCAAGTTTCAATTCACAACGATTCTAAAGAAGTTTTCATTTCAAAAACTATTTGAACTATTTGTCTACCCACGTTTCGACATATTTAAAGGGTGACCGGAGAACTCAGAATGAAACCAACTGAGAACCACCTTTGAAAAGTAATTAAAAGCAATGAAAAAATACGAGTACTTATATTAAAAAAAATGGTTAAAAAGGTTACGTTAGGTTATGAGATGAGCTATTTGAAAATTATTTTTTTCATGGCTTTTAATGACTTTTCAAAGAGGTGTTGAGTTGACTTGATTCTGAGTTATCTTGGAACCATTTAAAAGATATTAAACAGCCGAAATTAAGCCCCTACCGATCGAATTTTTCAAATCTGACCTAAAAAATTCCAACTTCGGACAAAATTTACTCTAAACCGAAATCTCATATCAAAATAGTCGTATCACAAAATTAACTGCAAATGTGATTAGAAAAATAATTGAAGCATAAAAATATGGATTATGGACATGGGAAGGAAGAATATAGATACAATTTTGCAACCTAACAAAGATTAATTCTTGTATTATACTTTCTTTTAGATTTAACTTTATAATAATTTTCCTCCGTAATATTTTAACATAGGTATTTACTTATATTTCAAACAAGAAAACTGTACAATGTGTCCTTAGAACGGAGGCGTCTACTAATATCTACAGGAATTCCAAAAACTGAAAAAATCGGACTAATATCTATGAGAACCAAAGTGCGTACGAATATCTACAGCTCACACTGCTGACTAATATCTATGAGAACCAAAGTACGTACGAATATCTACAGCTCAAACTGCTGACTAATATCTATGAGAACCAAAGTGCGTACGAATATCTACAGCTCAAACTGCTGACTAAAATCTATGAAAACCAAAGTTTTGACGAATATCTACAGCACTGGCAGAGGTTGGATTTGCAATTATGCATAGCATATTGGAATAACGTAATATTGCGTATGCAGTTTAAAAAACTTACTTATTTATGTAAGTATGTATGTAAAAATCCCTAATATCGGACTATTGGACACATTTAGCTGATTAGTCCAACCTACGCTCTGTAGATATTAGTCAACACTCTGAAGTTCGTAGATATTAGTCCAACATATGAGCTGTAGATATTCGTCCGACATACAGGCTGTAGATATTAGTATCTGGAGTCCTTAGAACGGGGTACCCCAGTAAGAACACTTTTCTCTCTAAAAACTGTAAAACAAAGAAAAAAAAATTATCAGTTTTCCGCTAGTTCTACGAGTTTCCGAACACCGTGTACATACACGTCTTTGTTTTAATCGTACTCAAGTTTTAACATCGAGCTACTTACATATTTACGCCACACGTCGAAATAATAAAGCTAAATTAACGGCAAACGCAGAGTGCTTTAAGAACCCTCCTCCTCCCCATCAGAAGTGTTCTCTATTCCCATTGGCCTATTATTCACCCCCGCCCCGCTTAATTACTTATATTACGCATTTACGTTACGGTGAAATAAACGTAGAATCGCGATTTCCAGGAGTGTTTGCAACATTTAACCCGCTTCACGATCCAAACCCGATCAATCATAGTGAATATGTGTGTTTCTACATTTCGTGAAACAATTCACTTGACATATGATCGGTCTCTAGCTTTGGGAATGATATTGGAAAGAGTGAATATATCGGTGGAGTGACGTTATTGCTGATGTTATATTTAATTTTATTGGAATAGCTTTTTGGTGACTGGACAAATCGTAATCGTGAAAATTCATCACCTGCTTTGAAAAATCATTAAAAGTGGTGAAAAAAAATTAAATATTGTAGAAATAATTATGTCATAGATAAAAATTAAAATGACATTTTCAAAATTACTAATTTCGGTGTTTTTATTTTACATTAACTCAACATGGGAAGCCCTGGGGAAAATAATTTCCCTCGAATCGTATGTCATCTTTGGGGATGCTGTGTGGAGGCCGTGGAGGGTCTTTGAGGAGAGGAAGGAGTGTGAAACACAGAGGTCGGCAAATATTTTCACAGCCGAGCTGTCGAACTCGAGAACGTAGAAGCGACTCGTTCTCATTTGGTGAGACAAATATTTACTGTTCTTTTGTATAAGTTTCTTAAAGTTAATAACTTGACAAGTAAAGTTAGATTTCGTGATTTTTCAAGGGTCTACTCTTTTTTTAGCTAACATGCAATTATCAATCCTACAATTATTACATTCTGTGTTTTTTCACGTATAAATATTGTTATAATTTGCGTCATATTTGAGCGATCAAAAGTCATTAAAATTTGTTTTTGATTTCGCAAAAGGTACTAAAGTAAATTCTTGAATTTATAATATACTGAAAACGTACACTCATTAATTGATATCTAAAAGAGGTACTTGCCTATAATATTGAAATCATTTCCTTTATAAATTGGTTCGTAACGTAACGACATTATTTCCAAATATTTACAACTTATGTAATTGCACAATGCAAGTACAACAAAATATTACATTCGCCTAGAACACAAAAAGAGAAATATTACATTTAAATCGTGGTCAAACGCACTTTATGCATTTCTGAGTTAGGGCTCGAAATGAGGACTCCAAATCATAATTTAGCTTTGCCAGAGAGAACCAATCAGAGAAAAACTGTCTGGCATGATGATTTGGAGCCCTAATTTCAAGCTTTAAACTTAAAAAAGTGAGTTAGTTCACTACGGTTTAAGACGATCCATTCGTACTCAAAGTAACAACTTTTAAGCCTTTTTCATAAGAGGGAGAAATATTCAACGCCGAGACTTCGTGACTTGCGAGTTCCAAGCATTTCACACAATTCACACGGAATGAAAGCGTTATTTTGGCACAAGTGCCAGTTTGACGTCCACACATTAAATCACATGTCGGCTTCGCTTACGCTTTCATCTTGGTTTTCGAGCAGAAGAAGAAGATTGAAAATTTTCGCATTCATTACTTATTTATTTTTCAAGCAAAAATAATTTTCAAATATCAATAAATGAATATTCAATTTTTATTAGGACAACTCTCTTTTTATAACTTTTTGAAGGTATTCCCATCGAAGTAATATATCATGGAAGAAGAAAATAACGATAATAATCTAAACGAAAATATGAAAGAGAACAAGACAGGAAAAAAAAAGATAACGGTTGCACCTGGAACTCGAACCAAGAACCTCTCGTCTTACCGGGACGAACGCTTTATCCACTGCAAGCAAGAGGTGGCAGTGGCCTAATTATTAAACAGTCATCTTTGTCAATCTCAAATTTTAAATTTAAGAAATAACAATATTATATTCGACTACTTTTTTCCATATTATTGGCAACTACCTTTTTCATTAAAGAACTGGTTTGTAACCTGGATAGTGTCTCGGATAAATATGACCGATTTTATTTATTTGGAACACCTATTGACCTTTTTGTAAAAGTCTAAATGAATAATAAATTTTTATTAGAACAACTCTTTTTTATAACTTTTGAAGGTTATTCCCATCAATGTAATATATCATTGAAGAAGCAGATAACACTAATAATATTAAACGAAAATATAAGACAGGAGGTTCTGGATTCGAGTGTCAGTTTCGACCGTTATCTTTTTATTTTTGTGTGACTTGCATATTTTCGTTTAGTGTTATCTTCTTCTTCAATGATCAGCCCCAAAAATAAAATCACAATAATAATGAATTGTTTTGTATTGTTCCCAGGGCGGCATGAGAGGGGACGCGCGGCTGGGCGCGGTCTGCGGGCTGCTGCTCCTGTCCCTAGCCATCTTCTCACAAGCTGGTAAGTCCTCAAATCACTAACTCACTAACCACCCGGAATGAGACAATCCAAAGTACCTACTCTTAACCCCCCACACCTCAGGCCTACTTAAATATTTCCGCTTTCAAAATCCATATAAACGGAACATTTCTGAACGCATCCGAAAACTAAAAACTCTTTTTGAAAGGTGACGAAATACGTTTTTAAATTTTATAATTCAAAATAAACGTATAATTTTTGAAATATACAAATTTTGAATGCAAACGTAAAAAAGTTTTAAAAATGTATCAACCTTACATTTTTTCGAAGAAAAATTACGGATAACTTGTATTATAAACATCATCGTCAACTCACTTTATTGTCGTTTTATGTAACCTGATGATGGACACTGTAACGCTGTCCGAAACGTTGGCTAAAGGAGGAGGTAGCGCAACACAGCATAACACCCCAAAAATAAATAACATAATAGGTAATTAATAAAAAAAACTCCAAAATTTTCATAATTTTTTTCAAATCGCGGTCGGAAAGTTTGGTTTCATAAAGTTGTGGTCAATTTTAAGATTTGAATATAAAGCATGGTATTTTTTCTTTTCAACACACTATAAATTATATTTCTCACTATAATAGAACGATTTTTATGAGATGTTGTTCCGAAAAATGAGCAAATTAGCCTGAGGGGGTTAAACGGTGGTCGTTTCTCTTATATGTGGACCAGACTCTAGAAGAGCCAGGAAACTACTCAATATGGATGGTGTGCTCTCTGAGGGAACTGGTAAGACTACTAACAAGACACTACCACCTTAGTAGACATGTGCAGTTGTTGGGAGTGGAAAACATCAATAGATGTAGGAAATGTGAAGAGGATGAAGAGACTCCAATTCACTTGGAGACTTATTTCACTTATGGTGTCAATGTCCCGCTCTGATGCGAATAAGGCTCAGAGATCTAGGAAGACACATTGTGAAGCCAGGAGACACATTGTGGAACCAGGAGACACATTGTGGAACCAGGAGACACATTGTGGAACCAGGAGAACTCAAAGGGACCGGGTTGCTGTCAAAGGAATGAAGTAAAAAGGGGGGATGGTATAACGGACCCACAAGTGCTCCGTGTGGATAAGGAAGGTAGGAAAGTACTGGCTATTTAGATCTAGTCACCAAAGCGGCTAAAGTCATTTCTAGCCACGTTTCAATTCTGAACGGTGGTTTTACACCAGATCTGCCACTCTGGGACGAGACGCAAATTTACCTTTATTATTTAAAATTATTAGTTGTGAAAACACAGATCAATCAAATAAAATTTACTTGCGCACGCCGGGATTTGAACCCGCGACCTCCGTGACCAACATTAGTCGAGAGCCTTACCCCTCGACCACAGACACCGTCCTATGACCTGTATCGGCACATATAATATAAGTAGACACACGTTTTTCAGCAGTCAAGAAAAAACATTACAATATCATTTTTTTTGACATATAAAAATGAATGTTTCTTTGTTTATCCATTATGCGTTCCTAAACCATACATCCGATTGCGATGAAACTTTGGGGATTTGATGTGCGCATGCCCGCGATTGTTTCGGTATATATATAATTCCCCATCCTGGCGTCATGAAATTATTTCCTATACTATTCATCCGATTGTGATGAAACTTTGGTGTTGAGTCGAGGTGTTGCGCGTACGTCCGCGAAGGCTTCTATATATACTGGTGTGCTCTGGCGTTACAAAATTTGTAAACAGAGAAGGCGAGGCGGAAGGGAAACGGGGACTAATGGGAAATGACACGCAGGGAGAAACAATTTATTTAAGTAACGCATGCCGGGTATTCGCTAGTACTAAATCAACATTAGGCTTTTCGAGGTCCCAGTCAAAATTATTTGCTTTGCGTAGGGTAATAATTATTATTTATAGTCGAAAAGGTTCTTTGACAATACTGTTTGTCCTTCACGTCCCTACGTAAACGAGTTATGCTTATTACATTAAATATTTTCTCGGAAAACAAGTCATATTTGACCGTGTTTCCGTTCGTTCTAATAAATCCCAATTTCCACGCAGGATTAGGATTCCAAAGTCCCGGGCAGACCGCTAACCGCTAACCGCTTTACCAGGACTTGGTGGCTGAATGTTCTGGTAAATAAAACGTTTTACATTCTAGTAACCTTTATGTATACACTAGCGAATTCCCGGCACGCGTTGCAGTGCCACTTAAATAAATAAATTATTTTTCCTCCCCTCCCCTTTCTCTCCCCTTTCTCCTTCCCTATTTGCTAAACTATATGAAATACACCCATTTTTCAAACAACTTGCGCGCCACCTATTGCAATATTTTCATACAAATTTCATAACGCCAGAGTTTATAAATATATATCGCGGGCGTGCGCACAACGACTCACCAAAGTTTCATCGCAATTTAAAATTTCAGTATAGGAAAAATTTTCATATCGCCAGAGCTCACCATTATATGTATATAGAAACCATTCCGAGCATGCGCACATCAAATTCCCAAAGTTTCATCGCAATCGAATGGATGGTTTAGGATTGCGTAAGGGACAAACAAAGAAACCTTCATTTAATTTTAATTTTATAAGATTAGTGTGTATTAGTATGGAAATACGGAAAAATGGCGTCTTTTCTTATTTTTTCGGTTTTTCACAATATTTTAAAGTTCCATATCTCAGGAAGAAAGAGAAGCTGCGCGTTGAAAATAGTGAAATTGTCCCGGAAGTTACAGATGGAAAATGTTGTGCAATTTTCATGAAAGCAGTGCTCACAGTTTGAGAGGTTTATTACTTCAGAACATAGGTACTGTAATTTTTTATACTATTTGTAGGATCTTTTTGTGGAAAGGAAGGAATGAACCAAGGTCTTGAAAAGATCCATGTCATAAGGAGGGAGGAAACACATATGCCGGCAAATCGTTCCATAACCGAGCTGTTGAACCCAAGAACGAGTCGTAGAAACAACCCGTTCTCGAATGATAAATGTCGACCGTGTACAAATGTTAAGCGTGCTTTGGCGTGTTTCCCGACTGTACACCGGTGCCGAAGGAATCAATGACACTAATTTCTCGGATCATCCATTGAAATACCGATAGAAAGACAGAATTCCCATCCGACTTTATAAGATAAGATTTACAAACGATTAGCAAAAATGAATCAAGGCTGGGGTAACCGAGGGTGAAATGGGGTAACATGGCAAAAAAGAGTCTGAAAAACATTAAAAAAAACTTCCCAAGCAAAAAAGGTCGCAAAATAAGTAAAAAAATTTATGAGCAATTTTACCCGTTCCCGAAAGCATTTGCACGAAAATTGCCCGATGTGGGTGTGTTTTAACAAGACTAGGCGCCAAAATATTCACTGTTTCCAGATATTATTTCTTCCTACTTCTCTGATCACGACTTCTTGACTCTTGATTATGAAATAATTTAGAAAAACTTAGATACGAAATTCAAATAATAATAAGTGATTATCCATTTACAAAGCAGAGCATCTCTTATGCAACGAGCCGAGTGAAGAAAGCGAAGTCCGTTGTATTATAAAAATAACATTGCATAAACGACTGTTTGATGTATTCCACGCTGCATAGAGTTAATTGAATCATTTTTAATGAAGTTGCAAAAATTCAGCCTAATTGGTAAACTGAGATTGATTTTATTAAAATATGTAAATATTAACTCTCGGCTGATAGCTGATTGAAACAAACAAAAAGTACCTTTCAAATCTTACACAATTTATGGAATAGTGGGCAATGATTTATGAGGCTAGTTTAGATTTAAAGTCTATTAGTAGGTATGCTAGTAGATTTTGTGCAGTTTTTCGAAATCAGTTGTAGACAGCAATTTTTCTCTTCTTTTGAACGTCAAGTGAGCAAAATTTCATCATTCTCTAAATAAAGTAGATTTGTATAAAGTCACGGCGCCACAGAAAATCTTTATATAGAAGATAATATAATAATAATATAAATATAAATATATAGAAGGAATTAAAATTAACTACTATACTAGTCCCAGAGAGAGCTCGTAAACACGTCTTCAACGATCATCATCTTCCTTTTCACGAGCCTTATGGCAAAATGAAAGAGAAAGAAGATAATAGAACGTTGGCGTCACGCACGATCTATTTGGAGAAATCTGTTTTTAAAGTGAAAACTTCTTTAGCACCGTTGTTATTTGAAACTCGATGAAACGGAAACGAGCGACTCTAAAAAGAGACAAACACATACATCTATAGGATTTAGACTATACTAATAGACTAATCGGTGTCCCCTTTGTGCGGTGCTTCGTAGCCTATCGGCCTCCTCTTTGGGCGATGCTTCGTAAAATAAAATGTAAAATAATTTTTAAACTTGGTAAAATATTAAAATACATAAACCCTACAATTATCCTTCTGATGCTCTGCATTTGTCTCCGAAGTTTAGTTTTTTGAAGGTTTCACTTCTACGGGGAGTGAACTGCACACTTGTTTTTTGTGACTACTGCAAAACCCCAACTATCCCGAGCAAGTGAGATTATGGCATCTCTAATTGGGAAATGTTGAGGCTGAGGGGAGACGAAGATTGGAAAGTACTTGGCTATTCAGATCTAGTCATTAAACACTATTATCCATTTCAAGCAACCTTTCGATTCATAATGGTGGTCTTTCACCAGGGCGATACTGAGAGTGAGAGAGTATCTACCATCCGGTTTTATCATAGTCTAGTACAGTTTGTCAAATAAGAGTAGAAAACATAGGAGGGCGCCACTGTTGTTCAAATGGCAATACTAAAAATATATTCATGGTGGTAATCTAAAGCTGTGTAACCTACATTTTTATTAAAAATTAGAAAGGCATAAAAGAGAAAAAAATATTTTTTTCATTCCACTGATCATAAAATTAGAATTGCATAAGGTATATTATTATTATATCTTTGCAATTTTGTGTTAACACAATGAAGAATAACGACATTGTAATAAAATATAAAGCACACTTTAGAAATTGCTAACATTTATTTAATATTAGCTTAAGTACCTAGCGTTGTGCATTTTAGATCTGAATATATTTAACTCATTCAGATCTAAAAGTAGTGTAACTAAACTCACCATTAATGATTCTTCCTTTCTTCCTACTGTTAAATTCAAATTTATTTTAAATTATATTAAAGCCAATCACTTTATAAAACACAATTTATTCAAATTATGTCATTAAGTAGGTAACTTAACAACAGTGCTTCTTCGATTACATTTTTTTTTTAAGAACAAAAAAATGTATTTTTAAATGTGTATAGTGTTCTGTATTTTCATTGTCATTACACTTTAAAAGAATATTTGACAGGTAAATTGGTGTTGCCAGCCTACAAATTTTGTAGTTCCATTTTTTATATTTTCTACTCTTATTTGACAGACTCTAGTTAGATGCCTCTGCGAATTCCATGAAAGTTGATCCCCGACATTTTGCCCCACGGCGTACTTATATACGAAATGCACTTGGTTTAGGGAAATACGGTATACCTAATTACTCAAAATATAACTAATTATCCAGAAGGGGTGTGCAGAGAGAATCTACCGGCAATGTATAAAACAAATGTTTATAACAAATGTATAAAACATATTTTCATTCAAACGCATTAAGAATAAAACTACTTGCCTATAATACCATATATTTTAGCGTATAAGTACAAAAAAACAATATTTTTGAAGAAATCAATCACTTTGTGATTTGACTTATTTAATAAAATTAAAACACTTATTTTGTGTAAAACCAGGAGTTTTAATTAATTTATATACCGACCGGCTTCGCTCATCAAGCGTCATCCAAATTAATATTATTTTATTAATAATATTTGGACCCTCATGATGCTTGAGCAAAGCGAAACCGGTTCGTAAATAAATTAACAAAAACTCGTGGTTTTACACAAAATAAGTGTTTTATTTTTACAAAAAATCCTCACTGTAAATAAATTCGTTTCATATTCATACCAACTTACTATAAGGTATTTTTAAGTCGATTTTTGGTTTAAAATTGGTAAATAATGTACAAAAAATATAATAATTATAATTTGAGGGGGCGGGGACAATTGTCGGGAGATCAGGTGTCAGGTCACCGCCTATGCCTAATACGGGTATGCTTGCCCTTTTCCGATTCCAATATTATTGAGATAGGTTTCCCATCGTGACATTTTATTTATCTTCCCCGTCCCCTCCCCCGCTTCCTTATCATTATCCAATGGACTGCGGGCATTTTCTACTATTTTTATCACATTTAAAAGGATTGGATAGAAAGGCATATTTCTAGCAATTCTGCTGTTACCGCTACCATCCTTCACATACTTAATGTAAATATAGGGTTACCATAAAGGTCAAGCAAAGATACGGGACACTTATGAATTTGGGATAGAATTGTGTGTGAGTGATTAAGAAATAAACAGCACATGGTTGACGAGTGGTCTAAATAAGGAAGAATTTGGCAGGCGTCTCTGGTCTGGCGTCTGGAACTCCAAAATATCTGAAAAACCCTTAACTGTACAGAAACGGGCGGTCTGTTTGATAGATTCCCCCTTTTCAACAAACGAATTGCAATGTTTAGAACACAGGCGTCGCGTCGTCGGGTGAGATTCTTGTCCTTGTTCTATCTGTATTTATTATATATTTAGTATAAACTAGTGTCATTGATTTCTTCGGCACCGGCACACAGTCGGGAAACACAGTTACAGTATACAGTTGAAATTTGTCACAGGTCGTTTCTACGACTCGTTCTTGAGTTCAACAGTTCGGCTGTGAAACGATTTGCCGGTCTCTTCAAGACCCAGTTTCACTCCGTTCTTTCCACCAAAAGACCATCCAAATTATATCCTTATAGATGACATAGGCTCTGAGGCAAATTACTTTCGTCCTGTGAGAAAAAAGACATCTTAATGTTAATAAAAATAGCTGGCCCCTGCTGGCCGCAAATAGCTCAGGAGAGAGATAAATGGAATTCTTTAGAGGATGCCTTCACCTTCGCCCGTGGGAGGGGATTCTTGCTAATAAATAATTTAAGATAATAACATTAATTACACTTTTTCTTACTTTTTATAACTCTGTAACATACCGATTTGCAAGAAATAAAGGGCTTTTTTATTTATTAATGTTACAAAACCTCTGTAGCCGCTGATACGTTCTACTACTAGGATTTTTAGTACTGAATAAACAATGTCCAACTTGATAAGACATATCTTTATGTCATCAGTTATCAGTTATCAATCACTTATCGCCTACACTCCCGAAAGTAATATGTACTTTGTTAGTAATAAATCAAAATTATATTTAATAATAAAGCTTGTAAGAATCGTGTACAAAATAACAAATAAGTAATGCAAAAAAATTATAATTGAAAAATGTCATCGTAAACCTAACAGGTAACGCGGTTAATAGGGGTGCTCTTGTGAATTATTGTCATATAAAAAAACTAGGTCCAGCAGTCATACTTTGCCATATGGGTTAAGCAGATTTATGAAAAGGGGGTAAAATTTTACCAAGGAAAAATCCGCATTTTACTCAGCAAGTGTATAGATAGTCATATTCATAATAAAGAGAAAAAATTTGGACGGTCATAAACAGTCATGAATTCTGCTTACGGTGAATAATGTTTCAATATATTGCAGCAATTCTCAGAAAAAAATTGCTGGCAAAGTAAAAACGGGAATGAAATAAATACGGTATAGGGGGATAAAATACGGTGACATTCACGTAAATACGGCAATCCTATTTTTCTGCGTTGATTTCAACCAACCGTATATCATCATACAAGACAGATTTTCTGCTCCATAAGATTTCTTAATTTTATTTCCAACACCCGGAAATGGAACATTACTTATAATGGCTAGTAATTGGTAACCAGATCTGAATAGCTAATTTCACTACCTTCAGCCTCACAACGTAACCTAATTGGGGTTGACATAGTCTCACTGGCTCCAAACGGTTGGGACCAATAGTTGGTACTTCTGTAAGGTATTCAAATAATAAAATAAAGCGGTATTGCGCGTTTTCATCCAGCGACAAAATATCTACTAAAAACTAACCTTATTTTACATTTTACTATTTTTGAACAATAATTTATTTCTTCAAACACACCAAACTTATTTTGTGACACCATTTTAATTCTAGATTAATAGAATACTTAGTTTTAAGTAAACCCTGAAGAAGTTATAGTTGCTCATGAAACATGTTGGTTTTTATAAACAATAAAAGTGGTAAAAACTGAGTATTCTATTAATTTTGAATAATTTATTATCTTTACAGGATGTCTCCCTGATTTTTATCCCTTTTTTTAGGTTAGGTTTAAGTACATACTTTGTAGGGGAATGTTTTGTCCGTAGGATGTTTTGTCGGAGGGTATTTTGTCGAGGGTATTTTGTCGCGGGATGAAAAGTCGCGGAACCAAATGAAGCATTCAAGAGTCGATGAAAAATAAAATGAATTATGTAGGTAGGTAACCTGTTTGCCTCTGAGATCATAAATCATAGTAAAGCAAGTCAATTAAATAAATTACCCAATGAAAAAGAACCTTACGCACGATAAAAACATTTCTTCAAACGTCCTTAAATACCGCCATCTGTTTTGAATCTTGACAACATTTCGCCATCAATTTCTCAGTCGGCTTTCTGACATTTTCCCCCATTTTCATGATTGCTCGCTTCCTTTATTTTATCTGTTCTTCTCCTCCCTGCTCCCTACTCCTCGCAGCATCCAGTCTTACATCTCAACCGAGTTCTGGAGCAGGGGTCTTGCATGATTTATCTCGGGCCCGCGATATCTCATTGAGAAATTGACGGGAACTGAACGCTCGGAATTGGGACGGGAAACCAACCATTGTACAAACATAAATGGAACGGAAGTATTCTCCGGCCGCATGTACAATGTACATATTTGAAAACCTTGCATTATTCAAAGCATTTCGACGTTTTATCTTCCCGCATTTTGCAGAAAGGTTTTACGGATTATTTCTTGTTGTTTATAATCTCCCACGAAGTAATCACGGTATCAGAATAGATAAATTGGATATTGCTTGGATAAAGGAATTTGATAACAATTCTAGCATTAACTACCGAAAGTTGTTCTGTTTATGTATTAAATTGTTTTTCACTTAGTTTCATTTTTTTGTTATATATTTTAGCTCTCTCATTACTTAGTTTCATATTTTTAAATCAACCTTAGAATATTTAATTAGTCCGTCTTTTGCTACCCTCTTCTTACTTTCATTGAAAGCAGCGGTTCAAAACCTGTATTTATATTAATTATAATTCATGTTGACGGCCTCCGCGGGGTCGAGGGGTGTGATGTATGTCTTTTCTCTCTTATATTTGTCTGTATTTTATTTACTCCTGGGCACTTGGCACCAGTCGTAATGTTTCGTCTTTTCATACTTATTTAACTCTCCTTTCATCGGCAAGACAGTTGTAATATTCTCGCCTTTTCTCTTGGCTCTGATCGATATTTAAATTCTTAAGGCTTTGCATATGTGTGGTAGGGATGGAAAATTCCTCCCCTACGTCACACAAGCCTTTATAAAATTGGACCCTTATTTCCTCTGATAACTACAGAAAGCTACTTAAAGCTCCCTTGTACTACATACCTTTAGCGATATATGTACTTAACTAATAAATACGTTATTTACGACTTTGAACGTAAATATTTTCGTATTTAGGTTGTAATTAAACTCCATCAAACGTTGTGTAATTTTTTTGATTTATGATATAGGACTTTAATTACTTTAAATTTTGTGGTAACCCTCTTGATTCTAAACAGAGTGTTGAATTTCAAACTGTATTGGTCTTTCTCTTGCAAATTTAACCTTAAGTAATTTCTCTAAATGAACTAACTTCCCTTTGACGTTTATTATGATTCCCTACATCCTAATGAATTCATGAATAAGCAATACTAATCGAAACTACACATGACTAATTGAACAGATAATTAAATATAACTCAAATGGTTAAATGTTAGTAAATTTGATTATGATTGTATCTCGTATCTGCTGGGCGCCCCTCCGTTTAGATTCAGCTGCTATAAGGTACATATAAAGATGGATTTAGTAGGTTAATGTAATTAGTTAATTGCATATTTGACGAACTCAGAATAACCCTTTTTCTGGCAAAATTTGGCTCCTGCCTCCATCAAGTAAGCAGGGTGATCAGAAGTCAACCCAAAATTCGCACAGTCTTTTGGCACGGTTCAATTGATTGATACCTAAGTTATCGCGTCCCAATTGACCTTCCTTCGCCATCATGCACTGCCTTCAGGTCTTCCCCCGAGCCCAGATACCTCCAAATTCCTACTCCTCCAAAGTTTACTATTTACTTAGGGCGAACCGGTTTCGTCCTATATGCAATCATATACTCACGGGTTTGTGTGGAGTTACGGGTCGTGAATCCTCCCTCCACGTTCAAGAAATGAGACGAGAGTGACCCGACAGGCCTAAAGCACTAATTGTAAGTGAGTTCGTTTCATTCAATGAACAGTACATAAAAAGATATATATGTAAACATACGTTTTGGGAAGGTTTATAACTCGCAATGCGAAACTACTTGCAACGCATCCCGAGCTCGGATCTCGCCCATCGGATTCTGCACAATCCTCAGATTGATACCGAATATATACGTAAGAATAGTGTGAAATATAAATATATACTAGTACAATAAGATCTTATCTGGCGATGTGTTCTGGAGATTCGCCATAACTCCAAGCTTTTGTTTGGTTTTGTTGACGGTTTTTGTTTGAGAGATCCGCCATCTCTATGGTTTGATTAATGGTCCTTGTTACAGAAGCGAACACTGCCTTCTGTTGGTTGAACTGTATTTTTTTTTCTTTTCTTTCCCTCCCCTCCAATGTTCAACTTTTGATAAATTCTTGCTATCCCGTGATTCTCAATTGAATCATGTAAATCCTCATTACCCCTTCTTAAGCTATCCCGTGATTTTTCAACTGCTTCATCTAAGCCTTCATTACCCCTTATTAAGCTATCCCGTGATTTTTCAACTGCTTCATCTAAGCCTTCATTACCCCTTATTAAGCTATCCCGTGATTTATCAAATGTTTCATCTAAGCCTTCAATACACCTTTTTGAACTGCTATAATAAATCTGTTAATTTTCAATTGCTTAGGTCTGTAGATACCTCGTTACGTTCAAATTAAAAATAGTGTTTAATTTTTTTTTCTTTTGTTCCTAATAATTGCGCAATATAATAATTTTATCCCGTTCCTAGAAGTTAATACCTAAGTACGATATCCACTAATCAAGGTCATTTTTTTTTTTCTTTTTGTTCCTAATAATTGCGCAATATAATAATTTTATCCCGTTCCTAGAAGTTAAAACCTAAGTACGATATCCACTAATCAAGGTCATTTTTTTTTTTCTTTTTGTTCCTAATAATTGCGCAATATAATAATTTTATCCCATTCCTAGAAGTTAATACCTAAGTACGATATCCACTAATCAAGGTCATTTTTTTTTTCTTTTTAATGTACTCGAACTAGTGTCCCAGTGACCGAATTATTTTGTAAACAATTTGAGCTTTGTAAACATTCTCTACGGCCTCGTGACCTAGATTCAAGCGTATGAGGTATGTTTACTTTAGACATTCCGGAGACGTGTGAGATGACTCTAAAACTTTCTTTGTTTGATAATGATGTACTTAGCGCAATTGTCTAGTCTGATACCCGATTACGTATACATATTTATTCATTTATATATACTTTGTCTCAATAAATAATTTATAATATTGATCTGTATAATTTTCTGATTGAAATAATTTCTAATATCATAACTTATTTCAAATGCTCTGGATTTTCTGAAATTATATTAATACATACATAAGATTAAATATAAAATATTGATTTGTAAATTTATCACACATAACTACTTTTAATAGTTATTGGTGAATTCAGAGGTAGGAATCGATACCCTCTTCCTCTTTTTATATAAGTGTTTTCTTTTTGATTAAAAATTTTCTTGGGAACAATAAAATTACAAATATATATGTTTATATACATACATATATAAATATATAAAATATACTTATTATACTTATAATATTTTAATATAGTTACATATCACATATTAAGCGAGTAATATCTTGGTCAAATAATTAATCCAAATACCAATGTTTGCTCCATTCCGCTTTCTCCTTGGAATCTGTAAAATTTTATAACGGAAAAGACTTACCCCTACCAAGGTTTTTTCCGACCGGGAAATACACGGTAACCTTGCTGCGATTTTCCTAAATTAATTTTTTTTATTTTCCTAAATTTAATTAAATCTTTTTGACTTCAATTTTTTTTTTTTCATTTAATCTAATTAATTAAAATGATGCATGAACTCTATCGTTCTAAACTGTATTTTATCTCAAAACTCGTTGGTTAGATAACACTTTAAATGATAGTTACTTCACGATTAATTTAGAGGTGGTAAATTGTTGTTAAATTAAATTTTTATCCCTCCGAAATTTTATGTATTAATAAAATATTATTTTGTTTTATTATTATTATTTAAGATAATTAATTTAAATATTTATTATTTGTTAGAACACTTTCACTTAGATTGAACACACGTATTTAATTATAACTTCATCACGCTAAATTATCACATCACTTCAGTTATTTATTGCACTAATATTAAACGCGAAATTTCTAAGTTTAAAAATACGATATTAAGTGATTATAAAATCCGAATTTCCCACTAAAACAAATTGTATTTATCACGAGCACTTTTATTTTTCACAAGTAAATAATGCGTTGGCTTTATTGTTATTTTTCACTGACTCTAACTGCAAAGTATTTTTTTTTGTATATCACTGACTAGAATGTGAAATTTTTCTAAGTATCAAAATAATTATCACTTAGAATTTTTCAAATTTAAATCACCCACCGTTTCGTCACGTTCCGCGAAGTTACAAACTTTTCGACCACGACCGTAGACTGTCCTCAACTGGCATTTGTCTAGACTTTTATACCCCTCTCAGGTCCAAAAGATCGTATCTGAATCTCCTATAATAAACCAATCTAATTACTATCAACTCGTAATTTCTTGAAACCTCTCCATTATTGTCGAATGCGGTCTCTTTGTACGTTTTGCGTTTGATACATTAAATTCTGTCTCGTACTTCCATACTTACAAGATCCGGATTTAGTAAGATCCATGTTTAATGGCCCAACTTCCTTTGTCCTGTTGTTCATACAAAACTAGCTTGAATTTAATAATTTTAAAGTTCTATTTTCATATATTTCGTAACATGTCCGTGCGTACGGCATCTACCATATGTTCCAAATCTGTCCCCAAATTCGCCTATCAGAGATATCTTCATGTCGAAGTCTTTCTCGCAAATTGTTCATTTTTATTTTATTATTTTTCCTCGAGTTTTTCTGTATTCTATATGAACCTTTCCATTTAAAACCGAATTTTCTCTATTTACGTCGTATATTTGAATTTTCCATTTTTTCTCGAATTTTCTTTTATTCACGACACTCTTTCCATGAATTTCCTTATTTATTCTTACGCTATTGTTCATATCTCTATAGATTTTTATATTTCAAGCCGTATTTATTTTATTCACTGTTAATCTAAGATTTCCTTTGTTTTTCTCTGTCGTATCTCCTTTCCCCTCACTTCCCCGTACTTCCCTGATATAACCATATCGTTTTTTGATGTTTGCTGCCTCTTGGAAAATTTCATTTTCTATTTGTTATTAATAAATATATCATTTTTTAACATCTTTATAGGAGATACCCCCACTTCGGCCCTTAAATTTCTGTCATTTTTATTGCTTCATAGAGATCGTCCCCCAAATTTTGTCCCGTTCTTACGAAAAATCCCATAAACCATATGTCTTGACAGTTGTATACATTAGTTCCTGTACCCACCTGGCAATAAATCCTTTTTTATTTCAGTGTCGTTAACTTTTATGAGAATTCTTTAATATAAATATTTCATAAGACCCATGATAATTTTTATTACCTTTTTAACGGCTAATCGTCCTTATCTAAACAATTTTCATGTTCGAATATTCCTTGTTTATCACAACAAAATACATCTGAAATCGACAACCATTGTAATGCCTCATTTTTTATCTGCAATCGCGTACTATGTTACTCTATAACCTCCATTTTAATTACGTAAAATGACTCCTTTTCCTGAGTTTTTCTATCGCAATGTTTTCAGCATTTTCCACTCCCCTCCGTACTGCACTCTATCTTCTTCTCTAACACTTGTTACTGCTCTAGACATCTGAAATGTACCCTCGCCTATTCTTTAAAACTCTCATTTTTTTTTGACGTTTCCTCCCTAAATCTTTCATCGTAATATCCTAGCTCCGTCTAAAATTGATAACAATAATTTTCCATTGTTTTTTCAACATTTCCATTTCCTTTAGCACGTTTTCCCTCGAATCGATCATCTCCGGTCGTCACAAACAATCGTATTATAGATGAAAATCTCCCTAACACCTTACAATACGTTTTCGTCACTTGCTTTGCAATTTTTCACTTAAACTTTTGCATCGTGTTTACGTGTATCCTTTTTTCCGCACCTTATATGCTTTAATGCGTTCGAGAACTAGGGTTTCTGATCCCTGGAACGTACCGGTTAATGATAACATTTCTTGGGGTCATCGTTCTTTTGTCCCTGAACAGATTATTTCTTCCCATGGAGTTTATTCACCTCTCGGTTTGGTGGGAACGTCAAACTCATTAATCACATTACTAATTGCCAAGTCCAAAGGTCGTTCCTTTGTTCTAAAAATGGGCTCGGCCCTCTTCCCGTTGATAGGCTGAATTGGTTTTTAATCGCTTTTGCTGCAATTCAATTGGCTGTCAATATATCACGGGCTAAGTATATTGGGGAGTCCCTGTCTTTGATTATTAGTTGATACCATCTGTGATTTTTTTATCAATACTCGTCTCACTTTGTCTAATTATAGATCCCTACCGTAAATATGAATTCACTTTACTCTAATCCGATAGATGTCGTAGACGTGTCCGTTTTATAAGTAATTGATATTTTCTTTTTAAATTAAAGTGGGAAGCTACGATATTTCCTAATTTTCACTGTTGATCAATGCAATTCATCACAGTTGTAAGGCTCTAAACGAGCTATTTGGATGTCGCGGGTTCAAATACCGGCCAGCGCTAGTAAATTTTATTTTGTTTAATTTGTGTTATTTTACAATTTATCCATTCAAAACAAAACGTAGTATATTTGCGGCACGTCCCAGAGTGGAAGCTACTCTCAGTATCGCCTTGGTGTAAGATCACCATTCAGAATTGAAACTTTGCTTGAAATGGCTTTAGCCTTATTCGGTGACCAGCCAGGTATTTCCCTAACTTTATCTTTCTTCCCCACTACATACGAAGCCCAATTGAGGATGCCTTAGTCTCACTAGATCCAGGCGGTTGGGACTCTTGTGCGGTATTCACCAAAAAAATAACTACGTGTAATAATATTTCACATTTTTTCCAGAAATGGCATTTAAAAAAAACCTATACTAACTACCTAGTTATTCAGTTACGAAGTGAAGCGTTTTAAAAATAATACCAACAAACGAATACTGGTATTTACATAGGTTTGTCCACTTTCCGAAAGAATAAATTTACGCAATAATGTAGAATAGAAGTGGGAAGAAAATATTGCATAAATTGGTCTAATAAAAAAAAATATCCATAAAGGTGTGTGAATCGTCAAATATCTCTCTCTTGATTCCAACAAACTTTCAACGTTATCAAGTTCCTACGCTCATTATTGATGTAATCCCATCCAATAGGCGGCTGGTAAACAGAAAGGTGTTTAATTCCCATAAAATTGACTTTGTCTTTCTGTATTTACCTTCGAATTACGTATATATGTATGTGATGGGGGGGTTCACACCCACTTTATATACGCCTTAGTCTACATTTATAATAATATCATTTAAGTCCTCTGAAATTTAAATAACTAAATTGCGATGCCTTCATTCGTTATTTACATATCCCAATTTCCTGTTCAATAGGCACAGTTGCATTTTCTTCAATAGGCCACTTGCATGGATTTCATAACGACTTGGAAAAAATGGTGTGGATAGATTTTTTTACTAAGATTACGAAAATGTTAGTAAAAGTTTTTAGAAATGTACAGTTTTATTTTTAAATAAATAAATCCATTATTTGAACCCGTGACGTCACTTCATGAAAATGTTCCGTCTCCGAAAATGTTCCTATTAATTTTGTAAAATTCCACCACTGATTTTTTTTTTATATGGCAACACTTTTATTTCAGTTTTTGTATTTTGTATTTCATTTTTGAATTTGACATTTAACATTCACTAGATTTATTGATTGTTCTCTGCGAACTTATCATTTGGTTTGACTTTTTGACAGATGTTATGAAGAGAACCCCGTACATTTTACGATGTCTGTACGTTAGCGTGTGTCAATTATTTCAACTTTTGAATTCAGAAACGCCCGGGGTCTCAAAAGTTGCGTCTTGCAAAGAAAATGAGAACTGCATTTAATTTTTTTTTTAAATGGTTATTAGCCCGCTAAAATGCATTGAAAATCAGAAAACAAACCTAAAACCATTTTTTTTAATTTTTAATTTTTTTTTCAGTTATCTAACCTTTTAACGCTTGTTTATTATTAAAAAAATGCGTATAACTGACAAAAATGAAAAAAAAGTGTATACAAGTATATGTATACAAGTAAGTCAACAAGTATTCTGATTTTATCCAGAAAAAGTGTTATTTTCCCCTTTTATTTTTTTAACCAACACATCACATATGTTAAAAAAAATAATTTTTTTTGGTTCTTTGTACTGCAGTTATGTAATGTAAAATAAGTTTGGTACAAAATATAAAATATGAACCCTTTGTTTTATTTTTTTTCCAAATCACGAAATCTATTTTTTTCGAAACTTCCGGCCATTTTAGCGGGATAATAGTGAACAATAATTTATTTTTTTTTACGTTTTCGAATAGCTACAGATCATACGAAACTTTTGAGACCCCGGGCGTTTAAATATAAGGCCATTTGTTTTCTCTAACACGTACAGTAGCGACACACGCTACTGTACGTGTTTAGAGCTATAATGGTAATGGTGCTGATTTTAACAAAATCAAATTTTACATATTCTTGTTTTTATTGTAATTTACAAGTACAAGTATATTACATTTGATTTAGTAATATAGACGTTGAACATTATAATGATTTATGATCAATAAGATGGATCAAGGAAAAAAAAAATTATGAGATGTAATAATTTTGGAGTGCCTCGTTATTCTCCTGTGCCCTTTCTTGTGCAAAACGTTCTTTTTTAAATGATTTTCGGCTATGTAATTATCATTTTTTCGCACCCATAAAGTTGTGTCTCGTCTTTCCGGTTTTTAAAAAATGGTCTGATTTTTCGGATTGAAATTTTCAAAAAATCGCCAGGGTTTCAAAAATACGATAAAAAAAATACAGAATGGCTTAGAATATTTGCTTAAACCGGATTTTTTTTAAAAATATAATGCAAGTGGCCTATTCGTTTCTACTCTTGAGTCCAGGGCAATGAATACAACACCCAGCTTCCTAATAAACGTCCAACAGCCACTAATCACTACAGAGACACACGGAGACAATACTGTCACTACAGAGTACCGAGTAGACAGTTGGGTGGCTGGTTGGATTGCTTGATTACCCGGCCGAGTGGACGTGCTACTTCACACTTCACACTTCACACTCTGCCTGATTGGACTCCAATCAGATCTACAAGTAATAGTGCTCACGCCTAGTCTAGCACTCGGTGCTCTGTGCTCTGTGCTCTGTACTCCTACTCGACACTCGGTACCCGGTAATGCATAGATTGGGCGTACTGCAAGATCATACAGAGATGAACTGGACATCGAATAAGAAATGCTTTAGAAAGAATGCTTTACTGACAAGTTAGTGTTACGAGTATATTTTCTCGACGTAGAAAGATATGAATATTAAACGCCATGTTTCCGGTTATGATTTGAGATTGACATTTTCAAATAAAGTATTAACGTCATTAATTTTGGGTTATTATGCCGAGTTGCGCTTTCTATTTTTATCCGATGCAGATTGTGGTGAAGTTGGGTTTTTATGTGTTAGTTCGATATGATATATATATTTTTTTAACGTTAACGTTTTGTGGATTTCAATTGCCTCTGTAATTACCTGTGCTCGATGCGTTTTGGGTTTAAGTGTTTAAGTGTTTACCGGATGATACCACGAAACTTCGGGGGGGGAAAAATCTTGAAAATCTACAAAAAAAAAAGTTTGAATTTTTTATGGAAAATCATATACAACATAATACAATTATGATTTTTTTTTTAATTTGCGTCAGTTTGACAAAAAGAACATATAAACGCACACCTACCCAAAACTTCATGATGTTTTTCGATGACAATTGACGCGCTTAACCTTGTAAAGGTTGAAAAAAAAGAATTAGCTCTAAAATTTCTGTTAGGAAAACTCGGAAATAGTCTTCATTATTTGTAAGAATTTCGTTATAAAACGAAAGTTTCCACGATAACAATAAAATAATAATATTTGTACCACGCAATATTTGTCACAAACGAAATTGTTTTTCCATTTCACTATTCTGACAAAATATTATATAAAAATATGCTGTGAAAAAATGTTATTTCAACAAATACACATTTTCTACATTGGGTACAGCGGCTTTATAGATTTCCATTTTCCATATTTCTACTTTCTATTTCTACCAGAACTGAAAACATTTGCCTAAACGGTAGGAAACTCATAGGAAATTGACACTTCAATCCAATGTAATGCATCAATTTACTTTCAAATTTCCTTGCGGATGACACACAGAAGGACACTTCTGGGACTTGAGGCTGTTAAGAAAATACACAAATGCTTGAAACCGATTGAGCAGGAGAATAAATGTATTATGTAGTTGGGTTGTTGGATAAAGGAAAACTTGAAAACTGGTGTAGAAGTGCTAGCCCGAAAATAACAAGCCAGACAGGCGTTCATTAAATTGAAGAACTTCCAGTGCAGCCGGGATTTGGAGAATACTCGGTACAGTGGATACAGTCGGGTGAGGGCTGTGTCCACTCCACTCCATACTCCATGCTGTTGTAGGTACAGCCAAGTGGGACACTTAAATCTTCAACGATGTCAAGATTGGCTTTTAATCTATATTATTATTATTATTACATGTATAAAGGAGTATCTGTGGCGGGCGGGCACGCGGGTGGGGGACGGGCGGCCTACCTTTATTCATTATACAAATCTACAGTTTTATTCCGAGATTGATGAAATTTTTTAATCTTAACCTTCAAAACAATAGAAAGGTCACTTTTTGCATGAGATTTTTAAAAAAAGACCCCCATCCCGATTCCCCACCCCTTGAAGCAGATTTTTGATTCACATTTTGCACATTAAAAATTACTGTCTACATCTGATTTCGAAAACCCCGATTTCGAAAAACAACACCGAAGAACTAATAATATAAGGAACATTGAAGAAGAAGATATTACTAATATATTTAAACGTATTATATGTATATTTAAACGTAAAACAGAACAAGACACAGAAAATAAAAAATAGCGGTCCTTACTGGGATTCGAACCCGGACTTATGTCTGTAGTCAAAACCTCTAAACCCGTGGTCGTCAAAATATGTGCCGTTTTCTTTTTAAATATATATTTTTGCATATACATATTAACCTGCATTTTTTTCAAATATTTTGCGTACGTATAACCTATAATTTTAAAAAGTTGATTTTAATTGATTGACATTTGATTTTTAAACGCTCAGCTGGTTTTTTAACACATCCTAAGTCGATTTTGAACGCGCGAATAGTGTACGTCATAGGTTCTCAACGTGATAACCCCCCTTGTGGACGTTTGAGACTTTCAGGGGGGCAGTAGAAAACCCAGAGAAAATTAGAGGGTGTTGAGATGGCATAGGGAGTGCGTGGGCAGGTAAAAAAATATGGTCTGAAAAGACAAAAAAAACATGCTAATCACGTACTAATAACACAAAATAAACTTTAATATTGGTTATTTTTTGTTATTGTATGTATTGTAATCATTTTTATCACGGTGTGAAAATCGTGTCATTTTGGTCGATATCATTTTTCGATTTCAGAATTAACAATATTATCTTCAACTAGTATTAACATATTTTTTAATGATTTAATATTACAATGAAAGTTATTATAGCAATAAAATTTTAGATAATGTTAGTAAATAAAAAATGGAATTATGAGTGAGATTGATAAATATGAGGCAAGTATAAAAGGCGACAATAGCTCCATTGGTAGAGACGCCAGTCCCAGTAAGACCAGAGGATCTGGGTTCGAGTTCCAATTGCGACCGCTACTTTTTTTTTAAGATTCTGCGTATTTGTTTCTTTCATGTTTTCATTGAGAATTGTTGACATAAAACTCGATGTTCATACGAATATTCAAAGCTCCATAACTCACGATGGCAATGACATTGCGAGCTGAAAGTAGTTGCGTTGACCTATGAATTTCACATTAAAGTCTGTGCAAATTTCATGCCAGTCGTCTCCGTTCGTTTTTATTTATTTACAGAGATTACAAAAATAGATCTGCTTTATAGTGTGTAAATAATAAAAATATTAAAAAAACACTCCAACCTACCATATAGATTTGTATGGAAACAAATTTCGCCACTGTTACAACATTATTTAGCAGGGGTGCCCGGGTTCATGTTGTGAGGTTTGTCTAGGTCTTGGAGGCGGATGACCAAGACACACTGAACCCCAGATTCCTACCCACCCCTTAAACCCTTTTCCTTCCCAGAACTCTCCTCTCCTTCCTTTCCCTAAAAAAACCCTCCACACAGCATCCCCTAAGATGACATAGGCCCTGAGGGAAATTATTTTCCTCAGGGCCTCCTGTGTGGAGCTCATGTAAAAAAAAAATACACTTAGTACATTTTGGTTCTAGCCAATTTAGCACGCACACTATCTCTCTTACACTTGCCTGACATAGAATGGTCAAAGTTTTGTATCACGAAACACGTTCACAAGGCATTTCTGGACTTCAGACGGGAAATTTAAGGACTTTCCGTGCAATTAACTCTCAAATTAACTCGCAATTAACATTCAAAGCTTATCGGTCAGGTTAAAATAGGTTTGGGTAGGCGTGTCGGTTAGAGTTTTATTTTCCCTTGCAGAACCCTTAGAACATTGCGCCCTGCTGAATATTTAGAGGATTCCTAAAGTCGCCAGTCCGCCCCTGTGATCTGGTGTGACCCAGCGCGGATCTGTAGACTCCAATCAGGCGGCTGAAGCGCTTCCGGAAAGCTGGGAGTTGGTATTCGCCGTTCCCCGCTCCTCACTCCCCACTCCTCATGGCTGCCTCAAGGGAAGCTCGTTCAATCAATGCAAACAAACAAACAAACTCAGCTTCAGCTACGTTTCATTCTCCGGTAGGAAATTGCAAAATCAGTACCAATTTGATGGATGTAAAGTCGATATAAAATCCTAATACTCATGCCATCGATAAGCATGATGATTTTGTATGATGGTATATTACAATAAAATTGTACTGTAATATTTGGATCGCGCAATAATAGTCAAAAGGGTACAAATGTATTATCTCGGTTGACAGGTGATGACGAAGAGAGACTAAACACAAGAGCTTGTTAGGTTGTTGTGCCCCAGAGACGATCAATATCAATGTTTAATAGTTACATTACGTCGCTTAGGTTCTTAATGTCCAAATCATCAGAAAATTTTACAAAAAGAGAAGGTTTTTTTATTATTTTAATAAAACATTATGATAGGTGGATAAAGCTAATTCATTTTTTATACTTTGTTTTCAATTTTAAAGTGGAGATTGAACAAAAACTAAAATGGTCGTTTGGACAATTAAGAACTAAGGCGACGATTCGTCTACGTCAGTGATTCCCAAAATGGTCCAGGTGAACCCCCAGGGGTCCATGGGAGACTCGACGGGGGTCTACGTTGGCTTGATAAAAAAATGGGGGTCCACGAGTTGTATGTGGGGGTCCACGAAAATTTATCTGCTTTCGATAGTAAAGAACACAAATGTTGACTTTAAATGCTTTACCTATCAATGTAGGCAGATAATACACTACTCAAAAAATTAAGGAAGCAAAAAAAATCCTATTTATTCGGTGATTTTTGACAGGCTGTATGTATTTCGGTGAAAAATGATCGTATTGAGATTTAAAAAAAACGTTTTGAAACTTTAAGGTTATAATTTTCATATTTTTGGCATTTTTTTTTAGGAGCTCTTCTTCTTTTTTAGGAGCTCTAATTTTTTGCTATTTTTTTGGTACACGGGCTTGAATTTTTTTTCAGTTAGGCCGGCTTATGAATCAATATTTAGCAATAATTTCCTTTTTTTAAAACCTCCCTTATTTTTTTTTTTGAGTAGTGTATTTTAAGAAGGTCAGCTACTGTTTGTTACTTGTAAAATCTTGCATATTCGATATTTAATTCTAATAAGGTGGGAAATACAGGACTAGGTTTTTTTTAATCATTTTCATGATTTTTTTTTGGCATGGCAGAAATGTGTATAATTTATTGAAACTTTGAGGTCATTTTATATATCTATTTAAGAAAATACTGTGAATGTTTCGAAACATTTCCTCGGAAAAAATGAAAATTATCAGCTGCTATACATCGAACGTCATCATCAGTCGTAGCTTTTGTGTGCATTTTGGAGGCCACAGTTTTCATCTCAAATCAATAGGGTTTTGAATTTAATTTAAGAACATGTGTCTCTTCTAAAACCTAAATTTTCCCAAAAAAATGGAAATACATTTTTTTAAAGGTGTGTAAACAGGAAACCTTGCTTTTTGCCATTTTTTTACATTTTTTGCAATTAAATAATACTTTTGACATTGATATTACTACGATTTTCGGTTGACATAGAGCGTAATTATATAAACAAGGTATCTGCACATTTTAAAAATGTTTGGTTAAAAACTTTCTGAGCTAGAGTGCACACAAATTCTAAAAAAGTCGTCACGAGAAAAATGCGTTCAAGTTTACCATGCGGTTTGGCACAAACACATATTCTTAAATAGTTATACTAACAACTTATGAAAAAAAAAAAACATTTTTTTGGTCATCTACTTGTGTTTCCCCCCTAAGTCTGTAATCATATTATTTTAATAAATAGAACACAAGAAAACATACTATTTTTCTTTTCATTTATACCACTCCGAATTTAGGGTTGGAACTCAGCCGCGACGCAAATTTCCATCGTTAGATCTAATCTTCACTTTTTTATGAGTTTTTGGAATATGGTAGAAATGTAGCAGCAGGGTATCCACCGAAATCAGTAAAATTTTGACAGGGGTCTACGAGAAAAATAAGTTTGGGAACCTCTGGTCTACGTCTTTGATGCGATTTATAAATACTGAGGATGGGTTGTTTCAAAAATTTGAACAATTCATCAAATATTTGAAGTTAATTTTCACGTTCTATCAAAGTTATATTCAAGTTTTGTTATTATTTCAGTTTTATGAAGCAACTGGCCTGTAATAATAAAATAAATAATAATATAACACAACTTAAATATAACTTTCACAGAACGTGAAAATTAACTTCAAATATTTGATGAATTGTTAAATTTTTTTCAAACAACCCGTCCTAATTATTCGCTTACTGGCAATTGAAGAGATTGACAATGATTGAGGCTTTCCATTGGCAAAAGGGATGATGTGATGTCGCCATACACAAGCGAGATTGGCGCGGCGGAATGATGGTTCTGCTGTGCAATTGACAATCGTTCGTTTTGTCTAAAGAACCCTTTGGAAATCAGTTTCATGGCGGAACGAAATTTGTTTTACTTATAATTATTGGATTAAATCGCGATTATCCAGAGTTATGGAAATTAAAATTCAAGATTTTAATTTCCAGTTTAGGTTATATTTTCGCAGATGTCCACGCATCAACTAGGGCGAAAGTACTGACGGGTTGATTGAAGTCCGTCAATCGCACTTCGATGATGTAAGCACATTGACAATTGTTATAGATCTTCTCCGGTCTACTTTATATAGGTACCTTCATCAATTGATCGATAAAAATAACGGAAAATAATCAGGATTCAATAGTTCAGTACCCAGAGTATTTTCCCAGTAAGACACAGGACCTGGGTTCGATCCCCAAGTGCGACTATTACCTTTCTTTTATTTTCTGTATCTCGTTGTTTCATGTTTCATTTAGATTTATTCTTCAATGATTAAAAATTAAATTTAATGAAAACAAATCACTTTGCGTACACCCTTTAAGAATGTGTTTCGAAACCAATGGTGTCTTCGGAAGGATAAATTAAAATTAACAAAAATAACAAGAGACAAACAAGTACATGATAATTTTGATTAAATACGAGTAAGTGGTGTGAATAAAGTGATTTATTTCATTTAATTAAAATGACGCCAAAAAGTGAATTTGCGATTATTGAAGAACTGATTAAATATAAAACTTAAGTTTATCTAATGAAGAATGTTTCTTATTAAAGATTTGAACCCATCGAAGATTTTACAAATAAGTGTATGTTCATATAAAATATTTGGTTTTCACATTTATTTTCCATATTTGCAGGTCCTGTCAACAGGTCCAGTCGGATGCTGGAAGGAGATCTGCAAAGACAAGTGACTGAACGGACAAACGATGGCACACAAGACCCCAACGACTCCAATACGCCAAGAGGAGGTGAGGATTCATAATTTATGTATATTTAACGCACTCGTAGTAAAACTCATCCTTGACTTGGCTCCAGCTAGCAATATTAATGGCCTGGTAATCCCAACCTTACTTTTTTCCTTATTCATCAGGTTATCATTTTCTTAAGAGGAATATAAACGCTAGAAATATTTCGAATCTCATGCCTTGTAAAATTTTAAAATCGAGCGACTTTTTGTACGAGGCTAGTAAGCGAAAAGGTGATTTTTATTTATTTTGTGCATAATTTTATAAGAACGAAAAAAAGTTAGAACATGGAAAACCTCAAAAATATTCTTAGCAATAAAGGGGTATTTTTTAATAATTGTTTCTTGTATTACTTCATAGTTAAGTCATGAAAAAACTTTTTTTTTTGTGGTTTACGCTTATATTTTTTTGTTTCGTAAATAATAATTTTATTGTAATTCCAATACATAGAAAAGGTAGTAAAAGCTTCGATTTATCCGTACCATATTTTTTGATGTTCATACTGTAAGCCGATTCTGCTGTAGCATATAAAAATAAAATACGTTAAAGAAAGCAAAAGGCTAATATTTTATTTATTTGTTTTTGAGGCCTTTAGCCTAAAGGAGGTAGCGCAACACGGCGTAACACCCCTAAAACAAAAAAAACTTCATAACTTCATTGATAGCCCGTACTTATTACAAAATATTCATTTCAGATGTCCATTAAGTGTTACTCGATCTCCAGACTCCTTTTATATCCCTAAGAGCAAGACAAATTATCTTTAAAATGTATTTGTAAGAAGAAGCTGTAGCACTTTTAACAGATTATGCCCAAATATCGATGTGTTTAATACAAACCTTGATAAATTCACAGCATGCATAAAAAATAACACTATTGAATGCCACATGTTTAACTAATAACTTAATATTTCATTGATTTCTGTATTTTTCTTTTTTATTTTTAGTATCACCATATTTTCTCTCCTACTTTTAGCAGTTCAAATTCAAATAATATCACTTCCTGAAATATATTATTGATATCCATCAAAATTTAAATGTAAACCCTTGAAAAATTTCAGTTAATTACTTTTTGTAGATTTAAGTAAGAAGATATTATCATAATTGTTTATATCAGGTGTAGGTATTGTATATTTTTGCATTATGGTTCTAAATTGAAATTTGTCGTTATTTTATTGGTCTATGACATACTTATTTTTATCACTGTCATTTATGAATTTTGTACAGACTGTTTATAACGCTAATAAAAAATAAAAATAAAAAATAAATAAAACAAATAAAACAAATAAAGAAAATACTTTTGGCCGTGAAAATCTAAAAACGTATCAACAGGCTAATAAATCAAAATAAATTACAGAATCTTCTGATATGAGCCCTTGTGTATGACAGTGAGGCATGAAACTGGCAGAGAAAGGACACTGTGTAGAATGCAATAGAAATGCGATGCTCGAGTTAAGACCGAATTATGAATGTGAAGAGCTGAAAAGAAAGTAAGTGGTTGAGCGTTTACACAATACATAGCTACACTTACCTACATGCATTATGACCCTGTGCTGGTAGCTTGTATTGTCACATGTCCTTTCCTACCCATCCCTATATACCTGTCATTTAACCTTACATACAATCAGTCTTTAATCGAAACTCGCCGCGTGAACATTTCTAATATTCAGCATACCGCATCCGCAAACTTAATCCCGCATACTGCGAGTAATATACCGCGAGTAATAGTCATACAAGTGATACAAGTGCATGAATAAACCCAGCCGAGATAGAAGAGAAGTGTCTGCGCTCTAAGTCCTTTTTCTCCTATTCCTTTATGTGCATTCATTTTACTTGTGCAGGGGTATTTCATACATTTCAAAACACATACAAGGTCCTTCGATATCCGCAGACACATAAATCATATATCAGTAAGGCTGATGTAAGCGCAATGTACGAGAATAAGAAAGCTTAGAGGGTTAACGATTAGAGGGTTTGGACATGGACTAATAAAATACATAACGCCCTCAGCGCCCTTGAGGTGATTTTTCACAAAAACGGCGCTATATAAATCATCCAAGTATTACTATTATTATTAACGACGAATCAGAAATAAGACATTTAGGAATGCCCTAGAAATACATAACGCTATTGAGTGAATCAACTGCTAAGTGCTAATACAAAGCTGTGAGGTTTTTATCCGCCTACCTGTCCCTGCGGGGAAATGGTTATTTAATTGGAATTACATACATAACCCAGCGGAATTTTAAATATAGATCAATTTGAATATCGCTTGCGCTTTTGTCTAATTTTCTTGTGGTTTCCGGGGAATTAATAGTCAGGCTCCGTTTCGCAACCCGCAACCCGCAGCCCAACATCACTGAGTCAATATTGACACGTAGCCGACATACTCGTACACTTGCGTCCCATTGTGGACACTCAGTCTCCAGATTGGTGCATCCAAATTGAGCAATCAAATTACATGAATGGATTTATGTAACCGAGCGCACCCGAATTACGCCGCCCCGGGCAGGGGGCAGGAAGCCGAATGTGCCGACGCATAACTAATGCTAAACACATTATTTAATTCACACCGGCCAGGGACTCAGGGCCATGTAATGCTTGCGACTAACTCATGAGTGAGAATTCAAGGCAACTCATTATGGAAAACAGCTAATCATTCATAATGGCCGCAGCGTGGTGTCCTCGCGTTACCGCAGAAATAATCCAAGAATGCCAACTATTTTTTTAGGAAAATCTTGACCTAGCACCCACTAAAATATATGCTGAAGTTTTTAGCACTTATTCTCCAAAACTGAGCAAATATTTTGATAATTTTTGTGGCACTAGGTAGCAAAATATGAACCAAAGACCGCGTCTCACACTTTTTTGCGATGTTAACACAATCATCAGAATGAAACATTTTATTCGCCCTTCCTGACTAGAGAACTAGAGAATCTGTAGGGAAATGGGTTGGGTATTTGAGGATCCAATAAATTGATGACCTTGGTTTATTGCAAACTTAGTCTCTCATCCGCATTTTCTCCGAGCTTTGAGATATTATGCTTCTAGCTACGAGACATAGATGGATTTATTGTAGATAACTTAGCGGCTATAGACTCATCCGACAGATTTCGGAGGTATGTAGGCTTGCCCCTCCATGTTCTATCTATATTTTTTACATGAACTCTACACAGGAGGCCCTGAGGGAAATTATTTTCCTATGAAGGGAAATCTATGTCATCTGAGATGCTGTGTGGAGGGTTTTTTTGATGAGAGGAAGGACCCATGAAGAGACCCATATTGTAGGAAGGAAGAAACACAGAGGTTGGTAAATTATCAAGAACGAGTCGAAGAAGCGACCCGTTCTCATGGGACAAGTGTCAACCGTGTACATACGTTGGACACGCGTTTGGCGTGTTTCCCGACTATGCGCCGGTGCCAAAGGGATCAATGACGCTAGTTCCTCGGAGCATCTTCCATTGAAATGCCGGTAGAACAAGGATAGCATTCCCACCCGACGTTTGTTAAGTTAGGAGAATCTATCAAACGGACCGCCCGTTTCTGCACAGAGTCGAGGGTTTTTTCAGGTATTTTAGGGCTTCAGACCAGAAGTGGCTGCCAAATTCAACCATGATAGATTTTGAGAGAGATTTTAAAGTTTTCAGTGGACATGTTTTGAATAAGTTCGAGCGGTCTTTCCTGAAACTACAAGGACTTCATTAATCCATAAACAAGAGCTGTCTATGACCAGTATTCGAAATAAAATGAGTTCTGTAACTCATCGGGATTGCTCTAGCAAGAAATAAAAACAATAAAAATCCTTTGAATTTTTTTTTATGAAAAATCACAGATCTGGCTTGTACCTGTGCTAAAGATGCTAACAGAACGACCACTGTACATAATTCTATTGGCAATTAAAGACGAATTGTACTCAATCTGCTTCTTAGGTATATGTAACCGCTTTACTTTGATTATAATTTTTGGTTGGATACCATTCATTTGTGCCTTCTGCCTTGGCAACATATGTTGGGCCACCCCTGCTTAGGTCAATCCTCAACGACTAGATTTATTATGATATCAAGTTCATCTACCTATTACACAATAGAAGAAGTTTCAACACTTTAATATGACGAAGTAGGTTATCTTGTATGTCAGAAGTTATAACATCACAACATGACCATGTTCCGTGTATGTTAAAAAGATTTAGTTCTCTGAGCATGGAATCTTGATGTGAGGATCGTCTTGAATACTTCTGTTTACATAATACCGTTTACATATTTATTGGTATATATCAAAATCTTGATAAGTAAATAAGTTGGCTCATCTGCTTGATTTCTATCGTACTAATTTCAATTCAGTGGCATTTTTCTATTTACTTTGTAGACAGCTGCTATTATTATAAGAGTGTAGTTGTGAGAATGAAACTGAATTATTATGCAATATCTTTAAAATGATTACAAGAAAAACGTTGTTAAAAAACGGCGTAAGACGAATAATTATTATAAGAGAGGACGGACAACTGTTTTGGCAAACACTCCTTGTTGCTTGATTGTGCCGTATCTTCTTCTGTTAGCATGCGCATCACATGTTCTCTCAAATAATAAATAATAAGTCTCCAAAAATTTGCTCATTTATTCTTCTTTGGAACTTCAATTGTGAAAGAATACTGATCTAATTTCATTATTCTTTTCGCTTGAACGGTTGACTGACCTACCAGCTGGGACCTGTACCAGTAATTCACCGTATGCTCAGTGTCTTTGTTCGGTGCAAGCCCCCCTAAAGCCCTGCACTAACCATGTCACTAATCTTCCATAAATCTTCCAGTTTGAACAGGTGTCCTACTTAATCTACTAGCTTGAACAGAGGATAATTTACCAGCTTGAACTGGCCATGTCCGATAGCTTGTCGTGAGAGCAATGAGTAATGTGTGGCCGAAGTTGTGAGCAGGGTCCATCACCACTATAGCACCGTCAAATGACTAATCTTCCATAAATATGGAAGAATTATGGAAGAAGATGGAAGAATATGGAAGAATTACTAGCTGGAGCAGACCGTGCCCGATTGCTTGTCGTGACAGCAATGTGTGGTCGATGTTGGGAGCAGGGTCCATCATCACCATATAGTGGAAGCACCGTCAAATGACTAATCTTCCATGATTCCTCCAGTTTGAACAGTTCGTGGTTTAATTTACCAGCTGGAACAGACCGTGCCCGATTGCTTGTCGTGACAGCAATGTGTGGCCGATGTTGGGAGCAGAGTCCATCACCACCATATAGTGGAACCACCGTCAAATGACTAATCTTCCATGATCCTCCAGTTTGAACAGTTCGTGGTTTAATTTACCAGCTGGAACAGACCGTGCCCGATTGCTTGTCGTGACAGCAATGTGTGGCCGATGTTGGGAGCAGGGTCCATCACCACCATATAGTGGAAGCACCGTCAAATGACTAATCCTCCATGATTCCTCCAGTTTGAACAGTTCGTGGTTTAATTTACCAGCTGGAACAGACTGTGCCCGATTGCTTGTCGTGACAGCAATGTGTGGCCGATGTTGGGAGCAGGGTCCATCACCACCATATAGTGGAAGCACCGTCAAATGACTAATCTTCCATGATTCCTCCAGTTTGAACAGTTCGTGGTTTAATTTACCAGCTGGAACAGACCGTGCCCGATTGCTTGTCGTGAGAGCAGCGTGCATCCACTACCTTGCAGTGGAAGCACCGTCAAAGCCCTGCATTGACTTCATAACTAATCTTTCATAATTATTCCATCGTCACAGTTGGAGACTTAATCAATCAGCTGGAACTAGTGATACCCGATAGCTTGCAGTGAGAACATTGTCTATGTATGGTCGATGCTGGAACTTTCACAATTCTTCCAGCTTACACAGTTGAAGACTTGGTCTATTATAAGTTGGGATAAGCGGTGCGTGGTAGCTCGCCATGTGAGCACTGAGCAGAGTTTGTGTGTGGGCGATGCTGGGAGTAGGGTCCATCCATCACCATTCAATGGAAAATCCTACAAAGCCCTGCATTAACTTTATCATTAATTTTGTAAAATTCTTCCAGCTTGCACAGTTGGAGACTTGGTCTACCAGCTAGGACAGGCGGTGCCCGGTAGCTCGCCGTGTGAGCAGTGTCTGTGCGTGGCGGACGCTGAGAGCAATGGACCATCAGTCAGTGCCAGCGTGCAGTGCAAGCCCCTGCAGTGTGAGATCAAGGCGGGCTGCAAGGCCCTGCATCGTGCCGATTCATGCTGTCCGCTTTATCAATGTGGTGAGCTGATTATTATTTTATCAATATTATATATAAATTTAATTTATTTTAATTACGACTCTTTGAATTCAGATTTAGTCCTCTTTGCTGTGTTTTTTTTTTTATTTAGAATAAAGTTAAATTTAAGATGTTTGCCATATTTGTGAAAAATATATGTTTTGTAAGCTTTTATTAAATCAAATTAATATACTAAAAAAATGATCGAAATGATTTATACTGACACTCTCGTGCCTCGATCCTTTGATTGAACATTTAAAATAATTATTTATCAAAATGTGATACAGAAAAATAAAATTATTTAGCTTAATGGAAATGTATACTTATGTAGGATGTTAAAGGGCGTACTTGACTTACTTTAATCAGTGATTCCTGACATTATCTGGAGGAAAAAATATAAATTTAAAGTTTGTCTCGGGTGACTTTTTAGAATTCTTTTTTTAATTTTTTTTTCTTCAAAATCAAACAAAAAAATTATTGCAGATGTCATCACTGGTCACTCAGCCGAGTAACCTACCAACCCCTCACCCCGCCCCTAACTGTCCAATTTCTATTTTTAATGTTTTTAATATTTTAAAAAATATCACCGGAGATCAAAAGTTCGATAACATTATTACTCCAAATAATGTCAGGAATCACTGGTTAAAGCAAGCCAAGTACATCCCCCATCGCCCTATTTAAAAACGAAAATAGTGGTGAAAATATAAAATACAAAATATATACAGGGTGTAACAGCATGCACCTGAAGGATTTTAACCAGCGATTCCTGAGCATAAGAATAAAAATAGATTTTATTTTGTTGTCCGATGATATTCTTTTTTTCAATTAAAAAGAATAAAAATATTTTTCCATCACACGTCACAACTGAGTAGTCAGGTATAAGCGGCCTACACACGACACTGCATTTAGTGACTGCGGCAGTGACTGCAGAGAGGGTAGAGTTAAGCGAACTAGCGCTGTCTCGTTCTAGCGGCCCTTTAACAAACGAGACAGCGCTAGTTTGCTCAACTCCACGCTCTCTGCAGTCACTGCCGCAGTCACTACATGCAGTGTCGTGTGGAGAGCCCAATAGACTAGCGGGTAATGTGTTAATCCATCTCGATCAAGCAGCACGGAAACACATGAGACAGCACGCGTACCACGTGATCCCGTCGCAAAATATAACAGTGTGACCAGTGGCGACATGTGATTGAAAAATATTGTACTGTTTTTATTGAAAAAAAATATCATCGGACAACCAAATGATATTCTCTTTTTGCACTCCAAATGTGCTCAGGAATTGTTGGTTGAAATTCTTCGGGTACAAGCTGGAAAACCTAAAAAGAGTGTACTATGCAATTGTTCAATCTATATTACGTTACACCCTGTATTTATTTTGTATTTTATATTTTCACCACTATTTTCGTTTTTAAAACTCTATTTGAGAAAACCTTGAAATAAATAAATAAAATAATATCTTTAAATATGTACATCTAAGCTGAAATGAGCTGACAATTTCATATATAAAATAGTAATAATATTTGGATGACTTGTATAGCGCCGTTTTTATGAAAAATCACCCAAAGGGCGTTTTACAAACTTATAACATATCTCTACAATCTTACTTCTAAGGGAACGTACCCATACTATATTTTTTCCACTTGTAATTATAGGTATGCATGCATTTATGCCGTCACGCAGCAAGCGCCATATTAATAAAAACAAATATAAGCCAAAGTAAAATTTTTTAAAGTTTTTGTTAGCAAGAAATGATTCAAAACCATATTTATGAATTACTACGTGAAAACTTTAGGGAGGGGGGGGTCTTGGAATATACTACACGTGGTCACCGAGGGGGGAGGGGGGATTAAAAATTGCAAAAAGTGGGTCACGTAGTATGGGTATGTTCCCTAACTACAAACTAGACAAACAACATATGGCTAAAAAGTGCATTCACCCGTTCATCGATTACCAATACGAAACTATGTATATGTACAATGATTTGACCGATGAATGTGATGCTGCATAAAAATTTACTGTATAGGTAGAAAATATACAACACCATACTTACCTGGGAGGTCACTTGAGATTAACACTATTTATTGTTTATTTGGAGAAATTTAGATACAGTTCGCAGAGGACATAATTGGGAAAACATGATATTTAATCCTGATATATATTTTCATAATAATATATAATACGTATAATATGTTGATAGGTTTAATTCCTTTTTATTAATTTCTAAATAAAACACTTGTGTTGCAAAGTTTTTTTTAACTAAGAAACGACATTTATGTTTATTAATATCACTTTGAATGGTTTTTTCTAACAATCAAATAATAGAATAACAAAACAAATGACAATCGATGATTGCATTCTAATTGACATTATAGGATTCAAATTTAAAGGGAATATATTTCCTTTACATCTCCCCCCCCCCGCGGGAAAGAAAATTATTGCAAAAATTTTCATTCATCTTCGATATCAATTTATCTTTTCTGCACTGTATCTTCTCATTTTTGACCTGATCTTTTAAGATATCTTCTAATTTTATTAAGTTGACAACTTTTAATTGCTCATCTTGGTTCTCATCTGGTTCTAAGACTGGGTTTCTGCTTAGACAATCAGCTTCAATATTGTACTTTCCTGGAGAATATTTAATTTGAAAATCATATTGGGATAAGTAATATGTTAAGTCACCAAGCTCTTCATCGGTTCTAGATTTGATATTCATATTTTCCAGCGGTTTGTGATCTGAATAAACTGTAAATGGTTTTCCTATCAACCAGTATTGCCAGTATCTCACTGCCTCTTTTATAGCTAAGCATTCTAAGTAAATTGCTTTTTTCTTTTTCTGTGCGCTGTTTAATTTTTTCGAAAAGTAAGCAACAGGTTTTTCTTTTCCATCAGATTGTGTCTGTTTTAAAATAGCTCCAACACCCTCTAGAGAAGCATCTGTATATATATTAATTGGTAAATCTTGATCAAAAATTTCCAAGATCGGTTGTGAGCATATTAGGTTTTTCATCGTTTCAAAAGCATTTTGGCATTTATCAGTCCAAATAAACTTTTGATTTTTCCTTAATAAATTATGCAAAGGATCTAGTATTATTGCACTCTTCGGAATGTACTCATGATAAAAGTTGATTTTTCCTAGAAATTGTCGCACATTCTTTTGTGTTTTTGGAATAGGAAAATTCTTTATTGAAATCAAATTATCCTTTACTGGCTTGACTGAATTATTCTGAATTATATGACCCAGATATTTTACCATATCTGATGCAAATGTGCATTTTGTAAATTTTAATCTAAAACCTTCTGTTTTGATTGCATTCAGCAGCTTTGTCAGATGATCAATGTGTTCAGCAAAAGTTTTTGAAAAAATAAGAATGTCATCTATGTAATTGACAGCAAATTCGTTTAGTTTATATTTTCTCAATATATTGCTTAATATCCTCTGAAAAATTGCCGGAGAAGTCTTCAATCCAAACGGCAGGCAGGTCCATTGATAATGTCCCTCCTGTGTTACAAATCCTGTTTTTTTTTTGTCTTCAATCCGCAATGGAATAGACCAAAAGGCTGAGTTTATATCCAGCGTTGAAAAAAATTTGCAATTTCTGGTCTTTGTCATTAGGTCTTCAATCAATGGAAATGGTTGAGCTTGAGGTATTACTATTTTATTTAAGTCTCTGAAGTCTATGCATAATCTGGATCTTTTGTTTTCTTCTTTTTTAAATGCTAGAGTGACCGGTGCAGCAAATGGACTGTACGACTCTTCTATCAGTTTATTGTCTAATAATTTTGCTATTTGCTCTTCTATTTCCTTTTTATCTTCTACACTGCATCTGTAAGGCCTCTTACTACAATATTTATCCACTAATAAGTCTATCTTCGCTTCATATCCATTGACAGTGCCAACATCATATTTACTCTTCGCGAACACTGATGTGTATTTGTCTATTAGTTCATTTATTTCTGTTTTTTGATCATTATTTAAATGATTCATTGTTATTTTAAAATCTTCTTCTTTAACATGTTCGTTAAAATTAATTCTGTGTTTTTCTATATGATTAAATTTAGTATTCGTTTTCATATCTGTAGAATATTTTTCTTTTTTATTTGTATTATTTAGGCAGAGTTTCTGTGATATTTGTAAGTCTTCACTTTGGATAAGTTTGAAGTCTTTTATCATGTCTAATCCAATCAAAAAATCATACTTGAAATTGTGTTCATCAATAATGTACACATCAACTTTATTCTCCAATTCAAAAATTTTTATGTTTAACGTTGTCAAACCACTCGTCTTTTTAACACCATTAATCGTTACTAAATTTGCTTCATTCAAATTGTTTCCTTTTCCTTTTAGTTTCAATAATTTAGAATTAATTAGAGAAACATTTGAACCTGAATCATAAATTCCGTATATTTTTAATTTATCATTTAGTAATAGTTTGACTTTTATTAATGGTGTTACTATTAGTTTTTTTGATCATTTTCATTTAATTCAGTTTCTATCACTGAATTGTTTACATGTTTAATGGCATTTCTCTTAAATTTTTCATCCTCTTTTGTTTTGAACCAGCATGTAGCTTCAGGGTGGTAACGAATGCCCTTATTCAATTTTTCACAAATTTTACATGGATTTTTACCCCCATTTTTATTATGTTCTGCATTTCCAAATGTTTTCTTATTCATAAATCTTTTTTTGTTGACCATATGTTCATACTTGTTTACTTCATTAAACAAATCTACAGTATCTTGTAATCCTTCTCTATCGATCTTGTTAAGTATGAATTCTGGTAGTCCGGAAGCAACAAGATCTATCAAAGTACCGGTGTCAATTGATCTTCTCACATCCAATAGAAGTTTTTCTTTTCTCATAGCATAATCTAACAGAGAACCATCTTTGTATCTAAATGATAGTGCGTATGTGACAGGGTTCCATCCTTTGTTTGCAAATGATTCACAGAATTTGTTTTTCCATGTTGACCACTCTGAGTTCATTGTTAGTTTTATAATCATGGAACTGTACCAGTCTATACAAGATTTATCCATGAACAATCTGAGTATTTCTATTTTTTTTCCATCCATGGTCACATCAAACCGCAAACATTCTTTTTCAAACACTTCCATCCACTGGCTTGCATTTGTATTTTTAGTGCAGAATTTTTCTATAACAAACTTCTCAGCAATGTTTTTTAAGCTCTGTTGCTTATCTTCCATTAACTTTTCAATTAATTTTCCTAATGCATCTTCTTTTTGATGTACTTGTAAACTTTTTTCGTCCAATTCTTCGAGGTATTGGTCTCCAAACTGTAGGTTTCCATCTTCGTCTACATATGTTTTTTTTAGTTCTTCTGTCATGGTTAACCAGACTCTTCTAACCTGGTATCTTTTTTTCAAACTATTTTTTATTTTTCCAAAAGCACTAGTTTTCATTATCTCCTCGTGATAGCTGGCGGATCGTAGCATTTCTGGTATTGTAAACACTTTTCCATCACTTGTGACTATTTTTGTAATGCTAATAATATTTGATCTGCCATCGCATCCAGGTAATAGCGTAAATTCGAATTGAATTTTCTCCATTTTTGGTTTAAAACGAAATGTCGTTTTATAATATGTTGATAGGTTTAATTCCTTTTTATTAATTTCTAAATAAAACACTTGTGTTGCAAAGTTTTTTTTAACTAAGAAACGACATTTATGTTTATTAATATCACTTTGAATGGTTTTTTCTAACAATCAAATAATAGAATAACAAAACAAATGACAATCGATGATTGCATTCTAATTGACATTATAGGATTCAAATTTAAAGGGAATATATTTCCTTTACATACGTTTTATAATGAGCGGTTTTTGGCGAGCAAAATTAAAATTTTATGATGGGCGGTACAATAGTACAAGGATTTGGTCAGAATATTTAACTTCCTAAATGTGATTCGTCCCTCAGTAAGGGAAAGATTGATTGTAAGAAATTACGAGTATATCATATTTGAATCAATTATCGAGCCCGTAATTAGTTTGTTGATAAATTATTTCAGAATGCGAGCGAAATGGCACAATCTTCTCCAACGGGCAGAAGTTGGTGGACCAGGAGAACCCGTGCCAGGCGTGTTTCTGCCAGGGAGGGGAGATCATCTGCAACGAGATTGCCTGCTTCCGAAGGGACGACTGCGAGCCTCGCTACGTGGCGGGCCGCTGCTGCCCGGAATACGACCACTGCCCTCCCAGCGGTAACCAACTACTCCTTTATCAATACCTGATTTCTAACAGTATGGAAGATCTACAGTCTCTCGTGTCTAGGATAAACGAAATATGAATAAAGAGTGTGTAAAATGATGAATGATATATGAAAAATACGAATAAAGAGTATATTAAATCTCTAAACTCGCGGTGTAAAAGAGAGAGAACGAAAACCGTGTGCAATATAGTTGAGAACGATGAATATTTGGAGCGGGTGGATGAGTTTGAGTATTTTAGAAGCATGTTTACGAGAGATGGAAAGGCTGATAGAAATATTAAAAGAATGGTAAATGCCAGAAACTCCTTTAATATTAATAGTGGAATATCTGAACACGGTTGGCGCTAACAAAAATTTGTCCAAAGTGAAGCTAGCACTCCACAATGGAGTGTTGGTATTTACACATACATGGCACGATCAACTGTAGCAAATACTTGAGTCGGGCCATAGTCAGAATAACAGAAAGGTATGTCCAAGACAATGTATAAATGTGCAAGAAGTGTGTGCCAAGACCGAGTTGTTTGGCGGTTCCATCTTCTCTGCCTACCCCTGCAGTAATTGGCGTGAAGGTTAATTTAAGTTATTTAGTTATTAAAACTAATTACCTCTCTACTGACAAATGCAAACAAATTTAAAATTATTTTATTTTTCGGTTTCAGATAAGGATAAAGAGAATCGCTTTCATCCAAAACCAGAAAACAACAGCGTCAATACAACTCCTGTGAAGAAAACGCCTCCACCTACTAATTCAAACAATTCCAACGCACCCGGGTCATCGAATAAAGGCAAACCTTGGCCCTCTGCACCGCAATACAACATCAAAGAAGTAATTCCGCCACTCAATAATGAAATACGTATAATGGAAGTTTTGCCTGTGAAAAAGCACTTGCCTACGACAGAACCGTCCTGGGAAGTTTATTACGCAGACTCTAACCCGCTCAAACAATCAGGGAAGGTTACAGATGTTCCAGAAGAAACAAATACAAATGACGATGCTAACCAGCCCCCTCCGGTGTTGAGAATAGGTGATCAATTACTGTTCCTCAAAGTGGGTGACCTTGTTCCCGAACATGCAGCGGGAAGTACACAGTCCCCAATATTCACAGTGATTGGTGCTGAAGGGCTACAACGAGTAGTAGAAGATCCGGAAGAAGGATTTGAAAACAGAAATATCCTCTCAGAGTCAGTAAACGACACTGGAAATGATCACACCGTTCTGTCAACCGTTGAATCTGCAGTCCACGTTCAAGTTGAAAATGAACAAAATGATACTTCTTCAAGCGAGAGCAATGAAACTTCTTCTGAAGATGCACCTTTACCGGTGAAGAAGACCAAACAATATGAAGTGAGCGATAATGCAACTGAGAGTTTGGATGAATTGCTTCAGGAGGCCATCTCTGATCTTTATGAAACCACTTCGAGAAGTTCATTGTTTACATCAAGGAGCGATGACGAATCCAGCAGCCCAAATGAACTGGTACAAAACAGTATCGATTTCAGTAATAATAGTGAGAGCTACAATGATTCTGCCTCGACTTATGTGGAATCTTTCACTGAACTACCACGCCCAGAAGAAAACTCCATTCCGGAGTATCACTTGGAAGAAGAACATCAACGTATCCCAATAGAGCATTTACCAGAACACAATCCCGAATATCCTCCAATTCCAGAGGATATTATGATTCTCAGCATGACTGAAGATACTCTTGAATCGGGATCGTCAGAAATAGAATTCAGTGGAGCAAGTCCTGTTGAGACTGAGGACGAGAATGAAAATATTAACATCGTGAAACGTCCTGTTATCCCATTAACACCATCGAAACATTATCACGTTGAAGCAAATCCAGTTAAAATTTTGCCTGACATTCTGCCATTTATAAGAGAGAACCGAACTGATGACAGCAGAAATTCTACAGGAGAACTAGCTCCTGAAGATTGGCTTAAGGCAACCGAACAAATTGAAACTGCACAAATTGAATTTAATAGTCCATTGTTAACTTTAGATTCTGCATTACCAGATAGCATTTTGCGTTTCTCAAGCAAATCGAGTAATGAAGACGATGACAGCAAAGAATACATTTTTATAACTAACAATACACAAAAAAGTATTATCGATGTAGCCGATGTGAGTAAGTCTGACCTAACTACTGATGAACCCATCGGACAAACAGATATTGTGGAACTAGAAGGAGAGTTTCGATCTCCAGGGGAACCTTACCTGATTCCTGAATGGGAACGAAATGGAACTACCGAAGAACCCGGTCTAATTACTAGCACTGAAAACGTTGACGTATACACAATCAATTCGGAAAACTTTGAAACAGAGAAAAATCAAACAGAAGATGAAGAAAAATTCAGCAAGCCTTCTAGTAATGAATTCGACTTAGAAAATCGTCAGATCCCTGAAAGCACTTCCGAATATTACAAATCATCTTTGACAGAGGTGCCCTCTTCGACTAGCGATGCCATAATTTACTATTCTTCAACGGAAATGCCAATATCAGATGCATCGGATGTTACAGATAAATTGGATGACCAAAAAAAAGATAATCTGAAAATTGACAATTCACCAGATCTTTCCGACGATTCAGTAACTATTTTTAGCACAGAAACTTCCAACCCATCATCAACACCAGAGTCTACTCTATCTTCATCCACTGAGAATACACCAATCCAAGAGCCTTCCAGCACGGAGAAATCATTCAATGCTGAATCAGAAATTATTCGGGATCCCGAATTGACAAATTCGAATAACGATGGTATCCACCCACAAAAGCAGAAGAAAACTTCAGCTTTGATTGCTGATGTAAAAAATGATTCAGGAAAGAAACATAACATTCTTGCAGATTTGATAAATTTGGTAGGAGACGTGGCAAACATTGGAAATCATGATGTCGAAGTTTCTACGGTCCAAAACAGTATTGAATTCTTACCTAAGAAGGGAAAAGAGAGCATTATAGAATCTATGAAGACCTCAAAGCATTCGCCAAAGGAAACAGTTATACATTCAAACCAGTCAGTTGATAATATTGATGGTGAGTTAACCGAGTACCATTTCTCAGGAGATAAAACAGATGATGTAGAAACTCCAATGGAAAACGACAAGGTGGAATTTACAACCAAAAAAACGTTAATAGATAACGATAGCGATGTCAGAAATAAGTGGAAGTCAACAGATGATATCATCAAGGATATCGAAATTATACCGAAGGTAGAAAATAAGGTTGATAAGAAAAATCCATCTCGCGAAAAGATAATTGACAATGTTAATAACAGACAAGCGTACGATGAATCATCAAATGTGCGACCAATTGAGAAACAAGTCAAAGAAATTGCAAAAGTTGCAGAAGTAATTAAGAATGTAGTTAAAGCAACAACAAAGGCACCTGAAATAATTGAGAATGTTGTCAAAGAAACCACAAAAGTTCCAGAAATAATTACAAGTGTTGTTAAACACACTACGAAAGCGCCAGAAATAATAAAAAGGGTTGTGATAGAAACAACAAAAACTCCAGAAATTATTACAAACATCAACAGAGAAACCACAAAGGCTCCAGAAATAATTAGGAATACAGTCAGAGAAATTACAAAAGCTCCAGAAATTATTACGAATTTCGTCAAAGAAACCACTAAAGCTCCAGAAATTATCAGCGAATTTGTCAAGGAAATCACAAAGGCCCCAGAAATAATTAACAATATAGTAAAAGAAAATATTAAGGCACCAGAAATTATTATCAAAGAAACCACAAAGATTCCAGAAAAAGTAAGTGAAATTATCAAAGAAACCACAAAGGCTCCAGAAATTATCAGCAAAGTTTTCAAAGAAATCGCAAAATCTCCAGAAACATTAAAAAAGATTTTTAAAACTACTACAGCGCCTAAAACTGAGGATGTCATTATTTACACAACAATTCAAACAAGTACTCTTCCACCAGCAAAGCAAGATATAGATGAAGATATTCCAAAGAAGATTGAATTTCCCATTATCAACGCTGATCCTGAAACATTAATTTCAATTGAAAACAATGAGAACTCGGATGAAGAACAAGAGAAGTTTGCTGAAACAGAAACGACAGAAAACAGCTACACGAGCACAGTGATGAAAGTCTCTGGCAAAGGTTCTAATATGGACGAGCAAATGAACATTTTGAATGGAAGTGAGCGGGACAAGTTAACAAAACGAGAAACAAGTTCGCAGTTGACGGACGGATCGAGCCAAATAGATGATAGTCTGATCAGCATCCTTCGAGGGTTCTTCGAACAACATTTCAGTCACTGAAGTATTTCCTTCATTCTCTAGAGCAAAACTACAACACATTGAATAAATAACCTTGTCGTTTCACAAATTTTAGTCAGCGCTCAAAGGTCTGCATTGAAAGTTAGAAACGATCGAGGCTCCAATGTTAATTTAAGAGTTGAAACGCTTAAATGTCATAGATTTCCTATGATAGGTATTACTCTGATACTAGCAGTATTTAGCGAGACATTTAGAAATAATTTATTTATTATTAGAAACATAACTTATTTAAGAAGGTTACGTAATGTACGTATTTGTTAGTTATAATCTGATTACGCTAGTCTTGGTTAGATGAATAGTGTGACAATGTCTACTGTGTACTGTGTGATCTGTCAGAAGCGGAATCAGGCATTGGAGGATATTGCGCGAGTAGAATTAATGATGACCGTGGATAAGCAGAAGTGATTTGAAAGGCTCTGCTAGTGCATGTCTTTGCCCGTATTGCCATTGTTAATTTAGACTAGATGATAAACTTTAATTATTAGTACGATAGTTTAGTTAGATCTGATGTCTTCGACATGGTAGTGATAAGTTTCAAATACAACAAAAACGTATGAATCTCAATGATAAAGTAGATTTAGAGTATTTGCTAATATTTTATTCTTTTTTTACATGTGAAAACTTTTAATTTTATTTAGAAATATAATTATATACAATACGATTTTATTATGTGGCAATATTTTTATGCTATAAGATTTAAGCCTGATTTGTTTTTAAATTATTTTTATAATGTTCATTTTCAAAACAGCTCAATAGGTAATTATTATTGTTCTTTACTTTATTATGTTTGATAACAGTCAATAATGATTATTGTGTAACATTTATTTTTATAATGTAAGAATGAAATTTGTCTTTGAATTCATCTTTGAATTATTATTGTTGTCAATTTAAATTTTAATAAAAGGTTCTTTCTCTTGCAGAAAAAATGTTATCGACAGTAAATAAAATTTTAATAAAATTAAACGATATCTATTTATTCCCTCATTGCAAAGACTATCCTTGTTGACTATCATCCATCCAACTTTATACCACAGCAAAGACTTTACAAGACTAATGAGCTCATAAGAAGACAGCTACTACAGCTTGGATGAATTAAAAGAGAATAAAGGTACTGAGACAATGCGCTTGGTTGCACCGAACTAGGTCCAGTGGTCATACTTCAGATTTACTGCATTTAATATCACACTTAAGTTCGTTCATCAGACAAGCTGTCAGCAGCTGCCGCAAACAGATTGTTCTGGACTGTTTTTTTGTGGAAAAATGCCTTCCTCTGCTTTTGAGAGGAGCAAAAATCATTCTCGAGTAAAAAACAAATCCAATGTAGTTTCTTTCTATTCGTAAATGCACACAAATCACATTCCCCTTACTAATAAATTAAGGTGGATAAAATAAATAGTTAATCAGATATGTAAGATTTAAAAAAACCTCTATTATTAAGTACTATGTATTAAGTATATACACTTTAAATGCCTTAAGACGGCAGTTCGCGCCGTGACCGCGACCCGCGACCGAGGCCAGAGACAGAGACAGTACACCGCGACAAGTGTCTCGGTCTCTTCGGCACGTACTGTGGGTGGAGACCGAGACCGCGACCGCCTTCGCCTTCAGTTTCAGTGTAGCGCAGTCTGTCGATGAAGTCAGTTGTGTTGTACTGTTATTAATTCACACTAATGGAAACCCAAGTAGAGTTACTAATGGATAAAGAAGAAGACGATGATTTGTTCTTATATTATTATTACAAATCTAAAAAAAGATTATCTATTAAGGAATTATATACAACTAGAGACCAAGAAGGATCATTATCGATATAGTGAAGAATCACCAATTGTTTGACAATAATATGTTCAGGACTTATTTTAGGCTGAATAAAACACAGTTACAAAAAGACAATGTTTACAAAAGGAAGAATATGATTGAAAATAAATTTAATTTGAGGGAGCGGGCCGTATCGGTAGAGACGGGACGAGAAATAAAAGGCGTCAGTCGATGTGATGTGAGTCAGCCTTTATTGTTGCGCTACGTAGCGAGGTCAAAGCTGAGCGGAGTGACAGTGATGCCGATAATGTTGCTGCTGCGTGATGAGAGTGAAGAAGGTCAGGAGACTACGGCGGTGAAGATCACTGGTCTTCAGGGAGCCGGCGTGTTGCTCTACACCATGGCTGTGTAGAAGTGACCTTGGTCCAGGCGGTCGACCGTCGTCGTGTTGACGAGGTATGGCGGCTGTGTGTCCAGTGGGTCGGAGCACACACGTGACGCAGGAAGGAACCTTGAGAGGCGGTGAGGATGCTGGTTGCTTGTTGCTGCTCGTTGCAGGATGCTGGTTGCTGCTCGTTGCCGGTTGTGGTTGCTGCTCGTTGCAGGATGCTGGTTGCTGCTCGTTGCAGGATGCTGGTTGCTGCTCATTGCAGGATGCTGGCTCGTTGCCGGTTGTGGTTGCTGCTCGTTGCAGGATGCTGGTTGCTGCTCGTTGCAGGATGCTGGCTCGTTGCCGGTTGTGGTTGCTTGACATCTCATGTCGAGATGGTAGTTGGAGATGGAGTCCTCGAAGGTGTTATGAAGATGTTCCTGAAGTCACACTGATATGTGTTGTTCACTGCTGTCTGCGCAGGCCCGTGCCCGGCGCAGGTACGTACTTAGTCGTGGCACTGCTCGGACTGTGTTCCTTGATCGATGGAAGTACTGACTGACTGACTGCGAGCGAGCGCGGCTTATATAGCCGCGGCAAGTAACTACTCTCAGGGTAGGTAATACGTGCCACTTCGGCAGTTGACGAGAATGTTCGGCGCCGTACAGATATTGTACGGTGCTATATCGAGACCTTTCTAGGCGGTGGCGAAATTTTTATTCTACTACGTTACGATACTACGCTGAAGGTAGGTATGCCGTAGTTTCCAGCGTATTCTGTGGAGGTCAGTGGCGCAGCGGTAGATTTCGCAGAGCGGGTTAAGTGGCCGCTACAAATTTAATTTAATTTTAAAATTAATAATTTTTTAATTTTTTAAATTTGTTAATTTAATTAATTAATTTTTTTCGGAATCTAATGATGTCTGATCAGTTCAATCAGCTTCTCACTGTATTAGTCAGAAAAAGCGGTCATTTTTTACAACAAACACACATACATATCAAGCGCGACGCGAGACACTACTTGTCCGGGGCGGCTACCGTCTTGCTGTCTCCCGTCTCTGTCTCCTGCCTCGGTCGCGCGCTCGAACTGGCCCCCATACAAAGCTAAACAACAAGTCCCCATTGCAGTCGCCTGTCTCCGTCTCTGGTCTCGGTCTTCGGTCACGGTCGCGGCGCTAACCGCCGCCTTTTCACTTTTTAATATATATAATTATTCAAGGCTTTTGGCACCCTGAAATCGATAAACGGAACACAGAAACATATACGTGTGGGAAGGATAACCTTAGTGACAGTACATCATATTCTATTATGCTGCTCGCTGTCATCTTATGGGGCGTATTTATTCCCAATAGAAAGTTCTTATCGAGAAGATGATGAAATATCCCCATAGTCTCCCGGTAATAAACAGTTGTAAACCAATATATTTGAGAGATTATATATTTAGAACACATAAGTACCTACAGTAAATGAGAAATGGTAAAAAGATATATAATTAAATAAATAAGTAGTAGCAAGAACATACAGTAGAAGTAAATACATATATGTACATACATAGCGGTGACCGTACAACTCAGTAGAAGTAAATACATATATGTACATACATAGCGGTGACCGTACAACTCAGTAGAAGTAAATACATATATGTACATACATAGCGGTGACCGTACAACTCAGAACCTCAAAAAATTTATAAGAAATTGGTAATACAGGTTATGTTACAGCGTTAGGTTGGGGTTATGGGCTATTTTAAAATATTTTGTTTTTTCATAGCTTTTAATGACCCTTCAAAGAGGTGTTGAGTTGACTTCTGAGCATGTGAATATTGAAGATTTAAAACAATCCTAAAGACAATTATATCAAATAAACATTCAAGAGGTGTCATTATTGTGTTATTTTATATTGGTACTCTTAGAAACGGTTGATAGTAATTAGAGCAAAGTATAAAAAGGTCTGAACTGATAGCACTCCAGACTCCAGCGAAGAATGGTGAAAGTGAGGCCAAAGGATAAAAATACAATGCAAGACTGTCGAAAACACAAGTAGAGTATCACTGAACTGCTTTTAAAACTTTGACAAACACACTGCCAAGAACAATATCCTTTTTCTTTATCTTTATTAACTATAAAATGAAGTCGCTTACGCTGTATGTGCGCTTAAATCTTTTAAATTATGTAATGGATTTTCATGCGGTTTTCACCAATAGATAGAGTGATTCATGAGGATGGTTTTTAGGTATATAATTTGTCAAGGTTTTGTGTGAATTGGTTGAAATACATAATATATCTGGCCAAGTGGCAGCGGGCAGTGGGCTGACAAACGGGCAGCGTGGATTTGATTCAACAGATGGCGTTGGTTATAAAAGTTTTGTTCGCCACAGCAACGTGTGGCCGGGTCTGCTAATGTTTTATATAAATGAATCAATATTTCTTTGTTAGGACCACTTACTTATTTTATTAACGCCAACCGGTCTCAGAACGACCGTTCCTTCCTCAGGGCAAATATATAATGACTTGAGAATTACAAAACAGTGGGTGAGTACAATGTATTGGGGTTGTGGTAGGTGTGGGGGCGTGGCTAGGGATTAATGAAGAGTGAGGGAAGGAAACAGAACAGACATTGAAAGGGAACATATCTAAGACTCATTATTATTAAGCGATTTTTATTTTATTTCTAAGGCTTCTAAAGTTATCTAAGCGTTTTCCTTTATTATGAAGAATATTTATCCCTTTCTTTCAAAACCATGGTTATTTGTAGTGTCCGACCAAAACAGGATTTTCTACCGAAACCGAAACCAAATCTTCGGTATCTGTCTGAATTTCTGCCGAAACCGAAACTTTATTAGACATGTTAAAAATCTATTGTTTACTGAAATTTGGCTTATTTTTCACACTTATACATGCAGTTAACACTTGTTAAATAAAATAAAATAACAATAATAATTGAAGTTTGTGAAAAATAATAATTTTTTTTATATAATTGCTATAAAACAAACAAAAATTAACAAAACTTTTCATGTACTTCTTGGAACAAATAATAATTGTCAATAATCAACACTTATATTATAAAGGAAGGACCTCATTGTTTAAGTATTTTAATTGCGTTTACAATCACAACATTCCTAAGATTAAATTTAACATTTATTGAAATCTTTTAATTGCAGTTAGTAATGTATAATTACCTAAATAATAACTAGTAATTAATTTTCAGTCTCAACAAAGAAAGAAAAGAAAGGCAAATACCGTTCTCGTGATAAATTAATATCAGCAAAGGTTACTATAATTAGTTTGTACGACAATTAAGTACTTTATTTTAAAATTATACACATAAACTCACTACACAATTATGTTGGACCGGCCGGCAAACTCAGCTGATGATGGCGAGTGACACACGAGCCACAAATTCACCCGAAGTCAGCCGAACGACGCGCGATAATTCACGAACGCAGAGGTTCGGTGCGGCCGAAGGTTCGGCAGATTTTCTGCCGAAACGGAAACTGACGCCGAAACTAGATTTTTTTGCCGAACCTTGCCGAAACCGAACCTTCGGTCGGTCACTAGTTATTTTATTTTATTTGTTATTAGTTGGTTAGCGAAATCGGAAAAATTATTATTCAAATTAAGACGTCCAATGTCCGTTCTGTTTCCTCCCCCCACTCTTCATTAATCCCTAGGCAAGCCCCCATTCCTACCACAACACTTAGCAATACATTGTACTCACACACTGTTTTGTAATTGTCAAGTCATTATAAACTGTCAATGTAAATTGTTTCTGACATTAAATTTAAACATCTTAAGTCAATTTTTCTTTTGGCTCTCATACCCTTTAATTAAATATACCTACTTGAGAGTATCATTCTTGTATTGCCTATAATATATCCTAATCACACTTCTTATTGGATTAACATTATTCAAAGCCTTACTCCTCGATCTGTTTCTTATCGAGGGATGAATCACATTTCAACGGCGGTGCAAGGCGATGGTCGAGAGGTGGAGAGGTCAAAATTTCTCCCTCAACCAGTCTCTCTCGATCCGGCCCACCTCGCAGAAGGTGGGCAGACTCGTCTGTCGCCAAGACCTTGACAAATCTCACCCCATGAACCCAGGCACCTCTGCTAAGTCACCAAGCGTAGCGAACCATTTGGGGTGATACCTATATCCATGTTGGCACCCATGTGCGCCTTACAAATTAAGTTGTTATAATAATTGTCTAGTCTGTAGTTAGTAATATGATAGACTCTATAAGAGAGTATTTTTAAAATATATTATAAATTCGTACTTGCTTGAGGTGATTTTTCACAATACAACGCTATACAAATCATCCAAATATTATTATTACATACTAGGTAATATACGTTACACAAAAATAAATTGTAGGTAAGTATACTATGCAAAGAAATGATAATAAACTTTATTTGTGTGTGCGCTTATGACTGTCCGTAAAAATGGAATGAATATTTTATTTACTGCAAATAGAATACCTATAGTTGTTGATAATATAAATAACGAATATTATCTCCTCGTATTTGGTTTTAAACGTGTGAAGGTGGCAAGTGGCTAATGACAATGTAGTTAATAAAATTAAACTTACCGATTTTGAAAAGAATGTTTAATTACTATTTACACATAAGTAGGTACACAACATAAATTAATAAATTGGTACAAAACTTGCACAAGTAGGTACATTATTATTTTGTATTTTGACAGGAAGAATGACAACAAACGAGTGTTGCAATGCTATAAAATCAAATTGAATATAAATCTGCAAGTAGGTACTACGGGAAATTGCGTTTAAAACAGAAATACATTATTGAAATCTTTATTATATATTTTTATAATACATTATAATCATAAGTTTAGTGTTCGTTCAAAGAAAACAGGACCCAAAAAAATAAAACATAATATAAATTAATGCTGTCAGCTATAAAAAAAAACTTTTGCTGTGATGCTGGTAGTGCCCACTTTGGTTCGAGCATCTGTTCAGAGATGGCAGTAGGTCAATGATAAAAAAATATTTTTAAAGTGCACCTTTCCGAAAACCGCAACAACTGGCCTCCCGATTATTTAATATAGCCCAGTCAATGAACGCATTGAACTGGAACAAATTAAGGGAAAGCTGAATTTTTGCAGGTGGATAGTACTTCTTACAGGGAGTATTTTCACAAAAGTCCCCACCCCTCCCCCGCTTGCTTCCCCCCTGTCCCCCTCCAATCTTTGAAATTGTAGAGTTCCGCAAAATCCACTGTATCTCCTAAACTATACAATATATATGAAAAAAATAACAACATTATACTTCTTAAAAAGCTGTCTATAAAAAAAGTTCAATAAATTTCTTTGTTATCTACTACGGTTTGGCAAATAATAATGACATTGTCGCAAAACAAACTTTTTTTTTCGTAAAATTTTGATTTAAAGGTGAATTTTTTTTTGTCTGAGGGAACACGCAAAAATGTTTCAAACAAACTATTTGCCAAATTTTATAAACTTTAAAGCGAAATATAACATTGCTTTTATCCTTAATACTGGACAAAATCCGACTCAATTGCAGGGCGGCACGGCGCCGCGGCGTCCGGGCGACAAGGCCCTGCGGTCGGGCCTAGCCAGCTGTGATTGCAGGTGACCGATTTGTGCTTAGATAGCACTATTTATAGTTTGAAATTGAAGCATCGAGTACTTTTTAATTTATTTACCATATAAAAACACTTTTTACACCTAATAGTATTTGCAATAAAAGTACGAAAAGAATTCCAATACAAAATTATATAACTTTTCGTAGGTTTTAAGGGATTACAGAATATTATTATTCACTGGGTATCACAGTCATCTTCAAATATTTCATCAGTATTTTCAGATGTGTTACTGAAGGATAGTCCATTGTAGTGGCCACACATATCAGAACTCTCTAGTCCTACCTTCCAACAGCTGCACGACTTTTTACAGTTCACAGCTTCCGACAGCTGCACGACTTTTTTTACTTTTCACGAGGTTTTACAGTTACAAGAATCAATTAGAGGTTCATTTGGATTCGCGGGACATGTCATTTGCATGTGTTAACTTATATTCTCTTCTTTGCCATCCCCATTCATTAGATGGTAGTCCATTTCCTGGCCATATTTGAACTAGGAGGTATGTCCTTAAGAGATACTGGCGGGCCGCGTTCTTTACAGTTATACAGTTTTCGATAAATCTTTTAGCCCACTTCCTTCTATGATGCGGCCAATAAATCCTAAATATAACATTAACAAATGAAAACCTTCTAGTCGTAAAATAATTTTTGAAATTTTCGAAGATCCCTCAGCCCACGCTACCATTTCAATAGCTCTGAGAAAAAGCGGGTTGGTCTAAACGTCTAAAGTTACAATGCATGTTTGATTGTTCTTTTTACACTGTTCTGTTGGGAGACATAGTGCAGTGTATACTGAGGATGGATTATTGGAATCAATATCAATAAATGGAACAGCCATTACTTAACTGGTTTCATAATCCATACAATCGTTCATAGCGACATTTATAAACCCGTTCCAGCCAACTTTTGAATGCGTGCCACTTAACCACCCTTCAGCGCCCTTGAGGTGAGTTTTCACGAAAATGGTGCTTTATAAATCAGCCAAATATTATTAATTGGTTAGAGATACAAAATATAATGAATCGGCATGCTCTTTTCTAGAAGATATACATTCACTGATATTTTTTATGGTTACATATTTCAAGCTGCTCTTTTTTCTCTTCGCGTAGCAACGTTGAGGGATGTTTTATTTTTTCCCAAAATTTCCACACTGAAGACGAGGTACATCTAGAGTTGTCACATTAGGGGCTAGAGTGATACACTTGATTCCTCCCATGGCATATTTAGGCCATTCGTATTTAGGCCATCTAATGTTTTTATATTAACGTCGGAATTGTCGAACTATGTGTCATCTTCGATTATAGGAGGCCCAGCTTATTAGGGATCTCTGGTATGTCACTTTCATGATAAGACGAACAACGACGACAACACTTCTATTAAATTCTATTAAATTTTTAGATCCGTACATTCATTGTATATACACAAACTTGTCTATATTGATGACAAAAAAGACCTAGGCCTTGCAGATGCTATTATGGCGTGGTTAATTACTAAACGTCTTCTCGTAATATCAGGTCCATTATCATACAACCTCTTCTTTGTTACAGTCGACGTGAATAGATTCAGAGTTTCGGGAACTAAATCATAACCCCCACCAGTGATTTCCGGAATATCGGGATAGCTTTCACAATCATATGCATTTTTTGAATATCTTTTCTGATTATTTCTGCGGCAGTACGCACTATTCTTAAACGTTCCAGATTTGTTTTCTTTTCTTTGTTTCTGCACCAGTCATCTAGTATTTTATAACTTGAGTGAGACATTCATATGGCAGTTTTTCTGCCAAAAATATATGTATACATCTGATCTTGAAAATTGTCGATTATTTGTTTATTTCATAAATTTATCTGAGTACGGAAGATCAGTGCCACAAATATCTATTACTATTTCCCTTAATTTCTCTAAATTAAACTGAATTCATCAGTATTTTCTAAGAATTTACAGAGTTTAAGATTTTGTTGGCTGGATTATCGTCTTTAGGTCTTCTTACAAACTTACTTTTTTGAGTTAGTTTACTTTTACATAACTTCTTGAAACAACTGTTATGATTGCGAGCTTCTGCGGCAACCGAATTAAACACACTTTAACCGTTTAGAGTTTACATTTGCACCCCATTTATCATCTCTTTTATTGCAAGCATTCATCGATGTTTCTCTTATTTCCATTGTTAACACCAAACGCATTTGCTCACGATATTTATGAGGTAGTGTATGAATAAAAACTTTTTTGTCACAAATAATACAGTTCTCCATCAAAATAAATGTATTTTCTAAATGCCTTAGGAATCGCTGAGGTGTACTGGTCGATGAGCTACAATTAAAATTTGTAAAAGCCTTAATACTGCTAGACCTAGAATACTTTTTCTACAATCTACGTCCACGGTTACGCTATCCAAACTAGTTAATTTAACATGGTTATTGTCATTGTTTTCAATTTGTTCCAGTTAGGACCTGTTTTTTGTTTAGATTGACTGGGCTACTAACACAGGCCTGCAAATTGACACTTTTTGATTTTTTTTCACCGTATTGGGTGAATCGTATGTATTTTGGTGCGCTGAGTCCAAATATGCCCTCAGTTTTTCTCCAGCACATAGGGATTTTCCGCAAAATGAAAATGAAAGTTATACAAAACTCGCAGTACATATAGGTAAAAATGCATTTTGAAATGAAAAAAAACTATTACTAATGGTTTATTTACATTTTTAAATACAATTTGATAAAAATAATATGTAAGTGTATACAATAAGGATTTATAATTCTTTATAATATATATATACATCTTTTTCCCTCAAAACTCCGTTTTGAGCTTTTCCGTTTGTGTGGGATGTCTGGAAGTTCTCTATGGAGCATCACAGGTCTGCAAATTGACATTTTTTTTTTTAAATGGTAATGGGTGAATTACATATATTTTGGTACGCTGAATTCGATTATGCCATCCATTTCGACCCATCACGTAAGGATTTTCCGCAAAGTGGAAATTAAAATATAGCCAAAACCCGCCTTACACTCCTTCTGTAGGGAATGTTCAAAAGAAAAGAAAAAACATAAAATATGCAAATTTAATTAATTTTAAGTCATAAAATATTTTATTTACATTATATACAATTATAAATCTATACAGGGTGTTAAATGACGTACTTGACTTACTTTAACCAGTGATTCCTGACATTATTTGGAGTAAAAAATGTAAATAAAATTTTGGTCTCCGGTGACATTTTTGATATTTTTTTTTTTTCTACAAAATCATAAAAAAAGGTAGTTGTTGAACAGTTGGAGGCGGGGTAAGGGGTTCGTTGGACACCCGGCTGGGTGACCAGTGACGACATGCGAAAGAATTTTTTTTTTGTTTGATTTTGAAGAAAAAATTTTTGAAAAAAAAAGTCGTCAAAAAAGTCACCGGAGACCAAAATTTCATTTACATTTTTTACTCCAAATGATGTCAGGAATCACTGGTTAAAGTAAGTCAAGTACGTCCCTTAACACCCTGTATAAAATCTGCTTTTTTTAGTTTCGAAGCTTCGTTTTGTGCTTTTTCTTTTGTGGGACGTTATATTAAAATTGTTGAGGTCCACTGGAGTCGCCTACTTTAAAGTCCTCACTAGAAGTTTCTTCTGATGATGGCAAATCGTCTAGGCTTTGGGGGTGCTTGTGGTGTAGGAATGCCAGGTCCGTGAGGGACTGGGCGGAGTGCCGAATCCATGTTTGGGTAACAAATTTGTTTTATTTTTTTTATTTTTGGTACTATACCCTTGCACATTGCACGAACAAAAGTAGGCATCGCTGTGGTTTCGAGGCTCTCTCCAGAGATCATGGAAACACCAAAACGAAAAGATTAACTTTACTTTTTGACCACATTCTAAGTCCTTCAACACACCCTGAACAAACTCCATGCGGGGCCCGAGATTTGTCCTGGTCCCCCTATCTTTACACCAAATACGCAAAATACACTTTTTTAACAAAATCAGTAATATTTCATTGTTGTTTTTTCACTACAAATTCACCACAAATATAGCAAAAACTCTCAGAAGAATTTACACAACCCCTTGAAGTAATTTTTGAAACGCACCTTAGGAAAGTTGGAACAGAAATAATAAATAAAAGGGCATGGAAGGTGGTGTGCAACTTGGGAATTTCGGCATTCTCTCATCATACTTACTATGGAAAATCCCGATATATGTGATTCAACGCTGGCTAATTTTATCGTCATGAGTTACTAAATGTTTTGTTTCAGTCTATAAAACATAACATTATCTTATAATAAGTTGGAATTAATAAAAAAATATATATTTCGGCAATAAACTCCGTTTTGCGCCTTGATAGGCAATCCCACAGCATTTTGAGTTTTCCGGAAAAACCTTACGTGTAGGAATTTTTTTGATAATTTTCCCGAATTCAGCAACCAAAAATACATGGTAATTACCTCTTATTTCAAAGGAAAAAAAACAGTCGCAGGCCTGTGTAATTTATGAACTCGAAAAAAATTTTTTTTTTCCTAATACGGTAATCAGTATTTTTATCAACTTTTTAGAAGAACTTAGGAATATTAATTGCGATGTAACTACCAACGCATATTTTACATACATAATATAAAATATACAAAAAAGTTGTACCAACCTACGCCAAATGATAGGACCTACTTATAGACTGGGAGTCGATTAGAAAATGAGAAAAAAGCAGGTCTGCCAACCGGCAGCCTGGCGCGTTCGCAAGCAGCCGGCGTCAAAGTGGGGTAAAAAATTGTAAATTTTACGTCATCGAGTACACGAATGAAACCAACGAAGAACTATAGTCCAGATCATTCCATTTCCTAGAATTAATTACTTATAAGAATTATTTTTTGGGCACACTTTCTAAGTAAATTCCAAAGTGGTGAAGAATTCACTTAGTTCAACCCACTTGTGTTTTTATTTTTTATTTCTACAGTTACTTTGGTACCTAGGTACAAGAAACTACATGCATAGGGGGCGTTCAAGTATTACGTAACGGACCCCCCCCCCCCCCTCCCCCTCATGTAACGCGCCGTAATGTTCTCCTGAACCCCCCCCCCCCCTCCCCTAAACGTTACGTAACACCCAAATGTCAATGTTTACCTGAAAATCACAATTAAGTTGCGCAACGTACTGAAATGTCGCTTAAATACCCTTTTTCTTAATAAATAAAACAAGAGATTTCTAACTCCGATACATGCGTATATTGTTTATTTAATTTATTCGTATTGTTATTTATAAAAAAAATTGGAAATAATTCTTATTTTTATCGGCCTTGTATTCCTTCCGGATCTCCACAATTTAACGCTGTCTTTCCTATAATATACCTACATGGTTTTACAACACATGCTCTTTTTTTACATTGGCTCCACTGAGGAGGCCCTGAGGAAAGTAATTTTCCTTCCCTTCACTTTGATTCACAAGCTGACTCATAGTGAAGTAAAATCTTTTTCATGTTCCGAATGCAGTTATACAAGTTCTCAAGTGAAGATTTAAAAATCCACAGTACGATTCACAGAAGAGAAAAACCTTTTTCGTGTCCTGACTGCAACTATTCGTGTCCTCAAAATGGATATCTAAGAAATCACTTGCTGACTCATAGTGGAGAAAAACCTTTTTCATGATCCGACTGCAACTATTCATGTACTACGAAGAGAAATCTAAAAATTACATGTTTACCCAGGGTGAAGAAAAATCCATTTCATATTCTTCTCGAAAAAAAAAAACTAAAACGGCATTTGTATTCACAGTGATGAAAAACCCTTTTATTTTCCCGACTGCGACTATTCATGAGCTTCACAACGGTATCCAAAAATTCACGCGTTTATCAACACTGGATAAAATCCTTTTTCATGTCCCAGCGGCAATTATTCATGTTGTACAAAGGAACTTCTTAGAAATCATTTGCTGACTCACAGTGATATAAAACCTCTTACATGTTTCTACTGCGACTATTCATGTTCTACAAAGAGGCACCAAAAAATCACATGTTTACCCACAGCAGACAAAACCATTTTCTTGTTCCGAATGCAGTTATTCAAGTTCTCGAAAGGGAGATTTAAAAATCCACAGAGCGATTCACAGAAGAGAAAAACCTTTTTCATGTTCTGTGTGTAATTATGCATGTACTACGAAAAATATCTATATGTTAAATTGTTATATTTTAGCAGTAAACTAACCTGTGTGTAATAACTAAAAACTCTCGTGTAACATCATTCATGTGTTTCATAAATTTTTCATGATTTTTATTTTTTTCTTTTGCTGTTTTCCAAATTTCGTTGGCATTATTTGGTTGCGGTGTGCTGGCAAGTCAGCATGAGAACCTTTATAGGCCAATAACAGCTGATGATGTAAATCTCCCGCTTTTGAGGACATTATAGTACCTACAAACTCACTTTAACAACACTGACTACAGCAATTTGTGTTTACGCGTAATTCGTGTTTAAAACACTAACGAATACTGAGAACGAAAATAAAATAAAAATGACGCACAATACAGTCGAGGAATTCCCCGTACAACATAAACGAAAAGGGTTACCAAATTGGAAGATTTCCATTCCCTAGTTTTTTTTTTATTTAAATAAAGAAAAACATGTTACGTAACGCGTTGGTCGAACCCCCCCCCCCCCCCCCCCCCTCCTCCCCCCTGGTAACGCACCGTAACGTTTCACAGGACCCCCCCCCCAAGTGCGTTATGTACATAATACTTGAACGGCCCCATACCAATGCAAGCAATGTCATTATGATGGTGATAATTAAAAGAATTCATAATCTGCTCTATAGTATATAATCTGCATAGATTAATTATTTTGTGAAAAAAACACATTTTGCGAGTTATGCTTTAAAATATTAGGACTAATTAATTGTTTGTGCCATTATTTTAAGAAAGGCATACAAATACGATATTGAATTGAATCAACGATAAAATATTTACTTCAATTATTTTAGGAAAAAACACTTTGAATTAAAAAAATCGTGTGTGCTTAAGACCACACGACGGAAATAAAACTTCACTAACTTATATCTCCCTCTCAACTTCCGTTCGATCACACATTTCACATCACACCGTTCCCGATCACACATTTCATAAAACGCTCTCGTCACGTATTCACCAGCTTACTCCCCAAGTCAAGCGTGCGTAAAGGCCCGACCGTTCGCCTTGCCCGATCACACTTTTCGTAACGCTCTCGTCACGCATTCACCAGCTCACTCCCTAAGTCAAGCGTGCGTAAAGAAGTTTTACTTAAAAAACGAGTGTGCTTTAGACCACACAATTGAAATAAAACTTCTGCTCCATCTATATGATAGGAAGAGAGAAAGAAAATGTGCGCTCACACTGCTCTCTCTTGCTCCTACAGTGTGATACAGACAATAGGCCTGCACTGTGTAACGTAACTAGCTATGAGAGAAAGAAAGAAGGAAAATGTGTGCTTGCACCTCTCTCTCTTGCCACTACAGTAATATACGTAGCGTTCGCCTCGATTTTCGTAACATTCGCCAGCTTACTCCCCAAGGCAAGCGTGCGTAAAGAAGTTTTACTTTAAAAAAATGATAAAATGCCTGACCCTACAAACTCTACAAAAAGAAATATATAATTGAACTCAGAAAGAGATATATATTTTTTTTAAATTTTGTCATCTCGTAATTTTACGTGACGTTTAGAACACAAGACTGGTTTTATATTAAGAATGAATCTGTGTACGAGTCCACCAGTCTACCATCTTAAATTAAAAATATACTTCTTTTTTTAAATTGCACAAGGAACACGAGGACAATTTTAAAAAGTTTTATTGAATTCGCATGTTTACAGTTTTCGGCAAAGGTTTGCGTATCTGTGAAATCGCCATTTGACATAATTTATGTATCTATTTTTTAACTAATTTAAAGAAACATCTGACATTCCGTGAAAGAAACCATTGTTACGTTTTAAATTGCTTTTTTGCGTTTTTCAGTACAACGCAGCAGAAGTGCTCGCGGGCCGCACCGAAAAGCCTCGCGGGCCGCGGGCGCAGTTTCCCCACCCCACTTCTGTTAATATGACTCTTGTCATTGCCCGAATTTTGTTTCATATATTCTCCTAGGCTCCTTTCTTCGCCCATTCTCTCCACGTGCCCAAACAATCTAAGCGACCCTTTCTCAATCTTACTCGTTCCAACAGCTCACGCCAACACCAGGAACACCAGGCTTGCTTGCATTATTTTAAAATCTTCTCATTTCTTACAGGATCATTAATTGTTTTACCCAAAGATATTGGAATACATGTTTTACCAGACATACACCTCAAGAGTCTCCTATCGACAACATTCAGTCTACTTTCATCCTTTATCTGCCTCATGCCTCACTTCCATATATCCAGATAGGTACCAGTGGACCGTTAGCATCGCTTCTTTGGACATTTTTTATAAGCGCCAACCGCGTTTTTTTTTTCCTTTATTTTTTCTTATTATATCTTGATACATTTCAAAAGTATTTTTTTACATTTTTTTTCTATATATATATATATATATATATAGAAAAAAAATGTAAAAAAATACTAAAAATACTATATATATATATATATAAATATATAAGGCCGCTGCCTGTGCGTGGGTAATATAAACTAAAGTGCTAAATTACACCAATATCTACATATGTTGAACTAATGTCTACGAACTTCAGAGTGTTAACTAATATCTACAGAGCAAAGGTCAGACGAATATCTATGACGGTCCCAGTGTTGACTAATATCTACAGAGCGTAGGTTGAACTAATATCTACAGAGCGTAGGTTGGACTATTCAGCTAAATGTGTCCAATAGTCCGATATTAGTGATTTTTACATACATACTTACATAAATTAAGTTTTTTAAACTGCATACGCAATATTACGTTATTCCAATATGCTATACATAATTGCAAATCCAACCTCTGCCAGTGCTGTAGATATTCGTCGACATTTTGGTTCTCATAGATATTAGTCGGCAGTTTGAGCTGTAGATATTCGTCAACACTTTGGTTCTCATAGATATTAGTCAACAGTTTGAGCTGTAGATATTCGTCAACATTTTGGATCTCATAGATATTATTAGTTCGATTTTTTCAGTTTTTGGAATTCCTGTAGATATTAGTAGACGCCTCCTAAATAAAGTTAGTCTTGAAGTTACAGTAGAATTGTATTAAAAAGTGAAGCATGAAGGTTTACATATAGTTTATAACAAAAGTGTTTCAACATCTGCATCATTTAGCCATAATTTTAATTCTTTTATGTAAAGTGATATTTTATCTGTCATTTGAATGTGTGGTAGAAGATTAAATGTACGAGGACCAATAACACTGCTTTGTGTTTGCCTTAATTTGGTTTTGATTTTGGGAACGTGAAACACATTATTAGTCATTTTGCTAATTCTATTTTCGTTTTTTACGAAACAATTTTTGTTTTTAAATACATATTTCATCGTTTGCAATATATATAATTTACGGATATTGAATATTTTTGTCTCTTTGAATAATAACTCGGTCGGGAATGTTTTATTTCTATTATATACACAATTTTAGCGTTCGGTCCTCTGGTCTCCACCACGGTTCAACAAAATAAATAAATTCAAAGTGCCTGCTTTGTAATATTCACCTGTCAATATTTTACTATGAGTGGAATCTTCGAAGAAAGAAATTCACAAACCGTCCGTTTGTTTGCCAATTTACGCAATATATAAGATGAGTGCCAACTATTTGAGCTATTTGATAAATTATGCAAGATTAGTAAAACAGAGACTCTTTATTTTACGATATTAAATTATTTAAAATAGAAATTAATACAAGTTAGTATGATTATGCAGGAAACATCTGAAAATTTCCGTTATTTTTCTCAGGAACCAATAAGGGCTTTGGTAATAAAGATAAAAGTAATGTGTCAAAAAGATTTTCATTTTAAGCTCCTACATATGGAAATAAATCGTTTACAAGTGGTTTCACTTCATAATCCATTCTGAAAGTGAAACAGTTGACACGCGTAATAAAAATTACACATCAGAAATTGTTCATAAATAAAGCCTTTTAAATAAAAATAAAAACTTTAAATTAAGTTGATAACAAATAAACAAAGTACAGATTTTCTAAACTTTCGCATGGACCACAAACTCATTGCTGCATACCTACCTGTTCAATTTTCTTTTGAAAAACTAGGTCGCCTTCGCTAAAACACAAAAACTCCCTTTTGCGATTTTTTAAACGAAATTGATTCATTGGATTAGATAGATTAGGATTAGAGGGAAGGGTTACTTTCGTTATGAAACTCGATTAAGGTTGACATGTAGACGGCGAACTTGGTGATGGAGGCTGTTTGATGAAAGTTAGGAGTGAATCAGCCCTTGAAGAGATCCATGTGGAGGGAGAAAACACAGAGAACCAAGACCTGCAAATCATTTCAAGAAACACAAGAAATGCGTTTGCAAGTAGTTCCTACTATTTTGAACTACCAATTAATTAGCTTTAAAATACTACATATATATTTCCACGTACAACAGTTGGGTAACCATTTATTTAAGTCCCCTAAGTAGCCCAGTCAAGATGAACATCCGTGCTTGCAAAAGGTCCGGTCATTCTGATTTTTTTATATGTTGTTAGGACCTAAAACACTTATAAAAAAAAATTTGCAACTTCGAAAGTGCTGTGCGAGCGGCGGTGGACCCAAAAAACCAAGAAATTTTCGGATTTTTTTCAGTTTTTTTTTCAATATCTCAGTGAAGGAAGAGTCTGACCAGTATAGTTAGTATACATACTTTTAAAGTAGTCTAAATTTGCTACAATTTGAGATCAAAGCAAGCTATATGCAGCCATTGGTTTCCAAGATACAGTTCTTCGAAAATAGGTGATTTTTTCCAAAAACTGAAATTTTTTCGAAATGGTCACTTATTTTACAACACCTATCCCACGTCAAATATTACATGAAATAAAATTGTGGTAAATTTAATTAGCTTTCATTTAAAACTAGATTGATATCTGTAGACCTAACGGTTCTCTCAAGAACGCCAGATAACCGAAACAGTCATAGGTGGGTTTTGGGGGGAAATGCAAATAAACTGTTCTCTGCGAAGTAATTCCATTAGTCATCGTGGGTTTATCTTAGGGTAATAATATAATTACGACCATTTCAAATTTCAAGTACCCATGAGTCATCATGGGTTTATTTTATGGCATAATTATCGACCAGTATAACGACCTTAAGTTAAATTTAAACTATACAATAATTGAGAAACTTACTTAACTCAAATTTAAAAGAAACATTAATATTTTAGCAAAATGTTTTCATTGTACCCCCCCCCCCCTTTGACCTCCTTACCCGCACCCGGCCCTTTCAGGGCAGCTCTCAGTGTGTTGCGAAATGTCTATCCGTCCGGGCGTGTGTTTCGTGTGTCGTGAGGACCTCGACACAGGTCCTGTTGTGATTATCAAAGAACGAGGAATTCGAGCACTAATTGAAGTGCGTCAAAAACGTGACCTCACAGAAAATAAAAATTTCCTCCAAAATTGCAACCAAGTCAGCGTTCATAATGCATGCAGGAAGAGATATACAGCTGTGCGTAACGTTGAAGCCTCAGTTCGTCGAGGAGGAGACTTTGCTTCCCAACCGAAGACTTAATCGACTAGATTATCAAGTAGGATAAGTTGAAAGGGATTTTCTTTTTGTGTGGTGATGCTATCACTGAAGAATTTCTCCAGCAGCAAAGCAAACTACCATTGGCAAGAAGGAATATGGTCCATACAGTTGAGAAGTTGGGCATAAGGCAAACTGTTTTAGATGCAGCTAAACGCCAAGGTGACGATTGGGGAAGGGCCATTGAGGAGCGCCTCTTCGCCACTGACGACCTGGTTGCTGCAGACGGGACGTACCACAGAGTGTGCTACAGGAGCCTGTTTCAATTACCATCTGCTACTGGGAATAAGAGAGGTTATCGTCCAGCTAGTAATACTGAAGAAGCAATGGAGTGTGTGTACGATTACCTTATGGAAAACAGTGATGAATGTCAGTTTTCTTTATCACACCTTCTGCAGCAAATAAAGGGTGATTGTATCCCTGATGTCAGAACAGCGAAAACCCAACTCGAAAAAAGTTTTGGCGATGACATAGTCATAGTGGCGACGGGCTCCGACAAAGGGACACTCGTCTGCTTCAAAAATACCGGCCATAAAATGTTGTATGCTACATGCTCGTTCTTCTCAATGGTTTAGGTGCTGAAGAGACAAACGTCTATCCTCAGAAGAGCACCAAGGGTGAAGCTGGTTGCTGTCACTACTCTACGACCTCCTACAATCACCAGGGCTCCCGGCGATTGCCAGGAACGGTACTATTCACCCACGCGTTTACCGGGTGTGATACCACGTCAGCACCATTTGGCCAAGGAAAGACCAAAATCACCACACTTCTGAGGAAGAGTGAACCACTTTCTGAGCAAGTGGAGATCTTCCTTCGGCCAGACTCCACCCCACAAGCCATAAGTGAAGCAGGCATCAGGTGCTTTGTGGCTCTATATGGGGGTGACATCGCGAGGGATACTTTGGATTTCCTGAGGTATAAGTCGTTTGTCACTTCAACAAGCATAAACCTCGGCCGTTTGCCACCGACGGAAGATGCCGCAGGCCACCATGCAGCAAGGTGCTACCTCCAAGTACAGAAGTGGCGAGGAATCAACTAGAATTCCACTGAATGGGGGTGGAAGCTATCTTCTCAAGGACTCACCCCCATCCCCACCACGATGGATCCCGCACCTCCTGCCCTTCTGCGAAAAATTTCATGTAAATGCAAGAAAGGATGCTCTGGGAGCTGCTTGTGCAGAAAGGCTGGGCTCCACTGCTCAGTCCTCTGTCAGTCATGCGGTGGAAAATTGTGCGATGACCCGACTACAGACTGGGTGCCTCTCCCAGCGTCCATCACAGATATCGAGACACCTTCTTCGTGCGAGCCTAAGCCCGGGCCATCTAAGATAAAAAGAAAGACATGATTTGGCAACCAAGACACAATACCTACATGATTTATATTACTTTTATTTTTTGTGTACATATAACTTGTCCTTACAGTAGGTACCATGATGTTTGTACAAGCATTTTAGTATGTAGGTATATAAAATAATGTTTGAAGATGACGTAATTCCCGATAGATGTATTATCTTTTCTTTTTTTCATCAAAAATGTGTTAACAATAACAAAAAAAAAATTGTAACTGTTTGATTAATAAAACCATAAAAAGACGTGAGAACAGTTTATTTGCATTTCCCCCAAAAACCCGACTATGACCGTTTTTGGTTATCTGGCGTTCTTGAGAGAACCGTTAAGTCTACAGATATAAATCTAGTTTTAAATGAAAGCTAATTAAATTTACTACAATTTTATTTCATATAATATTTGACGTGGGATACGTGTTTTAGAAAATATTTTATAAAATAAGTGAGCATTTCGAAAAAATTTCACTTTTTGGAAAAAATGGCCTATTTTCGAAGAATTGTATCTTGAAAACCAATAGCTATATATAGCTTGCTTTGGTCTCAAATTGTTGAAAATTTAGTCAACTTTAAAAGTATGTGCACTAACTATACCGGTCAGACCCTTCCTTCACTGAGATATTGAGCAAAAACTGAAAAAAATCCAAAAAGTTCTTGGTTTTTTGGGTCCACCGTCGCTCGCACAGCACTTTCGAAGTTGCAAATTCTTTTTTATTACTGGTTTAGGTGCTAACAATATATAAAAAAATCAAAATGACCGGACCTTTTGCAAGCACAACCCCCTTTTCATGTTTAACTTGACTACTAAAGATGTTTGACCAATATATTGTAGTCTTTTACAAACTTTCAATTTTTGGTCATTCTATAAAAATCTTTTGCATTCCGTTTAACCGATCGGTATTCAGGCTATTTTTATAATCAGAACACATTTAAAAATTGCAAGACAGTAAACAGCACAAGAAATAAACATTTCAATAAATTAACTCTCATGCCAAGAAATGCAAACTTCTTCGAAATTCCTAATGGAATTTCACAGTATTTTAAATTAGTTATATATTTCTTATTTTTAACTTTTCCTAAAAACCGTTTTCTTCTTCAAAACAAGATAAATCTACATAACACATCTCATAAACTAGGCGTATTGTACAGGGCATACAGATACTTTAATAGTACACAATTGCTAACCCTGTACAAATCGCAAGAGTGTCCCACGGTTGAATTTGGCAGCCACCTCTGGTCTAGAGCTCAAAAAACCTGAAAAATCCTGTTTGCAGAAACAGGCAGTCCGTTTGATAGATTCTCCCATCTTAAGAAACGGATTGCAATCTTTAGAGCACAGGCGTCGGGTGGGAATGCTATTCCACCCGTATTTTAATGGAAAATCCTCCGAGGAACTAGCGTCATTGATCCATTCGGCACCGGTGCATAGTCGGGAAATACGCCAAACCTGCGCCCAATATGTATACAAGGTTGACTGGTTCTTGATTTCAACAGCTCGGCTGTGAAACGATTTTCCGTCCTTTGTGTTTCCTCCTTCCTTCAACATGAGTATCTTCAAGATCAATATTCATTCCTTCCTCTCCTCAAAAAGACTCTCCATACAGCATCTCCGATAAAAAAATAAAGTTTAAAAAAAAGGCAATTTTGGAATTTTATGACGTTTGCGGCTAGAAATATCCATCCGAGGTTTGAGGGACAAGTTTTGAGAATCCTGTGTTTTGCAATTGCAGGGGTACCAATCCGTAAACCGAAATATTATAACCAGTGGCCTTCAACGGCAACGACCAACGGTGCATCTTCCATATCCCTTCATCACAGCGACCATCAAAGCTTCGATGACGGCAGAGGTTCCAGTGGGTAATTCAAATTAAATCTCCCGTTTAATACAAGACACTTATAAAATTTTCAAGAATCGTTTATTTCCTATCGCGGAATAGTAATTTTTTTTCACATTTTGCAAATTCACAAAATTCACGCAAATTCACGCAAATTTGTGGCACCATTTTATCCATAAAATAATTAAAAACATTTTGTTTTTATCACAATAATCTTTATTTAAAAGTCAACGTGTTTCAAGAACGATGTTCTCTTCATCAGGACATTTAATGTACTAAAACTAAATGATCAAACATAGAAAGACAGGCGTGGGTAGAAATGGAAGTAGTGGGGAAGGAGAGAGGTGGAAGGGGGAGTTGCTTAGAAGATCAACAAGGGGTAGGGGGGGGAGGTAGAAAGGGGGGTGCTTAGAAGAACATAGACAAAAAATTACAATGGAAATATGTTTAAGATAGGGTTATTCACAAAATTAATTTGATTGTTAATAATATTTAAATTTCTATTGACATTTTTCCTACTTTTTCTAAAAGATTTAAGTGAAACCACTAACGTTAGTGTGTAAAATTTTAAAACCAGTATTTATATCAAATGAGTAATAATTATTTTTTTTATCTTCCAGATCAATTAACATTTATTTGATCTGGAAGTTACCTACCTTAAATAATGGAAACAAAAAATATACAAACATGAATTATTTTTTTATTAGAGTATTATGCCGTGAAAATACACGTTTTTGGAAGTAGCTCAACTTTTGAAGGGTGAGTTCTGTGGTCATGAATTTTTCACTACTTTTTCATGTCATAAATGCTTCACTTTACACCATTTGCGACTACAATGCTCAAATGAATTTATAAATCCGTAAAATTAAAAAAAATTCCCTATCGTAATATAATTATACACAATTTCATCAAGGGGCGTAGCAACGAACCCGAAGACCCTGAGGATATATTGTAAACCGCGATCACACCTCTCATCTATCATCATCATAAAACAGGCATACGTCCAAAAATTTACACACGGATGTTTAAAAAGGCAGTAATAACAAAAATAATAATGAAAATATTAACAAAAATAAATTAACTGAAAATTCAAAAGGAATGACAAACAAGGATGAGTAAAAGGTAGAGTATAAATAGTTAGTTGATAAGATACTAATTTGGTAGATAAGTATTGCCTGTCTTTAAATAAAGGGCTTCATAACAATATCAATATCACTTCTTCACAAATGTGAGAAAGTAAAATATTACAATAAAGTCAATATCTGTGATTTTTATATATTTGTACACACAGATAAGAGATTGTTTCTCTTATCTGTGTTCGTACATAGTTCGAAGTTTTTGAATGGTGATCATAGAAGACAAGAATTAAAAATGGATTGATGAAGCTACACTTACTTTATCAAACATCACAATCAACGTCATCTAGTTCAGATTGTTATGATGCAATTGCTTGTGATGCAGTGCAAATCCTTATTATTTTAAATATAATAATTAATAATTTTATCATTTGTACTGCATCCTGTCATTTCTACCCGTCGAAATAATCATTAGGTAGGAACTAGCTTATTATTTATTAGAGTGCCAGCTCTGGGTTTGTCTACGCCGTACAGCCACACCTGGATCAGTTTTTGTGGGTAGGTAATAAACGGAGAGGTGGGCCCGTTTCCTACACAGGCGACAGTCACGGTGTTTGTGTAGAGTTGAATTTGTTCGGGATAAAAATTCCTTTTTAATCGGAAATGCCGGGCGTTTTAACTTTACGCGTACGTCTATGAGTGATCGGTATAATTTGGAAACTCATTGGTGTGAAAAGTTGATTCTATTAAAAAGGGAAACCTGTCGGGCGGCCATGCGATGAACCGTAAAGTCCGAGCGTATAATCCGTATAATCCATCGACCTATCCTATTTAGGAAAGAGTTCCTAATTCATTGATTATCTGTGCCCTGTCCGTGAGGTAATCCACAGTTCTGTATTGTATTGTCCGTGAGGTAATCCACAGTTCTTTGTGTCGCGGAAGTAATTTCCGCCAACCTGACACTCGTCTGGCCCGAGGCCACCACATGCCATACCCACATCATTGGAAGCACCTCCCGGCGAGGTTCCTGGTTAATTTGGACGCGGCAAAAGGCCGCTTGATGACATCCACTAGACGGCGGAACTGATTCAATGTCCTGGCTTCGGCGGTAGCTTCTCGGCACCCTGCAGGTGGAAATGCTGCCTGCAGCTTGTGATGTATCTCTTTTCTACTCTCTTATATTTGTCTGTATTTTATTTACTCCTGGGCACTTGGCACCAGTCGAAATATTCTTCTTTTCTCTTGGCTCTGATCGATATTTAAATTCTTAAGGCTTTGCATATGTGTGGTGGGGATGGAAAATTCCTCCCCTACGTCACACAAGCCCTTATAAATTTGGACCCTTATTTCATCTGATAACTACAGAAAGCTACTTAAAGCTCCCTTGTACTACATACCTCTAGCGATATATGTACTTAACTAATAAATACGTTATTTACGACTTTGAACGTAGATATTTTCGTATTTAGGTTGTAATTAAACTCCATCAAACGTTGTGTAATTTTTTGATTTATGATATAGGACTTTAATTACTTTAAATTTTGTGGTAACCCTCTTGATTCTAAACAGAGTGTTGAATTTCAAAACTGTATTGGTCTCTCTCTTGCAAATTTAACCTTAAGTATTTCTCTAAATGAACTAACTTCCCTTTGACGTTTATTATGATTCCCTACATCCTAATGAATTCATGAATAAACAATACTAATCGAAACTACACATGACTAATTGAACAGATAATTAAATATAACTCAAATGGTTAAATGTTAGTAAATTTGATTATGATTGTATCTCGTATCCGCTGGGCGCCCCTCCGTTTAGATTCAGCTGCTATAAGGTACATATAAAGATGGATTTAGTAGGTTAATGTAATTTGTTAATTGCATATTTGACGAACTCAGAATAACCCTTTTTCTGGCAAAATTTGGCTCCTGCCTCCATCAAGTAAGCAGGGTGATCAGAAGTCAACCCAAAATTCGCACAGTCTTTTGGCACGGTTCAATTGATTGATACCTAAGTTATCGCGTCCCAATTGACCTTCCTTCGCCATCATGCACTGCCTTCAGGTCTTCCCCCAAGCCCAGATACCTCCAAATTCCTACTCCTCCAAAGTTTACTATTTACTTAGGGCGAACCGGTTTCGTCCTATATGCAATCATATACTCACGGGTTTGTGTGGAGTTACGGGTCGTGAATCCTCCCTCCACGTTCAAGAAATGAGACGAGAGTGACCCGACAGGCCTAAAGCACTAATTGTAAGTGAGTTCGTTTCATTCAATGAACAGTACATAAAAAGATATATATGTAAACATACGTTTTGGGAAGGTTTATAACTCGCAATACGAAACTACTTGCAACGCATCCCGAGCTCGGATCTCGCCCATCAAATTCTGCGAAATTTTCAGATTGATACCGAATAGATACATAAGAATAGTGGGTGATATAAATACATATTCGTACATTAAGATCTTATCTGGCGATGTGTTCTGGAGATTCGCCATAACTCCAAGCTTTTGTTTGGTTTTGTTGACGGTTTTGTTTGAGAGATCCGCCATCTCTATGGTTTGATTTTGTTATAGAAGCGACCACTGCCTTCTATTGGTTGAACTGTATTTTTTTTTTTCTTTCCCTCCCCTCCAATGTTCAACTTTTGATAAATTCTTGCTATCCCGTGATTCTCAATTGAATCTTGTAAATCCTCATTACCCCTTATTAAGCTATCCCGTGATTTTTCAACTGTTTCATGTAAGTCTTCAATACACCCTATTGAACTATCCCGTGCTTTATCAACTGTTTCATGTTAAATCTTCAATACACCTTTTTCACTATCCCGTGATTTATCAACTGTTTCATGTAGATCTTCAATACACCCTTTTGAACTGCTATAATAAATCTGTTAATTTTCAATTGCTTAGTTCTGTAGATACCTCTTTACGTTCAAATTAAAAATAGTGTTTAAATTTTTTTTTTCTTTTTGTTCCTAATAATTGCGCAATATAATAATTTTATCCCGTTCCTAGAAGTTAATACCTAAGTACGATATCCACTAATCAAGGTCATTTTTTTTTTTTTTCTTTTTACTGTATTCGAACTAGTGCCCCAGTGACCGATTTATTTTGTAAACAATTTGAGCTTTGTAACCATTCTCGACGGCATCGTGACCTAGATTCAAGCGTATGAGGTATGTTTACTTTAGACATTCCGGAGACGTGTGAGATGACTCTAAAATTTTTCTTTGTTTGATAATGATGTACTTAGCACAATTGTCTAGTCTGATACTCGATTACGTATACATATTTATTCATTTATATATACTTTGTCTCAATAAATAATTTATAATATTGATATGTATATACATAAATTTTATGATTGAAATAATTTCTAATATCATAACTTATTTCAAATGCTCTGGATTTTCTGAAATTATATTAATACATACATAAGATTAAATATAAAATATTGATTTGTAAATTTATCACACATAACTACTTTCAATAGTTATTGATGAATTCAGAGGTAGGAATCGATACCCTCTTCCTCTTTTTATATAAGTGTTTTCTTTTTGATTAAATTTTTTTTCTTGGGAACAAAATTACATATATATATGTTTATATACTTACATATATAAATATATAAAATATACTTATTATACTTATAATATTTTAATATAGTTACATATCACATATTAAGAGAGTAATATCTTGGTCAAATAATTAATCCAAATACCAATGTTTACTGCATTCCGCTTTCTCCTTGGAATCTGTAAAATTTTATAACGGAAAAGACTTACCCCTACCAAGGTTTTTCCGACCGGGAAATACACAGTAAACCTTGCTGTGATTTTCCTAAATAAATTTTTTTTTTTTTTCCTAAATTTAATTAAATCTTTTTGACTTCAATTTTTTTTTTTTCATTTAAACTTATTAATTAAAATGATGCATGAACTCTATCGTTCTAAACTGTATTTTATCTCAAAACTCGTTGGTTAGATAACACTTTAAATGATAGTTACTTCACGATTAATTTAGAGGTGGTAAATTGTTGTTAAATTAAATTTTTATCCCTCCGAAATTTTATGTATTAATAAAATATTATTTTGTTTTATTATTATTATTTAAGATAATTAATTTAAATATTTATTATTTGTTAGAACACTTTCACTTAGATTGAACACACGTATTTAATTATAACTTCGTCACGCTAAATTATCACATCACTTCAGTTATTTATTGCACTAATATTGAACGCGAAATTTCTAAGTTTAAAACCACAATATTAAGTGATTATAAAATCCGAATTTTCCACTAAAACAAATTGTATTTATCACGAGCACTTTTATTTTTCACAAGTAATTAATGCGTTGGCTTTATTTTTATTTTTCACTGACTCTAACTGCAAAGTATTTTTTCCTGTAGATCACTGAATAGAATGTGAAATTTTTCTAAGTATCAAAATAATTATCACTTAGAATTTTTTAACTTTAAGTCACCCACCGTTTCGTCACGTTCCGCGAAGTTACAAACTTTTCGACCACGACCGTAGACTGTCCTCAACTGGCATTTGTCTAGACTTTTATACCCCTCTCAGGTCCAAAAGATCGTATCTGAATCTCCTATAATAAACCAATCTAATTACTATCAACTCGTAATTTCTTGAAACCTCTCCATTATTGTCGAATGCGGTCTCTTAGTACCTTCCGTGTTTGATACTTTCAATTCTGTCTCGTACTGCCATACTTACAAGATCCGGATTTAGTAAGATCCATGTTTAATGGCCCAACTTCCTTTGTCCTGGTGTTCATATAAAATTAGCTTGAATTTAATAATTTTAAAGTTCTATTTTCATCTATTCCGTAACATGTCCGTGCGTACGGCATCTACCATATGTTCCAAATCTGTCCCCAAATTCGCCTATCAGAGATATCTTCATGTCGAAGTCTTTCTCGCAAATTGTTCATTTTTATTTTATTATTTTTCCTCGAGTTTTTCTGTATTCTATATGAACCTTTCCATTTAAAACCGAATTTTCTCTATTTACGTCGTATATTTGAATTTTCCATTTTTTCTCGAATTTTCTTTTATTCACGACACTCTTTCCATGAATTTCCTTATTTATTCTTACGCTATTGTTCATATCTCTATAGATTTTTATATTTCAAGCCGTATTTATTTTATTCACTGTTAATCTAAGATTTCCTTTGTTTTTCTCTGTCGTATCTCCTTTCCCCTCACTTCCCCGTACTTCCCTGATATAACCATATCGTTTTTTGATGTTTGCTGCCTCTTGGAAAATTTCATTTTCTATTTGTTATTAATAAATATATCATTTTTAACATCTTTATAGGAGATACCCCCACTTCGGCCCTTAAATTCCTGTCATTTTTATTGCTTCATAGAGATCGCCTCCCAAATTTTGTCCCGTTCTTACGCAAAATCCCATAAACCATATGCCTTGACAGTTGTATACATTAGTTCCTGTACCCACCTGGCAATAAATCCTTTTTTATTTCAGTGTCGTTAACTTTTACGAGAATTCTTTAATGTAAATATTTCATAAGACCCATGATAATTTTTATTACCTTTTTAACGGCTAATCGTCCTTATCTAAACAATTTTCATGTTCGAATATTCCTTGTTTATCACAACAAAATACATCTGAAATCGACAACCATTGTAATGCCTCATTTTTTTTCTGCAATCGCGTACTATGTTACTCTATAAACTCCATTTTAATTACGTAAAATGACTCCTTTTCCTGAGTTTTTCTATCGCAATGTTTTCAGCATTTTCCACTCCCCTCCGTACTGCACTCTATTTCTTCTCTAACACTTGTTACTGCTCTAGACATCTGAAATATACCCTCGCCTATTCTTTAAAACTCTCATTTTTTTTTGACGTTTCCTCCCTAAATCTTTCATCGTAATATCCTAGCTCCGTCTAGAATTGATAACAATAATTTTCCATTGTTTTTTCAACATTTCCATTTCCTTTAGCACGTTTTCCCTCGAATCGATCATCTCCGGTCGTCACAAACAATCGTATTATAGATGAAATCTCCCTAACACCTTACAACACGTTTTCGTCACTTGCTATGCAATTTTCCACTTAAACTTTTTCCATCGTGTTTACGTGTATCCTTTTTTCCGCACCTGATATGCTTTAATGCGTTCGGGAACTAGGGTTTCTGATCCCTGGAACGTACCGGTTAATCATAACATTTCTTGGGGTCATCGTTCTTTTGTCCCTGAACAGATTATTTCTTCCCATGGAGTTTATTCACCTCTCGGTTTGGTGGGAACGTCAAACTCATTAATCACATTACTAATTGCCAAGTCCAAAGGTCGTTCCTTTGTTCTAAAAATGGGCTCGGCCCTCTTCCCGTTGATAGGCTGAATTGGTTTTTAATCGCTTTTGCTGCAATTCAATTGGCTGTCAATATATCACGGCCTAAAGCATACTGGGGAGTCCCTGTCTTTGATTATTAGTTGATACCATCTGTGATTTTTTTATCAATACTCGTCTCACTTTGTCTAATTATAGATCCCTACCGTAAATATGAATTCACTTTACTCTAATCCGATAGATGTCGTAGACGTGTCCGTTTTATAAGTAATTGATATTTTCTTTTTAAATTAAAGTGGGAAGCTACGATATTTCCTAATTTTCACTGTTGATCAATGCAATTCATCACAAGCTACTGTGACGGTCGTTTTACAATTAGCTATCTATAGTTCTTTTAGAAAAAATGGTCGGTTCCGTGGGGGGTAAGTCCATTGTAATATTATATAACTACCTGTCGAGTGAGGCCTCGTCATATGTTCTGATATTTATAATTATATGTTTTAACTCTCTTAATCTCCGTATTCAATTATGATCCCTGCACACCACCCTTTATAGCCTGACACATATTTTAAGATCCACTCCCTGAGCACTAAAGGGATTCACAGACATTCTTGGCGGGATCATATTCCATCCAGAATTGGCGTTTCCTTTAAGGATAAAGTCTGTGAGGAATACCTGATCAGTATTAAGATATTCTATGTTGATTTTGGTTTTATGGTAAGTATACATTGTTTTGCCGCTTGGCGATAATCCACGTAGCAAGATACTGCTTGTGTATTATATAAAGAATTGTGTAATATATTTTTTATATGGTTTTGTTTTGTTTTTCTTCAAAAAGAAAGACAATAATTCCCGGATTACGAATAATCTGACAATATTTGAATTCCTCCTACGGTGTTATGATAAAAGCTTACCTTGAGGTATTCTGATTCGCATATATTTATTACATCCCAGTTCTAATAAAGGTGTACAGAGATAAAAAATCGTTGAAAAAATGATAAAAAATATATTTAGGCTCTCAGTTCCAAGGAATGACTCAAAAAGTTTAACAACTTCATTGTTAGGATGGCAGCATTTGAACGAAAGTTATGCATGCGTAAAACATGAAATATGTAGTGTTTGTCTGGTCTAATTTTTCATTAGATTAAAAAACAAATTAGATTAGAACTTTTGAAAAATTTCGCTAAGCCTCAGAACACGTTAATAAGGAATTAGGGTTAAAAATATTAAGACCTAAAATTATATGTGTTCAAATTGATCACCAAACGCTGATTCTGAATATTTAAGTTTTATTGTTTATAATTATGAGAAAAATGAATAAATCCTCACTTAAAAACGATTAAAAGTATAAAAGATTCAAACGCCTGTTATTGGTCGGCTGGTTCTGATAGAACTTACACCGCTACCACACCTGTCGGGCAGCCAATTTTTTGCTTGCGTAGACTGGCACACGAGTTACCACTGCGTTGTACAACTGACAAAATCGAGGTATAGTTTTGGCGGGCTTTGAAAAATGTAAACTTCGAAAATTATTTTGATTACCGTTACATTAGAAGGTGAAAATTCTTTTAAATAAATAAAAAAATATATATTATAGAATTCCTTATTAAAGTAACCCTGTACAACGTTATGCCAATAAATACAAAACAATATTATAACAACTAATGTGGGTCATGATTTGTGAAGAACCGAAGAGGCCTTGCTCCTAACAATTTCAGTTCATATTAGAAGACAATGGGGAAGTATAATTTCAAGGTCTTTAGTTTATGTGTGAATGGAGAGCCTTCTACGCAAATAGGTACATTAACACAATAAGTAAATTATTTGTGTTTTAAAAATAAATTTATATGTCTCCATTAAAATTCCAAAATTCAATTTTTTTGCGTTATTAATTTTATGGTATAACTAGCTGGGGTACCCGGCAGTGGCGGCCCCTTCCTTAGTGCATTGGTGCCCTGCACCGCCGAACACCGAAATACGTCAGAAGTGTAAATTAGTACATCCCCTCACGAAGAATTCGTTACAAAATCTTTATGAATTGACTAAACTCCCTCCCATGAGAGAAAGGAATTCGTGCACATTTTGTTATGCCCAGGCGTGACGTCACATGAAGTTATATTTCTACTGGGATCATCTCCAGATGCTGGAGTGCTCGTGCCCGTGAAATGAGCAAGACAGGTATAGACCCTTAACAACATTTGACGTGTGACAGGAGAGAAGACATATGGTGCCTGGGTTCATTAGCGGAGCAAATGTCAAAAAAAATTAAAATAATTTGCGTAATGTGGACCCCAACCTTTGGAATGAAATAGTTATGTTCAACGAATTTAAGACTTATTAACAATGTTGTGTTTTAACGCCATCGGTCGCCGGCGCGGCGCATCAACCTCGGTATTGTTTCGGTATTGACAGCATTTTAACGGTTTTCGCAAGTTTTATTCTGTAAAAAAACTTATTCAAAAATTAGTGCTACTGAAAACATTGTGATTAACGTCGAATTTATAAAATGTAACTTAGTGGAGTGTTTTAGTGAAACGGTTAAACTTTTTAAAATAATTTGTACTATTCCAATGACAACTGTTGAGTGCGAACGGTGTTTTTCTACGTTAAAACGTGTAAAAACATTTCTGAGGAACACTTGGTCCCAAGATCGGCTTAATGCTTTGTCAATGATGAGCATCGAAAAAGGTAAAGGTTTGATATCTTCTATACCAGACTTTAACAATTGTGTCATTGAAGTATTTTTAGAAATGAAAGAGCGTCGAATGGATTTTCACTCCCTTTAAATCATATATCACTCCCTTTAAATCACTTTGTTTTCCCATGTTAATGTTACCTTTTTTTGTGAAATGCACTGCTCGCAAATTTTGTCATGGGCCGCCTCTGGTATCCGGCTTCGCTCAGGGAGTTGATGTGAGATTGAACTGTTGAGGGAGTTGATGTGAGAATGTTCCAGAACATTCCACAACATTCGAGAGTCTTCTGGAATGTTCCACAATGATCTGGGATGTTCCGGAGTGTTCCCAAACGTTCCAGACTATTCTCGAACATTCCAAAATGTTCCGGGATGTTCTGGAATGTTGTGGAATCCTCTCGAATATTCTGGACTGTTCTAGAAATTTCTAGAGGGCGAAACTTACAACCCTTATATGTATCTTCGAAAGCACGCTCCTCATGTAAAAGCGGGAACCTTCTTCATGGACGGGGATAGAGGGCTACACCTTATAACTCCCTTGATCTTACCGGGACTCTTTTCTGAGTTTTAGCGGCACGCACATGTACACTTTCTTTTATAATGTATATGGATTTAAAAAAAAGATTATTTTATAAACCATTTTGCTATTGTTATTCTTACGTATGGACAGCTGATTGGCCTTCTGGGGCCTTTTCAAACTGTTTGATTCAATCGTAAAGTTTTTTGAAAATTCACGAAACCATTAAATTTTTATAAGAGTCCGTTTTTATTTCGTCAGTAAAAAACCTACTTCAATAATCAGTTTTTTTTATTCAGGGCGCATCACGTTCTATTTTTAAATGTTAATCTTATCTCAATCGCGACCGTTCGCGTTCTATGAAAGTGCAGTTTGAATTTAAAATTAAAAATAAAATCTCACGCTTTACTTGACCCACCCATTGGCCCGGCCTGACCGCAGCAACGTTTGTACCTATCTACTGTGTGACACAAAACGGAACACACCGGAGAGAAAGTTGATCCAATGTGTGATGGTTGTATCCACTACAAGGATAAAATCACACCCAGCTACCTTACACTTCATCAAAAGGTTGATACAGAATTTATAGGATGTTTAAAGGAGTGTAGTAAATGCATGTTGCTTTTTATCTGTTGGTATGATTTAGTTTGATATTCCTTGTTGTTCAGGATTGTCTTCTAGTTGGACGGTACAGATACATGGTCATCATCATTTCTTCAGCACTTGAAGTTGGTGTGAGTGAGGGAGGGAGAGAGAGGGAGGGAGCCTATAAGAGATGAACACTATGGGGCGCCGCTATAGTGCCAAGTATCTTTCCTCCCACTAAGGTAAGTCCAACGTATTTTACTTAGCTTTTCATTTCAACAAAATAAATAATATTTTATACACGGCATTATTTATTAATTATTATACGCGACGGTCCAACTTATGAATTAGAAGCTTTTTGGTATGGTAGGATAATTTATTTTTTGTTTTTCGTTTTTTCATCCCTTTCTAGGAAAAGTTGCCAAAGGTCTATTATTTTCTGTTTAGCAGCTTCTGACTTCAAATAATGGATTTTTATTGATTTAACCGTGATTCATGTTTTGCTTTTTGTGGAAAAGTGCTGATTCAAGAAAGCACTTAACGTTATGGGCTTTTAAATGTGATAATTAAACTGGAATTTCCAGTTGTCAATGTCTTCGTATAGTCCTGTTTGTGTTTTCATTGTCGTTTCAAGTTATTCTACTGCCAAGGAAAACTAACGATCTTCTGCAAAGGTTGTGCTGATAAAGTTTACAGATTAAAATAAAACTCCTATGTTATAATATCTGATCTGAAAACATGGAGAATGCTTTAATATTTAAGAATATTTTTTCTCAGTGCATTATGCACTTGAACTTTTAACATTTTTATAACTTACTTTTTTCTCAATTTTTTTTTTCTGACGGTTTATAACAGCAGTAATTTTATTTGTGTGTCATAACTTGATAATGATTGTGTGAACAATAATAAAATAGACAGTCAACATCGTAGTCATATCATCGTAAAAGTGCATTGTGCAACACATTCCTTGTGATGCGGTTAGGTTGGTGCATCAGATGAAAGTGCACGATGCACTTCAGAACTACTTCCAGAGTCCAATAACTTTCAAAGTAATGATTTCTAGATAGTTTATGATGACGAATATTACAAAGGTCATGTTAGAAACAACTAGGCACGTACTTAGAAAGATAAATATTTTTTATTTAATGTACTTTGCTCCAGGTTCAATTTCTGTTTTCGACCTTTAAAAAAATATGAATACTAGAAATTAAACACAGAAAACAGGGTTCTGTGACAATTGATATCCTCACTGTTGTCTCCCGGCAAACTTATATGCAACTTGCAGTCGGTTTATGGAAAATACGGTTTAACTACTTACACAAAATATAACTAAGTGTCACTGAAGGGGTATACAGAGGGGATGAATCGCCAAATAACAAAAATATAAAACATATTTTCATTCAAATGTATCAAGTAAAAAATTACTTGTCTATTTATTATACTAGCATAAAAGTGCAAATAACAACACTGTTATAAAATCTTTTGATGTCCATACCAACTTATATTTTTTTATTTTTTTTTATTTAATATAGATATATGTATAGTACAGTGGTTTTATATAAATTACATATCGGTACACAAATTATTTAAAATTGCAATCTCACCAAAGAAGAAAACTAGTTCTTGTGCTTGATGAGCGAGTTACACTAATTATAACAGAAATAGAATAACATTATGCAATAGGTAAGTATATAATGGGAACAATTGAAACTTCTGGATTATCTATAAGTGTAGGTGTACATACATGGGATACGGTTATATACTAAAATATTATGCACTTAAGTGAAATTCGAAAAATCTAAATAAAATAGAGATGAATATAGATTGATAATACATAGAAAGAAAGAGAAAAACAGGTAATTATTAAGTTAATTATTCCCGATGAAGTGTAGCTTCAGTTTGAGTTTCAGTTTATTGATGTCTTTGGTTTTTTTTATTTCAATCGGAAGGTTGTTGAAAAACTTTATTCCTAAATAGATATAATTGTTTTGCATTAGTTTGTTATTAAATTTTGGTATTTTGAAGTTGTCTTCATATCTTTTTGATTGATGGGTTTCAAATTTTTTGATGATATTATCTTTGTAAATTTGGATAATTGCATTTTTCTTGAAGATATTCTCTACTCGAGGCACCGTGAAATCGGCGAAAAGCGTTTCTGTTGGATAAGTGGAGGGTTTCTTTAGGATTACTTTAATGATTAGCTTCTGGATCACTTTGATCGGAGTTAGAATATATTATTTATTAAACGTATTTTTAAAATCGGTTTTAGGTTTGAAATTGGTAAAAATGCTTAAAATACAATCAGAGTATTTAATTCACACGCGGTAGAAGTAAACTTCAGAAAACTAAAGTAGACAAAAGTGGGAAGGCTACGAAGCACCGCACAAAGGGGAGATCGATTATACTATCTCATTTTCTTGCAGATTAAATCCTTAAGATGCACGTGTTTGTCTCTTTTTAGTGTCGCTATTTTTCGTTTCATCGAGTTTCAAATCACAACAGTGCTGAAGAAATTTCACTTAAAAAAATTCAATAATTATAATTTAGGGGGGCCAACTGTTGGGGGATCAACTGTCGTGTCAACAAAAATAGTAATGCTTTTTACTCTTATGATGTAGAAATCGATAACTGAATAAGATATTAATATGCGATCTCTGATGCAATAGTTTTTTTATCAGAAAACTTTCTTTTTCGAGACGTGTTATTTTTTTTTTTACATTAACTCCACACAGGAGGCCCTGAGGCCCTGTTATGTTATGTTCGGTAAAATACCCAGCGATATAATATAATATTGAATTGTTAGTATTCTTTGACTATGCAGATTATCGTAGCTCAGTTTGTTGTGATTTCAAAGTAGGCTCCATTGTCACACCACGTAATGTGTACTAACTTAATTAGCCTACATCTGTTCTGGCACAATTCGACCATTGGCCCGATTACTGATTATTTGCAATTGAAATTAAACGCTTTGGTGTCAGATTTACGTAAACAAATACTTTCAGGTGTCAATACGCGACTTGAATAATATATATATGCATGTCTAAAACAATTCAACCACATTTTCGAGTAATGTATTCGTCTGTAGATTGCAAGGCCGTTGTAAGCTAAAAGAGTCGCTTTGATGGTTTGACAAGCAGAGAGGATGGATGGATAGAGAGTAGAAAGGCAAGGCACGTCAAAGTTAATCATTTTCTAGAGTTGGAATAACAGAAGAGTTCTATGAGTTTGATGAACGTCATTCATTCACATTCAAGCAAGAAGTACCTTCGTGCAAGAACAGAGTTTTGTCAGAGTTATGGCATAGTTGTGACAGAGTTATGACACAGCTGTGTCAAAGTTGTGACAGAGTTATAATAGATAAATATTTGTTTTATATGACAGAAGAATATTTTTGAAATCACAGTGAAACGATAATTACAGATAGCTGTTTTACAACCTCTTCCTCAGTGAATCATCTTTGGATTTATTTTATTTTACTTAATATAAATACCAACCATCCAATAACGGTGTACAACAAAATGAAAACATAAAACATTACGTTTGTTAAACAACAATAACAAAAAGAAGCAATAAAGTGAAGTCAAGTTAGAACAGAAGTTTTTGAAATTTTGTAAAATTCTTGGTTTGTTTGTTTGGAATCTTGCCACTACAGTTTGTTAAATAGTCAAGATCAAGTTGGTTGTTTGAAAAGGAATATGGAAAGTTTCGATGTTTCTTATTTTGCAGTGATTGATATTGATTTTATTATGGACAAGAAGGAAGATTCCACAATTCCACAGTGGTTATTACAATTTTGAAAAGAGGTTTGTTCGTGTTTGTCGTTTTTGTTCACGACTTCTAATTTGCAATATTCTAATATTTGTTTCTTAAAGTCGGCGGACACGATAGATAAATGTCAAAATTTCGGCCAAGAAACAGCTTTCCCGAAGCTACTTTGTTTACAGACAGCCAATGCTTATGTGTGTTTATGTTCCTTTCCAGAATCATGAAGTTCCTCGTGTGCCTGTTCGTCCTGGTGGCCGTGTGCTCTGCCTACCCCCAGGGGGAGGGAGCTGCCTTCACAAACGAAGCCATCGCGCAGGCGCAGAACACCTTCCTGATCCCCAAGGATGCTGAGATCCAAAACGTAAGACTTTTATATTATTTTATTTTATTTATGTGGGAACCGCACGAAAGTCTCGAGCCAGTGAGACTATGGCATTCCCAAATGGGTATGTTGTGAGACTGAAGGAAGTGGGGAAGGGAAAGAGATGGATAGGAATAAGCCGGAGCAAACAAAGCAAGGACCGTAACCCATGGTGCCCGTCACGGCAAAAACTGGGTGTTTGATGAATATTTGATATAAAAAACGTTTTAAAACCGCAATCGCAGGTTTAAAATACACCACATATTATAACTTTAATCTGAAAATCTAACGGCGACCTCTCGTGAAATTTTGCAAAGCTTTTTCTGAGGGCGAAATTAATTTAGGTTTGCAACGAAAGCCACCATAACTATTGGCCACAATCACACCTCAAAATTTTAATATGGAGACATATCAACTACTGAAATTATTAGTGAGTCATATACATGTGAGTGTGTATTGTCTATGAAATAGTTAATAATCACGGATATAAATTTTAATTCGAATATACATTTTTTAATATGAAAACATGTAATCAATGATATGTAAGAAAAAATATTTCAATAATTTCGGCTCTCAGAATGTTAATAACAAATAATTCAGAAGAGATCTCTTGTTAAGAGTGAAACTAATACATAAGTTATTTATAATCGAGGAGTACAATGCGCGGGAAGTTTTTCAATATATAATGTTTTAAAATATCCTTCAAATTAGCCATATGTTTGCAAATTGGGCTATGAAATATCCTCGAAAGACGGCTTAATATAAGTTTTGATTACAAAAACTGAAATCGTCGCAGTTGTATTACATCGCGAAAGACAACTCACCCTTTAAAGAGAACTTGATAATGGAAGCAACAGAATTTAAAAAAAAAAAACGTTTCGATTTTTAACATCAGATTTACGAAAAACGTCGATTTACATAATGCGTATTTTCCTATTTCTACTGCAAAATACCAAACTTTACTTGAGTTGTATTGTGTTAGGCTCAACAAGCAGAAAACCATTTTATTATTACATAGATATCTACGAAGAAGGTACGTTAAGCCGTCGCGTCGTAAGATTAATTTACTTTTTGTGCATGTGTGCGATTAACCCATCAACCAATTGAATTAACCACATCGATAAATGACAAGACCTTATTTTCGTGACATCATAGAAGAGAGCGTTAATTTTTTGGATAAACAATTCACAGATCGTCGATAGGAAAGAATTGTATAAACCGCAACTAATTACCAATACGGAGGAGAGATTTTATGACACCTTGTGGTGATATTATTTGAAAAATGAAAGGAAAATAGGATCCTGTCGGCACTGTTACTATTCACTGTGTGTAAACAACATCTAGCTACGTTATATTTTGTGTTCACACTAGAATGGTTTACTTTGACAGCATCTCTTCAAAGTCAATTTGGCCAATTAAAATAAATATCTGCTAGCTATCAATCTCGAAAGAAATATTAAAACGTTACCAACTGTATTTCTCGATGGTCGGAAGTGAGCTGCTTGTTGAAATTCCCAGCGTTTTTGATTGCGCAATCATAAATTCGATTGGAAAATGTATTCAGATATGGGATTGCGATTTGAATTATTGCAATCATAATATCATATAAGGATGTGTAGAATGTAACGTGTTGCATTGTTGCCAATGCAGTAACCGCACGCTTGGTGAAAGAGGAACATTAAAGATAATTAGGGCACTATTATGAATGGTATATTGTGGAAGCCTCAGGCAGTATTGTGTTGAGTTATTGAATTGAATAATAACAACACAACTGACAGATAAAGGTGTAAGAATGTCCAGGAGAGAAAGCACATCTGGTTTTATTAGATGTCGTGCAGATCGCGTATGCCGGATGATGCAAATTAAAAATTTCTAACCATTTTCTAAAACATGACTGTATACTTTTTCGTAAAATCTTTCTTTCAAATTGAACCCTCTGGAAGCTTTAACAAAGTTTTAGAAAGTTTTTTTTTCTTTAAATGCCATTTAAAACTAAAATAAGATAGTTTAAGCTGTATGTGCATCTTTGTATTTTTATATCAAAGTGGGTACATTTTTTTACAAAAAATCTTAAATTATATGTACACACGAAATTTCCCCGAAAATGTTTTCCAAAATGTTAAATTATCACTTTTTCTTAAATTTACAGACCATAATGTTTCCATGAAATTTTCCCCAAGCGCCCATATACCTAAGGCGGAAGTTTCCAGTTTTCTCGTGACGAGTCAATCTGAGAAATTTTCTCTTTTCTTCATCTGTGACATACTATTGAAATTTGTGAATGTGATTAAAAAACAAAGCCAACCAGTTATTTAGATTAAATTTGCAAATTTGCATAGTGGAAATATGACCAGAAAGTGGTGACAATATATTTTTATCAATACATAAGAAAAAACCCAACAGGTGTTACAATGATGGAAATATAAACCGTTTTATAAATACGAATTTGTTATTTCGTTTGTTTTGTTGTAATATCACAAATGGCAGTGCATAAATAATTATAAAAACACTGCTTTCGTTTATTTTTCTGTACCTCTGGTTTAAAGAACTCTAAAACTCGGATTTGCTTTGAATTTAAGTGCCAGGAATTGTTTGAGAGAACAAATTTAGAGAAGCAAAAGAGTGCCTGCCTTTAATATTAACAGAACATAATTTTAATTGAAAATAATTTTTCGAGAACTCAGACTATGCCCATCAAATATTATATTGGTAATTGGGCATAAATGAGGTTGGGAAAATTTATACAAATAAACCGACAGTATTTCATGTAAAAATAATCAATGTCAAGTACTGCTTACTTAATCTTCAAGTACTTACGTTTGACTTTGAGGAAATCTTACGATTGCCAATTACATTGGGTTAACGTATTCTCGGAAAACGTAGTAATGAACAAAACGATTTAAGAGAATTTGGGACAAGGTTAAAAAGCATATTTTTTTTTAATTTATCAAGATGCGTTTTGACATTTATGTGAAAGAGAATAAATTGCAAAATAAGACTGAAATGCCACCTGTTTTTATTATGAACTATGACACAACAAAAATGTGTCAGTTGCTACGTGAATGTTGCTTAATTCGTACTTCTTATTTTTTATTAATTTATACTAATTATTTATTTTTCTTTGTTTTAGGTTCAGGAGGGAATCCAGCTTTCTGCCTTTGAATCTATTCCCGGAAACCAGCGCATCGACCTCTTCGCCATCTTGGGAGACCAGGTCCCTAAGGAAGTCATCAACAACCTGCAGTCACAGATTGACCAGGTTGGACGCAACTGAAAACAACAAAAGAAGTGAATCTCAAACTGTACAACACGAAGACGGCGATTTCTCCAACCTGAATTTTTTTTATTAAACCAGACAGCTGATAAACAACAAGCCAACGTTTCTATATTATGTAACGTCATAAAGCAAATTTTGTGAAGAAATAACAACCCATCATCGACAACTTCTGTAAAAATACTTGTAGGTACGTTTTATCCCTCAGTAACAGGATAATAAAAAAAACTGCTAAGGTTGTATTATAGTTTTGATATCAGAAGACATTCTTGAATACCAAAAATTGTTGGCGTTGTGTTGTGCATTTTGAGCGTTTTAGTATAAAAGACGAGTGCCTAATTTTATTTTTGTACACTATTTTATAAGTCTTCTTTTCGAGGTTATGAATGGCTTTCAAATAAAAGTGTCGTAATTATTTCATGAAAAGTGCCAACAAGACACGCGAAGCAAATCGTATTTAAAACCTTACCTTATTCTTTGTAAATAGATTCTTCTACCTTCCTTGTGTTACTTTTTTAACACGAATAAACTTTATACATGGATTATTGTGCATTATTTACACCAGTTGTGTCTAATTTTTTTTAACCTTTCCTCACTAATAATGTTACACGAAGTTCCTGCTCTTGGGATATTACAGAGTGAAACAGCAAGTACACGAAGGTTTATTAACCAGCGATTCCTGAGCATATTTGGAGTAAAAATTGTAATCGTCATTTTGCTGTCTGATGATTTTGTTTTTCAATTAAAAACAATAAAAATATTTTTCCATCACACGTCGCAATTTAGTAGATGTGTAGATGATCAGTGGCGCCGCGTGATTGAAAAATATATTTTTTGTTTTAACAGCAAATAGCAAAATGATATCTACTTTTTGTACTCCAAATATACTCAAAAATCGCTGGTTAAAATCCTACGAATACGTGTTGTTACAACCTATATTCGGTCAATAAAATAAATAAATGTCATATAATATTGGAGTTAACAGAGAAGAAGATTTCCAGAAGACCATATTTTAAAGTATTACATCATAAAACATGATTGTCGAATGTATGTCGAGTATGTAATTATATAAAAATGTAATCATAGTCTTACAACATGACGAACCCCAGTGGCAATTTAGTGAAGATTACATTATTATGGAAGAAAACATAATCACCTGTACATCTCAAAGCCACGAGGATTTAAAGATGTTAATGAGAAGCTCAAAGTCATTAAATAATAGTTGACAAAACAAAAAGTATCATCATTATTCAAGACTTGTCTGTTGGTACGATCTATGACTCTGGTGAAAGTGGTTTCGTTCAGCTTCGTTCGTCGAACCAAGCTTCTTCATTATAATATATACGAACCGGTTGGTTGCTAAACTATCCCTCTATCAAAGATGAATAATCTGTCGGTCGTTTAAACTGGAATGAACTTAGAGATCTGAAGAAAAGAAAACAAAGAGATCTTCTCTTTTGAACTGAAACAAAGATCAAGGAGGAAAGCGAAAGGCGTCATCGTTTTAGTTCATAAACTATACATTATTTTAAACGAAACAAATCTGTGGTAGAAACTTGTCATAGCTCATTTAGACAATAGAGATATTCTTTTTTAAGCCATGGTTGGTGGGAATAGGCGGCAAATAGAATAATTGATGGCAAAGAAGCAAACGTATTGGACACTCTGTGCTGTGGTAATATTTAAGTTCGCATAACAGATTTCGCTTTGTGTGGTCAGTAATTCAGTTCGAGTCTATTCTGTTGTCATTAATTCAAGTGAAATGTTTCAGAAAACGCGATGTTTCACATCTCAAAATAAAGATAAAAAATAACACTAGAGTGTCTGCGAAACTAGAATAATATCCTGCACGAAGAAGTCATCTTCCAACCCCAACTCGTTTACCTGCTGCAGGAATTTGCTAGCTCAGATTTCCTTAACCCATATTTCGCCGCTATCACTCACTTCCCGTGGTTAGATTTTCATGAAATTTGGATATGTAGTATATAAACACTCAATGGGGAATTTCCACGTTTTTTTATTGTTTAAAAAAATTAAGCAAAAAGTTACGATGATTACAGCATTTTTATTTTATTTTTATGTTGACGAATAAATTTTTCTACAGCGAGTCAAAGTTTCCCATTTTTGAATTACCGCTAAAACGATATTTTGGGGTGGGGCTATCGTGTGACGTCATGAGCGTGGACGCTCGCTGACAGTGTTTATTTATGCTGGCCAAGCTGAGCGACACTTGTGACGTCACAATCCGATTTGCCAACCACGGGCCGTTTTGATTTTTTCAGTTTTAAATCGTTTTTAAAATCAATAATATTGAATGAAAACATTTAAAACAAACATTTTTAGTAGGATGATTAAAATCAGATAAACATTTTCAACAGAATCTCTCGTTTATGGAAATACCCCATTAAGAAAATAAAAAATAAAAATAAATTTAAAACTTATACTTACAAAAATATGAGATGTTGCGAAAGTGCAGCGAAATAGGGGGGGAAAAGTAAATGTATGAAACCAAACAACTTTATTTGAAAGTGAATTTATTTCTATTAATTTATAAATCATACTACCAACATTATCTAAAATTAAAGACTGTATGAATAAATAGAAAAATGTACCTTTCAAAAAGACATTAGCATTCACAAATATTAAAATAAACATTATTTTCCAGTACGGTAAATTTCGTTACGTTTATGGTGCAATGCCGCATTACACTATGGAAACATAAAATATTTTTGTGAGTGACATATACGACATCTTTTTCTGTTTTCTTATTTATTTAAAAAATGACTACTCCCCTGTTATACTTGACCTCGATGGTGTTGCAAATCTGCTGGGTCTGCCAATAGAAGAAGAATGCACTTTTGACGACTTCATGAGGGCGGTGGCCACACTTCTTCTAAATTTCAAAAGGCTTTTTTATTTCTGGATGAACCATTTGGTATAATTTCCATGCATTACACAGTGCCACTTCACAGAAGTTGGAGAATATGGCCCACCACTTTTTACCATGAACTTTTATTCTATAGTTCGAAACGAAATTATCTACTAAATCAACTCTTCCCGTAAAACGATCATACTGGGTTGAGTGACATTTATATATCTTTTTTAAATATTTGAATACTTAGTTACGTTTCTATTTGGCTCTACGTTATCAAAATTGGATTTCTACAGCACTTGCCATCTTTCATAACTCTTTCCATCGAACAACCAGTATCTTATCTCATTGTTTTTTTCGAATCTTTAATCATATTCCCCTCATTGCAATATATTCATTTGTTTTGTCGATTTTAATGTACCTACCAATGTTCATTAGTCGATTTTTTTATATCGTACCAGTACGAAAAATAAATACATTATTTGGCACTCCTGAATAACTATGTTTCGATTTCTTCCAACGCATCCCTTGGCACTGACGTTGAATATATTGATGGTTGGGTTTGGGATGGAGTAGTTAAATGTTCACTTATCAGCATCTTGGAGTGGACTTCCAAAGTTCCTTTCCGTTAGTCGATTTTCTCTTATCGTACCAGTACAAAAAACAAATACGTTATTTGGCACTCGCGAATAACTAGGTTTCGATTTCTTCCAATGCATTTACCTTGGCACTGACGACAAAGATGTTGATGGTTTGAATTGGGATGGAGTTGTTGAAGGTTCACTTTCTCTTGGAGTGAACTTTCAAAGTTCCTGCCGTATTCCCGAACGTATGGCTAAATGCAGCGTCTTCATGTAAATCATTGTAATCAAAATCCTCTTCATCTACTGATGACTGGACCCCCCGAAGTCGCCGAACTAGTAAAAATAAAGTTGGTTGTTTGCAGGTGGAAAAATGTAATAAGCAGTAATTGTTGAATGAAACTCTAGTATATATTGAAATATTTGGGGGGTAGGAGATAAGCCGACGCAGCTCAGTGGTTAAAGAGCAGCTGATCGGATATCAGATAAGCATAAAAATCTTGTCTTAAACATTAGTTTATCAATTAAAACACAATAATTAATATTTGACAAGTTAAAGTATTTCACCAAAAAATGTAGACATAATTTGTCTCGACGCCACTTATTGGACGATTTAGCACTAACAATGCCTTTCCCATATAAAAATAAAGTTGGTTGTTTGCAGGTGGAAAATGTAATAAGCAGTAATTGTTTAATGAACCGCTAGTATATGTTGAATTATTTGGCGGGTAGGAGATAAGCCGACGCAGCTCAGTGGTTAAAGAGCAGCTGATCGGATATCAGAAGGACGCGGGTTCGATCTCGTTGGCGGGATGTATCTTTTTTCGGGAGATTTTTTCAATGTAGATGAGTGTTTCAGGCTAATAATTATTGCTTATAATAATTGTTACCCTTTGTGCTATGCATAAAACTCTAGTCTTAAACATTAGTTTATCAATTAAAAAATAATAATTAAAATGACCACATCTGGAATATCTTCTTCGCCGTCTTCATCATCGACAAAATTCGGCAGCCTCTTGTGTGGTAAAAAAGTCCTTTGGATTCATCCTATTCAGAAGAAAAAATATAGTAATAGTGATTGATGCCGGTAATCATGAATAAAATAATGCAAAAGTTTTTACCCCCGTATTTCGTTGACGTTTCGTTAAAGCATCACTTTGGGGCCGGTTTTATAACCATCCGTTCGTCACGCTTGATACCATTTTTAACTAATATTTGGTCTACCACTTGATTTTGCCGTTTTATAAACATTCGCAAGGCTACCGGTCGGTTATGAAGCGGTTAATGCTTTACGGACCGATTTTGGTCAGTTAAATGGATAGCGATCCATTTGCTGACGGTTTTTGACAGTTGTAAGTAGGAAGTTGTTCTCGGCGCTCGGTTATTTATTTATTATTGAATATTTGATAATACCTCCAGCAGGCGAAACAGCTGTCATGCGTAATACTAATTAATAATTACATAGAAGAACTTGTTTATAAATAAACTGTATTTTTAAATTGAATAATAATGTTATTTATAAATTGAATAATAACATTAGAACATATAAAAGAAATAAAAATTAAAATGGGGTTCACAAATTAAACTTAATAACAGTAATTAAGTTATTATTAATACTAGGTTTCTAAGCTCTGTATTTATTGTTTTTGTGTTTAATTCGTAGAACTCCATTTTAATTTTTATAAATTTAATTAAAATTAAATTTGATAATGTTATTATCGAGTTCTGCAAGTTTTTTGGTTAGTGTTTTAGTTACAGCTGTTTCGACTTGTAAGGTCATTTTCAAACTGTGGTGAAGCCACATACGGACGACTTATTTATAAGATTGTAAATGTCAATTTTTGAAAGTGTCTAAGTTGATTTATTGCCGGTTAAACCAATTTGTAGAGACACTAATTGAGAGAGTGCTAATGTGGGATTCGGAGTATTTCCCTTTGGTTTGCCTTGCACTAAGTGTAAGGGTTTTCTTAATTGATTTAGAATGACGTTATTGCTATGACTCATTTAAGTGCATTATATTTTTTAGGTTTGGTAAACATACTAAGTAGTGGGGAATAAATAATTTTTCTTACTTTATTAATTAGCGTTATGTTGGGGTCATTCGTTCGTTTATTGATTTCTAATTGTTCAAGCAAATTTAATCTAAGACCCTTTCGTTCTATATGTAATGGTTTTGGCTGGTTATTTTTAAGTGGAACGTGATTATTCACTAAGAGATGTTCGGCGAATTTTGAAGAGGTGTTTTTATTTTTATAACATCTTATATGTTCTTTGAATCTAGTTGAGAATGCCCTACCTGTTTGTCCGATGTATGTAGCGTTACAGTCGGCGTGGTCACATTTTAATTCATATATGCCACCGTTATTGAGTTTAGGATTTCTACTTTTTGAGTTTTTAAGGCTTGTTCCCATATTATTATTGGTTCTAAAAGCTATATTTAAACCACATTTTTTAATTTCTTTTGCAATTTTTAAAGATATTGGGCCGAGGAATTCGAGACATGCAAATTTTTCTATTTTTTTGTTATGTACCGGATATATTAAATTAATTTTATTTTTGTATTTCTTGTTTTTTATTATTTTTTCAATGTTTTTTGCCTCATAGCCGTTATTAATCGCGATTGTTTTAATAGTTTCCTTTTCTTTTACGTATGCTTTATTATCTAAGGGAATGTTAAGGAGTCGATGTACCATTGAATGGTAAGCTGATAATTTGTGGGACCAAGGATGAGTTGAATTTGCATTTATCGTAGTATCTGTAAACGTTGGTGTTCTAAATATTTCGAAGGTATGTTTATTATTACTTCTACCAATTGTCAGATCTATAAAATTTATTTTACCTTCGATCTCATGTTCAACTGTGAAGCAGATTTTATTATTAATGGTGTTGGCCCAGTTAGTAAAGATATCTAACTGTCGGTTGGTGCCGTTCCAACACATAAAGATATCGTCAACATATCTGACATAATATATTATGTGTTTTGCTAAGGGAGATTTAAGCATTATATCTTCAATATAATCCATAAATATCTCTGCTAGGAGTGGACTTAATGGTGACCCCATGGGGAGACCATCATTTTGTTCATAGTATGTATCATTAAAAAGGAAATAATTTGTTTTTACGCAAATTTTTATGAGCTGGAATAACTCTTTTCTTATTACCGGGTTGATGTTACATTTTTCCAAGATATTTTCAATTATTTTAAGGCATTCTTCAATGGGAATATTGCTAAATAAGGATTTTACGTCTAAAGAAATGAATTGACAGTTATGCGGAAGATCAAAATTTTTTATTTTATTAACAAGTTCTATCGAGTTTTTGACGCTGTACCGTGGTGAAAAATTAGTATATTTTTTGACACGGGTTCAAGTCCCGTTGGCGGCAAGTATCTTTTCTCGGAAGATTTTTCAATGTAAATGAGTGTTTCAGGCTGACAATTATTGCTTGTAATAATTGTTACCCTTTGTGCTATGCATAAAAATCTTGTCTAAACGTTAGTTTATAAATTAAAAAATAATAATTAATATTTAACAAGTTTAAGTATTTCCCCAATAAATGCAGACATAATTTGTCTCGACGCCACCTAGCGAGGGATTTAACACTAACAATGTCTTCCTTGCAAAAATAAAGTTGGTTGTTTTCAGGTGGAAAAAATATAACAAGCAGTAATTGTTGAATGAAATACTAGTATATATTGAATTATTTGGCGGGTATTTGATAAGCCGCCATAGCTCAGTGGTCAGAGCATTCGACCGGCAATCGGAAGGACACGGGTTCAAGTCCCGTTGGCGGCAAGTATCTTTTCTCGGAAGATTTTTCAATGTAAATGAGTGTTTCAGGCTGACAATTATTGCTTGTAATAATTGTTACATTGTTTTTAATTTTGATTTCTTTTATATATTTGAGGGAGCGGACCGTGGCTCGGCAGAGACGGGTTTTGAAATGAAAGGCGTCAGGTCGAAATAGTGAGTCAGTCTTTGTTGTAGCTACGTAGCGAAGGTCGATGCGGTGCGGAGTGATGGTGGTGCAGTGAGTGTTGCTCGGTATTACCGCATGATGATGGTCGGGAAGCTGCGGCGGTGAAGATCACAGATCTTCAGGGAGCCGGCGCGTAGCTCTACACTGGAGCCGGCGAGTAGCTGGTTGCTTGCAAATCACATGATGCTGATCGCGCGGGCGGCCCCGCGAGGGCTTTGTAGCACGTTGCGGCACTGCACTATTGTAATCACTTCTCGGTGTGTGTGAGTCGAATGAAGAATTGAGACTAGACTGTGCTAGCGTTGAGTTGCAGCGCTCATATAGCCGACCTCATAGAGCGCCTGGTAATGTTGCGAATTAATCAAATCGAATTAAAATCAATTAATCGAAGAAATCACTATAATTAGATCTTTAATGTAAAGAACCCGTTAGACAAACTGCTAAAAAGCAGTTTATCGGGACTTTTTGTCTTATATTTGTAAAATGTATAAAAAAAATATAACAAAATAAAAAAAAATAAAAATTCACGCAAAGCGAAGAAAGTGCTCGAACGTTCTGCTGCCGTAGTGACGAACGGCCGTTGACTCGAGGCCTTTCGATGTGTTACCCGAAATGTCACATGGTTCGGGCGGCATGTACTGACCGCGCACTTACGCGATGTAGGCGGTAGGTATCTTCTGGCTTGTTCTTACAGAGCCAGTGGCGGCGCAATGAATTTGGCAAAGTGGGCGCTGAAATTGATGGCGAAAAATAATGGTGTCGCCACATATTCAGTAAGTAATATTATTATTAAATTAATAAAAACAGTTTATAATCAAGTTCTGCTATGTAATTATTACTACGCATGACAGCTGTTTCGCCTTCTGAAGGCATTATCAAACTGATATTATCACATTATCAAACAGTTTGATAATGCCTTCAGTAGGCGAAGCAGCAGAAATTCTTTATAAATAAACTGTTTTTATTAATTGAATATTTAGATTTAGATTTTTTTTTACAAGAAAGTCAAACATTCCCGGGTTACTAATAACCCAACAATGTTTGAAAATCTCCTACTAACACCACAGTAAGCTGAAAATGTTGCTTGAGTTGTGATGGAGGACTTAGCCAGCCGAGGAATCGAACACGGAACGCCTGGGTGGGACCCAAACGAGATGCCCACTCAATCGCTGACCGGTCAAATAATAATATTATTGAATATATAAAAGAAAAAAAATACTAATATTTGATTTTAATTTTCCTTGTTTTATGTATCTACTTGTAATTTAATTTATTATTATGTATTACAACTTATAGTAATACTAATGTTGAGAGGAATGGTGTGCTCACCTTTAATTGGAATCATCGCTGTAACCGTATTTAAAATGTAAATTAATGTAATAATTATAATGTGATATCTTCTATTAGCGAGCCAATAAATAAAACAAATTTGCTTAGAATAATTCCCTCTTATTCAAAATCAATGCGTCGTCAAAACATTAATACATGAAGTATTAAAAAATTTATACATAAAAAAAATTACGTTTGTATTACGAAATTTTCATATCTTACAAAACAATTTTTTGACACAAAAGTACGATACAATCGTAATATTTTGGATCCAACTGAAAGCTATTTTTGTTGTTTTTTGGTATATTTAATTGATGGTATTATTTTGTGTATATTTGTAACATCATCAAGTATATTTATGGGTAGCTGTGTTGGTTGGCTAGTTCTTTTATTGCAAATTGTGATAAACGTGATAGCCATGTCAATCGCCTGAGATTGTATCCGAACTAATGATGTACGTCATGACGTAATGTTACTGACTCAAAGTTTCATGGTAATGATCGTGTTGCGTTATGTGACGGTGAGGTCTCGTAGGGAGAAGGTGCGGCCTGTTCGGGACGAGAAAGGGAGCACGCGAATATGTGATCGTGTAAAACATGCACACATATTTATGTGTCTAAAATTTTAAGGACAGCGGATACCATGAAACGAGACACAAAACGTTGTGGCGGTCATCCACCTATCCATTATCCATCCATCTAATTTACTTTTTGGCTAAATTGGACCAATTTTGAATGTCTGTCGGCACTAACAGAATGTTTGAACAAGATCAAAGCATTCTAAAGAGGTCGAAGAAGATTTCTGGGACATTCGGGGAATAACATCACGTACCCGAAGGATTTTAACTGGCAATTCTTGAACATATTTGAGGTACAAAAAGTAGATGTTACTTTTGTTGTCCGGCGATATTTTTTCTATTGAATTACCGTATCTTTTTTGGATTTTTCTCTAAAAATGAAAATCATCAACAGGTTTTCAATGATTAATAACTTATTTAATTGCTTCGAACATTGTCCGATATGGAAATTCGTGCCTCCGCTGAAAAATGTAAGAAAAATATGAAACCTGTGGATTTTTATTTTTATTACCTCCATCTATGGAAAAACTTTTTTTTATACTTTGATTTACCCAATTAATAAATTTGTAGTTAATTGATGAAAAATAATCTCTTACAATAAATATACATAATATTACGGGCGCTTCTTTTGAATAATATAATTTGCTTTTCAACGATCTGTGAAACAAGAGCTACAATATTGTTAGCCAAGATTCAAACCACCGCCGATGCCTTCAATGTTTCCTCTACTCTGTTGCTTCGAGGAAGGCGGAAACCTGCTTTTACAAATGCCCGGTAGAGAGCTGTTTACATATAGAAAAAAAAAATTGAAGCTTATAGTATTATCGCATAATTCAAGTTTTACAGTCTACATTATGGCAACGGTTGGGTACCAATTGCTAATCGTGCTCAGGGGTATTTCACCATCCGCCTGATAGCTTATCCATACGATAACAAATATTAATAAATAAATAAATACTGGCAACAGGTAAAACAAAACTCGGCTAACTTCTCCCATATATATATAGCCACTATTCATAGGTTAAAGTAATAGCCGCGAATTTCGAAAACCTGAAAACTTACTTCTTCTTTACTACACTCTGGTGCGTTCACAACTTGAATACTGCACCTCCATATGGACTCCATTTTACGGTATCTATAAAGACAATATTGAAAGCATTCAAAATATAAATTTCTGCAATGCCTCAATTGCAGAATGAGCGCTCCTAAACGGGGTACACAAATATGCTCTCGAATTATAACGTCTGCACTCTATCTAACCGGCGAACATACCTTGACCTCATGACTCTGTATAAAATCTGCAAATACTTCCCAGAGTACAAGGCTTAACGACTTACATTAGCCGGACGCGTACAAATACTGGTGTCAGGGATCCAATCAGAAGAATGTTCGTTTGAATGAATCGCTTAATCAAAATCTCAAAGACTCCGACTTATTTTTTGGTAGAAGTAGGTTTCGCAGAACTTTTAGTAGAAAATTGAAGGCTGTTTGTTTACCTACGAAGTACCTACAACAACTTAGAAATCCTTCATTTATAATTTGAAGTACTTTTCATTTAGACATACTGCGTTTATAATTTTAAGTAAGTACTTTTCTTTTTTTTTTTTAAATTTCTATATAACATTATTTTTATCTATTTATATAAAACATATTTCCGTAATCCACAATACCATCACAAAACACACATCATTATATAGGGTGTTAAGGGACGTACTTGGCTCACTTTAACCAGTGATTCCTGATACTATTTGGAGTAAAAAAATGTTAATATAATTTTGGTCTCCGGTGATATTTTTGATGTTTTTTTTCTACATAGCCATAAAAAAATAGTAAGTGTTGGGGGCGGGGTAAGAGGTTGGGCGGTTACTCGGCGGAGTAACCAGTGGCGACATAGAGAAGTTTTTTTTGTTTGTTTAATTTGGAAAAAAATTAAAATAAAAAATGCGTCGAAAAAATCACCAGAGACCAAAATTTTATTTACATTTTTACTCCAAATAACGTCAGGAATCTCTGGTTAAAGTTAGTCAAGTACAATGATGTGTGTTTTGTGATGGTATTGTGTATTACGTAAATATGTTTTATTCTTTTCGTTATAATTTTTCTTTTAAATTGCCTTTATTGATCTTTAATATTAGTCTTTTAATTTTATACCAACATTCTTTTTGTTTCCCTCATTTTTTGTGTCGCGTGAAAGATTGATGAATTCTTTTATTACCTGGTATTTGTGGTTATATTTTTTTTGCTTGTCTAACTGGTCTATTAATGATAGTTTGTGTTTGTTAAAATAGTTTAGTAGTATTTTATGAATAATTGGCGTATATCTAGTACGTATAACATTTTGAATATTTGGTCTGTGTCAGTCATTCTATGTTTTTTTTAACAATTACATGGCTTTAAGATGGTTTTCTGCGCGATTTCTATTTGACCGACAATTGCCCCTCCCCAAACAATGATTCCATATTCTATTATGAATTGAAAAAGTGCTAAAAATATTTCCATTTGTTTTAGTTTTTCTAAGTTTCTTGTGTTTAGGAAAATGGGTAATCTTTTGAGTTTATTTGTGAGTTGTTTGATACGTTGAGTCAATTAATTATTATTATTGAATGAAATATTTTTTGTAGGTGGTATTTCACCATCCTCTTGATAGCTCATCCTCAGGATAACTTATTTTAATAAACAAACAAATAATTACACTCGATTGGTAGAAAACTCGACTAACTTATCCACTCTACAGCCACTATTAAAGGTTCGAGTACCGAATAGTAACCTCGGACTTCATAAATGAATAAATCGTAAGTCAAACGTTACATACCTTATGGATAAGCTATCAAGAGGATGGTAAACTACCCGACTACTATTAGTTCATGTGTTGGCTGTAAGTAATACTAATTTATTAGCGATAAATTAACATCAAAGTGATGTTAGGTACTGCCCGGCTTTGCCCGAGTTTCAACACCGTTATTCGAAAACGATATTCTAGAAAAGTGAAAAAATATGGGGCATAGAATATGACGTCATAAACTAATGCTTAAAACGTTGAATTTGTCTAGAAACTCCAGACAGAAAAATGCTCAATAATTAAAAATAAATTAATTTTTGGGGATCGCTGGCAACGGTTAATATGCACTTTAAAAAAAAACCTTTTGATTCACCTTAATTACATTAAAAGGCAACTATTTGCATTGGGGGAAGTGGAAAATATTTCATTCTAAATTTCGTTACGTAAAATTAAAATTAGCTTTCGTCTTGTGAGATTGTACGCCAGAATCACAAACCATGTTACACAAACCTAGCGTAGCCGCTAAACTACTTGAAAACTGGGATGTTTTTTCTTGCCTTGACGCGAGTAGGCGTTATAAAGGGGCACTTTCTTTTGTATCACAAACCATGTTACACAAAAATATTTTAAACTTCCCCCAATGCAAATAGTTGTCTTTTAATGTAATTAAGGTGAATCAAAAGATTTTTTCAAAAAAAAGTGCGTATTAACCGTTGCCAGCGATCCCCAAAATTTACCAAAAAAAAACTAATTTTGGTTGCGGGTCTGACTGGGTTTGCAACTCTGTTTCAATGGGCCTCTGTGTTTCCTTTCTCCTCAAACTTGGTTCACTCCTTTCTTTTCACAAAAAGAACCTCCACACACTCTCCCCAACCATGACAGAGGCTCTGAGTGAAATTATTTTCCTGGTATGGAGTTAATGTAAAAAAAAAAATCAACTCGGATTTGTTTTGAAATTAAGCGTCATTTTCAAAATTGGAAATGATTCTGCCAAGAATTCAGAGAAGCGATGGTAAGATAATATATAAATAAGTACCTACCTACAATATATTTTTTACCAGAAAATTATTTTTATTCTATGTTTGAAATTCGTGGGTGTTTCATTTATTTATGTTTCTTAAATTTCTTACAAGTATTTACTAAGGGATGGCGCTTTAAAGCTAATTTTTGGCAATTATCAATACTATAATAAATTATGATATCCTGTAATGTTTTACGGAGAATTGAATGACGCTAGAAATTAATAACGGTAACTGTTAGGAGAGATTTGAGACAGCAACATGTTTTTACCTCTTAGTTAAAATTAAGGATAATCAGGACATTAATTTAATCGGCGTATTTGTAAAATTAAAGATAATCAGGATATTAATTTAATCGGTCTTTTCGTAAAATTAACGATAGTCAGGACATTAATTAAATCGACTTTTTGTACCGTTCAGCCAATAGCACATGTTTAATTTACTCCAGTGGCTCGGTTAGAGAAGTCCGCGAAGAGTTGAGACTTGAGACTAGTCAAGAAAAAGTAAAATTCCATTTCCACGGTAAGTATTGAATTGGATAAGTAAAAAGCTGTGGAACGCCTCCAGATCTGTTATTCGCTCATAATCAATTATTGAAGTAATTAAATGACTGCTATGCCACAAGTAGGTACAATTCCCCTCTTTCTTATGTCACAGAAGGCCAGTTTTAAAATGGAAGGTTCCAAGTGGTGAATTTCCTTTGTTGATTGTGCGTACCTAGCGAGGTAGTGTTTTATTTTTAACTAGCCGACCCGACGAACTTCGTACCACCTCAGGATCAATAACTGGTGTGTTAACTAATTAGCTGAATTAAATTAAGTTTTACTGTACACATTTTAAGATTTTCACGGCCAAAAGCATTTTCGTTATTGGTTTTTGGGATGTTATGCCGTGTTGCGTTACCGGCAAATCCGGTACGTTGTGATCTACACATCTACCGGATCTGCCGGATCTGCCCTGATGATGGACACTGCAACGATGTCCGAAACTTTGGCTAAAGAAGGAGGTAGTGCAAAACGGCATAACACCCCAAAAACAAATAACGAAAATAAGTTGTTTTTTATTAAGTTAAAAAATACACAATGAAGCAATTATCGATGAGCAACTGTCCGTGTTTTGTTTTTGTCAGTATCAGAGATGGCGTTGTGTACGGATTTATAATTTTTGTGATTTTCTTACTTTTCCATTACTTACGGGAATTCGCTTCATATTCTTTATTCGTGTGAGGGAGAGTTATTATAATTTTTCGTTTGGAGGGTTGCAGACATACGTTTACCGTTTGTCCCATTTTAGACTGTTGACATTTAGTGTGTAAGAAAAAGGGTCAGCATTATATGTTTAAGAACAAAACAATCAGCGCATTGACATTATTTGATGTTTTTGAATTTTTGGAATTCACTCAGCTCTTCCATCAGCTCTTTCAAAAGATGAGAATTCGTTTCTTGCAAAATGTATGAGGAAAAGAATTTTCTTCATAATTAATTTTTTCATTTATTTTTCCGATGTGTTAATAGCTATTCTGCTATTCAGCGTAGAGACAAATCCAACAGATCAAAGATCATATAAATCGTTCCAGTCGTTCTCGATTTTTAAATGGCGTAACTAATCCGACTCTGTTTTATACATTAAGATTTGTATATGATAGGTATTATTATTTACAATTAAACTTTTAATTCAACTTTTTCAACTAGGACAACTCAATAAAGTGGCATTTCAACACTACTTTTAAAACTATATATTATGTATTACATAACCCAACCTAAGGTAATCTATTTAACCAAGTTTTTTGTTTTCATCGCTTTTAACGATTTTTCAGATGGGTGATAAAGTTGAACATTGTTGAGTTGTCCCCTGAAGAAAAAGTATTTTTTTTATCGTAAATTAGAAAAGTAAATATACACAATAATACTATATTACATATCATTCATTTTTAGATTAAAGCTAAAGGAAATATGATATTATGCTATTAAAGAATAAGATGAAAAGAAAAAAAAAACGAGTGTACTTTAGACCACACGACTAGGGAATGCAAATCTCGCGAGATTGGGGCTCAAGCGAGATCCCGCGAGATTATGAATAACAATACTGCGAGATCTCGAGAGATTGGCAGTTTTTTGTGTTTTTTTTAATAATCACAATATTTGAATAAATTAACAAATTAATAATAAACCTTTTTAAGTACTATTAGATAAACATTTATTTTCACGAATTTTTCAATAGACTTTTATGCATCAAACATTGTTTGACGTATTTGTCTATAATTTTTTATTAAACTTCTAAGTAGTAAACTTTGACGTACGTATCTATTAAATAACTAATGAAAGAAACAACCAGTCTCCTCTTCTAATATCAAACAAAAATCTTTTAGTAATAAAACAGTTCTTTTATAACAAACAAAACAACGAGAAGTAAAAAAAATAAACTTATTATCTAAGTTGAGTTGACTATTAAACTGAGATATTGTTATCAATTAAATAAATCTATATCTACTCAGTAGATCCATTAGATATTACAGATTAATTAACAAAATATACCAATTAGTCAGATTATTAGAAATTACAGAATAATTAACAAAATGTACCAATCAAAAAACGACCTTTAATTTAATATTTTTTTAAATATACGTGTATATAATGTAACTCAAATTTTTTTTATTACAATAAAAAATTTAAAAAAAAAAGAAAGATTTGTTCAGTTCAAATCACAAGCCATTATTACGAATTATTTTAAAATAGCTCCTTAAGAAGCACAAAATGTCCAAAGAATCGTGTGCTAAACGGCTTCTTATTTTGTTGGCCAGATAACCAGCCCTTTCGAATTCAACGCAAGTTGGAACCACAGATCTCAGGCTACCTCAGGCCGCCGCCTCACGCGCACCGAACAAAACCGACAGATCGCAACTCCGTACGTGTCCGCGCTTCGAATAAGACGTTTTTATGCTCGAGTGTAATCTCGTTAAACTCGCGAGATTTTGCCCTTTTTTCGTCCGAGATCAATCTCGCTAAAAAAGGCCGAGATCTCGCGAGATCGAGATTGCATTCCCTACACACGACTGAAGTAAAACTATAAGACAAACCTCGCCCAATGAACTCAGGTATCCCTGCTAAGTTACCAAACGGAGCGAACCGTTGACCTATGACCTAGGGGTGACATATGACCTACTACTTTGGGGTGACCTACGTCCTTGGGGTGACCTACGACCTTGGGTGACCGATGACCTTGGGGTGACATTCCTTATTCTTATCCTTGTCCTTATCCTTATCACTCCCCAAGTCAAGCGTGCGTTATGGACCGACCGTTCACCTAGCAATCGATCACCGTTCGCATCGATTACCGTTCGCATGACATTTTTCGTAACAATAACCACTTTTCTTAACGCATTTACCAGCTTAGGGGGTCGTCCATTAATCACGTGAGGCTCGAAAGGGGAGGGGGGGTTCTGAAAAAATCACGAAATATCACGAGGGGGGGGGGTAATGAAATATCACGTGTATTTACTTTTCGTGATAATATACTGAAAATTTCATAATACTTTGTACTAAAATACAGGGGTTAGTCTAAAACCTTACCACATAACACCAGGGGGGGGGGGGGTTAAAAAGTTGCTAAAAAAACATCACGTGATTAATGGACGACCCCTTACCCCCCATGTCGATCGTCCGTAAAGAAGTTTTACTTCAAAAATAAATGTACAATGTACATAATATATTATGCTATTAATTTAGAAAGGACAAAGATGAAAAAAAAAATTATTAAATTGCTCGGCTATCACAAATAATTTAACAATCTTAAATTAAAAGTGTGTAACAAATTAGATGATTAATATGTTTTGGAAGGCTTTTAAATATGAGAGAAGTCTGATACAAATAATTTCTTTGACCAAAAGAAGATTTAGTTTGAATTTCCACAAAGTAAGAAAGTTTTGACTCGAATTCAAACTTATTTGTTGTTATCAAGTTTATTTTGTAGAGCTCCATTTTAATCTTTATTTCTTATATAGGCTTCAGAGTTGACTTGAGTTTGCATAATTAAACTTGAGTTGATTTTAGTTGATTCGAGTTGATTTCACTGGGCTTTAGATGGCTTGAGTTGGCTTGAGCTGGCTTGAGTTGGTTTGAAATGGCTTGAGTTGACTTGAATTGACTTGATTTGACTAGAATTTGCATGAGTAGACTTGAGTTGATTTGAGTTGATTTTAGTTGATTCGAGTTGATTTAAGTGGGCTTGAGATGGCTTGAGTTAGCTTGAGTTGATTTGAGTTGACTTGAGATGTCTTGAGTTGACTTGAGTTTGCGTGAGTAGACTTGAGTTGTTTTGAGTTGGCTTGAGTTAAAGGTCCGGGTTAAAGTTTTCTCACAGGAAAAACTAAACCCTTTCACAAATGATCATCTAGTCAATCCACGCCATGCAATTGAACTATATAAGTATAATAAATACAAAATAATACAAGAACAACATGTCAACCTACGAGTACCAGAGACCAAATGGGAAAATAATTCACCGACTCCAGATATTTTCATATCAGAATCGGCTCGGTGGAACTCCTAATTGGACCTATTAATCCTACTGATCCCTCAATATAAATATTTAAAAATCAATAATATTATTACTTAATCTATAAAAACAGTTTATTATAAAAAAGTTTTGCTATGTAATTAATATTATGAGTGACAGCGTGTTGCCCTCTGAAGGCATTATCAAACTGTGGTTATACTATTTACAGACGATGTATTTATATCATTTCTAGATAGGTACCTACTTATGATGAAAAAAAATATTGCTTTTATTTATATTATCTACGCCCTTCGGGTTTCAAATCACAACGGTGCTAAAAAGTTTTCAATTCAATAAAAAAATATACATGCGTATATGCAATATTGCCCCTCGACCACAGTAGTGGTTCCTTCTTCAGGAACGGTCATTTATACATTTGCCCTGAAGAAGGAACGGTCGTTCTGAAACCGGTCGGATTTATTCAAATATAAAAGTGGTTCAAACAAAGATAAATTGTATCATTTATCTAGATTTAATTTACTTTATTGAATTTAACAAAGTTTTACAAATTAAACACAATGACAATAGGAAAGTTATGCTGCGACACACGGTTTAAAAAGCTGAGAATCAAAAACAAACATCTAGGCATCGGGTGATATTTTAATAAATACAATACTTTTAATAACTTAGATTTAAAATCCTGTGCCCAAATGAAATGCAATACGAGTAAGATGATTATTTGCAATCCAGCGCCTGTTAGCAGACGGTCGACCAGCCGCAAGCAGCAATAGACCGTACGCACTACTTGGAACAGCGCGCCAAAGAAACCGAAGTACAAACACGTCCGCGGAGTGCTGTTTAGCAGAAACGATTTAAAAAATGTCATCCCTCACGTCCCATAACCACACGCCACGTGAGGACTGCTCAGATATGAGGGATAGGGATTTTATGCAATCGCCTGTAAGGTTTATACAGGCAAAGAGAAAATTAAAAATACCATGTAAAAAACATCAAAATATGATTCAGTAAACACCATGAAGTAACGCCAACACAACAATCAATTAATACGAGGAAATTAACAAATATGAAGATGAGGTCGACATACGTGAATATGATAAAATCAACAAAGATGATAATGAGATCTGCACACTAAATTGAGACAAGAAAATCAATAAACGTGAAGACGGAGTCTACAATGAATGTGAGGAAATCGTAAAAATTATTAATGTAGACCAATACGACAACCTACTGTGTGCCTCAAAACAGGAATCCCTACTGAGGGGGACTGTTTGAACTGACTGTAAAAAAAATTAGAAGGTCATGTAACCACTTTGATTGCTGAAATTTTGTTAAAATTTTCTCTTTAATTTATGCTTTGGCAGAGCTGCGAAGTTCATTCTGGACTATTTCAGATTCTCTTTATTCACTCTAGTTGGGAAGGTGTTATCTTTATCAAAATAAAGCTAAATCAATACCAAAAGACACTTATTTGTAAACACAATCCTAATCAACATTTCTTCAACCATCCATACGGATTAAAACTCTTAAAGGGTAAATCTATTCATGGTCCTCTGAGCCGGAAATGAACCTGTGGATTTATAGTCCGTAGACTGGTCTACTTCGTGTATGCAGGACAAACTGGAATGTTGAGGTTATTCAGTCAGTCGATGACATGGGGAGTCACTTAGTTCAAGTCAAATGTGCGATAGGGAAACTGATTAAGGAACATTCTTTTACGATAAGTTCTATTTTTCGGGTTTGTTAGAAATTAGCACAGTTCAGAATCCTAGAGGCCCTATTTATGCATCACGTACGGCTGTGGCTGCACCGGCTGCGATTTAGTGAATACCACGTCCTCCAAGGAGCGATAATCGTGGCAGTTTAATAGTTGGATCCACCATAGATGCTTGTTTTTCAATTCCGAAGTCTGCCACGACTTCACTTCACGAGTTCACCACGACTCTTCAGGGATGCGTCGTGATAGAAGCATAGTTGTAGACTGGTACAATATTGATATGTGTGAATAGATGTGATCGGCCCCCGGTGTCATTTTTTATTCCTTTAATTCTTAGTAAGTAAATGAACAAAAAGCTGCACAAAGATACGACCTATATAAGGAATATCAGGTTTAATGATGCACCATATCTCCCAATTATGTGTTTTAAATGTTGTATCTATGTGAGATCGACCAACTCTTTTTTTCTCCTAGTGACATTGTCTCAAATATTTTTTCACATCATCAGTCCATTATGAATGATTCAGTTCTCCTTTATTTTCTTTTCTAATTTTGGATTTCTGATGTTCTATACATTAAAAACTGTGTTTTATCTAGTCCAAGTAAAGTATTTCGCTTGAACATGTTGCTGCATTTTAGTATTCTCTATAACGTCATAGGCATTTGCCATTAACATCAATCGCTCCAACGTAAGGCCAATAAATCTAGCGGAGGTGTTTCTTTGTGAAAACATATTTCTCTCATTAATTTATGGCAATTGTAAAGCAGTCCATTAGAGCCGTGGCACTTTATTGGCATTTTCTCTCCACGCTGCGTCTGAACATTTCCACAATTCTTCTCACTTCCTGAAGATGTCGATTCGAGGAATCCATGTGACGAATGCCGATTAAGAGGAGTTGTTGTAACTTATTATCTGCACACATGATGTTGGACAAATGGTCACAATTAACCCAGTGCGAACCATCAGAAGCTTTCACGGGGAAAATTACAGACTGCGGACAAATGCTGCGCATCAACTGACATTGAAATGAGACAATAATTTTACCCTTACTTCACAGAGTATGAAGAGCTAATTATTGCTAATCAAATCAAGGCATTAGTGATTAAATGAGGATTTCTCTTTCAGTCAATAATTAACATCTGTAAAACCTTCATCGGATTTTAATAAAAAGTAAACCGTCGAGAATTTTTGTTCAGAATAAATTGATGGTTAGCAAAACGAGAATCACATAGTTTGTTTGTGCAATATTTTAGAGAAGAAAGCAACCGTAAATTATTGTTGATAAGTTGAGAGTGTGTTGTCTGGGTTCGTAAAGTGTTGCGATTCCCTCGCGTACCAATCAACCCGCGTAGTATATTTTTTCTCAAAGCACCGCGACGGTTTAGAGTTGAGGAAGTAATGGATGTAAAACGTTAAAATCATAAAACAACCTTACTTCTGCGAGCGCGCACTAAATGACGTATCTTCAGAAGATGTATGTGTATGTATGTAAGATAGACATATATAAAAAAGACAATTTTCTAGCAAATGCACACAAAATAATATATTTAAATTTTTTTTTATTCACAAAAATATACATAAATTACAATAAATTTTATTCAATAATTAATTACATAATATATGCATTTGATTTACCCCCATAAATAAGCAGGGCCTGGCCTGTGTGTATGGGGGGGTTATTATATGGTTTAATTTTAAAAAAAATTTATTCAGTTTAAATTTTCGGTATAATTTTTAAGCCGAGTTTTAAATTTTTTTATGTTACTTTTCATGTTTCTGATTTTTTCAGGTAGTGAATTAAAAATTAACTACGAGATATTTATGATTTAACTGTCCTATTGTTTTTTTACATTTTGGAGTAGGAAGTATTGACGTTTGTCTAAGATTTCTGTTATTTTTAAAGGGTGCAACTTTATTTTGAATACTATCTTTATAAATTTGTAATTTTGCATGATACAAGTATAATGCACTTAATTTTCTGACCTTAAATTGTTTGAATAACAGTTCTTATGAATATGAGTAGGGTTTTTTTTAATTGTTTTTGTGATATGTAAATTGTTTGTGTTTGATTTGTGTATGTATCGCCCCATCCTATAATGCCGTATTGTAAAATTGATTGACAGAAAGCGAAGTATGTGGTTCTAAGTAATTTTTCGTTTAAAATATCTCTTAAACATCTTAATATATATGTTAGTTTCCTTATTCTGTTGTTCAGAATATTTATGTGTGGGGACCATTTTAACGCTGGTCTATTATTATGCCCAGGTACTTAATATCGGTCTTGCTTTCTATGTTTGTACATAATATATTGCATTTGTGGTTTTCTATATTTGTCACAGAGTGGATTAATATGTTTATTTCTTTAGGTGATTCTTTCTTTTTTAATGAAAAATGGTAAATAATAGGTTTTTTAGAATTTAAAGTCAACAGGTTTTTATCAAACCATATTTTTAGTGCATTGATATCGGTATTTGCCATTTTATTTAATTCAAATCATTTGTTTGCTTTTAGTAGTAGGACTGTATCGTCAGCGTAGGAGACAATGTCTGCATATTTGGAAATATGACATATAATAAATAACAGTGGTCCCAAAATTGTATCTTGGGGTATTGAAAAGTCGCTATATTTTGAATCGCTGACTTGATTGAGTAATTTTACTTGTTGAGGTCTTTTATGTAAATAACTAGTTATCCATGCTAAGACTCTCCCATTAATTCATATCGATTTTAATTTATTTATTAATTTTTTATGAGATATACTGTCGAAAGCTTTTTTCAAGTCTATAAATATTCCGATACATTTTTTATCGGAATCTAGGGGCGTATGTAAATAGTTGGTTATTTTTGCTATCGCGTCATGAGTACTTGTATTTTTTTAAGCCATTTAGATTTATTTGCATCGCTGTATAAAAGAAATCCCCTCAAGTGTGCAATCTGAAAGCATCTTTCGAACATGGATTTTTTTATCGTCTTCAGAAGATCTCACCATTTACGAAGTTCCATACCAACGACATGGCATTACATGCATTGACATAATAACCAGTAATATAGGGGATGTTAATTTTTAGGTTTTCAAAGCAAGGATCAAGCATCATGAGGTTTTATCTCCTTTCTTTATTAGTCTTCGTTTTTCATGTCATTACTACCATTCTGTTTAAAGCGTTTAGATCGGAGGTTGAACCGTCGCGGTCGTTTGTATTTTGACCTTACGTAGGCCCTAAACAAATTTTCTCTGCTCTTTTCCCTTTTGATCAATTAGTAAGTTTTTCACAATGAAAATACATCGTCTTAAATAATAATTGGTAATATGTATGTTAATGCAGAAAAAACTCTTTAACTTGGCAACATGAAACTCACACAGAATTTTCTGCCTTGAAGTCAATTCTATACGTGTCATACTTTTGCAGCTAAAAAAAAATATCTTACACAGACGTTGTGAAATGAGTTGATAATATCTATAAAAGAGTGTTTTTATGGAAAATAGTAAGGTATCAGTAAATGTGTGCCGGGAGACATAATGGTCAGCAATTTTTGGATCTGCCTCAACAAATCAAAATACAACTCATTGCTTAGGAATAGGCTTGAGGGTGATTCGTTGATTCGGAGCCTCACCAGGGGAAGTGTTCCCTTATTCCCTTATTTCCCTTACGTTAGAGAAGGTTCCGAATTAATTTCTGAGATTTCTCTACATAAGGGAACATGGCTACTACCTGTACCTTTATTAACTTTCTTCGATATACTCTAAATGAACCATCTACTGGTCAGAAGTCAGAAGGTATGTGCGCTTTGCTTCACATTCCTTCAGACTGATTCGTGGATTGTTCGAAAACGCGACTATCTTCGGGGCATTAATTTCAATGTTCCCAATGGTTATCTCTGCTGTGTTGATTATCTCCCGGCCTGCAGGACTGACTTTCCAATGGTCATGCCGGTGGAGACTCCCTAGCAAAATAGCCCTCCCCAGTGGGGAGGGCTATTTTGCTGTTAAGTAGAATCACTTCAGATATTGGAGATATTCATGAAAATGTAAATCTAAGAATACTTACGCCTGCTAGCCGACGTTCCTCGTGCTAGCTGTTAACGTAAGTTTATCTATTTAATACATGAATTATCGAAAGTACATATAGTTTTTTTATGATATTTCACCCTCCATGCTAGAGATGACCCTGTGTTATGGCTGGTGAAGTTTACAGTTTGCGGATATACATTCATTAGTGTAGATTGAAAATTTTCACTAATTAATACTATGTACACAAATTCTTCTACAATAAGAGAGTTTATGTAGTTACATTGGATTACAAGAATAAGGTGAAGAAGTTAAAGAATTATTGGAAAAGAGAAGTTATTATTAATATATTAAGGAATAATTGGTATATAAATCACAGAAATCAGTCTTATATATACATACAATGCTGCTTAGATAGTAAATAAATAATACTGTAAGATAAAATAGAGTTTAAAAATAGCAAGCTTTGTCACGGCTCGTATAAAATCTGGCTTTAAGTTTTCTATTCGTTTTCTTTGCATACTTAGACCAATGATCGATAAATCAATGCTATCTTTAAAAAGGCTTTGAACTTGTATTTTTTTATGTTTTTAGGGGGAATAAAGTAAATTAATTGAATTGAAAATATGATAATGACAGCGAAACCTCATTTAATCACCCTGGTGCATTGTGCAGTAGGTCCTGCTCGGGTGAGACGAGACGGATGGACCTTACGTACCTATACCAGCGGGATGATTGCGATTACAATGTAAGATGGACCATGTACAGATGAGAAGTGTTGTATCGCGAGGACGCTTTGTCGGGAAGTGGTGCATTTCATTGCGGCGGGAAAAAAACGTAAACACTTCTAATGAACTCGGCGGGTGTCGGTTACCCGCGCCCTGTAGCTGTCTCGTCAGCACGCGGGATGGCCTAATGATGATCTAACTCATGCTGTCTCTAATGAAACGGGATATAAAACATGAACACGACCATTGACATCCACCAAGCTAGGTGTGTGCGCGGAGGAAGAGAAGGTGAGATTAAAACCTTTAGAGTAAATATGAGAGCTAACCTCTCCGACAGATGACACGAACAAATGACCTTGAAATCATCGATGGAATGATCCATCAGAATAGTTCCGAGAGCCTCTTCTTCTACCTCCCCTTATCTTTGTGCCCCGCGCGGGTTCCAAAATCATTCTTTTATAATTCCGCTGGTATCGAGCAGTTGGAACTCTTACGTAGGGTTGTTTGTTGTTTCACAAATGTAACATTTCCATTGCCAATGGCCATTTAATTTTTCAATTTATTGGATAACCAACACCTCTGCCATAGGTCATCCCATGTGGAATCCCGTTTGGTGACTTAGCAAGGGTGCCCGGGTTCATGGGGGGAGGTTTGTCCGCACCTGCCAGGCAGCTGCGTGGCCGGAACGCCATAGACTGGTTGAGAGAGACCTTTTGACCTCTTCAGTAGGACTCTCTCGGAACATCGTTTTGCACCGCAGTGGGAGGGATGGATTCATACTTCCGTCACTCGTGGATACACTGACTTCCCGATTCCTACCAACCCCTCATACATTTTTCTTTCCCCAGAACTTCCTCTCCCTCCTTTACTTAAAAGACGCACCACACAGCATCCCCTAAGATGGAATAGGTTCTGAGGGGAATTGTTGTCTGTTGGAGCTAATGTAAAAACAAAAACAAAAAAGTTAGTAATCAAATTTAGTTGACCTGTGAAAGGTATCTATCTACCCGTTTTTAGGTGTTTTTCAGCTCTCTATCCAATTGTAATAAGCTGACAAACATGGCAACAGATAGTTGGCTTCTTCTGCTGATCACAATTTGTTCAAAAGCTGAAACGGATTTAGAATCGGCATTTAACGGGGACCTTTCAACTGTCAAAAAAACAAAATGGCGCTGAATTGCTATTTGATGACAAAGTTACATTTGAATTTCTGTGTAACAACCACTACTTAAACATGATTGATGTTCTGCAAATCTCACAACATTTAGTTTTTATTTACTGCATAACTCTTTGGCTTATTCGTGTTTGAAAACTTCAGCAGACGTCGTCCCCACGACTTGTTCAAGATACCACGGGTCAGAACAGATGTTCAAGCAGTTTATGCTTTATTTAATAAATTTTAGAGACCCAGGAGGTTGTTGGGAGAGGAGAGATATAGGAAGAAGAAGAACGGGAAGTACCTGTCTATTCACATCTGGTCACCAAATACGGTTGTGGCCATTTCGAGCAACGTTTCAATTCTGAATGGTGGTCTAAAACCAGGGCGATACTGAGAGTATCATCCATCCTGGAACATACCGCAAATATAGTATATATTATTTTAAATAAATAAGTTGTGAATTAACATAAATTAATCAAATAAAATGTACTTCTTACTTGTACTGTATCCCACGACAAGAGAAATGATGCTGTTAAATGAAATTTATAAAACAGTACATATTTACATATATACCGTTTATAACTTTAATTTTTTTTTAATTTAGGTACCTATCTTCCTAAATGTGAAGAACGTTTTTCTTAAGTTTTTTTAATTTCTCAAAGTATTTTATTGAAAGAATAGTTAATATATATCAACAAACAATTATTATTATTAATCTGCCTTACAATAAATAAAAAAATAATAATTTGCGCCTTGTAGGCCGATCTTGTTGATTTTATAGCAGAAGACGCGTAGTAATTAATTTAATTACGTTGCATCGGCCCACGTAGAGGAAATTGAAGAGCATCGATCTCCAATGTGAGAGATGGGAAACGTTTATCTCGCAGAGAAAATTCACACTCTCCTTGCTCCGGATGATGAGGTGGTTTATGCTTCACACCAGAATGCGACAATCTGCAACGCTGAAGACAATGGCAGGTAAACTATAGATATCTTAAATTGACGATTAACTGAAATGGGCTTCACAACTTTAAACATCCTGTGCCTTTTGTATGTTCAACTTTGTGTTATTTTTTATTTTAAAGAAGCTGAGATGTTTTACCACAATTCCTGTTAACACACAGGCCATGTTCCCATTTTACTATCTCTCATTTCATCTCATTCCTTTAGCAGCAACCCGGTCCTTTTAATAGAGCTCAGTGTTATCATTGAATATTTGGCTAGGTTGAGTTCAGGGTTATCGTTGAATATTTGGCTAGGTTCAGTTTAGGGTTATGATTCAATATTTGGCTAGGTTGAGTTCAGGGTTATCATTGAATATTTGGCTAGGTTCAGTTCACGGTTATCATTCAATATTTGGCTAGGTTGAGTTCAGGGTTATCATTGAATATTTGGCTAGGTTCAGTTCACGGTTATCATTCAATATTTGGCTAGGTTGAGTTCAGGGTTATCATTGAATATTTGGCTAGGTTCAGTTCACGGTTATCATTCAATATTTGGCTAGGTTCAGTTCAAATTTATGATTGAATATTTAGCTAGGTTCAGTTTTTTATGTTTACATTGGATTTTTAGATGTTTGTCTCACTAGGATATACCTGTTTCGAGTTCAGGGTTATCATTGAATATTTGACTAGGTTCACAGGGTTATCATTGGATATTTTTCTGGGTCTCCTGGTTCCTGGTGTCTGAGTCTTACTTCCATCAGGGCGGAACCTTGGCATCATAGGTAAATTGGAGTCTCTTCATCCTCTTCATCTTTCACCTATCGGTGTTTTCCAATCTCAATGGCTGCAAGTGACCCCTGAGGTGGCTGTTTCCCGTTAGTAGTCCTACCAGTTCCTTCAGTGAATTTCTGTCCGTTCTAAGTAGTTGCCTGATTGGACTAGGGGCTAATGTACCTGATCGTTATTGTGTTTGGTCGGTTTAATAGTTAAGAGGAATATAAACGCTAGATATATTCCGATTCTCGTGGCTTCAAAATTTAAAATCGAGCGTCTTTTTTGCACAAGACAATCAAGCGCCAAAGTCGTTTTTATTTATTTTGCGCATAATTTTATAAGAATGAAAAAAAGATAAATCATGCAAAACGTCAAAATAGCTTTAGTCATAAAGGGGTATTTTTTAAAAATTGCTTCTTATATATTTCTTCATAGTTAAGTCATGAAAAAACATTTTTTTAGTATTTACGCTTATATTTTTTGTTACGTAAATAATAATTTCATTGTAATTCCAATCCACGGAAAAGGTAGCAAAAGCTTCAATTAATCCGTAGTTTATTTTTTTGATCTTCATAATGTAAACCGATTCGTAGTAAAGACTAATCTAAAGTGGTATCTAAATAGAATTTCACATGTAGCTCAATCTTAAACTATTTTTTTTATTTTTTTTTATTTCATAAAATTTTATTATTATATTAGTTTTACTATTGCATTCACGGTGGCCGAAGGAAGATAAGAGGGGATGAAAAAGGACAAGGAAAAGGTTATAAAACACAGTTAAAATTATGACAAACGACGTTTAGATTATGATTTTAGAAGTGGTTTTAAACCAGCAACCTCTAGTTCCAGAAGCAAACCACTATTATTTTTATGCTACTTCGTATAAGATAAAATTTAATTATTAGGTATGAACTACGAGTACGAGTCAAAAATAAAACCTGTCCAATTACTTTAAATTAGCCTCTCCTAGTTTAGAGCTCCTCTGTTCCATTCTTTCTCTGTACTACATTCAAGGAATCTCATTTTTGGTGTACGTGCGTTTTTACATTCTTACTTTGTCCATTGGACCCCACAAAATACCCAACGCACTGTGAAAAGCGCATCTCCTGCGAACCAGGCAAGATTAATGACCTAGTGATAATTTTATGCATTCGGTTATACAATGGCTTTTGACCCTGACCCGGGAATCAAGTTTTTGGTCATGAGGACCACATTATCAAAAGGCACAACTCATAATGACGTCATCGTAATACTTACAAGCGATAGTTGGGTCATTTTAGTATGTGGGTTCAAAATTGCCTTCTTGACTCAATGAGATTGTAGAAGCAGCGCAAGGCAAAATATTACCTGTACTCACCTTAAATAATTTCTGAATTATCTTTATCATCTGGTGCCTCGATTCTTCGACACTGCCATTGCATAAGTATAGTGTTCAGGTTTGAAACCCGGCGGAGAGAAATACAATTTTATTTCATTTATTTGTCTTACATCACGAATATAATTAAATATATTACTCGCATATCTGCACCTCGTTCCATTGTTGTTCTCTTGTTAATTTGTACTAGCAGTTCTCTTGTTACTTTCTAACCGCTCCGCAGGTTTTTGCCGCTAGGCCCTGCGGGCGGCTTTTAGTTCGGCTTCGCCCAGTTTGAGTAGGAACTGGTTCCAAAAATAGCCAGTTCCTCGGTCCACTGTGATCCAGCTACAGCTAGTCACCGAGACAATGTAATCGTGACAAAGTAACCGAAACACGCAATGACGCCATAATTTGTAATATACTCGTATATTGCATGTAGCCTATAACCGCCTATAAATGGTAGTACTTATACCTAGGTAATATACGTCCCTATGCGAGCTGCTTACGGAAGGAGCGACATTTTTTGGCATATTCTTATTTTGGCATATTCTTAAAACCCGAATTACAACGGTAGCTTTGCTTGAAATTTCACGAACACAGATGTTATTTGTGGCGCGGCGTATAAGGCGTGACGTCGGACATGCAATGGAAGTCGGGTTCTGGAATTCAACCACACGCAGGTCCTAGGCTATTAATAGTGTTTGATTATGTCCCCATGGTGGTGAGAAGTCACCATCATTCAGAATTGTCAAAAATTGTTTGTATGAAGTTTTCTAACCAGATTGGGACTTTCTTATTGGGAGTTATCCTCCAAAAATTTTAACAAAATCTTGTTAACAAACTCTTTTTAAGAAACTCTTACAAACAAACTCTTGTTTTTAACTAACTCTCGTCAACAAACTTTTGTTAACAAACTCTTTTTAACAAACTCTCGCCAGCATAACTTTTGTTAACAAACTTTATTAAAAAAAAAATTACTTTTTATGGTTGGACATATTTAATGAAATAAAACAATTACTTTATGCCATACCATCTCACAGATTTATTTTATTTTATGTTTTATCTCTTTCTGTATGTATACATAAGCTCACACAATGTATTTTTGAACAGTTTAATTTTTACACCCTGAAGATGATTGTGTTAAGGGAATCCGGTCGGTATTAAAAAATTAAATAGATAAATTGTGGTTAAAAACAAATTGTTTTATTTTTTTTTTCCTCTGTTAAAATTAGTATTAAAAACACTGAAAGTTAAATATTGAACACAGAAACTATGTTTAACATTCTGTACGTACGAACATAAAAAGTGGCCCAAAAAACAATGGAAGATAAGGGGGCGGGGTCCCCAAAGACAAGGGGGCTCCACGCTCCGTGGTACCTTCCCACAATTGTTTCAGACTACCGAGCCGTTAATTGAGTGCCAACCCGCATTAAACCATGATTCATTTACCTAAAACAGACATTCAAGTATTACGTATTCAAAGAACAAAATACAGCCGTAATGAGATCTGTTTTGTAACTTTTGAGGTAATTGTTAGCAGCTACAATTGAAAGGAGAGAGGCAAAACTTACATGTTTCATGGACCAATAAAAATGTGGAGATTATTTTTACAATAACAAAGAAACGAACAGAATCAAATCATTACACAATGCTTACTTCTCAATCAAAGTCATCTCCACAAGGTAACTGAATACATGTTTTGTTTTAAGAGAAACGGCTTCCCGCCTTTTTCATGCAAAACTTAATTTTGGATTTAAGGACCAAAAACCTAAGCAAATTGAATAATAATCTTTTTCTTTTTTTTTTACTTTATGAGTAAAACCTCAAATTGTAACATTTAATTAAATGAAGACAATATAAGCGAAACTCAATCGAAAATCTGGAAACAGAAAAATCAGAAAAAGATATTGACAGCTCTGGGACTTGAGCAAGAGGCAGGACCTCTTTGGTTCAAGTCCCAGAGCTGTCAATATCTTTTTCTGATTTTTCTGTTTCCAGATTTTCGATTGAGTTTCGCTTATATTGTCTTCATTTAATTTAATTAATTATTATTTTAATCAAAAGTGCTACTTTAATTATTTGTGTTTTAGTTTTAAATTATAAAATATAGGTCATTAAAGAAATCAATGTATTGTGAGAGGCAACTTCGGCAATTTGGGAGGCGGATATGGGTACCACCGCCCCGGAAGCTATTTATTGGATAACCAACACCTCTGCCATAGGTCACCCCACGTGGTTCGCTATGTTTGGTGACTTAGCAGGGGTGCCCGGGTTCATGGGGTGAATTTTATTCGGGTCTTCCCGGTGGATGAGTCTGCCCACCAGCTGCGAGGCAGGCCGGATCGAGATAGAATGGTTGAGGGAGTCCCTTTGACTTCTCCAGCCGTACTATCTCGAAACATCGCCTTGCATGCAGAGGGAGAGGGATGGATTCATACGTCCGTCACTCCTGACTTCCAGATTCCTACCCACCCCTGATGCCCTTTTCCTTCCCAAAACTTCACCTCCTTTCTTTCCTAAAAAGATCCCCCACACAGCATTCCCAAAGATGACATGGGCCCTGAGGGGGATTATTTTCCTCAGGGCCTCCTGTGTGGAGCTAATGTAAAATAAATGTATTTGTGAGTTAATTATAATTTTTTTTTAATTGCTCAATTTAAAATACAGTAAAAAATAAAAATGATTTAAAAAATGCTATTTGATGGGCGTAAATTTTAATAACAAGTGACCGATTTACGTTGGATTACTAATTTGACTCATATAAATAAAAATTTCTACTTTCTAATAGCTTTTTTAAAGATTTCTAATTTTTTTTATTTACGGATAAGGCACGATTATTTTATAATAATTATAATTAACTCACAAAAAGTGCCTAAGTTAAGGCAAAAACCATGCATCATTGAATACTTTAATAACCTTTATTTTATAATTTAAAACACAAATAAGTTATGTAACACATTTCCGTAGTAGACATGTGATATATATTTTTACAAAAAAAAAATATTATTGAATTTGTTTGGGTATTTTGGCCTTAAATCCAAAATTAGGTAAAGCCGCGCAGCTATGAAAGTAAAAATGTTTTTGACGTGGAAATCCGATGGAAAGACATAAATATGACAGCCTTGTTGAGAAGAGCAAAATATCGCGTGTTTTCATTGTTTCAAATCGCACACATTTTCGGAAGCATTCATTGCAAACGTACAATGAAAATTGAGTAAATTGGATGATTTTCTTTGGAGATGGCAATGTTTGAGAAAAATAAAAACCTTCACTCTTTTGCACAGTTCCAGAATAGAGTCGTTTTCCGAAATTCTCACCACGAACTTCCTGGATATCGGTCCACGACTGATGGCCAAAACAGCGGTCGAAATACAAACGCCGGCCTTGGGGGGTAAGACTCTCGACTAGCAATCCGGAGGCAAATCAAGGCATTCGCAAGTAAAGTTTATTGAATTAATTTGTTGTATTTAACAATTAATTACTTAAAGAGAAATTAAAATGTGTAGTACATTTTCAGCACGTTCCAAAGCGAAAGTTACTCTTAGAATCACCCTGTTAAAAGACCATCATTCAGAATTGAAACGTAGCTTAAAATGGTTTTGGCTGATCTGAATAGCCAGGTATGGCCGTCTTCCTCTTTCCCGTCTCCTTGCCCACCCCACGACCTTTAGCTTCACAACATTCTCCAATTGGGAATGCCATGTTATCACTGGCTCTAGACGGTTGGGAACAGTTGAGACTCTTGTGCGGTATCCCCATTAAAAACAATTCTATACAAGGACAAGAATGCGGTAAATTTTGGGCTAAATCTGGACTGTTTCCATTCAAATTTATATGGAAGGTACTTCTAGTGTTATATTCTTTAATCGATGAATGGGGAAAAAATGCTAATGAAATTTTGGTCTCCGGCATTTTTTGACCAGCAAAAAAATCTTTCACGTGTCACTCCTACTAATTTTTAAAATTGTTTTTAGTTGAAAAATAAAAGTCATCGGAGACCGAAGTGTGGTGGAAAATTATTATTAATAATAATCAGTTTTCAATGACAACATCACTTCGATTTGCAAATTTAAAGATTAACAAACGGATTGCTATCTTTAGAGCAGAGGCATCGGATGGGAATACTGTCTTTGTTCTTGTGAATACAACAACTCCACACAGGAAGCCCTGAGGCAAATAATTTCCTCCAGGCCCTACGCGTTTATGTCTTTTTTATCTTAGGGGATGCTGTTTTAGCTTAGGGGATGAAAGAAATGAGAGGAAGTTCTAAAAAGGAATAAGGTATGAAAGAAGGTAGCAATCTGGGGATCAATGAAAGAAAGTGTTTATCCAAGAGTGACGGACCCGGACGTATGAATTCATCCCTCCCTCAAACAGTCTCTCTCGATCTGACCCGCCACGCAGAAGGTGGACAGACGCATCCGCCGCCACGTTTTAGACAAACATCAACCCAAGAACCACTTGGGGTGACCTGTGGCAGAGGTATTTGTTACCCAATAAATGGTTCTCGGGGCGGCGGTACCCATTTCCGCCTCCCAAATTAAAGTTGAATTTATGGATAGGTAGTGAATAATAATATCCTTTTGGTAGAATTGAACTGGTATCCCTTTACACGACTACAAGCGAGTTCCCGGCACGCGTTGCTATCCACTTAATAAATAAATTGTTCTCCCTGCGTGTCCTTTCCCATTCGTCCCGTTGCTCTTCCGTCTCCTCTTCTTCAACCGCGTCCTCTTCCCTTCACTCGTTCCCACTTCGCCTTCTCCGCCTTCCCTCTCCCCACTCCCCTCTCCCGCTTCCCCCGTCCCGCTAACTCCCCTTCCGAGTTCCCCCCCTCCTCCCGCATTCCATACATACAGTCCCGGTACATTCAGTTTTCAAACGGCTCGCGTACCACCTATTGTAATTTTTTAATACAAATTTCATAATGCTAGAGCTCATATGCAGGGTGAAGGAATGTACTTGAAATACTTTAACCAGTGATTCCTGATATTATTTGGAGTAAAAAATACAAACAAAATTTTGGTCTCCGGTGACATTTTTGATGTTTTAAACATAAAAAATGGTAGGTGTTGGACAGTTGGAGATGGGGTAAGGGGTGGGTCGGCTACTTGGCTGAGTGACGGAACTAGTCGAGGAAGGTAACATTCATACACTTTTATTCGCATATTCACTATCATGCTATCTCATTCATACTCGCTTGCCTCATTCATACATTTAGACATATGTCCCGTTACATTTAGTACCATTTGCGTAAATACATGGGCTGTGGTTTAAGTATGAATGTAGGTATAATGTTTACAGATTGCACGTCCCATTAAGTACTCTTCTCCGCCCAATAAACCGCCATTATTTGTTTTTCTTGAAAACACGACTCTTTTTGGGAAGCCTACACATATTATTGAATTAACAATTAATAAATAACGGTGGTCTAATGGTTAATAACGTTCCATTGTTATGTATTTAAAAACAGTTTTGACTCTGTGAGAAAAGTCGGGCCAAATTTACAACGAAATTCACATGTTACTCGTTAGATAAGAGTCGTCGAAATAAAAAGTTAAAGAATGGCCTTCGAATACAAAAAAAGTTACCTCAAAATATTTTCATTCTCCTCCATTTAATTGAATTTAAAATTAAAAAAGTATAATTACGCAAGTACAATTAGCGATCCGCGATCGGAATTATTCCGGTAGTCCCAATTTTTTTATATGTTTTATACACTCATCTCCTGATGTATAATCCGAGTTTTCGACCTTGGGTCACTTGAGCTTTCGCCGACATTTTGAAAAAAACCAGCCGAAATCAAGCCAAAATCTATTTTTTCTCAAATATCTCGTTTCCAATAAAATTTTCGGCTAAAACAGCATTACAAGTTAAAATTACCTACAATTTTTATTTAAAGAATTTTCATCTCTCTCTAATAAATATCGATATATGCAGTCGTAAAAATGTGTATAAGTTTATAAAAACAGGTAAATTGCTCGACTTGGTTCGGTTTTTTTGCGTATCTCTTTCCCAGTACAATTTTATGAAAAAAATACTGACACCAATTTTGTAGAAAATAAAATTTCTAAATAGAGGTGAGATTTTTATGTTTTTGTAGTTTTTTACTGATATGTATAAACAAATATCGGTAGGTGAAAACAGAAAATTTATCACGATATTACCTTGTTATTCAACTTTCGTTCACATTACATTTTTATATATTATAACTATAAATTAACGAGAGTGAGGGGTCACCCCCCCCCCCCCCTTCCCCATCTCTCGCCACTCTCCCCCCCTCTCCCCCCTCCCCCACCTCGGTACCAATTAGCCACTCCAGGACGGGCCAACGGGTGTCACCAGTGTCGCGTCTGGATCAGTGTCGCCAACTCTGCTCCATTAGAGCTACATTTAGTTCTAAATTGAGTTCGTCAACTCCAAAAATGTGGTTTAGCTTCTTAGATGGTTTTTTGCTGATTTAGCTCTTTTTAAATACAAAAGTCATAAAAAAATGACATGTTAAGAGTTATATCTTTGGAAATCGGTTAAATTTGTATTGTAATCTTTGTTTTTTTTTTCTCATAAATTTTCTACAGCCGCTAGCCCCATGAAACTTTTATCGGTCATAACTTAAGCTACACAGGATTATAGCTCTTATAGGATTACGGATTTGTTTATCTGCATAAAATTTGTAAGGGTATTGAGGCATTTTGTGGGGTTGAATCAGGAACGTCAGAGCAGATGTAGGAGCACAAGAGGGATGACAAATACGTCCAAACTCTCATTAATTGGTTTGCTTGCCATGAACCATTTCCTAAAACAAACGTGATTATGCCTATAAGCAGTGGCATGATGAAAATGTCTAAAGTTATCAACCAGAACTTTGAAAACCTACACTTAAACGTAAGGATGCGATAGTTTTTCTTGGGGCGGTGACCAGCAGCATAAAAAATCAGGGCAGTTACTGTGACAATAGATCAATTAATGCTATTCCATCGTATGTGTATTGCCAAAAAGTGTGAAATTGAACTTAAAGAATATTTCCAATATGAACTATCTCCTGTCCTACTGTCTTTTTTCTCAGGAACCAAGTCCATATTTTACTTGTCGTTCAACCCTCTACCAAAACACAGAACTGGGAAGCAGTAAAATACAAGCAGGTGATGGAGGATATTTACTGCACAATGTTGTATTGGGTCATACAAAATCATGATGGAGTCAATGCAGTAGTGGTATTCGATGGATACCCAGATTCGATTGAAAAGAAAAGCACCAAGAAAAAGTTTCTGGGAAATGAGAAGAACAAGTTTCATTTTATTTCCCCACTCACAGCCTCATTTAAGAACATACTTCAAAGTGCCGACAGAATAAGTGCAAGCTTATTATTGCAAGAATTCTCAGCTACCATATGTACTGGCCCCTTATATCCATTCGACTTCTCAAAAGCGGGGCTCTTCTAGTGTATTTTATATCGTCGAGTAACTTGATATAATCAATAGAGTGAGAATAATGAACGGGTTCGAAAATTTGTTGATAGGCAAAAAGTCTAATCTAATCTCATGATTATTCAATGCTGTTTTTTCACCACCAAACAACCTCGTCATGCTTTTATAATCAAGGCTCTCGATGCTCATTGATTAAATCAATGTTTTGACTGGGCTACAAGGGTGGCTGCTGCTCTTAATGGATTCATTTGATTGAATAACGGACAAAAAGTGGGAATACCAGTCGTATTAGTAGTAGTATTGTAAACAGAGATGAAGTAGAGTAAGCAGATTAAAAAAAAAAAAAAAAGTATTTAATATTTTACAAAACCTGAATAATTATAAACATCTATTACAGATTTTTAAATCCAACGCTTATATAGGGAAACAAGAATGCCTGAAAGTTCTTTTTACTCACTAAAAACTCAAGAGTGGTGAGATCTAACACCACGAACTTTTCAGAGCTTTACTATCTGAACTATCCTAGGTTCAGCTGAAATATAATTTTCAATTTTTTTAGTATGAAATATCATTTGAAAGGTCTAAAATTATGACAAGAGTCATGAGTATGACAATAAGTTTCATATTTTTAAAACGTTTAATTTTTTTTAAAGTTTTTACTTCGGTCGTCAGTAAGGTAGTAAAATAATTTCTAGGTTTCTGGCATAGAATAAAGAATACAACCAGATGTGACTTCTGGCCGTGTTTTGTAATCTAAGTATTTGCCTAATCGAGGTTTAAATTTCCAATACAAAACTGTTTAATAGAATCTATGATGTCAGGTGAGTGTGTAAGTGAGACTCAGTGCTGGGCTATAGTGCTAAATGGAACATTTGTTTTCATTCTAATTTGTATCGAAAGCACTTCTAGTTTATTTTATTCTTAGTGTGCCTTCTGTCGCCCCAGATATAGGTTTTATAGCAGTGTCTAGAGTCTAGAGGTCACGATTTCAAGCTTAAAAGTGGTTGTATTTTGTTACTTATTTTGTGAATAATTTTAAAAGAAAGAAAAAGGTTAATCAATGGAAACTGTAACAGATAATTTTAGCCATAAAACTGTATATTTAAAAAAATGTTTTTATAAGCGTTGAAAAAATATATTTTTAGAAGTTTACGCTTATTATATTTTTTATAAAGTAACTAGCGAGTTCCCGGCAGGCTTTGCAATGCCACTTACAAAACATCTTTCTCCTTACGTGTCCTTTCGCAATGGTTCACATTCTGTTCCCCTTCCACCTCCCCTTCCACCTCTCCTTTTCCACCACTACGCGCCACCTATTGCAAACTTTTTATTCAAATTTCAAAACGCGAGTATGAATACAACAACTGACCACAGTTTCATCGCAATTGAATGAATAGTGTAGAAAAAAATTCATAACGCCAAAGCTCACTATTATATATAGAAACCATTCGGGGCATACGCATATTGAATCCCCAAAGTTTCATCGCAATCGGATGAATGATTTAGGAAAGCATGGAACAAACAAAGAAACATTAATTTGTTTAAGAGTAACAATTTTATTTTAAATCTACTCAATGTATACGATAAGAAGACATTTAATATATCGAAAGCATTCTTTTTTACTTATAATGTAAACCGATTCGTAGTAAAAAATAATCTAAAATTATGATTTTACAGTTAGCGTCGCCCTAAGTAACTGGATTACGAAAAAAATGTTTAAAGAAATGTTCAACCAAATCAACCAAAAAGCCAACAAAACTTGTCCATTTTTACACTGACATGAAATTCTTATGTGTAATTTTTATATGTGTATGTATTCGATGAATAAAAGAAGATAAAAGTTGTTTAAGAATGGCTTAAAGCTTACTTTATGACAACCGGTAGAGAGTACGGATATTCACATATTTAAACTCAGTTTCATATTAAATAATATTATTCTTATCTCCCGCGGGTATTCTCGTAAATTTCGTCAATGCGTTCATAATTTTGTGTTTATATTTCATCAGTTTATATACACGGGTGTTTTTATGTTACCATCCCAAGAAAAGTTAACGGTTACTATAATTTCATAACTTAATTATAATAAATAAACCATTCGACGGGTATTTTGTTTATCTTTATGCGCCTGAGAAAAAATCTAATGGCATTTTTTTACGTCTAAATTATTGTGATGGGATCTAAACATGTTGAATTAAGTCATATTCTTTCACTTACATACCTGCAAAAGTTAAACAATTATTATCACATGAAGATGCTCGCAGTTTTTTTGTGTTTTAACGTAATTATAATTGTGGGAATTTTACATAAATTAATTATTAAGTAATCATAGAATTTTACTGTTACTGTTCACAACATCTCCGTGGAGGTAGTGGAAACATAATCATTAAGAATACAAATATCTCGAAAGTTGCATGCATTTTATCTTCTATCGTATGGAGAAAAAATCTGTTATATTCAATGTATTTCTTCCAAATGGTGAGCCTACAATAGCCAATATGTATCCTATTGAGTCGCCCGCATAAACCCTATTAAATCTCGACAGGCCAAGATGCCAAACATGACGTCCGTAACCGTGGGGGTCGGCTGATAACCCCATGCATTATTTTTTCTAAACTTTTAAACCAAAGAAAACACTTTTTCTTTTTTTGATATTTTTTTGTTGTTATTTATGTTTTTTTTTTATTATTTGTCCATTTATTGGGCAGGGAATATTACCTACCTATATTTGACAAAATATTTTTTCCTGCGATCAACGATTTTTTCACATTTTTTTAAATGGCATATTAATCCTTTGCGCAGGAATACCTAAAATATTAAAAATATATTTCATGTATTTAAGTAGATATAAGAAGGATAGTTATTTTGGGGTCTACCTTCGGCCCCAGTTGGCTGCGGGAGAGTTAAAATGCCAGCTGTTTAAATAGTATCGAAAACTTTACGTGGCGGGGAGATCTACCATGATTCGGCTCCTCAAAATGCTAAAATTTATTAAAAATACAAGATAGAACCTTGATTAAGACAGTAATTATGAAGTACGACAGTGCGTAGAATGAATACTTATATCATCGAAGAAGAAGAGTGGAAGATACTATCAGTATCGCCCTGGTGTAAGACCACCATTCAGAATTGAAACGTTGCTTGAAAATGGCTTTAGCCGTGTTTAGTGACCAGATCTGAATAGCCAGGTACTTCCCAACCTTCCTCTTCCCCGCATCCTTTCCCTCCCCACTACCTTCAGCCTCACAACATACCCCAATTTGGGATGCCATAGTCTCACTGGCTCCAGAGACGGGAGCAGTTGAGATTCTTGTGCGGTATGAACTGTAAAAAAAAAAAAAAAAAGAAGATAATACTAATAAATCTGAACGAAAGATGAAACAGAACAAGAGAGATAAATAAAAAGGTAACGGTCGCAACTCGGACGCTAATCTAGGATATCTAGATCTAGGACCGGAACACAGAGCCTTAACCAACTCTGCCGTTAGGACCTATGTTTTTTCTGTCATTTTTGCCGATCTCATATTTCAAATTGTCAATATTATTTTAATCACTTAAGCCTTAAAGATTTCTTTTTCTAGTTTTTAAAATAGTATTTTTTTTACAGAAAGATAAAAAAATTATAGCACTTATCTTAAATACTTCGGAAACTTTATAAACTGTGCAAAAACTTTGAAAATTCTGAGGGATTTATCATCCCAGAATAATATTCCAATCCAAACCGCCAAAGTCTTCAATGCATGATTAATGCATAAAATATTATCACTCCATCTTTCATTCACAAGAGTCCATGAATCAAAATTCGGCATTACCTTATCGAAGCCTCCAATCCAAAAGGACCATACTACACGGAGCATGCAAATACACGACGGGCAAAACGGAAAAAGCTCGCGGAACTTGGACGTATTTTAAAAAGCTCCGCTAATAAACGAATTAGGCTGTATAGGTGTATAATACAGCCTGCAGTGCGTGGTGTGTGGTGTGTGGTGTGTGCTGGATTATTTCAGGACAGGCAACTGGTCAGATACTCAGTCTCGCTGGAGTCCCCGCCAGTGTAAGGCTGCTGGTCGATCCAACCGCACGTAACCGCATCCGCCTTCGTTAGCGGTACAGCCTTCGACTTTTCAGAATAACGATACATCTAAAGTCAAAATGAAAAGACGCGCTTGTTGCAATCTTCTAAGATTACGACGTATTGTTTGTTTTACGTAACGATGTTACTTTGTCCTTGATTATTAAATATATAATTGACGAGTTGTTTTTTGTTATATTTTTTAAACATTGTTGTGATTGATTCGAATAAACAATCGATTTAAAATGACAGTTGTGTTGACAGTTTTCATTTTGGCGGTTTGCGCAGGAGTGGGACTTGTATCAGCTAGTCCTCATGGAGGGAATCGACGTGACAAAGGTATTTATAAAAACAATCATTTTACCTGTGTTTATTTGACTTTTTAAGCATTTGATTAGGTACAAAAAAACTAAATCAAAATTACGACATACCTTAGGGTATGTTTAATAAGTGAATATTAGTGAAAGCATTCATTTCATTCCTGAAACTGATTGAGCGTAGAAATCAATTTATTGTTATTCGATGTACGTACCTAGAGACATGAGTATTACTAAGTTAACTTTGATATTACATTCGTTATAGTTCCAATATAAACTTTAAATCTAAACTACGAGTATTATAATGAATGAATATAATGTACTCTTTCAAAAAACAAATTAACATGCAGGTTTATAAAAGCCGAATCCCCACCTAGGTATTTTTCAGGCTACCATTCGTTAGATCAAAAGGTCGATGGCGCCGACGCAGTGACCTGAGCTTAATCTGAACATAAATATCATCCCAATTAAAATATTGTGTTAGTGACGAATTTATTGCTACCATAAAATAGGAGTTAGAAGCTGTTTATAACGCCGAAAAAAAAAAACAAATTTAATTAAATGAAAATAAATAACTTTGTAAAAACTACTTTATAATAACCAATAATAAAAACCACTGTAATAAAAACCCACTAATGGTTTTTACAAATTTATTTGTTTTCATTTAATTACAAATGGTAACAATTATTATAAGCAATAATTAACAGCATGAAACACTCATCCACATTGAAAAATCTTCCGAGAAAAGATACATGTCGCCAACGGGACGTCATGTATCTTTTCTCGGAAGATTTTTCAATGTGGCTGAGTGTTTCAGGCTGATAATTATTGCTTATAATAATTGTTACCCTTTGTGCTATGCATAAAAATCTTGTCTTAAACGTTAGTTTAACAATTAAAAATAATAATTAATTACAAATGATTCCACAAAGTATATTTGTAAAGTTTGAAGAAACAGAATTCAATTATTCTTTTAATTATATTCGATGAAATCCCAAAACAAATCAACTACCAAATAAATCACTTACAAAATCCAAGTGAACCGCTGTATACATTAAAAAATAAAGCAATTAAATTTATTTTGCAGTAACTATGAAACAATATCTAGACTCTAGACATTTTGTTTTTTAATTAAAATAAGGTATTTTGCTTACCTAAACTTTATCTATTAAACCAACAACATAACGTAAGACCACGTAATTCAATCCTTAAACCTACAAAAACCTACATCAGTTTATAGATTTTTAATAATGTATGAATAAAAGTTGAATTAATTAATTTAATATGAAGATTAGGTTTATTTTTAAATAGAATCGAACCGGTTAATAATTCAGAAATACCTGAGCTACGCCTTTCGAAGATCACGAAATAAATTTCCTTAGAATTAGCTGAATAAATTATTATTGTTATTATAATCATGTTAATCTTATCCTGACGAAGAAACCTTTAGTTTCGAAACATGTTTAAAAAAATTATTAAAAGGTGGTGTTGATTGAAGTGGGGCAATGATTGAAGAAGAAATTATTATCAACTCAACTACGAGTAAGTTCAGTGAAAAATCGATCAGTACAATGAAGCAGATATATCTATTCACCCCATACGAATACTTCTTTCTTATTTATTATTAGTTATCAATGGGATGGTCAAATGCCCTCTAAGAAGTATTTAAATGTATTAACAATTCCAATATGACCAAAACGGACTTACACGCTGACAAATCATGACCATGGCATTATTTTGTTATTTGGAGTAAAACATGTAGATAAAATTTTGGTTTCCTGTGACTTTTGATGTTTTTTTTAAATTTTATCTTCTAATTCAAACAAAAAAAATCTTCCACACACTTTGTCGTCACTGATTATTCAGCCGAGTAACCGACTCCTCACCCCGCCCGTTACTGTCCAATACCTTCTGATTTTTTATGTTTTTAGTTGTAAAAAAAACATCAAAATTGTCACCAGACACCATTTTTGCTCCAAATTATGTCAGGAATCACTAGTTTTAACTAGTAAAGTAAGGCAAGTGCGTCCCTTGACACCCTTTATATCTAGAATGGGAAAAGCATTGCGTTTACGATTGTGATTATGATGGGAACCCAGAAATTCTCAAAGGAATTATGTTCACGAGCGGTTAAGACAGAAACCTGTATGTACGTATTATGAAATGGAGTGTCTAGCTTAGAATGACAAATAGGCAGTGTGTAAGCCAAGCGTAAACACTATCTCTAGGTAAAGGACATAAGCGCATAAGTGGTCGGACTGTTTAGTGACATCAAATTGATCATTCTGTCGCTTATTAGAAGAGGTGACATAACTTTAACAATAGCGAGACGTATTGGATATGAATATTGATAACTGATATTACCCGTATCGGTGTTTTATGTTAGGTTTCGTTTTTTTACGTTGAAAGTTGTAGATAAAATAATTTTACACGCATAGTACGCTTTCATGTTATCCAATTTCATTAATTTACATTACCAGGTTTTAAAAGGTATTATGTACCACGTAATGCTTACATTTTATTTTAAAACGGTTAAATTTTGTATGCAGGTAGTGACACTATTGTGTTATCCTTTTGGAATTGAATATGTATAGTTGTGAGTGTTGTTTATGCAATTGTATTGAATAGCATTATACATTTCATATTGTTACAAAATGTTTGCTTTTCTTTGATACAATACAATGAAATAATTACTTTTGCTGTAATTTTTCTAATGAAATCCATTAATTTTACAGTTAGGTGTATCGTTTGGGAAATATTTAGTGTAGAGTTAATGTATTATATAGGTATATAGAAATTGATAACTGCATTCCTAAAATGCTTATAAATTAACCTTATGTTCTCGGTAACATCCCACTTGAAAAGAACTCGCCATCTATTCAATCAACAAGTATGCAAATAACTCATTAAGACACCCTCTAAGCCTTAATAATAATACTAAGTTAATTTAAGGCATGGGTATTAAACGTTTGAAAATACGCTAAAGATGATTTGAAATGGAGATATGTAAATACAATATTAGAGGGGGCATTCTGATGTAAAAAAAAACGATTATAATTGAGCGAAAATTGCGAAAATTTTTAATAAAACACGGCTCGTTTAAAATAGAGCAAAACCGTTTTGACAAGTGTCTAAAGTAGCGTTTAAACATACACTGTGAATTTTTTAATACCTTTAACATGTTAAATAAGTGAATAATATGTATTTTTAACCATTTTCAAAGTGGGATTTCATATTATTACAGTTTCGGCCTGGCAAAAGTACAGATATTATCTTAAAAAATAACACATATTTAACTATTAGAAGCAAAAAAATGACAACGCATTTAGTTTTTATTTTTGTAATAATAATAATAATATCTTTATTTGGAAAACAAACAGCTTTACAAAGATACATAAAAAAATTGTGCTAAAATAAAACAGTAAGCCTAAAAACTTGTTAAGACTTTAAATTTTGACAAAATATGTGACACCAATTTGAATGATGAATTTGACCATTTTTTCTGCTTTTGTCTTGTTTTTTCTGTTTGAATTATTTTTATTATTGATTTTTTATTTTTTATTCGTAATGCATACATAGCACCACCTTTAGAGTTTTAAATGCTTTCATGATAATAATGTACGTATTATCCTTTTAGAAATGCGTTTATTGCAACCCAATGGAAGTATTTAAAGATATGTATATAATAATATATCTTTATTGAAAGAAATTTATAAGTGTGTATATTACATAAGTATATACAATTACAACCCAAAAATATTATACACATAAACAGTAGTTAATATGTAAAGAACAAAAATGTATAGTTACAAGTTGAGGTTTCTCGTAACCCGCCTCACCAAGCTAGCATGTGTTGAGGAAGTCACTTTGCAAGTTAATTTACAATACCTACGTTCATACCTACACTTATATTAAAACATATTCACTCAATAGTGGTTACATCTATATCTCCGAAATTGAGTGAATACACTGGTAAAAACCCTATTTTTATCCAAATATAATATTAATTATAATTTCAAATTAATATAAAAATATTAAATTGTTTCTAGCATATTAAATTTGACCGTTTAATTTTGTTGTGATCAATTTTGCTTGCGGCAATTTCGTATATTTTTTTTGTTCCGCAAAATGCACATTTTAGTATAAGACGTAAAAGGAGAAAAGGAAAGAATCGATAGCAACTGTTTTCTTTTGGTTGTTGTGTATTACCATCCTAAGATATATTGTTTCCGTTGCAATTTCAGACTCTAGACGTAAAATTACCATAACATTACGAAGGCAGTTTTATTTCATCACGTGTAATATAATATGCAGCTTTCTGAACAATACTTGTTCTTTAAATTTCTGTTAGGTTCAATAATAAATATCATGTCGTAAGCATCAAATAATGACTTCAGAAAAAAACAGGAAACAGAAAGAGATTTTGGAGACAAAACGACACAGTTAGAAGGCATCACGACATTTCAGAGTTCAGAGCGATGTTATAACAATGCTAACTCTCAATTACCACAGTAATTGAAGATCATGTCCTAACTTAGCTGCTTTAGGTGGATTACTTTTCACATTGTTAGAGAAGTGATATGTCGTGTCCATTCAACTATTAACAATTGAACAACCGGATGACATTACGAATGAACATCGATAATTTAGTGGGAAAATTTTACAAATTATAATATGATTCTCTTTTTTCTGTATGCTCAATTCTATTAGAGATTGACCGTCACATCATTATTAATTTCATCAAACCTGAAAAACTAATACCTCATTCGCTCAACGACAATTCTGGTTCATCGCTCCTAAAATATATAATACTCTGAATACTGACATAAAGTCAAGTAATTCTAATTCTCTTTTTATAACACGTGTACAACATTAGATTTTCGAAAGGGAACGAGCGTACTTCAAAGAGTACATGAGTTCTTAACACTACATTTTAATTATTAATTTTTTCATTTCAAAATTTTTACTTCCATTTTTATATCTATTTTTCTTTAACCCCTAGGATACGACACACTACAATAGCAATGCAGTAAAATCATGACTACATCTACAAATGAACTGCAATGTGTGGGTGTAGAGCTAGGTTTTAGAAGTTTTTAATGCATTTTGTTCCTGTCCATGAAAATTCGAAAGCAAAAAAGTTGATAGTGAAGAAACCTGTCAATTATTTCAAATATAATTTTCAATATCAGTTTTCAGGTATTTACAAAATACTGCCCGTCTTCTAGGGGTTAAAATGTTATTTTTTTTTTCTCATAGTTTTTCAACTAATTTTATTTATGTTTTAATTTTAATTTATATACCTATATGTTTTAATTTATATATTTGTATAGAACACTTGAGTTCTTAACACATCTTTATTATTAGTTTATGTATTTCAAAATTTGAATTTTCATTTTTATTCTACTTTTCTTTAAAATATGATTTATTTTCTCTTTATTTTTCACTTACTTTTAAGTATTTGTTAATTTTTATTTTGTATGTTTAATCATATGTTTTAATAAAATAGTATTTTTTAAATCGTATTTAAAATATCAAATTTACGACTTCCACAACACGGGCATTAGCCTAGTGTAGTAGCAAAAAAAAAACAAACAAATATCTGTAACTAATAAAAATTTTATGAAAAAAAAATAAAAAAAATTCTTCAGCTTACAGTCTAGCATAATGTAACAGCTTAACTCTACTAGCATCAGCCACACACATTTTGATGCCTTGAAGTGCGGCGTATGTTGTATACCCGACAGTCGAATAAACTTAATATAAAATTTAAAAAAATTATGCTTTATTTACCAATTTTAAAGGTAAAATCGATCTCAAAATACCTTTAATAATAAGCTGGCATACCAATGTAATTTATTAACGGTGTCGATTTTTCGTACTTATAAGTTGGTATATTTGATTGATTTGGGATATTGATTGCGGGAATAGGTACCGCTGCCCCGGGAACCTTTATTGGATAACCAACACCTCTGCTATAGGTCACCCCAAGTGGTTCACTACGTTGGTGATTTAGCAGGGGTGCCCGGGTTCGTGGGGTGAGGTTTGTCTGGGTCCTGGAGGCGGATGACCGGGATACACTGCACCCCACATTCCTACCCACCCCTTAAACCCTTTTCCTTCCCATAACTCTCCTCTCCTTCCTTTCGTTAAAAAAACCCCTCCACACAGCATCCCCAAAGATGACATAGGCCCTGAGGGAAATTATTTTCCTCAGGGCCTCCTGTGTGGAGCTCATGTAAAAAAAATACACAGTATATGTATATATAGACAAGTAGTGCTATCCTGGATGCGAAATATGTTTTAATGCTTTTGTTATTCCGTGGTACATTCTCTCTGCACATCCCTTCGGGAACATTTAGTTATGTTTTGTGTAAATATGTAAGCCGTAGTTTCTTTAAACCGACTGCTTATTATTTATAAGTGCCATGCATATTACACTAACTAACTAACTAACCATCACGCCATTTCCCCGCAGGGGTAGGCAGAGAGGACGGACCGCCAAACAACTCGGTCTTGGCACACACTCTTTGCCTCACTCACATTCATACATCGTCTCATACATTCTCTTCTATTATTCTGACTTTTGACATGACCCGACTCAAGTATCTGATTAACTTGATCGTGCCATGTCTTCCTCGGGCGTCCCCGACTTCTTCTACCATTCACATTCGCGTCGTATATTCTTCTTACACTACTTCCTTCGTTCATTCGCTCTACATGCCCAAACCATCTGAGGGTCCCTTTCTTAATCTTACTCATTATGCTTACATCAGCCTTACATTCTTTGCGGATATCCACATTTCTCACACGATCATACATTGTTTTACCACACATACGTCTCAGGGATCTCATTTCAACAGCATTCAGTTTACTTTCATCCTTCCTCTGCCAGTTCCATGCCTCACTGCCATACATCAGGGTAGGTACCAGGACTCCATTGTGACAGACTGTAGATCTTCCATAGTGTTAGAAATCAGAACCGCATCATCAGCATACAACAGGCAACATACTTTCAGATTACTCAATTTCGCGCCCAATCCCACATCTTTCAATTCTTGCATACAATTATCCATGTATAGATTGAATAACCATGGTGACATTACGCAGCCTTGCTTGACACCTTTTGTGATGTCAAACCACCCCGTAAAACCACCGTTCACCCTAACACACGCAACGCTTCCCTCGTACAGAGACGCAATTGCCTGTATGAGATTTGTATTCACTCCATACTTGGACAAAACCTTTCATAGCTTTTTCCTGTCGACTCGGTCGTATGCTTTTTGTAGATCTACAAAGGCGCAGAAAAGTTTCTGGTTTTTCGCCAGAAACTTCTCAGTAAGCATACGCAAGGAGAAAATCTGGTCCATGCATCCCTTTCCATTCATAAAGGCACCTTGCACATCCCATATTTTATCCTTTGTTTCCATTCTTACCCTTTCAATCAATGCATATTACATATTATATATAATGCCGGGGAGCCGACGCGCGACGGCCAGGGGAACAACTGTCATGGAATCACCTTTGGAATATGGTTGGTTTGGGCGTTCAACAACGTTGATGTGGGCTATGTGAAGATACGAGTATTACGGAATGTACAGTACATTATTGTGTATTATATAAAATTTTATTAGATTACAGTATTTCAAAGTATTATACAGTGTATTATAGTATATTTTCGCAATTTTGGACCAATTTGCGAGGAGCCTCTACAAGGGCGTAGCTCGGATTTTGTTAAGGGGGGGGGGGGGGCAGGTGTAGACAAACCAAGAATATATCTAAGGTAAATGCTGCATGAGCAACGGGACAGGTTACGTTAAAAATGAAAAAGAAAATAATACCTACTGGTGGGGGGGGGCTAGGAAAATATAAATAACACCGTATTCAATATTTTTGTGACAATATCCTTTGTAGTGTACCTCCCCGTCGCAAGGGCGGATTTAGCTTTGGCGCCAGGGTGGGGTCACATAGCGCCAGGGGGGGGGTCACATAGTCGTGGTCAAGTCACAAGAAGTTATAATTTAATTTTGAAAATAATAGATGCAAGTAAAAAGTAGGTCCACCTTGGTCCTGGACCCAGCCCAGGGGGGGGTCATGACCCCCCATGACCCCCCCCCCTGGATCCGCCATTGCCCGTCGGGAGGCACCCCGGGCGGTCTGCCCCTCCCCCCCTCGCTAAGCTACTGCGTTCAAACAGTTTTCAGTCGTCGTTGATCTCAGACATGTTTTAACACGACGCAGTGTAGAAAAGGACCCCTCTATTTTACTTGCAAGGTTGTGCCAAGGAAATAAGTAGTAGGTATTGCTTTTTTTGTTGCGGTAAAGAAAATATTCGCCTTCTAAAACACTTCAGTAAAATCCAGTTTTTCGAGATCTTTTCTGGTCATACCCTTGTTCTGCCATTTTTTATACCATAGTTCGGCTTCTTGATTAAAATTAAGTAAATCGTAGTATAGGCAAAAACTTTGTGCTTTTTCTTTAAAATCAATTAACGACGTATTCATTGTACTGGGATGTAGTGACATTATTCCGAAAGCAGCCAAATTTTGGTCACCAAAACGCTGCTCCAATGCAGATATTAGAGAATCTAAATATGGAATGATAATCGATCGCTTCCAAAAATCGCATGGAGTCTCAGCAAGGACCGATGTTGTTGGCAAGACACAATGCGTGGGACTTGTATATCAGTTTCAAAGGCAGCTGCAGTTCTAATTGAAATATCTAAAATTTTCGGGCTCTCTATGTCTACATTGCTTCGATGATCATTTATAACAGAAATTATACCTTTAATATGACTCATACATATGCGTACATATTGATAGTTTCCGATCGTAAAGCATTGGCAATAGGTTCCAATATGCCTGAGTACTTGGCTATCAGTTGAACACATATAATGAAAACTGATTTAATAACAGCGCAATGTAACTGATAGGCACGTTTTCCTGATGCTTCATTAATCATGATCAACTAAAAAGGTAATAGTAAAGATTAAATTGATTCTCACAAACAATAGGCTACCGACGTAAACTTTATGGTTTGTGGGGGGGTAGCTGCCCCCCCCCCCCTGCCCATACCTCGCTACGCCCTTGAGCCTCTACCTATTTAGGCAGGGTATTTTGACAATACGCCTATAAATCCGTAATTCGAAAACTTTAATTTTCCTTCTAATATCAAGTTTCCATACCACACACAAGTGTAAAAGACAAGAGAAAACATAATATCAAACCATTTTCATTCCGAAAAATATCTGTATTAAAAATATTATTGTAAGGCTATTAATGTGAATAACAAACAGTGAAATATTTTCCTTGGTCAAGTAGATAAATGCAGTCTAAGTAAAACAACCCATAAAACAAGAAAGAAGCAACTAAACGACCCTGAAACCAAACTTGGTTCAACTATACTTGAAGAAGTTATCCTTCCAGTTGTCATAAATCTGTAAGGGTCAACAGCTGAATCTATGTATACCTTTTATTGTTGTTGATAATTAAATTATTCAAATTAAATGTATACATGCATTAAATAATTACTTACTGTGGCTTAATTTAATTAATTAAAAAGAAAGTTGTTCAGATTCAAACACCACTTTAATAATTATTATTGATGATGTAATTGAAAAAAAATAAAAAATATTATTTAATATGATGTACCACGTCGTGTAACATTCGGAATCAGGCCATTAACAATAACTATCCTTATGAAAATGGTGATATGGAGTAAATTTTCGCCTAACCCCAGTAGCCTGTTTTGATTTATACCAGAAAAATACATCGCCAAAAAGCGTGTTTTATTTTAGTATGCGAATTTCAGGTACAAATATTTAAATGTTTTAAGATCATTTTCTAAAGAACTTAATTTGCTACATTAAACAATAAAATCAAAACGAAAAAGGGGTTTGTAAGTAGGATATTTTAGGATATTGTTAGGTCTGATCATTTTTTCTGGGCATATTTTCAAAGATCAATGTTTGTTCTACTCGCAGCATCTAAAATATTCCTAAACGATCAAATTTTCTTACCAAAAAATCAGAATTTTGCATTACTTCGTAGAGCATTACCCGAATCCCAAGGATTCAGAATGCAATCCTGTGGTAAGGGTTCATTCTCGGGATTCGATTTTGATCCCGATATATGTTCATCCCAAGAAAATTAAAAAAAGTTTTTTATGTTAAGTAGAAATATATCTACTATATATTTTAGTAAGTAAAAAAATACACAACCTAAATAATAGGCAATTTGTGATTGACAACTAAGGTCAGCCACTATGACTCACTGGGAGTCCCGGGAACAGGGGATGTTGAGGGACGTGGCTTCCGGCAATATTATAGAAAGTACATGCTTGCATGTCTGCTTGGTTGGTGCAATTTTTTTTACCATTTCAGTAGCTACATGTCTGTCTAACAAAATCAAGAAGTGCCGGAATTTCAGGATGTATAAATTGATGACGAAAAATATGTAGAAATTTCGAACAAAGGATTTTTTTTAAATAAAAATAGTTTGACATTTTAGAACGGTGCTTGAAAAATACTGTGCCGGGTATCATTGGCCGTAATTGAATTCTCTGGCCAAAACCATTCCAAATACTGATTTCCACCAATACCGAAAATTCGATAAATCATAAGACGACATCATCATTCGACAAATAAGTATTTTCCTAAGTTTCATGGGACAGTGACGTTTGAAGGTATACTACCAATATATTTTGTTTGCATATTCCTCTGTATAAACTATATATGGTATATTGTACTAATCTCTTTGCCGTATTGCAATGCTCTGAATAGTACTTATTTTTTTTTTAAATGTTGTATTATCATAGTCACAAAAAATAATTATTTTGTTAAATTTAAAATAAAACCATATGATTGAATTTACTATTGAGTTCTGCATGTATTTTATTCATTTATTATTGTGACTTTATGAGATCTCTTGGAATATCTATCTTATGTTTATCACAAACGATATTAAAAAGTAATTAGAAATATATATTTTTTGATTAAATTAAAACAAATCACCTTGTACCCATCACATATTTAATCAAAATTTTTAACTTATTTCGAATCCAATAGTTTCTTTGTCTGGATATAATAAAAGAAGACACCATATCTTTCAAAACATGTTGATAATTTTGATAAAATAAGTGGTGTATACAAAGTGATTTGTTTTCGTTTCATTAAAATGACGCCACAAAGTTAATTTTGCGATTAGTGAAGAAGTGAAAATATTTTTTAAACTTTAAAGTAAATCAAATTTAACAATGCTTTTCTTATAACATTCTGCAGAATTTTAGTTTTATATTTTACTCACTGACAGTAATAATTGTACAGCCACATAATAGCAACTGAAACAGATATGATTAACAATAACTAATTTTAGAATGATTTAACTTTTCAAAATATTATTATAATTATCTAATCATTGAAGATAAAATAAAATAAAGTTCTCAAGCGAAAATGTGAAACAGATAACTCAGTAAAAGATTCGGTCGCATCTGGGAATTATTATCTAAGTACTTTAAATATCGTTTAGGCTAAACATAAGTGAGATATTGAAAGAGATCAGATAACGTGACATAAACAAATGAGCCCCTGACAACCTCCGGATAACCATCGATTGTCCCCATAGTTCTCCGATGGCTCGGCTTTGACAACTTATCTCAATGCTTGAATTGTTGCAGCACGACTCCATACAGATAGAGATATTCCTTCTCCGGCAGAGTCAGGCCATTGGCCGTTAATTATTCCCCTTGGCTGGCTCTGCAGACTGCAACACGAGCCTTTACTAACATTACTCCCTTCTCCAGAGCAGACTGATATGCCTTTGTGATGATGATCAAACTGTCATAGTTATGTAAATAATACACCGTGCAAAAGGACGTGCCAATTCATCAGCAGAATCCTGCATTTTCCATTTTAAAGATAGCATTGTCTGGTTAAGTCCGTGAAATTTTCATAACAAGACAACCAGATTTTCTAAAATAATGAACTTGATTTATCTCTGGATTTGACAAGTGGAAACAGGTAACAAAATTATCAAACATATTTTTTCGGTTGTCCGTGCATAGTTGTATGCGGGAAGTTATTCTGCGTAATGTTTATTTACTCAATTTTTTATAAGAAAAACTCTCTTTTTATAACTTTTGAAGGTTATTCCCATCAATTTAATATATCATTGAAGAAGAAGATAACATTAGTAATCTAAACGAAACTATGAACGAGAACAAGACACATTGAAGGTTATCCACCACTTACCCGCCCTGGTATAAGTAACAGATGGTTACTTCTTCAAGGCTCTCGCAAGAACTCTAATTTTTTTGAATGAACGAATCTTCATTTAATTTTGAACGAGTCTAGACCTCCAGTGTCCCTGCGTATGTTGTTAGTAAGCAGTATGCAAGTGCTTAGCGGGAAATCAAGATACAATAAATGTTAGAATGACTATAGACAAGATTAGTGATAGTCCACGAGGAGCCACGCGCTGGATGATTGTATACAGCCATCCAGCGTATCCTGCAGCGTATCCAATTTACCAATTTACCAACGTTTTACGTGCGTTTACCAATTCCGCCATTGCCACCTTCTGTAAAACCGTCATATTTGCCAATCACATATTTCAAATTTTAGACTTAACAATATTATCTTCAACTAATTTTTAGACGAGAGGTTCTGAGTTTGAGTCCCAGTTGCGACCGTTATTTTTTCTGTTTATCTGGGTCTTGTTCTCTTTCATATTTTCGTTTAGATTATTATTGTTAACTTCTTCTTCAATGATAGCTTACTTACTCATTCAAGTTCAACCATACGTTTATTTTTCAAAATTAGAACTTAAAAATATAATTCATTCAATCATGCGACAAAGAAGGTAAGTAAATTATTTTATTTATTAGTAATAAGTTTTTAATTTCTTAAGGTTTTTTTCTATTGATAGGCAATGATTCTGAAGCAAATATTGTTTTTTTATGAATACTTAAGCTTCACAAATCCTAAAATTATAATATCCCGTAATTTTTTCACGGGCCCGCGCACGTACTAAATATAATTCTAGCAATAAACTCTAACAAATTTCAATTGTATATTATATTAAAGCAATTGTATATTATATTAAATAAATATGGAAGCCGTACTCTTGAATATCTAATACCAGTGATTTTCAATAAAATCAATAAAAACATAAAATTTGTAAAAAATGAGAGACTATGTCCTAAAATGATAAAACTATGGTTAATGAACGAAAACTCCATGTATCTTTGAATATCTTAATATAGTTGCTTACATATCTTGTTATTAGGCAGGTATATTGAAATATCTTATACATTTATAGTTGTAAGTTAAATTATCTAATATTACTATGTGATCTATTCTAAGGTTTCCCTAAAAATATAAATGTATTTACAAATATTTTCTTAGATATTATATTAAAAATGTTTAAATTGTTAGAACCTGCAGACAAGCTGCCATATGACAGCTTTGTGGGTCTACTCAATTTTTTGTACAAAATGTCTTCTGTAATTTAATAAATAAATTAAAAAAAAAAAAAAATGGATTAATGAAATAATTAAAAACATTTTGTTTTTACCACGATAATCTTTATTTAAAAAATCAACATGTTTCGAGAACGATGTTCTCTTCATCGGGACATTATATGTACTAAAACTAAATTGTATTTTTGTTAATTTTACATTCAACAACACTGTTTTCTTCAATTTTAAAGTTTGATGGACAAGGAATAAATATAATTTGTTTTCAGCTCCTAGAATAATTTCAGATAGTCACTCCTTTATTATTTTAATAAAATTGACAGTTTATTTAAAATTCATCTAAATAAGGAAATGGATTCGAAGAGCCACCGTATTGTAATTTTATGGATTTTCGGCAATTCATCAAAATAATTGGTAATGTCATGCTCTTCACCTTCATCTACAATATGCTAAAATATTAGATACACGTACATATGCTAGTAGTTTATAGCTTTATAGATTTTTTTTATAGCGGAAGACAAATGAAGAATATGACAACATTATGTTTCAAAATATAAAAGAAAGGTCATTAAAGAAGTCGATTTAAATAAGATTTTAAAAGCAAATTTGGGAATTATTGTGAGTTAATGCTAATCATTAATATATAATAACAAATTTTGTAAATATAATGAAATATTAAATAAAATAAAATAAAATGATTAGAAAGCATTTTAATGGGCTTAAATTTAACTTATAAAAGACCGATTTACTCAGAAACATAAATTTGGCAAATTTGAATCCTTAATTTTGACCCAAAAAAATATTTTTAACCTGTTTTAGTTTTTTACTTTGTTTTTCATTAAATTAACGTAATGAGATAACAAGATTATTTTTAACTCACAAAAAATGCCAAAGTTGCCTCCAAAATCAATAAAAAATTAATTTTTAGTTGCCTATATTTTGTAATTTTAAACACAAATAAATAAAATATTGAACTGTTAATTCGTGGTGGAATTCCATTGTATTAGAATTTGAAATTGCAACACTTATGTACTTTCTTACACTAAATAAGTGGAAGAAAGTACAAAAGTGTTTTTATTTAAAATTCTAATAAAATAGTACATGGACAGATACGTTTTTAGATTTTCACGGCCAAAAGTATTTTCGTTATTTGTTTTTGGGGTGTCATGCCGTATTGCGCTACCTCATTTAGCCAACGTTTTGGACAGCGTTGCAGTGTCCATAATGCAGATCTGCCAGATCTGCCGGATCTGCCCTGATGATGGACTGCCCTGATGAGGGACACTGCAACGCAGTCCGAAACGTTGGCTAAAGAAGGAGGTAGCGCAACACGGCATAACACCCCAAAACAAATAACGATAGCACATAACCGTACTGCACCTTTTGATGAAAATACTAGTTTTTTTTCAATTTGGTGAGTATTTTCGCCCTAAATCCAAATATAAAAGGTCGTGAAACCGTTCCATTATAATATTTTGTTACGGTGTCCCACAAGGCAGTGTTATAGGCCCAACGCTCTTCCTAATATACATTAACGAATTGTGTAACCTAGATATCGATGCCACTATTATCAGTTTCGCCGACGACACTGTCATACTATTCCAAGCAAAAGACTGGCCTACCGTATATTCGAAAGCGTAGGTATAAATTTAAAAGGTTAAATATTACAGTACAGAAAACAAAATACTTACTTTCTAGTCTCACCAATATCACAAAACCAAACCTACACCCAAAATTAAAAATACACGAATGTAATAGCTCATCTCTGAACCGGAATTGCTACTGCCCATGCCTTGAACAAGTAAACACTGTCAAATATTTAGGATTAACCTTTGATACACACCTAAATTGGATGCAACATATACTTAACACTACAAACAAAATCCGCAAATCTATATACTTTTTCAAACAAACGCGCAATTTCCTTAACCTACAACTTTTAAAAACAGTATATTACTCACTGTGCCAATCTCACATCGAATACGGAATTTTAGCTTGGGGTAACACTTATTCTAATGCCCTCGACCCCATCATTAAAGCACAAAAACTAATAATAAAAATAATTCTTAAACTTCCTCTCACTACCAGCACTGATACGATTTTCAATACTTTCAATGTTATGGACATTAAACAGCTCTACACAAAATCTATCTTAGTTTATTTACATAAAAACAACAAAATCCTATACAAACCAACACAAATGATACACAATACCCGAGCCAAAAATAAAGAACTTCTCCAAACTCCCTTTACTAAAACCACCTTTGGACAAAAATACTTTAAATACATAGCTTGCAAACTACACAATATACTACCAGCTACGATTAGACAAACCGAATCAATGACCAAATTCAAACAAGATATAAAGAAATGGATTATAAGTATTGGACGTCACATTACTGCTAACATCTGTAAAATAGATTACAAATAGACAGAATTACCAACTTACGTATGTCCTTACCCATATTAAAGAAATTAAAATAGTAAAATCCTATATGTATAATATAACTCCCTAAATAGGTTTGACAGGAAGTACTACTTTATTCATCTCTTCCTTCATCTATATAATGCTCTCTTTATGGTATTTACCCACACTTTAAATCATCTTTCTATTTTAATTGTATAAATCAGTATGTATTTTTTTACCTTAAATATTCTTATGTTATAATTAAATATTCTTATGTATGATTTCATTTATGTACCTCTACGCCCGTCTCAACACTCTCTAGAATAGAATATAAAGGAAATCAAAGAGGACTCTTCGAGTACGATGAATCCATGCCCTGAAGTAATAGCATTATCTTAAACAATAATTCAAATCATGTTTGCATAATAAACAACATAAATAAACCCGAACCTTTGTTAAATGTACTTCGACTTTTCATTTCCAGTAGCATTGCATAAAACTTTTACTTTTCAGCATTAAATACGACGCATAGTAATTTAATCTGTAACAAGGTATACCCTAGTGAGACCGGCATCGAATAATGTAATGTAAACATACCTTATATAGATAAATAAATAAAATAAAAAATCACGCCGGTTTTAAAACACAGATTACAGTGGGCATATATATTTATATATATATATATATATATATATATATATATATATATATATATATATATATATATATATATATATATCATGTTGTGTACTAATAGCATTTCAAATGCTTTTGTTTACATGGCGTCCGGGTAATAATTTCCGGACGCCATGTCGATCGGTACTGAATAACCATATATATATATATTTTTTAATTAATTTTAAAATGTATACATATGTCTTGCATAGACATGGCTTAAATGGTTTTTTTAACCCTTTCATTGCTGGATAAAAGAGGAAAAAAAATTATACAAAATGCGCAAATTTAAAAAAAAGAAGTTTTTTTTTGGGTATTATGTGATGTAGATTCACCAGTTTCCGCTTGTGATAACTAGTTTCGGAACACCGTAAGACATATTAAAATCTTACTATTAAATAACGCAACATGTTAAAAAAAATTATGGATAAGATTTGAATAAAAATTTTTTTTACCAAAAACGAACATTTTTCATGGAAACCTTTTTTAATTATATATTTACTGCACTAGTTCGGTATGACTTTGAACATTATCAATTAAGTAAAATGTGTTAGATGTAAAGCAGTAACACAAAAGCAACTCCGGTGATCACCACTCAGGAAGGGGGGCGTGGACACATTAAGGCAAATTTTAGCAGACTTGCAAATTGATAGCCCGTCGGGGCCAGCGGCCACAGAAGTTACGTAGGTACCTACGCATGTTAACGACAAACGACATCTCGAATTAGACATTCCTACACGACGATCTTGTTCACAATATGTAACGTGACGCTATCTGCCTCTAGACAGGTATTACAAATCGATTCAGCTCGAATATTAGACAATCCTGAGTTCAAACATTTCAAGGTAGGTAGTTATTTTTAATTTTCTCGGTCCAAGTCCTGGACCTTGATTCAGACGCTTTATATTTAACGAGAACTGTTATCGTAAGAATTGAAATGTATTATGAAAAGTAATAGTTGATTTTGACCACATTTTAAGAGTGAATTTATATTTACCTCCCCCCCCCATTCAAATATTTTTGAAGAACAAAGTTTTATTTTATCATGAAATAAGCTTAAGTAAACGGAGATGCGGAACTAGCATCATTGATCCCTTCGGCACCGGTGCATAGTCGGGAAACACGCCAAACGCGTGCCCAACATTTGCACACGGTTGACATTTGTAACATGAGAACGGGTCGTTTCTTCGACTCGTTCTTGTGTTCAACAGCTCGGCTGTGGAATGATGGAGGAAAAAAAAATTATTATAATTATATTAAATATAAATTTTATATTATAAAAATACGGGAATAAATTTTCTTCGTATTAACCATAAAGGAAAACGCTTAGATAACTTAGAAGCCTTAGAAATAAAAAAAATCCCTTAAAATTAATGAATCTGTTATCAATAAACAAAAAATATTATCTAAAAATTATATAGCCCAATCATAGATATGTTCCCCAACCCACCCACTCTTCATTAATCCCTAGCAACGCCTCCACCCCTACCACAATCCTTAGTAATAATACATTGTTCCCATCCACTATGTTGTAATTTTCAATTCAATTTGGGAGGCGGGAATGGGTATGTCATTTATTGCAAGCTCTGAGGAGTCAACCTAAATTTCTCGAATTTAGGTAGGTAGACATCAAATTGTTATATAGGAGAGTAGAAAAGCTCCTAGTGTGCCAGTACTGTTTTTTTTATAAATAAACTAGAAAGCAAGGCAAAAACAAATTCTAAACGTGTAAACTAGATTTTCAAACCTGGAATGAGGACTACAATATTTCAACGGTTTTTTTTCTGCCTTTTGACAGTACATAGATATATAACCTTGAATGGATAATGTTGATCTTCAATAACTGATCCAGAGATTCTGAAAAGAAGACTCGGTAACCACAATTAGAGCGGATAAACCATACATTGACAGCACACAAGCAATAGTTGCGTTGTTTATAGTAGTGTACCTACAAGGTCGTGAATACCTCGTATTGCTTGGTGAATTGTTAAAACAGATCTGATAGAGAAGCACCACTAAAGAAATTATTATATATTATTTGAGTATGTTCCTAACATCGAAGAGGCTTTCTGAAAAACCAACCTTTACCAATTTTTTGCCCGTTAAAAAAACCGCAATAGAGTCAGCAGGTTATTCAATGAAACTTGTTTGGCGTTTAACGTTGTTGAGCTATTACTGGGACTAGGCAGTAGCGTAAAAAATATGGTCTGATGACTCGAGGCTTTGACCTCTCAGGTGGATTAGACAAGTTATTAGACTTTTGAGATCAGATATTTTTTGCCATTTTGTTTTGATTGATTGATTGAAGGCACACTTCACATGAGGAAGCTCTTTTTGCTCAGTTCAAGGACGGGTATAACCAATAGAACCTTGAAACTTAACTTAATTAAAACAAGCACAACACGCAAAGGATGTAATTGTTTATTGCGATTTCAGGAGAAGTGATTAGGATAAGTAAGATAAACTGAAATTTTAAAAGATCCAGATACCAGAGATTCATTAGAAGGAAGCCAGTTCGTTCTACCCAAAGAATTCTAGTCAAAGGTCTCATTTATAACTCATACAAAATTAAAGTCTAAAGAAAGACAATGAATATATACAGTACAAATTATATTTCCTTACCGATTGGCAAAGACTGCGGTTTAAATTGATAGTACCTAATTTACAGTTTCAACAACTACTGTAATCTGCCAAGATATTATATTCACGTTTGAAATTATGTTTGAAGAAAAAGCTGTGAAATTATTTCTATAAATACCCATGTAGGTATTATTTTGGCTAATAAAATTGATAGACTCCCGGGCCCAACTGTCCTGTGGGTCGTGGCGATAGGCATGTCCCAGAAACTGGTTGCGGTGGTCAGCAGACTGGTTTTTCTCCGTCAATTATAATTATAGTCTGTGTGAAGATATCAAGGTCGTCGTGTTTAAGAAATGGTACGAAAAAATCGCTTTGAAGGGGGTTGGACTGTGGCCATTAAACATACCTGCTCAATGGAAATTATAAAAAAGCAAAACTTCCGTTGCCTCTAGCCCAATGTATAATGAGTTTACAGTTTTAAATTAGTCGCAAGAAAGCAAAGTGTTTTGTTACAACTTGAGGTCGTACTTTTGCTCATCACAAAAACACAAAGAGAGATTTAACGTCTCGTACAGCTTTTTAAATTTGTGATCCTGCTTTGTACGAGTATATGAACTCACTTAATCCTTCACAAATCGAGCGTATTTTGTCAGAAGGTATAAATATTTCCGCTTTACAATATAATTCAAATTTATGGAATATTTGTGATCGGATCCGAAAACTAAAAATTGCTTTAGATAGGTGATTAAATACGCTTTCAAACTTTAATATTAGAAATTTTTTTAAGTATTAAAATTTTGTATGCACACTTTAAAAAGTTTTAAAAATGGCTCACCTTACGTTTTTTCTAACTAAAATTACTGATAATAAAACAAAATAAATACACGAACCTGTTTTATTAGACAAATCAATAATAAAAGTTATTGTCACCTCATCTTTTATAGTTTCACGTAAAAAAAATTCTAAAAAAATTCACAAAGTTTCACAATTTTCTTCAAATTGCGGTTGGAAACTTTGGTTTTACATAAGTGTACATTTGAAGTATTTCGAGGTTAACTTTTAGATTTGAATAGATAGCATGTTATTTTCTTTTTCAAATACCATGTAGATCTTATTTCTCACTATAATAGTAATGCAGACGTTTGTGAGCTGGGTCAAATATATTCTACTGCGATTAAACAGATTAAATCAAGATTTTGTAAAATAAATCCGAAAAGTGATTATGGTTTAATGTGTTTTAATTTATTAACCTCGAACATTGAAAAATCACTTATAATTGTAGGATTTGTGAAGCTGAAAGCATTTATAAAATTGGTGCATCAGGATGCATTGCCTGCCAAAAACGTATATTGTCATAATATAATTATATTTTTTGTTATTAAGTAATTAAAAAATTAAATAATTTAAATCGTTTAGTATTTTTTTTCTTTTCAATTTAGGTAAGTAGGTGCTCTATCGCTTGTCTGAACAATCAGCTTTAGTTTACTGAACATGAGAATATTTCACATACGCACATCACAGACAACCGAAATCAGCATGTTTGATTTAATAGTGAATGTAATGGAGTTAACGTCGTAACTCTAAGTAAAATTATGCAACTTGCAACATGTATTAATTTTACTAGAAACATCTTGAAACATAACTTGATAACTTATCTATATATCTATGTTCCCCGGTAGTGAAATATTTAAAAAATATATTTAAATATGGCGGTTGCATAATGTATTATGGCTTTTTGATGAAAACTGTATTCTTCTTTCTTTGCTGCATTCCCATACCTTTAATACCACGGGTGTATTTCAACAGTGTGGGAAACGGTTTAAAAACATGACGTTGGAACAACTTCTAACATTCTGAAACTTTAAAAAAAAATTTTAATCTAATTTAGCGTTCAGGCTATTCCACGAAATGGGATGAGATAATCCCGTTAGCAAATTTACCCGAAATCGTAAATTAGAATTTAATCTTCATTTGAATTTCCTCATAGGCATATATAGGCGTATAACTAGTTTCATCTGCTTCATTACCTTCTAACTAAGGTGAAGAATTCGCAAAAAGATGGCAATTTTTATGTATATTTGGTTAAATAATTTGATAGGGAATATCACTCAGCCCCTCAAGCTAATTTGTTCTATTTTCTGAACAACTCATATATGTCTCATGGAAATCGTTGTATCTCCCTTACTATAATGGTTGAAAGAGAAAATACTAAATATTATATTCAAATCTAAAAATTACCCACAAAATAATAAAAATGTACCTACACCTTAACGAATCCAAAATTTTTGTAAAAAGGATACCGTACATGCTTCCGTCTGGAGCCAGTGAAATTATGGCAGCCCAATTGTGGTGTGTTGTCGGGCTGAAGGTAGTGGGAGAGGAAAGAGATGGGGAAAAGGAAGGTGTGGAAGTACCTGGCTATTCAGATCTGGTCACCAAACACTAAAGCTGAACAAAAGGTTAAAGCCATTTCAAGCAACGTTTCAATTTTGAATGGTGGTCTTACACCAAGGCGATATGAGTGCAGCAAATTATTTATTATTTATTTATTATAGATAGACACAAAAGAAAGTACAAATTACATATTAGGAAGCTTTGCCTGTCCAACTAGGAAAGTTTCCCGTTCCAGGACAGACAAATTCACAGGTTTAGTTCATATTATTCCTTAAGAAATGTACATAATTACGTAACAAAAAATAGAAAAAGTAACCTGGTAGCATATATTATATTCGGATTTACCGAATTAATTTGGTTACATATAATATATTCGAATTTACAGTGTATGAGATAAGTAGGTAAGTTAGAAGTATTGAAAAGTGTAAACCAGGGGTCCTAGCATGGTCGATCGATATAGGTTTTATCGAAAATGTCGGTAACTTGTCATCGCTCCAGAGCGCGACTGCAGGCCGCTAACGAACAAGCAACAGTTCACAACGACTAAGGGTTCCTAATTTATTTGACGTGAACTGTTATTTCTTCGTTAGTGGCCTGCAGTCGTGCTCGGGAGCGATTTCAAGTTACCGACATTTTCGATAAAACCTATATCGATCGACCATGCTAGGGGGCCAGGTACCTGATAACAAGTTGGAGGAATGACGATAAGATTTACAAGATAAAGAGATGAAGTTATGTTAGGTTATGTATTTAGAAGAGTGAACTTATAATACATATAATATATACTATATGTTATTTTTAATCAATTAATTGTCAAATAACACAAATTAATCGAATATTTTTTATTTTCGCATGCCGGGATTTGTATATTAATGCTAGTCGATTGCTGTACCCTTCAACCCGTTGTATCACGACTTTACTATTGCATTGGCATGTATGCAAATCTCCCTAAAATTTACACTGACACTTGTCAGTTTTCAATGCTGCAGCAAGACTGATAACCGGCGTTTCCAAATATTCCCACATTTCCCAATATCTGCGGAACCTTCATTGGCTTAAGTGTCCTGAAAGAATCCAATTCAAACCCTGCTGGATGGTTTTTAAAGCAATACATGACACGCGCCACCCTACCTGTCGGAACTGTGCATTCCAAATGATGTCAATACTAGGCAAGCAACCCTTCAATCAGCATCATCAACAGCCAAAGGTAGACTCTCAGTACCTATGCGCAAATTGCGCAACCTCAATACCTACTTCGGAGACCGAGCTTTTGCAATGGCCGGCCCAACAGCTTGGAACAAACTCCTTCACATTTGCAAAATATCGACAGCACGTCAGAGCAAAGCTAAAAACTCACCTTTTTAAATTGTCATATCCAGAAAAATAACTGCATTTTTCAGTAGTATGTCATTACTCAGTCCATAATTTACTTAGATTGTTTTTAAATATTTTTCATAACTTACACTGACAGCACGCAGCACGGGCAGTAATCATAACAATATGTGTTTGTAAATGTAAATATCTATTTATTTATTTATTTACGCCCTTTTACGGGGCTTTTACTAATATAATAATACTAAATATGTATGTTAGTCATAAATAACTAATTTTAAGGCAGTTGTAAGTCATAATGCGATTAGAGCGGTATTGTACTCGGTTATAAAATAAGTGCCTATAGTTTTAAGTCACTAGTTATATAAGGCTTAGTTGTATGTCATTAGTTACCAATCTTAGCTATAAGCCACTTATAATGTGTAAATGAATTGTAATGTGCCCTTGTGGTGATTTTCTCACTAAAATGGTGCTATAAAAATCATCCAACAATTAATTCGACCGTTGGAGGCCATTTTTTCGAATTTCCTCATCCATACCTGATGTTATTTAACCGATATGAAATGGTTTTTTTGATAATTTGTACGTAGAATGTCCAGCTAATTATGAATATTTACCACAACTGATACAGAGACCACCAGCAATTTGTTAGTGACACATTCAAACACATCAGTAATAATGTAATGTTTTTAATTCGATGGTCATAGTCAGCACGTTACAAGCCGTCCTCTTCATCCGATCAAACCCCATTGACCAGACTGACGTGTGTATAAAAACTACCTTCGTTCTAAGACCGAAACACGTTCAATTAAAAAAGCGTGTCGGGCGCGCGCTCCTGACCATTTTTTTTTATCTCTGCGTGGTAATTAATAAAAAGTAACAATTACCGTGAAAGCGGCATGTGACGTCCTTTATACGGATAGTCTGAATTATCGACACATCAGTTCCAATTTTTAAAATGAAAATTAAAATAATTTTCTGTTAAAATATAATATTGTAGGTAGGTACTTCAAGGCTTGTCTAAATTCTTGACACAATCGATTCCAATGTTGAAAATTATACTTGAGTTCATTGAACTATAGTAAATGGTACGCTGTTACGCAGGACGGTTAGGCAACCGAAATGAGTATTATTGATTTTTTTGTTTTTTTTTTACAGTTTTTAATTTTACAACATTTTATCTTACAAATCTTACAAAACTGATCAATCAAATCAGTTTGATTGTAAGAAATCTCTAATTTTTCCTATTTAATTAATAGATAACATTTGTACACAGTTGACATTAGTCACATGAGAACGGGTCGTTTCTTCGACTCGTTCTTATGTTCAACAGCTCGGCTGTGGAATGATTTGCCGGCCTCTGTGTTTCCTCCTTCCTACAACATGGGTCTCTTCAAGACCAATGTTCATTCCTTCCTCTCCTCAAAAAGACCCTCCACACAGCATCCCAGATGACATAGGCCCTGAGGGAAATTATTTTCCTCAGGGCCTCCTGTGTGGAGTTAATGTAAAAAAAAAAAAAAAGATACTACGTACTTTTAAGATTTACATAGTAATGACTTAAAAGTATAATACTTAAAATTAAAATACTAATTATTATAATGTTTACGAAAATAATGTATGGTAGTAATTTGTAGGTACTGGTACACAATATTATTCTAGGTATTTGATCAATATTCGATCTATACAATATTATTTGCTTTCATGTTCTATGGAGGTAGAAGGATTTAACTTTTGTTTTGAATTTTGAATACGATGTATCATTTTTAATATTTTCAGGTAATGCGTTAAGTATTTCCGGAATTTTTTGCCTTTTTGTTCTATCGCCGTATACATTTTGAGATATATTAATAATAAACATTTGTGCTTATCTTTGCCTAATAGGGTAGTTGTGGTTTACAGATTTTTTGAATTCTGTATTCCAGAATTCATCTAGCGTTAATTGGCAATCTACCTTACTATGTGTAGAGAGCACATTACACAAGGAGAACATTTTTTTATAATCGATTTCACATAATTGAACTTTTTTTTGCCTGATATCAATTTTAGGTAACGGATTTATAGTTGTTCTATTTTATTTAAGTACGTTTTGTACGTGAATCCGTAACTATTTATTCCGTATCCTATAATTGATTCTGCTAATGCGTTATATATACATTATCTATAATATATTTTTATTAACAAAGTTTTTAGATGGTAAAAATTTCCCTAAAAGGTTCGATCAAACAGCAAAATTTTTAGCTACCGTGAGGTCAGAAACAAAGTTGTAATAGCATTTTTAAAATCATTCAAAAGCGAGAATCGTGGTTTCAAGAAATGCTCAGAATATGTTAGTGAATTATCGAAGTGCACTATTTTATCAAAATGACTTATAAAAGAATTATTCGATTATTTTTTCTCTAAGTACCTCACAAAGGTCCCAACTGCTTTCAACCACCTGGAGCCAGTGAGACTACGACATCCCTAATTGCGTTATGTTGTGAGGCTGAAGGTAAATGTTAGGGAACGGAGATGGGGTGAGGAAGGTGGGCAAATACCTGGCTTTTTGCCCTTGCCCCTCGACCACTACAAGAATAATATGATTTTCTCTCAGGAGATTAATTAATTCCTGAGTATCTACAGTATGAATAAATCGAGCGTGTGGATAATATTATCTTTCTCCAATTAAAAGAGCTGAAACAAAGGCACCCATCATAACATATCGATAGGAAACAAATATTACATTATTTTGATTGAACAAACGCCAAACCGGTTCCGGTGGTATAAATTAAATCAGACAAGTTTCAGATATTTTTCTTCCTAAGGCATCGGGAGATAACAAATGGATGCGCGCTTAATTCATTCGTCCCCTTTTCTCCTTAAACAGCACGTGCACTTTTTGATATACACTTCCGAAGCCAGAATACTTTAACATAGTACAGGCCCTCAAACCGGTGTGCCGCGATATTTTGTTGTGTTTTTACATCGCGGTGCATTGCTTCCAATTGAAGAAAAAGTGATAAATAAATTATCTGTAATTCTTGCATAAATTCGCCCACGATTGGCGTGTCAATCCGATTCAAAATTTTCGATTTCGAGGAGTGGGCATGTTTTGGTGTTAAACGTAATCAACAGGAGGCGAATACACCTCATGTATATTTAAAGTATTATTTAATTTTAAAAGTGATATTTAAAAAAAAAATCGAGTGCAGTTTTCGCGCGGTAGAAGCGAAACTTTACCAAAACAATCTCAATCAATAAAAGAAAAGTGAGGTCATAATCAAAGCGACCAATGAGCGCAGACCTAGCGTTATTCCGTTTCATATCTCAACCAAAAGGAGCCTTTAAAAGTGACATCATAATCAAAGCGACCAATAAGCGCAGTTGAGGCGTCGCAGGTGCGGTAATCGTCATTTCCGTTTTATCTGAAATCCAAATCCCAGCGGGGCTATAGAAGCTTCATTTAAATTATAAATATATTTTCTTAGAATTATAAGAAATTTTTTGTTAAGTAAAATACTTGAAACAATATGATTTAACCTATATAATCTGTATAATAATATAATCACGTAATTTTAGGTACAAGCACAAATCCGTCAAGCAAGCGCTCCTTGCGCCCAAGCTTTGAAATGGAAATATATAAATGCGAATGTGTAAAGAAAGAGTGCTAACATTAAACCACCTTGGAAAGAAATATTTAATAAAACATTACTTATTTAAGATAACTAAAACATCTCTCAACAATTTTTTTAAGTCGCATTTAAAGAAACATTGTGAATTTGTATTTGAGGCCCGACCAAACAGATTTTTTTTTTTTAAAGGTGTAGCAAATACTAGTACAGATATGTAATACTAACTTTATTGATTTATGTTTTTAATTATAAAATATAGGGCATTAAAGAATTCAATTTATCGTGACTTCAAAGGCAATTTTGATAATTGAGGCGCACGGCGGAAGAATGGCCCAACCCACAAAAATTCGTAATCAGCGAAAACATAATTTATTATATATTTTTGTCATATCTATGAAGTCACAGCAGCTTAATTTTAATTTTCACTATTTCAAAGATCCTTCATAGATATGACAAAAAATATTTTAAAAATTATGTTTTCGCTGATGTGGGTTGGGCCACTCTTTCGCCAAGCTCCTCTATTGTTTGTGAGTTAGTTAGAAATAGTAATAAATATTTTTTTACTCTATTACTATACAAATATGATGAACGGGCGTGCAACTGTTTCTCTTAATGTATAAGTACATGATTGAATAATTATAAACTAGTGTCCGACCGAAACTAGTTTTTACGGCCGAAACCGAAACCGAAACTGAGTTTCGACCTCGGTCTCAGGTTCGGCCGAAACCAAAACCGAAACCGAAACTTCCATATAAGGGCATATTTTAGTGGAAAAAAAAAATAGTCAATTTTAATCAATCAGCCTCTATCTATCTATATGTATACATAAAAATCAATTGCTGTTCGTTTGTCTCGCTAAAACTCGAGAACTGCTGGAACGATTAAGCTGATTTTGGTTTTGAAATGTTTGTCGTAGTCCAGGGAAGGTACAAAAGGTGAGAAAATATGGAAAAATTGCGAGGAAGATAGTAAAAATAACATTTTCTTTTTCCCATATAAACTTTTCTACCCAACTTTCCTGTCAAACATTTGACGTTCCTCGGGTCCACTAGAATTGAAGCAAATAAAATAATAATAATATAAGCTTTTTTAAGTTTTCTAATAATTTGTAGAAGGTTCTTACGGAAAGAAAAATTAATAAAATTGCGCAGAACATTGAATAATTTCAGAAAACTTCGTACGTTTGACAGTTCGCGAGTTTGACGAAATAAATATAGCACGAATTGCTAATTGATTGCGATGAAAATTTGGTGAGTTGTTATGAACATGCCCGCAAAGGTTTCTATATATACTGGTGAGCTCTGGCATTATGAAATTTATATAAAAAATTTCAATTGGTGTGAAACTGTTTGAAGGGGAGGGGATTTCGAGGGGAAAGGGGTTCGCGGGAGGGGTGGGGAGGGTATCACGGGAGGGGGGAGGGGAACTCGGGAGGGGGGAGAGGAACTCGGGAGGGGGGGTTCACGGGACAGGGGAAGCAGGCGAGGGGAGTGGGGAGAGGGAAGGCGGAAAAGGCGGAGTGGGAACGCCAGAGGGGAAGGGGACGCGGGAGAGGAAGGGGAGGCGGAAGGGGAACGGGACGACTGGGAAAGGATGCGCAGGGAGAAACAATTTCTTTATTAAATGGCATAGCAACGCATGCCGGGTACCAGCTAGTTTTATATATTAATCATTCAGTCTCTGATATTTGAACTAAAAATAAACATAACATAATTATCACTCCTTATTTCAAATAAATTATTTATGCTTTTTGAAATCGTAATCGTAAATCGCTTCGTAAATAATACTAAAAAAAAATAGTAGGTATTACCTATTTGAACATTATTAACAAATAACAAAATAAAAGGTAGAAAACACAATACTCTTTCATCACCCTAACTGAACAAAATAATTTGAGAGGCGGGAATGGGTACCGCCGCCCCGGGAAACTTTATTGGATAACCAACACCTCTGCAATAGGTAACGCTACGTTTGGTGATTTAGCAGGGGTGCCCGGGTTCATCGGATGAGGTTTGTCTAGATCTAGAAAGTGGATGACCAGGACACACTGAACCCCAGATTCCTACCCACCCCTTTTCCTTCCCAGAACTCTCCTCTCCTTCCTTTTCCTAAAAAACCCTCAGTATCCCCAAAGATGATATAGGCCCACAGGGAAATTATTTTCTATCACGATCTAAATCATTTCAATAGCGAAATAAAACTTATCTACTTCGAAATAATGTTAGGTTTAAACACCTCCAATTTCACAACAAATAAACCAAACTACCGCAAAGTTCGCGGAGGGAACAGAAGCAAGTGAATCAAGTCCTGACACGACTATGAGCGCGGACGCAGCAAAATAACACTTCGTGGCTTGCAGTTCAGTGCACCGAACATGTCCGATCGCAGAACGAAACATCCCAAATTCAGTTTCGATTTCGGCCTTAGTTTCGGCTAGTTGGCGGCCGAAACCGAAACTAAGCCGAAACTCGTTTTTTGGCCGAAACTAGGCCGAAACCGAAACCGAAACCGAAAGTTCAGTCGGACACTATTATAAACCACTGTTTTTATTAAAAATCATCAAAATGTTACAAAACCACACATTCTTCAACAGGATATAAAGGACACTAAAAATATGGTTAAGGACATTAGTTATTTTCATTTATTTTAAAATGATGCCACAAAGTGAATTTCCAATGTCGTCGTACTCTCATCACCTATAATAATTCTGCGTTTGAAATGAAATACCAACTTTCCCGGGAACGGATAACGTGACAATTATTTGAAAATTTCCTACTTCCACCACAATAAGCGTAAAATGTTACTTGAATCGTGATGGAGGTCTTAGCCACCTGAGAATTGAATTCACGACGCCTGCTTCTGGGTGGGATATATTTTGACTTGGGGTGTATCGGTAAAACATGAGATGTTTTGTAAGATACGTTTTTAGATTTTCACGGCCAAAAGTATTTTCGTTATTTGTTTTTGGGGTGTTATGCCGTGTTGCGCTACCTCCTTCTTAAGCCAACGCTTCACATCTACCGGATCTGCCCTGATGATGGACACTGCAACGCTGTCCGAAACGTTGGCTTTTTTTACATTAACTCCACACAGGAGGCCCTGAGGAAAATAATTTCCCTCAGGGCCTATGTCATCTGGGATGCTGTGTGGAGGGTCTTTCTGAAAAGAGGAAGGAATGAACATTGGTCTTGAAGAGACCCGTGTTGTAGGAAGGAGGAAACACAGAGGCCGGCAAATCATTCCACAGCCGAGCTGTTAAACACAAGACCTAAGAAACGACCCGTTCTCATGTGACAAATGTCAACCGTGTACAAATGTTGAGCACGCGTTTGGCGTGTTTCCCGACTATGCACCGGTGCCGAAGGGATCAATGATGTTAGTTCCTCGGAGCATCTTCCATTGTAATACCGGTAGAACAAGGATAGCATTCACACCCGACGCCTGTGCTCTAAAGATTGCAATCCGTCTGTTAAGATGGGAGAATCTATTAAGCGGACCGCCTGTTTTTGCACAGAGTCGAGCGTATTTTTCAGGTATTTTAGAGCTCCAGACCAGAGGTGACTGCCAAATTCAACCGTGGGGCGCACTTGTGATTTGTACAGGGTTAACAGTTGTGTACTATTAAAGTATCTGCGGGCCCTGTACAGTACGCCCAGTTTTTGGGAGGCTAACTTTACCCTGGCTTCGATGGAGCCCCCATACCTGAGCTGGTCACTTAGCGTTACACCAAGCATATCAATGGAGGGCCTGGTTGGAAGATTGCTACCGTTGAAAGATACTAGATTTTCATTTCGATCCCTTTTAGACGTAATCAGACAAGATTGGGTCTTTGAAACATTAAATTCAACGAGATTATTTGAGCCGTTGGAGTTTGTGAGCCCTTTGGGGGCTTGTCAAACAAAAAGCTATCATGGACTGTACTGTCATCCGCGTAACAATGAATTGGTGCACATGACAAAAGGTCGTTGATGTTCAACAAAAACAAAGTCGGAGACAAAACCGATCCCTGTGGGACACCAGCATTTATCGAGTGTGAGGAAGAGGTAAAACCATCGGCTACCGTCTGAATCGATCTCTCCCTGAAAAAGTCGGCAATCCACGTACACAAGGACGCGGGAAGTCCGTAAGAGGGCAGTTTGTTGACAAGTCCTCGGTGCCAAACCCGGTCAAAGGCCTTGGATATGTCCAGTGTAACCGTTTGGGTCTTACCGAAACGTTCCAGGCACCACTCCCAAACATGCCTCACATACGCGAGAAGATCACCGCACGAGCGGTTCCGCCAGAATCCGTATTGACGGTCGTTAATAATTTTGTTCTTCTCGAGGTATGTGAGCAGTTTGTCGTTGATCACACGTTCCATCACCTTAGACAGAACTGATGTGATCGCTATGGGGCGGTAGTTGGCCGGGTTGGAGCCCTTCACCCTTCTTTGAAATAGGATGGATAACCGCTTTTTTCCAACCAGAGGGCACAGAGCCAGTCTTCTGGGACATTTTAAAAAGCTTCGTCAAAATTGGAGCTATTTCTGCTTTTTCGGCTAAAGAAGGAGGTAGCGCAACACGGCATAACACCCCAAAAACAAATAACGAAGAAGAGAAGTTTTGTTGTTGCGTGGGTAAGAAAAGGTTACGCAGTCCTGCTCTAACAGAAACATAAAGGAACAACGGGCAACTGAGCGGCCAGGTGGCTCAAAATCAGATATAAGATACATGAATTTTGCAGGAAAAATAAAGCATTACCTCGGGCAGCTCGTTCCGCCATATATCACGGCCTGCGTGGACCCACTGGGGAGAGTCCGCAGGACCGCGATTCGGGGAAACTGTCTGGAGGACCTGCTTTCGGCCAATTCCTTTGAATTCTCATGGACCTGCCAGCCATTCGCCAAGGTACCGTTAGCGGTTAGGTCCTCCCTTTATATATTATGCGTGGACCGGTTGGCTACGGCGATGCTGCGAAAAAAATATTATTTAATTTACGAGACCTGGTCAAGGCTCTTTGTTTTCTTCCATCCGGCTTTTACTGTCTTTCAAATCATTATTTCTTCAACAACAAACTATGGAACCAACCTCTCGTCTTACCTTCTTAGAGTTTAAATTAATATTTTAAATATTGTCCGACTTTCCACCGAAACCGAATCTTCGGTGTCTGTCTTAGTTTCGGCCGAAACCGAAACTTTTTTAGACATGTTAAAAATCGATAGTTTATTGTTATTTGGCTTATTTTTTACACTTATTCAGACAGTTAACACGTGTTCAATTAAATAAATAAAAATAAAAACAATAAAATTGATGTATGGGAAAAAATATATTTTATTTTATATTACTTTATAAAACAAACAAAATTAAAAAAATGAGAAAACATGTTAACTACTTCCTGGAACAAAAATTTGTCAATAAATTAACACTTACATTATGAAGGAAGGGCTTCATTAATTGAGTATTTTGCTGAGGGTGGCGGGTGACATACGAGCCACGAACTCACCCGAAGCCAGCCGAATGAGAAGTTCCAAGAAGTAGTTAACATGTTAAATCGATTTTTAACATGTCTAAAAAAGTTTCGGTATCGGTTTCGGTGTCGGCAGAAAATCTGCCGAAACCGAAACTGATGCCGAAACTAGATTTTTTGCCGAAGCTTGCCGAAACCGAAACCGAACCTTTGAAAATAATGGTGCGCTCTAAAAATTCTTCTTCCGTAAAACAAACAGGCGTATCCCATATTTGGATTTTTTTAAGAGAGCCCAAAAAAGTCTTTTTGGTGGATGCTTATGCATTTTATCGAATGCTTCACTAATGGGTTAAAATGCTTAATTAAAAGTTTATTAATAACTGTGTAATGAAATGTATAAGAATTACTCTCTTAAAAAATGTCCAAATATGAGATAGGACTGTTTGTATTGTGGTCGACGCATTATTGCGTTGACTTATAAATTAACACAGAATTTATGCTTTGACAATTTTTTGAAGTGAAAACTTCTTTGGCACGTTGTGATTTGAAACTCGATGAAACGGAAGCGAGCGTCACTAAAAAGAGACAAACACATCCATCTAAAGGATTTAATCTGCGAGAGAATAAGATAACAATAACAAAATTATTTAATGAAATAAAACAATAACTTTGTTTTAAACCGCGATTTATTTAATTTTTATAATACCGACCGGTTTCGCTTTAGTCAATCATCTTCAGGGTATAAAATTAAAACTGATTAGTTTAACTGATTTGTTTAATTTTATAACCTGAAGATGTTTCATTAAAGCGAAACCGGTCGGTATTATAAAAATTAAATAAATCGCGGTTAAAAAACAAAGTTATGGTTTAATTTCATTCAATATTTCAAACCACAAAGTGACTGCTTTCTATCAAAATATTTATTTATTTCACGGGTACTCGGTTCCCATATAATACGATTTAATCCACGGTCTCGCGCAAGTCTCCTTTGGTCTGGTGGTATTCCTGATGAACCTTTCTTAAATAGGTGTCCGTGTATCTAGACATTCAGCGGACCAAGAATCGAATCCTACGAAATACAAAACAAAAATATTATTTTATTTTTATGAAATCAATATCCAATCTTCTAACCACTCTAAAATGAACAGGCAAAGAAAATACAAAAAAGCAAATAGCGACTCCGAAAAAGATAACACAAATACTAATAAGACGTGCGACGACAAAAATTTGGAAAAAATCATCCTTCACAAGAAATAGATATTGATAATAGAAATAAATAAACAACTAAATAAATTAATGTTATCTAAAACGAGGTTGAAAAAAATCATTTGTCGTATATTTGGATTATAATTGTGTAATTTCTACTATTTAAGAAATTCTAAAAATTATAGTACTTTATTAAAATTAAATACCTAGTCATAGGGAATTCATATGTCAAATATTGGTTTATAAATGTCTAGATTCTGATTATGCAATTGTAAATGTTCTCTAAAATGGCCTGGAAAGAATCTCCTACTTGTGATCTCACTAAAGAAACTCATAGAACATTAATAAATGCATTCACTCTGAATGAATTTATTAATGTTCTCCAAATTGACCTTGAAAAAAATCACATCTTTGCGATTCTTTTAAATACATAAAGAAACCATCACTTAATTATATACAATTCTTAATGTTCTCAAAAGTTGTCTTGACAGAAGCAAATTCCCGTGATATCTTGAACGAAACCATTCCTTTGTTAAGAATATTATGAACTAAATAAACAATTTGGCTGTCCTGAAACGGGTATTCTTCCCAGTTGGTCAGACAAAGTATCACATTGTAATGTATTGTAATATATACGCATATGTAAATAAATAAATAAATTTAAAAAAGTGCTTCGTAGTCTCCTCTTGTCTACTTTAGTTTTCTGATGGTTTCACTTCTACCGTGTGTGAATTTATTTATTTATTTATTTCAAAACATACGGCACAACATGTGCCATCGACATAATTATATTTATATATATTATAATACAATAACATAAGAAAGTGACATATAAATGTAAAGTTAAATATAAAAACAAAGGGTAAAAGAAAGGAGTTAAGGTAATGAGTAGTAAATAGAATTATGATGTATAAAATGAAAGTATAAAGTAAAAGTGTAAACTATAAAATATAAAGTATAATGTAAAAGTAAAAAGTTAAGATAAAAAGTTGAAAGGCAGGAAATAATATAAACTATAAGTTACCTTTGTAAATAATATAAAGTACAAAAGTTATAAATATAAAAAAAGTATGACAAGTAAACAGTAAGAAATGCTCTTAGGAGCCAAATATTGAAGATAACCAAAATTAAAAAAAAATATATAATAAATAAAAGGAAGGTATTACGGAGTATACAAAGCGATATGAAAAATAGGTACCTATGATATGTTTCTAAGCCATAGGTATTAGAGTGCATACTGGTAGGGCATAATATTATGGTTACATGATTATACTTATTATTTATTATGTAGTACTAGCAGATAAATTTTGTCTAATGCATCTTTTGTATGATGACAGACTTTCGGCATGATCGATATGAGCAAATTCATTACCTAAAGTGTGTAACCGATGTATTATTGAATTTTGTTCTGCATTACTGGGAGTGTTGTTGCAATAATAAGGTGTTTTGAGTCGAGTTGTTCTACTAGGTACATGATAATTTATTAACGATACCAATTCAGGGGAGTCAAACCAGTTATTGTTTATTTTAAAGAAAAAAATAAGATCATTGAGTATTCTTCTTTCTTTTAACGATAAGAGTCGCATTTTTTGTAATAGAGAATCGTAGTTTATGTCATCCGCGGGAATTCCTAATTTGAAATTAATTGATCGGAGAAATTTGCGTTGGATTTTTTCAATGGAGTTTGCGTGGCTTTTGTAGAGAGGGTTCCATATGGGGGAATTATATTCCAAATGACTCCTAACCAGAGTTGTATATAGTAATTTAAATGTATGAATGTTTTTGAAATCTTTACATAGTCTTAGAATGAAACCCAGCATTTTCATAGCTTTATTAGTAATGATATCAATGTGGTTGATAAATAGTAGTTTAGTGTCGAAGGTTATTCCGAAGTCCCTTATTACAGGTACTGACATTTAACTGTGATTGTTAAGTGAATTACTGTATTTGATGGGGTTTTTATTCTAAAGAAACTCATGATTTGACATTTTTTAATGTTAAGTATAAGTTTGTTAATGGTACACCATTCTGCGAATTTTACAAAATTGGATTGAAGGGACAAGCAGTCGTATATATTTTTAATGATTTTATAAATTTTCATGTCATCAGCAAATAATATGTTAACATCAGAGAATATGGAAGTGATATCGTTTATAAATAGTATAAACAATATTGGACCAAGGTGCGAACCCTGAGGCACACCACTAGTTGTTTCAAATTCGTAAGACAAGTGTTCTTTAATAGAGACAGTTAGTACACGTTTTGATAAATAATTCCTAATCCAGCATAATAATTTACCACTTATTCTTAGTTTAGACAATTTATTTATAAGAATTTTAATGCAAACCTTATCAAAGGCTTTACTAAAATCCGTATAAATTGAGTCAACTTGTTCTCTATTAGCAAGAGCACCTGAGATAAATTTTTTGTACAGTGTAAGGTTAGTTAAAGTAGATCGTCCAGAGATAAAACCATATTGAAATGATGAGATATTAAATTTTATGCAAGAACATATTTTTCGAAGAATTAACTTTTCAAAAATTTTTGGTATCGACGATTGTATGCATATTGGTCTGTAATTTTCAACTAAAGACTTGTCTCCGCTTTTAAATATTGGAGTGAGAAAGCTATTTTTCCATATTTGCGGGAACTTGCCTGATAAAAGTGATTGATTAAATAGTAGGTACAGTGGGTAAGAGACACTAGCCCCGCAGTTTCTCACTATTACTATTATTTTAATAATGGAAAAATGTATATCTGTTTCTACATTTCATGCCTGAATCAAACTGTCAATTGGATTTGTAATACTGATATTTTTCTGAGTTGAGAGTACCTAAGCCATTCTCAGATATTCTAGTAAGCATTTGAACAAGAGATTATTTCTATTTCCCATTAGCTCGTCGGCATCTCCTTTCCAGGCTTGTGGAAAGATCAAAGGGCTTCCCACCATTCTGTCTGGCAATTGCCTAGCGGGGACCAAACACCTACTATAAACTGACTTTGACCAAACCACAGCTATAAAATGGTTTATTTAGTTTCTCGGGGAGCGAGGACCAAGAAACGAGGGATCCACCAGACAATGAGCGAGGAGCGTGTATGCAAGTGTGCATTGTGTGGAGTGAGCCAGTAACCAGTAACCAGTAACGATGCCCATTATGAGTGAGTATTGCGGGTAGGACAATAAACTTTAAGGCCATGGGAACTCTTACCTGGCGACCATTGCACAATCTGAATCTACCAACACTCCCGACACATCCGATACTCACTGCAAGTGGAAAAGCATTAATTCGAGAGTTCTCGAACATATAAAAACACCGACGGGATGGATTTTACGACGGGCTTATTGGTAACGCATTTTACCATAAAATTTTATTTAAGCTGCTGAAGTATTTTTGGAATATCACTACCTTTACCCGCCTGACGTTTCACACTCATTTGTTGAAAACTTTTTATCCAATTTCTTTATTTTTTTATTCAATATTAAAAAAACTACAAGTGTGCAGTTCACACGCGGTAGAAATGAAACCTTCAGAGATATAAAACAGACAAGAGTGGAGAGGCTATGAAGTACTGCACAAAGAGGAGATCAATTATTCAATCTCACTCACTCAAAAGCTAAATCCTATATCTAGCTGGACGTGTTTGTTTCTTTTTCGTGTCACTTCTTCGTTTCGTCGAGTTTAAAATCACAACGGAGCTAAAGAAGTTTTCACTTCAAAAAAGTTACAAATTATTATTTTTTGTTTATATAGACATCAACTAAACATCATGTATCCGGTATCGTCATTATCGTATATCGTAGCATTATCATGAAAGATACACGGACAGTTAAAAAAAATATATAAATAACATCTTGAGCTGAAACAGTTGCATTGACATAAAAAAATACGAGTGTGCTTTAGACCACACGACGCAAGTTAAACCTCTTTAGCTCCATCTACATATATGATAGGAAGAGAGAAAGAAAATGTGCGCGCGCACTGCTCTCTCTTGCTCCTACAGTGTGATACAGACAATACGAAACGTAACTGGCTATGAGAGAAAGAGAGAAAGAAAATGTGTGCTCGCACCTCTCTCTCTTGCCCCTACAGTAATATACGAAACGTATATCTAAAGAAGTTTTACTTCAACAAGACAGACAAATTTGTGCCATTTCAACAATACCAGAGCTCAATCACTGCTCAAGAGTTTCGCTCAGACAAAACGAAGAAATTGTCTAGTTAATTTTAATAATACCTCATCTTTAAGACCTTTTTTACTACAAAGTATTATTAATTCCAACCTTCCAAAATGATGACCTCTTAAAATGAACGTCGCAATAATACCAATTGTATTAACGTTTTAACTCCTCCTTTCTACACTCTCCAAAGAATCAAAATCAATTTTTCAATAACATGCCCTGTCATGCTTTGTATCTACGAAGCGATCATCGCAAACAACTGTAGATGTAATATTATCTACAATCGCGAATCAAGTCCGCTCCACCTAGATAACAGTTTTCAAGATGTTCTTGCAGAACCAGCATCTAAACTGAAGGACTGAACCGTCGAGGAACAAAATCGGTAAAGCTATCATGTTGATTCACCGTTTTTCCAATCTGGGTTTATCCCAAAACCCCGGTTAAGAGAACTCAGATCTTACGGCTAAATCCGAGGGTTAAGGTTAGTCGTGCAGCGGGTTTAAACTCCAAGAGACCGTGACCTAGACATAGACAGCTCGCTCTTGTGGGTGTAACACGTTTTGCTGTTATGTAAACGGTCACGCAGCCTATTAAAATGGAACTCGGTTGGTGTTGCTGATTGAAAACAAACGTTTTATGATCGGTCGCAATAATAATCTGGTCGCTTTCAGTGGGGTACTGGAGTGGCGTGTCAACATCGGGAAGTGAAACAAATGGAACAAATATTCACGAAGATCATAAATTGTTACACTAAAATTATATTTTCCTCTTGATGCATAAAATCGTAAATGTTTTTTTCCTGTTTGAACCCTATTCTGATAAAATCGATTGAAGACATTGTGCGCTTTTATAATTACCGTGACGATTCACGGTTATGATACCGTGACGGCAAAAAAGGCAATAAACATACCTTCCTTATCGCTAGAATATTGCAGTTCTTTCTAACACATTATATAATGGTGAGACACACAAAATACGTGTGACAGTTCCCCCAAAGTACTACTTTTTTGCGACGGGAATTGCGTTTCATTTCCTTTATACGTGTGAGGGAGATGTATGATATTGATTGTATGTTTATTTTAGGGGTGCAGACATACGTCAACCGTTTGTCTTACTTTCGACTGTTGTTATTTAGTGTGTAAGAAAGAGCTGCGGCATTATATGTTTAGGAACAAAAACAAAACCAACAGCGCGTATTGACATTTGATGTTTTTGAATTTTTGGAATTCGCTCGTACTTCAATATTATCCTTGTAACCATATTCCATACATTAAAAATTATCGTCACGGCTTGTAGCATTAAAAGAGAGATGCAATAAAATTATGACTTTTTTCTTTTGGGGGAAACAGACCTACGTACATTGTGTATCTCATCTTTTGAAAAAGCTGTAGCATTATTGTGTTAAGGAACGTATGCTTATTTTTTTCCGTCAAGGTACCGTAACCGTGAAACGCAAACGATAAACGATACGAGCGACTTCATCGACCACCATCGGTAAGTGGCTTCGTCAAATTATATTTACAGCTTCGGTATTTCTAATTCCTGTCTCTACTCTTTTTAACCCATTTTCATACTTTGCTCCTACCGACAAACTATTTGAAGTACCTTAGCAGGTCTTCGTCTTAGCTCCTGGGTGGATTTTTCAGTTATATTAGTTATATTATAATGTTACAAGATATGAACAGTGTTTATTGGAATGGCTCAAAATGAAATGATCACAAAAATCTGTTTTTTGAAAACAGCAAACGATTTAATTAAAATCCTCCCTTAAAAGTACCTTAAATTTCATGTTTCGTGGACATCGAGAATTGATTATGAAACCTTCGTTTAATCAAGACCACGATAAGCCCTGGGCTCTTAATAAAGACAGAATAAACGGCTCAGTCGAACTCCGAACTCGCAAGCCCGGTCGCGCCACTGCCAGTATTCCATGGCCAGTGTGGATTGCAGGGAAGGAATCGTGAGAATCAGCAATAATAAGTACAAGATACAACGGTAAAGGAATGGGGAACAAGTTCTCACAGTGAGATTATTATTGGCTCAAGGAATCGCAGTAGTGTGATCGTCTAGGAACAAAAACTTGCGCCGCTACAATCTGGCTCTCTCAACATCTGAATAAAATTACTGTAGTATTCCAGCTGCAACCTGCAACCAATGCTGCTACCTTTTGATATAAAGTGGGAGGAAAGTTTTGATTTAACTGAAAAAAAAATTGTAAAGAGGCAACAAATACGATAATCAAAATGATAGAAATTTTTTGAATTTACGTTCTACACCAATTTCTTTTATATATGGTTTATTAATAATTATAAATTATTAAACACATTAAACATACTAACCGTCTAAGTCAGAAACGTCTGTGTTCAGATGGTAATTTACGAGAATGATTGTCAAGCTAAATTTACGTAAAATTAAAAAGACATCACGGTTACAATTTATAAAATTATTTCTTTTTAATTAAACCAATTTAAAACATAATAGGTTGAAAAGAATGTTGAACAAATTAAATTAAATTAGACAAAAAAGCATAACGTTAGCAATAATGACAAATAAAAATTAAGAAGATTAGGCATTTATAAATATATATTTACGAAAAACATACAAACACTAAATATTTATTACATAATATATACCTTACACATAACGAAAAATGAAATACTCATGGTAGACAAATACCTACCAATATTGAATGTGATATTGCTTGCGTATTTTTAATGTGACTTGGTAGGGTAATTATTTTATAATTATTTGGGGTGTCAATAGATATGCCAAGGTTTACATCTGTTTGCATATATTAACACAATGCGACTTGGGTCATGCATACATAAGGTTAACTGTAAAGTTGTTTAAACCATGACACTTCAGAACTCACTACAGATCTTAAAAAAAGCGTTATGCATACAATTGAGATGTAACTAAAAGTAAACAGAAAATAACGTATTTCTGTTCCGCTCCGATAAAGATAGACAAAGTGTTGGCGATGAAATAATAAAGATAGCCTTGATATTACACGGTCGGCTAATATATGAAGAACACGGATGACAGCCAATCTAGATCTAGACGAACACGAATACCTATTCTTTTTAAGACAGCTACAGTGAGGAAAGACTTTTTTTATCAATTTGCATACAACGGTATTCCGCAGGGTCGCGGGTCGAACCCCATTTAAAACTTATTATTTTGTCAAAACGATTAACAAAATGAAGCAATAGTCTTATGGTAAGCAAAAATCCCTAAAGTAAGCAGATTTCCTTAAAACATTTTCCAGTAAGATAGCAATCCCATTAACAGATATGGATCTATCATCTCCACCGAGTCAGAAAGAAAATGTCGTGAAGACCGTTGGTAAATAATAACCGAGCTTATGGCCCGACTGCGCGTGTGCTCATCACGGCAGTCCCCTCCGTGGAAACGGTTCACCGGTTCGCGCTCGGGACTCGAACCTTGACCCGAACGTAAGGGCGATGCCCGAACAGGGAGTGACCCGAATATATTTAATACAACGCAATTTCCTTACCACTTACCTACCTCTCCATCTTCTTTTTAAATGCAGACAGTTTTGCATAAATTTTTATAAAGATACAACTGTGTTATCAAAATGAAAAAGCTTTAAGCACGGTGCTTTTATGAGACATTTGATTTAAGCTTCAGATCATTCGATAAAGAAGAACTTTAACTGTTATTGAATGCATTAAAATTATAAGCATTAACACTTTAAAACGACGTATAAAAGTGAATATCGTGATAAAATTCTTCATGATCATCCATGGACAAGAAAAGGGACTCTGAAGTAGGGAGAACAATTTAAATATAAGATAAGTGTTTTTAAAGATAATTGTATAAAGATATAAAAAAGTACATATATGCGAATACAAATTATACGAGTAATGCATATAAGATATCGATGTTCCACGTAAGTGGGTACCGCAGAGCCGCAACGAAGCCAGGTAAACCCTCCGAAGCGGTAGAACAACATAGAACAGTAATCCGATCAGCAGTAAAATCATTCAGCAGGATCGTATTGAAATATAATATGACAAGAATCCCGTCCCGGGTACTAAAGGTCCCGGGTAACATCATTTAACAATCTACAAGTAAAACGTGAAAAGAGGTAGTTTAATTTTTCTTAGGTATTATCATTGTCAAAATGGCAAAATCAAATGCATGAAATGCATGAAATCATTTGTGACTTACTCGGTATTATGACTAAGATGATATACTAAGCATGTTCAGAAAGTAAGTGTAGGTACTGTGACCATAATGGGCGGTGGTTTTTAGTTTTTTGAGGTTTAGCAACACTGAATGGTAGAGGGGATCTCTTCACCAGAGCGAGCATCGCAGGAACATTGTAGTACTCACGGAAGGAATAACACATATGAGAAAAAAAGGTGAGCATTTTTGAGCCATATTGTGACTGGAGATGATAGTGGGTGACTCATTACACGCTTGGGAAAAAAAACTGTTATTAAAGTACGTCACACCAATTCCCCATCTGCCTAAAAATTGAAAACCATAATTTCAGGCAAAAAAATCATGGCCTCAGTGTTTTGAGACTGAAAAGGCATCATTTTGGTCGAATTTCTGCTTCGAGTTGAGACCATCAATGCACAACAATATTTTTATACCCTATAAAACTCAAAAGGAGCATTCAAAACAAAAGGAGGGGAATGCTGACCAGAGAAGAGTGCTTGTTTCACGATAACGTCCATCCTCATCCTCAGCCTTAGCCAACAATACGCTCTTGGACTCACATGGTTGGGATGTTTTGAAGCACCCCCGTATGGCCCTGATTCAGATTATCATCTTTTAACCTTCCTGAAGGCATGGATGAAAATAAATTTTCAACCGACGAGCAGTGCAGAAAGTGGTTCTGAAGTTGGGGAAGGAGCTGGCGGGAGAATTCTTCTACAAAAACGGTCAACAAGTGTATCAAAAATATCCTTTAATATTTTTTCTAATAAACTTAAAAAAATATATATCAGTACACTTACTTTCTGAACATGCCTCGTACCTATTCGCAGGTGCCATTTAGTTTTTAATAATTGCAAATTTAAATTCATTTTGGAAACAATTCATTATTTTGACACAAATAAAGGGTTAAAAATTGAACGTAGGTACAATAAGAACCACATTATGAATATTTAACTTTCTTTAAAAAAAAATTGATAAACTTCAACTATTGCTTGCGCACATGCATCTCACGCCATTGGGAGTATGAGCAATGTTAACGATTATCGTGAGTTATTTTGGGGGTATTATGTCGTGTTGCGCTTCCCCCTTAAATTGTAATACTTTTGGCCGTAAAAACCTCAAATCATGTCTACGCTGATTATATTCAAAACTACGATATTCCTCAATATTACTAAATATTGACAGTTTATTTTATTAAAGCATTACATATCCTTCTTACTAATACAAACTGACATTCTGTGAAGCTGGTAATGAATTAACACTTGCGAAAAAAAAACCTCATTAATATTTAAATAATGGGCATTTTTTGATATTTCTTTGATTGTTTTCCAATAACTGTATCAATATTCAAATTTAATGTTACAATCATTCCCCATGCCTAATTTTAGATTCCTGAAGCACAAAACCAAAACTCACAGAATTTAATTCTTGCGAAAGCCAAGAATGGTCAGAAAGTGACCTAAGTATTATTGAATATCCAAAAACTAAAGGGATAGAATATATTTTTTTAAAGCGATTTAAAAATTAAACAGTATCCTGATGTTTATAAATAGTGCACATTCGTTCATTAAAACCACAAGATTAATTAATACTTCGACGATTGTTATTTAAATTCGAGTGAGCTGCTTCGTGTTAATTATATGAATATCAGTACAAGCTGCTGTAATCTTGTCGTGGTAAAGTATGTGATACATTACACGTAATTAGAACAGAAGCATTGCAGATCTAGTACTAAACTTGTAATCGTTTCAACACCAACCAAAGGACGTGCCTATATTACCGGAGTTTTGACACATACTTTTGAATGTTTTATCTTACCATACGAGTAATCAATATATATTATAAAAAAGTTTAAAAAAACGTGCGTCCCGCAAAAACTCAGAAACGAGTTATATGGTGTGGTAGATCTGTGTCCCTTCTCCAGAATGACGGTTCCTGTTTTTACCTAAAAGGGGTGCTTTTGAAGATATAAGGGCTGAAAGTTTCCCCCTCTTGATATTTCTATAACAGTCTTTCAGAATGTTCTAGAAGGTTCGGTAGAGCTCTAGAAAGTTCTGGAAGGAGTGGCGGAGTATGTCGTGGAATATCCGGGAATAGGGAATCGGGAACATTATTGTGGAGCATTCCACACTCTCCCGAATGTTGTCCTGAGCGAAGCCGGGTAAAATCAAAATCAAAATCAATCAAAATCAAAATCAAAATCATTTATTGTACAAAATTTTCATTAAGTACAAAAGGTATAACTTATAGGTACCTATATCCTATTTCTTCCAGTTAACCTAAAACATGTTATACAGATATGAACACTAATTAAATATAAATATAAAAGTGGTGTAATACAAAGTGAATTTGTTTTAATTTATTATATAAACATAAATATAAAAACACTTGTACCTATGTGAGGTATTCACTTAATGTGTAATGAGACCTGTTCAGAAGGAATGTTTTTAGTGATGACTTAAATCTGAGTGTATCTTGTATTTGTTTAATATCATGTGGAAGGTTATTGTATACTTTAATTTTAATAGCCATGTAAAAGGGTCCTTTTTGGAAAATGGTTTTGTTTGCTTTTGGTATTAATAAATTTTCTGTAAACCTTGTAGCGTGTTTATGTGTAGAGTTTTTTTTTTGTGGAAACTTTTCTGGAGATGATCGCACTAACATGCATAACTCCATTATATATATGTCGGTGACTGTAAGAATTTTCAAATTTTTAAATATAGGTCTACATGAATCCCGATTAGCAGATCCTGTCATTTTTCTTATACATCTTTTTTGGATGATAAAAACATCTTTGGCGTTTACTGAGTTTCCTCAAAAGATAATTCCGTATTTTATTATTGAATATACATAACCATAGTATGCGGCCATTACCGATTCGATGTTTAATATATTTCTCAGTGTACCTAGAACAAAAGAAAAGCTACTGATTTTGGCTACTATTTTGGATACATGTTCTTTCCAGTTTATATTTGCATCTAGTTGTATTCCCAGCAGTGAACAAGTTTGGGAAGGTTCGTTATTATATTGAAGTTTACATTTATATTATTATTGAAGTTAACATTTATGTTTATAGGTGTAACCCAGCTAGTGTAGATATAAGAGGGACATAATATTATAAATACTGGTATTAAAAAAATCTACTACTGAAATCAGTCATTGCCGTCATTGGTTTCGTTTGTATGACCTAATCATGTACTCCACGCTTTCTCCTGCATCATTATTATTTTGTCATAATTAATTATAAAAAATCTCTTAATAGTGTGAATAGTAAAAAATAAATAACTTCTTGAAAATTTTCAGTCACGTTGTCAATCTCAATGTTTATTTATTTTATAAAAAAAATATACTTACATCATAGATTATATTTAACATTATTTTTTTATATAAAAATACACTTTTTTCTATTGAGGATAAATATACAAGGTGTTAAGTGATGTACTTGACTTACTTTTAACCGGTGATTCCTGACATTATTTGCAGTAAAAAATATCATTAAAATTTTGGTCTCCGGTGACAGTTTTGTTGTTTTTTTTTTTAAATATAAAACTTACATTTTTAGTATAAAAGTAGGTATTGGATAGTCGGGGTCGGGGTAAGCGGTTGGACGGTTTCTCGGCTGAATGACCAGTGACGACATGTGGAAGAATTTTTTTTAAGTTTTTAAGAAAATGAAATTTAAAAAATAAATCAAGAGATGTATGTTTGTTACTAGGTAAAAATAGCATAATAGTTATATGGATAGGTACGTAAGACTTGACCCTTTACAGTTAGGCACCTAACATTGGCAATAGCTTTCTGCTGTCTGCTAGACTGTGTCATCTGCGGAATGGACTGGTCTGCCGGACCTACCCGTGTCTGTAAATCCATCTGCTTGGTGACCGGGACCGCTGGCTAGTTGACTTCCACCCCGCAGAGAAAGCGCTTCACGCGCTACCCGTCCCGTCGCGCGTCCCGTCGGTCGCTCCGACCGCATCACCACTCACCACCAGAAGCAACGCGCACAATGGGCCTGGCCGCTGCGGGACTGTGCGCTGCGGGTCAACAGCCCTGTTGTGTCTTCGTGCTGCGGTGCTCAACCAGTGTCACCTCTCTCCTCACTCTTATTCTCACTCACGGGGAGATTACAGAATCAGATACGAATCCCACCACATGAACAAAGGCATGGAGATTATTTATCTACAATGATAATTATATCCAATTCGACAAAATGATCACATTAATATTATAAATTTGGTTAAAATACCGTAAATGATCGCAAAATATTGTCAAAATTAGTAAAACATCTTCAAACACTGTCGAAATAGCCAAAATACATGTCCAGATAAAATGTGCCCGTAGGTACACATCCGCATGTACAGGCAAAATACACAAAAAAGTAGAAATGGACAAAATTTTCTCAAAATTGGCTTTGTAGGCTGAAACCGGTGACGGTAAAATAAAATAAGTGGACGGAAGACAGAAGTTTAAAAATGTTTTAATATTATTATTACGACCAAATATTCTCAAAGAGCAATCTAAAAATAGATTTAAAAATGTTAAGACTAACAATTTTCAAATGGATAAATGCGCAAATGGACCAAATATTGTTGAAATTGACCAATATTGTTTAAATTGACAAGTTGTGCTGAGTAGATTGCCTCAAGTCTTGTGTGGGAAAATTGATTGTATGAGAAACATTCTTGCCCCTACAAAATTGGGTCAAAAATCTCTAACTTAGAATTTTTGATGCATTTATACATTGTGACAGTGTTTTCGAAAAGCAAAATAGATGTCAAACTTAAAAATCGATACCCTCTTTGTTAAGTAGGACAATCTTTAATTTGTAACGTGAAACGAGCATCGTAAACAATGTATATGTCATAGTCAAAGGTCGATATGCAGTCTCTTCGCGGAATGACTGGTTTATCCTAGGTTAAACAAAGCCTTCGGGCTAAAGACTTCAAGTCAGACCAGAGGATTGACTAGTCAAACCTAGGAGCGCCGGAGCTTCGAGGATTGGCTATAACATATACACCTCTTTGCAGTTTTGTTATAATTACCTAAAAATAGATTGAAATACTTCAGGTAGCATTTATTCCGAAATTATGTAACTCGCTTTCACACTCTTAGTTTTCCATCTCTGTCTCCGTGATGATAATTGAGTCCCATTGAACACAATAGACCTTCAAAGTACAGATCTTTCCGACTGCATACAGAGTTATAGAGAGGAGCAACACTTACCGATCTCCTCTCTGTTCTTCTTTATGGCTCCTTTCTTTATGTCTTTCCCGACACGTTACTCGAACAAGCCGCAGGGCATATTGTCTCCCAATATGTCCTTCGCCTGCATGACACAATAGTATAGTTCAGGAGGTTTAATTTCATGCGTTGAAGTTCACAGGAAACAAAGAGCAATTACTTTTTACAATTAACATTCAGGTTTTAATGCACGGCGTCTGCTCGCTACAGCGAACATACCGGCATGAAACATGTCCATTTGAAGATATTAAAGTAAATCATTGGTGAAATGTGTTCTGTCACATCAATATTTTTACTGTTTTATTAGATTGAAATGTATAAGAGATTTATAGTTCTGGTAACCACAATGGGGTAAGTTGATAGAAATGGTATAGCGACCACTAAAACTACGGGAGTAACAAAAGCAGTTACAGGAATTGAATGCGGAATGGTGAATTAATTTGATCGGTTTTGATTAGCAGTCAATTGACAGTTAGTTAGACATGTTAAAAATTTAGATTGAATTTATTTTGAATATGTATAGTCCAGTTAGAGGGGGTTCAGTGATCAGAGTTACTGCAGTGCCATGAAGTACACGAACAGGAGATCTGTCGATCTGCAAAGCCTTATATAGTGTTACTATTTTTAAAATAAACAATTGGATGTGGCCTACTGCAGCACGACGATAAAGGTCGTCCAATCGCATGGTTTGTTCTTCCCTAATCAATTTTGTACAATCCAATGTGGCCATAAAAACATTTACTTCAAGCATGATTTTATTTATTTAATAACCTGACAATATTTGAAAATCTTTTACTACCACCAGCCGGGGAAATGAACTCACAACTCCTGAGTGGGACCCAAACGCGATGCCAACCAGCCACTGACCGGTGATGAAGAATCATAGACAAATGTGTTGAATTTAGCTATTTTGATCGCGTTTTCTAAGTTGCTCTCCTGTTGGCATGGAATTAGTATTCTGTTTTTAAGATTTTTCTACCACATTTAAAGCATTTTGGGATTAATAAGATCTTGCTCCAATAAATACATGAAAAGATATGGAAGAACAGTGAAAACTATTTCCGATGTGGAGCCTAATGCCTCCTAATTCGTTTTGCCAGGTTCCTACACTAAGCAAATTGCTCAAAGCAGTTTGGCAACTGGTGGTGGTTTGTCGGCTTCTGATTATTATTCAATGCCATTAATCGGCCCGTTGAAGCTGGATTGGCGAGACTTTGTGAATGAAAGACCCTCCCATGGGGGGTGACTTCATTGAGAGCAGCTGATGAATAAAGCATTTGGATAACTGAAACCGGTTCTGCCGGTGGAAGACAGACAAGGCAGTGAGGAATAAGAGTGTAGGATAAGGAAACTGCATGCAATATTTATCGATTGCTCTTTGAATCCATTCAACCCACCAGTAAAATAATATAAAGATTGCGATTGATGATAATGTGTTCTAATATCAATAATAATAATAATAAGTGGATAATTTGTATATACTTTAGGTCTAAAATCTCTAGATTATTTATCTGTGATGACTTATAACCCGAATGTAATATTTTAAGTCCATGGTTTTTGTCAAATTATGATCATGTTTTAATAAATGATCTGCGAACTCAGAGACAAAAAACATGGACTTAAAATATTACATAGGGTTATAAGGCATCACAGATAAATAATCAAGAGATTTTAGAAATTAGGAAAAATGTAAATAATAAAGCAGACATAATTAATAAGCAGCAAATTTTTATAAACCCTCTTTTGAACCTTTTTCCACTTAACCGGTCTTCCCCTGTTAATGACTTTGAAATCCTAATTTTAATTATCTTCCCCACTCTTACCCCTTCCCCTCCCTTCTAACATTTCCTCCCATATGTGATCTGTGTTTAATTTTTAAGTTTAGTATACATTTGATCCTGATGATGTGAACATCATTCACGAAACATGTTGATTGTGTATAATTAAAAGTGATGTAAACAAAGTTATTTATCTTTTCATTTAAAAAAAGATTAATAGGTAGTTCACTAACATTATATCTATTCTATAGAAAACCGCCGTACCTACTTTAAAAAAACACCAATATAATCATTAAAAATCTAAATTTTATCCACATAAAAGTTATAAGAAATTGTTATCTTTAAAAAAAACTTTTAAATATTTATTACAAGCAATAATTGTCAGCCTGAAACACTCATTTACATTGAAAAATCTTCCGAGAAAAGATACTTGCCGCCAACGGGACTTGAACCCGTGTCCTTCCGATTGCCGGTCGAATGCTCTGACCACTGAGCTATGGCGGCTTATCAAGTACCCCGCCAAATAATTCAATATATACTAGTGTTTCATTCAACAATTACTGCTTGTTATATTTTTTCCAATTATTGCTTGTAATAATTGTTACCCTTTGTGCTATGCATAAAAATCTTGTCTAAACGTTAGTTTATAAATTAAAAAAATAATAATTTTAAATATATGTTCCCTAACTTCGCAAAATAAAATAAAATAATATGTTTTTTGAAAAAAAAAAATTTCATGAATTAAACAAAACAGGTGGTTGGTGTTAAACAGGAATTTTAACCTTATCGCCATCTACATAAGGAATGTGTGAGCGATCTGATCCCGAATTTTACACGTCGTCGTGATGCACAGCCTTAACGCAAGCTTAACAGATATTGGACCACACAGATGGGTGGTTCTAAAAACTTAATCTTCGATCTCTTCTGTTGTAGCGTTGGGTGTCCGCGTATTCGTGTTCATACCATCTCACTTCCGCCTAAAACCTAATAAATATCAACTTCGTATAGATTATAGATAAATTAACGGTAAGCCGTTTTTAATTTGCACACATTAACATGCCTAGAGTCGCTGGCATCAAAGGGGGAACAGGCGAACAGAAAGCAGAGGAGGTAATAGCGGGTAAGGCGAGGAACCATAGCGAGGAACAGAGAAAAGTGGAAGGAGACTGCTTGTGATTTGTGAGGGAATAATTTACTTTGTGATGTTGGCGAGGAGTGAAGAAGGAGGGAGGGGGAGGGGTAGCACCTGGTGGAAATAAATCATGGACAATCTCGGATCGCAAGAAAAAAATGTATTTAAATTAGGGTGCCGCTCGTAACGATCCCGTCAGTTTATTGCACGGAGAGGTTCAGGTGTTATCTGACAAGATGCTGCGTTACTGGTTTTGTGGTGTCTGCCATTGTCTACGTTGTAACTTGTAACTTGTAACTATGGGGTTATATAATATGTCACCATGCATCTCACGATACTTTGTCATGCACACAATTTATATTATTGAAGATTTATTATTATTTCTTCAATCTTGCAAATTCACTTTGTGGCGTCATTTTTAATTAAATGAAAACAAATCACTTTATAAAACACAATTATTTAATCAAAATTATTAACTTATTTCGAAACCAAAGGTTTCTCTAAACATGTTGCTAATTTTGATAAAATAATGGTGTTTTACAAAATGATTTTTCCGTTTAATTTATTATTATTATTACTAATACATCTGTGAACAGTAGCCTCGCGTCCATAAAAGTACGTTTTTAAAATTCTCCTATTTAATAAACCAAAGCCTTTTTTCTCTCTCTGAGATTTATAGTTAGGTACTTACCTACCTACCTAATAATACCTACCTTTTTATGCGAATACCACACAAGGGTACCAACTGCTCCCATCCGTCTGGAGACAGTGGGATTACGGCGTGCCCAATCGGGGTATGTTTTGAAACCGAACATAGTAGGAACGGGAAGGAGTAAGGAAAGAGGAAATTGGGGAAGTACTTGGTTTTTTTTTCAGATATATTCACTAAACACCCAAGCCTATCTTTATTATGTATGATGGTAGGTACACCTCATATATTATAACAATTTGTGAAATTAACATATTTTCTGTAAATGAAGTAACTTTTTTTAATGTATTATTTGGTAAACTTTCGAAATCCTTTGGCCCTCCACAAAGAATCCACAAAGATAACATAGGTTCCTTAAATAAATAAATAAATTCTCGAATTGAGGAGTCGGTGACTAATCAATGACATGTGATGATTCGAAGCATTTTATGAGCAATGATGTTAAAAAAAGTGCAAATTGAGAGGATTTACAACGAAAAAACAACCTCACATTGAACAGTTCATGCGGTTGACATAAATGTGGATCAAGCCAATCATCTCAAAAAACGGGCAACAGTAGGTACTACCCACCTTTACAATTTCGGCGTGCGATGCCTGTTGAATTATCGTTGCTTATTCGTCATAGTACATCTTCCAATTTATACGGTATGGGTACCGCCGCTCCGCGAACCATTTATTGCATAACCAACACCTCTGCCATAGGTCATCCCAAGTGGTTCGCCACGTTTGGTGCTTTACTTTACTTAGCAAGGTGCCCGGGTTCATGGGGTGAGGTTTGTAAAAGGTATTGGATCCCGATGCGTCTGCCGGTGGTGCATGCGATGGTGGGCAGGATCGAGAGAGACTGGTTGAAGGAGGTCTTTCATCCTCTTCAGCCGAAATCTCTCGATCCATCGCCTTACACCGCGGTTGGAGGGATGGATTCATACATCCGTCACTACTAGACACAGATTCCTATCAAGATTCCAGATTCGACCCCAGATTCCTATCCACCCCTCATACATATTTCCTTCCCATAACTTCCTCGTCTTCGTTTCCTTAAAAAACCCTCCAAACAGCATCCCCTAAGATAATTTCCCTCGGGGCCTCCTGTGTGGAGCTAATGTAAAAAAAGTTAGGATGGTTGCGTTGCCACACAATAATACAACTTTTCAAAATTTTGGCCGCATTTTTCGCGAACATCAGTGAGAATAAAGGTAAAAACCGAATAAAAAAATCAAAGTAAAATACTTACAAAACCTGATACATAATATATATTTGTTTCTGCTGTGTGCTCACTGTTCTCAAAGAATTTTCTTGTTTTGTTTCGGTTTTTACACAACTAGTTTTAAGCTGCCCAATATCCTATAACTCTGTATACAGCGTGATGGAGTTATATGCACTTGAAACCAGTCATGTTAAAAATATTACATCTATTTATACTGTATAGTCTGAGTGATTTAGACATTGTTTTTATTTATGTGTTATTTTCGGGGTGGCGGATGTTGATTACACCGCCTTTCATCTTCCAACCTGCCTTCTTTACCTATATACCTATGTATTTAGGGGGCGTCACATTAATAAGGTGAGCTCAAAAGGGGCGGGGGGTCCAGCAAAATCTCACGTTACTTGAAAATAATATACGAAGTGGCCCAAATTTATCTCACCAATGGGCGGGGGTCTAGATTGGAAGAAAAGCTGCTTACGTAATTAATGTATGCTTCCTTACAGACTAACACACCAACACTGCATGAAGAAAAACGTGAAATCTACAAGTTCCAAAATTAAGTAGGTACATCTTTTGGCCAGAAAAACCATGCTACAAAATTATTATAGCTCTTCTAAATTAAATAAAAAATACCAACGAGAAATACTAAGTTTAAGAACAATATCAAAATATGGCCAAGTAAACATGAAGAGCAGGAAATTTTAAAAAATATGAAGACAGCAGTATATCAACACAACAACCTGCAGACCGTCTCGGAACGGGAATCCTTGGCGAGGAGGACTGTGAAATGGGAATATAAAGATCTTCTGTAACACTATTCTTGTACTTAATAATTTAGTACATAATAAATGTATCTAAAATAGTAATTAATAAAAAAAAGTCGCCAAATCTGTTTTTCGAACTTGAGTAATATCAGATCTGATGTAGCACCAACTCATAATCAGTGGTGTCTAGCATCATAAATGCGTACATCTATTTCCGTCGTAAACTATAGAGATTACAATCAATCACATCGACTTAAAAAAATTGTAATGTGTCATCCAACATTTTTAATAAGACAAAAAACACTGCGAAAAAAGAGTATTGAAATTCGAGTAGTAAAGCAAGTCTACCGTCCATTTTTTCTTACTGACTGGACTCTACAATATTCTTAAATGTAGTATAATGCTCGTATCTTTGACAGTGCGTAGGTAAACCAGCCAGCGAGCTACCTGAAGAGCTGGTACATATTTACTTTGTGGCATCGTGGGAAACTGCGGAAGCCAAAAAAATACAAGATCATTTCTTTTAATTAGCATCAACGTTCATATTATGCTAATAAGATGGGCAACCACGAGTTCAAATTTGGTAGACAACTTGGCAAACAGAATCAAATCTTCAGATTGGTTAAAATTACTCGAACCTTAACCCGACAACTAAGGCCAAATTTTCACAAGTATTCACCGAACACAGTCTTACTGTAAATTGCGACCACCGTTTTATTTAACAAAGGAACTGCGACGAACGCTACTACATCGAAATACAATATATTATCCAGTAATAATTTTTTGATGTTAATCATTTTCACGCATGTCGGCCATGGGTACTCTCGCCATTTTTTTACTTCTGTGTAAATATGAATTGTTTTTGTGTTTCTTTAAGATATTCTGACGTCGAAAATAATAACTGTGGATGATAACAAAGTATGCTGCTTTATGGCGGAATGAGACACTTCACACGAGTGAAGGTTTACTCGAACGAATATTCCACTATCGTTTCACTCCGTGTTCAGACGACGCTATAGAAATAAACGTTCACTCTTTCATTCCCGCTACAAAGTCGTTGTGCGAGGTCGTGCGTGTTGGAATTCGTTTGATTTGTGATCGAGGAATTGACTAAAAACAAGCAAAAACAACGCCGACGGTGGTGGATGCATTGATTTTTATGCAATTTTGCTGATATAATAATAAAAAAACAACAAAAAACAGTGTAGAATCGTCTTACAAACCTTTTTATTTTTTATGTCACAATGAATAATTTTATTTTACTCTTTTTATTAGAAACATTTACTTACAGATTAATAATCTTACATTTTGATTATTTTGTGGTTAATTGTTAGATGTGAATATATAGCGTGTTGTTCAGTCTCCTGTCTCTTTCCAAAAACGTTTAGATCGTATTTCGCACTATGATAGTGAGGGAGACCCAACCGACCTTTATGAGTTTTTCGAAAAGCGAACAAATTAGCCGAACGAATACCATTTTGACATTTTGTGTGCGACGTTAACACGTCCTTCCACAATCGTTCACAACGTATTCAGACATTTCATTATACCTTTATTCGAAGATGCCGAATGCCAATATCCAACATTGTCGGATCAGTTCATACGGCACTGTCACTCGGCACATTTGTTTTATTTCTTGTTCAGACGTGTCACTCCGAGGTAAAGATACCGAATTAAAGAGCGAAATGAACAATTATATTAGTGAAGTGTCTGATTCAACCGTTATTGCGACTGAGTCGGCAGACCGCGTCACACGTGTGACCGCGTCACTGTAGGTTCTACACTTTAATATTGTGCTGTCGCCATAGACATATGAATTTAAATTTGGATGTCTATGGCTGTCGCAATAATTCAAAATATGGCAATGTTTTGTGTGATCTACGAGAGTGTCTGTTCGTTTGAATAACAGGTATTTAGATGGGTTTTCGCCAGTTGAACGAGGTGTTCATTTAATCCCTATGGCGAATTTGTTCGGTTTTGGGAACAACTCATATAGGTTTTATATAGAAATCGTTGTTTCTCACTTACTATTGCGGTGATAAATATAATCTAAACGATGTTAGAAAGAGACATCACCACGCTGTATATTTAAATCTGAAAGTTACACAAAATAATTAAAATATACAAATTTATCACCAACAAAATTTCCGAGTGCAATTTGGAAAAAAATTATGAAACTTCGGGATTTTTTTATTAAGTATTTTTACATGAAACGACAACAAAGTGAGGCGACGATAAATTTTATAATACATTTTTTTAATAAGATATATGCGAGTTATTTTTTTTTCGTATTAGTATTTTTAGTTAGAAAAAACTTAAGGTGAGCCATTTTTAAAACTTTTTAACTGCATAAAAAAAAAATTATTCCTAAAATTTACTTCGAATTATAAAATTTGATGGTGCATTTTATCTATCACCTTTCATAAACAGTTTTTGGTTTTCTTATACGTTCAGAAATATTACATTTATTTGGATTTTATCGCAAAGCGGAAATATTTTAACCTTCTGACAAAACATGCCCGAGGCCTGAGGGGTAAAGATAGTAAATTAAGCATAGTTTTGAAGGTTATTATAGAAGAGTCCGAACCGACAGCACCGAACTGCCAATATGTATACAGACCTTTTCGATATTTTCAATACCTCACCGTCTTGCATCAAAGCAAAAATAATTTGTTATTTATGTAACTGATATGTTTGTAAAATGATAAATATTTGTTGTACTAATATGCATCGTATGTATGTAGTGTATGTTATTCTATATATATATATAATGTTTGTAAATGTTCGATACACTTGTATTATGTATGTAATAGCCCTATGTAAGAGCGTTTAAATAATAATAAATAAATAAATAAATAAAAACAAAAAAATTACAGCAAAAAAAAGTCTTCTTCACGAATGTGAAGGCTTGCGAGAAATTAAAAAGGGTGTTACTTTGTCATTTTACATTTCTTTACATCAAACTTGTGTCCTTCTCGTCACCTTGTCCTGAGGATAAGAGTGTCACAAGTCATTTTACAGTTCGTTAGAGAGAAACGAGGTAAATGAAATTGTGTCCAAGGCTCGTGTCTCCATTAACGCATGGTAGTTGTGCAGAACCACGCGGGTGTTCCGACATTCGATACCGATCAGAACTACCACACCTCTACCTCATATCTGACCTCTTATGACCTGGACCTGGGGTCCTTTTATAAGCTAAATTAGCGAGTACCCGGTCCGTGTTGCTATGATACTCAACGAAAAAAAGTGTAGTGTTTATTTCCGTTTAGTGAAGTGTTCTGAATTGTCTGATGCATACACGAATAAGTCCTATGAACCCCCTCTCTCCCGCGTTCCCCCCCCCCCCCCCCCTCCCTCCCTACCTATTCAACCTTCCCCGCCTTCACTCTTCCCACGTCCCCCTCCCTCCTTCGTTCTCCTCTCCCTCCCGGATTGCGCTTCCCTACACACTTCTCACAGCTGTAAGAAGCATGGATTTTCCAAATTTACCCCCTACAATCCCTCCCGTACTATGACTCCTTTGAAATTCCCCCCCCCCCCCCCCCATCCCTCCCCTGCGTGTCCGTTCCCGTGCCTCCCTATTCCAGCCTCTCCCGCACTCCCCTTCCTCCTTACCCGCCTTCCGCCTCTCCCAGATTCCCTTCCCACTTTATCGCCCTGCCACTAAACTATATGAAATACATACATTTTTCAAACAACTCGCGCCCCACCTATTGAAAGTTTTATACAAATTTCATAACGCCAGAGCTCACCAGTATATATATAGAAACCTTTGCGGGCGTGCGCACAATAACTCAAAAAAGCTTTATTGCAATAATGATGATACTTCTATGGATAACTTAAACAAGAGCTGATTCTTCGATGGGACTCCCACATAAATACTACTTTAGAAACATACGCAAATGATCTATATAGAGTCTACTATGCTCTCTGCCAATCACGCGTCGAAAATGGGATTATAGGATGGGGATCTGCCTCAAACATCTACATGACGCAGCTAGTTAAAACACAAAAGGCAATAATAAAAATAATCCTTAAAGTACCCAAAAGAACTCCATCAAAAGAAATTTTTAAAAACTTTAATGTGTTTAGCATTATTAAACTATAGGTACTCAAAAAATGCACTACTCAAATTTAAAGAATAATATGAGTACCTTGCTGACCAACATACCTACACTACAAGGACGAAATCCTCAAAACTACTGAACATCCCGAAATTAAATACATCTTTTGGCCAAAAAAAATCATAATTTCCATGCTACAAAATTATATAATGCCCTTTCAATTGAAATTAAAAACACCATGGAGATACAAAAGTTTAAAAAAGACATCAAATTATGGCTAAGTAAACATGAAGATGAAAATTATTAAAATTATGAAGTAACCCCAACGCGACCCACAGACAAGAAACATAAATACTTTTTATTTTATTTGATTTATTATTTTTTTTTGCGAAAATCAACAAATTAGAAGATGAGGATATATAGATCAACACCCATACAATAATATACAGTCCGCCTCGGAACACGAATACCTAGTGTGGAGGACTGTGAAAAAACCACTTTGCTTTGTATTTTTACTTATTTCGTAATTTTACTTTATTTTATATTGTCATTAATTAAATAAAATTGAATGAACAATATGGGAAATAATTTCATAACGCCAGACCTCACTATTATTTATAGAATCCATCACCAAAGTTTCATCGCAATCGGATGAATGGTTTAGGAACCCATAAGGGACAAACAAAGAATCATTTGTATTTTATATGATGATGAAATGTTGTCATCAGTTAAATCCATATATAGTTTGGGGTCACATTTGATTCAAAACTTATCTTTTCAGATCATTCAGTGGAATTGCCATAATTGTGTTACAAACTTCTTTGATTTGTAGTTAACAAGAACAAGTAAACAATTTTCCAAGCCCGAAGCAATGACATCGATGTTCAACTGCATTATACGATCAAAATTAGAATACGCTTCTGTTATTTGGGACCCTTATCAGCAAAAAACATAGAATTAATAGAACAATTTTTTTTTAAATTCTAAGGTAAGTATTTTTGTATGAGAATGAATGGTGAATACCCGCGATTTATGCATCACATGGACTTACTTTTTATTTATTTATTTGTTTATTTCACGAAAAAAGGTACACTATTTGGTATTATTTCACCCACCATGCTGGGGATGTCCCTATGTTATAGCAGGTTAAGTTAACAGATTGGAATTATACATAATATGCTTGACAATAATAGTAATTCGTTTATATAATTCAAGTTAAGTTAAAAATATTTTACATAGTCCTTTTCGTTATTTGTTTTTGGGGTGTTATGCCGTGTTGCGCTACCTCCTTCTTTAGCCAACGTTTCGGACATCTACCGTATCTGCCGTATCTGCCCTGATGATGGACACTGCAACGATGTCCGAAACGTTGGCTAAAGAAGGAGGTAGCGCAACACGGCATAACACCCCAAAAACAAATAACGAAAATGCTTTTGGCCGTGAAAATCTTAAAACGTATTTTACATAGTAGTTAAATTACTATTTGCTCTCTGAAACGCACTATGAAAGTCTCCAATCTAGGAGGAATGGCCCCTTACAGTGACAGCATTTAAAATAATCAACAATTTTATTGACAGCCCATACCTCCTGATATGCTATAAATTTATAATTCAATGGCTACCTTCAGAAGGAACTTGCATATAACTGATGATCTCCTCACTTAGAGACACTTTGTAATTATTGAATCATTCACCTACTTCTACTTGGCTCTATAATATGTTAAATAAATAACGGATATAGCTCATAGCTTAATCGATAAAATCCTTACAACAAAACTTTATCTCATATCTACTAATAAATTCCTTTATAATAATATACACAACATCAGATAATAAAAACCACGCTTGGCAGAATTTTATTCATAAATAATTTTTCATCTTCGTGTGTTTCTAAATTCCCTACAGAAATTAAAGCTGCGTTTTATACTAATAATAACCTAGGCAAACTTTTAATAAATTCTAAAGATAAAGAAAATAACTTAAGCCATTCTGGCATCCATAAACTTAAATGTAATGATTGTCCAGCCTTTTACATAGGTAAAACAGCTAGAAACATTCAAACAAGGGAGGTCGAACACTTGAGATGTCTAAACAGTGTACGTTATTCAGAATTCGCCAACCACCTAATAGATAAAAATCACTCATTTAATAAATCTTCCGTGATAGATATATTTCATAGAAATGAGATAGGTCTACGCCTAATAATAATAATCTAATAATAATAATCCTAAAGCCCTGAAGCCCTTGAAATAAAAAAGTCATTAAAAATAAATAAAACCAATTAACTTAATAAACAATAAGATTTGTCTAACACACCCATTTTTTAAATATTTCCTTTACCCCCGCCCACGTTCACCTCTCCCTTTTAGGCACCTCCCTCCTCGCCCCCACCTAAGTTGATGTTCTCTCTCCCTCTTCTAATTTTCTTTTAAATACCAAGTATTATGTTCAATATATTTTTATTCACCCCTGAGGAAGGTTTAGGATGAACCGAAACCGGTTGGATTAAGAAATAATAAAGTGGAATTGAAACAAAGTTATTTTATTGTGTTTATTATATCTATAATATATGTTTATATGCATATGTGAGTGCTTGTGTGTATATACATTTATGTGTAAAGCGTGCACACGTTTGCATACGTAAATGTGTATGTTTGTATTTATTAATATTTGATTTTGATCCTCCTTATTAGGTACCGAAAATTCTGTACCTAATTTTAACTAAGAATATTGAAATGAATGGTGTGCTCACCTAAGATTGGAATCATCGCTATAACCATATTGAAAATATATTAATGTAATAATTTTAATGTGATATATACTGTTTGTGAGCCGATTAATAAAAAATAATTAGTGAGTGGAAAAACTTATTTTTTTAATTGTTTGTGTAAATCTCCTAAATAGTTTACGGTATAACAATATATTTTATTGTGAAAAATGAATGTCAACATATTATTCTCCCGCTGTTGAATAAATCTGTCTGGAGTGAGTTAGGCGTTAGGCCGTAACTCTAATGACAATGGTAAATAAATTTAATTGAATGCACTCAGCTGTCGGTTGAACGTCCTAAGAATTATACGTGGGAGTCCTAACAATACCTTCGAATAGTTGAATTTATTTGCTTTTTTAGTATTCAACTTCTGTCAAAATATAATTTTATATGACAACTATACAATAGGTAGTCCCAAATATCCGGATCGAGTGGGACACTATTATGCTTACTAGTATTGTACACAGTTTTGTGTAATTTGAGGTGAAATGAAAGGAAGAGAAGGAAGAAGGATTTCAACAGATGGTAATGAAGGAATTTTCTATACAAAAGTGGAAAAACACTCGAACGCTCACTTTTGGCGTCGTAAAATTTGTACAGTACGCGCCAAACTTAAATGCCGACCTGAACTTCATACGATCTATTCTGGTGCAGGTACAGTCACACAATAAGATTATCGCAGAGCAAATAAATTTAATTGAATGCACTCAGCTGTCGGTTGAACGTCCTAAGAATATTACAAAGGCGAAAATTTGTATCGATGTATGTATATTTGTTACTCTTACACGCAAAAACTATTGAATGGATTTTAATAAAACTTTACAATAATATAGCTCATACATTAGAATAACATATAGGCTATAGCTCAGAGCTCTGGCATTATGAAATTTGTATAAAAAAAATTGCAATAGGTGGCACGCGAGCTGTTTGAAAAATGTTATGGGTGTGGAGGGGGTGGAGAGGGGGAAGTGGGTGAGGGGGGTGGGGGGGGTGACGGAGAGGGGCGATGGGGGAGCATAGGCGGAGGGGGAGGGGGAAGTGAAGTGGGGATAGGGAAGGAGGAGGAGGCGGATTGGAAACCCCCATAAAACTATGCGAGCGAAGCCGGAGGCAAAAGCTAGTAGGTAGATTATAAATTGTAAGCTCTAAGGTTTTTAACACCTTGCCCAGCCTCCTTTTTCATATAATAATGCACTTGTAAATAGTTTTTCTAGTTTGACTGCACAAAACCTTTCCTTTTGGCATTTTGAGGTATAAAATCTCACAATATCACCAATTGCATTTTGGGAGGCGGGTATGGGTACCGTCGCCCCGGGATACATTTATTGGATAACCAACACCTCTTCCATAGATCACCCCAAGTAGTTCGATACTTTTGGTGACTTTGGTACTTGCTCGGGTTCATGGGGTGAAGTTTGTCAAGGTCTTGGCGGCCGATGTATATGCCCACCTGCTATGTGGCGGGTCGGATCGAGAGAGACTGCTTGAGGAGGTCTTTTGACCTCTCCAGCCAAAATACCTCGACCCATCGCATTGCACCGCAGTTGACGGGACGAATTCATACGTCCGCCACTCCTGGACACACTGACCCCCAGATTTTTGCCCACCAACTAATTCCTTCCCAGAGCTTAATCTTCTTCCTACTTTTCTGTTTAGTTACCAAAATCACCGATTCCACTATCAATATTATTAAATTGCAGTATAAATCTCCTTTGATTTCAATGTATTGACTTTACAACGTACGTAAACGAAAGAGAAAGATGCGTAATATATACATGCGGCAGAGAAAGGGGAGGGAAATGGGACCGCATTTCTCCCCTCCCGCGAACACAGCATGCCGCTTTTCGGACCTTAAACTCGCCTATTGCGACGATTTCTGTACCAACGTCGTGTCTTCATTAAAGTTTGGCCCTTATTATACAGCTATTTATCTCACATATTTCTAGACCAACGGGATTGTCAGTCAACAGTCAGGATTTATAGTGCTATGAAAAATCTAATCTGTAACATGCACAATTGATAGGAAGTCACAATGTTGTTTTTATTACAAATGGATCAGTTTAGTTTTCCGTGTGCATACAAATCAGCGTCATTATCCCACGCAATCTAGTCCGGAAGGAAGATATAAAGGGATGCATTTCCCAGGAGTAATTGTCCCGGAAGGATGAAGGGACTTATCTGTCGATTGAAAATCAAAGATAAATCCTTGTAAGATTGATATCGAATAGATACGATAGAGGAATTATATGGTCGCCTGCCGATCGGTTCTCACAGGCTCAAAACCGGCCACTAATGTCCTGGGAACTGGGAACTGGCCAACAGGGTACCCGTACTTACAAAGATAAACATATCTTGTCTGCAGTCATTATTCATAAACTTATCTAGACTGCAATAGACCTACAGCTTGAGATGAGTTAACTCTATGAATGAAGGGTGGATGCGAATAATCGGCTGACTTCCTTAATGGACTTTTAATGTGTGATGCGCTTTCACACGTGCAATTAATTGCAAGGAACTAAATAATTAATAACAGTGCTATTAGCCGAGGTGCACGCGATGATAAATTTGCACAATCATTAGAAGTATAATCAGGGTGGGAGAAATCTATTTCATTTAATGATTCCTCGGGTGTGTAATGATATGAGATATTAATAAAACACTCTCTCTAACAACTTTTCAAGAACTTTCTTAGTTTCTCACAGCTCGGCTGTGGAACGATTTGCCGGTCTCTGTGTTTCCTCCCTCCTACAACATAAGTTTCTTCAAGACCCAGGTTCACTCCTTCCTTTCCACAAAAAGATCCTCCACGCAGCATCCCCAATGGTGGCATTATTTTCCTCAGGTGTGTTGTTCAAGTTTTGAAAAAAACTTTATACTGTCTTTTTTCAAATATTGTGGGAGTTGTTATTAACAGATTTATTAACACTGAGGAAATAATTTCTTATTTTTATTTAAGTAAATGATAATAAAAATCACTATTTTCTTAATAAATATCAATTTGTTTCAGAACCATATATAGAATTGATGGTTCCTTTAGGATAGAAAGTATAATCCTACTAATATTATAAAGGCGAAAGTTTGTATAGATGTATGGATGCAAAAACTACTGAATGTATTTTAAAAATTCTTCCACTAATAGAAAGCTACATCATTTGCGACTACTGTAGGATATATATTGGTAAGCTCTGGCGTTATGAATAATCTCTCGCGTTACGAAATTATTTATCATACGTTTTCTGTCCCTAACAAAATCGATTTATTGCAAAAGTCAGAAAAAAAGCAAACCAATTTTCGCCTTGGAAACGACTTTTTTTTTAATTAGGCAATTCACCCAAAAAGAGTGCTTTGTTGGCAACTCGTACTTAATAACTATCTCTAAAAATGAATCACCGAAATGTATGTATGCGCATAAACCCGAACGACTGCACCAAATTGGATAATTCTTTTTTGGTTCGTTATTTTGTATAAAACTACCGTTGAGTTCTGGAATTATGAAATTTGTATAAAAAAATATAATAGGTGGCACGCGAGCAGTTTAAAAACTGAATGTATCGGAAATGAATGTGTGGAATGCGAGAGGTGAGAGGGGGGAGTGGGGAGGGTGTTAGGGAAGGGAGAGGGGGGAGGGAAGGAAGGGGAAAGGGGAAGGATGGAGGAGGGTGTGGAGAGGAGTAGGGAAGTAAGGGGAAGGGGGAGGGGTGGAGGAAGGTGTATGGGGAGGGATATGGGGTGGGGAAGGGGTCGGTGGAGAAGGAGGGGGAGGGAGAGGGGGGTTGATGGATGCGTAGAGGGGGGAGAGGGAAGGTGGAGGGGGAAGAGTGGGGGAGGGGGTGGGGGGGAGTGTGGGTAGGGGTGTGTGGAGGGGGAAGGGAGTTGATGGGGGGAGTGGATTGGGGAGAGGGAATCCCCTAATACCATGCGAGCGAAGCCGCGGGAAGAAGCTAGTATAAAATAAACGTACATAATTTTAATTCTTCTTCTTCTTTGCGTGCCGTATCAGGTCCCCCCGACGTTGGCGATCACTCTTGAGAATGTCTCTCTGTCTTGCGCTCCCCGGAATAGCTCCTCCACACTTCTAATGCCGGTCTACTCTCGTATGTTACGCAGCCAAGACATTTGTCTCCTACCAGGCCCTCGGCGACCCTCTATCTTGCCTTTCAATATCAAATGGAGCAAGTGATACTTCTCCCCTCGAAGTATATGACCCAGATATGAAATTTTCCTGATTTTTATTAATGTAAGCAGTTCTCTATCTGCTCTAGCCCGCCTGAGAATTTCTGTGTTGGTGATCATGTCGGTCCATGGGACCTTGAGCATTCTCCGGTGAAGCCACATTTCAAAAGCCTCTAACCTGTTCATGGTATTTACTTTCAAGGTCCATGTTTCACATCCATAGAGCAAGACCGACCACACATAACATTTTAGCATTCTCTGCCTTAGTTTTAAGCTGATATTGTCATTGCAGAAGAGGGATTTCATTTTAATGAACGCAGTTCTTGCTGCTTCAATTCTGCATCTAACCTCCACATCTGGGTCAAGAGTCTCCGTGAGAATACTGCCGAGGTATCTACATCTTTCCACCTTTTCGACATTGCAACCATTTAACAGTATAATTTTAATTATAATATTATAATTAATTAAATGAAGACAATATAAGCGAAACTCAATCGAAAATCTGAAAACAGAAAAATCAGAAAAAGATATTGACACATCTGGGACATTGACATCTTCATTTAATTAATTATTACAATTTGAGGTTTTACTCATAAAGTTAAAATAAAAATAAAAATATAATATTATAATTAATAATTGGTTTTATAAAACAAATACTTTGACTTAATTAGACAAATGGACATAGGTATATAAATAACCGAAAAAGTAATATCTTTGTAAAATTTGTAAGAAAAATCTATTTGTAAAATTTCAAAATGAATGTTTTTTCACTCCGTTTCTCTTTTTATTTTATGTACCTGTTAATTTGTTTTTCTCTGATTTATGGAAAGTATTGCATTGCACCACCTGTATATACCTTCTGATTATTATTATTATTAATTCTGTATTTCCTTATTGCAGAACTGGTCCAGAACCGTACTCGAGGCTGGACGGACCTCTTCCTGCCCTACCCAGCGTATCCGGTAAGAAGGAGAGGTAAGATAAAGTGTTGTTGTTTATTTGGCAAACTAATTTACTCGGCCATTTCCTACAAGAACCCTTCAGCTGCAGCCCATTGCCCATTGTTCGAGCCGCAACGGCATTTCAGATGCTGGAGTTGTTTGCGAAAGCCAAATAGACCATAACAAACATACCTACCTGCTTGAAATCATTTACTCAAGCTTTTGCTCTTAAATTTACGAACAGTTTAAACATGAATGCTGTACAATGACTATAGTAAATAGCTGGCAGCATGTCTAAAAGATGCGTTATTGTCGAACTTAAAACAGAATAAGTTAATGATTATCAAAAAACCTTCGCAAATTGATGCAATAGAAAAGTGTGATTTATAACACCATGGAAAAAATCCCGAGAAGATGGTCCCCATACAACTTAACGAGAAAACCATAAGCACATCCACGAATGTAAAATACTTGGGGCACATCATCACTGAAGACCTCTCGGATGATGGTGATATTGAACGACATAGGAGAAGTATCAGTGTTTTGTCAAATATGATTGCCCGAAGATTCTTCCGATGCAGTAATAATGTTAAAAAAAAAAACATTATTTAATGCATTCTGCACTAGCCTGTTTACGTGTGAAACATGGTGTCAATACCGAGTAAGCTCAATGGAACGTCTCCGGATCCAATATAATGATGCGTGCAGAATCATATTTGGATTCAGAAGGTATAGCATCGCTTCAACAATGTTCACAGAATTAGGACTCCATGGATTCGCCAGTCTGATGAGACACCGGGTCACTGGAGCCAGGATGCGGCTAATGGCCTCCGACAACACGTTGGTGACCGCAGCCTTCCAGCACCAAGCTCCACTCCTGAGATCACGCCCTGCATAATAATTGAATATTTACTTTTGTTATTATTAATTCTTATTACTATCATTTTTTATTATTATTTTTAATATTTAAACTAACGTTTAAGACAAGATTTTTATGCATAGCACAAAGGGTAACAATTATTATAAGCAATAATTATCAGCCTGAAACACTCATCCACATTGAAAAAATCTTCCGAGAAAAGATACATGACGCCAACGGGACTATTACTAATTACTATTATTTTTATTTTCTATTTACGTTCTTATTTCTTTACTGTGTAAATATATAAATATGTATAACTATATGGGACGTGTGGGATTGCACTATCCTTCCCACATCCTGGAATTTTACGCACCAGATTTAAATGTCCGGGTTAAATTTTCCCCACAGGAAAAACTAAACCCTTTCACATACTTCCCAAATGATCATCTAGTCAATCCACGCTATGCAATTGCACTATATAAGTATTATAAATACAAAATAATACAAGAACCAAATGGGAAAAAAATTCACCGACTCCAGATATTTTCATATCAGAGGGTTCGGCTCTATGGAATTCCTAATTGAACCTATAAATCCTACTGATCCCAAAATATATATATTTAAAAAATCTTTTGTAATCCTACATGTATTTAAAATGACTGATTTTCGCATTTTTATATATAAATTCTTTGACAAATCTAATATGCCTAAATTTTGAATGAGAGACCTAGGTATAAAGCCGGTAGCCGAAATAACAAATGGTAATATTTTTATAGTCCGAGAATGCCAAATTCTTTTAATCTCATTTCCTAAATCTGTGAATTTTCTTATTTTTTCAGAAATAGTTTTTTGAATATTAAAAGAATTTGGAATAGCTACATCAATGATATTTGTTATTTTTTTAATTTTGTCATGTAAAACTATATCAGGTCTATTATGACTAATTGTTCTGTCTGTTAGTACAGTTTTATCATAATATATTTTATAAAATTCATTCTCTAAAAATTAATTTGGTTCATATTCATAATATGGTACTACCTTACGGCAATCAATCAAGTTATGTTTAGTTACCTAACTTTGGTGAATTATTTTTAAAACCTAATTGTGGCTAAATGTATACTCGGACGGCGCTAATATGGAACATCCCGATATAATATGTTCTATAGTTTCCGGAAAAGCCAAACATTTTCTAAATAAATCATCAATTTGATTTATATCTTTGATTATATGCTTCCTATAATTTGTAGTATTAATGACTCTATCTTGAATGGCAAGCATAAATTCTTCTATTTCTGCGCTCAACTCTCCAATACTCAACCATTTGTTTGACGAAAGTTTGTCAACATACGTTTGGTTGAGATAATTGAAGTGTCTTGCGTGAATAATTTTATTTGACCAGGAATCTAATAATTCCTGGTTAGTATTTATAAGAATGTTGGCATTCTCGTCATATAAATTTAACGGTGTAATGTTTTTATCTGCCTTGTAAATCATTTTGTGCATTTCTGAGCAATTAGCTTTCCTATGGAAAAATTTTCTAAGCATTTCTACCTGATTGTGTTTCAAAGAGGTTATTTTGACTACACCTCTACCTCCTAAATTTCTAGGTAAATTAATTCGTTCTATAGCTGAATTTGTTCTAAGGTGATCTAATCTATTCGATTGCGGGTATCCTAAATATTTATAAACCTCATCCCCTTTCATACTTTTAATTTTGAAATTTCTTAATATACCCTCGTCTCCATCTACAATTTTGCCTTTCTCTATATGGATCGTTTTACATTTATCTAAACCAAAAGTCATTTTAATATCATCTGAATAAATTTTAACTACCTTAATCATTTTCTCTAAATTCGATTCAGAATTTGAAAATAATTTTATATCATCCATATATAATAGATGTGAAACTATACTACTCTCTCTTGTATTACCCTTAATTTTTATTCCAAACTTGCTTTTAATTAACATTTTAGACAGAGGATTCAATGCTAAGCAAAACCAAAGAGGACTCAATGAGTCTCCTTGAAAAATCTCTCTTTTTTTTAAATGCCCGGTACTACTATTTTCTTACCTTTTAAATTTACTAGTAAATCTGTATTCCAAAAGGACATAATATTTTACAAAACGCTAATTATAATTGGGTTAACTTTATATATTTTTAATATTTTGATTAGCCACGAGTGCGGGACACTATCAAAAGCTTTTTGATAATCTATATAACAAGTATGTAAATTACGCTTTTGATTTTGAATTTGTTTTAAAATTACAGAATCAATAACTAATTGTTCTTTACATCCCATATGTTTTCTGCGACAACCTTTTTGTTTGTGGCTTTCCAATTATGAGTATTTTTTATAATTTTGGCTAACAATTCAACCGATATATCAGAAAAATTCATTTGTTCAATGTCTGAACAATTGAGTTCTTCATTTTCTATACAGGGACCTGCCTCATTATGTTTTATATCTTTACTCCAAATGTTTGTCTAAAAATCGCGCATATCCAATTCAGATAGCAACGGTATATTTTTATTCGAAATAATATTTTGTTTATCGCCAAGTTTGGAATGAAATATTTTCTCATTTTTCTGAAATAATCTATTATTATTTCTTTTATTATACGTTTAATTATATCTTTTTAATCTACTAGCTTTTACACCTAATGTTTGTTTTAATAAATCTAATAAATCATTGATTATATTTTCATCATTATTTCTACCAATGCTATAACCAAATTTTCTCCCAATTTCATCTACGTGTCTCAAAATATTCCTACTTCTATTCCCATTTTTATATTCAATTACTCTAGCTATACTACTTCTTAAAAATACTACATAATTTTCTAATCTAATCTGCCATTCTGATTTACTATAACTATATGATCTATCATACGACGTTTATTTAACTCCTAACTTATTACATATAGTGATAGCACTAGCGTACACTTTTGTATGAAGATCTAAAAAACTAATATCGTCAAATATTATTTTTGGTAAAATTAAATTATTTAATTCAGAAATTAATTTAGATAATTTCTTTGACGTATGCAATTTTGGTAATTTTGATCTAACTCTATATATCTATTTATATAATTATGAAGCAAGTTAGCTAATTCTATTACATTATCATCCATTAAGTTTAAATTTGCAATGTTGATTTCCCTAAGATTATGAATAACGTCTAAGTTATTTGAATCTACTGTAATATCATTGGATTCTTCTACTAGAAAATTATCTAAACTATCTTCATTCAATGCATCTAATATAACATTACTACTCGTATTTATTTATTTATTTCAACGCCATAAAATGGCTATTACATCCTGTGATACATGATACACAGTGGTATAAATAGTGGTTATACATAGGTTATGATTATAACAAACAAAAAAGAATATGAGCTCATACAAAATACACATTTTTATGCAGAATAAACATAAGTAAATAAAGGTGAATTCTTAGAAAAATTCTCAACATCAAGTATAATATACCTACTTTACTTTTATTTGTACGTATTGTTGGATTCTAGGAATTGGCTAAAATGGACTAACTTAGTAATGATATTATTGTTACCTTCAGTTGAAATGACTGAAGTTTAAAATTACTACAGGTACTGCTAATTAGTTCAGCTTTTCCAGGCTGCTAGTTAGAGAATCAATAATAAATCTTTGGTTTAAAAATAATAATTTTGAAAAAAAAATTATACATTATTAGCTATCACTTAACTAGTCTGTCTGATAGTTAATATAAATGAAGCAAGCAGTTTGGAATCTATATTAGAGTATGATATAGACGCCGTGCAGACGAACACTATTATACCTAGCATTGAATGAATTTGGTGGAATCAAGTGACAGGACATTATAAAATTAAAATTGAAGGATTTAATTATCATCGCAAATAATATTTATTGTTACCCACCATGAGTTCTACCTGCAACCAATGTAGCAAGTCAGTACAAACAGCTGACTGTATGAAGTGTATAAGTTGCAAAAACCTAATGCATCTCAGTTGTGCCAAAATTACCTCTGCAGTTTTTAAGAAGATGTCTGAGGAGACCAAAGAGTCATGGATATGCGCTAAATGTAAAACAGGACAATCACCGCTCTCCAGCAATCTCAACTCTAACGACTCGACAATTCTTCTCAGCGAAATAAAGAAACTCTCCTCACAACTGCACTCGATGAATTCAAAACTGGTTTCTTTTGAACAAACAATCGTCTACAATAACAGCACAATTGAAGACTACACCAATAAAATTCTGGTATTGGAAGAAAAACTAAAAAAAATGGACAAACTTGAAGCCGAAGTAATTGAATTAAAAAAGATCGTTACATATCTGGACAAAACAAACAACGATAGAGAACAACAGTCGCTCATCAATAACATTGAAATCTTCGGTCTGATCGAAAAGCAAGATGAAAACCTATTTTCCACTCTAACTAAAATTGCTTCAAATGTCGGCCTAATTATTAAGGAAGAGGACATTGAATTTATCACCAGAGCCAAACCACGCCTACATCCTGAAGAGCGAATAGCAGCGGCTCCCCGTGACGCCCGCCCTCGGAACGTGGTGGCTAAATTTGTCAACAAAAGGAAGAAGGATGAGCTGCTGGCGGCCATTAAGAAGAAAAAAGGAATCACTACCAAGAGCGTCGGAATGGCTGGAGCTGATCAGAGGATTTTCGTTAACGACCATCTCACGCGGAAGAATAAATCTATACTGAGGTTCGCCAAAGGCTTTAAAAATGAGCACATGTATCAGTTTTTATGGGTAAGAAGCGGAAAAATCTACCTACGGAAGAACGTCACTTCACCTCCCATACATGTCTCATGCGAATCGCAGCTAGAAAACCTTATATAATCACCATTACCATGTTAAATCATCTATCGTGTAACCACTATTTTTCTCCTGATTTTTTTCTTCATTTTATAAATATCACCCTTTTTACAATAACCCAACCTGCTCATTACTCACTAATGCTAAATCACTTAATTAATTTCTTAAATATCACCCTTTTTACATTAACCCAACCTGCTCATTGCTCACTAATGCATTCTATAATGTACTCACGCACTTTAATTGATAGTTGTATGTTTTGCTTTGCCCAGTGGACTTATGACTGTGAACATAATTCATGAATATGATGTTCTTCAAAAATATTTTACAGAAAACAAGGTTACATGAGTAATTAACAATACTTCTCAATGCTTGATTCTTTAATAATTTTTTATCAAAATGCAAGAGGTTTGCGCTCAAAAACGTTGGAATTTCATCAGAATGTGCTGCTCAATAATTATGACTTGATTTTTATTACCGAAAGTTGGTTGGTTGATAGCATCCTAGATGAGGAATTATTTGATAACCGCTATTCTGTTTACAGAAATGATAGGGATATCCATCGAACTGGTAAATCAATTGGTGGAGGCGTAATCATAGGTATTAAAAAAGATTTTTTTGTTACCCCCCGCTCTTGGAATTCAGACGCTGAAGATATTTGGATAACTGTCAATACATCAAAATCAAATCATCATTGTTATAACATCCATATGTGCTGCGTGTACTTACCTAGTGTCGGTCCAAAATTAACGTCTTCAGAAAGATTAGCATTATTTACCAGTCATACAAATACTATTTCTGACTTAACAATCCGTTTTCCCAATGACCAGTTTCTAATCATAGGCGACTATAATATGCCAAATTTTAAATGGAATAATCAACAAATGTCATCTAACAGAGACCAATGTTCACTCACGTTACTTAACTGCTTATATTTTGCAAATTTAACCCAATTTAACAATTTACCTAATAACTATGGACGAATTTTGGACCTCGTTTTCTGTAACACTCCAGCTAAGGTGTCGCTTGCCGATCACCCTTTAGTTAAAGAGGATGCTCATCATAAATCATTGGTTATAGAGCTAGAATTTCCATCCACTAATGCAACCCTCTCAACTCCTCGAACAATAAAATTATTCCATAAAGCAGATTACACCGAGATTAATGAGAAACTGAATGAGACCAACTGGTCTACCGTTATAAATGCACCGGATGTAAATACAGCGTTACATTCATTTTACGTTATAATTGAACAAATTGTCGATGTGTTTATTCCCAAGAAAGTTGTGAAATCTGGAAAATATCCACTATGGTACACGGCAGCCTTAATAAAAATAACTAATGAAAAATTAAAATTCTTTAGAGCATGGAAGCGTCACCGGAACCCTCTTGATTATCTGTCATTTTCTTTGCTTCGCAAAAGACAAAAAACGGTCGCTTCAGCGGCTTACAAAACCTACATTTCTACGATAGAATCCGGCATACAGCATAATGTTAGAAAAATATGGTCCTATGTCAATTCTCAAAGAAAATCTCCTACCATCCCCGATCATATGATTTATGGTGAAAAAACTGCTAATGACAGTAAAGGAGTAGCCAACTTATTTTCCGAGTATTTCGGTTCTGTATTTTCGAATGTTCAACCTGCTCATACAAGCAATGCCAGTGACTGTTTAAATTCAAATAGCGTTATTAGCTCAATCGAGATCAATGAAGACATAACTTTCAAATACCTTAAGTCCATCGATATCAAAAAGGGACCGGGGAACGACCAACTTCCAGGAATCTTTATAAATTATTGTAGTAAACAACTGACACCCCCCATTTTTGCCATTTTCAAACTATCGCTATCTGAAGGAACATTTCCTGACAAGTGGAAAACAGCCTTGATTACCCCAATCTTTAAAAATGGTAGTAAAAATGATGTCTCCAACTATCGACCTATATCCAAATTACCCATTCTAAGTAAAGTTTTGGAAAAAATTGTTTACGATCAATTATATTCTACCATCTCACCTTCACTCTTAACTAATCAACATGGCTTTATGAGAAATCGCTCCACAACCTCGAATCTTGTGTCTTTTATAAATTTTCTTCATGCTCAAATGGATATGCGATGCCAGGTAGATGCCATCTATACTGATTATTCCAAAGCATTCGACCGTGTTAATCACTATATTCTTTTACAGAAGTTATTTAGTCTAGGAATTCACGGTGATCTCTATAGATGGATCGCATCATATGTCAGTAATCGGCACCAAATCACGGTTGTCAACGGTTTCGCATCCTGTTTAACGGAAATCGTCTCGGGTGTGCCCCAGGGGTCGCATCTCGGACCACTCTTATTTAATATTTACATAAATGACATCTATGTATGCTTTCAAAATAGTTACTTTGTGTTATATGCGGATGATATGAAAATTTTTAAACCTGTACAGTCTTTATCTGATTGTATAGAATTACAAAGCGATCTTGATCATTTGTGCGCGTATTGTGAATCAAATTTACTCTCCTTAAACATTTCTAAGTGTCACTCAATTACATTTACTAGAAATAAAAATAAAATCATCTATTCTTACAACTTGAATAATAAACCTTTACAATCTACATCTACATGTAAAGATCTAGGTGTTTATTTAGACAACAAATTAATTTTTGATAAGCATATCGAACACATAATATCAAAATCCTACAAGATGCTAGGTTTCCTATTAAGAATATGTAAAGTTTTCAAAAGTGCTAAAACTCTTGAAATGTTGTTTTGTTCATTGGTCAGAAGTCCACTGGAGTATGCGTCCCCGGTATGGAATCCTCAATATAAGGTGTACATAGATATAGTAGAAAGTATACAGAATAAATTCTCTAAATATTTATTCAAGAAATACAACAAAACTACAAATAACATGTTAAGTTTACAAAAAAGACGCACATTATCAGATCTGCTGTTTCTGTATAACCTGCTAAATAATAAAATAGATAGTCCTGAATTGCTATCCACTATTGGTTTAAATGTCCCAATGAGGCGTACCAGGCACACTTCTCTTTTTCATATAGAATCCAATAACACTAATGCAGCGAGTAACTCACCAATTACTCGCGCAATCATAACTTATAATCACTATGAAAAATTACTACACTTAGACATTTTTCATGATTCCTTGCAAACATACAAAACTAATTTATTAAATTTCTTGGCGTGATAAAATTGTTTTAAAATTACTTACACTTAACTTTTCATTAAACTTTAATCAGTCAGTTACAATTAGTGAGCATATAATTCTTGATTTCAAAATGTCTCCTTATCTCCCCCCCCCCCCCCCCCCCCTCTTTTCTTCCTTTTTATTATTATTACTTCATTCATTCAATAATTAAGTTTTAAGACCGGTTCATATCTCAGGCGTAATTATCAAATGACATTCTATGGACTTACGTAATAGGTACATAACCATGTAATAATTTAATTTAACATACCTTATAATCTGTATTATAATGTACTGTGTATGTCTTGATAAACAAATAAATAAATAAATAAATAAATTAATTCTTGTCATTGAGGTATGATATTATAGCCTTCTTATAACTATATTCGGTGCAGTTGAACACATCTACTACTTCTGAGAAAGCATTGCCAACAGCATGCAATCTAGGTATAAGCGAGTATCTAAATGACTCAGTCCTGATATTTTTGTTGCAATTAAAAAGAATTTTGGATCGAGTAGTCCTAGTAGGTATGTGGAAGGTAATTAGGTTTAATAAATCAGGACTGTCTATAATATCATTAACAATTTTAAAAATAAAAGTCAAGACGGAAATAAGTCTTCTATCTGAAAGTTTGAGTAAGTTTAATTCTTTCATTAAGTGATTGTAATTTATTGATTCTATTGGTAGACCAAGTCTATAGTTAATGAATCTTAAGAATTTATGCTGAATTTTTTCTATGGAATCGGAGTGGATTTTGAAGTGAGGGGACCAAATAGAAGAATTATATTCGACTTGACTTCGAACTAGAGAGGAATATAGGATTTTTAATGTTGAAATATTTTGAAAGTCTCTGCAATTTCGAAGAATGAAACCTAGCATTTTTAATCCTTTATTGGTTACTGTAGTTATATGTGGAAGAAAGTTAAATTTGGAATCGAAAATAATGCCAAGATCATTAATCTCATTGACAGAGGTGAGGGAAACATTATTAATTTTATATTGATAGTTAAGGGGTTGATTTTTTCTGGAAAACCTTATTATCTGGCATTTACATATATTCAGATAAAGTTTATTAGTTTTACACCAGTCTTGTAGTTTATTTAAATTTAATTGAATGTGAATACAGTCATTTATTGTTTTTATAAGTTTAAATAGTTTTAAGTCGTCGGCGAAAAGCAACACTTCAACATTATTATCAAAAACAGTGATGATATCATTTATAAAAAGTAGGAACAGTATTGGGCCTAAATGTGACCCTTGAGGTACACCGCTAGTAGCCATGAATTTGTGTGATAGGTAAGAGTTATTTTTTACTTGGAGAATTCTGTTGGTTAAGTAACTCTTTAACCATTCCAATAGTTTACCCTCTATTCCCATTTTACTAAGTTTGTTGAGAAGAATTTCATGGTTAACTTTGTCAAACGCTTTGACAAAGTCTGTATATATTGAATCTACTTGGGTTTTATTTTCGAGTGAGCATGCAATAAATTGTTCGTACAAGGAAAGATTTATTAGGGTGGATCTGCCCGGCATAAAGCCATGTTGGTTAGGTACAATGATGTTATTAATATGTATGGAGATTCTGTCAAGGATAAGTTTTTCAAACAGTTTGGGGATAGTTGAGAGCATGCAAATGGGTCGGTAATTTGTGACATCATGAATATCACCCTTTTTAAATACAGGTGTGAGATAACAGTTTTTCCATAAATCGGGGAAGCAGCCAGAATTAAGAGATTGGTTAAATATTTGACATAGTGGCTTGGCTAGTATCGATACACAGTTGATTAGAAAAGCAGGACTAACTTTAAAAATATGAACGAACGATGAACATATTGACATCATTCGTCCACTTCATACGCTGCCTTGGAATACCTGCTTTTGTTTTTTGGTGTCTCAGATTATCAAAGTTCATCTGTATAGATGACATAATAAACCCATCTTCATTTCCGTTGGTTGAAAATGACATTTTGTCACCTTTCAAAACAACTTAGAAATGAATGTTATTATTAATTCCAACATTCCAGTAACCAAGCAACTGTCGTCGTTACCTAATGCTGTCATTTGTCAACAAATGGTTTTCAATATAATAATTCATCAAAATATGGCTAAATAAACATGGAGATAAGGAAATCATTCAAATTATGAAGTAACACTAACACAATCTACAGTCAACAAACAGGAAGATGAGGAAATCACGATACTGTTCGCTTTGGAACAGGAATCCCTAGTGAGATTAGGGTTGCCATACGACCGGAATTTTCCGGACATTCCCGGAAATATAGGTCTTTGTCCGGAATGCGGGGGGAATTCTAAACACAACTAAGTGGAGATTGATATAAAAAATGAAATAAACCAAATTATTTTATTACAAATCAAAGTAAAAACATCACTTCTGGTATTTAATTAATTTTAAACAAAATGTCTAGAAAATTGACATGCCACGATGCATAACGACAAGCATATTATATTTACAAGAAAGTACGGAATTTTTATCAGACGTCAGGAATTTTCTCAGGGATTTTTATTTTTTGATCTGGGAACCCTGAGTGAGGTGGACTTTGAAACTTAGCGTTGTATTTTTCAAATAGTAATTAATATATTTAAAAAAAAATGCTTCTCCCTAAGTGGAAAGTACAAAAATAAGGAGTAAATTTCAAAAAAAAAATTATATATTTTAAAAAACAGTTTAATTATAATCATTGTATAATATTTTATTGTATAATAATCATTGCATGTATAATATTTTACATAAAACAGTGAATGCATACTTCTTATTCATATCTTGCTCCACCATTTTAATTAAATAAAACACTTCTTTTTAACCACTTTTTATCGTTTTGATGCAACTGACGTATTTCGCGAGCTAAGCTACCTCATCGGGGTTTACTAGTCTAATGCTTTTTACCCTTTGTCTGCACGAAGCAAATTTGTCTTCCGGCTAGTTCATCCCAACGCTCAACAGACTAGATGTGGGGATCATTTTTCGAACACGAATTTGAGACGGTTAGAAATGTTTTAGGAGAGGACTCCCGTGGAATGCATATTAAAAGAAATGTGCATTATAATATACATGCCTGATAAATATCTTCTTTGATTTTGTTTAAGTTTTTATTATTTTTAAACGTTAATGCGTATATTAATTGCATTTCCAGAGTGCACGTACAAGGGAGAGGAGTACCCCGACGGAACCATGGTAGACACTTCGGAGCCTTGCCTGAAGTGCCGCTGCCTGAGCGGGTCGCTGGTGTGCTACCTGCGTGTGTGTCCCGCCCTGCCCGACCCGCCCCCGCCTCACTGCGTGCTGGTGCTCCGCCGGGGCGCCTGCTGCTCGGAGCTCATTTGCGAAGGTACCCACTCCCCCTATCGTATTATACCTGTTATTATATCTGTGAGTTTTAAAGTGTTGAAAATATACGAAAGAGAGAGTTCGAAAACAATATGTATGTGCAATATAGTTAAGTTGTGAATGATGAATACTTTCAGCAGGTGGATGAGTTTGTGTTTTTGGGAAGTATGTTAACGAGAGATGGGAAGGCTGATATATTGAAAGAAGGGTAAATGCAGGTAATTCCGTTAATGGAGGACTGAACGCCATTGGCGCCAACAAAAAACTGTCCAAAGAAGCGACGCAAGCCGTCCACAATGGAGTGCTGGTACCTACCCTGATGTACATATGGCAGTGAGGCATGGAACTGGCAGAGCAAGGGTGAAAGTAGACTGAATGCTGTATAAATTACATGCCTGAGGAGTAGGTGTTGTAAAACCACGTACGATCGTGTGAGAAACGTGGAGACACGCTAAGAATGCGAGGCTGATATATATATACAAAGCGTAAAGAGTAAGATTAAGAAAGGGACGCTCAGATGGTTTGGGCATGTTGAGCGAATGAACGGGAAAAGGAGTGTAAGGATAGTAGGTATATGACGCAAATGTGAATGACAGAAGAAGTCGGGGACGCCCGAGGAAGACTAGTGAATCAGATACTTGAGTCGGCCATGTCAAGAGTTAGAATAATAGAATAGCATGTAAGTAAATGACGATGTATGAATGTGAATGAGGCAAGGAGTGTGTGTGCCAAGACCGTTGGGAACACCGTTTACTTGTTTGGCGGTCCGTCCCCTCTGCCAACCCCTGCGGGAAACGGCGTGATGGTTAGTTAGTTAGAGTTTGATAGATTGAGTGAGGGGGATGCAAGATGCGAGCGCGAATGTGGACATTAAGCACCAGTTTTAATAAACCAGCATTGCTAATTCGAGGTTGGGAGTGAGAGGTCGTTTATAAAGTTGACAACTTTGTATAATAATAAAGTGTTAAGTTCAAATATGTGTTATTAATTTGATTTGGACTTAATTACCTTCCCTGATATATGATGTGGTATTCTTGATATGTTGATGTTGATATACGAGTAAATGGGAATCATTTATTGAATAACCAATACCTCTGCCATAGGTCACCCCCAAGTGGTTGTGCCTAGGCTTACGGGGTGAGGTTTTTCCGGGTCTTGAATGCGTCTTCCGGATCGGGAGAGCCTGGTTGAGGGAGACCTTTTGACCTCTCCAACGGGACTCTTTCGGAACATCGTCTTCACCGCAGTGGTATGAATGGATTCATACGTCCGTCACTCCTGGATACACCTCACATATTTTACCTTCCCATAACTTCCCCTCCTCCCCTTTCTAGAAAGAACCTTCATACAGCATTCTCAAAGATGACATAGGCCCTGAGGGGAATTATCTCACGTCCTCCTGTGTGGAGATAATGTAAAATATATATATATGAACCTATTACTTACTTCTCATTATTATCTAACTTCTAACTATTACAGAGTAGATTTTTTTATAACTGCGTAATTTTCTGTACATTTACCATAAAATTTAATAACCTGAGTTGGGTGCAAAGGGCAAAATGGAGTAAACTTAGAGGCCAAAAAAAAATACGTACAGCATAATATTATGTATCGCGGTTCGGGTAAAAACACCGATCCCCACTCTAATTAGCGTAATTACTTTAAATTGTCAAGAAAAACTCTGTACGCCCATCTTTACTCAAATAATATTAAAGTGTAAATCAAGTGCTAATTAAAAAAAAAAACTTACTATAAGTTCCTACTTAATTTGCTTACATTCATTTTCAGATGGAGGTGTTTCCACGAACCATATTAGCAGAGCTGAGCCTAATGGAATTGACCTGCCAAGTGAAACTATTTCATATGGAGATGGAAAAGGTATATTTATCCCAAATAAAACTTATGAAAATTGGAGGACACTGACTTCTAAGTGACTAAAGTGTTAATATCGAGATGGTCTCACTGACAACAAACCAACTTTTTTTGTAATGTTGACTCGTCGCGGGCGCCACCTATAATCAAAAGTGTTTAATGTTGACCATCTAGCGATTTTAATTCAAACCATTGAATAATATAGGTGCGTTTCCACGACCATCAAAAACATTCGAATTATAATATAAAATATGATACAATAATAATTTATTATCAATAATAAGTTATATTTATGCATATAGTTCTAATAATATAAAAATAGATTTATTTTATTACAATTATTGGGGAATATTTTCAAGGCCTTTGTGGAACATAACAAAAATGTATGTACAGATTCATGATGATTTTATTTCACAATCATAGCACTACAGCGATGCCGGCAGACGCTGGTGAAATTTCATTTCTGGCGGATAGATGTCAGTAATGTTGTAAGAGTTTGTTTTAGCGTAAATAGGACACTTTTTTTTTTTTTCGGTTTAGGTAAATATTCTAAGACATTCTGTATTTTTTTTTAATCGTATTTTTAAAACCCTGGGGATTGGTTGAAAATTTTAATCCGAAAAATCAGACCATTTTTTATAAACCGGAAAGACGGGACATAATTTTATAGGTGTGAAAAAAGGATAATTACATAGCCGAAAATCATTTAAAAAAAAAAAACGTTTTCCACACGAATGCCACAGGAGAATAACGAGGCATACCATAAATATTACATCTCATAAATATATTTTTTCCTTGATCCGTCTTATTGATCATAAATCATTATAATGTACAGCGTCTTTATTACTAAATTCAATGTAATATACTTGTACTTGTAAATTATAATGATAACAAGAATATAATAAAATTTAATTTTGTTAAAATCAGCACCATAATCATTATACCTCTAAAACACGTACCGACATCATATTCACGTTCTGAAGAGAACCCCGTACATCATTAAATGTAAAATCATGTGGATAGATCTTTTTACAAAGCTTAAGAAAATGTTAGTAAAATTGTTTAGAAATGTACAGTTTTTTTATTACCTATCTACTGGGGTATATATTTAATTTTTTTTGTCCAAAATGAGTTGGTCCCGGCTTTGTATAAATTTATCGATTTTTCAATGTGGATGAGTGTTTCAGGCTGATAATTATTGCTTATAATAATTGTTACGATTTGTACTTGATTCAAATTATCTATAGGTGAAAAAAATGATAGAATATCATCCGTTTTTTTTAATTTATATCTATATATTACAGTTTTTACCTTATTATAAACATTTTTACATAATATACCTATTTTGAAATGTTTTTACATATTAATATTACATACCATTATGTTGTGTGTAAGGCAGGTTTAAGAAGGTGAAACTGTTGGTTGGTAATATTGTATGTTTCGTGAACACCTTACTAGAGAACCTGTGCTGAGGTGAATTACATTTTACATTGGAGTATTTTTATTTCGTAGTATTATAGCGATAAATTTAGAGTACAATTGGAAAACTGTTTTACCCCATCCCTTTAGCACTGGAATCTTACATACTAGAAAAAATAAGAAATATGGCGTGAAAGCATGCCGACTGTCGCCGAACTCTGACCAAAGTGCACGGACTATCAAATCCGGCGATGCCAATGAAAGTTATGCGTTAGGTGTGTAGACATTTGCAACAATACATGGTACTATAGGTGGTATGGGGAACGATGCTGGCCACTGGCCACACTCTTGTGCTCACGGATTCATTCTGTGTTGTATCGCCCATCTCCTTTGTATCTATTGTCGGCGACTGGAATCATTTATTTTATATTTTTTATTTGATACAAAAAGCTTTTTTAGCGTTATTTGTAATACGCGCTTCACTCGGTGGTTTACCTGTGCTGGAAACCCCATTTTATAGTTTTATAAGGGATACCTTAAATAAATAAAATAATAGAGGCAGAACGTAAAGAAAATTCGGAAATACATATATTTTGGTATCCGGTTGTGTTTGTGTACCGTGTGTATTAGGTATGACTGTATATGTTTTGAATGGTCAGATGCTACGTGTTTTCGATATTATTTTACGGAATGGAAGCATGGAGGCTTACTGAAGAACTAATTAGTCGACTTGAGGCATTCGAGATGGTGGATCTACAGAAGAGTACTTAAAATAAGCCGTGTTTTGTAGGTTAGTTTGGAAAGCTTTGTTTTAAGTTATGAAATTTGTGTAATATTGCTTTTTTGTTCTTTAATCCAAATCTTAATTTTGTATAATTGAAATGTTTTTGTCTTCCTCATTTTTGTATCGAAGGTTGTTAATTCTTTTAACTTATTTTATGGTGTCTTTGTCCATAGCTTGTGCCTGTCGACGAAGTTTTTGTTTTATGCGTCTATTTACATTAGTTTGTGCTGCATGAAATTTAGTTAAAATGTACTTTTTTGTAAGTACATTTGGCGTACGTCATACACTGTCTTAGTCAATCATTCTCTATTTTAGAATTATTACCTAAAATAGTTTTCTGTGCGATTTCAATGTGTCCGATGGTTGAGTTGGTTGCTTCCCCTTAAACGATGATTTACAAATTTCAAGATACATTTTATTTTCAGTTGTTTTATTTTATAATATATATATTATGTTTCTTATGTTTATAAAAAAGCGTTCTGTTTTTTTTTCATACTTTTGGAGGAGATGTGTTTGACTATCTTAGGTTATGGTCAGTAGGTAATTGTGGTTCTTACAAATTTTATTTTATCCTTTTTTCCAGCGTAGAAAATCTATATCACCTGCATTGCATTCATCTGTCTACGTGGGGCCAAAGGGGCATCTGATATAAAAATAATCCTGTAGAGCACAAAAAACACGACATGTCGGGATTAAACGCCACAATTCTCTTCCACTAGCTACTTTAAGGATATAGAAAAAAAATATTTTTGAAGTCGTGGGGGAATTTTTTTTTCATCTCATCGACCTGAAAAAACTTATTTATAATAAAAGTTATTTATATACTAATAAGTAGTTACTACAAATTAAACTTAATAACGACAAAAAAACCAGAGAAAACCGGAAATATGTCATTTTTAAATCAAATTTTAGAGGTTTCACTCTTTTCTACCAAAAATTATACATTGATTTTGAAAGATTGTTTTTTTATCTACTAAACACGTGTTTTAAATTTTGAAAAAAAATGTTTATTTTTAGTATAATAAGGTTTTACCACAGGTAGTTGGCAGCTTTGTTAAATTTTCAAACAAAAATTTGTATTATGCAAAACCCATTTCAAATCATATAATCACGCAGTAAAATAAATCAGTACATTATCTGGGAAACGCATGTTTCAGAATTTTAATTTTAGTTTAAATAAAATCACAAAAAAAATCCGACCACGTGTTTTGTGACGAAAATACTACAGTTTATGTACCTATTTGTTTACGGTCTTACTAATATATTTAAGATTTATTTACATTCTTATTTCGCTTAGACATTATTGAAAAATGGTAATACTTATGATCAAAAAATAATTACAAAAAGTATATAATTTTAATAGTTTTATCATCACGCCTTTCAGCACTTTTGGATATAGGTATAAATTAAAGCAAATTTGGAATGAAATAAAATCGAAATTGAGTTATAATTTTAAAAAGCTGGTACGGAGAATAATTAATCTTTCTCATTGGAACCGCCCTGTACCATCGTAAGAACATCTTTCGACGAAATGTGGTTATTTCTTAGTAAACTATTTTTTTAAATATTTATATTGAGGGATCAGTTTTTAAATATTTATATTGAGGGGTCAGTTTTTTAAATATTTATATTGAGGGATCAGTAGGATTTATAGGTTCAATTAGGAATTCCACAGAGCCGAACCTTCAGATATGAAAATATCTGGAGTCGGTGAATTATTTTCCCATCTGGTCTCCGGTAGGTTGACATGTTGTTCTTGTATTGTTTTGTAATTATAATACTTATATAGTGCAATTGCATAACGTGGATTGACCAGATGATCATTTGGGAAGTGTGTGAAAGGGTTTAGTTTTTCCCGTGGGGAAAATTAAACCCGGACATTTAAATCTGGTGCGTAAAAAAATTTTTAACTAGATACCGTTATTTTCTTATTTATGTTCTCAATAAAAAGCTTGCGAAAATCATGGTTTTAAATACGGTTATCCTTCAAAACATGGTAAAACATGTTTTTTCATCCATGAAACATGGTTTTTCATTTATGGGACATAGCAATACTGACTAAGGACCTAGTCTGACTAATCCACTGGACAATCGACACACACAAAGTACAATTGTTTGATAATAATTAATAACAATGTTTGTGAATAACAATGATGTGATATTGATATTGTAACTTACTATCGAGAATCACACCAAGATTGCGAATATTGGAGCCTGTTACCATTTGCTGGTTGAGCATTGAGCTGGTTATCAATAAGTGATTTTATTATTACCGTGTTGACTTTCGTTTACGGCACCGTGACGGTAATGCAATAAACATACGTTGCTTATCTCTACGATACTGCAGCTCTTTCTTATTTATATACATTAAATAATGGTGAGACAAAAGATGAGACACACCAAAATACGTGTGTCTGTTTCCTCCAAAGTACGAGTACCTATTACTTTTTTCCTAAGGAGTAAACAGATATTATACCTTATTAAGGCTCAGCTACAGCGACGGGAACTTTCTTTATACGTGTGAGGGAGATGTATGATAATGATTGTATGTTTCCTTTGGGGGGGGGTGCAGATATACGTTCACCGTTTGTCTCATTTTCTTCTGTTGTTATTTATTGTGTAAATAAGATCTGCAGCAATGTATGTTTAAGAACAAAAGCAAAACCATCAGCGCATTGAGGTTTGATGTTTTTGAATTTTTGGAATTCGCTCGTACTTCAATAATTATCCTTGTAACAATATTCCATACTTTCAAAATTATCGTTACGGCTAGTAGTATTGTAGGGGTCTACGGAGACGTCACGGCGCGGTGTGTGAGAGAGATGCAAGAAATTGATTACTTTTTTTCCTTTGTAGGAAACAGACTTACATACATAGTGTATCTCATCTTTTGTATGAACTGCAGCATTATTGTGATATGTAACATATTGGGCTCTCCACACGACACTGCCTGCAGAGAGCATGGGTTTGAGCGAACTAGCGCTGGGGACTCTCTGCGGCAGAGTCCCTGCATGCAGTGTCGTGAGGAGATCCCTTATGTTTATTGTCTCTTTTACACTGTCACGGTACCGTAATCGTGGATCGCGGTGACACTTTGAACTGTTTGAAAATAAGTGGTTATTAGTAAGTAAATAATTGTTGTTTAATGGTTATGGTTTTAAGGGTGTATCGACAACGGCACCCTGTACGGCAGCGGCTCCGCCATGTCCACATCCAGCCTGTGCGAGTACTGCTACTGCATCTCTGGCGAGCAGCGCTGCGTGCGCCCCCGCTGCCTGCTGCCGCTGTCGGGCTGCAAGCCTCGCCGCTCCCCGCACTCCTGCTGCCCTGTCAGATACGACTGCGAGTACGACCAGCCCACCACCACCACCCCCACCACCACGCTGGCTCCATCCGAGATCAAAGGTCATTCAAGTTTTTTTATTTTTAAATTCTCTTCTGACTCACTTGATGTTGTCATTTCTGCCTCACCTATTTTACAATACATTCATACAGGATATTAAGGTTCGTACTTGACTCAATTTAACCAGTGATTCCTGACATTAATTGGAGTAAAAAGTGTAGATGAAATTTGTTTTTCATGGAAAAAAGACTTCAAAAAATTTCTTTTATAATTTTTACTCCAGATAATATCAGGAATCACAAGTACGTTCCGTAAGTACAGTACGTACCTTAACACCCTGTATATTGTTTGTCAATATGACATCTAATGCTGCGTAAAAAAGGAAGGTATTGTTTATATGTAAACTTATGTTCTTGGTAGTATCTAGTCCTTTATGAAAGAATTCACTTTCAAATATTTTCATTTTATTTTTATTTTATTTTATTTTGCAGAAACAAACAGTACATTATTACATAATGGAAAATAGTTACAAAGTTATAGAATTAATACAATAATTGGTACCAATGACATGTCGCTGTTATCTACTTATATTTTTGTGAGATAAATAATACAATATACCTAAATTAAGTTAGTAACTTATTAAAGGAGAGGGGTGTGTGAGAGTGTTTGTATGTGTGTAAATGCGCGTGTGTGTGTGTGGATGTGTGTTTTATGTGTGCGAATTCAGTGTGCTAAAAATGTTTTTCTTAAATAGAGGGAGGGAATCAAAAAATATATCGGTATTTGTGGTTTTTTGAATTGAATTGAAACTTTGAAGGATGCGGGAAATAGGGGAGTTGGCTGCAGCGTTCGTATTATTACTGGTTGTGTAAAAAAGGTTGGTGTGGCGAGTTCTTTTAGATGGGATGTTAAAATTTATTTGGGATAGAAGTTCTGGGCAGTCTATTTCGTTATGTATAATTTTATGGAGAAATGTCATGTCAGCTACCGTTCGCCTGGATTTCAGGGATTGGAGAGTGCAGATGTAATTATTGTTGTATTTATAACCGAGATACTTAATAAATTTATTTTGTATGCGCTCTATGTTGTTGACGTATTGGGTGTATTTGGGATTCCAGACAGGCGATGCAAATTCCAGTGTACTTCTGACTAGTGAGGAGTAAAGCATTACTAGAGTATGTGGATTTCTAAATAATTTACTCAGACGTAGTATAAAACCCAACATTTTGTAAGATCTATCAGTGATTGAATCAATGTGCGTTTTAAATATAAGTTTACTATCTAAATAGACTCCAAGGTCCTTACATTCATTTTTTGAGATCACGGGTTTATCGCAGAGTGAATATGAAAAGTTAATTAGATGCTTGTTTCTAGTAAAGGACATAGTGTGGCATTTAGAAACATTGACGTCTAAATAATTAGCTGTGCAATAGTTGCAGAGCCTATCTAAGTCACTTTGTAGCTCTTTACAGTCCGATAGAGAGCGAACCGTTTTGTAAATTTTCATATCATCTGCAAACAATAAAAATTTAGAGTATTGGAAACATGAGCCTACGTCGTTTAAGTATATATTAAAGAAAAGCGGACCAAGGTGGGAACCCTGAGGGACACCCGAGGTTACGTTGATTATTTTAGATAAAACTCCATTTATTGAGATAACTTGACTACGATTGCTAATGTATGATTTAATCCATCTAAACAAGTCACCGTGTATTCCAAGACGAGTGAGTTTATTTAACAGAATTGAGTGGATAACGCGGTCGAAGGCCTTTGAGAAGTCGGTGTACATAGCATCGACCTGCACCCTTTCGTCCATATTGCTCTGCAAATAGTTGACAAATAGGGCAAGGTTAGATGTTGTAGACCGATTTTTCATGAATCCGTGTTGGTTCTGTGAAATTGTTGTAGTGATAGTCGGGTAAAGTTGGTCGTAAACGATTTTTTCAAGAATTTTACTTAAGATGGGAAGTTGAGAGATAGGTCTGTAGTTTGTTACGTCATGCTTGTCACCCTTTTTAAATATGGGAGTTATTACGGCAGACTTCCACTTATGAGGAAACGTACCTTCACTTAATGATTTTTTGAAAATTGCACTGACTGGAGGAGTGATATATTTACTACAGTTACGTATGAAGATACCAGGCAAACTATCTAAACCAGGTCCTTTGTTAATGTCAATGGATGATAGATATTTGTAGGTAATATCGTTGTTGATTGTAATTGACGATATAGCTATGTTATTCAGCGGATCAGGTTCATGAACATCAGATGCTAAATTTTGGGTGTGATCAGTGAAGACGGTAGAGAAATAATCAGCAAATAGATCGGTAATCTCCTTACTATTGTGTGCGATTCTCGAGCCATATGTTAGGTGTTCAGGTATGGAAGGAGATTTTCTTTGCGTTTTGACAAAGCTCCATATTTTTTTAACATTATTTTGTATAGCATGTTCTAAGTGTGAAATATAATTGTGGTATGTGAGAGTAGCGATTTTCTTTTGTCGTTTTCGGAGCAGTGAAAAAGTTTGGTAGTCTAGTGGGTTCTTGTAGCGTTTCCAGGCTCGAAAGAATTTGAGCTTTTCTTTTGTAATATTGATAAGAGCCGATGAGTACCACGTTGGGAATATGTTTGTTTTCAGAATTTTCTGTGGAACAAAGTTATCAATTAAGGCATCAATGATTAAGTAAAAGCTGTTAACCGCCGTGTTGACGTCTTGTGCGTTTAAAACAGCAGACCAGTCAGTTTTTGACAGAGCGTCGTTGACTAGGTCATAGTTGACTTTATTGAATAATTTGATCGTTTGGGGCTGGGAAGTAGTTGTAGGGGCGTGAATATTAAGTTCGACTATTAGGGATATGTGATGTGTGTCCTCCTGAACCAGAGGGGAGTCGGCAGGAGAGACGCAGACTGTGGTGTTACAGAGCACTAGGTCAAGTGTTCTACCGTGCCTATTTGGAATGTGGTTGTATTGTTTTAAGTCCGAATAAGATAGGCAGTCAAGGAGGGTGGTGGAGCAAAGGTCAGTACCGCGGGAATGATGTGTGGTGTTCCAGCTGATGTTAGGCATGTTGTAATCTCCAATTAAAAGGAAGATATCATTTGGATAGTTTGTGGTTAGATCGGATATTCTGGACGTATGACTGTTGAGAAGAGATAATCGCTGAGTGTTTGATAGCTTTGGACCGACTCCGGGTAAGTACGAACAACAGATGTGAATATTAAATATACGACGTTTTGGGTCTCTTAGTACTATTGAAATCCAAATGTCCTCAGCTTCCGAGCTCCATGACTCGTGTGAATGTACAGTAAATTTTTTTTTAATACCAATTGCGACACCACCACCTTTGGTTTTACCCGTGAGCGACGTGTCTCTGTCTTTTCTGTAAACATTGTACCTGGAGTCGAAGAGCTCGTTATCAGATATACTGTCTACTAACCAAGTTTCAGTAATTAAAATTATATCGAGTTCGTTTATTAGGACATTGTGATAAAACTCGTTCGTTTTAGTACAAAGGCCACGTGCATTTTGGTAAAAAATTATTATTTTTTCAGACATTGGAGAATGAAGTAAATTACCGATTTATTATTGTCTGCCACAAGTCCACTGGAATATGCATTCGGCGAGTGTATCGCTGGATAATATACTGAATGAGCAAGTGTGTAGGTATGTTTGTTGAACATTTTAGCTGTTGATACCGATAGAATAAATGTATTGTTATGATGTGTTGTGTGCGCTGGAGTAAAGGGTAGGTAGTTATGATGTAAGGAAACATAAGTGAAGTGGATAGGAAGGGTTGAAGTTTTTATAGTTATACCAGGTTTGATAATTGCGCAGGGCAAGATATCAGGATTGCAGGAGAGGTTTCGTTCTTTCTTAGGTATATCTTGGAGTATTCATATTTATATGATCATTTCATGATTCTAGGTATAACTTCTGTTGGGTTTGAGTTCTATAAGGAATTTGTTTGTTACCTAAATAGTGTCCCGGATAAACATTTCCGATTTTATTTATTCGGGACAACTGTTGACTGTAAAAAAAAAGTTTATCGTTTTTTGCGGGAAAATGCAAAAGTTTCACTAATCATGAAAAATGCCTGTTATCATCAAAAATTACGAAAAACGGTGAAAAAATGCAAAAAATGCATATTTTCCGGTCTCTCATCACACCACATGGAATGTCGAGGAACGAACCATTTTCCTTTATGTCCGGGCGGTCGCTAGTCGCTACACAACAATATTCGGTGGTAGGTACAACCTTCTAATTAACAATTACGGATATACATACAATTGCAGCTAATTCAGAGGTAATTATTTGCGTTCGTGACCACTAACACGAAACATTGATAAATCTTCGACGTTGATTAGTTAGGTACCTGCAACCAAAAGCGTAGGTATACCCGTATTACGTAATAGTACTAAATTTTGTGTTTTTCTTACAACTTCATGAGCAATTAGCCTTCTTCTAAATTCTAAACCATTGTCATCGAGTTACTAGTGTTATTTCCAGTAAATTGATAATTAACCGCTCCAAATATAGCCACTCTTAGCCTTGAGGGCAATTTGGCTGTGAAATATAATTGTTTCTTTCGGTGATCGCTGGATTCAAACTCAAGGAATAAGATTAGACTAAAATGAGCACCTATCTATACCTCATAAATTTAATGTCAATTTTATTGTATCGCGTTCCCTGGTAATGTCCGTAAGCCTGTTTTCTTAATTACCTTTTGGCTTAACTATTAAGGACGATGTTGGCCATGTATCAGCTTTTAGTTTTATAAGTACAGTAAAAAGAAGAAGATGGAGAGATATGAAATTACGAATGTTAGAGGAGCGTGCTAATATTTAAAGCGACAAAATCGTTGCGAAAATTGTGAAAATGTTTAATAAAACACGACTCGTTTAAAATAGAGCAAAAATCTCGCGGGGGTTGTCTTAAACAGCATTGTACAGAAACACTGTGAATTTTTTCGTACATATAACTTGTAAAATAACTGAAACAAACGTGTTTATAATAATTTTTAGAGCATATTTTGCGATTGTTTTCTATCGGAGGAATTTTACATAATATCTAGATATTATCTTCAAGAATAAAATATATTTTTTTAAGAGCTTTAAAAGTTAACGTATTTAAGGGAGACAGAAATCGGTATAAATTCGGGTATCGGCGGTTGAAGGCGCCGCATCCGCGCTCAAAAAGAAGAAGGTGGAGAGAGATGTAATTACTAATTACAAATGTTAGAGTAGCGCGCTAATATTTAAAGCGATAAAATCGATGCGAAATTGAGAAAATGTTTAATAAAACACGACTCACTTAAAATAGAGTAAAAATCTCGTGGAAGGTATCTTAAGTAGATATTATTTAAAGAAACATTGTGAATTTTTTCACAACTATAAATTGTAAAATAATTGAAACAAACGTGTTTATAATAATTTTCGGAGCATACTTTGCGATTTTTTCCTATCGAGGGAATTTTATATAATTTGCGTTTCGGCGTGGAACGCGTCTAGATATTATCTTCAAAAATAACTTTTTTTAAGAGCTTAAAAACTTCAAACGTTTAAGGGAGATTTGTTAGAAATCTGTAGAAATTCGGGTAGCGGCGCCTTAAAGTTGTTGAATTACTTCACCAATGCCTAGGGCCTAGGCACTTACGTCAGCAATGTTTATTGAAATATTTGGAAGGCTGTTTCAACATTAATCTATTCTTCGAATTACTGGAACTCAAAGTTGAATGAAGATCTTAAATGATCAAATGTTTAGTTCAACTTTTTAGTCTTGAATTTATTCGAAAGTGTTTTTAGCGATGGGTTTTTTAATAGCTAATTTGGTTATATATTAGGAATTGTGAGTTGGAAATAAAACAGAACATTTCCGGGTATTTCTTTTAAAAAAATGCATAAAAATTGGCTGAATTTTCGTATCAAAGGATTGAATGTATTAAAACATTCATCATTAATATACTTACAAAAAAATAATCGAGTAACAGAGAAAACCAAATAATAATATTGAGATCAACGATAAATTTGTTAGAATTTTCGTTAAAGATAAGAAGAATAGGAAACGATTCTTACATGCAGATTTTTATCTCAAAATGTCTGTTGCAGGGTGTACCGTTAACGGTGTAATGTTCCCCGAGGGGGAGAAGGTGGTGGATGCGAGCCTGTCTCCGTGCGACAACTGCTTCTGCATGCGTGGGTCGGTGCGCTGCTCGCCCCTCTCCTGCGCACCTCCCCTGCTGGGCTGCACACCCATCGTGCTGCCAGGGAAGTGCTGTGCCAGCAGTTATAACTGCAGTAAGTTCAATTTTCTTTTGGGAAGCGGGTATGGGTATCGCCGCTCTGGAAACCATTCATTATACCTCCGCAATAGGTCAGCCGAAGTGGTTCGCTACTAGTGGTTTGGCGACTTATCAAGGGTGCCGGGGTTTATGGGGTGAGTTTGTCCAGATCTTGGCGGCGGATGCGTTGCCAATAAACTGCATAGAATATCGGTTTGGGAGAGGCCGGTTGAGAGAAATCCTTTCACCTCTCCAGTCGGCCTCTCTCGACCCATTGTCTTGCACAGTATCGCGAAGGATGGATTTATACGTCTATCACTCCTGGATACAGTGACCCCTAGATTCCTGACCACCTTTCATACTTTTTTCACAGTACACTACCAACTACGATCAGACAAAGTGACTCCTTTACAAAATTCAAACAAGATATTAAAAAATGGATTATAAGTATTGGACACCACACTATCACAAATATCTGTAAAATAAATCACACATAGACAGAAATAACTATTCACTTACAACCTAACCCATATAAAACAAATGAAAATAATGGAATCCTGTCAAATTTAACCTATAAATAGACTAGGCAGAATTTATTTCATTACTCCATCTCCAACATTTATATAATAACTCTCTTTAAAAGATTTACCACCCTTCCAATCACCCTTCTGTTTTAATTCTATTCATAATATGTATTTTACCTGAAATATCCTTGTAACTACTATATTCATTTATATACCTGTACGCCTGTCTCGACACAGGTATACCCTAGTGAGACAGGCATACAAATAAACCATTATAGATAAATAAATAAAAATAAAAAAATTAAAATAAAATACGTTTTTTTTATTTTCAGGTCAAAAATTGGCTGAAGCCAGGAAACGTACTAATATTCTACTTGCCGCAGAAAGCAGTAGAAAAAAAATTGAACCAGAAGTTGTTGTCAATGAACGGTCCTTCCCTGATGACACCCTTCTGACTCCATCTCAAATTGCTTCTTTGTTACTAAACGCTGATGGAAGAATTAATAGGAGAATAGGGATCGAAAAGGCTACTGATGAAAAATTACATTCTAATATTGAAAACTCATCATCAACGACAACGGAAAAACTCGATACTATCAAAACTCCTCTTAAAAGGGATATTGTTAGTACAACTGATTTAATTCAGCCAACAGAAGCAACGACAACAGTAATTTCTCCCGAGGAGAATGTCGAACCTGTCTCTTTGTCTCCAATCAATAAAACTGTAACGCCTTCAACTGAAACTAATGAAAAATTACTCAAAGTTGAAAATGTTACAGAACCTGTCGTCGTGAATGATAATACTAGTAAAGACACTATAAAAGCAGACGTCAAGCAAGAAAAACACGAAAAAATAGATAATAATTCAACATTGGTCAATTCAACTACCGAAAGTAACTTCAATACTTCCAAGATGATGCTGAACGATACTGTCAATTGTACAACTGAACTGAGTTCAATCGATGCAATTGCAAATACTACTGAGTACCAAACAGAAGGAGACCTCGTAACGGCTCCGAAATACAATGATACCGAAGAACGACGTCCTTACATATCTGATCTTATCGATGCTCTGACTGATTCAGATGGAGAAATAACTAAACGTACCGATTCCGACAAGGAAAATAACAAAGAAAATGATATTTCAAGTATCGCATCCCAGTTTCCATCGACTTCTCTAATTATCCCCAAGGATGATGACATCTTCATGGTAAATGTATCCACATTTGTCAGAACCAACACGAGCATAGTAACACTTCGTCCAGTGGCTGCTATACCTCCTGATATAGAGGCTTTCTTGAATATGACTATGAACAAAAATAACCAAAAAGATGATTACTTCGACTATGACTACAAATCATCGCTCCCACCATCATTGCCGAATTTAGAGTCAGTAATAAGAAACATTACAAATGATTACATCGGTGATACACCTTGACACAATTTAATATATTTTATTTTTCAGGATAATTCCCTTCTTGGCCATCGACGCAGTTGACAAAGTAAAAGACCAGAACCATTACGAAAGCAAAAACTATATAACCAGCGATACTTTTAATCCAACCACATTCGCTCCATATACAGAAGAAAAATATATATCAAATCCAACAAGCTATCCAATACCAATACGTTCAAATAATAACTTCCCGCGGAATCCTGTATACAAGCAACACATCAATGATAAGTTCCAGGCAACCACGTACGCCACGATTGTTGATGATAAGTACGAAAATCATCAATACGCTCAAGAAAAGTATGATGCCACTGTCTACCCATTACTTTCAGTGAAAGATATGCAAACTGAAACACCTTCTTTCAATTTTGACATCAACAATATGAACCTGTTTTCTCCGCCGTCGAAAACAGAAGGTAAACTAATGGCATCGTTAAGAATTTCTATAAAATGTGGAAGTGATACGTTTATTCAACATGCTTTCTTTCGGTTGCAGGTGGCTTTCTTCCCAGAGATCCTCCATTAATAAGTCAGTACTATGACTTGGGATATACATCATCAGAAGAAGATATGTCTGCGACAGACAGTTCTTTGATGGTAACTAATCATGCGAAAACCAATTCAGGTAAATTTGTAAAATTTATTTGACACTGGCGAAACAAATCTAAAGTAAATGTGGTAATAATCTTGTTATTTGCCTTTTCATGTTAATAGCCAATTAATATTTCAGACGATTGTACTTCAAATGGCCGGAAATACAAAAATGGAGAGCTGATTACGGAATCCAGCGCATGTGTAGTGTGTTTTTGTTACTATGGAGATATTCATTGCCAAGATCCTGAATGTCCAGCAATCAAGCCTGGATGCAGAAGAATTATCGAAAAAGACGCCCTCTCGTGCTGTGGTATTGAAATATGCAGTAAGTGATTGGAAAATAACATACATAATTAAATTAATATATATGTATAAAATAATAACATATGTAAATTTTTATAATAACAAAATACATACAGATAATAATAACATACATTATTAAATTATATCTGTTATTTTCCGGTTTTCTGTTTCAGATGATGACACAACTACTGCGAAACCCCAAACTTCCGTCCCAGAAGTTGATAAGGTAATCAAAACGACCAAGTCACCCACTGCGTCTATCGATAGGATGGAAGCTAAAGACCCATTTAGAGACGTCATTAGAACCGAAGCGGCTCCTAATCTCGAGTCCCTAATTGGCGACATGATTCCTCATTACATTAGAAAAACCACCATGATGACTTCCACGACCACGGAAGAACCTACCGGACCAGAATCTACCTTTACTAAAATTCCCACGTTTGTGATTCCGTCTAATAAAGATGTGAGGGCGCCTACAGTTTCAACAACGTCAACAACAACGGAACTAACAACATTTGCAACCCAAAAAATAATACCACCAGAAATGTATACTCCAGATCCAAATAATTATAACGGAAATAATAAAGTCATGACACCACGCAGCACGACAGAAATTATCACGACACCAAAATACACCACTTCAAGCACAACCACTACGGAAGTCCCTGAAACAACATTCAGTGAAGCCGAAGAGTTTCCCGAGGAAGAGGAAGAAGAAGAATTTTCATTCGGCAGTGTATTGAAGTTACTTCTTGGTGATTCATCTGAGACCGAAACTAAGCCAACGACCATAAGAACAACGAGAAGTTATGCAACGCCTTCAACCCAGGCATCTTCCAGTTGGCGACCATCAACACCCTATTCGACAAGGCTTGAAACAACGCCGACTCAACCAACCACCGTTCGAACAACCACTTCATCTACGACTACAGATCCACCAGCAACATACAGAAATACTTATAAATATCCATTTACAAAGCCAATCCGTCCAGTGAGTGCAGTTTCCCTTTCGCAAAAGAACTATAGCAAACCCATCGTTACAACCAGGACTCCATCAGTATACCCGACAGTTAACCGCTTCACAAAACCAAGACATCCGTACAACTCTACACCTTTCCCAATTACCACGCAGCCAGTGAAGAAAATCGCTCCGCCAGTTTTACCGAACGAGCCGATAAGTTACAAGAGAAAACCAGTGGTCAATGGTCCAACAGAATCAGCGTTTGCTTTCGGAGCTGGACTTCTGAAGTTGGCCGGGTGTAACATTTATGGAAGGATGTACCGCGTAGGTAAAATAATAACGGAGTTGTCTGGGCCTTGTTTAGAGTGTATGTGTACAGAAGTCGGTGTTCAATGCAGAGCGATTTCCTGTTGATGTAGAAAAACGAACACGAGTGATTGTTAAAATTAAATGATTTTATGTTTAAATTTGACGAAAATTGCACCATTTACGACGAATCATTTGATTTTCTTGTTGCTTTATGTATAAGATTCAGCCATGAATTCACTTCGCCCAAAACTATACTACAACAGATCACATTTTAAAAAGAACTGAGGAAACCAGAGCGCATAGAAATTTGAACAATAGGTTGCTGTCACTATCGTCCTTACTTCCCCGAAGATCGAGATATCTAACTAACAAGGGAATAATAATAATTCGGTTGGCGGTTTTGTCTACAACCGATCCGATTTGCAGAGACCCTGCATGCCGTTATGCAAGCAATACTTTATATCCGACGGTGAGAAGCGCGTTTAGGAGGAGCAACACAATAGTCGTACGCTTTTATTCTCGTGTTCACTATCATGCAGTCTCATTCATACTCGGTTATCTATTTCATACATTCCCTTATATTCCTCCACACTAAAACGACCTACTCACCATCCGATTTAAAGCACTGCTGCAGGACTGAATGCAGAATCCCCAACCGAATAATTATCATTTTGACGGCCCGACAAAGGTAATAATAATTCTGCTAGCGGTTTTGCCTATTAACGATCCGATTTGCAGAGACTGCATGCAGTCATGCAATCAGTGTTTTAAATCGAATCATGAAGAGACCGTTTTAAATCTCTGGACGTCATCACAAACATAACTAACATATTGATAAAGCAACGACAAGATCTTATGATTCAAATTAGTTTGTAAGATATAGAATTAATGTAAAAGATCCATGCATTGTTGAACTGAAAATGATAAAGACATTTTTGAACCCTCCGATCTCATAGTAACATTATATCGTATACTAATGGTTCTTATTGATCGAGCAGTATATTAGAGTTATTGGCGACTTATTTTTAACATAGTTTATTACTACTTCCACGAAGCTTCACTGTCCCTTGGAAAATTAAATCAACGTTTCGTTTGCCGAAGCGAATGTCTTTCGTAATCATTCAACTATGAAAATAATGTATAAACGAGAATTTCCAAACGTGCTTTATGGTCATGTCTGTATTTATCGAAATTACATTTATTGCACTTATCATCTTGTGGATTATCTATTTTAAGGAAAATAAACTTTAAAAGAAACTTAGTTCTGTTTTATTATTGCCATCTTCTTTTAATCGTGAATTTTTTAAAAACCGAGCGCAGTTCACAAACGGTAGAAGTGAAACCTTTATCCACACAATCTCACTGCAGTGCTATCCGAAACGTTGGCTAAAGAAGGAGGTAGCGCAACACGGCATAACACCCCAAAAACAAATAACGAAAAAAGTGCTAAGTATATAAGTTTCATTTCAATAATTCTCGGGTTTGGTAGTTACACCGATAAGAAAAGGTTTCTTTGTTTCTCAATTTGGGAGGCTGTTGTGGGTTCCGCCGCCCCGGGAACCTTTAATTGGTTCCCTTTAACCAACTCCTCCGTCATGGGTCGCCCCAAGTGCTTCGCTACATTTGGTTACTTACCATGCCCGAGTTCATGGGGTGAGGATGGTCCATAACTTGGTGGTGGATACATCTGCCCAACAGCTGAGTGGTAGGCTGGATCTAGAAAGACTGGTTGAGGTAGACCTTTTTACCTCTCCAGACGGACTCTCTCGATCCATCGCCTTGTACCGCAATGGAAGTAATGAATTTATTCACCCGTCACTCTTGGACACACTGACCCCCAGATTCCTATTCACCTCTCATACATTTTCCTTCCCAGAATTTCAAGACCCTTCACACAGCACCCCCAAAGACGACATATGCCTTGAGGGGAAATATTTTCCTCAGGGCCTCGTATGTGGAGCCAATGTAAAAAAATCTTGCATATTGATAAATAATTATTGGTTCTAAATCGACAGGGTTCATACATAGTTAAGTTTCATAGTGAAAGTAAATCAAAAGGGTTGCATACAAATTATTTCTTCTTAAAAAATTTTATGCATTTTATATTTTATAAAGTTAAAAAAAATGAATAATAATATTTTATTACTAATATTTTATTTTTAAAATATTAGATTAGTAATAAAATATGTACTATTATACAAATTTTTCGAAAAAGAAAAGAGAAACACAAATTTATAAAACAGATTTATATTTATAAGTATTTAGATACCTATACATTTACACAGCTGTGCATTTTCTGTATAGTTTAACAACACATAAATGTACAGGAATCTATATAACGTTATCTGGGTAATATTTAGTTATTTATTTTGGCAAATTACAATTTATTGACAAAAAGCACAACTAGAATGTCCTCGAATCTAAACATATTCACGTACACATACATTAATCATTTATTATGTGAATAATTAAATACTTTTCCGTCAGTCTTCGTATAACTAAAAATATTTCATTGAAATATTAGATAATTCGATACCTTTAACAAAGGTATTTTATTCCCTACGAGATTAAGACATATTTATCACAGATTCGTTAATTTATTTTAATGAAGAATATATTGCAAATAACAGATGCAATGACTCCTAAAATTATTAATACGAATGACGTCCATCTTGCCACCTTTATGTAGGATCTATCCTGGTCGCATCCTGAAAAAAAACAACAAAACACAGTCAAAATCATGAAACAGACAACATTGTTTAGACAAAATTACATTCTGATTACCTGATTTAGAACGCATAGTTTAAAATAATTATTTATCATTTACATCCGGAAATAACACTATCTCGCATAGCTCAATGAAAAATAATAGTTTGAAAATGGATAGATAACCCATTTTGATTGTTTATTTACTTCCACTGATGTTATCGTTTTATTAGCTTTTTTTTTTGCAATAATGTGGGTTTTCGTTAAAAAATCAAATGGAATTTATCTTTCTGTAAACCAGAACACACCAAAACCTAATGCTTAGGTTCACGCACTATTCAGTTCTGGGAGTTTTACAAATTTAAAAAATTAAATAACCTAATTTATTTATAACGTAGGCCCGGTATAACAGTTGGTTATAAGCTAGGTTGGAATTAATGTTTGGAATGTCGAGTTTAGCACAGCTTGGAACGTAATCCGTATATAGGTCGAAAGCCTAGATGTCACCAATATTACGTGATAATATCACCAATATTGTCTATGAATTTAATAGGGGAACGTGTTTCATTTTTCTTTGAAACACAAATCTACTGTTTACCTGAGTTGTATATCTACGCTCTCTGCTATCATCTTCATCGAGATATCTCCATGCGGCGGGAAATCGCAATGTTATGATCGCGATATTTTAAAAACCGAGGCAGCTTCTTTTTATTCGGGTTTAATTTTCGATTATTACCCGCTTCAATCTGCATGGTGCTATAATCGAATACACTAATTTTGATTAGTGTTCGTTTTGCTAGAGTCAGTGCACTATTAATAAAATTAATCGCTGAAAACAAACTGTCCTGACGTGAAACTATTAAAATCTCTTATCAGATTATCTTTTTAATAAAAAAAAATGAACAAAAAAATGATTATCCATTATTTGATCAATTATTGATGAATGTAATCATCTATAATATATGTCTATAACATGTAAAATTAGGATATTTACGTAAATTTCGCTGGGAAGTATTCAAATATTATTTACGTAAATGTTAGATTTGGCATATGACTTCTAGCGCCTCAGCGTCTAAAATAGGAACTCTTCTGCGGCTTATCGAAGCTTAGCGTAGATTTAGCCCGCTTAAATTGAAGCGAGGAATGTCTTGCAGAGCAACGATACTGACTGGCTGATACAGCGGGTCGTAATTACACAATTTATGATCTATTACGAAGTTTTTAATATTATTAATTAATCAATTTAGCTACATTGCATGTTCCATACTCGTCTGATCTCTGAAACCAGGTGGAAAGGTATAGTTAGACGTCAAGCAAAGGAATCTGAAAGGGGGTGATATTTTAGTAGTTCGCTAGCCTTCGTTGGTGGCTTGACACTCGCTTTCCGGATTGATGTCCACTGCCGCACAATGTTGCCAACTTAACGGATTACATACGTTTATAGGCGAAAATAGCCTACATTTAGGATGGATGAAAATATGGGTTTCTGGCGGAATTCTGACCGGTGATCCGTCACGATTTAGCGGGAATGGGGATTCCGAGTTGGACAAAACTGCTGCCGCAGAGGGCGCGTGAGTTAGGGTAAGTCCTTACCTGTATATACTAGCACCCCCAGCGTGGCCCCGGCAGCAGCCCCCGCGCAGTGCGCCGCCCAGCCGATGCGGGGCCCCGCGCCCCCGGCCGCCCAGTAGTGTGCCACCGAGAAGGCGATGTCGGACACGGCCAGTATCGCCACCGAGAATATGCGGAAGATGGGGTAGTGGAGCTGGCTGAATCTCTACGAGAAGAAAAATGGTTACAAATAAATTAGTGTGTTATTTATCACGTAAGTTTTCCTCTGTAAGGAACCCGCTTGCATAGCAGGTGTAAAAATATAATATATTTTGGTGGAAAAATATAATAAGCAGTAACTGTTGAATGAAACACTAGTATATATTGAATCATTTGGCGGGTATAAGATAAGCCGCCATAGCTCAATTGGGAGAGCAGCTGATCGGCAATCAGAAGGGCACGGGTTCAAGTCCCGTTGGCGTCATGTATCTTTTCTCGGAAGATTTTTCAATGTGGATGTGTGTTTCAGGCTGATAATTATTGCTTATAATAATTGTTGCCCTTTGTGCTAAGCATAAAAATCTTGTCTTAAACGTTAGTTTAACAATTAAAAATAATAATTAAATAATTATAGGCCTATTTCATTATTACCCGCATTAGAAAAAATCTTAGTAAAATATATATCCATAAATTTGGATAAATATTTAAATAAATTGGGCATTATTGATGAATGTCAGTATGGCTTCCAAAAAAAAGCTGTGATAAACTGCTCGAAAATTTTTCTAATTATATAAATTCACAGCTCAACTCTAGAAAACATGTACTGGTATTATTTATTGATTTTTCAAAAGCTTTCGATACACTCAGCCACACTTAATTAATCAAGGTACTTGAAATCATAGGAATCCGTGGTAAACTAATATCATTTTTCAAAAACTATTTAACAAATAGAAAAATGGGTGTAAAGATTTTGAATGAAATGAGTAATTTTAGATTTATCAAATCAGGAGTACCGCAAGGTTCAATTTTAGGCCCTAAATTATACATTGTATATGTTATTGCCTTGTCTAAACTTTTTAAAATAGCCAGTAGATTCATTTTTGCAGATGATACCTACTGCACTAGTTGTATCAAATGAAAACCCGGAAATAGCTATTGAAGAATTACAAAGAGACTTTAACGAGCTACTCAAATGGTCTCATGATGTAGGACTAATTATTAATATTAAAAAAAAAACTCAATGTATGTATATAAGATCACCGAACTTGAAAATGTGGAATTTACTTAAAATAACTGCACATAATTTTGAATGTAGGTATACATAGAAAAATTGACAATATTTGCCAATGCGGAAAAATTGATTTTACAAATGAATATTCTTACCTTGGCATAATCGTAGACAATAACTTTAAATGGGATAAACAATTGATCAAAATTTGTAACCAGCTCCGATGTTTGGCTAGTAATTTTTATAAATTAAAATTTGTGTTGCCTCGATACACTCTCAAATTTATATATCATTCTATGGTCGAATCCATACTCAGATATGTTCGAACTTGGGGACACTCGAGCATAATTAATATTAAATACCTTCAAAATTTATAAATAAAGCATTTACAAATAAAGAAACAACTTAAAATTACTGTATGGGTCTGAGGGCCTACTTCCAATTAAAGTACTTCTCGGGTACATTATAATTATGGATAATTCGTGAGAAAGCGCGTATAAAAAGTTATTGGTGCATAGCCACACAACAAGATTTACCGAAAGTAAGGGCCTAAAAATACCAAGAACATCAAATAAGTATGGTAGCAGAACGCTCGAGTATATGATACCTTTGATTTATAACAAATCGTATCAAAACATTAATTTAAAAAATAATGAGGAACCCTGCCCTTAACTGACAAAAAAGTGGTTAATAAATGAACAACACATTTATCTATCCTAAATCTTGTATTAGGTATTAATATTGTAACTTGGGCTAATGTGTGTTATGTAATAATATTAAATGGTAGAACCTACAGACAAGCTGATCTGTCACAGCTTTGTGGGACTAGCCATATCTTATATTGTATTAGATGTAATTATATTCAATTTAATAAATAACAAATAAAAAAAGCAAAAAAAATTACCTAACTTATGCTAATTGACGAAGATTCCAAAAAATTCACATGGTATTTCGTGAGAGCGAAAGAGATAACGAAAGTTACAAATATCCGCCCACGGAAACAAGGTATGAAGCCAGTTTTCATGTTCGAATTTAACTTCATAATAATAATAATTGGATAATTTGTTGAGCGCCGTTTTTGTGAAAACTCTTCTCAAGGGCGCTATTTGGAGTTAACTTGGCGTTACCTTCGTTTCCGTCAACTGTTTGACATTTTCAGTATAATTCACAGCTTAGTCTCAGGTTTTGAAGCATCTACAAACATATTATATAAAAAAAATACACTGTATTATGTTCTCAGTATGTAAATCCTTTATATAATAATAATAATAATAATAATAATATTTGGCTGATTTATAAAGCGCCGTTTTCATGAAAAATCATCTCAAGGGCGCTGTACATATAATAAGCATACAATAAAATAAAATGAATACGATAGGCTTACAACTAGGATTCAAACTTATAACTAGGAACCTACATTTAAGACTTATATGTAGCTAGTGACTTACAACTAAGACTTATTACTACTGACATAAAACTGGTGACATACAAATATTTGCAACCGTGACTTAAAATTAGAGATTTACAATTAAAATAGGTATTTACATACAACAATAAATATTTTTAGTTTTGCCAGGTATCTAATATTACCAAGTGATCAACAAAACTCTACAGATATAGGTACAGACAGAGAAAGAGAGTCGAAGCAGTTTGAGGATATTATATATACATGTATACATACATAGATATTTTATTCTACACATTTTACAAATTATTTTATACCGTATTTTAATATTAATATTGTTAGCGCCAGAAGAAGAAGGAAGTTCGTACATAATATTACAATTTTATAACACGGTTGTGAAAATGATTGTAATGGGTTAACAGTTTTTAAAGGAAAGCATAGGTATCTTAAATGAATCAATGAATTTAATCGTCGATCTCAACTGCAATAAGATAATTCATCGCTCAACAACAGATTGGATAGCAATGTTTGAATGAAATAGCGAATTTATGGAAATGAGTGTTTAAATAGGTGAGTTTTAAGTTTGGATCTAAATTCTGTTGGACTGGTTATACATCTTAATTCCATAGGAAGTTTATTCCAAGCCTCAGGGCCGGATACTTCGAAAGCACGATCACCAAAGTTAGTGTTCGGATTTCGCTTAGGTTCTTTCAACCTTCCGATTGCAGATGATGTCGCTGATCTAAGAGTTGAATGTCTTAGACCAATATTTTCCGGAATGCACAGTTCAGAGATATAGGGTGGAGCCATTTCGTTGAGAGCTTTAAACACCATCCAGCATAACTTGTATTGGATCCGTTCAGGACACTTCAGCCAGTGAAGATTTCGAAGGTGTTCCGAAATGTGCGAAAACTTGGGTACCCCAGTAATAAGCCGTGCTGCGGCGTTGAACACTGATTGTAGTTTATCAGTTTGGCATTTAGGAAGTCTTGCATAAATGCCATTACAGTAATCAAGACGTGATACTATGTATGAGTTCACAAGAAGCTTAGTTGCCTCTGTTGAGAGGTTCCTACGAACTGATTTAAGTTGTCTTAGATAGAAGAAACCAGTACTGACGGTCCTATTTACCTGACTTTTTAGCGAAAGGTCTGAATCCAGATAAACACCTAGAAGTTTGACGGTTGTTTTTGCAATTACGTCGCTGCCGGAAATAGAAATTGGTGAGTAGTCTATTAAATGTTGGCGTCTTTTTGTGGCTGCCCAGAGAAACTATGCCTAAACTATAAACTTATATTAAACTATGCCATACGTTATGATAAACTATGCCAAACGATATGCCATCGACAACAAAAATAGGCCACCTTCTTTGGACTGACAAAAATAAACAGATTTAATAATTAATAGATTTCTAGGTAGAAAAAATTAAAGACAGGTTGTTGCAAAAAATTTTATGAATTCATCAAATATTTGAAGTTAATTTTCACATTCTGTGTAATTTCTCTTCAATTTTTGTAACTATTTCAGTTTTATAAACAACTGGCCTATAATGGTATAATAACAGAACTTGAATAGAACTTACACAAAGCGTGAAAATTAACTTAAAATATTGATGAATCCGTAAAAATTTTTGAAACAACCCGTTCTAACTGTTTAAATATATTGAAGTTAGTGTTCTCATTGGTTGACAAAACTTATTCGACAACCAAAATAGGCCACCTTCTTTGGACTGACAAAAATAAATCAAACTTCTTATTAGATAATAAAAATTAATCACCATCTTACAATTTTAGGTTTGTAAATTGACTTCTCAACGGCAACGCCAATACAGTTGATTATTTTTGCGGATTCCCAAAATATGAGAAAAGTTAACCATTTTTATTATTTTCTTAATTAATAGCTAAATTTATTCTTTTAACCGATTCCACAATTTTCTTCATATTTGGAGTATCGTAGATTCCAAATAGTATTTCCTTATTCAAATTTATTTCAATTAAGGCATTGTAAAACAAACAACTGAAGATCCTCGAATTGTTTACATATTTAAATAAATTCCATCATTTTTAGTGTTTCGCACTTAATGTCGTTAACGTACCTATAAATCAAATATGAATTTAGAATCAATACTGATTTCTAGACCTCTGATGGAAGAATAGTTAATTATCTTTTTACGAATATTATTATTCTGACAACAACGAAAAAATTTCATATAATATATGCACTTTCATGTTACACTTTATGTAGTGTAATGTCAAGATAAGATATTATCATTACACCAGATATTGAGTATGTCGAGTTCACTTTGAAGCATTTGATGATTGGAAACCGACTAGATTTTACGAAAAATTTGAAGATTAAGAAAGAATAATCACGTAACATCAAAGATAATAAAAATCTCTGTAAATAAGCTTGATGAAGATTAGATGAAAAACCGGTAACACATACTAGCCGTTCAGATCCTTAAGAAACAGATATTAAGCGCTTCTTATATTCTCACGGCGATGCAAGGCAACAGTACACAAAACCATAAATAATAATACTGCATCGCTATCTTATACACGAATTAATAGTGAGAGAAATGATGTGTGAGTGTCTCCTTCTTGTAATAAAAAAAGAGACGCCGCGTGCTGTTGCCGTCGCCATGTCGTTGCCGTGGGAATTTGAAAGGCAGCCATTTTATTATTAATTTTTATAATGTATAAACCTTTTCTATACTTGTCTTTGGACTAACTTAAATGTTTTATTACTCACCAATATGACATTAGCGAGGTGTGACATGAGCAAGGCATACACCCCGGCCGAGGCACCCACCATGTAGAGGGAGGGCTGAAGGACGGATGCGCCGAGCGCCCCCGCGAGCCCCCCGCCCAGGTACACCGCGGCGCAGCGCCACGACCCCTGCTCCAGCTCTAGCGGCGTGGCCAGGAGCGTCTGCAGAATAACAACAAACAATAAATATTTACATCATGTAACTCACACTCCTGAGGAAAATAATTTCCCTCGGGGCCTGTCATTTATGGGGATTTGTGGATAGGGTCTTTTTGAGGTGAGTAAGAAGTGAACATGTTGCAGGAGGGAGGAAACAAAGGAGAAATTTTTCCACTGGCACAGTCGAGCTATTGAACTCAAGAACGAGTCGTAGATAGGACCCGTTCTCTTATGTCAAAAATGTCAACCGTGTACAAATATAGGGCGCTGGTAAAATAAGAACAACACAAACACCTGACGCATGTGCCCTAAAATTACAATCCGTTTGATTATAGCGGAATCTATGAACTGCACTATTTTTGCACAGATTTAATGATTTTTTTTAATGTTATGTTAATTATTTATTTAAACGCCATAAAATCGCTTTTACTTTAAATGATACATTAGATTATAAGTATGCAGTGGTTCACAGGAATATTATCAGCAGTATTAGGAACAAAACAATAATGTATGATTAACTACACAAAAATAATTTCGCTGAAGCTTCGACCAAGATACTTGGTCGTTGCTCCGAAGTGATAGACTTGTTATTAGAAGTACAATGAGATAATATTGCAAAGAAATATGTACTCGTGTTATAGTTAAATAATATACTAGGTTAATATAATACCTGACATAAAACAAAGTATGATGTATGTATGATAAAAGCTAATATTTGTGTGTAGAATACAATTATTTAATGTGTGTTACAAGTTACAACCAAAATACAAATATGAAGTACTCAGTACGAAGTACTAAGTAAGAAGTACTAAGTAAGTATGAAGTACTCGTTAAGCCGCCGCTACCCGAATTTCTACCGATTTCTTACATATCTCCCTTAAACACGTTAAGTTTTAAAGCTCTTAAAAAAATATATGTTATTCTCGAAGATAATATCTAGACATTCCCCGCGCCGAAATGTAAATTATATAAAATTCTCTCGATAGAAAAAATCTCAAAGTATGCTCCAAAAATTTTTGTAAACAAATTTGTTTCAGTTATTTTACAAGTTGTAGAAATGAAAAAATTCACAGTGTTTCTTTAAATACTGTTTAAGACAACCCCCGCGAGATTTTTCACTATTTTAAACGAGTCGTGTTTTATTAAACATTTTCACAATTTTCGCATCGATTTTGTCGCTTTAAATACTACCGCGCTCCTCTAACATTCGTAATTTCATATCTCTCCACCGTCTTCTTTTTGAGCCCGGTTGCGGCGCCTTAAGATGAATATATACGTTAAATCTCATTTAGATACTATTTTGATGAATCTTTACGACGAATCGGCTTACAGTATGAACATCAAAAAATATGCTACGGATAAATCGAAGCTTTTCCTAGCCTTTCTATGTATTGTAATTCCAATAAAATTATTATTTACGTAACAAAAAATATAAGCGTAAACCACCAAAAAATATGATTTTTCATGACTTAACTACGAAGTAATACAAGAAACATTTTTTTTTAAATACCCCTTTATGGCTGAGACTATTTTTGAGGTTTTCCATGTTCTAACTTTTTTTCGATCTTATAAAATTATGCACAAAATAAATAAAAACCACTTTTTCGTTTACTAGCCTCGTGCAAAAAGACGCACGATTTTAAAATTTTGCAGGCATGAGATTCGAAATATTTCTAGCGTTTGTATTCCTCTTAAGGCATGAAATGTTATAAAATGTTATAATAACAGATAACATGTTATTTAAACTAAATAAAAATATGTTAAAAATATATATTTACGTATATAACTAAGTACACAAAAAATCTGCAAGCTGATGTTTGTGACGTAACTTTGATGACCTCCAGATTAAAAAAAAACTATTTCAGTGCTAAAACTTGCAACGTTAAAATAACGACATCCGCGGCAGAGCGGTACGTCTCTCGCCCTTGCTCTTGCTTCTTGATTTGGCCCTTGTTTTTTTTATTAAGTGTATTTAAGGTGATACTTTAAAGCATTGATATATATATACTAGAAGACTAATGACCGCGCCAAAGCATTGCCACTGTACATATGTCCAAATAAAAGCATATGCCCCGCTAACGTCAGTCCAGTGCTCATTGTGACGCCGACCGACTTGTGCCGGACGATACGCGATCAAAACTATCACCAAAATGGTTAAATGCTTCGCAAAAAAATGCGATTCAACATAATAAAGCAAGTGGAATTACTTTCCACACCTAAGTTTATTGTTTACATATTCACATTTAATTTAAAAAAAGCAGAAAATGAAATAAAATGTCAAATACTCTAATATAGGTTCTGTGTTGCCACTAAAAAGTCGTTTTGGTTTTCCCACATTAATGGGAGAATACATAATTTATGGAATAAGTTACTATGGAGGTAACCATATTAAAATACTTAATAATAATTATGTTTTAATCTTCATACAACCTACTATATCATAATAATTAAGTAATTATATTTTTTTACGAATTTTATTGTAATAATTTTGCAGGGCACCATAAGATGCAGCACGCCGTGAGAAGTGGGTGGAAATAATTGGATTGCCGAGAAAAGAACTTTGAAAACACTTTTGAAACAATTTATGTTTAATAAAAAATATTGGAACAAATGATGACTACATTATTTCATTAGTTGTGCATTCTTTTAGTCATACAATGAAAAATACAAATTTAAAATAATTTAAATAAGTTTATTTTATTACAAACTAACGTAAAAAAAAAACTATTTCATCGTTTATTTTGGGTAAAATTTCAAATAGTAGGCAACACCAAGCCGCTATTGCAGGTTTGCGTTTCTGGCTTTGTCTAATCCTAGCGGTGGTAATGTTCTCGTGACTTGTGCAAGTGAGACAAATATATGTTTACTTTCAAATGTTTAGTGATTCCAAAGCTACGTCGTTGCAGTTGTAGAGTGGTTACGCTTTTTTCGATGAGCGGTAATGAAGTTTGCTTCTCTATTTATATACCTCAATGCTTTAAAGAAGTCATAATCTACTCTTTCGCAGATGGCGTTATTAAAATTATTTTAGGAAAAACGCCTCTTATAATAATAAGATAATTGCTTTAAAATATTGAGATAATTGTTTGCGCCCGTACATACGCAATGTGAATTTCAATAAATAGTTTTGTCCATAAAAAAACTCAAATCTTTCAAGAAAGGCTAACAAATACAATATTGTATTGAATCATGGATACAAAATTGTATTTAATAGCCTTTCTTGAAAGATTTGAGTTATTTTATGAACAAAACTATTTATTCATATTCGTTTTGCGTATTTGCGTACGGGCGCAAATTTTAAAGCAGAACTTGTAAAGACGTTTTTTTTCGTGAAATAATTAAACTAGCGCCATCTGTGAAAGAGAAGATTATGATTTTTTTTAAACTTTTAAGTATCACCTGGTGATCCACTAGTCCTTGAAAATTCTAAATCAGAATACCCGCCTATTTTTTAGAGGAATTTAAAAATACCCGAGAAGCATAGACATCCAAATATTCATATGTCCATGCCGAGAAGACAATTTTGGAAAGGCGGGAGAAGGTAGTTATTTGGGAGTTGTTTTTTTTTTTTAAAAACACTAACTCCTTTCTAACTCATTGTTTCTTATAATAAGATGGAAATTTAGAATCGATTTCACGGAACCAAACAGAGCAGAGTCTAGGGACGTCCATTTGCCTGCTACAAAATGCACATAGTCTTTATGCGGACGGCATTATGTTTAATTCTCAATTCCAAATTCGTTGAATACCGCCCATTTTTCCATCCCTAATTAGAGTATGATGGCAGTGGTGAGGGCAAGGAAGTGTGGAAGACGAATATAGGGAAGTACCTGACTATTCAGATTCAGGTCACCAAACACGGCTAAAGCCATTTCAATCAAAGTTTCGATATCTACTAATCTGGGTTTGATTTATAATATTAATAATTTGTACATTTTAGTTTACAAATTAGGTACCAATTATAACCCACATTTATTATATTTCATCTTTCTTTATGTGATTCTTACAATCTACTTACCTAATCTTTTGGATGTTTTATTGGTCTCCAGCAGATATTTTATCCTTTTTGAATGCTTTGACCATTTTTGGCAATCTTATTTCATTGTACGTGTGTTATGTCTGTGAATGCCCGTGTCGCACATAATTTTGATTGAAAAGTATTTTGGTAATTGGTATTTTGGTATTTGAAAAGGCTGTTTATTATTTTCTGTGTAAATAACATTGCCTTCAACGTCAGCATCAGCTGTTTAACCGCTATCCAATTTAGCTCCTGTAACATTTTAGTCACTTTTGAAAATGTATTTTGGAGAATTTCCCCCTTATTTTGTTCTCTTTATGTTTGTTAATAGCTTTGAACGCCGAAACAGCTTTCACAATAACAGAGGAGAGAGAGTGTATCGTATCATAATGACAATGACCTATCGCGACGTGTGGCAGAAGTGATCAGTGGCAATGTGTGATTAATAATTTTGTTATTAATTGACAGCAAGATGACATTTACATTTTTTCTCCAAATGCGCTCAGGAATCGCAATTTAATCCATGTGGTACGTACTGTTAAACCCTGTTTTTGCCCCTGTTTACATGTGTATCCCATCAACGCCGGAAAGCGGAAGTAATGTGCGAATAATTTGTTAAGTTGTGTGCAACCTGTTGTTAATTACAACAGCAGATTTTTTTCACATTTCCAAGGTTGCTTTCTCTCATATTTATTCCAAGGGAGATCTTAAGTTATGCATCCATAAATAACCAAGTAGAAGGTTACAAACATTAAATGAACTATGTGGTACTTGAAACACGCGCTGACTTCGATTGCCAGCAAAACGTTGTATTTATAAAATTACACGATTTGTTGATTGTGCGATCGACCTTGACAAACATTTCGTGCTAACGATAAAATTATTATTATCTATCTATAAAGCGATAATGCTGATAATTCCACATAATGTTTTGTTGGTGTCTTTTAATTTCCGTGTAACGGTAATGCCTTTATGATAAAGGGACAAAGAACTCTATAAAATAAATAAAATTACTTAGAATTGTACCACTTCACGTATCGTGTTGAAAATATTCACGTATAAATGTGGATAAAATTTGGCTATTTTTGAATTGAAAACTTCATTAGCACCGTTGTGATTTGAAACTCGATGAAACGTAAAATAGCGATACTAAAAAGAGACAAAAATACATCTACAGGATTTAGCCTGCGAGAGAATTAGATAGTACATATAATCGGAATCCTGTTTGCGTAGTCCTTCGTAGCATATCAGTCTCCTCTTTGTGCGGTGTTTTATAGCTTCCCCACTCTTGTCTACTTTAGTTTCCTGAAGGTTTCAATTTTATTGGGTATAAATTGCACACTCCGATTTTTTTATTTGCTATTCTCCTTCTTTCGTATCTTGGGGGATCAAAGGACACGTTTAGGTCTGCGAGCCAGTCTATGTCCTGAGGCCTCGTGTGGACCTGTCCTCACCCCACAAATACCTGTCCTCTCCTCACCTCCTGTGGACTTCACAAATACCTGCGGGGAATGAATGGAGCAGGCATTCATTGACCACATGTTGGTGATCTGGTGATCTGTACCGCATTCACTACCACAACGGCTGCGGGAGCACCTTATACCTACTGATGGAGGACCAAAATTCACGAGACAGAGAGAACCTTGGTTGTATCTCGGGGTACATTGATATGATGGGGTTGCGAAGGGCACTTCTCACGTCGTCGGCCGATTATCTCGGCCGATTGCCACGTACGATGAGTAATATTAATTTAAGACATATGTATGAAAATGATAAGTTTTCAAGTCAAGTTGAGTGTTAAATAAACGATTTTGCCGTGCCTTGGACGCACAGTGCAGTCAATACAGATTGTGATTTTAGTCCTCGGCTGATGCGGGAGTCAGTGATATGTGAGTCATAGTTCGTTTATATTTCTTTAACTATATATTTTTTTAAATGCTAGTAGTAAACGGACTCCGCATCAAACTACACAAATATATTGAAACAAATCCAGAAAAAATCCTCAGTTATACCTATACCCGGACTCATAGAACTTATCCGAGGTTCGATGCACCATATTGATGCACCATACTTGAGGCAACGAACAGAATTAACATAGAAACCAGACGTTATCCAAATCTTGCATTACTTTAATCCATACGATAACGTACGGTTTCAATTAATTATTTAAAATCACGATTTATTTATTTAAAAAGTCTGAGTTTACTTTTCGGTAATTAAACCTATGAATAGTGGCTATACCTATATAAAACAAATCAGCCGACTTTTTTACCTATTATTTATTTGTTGTTTTATCATATTTCGTTATCGTATGGATAAGCTATTAGGAAAATGGTGAAATGCCCTCTTAGTTTTAATATAGTTCAGAACTGCATAACTCTATCGATAGTCCATTCCTCTTGTATGCTGTGGCTTATGCGTGCCTAAAAACTTCGGCCATAGTTGTCACCATGGCGTGTATGATACCGCACGGCGCACGGCGCACGGCAGAACGGTGCTATTGAATGATTAACGGTGTAAATGGATGATTAGTCTGTTCGTCTGATGTATAATAATTTAAATAAACAAAAGTAATTACCTGTATAATAATGTTGAGAGTAAGATGAATTCCTCCAGAATGAAGAAGCATATACGACATGAATCTCCACACCTGGTAACGGTGGTGGGGGGAGTATACCAACAATCTCTCAGCATTCTCACCCCCCCACACAAAGATGCTTATCTGGAAAATAATAAATTATCTGGATAATTATAAAATAACATACTCCAATTAGGGATGCAGTTGGTACTCTTGCGCGGTATTCACATAAAAAACAAAAAATAAAATAAAAATCTCACCAAGTAGTCCAGGCAGTGGGGAATTTGTGCAATGGTTGATCTTACGACCAAATTGCGAGAGACAAACTTAAAGAGGATAAAATTTCTAATATTTTTTGTTTCAAAATATTTTTTGTAAGTCTATTAGGTAATGGATTACAGTGGCGGAAATGTGAATATTTTTCTAAAAAATGGTGAAATTCCCAATTTTTGTTATTTTTTCGAGCTATTCAATACATAATAAAAATAATTATAATAATTTTATAAACTCATGTAAACACCACCAAGAGGTGGAGAAAATGGCGCATTTTTTATTGTGGTATCCCCAGTAGGTCTTCTTCCTCTTCAATGGCATTACAACCCATTTCGAGCCTTGGCCTCCTTCAACATAAGCCTCCACCACCCTCCGTCCTCGGCCGTCGTCTTCCAATCTGCGACATGGAGTAGTCCTCTTGCATCCTTCCTGACATCATCCTCCCGTGTCAACCTAGGTCTGCCCGCCTTTCGTTTACCTCCCGGACCTATTAGAACCTTCTTCGGTGCTCGTATGCTTGACATTCGATGCACATGTCCGGCCCATCTTAGTCTTTGGAGCCTTAGATGGATAGAGAGTCTGGGAGCTTGGTAAATATAATAGAGCTTTATCGTGGCGGATTCTCAATGGCTCTCCCTCTCGCACCGCTCCTAAAATTCTTCGAAGTACCTTTCCTTCGAAGGTGTCCAGCTGTTCCCGCCTCACATCCTTAGGCCAAGACCGTTCTAATAATTGTTTTATTTAGGGTTTTCCTAAGGACGTTTCGGGATTTGAACACTGGCAACAACGCGAAGTAAGTGTTGTTAGCGGCTGTGATGCGCTTTCTTACTTCTACTGGGTTTTCGTTGTCCTGCGTTATGATGGAGCCCAGGTATGTAAACTTTTCGACCACTACGAAATTATAAGTGTCTTTAAATTTCACTTTATCTTTTATTCTGTGGTGTGGGGTTCTGGTTTGCATCATGATTTTAGTTTTATTCTCATTGATTTGCAAACCCACCTCTCTTGCCGAGTCTCCAAAAACCTCTCTTACAGCCTCTAGGGATTTTCCGACAATGTTTAAATCAGTAGGTCTATTCCACCGATATTCCAGCGATGGTATGGCGAGCCGCACAGAGTTCGACTAGTATTCGTAATTATGTTACATATTTGCTATTGCGTAAAAATATTCTTTTGTTGATCCCGGTTGGTTGATAGTGACATCTTAATAATAGTCTTCGTCGTCAATGTCATGATCTAACTCATTGTCTGTGGTACTGAGATGCTGGGCTTCCATTGACAAAATCTCTTCATATTCAATTGCAAGAAATAAATTTTAATAAAGTCTCGGGTGCTGGTTTGTTTGTTATTCTTACTGGAACCAGCCCATTGGTGCCACGTTTCTAGCCCCAGTTTTCTGGAATCCACACCATTTTTGGACTTGATGCTATGTCCTAAATGCATGGTACCGTGCAGCGCCATTAGTTGGTGGCAAAGGGGCAAGATTGAATTTGCTATTTGTTGTCGACTTTGCAAAACATTGGTAGCGGACTTCTTCCAAGGTTTCCACATCCATGTCACCCCCATACAAAGCAACAAGAAAGTGTGTTCCTGCATCTGCTGCGTCTTCTGGTTTTGCATCATGTTGTTTTCATTCGTGTACTCGATGAAGACGCACTGGCAGACCAGCTAAGGCTTTAAGGCTTACTAAACGTTCATTATCACTACAAAGTAGTTTTATACATGCACTCAATGACGTCGGGTTTGTCGTAATGGGATCCTAGCTTGTAGCAATACAGGCACTCAGGTGGCAACGCTGCAGTCAGGACTACAGGCACGCGTTATGTTGTCGTCTATTTCTCTCCTCTATGTAACACAAAAAATTATTGTAATTTGAAATAGAATTTGGTATATAATTATATTGTGTTGTGGAAATACATTAAAATGATATTGTGTTACATGTTCTTATAAACTTTATCAAGAAAACTTGAGTTTTACTATTTAGTGTCAATCTTTTCTTCTTTCTACCGCTGTAAGTCATTATATATTAGATTTATAAAAAAAAATTCAAACAAAAAATGTACCTAATTTAGTCTTCTTCAAATTTGCGATAGACACTTTTGTTGTAAAATCAACCGTTGAGGAATTATTTAAAAAAAAACAAAATTTTGGCACCTTCAATCCAAGATGGCGGCTCGAGCTCGACCCTCCCAAGGTAGAAATTTTTTTTTGTTCTTTATAGTTCCAATCTAAACAAATATATCAAAATCACTACTTGCAAGCTAAAGGCCTTTTTTATCCCCCACTGACTGGACTAAAGGTGATTCTGAGCGAAACGTATACTCTATAACGAGAATAAATTAATATACTCCATAAGGTTTGATTTCCTTATTATGCTAGACTAATAACCGGTATAAATATATAAATTATTTCATTACATTTAATAAAATCGATCGTGACCGGACAACTCAACAACTTCAACACCTCCTTTGTCCGTAACCTAACCTGGTTATGGAACTTATGGACTATTTTACTTTTTTTTTCAAGTTATGTCAAGTATTTTATAAGCCCACCGCATAAAGAGGCGGGCTCTTTCGATTTAGATTTTTTTCAAGGACTAGTGGATCACCTCAACATTTCCGGACCGGACAGGGGGAACGCACTTAGACTAACGAGAGTTTTAAATCACATACTCTATAATTTAGGTAATCCTAGAAAACTATTCAGTTATAGATCTGATCATTTTTCATCAGATTATTTTTATAGATATTAAATAATTTCCATCGAATTCCACTTCGTCTCTGTTGGATCGCCCAGGTTCTCTCCGTTCCTGTGGATGAAGTTCCACAACTGGAATTGAATTGAATTGAATATTCCACGGCTGCAATCCTGTCAGTAAAAGCTACATTTTAATAGAAAGGGTTATGTCGTAATAATTCAGTCACGCTCGCTTTCTTAATAATAATACTTGGATGATTTACATAGCGCCGTTTTTGTGAAAAATCACCACAAGGGCGCTGTACTATATCTTTTACCAGTTTACGTTACTTAATTATTGACAATCTTAATATAATTTTGTTCGCATACACATTATGTAATCCATTTCTCAAACAACACAAAGATTTGTAGTATAATCGTACATGGGTACTCCAGGGGCAGTTCTAGACTTTTTGTGAGTGCTAAGATTGAAAATTTCGATATTACAGATTGTAGTTTCAAAATTATTTTTTTCTGTGAAGATTTTTCAGCCTGGGGAGGCACACCCTTCCCAAAATAAAAAAAACTCCATTTTAGAATTTGAAAAAAAAATCATTTACAACTACAGCAACATCAATAATGTCGTATTTTTCAATCTCAGCACTCTGTAGCTCACTGAAGTCACGGACCGCAACTGAGGTACTCGTTTATCACTCTATAATCTCAAGCAACGTTTCAAGTCTGGTAGTGGATTCAATGGTAGTTTTTCACCGGTAAATACTGAACGCTTTTACCGCCCTCGAACGTGACGCAAATGTGCTATACTCATATAATATGTATTATATGTAATTGTCACAAATTAATTCATTTATTTACGCTCGCTGGGATTTGAACCCGCGACCCAGAATCTTGCCCACTTGACCAAGAGGCGGTCATTAGTAAGAAAAAGAGATTCTCCGGTTTCCCACGTGAACTAATCTTTTATATCAATACTTTAAAATAATGGTTTGACAAAAACCTGTTAACATTGAACATTGAAAAAACCTATTATATAATTTTTAGTATAAACAAAAAAAAAACTCCTGGCACCTTACACATTAAAATTCATTCAAATGAATGGACATCAAAAATATTAACTTGCCAAAATAATGAGTGTTTATGTATGGCAAATAAAAATTAAATTAAATATTTAGGTATAATAAAGATAGTAAACCTTAAGTGGAAAACTCACATTACTAATATTATAAATAGATTAAGAAAACTCAATTACACCTTTATTAATCTAAGAAACATAAAAATCCTTAAAAATATATATTACGTTCTAGCCCATTCAATAATACAATATGGTATCGTTGCATGGGGGAGCATATAAAGCCTCAATTTTGCCGCTGGAGATTACTCAAAATTATTATTAAAAAACCACCAGATTATTCAATCTCACAACTTTTCCAAGATTTTCAAGTTCCACCGTTAAAAAATACATATATTAAAAATACACCCCTTCAGATACACAGAGATATTACAAAGAAATCACACCATGCTATGTTACGTGTTGAAAGTAGTAGACAAAACTTAATGGGTCGCTTATGCACTCCATTAATACGAGTATATACCAGCTTCGCACAACATTACTACATTTACACTGGAAAAATATGGTTCAATCAACTAGCGGCAGAGCTGAGGTTAGAAGTTAGAACTTGATTATAATAAATCATCATCATTACATAGTATAAAATGAAGTCGCCCAAAATGTATGTGCGCGTTAATCTTTTAAACTACCCAACGGATTTTCATGCGGTTTTCACCAATAGATAGAGTGATTAAAGAGGAATGTTTATATATATAATACATGTAAATTATATTAGAGAAAAGCCAAGAAATTCAAAGAAAACATATTTTTGTGCGATTTAAAACGGCTGGCGGGCCGTACTATAGTCACTTTTGAAATTCGTTCTACGGAAGAAATTGGAAAATAGATGTCCTAGAGTAAGTAGGTATTTGATTTTCCCTTTTCAAATATCCAGTGTTGAATTGCAAGCATTGTATAATTAGTGGGATCGCTCGAATTGCATTATTATTACATAGTATAAAATGTATGTGCGCATAAATCTTTTAAACTACGAAACAGATTTTCATGCGGTTTTCACCAATAGATAGAGTGATTCAAGGGGAAGGTTTATATGTATAATACATGCTTATTATAGTAGAGAAAAGCTGATAAATTCAAATATTCAATTCAGGCAGCGGGCAGCGGGCAGCTGGCAAGCGGGTGGTGTGGATTTTATAAAGGTTGCGTAATGGCGTCGTGTTTCGTTAACCACAGCAACGTGTAGCCGGGTCTGCTAGTTTAAAAATAAAATAAACTATTCTATCATAAATAATTTAGCTAATTAGAATCAATTAACATCTTATTTTTCTTATTCTATTACTTTTTAGTGTATCTAGTACCTTTTTTTATTTTTATTTTAAATAATTTGTTTTGAATATTTAACTTTATATTATTGTATACAAAAAGTTCTTTTCACTTTTATATGTACACAAATTTTTAGTTTTTTTTCTTCACACTGAATGTTAAGTTATAATTTTTAGTTATTTATTAATTTTTACCTTTACACACGAGTTTTTAACTCCCGTAAAGGTAAATATGTCTAGTTTATAATTTTAAATATATATTATCATGTTAATTTAAGTACCTTTATGATTGTAATGAATAAATTAAAATAAATAAATAAAAGATTACCGTTTCCAGATCACTGAAAAATATTTCTCAACAAAAATAATAATTCTGAGGCTACAATTAAAAGTAATTAACTTATTCCAATTTTGAATTTTTACACATAAATACATGTTTTACTATTTTCCAAAAATCGAACATCGACAGAGGGACAAGTTGCCGGACTGCGTTGATTTGATGTCCTTTGTAATACAAAACCGTTTACCGTTAAAAATATATAATTCACCTAATTAAATCGATTAATGAAAAACTATAAACTAATTACGAGTATCTACGTTAATAAACGCTTCATTCACGATAAGCTAAACACTACGGTTTCATGCTAGATGTAAATATAATAAAAAATCCATTAGTTAGGAGTTCAAATTTAATCCTAATATTAAATATCTAGACGTACCATAAATTTCAAAATATTGAACATCCGTATCCTGTTTAGTAGTGGGTTTAAGTTTTTACAAGGTGAAAAGGTTTTTTTAAATATATCCATCGTTTCCAAATAATCTGTACAACAAACTAGCCGTGGATGCGGATACTGTAATCGCCAGTCGAGATTCGGAAACAAGGAGTTATGTTCGCTATCGGCCCGCCTTCCCGTTTTTAAACGACTTCGAAAAGGAGGAGGTTCCCAATTCGACTGTATTTTTTTAAATTTTTTTTTTTTAATGTTTGTTACCTCAGAACTTTCGACTGGGTGAACTGATATTGATGATTCTTTTTTATTATAAAGCAGGTGCTTCCCGTGTGATCCCATTTTCATTTGGTCTAGTTCTGACAAAGGCATCCATTTGAAAATCATATAAGTCTTAAATTTGCATCAAGTATGTGCGCGACAAATGAACGAATAACTCAATATTACGCCAACCGATTACGATGATTATTTTTTTTATTGGAAAGGATGTACTTCAAGGGTAGTTTGATGAGAGTTTGGTAAGGTTCTTATTATGGGATCCATGACAAAGTAACGGAACTCTCCAATTCTTAAGAGCAAATTTACGATACTCGGCCGAATCTCAATCGAATTAGATAGTGTACTTCAGATTCACTAAAAATCAAAAAATAAACAAAAATTTTAATAAACCAAAAAAACGACATCAAAAAATGTACTAAAAAGTAAAAAAATATTTTCGTATTCTTCTACAACTTAATAATCAACTTACTTTTTTTACTCATCAATATGTAGGTACGATTGTTATTTTTGAAGTCGGTGTCAGCCAAGGTACCCGGCCCGGCGTGTTCACTTGACAGCTCCCCTCCCGCGGCGGCCCGCTTTCGCTTCTCACCTCGTCAAGTCGCGCGTGCGACACAAGCACATCTCACCTATAACTATGTATGTACTTACAAACCTACCTTAGCTGACACCGACTCCAAAAATAACAATCGTACCTACATATTGATGAGTAGAAAAAGTAAGTTGATTATTAAGTTGTAGTGCATTTTTTGAAGTCGTTTTTTTGTTTTGTTAAACTTTTTGTTTATCTATGAAACAGTACGCGTTACGTTCTAAATTCATTAGAATGTTAATAATGACTTTATTTATCAAACGATTTAGACAATGACTGCTGAAATATAATGAATATACTTCCCTCTAATTATTACGAAAATAAAATAACCGAAATTATGTCAATAACGCCTCTTATTAAGCCAAACAAATTGGGGGACCGGAGTGACCCCCCTTCGGATCACGTGTGATTTTTTTTCTTTCCGATGCGAAAATATTGATCATACAACGAAAGATGGTGAAACTGTTACGAATTTGTAGCATATCTCGGCTGATGTAGCTCCCTGTAAGTACCTTCAGTGGCCTTGATATCTCGGTAGAATATCGAGAAATGCTGTTATTAAGTCAAGGCCTTAAAAAGGTCATGCATTGTCGTGATTTGCTGGAAAATTTAAATATCTAGTAGTCATTACCTACGATACGAGATTTATGCTAATCAGTTATTTAATCACTGTCATAAAACATTGAAAATTTAATTTCATCTTCTGACGCAAAGCGCACGAGGAAGCAGGGTGAACAATGAACAATTTCCATTTCGAAACGTCTTAAGTGAAGTAATTAACATGGAAGTCTAACTCTACGGGAACTAAATTTGAAGTTTTTCTTCGTGAATTATGAAAAAACTTACTACTTCAAGTTACCAAGGTGTTTTATAAATAAAACACAAAAACACCAAACTCGTTCTCCCGCAAACACATAGTAAAACTTAAGCGCTTGACAACGCTGATTATTTTTTTAAACCGTCTTACCTCAAGCAAGCTGGCTGCTAAAATGAAGTATGGAGGACACAGGAACTTAATGTAAGGTCTCTTCTCCTTTTCTCTTCTCCTGATATTTCTTATTATATCTATTGAAATGGAGTCATCGTCCAAACTTTGGCACGCTGTGGACACGGGCGATAGCAGATGATCATACTGCGAGCATTTCTTTCTCTCATCGCCGATGTCTTCAGGAACTATAATATATTTACAGGGAGTCCTGTTGTTGTCTTCCGGAAGGTCCCTTGTAAAGGTTTGAGATCCTTCTTCTGACGAAGCACTGAGTGATGTAATAAGTACACTTTTCTCTTCATCTGACGAAGAGTATTTCCTATGTGATATGTTATTGCTTATATTCTTATCAATCTTAGAATCATTGCAGTCTTGATCCCAAGCTTTGGGACATTTGATTGGATTTGTCGGTCCGATTTTTCTACTTCTTTTTGGAGTACCATTGGGAGTAACTTCCGCGTTACTATTGTTGAAGTTTAGAGTCTTGGTGTGATCGGGTGATTCTTGCTTTATTGACCCCCGAGGAGACGGGGTCACTACGGCTGACATTGCACTGGGGACTGGTGAGAATGGACGGTCACGTCATCTTCTGGATATCTGAAAAATAACAATTTAGCCAATTTAGTGATAATTCACTCACACATCACACAACATGCTAAATGACATTGTTTGTGGGTGAATTTTTGTAGTATACCTAATACAAAGTTATTATTTTATTCCGAAAAATATTTTTTAAATTTGGTAGGTTTATTCGACTGCATGATTTTCTAAATCACATTCTCCGCGTTATAAGACGATTTATAGATAGTAAAGCCCACTTGCGGCGAAATATCAAATGTATATTCGTGTAGCAATCGTATTTAAACTCGATTATTTTATTTATTTAAAAGCTGAGATAGTTTAAGGATAGTTCCCGAGAGCACTCTGGCCATGGGCCCATTAAAACTAAATTTGTAATGTGTAAGAAATTAATAAAAACATATTATTATTATTATTATTATTGTGCTGTCTCCTGGTTCCACAATATGTCTTCCCAACTATCTGAGCCTTGTTCCCATCAGAGCGGAACATAAGTGAATTGGAGTCTCTTCATCCTCTCACATTTTCTGCATCTATTGGGGTTTTTCACTCCCAATAATAATAATAATAATAACATAGTATATATATATAGCGCAGTTTTGTGATATTTCACTTCAAGTGCGCTTAATTATAATAAACTTAAAATTAATCCTATAGTGTTCCTTACAAAATACAATATTAACAAAAAGAATTCATTAAAACTAAATTATAATAAAGTGCCTCCTGAGGTTGCAGTGTCCCTTTAGTATTCCTACCAGTTTTACCTCGATAATATGTTTTGATTATTTAAAAAAAGAACATTACAAAAAACCCACTCGCTGACAAGACTACAATGCGAAATTCAAAGGCTGTTACATAAAAAACTGTTCCGACTGAAGAGGAAGGACTTTTACAGACATTTTTAGGAGATACCGAGGAGGGGAACACCTTGAAATGAGTTTTTTTAGAAGAATCTATTATTTATTGTGTCCGTTAAGTATTCTCGATTGATAGGGAATTGATCGAATATGGCTAGTTAAGTATTACTGTAAATAAACGTTAACGGTTACATTTCTTAACCAACCAGTTCTTGTAGTGAATATAAAATAGAAGCAATTATTTCTTTTCATTTGTATTACAGACACGTTTCAATAATCCTAAGCACAGCACTGTTATTAGAAAACAATTAAAAGTTAATAAAGGTTCAAACTTATATAAGGAAAACAACGTTCAATTGGCATTGTTTAATCGTGTGTATTTAGTAATCGATTCAACTCTGGTACATGTTTAAAAATAATAACTTCCGTCGCCTTAAGGATACACAAAGGCAATAATAAGTAAAGAAATTTGAATAATTAATTGGTCATGAGTTATGACCATGACGTAATTTATTCGATAAATAAATTCACAAAATATATTCCTTTTTTTCAAACCACGTGTTTATTTACCTACATGAATTTATGAAATGAATTGCGGTCAGCGGTTACATGTATTGGTTAGGTTATAATGATTAAATTTTGTAGCAATCCTTGTTCTCTTTTGTGCCTAATCTTTTCCGCAAGGAAATCAGAACCGGTTGTAAATTTTGTTTTATTTCATTACACAAATTTGTTTTCATAGTCAATTAGATATGCACTGTGTGAAATTAGACCAAACGAAAGTCACGGTAATGCGGCGTATGAGGAATGCCCGTAGGACTACACCCCAAATTCTATTAAAAAAATTAATCCGCTGATGTATTGAAAACCGATTTCTCTCGGTAAAGTCAATTAATAATTTCAAAGCGATATAGAAGAACATTTTATAGGGATTATTTTTTGCGTAGCGCTGTTGGGTGTCAAAGATATTAAAATGCAATGTATCGTAAGATTTCTGCATAGCAAGAGAGGTTTGCTGTCCGGGCGGGTGTTGCAAACAATTTCGGACCAATTTGAACCACCATCAAAAATAACCTGATGAAAAAAAACACAACTTTCACCTCCAACGTTTTTGTCCACACCACAACATTCCCCTTATAAAATGTGTCATAGTTCCGATACTGGTTCAAAGCCTTTGAGACTCTTGGTTTTGTAATTTTTCATGAAAGTTAACAAAAATGAATGAAATGGTTCAAACAAAGTAATATTGTTTCATTTATCTAAAAATGAATGTAGCAACAAGTATACAAGCGCAGTGCGCAGACCCGTGAAAAATCACTGAATATTATAATTGAGAGATTTTGTAAAACTGAAAGTATTTACCTTTCGAATGAACTCGAAAAATTACAACTTTGTTCTTAGTTAGTTAATTGGTTCGTTCTTTACGACATGGCCATTTGTCCTTGTCAAATATTTAAACAAAACAATTAGAAAACTGAAATCATATCAAGTCCAAGTTTTAGAATTCATTGAACCAGAGTTACAGACATTACAATCAAAATCAGTAAAAAAAATTAATATGAAGTATCGTGATATTACTAAAAAATTATCTTTTGTAGCGTCCGAGAGAACCGGTGGTAAGCTTCGTGATGTTATTTGATTCATTTATTAAAGCTTGTGTTTATGTAGAAATATCCTTTTGGAAATCGAGGTGACCAGGTCGGCAACTGACTTTTGGATTGGATCGTGGTAGAAAATTTACCCACCGCTGTCCCTGAACATGATGCGGAAGCGGTTCATAAGATTGTTGAAACCAAACTATCGTTTTTCGGGACTGACAAAGTGATATCTACCGTGATTATCGAACAGTACCTTGACTTCGCGTCCAAAAGAGGAATGTTTCTAATTTTATCTTACTTAATAAATAAAAACCAAACCTAAGTACATAAATACCTACGTATTAATAATAGTAATAAAAACATTTATTTGTCAACAGATTTTTTCAAATTTAAACATGTTTTTATTTTATTGTTATAACATTGATTCTATTGACAAATGGGTCACTACTCAACTGTACATTCAGTATTTCTCTCGGAATGCATCTGGTTTTCAGCAGTACCTACCTCTAATATTATATAATAAATTATTTAAATTAAATCGTACAAATCAAAATAGGGCAAAATTCAAATTAAAATTCAACATAAATAATATAATCACAAACACAAGTAGGTATTCCTTTCGTTGTAAATTCTATCGATAATGTTCTTGTGCGGTTGATTGTGTAGTCAGCAATCATTCGCCGCAGAGCTTGAGGCATATTCGAAAAGACAATGGTATTTCATTCCAAAGTTTTGATGATTATTCAGCTGGTACTACCCTCAAATTCAGCAGTTTCATGTGTGGAGAGAACGAGTAAATGGTCTATTTGGCGTTTACTGTATGCGTGAAAGACACGGGAACACTGCAGCCTGTCAAACATGTAGGCAGTAGCTTCGAATTCATTAAATTGTATATTTGACTCATTTGATGTAACTTCCTTCTGTTCGACATTTATTTCTTTATTTATTTATTAATTTACGGACAATAGTCCATTAAAAACATAATAATAACACGAATAAAAAAAACAGAGATGACAGTGAAGGGAGAGCACATAAAAATTAATAGCAATGACAATATAAAATATAAAAAGTACATATAGAGACACTACAAGTCAAAGCATGAAGAAGCATTTAAATATTGCGTATCGACTGCCGAAAGTCATTTAGTTTTACACCAAAAAAATCAATGCTTTGACTTGCGTTGACAAGTCTCGACATTCTGGATAAGGGAGAATGGTATCCGTAATTAGTAGAATGTTGATTGAGGAACAGCAATTCATTATTTCGAAGCCTACGGGAAGGGATGTTAAACTGGATGAGTTGTAACAATGCAGGTGTATCAGTAATACTGTTGATAATTTTAAATATGCAAATTAGATCAGAGTCCTTTCTACGTTTTTCTAAAGAAGACATGTTTAAAATGTGTTCTATTTCATCATATGAGTACTTGCCTCTTTCAAGACCCAACCTCCAAGCAATTCCTCTTAGGAAACGATGTTGTACGGATTCGATGTGACAAATGTGGACAGCGTAGAAAGGAGACCAAATGACACTAGCATATTCAAGGTGAGGGCGAACTAGCGAACAGTAAAGAGTTTTAAGTGTACTTATATGTTTGAAGTCAGAGGTAATTCTATGAATGAAGCCGAGTAGTTTAAGTGATTTATTTACGATATTATTAATGTGATCACCGAAAGAAAGTTTGCAGTCTAGAATGACCCCAAGATCCTTGATAGATGTGACAGTAGATAGACAAACACTATTTAGTTTATAATCAAACTGAATAGGTTTTTTGGTTCTATAAAAACACAAAATTTTGCATTTATCAACATTAAGTTCCATGCAATTAATTTTGCACCAATCGTTAAATGAGTCAATATCAAGTTGAAATAGTAAACAGTCAAGGTGGGATTTAATAATCTTAAGAATCTTATCCTCTCTCCTTGCTATTCAAAATGTCATTTGAAGAAGGCAACTTCCCCAACGTCTGGAAACAAGCACTCATTACACCAATCCACAAAAGCGGGGACAAAAATAACATCACCAACTACAGGCCCATCTCCAAACTCCCAATTGTCAGCAAAATCATGGAAAACATAGTTCTTGATCAACTTTTTCCAGCGGTACAAACAATCATATCTAAAAATCAACACGGCTTTTTCAGAAAACGGTTGGTCGAGACAAAGTTTCTGGAATACACAGATTTTATTTTAAATTCTATGGATGGTAAAAATCAAGTAGACTCTATCTATACGGATTTTTCAAAAGCCTTTGATAAAATTAACATTGACCTGCTTCTGAAGAAACTGTTAAAAATCGGGATTAATGGTGACCTTCTCAGATGGATCAAATCATATGTAACAAACAGAAGTCAAGCAGTTAGAGCTAAGGGTTTCTCCTCGCGTTTTTACAATATACCTTCAGGAATCCCGCAAGGATCACATCTCGGACCTCTCTTGTTTATTTTGTATATCAATGATATAGGTAAATGCTTTAAAAATTCCAAATTCCAAATTTTTGCTGATGACACTAAAATTTACAAAAAAATCACTAATATTAATGACAGCCTAGAATTGCAAGATGATATAATAGGCTTGGAATATATTGTGCCAACAACCAACTGTTCCTTAATCTGGAAAAATGTAACACAATATCATTCACCAAAAGCATAAACCCCCTAATATTCCCGTACAAATCAATGACGTAGAGATAAAAAGATGTTGTGAAGTGGGGGACTTAGGAATAATAATGGACTCCGGAATGTCTTTCCGAACACATATAAATTCCATCTGTGACAGGGCGTACAAACTTCTAGGATTCATCATAAGAGTGACCAAACCATTTAGGTCACCACACGTATTCAAAATACTGTACGTCTCTTTTGTTCGCTCAATATTAGAATTCGGATCAGTCATATGGAATCCCCAATACAAAGTAAATATTGAAAGGTTAGAAAGAATTCAAAAAAAGATATTGAAACACCTAGACTTTAAATCGTTTCGAACTTCAGAAAACCTAAAAGACTCATTAACATTCCATAATTTATCAACTTTAAAAGATAGAAGAAATATATCCGACCAAAATTTTTTATTCAAAATCATTAACAACGTTGTTGACAACAACTGTCTTCTAGAAAACATTAATTTCCACTGTCCAATAAGAAACACAAGATCAAACCAACTATTCCACATCCCACACTCAAAAACACATTACACACAACATTCATTTCTCCGAAGGACGCGCACAAAATACAATGTTATCTTTTACGAGGCTGATATTTTCCATTTGTCCTCAGGCCAATTTATTAAATCCATAATTGAAAAAAATAAAACAAATTGTTAATTACGAACTCTCCACCCCTGCTGCATGTTATTTTTTTATTTTTTTTTTTCATTCCCATTATGTTGGTTTTCCTTCTTTTCATTATAATAATAATATTTGGATGATTTATATATCCCATATTATTTAATTTGTGTGTGTTTTTTTTCATTTCTGTTGTTATTTTAGCGGAAACTTCGCTGGTTAATGCAATCATGTAATACGTTACTTTCTTATTAAAATATGTATAACCGTTTGTTTCCTAAATAAACTAAAATAAAATTTTAAAAAATTATCATCAGCAAATAGCCAGAAACGTGTGTGAGAAAAAACTTTTGTGATATCATTAATAAAAAGGTTAAAAAGAAGCGGGGCCAAATGGGCTCCTTGCGGAACGCCAGAAGTTACATCAATGTTAAGTTATTTATTTTAACCCTTTGTTTTCTATCTGTCAAGTAATAGTGAAAGAATGATAACAAAGGGTTTCTAATGCCTATAGCATAAAGTTTGGCCATGAGAATACGGTGATTAACTTTGTCGAAAGCTTTGGAGAAGTCAGTGTATAGGACATCAACCTGAGTGTTATCTTCTAAGGCTTTCACAATGGTACTTGTAAAGGAAAGTAAATTTCTTGTTGTAGATTTCGCCGACATAAATCCATGCTGTTCCTTAATCAGAACACTTTTGAAAACAGGAGTAATTTTCTTTGTAATTATCGACTCAAATATTTTTGGAATATTAGATATAATTGATATCGGTCTGTAATTTCCAATATTCGACTTGTTTCCGGACTTAAAAATGGGTCGAATATATGAAATTTTCCATGAGTCAGCAAATGTTCCAGATGAAAGTGACAAGTTGTACAACATACAAATTGGGTTAGATAGTGTATATTTACATTCTTTTAACAAGATTTCTGGAATGCCATCAGGTCCGGTACTTTTTTTGTTAGAGAGATTATTTAAGGATTGGTAAACCTCCTTAAGTGTAATTTGGCAATCATTTAAGTCAATATTATAGTCATAGTTAAGTGGAGGGATGTTGCATGATGCATCAGAATATACAGAGGAGAAGTGTTTGGCAAAAAGGTTAGCGATATCATGGCCGTTAGTAGCATGAGTTTCATAATAATACATACTTGAAGGAAGATCATTTATCAGTACGCTTTTGCGCAACAAATTGCCAAAATTGTTTAGACATATTTAGAATCCGATTCCGATAGAGGTGAAACGAGAAATGCTCGCGTCTCGGGACATTGTGGCAATATCGGACATCGTGACAAAACATTTTAGACACATTGCATGTGTCTCCATAGTTCAACATTGGGAGAACAAGACTCTTACGTAATTTCTCTGATATACAATCCCTTATATTATACAACAGAGAAAGTCTCAAATAGCTCCACTGTGGCCCCTCCTTAACGTGTTCGTCATACCTCAATCTACTGTCAACAAAGGTAGTAGTTTTTTTTATAATGAGGTATTAGGGAATAATAAAAAGATAGTAGTGTTTTCATTTATTTTTACAACATATCCTCCATTCCTTGCGCATGATATTTTTTGCTTGGTTCTATCGATACTTACTTAATTATGAACCACATAATAATAACATTTCTTATTAAAGGTAATCATACATTTTTTTCAACGAAGCGTCACTATCTCATTGACGATTATTTTTCAAACTTTCTTCAGGCAGGTAGATAGGTACCATAGTATAAAATAGCTCATCAAAGTTAGCCATCTAGTCAAAGTAAGGCTTTCTTGAATAATAACGTAAATACAGCAGATTTTTGAAATATGAAACGGTACGTTAAAACAAATTAATAGACAGATGAAATAAAATTTAGTTGCTATGACGAGCTTAGCACTAAATCCGTATACAGGTCGTAAGTCTACATATCAGTAATATTACACGTCTTGTTTATGATTTTAATAGAGGAACGTGTTAATTTTCAAAACCGACTACCAAAATGTTGACGACCGCTGTTTATTTCCACGCGGATTTAATTTACGAGTTGATTTTTAATTAGTGTCCCACAATCAACTGGTGGTGTTAATATGTTTACAAGGAGCCTAATTGTAACAGTGTCGGTTTTTCTGGAGTCAGTGCACTATTTATGAAATTATGACAATGAACAGCATTCAAAATTAAAACAAACTGTTCTCACATTGCAACTTTTTAAATCCCCCTTTACTTAACGAGACTGTTTAGATTGAATATTATCAGTGAACATCATCGATAAGTCACTGTGCGCTTTTATGATAATGTGACGTTTCACGATTATGGTACCGTGACGTCAAAAAAGGCAATAAACATACGTTCCTTATCGCTATAATGCTGCAGCTCTTTCTTACACATAAATAAAGATGAGACACACAAAATACGTGTGACTGTTTCCTCCAAAGTACTACTTTTTTCCTACGGGAACTGCGTTTTATTTTCTTTATACGTGTGAGGGAGATGTATGATAATGTTTGTATGTATCCTTTTGGAGGGTGCAGATATACGTTCACCGTTGGTCTCATTTTTGACTGTTATTATTTAGTGTGTAAGAAAGAGCTGCAGCGTTATATACAGGGTGTTAAGGGACGTACTTGACTTACTTTAACCAGTGATTCCTGACATTATTTGGAGTAAAAAATATAAATAAAATTTTGGTCTCCCGTGACATTTTTGGATGTTTTTTTTTTTTTTCTACAAAAACATAAAAAAATGGTAGTTGTTGAACAGTTGGAGGCGGGGTAAGGGGTTCTTCGGACATCCGGCTGAGTGACCAGTGACGACATGCGGAAGAAATTTTTTTTTGTTTGATTTTGAAGAAAAAAATTTTGAAAAAAAAAAAAAAAGTCGTCAAAAAAAGTCACCGGAGACCAAAATTTCATTTACATTTTTTACTCCAAATAATGTCAGGAATCACTGGTTAAAGTAAGTCAAGTAACCCTTAACACCCTGTATCTATATACATTTTTTTTTTATTGTGATACCTCACAAGAGTCTCAGCTGCTCCCGTCTGAAACCAGTGAGAATATGGCATCCCCCATTGGGATATGCTGTGAGGCAGAAGGTAGTGGGGAGGGGAAGGAGTTAGGGAAGAGGAAGGTGGGGAAGTACCTGGCTATTCAGATCTGGTCACCAAACAAGCAACGTTTCAATTCTAAATGGTGGTCTTACACCAGGGCGATACTGAGAGTATCTTCCACTCTGGATCGTGCCGCAAATATACTATATATTATTTTAGATGAACAAATTGTGAAATAACACAAATTAATCAAATAAAATTTATTTGCCACGCGGAATTCGATCCCGAGATCTTCGGAATGCGAGTCAAGAGCCTTACCGCTGGACTACGCCGACCGTCAAAATATTTGAGAACAAAAGCAAAACCATCAGCGCATTAACATTTGACATGTTTGATTTTTTTGAATTCACTCTCTACTCAATATTATACTTGTAACTACATTCCATACTTTCAAAATTATCGTTACGGCTAGTAGTATTAATAGGGGCCTACGAAGATGTCACGGAGCGGTGTGTGAGGGAGATACAAGAAAATGATTTCTTTTTTCCTTTGGAGGAAATAGACCTATCTACATTGTGTATCTCATCTTTTGAAAGAGCTGTTGCATTATTGTGTTAGGAACGTATGTTCATTGCCTTTTTTGCCGTCACGGCACCGTAACCGTGAAATGTCACGGTCATTATAAAAGCGCACACTCACGTCAATGCTGATAAAAGTAGTCAATTTTAGCGGGCGAAGGTATGAATTTATTTATGTAAATGTCAAATTTGACTGATGATGTGTAACTGTGACTTCAGTGTTTGCGGACAAGAAGAATTACCTAAGCAGCCGAATAAGCATGCTTAAATTTTAGCAAAGATTCACGGACTGAGCGAGCAGCTGATATGATACAAAAACCGATAATTGGTGCTAGATTTAAAATTTTATGCTGGTGCATTATAAACCTCACATAACAAATAACAGAAATTCCATCTCAGCCAATATTATGAATCATTTCACAGATGCAGGACGAAGAGCGGCTATTTTAGCTGCAGTAATAGTTGAATTGCAAATGATGTAATGGCGAGTACACACACATGCACACTGTTTCATTAATGCGAGTATTTATAAGATAGCGTCAATTGAATCTAAAGGAACTTTCTTGATCTGATCTCTGCGAATCTGACATATGTGATTAAGTTGTCTTGGGTAATACGCAGTGGATAAAGTTCAAAGAGAACGAGTAACACTTTCTAGTTTAATTCGACATTAATAAATGCCAACTACAATATTTCAGTTGAATATATATGGGACCCAGAATCGTGTTAAAATCAACACAGCCGTCGACGGACGAATTTATTAAAATCAATGGTACCTATTCCAAGTTCACTGAGAAGAAATCATTTTCAAATAACATAATTGGCGCAAAGCCTTGTAGGGATGTGCAATTTGTAGATAGGTACACATCGTTCTACATTTTTGGTTTTCGTATCCATAATCTTATTAATAAAAAAAATCTATTAATTCATTAAGTATGACACACGAGTAAAATTGTAGGTCTACCTAGGTGGCTACGGGCTAGATGTGTGCAAAGATCACCAAGAAGTTAATTGGTAAACTGCGTCGGCACCGCCTTTCAAGCCGCCATATTATTGTGATTGCATGACACAATTCACCACCACCACATGTCATGCTGCAGTAGTTAACACAAGTTCACCAGGGATCAGGATCTTCTCGTAAACTCTAATCTCTAAATTGTAAACGTAATTGGAAAACGTTTTAACACTTTCTTCCACAAACAAAATTTTGCGAACGACGGCGACGCGCTACGCGTGCGGCGTTTTGTCCATACAAAACGTATTTCCCTATTTCTTCTCTGGATTTTGACACTAGCGCATATATTTTTTACGTGTAATATAACCACTGGCATGTCCCTAGGTTTTGCCTGTTTGATAAGCAACTTCTTATAGGAACCCTCCAAAAATTCTTAAATTTGCTATGGCCTTAAGGCCATCAACAGACGTTCAAATATACAAATCTGACAATGTATTTTAAAAAAAAAAACAAAACGTTTAGACCTAGAATATTTTCTTCTGAGGCAGTTGGTGAAAAAATCTTCAAAATAGGTTAATTTTTCAAAGAGGACACAAGGAAATGCGAAACCTCGATTTTATTTCGGTTTAATCTGCCTGAGGTGCAGCTTTCCCTTTCACTCAGTATTCGTGGGGGAGGGAGTAACAGCTACAGTGACAGCCACAGTTTTGTAAAGTACCTGTTATTCATATTTCTCGGCACTTCCTCAATACTCAAAAAATTTCATAAATCTCTTATTTCACATCATTCGATTTTGACTCGCGTTCCCTCACATCTCTTAATGCACTAGGGTCCATTACGACGTGAACCGCAAATGAACATGATAGTATAGCCCTATTTTGAGATGATTTGATTTGCTTTGGGTGGGTTAGGATGATTTAGATTGGGTTGTTTCGGGTTTGATTGTGTCGGATCGGGTCGGATCTGGTCTATATTTTGGAATAATAATAAAATTTAATCACCCCTATTTGCTATTTAATACTGAAATGTTGAAATGCGTTCACTATTACATTTATCTTTTCATAGATATTATTTATTTTGACTCCGCTGTTAAAACGATGTACGACCGATGACAAAAAAATCGTGAAAACGTAAGTACTTTGGCAAGTTGGCGTCACCAAGATTTTGCGTTTGAGACAAATTTGAAGATAGAGAACCTTAAGGACGGTAGAAAGAGACTTTTCATGTGATTCGTCAAAGTATTGTGCCACAATTTCTGATAGTGTATTTTATTAAAAACACAAAAATTAAAATATTAATACCATATATTTGATTTTATTGACCTCCATCACTGAAATTCTTTACTCTATGACCCCATACTTGAATGATACATACTTGAATATGAACCTATGATACATATACTTGAACGAATTGCCGAGTGAATTCTTAATATAGTCTTCTTCGAATTAGAACTAGAATAGCTCGGTTGAGTTACTTACTCTAAAATTATCCTAAATGCCAAATCACCTACACAGAGAAACTATGTGTGGACAAGATGTGTAACTCTATTGGTCTGCCTTTCGTCCAACATAACTACCAGTGACTAGTGATGTATAACATAGTATTCTAACAAATATCCAGTGCCACCAGTAACAGTTATTTTCAAACCGCGTAGTGATTCCCTGTGGTAGGAGTAAGGCTTTCGACTAACGATCTGGAGGTCGCGGGTTCAAATCCGGGAGAAAATTTTATTTCATTGATTAGTGTTATTTCATAATTTAATAATTTTAAAATAATATTTTGTATTTTTCGGCACGTTCCAGGGTGGAAAATACTCTCAATAGCCCCCTGGTGAAATACATATTGAAACTTTGCTTGAAATGGCTTTAGCCGTGTTTGGTGACTAGATCTGAATAGCCAGGTACTCCCCACTTTCTCTTTTCAACCTCCTTCCCATCACCGATGCCTTCAGCCTCACAACATATATGCCAATCCCATGGTCTCATTGGCTCCAGGAGGTTGGGACCAGTTGGGACTCTTGTGCGGTATTAACTTTTTTTTTTAAAGTCATAAACATGAAGTAACAGTTTTTACTGATGCTGTTTTTTTTATTTATTTTATTCAATTAAGGAAACGGATGTGTGATTTATGTGTCTACGGATATCGAAGGACCTTGTATGTGTTATGTTATGAGTATGTGTAAAAAGAATGCACATAAAGTAATAGAAGAAAAATGACTTACAGCGCAGGCACTTCTCTTCTATTAGTTGCGGTATTTTACTTGCAGTATGCGGGATTAAGTTTGCGGATGCGGTATGCGGAATATTAGAAATGTTATGGGAATGGGTAGGAATGAAACATTTGACAATACGAGCTACTTGCACAAGGTCCATGAGTATGTAGATGTATGTACGTGAGTGTAGCTATGTATTGTACATAATATGATAATAATAACACTGTGAAAAAACAAACAAAAAATAAGTTCTGTTTCATTGGAATAACTTTTATAATGACTTTTGAAGGTTATAACCATAAATATAATGTAGCATTGAAGAAGAAGATGAAACTTATAAATTTAAACAAAATATGAAACAGAACAATAAACGAAAAAAATCGTAACTGGGAATCGAACCCAATTGCTACCGTTACCTTTTATTGAATACTGTGATGAATACTTGGAGCAGGTGGATGAATTCGTGTTTTTGGGAAGTATGTTTACGAGAGATCGGAAGGCTGACAGATATATTGAATAAAGGGTGAATGCAGGTAAATCTATTAATGGACGACTGAATGCCGTTGGCGCCAATAAAAACTGTCCAAAGAAGCGAACGAGTACTGGTACCTACCCTGATGTATAGCAGTGAGGCATGGAATTGACAGAGGAAGGATGAAAGTTGACTGAATGCTGTAGAAATGAGATCTCTGAGGCGTATGTGTGACAAAACCATGTACGATCGTGTGAGAAACGTGGAGATCCGCAAAGAATGCAAAGCTGATGTAATGAGTTAGATTAAGAAAGGAACGCTTAGGTGGTTTAGAGCAAATGAACGAAGAAAGGAGTGTCTGGAGAAGATATGACGCAAATGTGAATGGTAGAAGAAGTCGGGGAAGCCCGAGAACAAAGAAGGACGACCAAGTGAATCAGATACTTGAGTCGGGTCATGTCAAGAGTCAGAATAATAGAAGAGCATGTATGAGACGATGTATGAATGTGAACGAGGCAAGGAGTGTGTGCCAAGGTCGAGTTGTTTGGCGGTCCGTCCTCTCTGCCTACTCTGTGGGGAAACGGCGTTAGTTATTTAGTTCTTCTTCTTTCGTATGCTGGGGGGTCAGAGGGGGACATCTAGGTCTGCGAGCCAGTCTAGGGCCTCAGGCGTTGCCCTGTGGACCTCATCAATCCCGCCGGGGAATGAATGGAGCGGGCATTCGTTGACCACATGTTATTTAGTTATTTACCTTTTATTGTTCTGTGTCTTGTTCTGTTTCGTTTGATGTATTAGTATTAGTATTATCATCTCCTTCAACACTTAAGAATTACTTACACTTAAGAACCACTCAAGAACGCTTAAGAATCAGGAATAATAAGTTTCCAATTTGGTTTAGCAGTGTTCTCATCCACCAACTCAGAGAAAAAGAAAAGTTTAGAAAGAAATGGAAAGAATACAAAAATCAATGTGACTATGACAGTTTTTCTATCTTGAGGGCCAGAGTAAAAGTATCCATACATACATGCCTTAAAGCCTATGTAGATTCAATAGAAAATTCTCTCCCTAACAGTATCAAAAATCTTTCAACTCTCATTAATTCGAAAAGAATTTCTAATTCTCTCCCCAAAATCATGCATCTCCACGACAAATCAGCAACAAATGGAGAAGATACATGTGAACTGTTATCTACTTACTTCTCTTCTGTTTTTACCCCACCATCCAATTCTAAAAGTGACTCTAAACTTTCATCCCCACTCTATAATTATCCACTGTCTCATATCAATATAACGTTAGACGAGGTCAAAGCGAAATTAAACACTGTTGATATCAATAAGGGTTCCGGCCCAGATGGAATTCCTCCACTATTTATTCGAAATTTTGCAGATCAGCTTGCAACACCATTACACAAAATATTCATCAAAAGTCTGAACGATGGGGTATTTCCGGATCTGTGGAAGGTTGCCCACGCAATTCCGATCCACAAATCTGGCAGTAAAAATGATGTAACTAACTACCGTCCTATCAGCCTTTTATCGTTTTTTGGCAAAATATTCGAGTCCATTGTATATCAAACCATTTTTAACCATGTAACACATATACTTAGTCCTTTCCAACATGGATTTGTAGCTAAAAGATCCACAAATACTAATTTACTCGAATATATGGACTTTTTGTGTAAATCGATGAATAATAAAACACAAGTAGATGCCGTGTACACCGACTTCAGTAAGGCCTTTGACAAAGTTAGTCACTCTATCTTAATGAATAAACTCGATAAAATCGGCATTCACGGAAACCTGCTTCGTTGGTTGGAATCATATTTATCACATAGAAGTCAATTAGTTACTGTTAACGGATTTAACTCTTCCCCAATATTAGTTACGTCGGGCGTACCACAAGGATCTCACCTTGGACCCTTACTTTTTTTAATCTTTATTAACGACCTAACACATAAACTCCTCTGTAATTTTTCTCTATATGCTGATGATCTCAAATTATATAAAGCAATTAAATCTATGAAAGATTGTGAACTCTTACAACAAGACCTTAACACAATATCTACCTGGTGTGTTGACAATGAAATGGAACTGAATATTGCTAAGTGCAAAGTTATAAACTTCACCAAGAACACCAACAAAATTCTATATTTTTATAGCATATGTGGTCACAATCTCGAAACAGTTGAATTAATAAAAGATATAGGAATTATATTTGACAACAAACTGACATTCAATCAACACATTGAATACATTGTGAGTAAATCAAATAAATTACTAGGTTTTATTGTAAGATCAACCAAACTGTGTAAGAATTCTAATAGCCTAATAATTCTATTCAATTCCTTAATCCGAAGTGTTCTTGAGTACGGGTCAACAGTGTGGAATCCACATTATATTACACAGGTATCTAGACTCGAATCAGTCCAAAGAAAATTTACACGGATTTTGTCTTACCGATCAGGTATTCACCATCTTCTATACGGGTACGAACAAAGACTTACATATTTCAAATTAGAGAGTCTAGTTAAAAGACGAAACATAAATGACCTCTTAATGCTCTATAAAATTGTGAATAATCGTGTAGATAGTAACTTAGTCAACCAAATTAAGTTATACGCCAGGCCCAAATCTACAAGAACCCTTAACATATTTTGGACTGAAATTTTTACGAATAATACTGGATATTTTAATCCTATATCTAGAATGTCTCGGTCATACAACGATCTTGTTAAAATACACAGTTCCATAGATATTTTTGCAAATAATATAACATATTTCAAGAAATATGTCCACAATTTGTGCACTTAAAAAAAAAAAAAAAAAAAAAGTTGTTGTATCACTTTTCAGTAAATACTTTATAAATATTGTATACTTGTTATTATTATGTATTTCAATTTTGTATTTAAGTTTTCAAGTTATGTATAAATAATACTTGCATTGTTTTTCAAGAGTTTGCTTCTGTGAAAATGCATACGTGATTAATGCAGACACATTAATCTAGGGATACTTATATTTGTATTTTAATTTATTATATACTACCCACAAAAATGTTGTATAAATATCCTGTTTGTGTCTCAAATAAATAAATAAAATAAAATAAAATAAAATAACAGATAAGTTGTCATTATTTGAGGAAGAGTTTATGAATAATACATCCAAATTCGATGTCTATGGTAAAACAGAAAAGATAGATATATTATTATTAACTGAATAGTGTTAGACATACTTCAATTTAAAATACTTTAGTTAAGTCGATGCACTACCAAGTAATCCAAAATCGATTTGAAAATTAGTTCGCTTAGAAATATTTTGAATATTTTAATTAAATTCGGAGAATAGAACATACATTTCCCTTTGAAGTAATCGAGTGTCTTTTTAAGTCTAGAAAAAAAATATAGGATCGATAGGATAGAAAAATGAAATTTTTAATTTAAAAAAATTTTAAATACTGCCTGAACTTCGCAAAATAAAATAAAATTCCGCTTTTCGGCGAGGTTTGGCAACGTAAACAAGGTAAAGGGCTGTTCTTCGCCGGTGGGAGCGTATACCGATGCTCAAATACATTCAAAAGGATTTTATTGCTATCGACGTCCACAACTTGCCTTCAAATCACCCACTTAAAATACTTTTTAATGATTGCTATAAAATAAGTAACAAAGCAAAATTTTGTGAAAAAAAATGTAGGCATTGTATAACGCACATGTTTTGGCACGATCTTAATAGGTCAATCTCAGGGTTTCGGCTCGATCTCAGGTGAAGGACGGGCGTCTTGCGATATAAAGGCAAATTACGCTGAGTACAGCCAAGGAGCCAAGGCTAGTGGCAAAGGACGGACTGGTTTGCATTGGCGATGAGTAGGTTCCGCTTTTGCCGGAGGCCTCCAAGGGGTGGATCCTTTTAAAAGAACTTGGAATGGTTCCAGGTTCTTCTTGGTACGAACTGGGTACTGGGTAGTGTTGAGTACCTCATACAAGAGGCACCTCAAATGTCCCATGCAAACACGTAAAATGTCCCCCCACCTCACAAAATGTATTTGTACCAGCTCTTTTTCTTTGTATTACTACAAATTTCATGTCACGTTGTCGCGCATGGGACAAATACGAAGGGGGGACAAATATGAGGTGTGAGGTGGTTGGTTTATAGGACTACATTCATATCATGTCACGTATGGGACAAATATGAGGTGAGGTATGAGGTGTTTGGTGTATTGGACTACATGTCATGTCACGTTGCCACGTATGGGACAAATATGAGGTGGGGTATGAGGTGGTTGGTGTATTGCATGACATTTTTGTATTAGAACCGTGAGGTGGTTGGGGTGAGCCATTAACATATATTGTGAATACCGCACAAGCGTCCCAACTGCTCACATTTTTTTATTTATTTAATGTATTTTTTATTCTAAATTACGGTTAAGTGAATACCAACCGCTCCAATTTTTTTTTTTTTATTGTAAATTAATGTTATGTGAATACTGCACAAAAGTCCCAACTGCTCAAAAAATATTATTTTTCTAAATAATTTTTTATTTTAAATTTTGTATTGTTAAGTGAATACCGCACAAGAGTACCTACTGCTCCAAAAAAAAATTTTTAATTTCTATTGTAAATTATTGTTAATAACAATACTTGGATGATTTATATAGCGCCGTTTTTGTGAAAAATCACCTCAAGGGCGCTGATTGTTATGTGAATACCGCACAAGAGTCCCAACAGCTCCAACCGGTTGAGGGAGTGTTGAGATGAGGTGGTGGGGGTTAGTGAGGGGGGATCAGAGGGGGGGTGCAGGGGGAGGATCAGAAGTGGTGGAGGGGTGGCGGAGAGGGGAGAGAGGGGGGGAGAGGGTGGAACTTCTCCGGCCTTACGCCTTGCACCACTGGAGGGATGGATTAACTCCCGTAAGCGAAAATATTTTGTACTTTATTATTACCTCACCTCAAATGAGGTGGGACACCTCAACACCTCATTTCGATATTTGAGTACCTCATACAAACTCATCCTGATGTCGTGTCCTACCCAACACTAGTACTGGGAGACGCAAGGTTCCGACCTCGAACTCTGACCCGGACCCGGACATGAGGAGTCGGACCACTCACCGAGAACTCATTCTCTGGGAGTGGTTGATTTGAAAAAGGAGTAAGAGTGGAATCCGCTTCCCGCTAAGGACTCGAGTTCAAGAACCCATTCCGGTTGAATCTATGCACAGCTAGTTTGCATGCGAGCTCTACGAGGTTGGTGTAGTGAAGATCATAGGGAAATTTAATGCCATATAATAATTATAAAAACTAAAAAAAACTGTTTCCAGAATGTAAAGTCATCGGCGTTTGTTTATTGATATTTAAACAAAGAAAACTGGTTACAGGTGCAGCATGATGCAACTCATGTAATTGTTGCTTTATGATTTCTTGTGGATTGTAACGCAAAAGTCGATATTATTAGAACAGACTCTTCGAACGATTTCCAACGAAATAAAACAATTTTTGGTACAATAAAATTAATATTCTATCGGTCAGTGGCCGAGTTGGCATCGCCTTCCTGTGACGTGAGTTCTATTCCTCGGCTGGCTTCAAGTCCTCCATCCCGACTGAAGCAACATTTTCCGCTTACCGTATTGGTAGTAGGAAATTTTCTAATTATGATCAGATTATCCTTAACCCGGGAATGTTTGCAATTATTTAAAAATTAAGAAATTTAAGAACAACATATTTTTACTTCATAAACCTAGCCACTGTCTTTCGCTTTCTTTAATAGCTATGTGTTTCTTTATGCCAGTCTTTTTCTCAACTGTTTATCAATATCAAACATGTAAATAAAAGTTTTGGATTTAAGTTAAAATTATTGAGATAATGTCGTTACAAATCTGGTACATTTGAACGTAGAACTTCGCTACGGTACACCACGAAAACCAAATGTTTCTTTGAATAATTGTATTGACAGCGAACACTAATCACTCACTAATCACAAATCTACCGTCCATAGTTTTTTGCCTGTTTCTAGCTCGAACCTGTTATAAAAAGTTACTCAAGTTCAGGTTCATTCACAATTTGTTCAACCGTGCAATTTTCGCCGCGCTGACCAAGGGGGGAGATCTGAAATTTTACCTTTTACCTTAGTCCTTGAGCCTGATTTAATATGCAATTTATTTAAATGTTGAATAAATCAACATTTGTAAAATAATGAAGGTGTTTCCCAGAAGCATCTGCTTCAAGATTTTTGAAGCATCAAAAGCAAAAATTTTCAATTTATTGTAATTTCCTGTAAATTAAACCCAGCATTCATAATTCATACCACTAATAAAAAACTGTTAGTTGGTGATTTTATGCGCAATATAAGGAAAACGCATTTATTTATTGTTATTTATTTATTTCATTTTTCTATTGTTATTGAGTTTATTTTGTAAGAAAGAAATAAAAAAGTAAGGAAAATGGCGTAAAATAACTGTAAAAGTGCTTCAAATTATGCGCGTGTTACGTTATTTTTTGAATTCCGAAGTGAAGCCAGGTAAGTATGTTTCTGTATATTTTGTTGTAAATTATAAAATAAAAACAAGCAATATTTGTAAGTGCCCATGGCGAATATTTGTGAAAATAACGGTAATAAATTTTCTACTTTTACGTGAAAATGCCCATATTGATATGTTTACGATTTCAACCATTTTTTTGTGGACACCACAAAACATAAAATTTGTGTCAGTTTGATGAAAATTCATCCCAGAGCAAAAGCGGGTGGCCAATTTTTTAAAAATGAAATACCAGTAAGTCTAAGAAGAAAAGATTTTGATTAATATCAACATTTATATGTACATAAAATTACAGTACCATTTTATTTATTTATTTTTCGTAATCTCCATAACACCAATGTATTACAAAGATTACAGATGTGGAACATATATAAAAGCAGAGAAAATGAGAAATGGTAAAAAAATATTAAAACAAGTAGTAATAACACATAGTAGAAGTACGTAGATACCTACATAGCACGATGATTTAAAACATTGTGTTACGTTGCGATGTTACAATCACAAAAGGTTGTTAGGAATTATTGAAAGGCAAAGTATAAAAATGCCATGGAGCAGTTTTATTATTTTGTGACATGCATCAAAAGAAAGTTGCTAAACTGTCTTTAAGTGACGTTGAAATCTGTTGATTGGCTACTGAGAACCGTGAGTCCTCGCTTTTGGAGCATAAAAAGTTCACGGGATCTCTCACGAGTATGCTTTTTTATCATAGTTCCAGAGATTCACTTAGAACTTATAATATAAAATATAGATGGGAAACATGAACCCTTCCGAACAAAGAAGTCTGAAAGCTGAAATAACGCAACGTGCGTTGGATAGAAGCAAACCAGAAATCGCCCGAAGAGATCGAAAAAGTTGCTGTTGGTAAGCAAGGAAACGAATGCAAATATATTAAAAAAATATTTAATATTTTCAAACGAGCAAATGGAAATGGCTGAACACGGTGACAGTGCTCAAGACTGCCCCAAAGTCCCGTGAAGTTATGAGGAAAACGTTTCAACCAACTATGAAACCTGTAATAGTTGAAGCAGTTTGCAAGAATTTATCGTGCTATTGAAAAGCATTAGCTGATGTTGATTGTACACCTATAAACAGAATCTAACTCTGTACATATAAAATGCCCTTCTATTATTAATTGTTTCTTGACTTATCATAAGTGAACAGGAATTATTAACAGAAATTATTTAAAATCACATGAGTATGATACCGCAATCAACTTATAACTTATCTCATAATATTCAGCTTATCTCATAAACAGAAAACCGGAGTGATTTTATAAAATGTATAATAATTGTGATTTGTCGCCATAAAATACCTGCTGTTGAATGGTTATCATCACTCGCATCATATATTTATATAAACAATGATAATATTTTGATGTGGGTAATCGGTTGTTATGATTAATTCAATTAACGATGAAAATTATTGAAAAATATATTACTTTTTGCATATAACTTTTACTTGCGCAGTTGTTGTTCCCAGCATTGTAAAAATTATTTATAGCATTTTCTGGATCTTGAGCAATTATACGGAAGTATTCTAATTCAATTTTAATTCATTAAAAAATACATATAATAATGTAGGTATAGTCGTATAGTGCATATTATTTGAAACAGAAAGTAAAACCCATTTGCTTGATCTATTTTGCAAAGGAACCGCTCCGCCCACAAATCACTGCCCAGTTTCACCACTCTGTTAATCACGATACAAGGCGAAACCGGTCACTAGCTGTTATTCATAAATAGCATTTCATATGATAAGAGCGCAACAACTCCTGCAAAATTCTCAAGGCGCACCTAGAAGTAATTGTTTACAGTAAGTACGAGGCGTAAATTATCGAGTGGGTACCTAATAATCGTTTTTGAAATGAAAACTTATTTAGCACCGTTGTGATTTGGAACTCGGTGGAACGAAAAAGTGACACAAAAAAGAGATAAACACATACACCTGTGGGATTAAGCCTTCGTGAGAATGAGATAGAATAATCGGTTTCCTCTTTGTGCGGTTCTGTGAATTTGGACAGAAGCTTCTTCTTCACTTAATTTTTTTTAAAGATTTATTTGACCTTTTTCTTGAATGAACGAAATCTGTAATTTTTTTACTCCTTCGGGAAGACTGTTAAAACAATGTTTTATTTTTATTATTCACAACTTTAATAATGTGCTTTTGAGCTATTTGTAAAAGCTTAATAAATGCATCAAGCGCACCACCCCATCCTGTAATGCCTTAAGTAATTTAAGATTGCACCAGGAAAAATTTATCTTTTTTCATTTGTCTATATATGATTATAAAATAAGTACCGAAGATATCTTATTTAGAGATGGTTTTATTAATTTGACCGGTCAGTGGCATCGCGTTTGAGTCCCACCCAGGCGTCGCGTGGTTGATTCCTCGGGTGGCTAAGTCCTCCATCACGACACAAGCAACATGTTTCCGCTTACTGTGGTGGTAGTAGGAGGTTTTCAAGTATTGTCAGGTTATTCTTAACCCGGGAATGTTTGACTTCCTTTTTGAAAATAAAAACATTTCCAATTTAGATTTATGTCCATCCTAAATGTTTAATATTTTAAACATAATCTAGTTCTTTGCATGTGATTTCTTTTCACACTATTTCTGAATAATATCAAACGTACTGATTTCGGTTGTCCGTGTGCGTTAATTATGTGCATTGAATAATTCTGCGTACATATTTCACATTCAATGAACTCAATTTTGCATTTAAATTTAAGTGTTATTTTCTAAATTGAAACAGATTGTGTGAAGAACAATATATTCAGACTAGCGATCAAGGAGGTGCCTACAGAAAATTAGTTTATTTTTAAATGAATTTATAACTTTGTATTTTTCGAAATGTAGATATATTTCTATTTTTTAAATTTAAAAAATCACAACCCCAGCCGGACAGATATTTACGTGTGTAAATCTGTGCATAAACATGTTTAAAATATTTCTTATTTAAGAAATAGGCTTATATTTCAATCTACATTTTCAATTTTTTTTAAACTATATACCCAATAACACCATTCTTATTTTTTAAATGACTCGATTTACATAATAAATACTATTTGCCAATTTACATAATAAATCACGCTTTGAAGCAAAAATAATTTTAAATAAATAGTAGGTACAATCACATAAAACGGTTCGTATTAAATCTGCCTATTTGCTTATTTACTTAGAATTAACGGCACAGTGACAATTTACAAGCACGAATGTTAGTGACAGTTGTAGTAAAATATGGAAAGAAAAAAGAAAAGAAGTAATATAAGATGGATACAATATACCTATAAATATAATTAAACAAAATAAAAAAGAAAAATAATATGCATTAGCACGGATTAAATTAATGTAATGAAGAATAGAAACGAATACAAAAAAAGAGACAATTTAAAAAAATATAAATCTTGCTGTGACGAAAAAATATTTACCTGTATAAAAGTTTATCCACATCACAGAACTCACGATTTTCAAATAACTTTGATAACAAAATCAGTTGTCACAAATCACATCGACTGCATAATTTAAAATATGTCAACATTTGCATAAACTCACATCAAGATATTCACTATGACACTCAATCAACAATTCGATGAAAACGTAAAACTTTTGTTTGAAATCGGCGTCGAAATTCAGCTGTTTATCAAAACAACTTTATAAACAAAACATCGCCGACTCGATTGTCTGGAAGCTAATTAAACCAGGGGGCGGTCCGCGTCGGCTCTCTGTGCAGGTTAAAATCCTACTAAAACTAAAACCAAACCAAAAGTATGAAGTATTTCCGCGGTATGCGTTGTTCGCAGTTTGCAGTGTACACTGTACAGTGGGTGCATACTAACACTGACGGTGAAAAAGTTATAGTGAATGTGTTACGTTGTTTTTTGTTTTTTGTTTTGTTATAAACTAAATTTATACGGATTTTTAATGTGAATATCGCACAAGAGTCCCAACTGCTCCCGCCTAGACCCAGTGAGACTATAGCATCCCCAATTAGGGAATGTTGTGAGTCTGAAGGTATTAGGGAGGGGAAGGAGATGCAGAAGAGAAAAGTGGGGAAGAACTTAGAGAGTACAAATATCTGATCACTAAACACGGCTAGAGCCATTTCAAGCAAAGTCTCAATTCTGAATGGTGGTCTTACACCAAGGATATACTGAGTTTATCTTCTACCCTGGAAAGCGCCGCAAATATACTAATAGTGTGTTAAATGACTTTCATATGAAATAACACACATTAATCAGATAAAATTTCGGGATTTGAATTCTGTGACCTTCGGATTGCTAGTCAAGAGCCTTGCCTCTCGACCACAGAGGCCGTTATAAATTGCCATGAAAATCACACGAAAGAAATCTAATAGCTGTATTCTTACAATCAAACTGACTGCTCTGTTTTATAAGATTTGTGTCAAATACAATATTAAAAAATATAAGAGGATGTCCGAGGTTAAAGTGCAATAACTTCGGGAGGTGATTAATTCTACACGATATTACAAGTAAAAAAGATGTATAACTTTTTTTGAAATTCCAACTTTTAGGGGTAGTTTTGTGGTACAAAAAAATAAAATTAGACCGGCGTGTGCGGCCAGTTTTATTATTTTCCGCCGTTACGATGCGGGCCAATCACAATCATGCAATGTTGCCACAATTGTGCCCAGCAGGCTCTCAGCAAGTAAGATCGTACCTCACACTAAGGATTTTTAATCGGTACATACGTCTTTTTGTAAGGGAAAAAAATTTTGTAAGTTCGGAAAAAGTTGTTGATCATTTTTACTCCTACCATCATGTAGAATCACCTCTCAAAGTAAATGCACTTTACCCCCGGACACCCGTATATTGTCACATTATATACGATTAAGTCATTAAGTCGTGTAAAATTGCAAATATGTGTTCGGTAACAGGAATAAATTTTATCCTTGGTTGAATTCAGATTTGTAAAGTCAAGAAGAGAAGAGGTTAACTATTATAATCGCGTTTAAAATAATTTTTGATTAAATTTAATTAATACGTTAATGTTAATTAAATTATTACTGTTAATTAAATTATTTGCAAATGTAGGTAAAATTTCGCAAGGTCAAAGAGGATTTGGTCAAACGAAATCGGAAATAGAAATCAGAAATATCAATGAATAAAAAAAAATTCTAATGAAATATCCAATCTAGACCCCTCCCCACCTCTTGGAGAGGGGTCTAGATTGGAAGAAAAATTGCTCACTTATTTAATGTATGCCCCTTTACCAAGTAAAGGTTAAATCAGAAATATTTATTCATTTTTATAAACCACAATATGTACCTAATGTAAAAGCCGTATGGGCGAATTAAAGAATAATAAATAAATTAGTATATTTAATTAAATGAAGACAATATTTGCGAAACTCAATCGAAAATCTAAGAAGATATTGGCTCCGCTGGGACATTGCATTTAATTCGAGTTGAATCTTGCAATCATATGTAAAGATAGCAGCCAATAATATGTGCGTTAAGAAAATGAAGATAATGTTGGTAGTTCTTAGTCGAAGTATGACACAGTTAAAAGTGACCGAATTTCATACGGGTTCCGTAGCTCAATGCGTAGAGCTCTTGCCATGTAAGCAAAGGGTCCTGGGTTCGTGTCCCAGCGGAGCCAATATCTTTTCTGATGTTTCTGTCTCAGATTTTCGATTGAGTTTCGCTAATATTGTCTTCATTTAATTAAATATTATAATTTGAGATTTTACTCATAAAATTTAAAAAAATTTAATAAATAAATTAGTAATAAAAATATAATAACAATTTTTTACGAAGTGTAAGGTCCAACGCTGTCCAAACCCAAAAATTTTCACTTTTAATCTAATAATTAAGATAAGATAATTAATAATTTTCACTTTTAAAGCAATCTTCCGAACAGGCCCTCCATTGATATGCTTGGTGTAACCCTAAGTGACCAGCTCAGGTATGGGGGCTCCATCGAAGCCAGAGTAAAGTTAGCCTCCCAAAAACTGGGCGTACTGTACAGGGCCCGCAGATACTTTAATAGTACACAACTGCTAACCCTGTACAAATCGCAAGTGGGCCCCACGGTTGAATTTGGCAGCCACCTCTGGTCTGGAGCTCCAAAATACCTGAAAAATACCCTCGACTCTGTGCAGAAACGGGCAGTCCGTTTGATAGATTCTCCCATCTTAACAGACGGATTGCAATCTTTAGAGCACAGGCGTCGGGTGGGAATGCTATCCTTGTTCTACCGGTATTACAATGGAAGATGCTCCGAGGAACTAGCATCATTGATCCCTTCGGCACCGGTGCATAGTCGGGAAACACGCCAAACGCGTGCCCAACATTTGTACACAGTTGACATTTGTCACATGAGAACGGGTCGTTTCTTCGACTCGTTCTTGTGTTCAACAGCTCGGCTGTGGAATGATTTGCCGGCCTCTGTGTTTCCTCCTTCCTACAACATGGGTCTCTTCAAGACCAATGTTCATTCCTTCCTCTCCTCAAAAAGACCCTCCACACAGCATCCCAGATGACATAGGCCCTGAGGGAAATTATTTTCCTCAGGGCCTCCTGTGTGGAGTTAATGTAAAAAAAAAATAAAAATAAAAATAAAAATAATAAGTGGCAGAGTTTGCGTCGCGTTTGGGTCCCACCGGGCGGCGCGGGCGTCGCGATCCTGTGGTGATGTGGTGGTGATAGTAGAAAATTTTCAAATAATGTCAGGTTATTCGTAGCCCGGGAATATTTTTCTTTCTTTTTAAAAAGCTTCGACACAATATCTAGCTTCCGGATTTGACTCAATGTTCATCTAAATAATTAATATTGTATTTCATCTGCAATCTTCATCCTCTACAGTACAGAGGCGATTTTATTCCCAATCAGCGGGCTGACTAATAACTAATAACGCCTAATGAGAATGAGGGCCAGAATCCACCTCACAGAGCAGTCACCCAATGGCCGCCTAATCGATGGCCGATAATGCTGATAATGACTAGGTACCTAATCACGCGACCGGTGAGTACGGAACACTGAACAGTGAGCAGAGAATGTGATTTGTTTTGTCACCTGTGGATAGCAGGAACAGGTAGTAAATAGTAAAATAGCACGATAACGACTATCACTAATGACAGGGCGATTATAGACCTTGTGACTCATTTTTTATTAATTGTTTGGGGTTTAAACGAACGGTTCCGAGCGTTTCGAAAGATTAGTATTATCAGGGATCTAGCGTGGGCGATCGATAAGGATTGATAGGATTACTTTCAGCAACTATTCGTCGTTCCCTAGTATGATTGCAGATCGCTAACGAATAAGTAACGTTCACAATGACTGAGGGCTCTTAATATATTCGACATCAACTGCTGTTTGTACGATAACGATCTGCAGTTGTCTTAGAGGGTGACCGATTTAGAATGAAATCAACTCAGAGGGGTCATTAAGAGTGATGATAAAAAAATATTTTAAAAAATTAGTTAAATAGGTTAAGTTAGGTTAGGGTTACCGGCTATTTTTTAATAGCTTTTAATGACCATTCTGAGGTGGTTCTGATTTGGTTTCATTCTGAATTGGCATGGAACCGTGTTAGAGAAAGATGAGAAGTTACCGAAAGTTATCCTATCTATCTTTATCGATCGTCCATGTTAGGACCCCTGGTAGATTGTCCTACTGCTGAGAGTTGTAACTTGTAACCACTCTTTCTTGTTACCTACGTAGTTTATGTGCCTCCGTTCACGGAGATACTTACAAGATACTCGATCCTCGTGCGCGTATCATACGCGCCGATCGTAAGTACCCTCCGTACGATTTTGCTGGTGCCCGTTCACGGCACTACGCGGTGGATGTCGATTTCCAATCAGTATCACGATACCGACAGTGCTGATCGCGCGCGACGCTCGCATCATTTGTGTCCGATACTTATTCGTTTGACATTTGACAGAAATGGCGTCGGAACATGAAAGTAATGTTAGATTTGTTCTGGAAGTGGAAAAAATGCATGTTTACATAACTATACTTTACCAGAATACGTAAGAAACGATTTAGTGGAGAAGGCATGGATTGATTTTGGAAAAAAAGTCATTTGACATCGCATGACAGCGTGTTCACTCCACGGCTGCACGTGAAAAATGATCAAGTTCAGTACATTTCGGATAGCGCCGTGTACGGAGACTAGCATTAAAAAGTGGTATATCAGCAGGGTACTTGTGGTTTCGTCACAATTACGTAGATTGTAAGTATCTCCATGAACGGAGGGCCTATGAGAGATAGGTAGGTTACAAAGTAGCAAAGTGGTTCGCTACGTTTGGTGTCTTAGAAGGGGTGCCCGCGGGCCCAAGATCATGGGGTGAGGTTTGTGTAAGTCTTGGCGACGGATGAGATGAGAGATGGCTTTACCCTTCCACTGCGCGGCGAGCGAGGTCGGAAGAGACTGTTTGAGGAAGACATTTTGAGCTCTCCAGCCGGACTCTCTCAACCCATCACCTTGCACTTCAGTGAGAGGAATGGTTTCAAACTTCCGTCACTCCTGGACACACTGACCTCCCCCCAAAAAAACGCCATTGAGAGTGGCCACGGGGAAACGGTCTGATAAGTTAAATAAGTACCTACCTAATAATTAGTGATAGAACTGAAAGGTAATAATTTTCTCGATGAGTTATTTGTATATCAATTTTTAATCTTCATATTTCCAATTTATCATTTATAAAATACCAGCAATGCAGCATTGTTTCAGGTTTCTTAATAATATCAGTGCCAAGACTAGTTCACATATGGAAGCACTCGTGTAGGTTGGAGATCTCAGTGTAATCAAAACTAATTTACTTTACTACGTGAAATATAAACATAAATACGTTGGAATGTCGTATGACTTTATACCACAAAGAGAGAATTGATTTTATGCACTGTAAACGTGTACCAAATGACCGGACTCAGTACCTACCTACACAAATGCAGTAAATGCAAATGATTTTCTAACAAATTGACGTGGAAAATTATAAATAAATTTTTGACGTATCTACTTTTTAAAGTTTTTCAATTTTTTGTATTTTTGTTTATATATTTTTGTCAGTTTTCATTAGAGGTGTTATTCAATGTTCTGTCAATTAAAATGATAACGGGAGTGAAAGGCAAGAGTAATTTCAATTATAACTTACAGATTTCATATGCAATATGTTTAGATCCAAATGAATAATGATTAAATAATAATAATAATATTTATTTCACATAAAATTATACAATGAAACATATATGGAAACTTTGAATAGCCAACTAGGAATGGATCCTGTTTTAGGCCAGTCAAATTGACAAATTTAGTTCATATCACAATTTCATATTACATTGATTAATTATATAAACATATTATTTATTGAATGAAACAAGTGTTACCATTGAATTCCTCGTAGAAGCTTTAGTTAATAACTACAATTTTGAACTCTTAAAAAACAGAATAAGCGAAGAGAAAAAACAATGTCTTAAAGTACAAATTTAGTATCGAATGCTTGTTTAACAATAGATAAATGTTTGGTCATTTAAATCGCTTGCAAAAATTGAGAATCAAGACATTCTTCAACCGTGATGACAAAATCCATATTATAATTAACGTGGATGTTTAAACGTGATTACAAAAAATAATTATAATTATAATTAACGTGAGTGACGTATCCCTCAACTTTACGAGCGGGTAAAGAAACTCAAAAATAATGTGACTCGAAAAGGATGCAGCAAATGAATAAAAACAATTTGTATATAAATATTTCATAAGTTAGTTAGTGTATAAATAGTGACATGACAGAGTGGTTGATAACAAATTGTATTTATTTCCCTTTCCTTGCTTTATTTTTTCATCCTACTAAGATATTTTCCCTTAGAGCACTTAATATAAAATAAAACCGGTAAAGTAAATAAAATCCAGATGGTAATGTTAAAAAGAAAGATCACCGCAGGACTTGAATGTAGAACAATGGAAAGGGTATTGATAAAATAATAGACAATTATGTTCTGAAGTTATAAGTACGTGTTTTTGTAATATTACGTATTGTACGTAATTTTGTATAAATTATATTTGTAAATGGTTGATAATATCTATGATATGTTCCAATTTGGGAGTCATGGATGGGTACCGCCGGCCGGGAACCTTTTATTGGATAACCAACACCTCTGCAATAGATCACCCCAAATGGTTCGATATATTTGGTGACTTAGCAGGAATGCTCGGGTTGATGGGGTGAGGTTTGTCTTGGTCTGTGCTGCGGATAACCTGAACACACTGAACCTAAGATTCCCACCCATCCCTCATACATTTCCTACTCAGAACTTCCCCTCCTTCTTTATATTAACTCCACACAGGAGATCTGAGATGCTGTGTGGAGGGTCTTTTGAGGAGAGGAAGGAATGAACATTGGTCTTGAAGAGACCCATGTTGTTGAAAGAAGGAAACTCAGAGGCCAGCAAATCGTTCCACAGCCGAACTGTTGAACACAAGAACAAGTCGAAGAAGCTACCCGTTCTCATGTGACAAATGTCAACCGTACATTATTAATGTTGGGCGCGCGTTTGGCGTATTTCCCGACTATGCACCGGTGCCGAAGGGATCAATGACACTAGTTCCTCGAAGCATCTTCTATTGAAATACCGGTAGAACAAGGATGGCATTCCCACCCGACGTCTGTGCTCTAAAGATTGCTATCCGTTTGGTATTTTTTTTTTGTTTTTTAAGTTTTTTTCCTTCATTTCCAAGAAAATACTCCCCACGCAGCAACCCCACAGATGGCATCGGCCCTGAGGGAAATTATTTTCCTCAGAGATTAAGATATTTTCCTCAGAGATTATTTTCCTAGATGCCTGTGTGAAGTATTTTTTTGAAATTCGTACGAAAAAAAGAATAGATTTTTTTTTAATTTGTGCGTACAGTGGGCGTCATTTCTGTACACTATAAATAACCGAGGTCGTTGGGAAGTTGAACTGCGAGATACTGTGAGATCAATATATACCTACCTTGTGCTAAGTTATTAATTTCGATCTGTGCAAGTTTATTTTTGATTCATTTTGGGACCTTAACCCAAATCGTGCGTTATTTAACGGATTTCAAGACGCGTGTTTACCACAGTACGCCAATTACGTGTATTACACATACAGGAGTTTTAATTTATTTATTTTTACGTGGTAAAGTGAAGGTACAAACTCGGTGGTGAAATGAGGTACCTTCATATTATGTTGTTTTTTTTTTTAAGAAAGCGGTTACTATTTTAACTAAATAAAAAATAACTTTGTTAGTAACCACGATTTTATATTTATTTATCTATGATTGATCAATTTAATTTTACACTCTGAAGATGCTTGTGTTAAGCGAAACCGGTCAGAATTAAAAAATTAAATAAATGTTCATATGAAATCGTGGTTATACACAAAGTTGCATAATTATGTTCGTGCATAGGTGCCAGGCCAGGGTAGACCCAAATCAAAGACCCAACCATGTCTGATTACGACTAAAAGGGATCAAAACGACAAACTAATCTCCTTCAACGGAAGCAATCTTACCAACGTGCTATTATTTAACTTATATTGTTAACCAGCTATGGCACAAGGGCTCCATCGAGGCCAGAGTCAAGTTAGCCTCTCAGAAGATGGGCGTACTGCACAGGGCCCACAGACACTGCATATAGTACACAACTGCTAACCCTGTAAAAATATTTTTGACTCTGTTCAGAAACGGGCGGTCCGTTTGATAGATTCCCCTATCTTAACAAGCGGATTGCAATCATCAGAGCACAGGCGTCAGATAGGTATGCTTTATTTGTTATACTTGATACTACTGATTCCTTCGGCACCGGTGCGTAGTCGGGAAATACACGGTTGACATTTGTCACGTGAGAACGAGTCGCTTCTACGTCTCGTTCTGGACCGATTTGCCGGCCTCTGTGTTTCCTCCCTCTTACAACATGGGTTTTCTTCAAGTTACACGTTTACTCCTTCCTCTCCTTAAAAAGACTTTCCACACAACATCTTTAAAGATGACATAGGCCCTGAGGGAAATAATTTTCCTCGGGGCTTCCTATGTGGAGTTCTTACAAACAGAGATCTTCACAGGCTTCTTGCAAAAATAATACCTATTAGTTCTTATCTAGTCAAAATATACTGACGATTACTTTGACCACAGGGTCCTTTCCAACTTATGAAAAAAAATATTGCACCCGATTTATATACTCATATTGTAGTCATTATTTGTTATAGTGTTTAATTTGTGGAACTCCAAATAAACTTAAATGTCGATCGTCCAGTCATCTCTAAATACTAAGTTTCGAGATAATGAGAAAACGCGAAAGCTCACCATAAATCAAATATTATTTACAGGTGTCTGTATTTTACGCATTTTTTAAAAATAACACATCAGTATGACTTTGAAATAACATCAACATTTTTTTTAATTCACTGAAAGTTTTTTTGGTTGCTATTATGAGTATTTTGAGTATTGTACCAGAGAGAGGGTACACTCTTACAAATCAACTAAAATTTTGATTTTTCGGAGATATGTGACTAATCATTTGGACGATCGATGTAGTCATCGTCGGTAAAACGCGCATGGCTCAAGAACTAAAAGAATTGCTCGCGGATTTATAATTGCAAATGTTAAATACCGTCCAAGGTCTTTATAATCATTGATGTTTGTAACAAGTTGGTATATACCCACCTACTCACATTTCTATTAGATATGGTATGTATGTAATCGTACATACTTATTGCGGAAATGCGATGTCATGGAATTCAAATCAAAATAATCTATTTTATCAGTTTTTTTTTAAAAGACTAACGTTTCCTGTTTTTTTTTAAATTTATTTGGATATGGATACCTCACAAGAGTCCCAGCTGCTCCCGTCTGGAGCCAGTTAGATTACAGCATCCACATTGGGGGTATGTTGTGAGGCTGAAGGTAAAGGGGTGGGGAAGGAGATGGGGAAGGAAGGTGGGGAAGTACCTGGCTATTCAGATCTGGTAACCAAACATAGCTAAAGCCATTTCAAGTTACGTTTCAATTCTGAATGGTAGTCTTACACCAGATACCGGGAGTATCTTCCACTCTGGAACGTGCCGTAAATATACCATATAGGTACCTATTATTTTTAATGAATTAATTGTGAAACAACACAAATTTATCATAATCTTTAAAAAAATATTTTCTCCTTCGGATTCCGTATCACAAGCCCTACCCCTCGACCACGGAGGCCAATTACGAATAACCTGATAATAGATATGTTTTAAGATTTTCACGGCCAAAAGCATTTTCGTTATTTGTTTTTGGGGTGTTATGCCGTGTTGCGCTACCTCCTTCTTTAGCCAACGTTTCGGACATCGTTGGATAGGGCAGATCCGGCACTGATGATGGACACTGCAACGATGTCCGAAACGTTGGTTAAAGAAGGAGGTAGCGCAACACGGCATAACACCCCAAAAACAAATAAGGAAAAACCTGATAATATTTTAAAATCTCCTACTACCACCACATTGTGGAAAATGTTGCTTGTGTCGTGATGGGGGATTTAAGCAGCTTGGAAATTGAACACACGATGCCTGGGCGGGACTCAAACCGACTTACCGTCATTTTGTTTTTTTTTTAAACTTTTAAACCTATATAGTTTTTTCTACTAAAATTAATGTGGAGGTTGGAACCTGTATTAAATTATATGACATCATCACATAATAAAGGTTGCTTTCATGAATACATATATAAGAGACATATTGTTTGATTTATTTATATGCTAAAAGACTAGACTGGATATTGATGAAGATAAACCAGGATATTGCAGTCATTTTTAGATCGTCATATGAATTGCAAATGAATTCAATAATGTGATGTCTGGAATACAAATACCGGACAAATCGATGACACGTGGAATCAATTTATTTATGGATTTTGAAAAATATTCGTAAGTACAATATATTAAAACAAAACAAAAATACGATAAAATTGGTAATGATTGCCCACTTAAGAAAATTTTGACTTTGAGTGAGTGTAAAGTTATCTACGGGCCTATCCACCATATTACCAAATAATAAATTAATTACTTATCAAATCCTTCCATTGATTAAATTTCATTTTTTTATGATCAAAACAATATAGCAAATTGTAGGTAGGTACAGTGATTGCCCACTTATTCATAGTGATTCCCACAATAATGACAGTGATTGCCCACTAACGCTATTTAATAAAAATCATTAATAAAACAGCCTGTAGGTGGAACACACTTGTTTTTTTTGTTTTATTATAAAAAATAATAGGTAAAAAAAATAAAGTAACATCTGTGAATCGCTGTTTTGGACATGTTTCAGTGTTATTAAAAATATCTGCAACTTATTCAGATTGGTTACATATTGGAATTGGTATTGACATTATTATTGCAGTGAAAGGTATTTTTAGTTCGCGTGACTTCATTAGGCACAGGAAATGAAATCATTTACAGTAATGCATGGCTGTCAACAAGGGAATTAATGATTTGAAGAAGAAAGGTGACTTCAGGCGCACCAATCTTCTGTCGGACAGCTTTATTAATTTTGAGTCGTAGAATTCCTAGAATAACCTACCTCAAATCTCCGCCGAACACGTTTATAAAAAGAATATATGGATTGTTTGTATGACTCAAAAAGAAGTCAGCAGAACGTAGGTTCGGCGCATTATTGGTATAATCATTTGGTTGCGTGACCCCTGATTGGAGTGAGTAGTAGGAACAATGGCCGCTCTGTCTGGTATTTGGCTGCCATTTGACACTAACCGAACGCGAATCATTGTAGATTGTATTTTTCGGATGAACTGTGGTGACTCATTCCGTTAAATTCCAAATTAAATATTATAATCATCGCGCTCGTATAAACTTGGCAATGCTGACGTGAAATTTTATTTAAATTTTAACGTTGTTTCTAATTCTAATATTGTTCTTATTTTGGGTTCCACGCCAACTCACCTCTTTGAAAAGTTATGAAAAAAACTGAAATTTAACAAAAAAGAAAATCATCTCTTTTAATGACTTGAGATCATTTGAGTTGTCCGGTCACCTTTATTGTGTGCTCATCTTTGATTTACGAATAAGAATGGTTGCAGTATAAAAACTGGGATAAGGGTAGAAAAGTTGGGAAGTTGGATTAAACGCCATTTCGCACGATAAGATTAACGGAATAAAGAAAAAACAGGAAAAATTAACAGGAAACCGGGCGGCGTTTTGTCCCTCCACAACGCTTTCCCCGATTTCCTCTCTGGATTTTAATACTATTGCAAATATTTTGTTCATATAATATAAATATCGACCACTAGCGTCTCGGTATACATACAATATACATACATACATAACCGAAAAGGCTAACTTACTAGGTAAAATGTTTGCGGATAACTCAACCCTCGATGACCAAGGTGCTGTCCCGACGTCGGTTCCTCACTGCGGTTTTCGTATGAAAAAGCTGAGGATCCGGCATCGGGAAGAACTCCATGTTTTACGAGGGCTTGATGTTAATAAAGCTAGTGGGCCTGACGGAATACCTGCCCTGGTACTGCAAAGGTGCGCTGCAGAAATAGCTCCAATTTTGACGAAGCTTTTTAAACTGTCCCTGAAGACTGGCTCTGTGCCCTCTGGTTGGAAAAAAGCGGTTATCCATCCTATTCCAAAGAAGGGTGACCGCTCCAACCCGGCCAACTACCGCCCCATAGCGATCACATCAGTTCTGTCTAAGGTGATGGAACGTGTGATCAACGACAAACTGCTCACATACCTCGAGAAGAACAAAATTATTAACGACCGTCAATACGGATTCCGGCGGAACCGCTCGTGCGGTGATCTTCTCGCGTATGTGACGCATGTTTGGGGGCGATGCCTGGAACGTTTCGGTGAGACCCAAACGGTTGCACTGGACATATCCAAGGCCTTTGACCGGGTTTGGCACCGAGGACTTGTCAACAAACTGCATTCTTACGGACTTCCCGCATCCTTGTGTACGTGGATTGCCGACTTCTTGAGGGAGAGGTCGATTCAGACGGTAGTCGATGGTTTCACCTCTTCCTCTCACTCGATAAATGCTGGCGTCCCGCAGGGATCGGTTCTGTCTCCAACTCTGTTTTTGTTGCACATCAACGACCTTTTGTCATGTGCACCAATTCACTGCTACGCGGATGACAGTACAGTTCATGATAGCTTTTTGTTTGACAAGCCCCCAAAGGGCTCACAAACTCCAACAGCTCGTAAGGCTTTGAAGCAAAGAATGGACGGTTACCTCGAGAGTGTTTTCTCTTGGGGTAAAAATAATCTCGTTGAATTTAATGTTTCAAAGACCCAATCTTGTCTGATTACGTCTAAAAGGGATCGCAATGAAAATCTAGTCTCTTTCAACGGAAGCAATCTTCCGAACAGGCCCTCCATTGATTTGCTTGGTGTAACCCTAAGTGACCAGCTCAGGTATGGGGGCTCCATCGAAGCCAGAGTAAAGTTAGCCTCCCAAAAACTGGGCGTACTGTACAGGGCCCGCAGATACTTTAAAAGTACACAACTGCTAACCCTGTACAAATCGCAAGTGCGCCCCACGGTTGAATTTGGCAGCCACCTCTGGTCTGGAGCTCCAAAATACCTGAAAAATACCCTCGACTCTGTGCAGAAACGGGCGGTCCGTTTGATAGATTCTCCCATCTTAACAGACGGATTGCAATCTTTAGAGCACAGGCGTCGGGTGGGAATGCTATCCTTGTTCTACCGGTATTACAATGGAAGATGCTCCGAGGAACTAGCATCATTGATCCCTTCGGCACCGGTGCATAGTCGGGAAACACGCCAAACGCGTGCCCAACATTTGTACACAGTTGACATTTGTCACATGAGAACGGGTCGTTTCTTCGACTCGTTCTTATGTTCAACAGCTCGGCTGTGGAATGATTTGCCGGCCTCTGTGTTTCCTCCTTCCTACAACATGGGTCTCTTCAAGACCAATGTTCATTCCTTCCTCTCCTCAAAAAGACCCTCCACACAGCATCCCAGATGACATAGGCCCTGAGGGAAATTATTTTCCTCAGGGCCTCCTGTGTGGAGTTAATGTAAAAAAAAAAAAATAAAAAATATTTTCTTTAATATAGTTGTTAAAAAAAACTTTCAAATCGGTCCAGTTTTGGAGGAGAAAAATGTGGAATACCAAACCTCGTCTTTGACGGTGTTATTTAGATATTATCAGTCTGAGATGCAGTTGTCCCTTTCGCCGAGTATTCGGGGGGAAGGGTGACAGCGACAGTGACAGCAACAGTTTAGTAATATATCTACCTGTTATTCAAATTTCTTGGCGACCGTGTTTCGTCTGATACACCTACTAAGAACATACTCGTATGTCTCGAATCACGCCGATTGTTTACTATACTCGCTATAGTTTGCAGGTAAATAAATTTTCAATGCAAGTAATACAAAAAATGTTTCTAATAATATAAGATATGTAGTAGAGTGTAAAATAATAGATAACTGAATGTAAACGGTTAAGAAGTAATGATTTGTAAACACCTCACTAGTAGAATCCATTGCATCAAAATGTACCGTTCATGTTCCTTAAATAAATAATTAAATAAAAATAAAGATGTATTGTTAGTTATATTATAATTTATTATTTTTACGCTGCTTTGCAAAATGAAAGTAAATGCGCCTAAAAGCGTAACTCAAAGTACCTATCGCCCGGTGATAAGACATCCTTTTTTATAGTTTTACTTACGTTAAATGACTAGATTTGAATTGCAAGGTTATTCCCAATTCCACGTGTTTGTGCTTCTCCTTCCACTGCCTAATTTATTTCCACATCACAACACTCCAAAACTGGCTTCTGGCAATACCTATTCTCATGTAAAAGAAAGCAGCTTTTTTTTAAATACAGAATTCTGCAGAAAAGCGACCACGGAGAAGAAAACGTGAGATTACGTGAAAGTACAAGAGATACCTTCCGTTTTTGTTGAGGGAGGATAAGCAAAAGGAAGGAAGAGAAAATTATAAGACATCATTCAGCCCTTTCTCGAAAATCTAAAGAATTGATTTAGGAGACAACACAGAACTTGACATTAATCGAATTATTATGTGTTACCTACACTATTAATGAACGTACTATTTATAAATACGTGTAAGATCGGTATGTTCATTAGATCAAAAGAATTTTAAAAATACGTATTGTACACGGTGTCCGGAAACTCGTAGTAGAGGAGTTAAACTGGTGAATCTACGTCTGAGCCGATTTTATTGAGTTGAGTTTTCGGTTTCGAGAGGGAAGATCTAATTTTAGTTTCAAGGGGAAAATGGAATTTTTTTAGATCAAATTTTTATGTAATGCAAAGCGCACATCTGGCTACAAAAGTTTTTTACCATTTTATTTGCCGATAAAATGGTAAAGTATTAAAAAGTAATATCGGAATGCTTAGATAGAAAAAAATCGGAGTATGTAATTCACACGCAGTAGAAGTGAAACCTTCAGAAAACTAGACAAGAGTGGGGAGGCTACGAAGCACCGCACAAAGAGGAGACCGATTATAGTTTTTTTATGTGAATACCTCAGAAGAATCTCATCTGCTCCCGTCTGGAGCCAGTGAGAAAATGGCATCCCCAATCGAGGTATGTTGTGAGGCTGATGGCAGTGGGGAGGGGAAGGATATGGGAAAGAGGAAGGTGGGAGAGTACCTGGCTATTCAGATCTGGTCACCAAATACGGCAAAAGCCATTTCAAGCAACGTTTCAATTCTGAATGGTGGTCTTACACCAAGCCGATACTGGGAGTATCTTCCATCCTCGAACGGGCCGCAAATAAACTACATATAATTTTTAATAAATTAATTTCGAAATTACACAAATTTATCAAATAAAATTTATTTGCCCACGCCGGAATTCGATCCCGCGACCTTCGGATTGCGAGCAAGAGCCGTGTATAGGCGGATGTTAGATGTGGTTGGCACAAGCGATCCTATTCACATTATTTAAGATTAACTTCGCTAAGTTGATGAAAAACTGGGCCAAAGGAGCTTATGCAATGACGACTGACGACATGCCAGTATTAGGGGTGATTTTCATTAGTAACTTTATTTAGTTATCTGGGCAACATAATGAAGCCCCGCGTTACTCGTTTTCCTTTGTCAAAATGTCGTTATCACGTTGTTCACAGTTCCTGCTACTTAATCCCGGACGTTCAACGTGTTCCGGTTTAGGAGACTTACGCACGCACAATCGCACAGAACCAGGGATGAACTTAAATAATGCTAAAAATGAAACACTTATTTTAGGTAAAAGTGTTTTATTTTTGAGTTTTAGTCAATTTATTTACCGACCGGTTGCGCTTTACTCAAGCATAGTCATGGTACAAATTAATACTAAAAAATACAGAGTGTGTGCTTATATATGCATAAATACAGAGGGAGACAACAAGGAAATAATTATCAAGAAATAAAAAATGCAATTACATAGGTCGAAAACCACACTATTGACGATTAATTAAATAATATTATCTCCGTCTATTTCAAAAGTTTTGGTCCATCTTTTAACAATGGCATGTATCCCAGAGTGGTAGAAAGCACGGCCCTGCTTCCTAAGGCCATCCGCCATAGCTTTTGTTGGGCGAAAGACGTGCTTTAAGCGTTTTAAGGGTTGTGACGTATTGAACAGAATTTATTGTAGGTACATCTTTGCTCCAAAAAATTGGGCATAATCACACCCTCTGCATCCCTGAACACTGTCGCCATAACTTTCAGTACAGTACAATTTTGAATTTTTTCGTCCTCGGTGAGTTTGTGTGATGTCATTCGTTTGACTGCCTCTTTGATTCAGGTTCCGTGAAACCCATGTTTCACATTTTTCAGTCTTTCATGACCGCCAATAGGCCTTTCACATTCTGTATTCAAGAATTCAATCACAGAACGCTGACTAATACGAACATTGATATCAGCCATTTTGCAAGCGACTGCAGTGCTACCACCTGTTGACGCAGAAAGTTACTATTGCAGTAGATTGTAGATAAAGGTTTGAGGAATACCGCCAAATTCAATTTTTTTCATTTAACTAACTTTATTTGATTAGAAAAAAATTGGAGGCATTATTTTTTGACTGACCCTAGTACAAAGGAAATGGGAAAAACTGACATACATAAAAATTGACCCAAAAAAATCCAACACAATCCTATGCAAAAAAATGGGAAAAGTTTAATCGTGAAATGTTGCAGTTTTTTAAAGTTTCACGAGGACAATGTAGAATTGCTGTTTCAAAAATATTATAATTTAAAAAAACAAACTTTGTTGTAGTACGACATTGGTCGCCAAAAATCTGAAAATCCTTTCACAAAATCGGAAGTTTATTTTAGAATTTTAGGATAATCCAATTTTCAAGCGAAATCGCAGAAAACTATAAATCGAAAACTGACATTGACCTATTTACAAAAAAAACACTGAAATATTCACACAATCATATGATTTTCATTTCATTTTATCATTAAGTGAAAACTACCACCAAATGCTCAATTTTGTCCCGGTCTATTTGACATAAAATAAGTTATGGTGATAAAAGCTAACGTAATAGTATAAGTTAGAATAAACTTCCCCTAAGGAGGCGAACATCTGCCGGCAACCCTGCCTGTACACGTGTACACGTGCGCCGCCGCGTGCAATTTCTTCACTAGGGCAGTCATTGACCTCAAATCTTGCAAGGGAGAAGGGAGGGAGAAAGGGCGGACAAAGAAAATTGCCAAAATAAATCCATCAGGTTCTTCCTCCGTTTTCGCAGCTACTATTTTTTTAGTTCTTGTTTGCGATTTATTCTCATGTGTGGCGACCATAGAATTTCGTAGACTTGTATGGAAAACATTAAAAAAAAAAAAAATTCTGTATTAATTACCCTATTTCTTCTGAAATCAACTGAAGAACATTATTAGTTAGTAGGTACCTACCTAGTAATTTATTTTTTACAATCGTGGTAGGTAACCGAAATAATTAAAATAATATTTAAGGCCTTATTAATAAACGTGTTTTAATTTTTATACTACTGATTAACATCTATCAATCAAGGGTAAATGGTAAATCAGTTGTATAAAATTTAAAACATGTTTATTAGTAAGGGGTTATAGAAACTAAACTAAATAATATCAACCCGAAAATATGCTTCTCTGAAAATTATTTTGTCATTAAATTCTGAAAACAGTTTTTGTTTAAAAAATTGAAAGTCAAGAAATTTCAGTTCCAAGTTATTTCCACTACTTGGTATGATGCTTTTAAATATTTAAATAAACGTCAAACTTGTAGAAAAACCCCAAATTGTTTGTTTCAGTTTTTACATAAATTAAAGGGCTACTTGCATGGATTTCATAACGACTTGGTAAAAATCACAGTTTTTTTTATTTTTAAATAAATAAATCCATTATTTGGGCCCGTGACGTCACTACGTGAAAATGTCCCGCCTCTGAAAATGATGCTATTAATTTTGAAAAATTCCACACTGATTTATTTTTTTTATATGGCAACACTTTGATTTCAGGCGAATTTTTGAATTTGACATTTAACGTTCACTAGATTTATTGTTGGTTCTCTGCGAACTTATCATTTGGTTTGACTTTTTGACACATGTTATGAAGAGAACCTCGTACATTTTACGCTGTTCGTACGTGTTTTAGAGGTATAATGGTAGTGGTGCTGATTTAAAAAAAAATCAAATTTTATAATATTCTTATTATTATTAATGATACATGATTAATAAAATGGATCAAGGAAAAAAATATTTATGAGATGTAATATTTTTGGTACGCCTCGTTTTTCTCCTGTGCCCTTTCTTGTGGAAAACATTATTTTGTTTAAAGTGATTTTCGACTATGTAATTATCGTTTTTAAAATTATGTCCTATAAAATTATGCCCCGTCTTTCCGGTTAAAAAATATGGTCCGATTTTTCGAAATGAAATTTTCAAAAAATCGCCAGTGTTTCAAAAATACGATTAAAAAAAATACGGAATGTCTTAGAAAATTTGCCTAAATCGAAAAAAAAATTTAAATGTGATGCAAGTGGCCTATTGTTCAATACGAATTAAAAAACGAGAATGAAAGTTAAAACTCAATATTCGGGTGAAACCGGGTTGTGTTGTAATAATCACTAGATACGCCATTTGAATCACATGAAAAATTATTGTAACGATTTATTTAAAACTGTCTGAAAATTATAAATCACTTTAAAATAATAAATATATTATGTGAGATCTTAATTTTGCTGACATTTTTTAGAAATTCATTTTTTAACCTCGTGACATTTTTGTTTGTTTTGGAGGTAGGTAGTAAAAGCGTATTTTCAGATATAAGTTTTTTGGCAATGCGTGAGAGCTAATTATGTTAACCGAAAAAATTCGGTTTGGACTTTATCATAATTCATTATATGTATTTAATTGGACAGTTTAGACTCTGTTGATTGATGTTGACCTTTTTAATATAATCATATCGTAACCTTGAGTGCAATTTGGCGATAATAAATTGGGTCGAATAACAGTATCAGTAATTTAAATATAATAATGCGGAAATTGAATTAATGGCCTTTCCGTCTTTCTGTACAAAGGTTAGATGGCGTATTATGATAACCTGAAACTGGATCTTTCCGTGGATGGGAGTTATTTCTGTTGTTAATCCCTTAAAAGAGATGATATTCTTATATGGTCATCAACTTATAACTTGGTAGGCGGGTATGGGTACCGCCGCCCTTGGAACCATTTATTGGATGATCAACACCTCTGCCACAGGTCACCCCAAGTGGTTCGCTACGTTTGGTGACTTAGCAGGGGTGCCCGGGTTCTTGGGGTTATGTTTGTCCAGGTCTACGCATATTTATACCGCTTATCAAACCTTAGCGAATCAGACACGTCCGAGCTCTTCAAACATTTGCGGCAGAGTTTGTGGTCCTGGGGGACTTCAATGTTCATAACGAACCTTGGTTGAAGTTCTCAGGATCAATAGACTCGGCTGGACGACAAGCGGAATCCTTTGCCCTTTGCCACGGATTGGAGCTAATGTTTCAGGAGCCTACAAGGGTTCCTGATGTCCAGACTCACCGTTCCAATCTGTTAGACCTATTTTTAACCACTGTGCCACACGGTTACAGGATTGAAGTCACAGCGCCTTTATGATCGTCCGACCACGACCTGGTGACGACATCAATCCCTGAAAACTTCAGACCGCCAAACGAGAGGCTGAAGAGAAAAGTGTGGCACTATCAGTCAGCAGTTTGGTTCGGTCTACGGGCACATTTTAATGCTTTTCCGTGGTCAGCTGCCTGTTTTCGGACTTCGGATCCCTCAAGATGTGCCCAAGAAATTGGTGAAGTCATCACATCCGCGATGGATAACACTGTTAAGGAAACTGGTGTAGGCTCAAAGCCGTGGTTCAGTCGACAATGCGCTGAAGCAGTGCGACGAAAAAACGTGGCTTACCGAGCCCACAACACATCTAGAACATCCGAAGACAGAACAGCTTCCAACAAAATGGCAAAGGAAACCAAGAGAATCATAAATAGGTCAAAATTCGAGCACGACTCAATAGGTCGCAATTTCTGCAAATCCAGTCTGCCACCTCTCACAGACCTAACGGCTCACTAGCAAACACCGCCACCGAAAAGGCTAACTTATTAGGTAAAATGTTAGCGGATAACTCAACCCTCGATGACCAAGGTGCTGTCCCGACGTCGGTTTCTCACTGCGGTTTTCGTAAGAAAAAGCTGAGGATCCGGCATCGGGAAGTACTCCATGTTTTACGATAGCTTGACGTTAATAAAGCTAGTGGGCCTGACGGAATACCTGCCCTGGTACTGCAGAGGTGCGCTGAATAAATAGCTCCAATTTTGACGAAGCTTATTAAAATGTCCCTGAAAACTGGCTCTGTGCCATCTGGTTGGAAAAAAGCGGTTATCCATCCTATTCCAAAGAAGGGTGACCGCTCCAACCCGGCCAACTACCGCCCCATAGCGATTGCATCAGTTCTGTCTAAGGTGATGGAACGTGTGATCAACGACAAACTGCTAACATACCTCGAGAAGAACAAAATTATTAACGACCGTTAATACGGATTTCGGCGGAACCGCTCGGGCGGTGATCTTCTCGTGTATGTGACGCATGTTTGGGGGCAGTGCCTGGAACGTTTCGGTGAGACCCAAACGGTTTTTTTTTTTTTTTTTTTTTTTTTTTTTTTTTTTTTTTTTTTTTTTTTTTTAACTTTATTTATTCCCATTTCTTTGTACATATAATGTATAATAGCAAATATTATATGTATAATAACACAATATATAATAACAATTATGAAGAAGAAATGAAAACCCACTAAGGCACTGCCTGAGTGTGGGTAATATTAAAACAAAATACTACATTTCTAAGTACCCAAAGTATAAATTAGACTTAAAAAAACACATTAAATATAAAGATAGTATAAAAAATAAGTATTACATAGGTAGAATAAGTGAAAAGGGTTTTTTTCAGCTATTATAAAAATAAAATAAAAATATGGAGAAAAACATACAATTTTTTTTTTTTTTTTTTTTAGTAATTATAAAATAAAAATAATAAAATAAACAGAAAACTTATTGTACTACAGTTAAGAAGTTACAGCAAATGAGTTGTAGAAGGATGGATAAATTTATAGAAAAAGCGTTTCAATATCTACATTATTCAACCATAATTTTACCTCTTTTACATATTTTATCATTTTATTTATCATTTGAGTTTGTAGTGGTAGAAGGTTAAATGTACGAGGACCAATGAAACTGCTATGTGTCTGCAATAATTTAGTATTGGTTTGTGGAGTATAAAATATATTATTTATTCTTTTGCTCGTTCTGTTTTCATTTATTTCGAAATTATTTTTGTTTTTAAACACATATTTCAAAGTTTGTAATATAAATAATTGACGTATATTAAATATTTTACTTTCTTTGTATAATAAGTTGGTCGAGAATGTTTTATTTTTGTTATATATGACTTTAATTATGCGTTTTTGAATTATTTGTAGAGGCTTCATAAATGTATCAAGTGCACCACCCCATCCTATAATGCCATAAGTGATTGATGATTGCACCAGGGAAAAGTAGATCATTTTCAATTTTTCAATGTTTAGTACTTCCTTAAGTCTATAAAATATGTAGGTCAGATATCTTAATTTAGAAGTGATTTGATTAATATGTGATTTCCAATTAAGATTTATATCTATTGATACTCCTAAATATTTTATATTTTCGACATCAGTGAGTTCGTTGCACATGAAGCACATTTCTTGATTGCAACTACTATTATGGATTCTAATTTTAAGGTTGTCTTTAGGTTTATTTTTAATGGTTTTATAAAAAGGTAAGTAAAATGTTTTGCTATAGTTTAAAACGAGTTTGTTGTATTTTAGCCACGTTGAAACCAATGAAATACAATCAGTTGCTTTCGAAAAAGTTTCTTTCCAATGATTACCATCCACTATTATTGCCGTGTCGTCTGCGTAAGAAACAATTTTACCAGGGATTACAAAATTACATAAATCATTAATATACATTAAGAATAAAATCGGGCCAAGCACAGTTCCCTGTGGAACCCCATTTTTTATCTTTGACTCTGAACTGTAATTATTCCCAATTTTTGTTTTTTGTGTTCTGTCTGTAAGATAGTTAGAGAGTAGTTTTAGTGTGTCTTTTTTGAAACCTAGTTGATTTATTTTTGTAATGAGTAAATTATGATTTACGGTGTCGAAAGCTTTTCTTAAATCTAGGAATATGGCAAGACATTTCTTTTTTTTATCGATAGATGAGTATATCTTTTTTGTCAGTTCATATATCGCATCCTCGGTGCTTAGGTCTTTACGAAAGCCGTATTGGTTTTTCGATAGAATTTTATATTTTTCTAAGTGTTCAATGACTCTAAACTTGATGCATTTTTCGAATATTTTTGAGAGGTTTGAAACAAGAGATATTGGTCTATAATTGTCTAATTTATTCGTATCTCCAGATTTATGAATAGGTATTATAGTGGAGATTTTAAATTGCTCTGGAAAATGACCATTTTTGAGGCATAAATTAAAAATATGTTGCAATGGTTGGACATGTTGTTTTATTTTTTTTAACATATCACAAGATAATCCATCATTTCCCTTAGAGTTGGATGGTTTTAGGTTATCAATATATTTTTCAATTTCATTAAAAGTAACAGGAGAAAAATATTCAATGGCGTTAATTGAATCATTATTTGAATCTAATTGAGGAGATGTCTCCATATAAGCATCATTAACATTAATGCCGGATGATTCAAGTACTATGTCTACTACATTTGTAAAATAGTTATTAAAGCTTTCTGCAATGGTCGATTTGTTAGTTATTATTTCATTATTTATTATAACCTCATTTACAATATTTGAAGACATACTTTTTTTGTTGGCAATTTCATTTATAATATTCCAAGTTTTTTTAGTATTATTTTTAGCATTTTCAATTTGTATACTATAGTATTTCTTTTTGCAGTTTCGTATCAGCCTATTGAGTAAGTTACGATACATTAGATATTTTGTTTTCAGATAAGGCATTGTTCTGAGATTATTCTTTTGGCAATCTATTTGATATTTAAACATTTCTCTATATAATTTATCTCTTTGTTTAATTGATATAATTAATCCAACTGTTATCCAAGGCTTAATTTTTTTATATTTATTGTTAGTGACAATTATTTTACTTTCACTTTTTAGAGTATGATCTCTCAGAGTTTTATAGAAATTCTCTAGTGCGAGATGTGGATTTTCTATTGATATCACATTTTCCCAGTTTTCTGACCGAAGTAAAGAGTTTAGAGTTTCATAATCAATGTCTACTTTTTCTAGATTTTCAGAATTTCGGTTTTGAGGAGTATTTTTGAAATGGTGTCCATAAAAGGTCGGGTAATGATCTGTGATATTTGTTTCAAGAATTGAAGAGATGATATTAACCGCCTTGTGCGACTTGACAAATATGTGGTCTAAACATGCCGAGTGACTTAAGGTTACTCTTGTTGGTGAGTTAATGTATGACATATGTCCAGAGCTTGATAAACAATCAAGATACTCATTTTGACAATTTACATTTGTATTATTATCATTAATATTTATATTGATGTCTCCTGTCACAATGGAAAAAGTGAAATTGTTTCTATCAAGTTTACTAACAAAAGATTTTAATTCTTTTACAAATAAACAATCATTTAATGAAGGGGATCTATATATGGCTAGTATATGATACTTATAGTTGTTTTGACAAAAAGTTACTTTTATTGCATTGGCTGTTTTAAATTCAATAAATTCAGCGGCAACATTTTTCAGAGTATTATGACAAAAGACAGTAACTCCATCATGACCAGTGTGCTTACAGGCAGATGAAATTGTTGTATATTCTGGTAAGTTGTATGGAATTACTTGTTTCATTTGGGTTTCACTTAAAATAATTACGCTTGGAGAAAAATCTAGGTTATTAATAAGTACACAGAGCTCATCGAAGTTTTTCCTTATACTCCTAATATTCATGTTTAAGATCGAGAAATTAACATTTTTAAATAGGTGATTTAGTTCACATGGGTTTTTACATTTATAATTTTCGTGTATATAGTTTTCTTCAGACATTTTGAAAGGTTGATAGTAGTTTGCTATGTGGTTTTATTATCCTTTATTCGGAGGGGATGTCTTCTGGCGTTCTTATGAGTAAGATTGGAGACGTTTCGTTTTTTCTCATCCATATTTTTCCATTTTTTGCCCATATAAATTTGTACCCAAGTCTTGATGATTTAGCTAGGTATAGTAGGTGTTTATTGAATTGGGTCAGTTGTTCGTTAATATATATTGTGTTGTTTTCTTCAAAATTTATGTTTTTTGCGTATAAAATACCATATTTTTTTTTATGTGCTATAATTACGTCTTTACTTTCTTTGTTTTGTAGAGATACTACTATGGCAGTATTTTTGTTCATCGGGTTTTTATTTTTGCTTCTGAAAATATTTGTCACATTAATCGTTTCTTTATCACATTTGAGTATGTCTATTATATTATTAAATACATTCGTGATATTTTCATTTTCCTTAAAAGGAACACCCTGTATTTCAATATTGTTTTGTTTTTCATTTTGCTCCATTTTATTAATGTGTAGTTTTATTTCTTTATTTTCTGCTTGAAGTTGTTTAATCAGTATTTCTTTATTTTTGTTTTTTTCTTCATATTCGTCTAATTTCTCACAGCAAAATTCGACGGACTTCTTAAGTTCTTTTATTTGCTCATTAAAAGATTTCATAAGTTGATTGGTTAATTCATTAAATTTTTTTTCAATGCATTTGATCATTTTATTAGTCATTGTGTCTTCTTCTTCCGAGTCGCTAGATGGCGCCTTTTTTTGGGTTTGTTTCTTCTGCTTATTCATTTTGTAAAATGGTTCGAAGATCGGATATATTTAATTTAATAAATAAAATGTACGAAATTTTTATTAAAAATAAAATTTTCTGTCGGCTTCAGTAGGATTCGAACCGAGGTCGCCAGAAATGTCCGTACAACCTTGGTCAGCTGTTTATACCACTGACCCACGAAGACCGTGAAGTGATCCGTGAAAATAGCGGACTATAATAGCAACTGAGCACCAAAGAAATAAAAATAATTGTTTATTGTTGTGTTCACTGATTGCTGTTAATGGTGAATGATCACTTCAATTTTTCAACTGTCACTTCACTATATTATTAGTTCACAAATGTTTATTAATATTTCTTAGTATATAAGTTACTTTAAAATTGAAATCCTTCACTGTAAAAACTGCTAAAACTTTTTACTTTGTGTTTCATGGGTTATAAATCATATATTTTTAAATGTTTGTTCAGAGCGATTAAGATGCGTGTATACCGTGAATACTTAGTATTGATATTGGTTGACCCAAGGCGTCGGGTAGGAATGCTATTTTATTTTATTTTATTTTATTTATTTTGGAAAATCAACAGATATTTTACATTTGTAATAATAAAATTAATAATATACATAATACCCAATGATAGATTTTCACATAATTAAAATTATAATTAAAAAGTAAAACAAAAAGTAAAACAAAAAGTAAGGGTCCTGTACTCATAAGAACTTAACAAAAATATAACCCTGAAAATAATTCAAAAAAAAAAAAAAAGATATAAAAACACAATATAAACTGTAATAATCTGCTTACAAAATTTCAAACATGATCCTATCCTTGTTCTACCGGTATTACAATGGAAGATGCTCCGAGGAACTAGCATCATTGATCCCTTCGGCACCGGTACATAGTCGGGAAACACGCCAAACGCGTGCCCATCATTTGTACACGGTTGACATTTGTCACATGAGAACGGGTCGTTTCTTCGACTCGTTCTTGTGTTCAACAGCTCGGCTGTGGAATGATTTGCCGGCAAAGATATTCAAATAAAGAAGATATGCTATGGTGTCCGCGCAACTGTCGCCGGACTACGCGCTAATTAGCGTAGTTTTTATACAAAAAGAATTTGTTCATTTCGTTGATTTTTTGAAAATGTGCATAAATATTGGTTAACAATATATTTTGAATAAGGAAAGAATTCATTCATTTAGTTTAACTTTCGTTTGGTTTATTCGTTAATTATCTGTTCTTTTAGTTTATTTGTTAATTGGTAAACAATATCGGCGACACCCGGAAGCGCAGACCCACATAGTAAAAACAGCAGATAGCACATCTACTTATATTTCAATATCTTTGTTTGCCGGCCTCTGTGTTTCTTCCTTCCTACAACATGGGTCTCTTCAAGACCAATGTTCACTCCTTCCTCTCCTCAAAAGGACCCTCCACACAGCATCCCAGATGACATAGGCCCTGAGGGAAATCATTTTCCTCAGGGCCTCTTGTGTGGAGTTAATGTAAAAAAAAAAACTGCATGCGTAAAATTAATGCAGTTAAAAATGTACTCGCAACATACAGTGGCAAACCACTAGTTTACAAAATAAACGGAGCAAAACAATGCAAACAAGCGCTTGCACACGTGTGAACAAACTGGACGCCTTTAAGTCTATGTTTAGACTATCGGCGGAATCAATTCAATACAATATTTTGAATTGATGAAAATAATGTCTGGTTTCTTTATGCAAGATACGCAGTTTAGAACCAATTAACATTGATAATCCCTAGAAGGAAAACGACTGTCGTCAATCTACATGATATGTTTCAACTTCTACGCCCCAGACGATTGAAATTAAATAATTCTATTCCAGATAGTATTTAGTTACTTAAGGCTCGATGACACAGGGCGAGTTTACAAGCTACTAAAAGCGGATAAATCGGCGGGTGAGATAGTCATGATGACACACAAAACTGTCTATCGCTCAGTAGCGTATGGAGGACGCTGCTAGCGCCAGAACATAACAAGAATAACGACGCCTGCGTGAACTAATTCTGTGATGTTTGACAGTCGAAATCAGCTGTTGATTGAAAGCCATCTTGAAAAACATAAATAAACCAATCATGAGCAAGTTAACGACAAACGACAAAAGTTGACGACATTTCAACTTTTTTCGTAGATTGTCAACAATCTGCTAGTTAGCAAGTAACACGATGTCACTGAGCGAGTTTACTAACAGATAGTGAATTTCCCAGATAGTAGCTTGTAAACTCGCTCTGTGTTATCGACGCTTTACATACATTTTTTTAATGGGGCTGATTTATTTATTTCTATCGGACGTGAGGAGCGATTCGGTATCTTTTGTGGACACTAGAAAGATCCCATAAGGAATCGGCTGTCAAATTTGTGTGATTTTCTATGACTTCCAATTGCTTTTTCTTTGGGTGACATGAGCCGATGTCAGGTGGCGGCTGTCGCTTATTATAGCTTAGAGGTGAGAGGTTTGATTTATTTATGGTTTAGAGTTTAGAGCCGTGGTCGTCAAACAGCGGCCCGCGGCGGTAATTTGTGCGGCCCGCACAAATATCTGCCGTTTTCTTTTTAAATATTTTTTTTGTGAAACAATTATACCTACTGTCCGTTTTCTTGCGGCCCGCACAAATATCTGCCGTTTTCATTTTAATTTTTTTTTTCCATGTACAATTATATTATCCGTTTTTTTTTTCAAATATTTTGTATGCATAGATATACCCTTATGATTTTAAACCGTTGATTTTAATCGATTGACATTTGATTTTAAAACACCCAGCTGGTTTTGAATACATCCAAAGTCAGATAAGTTTTTAGATTTTCACGGCCAAAAGTATTTTTTTAGTTGTTTTTGGTGTGTTATGCCGTGTTGCGCTACCTCCTTCTTTAGCCAACGTTTCGGACAGCGTTCTAGTATTTTTATCACATGTGAAAAAATTCACACATTTTGATAGTTCGGGAAGAGGATGAAAATTGAACTGAAAGATTCTATTACAGATCTACAAATTTTTTTTATTGAATTATGAGAAGGAAGGAGGTAGCAAGCAACCCGGTACTTAAATACAAAATAATTGCTTTTTAACTCCCCCCCCCTCCCCTCGAAATCATAAGTGTTCGGCCCGCGGTGATACCTCACATTGTCCTATGTGGCCCTTGACCAGAAAAGTGTGGCGACCGCTGGTTTAGAGCGTTTAAAACACGAATTACCATGTTTTTGTTTACCATGGATTTGACATTTGCGAAGTTTCATTTCACAAGAATTACTTAGTTTGTCCAAACTAAAAACCTATTTTGTGAACGTATATAGTTGTTTCTTGTAGTAGTAAATGAAGTGTGATTACCATAATCCGTGCCTAAGAGTGCGGTGCGCGGGTGGTGTAATAATTACTGTATTCCTGTTTTTAACGTTCCAAACTAAAATATGAGACAGCTAACAACTGACATCAGCATCAGCTCACGTCAATCAGAAAAAGCAATTGAAAGCCATAGAAAATCACACAAATTTGACAGCTGATTCCGTACGGGATCTCTCCCGTATCCACAAAAGATACATAATAGCTCCTCAGATTAATTATTCTGAATGCCGCAAGATATAAAGAGTTGAACCAAGTAAATTATAAATATATCTAAGTACAAATAATATGCATTAATGCAATGCCCATAAAATAAAATAAAATATACTTGGTTTTCTTATTGAATCAAGCTTGATAATTTTCTTAGACAAGAATTACAATACTTCCTTTTACGGATAAGGAATGGAACGAAAATTCGCGAAATGCGATACACGAATATAATACAAAATAACAAAACTAATATAATATTGTGCTTGCAATTTGAAAAGCACTAAAACACTGCCAATTGGCAATAGTTTTCTCCTTCTTTAATCATACTTTTCTCTAGTATAGTACTTCTACGTGAATGGTACTCAATACCATTTCACAGTAATACGTCAGTCGCTTTCAGTGTAAGTATGTACAACCTTTTTGTAAGATGTCAAGTTTCCCTCAAGGTTGTAGTTTATTTAAGTTCCTGCCAGTTGGAGATGGGGGTAAGGGCCATAATAAGGGAAGGCGGCGAAGGTTCAGGGCGGGCGTGGGCCCAACCCTTATCTTCCCATTGACCCACATTCGCTACAATACTTTCCAAACTGTTATCTAGATGGCGCCTTCGTCAACAACTGTAATTTATTATTCGGATAATCACAAAATCAATGTTTTCACCCCAATTTGTCAGTTCAATGTGATAAGTAGTATGGAAAATGTATAACTTGGATTAAATCTTATTTCTTTTTCTCTTCAACCATGTTCGATAGTTTCACAGAGTAAAAATACAGGTTTTCTGCGATGGAAACCTAATCACTTAACCACGGGATGTTTCAATATTTAATCACTCAAAAACAAAATACAAATTAAATTCATCATTTGTTCAGGTTATTCCTTTTTTAGTACATATATACCTCACAAGAATACCTGCCAGGAGCCAAGGAGCCAGTAAGACTGTGGAGGTTGCTTATTTAGAGTAGTCGATATACTTACTCAATTCCAGTTACGGGACCGGGCTCGAGAGCACGTTCTAAATTGTTACGAATATTCTAATTTGTCAGACACATTTACAAATCTATAAGACTATGGAATCCCCAGTTGGAGTATGTTGTGAGGCTGAAGGTAATGATGAGGGGAAGGAGATGGGGAAGAGGAAGGTGGGGAAGTACCTGGAAATTCGAATCTAGTGACCAAACACGGCTAAAGCCATTTCAAGCAACGTTTCAATTCTGAATGGAGGTCTTACACCAGGGCGATACTGAGAGTATCTTCCACTCTGGAGCGTGCCGCAAATATACTCTATATTATTTTTTATGTGAAATAACACAAATTAATCAAATGAAATTTATTTGCGCACGGATTGAGAGTGAAGAGCCTTCCCCTCGACCACGGTCGGCCGTCCTAACTTAAGCGAAATAAATAAACCAATTAATCATTAGGTACATAAATATTGGTTCCATGACAGTTGATCCCCTGACAGTTCACCTCCCGACATACATACATACCACATGCAGTCGGTTTATGGAAAATACGGTAAACCCTCTTACACAAAATATAAAGGAGTGTCCCCAAAGGTGTGCAAAGATGATGTACCTCCGAATGACAAGAGTATAAACATATTTTCAATCAAATGTATGAAGGAAAAAACTACTTTGTTTATAATATAATATTGTATAGATATACTAGTGTGTAAGTACAAAAAATCGATACTCTAAATAAATTCGTTTAACATCAATACCAACTTATTATTAAAGATTTTTTGAGATCCAATAGGTTTAAAATTGGTAAAAAATGCACAAAAAATTATAATTTTAAAGTATTTGTAATATCGGGGGATCAACTGTCGTGTTACCATACATAGATATTTAGCTTTCAAAACATATTTCTACGCACCCAAGTTTGGAACCATCCCCAAAAGAAACAATCATTAGTTTTAGTATCCCATAAAAGGGCAGTAAAGGGGTTTGTTTTCCTTTGGTCACTTAATCAGTTCATTCTTTTAAAGAAAATGTTTCCTTTTCTTATTCTAATATGTAGGCATTATTGTTTAATTAGAAAATGAAATTGTGTGAAATAATAATAACTACTATTGTTAATTAAATTCTTACACACAGCTGAAGGAAGAACTTTGATTAGGTCTCAGCTGTTTTATTGCTTTTTTATAGTGGGTCATGCGTCATGCATTGTAAACTCACTAAATAAGCTAAAGAAATGTTTATTTTTTAGAAAATTTTGTTTTGACTTCTAAGCAATCTTTGGTCGTAAAATTATTTTTTTTAAACGCTTCAATGCTCGAAAAACTTTCGAAACAAGAGATTATATTGTTATATTTAATTAAATGAAGACAATATAAGCGAAACTCAATAAATAAATAAAGTTAAAATAATAAAAAAAATAAAAAAAAATAAAAAAAAGATTATATTGTTTTTTATTATTAAAAAGTCATATATAACATTTTAACTACCAACCAGCCCTCATTTCTCAGGCCTTGGCCATATTTTGTCAAAGGGTTAAAATATTTCTCATTTGCAATTAAATCCAAATAAATGGAATATCTCTGAACGCATCTGAAAATTAAAAACTGTTTTTTTAAGGTGATAAAATTCGCTTTTAAATTTTATAATTCGAAATAAACACATATTTTTTTAAATACTTACAAAAACTTTGAATGCAAATATAAATAAGTAAAATGGCTTATCTTAATAAAAACATACATATATTTTTTTAGACAAATGGATTATAAACGTTTTTAAAGCCTCATTTTTTTTTATTTTAAGTAAAGACAAACAACTTTGTTTACATCACTTTTATTTGCACACAATCTACATGTTTCGTGAACAATGTTCACATCATCAGGATCAAATGTATACTAAACTTAAAAATTAAACATAGATCACATATAGGATGAAGGGGTAAGAGGAAGGGGAAGGGGAAGAACTTTATAGCCTATTAAAAATACATAAACCAGAAAAACCAATCAGGCCGGTAGGATCTAATTGTACCGCACCAACATTTAAAATAGCATCAACACTGAATAATGTAATTATGAATGCTAATGTATTTCAACCAACGTACACAGTGAAGAATTCGTTAGAATTAGTCAATCACTTAAAAGATTTGGAAATCCCTAACCACGCTATCTATGTTGGTTTCCTTTGATATCTTAAATTTATTCCCAAATGTTCCAATAGAAGAAAGTAAAACAATTATTAATAATTTATTAAATTCTTCGAATTTGCCGAAAGACTTAATTAATGATTTAATTTTACTATTCGATGTTGTTTTTAAGCAGAATTACTTTCAATTCAATAATACAATATTTAAACAAAAAGATGGCTTAGCTTAGCGAGGGTAGTAGTACGAGCCCTTTGATTGCAGATATTTTTGTTAATAATATAGAGAATAAGATTTTTAATAGCGGTGCGCTTTTACTTAAAAACGTTTATTTTTTAAAAAGATATGTCGATTATATAATATGTATTTGGTTAGGAACAGAAAGGCAACTGAACATGTTCTTGAATTTTTTAAATAAATTTCATAAAAACATTCATTTCACACTAGAAATAGGTAAAGAAAAGAGTTTAAACTTTTTAGATTTAAATTTAACATTAATAGGTAATAAAATAGATTTTAATATTTTCCGTAAAGATACGTACACCGATATTGTCATAGATAATTCATCCAATCATCCTTATTCTCAAAAACTCGCGGCCTTTCACTCTATGATTAATAGATTAATTACGATTCCTTTGTCTGTTTCGAATTACACTTTGGAATTAAATATTATTAAACAAATGGCAGTTAATAATGGTTATTCTGCTAAATTAATAGATCAACTAATAAATAAAAAGAATAAAAAGAAATTCTTAAAACTATATATTTACCCTTTTTCTAAACACATAAATAATCAATGGCGTAGAATTCTATTTGTTAATAATAATATGTCAAAAATAATTAGTAAAAATATTACCGGTACTATACAACCAGCATTTTATACAAATAATAAATTTAAAAAGTTCATCCTTAACAACAAAGATAGCGACATTAAAACAAAAAAATCGGGCGTTTATAAACTAAACTGTAAAGACTGTAATTACTTTTATATAGGTAGAACTAGGGAATGCAAATCTCGCGAGATTGGGGCTCAAGCGAGATCCCGCGAGATTGTGAATAACAATACTGCGAGATCTCGCCAATTTCGAGATCTCGCGAGATTGGCAGTTTTGTGTGTTTTTTTGTAAATAATCACAATATTTGAATAAATTAGGAAAATAATAATAAACATTTTAAGTATTATAAAATAAACATTTTTCAATAGACTTTTATGCATCAAACCTTGTTTGACGAATTTGTCTATAATTTTTTAATAAACTTCTAAGTAGTAAACTTTGACGTACGTATCTATCAAATAACTAATGAAAGAAACAACCAGTCTCCTCTTCTAATATCAAACAAAAATCTTTTAGTAATAAAACAGTTCTTTTATAACAAACAAAACAACGAGAAGTCAAAAGAATTAAACTTATTATCTAAGTTGAGTTGACTATTAAACTGAGATGTTGTTATCAATTAAATAAAACTATATCTACTCAGTAGATCCATTAGATATTACAGATTAATTAACAAAATATACCAATTAGTCAGACTATTAGAAATTACAGAATAATTAACAAAATGTACCAACCAAAAACCGACCTTTAATTTAATATTTTGTAAAATATACGTGCATATGTAAACTCATATTTTTTATATTACAATAAAAAAAAATTAAAAAAATGAAAGTTTTGTTCAGTTGAAATCACAAGCCATTATTACGAATTATTTTTAATAGCTCCTTAAGAAGCACAAAATGTCCAAAGAATCGTCTGCTAAACGGCTTCTTATTTTGTTGGCCATATAACCAGCACTTTCGGATTCAACGTAAGTTGGAACCACAGATCTCAGGCTACCTCAGGCCGCCGCCTGACGCGCACCGAACGAAACCGACAGATCGCAACTCCGTCCGTGTTAGTCCGCGCTTCGAATAAGACGTTTTTATGCTCGAGTGTAATCTCGTTAAACTCGCGAGATCTCGCCCTTTTTTCGTCCGAGATCAATCTCGCTAAAAAAGACCGAGATCGAGATTGCATTCCCTAGGTAGAACAAATAGAAACTTTGAAGTAAGGGTTAAAGAACATCTCAGGGCATTAAATGGCAAAAGCGAATCTGAGTTCGCAGATCATTTAATAAAAAATGATCATAATTTTGACAAAAACCATGGACTTAAAATATTACATACGGGTTATAAGGCATCACAGATAAATAATTTAGAGATTTTAGAAATTAGGAAAAATGTAAATAATAAAGCAGACTTAATTAATAAGCAACAAATTTTTATAAACCCTCTTTTGAACCTTTTCCCACTTAACCGGTCTTTCCCTGCTAATGACTTTGAAATCCCAATTGTCCCCTCAATCTTACCCCTTCCCCTTCCTCCTACCCCTTCGTCACATATGTGATCAATGTTTAATTTTTAAGTTTAGTTATACATTTGATCCTGATGATGTGAACATCGTTCACGAAACATGTAGATTGTGTACAAATAAAAGTGATGTAAATAAAGTTGTTTGTCTTTTCTTAAAATAAATAATGTCATCACAAAGTGAAAACCTTTCCAAAGAAGTTTTCTTCGAAAAATCCTCATTTTTTGTAAAAAAATTAAATTATGTAAAAAAATTAATTAATAAAAATTTCCCAAGGTTTCAATATTTTTTTTCAAATTGCGATCGTAAATTTTCGTTTCATAAAGGTGCATATTTTACTTCATTTGTGGTTAATTTTTAGATTTTAATATAAATGGTGGTGTTTTCTCTTTCTAACACTGTTTATTTTATATTTCTCACAATGATAGCAAGGGAGATATAACCATTTCTATGAGACTCGAAAAGCGTACAAATTAGCCGGAAGGGAAAGAATAATCGAATATTCTCAAGGCAATAATATAATACAATAATAATAAAAGATTACGCACCGGTAGTAGATAATCCATATATTGCATGATAGTTCAAAACACTTAAATCACATTGATTTATTTAACATACTGCTCAACCGACGCTTTACCTATTTTAAAAGCGACAACGAATTAGCATGGCAGTATTTGCGAACTTCTGTCGGAACAATTGATGCGAAATGTTTCAGTCTCTCCGTTGCGCCTGCGAGTTTAGTTTTCGGCAACCAGCCTAACACGACTGCTGTGCGTGCGGCGGACACAACTCTGTTTACCTCCGCAGGCGCTTATCACAGCAAGCAGTGGGTGGAGCAAAACTCTTGGACTAAAAAATATATTTGTTATAAAAAAATCGAAATATGCAATTCACATGCGGCACATTTCACACTATTCACATTCACAAGTGAAATCTTCAGAAAAATAAAGTAGACAAGTGTGGGAAGGCTACGAAGCACTGCAGAAAGAGGAGACCGAAAGGCTACGAAGCACCGCACAAAGAGGAGACCGATTATATTATACTATCTCATTCTCTCGCAGGCTAAATCTTATAGATATACAGTCAATTTGCCTTTTTTTAGTGTCGCTATTTTGCGTTTTATCTACCGCAACTGGCTTACCGTAATGGCTAATGTATAATTTTCAACACTGTTAAATTTATGTCGGTAGGTCGTGGGAATCAACTCCTGCCGCAGAATCTAGGTACAGCTCAACAATATTCGTAATTGTGCAATTCATAATTGTCAAAATAATTGTGCAATGGTTGATCTTACAACCAAATTGCGAAAGACAAACTTAATGAAGATAAAATTTAGAATATTTTTTGTTTTTTAATTTTTTTTGTAAGTCTGATAGGTAACGAGTTACAGAGTCGGAAATGTGAATATTTTTCAAAAAAATTGTGAAATTCCCAATTTTTGTTTTTTTTTCGGGCTATTCATTACATAATTATTATAATTTTGTAAACCCATTCCCACACCACCATGAGGTAGAGAAAACAGCGCATTTTTTATTGTGGTATCCCCAGTAGGTTTTCTTCCTCTTCAATGGCATTACAACCCATTTAGTGCTAGTTCAGACACGGCGATAACCGCGCGATTGATAAAATCGTGCGGTTTGAACCGCAAAAATGTCGACTGTTCAAACATCGGCGGTTAGTTCGCGATTAGCGATCAGTTTCAAGATGGAAGTCAAAGAGGAACTAGCGTGTCTGTGGCTGCTCCAGAAAAAAATAAATAAAAGAAGGAAAAGGCAGTATTGGGTGCATCTAATATTAAGGGATCGACTGACACATGGCCAATTCGTAACGCCATATCCCAATTTAAGAATGTTTGAGAGGAAATTTTTTTATAATTTAAGAATATCAATAAAATCTTTTGATGAACTAATCGAACTAATTAGGGAAGATATTTCGAGCTCTGAAACACATATTTTTTCCAACGTGTCTTCATCATTTCCAAATATCTCCACCAACTCTTGCCCTGCTCGGTTCTTTGCAATTTTATCCGAATAATATGCACACTGGAGATTCCATATTACAGGTCTTTTCTCCACTTCATCAATAAATAGCTAGCTCAGGCGTGCTCTCGTTGTGACATGTTGATCGCGCGGTGCCCGCAACGCTATTGAACGCTGAGGAAGATCTCCATATTAATAAAACCGCGCGGGCGCCACACGATTCTATTTTCTAGCGGTTGAGTGGCGGTAACCGCGCAGTTGGACTAACGGCGCGATTATGTCTGAATGATTATATAAATACCTGCGTAAATAAGATCCACGCGGTTCCCGCGCGATTCTCAAACCGCGTGGTTCCCGCCGTGTCTGAACTAGCACTTAGAGCCTTGGCCTCCTTCAACATAAGCCTCCACCGCCCTCCGTCCTCGGCCGTCGTTTTCCAGTCTGCGACATGGAGTAGTCCCCTTGCATCCTTCCTGACATCATCATCTATTTATTTTGTTATGTTTCTTTTCCTCTTCTGGGGGTGCGTTAGACCCCTTGCATCAACTGGAGTCGGTCGACGATGGCACGGTGCCCTCTAAAATTAATTGCGCCACCCCCAGCAACATGTGCAGGCTTTAGATTTGGGGGGGCGACCTCGGCTCTCCTTCGCATTGCCTTCGGCTACTCGGCGCTGAATTCCTTAGGGTCGTCGGGTATTTCCCCCCAATCTCGCATTTACTTTTCTTTGAGGCATCACCGATGAACCGGCTAAGGGGCGCGGAAGCTGAGTGTGGTTCACGACTAGACCAAATGTCATGCGCATTCTTGCTGGGACTGCCAAACGATTGAAGAGGACTCCCAACCGTTTGCAATTCCCTTATTACTTATCTACTGTGTCTTTTCCCCAAACAGGTGCTTGTAGGATACGCTGGATACAATCACCCAACGCTTGCCACCTCGTGGACTTTCACCAACCTGTCCCATTGTCTTGTCTATATTTTGTCATACTAACACACATTGTATCTGTATTTCCCGCTAAGCACTTGCATATTGCTTACTAACAACGTATGTAGGGACATTGGAGGTCTAGTTTCGTTATGAAATGTAGAGTAGTTTTTACCAAAAAAATTAGATTCCTTGCAAGAGCCTTGAAGGGGTAACCATCTGTTACCTATACCAGGGCGGGTAAGTGGTGGGTCCTCCAATGACATCATCCTCCCGTCTCAGCCTAGGTCTGCCAGCCGTTCGTTTAGCTCCTGGGTGTCCTGTTAGAACCTTCTTCAGTACTCGTGTGCTTGACATTCGATGCACATGTCCGGCCCATCTTAAGTCGGGTCCATTGGGCGGGAAAACGCCAGACTTTTGCTTTGATAGTCAAGGTCAAAACATTGAAGGTCATAAATGTTTGACAATTTTTATAGTGTTTGAGCTTCCCGTGTTCTGCGGAAAACAAAACAAAAACAAAACTTAAACATCCCATCTCGGGTGAAGCGGGAAGGCAGGCGGGGGCTGGCGGGGGGGGAGAATTAATTTTTTGACAGAAGATACGCGATGCGGTCGTGTGTGGGGAAAACGGAATGACCTTTTATGGTTATGTGCCATGAGCGAGCATAATCACGAGTTTAAAATATTATTATACCTAAATATAATATAATAATCAAAATATTTGATAATAAAATTATAATATAATATCAAATATTTATAATTATTCTGTTTTTCACGTAAATGTTTACGCACTCTAAATTCTAGTAACTTTAGGTCGTGCAATACAATGACGTTATTATATAATGTTATTGGTGCAAAACCTAATCGATATTTGTCGGAAATCTTTACTGTTAAATAAATGTCTGTTTTCTTCCTGGTGTAGCATCTTTTCCACATCGAACGCATTTTAACATTTACGTAAACGATAAACGTCAAACGTCAAGTTTTTTGATTATCAACTGCGCGGACCTAAAATTATTATTTATGATTTTAAATAAACACACTGTCGTAATGGATGATTATTTCTTTCGTGCACTCACTTGTAAATAAAATCTATTAATTTATAAATCAGTTTCAGAGACACGAAAGAAATTGACCAATTTAAATTTATTCTATTTTTGATGCTACGTAATTATTCACGCACTCTAAATTCAATAGTAATCGATATTAGTTGGAAATCTTTCCTAATAAATAAATATCTATTAAAATATCTGTGCGTCTCAAATTCAATAGTAACTTAGGACATGCAATAAACGCCAAACGTCAAGTATTGCGTACGCGTGTACGTCCGTATTCCAGACCAGTTGTCAAATTGTGTGAACTGCGCGAACTTCACCCTAATTAATTGTTTGAAAGTCCTCCAAGCGCCGAAATGACCTTCAAACGCCGAACACTAGAAACTCAAACACTACAAAAATTTATGACCTTGAATGTGTGTTATGGGACTGTCAAAGCAAACGTCTGGCAATAGTCTGGCGTTTGCCCGCGCAATGGACCCGTCTTAGACATAGTGCATTCTAAATTGGCTAGAACCGAAAGTTATATCCATTCGAATCTAAATCGGAGGCATTTCTAGTGCGTATTAGTATTCAGCTGTGTTAGGTGTTAGAACTAAGTTTGCCATTTCGGTTTAAAATGTGTCATCCTGTACGAGTACTTACTTATAAAGGATACCTAGTGAAGCGAGCGCGCACGTGCTATTAGGGGACAGGTCCAATGTGGAAATTTTGTTCAGACTATCTTGCCATGGCGCGGGCGGCTAGACAAAACTTATTATTATTAAATCTAAACATCTCAAAATAACGTTACAGTTTGTATTATTTCTTTCTTGTCCTTTTCAAAGTAACTTTTCTGCGTAATCCGCACAGTTAGAAATCAGCGAGTGAATTCGAAAATAGAAACAAAATACTTGTTTGACGGTTAACGTCGACCGGAAACACTTAGTACAAACGGAAATTGGTAAAATTAGAACATCACACAGAACCAAAAAAAAACAAACCTAAAAATCGATCTGATCTTTAGTTTTTTTTTAAACTTTTATCCGGGAAATTGAAGCCAGGTCTAAGCTTCGACGCATTTGAGACGCACTGATTTTAAACAGTTAGCATCCGTTTTTATTCTTATTTTACCTAAAAAATTTAACTTCGGACTCGATTTAAGCTCAACTCAAAAAAGTTACATTGCCACAAAAGCGATTACAAAATGTGATTGAAATAGATTAACAAGTTTTCCGCTTGTATTACGAATATCTGAACACTGTTTGAATGAATGATTTAAAATAAATATAACTCTCAAGAAATTTTCCTTGCACGATTCCGTCACAGAATGGCTTTCAAAAATTGCTACAGAAAACGTTTTCAGAGTTCTTCTGAAAATCTCTTCAGGAAACTATTTATTTATTTATTGTTGTTTTACACCCGTAGGGGCTTTTACAGAGATTATAAAATAATATTTAAGTTATCGAGGATTACACATACATAGAATTTACACCAAAAGTTATAAAGGTGAAATTTTTTTTAGAATATACCTACAAGTAGTTTTTGAAGAAAACACCACTTGTATATTCTTGCGTAAAACCGTGAAATATTTTAAACAATGTAATATTTGACAATAACATAGAACAAAATATATTATTAAACATTACAATAACACATCAAATCGTAAAATATGTTATACCCACGTTACAATAATTTGTAGGATATGAACTATGTTAGAGAATCCCTTAATTTCTATATCTGTTTTATAAAAATCTTCAGAAAAGTTTCTCAAAAATTTTTTCAGACAATCTTCATAAAATCTACACAAAAAAGACAATGTCTGCATCAAATCTCCACAAAAAAGACAATGTCTGCATAAAATCTCCACAAAAAAGACAATGTCTGCACAAAATCTTGTCGGAGAATCTGTTTGTGAATTTCGCAGACATCTTGAGACAATGCTCCCTTGAACCTTGCTCATTGAACTGTGTAAACGCGGTTTTGCAATTTGAATAATTTAACGCTTACCTCAATGCGCGTTGCTGCTAGTAATAACATTCCATTTATGCACAATCTCTTCAAACCCACATAAATAATAAAGTTTTTTACTGAGCACAACATCACATTTACCAAACTTTCCACAAACATAATAATATTTTGATGTTGTTCTATTTACATCCTCCTGCGGCCAATAAGCACGTTTTACTGTAACTACTTGTGGAACTGTTGATCGTGCTAAGCCAGTATAAGCCCCTACTAATCGTCATGGTGTAAATGCCAGACGCACTACAAATACAAACACACAATATTTATGCAGTGGAAGTTCCACAGTCCGCAGTCCACAGTCCACGGGCCACAAGTAGCAGTTGCACGACAGGCAGTCTAAAAATATTATCGCCGCCTGCACTTGAAAACCAGCGTATTCAACATTCAACATTCAACACCTCTCTCATTCTAAATGTGGCTATTTTGAATTTTGAATAAAAACACTGTTTTAATATTGGAAGGTTTTGTTTCGTTTCTTTTTTGTTTCGGAGTCGGAATTGGGGTGGGGCAATAGGAGCACTAAATTTAAGAGAGGGATGAAATCGACTAATGAAGAGCGTTTTACAGGATGCTTTTTTCATACAAATTCCCATATGGAAACTATATTGGGGTAGGGGAAATCTTTGTTTTACACGACCATTATTTTCATATTTACGATTTCATACCGATAGTTGTCATTACAGAAGAAATAACTTTTTGGGATGGTAATAAATCGTCAAAAAAATTATCAAAGCCATAGATCTCATGAAAGCATCTTCCATTTGCCTTTGCTGTTGCCGTCAACAAGTCTTAAAAATACACGCCAAACATATATTACCGAACAGAAATACATGTTCACAATGGTAATAAACTCACACTATCCCTTCAGGCCTCTGGCATAGTCTCTTTGGTTTTATAGAGGTGTATATATTAATTCTCATGTGGTTAACTTCTAGATTTTAATATAAAGCATGTTGTTTTCTCTTTCTAACACCGTTCAAATCACGTTTCTCACCATGCCAGTAAGGGAGACAGAACGATTTCTATTAGACCATATTGTGTACTATTCCCCGAATAATTTAGCCTGAGGGGTTATAGACTTTTATTCAATATTTTAAATACAAAACAATATAATATTGTAAATGTAAAACTGACAAACGGCAGATGTCAAATAATCTCTCAATTTGGGAGGCGGCAATGGGTACCGCCGCCCCGGGAACCTTTATTGGATAACCAACACCTCTGCCATAGGTCACCCCAAGTGGTTTGCTACCAGGACGCACTGAACCCCAAATTCCTACCCACCCCTTAAACCCTTTTCCTTCCCAGAACTCTCCTCTCCTTCCTTTCCTTAAAAACACCCTCCACACAGCATCCCCAAAGATGACATAGGCCCTGAGGGAAATTATTTTCCTCAGGACCTCCTGTGTGGAGCTCATGTAAAAAAAAATGTCTGCCATCTTAAACGTCACGAAATTCGGTACCAAAATAGAGTACCTACTTACTTACTTTTTTCATTCCGACTCCACATAGAAACTGGACGAAAAATGGTATAGCATAAAAAAAACAAAAATTAAAGGATTTTTTATCACATTTCCCTGCACTTTTTGATAAAACTCTCACAACTATTTCGTTTGTTCCCTTTATTAGATCGTCGAACTTCTAACAATCTAACGAACAGGCTTACCCGTAAGCGTCTCTTATATCTTCTTCTTTCGTTTCGCAATATCCGTTCGACAAGGCAACGAAAGTTTTTTAGAATATCGGGATTTCCACACCATGATTATCACCCCCGGTAAACTTCGGAGGCTATAATATGGGATGTCTGGGGTATCATATTGTTTTGATTAAATTTTCCTTTAGTAAAAAATTTTAAATTAACCAATTTGCAAAAGTTTATCAAGCATTAAAAACTGAGCAATCATAATTTGTGTTGTCTTAGGTAAAAAAAAATTGTGATCTAAACCGAAAACCTGTGCGTGATTCCCTGAATTCAAATGGTGATGTTACAAAAAAATCCTTATCCATTCGATGGTACGGGCATCGCCAAATTTAATTTCGTATTTAAATTACAAAATGAAATTGCTGGGCTGGGTGGATGACACGACCGTGAGTTCAAAAAGCTGAACATGCGCAGATCAAAGGCTGGACACAAATACTAACTTACGATTTCATGGTTTAATACATTTTCCGCTCAGTGGTCCCGCTCTCCCCGCACGCCCAGTTAACCAATGGTAATTTCGTTGCAATTCGGGCGATCTGATGAAAAATGAATCCCCCTGTGATGTAAAATCGATGAAATCTAATACGAACCCTGAAGCCATTCAGAAGAGCAGTTTTTTAACGCTATCCAAATTTGGCTAACGTCATTTGGTTTGGAATTGTGTTTAGATCGAGAATTTTATTCTTTATTGTATTTTTTTGCATTAACTTAACACGACCTATATCATCTTTGGGGATGCTGTGTGGAGGGTATTATTGGGGAGAGGAAGGAGTAAATTTGGATCTTGAAGAGGTCCATGTTGTAGGAGGGATGAAACCTAGAGGCCAGCAAATAGTTCCACAGCCGAAAACGAGTTGTGGATACGACCCGTTTTCATGTGGAAAATTTTAACCGTGTCAAAATGTTGGGCGCGTTTCCTGACTACGCACCGGTGCCGAAGGGATCAATGAAGCTAGACTGACGAACTCGGAGCATCTACCATTCAAATACCGGTAGAATAAGGACAGCATTCCCACCCGACACCTGGGCTCCAAAGAATCTATCAAAAGGACCGCCGTTTATGTATAGAGTCAAGGGTTCTTTCTAGTACTTTGGGACTCTTTGGACTACTTTGGACAAATTCAACAGCGCGACTTACTTGCGATTGTGTACTATAAAATCATTTAGATAAAATACATAATACACAATAATCCGAGGGTATTTTATTTACACATTCAGGCCCATCACATAAATCCCTAAAGGTCAATAAAAGTGAAGGGTGTACTTTACCTTTACACCCTATTTAACCCAAACAGCAGTCTACAGCCTAAAGCCTTCCATAGTGGTTCCACACTCCGTGCTCCAAACCATACACAATAAACGCTTAAAATATAAAATGAATTACAGTTCAATATTCTGTATTCAGTGAACTTTACAGTTGGCTTTCGCTGCTTTCAGTTTCGTTCAACTACCTAAGCGACAGTCATTGGCAACCGAATGATTTTTAGCATGTAATTTTAATTTAATAGTGTTATAGAGGGGTACAATGTTAAAATTTGGCCTTTTTACATTAGCTCCACCCAGGAAGCCTTGAAGAAAAAAAAAATCTTCATGGGCCAATGTCATCTTTGGGGATGCTGTGTGGAGGGTCTTTTTAGGGAAATGAAAAAGTGGAAGTTCTGTTAAGGAAAAGGTACGAGGGATGGGTAGGAATCTGAGAGTCTATTTCTTCTTTCTTCTTTGTGTGCCGTATCAGGTCCCCCCGACGTTGGCGATCACTCTTGAGAATGTCTCTCCGTCTTGTGCTGCCCGGAATAGCTCCTCCACACTTCTAATGCCGGTCCAATCTCGTATATTACGCAGCCAAGACATTTGTTTCCTACCTGGCCCGCGGCGACCCTCTATCTTGCTTTCAATATTAAATGGAGCAAGTGATACTCTCCCCTCGAAGTATATGACCCAGATATGAAATTGTCCTGATTTTGATTAATGTAAGCAGTTCTCTATCTGCTCTAGCCCGCCTGAGAATTTCTGTGTTGGTGATCATGTCGGTCCATGGGACCTTGAGCATTCCTCCGGTGAAGCTACATTTCAAAAGCCTCTAACCTGTTCATGGTATTTACTTTCAAGGTCCATGTTTCACATCCATAGAGCAGGGCCGACCACACATAACATTTTAGCATTCTCTGCCTTAGTTTTAAGCTGATATTGTCATTGCAGAAGAGGGATTTCATTTTAATGAATGCAGTTCTTGCTGAGTCTATTTAACCAGACCAAAAAAAAATCACCCCATGAACCCGGGTACCCGTGCTAAGTCACTAAATGTAACGAACCATTTGGAGTGACCTATGGCAGGTGTGAAGGTTATCCCATAAATGGTTCCCGGGGCGGCGGTGCCCATACCCGCTTCCCAAATTGAAAAGGGTCCTATACCCTTCAGAAGATATTTTTCTTGGAGGCAACATCTAGAACAACAAAGGGAAAAATGGCTCTTTTGTGAAAAGTATTATAGTATACTAGCTGGTCCCGGCATGCGTTGCTATGCCATTTAATAAAGAAATTGTTTCTTCCTGAGTGTCCTTTCCCATTCGTCCCGTTTCCTTTTCGCCTCCCCTTCTTCTCCTGCGACCTCTTCCCCTCTCGCGTTCCCACTCCGTCACCTCCACCTTCCCTCTCTCCACTCCACGCCCCTTCCCTTCCCCCGTAACGCGAACCCCCTCCCGAGTTCCCCTCCCCCCTCACACCTCCCCTTCCCTTCCCGCGTTCTCCTTCCACCTTCCCCGCCTTCCCTCTTCCCTTTCCAGCTCCCTCATCCCGCCAACCCTCCTCCTGCGTCCCATATGGTCCCGGCATGCATTGCTATGCCATTTAATAAAGAAATTGTTTCTCCCTCAGTGTCTTTTCCCATTCGTCCCGTTCCCCTTCCGCCTCCCCTTCTTCTCCTGCGTCCTCTGCCCCTCTCGCGTTCCCACTCCGTCACCTCCACCTTCCCTCTCCTCACTCCACTCCTCCCTCCCTTCCCCGTCCCGCGAACCCCCCTCCCCCTTCACACGTCCCCTTCCCCTTCCGCGTTCCCCTTCCGCGTTCCTCTTCCACCTTCCCCACCTTCCCTCTTCCCTTTCCCGCTCCCTCGTCCTCCTCCTCCGTCCTCCTCCCGCGTTCCATATATTCAATCCCAGTACATTCAGTTATTAAACAGCCCGTGTTCCACCTTTTACAATTTTTATTCAAATTTCCATTTTTCATGTATATTAAATTTGGTACCTAACATAGGTACCTATTTAAAATATCTGAAATTCTTGATTCGATTCAAAATATTAGGGGAGTACCTACTTTAAATAAATTTATTAAAGATTTTCAAAAATAGAATCGTTATTAAACAATCAATGTTTTGCAAAATGTCACTCTCTAACACGCGAACTGTCAAACGTGCGATGTTTTCTGTTATTATCTAATTTTTAGCGCAATTTTCTTAATTTTTCTCTCCGTAAGAACCATCCTCGAACTTCAAGGAATATTCTAAAAAAGAATTAGCGAAATCGGTTCAGCTGATCTCGAGATTTGCGCTTACCAACACATTTAGCGATTCATTTTTATATTATAGATATATTTGTATTATTTTTATGGTGCCGTTTTAATGAAAAATCACATCAAGGGTAATAAAATCACCTCGTATAATAAAATAAATATAAAATGCCTTAAAACGCCGTAAAGCTAGCAACAAACTACTGAGTAACTACTCCGACTAAAGTACAGAACTGGGCGCGCAACCACCAAGTAACGAAATCAGTGCTCTGTAAACTTCACTGTTTGAATAGTCTAATCACGTTTATTTTATATGATTGTAATGCTATATGCTTTAATATAAAATATAGTAAACTTTAGTAAAACACCTCGATTCGACAGTAACAACGAGTATCGCAATTACAATTTGGGGGGCGGGAATGAGTACCGCCGCCCGGGAACCATTTATTGGATAACCAACACCTCTACCATAGGTCACTCCAAGTGGTTCGCTACGTTTTGTGACTTACCAGGGGTGACCGGGTTCATGAGGTTTGTCTGGATCTGACGGCGAATGACCTGGACACACTGAACCCTAGATTCCTACCCACCTCTCTTACCTTTTTCCTTCCCAAAACTTCTTCTCCTTCTTTTCCATAAAGAGACCCTCCACACAGTACTTCCAAAGATGACACAGACCCTGAGGAAAATTATTTTTTCATAGTCTCCTGCGAGGAGCTAATGTAAAAAAAAATTCAAAAATAATCACCGCCATTTGCAAACAGTCATTGCTCGATGGCACTGACTTAATCATGGACCTACTGTGTACATAATATGATTGTATTCGTTAATAAAATAGTGAAAAAATATAATCTGGGTGGAAACCATGGCTGAGAAAAATTTGGTGCAAAATTGGAATCGAAAAAATAAAAAATAAAATGTATGGCTTACTTACCGACCCCTGCGCTGGTGGTTAGGGGTGCGAAAAGGATACGCGAGGACATTGGCTGTGGGAGGTGGGTGGAGGGGTGGGGTATCGAGACGCTGCAGGGCTAAGGGGCAATGAACGCCGAATTTCGGAACCCGTCGCCATGACAACAAGGATGCATTAATATTTCGCTGACACGCCCTCTCCTTTCGTTTTCCGCTCGATGTTCCTTCTCCGCTTCATTTCGACTTTCGACCTCCTTTTTTCTCGAAGTAAATAAAATTCCTTATATATTTTTTTTAATACTTACCCATTTTTCTTTAGACGAAGCTATACCTTTCGAGCGTACAAAACATCTTTTAGATACACACTTAGATGAATTGGGTTGAAGTATAATAATATATTTAAAGGTTTTCTTCAATCATTTCAGGTATAAACAATAAACCAGAAAGTCGTAATATTGTTGCTTCATGAAATCATTGAATTTGTTTTTAGCTTTTCATTTTACTATGTGAACTAAATTAACTATATCCCATACTGTCCTAATAAATTCCAAATATCAAAATATTACATAAAAGTATTAAACCTATTATAAAATATTACGTGAAAAGGTGGAAGATTTTTAAAAATGTCCTGAGCAGTGCCATCTCTTGATAAATGGATAAAGTAATAGCACGTACTAAGAAGGAAATGAGTAATCCAATATTAATTTACATTTTTAGTCTTATCGCTAGATGTCAGTAATGGTAAGTATTATGATGAACATTATTTTTATTCGCCTTTACTAATAAATTCAAAATCTTCAGAATATTTTTTCAGATAAAAATAATAAAATGTATTTCTATCCATCCCTCATCGGTCATCTCCTATCATGAGATTGTTTAAGGCGTGTAATAAATACCTTTTTACACCTTTACACCCATAACAGCACAATGTTTTACGTCTGTAAAACACCTCTGCCAACTGCCAAAGGTCAACGTGAGGTTTATCCGGGTCCTGGCGGCGGATGCGTCTGCCCACCAACTGCGCACAGGCTGGATGAGGAGAGACTGGTTGAGGTAGACATTTGATTACTCCAGCAGGACTCTTTCGGAACATCGCCTTGCACCGTAATAGAAGGGTTGGATTCATATGTCCGTTACGCCTGGACACACTGACCCCCATATTTCTACCCACCCCGCATAATGCACTTGTGGCCTTGAGGAAAATAATGGATAATACTTAATTAATTATTCCTTCTTCCTGCACAGAACTTCCTCTCCTTCCTTATTTAAAACAATACCCTCCACACAGCAACCCCAAAGTTTAAACAGGCCCTGAGAGGAATCATTTTCCTCAAGGCCTCCAGTGTGGAGATAATGTAAAAAAATGCTAAGGAACACATTGTTAAAGCATCAAAAATTTAATAAATCATTTTTTCATAAATCAAATTTAATAAATCATTTTCTCCTTCTAAGAAATTGAATACACTTGTTTTCATTTAAAACATTTGTAAGTATGAAAAATGTAACAGCCCCGTTCTACCAACGCATCATTCGGTGGGAGCAGGAAGGTATTTGAGGAATTTTCATTGATCTTTTACCGGTGCCGACATTTAAGGGCCCGCAACCCGGATTTGTACCGATTTATTACATATTTCCCTTAAACACGGTAAGTTTTAAAGCTCTTAAAAATATATATGTTATTCTTGAAGATAATATCTAGACATTGCCCGCGCCGAAACGCAAATTATATAAAATTCCCTCTATAGAAAAAAATCGCAAAGTATGCTCCAATAATTATTATTAACACGTTTGTTTCAGTTATTTTACAAGTTATATGTATGAAAAAATTCACAGTGTTTCTTGAAATGCTATTTAAGATAACGCCAGCGAGATTTTTGCTCTATTTTAAACGAGTCGTGTTTTATTAAACATTTTCTCAATTTTCGCATCGATTTTGTCGCTGTAAATGTTAGCGATCTCCTCTGGAACGGAATTCCGTTCCGCGGCGATGACGCCACTGCTTGTCACGAGTATTTTGTACTGGTGAAAGTTAGTCGTGCTGGCGACACGGTATCGCTTCGAAGTAAATAAGCACACACTTCACGACTAAAAATTACACATCTACCGGATCTGCCGGATCTGCCTTGATGATGGACACTGCAACGATGTCCGAAACGTTGGCTAAAGAAGGAGGTAGCGCAACACGGCATAACACCCCAAAAACAAATAACGAAAATGCTTTTGGCCGTGAAAATCTTAAAACTTATCTAGGTACATCCCTGTTTATAGCCTACCTTAATACCTACATCAATGCGTATCAATAGCCTCTACCAGTGATCAAATGCGGAGCGAATGATCCCCCGCATTCTCATCAAACGTAGTTCTTACTTATTGTTATTTTATTAGTTATTAAATTTAATACTTACGTACTAGGTACCTGCGTAAGTTTTACGAGTATGTTCCAAACGGTTCCATGACAGTTGGTCCGGCGACAGTTCGTCCGGCCGACATTTGGTCCGGCCGAAAGTTTAGAAGATGTTTTCTTCAAGTAAGTATGCAAAGAGGATATACGGCCATACAACCAAAGTCGATATACTTATATCTGAAGGCATCTTTCAATTTCGACTCTCCGAAGTAGCATGCGGCAATCACAAAATACGACATACTTATACGTGCAGTCGGGTTAGCAAAAAAACGCTAAAGATTCCTACTTGCACAAAATATAACTTTCATATCTAAATATAACGCAAGAGTCCCAACTGCTCCCAACCGTCTCGAGCCAGTGAGACTATGGCATCCCCAATTTTGGTATGGTGTGATGCTGAAGGTATTGGGGAGGGGAAAGAGATCTGGAAAATGTACCTGGCTATTCAGATATAGTCATCAAACACGGCTTAAGTCATTTCAAGTAACGTTACAATTCTGAATGAATACTGACGAATAGCAAAATACGACCTTCTAAATCTTAAGTAAATATGTATTGCACATGTAAGTATGTCGTATTTTGGTATTCGTCAGTATTCATTCAGAATCGCAAGGTTATTTGAAATTACTTTTGCCGTGTATGGTGACTAGATCTGGATAACCAGGTAAATTTTCCACACTGCAGTGCAAGGCGATGGGTCGAGATTAAAAGGTCTCCCTAAACCGGTCTCTTATGATCCGACCCGCCATGCATTAGGTTCGGCAAAGGCATCCCCCGCCAAGACCTAGACAAACCTCATCCCGTAAACACGGTCACCAAACGTAGCAAACCACTTGGGATAGGACTATGGCAGTCGGGTTGGTTATCTAATAAATGATTCTCGGGGCGGCGGTAAACATATCCGCCTCCTAAATCGTAGATTTTGCACATATAAGTATGTCGTATTATGATAAATGTCGTATAAAATTGGGGATGCCATAGTCTCACTGGCTCGAGACGGTTGGGAGCAGTTGGGACTCTTGTGTTATATTCAGATATATAAGTTATATTATATGCAAGTAGGAATCTTTGGCGTTATCTTTCTAAGCTGACTGCACGTATTAGTATGTCTTATTTTATGATTGCCGCATGCTACTTCGGAGAGTCGAAATTATTAGTAAAAAATATTTTTACAGCGGATTCTCTCTCAACATGCCTTCAGATATAAGTATATCGACTTTGGTTGTACGGCCGTATATCCTCTTCGCATACTTACTTAAAGAAAACATCTTCTAAACTTTCGGCCGGACCAATTGTCGCCGGACCAATTGTCGCCGGACCAAATGTCGGCCGGACGAACTGTCGGCCGGACCAACTGTCGCCGGACCAACTGTCGCCGGACCAACTGTCATGGAACCAGTTGTTATAATGTTTCGTCTAGTTTGTCGTTGGAAGTAAGATTGTAGAAATATTTTAAAAGTTTGTACGGCGCCCTTTAGGTGATTTTTCACAAAAACGGCGCTATACAAAACATCCAAATATTATAATTATTATCAATGATAGTTTTATTTTTCTGTGTCTTGTTCTTTTTCATATTTTCATTTAGATTTATATTATTAATCTTTCTTTCCAATGATATATATTACATTGATAGGTACCTGTAACATAACCTTTCAAATTCTTGTTATAAAAATAAGAGTTGTTCCAATAAAAATTGTATATTATAGTGCTTAACGCATGACCCTGATATGAGGACAACTTAGTTGCGTCGTGTGTTGAAACAATATTTAATGCTTTAATTGAAAAAAAATGTCATCGGACAGCAAAATGACAATGCTGTTACACCTTGTGTAATAATGCCGATGATAAAGAGGAATGATTAATTTGTTTTGGCATTCTATCCTATAAAGTTTGTAAGCTACTGGAATTATTTCGAAATACCTAACTCTAATATAATTAAATAGCAGTTACTAGTAGATTCTAACAATATTTCTTATGCTTCAAACCCTAACTGACCATCATGCACAACTCGGCCTTGGCACACACTTATGTTATTGAATTTGGTTAACTTGATCGTGCCGGGACTTCCTCGGGCGTTCCCGACTTCTTCCACCGTTAACATTCTTATGTTCTTTACACTCCTTTCTCCGTTAATTCGCTCTTCAATCCCAAATCATCCAAGATTCCCTTTCTTTAAATATTACTCATGCAAACTAACATCTTGCATTGCATTTCATTATTTACGAATCTCCAGGTTTTTAACGGTTTTTCCGTAAGTAATTTTACCACATGGAACTCATTTCTACAGCGTTCATTATTTTATTTTTATTTTAGGAGAGTATCGCACAAGAGTCCCAACTGCTCCCTGTAGCCAGTGTAAGGGGGAAGGTGTTGGGGGGAAGGAGATGGAGAGAGGAAGGTGGGAAATTACCTGGCTATTCAGATCTGGTCACCAAACACGGATAAAGCTGTTCCAAGCAACTTTTAAATGCTGAATGGTGGTCTACCGGAGCGAAATCGAAAGTATATACCTTTCTGTAACGTGTCGCAAATATACTATGTACTGTTTTAAATCAATTTTGAAATGGCAATAAATTGAGGATATCAACCCGCGACTTCCGTATTCGTAGACGAGTTAGGTAACTACACAACCACGGAAACCATCATAAAAGTCAGTCAGGCAAAAACAAGTATTTTAATAAAAACACATGTTTTTGCTTTATTATGCTTTAAAATTATGTATTTTCTTTCTCTCTCTCTTCTCTTTCTCTTTGGGTAGAATAAACTTAATAATAATTATTATTATTATAATTGGCTAATTTATATAGCGCCGTTTTCGTGGAAAATCACCTCAAGGGCGCTGTACAAATAATATATAAAAGAATTAACATTACTGGCTTAAAACTAAGATTTACAATTACAACTAGTGACTTACATCTAAGACTTATAGCTACTTATATTACTGGCTTACAACTAAGATTTAGAATTATAATTAGTGACTTACATCTAAGACTTATAGCTAGTGACTTATGACTAATACATATAGATTCTAACCTAAAACTGGTGACTTATTAACACACATTTACAATTAAGATTAGCGCCAGAAGAAGTAGGAAGTTTGCTATGGTTTATATTTTATTTTGCTTATTATTATTTCTGTTATTTCACTAGTAGCATTTCTCAACCTAGTAACAACTAATGCTGTGAATATTTTTAATCAGAGTGTTAATGGGTTCTTCTTCTTTTTAACCTACATAACTTTTACCGCTCTGTCACATTTCCACCCCTCCGTCACATTTGTTTTTACTGTAAAAGAATTTTCTCTGGATCCCAGAAGGAAAATTGTAGCAAGGGGGGGAGGAGGCCTAAAATGCCTATCGAATGACAGACAACCCACGTGGCATAGTTGACGTATGACATAAAAGTGAGATTTTATAAAATATTTTATTAAACATCATATAAAATAATAATCGCTGTTACGCGATAGGTTATACCTTTAGGAGTTTAAAAATTTTATGTTTTATGCCGTCATATCATTTTTTTGTAACATTATAGAATATACGCAAGTCGAGGTGGCAGGAGACAACTGTGATTTGTATGAAATACACTTCTATCACGAGGAGTTACAACTCTGTCACGTAATTTTTACTACAAAAATATAAACACATATATTTTTTTTAAACGCATACAGTCGTTACGTATTTAGTTAAGTAGATTTTAAAGTAATTATAAAATAATAATATTGGTTATTCTGTTGAATTTTTCTCCAATCTCTGGTGGAGACAACTTTATGTATGTTGAAAAGAAGAACAACCCAATACCGATGCATAATATTTCAAACAATAAATAATAAAATGAAAAAAAATCTTTCATCCTTCTTTTGTTTCACCTTAGTTGGTGAGCTAATGGCTTGAGCGGATGCTTGAGCGTGGTTAATTATATAATTATTCCTGTTTTACTATTGTAAAACAAAATGCCAGTTGTAGTTTACACGTGAACGCACTTCTGGCGAGTAATGAGCATTTAATGATATTTTCTGTGTGATGACTGATGAGTGAAGCGATTGAATAATTGTTTTATCCCACCGCCACCACCCAGAATAGCTTCGTTGGTGGTCACGGGACCTGGAACCAGGGACCAGAGCGTAGGACACAGAACCTAGGGCCTAAGGGTATCTATGTCCGATGTATCTTTTTTTAACCCACAGACATAATAATAAGGGTCCTGAGATTTATTCCTAGATAGGATATTTGATTTGATAGCAGGCTGGTGAACTGTTTATGATATGGTGTAATATTTCTTTAACATGTTTCAAATCCTGAAGCCGTCATGGAGCTACATTTTTATTGGTATTAAGCTCGGACGGAGGGCTCAAGCGTCATGAAATGAATGGTATATACCAACTCGACGTACTCAATACCCATAATATGATCATTTTTAATGTACAAAAAAATTATGGAGTAAACTCGTCAAGTCATAATTAATTAGCTATTTAAAACGGTTCGGTGCCAACTCATAATGAAACCAACTCATAACCACCTTAGAAAGATCATTAAGAGCAATGAAAAAATAATTTTAAAATAGCCGGTAACACTAACCTAACTTAACCTATTTAACCATTTTTAATATTTTTTTATCATCACTCTTAATAACCTTTCTGAGTTGGTTTCATTCTGAGTTGGCCAGTGACCATTTAAAACACTCCTAAACAAAAAATTTTATGTCAAAATGTTATTTCTTTCAAAAGATATTTTTTCGACTTGTAAACCATTTATGTCATCTTTGGGGAAGCTGTGTGGAGGGTCTTTTTAGGGGAAGGAAGGAGAGTAAGATATGAGGGGTAGAGGAAGGAAAAGGGTATAAGGGGTGGGTACGAATCTGGAATTAAGTATGTCCAGGAGTAACGGACGTATGAATCTATTCCTCTCACTGCGGTACGGGGCGATCGGTCGAGAGAGTCCAACTGGGGAAGTAAAAGGGTCTCCCTTAACCAGTCTCTACCAATCCCGCCTGCCACGCTGGGTGGTAAAATGCATCCGCCACCAAGACCGAGACAATCCTCACCCCATAAACCCGTACACCCCTGCTAAATCACCAAACGTAGCGAACTACTTGGGGTGACCTATGGCACCCGTACCCATACCCGGCGGGTATGGGTACCGCCGCCGGTACCAGCTTCCAAAATTGAGTGGAGTTCTAGGTATTAAAAGCAAAAAAAAATTGGATTTCGATGAAGAATATTGAAAATAGTGCCCTATTTTAAATAATATTCACACAATATGTAAATAAATATACCGATTGTTATTATTTATTGCCAGATGTCTGTTACGAGTATATTATACCTACATATTTTACAGATGAAGTTGTAGATCTACTTTTGTCAATCCACTGTCTAACTCTTCTCTATCAAACTTGTAGGTCGGCCAGCATTGGAAGAAAGTGTACCACAAAGGTTTGGGAACTTTTAGGTCGCGTGTACTTTGAGCATAAAAAACTTTTGTTTCGTTTCAGAATTCCTCTGGAACCGGATTCGACCACCGCAGAGACAAGTTAATCCCTCTCACCCCCACCCCCACCCCCACCCCCCAGCCGCACCCCTGCATCAATTTAATGTTTCAAGCTTTCAACGGGGTGATTAATCTTGACGTGAAGGCGTTTTACCATCTGATATGCACTACCCTCTCCACTAGCCAGGCATGGGGGCTTTTAGATTTTAGCTCCCCTAGAACGAAATGATTTTTTAAACTATTGAGATTAGGATTTTGCATTTGGAAATATTGTATCCGCGTATCAAGCTAAACCCTTTAATAGCCAATGACTCTTCTATTATTTTATTTATTTTATTTTATTTTTATTTTTTATTATTATTGTACAACAAAATAATTCCAATTACAGTACAATTTAGTTACCCTATCAGCATTTAGGCAAGTGACTCTTCAATAATGTTTTTAAGGCATATAAAGATCAGTCACTTACATCCAAATGGTTTGCAATTTCATTTAACAGCACCACTCCCCTCGTCATGCTATGCTTTGCCAAGACGTCTGTTCTGCCGTTCGGTACTTTAAATAAGTCATGTAAATAAGTCATGAAAAGTAAGAAAATCACCCGTACGCAAGGTCATCTCTGATATTGACAAAAACAAAACACGGAAGTTGAGGATCGATAATTGCTTCATTGTGTAATTTTTAACTTAATAAAAACACTGAATTTAATTCAGCTAATAAATTAACATAACAGTTATTGATTCTGAGGGGGTACGAAGATAGTAATTGTATAAAATCTTCTAAAGCTTATAAACCTTACTGTAATATATACTCATTGGGGAAGATAATATCAAAAACACTCTCAATGAAAATGATACAGCAAAATAAAAAAAGGTAACGGTCGCTAATGTAAAACTTTGCGATAACACAAAATAATGAAAATATCTGTAGATCATGTAATTAAAAAACGGAAGTGTGAGCTTGATGAAATGTAATTAGGTGGCAATAGCTAAATTGGTAGAGACGCCAGAATCTGGATTCGAGTTCCAGTTGCGACTGATACCTTTTTCATTTTCTGTGTACTTACTTATCTGATGATACCTTTCATATTTTCATTGTAAATTGTTGATATTATATTCTTCAATGATTAATAATTACAGCAGTTGAAAATTTTGATAATTATAGTAGGAGGTCATTTATTCCTTTTGGCTGAGATTAATTTTAGAGTCCCCTCCGTTAGAACCAGAGAAAAATCAATTTTTCATCTTCGAAAATGTTCTACTAATCTCAGACAAAATGCTTTTATATTCAGAACATGTAATGTATTTGATAAGAATTTTAATGATATAGACATATTCTCATGTAATTTAAGTACCTTAAAAAAGTATGTCATAGTCAACATTAAATAATTTTTTGACCGTATTGCAAGTTACCATGTTATTGCTTTGAATCCTTTCCAGTCAGTTGCATACTTGTCATTCGACTTACTATTGTATTTACTCAGTTGTAGGTATGTACAATGTACATATTATTATTATTGGTGTTGTGAAGTGAGAACAAATTTCTGACTCCTACTTCATGTTTGAAATTTTGTAAGCAGATTATTACAGTTTATATTGTGTTTTTATATCTTTTTTTTTTAATAATTTTCAGGGTTATATTTTTGTTAAGTTCTTATGAGTACAGGACCCTTACTTTTTGTTTTACTTTTTAATTATAATTTTAATTATGTGAAAATCTATCATTGGGTATTATGTATATTATTAATTTTATTATTACAAGTGTAAAATATCTGTTGATTTTCCAAAATAAATAAAATAAAATAAAATAAATTAACTAGCGAGTTCCCGACCTGCGTTGCAATGCCACTAATAAAGAAATGTTTCTCCCTGCGTATCTTTTCCCATTCGTTCCCTCCGCCTTCTCCGCCTTCTCCGCCTACCCTCCCCACTCTCCCGCGAACTCCCCTTTCCCGCGTTCAATATATTCGGTCCCGGTACATTCAGATTTTCAACCAGCTCGCGTGCCACCCATAGGGCTGCCAGATGGTCCAGATAAAAAACCGAAAATTTTTTCAATGCTCCCTTTGAATTTTTTTTTGGTAAAATTTGTCGAAAAATCAAACGGTCACTGAGGGTGAACACAATGAAATGCTTCTAGTAAACATAAAAACTTATACATATTTATAATTGCTATTGGTAAGCAAAAATTCACTTTTTAATATATTTGGGACTAGATACTACTGCTTTTAATAATCGTTTATTGCCTGAAATTGTAATTTTAAATTCAGTGCAATTGACATTTAAATTGAAGAAAACACATATTTCGCTTTTTACGGTATTCACACCTAGTCGATTTCTTTTGTCAGTTCATACCATGGAACTATGATAGGTTCATAGATTACCCATTACACTAAAAACTCTTTCTACGAAGGCTTCGGAGACGGGAACACTGCACACATATATATTGTACCATTTTCAACAGATTTGGTGCTGATTCATCGTTGAAAAACCTACACCAATGGATTTTCTTTCAAGTGAAAAAAAAAAACTTTTGGATTGGCTTCGCTTGCTAATTGTTCTTTTTGATCTTGCTAACACCCGCCATCTTGCAACCACTTTCCAGAATCGCTCATTTTCAAAATCAAAATTTTCTAGACCGGACAGCCGTTCAAAAAACCGTACTGTCCGGTCCAAAACCGGACATCTGGCAACCCTACTACACCTATTGCAATTTTATATACTGTAAATATTAATTTTTGTATATTATAAGAACAAGCAATCAAATTTAGTACCTATATTTCAAATTAATATGATTTTTTATTAGATTCAAAGTATTCGATGTTGGTTAGTATCATAGTGAATACTTATATAATGGTGGATACTTTGATTGAATTCATTAATTTAAAGAGTTTATTCTAAAATTGAATTTTGATTTTATAAAATCGATGGTGATATCATTCTCAAAACGAGTTTTTGTAATGATTAAAAAAACTCTTCAGACCTTTTGTCATGTGGTTGTAATAATCCAGTAACCGCGAGGGTGGAAAGAAGGTATTTTGAATGTTTCAAACATTTTCTATGTTTAATATAGCAATACATACTCGTAGAAACATCTATTGACTTTTACATACTCGTATTATCATATCATTGTTTCAATTTGGAATGCGGGTATGGGTACCGCTGCCCCGGGAACCATTTCTTAGTTAACCAACACCCTTGCCATAGGTCTCCCCAAGTGGTTCACTACGTTTGATGAATTAGCAGGAGTGCCCATAGCAGAGTGGGGTGAGGTTTGTATAAGTCTTCGCGGCGAACGATTTTGATGGCAGACCTTTGGACCTCTCCAACCGGACTCTTTCGACTAATCGCCTTGTAGCGCAGTGGAAGGAATGGATTCATACGTCCGTCACTCCACGTCACACTGACCCTTAGGTTCCTACCCACCTATCTTACATTTTTCCTTCCCAGAACTTCCTTTCCCTAAAAACTCAGGCTCCACACAGCATTTCCAAAAATGACGTAGATCCCAAGGGAAATTGTTTTCCGCAGGGTTTCCTGTGTGGAGCTAATGCAAAAAATGATATTTTATTTATTTTAAAAAGCCAAATTTTTTTTTTTAGTAGATGCAGTGTTTGTTTCAAGGGGGAAGTACTATAATAGTATGATATCATGAGGGAGCGTAGGGAGTGTGGCGAACCCATCGCTCAGGGAGTGGAAACACAAACCTGCAATAGCCATCCCAATCCAAGGTGTGAGCTACCGTGCTCAGGCTAAATGTCCTGGGGAACAGTGTCACGAACGGTGCCTCCGAGAAACCAGATCGCATCTCTGAATATTAAGACCTTACTCCAGCACTCGGGCTCTGCTGGAATGGACCTTCTATTTCCCTGGTCACTCGTGGGATAAAAAAATTGGACCATTCGAAAACTAGGGGCCTTTTGGGAACCTGAGAGTGCTGAGGCCACCTCTATGGACTGCCTTCCTGGGGCCTGTAGGAGGAACCAAGAGGAGTAGCCGTGGAGAGGAGAGCTGAGACCACCTCCATGAACTCTTCCCCTGTGAGGCCTTCAGGGAACCAAGGGGAAGGGCACTCTTCCATTGCGGGGCCTTTGGGGAACCAAGGAGGAGTGAAGTGGAGAGATGATGTCCTCTTCCGATGTGGGACCTTCAGGGAACCATGTAGAAGTGAAGAGGAGAAAGGAGGTCATCTCTGTGAACACTTCCGTTGTGTGGCCTTTAGGGAACCAAGGAGGAATGAAGAGGAGAGATGAAGTCCTCTTTCCTCCTGGGGCCCTCGGGGAACCAAGGTGGAGTGAACTCTTCCCTTGTGAGGTCTTTAGGGAACCAAGGGGAGGTGAATTCTCCGTCGTGGAGTCTTCGGGGAACTAAGGAGTGGAGAGGAGAGATGAAGCCCTCTTCCCTCGTGGGGCCTTCAGGGAACTAAGGAGGAGTGAAGAAGAGAAATGAGACCTGGGAAGACGAACCAGAAGGTATAGCCTCATTTCCAATGACAATCCTGGTGAACTTTATGAAAGGGATACTGTCAAAGGAATGAGGAAAAAAAGGAAATAGCACAATGGGTGTGTGACCTAAGTGCTCACGGGAACTATATGTATATATGTAAACCGTCTCCGCCCTTAAAAAAATGGTATCATGAACTTTTGTAGGATGAACGAAGTACGTACGGATGCAGTATGTTATAGTACTAAATGTAAGTATCTAATTCGACTGAGAAAAGACTGGGTGGGTTCCATAGCCGAGAACGGTTTACTGCTTACAGACTCTGCCATGAAAATATTTTCGCGAGGGACAGGAAACATAATAAGGACATTGGCAGGGGGTGAAAGAATGGAAATCCGATTAAAGGAGTGCTGAAAGGAGTAGCCGCTGGTATAAAGTAGTCAAAGGAAACAGCAAGCAGTCCACAATAAAGTTCTGATACCAACATGTGTGCCAAATGTGGAGGTCTAATCATAATTTTAGACGGAGATAAGCGTAATGAACAAAATTGAGAAAGTCACACCTATTGAGTTGAGACTGGCGACCTATTAATTTTTTGGAAGCATAAAGCGGTCGGGTATTGAAATACGCATAGTAAATAAGGAGGGGTACCTAATATATTATTATGATAAGCAATTGATTGGAAATGAAAATGTCCGAGGAAGACATGAGACGATCAAGTACATCAAACACGGCTTATGTATTGGAAAAATATAAAAATACATATACCTACGTACGAAAGAATGTGTATGGAACAAGCCGGGACAGGGCTGTGTAGCGATCTATTTATTTTATTTATTTATTTATTAACGGTATAAATATACCATAAATACATATTACATGTCACAAAATATTAGTTGTAGGTACATAAGAAATAATTTAAAAAAAAGAGTTATTAGTTAATTCTGGCATTTGATTAAGAAATGACACAAAGAGCTACAATTACATTCAATACTATAATATAAATAAAATTAATATTGATTGAAAATATATGATAGAATAGCCTTCTTGTACCTAGCTTCCGTGCAGTTAAATAGATCCGCCACATCTGCATATCTATTATCTATTACTAACTTCATGTAATCTAGGTAAAAGCGAGTGTTTCGTGTACTCAGTCCTGTTGTTGTTACATTGAAACAAGATTTTGGAGCGAGTTGCTCTAGTGCGTATATAAAATTCGATGAGCTTAGTTAAATCAGGACTGTCTATTCTACCATTTACTGCGGTTATTTTGTGACTTTTGATAGTACACAACTGATAATCCTGTACGAATCGCAAATACGCCATACTGTCAAAAATATAATTTATCAATGCCTACGGTTCGCAGCCACCTCTGGTCTGGAGTCTTAAAATAACGGGCGCTCCGTTTGATAGATTCTCCTATCTTCGCAAACGGATTGCAATCTGTAGAGCACAGGCGTCGGGTGAGAATGCTGTCCTAATTCTACCGGTATTTCAGTGGAAGATGCTCCGATGATGTAACTTCATTGATTCCTTCGGCACCGGTGCACAGTCGTGAAACACGCCAAACGTGCACCGAACATTTGTACACGGTTGACATTTGTCACATGAAAACGGATCGCTTCCGTGTTTTCTCCCTCCTACAACAAGACCCAGATTCACTCCTTTCTTTTCAGAAAATGACCTTCCACACAGCTTACCCAAAGATGACATAGGCCCTTAGGGAAATCATTTTCCTCAAGGTATCATATGTGGAGTTAAAAATGGATGAAAAGAAATATGTTTTTTAATCCGTGAGAAGAACGGATACAATTTGAGCAAGTTGAAAGGATGACAATATACCCTAAAATATATTAAATATTAACGAAGCTGTGTTCTGTGGTAACCGAAGAATTCATCGAAAATCAATTCATCAAAAGTAAATTCATCGAAAACGAGTTCATCGAAACCGAGTTCATCGAAAACGAGTTCATCGAAAACCAATTCATCGAAAACCAATTCTTCGAGTGATCAATTCATCGATTCACCAATTCATCGAAAAAAAGGTTAGGTTAGGTTAGGTTAGGTTAGTATCCTTGTCCAAAGTTTTATTATCATTTTTTTTATGTATAAATTTATTGTCAACTTTTATTGACCAATGCTTTTTAACTTCCCGGTCCGCTCGGCATTTCTCTCAAATATGTACAAAATATTTTTTTTCGATGAATTGGCGATTCCCTAAATTGATCATTCGATGAATTGGTTTTCGATGAATTGGTTTTCGATGAATTTGCTTCCGATGAATTGATTTTCGATGAACTCGCCTTGAACCGTGTACTGTGTATATAAATTACGTCTCGCGACCCGTGTATTGGACAGACCTATTGTCGAATTTGCCCTATCAAAGAAAAGAAGAAGAAGACAAATAATGTGGGAATCTTAACGACGTAAGTGAAGAAAGCGTGTAAACAAATATGCGCCCGCGGCACGGTATATTGGACGGACGTACTGTCGAATTCACCCTAGCAGGCCTGGAGATTCGACCTTTCCGCCGCGTTCATTTTAATAATTTCTGAAGAACGTGTTACAAATATTTAAAATGTGTCTCCATGGCGCACTACCAAAGTTATTAATTCATCGTCTAGAAAAATAAAATCAGGATTTAACTATATAAAGTTTTAAAATAGTTGCACGTAAAATATATTAATGGTAAGGTCTTGTTTTTATTATTCTTAAATACAAAGAACTTACATCCCCAGTGTTCTATTGGAATAAAAAAAGTTATTACAGTTACGAATTCACCGGATATGATTAAGAGTTTTGAGCAAACAAAAATTATTAGGCTTGTGTAATAGTGTACCGCCTTATTGGGAATTCGATAACGGTATAAAGGGACATACTCCACGATGGAAATTTATTTGGTACCTATCGTTCCCCCAACTTCTTTAACCCTTTCTCAGAACTTAAAATGAAAAACGAATTTCCTGAACCAAGCGAAAGCCGATTTTATAAAACTGTCAAAATAAAGCAATGCGTCTGCGATATAAAAGCTTAGAGCCCCTCTTATTTATTTTTTAGACGTGATTTTTGCAAGTCAATGTGTTTACACACAAAATATTAAATCTAATATCGTTTTATCAATCCTTCCCTTTTTGGGGTCGACTGGGGTGATCGATCGTGATGGATTGTGACTTCAATATTCCATATTGGCGTGATTGAATATCTTTTTCACCGTCTTCTAAATTCTCAAGAAAAGCGTGCTTAATTCATCACAGTTCCATCTATCCGTTAATACGAAACAATTTATCTTTCAGTTTCAAGATGAACCGTTTAAGGTTTAAGTCAAAGTACCAAATTGCGTGTTCTCTCTAATTGATGGATCTTTATTTCCTTTCACTCATACTTAACGCGTACTTAAGCCAATAATAGTCATAATTAATGTGAGTTAATGTTAAGTCTTTAAGCCTTATATTTTAGCAATTGTCTGCTATTATTATTTTCTTCCTGTGTGGTATGGAGACAATCGTGGCCCAGAACCAAAAGGCACTTGGAGCAGATACGTTTTTAGATTTTCACGGTCAAAAATATTTTCGTTAGTGGTTTTTGGGGTGTTATGCCGTGTTGCGCTACCTCCTTCTTTAGCCAACGTTTCGGACAGCGTTGTAGTGTCCATCACCAGGCCAGATCCGGCAGATCTGGTAAATGTGTGCACACATCTACCCTGATGATGGACTGCCCTGATGATGGACACTGCAACGCTGTCCGAAACGTTGGCTAAAGAAGGAGGTAGCGCAACACGCCATAACACCCCAAAAACAACTAACAAAAAAAGGGACTTGGAGCAGTTTGTATTTTGGAATTTTTCAAAAAAAAAATTGTGTACTTATCTAATATAATATTTTTATGCGGTTCCATAAAGTCATATTATTCTAATTAAATTTACGTGCGACGTCGGACAAAATGTGTGAAAATATCCACACAGTAAATGAAATTAAATTTCGCAAGTAAATTTTATTTAAATAATTATTGCTAATTCACAATTTCATAATAAATTAGCAGAACCCTCCAGAATGGAAGATAGCTTCTTTCAGTTTCGCTTGGTGAAAGTCCACAAAAAACAATTCAGAATCGGAACTTTGTTGCCAGAATTGAATAGCCAGGTGGTTTCACCTTCCCCTCCCCGCTTACTTCAGCCTCGCAACATTTTGATTGATCAAACCCCAATTGGTGATTCAATAGTCTCACTGGCTCTAGATTCTAGTCGGTTGGGAGCAGTTGTGACTCTAGTGCGAAACTCACACAAAAATAAAAAATGTTAGCTCATTCACCGTTGTACTAACTATAACGAGAAAGAATCCAGACGATGTAGATAATTAAGTATTAAAAATGAACATTTGGTTTTGCAGACAACTAATTCAGTATACCGTATTATTTATTGTTATCAAGTTTAAAAATTGAAAACAACGAACTTCAAATCCTGATCCAGGAAAAATATCTTGGGCTGTGCATTGATCAGCATTTGACATTTAAACAACATATACAAGGTATTAAAGATAAAATCATCCCCTTAATTAGCGTATTTAGCCGGATATCATATCTGTTACCAAATAAATTTTAAAAAGGTTTATATTATAGTCTCGTACACTCACATTTAAATTACTTGATTGAAATCTGGGGAAACGCATGTGAAACATACATAAATGAATTACAGGTAATACAAAACAAGGTAATCAAAAAACCATTTAACTACAAGCCCAGAACATCCACAAAAAAAATATATGGAAACAAAACTACTAACATTAAGAAAACTATATGAATACAATACATGTCTCCTTATATACAAAATAAACAATAAACTCGTACACACAAACACAGAATTCATTAAAACGTCCCAAGTACACAAACACTTTACGAGACAACACGATAACATACATTTAAACACCATCCACACTAACTATGGTAAACAATCCATTGGTTACGAGGGAGGCAACTTATATAATTGCCTCCCAAACGATATTAAAAACGAAAAGAAGCTGGGTAAATTTAAAAAAAAATTATTAATATTTATTCTTGATAAAGAAAATAATGATGTTGAATAGCGCTGTATTGAAATATTTACTTTATTTTAATTTGTATAATTATTTCTAGTTAAATGAGTGAAAATGTAATTTTCTTTTAACTGGAATAAAAAAAAAATTAAAATAAAAGTTTAATTTGTTGATCTCCATTTGAATTTGAAGTTTGAAGTATTTAAAATTAATATGATGTATTGTTGCGCTACCTCCTTCTTTAGCCAACGTTTCGGACAGCGTTGCAGTGTCCATCATCAGGGCAGATCCGGTAGATGTGACATCTACACGTCTACCCATTGACGTAGGTATACTTGGTCGAAGCATCTACCGGATCTGCCGGATCTGCCCTGATGACGGACACTGCAACGCTGGTTGGCTAAAGAAGGAGGTAGCGCAACACGGCATAACATCCCAAAAACAAAAAACTAAAATATGATATAATGTATGTCATGTATTAACGAAAAATCAGGATCATGTCTTACATTTCTTCCGGAATCTAAACTATGTAGGTTTTTATATAAGGCCAGGATGTGGACATCTTAGACTTACACGCAATTAAAATAAAAACGCATATATTTATCCAAGAGTTTTTTTTATTTTTTATTTAGTAACTATATAATATTTTTTACATTTTTATATGAAACATGTTAGTTAGATGTATATATAAAATAGAAAATATATTCGTAGTCCTCCTCACTAGGAGATCCTGTGCTGAGGGGGACTATGCTTTGGATAAGTTTTTCAGCGACTTCTATGGTTTAACTTCATTGTTTGGATAAGGTTTTCCAGAAACTTTTATGACGATGTTTTAAGTATAGTAGTAAGTTCATTTTCCGGTAGTTCCTTCAGCCAACATTTAATGTCCTTAATGAAGCTATTTTTTGTTTTAATTTGTTTGATACTATGTGGTAGTTTGTTATATAACTTTACTGCTAAAAAGTCAGAACTTCTTTGACCAAATGAAGAGTTACACTTTGGTATATTAAGTATGTCTGTTTGTTTGGCTCTGGTTTTGTGGGCATGTGAGGTGTCTGCCTCTGAATCATTTTTGTGGTGATGTACTAGAATGTTTTTGGCATAGATTTTCTGTATACTTGGAACATTAAACTGTTTAAAAATTTCTGTTGTTGACGTCCTTATTGGGACCTTTAGAATAGTCTTTATGATGCAATTCTGAGTTATCTTAAGTTGTTTTAAATGATTAGATTCTGCTGAGCCCCATCCTATTACTCCATATTTAGTTCTAGAGTGTATTTAGTTCGGGAAAAATCTTGCAATCATACGAGTACTTAAAGTTAGCAGCTAATAAAAATATGCGTTAAGAAAATGAAGACAATGTTGGTGGTTTTTGGTCGAAGTACAGATAAGTATGATCGAGGGGGATAGGGTCGAATTAGCTCAGTGATTAGAACAAAGCCCCAACTAGGCTAAGTTCCTGGGTTCAATTCCTACTTGCTACCGAATCTTTTGAAGGGAAAACTTCTTTAGCACAGTTGTAATTTGAAATTCTATGAAACGGAAACGAGCGACACTAAAAAGAGACAAACACGTATATTTATAGGATTTAGCCTGCGAGAGAATGAGATAGAATGAAACCTTGTCTACGTACGAGTAAAATACCTACGAAGCGAAAGTTGTGTTAGCGTTCTTCGATGATTTTTTTTATATTTTGACATTCTTTTTGAATATTACAAACTATTAATTTCACTGTTTCCCTTAACCGTTAACCGAGGTGTTGTGTACAATGGTCCAAGTGCGCGCATTGGCCGCTTTGATTATGAGCTACTTTTCAAGGCTCCTATTGACATATGATTGAGATTGTGTTGTGAATTTGTGGTACCTCTTGTTTGCATATTAAACTAATTTTTGAAATGAAAATCTTTTTAGCACCGTTGTTATTTTAAACTCGATGAAACGAAAATCAGCGAGACTAAAAAGAGACAAACACATAAATCTATTGGATTTAGCCAGCGAGAGAATGAGATAGTATAATCGGTCTCTTCTCTGTGGGGTTCGATTTTTTTCGGATTTTTCTGTTTCAAATTTTTTTTTGAGAGTCGCTAATATTGTCTTCAATAATTAATATTTTAAATCAGTATTACCTACCCATTTCCAGACGTACAAGTATATATTAAACCATTCAAACAGAAACTAATAGCCGAACTGTGCACCCGAAGGAGACCTATTACTACTGTAAACAGGGCCCAACCCGCCAATCCGGTGCCCCATGCCCGGTGCAACAGGAAGACTATGTCACTAAGAATAATTTATCCGCAATCAAATAATGTAAACAACAATGAATTTACATTGAAAACAAGGGGCGAGGCGCCAATCTTTACGGGTCCTGGTTCCAAAGTTCAGAGCTTCGATATTATTGAATAAAAAATATATTACAGCGCAAATATTTCTTATCCGAAGCTCAAAGCAGGGGGCCAAACTCATGAGCTTTTAAAATACATTATTAAATAAGGGGGTCCGCACACGTTCGCAGCTTGCTACCCGATTATTAGTTTTTTTTCAACCATAATATAATGGCTCCCCATGATTAAATGAGTTTTAGGGTTTAACGCAAAATATGGATTAAAGGCAATGCGCAGTATTTATGATGTTATTGAAATCTGCAGCTGTTTGATAAAACTTTGGTGTTTACGGGCATGAAGAAACAGTAATATTTTTGTAATGAAAACTTTTAATTGGAATTATTTTTAGAATGTTGTGTTTGCCGTTAAATTTGTTTGAATCTAGTATGAACTTAACTGTCGAGTTAAATTAAATCAAAATATTCTGTCAGAGCTGTAGAGAATTTTTCTTCAGATGTTTGAATACGAGTAATCCCACAATTTATAAATAGAATTTAGATTGATGACAAAATATTCTACAGAGATTACGTTTGGAAAGGGATTAGAGCTATTTTTTATTTCGTTACATAATTTTGGATGTTCAACGATTTTGCTTAATACAATTTTGTGCAAAATAATATTCTTTCCTAATGTAATCTGATGCTTGTGCTTATGGAAAAATGAATAACCATTTTAAACCCTCAGGCTAAGTTGTTGGCTTTTGGAATCAAATCATATAGATCTCATAGAAATCGAAGGGTCTCCATTATTTTTGTAAGGAGAAATGTGATCGAAACGGCGCGGCGCGGTGTTATAAACAGAAAATACTACGCTTTATATTGTGGAGGTCGAACAAGACACACTGAATTGCATTCGGCTGGCTATCCGATTGGTCTCCTAGCAACCAATCAAATTCATTTTCAAGTCACAAGAACTCTCTCCGCGCCGCATCGAAAACCTCCGATCATTCTGTTTTAAACTACCCGTCAAGAATCTCTTCACATTATTATTATTGTTAATGTTTAAATATAGAGGAATTATGTGTAAGTTGTAAATTCTTAATAAACCTGTAAGTAATGTACCGACATCTTACTACATTAAAATAAAATAAATGTATACCTTTATGAAACAAAAGTTCCAGACAACAATTTAAAAAAGATTAGTGAAACTTCGTTTTTTTTTTTAATTTTAATATTCTTCTTTTAAATTTTGAAACGACAAAAAGTGAGGTAATGATTACGTTTATAATACATTAGTCTAATTAAACGTGTGTATTTTTTTCTTTATCAGTAATTTTAGTTCGAAAAATTGTAAGGTGGGCCATTTAAAAAAAATTTTGAGTTTGCCTACTAAAATTTTATATTTAAAAAATGACATGCTTATTTCAAATAATAATATTTGACAGCGCATTTCCTTACCTTTTAAAAACAGCTTTTAGTTTTAGGATACGTTCAGAATATTCCATTTATTTGAATTTTATTGCAAGGCGGAAATATTTGGACCTACTGATAGTATATGTCCGAGGCGTTAAAAAATTACATGGTACGTAAAAACTAAAATTAGTGTTCATAGATTTTTTTTTTTTCATGAGTACATTTTACATTTACAGAGTCCCAACTGCTCCCGTCTGGAGCCAGTGAGACTATGGCATCCCCAAATGGGGTATGTTGTGAGGCTGAAGGTAGTGGGGAGGGAAGGAGGCAGAGAAGAGGAAGGTGGGGAAGTAGCTGGCTATTCAGATCTGGTCACCAAACACGGCTAAAGCTATTTCAGGCAACGTTTCAATTCTGAATGGTGGTCTTACACCAGGGCGATACTGAGAGTATCTTCCACTCTAGAACGTGCCGCAAATATACTATATATTATTTTAAATGAATAAATTGTGAAATACACAAATTAATCAAATAAAATTTATTTGCCATGCCGGGATTCGATTCCGCGACCTTCGGAATGCGAGTCAAGCGCCTTACTGCTGCACTACGCCGGCCGTCAAATATTATTCATATTATTCATACAAGATTATTTTTAAAAATATCTCAAAGAAATCTTACGTACATAGATATGACATCATTCATCGGCTTAGTTGCATGTTGCCTATAAATTAAAATATGATAGAATCCATGTTCACCAATATTTGGTTATTTTGTTAGAATTGAATCTAAAAACAATAATAATAATTAGATAATTTGTATAGCTCCGTTTTTGTGAGGAGTAACCTCAAGTGCGCTGTTCCTGCAAATATTACTTACTAGCTGGTTCCCGGCATGCGTTGCTATGCCATTTAATAAAGATTTTTTTCTCCCTGCGTGACCTTTCCCATTCGTCCCGTTCCCCTTCCGCTTCCCCTTCCTCTTTCGCGTCCTCTCTCGCGTTCCAACTCCGATTCCTCCACCTTCCCTCTACCCACTCCACACCCTCCTCTTCTTCCGTCCCGTGAACCCCCCTCCCGAGTTCCACTCCCCCCTCCCAGGTTCCCCACTCCCCCTCCCGCGAATCCACATCCCGAGTTCCCCTCCCGCTCGCGGCTTCCATACATTCATTCCCGGTACATTCAGTTTTCAAACAGCTCGCGCGCCACCTATTGCAATTTTTTTATACAAATTTCATAATCGCATAGCTCGTATATGTTTTTTCGTATTGATTCTATATCTTTTTGTTTCTTCTCGATATGTGCGATTTATTTGCTTTTTCCATGTACAACGTACATTAAATGAATAAATAATCATGCATACTTGCAGGAATTCGTGTTTAAAACGATCTAAACTATAGTATGAGACAGTAAATAATTAAATGTAAAAATCACACAAATGTGACAGGAGATCACGTCCGTTATCTCAATAACGATCCCACAAAAGATATAAAATCGCTTGGCTGATGTATGAGCTATATTATTATAAAGTTTCATTAAAATCCATTCAGTAGTTTTTGCGTGAAAGAGTAACAAACATACACCCATACAAACTTTCGCTTTTCTTTATCATAGTAAGATGAATAAATTCAATCTTTTAACTCTACAGTTCGAAACAACTCTGCAGAACTCAACTAGTAAGAGCCACTGAAACATAAAACTTAAGTAGTTAAAATAATGTTTTTTGTAAAAATTATTCTGCTTCAGTCGATTGCGCTGATAGTAATTGAAACAAAATATTATTTCCGCTCTCTCGCTGCCATACTTAAAACATTCGATATTGGAGAAAACAACACGATCCACCCCTCCACATCTGTAACAAAATCCTGCGTTTGGGGTGTAAATCGGAATACATTATTCGCTTCCGCGTAATATATCGCTGATAATAGATGCAGTCTGCTGTTTCGGGTAGGTACTAGGGACCACCCTAATCTATGCATTAGGGTAGCGTCTAACCAGGGACCAGGGCCAGGGGTCATCTAAAGGCACTTGGAAGTATTTAATATAATTCTAGACATTCGAATTGGTATTTGTGTTTGTTTATAGCTTGGTGCTTATTTATTCTTAATGTATTCGTATTTTTGTTAAACATGACTAATTATAATTAATAACCCTTGTTTACTTTGGAGTGATATTTCGGATAAGATTTTTGAATTAAACGCAAGCTTAATTAAAATGAATGAATATGAATGATGTAGAAACTGACATATGTACAACATGGAATTACTTTCTTTTACATTAACTCTTTTGAGGGTGCTGTGGGGGGGTCCTTTTGGGAAAGGAAGGAGAGGAAGTTTTGGGAAGGAACAGGTATGAGGGGTGGAATTTGAGAGTCAATGTGTCCAGGAGTGACGGCCATATGAATTTATTCCTCTCACTTTGGTACGAGGTGTTAGGTCGAGAGAGCCCGGATGGAGAGTTAAAATGTCTCCATCAACCAGTCTCTCCCGATCCGGCCTGGCAAGCATTAGATGGGCAAAAGCATGTGCCGCCAAGACCTAGACAAATCTCACCCCTCGTAATTAGTTATTTTTTGTTAAAAAACAAACATGCAATTTCCTCGCAGAGGAACGCAGATAGAATTCATTCACATGCATATACCGTCTCTTATGACTTTACTTGTCCCTGACTTTACGGGTTCAGTCCTCTGCCAAATAAGTGTCATTCAAGATACCACACGGCCGAACAGATTTTCTAACACAGCATTGCATGACAACAGGAATGGTGGCATTGAATGAAATTTCTGAAACAGTAAACATATTTAATTAGGTACTGATATGTTTTTAGATTTTCACGGCCAAAAGTATTTTCGTTATTTATTTTTGGGGTGTTCACATCTAACTTATTGATGGACACTATACCGCTACGCTGTCACAAACCTTGGTTAAATTAGGAAGTAGTGCAACACGGCACAACACCCCAAAAATAAATAACGAAAATATTTAATTACTCTTTAAGTATCATTAAAAATTGTATGTTTACCTATTTTCCCAAATGTAAAGAATGTTACAATAAGAAATCTTGTACCTACGAACTGTAAATGGATGAATAATCTGTCGTATGTACAAGATTTCTCATTGTAAGCTAAGTACACACGTATATTCATGCTCGATAGTTTTCCTCGATCGAAAATGTTAACTTGGAACCAAGCTCGTCGTTACGTCCACAGGCTCGAGCAGCTCGACACAAAGATCAAGCAAAAATAAAATGATAGTCCTTAAATATTTTTCGCAACGAGCCGTTGCGCGTCGCATCGCGTCGGTTTGATATCGAACAAAAAAGCATCGAGCCGGATGATATCTGTACACTTGTACACGTTTGGGATATGTTAGAAAGAGAGTAAAACCATGAAACACGAACGAACGTGGGTTCTGACCAGATATATAAAAATAAACTGTGAGAGATACTCAAATGTTTTAAATATTTCTGGTACAGGTCTTTCTTTGAAGTCTTTCTTTAAAAAAAAAAACAAGTTTTTTTTTCTTAATTCAATTTTGGGCAAATAATGGTACCAACCTACAAAAATGTCTAAACTTATTATGTTGTTCACAGATTTTGTTAATTTTTTTGTTTCATTGGAAAGGAGGTTTAAATCCTATAACATCTTCTCAACATGAAATTATATTTTACTTATTATATACCTATCATTAAACATATTCAACGTGCCTCATATTTATGTTATGTTATTTAAATATTGTAGTATTTGTTGTTTGATTTATTATCTACACATGTCTTACTCATTTTCTGTTTTCTATTTCTTGCTGTTTTACAAACTCACCAGAGCTGTCTTTTTCATGTTGTAGTTTATTTATTTATTTATTAGTTTCTTTACGCCTTGATGGCTTTTACATGTAAAGTGAATTGGACAGGAGCCTTATAACAAGTATGTAGTATCATAAGTATATACCTAGTACATAAAATAATAAACAGAGCATGAAAGATATAAGATATAAGACATTATAAGTAGGTATCAGTATTCGATAAGTAAATTGTTTACAAAGCAGTTCAACCAGCAGATTCTATTTGGGCTCAGGCTAGATAGAAGAGTAGATTCAATAATTATTGTCACAATATTACACAAAATATGATTCCAAACATACTCGAAGCATACCGGTTTGCATTGGTGTAAAACATTTTTAACGATTAATATAAAAGTAGGTAATTTTTTTGTAATTTAAAAAAAAAAATTTTTGCTATCATAAATGAACACATGTTTGATATGATTTTAGATTTTCACGGCCAAAAGTATTTTTGTTGTTTGTTTTGGGGTGTTATGCCGTGTTACGCTATCTCCTCCTTTAGCCAACGTTTCGGACAGCGTTACAGTGTCCATCATCAGGGCAGATGATCTGCCGGCATAACACGGCATAACATCCCAAAAACAAACAACAAAAAAGTACACATGTTTGTTATTATTATGAAAAAAAGGTACACAGCAATTACATATATAAAGAAGTAAGTAGGTACTATAAATGTAGTTACAGAGCAGTGGGTAATAAAATTGTTACTGTTAACAATCTGAAACATTTAAGGATTTTTACGTAAGTTTGTTATTATCAGGAAAAAATAAAATAAAAGGTACACACAGCAATTACATATATAAAGATGTAAGTAGGTACTATGAAAGTAGTTACAGAGCAGTGGGTATTAAATTTGTTACTGTTAACAATCTGGAACATTTAAGGATTTTTGCATCTGCATACATATATGCTTTTTGAAGGAAGCGATGTTTTTATATAAAAATATGTCAACAGAACAAGTTTCATTCCCCACACGATGCAATCTCTGAAGACAAGAGTTAAACATAAAATTAGTGCGAGAAGCAACTATGTTAAATGAAGCAAGGAGTCTGGTGTTGTAATTGTTAGGTACTTGATAATTTATCATGTCCATAAGTTCAGGGCTATCCAAATATCCGTCGATAATTTTAAATAATAAAAAAAACATCACAGATTTTTCTTCGCTGTGACAATTCGGGTAGTTTAAGCAATTGCATTAAATAATTATAATTTAAATTTTCTATTGGAATTTTTAATTTGTAATTTATATGCCTTAAAAATTTACGTTGTACTCTTTCAATTTTGTGTGAATGTACATTGTATAAAGGCGACCAGAGAGAGGAATTATAATCAAGAATGCTTCTGACTAGTGTTATGTATAGCGTTTTGAGTGTATTAGTTATACATTAGATCTTTGGACGATCTTAACACAAAACCGAGACATTTGCATCAATGTGGGGGACGAATGTCATCTTGTTTTCAAAAACGACACCCAGATCTTTTAATAATGTTACTGTAGAAAGATTCACATTCTTAATGTGATATTGAAAGAGTATTGGATTTTTATTTCGAGAAAAACTTATAAATTGACATTTGTTAATGTTTAAAAAAAATCATTTATGTTACACCAATTATTATAAAATCGATCCAAGTTATTTTGCAATACAAGACAGTCCATTAAATTTCTTATAATAGTGTAAATTTTCAAGTCATCAGCAAACAATAGGAAATGGATACTTTCAAATATTGAAACAATGTCATTGATAAATAGCAAAAAAAGAATAGGACCTAGATGAGAACCTTGAGGCACCCCACTTATAGTTAGTTATACCTGATACTGTGTTATATTACGTAAAAGCCGAAAGGCGTTAATATTATAAATAAATAAATAAAAATTATGCTTTGGCGTTCCATTTGGAAAAAGACACAATGAAGGTCATCGATCCTTCGTCCTTGTAACAGCTAGTCCTATGTTCGGATACCTAACCCCCGACAACACCAACCGACATCATTATTTTAATTACCATCAAGAGAGATAAGCCGGATTAACTAGCAGGTAATAAACATCCCAAGGGTGTAATTAAAGGCGTTGGATTAATTTGAATCCTTTCCGTATCCTGCAGCCCTAGCAATCTTTCTCAGCCGGCCGCGATGCCGAGAGCAGGATATAAGTGTACAATGACACTACAGAAATACGCAATTAAATGCATCGAAGTACCCTCCCTCACCCCACTATATTGTAGGAAGAATGAATTCTATAGGCTTAAGTCCCTCTCGGAAATGCAGATAAATGCTATTACAGCAGTTTGTATGCTGTATTGCTGGGTCGCTAGTCGCTAGTCGCTAGTCGCTACTATTGCAGAGTTATAACTCGAAGGGTGAATATAAAGGACTTAGGGCCGGTTGTTTCACTTATGATGGTAGACTTAGTAGAATTATTAAAATACATGTTTTTTTTACATTAACTTAACACAGAAAACTCTAAGTAAAATATGTACCTTCATGCTGTGTGGTGGGTCATTTTGAGGGAAGGAAAGGGTGAACCTGAATCTTGAAGTGTCCCATGTTGATCAGGGAGGAAAATCATTCCACATCCGAGCTGTTGAACTCAAGAACCAGTGTAGAAACATTATCATGTGACAAATGAATATCAACTGTGCACAGATGTAGGGCGCGCTTTTGGAATTTTTTTTTAATCAAGAAGTAAGTTCCTTAAAGCCATTGAAATTTTATTTATTCAATTTAGGAACATTAACAGTCTTAATAAGACAATACGAAGAGCAGTATGACAAAAAACAGACCAATTAATAAAGTTCACAGATAGGTTTTAGAAATACATTTAAAACAAAGTACATACTTAGTGAATGTAAACTGAAATATAACAATAATAAAAATAGAAGGACAACAAACAATAAACCGATAATTAAAAAAGCAATATACAATAATATATTTGCAATTATAACAATAACAAGATAGACTGAGAAAAAGGTTGTGGTAAGGATAGAAGAATGATAAGGGGATGTTGCAGCCCAAGAACGAGTAAAATAAATATAATAGGTTCAATTAATTTAATTATCATGAATTTGTGTTATTCGCACCAAGAATGTAATACAACGAGCCTAACGACGGCAACTAGCAGTGAAAATGTCAGCATGTATGTCTATATTATTTATTATGTTATTTTTTTTTTACATTAACTCCACACAAAAGGCCCTGAGGAAAATAATTTCCCTCGAGGCCTATGTCGTCTTTGAAGATGCTGTGTGAGAAAATAAAGCAATTATTTAAATCTATCGGATGAAATAAAGTTACCAAAACATGCTGTTTGATCTAAAACGAGCAGGTTCTGCTAAAGAAAAAAGTTTTTTGTGATTTTATTATTTTTAGCTTTTAATAATACCCTACAACCAATCCAACCTCCCTTAAGGTGATACTTAAAATAATTCGTATTCTACTCTTTCATAGATGCAGCGAGTTTCATTATTTTAGGGAAAAACAATTTTTTCAAATTATGCTTTAAAATATTAAAATGAATTATTAATTTGTTTCCGCCTGAACATACGCAATATGAATATGAATAAATAGTTTTCATCATAAAAAAACTCAATTGTTTCAAGAAAGGCTAACAAATACAATATTGTATCGGTGATCATCCAATATTGTATTTGTTAACCTTTCTTATAATATTTGAGTTGGTTTATGGACAAAACTATTTATTCATATTCATGTTGTGTATGTATGGGCGCAAACAAATAATTCATCTTAATATTTAAAGCATAACCAGTTTTGCACAACACTACTACACGTACAATGGAGTGGTGTGGTTTAATCAACTAGCGAAAGAGCTGAGATTAGAATCTGACTACAATAAATTCAAAAATAAATTAAACAATATATCTTGAATAATTTAGCCACTTAGAACCGCATTAACCTTTAACTAACAATACTTATTCAATAATTTATTTTATATTATTTTATTTTTTTATTACATTTGATTTATGTATAATATATATGTAATGTATGTGTTATAATGTTTTATTTTTTTTATTTTAAAAAAATATATATATTTTCTCTTCCCTTTACACACGAGTAGTTACACTCTCGTAAAGGTTATATATTATATACATATATGTGTTTATACTGTTTCTAATCAATATTGCATGTTAGTATTTAATAGTTTGAGTTTAATCCGATTGTAACCTGAAAATGTAATTACTCATGATTATATTACATACATGTATATGTATATAAAAACTAATTAAAAAAAAAAATAAAAAAATAACCTCCAAAAAGCATTTTTCCCTAAATAATTAAACTCGCGCCATTTACGAAATAGTTGATTATGAATTATTTTAATTATCGCCTTAATTACCAAGATATTGTAAGGATATTGGTATTTGGGAAAGTGAATAATAACAGTTTTTGTGGTGAAGCTCATTTCGCGTTGGACATCTCGTATTGTGTGTATTTTTCGGACAAATCAAACAACCGACCCTTAGACCAGTCAAATTGAAAACTTCGAGACTTGTGTTACGTGCTGCGTGCGGCGACTCCGTTATTATTTTTTGGCAAACAATCCCCCGTACCGTAACAAATGCACGCACTAGCAGCAGTCAAGTTCTCGGCCAGACAGTTCATTTCTACACATTTTGAACATGATCCAAATGTTAAAAAACGGAAACTACTAGTACCTAATTCTTATTTAAAAAATTCTTAAATTAATGGCCATTAGGTAATCTTATATCTTACATATCTATAATATAAAAATGAATCGCTAAATGTGTTGGTAAGCGCAAATCTCGAGATCGGCTGAACCGATTTCGCTAATTCTTTTTTTAGAATATTCCTTGAAGTGCGAGGATGGTTCTTACGGAGAGAAAAATTTAGAAAATTGCGCAGAATATTGGATAATTTCAGAAAACATCGCACGTTTGACAGTTCGCGTGTTAGAGAATGACATTTTGCAAAACAATGAATGATTGTGCAATCAGGATTCTATTTTATTTAAAGTAGGTACTCCCCTAATATTTTGAATCGAATCAAGAATTTTAGATATTTTAAATAGGTACCTATGTTAGGTACCAAATTTTATATACATGAAAAATGGAAATTTGAATAAAAATTGTAAAAGGTGGCACGCGGGCTGTTTAAGAACTGAATGTACTGGAATTGAATATATGGAAAGCGGGAGGAGGGTTGGCGGGACGAGGGAGCGGTAAAGGGAAGAGGGAAGGCGGGGAAGGTGGAAGGGGAACGCGGGAAGGGGGACCTGGGAGGGGGAGGGGAACTCGGGAGGGGGGTTCGCGGGACGGTGAAGGGGGGGGGGAGTAGAGTAGGGAGAGGGAAGGTGGAGGTGACGGAGTGGGAACGCGAGAGGGAAAGAGGACGCAGGAGAAGAAGGGGAGGCGGAAGGGGAACGGGACGATGGGAAAGGACACTCAGGGAGAAACAATTTCTTTATTAAGTGGCATAGCGACGCATGCCGGGACCAGCTAGTAATATATAAAACAAAGTCGGGTTAGTTACACTATTTATAACTCGAGAACGGCTGGGCTGATTTTGATGATCTTTGATTTGTTGGATTTGTCTCCGCCCCGGATAGGATAATAACTATTAAAACATCACAAAAGTTAACGACATAAATAGTTATAAAGAAAATTATTTTCCGCATACATTTTGTATGGAACGAATTCTCCTATTTTGAAAGAACTGCAGCATTATTGTGAGGGGTATAATATTGAACTGTGCATGAATTCCAAACATTCAAAAACGTCAAATGTCAATGCGTTGATTGTTGTGCATTTTTTTTAATCATATAATGCTGCCCTTCTTTCTTACACACTCAATGTCAATAGTCGAAAATGAGACAAATGGTGAACGTATGTCTGCACACCTCCAAAGGAAAAATACAATAATTATAATAAATCTCTGAAATGAAACGCATTTTTTTACATAAGCTCCACACAGGAGGCCCTGAGGAAAATAATTTCTCTCAGGACCTATGTCATCTTTGGGATGCTGTGTGGAGGATCTTTTTAAGGAATGGGAAGGATAGAAAGTTCTGGGAAGGAAAAAGGTATGAGGGGTGGGTAGGAATCTGGGGTCAGTGTGTCCGGGAGTGACAGATGTATGAATCCATCCCTCCAACTGTGGTGCAAGGCAATGGGGTCGAGAGAGTCCGGCTGGAAAGGTCAAAAGGCCTCCCTCAACCAGTCTCTCTCGATCCGGCTCGCCACGCAGCAGGTGGGCAGGCACATCAACTGCCAAGACCCGGACGTAAGTCACCTCATGAACCCGGGCACCCCTGCTAAATCACCAAACGTAGCGAACCACTTGGGGTGATCTATGGCAGAGGTGTTGGTTATTCAATAAATGGTTCCCGGGGCGGCGGCACCCGTATCCGCCTCCCGAATTCCCGTAAGTAATTGTAAAAGTATGAAAATCACAAAAATATAAATCCTACACAACGCCATCTCTGATACTGACAAAAACAAAACACGGACAGTTGCGCATTGATAATTGCTTCATTGCGTAATTTTTAACTTAATAAAAAAACGGAATTTAATTCAACAGCTATTGATTCTGAGGCGGTACGAAGTTCGTCGGGTCAGCTAGTTATAATTAAAAGTACCTATTTTTCTTATTCAATTTTATATGATTTTTTTGTTCTTTTGTATATTTAAAATAATGTCAAAGTACGGGTTCAGGCTGAGATATTTAATTGAATCAAAATGTGGAATTTTTCGTGGTATAAATTTAAAGCATTTGAGCTACTTTATGTAAAAGTTATTATATACCACCGCTATGGTCGATTTTTAAACTAAAATAATGTGTATTTGAAATATTTTAGCTTTATGTAATAATGATTTATAAGATCGCTTTAAGCAAATGATACTTAAACGGGATTTTAACAAAGTTCAGGTAAACTTCCAACTGATCGCAGGGTTTTCCTGTGCGGTTATTAAAACACCATTTCATAAAAAAAAACATTTTTTAATGTTTTCATTTTAAAAAATTGCGGATTTTTTGCGCAACAGCGTCAAAAACAGTTTTGCCGCTGCTCATTTTTATCAGAAAATTACCTTGTCGCACTACTAAAAAAGAATAAATTGTTTTTGAAATGACATGTTTTATATCAAAATAATAATAATTCACTAAATGAAAATATGTGCGATGGCTCAATTGGAAACATTTTTCTTTGTTTTATGACAAGAAACAAAGAAGTTACAGATTTATGAGAGCATAATGAGCATTTCCAACCACTGTGCGATGGCTCAATTGGAAACATTTTTCTCCGATTGCTCGAGATTTTTTGGTGACCATTTTGAATATTTTCCGCCCACATTAAAAAAATCATACCTCCGAATTTTAATATGGAGACAAACAAACTGATTATAAATCTATAAAGCCAATGAATACTATTTTTTGTCGACTATCAAATATTCGTATGACATATAAAAAATATATAATAAAATACTTAATGACTTACAAATAAGGGAAAATTTGCCAAATTTGGCAGCAAAGCAATCCCAGGTATTTTAAATAGTGCCATATTGTGGCAAAAAGCGCTCTAGTTGATAAGTAAAAATGGTTAAATAAGCAAAATAAGTAATATACATAAAATAAACAAAACAAATAAAATGATTAATATAAATAAAATAAGTAACACAAGTAAAATAAGGAAAATAAGCAAAAAAAAGTCAAATTAATAAAATATTTAAAATAAGTATTCAAATAAGTAAAAAAAATAATAAAAATAAATAATAGAAACAAAACAAGTAAGAAAATAAAATAAATAAAACAATTAAAATAAGTCAAATAAATCGTAAAAATAAATTAAATTAAAAAAGGATAATTAGTTAAATACTCGTAATATAAAACAGTGAAAGTAGTATAATAAATAAGATAAGGTTAACCTATGATTTAAATAAAATAAGAAAACAAAATCTTACCTAAAAAAAAAAGTAATGTCACACAAGTTCACGAAACTGTCACTGGATTGTCACAAAACTGTTAGAAATGTATATTTTAATTTGAAATTTCAATGAAAAGAATTCACAGATAAAACGACACTTTGTACTGTACAGTACCTAAATTGTAATACTGTAAAATCACAGGAACGCAGGTGATTTAGTTTGATGCAACAATACAATTAGCACTCGTCGGGTGTGACGCCTAGACAAGGATCTCTACACTCTACAGCTCTGTCAAGGATGGCACTATATTAATTACTTCATTCACCGACCACTTTCCTATTGCACAACACAATTGTATTAGAATAAATTCCAATAGAGAATGCAGCGTCAAGACTACCAACTGGCAAGTTACCCAAGGTAAGACTGCCTTGCAAGAAGTCATTTTAAAATATATATTTATTTTCCTTATCTCCCCCATCCAGGCTTGGATTTCTAACAGACGATCGATTATATTAAATACTTAGAAATATTATTATCAGTTCTGAAAATCAGTAGACAGGCGCATCCACAGAGATACATTAAGTGTTTGATCCACGACTGTGAATAACTTGATGTAAAATATTAAACATTTAGGCCTTAGGCCGTTCAGGGATGATTTGGTATTTTTGATAGTTGAAAGGTCCCAATAAAATATCGATTCTAAATCTGTTTCAGATTTTGAACGAATAGTGATCAGCAGAAGGAAACAACTATCATGTTTTTAAGTTTGTCAGCTTATTACAATTTTATAGAAAGCTGAAACGCACCTGGAATCGGAATCCAAATGAATAATTAATTAAAAATTAATTATTAATTGTTTTTGTGTTCAATACGAAGACCTCCATTAATTTTTTTTAAATTTAATTAAAATTAAATTTGACAATGTTATTATCAAGTTCTGCAAGTATTTCAGTATATAGGTATAAATAAATAAATTGACGCTAAATTGCCATTTGATAACAATGTTACGTTTGAATTTCTGCGAAAGAACTGGGCCTTATAGAATGTTTTTAGACAAAGCTGTTTCACAGTTGTTTTTTTTATTTTTATAAGGACAATTCTCCCTAAAAACACACGATACATTACATGTCGATAGTATTATGTCAAAATTTCAAGAAAATCGGAGCAAAACTAACGAAGATACAGCGTTTCAAGCGACCGGCCCTCATGCTCGCAAACAAAATTTTGTAGTTCGTGAACATCATAACTCAAAATCGACTAGACCGATCCTTTTGAATTTTTACTCTATTTCTGCACATAAATCAACAGGTAATTAGAGGAATTTTTTAAACCATTTTTTCCGTTTTATAATAACGAATTCGCCGAAATTTATCATCTTATCTATGTTATTTATCTTTTTATTTCATCAATGTTCTTTATTTTTTTGAACAAATCATTTTCCACATGTTCATACCCATAATTATTTGACTGTCCTAAAACGGGATAATACTCCTAGTTGGGCAGTCAAAATTTAATTAATTATTTATATAAATGTATAATATTGTGCTAAATAAACAAATAAATAAATAAAAAAATAATATATCTACAGAACGGTGTGGAAATGAGTTCGCTGAAGCGTGCCCACGTTGGGTAAAAAAATGTATGAGCGTATTACAAATGTGGACATCCGAAAAGAATGCAAGGATGATGTAAGAGTAGTAATGAGTAATAACTAATGAGCCAGAATGAAAGGAACACTTTTTTATACTTTAACACTGGCAATAGTGGCACACTGGCAGTAAACATAACATGTATTTGTAAATATGTATGTTAGCTGTAAGTCTCTAGTTTAAGCTTAAGCCGTAGTTGTAAGTCATATAGAAATATTATGTATTAAGACCGACTTGCTCGTAATAGTTTTAAATCACTATTTCTAACCTAAGCCTTAGTTTTATATAGCATTTACATGGGGGTTTCGGCCCTAAGGGAGGGGTTCGATCCTGCGGGGACAAGGGAGAAAGAGGGGGTGTTGAAAATTTTATTAGAAATTTTTTTTGGAACCTCTACTTATTATTTATCACACAATTATAGTAACATAACTACAACTATTTACATCGCATTGATAAAATTTATGGTGCAGTATTTTTTACGAATGTCATCTACGAGTTCTTGCTAAATTCTCTTTTTCCTAGGCATACAGTGGGGGACATTAGATCCCACTGATCGACCCCCTCCCTCCCTTCCCTTCCCCATCCGCCAGCAGATAAGTCGCTAGTTTAAAGTCTCAGTTGCTAATTTTAGTTGGAAGACACTGGTTGGTTGTATGCATATATGTGTGTACATGTGTAGGCATACAAATGTATATTTATTCATATCTATCTTTTAAGGAGATCTTTCAAACACTTCAGTCTCTTTTTGTTCTTGATTTGAACAATTTATATTTTCATAATTTGTGTTAATTTTTATATAGGTACTCTTTTTTCATTTTTCATAATATTTTAATTATTTGTATTATTACCCGTCTCAGAATAGACATCGTCTAGTGAGGCGAGTAACTTACGCCCGGGTTGCGGGCAATTAAAATGTTTTAAAAAGGCTTTAACTTATTGGTGATAGTTATAAATATAAATTCGTAGTGATAAATTGTTGGTTAAATAAATTAAGTTGTGAAGCAACCTTGAGGTATGTTTTCAATGAAAACGGCGATATAAAAATCAACCAATCATTTTTATAAAAACGCAACTATTTTTTATACTTCTGTACAAATACTTTTATTCTTAAATTTTCCTGAAAGGCACAATAACCTTCACAGCAATTACTCTGATTGTTTTTAATCAAACTTATTAGTCGATCAGTAATAAAATAAAGTCACTGGATGCAGTACTGGGAGAGCTCACACGAATCTTTACATTAAACACCACCAGTCTACAAGATAATTAAATGATAACATCTATTCTCTGGCGACATCATCGGTCAAAGCGGACAGCACTAATTGCTTTGCGAATTGGGACAGCTCTGTAGCTACCAGCAACCAGCAACATCGGGCTTTCCTGTCTCGATTGTTTCATTTAATTGTATAAAGGGAAAGTATGGATTCTGGATAACATTATCGGAATTTTTGTCACTATTCTATTTAGAAACAGGGAAGTTACGATCTAAATATTTATAATGTAGGTTGTAGATGATTTGAAAACCTTTTGAATCTTTAAAGGCTGTGTTTTTTTGATTTATTCATCTTTATTAATTACATTGCAATCAAAATTCAATTCATTGGTGATCTGCTGTGCCTGTCTCACTAGGAACTCATGTGTTGAGACCAGGCAAAGTTTATAACATTAACAAAAAAAGTTAAAATACGATTGCAGTATTTCATTTAACATAAAAGACAATGAGAATCGTTCCATTGGAAATACTCGTACGTAAGGAAATAATAATAGTTTCAATAAAATCGTTGATGTTTCTGTCTTGGCTGATCCAAAACTTAATGTCTGATTTATATTGTATATTTATATTACAAGTGTAACATAAATATAGTGCGAGGGGGATATCGTATTTGACTTAATGTCGGTAGGTTGTAGTTTCATTGAGTGCTGCGCGGGTATTAATCTTTCATTTTGTATAATCAACACAGCTCATTTAACCATATTTCCAAAGTTTCAGCTCGATATGGTCATTAGTTTTAAAATAATCGCTTTATTGTCCGTGAAAGTTTTAAAGTTATTGTACCTACGTATAATGTCTTTTTCGACAGGCTATCAAAGGCACAAGCCGTTCATTTTCACAACCAGCGTCTTATTTTATACATTACGTAGATGAATCCAAAGTTTCAATTCGACAAGTTTTTTAATAAATATTAGAACTTATGTAGATAAATTATCATCTGCGAGAGATTTTACTTTTTAACGAAAACCATCATTTTCAAAAGGCACTCTTTCGCAAGAGTCTTTCGCTTTTTACAAATATGTGTTCTTTAATAGATATTCATAGTTTCAGTTGTAAGTTTTGTATTTGTTTTAAACGAACGTAGAGCGCGACTGAAGCCGAAATTTTTCAAACTTATTTCGAATTAAAAATTAAATTCTTATAAATATTGACAAATAAAATTGAGGCCAAACCAACGTCATTTGCAATGTGTAGGAATGGAATCAAATACGCAATGTGTAGGAATGGAAATCGTATGTTGAGATATTTCTGCACTGTATAATTTATTTTTCTAATTATTATTTACGTATTTTGTTTTATTGTCGGTACCTATACCATTAATTCCTCATTGTTCGATGAGTCGAAAAAAATCCAGTGCAGTTTAAGTAATACTGGAAAAGTGAGGTCATAATCAAAGCGACCAATGAGCGCAGACCTTGCGTAATTTACGTTTCATATCTCAACCAATAGGAGCCTTTAAAAGTGACATCATTATCAAAGCGGCCGATGAGCGCAGTTGACGCGTCGCATGTAAATTTGAGATTTCTACAGCGCTTCTTTAAGGGGCGTTAGGGGCATACTTGACTTACTTGAACCAGTAATTCCTGACATTATTTGGAATAATAAAATTTTGGTCACATCGGTGAGAGTTAGATTCGGGTTGTGGGTCTGTTTGGTTACTCGATTGAGTGACCAGTGGTGACAAGTGGATTTATTCTTTGTTTTGAAGAAGAAAAAAAAACATCAAAAAATTCATCGTACACCTAAATGCCAAATCACTGGTTAAGTAAGTCAAGTAAGTCCCATAACATCTTGTATATATTGGGACTTACTACCATGCCTAATGCCTATTTCTCTTTACCCAGAATACTAATGGCGGGAAATAATTATACCACGTTATTGGACATCTTCAATTTATAACTAGACAAAAACAAAACATAAAAGCCCCTAAAAAGCTTTAATAAATAAATAACGTCATTGATCGCAGATACCAAAAAAAAATCAATCAATTGCAACCAACAATATTTCATCATTCCACAACAAAGATACTTAATCATAAATGATGGATGGTAAGTTACATGAAGTACCATTTTAAATGCTGCTGCATGACCAGGACCTAAGTGTTTCTTTGTTGCTATTGATTTCTAACATCCGCTGCAGTAAGTGATCTGTTATTTGTGGGTGCTGCGATGGTCTGATCTTTCTGTGCCCACTTCTTAAATCGTATGAGAAAATAAGATTAGGTAGCAATGGTAGCATGGTGTTAATTGACGTGCAAAGTGAAGTCTGAAAGCACCTCGTAGATTGGAAAAGAACTTTCTCGATAAATGCAGTTACGTGTTTAGTGTTGTGCTTCAAGGGGCTATGTGCTATGTACCCATAATATGTATATGGGTTGGTCACCAGTATGAGCAAATTGAAATTATTGATATTCGAGAAAGCTTTTATTAATAAATCATTTATGTGTAAACCAGTTTAAAGTATCTCGTAGAAAGGTAAATCTTGAAAATAAACCAGTGAGAAAAGTTATATCATAACATGTATCATAAAAAATAAATTGAAAAAAATATATTAATAACCTTGACGATATTTTGTCAGAGGGTCAAAATATTTCGACTTTACAATAAAATCTAAATCTAAATACTAATAATAAGTAATAAAATTTGCTTTCTAATTTTATAAATCGAAATAAACGTGATTTTTTTTTTATATATAAAAATTTTGCATGCAAACAAAAATGGGCTCACCTTACGTTTTTTCTCCCTAAAATTACTGAAAAAAAAATTATTAGACAAATATATTACAAACGTTATGGTCACCTTACTTTTTTGTCATTTTGTGCAAAATTTATTACAAAAAATTCCCAAAGTTTCATAAATTGATTTCAAATTGCGATCCCAAATTTTGGTTTTACGAGTATAAAGGTCTACATTTTACTTCTTTTGTGGTTAACTTTTATATTTGAATATAAAGCGTGGTGTTTTCTCTTTCTAGCTTCGTTTATATATCACTATGATAGTAAGGGAGACACAACGGTTTCTATGAGACCTGTATGATAGTAAGGGAGACACAACGGTTTCTATGAGACCTGTATGATAGTAAGGGAGACACAACGGTTTCTATGAGACCTATATGATAGTAAGGGAGACACAACGGTTTCTATGAGACCTGTATGATAGTAAGTGAGACACAACGGTTTCTATGAGACCTGTATGATAGTAAGGGAGACACAACGGTTTCTATGAGACCTATATGATAGTAAGGGAGACACAACGGTTTCTATGAGACCTGTATGATAGTAAGGGAGACACAACGGTTTGTATGAGACCTGTATGATAGTAAGGGAGACACAACGGTTTCTATGAGACCTGTATTTTTTTTTTTTTACAGTGAATACCGTACAAGAATCTCAACTGCTCCCGTCTGGAGCCAGTGAGACTATGGGATCCCCAATTGGGGTATGTTGTGAGGCTGGTGGTAGTGGGGAGGGGAAGGAGGTGGGGAAGAGGAAGGTTGGGAAGTACCTGGCTATTCAGATCTGGTCACCAAACACGGCTAAAGCCATTTTCAAGCAACGTTTCAATTCTGAATGGTGGTCTTACACCAGGGCGATACTGATAGTATCTTCCACTCTGATGATAGTAAGGGAGACACAACGGTTTCTATGAGACCTGTATGATAGTAAGGGAGACACAACGGTTTCTATGAGACCTGTATGAGTTGTTCCGAAAACCGAACAAATAGACGAATTATGATTCAAATAAATTTTTACCCTCACCGGTTTGGGCTTTTGCGTGCTGACGCATAATTTTCCCAAGGGTCGGCGTATTCTATTTTCGTAATAATTTGTTTTTGCAAAATGTATTTGGTACAATTACCGTCTAACGTCTTACCAGATAATGTGTAAATATATATTTATTGTAAAAGTTGTATAATATAATCTACCAAAAGTATTTTCTCCATAATGGCTGCATATTATGCGTGGGAATGATTTTTTTCATCATCATGAATTTTTTTCCCATCGGCTACTGTGGCACAAGACAGGAAAAAACGGCCACCATCTTCGACCGGAACCGGAACGTAACAAAACAAATTTACAAAAAGACGTAATGCTAAACTATATCCCTGATTTCGAATAACGAGACCTACGTGGTCTCGGGGTAAGATCCTCGACTATGTATCCGAATGTCGCGAATTGAAACGCCAGAGAGCGCAAATAAATTTTATTTCATTAATTAATGTTTCTTCACAATAAATTCATAAAAAAATAAAAGAAGATACTCTCAGTATCGCCCTGTTTAAAGACCACTATTAAGAATTGAAACGTTGCTTTAACCGTTAATGGTGACCACATCTGAATAGCCATCTACTTCCCCACCCCACCTTCCCCTACCCAATCCCAAAAAAACTTGTTTCGGTCTGCATCGTTTTGCCTTGCATTCTTACTAAATACGTTTGATTTTTTTTATTTATTTTTAGTAAATAATTGTACATGTTTTCACAATGTCTACGCGCCGCGTTCTTTCTACTGCACGCGGTTGCACGCCCAATTAACGTAGGAAGTGACTAATGAACCGCGTGGAGCGTGGCGCGTGGCATCTCCAATCTCCATACACACGAGTTAGCCAAGGATAAAATAAATCGAGAAAAGCTAACGCCTAGCGGAGAAGTGAACCTACTACTTGATGACTACCTTCTTGAACATCATTATTTCGATCCAATATGTAAATTGTATTATGCCATAGAATGTAACGATATAGACATGTTTATAAACAGCTTCGTATATTTAAAAAAGCATATGCTTATTTTTTTAGCTATTAGCTAATATGACGTCATTGTATTTTTTTGTTTATTTATTTCTAAGGTTTCTAAGCGTACAAATTAAAATCTTAATATATAAAACAATGTCGGGTTAGTTACACCATTTTTGGACCGTTGGCGTTGGACCGATTTTTATGATCTTTGATTTATTGGATTTAAATCGGCCTCGAAGAGCAAAATAGCTATTAAAACATCTGAAAATTTCAAGAAAAAAAATTGTGAAGTAAATTCTTTTTTTCATAGGTACATATTGTATGAAACGAATTCTCGTATTTTGAAAGAGCTGCAAGAATATTGTGATAAGTATAATATTGAGTAATAAGTGAATTCCAAAAATTCAAAAACGTTAAATGTTAATGCGCTGATTGTTTTGCTTTTGTTCTTAAGCATATAATGCTGCCCCTCTTTTCTTACACACTAAATGTCAATAGTTGAAAAAGAGACAAACGGTGAACGTATGTCTGCACCCCTCCAAAGGAAAAATATAATAATTATAATAAATCTCCCTCAGCCGTATAAAGAAAATGAAACTCAATTCCCTAAGTAATTGGAAAATTATTAATCCGTACACAACGCCTCCTCTGATACGGACAAAAATAAAACACGGATAATTGCTTCATTGTGTAATTTTTAACTAAATAAAAAAAAAATACTTAATTTAATTCAGATAATAAGTTAACACAACCTTTATTGATTCTGAGGCATTACAAAGATCTCCGGGTCAGCTAGAATGTATTTATATTTGAATGATTAAGCTTGTGTTTTTTCTTGAAGCCATGGCCTGGCTCTATTAAATGATTAGCAAACTCGGAATAGTTATTATTTCATAATTTATTTCATTTTATAAGTGGTTTATACAAAGTTGTATTGTTTCATTTTAGTTATTATTTCAATAACAGAGTGTTCATGTTCACTGATTCTAGTTTTAAATTTTCAAGTAGTCATACCTACATACTGTGCGCTGTGCGTCACAATCATCACATTCCAAAGTGTTTTCCCGGTTTTTTTCGAATTTATTAGACTACTGTTGTTAATAAAAAAAATATATTTTGGAAATATTATCTGGTAAAATGCGAGATATTTCTAAAGATAAATCGCACGTATAAGGAAGTTTTTTTTAAATATATTAGGTTGTTAAGGCTCTGCAACCGGGCTCGAAAAGAAGAAGATGGAGAGATACAAAATTTAGTGCAGAATATTTATTTAACATTTTAAACAAAATAAAATCGAAGAATACTTCAGATAGATTAACTATTAGTGAAATAAGAGACGCTTTTCCAGTAATTGGATCTACTCTATTAAATATTATTAATGAGACGATTAAAGAAGGAAATTTTCCACAGTCATGGAAACTATCTACTATTATACCGGTTCCAAAGGTTGAAAATACCAGAAAATGTGAAGAATTTCGACCAATCAACACTTTACCAAAAGAACAGATTCTTGAAGTGATAATAAAAGAACAAATCTTGCAATACCTAGATAAACCCAAAGGGCCCACAAACTCCAACAGCTTTGAAGCAAAGAATGGACGGTTACCTCGAGAGTGTTTTCTCTTGGGGTAAAAATAATCACGTTAAATTTAATGTTTCAAAGACCCAATCTTGTCTGATTACGTCTAAAAGGGATCGAAATGAAAATCTAGTCTCTTTCAACGGAAGCAATCTTCCGAACAGGCCCTCCATTGATATGCTTGGTGTAACCCTAAGTGACCAGCTCAGGTATGGAGGCTCCATCGAAGTCAGAGTAAAGTTAGCCTCCTAGAAACTGGGCGTACTGTACAGGGCCCGCAGATACTTTAATAGTGCATAACTGCTAACCCTGTACAAATCGCAAGTGCGCCCCACGGTTGAATTTGGCAGCCACCTCTGGTCTGGAGCTCCAAAATACCTGAAAAGTACCCTCAACTCTGTACAGAAACGGGCGGTCCGTTTGATAGATTCTCCCATCTTAACAGACGGATTGCAATCTTTAGAGCACAGGCGTCGGGTGGGAATGCTATCCTTGTTCTACCGGTATTACAATGGAAGATGCTCCGAGGAACTAGCATAGACTCGTTCTTATGTTCAACAGCTCGGCTGTGGAATGATTTGCCGGCCTCTGTATTTCCTCCTTCCTACAACATAGGTCTCTTCAAGACCAATGTTCATTCCTTCCTCTCCTCAAAAAGACCCTCCACACAGCATCCCAGATGACATAGGCCCTGAGGGAAATTATTTTCCTCAAGGCCTCCTGTGTGGAGTTAATGTAAAAAAATAAAAATAAAAATAAAAATAATATACACAATATTTTATACCAAGAGCAATCAGGATTCAGATCTAATAACTCATGTGAAACAGCATTAAACGTAATTGTCTAAGAATGGAAGGAAGGAATGAATAGTAGGTAATAAATATATCTTAGCAATATTTTTGGATTTTCAAAGGGCATTCGAAACTATAGATCGAGAAATTCTGATAAAAAAGCTTAAAGAAATTGATTTTTCATCTGTAGCCATTAAATTAATAGAAGAGTATTTGAACGACAGAAAACAGATAACAAAAATTAATAATCAGTTTTCAAAACCAATGGAAAATAAATTAGGAGTACGGCAAGGGTCGGCCCTTGGACCTTTATTGTTCATACTTTATATTTTATATTAATGACATGGTGAAAATATTTTCAAAATGCAAAGTACGGCTATTTGCCGATGATACACTAATATACTTAATTGGAGATAACTATGAAGAACTAATAAATATTTTAAATAATGAACTAAATGATGTACAATAAATAAACTTAAATTAAATAAATAAAAAATGTATGGTGATTGGATACAAGAAGACATCCAGTAAAAGCAAAATTAAAATTGATGATGAAATTATTGAAAATGTTACTGAAATGAAATACTTAGGAGTTATATTAGATTCCAAACTAACATTCAACAAGCATGCTGAATATATACAAAATAAAATAGGGAAAAAATATCTTTTTGGGAAGAATTCGGCAAAAACTATCTAGTAAAACTGCAATCACTGTCTACAAATCGATTATTGCTCCACATTTTAACTATTGCTTAACTATCCTTTTCCTGTGTAACGAACGAGAACAAAATAAGTTTCAAATTCTCCAAAACAGGGCAATGAGAATAATACTACGGCGAAATAGATTTTCAAAAGTAAACAAAATGTTAAAGGAACAGAATTGGCTAACCGTGAAACAGATGCAGACCTTGAATACGATGATATTTATACATAAAATAATTAACAACATTTTACCAAAATACTTTTCAAATAAAATTATATTTAACAGGGACATTCACAGACATAACACAAGCACGTGCAAAGAAATCAGGCTTCAAAAAATGACAAGGCGAGTACGCAGAACAGTTTACTGTACAAAGGGATGAAGTTATATAACAAGCTACCAGAAACTGTAAAGTCCACACCAATCGGAAAGTTCAAGACGTATTGTTGGAGCTACATAAAATTTAGTTTGCAATATGAAATAATATAATTAATTAGAAATTAGTAAACTTAAATATACAAATTACTAAAATAAAATTAATAAATAAATGAAGACAATATAAGCGAAACTCAATCGAAAATCTGGAAACAGAAAAATCAGAAAAACATATTGCCACCTCTGGGACTCGAACCCAGGACCTCTTGCTTTCCGGGCAAACGCGCTAACCACTGCGCCACGGTGTCGATATGAAATTCGGTCATGTTTAACTTTACCATACTTCGACTAAGAACCACCTACATTATCTTCATTAAAGATTTATCCAGACACTATCTTAGAGTGCATTTAGTTCGGGTTTGAATCTTGCAATCATACATAAAGATAGTTGCCAAAAATATATTCGTTAAAGAAAATGAAGATAATGTAGGTGGTTCTCAGTCGAAGTATGGTACAGTTAAACATGACCGAATTTCATATCGACATCGTGGCGCAGTGGTTAGCGCGTTTGCCCGGAAAGCAAGAGGTCCTGGGTTCGAGTCCCAGAGGTATCAATATGTTTTTCTGATTTTTCTGTTTCCAGATTTTCGATTGAGTTTCGCTTGTATTGTCTTCATTTATTTAAATATTACAATTTAAGCTTTTACTCATAAAGTTAAAATAAAAATAAAATAAAATAACAGTTTTAAGCCCTTCTTACAGATTTCTGTTATATGGTTAACTAAGCTGTTAATTATTTGAGGTTTATATCCACTGTTCAGGGCTTATAATATATTTAAAATATTAATTTCATTATTATAATTATCGCTGCTTAAAGGTAACTATGGAAACCGGTAGCAGAATTTTTATTTATTTATTTATCTATTACTGTATGTTTTTCGACGTCCTTCTCACTAGGATATACCTGTGTCGGGACAGGCGTAAAATTTAAGTAAGTAATATTCTTTCCCGTTAAAAACCTGAAACATTTCACTTCACGCCACTAGATTAACCTACGGTTCCATTAAAATGTAGGTAAAGTCTTGGATCCAGTAAGCCAGACAGTTTTATGTTACCTGATTTCCATCTTCTGGCTTAAATTTCTTATCAAAATATTTACTCCTCCATGTACAGTACACGATTAGCTTAAATTCGAACTAACGTTGGATCCGAACTAGAGTCGGTAATCAGCTTTTTAAAAAAAAACAGGAGCCTAATTAGAGGCTTCGTAAATATTTTTCCCTCGTAATAATTAATTATTTAGAAGGCACGATTGATGTTTACTTTGTTAATGAGTTTATTTTTCGTTGGGCCTCGGGATACAAATATACTGAATTTATTTTTTTTAAATCTTTTCAAGACGACGAAAAATATATATTATATGCGGGTAATTTTTCACGCGTAGGTCTATGTATTATTGTGCTTTGAAAACAATTCGCAGATGAATCGCCCATTTTTCAATACTTTGACAAATCAAAACTATTGTTGAAAAAAAATTTTTTTGCGGTGAAATTATATACAGATGTAACAGCAGAAATAAATGACGAATAAAATATGAAAGAGAACAAGACACAGAAAAACGGAATGGTCGCAACTGGGAGGTCTGGGTTCGTCTGGTCCCAGTTGCGACCATTCCGTTTTTCTGTGTCTTGTTCTCTATCATATATATATATATATATATATATTTTAGTAACTATATATGTATTTATTATTTTTAACATTTTTATATGAAACATGGTAGGTATATATGTATATAAAATAGAAATTATATTCGTAGTCCTCCTCACTCGGAGATCCTGTGCTGAGGGGGACCCTATGTTTTGGAGAAGTTTTCAGCGACTTAATAATAATAATAATAATTGGCTAATTTATATAGCGCCGTTTTCGTTAAAATCACCTCAAGGGCGCTGTACAAATAATATATAAAAGAATTAATATTACTGGCTTAAAACTAAGATTTATAATTACAACTAGTGACTTAGATCTAAGACTATAGCTACTTATATTACTGGCTTACAACTAAGATTTACAATTATAACTAGTGACTTACATCTAAGACTTATAGCTAGTGACTTACGACTAAGACATAATAGATTCTAACCTAAAACTGGTGACTTATTAACACACATATTTACAATTAAGATTAGCTCCAGAAGAAGTAGGAAGTTTTTACATAATATTACAATTCGAGAATACGGGTGCAAAAAGTATAATCAAGGTTAACTGGATTTACGGGAAGGAATAGATATTTTAAATAAATTAATAAATTTAATAGTCGATCTTTACTGCATTAAGGTGATTCATCGCTCACCAGTAAACAGATTGAGGTATCACAATTAACATATTACATTAAACAGATTGAGTTAACTATAAACAAAGAGAAAAGAGGAAAAAACTGTTAAAAATTGCAAAGTTTAAATAGAATGATGAATTTATGGAAAGGGGTATCGGAAAAAGTGAGTTTTCAGTTTGGATCTAAATTCCGTGAGTTGGTTATGCATCTCAATTCTATAGGAAGTTTATTCCAAGCTTCGGGGCCGGATACTGCGAATGCACAATCACCAAACTTAGTGTTCGGATTTGGCTTAGGTTCTTTCAACCTTCCAATTGCAGAAGATGTCGCTGATCTAAGAGTTGACTGCCTTAGACCAATATTTTCCGGAATGCATAGTTCAGAGATATAGGGAGGAGCCATTTCATTGATAGATTTAAACACCATCCAGCATACTTCTATGATTTTATTTGACTTCTATGATTTGACTTCATGGTTTGGATAAGGTTTTCCAGAAACTTCTACGACGATGTTTTAATTATACTAATAAGTTCATTTTCCGATAGTTCCTTCAGCTTCAGCCAACATGTAGCTATTTTTCGTTTTAATTTGTTTGATATATAGGTGGGAGTTTGTTATAATATAATTTTACTGTTAAAAATTCAGAACTTCTTTGTCCAATTGTAGAATTACACTTTTTAGATCATTATTGTTATCTTCTTCTTCAATGATTTTTTTTTTCAATTAAAAATTCGAAAAACTCTTTCACGCATCGCCACCGATCACACTGCTAAACGTCGCGACGGGATTACGTGACGCGCGCTCTACCTCGTCTGTTACCGTGCTGCTGAAACGAGATGGAGTGCGTATCACGTGACCCGCTAGTCTTTACTCAACCACTCAGTTGCGACGTGTGATGGAAGAAAAATAATGAATAAATAAATTATCGAGCAGCAAAACCACATCTACATTTTTTGCAGCAAATATGCTAAGGAATCGCTGGTTAAAATCCCTCGGGTACGTGCTGTTACACCCTGTATATTAACCATACACAAACAACTTCAGGTATAACGTTTATTTACGTTTTTAAATATGCTTGGCATCACTTCCATTTCAAAAGATAAATCATCTAGTTTTAGGCTATTTGGTTAGAGTATTTTCCCCATAGCAATTTTTTTTCATCATTCTAGCTTGTCACAGTATATAGGTACTTTATGTAAAAATGTTCAATCTAAACGGCCTATGACCGAAGAATTTGACAAATGCATACATCAACTATTAAAGGGTTAGATACCAAACCTACCAAAGGAAAATTAAGCGTGTCGTTTGTACACGAATTTTTTTTTTCATACTAAAGTAATGTCCCACACAAAGGGCTCAGAATAAAGTAATACATTTGAGGAAAAAGGCTTAAATTTTTGTTTTCAAAATCCCTGAAGTCGGTTCTTGGCAATGGACCGCGAAACGACGAACTCTGAATTAATGAGGGCGAGTTACTCATAACATAAATAATGATTAATTTGTCAATTGTTTAACAGTTCTGCTTGGTTCATCGCCATAAGTTATAGTAAATATTTGTGTTCTAATGAAACCGTAATGTTTCAATATTTTTTTTACAAATTTTATTTAAAATCTCTCATAATTATGAAATATCTTTGACATAAGTTTTTATTTCGTAAATCAGGGGGATAAAGTATTTATTATTTCATTGACTAAGCAAAAAGTTGTTGAATATATTGATATCGGATATCGGATCAAGGTATCGGATATCTGCAATATCTATCCTCAATTTGGGAGGCGGAAATGAGTACCGCCGCTTCGGGAACCTTTTGTTGGATAACCAAGACCTCCGCCATAGGTCACCCATACGGTTCGCAACGTTTGGTGAATTAGCAGGGGTGTCCGGGTTCATGGAGTGATGTTTGTCCCGGTCTTCGTGGTGGATGCGTTGCACGACGGATCGGGAGAGACTGGTTGAGGAAGACTATTTGGCATCTCCGGTTGATCTCTCCCGACTCATCGCTTGCATCACAGTCAGACGGATGGATTCATACATCCGACGCTCCTGGACCCACACTGTCCCCCAGATACCTATCCACTCCCCTTACCAGTTTTCTTCCCAGAACTTCATCTCTTTTCTTTTCTCAAAAGAACCCACATAGCATCCCCAAAGATTGTCTCTCCCCACCCATCCCCTTGCACGGCAGTGGGAGGGATGGATTCATACGTCTGTCGCTCCTGGACCCACTGACCCCCATTTTCCTTTCCACCCCTCGTACCTTTTTCCTTCCCAAAATTTCATCTCCTTTCTTTACTCAAAAAATTTTCCACAAAGATGACGTAGGCCCTGAGGGGAATTATTTTCCTCAGAGCCTCCGGTGTAGAGCTATTGTAAAATTAAAAATATATGTAAAATCGTTTATTTCTCACAAATTACATGCCTCCTATTCTAATAATTAATTCTACTGAGAGACGAAAACTTAGTTCGGCTATCTAGCAATTTAACTGTGACGTTCCGCTATGTGACAACCGACAACCGCAACCGTGAAACAATTAACAAAGTCAATATTAGTACCACTCTAGATTCTGGCCTCTAAAATTACTCCGAAGTACAGTTGTTGCTTCTTGTATCTAATGATGGCTCATGAATCACAACAATCGTTACGCGGTGTATTATGCTCGGTAATTTCGTCACAATAAAACATTGTAGAATCTCACATAAAACATAAAGTGCTTGGGTTTCGTTAACCCCTCGCAAACCGCCAGTCAGCCATTCCAGTTTCTTAGGTTTAAGTATTTTAGCATTGTACTTAAAGTTTCGATAATAATAGCATGTTAAGCTCTCATAACTCGTAAGGCAATTCTTTCCGGTTCTAGAACTAAAGTAAACAATTACTATTCCTGGAGTCGTTGAACTTGGCAAGGACAAACGCGTGTCCGAGTCGGGATATAATTATCACACTTAGTGCCTTATAGCCCCATGGTTCATTTATCTTTCATTTCGTGATTTCATTCCGCCTCTTTCCCTCGAAATGAACCGTGTGAACACGAAAGTGAAGAGAGACAGTGCCGAATGAAGCATTCCAACAATGTTGGAATGCTTCCTTCGACACTGTTCACTCGCAACCGGAACTTAACATCACATGACGCGAATGATGTGTGTGAACACTCAAGTGAACAGTCTTTCACTCGCGAATTAGTCGGCCGAGAATGTTCTGGCGTGAGGACGAGTAGCTGGAGTGGCTTAAACGTCAAAATGCTCCGTTTAGTTCACTTTTCGAAATAACTCCTACACTTCTTATAGAAATCATTGTTTCTCCCTTACTATCATAGTGAAAAATATGATCTAAACGGTATTGGAAAGAAAAAATAATGCTCTATATATTCAATATAACAATTAAACACAAAATAGTACGAATGTACACATTTATGGAACCAAAGTTTCTGATCGAATTTGAAAAAAAATTTATGAAACATTGAGAATTTTTTATGAATTATTTTTATATGAAACGACAAAAAAGTGAGGTGACAGAAACGTTTAAAATTTATTTGTCTAACAAAATAAGTGTGTGTTTTTATTTTTTTTTTTGTTACCAGTAATTTTAGTTAGAATAAAAGCAAGAAGAGCCATTTTTTAACCTTTAAAAGTTTACATTAAAAATTATTATATTTAAAAAATTACGTGGTTATTTCTAATAATAAATTTTGGAAGCATATTTTATCACATTTCCAAAACAGTTTTTAGTTTTTGGATACGTTAATAAATATTCCATTTATATGGATTTTATTGCAAGCCGAGACCTATTTTGGAATAAAAAAAATTTCACGGTGCAAAAATACTGGTGGATATCAGTTTTCAGGTTATTATTTAACCATATGTTCATTTTATGGTGCTGAAATTTATTTACTGTTTACAAGAATCGCCAATTTCTCGTAATTTAGTTCGACGTTATCGGAAATGTCAATTGAAATCGTAAATATTCCCGAACTTTGCCGTCAGCTCCGGACGAATTCCAATGCGCGTTGCGACTACGCTCGACGACTTCGTAGCGAGAATGTCGAGTGAACTCTTCCTTCGAAGGAACCGTGTGAACACGCGGTGAAACGAGAATGGAACATTTCATCGAGTAAACCTTCATTCGAGTGAAACATGTGACTTCAGCATTAGCAGTTTAGCACGAAACTTGTGCTAATAGAATATGCAAATGTATTAGTCAATAACGTAAAAGAATTCATAATCTTCTCTGTCATAGATGACGCGAGTTTAATTACTTTAGTTTAAAACACTTTTTGCAAGTTGTGCTTTAAAATATGATACATAAATTGTTTGCGCCCGTACATACGTAGTACATAAAAAAACTCAAATCTTTCAAGAAAGGCTAACAAATTCAATATTGCATCGGTGATTCAATCCAATATTGTATTTGTTAGCCGTTCTTGAAAGATTAAGTTTATTTGTGTACAAAACTATTTATTCATATTCATACTCGTGGGACTGCACCACCCTCCCCGAGATCTGGAATAAACGATGAAAAAAAATATATATACCTGTATATATTGCATTTGTACGGCCGCAAAAAATTAATTCATCATATTTTAATGCTTAACTTGTAAGAAGTGTTTTAACCATGGAACTTAATATCCATACTCTTAGGTTTTAACCTAAAATAATTGTAACTATTAAGTATTAAGTATCACCTAAAATTGAACCCTTAGGTTAGAAATTAGAAACACTTAGTTTTTTTAAATTTATTTCATCGTTCCCCGATTTCGTTGCTTCTTGTCCCATTTTAGGTTTTGATCAAATTGTGAACAATCGTACTGACAAATGTAACAAAATGACCGTTAAGCTTCAGCTGGTCACAATTAGATCAAAGGGGCGGAGAGTCAAAATATCAAAATGGCGCTGATAGTTACGGCTATCAAATGTGGTGATTTTTTAAATACATTAACCTAAGCATTGTCGGTTTTTGTACAACGTCATTGCATATTACCTTATAATTTATGTATTAGAAGTTAATCGTAGCATCTATTAATATTAATTATTTATCTAGGAAGACAAGTTACAAAAATGTGACATCACCACTTTTAAAACCTGACGGGTTTAATCGTAAATCTTTCAGGAAATGATGAAATTTGGTGCTTTGATACATCAAGGGTTAATAATCTCAATCGCGACATCTTTACCCAGTTGCTGTGACACAGTTGGTAAAAATGACTTTATTGCACAGAAGAATTCCTCGGTTCTTTCTTTGGCTGTAAATTATAGTGTGTGTTTATTTGTTTATTTATAGAAGTCTAACTGCGACATAAAACTGTATTTACTTAACAGTTTCATCACTGATGGAAATGGATGCACACAAAAGAAAACGCGTACTTACTCAACATTTGGCTGAACAAATACAAATAAAAATGTACGAATTTGTTGTACAGTTTGTTTGATGCCATGTGATATACGAGTCATCAGTCATTAGTCATTATTAATGCTTCAATGTCATAATTGTGTTTTTTTGTTTTGTTTTAAGCTTCTGTGTTTGTCGTCATCTTTTACCGATGATCGCGAACAAGAATTTTCTATAAAATCACACATCCTTCTTGCATACCTTTGTAGTAGGTCAGCAGCAGCATCACGGCCTTCTGCAACTCTAAGGAGAGAAAGAGATTTCATTCTGATGTTCATTCTTCAACAAAATTAATAAAATTTTCCTTCTTCTGATTCAAAAATTTACAAAATCGTTCCTTTTACAACCGTTGTGGGGGTTACGTCATTAGAATCTTCCCTGTTAGTAACGAGGTCGATCCAGGACTTTTTTCGTATTCTACTACAGATCTTCATTTCTAAAAGCTGCATCTTGACATCATTGCTGTTTTTAGTACCCAAATTTCCATTCAGTAGTACGTATTTCCATTCTACTACAGTATGGATGGGATACTTCTACTGTAATAGCTAACTATCATCTTCAAATCCTTGTAGAACGGATAAAGCAACCGTAATTTTTATGAACGTCTCTCTTTCCGTGCTCGTCACTTCAGATAAATTTATAAATAACTAACAGGGGTAGGAAGAGAAGACAGACCGCCAAACAACTCGGTCTTAGTACACACTACTTGATTCTTTCTCTTCCATACATCGTCTCGTACATACCCTTCTGTAATCGTAACTCTTGAGATGGCCCGATTTAAGTATTTGGTTCACTTGATCTTGCCATGTCTTCTTCGGGCGTCCTCGACTTCTTCTACCATTCACATTTGCGTCATATATTCTCCTTAGACTCCTTTCTTCCTTTATCCGCCCTACAAGCCCAAACCATATACGCTTCCTTTTCTTAATCTTAGTCATTACGATTATGTCAGCCTTACATTATTTGCTAATTTATATCCACATTTTTCTCACATGATATGATCATACTACGTTTTACTATACAATTACTGCTTTTATAATCCCCATGGCAAATACACGGCAACGGCACGGCAATGGCAACAGCTCGCAGCTTCTCATTTCTTTAATACGAGTGAGAGAGGATGATTACTTTTGTCATTTTGAGGATGCCGACATGCGTACATTGTTTGTCTCACTATTATGTAGTCTGTATGAAAGAACTGCAGCATTATTATAAAAAGGAATGTACGTTTATTGCCTTTTGTGCCGTTGCCTTGCCGTTGCCTTGCCGTAGCCGCGGGAATCATAAAAACGCCTTATTTCTATCGAAATTTATTCCGAGTATTAAATAGGTATATATTTAAAATCAACTCGGTGTATTTTACAAAATTAGAACGAAACTGAAAAAAACATTTGATGGAAATATTTAAAAGGTACATACCTATTACGGTTATATTGTGTGGTATCGTTATCATTTCAATAAATAGTTGTAATAAGAGATGAAAAGAAGAATCCCTGTGGCTGACTTATAATTTACTGTGTAATTCGTGTTACGATGATGCATTATAATTATTGCATACTGGAATCGTGAATCAATACATTCATTAGTCATTAGTGGCTGACAGAAGAGATTGCTTCCCCGCCAAATATTTTTCCATTCTTCGAAAGGAATATCTATTCCTATCTGGAGCACTGTTAATTCAATTACGTTTCACAGTTTTCATCCTTCGATTGTTAAAATTATTTTCTAAGTGTCAAACCGGGTTCGTTCCAGTGTCAGCCCGTGACTTTTAAGTGAGCGAGAGTGCTAAGATTGAAAAATACGACTTTTTTATGTTGTAGCTGAAAACGATTTTTGTTTTCAAAATAAAAAATTTTTAAGGAGATTTTTCAGTTTGTTACGGATATTCCAAAATAATGAAATATCCATACCAAATTTGAAACCACAAAAACATAAAGAAAGTAGGTTTTTTTTTCAATTTTAGCAATCTTGCTCACAAAAGTCACGTCACAGGTTCGTTCTCCAAAAACGAGGACCGTGAGGAAGCATTACATAACAATAAAGGTCTCCCATGTCTGTGCTCCTCGGTATTAAAATTTATAAAAGATTCACCGCGGCCACAGATGCGAGTCGCGGTTGGTTTTTGGGTCTAACATAACCCGAATCGTAATGCCCTAATTTGAACCGCGACAAACCTTTTTTTTTTACCAAAATTTATAAAATTTACCGGATTCAATTCCTTCATTAGCGCTCATTTCAACAGGGTTGCGAATTAAATGGCAAATTTAAACAATATGGATTGTTTTATTACTTGTCAAACAAATAAACGAAATTGTAAAACATTTCGTCCATCATCGGAACAGATTTGTAACTCTGTCCGAAACGTTGGCTAAAGAAGGAGGTACCACAACACGGCATAATTATCTAAAAATAAACACCGATAATTCTTTTCGGCGCGAAAATCTCAAATCACTTCGAAATCGTTAAAAGTTAATGTTGGTTTTGATAAAAGGTACAAAAGGTATACAAGTATATTGTAGGAAGGAGGAAACAAGACGCAGGCAAATCAGAACGAGTCGTACAAGCGACGCGTTCTCATGTGACAAATGTCAGCCGTGTACATATATTGCCCTAGCGTTTGGCGTATTTCCCTATGCTCAATGACGCTAGTTCCTCGGAGCATCTTCCATTGTAATACCGGTAAGTCACCGTACTTATCTGAAGTATATGCTCTATAGGGGAATCTATCAAGGTTCAGCGACTTTTCGTCCCGCGACAAAACATCCCCGACAAAATATTCTACTACAACCTAACCTAACATAATAAAAAAATGGGACAAAAATAATACAGAAATCCTATAAAGCCAATAAATTATAGTTCAAAAATAGTAAAATGGGACAAAAATAATACAGACATCCTGTAAAGTTGGGTTAGGTTAGGTTAGGTTTTAGTAAATATTTTGTTGTAGGATGTTTTGTCCGTAGGATATTTGTCGGGGATATTTTGTCGCGGGATGAAAACTCGCATTACCAAATCGAACGGACCGTTTTTTTCAGGTATTTTGGGGCTCCAAACCAGAGGTGGCTACCAAATTCAACAGTGGGACGTACTTGCAATTTGTACAGAGTCAGAAGTTGTGTATATTTACTCCCAGATCACTCTACTTTTCATACATGATGATTCTCATTCGATCGACGATAGGCCCTTCATTTATTCTTGGCGATGTGTAGAGCAGGCGTCGCGGTCGCACCTGTGCCATTGTAGTTGTCATCTCCCTGCTATTAATGTATGGACTCCGCACTTAAGTAAATACATAAATATCCTGAAAAAAGCCTTAGTTATTACGTACAATTACTACAATTCACGCGGTTCCATGATAACTCAGAATCACGGAATTTCAACACCCTTTAGAAAAGTCATTTAAGGTCACGATAAAAAAATAATTGAAAAATATGCCATAATCTAACCTAACGTAACCTTTTAACCAATTTTTTTCCTCACTTTTTAAAGGAAGTTAAGTCACCTATTCACGCACCATATTGACTTACTTAAGGCAACGAATGGACTTCGCTGGAAACCATACCTACGTTATTCAAATCTTGCAATGTTTAGTTTTAATATAGTGAATATCTCTATTGATGGCCCATTCCTCTGTGAATACTTTGGCTTGTACGTTTCTGAAAACTTTAATCGTAGTCGTCACCAAGACTCGTTCAAAATTCCATACGGTAGAACTAGAACAATAGACAGTTAGACAGTGAAGGTACATAAGCTAAGATATTGAAATATAAGATAGGTACTGTAAATAAATGATTAGTCTATAGTTCTAAAGTACAATAATTTAAATATACATAAGACTAACTAGATATAGGTACCTATATCTATATAGGTATTTGTAATAAAAGCGTAAAAAATTTACGAGTGATTAAAAAGAATTTTATTATCTACCCGTGATGAATCATCGTCACTTTCCTTTACATTCAGCAAGAAGAGATGACGTCTGCACATATTTCACACGTTTCTATTAGTAAGTTGTTTGCATAACAAACATAACGACATGAACAAGGAAGTTACTACGTGACCTCCTTAGGTATTATATTCTTCGTCAACATGAAATAACACTAATAATGTGAAATGGACAAGTCTCTTATGGAATTTCATTTTAAAATCTTCCAAAGGGCAAAAAATCTAATAATAATAAATATAACGTTCTTTATCATTGAAGAAGAAGATAATACTAAAAAAAACTAAAAGAAACATGAAACAGAAAAAGACACAAAAAAATAAAAAGGTAACGGTCGCAAGTGAGAATCGAACCCAGGATCACTTGTCTTAGCGGGACACGTTGGATAGCAGCCAAAAATACGGGAAAAATTGGTGGAAAGATTAATTGTTTTGTGTTTGATTCGTAGAATTCCATTTAATTTTTTTTTAATTTAATTAAAATTAAATTATGTTACTATCAAGTTCTGCTATTTCAGAGTGTATTTTTGTTAGAGCTGTTTCGGCTAACAAGGTCATTTTCAAACTGTGGTTAATCCAATTTGATATGACTTATTTCTAAAATGAATTTAAATAAGTATCAATTTTTTGAAGTTGTCTAAATTGATTAATTATTAGAAACTATTTGAAGTGGGGTTTGGAATCTGTTTCCTCCGCACTAAATGTTAGGGTTTTCTTAATTGTTTACTGCTATAACTCAAACATTACTGCTATAACTCAAAAAGAAGATGGAGAGATATGAAATTACGATTAGAAGAGCGCGCTAGTATTTAAAGCGACAAAAGAATCAGGGCCGGATCTACGAAATCTGGCGCCCTGTGCAGTAGGTACCGATGGCGCCCCCCCCCCCCCCCTACATTTTTATTTTGATTAAAAATTCGTTAACCCCAATTTTTTTTTTTTTTTTTATTTAATTTTTTTTTTTACACTAATTTATCAAATAAAATCAAGACATATAAAGGGTGTAACTTTTCTTAGTGACCTGGCGGTAGCTCTCACACTAGTTTATTTTAAAGAGAGAATCGCCAGGAGCCCTATACTCATTGGGTAAACATAAAATTATGGTGATTCTATTCATTGTAATCCACAGTACTTTTATAATCTCTAACAACCAATAGAAATTTATTTATAAATTAAAAAATCTAATAAGAATATAACCTCAAATTTGTACCTTGCATTTCCCGTGTGTTGAGCGAACAAACACCAAATTGAGCGAACAAACACCATACAAACACTAAACACTGACGTATGGTATCAACGGCTTACGAAAGACACTTACACTGACACCGAAAAATAACAAATCTAATAGAAATTAATTATACATTTAACGAACTTCAAATAATATGTCAAATCAATGATGAAACTGTCAACACGTTGCAACAATTACACGCAATTTCCTTCACCTAAAACTTTTAAAAACAGTATATTACTCATTGTGCCAATCTCACATCGAATACGGAATTCTAGCCTGGGGTAATGCATATTCCAATGCCCTTGATCCCATCATGAAAGCACAAAAACTAATCATAAAAATAATTCTTAAAATGCCGCTTACTACCAGCACTGATACTATCTTCAATTCCTTCAACGTTATGGACATAAAACAGCTCTACTCAAGATCCATATTACTTAATTTACACAAAAACAACAAAACACCATACAAAGCTACACAAACAATACACAATACCCGAGCCAAAAACAACGAACTTCTCCAAACTCCTTTTTTCAAAACCACCTTCGGGCAAAGACACTCTAAATACATAGCTTGCAAACTATACAATACACTACCAACTACGATCAGACAAAGTGACTCCTTTACAAAATTCAAACAAGATATTAAAAAATGGATTATAAGTATTGGACGCCACACTATCACAAATATCTGTAAAATAAATCACACATAGACATAAATAACTATTCACATACAACCTAACCCATATAAAACAAATGAAAATAATGGAATCCTGTCAAATTTAACCTATAAATAGACTAGGCAGAATTGATTTCATTACTCCATCTCCAACATTTATAAAATAACTCTCTTTAAAAGATTTATTACCCTTCCAATCACCCTTCTGTTTTAATTCTATTCATAATATGTATTTTACCTGAAATATCCTTGTAATTACTATATTCATTTATATACCTGTACGCCTGTCTCGACACAGGTATACCCTAGTGAGACAGGCATACAAATAAAACCATTGTAAACATATTTTATTATAGATAAATAAATAAATAAATAAAAATAAATAACCTGCAAATCCTGCAAACCGTGCGATGTTTTTGTTAATGGGATTTACTGAAGATTTCATAAGAAAATGGTCTTTAACTACCTTCTCCTAGAGACTTAAATCGTACAAAATAAAACAATAGCGAGCGTACGCTAACTAAAATTGTCAGCATTTTGAAAGGCGAAAGTCGGTTTGTTTGATTCACTAGAATATATTACGAATATTATACGGCGCTGTGGTTGGTTATTGAATTTGGATCGCACCCATTCGTCGTAAAAGACGGTAAAAGATATATGGAAAAATAGATCTTACGTTTAAACTAAATATATGGAATTTGTAAAAAAATTCTGTAACTGACTATAAATTCGTAAGCCGTTGATAGCAACCTGATGCGTGCGCTTTCTGTTTCTTTGGAAAGTGTTGCTAGAGCGTAATAATTATTTCGTACTATAGGTAATTTTTAAACGATTCAGTGAATATTGTATTGAAATTTTGTTATAATATTCCCTGAATCGTTTAAAAATTACCTCGGCGCCCCTTTGGAGTTGACGCCAGGTTTTTGCACGTTTTTGAACGTATGGCAGATCCGGCGCTGGGGCAATGTCTAGATATTATCTTAAAAAATAACATATATGTTTTTAAGAGCTTTTAAACTTAACGTGTTTAAGAGAGATATGTAAGAAATCGGCAGAAATTCGGGTAGCGGCGGCTTAAGTGCGTCATATTTTTTAGGTTTTATAAACTTGTGAAATGGATGCCGTTCTTTTTTTTGGATGACCGGAGACCGGACAACTCAGATTTAACTCAACTGAACACCTTCTTTAAAAAGTCATTAAAATATGTATTTTCAAAATTTTAAATAGGTTACGTTAGTTTAGGTTATGAGCTTTTTTCAATTTGTTTTTCATAGCTTTGACTTTTAAAAGGGGTGTTGAGACTGTTGAGTTAGTTGAGTTGATTCTGAGTTGCTATGGAATCCTCTTTTTGCAGGTCCGATGACGCTCTTGCTCAGATTTATCACTTTCACAAATTACTGCTACCATCCTTACGAGTGATGTTTGTAGACTGACTGGACTGGACCATAGTGTGACTGGAAAGTAATTAGTTATGCAGTATGATCTTAATAATTACTTCAGGTGAATACCTACCTAACATGCAACGTTTCCAGTTGCCGTCAAATGCTTTGGCTCATTTTTGTGTCATGCCTATTCGTATACCCTTACTGCCTTCTCAAAAACATACTTACCTATCCCTATTTGTATTTACCTACGTATGGGAAGGTAGGTAAAGGATACCTAATAAAGATTTATCTAATTTAACACTGCTTTGAGACAACAATCGTCTTTCTCCAAAATTTTGCTTTCTCTCAAAATCTGAATAACTTTGCATGTTTTTGCTGTAGAATCTACTGAGTTTATTATGAATAACTATGACTTTAGGTAAACAATACCAAAATAAAATAAAAACTTTTTATCGTGGTCATGGATAGGCACAATTTAGTCTTATTTCTTTCTAATCGGTGTGTATGCATATTGATGCATTGAGTTGGTGATATTGAGTTGGTAAAATAGAATGCACGAGTGCGAATGAATCAAGGATTGCGTGCATCAGTGTGACGTTCTTCCTACCTACTACCTGCCGGTGCCCTGTGCCTGCCTACAACGGTAGATTTATTTATATTTTATATACCTACCTACACATTTAGATTTCGTACGTGGTGATATTCAGGTACGTATATTATTTCATTTGTTGCTTGGATAATTTTACTCAGCCCGTGACACCCTTCATACTTCGAAGTCATTATTGCAAAATTAGTTTGTTGTAAAGTTTGTAGTAGAAATCTACACATAAAACAGGAAAATCATAAAATAAATAAAACAGTTTTGTTTTCTTCAGATACCATCACAAGATACCTACTATTTTTTTTCTGCCGAGTTCATTAATATTAACTTAATATACCTGATGCACCAAAAGCCCGTAATAAGAGGGAGTAAGTGGATATAGGAGGTGCCGGCAAAATGGACATAATTCATACTTTAAGAAACCTTCATAAAGTAACCCGAGCTCCCATATTTCCTTTTTTATAACCAGTTATTAATGTTTATATGATTACCTACTTACTACACAGTAATATAATGTCTGTCTTATGATTCTCTTCAATACACCTCTGGAATTATAATGTTTGCGGTTTTTATATTATGTATTGTACGACCGTATAGTTATAATTATACCTATTTCATTTTGTTTCCATTTGATTAGTGCAAATATACGAGTTTAATCGATCTTGTTTGCTGACGGGGAAATTGAAGGTCTTTTGCGTACGAGAGAAGTGATATTCGTACTTACTTTTAAAATGAAAAAACGTCATATTTTTTATCGAATAGTAATTGGTCATCGCACATTACTAGTTACCAGTCATCAATGTATTAATATAATAAGGTAATAAGTAATAAGTCATAAGTCATAATCTATATTTAAAAAAAATAATACCTTCATGTTATTTCTCTTGTAAGGCATTTTTCATCAAAAAATTGTGAAGTGATTTTAAAAAACAGTGTTCATATCTTTTTTTCAATCTTTATTGGGGTAACTTTATTGACGGCCGGCGTAGTGCAGCGGTAAGGCGCTTGACTAGCATTCCGAAGGTCGCGGGATCAAATCCCGACATGGCAAATAAATTTTATTTGATTAATTTGTGTATTTCACAATTTATTCATTTAAAATAATATATAGTACATTGCGGCACGTTCCAGAGTGGAAGATACTCTCAGTATCGCCCTGGTGTAAGACCACCATTCAGAATTGAAACGTTGCTTGAAATGGCTTTTGCCGTATTTGGTGACAAGATCTGAATAGCCAGGTACTTCCCCACCTTCCTCTTCCCTATCTCCTTCTCCTCCCCACTACCTTCAGCCTCACAACATACCCCAATTGGGGATGCCATACTCTTGTGCGGTATACATGTAAAAAAAAAAAAAAACTCTTGGTATAATAACTTTTGGAGGTTATACCCATCAATGTAATATATCATTGAAGAAGAAGGTAATACTAATAAACCTAAACTGAAATTTGAATAATAAAAAGGTAAGGGTCGCATCTGGGACTCGAACCCAGGATCTCTTGTTTTCGGGACAAACGCCTTAACTAACTCGATCATTTGCACGTTATACCAATGAAAATTGAATATTAATTTATTTGTTATAAAAATACATTTAACGTTATAGGGAAGCTTTGACTGTCCAACTAGGAAGGTCTCCCGTTCTAGGACAGTCAAATTGACAGGTTTCGTTCACATTAGATAGGTAAGTACATGATTATTCATATAGCATTAAGTAAAGTTAAGATTCACAAAGTCCATTTACGTAATTATAATACATATATGATACCATTGATATATATATACTAGATGACTAATGACCGCGCCAAAGCATTGCCACTGTACGTCCAAAAGCATATGCCCCGCTAACGTCAGTTCAGTGCTCATTGTGACGCCGACCGACTTGTGCCGGACGATACGCGATCAAAATTATCACCAAAATGGTTAAATGCGCCGCGAAAAAATGCGATTCAACATAATAAAGCAAGTGGAATTACTTTCCACACCTAATTTTATTGTTTACATATTCACATTTAATAAAACAAAGCAGAAAATGAAATAAAATGTCAAATACTCTAATTTAGGTTCAGTGTTGCCACTAAAAAGTCGTTTTGGTTCTCCCACATTAATGGGAGAATACATAATTTATGGAATAAGTTACTATGGAGGTAACCATATTAAAATACTTAATAAAAATTATGTTTTGATCTTCATACAACATACTTCATTAAAACTTATTTTAGTTTATTAATGAATAATCTAGTAAATAATTATTTTTTTTACGTATTTCATATTAATAATTTTGCAGGGCACCTTAAGATGCAGCACGCCGTGAGAAGTGGGTGGAAATAATTCGATTGCTGAGAAAAGAACTTTGAAAACACTTTTGAAACAATTTCTGTTTGAGTATTATATACTATTGGTTCAATAAAAAATATTGGAACAAATAATGACTTCATTATTTCATTAGTTGTGCATTCTTTTAGTCATATAATGAAAAATACATATTTAAAATAAGTTTATTTTATTACAAACTAACATAAAAAAAAAACTATTTCATTGTTTATTTTGGGTAAAATTTCACATTGTAGGCAACACCAAGCCGCTATTGCAGGTTTGCGTTTCTGGCTTTGTCTAATCCTAGCGGTGGTAATGTTCTCGTGACTTGTGCAAGTGAGACGAATATATGTTTACTTTCAAATGTTTAGTGATTCCAAAGCTACGTCGTTGCAGTTGTAGAATGGTTACGCTTTTTTCGATGAGCGGTAATGAAGTTTGTTTCTCTATTTATATACCTCAATGTATGATACGGTCGAGTACTAGGTTCTAATAGAATCCATTAGACTTTTATAAAAAATCAATAGATGTCCATATAAACAAAATTTCTTTATCTGAGACACTAGGTTATGAATAAATTCGTTGAAGAACTTTGCAATCATCCAAGAAGATTGCTGCCAAAAATATGGGAAATATTACTCCAAGATAATATGGTTAATTCTGAAATTACAGAGGTCCCAATGGCCGAGTTAGACGAGAGATCCTGAGTTCGGGTCCCAGTTGCTACCGTTACCTTTTTATTTTTATGTGGTTCTTTTCATATTTTAGTTTAGATTTATTAGTTTTAACTATTCGATGTCCCAGGGCCCGCGTCCCATGTGTTTATAGATGCGTTCAATTCAGTCGATTAAATTTGCGAGGGTAGGTACCGCTCCGAAAAGGTACGAAAATTATAAGACAGTTTCAACGGAAAAGGTTGGTAGGCAATTTTTGGGCCGACTGGATTATTATTTAGGTACAATGAGGGGCCGCTATCCACTATTATCCTCGATCCCTCGCTTCATACTTCAATACGTGCCCGGGCCCGTCTCGCTCAGAAGGCAGGGGCCAGGGGTTCAGTTCTCAGAAACACTATTAACTCTAACTTTAAAGTTGTGATTTGTTACAACATTGTGATTATCACGTACAAGATTAGACCGATTCATTGCAGGAATTTGGGGCATGGGGCATGGGAGAAGTCTGGTTACGTTGGTAACTAAGTTTTTTAAAGTAAAACTTCTTTACGCACGCTTGACTTGGGGAGTAAGCTGGTGAATGCGTGACAAGAGCGTTACGAAAGGCGAGGCGAATGGTAGTTGAGAGGGAGATATAAGTTATTGAAGATAGAAAGAGAGAGTTACGTTTCGTATATTACTGTAAAGGCAAGAGAGAGAAGTGCGAGCACACATTTTCTTTCTCTCTTTCTCTCATAGCTAGTTACGTTTCGAATATCTAAGACACAGTGCAGGCCTATTGTCTGTATCACACTATAGGAGCAAGCAGTGCGCGCGCACATTTTCTTTCTCTCTTCCTATCGTATAGATGGAGCTAAAGAAGTTTTACTTCAGTCGTGTGGTCTAAAGCACACTCGTTTTTTTTCAGACAGCTTCAGCAGATAAAGCTTAAATAAGACTAAGTATAAAATCATACCTATTGATTTTTAAGTTGCCAATATCCATGGAGTTCCGCTGCTGGTTGAAATTTTCACGACCAATTTTTTGGTTTATTTTACTGAAATAACCACCCTAAGTGGATTAACGTGCGCTACACGGTACCACTGATACAAAAACACACACTACACATGTGACTTGATGACGGACATTGTAATGGCCATTATACACGACATCTTTTTTCAGCCCAATAGGGTATTTTCACAAACTAGGGATACTGTTAAAAATATATGGAAGATTTAAAGTTTATTTTTCTGATTACGATTATCATACTCAAAATGATCAATTTTAATATTTTCATTCATAATTATTGATTTGAAAAGCAGCCAAATATTGTTCATTTTGAAACGGCCCATGATTGGTTCATAGAATCGTGACGTCACGCCCGTCAACCATTACCAGCTGATTCGCTCATTGACATATTATTTTTAGGAGTCAAAACATTGTGTCTTGTTATCGCCTGTTTTGTTTCATTTTTTAAGACGTTTGTGTTATTTCATAATAGTTTAATATAATATAGTGTTGTTATAATGACTGACAGCGGTTTTTTACGGGCGCAGTCCGACAATTTGCCCAAAGTAGATGCTATAATGATGGCATCTTTTATTGCTGGTAACAGTGATTTTCTAAGTGCTGAATTTAGAGGTTTTAAGGCAACCAGGTAAGAAAAACATATTGTATAACTGTAATCCTATACGTATATTTCAACATTTTGTAAACATGCGCACATAATAGTGTTTATTTTGGCCCTTTATTGAAATTGAAACAAGTGACAGTTCGGTCACCTAACCTCCATGTCGAAAGATACTTTGTAAAACTTTGGCCATTCTCAAAGTAAATTTCCTTATTATTGTGTAGATGCCCTCCTTACAACTATACACAAAAGGTGTAATATAGTTTCTACTATGAATATAATTAGTTAATATCTTTATGCTGTTATTGTAATGTTAAATGTCAAATCTGCAAAAAAACATTACCCCCTGCCTGCTAATAAAGCTATGTTTTGGTAGATTAATGTTTTGATGTGTAGGTATTAATGTTTTAGTGTGTATTACAGATCAGCACGGGAGAATTATGGAGGCAGTGCTGTGGGATACGTCCAAGTAAAACGAATTGACGATGTTTGCACTGTGAAAGCTCGAGTCACTCCGGAGCACAAAATCAGAACAAAGGCTTACGCAGTCACACTGAGGTTATAGATTCGTGCAAGTGTGAAGATTGCCCTGCATCCCAAGGTTAGTTCCTAATTTGTGTATTCTTCTCACCTTCAATTGAAAGCAATCTTTCCAACATGCCCTCCAGTGATATGCTTGGTGCAACTCTGTAATTAGCTCTGACAGGGGGCTCCATCGAAGCCAGAGTCAAGTTAGCCTCTCAGAAGACCTGCTTGTTCTACTCGTCTTTCAATGGAAGATGCCCCGATAAACCTAGCATCATTGATCCCTTCGGCACCAGTGCACTTTTGGAAAACACGCGCTCAACAATTTTACACTATTGACATTTGTCACATGAGAAAGGGTCGCTTCTATAAGCGACCGTTAAGTTCAACTGCTCGGCTGTGGAATACATACATACATATATTGGTATATACATACCGGAACAAAAATATCTCAGATTGTGTATCTTTTCATTGTTCCAGGTGGCTGTAAGCATGCACTTGCTTTCTTATCATGGCTCCACAGACGCAGTGAAGAACCTCCAAAAACTTCAACTCAATGTTATTGGAAACGCTCCAAGATGGCAGGAATCGGTACAAGTCTGAAGTTTATTAAAGCCAAAGACATGGGGACCCTGGGACGTGTGGATTTGCCAGAGGATGATAGGAGTTTCATAAGAGAGCTGCTAGATGCTAGTACATCTGTAAATACACAGTTGACAAAGTATTATAGACCCCCAACACCTCTTGAAAATATATCAATCCACAACATGGAATGTGATTTTTTTGAAAATAATATGGGCTCGACGCCCAGTGAATTTATTGAATTCTGTAAGAAATCAATGACCATTGAGGCATGTCAGAAGGCAGCCTATGATACAGTCGGCCAGTCTGATAGTCCACTATGGCATAACCTACGTTATGGTAGAGTGACAGCCTCAAAGTTTCATGAAGCAGCTCACAGCTGCACACTGGACGGGTCACTGGTGGAAAGCATCCTCGGTGCTAAAGTATTTGAAACTAAAGCCATTCAGCGTGGAAGAATTCTGGAAGCGCAAGTTTTGAAAGTGGTTGAGGCTACTAACAAAATTAAACTTAAAAAGTGTGGTCTCATTTTGAGTAATGAGTATCCAATTTTTGGTGCCTCTCCAGATGCTTTGGGAGATGATTTCATCGTTGAAATGAAATGCCCAGCGAAGGAGTCTACGATGAAAAATTATTTGACAGATTCCAAGGAACCTACACCCAAAGTCATGGCACAGATGCAACTACAAATGTATTTTGCTCAGAAGCCGACTGCACTTTATTGTGTTGCCAACCATGATTTTGAATCATCTAAAAAAGTAATGCAGTTACATGTGAAATACGATGAAGATTTGTGTAAAGACCTCATTATGAAATGTACTATGTTTTGGTCTAATGCCATATTTAAAAAACTGAAATACAAATGGGTACATGTATGACATGTATAAAATGTTTTAATTACCTTCCTTGATTCCTCCATTCCTTATGAGTTCTTACTTATAACTATTCAATTGAATATAGAGTAACATTTTTTAATTTATAGAATGCAGATATAATCTACTTTTTATATAGGTGAGTAAAAGAAAAACTATATTCCAGTAGAGAACATTGCTTTTAATAAATACAGTGATATCGGTTATATTATTTATTACAAATAGAATTTTGATACACAATAATTTCAAAGTAGTTATTTACTATAAAATAGAATGTATGTACATATGTGTTCAAACATCACAACCATTTATTTTTATGATAACTGTTTTGTGGACAGATTTAAAAAAAAAACTTATTATATACTCTGCAGACAAAAATAAGACTGAACTTCCCTATAATTTTGACTTTTTGGAAATTCAAATAATTAACCCAATGACCAATCACTGAACTGGTCCGAATATAATGACACAAATATTTTTATAATGTATGTACCTTCTACACTTTAATAAGAGCACTTTGTAGATTGATCAAAGCGCAAACGATCCTTATGATTTGATCCATGAAGGGGATATGGTTGTGGTGTGTAGATGCATGCATTTTACACATGTTAAATTCCCGTATCCTGCTAATAACACGTTCTACGTGGATTCTTAATGCTGCTATCCTCTTTGCTTGTTTTACTTCTTCCGCTGTACAGAGCACATTTGTAAATACACTAGGGGGACGTATTAGCTCACACTGTCGAATTTGAAGAAGATTGCTTATATTCTTGAATCCCCTGTTGGCCATTACGAACGTGCCTGGCCGAAGAGCATCCAGGTATCCACAGTCCTCCACAATGGTAGCGTCTGAAGCGCGTCCACCATAGCCACAAGAAATGTAATTCACCAATCCGTCTGGAGTACACGATACAAGGTATTTCAGTGTGTTACAGCTCTTGTATTCGGACCAGGTCAGTGATTGGTGTATTGGATTATTGGGTTTGTTTATTTGAATTTCCAAACAGTCAATAAGAGATTGTACCTTAGCATATCTTGATCTAAAACTTATAGGTAAGTTAAGTCTTATTTTGTCTGCAGATGGCCATACAATAAGGCTTTTTAAAAATCTGTCCATTAACAAGACAGTCCTCATAAAAATCCGGCTAACAGATGGAACAGAAATTCCAAACTGCAGCGATAGTATGGCAAATGAATCATCCAAGCGGATTTTCTTTAGAGTTATTAGGACATTTGTTACCGGAGTGGGTATTTTGTTTGCCAAAATAGAAATTATTTGGAACATTTGTTTTGGGATACCTAGGCATAGCCTAGGACTCCTTTCAAGGGCCATCAGGCTTGACTTGCGCATTTGAGCTTTAAAACTTTCACTCTCAAAGTTGTCACCTGCAAAGTCCGGTGAGTTTGAACGATACATAAAATCCTCTGGTATGGAATCTGAATCCGATGAAAATTCCTGAGGTTCCAAACTTGTCGTGCCAGCTTGTGTATCCCGAGGTTTCACACGTGTCGCATCAGCTTGAGTATGTTGTGTACTTGCCGCCATTAAACTGATATCCCACTTCATTGGTGAGCAAGCTGTGTTAGTTTGTCGCCTTGATGTGGCTGTTGCTTTACTACGAACTTGACGCTTTAGGCTAACTTGAACAGCCTTGTCCTGTATTCCAAGTGAGCAAGTTTGGGTAGCAACATGAAGAGGTTCAGTCACAGCTTGCTCTTCTGGCAGTGCCGAGGTGGAAGATTGTGATTGTGGCTCTGGTTTTGGCTCTGCTTGATTATACTGTACGAAAGTGTTTTTGATGATTTCGAGGCGCGAACGCTTCAATCCTGTCTGTCGAGGAGTGGCTATTTTTTTTTCTGGCATTCGAATTTGTGAGGAATTACACTCTTTTTCAAGTGCATGACACCACCCATAAACCTGACCCTCATGTAGTTGTCAACGTCTTCTTCAAGCTGAAATATAAATAAATGAATATTAAAGACGTATGTACACTAAAGTCATTGATATACCTACATAAACCTCAATGACTACAGCAGATATGTTCATTATTTGCATAAAAATCGTAAAATTTGAAAAATAAAACAACTGTCATCAATGACACTGACTGTCATGCTCGCAATAACTCATCGTTTTATACTGAATTAATCTTAAATTATGAGAATTACATTGCTTAGAATATTATTATTATATAGGAACTTACATTAAAATGGTCTTCGCAACAATGAAGATGGCTCTTCAAAGAAATGGTTCGATTTCTTTTCGGATCTCGTTTCATGGCATTACACCATTTTTTCCTCATTTTCTCGTTCTTTGGAAAACTTAAAAACACCTTACTTGGTGTATTTACTGTGGTATTTGTACACATAGGTACTAAACAATACTTGTATCGCAAGTGGGAAGACATCGAAACAAATATAATTATATTAATCGAGCAATCTGGAGGTTCACAATCAACTCAACTGCAACTTACGTACTGACAAATCTCACTTATGGCGGAGATTGGCGGCGCTGACGTCACAGCTCAGCGATAGTACATTCGGCGCGAAAATATCGTTTTGGCGGCATTTTAAAAATGGCATACTATAAATCGTTGTAGAAAATTTATACATCATCATAAAAATAAAAAATAAATTTCGTTTTTCTCCTAATTTTTTACTTAATTTTTTTCGGCAATAAAAAAAAACTGTGAAAATACCCTATTCCAATTAGAGACATAAGTCAACATTTTTCGCTTTACGCGATCGCTATTTTCATCTCTATTTTCATATCTACGAATTCAGTTGGCATCACAGCAAATAATAATAATAATATTGGATAATTTGTAGAGCGCCGTTTTTGTGAAAAATCACCTCAAGGCAAAGAAAAAAACATGATTCATGTTTTGTTTGCAGTGATGACAATTGAAATCGTACATATAAAAATAGAGAGGAAAATTAGCGATGGCATAAAGCGTAAAATATTGACTTTTGTCTCTAATTGGAATCGGGCTAAAAAAAGATGTCGTGTATAACGGCCATTAGACTGTCCGAATTATTGGCTAAATAAGAAGGAAGCGCAAACCAATACTCTTTATCACATTCTACATACGCGTCTGTCCTGATTATGGGTACTGTAACGTTTTCCGAAACGTCGGCTCAAGATGGAGGAAGTGAAATACAACACACACACTTCACCACAATCTAACCTATCGCCATTCCTTTTTATGGTGTTACGCCGTGTTCTGCTTCCTCCTTCTTTAGCCAACATTTCGTACAGCATTACAGTGTCCATGCATTGGAGTCCGTATTTTCTTTTTGACACTAAACGGGAGTTAATTAGTTAATGGGGTCTGTAGTCATAAATCAACCATTTTCGTTTCTCAACGATCGAACGGAATAATATTATTGCGTATTTTTATCTTCGATGCATTATTTAAGTCTATGGATGGCTTATACGACTTCTTTCATTTCTAAGAGCTTCGTTAGTTCAATCTATTTTTAATTTTAAGTAATTTTGCGTGACGAACGACATATTCAAAAATGTATGTATACTGACAGTCAACCGAAACTTATCTGATGACCCGGCAAACGTTGTTCTGCCATATAAATTATTTCTATGTATGGACCAAAGTTTGATGAGGCGGACATAGCGCCATTGTCATTCAACAACATAAATAATTTCGTTCTGTTTGAAATACGATCGACGTAAATCTGTTCATAAAAAAATACTAAAATCGCGATTTAAAAATGGGAGGGTCGTCATTAAAAAATGGGAGGGTGAAAATTTGGAGTTATAGATATTTTTGATGCAAAAAAAAATACAAAAAAAATTGTCAAAAAATAGAAAAACAATTCTGGATAGGGACACCCTAATATTCACCTAGCGGTATGAAATATACTTTACGACCTATCTCATACCTACCAAACGTACGCAAAAAAATTCATAAAAATCGGTCGAGCCCGTTCGGAGGAATGCGACCATAAACACCGTGACACGAGATTTTTATATAGATAGATAATTTTTTGGGCATTATTTACCTATTTCAAACCTAAAATCGACTTCAAAAATACTATCAAGAAGTTGGTATGGATATCAAACGAATTTATTAATTTACAATGGCGAATTTGTTACTTATACGCTTGTGTATATACACGTAAACAGTATATAGACAAGTAGTATTTTCCATGATGCATTTGAATGAAAATATGATCTAAACTTTTGTTATTTGGCCGTTCACCTTCTCTGCACAGTCCTTCGGGACACTTTGCTGTATTTTGTGAAAGTAGATATACCTACTTACAATATTTTCCCTAAATCGACTGCATATTATTGTATACTAGCTTTTTCCCGCGGCTTCGCTCGCATGGTATTAGGGGGTTCCCACTCCGCCTTTCCTCCCCCCCCCTCCCCTTTCCACCCTGCCGCATTCCATATATTAATTCCCGGTACATTCAGTTTTCAACCTGCTCGCGTGCCACCTACTGCAATTTTTTAATACAAATTTCATAATGCCAGACCTCACCAGTAGTTTAATACAAAAAAAGAATTATCCAATTTGGTGCAATCGTTCGGAAGTTATGCGCGTACATACATTACGGTGATTCATTTTTAGAGATAAATAGTGTAACTACGATGCCAACATCGTTTCCACGGCAACCGTTTGTTTTGCTTTTATTCTGACGTTTGTAATAACTCGATTTTGTTGGGGATAGAAAACTTATGATAAATAATTTCATAACGCCAGAGCTTACCATTATATACAACCTATATTACTCGCAAATAATGTAGCTATCTATTAGTGAAATAATTTTTAAAGTCCATTCAGTATTTTTTGCGTGATAGAGTAACAAACATATACACATCGTACATCCCGACACATCCACACATCCATACAAACTTTCGCCTTTATAATATTAGTAGGATAAGTATGCCGGGGGGCATCTGCCAGGGAATCAACAGAGGTTCACTCCACAAAATCAATATTCCCATTAAATTCGTTAGTGCCTTGATAATGTAAGGCTTACTTCAAAATATGGACAAAAAATGATAATAAAAGAGATGCTTAAAATTTGTATTGATCTTTTATGATGTTGTGATCGTAAAGTCCTCGAGGAAAAAGGTAATCTCAGTAATTGCCTGGCAATATCGGTTACAAGGATCCTAATCTCTGCTTTAATATTTACTCTTCACCTCCTTTCCCCGAATTACCCATTGGCCATTACGCTAATCCGAAAGTACTTATAGTTAAGTACCGAAAGAAAGGTAATCAGTTCTGTCAATATCTTAAGATGGTATATAAGTAAGTTATTAGTAAATTAACAATAACTAGAGAATAAAAGTAATAACTAGAGTAAAAGTAATAACTAGAGAATGAAAATTAACAACAACTACGAAAGAATTACGAAATTTTGGAGGAAAGTTAATTCAAATTCTGAACTAAAATTATTTTTAATTTTTATTTAATTTTATTTAAGAAACATAGATTTTGTATATAAAATCATTGCACATTTAATAGTGAGTAAAACAGTTAAAGTTTTTTAAGTTCCATTTATAATTTTTTTTTAAGGTTACCGATTAGTAGTGATTAGGAAGCAATTATTAAAGGCTATAATCGCAGGTAAAAATATTAATAATAAATAATACAGAAATAATAATTTTAATTAAGGTTAATTAATTAACAATGTAAGGTTAATTTTATTTTATATTTCAAGGGTAAAGTGGAAAAATGTTTCAAGGGTACAGTTGAAAATGTCAATAACTTGGCAATGGAAGATTTGAAGATACGTCCGAGAAAATAAGGTATTCGGTCTGGTTTTGCGTTCAGGAATGAAATGAAATCCTTTCTAATAAGGCTGGGGAGTCAATAATTAAAATAAGGCAGTTCATAATTTCGTGCAGAAACAGTACGTCATTTTTTTTTTCACCATTTGTAAAGAACAATAGGGTTTCATTTATGATTTTCAAAACGATACTACAGGTGTTAAATTTTGTTTGAATATTTTCAATTCGGTTAATATAAGTTTGATATTGAGGATTCTTAATAATGAATTCGAGATGAAATATTACATATAATGATATAATATATATAGTGGTTCAAATGTAAAAGGTTTGTTGAATGGTTTTGTAATGCGTAGAATTAAGCCCATCTGTTTGTAGACTTTTTCTGTGTTCTGTAGAATCAAGTAATATTCCTCGTTGACGTTTATGTGAAAATTTTATCGCATTGTATTTATTTACATTTAGAAATAATTTATTTTCTCTACAATATTCAATTATTCTGATTATCTACTTGCAATTTTTTGCAATCATCTGCTGAGCTTTTGTATTTTTTCATATCGTCAGCGTAAACAATTGAATCAGAATGTTTGAGGTCATTGAGACATAAAATAAAGAGCAGCGGCTCTAAATAGGAACCTTGAGGTACCCCTGAAGGAATATTATTTTTGTGACATTGAAAAAAACCGTTTTGTTGGGGTTTGATAATTGTGTTTTTTCATAAATTAAATTATAAATTTGCTAATTAATCTTTATTTTCATTATTTCAAAAGAAGTAGAGTCATTTATTTATTTATTTACTTCTTTTTAATTATTTTATTTTAGCGTAATCAACATTGTACATTAAGGTTGGTTTATGCATATGCAATCTACTTAACTGTGCAACCAGTTATAGAAATCTTTATTGTACGAGTAATAATGCATTGTTTTTAACAAAACAATCTATTTAACGAATTAACAGACATTACATACATATAATTATACACACAAATCTGGAGTATCATGTGCCTGGGGTCCTGGCATGGTCGATCGATAAGGATTGATAGGATAATGATCGAAAGTTATCATATCAATCGTTATCGATGGACTGTGCTAGGGGGCCTGTGTGGTAGTCGAAAATCATTTAAAAAAAACTGTTTACAATTTTTTTTGAATAAATAAAATTTTGAAAACTCTGATGCAGACTTGACTTGCAATGAACGGAAGCCACCAAGAATGGCACAAAGTGTGTACTATCACACTTTACCTCTCTCAAATTAAAGGATACCAGTAAGGGAAAGAGGAAAATATATTAGAAGTGTTGAAAGTAGTCACTAAAAATTATCAACACACGATTTTTTATTTGAGTTTTCCACTGTCTCCCAACGGCTTTCAACAGTCTGTAGCCAGTGAGACCCATCTCCAATTTGTTATGAGGCTGAAAGTAACGGGGAGGGAAAGGAGATGAGAAAGAGGAAGGTGGGGATGTTGACCTTACTATTCTAAGTAGATCTGGTCACCAAACACTGCTAAGATCATTTCAAGGTTTTGATTCTAAATGGTGTTCTTTCACCAGGGCTTCACAACATACCCACAATTGGGATCCCCATAGCCTCACTGGCTCCAGACAGTTGGAAGCAGTTGAGTCTCTTGTGCAGTAGTACTCACATTAAAAAGGAGTGACATCATGAGAACAATATCACCAACCCTTGATCTGGCGTTTGCCCATCCGAATACATTAACATTCTACATTCTACATGACTGTCTGATGATAAAGATAATACGATTAATTCTTGGAATGGTTTGAAGGAAAGGCCATTGAACCGATAAGGGTGGCCCAAACCAGACTAGAGGATATTGTTGGGACCGCCCTAGGGAAGAAGATCCGCTTAACTAGTGATGTGTTTTGATAATCGAAATAGCCATTTCAGAATTATTTTAATAATGGAATTGTGTTCCGAAAATCGCTGGGATATTGATTGTTGAATAACATTACTAAACCAAATCAATTTGGGAGGCGTGTATGGGTACCGCCGCCCCGGGAACTATTTATTGGATAACCAACACCTCTGCCATAGGTCATCTCTAGTGGTTCGCTACGTTTGGTGACTTAGCAGGGGTGCGCGGGTTCATGGGTGAGGTTGGTCTAGGTCAGGGGTCGGCAAACTTTTTAGCCAAAGAGCCAAATATGTACTATACAACGATTAAAAAATAATTTGGAAGCCAAATCTATTTATTGATTTAGCAATAACAATTATTATAATTTTAAAACTTCATTACGGGTACGCTGAATAGAACTTGATTTTATATTTAATGCATTGATTTTATGCATTGATAAAAAATAATATGTATTTAAGGAATCCATAAATTTAATTATGACAATGACTGTATCTTTTTGAAAAGCTTGAGTAAGTTAGGTTTGTGTGATTATCTGGGTTATCATCAATAAGTCGCCTTCTCAGTTTACTCTTGATAAAGTTCATGCCTGAAAAAGATTAAACGCACATGTAAAACCGAAAAGGGAAAGAACAGCAACCGCGGGTTTTTTCAGCTGATCATAAGAGACAGGAATACTATTCCAGGCGTTGAAGATGATCATATCTTCTAGTGATGCAACGGAAGTGTCTTAACGGAAGCAGAAGCGGAAACAGATTTCAAAAGTAAATCTTAGCGGAAGCGGAAGCAGAAACGGAACCGGAAGCGGAAGTGTTAATACTATGAAGAAAAAGCAGAATTTTATTTTGTTTGTTTAATTAAATTTGTATTTTGTACTTTTAGTACTCGAAATTAAACAGAGGTAAATTATATTTTATAAAAAGTAATTTGGCTGCTTTTACACCTTTGGGTCTGTTTCGGTGTTCTTCATATATTAAACCAGCTCCAATAAATAATTGCACACTGGCTACACTGCTGGGGGAGCTGATAAGTGTAATGTTCAATAAATGCAGGTAATACTGGGCCCTTTCTCTCCAGTATTCCTCTAGGTTTACTTCAAGGTTTAATATGATACACACATAGTACTTTGATACAACGGAAACTGTTTATTAGAATATAATAGATACAATGTAGGCAGTGAGCCGTCTGATAAGCAAGAGACCGCGCGAGAACTCCACTCGCTATTATATCGTCCCGATGTAGGACGCTTCGGCTAGGTTCGGTATTTCCAAACCTACCCGACAGAAACATATTACCAACACTACAATAAGTATTGGCGAACTATGGGCAACAGATGGGGGGTATTTGTGCGCATTTACTTTCCACCACATAAGAGGATCTTCATGGAGAGGTAGTCTCTTCTCTTTCTTGTACTCCCGGAGGTGTGATTGTATCTCTAAAAATAAATTGTCACCATCGTCAGTTGTAGAAGAGTTCTCCTCCTGGTCTTCATTTACACTTAACATCGATTCCGATATTTGTAATGATAATGATGATTTTGTAGTAGAAGGCTGCACTTCGATATCTTCAATCGCAAATTATTCTTCGTTTAGAGTTCTGTTATATAGTTTGCGGAACCAGAAACGGAAGTGAAAAACTTGCGGAACTTCTGCAGAAGCGGAAGCAGAAGCAGAGTTCTGTTGCAACACTAATGTCTTCCTTCTCTGGGTCTTTCAAAGCAGACAACTTGTGTCGTGAACTGAGCTCACATTTGTTCTTCTCCAATATATCCAAATCAACGCAACAAGGTTGAAATTTAAAACTCCATGTTTTTTTTTTTAATCCAGCAATTGTATTTCAAAGTTACCAGTGTTAATGCCAAAGCAAGAAAATTTCAAATCTATTATGGAAGCATTAAGAGGGTGTTGGACGAATGCTAAGGTCGCTCTGCTATTTTTTAATTCCTAAATTCTGCTGAGAAATGCATCCCTCATATTTAAAATGGTTGTTTTGAAATAGTGTTTGTCAATGACGGAATTACTTTCTTGGGGATGCTTCAGCAGACTCGGAAAGTGCAACAAAGTTTCCCTTTCAAAAACCAGATCAAAAAGGGATAATTTGTTTTCGAATCAAATGACTTCTTCTAACATCCAAAGACTTGATGAACGTGCATGAACACGCGAGTCTTCCGCGCCACGAAGGTCCTGCGACCTGCAGTCGTCACCCGCCGATACCATCGGCGCGTCTTGCACTGCACCCCTGTCCGTGGACATTTGTGCCAGAGCCGCACTTAACAGGCCAAAGAGCCGCATGCGACCTCTGGTCTAGGTCTTGGCGTCGGTTGAGTCTGCCCACCATCTGCGTGGGGGGCCGGATTGGGAGAGACAGGTTGAGGGAGAACTTTTGACCTTTCCAATCGGACTCTCTCGAACCATCTCCTTGCACCGCAGTGGGAGGGATGGATTCAAACGTCCGTCACTCCTGGACACATTGACCCCCAGATTCCTAGCCATCTCTCATACCCTTTTCCTTCCCAGAACTTCCTCTCCTTCCTTTCCCTACAAAGACCCTCCACACAGCATCCCCAAAGATGACAAAGGCCCCGAGGGATTTTTTTTTCTTTAGTGTGTCCTGTGTGGAGTTAAAGTTTAAAAAAAAAGTGTAAAAAAAATAAGACCGAGTAACTTTTTTCTTTCATTTTAACACGAGTAATGACAGTACCTAATGACAATGACTAATGACTTACAGTCAATGAAATCATTCTTTATAATATTAATCGAATAACTTGTACAGAGCCGTTTTTGGGGAAAATCTCCTCAAGAGCGCTGCGTTATAAACTTTGCGAATGTAGGTTCTGATTATACCGGCTGCGCCAATGCTGTGTATGACATGAAACTTGGAAATATCTTGGTGAAGGTATTTATTTGGGAACTGCTAATTAGCCAGAGAGGACGAATCACGCATTCATTCCTTTATATAAGCACGGCAAGCATTCTGTCTCGATTTCTCTCGTCCCCTTTCATTTATTTATTTATTTAATACAAACGGCATAAGTATGCCATAAACATTAATTACATGTCACAAATTCATATTCAAAATATTAGTAATGGTAAAACAGTGTATGTATAACAGTTAATTGTGACGATACATTGGGAAGTGACATGCATACATTACACCAGAGTTTCATGCATACATTACACCAGGATTTATAGATATCATATATTATGTAGATATTGTATATATGGTTTGTAATAATATACTCTAGATTGGGTTGTTCAAACCCCCGTCATATTTTATCGAGGATCAGCGCAATTTTGAATGTTCCTATCAGCAGCACACTTTAGCGTTTTTTTCTATAATAATTAAATTAGCGCCATCTATGAAAGAGCACATTGTGAATCCTTTTAAGTGGACCCTTAATTTCTCTTTAAGGCGATCCAATAGTTCAAGAAAAAATCGAAATCGGAATTCACGCCCATTATGGGAGGAGTTTAAAAATACTTGAGAAAAAGCTTTTGGAAAGGTTGGAAAAGGTATTTGAGAATTTTTTTACAGGTTGATTTCGTAAAGGTCTGTAAAAAATATTAATTCCTCTTTTATGAATTGTTTATTGTAAGAAAACTGAAATTTAAAATTGATTTCACGAAACACGGAGTCACGACTGTCCCCCACGCCGGTTGGGGCATGACTGATACGAAATAACGAAATAGGTGTTGCCCAGTGCATGGTTCTTGTGCCCATGCCATAAGGGTCACTTCAAGAATCCAAATTCATAGAGTGCGGGCCGTATTGATTGATGTCAAAAATAACAACGAGAAAATGCATATTTTATTTTATTTTGTGAAGTTCTGGCGTAAGTATCATTTTTTTGCGAATATTATAAAAGAAACTAAATTTGCCACATTAAACAATAAAAAAATTTATAGACCTTATACTTTATTTTTTTAAAGGCTTATAAAAAAAGACTTATAAAAAATTTTAAAGGCTTATTAAAAAAATGACCGATATTTTTAAGGGCCAGTGTATGTTCTACACACAGTATTTAATTGAAGCATCATAGATGCTTCAAGCTATCAAATTTTCAAAACAAAAACATGTGATTTTGTATGATTTTGCATTATTTAGTATGGCTTCGTCTTAAATTTACTTTTACATCTTCTCACAAGTACTCATTTTAATATAAATTTAAGGCTCAGGAGAACTATTGCCTTGCCACTCAGTTGATAATGTTGTGAGGAGGCTTGAGGAAAGGGCTGTAAGTAAAGTGATATAATCAGTCGGTGAAATGACTTGTTCTCATGCTACCAATATCAACTGACCTATGAACGAATGCTTATTGCATACGTACGATTAGATACGTAAAATACTACATTGGATCTTGAAGCACTAATAAACTGGAAAAATTAAATTCTATTTGCACTACCAATGAAGAAGTTAAGCAGTAGCTCTGCAAAATCGTCTCATTCCACAATTGAATTCCACAAAGGAATGAATGTAAGTTTTAAATTGAATTTATTATAGAATTATTTTATTATTCCTTTTTTTTAATGTTTATTAACATAACATTTCCAGTGACTTGTTTAATTTATTGCAATAAAATAACAATTTAATAAATTTTAAATGATTCACCCTCTTGGAATCCAGGTTTGCATCTTCGATATGAAGGTGAACGCAAGCAGTAAAGTTTTACTAGCAATGAAAATATGAAGTATATTGTTTATTATATTGCCATGAGGAATTGAAATCAGCGTCGCGTGGTCAAAATGGTATTTCTTAAATGCGGATATGGAAGATGTTTTATGGACACATTGTAAGATTTATCAGTTTCTTGATGAATGTTTCTATTTAACCAAATGGAAACCTAAATAAATCTCTCTCCCTTCCGTACCTCTTCTCACTCCCAAATTAGACTACAATGTTTTGATAACGAATTAATTGGGATGCATTTTTTCGTTCAATAGTCTAACGCAAATGAGATATGATTTTAGATTTTTACCGCCAGAAGTATTTTCGTTACCTATTTTTGGGGTGTTATGCCGTGTTGACCTCCTTCATTAGCCAACGTTTCGGACAGCGTTACAGTGTCCATCATCAGGGCAGATGTGTCCATCATCAGGGCAGATGTGTCATCTGCCCTGATGTATTTGCCATAAATAAAGAAAATAACGCAAATGAGTTTAACTGAAGCAATTATTATGGCATCTACAATAATTAGAGTATGTTTAGGCTGAATGGAGTGTATATGAGGAGGAAGTGGTTTGAAGGGGATTGGTAACTTCCTGGTTCTTCAGCTCTGGTTACTGATTTCGATTTTTGATACTGAAACAAGGGCGATACTGAATATCTACCATTCTGGAACGTGTCGCAAATATACCTCCCTACTACTTATGTTTATGTATTAATTGTATATGAAGTAACATATACACAAAATCAAATCAATGCGCGTCATATAATTTATACTTTCTTTCTTTCTTAGATTTTCTGAATTTCGATTAATAATTCTATTACATTTCTAAATGTTTCGATTCCAATTACCATCGATTTTTTTATAAATAAATATATGACATTATCACCGTCATTCCCATCACTAGTCTGGACCCAAAACGAGCACAGAAGCCTTGATTTGCGCTAGCAAGTTCCTCCCGTAGCTATTTTTATTCCCAGCGAGTTCATCATTTAACAATGGGACGATAACAAGCTACCGGTACCTTGGTACTTGGTATTTGGTACCTACGCACTACGCTTCTGAATTTAACATTTTGGAAGTTATTCTCGGGAATTCAATCAAATCTACTTCATCCAATAGAAATGAGAAGTCGGGAGTTGGGAAGAGTTCAAAAAATTTGAAAATATTGGGAGTCTCCAATCCGTGCGTCTCTTAATAAACCTGTGAGTTGACTTCGTTAATTTTATAAACCAGTAAATTTTAATATTTCTATTTTTGAAACTGACAATTCGTGATGGAATTCCATTATTGCAATTGAATTGCTGTTGAATTAAATTCAGTTTTTTTATTAAATTAAAAATTACGCAATGAAGCAATTATCAATGCGCAACTGTCCGTGTTTTGTTTTTGTCAGTATCAGAGATGGCGTTATGTACGGATTTATATTTTTGTGATTTTCTTACTTTTACAATTACTTACGGGAATTCGGGAGGCGGATCGGGTGCCGCCGCCCCGGGAATCATTTATTGAATAACCAACACCTCTGCCATAGATCACCCCAAGTGGTTCGCTACGTTTGGTGATTTCGTAGGGGTGCCCCGGTTCATGAGGTGACTTATTGTTGATGCGCCTGCCCACCGGATCGAGATGAGCGTGGCGGGCCGGATCGAGAGAGACTGGTTGAGAGAGGCCCTTTGACCTTTCCAGCCGGACTCTCTCGACCCATTGCCTTGCACCACAGTTGGAGGGATGGATTCATACGTCCGTCACTCCCGGACACACTGACCCCCAGATTCCTACCCACCCCTCATACCTTTTTCCTTCCCAGAACCTTCTATCCTCCCCATTCCTTAAAAAGATCCTCCACACAGCATCCCCTAAGGTGACATAGGTCCTGAGAGAAATTATTTTCCTCAGGGCCTCCTGTGTGGAGCTTATGTAAAAAAATGCGTTTCATTTCAGAGATTTATTATAATTATTGTATTTTTCCTTTGGAGGTGTGCAGACATACGGTCACCATTTGTCTCATTTTCGACTATTGACATTGAGTGTGTAAGAAAGAAGGGCAGCATTATATGATTAAAAACAAATGCACAACAATCAACGCATTGACATTTGACGTTTTTGAATGTTTGGAATTCACGCACAGTTCAATATTATACCTCTCACAATATTGCTGCAGTTCTTTCAAAATATGAGAATTCGTTCCATACAAAATGTATGGGGAAAACAATTTTCTTTATAACTATTTATTTCGTTAACTTTTGTGATGTTTTATTAGTTATTATTCTATCCGGGGCGGAGACAAATCCAACAAATCAAAGATCATCAAAATCAGCCCAGCCGTTCTCGAGTTATAAATAGTTTTGACTTAGTTTTATATATTAAGATTATATGATAATACTAGCTGACCGACAAACGTTGTTCTGCCATTTAAATTACTTCTAGTGAATATTTTGATTGTTAAATAAAATAAAAACGAATGTATTGTAAGTGTGTGGGGATGGGATCTATGACAGAAAGAGGAATGGAGCGCTGTAGACGATGACCGCCGATAAAAGCAAAAAAACACCAACCATTCATTTTCTCAATTCAATGTATTTCATTAAAGTAACGGACGTATTCAATGTTTGTTTTCTTAAAAGTTAAATATAAAGTGATAAAACTAATATATTTTTTATCCTTAAGTAAAAAAATTAAACAAAGAAAATCAATATTAATTTCAAAAAGCAATTGAGTGTACGATATTTTTTGTCAGTCCGTCTTTAGCTAACACAAATAAGCTCGATGGTTTGCCCACGCAAGAACATGATGCCGAATGAAATATCAAAATGACGCGACGCTTCTCGTGAATGTCTTGCGCATGTGTGGATGAAAGTTCGATGAGGCGGACGTAGCGCCTGTCTGTCATTCAACAACATAAATAATTTCGTTCTGTTTGAAATACGAACGACGACGGTTAAAATTGTTCATACAAAAATAATAAAATAGCGATTAAAAAGTGGGAGGGTGGGGTTAGGAGGGTTAAAATTTGGAGTTATAGGTATTTTTTGATGCCAATCAAAAAAAAATACAAAAAAAAGTCAAAAAATTGTTTTTTTTTTATGGGTTGGGTCACCCTAAGGGAACGTACCCATACTACGTGACCAATTTTTTGCAATTTTTAACCCCCCCCCCCCCCCCCCGGTGACTAAAATCCTAAGCAAACTGCCGCTCATTTGTACCAAGCGTGACATTTTGAAGACCCCCCCCCCCCCCGAAGAGGTCACGTAGTATGGGTACGTTCCCTAATCACCTAGCGGCATGAAATTTGCTTTAAAACCTATTCTCATACCTACCAAATATACATTAAAAATTTCATAAAAATCGGTCAAGCCGTTTCGGAGGACTGTTGAATTTCTAATTATTATTTAGGTATTCTTAGCATGCATAATTACTTCGGGTTTATAATATTGTTTGGGGAATATCTTATAAGTAATATGAATTATTAACAACCCATTTTATTGTTGTCAATGTCTGTTGTCAATTAATTAGTCAGGTACTTCATTACATGTGTCTGGTAATGTTATACGTGGCTTGAAAACTGTTAAGATCATTATTATATTTATGATAATATGCAATTTTTTGATTGATAGATTTTTAAGTCCCTTTAATAAATAAAAGTGGAAATAAGTTTTATGTTTATTAAAATATATTTCCAGTAAATTTTGTTTTAAACCCTATTCACCGAAAAGAACATGTAAAAATAAACTAACGTTTTTTTTCTTATTTAGTTCAAGGAAGGAAATGATAAATGAAGATAGATAGATAATGTTATTAAATAATATTCCATAAACATTGAACTAATAACGTTTAACACACATTTAACACACATTTCATTGATTTTAATAACTTATTACGTCAGCACACAGCTGTAAAGCGACTACTTACTAATTTAAAAACAATAAAATTATTGAATAATGAAACAATACAACTTTGTAAAAATCACTTATATAATCCTTATAAGTATAAGCTTTCCCTGACGAAGGAACGTTTGTTCCGAAACCGGTCGGATTTGCACATTATATAAGTGGTTTTTACAAAGTTGTATTTTTTTATTTTTCTATAATGGATAACCACAAAGTAATAGCTACATTCAAAAATATAAATAATAAAATTATTTTCCATCAGACATCGCAAATCGCAACTGAGTAGTCCTGATTATGGCAACACGACCAAGTAATAAGCATTCCGTTTCGTTCCAGTAGCACGGTAACACACGAAACAGCGTGCGTCCCGCGTGAACCCGCCACGTCAGATTAGTGGCGACGTGAGTAGAATTTTTTTTTGTTTTTTAGAAAATATATGCCATCGGACAGCAAAATGACATCTACTTTTTATACTCCAAATATGCTCAGGAATCGCTGGTTAAAATCTTTCTGGTACACAATCCCGTATATATTTTTTATCTTTTTTTAAGGATGGCAATTCCACGGCAAGAGAGAGGGATAATTTTCGGGTTCCCTTTACTTTTACTTTTGCATCGAGATGTGCTCCGGTGCAGATTTGACTATCACAACAATTGATTATGTTTAATTATGGAAATGGTCGGATAGTTTCCCCGAGTTGAGTACTCGCAGCATACACTCAAAAAGTGTGTGTTAAAAACGGATTCACGCGGTACGCGTAACCATTAATTGACCACCTTTATTATCTACCCTTTTTATTACTACAGATAGGATTACTTTAACGCCATTCTGGACGGGTCCGCCATAAAAAGACGGTCGCCTACGCTCGATGTGGCATTGTGAAGACCAGGCCGGTATTAAAGCTGAGGCTACCTTTTCATCTCATTGTCTTTAACTTTAATATCTTGATGGATGGAGAATATCTCTGGGCGAGACGACTGGGCCGAGCTCCCCTGTATTACCCGCTTCTGATGTGGCTACCTTGGAGGAGGACTTCGACCTGCACCCTCTGTCATCTGATGAAATTTCACCCTACGTAATAAAAAGCTAGTTCGGATGAAAAAACGTCGCTCACGGGGTGAGTCGATACACATCTGTTTCCATCTTGATTTAGGTAGACTAATTTAATTGTATTGTCAAATGATGGCAACAATACATCGATCGTCCGGTTGATTAGTTAGACGTTTCCGAAGAAGCGAAATTTGAGTTGAGCATGCAGTTAGGCATATGTAAAAGTGTACCCTCAATCTTGTATGTACAATATTCATATCCTTATGAACACTACCAAATCATTTATAGTGTAGAAAAACTTGTAGTGAATTAAACAAAATGTTGATGTTTTCTGAATCACTAGTATTTCAAAATGTCATACTAAAGTACAAAATCGTTATGCCTACCGGTATTATTTTATAGCATGTTAAATGTATAAAACACAGCCACGTATATAATATTTGATTTATGGTGAGCACTCGAATATTATTTTCATCGTTATATCAAAACTTAGAATTTGGATATGTCTGACTAATCAACTGGACGACCATATATTCATAACTTCTTTTATTTTGATTGTAATTACCTCCCAGTTCAAGGAAAATCATAAATCCATCTTTATCAACTTAAGAGGGATCCCTAATCCACCACTCTTTTATTATGAGCTGGAAAGATTTCCTGGAGACGACAAATTCTGGCTGGAATTTGGCGCGTTGATTCAACAAAGTCGGGTTCGTTCCTACCATTACTGTAATGTACTTCTACACATCTACACATTACCACGAGCTTAAAGTTTTCTACACTCTACTGTGAAACCACACAACAGTTCCAGCAATCGGAGATAGTAAACTTCTCGTAAGTACTTATCCATAACTTATATCTCGACATTAAATAATACTATGGAATACACCAAACACTACAGCAATAAATAGGATTTTTAATTCAGTTTTACTTATCATGGTGCAATCACGATATATTATAACATAACTATAATATATGTTACACGAATTAACAAAATGTTGTTTTATAAAGGTTGGGGTGTTTAAAAATTTCGTCACATTTGATTTCCAGGAATGTTCAAAATCTGAAACGCACCGAGAATTGGCGTTTGACGAGGACCGTTCAAATTTTTAAAAAATCGAAATGAGACTGATAGACAAATGTTTTGAACACCCCACCCACAATTTTCATCGTTTTCAACTGAAAACTTATGTTGCTCCGTTATTGTGGAAATTTACATTACGAAATAATTGTTAAAAGGTAAAACTAAATATTTCAGCAGAATGTGATGTATTTGTATGTATTTGGCTGTGTGGAGATAATAATAATAATAATAACGTAGTATTTATATAGCGCAGTTTTGTGATGTTTCACTTCAAGTGCGCAATCTACTTCAATCTACGGAACTGATTTGCATTTTGATTTGTTTGAAAATTAATTTTGTGTTTTGATTGATAAATAATGGCAACGATATATATTTTACATAATTCGCAGACATTTGAAAGAGAAAAGTTCCACGAGGACATTTTTTTATACAGGAAAAGTAAATACTTTTACCGTAAAAATGTACTAATGTACTATGGGAGGCATGTTTAAACCAAAATTCTCCTGGTGCTCCTTCGTTCCCTTTTATTACATTAACTCCATACAGGAGATGCTGTGTGGAGGGTCTTTTTGAGGAAAGTAATGAATGAACATTGATCTTGAAGAGACCCATGTTGTAGGAAGGAGGAAACACAGAAGTCGGCAAATCATTCCACAGCCAAGAACGAGTCGAAGAAGCGACCCGTTCTCATGTGACAAATGTCAACCGTGTACATATGTTGGGCATGCGTTTGGCGTGTTTCCCGACTTTGCACCGGTGCCGAAGGGATTAATGACGCTAGTTCCTCAGAGCATCTTCCATTGTAATACCGATAGAACAAGGATAGCATTCCCACCCGACGCCTGTCCTCTAAAGATTGCAATCCGTCTGTTAAGATGAGAGAATCTATCAAACGGACCGCCCGTTTCTGCACAGAGTCGACTGTATTTTTCAGGTATTTTGGAGCTCCAGACCAGAGGTGGCTGCCAAATTCAACCGTGGGGCGCACTTGTGATTTGAACATTGTTAGCAGTTGTGTACTATTAAGTACGCTCAGTTTCATCCCCCTCCCCTATTTCACATTTTTCTTTTCAGGGGACCATCTTTCCACTCTGCTTGCAAATTTTCTATTTTTCGGATGTTTTTGATAACATAAATATTTTTCTGGGAAACGGAGTATAGCTCACGTAGGCAATAGCTGTTATTCATGGATATCGATCGGACTTTGATCGATTAATCGATAAATCGATTATCCGTAAGATTTAAAACACCATTCTCCTTTCTCTGATCCGTGCAATGAATTATCCACACTTTGAATAATCTAGAATAAATTATCGTCGAAGCCTGTAAACAAAACCTTTCTTTAGAAACGTTCTTATTTAGTACACGTGCACCAGTGTACGTGCACAATCAACGTGTATATGGCAGGGGCAAAGATATTAAAATACAGAAGAGATATGCTATGGTGTCCGCGCAACTGTCGCCGGACTACGCGCTAATTAGCGTAGTTTTCATACAAAAAGAATTTGTTCATTTCGTTGATTTTTTGAAAATGTGCATTAATATTGGTTAACAATATATTTTGAATAAGGAAATAATTCGTTCATTTAGTTTAACGTTCGTTTGGTTTATTCGTTAATTATTTGTTCTTTTAGTTTATTTGTTAATTGGTAAACAATATCGGCGACACCCGGAAGCGCAGGCCCACATAGTAAAAACAGCAGATAACACATCTACTTATATTTCAATATCTTTGGGCAGGGGCATACAACATGGGTCTCTTCAATTCTCCTTCCTCAAAAAGACCTTCCACACAGCATCTTTAAATATGACATAGGCCCTGAGGGAGATTATTTTCTAATATCTTATTAAAAATATTATTCCACAATAGAACTTTTTATCTCTATAGTTAGGTACCTACCTAACGAATGAACTTTAGTATTTCTCAACAGTAAAAATAAAAAAAGGCTTGCTAATATTGTCGAAGTAACTAGGGAGGTAGGAATATCACATAATATATTATTATTAGTGATGTTTCGAATATCCGTACCTGTGGATATCGGATGGAGAAGAAAGATCCGTATCCGTTACTTTTCTCTCGGATCTTTTACGGATCTTTTCGGAAATACTATAGACAGGTGATTACTGATTAGGTAGAATTAAAAAACTATTAAATTCCATTCAGAGTGTTTTTTATATCTTAAAATCAAATATTTTATCGTATGCGGCGGGCGTAACTCAACTATCGTTTCAAGGTCTCGCGCGCTGACACCGATTGAATAAGAAAATAAAGATCCGTATCCGTATTCGCGGATCTTGACACCAAATATCCGTATTCGGATCCGTATCCGCGGGTATACATTTTAACGATGCGGCACATCACTATTTATTATTAGACCTGATGATGTCGAAATCTGGAAACTTTATTAAACTCAGGTGTAAAAGTGAAAAAGGAATTTATGGCACCTACGTTTATTTTTATTTAAAGTTTTTAATAAAACAGGAATGGGTGGACGGTGTACTCCTTTCGTAATGAGATACATATGTGTATGCAATATTACATTTCAAGAGCAGTTATTCTTTATGACCGCACGCCCCTGGTATGAAGATGAGGTTACCTAAAAACTTGTTCAATCTTGCCAATGTGCGATATATGCTATGCATATATATTGATGGATGAATCATAATTCGTCCATCAATATATTGTGAAATAATTTATCGAATTATCTGGTTAGTATCGAATCGCTCGCCGAGTCACTTTCTTTCGAAATTTCGAAACCGGAGGTTATGTGTTCGATTATCGCCAAAGGACAAGATTAGATTTTTGTTTCAATTGTTTAGTTGTCGGTTTGGGTAAACTGATTTATTTTTCATTCTTCGAGATCGTGTAAAAGATTTCCTACTATTTCCTCCTAGGGTTGGAGGTGTTTTCACGGAACGTCAGACTAACGTTATCGCTATTATTTATACACATTTTAATTCCTACCGATCATGATAAGATATTTTCATAGTGTGTGGAAGATTTAAAGTTTATTTTTCAGATTGTTATATCTATTTTAATACTATCATTAATAATTATTATTGATTCAAAAAATAATCTAAAACCGCCCCGTTCCAAACGGTTCAAACTGACTACGACGTCATTATGATGTAGATAACGCTACTGGCTGATAAGACGGCTGTCATCGACGGTGGTCGGAGTGACGTCAACATCGCCGTACTCACAAACAAAAACGAACGTGCCGATTTGACGGCAAATAGAAAATGGCATTCAACAATGCCATCAATATCGGAGTTTTTTTTCGACAGCAAAAAATCCTTTGAAAATACCCTATTACCGCTCATTTATCCAAGTAATTCTACATGTTCAAGTCACAATTAAATCGCACATGGCGAAACCCACTTGCAACCAGCCATGGGTCGACAGTCGACACTCGAGACGAAGGATTTCTTTGTTTGGACTTTCGTGTTAAAACTCTTGCCGATGGTAGATGCTAGTTAATGGTAACGAGGTTGTAATGTGACTGAGGTTGTGAAAGTTTTCTAATGGAAAACAATGATCATGGTAATCGCCCATTGCCCGTTGCCCGCTGACTTCTGATTCATTGTTTCCTTAGTTAACCGATAAGCTGTTTCTAATTGAGGACTTGGCATTTCTTCCATTATTACAACCACTTAATAGTCACGCAGATTTTAAGTTAATATTGAATACCTACAACCAGGGCCGGATTTATACTTTTCGTGAGTATAGGCCACTTCATTTTCGCCGCCCCCTTCTCCTTCTTAGAAGTTGCCACCTATCATAATCATTCACTTGCAGGCTTGTATTAGGTGACACACAATTTTAAAAATAAGCATTCAAATACAGGTTAAGTAGGTATTGAAAAATGAAATAAACGAATGAATTAGTCATAAAGTAAAAGTGTAACATGAAACTAGAATTGCAATTTTTGACTGGATTTTTTATTGACAAAATCATCTATAATGTCTTCATGGTTCATTGTGTTCATTGTGTCTGCTTCTATGCACAGAAGAGTCAAATTAGTTTTTCTTGAGACTATGGAGACCTTTGGTAATTCTTTACTCGTTTTGAACAGAAAAAACTCCTCTCTCCCGAACAATTTGTGTCCAGAGTACAAAGTGTGATGCGGGGAGCTGTATCCAAGTTCGGGTAAACGTTGCACGGATATTGTTTCCTCAAAAACATAAAAGATTCAGTAATGATGTAGATTCAGGTTTCTCTGCTGTCTTATTAGAGGAAACGTGACTGTAAAAGTGTACACATTCCTGAACTAAATTGTCTTCTAAATCATTGTAATAATATATGGCACAAGAGGCTCAGCTTTTCCGTGACTCTTTGAAAGTTCACCCATTCTTTGAAAGTTCACCCATCTGAATCTGAGCACTCACTTTATTTAGTCTTTCCAAAATAGCATTACAAAATACCAAAGTGAGCGAGTGCCGCCCCTAGGCCGCGGCCTATAAGGCCTATTAACAAATCCAGGACTGCCTACAACACATAAAAGCCGGACTCTCGATCTATCCCGTTACACCGCAATGGGAGGGATGGATTAACACATCTGTCATTCTTGGACACACTGACGCCCAGATTCTGAATATCTAGAGAATCGGGGGGGTCGAAGAAATGTGTATTTGTATAATTTTATTGTTTACGGACGAATGAAAGACCCGTGAAAAATGGCGGGATATAAAATACACATATATATATTTATATATATTTTTTTTTAAATGCCACTGTCAACAAGCTACAAACGACAACCGATGAAAGGCAACAATGCTGTAGTGTCCGGCCGAACTTCCGGTTTCGGTTTCGGCCTAGTTTCAGCAAAAAAACGGGTTTCGGCTGCCATCCAGAAACCGGAACTTAATTCAGGAGGATCGGATATGTTCGGTGCACTGATCATTTTGCTGCGTCAGCGCTCATAGTCGTGTCAGGACTCGTTTTATTTTCATACAAAGTATTATTTGCATAAAAAATATTTGGTTGTCGTACATGGTAGGTAGGTGCTTTCTAATTTTAATTTTGTTGTAGTTCATTAAAAAGAGTGCCGTACAAAATGAACAAAGTTTAGAAGAAATTATTTTGTTCTAAGATGAAAGAGTACTTTTTGTTTAATGTACCTAAACAAATTAGATAAAAAAGTCATTTTGTTTTGTACCTTTTATTTTATGTAATTCGCAAATAACATTGAAAATAAATAATCGGTACTTAATACTTACTATTTCTTTTTTAATATTATTTATGAAGGAGTTGGTTTGAAATAAATATACCTAGTACCTGTAGTAGGTGTATTTATTTCAAATCAACTCCTTATTTCAAAAAGCACAGATAATTTATATGAAATAAGGAGTGATAATTATGTTATGTTTATTATTAGTTCAAATATCAGAGACTGAGTGATTAATGTGATAGATATACAGTCTGACTATTTAAGCTTGACTATTTTTTTCCACGAAAACATGACCTTATATGGAAGTTTCGGTTTCGGCCGAATCTGAGACCGAGCCCCAATTTTGGTTTCGGTTTCGGTTTCGGCCGTAAAAACTAGTTTCGGTCGGACACTACAATGCTGATAATAATATATTGCACCGCAAACTATTGTAAGAACGGCGGCATGAAGTCATTATATGAAAACCGTCCCTAAGTATCACACACTAATCATCTAAAAACCCATCTGGATGCTGAAAATTAGCTTAAATAAATAGAGTAAATAATTAAATGAATATTAAAACGAACATTTATATAATTATATATACATACTTCGACTACCATAATACGGGCACGTGCCTAGTGTGGTAGTCGAAAAACCTGTAAAAACTGTATACTTACACCTAAGATATTTTTATGAATAAAAAATAATAATAAAAAAAATATATATTAAGTACCTACCTACTTTCTGAAAATAATAAGAATTGTTTTTTTACGCGAATACCGCACAAGAATCACAACTGCTCCCCGTCTGGAGCCACTGAGAGTAGATATATAGCATCCCCAATAGGGGTATGTTGTGATGCTGAAGGTAATGGGGAGAGGAAGCAGATGGGGAATAGGAAGGTGGGGAAGTATCTGGCTATTCAGATCTGGTCACCACAAACGGCTAAAGCCATTTCAAGTAACGTTTCAATTCGGGATGGTGGTCTTACACCAGGGCGATACTGAGAGTATCTCCCACCGTGGAAAGTGCTGCAAATACATTATATGTACATTATTTTTTTATGTGAAATAACGATTGACCTATGATACTTGATCGAAGGAAATAACACAATTAATCAAATAAAATTTCTTTGCGCACGCCGGGATTTGAATTCGTGACCTTCGGATTGATAGGTAGCCGAGAGCCTTCCATTCACAACCGAAATTATATTGAAAAATCTCTCGTACCATCTTCATAATTATTGTATGCACCACATAAATTTTACATTTTAAATACCACACCACAATTTATTTTTTTATGAAAAGCCATATTGCTAAATTTACATTGCATATCGACAATGGAATTCCGAAGCACAATATTTTTTTAATTTATTTATTGAAAGCTTACGAACTTATGGCATTGTCAAGTTTAGTGGAATAAAGTTTAAAATTGGTTTCATTATAGGTAGATACTTATTTGACATAAATATTATTATGGCTTATAAATACATGTCGGCATTCCTTTGTAGTCTTTTTATTTGTGTGCCCTTTCAAAATAAAATACCTGACCCAAACGCTTTCTATAGTCCGAGCTGGAGCTTGAAAATAATTTACTAAAGCGCTGACAAAACACAACTTTTTTTGGGCAGCGCAATACAAAATGTCGTTTCGTCATTCTTGTCCGGTGAATTCGAAAGTTCTTTTGGATTGGTTCCTTGCTACATACAAAATTGACTGTATTTTGTAGAATATCGCCGCCCCACCGCCAAGTTGCAGCTTGCAGTTGTTGAGTGAAATTCTCCGGTGCATCGCGCGACCTTCGGGGGGGAGGGGAATCTCTCGGAGAGAAAGGGACACAGAGTAAGTTGGTGCGAGAGGAATGCGAGTGCGAAGGAGACGGTACCGCAACGACAGGCGCCGTTGACTCACAAAACAGTCTTCAACTTTAGTATAGCGGGCGACGCGCCGTGAATTGGTCGCTTTTCTGGTTGTCTTGTGACGCTGTCGATTTTCACGCCGACTACCTGTAGATCGAACTCGCGGGAAGTTTATAAACAAAAAATCAGCCGGGTGCGTGTTGCGAGTTTTGTTGACTTCTTTGTGACCGTCTGCGTCTGTCGCAGTTTCTTTCATAGTGCAACAATAAGGAGGACGGTAGATGCAGTTTTTTTATTAATAAACCAGGGGGATACGGATTCTTTCGCCATACCTGAAGTGAAACAAAACGTTTGACGTTTTTATAAGATCGATTTACATTGTGCGAGAAGTGCGGAATGCGCGAGTAGGATTTGTAAGTGGGAGTATGTAAAGTTACATATTTTATAAAAAAAGTGAACATTTGACGCGCGCAATGTTGAAGTTTGTTTTTGTTTTACTGACAGTGGTGGTGTGGTGCCAGGGCTCCACCGGCAATAAGGTGACCCCCGCCCCCGTCGTGGTGTGGAAGTGCTGTCGCATCGGAGAAGGGTTGCAACAAGACGGGGGGGAGGGCGAGGGCTTCCGCTGCGTGCCCGGCGCCTCGCCGCTATGGACTCCGCTAGTGTACGCCCCCAGGCGTCGTGCCTACCTGCCCGTGGGCACCGTGCCCCCACACTGGAGCGTGTTGGAGGCGCAGAGTCCCTCCTGCGACCTCCCCTTGAAAGCGGCCCTCATCAGGTCCACTAAAACGCAGCCCAGCTTCGTGCTCTTCGCCAACGGCTCCCTGTGGCTGCAGGAGACGGAGACCATGCTGCCGCCCACCACCTTCTGCGTGGATACCAGCGCCGCCGTGGTCTGCCTAGAAAGCGAGGACAAGGCGCCCCTCAACGTGCTGGAGAGCGACGTGTCTCCCCTCGCGCAGGTCAAGCGCAAGGTCAAAGTGAAGAAGTGCTGCGGAGAAGAAGCCGCCTACAGCGAAAAGGACGGAACTTGCGTGGCGACGTCCACCATCCCCGAACTCCTCGCGGAAGACATAATGCTGGAGGGCGAACACGACGAGAACGGGACGTTCGGAGTGCAATTGGTGACCGGCTTCCCGTCCTGCCACCAGGAAGGAGGGCTGGTGATAGCGGGGTCCCTGGGAGACTCCAGTCTGCAGGTGGACGGCTCGCTGCGCCTGTCGCAGGCCGGCCTGCTGCTGCACAAGGAGCACTTCTGCGTAGACCGGGTGATCGAGTCGGCGGACGCGGCGAGCGTGTTCGCGTGCTCCAGCAGCGTGCCCACGGTGGTGGCGAGTGACAACGCGAGCGACATCCGCTTCACGTTATACCCCGTGGGGCTGCTGATCAGCACGGCCTTCCTGCTGGCCACGCTGGGGGCAGGCTTCCTGCTGCCGCAGTCGCACCACGCGCTGCACTGGCGCTGCCAGACGCATTACATCGCCTGCCTGCTGGTGGGAGATCTCATCCTCGCCATCACGCAGCTCGCCAGCAACTCCATCTCGGGCACCGCCTGCGTCACCCTAGGTAACTAGCAAACACCCTATACTATTACTATTATTGACTTTCGTCTGTTTCTACGTTCCGTTTCAAGATGGTGGCCGTTTTGAAGGTTCAGTAAAGATCGTTTATTTAAATGCGAAATTGTCGTGATTATTCGCATTTCAGTCTGAAGAACGTTGAAAAATAAATTGTCATTAAAGTGACGTTTCTTTATGCAAATTATATAATTCCTTATTTGAAATTTAAAAGTTAAATACCTATCTGCTTATATACCTTATTATAAGCAGATAGGTATTTAAGATGAAGCCACCAGCCAAAAATGCATGTATTCTCAGAGTGCCTTCTATCGCCACGAGTGTACCTACCTGCCTAGGTAATAAAAAAATCGCTTGACAATCGGAATTTAGGGTCACGATTTCAAGTGGAAAAATGGTTTTTATTTATTTTGTGAATAATTTTACAAGTAATCAATGAAAACTTAGCCATAAAATTATATTTTTAAATAGTTATTATTTTTATATGCTTTCATACCTACATTTCAAATGAAAAAAAAAATTGTTGTTCACGCTTATATTTTTTCAAAGTAATTGACATTAGAGCAAATTTTGGTTTTGATTTATTGTATACTATAGCTGAAGTCCCCGGCGATGCCCGGACTTTCCACTGAGTATTCGAAATCAAATGTAGACAGTGGCCTTCATCTTGTTTTGAAGGTCACATGTGCAAAATTTCATCAACCTCGGCATAAAACTGTAGATTTGCACCCAAATCAAATCTACGCCGCCTGCTTGCTGGCCCGCTAGTCCATCTTTATACATATATTATATATTTCAACCAATTTACACAAAACCTTGACAAATTATACATAATTATTAAGTTATACAAATTATATGTCTAAACCTTCCTCATGAATCACTCTATCTATTGGTGAAAATCCGTTGAGTATTTTTTGAGTTTATCGCAAACAGACAGACGCGGCGGAGGACTTTTTTTTATAATGTATACTAGCAGACCCGGTCACACATTGCTGTGGCTAATGAAATACAACGCCACGCCATTACCCAACCTTTATAACCAACGTCATCCGTTAAATCAAATCCACACCGCCCGCTTGCCAGCCTGCACCCTTTATTTATAAATTTCAACCAATTTACACTAAACCTTGACAAATTATATGCCTAAAAACCTTCCTCATGAATCAATCTATCTATTGGTGAAAACCGCTTGAAAATCCGTTGCGTAGTTTAAAAGATCTAAGCGCACAGACAGCGGGAGCGAACTCATTTTATACTAAGTAAAGATAGAGATGACAAAATTATAAAAATACTTTTGACTGTCTGCTGTTCATCGTACTCGTAGTTACTGTCTTTCTATTTTATCCAAATCCTTGCCATGACGCCAAATTAATACCGACGCCACAAGAATCCACCTAATTAAATTACACGTGGAAATCGTCTATAATCTTTACTCTCACTTGGACTTTAGTGGAACAGTAGATAAAATAGTAATTAGGAGAGACGACATTCGGGTATTAATATTATTAGGCGCCATAATCGACCCATTCATTAATATTTTTACACGTGTAGTATTTGAGATAAGACTGCATAGGTGCATAGCTTCCTACATCAATTCGACTGATTGACAGGGCGGCGCTTTGTCCATACAAACGTATTCCCCAATTTCCTCTCTGGTTTTTGGCACTACTGCAAATATATTTTTTAATATAAGTAATGTAGATAGCGAACACTTGCGTGTCGGTACGTTTTGATTTTTTTGATAAGTTACTTCTTACAGGAGTGAGGTTAGGTTAGGTTACTTTTTACAGGATTTAGGACTTAGAACCCTCCAAAAATCGTTAAAATTGCCTGGTTTAAACGTCAACAGAGAGTTGCTAGAAAACAAATTAGACAAAGTATTTAAAAAAAGCGAAAGGTACAGAATAAGAGTATTATCTTCTAATGTAGTAAGGTAGTAAAAAATCTTAAAAATGGTCCAGTTTTGGAGGAGAAAAATGGAGAAAACTATTGATTTTGATAATTTTATTAAGGTATTGTCAGCCTGAGATGCAGTTGTCCCCTTTGCTCAGTATTCAGGGGAGTAAGAGTGACAGTAACAGCAACAGTTTGGTAAAATATCTATTGTTCAAATTTCCTCACGACCGTGTTTCCTTTTTACTCGTTCGTGCATCTTATTGTTGTTTATGAATTCCTACTTTTATCGTGTACACACGATGTAGTTTCTGTTTGAATATCATCGTTAAATTTGTAAGGGATAAGAAACAATATCAATACATACATTAGTTTTCCTGTAGGTACGAATATCTACTTAGCATGTTGAAAAAGTAAGTGTACTGTGACCATAACGGGCGGTGGTTTTTAATTTTTGAGGGTTAGCAACACTGAGTGATGGAGGGGGGCAGTGGCGGCTCGTGACTTTTGGGTGTGCTAGAGTGCTTATATTAAAAAATGGCATTATTGATGTTGTTGTAGCCGAAAAAAATCAGTTTTTTGTATGAAAAATTTCAGGAAGTTTCAGTTTGGCGGTGTGCCGCACCGATTTCCTGAAAAATCTTCATACAAAACACCAATTTTTGAAAAAAAAAATATATATAATATATATGTATATATTTTTCGCATACGACAACATCCATGATATATTGCCATTTTTTTAATATTAGCACCCTAGCACACCCAAAAGTCACGAGCCGCCACTGGAGGGGGGTCTCCTGACCAAAACGAGCATCCCAGGAATAATGTAGTACGTAAACTCACTTTGTAGTGTCCAATTTGAACCACCCCCCGCAATCCCCTGACTTGACGTCTTCAAATTATCATATTTTCACCTTCTTGAAGGCATGTATGGATGAAAATAAATGTTTAACCGCCGAGCTGGTGCAGAAAGTGATCCTGAAGTGGGGGAAGGATATCCCTCTTGTTTCCCTCTTGGCGACTTTTTAATACTTCTTGTTTCCCTCACATTTCTTTGGACTCTACAAATATTGTGTTTCTCATTTAATATATTTCGTAGAGTGCGTTCACCAGTAATAATATTACTACTGCCACTTTAATTTGTTATTTTAATTATGCTTTTGATCCGTTAAAACTTGTCAGTCATTGTTTTTCGCAGGTTTAAAAAAAATACAATTTGATTCCTATGCCTATGGCAATGAGTAATGTTACTTAAATTGTTTTTAACGTTTACACCGAGTCTATTCTTGAACAATTTTTTAATTAAAAATGTCAATATCAAAATGAATTCATTTTTTAAAACACGTTCATAAATGAAATCCTGCAAAGCTGAGCTGACAAGATAAAAATAGCATTAATATATGTTTAATGATAGTACTAAAATTAAACGCGGCTTCAGCATAAACTAATACCACGTAACTGTGTTCATTTTTAATTATATTTGTGATATATTCGGAGCCCTCCAAAAAATTCGTATACCCAAACCTGTGAAAATAATAATTTAGGTAACTAAAAATTATTATATTATCTCACGGTGATAGCAGTTATTTTTTACAACTGAGCGACCCGTGTTTTTGGTCACTAAAAATGCTCATACAGTTTAAAATCTGCTGGTGAAAACGGCAAACTTGTCGTTACATGTCTTGTTAATAATAATTACAGGTAAATAAACTAATGAATCACCAGCCCGTTCCCTCGTTCCCTGTGGCCCGGGGCCTGAGAGACAAAGAACGCCAAACAATTATTTATTATTATTTTTAAAAACAAACGTGTGCTAATTTTATTAGCTACTAGCTGGTTCCCGGCAAGCATTATTCAAAGAAATAAATTGTTTCTCCCTGCATGTCCTTTTCCGTGCGTCCCCGTTCCCCTCCCTCATTCCCTTCCCTTCCTGCGTTCCCCTTCCATCTTTCCTGCCCACCCTCTACCCTCTCCCGCTACACCGTCCCGCAAACCCCCCTCCCGATTTCCATATATTCAGTCACAGTACATTCAGTTTTCAAACAGCTCGCGTGCCACCTATTACAATTTTTTTATTCAAATTTTCATTGTTCGTATATTACAAATATTAATTTTTGTATATTGTAAGAACAATCAATCAAATTTAGTACCTAACATTGGTACCTTTTTAAAATATCTGTAATTTAAAAAATCTATATACAATTCTTTTAATACAAAAAAAACAGCTGCCTGCTAAATTCAATTTCATCAAACGCGCGAACTATCAAACGTGCGCAATTTTCTTTCCGTGAGAACCTTCTACAAAGTATTAGAAACCTTTAAAAAAATAAATAATGAAATAGGTATAGCCGTAAAGTTATGGCGTGACCAAGGGCAATAGGGATTCATTTTAAAATAGTATAGACAAGTTAATATGACGTCATGGCAAACAGAAGTATTTGAAATAAAAATGATGTAATTGTTTTATTATTGTCTTTTCTTTCTTCTCTTTCTCCGTACTATATATTATGCTTATTTTGTTATACATTTTATTATTATTTCTGTTATTCACTAATAGCAAGCATCTTCAACTAAACCTTGATTCACGCAAGCTGCTAACATTTTTAATTGTAGTGTCGTATCCCAATTTTACATAGGCAATTTCATTAATGTAATGCTTCGATCTACGTCAATGATGTAATGTAATAAACATTCTGTAAACGCAAAACTTAAATACATCGATGTTGAATGAAATATTTTATAAATATGTTTACGTAATCCTATAGCAATACACATGAAATAATTTACATAACTTAAAATAAATAAATGAAAATTTTTACTATAATATTTTTTAGAGATGTTGCCTAAATTGGCTCTAGAAACCTTCAAGGTTAATGTTGAAAATATCAAGAGACCTGGAGGTATCATTTAGCAGCACCGTACTTCTATCTTGCCATGCTGGGCCAGAACGTCCATTCTGGAATACCTATATATCGTGGTGTTGACCCTGGTGGTAGTTGTTCGGTACGAGGCATTGGATGAGGTATGGGCTGTCAATAAAATGTTTAAGTAATTATTTTAAATGCTTTTACTGAAAAGGCCCCATTCCTCTGTTATTCATTATGTTATTCCCATGTTATAATAATATCAACTACAGAATTTGATTAGCTTCGTCGAACTTACTTGAACTACAACAAACGGTCTAATAATATTCGTCACGAGGGGATTCAAAGGTTTGTCTTCGAGCTTTATGAAATCCACATGCGAGGTTTCACGGATTGTCTAGGACCGACAAATAAATCCCCGGGTGTACCTGACTTCTCCCTCTATGCACGTATACGCTTCATAATATGTACCCCTTACACTCCTTTATCATCAAGCCGCTCTACATGTCCAATTAAAGTCAGAATAATGTCGGAATTAAAAAATTAATATTACGGGGTTTCCTAGAAATTTTTACAATTATGCTGAATTTCTGCTCTTTGAAGAAAAATTATAATGTAAGCAAAGATGTTGTGTTTCTCAAGAATAGAAATCCTAGAATATTAAAGAGAATAAATTAGGTATGTAACTACTTTTTATTAAAATCCAGGAATAATATTTATATTGTATTTTCCCGGTAAGTTTGAGTTTAAAAAAACGCTAAGTTACTTCTCAATTCTCAAAAATATACACTAATACATACCTATTAATGTTGTATGTGTAGTGGTGAATATTTTGAAGAAAGGGTTTATTATTCTCTAAAAATGAAATTGATTAACAAAGACAACTTTTGTAATGTTCTTTAAACAATGATTTATTATTCTTAATTAATTGTGCAAATTGAATAATGAAAATCTTATCTAATAAATTTATAAATAGACCACCCGTTCTGTCCCGCGCCGCGGCCGTTAGGAAGTTGCGCATCACTTTGTAGGCAGGTAGGTACTTGGTACAATTATTTTATAATTTATTAAGTACAGTTTGGCAATTAAGTGTAGAAAATATATGATGGCGCTGCGATCGTTTTCTAGTTTTAAATGGCAACACCAAGATGCTCATAAGACAATGAATGTATGTTTTTAAAAACACTTCTGCCAAAATGCATATTTCATAGCGTATTTGCATTTTCAAAAATTTTGCACAAAAACTGTAATTTAATAGAAGTAAAATAAAACAAAACAAGTTTTAAGTGGGCGTTTATTTCGATATAAAAACGTAGGTACTTAAAAATTTAAGTCTATTAATTCAACACCCGACATGTAATTATTGTCTTCGTCCTCGTGTGATTCTTCTTCTTCCGTATCTTTATCTTCATCTAAACGCAGTTATTCGATATCATCATATAGGTACTGTCTCGTGCATAATATTCTGCCTCAATTTTCATCACGTGTTTGCAACAATTTTTCCAATCATCAGCACTTATGCTTTTACATATTTTATTATGCCCATTTTCCGTTTTCCCGGTGTTTCAAATTTTCCATCTGCCTTTTCTGTTGATTCAGATTTACCTGTGAAAAATCATTAAAATTATTATTATAGAAGGTAGTTTTAAAAACACACACTAGATAATATTCACTTGGAAAGAAAGAAAGAGAAAACTAGAAAAAAGCAACTTTTCTACGAGTTTAAAGAAGTTGCATATTATTATTTTTTTATTGAGTTATTCCCTTTTTCCTGTGGCCGCATATTAACTGTCAAATGGAAGTGTCAGATTCTGATTTTTTTAACATAACCTCAAATCAGATTGTAATGGTTATTATCGCTCGAAAATTGGCATAAATCTTGTAATACTAATGAAATTTATTAAACAAACTATACTACGTACCGGTCATTTCTGCAGTTCGTTTGTAAACATCTTCTAAATTAGACAGAATCTTCTTCGCGTGACACTCGGCTAGGCAGCGTTGAAAAACGCAGAATATAACCCCTCTTGCATCACTGTGTAATGGTTTATGCATTTTAATTAAATTCAGGCAAACAATGAATAAAAATATTATGAAATCAGCGATCTTCTACTCAGATTTAAGACAATAAATCAACCGTAACATGCGATAACATGACAGCCATAGGAAACGTCATATAATTCGGTGCTGCCATAGTAATGAACACGTTTAGTTCCAATTTATTTAATTTATATACTTAATTGCCAAACTATACATTATTATTGTTCTTCTTAACAAGACGTAAGTGGGCCCATTTCACATGATTTTAAAAAGTAGTTTGTGGTTCTATTGATTGCCAAAAATTTATAAAAAAATTTTGAGTTTCCACTTTTTTCATCCACAGTTTTGAATATTTAGCACGACGAATTACAATGATGGACTCCTATATTTATTGTTATCGAGTTTAATTTCTTTTATATATTCAATAAATACTATTATTCAATTTACAATAAAAAACAGTTTATTTATAAACAAGTTCTGCTACGTAATTTCACTAAGTATTATTAGTCATCATTTGGGAATAACGACCTTCGGTTAAATTTAAACAATAAACTAATTGGGGAAACTTTAAAAGGATAAGTTTCAGTCATTTTACTCAGAAATTAGTAAGGGCGTAGGTAATAAAAATAAAAGCAATAATTTTTTTCATCGTAAATACCACGGACATATGAATATACATGGACCTGCCCTAAGTGATAAAAACGTATTATTTCCCCCTCCACATGGCGCCGGCTGAAGCACCTCCTTGGAACCGGCTCGCTCCATGGGGAGGGGATAGAGCCTCGCTTGAATCTAAAATGTGTGACGTCATCATTCTTGCCGTGAACAGCTAGAAGGTAACATCCATACATTTAACGAAATACAACGCCAAAACAGTAGCGTATTCTATACAATATATCTACATATCAATGTGCACATAGCGAATGTGGGCGGTTCTCCAGTGTGCTCATCGGTGGTTACAGGGGTAAGTAAATTATGAAACATTTGTAATAGTGTTTTAACTAAACACGGCAACAAAATATTGCTATGTGTATTGGGGCGAGCATTTGACCTTAGCAAATATGTTATTATCGTGGCAAGCAATTCGCGCTCCCATGTAAAAAGGTCTATTCATTCAAAGCAGATTTTGCTTTTAAGAACTAAATGGTGATATTGTAATGCGAGATGCCTATTTACTGTCAGATTGATTGTATAACGAATCACAGTCATCTTTCCCCTCTTCGCCCTCCATGGTTTGGTTTGACCCCTCACCCGTAACTGCTTGTCTAGTCATTTGGATGTCTATGGTAAATACCTATCTAGAAGTAGTATAAATACATCCGTCTGTAAGTGGTATAACCACAGTTTTATAATGTTTTCGGAATGCGAAACAGCTGTCACGCGTAATTATAATTACATAGCAGAACTTGTTTATAAATAAACTTTTTATAAATTAAAAAAGAAATAAAAATTGACACCTCTTATGTTTTTTTATAACGCGTCTAAGGAAGGAGGTATATCAGACGGCAGTCACTAAACATATCCAAATATTCATTTTTTGATTTGTACTGTAGTAAACTCCTTTAATGAACATTGTAGGCCAATTTGTATGTGCCCGAGTAATAAAGCAACTTTGGCGTTTAAGCCAAAAGGCTCAAGCACGTTCAAGCATTTCGCAGATGCATCACAAATACATTTTTTTACTCAATTTCAGTATTAATATTATAAAAAGTCACGTTCAATCCAGACAAATGTTTACCATATTGTAGTGTAGTAGTTGCATTTCATAGTGCTTTCTTTACGCATTTTATTTTAAATTTGATAAAAAAAGTTCCTTTCTTTGGAACATATTAGTCACAGGCCACAGATCTTTCGCCGTTATTTAATTCGTCGATCGCTCTTCGTTAACGGCTGAATGCAATTTTCTACTCTCAATTCCTTTGTCTAGCTCTCGCAGAACGCAGGAGGAATGCGATGAATAAAAACAAAGGGCATTCAATCTTCCGTTGGAACTTTGGAACCATGGTTGATAGTGGATACTGCCGCTGACATCTAAACAATTCGATTCATTCAGCAAGAGAAAACTTATTCGTAATTCATTATTTTCCGAAAGCTGCGGGTTGCGTAACTTACAAATGTTGATTTACTCGTTATGTAGTTTCTTCGCCTGGATCCAAATCTACTTACGAATTACACAAATGCACTTGTAATGGATTGTAAATGCTAGAAACGAAACGAGACGAAATTGTGTTCGCTGGAATTGGGTGATAGTATGTGTAGGAAAACATAAGGTATGCAAGGAAAAATGAATGACCAATCACTTACCACTTTATCTCTGAAGGAGCACACGACACAACCCAAGGGCGGATCCAGGATTTTTTTCTGGGGGGGGGGGGGGGCACAAGGGGCGGACGGGCGAAAAAATCAACTATTACTGTTAGAATTTGTTTCTGGGGGGGGGGGGGGGGGGGGGGGCAACAAAATCAACAATTACAGTTAGGATTTTTTCCTGAGGGGGGCACTGGGGATGTCGAAAGTGAAAAAAAATATCGATATTTATTAAAATATCAATATCGACGTCGATATATCGAGGAAAAAATAACATTCTATTGGCGTATTAATCTGTCAAAAAGGACTTCGTGTTTCGAACAAGGTATAGTAAATAATCATAGACAATTGGGAACCAACACATAGGAGTGGCTTAGATAAAAATGGCGAAAAATAGCATACATTTCTACGTATGTACCTACACACATGAGATAGTATTGGTGATCACAAATAGTAATGCAAAGACAATAGATTTGTAAGCTATTAATAGTTAAAATTTCAACCGCCAGATGTCATGACCCAATACAGTTACTTTTTTCCGTTCGTTCCTATACGGTTTTGGATTCTAGTGACTTTAATTACATAAATTTAAAAAAATATCATTTTGATACAGTTTTCGATATTGGATATTTTGTATCGATATATCGGGTCAAAATATATCGGCTAAAAATATCGATATATTGAATTAAAAATATCGATATATCGATACTTTTTCAACAAGCCTAGGGGCACAAGAGGTGGACGGGCAAAATATCAACAATTACTGTTAGGTTTTTTTTTCTGCGGGGGGCACAAGGGGCGGACGGTAAAATAATCAACAATTGCTGTTAGGATTTTTTTCTGGGGGGGGGCACAAGGGGCGGACGCGCAAAACAACCACAACACAGTTATATAGTTCAACCGCAATACCTAGAGGTAATTATCGCCACAACAAAGCGAATAAGTACAAAACAATACTATGTACTTACGAGATGGTCAAATTCATTCATTTTACTTAAAATCTGGATTATGTAAACGAAAAACACCTTTAACTTTCTTCCAAGCTATTCCATTTTTTCCGCTTCTTCCGTTTTCAAAATAAATGCACTCGAATTTTCACTATTTTTCTTGCTATTGTTTCAAATTTCAAATACTTTTCAAGCGTGATGATTGGATCAACTGGATAAATGATTCACCGTAGGAATTACCGAGCACTTTCTTATTTCAAAACTCAACAACTGGTAAGCAGATGTTAATTATGTCAACCGTCGTTAAAATATATTTTTTAAAGCATCCATTCCTATGTTGCTTACTACCTGGCAATAATATCATTACATAAATTGAAGACAACATTCGACAAGACAATAATTATCGCCGTAGAGATAAGCGGCCTACACACGACACTGCATGTAGTGACTGCGGCAGTGACTGCAGAGAGTATGGGTTTGAGCGAACTAGCGCTGTCTCGTTTTAGCGGCCCTTTAACAAACGAGACAGCGCTAGTTTGCTCAACTCCACGCTCTCTGCAGTCACTGCCGCAGTCACTACATGCAGTGTCGTGAGGAGAGCCCAATATAGTCCCAATAAAGAAGACGAGGCTTAGCTTAATAGTTGTTGGTGGCCTGTACTTGAAGGCTACACCAAAACTAAACGCCGAAAACAATATTAATGTATCTAATTATTGTGCTGAAATAATCACGCCTACGTACATAACCACACACTTCTCAATCTATACTTCTACTTTTTTTTTTTTTTTTTTTTAATTATTTCTGGCTTTCACCGTTCAAGGGTGTTCTAGGCCATCATTTATAATTACAGAGAATGGAAAGGTGAATTCATATATTAATTTTATTTAAATGTGCAAATTTCAGAATTTTATGGAAGATTGGAGTAGAGTTCAGACTTAGAAGAGATGAAATGTTGAATGGAGGAGAGGCAATTTTTGATAACGCTTGATAGAAGAGAGGATATTTATTTAGAGAGGGACAATCAAAAAATATGTGATCTAAAGTTCCCACATCTAGACCACAGAACGTACAATCTGGGGAGCCAAGCACATGAATTTTATAAAGGTGAGAAGGAACGGAACATTTTTGATTAAAGAAAAGGGAAACGCAACCCGGTATAATAACCCAAAAATGACACCTATTTTGTGCAAAACCACGAGTTTTTATTAATTTATTTACCGACCGGTTTTGCTTTGCTCAAGCATCATCAGGGTACAAATTAATACTTTATTAATGATGCTCGAGCAAAGCCCTTACGATGCTTGAGCAAAGCGAAACAGGTCGGTAAATAAATAAATAAAAACTTGAGGTTTTACACAAAATAAGTGCTTTGTTTTTATTAATTATTATTATATTATACTTTTGACCGTTCCGCTCCTGCTGAGGTCAGCTGCCCAGTTATCTCAGAGTCCTTTATTTATATAAAACACTGAGATAATGTAACATGACAATATATAAATTTATCCGCTAATATTTATCTGGAATGCCTCACTTACGTAAATAACTGTGGCCTCATCACATCACATCACAGACACTGTCCGCTGGACGTTCAACCCGGAGTTCATTGCTTCCTTCAGATTAATCATCAATCGATTCATTATGTATTGTGAATCAATAATTATTCAATTACCGCTCTTAATAATCTGTTTAACATTAAAATATTAATATTTTAATAATAGTTTATTTGTAGCGATTCCTTTTATGTTCATAATAGTAATATATCATTGAACTTTCTGTTTTTATCGTTGTCTTGAATTTTCTTCTTGTTTATTATTCTGTTATTGCATGATGTAACACTGTCACAAAACTGCTAACTTTTGTTGTATGTGAGTTCTGCATAACTCTGGTTCAATTAACTCAAATTTTCTTTGGATTTAAGAGTCATTTTCAAAATTGGAACTGATTAGATGAAGAATTCAGACAAGCGCTGAAGTACCTACCTGTAGTAAAATATTTAATATCGAAATTTAATAATAATAACGTATCTTTATTGAAAGAAATTTACAATTATAAATAAATAAAAAAATAAAATGGATAAATTTATCCAAGACCCTATCTAGGTAGCATTTAGTTCTCGTTGATCTTGCAATCATACATGATAGCAGCAGCCAATAAAAATATGCCTTTAGGTTGGTAGTTCTTGGTCGAAGAATGATACAGTTAAATATGACCGAATCGGATAGGGACACATTAGCTCAGTTGGTAGAGCACTGACTCGGCAAGTCATAGGTCCTGATAGAGTATGGATGGTCCTGGGTTCGAGTCCCAGATGTGACCGTATCTTTTTCTAATTTTTCTGTTCCAGATTTTTCACTGAGTTGCGCTAATATTGTCTTCATTAATTAAATATTACAATTTGAGGTTTTACTCATTAAGTTAAAAAAAAAAATTAAAAAAATGCATGAGTGTGTTTTAAAATTAGATACAGATACATAAGATTAACAACAGAAAATAATATACATATAAATAGTAGGTAATTTGTTGGAACTGATGTATTAAGAATTTAGACAAGCGATAAAGTACCTTCCTATAGTAATACATGTATTTTTTTTTATCAAAAAACATTATTTTAATTCAACATTTGATATATATTTCTTTTGTTCAAATTTCTTATCTTTAATCTTGGTCTGCTATTTTGCACGCAATTATCAATCCTCTACGTCTAATGTGTATTGTTTTTGGGATGGGAATCAAATGCTAATTTTTACGATTTTTATCAATGTTACCAGAATAAACTCAAATAATTTAATAACTGTACCTGCGTATTAGTGAATAAAGGAAGAAATCACTACATTAGCATAACATAATTATCCTTTTAATTTTAATATATATGATACACATTTGTTTTACAATTTAATTTCGTATTTGCAGTATTCATTTTTTTCCTTTACATATAAAATTCCCAACATCCAAATCTTAAGGCTCTGCAACCGGGCCCGAAAAGAAGAAGATGGAGAGATACGAAATTACGAATGTTAGAGGAGAGCGCTAACATTTACAGCGACAAAATCGATGCGAAAATTGCGAAAATCTTTAATAAAACACGACTCGTTTAAAATAGAGCAAAAATCTCGCGGGCATTATCTTAAACAGCATTTAAAGAAACACTGTGAGTTTTTTCATACATATAACTTGTAAAATAACTGAAACAAACGTGTTAATAATAATTTTTGGAGCATACTTTGCGATTTTTTTCTATCGAGGGAATTTTATATAATCCGGGTTGCGGGCCCTTAAATCGGTCAAGTTAGGTTAGGTTATGGGCTTTTTGAGAAATGCCATTTGTTGAGTTGTACGGAACCAAATAAAAACGCATATATGTACCCAAGGTTCATCGAAATGCGTTCAAGGTTAGCTCATCGAGGGGGCAGAGCGGTGATTGGCTAAAAATTCGTGACGTAGCTTGAATTCCATGTTCCACTGGGAGATACAAGTTTTTATTTTATTTATTAACCAAGATATAACAATATAATATTTTAAATAATATATAAAAATACAATATACATTTTTTTGGTATATACCACCTCACTAGGCTGAGCCTGTTCCGAGGTGGCAGGAATTTAAACTGTTTTTGATATCTTAATCTTGGAAGAAAATTAAGATAAAAATAAAAATATATTAATTTAAATAGAATAAAAGAACAATAAAAGAAACGAAAAAGAAAAGAGATAAGAAAAATAGAAAAAATATGAAAGAAACAAATTAGAAACATAAAAATAATTGTGAGGATAAGAGAAAAAATACAGGCGTTGAGTGTGTTTTTGTATTGTTCAAAAGGGGCAGTGTTTTACCTTAAGTTACGTCACGCGGCCGAAATTTCGAAAAAGGCCCATTACGTGAGTTCAAAAAGGGGGGGGGGGGTTCAGCAAAATCTCATGCTACTTGAAAAGAATATACGAAGTGACCCAAATTTATCTCACCAGGGGGGGGTCTAGATAAACTGCTCACGTATGCTAACGTATGCCCCCTATGTACCTGTATATTATTTTCAATTCCCGAAGATCGGGTCTCCCAATAAGAAGTAGTTACCCATCTACACAATTAAAATAATTACTCAAATATTGGATATATTTTTTTGTATAAACGATTATAATATTATGACAACACTCTGTTCTCTTTGCTTTCAATCAAGATAATAAAATGAAAATACGCGTTATGGAATGCTTTTGTCATTTGCGCTTGTATATTATTTTTAGACAAGGTTTTTTTATTTCCGATTTATAGGCAATTCCTTTGTATTCATTAATTATTATTGAAGCAACGAGACGATATTACGTGCCTTTGTTTGATTGCATGATGCATTCCTTCTCACATCACTTCACTCTTTTGTCTTTGTCCGAAAAAAGTATTCCTAGAATCAGTCGTGACTTTCCTAAATCTTGTCAAGAATTCTTTTTCATTAGTAACTGCATATAAATAAGGCTCGAAATACCAGCGTTATTGACTGAGCGTTGCGAACTCCTGTTTTAACTCCGTCAATTGACATTTCATCTGTCTGCAAATTTGTTTGTTATATTCCGGTACAAGATGGGGGCCTAGTTGTAGAATATCTTTTAACCCACGAGTTCGCGTTGTTGTGGTTTCTAATATGAGCTGTAAAATAAGAACAATTGCAATCAATATTATACCAACCGGGCTGAAGAAAGTTTGAAAAAATACAAGTATAATATTGAGATGATGACATTTCATTGGACAAGTTGTATAATTCCTCATTTGTGTTGCCTACCTAAAATATTTTTATTATTTTTAATTGTTAAACTAACGTTTAAGACAAGATTTTTAAGCATTGCACAAAGGATAACAATTATTATAAGCAATAATTATCAGCCTGTAACACTCATCCACATTGAAAAATCTTCCGAGAAAAGATACATGATGCCAACGGGACTTGAACCCGTGCCCTTCTGATTGCCGGTCAGCTGCTCTCCCAATTGAGCTATGGCGGCTTATCTTATACCCGCCAAATGATTCAATATATACTTGTGTTTCATTCAACAATTACTGCTTATTATATTTTTTCCACCTGAAAGCAACAACTTTATTTAATTTATTTTTTCAACTTTATTTTTTTAAGCAGTAATTGTTGAATGAAACACTAAGCCGCCATAGCTCAATTGGGAGAGCAGCTGACCGGCAATCAGAAGGGCACGGGTTCAAGTCCCGTTGGCGTCATGTATCTTTTCTCGGAAGATTTTTCAATGTGGATGAGTGTTTCAGGCTGATAATTATTGCTTATAATAATTATTAAAATATTTTTTGTTTATAATTAAGTAGGTGGGTATTTACGTACCTGCTTACAAATTTTATGATTTTAGAGGAAATTTTTGTTTTTCGAAGTTTTGTTAAGAAAAATTTTATTAACATATCTTTTGAAGTTATACCCATCTAGAAGAAGAAGAAGATAATATTAATAGATGTAACGAAACATGAAGCAGAACAGGACATAGCAACGAGGACTGGAAGTTGTTGATAATATTATTGTTAATTCTGAATTTGAAATATGACCGTCAAAAATAATAAAGATAACGTTTAGATTTCAATTCAATAATTGTTATGAGTTTGTCTTATTGAAAACGATGATTGTAATCAGATCTCAAAACGTGGGTGTAATTTCTGTAGATGGTGTGTGCAATTATCTTAATTTTAAGGCGATCCAATAGTTCAGGAAAAAATCGAAATCGGAATTCACGCCCTTTATGGGAGGAGTTTAAAAATACTTGAGAAAAAGCTTTTGGAAAGGTTGGAAAAGGTATTTGAGATTTTTTTTTACAGGTTGATTTCGTAAAGGCCTGTAAAAAATATTAATTCCTGTTTTGCGCATTGTTTATTGTAATAAAACTGAAATTTAAAATTGAATTCACGAAACTAAGCGACGCGGAGTAACACGACAGTCTCCGGCGCCGGTTGGGGCGTGACTGATGCGAAATAGGTGTTGTCCAGTGTGTGGTTCTTGTGCCCATGCCATGAGGGTCACTTCAAGAATCTAAATTCGTAGAGTGCGGGCAGTATTGATTGATGTCAAAAATATCGACGAAAAAATGCATATTTTATTTTATTTTGTGAAGTTGGGGCGTAAATATCAATTTTTTTTGCGATTATTATAAAAGAAACTAAATTTGACACATTATACAATAAAACCAAATCCGAAAAGGGGTTTATAAATAGGAGAGATTGGACGTGAAAGTGTTTTTATAGACCTTATACTTTATTTTTTTAAAGGCTTTTTAAAAGACTTATAAAAAAAATGACCTATATTTTTAAGGGCAAAAAGGTATGTTCTATACACAGTATTTAATTGAAGCATCTATAATAATACTTCTAAGCTATCAAAATTTCAAAACAAAAACATGTGATTTTGTATGATTTTGCATTATTTAGTATGGCTTCATCTTAAGTGTTTTTTCGTCACCAATATCATTTATTTTTTCAAAATGTATTATGTATAAATTCCTATATTATAAATGGGGGCCTCAGCACGGGTAAGCCAACCAGTGAGGTCAACATTACTGGTTTGTATCATGAAATGTAAATTTTTTATCAATAAATAAATAAATGATTGGGTACTATAAATAATATGAACAATTCCTCTACCGCATGATGATATATTTCCAACCACCAAATGAGTCTAACCAATTATTCACAGAGTAATTCTGCGGTCGCTGACAGGTTTCATTTAATTTTTATTACAAACCTTAACATTCTAGACTAATTAACACTAGAAAAAATCACAATTCCCCAGTGCAATGTATATGTGCGCAATGTATCCTTCAGAAATATCTAATAGAACTAGAGTCCCGGGTTCATGGGGTGAGGTTTGTCCAGTTCTTAGCGGCGGATGCATTTGCCCACCTGCTGCCGGATCACGAGAGACCTGGGCCGGATCAAGAGAGACTGGTTGAGGGGGGCCTTTAGACTTTAGACCTCTCTAGCCCGAATCTCTTGACCAATCGCCTTGCACCGCAGTTGGGGGATTGATTCATACGTCCGTCACTCCTGGACACACTGACATTCAGATTCATACCCACCCCTCATACATTTTTCTTTCCCAGAATTTCCTTTCCTTCCTTTCTAATAAGACACTCCACACAGCATCCCCAATGATGGCAATATCTGAAATTCCCGGCGTTAACCGGGTTTTACACAGAGTTTTTTTGAAATCTAATGTAGACAGTGATCTTCATCTTGTTTTGACGGCCGGCGTAGTGCAGCGTTAAGGCGCTTGACTCGCATTCCGAAGGTCGCGGGATCGAATCCCGGCGTGGCAAATAAATTTTATTTGATTAATTTGTGTATTTCACAATTTATTCATTTAAAATAATATACAGTACATTTGCGGTACGTTCCAGAGTGGAAGATACTCTCAGTATCGCCCTGGTGTAAGACCACCATTCAGAATTGAAACGTTGCTTGAAATGGCTTCTGCCGTGTTTGGTGACCAGATCTGAATAGCCAGGTACTTCCCCCACCTTCCTCTTCCCTATCTCCTTCCCCTCCCCACTGCCTTCAGCCTCACAACATACCCCAATTGGGGATGCCATAGTCCCACTGGCTCCAGACGGGAGCAGTTGGGACTCTTGTGCGGTATTCATGTAAAAAAAAAAAAAAGAAAAGTGTTCAACATTTCATCAATCTCGGAATAAAACTTTAGATTTGTATAAAAATAAAATAAAAACACGCTCGCTCGAGGCAGTCATTCTCCTTTATCATAATAGTCAAGATAGAAGATTGACTCGTGACATTTTCAGACATTCCCATCCTCGGTACCTAGTAGGAAGTATTAGATATTAATCAACCTAGAAAGCAAAATATTCTTTAGCTTGGAAGATTTGATATTACGATACTAATTCTGAGATTGCGTTTTACTCATTTTATCCATACAGAAAGAACATCACGATCCTTTTTGGTCAAAGAGCAAACATTTTTCCGGTACCAAACAAATTCGAAAACATTGTACATAATATTGAATCAGAAGAAACTGTATCATTTTGTTTACTATGTACTTCCTTTAATTTATATTCAGACCAAAAAATTGTATTTTCTTCGGAAATATTTATTCGTATATATTTTCTTTTTAAACGACTTCAAAAAGGAGGAGGTTTTCAATTCGACTGTATTTTTTTTATTTTTTTTATGCTTGTTACCTCAGAACTTTCGACTGGGTAAACCGATATTGATGATTCTTTTTTTATTTGAAAGCTGGTGCTTTCCGTATAACGATTGTTATTTTTGGAGTCGGTGTCCGCCAAGGTTACCCCCCGGCCCGGCGTGATTACTTGACAGCTCCCCTCCCGCCCCGCTCTCGCCTCTCGCCTCGTCAAGTCGCGCGTGCGACACAAGCACATCTCACCTATAACTACGTATGTAGTTACAATCCTATCTTGGCTGACACCGAATCCAAAAATAACAATCGTTCCTACATATTGATGAGTAGAAAAAGTAAGTTGATTATTAAGTTGTAGAAGAATATGAAATTATTTTTTTTTACTTTTAAGTGCATTTTTTGAAGTCGTTTTTTGTTTTGTTAAAATTTTTGTTTATTTCTGACATCTTCAATGCCATTGCTTTTATACAGGCGGGTAAATCTGTGGGTAATAGGTACACAGTATTACATAGGCCTGCTTTAATTCTGACATCAAGTAAATGTAATAATAAAATAGTCCTTTTGTGAAGCCTAATAAGTATTTTCGTAATTTAAGGTACTTAGACAAGTGTGTAGAGAGTTTTTAAGGTAACTCGTTATAACATTTCAACAACTTATCCCGTTCACATATCCGTGTGGCTGGCTAACGTATATCCCAGCTTTGTTTAGATCAAATCTCTTTGACCCCTGTTCGTTGGAGTGATAAAATCAAAGATTTATAATACGAACTCGCCTTGTAGGTAGGTACTGAACGTTTTCCACACTCTATAACTCTACATTTTCAGTCTTATCTTTGGTTCCGACTGAGAGCTCTCAATACTCCCAACAGACCGGCCACCTGCTCTATCGGACAATGGTTTCTTTTGCTAGTCAGAAATTACCATCACGCTTCTGCGATGACGTAAAAGTGGTAATCGCATTCAAATTGAATCAATTAAACGTTAAATGTGAGTGTGTCACTTTTGATTACGTGCCGGGTTACTTAACTTGAGTTCTATAGCGTCTGAGTGCCAGCTTAGCGCATTGCCAGCAGCCATTGTCAAAAAGTCGGTCATAGAGAGTGCGATGCTTCAAGAGATGTTCGTAAACTTGTTCTTCGCGTGATCTGATACCAGAATGATATGAAGCCGACGTCATGCAGAGCGGGGTACAGCTGCCAAAAGCCGGCAAACTGTTTTAACATCGCAAACTTTACTTCACCTGTGGCTGAATGGAGTTGTCAAAACCTCGCAGAACGTGAACAATGCAGTACACCATCTCCTCTCTCCATTCATATGCAAAACTGCTTTACTTTGCTACTGACGAACATAATTTGATGTTTATAAAATGAGTATATTTGTTGTGTAACTATCTAGGTATATACAGGGTGTAACAGGACGTACCCGAGGGATTTTAACCAGTGATTCCTGAGCATATTTGGAGTAAAAAATGTAAATGAAATTTTCGTCTCCGGTGAAATTTTTATTTCAAATAAAATCATTTTTTTGGTTTTTTTCCACACGCCGTCACTGATCTCATATTTCGAGTAAAGGATACGGCAACTCCGCGCAAACCCCTCCCCCATATCCGCTAGCCAACCCGAACCCCGTTGTTGGCAGCGTACTCTTTCACTCTCTACTGCGCGCCTCCTCGTAACGCGAATAAACATATTGCCAGGTGGTTTTTTAAATAGATATTTTTTTGGAGATAATATTTAACATAACTTTCGCATACAGTATTTTTAAATAATGTAACAGGACGTACCCGAGGGATTTTAACCAGCGATTCCTGAGCTTATTTGGAGAAAAAAATTTGTATATCATTTTGCTGTACGGTGACATTTTTTTTCAATTAAAAACATTTTTTTTTGTTTTTTCTACACACCTTCACTGATCTCATATTTCGAGTAAAGGATATGGCAACCTCGCGATAACCCCTCCCCCTATCCGCTAGCCAACCCTACAGTTATCGGCAGCACGCTCCCTCACTCCCATACCGCGGCGAAGCTACCCCTTTCCGAATACCGCTCGGTCAGTTGTGTTTGGAGTTTGACGGTGAACGGGGTCGTGCGTAGTTGCTTTGAAATTTGTTTTTGTTTTACTGTTATTATTAGTGTTTATTCTAAAAGATGCCTCAAAATTATCCACCTGCCCATGAAGCAGATATAGTGTTTGTTTATGGAATTTGCCGAGGAAATTCAGTGGAAGCTGTAAGAGAGTATCGCAGAATATATCCAGAACGACGTCTACCACACCATACAACTTTCGTACAGGTTTGTACCTAACTACCTATTTATTATCGTAGAGCTAGACACACATTTAATGCCGCCATCTCATTGTAAAGGCTCCCAAAAATCCGCCTAATTGTGTCTTGTAATGTTACGGAAAAAGGTTATCACTACGTATGTTTATTTACAAAACTTTCCAAAATTTTATGTTTCACTCTCGGAAATCCAAGATAATACCTATCAAACGTGCCAAGTAAAAAAAATAGGGTAATGTTTCCCAACTTGGCTAATTCTTTAAGCTCAAATTATTTAAATAACACTTCATTTAACTTAATATCCTCCTCACAGCATCCCCGAAAATGTGTGGAGTTGATGTAAAAAATGAATAATAATACAACAGAAACAAGAATAATTTACGTAGGTTAATTGGTAAAAGATGCTTTAAAGTTCCATTTTCATTACAATTAAAGTTCGAAATTCTTGTGAAAAAAATATCAAGCCGTCGCGTCATTTTGAAATTGTTATTAACACTTATTTATAACCCAAATTAAGAACTAAATAATCATATTTTGTGCTTGTCCCCCAACGTAAATAGTTGCTAATCAAAATCGGTTCCAAGAAAGCTTGTTTTAAATAGTTTCACTCACAAAATAAATTAATTCGTACTTACGGAACGTTTTCTATGTTAATCAAATATTTCTATGTTCTCAGAAATAAACTGATATAAAACGCACCCGTCATTCATTTTTACTGATATTTTATAACAGAATAATGTTAGCAATTGTATTTTTGTTTGCAGATGTATCAACGCCTGCGCGACCATGGAATCGTACGGGTTCAGGGCGGAGGAAATAATGATGTTCCAGTTCGTGTTGAAGAGAGGATCCTCAACATGATGACAGAAGACCCGACGCTTTCCGTGCGTCGCGTCGCCATGATCGTTGGAGACATAACACACACGACGGTATGGAGAATCCTAAAAAAACATCGCCTGAAACCTTTCCACTACAGGCGCTGCCAAGGTCTACTGGAGAACGACCATTTCTCAAGACTAATTTACTGTAGACGGATGCTACGAAATGTGTTGAGAAATGGAGATTTCATGAAAAATATTCTATTCACAGACGAAGCCCAATTTACGAAAACAGGAATATTAAATATCCACAACCTGCATCATTGGGCCGAAGAAAATCCTAAGCTTGTCCGGGAATCGTCGAGCCAAGAGAGATTCTCAGTAAATATGTGGGCGGGTATTTTGGGTAACAAAATAATTGGTCCGATCGAGTTGCCTCCCAGGTTAAATGGACCGATGTATCTGGAGTTCCTGCAAGGGCAGCTGGGCGACATTCTGGACGAAGTAAACTTACAAGCACTGCGAAGGATGTGGTTCCAGCACGATGGAGCTCCACCCCATTATTCCGTTGCCGTGCGGAACTACCTGAATGTAGAGTTTCCTGGACGGTGGATAGGCCGAGGTAGTCCTAACATTGCATGGCCACCGAGATCACCCGACCTAACACCGTTGGATTACTACCTCTGGGGAACTCTGAAGGAAAAGGTGATTCGAAGCCGATAGCGACGAGAGAGCAATTGATCCAACTGATCATGGAGGCAGCAGACGAACTGAAGGCGAATCCTGCTAATTTAAGCATCCATAATGTGTTAAGATTGCATGCATGCATTGAAGCCGATGGCGGCCACTTCGAGCAACTTTTATAATAATAATAAAAAAAATATTATAACCAAATGTCAGCATTTTTATTCTTACATGTCATTCATAATATTATGTTCGTATCTGTGACAGATGACAGACACAAACGCGAACAAAACATTGCCGGGTGGGTTTTTAAATTATTTTTAGAGGTATTATTTAATTATAACTTTCGCAAATAGTATTTTTAAGTATTGTAAGTTCAGTCAACATTACACTTAAACAGTAGATACTAAAATGTTTTCAAAGCTTATGATCGAACCACCACGATTAATTTATTTGAAACTTCTATAAGAACTCACATTTTGTGTCAAAATTATGAAACATTCCAATCCTTCATAATCGGACTGTTTGTGGTTAGTTTGTATTTTATTGGTAAGGCTGAATACAGTCAACTTATTGACTTGATTTTTTTTTTCTTTAAATCGGCACCATTACCTTAGGGAACGTACTCATACTACGTAACCTCTTCGGGGGGGGGGGGGGTCTTCAAAATGTCACGCTTGGTACAAATGAGCGGCGATTTGCTTAGGATTTTGGTCACCGGGAGGGGGAGGGGGGGGGGGGGGGGGGGGGGGGTTAAAAAATGAAAAAAAAAATGGTCACGTAGTATGGGTACGTTCCCTTCTGTAAAATGATAATATTATTTGTATCGGTAAAACAGGTTATTATTGCAATCCTTATTCTGGATAGTTCCTTGTAATCCAAATGTATGCTATTACATTCAAAACATTGCTAGATCAACTTATTTTCTAAGAACTTTGTCAACATACTTATTGATGGGTTGGTAAAACCAATAGTTTATTGTTTCAAAACACTGGTTAGGCCACATTATAAGTCGAGAACTTTCTAAGAATTGTGTTAGGTATCCTGTTCTTCATAATACGTATTAATAGATCGGTAAAACCAATAGTTTATTGATTGTAACCCTTATTCTGAGTACCTACATAACTGAAAAATATTAGTACCTACATTGTGTAGTTAGGTAAAAATAAATGGGGAATTTGAATTGGAATTTGAATCATGACTAGGTACTTCCAAGAATACACAATTACCTACTACGTGGAATTGCGAGGAGTATGCTAAGACCGAGTTGTTTGGCAGTTCATCCTCTCTACCTACCGCGTGATGTTTAATAAATCTTTTGAACAAAATATTTCACACGGTTTTAAAATTGTTCCAATATGTAATTGATTTATTTTTAAATTCATTTATAAAATTAAATATTTTTCTTATTCAAATAATTCAGCACCTGGCAGCATTCTAATTTTAAAATAACATCGTATTCTACCTATACATGTATGTATTTCATATTATTTTAAATTCTGTGGGTCAAGGTCACGGTTACGCATTTGCAGCTGTTGACAAGTTCGTTTTATATGAGCATTGATTTTATTGACAATAATTTCGCGATTATAATGCGCGTTTCGTTTTGGTGATTCTGGATACCTAATTAAGCAAGTGCAAGGGAGATTGTGTTTTTAAAGGTGGTTAAATATTTATCTTATCTTATTTCTTAATATTTATGATAAAAGGACCATTGGAAATTATTCTCAATTATTGTCAACAAATAAGTTATTTAATTACTGTTTTTGTGTTTAATTCGTAGAACTACATTTTTTTTTGTTTAAAAGTTATTTAATGGTGGGTTTCTTCATTTACCGAGAATGCTAAATGCAATGCTAATTGTAAAAGTAAACGGTCAAATGCATAGACATTTTTAAATTTCGATCGTTTACTTTTACAATTAGCATTCCATTTAGCATTCTCGGTAAATGAAGAAACCCACCCGTCTTCTAACCACAAATTATTTAAATTAGAATTCCATCAGGAATTTTCGGTACTTAAAGTCTTTACTTAAAGCTAGCAATAATATCTGAGTAAAATAAGCATAATAATTATTTACGCAATATTAAATATTACTTGTTTGGTATTGGAGCATATAATATGGTCCTGCCTTGAAGCGCGCTGGTCGTTGTCGCCTCCCTTCCACTGTGTGCACGTGTGAAATTGCGACGTTGTCTCCCGAGTAGACCAATGATCATGCCATTGGCGACGCGTGATTTAAAAACATAATTTTTGTTTTTAATAGAAAAAAAATATCACCGGAGAGCAAAATGAAATCTACATTTTTTACTCCAAATATGCTCAGGAACCGCTGGTTAAAATCCCTCGGGTACGTCCTGTTACACCCTGTATAGGTAATACTCGATGGTTGTAACATTATATTAATATACTTTCTAACATCGCTTTACTTGAATCATTTTGGGACAGAACCGAGCTCTTTTCAGGGCCATAATATAACATCGTTGTTCCCTGTGTCAAATTGTAAGATAAATTTAACCTTATATAGGTCAAATTACTTTTTTAAATATTGATATTTTCAATTGAGGTTATCAGCCCCACTGACCGTTCAGCAAAATTATCACTGGTGTAACAAGTCACAATTGTTCCAAAAAAGACATTATGCAAAGTTCTCCATACTTGAAATAAAAGACAGGCTAGAATCACTGCAAAAAACTCGCCTAACTAAAAAAGTAGTGAATAAAAAATTATAATCATATGCTAAATCTCCGCTCATATAGCCATTGTAATTTTAACACATCTTCTAAAGTAAAATTTGTCTTTTCTTTGTACATAGTCCATTATGAGATTATTCGTACTCCAATGTAAAACATGTGTCCCTTTAAAATCTTATTTACAATAAAAAAATTCCATGTTATCATAAAACGATTTTAATAGACATGACAATAATTTAATTTTTCGAAGAAAACTTCTTCGGAAAGGTTTTCGCTTTGTGATGGCATTATTTATTTTGTATACATTTCATCCTGATGATGTGAACATCGTTCACGAAGCATGTAGATTGTGTACAAATAAAAGTGATGAAAACAAAGTTATTTGTCTTTTCATTAAAATAAAATAAAAAGATTAATAATTCATATTATTGGCAAGACGACAATAAAATGGATTAATAATTCATAATACTTATAACTTATAAGTAAGGTATTCCCCAAACAATATTAAAGTAATCTATAAACCCCAGGTAATTATGTCTACTGGTAATAACCAAATAATTAGAAATTCAATAGTCAAAGACGACATAGCAACAAGTATGGGAAAACCATGTAATTGAATAAAATCCTTGTAGACCACTTCTGCCACGTGTAATGCATATACTCGTAAACCGTAGAAGAAACAATTGTACCAGTCTTAAAATGGCGTTAACAGGCTGAAACCGGTTTCAGTCACAAACAAATGAAGTGGAAAAAAGTTTTATAATTATTTTAAATATATTATCAAAAAAAGATAGGTCACATTTAGGAATCGAACTCAGGACCTTAGCCTTGCCGGAGCGATGCTCTACCACTAATCTAATGGGACCCTATTCGCTTCGGTCATTTTTACCGTTTCATACTTCGACTAAGAACTACTAACATTATCTTCAGTTTCTTTGGCTTCTTTTTAGCCTTGGTTCGACTCCTAGATGTGATCATATCTTTTTCTGATTTTTCTGTTTCAAATGTTCGATTGTAGAGTCGCTATTATTGTCTTCATGAATTAAATACTTATTACAATTTTAGATTTTACTCATTGTTTAAATAAAAATAAAAATTCATCCTACTTGCATAAAAGTCAATGAATTTATTGATTAAATAAAAAGTTATAAATTTATCCAAGACGACCAAGACACTATCTAGGTAGCATTTAGTTAGAGATGAATCTTGCAATCAAACGTAAAGCTAACAACAGCCAATAAAAATATGCGTTAACATTCTGAATATAATATAGTAGGATTTATAGGTCCAATTAGGAGTTCCACCGAGCCGAACCCTCTGATATGAAAATATCTGGAGTCGGTGAATTATTTTCCCATTTGGTCTCTGGTAGGTTGACATGTTGTTCTTTTATTGTTTTGTATTTATTATACTAATATAATTGTATAGCGTGAATTGAATAGATGATCATTTGCGGAAAAGTGTGTGAGAGGATTTAGTTTTTCCTGTGGGTAAGATTTAACCTGGACATCTGAAGTATAGAAAGTAGTACTTTGGCGACGTATGATACGGTTAAGTACGACCGAAGCGGATAGGGTCCCATTAGCTCCGGTCCTGTGTGCCGTATCTTTGTCTTCATTAATGAAAAATCATGTATAAGTTACATTTTACCTCAAACATCTGTGGAAATAACTTATGGAACATTGATTATATTTATCCAATTTGTTGACAAGATCACAAAAATTAGAGATTGCTCTAGATCTAGATTAAAAAAAATAGAAATATTATTTCAAGCTTCAGCTCTCTAATCCTCGTGACTTTGGATTTAAAACTTTGATCCGGAAACACGAATTTTCCAATAAAACTCTTGTGGATTATGTTACAGATCACGGAAGTAAAGAGAAAGTTTCCGTTATTTATAAAAAAGTTAAGTATCATAATACTAAATGTCAAAACCTGAATTAATCTGATATCATTAAATTACGACCGTCAAAACTAGATTCCGTCAATGAATAACGCACGTTTCCCAACGGTTTATACGAAAGTGTTCATGTCTGACGTGTCTTATCATCTTAAATTATTTTATTCGCCCGAAGAAAGTGTGCCGCCAAAATGAATTTCGCACGATATTCGTCATCCGTGCTAACATCAAAACTTGATTTTTATGAATAATTTAAAGTAGCATTCTTTTCTGTACCATGCTCAAATGAAAGATAATTATTTTGCTTGTGGAATCTATTAACGTATTTGTAAGGTGGGTCGATTAATTCATAACTGACATTCGAGTGTGTTTGATGAATCATTTGTATTTAGCCACATTCTTTAAAAGCATGTATCTTCTTAAACTATCTAAAAGAATTTTATACGTTGTATGTATTTTTATTTATTTATATTAACTCCACATAGGAGGCCCAGCATGTATGTGTCATGTTCCTAAATAAAACACTCTAAATTACTTTTTGATAATTGATCACTTCGTATTTTTTTAATTTCGTTAAACATTTTTTCCTAATCTCAAGAGTTTATTTTGTTGAAGTGAAAACTTCTTTAGCACCGCTGTGATTTGAAACTCGATGAAACGAAAACGAGTGACACTAAAAACAGAGAACCACATACATGTATAGGATTTAGCCTGCGAGAGAATGAGATAGCAATAAAATATTTATTTAATTCACGGGTATTCAGTTCCAATATAATACGATAAATCTACAGTCCCACGCAATTCTCCTTTGGTGTAGTGGTAGAAAGCGCCTGACGAACCTCTGCAGACATTTAGCGTACCAAGGATCGAATCCTACGAACTTCAAAAAAATCTACGAACTTGTAAAATCGTTATCCAATCTTCATACCACCTCAAAATGAATAGGCAAAAGAAAATACAAAAGAAAGCGACATCTAACGACTTCGAAGACGAAAACATAAATACTATAAAGATGACCAAATGTACTCCTATATTTAATTTTGACCGGTCAGTGTTTGAGTGGGCATCGTGTTGTCCCACCTAGGCGTTCCGTGTTAGATTCCTCGGCTGGCTAAGTCCTCTGCAGTGGCGTAGCGTGGGTTTCTGCCGCCCGGGGCGGAGGAAAATTTTGCCCCCCCCCCCCCCCCCCCCCCTCCCTAACTTTTACAGGTGCTTCTTCCGCAGATTTTCAAGCGCTGACCGGGGGGGGGGAGTAAGTATCCTATTTTTTATGCTGATTTTTATAATCCCATGTGCCGAGTAGGTACTCTTCCAATAAAATCATGCTTATAAATTCTACTACAAATTTATTGTAACTGCTCTCAGAAATCGATAATTGTACACCTGTAATAGAATTTCGCATCTTCATCACGCATATTTATGGAATGCAACTCAAATGCAAAGCTTCACTCGGTACACAATGAATCGGCAATTTATTATTATATTGATAACGCAAAACTGGTTTAAATTAAACTAAACATGCGGTGTATACTTACTTTCTGAACACAAAACTGGTTTTAATTAAATCTGTATGCGGTGAATTAAAACTAAACTCAAAACATTGGGGCGGAGGAAAATTTCGCTGCCCCCTTATTAGGGTACTTCAAGCGGCGGGGGCAAATAATCACATTTGACGAGTATTCTTTCAACGAAAATCATGTTTATAAATTATACTCCTTAGTTGATTGATTGATACTGCGTTAGAGTCCCCAAATAATAGTTACACACGCAACAATCAATTTCTCATAATTTTACTGCATTATGTACCTCAAATGTAAATCTTCACTTGATGCACGTTATTTAATGTACCGTTGTATTCTGAACACAAAACCAGTTTGTTTTCGGTGAATTAAAACTACACTCAGAACATGAAAATGGTTTTTCTTTGATTCTGGCATTAAATAAATAGTCTGCAACTGGAATTTCATAACTCACATCGAATAGCAGAATGTTTTCTTTCGAAATGTGTCAGCAGATGAATCCAACTGGAATTTGACATTCTGTATTGGTTAAAATTAAATCTCTAAATTGCGAATGAAAACTACACTCGGATCATGAAAATGGTTTTTCTTTGATTCTGGCAGCACATACATAGTCTGCAAATAGAATATTATAACTGAACTTCAAATAAGAGGATGTTTTACTTCGAAATGTGTCAACAGATGAATCCAATACCGGAAATTTACATTCTCAACACAAAATTGGTTTGAATTAAGTCTGTATGCGGCAAATTAAATGTAGACGCAGGGCATTAAAATGGTTTGTCGTTGATTCTGGCAGCACATACAGAGTCTGCAACTAGAATTTTATAATTCAACTTCGAATAAGATAATGTTTTAGTTTGAATTGTTTCAGCAGATGAATCCTCAAATGGAATTTTACATTCTGAAAACTGGTTTAACCCTTCGAATAATTAGAAAAAAATATCTTTAAACTTTTGCCTGTCACTGTTTGCGCACAAAATATCCGGTTTTTTATCCTTTTGCAAAAAACAAAAAATTTCTAAAATCTAGATAAAGTAATTTTTCCGACGTGCTTATTAGAACATTATTGTTTCTAAATATTAAAATTTTGATATTGGAAATGTGAATTGGCTCAAAAGTACACGCCTGCGATTATACCTAAAGTACCTAAAATATAATAAACTTAAAATTTTATGAAAATTTAATAAAAAGTACTTTTTATCGCAATCACAAATTTATTTTAAAAATAAATGTTTGGGACATAATTTCATAATTTTATTTTAAAATTAAATGTGTGGGACAATTTGCGTCTCCTGCGATTAGACGGGTTAAATTAAATCTGTATTTGGCGAATTAAAACTACACTCAGAATATGAAAATGGTTTCTCTTTGATTCTGGCAGCACATACATAGTCTGCAACTAGAATTTTATAACTGCACTTTTAATAAAATAATGGTCTCTTTCGAAATCAGCAGATTAATACACAACTGAAATTCATTTGAATTCATTGAACACAATTCTGGTTTTAATGAAGAGTGAATCTGTTTGCGAGTTATCCACTTTAATTAGTATCACTCTCGTAATATGTGTACGGTTTTCCTACGAATTGCGAAATTTGCAGCATAAAAAAATATAATTATTGATATTTTTAATAAATAATAAAAAAAAAGTTGGATTCGTAAACGAAAGAATCGTAGAACATTTTCAAATAATGATTTGAAATGGTTTAAATTTTTCCATGATAATTTTATTATTTATTGTGAAAATTTGCCGCCCCCTTAAAAGCGCCCCCCCCCCCGCCCCCCACCCTACGCCACCGGTCCTCTGTCACAACTCAAGCAACATTTTAGGTTTACTGTAGATTTTCTGGAATTCGACGACAAAAATCATCCTTCACATTGATAAAAAAAAGTGCTTCGTAGTCACCTTATTCTTGTCTATTTTAGTTTTCTGAAGGTTTCACTTATACCGCGTGTGAATTGCACTTTGATTTTTTTTTAGTGGGGTTAAAACTTTTTTTAAATATTAAACGTTGTAGCGCGCGGTATTTGGTCCGACGCACAGATCCGAATACTTTCTCCCTCACACGCTTAGCGCCGTCTCGCTCGGCGACTTTCGGCTCACCACCCGGACAAGAAGCCACCCCATTGGCCGAGCTAACCCCACCCCTCCGTCATCGACCGGCACTACACTGCCCCAAAGGGTATATAACACCGTGCAGGCCTATATGGAGCCAGAGTATCCAGTCTCCTGGTTAAAGGCCCCAGTACCCAATCGAGAGGGCCCTCTGGGTCCTCCTTGGGAATTCAAGTAACAGCGCCCTCGGGGACTTTACTTGTAGGGAAACCTTAACCTTCCCCCAATCCTCCCCAGTACCAAGTCGAGAGAGCCCTCTGGGTCCTCCTTGGGAATTCAAGTAACAGCGCCCTCGGGGACATTACTTGTAGGGAAACCTTAACCTTCCCCCAATACTCCCCAGTACCAAGTCGAGAGAGCCCTCTGGGTCCTCCTTGGGAATTCAAGTAACAGCGCCCTCGGGGACATTACTTCTCGGGAAAATCTTAACCCAACATAATGCCCCCTGCGGAGAAGAATTAAAACAACATTTTTGTCTAGTAAATTAAAACCATACACAACGTTGTCAGATCTTAATGCATTTTAACAGCGTGACCACGCAAGAAAGGTTATTGGTAATAAGACGTGTTTTAGTGTACACGGGGTTTATTTATATTATTGCAAAAACACAGGTTATCGGCAGTGAAAAGCTTTTTTTTAGTAAGGCTGTAAGTTATTTTACTTTGTGCTACAACTTTCCTGTACTCTGTTTTTTACTATAAGCTGTTAACCCTGTATATAAGAGAAATAAATTGACCCACGCTGAAAGACTATTTTCTTATAAATACCCTGCCACAACATGGTTTTCCGTTGCAATTGCCCTATTTTCTTACGTAAAACCATTTGTTTTGCATCTATTTTTTTCATAACTCTTTTGTTTATCACCTGTACATAAGATTTCATAAGACAATGGTTGTTGATTATATCAAAGGGGGAAACATCTGGCTCCTAAATGCTAATAAGATGTTAATTTTGGCGACAGCTGCTGTTCAGCGGCTACGCCCGTAGCAATTCCCAAAATCTTTATTGTCGATTTATTTTGTTAATAAGGCATTCTAACATGAATTAAATAATAAAATAATCCCTGTTTCAGTAATTATAATTATGTAGAAAATGCGCAATCATAAAGCATAACAAAAACATAATTTAATTTTTAACGGAGCTCCCAGAGGGTAAACAATACTTATAATTATACCTTTGAGATAATTATCTGAAAGGTATCCTTGATAAGCCAAAGTACCCAAAATATAGATCTGAAGTAATGGTTTTCTAAAGTCGTGTCGTGGGATCATTAAAGGTAAGGACATACTGGTTACTGGTCCCACTTACGCCTTGAGGCATTTGGACAACTTACAGTGATAATAAATGCTTAAGGCGCCGCATCCGCGCTAAAAAAGAAGAAGATGGAGGAGAGATATGTAATTACGAATGTTAGAGGAGCGCGCTAATATTGAAAGCGATAAAATCGTTGCGAAAATGATTAATAAAACACGAGTCGTTTAAAATAGAGCAAAAATCTCATGGAAGGTATCTTAAGTATCATTCGAAGAAACATTGCGATTTTTTTCACAACTATAACTTATAAAATAACTGAAACAAACGTGTTTATAATAATTTTTTCGAGCATACTTTCCGATTTTTTTCTATCGAGGGAATTTAATTGAATGGAACGCGTCTAGCTATTATCTTCAAAAATAACATATATTTTTTAAGAGATTATAAACTCCAGCCTTACTAAAAAAAACCACAGCACGGCAGATAACCTGTGTTGCTGCAGCAACATGAATAAAACAAAAATACACTAAAACACGATGACATTACTAATAAGATTTGTTCTTAAAATGTATTTTAAATCTGGCGGCAAGGTAATTTTTTGTAGTGTACATAATAAATTGTTTGTTTTCCTACAGAACCGCTAGGTGGCGGCGCCTGCGCATTCGTCGTTCACGCTCATTCGCGCTGAAAACGCGAAAAAAAAATCGCTCCGCGGATGTGTGTGTAATATCACTTAAATGTGACTAGTTTCTATAAATATGACTAATTCACTCTAATATTCATATAATTAATATATTTACCGTGTTTTTTGTGGTTTTTCATAAGTTTTAGTCAAGTTATAATAACAATAATCGTTCTTTGAAAATTGAAATGTCAAAAAGTATTTTATATGATACGTGAAAATTCAAATTAACATTTAAAGGATTTTATTTTGTGAGAATTTCATAAGAGTGGTGTTTTTTTTTAAATATTAATATCTAATACATGTGTTCCTAAACGTATCAAAGAAATAAAAGTCTTTAGAGATCCAAGAAAACTGTTATAAAATTCAGTATTGTTTTTAGGTTATTATTTTGGCAATAAAAAAAACTTTGAATTTTTTTATTATGTTTTTATTGTATGCACGAGGAAAAAGTGAGGTTACAGTTTCGTTCCAAATTCATTATATAAAAGGACTGCATTTTTTAAATTTTGTTTTTTTTATAAATTTCTTTACACTTTCATAAAAAATGTTTGAGTAAGAAATTTTTTTCCATTATTTTCCGCGTTTGAATCTTAAAGTATGGCAGTTTTTTTAAAACTAAAGTGTATTTAAAATACACAAATCTCAAAGCTAATTTTATCTAGTTTTCATAAATGGTATTTGTTTCAAAAATAAGAAATATATAGAACATTCAAAATACTTTTTAATTACAAAAATTCCAAATTTCGTTCAGACTTCATTAATAAAACAGAGATAAACTACCCTCTCAGGCTGTGTAAACCATGGTGTATTTTTTTCCATGAAATTTTTTTTAATTAGTAATGTTTTCACATCCGCGGCCGTTCGTCAATTAAATAAAATTTTCACTGGGTTTTTTAGTAAGGCTGTAATGTTTAAGGGAGGTATCTAAGAAATCGGTAGAAATTCGGTTAGCGGCGGTTTAATGTCTCTCGAATTATGGGAAAGGAACTAAGTAACCGCGAGCGCATTTCGCGCCTTTTGCAGTTGCTTTGTTTCGTTCCAATAATTTGTGGTTCAGCTCGCAGGTTTATACGCTGCCTAAGGCTGCGTATAGAGGTTCGTGGGATTGTGTTGTGTGTGACAGGTGTGTTTCTAAAGCATCTATTCTCATAGAAAATATATGCATTGTAAATTGTCCAGATGTATTGCCCTACGTTGCGTACGTGGGCCCAGTGTGTCCTACCTTCATTTTGATACATTTTTTTTACATTAGCTCCACACAGAAGGCCTTGATGAAAATAATTTCTCTCAGGGCCTATGTCATATTAGGGTATGCTGTGTTAAGGTTTTTTTAAAGGAAAGGATGGAGAGGAAGTTCTGGGAAGGAAATAGGTATGAGTAGTGGGTAGGAATCTGGGGTTATTGTGTTGAGGAGTGACGGACGTATGAAATCATCCCTTCAACCGCGGTGCAAGGGAGTGGGTCGAGAGATTCTGGCTGGAAAGGATAAAATATCTCCCTCAACACGTGGGTAGAAGCATGGACAAACCGCACCCCATGAACCCTGACACCCCAGCTAAGTCACCTAACGTAGCGAACCACTTGGGGTGACCTATGGCAAATAATCAATAGCTAAGACACGTGCGGGTGAGTTAGATCCATAACCTCTCCGTCTCTTATTGGCACCATCATTCTTGTCCATTGTCTGTGCCTGCTATGTGTGCCTACTAGCCATATTCTTGCGTTTCGTTTAGTTTCTTAGAGGCGTAGAAGTCTGTAGCGGATTCCGTTACGATGGTAATCAGACGTCGTTTCAACACGGAGGCGGAGGCTCTGTATTTGCTCTATTTCACATGGAGCGAATCGGCGGCCACGGTGATAAGTGATGCCTCAACGGGAGGGACTGCCGCTCCCGCTACATGGGGACGGAACCCAGCGGGATCCGCGCGGAACCGAACGGAACCGGGCAGAACAGTGTTGATTGGGTGATGAATTTGCGAATTATTGTCAAATTTCTTGGGCAGGTGTGGCGAACCTATTTCCTAAGAAGTAAAACACTGGAATTTTGTTGCAAATTAAGCTCGAAGCTTTTAATTGTACTAAATTACGTAAAAAGCCTATTTGATGTGTAATTTTAAAGATTTTGAGGTGAAAACTTTTTTAGCACCGTTCTGATTTGAGTCTCGATGAAACAAAAAATAGCGACACTAAAAGGAGACAAACACATACTTCTATAGCAGTAGTTCTCGACCTTTTTTTGACCAGGGACCACCATGATATTTATTTCTTCTCACAGGGACCACAAGTTACAAGAATGGGATCTTCTTGGACTTCTTCAGTTACCTCTCCAACACTTATTCCAAAAGGGTTACGAATCAGCTGGTGGATACCTTTAGATTTGGTTTTGTAGTATATTGAACGAATGTTTCGCTGACCATATTTTAGGTCTCGCGGACCACCTGTTGTCCACGGACCACCGGTTGGAAACCACTAATCTATAGGATTTATCCTGCGAGAGAATGAGATAGTATAATCGGTCTCTTCTTTGTGCGGTGCTTCTTAGCCTATCGGTCTTCCCTTCCCTCCCCATTCTTTTCTACTTTAGTTTTCTGAAAGTTTCACTTCTAACGCGTGTGAATTGCACACTCCGTTTTTTTGAAGTGAAACTTCTTCAGCACTGTTGTGGTTTGAAACTCAGTGAAACGGAAATGACACTAAAAACACATTCATCTATAGGATTTAGCTTGCAAGAGAATTATATAAAACAGTAGGTACCTAATTGCGAAGCTGGCTCACTGGCCGCTTTGATTATGAGCTCACTTTTCAAGACTCCTATCGGTTGAGATGGCGTGGGTGAAGTTTCACTTCTATCGTGCAACTACACTCGTTATTTTTTCAAAAAATACCTATAACCCCAAATTTTAACCCTCCTATCCCCCACGCTACCATTTTTTAATCGCGATTTTAGTATTTTTGTATGAACAAATTAACCGTCTTTCGTATTTCAAACAGAACGAAATTATTTATGTTGTTGAATGACAGATGGCGCTACGTCTGCCTCATCGAACTTTCATCCACACATGCGCAAGACATTCACGAGAAGCGTCGCGTCATTTTGATATTTCATTCGGCATCCTGTTCTCGCGTGGGCAAACCATCGAGCTTATTTGTGTTGGCTAAAGACGGACTGATAAAAAATATCATTCACTCAATTGCTCTTTGAAATTCATATTGATTTTCTTTATTTCATTTTCCTACATTAGTTGGTGTTTTATTGTTTTTATCGGCGGCCATTGCCTACAGCGCTCCACTCATCTTTCTATCATAGATCCCACCCCCACACACTTACAATGCATTCGTTATTTTTTTATTTCCAAAATATTCACTAGAAATAATTTATATGTCAGAACAACGTTTGTCGGGTCAGCTAGTATTATATAACGTTTGACGTATTGGTCTCCCAAACAAAATAAAATTGGTGAGGTCACGACTCAATTAGTAACGATCAGAAATAATTCGGCCTTCTCAATTAGTTGAAAAAAATTCTAGGCAACCCAGGACCATTCAATTAGCTCATCTTACCTATATTGACAAAAGACTTATATTGACCTTTTGTAATCGTGTGAAATACTTATAGAATAGAATAGGAATCAGTTGTTGTTTTTAAGGGAGACCGGACAACTCAGAATGAAATCAACTTATCACCTCTTTTCAAAAGTCATTAAAAGTGATGAAAAAAATGGTTAAATAGGTTAGGTTACGGGCTATTTTTCTAGCATTTTCGTAGCATTTAATGGGTTTTCAAAGACGTGTTGAGTTGACTTTTTTTATTTATTTTTTTTATTGTTTTTATTTCTTGCTAGAGCAATCCTGATGAGTTAAAGAACTCATTTTAGGACAGGAGGAACATAAAAATCATGGGTGGGAGGAAATAGTTAAAATTTTACAAATGAATTTAGATATTAAAAATATAAGTTTCACATACAATATAAAATAAAAAATAAAAGACAGGTTGAGTAGAACAAACAACAATAGAAAACAATTAAAGAAAAAGGGAACAAGGTTATACAGATATGGATGATTACAACTAAATGGAAAAGAAACAAGACAATTGAACATGACAAAAAAAATTACAAAGGTTCATTCTTAAACATACTTAAAAATATTCTTTTAAAGCATTACTCTGAGTTTTTTATTTTGCTGGATTCCCTTGTACATTAGGGTGGAGCGGTCTAGTATGGAGTTTTTTTTTCGTAATATAGAATTCGGCATACGCGGGATTGGTGCTCCGTTATGTACTTATCTTAAATAAAAAAATATAAAAAATAAATATTTATAATTATGACATCGCCACCACTTTCAATTTTTCATAAAAATATTGAAAACACAAAAATGTTCTCCAGATTCTTAGAAATGCTTGTATTTATATAAAAAAGAATATGTATTTACTTATTCTCCTTTGACATAATTATAAAGAAACACCGTAGCAACAGTTAAACTATTCCCTCCAGAGACTCAATCCTCCCACCCCAAATGTGTTTCAAACAGTGATTTGATCTAGATGAATTTTCCATCATATCTAGCGGATTGGGCTTCCCTCTAAACCAGTGGTTCCCGACCATTTTTTGTCCAGGGACCACCATGACATTTGTTTGTTCTCATAGGGACCACATGGAACAAAAATGAGCTCTTCTTGGACTTCTTCAGCTACCTCTCCAACACTAATACCAAAAGGGTTACAAATCAGGTTTAGGACTCCTTTCGATTGGTTTCGATCACATTTTAGATCTCGCGGACCACCGGTTAGGAACCACTACTCTAAACGGACTAGGACGTTCCCTTCTGAAGGAACTCAGAGAATTGTAGTGTTTATTGGGGGTATGTGTCAGGCCTTCGCCTCTTCGATAATTTTTTGTTTATCAAAGTGCGTGTCGGTCGAGTTATGTACAGTTTACGTAGTATTTTTTAATTGTGTGCTGCATTAGAATATTCAACTATTTTTCGATAGGCTATTTAAAGATTTATATTAACTGATCTTTGAACTTTGAACGTTATGGCAATGTGACATCTGGATGAGAATTACCTTTGAATGTTTTGCTTACTTGTAAAGATGTATTACGAGGTTTTTTGTGAATGAAGCATAACGAAAAAATATTCAGCATCATGCTGACCATGCTGCAGTGAAAGCCTTCCCTGTTGTAGCCAGAACGTTAGGCAGATATTTTTTTCTGCTGTATTACAAGATGTTGGCTCAATTTCACAGAAAGATACATGTTGTGTATAGGAGTAATATTCGTCGATATAGTTTGTTGCAATTCGATGCGATAAAACTGCAGTCAATACGGGCTACAAAAGAGTTGTGATTTGGTGTCTTGAATCACTTCTCAAGCGGCTTTTATAGTGGATTGTATTTTAGTTACACGCAAACGAGCTCATTTTGCGACTACTTTTTAACTGCATCGACTGGACCGCAAAGTTTCACAGGAATTTTTTGGAAAATCCTTAAATAAGTGTGAACAACTTCCTATCCCGAAATTTAAAGTCATTCAATCTTCTTTGGCAAATGTGAAAAATGAACAGGATTTAAGTACAGCTCAGCTGTATATATACAGAAAATATGTAAAACCATTGACTGATTGATAAGATTGATGATTCCAGACCCTGCAATGAAAACTTGTAAAAAAAAACGGTAAAATTGTACATTCCAGGTGGCTCATTAGGACGAAGCGGGTTCTTCGGCTTTACATTTCTACCCTAAAACCATCAGAAAATTTGTTAACTTTTAACTACGGTTTACGCACCTACGTGGTTCAACGTTAAGACCAAACCAATATGTATTTCCGGAGTTAGACATTTGCATGAAACAATATTGCTTTTACGATATTTGTCCAGTGATTTTAAATATATTATTAATACAGTAATCCAGCGCAATGGTTTTTTGGATATCACAAACATATTGTTAACATCTTACCCGACAACCGAAAATGGTTAAGAGAGTTGGCGTTAAGAAGAATATTGGAAGCCCGGCAAACAAAAACGCAATCAGATGTTATTCGTATCTTCAAAGTGCCTTTTTGATTTTTCGGTAGATAATTATATTGGTGTTATGAATTGGGATAATGTAACCAAGTCACCGCTCATCAAATTTTTTAGGGACGAGACAATTTGACAAGAAATTACCGATTACACGATAATTGTCGTTGTCATGGTAAAGAATTTTCCTTGCCCTCTCAGGGCAAAGAGGGGTGTGTGAAAATTGTTACAAAAGCCTCAGCTGCTGTCAGTGAACCCTTGAGACGAGATGACTTAATAAAAACAGGTTATAATCAATGAAATCTTATGCCACTTTTTGACACCAAAATGCATTACCGTTCATAGCATAGACATCCAAATCATATGTCCGTGGTTCATAGCAACTTTTGCAATTTTCAAGTTTTTCAATGCGGTAAATAACATGTGTACATTTTTTATTTCCACTATTTGTGCCTTTCTAACAATCTATGTATGTATTATCTGTAAAATAAATGGTAAAATACAAATTTTATCTGTGTTTTATTTCGCGTATATAAGCTATAAATACTTAGGTAAAATCGTGAAAATGATAAAATACAAAGCTTTGGCGATGTCCAGGTTTTGCGAATATATTTTTTTTATTATTTTTGTTGTAATTGATAATATATGGAGTATATCTTTTCCAACTATGCCGATTCTCGAAATTCTTAAAAAAAATTTCACTCCATGTTATTGTACATACCTATCTGGTAGCGAATTATATAGGGTACAGGCAACATAGTTCGGAGATTTTATTCCATAAAACTTACTTGACTTGATTCTGAGTTTTGCATGAAACCGTTTTTAAAAGGACTATCGTGGAAATTAGTTCAGTTAAATTTAAATGCTACGATAAAACGATTAGAATCATTCACTGTAATCTACTATTTGTACAATAAATTGTGTAAAATACAAGTAATTGTGATTGTGATTACATAATATACGGCCTCCGTGCTCAAGGTGCAAGGTTCTCGACTAGCGATCCGATTTTTGATTGATTGTGTCACAATTTAATCATTTAAATATAATATTCGGTATATTTGCGGCATTTTTCAGGGTGGAATATACTATCAGTGTCCCCCTAAGACCATCCCAGTAAGACCACCAATAGAATTATTGAAACGTTGCTTGAAATGTCTTTTCCAACTAGATCTGAATAGCTTTACAAAGGGCATTAGCCGAATAGATCTGGATAGCCAGGTACTTCCCCACCTTCCTCTTTCCCATCTCCTTCCCTTCCCCTTTACTTTCAGCCTCACAACATACCCCAATCGGGGATGCTCTCACTTTTTTCAAACTGTTGAAAGCAGTCGGAACTCTTGTGCGGTATTAAAATAAAGAAAAATACATAATGCATAAATATGTGTAAATACTGCTACTAAATAATAATACTAAGTAAATATTTATTTTAAAAGTTTTTGGCTTGCGGTTGACTATCCCTGACCTGAAAAGCAGTTTCACCGCTGGGAATATTTTAATGTGGATTAAACGACTGTCGCCGCATTGTCTCGTATATTTTCAAATCTTTATCAAAACTTTTCAATCTAGGGACCAGTTTCAATACACGTATTGTCAGATGATGGGTTCCTTTGTTAGGCTTTGTTGTATTTAAAAAATAAAAAAACTATAATCAAAATGAATTCACCATCTTAATTTGGTGATAGCACTAAACTCACATATTTTATATATTTTACGTTTACTTAATGGGTACTAATTTAGGATTCCTCATCTTGTTTTAAATTACTCTAACGTCCTTGAAGTGATTTTACACTAAAACGGTGCTATGTAAATCAGCCAAATATTATTATTATTACTCCCTCGATAGTGCTCACGTAAACATTTTAAAAAACTGCACGTATTTAATTATGAGTAAATATATTTTTTAAATAAAACTGCAGGCATATTACCTATACAATATGTATAATGTATTTTCCCATATCGAAAAAAAACAACTCCTTTTGGGGAACAATTCATCAAAGTTCTGTGAAAGTTTTATTTAAGTTCTTTTATTATTTCGCTCAAAGAGTTAATATGAGATTGAACTGACGTTCGAACCCACGACGGAACTTGCTTTATATATTCCTACTTTGCTTTATGTAGCCCCACCCATACAAAAAAGGCTTCGAATGATCCACAATGTTCCAGAACATTCCACAACATTCGAGAGTGTTCTGGAATGTTCCACAATGATCTGGGATACTCCGGGATGTTCCCTAACTTTTCAGACTATTCCCTAACATTCCACAACATTCCATTATATTTTGGAATGTTGTGGACTTCTCTCTGGACTGTTCTGGACTGGACTGTTCTGAATGTTCTGGACTGTTCTAGAAATTTCTAGAGGGCGAAACTTCCAGCCTTTATATCTTCAAAAGCACACCCTTCAGGTAAAAACGGGAATCTTCGTGGATGGGGGGGATAGAGGGCTACCACACCATATAACTTCCTTGATCGTACCGGGACTCGTTTGAGTTTTAGCGGGACGCACACTTTTGTACCCTTTTATAATATTATATTGATATTGATTATGGGCCAGTTTATTTCACTCAACCGTTCAAAAATTTGGCTTTTTTTTCGGATGGTCAAAATATTTTCGCTTTACAATAAAATGCAAAATATTTGGAATATTTCTGAACACATTCAAAAACCAAAAACTGTTTTAGAATGGTGATGAAATACGCTTTCAAATTATAGAATTCGAAAAATATATATTTTTTTAAAATTATAAAATTTTTGCATACAAACATAAAAAAGTTTTCAAAATGGGTCACCTTATGTTTTTTCTAACTAAAGTTACTGATAATAAAAAAAAATAAAAACAGATGCATATTTTATTAGACAAATGTATAACAAACACATTATTGTAACCTCAATTTTTTGTCGCTCTATGAAAATTTTTTTTTAAAAATCCTCGAAGTTTCAAATTCTTTTTTCAATTTGCGATTCAAAACTTTATGTACATAAAAGTGTAGATTTTATTTTTTTTGTGGCTATTTTTTAGATTGGAATATAAAGCATGATGTTTTTTCTTTCTAACACCGATTAGAACATATTTCTAACTATGATAGTAAGGGAGTTACGGCGTCTTATGTGAGACCTATGTGCGTTGGGACAAATCTGGTCTACTGTGATTAAACGGGTTAAGTAATAACTTTTTAGTTCTATTCGGCCATTCTGGTGTTTTTAAGATTAGCTGCAAGATAGAATTATAAAATTAAAAATTTTAAGACCATTTGATTAATTTTATTGATTCTGCATTGTCTTACCTAACAGCGTCATTTTTTGATTAAGTGTCAATAATTCGCACGACTTCGTGACTCATAATTACCCATTCCAATTAAACCACTCCAATATTCACAATTACAAAATCACGACAATTGCATTATCGTGGATGCTCCAGTCTATATTTACTATAATTGTTATGGCAGGGCACGGAGTCGAGGCGTTCCCGCTTTTTCTAATTGGTTCCTTCGTCACCTGTCCGATGACAATGAAATCGTATCTCCGTTTGGACTTGTGACCCGATTAATGCTTTCAATTGTTTTATTTCCAACAGTTTTGTTCGGCTCATTATCGTCGCTGTTCCATTGTATTGTGCGCAGGAGCCATTATTTCATTCTTCCAATAACTGTATTCGTATTGAGTGACTTCATGGAGTTTGAATACTGACAGTACCACTGCTAATGAGAGGTTTTAGATTGAATAAAAAAATTGATGTAATATAGGCCGTATCGTGGCGGAAATAATTCTCGTTGTAAAAAAGATAAATATTTTTATACGGATTTCCTTTGTTAAGTATTTTAAAGTTTTCCTAGGATACGTACTTTTGATGTTCTGTTGGGTTCTCTGATGAACAGTACTTCTCAGATGATCGGGAGTTTCAATGAATATTTAACTGGTCTTAACATCCGTTTTAATGGATGTCCTGTGTTTATCTGCGGCAGGGGAACTGGTCACCGAAGGTGTCCTGTCGATCGGACATCATCGGCTATTTTCGGAACCGTTCGGGTCTAATACCCGAACGGGCGTCAGTTGACTGTCTCATATACTGACTTCTGTTGAGACATATCGATACTACGTGTAATTACCTATACTAAAGACATCTGTTGAAAGACATTGAAACTACATATATATTCATATACACTACAATACTGATGGTCAACTATCATTGGACTGCCTTGCGCTGCGCTGTAATGAGTCGTTGTCACTATTCGATATTAATCGACCATTTTATTTATGTTAACTACTGTTGTCAATATCCATAATCGTATCGTTTAGTTCAATAAATGTTTAATTGGCATTCATTTATAATTATAACAATATTTATCGTGCTTAATAACTTGTTAAGTTGATAAATCAATTTTTTAACCATCAACCATTTATTGGATAACCAAAACATCTGCCATAGGTCACTCCAAGTGGTTCGCTACGTATTGTGACTTAGCACGGGTGCCCGAGTTGATGGGGTGAGGTTTGTCCGATTCCTGGCGGTAGATGCGTCTTTCCACCAGCTGCCTGGCAGGCCGGATCGGGAGAGAATGGTTGGGGGAGTTCAGCCGTACTATCCTGGAACATCGCCTTGCACCGCAGTGGGAGAGTTGGATTCATACGTCCGTCACTCTTGGAAACACTGACCCTTAGATTCCTACCCACCCCTCATACCCTTTTCCTTCCCAAAACTTCCTATCCTTCTTTCCCTAAACAGCCTCTATCACACACCATTCCCAAAGACGACATAGGCCCTGAGGGGAATTATTTTCCTCAAGGCCTCCCGTGTGGAGCTAATATATAAAAAAAATAAACATATATTATGTCAGATTTTCGGAGGGATATTAAACGGATAGGTATCAAACGTAGGCGATTTAAATTTAAACTTCTTACGGATTCATCTTCAAAGATGGATATGTTGTTAACAGGCTTACAAATTCATATCCCAAATTAAGAGTTTATGAACCAAAAATCATTTGATTTGATCTTTCCGTTGTATTTCAGATATTGAAAGAGAAAAATCGTACGTTTTCATAAGTTTGATTACGGCAAAAAAAACATTCGCTTCATGGGCTACGTAAATGTAAAATTCGCATAATAAGGCCGTGGGTGACGAGTAAGTGCGTAAGTGTAGACTTATTAGTTTTAATCAATCGCGTGTTCGGAATCGTGCTACTTAAATCGCTTCATCTGAACAGGGTCCGAGTGTTCTTACAATCTTCCATGTTAGTAATATATGCAAATTAAAAATTGTAATTACTTTCCATCGTTTAACCACCATACACTTGAGCTTTTCCATGTCAAATTGCACAGTTTCCCGTGATATGGTCTGATAAACATTATATTCTTGTAACTACTAAGTATTTTACCTCAATGCTTTTTTATTTCTAATGAATATTATTTTAATGAAATATTTGATTTTATATTAAGGCCCGGCTTCCCGCATTTCTACCGATTTAATACATATTTCCAAGTATATATTATTATATATGTTATTCTTGAAGATAATATCTACACATTCCTCACGCCGAAACAGCAATTATATGAAATTCCCTCGATAGAAAAAATGGCAAAGTATGCTTCAAAAATTATTATTAACACGTTTTTTTGTTATTTTACAAGTTATGTGTATGAAAAATTACAGTGTTTCTTTAAATGCTGTTTTAGACAACATCCGCGAGATTTTTGCTCTATTTTAAACGAGTCGTGTTTTGTTAAATATTTTCACAATTTTAGCTTAAATATTCTCGTTTTTAATATTAGCGCGCTCTCTCTAACATTCTTTACATATGCCTGCATCTTCTTTTTGAGCAGGAATATCGCGCCTTAAGAGGGAATAAATAACCAGACAAAACCGGAAATATGTTATTTTTAAATTCAATTTTACACGTATTGACTCTTTTCCACAAAAAATTATAAATTGATTTCGAAAGACTGTTTAATAATGAGTTATTGAGGAGAATAATTAATCTTTCTCATCGGAACCGCACTGTAAAGTTGCAAGGGTGCGATCGCAAGATCATCGTTCGACGAAATTCTCGGCCACTGGTTAATGGCCCTTAAATGTTGTATAGAGCCAGAAGAGAATCTATCAAACTAACTACATGTTCAGATTATTTTTTTACAAGCGCTCCTGCTTTGTTTGTTGATCTGTAATTAAGTTTAATTGAAAAATACATTACTTAAAATAATACGTGAACTTCGGTTACCATAATAATTACATTATTAATAATAGCGCCGTTTGCACTTACAAAACAAACTAAGTCTATTCCATTCTTAGTCCTCCTCACTAAAAACTTTTGTTGGTAAGATGTTTTCTTGGATAAACCTTGCTCCTTGTGTGGTCGCCTAATAGTCTTGTTGTCTTATGTTTATTATAACGGTATTTCATAATTTATGAATGCAAATTAGCTGAGAGGTTTATTAGCCACTCATTAGATCGGTACTTTGCTTGCGGAAATATAAACATCATCCTCTAAAATGACCGCTTCTTGTTGATGTGTTGTATTATAAACCTAATAAAATATCATTGCGTAGTGAATAAAGGCCCCACCGGATATTGGGGGCATACTTAACTTTTCAATCAACAATAATTTACAGTGAATGTCCTGTAATAATTAACGTGATAATTCATAATATAGAATTACCAGCAGCTTATTGATAATTTATTCATGATTTGAATCTAATAAAATTATTTAATACATTTGAATTACCTGGGTCTTTGAAGCCATCTTTCCCCTTCGCATATTTATTATCTCTTCACAACATTCTTCAATCAAGAGTGATATAGTCCCATTGCCTCTAAGAATTGGATGTATGTTGTTACTCTTTCATGCAAAATATACTGAAAGGATTTAAAAATTCTTTCACTATAGAAAGTTACATTATTTGCGAGTACTATAGGCTGTATATATTGGTAAGCTCTGGCGTTATGAAATTATTTATTATACGTTTATTGTCCAGACGAAAAGCAAAGCGTTGCTAAGTAATTGTTTGACGTGCGCTGTCATTTTGTTATTTGTTTAGGTTACTTACTATGGAGATCCCTTTCGTAGTAAAAATTCAAATATATATAAAATACTAATCTATACTAATATTATGAATGTCTATACTAATATTATAAATGCGAAACTGCGCGTGTTTGATTTTTACATTTTAATAGGTGGCACGCGAGCTGTTTGAAAAATAATTGTAACGGGTATGGTCTTGGGAGTGGGCGGAGGGGGAGGGGGGATTGGGAAGGTGGAGGAGGCGAAATGGGAAACCCCCTAATACTATGCGAGTGAAGCCGGGGGCAAAAGCTAGTTCGGCCATAATTTTAATAGTGATATTTAATTTCTTAGTTGGATTTGTTTTGGTAGAAGATTAAATGTACGAAATCCAATAAAACTGTGTTTGCTTTATTTGGTGTTGGTTTAGAGCAGGGTTTCCCAAACTTTTTCTGCAATGGAATACTTTGCAAATCAGTAAATTTTAACGGAACACTTGGCTTATTATTTAGGTTGGGTAGTTCCTAAGAGAAAAATTAAGCACCTTATGACTTTGACGATTTTGAGCCCGCGAATTGCGATTTTTTTTTATATCAGACACAATATTGATAAGTTGGATTCAAATATCTGGTGTGGCATCGAGCCTGTTCCTGCACTTAATTTGCAGCATAATTAGAAAACCCCGCTTCACATAAATAGATTGTAGAAAACAGAAGTTAAAACATAATAGCTTTTTTTGGGGTACTTCTTTTGACAAACTCGCTCAGAAATCATTTATTAGGCTGATCTTCACTAATTGAAAGCCAAAGTCACAATTAGATTTTCAAATTCACTTGCCCGCATACTGGTTTAGCTGTCATGGAAAATGGATTCCGAACCCAGGGGTCCTTACTAGTTTTCGGAATATATTGCAAAAGAGTTGTTTTCAAGTTCTGTACGTGTTCTTAAAATTCTTTGGAAACCTCTTCGTCTATTTTAAAATTTAATTCATTCAAACATTCATGCAAGGCAGAAAAACAATCAAAATGATTAGATGGAACCGATGAAATCCAAAATTGTAATTTTTCTCTCTCTTTTGCCAACAATTACGGTACCATGCGCGTTTATAGTTCGACTAATTACTAACAAGTAACTAAGTAAGACTGATTGACTTTTAAATTATTTTACTTTTAGGTAAAAAAATATGGTTGAGTTTCTTGTGAACAGAAATTTCGTGAAACACATGCAGATTCGTTATCCCATTGTTATCGTTTCCCCCATCGCATAGATGTTCATATTATTGACTCTTACAGTATTATTCAGCGCAATAATAAGTTTCAGAGGTTTTTTTTAGTATATGAAATGAAGATTTACTGCAATAACAGTATAAACCGCTCTTTAACTTCCATAAAGCTTAGTATCTGCATCTGGAAGGATCTAGTACCTATCTTAAGAACTGTTGTGAAATATTTATAAAAATAGTCATTTCTTGTGAATAGCATTAGTAAAGAAATTCTTCCGGCAAATTGTCGCGGAACCCCTATTTAGGTTCTGCGGAACCCTGGTGTTTCGCGGAACACAGTTTGGGAAACCCTGGTTTAGAGGGTGTAAAATATATTATTGGTCCTTTTGCTAATTATAGTTTAATTTGAAGTATGAATAATTTGCGGATATTAAATATTTTAGTTTATTTGTATTACAACTCGAGTAATGTGAATAGAAGATAACAAAACATATCACCGATATGGCGACAGAGGAAGCGGAGGTTGGTGTATATAAATTAGGCATCTGACCCGTTATCATGTAATACAGGCCGCAATGTCTGCTGATCTAGTTTTATGAAGCTCTTGGGGACTCTTATTATTCTGTTCTCTTTTCCCAATTATGTTTTGCCCAAGTTTTTGAATTGTAAGTTATTAGAAAACGAAATGTGAATTTCAAATAGCTTTATTATGTTTGAAATCTCAAAATATAAATTTGTCTTAGTGAAACTTTGCCGGTTCTTGTGTGTTCATAGTCCCTAATGAATTAAGCATTCAGTTAAACAGGTAATCTAAAATGACATCTCAAAAAATAGTTCTATTGTTATATTATTTATTTGTGTTTTTTTTTAGTTGGTTCCTACGTACCTATCTCGCGGTACAATCTTTATATGTGCATTTATTATTTTAAAAAAAATACAATTAATCAATCATACATTTTCGTAATTTAAGTTTAAATCTGTGTATATTTTCTTCTGATTTTAATTCCTTTGGTAATTCGCCAAATATCTTAATTGCTCTGTACATCAACGACTTTTGACTCTGGCTCTTTTTTCTGATGGGTAGTCTATTTATTTCCTTTCCTCGTCCCTTGTGTGTCGTTGTGCTGCATGTCATGTTCTAAGGACATTTCATTATATTTCAAGAAGTATAATCTAGGAGTTTACCGCACTTCTCCATAACAACGCACGTCATATTAGAGATAAAATTCCATTCGATAAAAGCATTTGTTAGAGCAGTCCGCTAAGTTCAAATAATAAGCTTAAGTACGCTAACCCACTCCAAACTTATCCCCAATCTCTTCAGCGAGGGGTGATACTGATTATTGAACTGGCACTTGGTAAAAAAAATGTATTCGAAGCCTTCACTTAACCGTAAAAGATCCGAGAATGGTTACTGCGTGGTCTGAATATTAATGAGTGGTTCACTGAATTGGTACTTGTGTAAAAGCAGCAGTGCATTAAACTAATGTTAAATAGGGAAATATGGGTGGCCTCAATTTTGGAAAGAGCTGTGAGCATTGAGATAAGCCGACCATTATTGACCTTTGCTGTACCTAAATGTTCAACATATAGATCAAGAGTTTTGTCAGATAATGAGACTTGGTAACTGAAAATTATGTAAGCGAGATTGGACCAAATATTATTATTGGATTACTATTTTTTACATACGTAGCACTGACGAGATAAACCGATATAAATTTGTTATAGGCGTGTCTGTGAGCCCTTTTTCTTTATTCTGGAGAAATCAATGAAATATTTTCAAATACCGGAATTATTTCTTTATTTATTTTTAATTATTAATTAATTTAGACGCCAATTGTGCTTTATGTAACACATATAGATATGTATTACATATTAACATTTTATAAAGTAGTGGAGTGGAGTCTCGTGTTGTATTTATTGCGTACGTGATAATTAATCATCCTCACCTGGTCAGGGCTATATATATATATTGTACATATATTATAATCAATTTCTTCGAATATATGCTCTGGGTCAAAATGTCAAAAGGTTTTATTGAAGTGAAAACTTCTTTAGCACCGTTGTGATTTGAAACTCGATGTAACGAAAAAGCGACACTAAAAAGTGTAAAACGCATACATCTATAGCATTTCGCCGGCGAGAGAATGGGATAGTCGGATAAAGAATGAGGTAGATAATCGGTCTCCTCTAGGTGCGGTGCTTCGTGGCCTCCCCACTCTTGTCCACTTTAGTTTTCTGAAGGTTTCACTTGTACCGTGTGCGAACTGCACATTTTTTGTGTCATCCGTTTACTTTATCACACTATTTCTAGTTACTATTTGTTAATTGGTAGGTAGCTAATAGAGCTAGTGACTTCCATAGATTCTTCAGTCACGAAGGTAATCTAGTGTTTTCTATGTCGATGGCTAAATGTTTATTATTTTTTGTTGAGTTATGTGGACATTAGTGATGCAACGATTACGAATCTTCGTAACCGCAAAATATTTAACGTATCTTTCTTGCAGTGTATTTAATAACCCTTTCAGTTGGAATGTTAGCATTGTCTTTTCTCACAGTAGGCACCTGTCTACAACTTACGATCTTACACCATTCATGCGTACTTAGAACTTAATAAAACTTAACATTATTTCATTTAATTAAATTATTCACACTCGTATGTACTATTATGTGCCCAATGTGTTGAATGATCCCAATCTTTAAAGCAATAATTAGTTTTTGCATCTCTGCTCACGTATAAACATAATTTATCAAAATTCTTTTCAAAATAAACTGATTAAAAAATTTATCGTATTCGTAGCAAATAAAATCGGCAATTATGATAATGTAAAATAAAGTATGAATTGTTGCGCATGGCATGGATAATGGATATGTTATATTCAAATTTCAAAATTCTCCCGCTTGGAAGTACCTGCCTTTCAAATTATGGAACTGCCTTAGGCTCTTCAAATTCCTAGTAAAACAAAGAGGCTCGATAATGGTAGTAAAAACAAGTTCATGTGTTTCGTTCTAATGATCTTACGTATACCTCTGATAAATTGAGTGTTTATCTCCCGTGATTATTCTTATTGATGATTTATCAAGATATATTTTTAAATTATATTTTTCTTTTGATTTTCTTTATTCATATTCATAACGTATAATATTTCTATTATGTTATTTTCAACTTCCAAACTACGCACTTGCCCGTATTAAAGTAGTCTAAATTTTATATAAGATGTAAAGGTATACAGGTGTAAAAAATGTTAGAAATAATTTGTGTTTATCGATTGAATTTTGTAAGCTACCTATTATTTTTAGATCACTCCTTGTTCCTTTTTATTACGCTAGTTTCCCATCTAAGGGGCCATCCATAAATTACATCACATCTTATAGGTGGGGGTGTGGAGGTCATCAGCTCTGTGACGTCAAATTTGAACTACCGTTATGATTATTTTTAGATGTAAAATTGCAAAATATGTGACGTCGCACCAGGGGGGGTCTCACAAATGTGATTATGTGTGACAGGGACGGGGGGGGGGGGGTTAAAAATCATAAATTTTGTGTGACGTAATTTATGGATGGCCCCTAATACTCTTCCATCCATTTCCACATTTATTGTGATTAATTTTTGGTTTATTATGCCATGTACTACTTCTTTTACAACGTATCGGACAGCAGTACAGTGTTCACCATGCTGTCCGTCATCAGGCCAGATCTGTAGATTGTGGTGAAGTATGTGTTTATGTCTTGAGGTATCGTAACATTTACATTCGTTACATTAACCAAAATTTCGAAACGGTACCAAGATTCACATACCTAGGCTCCCTGATAACAAACGACAATAATACCACAGAGGAGATCCAGAAGCGCATAGTGAACGCAAATCGCTGTTATTTCCGCCTACAAAACCTATTAAAGTCCAGACTGCTGTCCAGAAACACGAAGATATTAGTGTACAAAACACTTATAAGACCAGTACTTACGCACGCAGCTGAGACTTGGGTACTAACTAAGAGGAATGAGCGAGCACTGGACGTTTTTGAAAGAAAAATTTTGAGGCGCATGTTCGGACCGGTTCTAGAAAATCGATTTTGGCGCAGACGTTATAACAATGAGCGCTACACTTTGTTTAAGGAGCTAAACGTCGCAAAATTTATAAAATTGGGAAGACTTCGGTGGCTGGGTCATGTGGAGAGAATGACCGAGCATCAAGCACCAAAGTCCCTGCTGAACTCAAGACCAATAGGGCGAAGGAGCCTGGGAAGACCAAGACTAAGATGGAGTGACAACGTCCTCAAAGACATATCTATCTTGGAGCTTCCAAACTGGAGAGAGCTGGCACAAAACCGAGATGAGTGGAGGAAGACTCTTGAGGAAGCCAAGACCCACCAGGGGTTGTAGAGCCAATAGTGATGATGATGATGATGTGTTTATGTATGTAGAATAAGTGTAGCTAAGCAATACCGTCTTGCATCATCTTAGAGCCGGTATCTCAGTATAATAATTAGTGAAATTAATATGGTTTTCGGCGTTTAGTTTTAGCGTAACCGTCAAGTACCGAATACCAAGAGCTATTAAAAGTAGCCCTTTTTCCACATTATACATTATTCTAACACTCCTTTTCTATTAATTTCAATCAAATAAGAAATGCACGCCTAAACATGTTGTTTATACCGCAATTCTGCTTTATGCTCTATAAAATCATCAAACGCAGACAAACCTTAAATTGCATTTCACATTGTCTTGTTTTCTGCAGATTGATTGGAAAATGTTTTTTCTTCTCGTTCAATACTTATTATAATTTCTTTCACGGTCTGACAGTGTTATTTAAATGTTAAAACGATGATTTATTCTTCATTATCAATGCATTGTTTTATTCGTATTATTCTTTTGAATTAAATTTCAGAACGATAGAATAAACTGTTTCTTCTAAGCAGACGTTAAGCCTCTGTGTACTGTGTACCAGTTGAATGTTAATTGACGATGGACTATAAATAGACAAAGCAATTAATTACCAGCTACAGGATGGTTCAAGGTAAATAAACCGTAAAGTCGGCTCTACAGTCTACATCGTCCGCATGACCTATCCGAATCATCATTAGGTCGAAAACATTTAGATTTAAATGTGATTTGATTCAATCGTATTTCCGAAGCTTTTAAATTTTTTAATCTACGAAATTAAATTTTTTGCTTTATAACCTTTTAAGGGCGTTGACATGTTCTAGTATGACGACATTAGTGCGCGGCCAAGGCTAGACTAGAGTACAGAAATGGGCTTAAATAAATGAAATATTTACAAATAGAATACAGATTAGGGAGCGCGACCGCCAATGATTACGAAGTCAATGTCATCGAGCCAAGAGGGTTTGAAAATGGCGATAGTTGTTGATACTCGTTGTTACTGTCGATTTGTGTGTTGTTTTAACTAACTAACCATCACGCCGTTTCCCCGCAGGGGTAGGCAGATAGGACGGACCGCCAAACAAGTCGATCTCGGCACACACTCCTTGCCTCGTTCACATTCATACATCGTCTCATACATGCTCTTCTATTATTCCGTCTCTTCACATGGCACGACTCAAGTAACTGATTCACTTGGTCGAGCCATGTCTTCCTTGGGCGTCCCCGACTCTTTCCACATTCCTTGTTTTACCACAAGCATATTAATAAAACAGTGAATTGTACTTAGCGACAGCACTGATTTTGTAATTATTGGCGGTCGTGCGTCGTGCGTCGTGGCCCCTGTCCTCTATTCTAATCGGCTTTGTGAGAGGCGTTATTTATAAATATTTTTATTTATTTAAAAGTGTGCAATGCATAACGCCTTTATTATTTCCAAGAGTTAATAAAACTGTTTGCGACACAGTAGAGATTTTTACATAATTATATTATTTACATTTTTAATTTTGTGCTACGGTAAGCGGTATTTCGCGATCAACTACGAGTAGGTTGAGACGATAGCCCGGAAAGAGTCAGTAGATGTTTTTGTTGAATTTCAGCAATTATGTTTAACTTCAGCACTCTTTCAAATGATATGATTATGCTTAAAAAATTGTTAGACAGAAAGATTTTCCCAGACTTGGTATTTTTATATAAAATATTAAATGATGTAGTTGATAATCCAGAATTGCTTGCTTGCTGATTAGAGTGATTAGCTTTCGGAATCCACTACGTAATATTAAAACTCGGGATTTATTTCAGTGTAGAAATTCTGGGACTAACTACCATATGTATTCCTGTTTGCCCAGAATACTAATAGGGGAAAATAAGTAAAACAATTCAGTGGACATCTTCAATTTGTCACTAAACAAAAGAGTGAGGCAAAGAGTGTGTGCCAAGACCGAGTTGTTTGGCGGTCCGTCCTCTCTGCCTACCCCTGCGGCGAAACGGCGTGTTAGTTAGTTAGTTAACAAATACAAAATGTTGTTCAGTTATGTTCAATAATTACTGTATAATTTTTACTATCCACATGCGAAAGCCCCTAAAAAGGGCGTTTATCGTACTAATATTATAAAGGCGAAAGTTTGTATGGATATATGTATATATATATGTATTTTTGTTGCTCTTTCACGCAAAAAATACTGAATGGACTTTAAAAATTCTTTCACTAATAGAAAGCATTATTTGCGAGTAATATAGGCTGTATATTGTATATTTATTGATAAGCTCTGACGGTATGAATAAGCTCTGGCGTTATGAAATTATTTATTATACGTTTGTTGTCCAGACAAAAAACAAATCGCTGTTTGTAACTATAAGTAATTAGTTGACGTGCGCTGTCATTTTGTTATTTGTTTAGGTTACTATGGAGATCCCTTTGATAGTTAAAATTCAAATACGTATTTAAAATACTAATCTATAGTAATATTATAAATGGGAAACTGCGTGTGTTTGATTGTTACGCTTTAATAGGTGGCACGCGAGCTGTTTGAAAAGTGAATGTAACGGGTATGGAGGGGGGATCGGGTGGGGTCCGGGGGGGGGGGGGGACAGGGAAGGTGGAGGAGGTGGAGTGTGTGGTAAAAGCTAGTTAAGTAATAAATAAATAAACATTGCAAATTATTTTTTATCAAGTTCAACTTTATCCTTGAATGATTTTTAATGGGAAAATAATTAACTTATGATAATTATGTTTTTTTTTCCTTCCACTATACTTAGACTAAAAACCCCCAATGTGTTATTTCTGTATTATAATTACAATCGCAGTCAAGTTTCCCGGAATTATTCTAGAAAAATCCCGGTATTTAAATTCTTCAAAACAATGTGAAAGCAAGCGTTATTTTACCGCGGAAGTATCAAGTGAACGTAAAACGTGCTTTTTATTAAATTAGTTTATGACGTGTCAGCAAAAATGCCGTTTTGCATAGACAAATAAAATGATGAAGTACGGCAAAAAATCGTAATGGGACCTCGCTTTACGCACATAATATTTTTTTGGCTCGTTTCACAAAAAAATAAGTTTTCAAACAGAAACCTACTTATTGGAAAATTCTTTGAGAATTCGTTTACATTTCATCATTTGTTTTTTTTTATTATTTTTTAAATATTTTTCTTTTATTTATACTGTATCCAAAAGACATAGGGTCAGCGTAAAAAAATAACACAAAAAATACCAACCGTTCAATTTTTTTTTATATGAATACTTCACACGAATCCCAACTGCTCCTATCTGCAGTCAGTGAGACTATGACATCTCAATTGGCGTATGCTGTGAGGATAGGAAGAAGATGGGGAAGGGGAGGTGGGGAAGTTCCTGGCTATTCAGATCTGGTCACCAAACACGGCTAAAGCCAACTTTTCAAACTCAAGCAAGGTTCCAATTCTGAATGGTGGTCTTACATCAGGGAGATACTTTGAGTAACACAAATATGCTTATTAATTAATCAGATAAGAATTATATTAAATGAAAAAAACACACTTTGTAAAGAAACCATTTTTTATTGGAATTAATATTTAACAGCCAATCAGGTTTCGCTTAGCTCAAGTTTCATCAGGGCTTATTATATCAACTGAAGTAAATTAGATACAGACACATATATAAAAGAAATTAATAAAATTAGTGAAAGAGATAGCAATAGAATAGGCGACACCCTATTGGTGCAAATAGAAAAGAGGGAGACAAAAATATTACAGTTTGGGTAAGTAACGGGGGGGAGGGAGAGGGAGGGAACTGTTTCAGAAGAGGTTAATGGAATAAATTAAAAATGGGACCATCAAATAAATTGATTTGGTTATTAATAATGTTGGATTTATTATTGACGGCTTTTTTTATTTCGAGGGCTTCTAGATTGTTTAACCTAATTCCAATTCCATTTTTATGTAATATTTTGGTCCCGGAGGTTTTATCGAATGAGTGGTTAGTTTCTAGTAGATGATTCGCGAATTCTGAAAAAGCATTACTATTTAAACATCTTAGATGTTCTTTAATTCTTATGTTTACGTTGATGTTATTATATGTATGGACAACACATTCGCAGAAGTTGAGAGAAGGTCAAGTTGGTTCTTCGGAAAGGAATATGGAAAGTTTCCCGAGTTTTCTAGTAGATGGTGATAGATGAAATCAATTGATTGTAGCCAAGGCGGAAGATTCTACATCATGGGTATCATATATTTATTATTTTGAAAAGAAATTTGATGTCATTTATGTCACTACGTTCATTTAATGTTTCTGATTTGAAATATAAAATAAAGACATTAACAGATTACTCTCACCTAGTATTCTATGTATGTGGTTCTATTCTCTATTATAGACTTTACATGCATACTTCATTTTAACGTGCGATTAGTTTTAGTTTTGTTTGTCAACAAGTCAGGTAACTGAGGGCTTAAATTCCATCCTTGAATGTAATTTCCAAGGCATTATAACACATGCATATCCACAACTTCTGTATCCCAGGCACTCCTTCAAATGATGTTTCCATTAGTCAAATTAGTTACAACATTTAGTTGCTCTAATACCTCGAGAACGGATGGATAAATCCTCTCTGCGATAAACATCGCGTGACATTGTTGTGATGACAGCTACTTGAAATATTTAATATTTCTCCTTTAACAGGAAACTACCAGTCTAATCACCATTATTTTATAAACAATAATATTTTTACCGCGGGTTTTTTCTTTCTTCTCGGTACGTGCCTAATGTTATGTTTCGCTTTGAAAAGAAGAAAGAAATTACGCGTTCTATTCTTGATGTGTTGCAACTTGGAAATTGTTTATCTTTAAACTGTGTTGAATCATCATGTGGAGGTAATCGCTGTTTTCAAAGAAATAACTTTAAAATAGCCAAACTGACGTTACACTGTATTTTTTTTAACGCCCAACACTACAAATGTGTTTTATTTAAAGAATGATTAATTACTTGTTTACGATTACCGCACTTTCGTCAAAACTCGGAATTGTACATTTTTTTAAATTTTACAATAACCCCATAAAGTAAGCCTGAGCCTTTCCCTAAGGCCTGTGTCATCTTTGGGGATGCTGTGTGAAGGTTGTAGAGGGGAGGAAAATGAAATTAGTTTTGGTTTTTGAAAAAAAAAGAAGGTTTAAAGATGGTTTGAAGATGAAGGTTTAAATTCGTGGCACATGGAATCTGACGTCATTTGTATCTACGATATAAAAGATCCACCTGTTATACAAGCAGTTATAGGTATATTATTTAATTATCGGACTGCAAGGATATTAGGGAACTAATTTAGCTAGACGTATCGGAAAGGACTGACTGCATAACAAACAATATATTTATTAATCATTAATCAGGGAACCACGACATTTGTGACATTGTTCGATAAGTGTTTTGATTACAATGGCGCCTTGTAATTAGCTCTGTCTATTTTATGCAATGATTGAATTTCAACAATTTATTGTCTCAATCACAACTTTGCAGTGTATTCGAAATGTTTATTATTGATGCATAATTTAATACAGGGCCCTTTAAATGAAATTACACAATTCAATGCCGCATTAAATGGTCATTATTGTATTAAAATTTTTATGTTTGTATTTTTAGGTCTTTCATAATATTAAATTAATTGCACACATTCAATTACCATTATATGTGCAACATTTGCGCCTGCGTTGGTATACGAATCTGCGACCTCTTGGTTCAAAGTCGACGTTCTTAACACTCTACTAAAGTACCCTTCATGTAAAGCAAACTGTTGGTTAACGCCATAATTGTATAATTTCATCTTTTAGACGTGTCAATAATAACGATATTTTATTTAATAACGTTTACCGAATTTAACGAAAAATAGGTGTATTACTTTTGGTGGCCCAAATTCCTTTTGTTTTTTTGCTAAATGAAGACTCTCCAGCATTTTTGGGGCGGTATCAATTGGTAATAGATTACAAGCAGTCAATTAAAATTTTATATGCCCATTTAATTTTGTAAGCCTCTTTTCTGACACAGAGTTATTTATGAAGGAACAGGTCCTTCTTCTTACGTCGCTATCCAAAACCTCTACCACTGTTCTCGCACCTCTAAAACGCCCATTTTCATAATTACATTTTAATATCGTTATATCTCTGCGTAAAGGATTAATTAAGTTCGTGTCTGTAATGAGAAAAATTAATCACACTCCGTTTTTAATAACTGCATCGTAATACGAAACAAATTCTGATATTAAAAAACCTTAGCATCAATGCTTACACGTACTAAGCGATATGCATAGTACATCAACCAATTCTTTTTAAAATCTATGTCAAAGAGAAGTTGTCAACTGTAAAGTGTGATGATTGGGTAAAATGGGTGAAGTTCTCACGCCATGTAACGTTAGCTTATTATGTATCATATTCCCAATTGAAATAAAAACAGCCAAAAGTCATCATTTTGACCTTGTCACGGTTAGTCAAGTCTGAGTGGAGACACGCGACCAGAACAAAAGACAGCCGCGGGTCAAAACCTCAATCGGTTTGTGACAAATTTTCGTTTCCGTGAGACGAAAAGAAGACGGGACTCGCTCCAATCAACTATGAGAAGTCTGACACTTTTTATGATTACGAGTTTATAATGAACGAGTGAAAATGTTGAAGGAATTAACCCAAATTTATAAAATGTCACGGGAGAAGTAAAAAAACTTTTTTTCTATGTTTATCATATTCAGATTTTCCGATGAGGATTACGATTGTGTTTTTTTTGTCCTTTTGAATGATTGATGGAGTTAGTTTAATGCACCTATATTACTTGTTTATATTGATAAAATCTTTGAACTGCTTTGTGGTGTCATTAATGTCATTATTTTGCTTTCATCTTTGTAACATCTTCGTTTATTTGGTCATTATATTATTGCTATCGTGTTGTTGCACGCACTGAGTTTCAGTTAGACAAATAAACATTGTTGTTGGTTGTTAAATAATTTATAAGCTTTATTCGTTTTATTGTATACAGTTTATCTTAATAATGTTATGTAAATGTTTATTAGAGATATTTACACGCCGATTGATAAAGAAGAGTGTCCCGGTGTTTTTTTAAAACAAATTTTCCGATTTATTCCGACACGATAAAATTTTGCATACTTGACCTTTAAAACAGTAGGAACGTTACTGTCTACATGATAATTCGACAAACCACCCCCACCCTTTTTCTAACCCATTAAACAGAATTTTTATACTTCATTTTTAAGAGGAAAATTACTTTCTACATCTGATTTCGAAAAACTCTGTGCAATATCATATATTATTTTGATGCCTTTATGTAAATATATATTTTTTGGATTACTGACAAATAAATAAACAGGTTCCTACTCTTCATGTAGAAAAAAACGTCTTTCACGTTGTAATAAATAATTGATGCCAAAAGATGCGATAGTTCGCACAGCATTAAAGTATCTCGACCCAAAGAAAAATTAAACTAGACTTAAAACATTGACCTAAAAAGCCGCACCAATAAAAGCAGTTGTTTCTTCCACCTTCAGGAAAGGATTTTGCTAAAAAAGGGTTTAATGGAAGTACTTACTATAATCCTTCGGCAGAAGTTAAAAAAAGAGAAGAGGCGACATTCTCCACGACTTTTGTATATTTGATGGTATTTTAAAGCAATGCTGTTCTGAGGTACAATATTTTTTTCATTATTTTAGTAGATTGTGTTCTAGTAATTCTTGTACTAATCTGTCCGGATCTGTTCAGCATTTTCTGAGCTTGGCAACGCGCTGCGCCAACTTTATTCCATGGCATACAGCGTGAATACTACCCCAAAGTAAGAACAAGTAATAATAATAATAATATAATAATATATTTTATTATTTTTTTAAATTTATAAACTAACGTTTAGACAAGATTTTTATGCATAGCACAAAGGTTAACAATTATTACAAGCAATAATTGTCAGCCTGAAAACTCATTTACATTGAAAAATCTTCCGAGAAAAGATACTTGCCGCCAACGGGACTTGAACCCGTGTCTATGTCTTTTAATAATATATTTATTGTTCTCTTGCCGATTTGGGTTTTCCCTCCCCCCCGCTCTCTAATCTAACTTTTGTATGACTCATCCTGATGAAGAGAACATTGTTATCGAAACATGTAGATTTTGTTTCAAACAAAACGGTGCAAACAAATTAATTTGACTTTAATTCGTTAATTATGTCGGCACAGAGTAAAAACCTACTTTTAGAGGAACTTATCTTCGAAAAATTAATAATTAATTTATTACAACAAAATGCTTTTATTTGATTTAAATTATGTTTTTCTAAAATTATCGCAATCGCAAAACCCATCTGTGAACTTTATTCTACTTTTACTTGTTCTCTCACAATATTATACAAATGCAACAATTAATGTAGGATGTGGTATATGTATGTATGTACGCTGATTTTGAAATGACAATATCCTTAGTTCTTACCGTTCCTAGGCGCTCTTGAGGTGATTTTCTTTCGAAAATGGCGCTATAGTAACAATCCAAACATTATTATTATTATTACCGTGATATCATTCATTAAGCTCCTACCTATCCCTAACCATCACCTAGCTGGAAAAATATTTGAAATTTGGAACAATGACAAGAAAAATAGTGAAAATTCGAGAGATTTGTGAAATGAAAACACATGAAGATTTAGAACTACCTTGGAAGCAAGTTGTTGGTGTTTTTTGTGTACAAATTCCTTTTTTTAATTAAAAGGAAGGAATTTTGTCATATATATCAATATAATCATAATATCTGTACTCATTTGTGTTGTTGTGGTTCTTCGCATAACAGCGGTAAGTGATTGGTTATCCTGTTCCTTGCATGCCTTGTTTTTTTTTCCTATACTTAGGTACTGTCACCCAATTCCAGCTAACACAATTTCATCTTGTTTCTTTTTTTAGTATTTACAGTCACAAGTGAATCTGAATCTGTAATTCATAAACAGTTTTGGATGTACCACACGTTTTTTAACTAAAGCTCATTTTGTAAGAGTTAAGTAACACTTGTGCCTACTGAATATCTCATGTCACTTCTTGGTGAGGCCACACAGATGAAATCACACCAGGCGGGATACATTCTTCACACGTGGTTCATAGCGTGTGTTTAAAATATACAATAATAAATATACATAAATATATATACAATTAAATAATAATATTTAGTTTTCCGGCGTCTGGGGAGCCTTTGATTTATCTAGACTCGGGTGTGATTTCAACCCAAATTTTAGATCTGCAAGTCTTCTATCAAAAGCTTCTGCTGGCCGTTGAAGTCGGAATTTTACACACTCATAAACACACGAAGATCGGCGCAGATTTGTAAAATATTGTTTAAATCTTCGTAAACTTTTGTACAGTCGCACTTCCGTTAATGTAATAGATACGCCTCGTAAAACGCTTCGTTCCTGTTGTCCTTGTTATCGGAGATAGAAAGAAATACAGGGTGCGGTAGGGAAACTTGATTTGAATTGGACGCCGACGAGCGAGGCGTGGTCAGAAAGGGGTGGGGAGGGTCTCATTGGAAAGAGGGGGTCCTGAAGTTTTGTTACACCACAAGCCAGTTGTCGTCATGCGTTGGACAAAGGAACAGCGTGCGTTTGCCGTCGAGGCCTACTTTTCACAACACTTCCGCGAGCGCCTTATCTCCTTGAGGGGTGACGTACCGTGGACGGCGCGCTTCCCCGATTTGGCACCCTGCAATTTTTTTTTATGGGGATATCTCAAATCCATCGTTTATAACGACAAACCCCGGACCCTGCAACACCTAAAGGACAACATCCGTCAAGCCATCACCAACTTTCCCGTCGATATGCTCGAAAGAGTGGAGCGAAACTTCAAATCTAGGGTAGATCAGTGTATCACTAATGAGGGCCGCCATTTGCCCGATGTCATTTTCAAAACTACTTAAAACAAAAATTCAGAATGTGTACTATACGATACAAAAAGAATTAAATCGATATATAAAGTACCTTTTCTTTTATTGACTTTTCAAATCAGCAAGTTTCCCTGCCGCACCCTGTATAAGCAGGAAAGCATATATAAAGTCGTAGATATTACAATTCTCTGGTATAAAGTACGCCAAAGAAAATCATAAAAGATTTTGGAAAAAAATAATCACATATTATTTGTAACTTGATTCTTAGAAAGCTCCCCTTTTCACGAGAATCATCCTGCCAAACAATGTCGCTAAAACTATCTCCCGAAATGCTGAATTGTTAACGATATCCTAAGAACTTCTTCAAAATCCGCATTTCTCGAAAACATCCTTTGGGTCGCAGGCCTCGTTCTCCGAAGCTAGCTCTGGAATCTATTTCTGTTACCGTGAAAAGGGAGGAATTTAACGCCATTGTAAATACATACAATTCTTGGTATATCAATGCAAACTAATTGTGAGCTACTATATGTATATACGTCACCATAATAATATCACTTTCAACTAACTAACTAACCATCACGCCGTTTCCCCGCAGGGGTAGGCAGAGAGGACGGACCGCCAAACAACTCGGTCTTGGCACACACTCTTTGCCTCACTCACATTCATACATCGTCTCATGCATTCTCTTCTATTATTCTGACTTTTGACATGACCCGACTCAAGTATCTGATTCACTTGATCGTGCCATGTCTTCCTCGGGCGTCCCCGACTTCTTCTACCATTCACATTCGCGTCGTATATTCTTCTTACACTACTTCCGTCGTTCATTCGCTCTACATGCCCAAACCATCTGAGGGTCCCTTTCTTAATCTTACTCATTATCACTTTCAATATGCACATATTTATGTAGGTACTATAATACTAGGGTACCATAATACTTTCAAGTTCATTGAATAATGCTAGAAGTACGTACCTACTCGTACGTCAAATTTCTGAAACGCTTTATCAGGGATGAAGATTGTTTACCGATTTCTGCACAAAAGCACAAAAAAGGTGAATCAAAATTTTGACTTGGGCATTTTTTTTAAATTTCTGCGCCGCCGCTACCCGAATTTCTACCGATTTCATACATATCTCCCTGAAACATTTGAAGTTTTTAAGCTCTTAAAAATATATATGTTATTTTTTAAGATAATATCTAGACTTTTTCCACGCCGAAACGCAAATTATATGATATTCCTTCGATAGAAAAAAATCGCAACGTATGCTCCGAAAATTATTATAAACACGTTCATTTCAGTTATTTTACAAGTTATTGTTGTGAAAAAATTCACAATGTTTCTTTAAATGATGCTTAAGACGCTTTCCACGAGATTTTTGCTCTATTTTAAATGAGTCTTGTTTTATTAAACATTTTGACAATTTTCGCTTCAATTTTTCATTTAAAATATTAGCGCGCTGTGTCCAACATTAGTAATTACTAACTAATTAATATCTCTCCATCTTCTTTTTGATCAAGTATGCGGAGCCTTCATCAATCGAGAGCAACTGACATAGCCATTCGGAACATTAAAATAAGGAGGTTTTAGAGTATTTTCTGGTACCTACCTGAATAAATTTACCAAAAATGACATGAGTACTTCTTTCGTACTTCTTGGGTAATTTTCTTTTTAAATTAATATTTTAGCTTGCTTTGCTTCTAAAACATTACTCTACTATTTTATTGATTTAAATATTGGTTAGCCGAAAAAATAATAAAGTTTTGGACAAAATAGTTTCTTTGGGGAGGTGTACTTTGCTTCTAAATTTAAATTAAAAATAAAAATAATATATTTTCCGCACGTTCCAGAGTGGAAGATACTCTCAGTATCTTCCTGGTGTAAGACCACCATTCAGAAGTGAAACTTTGCTTGAAATGGCTTTAGCCGTGTTTGGTGACTAGATCTGAATAACTAGGTACATCCCCACCTTCCTTTTCCACATTTCCTTCCCCTCTCCACTTCCTTCAGCCTCACGACATATCTCAATTGGGGATGTCATAGACTCACTTGCAGACATTAGCACCTGCCATAGGTCACCCCAAATAGTTCGCTATGTTTGGTGACTGCAGGGGTGCCTGGATTCGTGGGTGCAGGTTTGTCTAGGTCTGGGCGGCGGATGATCTGGACACGTTGAACCCAGATTCCTACCAATCCCTCTTACCTTTTTCCTTTCCAGAACTTCCTTTTCTTTAAAAATACCCTCCACACAGCATCCCCAAGTATGACATAGGCCCTGAGTGAAATTATCTTACTCCTCCTCCTGTGTGGAGCTAATGCAAAAGTTGAGACTCTTATTTATTTTATTTATTAAAGTTTTTATTCCAGCAGGGCTGGGAGGGTAGTGCAATCCCAGTCTGCCATATTACATAAACTATAGTATAATATATTTTACAGAGTAAATAAAAATCTAAGAGAAATAAAATATGATAGCGTTTTAGGTTAGGTACCTAATGAAAGCAAAAAAATGAAAATAAAATTCAAACATAAATAATAATAATAAAAATTAATCACAAAATTAAAAACAAAATAAAATTAAACAAAAATTAAACAGAAATTAAAATTTAAAAAAGAAATATGGTTTTTTTTATCGTCCATCAGGGAGATCGCCTCATCATTTGCATCCATCGCTCATTCAGTGGGGAGCTGAGCCACGAGCCACTGAGCCGGATGCAGCCACGACAATGATGTTGTTTGATTTCCGTGTCCTGCTCCAGAAGCTGGCTAGCCGGTGGCGAAGTAATGCTGGGAATGAGTGCACCCTCCCTTTGGTGAACATCGTGGAGGCGCTGCAGAACCTCGGTAGTTGCATAAGTTGCCTGTATGCATTGTTGTAGCACACCCTCAGTTTGTCCCATTGCGCTGCTGGGTATTGCGTCCACAGTTCAGATGTGTACAAGGCAGTGCAGTATGTCTTGAAGAGTAATTTTCTGACGTCGTCGCTACAGTGGTAGAACCGCATTGAGAGCATTCCCGCCCGTATGTTAATTGCTCTTCTTTGTCGTTCCATATCTTCTATATCCTTCATGTCTTCGGTTAGGATATGTCCCAGATACTTAACCTGTGAGGCCACAAGCAGTTCGTTTCCTTCTAAATATATTGGAGGAATATTTAATGGCTCCTTGTTGTGTTTGAAAGCGACGATGACTGACTTTTTATGCTGTATACACAATAAAAAATATCAGAGTGTATAATTCACACGCGGTAGAAGTGAAACTAAATGTCGCTTTCTTTTGCCAGTTTATTCTAAAGTGGTTTGAAGATTGGATATTGATTTACAAAAATAAATGTTTATTTTTTTTGGATTTCCTAGGATTCGAACCTCCGTTCACTGGATTTCTCTGGCCACTGATATTTGTGAGGCGTTATACCGCTGCGCCACCGGGAGTTCGCGCGGAGTTGTGAATTTACCGCATTATATTAGAACCGAGGACCCGTCGTAGTGACGCATTTGTTAATATTTTTGTATGTAAAAAAAAATAAGAAGACATGTGTGATGAGAAACTATAAATAAATAAATAAATAAAAATTCCGTTTCATCCAAATTTCAAATCACTAATGGGGCGAGAGATATGTTTCACTTGAAAAATGTTTAAATAGCAGAAATAACATGCCCCCTAAAAACCTACCATTAAATGTGACATCGAAGTTAAAGTTACATGTCTGGCTTCATTATTCAAAAAAAAAATTGGGTACCTACTTGGTACATGGCGAGCTTTGTTATTTGAAACCGTGAAGGCATTACAATAGAAAAATGAAGTAAGAACCTTGATATATTGGTTCATCAATAGCCGTGTTGAGTGTAAAGTGGAGGAACCCGTTTGCGATCAACCGGGTTGGCGCCAAAAGTAAAGCGGCGGGAACTGCCGCCCATGACATTATCTGCCGCCCTACTCCTGGCTCCTGGCTCCTGTCTGCGGCTGTCACATATCCAACACATTTATTATATTTGTTATACGCCATGCCCCCGCGCCGTCAGTGGCGGCACAACGACCCTGGAATTATATTTGATTTTTCCCCATAGATTAATTATCCTCAAAATTATAAATCTTTCTTAACTTTATTGGCACAAAGCATTATTTTTAGGGTGAATTGCCTATTTAAAAAAATATAATGATTAGTTGTATTTATTTTTTCATCAGCAAAGATTTTGATGGAAAGGGATATCCTTCGCCACGAAGGAAACATGTCTAGTCGTCTGATGTTTTTCAACGTTATCTCCGGGTATGTAAGGTTCATAAAACATAATAATAATTCACTCTGCATATATCTACCAATATATATGTATTATCTTGTTAAATTGTTTTAATGAAATTTAATGTAGGTATGGAGCAAAGACTATCTTTACATAGTATAAAATGAAGTCGCTCTCGGTGTCTGTGCGCTTAGATCTTTTAAACTACGCATCGGATTTTCATGCGGTTTCACCAATAGATAGAGTGACTCATGAGGAAGGTTTTAGGTATATAATTTGTAAATTGGTTGAAATATATAATATATCTGGCCAAGCGGCAGATGCAGGGGGCAACGCGAAGCAGGCTGACAAACGGGCGGTGTGGATTTGATTTAACAGATGGCGTTGGTTATAAAGGTTTCGTTAGCGACAGCAACGTGTGGCCGGGTCTGCTAGTATTATATAAGATTAAGAAAGGGGTTGGGCATGTAGAGCGAATGAATGAAAACATACAGTGTGAGGAAAATATATCACGCGAATGCGAATGGTAAAAGAGTCGAGGACGCCCGACAGAGCCCGATGAGGCAAGACAGGCAGTGAACCAGATACTTAAGTCGTGAGTCAAGAGTCAGAATAACAGAAGAGTGTGTATGAGACGATGTATGAATGCGAATGAGGTAAGGAGTGTGTGTGAAGACCGAGTAATTTCTCGGTCCGTCATTTCTGCTTACCCCTTCGGTGAAACGGCGTGATGGTTAGTTAGTTAATATGTTACATAAGTTTGCAATATTTGAAAAGTTGTTAGGAGCAACAATAAAACACATAACACAGGGTTAAATTTGACGATTAATGGTGAAAAAATTGGAAAAGTAAATGAAATCAAATACCTGGGTGTAATACTCGACTCAAAACTGACTTTCACAGCAAACTTTGAATATGTGCTAAAAAAGGTATCAAAAATGGTAAATTTTCTTAGAAGACTAAGACGTAAATTAAATAGAAACACTACGGAGCTTATTTATAAAACTATCGTTGCTCCACATTTGGACTACTGCTCTACGATGTTATATTTGGCCAATGAAGGAAATTTGAAAAAACTAGAAGTTATACAAAATAAAGCTATGAGATGTTTACTGGGGAAAGGCAAATACGCAAGGATTAATCAAATGAGAGAGGAGCTAAATTGGATTCCAATAAAAAAGAGACTACTATTTATGTGTTAATTTTTGTGCATAAAATTATGAAAAACCAAATGCCAAAATACTTTAAGGATGAAATTGTTTTTAATAGAGACATTCATAATTACGAAACAAGAAATATAAACAGAGTTCGATTGCCACAAATGAAGAAATCAAAATCACAGAACTGCCGATGACTAAAGATGTAATGATGAAATGCCTGAAAGTATGAAGAATGAAGAAAGAATGAATGTATTTAAAAAGAAATGTTATGATTACTGTAAAAATATTTAAATTTATCAAATGAAATGTTACATTGTGCTTATTAGTTTATATTCATGTAATATAAACTAACTCAATAAATAAAAATTAAAAAAAAAAAAAAAACAATCATCCCGCTAGGTTGGGTGAACGTACGTAGGTACAGGAGTTTATATTATAGCCATTTATCATAATTTGATTAAGGTGTTATAAATGGAAATATGGCACGTCATAATAATTTCACTTTACCATTTTAAATTACAACTACTTTCATGAAGGTGTATCTTTCATAATTCATAAATGTAATGGATGTTTACGACATTTAAGGCATTTAGGAATATAATAAATAATAGTTAAGCATTATTTTGTTTTTCAGATTTTTTTAACAAGAAATTCAATGAATTTGAATAAATATTTTAATGAGTGGAGGGCGCCACTGTCTTTTGACGGAATTGAGATCGGGTGCGGGCGACAATACAATTTTATTTTGAACCCGACCCGTCAGATTATCTTTGAATAATATTACTATCATCATCGCTGGGGTTCGTTGTCAACAGCATATTTAATCATTTTATCGACGGAATAACAACTTCAATATTGCATCTGTCAATACTAAATCAATTTATGTAAGGAATGGCGTCAAATTGAACATTTATTCTACACAAAAAAATAACATCCTCTACAGAGTTTATCTAATAAATATAATTCTCTTGTAAGTTTTTAAGTTTCTAAAAAAGTATATTTTTGAAGATAGTAGGTACATTTGGCACGCCGCTACGATAATTATATGAAATTCCCTCAATAGAAAAAAATCGCAAAGTATGCTCCGAAAATTATTACAAACACGTTTTTTCTGTTATTTTACAAGTTATACGTATGAAAGAATTCAGCGTTTCTTTAAATGCTATTTAAGACATTTACCACGAGATTTTAGTTCTATTTTAAAAATGTCGTGTTTTATTAAACATTTTCACAATTTTCGCTTAAATATTAGGTATCTTTTTTTAAATATTAGCGTTCTCCCTCTAACATTCGTATTTACGTATCTCCTCTTCTTACTATGTAAAACTGATGAATCTGCATCGGATGAATTAATAATAATTATTATTATTGGATAATTTACAGAGCGCCGTTTTTGTGAAAAATCACCCAATTGGCGCTGTACAATTGACTTTTGTTTTATGGATTTCCGGACACCTGTAATCTAAAATGTTTGTAATTGTTATAAGATACGATTCGTTTAGGGGGAAGTGACATTTGTTTGGCGAGAATGTTTTTAATAAATTTGTTGCAAAATTCAGTATTATCTCCGTGTTAACAATAATTATAATAGTTGATCCCAATTTAAGGTAAGCTTGTTTCTGGTGATTTATTCGCCTAAATGTGCACTAACTCATTTTGTTTGCACGCTTTTACATTTCTTTGAAAATTGTGTAGGTACGTTAACGCCAGTGTTTTCTTTAAGAAAACGTTCTAAAAGCAATAAATATCCTCTAACCTTGTACAATGTGAATTATTGTGTATGGAAAAAATAATAAATAATTCGCGGTTTTTTTACGTTATCCTTGAGGAAATATGTTTTTTTTATATCCGATTCACGAATTTGTGCCTCTATTATTATCAGATTCATCTTTTAGAAATTTTTGGGTCATCGTGATTTAGTATATGTTATTGTGGCAAAAATGAAACATAAATAATTTGATGTAGCGAAGCGAACCGCGATAAATGCAATTTTTTACAAAAGTAAATGATATGTTATTAAACTACTTATTTGGTTGATAAATTAACACCAATTAACTTGAGATCAGTCTGGACTTCCAAGTATTAGTAATTGGAATCTGTGTCCTATTTTTAGCAGAAAATTCAAAGAATTGCGGGCTGGTCACAGCTGTTCAATTTATTTTAGACACCAAGATCAAGGATCAGGACTTGAAGTTTGTCAGTCTGAACACACGTTTCAAGGGATATGACCAACAATTAGTGTAATAAAGAAGCCCCCTGCAATCCATCAAGTTTCCCATAAAATGTTTTATGACCCAGTTGTTAATAGATTTTTTGTTGTTTTGTTTCAGCAATCCTTATGCACTTCTTCTTCTTGGCAGCGTTCTTCTGGCTGAACACCATGTGCTTCAACATCTGGTGGACATTCCGGTAAGTTTTAGTTATAGCACGAGTTGTTCTCTTTTTGCCTATTTTAATTTCAATCCTGCGTTTTTTACGACCTTCTATTTGCCCGTGGTTTATTGCAGCGAAGGCGTGCTCAAGAGGCGTATTTTTTGCTAACCTCGAGCCTATTTTTCTCTCTTCTATTTGCCACCATCGAGTTCAAGGGAAACCATCATCTTGAAACCGAATCCAATTGCAGCTTGCAGCCAATTAATCTTTATTACCTCATCTGTGGGAATCGGGACATCTGGTTTTGTCGTCGTCCTTCTGGTGAAGTATAACGCCGGAAAAAAATCTTTACCCATCGACAATGACGGCCGTTATTTTTACGACACGGTTTTTCTTTAAAATTTTAAGATCTGTAAATAGTAAATAATGACTGCCGGCAACATTATGCTGTTTATTGTTTTATTGGCAGTGTTTGCATCAACACCTCTTCGCCAACCTTAGCGAGGGGAGTGGGTGTGACCTATTGTGGTTTAGCATGATTTATGAGGACATAGGAATTTCTACTTTTACTTTTGTTTGAATCTTGGGATTTCAGAGGAAATCTATTTTGAATTCTGTAGTACTTCCAATTTCGTTATTTTCTCTCTCTCTGTGTGGCCTTTCAATACAACATCACTTGAAATTGGATATTATTTCGACAAATAATACGATCTTACCCATTTTTTAAACTTTGAATGCATATTATATTGCTGTATTACAAAATGCGAACCAGTGCTAGCTTTAGTACAATAACGCTAGCTTTAGTACACGGTTTCGCCAGAGATAACACATTTTCACCACATTCAAATGTTTTTTGCTGCTTTAACCAACAGTTTTTTCTGCTTTATGGTTAAGATGATTCAAACTCGAGCAAAATGTTTACATTGTTCCAGTTGATCTCTCAACTCCCGACCCATTACTTGTCCGACGTTTTTAGTTTCTGGAATTCCGCTTATTTTGACATATCGCGGCTACTTTCAGCTTAGCTTAGCCAACTCACAGCGTTTCGTGTCCATTTTATTTCTCGTTTTCCTTCAGCCGTCATTTTTAATGGATCACTCCGCGTCTGTGTAAATATCGCCGTCACTGGATTAGTCAGAAATCGGAGAATAGTACGAGTATATTCGCGCCCTCTGATCAAAGGAGTGGTCAAAACTTGGCTTTGTTTTTTTAACAGAATTTAAACACAAACAAAATGTAGCACGTTTTTTCTAAGTAAGCAAACTTTTAACATTGGGCACAAACTTTTAACATTGGGCACTGCAATAACTAGTTCGGCAATATTTTGCAAATAAATATTTTTGTACAATTATGTAAGATTTTTAAATGTTAATTTCTTCATGAAAATGGGACGCGGGAGAGGAAGGGGGGGGCTGTGGGGGAGCTGGAAGAATGGGAAAGGACACGCAGGGAGAAACAATTTCTTAATTAAATGTCATAACATCGTATGCCGGGTACCAGCTAGTATGTAATATTGTTCAACATAAACGGAAAGTTGGTATTACAATAAACCAATTTACGATTACACGGGACAGACTAGTTGCGGTTAGAATCAAAATAATATAATGATATGTGTCTGCCTGCCATATCGTTGAATTTTAACTCGCAGTCAATTTATTTTAGAGGCTTAAGAAGGAGGTAGCGCAATACGGCATAAAACCCCAAAAATAAATAGCGATAAAGAAATAATTATGAAGTGTTTTATTTGTTGCATAATTATCTCAGAACTTACCAAAACTTTGGGACATATTTTAAATAGGGTTTTAAAGAGAGATCAAAACGACGCGACATAAGAATTTTGAAGCAGAAAGGTCAAAAAACCGTGTTGTTCCAAGGACACGAACTAGGAACCTATCTCATATAATATATGAGATAGGCTATATTATAGTCCTGCAATTAATTGAATTTCTGGCATTCACCCTTCTACCAATGTCTTTAAAAGCCCTTCCGTCTCTCGCAAATGAACTTCCTCAGCACACCTACAAGTTATACAAGTAGTAAACGTGTTGCACACAATCTCTATGATTGAAAAAAAAGTTTTGATGGCTTGCACTTCATTGATCAGTATTAAATTGTACCCTAGATACGTGGATAGCTAACTCATTTTAGAAAATAACGAATACATTACACGTGCATAGATACTCATATAAATAATAATATACTTCAACTTCTCCAGTGATAGGTACTTGCACCGTATGTCGTAAAAAGCTCTATTTTGACAGAGCATCAGAATGCAATAATACTTTCACCGCTGTCGGGAAGACTGGACCACTTGATACAAGGCAGGTCTATTCACCATTCACCAGGCCGAAATCTACTCCATTTTACGACTCATAATCTATAATGGTTTCGAAAATTTCACAAACTCTGCGCTGTGTTGATGGTTATAACTTATAACTTTTAGTATCTAGTATCTACTCTGGCTTAATAGATTCTAAAATTGGATCCAAAACTGGAAAATTGACGGTTGTTTCCATTTTATGCGAACAATGACTTTCCAAGGTTTCGTTTACCCAGTTAAAGCCGACTGGTTTCAGAGCAGGGTTCATTTATTTGTGTGTATACCACACAAGGGTCCCAATTGCTCCCAGACATCTGGAGCCAGTGAGACTATTGGGGCGCAATGTAAGGCTGAAGGTAGTGGGGAGAGGAAGTAGTTAAGGAAGAACTTGGCTATTCAGTTCTGGTCAGCAAATACGGCTAAAGCCGTTTCAAACAACGTTTCACTTCTGAATAGTAGTCTTCGATTAGGGCGATACTAGGAATGTATTCCTTTCTCGAAATATACTATATAATTATATTAGTAGCTGAAGTCCCCGGCGATGCTCGGGCTTTAAACACAGTTTTCGAAATCAAATGTACACAGTGACCTTCCTCTTGTTTTGAAGGTCACATGTGCAAAATTTCATCAACCTCTGTATATTTGCGTACAAATCAAATCCACACCGCACGCTTGCCAGCCCGCTCGTCCACCACATACAGACATTCTTCTTCACATTTCAACCAATTTGCACTAAACCTTGACAAATTATATGCCTAAACATTCCACATGAATCACTCTATCTATTGGTGAAAACCGTACGAAAATCCCTTCAGTAGTTTTTGAGTTTATCAGGCAGATGCGGCGGAGGACTTTAATTTATAATATGTAGAGATTTTAAATGTATTAATTGTGAAACATACAATTTAATTCAACAATCATTATATGTGCACGCCGGGATTTGAACCTGCCGCGATCTTCGATTGCTAGTCGAGAGCGTTTCCCCTCAACCACAATTATTTAAAAGATATCAATCAATTTTATAAACTCTCTTCTAATAATTACTTCTCAGTATTTACACAGTTCTTTCAAAATATGTCTTTGACAAAAAATATCAAAACAAAACAAAACATTTGCCAGAACAAATCAAAGCGGTTTGGGTTCAAATGTTTCTCCAAATTCTTCACAGTTCATTACCCACACAAAACACGTTCTCTTCAACCGTGGTGCGTGGTACGAATTCAACCGATTTTTTAACCTTCCCAAAATCAATTCGTCGCGAGTTTGTTGCAGGACACCACTTGGCGCTGGGGAACCGCGTCTACCAATTTAATTGTACGATGATCGAATGAGATCAAAAATCAGTAAAAAGTTTTTGGCGTGTGAGGAGACCAAAAAAGGTGTAGCTTTAATGAGAAAGTGGCTGTATCGTAAACGCCCGTCAATCACGAATTGTCGATTTCTCGATATATCAGCCTGGTGTGTGAACCGACGGCTACTGAAAATTGATAGTTTTGATGCTGTATTTTTGGTTCTCAACGTCCACAAGATCAAACATATTTACATTTTACACATTCCAAAAAGTGAGTGTCAGCCCAGTGGAAGAAACCAGGAATTCTACCGCAAGCATTAGCGATTAAAGATTCGTGGCAACCGGTTATTTAACTAATACATAATTCAAACTTTAACTACGTATTGCAAAAAAAGTTTTTTGTTTTAATCCTTTAGGCTTTTAAATTTTGCTTGCCTAGAAATGCCAAACCTTAAAATGTTTGGTCAATCCCTGAATTATCTCAGGGAATTACGTTACTTAGCTTTCTTAAAAATATTAAGAAGCGGAGAACAGATTTTTCTTTGATTTTCAATCATTAAATAAATAAAAAAATAGGTTAAATAAAATCATACAAATAAATCGTCTCAGTGTGGCAGAACCATTGTTTGATAGTGGCCTTGAATGCCGAAACAGCTGTCACAATAATAAAAACTAAAATATTTGAAGAACTTGACAATCGTTCTTCTCCTCCGTGGTCGAGGTATGAAGCTCTCGGCTGGAGATCCGGAGATCGCTTGTTTAAATCCCGCTGTGCGCAAGTAAATTTTATTTGATTTGTGTTATTTCACAATTTAATCTTTATAATAATATGATGAATACTTGCTGCACGTTCCAGGATGGAAGATACTCTCAGTATCGCCCTGGTATAAGAACAACCAGAACCAACATTCAGAATTGAAACGTTGCTGGAAATGGTTTTAGTCGTGTTTGTTGACTAGATCTCTTACTGACCAGGTACTTTTTTTTTTTACATGAGCTCCACACAGGAGGCCCTGAGAAAGATAATTTCCCTCAGGGCCTATGTCATCTTTGAGGATGCTGTGTAGAGGGTTATTTTTAAGGAAAGAAGGAGGTGAGAGTTCTGGGAAGGAAAAGGGTTTAAGGGGTGGGTAGGAATCTAGCGTTCATTGTGCCCTGGTCATCCGCCTCCAAGACCTAGACAAACCTCTCCCCATGAACCCGGCCCCCCTGCTAAATCACCAAACGTAGCTAACTACTTGGGGTGACCTATGGTAGAGGTGTTGGTTATCCAATAAAGGTTTCCGGGGCGGCGGTACCCATTCCCGCCTCCCAAATTGAAAACTTCCCACCTTTCTCTGCCCCATCTCCTTACCATCTCCATTACCTTTAGCCTCGTAAAATACCCCAATTGGGGATGCCAGTCTCACTGGCTCCAGGCGGTTAGGGAACGTACCCATACCTCGTGACCAACTTTTTGCAATTTTTAACCCCCCCCCCCCCCCTGGTGACCAAAAACCTAAGCAACCCGCCGCTCATTTGTATGGAGCGTGACATTTTGAAGACCCCCCCCCCCTAAACGTGTCACGTAGTATGGGTACGTTCCCTTAGGACTCTTGTTCGTATATGAAAAAATAGTATTATTAAATTTGGTTTACTTTATATTTAAAAAAAAAATGAAATGGAGTTCTGCGAATAATAATTTTTTTTAAAACACAAGTAATTATCTCATGCGTACTCGCATATTTAATTTTATCATTTTAAAATTAAATGTTGACGGTAACAGTGCGGCGTGAATCTTTTGATCTGAAGGGAATTCAACTAAGATTTGTCGGGCTAATGTACACAATCTTCCAAATCCCAACACGTATTTCTGCTGGAACCCTCAAGTACTACCCCAACACTTTCCTCTTTACATGTTATGTTAACAGGTTTGATATAATCTTATTACTGAGAGTGCAAAGCATCTTGTGTCAACAACGCGAGTAAATTCGACTCTCGAACTTGCCTCTGACGTGAACCCATTTCATTCTCGAGTATTCTTCATATTAACTTCTCCATACGATACTTGAAACTCTTTCGTACTTCTCCCTCCTAACAACATATTGTGCCTTTTTTCAAGTTTTGAACCTTCCTCGCGCGTTCCACACAACACTTACCCACTTGAAGAATGTGTGCACATTTTATTTCACGTGGCTTTTGATCTCTGCGACAAGTGAATTTTCCTAGAAATTTGTATGAGAAGATCTCTCGAAGTCGTATTATTCGACAAAAAGATAATAAAGCAATGCGATTCTTTATGGCGTAACTTCGAAATTGATAGATTTAAAAAAAAAACAACCTTCTTTTTTTTTACGTCGTGGGGATAATAAAATGTTTTGATACAAACTTATTGAAATTTGTTGTCCACGAATTAAAGACCGTTCTAATTTTTAAAATCTGTTCTACATTCTGCATATCCCCACTATTTTTCGACATAGTCTTTGTTACGATCGATGCACTTGGTGAGCCGTGGCACTAGGTCCTTAATTCCCTTATCGTAGAACTTCGCCGCCAAAAATGCTATCACCTCTTCCTTCGTGTCCTGGTCGGTCCCCAAAGGTTTTCCGGCCAAATGCTACTTCAGGTGAAGAAAAAGATTTTTGATTCCGGGATTAGGTGGTGAACCCAAGTTTCAACCCAAAAAAGCGTCGCCTTGGTAGGAAAAATGGTTCTAAGAGACCCGAGCAGTTTTCATACGATTTAGCTCTTCAGCATTTTGGGAACCCAACGAGCACGCAATTTACATTCGCCAATTTTCCCTCAAAATTGCTTGTGTGGTAGACTTATTGACGTCTGAGATCAAAATTGTGAGCTTACGAACTTGAACATGGCGGATTCCCTCTTAGTTGAGAAAGTGAATAATTGAGCGCACGTCGTAGGCGGCGGGATTCGGCAGCGGAGCGTCCACCTCAAACGGACGCAAAGATCGCTCCGAAGCAGCTACCAAGCCAGATCACCTCTCGGTTTTTAGAGGAAAATATGAGCTACGCGCTAGTGCCGCCATATTTTGAGAAATAAAGTCCGCATCGCCGAAAATGAGGAAAGGACTTTAATTCTCGGACAACCCTAATAAAACATTTTCCTGCTAAATTGAAGTATGCTTATCCCTGTTTTTAGGGGATGAAATATTGAGAGGTTGGAAAATCCCCGGGGGTAAAAGAGGGAAATAGATTTACCTCCATTACATTAGTCAAAGAGATGGACACGTGATCATTTTATCTTTTAAAATGGCACTGTTAGTGAAGCCAATAACAATAACTGTCGTTCACTGGAGGGGCGGTTCCGAGTTTTCCGTAAATTTATAACGTGAGTGGTTTTTGACAGTGACGATGACGTAGATATTTAAAGTATATTTTACCATTACGAATTCCTGACATAAACCTACCTGGGGTAAAGTAGCTACTCCACACAAGTACCATACATCAAATTTAATTATGTTTTTTACCATCACGTAGGTAATATTCTGAAGGGTTGAATGGAAATTAGCTACGAAACGCGGTAAAACGAGCATAGCGAATTTCTGTTTTAAATCGAGCCCTTATTTCGCCTGTCTTTAAATTTGTTTGTTCCGTGTCCGATCGATCCTGACAAGATGGTAGCCGTATTGGATTAGTATCTTTTTAGTCCGCCAGAGATCGCATGGGCGTTAAGAACTGTCAAATCGGAATAATCAACATTACGCTGTTAGCTGTTTTCTATGAAACGAATGGTTTCTATTAATGTTTATTGTAATGTGTGACATTTAAAATTCATCTACAATTTTTAAATATGCATGTATATAGCAACATAAGAACCATTTCGTGGAATCCAAAATCGAACTTACTATTGATGGTCATTTATTTTTAGATACTAAACTCAAAAATTTAGTCATCTTCATTAAGATAATAATGCTGCTAATGTATAAAACAATATTATGCGACGGAATATGTAGTATTTTTTTTACAAGAGCTCCCTGTGTGGAGCTCTTGTAAAAAAATATATTCAAATAAAATTATAAAAATATTTAGAAGATTTTTCTATAATAGATACTAATCAAAACGGGTTAAAAAAAGTACAGAATTGCTGCTCCAAAAATTTGACAACATACATTTTTTTTTACGTGTGCTCCACACAGGAGGCCCCGAGGAAAATAATTTCCCTCAGGGTCTATGTCAGCTTTGAGGATGCTATGTGAAGGGTTTTTTGTCAGGAAAGGAAGGAGAGGAGAGTTCTGGGAAGGAAAAGGGTTTAAGGGGTGGGTAGGAATCTGGGGTTCAGTATGTCCTGGTCATCCGCCTCCAAGACCTAGACAAACCTCACCCCATGAACCCGGGCACCCCTGCTAAATCACCAAACGTAGCGAACCACTTGGGGTGACCTATGGCAGAGGTATTGGTTATCCAATAAAGGTTCCCGGGGCGGCGGTACGCATTCCCGCCTCCCAAATTATAAATTATAGTATGAGTGCAAAACAACAAAGAGAGAGAGAAAAAAAGGACAGATACCTTTACGAAAGATACGGCGTTCCTGGCTATTTAGTTCTAATCAAAATCGTACAAGCAACGCTTGAATCATTGTGAATCGCAGACAGTATCCTTCACTCTTGGACAGCGATATCGACAGAGTCAAAGGTAATATTATTACTGGTTGATAGTAAATTAGCCAGTCGGTATGCGACTTTCGATAATCTGGCAGACTTCAGTACGAGTACCTGATTGTAAACCGGTATTTATCAGAACGGCCTTGCGGCGTTTTTTCACTCTCGTTAATATAAGACCAACGGCAGATCTCACGCTCCGAGAGCAACCAACACCACGAGTCCACCAATACCACATTACCACAGATACCATCAACACCCCAACACCATCAAGCACGAGCAGGCCACTGCCCATGTATTGAATTACAAATTACTAGACGAAACGTTTGTATAAATTATTGATTCCAAGTTACAAGGTGAAAATGTGGTCCCAGGGTGAATTATTACGAATTTATGATCTTTATGAATATAATTTACGGGAAGTGGTGTTTTTTGTAAAAGATTAACTATGACAAGAAAAAAATCACCAACAAAATTTATTTTTTCCAAATTTATTATTTTAGGGTGGCGCTTACCGGAAATTTTGATAAAACCGGAAAATTTCCGGATTTCTAGGAGAATGTCGGATGAAGCCCATTTTAATTTCATATTTTTTGTTTGTTTGCTTTGTTCATTCGTAATCACTCCCGTATTATTTTTATTACTGAACCCCTAAAGTTCAAGAATAGTTGTAGTTTTTTTGATTTCTAACTACGACCAAGTAGCTACGTAAATTTTGTAGTTACCTAATAACCAATTATTTTATATGCCAATTATCTTAATATACTTATATGTATTAATATAATTGAATTTCGATTTAAGTTTAAGGTTATATTTTACTGCTAAACGTATAGTGACAATATTAATTTATTCTTAGGTGTCGAAAGATGTAAGTAACTACTTTTTGTTATTTTTTAAGCATCATTGACTACAAGAAGTCAATTTTAGCTTGTTGCACCCGCGATACAAAAAGATATAAAAGTTTGTGTTTTTCACAGAAATAAAGTACCTATCTACTAACGTTTTGAAACTTTGTAAAAAAAAGAAGAAATCAAAGGCAAACTTAAATCAATCGTTTTTAAGAGTACCTATGTGTAATGTTAGCTGAATTGAAATAAACGTTGACTCAAATTGGTTGCACCCGCGATGTGATGTTAGAATCGCGGGCGCAACTCTTTGACAACTACCTACCCTTATTGTATAATTTATCACATATTTTATTTTCGTTTTTAGATTTTCACGGCCAAAAGTATTTTCGTTATTTGTTTTTGTGGTGTTATGCCTAAGGAAGCGCAACACGGCGTAACACCGAGCATACGGGTCCGAGTGATTAAGTGGCATTGCAACGCATGCCGGGAACTCGCTAGTTGTTTATGAAATATCAAAAGTAATAATATGTAAAAGGTAAAAACCGCTCTAGAAAACCGGGGAATTTAAAGATCGGATTTTAAGACCACCCTATCATTCTCCTGCGCACAAAGTTTTTAAAATAGACATAAGAAAATCCTTGAACTGAACGTATTTATTGGGCGCGAGGAAAATAACAGAACGTTTGATCAGTAATAATTACATTTAAAATAAAGTTTGGGTGACAAGGAAGACTTGTAAGCGACATTTAAATGTATCTTTGGGCGCCATGTCCAATAAAAGCGCTTATAAATATAAAACTTACGCACGAAACGGATCCATCGTCAGCGAAAGAAAGGAAGAAATATATCAAATTATTTAATTACTTCGATAAACATCGGCCCTGTCCTGCGCTGTCCCGCACTGTCCCCGGTCCCGGGAATTCGGAAGAAGGATTGAAAACACATGATCCAGCCAATGTTTTCAAAATATCCCCCTTCAACGTTATTTTGATTAAGATTTAGTCAATTATTATTTACGAATCACTAATCTTTTTTAAGTACAACATCCCTTGGTAAATGGTAAATAGATACAATTCTATGGTGACCCGACAGTTGATCCTCTGACAGTATGTTTGTTTGATAGGCAGTTACAAAATCTTAATGACCAGATGAAATGCTAAAATGCCTTACTTAGAAACAAAATAACTGTACAAAATCTATCACCATCATCTTCCCCTTGTCCTATTCGGGTCGGGGACCCATTGCATCGACGAGGCCCCTCCATTCGTCCCCTTGCGCTGATTGTTCGGCCTCCGTCCATGGCAGTCCCATCCTCTCGCATAGTTTCTGAAAAACCAACAGAATTATATTAATAAAAAGTATTTAAGATGTACCTAAGTAGATTTGTTTACACAGAAGTATTTTCTAAACTATTTTCGATTTTTTTTTGTTTTTCTACTTGCCTTAGTATTTGTTTGAAAAGTTTTTTTTTTTTTTTTTTACTAAAATATTGTTTTTGTTTTAATATCAGCTCAAGTTGATTAACCCGACTTCAAAACTTTCGCTTTTATAAATGGTAATTATTACTGATTCAATAATCCCCCTTTCAGATACCTCAAAGCAAGAATTCACCGTCTTTCTGATCATTGAAGCCCTTTGTTAATTGTCAGATTTAATACCTTTGCAGCGTTAATCAACTATTACAAACATCGTTAATCCTTTTCCTTTAGAAGCGCCATCCGATATCCCTTTATGATCACTTAATTGGCAGTTAGATGTAGCGAAAACGTGCTCCTGAATTAATGGGATAAATTCCAATTTGGATTTATCGGTTTAAACTTCGTTTCAAGGATTACTAAAACGCTCTTCGAACTTGTGAATATGGAAAAGTAAATATATACACGGATTTCGAAAATTTTGTGAATAAACATGACGTCTTTTGACTAACTAATCAATCTGCGTTATTTATCCGACGGAGTGAATATTTTGATCCCAATTTGACGTAGTAACATCGCAGTAACTAAAAGGATGAATATTTTATTTTTGTGCTCATCGTTATTTTTATCCTAAACAAATATTTTTCTATCGCGTCATAAACAATTACTTCTGGAAGCGCTAGAAATATCCGATCTAAAAAATATTATAAGGTTCTTAGCGTATTTTCAATATTAGGCCGTACCTACTTCAAATCTTTTTAATCCGTACCGACCGGCATCGATCAGAGCCGTTCGAGTTTACAAATTACCCATTCTAAAATTGACAATAAGCTGATCACTTCAATTTATTTCTGTTCTCCGACAGTTAATAATAAACCGTTAAAAATGTCGATAAAATCCCCTCTGGTTACTAATCTCTTCTATGAATGAGTAATAATAATTATCGTTTATCAAAAAATGTCATATTAACATAAGAATTTAGAGAAAAAGATAAATTATTCCTAGAGTGGTTTGAATATCTCACCGTTTTTTTTTTTTTTTTTTTTTTTATCTAAATAGGTTTCTATGCATTCTGTAGACGAGTCGAGGAACGTGGGTGAACTCGTATTGAATATTGATATCTCTTTATAATGGAACCCGTCCCATATGAGGAAACACTCCTTAGCTGATTAAAGATAAAAAAAAATGTACCTAATCTTTATATTGATGTACACATTGTAAATTATTAAATGGACTAAAATGAATTTTGAATAAGCATTTACAATTACAAGGGTCATTAACTCGGGAAAAAGATCAAATCAGAAAATCAGTTGAAATTTAAAGTTTTTATAGTTCAATAACATTTGAAATTTAAATTAGCCATTCGGGAAATTTATTGACAATATACCAAGAGTCTGTGATTCTCCGTTGAACTCTTTCATGTGTTTTCTTTATTTACATTATTATAAGATCTGATAAAAAGATTGTGGAAACCAGCAGATTGCTTTGTTTTGTATTAAATTTATTTTGTAGCTTGCAGCGTTTAGTTTATTGCAATGGTTATCGGTACTTTGTACCATACTTTAACTCTTCATTATAGTAATGAATCTAAGTTATAAAGAGGTCGCAGTTGTTTATTGGTGCTCCGGTATTATTAACAACGATATCTTTTGTCATAAATTGTTGTTAAAAAATATTCATCTTTGAATCTGATTTAGCCTAGTGATTGACCAGGTCTTTCAGATGAGACCAAAAGTATTCCTTTTACTTGCGGCCAAATAAAAGACACGAATTCTCTGAGGAAGGTGGACGTTCTACCTAGTAAGCGCTCTTGAGGCGATTTTTCGCAAAAACAGCGCTATATAAGTTGTCCAAATTTATTATTATTATAAGCAGCATATCGACGACTCCGAGTCTTATTTCCTTACAGCTAAGATAAGAGAGTCGTGACTGCGATATTGGTTCAAGAATTCGATCGTGCCTTACCTCGATTTCGTGAATGCAAGAACTTTTTTTTATCCATTTCCAATTCGTTTTAATTGAGAGCTGCTTTTTACTGGGGATTCTTGGTCTCGAATTTTAATCCGTGATTGTTTGTGGATTAATTTTAATGATGCCCAATTGTTATGATAATGATTTGATCTCTTCAACTCTTTGTTTCTATGAAGACAGTATTCTTAGTTTATTTCCGTATCTTTTTGATAGGTCATAATAATTATCTTGTGCCTACACACACAGGCTTTTTTCTACGAAAATCATGTTTGTGTCTGAATTTTTTTTCTGCATTCTGAATTTTCGTTTTATTTTTGGAATAATTTCTTTGGGACATCATCGATGGTATCTTTTAATTTAATTTTTTTAAAATTTAAATAAAATAAAATTTAATAATGTTATTATTAAATTCTGCAAGTATTTTATATTTTATTTCTTTGCCAACTGTTTCGGCTTACAAGGCCATTTTTAAACTGTGGTTAAACCATTTTGAGACGACTTATTTATACTATTCTAAATTTAAAAAAAAAATGAAGATGTCTAAATTGATTTATTACCAATTTGCTAATTTATATAATATTTTTATGAACCAGTTTTCTGAGAAAATAATTTAAATATCAGGCACTAGGGGTACTTCGAAATCTGTTTTCCCCTCACTAAATTTTAATGTTTTCTCAATTATTTAATAATGACGTTACTGCCATGACTCATTTATGTAAGTGCGTTATATTGTTTAAGGTTTTGTAAGCATACTAAGGAGTGGGGAATAAATAATTTTCCTTACTATATTAATTAGCATAAAATTGGGGTCATTCGTTCCTTTATTGATTTCTAATTGTTCAAGCAAATTTAATCTAAGACCCTTTCTAAATGTAATAAAAAGAAAAACTTAAATACTTGCAGAACTTAATAATAACATTTAATTAAATTTAATTTTTAAAAATTAAATGGAGTTCTGCGAATTAAACACAAAAAAAATTAATCGCTGATATTATTTTATTTAAGGCCCTGCAACCGCGCACAAAAAGAAGATGGAAAGATATAAAATTATGTTAAGGAGCGCTCTAGTATTTAAAGCGACAAAATTGATGCGAAAATTGTGAAAATGCTTAATAAAACACGACTCGTTTAAAATAGAGCAAAAATCTCGCGGATTTGTCTTAAACAGCATTTAAAGAAAGACCGTGAATTTTTTCATACTTACAACTTGTAAAATAACTGAAACAAACGTGTTTATAATAATTTTTGGAGCATACTTTGCGATTTTTTTCTATCGAGGGAATTTTATATAATTTGCATTTCGGCGAGACGAATGTCTAGATATTATCTTCAAAAACAACATTTTTTTTAAGAGCTTAAAAACTTCAAATGTTTAAGGGAGGTTTGCAAGAAATCGGTAGAAATTCGTGTAGCGGCGTCATAAGAGGAATATAAACGCTAGAATTATTTCGAATCTCATGCCTGCAAAAATTTTAAATCAGGCGTCTTTTTGCACGAGGCTAGTAAGCGAAAAAGTGGTTTTTATTTTTTTTTTGCATAATTTTATAAGAATGAAAAAAAGTTAGAACACGGAAAACCTCAAAAATAGTCTTAGCCATAAAGGGGTATTTTTTTTAAATTGTTTCTTGTATTACTTCATAGTTAAGTCATGAAAAAACTTCTTTTTTTTTTGGTGGTTTACGCTTATATTTTTTGTTACCTAAATAATAATTTTATTGCAATTCCAATACATAGAAAAGCTAGTAAAAGCTTCGATTTATCCGTAGCATATTTTATGATGTTCATACTGTGAGCCGATTCGTCGTAAAGATTAATCAAAATCGTATCTAAATAGGATTTCACGTATATATTCATCTTAATTTCGACAAATATTATCTAGTTAATAATAATAATAATATTTGGATGATTTATATAGCGCCGTTTTTGTGAAAAATCACCTCAAGGGCGCTGTACAAACTTATAATATATTTCTAAAATCTAAAAACTACAAGCTAGGCAAACAATTATAAACAACTTATGGCTAAAAATTGCATACATCGGTTCATTGATCACCGATACGAAAATATGTGTACAATATTTTGACCAATGAACGCGATGCTGCCTAAAATTTAATGAAAACAGGACCATACTTACCTGGGAGGTCGCTTGAAATTAACACTGTATATTGTCATTTCCCCTTATCGGTTCGTATCCTCGCGAAAGCTTTAACGTGGACTGTTTTATGTATCACATACATTCGCAATAGGTCAACCACCGATTCATTTATGCAACAGCTGTAAACGAAAGTGAAATAAGATAACCAGACAGATGTTTTTATTGCAATGGACCTCGAACGAAATCTGCAAAACTTTCACGATTACAGCGAAGTTTACGCCGTATTACAACGACAACAATCGCGCAGTTGGTTTTTATTTCCAGGTTGATCTCACAGACAGCAAACAGTATCCTTTCTCTGGCGGAGTCACGACTATTTGTGTAAGTACCTATGTTGATGGTAATGGTCTCGGTGATCTCTTTACAGGTGGTTTTTTTTCTACGTAAAGTGTGTATACAGAACTGTTACCTTTACTGGTTCTTTCAGCTGTCGCGGGAAACGACGAGTATATTTTACTACACTTTCTTAAAGAAAGCAAACTTTCGTCGTTGATCTGAATATTATTAAATTGTGGCTTTTTCGTATAGATAGGTAACGCATATTTATGGTGCATGATAATATTTATGTATGTTTGGACTGTAAAATTGTACCACTTATAAGGGAGCGTTCAAGTATTACGTAACGCAATTTTTGAAGATTTTTGACCCCCCCTCCCCCCCTAGACGTTACGTAACGCCCAAGTAACAATTTTTACCTGAAAGTCACAATTAAGTTGCGCAAAGTACTGGAAAGTCGTTTAAATACCTTTTTTGTTGTTTTAATCGCTTTTGCGGTAATAAATAAAACAAGAGATTTCGAGAACGAAAAGGATTGCCAACTTGGAAGATTTTAATTCCCTAGTTTTTTTTTATCTAAATAAAGAAAAACATGTTACGTAACGCGTTGTTCGAACCCTCCCCCCCCCCCCCTCCCCTCGTAACGCACAGTAACGTTTCACAAGACCCCCCCCCCCCCCCCCCAAGTGCGTTACGTAATACTTGATCGGCCCCTAACGGCAGAAAAAACAAGAAGAAATTATACGATTATGATCTTTAAAAATGTTTAATGTTCAAATAGCGCCTACCTATGGCAATCTTAATAATTCAATCGTAAAATTAAGTACATTGTAGAAAATCTATGTGTATTCGATTAATTCACGATTTTTGAAGTGAAAACTTCTCTTGTGATTTGAAACTCGATGAAACGAAAAAGCGACACTAAAAAGAGATAATCGCATACATCTGCAGAATTTAGCCTGCGAGATAATGAGATAGAATAATCGGTCTCCTCTTTGTGCGGTGCATCGTAACCTCCCCACTCTTGTATAATTTAGTTTTCACTTCTTTCTTTCACCGCGTGTGAACTGCACACTTGTATTTTTTATTATTATTTACATTTGGAAGTCTTTTCTTTTCGTTTTTGGTTTGGTTAGGTTGAAGATTACCCTTTCATGAAGAAAAATACTTTTTTTTCGGTGTATATTTCGGTCTAAAATGTTTTATAAAATATCCTTTTGACGAATGAAAAGGTGCAACTAAACACGACTGTAAAGTCATTACATTAGGTACAAGCGACACCATCACGCCTTTCAAGAATCTCATTCCGGCGCGCGGCGGTATGGGCCTATGGGCCTATGAGCCTATGAGCCTATGGGCCTATGGGCCTATGAGCCTATGAGCCTATGAGTCTATGAGCCTATGGGCCTATGAGCCTATGAGCCTATGGGCCTATGAGCCTATGAGCCTATGAGCCTATGGGCCTATGAGCCTATGAGCCCATGGGCCTATGAGCCCATGGGCCTATGAGCCTATGGGCCTATGGGCCTATGAGCCTGTGAGCCTACGGGCCTATGAGCCCTAAAACGCACTTCTAACACCTATTCCTTTTTATTATTTATTCTTAGTATATTTACATTACAAAGGTATAGTATATTGTCGTCCTCACTAGGAGTTCACCTGTGTTGTAGAGGACATTTTTCAGTTGTAAATTATAAATTGTAAATAGTAAAACAAAACAAACGGTAGTCTTAGTTAATATAAAAAAAATATCCGGTATTATACTTAGTGTATCTAATATTTTACCCTCATCGCATAGAAATACTTCAATTATTCAAAAACACGTTTCTATCCACTTCCTTAGCATAAAACGTAATATGTTAACTAACTAACCAACACGCATTTTCCCCACAGGGGTAGGCAGAGAAAACGGACCGCCAAACAACTCGGTCTTGACAAATTCTTCTGACTCTTTCTCATTATTTTGACTCTTGACTTGGCCCTACTCAAGTATCGGATCATTTGATCGTGTCATGTCTTCCTCGGGGGTCACTGACTTATTCCACCATTCGCATTTGCATCATATATTCTCCTTACACTCATTTCTTCCATCACTCTACATGCCCAAACCGTATAATAATACTTGGATGATTTATGTAGCGCCGTTTTTGTGAAAAATCACCTCAAGGGCGCTGTACAAACTTATAATACATTTCTAAAATCTAAAAAAACTACAAGCTAGACAAACAATTAAAAACAACTTATGGCTAAAAATTGCATACACCGGTTCATTGATCATCGATTCGAAAATATACGTACAATATTTTGACCAATGAATGCGATGCTGCTGTATGAGCGTCCCTTTCTTAATCTTACTCATTACGCTTACATCAGCCTTGCATTCTTTGCGGATCCCCACATTTCTGACACGATCATACATGGTTTTACATCTATACGACTCAGGGATCTCATTTCCACAGCATTCAGTCTACTTTCACCCTTCCTCTGCCAGTTCCACGGTCCCTCACGGTCATATACCAGGGTACCTAGCATGGTTGATCGACATAGGTTTTATCGAAAATGTCGGTAACTTGTCATCGTTCCCGAGCACGACTGCAGACCGCTAACGAACAAATAACAGTTTAGGTCAAATAAATTATGAACCCTTAGTCGTTGTGAACTTTTATTTGTTCGTTAGCGGTCTGCAGTCGTGCTCGGGTGCGATGACAAGTTACCGATATTTTCGATAAAACCTATGTCGATCAACCATGCTAGGTACCCTGGATAGGTACCAGCACTCCTTTATTGACGGCTGGCTTCGCATTTTTGGACAGTTTATTATTAACGCTAACGGCGCGGCGTTCAGTCCTGCATTAATGGAGTTACCTGCATTTACCCTTCTTTCAATATCTCTTTCAGCCTTTCCATCTCTCGTAAATGTGCTTCCCGTAATATTATGCAAAATGGCAAATAACTTATTATTAAATACACTCTGACTTATTTCCTATTGCGTTGCACGAGCAATGTAATTTGTAGCCGTAACTGTTGTGTATGTAGTGAGCAGTGAGTGTAGTGCCTACAAGCGCTTTCAATGCCCAATAAACTAATATAAAGTCCGAGGTGCTAATACAAATGCGCGTGTTTTATTGGCGATTCCGTTGGCGCTCAGCTTCTCCGCCATTTCCTCACAGTCTTCCATCTGGCGGCAACTGACGTCTTCATTTCATAAACTGCTAGTAACATGCAAACTGAGTGCAGTGGTTCTGCAAGACTAGAGGGAAACCAAGTTTTTAAGCGATAAAATTAAATTGAGACCACATTATAGTATAATAGCAAAGAAAGCCGGAAAGTTTCTTCGTAGCCTATTGGTCTCCCCTTTGTGCGGTACTTCGTAGTCTCCCCATTCTTGCCTTCTTTAGTTTTCTGAAGGTTTCAGTTCTAACGCGTGAACTACACACAATTTTATTTATAGATCAGAGATTGGAAATGTTCCTTACGACAGCTGCAAAGCTATTTTGTAAGTTATTGTAATGCGCTGTGCCGGAATCGAATCTTTAATCTACCGACTCATGGATGTGCTGGGCTCGCCTTACGTCCGAACTTAGTTCATATTGGCAGCCCTGCCTCGACATTTGCGCAGTGTGCTTTTGGCGTGTACATGATGCTGGAGAAGAACCAAGTAGTCAATAATCTTGTCTTTATTCAATAAATTCTTAACTTATTTTACCAGAGTCAACTCTGAATAGTGATAGCTAACTAACCACGTCCGCAGGGGTAGGCAGAAAGGACGGACGGCCAAACAACTCCGCCTTGGCACACATTAGCAATCATTATTATTTATATTTTTTAAATCATCAAAAAGTCACCGGAGACCAAAATTTCACTTACATTTTTAATCCAAATAATGTCCGGTACCAATGGTTAAAGTAAGTCAAGTTCCTTAACACCCTGTATTATTAGGGAATTATTGTTTCGAATAGATCATCTAATAACAAAAATAGGGAAATTCTGTAGTACAGAAACAGGGATAAAAAGTAGTAAACAGGGATAGAGTACCACGGGGAACTATGCTTGGTCCAATTCTGTTTCTTGTTTAAAATGATTTATGTAATGTTGTAATCCCTGGAAAAATTGTATCTTACGATGATGATACAGCAAAAATAGTAAATGGAAAATCCAGGTTTGAAACTTTTTTAAAGGCAACAAAATGTTTTGCATATGTCTCATCGTAGCTAAAATGTGATAAGAATCTTCTTAAACTATAATAAAACATTTTACCTAAGTTTTTAGAAAAATAATTAAAAACAAACCATCAGATAACCATTAAAATTAGAATACATAATGCTAACTGTAATCGAGTGACGTACTCTTTTTGCTTTGAACTTGGAAAAGTTGTAAAGATCAAATGTTTGGGTAAATATCCAGATACAAATTTAAATTGGCAATCACAAATTAATAATTTAATTTTTAAATAAATGAAGACAATATAAGCGAAACTCAATCTAAAATCTGGAATTTAATATTTTTGAATGTAGCTATCACCTTGTGGTTATCCATTATAGAAAAATGAAAAAATACAACTTTGTATAAACCACTTATATAATGCGTAAATCCTACCGGTTTCGGAACAAACGTTCTTCATCTTCATCCTTCTTCAGGGAAAGCTTATACTAATTTGACAGTTTCGAACAATGTTTTATTATGGTAGGGGTGGAGCCGTTGCTAGTTATTAATGTAGATTGGGTGGGTAGGTATTAATGTAGAGTGGGTGGGTAGGGGAATAAATCCATGATTGGGCTATAAGATAATATTTTTTGTTTATTGATAATATATTCATTATTTTTAAGGGATTTTTTAATTTCCAAGGCTTCTAAGTTATCCAAACGTTTTCCTTTATGATTAATATGAAGAATATTTATCCCTGTATTTTTTTCAAAACTATGGTTATTTTCAATGATATGGTTAGCGAACTCAGAAAAATTATTATTATTAAGACACCTTAAATGTTCTTTGATTCTGATTTCAAAATTACGAGTTGTTTTTCCAATATAAAATGAGGGACAATCATTGATTGCATTTGAGTTTATATATTTTTTTAAATAATTTAATACTAATAAAAATGAAAACCATTAGATAATGCATAATTCCTACAAGTCTGGTTTTGATACTCACCTGACTGATTTGCGTTCATGTTGGTGTCGGATGCACCCATCTTACGTAGGTATTATTTGTCACTGAGTGCATCGTGCAATATATTGAACCAGATTCTTCCGATCTAAATGGCTCGTAAGTGCATCAACTCAGTTGCACTTCTGGCTCGTGTTTATGACAGCGATGCTCGGATGTCAAACGCTTTGTTTACAAGCCGTGGAATTATTCTAAGCAGATCGTGTTAGGAAATGGTTAATGAGGAACATGCATCGTAATAAACATCTTGCGCGTCTCTTAAAAAAAGGTGAATAAATCTGATCGTCTTGAGCAGAGGCGGCCCCTTAATAATAATAATAATTGGATAATTTATAATGCGCCGTTTTTGTGAAAAATCACCTCAAGGGCGCTGTACAATTTATTAGGAAAGCTTAGGTTCTAACTAATTTTACTATTTACAAATGGATACAGAAACATACTTACCTGGCAGGTCACTTCCAATAAACACACTTTAATTAGAAAGTTTATGCTTGGAGAAGATACGGCTTTGCACGTGGAGGACATTACAGTTAACACACTGGACATTGCATGATTTTACATTATTTGCTACCCTCATCACTGTTAGTAATACATTGATGAATAGATTAGTGGCAAAAGTAGAGTTGGTATTTATTTTAAAATACTGGAGAATTTAGGACTATTGGAGATTAGTGGCAAAAGTATAGTTGATATTTATTTTAAAATACCGGAGAATTTAGGATTCTTTTGGGCTGGAGAGTTCATGAAATGACCTTCACAAACGCTTACATATTTTTTTTGTTTTTATTTTATTTTATTTTTATTCTGTACGTTTTTACAGGTTAGTTATTTCCGGTGTCGCGGGTATTGAATGTGAAGGTGAAAGATTTTGAGTTTATGGATACGACTGTCTGAACAGGTGAGTTTTAAGTCTAGCTCTAAATTCCGCCGCGTCTGTGATCATTCTTAAGTCATGTGGCAGTCCATTCCAGGCTTTAGGTCCTGACACTCCGAAAGCGCGCTCACCGAACTTAGTATCTGGTGTGCGCTTTGGTTCCTTTAACCTTCCGATAGCTGATGTTGCTGACCTTAGGGTTTACTGTCGAGAATTGGAATTTTCTGGAATACACAATTCCGATAAGTTCGCCGGAGCCATTCCGTTAAGGCAAGGAGTGTGTGCCAAGATCGAGTTGTTTGGCGGTCCGTCCTCTCTGCCCACCCCTGCGGGGAAACGGCGTGATGGTTAATTAGTTAGTTGGTTATGTTCATAGGTCTTGAAGATTCACTCCTTCCTTACCACAAAAAGACCCTCCACACAGCACCCCCAAGGATGTCATAGTCCGTGAGAGAATTATTTTCCTCAGGGACTCCTTTGTGGAGTTAATGATAAAAAGTTAATGTTCACTTTCTGTTATTATATCATGGCCAGTTGTTTCTCGGAACTGAAATAATGAGAGAACTTGAATAGAACTTTCACAGGTTTTGAAATATTACTGTAAAATTATTTATTAATTTGAATTACATACAACAGGTCCTTTAGATTGTCTTTGTTTCCTATGGTGTTCCTTACTTCTTCGTCCCCTCTCCTCTCGCATTATATTGGTAACTACTATCAGCTTTGAAATATTCTTTTAGTGTCGCCCTTGTGAAAGACCACTATTTAGAATCGAAATGATGCTTCAAATGGCTTTAGCTTTGTTTAGTTACATGATCTGAAACATCGTTGATCCAACCTTCTTCTTCGGCTTCGCCTTCCCCGAATGTGATATGTTTAATCTTCTTTGTATGCCGTATCAGGTCCCCCCGACGTTGGCGATCACTTTTGAAAATGTCTCTCTGTCTTGCGCTGCCCGGAATAGCTCCTCTACACTTCTAATGCCGGTCCACTCTCGTATATTTCGCAGCCAAGACATTTGTCTCCTACCAGGCCCTCGGCGACCCTCTATCTTGCCTCTATAACCCAGATGTGAAATTTTCCTGATTTTTATTAATGTAAGCAGTTCTCTATCTGTTCTAGCCCGCGAATTTCTGTGTTGGTGATCATGTCGGTCCATGGGACCTTGAGCATTTTCCGGTGAAGCCACATTTCAAAAACCTCTAACCTGTTCATGGTATATACTTTCAAGGTCCATGGTTCACATCCATTCAGCAAGACCGACCACACATAATATTTTAGAATTCTCTGTCTTAGTTTTAAGCTGATATTGTCATTGCAGAAGAGGGATTGCATTTTAATGAACGCAATTCTTGCTGCTTCAATTCTGAACCTAACCTCTGGGCACCCATCGGGGTCAAGAGTCTCCGTGAGAATATGCCGAGGTATCTAAATCTTTCCACCTTTTCGACATTGCAACCATTTAACTGTATCACTGATTCAGCGTGATCTAGTCATCCAAATGTCATCCATTTAGTTTTATTGACGTTGATACCATCCAGCAGAGCTTAAACTGGATCCTTTCAGGACATTTAAGCCAGTGAAGATTTTTGAGATGCTCTGAAATATGGGAATATTTAGATACGCCGGTGATAAGTCTTGCCGCAGCGTTGAAAACGGATTGTAATTTGTTGATTTGATATTTTGGAAGACTTGCATATATTCCGTTGCAATAATCTAGGCCCCTTCCTTAGTGCATTTGTGCACTGCGCTGCCGAACACCGATATACGTCAGAAGTGTAAATTAGTACATCCTCACGAAGTATTCCCGCCAATTCGTTACAAAATCTTTACCAATTGACTAAACTCCTTCCCATGAGAGAAGGGAATTCGTGCACATTTGGTTATGCCCAGGCGTGACGTCACATGAAGTTATATTTCTACTAGGATCATCTCCAGATGCTGGAGTGCCTGTGCCCGTGAAATGCCCGTGAAATATAGACCCATAAGGACGATTGACTTGTGAAAGCAGAGAAGACATATGGTCCCTGGGTGCATTAGCGGAACAAATGACATAACATTAAACTTGCGTAATGTGGTCCCGACCTTTGGAATGAAATAGTTATGTTCAACGAATTTAAGACTAACTAACAATGTTAAGTTTTAACGCCATCGGTCGCCGGCGCGGCGCATCAACCTCAGTATCGTTTCGATTTTTAAAGCATTTCAACGGTTTTCGCAAGTTTTATTCTGTAAAAAAAAACATTTAAAAATGAGTGCTACTGAAACATTGCGTTTAACGTCGATTTTACAAATGTAACTTAGTGGAGTGTTTTAGTGAAACGGTTAAACTTTTCAAAATAAGTTGTACTATTGCAATGACAACTGTTGAGTGAGAACGCTTTTTTTCTACATTAAAACGCGTAAAAACATTTCTGAGGAACACTATGTCCCAAGATCGGCTTAATGCTTTGTCAATGATGAGCATCGAAACAGGTTTGATATCTTCTATACCAAACTTTAACAATCGTGTCATAAGTATTTTCACAAATGAAAGAGCGACGAATGGATTTTCTCTACAAGTGAACGTTTGTACTAGGTATGTCACTCCTTTTAAATCACTTTATTTTCCCATTTTAATGTTACCTTTTTTTGGGAAATGCACTTCTCGCAAATTTTATCACGGGCCGCCTCTGGTCTTGAGATATTTTCAAGGCACTAGTCTCACCCACACAACTTAAATGTGTATACATAACTATTTTGGGTTTCATTGGTAGCAATTGCCAAATGAATTATTTTGATTTTTGATGGCCGCAAAATTCACAAATATTTTCAGATTTGCACCATGCCAATATTGATGTTGAGTACACAAGTTTAGATGCATTACTCTTATAACAGATATTGCTTGTCAAAATGTTTTTAACCCTTTGAGAAGTTAAAAACTTTTGACAAAAATTATCATTCCTTAACATGGCAAATATTGTTAGCGGTGCCCTCGCTACAGACATGCCTACTTCCATAATCCCTAGAAATAAATTACCATCGGAAGGTCACAGAAACAGACATTCAAATTACAAACAGTTTAATCACGACAAAATAGAGCCCTCCAGGACAAGACATAAATCAATCAGTTAATAAATTAAGAGTTGCCCCCTGTCTCTAGTCTGGAATAATTTAACGAAGCAAATTTTTAGGGTCTTCTCCGAAAGCGAATAAATATATTATTTCATAAATTAGTAGCATCTCCTTGAAGCGTCATGTGTTAAAAAGAGCTCAATCCACTTTGGAATAGTTTTCCTGGCGCCGATTCTTCACCCTTTGGCGCCAATAATTTAACGCTGAAAACAGACGCTTTAATTATTTTCTAGAATTTTTCAGCATGTTAAATGTGAAGTGGATGTTGGCCGATTAATAAATTATGCGTGGATTCGAGTATTTAAGTTTCGACGATCGCACACGCACTGTGATATACGCGCTCATTTGTGGACTGGAAATGTGGAGCGACCATCGCGCATCGTCTGATCGTCGTTCCAGCTTATATAATATATTCCTTACCCTCTGTCCATCCATCTTCTCACAAATCTTCCTTATTTTTAAATTAATATTTCTGTCGAGTACCTACCTCGTGATGTTAATGATATTCAAATAGAAAAAGAGATGTAGATTCAGACTACATACTTGTAAATTCCATCACTATCGATAATTTTAATGTATTTATTTGTCTGTGAATTGATTCTACCTACACTTGAAAGTAGTAAGCTTTTTGATTTACGTTGATGAATATAGACTTCCACTGACCGCATTAACGACCGCTTTCACAGAATTCTGTAATAAAAAATGAGCGAACCCTAAACAAAGTACAAAATTGTACAAAATGGCGAATAACTTTGTGAAGGTTGCTCATTTCCATTTCATGTTTTAGACTTTTAGACTCACCTACTTTTTTGTAGACGTAAAACTTTTTAATATTTCACAAGCACCACTGAGAGTATCTTCCAGAGTGGAAGATACTCTCAGTATCGCCCTGGTGAAAGACCACCATTCAGAATTGAAACGTTGCTTGAAATAGCTTTAGCCGTGTTTGGTGACCAGATCTGAATAGCCAGGTACTTCCCCACCTTCCTCTTCCCTATCTCCTTCCCCTCCCCACTGCCTTCAGCCTCACAACATACCCCAATTGGGGATGCCATAGTCCCACTGGCTCCAGACGAGAGCAGTTGGGACTCTTGTGCGGTATTCATGTAAAAAAAAAACCACAAATTCAGTAGGCATACCTCTTACCTGGAGATTTAGTGAATACATAATATTTGATATTATATCCTTAAATGAATAAACCATTACCGTCAAAATCAAATAAATAAATGATTTTTTTTATACGCGCACCTTCCTCTTCCCTATCTCCTTCCCCTCCCCACTACCTTCAGCCTCACAACACACCCCAATTGGGGATGCCATAGTCCCACTGGCTCCAGACGAGAGCAGTTGGGACTCTTGTGCGGTATTCATGTAAAAAAAACCACAAATTCAGTAGGCATACCTCTTACCTGGAGACTTAGTGAATACATAATATTTGATATTATATCCTTAAATGAATAAACCATTATCGTCAAAATCAAATAAATAAATGATTTTTTTTATACGCGCAAGAAGCTTAATGTTAGTGGTATCACTATTTTCGATCAATCTTTAGGGAACGTACCCATACTACGATACCAACTTTTTGCAATTTTTAACCCCCCCCCCCCGTGACCAAAAACCTAAGAAACCCGGCGCTCATTTGTACCAAGCGTGGTATTTTGAAGACTCCCTCCCCCTCAACAGGTCACGTAGTATGGGTACGTTCCCTTACTGCAAATCGGTTTACATTTTATTAATACCAAAAATATGCTTTGGACAAATTGAAGTTTTTCGCTTGAGTAGAATTAAAATAAAACTGTTAATTCATTTATAAAAAATATAAGCGTAAACAAAAATTTAATTTGTCTGGTGTCCGACCGAAACAGGACTTTCTACTTGGCTACATTTTTACACTAATACAGACAGTGAACACGTGTTAAATGAAATTAAAAAAAATTAAAAACAATAATTGCAGTATGTGAATTTTTATTCTTATTTCACTGCTATAAAACAAACAAAAATTATAAAAAATAACAAAACATGTGAACTACTTCTTGGAACAAAATTTTTTCAATAATCAATTCAATTCAATTTATTCATTTTTAAAACATTACAAAATTAAAATTTCAACACTAACAGTATAAAGGAAGGACCTTATTAATTGAGTATTTTAATTAAAATTTCGTGTACAATCACAACATTCTTATTACACGTTTTAATAAATGAAATAAAATAAAAACAATAATTGAAGTGTATGTGAAAAAATAATTATTAATAATAATAATTTTTTTTGATAATAGGCTAGCCTACTGCTATAAAACAAACAAAAATTATATTTATATTACTAACCCAAATTCACAACACAATCACGCCGGACCGGCCAGCGAACTCAGCTGATGTGACACACGAGCCACGAACTCACCCGAAGTCCGCCGAACGACGCCTGATAATTCACGAACGCAGAGTTTCGGTGCGGCCGAAGGTTCCGAAACCGAAACTGATGCTGAAACTAGATTTTTTTGCCGAAACTTGCCGAAACCGAAATCGAACCTTCTGTCGGTTACTAAATTTTTAATTAGAAATGTATGAACGCACATGAAACAACTTTAAAAAAAATGGCTGAGATTATCTTTCTTATGACTTATGACATTATCCACAAAATAAATATAAACCACTTTTCGCTATAATCGGCTGTTTCTAGACTCCGTTGGCCAAGCGATTTTAATGCGTATTAGGTACCTACATTCGTTGTGATATAAGGCACACTAAGAAAATACACAATTTTTGCTCGTTTATTCCTCTTAACTGTAGTTTAATCTTTGCAAATAGATGGCTTAACTTTTGATGTAAAGTAAAACTCGCGCCAGCCGCTTGTAACACCAACAATAGCGCCGTTTACACGCACACTTCGGAGCGACCGAGTCCCGCGCCACTTCAGGCCGCCGCGCAGAAAAGTAAAGACCGATAGGTTTACAGCGCAGTTCACTGTGAGACTTTTCTGCGCGGCGGCCTGAAGTGGCGCGGGACTCGGTCGCTCCGAAGTGTGCGTGTAAACGGCGCTAATGTGGGTTAGAGCCAAATTTTGTCTCGCGGTCGCTCTGTTTTTTCGGTGTAATGGGCTCTTAAATTAATAGTCAAGGGTTCTCACAGTTTTTAACAACATCGATAAAATATGAAAATTCCGTCGGTCCCCGATGACCCATAAAACTAAAAACAGGCCTCTTCCGATCTCCATTACACTCTTTAATCTAAATCATGCACACGAGACAGAGATATAGCTCCGCTGACACGATCAGACGGTGGAAAGTTATGTCTCTTTGGCACCCCACTTTATGTATCTACGGGACCATTAATAATTTAGGTTTGAAGTTGAGAACAACATTAATAATTTATAGATATTGCTTTGGTAGATATTGGAATTCTTCTGTCATCAGTCAAGGAAGGAGCAGTTCTAGGCGTCTGTCGATAGCTTCTTTGAAACCTCTCCCTCTTTCTCGCAAACGATGTATACGTATCAGAAATATGGTTATGACCATTATGGACTACGATAGACATCCAAGTTCACAGCAATCCGGTTCTATCAGTCTTTATTTGTCTCTTATCGTCATCTCTAGTGGCGCTGTAAATCTAATTTTAAAACATTGATGGGATAAATCTGATACGGCTATCATCTTCAGACGTTTGAGATGACCACAAATATAATAGATGTACACAAATTGACTTGATTCATTCACTGGATATTGTCGGCATTCTCGTGAATTTATCGATATCAGAAAATATGATATAAGATTCTCACGGCTAGTTCACAATGTACGAGTATTATGTTGTTTGACTTTTGATGTTGTTTGACTTTTGATGTTGAATATTTCAATAATATCTATGTGGAGGAAAAACCTCAACACGGCTCTATACCTCAAATAGTACACAACCTAATAATTATTTATTATTGTCAATCTCAAGTTTTGTCAGATAACTTCAAGTCGGTATATTCATAATATGTTGAAAAGACTGCTTAGTATACTATTTCTTGACTGAAACAAATATCCAAAAATATTAATAATACGTCCAACTCCAGTAAAATATTGGCATTATTTACAACTCTGGCCGTTAGAGGCGCTAGTGTAGCCTATTGACGTTGACATTCCTTTTATGGCAACAAATAGAATTTATTTAGTACTTGGCAGCGGTGTTTCTAATTTGTATTTTGATTAAAAAAATGTATTTAAATGTCCCAAAAAGAAGGTTATGTGAGTGCATTTTACGGATGTAATAATTTCAAGCAACAAAAACACTCCAAGTCGTCTTTCAAGATGCAAAAAAAAGGTTGTCAGGTTAATTGGTGAAATGTAGCATGAGTTCGTTAAATCCGAGCAAATAAAGTGTTTTGATTACATCAAAAATATTATTATAAATATTAAAGGTTAATTCAGTAAAGTTGTGTTAGTTACCTTTAGTATTCTGTATTCGTGTTGTCGAAATTATAATTCATCATCAATGTTGATGTTTAAAAAAACAGTAAGATCGTGCATACCTACGTAATATTAAATATTTGTTTTCGACTTCTATAATTTATTAATGTAAATTAAAGAATACATTTCACATAAAATCAATTAAAATGCTAGGAAGCGTTAGTATAGCATGCTGCCATCAGCAGAATGTATGAGAAATTGGAGAAGAAGTTGGAGGTATTAATATTATACGGTATTTGATTGAAACGAACAAGATTCCTTTTATTATACGAGTATTCTTGAGATACCTACTATGTACCAGATAAATTCTATCGTTGATTTTAATTAATTCCAATGAGATATACGAATAAATTGCTACTTTATACGAATATGCAATAGTAAATACAATGAATTAAAACACCACATCAGCAGATAAACTTCCTGTTACATCTAACATACTAAACCTGTTGTAGGTAGTTATGTAAGAAAGGTAAGTAGATACTTACATAACCTACATGACTTTTAGGTAGAATACAGAATAAGGATATAGGAGTCAAGGAACGCCTTTATGAATTCTCGGATCTCAAAAGCTCAAAGCGTCACACACAAGAAATCTTAGCATCCACACCTCCCACTTCTTACCTTCCCAAATGAACAAGAGTGGAAGAACATTATATTATCACCCGCGAGTGGAAATAGGATATTAAAACTTTTTTTTAACTGCAAAAAAACTATGTTTGCCAATAAATTTTTCGTTGACGAATTAAAATGTGTCATTTTTGATTTGCCGCCGAAACGACTTCTTCGTTTTTGTTCCTGATTATGGCGTGATTGACGTCACACCGGCCAACGACGGCGATAGCCTTCATACCAGCCAGTAGTGTTTTCTAAGTCATAATGACGTAGTGGTCGTTTTGAACCGTTTAGGAGTGTACGATTTTAGATATGTTTTAAAATAAATAGTTATTGTGAATGAAAAATTAAAATTACACATTTTTAGAACATTGATCAGAATTAAAAAAAATCGTACATTTTTTAATGTTATCCATAGTTTGAGAAAATACCTCATTGTGGGGGAAATCTGTTAGAGAAATTGTTAAAAACAATATTTTTTTTTCTTCAAAATATCTACTCATAACTACGTAATTACCCCTATTAATAAACGTATTTTACATTTTACGCATCTGGTAAACAACCATTTACCCCTCATTGAAAGTTTATTTTATCATTTGTGTAAGGTCTCTAGTATTTACCTCTTGTTATACTTCAGCTTTTATAGGTAGGTACCTACTAAAAGAAAGTCCAATTTCCAGACACCGGTTTTCTGCATGGACTGTTTTTCTATAATGTTCTAACTGCCTACTCAAATATTATTATTGTAAACAACTGACTCTTATTTTTCACAATAGGTAATAATCTATTTATTTTGTTCTGCTTTCACGAGTCTGTAAATATGCATTATAATGTCTATGAATATATATTTTTAAATATTGTAAGCTTGGTTATGTTATGAAATTGGTTATGTAAATGCTACAAAATTTATTATCTACAATAAATGTAACCATCTGAACGCTGATTTTTCCCTTAAAACTCAAGTGAATAGAACTGTAAGAACTGTAAGCACGGGGTTGTCTTAATTGAGGCAAATTAAAAGCGTTCGGAGAAACCCGCCAACAGAGGCTGTTTTTCACGCCTAGATTATTGCAACGAAATATATGCCAATAAGTCACCCCAAATATAAAATCAACAAATTAAATCCGTTTTCAACGCTGTGGCAAGACTTATCAACGTAATATATTTGTACCAGTCTGAAGATGGCTTTGACGAGCTGAAACCGGTTACGGTCCAATAAAATTAAGTGGAATAAAGTTTTATATTCGTTTTATTATAATATATTAACGTAATATATACCTACGAGTAAATATTCCCCATTTCAGAGCATCTCAAAAATCTTCACTGACTCAAATGTCCTGAAAGAATCCAGTTCAAGCTCTGGAATGGTATTTAAGTCACTTAACGGAATGATTCCAGCATATTTTTCGGAAATGTTTATTCCATAAAATTCCAATTCTCGACAGTCAACCCTCAGGTCAGCAGTGTCTTCAGCTATTGGGAGGTTGAAGGAACCGAAGGGCACACAAGATAAAAGTTCGAAGTGTCAGGACCTAAAGCCTGGAATGGACTGCCAACAGTCTTGACAGAATTTAGATTTAAACAAGAAAAATCAGGAACCCTCAATCTTCCCAGCAAGAGACTGTAAATAACTAAATTTGTAAAAATTGTAAGCAACTAACAACTTAATCTTTTTAGGTCTTTTCAATAAAAATTCTCTAATAATCCTCTAATAGTCCTAATAGTCTTAAAGAGTTCTAAATTCTCCAGCCTTTTAAAATAAATATCATCTCTACGGCTGACACTAATTTTCTAATAAATGTAATATCAATGGTAATAGTGTTTTTAATATAGTTTCCTCTACGTGCAGAGCCGTAACTCCTCCAAACATAAACTTTCTAATAAAAGTGACCTGCTAGGTAAATATGTTTTCAGTATCTGTTTGTAAATATTAAAATTAGATCCTAGGAACTTACAAATAAATTATAAATATAAACGGTATTTTACAAATTATTCAATTATTATTATAGGTATTTATATGATCACACCTTTTCTGTATAGTATTAATACGTTGTGAAATTCCAGAGGATTATTGAAATATATTGTTGAACTTTAAAGCTCTTGAATGTAGGATAATCATTTTAATCTCACGCCAATTGTCAAAAATTTATATTAGAATGTTTATTTTGAGATGAATTTCATCTCTGAATCGTTTCATTAAAATCATTCAGTCGTTCTCTGAGCGTAGCGAATGATAACGCGATTAAAACATTTATATTTATCCATAACCTACTTTCTCCGGTTGCATTTATCATAAACCACTCTGATTTCGTGTTAAATTCTACTTTAATTCTCCACGAGCACCGAATTACTTTTCAAAACTTTATTCTTAATGCAATAATCTCGTGGAATTGTTATGATATATTTAATTTTTAAGAAGATATATTAACATAACGCTGCAATAATTGCTTTATTACAACTTGTTTATACTGGACTGCCAAAATTATTCATACAAAACTCCAATTAGTCGGACGAGTGACACGATCGTAAAAGCATTTTTTCTTTACAGCATCCGGTTTACCAGTTTAAATTGAGATGAGCGAATAATATCCCAACCGTTGCATATTATTTACGACATTAGTTTGTCTCATTTTCTATCTTTATGGTCCATTTTATAATGTGACAGGTTTTCTGCTTTCAGTATGTCTTCGGATTTAGCAATGCTACAAAAATACATACTAGGAAAAATGTACAAAGTGGATCACAATCATCAAACAGTATTAATAGGCTTGCGACTGTGCGGTTGAAATTTAAGAATCCGGCTAAGAATGCAACTCTGACGTCATTCAAAACCGTTTTCGTACGTGGAGTTTGTACACAAGTGTAAAAGAAATAAATTAAATAAAATAAACCATAATTAAATCAATACCAAAAGATGGCGCCATTTACGTTAACATGATTAGCATCGACTGGCACGCGTAAGTAGGTACTAAGGATTTGTAATTTCGTGTATCTCTCCGGATGTCGAGTGATTGACGATAATATTATGATTATTATTGTAACTGGCAGTTGTGAATAAGATACCACGCAGCTATATATTATATATGATGTCGTTGCCTATCGCGGTTACTTTTCTCGGTGATTAGCTGTCCCTGGATCCTAGTGGATCCCAGGAACCGGCTATTTTTGGAACCAGTTCCTATCGGATCTATAAAATGCTCACCAACACTCAAACTGGGCGAAGCAAAATTAAAAGCCGCCGGCAGGGCCTAGCAGCAAAAACCCACAGAGCGAGGTTTTAACTGCTTGTACATGTTTAATAGTCGTTCTAGAATCTACTACTGGCATATTTATTTATTTATTTTTATCTATATATTACAATTTACACCTTATTGTTAACATTTTTACATATTTAATATATTTTGAAAACATTTTTACATATTAATATTACATTTCATTATGTTGTGTGTTAGGTAGGTTTGAGAAGGTGAAACTGTTGGTTGGTAATATTGTATGTTTCGTGAACACCTCACTAGGAGAACCTGTGCTGAGGTGTTTACGTGTTTATGATTAAGTGTGACAGGTACAGGTATTTATGTGTTGTAGTAGAAAGTTAGTTTTTTTTCTTTTTTTTTTACATTTTAATGGTAATTGTACATGGATTATTTAAAAGAAAAAAAAATAATATATATATATATATATATATATATAAGGTATATATGTATATTATATGTACATATGAGTAGTTGGTAAATTCTTGATAGACATGTTTATTTATTTTACACTTCTTATAGTTTGGTTATGTTTGGTTAGGGATTAAAGTATTTTGAATAAAGTGAATATCTTGATTTTTGATCCAGGCTGTGATACGTTTTTTGTGGATGTTTGTAGATGTATTTGCAATTAGTTGTTGTTTCAGAGTAATGGGCATATAATTAAAAAGTTTGGTTGCATAATACTGAAAATGTCTTTGTCCGTGTGTGGTGTGTGTTATTGGTATGTTCAGGGTTATATTTGTTAATGACCTGGTTTTTATTATTATTTTGGGTTGTATTGGAATATGGAGTTTGTTTTGGAGGAAGTATAGCAGAGCAGATTTGGCATAAAGTTGTTTTATTGGCATGACTTCTAATGTTTTGTATATTTCGGTTGAATCTGTGTAGAAAGGCACTTGCAGAATTAGTTTAATTATCGCCTTTTGTATCTTTTGAATTGGGTCAATTGCTACATTTGTAGCACTTCCCCAAGCCAGTATTCCATATGTCGCAATGGATTGAAAAAGTGCAAAATATATGGATCTGAGTATTGTTAGTGGGAAAATGTTTTTAATGGATTTTATTAGGTGCATGACTCCTTTTAGTTTATTTGTGATGAAAGTTATGTGTTCAGTCCAGCGTAAGTGTGTATCAATAATAACCCCTAGGTATTTTGTTTGTTTGACCCTTTCTATATGCTCGCATTGACAATTGGAAGAAGTTTGTTCACAGTCATGCAGAAGCAGGTCTATGTTTGATGGAGGTTGACCTCTTTGTGTAATACTATGTGTGATGTATTTTGTTTTGAGAGTATTGACATATATATGGTGTGGAACATGGACCCTTAGTGCCAGCGAAAGAAAGCGGATAGACATCCTCGAAATGGAGGTGGAGAAAAATGCTCAGAATTCCATGGTCAGCCAGACGCACAAATTTGACCATTCTGGAAAAGCTAGACATCCACAATAGACTCTCGAATATCAGACTACAACATATTTTAAGATACTTTGGATCATTGAGGTATATAAATAGAGAAGCAAACTTCATTACCGCTCATCGAAAAAAGCGTAACCACTCTACAACTGCAACGACGTAGCTTTGGAATCACTAAACATTAGAAAGTAAACATATATTTGTCTCACTTGCACAAGTCACGAGAACATTACCACCGCTAGGATTAGACAAAGCCAGAAACGCAAACCTGCAATAGCGGCTTGGTGTTGCATACCATGTGATATTTTACCCAAAATAAACAATGAAATAGTTTTTTTTTTACGTTAGTTTGTAATAAAATAAACTTATTTAAATTATTTTAAATATGGATTTTTTATTATACGACTAAAAGAATGCACAACTAATGAAATAATGAAGTCATTATTTGTTCCAATATTTTTTATTGAACCAATAGTATATAATACTCAAACCGAAATTGTTTCAAAAGTGTTTTCAAAGTTCTTTTCTCAGCAATCGAATTATTTCCGCCCACTTCTCACGGCGTGCTGTATCTTATGGTACCCTGCAAAATTATTAATATAAAATACGTAAAAAAATATAATTACTTACTAGATTATTCGTTAATAAACTAAAATAAGTTTTAATGAAGTATGTTGTATGAAGATTAAAACATAATTTTTATTAAGTATTTTAATATGGTTACCTGCATAGTAACTTATTTCATAAATTATGTATTCTCCCATTAATGTGGGAAAACCAAAACGACTTTTTAGTGGCAACACTGAACCTATATTAGAGTATTTGACATTTTATTTCATTTTCTGCTTTTTTTAATTAAATGTGAATATGTAAACAATAAACTTAGGTGTGGAAAGTAATTCCACGTGCTTTATAATGTTGAATCGCATTTTTTCGCGACGCATTTAACCATTTTGGTGATAGTTTTGATCGCGTATCGTCCGGCACAAGTCGGTCGGCGTCACAATGAGCACTGGACTGACGTTAGCGGGGCATATGCTTATGGACATATGTACAGTGGCAATGCTTTGGCGCGGTCATTAGTCATCTAGTATATATATATATCAATGCTTTGGATATGTTGCTCGCCAAACTGAGAGAAACTCATAGTCACTGACAAAGTAGAACGCAGAAGAAGCGAAGGAAAGATACCAATGCGCTGGAATGATCAAGTATCTCTGGCGTCTCTACATGCAGCGCAGAACCACAGGAATGGAGGAGCATTGTCCACCATGAAAATTGGAGTAGGGTCACGCTCCTCAGCAAAGAGGACCGGGTAACGCCAGCGTACCATTCAGTCTTCATTGTACCGCCCACCGTTTGGAAAGTTTTGATTTATTATCGACCTTTCTTATGAATCGTTCATTTGTATCTGAAGTTCAGAACGATTTGTTTCCAATATCACACAAAGCAAAACAGTTTCAGTTCAATCAGCAGATCATCAGATTTATTGCAATCTAAATGGAAAATTACTCAAAACTTAGGCGTTGAAAGTTTACCTTAAGGCGCCGCTACTTAAATTTCTACCGATTTCTTACATATATCCCTTAATCCCTTAAAATATATGTTATTTTTGAAGATATTATCTTATTTAGAAATGCAATTTATATAAAATTCCCTCGATAGAAAAAAATCGCAAAGCATGCTCCGAAAATTATTATTAACACGTTTGTTACAGTTATTTTACAATGTATAGTTGTGAAAAAATCACAATGTTTCTTTAAATGATACTTAAGATACCTCCCACGAGATATATACGCAATATGGATACGAATAAAGAGTTTTATCCGTGTACAAACTCATTTCTTTAGAGAAAGGAATATAAATACAATATTAGATTGAATCACCGATTCAACATTGTATTTGTACCTTTCTTAGAAGAATTTGTATTCGCACAAAACTATTTATTTATATTCATATTTATCTAACAAATAATTCATCTTAATATTTTAAAGCGTATCTTGCAAAAAGTGTTCTTCTACAATAATTAAATTGGCGCCATATAAAAGAGCAGATTATGAATTCTTGTTTTAATTAACAAGTTATACCTGTGGAAATCGGTAGAGGTCTGAAACACTTTTGCGATCAATTTAAATTGTGATTGAGTTCATAAAAGCTTGTCTTATATATTATTAATTTGTTTTCGTTTCATGCCGCGTATGGAAACATTTCGAAACTTCAACATTTTAAAGGGTATATTGCCATACGTACGTAATTATAATTATAAAGTAATATGAAATAATGGGCACCTTTGGTTAAGCAGCATCACTTTTGTATCATAACCTCAAGGGCGTTTTACATGATTCGTACATAAGAAAGGTTACTTGTTCTTGTCAGTAGTGTATAATTATTCTCTCAAGAGCAGTTTATCAAATTAGTTCTCAAACAACTTCTATACGGAATAATTATTATTGTTCTTCATGGAAAACGATTGCAATTCAACTTTCATAACTGAAGACAATCGTGTATAATAGTGTTATAAAAATGAAATAATAAACCAAATGACGCGATTATAACAACGAAACAATGAACAATCATTTCTAATTGCCTACCTATTTATGTATTCTAATCAAACTGCATTAATGAGTGTTGAAGTTTGTAAATCGTGCCATACTTGTGGCGAAGGAGAGATTAGAAGATCATTTAAATTAATCCTTTGGAGTGAATAAAGTTAATTATTCTGGGTAATTACGCCTCCTGTAGGCAGCCGATACTGCTATTCAAGTCTGCTATAGAAGTCAGAAGGCTGAAGGCGCCGACAGTAACAAAGTTCCCTTCCATTGTGTTCTGTTTCCATTCTCTCCCTATCATTCCAACAGCATCCATCTAAGGTCTGATGATGACGTATAGAACGCCATATTTGATTTAATCCACGCATTATTTCGATATTAGGCTGTGTTCCTAACAGGGGTGTCATTGTAATACTTGATTGCGTATAATTGTATTTTCAATGGCCCGGTAGTCATTATATCCTCAGTAATCATCGCTACCTTCGGGATTTTTTTAAGATGTCTTTACCGAATTTTCATGACGTGTAGATGTTATAGAAAATATTAATTATTTCATGCATTATGTGTACGTCAGAACCCTTTCACAGTCCACTACAATGTAAATAACTAAATGTAGAAAATTTTGCCTAAAGAACAAGGTATTGATAATTTCGTATAGAATTTTACAAGTCAATAATAAAGTCCTAAAATTGAACAATCAATATTTAAAGTAAATATCCATTCTACTTTGTTCACCAATATTATATTATATGTTGTATTAAAAGTAAGGGAAGCTAAAATGGCAACTTTAAAAACATGCAATGCTTTTTTAATGTTATGTTCTCAATAAAAAGTTTAACTTTCTGATAAAGCTGCAGTTTCTCAAGTAACTTGCCATGTAATAATGTTTTCTGTATCTGCCCTTTTGGTGACTAGGCGCTATATAAATTATTGAGTTATTATTTCTCCAAGTTTTGATAATATTTTAACCCTTTACTTACATAAGGGTCCTGGGTTCGAGTCCCAGTGGAGCCAATATCTTTTTCTTATTTTTCTGACTCCAGATTTTCGATTGAGTCTCGCTAATATTGTCTTCATTTAATTAAATATTATAATTTGAGATTTTACTCATAAAGAAAGTAACAAAACAAAAAAAAACAAAAAAATATTTTTTATATTTCTATATTCATTGCTTGTCAATGATATAATTTGGAGGATTTTTCGACTTCCGTGCTTGGCACATGCTCGTGTTGTGGTGGTCGATTGAATTTCTATTTTGAAACCTTGATTCAGATGTAATTTCGATGCTCATTGAGATTTCACCAACGATTATAATTTTTGTAATAATTTAAATTAAAACATTGATAGTATCCTGGAACAAGGCGTAGGCAGGACTAATAATTTGCACGTTGAAATCTGTACGCTTCGCCAACACGGCTGTCAAATTGCATTACGAAATAATATCAGAAGGATTTTAATTCCTAGTAATCTCTACAACTCTGTCTTTGCTTTCTGGCAGATATTTGCATGAATTGAAGTAAAAGTTTAATCACGTATTATATTGTAATTTTCTATATTTTAACTTATTCTCATCGTATCAGCAAGAATTCATTTGGTTTTGAAGAGTTTCAGTTGAGAAATTATTAGTGATGATTAGATATTATTAGGTGAGGGTAGTGGGAGTGGTGATTTGAGGGGACGCGGACGGGGGGGAGAACAGTGGAGGGAGTTATGGAAATAACAAGGAAACATGGTCAACAAAAGTGACTTGGGAAACATGGTCAACAAAAGTGACGGGGTGCTATTATTTTATTTACTAAATTACTTTGTTTTTTATTAATTTCTAAGGTTTCTAAGGCGCACAATTTAAAATTAGTAAATACTTTAATCAATATTAAAACATTGTTTTTTCTTTCTTGAAGCTTTTGCATGTCTCTAATAAATGATTGGCAAACTCGGAAGAGGACTACAGAGTTCATGTTTCCTGATTCTAGTTTTAAAATTTCTATTATCATATCTATTGAAAGTGTTTCAAGTAAAAGAGTTTCAAAATATCTATTGAATAAAACTCTTCAAAAGAAAATGTATACAAATTGTTACATAGTTAATGCCCAAGAAATACAAAAAAATCAGATTTGAAACGTTGCTTGAAATGCCATTAGCCGTGTTTGGTGACCAGATCTGAATAGCCAGGTACTTCCCCATCTCCTTCCTCACCACACTACCTTCGGCTTGAGAGTAAGGTTGCATCATTAAATACAAGCATCGTTTCACAAGATAAAAGTACTTATACAGGGTGGCCACAAGACTTGGAATTATCAGGGAAATGTCATAGAATTAAAAAAAAATTGTAATATCAGGGAATTCCAAAAATAAAACTAAATTCTTTATTTTGCGATTTGTGAAACCCCAAAGTTGTTTTATTGCGGTTTTTTAAATAGGTACATAGTTATCTATGTCCTAATACAATCCTTATATATATATACATACACTTAAAATAACACATCTATACCAAATCAATCACATATCTTCGCAATTTAATTTTAAATGCCTTTATGCTCTCTTCCAATTTTATTTCTTCTGGTAATTCTCCAAATATCTTCAATGCTCCGTACATCAATGGCTTTTGACTCTGCGTTTTTTTCCTGAAGGGGAGTCTTAGTTCATTTCTTTTCCTCGTCTCGTATTGTTGCTTTGTAGTTTTATCAATTTTTCTTAGGAATTCAATAGGCGTATGGCCATTGATTATTTTGTAGATTAACAATATAGTATTGAAGTAAATAATTTGTTTAAATGACAAGATATTTAACTTTTTTATTTTTATTTTAACTTTATGAGTAAAACCTCAAATTGTAACATTTAATTAAATGAAGACAATATAAGCGAAACTCAATCGAAAATCTGGAAACAGAAAAATCAGAAAAAGATATTGACACCTCTGGGACTTGAAAAAGTTAAAAAGTTAAGTTTTAGTTACTCATAAAGTTAAAATAAAAATAAAATATTCATCCTAGACTTGCAGAAAAGTCAATAGATGTCGCATATGAAAATAAAATGGATAAAGATTTTTCCAGACGCTATCTAGAGGGCATTTAGTTCGGGTTTGAATCTTGCAATCATACATAAAGATAGTTGCCAATAATATATGCGTTAAGAAAATGAAGATAATGTGGGTGGTTCTTAGGCGAAGTGATGACGATGCGAAAAAATGACCGAATTTGATATCGGCATAGTGGCGCAGTGGTTAGCGCGTTTGCCCGGAAAGCAAGAGGTCCTGGGTTCAAGTCCCAGAGGTGTCAATATCTTTTTCTGATTTTTCTGTTTCCAGATTTTCGATTGAGTTTCGCTTATATTGTCTTCATTTAATTAGATATTTAACTCCTTCAACATTTTCTTGACTGAAGTGTACCTATTTTTCTTCAATATAGTTCTCATAGATCTGTTTTGTAGAATTGTCATTTGTTTCATTAATCCGTCGTTGGCTAAGAATAGAATGCTGCTTCAGTAATTTATGTGTGGTACATTGAATGCCTTGTACACATTTTTACTGGAGACTATGTCAAGGAATCTTCTTATTCTTCCCAACAGCGAAATTTTTTTGGTAATTTTTTTAATAATTGGTTTTGTATTTTGAGCGAAAGTCAATTTGGAGTCAATTATTACTCCCAAATATTTAATTTCAAATACTTCTTTCAAAACTTCACCGTCTATCAATATGTATTTTTTGTTTGCGTTACTCGTTTTCCAATGTTAGTTTTGTTTACATTCAATTTTAGTTTATTTTTCTTCAGCCATATTGATATATTATGTAGGTCTTCATTTAAATGATTCATTATGAGTTCATAATATTCTCCTGCTATATATATCAATGCGTCGTCTGCCATACTTTTACCATATCATTTTTGTACATTATAAAAAGAATAGGTCCGAGAACAGACCCGTGTGGTACTCCCGACGTAATCTTCATTGGTTCGGAGATTGTCTGACCCACTTTTGTTGTTTGATATCTATTAGTTAAATAATCCTTGAACCGTTTCAATGCCTTTCCTTTTATTCCATTTTTAGATAGTTTTTTTAAATGATTATATCTCTATCTATCATTTCAAAAGCTTGAAAAAAGTCTTCAGGCGATATATCATAAATTTGTAACAAGTGTATTCTGTTTTTAATAGATTATTGTGATGCAAAGAAATAATAAATGCTATAGATGACGGAATTCCCTTTATTATTTATCTAACGGACGATATCCCCTTATATCAAATTAAACATATCAGGGAAAAATGTAGAAACTGCTCTGGAAAACTTGGAATTATCAGGGAATTTTGAAATCCGTTTTTTGTGGCCACCCTGTTATACTTACTAGTTTCTACTTAGGGCGGCTTGCACCAAAAGTTAAATTTGATTTAAATGTCAAGTTAAACACATTATTTGATTTAAGTCGACTTGGCGTCTTGCACCACAAAATTTAAGTCGTTAAACGCATTTAAAGAACTGTCAAAGTTAAATGCCCAGAAAGGGCTGTTTAACTAAGTTAAACATGTTTAGCGAGCAAGTTCTGTCAAAACAATTTTAGGCTATTCCTTTGATTTCCGAATGTCTAATATTTCTGAAATCTGTCTCATTTATTAATTTGTATTCACGATGGACTTTTGTTTTTTTATTCTGATGGTGACGAAGAAATTATAGATTTTATAAGTAGACAGTTTATAGTGAGAGAAGTAAACACAAGAAAAAATTTATCTGATACTCAGTGTCAGAAAGTTTTAAAGATTTCTTATTGAGGAATAGGTATTGATTTATTTATGGAGGAATACTTTGAAGGTTGTAAACTTAAAATATACCTACAGCATTCAAATGCATTTTAAATGAAATGAAAAACAAAATTACTACTCAGATATTTGTGTTATTTTTAAATCTACATAACAACAAAACCTCTTTTTGCCCCATTTCATAGTTATGTTTGTTTTATTTTCGAACTCATTTACTGGATCAAAATAAAATAATTCACTACGCAACCACAACATAACCTCAAAATATTTTGACACTCGCAAATTTAAGCACCCCCCACACGGACAATTCGGAGCGATAGTGCCCTCGCCACTTCAAGTCGCTGTGCAAAAAGTGTGCGTGTGGGTGGTGCTAATGAACAATGCAACTGTTTTACCGACGCTTTAACAGCGGTAACTGTTTTACCGACGCTAAATGTCATTTAACTAAATAAACGCTCCACCTGCTTGGTGCAGGACGAAACTAAACACATTTAAGTTAAATGTATTTAGTGACTTTGCTGCATTTAGTTAAATACAATTTAAGATAAAATTAGCGATAGTTGGTGCAAGCCGCCCTTAATGTTATAACAAAATCTACTTATATAAATAATAGTAAATTGTTTCTTTCAATCACTCGTAAAGATTAACAATGAATGTTGAATTAGCTCTAATCGTAGTTTGTATTTGACGTCAGCAGTCAGCAGTCGGTAGTAAACCTTCCAAGACAATCGGCGATATTCAATTAGCTGTCTGCGTATATATTCATCGCCAAACCATTAAACATTAAATCATCGGATTGACGTCCACTGGAACTGGACCTGCGCGTGATTAATAGTATTGTATATATTGCCATGGCTAGTTGCTAGTGGCAGGGCGACCGTTTATTCCAGAGGTTCCCAAAGAGATCGACATGGACCCACAGGGGACGATTTACTCGCGAGAAAAAAATCCATCTCACAAGGGGTCCATAATACTTGTATAAATGGGGGTCCACTTACGTTTACCCTCATTTACTAATTAAATTTAAAAAAAATACATTTGTTCCACACAGGAGACTCTGAGGAAAATGATTACCCCCAGAGCATATGTCATCTTTGAGGATGCTGTGTAGGGGGTCTTTTTAGGAAAGGAAGGAGAGGAAGTTCTCGGGAATAGGGTATGAGGAGTGCGTAGGAATCTGGGGATCAGTGTGTCCAGGAGTGACAGACGTATGTATACTTCTCTTTATCTGCGATGCAATGTGATCGGTCAAGGGTTTCTGGCGGGAGAGGTCAAATACCTCCTCAACCAATCTCTCTCGATCTGGCCCGCCACGCAGCTGGTGGGAAGACACATCGGCCGCCAAGATCTTGATAAACGTCACCCCATGAAGCCGGCCACCCTGCTAAGTCCCCAAACGTAGCGAACCACTTGGGTGACCTATGGCAGAGGTGTTGGTTATCCAATAAATGGTTCCGGGGCGGCGGTACTCATACCGGTCTCCCAAAATGCATATTATAACTTATTTGATATTTCATAAAATTGTTTTTGTATCATTGAGGTATTCTTATAAATAGAGTAAGTGTGCGTTCCTTTTTTGAGTGAAGCAAAGCATTATTAGAGGCGAATTTTCCTAGTTCCCCAACTTGTCATTGACAAACTTCCAGGATAATGACATTTTGGTCTACGTTCAACGTTTAATGCCCTTTACACAGACTTCAAAACCATGTTTGAGGATTTTTTGACTACGAAAATACCACACTGGATTAATGATACATATAGTGACATTGAAGAATCGGATATCATATTATTACGACAAGAACTGATCGGAAGGAAGAACTTATTAATTGTGTGTTTTACGTATCTTTTCAATAAAGGTCTGAACAAAATTGTAGGTACATACTTTTGTTTAGAATAAATTGTTCACTCTATAAAAAACCAACGACAGTGAATAATAGCACCGAGTCAACGGAGAAAAATACATCTGACGTGAATAGATTTAGGAAACTTCAATACTCTGCAGGCAGGGGGCAAAAATCGATCTACTAGAAAGAAAGTTTGGGAATCTCTGGTTTAATCCATCGAAACCCACTTTATAAGCACGCCCGAGAATGTTTGGCAGAACGGAGGAATTTTTATTCAAATACCTCTTTAGGATTCTAACCACGCTATTAACCATTGCGAAGCTATTCGCTGTTCACGATTGACCAACTTTCAACCAAGTTCATTTGGCTTTGTTCGACTTCGTCTTTGCTCCACCGTCACGTCTGCCTGTCGTTATTTCACTGACCCCACCCATCCCACCCATCCCACCCAACTCAACCCAACCCACCAATACTCGTCCAGCTAGGCTAGAGCTACCCGTTTAACATCTGCGCGTTGCAATCCACCTGTTGGTCTTTGCAAATGAAAGTTCCTCAATTAACGAGCTGTACTCTGAGCAACACGTGTCTCGCTCTAAAGTAGGCGACAGTCGACAGTCTGAACCTTACTCTGAGTCTTACTCTGAAGTCTGAACAATTAGCTTCTAAAATATACGTTTATTGTAAATATTTACGTAAAATAAACATATTACATTAAATAATTTTCTTCGAAGAACGTCAATAATGACAGGAAAAAAATAATGTTATTAGCAAGGAAGATCTGCATTGCACGATCTCAAATAATGTATTTTCTAGTTTTACGTATTCGTCTTCGTTCGTAATTCTTTCATGTTACATAATATTACATTGAATGCTGTCGAAATTATATAATGTAAAACCGTTGGCGGTCAACTGTCGGGTCACCTAAACCATGTATGGACGTATGAGAAATGTGGAGATTCGTAAAGAATGCAAGGCTGATGTAAGCGTAATGAGTAAGTTAAGAAAAGGACCAGATGGTTTGGGCATGTAGAGCAGATGAACGAAGAAAGGATTGTAAGTAGATATATGAAGCGTATGTATATGGTAGAATCAGTCGGACGTATGAGGAAGACATGAAACAATCAAATTAACCAAATACTTGAGTCTGGTCATTTCAGTTATTTATGTTATTTTATTAGTTGTAAACTCGTCGATGGGCTTTTACGTGGTTTTTATATTTTTACATAATTCACTGCATGATGCAGAGATAACACGAGCTTTTTTACATAATTTACTGCATGATGCAGAGACAACAAGAGTTTTTTTTACATAATTTACTGCATGATGCAGAGATAACACGAGTTTTTTTAATGTTTAGATACCTAACAATAAATAAACTTAAAAAAATACTAAATGCATATTAGATATAAAGTTGCACTTAAATGTATGTAAGTAGTACATATTATATAATAAAAGAGAGAAAAGTCAGAAAAAAACAGAAACCAGTTTTTGAATTGCAGGTGGCATAAATTAATAAAAAAATAAAAATTATTTTTACTACTATGCCCTATGTCACAACGCTTGCCACGTTTGACATTCATGCTTTCTGTAAAAACTGTCATCTGCCCTGATGATAGATACCATAGCGCTGTCCGAAACGTTATCTAAAGAACGAGGAAGCGTGCACGGCAAAATAACCCAAAAAATAAACCACGATAAATAACACTTTAGGTCGCGAAAACCTCAAATTTTATCATTATAGACAATGTCTAAAGTCAGCGTGTTTTGCAAGCTCTTTTCTTCATTCGTTTCAGCTTGTCAAAAGTGGCATAACAATCGATCTAATTATTTATGTATTTAGTTTCTCGAATAATATTCACGAGACGAATTGTATTTTGAACACGTCAATGTCGTCTTCTGACACAAGATGACCTCTCAGCGGTGGCAATATTATTATTGACTAACTTTTTTCAATTATACTTCCTGACCTCGTTAAGCAATTGTAAATAAAATGCATTGTCAATTACCAATCCGTACATTTGCACTCGATATGGTTAGAAATAATATGACCAGACAATGGGATACAAAATGTTAATGAATTATGTTGTGGTGTAATTGTTCGCGTATCAAATTTGTATGAATTTGTTGTAAGGTGTTATTGTTGTTGAAAACAAACATACTAATGCATGCACTTTGGCGCTATAAAAGGAACCGAAGGGTGCATTAAGCAATGAATTCAATTAAGTGTGTATTACGCTTATAAACAAGTAAAACTATTTTACCCTTTTTTAGTACCTAAGTTTGGAGTTTTTAAAAGTTTTTAAGCACAACATTATAATGGTATTCCACCCCGAATTAACATTTTTATTTTTTTTAAAGCGCAATTTGCGTGAAAAAATCTTCCCTGGGGCGCTGTGGAATAACTTATTATTAGTGATTTATAGTTATTTTTCACATTTAAATTAATCAAATTGAGTGTGTTCTGGATCTGAATATTGTGAAGGTAGGTACTACTCAACCTTCCTCGTTACAACATCCTACAACATACCCTAATCGGAGGTGCCACTGACTCACAAATTAATCATATTAATAAAAAGTGCTACTCCTATTAAAATCCAGTACCTACGTACCTACCTGGAAAACGAACTGGGAGTTAGGGAGATAAAATCATTGCGAGGTATAAAAACGTACATTTAAGAGAATAATTACACATTAGTAGGGACCTGAAAATTTTGTGTAGTTTTGGAAAAAGTGTTTTTTTTTTTAAATTTTTGTTGTTTTTCATTTTGATTGTTATTTCTTAAGAAAAGTAGTGTTATTTTGCAAGAAAAGTGTTGTCACGTTTCCTTTTTGGTATTTTTCACCAAAAAGAGTGAATAGATGCGTAACCTGAAGTAGATCGCGGCATTTTCGACATGCAGCTAGTTGGCTGCTTTACAAAGAAATTATTTTATATTTTTTTTATATACCGGAATATCGCGCGTAAATTCAAAAATTTGCGTTATTTACCCGAAAATTTCGCATTCGCGTGAAAATGCGAAAATCCCGTTTTTTCGCTAAAAAAATACTGTATTCAATGGCCATTGCCGACGAGAAAAAAATGTTTTGTAATGTAAATGCAATTCAACCACATTCAATACACATATATGTCATAGTAAGGCAGTTCCGTGAAGTTGACTCATGGCGCTCTGGCGACAGAATAGATTTAGAATAAATCAGTCAAGTCACCGTTACTTTGATCGAGACTGGAGATAAGAGACTGGAGACAAGAGACTAGGCGAATAGCGAGCGCCAATACACATTATTACATATCGGGAATTGCTAAGCACCACTGGGCAATGATTCTTTTATTGAACAGAGAATTTGCATTTCATCCGCTTGATACCAAAATGTAATGTAATGGCAGAACGTTTACTTTGAAGTTTTATTTCATAGTATTATGTCAGTATTTTCTTTAGAAAGAATATTTTATTTAGTAGGATATAAAAATAGCTAGAATCTAACGAACCTTGAAATAAGACAAAAATCCTTGCAAAAACTTGTGCAATAGAGAAACTTATTCTGTATGTCTTTTTCCACAGACTCGTGCTGCGTATTGCCCCATCTGCCTCAAGCCAAAGTAATGTGGTGATGAAGAAATCACCAATCGATCAAAGTTCCACGTTTTTTTTATGATAGGAAAAAGAAAATCTCAAACAGAAGAAATTTCGAAGAACTGACAACTTTAAAAGAACAGCAACGTGACATAATACGAAAACTTATCTCATTTTGAGCAAGTAGGTACCTACACAAGGCAAGCTGTGCAACAAATGAAAGTGTCAATAGTTGCGAGAGGGAATTCCAGCAATTCTTACAAAAACTCGTCAAAAAGTGGACAAAGAAATCTCAGTTCGCAATCCATAGTTTTTAATACCTGCCCGGAACAACAGACTGACTAAACGTTTTGCCTGTATCGGTGGTATAATGAGATGGCAATACCCCGAATGTCGGACACAATGCGAACTTGTCGGCTGATGGTTTGTTTTACCACGTGGAGAATTAAAACACATTACGCTTGGACATCCGCCAAAATTCCCATCACGCAGAAAGCCGATACAGGAGATACTGTAATGAGGCATAATGTGTTCCTCCCATATTCCATTACATTCAGAAATTCAGACCCAACAAAAGTATTTTAAACAATTTTTAAATTGAAGACGTATTGCTCAAGTAAGGAATCCTTTGATCAAGTCGTATGATACTCACACTGATATCTCAGATAACTACGTATTATTGTTCTGTACATCTCTTTTTATAATATCTATTAATAGGTATATTATTAAATAATATGACGCAGACATAATTGTTCCTTTTGATCGTAATTTATTATAGTCTTTAGTCAGTTGTTAAAATGGCAGGTATTAAAAAACTATGGCTTGCGAATTGAAATTTCTTTTTTAGCTTTTTGACAAATTTTTGAAAGAAATGCTGGATTCAAAGGTAGAGTTATGCGCCCATATTCTGTACTTTTATGGACCGTAATTTAACTGCATTCATACTGCTTTTATACCCCTCTTTACGATAATTAATTACGACGCACGAATAAAGTGAAACTCGACATCAAAATTCCACCAAACTTCGTATATTGAATACGCCCTTTCACTTGCCATGAATAAAATGTCTTTAAATTAATTGTTTTTGATTTTACTTATAATTTAATCAGGAAAAAGCTTTAATTAAAATCAATATGGGAAGATTGGGCCTGTAATCAATCGATCATAAAAGTGATGAAATTTGTAATAATGATGATGTCGAGGCAAAATCGATAACAGTTCTTGCGTGCACTGTTTTGTATTGCACGAATAAATATTTATCGTAGTTGTCCTTTGTAATAAATAAATCATACTAATAGAACGCTTCGTTCATTTTATAGACACCACTAACGTATGCAAATAAATTAAATGTGTTTTAATTCCACTCAGTCTTAGTATTTTACTGGCTTCTCAGTTCTGACAGCACAGGGCTGAACAGATGCAAAAATATACATTATATTATTATGTTTTACGCTCTCCGGGTATTTTACGATCAGTTTTATCTGCTTCGGCAAAGGAGCCGCACTTACTAACATTAATGTCAGATTTATATCCAGTCGCCGCATCTTGCATGACAAACGACCACACCACGTGTTATCTTTCGTTATGTCCTCATGTCGGGGCGTCAGGAAATATGTATTAAGTGTTTTGGCATAGGTAACCCTAATATGCTAATTAGTTGCAACAGTTGCATTGTGTTGCCCTAATTGTTTTATTGTTTTTTTGCTCGTCAACCTGTAAATAATTGATTTAAAAATAATAAATTTAATTAAGACAATATTAGCGGACCTCAATCGAAAATCTGGAGACACAAAAATCAGAAAACGATATTGGCACCTCTGAGACTCGAACCCAGGACTTTTTGCTTACAATGGCAATAGCTCTACCAACTGAGCTAAGGTGTCTATATCCAATTCGGTAACCTTTAACTGTATCACACTTCGACTTACAACTACCAACATTATCTTCATTTTCTTAACGGACATATTATTGGCTGCTATCTTTATATATATTATTGTTGGTAGAGCTGTTGCCATGTAAGCGGAAGGTCCTGGGTTCGAGTCCCAGAGGTGCCAATATCTTTTTCTGATTTTTCTGTCTCTGTTCTGTTCAGGGTTTCGCTAATATTGTCTTCATTTAACTAAATATTAAAATTTGAGGTGTTATTCCTAAAAAGTTAAAAATAATAATAATAACGTTATATTTCTATAGCGCAGTTTTGTGTCATTTCTCTTCAAGTGCGCAATCGATTAAAAAGGAGACATCTGCAGTTTATATCAATATTTTGAATACTTGCATCTGTAATATCATTTTTACGCTCTTTTTTATAAAAATGATTAAAGCACTAGCGCAGACCCGTGAAAAATCACGGGATAGTCTGAATTCTTCATACATTCAGTTCCAATTTTAAAAATGACAACTAAAATAATTTTCTGTTTAAATATTATATTACCAGTAAGTACCTACATTATGGCTTGTCTGTCTTGTCTTGTCTGTATGATTTGTGAAATTAAAATCAAAAGCAAATTAGGATCATTGAACCAGATTTCACACAACATGGCGCAAGGCACAGAAAACAAAAATTAATATGTTTGATATTTTCTATCGTGATGAATGGAGAAGGGACCTTTGGTTCTGAAACATGTAGATAAATAATTTTTATTAAAATATTGTTTTATTATTGTCATGTAATTATTGGATTGTTACAAAGGAGGATTACTCAGCTTGAAATGAAGTGCACGAGAATGTCCTTTGTGAAGTTCAGAGATGAGGAAAGCAGAACAAAGTTTTTCAAATAAATTAGTAGTGATCCACTCACACAATTCAATTTACCGTCCGCTCTTGCAAATGGACATCAGCCTCTTGTGGTTATTGAGAGAGTCTTACAGGGGCCAGATCCGAAATGAGATTCCTGAAAGGGGTGGCGCGGTCACACCATTGAATCGAGGTTGAAACACCAATATGCGAGAAGCGCTTGTCATAGAATTCCTGCTGGAATAGAAAAATTTCAGGTGATATCTACAGAACATCCACTGATAAAAAATATCACATCAATTCCATAGATAAGATGATTAGTTGGTGTTCTCGGAAGAAGCTGGACTGATTTCATGCAAAATATGTGTAAGAGTTACAGTTACCATCACCATTAGGGTGCCAAATCGATGAATCCCGACTCTGAAATGAAAAGGAACTGAATTTTATGATGATAATATTTCGTCGAGTTTCTAAATTCATCCAATTGAGAATTATTTTTCTGACCAAAATCCCAGCAGAATATAAATTTAGGTTTCATGAAAAAACCTGCCCACAGCTTAGAAGAATGAATTGATTATGTGGAAATTATGTATGCAGATTGCGACAAGGATTTCTTCGAACCATAACCGCCATGTCGAAATCTTCGCTTGAATGAATAATTTAAATACATGCCAGCTATTATCCCAACCCTAATTCTTGATATAGTACCTAGAGCCTACCACTATTGTTTTACGTCCTTAATGAGCGTTTTATAAGATGCCTTGTTTATACCGATTCCCATATGGAAATTATATCGGGACCCACATGAAAAATCTTTGCTTTGTTAAGATCTTGATTTGAGTACTTATAATTTCATACAGATAGTAGCTATTAGAGGAGAAATAATATTTTGGGACGATGGTCAAAAAATGCCAACACCTTGAACCAAACCATTATATCATATTAACGCATCTGTCATTTGCCTTTGCCGTTGTCTTCAACAAATCATACACGGGAAATTCACAGTACCAAACAGCAACGTTCACAGTAGGTAATAAACACATGTTATAGTATTTTTTATCAATATTTTATTGTGAATACCGCACAAGAGTCCCAACTGCTCCCAACCGCCTGGATCCAATGAGACTGTAGCATCCCCAATTGGGTTATGTTATGAGACTGAAGGCAGTGGGGAGGAGAAGGATATGGGAAAAAGAGAGGTGTACCGGGCTATTTAGATCTATTCACCAAATACGGCTAAAGCCATTTAAAGCACCATTTCAATGCTGAATGGTAGTTCCACTCTGGAATATTCTTATTATATAGTTACGTCAAACTACAACCGACGGTAGAGATGTCAAATAATATCCGCCTTCTGTAAAAAATAGAACACGTCTTTGTTCGTCGAAACTGGACGAACAAAGCATCATGTAATTTGATCGACTTGCAAGCAGGCATGCAATATCGACCTATTCTATACTTCACAGAACCACTAATTTCATAGTCTTGACTGCTTATCACATTCATAATTCAAATGTATCATCCGGCATACAGCATTCATCAATGAGTAACTAATGAGCACCTTGTAGACTTGGCACGTGTCGGCATAGAGTGCACAGTATTCAATATAAAGCTAGTTTAATGTTCTATGATATGATATATTATCCATAATTTTTCTCTGCGTTATACAAAGAAAGTAACCATTATCTGCGAATGCTTCCTTATAAAATGACCTACAGTATTAACGAAGACAACACGACATATTGCCTCCACGAGTGCCCTTATCTCTGCTTTGTCCCGGGACAAGTCATCATCAGTCGACCCACTTTACTGTGGCGATGGTAATGTTGTACATAATATTTTTATTATAATACAATATCTTCTGCGTTCTTCTGGGCTCCGCGGATCTCCGCATTGTTCTAGGGAAAAAATGTAGACCGTTGATATGAGAAAATTATACAAAAACTACAAGTCATAGTGGCCGTTATTATTAATTTATTGCTCATACACGTGGCATGTTACAATTTACGGTTGCTGTTAGAACAAGCATTTTTCACAACGGAGCCACTCCGGCTAAGTGGGTTAAATATTATTGTTACCTATAAATATAATCAGTGGGTTCATGTAAAAGAGACAATAAAAAAGTGGATATATTATTTTGACAAAAATTAAGAGTTTTCCTGAGAGCAAATAATAAACGTTTTTCATATTATTCATATACTGGCATGTTTTCTTTTCGCCTTGACCTGTTATTCAAATATTTTATTAGTTTATTTTTTATTGGAATAATTCCTGAAGGTTATAATAATAAATAATAATAACGTAGTATTTATATAGCGCAGTTTTGCGATGTTTCACTTCAAGTGCGCTTAATTATAATAAACTTAAAATTAACCTACAGTGTTCCTTACGAGTCCTTAAAAAAATAATTAAATAATGTGAAATAACGAATATACAAAAATATACAAAGCAATTCCTAAAGAACAATATTAACAACAATAGTGAGTGCTGTTTTGGCACAGGACAATATATAATAATAAACCATCACGGTGCCATTCAACAAGAATCATTTAAACTAAATTATATAGAACAGGAGGCAGTTAACATTTAGAAATAATACAAATTCAGAGTGCACATAAAACTATAGTAAAGAGGTAATCGAAACCAAACAATTACCAGAAACTTGAGGAACATGGCTTATTAAAGTATATTGAAAAGGAGTTAAAATTCATGAAAGGTATGATTTTTTAAATAAGTTTGTTTTTAAAGCTCTTTTGAATTCAGCCAAGTTCTGGATATTAGTAAGAGCTGAGGGAAGTTTGTTCCAAATGAGCGGGCCAGTTACACGAAAAGATCGATCATAGTAAACGGCTCGATTTGACCTAGAAAGTTCGATTAAACGATTAATAACATCTCGATCTGCTGACCTTAGAGTAAGCTGCCTATCGCTTAAGTTTTGTCGGACACATAGTTCCGATATATAGGCTGGCGCCATTCCTTGCAATGCTTTGAAGGTCATTAAGCAGATCTTGAACTCTATTCTTTCAGGGCATCGAAGCCAATGAAGATCCTTTAGAAGCGGGGTTATACGGCAATACTTAGGTTCCCCAAAAATCATTCTCGCCGCAGCATTAAAAACGGACTGGATTCTATTGAATTGTTTTTTAGGCAAGCCAGCATACGCACTATTACAATAGTCCATACGTGAGACAACGAAGGAATTTATGAGTGACTTTGCTCCATCAGAGGGAAGGCAACGCCTGATTGATTTTATCTGCCTTAGATGGAAAAAGCCTGAACTTACAGATTTTGAAATTTGTGATTCTAGAGAAAGACTATTGTCTATAGTGAAACCTAGAAACTTTATTTCTGTAGAAGGAATTATATCTGTGCCCTGAATATGGATTGGATTAGAGTCGATGAGGGCTTGCCTTCCAGGAGAAGCTATCCAAATAAATTCCGTCTTGGTCGGATTAAGTTTGAGTTTATTGACAGACATCCAACTTGAGACTGTGTTAATGAAACTAACCACCTCGTTTTTAAGGACGTCTTTTTCATCCGGGGAACAAAACTTGAAAATGAAACGATCGTCTGCATAGCCTTGTGATTCAAAGCCAGCTGATTGAATTAGTTTCTCGAGGCGATTCGTATAGAGAATGAAAAGAATGGGACCCAATACAGAACCCTGGGGAACTCCACATTCTACGGGAGTTTCAGGTGAAGTACAATTATTGAAAATTACTGAGGCTACTCGTCCAGACAGGTATGATTTCATCCATTGGAGAACATCACCTCGAACGCCAAATTCGGTTTCAAGCACATTTAATAAAATACTATGATCTACCGTGTCAAATGCCGCACTCATGTCAAGAACAGATACCAAACCCAACTTACCTGCTTCCATCCCGATGATCAAGTCTGAAATTAACCGCAGAAGAACAGTTTCCGTTGAATGAAACTGTCGATAAGCGGATTGATTTTTGGCAATGTAATGTAACATTGAATAAGTATATATATAAGTAATACTAATAAATTTAAACGAAAATTTGAATAAGTAAAATTTTCAAAATTATAAGCAACCACCGACATCAAAAAGAGCTGATGGCCTTGAAACGCCTGAACAGATTTTCATGAATTGTACCTAAGAACCGTCTCAATCACGACAGCTTTCGAACAAAAAAAAACCGCATCGTAATCGGTCCATTCGTTTAGGAGTTACGGTGCCACCAATATCTTTGGGTGCCACAGACAGACACAGAAAGTCAAACTTATAACACCGCTCCTTGCGTCGCGCGTTAAAAAGGACAAGATACAGAAAAAAAAGTATCGATATTTGGTCGAATGTAAAATTGTTAATTCTGAATTTGAAATATGAGACCGACAAAAATGACTTTAAAATAAGAGGTCACAATGGCCGAATTGGTTGTCCCGGTAATACGATATCCAGGATCCAAGTCCCAGTTGCGACCGTTACTTTTTTTATTTTTCTGGGTCTTGTCCTTTTTGATGTTTTCGTTATGATTTATTAGTATTATCTTTTTCCGTGATATTTTATTTAGTCATATCTAATGTGCTATGTTTTTTCTTGTTTCAGGTAAGTTCTTTGGTTCACTCACCCAATAACTACATAACACCCGACAGGTAAAAATCACGTTTATTTTAATATTACAAAGGTAACTAAATACCGTATAATAAGCAGCTAGATAAATAACTTCATGCATAAATGATATTGGTTACACGATGTTCCGTGTAATAATAATCTAGCATACATTTACTTCAAATTTACAGTTAGTGTTATGGTTGTTACCGACAGATCATGGCGTGAATACTTAATTTCTTCACTAAGGAGTACAAGTAAAGTCATATTTCTGCTTCAATTGAGACCTACAACATTACTGTCACCGTCAGAACAACGATACAATAACACTCTCGTTCGGAAGAGGGGTAATACACTTTTTTTACACTGACTCCTCACAGAAGGCCCCGAGGAAACTTCGTAACATCTACGAAATAAATGGCGTTAACTCAATATTTTAGAGCAGTTAAAAATTTACAAAAATTCTAATAATTGAAAAGTTATTTTGATAAATTAACAAAAAATATAATTCGCTCACCACTCTTAGATAGATACATTTGAGCCAATTTAAAATATTTATGCGTGCTGAAAAACAAACCCGTGAGTCATCATTTGGGAATAACTCGCATAATGATTAGACTAACGAACTTCAGTCAAATTTAAACTACACAGCAATTGGGGAAACTTTAAAAAAGTAAAAACCATTAATAATTTCCGTCATTTTAATCGGAAATCAATAAGGGCTTAAGTAACAAAAATAAAAGCAATAAATTTTTTCATCATAGGTACTCGTACTATCTAGAAATAATTTAAACGTATCGTCTGTAAGTGATATAACCACAGTTTTATAATGCCTTCGAAGGCGAAACAGCTGTCACGCGTAATAATAATTACATAGCAGAGCTTGTTTAACTGTTTTTATAAATTAAATATGTAATAATATTTTTGAATGTATAAAATAAATAGATAGTAAGCTACCGACGTCAAGTTAAGTAACTAATGTATGACTATTTCTGGAAAGAGCAAAAATAATATTATACATGGGGTCCTTATTGACCCCCCTTGGGATTTTTTACCCAAAGGTTATGTACGTGCCCTGCTCTACACTATTTAAGTTATGTATTCCACGTCAAATGTACAACTCAACAGCGCGGCATTATTATGAAACCATACCATCTTATTATCCATTGATTTTAAGTTTGTATTGCATACTCATTAGGTACCTACTCTTACTTATTCATAGTACATAGTACCGTATTTTAGAGTACCTATGTAACTGCTTCTGACGGAGAACAATAATTCAATGCTTTTGCACTTACAATATTTCATACTCTAATCCCACCTAACGCTAGTAGAGATTTACGCCACCTCCCGACTTTATTATCCTATAATTTTCCATATATTTAAACACGGCTGACACCTGTGGAAAATGCGCCAATTATAGGCGCCAAGTTGTGTTAATACATCCGCAACAACAAGCAGCATCCTTCAAACAATAAACATTAAACACGAGATTTAGAAGCACTGAGATATAAATCCTGAAAAGTATATATAGTTTCAAATTTACTCGTAGAACAACATGTTGACCACGAAGTAGAAATCTTTTTTTTAAGCAAAAAATCATTCGAAAGGTGAGTTCTGGTGGTATCTTTTGTAGTCATGAAATTTTCATAGTTTTTTTTCAATTTGGAAAGTATTGGAACAAATTTTAGTTAACTCATCATTTCAGCTATCCCAAGCTTTAAAATATTCGTTGATCTGTAGAAAAGAAAAGACAACACGTTTCAATTTAGAAAAAAATTAAAATTAAAATACCTATCATGGTAAATTTATTTATTTTATTTATTAATTTTATTTTAGTAATTTGTACATTTAAGTTTACAAATTTCTAATTAATTATAATATTTCATATTGCAAACTAAATTTTATATAGCTCCTACAATACAATAAATGTGTATCTACAAATAATATTGTACCTCTGGCAAAGCCGGATAGCAATTACTTACCTTCTGCTAAACATATAGCCGCTAGGAAATCTAACAAATTCTTCGGAAACGCAAGTATGTATCACAATCTGTTTTACCATTTGATTTACGATTCCTTTATAATAATAAAATATTTCACGTACAATTCCTTAACGTTAGGCAGTAAGCAATACACTTGGGAAATTCAAGGAAAATTTACCCCACTTTTTCATTATCATCGGGAATTCTAATGGAAAACAGATGTTGATCTGTTTTTGTGGCCACACTGATGCCGATAGGTTTGTATAGGACAAAGAAAAACAGAATAACAGATATTAATTTTCTATTTAATATTCTGTTTAATTACCTACGCATTTAGGTAAATTTATCCATGATTTTGTAGGTAGGAAAGTTGGTGTATTTAGTATAATTTTACTTTAATAGAAAGCAGGGAATATGTAATTTGGTGATGGATTGCTTACTTATTAGCAGAATGTTTATCCTTCAAAACTTTGTATTATTATTACGAAGTAATCATAAGTGCCTTTCCTTGGAGACCGAATTCTTATCCTTAAGAAACGACGACGTTATATTTGAATATTAAAATGTTGTAAATTTTAAAACAAGCTTATATAAATGGCTTCATCGCCTGAGAAACCAACACTATTCAGAAAGTCGTTTATTTGAGTTATTTTGACCTCAGCTGAGGTGATTGATGATTTGATGAGCCTGACCGCACCCAATCATTTATTAGAAATTGACACAGATCAAATGAATGAAAATCAAAGAGTGATATTGACCCTCGCTTATACACAAGTGTAAGTAATGCTGTAAGCTGTAACCATTGCCATTGAAGGATTGTTGTGTATATAAATAAATAACTACGGCTGCGGGTGAAAGTTATTTATTATTAAAACAAAACTAGGGTTTCGAAAACAAACTTAAATGAGAATGAGTACTGGCTGGCACTGGTTCAGATTAGTAGGGAGCGGTTAGGTTTCTGGTCCTCCAGCGCTGTATTCACACAAAAAGAAAAAAAAGAGTCACGAACTGTCACAACAAACACACTACAATAATGAGTACACGGACGATTAGATTTTTTGGTCATACAGATATATAGCCAAATGGAAAAGGTATTGAAGAACATGGCGTGACAAATAAATGTTTTTTGATTCATTTGTGTTATTTCACAATTTATTGATTTAAAATAATATATAGTATATTTGCGGCACGTTCCAGAGTGGAAGATACTCTCAGTATCGCCCACCATTCAGAATTGAAACGTTGCCTGAAATGGCGTTAGCCGTGTTTGGTGACCAGATCTGAATAGCCAGGTACTTCCCCACTTCCCACCTCCCTCTTCCCCGTCTCCTTCCCTTCCCCATTACCTTCAGCCTCACAACATACCCCAATTGGGGATGCCATAGTCCCACTGGCTCCAGACGGGAGCAGTTGGGACTCTTGTGCGGTATTCATGTAAAAAAAATAAATTGCTTTTTCTTCGCTGAGAAATACCAGAATGGTTTGTTAGCAGTATACGAGTAATATTATTTATTATCTTCACATAAAGTCAAATTATATGTCTATTTTATAGATGTTCGTTATCTTTTCTACATTATGTCTTACTGTTCTGATTTCATTATGACCGTCATGGACGTGCTTTGAAATTCAAAACTACAGAAATATTCTCTATAAAAGATGCCATTGTTGCAATAATTTATCGCAGTCAGTATGTGCAACATGGCGCGCAGCAGGCAGGACAGCGTTACCGTTTGTATAACGGAGGTCAGGCATAATTCCATGCATTTATTATGAACTTAAAGGAATCGTTTCTGTGAGGTAATATGGGATCAATAATAATTGATTCCTTCGAACGAATTAATGATTCCATTAAACGGCACACAATCCATAACTATTGTGAATGTAAACCATCTTATAAAATTTGAAAAAATTGATTTCGCTTTCGTGGTAATAAAACTGTTTTTTCCGAATTATTTTAAAATAAAATGTAAAAATATTTTAGGTCCTTAAAACGTGGAACGTATAAAAATAAAATAAAATTTCGGGAATTTCATTACTTCTTCAACATTTGCAACAGTCTTTGATTCCCACGGTATTCCTATTTATTTTCTGGGTAAACTTATGGACAATTAACTCATGTCTATGGCTTTTGAAAGATACCATAAGGTTTCCCGCATAATACGAGTATATACCGCTTGTAAAACTGTTTTCAATAAAATTAATAAATAATAATGAATGCTCGACAAAAGAGGGGAGTTTTGAGTTTCCATAGTCTAATAACATATTTAATGTCTTAATCACCAACGCCGCCAATTTTCGCCGTGCGCCAGCTGATTCTATTTTTTTTATTTATAACTTAATTGTTTTCTACAAAATGATGTTTTTGTAAACTGTACCGTCTTTATAGGTCTATCATCCTTGGTTGACTTCATAACAGTAGGTACAGGTACTCGCACAGGTGCATAACTTACAGCGTGTATCGATTAGACTAAAAAAACATAAACATTTTGAACTTTAAACCAATAGGACTGATAATTTATATTTGATTTTTTATTTTAACTTTTTATGAGTAAAACCTCAAATTGTAATATTTAAATAAATTAAGACAATATAAGCGATACTCAATCGAAAATCTGGAAACAGAAAAATCAGAAAAACATATTGACACCTCTGGGACTCGAACCCAGGACCTCTTGCTATATAATATATGCGTTAAAGAAAATGAAGATAATGTAGGTGGTTCTTAGTCGAAGTATGGTACAGTTAAAACATGACCGAATTTCATATCGACACCGTGGCGCAGTGGTTAGCGCGTTTGCCCAGAAAGCAAGAGGTCCTGGGTTCGAGTCCCAGAGGTGTCAATATGTTTTTCTGATTTTTCTGTTTCCAGATTTTCGATTGAGTTTCGCTTATATTGTCTTAATTTATTTAAACTGATAATTTATTTTTTGCTGGGCTTGAAAAAGTACTCGATTATTACATATGAAACAAACGATGAAACATGTCTTTATATTTTCATGAAAATAATATATGTATTAGGATAAATCGTTTTTTTTAAATTTTTTAATGAAAATTTTAATTCACTGGTTACGAAAAACCTGACGATAATTTGAAAATTTCCTACTACCACCACAGTAAGCGTAAAATGCTCCTTGTGTCGTGATGAAGGACTTTACCAGCTGAGACGCCTGGGTGGGATCCAGACGCGATGGCAACTCAGCCAATGACGCCGTCAGAAGGCGAAACGTAAGATGTGACGCGGACTGATAATTACACAGCAGAACTTGTTTATGAATAAACTTTTTTAAAATTAAAATATATAAGTGAAAAACCTCTATAAATATTTCATTTATATATATTTTATATTCAACCTACTTAAAATTAAAATGATACGTATACTAAGTACTAAGTAATGAATCACCGGGTGTGGTTCAGCAAAACATAGTTGTACTGAATTAATAACAGTGCCACTTGCAATTTTTAATTTAATAATTATTGTGTCCCACATTAATTTCCCAATTCATCGGTAAAAAAATACCCCCAGAGCAAAAATGCCTGATGTCAGATACTAACCAAAAATTAATGTAAATAAATGTTCCGATAATTATTACTCATTTCCTTTGATTGCACAGCATGAGGCCGACATGGTAATTACAAAATCATGCTGGGTGCGGTGCCTCTGAAAATTAATTTATTACATAGTATTTGTTGGAGATTTAATTCTAAGTCTGGGCATCGATGTTGTTTGCCAATTGTGATGGTGTAGTAACTACACGAAAGTAGAAAGTGAGATTTACTTATATGGCCAATATTTTGCTGCAACCTTAATTGATTAAAGCTTGCATCATCTACCAATTTTGACCATAATCGTCACCTGATATGCCTTATTGAGTAAATGTAAAAAGATTTACGAAATTGTACACGGAGGGGCGGGGCGGGGGGGGGGGGGGGGGAATGCAAATGAATCACCTCACTCCAGTGTTGCCATTTATGGATTAAATGATTATTTCTTTCCACATTGAAAATGACATGACACCTGGGTTTGTGAATTATGTCCACTAATTACTTGGGGTAGATTAAAATATTAGTCAGCAAGTAATGATAAATTTTTGCCATTTTTCATGTCTCACTGACCTATTTTATGGATTAAATATTTTGTTTTGTTGCTGAATTCCCCCCTTCGGTCCTAGGGTAGGTTCCGATACTTTCCATTAGTGGTTATTGGCACGCATTATGGTGTGACTCAAAAAGGGTGAGTTAACCCTTCGGATTAATGTTTTGGCACGATCAGACCTCAGCGTGCGCTTCGCATTTATGATTTTTTAAGATTAATGTTTATATACGATTGACCCACGTATCTACATATCGTTGCGACTTATATTTCTCTAGTATTTTCCTAAGGAACGTCACCCTTGTACCAACAACAATATCCTTTTGATGTGCAGACATCTGCTCGCCTTCACCCGAAAGTTTGTTGTTAGAATAATCCACAAAAAAAATGTGACCAAAATTCCATTTTTGCAAGCTTCAAAAGTTTCCTGTGAAATTTCACTCCAAAAATAACCAAACTTATAAGTTTACCCGATAAAAAATAAGACGACAACCCAATGTTGAGAGTTGAGATACATAATTCCATATTATTAATTTTAACGTTGACATTGGTAAGCCCTTTATCTTTTTCGACTTACTTTTGGCATTAGGGCGTAGACTAAAGCTTTATTACTCGCACTAACGCTTGACTCTTATTACATATTAGAAAATCATACTTTTGATCAGCCACAACATTATCATGAAATTGAAATATATTTCTGGTATACTTATTTTAATGCACTCAGTATCTACTCAAAGTACAATGCTTAACAGCCTGTTTTCAGACAAATGAATTTTTTAATGTGTAAAATTAGTACAATAATACTCCATTTTTCCCTTGCCTGTTAAAATACTATAGTACATGATATTTATATTACAAACACGCGATGTTTACGCATAACCGCGAAGGTAGAAATTAATTTGAGTACTGTTTTACCTAATCAGTTTAGGTTTTTGCGAATGTTTATTATACACAATGAAATGTTGTAGGCGAGTGCAGTATAAGCAAATATGAATGCTTATAAACTTTGAAATTTCCCGATGCAATATAAATTATATGTTTCTGGCACAACGGACATTCCGTAGTTGAAGTCGTTGACAAGTAAAGCGCTGAAACTTTCACCTCAGGAATGGTCAAACGCGAATACTTGGTGCACAGTTAGGAGCGTTTGAATGTGTTCATAGTGTTCACGCAATCTTCAAGTTATCAGAGCCCACCTTTACATCAGACTAGACATACCTTCTTCTTCGAATGGAAACCACAAGATGTCCTCAGGCAAAGTTCCGAGTTACAGCAGGTGCCAGTTGGGTAGCTAATAGCTAATGGTAACTAGGATCACTATCATAGTTGATCTTCCTCTCAGTTACTCAGCTTACTTGTCTTGCAAAAGAAACGCGTATAAATGTTTCATCTCGGTCGAACCTGTATTATTTTAGATAGATTGATTTTCGGCGCTCTATTATTCTCACGTATTTCGTAGAAGGTTTCAAAGCTATTTTTCCTCATCGTTTTCGATTCATCTCAAATTTATGCGACCGTGTTCAAGGAATTTTGGGAAGAGATGTTCCAGAATATCAATTTGCGATTTTGCGGGCCTGGTTTTATGCATAATAACAATTTATTGTTTTGCTAGCGTTTCTCGATCAACGTTGAACGCTGCAACCTTCCGACACCCGAAAGTAGCCAAAGGTATATTATTTATTTTTCAATATTATTTTTATTTTTTTTACAATAAATAAAACTAAAATATTCATATACATACTTTAAATTTTAAATAAAATGGAGTTCTAAGAAAAAGCAGAGAAATCAACGTTAAAATTGTGCGAAAGTGAATCCAAAATGGCTCATTTTATAATAATAATAATAATTTTTATTTTAGTTATTTGTACATTTAAGTTTACAAATTTCTAATTAATTATAATATTTCATATTGCTGCTAATTCATTATAATATTTCATATGTACCTACTATATTTTTTCTAGTTTTCTAGACTGTTCTGCGTATTCGCTTTGTTCTTTTTTTGTAGCCTGATTTCCTTGCACGTCCTTGTGTTATGTTTGTGAATGTCCTTGTTGTATACAATTTTATTTGTGAAGTATTTTGGTAACATGTTGTTTAATATTTTGTGGATAAATACCACCATATTCAAGGTCAGCATCACGGTTAACCAATTTAGTTTCTTTAGCATTTTAATTATTTTTGAAAACGTATTTCGTCGAAGTATTATTCTCATTGCCCTATTTTGGAGAATTTGTAACTAATTTTTTCTCTTTCGTTACATAGGAAAAGGATACTTGAGCAGTAGTTGAAGTGTGGAGCAATAATTGAATTGTAAATGGTGGTTTTTCTAGAAATTTTTTGCCGAATTCTTCCAAAAAAAGATATCTTTTTGCCAATTTTCTTTTGGGTGTATTTAGTATGTCTATTGAAGTTTAGTTTGGAATCTAATATAACTCCTAAGTATTTCATTTCAGTAACATTTTCAATAATTTCACCACCAATTTTAATTTTGCTTTCATTGGATGTCTTCTTATATCCAATCACTTTACTTTTTGTATTTTTTTTTGTATTTACTTTGAGCTTATTTATTTTTAGCCATCTTAATGCATCATTTAGTTCATTATTTAAAATATTTATTAGTTCTTCATAGTTATCTCGAATTAAGTATTTTATTTATTTATTTTATTTGATGCAATATATTTACATTTTATACACAATTCAATGATGTTGGCCTCACTGGGTGGTTTACCCGTGCTGAGGCCTCCATTTCATATACAAAATTATACACAATAGATACATATATATATATATATATAATATTGGTGAAAAATCAGAAAAAAGTTAATAAAAAACATACGATTAAGATAAATTAAACTTAAAAAGTAGAGATTTAAAATTAACGTAAATTTAAAAATAAATAATATTATATAAGGTTAAAAACGATATTTTTAATAAGTGTTGTGTGTTTAATAATAATAATATTTGGATGATTTATATAGCGCCGTTTTTGTGAAAAATCACCTCAAGGGCGCTGTACAAACTTATAATACATTTCTAAAATCTAAAAACTACAAGCTAGGCAAACAATTATAAACAACTTATGGCTAAAAATTGCATACATCGGTTCATTGATCACCGATACGAAAATATGTGTACAATATTTTGACCAATGAACGCGATGCTGCCTAAAATTTAATGAAAACAGGACCATACTTGTGTTTTATGTTGGTTTTGTGCGTTACTTGTATGTTTTTTTTTTATGCTATGATATTTTGGTAGTATTGTCTATTTTGGTCTTTAATCCATTTTGTAATTTTGTGTCGGAATTTATTTTTGTTTTCCTCAATATTATTTTTAAGTGTTAGACTGTTGAATGCTTTTATAGCGTGATATTGGTAGTGTCTTTGTCCAAAGCTTGTATTTACCGTCCGAGTTCTTAAGTTTTCGTTGTATGCTTGTCTAACTGGTCTGTTTGTGATATTTTGTGTTTGTTGAAGATTGTTTTTTTGGTCAAAAATGTAATTTAGTAGCGATTTAACGTACAATTGTCGTATGTCATAGTGTATCATCGGCAAATATTCGTACTTTGCATTTTGAAAATATTTTCACCGTGTCATTAATATAGAGTATGAATAATATAATTAATATCGGTGACTATCGGGGAATATTATTATATCTTTTGAAATTTTTACTTGTACGAACGATTTAAAAAGTGAGGTTACAATTTTTACATCTTTTACAATTACAATATTATTTCTGATTTTTTTGTCCCCAGATTTTCGATTGAGTTTCGCTAATATTGTCTTCATTTAATTAAAAATATTTTTTAATATGAACCTAAGTACTTGCGAACATGGTCTCACGTGCTAACTAGAGGCCTCCACGTTTATTTATTGCGAGCTAACAATGGTTTAAACACAAAATTAATTAATTTATCTTGATGTACCTATAGCATTACATAAAAATCAAAAATCCTGGAGAAAATTGCTGCTGCACAAATAACCAGTCATTTGAATTCAAATAAATTATTCACTAATCGTCAATCCGCATATAGAAGGTTTCACTCAACAGAAACCGGAATCCTTCGTATGCTGTCAGATATAACTTTGGCCATAGAGTCAGGTAAGTTAGCACTTATCTCACTCTTAGACATGAGTGCAGCGTTTGACACGATTGATCATGACTTTCTCATTAAGAGATTAGAGGAAACATTTGGTTTGAGTTCCGATATTAAAAATTGGCTGGTGTCATATCTATCCAATCGCTTACAAGCCGTTAAGGTTGGAAATAAGCTCTCTAACTTCGCAACACTTTCTTCAGGGGTACCCCAAGGATCCGTTTTAGGCCCACTTCTTTTCATCCTTTTTACAAATGATGTCGCCAAAATAATCGAGTCATTTGGTCTCCTGTCCCACTGCTACGCTGACGATCAGCAAGTTTATTTTTACTGCTCTCCAAACGAAATCAACAGTCTCAAAATCCGCATAGCTGAATGCCTAGAAGCAATAACGCGTTGGATGTCTTCAAACAAGCTGAAGCTGAATCCATCTAAGACTGAGTTTCTATGGGCGGCCACAAACAAACGCCAACATTTCATAGACAATGCACCTATTTCCATTTCCGGCAACAATATTATTCCAAAGACAACAGTCAAACTTCTTGGCGTTAATTTAGATTCAGACTTTTCGTTAAAAAGTCAAATAAATAGGACAGTAAGCACCGGTTTTTTTTCACCTAAGACAACTCAAGTCAGTTCGAAGAAACCTTCCTACAGAGGCGACAAAACTATTAATTAACTCTTACGTAGTCTCGCGGCTCGATTACTGTAACGGCATCTACGCTAGTCTTCCCAAATATCAAATTGACAAACTTCAATCCGTGTTTAATGCAGCGGCAAGGCTCATAACTGGGGTTTCTAAATATTCGCATATTTCAGAACACCTTCGTAACCTTCACTGGCTCAAGTGCCCTGAGAGAATCCAGTACAAATTGTGCTGGATGGTTTTTAAATCAATCTACGAAATGGCCCCACCTTACATCTCCGAATTATGCGTCCCGGAAAATACCGGTCCGAGACAATTAACCCTTAGATCAGCAACTTCATCTGCTAAAGGCAGACTAATAGAACCTAAACGAAAGCCAAATACTAGGTTTGGAGATCGTGCTTTCGGAGTAGCTGGGCCTAAGGCTTGGAATAGACTCCCTCCGGAATTAAGATGCATAACAAGCCCAACAGAGTTTAGGTCCAAACTAAAAACCTTCCTTTTTGGGCTCTCATACCCGTAATTTAAATATACCTATTTGAGAGTATCATACTTGTATTGTCTATGATATGTCTTAATCACACTTTTCTTACTGAATTAAAATTACTCGATTCCTTACACATCAATCTGTCTCTTGACGAATCACATTTAGAAAGATCAAATCCTTATTGGTACTACTGCACCTCGCACCTTTATATGTTGCTTTTACTTTCCAATATACACTCGTCAAAGAATACATTACATATTAATATTCAAATATTTTTCAGGATTAAATAACATGTGTTCACAATAATGTCCTCTGCGTGCGAACTATATCTAAATTTCTTTAAATGGACAATATACAGTGTTAATTTCAAGCGACCTCCCAGGTAAGTATGGTCCTGTTTTCATTAAATTTTAGGCAGCATCGCGTTCATTGGTCAAAATATTGTACACATATTTTCGTATCGGTGATCAATGAACCGATGTATGCAATTTTTAGCCATAAGTTGTTTATAATTGTTTGCCTAGCTTGTAGTTTTTTAGGTTTTAGAAATGTATTTTAAGTTTGTACAGCGCCCTTGAGGTGATTTTTCACAAAAACGGCGCTATATAAATCATCCAAATATTATTATTATTACATAACATGTTTACGTTAAATCCCCCTATTTTATTTCTTCTCTTTTATCCTTATTCAGCTAAGGACGATTTCTCCCTCTCGCACCTGAATGACTAAGAACATTTAACATGAACCTCTATAACAAAATTTGTGTTTGTAGATGTATATTATCTGAAATACTGATACTTTATGAACATAACTTTATTTATATGAACACGCTAACCGGTTTCATCCCAATCGTGCCTTCTCAGACAATGACCTTCTCGGCCAATCTCAAATTATAGAATAAGATGATCTGTGGAGCCAATACCACTACCAAGTTACCCCGTAGATCACATTGCACGACATCGGCAACATAAAGACAACATAAAAACATTTTGCTCGCGTTTAATTTCACGGTTTTATAATCTGTTATTTTAGAAACTTTTCACAAACATTTTCAAGTATTACCACTAATAATACTGCCCTAAATGCCTCGCATCTTTGTGTTGTACTAGCGCAGATATGAAATCTGCAACCGCAGAAGTTTCAGCACGATACTCAAGAACGAAACTCGTTTCGAAATTTGAATTTTCCCACCAGAAGATATTTTCATTTTATGAGATGAAAGGTCGAATTGCAATATTTCTTCAATTTGTTAAAGCGCATGGGATATTCATTTGTTATGTGATGAGTGATGAGTGATGACTGTTGCATAATGCATATTAAAGTTTGGGTTAGTCTGTTTAGCAAATTATGCAGCAGTTTTGTTTGTTTTACGCATGTACTTATGTCTGTTTCTTCCAAAGTACTACTTTTTTCCTTTAGCGTAAATCGACATACGTGCATTATGTGTCTCTTCTTTTGTCTCACAGTTGTTTAATGTGTTAGAAAGAGCTGCAGAATTATTGTGAAAAGCAACGTATGTTTATTGCCTTTTTGTACGTCGTCGTTCCGTAAACGTGGGAATATTAAAAGCGCCTATGGATATCTGCCTTCCCCTGCGGTGATACATAGGTACACAAATATTTGGAGTTTTTTTTATTATAGTATCAATCATTGGAGAATAAGATAATAATAAAATTAAACAAAACATGAAACAGAATAAGAAACAGAAAATAAAAAAGGTAACGGTCGCAACCGGAATAGAACCCGGGACCCGGGACCCGGGACCTGTGTCTTAACGGGAAACCACTTTAACCACCGAGCTTTTGAGAGCTCGTCTCAAAAGGTAATGAGATGTAATAATCCATCTGAGCCAAAACAATTAGTTGACGAGCGCGAAGGACATTCAAACAATGTTATGTTTTCAATTTTGGAAACGGTTATTATTCCACCAAACTCGCTGGAATTACTTCTTCACCGTTGTATTAATAAATTGTTCAATCATAAAATTAATCTAAACTTCAAAACAAATTACTGAACACACAAAATATACAACCAAACAAATACACAAATAATAATAATAAATTTGGACAACTTATATAGCGCTGTTTTTGCGAAAAATCGCCTCAAGAGCGCTGTACAAATTAGCATGGATTTTACATTAGAATTTACTTAACTTAGGAGGCTCGATAACAACTCGTCTTGCAGCTATCAAGCGCATGGATTATTGGAATTCTAGCCCCCCGATAAATTAAATAAAATATCTTTTTATACACGTATTTCAATTTACTTAACTATGTAGGGGGCTAGATAACCACTCGACTTGCAGCTATCAAGCGCATGGATTGTTGGACTTCTAGCCCCCCAATAAATTAAATTAAATATCTTTTTATATCTACGTATTTTAATTTACTTAACTGTGTAGGAGGCTAGATAACAACTCGTCTTGCAGCTATCAAGCGCATGGATTATTGGAATTCTTGCCCCCCAATAATACATTTACCTTATGTATTTAGTAATCTACTTGACATCCTTAGTCTAGCTTAATCTAACGTAATCTAACTTAATCTACTTAATCTAACCTAACCTAACTTAATCTTACTCACACATACTCAAAACATTTAATAAATCTGCAGTTCATAACAACAATTGCAAAGAAACCATAAAAATAACATGCAATCAACGCTAACGAAAATGTATATACTCGTAATAAACTGTAATAATTGTCACTGTGAACTGTTTATTATTATTGATTGTTGTTTTAAACACTATCTCTTAGGTATTTTAATTTGTCATTTATCACTTCATACGTACGGCACTGGTAGAAACCGAAGGGCGCGGGATCAGTCCGAGGACTTCCTAGTCCATGTGCTTAGGGGCGGGGGGCAGGCGCGGGCGGTTGGCAGCGGGGGCAGCTAGGGGTGTAGAGATAGCAGAGGTCATCAGTTTGTTCTCTTCTCTGGTGCGTTTCTTAGAAGGCCGCTTCGGTGGCCCACACACCAAACGGGTCAAAAGTAGACAAACGATTGTATTTTTTTACTACGCTTGGCCAAACTAATTGTAGAGTAAATAAACCTTTAGCAGTGATCTTACTATTATCAAAACATAGAATGAAAATAGGCCATGTATTATTAAAGTTATTATTAATGTAGCAAAACACAGTTTCGTAGAGACAGTATCCCGAATCCCGGGCAGGAATGTTTCCTCGAAGTTGGAGAGACATAATCAAACATCCAGTTTCTCTTTTGTGGCAAACTTTCATTCATTCTCATCATAGTCATCAGAATTCAATCATATATGTCCGCGATTCTCATAGATTTCGGCAATTTTCGTAAAGTCGACAAATCCAAACTTGAATATGCCAACAACATAAACTTACTAAATACTTGGCGGTTCCAACGTGTGTTGTGACCATCGCTCCATAGAGAGATTCTAGTTATCTTTATGTATCAGAACTACACACACATGCAAGTTTAAATATGAGACAGAAGGGAGGATAACTTATAATTAGCGCTACCGCAGGTGAAGTTTTTGGATTCCTTTTTTTCGTAAATAATTCATTAAAATACGCACATCCATTCTCGGAGAGAGTTAAAAAGCGCCACCGCACCTATGGAAATTCGTACCTTTTTAACTTAAAAAGTCCGTAATGATGTTTGTGTGCATTATTTTAGGTTAGGGCAAGCCCGGGGGGCGTTTGTCCAGGCTGTCCGTACCCAGAATACTCTCGATTTCGACCTGATAAGATAGATACCATTCCGCCTCGAAATGTTGCTTGAAATGGCTTACGCTAATGGTCGATTTGTAAACAAGTGTTTCAAATCATCGATTGTATCCAGGCATCGCGGGTTCAATACTCCGCTAGCTCAGTCCTCCATCACTGGATAAACATTTTTTTTCGTGTCATTATTAGTACGTGCTCTACTCTCTATTTTTTTTATAAATACGTTAAAAATATATTTTCTAAGCCACCAAGTATCACGATCAAAGAATGAAGCTCGTCGATTACCAGTTTTTTTCTGTTTTGTTTGACTAGTTCGTCAACCGCTGTTACTTACTAATGGCTGTATACCTCTAACTGCTATTTTGAACTATTAGTCTATTAGTAACCGCTATTGATACAAAACACAATATTAATGGCCCCAGACGACATCTTTTCAAAGAAGTCACCGTATAGTGTTTTTTCAGAAGTTAGCTATGTGTTGTTGAGACATTTCAAGTTCTTTGAATCGATGCTTAGCATCGGCACTCAGTTCATTGACCATAAACAGGTGGCAATTTTAATAACAGCTTTACTTAGCTAGATTGGAGTTCGTGAATTCCAGGTATCAAAAATTTTTGCAGTATTAAAGGAAATTCCACCTAGATTGAAACCAATAAGAAACTTACGAGACTCAAAACTCATCAAGGTGATGGCTTTTATCGGATTTATACCACCACTTTAATTTCGAAAACATCCGCAGAATATAATTATAATATTATGTATTTTATATTCCGCATTCCAGAGATATTTCCAATTATTAAAACGCTTTGTCGTGTTTTGAAATCGTAGTTGAATGATTTACCACTAACAGATGTGATAATTTGGCATGGACAAATTCGTTACTAATTCATTTGGGAAATAATAAAATCACACGTCTCCCTATGGAATAAATCTGGAGACACTTAAAGATGCATAAAAACGTGTCAAATTAAAAAAAAAATCTATCACACTGTGCTTTCATATGGTGTCATCTGCAAATGTAGAGTAAAAACGCTCCTTTTTTACGCCTGGTAGTCAAATTTTAGGAATGAAAACAGAAATTCTAGTTTGTGTTTAATAATAATACGCTTTAGGTTAGCATTTATATGTCTTAGTCTTAAGCCACTAGCTATATAAGTCTTAGATGTAAGTCATTAGTTATAATTGTAAATCTTAATTGTAAGCCAGTAAAATAAGTCTCAAGCTATAAGTCTTAGATGTAAGTCACTAGTTATAATTGTAAATCTTAGTTGTAAGTCAGTAATATTAATTCCTTTAAATACTTATTTGTACAGCGCCCTTGAGGTGATTTTTCACAAAAACGGCGCTATATAAAGTAGCCGAATATTATTATTATTATTATGATGTATAAATACATGTACGTTTTAAGACGCAAAATGAAAACATCGAGTTCCTCATAAATTTATTAACGTCAACCAGATTTGACTAAAGCTGTTGGCGGCCCGCCTCCGCCTCGTGGCCACGGTTACTTCATTTATTGCGGAGAGGACTTCATAAATCTCCTGTCGCCTCCTGCTCTTCTCGTAACTTATGCTTCTAAGGATTATGAGGAGGTCATTACTCCATTTTATTCGGAATGCTTAATTCCATAACTGATCGCTGCAAATAAAAGCGCCTGTCATAATTGGCGCTGTTGCGAGTTGCAAATAAAATCACGCGGGCAAATTTGAAAGGCTCCAGGTGTTTTGCATTCTGCTAGCAAACCTAGTCTTCATGCAAGCCTCTTATTAGGAAGTGGAATGCACCGAACCAATATTTACAGTCGAGCTATTATTGTATAAGGCGAGTCAAAGGGATATTGAATTAACATTGTCGACAACAATACTGATGACAAAGAACTCATATCGTATGCATTTTCTTATATGGATGAAGATAGAAATCCTCTAGCAAACTAAAACGGCCCTAGGAAAAGACATTTTTGTCGTATAAAATATTAAAGAATTGACTTATATCACTACATTAAACCCATACCTCTCAGTATGCTATGTAATAGGTAACATTGCAACACTTAATTATGTAATATAAAGAAACGATAGGAATGCCTTTTTACCCTTTTCACAAGGGAGCCTTTTGCAAAAATGAATAATTTTCCGTACAAAAAACCTCTCTATTTTCACCATAGTTCTTTGATAAATATTGCTATAGCATCATAGCCTTTAGGTATGGATGTAAGCTATAAATAAGTAATGACAGTACCTATTTAAAAAAAATGTTTTCTTAGAAAACTTTTTACACTAATTATCAGGATGCCTTCTCAAAAATGTCGAGTTACGTCTTCAATTAGACGATTTCTTGTCGGGTTGAGTTATTTTGTTTGTGGTGTTCGTTACCCTTTTATTTGAAGGTGTCGGAAGAAACTTGAACAATAATGGGAATCTGGAATGAATAGTGTATAGCGTTGTCACTCTTATTTTATAATTGCCTCGTTGTGCGGCGCGGTCCTAGCTGTTCATAATTTCCCATACGGCGCCGGAAGTGCTCACCTATTTGAGAAGAGCGCGGAAGTGAGCCAGTGAGTGGTACTCGTGTAATACCTGTACCTACTTGTAGCTGTGGGTAGAGGGTACCCACTATTTACATCTGTACGCCTCTACACTTCTATAATATAAAATGCTAAGGTACTAGTCGCTAGGTTCGAATAAGTCATCTGCACTCGGATGTGCCGCCAACGATCGTGTTGTTTCCGGAGGAAATCGAAATAAGATGAAATATTTACCGAACTTGAACCTACACCACTCGCGAACGTGTTGGGACTGCCAGGGACGCAGAAGGCGCTAGGATTAAAGTGTTACTTTCTACATCTCATATTAACTTCAAAAACTTTTAGTTTATGGACTGCTGCACGGAACGATCTACGAATCTACGTTGTCAAATTGTATTTTTCTCGGTCACTATATAGAGAACACGTATCTAATTGTTTACCATATAGTCCCAAGTCAAATTGACTTCGACTTGACCTGTCGAAAGTCGAAAGTTGTATAAATTTTCCGCGAATTTCAATTTCTCCGTCAACATTTAATTTTTCACTAAAAGCCAAACAAATTGAAATAGGATGTAATCGTGTTTTCATTTCATTGTTTATATGTTTATTTATCCTCTGCTTGCTACTCTAGATCCTAAATAAAATCTCCCGTAAGTCATATTTCTTATAATAGGTTGTTAAAAATTTGTAAATCAATTTCTATTTTTGTTTCTTCGCGTCGTTTGGTTGACTGTATAACGCATTAAATTCTACAAATAACAAAAACAAAGAATATTTATATTTAATAATAATTTAGAACAAGTAAAGTACCAGATAAGTCTTGTTTGTTTGTTTCACAGATTAAAAAAATCCCCGGTTCAAGAGTTCAAATTTCAGTCGAAATTGCTGGGCTGAAACATCAACTTTTCGGAATTGGGTTATTTCTCGTAGCGGAGCAGACATTGTAATTTTAAACTGAAACTACAGTTTTAACTAGAGACGTTATAGGTTTTAGAACTAGTACAATCGAGTTATTATATCGGTTGAGCGAAACGTATCACGTTAAATTAATTATAAACGTTAATTTGCAAACAGTTTTTAATCAGTCGAATAAAAAGTACCTAATCATGCATAAAATGAAGCTGCAATTTTTGGCGGATTTTGTTAGGATGAGCGAAAAATCATTAAACCATTTAATCTCATTAATAACTCCGCATCAATTTATTTCTGAATTATTACAACTTCTGCTACTGATTGCTGTGTGGAATGGAACCTGGAATTCCCACAGTATTGTTTTAAATAACAGCTTTTTGTTTGAACCAGTTGCTATAAAAATGGAGAGGTTCTGTATTATTTCTCTATGGCATTCATCACAATTTTCGGAATCAATTTGGATATTTTCAGTCATCTTTATAATAACTCTGAGGAAAGTGGTTATTGTTAAGAATTTTTATTATGAAGTCCAAATCATAAATTTGTAAAATTCCATGCCAGCGGCCGAAAATCCACATTTCGTCGAAAGTTGTTCTTACGATCGTGCAGGGTGGTTACAATGAGAAAGATTAATTATTCTCCGTACCAGCTTTTTAAAATTATAACTCAATATCGATTTTATTTCATTCCAAATTTGCTTTAATTTACACCTACATCCAAAAATGCTGAAAGGCGTGATGATAAAACTATTAAAATAATGTACTTTTTGTTTTTATTTTTTGATTATAAGTATTTATCAATTTTCAATAATGTCTAAGGTAAATAAGAGTGTTAAATAAATCTGAAATATTTTAGATTGTAAGTGCGCAAATAAATACACAAACGGACCAATTTTCGTCAAGAAACACATGTACGTATATATTTTTAATGATTTTATTTAAACTTAAATTAAAATTCTAAACCATGCGATTCCTAGATAATGCATTGGTTTATTTTACTGCATGATTACATGATTTGAAATGGGTGTGGTATAATACAAAATCTTTTTTGAAAATGTAATAAATCTGCCAACGACCTAGGGTATAACCTTATTATACTAAAAATAAACATTTTTTCCCACAATTTAAAATATGCGAATGCTAGATAAAAGAACACTCTTTCGAAATCCATTTATAATTTTTTGTGGAAAAGAGTCAATAGTTCTAAAATTTGATTTAAAAATGACATATTTCTGGTTTTCTCTGGTTCCCTCTTAAGGTGTGATGTAGGTACTACTAATTTGGTTTGATAATTAGATGGCTTAGAAATATTTTAAATATCTTTATTAAAAACTACGAGTAGAACATTTTAGATATTTTAATTAAATACTGTGAGTAGAACACATATTTATTTGCCTCTAAAATAATCGAGTATTTTTTAGTTAGTCATTTTACAAGCCCAAAAAAGATGATGACACTTTATCAGGCCTATAAAAAACTATTGTAAAGTTCATGCTTATGAACCCCTTTACGGTTACAGTTTTATTGTATAATGTGGAAAATTAAATTCTTTAGCTTTAGAAAATGATCGTTAAACATTGAAATATTTGTGCATGTATGATCTTCGCGAAATAAAATGAAACACGTTTTTTGGTGAATTAATTAAAACTGGCGATTGGAATTTAAACCTTATCGCCGTCTACTTAAAGAATATTATTGTTAGCGGTCTGATGCAGAATTTTACACGACGTTGTGCATTATTTTAATTAGTGTTTTTACGTTGTTACGCAATGCGATGTAGAAGGCTTTGAATTATTTTTCAATTCTCACATTTCTCACAATGTTTGCGAAATTCGTTGTTCAAAATTCAAAATTTTATACAACTTTCGTATTCACTATATTATTTTAACCTTTAAAAAATAGCATTCCTACATGTGGGATTTTGCAAGTCTTTCAGACTCAATGTAGATGTCTAAAAGTAACGTTTGGTATCTGACCTTTCCTCGGAATCACCAAGTGGCTATTCATCCGTACAACTTCCATATCGAGTTGTAATAGATCACAAGTTCGTCTTCCCGTACAATTATGGCAAATAACGGAGGTAAGTCATTTATCATACTGAGGGGCATATTTATATTGTAATTTTGTGCGTACGGCATTCATCACGGAGTCACCAGTCACCATTAATAGGAGTTGGGAGTCATCGCGAACACGGATCATGTCTTATAGTATTCTCCAGAGATTCCTCAAACAATGGAGCCTTAGAGAGACAAATCAAAGAATAGCTACAGAATTCTATTTACCACACGAAACCCGAAACGTGCAATTTAAAAATTCCCCAATGATTAGACATAAGTATTTTAATTCAGGTAACTTTTTGAATTATGTAGGCTCTGAATACAACTCACAACCATTACTCTCTCACACCATCTTTGCTATCGACGTGAAATCAGTGTAGAATTAATCTAATTCTGTTTAATTAAAAATAGGCTTTGAAGTCATCTGTAATTAAAGTCGCTTTACCCTACACAATGTATTTTGAAAAAAGAATAGTGAATTGCTAGATTATCAGATCTGGAATTTCGTTCCCACAACATTAAGTAAGTACATACATATTTAGACAGACATGCGTAGATGTGGAAATGTATTTTTTTTTTTTAAGTAAGACTGGGTGTATATTTGTTTTGTCTGAGAAAACAGTTAATTCGGGCTCCATTAATTAATTAGTAATTTAAGAAGAAGAACATAAATTAGTTTGTGCTACTTGTTGACGTTATGTTCACTTTGGGCCAGTTGTTTTTCACAAAATTTGGACAAATCTTCAAATTTTCAAGGTAATTTTCAAGTTTAATTAAAGTTCTGTTATTATTTCAGGTTTCCGAAGCTTGGCCCATACCATTTTGGGCAATATGGGGTATTGTTTAGATATTTCATCCAGAGTCTGACAGTCTATAGGCCTTGCCACGTCTGAAACTGGACGCGTGTGAACACTTTTATCTGTAAATATTTTTCTCTATAGATTGCAGAAGAATTATTCCACGGGCTGCCACATTTATTATTCTTTTGTATTATGTTAATCTAAGTACTTGCATACTGCTTTCTAACCCCGTATGCATGGACATTGGAGGGTCTAGAGTCGTTCAAATAAATGTAGCTTCGTTCAATAAAATAGAATTTTGACGTGTGCGGTGAAGGAGGAAACCATATGTTTCCTTATAACTTATAACGCCGTTGGGAAAGTGGTGGGGTAACCTCGAATGGACGCGTGTGTGTAGAGGTATTTAAATTTTTTTTTTTTTTTTTTTACATTAACTCCACACAGGAGGCCCTGAGGAAAATAATTTCCCTCAGGGCCTATGTCATCTGGGATGCTGTGTGGAGGGTCTTTTTGAGGAGAGGAAGGAATGAACATTGGTCTTGAAGAGACCCATGTTGTAGGAAGGAGGAAACACAGAGGCCGGCAAATCATTCCACAGCCGAGCTGTTGAACAAAAGAACGAGTCGAAGAAACGACCCGTTCTCATGTGACTAATGTCAACTGTGTACAAATGTTGGGCACGCGTTTGGCGTGTTTCCCGACTATGCACCGGTGCCGAAGGGATCAATGATGCTAGTTCCTCGGAGCATCTTCCATTGTAATACCGGTAGAACAAGAATAGCATTCCCACCCGACGCCTGTGCTCTAAAGATTGCAATCCGTCTGTTAAGATGGGAGAATCTATCAAACGGACCGCCCGTTTCTGCACAGAGTCGAGGGTATTTTTCAGGTATTTTGGAGCTCCAGACCAGAGGTGGCTGCCAAATTCAACCGTGGGGCGCACTTGCGATTTGTACAGGGTTAGCAGTTGTGTACTTTTAAAGTATCTGCGGGCCCTGTACAGTACGAAAATAACAACTGATTTAACGCAAGTCAATAGTTACAATAATTTGCACATCTGTTTGCATTTAAAATGTCAACAGATGTCTCTGTGGTTCCATTTCATTTTAAATATTAGTACATTTGTAGATTGCTATTTTTCTACACTAACCATTTTCCTACATATCATAGTTTTATCATCTTCACCATTTTTCCTTTGTTTTTTCAAGACTAAATTTTCGCTCTTCAAATTTGCAAACTCATGGACTTGGCTTGTGACCGAAGCGTCCTACTGTTTCTATTGTTATAAGAGGAAGGGATTGAATAAAATACATGATTGACACACCAAAACAGTGCCTCTTATTTACCAATGATTTAATAACAGAACTTGAATAGAACTTTCACAGAACTTGAAAATAAACTTTAAAATTTGATGAGTTAATCAAATTCTTTGAAACAAAAAAATGGTCTTGAACTTACGACGTTACGTTCTGTAACTGTTGATTTTTAGTTTGAAATTGAGTTGAGAAGATGAAACAGACGTTTTTACTCGAATCATACATTTTATATTAAAGTTCTTCTAAGATATTTTCTAGTAAAATTTAAAATACAGGTTGGAAAACATAGTGTTTTCTCAGCAGATAACGGTACCACTTGTTCACTACCGGTGCGCGGTGAATCGGTGTGTAACCATAAACTCGGCTACGACATGATCTTGAAATGCTTTAAAGTCTTGCAAAGTGCGAATAAAATTGTGTTCATTAGTTGCGAAAGATTGGGTTAACTTCCCACCTCCTTCCGAATAATTAATTACGCTTTCTTTATTTACAGTTAACTGTTTTACCAATTAGCTCCAAAGTCGTGCTCGACTCATCAGAGCATATTGATATGTTACTATCCATTTAGTAAATGTAGATAACTATGTAGGTTAATGTCAAGGTCATCGTAGAAGAGGCAAGAATGTTGATGAAGTCATTATTTTATCATTTTTAATATTTTGGGATGATTAGAGGCGTTCACCTCGTCACCTAATAAATTATGATACATGTATGCTTATGGATTGAAGAAATTCTTTCTCTTATTATCTTCTCAAAACCCCTTTTTTATATTATGTATGTACACGTTAAATAAATAAGTTTACACTAAAGGCGAAGAAAATGCTGAGAGGGGAGGGAGAATGTTTAGTTAAGAGTTTAGAGGAAAACGGAGAGAATCGAGCTATTTGAAGCACTCGAGTGGTTGTCTTTTACCAATGCGATACTGAAAGTATCTACCATTGTGGAAAAATACACAATTTGGTAGGCGGGGTTCGCAAAGTTTGGTGACTTAGCAGGGGTGCCTGGGTTCATGGGGGTGAGGTTTGTGTAGGTCTTGGTTGCGGATGCTTTTGCTCACCTACTGCGTGGCGGGCCGGATCGGGAGAGACTGGTTGAGGGGGAGTGTTTAACCTCTCCAGCCGGATTCTCTCGACCCATCGCCTTGCACCGCGGTGGGAGGAATAGATTCATACGTCCCTCACTCCTGGATACACTGACCCCCAGATTCCTACCCCTCATGCCTTTTTCCTTCCTGCAACTTCACTCCTTTCCCCAAAAAGACCCTCCACACAGCATACCCAAAGATGACACAGGCCCCGAGGGAAATTGTTTTCCTTAGGGTCTTCTGTGTGGAGCTAAAAAAAGAGTGAATTTTTTCATATGCTAATATTAAATTCATTCCTTCACCTACAAATATAATACTGTTTTCAAACTTCCACTCTACATTTGGCCAGTTTTAAAAAGTACATACAGAGACACTACAAGTCAAAGCATAAAGAAGCATTTAAATATTGCGTATCGACTGCCGAAAGTCATTTAGTTTTACACCAAAAAAATCAATGCTTTGACTTGCGTTGACAAGTCTCGACATTCTGGATAAGGGAGAATGGTATCCATAATTAGTAGAATGTTGATTGAGGAACAGCACTTCATTATTTCGAAGTCTACGGGAAGGGATGTTAAACTGGATGAGTTGTAACAATGCAGGTGTATCAGTAATACTGTTGATAATTTTAAATATGCAAATTAGATCAGAGTCCTTTCTACGTTTTTCTAAAGAAGAAATGTTTAAAATGTGTTCAATTTCATCATATGAGTACTTGCCTCTTTCAAGACCCAACCTCCAAGCAATTCCTCTTAGGAAACGATGTTGTACGGATTCGATGTGACAAATGTGGACAGCATTGAAAGGAGACCAAATGACACTGTCATATTCAAGGTGAGGGCGAACCAGCGAACAGTAAAGAGTTTTAAGTGTACTTATATGTTTGAAGTCAGAAGTAATTCTATGAATGAAGCCGAGTAGTTTAAGTGATTTATTTACGATATTATTAATGTGATCACGGAAAGAAAGTTTGCAGTCTAGAGTGACCCCAAGGTCCTTGATAGATGTGACAGTAGATAGACAAACACTATTTAGTTTATAATCAAACTGAATATAAACTAAAACAATGACAATTCGACTGACACATGGCCAATTCGTAACGCTATATCCCAATTTAAGAATGTTTGAAAGGAAATTTTTTGATAATTTAAGAATATCAATAAAATCTTTTGATGAACTAATCGAACTAATCAGGGAAGATATTTCGAGCTCTGAAACACATATTTTTTCCAACGTGTCTTCATCATTTCCAAATATCTCCACCAACTCTTGCCCTGCTCGGTTCTTTGCAATTTTATCTGAATAATCCGCACACTGGAGATTACATATTACAGATCTTTTCTCCACTTCATCAATAAATAACTCTGTGTCGAAGCGATCCATAGCTAGCTCAGGCGTGCTCTCGTTGTGACATGTTGATCGCGCGGTGCCCGCAACGCTATTGAACGCTGAGGAAGATCTCCATAGTAATAAAACCGCGCGGGCGCCACACGATTCTATTTTCTAGCGGTTGAGTGGCGGTAACCGCGCGGTTGGACTAACCGCGCGATTATGTCTGAATGATTATATAAATACCTGCGTAAATAAGATCCACGCGGTTCCCGCGCGATTCTCAAACCGCGTGGTTCCCGCCGTGTCTGAACTAGCACTTAGTGTGTAACTTAAAAAACGCTGATTTCGGGGTTGTAGTAATTACCCTACGGTATCATATATTACACCCAACCTGATGATATTCACCGTACTTATAAATAAATGGGTTCATCTAGAAATGATATTATTTATTATGATGGTTGCCGAAGACTTGGAATGCAGTCTAAAGTCTAAACATAGTCCAAGTCTCGACAGCTTAATCGGCGTACACATCGCGTACACATAGCTGAAATGCTGACAGGCCAGTACTTAATACTTTAATTACAGACAGAGATACTTTTGTTGTATTTATTTATTATTTCGAAGCTTATAATGATTAAGACAGAATTCACGGATGGAATTTAAATGCCATTTAGGTAGTGATGGATAAGATTTCAAATTCATTAAAATTAATGTTATAAGCAACTGTTTTACGAGTAGATCTTTTCTTAAATATTGCTCTCATTCCGTAAAAATACCACGTAACATACTAATAATCATCATCTCTGTGTTTCCTCCATCCTACACCATGGGTCTCTTCAAGACCCGTGTTCGCTCATTCGTCTCCCCAAAAAGACCCTCCACGCAGTGTCTTCATAGACGACGTAGGCCCTGAAGCAAACTATTTTTTAATAAAATAATTTACTAACTAACCATCACGGGTAGGCAGAGAGGACGGACCGACAAACAACTCGGTCTTGACACACAGTCTTTGCCTCACTCACATTCACACATCGTCTCATACATACTCTTCTATTATTCTGACTTTTGACATGGCCCGACTCAAGTATCTGATTCACTTGATCGTGCCATGTTTTCCTCGGGCGTCCCCGACTTCTTCTTCCATTCACATTTGCGTCATATATTCTTCTCACACTATTTATTCTTCTTTCATTCGCTCTACATGCCCAAACCATCTGAGAGTCCCTTTCTTAAGCTTACTCATTATGCTTACGTCAGCCTTACATTCTTTGCGGATATCCACATTTCTCACACGATCGTACATGGTTGTACCACACATTCGCCTCAGGGATCTCATTTCAACAGCATTCAGTTTACTTTCATCCTTCCTCTGCCAGTACCATGCCTCAGGTAGGTACCAGGACTCCATTACACGGACACTAAAATAATTTAAATTGAATAAAAATATTTTTCCCCAAGGCCTATGTCAACTTTGGGGTTGCTGTGTAGAGGGTATTTTTGAGGAAAGGAAGGAGTGAAATGGTGTTGTAGGAGGGAGGAAGCGCAGAGGCCGACAAATCGTTCCGCTGCCGAGCTGTTGAAGTTAAGAGACATAAAAACGCGTGAAAAATGTCCGCAATTCCTGATAAATTCAACCTGCAGGGCAGGTAGAGTTATAGTTAATCTATTGGCCGGGTTCAGAGTTTCACGCGAATACAATTCGACTCTATTAATTGTTTTAATTTAACTTCGCTTTAAGGCGATCCAACAGTCCAGGAAAAAATCGAAATCGGAATTCACGCCCTTTACGGGAGGAGTTTAAAAATACTTGAGATAAAGCTTTTGGAAAGGTTGGAAAAGGTATTGGATATTTTTTTTACATGTTGATTTCGTAAAGGCCTGTAAAAATATTAATTCCTCTTTTATGATTGTTTATTGTAATAAAACTGAAATTTAAAATTTATTAAACTAAACTAAGCGTCGCGGAGTCACACTTCTGTTTCCCGCTCCTGCCGGGGCGTGACTGATACTAAATAGGTGTGCCCAGTGCATGGCTCTTGTGCCCATGCCCAAAGGGTTACTTCAAGAATACAAATTCGTAGATTGCGGGCCGTATTGATTGATGACAAAAATAACAACGAGAAAATGCATATTTTATTGTATTTTGTGAAGTTCGAGCGTAAATATAATTTTTTTTTGCGATTATTATAAAATAAACTGAATTTGCCACATTATGCAATAAAACCGTATCCGAAAAGGGGTTTATAAATAGGAGAGTTTGGACTTGAAAATGTTTTTTATGGACCTTATACTTTATTTTTTTATAGGCTTATTAAAAGACAATGAAAAAATGACCGATGCTTTTAAGGGCCAAGGTATGTTCTACACGCAGTATTGAATTGAAGCATCTATACAAAAATACATGATTTTGTATTATTTACTATGGCTTCATCTTAAAGTTTTTTTTTCTCATGGCAACAATACAATAGTTCTGACTCCTTGGTGTTGAGTTTTTTGTTATCCTTATGAAAACATCACGTATTTATGAATTCACCATCTTTTTAAAGAAACTTCATAAAGTTGTTTGATTTCTCTGAAAATCAGATTATTACTAAGATCGTGGAAATTCCTCGCATTACACAATTCAATCATTAAAAACTTCTTAGTCAGTTACTTGATTCTGAAACTGCATTCCTTTTCTAAGAAACTCGACGAGAATTAATAATCTGGTACAGGGATTAATGTTACGCAATGTGCCAATACATATTTATGTCTCTGGCGTTTAATTATTTAATGACTGAAATTATGATGAATTCTACGAGTATCACGCGCATGGGCTCTACGCCGCCTAAGGACAACTGGGTAACCAACAACCAGAAACTAGCAACCAGCAACCAGTAGCCGCATAGTTCCCAATACTGCTTGACATGCCATACATCTCAGACGTCATGCTGTCATGGTCACTATTACAAAACGATGATAGATGTCGTTTTAACATAGTTGCCTGGCACAAACCTCGGATTTGTCTTGTGTTTTGACCCTGACGATATCATCGTAAGTGGTCTGCGAATGACGCCTTTGATCCTATATCTGATCGAGTCACAGATCTATAAATCAAAAGTCTTGTTAGACATTTCAAACTATTCAGTTAGAAGGATTGACTGAATTTAATACTAATCGACTTAAAATATTACCCGTTACCTATTTAATGTTAAAAATTCTTCAAGTGTTAAACTTATTTTAATTCAGTATTCTTGGTGATTATCTGATTATATTATGTTCCTTATATAGTCACATGACATCATAAATCGCAGTTCAGTCGATCGATCAATATGAAACGACATGATTGACAATGTAATTTAAAATGCGTTCTGAGGAAAAACGGTGGGAAAATAATGATGCCACCTACTTGTAAACGACTTCAGGTATATAATTAAATAAGTTCTCTAGTGAAGCTATTAATGTTTTTTTGCTTGAATAATAGAAAACTTCTGACGCCGCGCAATGGAAAATCGTCTGGTGTTGTAGCAAAAATGGATTGTAAGCAATAATAATTATTACATCAATCACAAATAATTGAAGATTGTATAGATATTTATAACCTGTTGCATTAGAAATCTCAGTTAAAAGTGGAAAAATCAATCAATAAAGTTTCTACTTCTCTCAAAGATAAATATTTACAGTTTTTATCAGCTGTTGTTTTACGAGATTTGAGTGGAAGCTGCGGAAAAACAAGTAGATTTCACATAAAACAATCGGCCACCGATCACTAATTTCATTAATGATATTAATTTAAATTGATAGTGAAAATGTTATTAAAATTAATACATATAATTGAAACTAATGAAAAAGGTTAATGGTAGGTTCGTCCAAATTTGCATTCTGTCAATTTGGTTTCTATTTGTTTCACAGAGCTACGTGCAAATGACATCATTTGGAATTATTTATCTTATTGTAAACCGATAGACTTGAGCGATTATGTCAATCAGGTTTCTTTACCTATAAAAATATTCTTTATAGTTTACTTGATATACTGCGGAATGCGGTAAATAAAACTTTATATCAGTTATTTAAAGTTCAGAAATAAGACGTTAAAGTTGCTTAATCTCGACTGCTGTAAGAAGCAGAAGGCAAGAATAACATAAACTCGCCAACAAATTAAAGAAACTAAAAGAATTTAAAAAGTGACATTCAAGTGAAAAAGGTTTCGCCGGTATCAAGGCACTAAACATTGAAGCTAAAAAGATTCATTGCAATAATTCGCTAGATAGGTACTTCTTACACGTACCTACGAGTATGTTATATTAATTTGATGATTCTTTGACCATATTTATGTAATTAATTTGTAAAATTATGTACACTTCACTTTGAATTAATCGCGTTTTGTACACGCATTCTTGCTTTGGAAATATAGGAGCTATATATAACCAATGAAACATTTCACAATTTCAAGACGTACAGATAATAAATGTTCTCTTGGTCAAGGCGTTTTGAGTCAGCTATATGTGTTGTATTATGTGATCATTTCTTTTTTTTTATCATCTATCAACCTAAATTAATCAGCACTTTCTCTTGTAAAAATGTGTAGGCGGTTAGCACACCTCAAGAATATACAATAAGAATTATTAGAGACGTACTTGGTAGGTATACAATATACGTCTTTGGAAATTAATCTAAACACCACCGGCACCGCCGAGACACATTTCACCTTCATCTCGCAGAGGAGAATCGAGAGAATGCCTTTCTCTGAATTCTAAACAATATTCTGCGCCTTTCAACAGGTATGGAATATTTTCTTCGTCGTTCGGGACTTATTGTTTATCAAACTTGTTTTTAATGTTCTTTGATAAACTCTGTTTATTGTACCTGGCACTTTATACGTACTCTAAGAGGAAGCCACTGAAAATGTATGTGTTCTTAGTGTGGCCTTTTCAATACGAAAATAGGCAATAGACATAAAAATCGCTTGACAAACGTAGTCAGGTCACGATTTCAATTTGTAATTTGGGAGGCGGGTTTGGATACCGCCACCCAGGGAACTATTTATTGGAAAACCTAGGTCTCTGCCGTAGGTCACCCCAAGTGGTTCGCTACGTTTGGCGACTTATCAGTGATGCCCGGGTTCATAGGGTGAGGTTTGTCTGAATCTTGGCGGCGAATGCGTCTGCCCGCCGGATCCATGGCAGGCCAGATCGGGAGAGAGGTTGAGGGAGTCCCCTTAACTTCTCCAGCCGTGCTATCTTGCACCACAGTGGGGTCGATGGATTCATACGTCCGCCACTCCTGAACACACTAACCCTCAGATTCCCATCCACCCCTAATACCCTTTTCATTCCCAGAACTTCCTCTCGATCCTTTCCTTTAAAGACCCTCCACACAGTATTCCCTAAGTTGACATAGGTCCAGAGGGGAATTATTTTCCTCATGGCCCCTGTGTGAAGCTAAGGGGACATACATTAATTACGTGAGTTCAAAACGGGGGGGGTCCAGCAAATCTCACGTTACTTGAAAAGAATATACGAAGTGGCCTAAATTTATCTCACCAAGGAGAGGGGGTGGGGTCTAGATTGGTAGAAAAACTGCGCACGTAATTAAAGTATGCCCCCTAATGTAAAAAAGCTCAAAAGTCAATAAGAAAGAAAAAAAATTAATCAATGGAAACTATCACAGATAATTTTAGTCGCAAAATTATATTTTAAAAAAAAGTTTCTTACATGCGTTCGTGCATTTCTAATGAAAACATGTTTTTTTGTTGTAGTTTTTAATTGTACTGAATAGAAACGGTAGGAAAAGTTTTCATTTTTCCAAAGCACATTTTTTTCTATTTATAATGTTAACCGATTCGTAGTAAAGATTAATCGAAAATAGTGATTTATCATTAGTCTTCGCATTGATTGGTCTCCAGCCATGTTTCTTACTTTGAACGTCTTTAGCGGCATGTACGGTGCTGCATTGTCGCAGCAGTCAGGCCACTTTTTCATGTGATTTCTTCGTCCTCAATTCGCGGGCAGGTTCCTTCAGTAGACCTGCAGACCTGTGGACCTGCAACTTGGTTTAACTACGTAGAAGCGATGCAGTGGGTATGTGGTTCATATTATAGCGAAGCACATCTTTTATCTTCAGCAGGTGTGTTTATTTCTGTGTGTCGCTTGCAATGGCACCCGAGGAAGGCGTTGACAACCTACAAAACCTTTATCTCGTTTATTGTCTTAATCCCAATTTTTTTACAATTACCAACATGTACGCCTTCGTGGCCGAGGGATAGGTCTCTCAGCTGGCAATTTGAAGGTCGAGGGTTCAGTTCACGGCGTGCGCAAATAAATTTTATTTGATTAATTTGTGTTAATTCACAATTAATTAGATTGAAATAATATATAGCGTTTTGCGACACGCTCCCGACTGGAATATGATCTCAGAATCGCCCTTTTTTATATTAACTCCACACAGGCCCTGAGGAAAATAATTTCGCTCAAGGTCTATGTCATCTGGGATGCTGTGTGGAGGGTCTTTTTGAGGAGAGGAAGGAATGAATATTGGTCTTGAAGAGACCCATATTGTAGGAAGGAGGAAACACAGAGGCCGACAAATCGAGTCGAAGAAGCGACCCGTGCTCAAGTGAAAAATGTATCCGTGTACAAATGTCAGGCACGCATTTCGCGTGTTTCCCGACTATGCACCGGTGCCGAAAGGATCAATGACGCTAATTCCTCGGAGCATCTTTCATTGTAATACCGGTAGAACAAGGATAGCATTCCCACCCGACGCCAGTGCTCTAAAGATTGCAATCCGTTTGTTAAGATGGGAGAATCTATCAAACGGACCACCCGTTTATGCACAGAGTCGAGGGTATTTTTCAGGTATTTTGGAGCTTCAGACCAGAGGTGGCCCTGGTGTAAGACTACCATTTACAATTGAAACGTTGCTTGATATGACTTTAATCGTATTTGATGTCCAGATCGGAAGAGCCATATACTTCTCCACCTTTCTCTACCTACCTTCCTCTTCTCCACCTCCTTCCCCTTCTCATTACCTTCAGCCTCGCAGCGTACCGCGATGGGCAATGCGATAGTCTCACTGACTCCAGCCTGGAGCAATGCGGTATTCACTATTTTAAACGTGTTAGAAGAAAAGTGTGAACAATTTCTAGAACAAAAAAAAAACCTTAATTTATTATAGGCATTTAGAAAACGCATGAACAATGCTTACTTACGTAGATACTATTCAATAAGTCTAATGTCAGAGGTACCTATACAGTTATGATAATAATTGTACAATGATGTCGACCTTGATAAATTCCTGGAACGAATTAATTTATAAATAAATCCTTACGGCATTTTATCAGTACCTACAATTAATTAGAATTAATCATGTATGTGACATCATTGTTGAACAACGTATTTTATTATATCTACTTTTATAAACGTTTCTCGTGTAAGATATTTAAGGTGTGTCCCGCACTGAAAAATCCAAAGTACGCTACAAAAGTTCGCCATCGCTGCAGAAAGGTCTCTTTTGCATTATTCATGGGGCATCGCGGTGCAAACAACGGGACACCCACTGAATGTGCCCCCGCTTGCCCCGCGCCACCTCCAGCACCACTACCCACTACCACCTTACCACCTTTTAAATAAATCTCCCCGTAAACCTAATTGAATATTACCTAATATCAATTTCGTATCTGCTCGGCTAGTAGTCATGGATCTAGTTTAGATATTTTAGTAAAGACCGAGCATAATTGTTCTTACGTATATTAAAATCGATATATTTTTACTGGTAGTTCTGTGAAAACATTAAATATTCCATAAGCCGCCGCACTTTTAAGCACAGATTATGGAAATTACGCTCCATTTCAACAATTACTACGTGAAACGAATATTTACGTGGCCAAAAAGGTTATTAGGTTCTCAGTTTGACTAATCTAAGTAAACTAGAAACAAAACTTCGCAAATATCAAAAAAATGGCGGCAAAGGAAACATTTTATATGGGAAATGTTGATCTTTGTAAAAAAATGAATTTTAATGCATCTTCATCAGTAATTAAGTTGAAACGTGGTTTAATTTCCAAAATCTGTGCCTAATAAAAGTGCGGCGGCTTGTGGAACATTTACCAAAAAAGATGTTTCTAATTTGCTCTTTTATAAATTAAACCTAAAATATCCCCTGAAATAAAAAAAATCCAAAGAAACATATTATCTAAATGACAATTCTTTTTTTAAAATTTCTTCAGGCAGGTAGGTACCACAATAACTTCAAAGTTAGCCATCTAGTTAAAGTAAGGCTTGATTGTATAATAAAGTAGATACAGCAGATTTTTAAAACCGGAAACGGAACTTACAAAATAAATTTACAGACTGATAAATGCCAAACGGTCAAGTTCAAGGAGGACTTCTACGCTCAGCCAAATATGCTTTATTATGACAACTACACAAATAAATGTTTTCTTACAACATTTTGACTATATTGGAAGTTCTCAAAGCTTTCAATCTATTTGTCTGATTTAATACAAATATATTGTTGTCAGTAGCTTTACCAATTTAAAAATACCTCCATCACGCGTGAAATGTATACATGTATTTATGTACACCTAGAATAGCATACGTAATTGTATTTTAGTTTTCAAATTTCATTAGCAATAATAGTATAAAATCCCTGGTTTAAAGTTTACTTTCACTTTTTATTAATATTTCCATTGCTGACCACCGGGTCTCGCTTTGACCGCGGGTCATTTTATTAACTTCTATAAGCTCCTACGAAACACGAGTAGAGCACAACTTCCTGCAAATATAACTAACTAACTTACCATCACGCCGTTTCCCCACAGGGGTAGGCAGAGAGGACGGACCGCCAAACAACATGGTCTTGGCGCACACTCCTTGTCTCGTTCACATTCATACATCGTCTCATACATGCTCTTCTATTATTCTGACTCTTGACATTATCTAATTCACTTCATCGTGTCTTTCTCGGACATCCCCGATTTCTTCTACCATTCACATTTGCGTCATATATTCTCCAAATATATTATTTAAAAAATAATGTTACTAATAAATAAATCGTTTCAATAATCTAAATAAATAGCCCGTGTTTCAACTCACAATGCTTACAAATATTCATAATATTTGGAAATTAAAAAACAAAAAAAAAACACCATGTCACGATAGGTATTAGTGGCCTAAAAAAAGTCACGATTTAGCAACTACGTGGTCTAGTTAGGACTTAGGCCACTTTGAAAGTGATGGAAGATGTTCTGCTCGGATTCTGGACTTATTGCTATCATATTTCTTTAAATGGACAATATACAGTGTTAATTTCAAGCGACCTCCCAGGTAAGTATGGTCCTGTTTTCATTAAATTTTAGGCAGCATCGCGTTCATTGGTCAAAATATTGAACATATATTTTCGTATCGGTGATCAATGAACCGATGCAATTTTTAGCCATAAGTTGTTTATAATTGTTTGCCTAGCTTGTAGTTTTTTAGATTTTAGAAATGTGTTATAAGTTTGTACAGCGCCCTTGAGGTGATTTTTCACAAAAACGGCGCTATATAAATCATCCAAATATTATTATTATTATATTGCAGAACTGCGTAAAATTATAATATGTGATTTGTGAACTGTTTTATAAACGTTTTGTGAAGTATGGTGTACGGTTACGTTTTAAGATTTTCACGGCCAAAAGCATTTTCGTTATTTGTTTTTGGGGTGCTATGCCGTGTTGCGCTACCTCCTTCTTTAGCCAAAAGAAGAAGGAGGTAGCGCAACACGGCATAACACCCCAAAAACAAATAACGAGAATATGGTGTACGGTGTTTATAGAATGAAGGTTATGTGAAATGATTCCTACAACTGTAATGTTGAGAAGTTGAGATGCTTCATAAAGCAAGTTAGAAAAACTATGCCCACTATTAATGAAAAAAATGAAAAGACCGTAGGTAACTACAAGCTCGCTAATGGAACGATATGAAACCTGTCTTTCTCCCAATTAATAGTATAAACTCTAGATGCCAAAGGTGACATACAAAAATTACCAGAGTGTTTTAAGTTTTTATTTGAATTAATTTTCATAGAAAAATCTTTGTAGCGTTAGATTTGAAATGAAGTACAGAAATTATCGTGTATTATTTTAGGGGTATTGTGACCTGTCGCGCTTCAATCGGGACAGATGTGTAGATTGCGGTGAAGTGTGTTGCGCGCGTCAATCCTCTTAGAGCCGGTGTTTCAGCATAATAATTAGTTAAATTAATGTGTTTTTCGGCGTTTAGTTTTGGCGTAGCCGTCAAGTATCGGATAGTAAGAACTATTAGGTTTAAGACCCTGTCTCTATTAATATTAATGGGATTTTTGTGGATTTAATTGTCTCTGTACTTAGGCGTGCTCAATGCGTTTTGGGTCTTCCCAAGACTTCAGTAACAAATCCAAAGTAACGACCGGTTTTAATTAAGTGCCGATTTGTTAGGATGGCCGAGTTCTCATGCCCAAAATCCTTTTAGAGATGGTGCGTTCTGTCTGGCCTACATATACCGTGTCATATCCGGTGCAGCTATAGTTCTCTATAAATCTTCTTCATCTCTTTCTGACTATTTTGACAACTGCCTTCCGTAGCCATTTACCGAATTGGCCCCCAGTAGGCATCTAAAATATGAGTAAAACAGTTGCGTTAAAACAAAGCTTCCGTGTTCCATTTATTTGCTTGCTTAAACGAATGTAATATTATTTTTATCTCTGGTATATTTCAAGTCTACAGTGTATTGTAAGTTGTATAGTGTCGGGCGGGCGAGGGAAAGAGGGCGATGTTCCGATAGCAGTGCAATATAAATGCAGCCAACCGCCATTGCACTGGAGATAAGTGCACACAAGTCCGGTGCTGAAAGGGATAACGGGGTCAGCAGTCACCCGAGGCGGGAACACGTACTTAACTCTTTCGCTGCTATGGCTTTATACTTACGAGTATTTCTTCAAGTTAACTAATAGATACTACGCATCTTCGCCAATGTTTCAATATGTCTTAATTTCTTAACTTTTAAAAAAAATAAGTTAAATGGATTTTGTGATGTTCTTCAATCCCAGTTATTGAGATTACTTGAAATAAAGATCGAGGTTCATGATGATTTATTTACGATATCGAAAGGTTTACAATAAATATTTTACTGAACCAAACGTCCGTCCTATTGGATGCTCGTATTTCTGAACCTAGAGAACCCGACATTGTGGAAGCCCAGCTGCGTTTTCTATCGACATCTCAAAACTACATATAACTATCTAAACTAACAACACCTGTTGAAGAATTTTGGAACTATATGTACAACACTGATTAGCAGTAACAACGAGTATCAACAACAATCGCCGCCATTTGAGTATTGAGTATGGTATCATTGCATGGGGAGGGGGCACTTCATCAGCTCTAGATCCTGTCGAAAAGGCGCAGAAAACAATTATGAAAATTATTCTCAAACTTCCTCTAACTGCAAACAGTGACCTTATATTCAAAATAATGAGAGTATTTGATGTTCGACAGATCTATGTAAAAACTATCCTCATGCATCTCTTTAAAAACAAACATGTGCTTTACGAAAAAAAAAATAAACTTAAGATTTACACGTAATTTGAAAACTGTCGTTGCTCGCTGAGACTATCTACAAAATGTCACGTGATCGAGTAAGTGCCACGTATACAAAGGAACAATGTGTTTTTTACATAGCCTGTATCTTAGGTTTTCAAGTTTATTTACAATTATATATTGATTTTCGTTTTTCGTGGTACGTTGTACTTTATACTCTATCTGCTTTTTATTTTTTCCACTCATGTGGTCTTGTATAAACAAAAGCATTTTTTTACGTTTTAATTTACACCTCTAATACTTTTATTTACTTACATTTTCCCTCAACATTTTCAAAGTACCATCAAACCAAGAATTTCAACGTACATGAAAAGAAAGTTCAACGAAACTGAAATATACGTGAATTTAACTTTTCTTTTAAAGTAGTGCATCATTATTTTATTTTCTTTATCTATATCGTATGCTTCTATTAAAACATTTCTTGGAGAGGTTAGGTTAGGTACACAATCTACGACTGCAATCTAAATGCGAAAAAAACCCTTTCCATCAGCCTTGGTAATCCAGGTTTCTACATTTAAGAAAGTTATTCAATTTGGTTGCATGGTTCTGGCAGTGAAAGGATTAATTTAGTTTCAACTGTTGTAAGTGCAAACGAAGTGCTGGAGTCTCGCAGTAAAATGTTAAACGCTTTCTTCGGGTGAAGATAAATAACTCAACGGTTATGAACCCAGATTTTTACAACGTCCATAGTAGCTTTTCTGAAGACTTTGATAGTATTCGAGTGTCGTGGCAACTAATAAAAATCCTTTGGATTACAATTTATTCAACTCGATGATACCTACATCGTGCTATTAATGTCCCTTTAAACAATGATAATTATAATAATGAAATTAACATTATAAAACAGATAGCCCTAAACAATGGATATAAACCTGAAATAATTAACCGCATAGTTAATAAAAAGCAAGCAAAATTTTTAACAAAAAATATATTTATAGTGGTAATAGTAACAACAAACCTAGTAACAACCTAATATATAAAAAAAAACTTCTTTATACAGGCGATTTATCTTTAAAAATATCCCGCATATTACCAGATCATATTTCTCCAGCTTTCTATACTAATTCTAAAATAAAAAAAATTGATTAATAACAAGGATATTTCTAAAAAATTTTAAAAAAACGGGATATACACTTTAGAATGTAACGATTGTGACGCACAGTATGTAGGAATGACTACTAGAAATTTTAAAACTAGAATCAGGGAACATGAACTTTGTTTAAGAAATAATAACTACTTCGAGTTTGCTAACCATCTCATAGAGGCAGGTCATAGCTTCAAAAAAGAAAAAACTAAGTTTAAACATTGCAATGTAAATTCATATTTTAATTTGTGCGCTTTAGAAACTTTAGAAATTAACAAAAAATTAAATCGAAAATTAATTTAGCTAATAAAATAATAGCACCATGTAAATCACCCTTGCTTACGATGTTTCCATGTAATTTTGACTCCTCCCACCGTCCTCCCCCTCCACCAAATTCCCCCCTCCCACTACCCCCGCCTAATTTATTGTGTACTTGTATAGAATTTTTAAGTTAGTTTTAAGTTTGCTCGTGAATGATACGGACAAATGTAAAGTAACAAATGTACATCGAAAATAAAAACTTTTCAAAACAAAAATACAATTTATTCGTAAAGGACTGGGTTATGATGAAATGTGAACTTTGAAGAGTGCTTTTGTGAAATCAAGCTATGATTTAATGATCTCTTGAAAACTCTCATGGAAAATATTGTGTCAATTTTAGTTTAATAATATTGATCTCTATCTTTACTAAGTATAAAATGAAGTCGCTCACGCTGTATGTCCGCTTAAATCTTTTAAACTATGCAACGGATTTTCATGCGGTTTCACCAATAGATAGAGTGATTCACGAGGAAGGTTTTTAGATATATAATTTGTCAGGGTTTTGTTAAATTGGTTGAAATACATAATATATCTGGCCAAGCGGCAGCGGGCAGCGTGGTGTGGATTTGATTTAACAGATGGCGTTGGTTATTAAAGTTTCGTTAGCCACAGCAACGTGTGGCCGGATCTGCTAGTAATTGATAAAATCCAGTTTTGTAGGAGGTAAACGCTATTTTTTTCTTATTGAAACAATGATTTCTACTTACCCCTCTTACCTTTTGCTTTCCCAGAATTTCCTTTCTTTCCCTTCCTTAAAAATACCCTTCATTTAAAATCTCCAATGATGACATAGGCCATGAAAGAAATTATTTTAATTATAAAGTTATTTACCATTTTACTAGGCCTCGTGTGTGTGTTAAAAAAATCAACCAGTTAAAAACAATTTTTTTTTTTAACTATAATACATCCATTTTCAAATTGCCTTCAAAACTAAAAAAAAACATGTTTAGACTGGGGTTTGAACCTTACTTACATAGTGATCGGAGTCAACCGCTTCCAACCGAGGCAAATCGCGAATTGGTAAGTTCGACCTTTATTTTTCATCGAATTTCAGAAAAATTCGTACACGTCCGCATGTATGTGCGTGATTTCCATCATAACTTGATATAATGCATTATCATCGGCAACGAGGGTATCTGCCGAGTTTCAGCTCGATCGGATGTCGGGAAGTAGATTAATTCACAATTCTAAGATTCCACTTCGTTCATAAACTATGTGATGTCGTCTACTTTGTTTACCGTTGTACGATGCTTTTTAAAAGTTACCCACTTAGCTTATGATGTAAATTACGGTGCCAGCTGAAATGATTGCATTGACCACATTAACAAAAATGCAAATTTCATAATGGCAGAGCTCGGCGTTTGAGAGTTTTTACTGCTTCAACCTACCTATTAGTGCTTCAGAACTTAGATTTTATGCTTTATACATAGATTTTGTTGTTTTGCTGGATTGTTTGGATAAACTTTCATCCACTCAAGTCTGACTTGTAATGTTGATGAGATGTTGATTGACGATAACGGTTGGTAGTCGCCGGGCGCTCCTTTTCCTTTCCGCTACACTAGTTGTCCCGTTATTTGTCTTCCACCCATCACTTCCGAGAACCAACGCAACACCGGGGCAGAATAAAAAGTACGGGAAATGCAATTGCGTCTCAGAAAAAAACCAATGCAATAACGCTCCTTGTATGGAGAACAGTTCGCACTAGAGACAACTTCACCGGTTGTTGTAACCTCTTTGAAATTGATATTAGTAATATGCATTTCGGCATGTTAGTTTATTTATTTAGACGTTCACAGTACGTTATATTAAAAGAGATTTATATGTAACTATATTTATATGAAGATGTGGCAAAGGAACAACGAAATAACGGAACTGCAAAGGAACAACGCAGCAAATTCGATACTATTGGAGGACGTTTTACCCCAGCTACGGGTGTCGAACTAAAAGAAGATTCATTCTGTTCCCGATTGCCGCCGACCTAACAGCTAGTGAAATGTTTCCAGTTTACTACCCACTTTCCGATTATTAATATTGTTCAAAATGTAAATTTATGATGCTGGATTATTGTGTAATAAACTTCTACGTAAAGAGCGTTGCTTAGTTGATTTACATACACATAACTACATAACACGTCGATTGTTCCCATAAAGTTATATATTGAAGTATGTAGACTGTTTATTGAATATAAATTAAAACTGATATTATGTAGGAAATCTAAGTAAAAATAATCCTTATTTATGCGATTGTGATTCCAAAGCAAATTATTTCATGAATAATTCGGCTCGAATGACCCAAATTGGGGTATGTTAAAGATAATGACTGGATTTGGAGAACAGGATGGCATAAAATAATGTTGCTCCTCAAATTCAGCTCTCGGCTAGTTTCCAATTGAACATATTTATACAAAACACACCACAACACCTTTCTTAATTTTTTAATGACACTACCGGGTTGTTACTCGCTTGAAGGTTATTATTGCACTGAAATCTTGTAGGTGTGAAATTGTGGCTTTTTGTAACAACACCTTTCGTGAGTATGTATTATGCCAAAGGTTTTGGATGGGTTTAGGTTCAGGTAGGTATGTTAAACCTCACGTACTTTTATTCTTACAATATCTTAGTGTTTTCCCCTGGGATAAAACATGTAAGCATGTATGAGTAATAATAATAAAAATATGCCACTTGAGTTGTCTTGTTGTGAGCAAATACCACTGTAAGAAGTGATGTTATAACCATAACATCATGAAGTATTCAGAAGTGATGTTATAACCATATCTGAATAGCCAGGATGTTCCCACCCTTCACCCTACCTCATCTACCTATGATCATAGCGCCAAAGACACTTTTGCGGTACATATTAAAAAAAGGAAATGAATTACTCCTATTTTTGTTATGATTTATCTTTTTGAAATAATTTAAAGCTACACTAAAATGGCACTATTGGAGATTATCACAGTACCTACTCAATTCTTGAAGAATGTCACCATCTCAAAACGTCTCTAGACTGTGGCCGATTGAAAATCACTATTCTAAGTCATAAACTCAAATAATGTCAAATTCTCACGACACACATTCCAAAATGCGTTAGAAAGCTCATTTGTGTGTGAAAAGTCCTCGGCTATATCCAAAATCCATTTATTTCCCACACTTGTCACGACAAATGAGTTTCCATTCAATTGAAGAGATTCAATTCGCTACCCACAGTTTCACTTTTTAATACGCCTATGTGGTTCATAGAAAAGTGTTTTTCGGTCATTGTTCGATTGTGGTGATTGTTCAACCGATCATCCGTGACCGTTCCTAATCAATTTGGATTTCCCAAAACATTAAACCAGCCTGGCATAAATGTCCAAAAAAAAGTGTACAAAGCGAAAATATTATAACAGCGTCTCTTTGGAGCTGAATTCAAAGTAGGCTAAAGACAGATACGTTTTTAGATTTTCACGGCCAAAGGTATTTTCGTTATTTGTTTTTGGGGTGTTATGCCGTGTTGCGATACCTCCTTCTTTAGCCAACGTTTCGGACAGCGTTGACATATCCGGATCTGTCCTGATGATGGACACGGAATCGCTGTCCGAAACGTTGGCTATAAAAGGAGGTAGCGCAACACGGCATAACACCCCAAAAACAAATAACGGAAATAGGCTAAAGACGGCTAGCTTAACTATAATTTAGGTAGGTATCTGTTTTCTTAATTTATGTTATTTCACAATTAATTAATTAAAAATGATTCAAAGTTTATTTGCGGCACGTTCCAAAGAGGAAGATACTCTCAGTATCGCCCTGGTGTAAGACCACCATTCAGAATTGAAACGTTGCTTGAAATGGCTTTAGCCGTGTTTGGTGACCAGATCTGAATAGCCGGGTACTTCCCCCACCTTCCTCTTTCCCTCCCCACTATAAATGGAGTGTTTCCTCTGTGCACAACTGCACATTGAGGTAATTTAACATTTTTGGTCTACATTTTGAGTGATAAGTGATGGTTCTCAGGTTACGAGTCGTGTTTATTTATAGTCATGTTTACAATGAATATTTAAGTGGACCATGCGTCCGTTCTAATGAATGCTTTGTTCATTTCTGAAGCAAGGACTGAGAACTTTAGGTGCCGAGCTGCTGATCGGATATCATCGGCTATTTCCGTAACCGTTCGGGTATTAAACACAAACGGGCAACAGTTGACACTCTCTATCTTTGTTGAGACAACTCAAAAATACATATAACTACTTATACTAACAATATCTGTTGCTATCCTATACTAACGACATATACAAAATAAATCGATGTATTAAATGTGGTGGACAGAAGAAGAAAACAATTTTTTTGTTAAGCCTATCGTAACTTTAAAGTGTTTCCTACATCACAGGATTGAAACATCAACAATTCTTTACATCTATTTGCTTTCTTTTCTCAGTTGTACGAGTATGTTAGGATTCCATTTTAAAACTTGAGTTCTGAAAACTTTTGATGTTGCCATCAAAGAATTTCCTCATATTACGCATTCAAATATTTATAATGAATGACGATATATTGAAACCATGTTTCAAAAGCCTACATAAATTATTAGAAATATAGCTTGTACAGTGGCTGCTCTCCTCGCACTAATTAACTAATTTAACTGTCCGTGTAAAATTGCATTAGCCGCGCCAAGTAAGTGCATTTCCTGTTGCCCAATGCATTTATTTCCATCATCGCCAGTCACCAAAGTCAGTATCTACCTACTGCAGGACTGAGTAGTGGGTAGGGTACTAGGTTAGTGACCGTCGCCGTCGTCTGGGAATCGTCGTCTATAATCATATGACTGACTATTTGGGATTTAGAGCGAGCTTCGTCATGACGCGTACTTCTTAGTAAGCTTCTGATTAGTGGTACACGTGAATATACGAAACACAACTTTTAAACTCCCCACAGAAGCTAGCTCAGGTATTTAGCCCGTTGATTGGGTGATGTTTGACCAAGAATGATAAACGTACAACAAATTGCAACATTTTTTGCAGTTTAACAATATTTTGAATTTACGGTAAACTAAATAAAGTTTTGAATCTTTTATCTTACCTGCTGGCTGAAGTCCCCAGCATGGCCCGGGCTTTCAGCAGATTTTTTCGAATTCAAATTTGTAGAAAGTATTTTTTTTTTCTTCGTTAAGTGTGCATAATTTCACAAGCAGTATAAACAATCTGTTTTAAGGAGTGAGAAAAGGGGATGGGGTGGTTTTTTATAAATCTCATAGAAAGTAACCTACGTCGACCGTGAAACTCTTTTTTATATTACGCAGATTGTTAAGTAATTATAATGGATAAGCAGTATTATTATGTAGATTATAATAAATAAGTAAGCTTAATTATGTGATATGTGCTAATTATGTGAAGTAAAAAAATCTGTAAGTATTGTGTAGAAATAAACAATCTGAGGATGAGCTCTGGTGTAGGTAATGAATATTCGACTTTTTCAATTATTTTTAGCTTTTTGAAAATTGTGTTGTCTATAGCTGTGGCGAGGGAAGAAATGCAAGCAAAGGTTCCAGTTTAAGCTCTGCTGGATGGTATTTAAGTCCCTTAACGGAATGGCTCCGGCTTACTTATCGGAATTGTGCATTCTAGAAAATTCCAATTCTCGACAGTCAACCCTAAGGTCAGCAACGTCATCAGCTATCGGAAGGTTAAAGGAACCAAAGCGCACACCAGATACTAAGTTCGGTGCGCGCGCTTTCGGAGTGTCAGGACCCAAAGCCTGGAATGGACTGCCACATGACTTAAAAATGATCACAGACGCGGCGGAATTTAGAGCTAAACTTAAAACTCACCTTTTCAGACAGTCGTATCCATAAACTTAAAATCTTTCACCTTCACATTCAATACCCGCGACACCGTAAATAACTAACCTGTAAAAACGTACAGAAAAAAAAATGTAAGCGTTTGTGAAGGTCATTTCATGAATATTCTTAAGCCCTAAAGAGTCCTAAATTCTCCAGTATTTTAAAATAAATATCAACTATACTTTTGCCACTAATCTCCAATAGTCCTAAATTCTCCAGTATTTTAAAATAAATACCAACTCTACTTTTGCCACTAATCTATTCATCAATGTATTACTAACAGTGATGAGGGTAGCAAATAATGTAAAATCATGCCATGTCCAGTATGTTAACTGTAATGTCTTCCGCGTGCAAAGCCGTATCTTCTCCAAGCATAAACTTTCTAATTAAAGTATGTTTATTGGAAGTGACCTGCCAGGTAAGTATGTTTCTGTATCCATTTGTAAATAGTAAAATTAGTTAGAACCTAAGCTTTCCTAATAAATTGTACAGCGCCCTTGAGGTGATTTTTCACAAAAACGGCGCTTTATAAATTGTCCAATTATTATTATTATTATTATTTGTATTCTTCACTTTTCAATATCTCGTTATCATAAATTTCACGTCGTCACAAATTTTCAAGGGTTTAATTCCGATTCCGATTATTTTTTTAAAAAGGAAGGTACATAATATCCCACAATATCATCAGACAAATAATATAGAACGTGATTTCGTACCAAGATTTCAATACAAACGTGTTTCATTATGAGTCAGTGTCAATATTGCATTGTTTTGTCTAAAACCCAAAGCATTTATTGGCAAACCGAATTGTTCGTGATCAAATTCGTGTTGTAAAGTCACGGTATTAACTTTTTTGTAATGGTCCGTTTCGACACACATAGATATCAATATTTTGATGTTTGTTTAAGTGGGAACAAATGTAAGATTTGAGACGACAAATGTAGACAATGTATACAGTTTTTAATTTAAAAGTTATACTGTCTAACTTATGTGTAATTGATTCACAATTTGTGATCCTCTCAGAGCTTTTTGTCCCTCATTCAGGGCATACGAGGGGTTCTTTCGCTGTAGATGAGGCGGGAACTTGTGATGGGCTACTATATGTAGTAGCTTTCGAGTTCCTTTGCCTTGGTATTGTCTCGCTGAGTGTCTCGATATGACGTCAAGCGCGAAGAAAAGTTAAATTCAGAACTAACAAACCATTTGAAGATTAAAAAATATAATTGTGTGTAGTTTAATTTTTTGCTACTTCAGAGACGTCAATTTGAGTTTCGACTCTGACTGTATCAAAGAAAATCTTGTTCGGTAAGGAAGCTCTAGGTACCGTTGAAGGACGCAAATTCATTTACTGCGATCTGCGAGGAGATACGTAATTGATAGAGAACAAGCTCTAAATTCGGGGAATGGATTGAGATTGAGAAGTTCTAATCAAATGGCGAAGTCGATTAATGCTTTGAAGTGTGTATAAACATTTGACGACTGTAATAAAATCACGAATGCATGGGTTTGACGGATGGAACGACGCAGTTGGAAATATGTAGCTTGCACAATGCACAACGTGTCCTGAACTTGCGTATCTTGACCTAAAGAAAGGGTACATCAGTGAGTTTAGGTTAGGCTAGGTCAAATAGAAGTGATGTGAACATATTATGTTATTAATTGTTTTTGTGTTTATTTCGTAGAACTCCATTTAGTTTTTTTTAAATTTAATTAAAATTAAATTTAATGTTATTATCAAGTTCTGCAAGTATTTAAGTATGTATTTTTGTTACAACTGTTTCGGCTTACAAGGCCATTTTTAAACTGTCTGATATATGTTGTTTAGGTCGGGACTCTAATGAAAACAATGACCTCGGGACGGGAGTGGGGAGCGCGAGCCGCCATATTGGAGGCGAAGTGCTAAAAATGGATTTTTTCAACTTTATTTTATATTATCTCTTTCTCAAGTTAAAGTTGTGCTGCCTTTATTTATTTATGTAAAAGTCTTCTGAGCGTAAAATAAATACAATAATTTCTCAGTGGTTGATCCTACGATAAAAAATACGTATGGCCGAATCGCCGCTTTCAGTCGCTAGAATGATCGAATGCATTGTCATCAACAACTCCAAGTCATCGACAACATTTCCACTTTCAAGATTCTGCTTCATTCATACCAACAAAAGTGAAATTAAAATGGATGTATTTAAAAATTTGCTTTTTATGATGGATAATATTTTATTGTACTCGTAAATGTTATCAAATTCCATAAATTGTAACAACTGTAAGTTTCGACCAGGGTTCGAATATCCGCGGATGTGGATTGGTTCACAAGCGGATTTCAGGATTTTTTAAAGATATTTTTTTTTTCGTTATTGGTTTTTGGGGTGTTATGCTGTGTTGTGCTACCTCCTTCTTTAGCCAACGTTTTGGACAGCATTGCAGTGTCCATCATCAGGGCAGATCCGGCAGAATACTTTTGGCCGTGAAAATCTAAAAACGTATCATATTTCACTTTCTTTATATGTCGTTACATGTTGCAGATATGAATGAAAGCTTCGCATTAATTAATGAGGATGAAGGTGCCTGAATTAATGCGAATATTCCGCGTTTGCGGATGCGGTTGCGAATATCCGTAACGCCCCTGTTTTCGCCCTACAGGAAGAGACCTAAGATCCAGTACTTTACTACCCTTTTCCCATTTCGTTTCGCCTTCCCAATTCTCCTTCTCACAACAGAAACCCTGGAAGCAGTGTCGTAGCTAGCATAGGTGGCACCCGGGGCGGATAACATGGTGTCGTCACACCCCCCCCCCCCTTAATTTCGACTTCATAAAAAAATTAAACATTACAACCTAGTCAAATGTGTAGAAAATTGGGCCGTCTAGGGGGGGATGACTAGAATTTCAGACATAGGCTAATTTCGCCTATGAAAAGACCGTCAGACACAAAATTCTCCCGTTTTGAAGCACTCCACGGGGAACCATAGAGCTACGAAAATATAAATAACAGATCGTGTTTAATATTTTTGTGACAATATCCTTTGTAATTTTTAGTCGGGTGTCACCCCCCATCGGGTGGCACCTGGGGCGGACCGCCCCCCCCCCTCGCTACGCCACTGCCTGGAAGTGTCGTAATATAATATAGTCCTCAGATTCTTATTTAATTTTGACATAAAGCAGGTAATTATATTACTTATCTGATAACGAAATTTCGCAATTTGTTTTATAAAAAATTCTCAGATGCTAGTCTACCGATTTAATTTATATAATTATATGTAAATTTCATCTCGAGTCAGCCGTGATAATTTCTTTGTGTGTCCTTAACCGATTTCACGTCGCATTGTTACCGCTGCACTCTTACTGCGGTCGTGTTGCACTCGCCTGCACTCTGGCGACCTTGCTTTGTCCCGGAGAGAAAAAGCTTCAGACTAGTTATCCGTGAACGCAAACAAGACATAAATAAAGTACCGATATGGAGACTAAAATGGCAGCAATCTCCGATAGTACTCGCTGTTGCATTTCTCAGTCGACGTTAGCGACTAGTTTGTAACTTTAGCAGGAAAAAGTTACCTAATGAATTTCAATGAATCCGCGCATCTGATAAGATTTGTCGCAACCTTCGATTACTTCACGCCCGCTGCTCACTGCTCAGGTAAGCCTGACTGAAGTTTGCTGAAATAAAGCAGTTTCTTGATGGAATGTGTGGCAAATCTTGTGTAAACCTAATCAATTATTCATATTCGTGTTATCACTTTGGATAAGGATTTACACGTCATTTAATATGCTAAGCTTGAAAGAAACATCTCCGTTGTTTGGTCCTTGTTGTATACCTAATACGATTAACATCTTATCGTTAGACTTTTACCTAATAAAATATTTGTCTATAAGCTATTTTGAACTATTTTTACTTGGAGGCAGTAGCGATAAACTCTAAAAGAAAGTACCTTAACGGACCTCACAATTGAATCACAATTTTACGTGAAAACAAAAAATGATTTGGAAATTTAGTAGTTTCATGTAATTTCAGTGTTTTCGTTTAAATATTTAGTGGGTATTTAAAACATGCATTATATCTGTTGAGTGCAGAAACGGCTAGAACAGGACTTCCCAACCAGGGGGGCATAATAGGTACGTTTGCATTTCCGAAAAAAAAAATCTATTTAACGATTAACTAAGCGATTTAACCTTAGCTCTAGCAAAGACTGAACCCAGAATCAACCAACTGGTACAGAGCATGCAAGCTCAAGTATATTATTAGTACTTTAAAAGTTTTTATTTATTTGGTTTTAAATTACTTTGAAAGCTGGACATTATCTAATTATTATAAAAATATTTTTTTTTTTAGTTTGAGTCCCAGAGGTGTCAATATGTTTTTCTGATTTTTCTGTTTCCAGATTTTCGATTTAGTTTCGCTTATATTGTCTTCATTTATTTAAATATAAAAACATAATTTAAATAAATAAAAAATAATAATAGAATAATATATATAATTAAAAGATAGCTAAGAAATGTAAATGTAAAAGTAATTAATGATTAAAAGTGTACCTACCTACTTTTCTATTAAAGATCCATAATAAATAAATATATTGTATGTGTATTGTACCTATTTGAAATTCAAATAAATAATTAAGTTAATATAAAAAAAAAATGTTTCTCATTTTTGTTGAAACTTAAGGGGGGCATGAAAATATTTATTTTGGTTCGGGGAGGCTCGGCGAAAAAAAGGTTGGGAAACCCTGGGCTAGAATATTGGAGTATAGCGTTATAGAGTAGGGATATTCTCGTCTAGAAGCCCAAATTTTGGGCGTTTTTTGACGGTCGATAAAAAAAACATTAAGATGAAGCCTTAGTAAATAATGCAAAATCATACAAAATCATGTATTTTTGTTTTGGAAATTTGATCGCTTAGAAGTATTATAGATGCTTCAATTAAGAACATACCTTGGCCCTTAAAAATATCGGTAATTTTTTTTATAAGTCTTTTAATAAGCCTATAAAAAAATAAATATAAGGTCCATAAAAAACATTTTTAAGTCCAAGCTCTCCTATTTATAAACCCCTTTTCGGATATGTTTTATTGTATAATGTGACAAATTCAGTTTATTTTAAAATAATCGCAAAAAAATTATATTTACGCCCGAACCAAAATAAAATAAAATATGCATTTTCTCGTTGTTATTTTTGACATCAATCAGTACGGCCCGCACTCTACGAATTTGGATCCTTGAAGTGACCCTTTGGCATGGGCCCAAGAACCATGCACTGGGCACACCTATTTCGTATCAGTCACGCCCCGGCAGGGGCGGGAAACAGACGCGCGACTCCGCGTCGCTTAGTTTCGTGAAATAAATTTTAAATTTCAGTTTTATTGTTTATTGTATAAACAATTCATAAAAGAGGAATTAATATTTTTTACAGACCTTTACGATATCAACATGTAAAAAAAAATTATCGAATACCTTTTCCAACCTTTCCAAAAGCTTTATCTCAAGTATTTTTAAACTCCTCCCGTAAAGGGCGTGAATTCAGATTTCGATTTCCTGGACTATTGGATCGCCTTAATATTAGCCAAACATTTTTTATAGTATAATTATTTATATTTTATAAATTCACAAACAAAATGGTTTTCAGTGGTGTGTGGTTGCGACAGGTCACAGTTAGAAAGCTCCTGCCTATCTTTTCAAATAACGATTGTTTTGTTTGAGCTACACTACCGAAAATTGTCACACACACGCATACCTACATATATGCGTAACCTGCCACACCTCGCGAAATAATTTTAGCTGTTATGGAACAATAGTTATGTTCAATTCAATTTTGAGTAAATTAATTAAATATCTCAGTTCTTGGTTCACGGTTTTCGAATGCAAGTTTCTCTGGTGCGTTGCAAGTGGTAATTTCAAGTGGTTTTTAGTGAGCTTATCTCGCTGTGATAACAAAAAAACTTAAAGTGCATAGTGTTAAAAATGCTTTGAACTGTTCATCCCACTGGAGTCACAGGACCACGAAGGCCATAAATCGAGATAACATTATTATTATTTTAAATCTAATATTACAAGGGTTTAAATTTCAGCTGTATATTATCTACTCAGACAGGGCTGCACAACAGTAAGGATTGCAGAACCTTTTGAGTTCTGAATTTACGACTAGGCGATACCTATTTTATATTTAATATTATATTTTCCCTCTGACGTGCACAATATAAATAAATATTTTTTCTTTGTCTTAATGGTTAACAGGTTTTTGGTTTTTAGGTTTTTTACAGGTTTAGTCAAAATCTCAAAGGAGTGTTTTTCAAGTGCCTACACCTTTTATGTTTATCTCAAATGTTAATAATAATAATAATTGGATAATTTGTAGAGCGCCGTTTTTGTGAAAAATCACCTCAAGGGCGCTTTATAATTTATTATCAATCTTAGGCTCTATCTAATATTATTACTTACAAATAGATACAGAAACATACTTACCTGCAGGACACTTCCGATTTCAGTCGGGTTATCACTCTGAACTATTGCTCTTATTACTCTACTCTTCGGATGTGTTCCTTTGTTCTCTTTGGGATTATCTGATTTGAATATTCAAGAAGAGGATAGAAGATACAAGAAGAAACATGAAAAGCAAAATCAAAAGAGGCTAAAAGATTCACGAAGAGATAAAAAATGCCACTACAAGTCGAGAAAAATCAAGATGATGTAAGAAGACACCTGCAGGGACTAGAAAGACAAATAACATGCAAGCAAAATTAGGAGAGCCAAGAAAAGCCAAGAAAAATAATAATAACATAACATATGTGTAGCGCAGTTTTGGGATATTTCACTTTAAGCGAAATACTAGGGTAAGAATAGGCAAGAAAAGACCAGAAGAATCAAGAAAATGACAGGACTTAGAAAACAACACTCAATCAAAATCTTTATTCTTGCCCAACCTAGTTTGAGTATTAGCATATTAGGTTGAATTAAACTCCGCAAGAAGTCGCAAGAAACACCAAGAAGATCCAAGAATGAGCGAGAAGAGATAAGAAGCAAGAAGAGATAAGAAAAAACTCGAAGAAACAATAAGATACAAGAAAAGGCAGGAGGAATCCAGACGAGCCAACAACGGGTGAAAATTGGAAAGAAGGTGCATTAAAAGCAAAGGTGAGATAAGAAGAGCCAATATTAGATATTCGAGAAGAGATAATCAGAGACAAGACAAGTTGAGACAAAAAGAGACAAGAAGAGATAAGAAGAGACGAGAACATCCAAGAAGAAGCAAGAAGAGATAATAATAGAAAAGAAGAGATAATAAGATGCAAGGAAAGTCCAGAAGAGCCGAGAAGAGACGAGAAGATCACAAGAAACAAGAAGAAGCAATAAGGGACAAGGAAAGCAAAGAAGAAATAAAAAGAGCCAAGCAGGACCAAGCGGAGCCAAGAAGAGTTCAGAAGATCCTAGAAGAGCCATGAAGAGACAAGAAGATCCCAGAAGAGACAATAGGCAAGCTCCAAGAAGAGCGTAGAAGAGGCAAGAAGAAGGAAGACAAAAACAAAGATAAAATATATAACGCTCAATCCATTCCTTTATTCCTGACCATCCTTAATTCTAATATTGGCTTATTAGGTTGCCATGTATACCGGTCGATTAAACTCCAATCTCCTTCCTATCCCCTCAGAGCATGTGTTCCAAGTCCTAACAAATCAGTGCCCCCTGGTGTACCGGTCTCACGGGGACAGGAATGCTCCCGGCTAGGGTGGTACAATCGTATCGTATCGTATAAATTCACAAACTAAATTTCAAAACAATATATTTCACGAAGTACACTTTGAATTAGAGGAAAAAAAGAGCGCGTCCATCTTGTCACGATTCCAACCCTTCTGGTGATTTGAAAAATAAACAAATAGTTTCTTTTTCAGTACAAATGTTATTACGGCAGGAACCAAAAAAAAATGAGAAAAAAAAATTCCCGCAAAATGGCGGCTACTAGAAAAAAGATTTTTTCAGTTATTTTTTAACTTTTCCGAATTTTTTAAAATTGTAAAAATTTTATTTTTATTTTTTGGTTGGTTTCTTACCATAGAGGGATATATAAAGAAAATTCATGCCAAATTTCATGAAAATCGGTCAATTAGCTCTTGAGATTTCGTCACAAACGTTTCGAAAATGCCCAACATTTGTACACGGTTGACATTTGTCACATGAGAACGGGTCGTTTCTTCGACTCGTTCTGTGTTCAACAGCTCAGCTGTGGAATGATTTGCTGGCCCCTGTGTTTCCTCCTTCCTACAACATGGGTCTCTTCAAGACCAATGTTCATTCCTTCCTCTCCTCAAAAAGAACCTCTACACATCATCTCAGATGACATAGGCCCTGAGGGAAATTATTTTCCTGTGTGGAGTTAATGTAAAAAAAAATAATTATGAGAAAAACGTGGTTAAAGTTTTGCTCTATTTAGATTCTAGTTAGGTTTCGTATAAACCGGTCGAACTAAAATGGCTATAACTTTTAAAATAGTTCGAATTTAGAAAAATCTTTTTAAGGAGATATCTTTGAATATCTAAAATCTAAACTATCAAAATATGAAGAGTAGAATACCTCCTTGTTAAGTTCTAGAATAAATCCGCATTTCCCCTGACTAACTTTACCATATTTTTATAATATTTGCTGTAAATCTTTTAACTTCATTTTATATAATGAATGTATCCTCTAAAAAGGAAATGATTTCCTTCATTTTAAATTTTCACGTGTAGCAATCACTTGAGTCATTATTTTAGAAGAGTGTGTATGAGGCGATGTATTTTTATTTTTTCCAATATGTTAGTATACATTTTTTTAAATGTTAGACAGAATAGTAAAATGAATAAGTATAATAATAGCCTTTCCTCACCATAAAGAGACAAGGCTCTTGTGTTTGGTAAGGGAATTCGTGCTCAAGTATACATACGTTATAATTTAAGTAAATAAAAATATTGCAACTAATAACAATAGATATGTAAGAAAAACTCGAGATATATCAATAAACAGATTTCAAGATTTAATTGAAATGTATGTACCTTACAGTTGTTTCAGGTAATTTTTCAATTTAATTTGGAATTTATGTTTATTTATTATAATTTTTAGTTTTAAAGGGAGGTTTTTTTAAAATTTATATAATACATGTTACATAATTGTGGCATTTACACAAAGTAGATATATTGAATCACCATACTAGGCGGCTGCCTGTTTCATGGTGACCAATGGAGTAGTTACTATGTATGAAATTTAAAGTTTAAAGTCAAGTGTAAGCATATGGATTTAATATAAATGATGTTAAAATTGGAAAAATTAAAATAAAAAGTAGGCAGTAGAAAAAACACAATAGAAGGGAAAAGTGAAGTAAATTAGCATAAGATTATAAAAATGTACATAACCTTATTCTTTTATTAGTATATGTGCACGTGTATGCAAGCACACATGTACGTGAATAGATACACACATGCACATATACATACATGTACGCGTACATACACTTACATATATGTTCACGTACACACACAGGTTGTATTATTTTTTTTAATAATTGTTCGTATAACATAATTAAATAACAAAAGCTTTAACAATTTATTTTTTTAATATATTGTTATCTTTTGCTCAATTTGATTTCTTAGGTGAACCGTTTCACGTTCGGTCCCATCATTTGGTTAAAGCAGCAATTTATCCAGTGTCCATATTCTTCAGGCAACTAAAGTGCGAAAAAAGTCAAATATTTCCACAGCGATTTCTAACATATCATTTGTCGTGACAATTATGTGACGACTTAATATTGATAAAACAATGGAGGAAAGATTCCTCCGGACATATCGGATACAAGACAGGACATATCGCGAAAGCGTAAGTTCATAAAATAAAATTGACTGTTTTGTTGATGCGAATATTAGAATATTAAAAATATATTCCTTATAGAAAAATGAAACAATACATTTTTGTATAAACCACTTATATAATGTGCAAATCCGACCGGTTTCGGAACAAACGTTCCTTCGTCAGTAGAAACAATAGTAAAAACACTCCACCTTCCATTCCATGATACACCGCTTAGTAAATGTACCAGTGTCTAATAATAATTTCCTTTCTGAACTTTCTATAATAAAACAAATTGCTATAAATAACGGATATGAACCAAAATTAATTGAAAACAATTCTAATAATATTAATGATAAAGAATGGAAAATTTTGTATATTAATAATTTTTCAGTTCAATGTTGCAAAAATTTCCCTTATAATATTAAACCAGCGTTTTATACAAGAAATAATATCGATAATTTTTTGAGAAATACTAAAGATAAATACCATAAATTGACTAATTCCGGAATATATAAACTCAAATGCAATGATTGTCCCTCATTTTATATTGTAAAAACAACTCGTAATTTTGAAATCAGAATCAAAGAACATTTAAGGTGTCTTAATAATAATAATTTTTCTGAGTTCGCTAACCATATCATTGAAAATAACCATAGTTTTGAAAAAAACACAGGGATAAATATTCTTCATATTAATCATAAAGGAAAACGTTTAGATAACTTAGAAGCTTTTGAAATTAAAAAATCCCTTAAAAATAATGAATCTATTATCAACAAACAAAAAATATTGTCATATAGCCCAATCATGGATTTGTTCCCCTACCCACCCACTCTACACTAATACCTACCCACCCAATCTACATTACGGCTCTACCCCCTACCATAATAAAACATTGTTCGAAACTGTCAAATTAGTATAAGCTTTCCCTGACGAAGGAACGTTTGTTCCGAAACCGGTCGGATTTGCACATTATATAAGTGGTTTATACAAAGTTGTATTGTTTCATTTTTCTATAATGGATAACCACAAAGTAATAGCTACATTCAAAAATATATATTCCTTAGTTTATAAAAGTATTAGTCTTTATTTTAGCAGAGAAATAATTCCATGTATATTTGGCTCCCATCCAGAGATTTAAGTAGACATTAAGGAAATTATGCGTCGATAATTCCAAGAGATAAAATCTTAAGATATAATCTCGTTATTAAAGCTTCTGAGATGATCTTATAATAATAAGAATGAATACTTTGAAAAACTGTAATAAGCCATCTTAGCTATAATCTCCATTAATAATAATGATTCTGTAAAATAAACACAAAATTTTTAAATGTTTTTCAAACGATGAAAAAGAAGTTTTAAAAATTCCCACACATTTATTTAGAATTCCTCACATTTGTGATAAATTTAATGAATCTTGACCTTTTGAAAGCCCAGGAATAGCGCAGTTTCTTTCTTGGTAGGTTTCGTAATAATTTTATTTTTGAATATTAAATTTTACGAAAAAAAACTCGATGAAAGATGATAAATTTTTCGTCTGGTAATCGGAATGCCTAGCGCAATTTGTTTGGATCGTCGCTATTTCGGTTCAAGTGGTAATAAATCCCGACAAATTAGCGTGTTTTGCACACTATCTGGAGAGATTTCATGATTTCAGAATAACCCCTCAGGCCTCAACCATATTTTGTCAGAGAATCAAAATATTTCCGCATTGCAATAAAATCCAAATAAATGGAATATTTCTGAATGTATCCGAAAACTAAAAACCTTTTTTGAAAGGTGATAAAGTACGCTTTCAAATTTTGTATATCGAAGTAAACATTTAATTTTTGAAAAATAAAAATTTTGCATGCGACAAGAAAGTTTTAAAAATTGCTCACTTTACGTTTCTTCTAACTAAAATAACAGATAAACGAAAAAAAAAATACATATTTTTAGAGAAATGTATTTTAAATGTTTTTGTCATCAGCCTTTTTTGTGGTTCCAAGAAAAAATAATTAATAAAAAATTCACAAAATTTCAAACATTTTTTTCAAATGGCGATCCGAAGCTTTGCTTTTGTAAAGGTGTACCTTTTACTTTTTTTGTGTTTTTGATGTTTTCTCTTTCTAACACCGTTTATATCATATATCTCACCATGATACGAGTAGTAAGAGCGACACAACAATTAGTATGAGACCTATACGAGTTGTTCCGAAAAGCGAACAAATTAGCCAGTGAGGGGTTAAGAAAATTAACTGAAATTCCTTAAAACATAAAAAAATAACGTGGATGCAAAGTAGACACAAAAAACCTAATTATTATACGCCCAAGTCAAATATTACCACAAAATGTTTGATTATTTAAATAAGCCTGTCTGGCGCCAGTTGCAATTAACAATCTGCACTTGTATCGGACCATATCAAGTCATGATAATGCAATGATTATTTTCTTAAGCACATCAAGTAGTGCGAACACTGTTCCTTTCTTTAGCGATATTGAAAGTTCCCCTCTGGAGCGTTGCTGAAAACATATTCCATGTGCTGCAGTATTATATTATAAGTAGTTATGTATTTTATAGGTTGTATTTTTAGTGATGTATGTAGGATATAGGTTCTCATTGATTGTGTTGCATAATTTATTGAAAACATAACTCTATCGCCATTCGAAGGATTGAAATATTAGTATTATATTTTTTTTAATTAAGCAATAGAAACATGTCAAATAACAATCTTCAAAGAAACCATTGGTTTTACAGAATATTGGCAGAACAAAAGCGGAAGTCATGCTCGGGTAGATAGGTAGGTAAACTAAATACTAATTATTTTGTAATTTCGACTAAATATTAGATTAATAACTCAGATTAATAATTTCCCTGCAATATTAACACTAAATAGATTAGATTACAGCAGAATTTACAGGACAAAAATACGTAACGCGTAGAATTTGCATATTATGTTGGTTTCGATTACCTCCTTACTATTTATTATATGTGCAATGTGCACTCTGTTATTATTATTTCTAAACGTAAACTGCCTCTTATTCTTTATTATAATTTAGTTTTAATGATTCTTTTTGTTAATATTGTTCTTTAGGAATTGCTTTGTATATACTGTATATTCTTTGTTTCACACTGTTACTCTGTGCACTCTGTTATTATTATTTCTAAACGTAAACTGCCTCCTATTCTTTTAGTTTTAAGAATTCTTGTTGCTAATATTGTTCTTTAGGAACTGCTTTGTATATTCTTTGTTTCACATCATTTAATCATTTAATCAATTTTGTATTTTGTAAGGACTCGTAAGGAAAACTGTTGGATTAATTTTAAGTTTATTATAATTAAGCGCACTTGAAGTGAAATATCACAAAACTGCGCTATATAAATACTAGGTTATTATTATTACTACGAAGGTAACAGGTGCGCTCTAACACTGTAATAAATATAATACTGTTCTAGCATTGCTTAGTGTCATGTCGTTAGACGTAAAAATACGAATCTTTGAACCGAATCCCGCAACAGAATGACATTTATTTTTTGTAATTAAAACTACGGAAGTAGTATTTTTCTTCGGTTCGTTTAGGTTCTTCTAACGGGAATGATATTTATTTATTCGCAAATGTTTCGGTGCTTAACCATACGCGGGTTTTTGTTATACTTGCCTCTTATAATGTTTTTTTCTACGGGAGTCACAATCTAGTAGAGTTCTATAACCCCAGTTCTAGGTATTTACTTATCTTCTGTATGTTTACACTTACTCTTTACTGCTGTATTTATAGTTTTATTGAGTACCTATGAAACATGAGCTAAAGCTACGTGATTAATAAAGATCGTAAAAGTCCACAAGTTTAAAGCTAATTTAATAAATGAACGTAAGCCGTAGTCATCAGTTTGGCATTAAATTATCGCTTCGTACCCATTTTAATACCACGTGATAAAATAATTCATGTGGTATTAACTACGTTGTATTCTTATTAATTATTATGAAAAAGAGTGATTGAATTGTGTTCAGAAGCAAGGACGGCCGACGTAGTCCAGCGGTAAGGCTCTTGAATCGCAATCCGAAGGTCGCGGGATCGAATAAAAACCGGCGTGGCAAATAAATTTTATTTTATATGTGTTATTTCACAATTTATTCATTTAAAATAATATATACTATAATTGCGGCACGTTCCAGAGTGGCAGATACTCTCAGTATCGCCCTCTTGTAAGACCACCATTCAGAATTGAAACGTTGCTGGAAATAGCTTTAGCCGTGTTTGGTGACCAGATCTGAATAGCCAGGTACTTCCTTACCTTCCTCTTTCCCATCTCCTTTTCTTCCCCACTACCTTCAGCCTCACAACATACCCCAATTGGGGATGCCATAGTCTCACTGGCCCCAGACGGGAGCAGTTGGGACTCTTGTGCGGTATTCATATAAAAAAACGTACTTGCTCTCATTTTACTTCAAAACTAAGTAACTAATCATCACGCCGTTTCCGAGCAGGGTTAGGTGTACCCTCCTCGCTTCATTCACATACATACGCCGTCACGTACATACTCCTTTTATTCTGACCCCTTGACATGACCCGACTCAAGTATTTGGTTTCCACCTTCCTCTTCCCTATCTCCATCCCCTCCCTACTACCTTCAGCCTTACAACATACCCCAATTGGGTGTGCTATAGTCTCACTGGCTCCAGACGGGAGCAGTTTTTTTTTTTTACATGAGCTCCACACAGGAGGCCCTGAGGAAAATAATTTCCCTCAGGGCCTATGTCATCTTTGAGGATGCTGTGTGGAGGTTTTTTTTAAGGAAAGGAAGGAGAGGAGAGTTCTGGGAAGGAAAAGGGTTTAAGGGGTGGGTAGGAATCTGGGGTTCAGTATGTCCTGGTCATCCGCCTTCAAGACCTAGACAAACCTCACCCCATGAACCCGGGCACCCCTGCTAAATCACCAAACGTAGCGAACCACTTGGGGTGACCTATGGCAAAGGTGTTGATTATCCAATAAAGGTTCCCTGGGCGGCGGTACCCATTCCCGCCTCCCAAATTTGAGTTGGGACTTGGGGAGTTGGGACTCTTGTGTGGTATTCATTTAAAATAAAGGCAGAATAGGTTCCATGACAACTCAGAATCAACTCAACACAACACCTCTATGAAACGTCATTAAAAGCTATGATTTCTTTTTGAAAAATAGCCCATAACCTAATCTAACGTAATCTATTTTTTACCCCTTTATAATCTACGCGTTCACAGATGGCGCCAATTAAATTATTTTAGGTTTTTAACACTTTTTGCTTCAAAATATTAAGGTGAATTAATTGTTTGCGCCCGAAAATATTTAATATGAATATAAATAAATACTTCTTCAAACTTCGCAAAATTACTTTGTGGCGTCATTAATATTATATAATGAATAACAGATCACTTTGTATAAACCACTATATTATAAACAATATCTACATGTTTCGATAACAATGTTATCTTCATCAGGACATGTTAATATAAAGAAAAATAAATCACAAACAAGTATAGACAAATTAGAATAAACTATAACATAGACAAAATATTAAAAAGTAGTGGTGATTAATTACTTACAAATCATAAAAATAGTAATACAAAATTAAATATAAAAATTATTTAAGGAAAAATAAAATTGCAGTTAGATAATAAAAAACTTTTAAGAACAAATAATTAAATTAATTATTCTAAATCAAAAAATCAATAATTATAATTAATTGTAAGTATTAATAAGAAAATAAATTTAAAAGATGGCTATTTTTAAAAAATGTTTGGTTATTTATAATATTTAATTTACTATTAATGCTTTTTCTAATTTCTAAAATTTCTAAATTATCCAATTGTATGCCCGTAGTGTTAGTATGTAAAAAAGACCTGTATTAATATTAAAAGAATGACTTGTTTCCAAAATATGGTTTGCAAATTCAGAATAATTGTTATTATTTAAACATCTTATATGTTCCTTAACTCTAATGTTAAAATTTCTAGAAGTTTTTCCAATATAAAAAAAGTTGCAATCATTACAAATTAATTTATAAACCCCAGATTTGTTCAAAAAATCACATTTTTCCTTATTATTTAATATATAATTTTTTAATTTGTTATTTGTATAAAAAGCTGGCTGTACATTATTTGGCATGTTTTTAATCATTAAATTTGAAATGTTATTATTTAAAAATAAAAATTTTCTCCAATTATTATCATTTTCAACAACGTGTGGATAAACAAAAGATCTTAAAAACTTATTCTTATATTTTTTGTTTAACATATTGTCTATTAATTTTGAATTATAACTGTTATTAATTGCAATTTGTTTAATAGTATTTAATTCTGTTTTAAAATTACTTAAAGATAAGGGAACATTAATTAATCTACTTAGCAAGGTATGAAAAGCTGCAAATTTTTGTGAATATGGATGATTAGATGTTTCATGTATAATGATATCTGTATATGTATCTTTACGAAAAATGTTAAATTCAAATTTATTATTAATGATAGAAATATTTAAATTCAAAAAATTTAAGCTGCAATTATTTCCAATTTCTAGGGTAAATTTAATTTTTTTGTTGAGTTTATTAATGAAATTTAAAAATATATTTAATTGTCTATTAGTGCCAGTCCATATACAAAAATATCATCTACATATCTTTTCCAAAAATAAACATATTTTAATAATAACGCACGACTTTTAAAAAGTTTATCTTCAAAATTGTTTAGAAAAATATCTGCTACTAGGGGACGAGTGCTTGAACCCATTGCTAATCCATCTTTTTGTTTGTAAATAATATTGTCAAATTGAAAATAATTTTGTTTTAGAATAACATATAATAATAATAACTATACTTGTTTGTCATTTATTTTTCTTTATATTAACATATCCTGATGATGAAGAAGTGATCTGTTATTTATTATATAAATAAATAGTTTAGTCCATAAAAAACCAAATATTTGGAGAAAGGCTGAAAAATACAATATTGGATTGAGTCACCGATACAATATTGAATTTTTCAGTCTTTCTTGAAAGATTTGGGTTTGTTTATGGACAAAACTATTTATTTAAATTCATATTAAATATGTACGGGCGCGAACAATTAATTTAGCAAAAAGTATTAAAAACCTAAAATAATTTAATTGGCGCCATCTGTGAATGCGTAGACGATAACGTTCGTGACATTTAACCTTAATGAGTTTTCAAAGGAGTTGTTGAGTTGAGTTGATTCTGAGTTGTTTGGTCACCTAAGAATAAACAGTTTCAGTGGGCCTAGACGAAAGGCTTTATAAGTGTTTTCATTATCGACTATATTCTATTTATTCAAAATTTCCCATAGTTCGGCTTGTTATATATAGTCTGGATTTTAAGCTAGTCTTTTATGGGTAGGTACTTATGGGATTTAGTATGGGATATGACCAATCAGCATTACACAATATGCGCTCATAAATCTTTTTCAGCAAAGTTATTTGCATCGAAATATCATCTGCTGATATGCCTACGAGTGTGAGAGTTTCGTTAGCATATCGCCACTCAGCGAGAGCAAGTCTTAAATGTTTAACGTTACTTAAATGGCTTCGTTAAATAAGCCAGCCCATGTCAAAAGTCGCAAGACAGATTGAATAGGTCGCCGGCTAAGCGTTTCCATTATATCACGCATTCTTCTTGCGAACTTTGTAAGACGTAAGGAATGTTTTGTCTTGGAATTTATTGATTAACACCGCCTAATTTTTCACCGCGAATTCTCAACTAAAGCTATCTAGAAGCTTAAAGCTTACGGCATCACTCATTCCATCGGGTCGAGTGTTTCAGCGGGTGAATATTATTAATGTTGCAGGAAATTCATTGAAAGGTAAGCACGCCCCGCCAATAGGTTCCTACCCAAATTGCTTGGCGGAAGCGAATGCATTAAATTTTCCTTGCATTTTAAAAGCCTGCTCGGAAAACGGAAAGATATTTTTAGCAATTTAAAAACTTCACGGTAAAAGGTTGTTCGTAGACCCGCAGCGATTAAATTTCCTTTTTATGTTATAACTATACCAAGTCGGCAGACCTTCAAATAGGGTCAGATCAGAATTCATTTATCATGTTTGTGTCTCTGATATTATACGATTTTGCAGTTTTTTTTGTCATATTTTATTATTTTATCTATTTTATCGTCTGATTTGATTTTTTACCTGTAAGTGAAATTATATTTACTAGCAGTTAAAAACAGGTTTTTGCCGCTAGGCCCTATGGGCGGCTTTTGGTTCGGCTTCGTTCAGTTTGAGTGTTGGTGACCATTTTTATAAATTCGATAGGAACTGGCTCCAAAAATAGCCGATTCTTCAGATCTAGTGACAGCTAATCACCGGGTAAGTAACCGCGACAGACAATAACGTCATACATAATATTATATAGACCCGTGGTAGAAATCACAACGTAGTTCTATATGTCACAACTGCCAGTTACAATAATAATCTCTCCACACCCGGAGAGATTCAAGACAGTACGAGTCCAAAAGTCCAATAGTACCTACTTACACCTGCCAGCTGACGTTCTCACGCTAGCTGAAGTTGCGCCATCTTTTGGCATTGCTTTATTTCGGTTCCATTACGATTCTATTAGATTTGTAACAAACTCTTTGATTCGGTTCTATTACATTTGTAAAAAACTCCACGTACGAAAACGGTTTTGCGTAAAGCGCGGTGTCAGAGTTGTGCTCTTAGTCGGATTATTAAATTTCAACCGTACAGGCGCTAGCGTAATAATAACGTCAGGTTGTACCGCATAAAAATGAATAGGTATCGGTAGTTTAAGGATCATTCTGTGAAATCGAAATATTTTATTGCGTGAGCCGACTAGCCGAAACCGAAAAAGTGAAACGCACTGTTGCATGCTGCATGCTCTTCAGGAAACTGCTTGACAGCATTGGTGCAACAGTAGGAACGGTAAACTAACGGGGATAGTTCGCAGTAATAGCGTCTCTTCAACTGGCGTGGATAATCGCCGCTGGAACTGGATGGTTCCTGTACCATTACGGAGAAGTTTGATGGCGTGACTGCAAACATGGATCTATATTATGGCATTAAACTCTACAATAAAATACCACTCTCACTCAAAAACCTCAACATTATAACATTTAAATTTCAAATAAAAAGCTGGATACTAAATATAGGGAGATCAGAAATAGAAAATATACTGAAATCAAATACAGACTAAAACCGAATCTAATGAACTGAATTATAAAAAAACACTATCTTATTTACTTTATAATTATTAAAAAAAAAATACTACATGATATATGTTATGTCCAATTCATATTATTCTTATAATTGAATTATAAAATGTAAATGAAATCCTCAGCACGGGAGATCCCAGTGAGGATATCATTATCTCTATTTGTTATTAAGAAATGAAGACAATAAATCATTATTATTATTATTATTATTATTATTATTTACCTTACCGAATCTTTAACTCTTAACGGAAAACGTAGTATAATAATGGGCTTCTAGTCCCAGCCATTCCTAAACGCCGCGGCCGGTTAGTGGAATAACACGACTTTTAACTAAACGATGCGTGAAAACGTAAATAACTTATCGGTTTGATCTGAGAGGAATGAAAATACAAGTTACTTGTCTTGTTTAAAATAAATTCTTCCTGAAATACAACACCTTTGCCATGGTTAAAGTTTGTAAGCGTTTTTTAACGATGCCTAGTAACGGGAGTTTTAAAGCCTTTTAGATTTTCATAATCGCCAATTAAAAATATAATAACGACAATAAAATAACTTTGTCTAGTTTCCGTTTATTATATTTTTTATTTTTTTTAATAAAATTCCACGCCAACTGTGGTTTTTCATAAATAATTTTTCATCCGCGTGTGTTTCAAAATTTCTTACAGAAATTAAAGCTGCTCTCTACACTAATAATAACGTAGGTAAACTCTAGATAAATTCTAAGGATAAAGAAAATAATTTTATCCAGTCTGGCAATTTTAAGCTTGAATGTAAATGTAATTGCCTAGCATTTTACTTAGGTAGAAATGTTCAAACAAGGGTTGCTTAACACTTGAGATACCTAAATACTGTAGTTTTTTAGAATTCGCCCAACCCACAATAAAACCCACCTTATAGATAAAGATCACTCGTTTAATAAATCTTCGGGGATAAGTTGTAGGTACTACGTAGAAATGGGAAATGTCTCCGCCTTAATAATCGAAAAGCTCTTGAAATAAATAAAAATTATTTATTTCAAAAGCTTTCATACATATTTCCCATTTTTAACATATTTCCCTTACCCACGCCTAATTTTACCCCCTCCCTCTTAGGTATCTCCCCCTCGCCTACCACCAAAGTTGATGATCTCTCTCCCTCTTCTACTTTTAATTTAAATACTCTGAAATCCTGTATTTTATTTAATATGTTTTATTCGCCCTGAGGAAGGTTCAGGTCGAACCGAAACCGATTGGTTTTAAAAAATATAATAATGTAGAATTAAACAAAGTTATTGTATTGTCATTATTATAATTATGTATACCCACAAAGTTTTTGCTCCATGTGAAAATTTATAAAAAGATTAAAAATATTTTCACACTGTCCAAGTAAAGTTCTCTAATTTTTATTATGCCATCAATAAAGCTCTGATATTAAAATTCCAACCCTTGGGTTGTGAATCTGGTTTTCAATTATCATTGTATATTCTCCGTAATCCCGAAAGATAATGGAATGGAACTTTTAATGGAAGAGTAGTAAAAAAAAAAACCTGTAAAAAAAAATATTTTGTTGTAAAATTGTAATTATAATAAATGTTTCAATAAATAATTTAAAAAAAAAAAAAAAAAAAAATATATATTGTAGAATAATACTTGCGTAATTTAAAGAAAATCATATATGTAGGTACCTGCCCACTATATTAGAACCTCATGACTTATATAATAATTCAGGTATCGTATCGTTGTCGTATAACAATGTTGCATCACAACACTAAATACAAATACGCAATCGGATCCACCTCGTTATTTTTCAATCTCTGTTTTCCCAGTATTAAATGGAAAAGGTTTTGGTTTCACAATGTTATTCCGAATATAAAACTAAAACAATGGCTTTATAAAATTCAACTCCTTTCCGAGAAAACCTCAGTAAACTCAATTCAATAATACGATATTATCATTTCAAATACTTTGTAAATATACAATCGCAGTGTGAAAACCTATTACAAATGTTGTACTCAAATTAATAAATTGTGATCTTTACTGTAATTCCTTTTGAAATGTGAAAAATGTTTCTAAAAATTTTCTAGAACGTCATGTTTATAATTTGTAACGTAAACATGTACTCACTCACATTTTTTTCTTCGTACAATTTTACGATTCAAGGAGTGTGACCGAACCTTTACGTCACCCGTGACGGATTGCCGAGCAAATTGCAAAAACATCTTTATGTATTAACTCCAAAATAAAACATGAATGTTTTAGTCTTGTTTTCTTTTTTTTTAAATTCTATAACCTTAATCAGTTTTTTACCACTTTGTCATATCTTCACGATTTCTCTCGACAGCCAGTTTTTGCCCTTTATAAGCATTAATTAACAAATATATTTTCCGTAAAAAATATGTTTAAATTAGTAGAATAATATTCTACTACTGGACGCTTTTATTAATGCCGTGATGATCCACGTTTACGTTGCCGTGACGGCAAAATGTGGCAATAAACATACGTTCCTTATCGCTATAATGCTGCAGCTCTTTCTTAGACATATGGTGAGACAAAGGATGAGACGCACAAAATACATGCGACTGTTTCCTCCAAAGTACTACATTTTTGCGACGGGAATTGCGTTTCATTTTCTTTATACGTGTGAGGGAGATGTATGATAATGATTGTATGTTTCCTTTTGGGGGATGCAGACATACGACATTTTCGACTGTTGTAATTTATTTAGATCATTATTATATATTTAACATTTGTTATATATGTACTTGTTATTTAGTGTGCAAGAAAAGGCTGCAGCATTATACGTTTAAGAATAAAAGCAAAACCATCGGGGCATTGACATTCGATGCTTTTGAATTTTTGGAATTCACTCACATTTCAATATTATCCTTGTAACTATATTCCATACTTTCAACACGGCGTGTGGTATTGTAGTAGTCTACGGAGACTTCACGGTGCGGTGTGTGAGAGAGATACAAGAAAACGATGACTTTTTTCCTTTGGAGGAAACGACCTCCGGACATAGTGTATCTCATCTTTTGATAGAACTGCAACATTATTGTAATAAGTAATAAGGAACGTATGTTTATTGTCTTTTTATACTTTAACGGTATCGTAACCGTGAATTAATTAATAAAGACTTGGGTAACTACAAATGACACAAATACATACCTGCTATAACATCATACCTGTTATAACTTTACAAATCCTAAGTTTTATTTAACCTTTTTTGTTTTTCATATATATATATATTTTTTTTCTTCTTTTCTTAACTTTAGTTTTGTAAATACGGAATTATTTGTTCTATAAATATGTTAAACCATAATTATGTTTTAATTTACTAATTTAAAGTTTTATTTGCCATGTTGTAACTTAACTGCATTAAAAAAAACTTAAATATACCCACGAACTGGCGATGCCTATGTGGGATTTTTTTTTTGTTTTCATACATATATGTATACTATTGTAATATCTTTTTTTTTTTTTTGTTAAATTGTAATATTGTTTATCTTTAATTTTATAGTTCCTTTTTTTTACTTCTAATCAAAAGAAATGTTTTTTGTAATATTTTTATGTATGAAACAAAAAAAAATTATTAATACAAAAACAAAAAAAAAAAAAAAAAATCGCCACGGTAATAATAAAAGCGCTCATTCTCGTATACGTCATTCTTTAATCTCCATTTTATTATGAAGTTGTTCTGAAATCATTCTTGTTTATGCTCTAGTTCACGGGTTCTCAACCTATGGGGTGGTCAGCCGCTAAATCGATAAGATTGAGAAGCTGTGGTGTAGTTAATTAGGCTTGCCGTATTCCTGTTGACTAACTAATGACTAATGACTTGGCTAGCCTTCCCTACAGCCAGTGACTAGCGCCCAGCAGCCTTGTAAGAAGACCTGTCTTTGCCGGCAGATCCTGCGGTTTATCGGTCTAAAGCCGCTTATGGCTATGAAGAGCGCTGAACAAAATAGACTTTTTGATATTACCTATCACAATCATCATTGTGATAGACAGTATCAACAGTGCTGATAATATCTTTCACAATGATTAAAAAATATCATTGTTTTCGTTCATCGTGGGTTCCTCCTACTAAGTAATTCACAATACTAGTTAAAAAAAATTAGATAGAGTTCGCACGCAGAGGACATAATTGTGAACACATGTTATTTAATCTTGAAATATATTTTAATATTAAATTCTTTAATGAGTGTATTTTGAAAAGCAAAAGCAACTTTCTATGGTGGGCGGCACAGTAGCACAAGGATTTGATCTTCCTATGTGTGATTCGTTAAGAGACAGATTGATGTGTAATTTTATTCGAGTAATTTTTTAATTCAATAACAAAATTGTGATTAAGACGTATCATAGATCACAGGCGATACAAGGATGATACTCTCAGATAGATATGTTTTTAAATTAAGGGTATGAGAGCCCAAAAAGGTAGGTTTTTAGTTCAAATTACATTCCGTGATTTTTACTTTCATTACAATCAATACATATTCTTTTCTACGCTTCGTTCATTCAAAAAATACCAAGTAAAACGTCTCTAGCTGAAGCAATGCCAATTAAAAATGTTTCCAAACTCGGTGCTCCATTAACCTGCAAGTTTTCTTTACAATGAATATTCAATCATTAACACACATTGTATTTTTCTCAACAATACATCACCTTCCCATTGTGCGCAGAATTGTTCAGATTGGATAACTTCTTAACCAACGAAGGCCAACACTGTTATTATTCGAATTCCACAAATGGGCAAAAACAAGGACAATCTAATTTGATTCTGACCGTTTATTAGGATTTGAAACGTGTAGTAATGGTGTAGTTTCGACTTCCTTCAATAGATGTCAATAGCATATTTAGTGATACGAAGTTTTGCTATATCCCGACAGATGGAAGTTAAATATGATATAATATATATAATATGTTGATAGGTTTAATTCCTTTTTATTAATTTCTAAATAAAACACTTGTGTTGCAAAGTTTTTTTTAACTAAGAAACGACATTTATGTTTATTAATATCACTTTGAATGGTTTTTTCTAACAATCAAATAATAGAATAACAAAACAAATGACAATCGATGATTGCATTCTAATTGACATTATAGGATTCAAATTTAAAGGGAATATATTTCCTTTACATCTCCCCCCCCCGCGGGAAAGAAAATTATTGCAAAAATTTTCATTCATCTTCGATATCCTCTTCATGGTTCATCAATGCAGGTGCTGGAATTAATTTCGAGATGTGGAAAAAATTTGATTCTAATTTTTTTCGACCAGTATTTATCTTGTAAATTGAGTTTGATAATTTTTCTATTATTTTGTAGGGTCCGATTCTCAATTCGTCGAGCTTCTTCCTGTTAAGTTTGTTTCCATTCTCCACAAAAACAGTATCACCAACTTTGAAGTTAATATGTCTCCTGGTTTTATCGTAAATCATCTTGTTGTAATTATGTGACTTTATAGTATTTTCCAGAGCTTTTTTTCTGTCTTGAATCAAATCGATGTCAGTCTTCTTAAGTTTTAACTCATTTGGCAAAATCGTAACATCTGTGCCGTTAAGTAGGTACTGAGGCGCATAACCAGTGACAGTGTGCTCCGTTTCATTATAGTTTTTTACACAATTACGGGCTATAGTTGTCCAAGCCACTTTTAAGTCATTTTCGTTGATTTTGCATCTAATTTTATTGACTAGCGTTTGATTTAATCTTTCATTTAATCCATTTGAGAAAGGCGAGTTTACTGCAGTAAAAATGATTGGAATATTTTTTTCATCCAAAAATTTTTTGAATTCTCTAGAATTAAGACCCGGATATTGGTCTGATAGTATCATGCCAATGTCATTAGTTTCTGTGGAGTTTAAGAGTTTGATGAAATCGTTGGTATTTTGAGTTTTTGACGTCAAAATATATGCAAACCTCGTGAAATGATCTGATAGCAGGTGCAAGTATCTCTTTGTTGACCGTGAACCCCCAAAACCACCTATCGTATCAATAGAACATATTTCAAAAGGTTTTGTTGCGGGACCCAAGTAGGACATCAATCCATATTTATTTTGACCTCTTGATTTGTTCTTTAAACATACTGCACAACTTTCGCAAGTTCTCTTTATATTGTTTGTCATGTTTTCTGATGTGTACCATGAGCTTATCATTTTTTGCATTTGATTAATTCCTATGTGACCTAGGTCTGTGTGAACATTTTTGATAAAATCTATGCTGAATTTTTCTGATAGAATTATTTTTTCTTTTTTTTTTACTTTCTTGTAATAAACATTATTCTTCGATATCAATTTATCTTTTCTGCACTGTATCTTCTCATTTTTGACCTGATCTTTTAAGATATCTTCTAATTTTATTAAGTTGACAACTTTTAATTGCTCATCTTGGTTCTCATCTGGTTCTAAGACTGGGTTTCTGCTTAGACAATCAGCTTCAATATTGTACTTTCCTGGAGAATATTTAATTTGAAAATCATATTGGGATAAGTAATATGTTAAGTCACCAAGCTCTTCATCGGTTCTAGATTTGATATTCATATTTTCCAGCGGTTTGTGATCTGAATAAACTGTAAATGGTTTTCCTATCAACCAGTATTGCCAGTATCTCACTGCCTCTTTTATAGCTAAGCATTCTAAGTAAATTGCTTTTTTCTTTTTCTGTGCGCTGTTTAATTTTTTCGAAAAGTAAGCAACAGGTTTTTCTTTTCCATCAGATTTTGTCTGTTTTAAAATAGCTCCAACACCCTCTAGAGAAGCATCTGTATATATATTAATTGGTAAATCTTGATCAAAAATTTCCAAGATCGGTTGTGAGCATATTAGGTTTTTCATCGTTTCAAAAGCATTTTGGCATTTATCAGTCCAAATAAACTTTTGATTTTTCCTTAATAAATTATGCAAAGGATCTAGTATTATTGCACTCTTCGGAATGTACTCATGATAAAAGTTGATTTTTCCTAGAAATTGTCGCACATTCTTTTGTGTTTTTGGAATAGGAAAATTCTTTATTGAAATCAAATTATCCTTTACTGGCTTGACTGAATTATTCTGAATTATATGACCCAGATATTTTACCATATCTGATGCAAATGTGCATTTTGTAAATTTTAATCTAAAACCTTCTGTTTTGATTGCATTCAGCAGCTTTGTCAGATGATCAATGTGTTCAGCAAAAGTTTTTGAAAAAATAAGAATGTCATCTATGTAATTGACAGCAAATTCGTTTAGTTTATATTTTCTCAATATATTGCTTAATATCCTCTGAAAAATTGCCGGAGAAGTCTTCAATCCAAAAGGCAGGCAGGTCCATTGATAATGTCCCTCCTGTGTTACAAATCCTGTTTTTTTTTTGTCTTCAATCCGCAATGGAATAGACCAAAAGGCTGAGTTTATATCCAGCGTTGAAAAAAATTTGCAATTTCTGGTCTTTGTCATTAGGTCTTCAATCAATGGAAATGGTTGAGCTTGAGGTATTACTATTTTATTTAAGTCTCTGAAGTCTATGCATAATCTGGATCTTTTGTTTTCTTCTTTTTTAAATGCTAGAGTGACCGGTGCAGTAAATGGACTGTACGACTCTTCTATCAGTTTATTGTCTAATAATTTTGCTATTTGCTCTTCTATTTCCTTTTTATCTTCTACACTGCATCTGTAAGGCCTCTTACTACAATATTTATCCACTAATAAGTCTATCTTCGCTTCATATCCATTGACAGTGCCAACATCATATTTACTCTTCGCGAACACTGATGTGTATTTGTCTATTATTTCTTCTATTATTTGTCTATTAGTTCATTTATTTCTGTTTTTTGATCATTATTTAAATGATTCATTGTTATTTTAAAATCTTCTTCTTTAACGTGTTCGTTAAAATTAATTCTGTGTTTTTCTATATGATTAAATTTAGTATTCGTTTTCATATCTGTAGAATATTTTTCTTTTTTATTTGTATTATTTAGGCAGAGTTTCTGTGATATTTGTAAGTCTTCACTTTGGATAAGTTTGAAGTCTTTTATCATGTCTAATCCAATCAAAAAATCATACTTGAAATTGTGTTCATCAATAATGTACACATCAACTTTATTCTCCAATTCAAAATTTTTTATGTTTAACGTTGTCAAACCACTCGTCTTTTTAACACCATTAATCGTTACTAAATTTGCTTCATTCAAATTGTTTCCTTTTCCTTTTAGTTTCAATAATTTAGAATTAATTAGAGAAACATTTGAACCTGAATCATAAATTCCGTATATTTTTAATTTATCATTTAGTAATAGTTTGACTTTTATTAATGGTGTTACTATTAGTTTTTTTGATCATTTTCATTTAATTCAGTTTCTATCACTGAATTGTTTACATGTTTAATGGCATTTCTCTTAAATTTTTCATCCTCTTTTGTTTTGAACCAGCATGTAGCTTCAGGGTGGTAACGAATGCCCTTATTCAATTTTTCACAAATTTTACATGGATTTTTACCCCCATTTTTATTATGTTCTGCATTTCCAAATGTTTTCTTATTCATAAATCTTTTTTTGTTGACCATATGTTCATACTTGTTTACTTCATTAAACAAATCTACAGTATCTTGTAATCCTTCTCTATCGATCTTGATAAGTATGAATTCTGGTAGTCCGGAAGCAACAAGATCTATCAAAGTACCGGTGTCAATTGATCTTCTCACATCCAATAGAAGTTTTTCTTTTCTCATAGCATAATCCAACAGAGAACCATCTTTGTATCTAAATGATAGTGCGTATGTGACAGGGTTCCATCCTTTGTTTGCAAATGATTCACAGAATTTGTTTTTCCATGTTGACCACTCTGAGTTCATTGTTAGTTTTATAATCATGGAACTGTACCAGTCTATACAAGATTTATCCATGAACAATCTGAGTATTTCTATTTTTTTTCCATCCATGGTCACATCAAACCGCAAACATTCTTTTTCAAACACTTCCATCCACTGGCTTGCATTTGTATTTTTAGTGCAGAATTTTTCTATAACAAACTTCTCAGCAATGTTTTTTAAGCTCTGTTGCTTATCTTCCATTAACTTTTCAATTAATTTTCCTAATGCATCTTCTTTTTGATGTACTTGTAAACTTTTTTCGTCCAATTCTTCGAGGTATTGGTCTCCAAACTGTAGGTTTCCATCTTCGTCTACATATGTTTTTTTTAGTTCTTCTGTCATGGTTAACCAGACTCTTCTAACCTGGTATCTTTTTTTCAAACTATTTTTTATTTTTCCAAAAGCACTAGTTTTCATTATCTCCTCGTGATAGCTGGCGGATCGTAGCATTTCTGGTATTGTAAACACTTTTCCATCACTTGTGACTATTTTTGTAATGCTAATAATATTTGATCTGCCATCGCATCCAGGTAATAGCGTAAATTCGAATTGAATTTTCTCCATTTTTGGTTTAAAACGAAATGTCGTTTTATAATATGTTGATAGGTTTAATTCCTTTTTATTAATTTCTAAATAAAACACTTGTGTTGCAAAGTTTTTTTTAACTAAGAAACGACATTTATGTTTATTAATATCACTTTGAATGGTTTTTTCTAACAATCAAATAATAGAATAACAAAACAAATGACAATCGATGATTGCATTCTAATTGACATTATAGGATTCAAATTTAAAGGGAATATATTTCCTTTACATATATAATATCAGAAGATACCATCTCTCGTCGTTCATGTGTTAGGTACGAATGGATACGATGATTGCCAAAGGCATCTGAGAGTTTGATCTAGCACCTTCAGCCCGCCAGCGGGGAGTGGCAGAACTACTTAGAGCCTAGTCTAATAAGGACGTTGAGTCCAGTTTAATATACATTGTAATATTTACGATAACTTCTAATCAAACAAGTAATCACATGAACCTCAAACTTATTTGGAAGTTACCCAACACATCCAAAGTTGTATTAACCGTTTGAAATTAACAGTCATGACAGTATTTATTTATATTCTTAATAATATAATATTATACTCTTACTTTTTATATACTGTCAAATTTATAACATAACAACATAATTTTGTTGTTCTGGACACCCCACTGAATTAAAGTTTTTGTTGTTGTTTGATCTAATTTGTTGATCTCTATTATTTTAATAATATGTAAAAGTTTTCAACTAGCAATAACAACTAGCAATAATCAACTAGTAATAATAGCAACTAGTAATAATCTTACTTTACGAAATATATATATATATATATTTTAATTCGTGCTGAAAAAATTTGTACAGTAAATACATTTTTTAGTATTATTTGACCCGCCATCCTAGGGATGTCCCTGTGTTATGGCGGGTGAAGTTAAGATAATATTGTTGATATTGTATAATTATTCAATTATACAATTCAGATTTATTTTAAACTATTTTGAGTGATAATTAAATTAAGAAAATCGATTATGGGCTAAATGGAACATTTGTTTACATTCAAATTTGTAAGGATTTCTTCTTTATTCTATGTATGAAACATTGAGTTGAATTTAGTTCTCAAATAGCTAGAATTGAGTTAAATTTAGTTCTCATGTGACAAATGTCAACCGTGTACAAATGTTGGGCACGCGTTTGGCGTGTTTCCCGACTATGCACCGGTGCCGAAGGGATCAATGATGCTAGTTCCTCGGAGCATCTTCAATTGTAATACCGGTAGAACAAGGATAGCATTCCGACCCGACGGCGACGCCTGTGCTCTAAAGATTGCAATCCGTCTGTTAAGATGGGAGAATATATCAAACGGACCGCCCGTTTCTGCACAGAGTCGAGGGTATTTTTCAGCATGTATACTCGCTTAGTATATTTGTTTGTTTTAATAATAAATTACTTCAATTATCTCATTTAGAAGACAGAAACAAGAAACAGCTATCATCCTTTAAAATAATGAAATTATGATTTTCCCACATATTTCATCGCGGTGGTTGGGCTTCATTCTGTTATCTGCTGCCTTTTTTTCTTACCAATGTATTATTATCCTTTCGTTGCACTTGATTAAACTCCCACAAACCAATCCTTCATCGTATTCAGAAAGCTCACACCCGTCTATTATTTACTTCTAATATTGTATATGCTTACTTATTTATAAGTGATGCAAATATGCTTACGTAGGTACTATTGTTCATTGATTATTGTATTTTTTCTACTTCAAATTATACTGTGATATAGGCCGGGTCACCATCATTGCCCAACGTGTTTTGTCGACCTCTTGTGTTTCTTGTGAATAACCGTGTTGGTTGTTAAGAAGGAGGGAGAAGCTGGAAGCATGAAGCATGAAGCGGATAGCATAAAATAAAGGGAAGCTGGAAACGAGAAGCAAGAAGCAGCAGGAAGCAACACAATTAAAAAAAAACTTTACGCGGGAAGAGAAGAAACGGGAAGCAAACGAAAGCTCAATCCATTCCTTTATTACAACTCATCCTACGTTCCAATATTGGCTTATTATGTTGCCAGGTATACCGGTCGATTAAACTTCAACCTCCTTCCCATCTTCAGAGCACGAGTTCCAAGTCGTTACAAATCAGTACCTATTCTATAGTGTACTAGTCTCATCGGGACTAGAGTGCTCCTGGCTGGGGTGGTATAACTATATCGTACTTGGTCAAATTATACTGAAAAGCTCATTGTTTTATTTTTCGAAATAATTAGTTAAAAAAGTGATGAAATTTTTAAAACCAACATACGAAATTATAAGTAGCTTTATTTGCACTGTTGTTGATGAAATGCTTCAAAACATCTATTAATTACTTTTAGTTTTGTTTGCTAACAACTTCTCAATTCACTCTAAAGCACCCTCTATTTGATGCAGAGTGCATAATTATAAATACATACTGAGTATAAATATATTTATATTATAATTCATGAATAGTGCACTAATAGAATATGCAATGCTCATTTTTATAATAATAATTTTTGTATAGAATTTCCCTCCTAAATGGCATATAGTATATGCATTAATCAAATTCAGTAACTCTGACTTTGTCATTTTTTTTATAGTGCCGGTAACCCGGGCGTTTACTAACATCAATAATTATTTACATATATGTGCGCTATCCGACTCACTAGACAATATCTGTTCTGAGCCGGGTAGCAGTATCTATAATTACATATATCAATAAATATTAAAGCAAAAAATACAAAAGACAATAAATAAAAATACAAAGTACAAAAGAAAAACATAAATAAAAATACAAAAGATATATAGATCATCCTGATTAATTTTTGGGTTATTATGCCGAGTTTAGCTACCTCCTTCTTTATCCAACGTTTTGGCAAGCGTTTCAGTGTCCATCATCAAGACAGATGTGAAGTTTGTGGCGAAATGGGTGTTTGTGTGTGTAGAAGTGAAAGCTCCTTGCTTTTCGTTGCGCTTCAACGCATTTTATAATAATTATGTAAAGTATTGTGGTTTTCGACGTTTAATTTTGGTGTGGTCGTCAAGTACCGGATACTAAGAACTACCAAGCTTAGTCCCGTATTAAAGGTATCGTCGAAGGTTGTTTATTTGTATTTATAGTGGCATGGATTGTGGGCGTTTACTTTAAGATTACCTTCGATTACGACGTGACGCGTCGAAGTTATCATATGGGTTTTACGTTATAAATATTACTCTAAATGTTCATAAAAACTTGTTTCACGTTACTATATTATTTTAAATTTTCATGCTACGATTTTATTTATTTTGCTTACCCGTGTTGTTTTCTTTTTGTTGCAGGTAAGTTCCAAACTTCCATTATTCAGCGAGAAACCTCCCGTGTGGAAAAAGTACTTAATTAGCTACTAACCCACTCCACAAGGTAAACTAGATTATATTTTATTATTTATCCGTTCACTTCTTCAGATGCGGAAACTGGGCACTCTGTGATTATTATTTCATCCCAGTATCAGAGAGATATAATGTAGCTAAATTTCATACCGGCAATCATTATGTACAGATCAATCAAATTCGATTTCATGTTATTTAATGGGGAAAATGTGTTAATAAGTGCGGGCCTTTGACGCTTGAGATTATTGAAAATGCGGTGTTAATGTGTGTTCAGTTAATTTAGCGAATATGTAATATATTTTCGTTTATTGTATAAGTAGAAAAGGTAGACTTTTGTTTGCGGATTTTACTGCGGTTGGAACTAAATTAAGATTGAAACTGAAATAATTTTAACTGAGTTTTTCGAAATAAGTTGTCCAGTAATTTTCCTTTTATTTTTATCAAGTAAAGTGTTCAAAATTTTATCATGAAATATCAAAATTCTGCTTTAAGATGTGGGAAAAGAGAATAGCGGTAATTTTTCGAATTCCCAAGTGTGCAAATTTTCGTCAATCTCGGAATAAAATAGTAGACTTAATAATAATAATAATAATTGGATAATTGAAAAATCACCTCAAAGGCGCTTTACAATTCATTATGAATCCTAGGCTCTATCTAATTTTATTATTTTCAAATAGATACAGAAACATACTTACCTGCAGGACACTTCCGAGTGTGTTTCACTTTATTAGAAAGTTTATGCTTGGGGAAGATACGACTTTGCACGCGGAGGACATTATATTCAAAACACTGAACATTGCATGGGTTTTATATTTATATTTTAAAGAAGATTAATGCCAAAGTTGAGTTAATATTTATTTTGTATATTAATACTTTGTTATAAATAGATTTAATGTTGGGTACTTTGTTGTAGTACAGACTGTTTCGGGTTATTTAGTGGGTTTCATGATGTAAATTAGGGTTGAATTGAAGTAGGGTTTTAATATATCAGGGTAATGATGTTGAATGGGTAATGACACTGGATGGTTGTGTTGTGATTTGTACCTACTTTGTGGTCACGTTATCATGACATTTACACCTCTTATTAAGTGGATGTATTAAATGTTATAGTTACAGGGTTATACATAAAGGTACACAGTTATCAGCTTTAATCCCATGGGATCTTGGACGCCAAATCTCGTGGGTACGAGATATGCTGGACTGTGTCGGTAGGCATGAAATACTCCCATCAGAGTGTGGGCACTGCTATTTTATTCAATGTTGTGAAGCTTGGAAATATAAAATAAAAGAATGGATGTATAACAAGATTTATATATTAAAAGATTAATCATACCTGTGGACCATACTACATCTACATCCTAGCTAAAAACCTATAACGTGGCTGCGTCGAATCCAGATGCAAAGCAAGGGGACCGTTCCTCCCTCACTTTTGCATCATCGCCAGGTTACTCGATCTTCTCCATCCATTTTGGGTAGTTGTGGAGTATGGGAACGCCATGCTCTTGGCATCCTCCATTATATGGTTCAGGTCCCATCAGGTTGGAAATATATGGTGTGGAAAAGGCGGACGGGTTGTGTGCCGTTGTATTATTGGTGATACATCTCGTCGAATGACGGATGGTGTATATAATCGACAATTATGATTAAATAGGTCGATCAAGCCTCCATTGTAGCACAACGGGATTCTACACTTGAATACCCGTAAAATAAAGATTCTCCAGTCGCGATAACCTTGTACCGGCTGAGATTTAAAGGAAACTATCGTTCACATATCAAATTAACTTGAAAAAAACCCGCCGATTATAATTTAAAAATCCACTTGTTGACTGTCGGATTCACATCCTGCCCTCAAGATGCGAATCCAAGAAGTGCCGGAAATCGATCATGATCCCCCTATCGTTTGAAAGTTTAACTAATCGGAGAAAAAGTGAAACTATTAGTAGCCAGTAAAATAATTTGAGTTATTAATATAAACAAATATTAATAACCCTGGGGTAATTTAGAACATTATTTTCCTTATTAAATTATTTTCATAACAACTTGTATAAAAAAGTAACCAAAAAACCCTGATCTTGAGATCCCTGGGGAGTATGTGTGGTAAAACCATGTATGATCGTGTGAGAAACTTGGAGATCTGCAAAGAATGCAAGGCCGATGTAAGTGCAATGAGTAATATTTAGAAAGGGACGCTCAGATGGTTTGGGCATGTAGAGCGAATGAACGAGGAAAGACGTGTCAGGAGAATATATGACGCAAATGTGAATGGTAGAAGAGTCGGGGATGCCAGATCAAGACATGGCCCGACCAAGTGAATCGGATACTTGAGTCGGGCCATGTCAAGAGTCAGAATAATAGAAGAGCATGTATGAGACGATGTATGAATGTGAACGAGGCAAGGAGTGTGTGCCAAGACCGAGTTGTTGCCGAAACGGCGTGATGGTTAGTTAGTTAGTTAGTTAGTGAAGTATAATTTGAGGTGATTTTTCACAAAAACGGCGCTTTATAAATTATCCAATTATTATTATTATTATGAACTATAAAGTTTTCGTAATTTTCCTTTTAGTAATGCAAAGTGTACCCTGTCGACAGAACATAGGAAGTCATATTTGAACAACGTACAGCCCCATTGAAGTGATTTTTCACAATGACGACACTACACAAATGTTAAAATTATTATCAAACTCTTGAACTTAACCTCGACAGACGTTTGACAATATGGTTCAATCTAAAAGTGGTGCCTCCGGGCTCTGGCGCCCTCCGTTCCTCCGGGACCTCCGTCAAGTCATGATGTGGGATGTGGGATGTGGCACAAAGGTTTGAAAGGAAACGAACGTCCAAATAAGTAATACGGTAAACACAGCTCCTCGGTCTGTCGCTTGCGTTGTTCACAACACTATGAAACCTTATCTCTTCCTTTTCTCATATTTCTGGCTTTTAAAGGCTTTGAAATTAACTAAAATGCTATTAACTAAGTAACTAATTTACTATCACACCGCTTCTCCGCAGGGGTAGGCAGAGAGGATTGCCCTCCAAAAAACTCGGTACAAGCAAAAACTCCTCATTACACTTACATAATTTATGTGATAACCAACACCTCTGCTAGATGTCACTTTCTTTTGCCTGTTTATTTTAAAGTGGTTTGAAGATTGGATATTGATTTACAAAAACTAAAATGTTTATTTTTTTGGATGTCGTAGTATTCGAACCTCCGTAAGCTGAATTTCTCTGAGATTTGCGACGCACTATGCCGCTGCGCTATGAAACGCGCTCGGCGGAGCGCAGATCTATCACCGTTTCCGTTTCATATCTCAATCAATAGGAGCCTTGAGCGGAGTTTGATGCTTCGTAGATGCCGTAGTGCGTCATTTCCGTTTCATCCGATCAAATCACTGTAACTTCATTTAAAAAAAAACTCGGTACTAGCAAAAACTTCATTACACGTACATCTTGCATTCTTTGTGAATTTCCACATTTCCACATGATTATACAATATTATGTACGTTTTAGTGCACGTACGCCTCAGGGATCTGATTTCTACAGCATTCGGTCTATTTTCATCCTTCCTCTGCTAGTTCCATGCCTCTCCTCCATAAATCAGAGTTGCTACTCGCATTCCATTGTGGGCTGCAAACTTCTCCTTTTTGGACAATTTGAACTTGTGCTGTCTGTACGTGCTTTTCATTTATTACATTTCTCGTTGATTGAAGCCTTCGTGGTTGTTACCGTACGCCACAGTACCATAGCCACTACATTCTGTGTTCTAACACTAAACTTTAACCTTTGTAAATGATTATTGGACATATCACGTACCGCCCAGTTCAACTCAAAACATTTCGGGGTCACCATTTATTGACGTCTGCCAATTCCTCTATAAAGTCTTTCTATATTTTATATTGAATTTATTACAATTAAAAGCAAAACAATATGTTTCATTTAATTGCCTTGCAATATTAACTTCTAGCTGAAGTCTCCGGCGCCTCTCGTGCTTTATGCAGAGTTTTTCGATATCAGATATCTACAATAATTTTCTACCTATTTTGAACGTCAAGTGTGCAAAATGTCATCAAGAAAAGTATCGAAGGGATGAGAAAAGGGGTTGGGTAGTTTTTTTATACCCCATGTAGATACTGACCTTCCTTCTGTTTGAAGGTCGAGCATGAAAAATTTGATCAATCTCGGAATAAAACTGTAGATTTATTAAAAAATATATATGGATTCGATTGTTAGAAAATTCAAAGAAACGTTAGCGAAAGCGTCGTGGATCCTCAGTGTAATTGTCAAACTGATAAACTGATAATAATTGACAGATCAGTTCTTGCAAAAAATCTCTCGGTGTAAAGGGACGAATGTCGACTCGTTGAGAAAATTGTGCTCCGTTGTGAATAAAACGTTTTATTATAATCTATTATTTCAATTCCTGGAATAATCTTCCACTTCTCCCTGTAAACTGACACCCAGTTCCCAGACTTTCATTATACATTTATCCTTTACTTTGTTGATCATGATTGTTAAACATTCCAATTCATCGCAAATACAATTTGCCTCAAGTTGCTGTCTCATGTCTCGTGGCTTGTGGGCAGGTCCACTGTCTTTTAACAAACTGGCAACTGACTGACGGAAGCACAAAGGTTAAACCTCAACAAAACCCCAAATCATAATAATAATTTGATGAGCGACAATGGCCTACTTACAAATAATAACTTTAACTGCCAACTTTGAAGTTAAAGCAGTTTTACGTTAAATTAATGGCGAATTCCAGGAATGAGTTCTTGCGCTATTCCATAATATACTTTTTTATGTTTAATACATAAGGATTTTGATTTTAACAATCTAGAGTCTTGGCTGAGAAACATATTCCCGGTATATCAGTTGATTTTAAGCTCGGTTTCATTGGAATGCCGAGCTTAGGCCTAGATATCACCAGTATTACACGGATTGTCTATGATTTTAATAATATAGGAATGTGTTTCTTTTTTCCTTGAAAAACCAAACTATCTTAATCGTATGTTTTTTATTTACTTTTTTCCTTTTTTTCTCCAATATTATGTATATATATATTTATATGTATTGTGTATAATTTTGTATATGAAATGGAGGCCTCAGCACGGGTAAACCACCCAGTGAGGCCAACATCATTGAATTATGTAAAAAATGTAAATAATATTGCATCAAATAAATAAATAAATAAATTGTCTACGCGGGTGCTGTATCTATGGTTTCTGCTGTCATCGGGAGATCGCGATTCTTGAAAATGTTAACTATGGCAGTCTGTTGTTTTCCGAAGTCTTGCACTATTCATGAAATTAACCTCTGAAAATAAACTGTCCTGACGTTGAAACTTTTAAAATCCCTTTTCAGGGTATTTTAGATTGATTAACAATTAATAACATCGACATTCCCCATCACTCAATGAATATTCTGTAATAATTTTCAGTTGATATGCTGTTGCTATTGTTACATGTATTTTTACTTATTTTGAGTTTTTTGAAAGTATTCTATTTATATTTTTGTAACTTTACATAGGTACTAGCTATAAGCAGTAATAATAATAATAATAATGTTTATTCCAGGATGTGGGGAGGATAGTGCAATCCCACACGTCCCATAAAGTTGTACATATTTACACAACAGATAAAGTAAAAAAAAAAGTAAATAGAACAAAAAAATATATATAGTATTATTCTCAAATAATTTAACTCAAGTACTTTTTTTAATATACAGCATAAGTAAATAGACTAGCTTCCCAGTTAGACCCGAGATTATTTCTCTACTAATTGGGTAAAAAAAAACTGTTGTATATGTATAATTTTTTTTTCCTTTTTCTAAATTACAATAAAAAAAAAAAAATAAGATTATAATAGTTTATAAAATTAGGTAATTTACGTAAATTTCGGTGATATTCCATAATATATTTACGTAGATGTCAGATTTGACATAATATGTTACTGCTAGCTCCTCGGCGTCTAAAAAAGGAACTATTTTCTGGCTTACCAAGGTTAGAGCCGCCGATTTAGCTCTCTTAAATTTGAGAGAGGAATGTCGCACATGGTGAGGATACGGACTGACTGATATACCGGCCCTTAGATTTCTTCTCTTGACTTTAGGTTCCTATAACTTTCATGTTACTTGTCTTGACATGTTGTGTATGTAATATATTATATTTCTATTGTTTTTTCTCAAACCTGATTGCTACTCTACGGCATTCCTCACATACAAGGATGAAGGACGCTACTTGATGTACGTGTATGTAACATAATTCAATCAGAATTCCTTTACCAGTCAAACCACCTCGGCGTATCTGTTCCCTTCACATTCTGAAACTCACTTTTTCACATACTCCTCGCATCCCGCAGAAGTCGATACTAAATGTCACTTGTCTGTTTTTTGTTGTAGTTATCTTGCTTTTGTATTAATTTTATCCCTGGATTCGAACGCATAGTGTAAATCTTAACACCTTGACACTGAAATGTTAAGATAAATCTCCAAAGATATCTGAAATGAAAATGAGAGAATATTTATGTCATAGTTCATTGAAGAAATTTAATATCCTTGAAGGCAAAGCGATGCTCACTCATTTGCCCACTCCATTCCTCTTTCCCTGTCTATCCTACATTCCTATTCATTATAAAGCGCCTGTAAGACAAAAAATATTATTTTTTTATAATAATCCAGATGTTAATATTAAAAGGTTATCTGTAGCTGCTGATCGAAACTCAACTTCACTCCCATTCTTCATATTTAGTAAACTAAACATTTAATTCAATTTTATTGTGGAGTAACTATTGTTGTTTTAATAACTTTATAAAATTACGTAAAATATTTAATTCGCTTTTCTTGTACGTCAAAAAGTTTGAAAAGCCACAAAATAATGTACACGGTCGAACATTACAATGCGGTCAGTAAGTAGGAGTCACATCTTCTTTGTGCATTCGGTACGTGCCTACCACTGCGGGATAAAATTTCAACGATTTTAAATGTATTAAAAATACCTCGTATATGTATTAAATGAAAAACACCCTTTGTAATACATCATTTTTATTGAATAAATACGTCATACTTTTATACGCAGCCGGTTCACGCGAGACGCGCGCAGTTTCGTGTGTTGCCGTGCTGCTGGGACGAGACGGAATGCCTATTACTTGACCCGCTTAGATAATAGCTATTTTACCGGACTACTCAGTTGGGACGTGTGATGGAAAATATTTTTATCGTTTTTAATTGAAAAAAATATCAACAACAAAATGACGTGTACAGTTTTTACTCCAAATATGTTCAGGAATCACTGGTTAAAATCCTTCGGGTGCGTGCTGTTACACCCTGTATAAACCCCGATAGAGTTTGAGATAAGCGAAACCTGATCTGTCAATATTGGTGGCTGTCGTGTTTTGATTGATTCAATAAAAGTGGTATATGTATGGATTAAAAAGTGGGGTTTTCATTTAATATATAATGTCACACCCCCTAGAACCTATTTGCTATTTATTTTTCTACTAGAGTTATTACTTGTGTCCTTCTTGGAGTATTTATTACACACGTTCACGCAACATTCAAACATTACCATTAGGATACAAATTGTACTTACTTTTATATTTTTTAGTTCGTAGTTCACATTGATTGTGCAGGCATCAATTAATCTAAACTTAAGCATCACTTGTCCAATTTTATTGCTGTTAAAACGGCGATCTGTACAAAATAATAATGCTCTAATCGCCCACATTTAAAACGTGAAGTGGCGGTAAATTCTTAAGTCAAAGAAATCTTTATATTCTCTTTGCGTCGCGCGTCGGATCATAAACATTCTCCTTCATTAACTCGTTTCTGATTGATTTATTCCGATGATTGAGAACACAAATAATAATTGTTCTTTGTGGTCTTATCTTACACGATAACTTAGTTGAACATAAGGATTTGTACTCGGAACTCAGAACTCACCTACCGAGAGTCGTGCTTCATAAAGCTTCTCGCATTTCCTTCGCTTTAAAAATGACGGTTTGTAATGCGAAAAGGTTTTATTGAATCAATTTACTTCAATGTGAACTACTTCTAAGAGAATTAAGCTAGTAGGTATTCTTGCGAGTTCTTTTTCGTTAAAACTAATAATTGATCATTTCGTAGCGATGCTTGTTGTAGCTTTTTGTTTCAGGAAATAAATATTGTTTTGAAAATAATAATAATTAATTATCCCTGTAATAAGTAACATGTTTTTGTTGCTTTACTCGCGAATCTGAAGATTTGTTCCCTAATAGTAAAACTATTAAACAGTTAAAACTACTAAACCGTAAAAGGTAAACATATTTTCTGTTTGGAATTTATAAGTCAACCCAACTATTTTAAGCCCGTCGTATTTTTTGAAGTTTTCAATTATTCGCTGATTTTATCGGATTAATTTTAGGGTTATTGTTATTAGTATTTAGCCATTGTTTCGGACAGCGATAGTGCCCATCAGGGCAGAATCGTTGGCTAAAGAATATAGCACAAACCTAATAAACTGAGAATTAAGAAACTTAGCCTTAATATTAAAAAGACTCACTATATGCTATTCGGGAATAAGAGAGAACAACGCCTAAACATTTCCCTGGGACTGAACAAACTGGAACAAACAGATGTCGCAAATTATCTAGGACTTTTAATTGACTCACGGCTTACATGGAAAAACCATTTTGACCATGTTAAATCAAAGATTGCTCCGGTGACCGGTGTAATGTACAGACTACGTAGATTGCTTCCCACAGCCATACTGCGATCATTGTACTATGCTATGATTCACTCCCACTTGGCATACCTTTCGAGTATCTGGGGTTTTGCTACCAAAAAAATGATATCGGAGGTGCAAATAATCCAAAATAGAGCCCTACGTAACATTTTTGGCTTGCCTTGGGATTGTACTTCTATTGCCATTTAATATTGTTCCTAGCTTTGAGATTACAAACACCATCTTAAATATTATTTAGTGCAACACCCATACAAATATAAAACTGAACTATAACAACGACGTTCACCAATATAATACACGACAACACAACAAACTGCATATATCAAAAATACACTCAACAAAGTTCGGACTGAAATCATTAGAATACATTGCCTACACTAACTATAACAAATTGCCTGAAGAATTAAGACAAGCCTCTAACAAATCTCGAAACGATATATTTTTTTTTTTTTTACATTAACTCCACACAGGAGGCCCTGAGGAAAATAATTTCCCTCAGGGCCTATGTCATCTGGGATGCTGTGTGGAGGGTCTTTTTGAGGAGAGGAAGGAATGAACATTGGTCTTGAAGAGACCCATGTTGTAGGAAGGAGGAAACACAGAGGCCGGCAAATCATTCCACAGCCGAGCTGTTGAACACAAGAACGAGTCGAAGAAACGACCCGTTCTCATGTGACAAATGTCAACCGTGTGCAAATGTTGGGCACGCGTTTGGCGTGTTTCCCGACTATGCACCGGTGCCGAAGGGATCAATGATGATAGTTCCTCGGAGCATCTTCCATTGTAATACCGGTAGAACAAGGATAGCATTCCCACCCGACGCCTGTGCTCTAAAGATTGCAATCCGTCTGTTAAGATGGGAGAATCTATCAAACGGACCGCCCGTTTCTGCACAGAGTCGAGGGTATTTTTCAGGTATTTTGGAGCTCCAGACCAGAGATGGCTGCCAAATTCAACCGTGGGGCGTACTTGTGATTTGTACAAGGTTAGCAGTTGTGCACTATTAAAGTATCTGCGGGCCCTGTACAGTACGCCCAGCTTTTGGGAGGCTAACTTTACTCTGGCTTCGATGGAGCCCCCATACCTGAGCTGGTCACTTAGGGTTACACCAAGCATATCAATGGAGGGCCTGTTCGGAAGATTGCTTCCGTTGAAAGAGACTAGATTTTCATTTCGATCCCTTTTAGACGTAATCAGACAAGATTGGGTCTTTGAAACATTAAATTCAACGAGATTATTTTTACCCCAAGAGAAAACACTCTCGAGGTAACCGTCCATTCTTTGCTTCAAAGCCCTACGAGCTGTTGGAGTTTGTGAGCCCTTTGGGGGCTTGTCAAACAAAAAGCTATCATGAACTGATGAATGAAAGCTATATTGAAATCCTATTTTTTTCAAATGTTATTTGTAAAACGAGTCATAAGTAGGTACAAATTCTGTTCTGATAGCTATCCTGATTATCTCCAAGTACCAAACTTTGTACATCCAGATATGATGGGCGCAGTCTATATCTTTTTTAAATCTTGTCATGTATTTTGTATGTAAACATCTTGTATTATGTCTGTATATTTTTGAGCCCGTACCTTTTATTGTATTTTTCTGATTTTGTTTTTTTTTTATGCATTTCTATAGTCCATCATGGAGGATACTTTATTTTAACTTTTTGACACCAACAGTAGGTACATAAATCAAATGAGTGGTTATAATAATTCATAAAATCTTATAAGACAAATTTCTGTGAAATCTTTGTAAAGTGATTCTTCATATGTTGTGTCTGTATGTTGCTTCTGTGAAATGTTTTGTAAAATTTTTCTGCATAATATATTGTGTCTGCATATTGGGTTGGGTTGGGTTTAACTTTTCAAAAGTACCAATTGGCGATCCCTTAATGAGTTTTGATAACTCATGGGAATGCAACTTCGTTGTATGTTTTATTTAAATAAAAAAATAAACCTTAAAAGAACGAGAAAGCGCAACACGGCATAATAACCCAAAAATTAATAACGACAATTCTTTTGACCGTGAAAATCTCAAATCACAAATAGTGTCCGACCGAAACATGACTTTCTACCGAAACCGAAACCGAATCTTCGGTATCGATCTTTGTTTTGGCCGAAACCAAAACTTTTTTAGACACGTTAAAAATCTATTCTTTAATGAAATTTGGCTTATTTTTAACACTTATACAGACAGTTAACAGATGTTAAATGAAATTTAAAAAAACCGTAATTGAAGTATGTGAAAAAATAATACATATTTTTTTTTAATATTAATGTTATAAAAAGAACAATAATTATAAAAATTAACCAATTGGAACAAAAGTTTTACAATAATCAACAATTACAAAGGAAAAACATCATTAATGAGTATTTTTATTTTAATTGCGTTTAAAATCGCAACATTATTATTGTGTTAAATGATATAAAAAAAAAAAAAATAATAATTAAAGTTTGTGAAAAATAAATATTTATTGATATTACTGCTATAAAACTAACAACAATTATAAAAATAACTAACATGGAAACTACTTCTTGGAACAAAAATTTTTGTCAAGAAATAATACAATAATTCACAACATAATCACTCCGGACCTGCCGGCGAACTCATCTCATGATGGCGGGTGACACATGAGCCACGTACTCACCCGAAGTCAGCCTAACGGCGACGCACAATAATTCACGAACGCAGAGTTTCGGTGCGGCCGAAACCGAAACTGATGCCGAAACTTACCGACACCGAACCTTCGGTCGATTAAAATTAAACCGTGTAAAAATAAGACAAAATGGCATCATGTTTGCTAAATATTTTTCAAAAGTTCAATAAGAAATAAGAAATCATTTTGAATCTCAGGCGTAGCCGGGGTTGAATCCCGGATCTGTTGGGTAAAATAAATATTAAAGCATTAGCGCTGTTTTTGTAGTGTGTTAGTCCTCATTCATTACTTTACACATTTACCCTTTCTTTGTGTTCTTGACCATAGAGGCCATCAAGGCGTAGAACTTTCGCATTTGATCGCTTTATTTATTTTCTTATTTACGCAGTTCTTCAATTAAAGCAGACCTCGCGATTGGTCTTTCATCGCGGCTGGTTGGTTGAATGCACCTTCATCTTGTTTGTTAGTTTACTCTCTGTAAAGAACAGTTCGAAGTAAAACACTGACGTATCTCGTGTCCTGATACTGGCTCCGGTGGGTGCTGCAGAATATGTATTGTGTGAGCCAGGTAGATCATAAATCCGTAAATACAAATGCAGTAAACATCCTCCATGTTTAAGACCAATTTACATTTATTCGCGGAAGACGCTCCTAAAGCTTCAACCATTTTATCCGATGTCTTCAACAAGCCAAACTTTCACATAAATGTTTATAAAACTGATCAGAATGCCTCTGCACGATCTGTGAATTAAGTATACTACACAATTTCGCCTAGTACTAACACTACTGAAGAAACTTTTTCTAGTTAATAATACTTATTGAACAAAAACTAAACACGTAAAACAGCGTTTCGTCTTATTTTTTGTCAGCGAACTATATTTTTCAAATTTCAATATTTCACGGTGTTTTGGGCTGAATCGATCTAGATTCTAAAAAATAGCTGTGCTAAAATCATGAATCCAGCAATTGCGAATGTTTGGGATAACTACATATAGTTGATATTTTAAATATTTCTATTACATTTATAACTGTTTTTATCATTGTAAATCTACTTTTCTATTCTCAATACTTATAATAATAGGTCTATGGCGTGATAGAGCGGATCTGTGTCGGTTATTATCGGTTTAACAGCAAGAATAATAAGTACCCGATTAAGAGTAAGGCCTCTTCATTAACAAAGAGGCCATTGTTAAATCTCCCCATGGGTAGTGCAGGTACAACCGAGATATGGGGTCAGTGAAAGCGCAGCTCGAGGCTCAGAGATACGCCAACAAATAGTTATTACCGTCTTAGTTATGGCATTGAAAATACTGCATTTACTACCTAATTATTGTGTTACTTTAATTGCTTCTGTGTTATACTTATCGTAAGTTGACATTGGTGTGTAGTCATATCAGTGTATAAACAGTGAAATTTTTCTTTTATAAATTAGATTGCAGCATATGAGGAAATCAGAGTCACAGAACTGTTTAATGTATCTATAGAGGACTAAAATTGTATTACGGAATGCCTGTAAGTCTGAAGAATGAATGTATGTATTTAAAAAAGGCTGTTACGCTTACTGTAAAAATATAATTTTATGTAATGAAATCGACGGTTCCGAAGAATAATTTCGGATGTGCGAATTTGTGGTTTTGCAGTAGAGCTGTTTAAAGTTACGTTTCTGCATTTTTATTGTTTGTGAGATCAAGAAACGTAGTGTTGTTTTGATATTCTGCTTTTCATTTAATTTCATTCCAAATTCCGAAAAGACAGACCTTTAAATCAACAAAATAAGCCAATAAATATGCCAACAAAACGATTTTCAATTTTTAGCAGATCCGACATTGTTCTTCGGGACCGTTGAATTGTTACCTTGTGCATATTACTCTTTTTTCTTTGCATTTTATAGTTTGGTTCATCTCCCGTGAGTAAATTGAAAGTGTAAAGTTAATTTGAGATCGGATGTCCTTGAAAATTTTGCATTAATGTAATATATTTTCTGTGCTATTTCTTCGTATTGTCATTATTACATCTGTGTTCTTGGCCCCTTTAACATTCTAAGAACACATCAAATATTTCTTGGAAGATATTCAGACCCACTGTCAGGATTACTCAACTGTAAGGATTACATTCTAAGACCCCATTTAAATTTGGATCATTTGTAGATTTCTAGGTTACGAGATTTTCAAAGTTCCTCAAATCAAACACTGGCGTAAGAATTGTTTTCACAACTGTTTAATTTTCTCTAGTGATTTTCTTCACGGGCGTTGTTAAATCAACATACTTGTGTATATTTCCATTTCCACACTTCCCATTGCGCAATGCGCATCGGTAGAATGTGGCAAGCAGCGAGCAGCAAACAGCAAACAGCAAACAGCAAACAGCAAACAGCAAACAGCACACTCCTTTTCCTTTACTGCCGATCTTTGCAATAAGTGTTTATTTATTTTAATTCCTGAACTGCGAGTGATTAGCGTTATATCCAGAGAATAAAACACTAATAAACAAAAATATTCGTATAAGGAAGAAGAACATTATTGTAGGCTGGAGGTGGAGTTTCGGACTGCGGTTCCGTTGCGCCATTACCAACGAGCACTAATCGTAATCAGTCTCTTTGCGATCTCGCTGTGGTGTGTTACGAGTTTATTAAAGAACAGGAAAACTAAATAAAGGTTACAGTTTACAGTATAATGAGGATAATGATGAACACCTGCATTTTCTGTTCCTACTTAACTACTTATCACCGAACACCTTCAAACCTTCAATTTGGGAGGCGAGTATGGGTACCGCCGCCCCGGGAACCATTTATTGGATAACCAACACCTCTGACATAGGTCACCCCAAGTGGTTCGCTACGTTTGGTGACTTAGCAGTGGTGTACGGGTTCATGGGGTGAGTTTTGTCCGGGTCTTGTCGACCTGCTGCATAGCGGGCCGGATCTAGAGAGACTGGTTGAGAAGGTCTGTTGACTTTTCCAGCTGGACTCTCGACCCATCGCCTTGCACCGCAGTTGTGGGGATGGATTCTTTCGTCCGTCACTCCTGGACACACTGAACCCCAGATTCCTACCCACCCATACTACCAGAACTTCATATCTTTCCCTTCCTTAAAAAGACCTTCGAGACAGCATCCCTTAAGATGACACAGGCCCTGAGGGAAAAAAAATTTCCCTGGGGTCTCCTGGGTGGAGCTAATGTAAAAGAAAAACCTGTCCCGTTGGAAGTGTTGGCGCCTCCCGATCAATTCAATTTAAAATTATTCTTCTAAAGATTGGCCATTTTAGAAACATCAACAAAATATCTTATTATCTAAAATTAAAAACGTTAATAACGATTTATCATTACGTGATTACTGATTTGTACTACACAGGAACTAATCATGAAATCGAAACGATGCGAGAAATGTGCAATGTAAAGTGCATGCGTGCAGATGGCAATAACGAGAGAAGTGCAATTCTCACGACCAGCGGATCAGAGGAGAGAATGAGAGAGAAGGGGAGAGACGGGGACCAGCGGAGGGAAACAGATGCAACGACTTGGTAAAGAGAAGTAATAATTACCAGCGCCGATCCTTCCAGAGCCAATGGACCATATCGTGTTGGTTCCAAGTTCCAATGGCGGCAGCTTTGTACCAGTTCAATTTAAACTCTGTGCTTTGCGCAACTACCGCGGAATTGTTTTGATCTTAATAATTGCCAACGTGAATAGAGGAATATAGGAATGTACGGTGCTGTGTGTTCTGCATCTAGGGAGTCCGCGCTGGAAGATGAAAGATGATCGAAAATTGTAGTAATTATATCAAAATATGCCAACTGGTGTTTGATGCTATCTTTACCCAGCCATCAAATTACTGCCAATCGTTTATAATTTATATAGGTACCTACTGTCATCAAACAGCTTCACAATTATTATTAAGTAGATTTTAAATGATAACACAATTTACAGGGGTATGTTTGATTTAAATTGAAACTTTCAGCGAGATAAATGACGATAATGAACCATAGCTGTTGAGAATATCTATATATTGTGTATCTCTTCTTACATATGCGTGAAGAAAAAAGTAAACCTAAAGGCCTTTTAACAATTTATTTATTTCGCATCTCAACACTTCACCAAACATCATGTATTGTATCAATTCCTTTTTCAGATTAGTCTACAAAGAAAGCGTTGGGCGTAAAGCTGAGTTTGATCGGTTTTGTAATACATAGTAATAATTTAACATTTTGTTTTTCTCAATGATTTCCACTTCAGCTATGATCGCTCGACTGCGAATTTATTAAACAATTGCTAAGTTCTACGGACCTATTTATATAGTACCTCATTCATGGAATTCTCCAGTGACTTACATACTTTCCTTCTGCAAATCATATAAAAAGGGAAATCATTCAACTGGGGTGACTGGTTTTGGGTTTTTCGTTGTAGGGGGAAGCAAGATTCTAAAATTGAGATACTTTTCCTTGCTTAATCCATCTGTTGATGCCTGCCTATCCTACATATATGTATGTATTACAATTAAACCTCGATGAAATCGGAGAACGTATTCGAAGTCATAACAAATCAGTGCCCCTTGGTATTTGGTATCTACTGGTCGCACCGGGGCAGGAGCGCTCCGGGCGGGGGTGATACATTCATGTCGTTCATTTTCTCGACAGATTTAGAATGGCAGGTAAATATGGAATGCTCAAATCAGCCGTTGGCGCTAGTGTGACTGGGGAGGGGGGGGGGGATCACGCCAGCTGTCAATGTCCATCTTTGTTAATCCTGTGACGAAAGTTTTTTATAAGAGTTTCTTAAGAACCGTAATTGAAATGCATCAATGTTGTATTGTGCCTTTGTACTCATCGAGAACGTCTGGATATACGAGTAGGTTTGAACAGTGAAGAAGAAAGTGTACTGTAGCCACAAAAAGAGATAAATTATTTGCAATAAATATATCGTTCTACCAGACTATGTTATGCCGGTGGAATCTATTATAACCGTAAGTACTATCTAATAAGCAAAACGATATTTTAATAGCAATATAAGTAAGCACGAGTACACAAATGTTTTAACTTGACTTTTCAACTATTTCTTCTGAGAAACTCTTCTGAAAATTGTTATTTCTGTAGTACGCCGCCAATCTGAAAAATCTTTTTTTCATCTTATTCTGTTGAATAATGAATCTCTTTTTTTAATATTTACTACGAATCGGTTTACATTAAGGCACACTAAGAATATACATGTCGGCGGCCGATCGTAAAATCAGGCACATCATGAAGCGCCTAGCTACTTCGTGAAGTGCCTGGCGGCAGATCGTGAAGTGCCTCAGACGCATCATGATCGGCCTGATTTTACGATTTGCCTACGATTTACACATTTTTTACTTGTGTATTCCTCTTAAAAGTATTTGTACTACGCTAATAGGAAAACAATCTGAAATAGGTAAGTTATACTAGCTGATTCCCGGCATCCGTTGCTATGCCATTTAAGAAAGAAATTGTTTCTCCCTGCGTGTCCTTTCCCATTCGTCCCGTTTCCCTTCCGCCTCCCCTTCTTCTCCTGCGACCTCTTCCCCTCTCGCGTTTCCACTCCGTCACCTCCACCTTCCCTCTCTCCACTCCACGCCCCTTCCCTTCCCCCGTAACGCGAACCCCCTCCCGAGTTCCCCTCCCCCTCACACCTCCCCTTCCCTTCCCGCGTTCTCCTTCCACCTTCCCCGCCTTCCCTCTTCCCTTTCCAGCTCCCTCATCCCGCCAACCCTCCTCCTGCGTCCCATATGGTCCCGGCATGCATTACTATGCCATTTAATAAAGAAATTGTTTCTCCCTGAGTGTCTTTTCCCATTCGTCCCGTTCCCCTTCCGCCTCCCCTTCTTCTCCTGCGTCCTCTTCCCCTATCGCGTTCCCACTCCGTCACCTCCACCTTCCCTCTCCTTACTCCACTCCTCCCTCCCTTCCCCGTCCCGCGAACCCCCCTCCCGAGTTCCCCTCCCCCCTCCCCCTCCTGCGTTTCCCTATCACTTCCTTATATTCAATCCCAGTACATTCAGTTTTTAAACAGCCCGCGTGCCACCTTTTACAATTTTTATTCAAATTTCCATTTTTCATGTATATTAAATTTGGTACCTAACATAGGTACCTATTTAAAATATCTGAAATTCTTGATTCGATTCAAAATATTAGGGGAGTACCTACTTTAAATAAATTTTTCAACTTTTCAAAAATAGAATCCTGATTGAACAATCATTCATTGTTTTGCAAAATGTCATTCTCTAACACGCGAACTGTCAAACGTGCGATGTTTTCTGTTATTATCTCATTTTTTGCGCAATTTTCTTAATTTTTCTCTCCGTAAGAACCATCCTCGCACTTCAAGGAATATTCTAAAAAAAGAATTAGCGAAATCGGTTCAGCCGATCTCAAGATTTGCGCTTACCAACACATTTAGCGATTCATTTTTATATTATAGATATAGAAGAAGACGAAGATAGATAGAATAAGAAGATAGATAGAAGTTATAGATAGATAGATACAGATTATAGATTATAAACTTCCTTCAAGGTCTTCCTTTTTCCTAATTACTTTTGCATTTTAATTTCTCATTAAATAGTTTTTAACCCCTTTACACCATATATGTATAAACTATTTTTGAAAAATCATTAAATAAATTTATTTTAAACCGCATTACATAGCTGTCATGTCTTGCAAGCGACCCCCGAACACACTAGCGGTTTAACAGCCATTGTCTACGTAAGCCGTGTAGTTTTTTTTTACTACATCAGGGCACATTTGAATCGATTGCTTTCACACATGCGAACAAAATTCACACTGGATTCTCCATTCTTTGTTCCATTAAATGTAATAAAAAATATTTCTTATTTGAGTTTGGGCCACTTGGGTCACAGAAATTCAAATGTAACATTGTCATCAAATGGACATTCAGAGCCACTTTGTTTATTTAACGCGTGAATGGTACCCATCTATCAAATGGTAATAAGCTAACAAGCTCATGATAGTTGTCCTCTTTTGCTGATCACGATTTGTTCAAAAGCCGAAACTGACTCAGAATCGGCATTTAACGGGACCTCTCAAGCGTCAAATAAACAAAATGGCGCTGAATGACAATTTGATGACATTTGAATTTTTGTTAAACAACCCGTCCTCAGTTTTCCCGAGAGATGATTATGACGGAGAAGAAAGCAGAGAAGAGTATGAAGGAAGAGGTTGACCTCTGTGCTGTGCATTGCGGCGTGTAATCACTCCTCTTCTTCCATATCCTTGTAACCGCGCCGTGGCTCGGCGGCCAAATTGCAGAGGAGGATCTACTCGCCAATGAGGAAATAATTCTAATAATTATATTGTTTTCAGTCGTTTCTCCTTTTGCAGGGGTTGGCAAACTTTCGTGACGAAGATACAAATATTAAATATTAAGATCCATAATTTTATGCAAACAAATCTATTTTTTATGAATTGATACATGTTCTAGAAATGAGAAAAAGTTACGTTTTATGACCCGTTTGAACTTTGCTGAATTCTGGATGTTAAGGCCAGTCTCTTGCGAGCAATTTCACAAACAATAATTCAAACATTATCTAACATATCTCCCCTTCTTTTGTTATTTGTTTTTGGGGTGTTATGCCGTGTTGCGCTACCTCCTCCTTTAGCCGACGTTTCGGACAGCGTTACAGTGTACATCATCACGGCAGATGTGTAAATGTTAGTGGTGAAATGTGGACTTAAGTACTTAGAAGCAATACCGTGTTGCCAGCTCCACTCCAGTACGAGCTGGCATTACAGTATACTTCAAGATGGTTTTCTGCATTTAGATTTGGTGTAGCCGTCAATTACCGGATACCAAGAACTATTGAGCTTAGCTCCGTCGTCTCTATAATGTTAATAGGATTTTTATGAATTTCAATTGCCTCTGTAATTAGGCGTGCTCTATAAGTTTTGGGTCTTCCCAGGACTTCAGGAAAAAATCCAAAGTAATGGCCGGTTTCAAGTAAATGCTCGATCGAAGCGCACGATCTCCAAAAGGATATCAGAACACTTTCGAGCGTGTAAACTTGGCCACCCTGACAAATCGGCAATCGCCGAGCATTTACTTGAAACCGGCCATTACTTTGGATTTGTTCCTTTGGCCGTGAAAATCAAAAATCATATCTATCTCCTCTTCTTCTTCTTTTTGAGCGCTTAATTTCGGGCCCCGTGTAATGTAATCGGTTAGCAGCATGAATATCTGCTTACCTCTACGTAGTATGATGATATACTTGGCTAATGAAAAGTCAGATATCACGGGCAAGAATTGCGTGCTAAAAATTAAATTATTTGACGGGGGTTTCACAAACAGGATTAAAATTTTGCAATATTTACAGTGTTTCAGCGTAGAAGACACTCTCAGTCGCCCTGGCGACAGACCATCATTCAGAATCCAGGTTTACAGCCCGGATGTGACTATCCGGGTTCTTTCCTAACATTGCCTCCTCCGCACACTCGCAGCAACTTTCCCCACCCAAATTGGTATTACCTGTTGGGATTTGGGATTATTGTACGGTAGCACATTAAGAAAACAAAACAATTTTGATTATATAATATGTATTACGTAGTGCAGTCAAACAGAAAAGCTTATATTCTAAATAATTATAGTTTTTATTTTCCGGGATGATGTTAGCAGATCCACCGGGCCAACACATAATTTTCACTATGAAATATTATTCATGAGGGATTATATTCCGCTAATACATACGAGTAGTGCAGTCCGCTGCAGTCTTGTTCGCGATATTATAATATGATAAAACTACTTCTACCTTCTTTCTATGTAGCTAGCAACAACACCTAACACCATGCAGCACAGTACCTACCTATACCCTATACCTACAACACTAAAGTAGCAAAGTTGGTAATGCCCGCTCTAGGAAGGAGGATGCTCCGCTGGAAAACACTGAATTATGAAAGTGTTATAAGCTCTCGCCTCGGGTTGTGAGCAGTGGCGGCCCCTGCCTTGGTGCATTTGTGCAATGCACTGCCAACGTCAAAGTGTAAATTCGTACAAACATCAACAAACGTGTAAAAGTGTAAATTTGTAAGATTCATTCACGAAGAATTCCCGCCAATTCGTTATAATATCCTTACCAATTAACTTTCGTATTAGATTCCGTACTAAACTCTCATCGGCGCATACGAAAAAGCAATGCGTGCATCTTCCGTTGTGCCGAGACGTGTCGTCACATGAAGTGATATTTCTACTGGGACAGTCTACAGAGGCTGGAACCGTGAAATGGGCAAGACATAAGGGAAGATATATGACACGCTCGTGCACTAGCGGTGCACATGCGCAGAAGCATTCTGGTTTATGACAAAACCTTTAACATGCGTTATATGTTACCGAACGTGTTACATAAAAAATTATGTAACAAGTAAATTATCTGTGTATGGGTACTTTTGGTGTGAAGTTTGTTAACATTCAACATCATTATATTGGTAGCATTGAAATGCTTACCTTTGCTCAGTTGGTGACACTGAGGATCTGCAGAGAGGGGTGCACTATGCAGGACTGGCCTTGAGCTCGCCATTCTTTGAGCAGCCACAGGTGACCATGGCCACCGTCCCTGTGGCGGGTCGACGTAATCAAATATTAATAGTTCGCCATTATTTTAACATGTGAAGATTGATAAATCCGCGCCCACCAGCGGCATCCATTATTGAAGACCATCAGGACAATCATTAAAATCCTGGATCAGCAGCGGAGTACCATGGGAGCACATTATTTCTGCTGGATTAAAACCACATCCAGCATCTGCAGACGCAGTCATCACAAGACCTTCCGACTATACCAGGAGCCAGAGGTGCTCGCAGGGATGCGGCCGAAGATCGCCCCCCTTGGCCGTCATCAACATAGTCGGCTGGCTGGCAACCGCCCTTGGACGGGACGTCGCTGGGAAACCGCGGGACTGGAGGCCTGTTCGTCGCTCCAGCCTGCCGTTCAGCACATGTCAGCAGCGGAGGGAGCTATCCGCCCATCTCCGAAGGCAGCAAGCAGCAGCATGGATCGCCTACATATGGCATTCACCCATTCATCAACTCCTCAAGATTAAACGGTACTAACGCTCCATAATATGCCCATTCAGAATTTAGTCTAGCCCTGTTTATTATTTGTAATAATTAATAAATTAATTTAACTGTGTCAAAGCACAATACTATTTCATTTAAATAACCTATCCTCATACAAAGTATTACACAGCCGCCTACTTAAGGTCCACGCCTGAGAAATTCTCCAGTAATAATTACACTTGTCTCATGCTCTCCATTATTATATTCCTAACATTTTAGCTTCCAATGTGAAAGTTAAATAACTTCATAACATTATGACGTCCAATTAAATATTTTCATAACATTTTGGCGCTCCAACGTTTGTTGGGCTCGATTGGCTAATACTTTGTGTGAGAGGGTTATTTTTTTATAATCTCTGAAAAAATAACTTCGATAGATGTGTAAATCATTGTAAAAATATCATACATTATCTTCACAGTTAATCTCAGTTTATTGTAACATTTTTTTTTGCAAATCTACAATGCTAATTTCTGTGAAATCTACCTACCTACCTTGCCATCTAATTAAAATTCAAATTCTGATAGAGTAATATTCAAATTCAACTTCTTACAAATAATAATGTTACATATTTGCTACCTGCTATTCTTTATTATTTTGCAATTTATTTTTCTGCTAATTATCAATTCTGTCGTATTTTCAATAATAATGCATCATGTATTTTACGCAGTCAATATTAAGAATTATTTTCGACAATAATTTTTTCGTTGTAGGTACTCAATAACATTATGGCGCTCAACTTAAATTTGATATATTCTATTGGGATAATATAGTCATAAATATTTTTTTACTTGATGGTAAATTTCTTGTTCGACACTATGTCACATTTCAATTGTACCTAAAGATTCCCGCATGGTTTCTTTTGTAAAGATGGATTTTCAATTCATATGTAACAATCATATTGTTGTTTGCGATTATGGCGATTTTATTTCATACATACTATTGGTAAATTTTACGGTTGTGTTAATGCTTTTTTTGTTTTCGTGTGCGTCGCTCTATTATCAATTGTCGATTCGCGTATGTTATTTTTAACCTCAAAGAAGTTGATATCAAAGTCATTGTGTGCATTATAAAATGTCTTAATTTTACACAGGTATTTCAAATTGATTTAATGTCATTACTATCGCGACGTACATTGCTTATCAAAAGGTCTTACATTATATTATAATTATTGAGGTTATATTATGCAGTGAAGTTACAAAGGTGAATACCAACTTAAAAATATAAAAAAAATTGCAATACTATTATTTCATCGGGTTAATAAAAATGTGAAACTTTTCAATATCGTGCAAAAGTTTTTAAAAACTATTATATTATATTCAAATATCTTTTATGGTATTATTATTACGATTCTATATTATTCTTTGTTTTTAAATATTTTCGGGACTTCATTTCAAAGCAACAGCTGTTACCTGTCAAAATAATACACTGTTGACGTTTTAAAATTTCAATCTGACATTTCATAGATAATGTTGTTTACAATCTCAACGTGACAGTTCTGTTATAATATGGTTTGTGAATTATTTTGTTTACTTTTCACTTTCATTCTAAATAATTATTATTTGCTAAATAGAAAACGGTCTTACATTCTATTTCATTAGCTACGAAATATTATGTGACAATTGTTACTATATCTCATCACAGCAACAAATTTACAAACATTTATTTTAAATTGTCAACGCGAAGAGGATACATTCATTTATAAATAACGTAAGAATGCAGGAATTTTTAAACCGTCATAACATTATTCAAATAATTTTAAATCCAGGTTTGGCACAAATTAATACATTTTCTTCAATATCATTTAACAACAACATCAATTATCAACAATAACAAAGCTGTGTTATTTCTACATTAAGAGGATTATAACAACAATTCGGAAAATTGTTTTGGATGAATTTAATATCTGGTTTCGGTCAATCATGACATTTTCATAAATTTGATAATTTTTTCAATTACGGGCATAATGTTTTAGTAATTTTGTGGACTTAGAGAATTAAAAAAAAAAAAAATTATATATTTTTTTTATGGACGTCGATGTTGTTTAACCAGGGTTTTTGTTTTCCTGCCGTGCTTGAAGTACCGCGAGAAACATGTTTACACTCAGTTAACACATCATTATAAAATTATGGGAGTACAATTGGAGATTGATACTTTCCCATATTTGTCCACATATTCCGAAGATGAGAGTAGTGTATGCCGCTACCTATTCGTAACGCTTCGAATTCATCGATCGTTCATCTTAATTCCGGGATGCGGAGAAACTATGGACATGACAGAATCTGTTCATAGTAGGACCGTGGCCCGACGTTTCGGAATAAGTATGCTCCAGCATCAGAGTGAAGACGGAGGATCTATTGTCTGCGGATGTTTTCCCTGCAGAAGGTAGAAGGGCCGTTGTCACGCTGATCATTAATGGACATACCAAAGTAACAGCGTGTAATGTCTCGAGTTTGTTCGGTTTTTTCGATTTAAAGTATTGTCAATCCTAACAACTCGCTCTTATCATATTACTCTATTGAAAAATCGAGTTATGTACGCATACCGCGTTACTACTAAAAGTGATAAATAAATCACTTCACAATTCTCACATCAAGTCACAATATACAAAATCAATCCTTTTACATTATCTTATATTGAGCTCTTGGAAAGAGGCAGATAACGTTTTTGAGCCCCATACATTCAGCAAACACGCTTTTACCAAGTACTTAATAATAAAAAATAAAATAAAAAACAATAATAGTCATAAACTCAACATTTATTGTCTAACTAATCAACCGTAACCAAATTTCATAATATTCTAGTTTCAAAACTTTGTTTGTTCGCATTAATTTACACTTGCTTCTCATCCGTAAGATTTTACAATAGTGTGTCTAGTATAGTATGTCTAGTAAAGTATGTCTCGTATAGTATGTCTAGTATATTTTACAATAGTATATATTTCACAACAATATATTTACAAGTATATTTAGTATGTGTACAATAATATTTTTACAAAAGAATGTTTATTTTATGATTAATTCATACTTTTATTTTTGTTCTCAAATTTAGAATACATTTATGATTATGTAAAAATACAATCTTGCCTTTTGGATTACTTGATTCTGTTTAGAGTTTTGTTTTTTAAATTTTTCTTTTTGTGCTATTGCAAATACCTACAGAACTGCTTTGGTGTTTTTCAGGGGTCGCTGTGACAGAGTTGGGTGCTTCAAATCCATTGAAGACGTTCGCCTCTAGCTTCGCGAAAACCTCGAGAGTTCGTCCAGATGGCATTGGATCGTCCATTTCTTCACATGCGGGCACCCATCTACTATGGTTTATAATCATCTGTTATTGTATAGTTTTTACATATGCTTATTTTTGCTTTGAGTTTAGCTTAGATTTCTAGTGGGCTTGTGTTTTTTTTAGGGAGTGTTTTTTAAAAAAAAATTATGGATAATTTTTTTTTGTGTGGGAAGGGCGGAAATGTTACATAAAAAATTATGTAACAAGTAAATTATCTGTGTATGGGTACTTTTGGTGTGAAGTTTGTTAACATTCAACATCATTATATTGGTAGCATTGAAATGCTTACCTTTGCTCAGTTGGTGACACTGAGGATCTGCAGAGAGGGGTGCACTATGCAGGACTGGCCTTGAGCTCGCCATTCTTTGAGCAGCCACAGGTGACCATGGCCACCGTCCCTGTGGCGGGTCGACGTAATCAAATATTAATAGTTCGCCATTATTTTAACATGTGAAGATTGATAAATCCGCGCCCACCAGCGGCATCCATTATTGAAGACCATCAGGACAATCATTAAAATCCTGGATCAGCAGCGGAGTACCATGGGAGCACATTATTTCTGCTGGATTAAAACCACATCCAGCATCTGCAGACGCAGTCATCACAAGACCTTCCGACTATACCAGGAGCCAGAGGTGCTCGCAGGGATGCGGCCGAAGATCGCCCCCCTTGGCCGTCATCAACATAGTCGGCTGGCTGGCAACCGCCCTTGGACGGGACGTCGCTGGGAAACCGCGGGACTGGAGGCCTGTTCGTCGCTCCAGCCTGCCGTTCAGCACATGTCAGCAGCGGAGGGAGCTATCCGCCCATCTCCGAAGGCAGCAAGCAGCAGCATGGATCGCCTACATATGGCATTCACCCATTCATCAACTCCTCAAGATTAAACGGTACTAACGCTCCATAATATGCCCATTCAGAATTTAGTCTAGCCCTGTTTATTATTTGTAATAATTAATAAATTAATTTAACTGTGTCAAAGCACAATACTATTTCATTTAAATAACCTATCCTCATACAAAGTATTACACAGCCGCCTACTTAAGGTCCACGCCTGAGAAATTCTCCAGTAATAATTACACTTGTCTCATGCTCTCCATTATTATATTCCTAACATTTTAGCTTCCAATGTGAAAGTTAAATAACTTCATAACATTTTGACGTCCTACGCAAATATTTTCATAACAAACGTTTGGAATGACTTAATTAGGAATAACGAATTTTCAACTAATTGACAATGTTATGTATTAGCTCTACCATCGCACCGGGGCGGCGAAATCATACATTTGGCAGATCACTGATCACTATTGACACATTTTTAATGGTTTTCGCTAGTTTTGCTCTGTAAAAAACTTATTTAAAAATGAGTGGTAATGAAAACATTGCGATTAACGTCGATTTTTTCAAAAGCAACCGAATTTAATTTGAGAATAAATTGTTTTTGAAAAATAATGGCTCTCCAAAACCTTTGCTAAATATAATATAAGTAAGGTTAAGGGAAAAAAAACTATGAATAGAGTTTTTAAAACAAAGTATTAAATATTCGAAAGCATCTTGGCTTTGTGAATGTGATCGCTTGAACACATTTTTTTTCGTGGTTAAAAATTGTGAAGTGAAAGTTGAGTAAACGATAGCCTTTATTTTACCGAAAAGTTAATGAACATTCATACTCCCAGTACATATACATAACGTAATGCAATTTAGTATGTTGGATCGAGTTGATAGGTATACGATTACAACTTGGTTGGTTTTCGCGAATCTGTGAATCAATTAATTATATTTTCCCATAATAATGTTACCATTTTTTGTGAAATGCACTGCCGGCAAATTTTGTCACGGGCTGCCTCTGGTTGTGAGTGGGTTTCAAGTTTGAAGGGTCAAATCATAAATACATCAAACCTGTATTGATGTTGTAAGAGTATATTTCAGTGGCTTGTCATGACTTTACAATCAAGGAACAATTGTAAATAACTAAAAGTGTGAAGAACTCTTGATAGTTTCGCGTTTATACCCAAGTGGAATTTTAAAATTGAAATAAAACAATAACTTAGTTTGTAACCACGATTTAATTTTTTTTTTATATACCGACCGGTTTCGCTTTACACAAGCATCTTCAGGGTATAAAATTAAACGGAGGAATTTTAAAACTTTTTAAGATCATATCATAAATTTCTCAAGTCCTAAATTTGAACAATAAAATATTAATATTTCAAATGAACTTCAACTCTACTTTTGCCACAATTCATCTAAAAAAATGGAGGGTAAAATAGCAAATGTAAAATCATGCATTGTCCAGTGGTTTTTATATTGTGTCCTCCTTCTGTCCGTGCGATGTCAATCTTCTCCAAGCATGAACTTTCTAATTTAATAAAATAATAAAAGTGTGTTTATCTGAAGTGACCTGCCATAAAAGAATGTTTTCTTTATCTATTTGTAAATAATAAAAGCCTAGGAAATCGGTAACCGACGAGTTCATCGAAAATCAATTCATCAAAAGCAAATTCATCGAAAACGAGTTCATCGAAAATCAATTCATCGAAAGCAAATTCATCGAAAACGAGTTCATCGAAAATCAATTCATCGAAAATCAATTCATCGAATGATCAATTCATCGAAAAACATTTTTTTTGTAGATATTAGAGCTGTCAAAATTAAATACCCAAAAAGAACTGTTTAACTGTGTTAAATGTGTTTAGCAACAGTTTCGTAGTGACAATGTAAAATTTATAGGTTATCTCTTCGATTTCCGATTGTCTGATACTGCAAAAAAGGGATATCTAAGGAACGGTGACCAGACAACTCATAATGAAACCAACTCATAAACAACTCAGAAAGGTCATTAAGAGTGATGATAAAAAAATATTTAAAATTTGGTTAAATAGGTTAGGTCAGGTTAGGTTAGGTTAGGTTAGGGGTAAAACAATGTACGATCGTGTGAGAAATGTGGATATCCGCAAAGAATGTAAGGCTGATGTAAGCATAATGAGTAAGATTAAGAAAGGGACCCTCAGATGGTTTGGGCATGTAGAGCGAATGAACGAAGGAAGTAGTGTAAGAAGAATATACGACGCGAATGTGAATGGTAGAAGAAGTCGGGGACGCCCGAGGAAGACATGGCACGATCAAGTGAATCAGATACTTGAGTCGGGTCATGTCAAAAGTCAGAATAATAGAAGAGAATGTATGAGACGATGTATGAATGTGAGTGAGGCAAAGAGTGTGTGCCAAGACCGAGTTGTTTGGCGGTCCGTCCTCTCTGCCTACCCCTGCGGGGAAACGGCGTGATGGTTAGTTAGTTAGTTAGGTTAGGTTAGGTTAGGTTAGTTAGGTTGACCAATGCTTTTTTAACTTCTCGGTCCGCTCGGCATTTCTCTCAAATATCAACAATATATATTTTTTCGATGAATTCGCGATTCGATGAATTGATCATTCGATGAATTGGTTTTCGATGAATTTATTTTCGATGAATTGGTTTTCGAAGAACTCGTTTTCGATGAACTTGCTTTCGATGAATTGATTTTCGATGAATTCGTATTCGATGAACTCGTCGTGAACCAGGAAATCTGTGATTTTTTCACAAAAACATCGCTATACAAATTATCCAATTCTTATATTTTTGAATGTAGCTATTACTTTGTGGTTATCCATTATAGAAAAATGAAACAATACAACTTTGTATAAACCACTTATATAATGTGCAAATCCGACCGGTTTCGGAACAAACGTTCCTTCGTCAGGGAAAGCTTATACTATACTTACATTTATACTTATACTTATACGCCAACGGGACATGTGGACATGTCCCGTTGGCGTCATGTATTTTTTCTCGGAAGATTTTTCAATGTGGACGAGTGTTTCAGGCTGATAATTATTGCTTATAATAATTGTTACCCTTTGTGCTATGCATAAAAATCTTGTCTTAAACGTTAGTTTAACAATTAAAAAATAATAATTTATTTTAGTTTTATTATTATAGATTCGGCTTCGGATTCGGAAAACTGTGATTAGGCCACATTGAGACGACTTATTTATAAGATTCTATTTACCCCGCCCAATTTTAATTTTTATGGTTCCTAAAACAATTTATTTAAATGTGACTATAGATTCTTTAATCTGTGGAATACTTTGAAATCTGTTTTCCCAAATGAAATGGTAATGTTTTCTTAAGAGGAAAGTTAGCGCGGCCCGTTTCGTACAGATCTTACTTAATTTTGGATTTGAAATCAAAATACCCAACCAAACTGAAAAATTATTTTTGTAATCAAAAGGTACCTATTTGAAATATTTAGTACGGATGTGAGCTACTTTATTTATTGTTGCTTTAAGTTATAAGATATAGGCCATTACAGATTTTAATATTTCATGATGTTAGAGACAACTTGGCCAATTATTTGTGAGTATATGAAAAACATAAAAAAATATATTTTACTATATTTATTATAAAAGTATGATGAAATATAACCAATCTTTGTTACGAAAAAAAAATCGGAAAAGTCATGACACGATGCTGGTTTGTATTGTGTCGGTAGGTACTGTTAATAAGTAGGTAGAAGATGTTAGTTTCCACAGCTGCATTTAAACATGAGAATATTGAGAATACTGTTAATCTTTCGCCTACCAAACTGTCGTTGTGAGTTTCTAACAAGTTAGGAATGATTGCGAGTTGTGAGGAACTAGGTATATTATGAGATGACTTATGATTCACGGAGTAGGTACTATTGTTATTTTACGTAAATCGGATTTGGTTGCTTTATAAGTTTAGTTCCTAAAGTTTGAAAAGCTCAATTATTATTTTTAATTGTTAAACTAACGTTTTTAAGACAAGATTTTTATGCATAGCACAAAGGGTAACAATTATTATAAGCAATAATTACCAGCCTGAAAATTTAACAATTAAAAATAATAAGTAATATTTGACAAGTTTAAGTATTTCCCCAATAAATGAAGACATAATTTGTCTCGACGCCACCTAGCGACGGATTTAACACTAACAGTGTCTCTGTCGCAAAAATAAAGTTGGTTGTTTTCAGGTGGAAAAAATATAATAAGCAGTAATTGTTGAATGAATCACTAGTATATATTGAATCATTTGGCGGGTATAAGATAAGCCGCCATAGCTCAATTGGGAGAGCAACTGACCGGCAATCAGAAGGGCACGGGTTCAAGTCCCGTTGGCGTCATGTATTTTTTCTCGGAAGATTTTTTCAATGTGCATGAGTGTTTCAGGCTGATAATTATTGCTTATAATAATTGTTTGAAAAGCTCCTTTCATAATTTATAACAGAAACGATGCTATCGGGTTTGAGTTCAGACGAAGTCACAACATATTCAGAATTAAATATACTTACATAATATTGCACCTACACCTCGTTGTAGAGGTGTAGGTGCAATATTATTTTGAGGAACCAACAAACAATATTGAAACGCTTTTTGAAAAGTTTAAATACCTATGTATGTTTAATTACCGAATTAAGTTTGTTTGAATTTCTGCATGTTCTGCTAAAACAATAAAGTTATTTTATTTGTAGATAGGTACCTACCACGTTCTGCAAAAAAATTTGAAGTGCAAAATTCTTTAACATCGTTGTGATTTTGGTACTCGAAAAAACTCGAAACGAAAAAGCGACACTAAGAGACAAACACATCCATCTACAGTATTTAGCCTCCGAGAGAATGAGATAGAATAATCGATCTCCTCTTTCTGCGGTGCTTCGTAGCCTCCTCACTCTTGTCTACTTTAGTTTCCTGAAGGTTTCACTTCTACCGCGTGTGAACTGCACACTTGTAATTTTTTGAAATGAAAACTTCTTTAACCGAAAAAAAATTAAGTGACAAGTAAACAACTTCGATACTTAAAAGACTTAAAATTATAGCTTAACAATACAGAGATGTTGACACTTTATTTATTTAATTTAAATCACTATATGTGTCTCAAAAACTATACATTATTATTGGTACTATGGTTTACTTATACAATAGTGTAATAACACTATTGTTCTAACTGTTTAGACAAATTTTAATTATGTTTTTGCTTTATTTGCCCACTGTTTGTTCTTTCTAGGTACTATAATAACGTATATAACTATAAATGTTACCCACGTAAATGTCTAACCCACGTACGGGCTGCGCCTTAGTGGTTTCCTATTACTCTTATGATTTTCACAATAATTGTATTTATCAAATGTAAAAATTGGGATAAATAAAGCAAAAATAAATGGTTTTATGTTTGTGCGGTGCTTTGTAGCCTCCCAACTCTTTTCTACTTTAATTTTCTGAAGGTTTTACTTCTACCGCGTGTGAATTGCACCCTTTTTTTTAAATATTAGGTATGTTATTTTTTTTTATAATTCGTATTACGGCATTGTTCTGCGTTATCCTAAGCTTTGCGCCTCCGAATTTTGAAACGTTTGAAAAAAATATTTTGAATGCGGATTAAATCCTCTTTGTCACAATATCTTCTCGAACGAAATCTCCAATAAAACCCACGGACCAGTCCTCTTTTCACAGTAATTATGAAGCATACACAATGTACGCACTGTGCACATCTGCCGTGAGAAAATATAGTTCTTTCGTAATATTCTTCTTGCTTGCATATCTTGATTATAAATGTAACGGAACAATAGTTACGATAGTAATAATAAGTTGTCTTCCGTTTTGTACTCCTATGAAATGCATTAATGATCTCGAGTGTCAAAACATTATTTTTTATGGTTGATGTAAACGCATGGGCAGTTATTAAATACGAACATGCTATGGTAGACATGTCGCTGTACGATTACGATGTATAATATATCATATTTATAATTTGCTTGAATAGTTTCATAGATGGTTAAATGGTTGCACGATGAGATAACTATGCATCGCTGGATTGGTTTTGAGGTGAAATACCGTGTGTTTTATGTAACGATGTATTCGAATACCAATGCATGTAACTGTATTCTAAATGTTGCAGTTTGCATTTTCGTATACCGCAAATCAATTTTTGTTTGATTTTTATTAATATTAAATTAACGTAGAAATAATGCGATTTCCGCATAATTAATCTTTTAATTATTACCTGTTTTGTATTGAGCGCTAATTTAACTTTTAAATTTAATTGGTTTTGTTATATTGACGAATCAAACGGATTTTATTAACGCCGAGTAATAAATTGGGACGATTATATTAAATTAATAATGCATACTATCTGGATTTCGTATGATTCGCCCCAGATGAATAGAATTATTGCTGTTTAATATTAATTATTAATTATTGCTAACCATATCATTGAAAATAACCATAGTTTTGAAAAAAATACAGGGATACATATTCTTCATATTAATCATAAAGGAAAACGTTTAGATAACTTAGAAGCCTTGGAAATTAAAAAATCCCTTAAAAATAATGAATCTATTTTCAACAAACAAAAAATATTGTCATATAGCCGAATTATGGATTTGTTCCCCAACCCACCCACTCTACACTAATACCTACCCACCCAATCTACATTATTAACTAGCAACGGCTCCATCCCTACCATAATAAAACATTGTTCTAAACTGTCAAATTAGTATAAGCTTTCCCTGACGAAGGAACGTTTGTTCCGAAACCGGTCGGATTTGCGCATTATATAAGTGGTTTATACAAAGTTGAATTGTTTCATTTTTTTTACTATTAATTAGTATCACTACATTTATATAGCGCTATTTATTGATATTTCAACTTAAGTGCTCTTTTCTATTCAGCTTAACCTTTAAGCAGAGAATATTTAGGTACCGAGATAATATATTCAGGGATGCTTGTCGTATTTAAAATGACTCCCACAGAGGTATTTATTTGATAATATAAACGGCGTAAAAAATGTTTTATTACAAAATATTTGAGGGATTCGATTCAAGTTAGGCCGCCGCTACCCGAATTTCTACCGATATTTCTTAAAAAAATATATGTCATTCTTGAAGATAATATCTAGACATTCCCCGCACCGAAAGGCAAATTATATAAAATTCCCTCGATAGAAAAAATTGCAAAGTATGCTCCACAAACTATTATAAACACGTTTGTTTCAGTTATTTTACAAGTTATACGTATGAAAAAATTCAGTGTTTCTTTAAATGCTGTTTAAGACAACCCCGCGAGATTTTTACTCTATTTTAAACGAGTCTCCATCTTCTTCTTTTGAGCCCGGTTGCGGCTCTGCAACCGGGCCCGAAAAGAAGAACATGGAGAGATACGAAATTACGAATTTTAGAGGAGAGAGCTAACATTTACAGCTACAAAATCGAGGCGAAAATTGCGAAAATGTTTAATAAAACAAGACTCGTTTAAAATAGAGCAAAAATCTCGCGGGCATTATCTTAAACAGCATTTAAAGAAACACTGTAAACTTTTTCATACATATAACTTGTAAAATAACTGAAACAAACGTGTTAATAATATTTTTTGGAGCATATTTTGCGATTTTTTTCTATCGAGGGAATTTTATATAATTTGCGTTTCGGCGCGGGCAAAGTCTAGATATTATCTTCAAGAATAACATATATTTTTTTAAGAGCTTTAAAACTTACCGTGTTTAAGGGAAACATGTAATAAATCGGTACAAATCCGGGTTGCGGGCCCTTAAGGTCAAGTTATAAAGATAGATATCGAAAACATAAAAAGCCAGATATTAGTTTTGAAGAAAAAAAAATAAGTTACACATAAAAAAGGCAAGCAATAAAAAAAAATTTAAGTTATTTATTACTTAGAGGAAGTTCCGTTATATTTGCTATAGTGATATAAAATATTGTTACGAAGGCAGTTCAGTTATGTACAATAAATACTGTATATTTCTTACTATTCATATGTAAAAGCCCCGAAAAAGGGCGTTAATAAATAAATAAATAAATAACGAATGTCATTTTTCGAATGCAAATATCTGCTACCGACATTCGCGAATACGAATGTGAATGCGAATATTGAGTTATTTTTCAATTTGGCGCCAATTATGGATGGCTTAGCGGCTCACGTTTGCATATTGTTCCGAGAATTTCCGAGTTGTTTTATTTCATTTGTCGTCTGCTCGTAAACAAAAACAAGTGAATTTTAAGGTTAGAGTGTGATTGATTAGTTATTAACATGAGTAAATCAAATTCTAGTGAAATTTGAACTTATTTTACACTTTGCGACGCTGAACAAGCTAAGCAGATACTTTAATAGTACACAACTGCTAACCCTGTACAATTCGCAAGTGCGCCCTACGGTTGAATTCGGCAGCCACCTCTGGTCTAGAGCTCCAAAATACCTAAAAAAAAACCCTTGACTCTGTGCAGAAACGGGCGGTCCGTTTGATAGATTCTCCCATCTTAACAGACGGACTGCAGTCTTTAGAGCACAGGCGTCAGGTGGGAATGCTGTCCTTCTTCTACCGGTATTACATGGAAGACGCTCCGAGGAAGTAGCGTCATTGATCCCCTCGGCACCAGTGCATAGTCAGGAAACACGCCAAACACGCACCCAATATTTGTACACGGTTGACATTAGTCGACGACCTCCGTAGTCCAGTGGGTAAGACTCTTGACTCACAATTCGGAGGTCGCGGGTTCGAACCCGGCATGCGCAAATAAATTTTATTTGATTAATTTGTGTTATTTCACAATTAATTCATTTAAAATAATATATAGTATATTTGCGGCATGTTCCAGAGTGGAAGATACTATTAGTATCGCCCTGGTGTAAGACCACCATTCAGAATTGAAACGTTGCTTGAAAATGGCATTAGCCGTGTTTGGTGACCAGATCTGAATAGCCAGGTACTTCCCAACCTTCCTCTTCCCCACCTCCTTCCCCTCCCCACTAACTTCAGCCTCACAACATACCCCAATTGGGGATGCCATAGTCTCACTGGCTCCAGACGGGAGCAGTTGAGATTCTTGTGCGGTATTCACTGTAAAAAAAAAAAAAAGTCACATGAGAACGGGTCGTTTCTATGACTCGTTCTTGAGTTCAACGGCTCGGCTGTGGAACGATTTGCCGGCCTCTGTGTTTCCTCCCTCCTACAACATGGTTCTCTTCAAGACCCGTGTTCACTCCTTCCTTTCCTCAAAAAGACCCTCCACACAGCATCTTCAAAGATGACATAGGCCCTGAGGGAAGTTATTTTCCTCTGGGCCTCCTGTATGGAGTTAATGTAAAAAAAGAGTGCAAGCTGTGTAACAAGGAATATTCTAGAAAAGGAAGAACTGCAACGATTGTGAGAAATCATTTGAAGGCAATGCATAAAACAATGTTTTCCGAATTAAAAAGTCTGAAAAATGAAAACAGTATGCATCTAAAACACAAGTACCCATCATAGTACCAAATCGTATATGAAACAGATATCGCTTCAAGAATGTGTCGATAAAACGAAACAGTGGGATTATAAATCTATGAAGTCACAGGCCGTTGATAATTCAATAAGTAAAGACTTGCCATTTAGTTTCGTGGAAAGTGTTGGATTCGTAAGACTTATCTTATGAAGCATTTGTGTCCATCCTATAATGTAAAGTCTCGTCTCTGTTTGCTGATGTTCATATTCTCAAAACATTCGCTCGAACTTTGCGAATGCGAATGCGAATATGCGAATATTCGTTACATCACCAGTATACAACTGATACAGAGGTAGTGCAATCCCAGTCTGCCATATTACTTGTGATATGTACCTACCTCTATACAACTGATACATTTAAAATGAAAAAAATATAAAACGAATAATACGTAAAACTAACGATAACATTAAATAATAATTTATAAATTAATGTATCGTCCATCAGCGAGGTCACCGCATTATCAGCATTAAATCAATAAAATTAAAAATTGTGACCCAGTCAGCTTTTTGTTATAGTCCCATTTTAGACATGTTCCCTTTCACTGTCTGTTCTATCTCATCCCCCCAGTCTTCATTAATCCCTAGTCACACTCCCACCCCCACAACAACATTTAGTAATATATTGTGCTCATTCACTGTTTTGTAATGTCAACTTATTATGTTTGACGGTCGGCGTGGTCTAGCCGTAAGGCTTTTGACTCGCAATCCGAATCTCACGGGAGTCCCGACGTGGGAAAATGAAATTTTATTTGATTAATTTGTGTTTTTTCACGATTAACTCATTTAAAAAAATATGTAGATATTATATTTGCGCCACGTTCCTGAGTGGAAGATACTCTTAGCATCGCCCTGGTGTAAGACCACCATTCAGAATTGAAACGTTGCTTGAAATGGCTTTAGCCGTGTTTGGTGACCAGATCTGAATAGCCAGGTACTTCCCTACCTTCCTCTTTACCCATCTCCTTTTTTTAGCCACTACCTTCAGCCTCACAACATACCCCAATTGGGGATGCCATTGTCTCACTGGCTCCAGACGGGAGCAGTTGGGACTCTTGTGCGGTATTCATAAAAAAACGTATCTACTTGCAATAATTTTACTTCAAAACTAAGTAACTAACCATCACGCCGTTTCCGAGCAGGGTTAGGTGTACCCTCCTTGCTTCATTCACATACATATGCCGTCTCGTACATACTCTTCATTTATTCTGACCCTTGACATGACCCGACTCAAGTATTTGGTTCACTTGTTCGAGCCATGTCTTCCTCGTGCGTCCCTGACTTCTTAGACCACACACAAATTCGGAAAATACATTCTTCTTACACTCCATTCTTCGTTCACCAGATCTGAATAGCCAGGTACTTCCCTACCTTCCTCTTCCTCATCTCCTTCTCTTCCCCACTACCTTCAGCCTCACAACATACCCCAATTGGGGATGTAATAGACTCACTGGCTCCAGGCGGGAGCAGCTGAGACCCTTGTGACGTATTCATTTAAAAAATAAAGGAACGGTTGTTCTGAAACCGGCTGGCGTAAATAAAATATATAATGGTTTTAACATATATATTGTTTCGTTTGTTTATAATGGATTTGTTTATCTTAAAGTTAATAGCTGCATTCAAAAGTATATTTGTTCATTATTTGATGCCAGGAGCTCAGAAATGTGTAAAGTAAACATTCCATTGGTATAATTAAATAGTTTCTGGACAAATTCCCCTTTCATAGAGTGACCCCTGACCCGATCAGAGTACAGAGGACGTCAGGACAGTACCAGCTGGGGACTGCGGGCGCAAGGTATTCCGAACCCGATTTCAATAAAACCCAAGGTATTCGTGTCAGCTTTCCAGGGAATTTATTATGAAGAAATTCCTCAAACAGCGGCTCCCCCCCCTTCCTGGTCATACAGAACCAAGTATTCGATTATCCGACGCTTAATTGTTTTTGCAAATTGATCATTTCATTGTTCAGTTGAATTTCAAAACAAAATAAGATATCTATCTACACAGAATTTATCAGGTAGACAATATTCCTTTATTGATTAATTGGCATTTTGTCGCTTGGATTGAAGTTTGGCTGCACAACTTTACCGCGTTTCTTTTGTTGATAATTTCAATGGTTCTTACAATTTTTTTGAAGTGAAAACTCCTTTAGAACCGTTGCGATTTTAAACTCTATGAAACGAAAAATAGCGACACTAAAAAGAGGCAAATACATACATCTATAGGATTTAGCCTGCGAGAGAATGAGATAGTATAATCGGTCTCCTCTTTGTGCGATGCTTTTTTTACATTAGCTCCAGACAGGAAGCCCTTAGGAAAATAATTCCCCTCAGGGCCTTTGTCATCTTTGGGGATGCTGTGTGGTGGGCCTTTTTAGGGAATTGAAGAAGAAGAAGTAGTGGAAAGGAAAAAAGGTATGAAGGGTGGGTAGGAATCTGGGGGTCAGTGTGTCCAAGTGTGACGGACGTATGAACCAATCCCTCCCACAGCGGGTAAGGCGATGTTCCGAGTTCCGAGAAACCTGCTGGAGAGGTCTACAGTCTACTTCTCCAATCATCTCTCCCGATCCGGCCTGCCACGCAGTTGGTGGGCAGACGCATCCGCCGCCAAGATCCGGACAAACCTCACCCCATGAACCCGGGCACCCCTGCTAAGTCCACCAAACGTTGCAAACCACTTGGGGTGATCTATAGCAGAGGTGTTGGTAAACCAATAAATTCTCGGAGCGGCGGTATCCATACCCGCCTCCCAAATTTGTGCTTCGTAGCCTATCGGTCTACTATTTGTGCGGTACTTCGTAGCCTCCCCTCTTTTTTCTACTTTAGTTTTGTGAAGGTTTTTACTTCTACCGCGTGTGAATTGCACTCTGTTATTTTTATTTGATTTTTTTCATAGATTTTAAGAATAGCTTTTGCGCTCAAAATCATGACTTCGTTTGCCAAGCGACTTTTATGCCCATTACTTATACATATTTGTGGTGATACAAGGCACACTAAGATTTCCTGCATTTTTGGCTGTGGTGTGGCTCCTTCTTAAAGGATTTGTCTACTTTGGCATATTATTCATATTACTTATACATATTTTTGGTGATACAAGGCACACTAAGATTTCCTGCATTTTTGGCTGTGGTGTGGCTCCCTCTTGAAGGATTTGTCTACTTTGGCATATTATTCATATTACTTATACATATTTGTGGTGATACAAGGCACACTAAGATTTCCTGAATTTTTGGCTGTGGTGTGGCTCCCTCTTAAAGGATTTGCCTACTTTGGTATATTATTCATATTACTTATACATATTTGTGGTGATACAAGGCACACTAAGATTTCCTGCATTTTTGGCTGTGGTGTGGCTCCCTCTTAAAGGATTTGCCTACTTTGGCATATTATTCATATTACTTATACATATTTGTGGTGATACAAGGCACACTAAGATTTCCTGCATTTTTGGCTGTGGTGTGGCTCCCTCTTAAAGGATTTGCCTACTTTGGAATATTATTCATATTACTTATACATATTTGTGGTGATACAAGGCCCACTAAGATTTCCTGCATTTTTGGCTGTGGTGTGGCTCCCTCTTAAAGGATTTGTCTACTTTGGCACGTTTTGTCATTATGCAGTTAGATCATTAGTGTTCGTGATTCGTGAAAAAAGTAAAAAATAAATGTTAATTTTTTTACAAGACATTTATGTTAAGGTTTAAAGTAGCATTCAGCTATTCCATTGTCCATTGGTATTGACTGAGCTTGAATAATCGGACTGAAATGACGGAGCATTTTCAACTCTTTATAATGATACATCGATTCCATAAGACACGGGTACCTACCTATTTATAAGATGGTGTCTATCCTATATAAAGCACAATTCCATACGTTCCTAGGTAGGTACTCATAAGTACCTAATATATACCACAAGAAGTTTTAAACAAATTACCCGAATATACGAACAGCAAATACAACTTCAAATTTTTTTCAAGTTTGCTTTTGCTAATTGGTACTGGATAATTAGTTTATATCATTATGCAGGCAGAGAAGTTAAGTACTGTTTTTGTGTACGGTTATAAAATGTACCCTCCTTTGACTGTTCTATTCACATTTATCTTTCCAAGTCAACGGTCTTAGCTCTGATTCACACGTAGGTCAAGTAGGTACCTCTACCTAGTGCAAAGAAAAGTATGCTTACTTCAGGCATTTGCACATATTTATCTAGCTAGGAGTTACCTGGAGACATGGTCCTGCCGCTGAGAGATATGGTATAAGCTCTATTTCTGTTATGTGAGAGGTTACAAATGAAATAGCTATTGTAGGTGTTTGACATGCCTACACATTATCAACGATAGCAAAGTATTAGGCTGGAAGAGCTAGGCATCGACAATAGGCTTTCAACTGTCTGCGAACAACGTATTTTAACATACTTTGCTCGTTGACACGTAGCTCGTACAAACCGAGGACTCCAATTTGGAGAAACTCATAGTCACTGGTAAAGTGGAAGGCAAAAGAAACAGAAATGTCACCAATGCCCTGGAGTGACCGAGAATCACGTACGTCGGTGTCCGCAGCGAGCGCAGAATCGCGAGGAGTGAAGTAGTCTTGTCCCCCTCGGAGTTGGGATCACGGTCCTCAGCAATGAGGAACCGATTTAAGAAGAAGAAGACGAACGCTAATTACGAATGTTTTTTTAAATTTTAAAATACCAAATAGTTCACAATCTCTCCTTCACGATTCTCGTCTTGGATCGATACCATATTGGAATTAACAATGATAGCCGTTCGCGAAGGAAGTAGCCGATGAGACGGTTTATCGGGCGAAATGCGCGTGCGAGCGAAACGGGAGAGTTCACCGACCCGACCACGTGACTTCCAGGTGTTTGTTGCCTTCCGCTCTTGGCAGAATACGATTACTGTCATTTTACTGGATACTTTATAAAAAAACCACGCCAAAGGAATTACCTTATTCAGCATAAGAAGGGTCTGCTTGAACCTTTTTGCACTCCTTTGTGTCAACGTTTAGTCGTGTGCTGACTTCCATTAGAATGTCAGTATGGAGACTTGATTGGATCTGCAAAAGGTAAAAGTTGTGTAGTTTTTGAACACGCTTCTTGCAAAGGGCCCAATTATTGCACGGGTTAATTATTTTCCCGTTGATTCTCCGCACGAAACCCCACAAGCGCTTTTTTTCCATTAAAACTTTCAACCCCTCGAGTTTCTCAAATTCGCCATGACTAAATAATGTAATATTTTGCACATAACTGAACTGTAATATTCAATAACTCTTGTTATAATAACTTTTGAGGTTTATATCCATCAATTTAATAAATCATTGAATAAGATAATACGAATAGGTAATTCTAAACTAAAATATGAAGAAAAAAACAAGTGGATTTTGTGGCATATCTTTTTGTATTTGAGTTTTCTTTTATGAGTAAATCGAGTCCGAAATTGATTTTTTTTATTGAAGAAGAAGAAGATAATCCTAATAATGTAAACGAAACATGAAACAGAACAAGACACAGATTAATAAATAGGTGTCGGTCGCAACTGGAACTCGAACCAAGGATCTCTTGTCTTACCGGGACAATCGCCTTAATTTACTCTGTCATTGGGACAACTTATTTTTAAGTCAGTTCTGTCGATCTCACTTATCAAATTCATAATGAATATTCATTTTTTTATTGGAATAACTCTTGTTATAATATTTTTTGAAGAAAATTAAAAACAAAGCCACACCGGGACACTTCTTTTTATGAACATAGATATAAATAGATAATATATAGCTGCTATCTCCGGCGTTGCCCGGGCTTTATGCAGTGTTTTTCAAAGTCAGTTGTAACGTCAAATGTGCAAAACTTGATAATAAATATCAAAACATTGCTTTAAGGCAGCGGAAAAAGGGGTTGGGGTGTTTTTTTCTAAATGTCATATAGAAAGTGACTTTCCTTTTGCTTTGAAGATCAAATGTGCAAACTTTCAAAAAACTAGAAATAAAACTTTAAATTTTATACAAACCAAATCTTCACCGCCAGAAAACAATCATCTTTATATATTAGATTATTATTTGTTGTTCGTTGGCCAATAACAGTTTGGAAACAATGCTTTTAAAGTTCAATATAAGACTTCGGTGTTTTATTATTCAATTTGTTTTTATGTTTTGCTTTCGTATTTTGGAACCACAATATTGCACCAATGTAATTTTATATATTAGCAGAATTGTATTTGCGGTGCAAAATAAACTTATGTGAGTGTCTTCAATGTCAGTAAGAATATGATTTTTTCCTTGGCACGCACCTCCTAATATTGTATTCGTACGTGTTCCATTTGCTATAAAAGTATTGGGAAAATTGTTATTACGAGTCATAAAGACGAAGATGTTATTGATATCGAGGGGCCGTGAGACATTTTGGTGTTTTTGGTTATTACAGAAAAGGTTGTGTCAGATAAATAAACTATCATGCCATCAATCTTTAGCCAGAGGTTAGATACAAGTATCTACTAGGCACACCAATGTTTTATAGCATTTCTAAGATCATAATATTTTCTAATTTCTGAATATAAACGTGTTATGGCGTGACCAAAGGAAACGGGGATTCATTTATATATATATATATATAGATTCATGGCTTAAATATATATATAGATAGATTCATGGCTTAAATTTATTGTGATTCAGATCCCAATCTGAATATTATAACAAATAATGGTACCTGCTACTCATAACACAAGACCAACAGCAAACAATGGACTAGTAAATCCCAGTATCAAAATAAAAACTGTCAAAGAACCATAGAATGCTATGTCCCAAATGTGTATTAGTGAAAAAATTGAGAACTAATTTTCAGAATGAGATGCATGCTGAAAAAATCAAGTGAAAAAGATTTTTTGTGCTAATATTCATCTTCTCCGATTCGGGTGTTTTTGCAGTAATAGTGCCTAAGGGCAAAGTTTAAATATGCTCGTTTTATAATTCAATGTAGGTGGCGATATTTTTTTAAAATTCTCGTAAACTGCTCAATATTTCGCGACCATAATCCTCTTCGTGACGTCACGCTATTCGCTCTGCTCGGTTCTGGACTTTATTCGTGAATGAACCCTCCGATACCCGCGCGCCGTATCGTGACGAAAGTACAAAAACGCTGAAAACGTCTTTTTCTATACACACTTTTCCCTACTTTTATTCTTCCGGTTTTGTGAGCAGGCCGAAGTCTACGCTTTCAGTAGTGGATGCGGACAAAAAATCTATACCTCTTAGGCCCGGTATATCAGCCAGTCCGTATCCTTGCTATTTACGAATCCAATTTAAGCGGGCTAAATCCCGCTCAAGTTTTGCTAAGCCGCAGAACAGTTCCCATTTTAGAGGCCGAGGCGCTAGCAGTCAAACACCAAATCTGATATCTGAATTCTTCACACCGAAATTTACGTAAATTACCTAATAATAATAATATTTGGATGATTTATATAGCGCCGTTTTTGTGAAAAATCACCTCAAGGGCGCTGTTTTATGTTTGTTAATGTATACAGGGTGTTAAGGGACGTACTTGACTTACTTTAACCAGTGATTCCTGACATTATTTGGAGTAAAAAATGTAAATGAAATTTTGGTCTCCGGTGACTTTTTTGACCCCTTTTTTTTTTCAAATTTTTTTCTTCAAAATCAAACAAAAAAAATTTCTTCCGCATGTCTTCTCTGGTCACTCAGCCGGGTGTCCGATGAACCCCTTACCCCGCCTCCAGGTTTTCAACAACTACCATTTTTTTTTATGTTTTTGTAGAAAAAAAAAAAGAAACATCAAAAATGTCACCGGAGACCAAAACTTCATTTACATTTTTTACTCCAAATAATGTCAGGAATCACTGGTTAAAGTAAGTCAAGTACGTCCCTTAACACCCTGTATAATACATTAACAAAACATTAATATACAGGGTGTTAAGGGACGTACTTGACTTACTTTAACCAGTGATTCCTGACATTATTTGGAGTAAAAAATGTAAATGAAATTTTGGTCTCCGGTGACATTTTTGAAGTTTTTTTTTTTTTTTTTTCTACAAAAACATAAAAAAATGGTAGTTGTTGAACAGTTGAAGCAGGGTAAGGGGTTCGTCAGACACCCGGCTGAGTGACCAGTGAGGACGTGCGGAAGAAATTTTTTTTTGTTTGATTTTGAAGAAAAAAATTTTGAAAAAAAAAAAAAAAAAGCCGTCAAAAAAAGTCACCGGAGACCAAAATTTCATTTACATTTTTTACTCCAAATGATGTCAGGAATCACTGGTTAAAGTAAGTCAAGTACGTCCCTTAACACCCTGTATAATACATTAACAAAACGTCATTCCTCATTGATCGATGAGGAATGACGTTTTTTTAATAGTGCACAGACTCTAGCAAAACAAATACTGATTAAAATTAGTATACTTGCATATAGCACCATGCTGATTGAAGTGGGGAACTTTATCAAAAATTAACTCATAAAATAAACCCGCCTTAAAATAAACTGCCATCGTTTTAGGAAGATCGCGATTTCCCGGTGCATAGAGATGTACCGCTGAAGATGACAGTAGAGAGCATAGATAGACCAAACATGTCGACAGTAGATTTGTTTAAAAAAAAACATATTCCTCTATTAAATTCATAATCAATATACACAATATTGGTAACATCTAGGCTTTGACCTATACACGGGTTATATTCTAAGCTGTGCTAAGTTTGACATTTCAACCAAGCCCAGCTTATAATAAACTGATATACCGGGCCTTAGTATTTTTATTCTGAGACAAAATGTGGTGTTCGGAACCACGTAAAATAGAAACTGAACGTGTTATCTGCCTGCAGGTGTCCTCTTAAATAAAGCGACCTGTGTGTACTTAGGTCGCTAGCAGTACTTTGTGACTTTTCCTGCTAGAAGAGGGTAAGATGGAGGAAAAACAAATTATCTATTTATGTTTATGTCACCGAAAATATTACGAGTTTTTTTATTCTTTATTTATTTATCACAGGATGGCTATTGTCCAGCAAAATCAAGGTATTTTTATGGGAACCGTGGTTAATCTGGGTTTTTATACCTACTACTAAATATTAGTTACGATGAAAGTTATAAATTAAACAACCATTGTTAACGATTTTTATCGATTTCTGATTAACCAAGCTACGAGATTACTGCTCTGAGAACCGCAACGTGTTGCTGAAATGACCGAAAAATATTATTTTCCTTCATTGTTCATCATCTTCCCCTTGTTCTATTCGGGTTGGAGGCCCATCGTATCGTACACATTTCTAGGCGTCCCTGTACCGCATTTTTTTTTTTCAAAAATATTAATTAAATCATTTGTTTTCTTGGGCTTCCGTCTTATTGACAATCCGTTGTTAACAGACCGATTGCCATCTCCAATACTCAGACGCGATGTAAGCATGCTGAGTCTGTTCTACGGATATTTTAATGGAGCCTGCTCTAAGGAGCTAGCAGCATTGGTCCCCGGTGCACGTGCGTGAATCTCGACAGCAGAAATCTAAAAGTCACCAGCCACCATTGTTTGAGCTTTTACGTGATAATTTTCTGTCCAAATAATTTTCCCTACTAGAAATACATACTTACCTATAGGTGCCTGCAAACTATATGTTTATTTTATTTGCATTTATTAAAATGTTTGAATATTCTAAGATCAAAAGAAATTATCAACGGGCTTCTACAAGTTTGAATACCCCATTGAAAATGTAACAATGAATATTATATCCATCGGAAGCACGCATACATTATTCAGGTGCTTGCAAACTATATGTTTATTTTATTTGCATTTATTAAAATGTTTGAATATTCTAAGATCAAAAGAAATTATCAACGGGCTTCTACAAGTTTGAATACCCCATTGAAAATGTAACAATGAATATTATATCCATCGGAAGCACGCATACATTATTCAAGAACATAATAATGTAGTTAATACCTCATCCAGTATTCTCTATGAACTGTTATGTAGATATTGTGTCTCAACCAAGTGACAGACTTAAGGATATTGCACCATCCGTGACGTGTGTGCGTTAATATTAAATAGTCAAGCAAATTGTTGCCTAACCGAGAAAGTTTGTACTTTTCGCTGAGTCAGTGGTGGGTAGTATTATTTGTCAACGGACTAATTGAAAACCGTCTCACGTTTTTGGACTTAAAACAAACATGTCAAGGCCTCCTGCGAAGAAATTCTCGACAACCCGACAGTCAAACGACTCCAAATTATTACAGATGAACAATCTTCACTGTGAAGGAAATTGCGAAACCTTTCTCAGAACCCACTTCTGTTCCCCGGATGCTGTGTTAGAGTCATAGATAATTTTAAAGAATGATAATGATAATACTTCGTTTTCTTTTTTATTTCTGTGAGTTTGGGTAATTGATTTCGAAAAGTCAAAGTTTCAGCAGGACGGAAAACTAAAAGGCCTTGCGCCCGATTTAAAGAGGTTCGATACAATTATTATTGAATAAGATTGGAAATATTGTAAACTTTGTGAGAAATATGCAGATTCTGTGTTGAAATTTACATTAATTGATTATAAATTGCTTGATTATCTCGAAAATTTACAATGTCGCCGAGTTTGAGAATTAATTACCGGCTTAGGGGAAATATGGACTAAAATCATTCCCAGATATTGAGATTTATTAGGCGGGAGTTTTAAATTATTCAGTTTTTTGTATGACAACGTTTTGCTATTTTGACAACGTTTGGCTTTAAAATTGTTGTGACCGCTTACAACTTACAACATCAAATCGTGGAAGGTAAATTACTCGACGTTTTGTAATCCGTGCTAATTAACAGAGTAATAATAATATTTTAGCTTTGAAATTTGGCAAGGACAGCTTCAAAGGTGTACGAAGTTACCAAAGAAGGCTTTATAATAATTTGACAGCTCGTGGCTTGTGATACCAACACTGATAAATTATCCACAAGTTTCATAGATGTCCTGCCTGTACTGAGTGCCTAGTGCCTCATTTCTCTTTTCCTTGGTCCTTGGTGCTGTGTGATTTGAAGGTTGTTGCTTTTGATGTGCAAGGAGCGAGGTGCGTGCCTAATGTTTAAAATATATTATAAGAGGCAAAATCAGCTTTCAGTCAGGATGAAAGACAATATTTTATTCAAAGTCATTGTTTTCTGTTGTAAAAAACTCTCAATCTGTTAAAAAAATTGCGTATTTTAATATCAAAATGATGACGTACAAGCATGATAAAAAGGTTAATTTAATAATGAAACTATTTATTTTATTGGTCATCAAACATCATATATTATAACAAAGTAAACTTGATATAACACACCGAAGCTCCACATCTACAATTAATTAAAATGACCACTTCAGAGTTTCATATATCATTACGAATAAGAATTGTACCTACATATAAAATATATATTTATAAGTATATTATATAGTACATTAAATTAGAAGAATTAATGTAATTTAAAGTGTAATATTTCTCTGTGCCGCTGAAACAAGCGGTGGATGACAAATACCAAAAAAAGAGTCGAAGATACATTCAGTATTGCTTTGGTGGAGCTAGTTTTAGTGATGTTCTGATTGTAGTATTTTAGGTCGTTTTAAAGCACAAATTAAAGATATATTAATTTATTGGATATTACATAAAATTATTACCATACTACTTTTAGTTATGTTCTGAATAACCACGTACTTCTAAAAATTCTCCATTATCTTCTCCTTGTTACTTTTTATTTTATAAAAATTTAATATAATGGTACAATGGTACATATTTTATGCATTATGTAAATATAGTTTTTCTATTAAAAATATGTATGGCAGTGAGGCATGGAACTGGCAGAGGAAGGATGAAAGTAAACTGAATGCAGTTGAAATGAGATCCCTGAGACGTATGTGTGGTAAAACAATGTATGATCGTGTGAGAAATGTGGATATCCGCAAAGAATGTAAGGCTGATGTAAGCATAATGAGTAAGATTAAGAAAGGGACCCTCAGATGGTTTGGGCATGTAGAGCGAATGAACGAAGGAAGTAGTGTAAGAAGAATATACGACGCGAATGTGGATGGTAGAAGAAGTCGGGGACGCCCGAGGAAGACATGGCACGATCAAGTGAATCAGATACTTGAGTCGGGTCATGTCAAAAGTCAGAATAATAGAAGAGAATGTATGAGACGATGTATGAATGTGAGTGAGGCAAAGAGTGTGTGCCAAGACCGAGTTGTTTGGCGGTCCGTCCTCTCTGCCTACCCCTGCGGGGAAACGGCGTGATGGTTAGTTAGTTAGTTAGTTATTAAAAATACACCAATTAATACGTCTTATACCTTTTTTTAGAATATCACTTCCTCGTGCTTCATAACATTCGACTGTAATGTAATGGGTAACATTATCACACTAGTTCTTGGTAGAATTCAGATAAATAAAAATTAGAGTAGGTATTAGTTTTTTACAAATGAAGTGTTCGCACCATCGCGCATCGCATCGATCGTAGAAAAATTTCTCGACATTCTGAAATTCACTTCTGGTTTTATCAAAGAATTATTCTACTTGACACTTTAAAATCTGTGAAAAAAACATTTATAAAACATTGAAATAAGTGTAGTATTTTGTGTTTGACCTTGTTTTGTTATAGTAATAACAAGCAGGAAGGAACTAAATAGCTCAATCCCTTTTTTGTGAGAACTTTGGAGTCGCCCGCCATGACCACCTTGGAATCATTATATCTTACTGTGCCACTGTTAAATGACGCCTATTTCTTTGTTTTTCGAAAAACATCCATTTCTAGACTCGCAATGACTAGTGGTTAGGGATTGGAAAATTTCGCGTTATTTTTCGGCGAAATTCGAGCTATTTTTTCGAAATTCGCGTTTTTTTTTATTTCTGTAAAAAGCGGTTGTATTTTGCAACAAAAATTACGTTATCTTTTTGATATTTTGCAGTAAAAAATGGTTGAACCCATTACGCTCGTGTAAATAGCAAATTTCACGTTTTTTGGGTAAAAATGACGAAATTCCTATAAAAATTCGCGGTATCGCAAATATGTATTTTTCAGGTCTCTATTAAGGTGAACTTCAAACATCTACTTTCAATGTACTACTGTCTTGCTCTGTAAACTTTCACAAAACAAGGTATGGGTTTCGATTTCACATTTTCAATCTTCAAGAATAATAAATTGTATTTACCAGAATAAATCTATAATTCCGCCACCAGTCAAGAAATCTAGCATCACACAAATCACATAAAATATATATATATATATATTTTTTTTTTATTTCTTTTTATTGAGGAAACAAACAGTCATACAGAAAAATGATTATAACAATAAAATTCATATGTTGTAGACCAATTAAGTTCCATTATGTTAAGAAATATTGGTTTAGTATTTTTACCTACCCAACTTATTAAATGACAAAGAAAAAAAAAACATAATAAAGAAAAGAAGAACATAAAAAAGAACATTAAACATAATATAGAAAAACGTTAAATTATTAACAAACATGGTTATACTATTTACTATGGTTGATAATAATATAATTTTCACAAAAAGAGAAAAAAAAGTATTTTAAGTTATTAATTTATTAAGCTGCATTTTATATGATTTCAAGTCAAGGTTGAAAATGTCTACATCTCGTAAGGCATTGTAAGTTTCACAGATACGTACTATTACAGAGTTTTGCGCATATTTAGATTTACTGTGTGGTATTCTAAATAAGTCGTTCGATCTGGTGTTTTGTTTGGGGCAACGAAATGCAATATTTTCTAACATATATGATGAATCAATAAGGCAGTTCACGATTTTGTGTAAGAATAATGCATCAGAGATTTTTCTGCGTTTATATAAAGCGATAGGGTCAAATCGATGATCACTAAAACGATAGGATAGGTGTTTTGTAAATTTGTTCTGGATATTTTCGATGCCATGAATATATGTTTGATATTTATAAATCCTTGCAAAAACATTTCAAAATCAAATGTAGAACGGAAATACAAAATCCCAACTTCGAAAAAAATGTATGTGGAAAATTGTCAATAAATTGGATGTATTTTTATTGTTATTAATTTTTATTTTTCTTGGTGAGAAGGAGATTTTTCGAGAGATTGGTAAACCTCAATAGCACCAACAAGAATGGTGTTCCTATAAGTACCTTAATTATAAAATTATATAAACCTTTAATGCTTGCCTAAATATGTTTATCAGAATTATTTTACCTGTTCAACAAAATACTAATGAACCCGAATGATCGATCTATTTACGGTTTATTTTTACAGCAATGTCAATGTTATGAAACAGCTTTGAAATATACTAAAACGAAACAGTAAACAGTATTATCTCTGCCGCTACTGAAGCAAACAAATTGACATGATACCTTATACATTTCACCTTTTCTCAACTTCCTACATTTTATCATTTAATGCTAGTGATTTAATGAAATGCCTGACACCCTGGGAGGATGATACCGTCGCGTAAGACCACGCGACTCCCACATTATCTTGTTACGAAATAAACCTGCAGTGGGATTTGAAATGGATGGGGTGTTTTTTTATTACATAAAACTCAATCTCTGTTTGTTCTCTAGTGGGAGGTCTGGCTGGAGGAAGACTCATGGGAATAATATAATATATATATATATATATATGCCAATAATAGATAATGCCTTTAGAAGGTGAAACAGCTGTCACGCCAAATAATGATTATACAGCAGAACTTGTTTATAGATAAAACGTTTTTGTTTATAAATTGTATACATGAAAAAAAAACTTTAATTTAAGTCGAGACATAACCACGTTTATCGGGGGTTTGCCCGAAGCTCACATTTTAATTTATTTCGGTGAATTCGTAATTGAATTATCATTTTTATTTCCATGCCTCACAAGGGATGCGAGTTATTTATATTTTAGATTAATAAAAACAGTACGTTGCCATCATTTTTTTAATTTACAACGCCTTTAAACAATTTTAATAATTGTACAACTTAAGTTAGCAGTGAGCATCAGATTTTATTTTTCTAGACGATGAATTAATAACTTCGGAAGGCATTCATTTAGAAACATCTTAAATATTAGTAACACGTTCTTCGGAATTAATTAAAATGAACCCGGCGGAAAGGTGGAATCTCCAGGCCTGCTCGGGTGAATTCAACCGTACGTCCGCGTCCGTCCAATACGCCGTTCCGCGGGCGCATATTTGTTTACACGCTTTCTTCACTTACGTCGTTAAGATTCCCACATTATTTTTCGTCTTCTTCTTCTTCTTTTCTTTGATAGGGCAAATTCGACAGTAGGTCCGTCCAATACACGGGCTGCGAGTAGCAATTTGTATACACGGCTTCTTTACTTACGTCTTTAAGATTCTGAATATATTTTAGGGTATAGTGTCGTCTTAAGATGGTGTTCTACAAATTAAACTTGATAATAATAAAAAATTATGTTTTGTTCTTTTGTGTCAAACGATAGTTGCCAAACTGAAAGTGAAGTTGAAATATTAATTTAAAACGTGGTTTAGGGAGATAAACTACAATTTTTTTTTATATTTTCTCCTAAAAATATTTTTCGGCGGTCAAAGTGCTCAAACATTCCTCTTACGAGGAAGCCACAAGCCAAAAATGTATGTTTTCTTAGTGCCTTATATCGCCAAAAATGTAGAGAATGGGCATAAAAATCGCTTGGCAAACGAAGGTCACGATATCAAGCATAAAGAGTTTTTTATATTTATTTTGTGAATAATTTTAAAAGAAAGAAAATACGTGACAGATAAAAAAAACTGTCGCAGTGTCTGCTTGCGTTTACACATTTTATATTAGTTTACGCTTATATTTTTTATTAAGGAATTAACAAATTTAATTTAATTCTACTCAATGGAAGCGATAGGAAAACCTTCAATTTATTCAAAGCATATTTTTTTTTGTATTTTTATAAATACTTTATTGTAAACCGATTCGTAGTAAAGATTCTAAAATAGTAATTTAGCATTAATCTTCGTCTTAAGAACAATGATGGATATAGGAATTGATAGTATGTATTATTTATACCACCGAGTATCTAGTCTTTCTTTTATCATTTGCTTTCCCCAGTTCGCAGTTTTTACCTTCGTGATTTATCAAACAATATTTTCTGGATTACCTAATTATCCTCATCGGCAACATGTCAAATAATTCATATAGATGTCCTTAATATTAGAACATTAAGAAGACTTTCTTACAAACGACACCTCTCCTTATTAACATGAGCTTAGTTATTGTTCAGGTAATTAATAATCTTTCGAGGACGGCCTGAGGCAGGTAATGAGCGGGTGTATTTTAAATTGGTGTCCTTTTACGGTACAAAAGACGAATCCCTGGAGTTGCCGGTTGCCGGTCTGTCCTTTGTATGAGACGACATCGGCGGTGTTTCTATCCATCTATGGAAGCAGTCAGGACTTGTGTAAATAAGGCGACGATGCTCGTTTACATACAAAGTTTACCGCGGGACAGGTAAATATTTAGTTATCCGGAAAGATCCCAGAGATAATGGTCTTCTCTGAACTCTTCAACTTAAACCTTGGTTTTTATTGTTATCAACTTTAATTTGTACAACTCAATTTTGATGATTTTGTCTTGTATATTCAACAATATGATTATTAATTTTATAAAAAAACATGTTCTGCATTGTAATTATTTTTATAGGTGACAGCTATTTCACCTTCTGAAGGCATCCTCAAAACTGTGGTAAAGCCACTCACAGATGATATATCCATTATCCATAGTACCTACTTATATTATAATGTAAAACAAATTCCTTTTATTTTTATTACGTATGCCGTTTATTGATTTCCGAGTAGTGTCGGAAATTATTATTGGTTAGATATTAATGGTCTGCTGTGTGATTTTTATTAGCTCTCAAGCGTTATAATAATTATGCAGCAGTACTTGTTGTTTTTTTTATTAATAAATTGATTAATAATATTATTGAATATATAAAAGAAAAACTTTAAATTAAACACTGCTATTCGGGCAAAGTTGGAATCCGAAGCAACAAAAGAATATCGCCATGTAAAGTGAACTGTTTAATCGGTGTTTTTTCCATGATATTATTGACTTTGACGTGATCTATTTTCCGTTGCGGCGACAATCCAATGAGCTCGTCTGTTTTACAAAGGTACAAATAATAGCGATGCTGAACATTTACCTTGTTCATTCTCCGCTTTTGTGTACAATATTTTCTCGGAAATTCTAAGCATTACCATTATCAAATAAAGCATATCTCCGTGTTTTTTGTTTTTCCCGTAGCAAACGCGCAATAGCTATATAAAGGTTGAATTTACCTAGATCTACATTCGGTTCAGGTTAAGGTCAGGTAAGTCATCTCGGATTATTTCCTAGACTAGCGAAACTAATTATGTCAGAAGAGGTCGGTAAACAAAGGGGACATGTCAGTTCAAATAGTCTTAGGGCATTCTACTCGCATGTAGATTGTGTAGGTCTAATATTAACACAGTAAAGGTAGCATAAAGTAAATCAATTTGAGTCGAGAGAAGCGTGACTCGAGACTCGACTGCGTGAAGAGTTGAACAAACTTATCGTTACAGTTGTAAAATGTTTAATTCTGTTTCGAGTAATGATAATAAAGCAGGTTTAGCTGAATTAATTCTGTACCGAAATATTATAATAAGGTGGCCTGTAAACTGTCCCGAGTCTGGGTCCTCAAGCGGTGCGGGAGCGGGCAGTGTTTTGCCAGGAAATAGCCTATTCAACTTTATTATGAAAAGCTCTCACAGGATCGGCGGACAAAGAACAATCTCCAAGAAGAATGGGAATAAGTGAGGCCGGCAATTGCTCCTCCACGCTCCCCGTACAGTGTGGAGTGTGGAGTGTGGAGTGTAGAGACAGTAGGTGGTATAATGGACATGTCTGAATACCGTCTGGAATGATGACGAGTCGGAATTAAAAAAAATTAAGAGTAGGTGCTATCTCGAATACTCCGGACAAAGCAGGGACAATGCGGGGACAATGCGTACAATGAGCGACGTGACACTTTCAAAGACGGTCTGCTTCAAAAGATTTATTTGGGATTTATAAGAATCTTTTTGTCTACGGTGTTTATGGCCCATTGATTACGCACGATCCATGCAGTCCACTGATGGCTTGATTATTCAATTAGTTCTGTTTTTATGAAGAGAACTCTCATGTACATAGGTACGTATTAAAGATCCCAAGCAATAAAAGCTTGCGAGACAGTTCGAAATCCAATTTAAAGTAATTTACCTTTTTTCTATTTGCTCACAAGTGAATCTCTAGGGCGATTGTAGAGTGTAGTTGCCACATCCAATGCGAGTATTTGCTCATAAAATACTCGTACCTAGCAAGTATTATTGCTCAACCGATGCTAGGTTCCCAGAAGACCTTCTCGCAACTCAATTTGTTTTTCATTTTCGGATATTGAATTTCCTTTTCGTGGTTTATTGCATTTTCGGATAATCTTATCATGTCATAAATATATTTTGCACAATAAACAGTAGGTTCTAGGAAAACTAATACCATTTTATAAATACGATAGGAACTGGGATCCACTGTAATCCAGTGACAGCTAATCACCGGGACATAGTAACCACGACAGGCAATGACGCCATATGTAATATATAGCCGCGTGATACTACTATTCTCAATTCTAAGTATTATCGTCAATCTTTCCACATCCGGAGAGACACTCAAATTCTCCAAATCCGTGGTACTTATACCTAGGGGGGCACTTCCTCATGCGACCTGCTAACGTAAGTGGCACCATTCTTTGACGAATTCTTGAATTCAAAGCCGAATTACAAAAACAGTTTTTTTTAGCATATTAATAATATAGATGGCAGCACTTCCGTTTGTATCTATTTGTGAATCTAGTTGTGTACGACAGACGCAAGGATATTAATACTATTTCATGATTGATTTTCCAGCACAACATAGAAAATGTAATTCTTTTTAGCCTAGTAATTCGTATTCCAGCTCTCCGCACTAAAACCCCGATACGTTGTTTTTTTAAAATTACTTATTGTTTTTCAATTATAATGGATTTTGATAACGTTTATGTTTTCCATTTTGATTGCGATCTTGAGAGGCATCAGAGACTGGAAAATAATTCTTTAAAAATACCTACGCCAAAGTTTGATTTATTGCTTCTATCTGCATCATGTGTATTTCGCAAATTGTTTTAATAAAATGGCTACAAAAGGCCAACTGTATTTAAATAGATTTAGTAGATATAATTTAATAGCCTTAGCCTCCACGATATCACGTGCGGGTACAGTGAGTAATGACTCAATCTTAATTAATAACAGGTTATCTCCAAATATTAATGGAAGCCATCATTTGCAATCACTATCTTCGCGACTTCGATACCTCCACTTCTAAAGGTATGAGATTGAGAAGAAATGGATCAAGTCAGAATCATAATAATAATATAACAGAGTATTCACGTTATCATCTCGTCTTATAGTCTATAGTCTACCTTGTACCTTGTAGTGTATACAGTGATACAGTCGCGGCATCTTCAGATAAAGATAATTAACAGGATTTATTAGAAACCTTATTCTTGATAATTAAATACTAATTGGCCTAACCTGAAATGAATACTTACGTGAAGAGCAAAGTCAGAGTATTGTAATAAGGACAATAAAAGCAATGATGGATACAGTATGAGGAGAAGATTAGATTGGGATGAAATTGACAGATTAATTAATTGTAAAAGATCTATCCAGAAAACATTCACCGCTAATTTTGATCAATTTCAAGTTTAGTCAATTCGGGAGGCGGGTATGGGTACCGCCGCCCCGGGAACCATTTATTGGAAAACCAACACCATTGGTCATCCCAAGTGGTTCGCTACATTTGGTGACTTAGAAGGGATGCCCGGGTTCATGGTGGTGAGATTTGTCTAGGCCTTGGCGATGGATGTGTACCGCAGTGGGAGGAATGGGCTCGTATTCCGACTGGACATATTGAATCTCAGATTCCTACTCACCCGTCTTCTCCTCTCCATTTTTTCCATAAAAGACCCTCCACACAGCATCCCCAAAGATGACACAGGCCCTGAGGATTTTTTCTTTGGGCCTCCTGTGTGGTAGTAATGTAAAAAAAGTTCAGGTTCCTTGCTCGTATAGGTTTTAGAATGTTGTTTTATAATTTGAGATAAAAATTTGTTAATTAAAATTTACAGTTATTACCAAAAGTTATGTTAAATAATCTAGTGTTGTTGTTTCTGCAAATTGCATTTTTCGCCAGTTCAGTACTATTAACACTTGATTGCTGTTTGTCGTCCGGGCTAAACATAAGTCCTTGGCGCAACTGGCACACAAGGCAAAACATGTATTAATCTTTTATTTCGGTTCACAAGTAGTGTGGTAATTTGTCATAATAATAAAGTATGTCTAAATTACTCAACTTCCGCCGTGCATTTGTACTGAAGACGATTACCTCCGTGCGGATTAACGCCGCCCAAGTATACCCGCCCACTCGTGCCGCTCCTCAGGGCAGCAATTTGGGCGGAATAATTGGAGCATTTACAGCCCAAAAAGAATCACTTGCGGTGACACTGATATCTGAGGTGATTTGCAAAATGGAAAATTGCGGCCGTAAAGTGGACAATGAATTACACCGAGTCCCCAAAATGTGTTAAACACCAGACTGTCACCTTTGTTTAGAAAATATATTTTCTTTAACGGTTTCGTTGAATTTATTCAGTAATCTGGGGTAAGGCCTTCGACTCGCAATCCGAAGGTCGCGAAGGATCGAATGCCAGCGTGTAAAATTAAATTTTATTAATTTGTGTTATTTTAAAATGTGTACATATACATTTTATTCGTGTACAATAAAATTTGAGTAATTTGTGTTATTTTACCATTAATTCATTAAAAATAATATGTAGTATATTTGCGGGACTTTCCAGAGTGGAAGATGCTCTCATTCCAAGACTACATTCTGAATTGAAACGTCGCTTGAAATGGCTATGGCCGTGTTTGGTTGACTAGATTTGAATAGACAGATAGTTCCCCACCTTCCTCTGCCACATCTTTTTCCCCATCCCCACTATCTTTAGCCTCACAACGTAACCCTAACTGGAGATGCCAAAGTCTTACTTGCTCTAGATGGGAGCAGTTGGTACTCTTGTTAGGTATTCACGTAAAAAAATATGTCCGGTGATTTCATTTTGACGTAATTTCCTTTTTAATTTAAATTATGCTTCTTTAACTCAATCAAGTGAGGAAAAGGAAATCAACAATTTCCTTGAGAATTGTGAACTTAACGTTTATAACACCACTTAGTTAATAAGAGCAGACTTTTACAAATGTTATACATCCTATTCCCAGCGTTACATAGTTTTAGTACGTCAATTCTATTACGGCGTTCTACTACATAAAATGCTACGGATATAATATATTATAAGGCAAATGCATAGTTATTACCGCACCTAGGTTAGTTTTAATAAGTTAAATAAATTAATAAATTAAATAAGCACGATCGCAGCCACGAATTATGGGAAAGGATACGAATTTAAAATTCAAGCCTCAGCTATAAGCTCAATTATACGCAGCCTCACATAACATCATTAATTTTCCATAATACTGATATAATAGTGGTTGATATTACAGTAATATTGTTAACTGTAACAGTAAATTATATCGATATATGTCCATCTACTCGCTAGTTGATAAAATTACCAATAATTCTGTTCATGTGAAATGTGAAGGAGTATCCGTGGCGTCGGCGTGGATGTGATTTTGTACAAATCTACAGTTTTATTCCGAGATTGATGAAATTTTGCACACTTCACCTTCAAAGCAAGAGAAAGCGACAAGCGACCTCCCAGGTATGGTCCTGTTTTCATTAAATTTTAGGCAGCATCGCGTTCATTGGTCAAAATATTGTACACATATTTTCGTATCGGTGATCAATGAACCGATGTATGCAATTTTTAGCCATAAGTTGTTTATAATTGTTTGCCTAGCTTGTAGTTTTTTAGATTTTAGAAATGTATTATAAGTTTGTACAGCGCCCTTGAGGTGATTTTTCACAAAAACGGCGCTATATAAATCATCCAAATATTATTATTATTATTAAAAGTTACATGAGATTTCTAAAAACCACCCCCTCCCCTTTTTCTCACCTTTGAAGCAGAATTAAATTTTGCGCACAAGACGATCGAAAAAAGAAGAAAATTATTACTGTCTACATCCGATTTCGAAAAACGCTGTGTAAAACCCGGGCATTGCCCGGGACTTCAGCCAGTTTACAATAATTTTAACTTCTTAAAATTATAATTTAGCCCCTTCCCTCACAATCATAACATCATGAATACGTTTTAAATATCACCCCGACGGAACTACAGTTGAGTTATTTTCCAAGATAAGAATAAATTATTCACACAACCGTTCACTTTTCGTTAAGTATAAATTTTATCGAACTCTGTTTCCCTAGATGCGGGTTGATTGAACCGAGGCAACGTACCGCGACCTTACCACCTACCACTCGACCACAGGGCATCGCACGTGTCCATAATGCAGATGGTCTCTTGCACCACACTCGCAGTGCATCCACCTACTACATGTTCATAAAGGTGTTATTTATTTGTATAAGCTGTAAGATGCACTCACGTAACAGCCTCGTAAATGCAGCATCCCATTATGGGGTCTATTAAATTTAAGATTATTCAAATTCGATTTTTTTTTATTGGATCTGTGTTGAGGAGTTTCGTGTTCTTTGTATGTCCTGTTCCACCAAGTGACAGTTATTGTTTATTTTTTCAATATGTAACCTATTTAACAGTTTACGTTATATCTCGAACCTTGTAATCTTTCTCGTAGAATTTTAGGGCTTTTCTACTGAACGAACTTTACAAAATAAATAAATAATGCTGTCATCATAATATTTCGATGGGTTGTGAAATGCATCGATTGTGTCCGCAAAGTGTTTATGATCCTCGGCGGCTACGAATTCCGACGTGTACTAGTAGAATTTATTTCATTAATTTGTGCTTTTAGGATGCTCTCAGTATTAGTTAATAGGAAGATATTCTTAGTATCCATTATCGCAGGCTCCAGACGGTTGGAAGCAGTTGGGACTCTTGTTCAGTGTAAATAAAGGATTACGTATAGGCGTATTATAACTATAACTAAACCAAGTCAGTTGTTCAACCTGCGTACCACAGCCATAACATTTCCCGCTTGTACTCGTATTTAAAAGCTGTATCAAGGAATGCAACTCATTAATTCTTATCCGATACAAATCCCGAATCGCTCCTGTTATAAATGTTTCTCTCAGTTTGTTTACCTGATCGCTCCAACTACCTACTGATAATCCCGTCCACCAGCCACGAAGGAAACCGGTCCATAACGAAATCGAAATCCAACCGTTACAATAAGTGAGTCTCAGGAATTTGTGCGTCAAAAGACATTATTTTGTAACTTTATAACCCCCGATAAAAGAATCGTATTTCCTGGGAACATTTTTTTATGTCTTTTTTATAATTTTGGGTCTATTCCATAGTAGGATCTCAAGGTTTACTGGTTTTGAAGCTACTGAATCTAGGCCAGTGTGGAATTTATAAGTAATAAAATGTGTTTGAATCCCTAAAAAGTATTTATATACTTGGAGAAAACTTTGAATAAACTGTGGGTCGATTTGAGAGTTGTGGGAAGTGTAGCTGAGACATAAAACCGTATTCCAGAAACAGCCATGTGAATTGTGCGCTCTTCAGTAGATTCATTATGACCAGCAGCTGCTGTCAGCTGGTGATCTGTCTGGAATGGCATCACTTAATATCCAACAAAGAACCACGACAATATCATAATTTAATTAATATAAGTGCAGTTCAAGTGCACTTTTGAAATGTGCGAGGATGAGTGCTACTCGACTTCGCAAAACACCATATTTTATTGTTTTATCAATAAATGCAAAATGTTTCAAGTCTTTAGGGGGGAAGTCCAATCTAGACCCTTCCCCCCCTTGGTGAGATAAATTTGGGCCACTTCGTATATTCTTTTCAAGTAACGTGAGATTTTGCTGGACTCCTCCCCCCTTTTAAGCTCACGTAATTAATGTATGCCACCTTACCTCCCCCTTAGGTTACTGGGTAAATGCTTCACAATGAAGCGTAGGTGTTTTCCGCTTTTAAGGAAATCTATCTTTAGCCTTTTCTCCGCTCGTGTGAAAATATTGCAAAACCCTTCCTGAGATGTACCGACGTTTCCACGCATAAATTATTTTAAGAACTTCAATGGTATTATAAAATTTCAACCTTGGGGGTTAATTAATTCCGTTTTAGCGTAACCCAATTAATCGCTCATCTTGATTCTACTACTATATAAAGGCGAAAGTTTGTATGGATGTATGTATGTTCGTTACTCTTTCACGCAAAAAATACTGAATGGACTTTTATTTGCGAGTAATATAGGCTGTGTATATTGGTAAACTCTGGCGTTATGTAATTATTTATTATACGTTTATTGTCCACACGAAAAGCAAAACAAATCGTTGCTTGGTAACTACAAGCAATTATTTGACGTGCGCTGTCATTTTGTTATTTGTTTAGGTTACTATGGAGATCCCTTTGGTAGTTAAAATTCAAATAAGTATAAAATACTAATATTATAAATGCGAAACTGCGTGTGTTTGATTGTTACGCTTTAATAGGTGGCACGTGAACTGTTTGAAAAATGAATGTAACGGGTATGGAGGGGTGAGTGAGGGTTGGGGTAGGGAGGGATGTGGGGACGACGGGGGAAGGAGGTGTGAGTGGGGGGGAAGGGTAGTGGAGTGGGGAAGGGAAGGTGGAGGAGGCGGGGTGGGAACCCCCCTAATACTAAAATACAAAATCTAGTAATATAAATAATGCCATTATCAGGTCGATCATGACAATCAGTAGGTATACCCATTTACTATAATAAATAATATCTGTTACAATAATAATATAATACAACAAATATGAAACTTATTTCCACTTTAATCTATTTGACTGTAACAGCTTGATAAAGCCATCCCCAGACATTAATAGACAATTTTTTTTTTTACGTGAGTTCCACACAGGAGGCCCTGAGGAAAATAATTTCCCTGAGGGCCTATGTCATCTTTGGGGATGCTGTGTGGAGGGTTTTTTTAGGGAAAGGAAGGAGAGGAGAGTTCTGGGAAGGAAAAGGGTTTAAGGGGTGGGTAGGAATCTGGGGTTTCAGTGAGTCCTGGTCATCCACCTCCAAGACCTAGACACACCTCATCCCGTGAACCCGGGCACCCCTGCCCGGATTATTCTTAATCTTCGGTTTATATTCATATCATATGGGGGAGGGGTGATCTACTAGGATTTTATTCAATTATATGTATTTTCTTACATTTGTTAATAAGTCGTCTTTGACTGTTGCATTTCTAATTATTTTGGTTATTCCCAGCAGGCTTGATTACCTCGGATTTATAGCTTACTTCGATATTGTTTGGTGAATACCTTAGAAGTAAGAGCATATACAGGTTGTCCGGGGGTAAAGTGCATTAACTTCGGGAGGTTATTTTACATCAGGGGTGGCCAACTTGATTAGACCCAAGATCTACCGTTCACTGATGAAACCCTGTGCGATCTACCCAGTAGCTAGCACCTCATTTTATGCCGATTTTTATTTTTATTTTTATAAAAATTATGTTGATTTTTTTTACACTAACTCCACACAAGAGGTACCGGAAAGAAATGAAAGATGCTGTGTGGAGAGTCATTTTGATGAGAGGAAGGAGTGAACAAGGGTCAGAAAATCGAGAATGGTATCCATTTATTAGGATTTCGCATCTCGAATTTTTACACTGAGTTGTGGGAATAAGGCAGATTTTAGCTGAAGATTGATTCTGCGTCCCCCAAATAATAGTTACACGCGGAACAGTCAATTTATAAGAATTTCGCAGCATTTGGTATGCAACTCAAATATAAACCTTCACTCGGTACACGATAAATCTGCAACATGTTATTTTAATTTATCGTTACATTCTGAACAAAAAACAGGATTAAATTAAATCTTTATGCGGCGATTTAAAATTACACTCAGAACATGAAAATAGATTTTCTTTGATTCTGGCAGCACAAACATAGTCTTCAAATAACTTTTTTTTTTTTTTTTTACATTAACTCCACACAGGAGGCCCTGAGGAAAATAATTTCCCTCAGGGCCTATGTCATCTGGGATGCTGTGTGGAGGGTCTTTTTGAGGAGAGGAAGGAATGAACATTGGTCTTGAAGAGACCCATGTTGTAGGAAGGAGGAAACACAGAGGCCGGCAAATCATTCCACAGCCGAGCTGTTGAACATAAGAACGAGTCGAAGAAACGACCCGTTCTCATGTGACTAATGTCAACTGTGTACAAATATTGGGCACGCGTTTGGCGTGTTTCCCGACTATGCACCGGTGCCGAAGGGATCAATGATGCTAGTTCCTCGGAGCATCTTCCATTGTAATACCGGTAGAACAAGGATAGCATTCCCACCCGACGCCTGTGCTCTAAAGATTGCAATCCGTCTGTTAAGATGGGAGAATCTATCAGACGGACCGCCCGTTTCTGCATAGAGTCGAGGGTATTTTTCAGGTATTTTGGAGCTCCAGACCAGAGGTGGCTGCCAAATTCAACCGTGGGGCGCACTTGCGATTTGTACAGGGTTAGCAGTTGTGTACTTTTAAAGTATCTGCGGGCCCTGTACAGTACGCCCAGTTTTTGGGAGGCTAACTTTACTCTGGCTTCGATGGAGCCCCCATACCTGAGCTGGTCACTTAGGGTTTCACCAAGCAAATCAATGGAGGGCCTGTTCGGAAGATTGCTTCCGTTGAAAGAGACTAGATTTTCATTGCGATCCCTTTTAGACGTAATCAGACAAGATTGGGTCTTTGAAACATTAAATTCAACGAGATTATTTTTACCCCAAGAGAAAACACTCTCGAGGTAACCGTCCATTCTTTGCTTCAAAGCCTTACGAGCTGTTGGAGTTTGTGAGCCCTTTGGGGGCTTGTCAAACAAAAAGCTATCATGAACTGTACTGTCAACTACTGTCAAATAACTAAAAACTTCTTTTGAAATGTGTCAGCAGATGAATCCGTAATTGGAATTTCACATTCTGAACACAAAACTGGTTTAAGTTAAATCTGCATCTGGAAAAACAAAATTAAAACATCACTCAGATGAAAATGCTTTTCATTTATTCTGGCAGCACATACATACTCTGCCACTAGAATTTTGTAATTGCACTTCGAATAAGAGAATTTTTTCCTTCGAAATGTGTCAGCAGATGAATCCACAACTGGAATTTTACATTCTGATGATAAAACTGGTTTTGCGAGTCACCAGTTTTGATTAGTATTACTTTCATAATATGCGTATGGTTTTCCTACGAATTATGCAGCATATAGCATGCGGGGGGCGGACCCGGCCCCCAATTTTATTTTTTACACCAGCTCCACATATAGCGAATGGAAAAACGAGGAAAATAATTCCCCTCAGGGCCTATGTCATCTTTGGTTTCGGGGGAAAAGGAGATAAAGTAGTAGGAAGGAAAAAGGTATGAGGAGTGGGTAGGAATCTGGGGTCAGTGTGTCCAGGAGTGACGGACTTACGATTCAATCCCTCCCACTGCGGGTAAGGCGATATTCCGAGTCCTGCTGGAGAGGTCTACAGGTCTTCCTCAATCAGTCTCTCCCAATCCGGCCTGCCACGCAGTTGGTGGGCAGACGCATATGCCGTCAATATCCGGGCGAACCTCACCCCATGAACCCGGGAATCCCTGCTTAGTGACCAAACGTAGCGAACCACTTGGGGTGACCTATGGCAGAAGTGTTGATAATCCAATAAATGGTTCCCGGACGGCGGTACCCATACCCGCCTCCGAAATTTTAAATAATAATAATATCTTGTAAAAAAATTATCCATTTCATTTCATGTTTCAATGGATCATTACACCATCCATGTGGTCAAAGTACAAAAATACGATGAAAACCATTTACGTGTTCTGTGAATCAATTAAAGCTGAGGACTAGCGTGCAGATTACATCTTAGGTTAAAACCAGTTTCATATTCCGATTGTTCTGTAAAAATTCCATTAGCGGATTAATCTACTGACGCATTTCGAAGAAAATCGTTCTAATATTTCGAGTGGAGTTAAAATTTTTGTTTCAAACCATTCTTCAAAATTCTTATTTTGTAGGAAAACCATACGCACATTATGAGAGTAATACTGATTAAAGATGGGGACTCGCTAGCAGATTCACTCTCAATTTAAAACCAGTTTTGTGTTCAGAATGTAAAATTCCCATTGTTGATTTGTCTGCTGACACATTTCAAAGGAAAACATTCTCTTATTAAAAGTGCATTTATAAAATTCTACCTGCAGACTCTATACATGTGCCGACAGAATCAAAGAAAAAACATTTTCATGTTTTGAGTGTAGTTTTAATTCGTCACATACAGATTTAATTTAAACCAGTTTTGTATTCATAATTAAAAATTTCTGTTGTGGATTCATGTGCTGACACATTTCGAAGAAAAACATTCTCTTATTCGAAGTGCAGTGATAAAATTCTATTTGCAGACTATGTGTGTGCTGCCAGAATCAAAGAAAAACAATGTTCATGTTCTGAGTGTAGTTTAATTCACCCCATACAGAGTTAATTAAAACCAGTTTTGTCTTCAGAATATAACGATAAATGAAATGACAAGTTGCAGATTCATTGTGTACCGAGTGAAGCTTTACATTTGAGGTGCATGCTATATGCTGCAAAATTCTGAGAAATTGAGTGTTCCGTTTGTATTATTTTGGGACTCTTACGCAGAATCAATCTTAAGACAAAACCTGCCTTGTGTTCTAAAAACAGTGTAAAAATTCGAGATGCAAAATCCTATTACATGGATACCATTCTCAATTTCCGAGAGCAGTTATAAATTTGTAGTAAAATTTATAACATGACTTTTTTTGGAAGAATACTGGTAATGTGATATAAAAATCGGCATAAAATGTGGTTGCAATAAAAAAAGGATTTCTACCTCCTCCTCCCCCCCCCCGGCGCATGAAAATCTGATGTTAAAGAACCTAAATAGCGGGCAGAGAAATTTACCTCCGCCCCGGGCGGCTGACACCCACGCTACGCCACTGAATATCACGTGGTTGAAAAGAATCTGCAAATGTTTTAGCCATTTCATATAAATATCACTATGATTGATGGAATTATAAACGGATAACTGGTGAATTCCACCAACTTCTCAATTTTCTCGAAATCACTAAAGCGATTTTCGAAGTCTGATATCATTGCCTTAATTTCTGCTGTGTACTTGTCAGGAATGAAATTGTAGGTAATATTTTATTACATATATTTTTTTTAAATTATGAAATTATTACTTTTCGATGTCGACTCTCATAGACGCTGTTTGACTTTGGAACGCTGCAACAGTATTAAGAATTTCTGTTAATGATTTATTCTTGCCTTGTTATTCCAGATTTAATGTTCTCAGTTTTCCGGTAAAATCTAAGTCGGCTAAAACCTAACCTAAAAAGGCTAAATCACATTGCCAGCATAAATCTCACAGTTGCTGATAATCGTCACCCCTCTCTTCAAGAAAATTTGTTATTACGTCTAATAACATGATGGATCAGCATTTGAAAATCACACAAAATGATACACGCAGCTCTTGTGTGGGTTCTTGTCCGGCTACGCGTCGGAGTTCTAGTGCGGGTGCGGGTTCTATTGGGTTCGAGTTCTTGGCCGGACCCGTGCCTGCGACCGACTGGACTAATGACCGCGATCGACCGGTTGGCCATCCCTGTTCTACATGATGGTGGGAGTAAAAAAGATTAATAACTTTTTCCGAAATTCCAACATTTTTTTCCCCATACAAATAGACGTATCTACCTACTAAAAATCCTTAGTGTGAGGTACGATCTTACTTACTGAGAGCCTGCCGGACGCCCGACTCGATTGTGATTGGCCCGTATCGTAACAGCGGAAAATAATAAATCTGGCCCCACACGCCGGACTAATTTCATCGTTTTACATTACCCCTAAAAGTAGGAATTTCGAAAAAAGTTATTTATCTTTCTTACTTGTACTATCTTGTAGAATGACCTCCCGAAGTTAATGCACTTTACCCCCGGACACCCTGTATTTTACATTACAGTGTAATAAATAGTAAGACGAATAGAATTTCAGAGACACGCCAGTAAAATATTCAGTTGGCAAAAATACAAAAAGCTTCCGAAGCAGGTGCTCCATTGTGTATTGTGTTGATATTAAAAGGTTATAAGAGTATATGGATGGTGTGTGGTGGATTTTGGTCAGGTAAGAAGGTTTGGCGCCGGCGGCTGCAGACTCCGTGATCAGACCCAAATTTAAAGCCACTTAAATACCAACAAACGGTAGAACACACTTCCAATAATATAGTATAGGAACGAGGATCCGTGCGTTCACCTTCTGATCGATTCAATAATCTTTAGTGGCTCAAAGCTTCAGAGGAATGGTCAGGAATTTTCTAGGACAAATATTCTAGCGCTAAAATTTCTGAAATAAATCAGTTCATTCGCTCATCGGTCGGTCGCCTAGTAAAATAGATTTAGCATTTTTTTTCAGTTTAATAAAAAAATCAAACTGAAAGTTTTTTTTAATATAATACATCTATTTTTATTATTTAGCGAAATCGACATTCCGCCACAGTCCTACGCATTTAATAACACGGCCTATTTGCGCCATCATTTCATCCAATCTCAGAAAAATGCATGTGTAACCGCGCGTGTGTACGTGAATGCCACCAAAATTTGATTGAATGCATTGTCACCGAAAACGAGTCTATCTAGCGAGTTTCAGCTCGATCGGATGTCAGGAAGTGCATTAATTTCCACTTCCAAGATTTGCATTAGTTCATTGAATCACGAAAATAAAATTGTACTCCAAATAGAGTAGTAGCTCAATTGCCATTTACAATTATTTGTGGTCACATATACCTAAAGCCTTGATACTAGAATAGGTATACCTTTACCATTCATATTTATTATGAGGCTTATTCTACATAAACTTACTAATGGTTTAAAAAACACGTTCGTATCGACAAACCTAAAAAGCAAGATCCTTGTACGTGGTTTGTGCTATGATTTTTTTATATTCCATTGCGGCCATCTTTTTACAACTACAATGAAAAAAAATGTGTGGTTGAAGTAGAGGGCTGAGAATAGAACACGTTATGTTTATTGTGGAGGATAGTTTCACTAAAGTAGCTTTATATTATTTGAATCGTTGAAGCCGACAGATACATCCCGCATCGCACATAAAAGCTCCCCGCGCCGACAGATACATCCCGCATCGCACATAAAAGCTCCCCGCGCCGACAGATACATCCCGCATCGCACATAAAAGCTCCCCGCGCCGACATTGTGAATATACTTGATTTTATTAGTTTATATCTGCCATTGTTAAAGTGTACGACGTAATCAGAACATTTAACGACATTGTATTGTGTAACTATTCACCCAACCTAAAATTGTGTATAAGTATAAAAAAAAAAGTCTTTTCATGTGAAGTTTTATGACCTCCATCGTTATTGTTATTTTATTCTCGAGTTCGCTAGGACATCATAAATTATCATTTGTTGTAGACTTTAATTATTTTGATTACATTATTAAATTATAAACTATATATTATTGTCTTTGCTTTTAAAAATATATATACATATCCACAGTCTTATAGCAAAATAACATGTACATAGTCTTGTAACAACATAGAAATGTATACAATGTGTATGTAGTCTTGTAGCAATATACCAATTTATACCAACATAGCAATATGTTCATAGTCTGAAGCAATATATACGTAGTCTTGCAGCAACACACCAATCCATACGCAGTCTTGTAGCAACATACCAATGCATACAATTGTATACAATGTAAGCAATATATATGTAGTGTTGCAGCAACACACCAATGCATACGTAGTCTTGTAGCAACATACCAATGTATACAATTGTATACAATGTATGCAATATATACGTAGTTTGCAGCAACATACCAATGTATACGTAGTTTTGTAGCAACGTAGCAATGTGTACGTAGGCTTACAGCAATATAGCAATGTGTACATAGTTTGTAGCAATACAGCAATATTTACTTAGTGTTGCAGCAACATATTAATGTATACGTAGTCTTATAGCAATGTTATAGCAACATAGCAATGTGTACATAGTTAGTTGCGATATAGCAATATATGCGTAGTCTTGCATCAACATAGCAATGTTTACAGAGTCTTGTAGCAACATAGCAATGTGTACATAGTTTGTAGCAATATATACGTAGTCTTGCAGCAACATACCAATGTATACGTAGTCTTGTAGTCACGAAGCAATGTATACATAGTCTTATAGTTATAGCAACATAGCAATATGTACAAAGTTTGTAGCAAAAATATTAGTGGTCTTGCAGCAACATACCACTGTATACGTAGTCTTATAGCCACGTAGCAATGTATACATATGCAGTCTTGTAGCAACAAGGCAATGTATACAATATAAAGATGTGTTGTAGTGTGAGTATGATGCATACAAAGCCAGCCTTGATTTATAAGGTAGACTTATAAACCATACCAAGGCGTGGTAATTGTTTGTAATGGCGTAATAATTCATAATTTAATGCGATTTGCTTGGAACATAAAGTCTGCGAATTCACACCGCACCTTTGCAATTCCTCTCAATCTGTTCTCCTCTCTGTTAGTGAAGCCGGGGTCCTTGGCTTATTTCTATTTCTTATTCTTATTGCTCCCGCGGCAGATTGCCTCCGAGCGGTTTGTGTTATGTGTCGAAAGCCGAGACGAGTGACTAGACCAGAATACTAGAAGAGTGTGTGAGACAATCGAGGCAGACCGCAAGTGGATCATTAGCGAGACACGAGGAGAGCCTTGCACCACAACCAGCAACCTAAACACCACACACCACACTCCCCACAACCATTCACACAACTAACGACCACCGACCAACTATCTCACGAGAACTTCAACACATCTTATTCATGTCCCTTGCTCGTGATTGCCACGAGCAATGCAAGAAATTAAATGTTAACAGTGTTGTGCAATATCGGGTTCCTAAATTATTTATTAATTTTTCAATGAGTACCACGCAAGAGTCTCAACTGCTTCCAACCGTCTCGAGGGTGACTATGGCATCCCCAATTGTATCCCCGTATGTTGAGAGGCTGAAGATATTGGGGAGGGGAAGGATGTGGAAAAAATGAAGGTGGAGAAGTAACTGGCTATTCAAATCTTGTCTCCAAACATTTTTAGAATTTTTAAACAACGTATAGATTCTGAATGGTGGTCTTTCACCATGGTGAAACTTAAAGTATCTACTACTCTGGAGCGAGTTTCAAATATACTTTAATATATTATTTTGATTTAATAAATTGTTGGACAAAACAAATTATTGAAATAAAAGACCTCCAGATTCACAGATGAGAGCCTTAGGCACTCCTTGACACACTCATAGGTAACTTTATGTAAACGTAAATTTACCCTTGAAAAATAATTATGAAACAATATTATAAATAATAATACAATATTTGAATGACTTGTATAGCGCCGTTTTTGTGAAAAAAATCACCTCAAGGGCCCCGTAAAAATTTATAATACGTGTCTACAATCTTACTTCTAACTATAAACTAGACAAACCATTACAACAACTTATGACTAAAGATTGCATCCACCGGTTCATCGATCATCGATACGAAACTATATGTACAATGATTTGACCAATGAACGCGATTGTTTAGTTAGAGACATTGTTATTGTTTAGTTAGAGAAATTTAGGCACAGTTCGCACGCAGAGGACATAATTGGGAACTTTAATATATAACATGTTCTATAATGAGCGTACTTTGAAAACAAAAGCAAAATTTTATGATACTCTTAGATATGTATTTTTATTTAAATCGTAATTATAATAATAAGGCTCACACTATTTTATACTTTGACAGCTAAATGAACATCTCAATACTCCATAGTCCAAGTCCATGATGGAGTTGACGTTGTGACAGATTGCGATTCAAATAAAAATCTCTCTACTTGCATAATAATTGATTCACATTTCGCGCTCTGTGCCCACTGAGTTATTTCCAATAATCCTCAATACAATATTATACAAAAGGCAATAGCGACGAGTGGTAGGTGCATGTTGCATGTCATTATATTCTCATCGACATGAAAAATATTTATATATTTAAATTCAGATGAAGTCAGCGAGAAGGGTGGGCGTTGCGATGAAAAGGGTCAGAAAGATAATGTGTTTCATATCGGTTGATTTTTAACGATGTCCAACGACAAATTATCGGCCCAACCAGTTTTATGAACTGATTAAATAAAACATCATTTTAAATCTATGTTTACACTGAATATGGGCGTTTTGCACGATTCTATTTTTTGCCCAGTTTGCATATGGGTCGTCTTTTTATAATATTATGGGTGAAAGAATGGACATGTTCTATTTTAGTACCTACATACAGATTTTCGTACAGTTTAAGATGGCAGACATTTTATTGGACAATCATTGTCGTCTATTCTTAATTGTTTTACGTAACTGTAGGTATTATGTGGAAATGTTGGATGTTTATTTTGTTTTATATTTAAAATGTTAACAAATATTATGATAATGTGTTTATTACAATATTGTGAATGTGTATTACTTTTCGGTATTAGGAATTTCACATTTTTTTTAAAATGATTTTTTGACGGCAACGGCAAAGGCGCAGATGCTTTTTTGTAATCTATGGTTATATTCAAGGCGTATCATCCGGAAGTATTATTTCTTCTGTACTGGCAACTATATTTATGAAATAGTCATAATAAAAATAATGGTAGTTATGGAAGAGTGGTAATAATGGTAGTTATGAGAGAGTACGAAAACAGTGTGCGATATAGTAGTGAATGATGAATACTTGGAGCAGGTGGATGAGTTTGTTTATCTGGGTAGTATGTTTACGAGAGATGGGAAGGCTGATAGAGATATTGAAAGGAGGGTAAATGCCGGTAACTCCATTAATGGAGGACTGAATGCCGTTGGAGCTAATAAAAAACTTTCAATAAAAGCGAAACTAGCAGTCCACAATGGAGTCCTGGTACCTACCCTGATGTATGGCAGTGAGGCATGGAACTGGCAGAGGAAGGATGAAAGTAAACTGAATGCTGTTGAAATGAGATCCCTGAGACGTATGTGTGGTAAAACCATGTATGATCGTGTTAGAAATGTGGATATCCGCAAAGAATGTAAGGCTGATGTAAGTATAATGAGCAAAATTAAGAAAGGGACCCTCAGATGGTTTGGGCACGTAGAGCGAATGAACGAAGAAAGTAGTGTTAAAAGAATATAAGATGCAAATGTGAATGGTAGAAGGAGTCGGGGACGCCCGAGGAAGACATGGCACGATCAAGTAAATCAGATACTTGAGACGGGCCATGTCAAAAGTCAGAATAATAGAAGAGTATGTATGAGACGATGTATGAATGTGAGTGAGGCAAAGAGTGTGTGCCAAGACCGAGTTGTTTGGCGGTCCGTCCTCTCTGCCTACCCCTGTGGGGAAACGGCGTGATGGTTAGTTAGTTAGTTAGTTAGTTAGTTATGGCCGTTGTTCCCAATCCTACTGATCAACTGTTGAGCCGAAATTTTGGCTCAACACTCCTCAAATGCACAATTGCGATCTTCCAACACAACCCTCCGACAAAAATTGTTTGAAAAAACTTATTCAAGACTGTGAAGAAGGTCGAAGTGTCGAGCTGATCAACTAAAATTAAAACGTCTGAACCCGCTGTTATGAAATAAAATATTTTTCACATGGGTCTCCATGTAGTTTCCATAAAGGGATCGGTGTGAAAAAAGCACCTTGTAAACGGTCCACACATAAAACTTTTCACTTGAACATTATTCCGCCACTACCGGCTTGTGATTTTTTTTTGTGCTAGCCGAAAGAATATTATTTTGGAATATTTTTTTTCTGTAATATATCTAATATTTAATATTTGCTATCGCGTTAAGAGTTCGAAGATCAGTCGCCACCGCCTTCAGGTTCAGGTCCACTTAAACTTCACTTTAAAGTCCATGAAAAGATGAATTGTGGAGAGAGTCGCCAGTCGCCAGTCGCCTCCAAACTGCAATATTCCTCGTGACAATGTCAATGGTACTTTAACCAACAACTTGTTTAATCGCCATCTGCTTTATGTCTTCGTTATTATTATTATCGTGGACAACTGGACTCAAATGTACAACTTACTTATGGAGTAAAGTAGACTAGAGACGATTAATATCAATTGTCAATGTGCATTGAAGTCCGATTGACGGAACTTTGTTGCTTTTTGTCTGCGGAAACATAACCTAAAGTGTGCGAATGCATTGACAATCTTTGGATTTACTTTCTAAAACAAAAATTAAGATAGAGCTATTGAACGAATGATTGTCAATCGTAAGCGAAACTATTATTCCGCCGCGTTGAAGTCGCTTATCTGTGTCGCCTTTGCGCTCAATCGAAATAAACAACAATTGTCTTAGTAAACGATCACTTAACAATTGTAAATCTCATCAGCGACCTATATTGACGCAAATATTGACAATTATTGATATTGACCTTCTCTGGGGTACTTTACAGCCATTTGAAGAAGAAAATTTCTGGAGCGCGGCGCTCTTTTTGTATTTATTATTTAAAAATCTTGTTTTTCGGTACAAAGTACTTTTTAACGTTATTTAATTGTTTGCTTTCAAAAGACTCTATTTACAAACAAGTACTTAAATGTGTACAAGTCAAAGCAGTTAGTCGGAATGTTCCCGGTCCCCAGGGTAAACGGCAATGTTTGCACCCTGCGGGGGAAGACAAATTCTCTCCTGTTACCTGTTGAGAAAGTAAATACGATTATGTATTCTCCTCACTCAATTAAACCAAACCAAGTTTGCTATTACGCATTAACCATGTATAAACCATAATTATAATACTTATGGCCAAGACAAGAATGTTAGTTAGTTTTCTGGAAAACCACCATTATTATTATTTTTATTATTTAGACCTTTATACATACAATTATAACGAATATAATAAATAATAATAATTTCATGTTAGGGAGTATTGCGTATATCTGCACATATTTGCCTTTTAAAGTAAGCAATGTCATTAAAATTAAATATTTCGATGGAGGAAATTTCATTCCCATGAACAAGAATTAATTGTAACTAAAAAGCAACCACGTGAAATGGAACATGGAATCTCGTATTGTATTTGTTGGGTACGCGATAATTAATCATACTCACCCGGTTAGACCCTTCTAAATATCATTTTTGAGTAATTATAAAGTATGGCTAATTTTGCTTCGCTGTGACAATTCTAGTAGTTAAAGTACGTTATGAAAATAATATAACGAAAAATCTAACTGTTTCTGCTTTGCGCCTGTTTTGTATTTACCACTGGTCGATTTACGTCATCCTCTTGACGCTGTCGTATTCATTCACTTTCATTTTCCCTCGAATGAGAAAAGTTGAAAAACAAATTCACACATTCGCTTTCAGAGTCACGGGTACCTACTCGTGACAATTTAGAGAATGTTGCAGTAAAAATACAAAGAAGTACATTGTTAAACAGAAATAGATTCCCACAGGTGACAAATTTGCTTTTCGGAGTTTCCATTTGTAGGCAATTCTATTAGATACACTCCCACGATTTCACACTCACTGCGACAGCTTCTGAAAAAGCTTTTGTAATGTTGGGATACATATTAATTTAACGACAACGCCCTTTAGGTTATTTTTCACAAGAACGCCGCTATATAAATCATCCAAATATTATTATTATTGTAGTTAAGTATGTACATAATTTATTATGCAAAAAAAGTAAAACCAAATACAGTTTTAAATAACGACCTACGATGGACGAGGTGATGTTAATTTTTGTTTACCAGAATTTTCATTAAACATATTTAAAGGGGCGATGAAAACATTTTCTTGGGATTATACTTAATTCAGAGTTGCGGTGAAAAATGTATTCTCTCTTCACTCAGTATTATTCTTATAAAAACGGGGGAAAAAAAGTGTTTGCAAGAGAAGTGTTTTAATTCCTCGTCTATCTTTGTAATGTCGCTATAAGAAACGTAATGTCTGGTTGTTTGTATTACAAAATGCGGTGACGAATCATTCACCCGCTTCAAAGGAAAAAAACGCACGATGTGTTTTCCTTTTAAAAATCTTGCCACTTTATTTTTATGCGAATAAAAAATATATCCCGAGAAGAACAGGTTACAATTAACTGGCCGAGAATCTCCTACAATGCCTTGTTAGTTCAGATGAAAGGTGCCACGTACCAAAAATGTTTCAGGGATTAAAAAAACATGTTTTGAAGGATAAAAAAACATGTTTTTCGTAAGCATTTTATAGTGAATAAAAATAATAAAATAACGGTACCTTAGTAAAGAATCTATAATGCTTTGTTAAAAACAATCATTTTATAATTTCCCTTGAAAATACTGTTTTTGAGATGAAACACCATACAAATACACCTATTTTTTTCTTATGAATAAGTTTTTACTTTAAAAGAAAGATTAAAAGTTTAATTTGTACTCGTAGCTCCCTTATTAGTAGCTCCCTTATTAGAATATAAATAACTATTTTTTAGATTTAAAAAATAAGTTTTTCAGGTCGATGAGATGAGGGAGAAAAAAATCCCAAAACTCCAATAATTTATTTCTACATTTTTATAGTAGTTATCATAGGCACCTAATTAAAGGTACATGTTTATTAATGTATTAATATAATTTATTGAACCGAATTCGAATATTATACTAGAACTAGACAACATATTAAATTGTACACAAATGCTGTTAAAACTGAAAGTAGCAAGAGAAGCATTGGCCACGAGGGTGTAAAGATATATAATCTCCTTCCAGACAGCCTAAAAACAGAGAAGAGTATAAATATATTTTTAAAAAACTGTTTAATCTTAAGTTAGAGCAAAATTAAAAATCTTACTACTTTGTACTTAAGTTACGAAAGTGAAATGATATATTTCTTTTAACTTATAAATGAAAAAAAAAAATAGATAAAGAGACATTGTGAACTCGTGCTATAGTTCAAGAACAATCCCGATTTTAGGATTTCTCTATGTGACCTGTGCTAAAAAAACGTATCCCACTCAAAACCAAAACAATTTTGATGACTGGTAAAAAAATCATGGAGGTGAAATGACCCAAAAAACCTGGTAAAACCCATGCACATGGCAACGCTGGTTCAGAAATCTGGGAAGTTGGATGAAGCAAGAATCTCCAGTCGGCCATTACAGACTACAACTACAAGGCGGATGTTCTTCGAGTCTCGAATCTGTTGCATTACTTTGGTGGGTATTGTGTTTACACTTTCACCTCGAGAAAAGAAATCGTGTCCGGCTTGAGGTTTGACGCGTCGTCGTTTCGCTTGACCTTGTGGAGAAAAGTCTGTACACTCCGTATTCTGTAAATACTGCGGCTGTTAAACTGGTCTGACATCATATTGGTAACTCTGGGATTATATCATTAATTAGAATCGAAGATTTACATAACCGATGCCTCTATTTTCGAATAAACTTGATTTTTTAATGAATGGACCAAGTTGATTATTCAACGGATGAAGATCATTTAGTTAGAATGTGACGTAAAAATATAATCTGCATACATTTTTTATTTATTTATTCCTTGTCCATTAAGAACAAGTGCATGATTCTCACGTGTGTTGATGATATTATTTTCTGTTATTGCACAGTGGTTTTGTAATTTAAGTCACTGTTTTGAATCTCAAATCCCCCAGTAATAGCGACGACATAATAAGTTTTTTTTTAACGTACCAGACATATGAGTTGATGGGAAAAATAAGTCGCGCCACATTACAGGAATTCCAGGCCAGTTAAAAATGTTAAATGAACATTTTCCTAGGATTATGTTACTGCCGCGACCTGCGACCATGACACCTGACACCCGACACCCATCTGGTGACACCGTCACCCCGCTGTATAACACAACAGCCCGACACTTTAACCACATCATCATAAGCCATAGTTTACCCATTGCTAGATACTAGATGAATGTCTCCCAAAGCTGTTTCCAATCTAGAACAGAACGGGTGGATCCTTAGCCCCGTTTGTTCCTCTTGGTTCAGTGGGGTATTTTCACAAACTATGAATACCGTTAATTCGGAGTTTATTTATTTTTTATTATGATTAACGTGCTAAAAATGTATAATTTTTATTAAGTATATCTTTATTTATACTGAAAACCCTTATACAACGTGCTGTCTATTATCTATTAGGCTCTCAAGTCTCTCTGATGGTCTGATTATCTAAATCTTACGGCTCCCCGTACCTTGGTGCCTACCACGGAGGGGCAACCCTATATACTACTGACATCTGTCGGATACGTCTATAACCACTAAGATCTATCTACACTATAGCCATCTATGTCTTGTAGCTCGAACTCTCTCAGTTCAAATGTTGAAATTCTACCTCGAACAATAAATCAACTCGTTTCGGCTTTCTTAGGGTCTGGAAGTCTAAAGATCTTGTGTAAATTTCCTCCACCAGTTTTAACTGTTCTAACCGTGATGTATTGTTGTTCCTTGCAGAGACTTCCGTCCTACAAGCCTGGAGAAGCGCCAGGAGGTGTGCCGGCTGCGCGTGTACGAAGTGTTCGCGTGGGGGGGCCCGCTGCTCATCGCCGGCGTGGCCGCAGCCCTGGACCGCCTGCCCCCAGACCCGCTGCGCCCCTTCCTGCGTCCTCGCTTCGGCGTCAGAAACTGTTGGTTCTACGGTGAGCTTTCACTTTTAGCTGGATTTATAACACTGGTCAACAAATTAAAAAAAAAAATTGGTGCCGAAATACCGTTGATGAATTTGTATTTAGGTGTACATTGGCAACACTAAATATTTTTTTCTTTTTTTTTCTTACGTGTAGTTTTTGATCAACCCTCTGTTTTGAGTATTGGCTGCAATTAGCACTTTCGTGTGTGCGTTTTGCTATCTTATCAGTACATTTATATAAATAAATTTATTTTCACATAATGTCTTCATCGCGAAGAAGTTGTCTCAATGATCCAGATGTGTTTTATTATATTTGCGGTAAATATACAGTAAAAAAAAAATCAGGAAATTCATAACAGAATTTATAAAAAGTGCTTATTTTTCGTATTTTAAGTTGAAAATTGTGGATGAATTCAAGCCGTGGATACCCCAAATTGTTTGTAAAATATGCTACGAACACTTGAGACAGTGGATCAGTGGTCAAAGAAATCGTATGAGGTTCGGAGTGCCCATGCAATGAAAAGAACAAAAAATCACTACAACGACTGTTACTAAAAAGAAAAAAAAGTTTGAAAAAAACCACAATTTTTTTTGTTAAAGCGGGTATTTTCGATGGCCCACAAATAAGAATATTAATAAATTATACGGACTTCTCAAGTTCAACGAACAATGTGAACCGACCTGCGTGGATTTCGTTTGTGAAGTTACAAATTTTTTCTTCAGAAATCACAAGTCAAGTAACTTCACTGAAATTGTAAACGACATGTTAGATAACTTTCAAAACTTAGGATGTAAAAAGTCCATTAAAGTGCACTACCTACACAGTCATCTTGATCAATTTCCAGAGAATCTTGGATCCTATAGCGAAGAACAAGGGGAGCGATTTTCCAGGACCTAAAAACTATGGAAGAAAGGTACCAAGGCCGATGGGATCGGCATATGATGGCTGATTTCTGTTGGGGGGTGCAACGTGATTGTCCCACTACACCTCATTCAGGAAAATTGGGATAAAGAAAGTTTTTAAGTCCATAATAATGTAATAAATGCTGTTATTTCACGTAATTTTATTTATATATGTACAAGTCAAAATCTAATAAACTACACGTAGGAATCCAAATTTTTTGCTATTGTTGTACTCAGTATAAGGTCCAAGTTTAAAAAAAAATACAGCTACTCAGCACCAAAACCACTGTTGACCAGTGTAACCATTCGTAACTATCAAAGTACCAGAACTTGCCCGGACTTAACACAGGGTTTTCCGAAATCAGTTGTGTAGTAATTTTCCTCTTATTTTAAACGTCAAGTTTGCAAAATGTCATCAAGAAGTATCAAAATTCTGCTTAAAGAGGTGGAAAAAGGGGCGGGGTAAATTTTCGAAATTTCATACAGTGACCTTCTGAGTGTAAAATTTCACGAAATTTCAAAATTTCAGGAATAAAACTATAGATTTGTGTAAAAAAACATCCGGACCTCTTCTTTATATTTTTCTTCAAAAACAGCGGTATATAAGTTGTCCAAATTTATTATAGGTACACATAACTAACCGACTTTCAGCAATCGGCAGCTTTGGATTACCAAGCAAAAAGTTTACAAGGAAGAAGTCACACAGAAGAAATCTAACTTTTGGTGTGAGCAAATTGAGACAGAAAAGGACCCTCGAAAACTTTGGCAAAACATAAGGACTCTGTCTGGAGAGAGCAACAATAAGGTTGATTCCTCTCTTGAAGCAAACAGCCTCGCAACATACTTCAGAAGTAAGGTTGAACAAATTCAGGCCCTCAGTGTGGTAGGATCGTCTTCTATCGCAGCATCAAGTCCGCTCTCCGGTGACTTCTCTACTTTTGCAGCAGTAACGGAAGAAGATGTCACGCGTGCTATAAAGTCTTGCCCTAACAAGCAATGTACTCAAGACCCCATACCTACCTGGCTCTTAAAACAATGTCTTCCGGATATAGCGCCTGTAATTACCGCAATTATCCAGAAGTCATTAGTAAATTCACTTGTACCGGGAACACTCAAGAAATCAATAATAACTCCGATTCTAAAAAAACAAAATCTTGATACTGACAATACGGATAATTACAGGCCAATATCCAATCTACCATTCCTTTCTAAACTGCTTGAGAAAATCGTTGCCAAACAATTGGTGGGGTACTTGAACTCCGCCGGTCTATTTGCCAAAAATCAATCCGCTTATCGACAGTTTCATTCAACGGAAACTGTTCTTCTGCGGTTAATTTCAGACTTGATCATCGGGATGGAAGCAGGTAAGTTGGGTTTGGTATCTGTTCTTGACATGAGTGCGGCATTTGACACGGTAGATCATAGTATTTTATTAAATGTGCTTGAAACCGAATTTGGCGTTCGAGGTGATGTTCTCCAATGGATGAAATCATACCTGTCTGGACGAGTAGCCTCAGTAATTTTCAATAATTCTACTTCACCTGAAACTCCCATAGAATGTGGAGTTCCCCAGGGTTCTGTCTTGGGTCCCATTCTTTTCATTCTCTATACGAATCGCCTCGAGAAACTCATTCAATCAGCTGGCTTTGAATCACAAGGCTATGCAGACGATCGTTTCATTTTCAAGTTTTGTTCCCCGGATGAAAAAGACGTCCTTAAAAACGAGGTTGTTAGTTTTATTAACACAGTCTCAAGTTGGATGTCTGTCAATAAACTCAAACTTAATCCGACCAAGACGGAATTTATTTGGATAGCTTCTCCTGGAAGGCAAGCCCTCATCGACTCTAATCCAATCCATATTCAGGGCACAGATATAATCCCTTCTACAGAAATAAAGTTTCTAGGTTTCACTATAGACAATAGTCTTTCTCTTGAATCACAAATTTCAAAATCTGTAAGTTCAGGCTTTTTCCATCTAAGGCAGATAAAATCAATCAGGCGTTGCCTTCCCTCTGATGGAGCAAAGTCACTCATAAATTCGTTCGTTGTCTCACGTATGGACTATTGTAATAGTGCGTATGCTGGCTTGCCTAAAAAACAATTCAATAGAATCCAGTCCGTTTTTAATGCTGCTGCGAGAATGATTTTTGGTGAATCTAAGTATTGCCGTATAACCCCGCTTCTAAAGGATCTTCATTGGCTTCGATGCCCTGAAAGAATAGAGTTCAAGATCTGCTTAATGACCTTCAAAGCATTGCAAGGAATGGCGCCAGCCTATATATCGGAACTATGTGTCCGACAAAACTTAAGCGATAGGCAGCTTACTCTAAGGTCAGCAGATCGAGATGTTACTAATCGTTTAATCGAACTTTCTAGGTCAAATCGAGCCGTTTACTATGATCGATCTTTTCGTGTAACTGGCCCGCTCATTTGGAACAAACTTCCCTCAGCTCTTACTAATATCCAGAACTTGGCTGAATTCAAAAGAGCTTTAAAAACAAACTTATTTAAAAAATCATACCTTTCATGAATTTTAACTCCTTTTCAATCTACTATAATAAGCCATGTTCCTCAAGTTTCTGGTAATTGTTTGGTTTCGATTACCTCTTTACTATAGTTTTATGTGCACTCTGAATTTGTATTATTTCTAAATGTTAACTGCCTCCTGTTCTATATAATTTAGTTTAAATGATTCTTGTTGAATGGCACCGTGATGGTTTATCATTATATATTGTCCTGTGCCAAAACAGCACTCACTATTGTTGTTAATATTGTTCTTTAGGAATTGCTTTGTATATTTTTGTATATTCGTTATTTCACATTATTTAATTAATTAATTTTTTAAGGACTCGTAAGGAACACTGTAGGTTAATTTTAAGTTTATTATAATTAAGCGCACTTGAAGTGAAACATCACAAAACTGCGCTATATAAATACTACGTTATTATTATTATTATTAATCATCACGCCATTTCCCCGCTGGGGTAGGCAGAGAAGACGGACCGCCAAAAACTCTATTTAGGCACACAGTCTTTGCCTCATTCACGTTCATACATCGTCTCATTCATACTTTTCTGTTATTCTGATTCTCGAGGGCGTCCTCGACTTATTCTTCCATTTACATTCTCTAGAGTAGTAGTTTTAAGTTTGTTCAGCGCCCTTGAAGTGATTTTTCAAAAAAAAACGGTGCTTTATAAATCATCCAAATATTATTATTATTCTCGTTATGTGTTTCTGGGGCCTAATGCTAGAAGTGCAAATGCCAAATTTCGGAATCGACCGGTGATGAAGGAGGTTTATCGATTTCTTGGTGCAAAAAATGCTGAATCAATATTTACTAGAACTAGATCACCTGACCTAGGCATTTATAGCATAAGGGAGATTTTCTAGTACTTTCTGATATCTAAAGCAAATTACCAAAACTGACATAGGCCCTTCTAGTATTTACCCCCAGATCACACTCCTGTATAATATTTACGAGTAGATTGAGGATTCCCAAATACTGTTGAGGAAAGTCACTACGGATGCCTGTAGTAGGCAATAGTACCAGTTGATGTTTCCCACTGGAAAAGACAATCTCACTTTGAAATTCTTCGAGATTGTACGCTGAACTTTCTCACCCCAAAACGCCGAGAAGTTGATTTTTCACCGATGCTCGCGTGTTATTTAGAATGGCCTATAACTCTTAGTTAGAATCCGAGAGGAATCCGCGAAAGAGTCGTGAACTCTGTAATTGTATCCCATTTTTATCACTTCAGAGACTTCTGACTTCCAACTCGAGAGGTTTAAATGAAATTTGTGTCAGTGAAAAATTACACCTCTTTGAATAATTTGAGAATTTACACCCACTTCGGTGTACACAATTTATCAGAACATTCTTGAGCGAGGCGAGCAACAATAATTTGTAGCGATTGTCCCATTGTTTCGCGAGATGTTTTAAGCAAGTGCCCACATCTGGAATGGTTTTATTAAATATGATGAGATGACTCTTTATATTTTGACACGTTAAGTGTATCTGCCTCTCTAATAACAATTAATAATTATTATAACATAATTATTATATAACATACTTATTCTACATTAGTCATGCAATTTCCCATATAAAGAGTGCACTTCCAATGCTATTCAATTTTCGCTATTCTGATATTGTATTGATAACTGAAAGAAAAAAGGAGTCAAAACCCACTGAGAAGTTTTTGCTTATGTGGCTAATAAAAACTTAGCTACAAAGTTTATGCAATATATTCCAATTTACATTTTATCATAATTTCGTATACATTTAAAAAAAAAATTGAAAGTGGAATTTGATCATCTTGGAACTTCATCTCCAAATCTTTATACTATAGGGATGATCCGATGCTCTGTAGGGAATCCGCTTGCAAAGCGCGGGTGTAAACTGTGTGACCTAAAGTTTAAGTTTAGACTTACGGAATTCAATACATCAATCGCGTGAAAGCACTATGAAATAGTACAATACATAAAGGTATAAAAATGAATATTTCTTTTTTTGTCCCGCATGCGTTCCTAGACCGATTGCGATGAAACTTTAACGAATTATTGTGCGCACGCCCGCGAAGGTTTCTATATTGTAATATGGCATTATGAAATGTATATAAAAAATTACAATAGGTGGCGCGCGAGTTATTTAAAAAAATTGTGTATTTCATATAGTTTAGCAGCAGGGAGGGATTCTGTGTATTTATACCATGTGACTATTGCGTTTATAGCAGAAAAGCTGTGGTCCGATTTCATGACAGTAAGTATTAGTGCGCCAATGTTAGCTTTAAATAAAGTCCCAATGTTTGTAAATTTGGATTTTATGGCTGGTGAAATGAGAACAATAATATGCTGTGAAATTCAAGCGTAAAATTAACATAATGATAAAAGTTGGCGATTTTATTTGGAAACTTCTGTAAAGTGTAAAGTAACACGTTACAGCTGCAGGAGGTCATTAATATCGAATTAATATTTTCTGTTAAGCTTTAGAAACTCGTTAACCTATTAAGAATAATAATTAAAAGAACATGGATATTGTTGCTAATGATCTGTTGAGTTATTATATTTGTGGAGCTGGAGATTATCCGACGAGAAATCACGAGTGTTCTGAAGGCAATAAATCAACGAAGCAATAATAGATGTCTTGTAAAAATTTACATTGTTTATTACTCGCATTAGTGTCAGATGACAAGGCAACAGGCACCGTCATTAAATAGCAATTAAATGATTCGTTTAGTTTTTTTTAATCTGACTTTATATTTAATGTCATGAAAATTAATTTAATATTTATTATAAATTTTATTTTAATTGACACAAAATAAATTTAACATAATAATTAGAATTGAAATACCAAATATACATAGAGTGAAGAAGAAAGATTTCAAACTCTAACCAATCGGGCCTTAAATTTCAGAATGATGAATACAGAGTTGGGTTTCATCATAATGAAATTCAAATGGATGGCAATATACGATATCAGGCAGGTGTAAAAGAGACAGAGCGCGTGTTAAATGGACTAGAATGAATTCAAATCTACATGGAAGGTATTTCTAGTTACTAATTAATTATCAATTAATTAACTACTATTTATTCAATTGTGTAAAATGCTTAGTGCCAGTTGTTTCACAAAATTTGAACAATTCAATAAATTTCAAAGTTAATTTTCAAGCGAAAATTCTATTCAAGTTCTGGTCCGTAATGGAATAATAAAAGAATTTGAATAGAACTTTCACGGAACTTGAGTATATGTACACTTTGAATTTTGATGAATTGTTCAAATTCTGTGAGACAACACGTCCTAATTGTGTTATACAACAGCTATTAACTTTTTTTTGTTAAACCATTCGTATTGGGTGACAAAATATGAAATTTAAACAATGAATGATCAGACTTTTGGATCACGGAACACGTCAGCATTGCTTTCCTTGTGTTCTTCTTTACCTCATGTTGAGAATGTGTTGTTATCAAATAAACGTGTTCTGCGTGTTGAGTATTTTAAATGAACGGTGTGTTTTGTTTAAATGTTCTCAGGTGACATGGAGATCCTGACCTTCTTCTTTGGACCAATCGGCATCCTGCTGTTTGTGAACTTGCTGCTGTTCGCCTCCACCGCCAGACAACTGACCTGCGGCTTGTGGAAGAGGGAGGACGTCAAATCTACCACCGAAAGGTAATTGCTAATAAACAATATCATCGTCATGCGTGGAATGCATCGGAAGCATCTCCTATCCTTATCCTATATTCACCTTTCTCCCCCACCACTTACCTTACTTACTTACTTAACTAAAATTAGTTTTAAGATACAATAACCAATTTCAGCTTATGAGACTTTTTTGGCTTAACTTTGATTAACATCAAGCGAATATTTTTTTGTCATAAATAAATAAATATAAATCAAAAATGATAATTTCGGTGTGTCTATATTTGTAACTCTGGTTCAATGAATTCGCATTTGTTTTGAATTTATGTGTATTTTCAAAATTGTAACTGATTATTGGGTGAAGAATTCAGACAAGCGACCTAGCAGTATAGTACCTACCTACAATATATTTTCTATACCTATTTGAAATGTCTGTTTTTAAATTCTCTTAGGGTTAATCTTGACAAGTGAAGTCAGCGAAGATTTTGTATTTTTTCACATGTACAATTACTTACCGTCACCTTTTGCGGTAAATAGAAGTACGATCAAATTTTTAGCTATAAGCTACCTACCACAATACTAATTCGTTCTCATTTAGTCCGTTATTTTTCAACTAAAACATGAGTTCGAACATCTTTGTATATATTCAGCTATTTTTCGCCACAACTATGTACATATTGCTTCTCGCCCTAAATATATATCTCATCTTTCGAAGTCATTAAAAATAATATCGACATTTAAATTGTACAAGCAAGGGCCAATGTGTCACGTGACCGATGTTCGGTGGCCGCAGATTCGGGAATCAATGAAATAAATCAGTGGGTGGCGGCGGACCATGAAATTGAACCATGAAGAGGGTATAAATCGTTTTAAATAGGGGACAGTGTCACCCCATTCCCCCCATACTATTCTTTGGGCAGACACCACATTATAGTGCCAACTGACAACCGCCATCTATCTACTGATTTAATACGTCGGCTTATCAAATAATTATAATTTATGAATAAGTTTTATATTTTGTGGAGTTAACCAGAGAATTAAATGACAAAGTTTATGGATATAATGAAGTGATGTTCTATATGTTTGCTGCTATCTTTGTAAATGATGTTTTTAACGAATTTATTTGTAACCTACATAGTGTTTCGGATAGACATATCCAGTTTTATTTATCTGTGACAAAAATTAAACTAACTAACCAACCATCATGCCGTTTCCCGCAAGGGTAGGCAGAGAGGACGGACCGCCAAACAACTCGATCTTGGCACACACTTTTTGCCTCGTTCACATTCATACATCGTATCATACATGCTCTTTTATTATTCCGACTATATTAAGTATCTGATTCACTTGGTCGTGCCATGTCTTCCTCGGGCATCCCCGACTTCTTCTACCATTCACATTGGCGTCATATATTCTCCTTACACACCTTTCCTCGTTTATTCGCTCTTCATGCCCAAACCATCTGAGCGTCCCTTTCTTAATCTTACTCATTACGCTTACATCAGCCCTGCATTCTTCGCGGATCTCCACATTTTTCAGACGATCATACATGGTTTTATCACACATACGCCTCAGGGATCTCATTTCTACAGCATTCAGTCTACTTTCATCCTTCTTCTGCCAGTTCCACGCCTCACTGCCATACATCAGTTTTGACAAAAAGACAATATTGTTAAATATGAATTTGAAATATGAGATCGGCAAAAGTGACGTAAAGTAAGAAGGTTGTATTTTATAGTAAAATTATATATTAATATCTACCATTGGCTTATTGTATTTTATAGTAAAATTATATATTAATATCTACCATTGGCTTATTGTATTTTATAGTAAAATTATATATTAATATCTACCATTGGCTTATTGTATTTTATAGTAAAATTATATATTAATATCTACCATTGGCTTATTGTATTTTATAGTAAAATTATATATTAATATCTACCATTGGCTTATTGTATTTTATAGTAAAATTATATATTAATATCTACCATTGGCTTATTGTATTTTATAGTAAAATTATATATTAATATCTACCATTGGCTTATTGTATTTTATAGTAAAATTATATATTAATATCTACCATTGGCTTATTGTATTTTATAGTAAAATTATATATTAATATCTACCATTGGCTTATTGTATTTTATAGTAAAATTATATATTAATATCTACCATTGGCTTATTGTATTTTATAGTGCTCAAAGCGTAGACCCGGCCCCAAGAGTTTTTTAACCCCTTTAGCTGCCGAAAAAAACGAAAAATGAAACAAAAAAATGTGGTGATTTTTCACATAAAACAGCGTTCTACAAATAATCATGAACATAATTGTGTTGACAGAAATTCACGGCAACACGTTCTGTAAATTAATACCGATGGGGTAGTTGGGTAGTTTCCATTCGCGGAATTTAGTACCAACTAGATTATGTCCACACATGGACCGGATGTGGATTCCTTTTGATGTGAAATGTGAATAGCGCGAAGCTCTCATATTTCCTCATTGTCTCCCGGGAGAGATGGCAAACCACTCCGCAACAACCTACGAGTATATTATAGGTAGTATATATCCAGTTTCGCCAAGAAAACTGGCCAAACAAAAAACTAATAATATGTATGTGGAACCAACATACTATACCTACTTGTGTTCTCTGGACACAAATAATAAATACATTTTTTTGAGAAAGGCGTACTTACAAAATTATAATTAGAATAAAATAACCTTATTTGAATAAAATAACTTTGTGAAGTACGAATATAAATAAACTTACTTCTTCAAATTTTGCAAATTCACTTTGTGGCACCATTTTATTAATGAAATAATTTAAAAAAAAACTTGGTTTTTACCACGATAGTCTTTATTTAAAAGTCAACATGTTTCAAGAACCATGTTCTCACGAAGTGTTTTTAATTATTTCATTAAATAAACTATATTACTTTAGCGCTTTAGCCAGTGATTCCTGACATTATTTGGAGTAAAAAAGGTAAATGAAATTTTGGTCTCCGGTGATATTTTTGATGTTTGTTTGTTTTTCAACAAAAGACATAAAAAAATAAGTAGGATTGGACCTTTAGGGGTGGGGTGATGCTTGGTTACTCGGCTGAGTGACAATGTGGAAGATTTTTTTTTGTTCTCAACTGTTTCATGATTTAAAAAAATATATATATATTTTCCTATTCCACTGTTTTTCACCATAAAAATACTGATACTGAATTATTTTCAACATTTCCATAAGTATCACAATGTTGGTAGGTTTGTTATATATGTTGTTGCTACGCTAATGCGTTCATGATTATTTCTTTTGTTGTTGTAATTCACCTGTGGAACTGATCTCCTGCTGACAAGCTCCAAGCTCTTGCAATAGTTTAGCGGCCAATAAATTCCAATTGTATGCAATTTTTATACAATAATAAAAAATAAAATAAAAACTATAAATCACCAAACGTTGTCAAGCGGTAAGCTCCGCTCTCATGAGGGGGCTACATTAATTACGTAAGCTCAAAATGGGGGGGGGGGGTCCAGCAAAATCTCACGTTACTTGAAAAGAATATACGAAGTGGCCCAAATTCAGGCCCGGACTGGCCAGGTCCGCCGCGAGGGGCCCCGAAGAGGCCCCACAAAACGTACAAAAAAAAAGAAGTTTTTTTGTACGTTTTGTGGGGCATCGGAAGACATCTTACAAATGTTGCTAGATTGCCAGTTTTTTTTACCCCAAAAAGTTGCTAGAAGTAGCTAAACGTTACAGTAGGTAGATAAGGGAACGTAGCCATACTACGTGACCAACTTTTTGCAATTTTTAACCCCCCCCCCCCCCCCCGGTGACCGAAAACCTAAGCACTCCGCCGCTCATTTGTACCAAGCGTGGTATTTTGAAGACCCCCCCCCCCCCTAAACGTGTCACGTAGTATGGGTACGTTCCCTAAGTTACAATAAAATGACAAATTCTAACAATCGTTTTTATTTCCAGGTTTTATATGGATAAAACAAAACAACACAAGGTAGAATAAGAGTAGTGCGTACCATTTTGGTTGTATTCTGTCTGCCGTAGCTAGCTAGCGCACAGAACAATATTACAGTGCCACAAAGTTATCTGTTCCGGTGGTGGTGTCGCTAGTTGTGAACAAATATGTCACAGAAATATCAAAGTTTGTGGCACTGTACTCCAAAAAGGGAGAGCTAGTGCAGCAGGAAACGGGGATTTTCCGGCCAACGCCACTTATACGATAGCGTGTATGACCATAGAGTCGCGTTTGGTTTTTACTTTTTACTGTACGACGTAGCGTTTTATATTCTCTTTGCTCGATAGCCTCACATCTCATGACGAAATCGAAATGTCAAACAATGACGAAAAGTTGCTATAAAAAGTAGCTAAAAAGTTTAGCTACAAGTTTCATTAAAATGTAGCTGTCTGACATCAAATAATAGCTAGATCTAGCTATAAAGTTGCTAAGTTGGCATCACTGACAACTGCTCCGCGATGTCCCATCAGATCAGCTGATCACTCAGTAGAGCCGCGCAAGCGCATATCGTCCTTCCCCTACCCCCTTTCCTATATTTATAATAACATCCATCCCACACTATTGTTTTCAAGCCACTACAAGTCGATTTTATGCGATGCGGTTTGCTAAATTTACAGCGCAGTTTTTTTTAGTTAAATTGTTAAATTAAATTTTTTGTTTAAAGTTGAGTTGTGGTACATTACTTGATTAATTAATATTACGAACGGAACAAAAATAATGAAGAGAACTTACAAGAGTGGTTTTCAAAAAGAGAGGAAAATAAGAAAAAGAAACAAGAAGATTTCCAGTGTGCCAGTTCAATGTTTACGTGGTTAAAACCATCAAGCTCTACCTCAGAGATAAACGATGACACACGACTGTAGGTAAGGTCATCGAAATTTTAGATTATAATTTTTATTATGGGTTGTAATTTTTTGAAATTTTGTTCTATTTATTCTACATTTTACGTCACGTACTTAAATATTAGTTTTTGCTTTTTTTACTTTAAAGGTTTTTACTAATAGGGCTAATTAATTTAATATAATTTAAATGTCATTTTATTTAATTGTAATTTAAACAAAATAAACTGTATAAAAAACTTTCTCACATTGGGGATAAATTCACAATAGAAATGTGTTAAGGCCTACGTCATTAGGAGGTACTTTATGCAAAATATGGATAGGAGTTTGTCGGTTTATTCATCAATGGTCAAAATATAATTATTACGAGCAATGTTTTAAATTAATTATATTATAAAAACAATTAGTTATGATTTTGAAAATCATAATTAATTCTAGTTACAGTATGGTATAGTAAAGGGGATTCCCTAGTGAACAGCATCAACTTCTTCTTGTACAGTTGAGAGGGGTGAGGCGCTTGCTTGCAATCAGAAACATATAGACCATCATCCATCGTCTCTTGTCGGCGAATCAAGCTCCAATTCTGATTCAGAAGATGATGAAGAAAATCAGGAGACCTGTGATGCACCTAAACAAAAACTTGGGTGTTTCATTTGTCCACACGAAAGTGATCCAATCACGATTAAAAAAGCTTTCATGGAAAAACATCCTATTCAAGTTGTAGAAGGAAAAGGTACAAAATTGCCATTTAAGCCTTCTAAACTTTATTACCGACATTTGCCAAGTGGTGAAAAAATACACCGAAAATGGTTATCATATTCAATTCAGCTGAATAAAGTGTACTGTTCGTGCTGTATGGCTTTTGGAGATAAAGGACACAGACTCTACCTACAATACTGGTTATGATGTTTCTTTAAAAAATGGGTATAAATCAGTAGAAATACACGAAAACTTTACCCATCATGAACTTGCTGCGAAAGCAGCTATTCAAAGTCAAAAGGGCTACGATATTTCAAATCTCCTGAATACCAACCAAACTAAACAGCAAGAAAGTGAAATTCAAACTAGAAGATCGGTCATCCAACGTTTGATAGACATATTTTTGTTTATAGGAAGGCAAGGCATTGCCTACAGAGGTGACAGAGCAGAAGCAGCCTACGCTCTTGATTCTTTACAAAATCATAGTAATTTCCTTGAACTGGCCGTTGGTGGCTAATTATGATGTAATTTTGCAAAGTCATGTAAAAAAATGTATCAAAGACAGCAAAAAGCACTTAGATTGGAAGAAAAACTGCTCACGTAATTAATGTATGCCCCCTTATTTCCGTGCAATGTCCTGATTTTTCTGTTAGGATTTTTTTTGTTAAACGCAGCAACTTTCATCTCGCATCTCATTTCCGGTATGAGTCATGGAACTATCAAAAATAGGACGACTTCATATTAATATTACGATTGGTTCTGTTTTTAAATGCATTGTTCAGTAAGATTCAATTTGGGAGGCGGGTGTGGGTATCGCCGCCCCGGGAACCATTTATTGGATAACCAACACCTCTACGATGAGGTTTTACCGGGTCTTTGAGACGGTTTACCCATCAACTGCGTGGCAAACCGGATCGGTAGAGACTGGTTGAGGGAGTCCTTTTGGCCTCTACAGCAACATCACCATGCACCGCAATGGGAGGGAAGGATTTAATATACGTCCGTCACTCCTACCCCCAGATTCCTACCCACCTTATGGCATGCCTTTTCCTTTCTAGAACTTCCTATCCTAAAACAATAAATTATTGAAATTCAGGTGAATCACAAACGCGAAAAATATTGCGTATTTTCTGACATCGATGGTCTGGTTGTTTGATATAAATCTAGTCCGATTAAACTCCGTTTGAAGTTTTAAGTATTCTGTCATTTCGTAATACATTTATGTCACTTTGCTTTATGATAGAAACGGATTGTTCTACTGTACAGAAAACCTCTAGTAGTGTGATCCAAAAACCTAAAAATGCCAATTTGCAATGAAACTGGTGTTGTTTATTTACGAAAGACATTTCAACTTCTATGCCCCAGATAGGACAATGAAATTGATTATTTATATAGAAATCAAAATCTGCTTGCTTGGGTGTAAATATAGGAGTTATGACTTGTCTATGTATTGCTATAAAAATGTTTGAAACTTTCAAAATTCCTTCTTTCCATCCTCGCGAAGGTTTCTGGATTATTACATGACGATGAATCTGAATAGTTTTTTAATCATTACAAAAACTCTTGCGAAACTGTCAAAAATGTCACAATTTGTGAATCACATTTTGCAAAAGAATGATTGTTAAATCAAAATTCAATTTAATGAATTTGTTTGAAGTACTCACCTATGGGAACGTACCCATACTACGTGACCCACTTTTTGCAATTTTTAACCCCCCCCCCCCCCGGTGACTAAAAACCTAAGCCTCCCGCCGCTCATTTTGAGCAAGCGTGGTATTTTGAAGACCCCCCCCCCCCTGAATGGGTCACGTAGTATGGATACGTTCCCTATGGTACCAACCAAAATCGAATACTTTGAATCTAATAAAAATTTATATTTATTTTAAATAGGTACCTACCTATGTTAGGTATCAAATTTGATTGATTGTTTTTATAATATACAAAAATGAAAGTTTGTAATTGAAAATTTGTTTAAAAAATTACAATAGATGGCACGCGAGCTGTTTGAAAATCTGAATGTACCGGGACTGAATATATTAAACGCGGGAGGGGGGTTCGCGGGAGGGAGGGGAGGGAAGGCGGGAAAGGTAGTGGGGACCGCGTGAGGGGAAGGGACATGGGAGGGAAATAGGACGAATGGGAAAACCCACACAGGGAGAAACAATTTCTTTATTAGTGGCATTGCAACACATGCCGAAAACTCGCCAGGCTGTTCATAAAATGATTGCGATATTGTATTTGAAAATATTTGATCAATTTCACTCCAAGTGAGATAAAAAAATAATCTCTCTTCGCATTCAGACACACCAACATCACACTTCTATCGTTTTATTTCTTCAGTGAGGTGTTCAGAGTGAGGTGCAAACAAAAGCACCCGTCTCATTAATTCGTTTAGCCCAAAACCATGTCCGGAATCAAATAAAGCGTTTTCACAAGCTGTCATTCAATGGCAGGCTGACTCTGACTACTTCACTCTGCTCATTGGGAATGGGGCGCTTAGTGCTTACAGCTAACAGCCCACCGCATGCTTGGTGCTTTCAGTGCTTAGTACTTAGTCCTGGTGTGGTGTATGTTTCACCCAATCCTCTCGACCCCGAAGTACCCATAATGACCCCAAATGTTCCGGCGACCACACCAATAGGGCTTATTTTATAGCTTTATATTGTTACTCCAATCATTATTGGTACTTTCAGCATTAGGTGTTAAAAGAGACATACCTGACCTACTTTAACCAGTGATTCCTGAAGTTACATATTTGGAGAATAAATGTTGATAAAGTTTGGTTGACGGTGCCTTTTTCTTACAATAATTTTACTAGGTATAATGGTAGAAGGTTTTTTAGGCTGAGTTGCTAAGTGACCAGTGACGATATATGAAAGATTTTTTTGAAAAAAAAGGACCAAAAACGTTACCGGAATTTTTTACTGAATCACTCAGGCAGGTATATTTCGTGTACATTCTCGTAGGTTGCGCGAGTACACGATTAATTATCGGAATGATAATAAATAGTAATAGTATGACTACTATATGTATAGTGATGCCGATGGGGGGTATTTGAACCCCCTAAACCCTCCCTTAAACACGTCTTTGGTATGAGGTTACCACTGTGACTATTAAATTACCCGTAAACGTTATCGACGCACACTTGCAGCGAGTAGGAAGTTATTTAATAATAATTGTGTGTGTTGTTTGTTACAGAGCCGCCCTCGGTCGCGTGTGCATGAAGCTGGTGGTGGTGATGGGCGTCACGTGGGTGGCTGACGTCATCAGCTGGGCGGTGGGCGGACCCAACTACGTGTGGTACATCACGGATCTCATCAACGCGCTGCAAGGAGTGCTCATCTTCATCGTGGTGGGCTGCCAGCCGCAGGTGTGGGCCGCCCTCAAGAAGATGTGGTGTCTCAAGAAGCTGCGGAGCAACGTCACCAACACGACGGGCGCCCCCATGCACTCCTCCTCGCAGGGCCTGCCCTCCATGGGGGACTCCGTCACCAACAACACCATCGCCGCCAACACCAACTCTAATGTCAAAATACCGATGGAAACCGTATGCTAAAAATCCTATCAACCGATAGGTGAATTTAAAGACTTAATCTTAGCCAACCAAAGTATCATGATCATTGTTTCAAATATTCGATAGAGTTGTGTTGTCATTATTATCATTTCTAAACATGACACCCATCAGTAGCTTTAAGTTGATTAATACTCGTAAGAAGTTTACGAACTGAACTCTTTTCCCATTTACTTAAACTGATATTAATGGTTATTCTTTCAATCGTTTCAAAAAGCCAATGGCGATTTACTCCAATTGAAATAGTGTTTTACACTGTGTGCTAAAAATCACTCTGATCAACTAATTTACGATTAATGAAACAATCGCGAACTTTTAACTGTATCGATACTGTATTAAAACTGTACCAAACTATTTATCAACATCTGGCTTCGTTTCTTGGTAAATTCAATATGTTATGGAAAAATTGTAATGTATACTTCTTAAGAAATATAATTGTGTATTATTAGTGTAGCGAAATAGAGAATATTATTGTGTGATAAACCAACTTGCAGGAGGCTCCCTGTTGAAGTATTTTATTTAATATTTGTTTTTAGTCGTGTAAATAAGATGTTTAAGTTAATTTGACTAAAATACATTTATTTTTATTTGTACATATTTAAGTAGGGTATAATGTGTACACCCAGAATGTGCAGAAGATAATATAATATGATAATTAAGGTACAAGATTATATAACAGTAAGGAAAACAGAACTTCTGAATTATGAAGAAGTTATAGTCATTATTAGGATTATTTAATAAAGTGTAAACAACGATATGTAGATTATATTACTTATGTTCTTTTTACTTTCCTCTTGTGAATCTGTATTTTTCTTCTCTGGGAAAAAAACATCATTCAACGACTTAAAAGGCAACTTTTATTCTTAACTTTTAGTTGCTTGTTTTAAATATTTTTATACTTACTAAATATCGAAAGCTTTACTTCATTGTCAAACGTGATTTGCTTTATATACATTTAAAGCTTATTTATTTTTCAGTATTAACATATTTTGTATATTATCATTGCCTAAATAAAAAAAACAATAAAAATAATAATTTATGTCTCCTGTAGGCATTATCTGAATTATTCACAGTAAAATCTGTAAGAAAAAGTGCATTTCTTAGGTCATTCCTCCTTTGTTTTTACTTCTAATATTAAATTAACTTGAAATAGCTAAATGTGTTATGGATAGTGACAATGTGCAAAGTTTATATAAACCTTGCCAAAAATGTATTTTAAAAGAATAAATGTTATTTTCAACATTTTTAATGTTTTATTTCTTAAATCTTATTTTTCATCAGGGGTGTTTTTAGTCACGGTTTTGAGAGAGGGAGAATGGAAGGAGTGTTTTAACAACATTAATATTATGTGTATATTTCAAATTAGTTTTGAAAATTGGTGCTGAGTTCAGATTTGGAAGTTACGTATAAACAAGCACAGATTTTTATGGCACAACTTAAATAAAGTATGGATACAAAATTTTGTAGATAATTATAAAAAAATATAAATGAATTGATGAATGGATGAGACGCAATCTATATATTATTAACCACTTTCAATTCCATTGTTTTGCTGAATCAGAAAAGCTTGACGGTGTGGGATTGATGGATGTTGAAGGTTGTTGCGGAATCACAATATTTTCTACATCACTATCTTCACTGAAATAAGCACATCTCCTTCTTTTGGGTGGGATAATGTCACTTCCATTATCTGTCTCACTTGGATAGTTACCGACTTATTCACCATCACTTCGAAGTAAAACTATCATTATTTTCCATGACGGTTAATCAACTATATTTCTAGAAAACGTAAATTAGTAATTCTTTTACTTTCAATTACTAATATCAACATCAATAGTTCCACAAAACGAAAAAATATGGTCACCAAAAGTGGGAGTAACTGCGGAGAACCGTCATAAACGCAGGATAACGACTGACTGTTCCGAAAATATTGGAAGAAAACAAATATTTCGTGTGTTAAAATGATGCATCTATTTTTACATGAATATATCTAATTAACGGTAAATTTAAATGAAGAAATGTTGGTTTTTCCAATATGTTGCGACAATTCTTTGTAATTATCGGAAATAATAGTTAGTAGCAGGCGCGGCCGGTGCCTCAAATTATAGGTGGTTCACCAAGCCATTCATAAAAAAACGAAAGGTTGATATTATATTTAAAAAAAAATCTAGACATCATGCATAATTTTACATTATTTGCTAAGTATCTAAAAATATCATGTAACTGTAATAGTAAAAATATCGTGCGATGTAAAAACATGCTGATGTCTAGAGTTTAATATAGTGAATTGACCTGCCAGGTAAGTAGGTATGTTTTATGTATCTGTTTGTAAATTCAAATAATAAAAATACATATAGCCTAGGAACTCATAATAAATTGTACAACGCAACATAACTAAAACGGCGCTCTAGTAATTATCCAATTATTATAGAATTATTCTGGTATCAATATTTTTAGAAGCATTTTACACTCCATTACTATTGATATTACATCTATTAGAAGATTAGTGGAAAGGGTGGGTGTGATATCCATTTAAAAATACTTAACCTTCCAAAGATAATAATAATAACGCAATAATCCAATAATAATAATTAACACACAAGAAACACTCTGCGGCGTGGATCGCCAATATGCCATTTACTGTCGTGACAACTTCGATCAATGGGTGACAAACAAATAATAATGTCAAAAAGGTACATCCCAAGGGCTCGAACAAGATAATGTCACACGAGACGCATAGCTGACCCTTTGACTAATGGTTACATTTTAGAAGAGAAATATTATTACTTAATATTATCTTGTTCAAACCTTACTACCGCTGGAACCAAAGCTTCGGAATATTTCCGAAGAATGCCGAAGCTCTTCGGGTCGGCCGTGCAGCGCACGGTAAGCCGATTTTTAGTATGACATGTTTCTGACGTTTTGGGATTTTTTACTACGAGATCATTCAAATTACGGGGCGCTTAGCTCTGGCGCGCGGTTTGGCATTGTACCTACCTCGGTTCCTCGCTCCTAGCGGGTAGCCGCCGTAACTGGCGGGTGGGACCAATGCGTTTATTTGGCCGTAATACATTGTTAATTGTTAGATTGATAAATAATTATAATTAAATTTAAAGATTGTGCTCAATTTTATCAATTTAATAAATAAACACATTACGTAGAAATACGATGAGTTGTAAAATGATGTTGAATTTTTTTGGCGGTTCAGCGCCCCATTGCACGTTAGCGCCAGCCGCGCCTGGTTAGTAGAATGTCTTTAGGAAGATAGAAATTGGTGATTAAACTTATACCTGCGCCGGGCCAGAACCTCTGGCCGACGGAGCTGCCTACCAAAATCGTTTGGGCCAGAATGTGTGGCCTACGGAGTGGAAAAGGTTAAAAGCGTTTTTTCCGTTTGCTCGAAGTTTTCAGAAGATCATTTATTAAAATTTTCGCCAACGTTAAAAAAATCATACATTCGAATCATAACATTGTCATGGAGACATAAAAACTTTTATAATGCTTTATAGCCAATGAATAACCTGTATTTTACCATTTATCTCGTATTTGTTTATAACCGCGCGAATCGTGCTTGTTTTTTACTTTGGAACTGACGTGAGAGGTACTTATTAACGACTCAATTGTAACCGTAAACAGTTGATCAAAAATTCGGAAAAAAATATTTAAAAAAATTTTTACACCTTTCTAAAATAGTGTACGAAGTTCGGATTTGCGACATCTATGGCCATAATTCATAATAGATAAGGCATTTCAATAGCTTTGTTTTAAAATAAATGGCTGGCCATGGAAATGTTTTAAATAATTACAATAAATGTTTTACGAATGGTAGGAAAATGTGGTCCAATTTTGGACTGCTATCAATCGCAGAAAAATGAAAGTGGTCCATTTTTCGACCATAATCGGTCCTGTGGTAAAAGAAGAGTGTCTGTGGTGGCTTGGTTTTTTTTAAACAAATCTCCGAGAGTGATGAAATTTTGCACACTTGACCTTCAAAACAAGAGGAAAGACTGTCTACACGAGATTTCATAAAACCAACTTAAAAGGTAGTAGTAGAAGTTATAAATATCGATGCTTCATCAACAACGAACATTTTATTTCCTTGATAATCCACTCTGCCACCATACGAGGGCGGATCCAGCTTTGGCGCCAGGGGAGGGTCACGTAGTCGTGGCCAAGTCACAAGTTATTATTTAATTTTGATAATAATATATACAAGTAAAAAAGTAGGTAGGTAATTTTGATTAAAAAAATCAAAAAATGTATAAAAACGTTATGTTTAACAATTTTAATTAGTGGTCCACCTTGGTCCTTGACCCAGTTTTTTAAGAAATTTCCAAAGATTTTGATTTAAAAAAAAATATATATATATTTTTTTAAATAAATAATCTTACCCCACGGAAGGGGGGGGGGGTCATGACCCCCACCCCCCTGGATCCGCCCTTGTCTGCCAATGCGGTGTGGAAGAGATTCTTGACCATGTCTTCTTCAATTATAAAAATCATTCTTCCTTCAAAAGAATATATCGTTTGCTTAAAAAATCACCCACCATTCTCCCCTCAGTATTGCGTATTTGCTCTCTCTTGACAATTCTCGCATTTTTTCAGTTCTTTATAAGTTCATAGACTTTAATATTTGACTTCTCCTGTCCCCATAGATTATCCTCAAAATTATAACTATTTTTTTAAACTTTATCGGCACAAAGACACTCTTTAGGGTGAATTGCCTATTTAAAAAAAAAATAAAATATATATATATATATATATAATATGTTGATAGGTTTAATTCCTTTTTATTAATTTCTAAATAAAACACTTGTGTTGCAAAGTTTTTTTTAACTAAGAAACGACATTTATGTTTATTAATATCACTTTGAATGGTTTTTTCTAACAATCAAATAATAGAATAACAAAACAAATGACAATCGATGATTGCATTCTAATTGACATTATAGGATTCAAATTTAAAGGGAATATATTTCCTTTACATCTCCCCCCCCCCGCGGGAAAGAAAATTATTGCAAAAATTTTCATTCATCTTCGATATCCTCTTCATGGTTCATCAATGCAGGTGCTGGAATTAATTTCGAGATGTGGAAAAAATTTGATTCTAATTTTTTTCGACCAGTATTTTATCTTGTAAATTGAGTTTGATAATTTTTCTATTATTTTGTAGGGTCCGATTCTCAATTCGTCGAGCTTCTTCCTGTTAAGTTTGTTTCCATTCTCCACAAAAACAGTATCACCAACTTTGAAGTTAATATGTCTCCTGGTTTTATCGTAAATCATCTTGTTGTAATTATGTGACTTTATAGTATTTTCCAGAGCTTTTTTTCTGTCTTGAATCAAATCGATGTCAGTCTTCTTAAGTTTTAACTCATTTGGCAAAATCGTAACATCTGTGCCGTTAAGTAGGTACTGAGGCGCATAACCAGTGACAGTGTGCTCCGTTTCATTATAGTTTTTTACACAATTACGGGCTATAGTTGTCCAAGCCACTTTTAAGTCATTTTTGTTGATTTTGCATCTAATTTTATTGACTAGCGTTTGATTTAATCTTTCATTTAATCCATTTGAGAAAGGCGAGTTTACTGCAGTAAAAATGATTGGAATATTTTTTTCATCCAAAAATTTTTTGAATTCTCTAGAATTAAGACCCGGATATTGGTCTGATAGTATCATGCCAATGTCATTAGTTTCTGTGGAGTTTAAGAGTTTGATGAAATCGTTGGTATTTTGAGTTTTTGACGTCAAAATATATGCAAACCTCGTGAAATGATCTGATAGCAGGTGCAAGTATCTCTTTGTTGACCGTGAACCCCCAAAACCACCTATCGTATCAATAGAACATATTTCAAAAGGTTTTGTTGCGGGACCCAAGTAGGACATCAATCCATATTTATTTTGACCTCTTGATTTGTTCTTTAAACATACTGCACAACTTTCGCAAGTTCTCTTTATATTGTTTGTCATGTTTTCTGATGTGTACCATGAGCTTATCATTTTTTGCATTTGATTAATTCCTATGTGACCTAGGTCTGTGTGAACATTTTTGATAAAATCTATGCTGAATTTTTCTGATAGAATTATTTTTTCTTTTTTTTTTACTTTCTTGTAATAAACATTATTCTTCGATATCAATTTATCTTTTCTGCACTGTATCTTCTCATTTTTGACCTGATCTTTTAAGATATCTTCTAATTTTATTAAGTTGACAACTTTTAATTGCTCATCTTGGTTCTCATCTGGTTCTAAGACTGGGTTTCTGCTTAGACAATCAGCTTCAATATTGTACTTTCCTGGAGAATATTTAATTTGAAAATCATATTGGGATAAGTAATATGTTAAGTCACCAAGCTCTTCATCGGTTCTAGATTTGATATTCATATTTTCCAGCGGTTTGTGATCTGAATAAACTGTAAATGGTTTTCCTATCAACCAGTATTGCCAGTATCTCACTGCCTCTTTTATAGCTAAGCATTCTAAGTAAATTGCTTTTTTCTTTTTCTGTGCGCTGTTTAATTTTTTCGAAAAGTAAGCAACAGGTTTTTCTTTTCCATCAGATTGTGTCTGTTTTAAAATAGCTCCAACACCCTCTAGAGAAGCATCTGTATATATATTAATTGGTAAATCTTGATCAAAAATTTCCAAGATCGGTTGTGAGCATATTAGGTTTTTCATCGTTTCAAAAGCATTTTGGCATTTATCAGTCCAAATAAACTTTTGATTTTTCCTTAATAAATTATGCAAAGGATCTAGTATTATTGCACTCTTCGGAATGTACTCATGATAAAAGTTGATTTTTCCTAGAAATTGTCGCACATTCTTTTGTGTTTTTGGAATAGGAAAATTCTTTATTGAAATCAAATTATCCTTTACTGGCTTGACTGAATTATTCTGAATTATATGACCCAGATATTTTACCATATCTGATGCAAATGTGCATTTTGTAAATTTTAATCTAAAACCTTCTGTTTTGATTGCATTCAGCAGCTTTGTCAGATGATCAATGTGTTCAGCAAAAGTTTTTGAAAAAATAAGAATGTCATCTATGTAATTGACAGCAAATTCGTTTAGTTTATATTTTCTCAATATATTGCTTAATATCCTCTGAAAAATTGCCGGAGAAGTCTTCAATCCAAAAGGCAGGCAGGTCCATTGATAATGTCCCTCCTGTGTTACAAATCCTGTTTTTTTTTTGTCTTCAATCCGCAATGGAATAGACCAAAAGGCTGAGTTTATATCCAGCGTTGAAAAAAATTTGCAATTTCTGGTCTTTGTCATTAGGTCTTCAATCAATGGAAATGGTTGAGCTTGAGGTATTACTATTTTATTTAAGTCTCTGAAGTCTATGCATAATCTGGATCTTTTGTTTTCTTCTTTTTTAAATGCTAGAGTGACCGGTGCAGCAAATGGACTGTACGACTCTTCTATCAGTTTATTGTCTAATAATTTTGCTATTTGCTCTTCTATTTCCTTTTTATCTTCTACACTGCATCTGTAAGGCCTCTTACTACAATATTTATCCACTAATAAGTCTATCTTCGCTTCATATCCATTGACAGTGCCAACATCATATTTACTCTTCGCGAACACTGATGTGTATTTGTCTATTAGTTCATTTATTTCTGTTTTTTGATCATTATTTAAATGATTCATTGTTATTTTAAAATCTTCTTCTTTAACATGTTCGTTAAAATTAATTCTGTGTTTTTCTATATGATTAAATTTAGTATTCGTTTTCATATCTGTAGAATATTTTTCTTTTTTATTTGTATTATTTAGGCAGAGTTTCTGTGATATTTGTAAGTCTTCACTTTGGATAAGTTTGAAGTCTTTTATCATGTCTAATCCAATCAAAAAATCATACTTGAAATTGTGTTCATCAATAATGTACACATCAACTTTATTCTCCAATTCAAAAATTTTTATGTTTAACGTTGTCAAACCACTCGTCTTTTTAACACCATTAATCGTTACTAAATTTGCTTCATTCAAATTGTTTCCTTTTCCTTTTAGTTTCAATAATTTAGAATTAATTAGAGAAACATTTGAACCTGAATCATAAATTCCGTATATTTTTAATTTATCATTTAGTAATAGTTTGACTTTTATTAATGGTGTTACTATTAGTTTTTTTGATCATTTTCATTTAATTCAGTTTCTATCACTGAATTGTTTACATGTTTAATGGCATTTCTCTTAAATTTTTCATCCTCTTTTGTTTTGAACCAGCATGTAGCTTCAGGGTGGTAACGAATGCCCTTATTCAATTTTTCACAAATTTTACATGGATTTTTACCCCCATTTTTATTATGTTCTGCATTTCCAAATGTTTTCTTATTCATAAATCTTTTTTTGTTGACCATATGTTCATACTTGTTTACTTCATTAAACAAATCTACAGTATCTTGTAATCCTTCTCTATCGATCTTGTTAAGTATGAATTCTGGTAGTCCGGAAGCAACAAGATCTATCAAAGTACCGGTGTCAATTGATCTTCTCACATCCAATAGAAGTTTTTCTTTTCTCATAGCATAATCCAACAGAGAACCATCTTTGTATCTAAATGATAGTGCGTATGTGACAGGGTTCCATCCTTTGTTTGCAAATGATTCACAGAATTTGTTTTTCCATGTTGACCACTCTGAGTTCATTGTTAGTTTTATAATCATGGAACTGTACCAGTCTATACAAGATTTATCCATGAACAATCTGAGTATTTCTATTTTTTTTCCATCCATGGTCACATCAAACCGCAAACATTCTTTTTCAAACACTTCCATCCACTGGCTTGCATTTGTATTTTTAGTGCAGAATTTTTCTATAACAAACTTCTCAGCAATGTTTTTTAAGCTCTGTTGCTTATCTTCCATTAACTTTTCAATTAATTTTCCTAATGCATCTTCTTTTTGATGTACTTGTAAACTTTTTTCGTCCAATTCTTCGAGGTATTGGTCTCCAAACTGTAGGTTTCCATCTTCGTCTACATATGTTTTTTTTAGTTCTTCTGTCATGGTTAACCAGACTCTTCTAACCTGGTATCTTTTTTTCAAACTATTTTTTATTTTTCCAAAAGCACTAGTTTTCATTATCTCCTCGTGATAGCTGGCGGATCGTAGCATTTCTGGTATTGTAAACACTTTTCCATCACTTGTGACTATTTTTGTAATGCTAATAATATTTGATCTGCCATCGCATCCAGGTAATAGCGTAAATTCGAATTGAATTTTCTCCATTTTTGGTTTAAAACGAAATGTCGTTTTATAATATGTTGATAGGTTTAATTCCTTTTTATTAATTTCTAAATAAAACACTTGTGTTGCAAAGTTTTTTTTAACTAAGAAACGACATTTATGTTTATTAATATCACTTTGAATGGTTTTTTCTAACAATCAAATAATAGAATAACAAAACAAATGACAATCGATGATTGCATTCTAATTGACATTATAGGATTCAAATTTAAAGGGAATATATTTCCTTTACATATATATATATATATATATATTTACAATAGGTACCTACCTAAATATTATATTATTTATTAGGTTTGATAAAATAGTGTTTGGCACCTAATGACAATTTTGTTTTATATTCCAAAATAGAACTCATTTTATTGTTTTTCTTGAAACATCAAACACTGACAAATTTTGATGTCAAGTTGTCAAAAAAGTAAATATAAAGCATAACATGAATAAATATAAAGTGAAGCCCGTACAGACTGTTGCGGATAGTCAGAAATACTTGCGAAAGCACCGAATCAAGGAACTGCTGAACTTCCTGATGGCGCATGTCATCATCCACCAGCCCGAGGATCCGGTGCTGTACCTGGCGGACCTGTTGGATGAATGCATGATGGGAAGATTACTAATCAAAGATCCACCCACTTTATTTGACACTGAGTGAGTACCGAGTTGAACTTGTTATTTAATAAAAAAAATAACAGAAATAAAAATATGTAAAAGGTTTAGTTTTTCCTGTGGGGAAAATTAAACCCGGAGATTTAAATCTGGTGCGTAAAAGAACCCGTTGATAATCTGATATCAATCAGTTTAACTTTACCCATCAGTTTAATGGGACTTAATTTAAAAAATAATAAAGGAATTTATTAATAAAAATAAAGTAAGTAAAGAATATAGCTGAGAGGACAGGATGATAATCAATTTTCAAACATAATGAACGTACAGGACAACTAGAAATTAAATATGAAAACGAGGCGACCTCAGAAAAGGAAACCCTATGCTAGTGAGAAGGACTGAAAACGGTGGTATTATTCTTGTATTAACTTAACATAGTCTTTATTTGTGTATCATATAAGCGCAGTAACAACCCCGCCAGTTTAATACCTATTACTCGACAAGCTGCTTGCTTTCACGTCTGAGATACAACTGTACTCTTCAAGAGTGTTGTGACTGAAGCAGACTTTCGCCTTCAGTCCAAAGGGATTTCCTGGAAGTAAGGTGATTCACTGGGATGTGTGCAAGGACTTCTTGAAATGAATGTTACTTGTTCACAGACTTTTCTTATTCCCTGAGGGTGTTGTAAATTACAGAGGTTAAGGAGCCATTTTATGTTCCACTCACCGTATGCATGGCAGCTTTTAGATGCAGATCGATGTTTTGTGGTTTTCATGAATTATTTAACATTTCAGGCATATTCAACAGATATTTAAGAGTTTCGACCCGACCAAGAGCGGTACAATTACCAAACAGCAGTTCAAGACGGGCCTGGCCACCATGGGTATAGTGAACCCACACGAGCCATTGCTGAAGGGCGGGAAGGTCACTATGGATGTCTTTGAATTGGAAGCCAAGACGTACTTGAGCAATTATTTCAAAACTTTCATCAATTCTAAATAAATCTATCATTCAGAATGACAATTTTGCCATTTTGGACATTGTAAATTTGTCTTTTTTTTACAATTTTCGACATTGTTAAAAATGTGCACATAGTAAAAATCTTTTGACCCCTATCTCTTTATTTTTCCATACTCACATATGTATGTATACACATCCCACTTAAAATCCCACCGCGGGAGAGCTGCAAAATGTTACACACAACCTTGCTTGTTCTTGGATTAACTGATGAAACCACTTTGTGGCTAGGATGAATGATTGCTTTTTTACAAGCAGAGTGCACAGAATACTTCAGAGCCACCACTAGACATTTTTACAAGCAGAGTGCACAGAATACTTCAGAGCCACCACTAGACATTTTTACAAGCAGAGTGCACAGAATACTTCAGAGCCACCACTAGACATTTTTACAAGCAGAGTGCACAGAATACTTCAGAGCCACCACTAGAGACATTTTTACAAGCAGAGTGCACAGAATACTTCAGAGCCACCACTAGACATTTTTACAAGCAGAGTGCACAGAATACTTCAGAGCCACCACTAGACATTTTTACAAGCAGAGTGCACAGAATACTTCAGAGCCACCACTAGACATTTTTACAAGCAGAGTGCACAGAATACTTCAGAGCCACCACTAGAGACATTTTTACAAGCAGAGTGCACAGAATACTTCAGAGCCACCACTAGACATTTTTACAAGCAGAGTGCACAGAATACTTCAGAGCCACCACTAGACATTTTTACAAGCAGAGTGCACAGAATACTTCAGAGCCACCACTAGACATTTTTACAAGCAGAGTGCACAGAATACTTCAGAGCCACCACTAGAGACATTTTTACAAGCAGAGTGCACAGAATACTTCAGAGCCACCACTAGACATTTTTACAAGCAGAGTGCACAGAATACTTCAGAGCCACCACTAGACATTTTTACAAGCAGAGTGCACAGAATACTACAGAGCCACCACTAGACATTTTTACAAGCAGAGTGCACAGAATACTTCAGAGCCACCACTAGACATTTTTACAAGCAGAGTGCACAGAATACTTCAGAGCCACCACTAGAGACATTTTTACAAGCAGAGTGCACAGAATACTCCAGAGCCACCGCTAGAGACGTTTTTGAGAGTTTCGTCGAAATTGAAGCTGTTTCTGCAGCATACCTCTGTAATACCAGTGCTACTTGCAGGTATTCTGTCAGACTGACTATCCTCATTAACTTCTAGCCCTCTTAAAGATGTGAAATACTTTAAAATGAAATGACTTTGGCAATTTTCAAATAAATAATTTTTTTGTCAAATTTCGTGTCAGGTATAGTTTTACCCCTCTAGCTAATTCATTAGCTTTTGGCAACAGCTCATATGGGGGCATACATTAATTATGTGAGCAGTTTTTCTTCCAATCTAGACCCCCCCTCCCCCCTTAGTGAGATAAATTTGGGCCACTTTGTATATTCTTTTCAAATAACGTGAGATTTTGCTGGAATCTTCCCCCCCCCCCCCTTTTGAGCTCACGTAATTAATGTATGCCCCCTATAGGTCTCGTAGAAATTGATGTGTCTCCCTTACTATCATGGTGAGAAATATGAACTGAACGGTGTTAGAAAGAGAAAGACACCACGCTTTGTATTCTTTGTGAATTTTTTATTAATTATTTTTACATGAAACAACAAAAAAGTAAGGTAACAATAGCGTTTTTAATTTGTGTGTGATAAAATGTGTTTTTATTTTTTCATTACCAGGTAATTTTAGTTAGAAAAAACTTTTGGTTAGCTGTTTTTGAAGTAAAACTTCTTTACGCACGCTTGACTTGGGGAGTAAGCTGGTGAATGCGTGACGAGAGCGTTATGTAAAGTGAGATCGGGCGAGGCGAACGGAAGTTGAGAGGGAGATAGATATAAGTTAGTGAAGTTTTACTTCAGTCGTGTGGTCACTCGTTTTTTTTAAATTTTTCTGTTTGCAAAAAAAGTTTGTATTTCAAAGATTATGTGTTTATTTCTAATAATAAAATTTGAAAGCTTATTCCATCACCTTTCAAAAACAATTTTAGTTTTCGGAAGAAATATTCCATTTATTTGGATTTTATTGCAAAGAAATATTCTGATCTTCCGAGAATATGCCCGAGGGCCGAGGCCCGAGGGCCGAGGGCCGAGGGCCGAGGGGTAAATCTATCCAAATATATATTTTTTTAAATGTATATGTTTGGGGATTCAAAAGACAATTAAAACGTGATGATCTAAATCTTTTGGACTTTGATACACCATTTTTTTTTCAAAGAGTTTTAAACTTTCAAAGGTTATTTCAACAATACGCCTTTCCAAAAAAATTGTTGGTTTGTTGAGTGTTCCAGTAGGTAAGGACTGTTTCTTCATTATAATAACTTAATTTAATTTGGGAGGCGTGTATGGGTACCGCCGCCCCGAGAACCATTTATTGGTTAACCAACAACCTCTGCCATAGGTCACCCCGAGTGGTTCCCTACGTTTGGTGACTTAGCTGGGGTGCCCGGGTTTATGGGGTGAGGTTTGTCCGGGTCTTCACGGTGGATGCATTTGCCCACCAGCTGCACGGCAGGCCGGATCGGGAGAAAATGATTGAGGGAATCCCTATGACCTCTCCAGCCAGACTCCCTCGACCCCATCGCCTTGCATCACAGTGGGAGGGATGGTTTCAAACGTTTGTCATTCCTGAACACATTGACTCTCATATTCCTACCCATCACTCATACCTTTTTCCTTCCCAGAACTTTATTTCCCTGAAAAGACCCTCCACACCAGAAACCCCAAAGATGAAATTGTTTTCCTCAAGACCTCCTACGTGGAGATAATGTCAAAATAAAAATAAATTACATTATTGAACCAATGAGCCGCTTGCATGTATGTTTTATTGTCTTAAAAAATTTGTAAGAAAGATTTTTTACTAGGTTAGGTGAATTAGTGTTACAATTAGCAGGTGAAGCATGATGAGATGATGGAGTTGGTATGTTGGTATGGAGCAATGGGTACTCGGTACCATTCCCTGCGAATGCAAATGTTAATGAAAGTCAGCTATTTATCAAATGTAAATGTTTTATTCACAATATCTATAGTTTGAATACAAGTAAATATATACAACATTAAATAAGTATTATTTCTAAGGAAATATACATTACGAAGGGAAATTTACACATAAAACTACACCTGGAAAATAAGCGCATACAAAATGAAAGTAATATTCGTAGAAAAGACTGGGATCCTAGAGATCTGTTGTTGTCTCTCTCACTCCAAGGCAGATCAAATAAGGATATGAGTTAGAACATTATTTTACAGTCTTCAGTAAAGTTAAGCACCAAATGTATTCATAAATTATGTCCAATCACTTTCACTTTGCCTTTTATTAAAGTTACACCAAAGTTTAATGTCAAATAACCGCAAAGAACTTTACAACATTACAACATTGAGAGATGAGAATCAAGTTATGAATGGATGTAGATAATTATGGTAGTAATTATTTACTAATAGAATACACACACACAAAGGATGTGTTCTCTCCACAGATTGATAGAAAGCACAGGGGCATGTTAATTCCAATGGTAATATCTAAAAAGTTAGTATGAACCGATTTGATGAATTTAAAATCTGCCAAAAACATGAGTTTCTTTTATTATTACAGTGAAACCCTATTAAGAAGTTTTCCAAAGGACCGGAAAAAACAATCTTCAAGCAGAAAAACCTTACATGTGGGAAAAATTGGGCCAATTTTGGGACGAGGGACCGAAAAAACTAAACTTAACCGGTTGTTTGCCGTTTGTCACCCGGTGGCCGCGGCACTTTGAAATGCAATTTTGACCCTTATGTATAAAGAAAGTGTATGAAGAACAAAGTCAGAAACGCTTGCTCTATTATCGTCCTTTACCATAGCGAAACCCGCAATGCGTCTAGTCACTTGGAATAATTTATATTTAATTTGCCGTAGTGCGGGATGTGAACAGTTTCTGCGCATGCGTGGGAAAAAAATACGTTTTTTCTACTATTTTGACCCTTCTATGTACAAAATTTGTAAAGGAAGTGTCAGAATCGCTTGCGCCAACATTCCCTATGGGTAAAGATTTCATAACCAGATTATTTTAAAATAATTTTTATCTGTGGGCATCTCGAAATGTCATTTTGGCTGCGTCACATTTACGAGTTCCTAGACTAAAACATCGCAAAACCTATCAATTTACGTAATTAACACAAGTAATGTTATTTTGGTAGATATTTTATTGTTCTAGGAATGTGTTTCGGTCAATAAAATATACGATAGGTAAAAATTAATCCACAAAACATTCGATTCAAATTGAAGGTCGTGAAATTTCCGTGTTGTTCCTCCGCGCTCCAAGAGGTTAAGCCACAAAACTTCTTAAGAGGGTTTCACTGTATGTAATTTAGGTCAAAAGATAAAAAAACCACAATACGACCTCTGAAATTATTATCTAATCCAAAACACAATGCACATTTTAAATGAAAAAGTTTTAATTGTGTTTTACATCGTAATGTGTCATGGAACATTTTACATTTGCGAAAGATTTTTTAGGATGAATTTGGAATAACAAATAATATTTAGAACCGAAGGATTAATTTATTAAAAATGGTGCCACAAAGTACTTTTACAATTATTGAAGAAATAAATTACGTGTCACTAAAGAAAACACGTTTAATCAATTGCAAATTTTGAAGGATTTATAGTGTGTAATTGAGACCAAAAGGATGAAAAAAATCCATACAAAGAATACATATTATGTACTTGTAATAAAAAAAACCTAAAATTAAAAACTAAATAAAAAATACTGTTGTTTATTAAAACTAAGATTTTTCAATATACTATTTTTTTAAGTATAAAAAAAAGTTTTAAACCATAGCCCTTCAAACCCTGACAATTGACTTATTTATTTATGTACATACTATTAAAATTTCTACAGAAGTAATGCTAGTTAACTTAATTTAAGAAAATAATGGAATAATTATACATGGGGGGAAAATAAAAAGAAAAGCAGGCACCTAATAAAGGATAATTTGAGTGATTTGAGATGTTGTGAGGGAGAAGGCAAATGTCACAATGTAAATCCTAGTGTTACTAATTGAATATGTATGGCCTTTTGGAGCATTTTGGTAATGAAAATAAAACATTTAGAGAGCAATAATAACTGTAAAAAGAATTTGATACAAATCTTTAGACCTTTGGAATGTGTCGCCTACTCCGGAGGCATAAACAAACATCTACAGGATTATTATAAAACATTGCGTATATTCAAAGACAATATTTCACTCAAACTTAAAAATAATACAAACAATACAACTATTTACAATTTTTTAAATAAAAGGGGATAAACTTTACCAGTTACAAATATTTATTTATTTTTAATGCAAAGGGTCAGACTAATTTATCTTCCGGAAATAATTAAATATTAGAATTATGAACCCAACGCAAATTTGTTTTTAAGTTGTCAATCTGCAGTAAATTTTATTTTATTTTGTCAGTAGTAATAAATTACTAACCTGATATTTGATTACTTGAAATTAGCATAAAAAAACACACACAGATCGAATATGACGTGAATAAATAATAATGAAAATTTTACTTGGAAAGGCATCAATAAATTTGAATATACGGCTTCACTCTAGATGCGACATCAAGAAATAATGATACAATAAAAACAAATGTTTTGAGCAAGAAGATCGGAGTTCACTTTTTCAGTATTTGGTCGGGAAGGATGCTACTTCAGTACATTCATTTACTTCGCCTCAAACCAGGAACAAACCTGGCAGCAATCAACCAATCAAATGCTTATTAAATGCGCAGAATAAAAGTAAACAGGTTCCGAGGCCTTTCAACTGGTAACTTCGCTCAGGATTATTGTTGTTTAGGCTGAAACAAAATACAAAAACAAACAATTAGATACATATTGTGCAGTGAAGACAATGCATTCTGGCACTCACACATTAGTGAGGCAGTCAATGATGATGGTTAATGAACATTAATTAAACATATTCAGCCTTACTAAAAAAAAACCACAGCGCGACCGATTAACTGTGTTATTGTAATAACATAAGTAAAGCTCGTATACACTAAAAGACGTTTTATTACCAATAACGTTTCTTACGTAGTCACGCTGTTAACCGGTCAAAGGCCGTGACATTTAGCGGAAATTCGCGGAACTTCGCAAAAAAACACTAAAAAACCACAACTTTGAATTTTGAATTGAATGTTTTGTTGATAAATTTTGAGCTATTGTATATTTTATTAACTGAAACACGTTCACAACACAATAAGCTATCTACTAAAACCACATTACTTGCATTTATTACGTAAATTAATAGGTTTTATGATCGTTTTATTCGCGATACACCCATTAATTGCGACCGTTAAATTCGCGGCAAATTCTGACAGCCGATTGTCATAGAAGATATCGTTTTAAAAATATTCCAGGGTGACTAGGTGAATGAAACTTGTAGCGTCTCCGAGAGTAATGACAGCGCAAGCGATTCTGACACTGTTCTCCATACAAATTGTGTACATAGAAGGTCCAAAATCGTGGACCAAAAGTTTTTTGTCGGATGGATTATTCAAATATTTGAATTATTTTCTCGCGCATGCGCATATGACGCGCGCGCCGGCGCGTCTCCGGCCTTTGACCGGTTAAAAGGCATTGAAGATGTGACAACGTTGTATATGGTTTTAATTTACTAGGAAACAATGTTGTTTTAATTTTTCTCCGCAAGGGGCATTATTGGCGCGCTTATGCATTAGTTCGTCGGCCCGCAAACAGCCCGTGATGACAAAACAGCTCGGTGTGTGTTTATGGCGGGATATCGAAAATTTTGTGATTTTACTTAATAATTTCTATTGTAGTGACGAATTTACTCTTCTGTTCACATAATTGATATATTTACCATGTTATTTGTGTGGTTTACATCAGTTTAATCAAGTTTTTGTACAAACGCCGTACTTTCAAAGTTGAACTGTCAGAATATTGTTTTTTATAGGTTACTTGAAAGATAAAATTTTCATTTTAAAATCTTTATTTTAAGAGAATTTATTAAAAGTGATAATTTTTTATAATATTAAAATCTAATACATGTGTTCGTAAACGTATCAAAAAAATTAACGAGATGCCAGAAATCTGTTTTAAATTTCGGTATTATTTCCAAGTTATTTTTTTTGCAATAAAAAAAAACTTTGAAATTTTTTATTATTTTTTTATTGTATACACGATGAAAAAGTGAGGTGATAGTTTCCTTTCAAATTTATTACACAAAATGTCTGTGTTTTTTAAATTTTGATTTTATTTAAATTTCTCTACATTTTGGTCAAAAATGTTGTGGGAGGAAATTTTTTTCCATTTTTTTCCGAGTTTGAATCTTAAAATACGGCAGTTTTTGAAAGCTAAAGTGTATTTCAAATACTCAAATCTAAAAGGTAATTTTATCTAGTTTTCATAAATGGTATTTGTTTTTACGACACCTTCAAAAATAAGAAATATATAGAACATTCAAAATACTATGGAAAAATTACAAATATCGTTCGGACATCAATGGTTAAAACAGAGATAAACTACCCCCTCAGGCCGTGGAAACCATGTGTATTTCTTTCAAAGAACAAATTTTTAATTAGTAATGTTTTCACTTCCGCGGCCGTTTGTCAATTGAATAAAATTTTCACTGGGTTTTTTAGTAAGGCTGATTATGTAAAACAGAAAGAAAAAAAACACATCTGATCAAAGATGAATAGTTGCATTAGTAAACAGCAAAAACAAAGAAAACCACCAGCCGTTGGTATAAAATAGAGTTGCCACGAATAGTGATTTTGCCAAATACCAAATACTCGGCTAGGCTCTCTCGGCCGAAGCGACGAATATTCGGTGACATTTAGTACATTTCGCAGGTGACAGGTTCCGACCTGCATCATTGAAATGCGTGCAGTAGAAATGCCGTGGGCTTATATGCTTCATTTGCGAGTAGGTTGTGCCACTCGTGCCACAACACGCATTATTTGTTGCTTGTTACATCGAATTGTGCTACTTATATTGCATATATCTTAAAAATACAACTTTTAGTGTGTATCTCTTAAAAAATACATGAAAACTGTTCGCCTAGATCGGATAGCAGACCCTTACAAGTGGTGGTCAGCAAACGCAAAACAGTATACAAACCTAGCAGAATTTGCTAAGATTTATTTATCATCTCCCGGGAGCAGTGTAGTGAGCGGCTTTTTTTGGAAGCAGGTACAATTTATGATGAAAAGCGCAATCTTTTGCTATCAACAAATGCTAAAAAAACTCTTCATCATAACTGACAGACTTTAAGTATTAAATATGCTGATTTTCTGTTAAAATAAAAAAAAATTGTGAGTAATATTGGGCTTTTTTTTTTTCATGATTTGGTATTCGGCCGAATAGTTCGCAGTATTCGGCCGAATACTGAATACTAGAAAAAGTAGCCGAATAGGCCGAATACCGAATAGCAGCCGAATATTCGTGGCATCTCTAGTATAAATATCAGAATTGGTGTGTCATGATTTATCCAATCGCAGTGGTAACTGATAATCAGAAGTATAGTATATTATATACCAGTCTTTTAGACCGGCCTGAACATGGTACGAGCATTACGTTCATTCTCATGCAGGTACTGACTTTGGCGAAAGAGAAAGATGTGTAAAAAAAAAAGTGCAATAGAGAAAGGCGTGGGCAGAGGGGCACACCACTTTTTTATCCTGAAACTCATTTACTTCAATGATTTTTGACCAACGTCAGGCCGGTCTTAATTTTTGGCATGTGCTATGCATCTTCTCTAAACAGTATTTGAAGTTATAGTGAATAAGGTGTACCTGGTCAGGCTGCGAGGGTGGGTGCGTGGGGTGTGGGGGACGTGGGAGCTGGATCTGCGGGGGCTGCCGCTGCAGGGCCGACACCTGCGACAGGATGACCTGTGTATGCCCGCCCTGCGTCGCACTGCCCGCCGCTCGCATTTGCCCCATTTGACCCATGCCTCCCACAACCTGCAACACACACACATCATTACATAAAGCGGCAACAAACTGTATTATAAATCTGAAAACCCGGGTCCCATCCAAGCGTCGTGTGTTCAATTCCTCGGCTTGCTAAGTCCTCCATCACAACACAAGCAACATTTTCCGTTTACTATGGTGGTGGTGGTAGTAGGAGATTTTCAAATATTGTCAGGTTATTCGTAACCCGGGAATGTTTGTCTTTCTTTTTAAAGTAATTATTAGAGATGAAACGGATAGTTGTTTGGCCGGATACCGGATATCCGGCGAGCTGCGAGGCCGGATATCTGGCCGCCGGATATCCAGCCCATTGTCTCGTTGCATGTCGACATTGCACGTTGCATATTTGAAGACAGTTCGAAATGACTGCAGCCGCGATCCTTATACTTGGTGGTCGATTAACTCCAAACAATATCCACATTTGACAAAGTTTGCCAAAGTGTACCTTTCAGCTCCTTGCAGCAGTGTTTATAATGAGAGGCTGTTTTCCGAAGCTGGCCTGGTTTACGAAAACAAGCGAAATCGCTTGTTGCCTGCGAACGCTGAAAATGTAGTCTTTATTCACCAAATTTACCACTTGTTAATTTTGAGTGTTAATTCAAAATATTCTCTTTGATAAGAGGAAGAACAAGATGCATATTCTGGTGCTTCAGTGTCAGTATTTAATCATTTCATTAATCTCTGTATTTTGTACGATGTTTTAGTTCACGTATAAAGGTGATTGTGATTAGTTAATCATGTTAATTTAAGTTTTCGCTACTCTGCGAGGTTTTTGTAAGTTTTTACTAAAAAAATTTAGTTTAAATATTTACTATTTATGTATTTATCATTAGAGCGAATATATCAGAAGAAAATTTTAGTTTTTTGGAAGGCCTTATGGCTTTTTTGTAACTTTTTCGACTTTAAATAAAAGCTGCCATAATTATAAGCCATTTTATTGATATTTACCTCACAAAGATTAATGTATTGCATTTTATTATAGGAAATTGTTGTAGTTTTTGAATATCCGGTATCCGGCCGGATAGTAAATTTAGGCCGGATACCGGATAGTTACCGGATATCCGTTTCATCTCTAGTAATTATATTCTTACAAACTGTTCATCAAAATTCTCATCCATCAATACAGGTCACGAGCAGTGGCAGTTTTGTCTAAAGAGCGTTAGGGCAGTATTGTGTATAGATTCTTCTTTTAGTTTCAGCTTCCTTCAATAGATGTCGATAGCATAGTTAACAATACAAAGTTTTGCTATATCCCAACAGATGGCTGTTGATATTAGAAGAGCATCATAACGTGTCTTAGGTACAAACGGTTAAGATAATGTTTATTTATGATGTAATATTTATGATAACTCAATAAATCAACAAGTAATCACACGAACTTCAAACTTATTTGGAAGATAGCCAAAGAGACATAACATGCAGTGAACTCAATGACGTTATATAAATAGACTCGCCGTAGTCTCACATACTTGCTAAATAATGTGGCAAGTAAGCAACACTCTTTTGTTTTCAGCGGTTTTCAGAGTAATTTCTTAATTCAAAAGTTATTTATGTATTAAAAAGATATGCTACTTCCACACCAAAGTCAAACTTCCAACGCACGAACTACCCTTCTACACAATCGTCCAAAAGTTTGAAGTTGGCCTCAGTGTGGCCTTGCCATAAGACAATCAAAGAATGTGTGTTTTTTCTGTAATGACGCATAAAATTGTCAGACGGAAACATGAAAATTAATTGTATTGCTTATAATAATCGATAAAGTAATTTGTATGTACATATAAATGAAATGTTATTTCTTCACTTTTACTAGTGTTTGCTGTGTAATGGAAACATTTTCTCATCACGCAGGAGGGCATTTTGGCACTTTTTAAATGCAATTTACCTACTGGTAAGACACAACCTTACTCGACGAGTGACAGTTTAGTACTAAAGTACTAGAAATCGAGACTAGTGCAATTGCCTTACTTTTGGCTTCCCACTTTCGAGATTTCTACCCCGCCTCTATAGTATAGCGCCAACAGTTGAAATATAATACCTACATGCGAATATTATTCAACGCAGTCAACGATTCAACTGCCTAATAAATAAAAAGGGTTAAGAGTTTGTACTTCGTGAACAACATTACTCGATATTTTAAATGGTCTTTTGGTTATGTACGTACCTACTGCAGGTTTTTTTTTTATTTTCCCATCCAATACGGCCGATACGCAGCGCCATGGAACAATCAAATTTACGACAAGCAAAAAAATAACCTATTGATAATTGTCAATGTCGGTCGCCTAACAGCTATGTTTTGTACCAATTGTTTTCAACGGTGTTGGAATGATAAGTCAAAAGGGTCAAGAGATCACACTTCGTGAACGATATTATACCCAATTAGACATGGTCTTTTGGTAATGTACGTACCTACTGCACGTTTTTTTTTATTTTCCCGTCCAATACGGCCGATACGTAGCGCCAAGCAACAAGCGAATTTATCAGTGACAAGCAAAATATATCTTCAACGTCTTTTAACATTTCAACAGGGTAATATTTTCAATACCGAAACCAACGTCTTCCAACAGTTTCAACTTTCAACGTTATTATAGGATTATTATTACGTGTGTGGGGCGTGGGGCATAGAGATAATAATACATCAATGATTCGGGGAACCACCCGTAATGGGCATATTAGACGTTTCAATTCTGCCTCGCAATTAGGTTGTAGATACCAAATTGCACCGTGTAAACAAGTCATTGAATGTTTCCATGTCATTGCGCGTCATCTTTCCACCGCATTGAAAATATTCAACTTGTTTAATATTTTCAATGTGATTGGTTCTGTTGTCCTTCGTGCGCATGCGCGAATGCGGCGTTGCATGCGCGCACAGCACTGTGCGCGCGTATTGAATTGTCAAACTGTGACTGTTTATTTTGTAGTGAGTTGTCAACATAGAAAATGGTTTTTAAATGGAGGGAAGAGCATACGCCTCTGTTCTTAGAGCACTTTCAGAACTATCCAAGCCTGTGGAACATTAAATCAGAGGGATATAATTCCCGCGCGCACGACCTGTTTCGAAGACATTCTAAACTCTATGACAGCAATGTGATTGTATGGTCCACTTCTGTCAAGTACGTCTAAACAGCACACCCTTTCAATTATACGCCGTTCAACCAAATCGCATCAATGTGGTTGACGTGTGTAATATCGCCATTAAAAGGGATTCCTTAATACGATTTTGATATATTTTTTGTTTGTTTTTTGTTAGTATCGTGTCGATCTCCTATTATAGTTGCGTCAACGTCGACGTTATTTTCAACAGTTGAAAATTGCCAATGATAACGACGTTGGCGTTGGATAGAATTATCGTCAACGCCCAGTACTAAAGGAAATAAGACAAAGTTGTACATACATATTACAATTTTATCAACTGTTAAGGGTGGGCCATTCAAATTCCAGATGAAAAAAATCCACTAGTTATGATACTCATACTGCCCAAGAGCGAGTTCAAGATGAATCTCAAATCCATAGGTGCTTTAAGAATATTAGCCCATATGAGACGAAAGACAAGCCACCGACTGGTCTTCTTGATTCATGAATAAATCATATGAACAGGAAACACAGTAAGCATGATCGTAAATGATATTTGAAAAGTGATAAAGATTCTGTTACCTGAATGGTAGACCTCGGGAGCACCCTGGCACCCGTTTGAGGGATCTGCCTCATGAACTGCTGCATCACGGCCACGGAGGGCAGCGGCTTGTGGGCCCCTGCTGCCGCGCCAACCGCCCCCGCCTGCACTATCACCTGAGTGCCGCCAACCTGGAATAATGTTCACTTTTATTGTATTGTGAGACAAATCACATATTATCTTTATGTCTCTACCTACATTTGCCCAGCCACAACCTTACCCAACAAACAACACAATGACACTCACCTGAGCAAGCTGGGTGACCTTGGGCCCCTTGCGAGGGTTGAGGGCGAGCTGCTGCTGGATCTGCATCTGCCGGACGTGCGGAGTCACCGGCACCTTCAGGGGAGCACCGCCCACCACGCCCGCCTTCACGCCTTGAACCACACCGCTGCCCCCTGCCACACCCTTATCGAGAGACAACACAGAATTACTATTTATTACATTGTGTGGATTTTTAATTTTACACTGCTTTCATTAAGTAAGTTATTTGACTCCAATTTTCAAAAAGGGCGATAAAAGTGATATTTCTAATTACAGACCAATATGCATTCAATCCACCATACCGAAACTCTTTGAAAGCCTAATACTTGACAAACTTTTTACACAAATAAAACCTGTGATATCACCCAACCAGTTTGGATTTATGCCAGGTAGAAGTACTCTTTCCAATTTAATTATTTATGAAAATTTTATAACCAATGTTTTTAAAGAAAAAAAAACAAGTACAGCATTACTAAAAAAAAACCACAGCGCGACCGATTAACTGTGTTATTGCAATAACATAAATAGAGCTCGTATACACTAAAAGACGTTTTATTACCAATAACGTTTCTTTCGTGGTCACGCTGTTAAAACGCATTGAAGATGTGACAACGTTGTATATTTATTTATTTATTGCTTCTTCACAATTTATGTACATATATTTTTAGCATGTAATTATTAACCCCACTAGGGTTCGCCTTTATCGGGGTTAAAAATTTCACAATTTAATAAAAATAACACACGCAAATATCGGTCATGCAAAACAGTTAAGTAAAAGCAAAATAATAAAATTTAAAAATAAAATGATAAACAGAGAAAATAATAAGTGATAAAAATATATGAATTAATAACAAAGTGTTAAGAGATCAGACAAAATGTTCTCATTCATTAGTTCATACCATTTTCAACAATAGATAAAATTTAAAAAATATATGTCCTTAGGTTTTTTTTTTTAAATATGTGTAAAAAATTAAAAATAAAAAATGAAACAAAACAATGATTTATAAGCGATTACATTAGAGCGAATCTTTCTTATGCAATATTAAAGTGACTATCAAATAATTATGAAATAAATATGAAAGAAACCGTTTTCACATTTAAGTGACCGTTTTCATTAAAATATGATTGTATTTTATAGTGTAAGTGACACCTTAGAAATGCCATCCGTGTGATCTTTTAGTTTTGACAAAGTTATGGGATACGATAACCCATATATATTTATTTATTTGTTGTTTGTTTACCTTTTTAATTTAGGTGTTATTGTTTAAATTGAAATTTTGAACTTCATTTTGACTTGAGATTAACAATTTTATAGAGTACACAAAATAATGTGTTGAAAGACAATATTGTTACAATAATATTTCTCACAGAATGGGCCTCTACTGCACTATAGGAACAAATACATTATAACGTAAAACATGTATATGGTTTTAATTTACTAGGAAACAATGTTGTTTTAATTTTTCTCCGCAAGGGGCATTATTGGCGCGCCTATGCATTAGTTCGTCGGCCCGTGACAGCCCGCGATGGTTTATTTATGGCCCGCGATGTCAAAACAGCTCGGTGTGTTTTATGGCGGGATATCGAAAAATTTGTGATTTTACTTAATAATTTCTATTGTAGTGACGAATTTACTCTTCTGTTCACATAATTGATATATTTACCATGTTATTTGTATGATTTACATCAGTTTAATCAAGTTATTGTACAAACGCCGTACTTTCAAAGTTGAACTGTCAGAATATTGTTTTTTATAGGTTACAAAAGATAAAATTTTCATTTAAGATCTTTATTTTAAGAGAATTTCTTAAAAGTGATAATTTTTTATAATATTAAAACCTAATACATGTGTTCGTAAACGTATCAAAAAAATTAACGTCTTTAGAGATGCAAGAAATCTGTTTTAAATTTCGGTATTATTTCTAAGTTTTTTTTTTGGCAATAAAAAAAACTTTGAAATTTTTTATTATTTTTTTATTGTATACACGATGAAAAAGTGAGGTGATAGTTTCCTTCCTAATTTATTACACAAAAGGACTGTGTTTTTTAAATTTTGATTTTATTTAAATTTCTCTACATTTTGGTCAAAAATGTTGTGGGAGGAAATTTTTTTCCATTTATTTCCGAGTTTGAATCTTAAAATACGGCAGTTTTTGAAAGCTAAAGTGTATTTCAAATACTCAAATCTAAAAGGTAATTTTATCTAGTTTTCATAAATAGTATTTGTTTTTACGACACCTTCAAAAATAAGAAATATATTGAACATTCAAAATACTATGGGAAAATTACAAATATCGTTCGGACATCAATGGTTAAAACAGAGATAAACTACCCTCTCAGGCCGTGGAAACCATGTGTATTTCTTTCAAAGAACAAATTTTTAATTAGTAATGTTTTCACATCCGCGGCCGTTTGTCAATTGAATAAAATTTTCACTGGGTTTTTTAGTAAGGCTGGTAGACTCTGTCTATACTGATTTTAGTAAAGCTTTTAATTCAGTTTCCCATAAAATTCTCATTTTGAAATTAGAAAAACTTGGTATACGTGGTAATATATTTAAACTGGTTTGAAAGCTATCTTACTGGAAGACAACAAATTGTTAGAATAAAATCGTCCCTATCGGAAAAAATTTATGCAACAAGTGGAGTTCCACAGGGTTCACACCTTGGCCCATTCTTATTTATCTTGTTTATAAATGATCTAACAAAAATATTTCATGATGTATTTTTCTTACTTTTTGCTGATGACCTCAAAATGTTTAGAATTATTCAAAATATTTACGATTGCAACGTTCTTCAAGATAATATCAACAAATTGTTATTTTTAAACACATAACAGAAATCTCTAACAAGGGCTTAAAAATGTTGGGATCTATAACTATGCTAACTAGAAATTTTAACAATATAAAATGTATTAAACTGTTATATTTTGCATATGTTAGAAGTCAACTTGAGTACAATTCTCCCGTTTGGAACCCATATTATAATATACATGTACAAGCTGTTGAAAGAATACAAAACAAATTATTACGTTTTCTAAATTTTAAAATGGGTATTCCAGCAATTATGTTAAACTAGGACACTATTTTAAATGATATGAATATGCTCAAATTGTCCGACAGAAGAATTTTAAATTCTAAATAACTTAGTTGATAGTCCGGTATTGCTTGAATTGATAAGCTTCTGTATTCCACTACGTAATACCAGAAGTCAGGATTTATTTCAGTGCAGAAATTCTGGAACTAACTACCATTTGTATTCCTCTTTGCCCAGAATACTAATGGAGAGAAATAATTATACCAAGTCAGTGGACATCTTCAATTTATCTTTAATCAAATACAAAATACTGTGGCTGAGGCAGTTCAGTTATGTACAATAAATACTATACCTATATTTCGTTGCAAAATACTTTTGTTAATTTTAATATTTCTTTGTTAAAGAAATATATAGTATTTATATATTAATCATAGTGTAATTTGTAAATTTCTTACTTATGTAAAAGCCCCGTAAAAGGGCGTAAATAAATAAATTATCATTACCATTTTTGAAGTGAAAACTTCTTTAGCAGCGTTGTGATTTGAAACTCGATGAAATGAAAAAGCGACACTAAAATAAGGCAAACACATACAACTATAGGATTTAGCCTACGAGAAAATGAGATAGAATAATCGGCTTCCTCTTCGTAGGGTGTTTCGTAGCCTCCCCACTCTTGTCTACTTTACTTTTCAGAAGGTTTTACTTCTAAGGCATGTGAACTGCACACTTACAGTACAGATTACATATATCAATAACACCGTGGTGAAAACCCACCATTCAGATTTGGAATGTGTAAAACAACTCCATCTGAATAGCCAGATGTTTCCCTTTCTCCAATTCTCCGCATTTCCCAATTGAGGATCTACTATGAATTTGTTCATAAAATATTACAGGAGAGAATTTTATGTAAATTACAATCAGGCATGTGGACCATTATTATTTTACAAAATCTAATATTGTAACTATATTTGTACGGTTAACTATTGTACTTTATTAAGATTGACCAATAAATATTTAACAGTGAAAGTGATCAGGTTGTTGTGTTTGTTACCTGCAGTTGTTGGTTAGTGAATATCTGCATGGGTTGGATGGCGGTGGCAGATGCCGCCTTCTGCTGTGCGATGGCGTTCTGTCTCTTGATCAGTGCACTGATGTCTGCGTCCGTCACGGTGCGCGCGTTGCTCTGCTTCCCCACGGTCTGATACAATTATATTTCAACCATGTTACTAATAAAAGGATTTTATTTATTCAAAGGGTCTTCATGCTCGATTTCGACATTTTAAATTTACCATTATGTTTTTTTCATATATCTGGAAGAAGATTATTTCTTCTGAATATTTGGTAATAGAATAAATCACATTAAGTCCACCACTGCCACATGCGGCACACGGGTTGTACATCACTGGTTTAAGGGGAACTCACATTATAATATTCATTTAACACTTTTTTCTTTTTAAAATGGAGATTCCAGCAAATTCGTTGAAATATAACACTCACAAGACATACAGACAAACAAGGATATACGGTAAAACCCTCTTAAGAAGTTTCGTGGCTTAAGAAATTTGGTTTTTTCGATCCCACGTTTAAGGTTTTTCTGCTTAAGAAGTTTGTTTTTTACGGTCCCTTGGAAAACTTCTTAACCCGGCGTCGATGACGCTGGGTCATAATGACCCGAGGCAATTTAAAACGGCCATATTATTTTTTCCTGTCAACCATTCTACTCGAGCGCTTCAGTAGCTGGAGATACAACTCCCTTCTACCCGCACCGCCGGCGTGCTCAGAGCGACGCCGCTTGCGGAAGGAGATACACGTGCGTCAAGTTAAAACGGGTACATATTTCCTATAGTTGAAATGAAATTCTATAGCTATTTTTTCATAGTTGTATTTGCATGTGTTTCTTACTAAGGTAATAAAAAGTTGATTTATAAAATGTAATGGTATTATTTATATTTTTTTTATGAGCAAAGAACCCATAAAAAAAAAATAATTTTCAAAATCAAGATAACCCTTTCAGTTTTGGTACAACCCATCGATAAAATTCGGGTCACGGTTACCCGGCGTCATTGGCCGCGTAATTATTTTCACGTCATTGACGCCGGGTTAAGAGGGTTTCACATTCACTGACTTGGTATTTCTGTATAAATTTTTAAATGATGCATTTATGATAGTTCAGAATTGCTCACTTAATGAGTTTAAAAAAAATTCCATTGTGTAATTATATTACTAGAAGTTGGGTTATATTTCAGTGCAGCATTTCTTCCGAAAATAATGAAATTAGCGCCATCCATGAGAAAGCAGATTATAAAATAAACAAATGCTTGAATAAAAAAAAGCAACCAAAAACAAACTAACACAACATTTGCAATTATTGTGATGTAAGAAAAAACCAAAAAAATAGCAGTGTGAATGTACAAATTTAAGATTCAGATAAAACAACACAATGAATTATTATGTAAGTACATTGGACTCCCTTTTTACACAGTGGATACGTTCCACACAATAAAGTGTAAAAAAAAAAATAAAAAGAATATTTGTGGATAGGTAAATAAATTCAAGATATCAACAAATAAAATGTTACTGTATCTTGATTTTATTTAAAATGAAACAATTTAAACAAAGATTATTCACTATCAGATAATAGACAAACCCGTTTACAACATCACTTTCATCACTCGAGATATATTTCTTTTCAAATTTTGTGTGAGTTCTTTTGTATGACTTTGTATGACTCTTGGTAACGAGGCATACAAACAGTCAAATCACCTTGAAATTGTAGAGCTCATTCTACATTGTGATCATTTTTTTATAAAATGATTTCCAAGTTCATTAGCCAGTTTCAGGCTGTTATTGGACTACCTTCGCTTCCCGCATAGTACAAACTGAGTAGTAAATACATTCAAGGAACGTCGCATATCTGTTATTTGGAAACTATGTAAAAAAAGAAACCAGTGTAATTAGGAGAGTCAGTAAGAAAGCTTTTATGATTGCGTGTTATGTTATGCTATAGAAGCAAACTGGTTGCGTGGGGATGAACTGATGAGGGTGTATGAGGATGTAAGTACCGTCAAGCGTATGAGCATTCAGAACATGAACAATCGAGTTATGGCTACAAAAAACTGTTTAGTGTTTTCCTATCTTCTTTTACTTGTCTACCCAATCCTCTAAACTCCAACATTGGAAGTAGTTCTTTTTGCATTCTTAGTGATGGTTCAGTGTATAGATTGGATACATTGCTGTAACTACTAGATACGACTCACACATATTTGCAAGATGAAAGCGGCGAGTAACTTCATAAAACAACTCCTTATTGAATTCCGTTACCCCGCTTCGTAAGACTAGTTCTTTTAATGTACTCAAATGTCACCCAACAAAGTTAAGCCAACATCACATGATGTAATTTGATTGTGTTGATGTTTAATAGGATTTTGTTTTAAAGAGTTTTAATTTTCAATGTACATTTGTTACTTTAAATTTTAAATTTTCTGCTACCGGTTTCGACACATCCTTGTCATTAACTAGCAAACTTAAAACAAGTGTCGAAGAGAAAGGCAGGCGTCACAAAAATTGAAGTTGAAATTCAAGAAACCAACTTCAGGTACAACGCTGTTGTTGCACCGTGCACAAAGACATTGTTGAGTGTGAAAACTAACTTGTGACAAAACTAACCGCTTCTGTTTGCTTCAGAGAAAATTTTAACTCTCAATTATTGTTAGTTTTTTGTAAATGTTAGCTCAAAACGATCCGTGGCGAAAATATTTTTTTAAGTATTCAGATAGCTAATTAAATTGTCTAATGAAAAAGTCTATGGTAATACTTGTCCAAAATTTTTCTGACTGCGTAAATTTTGTGATTGAAAAATCTACGTAATCTGTTTCTGGGACTTACTGGTTGTAAGCAAATTTGCAAAGCAAAGGTAATAATTAGTGCAGATGGGTCGACTACGGACTTGCCCGACTAGCTGACTAGACTCAAAGAGCTCAAATGGACAATTCGTCGGCCAACTAATCGGCAATGCCGATCATGCCGGTTAAGTTAAGTTACTTATCGAGGGCAAAAAGTCAAACAATATTATCTACAAAAGAACAACTTTACACTTTACCCTTGTGTTGCCCTAATATAGGAGGTATTTAGTTCAGTAAACTGAATGCTGTTGAAATGAGATCCCTGAGACGTATGTGTGGTAAAACAATGGATGATCGTGTGAGAAATGTGGATATCCGCAAAGAATGTAAGGCTGATGTAAGCATAATGAGTAAGATTAAGAAAGGGACCCTCAGATGGTTTGGGCATGTAGAGCGAATGAACGAAGAAAGTAGTGTAAGAAGAATATACGACGCGAATGTGAATGGTAGAAGAAGTCGGGGACGCCCGAGGAAGACATGGCACGATCAAGTGAATCAGATACTTGAGTCGGGCCATGTCAAAAGTCAGAACAATAGAAGAGAATGTATGAGACGATGTATGAATGTGAGTGAGGCAAAGAGTGTGTGCCAAGACCGAGTTGTTTGGCGGTCCGTCCTCTCTGCCTACCCCTGCGGGGAAACGGCGTGATGTTAGTTAGTTAGTTTTTAGTTCAAAGCTAAAATATTATATTACTTATCCCATTACTAATAAACGCATTTTAAATTTAACACAACTGATACACAACCATTTATGTATGGTAAACGGTTGGTTATCAATTATGTAAAAGTTTATTAGTACAATGATTATAATATAATGTAAAAAAAAAAAAAAAAACTAAATATCTCCTTTATTTTCGAGCAAAATCAATTGAAGAGTGCATCAGCCCTCTGCTGGACAGTGTAGGAAGTTGATACTGGAGCAGTTTCTAGTAGAAATGTCTATCAATCAACTCACGGTACGAGTGAAGTTTGCAATAACCTGTGCAGTGATCTGCGACCTCTGCTGCGGCCCCGTGACCTGGATGGTTGCCACGGAGACGGGCACTTTGGCCACCCCCACCGGAGCGGCCCCCCCGGCCCCCGTCCCCTGCGTGACCGCCTGCTGCTGGAGCTGCGACTGCTGGGGCTGGTGGTGGAACACGTTCATCTTGCGCGCCAGGGTCTGCTGCTGCAGGTACTGGAGTTGCGCCGTGCGCAGAGGCTTGCCACCCGCCGTCACCGTGCCTACAATGTTCAGGGGGTAAACTGTTGAATTACTTTTTAAGTACCCCGTCTAAATAATTTAAAATTTTACACAATTATCTGGAGGAAACACACATCACACACTTTAAATACTCCAGTAGTTCACATCTTCATGTTGAGATGCCTTCATTCACATTTACACATAAAAGTATGTATATTTGCAAATCACGAGTGCTGAGTTGCCACTATAGCCCGCTGGTTTGGAGCAGTCGTCTTATTAGCGGAATGTTCTGGCTTTCGTATCTCTCTTATTCTATTTGTATAATGTGTACATTTGGAGGGATAATTATTACAACTAAATCAGCTTCTTCAAGTTACGTACAAAACCATAACTTTATTTCCTCGTCCATGTATGCCACAAACACATACAGCCTTACTAATAGAAAAAAAACAATTAATGACCATTAAACGGTTTCTGCAACGTTACTAATAACATAAAGACATTTTTATGTTGGCTGCATTGAACTTTGCTAGATTTGCGCAAGCACGGTCGCCATGTTTTTTATTCATTCCCGGCAAAATTTCTTTTGTGACATGTGGTATTTTACATGCAATTCATTTAATATTTTTGAACATGATTTCTGTTGTAATGATCAATTCAATATTATATTAGTATAATTGAACATACATACATAATTACTATCATTTGCCTTATTTTTGCCTGTTTTAGTGCTTTAATAATGCCATGTTGTTAATTAATTTTATTAACCTAAAAAATATAAGTTATTTCCGATTGAATTATTTATTATTTTTGTTAACCTCTTACTTGCCGGAGACGCGAGGATGCGCGCGGTGCGTGCGCATGCGCGCGGAACAAATTTCGAAAAAATATTTTTGAATGCGATTTTGATCCTTCTGTGTACAGAATTTATATGAAGGACAAGGTCAGAATCGCTTGCGCCAACATTGATGATAGCCATAAGTTTCATTCACCTGGCGACACTAGAATATTTTTAAATGATTTATCTGTGGAATCGAAATGTCAAATTTGCCGCGATTCAAACTGTCAAAGTACGATGCGTGATACTTGACAAAAGCATCGTAAAACCTATCAATTTACCAAATGAACGCAAGTAATATTGTTTTGATACATTGTATATATATATTTTGTATAATTGAGATTGTATTTTAACATATTGTTGAAAATGGAAAATGATTTTGTAAATAACAATCCACGTGAGGCATATAAAGGGGTCAATGTATTTAAAAAGGGCTTCAAACCCAACACATCTCTGTGCAGAGGTAGTAATGGAGACATAATAGGAGATAAGGAAAAGATCAAGACTAGGTGGAAAGAATATTTCCAACAGCTCTTAAATCCCAATTACAACCTGACAGTCGAACCAACTCACATTCCGGACGAGCTAAATAGTGATGAAATGACGAGAGCGCCATCAATGGCAGAAATAAGGGCTGCCCTAAAGAAACTGAAAAACAATAAAACTCCGGGAGGAGATAATATCCCTGCAGAGCTCTATAAATATGGAAACGAACAACTGAAGAACCCGCTACACAATCTCATTGTAAAAATATGGACAGTCGAAAGAGTACCAGAAGAATGGCAAATCGGCATAATATGCCCCATACATAAAAAGGGAGACAAATTGAAGCGTGAAAATCACAGAGGAATATCGTTACTTTGTACAGTGTATAAAATTTTCACAACAATTTTGAAAGAAAGATTAGAATATTACTCAGAGAACTTGCTGGGAGGAATATCAGGCGGGTTTCAGGAGAGGGAGATCGACCACTGATTAACTCTTCACTACTCGACAAATCCTGACAAAATGCTGGGAATTCGATATAGACATATATCAACTATTTGTTGACTTCAAACAGGCGTATGACAGTATAGTCAAGCTTGTAAAAGCAACAATGGTCGGCTCACGGTGTCGAGTAAGGATAGGAGGTGAAACAACGGAGGATTTTGACATCTCCCAGGGGCTGAAACAAGGTGGCTTAGCACCCACCCTTTTCAATATTGTACTGGAGCACGTCGTGAGGAAGACAATGATCAGTACCGGCTCAAACATCTGCAACAGAAGCAATCAAATAGTTGGCTACGCAGACGACCTTAACATTGTCGGAAGATCCCTACAGGCTGTAAGAGAAGTGTTTGACCCTTTGGAGACTGCGGCAAGAGAGGTGGGTTTGCAAATCAATGAGAATAAAACTAAAATCATGATGCAAACCAAAACCCCATACCGCAGAATAAAAGATAAAGTGAAATTGAAAGACAATTATAATTTCGAAGTGGTCAAAGAGTTTACCTACCTGGACTCCATCATAACGCAGGACAATAAAGACCCAGTAGAAGTAAGAAAGCGCATTACAGCTGCTAACAACACTTACCTCGCGTTGCTGCCAGTGTTCAAATCCCGAAACGTCCATAGGAAAACCAAAATAACCTTATATAAAACAATTATTAGAACAGTCTTGGCCTATGGATGTGAGGCGGGAACACTGACAGCAAAGTCAGCGGAACAGCTGGACACCTTCGAAAGAAAGGTACTTCGAAGAATCTTAGGAGCGGTGCAAGAGGGAGAGGCATAGAGAATCCGCCACAATAATGAACTCTTTGATATTTACCAAGCTCCGGAATCTCCACCCATTTAAGGCTCCAAAGATTAAGATGGGCCGGACATGTGCACCGAATGCCAAGCACACGAGTACCGAAGAAGGTTCTAACAGGACACCCGGGAGGTAAACGAAAGGCGGGCAGACCTAGACTGAGATGGGAGGATGATGTCAGGAAGGATGCAAGAGGATTACTCCATGTTGCAGATTGGAAGACGACGGCCGAGGACAGAGGGCGTGGAGGCTTATTTTGAAGGAGGCCAAGGCTCGAAATGGGCTGTAGCGCCATTGAAGAAGAAGAATATTGTTTTGATACATAGTTTATTGTTTTAGGAATGTGTTTCGGTAAATAAAATATACGATAGCTCAAAATTAATCCACAAAACATTCAATTCAAAATTCAAAGTGATGCTTTGCATAATTTCCTTGCTTCAGGGCGGCCCGTGACAGGTTAATAAAACTCACATAAAAGTAATGTTATTTAATAAAAATGACTTGTGTGCGTGTAAATAAATTTGAGTTATTAAACGTTATTGTGAAAAAATGAATCTAAAATGTCTGATTTTTCAGGTACTAAAAATGACTTGTGCGCGTGTAAATAAATTTGAGTTATCAAGGTTTAAATTGTGAAAAAATGCATCTTAAATGTCTGACTTTTCCAGGTACGCTCGGGGAATAATTGTTATAATGTTTAATTGCATGAACGTGAAAAAAGTGAAGTGACAGTTTTCTTCCATATTCATAATAAAAGGACTGTTTTTAATTTTGTATTTTTTTTAAATTTCTCTACATTTTGAGTAAAAATGTGTTTTAGGTAAGCTTTTATTATTTTTTTTTCCTTATTTGAAGCTAAAAATATAGCAATTTTTTAATAATAAAGTATATTTAAAATATAAATATCTAAAAGGTAATTTTATCTAGTTTCTATAAAGGTATGTATTTGTTTTTACGACATCTTCAAGAATAAGAAATGTACAATCTATTTAAAATACTAATTATTATTTTTTAATTTATAAACTAACGTTTAGACAAGATTTTTATGCATAGCACAAAGGGTAACAATTATTACAAGCAATAATTGTCAGCCTGAAACACTCATTTACATTGAAAAATCTTCCGAGAAAAGATACTTGCCCCCAACGGGACTTGAACCCGTGTCCTTCCGATTGCCGGTCGAATGCTCTGACCACTGAGCTATGGGGGCTTATCAAATACCCGCCAAATAATTCAATATATACTAGTGTTTCATTCAACAATTACTGCTTGTTATATTTTTTCCACCTGAAAACAACCAACTTTATTTTTGCAAGGAAGACATTGTTAGTGTTAAATCCCTCGCTAGGTGGCGTCGAGACAAATTATGTCTGCATTTATTGGGGAAATACTTAAACTTGTTAAATATTAATTATTATTTTTTAATTTATAAACTAACATTTAGACAAGATTTTTATGCATAGCACAAAGGGTAACAATTATTACAAGCAATAATTGTCAGCCTGAAACACTCATTTACATTGAAAAATCTTCCGAGAAAAGATACTTGCCCCTTGGGTATTTGATAAGCCCCCATAGCTCAGTGGTCAGAGCATTCGACCGGCAATCGGAAGGACACGGGTTCAAGTCCCGTTGGGGGCAAGTATCTTTTCTCGGAAGATTTTTCAATGTAAATGAGTGTTTCAGGCTGACAATTATTGCTTGTAATAATTGTTACCCTTTGTGCTATGCATAAAAATCTTGTCTAAACGTTAGTTTATAAATTAAAAAATAATAATTAATATTTAACAAGTTTAAGTATTTCCCCAATAAATGCAGACATAATTTGTCTCGACGCCACCTAGCGAGGGATTTAACACTAACAATGTCTTCCTTGCAAAAATAAAGTTGGTTGTTTTCAGGTGGAAAAAATATAACAAGCAGTAATTGTTGAATGAAACACTAGTATATATTGAATTATTTGGCGGGTATTTGATAAGCCCCCATAGCTCAGTGGTCAGAGCATTCGACCGGCAATCGGAACGACACGGGTTCAAGTCCCGTTGGGGGCAAGTATCTTTTCTCGGAAGATTTTTCAATGTAAATGAGTGTTTCAGGCTGACAATTATTGCTTGTAATAATTGTTATTTAAAATACATTGGAAAAATTCCAAAATACGTTCAGAAATAATTAATAAAACAAGTATATACAATAGATAAACAACCCCCTTTGGCTGTCAAAAGAATGTATATTTATCGACACATAATCGGCAGAACAGCGTAAATGACATTTTTGTCAAATTACGATTTTTAACGAAAACTGTTCAATGCTGCCTAATACACCTGCCACTTTTTTAGTAGGTATAGTTTTCAGCATAAGCGACTGTGGTCGGTTACGCTGTTTACACTGTCGGTAAAGAATGTTTCAGTTTAGTCGATGGCGTCCATCTCGTGACTGGTGCAGACGTGTCGGCGGCTAGTAGCATCGGAAACTAAACAGAAATTCTTAAGTGTTTTTAACTATTTTTGTATTTGAATCATTATTATTACATAGTATAAAACGAAGTCGCTCAAAATGTAAGTGCGCGTAGATCTTTTAAACTACACAACGGATTTTCATGCGGTTTTCACCAATAGATAGAGTGATTCAAGAGGAAGGTTTGAATGTATAATACATGCTTATTATAGTAGAGAAAAGCCGAGAAATTCTAATATTTAATTCAGGCAGAGGGTAGCTGGCAAGGTGTGAATTTTATAAAGGTCCGGTAATGGCGTTGTGTTTCGTTAGCCACAGCAACATGTGGCCGGGTCTGCTAGTATTAGTATAAAAAGTATTAATGCAAATTATATCATTTTTCCCAACCTGGAGCCAGTGAGACTATGGCATCCCCAATTTTGGTTTGTTTTGAGGCTGAAGGTAGTGGGGAGGGGAAAGGGATGTGGAAAATGTAACTGGCTGTTCAGATCTAGTCACCAAACACTACTAAAGCCATTTCAAGAAATAAGTCTAATTATACACTATACACCAGCGCAAAATTACAAAGTTGGGGAGAAGGTGGGCCTCTGGTTTTGTATTCAGATAAAAAATGTTATATAGCGGTTTTTTGCTAAGCTGACTGCACGTAAAAGTATGTTATCGAACGTTATTATTACCTTAGCGCCTGCGTTTCAGAACCCAGTACGCCACCCATACGCGCCGCGCCACAAATAACATCTGTGTACGTGGAATTTCACACAAAGCTACTGCTATAATTCGGTTTCTAATTCATGAATTCGACCCAAGATGATGCTACTCCGCCAGCAGCTCTTCTTGGGAAGTTTCTTCCCTAGGTATAACTACTACGGATTTATAGAATTTAAGTATCTATCCGGATATGGAGAGATTACATATGGCGTCGTTGCCTCTCACGGTTACTCAGTGACTAGCTGTCACTGGATCACAGTGGATCCGGAGAACTGGCTATTTTTGAAACCAGTTTTTATCGGATTTATAAAATGGTTACCTAAACTCAAACTGGGTGAAGCCGAACGTAGAAGCCGCCCGCAGGGCCTAGCAGCCAAAACCTGCGAAGCGGGTTTTTAACTGCTAGTATTTTGTTATTACCGCACGCTACTTTGGAGAGTCGAAATTATTGTTAGTAAAAATATTATTCCAACGGCTTTTCAATCAAGATGCCTACCGATACAAGTAAATCGACTTTGGTTATCCATATATCCTCTTTGCATACTTACTTGCAAATCATTGTATTTAGTCAACTTTAGGATCAACTGTCATGGAACCATTTTGTTTAGTTATTTGTTTACCTATGATGATTGCGTGATAAATATTTAAAAAATCAAACAGTGTACGCAACATTTCCTAGGGAAAAAAACTGTCAGGGTCATAGGCTAAACAGCATTACCGCCACTATCTCAACAACTGGAGGCATTTAGATATTTGTATAATCAGCTTTATATAGGCAGCAATCAAAGATTAATAGTCCTAATTAACCAAAATCCTTAAATCAATGAAGAAAGTTAATTAGAAAAAAACCTTCTCCTGAACAATTTACTGTTTGGCGCTTACGCTTTCTGCCGATTATGGATCGATATGTATCTTTCCATGAACAATTTTTGGTCATTTTTTAATAAGTACATAATGTTTTAACATCCACGTTAGTTTATAAATTGAATAAAATTTTTACTAAGGTTTTTGAAAAAGCTGATTTCGGAGTTACCTAAGTAATTATACCACAATATAAAAAAAAATAATTAATTAGCTTGCCATTGGTACTGCGGAAATAATTCATAGAATCCCTATGGTTCACCAGAACAATAATTCCAGCATTCTGTTGCAAATTCAACATAATATAATTTATTTTAGTGTAATACATTTTCGCAAAAGGAAACAGCAGATGATATTGATTGGTACCTTTAGGAACGACCGAGGCAACTTGCTGCGGAGCCACAACTATCCTCTGCGTCCTCTGCAAAGGGTCCTGCTGCACGAGGCGGTGGGGGGCCCTGACCACGGGGAGGCCGGGGGGACCGGTGGAGCCCGCTGCGGGTGGGGCCACCTGTGCCTGAGCACCAGTGCTCGAGGGGGTGGGCGGAGGTGAGGGTACAGCACCTGTCCCCTGCAGACGACTCACTGCGACAGGCTGTTCGCTGGGAGTAGCCACCGCCGCTACAACCGGGGCCGCTTTCTGCTTCTCTTTGGCAATCCTTTCCGCTCGCCTCGTGGCTATCTCCATTGGACTGGGAGAAGCGTCGTAATTTACACCGTATTCACTCAGGACCTCCAAGTGTTTAGGATTCTTCATGGTGGGATCGTCGTACCTTCTCTTGGCCACAGTCGCCTTCTTGTTCAAGATAAACTTCATCGAGTCGTACCTGGCTTGAATAGATTGCGTAAAGGACATATTGTTGTCCTGTTGGAAAAGTTGTGAAGTTCGCATCGGCCGGCCACCTTTGGTGACCGTTTTACAGACTCCCTTAGTTTTCTTTTGCTTCTTTTGGTTGGCATCGTACAATCCTTCTTCCCTGGGTAGGATGATGGTTTCGTATCTATTGCGACACTGTCGGGCAGATCTGTAAATTCTGGACGTGTTGTTGACGAGGTCGGAGACGAGATCCCAGTTGGGAATGTGAGCCGGGGAGAGGATTACCAGATTCAAAGGCAGCCCCTGTGACTTGACAGCTTGCAGTAGTGCCATTTCTTCCGTGACCATCCATTCGGGAACACTTTCAGGTTCATTTTGTGGTCGGGGAGTAGGTTTAATTGCGGATACGGGCACCGGAGGTCTGACCATACCTCGGTACTTTTGAAGTTTCAAGTCTCGGCGCATTTTCATCAAGGCGGGTGATGGTCTTTCAAACAATGAGCGCGGAGCGTAGACAGATTCTTCTTTACGGATCTTTAGAGGTCTTCGCCCGTCAGGACTGAGACCCGTGTCCGCTCGGGGTCGTTTGTTTTCCCTCTTGACGAACACAGGTGGGAGTTGTGTCTCAGACATGATATTCCAGTCGTACAAGTATCCCATAGCAACGTCGATGTACACATCGTCTTCCCCTTGGGGAGGTGTTGGTGGACACCACATCTAATAACAAAATAATGCCTGGTTAAAAAAAAATTGTCTCTGTATAAATCAAAATATATTTATTCTTGAATGAAGTTATGCATTAAATTTGTCAGCACATAAAAAATGTAAATGAAATTAAAACTTCCCAGTAAAGTGCCACAGCTTTAGGTTAGGCCTCAACTTCTAGAAAAATGTAAATAAAAATAAAGTTTCATACTAACAGGCATTCGTTCACGGCCATCTTGAGACAGCCAAACCTATAAAAGAAAGAAGTAAAACTTTAGCTTTTCTAATCTTCCAAATTATGAATGTGCAGATTTGTATGTAATGCTATATAATTATGTCAACTTGTGTTTAATTAGTCAACCATCCACCCACAAGTTGGTGTTCAGCTCGGCGGCCTGGCCAGGGTTAGAGCGTGTGATTAGATAGAAATCGTTTCAGAGAAAAACATCTGCTGTCGACGAGTCACAGAAAATGGTGCTTTGCTGCTTAGTGTGGTCTTTCAGGGTTCTTTCCAGGTCTTTCTTGAAATTTTTTGAGAAGAGGATACTTACATTTTGATATGGTCAACTTCTCGCCATTATAAACAGCGTTTGTCACTTCTCACTTTTATTATTCTGCGATGTTCACATGATATGATTTATAGGCATTGCATGCAATATACCTTTTATTATTCTGTGATGTTCACATCTTGTGTATAGTTTTGTAGGCATTACATGTAATATACCTTTTTAGACTTTTACACTATCGTTTCAGTACTACCAGAAAAAAAATACTTAGAAGTTTGATCAGCAGCCCCAAATCACTGTTTATCAAACTTAAGGCAATACATATTACAATGAACATGCATTATTTGGATAAGATAGCAATAATAATTGATAGTTTTCTGGAGGTGCCGATACGATGTATGAAAGTTGATTGATTGGTTGGTTGGTTTGTTTGTTTGTTTGATAGATTGAGGGAAGGGGAAATGGGAGTGATGATCCTTGCTTTGCAGTGCTTGCTTTTATCCCAGACGTTTGGAATGGCATCGCTGTTTTGGTGCAACATGTCTCATTACTAGTACTAGACTGACCGGACTGTACTGACTGAAGAAACTGAATGAAAACATCGCCAGTGCCAAACCAAACATTACGTCAGGCGACCAGTTGGAAATGATAAAACAAGCATACAAGAGCAAGTGTGTCACCAAAACAACAAACGTCAGGAAATAGAAACAACTAGATAGCAAGGAAAGTCACTTTATTTCCACTTTACACTTATTTTGGCATCCACAAATAATAAATTGATAATACGGATGCACACAGGCTCCGGCTTCTCTCTCTCTCCCTCTTCATCTCTCTCTCTACCTGATTCTGACATGGATAAATAAATGCATTTTACTCAACTTACCGACATGTTAATATTCAAACTAATTAAATATCTCATGTGGTACAGTCACAGTACAATAAAACAGTATTTGGATATAAAATGAGATAACTAAAACATATCTCCTTTGATAGATGATTCGGGACTTGTTAATTGTTTATGCAAAGTTATTGATAAATGATTTACAGATTACATAAAAAATATCTTAATAATTAAAGCATATTTACACCGCAACTAAAAATACAATTGTTCGCTTTCTCTCAACCGACATCTGTTTGTCACGCATACTAAATCTCATTCAAGGTTTCATTGGCTTTACTAGGCTTAGATATTATCTTAATTGTCTTGGATACTTTCTTGACGAGTTGGTTCTCCGGGTTGGAGGAGGCCCGCCTAGTTCGGATGACCAGATGCGAGTGCGTGTGCGGGTTGCCCAGCGGCATGGCGGCTATACTGACCACGGGCTGCATGGCGATTATGTCATGATTGTTCTCCTGAATCTGGGTCTTCCGCACTATCCAAGAATCCAGCGTTCTGTTGTTGGATACATTCTGCATGGTGCCTTTTACTCTACAAATGATCTTTCTCTTTTTCCGCATCGACTCCTTGCTGGGAGGTTTGGATAAACATCTGGTCAACCTGGACTCGTTCGCAACTATTTCATTCACACCGGTTTCTACATTATTTTCTATTTTACACATATCTACAAAAGGATTTTCTTTATCGTCGGCATTCTCGCTGATGGTAGTATCTAAAGCTTCGTCTAAAGGAACATCGGCATTAATAGATATATCATTGTCAGTGGAATCTCGCAAAACAGATGGAGATTTAGAACCGTCTGAATTGCACGAGTTATGATTATTGAATTTTTTTTTTCTCTTTAACCGAGCTGTACAGATTAGTTCAGAAGAAGACTTCTTCAGAGAGAGTCTCTTTGTTAGGGAATTTTTAACAACGGGTTTGACATCGGGTAGAACAGGATTTACATCTAAAGTCCAGAGATTGATTTTAACTGTTCCACGGGACCTAGTTCTCGGACTTTCACTGTCCTTTTTACTATTACTCGTTGAAAATCTAGTTACACTCGGAAGTGTCAAATTGGAACCTTCAGAGAAGTTGGAACCAGAATCCACACTATTGCTACTCTCTGATATAGAACCGTCTAGCGACACACTATTCTGTTCAGTCTTGCAGTCATCTTCCGTTTGCACCGGGGACCGGGGAGGTCTGATGGAGTTTCTGAGACGGACGGCGTCTCGCTTACTTTTCAGGCGGGGGGACTCGCCGGCCGTGGACTTCCTGATGGCCTGTAATCGCTTAGTAACGGGACGATCAGAGACCTGATTGACGGAGTCTTGGCGGGAGAAGGTGAGTAGGTCGGCCTCCGGCTGCGGGGGCGTGGGCGGACGCTCCAGCAGGCGCCGCGCCGCTTCCCACTCTCTCTTCTGTTTCTCCATTTCAGCGGCCGCCTGTTGTTCCGCAAAGGTGGCCGCTTCGCTGGCTTCCACCATGCGCATCGCGTACAGTTCCACCGGGGAGAGCTGCAAACCGATCAGTAAGATAAGTATCAATCAGGGTCAGGGTGAAGGTTTGTAGATATGTATAGTATCGTATGGTAGACTAATAGACCAACCTGTTGCATGAGTGCCTGGACCTCCATCTCAGCCTTGCTTAGCTCCTTCTCGGGCTGCGGCTGCTCCTCCAGCGGGATGGACTCGTCGAACTCAGCCAGATCGGCGGCGACCTCTGCGCGTGCTGTGTGCGCTGCTGCCACGTCCGCCTCGTCCTCGCAGTGAGCCAGCGCTGACTCCAGCGCGGCCTGGACTCCCACACCGGAGGGCGCCGACTCTTCTTCCACTTCCATGCGGCGAGATGCTTCCTCCTCCGCTCCCACGGCAAACAGGTCCTGGATTGTAGTCTACAAGAAAACATTTGCCAGATAAGTATGTAATCAGAAAGAAACTATATAATCTAACAAGCACAAAAGCTATATCATCCAGGAGATCAATATTGTAAATATTATTAGCCCATTTTCTAATACAAAAATGTGGTATTATTTAATTCAATAAAATTAGTGAAAGTATCCGTTTCCGGCCGAATCGGTTCTAAATTCACCTGCCAATAAAATTTTATCAGGTCTGGTGAGATAATTAGATTATCATTTGTATGAAGTAATAATGGCTTCCGTGGTAAAAGGGTAAGGCTCTCGACTATGAATCCAGAGTTCACGGATTCAAATTCCACCATGCGGCGGTAAATTTCATTTAATTAATCTGTATTGCTTCACAACTAATTCATTAAAAATAATAACTCTAAAAAGAAAGACAAAAATTCACAGGTTAAAAATAACCTGACAATATTTGAAAATCTCCTACTACCTCCACTCGTTACTCGTGCTGTGATGGAGGACATAGCCAGCCGAGGAATTGAACACGCGACGCGTGGATGGGATCCAAACACGATGCCAACTCAGCAACTGACCAATACATACTATATTTGTGGCACGTTCCAGAGCGGAAGATATACATAATTTTAACAATTGAAAATTTGCTTGAAATGGCTTTAGCCGTGATTGTGAAATACATATGGAAATAATATAGAACTTACACTTTTGAAGTAGGCAGTTGTGAAGTTGCCTCCTTCAATAGCCAAGTCTCCGAGCATGCGTTTCTGATTGGCTTTCTTGAGGATGTTTTCCTCTATGGTCTTCTCGGAGACCAGCCGGTAGATGTGCACGTCCCTGGTCTGGCCGATGCGATGGCACCTGTCCTGCGCCTGAGCATCCATGGTGGGATTCCAGTCTGAGTCATAGAAGATGACGGTATCGGCGCCAGTTAGATTGACTCCCACACCGCCAGATCTGGTGGATAGGATGAACACGAATATCCGGGGATCGCTGTTGAAGCGCTCCATGAGGATCTGGCGCTGCTCTACTTTGGTGGTTCCGTCTAGCCGCAGGTATATGTGACCGTGGAAATTGAGGAATGCTTCCAAGACGTCCAGCATCTTTGTCATTTGGGTGAAAATCAGAACTCTGTGTTGGTCGGTGCGCAGCTTTCTCAGGAGACGGTCCAGTGTTTGTAGTTTACCTATCAATTAAGGTTATTGGTAAATACAACAAATTCATTCAATAGTATTTCACTATTTACAAGAGTAACGAATAGTTGAGTGGTGGAGTAGCAAAATCCACCCTGGAATGAACTACAGTAGAACCCCGTTAATTCCATAAAACGCGTAATTAAAAATGTTTGCAAAAAAAGATTCGAAAATTTTTTTTTCATCCAAAATGATTTTGTTAATTTGTAATATTTATTGTTGCCCACACATGAAAATTTGTTGACATAATTTTAAAAAGCGGCTGATTACCGCAGCAGCCGGCACTTCAAATGAAGGATTTTAAGGTATTAGATATTCGAAGTAGATTTGCAAAAATACAATTAAATTTCCTCATAAACCGAAATTTTGCCGCCAATTTCCGCCGTAGACCAGACTGGTCAGTGGCTGAGTTGGCATCACGTTTGGGTCCCACCCAAGTGTCGCGTGTTCGATTCCTCGGCTGGCTAGGCCCTCCATCATGACTCAAGAAACATTTTCCGCTTACTGTGGTGAGTAAGAGATTTTCAAATATTGTCAGGTTATTCGTAACCTGAGAATGTTTTGTCTTACTTTAAAAAAAAAAAGTTTTAATTAATATATTCAAAGAAAATTCGTAAAAATATGTGATTCCAATGTTAACGAATCCAGATTTATAAAATAATAATACGAATTAGAATGATGTTAACCGCATAAATCAGATTAACGATTTTTTTTTGCAAAAATTGATGATTTTAGAATTACACAAACAAATTTTCCTGTCAAAAATAAATTTTGGATTACGAATTTCAAATTAAAATTTTATAGGGACGTTTTTTTGGCAAAATTATTGAAATAGGCATTTTTTCGAATCATCAGGATTTTACTGTAAATTATAGGCCAGTTGCTTCACAAAACTGAAATAATCGCAGAACTTGAATAGAACTGAAACGCAGATAGCCGAGCCTGTAGACGCTTCCTCTCTCGACTGCCCGGGCTTCACCCTCGCAAAAGTTCAGACCTAAAGGAGGTATCAGTCTCTACAGTCGAGCTGACGTTAACAGTGTGTGACTGTTGAATCTGGAAAACTCCAGATTCGACGTAATGTGGGTACGCGTCAATCTTGCCAGTATGGTAAGATTCTACGCATGTTTATACCGCTCACCGAACCTTGGCGAATCAGACACGTCCGAGCTCTTCAAACATTTGAGCAACACTATCGATGACCTCTTGCCCCGCTACCCTACGGCAGAGTTTGTGGTCCTGGGAGACTTCAATGTTCATAACGAACCTTGGTTGAAGTTCTAAGGATCAACAGACTCGGCTGGACGACAAGCGGAATCCTTTGCCCTTTGCTACGGACTGGAGCAAATGGTTCAGGAGCCTACAAGGGTTCCTGATGTCCAGACTCACCGTTCCAATCTGTTAAACCTATTTTTAACTACTGTGCTACACGGTTGCAAAATTGAAGTCACAGCGCCTTTAGGATCGTCCGACCACTGCCTGGTGACGACATCAATCCCTGTAAACTTCAGACCGCCAAACGAGAGGCAGAAGAGAAAAGTGTGGCACTATAGGTCAGCAGATTGGTTCGGTCTGCGGGCACATTTTAATGCTTTCCCGTGGTCAGCTGTCTGTTTTCGGACTTCGGATCCCTCAAGATGTGCCCAGGAAATTGGTGAAGTCATCACATCCGCGATGGATGGCTTTATCAAATCTACTGTTAAGGACGCTGGTGTAGGCTTAGAGCCGTTGTTCAGTCGACAATGCGCTGAAGCAGTGCGACAAAAAAACGCGGCTTACCGAGCCTACGACACATCTAGAACATCCGAAGACAGAACAGCTTACAACAAAATGGCAAAGGAAACCAAGAGAATCACAAATAGGTCAAAATTTGAGCACGACCAGCAGATCAGCAGAAAGCTGGCTGCATGCCCGCATGGCAGCAGGCAATTCTGGTCGCTTGCGGGCTCAATAGGTCGCAATTTCTGCAAATCCAGTCAGCCACCTCTCACCAGACCTGACAGCTCACTAGCAAACACCGCCACCGAAAAGGAAAACTTATTAGGTAAAATGTTTGGGGCTAACTCAACCCTTGATGACCAAGGTGCTGTCCCGACGTCGGTTCCTCACTGCGGTTTTCGTATGAAAAAGCTGAGGATCCGGAGGCATCGGGAAGTACTCCATGTTTTACGAGGGCTTGATGTTAATAAAGCAAGTGGGCCTGACGGAATACCTGCCCTGGTACTGCAGAGGTGCGCTGCAGAAATAGCTCCAATTTTGACAAAGCTTTTTAAAATGTCCCTGAAGACTGCCTCTGTGCCCTCTGGTTGGAAAAAAACAGTTATCCATCCAATTCCAAAGAAGGGTGACCGCTCCAACCCAGCCAACTACCGCCCCATAGCGATCACATCAGTTCTGTCTAAGGTGATAGAACGTGTGATCAACGACAAACTGCTCACATACCCCAAGAACAAAATTATTAAAGACCGTCAATACGGATTCCGGCGGAACCGCTCGTGCAGTGATCTTCTCGCGTATGTGACGCATGTTTGGGGGCGGTGCCTGGAACGTTTCGGTGAGACCCAAACGGTTGCACTGGACATTTCCAAGGCCTTTAACCGGGTTTGGAACCGAGGACTTGTCAACAAACTGCCTCCTTACGGACTTCTCGCATCCTTGTGTACGTGGATAGTCGACTTTTTGAGGGAGAGGTCGATTCAGACGGTAGCCGATGGTTTCACCTCTTCCTCACACTCGATAAATGCTGGCGTCCCACAGGGATCGGTTTTGTCACCGACTTTGTTTTTGTTGCACATCAACGACTTTTTGTCATGTGCACCAATTCACTGTTACGCGGATGACAGTACAGTCCATGATAGATTTTTGTTTGACAAGCCCCCAAAGGGCTCACAAACTCCAACGGCTCGGAGGACTTTGAAGCAAAGAATGGACGGTTACCTCGAGAGTGTTTTCTCCTGGGGTAAAAATAATCTCGTTGAATTTAATGTTTCAAAGACCCAATCTTGTCTGATTACGTCTAAAAGGGATCGAAATGAAAATCTAGTATCTTTCAACGGAAGCAATCTTCCGAACAGGCCCTCCATTGATATGCTCGGTGTAACCCTAAGTGACCAGCTCAGGTATGGGGTCTCCATCGAAGCCAGAGTAAAGTTAGCCTCCCAAAAACTGGGCGTACTGTACAGGGCCTGCAGATACTTTAATAGTACACAACTGCTAACCCTGTACAAATCACAAGTGCGACCCACGGTTGAATTTGGCAGCCACCTCTGGACTGGAGCTCCAAAATACCAGAAAAATACCCTCGACTCTGTGCAGAAACGGGGGGTCCGTTTAATAGATTCTCCCATCTTAACAGACGGATTGCAATCTTTAGAGCACAGGCGTCGGGTGGGAATGCTATCCTTGTTCTACCGGTATTACAATGGAAGATGCTCGGAGGAACTAGCATCATTGATCCCTTCGGCACCGGTGCATAATCAGGAAACACGCCAAACGCGTGCGCAACATTTGTACACGGTTGACATTTGTCACATGAGAACGGGTCGTTTTTTCGACTCGTTCTTGTGTTCAACAGCTCGGCTGTGGAATGATTTGCCGGCCTCTGTGTTTCTTCCTTCCTACAACATGGGTCTCTTCAAGACCAATGTTCATTCCTTCCTCTCCTCAAAAAGACCCTCCACCCAGCATCCCAGATGACATAGGCCCTGAGGGAAATATTTTCCTCGGGGCCTCCTGTGTGGAGTTAGAAAAAAAAAAAAAAAAAGAACTTACACAAAACATGAAAATTGACTTAAAATATTTGATACTGATTTTTTTAAACAACCCGTCCTAAAGTCACCAGAGGGAACATTATGAGAAGGCATTATAACTCTTGTAAACTTCTAATAGAAAAATGTCCAGCAAAACCTATCAATTGGGGTGAAATGTGTGAAGAACCATAATTTTTTATGATAGCTCTGGGAACTTTGAACATGGGGTTATTTAGCACCGATTTTATTTATGAGTGTTTGACTCATCTAAATGTGGAAAAGTGAATTGGTTTTAATTTAATTTTAATAATCTGAGAATTTATAAACTCACCACAATCATATTGAATGAGCCGCGGGTCGGGAAAGTATGTAGATAGTTGTGTCTTGATTGGGTGGACAAGGTTCGTGACGGGTTTGGCATAGTTGACCATCACGGTGTCAAGGTTTTTCTCTTCTTGTATTTTCCAGGAAAGCCCATGGCTAATGTGGGCTCGGATTCCAGGGCTCATTGCACCACAAATAAACACCACAAACCTGAAATTAAACAACAATCAATCAAACCAACAAAAAATGTATTCCTTTTTAAAACTTTCAATTTATACCAGATGTCGAAAAATAAATATCACAAAGGCGAGAAGAATTATGCATTGCTTTGGTTTTTACCTTTTGAATATATCAGTCATGCCGTTGGCGTAGCTTTCAACTGTTGCGATGTCAGTTTTGAGGGTGTGGCAGAAGGGGGTCGGGGGTAGCGAGCACGCCTCCCTCAAGTCCAGGCCGTACAGCGGCCACGCATCACAGCGCCGCACGTTTATGTCATTCAGCATGTAGAGCAATGATTTTCTCCTAGTTTTCAGTAATTCTTCCAGGGAGGGCTGCAAAATAATTACAGGATACTTCAACGAATTGGTATCTACAATGCGTTACATACAGATACAGAGATCAAGTGAAAACGGAAATGAGAGTATAAATCCAAAAACAAGATGGTGGCAGTCAGTGGTAGCTCGTGACTTTTGGGTGTGCCAGAGTGCTAATATTAAAAAATGGCATTATTGTTTCTGTAGCAAACATTTTTTAGTATGAAGAATTTCAGGAAATATGTGTGCAGTGCACTGCCAAACTGAAATTTCCAAAAAATCTTCATACATAAAACCGACTTTAGATAAAAAAAAAAAATAAAAATAAAAAAACTCTTCGGTTACAACAACAAATATATTAATAACAAAAATTTAAAATCCTGTAAAGGACAAAACATTAACAGCCTTACTAAAAAAAAACCACAGCGCGACCAATTAACTGTGTTATTGCAATAACATAATTAAACCCCGTATACACTAAATCACGTTTTATTACCAATAACGTTTTTTGCGTGGTCACGCTGTTAAAATGCATTAACCTGTCAAAGGCCCGCAAATTCCAGGAAAAATACGGAAATTTCGTAACAAAACACGATTTTGAATTTTGAATTAAATGTTTTGTTGATAATTTTGAGCTATCGTACATTTCATTGACTGAAATACGTTCCTAGAACAATAAACTATGCACCAAAACAACATTACTTGCGTTAATTACGTAAATTAATAGGTTTTATGATGTTTTAGTCAAGGAACACGCGTCAAAACTGACAGCTTCAATTTGCGCCAAAAATGACATTTCGATTCCACAGATAAAAATCATTTAAAAATAATCTGGTGTTGTCAGATGAATGAAACTAGTGGCTATATCATCAATGATGTTGGCGCAAGCGATTCTGACCTTGTTTTCATACAAATTCTGTACATAGAAGGGTCAAAATCGCGGTCAAACTTTTTTATTTCGAAATATTTTTTTCGCGCATGCGCAAAAGCTGCGCGCAAGTCCGCGGCTCCGGCCGTTTAGAGGTTAAGATCTGACAACATTGTAAATGGTTTTAATTTCCTAGGAAACAATGTTGTTTTAATTCTTCTCCGCTAGGGGCATTATTGGTGCGTCTGTGCATATCGGCCCGCGATGACAAAACAGTTCGGTGTGTTTATGGCGGGATATGGAAAATTTTGTTAGTGCCTAAATGTTGTGATTTTACTAAATAATTTCTATTGTAGTGACGAATTTACTCTTCTGTTCACATAATTGATATATTTACCATATTATTTGTGTGGTTTACATAAGTTTAATCAAGTTATTGTACAAACGCCGTACTTTCAAAGTTGAACTGTTAGAATATTGTTTTTTATAGGTTACTTAAGATAAAATTTTCATTTTAAGATCTTTATTTTAAGAGAATTTCTTAAAAGTGATAATTTTTTATAATATTAAAATCTAATACATGTGTTCGTAAACGTATCAAAAAAATTAACGTCTTTAGAGATGCAAGAAATCTGTTTTAAATTTCGGTATTATTTCTAAGTTATTTTTTTGGCAATAAAAAAAACGTTGAAATTTTTTATTATTTTTTTATTGTATACACGATAAAAAAGTGAGGTGATAGTTTCCTTCCAAATTTATTACATAAAAGGACTGTGTTTTTTAAATTTTGATTTTATTTAAATTTCTCTACATTTTGGTCAAAAATGTTGTGGGAGGAAATTTTTTTCCATGTTTTTCCGAGTTTGAATCATAAAATATGGCAGTTTTTGAAAGCTAAAGTGTATTTCAAATACTCAAATCTAAAAGGTAATTTTATCTAGTTTTCATAAATGGTATTTGTTTTTACTACACCTTCAAAAATAAGAAATATATAGAACATTCAAAATACTATGGAAAAATTACAAATATCGTTCGGACATCAATGGTTAAAACAGAGATAAACTACCCTCTCAGGCCGTGGAAACCATGTGTATTTCTTTCAAAGAACAAATTTTTAATTAGTAATGTTTTCACATCCGCGGCCGTTTGTCAATTGAATAAAATTTTCACTGGGTTTTTTAGTAAGGCTGTAATTGTTCAGGAGAGAAAAATAAAAAAAATTTTGCACAAATCAAATATCCTGTTTTTGTGGTGACCGAAAACTCATGACCACGGTGACAGAATCGTGCAACTTCAACACATCCTTTGAAAACTCATTAACCTGTTAAATGCCAGGCCCTTTCACGAAAACACACTAAAAAAGCACCAAAGTCGTGCTTTGTTAGGGAATTTCTGTGTTTTTTAAGGCTTGTGGCAGGTTAAATAAAGTTGTTTATTTCTAATTTTACAACTACACCTATAAATAATAACTAAAAAATATCTGCTTAATAGGAGATATGAATATTAACATTTTAGAATATAAAAAGCATCCTCAAAGTAACGACTACTTAAACCTTTTGTTGTTTCATGGACTCATTAGCACCATAAATGAACCCACTAGAGTCAACTTCAATCAAATCAACCTTTTACCCACCCTAACATGTATCGACCACATTATGTTAAAAACAAAAAGATCATACCAATCCATAATCCATCACTCAACAATCACTGACCACTACTCACTTATCCTAAAAATAAACACCACAAATAATTCACAAGTTAAACATTCCAATACCTCAAAGACATATAATAAAACTGATTTTTTAAAACTAAATGATACATTACTTAATAAAAAATGGGAAGAACTTGTAGAAAATAATACAATTAATAGAGCACGGTCACTTTTTATACAATGTATTCAAGACGAATTTAATAATAATATTGTCGTCACCGAAGAAAGTTCTCCCACTAAACTTAAATTTCTAAGACCGTGGAATCAAAGGGACTTTTAACCAGTGACAGGCCGGAGACGCGCCGGCGCGCGCGTCATATGCGCATGCGCGAGAAAATAATTCAAATATTTGAATAATATTTCAAACAAAAACTTTTGGTCTGCGATTTTGGCCCTTCTATGTACAGAATTTGTATGAAGAACAGTGTCAGAATCGCTTGCGCCATCAATACTATCGGAGGCGCTTAAAGTTTCATTCACCTTGCAACTCTGGAATATTTTTAAAACGATTTCGTCTATGATAATGCGCTGTCAGAAATTGCTGCGATTTTAACCGTCGCAATAAATGCGTGTTCCGTGAGTAAAACATCGTAAAACCTATTAATTTACGTAATAAATGCAAGTAATGTTGTTTTGGTAGATAGTTTATTGTGTTGTGAACGTGTTTCAGTCAATAAAATATACAATAGCTCAAAATTAATCAACAAAACATTCAATTCAAAATTCAAAATCGTGTTTTGTTAAGAAATTTCCGTATTTTTCCTGGAATTCCTGGCCTTTGACCGGTTAACAAGTTTCAGTAAAAGAGACACACTTCACAAACAATGTAAAACAAACCCATATGATATATATCTCATATAGAAACGATATAGAAACTTATGCACACGGCTTGCACGTATATCGAAAGAAATATATTATAAAAATAAATTAGTTAAATGCAACAAGGACCCCAAAAAAATATGGCAAATTCGAAAAGAAATATCCCACACAACTACAAAGAAAAACGAAGCTATAAATGAGATTAAAATAGATAAAGAAATTATTAAAATATCAGATCAACCCCAAAAAGTTTGTAATTGTGTAAACAATTATTTCGCTAATGTAGGCAAGGTTTTAGCGAGTAAAATCACAACAAACTACGATACCCCTAAATCCGCAAACCACCATACACACACAGGTGATGCTCCATTTAAAATACCATACATTACCCGAAAAGAAACACTTAAACTTATAAATGACCTAAAAAATACAAACTCACAAGGCAGTGACAGAATATCACCGATATCACTAAAAATATTAAACTCCGCACTTCATATCCCCCTAACTACATATACTCATAAATCGGTCCATTACAGAAGGCATTTTCCCAACAATTTTAAAAACGGGCAAAGTGATTCCAATCCACAAAAACTGAAACAAGGAAGAAATAAATAACTACAGACCAAATTTTAAACCCACTTTCAAAAATTCTTGAGAAACATATCAAAAACAATCTGTTAACTTTTCTTAACAAAAATAATATACTATCACCCAACCAATATGGATTCAGGGAAAATATGAGTACCTCACATGCGATAGCCTCAGTAACAGACTTCCTTAAAACAAATATAGATCAGGGCAAAAAATGCCTTGGAATATTCCTAGATCTGGCAAAAGCGTTTGACACAATTATTTCATCAAAACCTATTCGATAAACTAAAAACCATCGGAATCACGGGAATAGAACTCAAATTAATTGAAAGCTATATAGGAAATCACACACATACCTCTATAGAAAACACATGTAGTGACAAGGAGCAAGTATCCTACGGAGTAACCACAAGGCAGCGTACTTGGTCCAATCCTATTCCTTATATATATTAATGACCTGTGTCACCTCCAAATAGACGGGGAAATTATAAGTTTTGCTGATGACACTGTGTTACTCTTTAAGGCCAAAGACTGGAAAACACTAACCACAAAAGCAGAACTTGGCTTAAATATTACTAAAAAATGGCTCGACTCTAACTTATTAACTTTAAATATAGATAAAACAAAATTCATAACTTTCAGCATAAATTCGAGAGGCCAACCCTCCAATAAAAAATCCACCTTAAAATACATTCCTGTCAATCAACCATTGATATATCATCACAAACCCCATACCGACTGTCCCCCAATTACACAAACGGAAAATATTAAATATCTTGGTATATACTTCGACCGTTATATAAAATGGGATAAACATATAGATTCGGTAATAGAAAACTAAACAAGTTGATATACTTTTTTAAAAACTTGAGAAATATTTTAAACATACGTGATATAAAAAATATATACCTCGCACTTGCACAATCCATAATGGAATACGGCATTATTGCCTGGGGCTGTGCCAGTAAAAAATACATTAATACACTGTTTAAAGCTCAGAAAACCCTAATAAAAGTAATACTTAAGTTACCAATACTAACACCCACATCAATCGTATTTGACAAATTCCCAGTGCTGAAAATTCAAAAATTATATCCAAAACAAATACTAACTTTCCTTTACAAGAACTTATCCACATTTGACACTTCCACAAAATTCTTGCAATACTAGTACAAGACGTGCTCACCAACTACAAATACCAAAAACAAACATCCTTTGGACAAAAACACTTCAGATACCAGGCTATAAAACTATACAATTCTCTTCCTACACAATATAAAACAACTAATATTATTGAATACAAAAAAAAAACATAAGAAACTGGCTACAATCTTTTTAACTTTTAATTTATAATTTTTGTCGAATTGAAGTCGATTTTATATTTTGATTTTTATTGTTTCTCTTTTTTATATTAACTATGAACACTCTTTTGTTTTACTATTCACAATTTATAATTTACAACTGAAAAATGTCCTCTACAACACAGGTGAACTCTAACAGCCTTACTAAAAAACCCAGTGAAAATTTTATTCAATTGACAAACGGCCGCGGAAGTGAAAACATTACTAATTAAAAATTTGTTCTTTGAAAGAAATACACATGGTTTCCACGGCCTGAGGGGGTAGTTTATCTCTGTTTTAACCATTGATGTCCGAACGATATTTGTAATTTTTCCATAGTATTTTGAATGTTCTATATATTTCTTATTTTTGAAGGTGTAGTAAAAACAAATACCATTTATGAAAACTAGATAAAATTACCTTTTAGATTTGAGTATTTGAAATACACTTTAGCTTCCAAAAACTGCCGTATTTTAAGATTCAAACTCGGAAAAAAATTTCCTCCCACAACATTTTTGACCAAAATGTAGAGAAATTTAAATAAAATCAAAATTTAAAAAACACAGCCATTTTGTGTAATAAATTTGAAAGGAAACTATCACCTCACTTTTTCATCGTGTATACAATAAAAAAATAATAAAAAATTTCAAAGTTTTTTTTTATTGCAAAAAAAATAACTTGGAAATAATACCGAAATTTAAAACAGATTTCTGGCATCTCTAAAGACGTTAATTTTTTTGATACGTTTACGAACACATGTATTAGATTCTAATATTATAAAACATTATCACTTTTAATAAATTCTCTTAAAATAAAGATTTTAAAATGAAAATTTTATCTTTCAAGTAACCTATAAAAAACAATATTCTGACAGTTCAACTTTGAAAGTACGGCGTTTGTACAAAAACTTGATTAAACTGATGTAAACCACACAAATAACATGGTAAATATATCAATTATGTGAACAGAAGAGTAAATTCGTCACTACAATAGAAATTATTAAGTAAAATCACAAAATTTTCGATATCCCGCCATAAACACACACCGAGCTGTTTTTTCATCACGGGCTGTTTGCGGGCCGACGAACTAATGCATAAGCGCGCCAATAATGCCCCTTGCGGAGAAAAATTAAAACAACATTGTTTCCTAGTAAATTAAAACCATATACAACGTTGTCACATCTTCAATGCGTTTTAACAGCGTGACTACGTAAGAAATGTTATTGGTAATAAAACGTCTTTTAGTGTATACGAGCTTTACTTATGTTATTACAATAACACAGTTAATCGGTCGCGCTGTGGTTTTTTTTTAGTAAGGCTGCTAGTGTGGAGGACAATATATTATACCTTTGTAATGTAAATGTACTAAGAATAAATAAATAATTTTTATAGGATGTAGTTGTAATTTTATAGTATAAAATTACATAATATATCATTTTAGTACCTGTCACTGGAAAATAAAATAAAAAATTAGATTAGGGTCGCGTACTTCAAATATATTCGTACTTTGGTACAAAATATATATTCCTACAGAACCTGAAAAATGAATCAGACCACGATAAGAATTTGGCGATTAAGGAACAAATTGATTTATTAAAATCAGAAATAAAAAGTCTCAAACTTAATGTCAATGAACTAACAAAACCATGTAATAAGATTATCGTGCCATCTGTTGACGAAACGCCAAAGCCTCAACCAAGGTCAAATCCACGAAAGATGAAAGCATCGCAATGCCATCTATGGAGACAAATCCAAAACTTGACCCACCTCTAACCGAAAAACCATTTAATCGCCCGAAATCATTTGCAGATGTCGCCAACACCATCCCTTCAAGTGAAAACGAAAATAAAGATAATCAAGAATGGAAATCCATGAAAAAGAAGACGTATAAAAAGCCACAACCACCACCAAAAAAAGGAAAAACATCATTTTGGGCAGTAACGAAAATGCAGAAATCAAAGGTTTGCAGAGGACGAAATATGCTCTTGTCACAAGACTGGAGAAAACAACAACCTGTGAAGATGTTATCGCTTTTCTTAAGCAAAGCGGTATTAATGCGGTCGCCTACGAACTACAGACAAAATCTGGCGAATATCGAGCATTCAAAGTTGGGACTCCTGAGTCAACATACGAAAAACTTATGGATGCGAGTATATGGCCGAAATTCTCAGTTGTGAGAAAATACATTTTCCGAATGCCGACAACGCAAACCAATGATTCAAAATGGATCACAAAAGTACCAAGACTCTAAAAATTATCTCATTCAATTGCAGATCAATTCGTCGAACAGAACACTTCATAAATGAATTATGTGGTTGTAATGACATCATTGCATTACAGGAAACCTGGCTGTTACCTACAGACTTGGGATATCTGTCGTCAATACATCCAGAATTTCTCAGTCATGGAACATCTGCGGTGAACCTCTCAGACGCCCCATTAATTGGCCGCCCCTACGGAGGCGTTGCAATTTTATGGCGCAATACAATAAAAGCCATTCTGATTGACTGTAGAGATCCTCGAATCACGGCTATTGAAATGGAGTCAGCAAATGGAACTCTTCTAATAGTCACGGTTTATATGCCGACCAATTCAGCTGAGAACTTACCGGAATTTGCAGACTGTCTGGGAAAAATACACGCCATTATTGAGGAACAAAACAGCTCAAACCAATGATTATAGGAGATTTTAATGCGGATCCGAGGTCACTTTTTGGTCGTGAACTTGCACAGTTCTGTACAGAAAATAACTATACATACACTGATATTATGCGTTTAAGCTCTGATACATTCACTTATGTAAGTGATGCCCACGGAACCACCAGATGGCTTGATCACTGCATTATGACACAGGGGTTGAATTGTGCAGTAAGGAGCGTAAAAATCACAGCCAATGCAACGTGGTCAGATCACCTCCCACTAACTGTGGAAATAGATCTAAATCTAACCCCCATTATTTCCAACAGACAGGATCGACCAAGGGATTTTGGAAAATGGACGGCAAAGTCCGAAAATGATATTAAAACTTACAACGCCCTGGCCAATAAACTACTGTTAAAAATAAAATTCCCAGATGCCGTAAAATGTCAAAGACATAACTGTGATAATGAGACTCATAAACTTGAGCTAGATTCTCTCTACGGTAATATTGTGCAGATACTAAGAAACTCCGCCATACAAGCATTCAGATCTAAAGGACCCAAAAAAAGTATGACATTGTTCCTGGGTGGAATAATGAAATCTCCACTTTGTACCGCAAATCAAGACATGCATTCCTATGCTGGGTTGAAGCCGAAAGGCCCATGGAAGGCCGTTTTGCAGACGAAAGAAAAACAAGTAAAAAATCTTTTAAAATTGCTCTCCGAAAATGTCAACACTCGGAAAACAAAGCACGAATGGATAGCATAGCCACATCTATGCATAACAAAGATTTCAGAAAGTTTTGGCAAAAAACTTCAACTGTGCTGAAAGCCAAGAGCAAAGTTCCACTATGCGTCAACAACATCACGGGGGATGAAAACATAGCTAACGAATTTAGAGACTTTTTCTCTTTAAGCGAGGATCAAGGAGATACCACGAAACCTTCGATAATGACATGTCCACCTGCGGCCAATGATGACCTGGTCATGAATGTTACTCCTGAAATGATTGAAAGCGCAATTAAGCAAACTGCCCACGGTAAAAGTCCAGGGCACGACGCTATTGGTATTGAGCACGTAAGATATGCAGGAAATCAACTTCATGTTATTCTAGCCGCCCTGTACTCAAGCCTCTTAAGACACACACATATGCCGATGGATATGAGCCAAACTATTATCGTACCAATCCTGAAATCCAATCAGCTGGATGCTTCGATATTAGGAAATTACCGCCCGATTTCCTTGGCGACAATGCTTTCAAGAATATTTGAAAAAATCTTATTCGCGCTAGTCAAAGAAAAACTATTTACTCGGAACAACCAATTCGGCTTCAAGAGTGCCTCATCAACCGATATGGCCATTTATGGGGTAAAACAAATAATAGCCTACTACAAAAAAAGAAAAACCACCCATTATGGGTGTTTTCTAGACCTAAGCAAGGCCTTTGATAGGGTTTCCCATCAATTGTTATGGGAAAAACTCATAAAACGAGATGTTCCAGCAGCAGTGGTCAATATGATGGCTATTTGGTACGGACAACAGGAAAATCACATACAATGGGCAGGAGCTTCTTCAAGACCTTTATTCCTTAAAAGCGGAGTCAGGCAAGGGGGAAATATGTCTCCAACTCTATTTAATGTGTACATTAACGACCTCTTACAAGAGTTGAACAATACACGAATCGGTTGTCATATCTGCGGACAAGGCAGTAATAACATTAATTACGCGGATGACATGGTGCTGCTTGCACCTTCGATTAAAGTGATGAGACGACTTGTGCAAATATGCGAAGAGTACGCAAACTCTTATAACTTGTTGTACAATTCTAAAAAGTCAGTCATCGTCGCTTTCAAACACAACAAGGAGCCATTGAATATTCCTCCAATATATCTAGAAGGAAACGAACTGCTTGTGGCCTCACAGGTTAAGTATCTGGGACATATCCTAACCGAAGACATAGGATATAGAAGATATGGAACGACAAAGAAGAGCAATTAACATACGGGCGGGAATGCTCTCAAGGCGGTTCTACCACTGTAGCGACGACGTCAGAAAATGACTCTTCAAGACATACTGCACTGCCTTGTGCACATCTGAACTGTGGACGCAATACCCAGCAGCGCAATGGGACAAACTGAGGGTGAGCTACAACAATGCATACAGGCAATTTATGCAACTACCGAGGTTCTAGCGCAGCGCCTCCACGATGTTCACCGAAGGGAGGGTGCACTCATTCCCAGCATTACTTCGCCACCGGCTAGCCAGCTTCTGGAGCAGGACACGGAAATCAAACAACATCATTGTCGTGGCTGCATCCGGGTGGCTCGGCTCCCCACTGAATGAGCGATGGATGCAAATGATGAGGCGACCTCCCTGATGGACGATAATTTAATTTAATTTTTTGTTTTTAATTTTGTGATTAATTTTTATTATTATTATTTACGTTGGAATTTTATTTTCATTTTTTTGCTTTCGTTAGGTACCTAACCTAATACGCTATCATATTTTATTTCTCTTAGATTTTTATTTACTCTGTAAAATATATTATACTATAGTTTACGTAATATGGCAGACTGGGATTGAACTACCCTCCCAGCCCTGCTGGAATAAAAACTTTAATTTGGGTCGCCAGCCAAAAAGGTTAAGAACCACTGGTTTACAGTATGGGCTACTTTAAAAAATTTTTGATTGCATAACTTTTCAAAGGGGTGTTGAAACTGCATGATTGTGAGTTGTAATGGAACCATATTTGTAGATCTATAATTATGATTTTTTAACCCGTTTAATCACAGGAGACCCTAGTTGTCCCAATACATCATATGCCGTTATAATCACAGGAGACCCAGATTGTCCCTGAGCGAACGTGCTTTATTAAAAGTTAGATACCTCTCTTCCTGTCATGCAAAAATTTGTAATTTCTTTTATGTTAGAAAGCGAAAGAAATAACGCTTCTCTTTTCCGTAACAATATATGAGCTATGTTGTTCAGATATTATACAAATCCGATCATAAGGGACGATTTTTTTCGCGCCAATTTTTGACATAACGCTGATTTTCAAAGCGCGGTTCCACCCAACAAAAAACTGTTTTTAATAAAAAAATAAGTCGAAATATCCAGCTAAGCTCACTTATATTTGTTAATCAATATATTATCTACGTGTTTATGTTAAATTTCATTAGTATTGGCTAAACAATAATGTAATAATCTCATATAGAAAGTTTTATATTTCTAAAACCACTGCAAACCCATTTTTAAATTCATCATAACTAATTGAATTTCCTGTATTTGATGGATATTTTTGTGCATATCGTAGAAACATATATTTCTATTCATTATTCAAGAAAAACATTAATGTTGTTCTAACGTATTTCTAAAGATTTTTTAAATTTTATCTCGCCGAACGTCGAAATTTATCATCTGTCTGTTTCAAATCGCTAGGGATGGGATCACCAAAATTCAAATTAAAACGGAACCGACATTATTTCAAAAAAGTATTTATTTTTTTAGTAGTTATTTTGTAGAACATTATTTTAATTTTATTTTTATGATAAATATTATTATTATGAGTATAAGTATAAAAAATACTTAATACTATTTAATATCGGCAATGAATTGGAAAAAAAAGTACATCTTGTATTTTATGAAAATATAAGTAAGATATCTATTTGTAAAAATTTTTTTAACTATGGTTATGGGGCACGGTTGCGCTGTCGATAGCCAAGTCGATATTGACAAGGAAATAAATAAGAAATGGCCCTGTGATATTAGTCCAGGATAATCTATGTTTCAATAATTAGTTTTCCGAATCAAGCTGCGTAATTTTTATGTACTACTGAAAATCAATATTTCGTTGTAACAGGCTCTTCTTTTTGTTTGGTAAAATAAATTACTTTTACCATTCAGGCAAATTTTATAGGTCACTTTTTTAAGTTCCTTGTTTTGTTTTGATGGCAAGTTTTGTTAAATTTTTTCAGTCAAAAGTTTTTCTAACTCAAAAGGCATCAAAACCTTAGGGATTACGCGTGTTTTAACTGTCCACTTCTTATCTCGAATGAACTTGTCACAAAATATTATAATATTTTTAAGGTGATTTTTTATGTTTTCAATTAGTACAATATCTATCTATTAGTCCAGTCAAAGAATGGCACAAAAGGAGGTTTAGAGGGCATGAGCAGGTACCTAAGCGATTCCTTCAAAAACTTGTTTAGGGTGTGAACATACCAAAAGTCTTGACATTTAGGTGGTGTGCTAGGGGGGGAGGGGGGGGGGGGGGGGATGGGGAAAGGTCCCAATTTTCAGGTTTCCGCTTATATCTCGAAAAAGGTTCATCGCAAGGGATTTTTTCTTAATAAAAAATGAAAGATCATTCATTTATCCACATCTTTTATTCTTTACGTGATTTATGAATTACAAGCCGTTTTTGAGTTACGCGCTCCACAAAAATAGATATTTTCGAAAAAAAAATTACCTCACAATTTTCATCAAAAATCCTTTCATAAAGTCTAAAATAGTCACCAGAGAAAAAAAATATTTGAAAGAAGATGCATAGTAAATACTGAATTCGTTGTTAGAATATAGACACATTCGCAAACTAATTTCCAATCCGTCAACATTTACACCAATTTAAAGTTTTTTTCGTAAAATGTTTTTATACATGAGTGAAAACGTATTACTGGTTAAATAACACATATTTTATCACGCATTATAAATTATTATGACTGTTAGTTTTCCAAATAAAATAAAACACTCTTCTAAAGGCATATACAATTCAAATAGTTTTGCATACAATTTGTGGAACGTATTTACTTGCATTAAATGATTGTTGTTCATTGCTTCACACACACAACTCATTTTCAAAAAAAATATATACGTACGTACATTTATTTTTTAAAGTGGTCAAAATAATAATTCGCATATTTACAAAACCATTGTTGAATGTAATTACATGACATACATAATTTATACATACAACGGTAATTTCTGAGTTATTGCCTAACAAGCCTACTGGTTAGAGATTATTACACATCTTGTAAATATGCAGATTATTATTTTGACCCATTTAAATAAATATGTATTGTTAAAATGCTTACTCAATATATTTTTTAAATGGGTCAAAACAATAATCAGCGTATTTACAAAATGTGTAATAATCTCTAACCGTTGTTTCTATGTACCAGTTATGTTCTCTGCCTACCCCTGTGGAGAAACGGCGGCGGCGTGATAAATAAATAATTAGTCTGTTAGGCAATAACTCAGAAATTACCGTTGAATTTGTTCCATAATCGAATTATAATTATTTTTATCAATTTATTTATTCTTATCAATTTATTTATTCTTATCAATTTTAATTTGTAGAATTCCATTTAAACTTAACGCTTATACATTTTATACAAATTAAAATTGATAAGAATAAAGAAGCATTACGTACTTATTTATTCTTATCAATTTTAATTCGTAGAATTCCATTTAAACGTAACGTTTATACATTTTATACGAAATATCACAACTCACCCCGTTTTCGCGCGAGAATCGATTCATCTTACGATTTAGTATCTGCACATCCCATTTTTTTCACTGTGTTCATTCTAAAACCGTTGAAATTGACTGTTGGAACAGCATTCGGAGATCGGTTTTTTTAATACATCTTATAGTTTTTTCCATTTCTTCTTAACAATACGATCGACTTTGTTCTATAAACTATTGAAATAGCCTTATAAATCGATGTCATATAGGCTGGTTAACGTGTATAGTTGCGATTAAAATGAAGTGATTTTTTTGAGGTTATTTGTTCGTTTTGATCAAAATTGTTCTAAATTTCTCGAAATAGTGCAAGAAAATAAGAAAAGTAATATTAATTCATTATATAAATGCCTAAGGCATATACGTGGATCGAAAAGTTTTTTCGGAAAGGCATTGTAAAATACAACAAAAAAACTTTAAAAAAAATAAACAGTTTATCAAAACTTTTTGCGCGCCAAACAAAAACAACAAAGTTAAACATTTAATTTTAATTTAAAATTGTATGAAAATGATAAAAAGTGAAGTGACTGTTTTATTACAAATTTTCTTGGGAAAAGGAATCTGTATGTAAAATTTTAATTTTCTCTTATTTTACATACTTTTTTGGGGAATAACCGCAGGTATGTTATTTTTAAACCAATTTACAATTTCAATGTCAAAATTTAAATATTTAGACACAAAATTATTAATTTCTAATATACACATTAGAAAGATTATTTTATCTAGATTTTAGAACAATTTTTTTTTTTAAAGTGTTGAAAAATAACCAATATAATGGTACATTTACAATATATGGGAAGAATCAGTAATTTTGCGCGCCAAACGTGACTGACAAAAGTGGAACGGATTTAATTTTCTTATTATTCGAAAGGTTAACATTGAATGGATCTTTCAAAATACTTTTTTGTAAATTCTTTAATAATTTATTTTTAATTTTTAAGACCACAAATCCTCCTAAAATGCATTCTTAGGACACATTTATTTTTCTAGAAATATTTCGATAATGCAGATCGAAGGAGAAAAATAACATGTCAATTTTTTTTGGATTTTTCCCCTTAAACATTTCAAATTTCCACTATTGACATATAATTTTAAATTTTTCTTTATTCAGTGCGTATATTGTAGAGTTTATTGGTGTTTTATACAGTGCAACAAAAAAGGGCTTGAAAATAAAACATACATTAACCTCTTATTGGCCGGAGACTCGCGAGCGCGCGCGCTTTGTACGCATGTGCGAAAAAAATATTTCAGGAAAAATATGTTTGTCTGCGATTTTGGCCCCTCTATGTACAGAATTTGTATGAAGAACAAGGTCAGAATCGCTTGCGCCAACATTTCCCCATAGGGGAACGTACCCATACTACGTGACACACTTTTTGCAATTTTTTACCCCCCCCCCGGTGACCACGTGTAGTATATTCCAAGACCCCTCCCTACAGTTTTCACGTAGTAAATATGGTTTCAAATCATTTTTTGCTAACAAAAAATAAAAAATGCATTATTTGGCTTTTATTTGTCTTTATTAATACGGCGCTTGCTGCGTTACAGCAAGAGTGCATGCATTACAAGTGGAAAAAATATTATCAAGATAAAACTTATGTCAAGATATATTGAAACCGGAACGTAATTTATGGAAACGAAAGTCTTGTTATTTTTATAAACATTTTTCATCTCAATCATCTTCAACAAACACGTTCCCTGAACTTTTTCACTTATTTGAATGTACGAGGGTGGGTTTTTAAGTTTGCGGATTGGGAAAGGAGTGGAAATAAAAACCAAAATAATTTTTCCTTTTCAACATATTCACCTACTACCCTAATACATTTTTCCGATCTTTAAATTAACTTAAAGGAACTTTATAACAGCGCGGAACTCAATTTTCTCCACATTTCACAATTTCTTCCCGATTGAAGTGTTTGGTCGACGATAGCTCAAAGACTAATGACCTAATTACGATAAAACCCGGTGTTTATCCTAAAAATGAGTTGTTCAATTAGTACCTAATTCAGCGGTACCCACATTAATCACTTACCTTCCCATTCGCGAACTTAAAAACCTCCCCACGTAGCTCGAAAAAAAACGCGAGATTTCTAGATTGACTACGTGATAAAAACCTAAGCCCCCCCCCGTTGTGACCAAGCGTGGTATTTTGATGACCCCCCCCTGAACAGGTCACGTAGTATGGGTACGTTCCCTAGGATGAGTAAAAATTTCATTCACCTTGCAACCCCAGAATACTTTAAATATGATTTTATCTGTGGCATCGAAATGTCAAATTTGCCGTGATTCTTTCTGTCGAAATTGATGCATTTTACTCGACGAAAACATCGTAAAACCTATCAATTTACGTAATTAAACGCAAGTAATGTTGTTTTGGTACATAGTTTATAGTTCTAGGAACGTGTTTCAGTCAATAAAATATACGATAGCTCAAAATTAATCCACAAAACATTCAATTCAAAATGGTGTTTTGTTAGGAAATTTCTGTATTTTTCGTGGATTTTGATGGCCTTTGACTGGTTAATGAAAATAGAGAAAGGGAATACATTCTAACCTTATGGAAATCACTTTGTATGGCAGCTTCCACCTTGTTGGTGTCTCGGAGTGTGGGTGGAACGGGAGCAGTACGCGCATTCACCAGCTGGCGGAGGATGGCCGGGGTCACGGGCTGCGTCAGGGCATGCACCCTCGGGGGGGCCACCTCCGCCACACACCTGCTGCCACTCTGCAGCGGGGGCACCCTCATCACCGGCCGCACCACACGCCTCTTGTCCGCAGTCATCCGGGGACTTGTTCCCGGGGCTACGGATGAGAGAGGAAGCTGCGGAGACAGCGGCACGTTGCGCACGCTCACGTGGATGCGCACGACGGATTTAGGTACTAGCGGAGGCGGCGGGGGTAGGATGTCCACCTCCTCGATGAGGCGGGAAGGAGTCTTCAGTGACCGGACGTGATGAGACTCAAATGCACTGATGTTTCTCTCTATGTGTAGCAGGTTCAAGTTCATTGCAGAAAGACTGAGGCTCTAAAATATAACAAATAATGTATTATTACCGACACCATCGTGGGTTATTACTATTAATTATAGAAAGTCCCGTGTGTTGTTTACCTGTAGAGGCTGGTACACCATCATGTTATATACCAAGGAAGGTATATGGTAGTTGATGGATTCCATTTGAAAGGGGGAAATAATAGGTCTGACTTCAAACAGGTTGGGATGGTTGCACACTTTTCGCAGCTGCATTAAAACGTTAATAACACTTAATAAATTACCAGCGGCCAGTGTTTCTCTTGTTCTGAAACAAATAAAATCATATTTTTTAACCTTTTCACCACTCACAAGAAAAATTTGGCACAGAACAGGAATTAAGGATACTCACAACATTAATTTGTACATATAAAAATAAATTTCACCCAATAAATAAAATAATGATAATAAAAGAGATAGTATGAAAGTGGGCGTGACTGAAATATTATTGTAGGGCCTTTCCAGTAAAATGCACCGCCTCACTAAACAGACATCGTCTAGTGAGATGGGTAACTTACATGCTAGTTTAAGATTGTTTTATCTCAATGCCCGGGTTGTCGGCAATTAAATTATACAAAAAAAGCCCACAGCTTGTTTGCGGGATTGAGAAAGGGAGATTATTTTTTTTTTTAAATGTAGATCGACAGCCGAATAGTTTTCTAGGATTACCTAACTTATAGAGTATGTGACGTAAAAAAAACTTAGGATATTACACAAAACTCTCGTTTGGGGTATGCATATCACCCCCCTTCAGAACGGGGAGTGTTAACCCCTCCGAAAATCGCAAATATTCACTTATAATGTCTCAAACAAAATGTCAAAACTTTGTGTTATTACCGCTTCACAATTAAAGCTCTATAAATGAAACATTTCTGAATGTAGCTGAATAGTAAAAACTGTTTTAGAAAGGTTACAAAATAAGCTTTAAAATTGTTATATTACGATACGATACGATTGTACCACCCCATCCAGGAGCACTCCTGTCCCGGTGAGACCGGTACACCAGGGGCACTGATTTGTTAGGACTGGAACACGTGCTCTGGGGATGGGAAGGAGGTTGGAATTCAATCGACCGGTATACATGGCAACCTAATAAGCCAATATTGGAATGTAGGGTGGGCAGGAATAAAGGACTTGGTTGTGAGCTGTGGTTTTCGTTTATCACATTTCGCTTATTTTGTTTCCCGTTTCTTCTCGCTTCCAGTTTCTTCTTTTCCGCGTTCAGTTTCCTTCCCTGCTTCTTTTGTTGTTGTTGCTTCTTCTTGCTTCTCGTTTCCAGCTTCCCATTATTTGAAGCTTCCGCTGCACGCTTTCAGCTTGCCCGTTTCTTGCTTCCTGTTTCTTATGGCTTCATGCCTTCCGCTTCCATTGTTTCTTGCTAACAATGTCCTGCTTCCCACTTACTGCTTCTTGTTTTTTTCCGACTAATTGCTACCTGCTTTCATCATAGCGTTTCCAGCTTCCCACTTCTCGTTTCTCGCGGCTTCTTGCTTCCCGCTTGCGCTGCTTCTCATTTTCTGTTTCTTGCTTCGCGGTATTCGATTCCCGCAATGTGACTAGATCCTCCCTGCCTCACCATGTGTCCAAATCTTTGATCTTCATATTAGTTCATAGGTGTTCCTTTACTTCATTTCCTTGTTGAGGCGGTTTTATACGTTTCGATGACTGGTAATTTCCTTCACAAAATCTTATTCCAGTATTTCGTCAACCATCATAGCGCTTTCGTGAATTACCTACCTAAATAAAAAGAAATAAAAAACCTAACCTAAAGTATACTTGAAACGTATTATGTAACCGTGAGATTATTGTGTACTCGTTCAGATAGATTAATCTATGTCTCTCGGTGAATTCATAATTTTTGTCAGAGTTCAGTGTTCCACAACCTTTCCTGAAATAGTAAAAATCAATGAACCAAAGCCTGCCTCAATGAATGCAATAAATCATTCTACCTTCGCCAATGGTTACGGGCCACCAATCTCATTATCTGTATTAAGTTTGTTTTGAAAACTGAAAGAAATAAACATTAATTTAGGTGACAAGTGGAAAGTATAAATGAAATATGGAACTTATCTGCTTCGTATGAAGTGGCTTTATCCTATGGCGCCAAAAACTAATAACCATTAATTACAAGTGGGTTCACCCCTCAGTATCCCTGTAAGTCACAGTCATTTTGGTGGCACTTAAAAATGTTATGTTAACTTCGATATGTGATTAAAATATTATTATATTATTAGCCCTCACAAGTTAATTACAAAAAAACAACAATTTCAAGATTGAAAACTGAATCTATTAAATAAAATACGTATTCCGGCAAATTTTTAGCACGATTGAGCATAATCTGACACAGTTATTCACAAAAAACCGAGGGAGCTCAACCAACGCATCTAGCCGTGATCAACACAGGATCAACCCCTCAACTTTCAAATAAATATTAACATTTGTAAATATTAAAATTTAGAATGCACACATTAAAAAAATGACTCACGTGATGTTTTTATGTGAAAATGGTACTTAAATCACAGATTATGTAAACAACAATACTTATTCTATTGTATAAATGTATAATAAACACTTTTGTCACCTCACTTTTTTATCATTTCATATAAAAATATTTAATAAAAATTAACAATGTCGAGCGGCCCGTAGGCAATTTGGCGGGTAAAAATATGTGTCAACCGCGCGACTGACAGAATATTCTTGTTATGTATTTCTATGGACAACTTGATAGGGATGTACAGCTTGATCCACTATCGACCTTTTACTTTTTGTTTTAGGGATGTCACTAAAACAATAACGGAGTTAGGACGATTTCTACGGAGACACGCGTTGACGTATAAACACGCTTATTGTACTTGACTGCTATCATATTTTTAACGCATATATCTGCTTACATTGCTGACCAGTTAACAACAAAAAGTTATAATAAGTAATAGAATGTGGAATCTGTGGAACTTTCTAGCAAAGATGTTCTTGTAAAAAGGTGACATACAATGTTGGCGGCAGACAATAAGTTAGGCAGAATTAAACAAACACCCCAATAAAAAGAATAAATGTTGGAAACTTACTTTGCTCTGGACATGAAATCGTCGTACAAGAACCTCTGTCTTTTAGAAAGTCTGCACATAATGATATGTTCATATTTCTTTGGCATTTGTTTCTCCACTTCGGATTTGAGGCGTCTCAAGAGAAAGGGTCGCAGCACTTTGTGCAACCGCTTGATGATGTTTTCATTATATTCAGAGTTCCCTTCTATCATGCCAGTGACGGGGTTACTGAACCACTCCTTGAATTCTCTGTGGGACGCGAATATATCAGGCATGAGGAAGTGCATCAGTGACCACAACTCCATTAAGTTATTCTGAAGAGGGGTGCCGGTGAGCAACAGCCGTTGTTGTGTTTGAAAATTTAAAAGCAGTTGCCATCTTTGGGATTTGAAATTTTTTATATTTTGGGCTTCATCTAAAATTAAATATTTCCACTTTTTTCTCCTAAAGCTTTGGTGGTCTTGTATAACCAATTTGTAAGAAGTGATACATATGTGAAAAGCATTGGGTTTCGTCCAGCCGATACGTTTCAACTTGCGCTCCTTTTGTGAACCATAATAAGTCAAGATCTTGAAGCCGGGACACCATTTCATGAACTCCATTTCCCAGTTGAGCATGACGGACGTGGGCACCACGATGAGATGCGGACCCCAGTCGGACTTCTCGCAAGCCAGGTGCGCTAGGAGGGCGATGGTCTGAATGGTCTTGCCCAGACCCATCTCGTCAGCCAGGATACCGTTTAATCGGCGCTGCTCCATGGTGACTAGCCAGTCCAGCCCGATGTGCTGGTATTCTCGGAGAGTGTGCTTCAGGAGATGGGGAACCTTGGTGACCACTTGGGTGGAAGAGAGCGTGTTGCCAGTGGGCTGCAGAGACTCTGCGATGGCTGCGGCATCTTCCATTCGATGATCGTCTCCTTCTTGGGGTTCTGTCGTTCCCTCTTGGACCAGGACATTTAAGCTCTCTTCGACATCCTCTTCCTCGGTATCGGAGCTCTCTTCCAATTCTTCTTCCTCCTCTGAAAGATCTTCACTTTCTGACTCTGAGGTGGGGGGAGAGTCAGGAGTGGGAGAACCGCTATATTTCTTTCTTAATTCTTCTACACTCATTTCATTTTCAGCATTGAGGTCATCAATCTCTTTTTTGTGGTCCTTTTCTCCTTCTACACCTTCCTGCTCCATGATGGTGTCCTCGTCATCGGACGAGTCTTCCTCAGCTTTGAATTCCGCATCATCTTCCGACTTATCCGAGCTTTCATCTTCAGAAAGCTGTAAGAAAACAAATATTGCTGTAGCTAAATAATTGTTGTTTCAAGTATTTATTTTTCAATCTCTAGAGAGGAGTAGAAGATGCGAACAAATAATATAAAATACGAAAAGCAGATGCAACATTTGATGTTTGCAGTGTTTTTTTTGGTGATTTGCGGTGGATTTTTCCATAAAATAATAATAGTCATACAAAGAGAGTCAACTTTGTTTTCTTAGTAAATTAATACTATACTATTTTAAGAAAATGTATTATTTTTATTCTGAACTGGGTAATAATAAAAGTTAAAAAAAACAGGAGGTTCCCCGCGACATTAGAGAATAATAAATAATTTACCTTAATTTTATCTCTATTGGCAAGGTAGTCTTTGGGTAATTCACTAAGGAACTCGTCAAGTTCCATTTGAGATTCTCTTTGAAGCGCTTCTATTTCATCCTTGTGAGAGTTTTCAGTGGTGTCCTCTTTCTCCGCAGCCGCGATGGTTTCCTCATCATCTGACGATACGGCGCCGCTAGGACAGAACTCCTCTAGAAATGGGCAGAAAACATTTATCTATAAAGAAATGCAACAAATAAGATTACAGGTAAAGAATTAGGAGATGACTTACCATCAGACTGGCAGACGGAGTTGGCGGTGGAACCCTTGTTGGAGTCCTTGGTGGGTGGGGGCCCGCTGCGCATGCCCTCGGCCAGCTGCTGTGAGTACTTCTCCGTCTGGTCCACGATGAAGCTGAGCTGCTGGTCCAGGGCGTGCTTGCGCTGCTCCTCCAGCCGGGTCTGCTGCTTGAATTCTACTAACTGGAAGTGGAAACAAACTGGAATTGGAAGGTCTGGGAATCTAATAATAATGCACTCTCTTCCCTATTCAGTCTTATAGAGAAATGGACTTACTTTTTCTACGTTGGACCAGAATAGTCTGATCTCCTTGGCCACGAAGGCGGCTATCCTTTTGAGTTGGTGTTCCTGGGCCTTCTCTGCTCTCTGCGCCGCCAGCGCTTTCTCTTGGAAATGTTTTTGTACCATCCGCGCACACTGCAAAACACAAATAAATGTTAGCTGTAAGTCAAAAGAAAGTGGAACAAATACGGGTATCGATTGATATGAATATTTCTTTTGTTTACCTTCTTAGCTGCAGCCTTCTTCCACTTTCGTTCCTGGGCAAAGTCGGCTGCTAACCAGACCATCTCTTCCAGCAGATAATCCCAGTGAGCCTTGGGTCGGGGCGGCTCTACCACCTTCGGTAACCTCTTCTCCGTCCACAGACCTTCCTTTTGCAGTTCACATATCCTCTGCATCACGTAAGCTTCCTGAAAGTGAAATCAAACAATTGAATGTTTGAACAATAATCCAGCCACAAAGGTTAGAGTATAAAAGTAGAGTAATTCAATGAGATTGTTGACCTGCTTTGCTTTCTCCACAATTTGCTCCTGTGAACTGGATAATGATGTATTGGCTGCCAGGGCTGATGTGTGACTATTGGTTGTTCTTCCGATGCCTGTATTGTTTTCTACAACCAGCGGGGTGCCGCCTGAAATGAGAAAGCGAGCATTCCAGTAAAGCCAGTAAGTCTCGGGAATTCACTTCAAAACATCAACATTCAAAGCAGAATGAAAGCATTGGCATTCAGTACAGTTCCATATACCCGTCAACAATGGTTAAGTCTGCAAATTAAAATTGAAGCCAAGCTCCTACACGCTGTCCAAATAAATAACTACTGATGAACTCTATATGCAAATATAAGAAAATATGAGCTGAACGTGTTGCCAATGGATGGATGTGGGATGATGGCATGCTTGTGGAATATGTGTCTCTGTATTGTAAATAATTATATATTTAGAGATACATCTCTCAAAAGATAAGTAGCACCACAGGCCAGGAACAGTGATTTACCCGTTAACGAATTTAAACATTTATATCACAACTATCAAACATTGATTAAAAAAAGAATAATAGACAGTGGTAATAATTACGTGGGAGAGTTTTGAAGAACAAAATTTCAACATAATATTAACTACAAAATAATATAAAACACAACATCTAATGCTGTCAGTTTATAGAAAGAGACCATTAATTTATCAGCACATATGGAACATAAATAAATAATTAGTATGCAAATAATAAACATTCCACAAAATTTTAAATTAAACCATTGAGATCCTTTGCTGAAACTAAAAAAAAATTGTAAAATAAAAACATTACAACACCAATAGCTCGTTGAAACATTTGTACAAACTACATTATTAAAATGTGTATACAACAAAGTGGTTGTCACACAAACAGGAAAATCACTGTAAGTTTCGCTCCGGTCACCATGAAATGTAAGTATTCATTTGGATTCAACTATTTAACTGCAAATAATGAAATGAAGCCATTTGATTATTCAGACTGTGTTATTCAGCTTGTTAATACTATTTTTAACAAACGGCATCTACGAATAGGATTTATAATGCAAACCCATTGAAGTGTACCAAGATTGATGTGTTTTTTTCACAAAAACAGCGCTATACAAACATTATTAGTATTTTAATAATTATGAGTGATGATTTTCATCAGAAGAGTGACATTGGAACAACATGACATCTTGCAACAGGGGTGAAGCTGATGTGTAGTGAGTAGTGTATTGGGTGTGGTGTGGTGAGGTGTGAGGGTACCTGGCAGCCGGGGGGTGGAGTGATGAGGGCGGTGGGGAGCAAACACCATGCCGTGCCGCCCTCCCGTGGGCCGCCCCGGGACAGAACCTACAAGCACGCGTCCACGCTACACTCACCAGCTACTTTACACACTCCCCTCCCCTTGGCTCACTTCCCCAACAACACATTCAAACAGCGTCAGATCTACCTTATGGAATCAACATACGTCCGGTATATTTTCAAATTTTCCACACGTATTATTGACATTGCTTCAAAAATGAAGCAAAATTGAGAAATTCATGATTTGCAAGATTCTAAATTGAATTAATGACAAAATTAAATCCTGCCATCAAAGTAACTTCACCTCAGACAGTTCATAGAACAAATTCTGTTCACGAGAAGCAAACAAACCTAAGAAGCCAAAATGTCAAATGTTCAGGAGAGCTAGAAAACAATGTGTTTAAGCAAATCTCTCATTTTCCACAAATATTAAGATTTTAATTTATTTCTGAATGCATCTTCAGACTGGTCACCAGTCTGAAGATGGCCTTAACCCCTCCGAATTTTCGAGAATATTCACTTTTGGTGTCTCTAACAAAATGACATTTTACGAAAACTTTTAGTTATTACTGCTTCACAATTAAAGCTCTATAAATGAAACATTTCTGAACGTAGCCGAATAGGAAAAACTGTTTTAGAAAGGTTACAAAATAGGCTTTCAAATTATTATATTACAAATAAATATTAGTATTTGTAAATATTAAAATTTAGAACGCAAACATTAAAAATAGGTAAAAATGACTCATATGATGTTTCTATGTGAAAACGGTAGTAAAATCAAAGATTATGTAAACAACAATACTTATTCTATTGTATATATGTGTAATAAACACTTTTGTCACCTCACTTTTTTATCATTTCATATAAAAATATTTAATAAAAATTTAAAATGTGGAGCGCGGTGGAGCCGCCGGTAGCAAAATTGCGCGGGTAAATATTTTTGTCAACTGCACGACTGACAGCTGATTCCTGTTATGTATTTCCATAGACAACTAACTTGATAGGGATGTGCAGCTTGATCTACTATCGACCTTTTACTTTTTGTTTTAGGGATGTAACTAAAACAATAACGGAGTTAGAACGATTTCTATGGAAACACACGCGCTGACGTATAAACACGCTTATTGTACTTGACTGCTGTCCTATTTCTAACACTTATATCTGCTTACGTTGCGGAGGGGTTAACCTCTTATTTGCCGGAGACGCGCGAATGCGCGCAGTTTGTGCGCACGCGCGCGGAAAAAATTTCGAAAAAAATTTTTGTCTGCGATTTTGACCCTTCTAGGTACAGAATTTGTATGAAGGACAAGGTCAGAATCTCTTGCGCCAACATTTACCCATAAGATAGGCAAAAATTTCATTCACCTGGCTACCCCAGAATATTTTTAAATGATCTGTGGCATCAAAATGTAAAATTTTGCCGCGATTCTTTCTGTCAAAGTCCGTGCGTGTCACTTGACGAAAACATCGTAAAACCTATCAATTTACATAATTAACGCATGTAATGTTGTTTTGGTACATAGTTTATTTTGTTCTAGGAATGTGTTTCGGTCAATAAAATATACGACAGCTCAAAATTAATCCACAAAACATTCAATTCAAAATTCAAAGTGGTGCTTTGTTAGGAAATTGTGCCGTGTTTTTCCCGGCCTATAACAGGTTAGGGAACGTACCCATACTACGTGACCAATTTTTAACCCACCCCCCCCCCCCCCCCCCCCCCCCCCCGGTGACCAAAAACCTAAGCAACCCGCCGCTCATTTGTATGGAGCGGGACATTTTGAAGACCCCCCCCCTAAACGTGTCACGTAGTATGGGTACGTTCCCTTAACAGGCTGAAACCAGTTAAGTTCAGAAATAAATTGAAAAAAGTTTATTTATTTTTTATTTATTAACCTTTACCTGCTTAAACTCCTTATGTATTTTGTCAGCAGGTACATAATGACAACATTTTATGAAATAACAAGATACAATTTCAAACGGTGTATATGTATAATGTTGTTTTTTTAATTTATTATCAGGTACTTTGCGATGTGAAATTATATATTTATTTCAATTACCTTTCAAAATATTTGCAGAATTAACAAGAGATTAGCTAAAAAAAAACAACATAATTTTCGACTCTCCGGAACATTTTGTGTTTTGGACTCGAATCCATGTTCTTCTCAGGTACAGAACTTACCTCCAGAAACTGCTAGCCACTATCATAACACATTTTAACATATTAATAAAATATTAATTAAACACAGGACGGACAAATGTTACAAAAAAAATCTTGCCATGAAGAAAATGCGAGACTAGTGCAGTCTTTTTGGACAAAACAATAGATATTTTTTTAAATGAACGATTTACACCACAATGGAATTTTCAGGTTCATCTGTCTTCTTCTTGAGACAATATTTCAGAGTGCCTTAAGCATCTTACACACCATCTGATTTAAAGAACTGCTGCCCGCTAACAATCCGATTCACAGAGATGCTGCATGAAATCCTGCAAGCAGTGCTTTAAATCGGATGGTGTTTGAGGTGTTTTAGACCGGATTGTTTTACACTGATGTCATTTTTTTCATGGCGGAAATCTATTCCAATACAAATTTACGATTAAAAGTATTGCTACATAGCTAAGTTCCATTATTTATTTTTAGATCCGACTGATTTAAAAAAATTAATGGAATAAAGTTATAAAGGTATTTTTGAGCATAAATTTATATTATGTATAGAGATCAAGCAGCCATTTAATTAATTTGTGCTTTGAAGTGAATAAAATTAACCACATTGTGAATCATCATGTAAAAGAATATCAGTGAAGTATTAACTTAGTCTTAACCACTGGGAGGCCGCTTGTCACCAATACATTTTATTCAGATGACATAATTTAAGTACTTTATGAACGAGAAATTTGCAGCATATATTCAGGATTTATGAGGAAAATTATGCAAGTAATTAATCAAGTGTAGTATAGTAGAAAAGTCAACATTCTTTCTTAGAAAATATATTAAACAAAAATCCTCAACTAGCAATAAGGCCAAACTGTTATCAGCTAAAGCTATTTCAAAATCAATAAAATATTATGTTACATGGTTGACTAAATATAAAAGTTGATTACATTTTATACGAGTCATTAGTCAATCATCGCAAGCGAAATGGGCGGCAGTCATAACTTGAACTCGTATCACGGAATCTTGATGGTCTGAACCATGAAGGATAATTCAACTATGAGGCACACAAGGGGAGAAGGTCAGAATTCCAGTGGATCGTGTACGCAGTCAAATTAATAATTTAAAACAATGCAATACAAACACTGGTTCACTAGTTTAACCCCTCCGCAACGTAAGCAGATATATGCGTTAAAAATACGAGAGCAGTCAAGTACAATAAGCGTGTTTACATGTCAGCGCATGTGTCTCCATAGAAACCGTTATAACTCCGCTATTGTTTTAGTTACATCCGTAAAATAAAAAGTGAAAGGTCGATAGTGAATCATGCTGCACATCTCTATTCAAGTTGTCCATAGAAATACATAAAAAGAACATTCTGTCAGACGCGCAGTCTGACACATAATTTATCCCGCCAAATTTCCTGCGGGCGCGCGACATTGTTAATTTCTATTAAATATTTTTATATGAAATGATAAAAAAGTGAGGTGACAAAAGTGTTTATTACACATTTATACAATAGAATAAGTATTGTTATTTACATAATCTGTGATTTTAGTACCGTTTTCACATAAAAACATCACGTGAGTCATTTTCACATTTTTTTAATGTTTGCATTCTAAATTTTAATATTTACAAATGTTAATATTTATTTGTAATCTAATAATTCGAAAGCTTATTTTGTAACCTGTCTAAAACATTTTTTACTATTTGGCTACGTTCAGAAATGTTTCATTTATAGAGCTTTAATTGTGAAGCGGTAATAATACAAAGTTTTCGTAAAATGTCATTTCGTTTAAGACAACAAAAGCTAATATTCTCGAAAATTCGGAGGGGTTAAGAAGAGAATGAATTAACCTGTATTTTACCATTTATCTCATATTTGTAGGATTTATAAAAAAAATCGTAAAGTTTATAACTGCGCGAATCCTGCATGTTGTTACTTTGAAACTGCCGTGAGAGGTACTCATGTGAGTTAATATAGAATTTTTTCGATTTCTGTATGTTGTCTCATGTATACTTGATAATGAAAGGTGCATATCTATGGAAAAAGGACTTAATTTTAACCGTAAACAGCTGATCAAAAATTCGACGTGAAAAAAGTATTTAAAAAATTTATTTTTAACATTGTTCTAAAATAGTCTATGAAGTTCGGATTTGCGACATCTATGGTCATAATAGAAAAAGCATTTCAATAGCTTCATTGTAAAATAAATGGCTGGCCGGTGAAATGTTTTCAATAATTACAATAAATGTTTTACGAATAGTAGAAAAATATGGTCCAATTTAGGACCGCTATCAATCGCAGAAAAATAAAAGTGGTCCATTTTTCAAGCATAATCGCTTCAGTGGTTATAATAAAATTTTAAAATCAAGTTTAAAGCACACGATCCATAGAATTCTGACGTCTTTAAATCCACACTGTATCGAGTAGTAAGATGAGGATGAAGAACATACCCTGCTGCGTGAGCTGCGCCACCGCGGCTGGCAACTGTGTGGACACGGCCACCGGCGTTACCCCCACCCCGGGGATCTTGATCTCCGCCCCCTGTGGGGTGGAAGGAGTGGTGGAGGGGGGCGGAGTGGGGGTCAGCGGCTGCAGGGCCGGTAGCTCCTCCGCCCCCTCCAAGGGGTGTGCCAGCATGAAGGACAGGAGCTGGGGAGAGAACGGCCGCTTGCGCCACCCCTGATAGTCCATCACCACACCGCCAGTCTGGAGATAGAACACCTGGGCTATGCATTCTGTGTATCTGGAAGTAACATACAACAAATTATCTTCTAAAGGTGGATTTAGACCAAACGAGCAGATGCTCATTCTAGTTCTCTAATTCTTGCAAATTATTTTGGTGCAAAGTAATACAACAATACCTTCATATGTGATTGTTTGACAGTTTTGTGATTGTGAACTAGAAAAGCTTTTAACAAGTGTTATAAATTACTGTTTAAGCCCAAAAACATGATAAAACCAATAAGACAAAGCTCTTCTCCAAGTACAAGTGTTATCTCATTCGAATCTCATTTCAAAAGTAAAAAAAAAACAGTGAAAATAAAAACACTTTTAACCAAAAAAAACCATTTGCGTCAATAACATCTGTCATCAAACCACTCCAACATATAAAACATGAATTGTTTCAACTGCAATGGGGATGCTTTCAAGCCAGGAGTGGGAGTCACGTGTGATGGATGCAATCAAAGTGTTTGCATTAAATGTTCGGGCTTATCCGCAACGGAAACCAGATGCCTAGAGCCCAAAAACCGCAGAATGAAATTCCTGTGTCCCGAATGTGAGAGTGGCCTACAACAAATACCTGTACTACACAAACTAATTAGGGACCTCCAAGAAGACGTCAATGCCTTCAAAAAAACAGCAACAAATGCGATGCACAGAAGACATGATTAGTGAACTTAGCGATCGGCAATCCCGAGCAAAAAACATAATTATATTTGATATCCCTGAGTGCGACTTGCCGGATCTCGAACAACGCAAATTACGCGACACCGAAGAATGCTGGAAAGTTATAGGAGGCATCACCAGCACAAGTCAAAATAACATAATAGTGCTCCGGCTTGGAAAACCTTCAGCAGAAAAAAAATTCCCTCACCCGATAAAAAATAATCTTCCGAACAAGAGATGAAGCGTTAGCCATTCTCAAAAATAAACTAAAAAAACCAAACTCAATCAAATCAGATCAAACTCCGATGCAACGGCAGCATTTAATTGATCTAAGAAATGAGCTGCATCAAAGAATAGAAAAGGGAGAAAAGGAATTGACTATCAAATACATCAAAGGATGCCCTAAAATTATAAAAATTCGAAAAAACATGTTAATAATTACATAGTCAATATCTCGATACTGTATACGAACCTATGCTCTCTCATACGGAAATTTGATCTTGCTCTTGCACAAATAAACCTTATAAAACCAACAGTATTAATAGTGACAGAAACGTGGCTAAAGGCAGAAATACCAGATACATTAGTGGATCTCCCGGAGTACACACTCTTCCGCAAGGACCGTCGAATTAAAAAACGAGGAGGTGGTGTGGCAATATATGTAAAGAAAAGGACCATAGGCCTGACAATCTCAGCCCAGTTGAACAAAGCCCTGGGAAACAGTTCTAGTAACTATCCACAAATTGACGCGTTATTCATTGACATGCTAATAGGCCATCTCAAAACTATCTTAGCTGGTGTCTACTGCCCACCAAATGCATCTTATGAAAACCACCAAAAACTATTACACCAATTACAAAGAATAGCTTATGTGTCAAATGTAATAATCCTTGGAGACTTTAATTATTCCAAACTGGTATGGCCAATTACAGAAGTGCAATTCAAACAGCCCCGAGGCCCTGTTTGAGGATATGTACCTGAATAGTAACTATTGGCAATTGGTAGATAAACCTACAAGATACAGCGACAACAATACCCCATCTCTATTGGACTTAGTCCTGTGCAATGATGAACATCTCATAACGGATATAAAATACCTAGCACCTATAGGCAAAAGTGACCATATATGTTTGTTGTCAACGTTACAAGTAAGAACCAGCCATAACAACGGATCCTCCAGCCCGGGAGGCACGAAGCCCAGACCCAACTATCAAATAGCAGATTATGATAAAATAAATGAAACCTTAAGCACTCCTGATATAATGCGGTCTCTCGTGGAAACCACCACAACTGAAGAAAAATGGAAGTTTTTTACAAATATGTTTGAAGAGAAGATTGTATCAAAAATACCACTTTCCAAAGGCAATAAAAACCACAATAAGAACAAATCTTGGATTGACAAACACATCCTAGGATTGATTAACCGGTGACAGGCCGGAGACGCGCCGGCGCGCGCGTCACATGCGCGAGAAAATAATTCAAATATTTGAATAATATTTTCGTCAAAAAACTTTTGGTCTGCGATTTTGGCCCTTCTATGTACATAATTTGTATGAAGAACAGTGTCAGAATCGCTTGCGCCAACAGTACTCAATGATACGCCTAGAAGTTTAATTCACCTTGCAACACCAGAATATTTTTAAAACGATTTCTTCTATGACAATCACCTGTTAGAATTTGCCGCGATTTTAACCGTCGCAACTGATGCGTGTTCCGCGACTAAAACATCGTAAAACCTATTAATTTACGTAATAAATGCAAGTAATGTTGTTTTGGTAGATAGTTTATTGTGTTGTGAACGTGTTTCAGTCAATAAAATATACAATAGCTCAAAATTAATCAACAAAACATTCAATTTAAAGTTCAAAATGGTGCTTTTTTAGTGTTTTTTCGTGAATTTTCGCGAAATGGCCTGGCCTTTGACCGGTAAAGAGAAAAAGAAAGCCTGGGATGGTTATAGATTATCCAGAAAACATGTGGAGAATTCAAATGAGACTGAAAATGAGTATTACAGAGAATACAAACGGAAAAACAACTACCTTGTGTCCCAACTAAGAAATACCAGAAAAAACTTTTGAGCAAATATTGATTGACAGCGATCAGAAACCATTTTATGGTTACATACGGAAACAGATTGCCTCGAAAGTGTCTACTCCAACCATACTATATAACTTCTCGAACGAAACAGTTACCAGTGAAATAGACATAGCGAACACCCTTGCAACACAATTCGAAAAAACCTTTGTCAATGAACCAGATACCAGTATACCAACTATTAGTCAAGATCTATATGTAGATAACTCACTATGCAAAATCGAATTCACTCCATCAGCAGTTGAGAATATTTTGAAGGGGTTGCGAGAAGATAGTGCTGCTGGCCCTGATAATATTCCTGCTATTGTTCTCAAAAAAGTGTGCAGCAACTCTCAGTCATCCCATAGCTCTGGTTATGCAACAATCCTTTTTAGATGCGAAACTCCCTAGAGATTGGAAGAGAACTATAATTACACCCATCTACAAAAAAGGTGATAAACTCAAACCAGCAAATTACAGGCCTATAAGTTTGACTAGTATCATCTGCAAAACCATGGAAAGGAGAATAGTGGACGAGATACGCTCGTTCTTGAACAAACTTGACATAATCTCAAACAAACGACATGGATTTGTGCTAAAAAGATCCACAATTGCCAATCTCATTCTTAAGAGGGCATTACCAGAGAAAACCAGAAATATGTCATTTTCAAATCAGATTTTAGACGTATTGACTCTTTTCCACAAAAAATTATAAATGGATTTCGAAAGATTGTTCTTTTATCTACCATTCGCATGTAATAAATTTTGAGAATTTTTTTAAATTTTTAGTATAATAAGGTTATTCCATAGGTCGTTGACAGATTTGTTAAATTTTCAAAAAAGATTTTGTATTATACCACAGCCATTTCAAATAATATAATCATGCATTAAAATAAATCAATCCATTATCTAGCAAACGCATGTTTTAGAATTTTAATTTTAGTTTCAATAAAATCATTAAAAAATATATACGTACATGTGTTTCTTGACGAAACTTAGTCAGTTTGTGTATTTATTTGCGAACTTATAAACTAATATATTTCAGATTTTTTTACATACTTATTGTGCTAAGACATTATTGACAAATCATAAATAAGTTTGAGCGAAAAATAATTTTAGGAAGTATTTAATATTAATTAATTTACATCTTCGCATTTCACGATTTTTATCATAGCGCCGTAACACAAATTTCACACTTCATTACGGCCCGAAAAGTGGCCCGACAAGGACGTTTCCACGTCGCTCTGAATCACAACAGTTTGAAATAATATTTTGGGAACGAAACTGTAAATACATACGAATTCCTTGTTTCACGTTCGTAAAATCAACAGGGTTGACCGAATTTCATTTTCATTGAATATTTTTATGCAAAAAGTTTTATATTTAAAAAGAAATGTTTTTATTTGTCCCTCATTATACGATACAAGAGACAAGAGTCCCGACTGCTCAAGAGTCCCAAATGCCCCATTTTTTAAAAGTAAAACTTCTTTACGCATGCTCGACACATGGGGTTAACTGGTGAATCGTTACGAAAAGTGGTGATTATTACGAAAAGTGGTGCTGGTTACAAAAAATGACATGCGAACGGTAATCGATGCGAACAGTGATCAATTTCTAGGCGGGTCGGGCCTTTAGGCTCGCTTGTTATTCGTGTTATTATTATATTGTTAATGGACTATTTGTCCGTAAATAAATAAAAGAAATTATATACAGCGCGTACCCGGCATGCGTTGCAAGGCTGGGGATGGGGGATGGGGACGGGGATGGGATTTTTTTTTATTGTAAATAATTTTTATGTTTATATCGCACAAGAGTCCAACAGCTCCCAAGGGAGGGAGGTTGAAGAAGAGTTGGGATGAGGGGTAAAGGAGGCGGGGATTGGAAGGAGGGTATGAAGGGGGGGGGTTGAGAGGGGGTGGGCGGGTAGACCTTTTTTATATCCATTTTTCGTATTACAAAAATAACAAACACGAGAATCGAGTATGGGTACCACCGCCCCGGGAACCATTTATTAGATAACCAACACGTCTGCCATAGATCATCCCAAGTGGTTCGCAAGGTTTGGTGACTAGCAGGGGTGCCTGGGTTTATTGGGTGAGGTTTGTTCAGGTCTTGGCGGCGGATGCGTCTGCCCACCAGCTGCATGGCAGGTCGGATCTGGAGAAAGTGGTTACGGCGTTATGAAATTATATATACATATATTCTATTATACCATTCACCCGATTACCGTGAAACTTTGTTGATTTGTTTTGCGCACGCTCTCATTTCTCTCAGAATTTTTTAACACAGAAATTTAACTTGGACGTTATTGAAATATTAGAAATAATTTGTGACCAAAAGTATTTTTTTTTTAAATATAATTCTATTGAATTTGCGACACGCCTTTGTTAATATTTTATTCTGTATTTTGACGCACGCAGCGCCAACCAAAACTGTTATTATCTATCTATGTTTCTGTCTCTGTCGATTCACGGCAGCGAGCGGTCGTGTTGTCCGCGCCGGTCCAGTTTATAACGTTTTAAATTTATTCATCCGCTCAAAATGGGGAGAAAAATACGTGTAGACAAAATTTTCACCAAAAAAAAACACTACACCAAAAACATATCTGGGAGAAATATAACGAGAAAAAACGAAGGTTAGTAATATTAAATAATCAATTTACGTTGTACATAACTTATATGCTACAGGGTCGTTGGAACGAATCTGTCAGATTTATTGTACATTTTTTATAATAATATGTTGTTTAATTTCCCGAGAAAAGAATCAACATTCTAAAGTTAATAATGACTGTGAAGTTTCATTAATGATTGTGCAATTCAAATTTTTATTACATTACTAGCTGACCTAACAAACGTTGTTCTGCCATGTAAATTATTTCTAGTTATATTATATTATTATGTAAATGGGCTTTGACGAAGTATATTTGATCACTGTAAATGGCTAGCCACATCATGATCTGCCGCGCCGTGAAATGGCGGCAGATCGTGATGTGCGGCGCATCATGATCTACCTGATTTTACGATTGGCCTGCGACATATACACGGTGTCGGGAAATACGTGGTACATAACTCAATTCAATTGTGATCGCCGTGTTAATTATAAACAATAATTTACTAGCGTGCCCGGCGTTACGGCGGAATTTTGTGCCTGACGGTCTTTTTATTTACGAAAATAGTCTATTACGTTTACGTTTGTGGAGCGTGTAACTAAAAAACGGCTGGAATTTCGAAAATTACATACAAAATAAAAGTTTTAGATAATTTTACAAGCTTTTACTTAGTTTCAGAAAAATTTTCTTTGTGACCCACCGTTTCCGAGGTATAAACGGAAATCCGAAAATTGGGACCTTCCCCCCCATCCCCTTAGCTCACAAACTAGACGTCAGGACCTTTAGTATGTTCACACCCTAAGCACCCTGAATAAGTTTCTGAAAGAATCCCTTAGGTTCCTGCTCACGCACTCTACACTTCCTTCCTTGACTGGACTAAGGGTGCACATCAGCGTGGAAAATGATACGACATTTGCCTTTATGGGCGGGCTTATTGCCTAGGTATATTTACTTATGTTGTTAATTGTTTATTTCATAGATTGATGCAGCAGAATCGATTGATGAAAATTACCTGCCACAATCTGATATAAGACAGCAACAGGAAATGCAAAATGAAGAAAAAAAATTCCAAACTTTACAATGAGTGGACGACGAATCGTTGATATGGCCTTCATCTTTGAACAGCTCAAGAAAATAGCCACACATGGTCAAACATTTGGATGCTCAATTTTAAATTTATGTTTTATGTCAGAAACGCGTCAAGGTTTTTTTAGTAAAAATTCAGTCAAATGTAATATGTGCAATGCAACATTTACAATATGTTCGGAACGTAAAGATATTGAAAAAATCGATATAAATCACGCAATCGTTTCAGGAATCATGAGCATTGGTGGTGGTTTTTCTAATTTAGAGGAGTTTATGTCCGTCATCGATATTCCATGTATTAAAACTTATGCTAAAGTACATGAAACTGTTTGTGATTGGTGGTCAAAAGGTGCCACAGACCGAATGGAAATTGCTGCAAAACGTGAAGCAGAATATGCTAGATCTCTGGGAAACGTCTCAAAAGGTGGAATTCCTATAATAACAGTTGTCGCCGATGGTTGTTGGTCAAAAAGATCATATTGTACCAATTACTCTGCCTTGTCAGGCGTAGCTGCAATAGTAGGACATCACTTTGGTGAGGTTTTATACATGCAGGTACGAAATAAATTTTGTATGACGTGCGCACGTGCAGTAAAAAAGGTAGTAACATCGCAGGAACATCGTTGTTTCAAAAATCATTCCGGAAGTTCTACGAGTATGGAGTCCAGTATTCTCGTGGAAGGTTTTAAAAAATCAATAGATATGTACGGTCTGATATATTCAAGGCTAATTTCAGATGGGGATTCAAGTACCTACAAAAAAAATTTAGATGCTCAGCCATATGCGGATATCACAGTTGAGAAAGTTGTACGTAATTACTGCACAAAACTTCGTAATTTGACAGCGGATACGAGGTTCCCAATAAGTCAGTGCCGCCTTTTGACCGGTCGATTACTGAGATTAAGAACTGCAGTAAGATGTGCGGTAAATTATAGACTATCGGAAAATTATTCTAACAGTGAGAAAATTAAATTACTTTATGGGGATATTTCAAATAGTTCCAAACACGTATTTGGTGAGCATTCGAAATGCGCAAAATATTTCTGTAAACAAAATATGGATACAGAAGATATAAACTATATACCTGAACTCGTTGCATCTGGTATGATGGAAAGAATCCTACAATTCACAAATCAGTTAGCGTCCCATTCGAGGAGTTTGCTAGTAAATGTGGATAGTAATGTTGTTGAAAGGTACAATAGTATTGTAGCAAAATTTGTTGGGGGAAAAAGAATTAATTACAGCACTAAACAATCTTATTCGGGAAGATGTGCAGCTGCTGTAATATCTTTTAATACAAAGCGGCCACATTACCATTTGCATAAAACCATTTTTGGTCAGAGTCCTGGTCAAAGAATTAAACATTTAGAAATTAAGCGTTTGAGAAAAAAGCGATCAAAAAGATCGTACGATAGAGTCAAAGCAAATAACTGTGAAACAAATAATGATCCAGATTATGGCAGTAACGTACAACTTCCTGATATGGATGCAGATGTTTTCATAGAAGCGAAGAAGACATTTATGGAATCTTTATCTTTGACAGATGTGCAAAGGTTCAGAATTGAAAGTGACACTATTTTGCAAGCGGATTGTGGAAAATGGCTCGAGTTACGCAGAAAAATGATCACAGCTTCATTTTTTGGTAAAATTTGTAAAAGAAGAAGAAATATTAGTTGCGCTCCTTTAATTCGAACATTGTTGTATGGAAAAAATCAGGGACATGTACGATCTATAAAATATGGAAAAGATAATGAAGAGACAGCTATTCGCCAACTTGCCAAACAAATAATGTCTATCGAAATTTCTAAATGTGGACTTTTTATTGATTGTGAATACAATTACATGGGTGCTACGCCAGATGGAATATCAAATAACTTACTCATTGAAATTAAATGCCCTTCGTCAGCATCTGGCCTTGATATAGAAGATGCAATTCGGAGGAAGAAAATTAGTTTTCTTAAAATCAATGAAAAAAATGAAGTAACAATCAACAAAAACCATGATTGGTATTATCAAGTACAAGGGCAGTTACATATTGCAGAAAAATGTACCTGTTTATTTGCAGTATGGACAGGTCCCGAGAAACCGTTGCATACAGTTTTAATAGAAAAAGACGATGTGTTTTGGCGTGATAAAATGTTACAACAATTGAAGTGCTTTTATACAGATTGCGTTTTGCCAGAAATAGTGGATCCAAGGCATTCAAGGAATATGCAATTTAGAGATCCCAAATATATAGTAGATGAAATGGAAAAAAGGTCTTTACTTAAGAAAACGTCTGGCTGCAAAAGAAAACTATTCGCTGGGTGATTGCATTGTATTGCATATTGAAGTAAACGCCTACGCCTACACATCCAACTAAGACTGATGATCCAGTCAAAAGTCGCGATCTCGTACGGCGAAAACAAATTTTCATTTTACGTGATTGAAATTTTGATTGGAGTATTTTCCTTCGTCCCGAACAAAAAAGGTTGTCTTTTACAAAAATATTCCTATGCGTGTCCAGTGATTTCGAAAGTTAACCCACATCCATTCACATTTTATTTTTATGAGATCTTTATTTTCTTTTAGCAAGCATTCATTTGTCATTTTCTACTTTTCTAGATTGTTGACTTATTTTTTACCCTAAGATTAATTTAACACACTTGTTTCAGTTATAATTATATATTAGAAATGTGTACTTGCTTTATTTAAATTTTTGACAGATGATTTTCGAGCTTACTAACGGCGTTTATTCGAAATGTAAATTACTGACTCCTCTCTAATTTGTCAAAAAAAAATAATATTTAAAAAAAAATTGATAATACAGGGTGGGGCAGAGAGGAGTTACTGATTTCAAAAAATCACTGAAGGCTCCCCAGACTGAGCAGAGGAGCGGAGCGGGTGCCGTTACGTCGGGGAAATGATGCCGTTTTTTTTCATGATATTTTTTAAATGATATCGTTTGACGTGGCGGCCTTGGCGAGCAATACACATATTGACCCTTTGAAAGAAGTTTTCGGCCACTCTTCCCAGCATATCTTGCGGAATTCCAGCGATGACGCCCTCAATCGCCTCGTTCAGAGCTTCAATGGTTCATGATCGAAGTTTGTTTACCTCAACTTTGACGTATCCTTACAGAAAAAAGTCACTCGGGGTCAAATCGGGGGAGCGAGGGGGCCATGGAATATCCTCTCTGCGAACTTATCATTTGATTTGACAGATGTTATGAAGAGTAGTGGTGCTGATTTTAATAAAATCAAATTTTATAATTTTCTTATTATTATTATAATTTACAAGTACAAGTATATTACATTGTATTTAGTAATATAGACGTTGAACATTATAATTGATTTATGATCAATAAGATGGATCAAGGAAAAAAATATTTATGAGATGTAATATTTTTGGTATGCCTCGTTATTCTCCTGTGCCCTTTCTTGTGGAAAACGTTATTTTTTTTAAATGTTTTTCGACCATGTAATTATCATTTTTTCGCACCCATAAAATTATGTCCCGTCTTTCCGGTTTATAAAAAACGGTCTGATTTTTCGGATTGAAATTTTCAAAAAATCCCCAGGGTTTCAAAAATACGATTAAAAAAAAATACAGAATGTCTTAGAATATTTGCCTAAACCGGAATTAAAAAAAAAAAAAAAGTGATGCAATTGGCCTATTAAACAATTATAGTAGGTATATGGTGTAAGCACGTTGTAAAAAATTATCAAAAAATAGTTACACACAATAAATACTGTAAAATTTCTGTTTTGAACTATTAATAATAAAAAATGTCATTAACGGACTGCGAAAGAGAGGCCAGACACCATACGCTTGAAATTCCCGTCAAAATGACAGTTTTAATTTGTGATTGTGTAATTCAAATTGTGTTTTTGTTAATAATTTCTGTTCTAATGACTAAGTCACTATTATATTAGTCTATTATCAATATATTTCATATTATTTTCCGTTTTAATCTATTAATAATGCCATTGTGCACACGAATAAATATTTCAAAATGAGACATTTTTTACAATCCAACTGAATATTACTCGGTTAATTTGATTAAAGTACAATTAAAAAACAAAATATTTAAAAATTATAACAAATTTTTTATTCATGTCTATATTATATCATCTACTTTATACCTACTGTGTTTACGCATTTCATTTGTATATATTTGTGTTTAAGTACTTCGATGTACAAATTACAAATAACTGCCTACTACTAATTAAAATTCTGGAAACGAGAATTCAACATCTTCACCTGACCCATACTGTAGCCAGCCCTAGCTCCGCGTGAGATAGTCCTAGTAGATACGCGAAACCAAGCTTGCTGCGGAACGAAATCTAGTTCCAAAAACGTCCGCTCACGACCGCTGATGTGTGAGCGCTATAGTCGGAACCGAAATTATGATTTGCTGGTATGACAGTCTTAACATAGATTACTGGACAAACGGATTCCCACTGACATAATTTATCTCGACTTTGAAAAAGCCTTCGATACTGTTCCAACCAATAGACTGTTGGCTAAACTTAAATTCCTAGGCATAAGAGGACGACTTCTCGAATGGATCAAATCCTTCCTCACTGAGAGAAAGTTACAAGTTCGAATTGGTAACCAACTGTCATCTGAGCGAAACGTGACCAGTGGTGTCCCTCAAGGATCAGTTCTCGGTCCAGTTCTTTTTATTTTGTACATCATGGACCTGCACAATACAATAAAATCAGACTCCAGCTGCATCGCAGATGATACAAAATTCTATGCCAACCCACACACACATCACGACCAACTGCAAAACGATCTAAATGAAATATATCAATGGACAAACGATTGGCTTCTAAAACTCAATGTCGAAAAATGCACTACATGTTGGAAAAACTAACCCTACACTTGCATACAAACTTAATGGAACGCCACTAAAAGCAGTGACATTACGACAAGACTTAGGAGTTACCATATCACAAGATTTAAAATGGGAATTTAAATGGGCTTTCTGTCAATCAATTATACAATACGGCATTATAGGATGGGGCGGTACATATACAAATCAAACACAAACAATTTACATATCACAAAAACTAATAATAAAAACAATTTTAAAAAAACCCTACTCATATTCGTCAGAACTTTTATTCAAACAATTTAAAGTCAGAAAATTAAGTGCATTATACTTTTATCATGCAACATTACAAATTTATAAAGATAATATTAAAAACCAAGTTGCACCATTTAAAAATAACAGAAGTCTTAGACAAACATCAATACTTCCCACTCCAAAATGTAAAAAAAAAATTGGACAATTGAGTCATAAATATCTCGGAGCAAAATTTTTTAATTCATTACCAGAAAAAATTAGAAACATGAATACCAATATAAAACATTTTAAAACTCACCTTAAAAATTATACTGAAAACTTCGTTTAAATGGTAATTAAATTTGATATAAATAAACTGAATGATATAAAAAAAAGCAATACAATAACACCCCCCCATACACACAAGCCTTGCTTAATTATGGGGGTACATCAAATATATCTACCATGTAATTAAATACTGTATAAAATTTATTTGTAATTTATGTACCTTCTATTACTAATAAAAAAAAAAAAAAAAAAAAAAAAAAAAAAAAAAAAAAAAAAAAAAATCGCACATCGCTGGGATTGTGAAAAGAGCAAACTCACTAACATATTTAATCAGGAAGGTATTCCTTGATCTAACACCGGACATGATGTTAAAAATATACAAAACATATGTGCGACCTCTCCTGGATTATGCTTTCCAAATATGGAGTCCTTACTTCGCAAAGGATATAAATCTGATAGAGGGAGTACAGAGACATTTCACTAAAATACCAAGAGCTTTGAAAGATCGGCGATATGAAGATAGACGATAACACTAATAGAAAACACTTCCTTGCAAATAGAGTGGTGGATGCTTGGAACAAGGTCCCACAACATGTCATCGATGCAACTAACATAAATCAATTCAAAGCTCTATTGGATTCATATTTGGAGAAAAGAAAGGACTAACTTAGTTAAAAATTAAAATTTACTGTCAAACTATTGTGAAATTAGATATGAGCTCATCAGCAGAATGCTGCCTGCTCATTATATAAAAATAATAATAATAAACAGTTACAAAGCTTTCTTTCGGTGCTCCGAGTGCATTCGCCGAAATTTAGTAGAATGCTCTAAGTTGGCTTGTTCGTTTGAAGTAAATGACGTAAGTGTGCCCGAACAGTGGCCTACAGCATTCCTTCTTGTTCGGACCAATGACGTTATACATATACTGTAGACGCGTGGTAGAAATCTCAAAGTGGGAAGCCAACAACAAGACAATTGCACTGTACTCGATTTCTAGTACTTTAGTACTAAACTGCCACTACGTCGAGTAAGGTCGTGTCCTACCAGTAAGTAAATTGCATTATAAAGCGCCAAAATTCCCTCCCGTGTGATGAGAAAATGTTTCCATTACACGGTAAACAGTAGTAAAAGCAAAGGAATAACATTTCATTTGTAAATACATGCAAATTACTTATTATTATCGATTATATAAATAATACAATTGCTTTCCGCCAAAGGATTTTATGCGTCATTAGAGAACTCAAGGCCTACTAAAGTACAGGTCTGGATGCGCAACAGCCAAATTACTAAGTCGATGCCGTTACTAAGTAAAATTTACTTTTTATAATAATAATCTAATGATTCTTTAGTTACTTGCTTGCGGTAAAACAACATACAAATCAGCAAAAACAACAAATACAATAACAATCAACGCCATTTGCAAACTATCGTTGTTAATTATAGCTTGAAAATTTGACACCTCAAAATTCAACTGGTGCCCAAGCCTCCTACTTTAGTCGGCCTTGAGACAGTATTCGACGGAACTTTTGAATTTTGAATACGAAAATGCCGCCCGCGTTCTATCTTTTGTTTCGTCCATATGCACATATTCTTTTAAGCGTCTATCTTTATCACACATGAATAACTTTTGAATTAAGAAATTATTGAAAATCGCTGAAAACAGAAGAGTGTTGATTAATTGCCACATTATATCTCGAGTTTGTGAGACTATGGCAAGTCTATTTATTTTATATAACGTCATTGGTTTGGACGCGATCACTCCTTGAGGTGGTCTCTTCAAAGTGTTCTTGGAATTTGCGTTGACTTTTTGTACTAATTATGGATTGGAGTAATGAAAAACATCTACAAATGATAGAAGGGTCCCAAAATTTCAGATGTCTGTGGGATTCAACTTACACAAAATAATAATAATTCATGGAAAATAAGTCTCTTCCTTCTTAATAATTGAGTCAATGCCTACCCCTGCGGGGAAACGGCGTGATGGTTAGTTAGAGTCATAATGTTAAATGCAGCACTTGAAATCACAATATTGCTCTCACTGTCGGATATGGTGTAGTGAATGATACCACTGATTGTTGAAGAATGAGCAACGAGTATTTGCTCGCCTGATCTAACATCCCTAAAATATCTGCAAGAATTCTAGTTCTTGTTGTCTCCTTCATGTTCATTGGTATTCTTTCGGTGTAAATGGTGAAAACCAATTACCGTTTACACTAAACATCAAGAAAGAACGCTCTTGTTCCAGCTCTAGCTCTATGCTGGATTGGTCTTAATCCACCTTAACCTTTTAAATGCCAGTATGTAGGAGTGTAGCTGTGAACAGCAGGCCATGAATTTTTAATCAAAATAAATCATTTTTAAATCTTATTTTTATAAATTAAAAACATATTACACCTTGAAAGGATATTTAAATGACTTAGCGAAAATCTTGAAAAAAAAAAATTTTTTAAAAATTAAATCTTGCTCAAAGAATAGCGAGATAACTCGCTATTTTTCTATGGCCGGCCTGCTGGGCACGGCCAAGAATGCGAGAAATCTCGCTCTTGGCACAGAAGCGGTTCAGGATCAATGTAATTACTAACAGAATGGATACAAAACGCCAGTTAACTTAACACTTACCTCTCTTTTAATGTTTTCAGTGTGGCCATCCTATCATCGATGTTCTTTTTGTGCATGAGTGCCAGGTCCACTGACATTAGCGGCTTGGCAGTGCCATCGGATAACTTGAGTCTCTTCCTGGCGGCAGGCATGAAGCTACTCCCGCTGGGCGTGAGGGGGGAGCGCGCCACCTGCCCGGACAGGCCGGGGCTGGTGCGCACCATGGAAGCGGACACGTGGTGGGGTGACGAATGTATCCTGGAGAGAACTTCTGATATGTCCATCGGATCTTGGGCAGGGTCATCCTTGAGCAGAGCCTGGACAAACATCAAACAAACGGGTTGGTCATATCCACGGAGGAACAGGCAAAAACTTACAACAGAATGATCGAAAGCCTTTTCATAGCTGAACATTACCCGGGTTATTTATAATCATTGAATGTATTTACGGGGTAGTTCATTGTATGTAAATAAATAAATAAAGCACAGTTTAGAATTGCTCACATTTATTTAATACTAGATAAAGTACCTAGCGTTGCCTGGGCTTTAGATCATGTCTCTAATTTTAGATCTGAATATATTTAACTCATTCAGATTTAAAAGTAGTGTAACTAAACTCACCATTTGTGATTCTTCCTTTCTATCTATTGTTAAATTCAAATTTATGTTAAATTAAATTAAATCAAATCACTATATAAATCACCTTTTAATCAAATTTATGTCATGAAGAAAAAATGTTTTTTAAAATGTGGTTTACTGTGTTCTATACATTCAGTGTCATTGCACTTCAAAAAAATATTTGACAGTTAAATTGGTGTTGCCAGTCTACGAATTTAGTAGTTCAAGTTTTTATATTTTCTACTCTTATTTGACGGACCATATTTCTGTTAGCAACAAAATGTAGGTTTGTTATAATATGAACTTAATGGAGATTAGGGGCAGTAAAAGGCGATTGCTCATAATAATGTTAAACATTTTATCATTTGAAAAAGTAGGAAATACTTTGATCTCGTTTGTATCTTTAAAATTATTAATCATATTATTAATAATTATGATGTGGGGAGTATAGTGCAATCCTGCACGTCCCATATAATTATACTATATTTATAGGGTAATTCGTGAAAACAGTAAATTTTAAGAAAAGAAATAAGTAGAATAGAATAAAAATAAACATTGAACAAAACAAAATTGTTACAACTCGTCTAGTTCAATATTCCTTGCCTTAGACTCAGAAAATAATGAATTGCTTTTAATCGATAAACACTACTAATCATGGGTACTATTCTCGGTAAATATGCAGTTAGTCCACCTCACGGATAATACGGAACGTTCGTGTTGTCGAAGTTTGATGCACATATAATACGGAATGTTCCTTTTCTTTACTAATAGACAATCAAATATGACATTTGTCAGAAGTACCAATCTTATAAAATAAATTTTCTAAAATAAACTCGCATTTCATCATAATTTTAAAAAACATCCAAGGTTTTGAATAGTTTGTTTGGCAAAGCAGGGTTTGTCTAGCGGGTTTGTGTAATTATTTTAATACATTTCTTTCCATGTTCTACTGTTATAAATAAAGGTACAAACTTGTCAATAATGCATCACTTTGTTTTATGCAAAAATATTTTTTCTATGATTGGCAGCATTGATGAAATGTTAAAATAAAATCCGCGTGAGCGAATTAATTTTAACAAAATTAAAATGTTAAATGCATATTTTTTGCATGTTTTTTGGTTCTAAATCTAACTGTTTGAATAAAAAATATTCCGTATTAACGAGTAAGCGGTTTAACCCCTCCGAATTTTAGCGAATATGCACTTGAGATGTCTCAAACAAAATTACATTTTACGAAAACTTTGTGTTATTACCGCATCACAATTAAAGCTCTATAAATGAAACATACATAGCCGAATAGTAAAAATTGTTTTAGAAAGGTTACAAAATAAGCTTTCGAAGTATTATATTACAAATAAATATTAAGATTTGTAAATATTTAGCATGCAAACATTAAAAATAGGTAAAAATGACTCACGTGATGTTTTTTTATGTGAAAACGGTACTAAAATCACAGATTATGTAAACAACAATACTTATTCTATTGTATATATGTGAAATAAACACTTTTGTGACCTCACTTTTTTATCATTTCATATAAAAAAATATTTAATAAAAATTAAAAATGTCGAGCGAGGACGAGCCGCCGGTAGTGAATTTGCGCAGGTAAATATTTTTGTCAACTACGCGACTGACAGCTGATTCCTGTTATGTATGTCGATTTGGGAGGCAGGAATGGGTACCGCTGCCCCGGGAACCTTTATTGGATAACCAACACCTCTGCCATAGGTCACCTCAAGTGGTTCGCTACGTTTGGTGATTTAGCAGGGGTGCCCGGGTTCATGGGGTGAGGTTTCTCTAGGTCTTGGTGGCGGATGACCAGGACATACTGAAGCAATTTGCTTGAACAATTAGAAATCAATAAACGAACGAATGACCCCAACATAACGCTAATTAATAAAGTAAGGAAAATTATTTATTCCCCACTACTTAGTATGTTTACCAAACCTAAAAAATATAATGCACTTAAATGAGTCATAGCAATAACGTCATTCTAAATCAATTAAGAAAACCCTTACACTTAGTGCAAGGCAAACCAAAGGGAAATACTCCGAATCCCACATTAGCACTCTCTCAATTAGTGTCTCTACAAATTGGTTTAACCGGTAATAAATCAACTTAGACACCTTCAAAAATTGACATTTAAAATCTTATAAATAAGTCGTCCGTACGTGGCTTCACCACAGTTTGAAAATGACCTTACAAGTCGAAACAGCTGTAACTAAAACACTAACCAAAAAACTTGCAGAACTCGATAATAACATTATCAAATTTAATTTTAATTAAATTTGATAATGATGACATAGGCCCCGAGGGAAATTATTTTCCTCAGGGCCTCCTGTGTGGAGCTAATGTAAAAAATAATAAATAAATGTACTTCTATACACAACTTGATAGAGATGTACAGCTTGATCTACTATCGACCTTTTACTTTTTGGTTTAGGGATGTAGCTAAAACAATAACGGAGTTAGAACGATTATTGTACTTGACTGCTGTCCTATTTCTAACGCTTATATCTGCTTACCTTGCGGAGGGGTTAATGCATAAATAATCTATTCTCCACTGTGCAAAATGTTAAGACTTGTTAATTCAATTCAGGGCCTTGAAATTTTTGGTGCACGTCTAAATGATTTTTGTCCACGGACTCTACCAAAACCTTGTTCAGGCAAGTCCCAGCCGACATGGACAATTTTCATCAGATATATCAAATTTGGAGATACCTAAATTAATAGTCTGTTTAAAAAAAATTACCTGATGTGGTACTACGGGGCCCACCGAAGCTGTGCGGCCTAGAGCCGGCAGGTCGGGGGCCCCCTCCCTCTCCCTCCCCTCCGTGTGTGTGGACCCGATCTTGACACATTCATTTTTCTCATTCATGTTATTTTACACATCTGAAAAGGTAAAAAAAACATTATTAATATTAAGTTTGCACTGGCGGGAAATCTGACCTGGCAATGAGTGTTGGCATCATTTTTCCCGAACCGAAACCTGTGGGTTTTTTCAATATACGTATGAAAACAATAATTAACGAAATAATTTATAAAATGATACTTTATTTCATTTTTGTATTAGTACTGCAGTAACGTGGTGGTAATTGTGGATGATTTTAGGTCATAAATAATATGTCAAATGTATCCCTGTAGTAGAATTAGAACACTAAGTAGGAAATATTCATGAGATGAGACTCTAAACTAAAATAACATTGAAGTAAGTTAATGATGTAATAAGGAACTCCAGTGAAAAATATTATGGCTTTAAAAAAATATGTTCATATAGACCAAGAAATGCTGATTCTGAATATATAAGTTTTATTTCATAATATTAAATGCAGAGTTTTTAATAAATTATTAAAAAGTGCATTTTTAAACCTCTTCCCAAAACACAGCGTTAAGTTGGCATTACTGAAATGGTTAACGGTGACGTCACAGTTAACCTGTCACCTGTGTATTGTATTGACATTTGAAATGACTTGAAGTGCACACGTACCTATGCAATTCAACATTTCGTGTTTTTGGTTTATTTTCATACTGTTTATAGAGATTTAGATAAATAATAGTTATTGTGTTTATTGAAACATAATTTAGGCCCTCAACAATTTACGAAAAGGGCTATATTTGCGGACAATCTGCAATAAATTTTGTCTATTTGAGGTTAAAGTCGTGTCATATTTTGACATTATTTGGTTATGTATTATCAAATTGTTTTTAGTATAGGGCTTTTTATACAAGTTGTTACACACTCGTCATGATCAGTGTATTATAAATACCAGTGTTTCTGTATGTATTATACATAAAACAATGTACCTACAAAGTAACGCCTGACACAAAACACGATGTCACATGTATTTGCAATGAAAGAGATGATTTATATTGCACTTTGATTAAATACAATAACAGTAGCGGTGAAATGTGGACATTTTACCAATGTTTTTCTATATTAAAAGCAGTTAATCTTGAATAAAAAACACACCTCACACCTAAAAGTCATTACAAAGCATTCCGCCATGATTATTCTGGGTTCTTCACAGTGTTGCCAACAGTTAGAAGTGAAATTTCCCTAGAATTTCACATTTACGCAATTACCTACGTAGCCACCTGATTGTGTAACACTAATCCTGTTATATGTTAATTAATATAATAATTAATTGGAAAGATATCGGAACTTGGTAAATATACTAATAATACCGTGATTTTCCAAATAAAACACTTTTTGCTACGTGAAGTAATAATTTAAAAGTACCCCCCCACCGAACGTGTCACGTAGTATGGGTACGTTCCCTAATATCATTTTGAGTTGTCAGTGTTAAAAATAACATGGCATGTAAGTACATGAAAAATAATTAAGATTCATAGGAATTCCAAAAAATATATATACGTATATATATAAATAATACCAGTAATACTGTCATATGTAATAAAATTTTTGCCAGAGTTCGAAATTTCCCTAGATTTTGTCCTGATTTCCCTTATCCCTAAAAAATATTTTTCTCCCCTAGATCTAGGGAAATTTCCCTCGACATAACATCACTGATTCAAAATGACAACTTAAAAAGTAAAAAAATTATCGGTGGGTGAAGACCACCATAGATACGGTGCGTTTCTGGGAGTCTTTAAAATTAAAACTTTGACAATTATTTTAACTATTAAAACTAACTATAAAAATAAAAATGCAGTTATTTAAGTTTGAAGGTCTTTTATTCATTAAAAAAAATAAAAAAATTGGACTGGAGTTCTCTATTATCATCACCATTCCCATAATTTAGAAAATATTTTATGTGAGATGTGGTTCATCCACATATGGGCCGGCTGATAGAACTCACAAACACAGTCGCAGGTGATATACCGCAGTTGTCTCGTCAAAACATCAAATCACAAATGTTATTTAAAATAAATCTTTGTGTTTATACAACCGCTGTTGTTATATTTCAAGTGTTTATATTTTTATCTGTCGCAGTGGATGGAGACAAAATGGAAAGATTTGTTTTGGACAATGACTCAGATTTTTTTCTGAGAGATGATGAAGATAATATACCGGAGAATTTAGGAGAGTAGGATGGAAATGATTCAGACAATCGAGAAATGGGTAATTTTTTGGGATTAGTGTCCATGGCTATTACGAATAATTTTTAGAAAAAAACTTTAGATTCACCTTAATCACTATAAAAGGAAACTTTTTGCGTCACAGCTGGCGGAAAATAATGCATTTTAATTTTCAATTTCGTTAAATAAAATTTCACTTCGCGAACCGATACTACGACAGCCCGCCCACCATTTTGTCACTGTTATGTTGGTATCCCTGACCTGGTACAAACAAGAGCTAGATACGATTGTAGCCGACTTCGTGGGATACATGATGAGGGGCGTAATTATGAAAAACAGAATTAATAATATAATGTAAACGAACCTCTAATCAGGCACTGGAATGGAGACAAACCATTCCAATCCTGGGATGTTTTTAAAAATAAAGATAATATACACAAGCCCGCTACACAAACCCTGCTTTGCCAGACAAACAATTCAAAAACGTAGGCTGTTTTTTAAAGTAAAGATATCATACACAATCCCGCTAGACAAACCCTGCTTTGCCAGACAAACCATTCAAAAACGTAGGCTGTTTTTTAAAGTAAAGATAACATACACAATCCCGCTAGACAAACCTTGCTTTGCCAGACAAACCATTTATCTAGCTCTTGTTTGTATCAGGTCAGGGATACCAACATAACAGTGACAAAATGGCGGGCGGGCTGTCGTAGTATCGGTTCGCGAAGTGAAATTTTATTTAACGACATTGAAAATTAAAATGCATTATTTTCCGCCGGCCGTGATGCAAAAAGTTTCCTTTTATAGTGATTAAGGCGAATCTAAAGTTTTTTTCTAAATAGCCATGGACACTAATTCCAAAAATTTACTGAGAAATGAATGAAACGAGAGAGAATTATTGAATTTACAAAGGTAATCCTCAGTTTATTACAGACCTAAAAGCCATATAATATATATATATGTATAGTGTGGGAATGTGGAAATACATTTAACCGGTCAAAGGCCGTGACATTTAGCGGAAATTCGCGGAACTTCGCAAAAAAACACTAAAAAACCACAACTTTGAATTTTGAATTGAATGTTTTGTTGATAAATTTTGAGCTATTGTATATTTTATTAACTGAAACACGTTCACAACACAATAAGCTATCTACTAAAACCACATTACTTGCATTTATTACGTAAATTAATAGGTTTTATGATCGTTTTATTCGCGATACACCCATTAATTGCGACCGTTAAATTCGCGGCAAATTCTGACAGCCGATTGTCATAGAAGATATCGTTTTAAAAATATTCCAGGGTGACTAGGTGAATGAAACTTGCAGCATCTCCGAGAGTAATGACAGCGCAAGCGATTCTGACACTGTTCTCCATACAAATTGTGTACATAGAAGGTCCAAAATCGTGGACCAAAAGTTTTTTGTCGGATGGATTATTCAAATATTTGAATTATTTTCTCGCGCATGCGCATATGACGCGCGCGCCGGCGCGTCTCCGGCCTGTTAGAGGTTAAGCACAGTTGTATTTGACTTTAATCAGCAATTAGGATTAACCCGTAGGGGATAACAAGAAATTTCAATACATAAAAGATTTTTGTTACTACTTTTGGTTATTACTACCAGTCATTGAAACTAATAAATATTTTGAAAAAGTGAAGGCCAGTAGAGAATTTCGATTCCATTCTCGTTTCCACAAATGGAAAAATGTTAGTGATCAAGAAATGTACATATTTATCAACCCTACAGTGCTGATGGTTAGAAGCAAAAAAAAGAGTAAAGTGTCATTCAGACATCGAATATAACCGCGAGCAGGTATCTGTTGAACTGCGAACACTTATGTTTCGTGCCGTTCACACGACGTAGACCAAATATTTCTTCCTATGGTAGGAGAGGGGGTCAGATGAATTAGCGAGCGGCCACGGAGTGCGCATTTTTTGTACTGAATCTATCAACTTGGCATCTGTCATCCACCGGTCTAGGCAGCTCAAGAGCGGTTATGGCGTAAAATGTGCATTGTCTATTGTTGATGTGCGCATAAAGCGCTTAGGTGTGAACGGTCTGAAGGGATTGTATGGAGAGCGATATTTGGCATGCTATGATCTTTTATATTTATATGCTCAATCTGAACAGGCCTTAAACTCAATATTGGATAACAGTTAAACTGATTTCTTCACCAATATTTGGCGATACGAGGCCACGAAATATTTATCTGTCTCTCCTATGTTTCACTTTTCTGATAAAGAAAAGCAACTAACGGGCGACACAACATATAAAGTGGGAGATTTTGTCAATTCCGTATGTATTAACAACTAAAAATATATCTACCCTTTGAGAAAACAAAAAATAACAAAGAAAGACTGCAACTAAAGCAGTTAATAAAACCTTCCAGCAAAAAGGCATAGACTTAGTTTAAAACTATTTGTTTTGATATTCTTCATATATTCCGGCGCAAAAACCATTACAGAAGTTATTGATTTAGGTAAATCTCTGCCAACACAATTAGGAATATCTGGTAATTTCACTATTGACTGGTTATCTTATTAGGATTAGGACATACGCTCAATAGATAATTGGTACAACTGGCCACTTTAATTCAATTATATCCAAATTAAGCAGACTAAGTCCTGCGAAACCATTAAAAAAATCGTGCAAAAACATGCCGAAACCCAATCAAAACAATCGGATTGTGGACTTTCCAATAAATGCCATGACTTAAGTGAAGTCCACATGTTGACCACTGCTTATGATGCATTAGTAAGGAAGACTGGAAAGTTGGACTGGAAGACTAAAGCTCCCGTACTCAAAACAACTTGGGTTGTAAATTATAATGAACATATGGGTTCCGTCGACCGATCTGATATGTGTATATATTTGCTGAATGTGTGCAGAAAACCATTATATGTTACAAGAAAATCGCATTTCGGACCATTGGCGTAACCCATAATCAATGCACATGTGATGGGAGGCGTCTACTAATATCTACAGGAATTCCAAAAACTGAACAAATTGGATTAATATCTATGAGAACCAAAGTGAGGACGAATATCTACAGCTCAAACTGCTGACTAATATCTATGAGAAACAAAGTGTGGATGAATATCTACAGCACTGGCAGAGGTTGGATTTGCAATTATGTATAGCATATTGAAATAACGTAATACTGTATTAAATAACGTGTGTTTCGAAATAAATAAATATCTTTGTACTATGACCTCCATGTTTGTTAAATAAATTATTGTCCTCGTAAACAGCAAAATACGTAATATTATGCAAAACTTCATGTACGTACTTTAAACGTTTAAGCCTTTACGCAATTGAAGTAATTTATGCTTTTCCGTACAACCTCTTGCTCAGCTGCCTTCTGTAGACAACCTACGCTCCATAGATATTAGTCACCACTGGGACCGTCATAGATATTCGTCCGACCTTAGCTCTGTAGATATTAATCCTCACTCTGAAGTTCATAGATATTAGTCCAGCATATGAGCTGTAGATATTCGTCCGACATACAGACTGTAGATATTAGTATCTGGAGTCCATGTGATGTAACAGATTTTCATTTCGAGCTTACTAGACAGCCTCTACAAGAGTAGCACAATTCAGAGCCAAAAACTATTATCCGCTAAGACTAATGTAATGAGCTGTTCGCACTGGACAAGTATTTTAGTTGAGTATCGAGTATATTAGTAACTAAATGCGTCCGAACACCACAATTTTAGGAGAGTAGTTTAGTCAGCTCTTTAGTAGTCAATCCATTTCGTTCTACTTTTTCAGGCGAGTAGCGACCCCCACCATGTATCCCTGCATACTGACATGCGCAAACCTGCCGTTTTAGAAGAGTTCATTGGTAGACGCGCGGAAATGTCTTGGCATTGGAGCGAAGATGCTAATCTAAAATTATTTATTCACGCTGTTATTAATCTCTTTTCGTGTCCATATATATTTTCATCCCACTTATGTATTCTTCCACCTCTTCTAAGCATTACAATATAGTGTTATGTTAGCACAAAAGATTGCAAGCAAAACGTATGGAGCTGTACAGTTGACAAATAAATAAGTCGCGCATGCGCAGACAGACCTGCAGCAAAGCGGGAATAGGTATAAAAGCAATAGCGCTCGAGCACCCAGCCTCTTGTTTTCCCCTCGTCCGGCAGTTGGGTCCCACACCTCGTCACGCACGGCTGTCATTCACGAGACGCCGTAGCTCATAACTTCGCGACGCGTGCCGCAAACAAAATGGCTAAGTTCCGCTACAGAAGTTGATATTGTGTAACGATCTATAACTATTGTCGTGAGTAGCATTCCGCCGTGAATATCGCAAAATATCCAGATGAAACGTGTTATGGCGCATTAAATAGCACCCACGCCGCCGCTAAGTTCCGTCGTGATAATTCATATACCCGACCCGAGTGAAGATAGGCCTTCGGAAGAAACGTAGCTGTGAGCACGGACCCCCCGGTCGAGCCAGCCTGCCTTGTTAGGCCTCCGCTGCCTCCTGACCCTCCTGAAGAGCACGGACCCCCCGGTCGAGCCAGCCTGCCTTGTTAGGCCTCCGCTGCCTCCTGATCCCACTTCTGACACCAGAAGCTGCCACCGATCCCGCCCGCCCTACGATACAGGTTTACTTATTCTCTCTCCCTGAGCCATTCGAGTCAAGCTTCACGATCTGGTTCCTTAAGCCGATCCTTAGGTCTTAAACCGTATTCCTTGTTGTGTATTAACCCCATAAGAAATGTACAATAAACACTTGTTATCTATTCCCCGAGTTTCATTGTATGTCGCAACCTGTTTACCCGAGAATAGAGTGTAGCACTGGCTACATAGCAATGCTTAATAGCGTATTTACTTTGCTACTTATGCTAGCCTTCCAAAATATCAAACTGAAAAACTTCAATCCGTGTTTAATGCAGCGGCACGGCTCATAACCAGAGTCTCAAAATATTCACACATTTCAGAACACCTTCGTAACCTTCATTGGCTCAAGTGCCCTAAAAGAATCCAGTACAAATTGTGCTGGATGGTGTTTAAATCAATGAATGAAATGGCTCCATCTTACTCCTCTGAACTATGTGTCCCGGAAAATACTGGTCCGAGGCTGTCAACCCTTAGATCAGCAATATCATCGCTATAGGCAGACTAATGGAACCTAAACGCAACCCAAATACAAAGTTTGGAGATTGCGCTTTCGGAGTATCTGGGCCTAAGGCTTGGAATAAACTCCCTTATTGTACCGCCCATTATAAAATTTTGCTTTTGTTTTCAAAATACGCTCACAGAACATATTATGTATTATAGTTCCCAATTATGTCCTCTGCGTGCGAAGTGTACCTAAATTTCTATAATTTTTTTTTTTTTTACATGAGCTCCACACAGGAGGCCCTGAGGAAAATAATTTCCCTCAGGGCCTATGTCATCTTTGGGGATGCTGTGTGGAGGGTTTTTTTTTTTGAGAAAGGAAGGAGAATAGAGTCCTGGGAAGGAAAAGGGTTTAAGGGGTGGGTAGGAATATGGGGTTCAGTGTGTCCTGGTCATCCGCCTCCAATACCTAGACAAACCTCACCCCATGAACCCGGGCACCCCTGCTAAATCACCAAACGTAGCGAACCATTTGGGGTGACCTATGGCCAGGGTTGCCAGGTGTTCGGTATTCTACCGAACCGTTCGGTATTTTAGCACCGTGTTCTGTGTTTGGTATGACAAAAATACCGAAGTATGGGCGGTTCGGTATTTTTTTGTGATTAATTTTTCTCCTTAATAAGCGATTCAACTATTAGATTTGACGCAATCTGCAATCGATGTTGCGTAGAATCCTTACTTAGTTTGTGCGATGTTGCCACTTCGTGCACGCGCTCACTGTTTTCAAGCCATTTTGCGGATTAGTGTTACACATTAGGTGACTATGTACTTGCGTAAATGTGAATATTCGAATAATTTGACTGCTTATATTGTTTCAAAGTCCGACAACCCCCCCCCCCGACGCGGAGTTTGATGTGCCATGGTACCACCGAAATCTAGGGAAATTCACCTCGAAATTTTTTTTTGCTCAGTGTTCGGTATATTTTGGAAAAAACCTGGCAACCCTGCCTATGGTAGAGGTGTTGGTTATCCAATAAAGGTACCCAGGGCGGCGGTACCCAATACCGCCTCCCAAATTTAATCTCTAAATAAACAATAACAGTCTTAATCTCTAGTGACCTCCCAGGTAGGTCCTGTATATTTTTTGCTTGTGCAGTACATTTTTACGCAGCATCACGTTCATTGGTTAAATCATTGTAGGTACATAATATAATTTCGCATCGGTGATCGATGAACCGGTGGATGCAATTTTTAGCCATAAATTGTTATAGTGGTTTGTCTAGTTTGTAGTTAGAAGGGTAAATATTTGGAACAAACGTCAACGGTTATGTAACGGGATTGTGTATGTTATCTTTACTTTAAAAAACAGCCTACGTTTTTTAATGGTTTGTCTGGCAAAGCAGGGTTTGTGTAGCGGGCTTGTGTATATTATCTTAATTTTAAAAGTTTTATAAAACAAAGTGCGTATTAACCGTGGACGTTTGTTCTGAACTGCAAATTTTTCAATTTGGGAGGCGGGAATGGGTACCGCCGCCCCGGGAACCTTTATTGGATAACCAACACCTCTGCCATAGGTCACCCCAAGTGGTTCGCTACGTTTGGTGATTTAGCAGGGGTTCATGGGGTGAGGTTTGTCTAGGTCTTGGAGGCGGATGACCAAGACACACTGAACCCCAGATTCCTACCCACCCCTTAAACCCTTTTCCTTCCCAGAACTCTCCTCTTCTTCCTTTTCCTAAAAAAACCCTCCACACAGCATCCCCAAAGATGACATAGGCCCTGAGGAAAATTATTTACCTCAGCGCCTCCTGTATGGAGCTCATGTAAAAAAAAAAAAAAAAACAGAGTGATTTGACAGTGTGAAAGCAAATTTTCAATTTACGTAAATAAAATTAAAAATGTAACATTTTCAACCTCCCTGAATGCAATTAGTTGTCTTTTATGGTAAAAGAAGAATCTAAAAGTTTTATCAAAAAAAGTGCTTATTAACCGTTGACGTTTGTTCCGAACAATTACCGAAGTAAGATTGTAGGGTAAATATCGGTTCGGACTGGCCACGCTTATTACGAATAATTTTTAGAAAAAAACTTTAGATTCGCCTTAATTACTATAAAAAGAAAACTTTTTGGCTTTGGGGCGGCGGAAAATAATGCATTTTAATTTTCAATTGCATAAAACCAAAATTCACTTCGCGAACCGACACAGCGAAAATCGGCGGCCGTACCTGTCACTGTTATGTTGGTATCCTTGATAAATTAACAAGAGCTAATACAACTGTAGCCGACTTCGTGGGATAAGGCGCGTAATTATGAAATTTGTCTAGCGGGCTTGTTTGTGTAACATGGTTTGTGATACAAAAGAAAGTGCCCCTTTATAACGCCTACTCGCGTCAAGGCAAGAAAAACATCCCAGTTTTCAAGTAGTTTAGCGGCTACGCTAGGTTTGTGTAACATGGTTTGTGATTCGCGGTATTTCATGTAGGTATCCCACGAAGTCGGCTACAGTCGTATTAGCACTTGTTAATTTATCAAGGTTACCAACATAACAGTGACAGGTACGGCCGCGGATTTTCGCTGTGTCGGTTCGCGAAGTGAATTTTGGTTTTATGCAATTGAAAATTAAAATGCATTATTTTCTGCCGCCCCAAAGCCAAAAAGTTTCCTTTTATAGTAATTAAGGCGAATCTAAAGTTTTTTTCTAAAAATTATTCGTAACAAGCGTGGCCAGTCCGAACCGATAATTACCGATTGTAGAAATGTATTATAACTTCGTACAGCGCCCTTGAGGTGATTTCACAAAAACGGCGCTATACAAATCATCCAAAATAGTTTATATTACTATTTAAAGTTTATATATTCATTTTCATGGCATATTTTTTCAATAATTTTAATAACACAATTTTATCCATAAAATAGTTTACGAATGTGTGGCGAATGTCAAAACTTGATCACAGTAATCGAAAATTCTTTCCGGCCTCTAGAGATTATGATAATGTTGAAATCAACAAACGGAAATTCGCGGGATACCTATTCGAGTTGTACACAAACTAGAACCACATACATCGCAGGATAATTTGATTGACGGCGGTTTCACTTTTATGTCACCTGATAACGAATTGTTTATACGACGCGAATTTTAGAGGTTAGGTAAAACATCCAACAATTACGCGCCAAATCACAATTAGACGGACAAATCACAATCGGACGGACAATAAAACACTTTTTAACTTATCTTATAACTGAAGCTGGAATTTAACATGATTTCATAATTATTTAGTAGATTTCAGCATAAGAATTGTTGAAAAACAAAACGAATACCCGCCTCAAATATTTGGAAACATAAGTTACAATTAAGAATTTGAGAAATAAACAAAGCCCTGGACACTATTAATCAATAAATAGAATATAACGGCTTTATGTCTAGAATGTATAAAATCCTAGCCGTTGTATCAACATTGGCATTATAAGCGGCTTGGAAATTTTACGGTTGTCAAAAATGCAAAACATAATAAACAATGCAATAAAACCCGGAACACGATAGAAAACGAATTTTTAATTGTATTTCAACGAGTAATTCGGGAGATCTCTATAAGAAGCACATACACAAGACATACACTCGACGACTTTTCCTTACATAATTTCGGCAAATTGGTACTAACTACGGCGGCCATATTTCCTGCGCGACAAACAGGATAACTCACCATTTTGTAATCACAATATTGTCACATATAGGAAACCCATCGCGCGTTAAAAGTTGTACCATTGCAAAATATATTTTTCAAGAAAGCACCTTATGATTTACGTTATCATCACTTTTGCACACAAACTTTGAATAATAAGCTTAAATTATATATCTAAACGCCCAACAAAAATACTGTGCCACCGGCTTGTTCGCTTGGATAACTGCGCATGCGCCATAATGTTGTCCGTCCGTTAATCGATATTATCGCTCATTTCACATCGACATATTTTTGAATGTGAATTTTATAAGTATCTTCACATAACATGAAGGAAAATACTATAAAATTATCGCTTTAATGTATCAGAACTCAAAGACCTTACTTTAGACTTATATTTGATTTGCGATATATTTTTATTGTTTATTCAAAAACTATTTATGATTCTTATGATTGTCTGATTCTTCTTTATAACCATATTAGTAAAAAAATAAAATTATACTGTACTTAAGAAATTAAATTTAATAAATTTGTTCAACCCAATGACGATTCTTCTTTAAAATCATAATTTTAATTGAAAATCATTAATTTGTAGTTCGTAAAATAACTACGTTAAATTCTGTAACTCTGTTAAGATTTATTCTCTTGTTTTTTTTACCGAATCCCTAAAATAGAAATTCAAATCACCACAAACTTTATTAATTAACTATCATCCCATATCGATTAATTATTTTTAGTTTGCCACCTCCCTATTGCGGTTAACGAGTGTTTCCAACACACAAAATATTTTTCCTTTCATAAATTTAGCAAATCATGTCATTGAACGAACGTACAAATATAACCCTTCCAGACTTTACAATAAAGCACAATAAGGCGTTTACCTCTAGCGGCGGGACAATTCGTTTTCTGATTTAAGCGTCGATGACACAGGGCTATAGTCGAACAGATACCAAATGCACTCCCAAAATTTCACACGGGGATTAACGTACAGTCAAAACTCCGAAAAACCCAAACTCGAAAGGCATTCCACCATTATATTATTAATATTTTTTTATTTTTCATTTCTTATTATTTATACGTCCCTCGTAAATTCCTATTTTCGAAAATACATATTTCATACATATTCTAAAAACAATATTTCAGACGATACCTAATAATTACACGCCGCGAAACAAAATTTAGAAATTCCGTTGGCGGTTATTCACGTGAATTAGGCGACTAAATCCTTTGGAAATTCCGTTGTTATTTATATCATGCTACTTACTATAAAAGCAAACAATTAATGATTCCACATTCGTAATAAGTACTGTATTGACTTCATAAGATCAAAAATCAGCCCATTACTTTATTTTCGATTTAATATACTTTATTAATGTCATTTTGACTCCGTTTATTTAATCGATGTGATTGTAATTACATATTGTGTGATCTAATATCAGTGTGTTTAGTAGATAATACATATTTAAAATGGTGGATGTAAATAAACGATAAGAATTGCAGGCAGGTGAAAAAACGATAGTTTATAATGTTATCAAGTTTTTCCAAAAAATCCGTGACAATCCAGAATACATCAAAAAATTGAACTTCAAGCAAGAACATTTATTTGCAGGACTGACGACATCCATACATTTATTGGCAGCAGGCTTGCGGCCTCAACGGGATTGGAAGATTTTAAAAAGGATGTTGTGCGTCGCAGTGTGATGGATTTTTATGACAATGAACAATATCCCACTCTTGCAAATCTTAACAAAGTTCTGGTGGATAAAATATTTTTTTTGGTTCTCATGAGTCATTGCGATGTATTTTGCATGATATTGGTTTAAAATTCAAAATGAGCAAAGATGGAAGAAAGTATTTAATGGGAAGATTAGACATTGCTACAGCGAGTGTAGACTTTTTGAGAAAAATGAACCAAAATGAAAATGAACTAGCGACGAACGGCAAATAGTCTATTTGGACTAGTCCTTGGTCGATCGATCGTTTTACACGACCCGGGTCGCTCACGACACACTGGCGTCACGAGCGGGTCACGAAGACCCGCTCCTTTCGTGACACAAAATACGAAACTCGGTAACCGAGTTTCTTGCGCCGGTCGCCGCCGCCCAGACCGGTCAAGTCATACGCGACACGAAATCCAGGTTATAATTGTATGAACGTTCGCTCACAGCTCACACCTGTAACTAGTAATGTCATGTCCCAGAAATAAATTAAAAAAAAAGACTTGCTTCAGGGGTAAAAAAAAACAATGTTTTATCATGTTTTGAAGGATATAAAAACCATGTAAAAAACGTGTTGTTATGAAGCTTTTATTGAGAATTCAAATAAGTAAATTAGCTGTACGCTGTAATCCTTTATTATAAACTATTATTTTATAATTTTTCTTTGTGTAATAGGAAAAGCAATAAAATAAACGTGCACATGAATTATTATGATTGCTATGATACTTTTTGATAATGGGATAGTTAGGTTAGAAGTACAAGTTACAAGAGGAGAGGGTGTAAAAAATAAATAATATTTACAATGTTTGCACGATTTTTATTAGAATTTTAAGAATAATATAAAAATTATTATCCGTGTGTGTACATAGATTTTTGTTTAATGTTATATTATTAAACCTAATGAATATTGAATAATTGTCTAAAGATGACCATAATAGGCTGAGCATAGACCGGTAACGGTAAAAAATAAATTGTAGAGAAATTTTTCAATTTGTTTTAAAATGTATATTATGTACTGTTATTTATTAACGTCACGCACGTGTGTGTTGACCGAATGTGTCGCAGTTCGCACTTACGCTTCACCCAGCTACTTTCTACTACCTGAGTCGAGAGAGCGGGTGGCGAAACCCGGGTGTTGACAACCCGTTCGCTCTCTCATACATCTATCTATCGTCGCTCGCCCCGCCACATCCGCACCCGAAACCCAGGTTGCAGTGGTAGAGCGGTTGTGAGAAGTGGGTCGCGAGACCCGGGTGCTGACGTAAAAATGACCCGCTCGCTCTTTGGTGGTCCGTGAGCGGGTTTCAATGAGCGGGTCTTTCACAACCGACTCAGGACTAATTTGGATGAGACTTGGGTGAATCAAAATCATTCGATTACACACATGTGGCAAAATAGTGAGGGCAATGGGGGTTTAAAAGTGCCAGTTGGAAAAGGAAGCCGGCTGATCATTTTGCATTGTGGTTCAGCAAAAACGGGTTTTATCACGGGGAGTAAATTTATATTCCGTACGAAAAAGGTTATGTCGAATACAAATTACCATTCTGAAATGAATTCCAAAGTATTCAAAAATTGGTTTGAAAATCAGTTTGTGACATTCCTCGAAGAACCCTCTGTAATTGTAATGTAAAATAAATATTTTTTAATCACAAATAAAAATTTACCGATGTAACAAGTTCATTGTACTGTAAAAAGTATGTTGTTTTATGTTGATGTGCACATTTAGGTATTTTTGTCTTTAAAAAAATAAATTTGTAAAATCCCAGCCGGGGGTAAAAATCAAATATTTTTAAAATTTAAATATCTCATAAATTGGTTATCGCTTTACTAATTAGCATCTGATAAAACCTGTCAACGAATTTTCTTGATTCTGAAATATATATGTAATATTAATTACCGGACACCTCGTAGGTATTTTTAAACACCTACGCATTTTCATTCAATCCTTATTCAGACTTAAATTCAGTCCCGAACATAATAAAACCATTTTGTTTAGTAAAATTAATTTTAAGTCGTGAACCTTCTCGTGTTGCTTTACCTGTAAATTTTATAACTGACTTTGGACTTTGACCGTTCACTTAGTTTCTGTTTGACTATAGTTTACAAGCTACTATCTGGGAAATTCACTATCTGTTAAGCCTCGATGACACACGGTGAGTTACAAGCTACTATCTACTAAGTTTTAAAAGCGGGTAAATCGGCGAGTGAGATTGTCATGATGACACACAAAACTGTCCACTCGCTTAGAAGCGTAGGAAACTGAGATCGCTTTCAGCACCAGTAACAAGAATAACGACGCCTGCGTGAACTAATTCTTCAGATTTTTGACAGTCGAAATCAGCTGTTTATCGGAAGCCATGTTGGAAACGTAAATAAACCAATCATGAGCAAGCGTGTAGGCGAGTAAAGTTGACGACCTTTCAACTTTTTTTCGTAGATTGTCAACAATCTGCTAGTTGCTGCTAGTTAGCAAGTGACACGATGACACTGGGCGAGTTTACTAACAGATTGTGAATTTCCCAGATAGTAGCTTGTAAACTAGCCCTGTGTCATCGACGCTTTAGTAATCTCGCCCGGTGTCATTGTGTCACTTGCTAACTAGCAGCAACTAGCAGATTGTTGACAATCTACGAAAAAAAGTTGAAAGGTCGTCAGCTTTACTCACCTAAATGATTTTTTTGGAATGCTGTCACCACATTATTTAAATTTCTGTACTTTCAGGCACGTTTACGACTTTCACTTCAAAATGTAAAACTCGATTCCCACCATTATCAATTTTTAAAATGATTACTTTATGAATATATATTGCATGTATGACGTTATCGTGATTCTTATTGTTTTATATCATATTTATAATCTATAATATAAAAATGAATCGCTGAATGTGTTGCTAAAAGCGCATAACTTTCGAACGACTGCACCAAATTGGATAATTTTTTTGTGTGTTCGTTATTGTCAGGACAAGGTTTTTATAAAACTTCCGGTGAGCTCTGGCATTATGAAATTTGTAAAAAAAAATTGCTATTGGTGGCACGCCAGGTTTGAAAAACTGAATGTATGGAAAGCGGGAGAGAGGGAGAGATGAGCGAGGTGGGGAGGGGGGAGGGGAGGAGAGGGGAAGGGGGAGGAGGTAGGGGAGGTGAGATGGGGGGAGGAGGGGGAGGGGGGAGGTGGGTGGGAACCCCCCTTACACCATGCGAGCGAAGCCGCGGGAAAAAGCTAGTTTAATATAATTTCTTATTATTTTATCACTTGACAAAACCGAGATAGGTCATATAATGTCTTTGGTAAGGTCACCATGAAATTATTATTCAAATTATATCAAAACAATGAAAGATTTCTAAAAATAATTTTTCAACACAAAATGATTTTTTAGATACTTACCAAAAAATCATGGAACAAATAAACACCTTTAAAAAAATCTGAAAATTCATTTGAATCAAAAAGATTGGTATTCTTCTTCTTCCTAGGAGGTCATAATAGAATTCAGCAATCAGCCAATCGACGGCACCCGAATATATTTGATTCAGCACAGCACAGCACAGATGTGCAGTGGGGACTGGTACGTTTTCTTGCCAATGCACATTCACACTAATCCTATTTATAGATCTCATTCATGCAATTTAATATATGCGCATACTGAGACTCCACCAGGTGTGATATTTATAGTGTGTCCTATCTTTTCCAAGGGAGAGCGAAACCTGACAATTGGAGAATTGAGATCCTTAATACAATGCTTCAGAGGTGCACCACTCTATATTTGCTACTTGACTCGTCGAAAACTGTTCGCATTACTTTCAAGCAGAGTACATTTGTGCCCGCCGCCCATTGCAAGATGACGGCGGATGACGGGACGTGGAAGAATAAATTAGTTAGATGAAAATAAATAAATTATGGACACGAAAAGAGATTAATAGCAGCATAAATAAATAATCTTAGAGTAGCAACTTCGCTCCAATGCCACGACATTTTACTCATCTCGCGTAAAATTGTTCCGCACGATCTTAGACCTTGCAGACCTTATTTTATGGACAGCCCTCGTATTTCATTATAAATATTTACTTAGCGTCTTATTATTGCTAACAGTATAAAGAATGTGATTGTGGTCTTTTTAGAAATAAGATACACTAATAATAATAATAATATATCTTTATTCAATGAAATTGGCAACATTCAGCGCCCTTGAGATGATTTTTCACAAAAACGGCGCTATATAAATCATCCAAATATTATTATTATTATAACTAAAAAAGAATGTACATGTTCAATGTAGATTACAAATAGATTACATCAGTACAATAAAATTAACAAGTAGAAAGTAATGTGATTTCGGTTACACAGAAGTAGCATAATTATACAATATTTTTAGTTGTGCATAGCCTGCCTCACTAGGTGAACCTGTATTGAGGCTTATTATGCACAGGGATTTGCCAAAGATTTCATACTTTAATTGTTAGTCATCTCTTACTTCATTGTGTTAGTAGGATATATTTTAAAGTTGGTCACGTAGTATGGGTACGTTCCCTTATGTTTTCTATATTTTATTAAATATATTACACTAAGGAAAGTAAATCAGCAGAACTCACTAAAAATGATTTATATAATTTTACAGACAAAGCCCAGGAAGTTATATTTGTACAGCGCCCTTGAGGTGATTTATCCAAATTACTATTAATAGAGTCTCCTGATATTATAGCTACAATGGTAGAACTGACCGTGGAGTATTCCAGTTCCGGCCCAAGTTATTCCTAATGATCATCGGTGTCAGTTCACACTATGAGGCAGGGGAGACTGTACCTCCCCAAAAAATAGAAAAGAAAATGGGGAAGAGCTGCAAGATACACATGTCATATCCAAACATCCTAAATATAGTTAAGTATATATATCTTTTGGCTAGAAAAACCATAATTTTCATACTTCAAAATTATATATATAGCCTTTCGAAATAACATTAAAAACACCATGGAGAAAAAGTTTAAAAAAATAAAAAAAATTTACCTAAAATTTCCCCACAAACTGACAGTACCTAAGTCAGCATTCGTATTTGAAATGAGGCCTGCCTGCTAAATAGGTTGTGCATCAATAGCTTCGTACACACGGCGCCTGCACAACGCATTGAGATAGCGATGGGTAAGTTCTGCGTTTTGCCTTAGGCCTCCGAGGCGTGCTTCCTTTTAAAAGTACTAGAGTTACCGGTCCCGGGTCCGAGTTCTTTGGTGCGGACTGGGTACTGGGTGCTGTCGCGGCTACCGGGCCGCCGGGACTCATTGGAGCCGCAACCCGCACAAGAACTCGAACCCGGACAAGAAGCCAGGTATTGCGAGTGGCGCGGACCGCAAACACGGGACGCCGGTGGAGTCATTCGGGTTCCAACTCCGAGTCCAGCACCGAATTCAGGGTTTGGATCCGAGCTCTGGACCGGGTTCTTTGGGAGTAGGAGTAGGATCCGCTTCGCGCGAAAAACTCGCCTTCAAGAGCCCGTTCTAGCTGAATCAACACATTGCTTCACTGAGTACTTGCGTGCGTGCACCGGTGCATAGGTCAATGCTGCTCCTCGAGCAGGCTTCATTGAAATAACGATAGAAAGATCCAGCATGCCTAAATTGCGTTTGTGCATTAGAAATTATTATTATTTACTGACACACTCATATCTAATTTCAAAATGAATTTAACAATAATTGTGTTGATTAAAAATATTAAATAAGTTAATCCTTCCTTCTCTCCAAATAAAAAACCAATTGAGCTTAGATTTTCATGTTTATAGCACCGATGACTCATGCAGTTCCATACTTTCACTACACTATTTGCAAGGAAGTGTTTCCGAGGACAGTATTTAATTAATTTATTTTGCGTGTCCACGGAGATTTGAAAGGAGTGAAAGTTTCTTGAATAGCAGAGCAACTATAATGTCCAGATAAAATTTTAAAATCAATCAAGGTATACCTTACTTTTATGTTGGTAATTTCAGTTCCTTGAGTCCAACTTCATATTTACAGGATTCCAAAGCTTTTGTTATTTTTGAGAATCGCCACTGTACCCTCTCTGTTAGATCTATATCCTTCACAAAATATGGACTCCATATTTGGAATGACAATAATGGATGGGCAGTCGGTTAACAACATACTGTCAATCAGACGGATCGCCTTCCTTTGCATAGAAACAAGTAGGTTCATGAGGTATTTTGGGGCTGCAGCCCAGAGGTGACTCCCAAGTCAATTATTGAACGTACTTGAGATTTGTGAAGGGATAGTAGCAGCTGAGCACTAATGAAAAAAAACTGCTAGCCCTATACAAGAACTTACAATTTAGAGGGCGGGAATGGGTACTGCCGTCCCGGGAACCATATATGTATTGGATAACCAGCACCTCTGCCACAAGTCACCCTAAGTTGTTTGCTACTTTTGGTGAATTAGCAGGGATGCCCGGGTTCATGGGGTGAGATTCACACTGAACCCTAGATTCCTACACACCCCTCTTACCTATTTCCTTCCCAGAGCTTACTTTCCTTAAAAATACCCTCCATACAGCATGAGAGAAATTATTTTTCTCAGGGCCTCTTTAAGTGGAGCTGATGTAAAAAAAAGAAGTCCTTTTCCTTGAAAGTCAGATTTACTCTTGGTTTGAGCCGGTCTGAGATAATTACTCAAAGCACTGTAACAACGTTTTTATTGGGGAAGGTGAACCAATTAAATTGCATCAGACAGTCAAATAAGACCATTCAGTTGATAAATATGATTTTATTATCGGAATTGTATCATTACATAAAATTTGAAAGCAATATTTATATTCAAATCATATCCATAAATGAAACAGATAGTCAGCATCTTACAACTGTTAAAATATAACAAAATCAGAACTCACGAGCCGCAACCAACCGTGAACTGGCCATTACAAATTATTGAACATTGTTCCTTTGACAAATACAACGTAATTATTAGTTTCACAGCACAGAATAATTAATGCTTAAAAATTAACAAACAAATAATATCAATGTAAGTAGACACTTAATTCGCGATATTTACATATTATTATTATTTAAATATATAATTAATCAAATTAACCAGGTTTATGGCATCATCATAAAATATTGAAGGACCTTATATTTGGAAAATAAAAAAAATATTTAAAAAAATATTTTCGTAAGATTTATATCAAAGATATTCAAATACAAATGTTATGATGTCCGCACAACTGTCGGCAGACTACGACCTAATCAGAGTAGTTTGCATACGAAAAGAATTGGTTCATTTCGTTGATTTTTTTAAGGTGTGCATTAGTATTGGTTAACAATATAGTTTGAATATCATTCATTTAGTTTAACGTTCATTTGGTTTATTCGTTCATTTAGTTTATTTGTTAATTGGTAAACAATATCGGCGACACCCATAAGCGCAGTCCCACCTAGTAAAAATTGCAGACAGCACATCTATTATATTTCAATATCTTTGATTTATGTACTTAATTGGAATAAAATTCTAATTGCTAAAATTTTGTAATTTGATTACGTAAAATAAACATAGACATAAAAGGAAAACCTTTAAAACAAATAATTATTTTTATTGGTCCTCAAATGAGTCTTAAGTACTTATGTTTATAAAATTAAAAGATAAATATCTCACATCTTATGTTTTGCCAAGTGTCTTCAAATATTAAAAATAAACAACAGAATTAATGCTCTTCACTGGGTTCAACAACAAACTGTTCAAGTCCCCTGGGTTTAAACATATTATTAAACATATCTTAAAATCAGGAATACTTAATAATTAAGAAGTCAAAGGATAGACGGTAAATAAATTCTTAAGTTATTATATACCAGTTTGGTCTATCATTTGGTTTAGTCTAATTTTTATGAACCAGGGGTGGCAAACCACAGCTTTTGAAAACTTTACTAAATTAATTTGATTCCTACAATTTTTTTTTGTCTAGATAATTTGCCAACCCTGGTAAAAAATAAAGAATAAAAAGTAATATGGACAAACAAATTGATCCCTGAAATTAGTGTCAGGTCTGTCCCACTTCATATTCTACGATCTCCTCTCTGCCTACTCCTTAGCAGACTTGTTCCGTGGTTCCTGGTGAGCAATTACAAATAATATCATGAGGAGTTCACGATTTATACACATTTTCTATACACAACAGATGCTATCCTAACCAATGGATTTGTGGGAATATCATCTACATAAATGCCTAATGGAAAAAGACGTAAAAATACAATAAAAATAAAAATATAATTTTGTCAAACAAGAAAAAACATACAATCATAATGTCAAACAATAAAAATGATGTAAACAAAACAGGGAAATGATATCTCTAATCATATGTTATAGGGTTTTATGTAAAACAGAATGAACATAAAATTATGAAAGCAGAAATAAGTATTAAAATTTGTTAAGAACATATTCAATAGATTTGATACACACTCTCAAATGCTTGTTTGCCATACATCTGTAGGTATACATTGGGAAAAATTATATAATTAAATAAAATATGCAGGCGGAAAGTAATAAATTGTTCACTAGTTTGTCCCGTTAAGAAATAAAATTCAGAAATATAATAAAATTAGAAAGTGTGTAATCATTAAAACAATAAAATACATAATTTAATTTACAACATCTTCATGTTTACGCACTTTAAATACAATGAACAATTTGAAGCTAGAACTTTTACACCATCATCTTTACTCCAGAATATAAACAACAACATATTAATATAGTTTAACACCGATAAAATGTCACAATTTATTTAATTATTACAAACATAATAATTGCATTTCGCAAAGTCTTTAAAAAACACGGTCATTATATTTGACAGCAACTTCAACGAAAGTAAATTGCCACAATGTTTGAGTTCACATTTATAGATTAATGATATGAGGTTAGTTTAGAGGATTATCACGCCACGTTGGGAGTCACAGATTCGTCGATGTTGTCTTCCTTCGAAGGATGGAAGTTGTCGAAAGGCGAGTCCTTTTGCAGAAGATCGTGAGCTTTCTCCTTCCACATCTTTTCATCTTTTTTCACTTGTAGAGTATTGTCTTTGACTTGGTCGTCGGGGTTGCCGTAGGAGGGAGGGTTGGCGTACGGGTTGTAGCCCAGCACGCTGAGCATGGGCGCAATGTCGGCCATGTCGCGGATGACGTCCGACGAGATGGCGCCCACCCAGCGAGACAGGGCCTCCAGGTTCACTGGCTTGATCACCTGGTCTGACGAGCGCTCCATTCTGGAAATAGATACATTTATGATTATCTCTTGTATTAGTGTGTTACACTTTTAGAGAATACTTCTTCCACTTCACATCACAGCAAAATTGAATGAGTTAGATCAAATATGTAATTTTAAAATTCTGAGATATTCAATAAAATCATTTTCGTAATACATTATTGCTTCGATCGCCTCCATGGTCGAGGAGTAAGGCTCTTGACTCGCAATCCGAAGGTCGCAGGATCGAATCCCGGCGTGCGCAAATGAATTTTATTTGATTAATTTGTGTTTATTTATTTATTTATTTATTGTTGTTATACGCCCGTAGGGGCTTTTACATAGATTAGAAAATAATATTTAAGATATCGAGGATTACACATACATGGAATTTATACCAAAAGTTATAAAAGTGAAAAAACTTTTAAGAATATACAAGTAGTTTTTAAAGAAAAAACCACTTGTATATTCTTGCATAAAACCGTGAAATATTTTAAACAATGTAATATTTAACAATAACATAGAAAAAAATATAATATAAAACATTACAATAACACATCAAATCGTTAAATATATTATACCCACGTTACAATAATTTGTAGGATTCCACAAAGTGTTGGTCTAAATTGCATTTTGGAATGAAAAGGGAGTCAGCGAATACATCTACAATACCACCAAAATTGTTGCCTAAATCATGCATCCTATTGGTAAGTGAGTGTGATTGATAGTTGGTTGTGTATGTGTTGCAAAAGAATGTTATATTTTGTCTAGTATTCCTTGTCGGTACATGTAGTTTAATACTAGAAACGATGGCAGGGCTGTCAATTAGGTTGTTCATAACTCTGTACAATAAAATTAGGTCTGAAATGATTCTTCTGTCAGACAGCATAATTAAATTTAGTCGATTCATTAAACTTAAATAATTAATGTTTTCTATTGGAATTTTGAGTTTGAAATTTAAGTACCTAAGAAATTTGTGTTGAACTAGTTCTATTTTGTTAGAGTGTACTTTATAGAAGGGGGACCAAATAGGTGAATTATATTCTACTTGACATCTAACTAATGAAATGTAGAGTGTTTTCATGCAATCCAAGGACTTAAAATCAGTTAGGGTTCTACAAAGGAAGCCAAGAATCTTTAAAGCCTTATTAGTTATATTATCTATATGTGGTGTGAATGTTAAGTTTGAATCGAATATAACTCCCAAGTCGCGAATTTGTAAAACTGGTGTTAATTTAACATTATTTAAATTATATTCATGTAAAATATGAGAATGAGTTCTGGAAAATCGTATTACTTGACATTTCTCAGTATTCAAAAATAACATATTTTGTTCGCACCATTTAAAAAATTCATCTAAATTAGCTTGTAAAATTAGGCAATCATATATATTTCGTATTCTTTTAAACAATTTAAGATCATCTGCAAAAAGTAGGACTTGTACATCTTTAAATATGTTTACAATGTCATTAATGAATATTAAGAAGAATATTGGGCCGAGGTTGGACCCTTGCGGGACACCACTTGTGGCCTCGAATACATAGGATTCTATAAAATTAATCCTGACACTAAGCACTCTATTACTGAGGTAACTGATAATCCATGTCAATAAACTTCCTTTGATGCCTAACAGTCGGAGTTTGGATATAAGAATGTGATGTCGAACCTTATCAAATGCTTTATTGAAATCGGTGTATATAGAATCCACTTGTTGTTTCAGACTAAGGGATTCGGATATGTAATAATTATAGATAGTTGAATTACTTAAGGTAGATCGACCTCTGATAAAGCCATGTTGGTTAGGAACAATAATATTGTTGATAGGTTTTACAATGGTATCTAATACTAATGACTTGAAAAGTTTGTGTTAATTCACAATTAATTAATTAAAAATAATGTAAGGTTATATCTGATTATTATTATTATATTATGGTAAAAGAAGTCGGGGACGCCCGAGGAACACATGGCACGACCATGTGAATCAGATACTTGAGTCGGGCCATGTGAGGAGTCGGAATAATAGAAGAGCGTGTATGAGACGATGTATGAATGTGAATGAGGCAAGGAGTGTGTGCCAAGATCGAGTTGTTTGGCGGTCCATCCTCTCTGCCTACCCCTGTGGGAAATGGCATGATGTTTAGTTAGTTAGTTAGTTTGTTTAAGGTATATTTGTAGCACATTCTAGAGTGGAAGATATTCTTAGTATCGCCCTGGTGTAATACCACCATTCGGAATTGAAAGGTTGCTAGAAACGGCTTTAGCCGTGTTTGGTGACCAGATCTGAATAGCCAGGTATTTCCACAACTTTCTCTTCCCCTTCCCTCCCCACCACATTCAGCCTCACAACATGCCAATCGGGGATGCCATAGTCTCACTGGCTCCAGACGAGAGCAATTGGGAAGTGAGGTATTCACATAAAAAAAATCACTTCTATTTTGAACTCTTCCCCTGAACTCCAGTTCTGATTACTCAGTATACATTTGTATTTAAAGTTGGATAAAAATGAATAGTATACATTTATTTCTAACATAAATTATTTTATAATTAGTATATATTATGGACATATGGACAATGACATAAATTATTATATATTAGGGCTATAAGGGAGGACAAAACATTGTCTTGGCATAATACGCAATATACGTGTATTACAGCCGGCAGACCGCCGGCTACTACTGACTACTGTGCATCACTGCTCTCACGGCTCGCAAGTTATCAACGCAAGCAGACATAAGTGTTGGATAAATACTTATATATTTTAATAATTTAATCCAATACATAAATGTTTTGCTGAGGAATGCCTAAAATATGAACTCTGTGATAAGTACATATACCAGAGATTGAAATAATAATTAGAAGACAAGCCAAATCAGTTTACTGGGGGCATTCTTCGGCTTATACTTACTTGGAAAGATGGATGCCATTAGGCTTGTTGATGAACTCTTCATGATGTAGAACAGACTCGTTCCAAGGCACTTCTAAAAATTTCAATATTCGTTCCATTTGCTCTCGAGGATGCAGAACTAACTGCTCGTAGTGAACCTGCAAACATTTCATATCAATTTAGCCATTGAACTAAGGGTCGTCCGAGACAGGTTTTTCGTTCTCGGCCGAGACCGAGAATATATTAAAATCTCGGCCGAGACCGAGAATAGATAAATGGAGAAAACAAGTATGAAAATGTGCTATTTTTGCATAATATAATATAATATAATTTTAATAGAAATAAAATGTCATCAGACACCAAAATGATAACTACATTTTTTACTCCAAATATGCCCAGGAATCGCTGGTTAAAATCCCTCGGGAACGTCCTGTTACACCCTGTCTGTATACTATCTTGTTTGCATATGTACTGGGAATGGTTCATTCATGGTATTGTCTTTAACTGAGTACAAGCAGTCTATTTGTCAATTTCAAAATTAGAAAGCACCAATCAATGAGGCTCGCGCTGTCCAACTGAAAGCGACATAAAAACGATTTTGAAATTATTGGCTCACACGTGCCATTGAATTTGAAGATTTTCTTTGTATGTATAAAATTATATCTACAATTAGAGGTTCTGTTCAATAATAATGTGATGGTTTGTCATTACATTACCATTAAGATAAGGTCCATTAACCGGCGACCGAGGATTCAAATTTCGTTGAAAGATGGTCTTGCGATCATACACTTGCAACTGTACAGGGCGGTTCCGATGAGAAAGATCGATTATTTTCCATACCAGCATTTTTAACCAATAACTCAATATCGATTTTATTTCTTTCAAAATTTGATTTAATATATACCTACATTCAAGTGAGTAATAAAAATCCTCAAACGCGTTATGATAAAATGATTAAAATTATATACTTTTTGTAATTATTTTGTGACCGCAAGCAATTAAAATTTTTCAATAATGTCCAAGCATAATAATCGTGTAAAAAAAACTGAATTATATTAATTTGTCAGACCGTAAATAAATAGATAAACTTGAGTATTTTCATCACAAAACACGCGCGCCGAATTTTTTTTAATGATTTTATTTGTATTTAAGTTAAAATTCTGAAAAGTAGCTTTGCTAGATAATTTACTTATTTATTTTACTGTATGATTTGAAATTTATAATACAAAATTTTTATTGAAAATTTAAGAAATCTGCCAATTACCAATGGTATTTCGAAGTTTTGGAACACTTACCTACGATAACGACCTCACAGTTTTAGTTTTTAAATTCTTGTTACGTCATTCAGCGGTCTCAGATGAAGGAAACAGTATTTTCCCAAGCATGTGTTGTTTTTCGAAATTGGTTTATTCACGTGGATTGTTGTCGATGACGTTTTTATTGAAAATATAGGATTATTAGTAGTTAATCTATGATAATAAATAAAAAAAAACTCAGTCCCCTGTACGAGTACAGTATGTTCACACAAAACTCAGTCCCCTGTACGAGTACAGTATGTTCACACAAAACTCAGTCCCCTGTACGAGTACAGTATATTCACACAAAACTAACTAGTGGAGAGGTTAAAATGAAAAGTGTTTGATAAAACATCTTCTTTACGAAAAACAACCAGAATAATCGGAGTGACCCATTTATTTAAAAACAAAATCCTCTTTTACACGCATTCCAAAAATATAAAATCTATCCGTGCATGTTATTTTGTTTGTACTATAATATGGCCTCATATTCGGGTTTTCCAAAAATTTTTTATACTTTGGCAAGCCTAAATTAGATTGAGATTTTCACGGCCAAAGTATTATTGTGATAAATTTTTGGGTTATTATGCCGTGTTTCCTCCGTCTTTAGCCAATGTTTCAGACAGCGTTACAGTGTCCACCAATAGGGCAGTGGAAGTCTAAACCCTGGTGTTTTATCTAACACCTGACTACTTTATCTTAGTTAGTTTGAAAATAAGATGATGTTGGGATTATTTATGTTGTTTGAGTTCGCTCATGTTGTCACTACAATTATTTATATAATAAATAAAGAATGCAATTTAATTGCTTAGCTCACCATGATACATCTATCCGGGCCCACATCTTTGCACTGGCCGTGCATGACTTGTATTGCACTATTCCAATTAGTCAGGCATTGACGATAGCTTGTGAGGTCGAAACCTGTTATTGTGACCTGAGAAGAAGAAAGCAAAACTTTAATATTGGCACAGAAGTTTATTATATAATTCAACATGACGAAATTATTCATTCAATTCTGGTTAACTTGATATTGCTGTGGACTAGCCATGCTTGTGGACCTGCCTGGAAGTGCAGGCAGAACTATCTGATGAGTGATGAGTGAATTGTAACTTTACCTGTCTAGAGATGATGGAATGCACGGTGGCGCGGCCGTCCCTGACCATGAAGATGAACTTGGCGTTGGGAAACAGCTCCAGCACGTAGGTGCCCATCTTCAGAGTGAGCGGGTCCTTGTTGCAAAGGCGCGCGGCGGGCTCACCGTGCTTGGCGATTACCTCCAAGCAGAATGCTGCGATGGCGCTGTCCAACACCTGGAAATATAAGTCATTGGAGAGTTACATAAAAGTTATGTTGTTCACTAATAAATTGTTTAAACATGAGTAGTCTTTTGTCTCATATCATTGCTTTCTAAAAAAAAGATTCCTTTATTATTTGTCTGTTAAATAGATAAAAAAAGTTTATTTTATTTAACCTTAGTAAACTTATAGTTCAGCTAACAGTAGAACTTGCGTCCAAAAAAGCATGTTCCTAATTTTCTTTAATTTAATAAATTTTTATTTTTTTTTTAAAGAAAGATTTATGTATAATAGAAATTTATTTATGTATAAATAAAAAAATTTATTCATAAAAAGCAATCACTTTGTAGTTAGGCATTATATTTTAAAATAAAACAAACACTAACAGCCTAACTAAATAACGTTGAGAAAATCTTACTCCAAGACCGTGAATGTGAAAACCTTACTAACTAAAAACTGCCAAAAAATACTTAATGGAAAGATATATACACTGCTCATACAGCCAAAGGGTAGTTTATCTATTGTATATACTTGTTTTATTAATAATTTGTGAACGAATTTCGGATTCTTTCCAAGGTATTTTAAATGTCCTATATATTTCTTATTTTTGAAGATGTCGTAAAGACAAATATCATTTCAGAAACTAGATAAAATTACCTGTGAGAATATTGCGTGTGAAATCCACCATAGTGTTAAAAAATTGCAGTATTTTTAGCTTCAAACATGAAAAAAGTTGAAAAAAACTACTTTCATGGAAGTTTTATTAAACTCACGTTGCAAAAAGCCAATTAAAAAAATAATTGTTCATAAATAACTCACCTTTTTTCTGAATAAAGCTAAATGAACTGCAAGACATTATTTAAAGGGTTTAAACTGTCGAAAAATAATACAAATAATAGTAATTATTAAAATTAATAAAATACTTTGTTTTTACCACTTTTATTGTTTACAAAACCAACATGTTTCGTGAGCAACGCTCACTTCTTCAGGGTTTTTTTTATTGATACCATGTAAACCACTGAGTAAACCACATGTATCATGTAACCACTGAGTATCAATAAAAAACCCCGAAGAAGTGAGCGTTGCTCACGAAACATGTTGGTTTTGTAAACAATAAAAGTGGTAAAAACAAAGTATTTTATTAATTTTAATCAAATAAATTTAATTTAAATTTTTATTTTTAAATCAAATGTTGTCATTATGTACCTGCTGACAAACTACATAAGTAGTTTAGCGGGTTTAAATGTAAATAAAAAAATAAATAAATAAATAAAATAAAATGGTGCAACAAAATAAGTTTGCTGTGTTAGAAGAAGTAATAGTAATTGTGTTGAATTATTCTAATGTGACAGTGAACTGGTCATTAGAATAGAAATTTTGTATAAAAACATTATATGAATCGTGCGTAAAATATCACGTGTCAAAATTGTAAATTTGCCGCGCGCGAAAAAAAACATGGCGGATCCGCGCATGCGCAGGTGCGTAAAATATCACGTGTCAAAACTGTTAATTTGTCGCGCGTGAAAAAACATGGCGGATCCGCGCATGCGCAGGTCTATCGAAGTTAGTGTTTCCAACATAATAATGCTATTTTTTTATTAGTAACATTCCGAAAAAGAAAATGAATAGTCTGTACACAGTGTGTAACAAAAACAGCGTTTAACGGTCGTGAAGTGTTTATTTATAAGAAAGGTGTTAGTGTTCGTTTTATTAAAAAAATCAAATAAGGAATTATACAATTTGTCCACAGAAACGAGACTACTTTTACTGTTATTCAAACTTCAAACTATCTTCAGGCCGCGCCGGTAGTTACAATAATAGTTTTTTGTTCCGATTTGATAGCTCGTAGTAGTACGATCATGCGACCTTTTGCAGGATAAAAAGGTAGTTTTCAACTCGCCCACTATCTTGAACCGGACCCAGAACTCAACAACCAAATTTACAGAGAGATGAAATGTTAAATGGTCGAGTTAAAACAGGAATTCGCAACGATCAGACGATATAGCGCAGCAGGGTAGAGTTTTAAATTATTCCAAAATCAATAAGCGGTGTACGATTAAAAGATTCTTACCGCTTTGGACACTCCCGCTTCATCGAGTCTCACGGACTCCTTCTGAGAGCGGATCCACCGAGACCTCAGCTGTAATATCCGAGGGATGACTCGCGTCTCCTGGCCGCATCTGGACAGAATTAAACCAACATATAGATTTATTATTACGAAGTGTAATGCATCATAAAAGTCTATGATCTAGTACACGCTTTACCAATAGTGGCAATAGTAGTCTATAGGCTCTTCGGGTCACATGACCTCGTTGCCGAGTTGTGCCGAAAGTGACCGAAGGTAGACCTACGAAATCTTTAGAGCTTCCCAGGTCAAAAGTCAAAACTAGCCTTCAGACTGGAAGAGCGTTTGTCCTCAGAAGTAGTATTATACAATAAGTACCAATACAATAATTGGACAATAAAGAGTCACCGTGTTCGTATTATTAAGAAACTAAGTCTTTCAATCAAGCATCCTATAGTTTGTAAGGTTAATAAGTACCTGAGAATACAGGTCACTTACCAAATATAGTTATTCTCTGGAGAGAATATAAGACATTACAAATAGCTACCTATTATATTATTAATGAAATTAAATCAGAAAACACAACAAAACAGGCCTCATTTTGGCAATAATCAAATTTAGTTAAATAACAAGTCGAAATAATGACATCGCGAAAATTTAATAGGAGACAAATTGGGTTGTTAAATAAAGCTTCACCTCATTATTGGTGATTACGCCCATAAATTTTGGACAAAAATATTTATTGGCTCATTTACGTGAATAATGAAATCATAAAATTTCTATTAAATAAATGCAAATATTTTAAATTGACAATTGGAATTTTTATTTTATTAGATCGGTACCTAGTATTTTTATTACACTTTTTACATGAATAACAATTTTCAATATATAATTTATATAAATTATTACATTCTTTCCTAATTTAAGCTGCATGAATGAATCATTCATTTTTTTAATGTTATCAAATAAAAATATCTCGACTACGTCATTTTGATGTTTATAACATCACACTAGGCCACTTGCATGGATTTCATAACGATTTGGAAAAAATCGTGTGGATAGATTTTTTTACGAAAATGTTAGTAAAATTTTTTAGAAATGTACAGTTTTTTTTTCTTTTTAAATAATTAAATCCATTATTTGGGCTCGTGAAGTCACTACATGAAAATGTCCCGTCTCCGAAAATGTTCCTATTAATTTTGTAAAATTCCACACTGGTTTATTTTTTTAAATATGGCAACACTTTGATTTCAGGCGAATTTTTGAATTTGACATTTAACGTTCACTAGATTTATTGTTTGTTGTCTGCGAACTAATCATTTGGTTTGACTTTTGACAGATGTTATGAAGAGAACCCCGTACATTTTACGCTGTCTGTACGTGATTTAGAGGTATAATAGTAATTGTGCTGATTTTAACAAAATCAAATTTTATAATATTCTTATTATTATTATCTATAATTTACAAGCAAAAGTATATTACATTGGATTTAGTAATATAGATGTTGAACATTATAATGATTTATGATCAATAAGATGGATCAAAGAAAAAATATTTATGAGACGTAATATTTTTGGTATGCCTCGTTATTCTCCTGTGCCATTGTGTGGAAAACGTTCTTTTTTTAAAATGATTTTCGGCTATGTAATTAACTTTTTTCGCACACATAAAATTATGTCCCGTCTTTCCGGTTTATAAAAAATGGTCTGATTTTTCGGATTGAAATTTTCAAAAAATCGCCAGGGTTTCAAAAATAGGAAAAAAAAAAATAGAATGTCTGCCTAAAACGGAAATTTAAAAAAAAGTGATGCAAGTGGCCTATTCAATTTCAATAAAAAAGTCATTCCGTGTAAAACTAAGTTTTTGTTTAATATAAAACGTCTATTTTCCATTTTCAACGTAGTTGCGGCGTAGTAGCAGCGTAGTTGCGCCATCTCTTAGGCCGGCTAGCAGCCAATTTCATTGAGATGTATTTAGAAATAATATGTATTTTTTTGTTCATTAGGATTGAACCGTCCTTCCCAGGGACTGACCAAATGAGTGCACACCGCTAACACAAGCCTACATAAACCTAATTGGGTAGCACGAAAATTTATTTCGCATACTAACTGCTGTAAATTTTTAAATAAAATGTTATCGAATTTCATAACAAAAATGGATGTGTGTGTGCTTGTGTGTACGTGAGTGTCATCAATGACAGAATGCATTGTCATCGACAACGAGTCTATCTGCCGATGATCAACGAGTTTCAGCTCGATTGGAGGTTGGAAAGTGGATAAATTCCCATAACCAAGATTTGCATTCCTTCATTCACGAAAACAAAATCGAATTTTTTAAATTTTTAAAAAAAATTTATTTATCTATAAAAAAGTACACGAACATTGGTTTTTTATGCCTATCTCACTAGGATATGCCTGTGTCAAAACAGGCTTTCAAATAGATGTATTTAAAAAGTAACAAATAATCTAGACAAGGACAAAATATTCCAAGTGTGTTTTGTTTTTTTAGCATTTCTTGAGTTTTCATAATTATTTATTAACGAGAGGATCGAATAAGCCCTTGAACAGTGAGCACTTCTGATCAAACACGGATAAATAATTTGAAATATGAGGATGAAAGCAATCTAATTTTTTGCAGTTCGTATTCCTGAGTAATAAAAACACGACTAATAATGTAATAAGGCATACGGAGCACGTCGTTGAAGTTTAATCTAAAAGGAAATCAGCATGATTTTGCATATTTTACGCTTGTCGCATGAAATAATTTACTAAATTAAATGTAATTTGACGTATGTGGATGAATTTGACTGTCAAACTCGTGAGGTACCTACAAATAATTTTGATATTGTATCATAATATCATTTTTTTTAAATGAAATTCCACTACTGGACCCCTAGAGCCTCTATCTACCAATGCATTTGAAAGTTTTCGTAGGAATTAAGGTTTAATATATTAATCACGTTATGTTATGAAAAAAGTAACGTGTCGTGGTGGAATAAATGTTTTTTTTTCGGTTTTAAATTATGGGTAAATTTTTGTAATGTTAGATAATAATTTGGTAGGCGGGTATGGGTACCGCCGCCCTGGGAACCTTTTATTGGATGACCAACACCTCTGCCACAGGTCACCCCAAGTGGTTCGCTACGTTTGGTGACTTAGCAGGGGTGCCCGGGTTCTTGGGGTAATGTTTGTCCAGGTCTTGATGGCGGGTGCGTCGGCCCACCTTCTGCGTGGCGGACCGGATTGGGAGATGCTGGTTGAGGGAGACCCTTTACAACTGGTTACCGCTGTCCGGGCCGCTCGGTAGTACAGGGGCCCGACCCTCAGGCTCACGACTGAGGGTGGGCGGCCCCATCAACGAGTGTAAAAACCCCGCCGCTGCTGTTGTGCCGGTCGTGACCGGAGGGGACCCAGCAGTAGCGTTTGGGGCGCATTGGGCGACCTCTCCAGCCGGACTCTCCCTGCCCATCGCCTTGCACCGCAGTGGGTGGGTTGGATACATACGTCCGTCACTCCTGGAAACTCTGAACCCCAGCGTCCTACCCACCCCTTATACCTTTTCCCTCCCAGACCTTCCTTTCATATAAAAAAAAAACCAACAATTAAAATCATGAACTTGCAACCTACAATAATTAACGTCATTACAGCGGTGAGACGTAGGCGTCCCCGGTGCGGGCCAAAACTGTTGCTAAATTACACCAACATTCGCGGCCTGCACACCAATTTAAACTCTGTCCACCACCACCTTTTTTCTCAACGCCCAAACCTACTTTTCCTGTCTGAAACGCAGATAGCTGAGCCTGTAGACACCTACTATCTGGACTGCCCGGGCTTCACCCTCGCAGGCAAGTTCAGACCTAAAGGAGGTGTCTGTCTCTATAGTCGAGCTGACGTCAACTGTGTGCGACTGTTGAATCTGGAAAACTCCAGATTCGACGTAATGTGGGTACGCATCAATCTTGCCAGTACGGTAAGATTCTACGCGTGTTTATACCGCTCACCGAACCTTAGTGAATCAGACACGTCCGAGCTCTTCAAACACTTAAGCGACACTATTGATGACCTCTTGCCCCGCTACCCTACGGCAGAGTTTGTGGTCCTGGGGGACTTCAATGTTCATAACGAACCTTGGTTGAAGTTCTCAGGATCAACAGACTCGGCTAGACGCCAAGCGGAATCCCTTGCCCTTTGCTACGGATTGGAGCAAATGGTTCAGGAGCCTACAAGGGTTCCTGATGTCCAGACTCACCGTTCCAATCTGTTAGACCTATTTTTAACTACTGTGCCACACGGTTACAAGATTGAAGTCACAGCGCCTTTAGGATCGTCCGACCACTGCCTGGTGACGACATCAATCCCTGTAAACTTCAGACCACCAAACGAGAGGCTGAAGAGAAAAGTGTGGCACTATAGGTCAGCAGATTGGTTTGGTCTGCGGGCACATTTTAATGCTTTCCCGTGGTTAGCTATCTGTTTTCGGACTTCGGATCCCTCAAGATGTGCCCAGGAAATTGGTGAAGTCATCACATCCGCGATGGATGGCTTCATCCAATCTACTGTTAAGGAATCTGGTGTAGGTTCAAAGCCGTGGTTCAGTCGACAATGCACTGAAGCAGTGCGACGAAAAAACGCGGCTTACCGAGCCTACAACACATCTAGAACATCCGAAGACAGAACAGCTTACAATAAAATGGCAAAGGAAACCAAGAGAATCATAAATAGGTCAAAATTCGAGCACGACCAGCAGAAAGCTGACTGCATGCCCGCATGGCAGCAGGCAATTCTGGTCGCTTGCGGGCTTAATAGGTCACCATTTCTGCAAATCCAGTCTGCCACCTCTTACCAGACCTGACGGCTCACTAGCAAACACCGCCACCAAAAAGGCTAACTTACTAGGTAAAATGTTTGCGGATAACTCAACCCTCGATGAACAAGGTGCTGTTCCGACGTCGGTTCCTCACTGCGGTTTTCGTATGAAAAAGCTGAGGATCCGGCATCGGGAAGTAATCCATGTTTTACGAGAGCTTGATGTTAATAAAGCTAGTGGGTCTGACGGAATACCTGCCCTGGTACTGCAGAGGTGCGCTGCAGAAATAGCTCCAATTTTGACGAAGCTTTTTAAAATGTCCCTGAAGACTGGCTCTGTGCCCTCTGGTTGGAAAAAAGCGGTTATCCATCCTATTCCAAAGAAGGGTGACCGCTCCAACCCGGTCAACTACCGCCCCATAGCGATCACATCAGTTCTGTGTAAGGTGATGGAACGTGTGATTAACGACAAACTGCTCACATACCTCGAGAAGAACAAAATTATTAACGACCGTCAATACGGATTCCGGCGGAACCGCTCGTGCGGTAATCTTCTCGCGTATGTGACGCATGTTTGGGGGAGATGCCTGGAACGTTCAAGTGAGACCCAAACGGTTGCACTGGACATCTCCAAGGCCTTTGACCGGGTTTGGCACCGAGGACTTGTCAACAAACTGCATTCTTACGGACTTCCCGCATCCTTGTGTACGTGGATTGCCGACTTCTTGAGGGAGAGGTCGATTCAGACGGTAGTCGATGGTTTCACCTCTTCCTTACACTCGATAAATGCTGGCGTCCCGCAGGGATCGGTTCTGTCTCCGACTTTGTTTTTGTTGCACATCAACGACCTTTTGTCATGTGCACCAATTCACTGTTATGCGGATGACAGTACAGTTCATGATAGCTTTTTGTTTGACAAGCCCCCAAAGGGCTCACAAACTCCAACAGCTCGTAGGGATTTGAAGCAAATAATTGACGGTTACCTCGAGAGTGTTTTCTCTTGGGGTAAAAATAATCTCGTTGAATTTAATGTTTCAAAGACTCAATCTTGTCTGATTACGTCTAAAAGGGATCGAAATGAAAATCTAGTATCTTTCAACGGAAGCAATCTTCCGAACAGGCCCTCCATTGATATGCTTGGTGTAACCCTAAGTGACCAGCTCAGGTATGGGGGCTCCATCGAAGCCAGAGTAAAGTTAGCCTCCCAAAAACTGGGCGTACTGTACAGGGCCCGCAGATACTTTAATAGTGCTAAACTTGTACAAATCACAAGTACGCCCCACGGTTGAATTTGGCAGCCATCTCTGGTCTGGAGCTCCAAAATACCAGAAAAATACCCTCGACTCTGTGCAGAAACGGGCGGTCCGTTTGATAGATTCTCCCATCTTAACAGACGGATTGCAATCTTTAGAGCACAGGCGTCGGGTGGGAATGCTATCCTTGTTCTACCGGTATTACAATGGAAGATGCTCCGAGGAACTAGCATCATTGATCCCTTCGGCACCGGTGCATAGTCGGGAAACACGCCAAACACGTGCCCAATATTTGTACACGGTTGACATTTGTCACATGAGAACGGGTCGTTTCTTCGACTCGTTCTTGTGTTCAACAGCTCGGCTGTGGAATGATTTGCCGGCCTCTGTGTTTCCTCCTTCCTACAACATGGGTCTCTTCAAGACCAATTTTTATTCCTTCCTCTCCTCAAAAAGACCCTCCACACAGCATCCCAGATGACATAAGACCTGAGGGAAATTATTTTCCTCAGGGGCTCCTGTGTGGAGTTAATGAAAAGAAAAAAAAAATAAATAAAAACCAGCTAGCGCGGCTACTAGCTAGCGCGGCTACTAGCTAGCGCGGCGGGCAGTCATATTATTTCGATGTTCTCATTTCCCAAAACAAAAAGATTTCGGCTGAAATTTTAGATCTAAAAGTAAAAATAATTTTATTGAAATAACTTTTAGACAGTTTTCCTTTCTGACATAACAGTTAGACAGTTAGTTCACTAGTGAGACAGGCACAGTAAAAATATATGTTAACTTATTTTTATAGATGTGACCATCAAAATATTCAGATTTAAAAACTTGCTGTCGGCCTATAACAAAAACGGAAAAAAATGTTAAAAATAAAACCAAATATAAACATCTTCCAATGAAAAAAATGTCACATTCAGAAAACATTATGTTATCTTGATTTTAAAAGTTTTCCGTCAAATAAATAAAGATGAGAGAAGTAAGCGTTTTAACTAAATTCCAAGTATATTCGACTCCAAGTCACGCCTGCCCACATTTCCACTAAATTATTTATTCACGTTACAAATATTCCAAGAGGTGGAGGTTCAAGTAAAAGCAGGTAGCAGGTAGCAGGTAGCAGGTAGCAGGTAAGTAGCCTACAAAACCGTGCATTTTCAGTTTAAGGTAATGCTATTAAAAACTTGTAATCTGAACACTTAAATATTTATTTTATATCTCATAGGATTGTACTTGCATTATAATATGTACCTATGGAGTAAATGACTTGCTGACATTATTTGGAGTAAAAAATGTACATGAAATTTTGGTCTCCATTGACATTTTATGATTTTTTTTTTTATTTTGACTAAAAACATTAAAAAAAAACTAAGCACAGGTATGGGCGGGAGAGGGGTTGGGCAGACATCGACATGTGGAAGAATTTTTTTAGTTTAAATTTGAAGATTTTTTTTAAGAGATAAAAAAGTCACACTAAACCAAAATTAATTAAAATTTTTACTCGAAATAATGCGAGGAATCACTAGTTAAAGTTAGTCAAGTAGGTCCCTTAAAAACCTTTACACAGATATTATTTAATGTAATAGTGCTAGGCGCTCACCAATTCAAAAACGAGAATCGATTTATATTAATTGTATCGTTAAAAAACAAAGAGCTTATTAATATTTTTTTTTTATTTATTTATTTAATACATGAATGCAGGAGAAAAAAAATAATCTACATTAAACACGCTGATGATCTGATAAAAATGGCTTAGTTGTTTCTGGAGAGCTCCAGTTCCGGTTAGTTATTGCCCCGATCACCCTTCATTATCAAATGGTAAGGAGAAACTTTAAACATATTGTTTCGAACTACAACAATAATAATTATCCACTTAGCTAATTCATTATCTATAATTAGGGTGAAACTCCCGGTTATTGCCATGGACAGTGGAGCTCCCATAAACAAATAAACAATTTTTTTGCTGTATAATTACTTTTCAACATGCCTTTCACAATGGAATATTTAGACGAGGAAATGCATAACAAAAACCAGTCTTACACAACTTCAGATACTAATATATGTAAACGCCTGATTGAGAATGGTATCTATACCAAAATTATGCATCAAAACATAAGATCTATAAATAAAAACTTTGATGAACTCTTAATACAACTTCACCACATAAATGTCGATTTCGACATAATCATCCTGACCGAATGCTGGTTGTCAAACACATATACACCCAAAATCATCAAAAACTACACATCGCATAATTCAACTCTTTTTGATAATCAGAACGATGGAATTGTTGTATACACAAAAAATAATCAAAACTTCACAGTAACCGAACTAAAAATTCAGAATGCAAGTTGCACGCAAATAAAATACAACAATGATACTGTAATCCTGGCTATTTACCGCTCGCCATCGTTTCGTAACATTACGCCTTTCCTAAACAGTCTTAGTTGCATACTTTCAAATCTCTCCAATGCTAAAAATATTATAATAATAGGTGATTTAAATATCAACATACTACCGGGCAACCAACACCACCAAAGCCAAGATTATATTAACATGCTAGAATTCCATGGATTAGTGAGTACCGTCAACTCACCAACAAGAAAGACTAATGGATCTATATCATGCATTGACCACATTATGGTAAAGTCCAAAAAACCATCCAAAAGTATCGTCTACAAATCAACAATCACGGATCATTATTCAACAATTTTTGCAATACAAACAGCTACCAAAATAAATAAATGTAACATGCCTTTAGCATACAATAAAATCAATTTTCAAAACCTAATAAAAAACTTTAAGAACAAATCCTGGTACAAACTCTTCCAAATTAAACAATCAGAGGACGCATGGATATACTTTGTTAACTGTTTGAAAAACGAACTACACTACCATTCCACGACGTTGACCAAACACATAACAAATAAACTGAAACCCCTGAAACCTTGGATTAACCACTCCATTATAAATTGCATACACAAGAGAAACATGCTACACAAAAAAACCAAAGATAATCCATATGACCAAATAACATCCAACCACTATAAAATATATAGAAACATGTGCTGTAACGTCATCAGAAAAGCAAAAGAAATTTACTACTCAGCAAAAATTACAGAAAGTAACAACAATCCCAAAAAAATATGGGAAATACTAAGAGAAGCCACAAACTCACAAACTACAAAAGAGAAACAAAGCATAAATAAACTTTCTATTGATGGACATATTGTCGAAACCTCAAAAAATCCTAAACTCGTTGCTGATCATGTAAACAATTTTTTTATTAACATTGGTCCAAATCTTGCTTCTCAAATCCCCCAGAGTGGAATCACCCAATCTACCAATTCAGAGGATCAAGCAAATAAAAAAAATATAAAATTTCTCTTCCGAACTGTAACAAAAGAAGAAATTCTCAGTACAATTAAATCTCTAAAAAACACTTCTTCCGCTGGACCAGATGAAATTACGACCAAAATTCTTAAAATGCTGTCTTCGGAGATTACATTGCCACTGGAATACCTTATAAACCTAAGCATTACACAGGGCTACTTCCCCTCTAACCTAAAACAAAGTATCGTAATTCCCATCTACAAATCTGGAAACAAGACAGATATCAACAACTATAGACCAATTACTCTACTAAATAGCTTGTCTAAAGTTTTTGAAAACCTCATTAATGCACAACTTTTAAAATTTTTCGAGAGCCAAAAAATACTTTCAATTAATCAATATGGTTTTCAAAAAAACAAAAGTACATCAGATGCCATTGCCAGTGTGACTGACTTTATTGTAAAAAGCCTTGATAAAGGAAATAAATGTATCTCAATCTTTTTAGACCTTTCTAAAGCTTTTGATACAATATCACACATTAAACTAATTAAAAAACTAGAGAACATCGGCATTTCGGACAAAGAGCTAAACTTCTTCAAAAGCTACTTAAATGGACGCCAACAACAGGTTAAAATACAGAATACTCTCAGTAATCAGCGCTCAACTGACTATGGAATTCCACAAGGAAGCGTTTTGGGACCGACTCTGTTCTTAATGTATATTAACAACTTTTGCAACCTTGAAAGTCAAGGACACATTGTTAGCTTTGCAGACGATACCGTCTTATTATTCGAAGATAATAATTGGTCAGCTGTATTTAAAAAAGCTGAAGAAAATATTAACTTCATTAAAAAATGGCTAGATATAAACACACTTACCCTTAACACGAAGAAAACTAAATATGTTACTTCAAGCATCAATACTACAGGCCAACCTAATGATGATTACTCCATAAAAATTCATAGCTGTACGAATTCCAATGAATGTAGTGAGTGCTCCAGTATAGAGCGCACTTCACAGATAAAGTACCTCGGCCTCACCATTGACCCATACCTCAAATGGAACCTACATACCCAGATCATTGCAAATAAAATTCGAAAAACAATACACTTCTTCAGATTCATAAGGAACTTTCTTAACTTACAACTCCTAAAAACGATTTATTTTGCAATCACCCAATCTATCATTGAGTATGGTATCATTGCATGGGGAGGGGGCACTTCATCAGCTCTAGATCCTGTCGAAAAGGCACAGAAAACAATTATGAAAATAATTCTCAAACTTCCTCTAACTGCAGACAGTGACCTTATATTCAAAATAATGAGAGTATTTGATGTTCGACAGATCTATGTAAAAACTATCCTCATGCATCTCTTTAAAAACAAACATGTGCTTTACGAAAAAAAAATAAACTTAAGATTTACACGTAACTCCAACAAAGACATATTGCAAGTTCCAGCACTCTCTTCCACCTTTGGTCAACGTAGCTTTAGATACTTTGCCACAAAAATATTCAACATTCTCCCAGAAAACATCAAACTGAGTCAAACACAGAGAGAGTTTAAAAAATATGTTCAAATATGGATACATTCTAATGATCGAGCCTATACTGGTGCCCTCACCCAAACGCCCAGTCATTGACAGTTGTTATTGTAGTAATAACCTTGCAGTTTATGAATTGTGTAGGTATATGCAAACATAATGTTAACTAAAATAAAGTTTTTGCTGTATGGAAACCTACTTTACACATTTATAAAAAAACCATAGATAAAATTGCGAGAAACAATTAACAAAATTTCTGCCTCAATACAGGTTCACCTAGTGAGGCAGGCAATGCACAACTAAAAATACTGTATAACTATACTACTCCTGTGTAACCTTTCTTACGTTACTTTCTGTTTGTTAATTTTTCTGTACTGATTGATGTAATCTATTTGTAAACTACATTGAGTATGTAATTTTTTTAATTTTTTTTAGTTATATTGTTGTTATTTCATTGAATAAAGATTATTATTATTATTATTATGAATTATCGAAAGTACAAATAGTTTTTTTGTGATATTTCACCCTCCATGCTAGGGATGACCCTGTGTTATTAATAATTTTTATAAGCATATCTTTTTAAAATCAATTACATATTTTAAAAAAAACCGTAAAAAAATAATGCAAAATGTGTATTGGTTTAAAAATTTAATCGCCTAAAAAAATAATGCGCCTAGAACACAGATTGGTCTTTGTTTAAACCGGATATTTTTTAAGCGAGTTTTTTATAGTCTTCTAGTAATGAACCTCTTGTCGTGTTTGCTTTAATTCTGTAATGTGGAAAATCGGAAAACATTTTAATATCGCCTGAGCGTCACAAAATAAAACAAAACAAACTTTTCGACGATACTTTTTTATACATAAATCGCAATAGACGGCCGTCGTCAAGTGGCAATTTCAACCATATCGCCACCACCGTAAGGAGTGCGTTATTTCCATTGGATCGCCTTAATGGTTTCTAAAGGTCCCAGGGGTTTGCCATGACTTATTTTATAAGCTTCGAGAGAAAGGCATTTTTGTTTCCGTTTTTTTTATGGTTTGAGATAAAAACCAAAAAAAGAAATCTCCACACAGCTCTTTTAAAATGTATTCGAAAAAGAAAGAAGGAAAATTTGATGGTTTAGAATTGTTTCGAACGCAAACGGTGCGGGAATTTTCAAGAACCATTTTCTCAGCAGCACTAGTACCACTAGTACTTATCTAGTAGAAGAACTATGTTTCCTGTGAGTGTTTTCCAGTATTCGTACTTGTGCAGAACACGTACTTGTGCAGTTTTCAAGCAGTACAGATTGACAAACAGTTTTACAGTAGCAATAGTCAGTGCTGTCGCGCGTCGCGCGTCCCCCAGCGCGGCGCCGCGGCCGGCGGTTTAGAAACCTTTTGTAGAACTTTTTTTTTATCGGAAACTTTCGTTTAACAGCAAAGTGTTTTTGAAGGCTTACTAGTGGAATATTTGAGAAAAGACAAATTCAAGGAGCAAGTGTTTTAGGGTTTCTAAAAGGAAACTGAATCTTGAATGTTCACCAAACTTGTTATAAAGTTTTAATGACTTTAGATACATTTATGATAAATTGACACTTCAAAATACGTAACAAGAAATCAAGTAGCCAGAGACATTTTATGAAGTAAATATTATTTAAAAAAATCGAAGTGCGTAATTCACACGCGGTAGCAGTGAAACCGTCAGAAAACTAAAGTAGACAAGAGGGAGGGGGGGGGGGAAACTAAAGTAAACAAAAGGGAGAATACGAAGCACAGCACAATGAGGAGACCGATAGGCTACGAAGCACTGCACAAAGAGGAGACCGATTACACTAGCTCATTCTCTCGTAGGCTAAATCCTATAGATTTATGTGTTTGTTTCTTTTTATTGCCGCTATTTTTCGTTTCATCGAGTTTCAAATCACAACGGTGCTAAAGAAGTTTTCACTTAAAAAAGTGTACAATAAAAATAATGCGCATTATAACACAAAGGTGGTGCATAATACAGAATTAGTCGCACGGTTGAAATACATAGTTTTTGAAGTGAAGTTTTTGAATAATTAGTCTCCGCTTTGTGCGGTGCTTCGTAGCCTCCCCACTCTTGTCTACTTTAGTTTTCTGAAGGTTTCACTTGTACGTCGTGTGAACTGCACGCTTGTATATTTTGTGGTCATAGAGATATACTCGTAATTACACCAATGAACGTAATACGTGCTGGAAGAATTAGTTAGAAAGCGATTGTCATTGGATGACACCACTAGCAGTAGGCAGTAGGCACTAGGCAGTAGGCACTAGGCAGTAGGTACTAGGTGAGTACTGATCCAGAAGTATTTGTCTAGCGTAGTTTCTAGTTTCCAGGAACAGTGGTATTAATTACGTAGCAGCAGTAGCAATTATCCCAGCACCTGCTGCCGGTGGTAGTCTCAAGTCTCAAGTAGTGAATTAGACACCGAATCAGTGAACACAACACCGATAAGCTTTTAAACTGCCTAACCTCAAACACCTTCCCTCGCTTTCATCGTGCTCTTGGTGTGAACATCCTACCTACACACTACACACTACACTACACTAGGGTGAGATCTTTAAACCCCATTCCCGAATTTCGTGCAAATACATACAAACCAGTGGCACCAATTATCAATTAAATAAACTAAATCCCATTGAAATGTTAAAACATGCGAAATGAAAAGGAGAAATAATTTGTATCTACATATGTACATATTTTTTTACATAAGCTCCACATAGGGGGCCCTGAGGAAAATAATTCCCTTCAGGGCCTATGTCAACTTTGGTGTCTCGGAGTGTAGTTTTAGGAAAAGGAATGAGAGAAAGTACTGGGAAGGAAAATAAGGTATGAGGGGTAGATAGGAATCTAGGGGTCAGTGTGCTCAGGAGTGACGGGATGTACAAACTTATCCCTACTAAATAACTGCGGTACAAGGCAATTTCCTGCTGCAGAGGTCAAAAAATCTCCCTCAACCAATCTCTCCCGATCCAGCCTGCGCAGTTGGTGGGAGGCATCCGCCGCCAAGATCCGGACAAACCTCAACCCATGAACAAGAGCACCCTTCCAAAACCACTTGCTGATGCTCGCTTGCTGGTGATCTATGGAAGAGGTGTTGGTTATCCAATAAATGGTGTCCGGGGCGGCGCGCGGCGGTACCCATACTCGCCTCCCAAATTGAAACAACAAATTAAGCATCATTCCATTTTTCTAAAACGAGAAGGTGTTTAAAACCAGGTGAAAGAAAAATTATAAGGGTTCCTGGGTACCTAGCATGGTCACTCGATATAGGTTTTATCGAAAATATCGGTAACTTGTCATCGCTCTCGAGCACGACTGCAGGCCGCTAACGAACAAATAACAGTTCACGTCAAATAAAATAGGAACCCTTAGTCGTTGTGACATATTTTTTGTTCGTTAGCGGCCTGTAGTCGTGCTCGGGAGCGATGACAAGTTACCGATATTTTCGATAAAACCTATATCGATCGACCATGCTAGGTACCCTGGATTATGTACTTTTTTCAGCAAACATAATATCAATATTCCCGGAAGAATCCGGTTTTGAATTATTTTTGGTTTTTCTTGTCTTTTGGTTCTGGCATTATCAAATAACGTAAAATTTAAGGAGTCTGCCCACTACACCGTTCCATACCATGACCGTGCTATGAACGTATCAGCCACGAAATAAACACGCTACGCCCTACTATGCCCACTAGAACGTGCTAACACCGTATGACACCCGTACGTAATGGGTTTAGTGACCGTATGATACCCGTATACACCGGGGTTAGTGTCCGTACCATCCCCGTTCAATAGGTCTACCTGCTGACGCACGTCTCATAGAACTGAACACCAATCACGAACTGACGGAGTGGCAACGCGGTTAGAACGGGGTTGCACCGTCGCATGCCATGCATAGAGCGGACCGGCACCTGCAAAATATTGTCATCGAGAATTCGCCGTCAGTCCGGTCATGGTATGCGACGGTGTTGGTCGGTGACGGGACGGGCAAGTGGGCAGCGTTTCATACTGATCGATACAAAGAATATTTTTTGCATGCACCGCTACGGTTACGGTCATGGTATGGAACGGTGTAGTAGGCAGAGACCTTCAATGCATTTATTTACGGCATAATTGCTATCAACATTATTTAAGATTCTAAAGCATAACTCACAATATAATGTCACACAATTTTTATACTGAGGATAAGATGCAAATAATATTTTTATCGCTTATCTACGAGTAAAACATTTGAAGAAAATTTTATTTCATTTGCCCATATGAAATTACGTCACTATAAAATTGTTTTATATATTAACATAATGAAGGATTTCACATTTCAAACTTTATAAGGTAATCATTCATGATATTTTTAGAATAAGAAATGTTTGGTCACAGAGTAGACTATCGTCATTGTGATCATACATTTTTACGTGTGATCAGAAAGCTTATAACCTCAATATTATAATCATTAGTAGAGTGTACAGTTTGTAGGAAGCCCGCGTGTAGGTCTAATAAATCAGGTCATTACGTGGAATTCCCATCCAAATCCCGTCTCTTAATATCAATAAACTAACATTAGAGCTCGCCTCATGAGCAATATAAAAATGTAATTTAAACCATTTCAGTAATTAAAAAGGGATTTAATGAAATCCGATTAGCACGAATGTTTATGGTGCCGCCAGACCTAGACTAAACTTTACACATCGCTGGCGACTGGAAAAGCTTGCATCCGGACCGACCGATTTTAATATCAAGTAAATATGTGTAACATTTAATGGAACATTAAATAATTCATTTTCCGATATTCTTTACTTATAGAAATCCGTGTGTATGCAATATCAATAATAGAACGGAAACGAGAATCTAACAAAATCATTAACATTACGAGCAGACTCAGCAGACGGTGTTCCCATTCCCAAAGCTCGAGGAGTCTGAGCTCGTTTGGCGATCCTTCAGAACAATAGGTAGGTAACAATAGGTTAGCCCTAACAGGTTAATTATACCCTTACTAACTCCAACCCTAATAAAGGCCCAATAAATGTTCCGTAGATACGAATATAATTAAATTAAATTAAAGGTATTTTATACAATCGATAAGGAACAATATCGTAATGTTGCTGGATAAATCTATCTTACATCTATATTAATAAGAAGAGTGTCTCTGGTTTGTTTTGCTCATAAAAATCTATTTTTATTCCGAGATTGTTTTATTAAATTATGCACACTTGACCTTCAAAACAAGAGGAAGGTCACTGTGTACATGATATTTGGAAAAGCTACCACTGGGTGCTTTAGCCAGTGATTTGAGACTCGGATAAACCTTACCCCACGAACCCGGGCACCCCTGTTAAGTCACCAAACGCAGCGAACTACTTGGGGTGACCTATGGCTATCCAATAATGGTTCCCGGGGCGGCGGTACTCATACCACCCGCCTCCAAAATTGAAAGTAGTGTCAGAGATCACTCGCGAACAAACGCACTGTTGACAAAAACTCCTTTTCTATTTCATCCACCTACACCTGTGTGGAGTATACATATGTATATATTTATACTACAACCGGATCCAACTTAATGTTTCAAAGACCCAATCGCGTCTGATTAGTGATTACTGATTACGAACAAAGGGGTGGAAACGATAATCCATTCTCCTTTAAGGGAAGCAATCATCCCAACAAGCCTTCCATTGACATACAGTAGTAGTAAGTAGTACACGAGTAGGTATAAAGTGACCGGCTCAGGTAATGGGTCTCTAGTCTCTATTGAACTCGGTTAAGTGGAACGGTTAGCCGGTTAACGGTGGCGCGGCCTTATTCATACTAAACTTTAATTTCTATTTGAGGCCAAAATACTTGACCGAACTGAGTAATTATTTACGAGTATTTTAATCAAAAGAAATAGCAAATGTCTAGTATGGAAAGTTATTTATTTATTTTAACTTTATTTATTTGTTTACCAAATTGCAAAATATATGCAATTAACGAAATCGATTTTTCCCTTTGTTATATTAACTATAATTATTTAAAAAAAAATCGCTAAGCTATTGTGCAAATATAATATCATATAAAAAAAAAAATAAATAAAACTTGTTGAAATAGCATTTTGAAGGGCGTAAATTTAAATTACAAAGATCGATTTACTTTGGAACACAAATCTGTCGTATATAAATTAACAATTTCTCATTTTTTATTTATTTACTATATTTAAAAAGTAGTTTGGTAGAGACTATTTTTTGATAATTACGATTAACTCTCAGAAAATTGTTAAATTTGCCTGACATCACGAAAGATTTAATTGCCTATATTTAATAATTGAAATCAAAAATCAATAAAGTAGCAAGCATATGTACTAGATATTTGCTTTTTATTAAATAAATAACTATTACTTCCTCAAACACAGCAAACTTATTTTGTGGCACCAATTTAATTCAAAATTAATAGAATACTTAGTTTTAACCACGTTTATTTACTAAAATCGTGGTTAAAACTAAGGAAAGGTTGTTTAAAAAAAATGAAAAATTCATCAAATGTTTGAAGTTAATTTTGACGTTCTGTGAAAGTTCTATGATAAGCGACTGGTCTATCATAATATAATAACAGAACTCGATTAAAACTTACACAGAACGTGAAAATTAATTTTAAATATTTGATGAGTTGTTCATTTTTTTTTAAACAACCCATTTAGTATTTTATTAATTTTTAAGTAACTATTAAGTTTGGTCAAGGATTTTGGGCTAATCCAAATTTAAAATGCTGTTTGAAAAAGACCGCGCCCAAGTTAAACATCCCCTTAAGTTAAACATCTCATAAACACTATAATATTGTACAATATATTGACCCTGTACATTGTACAAACCACCCCACAGCAGTCTGCACATCGTAAGGTTTATTAGTAGCTACTTCTGTGCACAATTCGACTCTGTGCAAAAACTGGCAAACTCGTCCGATAGCTTCCCGTATATTAATGGACGGATTATTGCAACTGGAACTCAGACAACAGTTGGAAATTCTGCGTTTGTTTTACCGGTACTAAATGGGAGGTGCATCGAAAAACTTGCTTAACCACTCGGACACATAAGTTTTTTTTTTCACGATACATATGACGTACGAGGCGTACCTGACTTTTTAAATGACACTGCAAAAAGTTGGGAGACAGGTCAAACGCTTGCTCAGCATTGTCACATGAGATTGGGTCACTTTTAGGGTGATCGGACAACTTAAAGCCATTAAAAGTGATGAAAAAATGGTTAAATTGGTTACGTTAGGATTAGTAATGGGCTATTTTTCATTTTTTTTCATAATTTTTAATAATAATAATTACAAATAGACATAAATAACAATTTACATACGTTCTTACCCATATAAAACAAATTAAAATAATATAATCGTGTATAAACTAACTCCATACATAGATTTGACAGGACTTACTAGTTTACTTCATCTCTTCCTATATTTATAAGATAACTCTCTTTATGGGATTTACCCATACTTTCAATCACCTTTCTGTTTTAATTGTTTTCAAAATAATATGTATTTAACCTTGAATATTCTTGTAACCATGATATTTATTTATGTACCTCTACGCCTGTCTCGATACAGGTAGATATATCCTAGTGAGACAGGCATCGAAAAATCTAATGTAAACATACTTTATATAGATAAATAAAAAAATTTAAAATAAAACTTTTCAAAGGGGGGTTGAAATTGCATGATTTTGAGTGTTAACCTTTTTAGCGCTCTTGACATTTGTATAGCTCCATTTTACACAAAAATTTACATTTTACACAAATTATTCAATTATTATTATTAGGTCTCGTTCCCCTCCAGACCCGAGCGCATTACTTTCCCTTCCTTAAAAATACCTTTCGCACGTTTTTTTTTTAAATATGACAGTCTGACGGTATCTCAAACACGAAAAAGATGCTTTCAGGAAAATTGTTCGGAAAATTCAAAATAAGAGTAAAAAAATTGTGAAATTAAATTCCAATTATACCTGTGTATATTGTAAAAAACCGTATTGGAGGTTGGGTTGATTCAGTGAATCAGTACCTACATATCACTGGAATGAAAAGATATAATAATTTATTTTTATTTTTTTATAATTTAATTTAACTTAAAAAATGGAACATGTTACAGTGTTACTTTTCCTCCATTAAAAGCATTTGCTTGTGGATGGAGGAGCTTGTGGATACATTTTTAATATTTACAATTTATGCAGTCAGGTGTTTCACATAATATATGCACATAATATATCACAGTTAATATACATACACCGTTAAAACACAGTTTAATCATATCGCAATCAAGATCCTTTAACTAAAAGATAAAATCATCCACATGTATTCAGTAATAAGTAAAATAGGTATAATTTTTAGTGTGACATTCATGTGGTGATGAGGGAAGCAGCAATTTTCCCGTTGGTGATTTCTCTAAAATGTTTTTTGATGGAGTTCAACAATTGTACTTTGTCATTAATGCTTCTGATTTCTACTATGCATGAAATGCTGTGATTGTACATGTATTTACCTGACTTCGGGGTGAGCGTCCAGCATGGCGCGCATGAGGGTAGTTCCGGAGCGCGGAACCCCCCCGATGAAGATCAGCGGCATCTGCCTGTTGTAGGCGTACACCTTTCGATCAGAGCCCACCACGAACTTCTGCAATAACATACACAACACATTAAATTACAAAAAAATTATTCAAAATAATGACATGACTCCAAATACCACTTTGTCGTGCAACCTTTTTGTAAAACAGAACATATTTAGATTAGGGAACGTACCTATACTAGGGAAAACGAAATAAACTTAACTAATTATTATACCGAAATACCGGCCATAAGAGATTTAACGCGTGCAACACGATATCACACACAATAAACAAACACTTCACAACAATCTACACCAATCAATCGCCCTGATGCATTGACCTATGATATCTTGATCGAAGCCCTGATGTGATGATGGACACGGTAACTTTGTGCGAGAAGGAGGAAAATGAAAATAAAAAATCACGATACAAAATGAATGTTTGTCACTACAAAGAAAGCGCTGCAGACGATAACTTTACTTTTAATTTCGATTTGAATTTAGTTTTATTATTTTTCTCAATAGATTAAATAGAATTTTCTCAGTTTCTAACGTCGTGCGTGGAGAGTTGAAGAAGATAATATATTTATTCACGGGGAGACTTTCATCCAACCGCGGATAGCAACGCCTGATGATGGTAATGGTGTTTGTTCCTAGGCCATTAATTGTAGATAGGATTTTTTAAAACGTTATTTAGCAGACCAACAGGTTTATAAGGGGTGTGCCTTTTTAGAGGTTTGAACATCAAAATAAAATAAAACACATAAAAATCGTGAAAATGGCCATGTTATTGCATTTATCGGATAGATAATTTTATGCGATTAGTATTTAAATCTGACTTCGAGCATATTGATGCCGAAGCGAACTCATATACATATATACTCGTAAAAATTAAAATCTATCCGATAAAGACAATAACAAACCTCTAAAACAAAACATCACTTACATAAAGGTATAAAAATTCTACCGGGCATCACGTACCTACCTACGTAATTTCTAAATAAAATTAGCGTTCTTACTTTGGTACCAATAGACACTTCATTCATTATTTATTACTATTACCGTCGCGCGTCGGGTAAACATAATATTAAAATAAATTCTTTTTTCAATTTGAAGCGAACTTAATGAAATTCAATTATTTTTGTCTCCAGTTTTTATTTCTACATAACATTATTTGGAAGACCTGATAAAATCTTTTGTTTATCTTTAAATTTAATGTGTAATATGCAACATTAACCGTAATTTATTTAATAAAAACATGAAATCTTCACACACAAACGAATCAGACATTAGGCGTAAGTGAATTAATTAATTCAAGTAAAAAATTGTATTGGTGTCAGAATTATTATTTACTAGGAAGTTTTTTCTAGCCGAAACGGGCGGAGGAGATGAAGAGGCGGTGTACATGAATAAAAAGAGCGAATTTCAGCAGCTTAAAAAGGAACTAGAAGAAAAACAGGCAAGTCCTTAAAGGCCCTCGAAAAGGAACCAGAATAATCAAATGCAAAAAAATGTTATGGTTACGCTTACAGAAATTCCAACCCGCGGAGTCCTCTCTCTTTATTTTGTTATTATGAATATCGATAGCGAAAATTTTAAATGCTGTAAAGGACAAAAAATCCAAAAATTAGTTAAATATGACAATTTTCTCCGTTTTTTTTCTCTTTCGACCTGCATTATCGAAATATTTATAGAAAAATAAGTGTGTCCTTTACGACGTGCATTTTTAGAGGATTTGGTAATTTTGTCTTCCTTTGACATAAGTAAAATTTGTGTAAACGTAAAAATTTAGAGATTAGTGCGCGATTGTCCTTTACAGCATTTTCTTCGGAATTTTTCCTTAAAAGATTTTTTTTTCTAAACAAATGTGTCCTTTACGAGATGCATTTTAGAGGATTTATTTTGTCTTACTTTGACATAAGTACAATTTGTGTAGACGTCCTTAAGCCAATCAAATTTTTATAGATTAGTTCGCGATGTCCTTTACGGCATTTTATAGATTAGTTCGCGATGTCCTTTACAGCATTTTCTTCGAAGCTTTTCCTTGTCCTTTACAGACTTCTTAAAAGCGGAGTATTCGAAGTATATCTTTTTCTTGAATATTATACCGGCATACTTGAAAAAGAGACTGAGAATGTTGACCACGACCTTTGATCACAAACATCAGTATTGAATGCTCACAAGAGTTTTCCATGTACCTACTTTACAACATCCTTTTTGGCATATGTTCACTTTCAAAGGCTAAAAACGGATGCTGTAAAGGACGCAAATTCTGTTAAATTATTAAAATGTTAAGTATTCTGAAAGCTTCATTCAATGTTTATTTGATAGTAAAAATTCATTATTATGGGCCTACAAAAAAAAGATATATGATTTTATGAAGAAAAAAAACTCTTTTCGCTTTCCTAAACAATTAATATTTTGTCCTTTACATCTTTTCAAATTTCCAGTGTCGATATTATTTGTAAAGTGATACAATAAAACATTGCGCCGGTCTTTAATAATATTAAAAAAATATGTATTTTAAATTGAATAAGATCGAACTACCACGGATAATGAAATATCCCCCGCATTTGGGGAGTCGAGAGGCCATCTGCTTTTTCCTACCAGCCTTGTATGCATCGATTATTTTCCCGATACTTAAACTTATAGACTTCCAGATAAGATTCAGATTTATTACCTCTTAGATGTAGAATCAGAAAAACTACGCTGATTTTATAACGCCTGAGCTCATCTTCACTAAAGTTTTGTTGGTGGTTCAAATATGCAGACACCATCGACTATCGATGGCACTCACAGGTTTTTGGTTTTGTTTTTAAGATTCTGTCTTCCACTCATTACGTAATGTATATTTTTGTGGTGTACGATCAGCGATCAGCGATCAGCGATCAGCGATCAGCGATCAGCGATCAGGTAATGAATATAGTGTCTCATTTCAGTCGACAATAATAGGTGTGTATTCGTATTTGAGAGAGCTACACGGGAAGATGGTTGGCGCTGGGCGCGAGGTGGAGCGTCTGGAGCCAGCCTTGCAGTTGCTGGACCTCAGCGGGGGTATCGGCGGCTGGAGTGAACAACACCTGTCCCCCATCCCCAATGGTACCTTATTATTCTCATGTTCACATCGAGGAAATTTGAATATTGAAATCAATAAGTGCATCACAGTTTAAACTGCTCACTATATGGAGTTGTATATTTTTGCAGAAGACAGACACGAGCTACCACAGAGAATATCAGAGCTGGCGGGGCAGCTGACAGGCGTGTGCCACGAAGTATTGACGAGTCGAAACGCGATCATCGATTGCTTGAAAGTCTTGGGCACCACCAACGAGATGGGGGAAACCAACTTGGCCAGTAAAATTCGCGAATGGGGGGCGGAGAGCGAAGCGCTGTGCGTGCTGGTTGGAACCACTGCACGAAAAACTGATAGAGACGCATTGAGCATTTCTAACAAAGTGTCTGAATTGGTCCACCAGGTAACCAAAACAAAATATGTAATATAATTTTAACCACGACTTTAGAAAATAAGAACAAAGGAGCCTAAAGGTTATGTGAACTGTTAAGAGCAAACAGAATCCACAATAAGTTTCTTTAGTCAAGGTTATAAATATGAGACTGAATTCTAGTATTGTGGTCTCAACGATGTGCTAATTTCAGGTGGCAGCTGTGAACTCGGAGAACAAACGAATAAAGGAAGATCAGCCTCAGTTGAGCTCGGAGGTGGAACTAGAGCCCACCAACAAGCAGAAGCAGACGGGAGGCATCTCCGAGAAGCGTCGCGCCTCTCCCACCACACAGCCTGGCTCGCTTGCTAAATCGTCACATCAGTTGGTCAATAATGGACAAAGAAGGGTATTTTAAAAAACTACTTGGAGTAAAATAACTCCTCAGTATTTTAAGAGACTTTCAACTAACTAACTAACCATTACGCCGTTTCCCCGCAGGGGTAGGCAGAGAGGACGGACCGCCAAACAACTCGATCTTGGCACACACTCCTTGCCTCGTTCACATTCAATACATCGTCTCATAAATGCTCTTCTATTATTTATTTATTTATTTATTTATTAATCATTAACGCCCTTATGGGCTTTTACATACATTTACATTTTTATGTTTTAGTGCATACAGGTGTGTTTAGAATACAAAGAAAACATGAATAGTTTTTACACATGGTACATATAAATAAAGCTGGTAAGTAAAAAGTATAGCATTATACAATAAAGAGAAAAAAATCAGTTTTATATGTATATACGTATATAACAATTAATAATAATGGTGAGTTTTTAATATATGTGCAATTTATGTGTTGAATACATAGCGAAGTTGATTTTAAACAAAAATACATACTACCGACTTGCACCGCACTAAAATTAATATACAAAACAATTGCATTTTGACCAATTACTTTATCGTCAGAATTTCTGCAAGGAATTCAGTTTCCGAAGACGAAATACTTTATACCATAAATATACCAATCCCCTTTATACTGAAACCATGGAATAATGTCAGATACTTCAGTAAACTATCACGGAGAGGACAAATGAGTTCGATAATATAATATAACAGAGTATCAATTACAATCAAATTAAAATGTTAATCAAAGTATAAGTCGTTAAAGTAAATTTGTTATTATTACCTATTACAACGATAAACAAGAACAGTTTTTAAAAGGTTTGTTTATAAATTATAAATTACTAACCTTTATTATTCCGACTCTTCAAGTATCTGATTCACTTGGCCGTGCCATGTCTTCTTTGGGCGTCCCCAACTTCTTCTTCCATTCACATTTGCGTCATATATTCTCCTTACACTCCATTCCTCGTTCATTCGCTCTACACGCCCAAACCATCTGAGCGTCCCTTTCTTAATCTTACTCATTACGCATACATACATCAGCCTTGTATTCTTCGCGGATCGCCACATTTCTCACACGATCGTACATGGTTTTACCACACATACGCCTCAGGGATCTCATTTCTAGAGCATTCAGATACTTTCAAGCCATTAAAAATATAAGTACCTACCATAATAGGGGACTGAATCGGGTGGCGAATTTGATCATCGCGGATATCTGCAATTCTCGAAAGCAACTCAGAAATTTATTACTCGCTTCTTTTCAATGTTTTTTTTTTCGGGCAATGTGGATACAATGACGCTTCGAAAATAAGTGTTAAATAATTGGCTGGTTTCTAGTTACATTCAAACATATAACTGTTTGGAACTGTTTTTTTATGATATTTTATAAATTACAATAAAACACATATAAATTTGTTGTAGACCACTTTTATTTTATAAACACTATACCGGTTTCAGAAGCACCCTTCCTTCGTCAGGAGAATATTATAACTGTTATAATATTCTAATATTCAACTCAATAAGTTATAATATTCTAATATTCAACATTTAACTCAGTTATAATATTCTCCTGACGAAGGAAGGGTGCTTCTGAAACCGGTAGAGTGTTTATAAAATAAAAGTGGTCTACAACAAATTTATATGTGTTTTATTGTAAATTATGGCGAGCCACAAAGTTAATGCTTTGTATAAATATATTTTATAAATTCCTCAACGATCATAATAGTTACGTATCAATTATATTGTTAAGTTATCAGCGTTCATGGATGTAGTATATAACTTCTTGAATATTCAAATTGGCAATTTTTACAACTTTTTTTGGGATTGGCATATCCTTGTAACGAGCTTATAAAAATGGTAAAGATATGCCACCCCCACTCAGAAAGGTGACTTTTATCATCATTTTTTTGACTCCCCAAACAAATTACTTACACATTTTTTTACAAATTTATATAAAGATAGTTTACATGTGAAATAAATATGACATAAAATTTTGTCACTCAAATGATTAAATATAAAAAAAAATTACTTTCAAAGTTGAAAATTGATAATGTCACTCCATTTTACGGTAATAATAAGTTGCTTAAAATGAACTATGGCCAGTAGGCATATTGTAGGTAAGGTACGGTTGTTCATCAGTCTTTCATGTTCATCTTATTTTCCAGGTGGAAATGGCGGGCTGCAATGGAAAGGAAGATGGTAAAAAGAGACAGCACGAGCAGGAGCTGCGCGCGAACCGCACGCGCATTCGGGAACTGGAACACGAACTGAAAGATTTAAAGACCGAATATGCAGCGCAAACCAAAGTTCTACGGTCGTTAGACTCAGAGGTAGTCTCTATCTATTGATCTAAAGTAGTAATGAGCAACCATAGGTCCGTGGGATCATTTTGAGTGGCACGCGATCCTTTTCCTACTTTCCACTTGGCTAAATAAAATATGAAAAAGTTTGCGGTAAAGAATATTTAACGGTTTCTGTTATTTAAAAAGGTTTGAGCGGAAAATTTCAGCCTTTTTTCAAAGTTTTGAATCAGCGCTCAAAATAAAATTCCGTGGTTCAATGTAGAAAAAATCACCATCGTTCTTGCAACGCAACGCTATTCTTATTGAAATCTATATTTAACGCATTTTAAAGGTTTCCGTTTTATAAAATACCAAAGTTATAACTTTCCGAGCGAAAAAACTCTACGGGTGGGTTTCTTCATTTACCGAAAATGCTAAATGCAATGCTAATTGTAAAAGTAAACGGTAAAATGCATAGAAATGGGTTTTTTCATTTGACATTTACCGTTTACTTTCACCTTACATTTTACAGGCCCACAATGGTGCTGCAAATGCGAAAGGAAAGGTAACTAAAATGGCGGCCGTTGTCTAAATGTCACTTTGGTGACAGTTCAGAGATTTTCTTGCTATCTATTTTACGGTATTTGCTAGTATTTTATCATTATCTTCGCAACAAGTGATGGTTCATCAGGTTCTGACGATGAACTAATAATTAATTATATGACACGACGTGTAAAGCGACATAATAAACGCAGGAATTTCTATCTGATGGAAGACGTAGATTTCGCGTTAATAAAGAAACTGCTCGACTTTTGTTGCAGATATGATATGATAAGTTATTCGAAAGAATTACTCATTGCTAATAATTTTATTACAATTTAAAACGTGATCCCTGAGACGTATGTGTGGTAAAACAATGTACGATCGTGTGAGAAATGTGGATATCCGAAAAGAATGTAAGGCTGATGTAAGCATAATGCGTAAGATTAAGAAAGGGACCCTCAGATGGTTTGGGCATGTAGAGCGAATGAACGAAGAAAGTAGTGTAAGAAGAATATACGACGCGAATGTGAACGGTAGAAGAAGTCGGGGATGCCCGAGAAAGACATGGCACGATCAAGTGAATCAGATACTTGAGTCGGGCATTTCAAAAGTCAGAATAATAGAAGAGAATGTATGAGACGATGTATGAATGTGAGTGAGGCAAAGAGTGTGTGCCAAGACCGAGTTGTTTGGCGGTCCGTCCTCTCTGCCTACCTCTGCGGGGAAACGGCGTGATGGTTAGTTAGTTAGTTAAAACGTGAAACAAATAACAACGCAACCACAGATGCAGCAATTCGCACACAATGTTTGACATTTATTGTGTGGGTTGCCACATGAAAAAAATATATACACAGTTCCCAATACGAAAATGTGGGGATCAGGTTAGTTTTTATGCTGTCATCCCTATTTACTTTTACCTAAGCAGTTGGCATCGTGAAAAAACCCATTTTGCCGTAAATGTCAAATGCACTGCGAAAGGAACTGTAAACTGCTAAGCTAAAGTAGAGTGTAAATGAAGAAACCCACCCTACAGTTGCACAAAACTGCAAGTAGGTATTTTTATATATGTTCTTTATTTCAGAATGATAAAAATTGACAGCGTTTGTTGCTTTGGCCTTGGAGATGTAAAATGTTTGCATGCGGCGCTTGGTTATTTGCGTTCTATAAATGATTTATCAAAAATTACAATTTTAGAAAAGATAAATAGGTTTTCGACATCACCGACTGCAAATGTAACAATGACCAACTGTAGGTACCCTATCCACAGCGTGTAATGAGTAAATTTACCCTCAATAAGGTAGATCATCACTGATCTAAAGCCTGACCAGTGACCAAATTTGAAAGACATTATAATAATATGACTACCTTTTTTATGTGACACCTCACAATCACAAGTGCGCCCCTGTCAGTACCGTGTGAAGACAGGGGAACTATGACGCGAACAGAATCGGCAAGACGGCCAGTTCCCGATACTTGAGCCGGTCTGATATACTTAGTCCACGCATTTTACAATGGAGTTACCTATCTGCATTTTGTATTACGCAGGCCAAACAGCGGGAGAGCCAACACGAGAGTCGCCTGCGCGTATTGCGTGACCATATACGCGACGCGGAGCAAAAGATGCAAGCAGTTACTGAAGAGAGAAACATATTCCAACTCAGGTGTTCAGGATGAATAATTTTTTTATTAAATTACTAGCGAATTATAATACATTTCTTAGATAAAGAACCTACCATTTTATACGTGTTTTGAACTTGGAATATTTATGATTACAGCGTTAATGCACAAAAAGAGGGCGAGATATTAATTTGTAGTCTGGAAGAAAGAAATACACAATTAGCCAAAGCTCTGGAGGAATTGGTAGAACAAGAAGGAATGACGAAGGATTTTGTAAATAAAAGTGGGTGCATCTGAAATTTATTCACTTGTTGTAAAATTATAATTAATAAGGAATCATAATGATCAAACAACTGTTATTGAATACATCGTACATAAACTTACGCGTTCGAAAAAGGCGTTTTCCTTACAGTGGCTTTCCAAATAAAACATTGTTTATTCTAATTTTATTTTTATAGAAAACGCTGAATTGGAAAAAGAATGCAACGGACTAAAGGACAAGCTGATGTCTGCAGAGGCAGAATTGAGAAACATTAAACAGGAAAACTGCAAATATATGGAAGAAAGGACTATTTTATTAGTAAGATATACCTGTAGTTATTTCACTCAACAGCTTTATAGTAATGACAGGGTGAGTAGGCATAGGTACTCACTGCACAGTTGTGACCCTGTTCTAATCACGGATGTCTAATCCAACAGGAATCAAAAGAAAAATATGACAATGAATTGAGAGCGAAGAAACTCGGTATACTTAAACTCAATCAGAAGTTGTCTGAGCTTAAAGATGAATTATTGAACGTCAGGTATGAGTCCACCACAACATTATGCATTATTCCATTTGCAGTTCATTCATTTTACAAGCCTGATAAGAATAACTAAGTAATATTATGTGTTGACCCTTCAAAGCACTTCCATCGTAAAAATAATTAAAAGTCAACCGGTAGAAGTAACTAATGTTTAACCTAAACTGATCTTTTTTTAATTTCAGCAAAGAGAGAGATATATATTTGGAAAGCAAAGAACAGAGGATGAATGAAAATGGAGACGCGAGGGAGCAAGAACAGCAGCTGCAACAGGTACCAACTAGCTGAATACATTTCACCTTCCTAATAGTACTCCGTGGAATTCATAAACTTTAAAAACAATGCTAACATGTTTTTGCTAAAGATTGCTTTAAACCCGTCTGCTTGTTTAGGAATAAATACATCCCAAAACACGTAATCGCGTTATACTTCACAAGACCAAAAACGTCCCGAGCGACCTTACATTTTAAAAGCTATACATCTCTCTTCCTCTTATGCAAACATATGTATTTTTCTTTTAACCAGAAAGAGAACGAAACAATGCTCCTTATTGAAATATGAAAGTTATCTTGCATAGATATTTTACAATCTCGATCCAAAGTGACGGTTTCAGAATTTACGCGCGAAATCTAGGCTTCCGGATTGTGAGGTGCGAATATTTTGAACGAAGCAGACGGGTTAACTCTGCTGGGAAAAAATAAAAATTAACATAAAAAAATAAACAGAAATGAATAAAAAATGAAAATGATAGCAATTAGACTAATTATGTCATCTTTCGTCGTAGGCTAATACATTTATCGCAGCTAAAGTTGAAGAAGTGCGGAAACTTCAAGTCCTCGTTGCCAGCAAACAGAGGGATAACGACATTCTGGCGGACCAAATCAAATCGATGGAAGAACACCTCAACAAGTCCCAGAGGCGGAGAGTCCTATACGAGAAGAGGATCACGATTTTGGAATCAGAACTTCAGTCCTTGAAAAGCGCATCAAAAAGGTACACATTCTAAACTCTCCAACAATTTTAATTTTATTTTAATCAATAATCTAATTAAACCAATTTGGGTGGTTCTGCATGTGATGGTGCATCTGCAAGAGTAAGGGAGTTTATCAATCATTGAAAAGCGCTGCCGCACGGTGAGACTGAGACTGCGGTCTGACAACTAAACCGATCGACTTTTTCGTGCCAGGCTTGTAATGATAGTCCCCGACACACCACTGCGAAACTACAAAGTCATAAGATTTTAAAAATTATATAAATACAATGTTGTTTTTAACACATCGTATCCTAATGCATTTTACTAACAATTACAGTTGGGCGAATGCAAGGATAGAAATGCCCAATTTCTTTCACACAAAGTTAGCTCAGTTTGGTGAAAACGGCCGTTAGTGTCGTCACTGAAATAAGAAAATAATTTATTGAAATGTCTTTTTTCTGGGTTCCAGGATATTTGGAATTTTCTAAAGAAGATGACGGTGTCCGGGAGATCTCACCATCATAATATTATTTGAAAAATACGCTGGTTCTTATAAAATCGACAATAATTTTAGAATAAACATTGGATGAATATTAAATTTGCAAGTGGTGGAACAAAATAAACAATAATTATATAATACCTTTAAACAAATAGATATTTGAGGTTTTATTCCAGTAATACTGGGTGTATGGTGTAAAACGAATCTGCTATTAAATATTACGAATGATAGATTTGATAGATTCTCCCATCTTAACAGACGGATTGCAATCTTTAGAGCACAGGCGTCATGTGGGAATGCTATCCTTGTTCTACCGGTATTACAATGGAAGATGCTCCGAGGAACTAGCATCATTGATCCCTTCGGCACCGGTGCATAGTCCGGAAACACGCCAAACGCGTGCCCAACATTTGTACACAGTTGACATTTGTCACATGAGAACAGGTCGTTTCTTCGACTCGTTCTTGTGTTCAACAGCTCGGATGTGGAATGATTTGCCGGCCTCTGTGTTTCCTCCTTCCTACAACATGGGTCTCTTCAAGACCAATGTTCATTCCTTCCTCTCCTCAAAAAGACCCTCCACACAGCATCCCAGATGACATTTACTTACTGTTTTATGCGTTATGATAATACTATTATCTACCTAAAAGGAAGAAATGCTGGAATCAAATTTAACCATAATGTTCAAAGTTACATATCAAATTGAAATCAATGGCAAGAAGAACATACTCGAGTAACTAAGTTTATACCAGCATTGCATTCCGTTTCTCTACTCTGATATTTTAGAAAAACAGAGGTATGGCCTAAAGTGATTCGCTACGTTTGGAGACATAGCAGGGATGCCCGGGTTCTGGGGTGAGGTTTGAACAGGTCTTGGCCGGATCGAGAGAGACCGGTTAAGGGATGCCTTTTGATCTCTCTAGCCAGGCTCTTTTGACCCATTGACTTGCTCCGCGGTTGGAGGGATACATACATCTGTCACTCCTGAACGCACAGACCCCTAGATTCCTACCCACCCCCGTACCTTTTTCCTTTCCAGAACTCCTATCCTTTACACAAAAAGACCACCCACACAGCACGCCCTAAGACGACATATGGCCTAAGGGAAGTTATTTTCCTCGGGGCCTCCTGTGTGGAGCAATGTGAAAAAAATGTTATGTATCAAAATGCGACGTCAGGTAATAAATAATAAGTTTCGATGCCAATAAGCTGACAGCCAACATAATAGACCAATCTAAACCATCCTAAACAACCTAACCTCAACACAGTTTAATACAAAGATACTAGAGCAGAGAGAAGAGCAAGAATTTTCCACGATAGAAGACGGGATGCTAATAGAAAAATAATACACTAGATATTGAAGGGGTTTGTTACATTGCATATAATGAATAATTACACTAGAACTAGAGAATGAATAAAACAACACTAAAGAAGACGTTCTACCTCTCCGCAGTTAAAATACGAGAATTTCATTTCATTCTCTGCGGGAAAATCTGCACTAGAATTTAAACGAAATATGCACATAAAAATTCAAGACCCCGCTATAATTTAACGTCTCCATTCTTTCCGAAACAACGGTTACTATTGGGATTTCGTCCGAAGTGGTTCCGCAGGGTTCAAGCTATATAGTTATGGAATTACGATGTGTATAAAAACAAACTGGCGGTATAAATATGCCATAAAAAGAATATTATTAAAGCAAAAAAATAACATTGAGATCATACCGTGGCACATATGTGGGAGGAATCGTATCACAAAGGTGTCAGATTTTGTCGTAAATTATTTATTTTTTCACATTTACGACAACGCTAGAGCCTTCGGCATTCTAAAGAAAGTAAGGCATAAAGCAAATTCCATTTCCTTGTCATCCGGAATAAGGCTCACTTAAAGGTTCCGGGTAGTTTTCCGAGTTCAGTACATAATTCCACCCCTCGCGTATTTCCTATTTGGGATTGGTTTGTATCTGCAGCTTCGCGTTGTGAAGTTCTTCACGCTTCTTCAACCAGCCCGTTAGATCAGGAGATGAAGAATAAATCAGGGGATGTTATTAAAGAAACGACACGACACTGTTTGAGCTTCAAATTTACTGTTAGTAGCTTCAGAAGTTCAGCTTCAAACTTACTGTAGGTAAGTAGCTTCAGAAGGAGTATAAGAATTGTGGATACGCGCCATAAATATATTTAAATACATTTGGGCATTAATTTCTTTTAAATTAATAATTTATGCTATGGGACCATGGGGGCGCCATCTATGGTTTTTGTATTATATTGAATTTACCTATGTGACATTGAAATTCAGTATATTCATGCATTTTCTTACCTCTGTGGAGCAGGCAATTACTTCCGACGTGAGTGTTAGTGAAAGCCAAGAGATGTCACTCCTAGTCACGCATAATCGAATAATTCACCCAGAATTGAATTATTGTTGTACCTAATATTTTTGGCACGTATTATTAATATGCAAATTTATATTCATTGTTGAAACTTCCTTCCTGTGCTAAACACATGTTGAAATGGTGCACTTACCGCATTGGCAAAAATCGATATTTTGAATGAAAACTAGTGTCGTTTTGTGCTGGACATCGTACAAGAGCTGCATTCTCTGAGTGAGTATTGTTTTGTTTTCACTTAGGATTTTGGAATTGCTGTGTAAACTGTTTTGTGTCACATGGGGAAGAGTTCAACTTTCCTTAATTTAGATAGGGTAGTTTTCCCTTGTGTCAGGGGCTATTTATACGCCCCTATATATTTAATGGTCCTTTCGTAGCCTGGATTATTCATTCATACATACATTCAATGCTGATATCACATGGACGTTTGAATTTACGTATTTTTTTTGGTAAATTTGAAGTATCTCTCATTTTTTAAGAACTATATAACTGGTCTTGTTTTTTCTTTTGGATGACATATTTGGATGTTCGCAGAATTGTCGTAATTTTGGATAATTATTCGCAACATTATTATTAATTAATTATTAACATTGTAACATTATTGTAAAATTTTGTGGTAATCTTTATATAAAAAATGCCAAGAATTACGGAGGAGGGTTTTGATGTGGCTCAAGACAGATCGCTTATTCTTTTAACCGCAAAAAAGGAAAATCTTTTTTTTCGTATGAACGATCTGTATAATGCAACAAAGAATATATCTAATTTTGAGTCAAGAAATAACGAAGTATTTATGGCTCAGTCAGAGATGATTGATCAAATGCGAAGTCAATTTGAAAATATTATAGATAGCATCAATGATCGTCAGTTAACTTTAAATCCAGAATTTAAACCAGATTTTCAAGCTTTAAATGCTGATCTTTTTTTGAAGGTCAAACGAACTAGATCGAATATGAAAACTTCTGTTAGAGAATCACCGACGTCACAAAATAATTCGCGGGAGCCGTGTATGATTAATCTTCCTGCAATAGATCTTCCAACCTTCGATGGTAAAGAATGAAAGCTGGCCGAAATTTTTGAGTCATTTAAAGCCAATATCCATAATAATAGACAGCTAACTGACTCGTAGCGTGTGCAGTACTTAGTCGGAAAACTCACACACGGGGCGTTGAACGTAACCGCAGGCATTGTGCCTTCGGGTGATACATATCAGATCATTTGGGAGAGTTTAGTTAAAAAATATCAAGATAAACGTGCACTGGGAACACATTATTTAAATAATATTCTCGATGCGAAAAACTGCACGAATACATCTGCCAGTCTCAATTCTTTCATTGAAAGATATTATTCGTGAGTGTCGGCATTAAAGCAGTAAGGTATTGAAGATTTAACTGATTTTATTTTGTTTCACTGCGCGGTAAGAAAAATTGATTCACAGACGGGTCAGAACTTTGAGCTGACAGTTCGTAATAAAGAAATTCCTTCTTATAATGAGTTAATTTCGTTTGTACAAGATCAAGTAAAGATTTTAGAACGAACGAGTAACTCGCATGGTGTCGTAAATAAAACGCATCCCATTTCGTCCTCCCGATCAAATAATACTAAATCGTTCGTCGCGAGTAATGCGAATATTCCGCGCTTCCCAGCTCCGCCGAAAGGATGTATTCTGTGTAACAAAACTGATCATTTAGTCAACGTTTGCTCAAAGTTTAAATGTATGAGTTCCCCACAGGCTCGATTTGAATTTATAAAATCGAAAAATGCCTGTGTAAATTGCCTTAGTGGTTCACATACAATCAAGTCATGTAAATCGGGGTTATCATACATTCTTACATTTCGGCAGTGTGAATAATATGAAAACCAATACTCATGTATATACGTCGCAAGTACCTACCAGTGAAGAACCGTCAGTCCCCCCTCCAGTGTCATCCAGCATCAATGGAACTGGTATTTGTGATATGCAAGTGGAGGGGACCGCGAATGTCAATCCTTCGTGTTCGCTTTCTGCCAAAGTAACACCGAACTCTTCTATTTTACTTTCGACCGCACAAGTATACGCGAAGCTTAAAAACGGAAATAAAGTTATTGTTCGGTGCCTAATTGATAATGGCTCTCAAAATAATTTGATTACGGTCGAATGTTGTAAGAAGCTGAATTTGCCAATAATTCCTTCGAGTAATTCATTTGTCAAAGGAATTGGATCAACGTCTCGACCAATTTTCGGTTACGTGTATTTGGACATTGAATCCCGCGTGTACCCAGAGAATAAATATAATATACATGCACTTGTCGTTGACAGTATCACTGACTAATTACCTAATCACTATATAGCCAAGGGTGACATGAGGTATTTAGAGGGCATACCTCTCGCAGACTTAACGTGGAATATTCCTGGATGCGTGGATGTCGTCATCGGTGCACAACTGTTCCCATATATTTATTTAGGGAACAGGGTTGAATCGGGTACTAGTGCACCCCCGCGTTATCGACCGCTTTCGGTTTCGTGTTGATGGGTGATTACCCCAATAATGTGCTCAACACAAACACATCATTTTCGGCACTCGCACTGAATGATTTAGTGCAAAAATTTTGGCTGTTAGAAGAGATACCTAATATAAAATTTCTAAGTCCGGAGGAGACAGAATGTGAGAATCTCTTTACTTCATTGATTTCTCGCACTGATGATGGTAGATATTCTGTTTCTTTACCTTTCTGTAAAGATCCAAGACAATTGGGTAATTCTCGTACTGCTGCCCAACGCCGATTTTTGGCATTGGAGCGAAAATTTAAACATTCCCCTGCTTTGTAGGAGAATTATAACAAGGTTATCAGTAAATATATTGAAAATAATTACCTATCAGAAGTCTCAGAGTCTGATATCACAGAAGATGGATATTACATTCCACATCATGCTGTCACTCGTCCAGACAAACCAATGCCTCGTATTGTGCTCGATGCTAGTGCTAAAACACACACAGGGCTGTCACTGAATGACATTATTCATAATGGTCTCAATTTGCAAGCCGATTTGTTTCTGCTTTTGCTTGACTTTCGTCTTTTTCCCATCGCTATGACTGCGGATATAAAGCAAATGCATTTACAGATTGAAGTTCCTCGCAAGCATCGTAGATACCTGAGGATCTTATTTCGATTCTCGAATAATGGTCTCATACGAACTTTTCATTTCAATCGAGTTCCTTTCGGCTTGACGGCAAGTCCATACTTAGCAATGCGGACGGTTCGCCAGTTGGCCCAGGATATGAGACCACATTACCCGGACGCTGCCAAAGTGGCAGAGTTCAAGCTGTATATGGACGACCTGGTCTATTCAATTGCAGATGAGCCCAGCGCCAACGTCTTTCTCGAGAATTAATCTCGCTGTTTAAGTCCGGTAAAAGCAATCCGATTATCTAACATTTTCAGCGAGTAGATCCGAGCTAAAATATGAAATAAATTGTGCTAAAAAACAATACATGAAAAATGTTCAGAATGGGATCAAAGACGATATAAAGTTTTTCTGGGATTATATTAGGTCACAAAAAGTTAACCCAACCTCAACAACATGCTTGACTGAGGAAGGCGTAACTTTTACTAACCCTGACACAATTGCTAATAAGTTTGCTGACTATTTTCATTCCGTTTATAGTCAAGTAACCCCGAAACTTGAAACCAATTTCCCAACAGCATCACCCAGGAATGTTGGAGATATCTCACTCGGATTGACCAACATCCAGGAAATAGAAGCCTGTATCCGGAATATGCGACCTGACAAGGCTACTGGTCCGGACAGTATTCCTCCTTCGATAATTATAAAAATCTCTCCCAATATCTGTGTATCCCTTGCTTACATATTTAATCTCTGCATCATGTCATCCACGTTTCCACAGTGTTGGAAATTAACGAGGGTCAGCCCTATTCACAAAACCGATGAAAAGACTGATGTCAGAAATTATAGACCAGTTGCAGTACTGTCAACAATTCCAAAAATTTTTGAAATGATTATCTGTGATAAAATCAGTCCGCAAATCGCGCCTTTCTTACGAGAAAATCAACATGGCTTCTTACCGAGGAAATCAACGGTAACCAACTTACTCTCTTTTTCTCGACGGGTAGCAAAAGGCCTAGGCTGTAAGCATCAGACGGACGTAATCTACACGGATTTTGCAAAGGCATTTGACCGAGTAGATCACGACGTTCTATTAAGAAAGATGCACAAAATAGGTTTTAATCAACCCTTACTGATATTTTTTGCGTCATATTTAAAAGATAGAAGCCAGTATGTAAATGTAAATGGATACGACTCCCATGAGTTCGTAGCTCTGTCAGGAATTCCTCAAGGATCGAATCTAGGTCCCATGTTATTCCTTATTCTAATAGATGACATTCAGGACTGCATACGTCATAGCTCATGTCTCCTATTCGCGGATGACATGAAACTGATGATGGAAATCGAATCAGATGACGATTATTCCAAACTGCAGGCAGACCTCGATTCAATCATGAAATGGTCGTTAGAAAATAAACTTAATTTCAATATAAAAAAATGCGTCGTTATGACTTATAGTCGTTCACAAAATCCGTTATTATACCCGTATAGAATGAATGGAGAAATACTAACACGCGTAAATATCATCAAGGATCTTGGGGTGACCTTTGATCCCAGGCTAACATTTTCAAATCATATAGTGCAGCTTACTTCGGCTTGCTCCAAAATGCTTGGTTTTGTAATTAGAACTTGCAAACAATTCAGTAACGTAGAAGCAATGACCGCCATGTTCAACGGAGTGGTCAGAAGCAAGCTGGAGTACGCTAGTACTGTCTGGATACCATATCAACTTAAATACATAAATATGATTGAACAAATTCAAAAAAAATTCCTAAGGTATGTTTACATGCGATCTTACGGAATATATCCGAAATTCATGCATCACGTGGAACTGCTAAAGGAGACAAATTATCAAAGCCTAGAGACCAGGCGTAATGCCGGACTCATGGTATTCGAATTAAAGTTAATAAAAAACCTTATTGATTCTCCATATCTCCTGTCATGCTGTGGCTTATTCGCTCCTGCCAAATACTGTCGAACTCGTAGCCACGCCCTATTCCACATACCGCAGGGTCGGACAGATGTCATGGCTCAACACAGCATGACAAGAGGTATGGCATTGCTTAATGCCCTACCAGCGGATATAGATGTGTTCGATATCACCGTACCATGTTTTAAAAAAACTATATACATGTATTGTTAGTTATAAGAAAATTAAAATTGTACCGTAATTGGACTCACCTGTCTGTCGTACAATAAAAAAAAAAAAAAAATAAAAAAAAAAAAATGGACTAGTAATTCTCAAGTTGTACTTGAGAACCTCCCGGATTCTCACCGCAGCCCAGTGGACTTCACGGTTGGTTCTAACAATACCTCTAAGGTGTTGGGCCTTTCGTGGGAACCAGCTGATGACAGCTTCTTCTTTACGACATCTTATGTTCAGGAGAAGTGCACAAGGCGGAGCATACTCTCCATAGTCACCCGCTTATTTGATGTCCTCGGCTTGGTCGCCCCTGTCATTCTATACGCTAAATTACTTATTAAAGAGCTATGGCTGTGCAACATTGGTTGGGATGATACACCCCCTGATAGCGTTATTCATCGGTTTTCGGCGCTTACACAGGAATTTCCTCTAATTTCAATAATGAAAATCCCTCGCCATGTTGGTGTCCTGAAAGACAGTACGGTGCTCATTGTTGCTTTCTGCGATGCAAGCATGAATGGTTACGGCTGTGTGATTTATTTGCACACCACTGATCTGTTTGGGAAAATTACAGTGAGATTGTTGTGCGCAAAATCAAAGGTTTCTCCCACCAAAGTGACGACCCTCGCTCGTTTGGAGCTCTGTGCCGCAGTATTGATGTCCAAATTAATACGGATGGTTGTCAAATTATATCCCATTCCAACGCAATAATTTTATATTTTATCTATTTTTTGTTTATCTTTATTTTTATTTTTTTGTTTTTAGTCATTGTTTCAATGATCTCTGACTCAGACATGGCATTACTTAATATCCGTTATCTTGGTCAATTGAACTTTATTACATTGTATTTTTAGTTATTTTTCTTTATTTTGTGAGATTCTGCAAATTTCCAATGCGTATCATTCCTGAATATTACCGGTGAATTCAGTCACTTTATTTTTATTTCATTTCTTGTTTCATTTGTATTTTTATACTCTTTCTTTTGTAAGTTGTACGAACTTCCAAGGCGGGGAATATGGATACGCGCCATAAATATATTTAAACACATTTGGGCATTAATTTCTTTTAAATTAATAATTTATGCTATGGGACCATGGGGGCGCCATCTATGGTTTTTGTATATTGAATTTACCTATGTGACATTGAAATTCAGTATATTCATGCATTTTCTTACCTCTATAGAGCAGGCAATTACTTCCGACGTGAGTGTTAGTGAAAGCCAAGAGATGTCACTCCTAGTCACGCATAATCGAATAATTCACCCAGAATTGAATTATTGTTGTACCTAATATTTTTGGCACGTATTATTAATATGCAAATTTATATTCATTGTTGAAACTTCTTTCCTGTGCTAAACACATGTTGAGATGGTGCACTTACCGCATTGACAAAAATCGATATTTTGAATGAAAACTAGTGTCGTTTTGTGCTGGACATCGTACAAGAGCTGCATTATCTGAGTGAGTATTGTTTTGTTTTCACTTAGGATTTTGGAATTGCTGTGTAAACTGTTTTGTGTCACATGGGGAAGAGTTCAACTTTCCTTAATTTACATAGGGTAGTTTTCCCTTATGTCTGGGGCTATTTACACGCCCCTACAAATTATAAATTGAATTCGTTTAAAAAGGAGACGTTTCTATAATCTCATAATCAGGGGTGATGATGTAAATTCGGATTTTTTGCTTAAATGCTGCCTTTTAGAGTCATGGAAATAAGGTACAGTAAGTTTTACATGGTGGGAAAGGTTTGGTGCTTATTCTGAGAATAAAATTACAATATCTGTGCGGAGGCTGACATCCAGCTTTAGGACTGATCCCTGACTGCCGCAACTCTGCAATAGAGGCTAGATGTCTTCAAAATCAGACAGAAAATCAGAACAGGGGGAAAATGCTAACTTAGAAGACCATTTTATTGCATGGTGCAGGCATTGCCGACCAAAGGTAAATATTTTTTAATTAAAAAACGCCATATAAAAACTAAAAACGAGTTTATCTCAAAGTCACAATTTGCTGGACGGAAACATAATATCTACATATGGTAATCAATTCACTGGAAATTTTAACCGCGCCACTTCAAAATTAAATAATCTCGAGAAGCACGGATAAGTACGGATTTCACGCATTTTTTTAAATTATGAAAATACTATTTTTCGAGAAATTTTGTATCTAAAAATATAAATTATAAAATTATTATTAAAATAAACATAGTTAATAAACATGGTTGCTTAGCAACGCTAGCCTCGACGTTTGCTTGTATTTTTGCTCTCTGATTTTTTTATTGTATCAGATAGAAAAGAATTAGCTTTGATCCCAAAACATATAAATATTTGAAAATAAGTATATTAGATAACGTAATAAATAAACTGCCAGTGAACCGTAGGATATTTAGGTAAATAAATACGATATAAATTTTTTCGTTTTGTGAGGACTTCAATAACCAAGGTAAACAACAATATTTTGAGATTACGTTGAAAGGTAAATTTAATTATATATTTTATTTTGATAACATTATTCTAAAATATAATATATATTATAGATTGTAGTATTGAAGGGTAGTTTACATTAAAATATTTAATTTGGACATATTGAAAACTATTTGTTGACAAATGACAGCACTAGGTAATGACAGTTGCTTGGTTACTGGAATGTAGGAATTAATAATAACAATCATTTCCAAGTTGTTTTGGAAGGTGGCCGAATGTAATTTTCAACCAACGGAGATGAAAATGGGTTTATTGTGTCATCTATACAGATGAACATTGATAATCTGAGACCCCAAAAAACAAAAGCAGGTATTCCAAGGCAGCGTATGAAATGGACGAACGATGTCAATATGTTCATCGTTCGTTCATATTTTTATGTAACTAAACTAGAAACAGATATGTTAGTCCAGTAACTTTGTCGCCTGAATGTATGGGGTAGTATGCGTTAAATCCGGTAGTTCTGATTTTTTGCAGATTTGTTTATGATGTTGGCCTAATGAATAATCCAAGTTTTCGACCTCGAGCGCCGAACGCAACTTTGTCAAAAATCGAAAAAACCGCGAAAAAATCGTCATTTTTTAAAATTTTGGCTATTATAACCCTAAAGGACTAGTTTTTAAAAAAACTTTTTTATTACGTTTTTAAAGTAGACTAAATTTTCTACAATATGATACTAGAATTGTCTCTGTACCCCCAATAGTTTTTGAGATTAAGCCTTTCAAAGTTTGTGACCTCGAGCGCAAATCGCAAAAAAGTCGTTTTTTTTTCAAATTTTGGCGATTATAACCCTAAAGGACTACTTTTTGAAAAAACTTTGATAAAATGTTTTTAAAGTTAACTAAATTTGCTACAATATGATACTAGAATTATCTCTTTAGACCTATAGTTTCCCAGATTAAGCCTTTCAAAATTTATCATTTTTTTCGAACTTCCCAATTTTTTGCAATATTTTAGACGTCACTCGAATAACTCTAGCGGTATGAAGTTTTAATTACCTCCGACGTGTGAAGTCACGAATGCGACCCACCTGTGACACGTTTTTAACCCGAGGACGTAGTATGACTGACAGTGTACTCTCTCGATTGACATTAGGCATGGTGTATCTACATAATATCTGCCATGAAGTGGAAACATACTGTGAGGTTACTACTGCAACAACTGAACAACATGTTGACATGCGACCATCTCGTGTCATCAGAGATGAATCAGATACTGAAAAACTCTGTAGATGGTTTGCACAGCACCCTCCATTCCTTACAGCAGATTTAATCATGGCCATCAGCAGTGGCCTGGTTGGAGAATCTAGTGTCAACAGCCACATGGCTCTAGAGCCATGAGATTGGGAGAGAATCGATGCTAAAGATGGTTGGCCAGAACTTCCAGGAAGTGAAATTCAAAGGTAAAAACAATATGGTGTCCCTTTCTTCAGCTGTACGAAATATTACTGTTGACAATAAACAGGTAACTATTGATCCTCTAACACTGTTTCACAGGTTGTGTGTCTTAAAACAATCGGATTAAGAATTGCGAGAGTTTTTCACTTACGAACTATCACCAATCTCAATGTCATTGTTCTCTGAAGAGGGGATGAGAAAGGGTACAAAATCCACCTTGTATTCAGTATTTGAACCTGTAACCTTAAATGAGAAGCAATGGTTAACGAAGTTTGTAGTCATGGATGGAGGGCATCTACTTCACAAAGTTGTGTGGCCTTGAAACTCATCATTTGGTGCGATAGCTGACAGATACATACAGTACATTACTGCTCACTATGGCTCAAATGTGGCAGTAGTTTTCGATGGGTACCCCGTAGATGCTGCACAGAAAAACACAAAGAGCTCAGAGCGTCTTCGAAGAGCCAAGTTACACTCATCGCGAGAGATAATCGTTGATGAGAAAACCGTGGCACAGGTTCCTCAACAGAAATTCTTGTCAAATGACAAAAACATGATTCGTTTCATAAAACTGCTGACAACAAAAATGGGAAATCACAACTGGCAGAGGAAGTACTCCAAGCAGAGGAAGATGCTGATAGGATAATCATCACTACAGCTGTAACTGCTGCCTCTACCTATGATATAGTGGTAGTCGTTGGTGAGGACATTGACTTGCTGATCATCCTTACTGCGATCTCAAACCAACGTGAAATTTTTTACAATAAATGTGGAAGAGGCAAAGCATCAGATGTTATGTATTCCAGCATCGCTTTTTCAAAATCCTCTTTGAAAACAGAGCTTTTCCTCTTCATCCATGCCTTTAGTGGTTGTGACTCGACATCCCGCTTCTTTGTTTTAGGGAAGATACAAATGTCCATAGTCGAAAAAAATCCGGACGTTGAGAAGCAAGCTGCGATTTTTCTCGACACCAACTCTACACCTGACGATGTAGCAGCAGCAGGAGAACGAGTCGTAATTGCTCTATACGGAGGCAACCCCAACACCCATAACCTTGACGAGCTGCGGTACCAACTATTCGCCAGGGCGACGAAAACCAGCTTCAATCTAGCCAGGTTACCTCCTACACGAGACTGCTCGATTTCACTCCCCGCGGACAGACCATCAGGTAAAAATTTGTCCTTGCATCAGTTACATATCATTCATCATTTTCTATTCTCATGTACAATCTTCTTACAGGTTCAGGCGTGGTTGGGAGTCACACTGAACCCTCCTGGGGGTGGATATCCATGCCACAAGGCCTCAACCCCAAAATGATAACCAGAGATGCAGCCCCACAACACCTCTTGTGGATGATTTCTTGCGGCTGCACGAAGGGTTGTGGGAACGCGTGCAGCTGCAGGAAAGCAGGATTAAAATGCTCATCAGTCTGCAGGCACTGTAGCGGGGCCTCTTATGACAATATACCTGATGTTGAAGTAATAGATATCCCAGAAGGCGACGATCTGTCCGATGTCGAAATGGAGGATGACTTGTGGGCACACGACGTCGACGATAAATCACCATCTCCTGATGGGGATATGCCATCCCAATACGTCGATCCAGATACGGACGAACCTCAACCGGGACCTTCCAAGAGGGCTGAATTAATTTATTTTTTTGATTTTGAATATTACTCTAACAAATCAACTTTTGTTGTACTTATCTTTTTTAAATAAATAAAAAAATAAATAGAAAATACTTTTGTTTTTCATCTTTTTACTTCATTATTCGTAGCTTAGTTTAAACATCATCATCCCATCATAAAAGTACAGGGCTTCGATAGTATAATCCGGGTCAAAATTCATTCAGTACGACAGAATTGCAAAAAATTGCAAAGTTCGAAAAAAAATGATAAATTTTGAAAGGCTTAATCTCGGAAAGTATTGGGTCTACAGAGATAATTCTGGTATCATATTATAGAAAATTTAGTCTACTTTACAAACGTCCTAAAAAAATTTTTTTCAAAAACTAGTTCTTTAGGGTTATAATCACTGAAATTTGAAAAAAAAACGATTTTTTCGCGGTTTGCGCTCGAGGTCACAAACTTTAATCTCGGAAACTATTGGGTCTAAGGAGACAGTTCTAATATCATTTTGTAGCAAATTTAGTTTACTTTAAAAACTTCATAAAAAAGTTTTTTCCCTAGTCCTTTAGGGTTATAATCGCCAAAATTTGAAAAAATAACGATTTTTTTCGGGGATTTTGCGATTTTTGACAAAGTTGCGTTCGGCGCTTGAGGTCAAAAACTTGCATTATTCATTAGGCCAACATCGTAAACAAGTCTGCAAAAAATCAGAACTACCGGATTTAACGCATACTGTGATGTATGGAAGTTACTGGACTATGTATAGGAAAAAATTAAATTATTTATGCGTTAAAACGCTTACTCGTTAATACGGAATACTTTTTATCCAAACAGTTAGATTTAGCTTTATTATTACGAAAAGTGAGTATTTATGTCGGGGAGACCAAAAAACATGCAAAAAATATGTACTTAACATTTTAATTTTGTTCACATTTACTTTTCTCACAAAATTATGCGGTAGCCCAAGTAAACGAACAAAGATTAGCTTACCAAAAAAGGGCAATTTTCAAAAATAATTTAATTCATGTAGTAACATTAAATCAGATAAAAAAAGAAGTAGCAGATAGATTGCAATTGGAGAATAATCTAGAGCAAATTAATACGAGTAGTAATGTTATATTAGATGCATTGAATGAAGATAGTTTAGATAATATTCTAGTAGAAGAATCCAATGATATTACAGTAGATTAAAATAACTTAGACGTTATTCATAATCTTAGGGAAATCAACATTGCAAATTTAAACTTACTAGATGATAATGTAATAGAATTAGCTAACTTGCTTCATAATAATATAAATAGATATATAGATATAGAGCCCACAGTTAGACCAAAATTACCAAAATTGCATACGCCAAAGAAATTATCTACATTAATTTCTGAATAAAATAATTTAATTTTACCAAAAATAATATTTGACGATATTAGTTTTTTAGATCTTCATACAATATTGTACGCTAGTGCTATCACTATATGTAATAAGAAAGGAGTTAAATTAACGTCCTCTGATGAGAGATCATATAGTTATAGTAAACCAGAATGACAGATAAGATTAGAAAATGATGTAGTATTTTTAAGAAGTAATATAGCTAGAGTAATTGAATATAAAAATGGAAATAGAAGTAGGAATATTTTGAGACATGTAGATGAAATTGGGAGAAAATTTGGTTATAGCATTGGTAGTAATAATAATGAAAATATAATCAATGATTTATTAAAACAAAAATTAGGTGTAAAAGCTAGTAGATTAAAAAGATATAATTAAACGTATAATAAAAGAAATAATAATAGCTTATTTCAGAAAAATGAGAAAATATTTTATTCCAAACTTGACGATAAACAAAATATTATTTCGAATAATAATATTCCGTTGCCATCTGAACCAGATATGCGCGATTTTTGGACAAACATTTGGAGCATATAAAATAATATAATAATATAAAACATAATGAGACAGGTCCCTGGATAGAAAATGAAGAACTCAATTGTTCAGACAATGAACAAATGAGTTTTTCTGATATGTCGGTTGAATTGTTAGCCAAAATTATAAAAAAATACTCATAATTGGAAAGCCACGGGTTGCGATTGGATACATAATTTTTGGTACAAACGTCTAACTACTTTACATCCTCTTTTTGCAAAAAATCTTTCAAAACTTGTCAGACAACCTCAAAATTTTCCTAATTTTCTAACTAAGGGCATTACTTATATGTTGCCTAAAAGCGAAAATATTAATAATCCCTCTCAATATAGACCCATTACATGTCTACCGACAATATACAAAATTTTAACCTCTTGCTTGACAGATTTAATATATCTCATTTGGATGAAAAAAATATTTTATCTGAACAACAAAAAGGTTATCGCAGAAAACATATGGGATATAAAGAACAATTAGTTATGGATTCTGAAATTTTAAAAACAAATTCAAAATCAAAAGCGTAATTTACATACTTGCTATATAGATTATCAAAAAGCTTGTGATAGTGTTCCGCACTCGTGGCTAATCAAAATATTAAAAATATATAAAGTTCACCCAATTATAATTAGCTTTTTGAAAAATATTTTGTCCTTTTGGAATACAGATTTACTAGTTAATTTAAAAGGTAAGAAAATAGTAGTACCGGGCATTTCAATAAAAAGAGGGATTTTTCAAGGAGACTCATTGAGTCCTCTTTGGTTTTGCTTAGCATAAAATCCCCTATCTAAAATGTTAATTAAAAGCAAGTTTGGAATAAAAATTAAGGGTAATACAGGAGAGAATAGTATAGTTTCACATCTATTATATATGGATGATATAAAATTATTTTCAAACTCTGAATCAAATTTAGAGAAAAATATGAAAGTAGTTAAAAATTTTCAGATGATATTAAAATGACTTTTGATTTAGATAAATGTAAAACGATCCATATAGAGAAAGGCAAAATTGTAGATGGAGACGAGGGTATATTTAGAAATTTCAAAATTAAAAGTATGAAAGGGGATGAGGTTTATAAATATTTAGGATACCCGCAATCGAATAGATTAGATCACACTAGTATTAAAAACGATATTAGGATTAAATTTAAAACTAGGATCAGAAAATTTTAAAAATGCAATCTATCAGCTAAAAATTTAGTAAAAGCAATAAATACTTGGGCAATACCTCTATTAACGTACTCATTTGGCATAATTAAATGGTCCAACACAGATATAGATAGTTTAGAACGATTAATTAGAACTACGTTAACAAAGTTTAATTGCGATCATCCAAATTCAGCTATAGAACGAATTAATTTACCTAGAAATTTAGGAGGTAGAAGTGTAGTCAAAATAAAACCTTTGAAACACAATCAGGTAGAAATGCTTTTAAAAATTTTCCATAGGAAAGCTAATAGCTCAGAAATGCACAAAATAATTTGCAAGGCAGATAGAAACATTACACCTTTAAATTTATATGACGAGAATGCCAACATTCTTATAAATACTAACTAATAGGAATTATTAGATTCATGGTCAAATAAAATTATTCACGCAAAACACTTCAATTATCTCAACCAAACGTATGTTGACAAACTTTCGTCAAACAAATGGTTGAGTATTGGAGAGTTGAGCGCAGAAATAGAAGGATTTATGGTTGCCATTCAAGATAGAGTCATTAATACTAAAAATTATAGGAAGCATATAATCAAAGATATAGGGACCCTCAGATGGTTTGGGCACGTAGAGCGAATGAGCGAAGAAAGTAGTGTAAAAAGAATATATGATGCAAATGTGAATGGTAGAAGAAGTTGGGGACGCCCGAGGAAGACATAGCACGATCAAGTGAATCAGATACTTGAGACGGGCCATGTCAAAAGTCAGAATAATAAAAGAGTATGTATGAGACGATGTATGAATGTGAGTGAGGCAAAGAGTGTGCGCCAAGACCGAGTTGTTTGGCGGTCCGTCCTCTCTGCCTACCCCTGCGGGGAAACGGCGTGATGGTTAGTTAGTTAGTTAGTTAAATCAAATTGATGATTTATGTAGAAAATGTTAAATAAAACATATTATATCGGGATGTTCTATATTAGGGCCGCCAGAGTATACATTTAGGCACAATCAGGTTTTAAAAATAATCCACCAAAGTTTGGTAATTAAACATAACTTAATTGACTGCCGTAATATAGTACCATATTATGAATATGAATCAAATTCATTTTTAGAAAATGAATTTTATAAAATATATTATGATAAAACTATACTAACAGACAGAACAATTAGTCATAATAGACCTGATATAGTTTTACATGACAAAATTAAAAAAAAATAATTTATATCATTGATGTAGCTATTCCAAATTCCTGTAATAATAATCTGTTTCTGAAAAAATAAGAAAGTATACAGATTTAGAAAATGAGATTAAAAGAATTTGGCATTCTCAGACTATAAAAATATTACCATTTGTCATTTCGGCTACTGGCATTATACCTAGGTCTCTTATTAAAAATTTAGGTATATTAGATTTGTCAAAGAATTTATATATAAAAATGCAAAAATCAGTAATTTTAAATACATGTAGGATTACAAAAGATTTTTTAAATATTTATATTGAGGGATCAGTAGAATTTATAGGTCAAATTAGGAATTCCACAGAGCCGATCTGATATGAAAATATCTGGAGTCGGTGAATTATTTTCCCATTTAGTCTCTCGTAGGTTGACATGTTGTTCTTGTATTGTTTTGTATTTATAATACTTATATAGTGCAATTGCATAGCGTGGTTTGACTAGATACTAGATGATCATTTGGGGAAGTGTGAAAGGGTTTAGTTTTTCCTGTGGGGAAAATTTAACCCGGACATTTAAATCTGGTGCGTAAAAATAAAGATTAAATGAAAACAAATCACTTTGCACACACCACTTGTTTAATCACAATTATCAACATGTTTCGAAACCAACGATTATAATTTTATTTTCATTTTAACCTGACGAAGAAACCATTGATTTCAAAACATGTCGATAATTTTGATTAAAGAAGTGTTGTATATACAAAGTGATTTATGTTCATTTAATTAAAATGACTTTTTTAATTAGCCTTTATTGCTGTTAAACTTATAAAACATTTTTCTGATCTATTTATTTTTTTAATTTTATTTTATTTTTTTAAATATTATTCTAAATTATCAGAGTTCGGGAAATTATTTTTAGAAACAGCTTGTCTTTCGACATAGGCCTCCTCTAAAGATTTCTATTTTTCTCTATCCTTTGCATATCTGAAGTTATTTTGTTTATCTAAGGGTCTTGGTCGTTTTCCCCCATGAGGAAAGCCGACTGGCTTGGGGGAGGGTGTGTTATTGTTGTTGTTTTGTCTTTTTGTTGGTGTTCTTATTTCCGTTCGCCAATAGTTGATTGCTATTGTTATATTATTGCCATAGATTACTATATTGTTGCTTTTCTTGTCTTTTTCTAAAAGTTGTATCTTATTTTACAGTTTTTCTAACTTCAGTTTTCACTTGGAAACGATATTTTAGTACAAAATCTGACTGAAAGCATGAATTTTTTTATTTTTGTTTCAGAGCAACAACACGAAGGTGTAAACAATACAAGTACCGAAAACGGAAAAAAATATTAACAGCAATAAAGGCTAATTTTTAATTAAAATGACACCACAAAGTGAATTTGCCATTATTGAAAAAAAAAATAAAGATTATCAAGTATCTACATGTAAATGAATATTCGTAAAAATATTAACTATCGGTATTTCTAAGAGACGATTTTTATTTCCAACCGAATGCTGTCTACACCAAAGGAATACTTTTATTTAGTTAATCAATGAAAACAAGAAAACATTCGAAGCGAGGAAACAGCGAGAATAAGTTAGTAACGTGGATTTTGGATGGGTAAGGTAGATTTAACAAGGAAATTAGATTTCCGAATATGGAAGTTTCTTATAATAAGAGAGTGGGCCAACCATCTAGATGGGTGCGGTAATAAGTGAGGGTGTGACACGAATCCGGAGATAATCACATGACAGACCCCGCCCCGGGCCCGGGGAGAATAGTACAGTTAGCAAACTGCCAATCAACCCTCGCGTAACAAACAGCTGACACAACTTGACTATTTTAATAGGACGTTATCATTAAATCAGGCCAATCTACCTACATCAAACTACGGATTCCTTAAGGATCGTTATAGGATTAACTGAACAGTAAACAGATATCGTCGGTTTGCTGCCAGAAGTTGTTAAGTGACATTTTTTTTATCAAAACTAAGTTGTTTTTTTTTTCAGCTAATTGAACATCCTAAAAGTCACGATTATAATAATAGTAACATAACAAAATGGACGGTAAACACGAAGCAATGACAAGAGAACAAAAAAGTGCTATTACAACACAGGATAAACAAGGTCATTATATAATATAAAACACGAGGCAGTTTATGTTAAAAAATAATAACATTCTGAGTGGACATTAAACATAAAAGTACAATAAGAATGAGACCGAAACCAAACAATTACCGGAAGCTTGAGAATATGGCTTATTACAGCATACTGAAAGGAAGTTAAGATTTATGAACGGTATAGGATTTTTGAAATAATTATATTCTTAGCCCTTTTAAATTCAGTCAAATTCTGGATAAGAGTTGAAGGAAGATTGATCCGTATGAGCGGACCAGTTACACGAAAAGAGAAATCATAGTAGTAAACGGCTGGATTAGACCTAGAAGGTATTAAATGATTAGTAACATCTACATAGATCTGCTGACCTAAGATTAAGTTTTCGATCGCTTAAGTTATGTTATCATTCTTCATTCGTATGATGTTTGCAAAAAGTCACTAAGAGCAGTTTTTAATTTAATTTTTTTTTAAGAAAGACAAACATTCCCAGGTTACGAATAACCTGACAATATTTAAAAAAAAAACTTTTAATATGAATAAAACAAAAAGTTAAATCCTACACAAAATCAGTTGTAAAATACAAAAGAAGTGCATTTAAAAAATTCGACTTTGATCTTATTGTAGCTATGATATAAACGATTAAAGGTATCTGAAACTTTAAAATAAAAATTATCTCAGAATCAGAATAGTTTAGTTAGTTAATGAATTCCGGTAGTATACACTTCAGTCCGATAAAGGAAGAGTTAATTTATAGTTTTAAAAGCAAACAGTGAACTCAACCAAGCAAATCGTAATGACATATAAAGGAAGGTAATAAAAAGAATGTTTTTTTGCAAAAAAAACAGAATAACGATGAATAATCATTGCTACTATGTAAACACTAAGCGGAAAAAGTTAGATACTTAAGTTTACAATTTACTTTTAACCTTTCAGATGAGCACGCATAATTTATACATAGCAAATGAAAACTGACAGCAAATGAATACTGAGAATAGTGAGATAAAAATAAATTGAAGAGAATAAATTCCTAATCATCGTTCTTCACAAGGGCCATTACGAAAATAGAAAAACGGATTCCGAGAGTAAACAAATGAGATAGTGCAGGAAAGTCGGAAGGATTAAACTTCGGCGACTTGAAGAAAACCACAAAAGCATCGCGATAATAATTATACCAGAGTTTGAAATTACCACAGTTAACAATACCGCGTATTCCGCAATGGAGTTCAAAGCTTTTCGGGAAGGCTCTTTTTGCCGACGATCTCATTTCAGCGATAAACTCGAACAACTGAATTAACACCCGCTCACTCCCTACCAATTGTTAGGAACTCGATGGATTTAATAGGGTTGCGCTAAAGGGCAGAAGAGTAAAAGCCGAATGCATTGAACGATGGCAGCGGAATCACTAAACGCTAAAGTTTTACATTTAATAATATAATATATTTGCGGTGGGAACTGGGAACTATCGACGTGAATGGGAACAGGCTCCAGGTCGCTTACGGAGTCATATTTCTGCCGAGAACACAATGTCGCGTGCGCTTGGCGTACCCTTGGAAAAGTACTTCATTCGGTTCAAAGCGTATATAGTCTCAGTAAGTAGACATTGAGCCGATATTTCACTCATTTGATCTTTTGTCGAAGTTCATGGACTGAAAAAGTTCAGAATAATGATCGCGCGGTTCAAATGACAAACCGACAAACTTTTAAACTCTCAGCGCAGCGTCGCGTCGCCGTCGAGTGGCGAGATCCCCATTGTGGGAAATTCTCAATAATGAGTCCACTAAGTATCAGACAAAGCAAACGCAATAAATTCTTTGTAAAATTTCAAGTTCGCCTGTATTAACTGAGGCAAAAAACAGGGATTTGTTAAAAACCAACAGAATTAATGTATTCACGTAACTTCAAAGGGATAGAACGTAAAATGTCATGTAAATATGGCCCGTGATATGGGTTTTACGAAATGCGAGAAACTGTCAAAATGTCAAATAAAAATACTGAAATCAAGGGGCAACGGAAGAGAAGTTAAGAGGCTGTCACATTTTACCATTTATCTGTGCAAAAATAAAACAAAATGACGGAAGAAAACAGGTGAAGGAAATTTGATGTAGCGTAAAAGAAAATATCGTATAAGTGAACGTAAATATTATTGTTGTCTGAAAAGGAGTAGGAAATATGGCGTCTCAGTCGTGGATGGTGGGTGGTGGGAAGGCGGTGGGGGTTGGGGCGCGTGACAGAAGTCTAATCAGATCAGAAGATGTTACAGCTTACAGCCTACGGAGAAATATCCCCATCCTCGGATAACCAACGTCGCCGTCGGAGACAACACACAACCACCACATCTATGGTACATTAGCTCCTTGTGTTTATAACAACATTAATCCGTTTTGGTCACAGATGTCGGTGAAATCCGGAAACACCTCCAAATTACGGTTACCAAAGGAAATTCAGGCTAGGCTTTATTTATTATTTATGTACACACATAACGCTTGTACGAAAATATTAATCAAATCAAAAGGGGTGACGAACAATCGGGTAGAACAGCCTGTAAACAAGGTAGGACAGTTAAAAGCGTGTAATTTCTTTCGAGATACTCTCACGGCCGAGTGGTTTATACTCGTAGAGGCAGTAAAATATACAGGAGATATAAAATAGGCAGGAAAAACGATAAATTTAGATGCGAGATTGAAGTGTAATGATATACCCACGAAGAAGAAAAAGCTCCTCGCTAACTAATGCAGGTGATTGAAGACCAACTTTCCAGCAAAACGAGTTTGTAGGGGCAGTCAGAAATTTCACTTTAATAGTGCAAAATAATGTTACCTGCAAGCGAAGCGGGAAACCTTACTAAGCAATTTCTCTGTTCAGTCAAATGTGCGAAATTGATGGCCGTTTATTTTAGAAATGGTTGTAACAATATCCCGAGACTACCTTTAATCACGGGCCATACATTTTGTATAAACCCACCATAGACAGTTAATCCTGTTTTGTAATCGTTTATTTTTTATTCCGAATGAATAACGCAATAAAATTGACATAAACACACACCAACGAATAAAAATGAGTTCGTTGGCAGAGAATAATAAAATCCATTGGAGTATAGCAAAATAATTCTTTTGTTTTCACGAGGTTTTCATGAAATAGAGATACTTTAAAAATGATTTTTTTCAATATCCTGGTTTTACACGTGGTGATTGTCGGATTTGCAATTCCCAATTTACAACCTGTTAAAAAGGTAATTCCATTTGGAGGGTGTTAAGTTTTTTTGGATCGACCGTGTTATCAACAAAATCAGCAAATCAATGTAAACAAATATCGGATCCTTGCCAAATATGTAGTTCATAATCCTACCTCCAATAGTCGTGATGATGAGAGGATACAGGGTGTTTCTTGCCAAATATGTAGTTCATAATCCTACCTCCAATAGTCGTGATGATGAGAGGATACAGGGTGTTTCTTGCCAAATATGTAGTTCATAATCCTACCTCCAATAGTCGTGATGATGAGAGGATACAGGGTGTTTCTTGCCAAATATGTAATTCATAATCCTACCTCCAATAGTCGTGATGATGAGAGGATACAGGGTGTTTCTTGCCAAATATGTAGTTCATAATCCTACCTCCAATAGTCGTGATGATGAGAGGATACAGGGTGTTTCTTGCCAAATATGTAGTTCATAATCCTACCTCCAATAGTCGTGATGATGAGAGGATACAGGGTGTTTCTTGCCAAATATGTAGTTCATAATCCTACCTCCAATAGTCGTGATGATGAGAGGATACAGGGTGTTTCTTGCCAAATATGTAGTTCATAATCCTACCTCCAATAATCGTGATGATGAGAGGATACAGGGTGTTTCTTGCCAAATATGTAGTTCATAATCCTACCTCCAATAGTCGTGATGATGAGAGGATACAGGGTGTTTCTTGCCAAATATGTAATTCATAATCCTACCTCCAATAGTCGTGATGATGAGAGGATACAGGGTGTTTCTTGCCAAATATGTAGTTCATAATCCTACCTCCAATAGTCGTGATGATGAGAGGATACAGGGTGTTTCTTGCCAAATATGTAGTTCATAATCCTACCTCCAATAGTCGTGATGATGAGAGGATACAGGGTGTTTCTTGCCAAATATGTAGTTCATAATCCTACCTCCAATAGTCGTGATGATGAGAGGATTCAGGGTGTTTCTTGCCAAATATGTAGTTCATAATCCTACCTCCAATAGTCGTGATGATGAGAGGATACAGGGTGTTTCTATGCATATTGTATCTATAGGGAAGGAGTGGTAGCTTGCCAAATCAAACTATGTATTAAAAGGTGGGTCAAATGTCAGCACTGGAAGGAACGGGTGAGGGCACTTGGAATGAGACAATCCAAAGTAGGTACTCATAAACGGACCGGGCCTAGACAAACCAGGCAACTGTTCAATATGGATAGAAACTCACTGAGGTAACTGGTAGGACTACTAACGTTACACTGCCACCTCAGGACACATGCAGCTGTTGAAATGTGAAGAGGATGAAGAAACTCCAATTCATCAATAGTGTCAATTTCCCGCCTTGATATGAACAAGACTCAGCTACCTGGGAAGACATATTGTGAACAATAAGATATAGCGAAATATCCAATGACAACCCTGGTGAACTTTATTACACAGACCGGGTTACAAGTTACATTCAAAACAATTAGGTAAACTGGGAGATGGGCTGGGGCTCACGGAAACTATGTAAACAAAAGTATGTATTTAACAACCTTTGGAAATTGTAAAAAAAGTTGCTGCCGCAGCAGGAATCCACCTTCTACACACAGATATAACTGACGTCACGAGAGTCTCAGACAGACGAAATGGAGCCCCTCCAAAACTTCTTGCGACCTTTTCAGATAAAAGAAAAAGAGATTCCCTCCTTGAAAAGAAAAAAGAAATAAATTATACAAAGATGACATTAAAACTGAAGTCAATGAAATAAAATTCCCAAATGCAAACTGTTTAAAGATCAAAGTGGGTGATGAAACCACGATATTAGCTCTGTACCGATTACCAGCTACAACTAATATTAATCAGTTTCTTGAAACGCTTTCTAATGAACTCAATCTTCTAAAAAACACAAAAAATGTCTTCCTTATCGGAGATATAAATATTGACATATTAGAAAATGGTCATCCCAATAGAACTGATTATCTACAAACACTGGCCTCCCATGGACTCCAAAGTATGATAAATAAACCTACGCGTGTAACTAATGACAACAAATCTTGCATCGATCACATGTTCAGTAAGACTATTAAATCAACCAAATCTATCATATTCACCTCTACTATAACCGACCACTATACAACAATTTTATCTATTACAAAAAAGAAAATACAAAGATCGCAGCCCTACCCAATTATCGTGCAAAAGACAGAAACCAAATGGAATGATGTAAAACAACAGTTACTCAATACAAACTGGATAAGCCTACTGGAAAACTTTGATGCAAATAATGCCTGGAGTAAATTCACTGAATATATAACATACACCATCGTATCAAATACCAAATCAATAGAAAAAAAGATTTCGCATAAAAACCAACATCTTAAGCCATGGATAACTCAAAGCGTTATAAATTGCATAAGAAAAAGAGATGAATTACATAGGAAATCTAAATTAAATCCTTGTGATATTTTTATACAACGATACTACAAAAGGTACAGAAATATTTGCAAAAATGTTATACGAACTGTCAAAGAAAATTATTATAAGAAGAAAATAGACGAATGTAACAATGACCCGCGCAAATTATGGAAGATCATTAATGAAATTACAAATGCAAAATCATCCCATTACAAGAACATGGAGGAATTAACAATTGAAAATACCCAAATCTCTTTCGCAAAGCATCCGGACAAAATTCCGTCCGGGTCACAATTAGCAAAGAAAATCAGACAACCAATAACTAGCATTTTACCAGAAGAAAAGGAAAATATGAACCAGATAGATAAATTAAAGTAAACTGATGTAACCAATACTGAAATCAGAAATGCAATTGTATCCCTTAATATTAATAAATCATCGGGAAATGACATAATCTCAAATAAAACAATAAAACAACTACAAAATGAACTGACCTTCCCATTGACATACTTGGTCAATCTGTCTATATCTACAAATGTATTCCCTTCATGCCTTAAAAAAGCTACAGTTATACCCATACATAAAAGTGGTAACAAAAAGGATATATATAACTACCGACCCATAAGTCTCTTAAGCTCTTTTTCAAAAATCTTGGAAACTGTAATGAAGAAGCAAATTGTTCAATTTCTTGAACAAAACAAATTACTATCACCATCCCAATATGGTTTTAGAGAAAATCTGAGCACCAATGATGCCATAGAAAATCTAACAAGCATGGCCATAAAAAACATAGATGATGGGAAAAAATGTTTAGCTTTATTCATAGATCTTCAAAAAGCTTTTGACACAATAGACCATAAAATATTACTAACTAAACAAAAAAAAATAGGAATGGCCGAATCAACAATTAACTTATTGGAGTCATATATAACAGGGCGAGAACAACAAGTACAAATTGGCAAACAAAAGAGCAAACTTCTATCTTTAAACTATGGCGTTCCTCAAGGAAGTGTACTGGGACCGATTCTGTTCATTATCTACATCAACGATTTAACTAACCTTACCATTAAAGGAAACATAATCAGTTTTGCTGATGATACTGTTTTATTATTTCAAGAAGAAAATTGGACTGATACATTTAATGAGGCTGAAAAAGGGCTTAGTGCACTTCAAAATTGGCTTAAAATCAACTCGCTTACCCTTAATATAAGCAAAACAAAATATATAACATTTTCAATGAACTCAAGGGGCCAACCAATAAAATCACTAGAACTAAAATTACATGAATGCCATGGAAATAATATACAATGTTACTGCCCCGTCATCGAAAAAACACAAAACATAAAATATCTCGGAGTAATAATTGACGAAAATCTTAGATGGGACCTACACATCAAAGGTATTACGGAAAAACTCACAAGCCTTATATATTTCTTCAAAAATCTAAGAAACGTGCTAAATAAAAAGGATATGAAAAAGGTCTACTATGCGTTATGTCATTCTCGAATTGAATATGGAATCATAGGATGGGGATCTGCTGCAAATACGTACCTACACAGCCTGAATACGATTCAAAAAGGAATCATAAAGACCATATTGAAAGTACCAATTAGAACGCCTTCAATTGAAATTTTCAATAACTTTGACGTACCAAATGTACAACAAATATATTCCAAAAATATATTATTGAAGCTCTTCAAAAATAATGAATCCTCTACTAGACCGTGTATGCATAACACTAGATCGAATAAAAATGATATAAAAAATATTCCAAGTTATAAAACCACATTTGGACAAAGAAACTATACATACTTTGCAACAAAACTCCATAACATCCTCCCCCAAGACATAAAACTAATAAAAAATCCAATTGAATACAAATCAAGAATAAAAATATGGCTTAAGGAGGTCAATGAGAAAACCCTAGCGAAGACGCTAAAAACGACATAGAAGACAAATGAACTATATTTAAATAACTTTAGTCCGCCTCGGCACAGGACCCCCTAGTGAGGAGGACTAAGAAATACAATATTTTGTACTTAATTTCACATTGCATTTTGTATGTAAATTTTTTTTATATAGTCGCTATAATAAAAAAAAAAAAAAAAAGTAGGTATTGTATATGAAGTAACGTACCTCTTGCGTGGCCATCAGAGGGTCCGCGGAGTCCTCTGTGCAGAGCCTGCCGGTCCTGTAGAGCAGGGCCAGGCCGACTATAAGGAAGAGCGCAGCGGCTGCTGCCAGCCGACGCCCGGGTGCCCCACGCATCCTGCACACCCGCCGCATCAACGCGTGCGCAACGCGCCACCGCCCGGGCCCCTGAGAACAATAACACAACCATTCGTAAATACGCCGTCTGGCAGGTACAGATAAACTACCAAATCATCATTTTGACACTTTAAGGAGTCATTGTTATATGAAATACAAAATATTAATTGTTTTTGTGTTTAATTCGCAGAACTACATTTAATTTTTTAAAATTAAATTAAAATTGAATTTAAGAATGACATTATTAAGTTTTGCAAGTATTTTAGTTTTTTATTTTGTGATAGCTGTTTTGGCTTACAAGACTATTTTAAAACTGTGGTTAAACCACTTTGAAACGACTTATTTATACGATCCTAAATAAAAAAATTTAATGTTCTAAATTAAACCAATTTTTCGGTTAAACCTATTTTCTGAGAAAATAATTGAGACAGTAGATTATGTGGGGTACTTCGAAATCTGTTTTCCCCACAAAAAATGTTAATGTTTTCTTAATTGTGAATTGAATTGCTATGACTAATATAGGTGCGTTATATTGTTTAGGTTTTGTAAACATACTTAGGAGTGGGGAATAAATCATTTTCCTTACTTTATTAATTAGCGCTACATTGGAGTCATTCGTTCGTTTATTGATTTCTAATTGTAAATTTATTTATTTTTATATCCTTCTCACCAGAAGATCCTATACTGAGGGAATTACGTTTTAGTTTTGGATAAAGGGTTTTCAGCGTTGGATGTAGTCATTTTTTGTTTTAATTTAATACACGATAAAAGCAAAATTACAATGTATTGTAAAGTGATGTAAGATAGAAAACTACAATCTACAGCGAAATACGAATCTATATTTCTTTAATTACAATAATAAAATAATAACAAAAAATAAATAAAAAAGGCCGGAGCTATGGGATTCGGATACAGGATCAGGATTCAGGCAGAGGTTGGATTCAAACAGAGGTAGGATTCAGGCAGAGGTTTCAGGTAGAGGTAGGATTCAGCAGAGGCAGGATTCAGGCAGAGATAGGATTCAGGCAGAGGTAGGATTCAGACAGAGGTAGGATTCGGGCAGAGGTAGGATTCAGGCAGAGGTAGGATTTAGGACACAGTACCAGAAAAAGTGAATCACCAAGTTAATTAATAAACCCACAGAACATAATTAAAACTATAAAATTAAGTTTAAAAAAAAAGTAGAAATATTGTTTGCGCTAAGTCAATTCTCTGATAAAAATAATCACTCAACAACTCATTCAACGTTTGCGAGGAGTAGGACATAATAATGATAAATGTAACTTTAAATCAAAAGTTACGGCGAATAAGTCAGTAATAGATATTGTTTGATTTCGAAGCTCTTTGTCAACTAATTCGAGATAATTCACCGTAGAATTTCAGCAATTTAAAAATTATTCAAATAATTGTTGGAAAATAAAAAAACCCCTCTGCTCAGATTGGAAGTGGAAAGTATCGTTATCACATTATATATTTGTATTTCATCGCAACTTCATCAAAAGTCGAAGTTCGGCTTTGTGAACATCGGCTTATAAAAATATTGTCAAGCTTAATAAACAGGAAAAGGGTTTTATAATTAAATAACGGCGCAGTTTTGGCGAATAATAAAATTCCAAAAGTCAAGAAATATTATTTATAATATTCTTTAATTTCGCAAAAGTCCACAAAGGAAAAAACTTTTTACATGGTCTGTAAAGTAGTACCTGCTTACTTCTTATGGACTCTTGTTACGAGTATTATACTCGCACTTATTTGTACAACTTTCTATGATAAATAAAGTAGATACTTTTTCGTTATTTGTTTTTGGGGTGTTATGCCGTGTTGCGCTACCTCCTTCTTTAGCCAACGTTTCGGGCAGCGTTACAGTGTCCATCATCAGGGCAGATCCGGCAGATCTAACGAAAATACTTTTGGCCGTGAAAATATTAAAACGTATTAAACTAGATACTTGTATTATTTATGTACCTATTTATGTTTTTTATTTCGTTTATTATGGTTTATTACGTTTTTTTAATATGTACCTACCACTTATAAGTATACACCTTTGTACAACTTACCTGTGGTAATCTATATGTACATGTAAAAGCCTTCAAGGCGTGTAAAAAAAGTGAATTTAAGTTCCTTTTTAGGAAAAAAAATACGGAGTATAAACACATCAATCATTCATTCATTCAGGGCATGGCCTTCGGGTTTATTAAGTTTATTTTGTAGAACTCCATTTTCATTTTAATTTCTTTCATATGTTCTATAGTATTATAATTTAATTTATGAAATAATTAAAAATTAAAATGTAATAATTCAACATTCGAACGGATACTAAATTCAACGATTACGATATTTTCTCTTCGGGTTGCGCAAAATGGCGTTCTTTACACAAACTATATGGTAGGCCACGATGCAACATGGAAATGTTAAAAGTTTTTATAAACATTAATACACAGTCCATTTATGTAGGTATGTAAAGCGGGCCTAAGGCGAAACATTTCTAAAGTAATACATAATGATGACTTTTGAATGTAAAACCATCTTTTGCTGAATTCAGAGCCGTCTGTGTTGTATTTCCGTAGATACTTGTTTGACGACGTTCTAACATCAAACATTTTAAATTTCCACTCATCTTACAAGGTTCTGGCACAGCTTTGAACCTTTTGCAATTGCAATTTTGGTTGTATCTTACGAGCGCAGTGTAGCTTGTAACTTTGGTTGGATAGGGTTCTGACTTCGCCTTGACATGTTTGCAAGATTGCAAAGCAAGACAATTTATTATCTCTTTAATAATTTAATTAAATAGAGCGTGACCCCAGAAATGGCATTAAGGAAACCGTAATTAGAACATTGTGCAGTGAATTATTATGTCCTAGCTAGTTGCATATTATTGAATTATTATGCCCTAGTTGGTTGCTTATTGCTTAATTGAAATTTCGTCCGTGGCAGAAAACTAAATATACAGCTTGCATTTAAGGAAATACCTGAAGGGAATAAATACTTCAATCATTCATGAAATGCTACTAAAACTTCCAAGAACCCTCTCCATCCACAATCTATTTTCGTATCTAAACGTTTGTGTGAACGGTGAACGCTGAACACTGAACACCGAATATGGCGTGTTGCTGCATGGTATCTCCACACTGGCTCTGGGTTTCTACCCAAGTTGACGGGGTAGTGTGACGGGGTAGTTTGACGGGAGGGAACTAAAAAGCCAACAACAGTTTCAAAAGCCTAAAGAATATTCCCGAGGGAAACGCCGGTAATATTCGCGTTCTCCTTCAAAGGGAATTGCCGCCTTTGTATGTTAATGCTCGTCGCACGACTTGTGTCGCAAGCTTGCAGCCAAATTACGAGAACCGACTGAGGGATGGTGGGGAAAGCAGAAATGCTAAAGAAAAATGAAATATTTCCGTCGTTGTTTTACGTTTGACATACCCGCACGAGACTAACAGATATTTAATAATTTTAATCTGAATTTCTGACTGCAGTTTGCAAACTATGAGCGAAATGGATACCACCTAAATTAAAGCCACAATAAACTTTAGTAGATAGTAAAAAATACGTAATAAGTAATAATAATAAATAATAAATTTGAGATGGTATGGGCACATAAGATGGAGACCCCAGACCACAAAGTGAAGCAGTCATGTCTATGGAGCTTCATCAACAGTCATCCAGAGGAAAACCAAAGAACTCCTGGATGACTCAATGCTCCAAAATATTACAGATGAATGATGAACGGCCTGGATGAAAGCCATACCAAGAACCGAAGAGGTTATAGCCTGAGAACGAGAAGAACCGACCCATTTTTTAGTACCAATTACAAGTATATTATAAAAAATACATTGAAAAGGCAAAATAGTAAATTATTTATTCGAACTTTTCGCATCAGTCACAAAAAAAAATCGAAAAAAGAAAATAAACCTAACCGCCACTGACAGGAATTTTCGCAGTCAATTGATATCATTCATCTTTAATAGGTACTGGTAATATTATAAAAAGACTTTGAAAAAGTTACGTAATTAGTATTTCAAGAAGACTTTGTTAAAAAATATTACTTGTGGGCATTCTGGCACCTGCGCATCACGCGATTCGCAATTCGCAAAGTGCAAATCGAAATAGCGTGTTTTTGGTGTAAATTTTAAATATTTTTCAATTCCGCAATTCCCGCACACGAAAATCGCGTAAATCCGTGGGATCAAGTATTGCAGAAATCCCGCGGGAGTGCGGGATTGCAAACCCTAATTCTATTTATGATAGTACACATGAATTTGTTAAGTTGGAAATTAATGCACGAAACACAGACAAGTTCCGGATCTGAGTACATGTAACTAATTGCTTGACTTTGCAAAAGGCACATATATTTCTTAATATGTGACCAAACAATGGTGGACCACTTTCTAAATGAGTATTTATTTATTTACGCCTATTTAGGCTTTTACATACATATATGTATATATCAATATTTACGAAATTATTCTAGTAAATAGTGCAAGAAACGACTGTTTAAAACACTTGTACAAAAATAAATATAAAGTAAAAATATTATTGAATTTGATTCACACAGTATGTAGGTACAAAATATAAAAAAATCCAATATACTTTTTTTTCTTTTAGCCGACAAAATAATGTCAATGTGTTAGTCAATTTAAATAGCTTTATCGAAATATTCCCCTACTTGATGAAAAAAACTTCAATAAGGTATGCTTATATATGTATATTAAAATTGATGTACTAAATATATCAACAACATCGGAGTATCGTGAGTTTCCAAGCTGTTGAATCCGTCGCATGACGCACGGGAGGCAAATGAGTCAAATGTTGAGATGTTGATGTAGAATTGCTACAATAATATGGTAGGTACTGTCTTGTGATTGACCTGCATGGAGTATGAAAAGAGATTACATAATAAATCAGGGGTATCAAACATTCAATTAATCATTTTATACAAACAGGTTAAATCGGAAATGATTCTACGATCAGATAATTTTATTAAATTTAATGAACAAAGTACGTTATCGTAATTTAGGCATTCACCAGGAATGCCCATTTTAAAATTTACATATCTTAAAAATTTATTTTGGATTTTTTCAATCGCATGTGAATGAACCTCATAATTTTGGGACCGAGGAATTGTGGAATTGTATTCTAAATGACTCCTTACGAGTGACATATAAAATATCTGCGCTAAACTATTCTCCCTCCGCTGAGGTGTAAGAAACAACTCGTCAGTTTGCCGAGGCTTCAAGTAGTAGATCTTTATAAAGTATTTTGGAAATTCAGGCCCTAAAGTAAAACCAACTAGTCCCGGTGCTCGGTGTGCGTGTGCTAAGATTGGGTAATTTGTCGCATTATACGCGCCAGGACGGTATATATATACATCCGTCGGCATTTCATCTTCGTAGGGGATGAGATTATTACGACCGCCGCGCCGGGTGTGACTACACCGGATAGTATTAGGTCGACGCCCATCACATTTCAGATGAAGGGACATGACTTTAACTAAGTATTTAATGTTTTTTTGGTATGTAATAGGAGAGTTGTGTGTGAAGTAAATAAATGTAAATTGGTCAAAATTAAGATTTCTACAGTCCTGGGTGACGGACAACCAATTGTGCTTGTTTTAATGAATAATCAGGTACGTCCCAAAATGTTTCTACCCAATCTTCTCCCCTCTCCACTCCCTTAAGTACCAAAACATAGCCCAAAAATGATGTCTTAGTCCCACAGGCTCCGGACGGTTTAAACAGCTGTAATCAGTGAAGATGATTAGGAAAATCATAGGATGGTGGAATAAGAGACACGACTTTATTTCTAAACCAAAGTTTGGATATTTCGCGTAGATTTCAAATCACCTTATTAATAATACCCACATTTAGAAAAATAAATTATGTGAATACCGCAAAAGAGTCCCAACTGCTCCCACCCGGAGTCGGTGAGACCATGGCATCCCCAATTAGGATATGTCGTGAGGCTGGAGGCAGTAAGGAAGGAAAGACGATGGGAAATTGGAAGATGGCAAAGCACCTGGCTATTTAGATCTGGTCACCAAACACGTAAAACGCCATTTCAAGCAATTTTTCAATTCTGAATGGTAGTCTTACACCAGGGCAATAATGAGAATATCTTCCACCCTGGAACATGGCACAAATATACTGAATATTAAATTAAATGCATTAATTGGGAAATAACGAAAATTATTAAAATAAAATTTATTTGCGCACGCCGGAATTCGAAACCGCGACCTTCGTATTTCTAGTCGAGACCTCGGACGTCGTTAATATAACATAATAACTCTTTCAAGTAGGATGAGTAAAAGCATCCCCCACGATAGTAATAAAGGTATATTATATGACAGGAGGTAGAGGATATGAAAGGGGGAAAATGTAATATAACAAAAATGAGAAGAGAAATCATTTACGAACACAATTTTCCGTGTCGCCAAGCAGATTAATCGGGATAGAATTGAATTATTTACGAAGCCTTATGGCGTTAACCGGAAATCTGGACACAATAATAATATATTATGAGCGGACCTACCTTTACGGTATCAAATTATTCTGGCAATTCCGTTGGGTGATGAAAAAAAACATAATTCAAGTAATAACTTACGTATTAGGCGCGAGTGACCGGTACTTCAATTTATTATTTCGGAGGCAATAAATCAATGTATGATCATCCATACATAATTGAATACTCGGGGGGTGGAAGGTGAAGATAGTGGAAGAATGAACTATTAATGCTGATACTGACAATGAAGGCTCTATTCTTGGTGGAACTCTTTTATTCCACCCTTTCCGGCCGGTCGTAGGCAGGAAATAGAACAATGAAAGGGAAGGTCAGACAATAATTGATATCATGAATTTATTGCGGATTCTTTTTACCATTTGACAGCCGTCGTTTCCTGGAATTAATCTAAAGGCTGCTTAAAGGATGTCATAATATAACAGGATCTTAAATTTTATGCCCACACTGACATTAATGTTCGTTTTTGCGGTGAGAGTGAGCCTGGCCTTATAAAAAGTAGTTCGCGATCGCACAATAATCCCTATTCACACGGTCCAGGGAGGCAAGGGAGGGATAGGCAGGGAGGGATAATTAATTATGAATGGAAGCCGCAGTAAAATATAAATGGGTGATTGAACGGAGCTTAACTACAGGAAAGGGTGTTAAACAAGAAAAAAATCTCTTTGTATTAGAAACATGCTTTATCATTCCAGCATTAATAACATACGTAATCCCCCATTATACGCAGTTCTTTATTCGCGGGTTTGCTCAATCGCGGTTAACACATAACGACAAATTACGAAAAAATGTATTTATAAAATAGATCCTGGATTCAATCCTAGATCCAACCGTATCTTTTTCTGATTTTTCAGTTTCAAAATTTCGTTTGAGAGTCGTTAATTTGTCTTTAATGATGAGATGAAATGTAGTACTAACGTGATAGCATCCCAAGATCACCAAGAGTGAAAGCCGTAGGACCAACAATTTTTTTTTTACATTAACTCCACACAGGAGGCCCTGAGGAAAATAATTTTCCTCAGGGCCTATGTCATCTGGGATGCTGTGTGGAGGGTCTTTTTGAGGAGAGGAAGGAATGAGCATTGGTCTTAAAGAGACCCATGTTGTAGGAAGGAGGAAACACAGAGGCCGGCAAATCATTCCACAGCCGAGCTGTTGAACACAAGAACGAGTCGAAGAAACAACCTGTTCTCATGTGACAAATGTCAACTGTGTACAAATGTTGGGCACGCGTTTGGCGTGTTTCCCGACTATGCACCGGTGCCGAAGGGATCAATGATGCTAGTTCCTCGGAGCATCTTCCATTGTAATACCGGTAGAACAAGGATAGCATTCCCACCCGACGTCTGTGCTTTAAAGATTGCAATCCGTCTGTTAAGATGGGAGAATCTATCAAACGGGCCGCCCGTTTCTGCACAGAGTCGAGGGTATTTTTCAGGTATTTTGGAGCTCCAGACCAGAGGTGGCTGCCAAATTCAACCGTGGGGCGCACTTGTGATTTGTACAGGGTTAGCATTTGTGTACTATTAAAGTATCTGCGGGCCCTGTACAATACGCCCAGTTTTTGGGAGGCTAACTTTACTCTTTGTTTGTTTTGTTTTTGTAACTCTGGCTTCGATGGAGCCCCCATACCTGAGCTGGTCACTTAGGGTTACACCAAGCATATCAATGGAGGGCCTGTTCGGAAGATTGCTTCCTTGAAAGAGACTAGATTTTCATTTCGATCCCATTTAGACGTAATCAGACAAGATTGGGTCTTTGAAACATTAAATTCAACGAGATTATTTTTACCCCAAGAGAAAACACTCTCGAGGTAACCGTCCATTCTTTGCTTCAAAGCCCTACGAACAATACTTTTGTTACACGATACAGAATGAACAAACCGTATCAGAGTAGAAACTAATACGCCAGATTTCTCACCAAACAATTACGATTTTTTTCGTTCGCAGGACGCATTGTACCCCATTGTCAAAAAGGGGTTGAGTTCAAAAGAGGGATTCAACGTTTAACAAAGGAAATAAAATGACAATTGGCTACCAGTCTTAGTATCCGCGGTTTTAAGGATAGGCACTTTTAGTTTTATTTTAAACCGTGAAACTAATAGTGTGGCTATTCAGAGATGCGTAATAAAAAATAGAATCTTAGAATATGGTATTTAGTACCTAGCTGCGGCACTCGAAAAACTGATCTAAAGTGCCAAAATATCGTAAACTAACGACTTTTTACTAAAGTCACGTTAACATATTCTGGTCCGTCATGAGTTGGCCTATCAGCCCTCCAAAGGATAACATAGGGTTTTTGGGACAACATTATATAATTTTATATTATACTATACTGTTCGTTGCGTAGAATGTCGCAGAGAGTTGCGAGAGTTGTTTTAAGTTGAATTGGAAGTAGACCAGACTCAAAGGGTGGACAGCGGACACCGCTAAAATCCATTAGGGAATTGCGGCAGAGAGAATGAGGCCTTATTCCGATTAAGAATTTCCTCATAATGCCTTGGCCGGGACAAAGTTTAAGATAACGCATGTGGAATCTCACCCTTCCTAGATTCATTTACTTCAGCCACTTAGGCTCATTTCGGTCTCTGACTGACCTTCCTTTCTTTACTTTCTTCGCTCTTACCCGGAAAACTTTATTGAGGTCTGGAAATTTAACCAATCTAATTTATGATAAAATGTTAATTGGTTACAATCGAATTATTTTGTAATCGTAGAACTACCACCAACAATAACTTCTAGCTACCAAAGCACATCACACGATTATTCAATTTATTGCAATTCACTGTAAAAAAATTGATTACATTATATTGGCTGTAAAAATCTCAATTTGTCACAAATTAATCATTCGTTGAAAATAACCTAAATAGGTAGGTAGGTTACCATTGATACGCAGGTACCATTGAAGATACTCACTATCAGTGGGACTATACTCTGTCAAAAATATTCAGATCTAGTTACTTATTTAAGATCTAACATTATTCAGAATGGTGGTAGCACATCGGAAGAGTTATTCTCTATCTTTTGTGGGATCGTTATCGAGATAACGGACGTGTCAAACCTATCAGATTTGTGTGATTTATTTGCTTTTTTCTATGTACATTAAGTGAATGAATAATCATGCATACTTGCAGGAATTCGTGTTTAAAACGATCTAAACTAAAATATGTGACAGTAAATATGTAAAAATCACACAAATCTGACCGGAGATCACGTCCTTTATCTCGATAACGATCCCACAAAAGATAGAGAATAACTCTTCAGGGCGATACCGAAAGTGTCATCCACTCTAAAACGAAACTAGAATTTAAAATATTAACTATAAAGCAGGACGAATATTTATTAGGCGTATCCCTATAAATCTCGCAAACTATCAATACTATCATCAAATCCAGCTAAATCTAATAACATGAATGTAGGTGACATGCACATAACATTTTCGTTATTTGTTTTTGGGGTGTTATGCCGCGTTGCGCTCCCTTCTTCTTTAGTTCCAAACGTTTCGGACAGCGTTACAGTATCACTGTAACGCTGGCTAAAGAAGGAGGTAGCGCAACACGGCATAACACCCCCAAAACAAATAACGAAAATACTTTTAGCCGTGAAAATCTAAAAACGTACGTACATTTTTTTAAATTAAAGCGGGACGGTATACGTATAGTTTTAGTGAGCACTCGGGCTATGGGCCCTTTGTGCTACCTCCCATTTTACCTTATCCTTTTGAATTTATTTCCAGGTCCCGCGAGAGTTCATGTTTTCCCGAGCATGGATCCCCTGGAGAATTTTGTAGCGGTAAGTGTTTTCTAACTCTCCCTTCGTTTGGGTTCCCTGAAGGCCACCACGAAGGTGGCCTCAACTCTGCTTTCCACTCCCCCTTAATTCCCTGAAGGCCCCACAAGGGAAAAGTTCACGGAGGTAGCCTCAGTTCTCCTCTCTATGGTTCTACCTCTTGGTTCCTCCCTGCAGGCCCAACGAAGGAAGAGTTCATGGAGGTGGCCTCAGCTCCTTAGGTTCCCCGAAGGCCGCTAGTTTTTGCGTGGTCCAATTTTCGCCCCACGAGTATCTAGGTAAATAGAAGGTTCGAGCAGAGCCCCGAGTGCTGGGACAAGGTCTAAATACTCCGATATGCGACACTGATTCTCGAAGGCACCGTTCGTGTCCCAGGCCATTCAGCCTTAGTATGGTAGTTCAAACCTTAGCTTGGGATGGCTGTTGTAGGTCGTGATTCCACAGCCCGAGCGTTGGGTTCGCCACACTCCCTACGCTACTAATTACATATTAATAATATATTAATTATGAACCTCGTAATAATATGTAGACACTTATCCTATAATCTCCCGTTACACACGCATACATCTTAAGTTCAACTACATTCGGTGCCCGCTAATTACGATCGTATTACTAATCAATCACTGATCACCGGCAAAATCATTTATCTCGTGGCTTCTTTTATTTTCTTCATATAATTAAGACAAGATTCGGTGGCTCTCTGAAAAAAATTATATTATATAACCGTCTTTTTTGTTTTATTCGACATCAAGCGAACAACAAATAATTCTTAATTACTTTTCTAACCGAATAGTATTTTGAAACCTATTTATACATTATCTATACACGTTACATTTACATGATTTTTTTACAAAGTTGATATTGCTTGCCAACCCAGTGTAGGTACCTAATAATTTTAACGAAATATTTTCAAATAAAAAAATACTTTTATTATATTTTACCAACGAAAAAGTACTAGCGGACAAAAATTGTGATTTTGTGGAGTTCGAAAAATCTCCGGACAAACGTACCTACCTATGGTAGTGTTGTGATGTATTGCATTAATCAACAGTGAAAATAAGAAAATATCGTAGCTTCCCACTTTAATTTTAAAAAATATCAATTACGTATAAAACGGACACACTTACGACATCTATCGGATCAGATTTGATTGAGTTCATATTGACAGTAGAGATCTATAATAATCCTAATTGTAATGAGTGTTGACAAAAAAACTACAGAGGGTGTTAAAATCGTCACAGCGCAAGGATTTACCCTTTTCTTAGGCGTTATAATAAACACACGGTCAACCAATTAGATTGGGACAAAGGCTATAAAAAAATAAACAAGCCAATCACTAAACGGGGAGGCGTGTAGCAACGGGGAACAAAGGATTGACCTTTGCACCCGATAATTAAGGAGATAATTAATGACTTTTTCATTCCCACAGAAATCGAGGGTGAATGCACTGAGATATTCAATTTGATATTCAAATGCCAATTAATTTAGTTAGATTAAATGAGAATAAAATAAAATTGAAGTCGAAAAAATTTATTTAAATTTAGTTAGAACAATAGATAAAATTAGGAAGGAAACTTTAACAAGGTTTTAATCGTGTAGATCCCGGTTTGGAAAAACCTTGAGGGGTGAGTTTTTCAATGTATAAAAGATTTACAGATTCCAAGGAGAAAGCGGCATGCAGCAGACTGTTGGTATTTGAATTAATTATTATAACAAAATATTACTTGATATATATATATTTATACAAAACAAACAACGATAGAGAACAACAGTCGCTCATCAATAACATTGAAATCTTCGGTCTGATCGAAAAGCAAGATGAAAACCTATTTTCCACTCTAACTAAAATTGCTTCAAATGTCGGCCTAATTATTAAGGAAGAGGACATTGAATTTATCACCAGAGCCAAACCACGCCTACATCCTGAAGAGCGAATAGCAGCGGCTCCCCGTGACGCCCGCCCTCGGAACGTGGTGGCTAAATTTGTCAACAAAAGGAAGAAGGATGAGCTGCTGGCGGCCATTAAGAAGAAAAAAGGAATCACTACCAAGAGCGTCGGAATGGCTGGAGCTGATCAGAGGATTTTCGTTAACGACCATCTCACGCGGAAGAATAAATCTATACTGAGGTTCGCCAAAGGCTTTAAAAATGAACACATGTATCAGTTTTTATGGGTAAGAAGCGGAAAAATCTACCTACGGAAGAACGTCACTTCACCTCCCATACATGTCTCATGCGAATCGCAGCTAGAAAACCTTATATAATCACCATTACCATGTTAAATCATCTATCGTGTAACCACTATTTTTCTCCTGATTTTTTTCTTCATTTTATAAATATCACCCTTTTTACAATAACCCAACCTGCTCATTACTCACTAATGCTAAATCACTTAATTAATTTCTTAAATATCACCCTTTTTACATTAACCCAACCTGCTCATTGCTCACTAATGCATTCTATAATGTACTCACGCACTTTAATTGATAGTTGTATGTTTTGCTTTGCCCAGTGGACTTATGACTGTGAACATAATTCATGAATATGATGTTCTTCAAAAATATTTTACAGAAAACAAGGTTACATGAGTAATTAACAATACTTCTCAATGCTTGATTCTTTAATAATTTTTTATCAAAATGCAAGAGGTTTGCGCTCAAAAACGTTGGAATTTCATCAGAATGTGCTGCTCAATAATTATGACTTGATTTTTATTACCGAAAGTTGGTTGGTTGATAGCATCCTAGATGAGGAATTATTTGATAACCGCTATTCTGTTTACAGAAATGATAGGGATATCCATCGAACTGGTAAATCAACTGGTGGAGGCGTAATCATAGGTATTAAAAAAGATTTTTTTGTTACCCCCCGCTCTTGGAATTCAGACGCTGAAGATATTTGGATAACTGTCAATACATCAAAATCAAATCATCATTGTTATAACATCCATATGTGCTGCGTGTACTTACCTAGTGTCGGTCCAAAATTAACGTCTTCAGAAAGATTAGCATTATTTACCAGTCATACAAATACTATTTCTGACTTAACAATCCGTTTTCCCAATGACCAGTTTCTAATCATAGGCGACTATAATATGCCAAATTTTAAATGGAATAATCAACAAATGTCATCTGAGACCAATGTTCACTCACGTTACTTAACTGCTTATATTTTGCAAATTTAACCCAATTTAACAATTTACCTAATAACTATGGACGAATTTTGGACCTCGTTTTCTGTAACACTCCAGCTAAGGTGTCGCTTGCCGATCACCCTTTAGTTAAAGAGGATGCTCATCATAAATCATTGGTTATAGAGCTAGAATTTCCATCCACTAATGCAACCCTCTCAACTCCTCGAACAATAAAATTATTCCATAAAGCAGATTACACCGAGATTAATGAGAAACTGAATGAGACCAACTGGTCTACCGTTATAAATGCACCGGATGTAAACACAGCGTTACATTCATTTTACGTTATAATTGAACAAATTGTCGATGTGTTTATTCCCAAGAAAGTTGTGAAATCTGGAAAATATCCACTATGGTACACGGCAGCCTTAATAAAAATAACTAATGAAAAATTAAAATTCTTTAGAGCATGGAAGCGTCACCGGAACCCTCTTGATTATCTGTCATTTTCTTTGCTTCGCAAAAGACAAAAAACGGTCGCTTCAGCGGCTTACAAAACCTACATTTCTACGATAGAATTCGGCATACAGCATAATGTTAGAAAAATATGGTCCTATGTCAATTCTCAAAGAAAATCTCCTACCATCCCCGATCATATGATTTATGGTGAAAAAACTGCTAATGACAGTAAAGGAGTAGCCAATTTATTTTCCGAGTACTTCGGTTCTGTATTTTCGAATGTTCAACCTGCTCATACAAGCAATGCCAGTGACTGTTTAAATTCAAATAGCGTTATTAGCTCAATCGAGATCAATGAAGACATAACTTTCAAATACCTTAAGTCCATCGATATCAAAAAGGGACCGGGGAACGACCAACTTCCAGGAATCTTTATAAATTATTGTAGTAAACAACTGACACCCCCCATTTTTGCCATTTTCAAACTATCGCTATCTGAAGGAACATTTCCTGACAAGTGGAAAACAGCCTTGATTACCCCAATCTTTAAAAATGGTAGTAAAAATGATGTCTCCAACTATCGACCTATATCCAAATTACCCATTCTAAGTAAAGTTTTGGAAAAAATTGTTTACGATCAATTATATTCTACCATCTCACCTTCACTCTTAACTAATCAACATGGCTTTATGAGAAATCGCTCCACAACCTCGAATCTTGTGTCTTTTATAAATTTTCTTCATGCTCAAATGGATATGCGATGCCAGGTAGATGCCATCTATACTGATTATTCCAAAGCATTTGACCGTGTTAATCACTATATTCTTTTACAGAAGTTATTTAGTCTAGGAATTCACGGTGATCTCTATAGATGGATCGCATCATATGTCAGTAATCGGCACCAAATCACGGTTGTCAACGGTTTCGCATCCTGTTTAACGGAAATCGTCTCGGGTGTGCCCCAGGGGTCGCATCTCGGACCACTCTTATTTAATATTTACATAAATGACATCTATGTATGCTTTCAAAATAGTTACTTTGTGTTATATGCGGATGATATGAAAATTTTTAAACCTGTACAGTCTTTATCTGATTGTATAGAATTACAAAGCGATCTTGATCATTTGTGCGCGTATTGTGAATCAAATTTACTCTCCTTAAACATTTCTAAGTGTCACTCAATTACATTTACTAGAAATAAAAATAAAATCATCTATTCTTACAACTTGAATAATAAACCTTTACAATCTACATCTACATGTAAAGATCTAGGTGTTTATTTAGACAACAAATTAATTTTTGATAAGCATATCGAACACATAATATCAAAATCCTACAAGATGCTAGGTTTCCTATTAAGAATATGTAAAGTTTTCAAAAGTGCTAAAACTCTTGAAATGTTGTTTTGTTCATTGGTCAGAAGTCCACTGGAGTATGCGTCCCCGGTATGGAATCCTCAATATAAGGTGTACATAGATATAGTAGAAAGTATACAGAATAAATTCTCTAAATATTTATTCAAGAAATACAACAAAACTACAAATAACATGTTAAGTTTACAAAAAAGACGCACATTATCAGATCTGCTGTTTCTGTATAACCTGCTAAATAATAAAATAGATAGTCCTGAATTGCTATCCACTATTGGTTTAAATGTCCCAATGAGGCGTACCAGGCACACTTCTCTTTTTCATATAGAATCCAATAACACTAATGCAGCGAGTAACTCACCAATTACTCGCGCAATCATAACTTATAATCACTATGAAAAATTACTACACTTAGACATTTTTCATGATTCCTTGCAAACATACAAAACTAATTTATTAAATTTCTTGGCGTGATATAATTGTTTTAAAATTACTTACACTTAACTTTTCATTAAACTTTAATCAGTCAGTTACAATTAGTGAGCATATAATTCTTGATTTCAAAATGTCTCCTTATCTCCCCCCCCCTCTTTTCTTCCTTTTTATTATTATTACTTCATTCATTCAATAATTAAGTTTTAAGACCGGTTCATATCTCAGGCGTAATTATCAAATGACATTCTATGGACTTATGTAATAGGTACATAACCATGTAATAATTTAATTTAACATACCTTATAATCTGTATTATAATGTACTGTGTATGTCTTGATAAACAAATAAATAAATAAATAAATTCCAAGAAAAATTTAATCAAAAACCACACTTATATTAAATTTAAAAGGTATCGATTCCGAATACCTACCTTTGAACGTATCTATACTATTGAAAATAGTTATGTGCTTGATAATTTTCAAGTTCGTGTTTTGTATTTAATTTTAATATATGTACTATTATAATTTCAGCTAAAATATAGCAATTGAAAATAAGTTTATGATATTAGAAATTATTTCAATCATAATATAATTATATATTTGTATATTATTAATTTACTTATTGAGACAAAATTATATAATAATTAACCATTTATACATATATATATAAACATATATTGTATGAATCGTATTTATATTGGGGTCATATGGAACGTTTAGAATGACCTCGGAACGTATCGTAATAAATATCAGGGATTAAAGATGCAATGAGTAGAAAAGAAATCTTTTTACCTTAAAGGGTGATTAAATATTTAATTAAAAATGGAATACTAAAATTGTGGGGATTAATTTTGCACAATAAACAGATATCTGACTTATAAAAAGTGTTAGGTATTTTTGTATAAACAATATCCCACACGTGTCGTTTTGTGTACTCAGTAGATCAGTAGGTCAGTGAAAATGTTTAGATAACTTAAATAAATAAACAAAGGCACTAGGACAGATAGTTTAATATGACCTTGGGACGTGACTGAATGGTTATCAGAAATGTGAAAACAAAGTAAAGGATTGATTGAGTTAGATCAAGAGATTCAAGGTATGTCTAAGAATGGGTTGGTGTCGTACGTAGGTGTTGACTTAATATGTGATATTGCGCAATTATGGGAAAAAAATTGAAATATTAAATTATCGATATTCAGGAAAGAATCAATAACGTGTTGTCTTTCGAACAAGACAACAGAAAATAAACAGGTTGATCATAGCTAGGCGAGAGGGTTTATAAAGAAAAAAGGGAAAGCTAGTTACAAGTAATATGTATATGAACCAGTGAAAAAATCACGGGATAGTCATATAAATTGTATTAAAGAATTACATGGAATATTCGAGTAAAAATTTATGGGATAAATACTCTCATATGTATCAATATGTTCATCAAACATTTAGAAAAATCACGGGATAGCCTAATAAAATGTATTGAAGATTAACATGAAGTAGTTGAAAAATCACGGGATAGCCTAATAAAACGTATTGAAGATTTACATGAAACAGTTGAAAAATCACGGGATAGTAAGAATTTATCAAAAGTTGAACCTTGGGGGGAAAATCAAAAATACAGTTCAACCAATAGGAAGCAGTGGTCACTCCTAATAATAAAGACCATTAACCAAACAAATAGAAATGACGAATCTCTTAAATAAAATCGTCAAAAACCAACAAAAACAAAAGCTTGGAGTTGCCGGCTCTCCAAAACCAAACCGAAATAAGATCTCAGTATACTAGTATTTATTTATATAACCTATTATTAGAATGTATTCATTCGGTTACCAAGCTTAGAATTTCGCAGAATTCTTTGAACGAGATCCGTGCTTGGGATACGATGCAAGTAGTTTCGTATTGCAAGTTATAAACCTTCCCAAAATGTATGTTTACATATATATCTTTTTATGTAATGTTCATTGGAAAATGCGAACTTGCATACAGCTTGCATTTTAAGTCTGTCGGACTACTCTCGCATTATCTCTTGAACGTGGGGGGAGGATTCACGACCCGTAACTCCACCCCACCCCGTGAGTATATGATTGTATATAGGACGAAACCGGTTCGCCCTAAGTAAATAGTAGACTTCGGAGGCGCAGGAATTTGGAGGTATCAGGACTCGGTAGAAGACCTGAATGACGTGCATGATGGGAAAAGGAAGGTCCAATTGGGATGCGATAACTTAGGTATCAATCAGTTGGACCGCGCCAAAAGATTGTGCGAATTTCTAGTATTTTCTAGTTCTCGATCATCTTGCTTACTTGTCGGAGGAAATGGAGCCAAATTTTGCCAGAAAAGGGTTATTCTGAGTTCATCAAATATACAATTAACTAATTATATTAACCTACTAAATCCATCTTTATACGTTCTTTATAACAGCAGAATCATAATAATCAATCAGACACAAGAATCAATCATAATCAAATTTACTAACAATTAACCACTTGAGTTACATTTAATAACCTGTTCATACCGGGATACCAAAAAGTATGGTCAGTTATACAAATTTATTCTCCAACAGAACAAGCAACAAAAACAGAAATCAAACTTTTCTATAAAGAATTTACAAAGATATTAACAAGGTATCAAAACAACCACATTATTCTAATGGGCGACTTCAATGCTCAAGTCGGGATGAAGCAATGCAAGGAAGAATATGTCTTGGGAAAGTTTGGCCAAGGTAGAAGAAGTCCACATGGTGAATTTTTGGTTGAATTATTATTACAACACAATTTAACGCTCTTGAACAGTTTATACATGAAAAACCAAAAGAATAAGTGGACATGGATCTCCCCCGATGGCAAAACCAAAAACGAAATTGACTACATAACAACAAACTATCCAAAAGCCTTCACGGATACATCGGTCCTAACTAAATTCAATTTCAATACAAATCATCGTGTGGTAAGAAGCAATATAAGAATAGAACCACCAAATAAATCTAGAAAACATTTCGCTTCACACACTACAAAACACCACAGCGATGAAAACTTAAGTAAAATAACACAATCCCTAATTGAATCAGCTGAAGAATTAACTTTGAGTAACACTGATGCTCGTGCGAAATATGGAAAGCTAGAAAATCTACTAACTAAAGAAAAAGCTGAGACTAGCAGAAGAAACAAGTACGAACTAAGTGACACAACGCTGCAACTTATAGAAGAAAGAAAACACCTATTTTCAAAACATCCTAAAAAAGATAACATTAAAACTATAACAAAATTAAGTAAAGAAATCAGAGAGAACATCAGGAAAGATAGGAAGACCAAGAGGCTGCAAACATTAGAAAAGCATATAGTGAAAACAGGGGGAGTGAAAAAAGCGCTTAAAGAATTGAGAGAATCAAATAAAGAATGGATACCAAAATTAAACAAAAGGGGGAATACTTCTCCAAATAGAAAAAACATAAACGAAATAGCCACAAAATTTTACCAGGACCTCTACTCAAGCCCAGACGACAAACAAAAACATGATCCGAAGAAAGACGTCAATAAAGAGCAGGAAAACGTTGTAACTGAACCAAAAATAATTTCCAGAGAAGTAGAAAAAGCCATATACAGTCAGAAGATGGAAAAAGCCCCAGGTCCAGACAAAGTGACAAACGAACTTCTTAAAGGCACCATGGAAGAACTACTACCAATACTAACTTCAATATTCAATGATATACTTATAACTGGTCTAATACCTACACAGTGGAAAACATCAAACATTATTCTTATATTCAAGAAAGGACAAAAGGAAGATATAGGGAACTACAGACCTATAAGTTTGATGTCAAATATATACAAAGTATTTTCCAAAGTTATCCTGGAAAGAATAAGTAAAAAGTTAGACGAAAATCAACCACGGGAGCAAGCCGGCTTTAGACAAAAATACTCTACCCTGGACCACATACACACGGTGAAACAAATAGTAGAAAAATATAATGAGTATAATAAGAAACTATACATGGCATTCATCGATTACTCCAAAGTTTTCGACAGCATAAGACACATAGCTATATGGGATAGCCTTGAACAGCAGGGGATACCTTTAAACTACATCAATATTATAAAAAACATATACTTAAATTGCGAAGCGAGGATCCAACTAGAAACCTTGGGAAAAAAGTTCAAGATCGAGAGAGGAGTAAGACAGGGAGACCCTCTATCACCAAAATTGTTCTCAGCTGCTCTGGAAAGTATCTTCCGCAAACTAGATTGGGAAAAATATGGTATCAACGTACAAGGTGTAAAACTTAACCACCTAAGATTTGCAGACGATATAGTCCTATTCGAGGAAAACCCAATGCACCTAATTAGAATGATAGAATCACTAAACGAGGAAAGTGTGAAAGTCGGCCTATGCATGAACAAAGACAAAACAAAATTGCTTACAAACTCTGAACCTGTAACTATAAAAATTGACAACCAACCACTCGAATATGTGTCAGATTACATCTATTTAGGACAGATAATATCTCACAAAGATCAAACCACTAAAGAAATCGAGAGAAGAGTAGCAAATGGATGGAAGAAATACTGGTCTTTGAAAGAAGTCTTGAAATCTAAGGAGCTAAGTATGCAAATAAAAAGGAAAGTCTTCAACACGTGTATACTTCCAGTCATCACCTATGGATGTGAAACTTGGGCACTCACCAAACGCCACAGAGAAAAGTTGGAACGCTGCCAGAGAGCCATGGAGAGAAGTTTGACAGGAACAAGGAAACAGGACAGAGTGAGAGGTAGCACAATAAGGGAGAAAACTAAAGTTACCGATGTAGTTACCCGAATAGACCAACAAAAGTGGAGATGGACAGGACACATGATACGCGATCCACAAGAGAAATGGTGCAAAAATGTCACTGACTGGTATCCCAGAGATGGCAAGAGAAGTAGAGGACGTCAACACATGAGATGGGAAGATGACCTAAAACTCACTGCTGGACATCAATGGAGAAGAGTAGCGCGTGACAGGTCCCAATGGAAAATGTTAGAGGAGGCCTATGCCAAGAGGCAAACTGAGCTTCGGGATATACTATAACAAATAAGATCATGTCTAATACATACCTAACAGAAGTCCAGAATAAAAAGGCTTATTACTATTATTATTATTATTATCAATTAAACATGTATAATGTCGTTTAGTACAGTTTATTTACGAATTCATTAGGATGTAGGGAATCATAATAAGTGACACAAGAAAGTTAGCTCATTTAGAGGAAATATTTAAATTTAGATTTGCAAGAGAGAGACCAATACAATTTGAAGCTCAACGCCCTGTTTAGAATCAAAAGGTTACCACAAAAATGAAAATAATTAAAGTCCTTTATCATACATAAAAAAACAACGTTTGATGGAGTTTAATTACAACTTAAATACGAAAATATTATCGTTCAAGGTCGTAAATAACTAATTAATAAGTTAAGTACATATGTCTATAAAGATATGTAGTACAAGGGAGTTTTAAGTAGCTTTCTCTAATTATCAAAGGAAATAAGGGTCCAATTGTCCAATCATGGAGGCTTGTGTGACGTAGGGGAGGAATTTCTATCTCTACTACACATATGCAAAGCCTTAAAAATTAAAATATCGATCAGAGCCAAGAGAAAAGTTAAAAGAAAATTGTATATCTCTATAATAAGAAGGGTGAAAAGACAAAACGTTACAATTGTCTTGCCGAAGACCAGGAGAGATATATATGAATTGAATATAATATAAGGCTAAAAACGAGAATATCACAGTGTTAATTTGACGGATGATGTAAAATGGTGATCCCTAGAAGAAAAAACGACATACATAAAACCCGGCAGCTACGATGATCAGTAAATTAAATCAGAAAATTTTCACCGCCTGGATATATTAAAAGTATTCACATTTTACATCATCGCTGGTCTAGTAGAAAACGAAAAATTGTTAAAGTTAAAGCTAGAATTGGTATAATTACAATTTTTTGTATTTGAATATTGAATTTTTTTATTGTTATCCGCAGAACTTGTTCATATAAATTAAATGTTAGTAATTTTTCAAAAGAAGCAAACACATTGTGACTTGACATTTTAAATAAATAAAAAGAAAACACTTTGTTTACGTCACTTTATTATTTCTTCCGTCTACCGGTTTCGGTACCTCCGGTCCTGATGATGGTACGGAGGTACCGAAACCGGTAGACGGAAGTAATAATAAAGTGACGTAAACAAAGTGTTTTCTTTTTATTTATTTAAATGTTAGTATTTTTTATTTTTTTTATTGGCAATGCTGATTAAAAATACATATAAAGTTACAACAGTTACACAAGGTTTTAACAAAGAAATTAAAAAATTGCCTTTCCTCACCATAAAGAGACAATGCTCTTGTGTTTGGTGAGGGAGTACTAGCTCAATTAGTAAATTCGAGTTCACAAATATGTGTTTTCCATTTAAAATGTTGATCTATATATACACCAAGATATTTGATTTTGGGAGTTGGACTAAGTATAGCACAATCTTGATTACAGTTATTTTTATTACATTTACTTTGGTGTATTATGATGTTTAAATTTGGTTCGAATTTGAATTTATTGATAGAGAATGGGATAAATTTTGTTTTTTCAGTGTTTAGAGAGAGGAGATTTTTATCGAACCAATTTTTCAATATGTTAATATCAATATTCGCTAGGTTATTAACAGTATTCCAATCGGTACCTTCAATTATTATGACAGTATTGTCAGCATATAGGGAACGTACCCATACTACGTGACCAACTTTTTGCAATTTTTAACCCCCCCCCCCCCGGTGACCAAAAACCTAAGCAACCCGCCGCTCATTTGTATGGAGCGTGACATTTTGAAGACCCCCCTCCCTAAACGTGTCACGTAGTGTATGGGTACGTTCCCTAAGATATTATTTTTCCGTTTAGTTTTTGTATGAATATGTCATTAACATAGATGATAAACAGTAACGGTCCCAGGACTGTACCTTGAGGTACGCCGAAATGACTCATTTTGGTGAACTAAGCACACCATTAATTTTTAAAACTTGGGGACGTTTGAAAAGGTAGCTTTTTATCCATTCTACAGCTGAACCATTTAATCCAATGTTTCTTAATTTACTTATAAGTTTGTCATGTGATATACTGTCAAATGCTTTTTTGAGATCTATAAAAATTCCCAGGCATTTAAATGATTTATCTAATGAACTATGTACAAGGCTACTTAATTTTGCAATTGCATCTTGTGTGCTTATACCTTCCATAAAACCAAGCTGGTTTTCATTAATTATAGCATTGAATTTTATAAATAGGCTCATTCTTTTTTTAACTAGTTTTTCAAAATTTTTTGCTATATTTGAGATTACTTATATGGGACGGTAATTGTTTACTTCTTCTGGATTACCTGATTTAAATATTGAAGTAATAGTAGTTTGTTTGTGAATTGACGGAAATACTCCGCTTTGAAAACTTGTATTTATTATATGCATTAATGGCTTAGAAATTTGATTTTTTATGTTTTTTAAAATATCAACCGTAACTGCATCAACACCCGGAGCAGATCCTCCTTTCATATCGGTTATGATAGAAACTATTTCCTCCTCTGTGGAGACTTCGAATGTTGTCATTTTATTTTTAGCATTTATATTACAGTCTGGAGATGTTATAATATTTGGATCAATGGGAATGAGATTGGCGAGATTTTTCCCTACATTTGCAAAGAAAGTGTTAAATGTATTTGCAGCTTTTGAGGGGTTTCCTTTACAGCATGTTTTCGAGTGATCATGAATAATAGCATTGATTTCGTTATTATTGTTTTTTTTTCTTGTCAATTATTTCATTTACAACCGTCCATACTCTTTTACTATCATTTTCAGCTTGATCCAACTTCCGTTTATAGTAACTTTGTTTAGTATTTTTTTATGACACATGAAAGTTTATTTTTATATGCTTTAAAGTGATTGAGTAAGTTTTTATTATTAGGTTGTTGAGTTGTTAATTTATAAAGAGCTTGCTTACGTCGTACAGATACCATTAATCCATGAGTAATCCATGGTTTTATAGGTTTGAAGTTAAGACAGTTTGTGTTTGGGAATTATATTTTTAGTCATTTATGATTTTGATGTTTTTTCTTCAAATATTTTACAGCAGATATTGACATCATTACATTGTAATAATTCGATCCAATTTTCTGATTGAAATTTGTTTTTTAATGTATCCATATTAAGTACTTTTTTGGAAGATTGTTTAAATGATGGTAATATTGGATTGCTGGTTTTGTGGTTAAAAATACACGAATAATGATCAGTAATAGTTGTGTAAATGACAGCTGCTGTTATATTTTTGATATCCGGTATATTTGTAAAAATATGATGTAAGCATGAAGGTCGTTGACCTCGAACGTCTCTAGTGTACGAATTTATGCACGATAAATAATTGAGTTCTGCTAACATGTTGAGATAGCTATCTTATCCTTACTAGAATAGTCGCTTGCGATATTTAAATTCATATCTCCAACAATAACATTATTTTTATTTCTAAAATTCAATAAAATATTTTTTAATTCATCAATAAAGTGTGACACTATCGACCTATGCGTTCGATAAATAGCAATAATGTTATAATGTTTATTTATGTCTTTAAATTCAATATTTAATATGTTAACATTACTAATACTGTGAATCTCTTTAATATTAAGTACTTTGTACTGGTTAGATACAAATATTCCAATACCAGAGTTTTTGTTTAACTTTGTTGTTGTGTAGGAGTGCCCCGGGATAGCGAAATTCAATTCACCGGCTGAGTGCGTTTCTGTTAAAACTAAGCAGCCCGGTAATTCTTTTAATGACATTATTAATTCATCCATGTTCCTTTCTTTGCTTCTAATATTTACATGAAATAGGCTAAATGCTTTATCAGGACAAATTATATTGAAATCTTTTATGGAGTGACACAAATTTTCTTCTATACAATTTTTTTTATCCAAAGCGTTACATAAAAAATCATTCATTTTGCAGTTTTAGGTTAGCATGAACTAATAATATTTTCTTGAACTATTACTTCTCGTGTAACATAATTTATACATTTTTTTTAAATAGTTATTAGTAAGAATATTTTCGAATTTTATAATGATAGCATCATTTTTATGTAATAAATTTAAATTTACATGGCCGAAAAATATTAAACTTTCATTTGATTTAATATTGTTTTCAAACACAATGAATATTTCTGACAAAAATGCTTGCTTATTTAAATTCGGGGGTCTGTATATTGCCAAGACATTTAAAGTACTGTTATTTGGAAGTGTCAATATTCCAAAAACCTTCTTAAAATATTTACTGCCAGAAATATTTGCGAAAAGGACAGGTTATTCTTTACATATAACAAAATGCCTTCACCGGATTTATGGTTTCTGCAATAGTGATACGAATTGAAACCGGGAATATCATAAAGATTAACAAGTTCCGAACGAATTGCAGTTTCGAAAAGCATGAGTACGTCAATGTGATTTAAACAGTCTTTAAAATAAACATGAAATAGGTCCCAGTACCTACCTATAGATCTAATGTTTAGTTCCACAAAATTGAGTTTACTCGTTTCACGTTTCATTGTGTCTTGCTTACGAAGCCATTCGCACAGGTTATTTATCTTACAAAAATTAATGTCATTATACTAAAAGACATAATGTGTGTAACTAAAATACTTAATAACTAAAATATTAGTATGCAATTTTATCACTGGAATTGGCATTTCATACTGATATACGCAATTATTATAACTAATTGTTAAAATTGAAATTGATATTGAATGCAAGTTTAAATAAGTTCTCAGCAATAATAATATAACGAATAATAATGAATAATAATAATTCATGCCCAAAAATAGTCCATCAAGGTTGACTTCAATTTGTTTTGGTGACAATATTGAATAAACTGACATTATATTTCTAGTGATAATATTATAGAGAAGAAACATAGTATAAAGTCTTTGATTATATAAATGTCTAGATATAGCGCTCGAGTGACGAAGCGCCAAAAAAAATATCTGCCAAATGTTGGCCGATAAGCTCGGCCTCTCGGCCTGTCCGCTCAGTGGCGACACTATCGTTGTACGGTAAACACGTGTTGTGTGACATTTGAAAATAACGATTTGCGCTATATCAGTGTGCAGGAATTACATAGGACGATTGAAAACAACTAAAAATGTTACATATCATCGGTTAATAACCTTTAAATAACCATTCAGTTAAAGAAACTATTCAGTTTTAATAGTGTAATTTGGTCTTAGGACAACGCCGTTTGACCCATGTTTTGACGCCATGTTTACAGGGTTGCCTGTTCTTCAAATTAAATTTTCCCGATAATTATTTCGAAGTAAAAACCGATCAGATTTACGGTCTTCTGCATCAAGTTAATTTGATAAGTTTGGCCGTGGAAAAATATTTGGCCTTAAGATATCACTATAAGACAAAATTGGATAATATTAACCGGGATGTAAAATCTACACGAAAACTGTTTAAAAAACAAATTAAAAGGGAAGGTCATTAAGAATAAATAATAACTATCGATAGCTTTAGTTTTAAAAAGTTGCATTGTCTTTTTTAGTGTGACAAGATAGTTTTACCATTTTTAGGGATTTACCTGGATGTGGGCCACCTTCTTTATTTGATGATGATAAAAATTTAAATTTAGACACAACGATACCTGCCGGCCAGTTGGCAGCGTCTATGAATGTATAGTCTGTCAAAAAAGAGTAGAAAATATAAAAACTGGAACTACTAAATTTGTAGACTGGCAACACCAATTTAACTGTCAAATATTTTTTTGAAGTGCAATGACACTGAATGTATAGAACACAGTAAACCACATTTACAAAAAAAAATTTTTCTTCATGACATAGATTTGATTAAAAGGTGATTTATAAAGTGATTTGCTTTAATTTAATTTAACATAAATTTGAATTTAACAATAGATAGAAAGGAAGAATCACTAATGGTGAGTTTAGTTATACTACTTTTAGATCTAAATGAGTTAAATATATTCAGATCTAAAATTAGAGACATGATCTAAAGCCCAGGCAACGCTAGGTACTTTATCTAGTATTAAATAAATATGAGCAATTTCTAAACTGTGCTTTATATTTTATTACATTATAGTTATTCTTCATTATGTTAACACAAAATTTCAAAGGTATAATAATAATATACCTATATGCAATTCTAATTTTGAGATCGGTGAGTATCTATACTGCAATGAAAAAATATTTTTTCCACTATTATGCCTTTTTAATTTTTTATAAAAATGTAGGTTACACAGCTTTACTTTAACACCATGAGTCATGTGTTTAGTATTGCCATTTGATCAACAGTGGCGCCCTCATATATTTTCTACTCTTATTTGACAAACTGTATCTTTCTTATTTTCTGTATTTCTTATTTATTTTTTAAAAATAATCAAACAAAAATAAATCTCTTTTAACAATGATTTTCTTTTCATTTATATCATTATATGTAGAAAACTATCTTACTTAAATGAATTCAAAATTAAACGAATTATAGGTCCCGCTAAACCGAAACATATTTTTTACCCACTTTTATGGGAAATACTCGGGAGCTGGTATCACTCATCACGCCTACAGTGACGTTGAGCGCTTAACGTTAACAATATAAGTTACCTATACTTGTGTGCGTGTGACGCACACAAGCGTTTCAAATCTGGCCTGGTCTTTTTTTCGGAGTTACAGCGCAACACTCTATCTAGACATTTATATAATCAAAGTATAAAGTATATCAATTTTGTTTTGTGTAAATAATATTTCACAAGCCTTAGCACTTTGAGAGTAGGCTAGTATTTGAATGCTTCGTTTTTGTTTTAAAATTTTACAGAAAAATTTAATAAAATAATTTTTTAATATTTCTAATGAATCTTTAACACTTTGATGGTAGGTTAATAATATTATAATGATTCTTTATTGTTTTAAAATATTACAGAAAGGTATAACAAAATTGTAGGAAGTTTCAGAAAACAAGCGCATTTTATACAAATATATAAATTTCGATATTGAGTTTTTAATATTTGAGCATACCGTGAGGGCTACCATTATTAAGAATTTAAAAGTAGGTGCATACCTATTCATAATTTACGCCCTTGTGCAAAAGTCATCATTTTTTTTAAATACGTACAATTTTTGCTGTTTGCTTTATGATTTGTATCGTTAGTTGACTTGAATGTGTTGTTTTGGAATTCAAAATTTTTGCATTTTTCTTCTTTGTTTTTGTTAGGGCAGTCTTTCCAGGGATGATCCATGGCGCAGTGTATTATTGAATATGTCGTCGTTGCACGAACATACTATCCTAGGTGGATTTTTAGAGTATTAAGAGATAATAAAAAAAACTGTTTAAATAAATCAGAGTGTGCAGTTCACACGCGTTAGAAGTGAAACCTTCAAAAAACTTAAATAGACAAGAGTGAAGAGGCTACGAAGCACCGCACAAAGAGGAAACCGATTTTACAATCTCATTCTCTCGCAGGCTAAATGTTATAGATGTATATGTTTGTCTCTTTTTAGCGTCGCTATTTTTCATTTCATCAAGTTTTAAATCACAACAGTTTTCACTTAAAAGATGACGGGTCTACGTTTTTATTTTGTATTTATTTTTACTAATTGTGGAGATACTTTTGACATCGTGTTTATTAATAAAAGTGAACTTTGTATAGAATTTTTATTAAAACTGACTATTATTTTGAAAACAGTGTGTGCACTGTTTATCACATAAGATATTTTGTGTAACATATAGTAACGGCCGCGCGGTCTTTTTCGTACGAATCTTAAATTTGTATTTGAGGCCAAAATACAAATACAAAATATTTTTTTATATCAAAATCTAGTATGCATGTGAGCTTTAGTTTTATTCATTTTAGTTTTAAATTGTGATATATTTATTCAAATTCGCTTAATGCATTGAAAAATAAAAAATAAACATCGTAAAAAAAAATATATTTATTTGGAAAGAAATTTGTATTAAAAACATAAATAGGTCGTTTGTAATTTGAATTTATGCTCACAATATTTTTACTACTTTTATTTTATATTTAATCATAATTATATTAAATCATATTTAATTACAATTATATTAAATCATATTTAATTTTATATTCCATCATATTTATTTATTTTTACCATTTTCATTTTATATACCATCATATTTTTATTTCCATAAAAGTAATTAGAGAATTTTTAAAAAATAATTGCCATCAACTCACTGGTAATTGGGAAAGTTGCCTCTAAAGTCATGAAAAATTTGATTGAAAAATGGAATTTCTTTATGTCGGATCATTTAGGAAACCGAATAAAATATTGATATTCTCGTGCAAAAAAAAAAACGATAGTGTTTTAGACCATACGACCGAAGGAAAACTACAAGACAAACCTCGCCCAATGAACCCAGGTATCCCTGCTAAGTTACCAAACGTAGCGAACGGGGTGACCTATAACCTAGGGATGACATACGACACTGGGGTGAAATATGACCATGGGGTGTCCTACGACCTTGGGGTGACCTACGACCTTTGGGCGACCTACGACCTTGGGGTGACCTACGACCTTGGGGTGACCATCCTTATCCTTATTCTTATCACTCCCCAAGTCTAGCGCGCATAAAGGCCCGACCGTTCGCCTAGCAATCGATCACCGTTCGCATCGATTACCGTTCGCAAGACATTTTTCGTAACAATCACCACTTTTCGTAACAATCACCACTTTTCGTAACGATCACCACTTTTCGTAACGCATTCACCAGTCCACCCCCCAAGTCGAGCGTGTGTGAAGAAGTTTTACTTCGAAAATCCAAATCGAATGGTGTATCTACTCATTTCGGCCAAAACGTCATATGGGATATATTGTGCGTGCAACGACGGTATAAAGGAGAAAATATAAAGTTATATATTCGTAGATCCTAACAACCATTGAGAAAGAAAAAGATTATTTTGTCGCAGAACAATTCCACATCAAACATCATCATTTGAAACTTATAAAATCAAAATAATGAACAATTTGAAAAGTTTGTTCTCACCCACCCGCGTTCAGTCAAAATGGACCAGCTATCTAATTAAACGTGCAGAAAGGGTAAAAACATAATCTGATATTAACATACTTTTATAAAGTTTGTGTCCCAGAGCTAACGGCCCTGCCAACAGAATAGGGACCCTATCTGTATCCGTGCAGCATCCTAAATGTGTCCGTACGTACTAGTAGGCCCCGCGACGCGCGACGGTCATTTAGCCCCAATCTCCGAGGTAGGGCTTCCATTAACCAGGGGTGGGAAATAAGGGAAAGTCCCGTTTCATAATCTATCCATTCGATCAGTCTTAACGAAACGAAACGATCTGTCGTAATCGCAAACAATTCATTAGCTCTGCTATTCTTTCCCATTACTTTTCAGTTCATCAGGATTTTTTTGCCTTCGACTACTTTCCTACGACGACAGCGTTAGGAAAACAATTTTAAGTGTTAAATTTCTACACTCGTATATAAATCTGAAGGTTTTAAATTAATCAAGGAAAGATAATAATATTAACAACTATAAAACCAGGAACTCCATTTTAATATATAAGAGTATTTAAACTTAAAATAAAACAATTTAATCATTAAGAAAAACGACCTTTAATATAATATTTTGTAAAATATGTATGTATATATGTAACTCATATTTTTATATATTACAATAAAAAAATGTTTTAAACTATATACTTTATTTTAACATATTTTAAAACCGATTTCAGAAGTACCCTTCCTTGATAAAGAGAATATGAAGGTGATTCTCAAAAGAATTCATAATCTCCTCTTTCATAGATGGCGCGAGTATAGTTATTTTAGGGAACAACGCTTTTTACAAGTTAAAATTAAGACGAATTAATCGTTTGCTCAAACTCAAATCTTAAGGGGCCATTCATTTATTACGTAAGACGAATTTTGCTAGTTTTCGACCCCCTCTCCCCCTATTATAAGAAAAATAAGTTTAGGCCGACCCCCTTCCCCCTGTTTAATATTTATTACGTAAGAATCTAAAGAAAAAAATGAATACACGTTTGGTTTGTTTTAATGTTTGTTTGCACGGGTCCGTTGCCATAGAAATGGAAATCGTTTACCTATACGCATTCGAGTGAACCTCTGCACTCACGCGGTTGCCCGCGCTTCTCCAAAGTATAATTTTAAATTTGCGCATTTTTGTGATCTTACGTAAGAACTATTGAGACTCCCTTCCACCCCCTTGTAAGAAAAAAATAAGACATGGTCGACCCCCCTAAATCGTCTTACGTAATAAATGAATGGCCCCTAAGAGAAAGGCTAACAAATACAATATTGTATCAGTGATTCAATCGAATATTGTATTTGTTAGCCTTTCTTGAAATATTTGAGTTTATTTTTGGATAAAACTATTTATTCATATTCATACTGCGTATGTATGGGCGCAAACGATTAATTCATCTTAAAAAGCGTTTTTCCTTAAAATAACTATACTCGCGCCATCTATGAAAGAGGAGATTATGAATTCTCTTGAGAATCACCTTAAAACTAACATAAGACAGAAAATACTGACATACATAAATATTTCGGTGTTGGAGTGGGAGGACAATAAAAGCGACGGGTTACGGGTTAAGGGGGATTATGGGGAGAACAGAGCAGTTTACTGGAAATATGTTTAAAATAGGACTATAAATATTGGTTTGTCAATATACAATAATAATTATTACGGGATTTTCTGATTTCATCTAAGTCCAATAATCCTATTCTAGACGTATTTCCAATAAGCCGCTCTTTTCTCCCTGCAATCGCCCTAATTGCTCTTTCTTTGTCAGTCTGTCATTATTTTGTATCTTATGTTAGTTTTAATATACTCCTGATGCATTTTTTTCGCATTTTGTATATTATGTAAGCACTTGCATACTGCTTCCTAACACCGTATGCAGGGACACTGGAGGTCTAGATTCGTTCAAACTTAAATGTAGATTCGTTCTTTCAAAAAATTAGAGTCCTTGCGAGAGCCTTGAAGGAGTAACCATCTGTTACTTATACCAAAGTAAACGCGTTTTTCAAATACGTTAAAATAAAACCACTGCAGCGTCCGAAGGCACGGCATTTTATTTTTTATTTTTTTTTAAACTCCTTTATTTTTTCCATATTTTACAATTTATATTTACATATTTTTAAAATCATAAAAATAATGTGGGAACCCACTAAGGCGCAGCCTGTGCGTGGGTAATATAGTTAAAATAAGTTTTATTTAGTACCTAGAAAAAAACAAACTGTGGTATATAAAGCATTAAGGTCCATTAACCAGCCAGCGGCCGAGAATTCATATTTCGTCGAAAAATGTTTTTACGATCGTACAGGGCGGTTCCAATGAGAAAGATGAATTATTCTTCGTACTAGCTTTTTAAAATAATAACTCAACATCCATTATATTTCATTCAAAATTTGCTTTAATTTATACCTACATTCAAAATGCTGAAAGGCGTGATGATAAAACTATTAAAATTATGGACTTTTTGTAATTATTTTTAGATCATAAGTATTTATAATTTTTCAATAATCTAAAAGCAAAATAAGAATGTAAAAAAAAATCATAAATATAGTTTGTAAGACCGTAAATAAATAGACAAACCGAAGTATTTTCGTTACAAAACACGTGTGCGGATTTTTTAAAAATGATTTTATTTAAATTAAAATTAAAATTCTGAAACATAGCTTTCCCAGATAATGTATTGATTTATTTTACTGCATGATTTTATGATTTGAAATGTGTGTTGTATAATACAAAATTTTGTTCGAAAATTTAACAAATCTGCCAACGACCTACGGTAAAAAACTTAATGTACTAAAAAGAAATAAATTTTCTCAAAATTTAAAAACATAGCTTTATTAGATAAAAAAACAGTCTTTCGAAATCAATTTATAATTTTTTTTGGAAAAGAGTCAATACGTCTACAATTTGATTTAAAAAGTGAAACGGACTAACTAGGAAATGAGAAAGTGAAACTAAGTAAACACGGTGCTTTAATTATGAATACATAATTATCACGTACAGATGTAAAATCCCCTGGCTGTGGGGGTGGGGGCCTGAGGGTGTAACATAATTGGGAAAGAGGGGCGAGGAAGCAAGGCAGCCAACACGACGGAACTCTGGCCAGTTAGACATGGCGACAATGGCGAACTGCGGAAGATATATGACAAGAAAACTTTTCACAATTCCGAGAAGAATATTATCTTGAATCGACAAAAAAATATCCCAACTTTTAAGGGTTCCCATTTCTGTAACGTGAATATTATGAAACAAAGCTGAAAACAAAAGAGTTTTCGCGTTTGAGAGCCTTTTAATACATTATAAGTGGAACCGTTTTGTTATAAACTTATAACATAACGAAGCCAGAGTAAAATCTGTTGTAAGTACTAGGTAGACAATTAATGATTAGTGAATTTATTGAAAAAAAAAAACTTTTAAAGCTTATACTTACACGAGTACATTTCAATTTAAAATTTAATTGAAATGTACTCGTGTAAGTATAAGCTTTAAAAGTACATTTCAAGTACACGAGTACATTTCAATTTAAAATTTAATTGAAATGTACTCGTGTAAGTATAAGCATTGAAATACGAGATCGTTAAAAATGATTGAATATACTCGTAACTAGTTCTCGGTAGCATAATTGAGAGAGTTTTGTCCCGGAAAGACAGAGTTCAATAATTGTACTGGCTAATAGTAATGTCCTGCATTTATTTAGATACTATATTATGTTGCAGCCACTTCTGGTCTGGAGCCCCAAAATACATGAAAAAATCCTCAACTCGGTGCAGAAACGGACGGTCCGTTTGATTCTCCGATCTTAACAAGCGGATTGCAATCATTAGAAAACAGATGTCGGGTGGGAATGCTGTCCGTGTTCTACCGGCATTTCAATGGAAAATGCTCCGAGGAACTTGCGCCATTACCCCGCCACTTTCTCCTCGGCACTGGTGCGTAGCCAGGAAACACGCCGACCACGCGCCCAACATATGCACATGGTTGACTTTTGTCAAATGGTCGTTCCCTCGTTCTTGAGTTCAACACCTCGACTGTGGAACGTTTTGCAAGCCTCTGTGTTTCCTCCCTCCTACAACACGGGTCTCTTTAAGACCAATGTTCATTCCTTCCTCTCCTCAAAAAGACCCTCCACTCAGCGTCCACAAAGATGACGTAGGCCCCGAGGAAAATTATTTTCCTCGGGGCCAAAATTATTTATGTAAAAAATAATGTAAGCCACGGATTTTAAAAATATAGAAAATTAATTATGATACTATTACATCGTTGATATGTTGAATGAAAATATACATAAAATATATTAAACGCCGATTTATCGGCACTGAACTAAATTCCCAGTAGGTACTGTTTATATTATCCGTATCTTTTTCGGTTTTATAATACTATTTTCATTTTTATTATGGATCCAAAGACGGGTAAATACCTAGCAGCAGCGAGGATAATACCCATTATTAAATAAAGTTTTAAAACATGTAATATTAATATTTCATCAACAAAAACATATATTTCATTAGATTTGTTAATATCAGCTTCTTCTTCAATACCCAATGATTATTCATATTTCAACAAGTTTTACGCGAGGCAAAAGATTTGCCTACATCGTTTGTTGATATTAAATTTAATCATGGAATGAGTTGGGCAAAGTTTTGTACCCTTAATTGCTAAAATTTGTAAAATATTACCCTAACAAACTTGGAACGTAATATGGCGTACAAAAATAATGCCTTTCTGGAGATAACAACTTTCTTTTAAGCAGATAGTCAAATATATAAATTAATTAAGATTTTGATCCTATGTAGGAAGTTTGATAAAGGTCTGTGAGACAATGCGCGCTTGCTGTATGCTGTATGTGAGAGTAACGTATTAATTAAGGACTTAAAACGACCTTTCCTTCGTCACAACATAAACGACAGCCACAAACTTGTTATCAACAAAACATCGCCATCGGTTTGATATAATAAGATGCAGGCCGCATTCCGTTTCTACGTTGTTTTAATTAATATTCCGCAAGCATTATATTAGCAGGCAAGCATCATTTCCGAGCTACGGCCTAGAGTTGTCAGTCAAGTTACTCGTTCAGCCGGTTCAGCGCAGTAGGGGTGAGTTTCTGGCCGTTGGGTGGGAAATATGGCTCACGCTTTCGGGAACGTTTTGAGGTGCTGTTATGGCCTAGATCTGTAAATACATCAACAGTCGGGGGTTCACGGGGATGTACAACGATTAGAGGGATTCGAGTATCGCGTATTGCGGTGATTTCAGGGGACACAAAGGGCAATCAATGAATTAGAACCAAATTTTGGGGGAACTGATCCCACCTAACATAAAATATAGATGAAGAAATTGAGACAAATCTCCAACAAGATTTATTATATTTTTATAGCAGACATTTGATATGTATAGGTTTGCTGGTATGCGACCGCCACCCCGGGAACCAATTATTGGATAACCAAGATCCCTGCCATAGATCACCCCAAGTGGTGCGCTACGTTTGGTGACTTAGCGCCCATGAGGTGATTTTTCACAAAAACGGCGCTTTATAAATTTTCAAAATATTATTATTATTAGGAGAGAGGTGTTAGAGGTGGATACACCTGCCCATCAGCTGCGTGGCGGGCCGGACCTGGAGAGGCCGGTTTGAGGAGACCCTTTGACCCCTCCAGCAGGTCTCTCTCGACCTATCGACTAGCACCGAAGCGGGAGGGATGGATTCATACGTCCATATCTCCTGGGCACACTGAGTCCTAGATTCCCACCCATCCCATTTACATTTTTCCTTGCTTTCCTTAAAAGACCCTGCACACAGCACCCACAGAGATGACATAGGCCCTGAGAGAAACTATTTACATGTTAAAAAAAGTAAGAATTTAATTATATCTCATTTCGCATTATGTCAAAATGGCTGAAAATCTTATCTAATAAGACTTCACGGGTTAGTTCATAAGGCAGAAGAGGTATTAACAACAATAGGTACCTATTGATATGGAGGAACGAGGAGGAGTAACGGTGACTTTTATTTAATAGACGCAATAAGTGAGGTTATAAAATGTTATTTTATAAATAGTAAGCAAGGTTGATATACCTACATGTTTCTTAATTAAATAGATAAACCAAACAAAACATGGGATCATTTCATTAGTTCTCTGATAGGCAATCGAACCACCATCAACACAAAGAGGGTTATATCGTAAAGGAGTCAATGGCGAGGAAATTTCACAATACAAGGTCTCTCCCAAACACAATGATATTATATTTCACGCGCCAACACGATCCTTCCCGCCATCTAGTGGACAGTGGTACAGAACTCGGCATTAGGGATGGACATTTAAAAAATACATCGATGTTTTTTCCGATGTAATGCATCGATCGGTTGCATCGATGTTAAGAGCCTAGCAGGACAATCGGTTTTATCGAAATTTGCTAAAATAGTTTATTTGTTTGTCGCTTGTGTCGCTCTCATCGCTTTTTAACTCAATTCTATCAAAATTTATTGTAAATGGTTACTAAAAATGGATTTGATAATAGTATCCGCTCGTAAAAATCCGAAGTTACACGATCATTCCCGATCAAAAATTAAATATTGGCATATTATATCTTGGCCGGTCGTTTTGAACGTTGGATTTCTATTTTTCCCCATAACGTGGGAAAATTGCCCTTAAGATTCCCTATTTCGAAGAAAATTATTTAAAAAAATATTATTTGAACAACTTTTAAAAAACTGTCGGAAATTCACCATGCAACTGGTATGATTTTAGAAGCAAATCGTGAGTTGTTTATTGGTTTAACAATTCAATCCACTTATGTTTTTATTTATTTAAAAAATATAAACTACAAAAAGTTATAGAAGTTCTATAAAAATCTAAATATAAAACACCACTGAAAAATATATTTGTTTATTTAAAAGTTTAGGTTTTTACATTAAGTAGTCGTTATGTATTATTATTAACATTGTTATTATTTCCTATGAAATAAAGGTATTCTCCCGTGAAAGCTGATGTATAATAATGACTTATTATATCACAATGTCATCATCACAATCATCCTAAGGAATGCTGTGTGGAGGGGTTTTTTAAGGATTTTTAAAAGTTTTATTAAGTTTTTTTTAAATATGGAGACGAAGTTCTAATAAGGAGTTCTGGGAAGGAAATAGGTATTAGGGATTGGTAGGAATCTGGGGGTCAGTGTATCGAACCAGGCGTAACAAACGTATGAATCCATCTCAGTGCAAGGCGATGGGTCGAGATATTCACAGTATGGAAGATCTATAGTCTCTCGTATCTAGGGTGTACGAAGAATGAGTTAATAATGAATGTAAGTAAAGTATAAAGCCATGGTATTTAAAAGAGAGAATATGAAAACAATGTGAAACATAGTTGTGAATGATGAAAACTTGGAGCAATTGGATGAGTTTGTGTATTTGGGAAGTATGTTTACGAGAGATGGGAAGGCTGATAGAGATATTGAAAGAGGGGTGAATGCAGGTAACTCTATTAATGGAGTACTGGTACCTACCCTGATGCATGGCAGTGAGTCATGAAACTGGCAGAGAAAGGATGAAAGTAGACTGAATGCTGTAGAATGAGATCCCTGAGATGTATGGCGTATGTGTGGTAAAACCATGTAGGATCGTGTGAGAAGCATGGAGATCCGCAAAGAATGCAAGGCTTATGTAAGTGTAATGAATAAGATGAAGAAAGGAACGCTCCGATGGTTTGGGCGTGTAGAGCAAATTAACGAAAAAATAGTGTAAGAAGAATATACGACCGCAAATGTGAATGGTAGAAGTCGTGGACGTCCAAGAAAGACATGGCACGACTAAATGAATCAGATACTTTAGTCGGACCATATCAAGAGTCAGAATAATAGAAAAGCATGTATAAGACGATGTATGAATGTGAACGAGGCAAGGAGTGTGTGCCAAGACCGAGTTGTTTGGCGGTCCGTCCTCTCTGCCTACCCCCGCGGAGAAACGGCGTGATGGTTTGTTAGTTAAATTATGAATAATAATAATTAACCATTTATTTGGACAGCCCTATTTCGTGTGTAACTTGACACTCGCTTTTGAAAAATAAAATAATATTATGACGGATGAGATATATATGCCTTCTTCGAAAAAGTAAGACGACACAGAAATTTATTTCTTGTAAAAGCACTGATGGGCTTTTACAAAATGTTTAATTTTTACATGGTTTTACTGCCAGATACAGAGATATCGAAAAATATTATACAGTTAGGTACAGTTCTGAATCTCAACTATTTAATAATAATAATTGGACGATTTGTATAATGCCGTATTAGTGAAAAATCACCCCTAGGGCGCAGTTTCACTTGATCGTGCCATTCTCCCCCTGACTTCTTCTACCATACCTACACATTCACCTCATTCCTTCTCCTTACACTATTTTCTTCAATCATCTGCTCTGTAATGCATTCGTAATTAAATAAACTAAGTAAAAATGGTCAAAACGAATAAAACTTCCGAATAATAAAAGCTAATTGAAAATAATTCAAATTTCATTTATTACTGTTTACAAGTACCTAATGGCAGTTTTGCCTACCAAAGTCATCGCCAAATCAACAATTGTTGCCGGTACGCATATAATTAAAATCATTAAAAATATCTAGCAGAACTTAATAAACAGTAATTGATTTAAATGATAACATTAAAAATATTTTTCGAAAGCCCACGTATAAAAATAAACATAAAAGCAGTTAAAAATTGATTCGTAAAACCGAGTGATCACTGTATTTATATTTGGGTCTACAAACAAGGCAATATGTAAGGAGGTAGAAGTATATGATAGTCAATCCTTGCCACAATCGTTTTAAAATATATCTTTTTGACACACTTCATTCACTTTCCCCGTACAAATTCAGTGGTCGAATTTCTACCCTCCAGAGTATACGTATTCTGTACAAAAACCAACACATGCAAATATTCTTCATACTACTTTACAGAACAGAGCGTTACGTGACGACTCTCGTGGCGACTGACTTTCGCGTAATGAATAGAAGTTGAAAATGGGATCGCATTTATCTGTTTTGGGTACAGATAAAAATGGAATATTACACAATAAATCACAAAATTAATTTTATTTATTTATCAGTTTTTATAGTTTAAATATTGTTTTCAAACGCATTATTTTTATTTTTTTCAAATAATTGTTTTTTAATACATAAAATCGATTTCAAAGTACATCGATATACGTAGTTTTTAAAAATAATTTTACATCATTATTTGCGCATTTTATAAAAAAAATATAAATGTAGAGGTATAGGTTGATATGTTTCCTATAACAAAATATTTTTCAATATTTTTTTCTTTTCTTATATGACGACGGATGGAAAACAATCAGTGGTACATTAACGATTTTTTGAAAACTGATCTTTTATAAACAGTTATAAAGTAAGAATTTTTTTTTTTTAAATATTTAATATTAACTTGGGGCATCGAAAATGCATGTATCTAAAAAAAATAATAACAAACTTTTTTTTTGAGGTGCTGTTATCGACACAGATGACTTCGAAAATACGCAAAAATATGCAAAAATACGAAAAAAAACATTAAATATTGAAAAATCCCTCGCGGGCTCTTAATACGATGTATTGAGAAATACATGGATGTTTCCGAAACATCGATTGTTTTTCGCAATAGACTTGTTTAGGCCTTAAAGAAAACTAGGTAAGTTAAGTACAAGGAAAAACATTTATTAAAATTCACAATCACAAAGCAAACACAGCTTTATTTTGTTTACAAATTCCAAATTTTTTTTCAATGCTACGTAAAAACGAAAGTTTACTTAATCTTTTTCCCTTCAATCTGTTTCTTTGCTCAGTCAAAAACTAGCCCTGCCTGTGAAAAGAGTCTTTCTTATGGCACAGATGTGCAAACAATTGTTAAATACTTGAAAGCTATTTTGTACAGCTTTGGGAATTGTAATTTATAATCCCTCCATTAATTTTATTTTATATTTAAGGTTTTATTTTTTAAGTTTGACTTTACCGGCTTCGCAGCAAAAACATAACCCATTCAGCCAAACCGATAAATGGTAGGCGTTTTATATCGACTGAACTGATTATTACGTTCCGATTCACGAAATGTCGTGAAAGTCACTGCAGTCGTAAGTCATGTTTTTTTTTTTTTACATTAACTCTACACAGGAGGCCCTGAGGGAAATTATTTCCCTCAGGGCCTATGTCATCTGGGATGCTGTGTGGAGGGTCTTTTTGAGGAGAGGAAGGAATGAACATTGGTCTTGAAGAGACCCATGTTATAGGAAGGAACACAGAGGCCGGCAAATCATTCCACAGCCGAGCTGTTGAACACAACGAGTCGAAGAAACGACCCGTTCTCATGTGACAAATGTCAACCGTGTACAAATGGTGGGCACGCGTTTGGCGTGTTTCCCGACTATGCACCGGTGCCGAAGGGATCAACGATGCTAGTTCTTCGGAGCATCTTCCATTGTAATACCGGTAGAACAAGTATAGCATTCCCACCCGACGCCTGTGGTCTAAAGATTGCAATCCGTCTGTTAAGATGGGAGAACCTATTAAACGGACCGCCCGTTTCTGCACAGAGTCGAGGGTATTTTTCAGGTATTTTGAAGCTCCAGACCAGAGGTGGCTGCCAAATTCAACCGATGGGCGCACTTGTGATTTGTACAGGGTTAGCAGTTGTGTACTATTAAAGTATCTGCGGGCCCTGTACAGTACGCCCAGTTTTTGGGAGGCTAACTTTACTCTGGCTTCGATGGAGCCCCCATACCTGAGCTGGTCACTTAGGGTTACACCAAGCATATCAATGGAGGGCCTGTTCGGAAGATTGCTACCGTTGAAGGATACTAGATATTCATTTCGATCCCTTTTAAACGTAATGAGACAAGATTGGGTCTTTGAAACATAAAATTTAACGAGATTATTTTTACCCCAAGAGAAAACACTCTCGAGGTAACCGTCCATTCTTTGCTTTAAAGCCCTCCGAGCCGTTGGGGTTTGTGAGCCCTTTGGGGGCTTGTCAAACAAAAAGCTATCATGGACTGTACTGTCATCCGCATAACAGTGAATTGGTGCACATGACGAAAGGTCGTTGATGTGCAACAAAAACAAAGTCGGAGACAGAACCGATCCCTGTAGGAGGCCAGCATTTATCGAGTGTGAGGAAGAGATGAAACCATCGACTACTGTCTGAATCGACCTCTCCCTCAAAAAGTCGGCAATCCACGTACACAAGGATGCGGGAAGTCCGTGAGAAGGCAGTTTGTAGACAAGTCCTCGGTGCCAAACCCGGACAAAGGCCTTGGAAATGTCCAGTGCAACCGTTTGGTTCTCACCAAAACGTTCCAGGAACCGCCCCCAAACATGCGTCACATACGCGAGAAGATCACCGCACGAGCGGTTCCGCCGGAATCCGTATTGACGGTCGTTAATAATTTTGTTCTTCTCGAGGTATGTGAGCAGTTTTTCGTTGATCACACGTTCCATCACCTTAGACAGAACTGATGTGATCGCTATGGGGCGGTAGTTGGCCGGGTTGGAGCGGTCACCCTTCTTTTGAATAGGATGGATAACCGCTTTTTTCCAACCAGAGGGCACAGAGCCAGTCTTCAGGGACATTTTAAAAAGCTTCGTCAAAATTGGAGCTATTTCTGCAGCGCACCTCTGCAGTACCAGGGCAGGTATTCCATCAGGCCCACTAACTTTATTAACATCTAGCCCTCGTAAAGCATGGAGTACTTCCCGATGCCGGATCCTCAGCTTTTTCATACGAAAACCGCAGTGAGGAACCGACGTCGGGACAGCACCTTGGTCATCGAGGGTTGAGTTATCCGCAAACATTTTACCTAATAAGTTTGCCTTTTCGGTGGCGGTGTTTGCTAGTGAGCCGTCAGGTCTGGTGAGAGGTGGCAGACTGGATTTGCAGAAATTGCGGCCTATTGAGCCCGCAAGCGACCAGAATTGCCTGCTGCCATGCGGGCAATTCTGGTAGTCCAACGAGTTGTTGTTATTACAATACTGAATTAGATCAAAGGATATCAAAGTAGGCATCTGAAGAATGAAAATCAAAATTAGAACGACGAAACAGGGGAACGGGTGTAATAGTAAAGCGTGATCCTGGAAATAACAAGTTACGATAAAAGAATATTCAAGCGAATAATAACACAGAACCATGCTCGAGATAGCTAATAAGCATGTCGTGAAACGATATGTATTCTCCTAAATGAATACTATACGCTTTTCGTGTGAATGTTCAGATAAGCTGCTCTAAATACAAAGTAAAAAGATATACAGGGAGTAAAGTAACGTATTTGACTTTCTTTAACCAAGAATTCCTGACATTATTTCTAATTTATTTATTTATTGACATTATTTTATTTTTCAATAAACGTCCTAACCTTTTCATTAAAATTATTTAACTCTTAATCGATTGTTGTAATGTTGTAACTCCTGCAATTAATAAATATTTATATACCTACACGAACAAAGCGACAAACATTAACATTTTATAAACATACATATCATTCCAACTTCCAACTATAGTTTATTCCCCAATACAACGTTTACGTACTAAAAAATACTTAAACAATATGGATGTATTTGACAACAATTTGGACTTAGCAAACTTCAAATGCCGTATGTGCTAACTAATTCTATCTATTTCCCAAACTATTGTAAACACCAATTTTAATTTTTAAAAAAAGTATTACTGTGGATTTGGAGGATATTGGTATATTATCTATTTTTACCTTACTTACGTCCTATGTTACCTACGTTGTGTCAACTTTTATATTATATGTAACCTTTATTTTGTTTCTTATATTTTACTGTACTTATATTTTACTGTACTTATATTTTATGAACTCTTTATTTTCATCGTAATTAAAAAAACCTGTACTACACTATATGTAAAAGCCCTTTGGGGGTTTAAATAAATAAAATAAAATAAATTATATGAAATAAAAATGACATGAATCACTGGATAAAGTAAGTCAAGAACATCCCTTAACATCCATTATAAACAACGCAAAAAAGTGAATTTAAAATTCATGGAAGTTCTTCAAAATAATCGGTATCTGGCTGTAAATCAATTTAGTGTTTACCAACAAACAACAAGGCATTACGTATGGACATTTTAAGCGCTGGATCCAATATATTATCTGCGGTGTAAAAGGGACAGCCCGGTAGCGGTAGCCAGGGAATAACAGATCGGGCCCGCGAGCCACAGCGGCCGGGCCCACAACACAGTCTTATATCTAGATAGGTCTCAATACCTATTTTATACAGACTTCGATAGCACAGCAAATACTGTGACCCAAATATTGAAAGGGATATAAAATAGGCTTAAGAACGAGAGACTAGAGGATTATTGTTCATCGAATATTATTATTTACAGGATTATGTTTGTATTAAATGTCGCTAACAAAAGGTGCAGGCTATATAAAGACAGATAAGAGACGGATTATTTTATCAAACAAATATTTTCAACGTACCTAATAGATACATAATCCTATTGTTGAAATCTAAATTAGGTTCTGTCCATCACAAAGAGGAAACTAAGGTAGATATACTTATATGTGGAAATAAACGTTGAACGGATACTAAAGAAGCGAGGTTTGTTCCGAGCAAAGCTTCTTTGTTACAGTATCTTTTCCATATGTGACTAAAGTATTATCTTTTATTTTCTTTCCTTGGGGCCTTCTATGCCTGCAGCCAATGTAAAAAAAGGAATTTGTAAACGTAATATACAAACAACTAATATAAAATAAAATAAACATTTAAACAAAATTAATCAGAAAAAAGGTAAGTCATCAATTAATTGAACGCCTTGGTTTTAGCCGAGGTCTATTAATCACCAGCCCTAAACTGCAGAGTAATAACCATCAAACCGGCCGTGAAATTCCTATAAACATGTTTTAAAATAATGAATCTACATTTTCAAAATAGCCAGGGCAGCCTGCCTTTGTCTTTTAATACAAATCTACGATTTGAGTCCGGTCACTGTCCAAAAACCACCCACATTCCCCTTTACCAGCCCTTGAAGCAGAATTTTGATAATTCTTGATGAAATTTTGCTTACTTAAAAAGTAAGAGGAAAATTGCTGTCCACATCTGTTTTTGAAAAAACTCCGCATAAAGCCCGGGCAATGCCGGCTGGGGGCTTCAGCTAGTTGATTACAAGTTTTGTTTAACTAGAGAATCCACATTTATTTACAGCTCGGCGGTGTTAAAAAATAAAACTAATTTTGATGCGGACTACGGACCTATCTATTTTTAAAGTACACCAGGCGCATAACATTATCAATTTTGCAAATGAACTATTAGAGTAAGGAAAAAAATAAAAGCACATTAAATTCATTAGTAGAATTTATTTAAAGCGTCTTACCGATATCACCCTTATAAAAAAATATCACACTGTACATTTAAACCCCGGTTAGGGACGTTCTTAAACACTTTTAATTTTCCGAGGATTAGTAGCTAACGAGGATTGAACGAGATCGCTTAGTTTTATGAATCTGAGTGTATTAAGCGGCTTCCTCTGCTCAATCTCTGGCCGGCAATTAATATGAAGGGTTAAAGGAATAAGCGGCTAATCACCCCGGAGAACACAACCCTCGGGGATTAGACCCTGCTATTACTATCACACGTACTGGAAACTCAACTCCACTCGCACCACGCATCTACTAGATACTCGTACGTTGTTACACCTCACGCCTCACGCCCTTTAGTACCGCTTAGGGAAGGTTTGACGAATTATGCACGTATCTATCGAATGGATTTAGCAATGTCAATCTATTGGGGGAGGGTAGATTCTTGATTGATATTTAACGAGAATATAATATATTATCTACTAGAGAATTCGTTAATCAATCTTGGAGACGGCAGAATGGTTTGCTTCTTGGCTCTGAACTCAGACATCGGGTTGGAAATTGGCTCGAACAAATAAAACAAATATTTATTTTTTGTAACGAGTAAAACTTCAAAATGTAATATTTCATTAATGAAGACAATATCGACTACCAATCGAAAATTTGAAACAAAAAATCAGAAAATGATAGTTTCACATCTAGGAATCGAACCCAGAACTTTAGCCATGGCGGAGAGGACCGTTTCTTTTGATTCTCACCGATTTTTGAGTTTCAAATTTTCGAGTGGCAGTCGCTAATATTGTCTTAATTAATAAAATAAATAATACAAATTTAATATACCAATTCGTTTATTAACTCTCTTATACCCAGGAGCGTGAGGTTCATATACTGCCTACCTACTGAAGTATACTGTAATACCAGCTCGTAGTGTAGTGGAGATGGCAACACGGTATCGCTTCCTAGTAAATAAGCATACATTTCACCACTAACAATTACACATCTGCCGGATCTGCCCCGATGATGGGCACTGCAACGCTGTCCGAAACGTTGGCTAAAGAAGGAGGTAGCGCAACAAAAAACAAATAACGAAAATACTTTTGGCCGTGAAAATCTAAAAATCGTATCTGTATTTAAAGGTATTTGTACCGTCAAATAATAAATAAAAAAGCATTTCACATTTTTTTTTAAAGGTTATTAGTTTGCATTTTGCTTCTATACATTAATGCAAATTTTAGTTAATTTGAATCATATCAGTATGCTTGCACTGTTTATATTTGTATTGACATTCAAAACAAAATATTCTGTTTATTCAAAGGAAACTTGTAACGTAAATAATTAATATATTTATTATTATAAGCAATAATTATCAGCCTGAAACACTCATCAACATTGAAAAATCTTCCGAGAAAAGATACTTGCCGCCAACGGGACTTGAACCCGTGTCCTTCTGATTGCCGGTCAGCTGCTCTTGACCACTGAGCTATGGGGGCTTATCAAATACCCGCCAAATAATTCAATATATACTAGTGTTTCATTCAACAATTACTACTATATATATATATATATATATTTTTTTTTTTTAAATAATTTCCCTCAGGGCCTATGTCATCTGAAATGCTGTGTGGAGGGTCTTTTTGAGGAGAGGAAGGAATGAACACTGGTCTTGAAGAGACCCATGATGTAGGAAGGAGGAAACACGGAGGCAGGAAAATCTTTCCACAGCCGAGCTGTTGAATACAAGAACGAGTCGAAGAAGCGACCCGTTCTCATGTGACAAATGTCTACCATGTACATATATTGGGCACGCATTTTATGTATTTCCCGACTATGCACCGGTGCCTTAGGGGTCAATGACGCTAGTTCCTTGGAGCATCTTCCATTGTTATACCGGTAGAACAAGGATAGCATTCCCACCCGACGCTTGTGCTCTAAAGATTGCATTCCGTCTGTTAAGATGTGAGAATCTGTGAAACGGACGACGAGGGTATTTTTCAGGTATTTTAGAGCCCCAGACCAGAGGTGGCTGCTAAATTCAACCGTGGGGCGCACTTGTGATTTGTACAGGGTTAGCAGTTGTGTACTATTAAAGTATCTGCGTGCCCTGTTGTACAGTACACTCAGTTTTTGAGAGGCTTACTTTACTCTGGCTTCGATGCAGCTCCCATATCTGAGCTGGTCACTTAGAGTTACACAACTACAAAAGTAGTTTTTTTTTTCTATATTAGTATACCTCTTCGTTGATGATAGTATCTGGAGAAATTTTATCTGCACCTTTTCTAACTTGTTTTGTAGAAGTCGAAGGTTCACGTTCCAAAGAATTGCCCTCCAAATGTACAGTTTTTACGTCAAAGTTATCATCGTCACTCAGGTCTGCGTCAGAGCCATTCTCCAACAGTCTCAAAATTACCTCCAATTCTTCTTTTTTCATAGGATTATAATTTTTTTTTCTTAAAACAACCAGAAAAAATAAGTTTTCCAAATCATAAACAAAGATGTTCAACATTTTGTATACATCGTGGAAAGGTGCCACAGAGACTGATTGTGCACAATTCTGCACATCAAAATTCAAAAACGTCCATTCGCTTATATATTTCACTATTTACTTCTTCAATTCGTTCATTATTATTATTAACATTTTAAAATTACACCTGCGTACTCCTTTTGCTAAATATTTATGAAATTTTAGTAAAAACAATGAAAACAAAATGTACTTACCAGCACTCCTGTCAAAAGGCTCAGTCGCACTATTTGAAAGAATTAATATTTATAACTTTCACGGGTAAACGTCTCAACTAGTCATATTTTTGGCAATAATAATGATGCTAGTCTAATAAAAAAGGGGAAACATTTAAAAAAACATAAAATTACACCTTTTATTATGCTTTGAAATTAGTGTGCATAATTATGCTCAAGGGGTCTGAATGGGTTAGGGCAATAATACTATGGCAGAAAATTATAATTCAACATAATATTTACCCCGCAGCATAAAGGGAAATTAGAACATAGATACAGCACTAGATTCACGCGCAACGACAGGTTAATAGTTCCGAAATTTTATAATAAGTACGGACAGAGAACGTTTGAATACATCATACCGAAGATATTTAATTTATTACCTGACACTAATTCTGTGAATAAGATTAAATATATGGTGAAAAATTGGCTTTCGGAATTTTTTTTTTATATTGATACGTATGAAAAAATGTTGAATCTGTAGATATAAGATGTAAATTATAACTTTTAAAATGTATGTGTAACTAAACTATAAGCAACTGTTGACATGCCAATTCAATTGGATTAGCAGGACTTGTTTGTTGATATGTATTAACTATTATTTCAATTTAAAAAAAGGGAAAAAAAGAAGTGTGATATTTTATACTTGCAAAATAGCGATGGTAAAGGAAAAAGCTGCACCATGCTGAAGCTTAAAAACTGAAAAAGCTGAAAAAGTTCAGCATGCAATTACAAAATGTAGAGGATTTTCAGCAGGTATCGTTCAATCAATAAGCGTTGGTTCGCGAGGAGAGATAACTATTCGATCTCGCGACTAAAAATAGCCTGTTTGCTCTTCGGCCGCATTTTAAGCCCAAAGCTTGGAAAACTCACGAAGGGAGGGTGATAAATTTTCCTTGTTCGAAAACAAACCGTGCAGGTTGAAAGTGATGCGCGATAATTAAGCCGTCTCTTCGGGCCGAGTTAACGGATTACCGCCTCAGCCATTACTCCGGTGGTGTTGTAGAATAAATAGCGGAAGGGGTTCTGGGTTCGGGGCAGACACCAGGCAGTAGGCGCTAGGAGCTAGCACCGGGCATCCCATCCCCCGCACGTGTCGACACATCCGCCCCGGCTAGTAATAATAGGATAATATTGTTATAACACTACCGTTGAGCCACCTCTGTATATACGAGAAGACAAACTAGAAGTTATAATAATAATAATAATATTTATTTCCCTTAAAATTATACAATGAAACATATGTGGAAACTTTGACTAGCCAACTAGGAATGTTACTATCAGCAATCGCATAAATTCACCATCAAATACTATGATACATGTAATAACAACGTGGCACATAGAAGATAGTTTCGCCTATACTTTTCTACTTTTCAAAGTCGAATCAGATCATGATTGAAATTTTTTTTTTTTTTTTTTTTTTTTTTTTTATTATTATTTATTGAAACATTTATTATAATTACAATTTTACAACAAAATATTTTTTACAGGTTTTTTTTTACTACTCTTCCATTAAAAGCATTTGCTTGTGTATGGAAGGGGAGTGTACATAAATGCTATTAGTTATTAGTTAGGTATAAGTTAGTACTTAAATAATGAATTGTACATAAATATATGTGAGCTGCAGTATTTATTTGATAATGGTGTGTTTTTTTTTTAAAGAAAGAATGTTATGGAGAACTAAGATATTTGTAAGATTAGTTGACAGTAGTTTTTTTTTTAAGAATATTTTTAAAATGTCTCTTGACAGAGAGCAGTATTTGGGTTTTATCATTGATGCTTCTGATTTCTTCTGGTAGACGATTGAAAAAAGTTCTTCCCTGATAAGTATAATGATGCTGTGCAAAAGACGTATTTAGTTTTGGGCATAGAAAAACATGTTTAAGTCGAGTTCTGTTTTCATTTAAAAATGGATATTTATCTTTTTCTTTTATTATTTGAATTACTGAATTTTTAATATATAGATCTTTAAATGTGGGAACTTGAAATTCTTCAAACAGGCGTTCAGTTGGGTAGTCTAAGGATTTTTTTTTAATATAATTTTAATAATTGTTCTTTGTACAATTTCTATTGGAAGAAGGTTACATTTATACGCGGATCCCCAACTAATAATAGCGTATTATCGTCACGAGCTGAAAATAGTTGCGACATCCTGTAAATTCTACGCATTAAAATATTTATTTATTAGAGACACATACAGGAGGTTTATGAAACATGCTCAAAGTATTAAAAAAATTTCTTCTTCAAATTTAGCAAATTCACTTTGTGGCACCATTTTATTAATGAAATAATTAAAAACACTTTGTTTTTACCACAATAAACTTTATTTAAAAGTCAACATGTTTCAAGAACGATGTTCTCTTCATCAGGACATAAAATGTACTCAAAATACATTAGTACATTTTATGTACATTTGTATTTTGTATTTTATGTACATTTTATGTACTACAAAATACATAGTACATTTTATGTCCTGATGAAGAGAACATCGTTCTTGAAACATGTTGACTTTTAAATAAAGTTTATTGTGGTAAAAACAAAGTGTTTTTAATTATTTCATTATTAAAAAAATAGTTGATAATTAGTATAGATGTCCCTAGACTGATATGTCTGCACCATTCGTGTTAGATTTTGCATAAGAAACATATAAGTATAAAAGTAATTAAACTGAATAATATAACCTAAGTTTACATTAAGATCTGTAATATATAATATACCTAGGTAATTAGGTACAACATCTTATAAAAAAATAACGTTCAGTGAGTGACAGTGCTGCGAGGCTACTGTGACAACAAATATCACATTTCAAGAGTTTAAGCATAGACAAAAAACAGATTTTTATAGTTAAGATTGTTTTAGTAATTTTTTTAATTTCCAAAAAAGTTTTTAATATGAAAACCATCAAAGAATTCCCATGGAAACGACTATTTTAAGCCAACGCGATACTAAAAATAACTTTCAACCGGAAATTAGGCCGTAAATATTTTATGTATTCAAACTTTATTCAAAATTATACAAGTGAAAAACGCACATCAACTGTATTAACACCTATGGACTTTAATTTATACTCTTATTCTTCCTTGCCGCTTTACAGCTAAGGTGTTTAATAAATAAAACATTTAAACAAACAATACGAAAACATGATTCTGAAATATGATGTATTTTGATTCAAATAAACAATAGAACTCAAAACCTTTGTTGTTTTACAGAGGGAGAAATATTCTAACCAAATGTAGTCAAAATGGAAAACATACACACGTTAAACCTTTGTACCAAAAATCAACAACTGAGTTGGGGAAAATTTATCTTTATATTTGAAAGAAAATATATAGTCGGCCAAAGTATTAGCTGATATTCAGTATTCAGGTCAGCGAGCTTTAGCCACCTGCAGTCGACAGTTTTAACTGGGGCAAACTTCCGGCCATGGAGGACGGAGGCTGGAGACTGGAGACTGGAGACACCGGGGCGGGCCGCGTGGTGACGGAAGCGCCGAGCGCTGATAACAAACTTTAGTTGGGAGACCCGCGCTGACAGCGCCGCGAGACCAGTCATTCCCGACGGGGGCCATACCGCCCCCCTGAGGGCAGCGGTGAGATCCAGGGGAGCGGTGGTAGACTCGAGGGCAAATGGTGAGTGATGAAAAGCTCCAAATATCTGATATGGGGGTCAGATGAATTAAAAAAAAATTACACGTTTTTCTAAAGAATGCTAATAAGTCGTAGGTATTCGTAGAATTCTAAGAAGATTGCAAGAATCTTGCATATGAACGGATCAATTAGAAATTAGATGTTAATGAAGGATTTATAAATTTTTTGTTTTTGTTTTGCCAATATATTTCCAAAAAGCTTTAAAATAATGTATAAATAACTAGAGAAAAGAGTTTTTATTTTATTTAGAAAGACAGCATTACCGGGATACATATAATCTCAAAAATTAGATCAATGGAGGACTAATTTTATGTAGTAGAAGTAGAGGTTCGAACCCGAAAACCCGGGTTTTCGGGTTCGATCCGGTCGGAATACAGAACTACCACGCTACCAACCGGTTGGTGGTACTGCGTATCGCGTAGTGGTGGACTTCCCCTTGCAAATGTCATGTAACTTTCACTTTATTTTTTTCCTCTTTGACCTGTAATACTTTTTATAATGGAGGGGGAGGGGGCGTTAAAGAAAAATAATAACACGGAAAGTGGGCGGTGAGCTAGATAAGGTTGGGCACCTCCGCTCCAGACGGTAGGAGCTAGAAGCGAGACGTTCGACCCGAAACAGTCAACAGTCAGAGATGTGGATGGGAAAATCAGTAGGGGTTACTCGCTACAAAAATGCACTTAGCCATAAATGAATTTAAAGAAGCCAAGGAAGCGTATTAAAATCTGTCAGAGATACTTAGGGGTTCGCTCCGAGTTTTAGTTGTTTAACCCACTTATTTCACCAAATTAGAATAATCTGGTAAGCACGATGTATTTCGGAAGAGAACTTTTCAAAACATTTCCATGACGGGAGGAAATGGGCTTATTTGGAATAATTCTTCTGCCATTCCACGTATAATATATTTTTAGATTTTCAAGTGAATTATTTCATCTTATTTTGGCAACAAAATTTGGCAATTGGCACAAGTTATATTAAGTTATTTCTAAGGATTTTCCTGATGAATGACATTATAATTCTAAAAGTGTAGAAAAAACAATTATTATAGGTTACTTATTGTTATTCCGTGTAAACAATGTGTATTTTTTTCCATGAGCAATTTTTTAATTAGTAATGTTTTCACATCCGCGGCCGTTTGTCAATTGAATAAAATTTTCACTGGGTTTTTTAGTAAGGCTGATTGTGTTTAATTCTTAGAACACTATTTACACATGAACGCCGAAACAGCTGAACAATAATAAAAACTAAAACGGAAAATAGTAAGAACAGTATTATTGTGTACTACGGCTAGATAATGTGACAGTGATAAATAGTAGACATGATGTTATATGTGTAATCTGAGGATATCACAAAGGGGAAGAAGAGAATACGCAGAATTAATACACTAACTGCAAAGAGCCTTTGGAGAGTGAGTGAGAGTGAGCACGGGGAGCACGCACAGTCGCACAGTCGCACAGTCGCACAGTCGCACGGTATTCGGGGCCTCCCAGAGCTGCAGAGGCGCGGTTCGGCTTAGTGAGAGTTTACCTTATGCCTACACTTAGCGTATTATCAACATAATGAAAGCACACAAGGTGTCGGTAAGTCTATACGCTTAGGCAAAGTAGCAGCGGAAAGACTTTATGGATGACTTACCCCCTCTCCCCTCTCCCCTCTACCCAACCAGCGACAGACGAGGGTTAAACAGAACGAATATTATAAAAATAACAAAAGTATTCAAAATCTGCGTCGACTTTTACCGCACCCATGACAAAGAGCTTGGATAGATACCCTAAAACCATAAAGAAAGACAATTTTTTTTAACCATAATTAAAATTTAATCCCATATCTCGTAAGTATACCCGTAAAGAGGGTTTTACTAAAGAAAAGATTTTTGACTTAATATAAGATATTATATACAAATCAAGTGATAATGAGTGGAAAAAGTAACAATTTGCGCACATTAAAACTATCTACCCATCCTGATAAAACTGTTTTTGTCAGTTGTTTACACGCAATTTACATAAAATTCGGGAAATTCAATTTCAACTGTTGGAACGCTCTTTATTTTTACATATTATACAGAATGCAAGTGACTTCAATCAAATAGTTCAAACAAACACCACGACAGCATCGCACAATCATTTTATTATATTGGAAAGCACGTACACCAAATGCAAATAGGTAGTGCGGACATATAAACAAATAATTTTAATAAATATCTTAGTAGTTAAATTCTGACGTCATTATTTCTAATAGGTACCTCTCTGTAGATATGCCAAACATAAACCGGGTCATTTTTTCGTCAAGTTGCTTTAAATGATCTGTCAGATCCATGATTTATAAATAAATACTAGCTGACCCGACAAATGTTGTTCTGCTAGTGATTATTTTGGTTGTTAAATAAAAAATAACAAATGTATTGTAAGTGTGTGGGGATGGGATCTATGACAGAATGGAGCGCTGTAGACGATGACCGCCGATAAAATCAAAAAAACACCAACCATTCATTTTCTCAATTCAATGTATTTCATTAAAATAACGGAAATATTCATTGTTTGATCTCATAAAAGTTAAATGTAAAGTGAAATAAAGTCATATATTTTTATCCTAAAGTAGGAAAATGAAATAAAGAAAATCGTTACTAATTTCGAGGAGCAATTGAGTGCACGATATTTTTTGTCAGTCCGTCTCTAGCCAACATAAATAAGCTCGTTGGTTTGCCCACAAGAGAACATGATGCCGAATGAAATATGAAAATGACGCGACGCTTCTCGTGAATGTCTTGCGCATGTATGGACAAAAGTTCAACAACATAAATAATTACGTTCTGTTTGAAATACGAACGACGGTTAAATTTGTTTATACAAAAATACTAAAATCGCGATTAAAAATGGGAGGGTGATGCCAATATAAAAAAAGGACAAAAAATTTTGGGGAAAAAAATTGAAATTTATTTCTGAATAGGGCCACCCTATCACCTAGCGGTATGAAGTATACTTTAAAAACCTTTTCTCATACCTAACAAATATACATACAAAATTTCATAAAAATCGGTCGTGCCGTTTCGGAGGAGTGCGACCACAAACACCGTGACAAGAGATTTTCATATACAAGATTTCAGGTTGCCATTGAGTTTACAATAGATTTGCTGTTTTTAAAATTATCCCAAAATTAAATCCTGTTTTTGAAAGCGGATGAAAGATATTATCAGATTTTAATATTACAAATGGATACATGGAATTAAAAACATTCATACATTGATTACGCAAAATGTGGAATTTTTTTACGATTGTTTTGTCCTTACCGATAGTTTTATTTGCTAACTGATAATGCCACTTTATATGATTACACCAACGGATTATGAAGGTTTTTGTAACTTCAATTTTTTCCTCTCAAAAAAAAATTCAAAAAAAAAAATTCATAAAAAATTATATAAACTTTTGACAAATCTTTTGCAAACATACGAGCAATGTTGGTCGATGAATTTTCGGAATATATTACAATTATTGGGAAGTGTCTAAAGTAAACTTTTAAATGCAAGTACAAAGTGTAACACTGGTTAAATCATATATATCACTCTAAACTCTAATACAAAATAGGGTTATTTTTTTAAATACGTTAATTCAAAAAATAAAGTTACACAATTTTCAGAAAATTTGTTCAAATATACATAAAAATGATTTCACGCATTGTTATACATATACGAGATGTACCACCGCCACCGTAATAAAGCTAGACTTGGGTGTATGGGGAATGTGTTATTATGTTAGTTATTTCTAGAAAGAACGACTTTAACGACTCGGTCTCAGTTTGTGCCTTAAAGTGAAAAAAAATACTACACTGCTATCGGTGTACGGTGTACCAAAAGGCACACAAATACAGAAGGGAGAAAAGCATATTAAATATATATTTAACAGAAATACGCATACAATTTGACAAAGTTGGGAAAATGGTTTCACCATCCCTGGCCTGGGGTAAAATCCCCCGGCAGGTGTTAGGGTGACGGTGGTTGGGTGGAGGAGGGTCTGCACTGATTACTCATTTCGTGAAAGAGTGACCAAACAGATGGAATCGATTGAAACAAGCGCTGGACAGGTCAGTAGGAGAGCAGGCGTGACGTGTGACGACATTTGGGTGGCAGGCGTAAACGCGTCGTCATTTCTAGTTAGTGTCGAATCACAGCGTCGGCGTCGCGTCAGTGCGTGACGCATTGTGTACCGACATCTCATCTGACACCATACACTGTCGGTGTACACAGTACACACCACTATACCAGGTATTACCGACTAATTGTTCACAGCTAGTACCTACTATGTGCAGTGGACATGTGGACTGGAACGTTGTTATGTTGGACCTAAGGTAACTAAGTAACCGTGATAATTTAAAAGATGTAGATATCCACTAAATCAAACGCAAATAAAAAAAAGTTATAATATTAAATAAGCGTGTGCGCAAATCAGTAGTGTGTTTATTCATATAAAATGTAACTTTTTTCCAGACTAAGTTAATGATGGCCAGAAGTGCAGAGTCCACAAACCGAGGCACTCAAAAGTGGCAAAAGTGGCCGTTTATTGATAGATGTGGCCAAGTGTCCAATAATAACGACATCTGTTGGTAAGTAAGCAGTGGGCTTCCGCTCTGCTTGTCCGAGAATGTTATCTTTCCAACCCCCAATACAGACGTTTTACCACGTGGAAACTATATTGGGTTCATATGAAAAATCTTTGCTTTAAACCATAGATTCTCAACCTTTTTTTGCCCACCGCCCACTAAAAAAATATTTTTATTTCTAGCGCCCCCTACCTCGTGAATCCGAAACAGCAAACGGATGGGTCGCAATGGGACATCACAACTGGGTTACATTTACCACAACGGAGGGGGCGTAACGGGATACCATGACGGAGGGGGCGTAATGGGATACAACGATGGGTTATATTTACTACAACGAAGGGGGCGTAAGGGCTATAGGGAAGAAAACAATTATTTTAAGGTGTGACGTAATTTATGGATGGCCCCTAAAGGGATGGGGTGGAGCAAGATAGGTTGGGATGGGATGTGGGTTTCCCTGGGTATCCTACCGCCCCCCTAAAGGTTTGAAACGCTCCAAAGGGGGCTTATCGCCTACGTTGAGAACCTACGCTTTAAACGATCATTATTTTCATACCTACTATTTTATATGGATAGTTGACATTAGGCAAGAAATTATATTTTGAGATGGTTCTGAACCAACACGCAAATCCCAACACCTTGAATATAACCACAAACCACTTGAAAATATCTTTCTTGTCTTTGCCATTGCCGTCAATAAATCATCAAAAATATGCGAAATTTACAATACCGAACAGTATATACAACCAATTCACAATCAATAACAACATATTATAGTATTTTATTTGTCAATATTTTAAATATAAAACGAAATAAACATGCAACATTTTCACATAATACAGATATGTAAAAACAATGACGGCCGACAGATTTAAAATAATGTCCGCTACTGTACGAAAATAGAACACGTCCTCTTCTTCATCCCGAATCCACACGAAAAGTTGACTCATAAGGAAACTGAATGAAAAACAGCATATTGTAAAACGTCCTTTATTCTCCACACATCGTAACTGGAAATGCTGTTAGCCTGCCGTGAGACTGTTTCATGAAAAATGGCATTGAATCCTCCCTGGTGTACGACCAGCCCCCACAAGGCACCTAACACCTAGCGTCTAGCACCGGTGCTGTAATCAATAGTTGCCGAGTAGACAATTAATCCGTGACCACACCGGAGTAACATGTTCTACTCCCTTCAGGATAACACTAAAGACCCGTTTTCATTGTTAAGATGGAGTATTTATAATATGCTTTCTCTTCCCCGAGGCATATATATACGTGGGTGCCTACTGAAATACCCTGTTAATCATCAACTGCTGTACGGGAGCTAACCACTGAAATTATAATAATACTTGGCTAATTTAATATATAACGCCATCTTTGTGAAATATTACCTAAAATATTCATATTTTTTTTTTTTTTTTTTTTTTTTTTTTTTTTTTTTTTTTTTATTATTTATTGAAACATTTATTATAATTACAATTTTACAACTAAATATTTTTTTTACAGGTTTTTTTTTACTACCCTTCCATTAAAAGCATTTGCTTGTGTATGGAAGGGGAGTGTACATAAATGCTATTAGTTATTAGGTTAGGTATAAGTTAGTACTTAAATAATTAATTGTACATAAATATATGTGAGCTGCAGTATTTATTTGATAATGGTGTGTGTTTTTTTTTTTTTTTTTAAAGAAAGAATGTTATGGAGAACTAAGATATTTGTAAGATTAGTTGACAGTAGTCCTTTTCTTAAGAACATCTTTAAAATGTCTCTTGACAGAGAGCAGCATTCGAGCCTTATCATTGATGCTTCTGATTTCCTCTGGTAGACGATTGAAAAAAGTTCTTCCCTGATAAGTATAATGATGCTGTGCAAAAGACGTATTTAGTTTTGGGCATAGAAAAACATGTTTAAGTCGAGTTCTGTTTTCATTTAAAAATGGATATTTATCTTTTTCTTTTATTATTTGAGTTACTGAATTTTTAATGTATAAATCTTTAAATGTGGGTACTTGAAATTCTTCAAACAGGCGTTCTGTTGGGTAGTCTAAGGATTTTTTTAATATAATTTTAATAATTGTTCTTTGTACAATTTCTATTGGAAGAAGGTTACATTTATACGCGGATCCCCAACTAATAATAGCGTATTGTAGAGTGGATTGAACTAAGGCATAGTAGATTAAATATAGATTTTTTATCGACAAAAAATTTCTAATTCTTAAAAATATATATATTAATTTTCTGATTTTGTTTACTACTTGACATATTTGTTCCTTCCATTTCAGATTTTTATCGATAATTACGCCGAGATATTTAATTTTATTTGTTGTTTTTAATATTGTACAGTTTGATTTGCAATAATGTTGGTTGTGAATTTTAGTGTTATCGTGTATGACAATGTTAAAATTTTTGGGAGCGTCGTTTGGATGGATTGCAAATGGAATCACAAATGTCTTTTCACTATTTAGTGATAGTAAATTAGTGTCGAAAAAATTCTTAAGCGTATTGATGTCTTCTGTGGCCTGTAATTCTACATTTTCCCAAGTATTTTCACTAATTATTAAAACTGTATCGTCGGCGTATGATGTAATTTGACCATGTAGATGTTGAAAAAAAATATCGTTTACATATATGGTAAAAAGGATTGGTCCAAGCACTGTACCTTGGGGGATTCCAAAGCTTGAAATCTCTGGATCACTATTAATACGATTGATTTTTACCACTTGAGGGCGGTTTTTTAAGTAGTTGGTGATCCATTTAATCGCGTTGCCTTTTATGCCAATATCATTTAATTTTTTTAATAGTATCTCATGGGATATGCTATCGAAAGCCTTTCTGAGGTCAATAAATATGCCCGCACATTTTTTACCTTTATCTAATGATTCATAAATGTATGAAGTTACGTTAGCAATTGCATCTTGTGTGCTGAGTGATTTAATAAAACCAAACTGGTTTTTGTGTAGTATTTTATTACTATCTAGGAAATTTACCAATTGTTTTTTTACTATTTTTTCAAAGATCTTTCCTATGTTAGAAATTAGACAAATTGGGCGATAATTCGTTACTTGGTGTGGATCACCAGATTTGTAAATAGGTGAGATTATTGTGTTTTTGTAGTTCATTGGAAATATTCCTTTCGTTAAACTCAAGTTTATTAAATGAGTGATGGGTTTTATTAAGTAACATTTCATAGATTTTAACATGTGTGCCGTAATAGAATCAAAACCGGGAGACGAACCTCCTTTCATATTTTCTATTATTTTTAAGATTTCACATTCTGTTGTTATTTCAAATGTTGAAAGTATATTACGTTTCTGTAAATTTTTATTTTTATGTTTTTCCGGGTTAGAAGGTTTATGAATATTTTTCGCAAGATTTTTTCCAACATTTGCAAAGAAGGAATTGAATATGTTTGCACATTGTTTAGGCTGTAAATTGGCATCTATAATTTTTTTATCATGTTCGATGTACTTAATATTTTGTGTTTTTTTTGTATTGTCTATGGCCAAATTCACAGTTTTCCACATTTGTTTATGGTTATTTTCTGAAGATAATATTTTATTTTTAAAAAACTCTTCCTTACTTTTTTTAATATAAGATGTTAATTTATTTTTATATTTTTTATAAAAAATATATGCTTTTTCATCATGGGGATTTTTTAAAGTTGTTTTATAAAGTTTTTCTTTGTTTCTGATAGATATTATAAGTCCTTTGGTAATCCAAGGTTTTAAACATCTTAATTTTGATTTTATGTGTATTATTATTTCAGTTGTCGAATTTTTAATGTGTTGTGACAGGATTTTTTCAAAGTTAGTCGAACATATTTCAGTATCATCACTCTTTAAAACATTGTTCCAATCTTCCTTTTTAAGTTTTTCAGAGAGAATAGTCATGTCTATTGTTGATTTTTTGGGTATTAAATTATGTTTTTTATGTTTAATATTATTATTATACAGAAGTAAGCATGAATGATGATCAGTTATGTTAGTTTTCCAAACAATTGATTTTAGTTTGTGAAGATCTTTAATGTTTACGTTTGTCCAAATGTGATCTAAACAAGATGGAGTATGTTCTTTTATTTCTCTAGTATTTTTATTTATGCAAGATATGAAATTTTGTTCAGTCATACAATTGATGTATTCAGTTTTGTTATTATTTTCTATTTTTTCATTAATGTTCACATTAAAATCACCCACCACGAAGCAGAGTTTATTTTTTAATTTTAATAATATGTATTTGAGGTCATTAATAAACGTAATAATACTCGAGCCATGCGTTCTATAGATAGCTATTAAATGATATATTGATTTGCCGAGTTTGAAATGTACTTCGATGCAGTTTACCAAATGTATTGGGTGTTCTATAATGTTAATAATACTAAATTTATTATTTGCAAATATTATTATTCCCGAGTTTTTGTTGATATCTACTTTGGTAGAAATATAATTGTACTCAGGTAAGTGATAAGACGGTGACTCAGCGTTCGTAAATGTTTCGGTTAACACTATGAAGTCGGGCTTTTTAATTAAATTATTTATTTTTAGAATTAGTTCATCTAAATTTTTCTGAATGCTACGGATGTTTATGTGCATAATAATTATATCATTGATGTTTTTAGAAATAATTTTGTTACATGAATCAGTACAAATACATTCATATTCTTGAATTTTAATATTTAATTCTAATTCGCTATTTAAGAAATCATCCATTTAATTAATGCATTTTTGGTTGTATTTTGCAATATTATATATAAGTTTTTTTTAATCAATGTCATAGTTTATTCTTTCTTTGGCTAATTTAAGCATGTAAGAACGAAACTTACATGTTTCGCTGTTTGTTCGGTGGTCTATTTCATTCATTTTACTGTTGAAGGAGTTTATTTCTTTCTTCTTGTTAGCTGAGTGACAGTTAGCGCATTTGGGCGGCAGTTCCAGGGATTTACACTCGGAGATGGGATGATCTTCTGAACAGTGCTTGCATGTTGGTTTATTCATTTTATTGTAGCATTTTTGTGCTGTGTGTCCGAATCTTTGACAATGGAAACATTGGGTAAGAACGTTACAATCGGTTACATAGATTCTCATGAATCCTAGATGAATTTTTTTTCTATTTATAAGATGTAGTCTCAATTCTGGATTTGTTTGGAGAATTAAGTTTTTGCTGTTAGTTTTTTTGTTCGTAATGATGGCTTTAACTTGTAATATACAATATTATACATAATGCATAGACTTCTATATTTACTCTAATGTGCTTTTTTTACATTAACTCCACATAGGAGGCCCTGAGGAAAATAATTTCCCTCAGGGCCTATGTCATCTGAGATGCTGTGTGGAGGGTCTTGTTGAGGAGAGGAAGGAATGAACATTGGTTTTGAAGAGACCCATGTTGTAGGAAGGAGGAAACACAGAGGTCGGCAAATCGTTTCACAGCCGAGCTGTTGATTACAAGAACGAGTCCAAGAAGCGACCCGTTCTCATGTGACTAATGTCAACCGTGTACAAATGTTGGGCGCATATTTGGCGTGTTTCCCGACTATGCACCGGTGCCGAGGGGATCAATGACGCTAGTTCCTCAGAGCATCAACAATTATAGGCCCATAACAATACTTAACTCACTCTCGAAAGTAGTTGAAAAAATAATTAACAAACAACTGAAAACATTTTTGGAAAGCAAGCAGCTACTCTCCAAAAATCAATATGGTTTTCGGTCAAATAAGAGCACTGCCGATGCTATTATTGCTGTTACAGACTTTCTTATTTCAAATTTAGATAAGGGTAAAAAATGCATTTTTATCTTCCTAGATCGCTCAAAAGCTTTTGATACTATCTCCCTTGACATCCTTATTAATAAACTAAATACCATTGGTATAATAGGGAAAGATCTCGAATTTCTTCAAAGTTACTTAACTAATCGAACTCAAAGTGTCAAAATCGAAAACAAATTCAACCAACCCCTCCCTATAACCTATGGAGTTCCCCAAGGAAGCGTCTTAGGCCCTACTTTGTTTCTCATATACATAAACGATCTTTGTAACCTAATGATAGATGGAAAAATTGTAAGTTTTGCTGACGATAATGTGCTGCTCATTCAATCTGACACTTGGTTAGATGCATACAAAATGGCTTAGAAATCAATTAACTCTGTTAAAAAATGGCTAGATATTAATTCTCTTGCACTAAATACTACCAAAACAAAATACATTACTTCTAGTATAAATATCGTTGGCCAACCTAATCAAGATGTTGAAATAAAAGCACATGAATGTTCTTGCATTCACGAAACATTCTGTCAATGTCCTTGCCTAGATCGAACGGACCATATCAAATACCTTGGTCTAACATTTGATCAATATCTTAAGAGGAATACACATTGCTTACTTGTCACGAATAAACTAAGAAAACATATTTATTTCTTCAAAAACATTAGAAACATACTAGATTCCAAATCTACGAATACTGTTTATTACTCTCTTTGTCAATCAATCATTGAATATGGAATAATCGCATGGGGAGGTGCAACACTATCAGCTAGATTCATTATCGGAGGCACAAAAATTAATTACGAAAGTCATTCTTAAAGTTCCCATAATAACAAGTACTGTAGATATATTCAAAAAATTCCCTGTATTAGATATTCGACAAATTTACACAAAAACAATCTTAACTCATCTGTTTAAAAATAAAACACATACATTTTATGAAAATACCCAAAACATTGTGAACACACGGCACAAAACCAAAGAACTCATACAAACACCTAAAACAAACACAACATTTAGTCAAATAAATTTCAAATACATTGCGCCTAAAATATACAATAACCTACCTGACAAAACAAGACAATCGAATAATATTAACAAATACAAAATCCTGATCAAACAATGGATCATCGAAAAAGGTTGTGCAATAATTAGTCACCTCACGCAAATATAATCCTCTATCTCATTATTGTTACCACTAACAAACCTGAAAATTTTTGTCAAATATTTTTGCTGTATTGAAAAGTGAACTTTATTTAATATTTATAAAATATTTGTAAACTAGTCTGTCTCGACACAGGATTTCCTAGTGAGACAGGCAAGGCCAAAAAAATATATGTAAACCTTTTTATATAGATGCACATAATAAATAAATAAAATAAATAAATCTTCCATTGTAATACCGGTAACACAAGGACAGCATTCCCACTTGACGCCTGTACTCTAAAGATCCGTCTGTTAAGATGGGAGAAACTATCAAACAGACCGCCCGTTTCTGCACAGAGTCAAGGGTTTTTTAAGGTATTTTGGAGCTGAACTGAACGGTCCTTACACCGGTTTGGCAATCATTTCTGTATCTTCATTGAAAATCAGTCATAAATGGATTTACCATAACCTCTTCACGGATTTCATACCAACTTCATTCTTTAAAAAATCAACCGGTATTTTTTTTACTATAATTCATCTATTTTCAAATGTCTTTTGCACTAAAAAAAACACATAAAGTGTACTTTTATTTTGATTGACATCAACCGCGTAAGCAACCGGGTTAAATCCCAAGTTGATAAGATCGATATTTATTTCGTATATCAAGTTTTAATTTTATTTTTACATTAACTCCACACAGGAGGCCCTGAGGAAAATTATTTTCCTCAGAGCCTACGTCATCTGAGATGCTGTGTGGACGGTCTTTTTGAGGAGAGAAAGGAGTGAACATTGGCCTTGAAGAGACCCACGTTGTAAGAAGGAGGAAACACTTCAAATGCTGTAACGTCATCGATTTTCCAAAGAAATGCGTATATGTCCGCGGTTGTGGGCGTGATTGTCATCAATACGATAGAATGCATTGTCATTGACAATGAGTCTATCTGTCGAGTTTCACCTCAATCGGTTGTCGGCAAGTGGATTAATTTTCACTTCCAAGATTCCACTTCATTCATACATTCAATCAATCAAGAAAACAAAGCGAAAATAAAATTGATGCATTTAAAAAAAAATCAGAATATCTTGAAACAAACCTCATACTATCTGAAAATCAATACGGATTTAGAAAAAAATATAGGAACCTCCGATGCCATCACCTCTATTGTAAAAAGTATAAAAAACAGTCTCGACAACGGAAATAAGTGTGTCGGAATATTTTTAGATCTAAGTAAAGCCTTCGATACAATTGATCACACATATCTTCTAGAAAAACTTAAAAATATTGGAATCTCAGGACGTGAACTAAACCTCATTAAAAGCTACATGTCAGAAAGGTTACAGTTAGTCAGGATTCAAAATGAATCAAGTCAACCAATACAAATCCAATATGGAGTCCCGCAAGGCAGTGTCTTAGGCCCGATTTTATTCCTGATATATATAAATGATTTATGTGAATTAAACTATCACGGCTCAGTCATTAGTTTTGCAGATGACACAGTCCTTCTATTCCATGGAAAGTCATGGGAGACTGTATTTGAAAAAGCTGAAAAGGGGATGAATCGGGTAAAACAATGGCTTGATTCAAATTCACTAACACTAAATGATATAAAAACTAAATATATTAAATTCAAAATCCACAACAAACAGACGGATAACCTCAATACAAACCTAAACATAAAAATTCATAAAGACTGTATAAACGTGAACCGAGAAACTCCTTGCAACTGTCCAAAATTGAATGAAATACAAACAATAAAATACCTTGGAATAATAATTGATCAAAACTTAAATTGGAACTCCCAAGTGGAAAATGTGAGCAACAAATTAAAAAACTAACCTATTTTTTCAAAACAATAAGAAACATTTTAGATAAAGAACAGCTAATTAAAATCTATTATGCCTTAGCCCAATCTCAACTACAATATGGTCTTACCGGATGGGGAAGCTCATGCGATTCTACTATAAAACCAGTCCTCATAGCACAAAGGGCAATTCTGAAAATTATACTTAAGAGTACCCATCAGAACCCCTTCAGACTATGTTTTTAAAGCGCTGAATTTAATGTCACTGAAACAATTATATACAAAAGATATTCTAATGTACGCTTTCAAAAATCAGGATAACTTTACATAGACAAACTCGGGCCGATTCACAAGATCTACATTACAACATACATTCTACCAACCTACAACTAAAACGACTTTTGGACAAAGAAATATGGAATACTTCTCTGAAAAATTATTTAATTTACTCCCTGAATGCAATGAAAACCATTAAAAAAATAACCGCCTTCAAAAGAAGCACAAAAATATGGATTATGGACATGGGAAGGAAGAAAATAGATTCAATTTTGCAACCTAACAAAGAATAATGCTTGTTTTGTACTTTCTTTTAGATCTAACTTCATAATTTTCCTTGGTAATATTCTAACATAGGTATTTACTTATAATTCAAATAATAAAACTTGTACAATGTGTCCTTAGAACGGGGTACCCCAGTAAGGACACATTTTCTCTAAAAAACTGTAAAAAAAAAAAAAAATCTCTTCACTTATTTACTCGCTTCGTTGAAGTTTCAACAATCTTGTTTCACAATCGTTTTAGGCAGGTTTCGTTAAAAAACGAAAAAGTCCAATAAGGCGTTGACATAAAACACATATTTCATATTTCTTTCTTATTTCATAGTTCTGTTGTGTTATCAAACAGCCGATAGAACCCCAAAAATTCACCCAAAACATGAATAAATTAGCTTGAAAACATCAGCGGTGAAATTCTAACCGTGTTCCCGAATAAATCCCCGCAACCCGCTACCCATATTCGGTGGTGCCGTCGGAAAGGGGATTATAAAATTGAGAACCGAATGGCGGCATGTCAATTCTCGCTACAGGTTACTGCCATACATATTAATAAAGATGTTCGAATACTAGTCAATATTTAAGCCTCTTAAATTATACGCGTACACAAAGTGTACACAGACGATTAAGCCCACATTAGCATACGTATGAATATTAAGAAGCTCTCCCGTACAATATGGAGATGATTGTATTACAAGGGATGCGGCTCGGAGGCCAGGGATAATGTGTGGACAGTGGACACTCGTGTATTGTGTATAAACAATCACCTATTTGAGAATTCCAAACTATCTCCTGTGGTTCATTCGGTTGGAAACAGTTTCCTTACATCCATATATAATTACCCACGAATGTTAGTTTTCTTGTATTGTTCTAGTGAATGGAAGGCGCGTTGGATTCAGTGGGTCGTTTTAATAAATGAAGCGGTTAAAAATGATGTTTTTTTGTATAATTATTATTACTAAAACTGCTAATTTCAATTGGAGTGATTGTAACTCTGGTTCAATGAAGTCGGATATTGAATTTAAATGTCATAAAAAATTGATACATATTGTGTAAAAAATTCAGAAAAGCGATAAATAAAGCGAATATTTTTCTTCATTGTTCTGCAGCAATAGTGTTCTTGTTCTGATGAGTTCTTTATAATATTCATATTTTTGACATTGACAATTCGTGGTGGAATTCCATTATAATAATTTAAACTTTTTTTCCACTAAATTTGTGTATTTGTAATTAGTTCTTTATATAAACTTTCAGCTTCACAAATCCCACAATTGTAATATGCCGTGATTTTTCAGCAGTCTGCACTAGTTTAATATAAGCATTTGAGCAGTGTTATTCTGGTTGCGACTTGAACAGATAAATGCCGCGTCCGAGCCAATCACACTGACAGCAGACAGCGCCACATCCCATCGCCACCGCCGCGCGCCGCTACTGTCACCGTCATCGTCACCGTCACCGTCACTGTAACCGACACCGTCACCGTCACGTAGACATTGTGACCGCCACGTGGTCAAAAGGCAAATAAAGCCCACCACCATATCACCTACCACCGCACTACAGGAAGCAATCCGTGTCAAGCAAAAAGTATTGGCAAAATAAAATTTTGTGCAAATTGAAATTTTGTGCAAAGGGCGTTACAAAATCGTCCTCTAAAGGAGGCGACTAATTCACGTCAGCTTACAGCCCCTACGGCCTCTTTGTTGAACCCACTAAAAGTCCAGCGTGCAAGGAATTTAGTAAACGTGAAATATCCAAACTGACAGATATATTAACCACTCTCGTCCTTTTAGCAGATTCCTGGCGATTTAACGCTATACGACCGTGAGGCGTCAGATAGGAATTTCTAAGTGAAAAGCTGGAGCGCGTCAGAACCCGAGACTAAATGTTGCAAAAATAACGGAAAATACCGGGCCATTGTTCCACTATTCCGGGTCCTGCTCACAGAAACGAGATTAAAAACCCGTCCATCCCTGATTGAATGCGATGCGAGGGAGACTTTCAATATTGGAAATAGTTTAGTAACCCACTGAACTATTCAGGCAAATAAAATCAAAACCTCAAAATCTACCCAATTCTTTTTCATAAACTTCTCTCTAACATAAAACGCAAAATAATATAGATATATATATTACCTACATCCCGTGAATGGAGGACTACACATTTCCGTCCTGAAGCCTGACACACAAACACAAGCCTTGCATAAAATATTTGAGATTTCACCGTCGCCGTCGCCGTCGACAAAGACAAAGCATTATGATCTAATAACGATAGCGGACGGGAAATTTAAAGCCGAGGTATTTTTCGTTTGAGCGAAAACAACGGCGATCGTGGAAATTTTGTCGGGAAGGATTTCTTAAAATGAAATTTTTGCGCTCACAACGAAAAATTCAAATTCCTTCGGCGGCGCTTTCTTTGCAAGTCCCGACCTCAAGTGAACTAGGCTCCCGAGATAAAGGGAAAACGAGAGCAATTTGCCTTATTACTATCAGTTAGAGAGTTTTGAAGGGCATATTATTTAGTCCTATGAACCTTTCAGCAATGATACTAAATAACATAATATAACTACCCACTCTTAGTGTCCGTTTTCTCAAAGTTTCTCTAAATAGATTGTAAAAGGGACGCTATTTTGAGAAAATTGAGAAAATGAATTTGAGAAATAATTAATTAAATATTGGATTCAAATCTACGACAATGATACTAAATAACATAATATAACTACCCACTCTTAGTGTCCGTTTTCTCAAAGTTTCTCTAAATAGATTGTAAAAGGGACGCTATTTTGAGAAAATTGAGAAAATGAATTTGAGAAATAATTAATTAAATATTGGATTCAAATCTACGAATAGTAACGAAGAACTTAAGAAATATGAACACAAGTACTACAATTAGTGATGGCTGATGGGTGAATTCCCGTGAATTTATATTATGGAAATTTTCATCCACGTGGTGAAATCCCTAGACTAACTTATACTTTATTTAATTAGAGCATGCCGAGGATAGAAAGTTTTGATTATTGGAAAAAACCGAAGATAATACAAGCCGTCAAAATATTTAAATTTTCGACAGGTCTAAATGCGTGTGATTTCATACGGTAACGTCACGAGACAAAATGTCGGTGTGACGTCACGAGACAATATTTTACCCAAAAGATCACTTATTTATTATAACTTGGGGGAATTTATATTAGGTCAGGTAATGTTCCCGGGAGCACATGAGTAAAACTACACGCAAACAAAAATCAATCAATACACTACGTACAAATTAGCAAAGCTTCATTGGTAAATAATATATTAACACAACCATACCTACTTAGCAACAACATTATTTGCACGAGCTGCATACGGAAATGATATTTGCAGGTGAAAATAAGCGGAAATGTGGTCCATGACATTTGGGATAGGATTTACTTCAATCTTTGTCGAACTTTGCGGTGGCGTTCTTTATTTGATCCCGCATCATACATAACACCTCAAAACTCCTTTTTTGGTTTACAATCTGTGTCATCTTTGCCATTGTATTATATATTCATTTTAAGAAAGCTTATCGAAGGAAGTGGTGAATTGATTTAAAAAGATTATATTGGAGTCAAGAGTACAAATTTAACTTTTAAATAAAAATCTGGTGAAACTTGAGTGGAAAATTTTCTAAGGATTTATGATAATTTATGTTCAAAGGACGAAAGTCAGAGGATTGATTCTTTGAAGGCTTCTTCATAAGAGGCTCTAGGGCTAGGGCTAGGGTCTACGGTCAAAAAAGTACATTTGAATTACATCAAATGTAAATAAATTATCAGGTTCCCGTGCTTTTTCCTGTCAAAAGTTGGGATCAAGGGTACCATATCATTCGGCAGCTATTCCTGCGAATTATTCTCGATTTTTAGGCTTCCTGATTAACAATAATAATAATTTTACCTTATGTTGCCTATATACCTACATGATATTTGACATCAGATATGATTTGAGATTTTTGCAGTCAAGAGTATTTTCGTGATTTATTTTTGGGTCATTTTGCCGTATTGCGTTTTCACCTTCTTTATTCAAGGATTCGGACAATTTTATAGTGTCCATCATCAGGGTATATGTATATGTAGATTACGGTGAAGTGTCGGTATTTCAGTAAAATAATCAGCTAAATTAATGTATTTTGTTGTAGTACAACTAACACAAAGAAGTATTGAACTTAGTCCCGTCGTTTCTATTAATATTAATCAGGCGTGCTTTCTAATTATTGAGATCCCTTATGAAGTTATCAAATATAAAAAAAAATATTTTTTTAATGTTAAACAAGATTTTGGCATTTCAACAACTAATGTTCATTAGTTATTCAGTTCATTCATTTGAAGATGGAAAATTTCTGTGTTCTAGGAATTTTAGGAATATTTTTCGGATAATATTTGCGCTCGGAATAGTGCTTGCGACATTATGTTCTGTTTACATTAAATATGGACTCGTAACATTATTTTGTTGTTGAGTTTTCACATACTAACGAGCTAATTCTCTCACCTAACCGAAGAGAAGACTATTGATTCGGTAAAGTGAATGTTCATAAGGAAAAGCTATTACTGAATTCTAAATGAAACTTCAATCCATTGAACACTTGTTTTACCTGTCAGGATGATCGATCAACGACATCAACATGATGCTGCACCGCGCGTCTCCGACAGCCCCTGTCTACACCCTCCTCCCCCCCCCCACCGCCCACACTCCATCCGTCAGACTTGATGTATTGAACAGGGACGATTTGACACCCCGTCTGGCTTTTCAAGAGACAATATAGATTACGGTGGGTAGATATATTGAATAAAAAATATCGAAATATATTTTTTTCTTTCATTGCTTTTGATTAATTTGGTATAAAACTTGATTGCCTTTGCTACAGCTACCTTAAGGTCCTTGCGGTGATTTATCACAAAAAACGACGCTTTAGAAGTTATGTAATTATTAAAATTAATATAGTGCGTAATTTAGGATTTTAAAGAGCAATACGAAAGTAAGTTACTGGCAAAAAAACATTTTTAGAATTTGTGGTGCAAGGAAATCAATTCAATAATTTAGCAAATTTACTTAAAAATTCTTTAGTAACATTTCCTCATAAAGGATAGATAAGTAGACTCATTTGGGTGATATCCCGCGCTTAAAGCGCCCTTGAGGTGATTTTCTCACGAAAATGGCGCTATAAAAATCATCCAACAATTATTATTATTATCCCGAAAAGGATTTTTTCGCGCATGATCGCCAGGGAATAATAGTAGGAATAATAATAGGTTAAATAACTCTGGAAAACCAACTAACTAAAACTCACACTATTTCCTCGCAGGGATAGGCAGAGAGGAAGGACTGCCAAACACCTGAGTTTTGGCACACTCTCCCTGTCTCATTCACATTCAAACATAGTCTCATAATCTCATGACATGGCCCGATTCAAGTATCTGATTCACTTGATCTCTTCCCCCGATCTCTCCTTCTTCTTCTACCATTCTCTTTATATATTCTCCTTACACTAATTTCTTCGTTCATTCGCTCTACATGCCCCAACCTTCTAAGCGTGGTAACTTTTCGTAAGAAATAATCTATATTAGTAAACTAATAAAAATAACATTGTCATGGTCTTTTATATATGTCCTATACGTGCAAACTGCATTTAAATTTCTCTAATAAAAAATAATCAGTGTTAATCTCAAGCGACCTCCTAGTACGGTCCTGTATATTTTGTACATTTGAACGCAGCATCATGTTATTAAACTAGTTACATAGTTTTGTATTAGTGATCGTAGAACCGGTGGATGCAATATGTTAGCCATGAGATGTTGTAATAGTTTGTCTACTAGTACGGTCCTGTATATTTTCTACATTTTAACGCAGCATCATGTTATTATACTAGTTACATAGTTTTGTATTAGTGATCGTAGAATCGGTGGATGCAATATGTTAGCCATGAGATGTTGTAATAGTTTGTCTACTAGTACGGTCCTGTATATTTTCTACATTTTAACGCAGCATCATGTTATTATACTAGTTACATAGTTTTGTATTAGTGATCGTAGAACCGGTGGATGCAATATGTTAGCCATAAGATACTGAAACAAAGAATTGATAAGTACGCAGAAAACCTACTGGGAGAGTATCAGGCAGGCTTCCGCACCGGTAGATCCACAACAGACCAACTGTTCACCGTCAGGCAGATCTTGGCAAAGTGCTGGGAGTTTGATATAGACATACACCAACTATTCATAGATTTCAAGCAAGCATATGATAGCATAGATCGGGAGTGTCTATATGACATACTACTTCAATTCCAGATTTCACCTAAATTGGTTAGGCTCATCAAAGCCACAATGTCAGACTCAAGATGTCAGGTCAAAATAGATGGGGAATTGTCGGAAGAATTCACAGTATCGCAGGGACTAAAACAGGGGGACGGTCTGGCTCCCACTCCACTGGCACTGGCTCCAATATTTGTTTCAAGAGCAGTCAAGTTGTCGGATATGCGGATGACATTAACATTGTCGGAAGATCAATTTCAGCCATTAAGGAGGTCTTCGATCCTTTAGAAACAGCGGCACGGGAAGTAGGACTGCAGGTTAATGTCAACAAAACGAAAATGATGATACAGAGCAGGAACCCTTCACACAGAAGAAGAAGTAGTGCACAATTCAAAGACAACTACTCATACGAAGTGGTCGATTAATTCAGCTACAGGTTACTGGGCTCCAGTCTGACAGAGAACAATGAGGATCCAGCAGAAATCAGAAGGAGAATCACAGCAGCCAACAAAACATACTTCTCTTTTAGTAGTGTAGTGTCCACAGAAAAATCAAAATAACCATATATAAGACCATTGTTAGAACTGTATTGGCATATGGACGTGAGGCGCTGAAACTGGCGGTAAAGATGGCTGAAATGCTGGATACTTTTGAAAGAAAAGTGCTGAGAAGAATATGTGGACCCGTGAAAGAGGGTGAACAGTGGCGCATCCGGCACAATACAGAATTGTATGATATATATATTTCAGTTGCATTTCAGTGCTACAACAGTGCGGTCGTACAGTTTCGTATAGTGCACTGCCTCGCGTATCGAGTATTGTTCTACACTTCGTACCCAAAGTACCTCGCCCGGGCGGGCGGGTATTAGAAAGAAAATGGATGACATTCTCGAAGATATTAAGAGCGATATCGCAAAGATCACATCTGTTAAAGATTCAAGAATAAAACTGAGTTTGGAGAACAACTTAAAGAAACTAGAAGAACAAATTAAAATAGAACATCTTATCCTACAAAAAAAATTTATTAATCTACAAGAGCAAATTATAAAACAATGAACACTATAATGAGAAACTAGAGAGTTTCGTGACAAAAAATATAAAAACATATGCGCAAGCCACAACAACAATTAATAAAAACGAGATACCAACTCCACAAAAACACGCCATCATAATATCAACAACAAAAAACTTGAAGGCTGAAGAAATGAGAAAAAAAATCGAAAAAAACATTTATGTAACTAAAATGCAAGTCGGTGTAACAGAATTAAAAAAAATTGGTGAACAAAAACTCATAATCTCATGTGTAAAAAAAGAAGACGCACAAAAATTGGTCACAAAAATAAATGGAACATTCGGTGAAGACATTAACGCTGAAGAAACAAAAAAGAGAAAACCAATAATGATCTAAAAAGATTAGAGTCAAATTTAACAGAGGATGAAATTGTTTTAGGCATAACCCAGCAAAATGAGGGTTTACAAAATTACTGTAAAGATGATTTTAAACTCATAATAGAAATCAAACTCAAAAAATTCGATCAACAAAAGACGTCCCATCAAGACGTATCAAACTACTTAATACAAACGTCAGGAGCCATTAGAAAAATCCTTCTTAACTTTGGAAAAATAAATATAAAATACCAAAGAGTCCCGATTGACGACCTTAACCCTCTGACGCAGTGTTACCACTGCTTGAAATATGGACACACTGCCCTACGATGCCTGAACAGAACACAGCCACCTACCTGCCCCCATTGTGCACAAGACCATACCCTAGGAAAATGCACAGAGAGAAACAACAAACCAATCTGCTACAACTGTTCCAGCAACAATAAAAAATTCAAGGCGAACATCCTGGCCGACCACCGTGCTGATAGCATCAATTGCACATACAGGCATAAAATGCTTCAAATTGCCAAAGAGAGAATTGATTACGAATGAAATTGCACTACTCTTATTTGTGATAAAAAAAAAAAAACACAAAGGCTCTCAACAAGTCCGTCCTCCAGAAAATCTTATCCCTTCTTTGAAGTCAAATGTATTCACGGCAACTAATCCATTCATTATTATTATTTCTTCAATATGGATGATTTCGTGATCAATGCTATAGATAAAACCATATCAATAGACGAAAGAATATATACATCAGTGAACGAAACAAACAACATTTTACCGATGAATCCCGAAGTTAGCTTAATCATATTTCATATGAATGTAAGAAGCATCGAACGTCATTTAGACGAACTCCTGGTAACAATAAAATCACTTAACAGACTGGACTGTATAATATTAACAGAGACGCACTCATCGAGCGATATAAACTATAATATTCCGGGTTATACATACTATGCAACAAATACCCGAATTAACAAGAACAGCGGAATCGCAATATTTATTTCAAATAAATATGTTGTGACTTTTAACAGAGAAATCCACATCCACAAGTAAACGTCCTAAACATGGAAATCAGTTACCAAAAGTATACATTTAGCATATTCGCTATATATAGAACTCACGCCTCAATATTACCAATATATGTAGATGAACTAAAACGCATACTTCTTTCGAACAGAAATAAGAAAACCATTGTTGTCGGAGACGTTAACCTCAATATTGCAAATGATTATTCGTCTTATGATAAAGATAATTAACTTAATATGATGGCAGAATTAAATTATATATCGTGTATTAATTCATTTACAAGAATTATTCCAGGTCAACGACCTTCGTGCATAGATCATGTTTTCACAAATATTCAAGACATAAAAAACATAGTATCTGCAGTTATACAAACGACAATCACAGATCATTTCGGGTGCATTTTTACGTACAATTACGAAAATAAATATTCACCTTTACCAACACAAACTCCGGAGAATGAAAACTTCCGACGCAAAACGCTCAACATAAATGCCCTAGTACATAATCTAGATAAAGAGAAATGGCACGATATTTTTAATTGTAATGATACGAATGAATGCTTCGAACTATTTGAAAAAAAATTATCAATGCACGTAAAGTACTGCACATTCTATTGATTCCAGAAAACAATCATCAAAATTCAAACCAGTTAAACCATGGATAACTTTTGGATTAATTGTATCAATCAGACACAAAGAAGCAATATATAAACAATTAATCCGACAACCTACAAACGAAACCTTAAAAAAATACCTAAAAGCATACAAAAACAAACTTAGATAAGTTTTAAGATTTTCACGGCCAAAAGCATTTTCGTTATTCGTTTTTGGGGTGTTATGCCGTGTTGCGCTACCTCCTTCTTTAGCCAACGTTTCGGACATCGTTGCAGTGTCCATCATCAGGGCAGATCCGGTAGATGTGTCTACCGGATCACATCTACCGGATCTGCCCTGATGATGGACACTGCAACGATGTCCGAAACGTTGGCTAAAGAAGGAGGTAGCGCAACACGGCATAACACCCCAAAAACAAATAACGAAAAAACAAACTTACGTATTTAATAAAAAACACAAAAGAAAACTATTTTCGGCGAAAACTAGAAGCAACGGAGAACGATGCAAAAAAAGTCTGGCATGTTATAAATGAAATCATGGATAAGAAAAAACATAAAAAAATGAAATACACAGTATTACACATAACAATATCAAAATAAATCCATCTTGAAAACTATCAAAAAACATATTTCAAAACCATTAACACATTTAATCAACATTAATCTTCAAAGCGGAATATTTCCAACGATATATAAACAAACCATCATCACTCCAATCCATAAATCTGGCAATCCAGAAGAAGTGAATAATTATCGTCCAATATCGCTGATTTCAAACATTGCCAAAATCTTTGAAAAAATCATCAAAAAAAGATTGACTGCATTTATTAACAAAAATAACATAATTCACGACAACCAATATGGATTTATGAAAAATAGAAGTACTCAAGATGCGATTGCCAAATTATCGAACATTATTCAGAACACACTAGACAAATCTTTGAAATGCCTCGGAATCTTCATAGCCATAAGATGTTGTAATAGTTTGTCTACTTTGTACTCGGACTTAGTACTAAGATAGAGCATTACAGATATACGAGTATTTCACAACTTTGTACAGCGCCTTTGAGGTGATATTTTACAAGTCATTTTTTAAATTTAATTTTTTTTTTAAATTTTTTTAAATACTTTTATTATTATGACATTCGCAAATTTATAATTCGGCCCTGACGTGTAGGTTTACCGGTGATGTTTCACAAGACAATGTTCATAAGTAAAGGTACTTACAGAACATATTCGATGTATTTTTTTCATCAATATCAATAATACATTACCTATCTGGAAGGAAATATGTATGTACAAAGAGGAAGCTCTACTGTGAAAATTGACACAACATTATATAATTTTTTTTTTTTTTTAGGTTCTCCATAAAACAGTTATACACCAAATTATTACGGAGAAGATTACAAAATTTAAGAGAAAAAAAAAGTCCAAGGGGGCAGTTTCACTATGTTGAGACGTATGTCAAAATATAGTTACTGAACTCTCTATAGGTAACATTGAAGATGTCAATGCTCAATGCAGAATCGTTAAGCAGTTGAATTGCTCTGTGTAATGGGGCATTCTGAAAGGAAGAAGTTCTGAAATGTAATATTGACACTTGGGCACGGCTTGTGGAAGCTATATAGTGTGGGTAATTTGTGTCAATTTCACAGGGTTGCCAAAATCGATTAAAATTAATTTTCATCTTGAAATTACATATAGACAAAATATATTTATTAAAAAAATTCGTTCACGGGAATTAACAAAACAAAAATGATTTAAAATGTAACATTTATTTTCTTCATCATGATTTATTTTTGGGGTATTGTGCAGTGTTGCGTTACCTTTTTATAGCCAACGTTTCGGACAGCATTACCGTGACCATCATCAAGCATTACACAACGGCCTGTGATGTTGCTGTCCGAAATATTGTCTAAAGAAAGATCAAAATGCCTCAAAAATAAATCACGTAAGTAGGTACATTTGGCCGTGAAAATCTCAAATCACATTACTTATTTTCTTATTATTTATTTATTTAAAATATTTTATTATTACACGCTGAAATTTTTTTTATTATTTTGAGCTAGAATTCTCTCACCGAACAAAAGAGCTATGCCTATTAGCTATGTATTATTATTTTTCCTTTTAAACATTGTGTAACACGTAAAAAAAGTACTTAATTATTTTAAAGTAGTTTTATTTTTATCGTATAGAATTTTACAGGGATGACAGTTGACACCTTACAAATTGAGATTTTCAGGGTTTACACTACACAAATAGCGCATTTTTTCCAGCGATAACGGCTGTAGAGAATGCGTCCCAAAATACTGTAGAAAGTAGGTGATTTATTTTCCAGGAGAGAGAATGTTATGATAAATAGGTGTTTGCGTTCGGTAGGTTCAGGTTACACGAGATGAAGTATGGGAATAATAATATACGAGTGCTGAATGTTTTGGTTTCTGCTCGCCAGTAGCCACTTCAAAAATAAATCGGGAAAACAAAGAAAATAAGAAGAACAATATTGACGAGTATAAATAATATCACCGTTTACAAGAGAATAAAAGGACAATATTGAAGAGTATAATTAAAACCATTGTTTACAAGAGAATAAAAGGACAACATTGAAGAGTATAATTAAAACCATTGTTTACAAGAGAATAAAAGGACAATATTGAAGAGTATAATTAAAACCATTGTTTACAAGAGAATAAAAGGACAATATCAAGGAGTAAAATAATTTAAATCATTGTTCACAAAAGAAAAAGAAAAAAAAATTAAGGAGTATAAATAAATTTACTGTGTACAGGAGAATAAAAGGACAATATTGTATAATTAAAATCACTAGACATTTTTGTTTTGAACAGTTTTAATTTTCAATGTACATTTGTTACTTTAATTTTAAATTTTTTTGCGACCGGTTTTGACACATCCGTGTCATTCATGAGCAAACTTGAATGACACGAATGTGTCGAAACCAGTCGCAAATTAAAAAAAAATTAAAGTAACAAATGTACATTGAAAATTAAAACTCTTCAAAACAAAAATGTCTAGAAATTATTACATAGTTAATGCCCAAGAAATACAAAAAAACACCGTTTACGAGAGAATAAAAGGACAATACTGAAGAGTATAATTAAAACCATTGTTTACAAGATAATAAAAGGGCAAATTTGAGGAGTATAATTAAAATCACTGTTTACAAGAGAACAAAAGGACACTTGAGGAGCATAATTAAAATCACTGTTTACAAGAGAATAAAAGGACACTTGAGGAGCATAATTAAAATCACTGTTTACAAAAGAATAAAAGGACACTTGAGGAGCATAATTAAAATCACTGTTTACAAGAGAATAAAAGGGCAAATTTGAGGAGTATAATTAAAATCAGTGTTTACAAGAGAATAAAAGGACACTTGAGGAGCATAATTAAAATCACTGTTTACAAGAGAATAAAAGGGCAATTTGAGGAGTATAATTAAACTCACTGTTTACAAGAGAATAAAAGGACACTTGAGGAGCATAATTAAAATCACTGTTTACAAGAGAATAAAAGGGCAAATTTGAGGAGTATAATTAAAATCACTGTTTACAAGAGAATAAAAGGACACTTGAGGAGCATAATTAAAATCACTGTTTACAAGAGAATAAAGGGGCAAATTTGAGGAGTATAATTAAAATCACTGTTTACAAGAGAATAAAAGGACACTTAAGGAGCATAATTAAAATCACTGTTTACAAGAGAATAAAAGGACACTTGAGGAGCATAATTAAAATTACGGTTAACAAGATAATAAGAAGAACAATATTGTGGCCTATAAAAAGACCAGTGTTATAAGTTTTTCTTGACCTAATTCACCCTGAATGAAAACGGAGCCGTATAAAAACATTTAATTACCCCTTTCCTTCGGCTTAGCGCTATAATGACGTCAATGATATACAAACCGATTATTCCCCGAAGGTCTCTTCGCCGATCCGGAGATTTATATTTTTGCGTTGGAATTTTTTAAAGGGCGAATTCCAAAGACGTTATATAAATAGACTCGCCATAGTCTCACATGTTCTTAAAATAATGTGCCAAGTAAGCAACACTCTTTGTTTTCAGTATTTTCTTAATTCAAAAGTTATTCATATATTAAAAAGTTATGCTACATTCACACTGAAGCCAAACTTCCAACGCATGAACTACCCTTCTACGCAATTGTCCGAATGTTTGAAGTTGACCTCCGTGAGACCGTACCATAAGACAATTAAGAGCGTTTAACCAGCCAGCGGACGAAAATCCACATTTCGTCGAAAGTTGTTCTTCCAATCGTGCAGGACGGTTACAATGAGAAAGATTAATTATTCTCCGTACCAGCTTTTTTAAATTATAACTCAATATCGAATTTATTTCAATCCAAATTAGCTTTAATTTATACCTTCATCCAAAAATGCTGAAAGGCGTGATGATAAAACTATTAAAATAGTGTACTTTTTGTAGTTATTTTTTCATTATAAGTATTTATCATTTTTCAATAATGTCTAAATTTAATAAGAATGTTAAAAAAATCTGACATATATTAGTTTGTAAGTGCGCAAATAAATACACAAATGGACCAATTTTCGTCAAGAAACACATGTTCGTACATATTTTTTAATGATTTTATTGAAACTAAAATTAAAATTCTAATACATAACTTTGCTAGATAATGTATTGATTTATTTTACTGCATGATTACATTATTTGAAATTGGTGTGGTATAATACAAAAACTTTTTTGAAAATTTAACAAATCTGCCAACGACCTATGGAATAACTTTATTATACTAAATATTAAAAAAAAAATCTAAAAATTTATTACATACGAATGCTAGATAAAAGAACAATCTTTCGAAATCCATTTATAATTTTTTGTGGAAAAGAGTCAATACGTCTAAAAACTTTTTTGAAAATGACGTATTTCAGGCTTTCTCTGGTAATGCCCCTTTAAAGAATGTGTGTTTTTTCTCAAATGACGTACAAAATTGTCGGACGGGGAACATGAAAATTAATTGTATTGCTTATAATAATCGATAATAATAAGTAATTTGTGTGTACATATAAATTAAATGTTATTTCTTCACTTTTACTAATGTTTGCCGTGTAATGGAAACATTTTCTCATCATACAGGAGAGCATTTTGGCGCTTTTTAAATGCAATTTTCCTACTGGTAAGACATGACCTTACTTGACGAGTGACAGTTTAGTACTAAAGTACTAGAAATCGAGAACAGTACAATTGTCTTGCGTTTGGCTTCCCACTTTGAGATTTCTACCCCGCGTCTAAAGTATGTAATGTCTTTGGAGAATTCACGAGAACTGTTTAGAAATGAGGAGCTATCAAGTGATTATTAGATTGTTAATTATTAGGTGCTAATCTAAACATTACCAGCGAAAACAAAGTATCACCAAACACCAGTAATTTTTTTTGATATTTTGATATAATAATTTGCTGTGTGGAGGGTCTTTTCAAGGAGAGGAAGTAGAGGAAAAAGGTATGAGGGGTGAATAAGAATCTAATAACCCACCCCTCCCGCCGGGGTGCAAGACGATGGGTCGAGAGAGACCAGCTGGAGAGGTCAAAGGGCCTCCGTAAACCGCCCCTCCTGATCCGGCGCGCCACGAAATTGGTGGGCAGGCGCATCCGCCGCCAAGACATGAACAAGCCTCAGCCGATGAACTGGTGCAACTGGAACAACCCGAGCACCACTGCCGAGTCACCAAGCGTAGTTTACCACTTGGAGTAACCTAGAGGTGTTGGTTATCCAATAAATGGTTCCCGCGGCGGCGGTACTCATACCCGATAATACATAATACAATAATACATACTATGCTTCTCTTTTAAGCAATGATGTATAGAGAATAGGATTATATGTATTTGAATCATAGTTACGCAATAATTTGCACTACACATAATTGTACCTGCATATCACAAGTAACACGGCAGCCTGGGATTGCACAATCTTCCCATACCAGTCCAGCTGGATTAAAAACTAAAATAAATATAACTTTAACCTTCAACCCCAAACCAAAGGTACCGTTCTTTAAACCCAATGTATTGTTTCCTTCTGATATTAATATTACCGCATTCATTTCTGTTTTCACCGCAATAATACATTTAAGTACTTCCTAAAGTAGAACGCATTCAAATTCAAATTTGAAAAAGAAAACCTTACAAAAAGTACCTCCACCTTTGCCGTTAATATAATAGATTTCAAAACATACTCGTGAATAGAAATCTATTGTGCTCCCGTGAAAATAATAATATGATGTTTGTAGGCGATTAACAATTCACTCACAACGCGCGGAGTCGTGCAGTGACATTTTTAGTAGATCCAGGGAAAGCAAAAGGATGAATTTTAGTATATACATGATATATAATCCGATATTTAGTACATAAAAGATAAATAATGATAAAAATCCTTCATTACAAGCAACATTTTCCGATTACTGCGGTGGTAGGAGATTTTAAAATATTGTCAGGTTTCGTAACCCGGGAATATTCGTCTTTCTTAATTAAAAAAAAAAAAACAATTTAAAAATTACTTTGGCAGCTATCTGGTGACAGATTTCTACGAATACGAATACGACTACGAATACCAAATCTTAGACTTATTGCAATAAATTTAAAAATAATAAAAGGTACTGGTACTGAGACGAGCCCCTGTAGCCGCATGGAGGCTGTAATGTGCCTTATCTGGTTGTGAATGTCTTTTCTCGCGCGACTGAAAGCATCCCGGTTGGAAGTTCGGATGGAGGATTGTTCCGCTTTGGAGGCGTGTTCCAGGCACATTTATTCCTGTCCCGGCGCTAACAATATGTAAATATGTAACATGTAGCGGGAATGTCACAGATGAGTGACACGCCGTCGCTGTGAAGGGAATAAAAAAATATTAAATCTTCCCGGCAAAAAGCAAATCCAGATTCTTACCTGTTCCCGCTTCGGAAAGACAAAGTGAAACTATGTACTTTGTACGGCCCATAGTTGAAACTATGCCAAACAGTAAGTTATGCGGTGTAACCAATTCGTTTCCCACCCCCTCCTTATTCTGAACCAAACCGTTTAGTTAGCTTAAACATTTATTTTAAGAACCGGTAAAAATAGATATCGGATTGGGTCATATACTATAATAAGATTTATCTACACATTGGTGGTCCAATAATTTTATTGTTTAAGTTGAACAAAATTCGTATCTGCACATATTTTATGTGATGACAGTGTAGAATCGTGGAAGAGTTTTCTTGGGAGAAAATATTGAAAAATTCACATCAAAAAGATTATTTCTTGGTAAAGTCGCCCTTGGCGTAAATAAAGCGGAAAGTATGCTTCCACCATATTTTCCGAATCGAGAAATTGTCTGTCCCTGTCTTTGGTATCGTAGCATCGTTGATTTGGTTTTATAAAAGAAGCGCATTAATTCATCACGGGGACTAGGGATGTGCCTTTTTAATTTTATTTTTTTTAATTATATATTTAATACAAGAAAAGAAATTTTTAATACAAGTTTCATGAAGTCACACAAAGCTGTCACATAACGACTTGTCTGAGGTACCACCAAATATTAAGTTTAAAAAAAAAAAATTTAATACATTTAGAACATAACTAACTAACTAGATTTTATAAAAATCTTAAAAGATCATAAATATTCTAAAATAACACTAGATGTGAACACACTTATTTTCTATTTATTAAGTCTTTATCAAAAAGAACTTGTACCAATTAGCTCTAGATACAATCACTTTTATATTGTTAAATATTTAACATTAAATTCCTCAATCTATACTCAAAATACTTCTCTTGTTAAACAACACAAAAAAAAATTTCTTACTGGTTGAAACCTACAAAAGATTTTAATTATTGTATTGGTTTCATAAATGAAGTTATTCTATTTCGCTCTTTTTTCATGTTTACCGGACAGATAATAAAAATATGTGTTAAATTCTTTATTTATGTATGGGATTTAACCAACCTAACAAAAATATTAAATTTTATTGTGTTATCTAAAAATAAAATATTTGTAATATTATGTAAGGTTAAAAGCATGGAAAACCATTTTGTATCATTATATTATACTAAGGGCTTTTACTTTAAGAAAAAGAATTGTGGTATCTTTGATAAAAATAAATGCTTTATCATATTTTATATTAATCATTGCTGTATTACGCTAAGTATAAACACGGATATCAGAAAAAATATGTATGTAATTATATCAACTATTAAATTGAAGCTTACACTTAATTATGATATAGAGTTATTTCTTATAGAAATATTTCAATATATAAAATCAACCAAACTTCGTATCACAATCTTATTGTGTTGCATCAAATTTAAATATGAATTAAATGGCTCAGAATAATTTCTCGTATATAGATAATGATAACGAAATAGAATGTAGTACAGTAAATAATTTAGAAGATTGGATAAAAAAAAAAGGCGTCTGACAATCTTGTTTGTATTCAATTAAATATAAGATCTATACAAAAGTATTGGAATATATTGCATATATATTTACTTAATTGTTTGAAGCATATTGACATTATAATGCTATGTGAAACATCTATTCAAACTGAAAGTATGTGTTTGTACAATATTCCCGGATATAATGCATATAACTACTGCAGGACTGATAAGTCAGGAGGAGGGATTATATTATACATAAGAAATAAATTTGAATTTAGACCAACATCGTTCCAATCACTACATTTTGAAAATATAACGGGAAAGCTCATACTCCAGGACAAAACTAAAGTTAATATAGTAGCTATCTATAGACCTCCTAATTTGAGTAAATCTTCTTTTTTAACGGAATTATCATCGTATCTTGATACAATTAATAGTAAGGAAAATATGATCTTACTTGGAGACATAAATTTAAATTTGCTTAATGACCAAGATTATATCATAACTTCATATGAAAACTTACTTACTAATCATTATTTAACTAAATGCATTAATGTAGTAACCAGAGAAGCTGTATTAAATGGACAAATTAGTCGCACGTGTATTGACCATATTTAGAGGCAAAAAATAACAGCTTGCGTCTGTGAAAATAATATTGCCGATCATTATATCACTGCTATTAATATAAAATCTCATAAATGTCAGGTAGACTTTTCAAATAAGTATATTCAAATCATCTCACAAAAGGTTATTGATCGGTATATCAAAGATTATAACTGGAGTAAACTTATAGAGGAGAGGGATTGTATTTCATTATATGAAAAAATAAAATCTTTATTTAACAATTTTTACAAGAGTAGTTCTAAAACAGTGCAAAAACCGAATACACGACCTTATGCAATAAATGAATGGGTAAGCAGTGAATTATTATGTCATATAAATAAAAGGGATAAACTTTATAAAAAATGGAAAAGTACACCAACAAACAAAACATATGAAACAGAATATAAAAAAACACGAAACCTTGTCAATAAACTCATAAATAAAGATAAAACGAACTACTATAATAATAAATTTAAAAACTGTTTTAATGATACAAAAAAAACCTGGGACGAGATAAATAATATTTTAGGACGTAAACCCAAAAACGATTGTGATCAAACTATAACACGATATATGTTAAAAGATAGAACTGAGGATTCTGTGTCAAATGATTTTGTGAATTACTTCTCGGATAGCATCAGCAACATGTTACATAAATGCAATCACAAAGCTACTAATATAGTACTGGAAGAACTACCTCACAGTTTATATATACCAAGAGCTACTATAAACGATATTGAAAACATTGTTAAAAAAATGAAAAACTCTAAAAGCACAGGTATTGACAATATAAGAATGTTTGATTTAAAAAGAAATATAAAAACTCTTGGGCCAATAATTACTCATTTAATAAATATGATAATAAATCAATCAAAAATTCCACAAGAATTTTAATGTAGCATTACTAGACCAATATTTAAAGGTGGAAAACACATTGAACTGGGAAATTATAGGCCTATTAGTATTCTACCAGCATTAGAAAAAATCTTGAAAAATTTTTATCAAATAAATTAAATAATTATATTGAAAAATTCTCTATCATTGATCCAAGTCAATATGGTTTCCAAAGAAAAAAAAATACTGCAAGATTTTTCCAATTACGTAAATAACCAATTAAATAATAAATTACATGTTATTGTTTTATTTATTGATAACTCTAAAGCTTTTGACACAATTAACTCAAAAAAACTGCTTAAAACTCTAGAAAAAATTGGAATAAGAGGAAATATGTTAAATTTATTTTAAGATTATCTTAGAGATAGAAAAATATGTATCAAAATAAATAATACTTTTAGTAAAACAAAAATGTATCTGCAGGAGTTCCACAAGGTTCCATATTAGGACCTACACTATATATAATTTATGTAACCATAATGAAAAAACTTTTCTCTTTTGTGAAACATTTTGTATTCGCAGATGATACGGCATTGGTCATATCACATAAAGATCTAAAAATTGCAATTGAACTCATGCAAATTGACTTTAATCAACTCTGTAAATGGTCACATGATGCAGGACTATTAATAAATGCTAAAAAAAAACAAAGTAATGCATATAAGATCACATAATGCCAAATTTCAATTCAATCCTAATATTATATCTCATAATTTTATTTATTAAAAGAAAATAACTTAGTTTACATCACTTTATTTTTATACTTTATAATATCAACATGTTTCGTGAACCATGTTCACTTCTTCAGGAATAAAAGTATACTAAAGTTAAAAAAATAATTATAGATTACATATGGAGAGAAGAAATTGAAGGAGGGGGAAGGTTGACAATGGTGGGAATTTCGAAGAATTGGGGATTACCAAGCTATTATTAGAAGTAAAAGGCCGGTTAAGTGGGAAGATATTTAAAACAGGGTTAACAAAAATTTTTTGCTTATTAATTATGTCAGCTTTGGAATTTACATTTTTTCTTATTTCTAAAATTTCTAAATTATTGATTTGCGATGTTTTATATCCTGTATGTAATATTTGAAGACCTGAATTTATGTCAAAGCTATGATCATATTTTAATAAATGGTCTGCGAACTCAGAATCGCTATTGCCATTTAGTGCTCTGAGGTGCTCTTTAACCCTAATCTCAAAGTTTCTATAAGTCCTACCTATATAAAACGAACTACAATCATTACAATTGAGTTTGTAAACCCCTGATTTTTTTGTTTTAATTTCCTTATCTTTATTGTTTTCCTTATCGTGATAGATGAAATACTAAATAAAAAAATTAAACAGAATTTTTTCAAATTATATATTTACCCTATTTCTAAAGATAACAATAAACATTGGCGTAGAATTTTATTTGTCGACAACGATACGTCAAAAATTATTAGTAAAAATATTCCCGGTACTATTCAACCAGCGTTTTACACAAATAACAAACTGAAGAAATATATACTCAACAATAAAGATAAGGAAATTAAAACAAAAAAATCAGTGGTTTACAAACTCAATTGTAATGATTGTAGTTCGTTTTATATAGGTAGGACTTATAGAAACTTTGAGATTAGGGTTAAAGAGCACCTCAGAGCACTAAATGGCAATAGCGATTCTGAGTTCGCAGACCATTTATTAAAATATGATCATAGCTTTGACATAAATTCAGGTCTTCAAATATTACATACAGGATATAAAACATCGCAAATCAATAATTTAGAAATTTTAGAAATAAGAAAAAATGTAAATTCCAAAGCTGACATAATTAATAAGCAAAAAATTTTTGTTAACCCTGTTTTAAATATCTTCCCACTTAACCGGCCTTTTACTTCTAATAATAGCTTGGTAATCCCCAATTCTTCGAAATTCCCACCATTGTCAACCCTTCCCCCTCCTTCAATTTCTTCTCTCCATATGTAATCTATAATTATTTTTTTAACTTTAGTATACTTTTATTCCTGAGAAAGTGAACATGGTTCACGAAACATGTTGATATTATAAAGTATAAAAATAAAGTGATGTAAACTAAGTTATTTTCTTTTAATAAATAAATAATGACATCACAAAGTAACAACCTTTTAGAAGAAGTTTTCTTCGAAAAATTCATAATTTTAATTGCATTCATAAAAATATTCCAACTAATTGTAAATGTGAAAGCTTAGAATTAGTTTCGGAATAGGTGTATCTTGGTGTTACTGTAGATTGTTTTTTTAAATGGGACAAACATATAAAAAAAACCTGTAAAAGACTCAGATCGATTGCTGGCAAAATGTACACATTCAATTTTTTCCTATCAATTGAAACACTTAAAATAATTTATATGTCACTAGCAGAATCTATTATAAGATATGGATTAACAATATGGGGAAATACTTCTATAACCAATCTGAAACAAGTGCAAGTTGAACAAAACGCAATTGTAAAATTATTGGTCGTCCCTAATATTTTCAAACAGAGACAAAATAAACCGTTGCTGTTTCAGAGTGCCAAAATTTTACCTGTTAAGGCAATACTTTGGCACAAAATTATAATTCAACATATATTTACCCCGCAGCATAAAGAGAAATTAGAACATAAATACAGCACTAGATTCACGCGTAACGACGGGTTAATAGTTCCGAAATTTAATAATAAGTACGGACAGAGAACGTTTGAATATATCATACCGAAGATATTTAATTTATTACCTGACACTATAAAGCAATGTAATTCTATGAATAAGGTTAAATATATGATGAAAAATTGGCTATCGGAAAAAAAAGATTTATATTGATTTTGATATGTATGAAAAAATGTTGTATCTGTAGATATATGATGTAAATTTTAAATTTTAAAAATGTATAAATATGTAACTAAAATATAAGCACCTGTTGACAAGCCGATTCAATTGGCTTAGCAGGACTTGTTTGTTGATTATATTATGTATTATCTATTATTTCAATAAAAAAAAAAATAAAAAAACTAACTAACCATCACGCCGTTTGCCGCAGGGGTAGGCAGAGAGGACGGACCGCCAAACATCCCGGTCTTGGCACACATTCCTTGCCTCGTTTACATTCATACAACGTCTCATACATTCTCTTCTATTATTCTGACTCCTGACATGACCCGACTCAAGTATCTGATTCACTTGGTCGTGCCATGTCTTTCTTGGGCGTCCTCGACTTCTTCTACCATTCACATTTACGTCATATACTCTCCTTACACTCATTTCCTCGTTCATTCGCTCTACATGCCCAAACCATCGGAGCGTTCCTTTCTTGATCTTACTTATTATGCTTACATCAGCCTTGCATTCTTTGCGGATTTCCACATTTTTCACACGATCATACATGGTTTTACCACACATACGCCTCAGGGATCTCATTTCTACAGCGTTCAGTCTACTTTCATCCTTCCTCTGCCAGTTCCATGCCTCACTGCCATACATCAGGGTAGGTACCAGTACTCCATTATGAACGGCTAGTTTCGCGTCTTTGGACAGTTTTTTGTTGGTGCCAACGGCGTTCAGTCCTCCATTAATAGAGTTACCTGCATTCACTCGTCTTTCAATATCTCTATCAGCCTTCCCATTTATAACATAATATTATATATAAAATAGTACATCTCAATATATTATTTTATTTATTATAACAACAGAAATGTCTAATTATGATTACATTTAAAACTTTGGAATAGGTAGTTTTTTTTTCTTAAATAAAATACGATAAGGTACCCATACTGGGCGACCCGTTCAGGGGGGGGGGGGGTCTTCAAAATACCACGCAGTATGGGTACGTTCCCTAAGTTGCAATGTGATTTATATTTTCACAAAAACGTAAATCATCCTATTTCATAAGACAAGCATGATGCCCAAATATTAACATTAATTTAGTAGTCGAGAGGGGAAGATGATGGGGAAGAGGAAGTACCTGGCTATTCAGATCTGGTCACCAAACACAGCTAAAGCCGTTTTAAGCAACGTTTCAGTTCTGAATGATGGTCTTACACCAGCGCGATACTGAGAGTATCTTCCGCTCTGGAACGTGCCGCAAATATATTCTATATTTTCTGTTTTTGGGGTGTTATGCCGTGTTGCGCTACCTCCTTCTTTAGCCAACGTTTAGGACAGCGTTAAAGTGTCCATCATGACCATCATTAGGGCAAATCCGGCAGATCTATCCAGACACATCTACCGGATGATACTGCAACGCTGTCCGAAACTTTGGCTAAACACGGCATAACACCCCAAAAACAAATAACGAAAATACTTTTGGCCGTGAAAATCTTAAAACCTATATTGTATATTATTTTAAATGAAGCAATTGTGAAACAACGCAAATTAAATCAAATAAGATTTATATGCGCAATCCAGTAGTTGACGTACAGGTCAAAATGACTGATTATGGCAATTAATCCCCTCTCCCTAGGTCAGATAAACCTGCAGCGTTCCCGGGCCGCCACACTGGACATCATGCGGGTCATGTCTGACCTCCACATCAACATTATGCTTATCCAGGAGCAGTACACCAGGTCAGGAAAGACACCAGTAAGTCATCCGGGTGTGGTGCTCGAGGTTGGCAACTCACCACAGGCGGGTGTCCTGGCCAACACCTCGTTGATCAGCCCCCTCCTGCTGGTGGGCCTGTCAGACGAGTACCAAACCTGTGCATCCCTTAGATTTGGCGAAACTGAGATCGTACTGATCTCGGTCTACTTTAAGTATGGGAACCCGGTTGGACCGCATATCTTGAGCTTGACACGCGCTCTGAACGTGCTTAAAGGTCGTAACGTAGTTATCGGAGGAGACTTTAACGATCGCTCACCTTTATGGTTCGATTACGATGCTAGACATAGGACGGAACGATCAGACGCCGTCGAGGACCCGATTGCGGCGCAAGGTCTGGTTGTACTAAATGAGCCTCACTCATTAAGCACATTCTCGAATACCAATGGTGAGAGCAACATAGATCTATTTCTCTGCTCTGGATCAGTTGCAGCCAAGATAATGCAATGGAAGGTACACGAATGCGCTATAGCCTCCGACCATAGGCTCATTACCTTCAAAGTGGGTGTCAATAAGACCGGAGCCCCAAGATCCTCCTGGAGCTTCAAAACCACAGAGGCGAGCTGGGATAATTTTGGGGAAGCCCTACGCGATACTTTAAGGGGATTCCATGACGTAGCGGCAAACGATCCGGATAATGGTGGATCCGGATAATCCGGACTGGTCGGTGGTTGAGTGGGCATAGCGCTTGGATCCCATCCGGGCGTCGCGTGTTCAATTCCTCGGCTGGCTAAGTCCTCCATCACAACACAAGCAACATTTTCGGCTTTCTGTGGTGGTAGTAGGAGATTTTCAAACGTTGTTGGGTTATTCGTAACCCGGGAATGTTTGTCTTTCTTTTTTAAAAATTAAAAAAAAAAAAAAAAAAAAAAATTTGGGGAACTTTTTTAACGCGGCGGTAGTATCAGCCGCAGAGTCTTCTCTGGGAAGAGTAAACCCAAAGAAGACTATCAGGACGCCACCGTGGTGATCAATAGAGCTGACTTCGCTCAAGGGAGCTTACAAGAGGGCCTGCAGGGCTTTTGGCGCTACCAGACGAGGTGGCTTCATGGAGGAGGAGATTGCTGCTCGGAGGGTGCGCGTCAGGGCTACTCGCAAGCTTTCTTTCTCGCATGCTTTCAAATTAGCCGTGCTCTCGGCGAAACGAGCTGAATGGCATAAGTGGGTTTCAGAAGTGGGTAACGCCAACCCGTGGGATGCCCACAGCGCTGTCGAAAAGACGGGTAAAGGCTCTGACCGGTATCTTTCTAGCGTAATATCAAATTTTGAGGGTAGGGATTTTATTTTTTATTTTTTATTTTAAATACATAAACGGCTATACTGCCTTTTATAAATAAACATATAAAAGAGTACATAATAATATATAATAGAGTAAGAAAAATAATATCATTACATAATAGTAGTTTTAAACTTTAAAATAACATACAATTATTTTGTGTATCACAACAAAAAATAACAAAAAAGAACAATGAGAAATATCACATTTCATTTCAACATGTCCATATTGCGTATATAAAGTTACATTATGGAAAAATAATTTTTGAGTGCATGTTTATATTGCGCTAATTTTAAGAAATAAATGTCGCCTATGTTAGCATATTCATTTCCCAAAATGTGTAATCGACTGATTGGTGAGTAATAATGTGATAATGTATGTGTGTTATTATAGTAGAACGGTAGAGTCAGTCTATTGTTAGCGCGACCAGGGCAATGAAATCGTATTAGTTCTATTAAATCAGGGGTATCCAGGACGGAGTGAATTATTTTATATAATATTAATAGATCACAGATTTTTCTGCGATCTGATAAATTTACGAGATTAGTCCAGTTTAATAACAAATTATAGTCCACGGATTCTCTTGGAATACCTAATTTAAAATTAATATACCTAAGGAATCTATGCTGGACTTTTTCAATCGCTTGAATATGGATATTGTAATGTGGAGCCCAAATCGTAGAATTATATTCTAAAATGCTTCTCACTAGCGTTATGTATAAAATGCGAATAGTATCAATGTTACAAAATTGTTTTGTTATTCTAATAATAAATCCTAAAATCTTCATTGCTCTATTAATAATATTATTTATATGGCTAATAAATGTAAGTTTTGAGTTAAAAATAATACCTAGATCATTTATTGTTTCTACTGAGTTTAATATAAATTTGTCAAGATTGTATTCATATATGATCGGTTTCTTTATTTTATAAAATCTTATTATTTGACATTTACTAATGTTAAGTGCCAGTTTATTGCATGTACACCAATTAAACAAGTTGTTTAAATTTTTTTGTAAAATTATGCAATCAGAAACATTTTTAATTTTTTTATATAATTTTAAATCATCAGCAAATAACAGGATATCAACATCGGAAAAAACGTCTACAATGTCATTAATAAATAAAATAAACAGTATTGGTCCTAAATGGGAGCCCTGTGGCACACCACTAGTGGCAGAAAAGGCATTCGATATTACGTCATTTAACTTTACAAACAGTTGCCTATTTGTTAAATAACTCTCTACCCATTTAAGAAAGTTCCCGGTTATACCCATACTCCTTAATTTATTTATCAATATTTTATGACAAACTTTATCGAACGCCTTGCTGAAGTCAGTATATATCGAATCTACTTGACATTTATCTGCAAAGGCATTCGCTATAAAGTTTTCATATATCAGTAGATTTGTCAGAGTTGATCTATTCTTCATGAAACCGTGTTGAAACCTTGTTATAATCCCATTTAATTTAAAAATAATTTTATCCAAAATAATTTTTTCAAAAAGTTTTGGAATAGTTGACTGTATACACACAGGTCTATAGTTGCGTATAGTTGCGGATGTTGAGACTGTGGACGTGGCGACCACTCTCCAAACGCTTCTGGGCAAGCTAGTCCCATTAGAATCAGTCACTAGGGAAAGCGACCACCACAAACAGGTCAGAATCCTGTCACGGCTTCCACCGATAAACCTCGCCCAGGAGGATAGTATGAAAGTAACAAGATTAGAAGTTGAAAATATAATAAAGGGTTTGGGTCCTAAGAAGGCACCTGGGCACGATAGGCTCAATGGCGTGATAGCGAAGCAAATCTGGGTCCACGACAAAGAGGAACTTTTCCAGGTGATGGAGACATGTTTGAGAAGAGGAGTTTTCCCTTCTGAGTGGAAGAGGGGCGTGCTCAGGATTATACCAAAGGAGAACGGAAAACCGAAATCGGACGTGAAAGCCTATCGTCCCATTACCTTGCTGCCTGTCCTAGGAAAAATCTTAGAAAAACTAATTAAGGAGAGGCTACGACGTACCTTGTCCCCCCCAGCCCGCATCAATTTGGTTTCGTCCCCGGTAAGTCTACGGAGCACGCCCTAACGTTTGCGCTCGAATGGGTGAAGGCTTGCACTAAGAAGTATGTTATTGCTATTTTCTTAGATATCACAGGTGCCTTCGATTATGCATCTTGGGCCATGATACTCGTCAAACTGAAAAATAGGGAGTGTCCTCCTAGACTTTTTAAATCCTGTGAAAATTACTTGAGTAAAAGAACAGTCATACTCTCCTTCGGTGACTTTTCCATTGAAAGAGAGGTTGACATAGGCTGCCCTCATGGTTCCAACGTCGGTCCAGATTTCTGGAAGATTTTGTTTGATGACTCCTCCAGGTTGCCCTTCCCTGAAGGTTGTATCGCGGTCGATTTTGCTGATGATAAATTGTATCTGGTCTCGGGGAACAGCAGGAGAGAGATAGAAAGCAAGTCTGAGGAAGGTTTGAACATGTTCCTTCAATGGGGTGATAGAAACAAAATGACCTATGACCTTCGCTCCCCAGAAGACCATGGGTCTCTTGATTAAGAGCTATCTCAGCAGAGAGAGAAACCCAACCATCAGAATGGGAGAACCAGAATTAAATTTGTTGAGACAGCTAAATACCTTGGAGTTACTCTAAATCGATCGTCCTCGTTTCTTGCCCATGTTAAGGAAGTCTCCAGCAAGGCCCAGGCACTCTTTTTGAAGCTGAGGAGAATCTCCACATCTGAATGGGGTTTGAGATGTCCGGCTCTCCGTTTGATATACAGGGGAGTGTACGTTACGCAAGTAGCGTACTGCGCCTCTGTCTGGGAGCACCGCCTGGATAATTCTCTAATACTCTCGGCGCTCAAAAGAGGCCAGCGAACTCCCTTGCTGGCACTTTCTGGTGCCTACAGAACGGTAGCTTCGGACGCATTACCCGTGCTGGCAGGTGTTCTGCCAATCGATTTAGAAATTAGGGAGGTGTTAACAAAGAAGAAGTTGACCAGGGGACTCCCTGCCACCCACCTCGGTGTTGTCATCACACCAAGTGGAGTCGGGACTCTCCCTGGGCTACTTAAACGAATGAGAGAGCTTACACTCGATGAGTGGCAATCTCGCTGGATTAGATCGAATATGGGAAGATGGACCTTCTCCTTCCTGGGATATAATCGAGTGGCCCATACAAAAGATGCATACTGAACATGAAAGTGATTTGCTGAAAAACCACAGATAAAATTTTTGGTAATTGTTAACTATCTATATTTGGCTATTTTCCACCAATGACATGCTCAGAATAATTATTGTCTATGGACAACGGGGTTTAGTCTATGGAATTTCTTAAAACTCTATGAGGACTTCATACATTGTCTATGGTAAAATGGGTAATTTATTATACTTTTTGGCACTCCAACACACAATGAAGCAAAGTAGATCGCTTGAGGACTGTATTGTATCATGGCAATGTCCCTGAATGTTGCCGTGTATTAGTCCGAAATTTAATCTAATCTTAAGGCATTAAAACAGTATTTTGTCTCGCACTAGCATAAATTTCAATGACCTCTGATGCACTATGTAAAATTCTTTCGTACACTTTAGCTATACCACACTTGAAATCGGTTTTCATTGACACTTAAGCATTCCGTTATTGACGTGCCGTAAAAATCGTTACCTCGGATCCTTCACTTATCTCCCCAAAAATCCAAAGCCAGTTTCAGGTGTGGTATGCAACCAACTTTTTTCTTATTATTATTAAATATATATGTTGTTACTTCCTATAATGAGAAGAGGAGCATTTCCAATGCTTCCGGATCCGTGAGGCAGTAAACATATGTTATTGGTCCCACCTGGCTTATCAAAATTTTAAAAACTGGTTTCATGTAATGGAATGCACCCAAATTTCCTTCGTTATTCTTTAGGTTTATTAGTTATTATTTGTTACTTCCTATAATGGGAAGAGGAGCATTTCCAATGCTTCCGGTTCCGTGAGGCAGTAAACACATGTTATTGGTCCCACCTGGCTTATCAAAATTTGAAAAACCGGTTTCATGTATGGAATGCACCCAAATTTCCTTCGTTATTCTTTAGGTTTATTAGTTATTATTTGTTACTTCCTATAATGGGAAGAGGAGCATTTCCAATGCTTCCGGTTCCGTGAGGCAGTAAACACATGTTATTGGTCCCACCTCGCTTATCAAAATTTGAAAAACCGGTTTCATGTATGGAATGCATCCAAATTTCCTTCGTTATTCTTTAGGTTTATTAGTTATTATTTGTTACTTCCTATAATGGGAAGAGGAGCATTTCCAATGCTTCCGGTTCCGTGAGGTAGTAAACACATGTTATTGGTCCCACCTCGCTTATCAAAATTTGAAAAACCGGTTTCATGTATGGAATGCACCCAAATTTCCTTCGTTATTCTTTAGGTTTATTAGTTATTATTTTTGTTTTTTTTTTTATTTTTTTTTATCGTTTTTCTTTTCTAATCGTTGTGTAACTGCAAGGTATTGGATTCCCTGTAACATGGCAGCGGAACACTTCTTTATAGCAATGTCACAGAGACGAGAACTGAACCATATAATGTGTCTCGTCCTTATCCCCTCATTGGGGGTGGCTTGTGACCCCGTCCCTGCATGCGGACACCGGAGTGAAGACGACCCGACGCGATGTCACATGGATGGCCCGCGCCTCCCCTGGGGGGAGGTGTGGGTCGTAAGGATGTCTCGCGCGAGTAAGGGGACCCTCCGCCCTGCCTCCGACAAACCGGCGCTGATCCTTCTTAGAGTCTTTGGGCGTTCTGCCACCCAGATCCGTTAGCAGTGTCGTCGATGCATCACCGGGAAGTTGGCTTAGGGGCACCGAAACCGACCCCCGCGCTTGGCTTTCCTGAAAACATGCACCTCTCAACAGGACTGCCGGGCATCCCTGTGACACACTCGCTCCCTACCAGCAACAACGTTAAAATTGAGTTATTATTTATGTACATTAAACAATTTGAGTAGGCATATCGCCTGCATGTAATTATTTTATTTTCCCCTCTGATTTTCCCCAATGAAAGAGGTAATGTATACATTTATATTTTTTAGTTACTAACCTGTACATATAAAGCACTTGCATGCTGCTCGTTAACACCGTATGCGGGGACATTGGGGCTCTAGCTTTGTTCAAATTAAATGTAGAGACGTTCAAATAAAAAAAATTAGCTTCCTTGTGAGAGCCCTGAAGGAGTAACCATAAGTTACTTATACCGGGGTGGGTATGCGGTTGGAAACCTCCAGTGCACAATCCAGTATTCGATTTCGCGACCTTCGGATTGCGAGTCAAGAACCTTACCCCTCGACCACGGAGGCCTTTAACTTTTAAATTCGTTGGACTTATCAATGAAAATATTGATAAAATGAATTAAAGTCAGATGGAACAGGAGTAGCTATAGCATGCCAGAATTGCAGTCGGGAAGAGAACGAGGGATTCTGCGTCCCACGGGAATATAAATCCATTACAAAAAGAACTTAAAAAACAGTAGTATTTATGGCAAAAAATAAAATGTTACATGGATAATTAAGTAATAGATATGTTATAACCAAAAAGAAAAACATATAACACGCTTTACTTAAAATCAATCAAATAAAAACAAGCCCCTTAAGTTTTGAGAAGGAAGAACAGAGGTGCCATCATGTTGACAAATGAAAGATACCCTTCGCTAACCGGAAGAAATGCCGCCCCTCCACGTCCGCATCCTGCCTTGTGATTGGATTGACCGGAAGTATGCCCACTGGACAGACAAACTCACGAGTAGCGCTAGTGGCGCGGCCAGACAGTCAGAGAGTCAGACAGTCAGACAGTCAGACATTCAGACAATCAGACGGTCAGAGGGCGGAGGCGGAGGAGTCCTTCCCAAATATTATTTCTATTAAGGTTCACTGTTTTTGCTTTGGTTGATCTTATATAAAAGCAAGATAATTACGTTCACAGTCATAATCACATCAGACGAAAATACCTTTTAATTTAATTAATCAAGTTAGTAAATGTTGGCATTGGCCAACATAAGATTGAACTTTTGAATATTGAAAATGGAGCACACAACGCAATAAAAACAACCCACACTAGACCTATTTAATCAAAATTTTAAATATCCGTAGACAAGAAAAAACAAAATAAATCCGCAAGAACAGGGCACTCCTGTAATATAAAACTAAAGCAGAAAAACACAAAACTAGACGATAGTTTAATGAGATACTTTTAATCGGTTTTTACCAGCTACTAGCTGGATACTAAAGGAGAGGAAAAACTCATCGGAAAAATATCCAGATTAAAGAAACCGAGAAGAAAAAACCAAAATTCAATCATAAAAAAGTAGACGGACGGAAAAGTGGGAAAACTTTTCACTCGTAATATTAATTTCCCTGTCTGTCGCGCGACAGATAAAATAAATAGGGATGGGAAAATTTAAAAGCACGCTATTATTGGAAAATAGTCGAGCGAGTGCGGTCGGAGAAACAACTCCAGGGAAGCTGCCGGGACTCTCCACCAATCCCCACCCCCCAAACAAACTCCACAGAATTATTCAATAAAAAAATGCAACTTCAGATACATTTCCGCATGGATTAATCAAGACGGTGCTTTTTCAAGAGATTATCTTTCACGTAAACAAATGTGTCGGATTTGAAAAGTGTTAATAACGCGCAATGTATTAATATTTACCGAAAAAATTGAAAGGTACCCTCAGTAGATTATGTGGTTTAGGCGTTAATATATAAGTATAAAGATAAATAACTAAAAGTTTGAAGAAGTAAAGATATGTAAGTATTTATATGTACCAGACCACTACAGCCGAAGTCGACATCATGACTTATTTAAAGTACCGAACGGCAGAACAGACGTCTTGGCAAAGCATAGCATGACGAGGGGAGTGGTGCTGTTAAATGAAATTGCAATCCATTTGGATGTAAGTGACTGTTCTTTATATGCCTTAAAAATATTATTGAAGAGTTACTTGCCTAAATGCTGATAGGGTAACTAAATTGTACTGTAATTGGAAGTATTCTGTTGTACAATAATAATAAAATAAAATAAAATAAAATAAATAACATTTATCTTTATACTTATTGGTAATTCTCTGAACATTTTTAAGTGCAAAAATAAAACGCTAATATTAAATTAAGAAGATCTCGCTTTTTACGCGAGTACAACTTGCAACGTCAAATGTTATTAAGATCACTCAGGTATACCAAAGAAGAAAATTAGAATTCAGACAAGTTAAATAGAAACAGTCATTCGGGATCTGAGAAATGGATAATTGAAGTAAATTAATCACCCGCTGCGAGGGAGAAGGGGTTGGGGGGGGGGGGGGAACGAATAAAATATATTCGAAGGCAAAAAGCTTTCATCGAGGAGTTCCACTACTCAATACTATGCTTAATTTGAATATTCAATACGGCTTACGGGAATCACTACACAAATAAGTTACCAACTTTAGATTAATGTTTTGCAAATGTACACGTGTTTGTAATGTACATTGTGTCCCCCACAATCTTAATATTCAAATACTCTAAATTTTCACTCTAAATTTTCTGAAATCGTGGCTTAGTGAACACAGGATTATCGTATTTCAATAAGAGTTTTCTACGCCGAACGTGTTTTAGTGGTAACACGTAATTTTATAAAACAAATAATTTCAATATCAACCAACGCTTTCCAGGGGATACGTACGTGGAATTGTGGTACTGGAGTACACAGTGAATTACGGTTGAAGTTGTCGCAAGTCTTGGGTAACTTCATAAATAATACTTCAGCCATGACAATAAAATGGCTCCGAGTATCCTTATGGGGAGCTTTGAGAATATAATGTCCCCTTAAGTTTTCCATATATCCACGTAGTGCGGGCGATCCACGTCGTGTCCTCGGGGAGGCTGCGTAAGCACTGCGTGGTGCGTGGTCGTGGCGCACGGCGCGTGGCGACGTGACTTACTCCCGAAACTAGCGCTGAAGAAGTAACAACTCGTGACCGAAAACAAAATTAGGAACAATCTTTACTGGCTAAGCCGAAAGCTCGTAAGATGTGTAGGTACATGACAGTATATAGAAACGCGTGCGACATGTTTATCATAATCCCGGAAATTCTGTAATACGTAGTACCGCTCCAGGAAAAGGCGGTAAGAAATATGGCTGCTGGTAAGATAATATTTATAGGCAATACTTATAAATAAAAAAATAAAAATGCTGTTCTCCACGGGATGGGACATGTTTCCAGCAACTGTGCTCCAATTACGATGAGGGAAAGGTCACTCAATAAAATAGTTCCGGTCATCCACAGCCGGCATTTTGACAAAAGATTTACGGGTTTACAGGCAGAATTCGATGAATAAATTGTTGTATTATGCTTATTTTGGTACGGTATCTACAGTCTGGCTACGCACGTTTAACAGATCTCCTTGACCTTATAAGTCTGAAATAGCTGAAAAAGCAATCTTCAATCACTATCGTTTACTCGGGTCAAACTTGTGTTTATTTTTATGCAATCTACTAGAGTTACTACATAGGTAGACGCTCGTGATTTCAACACTCTATATCTATACGAAATCATTTTCTAAATGAAAAATATAGAGCAAACAATATTAGGAATTTGGTACTATTTTTGGTAAATATGCAGTTAGTCCACCTCACGGATAATACGGAACGTTCGTGTTGTCGAAGTTTGATGCACGGATAATACGGAATGTTTCTTTTTTAACTAATAGACAATCAAATATGACATTTGTCGGAAGTACCAATCTTATAAAATAAATTCTCTAAAATAAACTGGCATTTCATCATAATTTTAAAAAACATCCCAGGTTTTGAATGGTTTGTTTGGCAAAGCAGGGTTTGTCTTTTTTTTTTTTTTTTTTTTTACATAAGCTCCACACAGGAGGCCCTGAGGCAAATAATTTCCCTGAGGGCCTATGTCATCTTTAGGGATGCTGTGTGGAGGGTCTTTTAGGGAAAGGAAGGAGAGGAGGGTTCTGGGAAGGAAAAGGGTTTAAGGGGTGGGTAGGAATCTGGGGTTCAGTGTGTCCTGGTCATCAGACCTAAACACACCTCATCCCATGAACCCGGGCACCTCTGCTAAATCACCAAACGTAGCGAACCACTTGGGGTGACCTATGGCAGAGGTGTTGGTTATCCAATAAAGGTTCCCGGGGCGGCGGTACCCATTCCCGCCTCCCAAATTGTCTAGCGGGTTTGTGTAATTATTCTAATACATTTCTTTCCATGTTCTACTGTTATAAATACAGGTACAAACTTGTCAATAATGCATTCACTTTGTTTTACGTAAAAATATTTGTTCTATGATTGGCAGCATTGACCATGAAATGTTAAAATAAAAAAAACGATGAATTAACAATGGCGTTACCGCGTGAGTGAATTAATTTTAACAAAACTAAAATGTTAAATGCATTCTCCCCCGACATAAATACTCACTTTTCGCAATAATAATGCTAAATCTAACTGTTAAAAACTGTCTAAATAAAAAATATTCCGTATTAACGAGTAAGCGGTTCAATGCATTGTTATAGCTCTAATTAAAAGGTGGGTACCATGTTAGGTATAAAATAAGGATTAGGGTAATGTAACACGGGATGTGTTCGTATTGTACCTACTATGTGGTCATGTTATCATGACATAAACACCTCTTGTTAAGTGGGTTCATTAGATGTTAGATTTACAGGATATAAATAATTGTACACGGTTATCAGCTTTAATCCCATTGTGGAATCTTGGACGCCAAATCTCGTTTTATACGAGATATGCTGAAACTGCGCAGTAGGTAGGCATGAGTTACTCCCATCAGAGCGTGGGTACTGTTATTTTTAACATAGTTGTGAAAATTGAAATGTAAATAAAAGAGTGGATGTATAACAAAAGATATATATTGAAAATAATTTGCATACCTGTGGACCAACCTATAGAAAGCTACTAGCTAGAACCTATATACGTTTGATGCGACGATCCGGATCCATAATGAGGGGTCTCCAACTCCCTATCGTAGCATCAGCGCCAGGTCTGCGAGCTTCTCCCTCCATCTTGGGTGATTAATAAGTTTGGGAACGCCATGCGCATGGCGTCCTCCATCATGTGGTTGGAATCAGTAAAAGTCCCATCAGGTTGTGGAAAGAATCGGCGTGAACTAAACGGACGGGTTGTGCGCCGTTGAAATAATAGTATTTCATCTCGTCGGATGTCGGATGTTGTTTATAATCGATGATTATAATAAAACTTGGTCGGTCAAGCCGCCATTACCACATCGGGATTTTACACTAGATTACCCGGAAAAATGAGGTTCAACAGTCGCGATCACATGGTACCGGCTGAGAATAAATAAACTTAACGTTCACATATTGAATTAACAACTGAAAACCCGCCGATTAAATATTTTACATTTTAAATTAAAATCCACATTGTCGACTGGTCAAATTCGTATCCTGCCCCCTAGACGCGAATTCAAGAAGTGCCGGAAAGCGACATAGAACCCCCTGTCGTTTATGGATATGTTTAACGCATTTAATATTTATGACGAAACAACACATATAAGTAATAAAATTTAGAACCGTTTCCTTGTTTGAATAAAAATAATTTATTAGCCAACCCAGTAGAATTATCAAGAAATTATATGACGTCAATAAAATAAATAAATAAATAAACTATAATATGTTGTACCTACAAATAATACTTAACGATCAGCAGTATTCGTATAGCAATTTAGTGCTTTATGCAAGGATTATTTCAAATTAGTAATTTACGATCTGGAGGGGAGAGGTGTGTGTAATAGTTTTGAATGACATATGAACCAATCGGATAATTATTTTATCGATATTCGCAATAGGCCATGCTCGAATAAAATCACTTCCAGAGATTAATTATAATGTACCTACGTCGGCCTCTGTGTGTAGAGTGAAATGTTAATTAATTCTGGGATTATGGATTAAGGCATATGTAATTAAAGTAAGCCTGATGAAGTGTGAATATTCAAACGAATCAATGTGATAAATTGCCAGTTTAATCAATGGCTAATATAAAACTCTAAAGTATGTGGCACAACACATCTCGGTTTGAGAAAACAATTTAATATAAAATATTTCAGGAATAAAATCGATCTAATATAAAATATTTTATAAAAAGTTATTACCTCAAAGCTTTCGGACACTAAGCACATTCGGCAATCCACGGGACAAACTCGTGGAACTCTAGGCCAGCTTTTTCACCGGGTTTACCGGAATCTAAATATGAGTAATGTACAATGACCACAAGCCCATCAAATAAAAACAATAAAATCTTAACAGGCGAATAAAATGCACACTAATTGGTGAAACGCTTGCCAGATCAATAAAGATTGGTGAAACGCTTGCCAGATCAATAAAGATTGACTTTCGTAGCGGAAAGAACTACACATTTGACTAGAGTCGGGAGATTGTGGGTTCCATTCCCACACTGCCCAAAATATTTAAACAAAGTTAAATAGATTTTTAACCACGTTAATGAATCTTCCATAAATGGTTCAACAGTTGTAAAACGTAGATCAATGAATCAGATAAGCATTCACATTCCTTGTGTACGTGGATTGCCGACTTCTTGAGGGAGAGGTCGATTCAGACGGTAGTCGATGGTTTCACCTCTTCCTCTCACTCGATAAATGCTGGCGTCCCGCAGGGATCGGTTCTGTCTCCAACTCTGTTTTTGTTGCACATCAACGACCTTTTGTCATGTGCACCAATTCACTGCTACGCGGATGACAGTACAGTTCATGATAGCTTTTTGTTTGACAAGCCCCCAAAGGGCTCACAAACTCCAACAGCTCGTAAGGCTTTGAAGCAAAGAATGGACGGTTACCTCGAGAGTGTTTTCTCTTGGGGTAAAAATAATCTCGTTGAATTTAATGTTTCAAAGACCCAATCTTGTCTGATTACGTCTAAAAGGGATCGCAATGAAAATCTAGTCTCTTTCAACGGAAGCAATCTTCCGAACAGGCCCTCCATTGATTTGCTTGGTGTAACCCTAAGTGACCAGCTCAGGTATGGGGGCTCCATCGAAGCCAGAGTAAAGTTAGCCTCCCAAAAACTGGGCGTACTGTACAGGGCCCGCAGATACTTTAAAAGTACACAACTGCTAACCCTGTACAAATCGCAAGTGCGCCCCACGGTTGAATTTGGCAGCCACCTCTGGTCTGGAGCTCCAAAATACCTGAAAAATACCCTCGACTCTGTACAGAAACGGGCGGTCCGTTTGATAGATTCTCCCATCTTAACAGACGGATTGCAATCTTTAGAGCACAGGCGTCGGGTGGGAATGCTATCCTTGTTCTACCGGTATTACAATGGAAGATGCTCCGAGGAACTAGCATCATTGATCCCTTCGGCACCGGTGCATAGTCGGGAAACACGCCAAACGCGTGCCCAACATTTGTACACAGTTGACATTAGTCACATGAGAACGGGTCGTTTCTTCGACTCGTTCTTATGTTCAACAGCTCGGCTGTGGAATGATTTGCCGGCCTCTGTGTTTCCTCCTTCCTACAACATGGGTCTCTTCAAGACCAATGTTCATTCCTTCCTCTCCTCAAAAAGACCCTCCACACAGCATCCCAGATGACATAGACCCTGAGGGAAATTATTTTCCTCAGGGCCTCCTGTGTGGAGTTAATGTAAAAAAAAAAAAAACAAAGGAAACGAGGAAAATTTCTAGAAACGAAAAAAGTAGGTACATACCGTTTGTTATGTAAACAAAAATGCAGCACGCCGGAGTACTACTTTTCTAAGTATTAAGCGGGCTCACAAGCATTGTACTGATTAAGGAAATATTAATGAATAATTTAATCTTAGAAACGAAGTACCTGTATTAGAAAATGTGCAAAATGCCCCAATAATGATATTCTTCATCGATAATTACATTACTTAACTACATAGCAGTGAATAAATAACAATTTTGGATAATAAATATTAACTGTTCCGTATTTACGCAGTGCTTTACAACTGTAACTTATTTTCCGCACATTAATTGCCAAGAGGAGCATTTTTTCACAAGCAATTATCATTAGTCTGCCGCCAGGGAATGTTGTAATAATTCTCTGGAAAAACTTTTGTTGGCGCTACAATACCATAGGAATGGTGCTAGTGTTTGCTACTGCCTACTACAAACTTGTACTATTATATCTAAGCAGATAGAATTACAATACTATAGGGATGGTGCTAGTGGTACCTACTGCCTACAGTGCCTACTACTATTGCGTACCATAAGGTAGGATTAAAATACTACAGAAATGGTGCCAGCGGTACATACTACCTGCTACCGCGTACTATTTTATCTATGCAGATAGGATTACAATACCACAGGAATAGTGGTAGCGGTACCTAATAACGCGTACTATTATATCTAACCAGATTGGATTACAATACTACAAGAATGATGCCAGTGGTACCTACTAGCGTGTACTATTATATCTATGCAGATAGGATTACAATAGTACAAGAATGGTGCTAGCGGTACCTACTGCCTACTGCACCTCGTACTATTATATCTATGCAGATAGGATTACAATACAACAGGAATGGTGCTAGCGGTATCTACAGCCTACTACTACCTCGTACTATTATATCTATGCAGATGGGATTACAATACTATAGGAATGGTGCAAGCGGAACATACTACATCGTACTATTATATATAAGTAAATAGGATTACAATACTACAGGAATGGTGGTACCGGCAACTACTATCGCGTGCTATTATATCTAAGCAGAAAGGATTACAGTACAGTACAGTAGGAATACAGTAGGAATGCTGCTACTGCCTACTACTACCTCGTACTACTATATCTATGCAGATACGATTTCTTGCTTAAATGAATGCCATTCGAGCACACAAAAGAAGAAAACAAAGAGCCGCAATTTTCATCCACTTTACTCCGTACTTTTGCGCAACTTTTTGTCGCGAAAACACTCAGCTTCGTGAATGACTGCTAAACAGAAATAGTGGTCCTATAGAGGGGTCACTATTATAAGTGTGCTTCATAAATTGAACCGGTTCTTGCCTGAAAATTTGGTACAATTGATTGAGATAAACGTTTAAAAAAAGTTCCTACTAGAGTTTGCAATCCCGCGGGGTTTCAACAGTATTTCATCCCGCGGGTATGCCGAATTTTTATTTGTGGGATTTGAGGGATCGCAAGATTGAAAGTGACTAAATTTATACCAAAAACATAATATTTATATTATATATATAAGCGGTGGTCAATCTTCGAAAAAGAAAGAGGAACTGAACTTGATGTCAGGAAGAGAGGATAGAGCCGTTTCTCAAGCTCGGAAACTTCAGGAGATATCCCTTTTTGAGAACGGAGATACCAGAGGGAGATAACTTCAGTTAGCACAAACCTTCTTGATGACAGTTCCATCAACCAGTGTGGCAGTGTGGTAGACCATTTTTTTCACCCCGCAGAATTTCTGAATTCTATCCCGCAACCGTAGTTGGTTCCAGCCCCTTTTAAAGGTTTACCTTTATAATTGTATTTACTAAATTAATTAAATTTTCCCAATTTCCAGTGGCTAAAAACGTTCAAGTGACTTTTCACGGACACAATCAAGTGTCAACACGAAGCAGAACATATTGACCCTTCGCTTAAAGTTTGAGCACGTACCCACTCTTATTAGGAGCTCAACGCCAACGGGGACGAGCACCACTTGAGATAAAGACCTGGTCACTCCGAAGGCGACACGATCATTTCGAGGAGGGCGGCAGATAAAAACTTGTGCATTAAGAGATCGTCAATCTTCTCGTACGAGAACTCATGTTTTTAAAACCAATAGACATTTACGTAAGGGTGCACCCAGAAGTAGGCTTCCCACGGAAAGGGTATGAATCTAACAGCACATTTTTTTAAAATTCAAGATACATTAAAGAGATATGAAATAAGACGTTGTCTCATACTGCATATCTATTACAGCTTAATATTTATTTATTTGTAAGAGACAATTTAAAGAAAATAATACCTACATCGATATTTATGTACACATAAATACGAGGTTCAATAAGGTAAAGCCAAATAACTTTCTCACGGTGTAGTTGCTTGTAGAAAGGAGTTTTATTTTGCCTTAAAACTAGTAAGTAGGTAAAAGGGAGAGGAAAAGGAATATAGGATAAGAAAAGGAGATGCTGTAGATATATTCTATCCCAATGCATTAATTTATGATCGTACGCATTATTTCGGTTCGATATTTCTGAAGGTTATTGCCAAGGCCAAGACCGTCTATATTATTAAATTATGTATTATATCTACTATGCACATACATCTTAATTTGGTAGGCGGGTATGGGTACCGCCGCCATGGGAACCATTTATTGGATGACCAACACCTCTGCCACAGGTCACCCCAAGTGGTTCGCTACGTTTGGTGACTTAGCAGGGGTGCCCGGGTTCTTGGGGTAATGTTTGTCCACGTCTTGATGACGGGTGCGTCGGCCCACCTTCTGCGTGGCGGGCCGGATTGGGAGATGCTGGTTGAGGGAGACTCTTTACAACCGGTTACCGCTGTCCGGGCCGTTCGGTAGTACAGGGGCCCGACCCTCAGGCTCACGACTCTGGGTGGGCTGCCCCATCAACGAGTGTAAAAACCCCGCCGCTGCTGTTGTGCCGGTTCGTGACCGGAGGGGACCCAGCAGTAGCGTTTGGGGCGCATTGGGCGACCTCTCCAGCCGGACTCTCCCTTCCCATCGCCTTGCACCGCAGTGGGTGGGTTGGATACAAACGTCCGTCACTCCTGGAAACTCTGAACCCCAGCACCCTACCCACCCCTTTACCTTTTCCCTCCCAGACCTTCCTTCCTCTCATATCACACTTAAATAACCCTACAAATAAAATCATGAATATACAACCATCAACAATTAACGTCATTTCAGCGGCGAGGAGTAGGCGTCCCCGGTGCAGGCCAAAACTGTTGGTGAATTACACCAACATTCGCGGCCTGCACACCAATTTAAACTCTGTCCACCACCATCTTTTTTCTCAACGCCCCAACCTACTTTTCCCGTCTGAAACACAGATAGCTGAGCCTGTAGACGCCTCCTATCTGGACTGCCCGGGCTTCACCCTCGCAGGCAAGTTCAGACCTAAAGGAGGTGTCTGTCTCTATAGTCGAGCTGACGTCAACTGTGTGCGACTGTTGAATCTGGAAAACTCCAGATTCGATGTAATGTGGGTACGCGTCAATCTTGCCAGTACGGTAAGATTCTACGCGTGTTTATACCGCTTACCGAACCTTGGCGAATCAGACACGTACGAGCTCTTCAAACACTTAAGCGACACTATTGATGACCTCTTGCCCCACTACCCTACGGCAGAGTTTGTGGTCCTGGGGGACTTCAATGTTCATAACGAACCTTGGTTGAAGTTCTTAGGATCAACAGACTCGGCTGGACGCCAAGCGGAATCCTTTGCCCTTTGCTACGGATTGGAGCAAATGGTTCAGCAGCCCACAAGGGTTCATGATGTCCAGACTCACCGTTCCAATCTGTTAGACCTATTTTTAACTACTGTGGCACACGGTTATAAGATTGAAGTCACAGCGCTTTTAGGATCGTCCGACCACTGCCTGGTAACGACATCAATCCCTGTAAACTTCAGACCACCAAACGACAGGCTGAAGAGAAAAGTGTGGCACTATAGGTCAGCAGATTGGTTCGGTCTGCGGGCACATTTTAATGCTTTCCCGTGGTCAGCTGTCTGTTTGCGGACTTCGGATCCCTCAAGATGTGCCCAGGAAATTGGTGAAGTCATCACATCCGCGATGGATGGCTTCATCCAATCTATTGTTAAGGAAACTGGGGTAGGCTCAAAGCCGTGGTTCAGTCGACAATGCGCTGAAGCAGTGCGACGAAAAAACGCGGATTACCGAGCCTACAACACATCTAGAATATCCGAAGACAGAACAGCTTACAACAAAATGGCAAAGGAAACCAAGAGAATCATAAATAGATCAAAATTTGAGCACGACCAGCAGATCAGCAGAAAGCTGGCTGCATGCCCGCATGGCAGCAGGCAATTCTGGTCGCTTGCGGGCTCAATAGGTCGCAATTTCTGCAAATCCAGTCTGCCGCCTCTTACCAGACCTGACGGCTCACTAGCAAACACCGCCACCGAAAAGGCTAACTTTTTAGGTAAAATGTTTGCGGATAATTCAACCCTCGATGACCAAGGTGCTGTCCCGCCGTCGGTACCTCACTGCGGTTTTCGTATGAAAAGGCTGAGGATTCGGCATCGGGAAGTACTCCATGTTTTACGAGGGCTTGATGTTAATAAAGCTAGTGGGCCTGACGGAATACCTGCCCTGGTACTGCAGAGGTGCGCTGCAGAAATAGCTCCAATTTTGACGAAGCTTTTTAAAATGTCCCTGAAGACTGGCTCTGTACCCTCTGGTTGGAAAAAAGCGGTTATCCATCCTATTCCAAAGAAGGGTGACCGCTCCAACCCGGCCAACTACCGCCCCATAGCGATCACATCAGTTCTGTCTAAGGTGATGGAACGTGTGATCAACGACAAACTGCTCACATACCTCGAGAAGAACAAAATTATTAACGACCGTCAATACGGATTCCGGCGGAACCGCTCGTGCGGTGATCTTCTCGCGTATGTGACGCATGTTTGGGGGCGATGCCTGGAACGTTTCGGTGAGACCCAAACGGTTGCACTGGACATCTCCAAGGTCTTTGACCGGGTTCCCACATCTTTGTGTACTTGGATTGCCGACTTCTTGAGGGAGAGGTCGATTCAGACGGTAGTCGATGGTTTCACCTCTTCCTCACACCCGATAAATGCTGGCGTCCCGCAGAGATCGGTTCTGTCTCCGACTTTGTTTTTGTTGCACATCAACGACCTTTTATCAACGGCACCAATTCACTGTTATGCGGATGACAGTACAGTTCATGATAGCTTTTTGTTTGACAAGCCCCCAAAGGGCTCACCAACTCCAACAGCTCGTAGGGCTTTGAAGCAAAGAATGGACGGTTACCTCGAGAGTGTTTTCTCTTAAGATAAAAATAATCTCGTTGAATTTAATATTTCAAAGACCCAATCTTGTCTGATTACGTCTAAAAGGGATCGAAATGAAAATTTAGTCTCTTTCAACGGAAGCAATCTTCCGAACAGGCTCTCCATTGATATGCTTGGTGTAACCCTAAGTGACCAGCTCAGGTATGGGGGCTCCATCGAATCCAGAGTAAAGTTAGCCTCCCAGAAACTGGGCGTACTGTATAGGGCCCGCAGATACTTTAATAGTGCACAACTGCTAACCCTGTACAAATCCCAAGTGCGCCCCACGGTTGAATTCGGCAGCCACCTCTGGTCTGGAGCTCCAAAATACCTGAAAAATACCCTCGACTCTGTGCAGAAACGGGCCGTCCGTTTGATAGATTCTCCCATCTTAACAGACGGATTGCAATCTTTAGAGCACAGGCGTCGGGTGGGAATGCTATCCTTGTTCTACCGGTATTACAATGGAAGATGCTCCGAGGAACTAGCATCGTTGATCCCTTCGGCACCGGTGCATAGTCGGGAAACACGCCAAACGCGTGCCCAACATTTGTAGACGGTTGACAGTTGTCACATGAGAACGGGTCGTTTCTTCGACTCGTTCTTATGTTCAACAACTCGGCTGTGGAATGATTTGCCGGCCTCTGTGTTTCCTCCTTATAGGTCTCTTCAAGACCAATGTTCATTCCTTCCTCTCCTCAAAAAGACCCTCCACACAGCATCCCAGATGACATAGGCCCTGAGGGAAATTATTTTCCTCAAGGCCTCCTGTGTGGAGTTAATGTAAAAAAAATAAGGTGAATTAGTGGAATTTTTTCCCGAAGTTAGTTCTGCTTGCGGGAAAATGAAAAGACTAGGCCATTGTTAAGGATTTGATTAAAAATTATACATCGTTTTTTGAAGGGAGTTGAAGTTGCGAAATTGAATGGATTCGGCGTAATTTGTAAAGTTTTAGTTTGATAAAAGTTTTAATTTGTAAAGTAATTGATGTGCTTTCAATGTTTTCATTAAATTATTTCGAATCTTTCACTATGGGTTTTTTGTAGAAAGAAGTCCAGATAGGTGAGCACTGTGTGCAGTGTTCTAAGTGAGGGCAGATATATTTATGCAGTGTACATGCAGTAATATGCCAGAATACTTTATGTTTTATTTTATTTATATGCTTATGTTTAATAATCTTTTTAAGCGTATGTTTTATTTTCTTTATATGCTTATGTTTATAATTTATATGCTTATGTTATACATTCGCAGCAACTATAAGTACATTTTATACACCTCTGCTTATATTATAAATACTTTGTATGCTTATGTTAAATATCCACAACAACTTAATCCTTATATCACTGGTATATTTTATATGCTTATGCTTATGTGTTAATTTCTCTATATGCTTATGTTTTATAATCTTTTTAAGCTTACGTTTTATTTTCTTTTCAAGCTTATATTTTATATTCTTTATATGCTTATGTTCATAATTTATATGCTTATGTTATACATTCGCAGCAACTTTAAGTACATTTTATACACCTATGCTTATATTATAGACACTTTATATGCTTATGTTAAATATCCACAACAACTTAATCCTTATATTGTTTTTATTTCTTGCTAGAGCACTATATCACTGGTATATTTTATATGCTTATGCTTATGTGTTAATTTCTCTATATGCTTATGTTTTATAATCTTTTTAAGCTTACGTTTTATTTTCTTTTCAAGCTTATATTTTATATTCTTTATATGCTTATGTTCATAATTTATATGCTTATGTTATACATTCGCAGCAACTTTAAGTACATTTTATACACCTATGCTTATATTATAGACGCTTTATATGCTTATGTTAAATATCCACAACAACTTAATCCTTATATTGTTTTTATTTCTTGCTAGAGCACTATATCACTGGTATATTTTATATGCTTATGCTTATGTTTTATAATCTTTTTAAGCTTATGTTTATTTTCTTTTCATACTTTCATTCTATATTCATTCTGTAACTCAAACTGTATATACATTAGTAGTAAAGAAGAAATAAAATATCTTGGAATAATTATTGATAATAACATCAAATGGAAAAGTCAAATAAATTCCACAGTAGACAGAATGAGAAAACTGATCTATATATATTTTTTAGATTAAGAAATACTGTATCATTAAAAATACTAAAAGATATTTATTATGCACTTGCGCACTCTGTACTACAATATGGAATCGTGGCTTGGGGGGGGTGCATACAAAGCAACCCTTCTCCCATTGGAAACAATTCAAAAGATATTAATAAAAATCATCCTAAAAAGCCTTATTACTATCCAACTATAAATGTTTTTCAAGATTTCCCGGTTCCCCCACTTGCAAAAATTTATGACAAAATTGCACTATTACAAATACATAAAGATTTCTTTAGTAAAAATAATTTACCACAATTAAATATAAGCAAAAGAATAATATCTGTTGGAGGATTTTCCGTGCCACTTGTGCGAACCACAACAGCACAGCATCACTATACATTCAAGGGTATAAAATTATTTAATAAAATACCCCTTGATATACGATCGGAAGAAAGCTACGAAAAATATTAAAAAAAAATTAAATTAAAATGTTCTAGTACCACCTCATAACTTAACTTATTGTATATTGTATTTAGAAATATGTATTGAATATTTAGAAATATTTTTTGCCTTATCAATTCTTCAAATCATTTACTAACTAACCTTTAATTTATTACTTTTATCTGTATCTCCCATGGAACTATGATTCTAAGGTATCTTCTCATAAAATCACTAATGTTATTTGTTGAATAACTAATATTTTTTGTTTTAATTTAAACAAATGAAATTTCTTTTTTTTTTTTTAGTTGTCCTCTCCTAAACACAAGCAGCTGCTTTATTAGGAGAGTGATTGAAATGTTGTTGTATATTATGTTGTAAATTTGTATCAATTTGTTTTTTTACTTTTTATAACTCTGTAATATACCTATTTGTAATAAAAAAAACAAAAAAAAAAACATTCTTTATGTGCTTATGTTTATAATTTATATGCTTATGTTATACATCCGCAGCAACTATACGTACATTTTATACACCTATGCTTATATTATAAATACTTTAAATGCTTATGTTAAATATTCGCAACAACTAAATCATTATACCACTTATATACTTTTTATGCTAATGCTGATATTTTATACTGTTTATAAGCTTATGTTTTATTTACAGTTTATTTTTTACATGCTTATATTTTATATTCTATATACGCTTGTATTATATATTATCTATACGCTTATACTATATTTTCGCAACAACTATTGGTATACCTTATATATCTATGTTTGTGTTACATATACTATATATGCTTATATTATAAATTCACAACAACGAAACTCTTATTTCACAAAGCTAACACTATATGCTTATGTCATTACAGTTACACCTACCAACAGCAGACGTCAAGTGTAAATTTGCTCCGTATAAAATAACGAAATAAAGTGCTAAAAGTTATATCAATCAATACAAATCCGTGTAACAGTGATATAACAGTGTTGCGGTAGTATTGGAGTGAATTTCATGTATGTACAGAACTGTTTTAATTAAGTGAAGCTCTTTATAAGAAAGAAGTCTAATAACCGTGATTTTGACAATTTGAATACCCTACCTACATATGAAACACTGAGAAATAGTGAAGGTGTTGCGGATTTTGCCCACCAACAGGCGCAAAAATAAACATCCAAGGATACCAGTGAAGGTGTTGCGGATTTTGCCCACCAACAGGCGCAAAAAATAAACATCCAAGGTTATTAATCTATTTCTTATTCTATTTCAAGGATATTAACCTATTCACTATGGATTTCCAAGTAAAGTCTTTAGAATATATGACAAAAGCAAAGATAATGATAACGGAACTATTAACTATTTTCAATGATCCATCGAATAATTTCACAAAAACTCAAATAGCGAAAGTAACGCCGAAAACGACAGACATATTGGGAACTATTGGAGAAATGGCTGTTACTATGGGAATTGTAGTTGGTGAACTGACAGAATCCAAAAATCAAGCAATTATTCAGCCACAAGTGGAGGAAAAAATAAAGAAACATGAACCAATTGTGATCATTAAACCGAAAAATCAGGATCAGAAGAACAAGAAAACGCAGGATGAATTAAAGAGTCACATAGATCCAGTTAATGTGGGCGTGGCCGGAATCCGAAATTTAAAAAAAGGATCAGTCATAGTTGAACTGAAGAACACAGAATCAATAGTAAAAATCCAAAAAGAAATCATCAATAAGCTTGGGGATAGGTATGACATTGATATTCCTAAACCCAAAAATCCAACGGTAAAAGTGATAGGAATTACAGATAAATATACCGCCGAAGAAATTGAAAACAATATAAGGATGCAAAATGATTACATAGATAAAGAAAACTCTAAAATATCAGTCAAATTTATAAAAGAAAACAAAAAAAGTAGTGGATACAATAATTTTACTGTATTCATAGAAGTAGATGGAAAAACACACTCTAAAATGTTAGAAGAAACTAAGATAAATATTGGATGGAACAGATGTGCGGTCTACGATCATCTCTCAGTTCTGAGATGTTTCAACTGCAACGGATATAGACATAAGGCAGGGGACTGTAAAAATAAAAAATCTTGCGGAAGATGTTCAAACGAACATGATACGTCAGAATGTAAGGAAAATATTGACAAAATGAAATGTATTAACTGCAAACTCACAAATGATAAACTTTCATTAAATTTGAACGATAACCATCAGGCATGGAGCAAGGAGTGTCCTATATACAAAAGAAATATAGAATCAGAGAAGAGAAAAATTGATTTTTTAGGATAAAAAGAAAAGCAACTGCATACTACTTAAATATTGCAAGCCTTTTGGCCCATGTAAATGAAGTTGAATTATTATTGCAAGAAGTCAAACCAGAAATTTTAATGCTAAGTGAAACGTGTATAACCAACGATGTATACAATTCCGAAATATCATTTATAGGGTATTCAACTGTAAGATGCGATTCACATAGTCGACATACGGGAGGAGTGATTGTGTTCATTAAAGATTGTATATCTTTCAAAATAATATCAAATGAAGTATTTGATGGAAAAAATACGTGGATTCTGGCAATACAAATAACAAAAAACTTGATTAAAGGAACCTACTCTGTATTATACCACTCACCAAACCAAAGCCATTCGAAATTTTTAGATTTCTTCGAAAGTTGGTGTATTAAAAATATGAAAAACCAAGATATGTTTTACATAGCTGGTGACTTTAATATTGATATGAAAGTAAAGAATACCTACAGTAATAGACTCCAAAGTTTAGTGAATGATCTAGGAATGAAACAACTTGTGACAAAACCAACGAGAATATCAAACGCATCAGCAACCATTATTGATTTGGTTATATCAAATCATTTTTACTTGAACGTAAAGGTTGTGGATACACCAAAAATATCAGACCACGAAAACATAATAACACTACTTGAAACGAGTGTAATAAAAAATGAGTCAAGGGAAATTATGTATAGAGATAAAAGGAACTATGATCACTTTAAATTCTGTGAAACTTTAAAAAATGGTATCTCACAAATTACTGAGTCTAATTCGTTAAATGACAAAGCAGAAAATTTCGTCAAAATTTGACGACCGCAATCGATAAAAATATGCCGATAAGAAGGGTTAAGTTTAAAAATACTAACAGATGATATTCGATACCGTTACATAACCTTCAAAAACAGAGTGATAATGCATATAAAGCGGCAAAATTGGAACCATCCAATGAAAAATGGAATGCATATAAAAAAATTCGCAATTTTTATTCAAAACAAATTAAAAAACATAAGTGCGATTACTATAAATAAAAATTAGAAACACAACAGAATGAGCCAAGAAAACTTTGGATAACACTAAAAGAAATCATAAAGGGCAAACAAAAAGAAAATGTAAAATCAATTGATTTCCCAGACGGAAATGATGAAGAAATTGAGAATATAGCGACAAAATTTAACAAGCACTTTATATCGAGCATAGATCTTATAAGCGAAAGTATTCCAGAATGTCCTGTTAACAACCTAGACATAGACAGGCCTGTATGCACCGATGAAGAGTTTAAGTTTAAAAATATAGATTTACCATACTTAAAAAGAGTCTTAAGTAACATGAAATCGAAAGAATCTCCAGACGGTATAACAATAAATATAATCAAAGACTCCATTAATGTTATTGGCGAATCGATGGTCCAAATTATCAATGAATCTCTGAATAGTGGAGTGTTTCCCAAAGCTTGGAAGACATCTGTAATAACTCCTATTCCGAAAATCGATAACCCAAAAAAATTTGATGAATTCAGACCGATAAATTGCTTACCCAAATATGAACAAATACTTGAATACATTGTTAAGGAGCAATTAACTGATTATATTGAGACAAAGCAGATATTAGTTCGACAACAATCGGGTTTTAGAAATAAATTTTCCCGTGAAATCGCTATTAACTATGTAATACAAGATTGGAAAAATTATAGAGATAAAAACAGTAAAATTATTGCAGTATTTTTAGACTTAAAAAGGGCATTTGAAACATTCGATAGAGACAGATTAATAAAAAAATTAAGAAATATTGGAATTAACGGTAAAGAAATTAATTGGTTTGTTGATTATCAATCAGAAAGAACGCAAGTAACAAAATATGGTGGAATAACATCGGATCCACGTCATACTAGCAAAGGCGTTCCACAGGGATCTGTCCTAGGTCCATTGTTATTCATTATATATATAAATGATATTGTTAAAGTTTTAAAGCATTGTGCCATTAAATTATTTGCTGATGATACATTGTTATATATAGCCAGAAAAAATTTACAGGATGCCATTGAAGAGATACAAAATGACTTAAATAATGTAACGCTTTGGTTAAACATAAACAAACTAAAACTGAATGTTATGAAAACTAAATTTTTGATTATTGATAGTCAAGGTGGAACTGAACATGCAATGCTAACCATTGATAACATAAATATAGAAAGGGTTAACAATATTAAATATCTGGGTGTAATATTAGACGATAAATTAAAATTCGACAAACACTTCGATTACATATCTAAGAAAATTGCTAAAAAAGTTGGCTTTTTAAAAAGGATTAGGAATAACTTGGATCTCAAGACAACGCACCTTGTATATAATTCTATTGTAACTCCTCATTTAAATTATTGTTCTAGTGTTCTATTCTTATGGAACGAGACCCAAAATAATAAACTACAGGTTATACAAAATAGGGGAATGAGGATGATTCTGAAATGTAAAATCTTTACTAGAGTTAAAACTATGTTACAAAACTTAAATATGATGACAACTAAACAACATATAATATATAATACGTTAACAATGATGTACAAGCTTAAAAATAACATGCTCCCTAAATATCTGCAAACTAATATTATGTACCATGAAAATATTCACAATTATCCTACGAGGAGTTGCCGAGACTTCAGGCTTCCCAAAACTAAACTGACGTGTACACAAAACAGCGTGTTTTATCACCTTTAAACTCACTGTTAAAGCGATCGAGATAAAGAAATTCCTGGCAGAAGAACTTTGGCCGGAGGGAATTGTATTCCGAAGATTTATAGAACCGCGCATATCTATTAAACCTCAAAATGACCAGTAATGACTTAAGAATTATATCTGTGAACTGCAGATCGGTTCGCAGCTCTGAAAAATTTATACATGATCTCTGCGAATTACATGATATTATAGTAGTCCAAGAAACTTGGTTACTCCCTACAGATATTGACTTACTATCTCATATTCACCCGGACTTCAACAGTTTGGGAACCTCTGCTGTGAATATCGCCGATGGGCCGCTAATCGGAAGGCCTCATGGCGGAGTGGGGATAATCTATAGACAAAATCTAAGGGTTACCGCAATTCCGATGCATAATTGTCGGATGGCTGGAATCGAGGTTAGTTTGATTACAGAAACATTAAGCATTTTTACAATTGTGATGAATTGCATTGATCAACAGTGAGAATTAGAAAATATCGTAGCTTCCCACTTTAATTAAAAAAAGAAAATATCAATTACTTATAAAACGGACACGTCTACGACATCTATCGGATTAGAGTAAAGTGAATTCATATTTACGGTAGGGATCTATAATTAGACAAGGTGAGACGAGTATTGATAAAAAAATCACAGATGGTATCAACAAATAATCAAAGACAGGGACTCCCCATATACTTTGGGCCGTGATATATTGACAGCCAATTGAATTACAGCAAAAACGATTAAAAACCGAGTTAGCCTATCAACAAGAAGAGGGCCGAGCCCATTTTTAGAACAAAGGAACGACCTTTGGACTTGGCAATTAGTAATGTGATTAATGAGTTTGACGTTCCCACCAAACCGAGAGGTGAATAAACTCCATGGGAAGAAATAATCTGTTCAGGGACAAAAGAACGATGACCCCAAGAAATGTTATGATTAACCGGTACGTTCCAGGGATCAGAAACCCTAGTTCTCGAACGCATTAAAGCATATAAGGTGCGGAAAAAAGGATACACGTAAACAACGTTTGAAAAGTTTAAGTGAAAAATTGCACAGCAAGTGACGAAAACGTGTTGTAAGGTGTTAGGGAGATTTCATCTATAATACGATTGTTTGTGACGACCGGAGATGATCGATTCGAGGGAAAACGTGCTAAAGGAAATGGAAATGTTGAAAAAACAATGGAAAATTATTGTTATCAATTCTAGACGGAGCTAGGATATTACGATGAAAGATTTAGGGAGGAAACGTCAAAAAAAAATGAGAGTTTTAAAGAATAGGCGAGGGTATATTTCAGATGTCTAGAGCAGTAACAAGTGTTAGAGAAGAAATAGAGTGCAGTACGGAGGGGAGTGGAAAATGCTGAAAACATTGCGATAGAAAAACTCAGGAAAAGGAGTCATTTTACGTAATTAAAATGGAGTTTATAGAGTAACATAGTACGCGATTGCAGAAAAAAAAATGAGGCATTACAATGGTTGTCGATCCCAGATGTATTTTGTTGTGATAAACAAGGAATATTCGAACATGAAAATTGTTTAGATAAGGACGATTAGCCGTTAAAAAGGTAATAAAAATTATCATGGGTCTTATGAAATATTTACATTAAAGAATTCTCGTAAAAGTTAACGACACTGAAATAAAAAAGGATTTATTGCCAGGTGGGTACAGGAACTAATGTATACAACTGTCAAGGCATATGGTTTATGGGATTTTTCGTAAGAACGGGACAAAATTTGGGAGACGATCTCTATGAAGCAATAAAAATGACAGGAATTTAAGGGCCGAAGTGGGGGTATCTCCTATAAAGATGTTAAAAATGATATATTTATTAATAACAAATAGAAAATGAAATTTTCCAAGAGGCAGCAAACATCAAAAAACGATATGGTTATATCAGGGAAGTACGGGGAAGTGAGGGGAAAGGAGATACGACAGAGAAAAACAAAGGAAATCTTAGATTAACAGTGAATAAAATAAATACGGCTTGAAATATAAAAATCTATAGAGATATGAACAATAGCGTAAGGATAAATAAGGAAATTCATGGAAAGAGTGTCGTGAATAAAAGAAAATTCGAGAAAAAATGGAAAATTCAAATATACGACGTAAATAGAGAAAATTCGGTTTTAAATGGAAAGGTTCATATAGAATTAATATAAATATAATTAATTCCATGCATCCTCAAGCCAATGATTACATAAACCTGCTAACTTTTCAAGGTTTTGTCCCAGCCATCACAGCACCCACCAGAGTATCTGGCTCGTCTGTAAGTTGTATTGATCACGTATTTTCAAAATGTAAATTAAAAACTATATCTCTTGTATATCAATGTACCGTCACAGACCACTACGCTACCATAACTTCTCTTTCTCACAAAGTACATAAACCACAACCGCACGAAATTCCACAAAATAAAATATCATATACCACACTTTTTGAGCTGGTCTCACAAGAAAATTGGTCGAATCTTTACAAACAAAATGATCCTAATTTAGCCTGTGAATCTTTTGTCCAAACACTTCAGAACCACTTAACCAACGCTACATCCAAAACAACAGACAAAACAAAACATTATGACACGAAACTCAAACCTTGGATAACTGTTGGTATTCTTCATTCTATACGTAAGCGTGATAAACTCCACGCACTCTGTAAAAAAAATCCCAACGACCATGAATCCCACATATTTTACAAGAAATACAGAAATGTTTGCAAGAAAATTACTTCAAAGGCCAGAGAAGATTACTATAAAAAACAAATCATAAACGCCGAAAACGACAAGAAAAAAATATGGAGTATTATCAAGGACATATCATATACTAGACAAACGACTACACCCATCAATAAGATTAACATTGAAGGCCGATCACTAACAAATACACGTAATGACTCCGTAAAAATCGCAGACCATTTCAATAAATTTTTCACCTCAGTCGGATCTAGCCTTTCTAATAATATCTTAACTAGAAATAATGTTTCGGAACATGACCTAGCAAACAAAATATCCCTGTCTCATCTGAGTTATACTCCATTTGTTTTCACTCCTACCACAGAACTGGAAATTATAGAAATCATCACATCATTAAAAAATAGCCATTCAACAGGAGTAGATAAAATCTCTTCTAAACTCGCTAAACATTTAAAAACCCTTATTGCCAGCCCTCTCAAACATATTATAAACTTAAGCCTCCAATCCGGAATATTCCCAAAATCACTTAAACATGCCTCTATCATCCCTATTTTCAAATCAGGTGACAGATCTTCCCTGAATAGTTACAGGCCTATATCGTTATTGAGCACTATATCCAAAATTTTTGAAAAAGTAGTGAAACTAAGACTCCTCAAATTCCTCGAGGACAATAAAATTCTTTCAAAAAACCAATACGGTTTTCGTAAAGATTGCAGTACTGCTGATGCAATTGCAACCTTTACCAAACTGATATCAGATAACCTCGATAAAGGCAATAAACCTCTTGCTGTTTTTCTAGATCTGTCTAAAGCCTTCGATACTATTTCCCACCACATTCTTTTAAAAAAACTCCAACAGATTGGGATAGAAGGTACTGCTCTGAAATGGTTTAAAAACTACCTCACACAGAGATCACAAACAACCGTCATCCACTCTAATCAAGAATATAGGAGTAAATGCTTACCTATCTCCTATGGCGTGCCCCAAGGGAGTGTTCTAGGACCGCTCTTATTCCTCATTTATATGAACTCCTTACTGAATTTGGATATTGAAGGTAATATAATATCTTTCGCTGATGACACTGTTATCATATTTACAAGTAAAATATGGAAAATAACAATCGAGAAAGCAAATTCTGGACTGAGCAAAATTAAAAAATGGCTAGACTCTAACCTCCTCACCCTAAATATTCAAAAAACGCAATATATGCATTTCTCAATCCGAAAATTCACTCTCCCAGAAAACCTTCCTAAGCTAGTCATTCACACTTGCCCACAAAATCTAGATAATCCCTCACTATCTCTTTCAAACAGCTGTTCATGCCCAATTCTCAAACCTTCTAATGAAATAAAATACCTAGGGGTCACTATAGATAACCATTTACGCTGGGAGGCCCAAATCAACTCCATAACAAAGAGACTCCGTAAGTTATGCTATATTTTTTATTCTATTCGATCAATCCTTGACATAAAAACACTCAGAAGTGTTTATTTTGCTCTGTTTCAATCTATAGCAACATACGGCATTATAGGATGGGGAGGTTGTGCAGCATCCATTCTCTACCCTCTAGTGACCATTCAAAAACTTTTGTTAAGGATCATCTTCAAATGTTCCCCTTCTCATCCATCAGAGCCACTCTTCAAAAAACTAGCTGTCTTAGACATTCGCCAATTGTACATTAAGATAGTTCTCATCCATATCTGGAAAAATGGTTTGATAAAATCCACACAAAAAGATATACATACTCGTTACTCAACTCATGCAAAATGCACAATCCCTACAACAAAAACAACTTTTTCACAAAGGCAATACTCATACATCGCACCTAAAATATACAACGAACTAAATAACAACATCAAAAAATCTAGTACACTTACTCACTTTGCAACTAGTGTCCAAATATGGATATCCGTAAAGGGTCGACAGTTTTTTAAAGAATTTCTTTAGAAAATTTATTTGAAGAGAATTATGTCATTGCCAAACTTTGTTTTATTTAAATATAAGCTTGGTGGGAAACAAAGGTCACGTGTCATTATCTGTAATTCAAATTTAATTTTGCCTTAGCATTACATTATCGTTTTCTAATATTTTCTGCTAGAACAGGGATAGATATTTAATCCTTTTATGAAGATCAACTTTTGCCTAAACCGCTTTTGCAATATGCTAGCAGCTAAACTGCATTTGACTCGATAATATGATATATTCAAATCATAAAAAATACTCCTAAGTACTAGCACACTAAAATTTTTTCTTTTTTTTCCACTTGTTAAGGAAAAATATTTTTTAATTATTATTTCACTTATTGTCCTCTTCTCGTGCATACATATCTACTTATTTTTTCTGTGAAAATGTGTTTTTGCCATTGTGAAAACATCATCTGCAAATTATTGATATTTGTAAAATATAATATCTCATTATTACTTCTTTTATCTGGAGGATAGCATCACTTTATTTTATTTCCATTGTGAAAATATAATAAAGCTTTCAACTTTTTTATAAAATGTGGGAGAAGAAAAGTTTTTAGTAATATTTTGTAAATAAAATTGATATCGGTTTATATACCGCTAATAAATTTTTTTGGTTGTAATCACTATAATATAAATAGCCAAAAGTTTAAATACTTTTAAAAACTAATTCTTTAAAACTGTTTGGCACCACTGTGTACTAGTGCCTATATCTACATGTTTATGTACTCAGAGCCCAGTGCCACCAGAAAATCACTGTAACAATAATAATTTACTCTAGTGACCAGTGTAATTCGGCGGACTCGAAACATAAATTTATTCCAAAATTTATTTGTACAAAAATTGGATTGAAATAATGTACCTACCAATATTACCACGTACACACAGATCTTCATTAAAATCGTTATCATTTCTTATTTGCATACTCTACAAAGTACTTACTTCGACTTTATATATTTTATAATTATATCATTTTTATATTCTTTCATGTATTGCCTTCTATGTTCTATACTTTTCATATTATTTTTATATTCTACTATATTCTTTCATACTCTTTTATACTCTATAGTAATTTATTGTTTCCATACTCTTTAGTTATTTACATTATTTTATATTCATTTGTTTTCTTTAAATTTCTTTAATATTATTATATATAATATGTATATTTATATATTTTTATTTTATTTTTTATATTCTTGCACATTTCTTTATATTGCATCTTTTAATATACTGTATATGAAAATCGACCACCACAACACAGGCATGTGCCTAGTATGGTGGTCGAAAAATCCCCAATTCATGTAATGAATAATTCAAAGAATAAAGAAACTTTAAACTTTAAAAAAGAATACAGAAAAACTCGAGGAAAAATAATAAAATAAAAATGAACAATTTGCGAGAAAGACTTCGACATGAAGATATCTCTGATAGGCGAATTTGGGGGCAGATTTGGAACATATGGTAGATGCCGTACGCACGGACATGTTACGGAATAGATGAAAATAGAACTTTAAAATTATTAAATTCAAGCTAATTTTGTATGAACAACAGGACAAAGGAAGTTGGGCCATTAAACATGGATCTTACTAAATCCGGATCTTGTAAGTATGAGAGTACGAGACAGAATTGAAAGTATCAGACGCGGAAGGTACTAAGAGACCGCATTCGACAATAATGGAGAGGTTTCAAGAAATTACGAGTTGATAGTAATTAGATTGGTTTATTACAGGAGATTCAGATACGATCTTTTGGACCTGAGAGGGGTATAAAAGTCTAGACAAATGCCAGTTGAGGACAGTCTACGTCGTGGTCGAAAAGGTTGTAACTTCGCGGAACGTGGCGAAACGGTGGGTGACTTAAAGTGGAAAAATTCTAAGTGATAATTATTTTGATACTTAGAAAAATTTCACATTCTAGTCAGTGATATACAAAAAAAAAATACTTTGCAGTTAGAGTCAGTGAAAAATAAAAATAAAGCCAACGCATTAATTACTTGTGAAAAATAAAAGTGCTCGTGATAAATACAATTTGTTTTAGTGGGAAATTCGGATTTTATAATCACTTAATATCGTGTTTTTAAACTTAGAAATTTCGCGTTTAATATTAGTGCTATAAATAACTGAAGTGATGTGATAATTTAGCGTGATGAAGTTATAATTAAATACGTGTGTTCAATCTAAGTGAAAGTGTTCTAACAAATAGTAAATATTTAAATTAATTATCTTAAATAATAATAATAAAACAAAATAATATTTTATTAATACATAAAAGTTCGGAGGGATAAAAATTTAATTTAACAACAATTTACCATCTCTAAATTAATCGTGAAGTAACTATCATTTAAAGTGTTATCTAACCAACGAGTTTTGAGATAAAATACAGTTTAGAACGATAGAGTTCATGCATCATTTTAATTAATTAGATTAAATGAAAAAAAAAAAAATTGAAGTCAAAAAGATTTAATTAAATTTAGGAAAATAAAAAATTAATTTAGGAAAATCGCAGCAAGGTTACCGTGTATTTCCCGGTCGGAAAAAACCTTGGTAGGGGTAAGTCTTTTCCGTTATAAAATTTTACAGATTCCAAGGAGAAAGCGGAATGGAGCAAACATTGGTATTTGGATTAATTATTTGACCAAGATATTACTCGCTTAATATGTGATATGTAACTATATTAAAATATTATAAGTATAATAAGTATATTTTATATATTTATATATGTAAGTATATAAACATATATATATGTAATTTTTGTTCCCAAGAAAAATTATAATAAAAAAAAAAAAAAAAGAAAAACACTTATATAAAAAGAGGAAAAGGGTATCGATTCCTACCTCTGAATTCATCAATAACTATTAAAAGTAGTTATGTGTGATAAATTTGCAAATCAATATTTTATGTTTAATGTTATGTATGTATTAATATAATTTCAGAAAATCCAGAGCATTTGAAATAAGTTATGATATTAGAAATTATTTCAATCATAAAATTTATGTATGTACATATCCATATTATAAATTATTTATTGAGACAAAGTATATATAAATGAATAAATATGTATACGTAATCAGGTATCAGACTAGACAATTGCGCTAAGTACATCATTATCAAACAAAGAAAATTTTAGAGTCATCTCACACGTCTCCGGAATGTCTAAAGTAAACATACCTCATACGCTTGAATCTAGATCACGAGGCCGTCGAGAATGTTTACAAAGCTCAAATTGTTTACAAAATAAATCGGTCACTGGGACACTAGTTCGAATACGGAAAAAAGAAAAAAAAAAATGACCTTGATTAGTGGATATCGTACTTAGGTATTAACTTCTAGGAACGGGATAAAATTATTATATTGCGCAATTATTAGGAACAAAAAGAAAAAAAAAAAAATGACCTTGATTAGTGGATATCGTACTTAGGTATTAACTTCTAGGAACGGGATAAAATTATTATATTGCGCAATTATTAGGAACAAAAAGAAAAAAAAATTTAAACACTATTTTTAATTTGAACGTAAAGAGGTATCTACAGACCTAAGCAATTGAAAATTAACAGATTTATTATAGCAGTTCAAAAAGGTGTGTTGAAGATTTACATGAAACAGTTGATAAATCACGGGATAGTTAAAAAGGGGTATTGAAGATTTACATGAAACAGTTGATAAATCACGGGATAGTTAAAAAGGGGTATTGAAGACTTACATGAAACAGTTGAAAAATCACGGGATAGCTTAATAAGGGGTAATGAGGATTTACATGATTCAATTGAGAATCACGGGATAGCAAGAGTTTATCAAAAGTTGAACATTGGAGGGGGGGGGAAAGAAAAAAAAAAAAAAATACAGTTCAACCAATAGAAGGCAGTGGTCGCTTCTATAACAAAATCAAACCATAGAGATGGCGGATCTCTCAAACAAAACCGTCAACAAAACCAAACAAAAGCTTGGAGTTATGGCGAATCTCCAGAACACATCGCCAGATAAGATCTTATTGTACTAGTATATATTTATATTTCACACTATTCTTACGTATATATTCGGTATCAATCTGAGGATTGTGCAGAATCCGATGGGCGAGATCCGAGCTCGGGATGCGTTGCAAGTAGTTTCGTATTGCGAGTTATAAACCTTCCCAAAACGTATGTTTACATATATATCTTTTTATGTACTGTTCATTGAATGAAACGAACTCACTTACAATTAGTGCTTTAGGCCTGTCGGGTCACTCTCGTCTCATTTCTTGAACGTGGAGGGAGGATTCACGACCCGTAACTCCACACAAACCCGTGAGTATATGATTGCATATAGGACGAAACCGGTTCGCCCTAAGTAAATAGTAAACTTTGGAGGAGTAGGAATTTGGAGGTATCTGGGCTTGGGGGAAGACCTGAAGGCAGTGCATGATGGCGAAGGAAGGTCAATTGGGACGCGATAACTTAGGTATCAATCAATTGAACCGTGCCAAAAGACTGTGCGAATTTTGGGTTGACTTCTGATCACCCTGCTTACTTGATGGAGGCCGGAGCCAAATTTTGCCAGAAAAAAGGGTTATTCTGAGTTCGTCAAATATGCAATTAACTAATTACATTAACCTACTAAATCCATCTTTATATGTACCTTATAGCAGCTGAATCTAAACGGAGGGGCGCCCAGCAGATACGAGATACAATCATAATCAAATTTACTAACATTTAACCATTTGAGTTATATTTAATTATCTGTTCAATTAGTCATGTGTAGTTTCGATTAGTATTGCTTATTCATGAATTCATTAGGATGTAGGGAATCATAATAAACGTCAAAGGGAAGTTAGTTCATTTAGAGAAATTACTTAAGGTTAAATTTGCAAGAGAGAGACCAATACAGTTTGAAATTCAACACTCTGTTTAGAATCAAGAGGGTTACCACAAAATTTAAAGTAATTAAAGTCCTATATCATAAATCAAAAATTACACAACGTTTGATGGAGTTTAATTACAACCTAAATACGAAAATATTCACGTTCAAAGTCGTAAATAACGTATTTATTAGTTAAGTACATATATCGCTAAAGGTATGTAGTACAAGGGAGCTTTAAGTAGCTTTCTGTAGTTATCAGAGGAAATAAGGGTCCAATTTTATAAAGGCTTGTGTGACGTAGGGGAGGAATTTTCCATCCCTACCACACATATGCAAAGCCTTAAGAATTTAAATATCGATCAGAGCCAAGAGAAAAGGCGAGAATATTACAACTGTCTTGCCGATGAAAGGAGAGTTAAATAAGTATGAAAAGACGAAACATTACGACTGGTGCCAAGTGCCCAGGAGTAAATAAAATACAGACAAATATAAGAGAGTAGAAAAAGAGAAACATCACAACTGCACAGCCGTGACAGGAGATCAGAGTTTTACAAGTTGTTTTAGAAAAAAAAAAAAAAAAAAAACTTTTATTGGTCAATCTATTGCAAAAAAAAAAAAAAAGTGAAGAAAAAAAAAAAATAATAATAATAAGTAGGACGTTATGTTAAATGAAGTGATAATAAAAATAAACTAAAAATCAGAACAGTGCGCCGTTAAATAAACACGAAAAAAAATATATAAATAAATAAATAAATATACGAAAATAAATATATAAACAATACATTTAAATATAAAAAAAAGTGTTAACGAATAAACTCTACATGTTTTAAAATAATTTATAAAAGTGTCGATATAAAGTTAAATCAAGTGACCATGAATTTGTTGATTGCTTATGAGATTATAAATATCGTAACAAAGAATGTAGGTCAGATACAAGCGTAAACAGTTTATTCAAGGCAGGCCATAAATTGACAGAATAATGGTATTGACATTCCTGAATCCAGAATGTTAATGATCGTAATGTAAACAATCTGATACGAGATACCGCGGTGTTTGTAAGCATCGAAAGATTGATAACCTAAGCATCGAAAGTGATAACAAAACATCGAAAAATTTTGAAGTAGGCGACATCGGGGGTAACGCGCATCGCTTTAAGAGATTGTAGAATAAACAAACTCGAAAATGATATCAACACTCGGTTACGGAAAAAATAAACAGACTTTACAGATAAAAACGGGGGAACTTACCTACATAAAGTGACCCTTTGTTTATAGTTAATGTTGTGGGTTTGTATGTGAGGATTATCACATAAAAAGTCATAACATAAAAGATAAGGAACATAAAATAAAAATAACATAAAATATTTGATTGGGGATAGTGTCGAGTTGAGAACTTTAATATCACAGGCGAATGTTTTATAGGTATATACCTATTTAAGGGAACATTTGATCATTCGGACCAAAAAAGGAGGGGATTTGACGAAATAACATCAAGATAGGTATTGCGAACTCTAAATAGATTTTGCGAAAATATCGTAGGTATTGCGGAACTTGAAGGAATGGTTGGCATTCTAAACAATGAGTAATTATTGGTTGAACGAAAATCACGGGATATTCATTAACATTGGAGTAACAATATTCATTCCGTTTTTTTTGCAATTACCTACATTTATTTGAAATGAAGAGTGATGGTAGAGTTGATCTAATTTGGGTTACAATCATCATGCAAACAAATATAAATAATTGAAAATATTGTGTTTTATAGGGGGACAGGTTCCAAAAAAAAAAATAAAAATAAAAATAAAAATAAAAATAAAAATAAAATAAATTATAAATATATATAGGTATATTTATAATAAATAGTTGGTATTGAGTTAAATTCATTAAAAATTTTAAACAAAAAATGGCGGAAAAAAGGAAAGTGGATGCGACGGAATTAGAAGCTAAAGAAATACCGTTGGGAGATGAATTACGGGAGATATTTAGACGTTCAAAGAGGTCTAAGTTACGAGTCGAGGTTATGATAGAAGTCGTTCAGCCAGAGGGGGAGACCGACACAAAATCGGAGGAACAGGGCGAAAATAAGCGAGAGTGTGAAGAGAGACTCACACATGGTATGTTACAGGAAAAACCCGAGGAAAAGGAACAAGAAAAGTTAACGAAGTAAAAGGAAAAATAAAAAAATAAAATAAAAAAATATAGAAAAACGAGAAAATTGAAAAAAAAAAAAAAAATAAGTAAATAAATAGAATAAGGAAGGCAACATAATTTACATAAGGTAATTTAGGAAACTAAAATAGAGATTATAAGGTTGTCGCTTAATAAGATAAAATATAAACATTAACCGGGCGACACTCGGAAAATAAAGAAAATGGTTGGGAAACGTGGAACAAGTAGGCGAGCCCAGGCTTTAGTGACAGCAATCGGGGAAAATGTCACAACCGAGACTTCAACAATAAACATAGGAGATATAACTACAATAATTCAGGCAGCTTTGGCACCGCTCGTCAATAAGATGCAAGAACTCGAGAAACAATTGGAAAGCCCAGCAACAGTGGCGGTGATAGGAGAGGATAGTGCGCCGAAAAGCGTTCTCCAAGTAGTGGAAATGTTACCACAGCAGGAACGACCATCATTCTCCGGTGGAAATCAAAATCCCATTAGTTTCCTGGAAGATTTAAAAGAATACACTAGAAAAGTGAAACGAACGGATCCATTAGTCGTCGTACGGGAAAATTTGAAAGGGGAAGCTAAATCGTGGGCAAAATTGTACAATAAACGATGGGAGACTATGTTAGATTTCGAACGAGATTTTTAGCTACCTATTGGGGAGACATAAAGAAAAATGAAGTTCGCCGTCGTCTTGCAGAAGGGGTATATGATGCCAAGAAAAATATATCCATGCTTACTCATTTCGCAAACTATTGGGAGCTAGCGAAGGCTTTAAAGATTACTGACACACCGTTGGGCATAGTTGACGAGATTATGAGACATTATCCGAAGGAAATTCAATCGCTATGGTTTTCGGGGCAATCAGGAGATGAGATTGTCGCCGCTGAGTTTCTACGAAAACTAGATACAATGGTATGTACACCAGAAGAACGGAACATGAAGAAGAGGAGTGGGGAGGAATCCAGCAAGAAGGACAAATACCGTGACCGTTACCACGCCATAAAAAGGAGGATACACGCAATTGAAAGTGTGGGCGAAAACGCTAGTTGCAGCAAGTGCACCGAAGTTAACAGTTCACCAAAAGAAAATTCTACAATAACTACAGCCGGGAAGGAGCTAGTGGTCGCAGTCAACTCGGGAGATAAAAGGAGATTATAGCGCTTTACATTTAGCTAGATATTACACAAGTAATAAGAAACAAAAATCAGGTTTACATTTAGTGGAAATCAACGAATAGAGTGCGAAGTTTACAAATATTTGTAAATGTTAATAAATAAATAAACGATTGAGAAATACAAGTAAAATTATGTTAGGGTACATTATAATTGGGGAGAGGGAAGAAAGAAAATTACTAAAATATTAGATTATCAGATTGCTTGCGAGGGGCGGATCGTCGTCAAGTCTTTGAGGGTGAGTGGACAAGTTCTTAATAAGCGACAATCATATTCAATTATTGAAATAGAGTAAGGCAAATAAATTCGTTAATTTTGATTTTCTAGTTGGAAAAAAAAATTTGACTTTTTTTTTATGTGTTAGTGAGAGAAAAAAAAAAAATGTTAGATAAGTAAGGACACTCAAAAGGAGAGAATTAGAGATATTATATGGCACACAAAAGGGACATTTTGAAAAATAAACAATGCCTAGGGATTTTTTTTTTGAAATATTGAAATAAGAAAGTTTATCTATAGATATAGGGTAGACATTAAGTATAGAGATAAAAAGGTAACATTTGAATTAAGGTATAAATATTTTAGATTTCGAAAAAAAAAAAAGAAAAAAAGGAACGCTGAACCAATTTGAGGATAATAAAGAACATTTATAAAAATTTAAATATTAGAGTGGACAACACTTAGGCTAGAACAACTTTGGATGAATTAAGAAATTACAATTAGAAATTAAGAATTATAAAATAAAGTTTAAATAAATAAAGAAAAAAAAAAATGCTGGAAAATTTATATGAAACATGTATACCACTGATTGTCGGATTGGGTGAGGTCGTGCGAAAACCCACATTTCACAAAAAATATTCATACTTACAAAACGAAAAACAATTAATTGCACACCAAGAGACCACCCGCTTTTCAGTTGTTCGAAAGGCCGCGAGATTGTAAACAATCTTTACTTAAATCATTGTAAGGGAGGTCTTAGTCCAATTTGGTTGGGGACCACCAAAACACGCGAGTCGAGGGGCGTGTTCCAGCAAAAAGAAATTAATTTTGAATCTATCAAAATTAAAGAAAATTTCATAAAGTAAAATCTACGCGAAAAGAAAATAAAGAATACAATGAGATTCAAATTCAAGATTGTTAACAATCCGAACAGAATGAGGAGGGGGAGATAGGAAGTAATAGGATACGGAAAAGAGATAGGGGATAACAGAATGAGGAGGGGGAGATAGGAAGTAATAGGATACGGAAAAGAGATAGGGGATAACAGAATGAGGAGGGGGAGATAGGAAGTAATAGGATACGGAAAAAAGATAGGGGATAACAAAATGAGGAGGGGGAGATAGGAAGTAATATGACACGGAGTAGAGATAGGGGATAACCAAATGAGGAGGGGAAGATAGCTAGTCTAAATTTGAACACAATTTCGGTGTCTAACGGAAAAAAAAAAATTAAAAAAAAAAAAAAAAAAAAAAAAAAAAAAAAAAAAAAAAGAATAGGACATTAAAATAAAATACAACGTTAGCCACAGCAAATTGAGTTCAGAGGAGGGAACTGTGATGAATTGCATTGATCAACAGTGAGAATTAGAAAATATCGTAGCTTCCCACTTTAATTAAAAAAAGAAAATATCAATTACTTATAAAACGGACACGTCTACGACATCTATCGGATTAGAGTAAAGTGAATTCATATTTACGGTAGGGATCTATAATTAGACAAGGTGAGACGAGTATTGATAAAAAAATCACAGATGGTATCAACAAATAATCAAAGACAGGGACTCCCCATATACTTTGGGCCGTGATATATTGACAGCCAATTGAATTACAGCAAAAACGATTAAAAACCGAGTTAGCCTATCAACAAGAAGAGGGCCGAGCCCATTTTTAGAACAAAGGAACGACCTTTGGACTTGGCAATTAGTAATGTGATTAATGAGTTTGACGTTCCCACCAAACCGAGAGGTGAATAAACTCCATGGGAAGAAATAATCTGTTCAGGGACAAAAGAACGATGACCCCAAGAAATGTTATGATTAACCGGTACGTTCCAGGGATCAGAAACCCTAGTTCTCGAACGCATTAAAGCATATAAGGTGCGGAAAAAAGGATACACGTAAACAACGTTTGAAAAGTTTAAGTGAAAAATTGCACAGCAAGTGACGAAAACGTGTTGTAAGGTGTTAGGGAGATTTCATCTATAATACGATTGTTTGTGACGACCGGAGATGATCGATTCGAGGGAAAACGTGCTAAAGGAAATGGAAATGTTGAAAAAACAATGGAAAATTATTGTTATCAATTCTAGACGGAGCTAGGATATTACGATGAAAGATTTAGGGAGGAAACGTCAAAAAAAAATGAGAGTTTTAAAGAATAGGCGAGGGTATATTTCAGATGTCTAGAGCAGTAACAAGTGTTAGAGAAGAAATAGAGTGCAGTACGGAGGGGAGTGGAAAATGCTGAAAACATTGCGATAGAAAAACTCAGGAAAAGGAGTCATTTTACGTAATTAAAATGGAGTTTATAGAGTAACATAGTACGCGATTGCAGAAAAAAAAATGAGGCATTACAATGGTTGTCGATCCCAGATGTATTTTGTTGTGATAAACAAGGAATATTCGAACATGAAAATTGTTTAGATAAGGACGATTAGCCGTTAAAAAGGTAATAAAAATTATCATGGGTCTTATGAAATATTTACATTAAAGAATTCTCGTAAAAGTTAACGACACTGAAATAAAAAAGGATTTATTGCCAGGTGGGTACAGGAACTAATGTATACAACTGTCAAGGCATATGGTTTATGGGATTTTTCGTAAGAACGGGACAAAATTTGGGAGACGATCTCTATGAAGCAATAAAAATGACAGGAATTTAAGGGCCGAAGTGGGGGTATCTCCTATAAAGATGTTAAAAATGATATATTTATTAATAACAAATAGAAAATGAAATTTTCCAAGAGGCAGCAAACATCAAAAAACGATATGGTTATATCAGGGAAGTACGGGGAAGTGAGGGGAAAGGAGATACGACAGAGAAAAACAAAGGAAATCTTAGATTAACAGTGAATAAAATAAATACGGCTTGAAATATAAAAATCTATAGAGATATGAACAATAGCGTAAGGATAAATAAGGAATTCATGGAAAGAGTGTCGTGAATAAAAGAAAATTCGAGAAAAAATGGAAAATTCAAATATACGACGTAAATAGAGAAAATTCGGTTTTAAATGGAAAGGTTCATATAGAATACAGAAAAACTCGAGGAAAAATAATAAAATAAAAATGAACAATTTGCGAGAAAGACCTCGACATGAAGATATCTCTGATAGGCGAATTTGGGGGCAGATTTGGAACATATGGTAGATGCCGTACGCACGGACATGTTACGGAATAGATGAAAATAGAACTTTAAAATTATTAAATTCAAGCTAATTTTGTATGAACAACAGGACAAAGGAAGTTGGGCCATTAAACATGGATCTTACTAAATCCGGATCTTGTAAGTATGAGAGTACGAGACAGAATTGAAAGTATCAGACGCGGAAGGTACTAAGAGACCGCATTCGACAATAATGGAGAGGTTTCAAGAAATTACGAGTTGATAGTAATTAGATTGGTTTATTACAGGAGATTCAGATACGATCTTTTGGACCTGAGAGGGGTATAAAAGTCTAGACAAATGCCAGTTGAGGACAGTCTACGTCGTGGTCGAAAAGGTTGTAACTTCGCGGAACGTGGCGAAACGGTGGGTGACTTAAAGTGGAAAAATTCTAAGTGATAATTATTTTGATACTTAGAAAAATTTCACATTCTAGTCAGTGATATACAAAAAAAAAATACTTTGCAGTTAGAGTCAGTGAAAAATAAAAATAAAGCCAACGCATTAATTACTTGTGAAAAATAAAAGTGCTCGTGATAAATACAATTTGTTTTAGTGGGAAATTCGGATTTTATAATCACTTAATATCGTGTTTTTAAACTTAGAAATTTCGCGTTTAATATTAGTGCTATAAATAACTGAAGTGATGTGATAATTTAGCGTGATGAAGTTATAATTAAATACGTGTGTTCAATCTAAGTGAAAGTGTTCTAACAAATAGTAAATATTTAAATTAATTATCTTAAATAATAATAATAAAACAAAATAATATTTTATTAATACATAAAAGTTCGGAGGGATAAAAATTTAATTTAACAACAATTTACCATCTCTAAATTAATCGTGAAGTAACTATCATTTAAAGTGTTATCTAACCAACGAGTTTTGAGATAAAATACAGTTTAGAACTATAGAGTTCATGCATCATTTTAATTAATTAGATTAAATGAAAAAAAAAAAAATTGAAGTCAAAAAGATTTAATTAAATTTAGGAAAATAAAAAATTAATTTAGGAAAATCGCAGCAAGGTTACCGTGTATTTCCCGGTCGGAAAAAACCTTGGTAGGGGTAAGTCTTTTCCGTTATAAAATTTTACAGATTCCAAGGAGAAAGCGGAATGGAGCAAACATTGGTATTTGGATTAATTATTTGACCAAGATATTACTCGCTTAATATGTGATATGTAACTATATTAAAATATTATAAGTATAATAAGTATATTTTATATATTTATATATGTAAGTATATAAACATATATATATGTAATTTTTGTTCCCAAGAAAAATTATAATAAAAAAAAAAAAAAAAGAAAAACACTTATATAAAAAGAGGAAAAGGGTATCGATTCCTACCTCTGAATTCATCAATAACTATTAAAAGTAGTTATGTGTGATAAATTTGCAAATCAATATTTTATATTTAATGTTATGTATGTATTAATATAATTTCAGAAAATCCAGAGCATTTGAAATAAGTTATGATATTAGAAATTATTTCAATCATAAAATTTATGTATGTACATATCCATATTATAAATTATTTATTGAGACAAAGTATATATAAATGAATAAATATGTATACGTAATCGGGTATCAGACTAGACAATTGCGCTAAGTACATCATTATCAAACAAAGAAAATTTTAGAGTCATCTCACACGTCTCCGGAATGTCTAAAGTAAACATACCTCATACGCTTGAATCTAGATCACGAGGCCGTCGAGAATGTTTACAAAGCTCAAATTGTTTACAAAATAAATCGGTCACTGGGACACTAGTTCGAATACGGAAAAAAGAAAAAAAAAAATGACCTTGATTAGTGGATATCGTACTTAGGTATTAACTTCTAGGAACGGGATAAAATTATTATATTGCGCAATTATTAGGAACAAAAAGAAAAAAAAAAAAATGACCTTGATTAGTGGATATCGTACTTAGGTATTAACTTCTAGGAACGGGATAAAATTATTATATTGCGCAATTATTAGGAACAAAAAGAAAAAAAAATTTAAACACTATTTTTAATTTGAACGTAAAGAGGTATCTACAGACCTAAGCAATTGAAAATTAACAGATTTATTATAGCAGTTCAAAAAGGTGTGTTGAAGATTTACATGAAACAGTTGATAAATCACGGGATAGTTAAAAAGGGGTATTGAAGATTTACATGAAACAGTTGATAAATCACGGGATAGTTAAAAAGGGGTATTGAAGACTTACATGAAACAGTTGAAAAATCACGGGATAGCTTAATAAGGGGTAATGAGGATTTACATGATTCAATTGAGAATCACGGGATAGCAAGAGTTTATCAAAAGTTGAACATTGGAGGGGGGGGAAAGAAAAAAAAAAAAAAAATACAGTTCAACCAATAGAAGGCAGTGGTCGCTTCTATAACAAAATCAAACCATAGAGATGGCGGATCTCTCAAACAAAACCGTCAACAAAACCAAACAAAAGCTTGGAGTTATGGCGAATCTCCAGAACACATCGCCAGATAAGATCTTATTGTACTAGTATATATTTATATTTCACACTATTCTTACGTATATATTCGGTATCAATCTGAGGATTGTGCAGAATCCGATGGGCGAGATCCGAGCTCGGGATGCGTTGCAAGTAGTTTCGTATTGCGAGTTATAAACCTTCCCAAAACGTATGTTTACATATATATCTTTTTATGTACTGTTCATTGAATGAAACGAACTCACTTACAATTAGTGCTTTAGGCCTGTCGGGTCACTCTCGTCTCATTTCTTGAACGTGGAGGGAGGATTCACGACCCGTAACTCCACACAAACCCGTGAGTATATGATTGCATATAGGACGAAACCGGTTCGCCCTAAGTAAATAGTAAACTTTGGAGGAGTAGGAATTTGGAGGTATCTGGGCTTGGGGGAAGACCTGAAGGCAGTGCATGATGGCGAAGGAAGGTCAATTGGGACGCGATAACTTAGGTATCAATCAATTGAACCGTGCCAAAAGACTGTGCGAATTTTGGGTTGACTTCTGATCACCCTGCTTACTTGATGGAGGCAGGAGCCAAATTTTGCCAGAAAAAAGGGTTATTCTGAGTTCGTCAAATATGCAATTAACTAATTACATTAACCTACTAAATCCATCTTTATATGTACCTTATAGCAGCTGAATCTAAACGGAGGGGCGCCCAGCAGATACGAGATACAATCATAATCAAATTTACTAACATTTAACCATTTGAGTTATATTTAATTATCTGTTCAATTAGTCATGTGTAGTTTCGATTAGTATTGCTTATTCATGAATTCATTAGGATGTAGGGAATCATAATAAACGTCAAAGGGAAGTTAGTTCATTTAGAGAAATTACTTAAGGTTAAATTTGCAAGAGAGAGACCAATACAGTTTGAAATTCAACACTCTGTTTAGAATCAAGAGGGTTACCACAAAATTTAAAGTAATTAAAGTCCTATATCATAAATCAAAAATTACACAACGTTTGATGGAGTTTAATTACAACCTAAATACGAAAATATTCACGTTCAAAGTCGTAAATAACGTATTTATTAGTTAAGTACATATATCGCTAAAGGTATGTAGTACAAGGGAGCTTTAAGTAGCTTTCTGTAGTTATCAGAGGAAATAAGGGTCCAATTTTATAAAGGCTTGTGTGACGTAGGGGAGGAATTTTCCATCCCTACCACACATATGCAAAGCCTTAAGAATTTAAATATCGATCAGAGCCAAGAGAAAAGGCGAGAATATTACAACTGTCTTGCCGATGAAAGGAGAGTTAAATAAGTATGAAAAGACGAAACATTACGACTGGTGCCAAGTGCCCAGGAGTAAATAAAATACAGACAAATATAAGAGAGTAGAAAAAGAGAAACATCACACAATTTACATGCCGACTTGCTCAACTGACAACTTTGAGGAATATTCTAACTGCCTTGCCTCCATACAAGCAATAATTGATGATAATAATTATATTAATACAATTATAATCGGAGATTTCAACGCTCATCCTGACTCGCTTTTTGGAACGGAACAACTATCTTTTTGTCAAGAATTTGAATATGTATGTGCGGACATTGAAATTTTGCCTGTGAATTCCTACACATATATCAGTGACGCTCACAGCTCTACTAGATGGTTAGACCACTGTCTAGTTACAAAAAATATTTCGAAGCAAATTATAGATATGAAAATATACTACGATGTAGATTGGACAGATCACCGGCCTCTCGAGCTGATCTTACAAACAGTGGGACTGGCGAAAACGGAAGTGTTTACTTCTGGATTAAGGGATCCAGCATTATGGAATCCGAATAATATAGGTGATATCGGAAAATACAACTCGTGCTCGCAAACCTATCTCGTCAAAGTTAAACCAAAATACACATTTCCTGAGAACGGTGACAACCCTGTTCACGCCAAAATAGTATACCTCTATGGGAGTATAGTAGAAGCCCTACGAAGTAGTGCCATCTCTGTATTTAATAAGCGTACTATTCAAAAACACAAGCAAGTATGTGGGTGGAACGAACTTGTGGCGAATAAATACTATGAATCCAGACAAGCGATGCACACATGGATAATGAATGCGAGACCGCGTGAGGGACCTGTCGCAGAGGAGAGAAGAGCAAAGCGTGCTGCCTTTAAAACTGCACTTAAACAATGCCAAAAAAACTCGACTCAACTTCAGATGGATAAAATAGCAGAGGATTTAGAACATCGGGACTTCAAAAAATTTTGGAACAAGTCTAACAAACTATTAAACATGCGCTGCAAAATTTCATGCAACATACATGGAGAATCGAACCCGGAAGTAATCGCAAACATTTTTAAAGAACATTTTACAACTACCACCCCGGCTATCGACTCAAATGAAACGCATCTGAATGCCTATGATGATATCGATCCCATTGTCACAACTAGCATGATAAAATCGGCCATTAGTAACATGAAATCTGGAACGTCGGCAGGGCATGACGGCTTAAGTACCGAACACTTCAAACATGCAGGGGCAGCGGTTATGGAACTAATGGCAACACTATTCACCGATATCTTAAAGTGTGGCTATCTACCTAAAGACATGACAAAAACAATAATAATACCGATAATAAAATCGAAACTGTCAGACATAACTTTAAAGGAAAACTACAGACCAATTTCCATCGCCACGGCTATCGCCCGTATATTTGAACGAGTTCTCTTGGAACTAGTCGGATCTCATTTGACAACGAACGATAATCAGATGGGCTTCAAGAGAGAGTGTTCTACGGACTCGGCTATTTTTTGCGTAAAACGGACCTTGGAATACTACAGGAAGAAGAAAACATCAACCTATGCATGCTTTCTGGACCTAAGTAAGGCTTTTGACCGAGTTTCCCACCCCCTATTATGGAAAAAAACTAAAAGAAAGAGGTATACCTTGGAAAGTGGTAAAAATCCTCGAAACTTGGCACCGTCAACAGGAAAATCTTGTAAAATGGAAAGATGGATTTTCAGTACCTTATTTCCTGAAAAGCGGGGTCAGACAGGGAGGATGTATGTCCCCAGTATTGTTTAACATATACATGGATGAACTAACCCATAGGCTAAACAATGCTGGAGTGGGCTGCCACATCGGAGGTCAATGTATCAACAACATGAGCTACGCAGACGATATGGTTCTGATGGCACCGTCAATAAGGGGATTACGAATCCTCCTTAAGATCTGTGAAGAATTCGCACACGAAACCAACATGATCTATAATGCGAAAAAAACAGCACTGTTGGTCATAAAACACGCTGAAGGCCCAAAAAATATCCCCCCCGCCTTTTTGAACGGCGAACTCCTAAAAACAGTAGAATCTACCAAATATCTAGGACATATCATCAACGATAAATTAACAGATGATGAAGATATTGACAGGCAGAGGCGCGTACTGAGCATAAAATCCAACATGCTCAGTAGAAGATTTCGGCTATGCAGTCCACGGGTAAAAAGGACGCTATTCCTAGCCTTCTGCACAACCCTGTACACATGCGAGCTTTGGGCAACCTTCAAAAAAAGAACCATGGAAAGGCTTCGGGTGCAATATAACAATGCTTACCGTCTGATGTTTGGACTCCCCAGGCACTACAGTGCCTCCTCAATGTTTACAGAAGGGCGAGTTCCAGGATTTAAAGCTCTATTAAGAACCAGGATTGCAGGACTGAGGGGAAGGATAAACCACTCCAGAAACATTCTCATAATAGAATCCCGTTTGACTTCAGGATCGAGCTTAGAAGAACATTGGAGGAAGACACTGGCTCCCATAACCCCAGACTGATTTATTTTTATTTTTTTACTTGTATTTTTATTTTATTTTCTTATTACCATATTTTATAAATATCTATGTCTTTTATGTATGTACTTACACACTATATAGGATGTGTGGGATTGCACTCACCTCCCCACATTCTGGAATTATTATTATTATTATTATTATTATTATAAAGGTCAAAAACTTTATAATAACCTACCAAATTCCATAAAGGAAGCCTCAAGTCTTAGCACTTTTCGTAAAACATGTGCTACATACATTAAGAAAAATTTATGAATTTTATTTATTTGTATTAACTGTACGTCTTAAACCCTATTGTTTGTATTTCCAACTGGAGTAACTGTATTTCTTTTTAAAACTGTATTCTTTCCGTTATAATTTTATGACTATATTTATTTTATTATGTATTTTATATGTTTTTTTTAATACTAGATGTATGAAAAAATTTGCTTACATCTAAATAAAGTTACAAAAACAAAAACAAATATATTCATTATGTGCTTATATTATATATTCACAACAACTATATTTACAGTTTATATATTTATGCATATGTTATATATTTATATCAACTAAATCTTTATCTCATAAACGTACTAATGTCACTACAACTTGGTTGTTAATAATTTATGCAAAACAAAAAACCAGAAAATGGAAGACATAGCAGATTTAATAGATAACACAACACCAATCCCATGTATATCTACCAATGATTCCGAAGTAGTACGTCAATTATTATTTAATTCAACCCTTTCGATATTCTCTATGAACATAAGAAGTATAAACAAAAATTTTGATGAACTCCTAATTCTCCTCACTGACCTTGTCTCAGATTTTGATATAATTGTCTTGAGTGAATGCTGGATACAAGAAAATTTCATCCCTAAAATGATAAGAAAGTACAATCACTATAATACTCTACACAACCAAACTCAGAACGATGGAGTCATTGTATACATTAAAAATCACATCTCACACTCAGTAAAAGAGATCAAAATTAAATATGCAAACTGTCTACAAATTCAACTTGATAATCATATAACACTTCTTACAATGTACAGATCTCCGAATACACATAATATAACCCCATTCATACATTCACTGCATGAAATTTTATCAAACATTGAACACTGCCAAAACACCTTTATAATTGGTGATCTTAACATAAATATAATTAATAAAATGCACCCTCAAGCAAATGATTACCTAACTTTATAATAATAATAAAAAAACCAATCAAAGACAAACAAGAAATTACTGTTTAATATTTTCAAAAAGACAAACAAATTACATTACACCCGTGACCCGAATAGCAACCATGTTTTAATTACTGACCACATACAAACACACTAAATGAAAAGTTAATGAATTTGAGGGAAAACAACATGACGGTATCTGTTGGGCCGTTTATAAAGTAAATCGAGGAAGGGCGGGAATTTGGGACGAGGATTAAATTAAAACTATGTGATGTTACAATTATTTTATACGCCTTGTTACGAAGTTCAAGTTGGCAAGCATGAGGGTTGAGGGTTGAGGGTATTAATATAACTCGACACCCCCCTGCAGGGTTTCAATGGGTGAAAGGTGCGGTGTATAGTATTTTGTAACTATGTACGTGAGGCGTATAAAAATAATTACAATCAATCCTTGAAATAACGAGTTTCACAACACCCCTGTAAATTTTTACTAAATTTGAGAGCTGCGATTGTAAATTTCATATTTAAGCCAAATTAAGTTAAAAAAAACTAATTTAATAAGTCTACGAAATAGCGACGCTTCATTCACAAAAAAAACTTCTCCAAATAACTGATCCTTAAATAGACCCCTTTTTTCAAAAATGTGCTATTTATATCATTATTAGTTTTTTTTACTTGAATACCTCACAAGAGTCTAAGCTGCTCCCGTCTGGAGCCAGTGAGACTATGGCATCTCCAATTTGAGTATGTTGTGAGGCTGAATGTAGTGGGGAGGGGAAGGAGATGGGGAAGAGGGGGGTGAGGAAGTACCTGGCTATTCAGATCTGGTCACCAAACACGGCTAAAGCCATTTCCAGCAACGTTTCAATTCTGAATAGTGGTCTTACACCAGGGCGATACTAAGAGTAGGTATCTTCCACTCTGGAATGTACCTCAAATGTAGGTACCTATATATTATTTTAAGTGAATTAATTGTAAAATAACACAAATTAATCAAATACAATTTATTTTCCCACGCCGGGATTCGATCCGCGACCTTCGGATTGCGAGTCATGAGCCTTGCCCCTAAACACGTCGGTCGTTTATTGCATTTTTAAAATCATTTTAAAAAAAAAAATTTTAAATTTTTTTATTTATTTATTCCATTTTTACAATTTTACAAAGTTAGGTATAAGTACAATTATTTTTTTAATTATGTACATGTAATGCAAATATTTTTTAATGGTGGTAATAATAACTCTCTAATTGAGAATTTCTCGTGTTTAGGGAGGGAGTACTAACACAATTGATATTTTGATATATGTTTAATTGATGCTACCATGAGCGTATTTATGAAAAAATAAAATAAAAACAACATGTATGTAAAATTTTTAAACTTTTTAATTTAATATTTTTTCTGAAAGAAAGGGTGATAATTATCAGCTTTACAAATTCAACAATAATAAAATCCCATGATTTATCAACGTGTCTTGGTAATTATAACGGTTCCATGCCAACTCAGAATGAAACCAACTTACAAACACCTCGGAAAGGTCACTAAAAGCTACGAAAAAATATTTTAAAATAGCCGGTAACCCTAACCTAACTTAACCTATTTAACCAATGTTTTATATATTTTTATCATCACTCTTAATGACCTTTCTGAGGTGCTTCTGAGTTGGTTTCATCCTGAGTTGTCCGGTCACCAATTATAACATATATGACACGACACATACTGGTGGCCTCCGTGGGCTCGACCAGCGATTTAGTCGTATTTGGTGACTAGATCCGAATAAGCAGAATCTTCCCCACCTTCCCAACTCCTTCACCTCCCCTCTAAATTCAGTCTCACAAAATACCGCAATTGGGTATGCTATAGTCTAACTGGCTCTAGTCGATTGGGAGCAGATAGGACTCGTGTACGGGATTCACATAAAAAAATATAGGTGTACATAAAAACAAATCTTTATTATCTTAATGATTTGACAACATGCCTTACTACAGGAAGGAGCAGATAGATAGATATCTGACAGATAGATAGATAAGTGCCTGGAGGGTTATCTTGATGGTTGTGACAGAGACGCCAACCCTTATATGTACTTACACGACAGAAGTAGGCAGTTAAGATAAAGAACGATACATGGAGATGGTATTTGCATGACACAGGCAGAGATACCCGAGGTAGAGAATAAGGGCGCTCGCATGTGAATATTATATTTGAGGCCGACGCAAAGGTAACTTTCAGACTTACGAGACCAAAGTTCCCAAGTAAGAAAAGTAAGATCGGAGGTGTATTACTACTAACCCGCAGTAAAAAAAACGCGAGGTATTCCAAAGTGACGGGAGCGTGAGATGAAAAAGCAGAGAAGATTGAAGTGTCCAGGGATTTGGGAATTGGCAAACGCCAGTTGGAGAGTTTTCCTCATTTATCACGCACCCCTTCACAGGTATTAGCTGATTGAGTTAGACCAAATCAATTATTTTAGTCAGCGTTAAAACGCCACGTGGCAGGTTGACGTGTTTTTTAAATTGAACGTAGGTGTCTGGTATATTTGCGAATCTTGTCACTCTAGAAACTGATTCCTTTTAGCTCAGTACTACAAAAAAAAAACTTTATTTTTATTAAATACAACACACTATTTGTGTTTGGTGCCGGTGTGAGAGTCAGGTACTTCCCCACCCTACTTTTCTCCATCTCTTTCCCCTCTCCACTAGCTTCAGCCTCAAAACATTTCCCAATTAGGGATGCTACAGTCTCACTGGCTTCAAAATGTTGGGAGCAATTGGGACTCTTGTGCAGTATTTGGGAGGAGGGTAGGGGTACCGATGCCCAGGGAACCATTTAGTGAATAACCAACACCCCTACCATAGGTCACTCCAAGTGGTTCGCTATGTTTGGTGACTTAACAGGGGCGCCCGGGTTCATGGGGTGAGGTGTATGTAGGTCTTAGCGGCCAAACGTTGGCTAAAGGAGGAGGTAGCGTAACACGGCATAACACCCCAAAAACAAACAACAAAAATACTTTTGGATGTGAAAATCTAAAATCATATCCAAATATAAAATATTGTTACGAAGGCAGTTCAGTTATGTACAATAAATACTGTATATTTCTTACTATTCATATGTAAAAGCCCCGAAAAAGGGCGTTAATAAATAAATAAATAAATGACATAGGCCTTTGAAGGATATTTTTTAATCAGGGCCTCCTGTGTGGAGCTAATGTAAAAAAAAACATCGCCGTGTACTTTAGAATTGTGGGTAGTTTAGACTGCATCCCAAAAGCCGCATACAATACTGCTCATCGCTAAATATTACGCCTACCTAGATATTGCAGCGCCACGAAAATGTTCCCGGAAGGACAAGTGCCCTCTTTCAGAGTACTTCTCAGCCACCACATAGCAAGCTTGTGGCGCATACAACGCCAATCCAAGAATACCTGCATCACTGACATGGTTGCCTGCATGTAGTCCTCCATGATAGCACTCTGGAGACGGGAGACGGTCAAATATTCCCAGTAAACGGCTGTTTGCATTTTTTTTTAAATTTAAATCTTTCACTTCTTTTTTTTTTTATTCTACGTAATGTATTGTTATTTTGTCGAAATACGGAATGCATTGCATTGCACTACCCTGCATACATTCTGGATTAAATCATTATTACCTATAACTTGTTTTGAAAAGGAAGTTAGCATGCTGTCTTTTTCTCGGTTATTAGTAGAATTTTACGCTGGACTGAGCATTTGATTGAGTGAAATATACTTGAATGAACAATAAAACGTTAAGATTTTTTTATTAGAATTATTACGAGCCAAATAAAGTCTAAAATACACTGTTAAATTTTAAACCCCATGATTAGCAATTTCGGTGAAAAAATTAAATAAATATTAATTTGAATATTTTTATTCGCGGGTTTCAAATAAAGGAGCCTCCAAGCCATCCCGCCAGTAAAATATCTAAAAACTTCAAGTAAATGCTAAGTAAACTTCGATCAAGGAAAAACAATTTAATGATCAAGCGGTCTTTATAGTAATATAAAAAGCCCATTCAACCGAGGTTTAGCCCGCCATCAGAATTTAAATTTATTTTATTTGCCAAGGAAAAAGAATCACCGAGGATAAAGAAAAATATCAAATCGGTAACCTAAATAAATATAGATAACTTTACAACTCTAAAGTGTTGTGGAATATTAAAGAGCAATTTGAAACACACTTGGATGATTTTTGAGAACAAAACTAGTACTTACAAGTTACAGGTGTGCTAATTTCTACAAATTTAATTAATGTTTTACAATACTGCTTTTATTATTTTATTTCTTGATATTTAATTTTAAGTATGTTTAATTTAATTTCAATACATTCTATTTTATTTTCACACATATGATGCATCTTATAAAATGGGGGCCTCAACACGGGTAAGCACACGTGAAAATGGGACATAAATTCATAATATAATAAAAAGTGGATAAGTTCATGTCACTTATGGGCTCTGCCAGTCTGGGAATTTACATAACGATAACTGATTAGGTACTAAGCTTGATGAATAAAGTAAGGAAAAAAATTGGTAAAATATTGTTCCGTAATAATTAATTTTAAAATAAAATAAACAATGTTACTTTAATATTCTTTTAAATTTATTTATTATAAAGACAAGGTAAACAATATGACAGAAAAAATATAAATATTTTACAGAAAAAAGAAAAGTCCCAATAAACTAATTTTTAGTAGTTTGTCAATGGGTGCCTTTACTTTGAAGATATAAATAAAATTATTTTACTTTATTTTGCAGTTACAATTTTTGTGTTAGTGTCTAATACATTTTTTTTTCTTTCGGCGAGCCAATTCTTCAACATAATACAGGGTGGGGCAGGGAGGAGTTACTGATTTAAAAAAATCACTGGGTGGGGCAGGGAGGAGTTACTGATTTAAAAAAATCACTGGGTGGGGCAGGGAGGAGTTACTGATTTAAAAAAATCACTGGGTGGGGCAGGGAGGAGTTACTGATTTAAAAAAATCACTGGGTGGGGCAGGGAGGAGTTACTGATTTAAAAAAATCACTGGGTGGGGCAGGGAGGAGTTACTGATTTAAAAAAAATCACTGAAGGTCCCCAAGACCGAGCAGAGCGCGGGGTGGGGGCCGTTAGGTTGGGGAAATGATGCGAAAAAAAAACGAAACAAAACGGGGCTTTGTTTTGTTTTGTTTCGTTTTTTTTTTTTTTTTTTTTTTTTTTTTTTTTTTTTTTTTTTTTTTTAAATTTTTTTATTGGCAATGTTTATTAAAAATACATATAAAGTTACATCAGTTACATAGTTACATAAGGTTAACAAAAAAATAAAAAAATTGCCTTTCCTCACCATAAAGAGACAGTGCTCTTGTGTTTGGTGAGGGAGTTCTAGCTCAATTAGTAAATTAAAAGATCGTGTAAGTTAGTAATAACGACTATTGTAAATAATATGTAGGTTAAAAAATCATGTATAAATTTAAAAATAAAAATCCCGAAGAGTTTAAAAAATCATAATATAAATTAAAAAATCATTATAAATGAAAGAATCATGTAAGTTAGTAACAAAAATTATTGTAATAAGTAAGTAAAGGATACGTAAGAAAGAACGCAAGATTTATACAATAGTAGACTCAATTGATGACTTGAGAGAGAGAATGAGTCACAGAAAAGGTGTAAAGATACACGGGCAAAAGGCGGATATGATAAGGTTTGCTGACGATATCGCTTTGGTTGCTGAAAGCGAAGAAGAACTGCAAGAGGCCTTAACAACCATGCAAAGCATTCTTCAAAACAATTACAACATGAAGATAAATAAAGACAAAACAAAGCTGCTGACTGTAGGCCGAACGCAACATCAGATGAGAGTAGAGATGTCAGGAGTTCCACTAAAGAACACCAAGGAGTTTGTGTACCTCGGGAGCAAAATGACATGGGACGGTCGGTCTAAGAGCGAGGTCGACAGCCGTATACACCAGGCTAGGCTTGCATTCAATAAAAGGTCTAAAATAATAGAATCGAATAATATAGACCTGAAACTGAGAATACTCCTCATCAAGACCTATGTATGGAGTATCTTGATGTACGGCTGCCCGTACAAACCCGGTCAAAGGCCTTGGAGATGTCCAGTGCAACCGTTTGGATCTAACCGAAACATTCCAGGCATCGCCCCCAAACATGCGTCACATACGTATACATACAACACATAAATACCTGTACCTGTCACACTTAATCATAAACACGTAAACACCTCAGCACAGGTTCTCCTAGTGAGGTTTTCACGAAACATACAATATTACCAACCAACAGTTTCACCTTCTCAAACCTACCTAACACACAACATAATAAAATGTAATATTAATATGTAAAAATGTTTTCAAAATATATTACATATGTAAAAATGTTAATAATGTTAATAAAAATGTTAATAAAAAAAAAATTAATTGGGGCACCCGTGACAATTCTACAGTATCACAAAACTCAAGCTTATCTGAAACAGAAAAAGAAATAGTTGAATTTTGCGATTTCCTTAACCTAGTTCAATTAAACAATGTAAAAAATGACAATAATAGATTACTAGATCTTGTTCTTTGTACCGACATGGCAACTGCGGTTGGTAAGTCACTCGACTCAGTTCTTACCCCTGATTCTCATCACCCACCTCTAGACATTACTATACTATGTAACCCTATAAAATGCCAAATTAAAAACCAGACTCAATTTCTCAACTTTAATAAAGCCAATTATGTTGCAATACGCGATTATCTACATAACACTGACTGGTCTATATTAGAAGGAGAAAACCTTGATGAAAATATTAAAGTCTTTTATGATCACCTTTATAAAGCCATAGAAAAATTTGTTCCGATTAGTTATAAATTATCTTCAAATTTCCCTAGCTGGTTTAGCAAGGACCTCATTAACATAGTAATTGAGAAGAAAAAAGCCCATAAAATATACAAAGAAACAAAAAGTCTTTCTGATTTTACAATTTTCAGCAAGTTTCGAAAAGATTGTAATAAATTATCAAACATTTGTTATAATAATTATATCAAGAATGTTGAATTTTCGATTGTTAACAATGTAAAACATTTTTTTAACTATTGTAAATCCCAAAATAATAATAACCTTGGCATACCTGAAACTATGCACTACAAACTGAAAACTTCCTGTAAAATCAATGAAATTGTCAATTTGTTTGCAGACTTTTTTAAGGATGTGTATGAAACCGATATCCCTGATGATGACATTCCAAACTTCGAGTCAGATATAAATTTTCAACTATCTCAGATACATATTGAGATTAAAGAAATTGCAGTATGTATCAAACTACTGGAACCTAAATCTTGCTCAGGGCCAGATAAAATTCCCCCCGTATTTCTTAAAAACTGCGGGGCTAGTGTCTCTTACCCACTGTACCTACTATTTAATCAATCACTTTTATCAGGCAAGTTCCCGCAATTATGGAAAAATAGCTTTCTCACTCCAATATTTAAAAGCGGAGACAAGTCTTTAGTTGAAAATTACAGACCAATATGCATACAATCGTCGATACCAAAAATTTTTGAAAAGTTAATTCTTCGAAAAATATGTTCTTCCATAAAATTTAATATCTCATCATTTCAACATGGTTTTATCTCTGGACGATCTACTTTAACTAACCTTACACTGTACGAAAATTTTATCTCAGGTGCTCTTGCTAATAGAGAACAAGTTGACTCAATTTATACGGATTTTAGTAAAGCCTTTGATAAGGTTTGCATTAAAATTCTTATAAATAAATTGTCTAAACTAGGAATAAGTGGTAAATTATTATGCTGGATTAGGAATTATTTATCAAAAAGTGTACTAACTGTCTCTATTAAAGAACACTTGTCTTACGAATTTGAAGCAACTAGTGGTGTGCCTCAGGGTTCGCACCTTGGTCCAATATTGTTTATACTATTTATAAACGATGTCACTTCCATATTCTCTGATGTTAACATATTATTATTTGCTGATGACATGAAAATTTATAAAATCATTAAAAATATATACGACTGCTTGTCCCTTCAATCCAATTTTGTAAAATTCGCAGAATGGTGTACCATTAACAAACTTACACTTAACATTAAAAAATGTCAAATCATGAGTTTCTTTAGAATAAAAAACCCCATCAAATACAGTTATTCACTTAACAATCACAGTTTAATGTCAGTACCTGTAATAAGGGACCTCGGAATAACCTTCGACACTAAACTACTATTTATCAACCACATTGATATCATTACTAATAAAGCTATGAAAATGCTGGGTTTCATTCTAAGACTATGTAAAGATTTCAAAAACATTCATACATTTAAATTACTATATACAACTCTGGTTAGGAGTCATTTGGAATATAATTCCCCCATATGGAACCCTCTCTACAAAAGCCACGCAAACTCCATTGAAAAAATCCAACGCAAATTTCTCCGATCAATTAATTTCAAATTAGGAATTCCCGCGGATGACATAAACTATGATTCTCTATTACAAAAAATGCGACTCTTATCGTTAAAAGATAGAAGAATACTCAATGATCTTATTTTTTTATTTAAAATAAACAATAACTGGTTTGACTCCCCTGAATTGGTATCGTTAATAAATTACCATGTACCTAGTAGAACAACTCGACTCAAAACACCTTATTATTGCAACAACACTCTCAGTAATGCAGAACAAAATTCAATAATACATCGTTTACACACTTTAGGTAATGAATTTGCTCATATCGATCATGCCGAAAGTCTGTCATCATACAAAAGATGCATTAGACAAAATTTATCTGCTAGTACTACATAATAAATAATAAGTATAATCATGTAACCATAATATTATGTCCTACCAGTATGCACTCTAATACCTATGGCTTAGAAACATATCATAGGTACCTATTTTTCATATCGCTTTGTATACTCCGTAATACCTTCCTTTTATTTATTATATATTTTTTTTAAAATTTTGGTTATCTTCAATATTTGGCTCCTAAGAGCATTTCTTACTGTTTACTTGTCATACTTTTTTATATTTATAACTTTTGTACTTTATATTATTTACAAAGGTAACTTATAGTTTATATTATTTCCTGCCTTTCAGCTTTTTATCTTAACTTTTTACTTTTACATTATACTTTATACTTTCATTTTATACATCATAATTCTATTTACTACTCATTACCTTAACTCCTTTCTTTTACCCTTTGTTTTTTTATTTAACTTTACATTTATATGTTATTGTATTATAATATATATAAATATAATTATGTCAATGGCACATGTTGTGCCGTATGTTTTGAAATAAATAAATAAGGTGTAAACTGTAATATATAGATATAAATAAATAAATACGCGAGAAGATCACCGTACGAGCCGTTCCGCCGGAATCCTTATTGACGGTCGTTAATAATTTTGTTCTTCTCGAGGTATGTGAACAGTTTGTCGTTGATCACACGTTCCATCACCTTAGACAGAACTGATGTGATCGCTATGGGGCGGTAGTTGGCCGGGTTGGAGCGGTCACCCTTCTTTGGAATATGATGGATAACCGCTTTTTTCCAACCAGAGGGCACAGAGCAAGTCTTCAGGGACATTTTAAAAAGCTTCGTCAAAATTGGAGCTATTTCTGCAGTGCACCTCTGCAGTACCAGGGCAGGTATTCCGTCAGGCCCACTAGCTTTATTAACATCAAGCCCTCGTAAAACATGGAGTACTTCCCGATGCCGGATCCTCAGCTTTTTTATACGAAAACCGCAGTGAGGAACCGACGTAGGGACAGCACCTTGGTCATCGAGGGTTAAGTTATCCGCAAACATTTTACCTAGTAAGTTAGCCTTTTCGGTGGCGGTGTTTGCTAGTGAGTCGTCAGGTCTGGTAAGAGGTGGCAGACTGGATTTGCAGAAATTGCGACCTATTGAGCCCGCAAGAGACCAGAATTGCCTGCTGCCATGCGGGCATGCAGTCAACTTTCTGCTGATCTGCTGGTCGTGCTCGAATTTTGACATATTTATGATTCTCTTGGTTTCCTTTGCGATTTTGTTGTATGCTGTTCTGTCTTCGGATGTTCTAGATGTGTTGTAGGTTCGGAAAGCCGCGCTTTTGTCGTCGCACTGCTTCAGCGCATTGTCGACTGAACCACGGCTTTGAGCCTACACCAGTTTCCTTAACAGTAGATTGGATGAAGCCATCCACCGCGGATGTGATGACTTCACCAATTTCCTGGGCACATCTTGAGTGATCCGAAGTCCGAAAACAGACAGCTGACCACGGCCGAAATGACTCATTTTTGGTGAACTAAGCACACCATTAATTTTTACAACTTGGGGACGTTTGAAAAGGTAGCTTTTTATCCATTCTAGAGCTGAACCATTTAATCCAATGTTTCTTAATTTACTTATAAGTTTGTCATGTGATATACTGTCAAATGCTTTTTTGAGATCTATAAAAATTCCCAGGCATTTAAATGATTTATCTAATGAACTATGTACAAGGCTACTTAATTTTGCAATTGCATCTTGTGTGCTTCTACCTTCCATAAAACCAAACTGGTTTTCATTAATTATACCATTGCATTTTATAAATTGGCTCATTTTTTTTTTAACTAGTTTTTCAAAATTTTTTGCTATATTTGAGATTACTGATATGGGACGGTAATTGTTTACTTCTTCTGGATTACCTGACTTAAATATTGGGGTAATAGTAGTTTGTTCGTAAGTTGATGGAAATACTCCACTTTGGAAACTTGTATTTATTATATGCATTAATGGCTTAGAAATTTGATTTTTTATGTTTTTTAAAATATCAACCGTAACTGCATCAAAGCCCGGAGCAGATCCTCCTTTCATATCGGTTATGATAGAAACTATTTCCTCCTCTGTGGTGACTTCAAATGTTGTCATTTTATTTTTAGCGTTTATATTACAGTCTGGAGATGTTATAATATTTGGATCAATGTGAATAAGATTGGCGAGATTTTTCCCTACATTTGCAAAGAAAGTGTTAAATATATTTGCAGCGTTTGAGGGGTTTTCTTTACAGCATGTTTTTGAGTTATCGTGAATAATAGCATTGATTTCGTTATTATTGTTTTTTTTTTTCTTGTCAATTGTTTCATTTACAACCGTCCATACTCTTTTACTATCATTTTCAGCTTGATCCAACTTCCGTTTATAGTAACTTTCTTTAGTATGTTTTATGATATATGAAAGTTTATTTTTATGTGCTTTAAAGTGATGGAGTAATTTTTAATTATTAGGTTGTTGAGTTGTGAATTTATAAAGAGCTTGCTTACGTCGTACAGATACTATTAATCCACGAGTAATCCATGGTTTTATAGGTTTGAAGTTAGACAGTTTGTGTTTGGGAATTATATTTTTTGACGAGTCATTTATGTATTTAGATATTTTTTCTTCAAATATTTTACAGCAGATATTGATATCATAACATTGTAATAATTCGATCCAATTTTCTGATAGAAATTTGTTTTTTAATGTATCCATATTAAGTACTTTTTTGGAAGATTTTATTTGTTTAAATGATGGCAATATTGAATTGCTGGTTTTGTGGTTAAAAGTACAAGAATAATGATCAGTGATAGTTGTGTGAATGACAGCTGCTGTTTTATTTTGGATATCCGGTATATTTGTAAAAATATGATCTAAGCATGAAAGTCGTTGACCTCAAACGTCTCTAGTGTACGAATTTATGCACGATAAATAATTGAGTTCTGCTAACATATTGAGATAGCTATCTTTATCCTTACTAGAATAGTCGCTTGCGATATTTAAATTCATATCTCCAACAAAAACATTATTTTTATTTCTAAAATTTAATAAAATATGTTATAATTCATCAATAAAGTGTGACACTATCGACCTATGCGTTCGATAAATAGCAATAATGTTATAATGTTTTATGTCTTTAAATTCAATATTTAATATGTTAACATTACTAATACTGTGAATCTCTTTAATATTAAGTACATTGTATTGGTTAGATACAAATATTCCAATACCAGAGTTTTTGTTTAACTTTGTTGTTGTTGTATAGTAAGAGTACCCGGGGATAGTGAAATTCAATTCACCGGCTGAGTGCGTTTCTGTTAAAACTATGCAGCCCGGGAAATAATTTTATTATTTTAATGATATTATTAATTCATCCATGTTCCTTTCTATGCTTCTAATATTTACATGAAATAGGCTAAATCCTTTATCAGGACAAATTAAATTGAAATCTTTTATGGAGGGACACAAATTTTCTTCTATACATTTTTTTTTATCCAAAGCGTTACTAAAAAAATCATTCATTTTGCAGTTTTAGGTTAGTTATTCTATGGATACATTTATGTAATTTATAATGACAAATGGTAGAGGCAAAGAATTTTAAATATACACATGTATGCATAGATATGATGGCTGAAATAATAATATATAAATATTAGGCGAACATAGCACGGGAATTAAATATTCTAGATGTACTAAATAATGCATCGGTTTTTTAACACGAAGAGACGTTTTATTGCATTATAATACAATAAGCACATATAGTGGTTTGTTATACCGGTTTTATATACAATAGATTGAAATCTCTGTATGATTACTATTTATCCACATATGGTCAATACAGGAAGGTTTCTGCCCGGCGACGTCACGAGTAAAATTGTTAATGCATGATTTACAATTCATCTCAGTTGGCATATTAATATATTAATCCTTTAGGTTAGATCGATGATTTTCAGATACATCCACATAAATATCACCAACCAAAAACGTAAACGTTTGGGACGGCCGGCGTAGTCCAATGGTAAGGTTCTTGACTGGCACTCCGAAGGTCGCGGGATCGAATCCCGGCGTGGCAAATAATTTTTATTTGATTAATTTGCGTTATTTCACAATTATTCATTTAAAAAAAATATATAGTATATTTGCTGCACGTTCCAGAGTGGAAGATACTCTCAGTATCGCCTTGGTATCAGACCACCATTCAGAATTGAAACGTTGCTTGAAATGGCTTTAGCCGTGTTTGGTGACCAGATCTGAATAGCCAGGTACTTCCTCACCTTCCTCTTCCCTATCTCCTTCCCCTCCCCACTACCATCAGCCTCACAACATACCCCAATTGGGAATGCCATAGTCCCACTGGCTCCAGACGGGAGCAGTTGGGACTCTTGTGCGGTATACATGTAAAAAAAAAAAAAACAAATCCTGAGTTTTGCAAAATATTTCATTTAGTTGACATATAAACTGCGAAAGATCTGACAAGTGTGTCCTGTAGATTGCAATTAAATTAATTGTCAGTTTACAGATAATACGACACGTAAACAGTTTTCCTTGTCAATAGCAACTTTCTCAATATTCCGTATTATCAATGTATTTCTAATGAATAATAATATTGCGGAATTTTTGTTGATTTCGAGTGTTGTCGCAATGCAGCTAAAACTCGGTATATCGAAGTGAATATTGTTATTGGAGTGACATTCGGTTAACACTATAACTCCCGTCTTCTTTAAAATTAAATCTATCTGCACTAAAAATTCACAAAAATTTCTGTTGACATTTCTAGTATTTGTATGCATTATACTAAACAGTGGATTACACTCGTACAGAACTTCGTTGCACTCGTCGCTAGTATCACACACATTTTCGATTATTTTATACACCTGATCAATATTTTCCGTCATAAAATCTTCCATTTTTAGTAGTCTATTTTTTGACGAGCAATTGTCATCTTAATCTGTTTGTATTCACATTTGTCACTATTCGCACTGTGATTAATTGGATTATTTATAGATCCTCTTTCGTTGTTTAAGATGCAATTTTTGCATTTTGGTGGTTCTTGTTTGTTATTGCATTCTTGATATTTATGGTTGCCTGCGCAATGTGAGCAGGCTGGGTCTTTTGTTTTATTTAGGCATCTTAGGCTCGAGTGGTTAAATTTAAGGCAATGGTAGCATTGCATAATTGGACTGCAGTCCTCTACCTTAACTTTGTGGTATCCGATGTTAACACTATTTTTGTTCAGAATAATTCTCCTCATAGCTCCGCTGGTTTCCACAATGATATTCGAAAGCTCAGTGTTTTTCTCTTAATTACCTTTTTTATCTCCGTTTTATGTAAAGTAGCATCCATTTCGTGAACATTGTTAATATCTTCGTTTTGTAGTAAAATGCTCTCCAATAAATTATTGCCGTTAACTATATCATCTTCAACTCCTTTAAATATTATATGTGGTTTCTTCTTCTTCACCTCTTCTGCCATTATGTTGATAGAATTTGTTTGTTTATTTATTTCTTTTTTCAGTTTTTCTGAGTCATCTTTCTTGTCACATGTCACAATCAATCGATTATTAGATATTTTCTGGATTCCGCTTACACCGATACCTAGAGAAGTTACATTAACATTCTTCTGTAACTTTTTTTTCAGTTCTTCGTGTTCCATGTGTACATCCTTAGTAGATATTATTATTCCGTATTTTATGGCCTCATTCTCTTCTTTTCTTTCGTTAGTCTCTTGTTGATAGTTGCTTTTTAATGCTGATGCGTACGTTACTCTTTCATTTTTCATTTTCAGCATTTCCTTAAGCATCGTATTTTTTTCTTTTAATTTTGCCATGTCTATCGCCATATGTGAAATATTTTCCATGATAGTGCTAATTTTTTTGAAGATTTCAATTTTCGTTTCTTTGGTGATTCTTGTTGGACTGTCTTCTAATAATGTAGTCATTTCACCAATTTCTTTCTTAGCTCTATATATAAATTCATGTGGATCGACTTCTTCTTCCATCGTTCCAGTTTTTTTTTTTTTTTTTTTGTTCGGGTCTCAAAGTGTTAGTACAGTTGAAGTACAGCTACACACGACTGTTGCCTGCCCGGTAGCAGACAGAACTACTAAATTAAAGTGTGGTGATATAATTGTATTATATATTATCCGGCATGTTTCTTTATTTACTTTGTTTCTGATTCTACCAAGAAATGATATTTTTTTGTAATTTTTTTAATTGTGTAATCTGCATTTTTTGAGAAGTTAAGTTTTGAGTCTATGATGACAACAAGATATTTAATTTCTTTCACTTTTTTTTATGATTTCTCCATTTATAGAAACCTTTGGTTAATCATGCGTATTTGTTCTACCTATATGCATGTGTTTTGTCTTATTTACATTTAGTTTCAATTTATTTAATTTAAGCCATTTTGACAAAGTTTCTAAGTCACTATTTATCTTTTTGATTGCTTTCTGATAATTATCTTCTGCAATATAAATCAGTGCGTCGTCTGCAAACAGTCTTATTTTGCAATGTTTTAGTATTTTTACCAAATCATTTATGTAGAGTATAAACAATACCGCACCCAATACCGATCCTTGCGGTACCCCAGCATATTTTCAATCGGATTTGATACATTGTTTCTTATCTTTGTTGTTTGTTTTCTGTTGCTTAAATAATTTTTAAACCATTCCAATTCTTTCCCTTTTATTCCACATTTTTAAAATTTTTTTAATAACTCTTTTTCTATCTATTGTTTCAAAAGCTATTTGAAAATCTAAAAACACCGCAACAGTATACAATTTTTTATCTATATCTTCCTTTCAATCATCAATCACTAAATTTAACGCTGTTTCACATGAATTATTGTTCCTAAATCCAGATTGTTCGTTACAAAGGATGCTATTATTTTCCAAGTATTCTTCAAGTTGAGATTTAATTATGTATTCCATCACTTGCTCACATTTTGGTAACATATTTACAGGTCGAAATCTTTGGAATCGGTATCACCATAGACGTTTTCCATGATTCGGGAAACTTTCCTGTTTCTAAAGATTCGTTTATTAAACTAAGAAACTGTTCTCCTATTACAGGTAGTGCATCTTTTAATATTTGAATTGTGATCCCATCTTGGCTGGGCTTTGATTTGATGTTGGACAGTATTCTTTGAAGTTTCTGGCCGTCTATTTTCTTGAACTTGAATTCGCAAGTTTTTTCTTCAAAATTGAAAATTTCTTCTTCTTATATGATTGGGATATTTTTGTTAATTTCTTCTATACTTGTCACAAAATATTTATTAAACTTATCGGCAATGTTCTTCTCGTCAGCCAATTCTTTTGGGAATATGATATCTTTTTCTGAAGTCTTAGATGTAAGTCACTAGTAATAATTGTAAATCTTAGTTGTAAGCCAGTAATTTTATTATTTTATGTATTTATTTGTACAGCGCCCTTGAGGTGATTTTTCGCGAAAACGGCGCTATATAAATTAGCCAAATATTATTATTATTATTTTTCCACATCCACACATTTATTTTTCATAAGTGACTTAAGTGTTTTCCACATTTTCGTTGGATCTTCCCTTTCCTGCTCAATTTTTTTTGATGAAATATTCATTTTTTGTATCCTTTATCAGTTTTGAGTACTTGTTTCGAATTGTTTTAAATTTATTCCAATGTTCGTTATCCTTTGTAATTTTTGCTATTTTTTAAGAAGTATCTCGTTCATATTGCATTTGTCTTAGTTTTTTAGAATACCGTTGATTATTGGTTTTAAAAAATATATACTTTGTTCAGGCATTATTTTATTTATTGCATCATTCATATTGGTTACTATAGTTTCGGCTTTTTTTGAAAATCTAAGTTATTTACATCTTTCCAATCTTGAATCAATAATTCCCGAATGATTTTGCTCTTATCGTATCTTTTCAGACTTCTTCTTACAATAACTTTTTTGATATTTTTGGTATTTTTATTTTTTTCAGTATATTAACCCCCTTCTTGGCACCGATAGAATTGAGCAACCTAAAAAATATTATTTACGTATTTGAAGTTTGTTAGGCTTCAGAATCACAAAAACAAATGAAAAATATTTTTATTGTTTTTTATATAGGTTATTTGGAGTTGTATCCTGTAGTATACATTGCCAGGTTGTTACAAATCAACATTCAAATATTTGATTATGGAAAATTATGTCTCAAAAGCTAATTAAAACTATTATTTTGTGTGATATGATAGGAATCGATTGCTCTAAGCAGTAAAAAAAAAGCCTTATGCTATATTTTATGCAAAATACAGACGTCTGTCCAGAATTACATGAGTCATTGGTTCATTATCTGCTCCCAATGCATCATAAACGATTCCAAAGTTTGAAGAGCGCATTGCATTGAAATTACTAAAAATTTGTGACTTCGCAAAAAACCATAACCTTTTGTATAATACCACCAAGTCAATAGTTATGGTTTTTAAACCGAAAAACGAAATCGTCCAAACACCCTCAGTATGGCTAGATGAAAGGAAAATGAATGTTAATCACAGCGTTAAATACCTGGGACATGTCATCACAGACGACCTAAGAGTATGGATACTAGAGAGACGGCATGTAAAGTGTGCCCCACTGCCCAAAGCATGCCTTTTCAAAAATTTTACCGAACGGTTTTTAGATGGCTGACATTGGCTTTTACACCTCGGTCGCGCATAGAGCTCCCAGAAAAACGTTCATAAAACATAGAAAAATGGTCCACTGTGCCGTAAAATTGTGTAAAAGTAGTTCTATGAAGACCTTTAAGAAAAAAGACGGTCTTACCTTTCACATGTAAATGTTTAAACATAGCTTAAATATACATTTTGTAATTTTCGGCGTGTTAATTTCAACCGCCATCGCCATGAGTCCGATGTTATCACGTGAACTCCGACTGCCAATGGGCCGAATCGGTCAACTTAAATTATAATAATTAAAAATTACCAAAATACTTTTATGTTTTTATTAATCATGTCATAGGTATATGTTTTTTTATCATTTAGCTAATTCATTTTTAAAAATTTTTACTTTGTCTTTTTTGCACTGTTATTTTTAGATTTTCTTCCTACTAATTTACCACTCCTTTTACATATGTTTACAACGTTAATTCAAAGTTTATAATCACTGTATTGTTATGTAAAAGTCACATTGACATGCCCTCGTGGCTGAGGGGTAAAGCTCTTGACTAGCAATCCGGAGGTCGCGGGTTCAAATCCCGAAATAAATTTTATTCGATTGATCTGTGTTTTCAACATTTTATAATTAAAAACATTATAAAATATATTCCCGGCACGGTCCAGGTGGAAGACATTCTCAGTATCGCTCTGGCGTAGGTAAGACCACCATTCAGAATTGAAATGTTGCTTGAAATTGATTTAGCCGTGTTTGTCGACTAGATCTGAATAGCCGGGTACTTCTCCAGCTTTCTCTCCACCATTTAGTTCCCCTCGCCATTTACCTTCAGCCTCACAACGTACATGCTACAGACGGAAGCAGTTGGGATTCTTGTGATATATTATATGGTATATCTCTACATATTATAAAACAAAGTTATTCGCCGCGTCTGTCTGTCTATCTATTCGCGATAAACTCAAAAACTACCCAAACGGATTTTCATGCGGTTTTCACCAATAGATAGAGTGATTCATGAGAATGGTTTAGATATATAATTTGTCAAGGTTTTGTGTAAATTTATTGAAACATATAATATATCTGGTTAAGCGGCAGCGGGCAGCGGGCAGCGGGCAGCGGGCAATGGGCTGGAAAATGGGCGGTGTGGATTTAATTTAACAGATGGCGTTGGTTATAAAGGTTGGGTAATGGCGTGGAATTTTTTTACGTTAGCCACAGCCACGTGTGGCCGGATCTGCTAGTATAATATAATATGTACATTATTTTAAAATAAATTAATTATGAAATAACACAATTTAATCAAATAAAATTTATTTTCCCACGCAAATAAGTCAAGCAGTGTTTGTTCCTATCACTTATTTTTTTTGTTATCATTGTAAAACTGTAAATACAGTTCTTTTATAAGATTAATATCGAGCACTCCTTTCTTAAAACTCAAGCACCAGTATACATCAGAATAGAACGCACAAAAATTTTCACTGCAAGTCTGTTGATTTTATAAAATACGTATAAAAAACCATACTTACTATTTATATGATAAATTAAAATCTATTTCAAACTGATGAGTTAAGCAATGATAGCACCAAGGAATGGCGCCTTGAGTTACAGCGAGTTCATAACACTAGTTATTTTACCCACTTGCAATTGTCAAGTAAAAAGTGAGGCCGATGTATTTCGACAAGCGCTTCACAAATCTTTATTTCGCAAAAAATGAGTTAAGTACGTCCTAGTAGATAAAGGTAACTTAAAATAACTTGTATAGGGAACAATAAAAATTAAACAACACATAAGTCTCCAGTCTCCTTGTTACTACCCTTTCCTCATTTCATTACTTATTTTTCAATTAAGCTATTATATTTTATGTCCAAAATTTAAAAAAAAATTAACGAAAGTTTAAAAAATATAAAAATAATAATGATTCCCATTCACAGTTCGGCCCTTATCTCCAGAGCGCCGCCTTCCCCCCGCAAGCTAGCCACATTCCCCGTTTCTATCCCCTCCCACTAGACGGCTACAAGTTTGCGAGCTACATAGGTTTTTCGCTTATCCCCGTAATATTCCGAAAGTATTGCCGCTTCCCTTCAATCTTAGTTCCATGCAGACGACCTTAAGGATATCGATGACATGGAAAGGCAGAGAAGAGCAATATCAGTTAGAGCGGGTATGCTGTCAAGACGTTTTTACTCCTGCAGCCCCAAAGTAAAAAGAATACTGTTCAACGCTTTCTGTACCTCGCTGTACACATCAGAACTGTGGGTTGACTACACTGTAACCCAATGGCATAAGTTAAAGGTTGCTTACAATAACGCCTATCGCCAACTTTTCCGCCTACCGAGATACTGCAGTGCTACGGAAATGTTCCTGGAGGGACGAGTACATACTTTCCGTGCACTTCTCCGCCACCGCATGGGAAGTTTATGGCGCAGACTGCGCCATTCGAAGAATGCGATCATCACCGCCATGACTGCCTGGATGGAATCTCCCCTGATGACCCTCTGGAGACGGGAGACGATGAAATACCCTCCGTAAACGGCTATTTAAAAATCATTTTAGTGTTCGATATTTACATCATTTTTTCTTTTCAGTTTCATTTTTAATGCTTATTCGTTTATTTAATTTAATTTATGTGTTGTTATTTACTTTTTACCTTAAGTTATCATTTATCTCTTTTTGTTATTTTAAAATATGGAATGTATTGCATTGCACTCCCCTGCATACATTCTGGAATAAACTTATATTATTATTATTATTATTGCAGAAGAATCAACTTGTAACTCATCATCTTCGTCACTTTCAATATCAGAATCTGGTCCAAATTTTGGTATTATAGTCAGTATTTCTTCGATTTCTATGTCTATGGAAAAATGAAAAAAATCATAATATATAGATTTTAAACGGATTTACTACATAATACATTAAACTATAAATAACTTGACATTAATAAACTATTAATAACTTGGCATTATATCTCAGGGGATACACATTCAAACAAATCTAATACACTGCATAATTGGCGGTGTATATCATAGGATACACACCATTTTGGAATGCAATAACAAGATTTGTTACACATTTGACTCGATGTTATTTTTTTTATTATTCACTTAACCCTTATAAACACACTTTTATTCCTAAAATAACTACACATCCAATAATGCAGGTATTAAATACAGATTATTTACAGACAAATTAATTGTGCGTCTTCTGTTGGCAGAAGTATTGCAGCGGTGTGAATTTGAACTGTCACTGTTCTTCTTAATTCAACAGTAGATGGCTCTAGTGGTACTAATTATCAAGTCAAGAATACGGTAAAGCAGTTTTAATTAAAATTTGTTTTACCCGTGTACCAGTTTACGAGGGAAAAAAATACAAAAACTATGTATACTATAGGATACATTGCCAAGAAGAGGGTTAATGATGCTGTGATCTGTTATTTCAGGTGTATCTAATGTTTTCACATTTAGTTCATATTCATTTGATAAAACAAGATTTATGAGTGTACGGGTAGATTGTGTTATCCTAGTGTATTCTTTGACTAACTGTTTCATTTGATGGTACAAAAAGCATCAAACAATAAACTAATTATATCTTGCCCTAATAAAGATCACGCAAAAAAACTAACGGACGAAATAAATACGGTATTTAAAAACAACATGATCGCAAAAGAACTAGAAAAAAAGAACCCAAAATTATTCATAAGAAACTTACCTATCAACTTATCTGAAGAAGACATAATAGAATCATTTAAAACACAAAATGATGGAATCAAAATCATAATGGATGAAAATCCAAAAAACTCAGTTAAATTAGTGAAAATGCTTAAACCAAAAGGACAAAATAATCTTACGAACTACATAATCGAAACAAGTGGAAAACTTAGGAAATATCTCATATCTAAAGAGAAAATAAATATTGGATACTACAGAGTACGGGTGGAGGACGCAATTCCAATTATGCAATGCTTTCATTGCTTGAAATTTGGTCACTCAGCTATCAACTGCCTAAATAAGGACAAGAATGCCACGTGTCTACACTGCGCCATGGATCATCCCTGGAAAGACTGCCCTAATAAAAACAAAGAAGAAAAATGCAAAAATTGTGAATTCCAAAACAACACTTTCAAGTCAACTAACGATACAAATCATAAAGCAAACAGCAAAAATTGTACGTATTTAAAAAAAATGAGGACTATTGCACAAGGGCGTATAAATTATGAATAGGTATGCACCTTCTTTTAAATTCTTAACAGTGACAGCCCTCATGGTATGCTCAAATATTAAAAACACAATATCGAAATTTATATGTTTGCATAAAATGCGATTGTTTTCTGAATCTTCCTACAATTTAGTTATAACTTTCTGTAAAATGTTAAAACCAAAAAAAATCATTATAATATTATTAACCTACCATCAAAGTGTTAAAGAATCATTAGAAATATTAAAAAATTATTTAATTATATTTTTCAGTAAAATTTTAAAACAAAAACGATGGATTCAAATTTTAGCCTGTTCTCAAAGTGTTAAGGCTTGTGAAATATTATTTACACAAAACAAAATTGATATACTTTATACTATGTTTCTTCTCTATAACATTATCACTAGAAATACAATGACAGTTTATTCAATACTGTCACCAAAACAAATTGAAGTCAACCTTGATGGACTATTTTTGGGCATGAATTATTATTATTCATTATTATTCGTGATATTATTATTGCTGCGAATTTATTTAAATATGCATTCAATGTCAATTTCAATTTTAACAATTAGTTATAATAATTGCGTAAATCAGTATGAAATGCCAATGCCAGGAATAAAATTGCATACTTATATTTTAGTTATTAAGTATTTTAGTTACACACATTATGTCTTTTAGTTTCATAGATGATGATAATGACATAATTTTTTGTAAGATAAATAACCTGTGCGAATGGCTTCGTAAGCAAGACACAATGAAACGTGAAACGAGTAAACTCAATTTTGTGGAACTAAACATTAGATCTATAGGTAGGTATTGGGACCTATTTCATGTTTATTTTAAAGACTGCTTAAATCACATTGACGTACTCATGCTTTGCGAAACTGCAATTCGTTCGGAACTTGTTAATCTTTATGATATTCCCGGTTTCAATTCGTACCACTATTGCAGAAACCATAAATCCGGTGGAGGCATTTTGTTATATGTAAAGAATAACCTCTCCTTTTCGCAAATATTTCTGGACAGTAAATATTTTGAGAACGTTTTTGGAATATTGACACTTCCAAATAACAGTACTCTAAATGTCTTGGCAATATACCGACCCCCGAATTTAAATAAGCAAGCATTTTTGTCAGAAATATCCAATGTGTTTGAAAACAATATTAAATCAAATGAAAGTGTAATATTTTTCGGTGATGTAAATTTAAATTTATTACATAAAAATGATGCTATCATTATAAAATATGAAAATATTCTTACTAATAACTATTTAAAAAAATGTATAAATTATGTTACACGAGAAGTAATAGTTCAAGGGAAAATTGTTAGTTCTTGCTTAGATCACTTTTTTGTGCGAGTTAGCGGAAAGTTACCTACTGGATTAACCAGTACAATCTCCGCGTGCGTATGTGATTATAATATTGCCGATCATAATACAACAGCTGTAAGCATACTCTATAAGTCGGTAGATAATTTCAATTCTAGCGATTCTAATAACGTCAAAATTCTTTCGCAAAAACAGATTGATAAACGTATTTGTAATTATGACTGGAAGTCGCTTCTAAAGGAAACCGAATGTTCGGTTATTTATTTAAAAATTAAAAATTATTTTGACGACTTGTATAAAAACAGCACAATTATAATAAGCAAAAAACCTAAAAGCCGACCTTATGCCATAAATGATTGGATATCTAGTGATGCACTATATAAAATTAAAAAAAGGGATTATTTATATAAGCGTTGGAAAAATGCCCCAACAAATAAATACTATGAAAAAGAATATAAGTGCTATCGAAATGTTTTAAATAAATTGTTACTTAAATTAAAAACCTCATACTATAATGACAAATTCAAAAATCTATTTCAAGATTCAAAAAAGACATGGGACGAGTGTAATCAAATTTTAGGTAAGAAATGTAAAAATAATTGTGACCAAGTTGCCTCCAAATATTTGATGAAAGATCGGACCAAAGAAAATGTAACTAATGATTTTGTTGATTATTTCTCTGACAGTGTTTGCAATATGTTACATAAATGTAATTACAGGACAAATGCTTTTGAACCAGAGAAGATGCCTCAAAGCATGTACCTACCAAGGGCCAAAATTTCTGATATAGAAAGCATTGTGCGGCAACTTAAAAGCTCTTCTCCTGGAATTGATAATATCAGAATGAGTGATATTAAAAAACATATAATAATTTTAGCTCCAATCATAGCCCATTTTGTAAATAGAATTTTATTTGAAGCAAAAATTCCAGATGACTTAAAATGTAGTATTATCAGACCCATTTATAAAGGAGGTGATCACACTCTATTGGGTAATTATAGACCGATTAGTATTTTGCCATCACTCGAAAAAAATCTTGAAAAATACATTCAGTTGAAATTAATAAAATATTTAGAAGATTTTTCTATTATTGATACAAATCAATATGGATTCCAGAAAAAAAAGGGTACCGAAATGCTACTTCAAAAATTTGCCAGTTTCATAAATAATGAACTAAATAGTAAAAATCATGTATTAGTTTTATTTATAGATTATTCTAAAGCATTTGACACTATTAATCATAGAAAATTATTGCAGATACTAGAAATCATAGGAATAAGAGGAAAGCTCCTAAAACTATTTGAAAATTACTTGAACAACCGATGCATGAAAATAAAGCTATTGAACACTTTAAGTAAAAAAAGAAAAATTTTAGCTGGCGTTCCTCAAGGTTCCATATTAGGTCCAATTTTATATATCATTTATGTATCTTTTATTAAGTACATCTTTAAACATGTAAAACACTTTGTATATGCGGATGATACTGCACTAGTGATTTCTCGCAGTGATTTAAAATTATGTATTGAACTCTTACAAAAGGATTACATTGAGCTTTTGAAATGGTCTCATGACTCTGGTTTAATCATAAATGCAAAAAAAACCAAATTGATACATATTAGATCACCCAATGCCAAGACAAATATTATTACACCAGAAATAAAAACACACGGTTCAGATTGCTTACATGTTGGTATCCCAGCATTGTGTACATGCGAAAATATTGAAGTGGTTAAAGTATATGTTTATTTAGGTGTAATTATTGACTGCTTTTTCAAATGGGATTTACAAATAAATAAAGTCTGTGAACGTCTGAGATCTATTGTTAGTAGATTATATAAACTTAAATTCTATGTTCCAATATGCACACTTCGAATAATTTATTTATCATTAGCTGAGTCTATTATAAGGTACGGAATTACAGCTTGGGGACTTTCCTGTAAGACAAATGTTAATCATGTTCAATCTGTCCAAAATTCATTAGTTAAATTATTAGCTCATAAAAGTTTATACGAGCAAAGACACAATGTTCCGTACTTTTACCAGAATCTTAAAATTCTCTCAGTAAGAGCAATTCTGTGGCATAAAATTATTTTTCAGCATATGAATAGCCCTATATACATAAATAGACTGGACCACACTTACAATACTCGATTTACGTTAAATGAAGGACTAATCGTACCTAAGCACTTAAACAAATATGGACAAAGAACGCTGGACTACATGATACCTACATGCTTAAATATGTTACCTGCTAAAATTAAAAAATGTACAAATAATGTAAGAACAAATATTATATTGAAAAATTGGCTCGCCGAAAGAAAAAGTTTGTATTAACATTCTTGTAGTACTCGTAACACAAAAATGTCTAACTGCATTATAAGTTTTATAAAAAAAAAAAAAAAAAACTTCAAAGTAAAAGCACCCATTGACAAACTACTTAAAAGTAGTTTATTGGGACTTTTCTTTTTTGTAATATCTTATTTTATTTTGATTTCCTGTAATATTTTATAACTTTTTTCTTCTAATAAAAAAAAAAAAAAAAAAAAAAATTCCTATAATGTTGATGATGTTTTTCATTTTCTTTGTATAAAAATCTGTGTCACATTTCATGTTTATATTAAAGTCTCCAATAATTATATCGAGTTTCTTTTAAAAAGTTTAAACACCAGTTTTCAAAATAATTTAAAAAGTCACTTTTACTGGCATTTGGGGAGTGATAAATTACACAGTATACTCCTGGTCTAAATCCTTTCTTAATTTTAATTGCTAGGATCCACGTACAGTTTTTGTGATTTTCGTTGGAAATTGTTTCAAAATCTATATAATCTTTCAGTAATATTATTACTACGCCTGTATGCCGACTATTCGAATTACTTCTAATTACCTTATAGTTCGTAAATTTTATTCTTCTATATCTGCTGTGACATGAGTTTCACTGAGCATGATCATTTGAGGTTTTCGTTCTTCGAGCAAAATTTGTAACTCTTCGTGGTGTGCAGGCAAGCTTTGTATATTAAGGTACAATATCTCTTCGGTTTCTAATTTGTTGTCCGAAAATAATGTTATGTTACTGTTTACATTAGAGCAGGTCTTTAGTGACATAAAAAATCAATTTTCTTTTTTTCCGCTTCAATTTTTCTCATGTGCACTGAACATTCATCACTCCAAGCAAAGTGGTTAGTTGGCAGTTGTAATTGTATATACTTTTTGAAGTAGGTATGTTGTGATACTCCCGTGAATGTAAATATGTTTTATTTATACTCTGAAATACTGTATTAATGTACAAACTTAAATAAATATAATAGTAATCTGCAGTGCCATACAGTACGCGCCAACTAAGTGACAATGGTACACTGGTGGTAAACTCGGCGCGCAGGATTACTAACTACCATTGCATGGGAATATACTAAAAGGCTGTTGCTACAAGCCGCACTCAGTATCGGATTCAGCGCAGTGGTAAAAAGATATCCCACTACGAAGACGTAGAAGGCAGAGTTTCAGTAAACGGCTAAAAGGGTCGCTTGATAACGCGAAGAAATAATAATATAATAATACATGGTGATGGTAATACATCCCACCGACAGCAGACAGCAGACAGCAGACAGCAGGGAGCATCCGCCTATTGTGTCCGTCCGCGATAACCATCCAAATGACATATCTCCAAAGTCGCTGCTAACGAAGGTCCTCGCGTACCTTTTTACAGGATAAGAGCAAAGAGTGGCCTGTTCGGATAACGATATTATCTATCCTCACGTGTCCCCGACACGCTCCGCCCTGCCCGGGGGGCGGTGACGGTGGCGGGGGCGGGGGCGGGGGCGGGGGACTAGTTCACCCCTCTCCTGGTCGTATATCGCTGACCCCGTTCAAGTATAAATATTTGTTTAGGATACTTGGACGGCCTTTTTAAAACCATTTGAAGAAAAATCAAACCCCCAGAAAACATAACCGACCCATTTCAACCCTTTAAAGATCATAATTAAATCAACACATATTTTAATGAGGAAGAGGAAGGACGCGAGATAATTAATTATCAAGAATAAATAACCTACAGACAAAGGATTAAACATAGGAATATGGTAAACATTGTGACAACAAATGAGTAAATATTGATATTATTAATATTAGCACAGCTGGATGTCGGGTGACAGCAAATTTTGTTTGTGGTTATTAAATAAACAGAAAACTAAGATTTTTTTTCGTGTCGAGGAAGGGTCCGGGTTAACGTAGATTTATTATTCGATTCAATTACCCGCAGCGCCAAAGATTATTCAATTTATCATGTTCCCCAAATATCTCCAGAAGATAAATACGATCGAAGTGTTTTGCTTTTAAATGTGCGGAGAAAACGTCTTGGGCGGAAAAATCTATAAATTATATTTGCAGCCCACTTCCATCCCGACCCGGGGGGTGAGCGGCAAACAGGTGGCAGGGTAAGGGGGTAGGGGACACCCCGACGCGTGGGACACACGCCCCGAGCGCGCCACTGTTACATCCGCTCTACTCCCACTAGGGTGAACTTTGTGAACGTCAAATTAAAATAACACAAGCCTGTGATCAGCACATCCCGAGCGGTAATTTGTACCGACAACTTGCTGATGTCGTTAATAAGACTTGAAACCTCTCCAAACTTAACAAGCTAACAAGGGTGGGTGTTTGGAAGTAATGCAAGAACTAACAACAATTTTCGGTCTGACCGGTCGCGACACACGGGAAATATTTTATTTTAATTAATATATATAGTATTTACAAATGACAATTAAAGTAAGCATGACATTACTTTTGCAAGTACTTACAAATCTAATATTTAATTAAATGAAGACAATATAAGCGATATAAGTTTGTATGCTGTAAATAATGAAATGATATTCGATTAAATGAAGACAATATTAGCGAAACTCAATCGAAAATCTGAAAACAGAAAAAGATATTGGCACCTCTGGGTCTCTTCGGTCATCTATAACTGTTTTTTTTTTTTTTTTTTTTTTAAATTCGATAATGTTATTATCGAGTTCTGCAAGTTTTTTGGTTAGTGTTTTAGTTACAGCTGTTTCGACTGGTAAGGTCATTTTCAAACTGTGGTGAAGCCACGTACGGACGACTTATTTATAAGATTTTAAATGTCAATTTTTGAAGGTGTCTAAGTTGATTTATTACCGGTTAAACCAATTTGTAGAGACACTAATTGAGGGAGTGCTAATGTGGGATTCGGAGCATTTCCCTTTGGTTTGCCTTGCACTAAGGGTTTTCTTAATTGATTTAGAATGACGTTATTGCTATGACTCATTTAAGTGCTTTATATTTTTTAGGTTTGGTAAACATACTAAGTAGTGGGGAATAAATAATTTTCCTTACTTTATTAATTAGCGTTATGTTGGGGTCATTTGTTCGTTTATTGATTTCTAATTGTTAAAGCAAATTTAATCTAAGACCCTTTCGTTCTATATGTAATGGTTTTGGCTGGTTATTTTTAAGTGGAACGTGATTATTCACTAAGAGATGTTCGGCGAATTTTGAAGAGGTGTTTTTATCTTTATAACATCTTATATGTTCTTTGAATCTAGTTGAGAATGCCCTACCTGTTTGTCCGATGTATGTAGCGTTACAGTCGGCGTGGTCACATTTTAATTCATATATGCCACCGTTATTGAGTTTAGGATTTCTACTTTTTGAGTTTTTAAGGCTTGTTCCCATGTTATTATTGGTTCTAAAAGCTATATTTAAACCACATTTTTTAATTTCTTTTGCAATTTTTAAAGATATTGGGCCGAGGAATTCGAGACATGCAAATTTTTCTATTTTATTGTTATGTACCGGATATATTAAATTAATTTTATTTTTGTATTTCTTGTTTTTTATTATTTTTTCAATGTTTTTTGCCTCATAGCCGTTATTAATCGCGATTGTTTTAATAGTTTCCTTTTCTTTTACGTATGCTTTATTATCTAAGGGAATGTTAAGGAGTCGATGTACCATTGAATGGTAAGCTGATAATTTGTGGGACCAAGGATGAGTTGAATTTGCATTTATTGTAGTATCTGTAAACGTTGGTTTTCTAAATATTTCGAAGGTATGTTTATTATTACTTCTACCAATTGTCAGATCTAAAAAATTTATTTTACCTTCGATCTCATGTTCAACTGTGAAGCAGATTTTATTATTAATGGTGTTGGCCCAGTTAGTAAAGATATCTAACTGTCGGTTGGTGCCGTTCCAACAAATAAAGATATCGTCAACATATCTGACATAATATATTATGTGTTTTGCTAAGGGAGATTTAAGCATTATATTTTAAATATAATCCATAAATATCTCTGCTAGGAGTGGACTTAATGGTGACCCCATGGGGAGACCATCATTTTGTTCATAGTATGTATCATTAAAAAGGAAATAATTTGTTTTTACGCAAATTTTTATGAGCTGGAATAACTCTTTTCTTATTACCGGGTTGATGTTACATTTTTAAACTCAATAACGGTGGCATATATGAATTAAAATGTGACCACGCCGACTGTAACGCTACATACATCGGACAAACAAGTAGGGCATTCTCAACTAGATTCAAAGAACATATAAGATGTTATAAAGATAAAAACACCTCTTCAAAATTCGCCGAACATCTCTTAGTGAATAATCACGTTCCACTTAAAAATAACCAGCCAAAACCATTACATATAGAACGAAAGGGTCTTAGATTAAATTTGCTTTAACAATTAGAAATCAATAAACGAACGAATGACCCCAACATAACGCTAATTAATAAAGTAAGGAAAATTATTTATTCCCCACTACTTAGTATGTTTACCAAACCTAAAAAATATAAAGCACTTAAATGAGTCATAGCAATAACGTCATTCTAAATCAATTAAGAAAACCCTTACACCTAGTGCAAGGCAAACCAAAGGGAAATGCTCCGAATCCCACATTAGCACTCTCTCAATTAGTGTCTCTACAAATTGGTTTAACCGGTAATAAATCAACTTAGACACCTTCAAAAATTGACATTTAAAATCTTATAAATAAGTCGTCCGTACGTGGCTTCACCACAGTTTGAAAATGACCTTACAAGTCGAAACAGCTGTAACTAAAACACTAACCAAAAAACTTGCAGAACTCGATAATAACATTATCAAATTTAATTTTAATTAAATTTCAAAAAATTAAAATGGAGTTCTACAAATTAAACACAAAAACAATTAATAATTAATTAATCTTTAACTGTATCATACTTCGACTCTTCGGGTTCGAGTCTCAGAGGTGCCAATATATTTTTCTGTTCTGTTTTCAGATTTTCGATTAAGTGTCGCTAACACTGTCTTCATTTAATTAAATATTAAAATTTATAGGTTTTACTCATAAAGTTAAAAATAAATAAATGATGTTTGAGTCATCGACTTGCAAAACCCTATCAGGAATTATAACGAAATCCGAACAGGTAAAAAAAGTTTGGAACACATTGAATATAAAAATAATATACCTTTAATGTTAAATATCAATCATCACTCATCATAATAATTGCTATTTAGCGAAGAATATTAATAGATAATAATAAGCACTTCATGAGGATGCATCAGAACCAGCATACAGTTCCAGAGTGAGGTAATGATTATACTGATTTGTAATAAATGATTTACGCTATGTAATAAGCAAAGATATTCAAATACAAATTATTTCAATATCTTTGGTTATAAGCAACAAATGCTAATAATAGGCAGCGATGCAGAAAATTTCACTAATAATTAGTAGAATTATTTTAAAGAGGGCACGTTTGAAGTTTGAAGTTTGAATGCTTTCGTGACTGAAAGTGGTTCAAATAGGGACGAAAGACAATACTTGATCGAAGGGTCGAAACAGCTTGGAACGCCCGTCCGCAGGCCCCTCATACCTCCAATAATGAATAATCCAACGATAGAGTGCACAACTACACAAGCAAAATTTTCTTGCATTCGAACAATAACTAACTAACCAACTATTACGCCGTTTGCCGGCAGGAGTAGGCAGAGAGGACGGACCGCCAAACAACTCGGTCTTGGCCACGTCTTGGCACACACTCTTTGCCTCATTGACATCCATACATACTCTTCTATTAGTCTGACTCTTGAAATGGCCGGACTCAGGTATCTGACTCACTTGATCGTGCCATGTCTTTCTCGAGCGTCACCGACTTCTTCTACCATTCACATTTGCGTCAAGTATTCTTCTTACAGTACTTTCTTCGTTCATTCGCTCTACATGCCCAAACCACCTGAGGGTCCCTTTCTTAATCTTACTCATTAAGCTCACATCAGCCTTGCATTCTTTGCGGATCTCGACATTTCTCACACGATCATACATGGTTTTACCACGCTGTTACATACGCCTCAGGGATCTCATTTCAACAGCATTCAGCCTACTTTCATCGTTCCTCTGCCAGTTCCATGCCTTACTGCCATACATCAGGGTAGGTACCAGCACTCTACCAGACTGCTAGCTTCGCTTCTTTTGACAGTTTTTTGTTAGCGCCAACGGCATTCAGTCCTCCATTAATGGAGTTACCCGCATTTACCCTTATTTCAATATCTCTATTAGCTTTCCCATATCTACCATACTACCCAGATACACAAAACTCATCCACCTGCTTCAAGTATTCATCATTCACAACTAAATTACACTATATGCTAAAGGTGAGTAATTAAAATTGGTATGGCTGATGCACGCGGGGTACCAAAAGTCAAACATTTCATCATTACAAAGCTGATTTAATGGTCGCGGATTGCAGCACATTCATCCGATTTATTCGGTCATTCCTGCGAATTCAGCGTGAAAGCCGCACATTTCATTAAAATTGACAGCAACAATAATACAGCCACAGAAATCGTCGCCCCGACTAAAAAGCGGTCAGCTTTGTTGGCGAAAATTTTCAAATAACACGAGCTGAAAATTACAGCTTAAATCAGTTCACACGCGGAACATATTTTATTATAATGCAGTAATGTAACTTGCGTTTCATTGGACTCAATTTGCGGTCGTAAATGTTCTTGTTCTAGTGTATTATATTTTCTGGTATGCAGTGAAAGCAATGTAGGTACCGTTAAGTTATTAAAGCGAGATTAAAAGAAACGGGCAATATCAACACGAATTATCGAAATACACGGGGGATTATAACAAACTGTTTGATCAAGGAACATGCACAGATTTTTAAAGTTAAAGAGACATACAGATATCTCTCTCTAACTACATAATCCAATGCTATTATCGTAAATATTATTCTAAGGATGAATACTGAAAATACCTAAGAATGCAACGGTTTGGATTCTTATACGGACCTCCTCACCCCGTTTACGAAGTAAATAGGTACTGTGGCGTTTGAGATATGATATCCCAGAATAATTACCGCTAGTGCAGAGACTCGGTTCGCCGCCAACTTCAGTACAAGAAACCAAGGCCAGAGAGAAGACGTGTTACAACTGTCAGGTTCAACAAACTACTGGCGCTTTGGATCGCAGCATCATGGCTTCTTCGCAGCATCATGGTTTAATCGCAGATTCATCTTTTCATCGTAACGTAACGTTATATTTATTAGTTATTTCTCAGGTTACAAATTTAACTTCATTAGTTTTGTATTCTCTTAAAAATGCAATGGCGCCCTTAAAACTGGATAGTCTTCTAGCACTGTACACTTGCGATTACCTACATATAACAATTCGTCTAACATTAATCATCTTCGACGATAATGTACGCGGCCCGAGATAGTTACTTATTTTAGAGTCATCACCTTCTGAATATTATTACAACTTAATGTCCCTGTTTGTCAATTGCAATAAACCCTATTTAATATATTTTAACTTTAGTCTTTCATTGATTTGTTTTATCATAATATGCATCTACCCTTTTACTGAAGCTAGCCACTTTAAAGTAATGAGTAATGAGTTACATACGTATGTATCGTTTATTAGCATTACTTTTGGGCCCAACGTGATTTAAAAGCATTACAAGACCATCTGCCTATCATTTAAATATATATTATTAAATACTAGACCCGTGAAAAGCTATCAAACCCGACCTTACTTGTCAAGATTAACTCTAAGAAATTTATACAAAATAAGTACCTATACATTTTAAATAGGGTAGTAATTATTAATATGTTTTTTTGGTAAAAAAAACCTTTCCATAATTGCAGTTCTTCAATTAAAATTAAATACAAAAGCGCGTATTTTGAAAATTTAAATTCAAACAATTCCGAATTCACGAGTTTTCATTGAAACAGTGCTACAGAATACACAATTGAAATTAGTATTTTTGAATAAGGGATACAGAAAAAAACATTAAATAAAATTTTGGTAAACAATTCAATCAATTGATTTTTCAACGTTTTAAAATGCAACGATTAACAGTGCACACGAATTTAATCTGTATAAATAAAAATGAATCGCCGAAATGTATGTACACGCACAACTTTTGAACGACTGCACCAAATTGGATAATTCTTTTTTTTTGTGCTCGCTATTGTCAGGACAAGGTTTGGATAAAACTACTGATGAGCTCTGGCATTATGAAATTTGTATAAAAAAATTGTAATAGATGGCACGCGAGTTGTTTGAAAAATGAATGTACAGGGACTGAATGTATGGAATGCTGGAGGGGGGAGGGGAAATCGGGAGGAGGGGGGGGAGTGGAGTGGGGAGAGGGAAGGTGGAGGAGGCGGAGTAGCAACGCGAGCGAGGAAGGGGACACGGGAGAGGAAGGGGAGGCAGAAGGGGAACGGGACGAATGGGAAAGACACGGAGGGAGAAATAATTTCTTTATCAAATGACATAGTAACGCACGCCGGGAACCAGCTAGTTTTATATAAAATCTATCGATATATGCGAATAGAGAATAGATTATAGAAAATCGATAGAATATCAATATTTTTATAATACACTGTTTAGGACATTGTCAATGGTAAATGAATTTTGAACATTTGAATTATTCAAAAGATAGGATTTTGTATTTTTTTAAAACTTAACAAAGGCGCGTATTGGTTATATTAAACTGGGTAAATAATATCCAGTAATCAGCGAATTTCAATTAACTAACTCATCTGTGAGTCTTCATTATTTTTACAATTAGCTGACGGTCCCTATTCATGAGTATTATAATTATTGTAAATGTAAACAATGTACAAAAAAATAATGGTCATCTATGCATCATCACTATTAGCAGGAAAACACAACAGCGTCAATCAAAGCTGTATTCATGTAAATTCTGAACAATTGAATACTGAATAAATTTGATATCTGATGAAAACTGTTTTCATAACTACCGTTGATGAGTGTTGTTTCAAATTTTGCTCCACTCTAAAATCCCACATGAATACTAACTAATACATAAAACAGGAATAATTTATTATAATTTCCACCTCAGCCGTGGTGATGGAATAACGTATAGCCAAAATTATTAATTGCGCTTAATTTGCTACAATCATAAACCGAATCAATTAAATCGCTGGAACCACGGGAAATCAATTGAATAGTCGACCTAATCAACACTTGGCCACAGTTCCCGGTGCCACCCAGTGTACGGCAACATAATCAGAATGCATATTGCGTGTGCACTTTTAATTACATGCTAAATTAACCGCTGCGAAAACAGTCATTTCAATATGAAAAACAATAAAAAATATCAAAATATGAAAACTTTTAACAATCCTAGCACAACCTCGTTGTTATTAGCCCAGATTATAGAATAAAAATCCAATTGGATATTGTACTTGATTGATTGATTTGATTTGCACATTTTATAAGTGGTTTATACAAAGTTGTATTGTTTCATTTTTTTATTGTAGAATAAGTTTGGTAATTTATTAATTTAGAATTAAACGGTACAAGTGCCATTCTCAAGCATATTCGAAAAAAAATTTAAACAGTCGTAGTACAATAAAGACAGAAATGAAAAATTATAAGATTACACAAGTAAACAAACAAAAGAAAAATAATAGTTAATTCATAAATGAAATTACAAATACTAAAGCCTCGCATAAACGGATGACGACCTCCGTAGTCCAGTGGGTAAGACTCTTGACTCACAATCCGGAGGTCGCGGGTTCGAACCCGGCATGCGCAAATAAATTTTATTTGATTAATTTGTGTTATTTCTCAATAAATTCATTTAAAATAATATATAGTATATTTGCGGCATGTTCCAGAGTGGAAGATACTATCAGTATCGCCCTGGTGTAAGACCACCATTCAGAATTGAAACGTTGCTTGAAAATGGCTTTAGCCGTGTTTAGTGACCAGATCTGAATAGCCAGGTACTTCCCAACCTTCCCCTTCCCCACCTCTTTCCCCTCCCCACTACCTTCAGCCTCACAACATACCCCAATTGGGGATGCCATAGTCTCACCTGCTCCAGACGGGAGCAGTTGAGATTCTTGTGCGGTATTCACTGTAAAAAAAAAAAAAAGGAGGCGGAACATGGCCTGGCTGTACTTCAAAACTGGCTAAAAGTAAACTCCCTTACATTAAATGTTAGTAAAACTAAATATCTAACTTTCTCCAAAAACAAAAGAGGACAACCAATGAATGTGCATACCCTCAAATTACATGAATGTCAAAATACTTTTCCACAATGTTCCTGCCCGTCTATAACCCAAACCAAAAGTATTAAATATCTTGGGATTGAAATTGATGAAAATCTACAGTGGAATTCACACATTGAGCTTACCTCAAAAAAGCTAACAAAACTCATCTACTTCTTCAAAAAATTAAGAAATATCTTGTCGATGAGGGATCTAAAGAGAGTATATTATGCTTTATGCCACTCTCGATTGGAATATGGAGTAATAGGATGGGGCTCAGCAGCATCTAATCACTTGAAACAACTTAAGATAACTCAGAATTGCATTATAAAGACCATTTTAGCAGTAAAGTTATATAACAAACTCCCACATAGTATCAAACAAATAAAAATAAAAAATAGCTACATTAAGGACATTAAATGTTGGCTGAAGAATCTATCGGAAAATGAACTTACTAGTATACTTAAAACATCAGAGAAGTTTCTGGAAAACCTTATCCAATCAATAAAGTTAAACCATAGAAGCCGCTGAAAAACTTATCCAAAGCATAGTCCCCCTCAGCACAGGATCTCCTAGTGAGGAGGACTACGAATATACTTTATATATACATCTAACTAACATGTTTCATATAAAAATGTAAAAAATATTATATAGTTACTAAATAAAAATAAAAGTTATAAATTAGGACAAAGTTAATGAAAGCAATGAAGATGAAACAAAAACAAAAAACTGAAAATGCAGTGACCTCATTAAAATATGTACTGCTAACGTGTTAAATTACTACAGCTTCATAATTCAGTAGTAGAGGCGTATTAAAAAATCAGCAACATCAGCATAAAAGTTACCAATGATGTGTAATTTATTTATAACTGAGTTGTAGCCTGAGACCGAGTCATAATAATACATAATAGGGAATCTTGATCTAATGGTAGGAACATGACCGGTCAGTAGCTGAGTTGGCATCGCGTTTGGGTCCCACGCAGGCGTCGCATGTTCGATTCCTCGGCTGTCTAAATCCTCCATCACAACACAAGCAACATTTTCCGCTTACTGTGGTGGTAGTAGGAGATTTTAAATATTGTCAGGTTAATCGTAACCCGGAAATGTTGGTCTTTCTAAAAAAAAATAAAAATATTGATCAACTATAATGTGTCAGGGCTATCCAACTGACAATAAAGAACTCGAGTCCATTTTTTTAAAATGAATAATGACCTTCTAACTTAAATAACTGCATTTTTATATTTATTTTTAGAGTTAGTTTTAATAGTTAAAATAACTGTCAAAGTTTTAATTTTTCAAGATCCCGAAAACCACCGCATGTATGGCGAATCGTGTGACGTCATCACTCCTGAAAAGTTACTATGAGATAGGGCATCAGCTGATCAACTGCCGCCATTTTGAATTTCGTTGTTGTTCCCTAGAAGTAGCATTACTATTTTGCAGTAGTTTTGAATATTTTCAATAATAGAGATAAACTAATAAGAGATACCTTTATTTTTGAAAATTATTTAAGTCTAAATAATGATTCAATAAACACAACAACTAAATTTCTATAAACAGTAAAAAAATAAACGAATAAATTAATACGATGACTTGTGTCATACCTACATTCTCATACAATGACTGTACGGTGACGTCATGACACGATGAACAGTGACGTCACGAACCACTAAACATTTCAATAATGCCAACTTGACGGCGTGTTTTTAGGACCCGATTAAAAATGTCCTTTTTAATAATTTTTTAAAAACTCCGCGCTTAATATTATTAAATATTCCTTTTTTTCCATTATTTTTCCCATATTTTACAATTTATATTTACATATTTTGAAAATCATAACAATAATGTGGGAACCCACTAAGGCGCAGCCTGTGCGTGGGAAATATAGTTAAAATAAGTTTTATTTAGTACCTAGAAAAAACAAACAGTGGTATATAAAGCAAAAACAAAAATTGTTTAAACAGTTTGTACAAAAAGTGTATACAATAGCGTACGGTTAAATAAGTGTAAGGTGTAATAAATGATATACATTGTAATAATAGGTGTAAAGTTTGTGAGAAAAGTGATATAAAACTAAATAAATAGAGTTTTTAGAAACATAAAGTGAAATAAAACTAAATAAATAGAGTTTTTACATCTGTATGTTTTAGCCATAATTTTAACTCTTTTATGTAATGCGGAAGTTTAGTTGCAACTTGAGTATGTTTTGGTAAACTATTGAAGGTACGAGGTCCAATAAAGCTGCTGTGAGTTTGCATTTGTTTTGTGTGTGTTTGGGGGGTATAGAATACATTATTATTTCTAATGTTGATTCTGTTTACATTTTTTTCGAATTTGTTTACGTTTTTAAAGATATATTTCATAGTTTGCAGTATAAATAGTTTACGGAGACTGAATAGTTTAGATTCTTTGTATAAAGCATCTGTCGAAAATGTTTTAATTCTATTATACATAACTTTGATAATATAATTTTGAGTTGTTTGTAAAGGTTTTATAAAAGCATCAAGCGCACCACCCCATCCTATTATTCCATACATGAGTGAAGATTGCACCAGAGAAAAATAAATCATTTTCAATTTGTCAATATTCAATACTTCTTTAAGTCTGTAAAATATGTACGTAAGATATCTCAAATTAGAAACGGTATTATTAATTTGTGATTGCCAATTTAAATTTGTATCAATACATATACCCAAATATTAGATTTTTTCAACTTTTCCAATTTCAGAGCAAGATGAGCATATTACTTGATTACAGTTAGCATTATGAAGTCTAATTTTAAGGTTATTGGGGGGTTTGTTTTTACTGTTTTTATAAAAAGGTAGGTAAAATGTTTTATTGTAGTTTAGGAAGAGTCTATTACTATTTAGCCATGATGAGACATGTGCAATACATTTTAATGCATTTAGATAAGTTTCAAGCCAGGATTTTCCGTTTACAATTATTACTGTATCATCAGCGTAAGATACAATATTACCAGAGATTACAACATTATATAAATCATTTATATATATTAAAAACAGGATTGGGCCAAGCACAGTACCCTGTGGTACTCCATTTTTTATCCTCGTTTCAGTACTATAAAAATTCCCTATTTTTGTTTTTTGTTTTCTGTTTTTGAGATAGTTAGTGAGAATTTTTAGTGTATCTTTTTTGAAACCTATTTGATTATTTTTTTTATAAGTATATTGTGATTTACCGTATCAAAAGCTTTTCTTAAATCTAAAAATATAGCTAGACTTTTTTATTTTTATCAACAGATGTGTACAATTTTTTTGTCAAATCGAATATTGCATCTTCAGTGCTTAGTTTACTTCTGAAGCCATATTGATTTTGGGATAGAATTTTGTATTGTTCTAGGTAATTCATTACTCTATTTTTGATACATATTTCAATTATTTTTGAGAGGTTTGAAACTAAGGAGATAGGTCTGTAATTGTCTAATATATGCGTTTCTCCTGATTTGTGAATTGGAATGATGGTGGAGATTTTAAATTGTTCTGGAAAATGTCCCTCTTTTAGTGATATATTAAAAATATGTAGCAATGGAATTAAAATATTATGTTTTATTTTTTTTAGTGTGTTACCCGATAAACCATCAATTCTTGTAGAATTTGTTGATTTTAGACTATCAATGTGTTTTACAAATTCGTTTATCGTGATAGAAAAATATTCTAAGGAGTTAATTGAATCGTAAGTTGAGACTAAATGCAAAGATGAGTCTACGGTTGTTGTACTATTAATTTTACTAGAAGATTCAAGTACTTGATCTACTACATTTGTGAAGAAGTTGTTAAAATTTTCTGCAATGGCCGATTTGTCAGTTATAATATTGTTATTTATTTTAATCTCTTTCACATCAGTTGATGCCATTTTTTTTTGTTCATTATTTCAATAATAATATTCCACGTTTTTTTGGTATCATTTTTTGCATTATCAATTTGTTCACAATAGTATTTCTTTTTACAACTCCTTATTTATTTATTTATTTATTAACGCCCTTTTTCGGGGCTTTTACATATGAATAGTAAGAAATATACAGTATTTATTGTACATAACTGAACTGCCTTCGTAACAATATTTTATATTTGTTTAAAGATAAATTGAATATGTCCACTGACTTGGTATAATTGTTTCCCTCCATTAGTATTCGGGGTAAAGAGGAATACATATGGTAGTTAGTTCCAGAATTACTGCACTGAAATAAATCCTGACTTCTAGTATTACGTAGTGGAATCCGGAAGCTTATCAATTCGAGCAATACCGGACTGTCAACTAAATCATTTAGAATTTTATACAGAAATACCAAGTCAGTGAAAGTTCTTCTGTCTGACAATTTAAGCATATTCATATCATTCAAAATAGTATTGTAGTTCAACATAATTGCTGGAATACCCATTTTAAAATTAAGAAAACGTAAGAATTTGTTTTGTATTCTTTCAACAGCTTGTACATGTATATTGTAATATGGGTTCCAGACGGGAGAATTGTATTCAAGTTGACTTCTAACATATGCAAAATATAACAGTTTTATACACTTAATATTGTTAAAATTTCTAGTTAGCCTAGTTATAAATCCCAACATTTTTAAGGCCTTATTAGAGATTTCTGTTATGTGGTTAACAAATGAAAGATTAGATTGAAAAGTGATGCCCAAGTCTTTAATTTGTGTTAAGGTCTCCAGAATATTGTTATCAATGTTGTAATTGAAGATCACTGGATTTTTTATTCGAGAAAATCTAACTATATGACATTTTGAGATATTTAAGTAAAGTCTATTTTCATTACACCAAATTAACAATTTGTTGATATTATCTTGAAGAATGTTGCAATGGTAAATATTTTGAATTATTCTAAAAATTTTGAGGTCATCAGCAAAAAGTAAGATAAATACATCGTGAAATATTTTTGAAAGATCATTTATAAACAAGATAAATAATATTGGGCCAAGGTGTGAACCCTGTGGAACTCCACTTGTTGCATAAATTTTTTCCGACAAAGAGGATTTTATTCTAACAATTTGTTGTCTTCCAGTAAGATAGCTTTCAAACCAGGCTAATATACTGCCATATATACCAAGCTTTTCTAATTTCCAAATGAGAATTTTATGGGAAACTGAATCAAAGGCTTTACTAAAATCAGTATAGACAGAGTCTACTTGTTTTTTTTCTTTAAAAGCATTGGTTATAAAATTTTCATAAATAATCAAGTTAGAAAGTGTACTTCTACCTGGCATAAATCCAAACTGGTAAGGTGATATTACAGGTTTTATTTGGGCAAAAAGTTTGTCAAGTATTAGGCTTTCAAATAGTTTTGGTATGGTGGATTGAATGCATATTGGTCTATAATTACAAATATCACTTTTATCGCCCTTTTTGAAAATTGGAGTCAAATAACTAGTTTTCCATATATCGGGAAAAATTCCACTCGATAAAGATAAATTAAAAAGTTTGGTTAATGGAAGAGCAATTACTTTGATACATTCTTTGATAAATATTGTGGGGATATTATCCGGTCCTGCAGATTTGTTGATATCTAATGATTTAACTTTAGTTACTACATCAGAGAGACTTATGGTACACTGCGAAATATCAAGAATTTCATCTAGAGTTGTTGATGGAAGAGGAGCATTATTTGCGTCTGTTGAATAAACACTTTTAAAAAATTTTGCAAACAAGTTAACAATACCATCAGTATTATTGCTATGGCTACCATTTAGGTGCATAATGCTCGGGAATTCAGAATCATCTTCTTTAAGAGATTTCGAATATTTCCAAAAATAATTAACATTGTTTATTATGGAGTTTTGAATTTCATTTATATGGTTACGGTAGCAAGTAATGGACATCTTTTTACACAAAGTTCTTAAATATTTAAATTCACTGTAATCAGAATTTTTTTTATATAATTTATAGTCTTTATGTTTAAGTTTTTTGGTGATAAGTAGATTTATAAGTTCTTTGGTGTACCATTTTGGATAGGTGTTTGGCTTACATATTACGGTTGGAACATAGATGCTAATAGCCTTTCCCAAAACATAATAAAATTTATTGGTAGCTGTGTTAATATCATCATATTGCACAGATGACCAATCAAAAGAGAACTATTGAGTAAATTTCTATTGAGTAAATTTCTATACCTATATTAGAACTATTGAGTAAATTTCTATACCTATATTTCTATATCTATATTTTTTTAAAGCCATAAAATTTTTCACTGAAGTTCCTTATTCACAATTTAAATAAAAATATAATAAGAGCTTCGATTAACTTGGTCGAAGAAAAAGAGCAAACATTTTTCTTCTGTCACTTAACTTCAACATTTTTTTTTAAAATTAACTCCACACAGGAGGCCCTACGTCATCTGAGATGCTGTGTGGAGGGTTTTTTTGAGGAGAGGAAGGAATGAACATTGGTCTTGAAGAGACCCACATTGTAGGAAGGAGGAAACACAAAGGCCGGTAAATCGTTCCACAGCCGAGCTGTTGAACACAAGAACGAGTCGAAGAGGCGACCCGTTCTCACGTGATCAACGTCAATGGTGTACACATGTTGGGTACGCGTTTGGCGTGTTTCCCGACTATGCAATGAATTCAATAAGTAATAAAGCATCATAATCTATTTATTCTAAAGGAAACTCTTTAGCATTAAATATTATTACAGATAAGATGGTAAATGTGTCTCTTTATAAATACTTGAAACTATAAGTTATTTTTAAATAAAGCTATTTTCGGATGATTAAAAAAGCCGTCGAAACAAGTACGGCAGGGTTGAACACATTTACCTGAAGTATCCCTAATGAGCCCAACCTATCCCGCATTAGGCATCATTTGAATACGGTTCAGAAGCGTAACTTAAAAGTAATTTTTTTAAGTGTGAATAAAGTCTGAAAGTCCGCTGAAGTCTGGAAGCCGAAGGTAAAATACCCTTTTTATAAATCTGTTTGATGTAGGGCGCTGGGCGCTGGGCGCTGGGCGGGCAATGTGGGCATGTTTCGGAGCGGACCTCGGAATTCTTTCGTCGCAAAACCCAACATGATTAGGGCTGGTTAGGTTCGCTTTGAAGAATTTCCTTTACATGTCTGTCGCTGCCTTTTCTTACTGAGAGATACTAAGAGGTCTTTTTATTGCAAGGAAAGTGAAAAAGTGTAACGTAACGAGAAACCAAGTCACACGCCATTGCACTCTAATAACTTTTTTTATTTGAATTGTGGAGATTTACTCAGTACCCACTGTAAGAGAGATATGCCGCTCGCATTGCCTTTTTCCTATAATTAGATTAAACAACCGAACCGGTCAAGGAAAAAACTTTTCCCCCATTATGACAAAGAAACTATTTAACATAAGAATGAAACAATAGTATAATACATTTTGTTAATGAACAACGTATTATTTCATTTGAGTCACACTGTATCTGCCCTTTATCCAATTTGCTCGAATTTTCAAGACAAATAAAATCGGCGTCAGTGTTTCAATTGTATGCAAGGATTTTTTAAAAACAGCCCTTTTGAATTTTCGTACAAAGAGTTGAAATAAGAAAAAACTAATGTTTGTTCTAGATTCTACAACAATGTTCATATAAGGGTTCCATGCCAACTCAGAATCGAGTTAACTCAACACGTCTTTGAAAGTCATAAAAAGCTACGAAAAAAAGAAAGTATATATATATATACATAACATATATATATAACTCGATTCTGAGTGTTTAGTTTTAACGACTTTCCAAAGGAGGTGTTGAGTTGATTTCATTCTGAGTTTTCCGGTCACGAAAATAAGTTAGCACACACTATTGTTTATTTATTAATCTTTAGTTCTTATTATACTGAAGAAATAAAATAAAGTAGGTGCGTAAATAAGATACCTGTTAGGTGTACCGTATTATGGATTTTTAAATTTATTTTTTAATTTATATGAACACTGTACAAGAGTTTCAACTGCTCCCAACCGTATGGAGCCAATGAGACTATGGCATTCCCAATTGGGGTGTGTCGTGAGGCTGAAGATAGTGGGGAGGAGAAGGAGATGAGGAAGAGGAAGGTGGGGAAGTACCTGGCTATTCAAATCTGGTCACCAAAGACAGGTAAAGCCATTTCAAGCAACTTTTCAATTCTGAATGGTAGTCTTACACCAGGGCGATACTAAGAGTATCTTCCATCTGGAACGTGCCGCAAATATAATACACATTATTTTTAATGAAAAAATTGTGAAATAACACAAATTAATCAAATAAAATTTAATGCGCACGCCGGGGTTTGAACCCGCGACCTACGGATTGCGAATCAAGGACTCGACCACGGAGGCCGTCAAACGTAGGTAAGTACGTACAGTTTATCTAATTTTTGTAATTTAAAAGTACGAATGCACCCAATATCTATTTAACATTTCTAAAGTAACGAGTAACAATCAGACTGAACACTCAGTTTTTGAGACAGTGATAAAATATAATATAGTAAAAAAAACGTGGTTAAAAAATATTTAAAAATTCTAGTTAATTAGTTTTCTTAACATGTATTTCCTCTAATATTTAAATATCAGACTTTTGCATTTGCCAGTTCCATATTATCATATAAAATATGCTCTTTAGGCTTAGAATACATGGGTTAAAGGACGAGAAGATATAAACCTACGAAACGTTTAGTAATAGGATATATACAAAACACAACTAGTAGATCATCAGCCGGAAATCACATTAGGGCGGCGAAAACTAAAAACTCTAAAACAAATACCAATCTAATCTTTACACAGAACTTTTAACACCTCCCTCTTCCCCATATCCTTCCCCTCCCTACTGCCCCACAACGATTAGGGATGCCATAGTCTCACTGGCTCCAGACGAGAGCAGCCGGGACTCTTATAAATACCGGGGGTATTCACATAAAAAAATGCAATTAAAAGTTTGGCCATCATGCCTGTCTTATGCACTATAGATAAATAATAATTAAAAAAATTATAAAACAGAAGAAAACTGCTGCGTTGTTTCCACCGTGATCTTGACTAGATCTTGTGTGTATTAATTCAACTTTATTAATGCGAAATAATTATTTATCAAACATGTACCTAACTATGAAGGAAGAAATTAAAAGTATGATCCCTACGAGAAATTGAAAAATGCGATTATCACAGAAACAAACTTTGGAAACACGTAATAATCCTTCCAGATTCTAGATAAAGCATGAACGTTCAACAAGTAGTAGTGCATATTTTCGTTTTGTTCCGGCCAATATAAACGCGCTCGTAGACGAAAGTGAAAAATAATAATTGCCGGCGATAAGCAACGATCGCAATTACACACGTTCATTGTTTCCACTAACTAAACAATTATTTTAATCGATTAGCAAAAAGTTTAATTATTATAGCAGAGCTAGAAATGACCATGTCTGTACGAGGACGGGGATGAACGAAGAAAATTTTACGAAGCCAGTTGGCTGATGAGTTTTTTTCACAGCTGATGATGGACGGGCAACGGAAACTGGATCGGAGGATGGCCATAATGGCTGACATAAAAACACACAGATAGACGAGAGTCACTTGAGCAGGGCCGAACAGACATAACTTTATCTAAATTATTAAAATAAGAAAATGTGTCCATGTCAAAATATCTCTTTATTAAGGAACGATTCCGAGGTCGGCGGCAGACTGGAAACCGCAGAGACAGACCGCAAACTCAATACTGAATATGTATTATAAAAAACTATAAAAAAACGATGCTATGAGTACCAGCTAGCATTATATTAAACTAGAGATAGCGATGAATACCTGGAATGCGTTGCAACGCTAAAGAAAGAAATTGTTTTTGTTTTAATTCTGTTTATCGAAGTGCTTTTCAGTTACTATATATTATATTACATTATTTGTTTTTCCGTCTGGTGCGTACACGAATAAATCAGAAGGTTTCCGACGTGCTAGCAGGCCACATATATGTAGCTGTTCGTGTGAGAAGCATTCATTTTCCAAATTTACCCCTGTTATCCCCTAACGCTACTATGCTTCCTTTGCAATCCCCCTCAGCCCCTTTCTCGTCTCCTACCTCTCGTCTTCGTTCCCGCCACCGATCCCCACCCGCGTCCCATTCCCCTCTCGCTTCCACTACCACCTTCGCCGCCTTCCCCATCCCTCGTCTCTCTCGACCCATTGTCACGTTTTTTTTAATGTTTTTTTTTAATTTTTCGAAGAAAACTTCTTCGGAAAGGTTTTCACTTTGTGATGGCATTATTTATTTTAATGAAAGACAAATAACTTTGTTTACATCACATATATTTGTAAACAATCTACATGTTTCGTGAACGATGTTCACATCATCAGGATCAAGTGTATACTGTTTTTTAAAAAAATTTTAAAAGAAAGACAAAAATTTCCGGGTTACGAATAACCCGACAATATTTGAAAATCTCCCACTACCACCATAGTAAGTTGAAAATGTTGCTTGAGTCGTGACGGAGGACTTAGCCAGCCGATTTTTTCCAATGTTTCCTTACATTTTTTTGTATTTTCGTTTTATATTACCCTGTATTTTATAACTGTTCAAATGTACCAAAAAACAATAACAAAATCAACATTTCTAATTGTCTTAATAAGTAGAACGTTGGAAAGCAACTGCAATACGTATAAATCAATTCACAGAATCGATTACGTAAAGCCCGAAACGGCGTAACGTAATCTAATCCGTCCGGCGCATCACGCGGCAGATAATAAATAATTGCAGTCGCAATTTGCAGCGTCCTTTCTGCAGCGAGAATCAACCAATGCAATGCTAGCTGTTGCTGCAACCTGCGACTGGGCAACTGAGAGTGTGTGCGTGGCGTTGACCCGCGATCCACCTACACTGAGTTGCTCGCTGTGTCGTGAAATCTCTATTATTCCCCGCCTCTAGTGGTCTGCTGCTGTTGGTACTGCCCGGAGATATGACCGTTTCAGCGCCGCAATTTAGACACACAAATCGGGTTGGGTTGAACGACGATACTTTAAAAATCTAATTCCGTGTGCAATGGTCTGCCAATTTTACCCCCTTATGATAAAAAAATACATTATTTTCGGCGTCTAGTAGTCTGGACGTGATGATTCTGCTCGGTGATGGGGGCATTTCAGCCAGGGCAGCGATTCAACTCAATTTATTCATTTCAAAAATATTACAATAATAAAATATCCAATCGTTTTTAAAGGAGGGAAAATATTTTTGATAAGAAGAGCAGATTTAAACTAACAGGCTAAAAAACTAGCTTGCCATTAAAATCGTGCTACATTCATGTTAAACATATCGATATTCGAAGTGATTCTATTTAACAGCAAGACAGCTCTCCCGACTGGCACGACCATTGCAAGTTAGTTCGATATTGCGATAGAGTCTCAAGCAATAATCCAAGGAAGGGTGAACAGAATAAGTATTGAAATACTTATTAAATTGTCAATGGTTGTAAATCAGTTGAAATATGGTAAGAATTTGAAAGAATTCGAGGCAGGTTTCCAGACAACAAGAAAAATTTCAAGTAAATATTATATTTGTATTATATGCATTTGTGTAGTGAAAGTGGCTACGAATTACACGGACATGTTATTGCAATAATGTTATTGAGAATAATTGAGAGAAAAAGAGGAATAATTTATGGATGTAATATAATTAATATAAGAAACTAACTCAAGGTGTGCCAATTTCACGAAGAAAAAGAAAAGAACACAATACGTACAGTCGCAGAAGAAGCAGAGAATCAGAATAATCAACTATTCTTAAAATAGTTTAGGTATCATTATGATATAATTTCATAATACTGAGAACATATTTGTATTATGAGTCTGCCAATGAAAGTGAAAGGATATGACCGGTCCATCCAAAAATAAACGAGCAGAAAGAAATTTCAAATTTTATTTTCGTTTAGTACTGTTTTTACAAGACATGAATTTGTATCCCCTTAACTAATAACTGTCATTATACGAATAAGTAATAATCCTGAGTCCATTCAATTTAAGAGAATCTATTCGACACACCAGGCAGAACGATCTCTTTCAATGTCACCTTTCTAAACTAATTATGTAGCAAACTCGCCATTTCCTCGTCTATATAGTTTAGCAAACGAATACACTAACAAATAATATCAAGTCACATTTTTAATATAAGAAAATCGATGTTTTAAACACATTCGATCAATTTTTTCTGTCAAAATAATATTTCTGAAAATTTCAGTACTTCATCATTAATTTTTTATAAGAAAAAATCTCTTTTCTTTAATGATATATTATCATTATTTTTAAATTTAAATTTTATCCAATTGTAAACCACTATAATGTGAGAATTTTTATTGTGCAATCATCGTTTGTTACTAACCCAAAAATGTAAACTATTCCAATGTTAACGCTCCATGGGCGTGTAAAAGTGTAAATTAAAAAAAGAAAGAAAAATATATGTTGAAGAATTAAGATTCTTGTGTTTGGTAAAGGTCAGTGTTACTTAACCGCTTTGAAAGAATCGGTCCCTTTACCCCAGTAAAATTATCCAAAGCCCCCGCTCCCCCTCTCGTACTACCAGATACTACTGATCTTCGTGTCAACGAACGAACACAAACGTAAGAAATTAATTACACGAGCAGTTTTTCTTCCAATCTAGACCTCTCCCCACTTGGTGAGATAAATTTGGGCCACTTCATATATAATTTTAAATTAACGAGAGGTTTGGCTGGACCCCCCCCCTTTTGAGCTCACGTAATTAACGTATACCCCCTAAGAAGTGTCTAGCCTCGGACGGTACAAAACTTTCAGTCATAGGTGATATTTTGAACCCTTTTGAATGAACTTTTATTTTATATGGATCACAAAGACATTGAGAATAATCCCTCAGTGTAAATTTTTACGCGTGAAAGTGTAGTTTATTTAATAGAACTTAAAAAATCTTTGCGCCTAAAGAAAGTGTGTCAGTGTATCAGTGTGCACAGCTTGTGAATGGGCTTATTTCTATATTGACACAATACCCACTCGAACTTCTGCAGCGCCCCGCCAGACCTCCAAAACGCCCACAACGGGGCGCTGGCACCCCAGTTAAGAATCACTGGTCTTGGTGATCGTACTCGTATTTCTCACCTATTCCTACTGTCTCCTCACACTAGTAAATTAATTTAGTTTCAATATCGCACACCTCAGGGGGTGAAAACCGAACAATCCGAAAAATAGCGGGTGCTTTTGAACAGATTGCAGGGCGAAGGGCGGATGTTCCATACGATGGATATTCACTATTTATCACGTAGCGCACGCGGGCGGGTGGATTCAAGAGATATAATGTACTAGAGTTTAATTGGTGCAGGCGGGAACAGCGGGAATGAAGGGTACAGCGGGTACAGCGGCTGGGCACTGATAGACTGCACCATTTCATAATAATAATACAGGCTAAACAAGCATGAATGCATTTTGTCAATCTATTTCACGTCATGCACTTTGATTAACGTCCATGTGAATTGGACGAATCAACTGATGATATCCAGCGGGACGTTATTGGACTGATTTGTACATTATATTATGTTGGTTGTGCTGGGTGATTTTATCATCACACTGTGTGTTCTAGCTCTCGGTTGCAATGTCACTTAGAAGATGTTTTGTATTTTTGAAAAACGTAAAACCCAGTTTGCAAGGCTTTATTTTTTGTTGATACCAATTGGTTTCGGAGAGAACAACGCCTTCCGAACGAAAGTTGAATAAATATATATAAAAATGAAGGATACACAAGTATAAATTAAATATATTTTAAGGGTAAAGTCAAAATTGTAGGGGTTTTCTGCCGGAATGTCAAGATCAACTATTTTCTAGGATTCTGGAGCGTTGAAATTTTTTTTTTGTGTACAAAGTGGGTATCAATGGTATTGTTTAGTTGATTATTTAAAAAAAAGTTTATTTTTCTGTACTCTACGCTAGCTTTTTTTTTACTTGATAGATAATTAGGTGAGAAGTAATAGAAATAGGACCGACAGCTAGTTGTAACGTAAAATGATTAAGATTAAGTTAATTTCAGTTAACGATTATTGTCATAATTTTTTAATTTGTTATTGATGACGAAGATAACAATAATATTCTAAATTAAAATATGACAGAGAACACCTAAATAGGTGGCAACGATGGCATTGGAAAACGCGCATGTCCCGGTTAGATGAGAGGTTCTGGGTTCTAGTTCTAGTTGCGACCATTCTCTTTTTCTGTTATTTGTGTCTTGTTCTCTTTCATATTTTCATTTAGATTATTATTGTTATCTTCTTTCTCAATGATATATTACATTGATGGGAATAACCTTCAAAACGTAAAAAAAGGCTGTGTAGGGGCGTGTAAGTAGCCCCAGACACGAGGGAATACTACCCTATGTAATTAATGAAAGATGAACTCTTCCCTATGTGACACAAAACAGATTATACAGCAATTCCAAAATCCTCAGTGAAAACAAAACAAAAACTCACTCGAGAATGCAGCTCTCCACAGGATGTCCAGCACAAACCGACACTAGTTTTCCTTCAAAAATTGATTTCGCCAAGGCGGTATTGCACAATCTCAACAGTTGTTTATCACAGGAAGGTAATTCACACAATGAATATTAATTTGCAAATTAATAAATAATACGTGCCGAAATTTCACAACAATAATTCAATTATGGGTCAATCATTTGATTAGGACTGACATCTATTGGATTTAACCAACACGGAAGTAATTGCTTGCTCCACAGAGGTCAGAAAATGCCAGAATTCACTGAATTTCAATGTCACATAGGGAAATTCAATATAATACAACCACCATAGATGGCGCCCCCATGGTCTCATAGCATAAATTATTAATTTAAATGAGATTAATGCCCAAATGTATTTAAATATATTTTATGGCGCGTATCAAGGTTTTTTAATATATTTTTTTTTTACTCGTATTCTATTATCTTTCCTTGAGAAGCTGTGTTGTGTCTTGTGTGTTAAAGTCTTCAACCAAAAAAAAGTGACCTACGTCTTTTCATTAAAGGTCTTTTCATTAATTTGGATGACTAACAGACGAAATAGTTAAAAAAACAAGTAAAAATTAAACAAAACTAAGAATTCTATCTCGATAAATTCCATATTATAATATAATATTACAACATAATTATAGGTATGATAAACGTCTAGAAGAAAATAATTGAGAGGATTTTATACGACAATTAAAAATATGTAGGTAGGCACAAACGCGTTTATTAAATTTTTTATAACATTATTTGAAATATCAATAAAAATCACATATTCGTCCATCACGTATCAGTAGGAAGATGCCTCTGACCTTTCATAAAAAAAGAAAAAGTGTGTTTCAATTTAATTCTAATAAAAGAGTTTTATTAGAAGAATGAAGTATCACAATGATTTTGAAAGCAAACAAATCATGCGTGTTCCTTTGTCTTATATAAATTCAAATAAACCTTCCCGACGATTGGTTTTCTGAATAAATAAACAACCTCCGCTGATTTCTGAAAATTACCATTTATGTAGCTGATTTCAGGCCCCGAGAGCGGCCCCCGTTCCCCGCCAGGCCAGCCAGCAATCCAGCAATCCAGCCACCCAGCCACCACCCCCACCCGACTTCCCCTTGATGGATTGCGAGAATAAAGTGTACGGAGAACGTAGTATCGGGGCAGCAGGCAGCAGCCACGGGAGGGGAGGGGTGGGAGGAGTAGAAGAGGCGGGCGGGTCGACTCATTATAATGCCGTATTCGTTAACCCGGCCCACATATATTAAGGCCAGGCAGGTCGTTTGTTCTGGCAGTTGTCAGGTGTGGCGAATATGAGAAACGAGACTTCCAAACTCCCCGACCGGGACAGAACGTCTTCATAGGGCAGCCAGCCCAACGCCTCAGGCCCCAGGTGACTCGAATGATTCCCGCAATATAACGGAGGCAACACGGCTATTGTTATAAGTTATAACTTATAACATAATAATGCAATAATAAGTTCAACGTAACCTGGCTTCTACCCTGTCATGATGTTTCCTCAAATTTGACATGCACTCGTTATTGTGTATTAACCACTTTCCCTTTTAAAACACATGTTATTTTTAATGGGCAGATATTGCGGTAAATTTTGTTTTCTAAAACGGTATTGTTAACACGAAGGAGCGTTTTAATTGAATTTCTTTGAAAATATATCCACATTATGCCAAAGATTAACATAGAAACGGCCACTTAAATTGCGGGAAGGCTATTATAATCGGTACAAAATTTGTTATTTTAGTAAAGTTAGGGCGAATTGAATGAAAAACCAGTTTTATTGTAAACATTTATATTTAGTACGTGTTGGAGCAAAATAAATTCGAGGAAAACAAGGACGGGAATATTCATGAAAACTAAGAATACCGAGCAGAAAGAAGAACATATTTTCATAAAGATAAAAAAGAGACGCGTGAAAGAAAACAAAAAAAATGCTAAACATATTTCCGATCTAGCATCTAGCACACGGCCAATTTTAAAGATGGGAAAATAGCGTTGAATATTTCATACAAAATGTGTCGGGTGAATTATTTGATATACAGTTATCTCTGTTACCGATATCAATGTAGGCGATATCATCATTTTCGATATCAACCAACCAACGCCAACAGAAATATTCAATCATGATTCATTCAGTGTCCATGACTTCACTTTCTTAGGAGAAACTTGGATGCCATGTTCCGGATTCGGGCACCGCGCAAAAAAGTGTGGCGTCTGAGATAGAATGCGTATTGCGTAGGTTGACAATAAACTATCGCCAAACTGTCAGATGGAACAACTTCTATTAAATAAGTTCTGGGTGACAGGGCGTAAACTTTGTTTTCAACAAAATAATATATTTGCTTACTGTGGGAATAATAATAAATTCGAAGGAAGATAATATTATGTACGAACATATTTTTGCGCATTTGCGTAAGTCAGACAAATATACGTGGACCAAAATAATACAGGGAGGGCCATAAAGATTTAAGAATTTCAAAACATTATTGTAGTCAAACGACGCCGCGGACAGGGGCGCGGGTGATGATGATCAGTAGCTAGGAACACGGAAATTCAGTCGCAAAGGAGCTTTTCACGGGAGGAAAGCGTTTTGTGTAAAACATTTCTTCAAAAAAGATAATTTTCTCCTAAATGGGCACGTAAATAAACAAAATTGTTGTTACTGGGCAGCAGAAAATCTAAAATCAAGACAACAAAAGCCATTCGCCAAAAGTCATGGGCAATTTCCACAATCGGTCAATTTGAGCAATTTCATCCTATGGAATCATCGGTTAATTTGGGCAATTTTATCCCATGGAATCATCGGTCAATTTCATCTTATGGAATAATCGGGCCTTATTTCTTTGAAAACCAGCGAGAAGAATCTGTGACCGAATAGAAGAATTCAGACTGGTGCACAACAATGTTACGTGATTTTTTCCATCCGCAGTCGCATCAATTGGAAGGTTAAAACACCACGACATTGTTCCAAAAAGATGGCGTACTTTTAACGAGTCAATGACAGTTGTAAACGAGATGTTCCCAGGAAAAGTGATATCGCGTCGAGGGGATATTCTATGGCCACCCAGGAGTCCAGACTTAACTCCCCTTGTCTTCTTAATATGGGGATACTTGAAAAGTCAGTATACATAGAGAAACCAACATCAATTGCCCAATTGAAAGACTCATGATCCAAGAAATGGCTGTCATTCCACGTGCAATGTGCGAGATAGTTGTTGCAGATTTGCGCTCCAGGTTCGACGAGCGTTTGCGTCGAGATGGTGATGATGTAATTAAAAAAAAAAAAAATTTCACATATTTTTTGACTCTAATAAATATTTTTTCATGTCAAAATGACCATTACTGTTTTTGTGATTTTTTTTTAAATCCGCACAACTTTGGGGCCCTTCCCGTAGTTAGATACTTCTTTCCAATCTTATAAATCGTTTTAAAAAATCGTTAAAAAGTTCTTATAAATCGTACTTTACAGATATTTCAGGGTATATAAAAATATCATAAATGGGTAGAATATTTCAGACGAAAATTGATAATACGTTTGTAGGTTATTGAAACTTTACCATGCCAGGATCAGGACCAGGTTAACATTAGCATTCAGCCGGTGTATCTAAGGCTAAGCAGGGGTCGAACGGACTGTTGGATATTTTGGTAAATACGACACATAAATTATGGCCAGCAGCAAGAACGCTGTAGGAACTTAACTCTTGGATTTAGCGCCGAGGTTATGCAAATATAACACAGGTAATAATACCACCACGTTCAGATTTAATTTCGATACCGATGTACCTCACATCAAAAATATTCCAATCTCCTCAGTAATGCTTTGGCTTCCAAGAAATTACGTTACGCAGAATATCACTCGAATAAGAGATTTAAATAATACCGGGCATTAGGAGCGGTTTAATTTTCAAGAATAATAGTCCGAGGGGAGAAGCGGGAAATGGAGGGTACCATTGTTGGAGGGCCCGTAGCAGCGCCAATGTAGCGGCTCTCGGAACAAACCGATTAACGCCACCAAGTAAGTGGTGGTCTAAATTTGAATGAACCAAGACGGCAATAATAATAATATTGAAATATTCGCGTACCTATTCAAGGAGATGTTTTAACCCTCCGTAGCCCACAGGGAAGGAGCCAAGATAAATACTGAGGGACCCTAAACGAAATCTACAGCGAGGAGGCAAAAATAACACAATGGTGATGGTTATGGTGATCAAGAATGGAATGTTGCAAAACGTTAAGGCAAAATGCTAAAATAATAGTTCTATGTAAATTAAGCACTCGGTTAGAATCAAGATAGTGTTTTGGCTGAGTGGAAGGCGTTTCCAACACTTCCTATCCGTGATAACAATAATTACCTTATAATTCTTTAATATCTATTATCTAAGCTTAAGGCTTACCGACTTTTACAATAAAAAATAAACATTTTGTAATCTCTGTAGGATATATATCGGTAAACCTAAACGAATATTTTTGAGAAATGTTGCAATTTGACCCTCTCTCTATTATCGCGTGACGTGGAAATTTAACCCTTTTATTCGTTTAGCTTTATCTCCCACATTACGGGAGCGCCGCGATACTTAGTCCCCGCAGACCTCCCCCCCCCTTCCCCCTGGCCGCACCGCTAATCGCCATTTTTTAGTCCAAGCGATGTAATCATTTTGCTACCGGAAAAATCACCCCAATATCTTTCACACCCCGAGGAATCACAACAAATATTCAGTGTTACCAAAATTAAACAGATTAAAATGTACAGCTATAATAGAATCCGGTGGCGTCGTATAACATGTGAATCGTTTGCAAAAGGTGATTGTTCAGTGATTTCTTGGTGTAAAAAATACAGAAAAATTATTTTGTCTTTCGCTTTACGTTTAGTATTAAGTATTAACATTAAAACACTATTAGTCAGTCAAAAATTAAAGGTTCTTGATAACGATAACTAACTGGTTCACATGAGTTTAAATATTTGCAATAATTATCCTACAAGTCGCACGACCTGTCTATACTAGTGGGCAATTGAATTTGGGAGGTAGGCTGGCCAAAACCAGTCTCGACGGCCACCGCCTACTCGGGTACCCCTGGCGGCCATCGATAGAAGCACTTTCCATACTGGAATCTTTCGGCATCACTTAGAAGCTCTCTTAAATATTACAATAATTGTTATGCATTCAAAGCATTGACATAAGTGATGGATTAGACGGTTTTTCTAATATCTTCCTAAAATGACAAATCTGCTTCACTTCTAGCTTCAACCTCTAAATGCTGCTGTGGTAATAATGTCATTTTGTATTTTTCTTTTTGGCCAATTGCGAAGAAACAAAGAACGAAAACTGCGTAGCATGGATTTGTTGTGATTTTTTTCAGACTTTCCAGAAAAAAAATTTTGAACCTTTTTATTGCGAAAAGATAAATCGCCAGTCAAATTTCACAACACAAATAGTTGGAAATGGAAAAAATAACTTTTGGGAAGTAAAAGTATCTATGTATTGGTCCGGAGACATCCGAGAAGTTCAAACAAGCTACCATACTGCCGTGTGTCACTACTAGATGTGACATCTGATAACGTAAAGAGTATTTAATATTGAGAAATAAAACAACTAGACAAAGCAGCAAACCAAAAGAAGCAGGATTAATTAAGGCAATTAAGGTCTCCAATTAAGGTTGAACGATTTTGAACATTAAGTAATACAACAATTATGGTTACAATAAATTGCCGCTCGTAATTTACGTGGATTAGAACAATATTGATAGCGCGGATAATTTAGGCGAGCCTCGTCATCGTTACACAAGACAGTCAAAACCAGCCGAATAATTAAGAAACCATCAATCAACAGTACAAGTAGACAGCGAGTGCGCACTTCGATATTATAATTATCAAACGGCCGCGGTCCAAAACGTTTTCCGAGAATAAAACATCTTACAATGCATAAAGTAAGATGAAGGGGGATGAAAGGTTCGCACAAAGTCCGTAACAAGTGGACAGGGGGGGGGGGGGGGGTGAATGCATTGGGTCGGGCCGGACGAGGCGTTGAACAATTTCAAAGGAGCTCGACAGATTTCCACATGAATCGGCTTCCTCTCCTTCCAAAATAAAGGACCACGCCACTCGACTACACGGAGCAGGCACTACACTACTACTGAGCCTTCCAAGTGCTCCCAAAATCACAATGAAACAAATATAAATCCTAAATACAAAACAAGAAAACTTCCCCGAAAACATTTTATTTTTTCAAAAGACGGAAAATTCAGAGGAAGTAATAAACGACCTAAATAAGAAACGAAAGTACTTAAGTGTATTTTATTTATGAAAAGGATCTTTGAAAAAAAAACGTTGTCGAAAACACCTTTTTAAAGAAAAATGTATTTAAAGGAAAATACTTTTTGAAATTCGCTTACAGGTACGTACTTAATTTAAAAATATCGATTGACCATTTGATTAGTCATCTAATAAGTAATACTAAGTTTTGAGATAATAATGAACGCAATTTTGATATGTTCTTTTTTTTACATTAACTCCACACAGGAGGCCCTGAGGAAAATAATTTACTTCAGGGCCTATTAGCCCAGTCAGTGGGGAGTTTTATCTTGCAAAAGGTCGTGTAGTAGCGACTTTGATATATGTTGTTAAGATTAGGACACTAAAGAAAAAAAAAAGTTTTCTACCTTGGGGGGGTCGAGCTCGAGCCGCCATCTTGGATTGAAGGCGCCAAAATTTGTTTTTTTTTCAAATGATTGTGCAATGGTTGATCTTACGACCAAATTGCGAAAGGCAAACTTAACCTCTTAAAGGCCAGGCCGTTTCACAAAAATTCCCTAACAAAGCACCTTTTGAATTTTAAATTGAATGTTTTGTGGATTAATTTTGAGCTATCGTATATTTTATTGACCGAAACACATTCCTAGAATAATAAACTATGTACCAAAACAACATTAATTGCGTTAATTACGTAAATTGATAGGTTTTACGATGTTTTCGTCAAGTAACACGCATTGACTTTGACAGAAAGGATCGCGGCAAATTTGACATTTTGATGCCACAGATAAAATTATTTAAAAATATTCTGGGGTTGCCAGGTGAATGAAATTTTTGCCTACCTTATGGGTAAAAAATGTTATGTGTGGTCGGTCTTGCTCTATGGATGTGAAACATGGACCTTGAAAGTAAATACCATGAACAGGTTAACTTTTGAAATGTGGCTTCACCGGAGAATGCTCAAGGTCCCATGGACCGACATGATCACCAACACAGAAATTCTCAGGCGGGCTAGAGCAGATAGAGAACTGCTTACATTAATAAAAATCAGGAAAATTTCATATCTGGGTCATATACTTCGAGGGGAGAAGTATCACTTGCTCCATTTGATATTGAAAGGCAAGATAGAGGGTCGCCGAGGGCCTGGTAGGAGACAAATGTCTTGGCTGCGTAATATACGAGAGTGGACCGGCATTAGAAGTGTGGAGGAGCTATTCCGGGCAGCGCAAGACAGAGAGACATTCTCAAGAGTGATCGCCAACGCCGGGGGGACCTGATACGGCACGCAAAGAAGAAGAAGAATGGGTAAATGTTGGCGCAAGCGACTCTGACCTTGTTCTTCATACAAATTCTGTTAAGTGAAATCTTCCTTAGTGCCGTTGTGATTTGAAACTCGATGAAATGAAAAATAGTGACATTAAAAAGAGACGAAAACAAACACCTACTGCAGGGAAACCTGCGGCCCTACGAAACCATTCCCATGTACAGATTCCCTTTCAATTCGGGTTTCACGCAATGAAACCATGCTGCAAGATTCAGTGGAGAACTATTTGCTTGTTCTTTGTGTAACTATTGTTTATGCTTATGAACTCTTCTGCAGAATCACAATGTAACTTAAAGAAGATAAAATTTCAAATATTATTTTTTTTAAATTTTTTTTTTTGTAAGTCTAGGTAACGAGTTACAGTGGCGGAAATGTGAATATTTTTCTAAAAAATGGTGAAATTCCCAATTTTGTTATTTTTTCGGGCTATTCATTACATAATTATAATTTCCACACCACCAAGAGATAGAGAAAATTGCGCATTTTTTATTGTGGTATCCCCAGAAGGTCTTCTTCTTCTTCAATGGCATTACAATTATTTCGAGCCTTGGCCTCCTTCAACATAAGCCTCCACCGCCCTCCGTCCTCGGCCGTCGTTTTCCTAACTGCGACATGGAGTAGTCCTCTTGCATCCTTCCTGACATCATCCTCCCGTCTCAGCCTAGGTCTGCCCACCTTTCGTTTACCTCCTGGATGTTCTGTTAGAACCTTCTTCGGTACTCGTGTGCTTGACATTCGATGCACATGTCCGGCCCATCTTAGTCTTTGGAGCCTTAGATGGAAAGAGAGTCTGGGAGCTTGGTAAATAACATAGAGCTTTATTGTGGAGGATTTTCCAAGCCTCTCCCTCATGTTAATGTAAGAACTTGCATACCGATTTCTCACCCCGTATGCATGGACATTGGAGGGTCTAGAGTCGTTCAAATAAATGTAGCTTCGTTCAATAAAATAAATTCTTGACGTGTGCGGTGAAGGAGGAAACCATATGTTTCCTAATAACGCCGTTGGGAAAGTGGTGGGGTTCCCTCCAGTGCCTCTCTCTCTCGCACCGCTCCTAAGATTCTTCGAAGTACCTTTCTTTCGAAGGTGTCCAGCTGTTCCCGCCACACATCCATAGGCCAAGACCGTTCTAATAATTGTTTTACATAGGGTTTTCCTATGGACGTTTCGGGATTTGAAACTGGCAACAACGCGAAGTAAGTGTGGTTAGTGCCTGTGATGCGCTTTCTTACTTCTACTGGGTTTTCTTTGTCATGCGTTATGATGGAGCCCAGGTATTTAAACTCTTCGACCACTTCGAAATTATAAGTGTCTTTAAATTTCAATTTATCTTTTATTCTATGGTGTGGGGTTCTGGTTTGCATCATGATTTTAGTTTTATTCTCATTGATTTGCAAACCCAGCTCTCTTGTCGAGTCTCCAAAAACCTCTCTTACAGCCTGTAGGGATCTTTCGACAATATCAAGGTCAGTATGTCTATTCCACAGATATTCCAGCGATGGTATGGCGAGTCGCACAGAGTTCGACTAATATTCGTAATTATATTACATATTCGCTACTGCATAATATTTTTTTGTTGACCCCGGTTGGTTGATATTGACATCTTAATAATAGTCTTTGTCATCAATGTCATGATCTAACTCATTGCCTGTGGTACTGAGATGCTGGGCTTCCATTGACAAAATCTCTTCATATTCAATTGTAAGAAATAAATTTTAATAAAGTCTCGGGTGCTGGTTTCTTTGTCATTCTTATTGGAACAAGCCCATTGGTGCCACGTTTCCAGGCCCAGTTTTCTGGATTTTTTTGGATTCCATACCATTTTTGAACTCCCGTACAGAGCAACAAGAAAGCGTTTTCCTTCATCTGCTATGTCTTCCGGTTTTGCATCATGTTGTTTTCATTCGTATACTCAATGAAGACGCACTGGCAGACCAGCTTTTTAAGGCTTACTAAATGTTCATTATCACTACAAAGTAGTATCATCCATGCACTCGATGACGTCGGGTTTGTCATAGTGGGATCCTAGCCTGTAGCAATATTGGCGCTGAGGTGGCAACGCTGCAGTCAGGACTGCAGGCACGCAGTATGTTGCCGTCTCTTCCTCTCCTCTTTGTAACACGAAAAATTACAGTAATTTGAAATAGATTTTGCTATATAATTATATTGTGTTATGGAAATACGTTAAAATGATATTGTGTAATATGTTCTTACAAAATTTATCATGAAAACTTGAGTTTTACGATTTTTTGTCAAAATTTTCTTCTTTCTACCGCTGTAGGTCAATATATATTAGATTTAGAAAAAAAAAATTCAAACCAAAAATATACCTAATTTAGTCTTCTTCAAGTTTGCCATAGACATTTTTGTTGTAAAATTAACCGTTGAGGATTTTTTTTTTGAAAAAACTAAACTTTGGGACCTTCAATCCAAGATGGCGGCTCGAGCTCGAACCCCCCCCCAAAGTCAAAAACTTTTTTTTTCCTTTAGAGCCCCAATCTAAATAACATATATCAAAATCGCTACTACGCGACCTTTTGCAAGCTGAAGGCCTTTTTTATCCCCCACTGACTGGGCTAAGGAATGAACATTGGTCTTGAAGAGACCCATGTTGTAGGAAGGAGGAAAAACAGAGGCCGGCAAATCATTCCTCAGCCGAGCTGTTGAACACAAGAGCGAGTCGAAGAAACGACTCGTTCTCATGTGACAAATTTCAACCGTGTACAAATGTTGGGCACGCGTTTGGCGTGTTTCCCAACTATGCACCGGTGCCGAAGGGATCAATGATGCTAGTTCCTCGGAGCATCTTCCATTGAAATACCGGTAGAACAAGGACAGCATTCTTACCCCACGCCTGTGCTCTAAAGATTGCAATCCGTCTGTTAAGATGGGAGAATTTATCAAACGGACCGCCCGTTTCTGCACAGAGTCGAGGGTATTTTTCAGGTATTTTGGAGCTCCAGACCAGAGGTGGCTGCCAAATTCAACCGTGGGGCGCACTTATGATTTGTACAGGGTTAGCAGTTGTGTACCATTAAAGTATCTGCGGGCCCTGTACAGTACGCCCAGTTTTTGGGAGGCTAACTTTACTCTGGCTTCGATGGAGCCCCCATACCTGAGCTGGTCACTTAGAGTTATACCAAGCATATCAATGGAGGGCTTGTTCGGAAGATTGCTTCCGTTGAAAGAGACTAGATTTTCTTTTCGCCGTAAATAAAATATTACTCATACGTGTCTGTGTTTTACAATTTAAATATGCTATAAAATAACACCGGAAAACACAACGGTCCGGTACATTAGCATGAAATTTTGAAATATCCCACTCTCTAGTGACACAGAAAACATCAACATTTTGTATTCACTACAAGTTTTTTTGCATTACCTATAATTGATTTGGTGGCGTATATGAGTAATAGGAGTATTGTATCAGATAGAGGGTACATTTTTACATAAAACTGCAAACTCAAATTTAGATTTTTCGGAAAAGTCTGACTAATCAACTGGACGATCGATACATGTGTAAAATTATCGTATAGAAATAATAGTATATTAAAATATAAGTGGATAAACAGGTCTTGCTCGAAATAAAGCAAGTGTTTTAAAGACCAGTTATCCACGAATACTTTACGCTATTTTTTTTTATTGGTACACTTTGAAAACATAAATATTGATATTATTATTAAAAATTTGGAAATAAGAACTATTAATGAATTCGTGATGTGACATCACAATATCTTTTTGTCATGGAAATTAAAAACACAAACATTAATTTGCAATCTGTCACATAAGATTAATAGTTGACATCACAGTTTTCACTAGTTATTGTGTGTTGTAAAATGAGTTCTAACATTGATAATTTAAATACCAAAGCAGAATTGCGGTTAATACCTGAAAAATCCAAAGACGTTTATAAAAAAGAATATGAAAGGTTCATAACATGGATGGAGGAGCAAAACGTAGTAGATGTAGATGAACGAGTTGTGCTTGCTTACCTTCAGAAAATGTCGGAACAGTACAAAGCATCGACTATGTGGGCCATACATTCGAAATTGCAATGTCTGTTGAGGATAAATAAAGGGGTTGATTTAAAATCATTTGTGAAAGTGCATGCATTCATGAAGGCAATTAGCAAGGAAGTTTTTCACGGAAGCACCGGACATTACGTACTTATTTTTGAAGGTGGTAGCCATTTGCGGAATCTTTGGCTCTTGCAGAAGATGTGAATTGTGCGATTTACGCTTATATGATATCAAAGAAGAAGGAAGTGTATTGCTTATTACCATCCGACCATCTAAAACAGTGAAGGCTCGACGTTTTACTGTTGCCGACAGTGGTGCAATTAATTATGTGCGTTTGATGAAGCAATATTTATCATTGCGACCCCAAAATGTAAGTACAGACAGGGTTTTCTTACGGTATGATAAGGGTAAGTGCACCAATCAAGTGGTTGGTATTAACACATTTGGATCATGCCCCTTACAAATCAAATCCAACGACAAGTAGGATGGAAATCGGCAGCTGTGGCTACTGGTTACGTGGAAGAGAGCATAAGCAATAAGAAGAATGTTTCAAACATTATTGGAACTGCCATTAATGGAAGTGCAGCCTCATTGCTTCCGAGAATGCTATTAATTTGAACAGCATTTCCTCCGATTTAAAAAACGGAGGTATTAATATTTCAAATAATACGAACTGCTCTTTTCGCATCCATTTAAATAATTAGAATGTAAAAAAGAATGTAAACTTTGAATAAAATTTTTGAAACATTTGTAATGTTTTATTTGACGTTTAAAATATTCCTGTCAGATTTATAGTTAAAAGTTGACATTTAGACTTCACATTTTGTTGATTTGTTGATGTTGCCATGGTAACTTTAAAAAACGCGCGTTCCATAAAGTGCGATTTAAACACGCTAGAGCGTACTTTAAATGAGTAAAAAAGGGCACCAATAAAAAAAACATATTTTTACTTTGGTTTATTCATATAATGTAAGTCAAATAAACTATTTCCACAGCTATCCAAATCCAAAGCAAAGGCCATTCGCCAATCTGGGTGAACTGAATTCCCCATAGAGCTTATTTAGCATTCAGCATTCAATTAAAATACATCGGGATCAGAGGTGCAGCGAGCGCATTGCATCATTCAATTTACACATAGTCATTGATGTATTTATATTTACACATACCTAGTTATAGGTAACTACACATAGCTTATTGAATTTGGTATTAATACAGCTAAATCTCATCAGAAAACTAAAGTAGATAAGAGTGGGGAGACTGCGAAGCACTTTTTTATGTGAAAGAAGTTTTTTTTTCATATTTTTGTCGTCCAATTCCTGTGCACCTTTTACTATGCATTTGGTCATCTTATTAAGGCGCCGCAACCGCGATCAAAAAGAAGAATACGGAGAGATATGTAATTACGAATGTTAGAGAAGCGCGATAATATTTAAAGCGATAAAATCGATGCGAAAATTATGAAAATGTTTAATAAAACACGACTTGTTTAAAATAGAGCAAAAATCTTGTAAAATAACAGAAACAGGCTTGAAAATAAAAAATTTCGGAGCATACTTTACAATTTTTTTCTATCTAGGGAATTTCATATAATTTACGTTTCGGCGTGGGGAATGTATAGATATTATCTTCAAAAGTAACATATATTTTTATAAGAGCTTAAAAACTTCAAATGTTTAAGGGAGATATGCAAGAAATCGGTTGAAATTCGGGTAGCGGCGGCTTAATATTTGTGTTTTCTTCTTCGGAGTAGCTAAATGTCGCTTTCTTTGTGTTTTCTTTGCCTTTTCATTTAGGAGTGGTTGAAGTTTGGAAATCGATTTTGCATAAATAATATAAATACATTTTTTGGATTTCGTAGGATTCGACACTTGGTCCGCTAAATGTCTGGCCGCTAAGGTTCGTCAGGCCCTTTATACCACTAGACCAAAGGAGACTTGCGTGGGACCGGCAAACTCCTGTAGATGTATGTGCTTTTTTTAGTTTCGCTCGCTTCTGTTTCATCGAGTTTCAAATTACAACGGCACTAAAGAAGTTTTAACCTCAAAAAAATATGGACGAAAGAAGGGTTCAGTGGGATTAGTAAAGCGAACTTATGCCATACCTACTCGTAGGTGTGTTGTTATTAGGAACGTCTTTGAAATAATAAAATCTGTTTCCAAAGCAGCAAAAAACCTGATCAATGAGCTTTAAGAACATAAAATTTGCACAGAATTTGATTAGTTTGTAAATTTATTTATTTGTATAAAATCCTACTAATATTATAAAGGCAAAAGTTTGTGTGGATGTATGGTTGTATGTATGTTTGTTACTCTTTCACGCAAAAACTACTGAATAGGTTTTAATGAAACTTTACAACAATATAGCTCATACACCAGAATAACACACAGAGCTTTGGCATTATGAAATTTGTAAAAAAAATTGTAATAGGTGGCACGCGAGCTGTTTGAAAAATTAATGTAACGGGTATGGAGGGGGCGGTGAGGGGGGGGGGGGGGGGGGGAGAGGGGGGGGGGAGGGGGAGTGGGGATAGGGAAAGTGGAGGAGGCGGAAGCGGAGAAACCCCCCTAATACTATGCGAGCGAAGCCGGGGGCAAAAGCTAGCATGATTATAAATGACTTCAAGGTATGTCTCTCTGGGATATACCTGTGTAGATACCGACGGAGGAGGTACGTTAATAAACAAGATACATAAATGATACACCAAAATAAGAAGGTTAAATACAGTTCAGGTACATCATTTATTTAAGGTTGACAGTCGATTTTTAAGAAAAAAAATGCAGGGTAATCGTATATATTAGAATAATATTAAAAATGTAATATTATTCTCATAGCAGCATGTATCTGCCATGGGTATTGTACTCCAGGGTAATGAAATTTGCACATCTTTTTTTTGTACATTAATTCCACGGGAAGGAATAACGGGAGGCCCAGAATAAAATAATTTTCCTCAGATGTTCCGAGAGGTAAAAATGTCTCCCTTAACCAGTCTCTCTCTATCCGGCCCGCCAAACTCTCGATGGGCAGAAGCATTCGTCGCCAAGACCCGGAAAAACCACACCCCAACGAAGCCAAACACTTGAGGTGCAAATATAAATATAAATGTTATTATTGTTCGTTTTGTAAGTTTTTCTTAATATTCAATAAAATAATAGAATAAAAAAAAATGCAATGGAGGTCTACAAATTAAGCTTGATAACCCCAATAATCCCCTTACAAAATCTCTGGTGAAATACATGTATAGGGCCAATTTCCATTTTCATTCATCACCTCAAAGGCCCTTTAAAAAGCTACAAATAACGAAAAACCATATCTTATTACAATAAAATCGCTTAACCAAGATTTAGGAAAGTAACTAGGTAGGTACTACATATTCGATTTTTCAAAAAATGGCGAAAATTTAGTAAAATTATTTAATAAGCAGCTTTTTTCCCGCGGCTTTGCTCGCATGGTATTAAGGGATATCCACTTAACCTTCTCTACCTTTCCTCTCCCCACTTCACTCCCCCCATCCCTCCCCCACCCCTCCACCCACTCCTTCCCCCACTCCTCCCCCCTCCACCTTCCCTCACCCCACACCACTCATCCATCAACCCCCCCTCTCCCTCCCCCTCCTCCCCCCATCCCTCCCCGGCCCCACCCCCCCTCCCCACTCAACATCCCCCAACCTTCCTCCACCCCTCCCCTTTCCATTCCTCCCCTCCCCCTACTTCCACCCCACTCCGCCTCCTCCACCTTCCCTCTCTCCACTCCACTCCCCCTATGAACTCCCTCCCCCTCTCCCTCCACCCACCACTCCCCTCACCCCCTACCACACAACTCACCCCCATCAACCTCCTTCCCCCACCCCCTACCCCTCCCCACACCCCCCCTCCATCCTTCCCCTCACCCCTTCCTTCCCTCTCCCCTCTCCCTCCCCTAACCCCCTCCCCTTCCCTCCCACCACCAACACCCTCCCAACACCCCCTCCCCCCTCTCCACTCCCCCCACTCAGCGCTCGCATTCCACACATTCATTCCCGATACATTCAGTTTTCAAACTGCTCGCATGCCACCTATATTTTTTATACAAATTTCATAATGCCAGAACTCAACGGTAGTTTTATACAAAAAAAATGAATTATCCAATTTGGTTCAGTCGTTCGGGTTTATGCGCATACATACATTTCGGTGATTCATTTTTACAGATAGTTATTAAGTACGACGCCAACAAAGCACTCTTTTTAGGGTGAATTGCCTAATTAAAAAAAAAAAAACATCGTTTTCAAAGAGACAATTGGTTTGCTTTCTTTCTGAGGTTTGCAATAAATCGATTTTGTTAGTGACAGAAAACGTATGATAAATAATTTCATAACGCCAGAGATTATTCATAACGCAATAGCTTACCAATATATATAGCCTATATATCTCACAAATAATGTAGCTTTCTATTAGTGAAAGAATTTTTAAATACCATTCAGTAGTTTTTGTGTGAAAGAGTAACAAACATACATCCACACAAACTTTCACCGCCAGCCGCCGCCGCCAGCCCGCCAGCCTCCCAGCCAGCCAACCTGGGAAATGGGTTTATGCAAATGTAGCAACTTTTTAATGGAAACGGCGGGCAGCGAGGGCGTCCACTTCAATCGATGGACAATCGTCGAATAATAATTGCCATCTCGAGACTTTTCCAAAAGCAATTTCCTCCATCAAATGAACGGCGAATAAATACACAAACAAGACAATGATTATTGATTTCATTCCGTAGCTAAAAAGAAGGATTGGCGAGAAACGATATCACTCGAATGAAGTTGTTAAAGTGGTTCTCGCCCCGAACTGAGAGCTGAATTCGCTTCACGTACGTGCAGTCAAAAGATCGGAGCGAAAAGCAGAACATTATGCACTGGAGACTTGATGTGGGTGTCGGCTACCGGAACGAGATGGAACGCAAATAAAAAGGGTAACGCATACCCCCAAATCCCCACGGAGCCATGTTAGGAAGGAATACGGACATTATTCCCAAAATTATACCCTTCCGGATTGTAAAAGAGCCATAAAGCCGTTATTTCATTCAACACAAATAAAAATACCAATCTTAAAATTTTACTTGAGTATTGATCGAAAAACCACACTTATTGCAGGTAACAGTCCTTTCGCATAGCGGTATATTTTTTGTTTAGATTTATGTTAGAATGCTGCATGTACTTAATATTATTATGTAACTAACTTTTGCCGCCGGCTTCGTTCGCATAGTATTAGGGGGGTTCCCACTCCGCCTTCTCCACATTCCCTATCCCCCCTCCACTCCCCCCCCCTCCCCTCTCACCATCACCCCTCCATACACATTACATTCTTTCAAACAGCTCGCGTGCCACCTATTAAAGCGTAACAATCAAACATGCACAGTTTGGCATTTATAATATTATTATAGATTAGTATAATTTTAACAATCAAAGGAATCTCAAATCACAGTAACTTAAACAAATAACAAAATGACAGCGTACGTCAAATAATTACTTATACGAGTAGTTATCAAGCAACGCTTTGCTTTTCGTCTGGACAATAAACGGATAATAAATAATTCCATAACGCCAGAGCTTATTCATGACGCCAGAGCTTACCAACATATACAGCCTATATTACTTGCAAATAATGTAGCTTTCCATTAGTGAAATAATTTTGAAAGTCAATTCAGTATTTTTTGCGTGAAAGAGTAACAAACATACACCCATAAAAACTTTCGCCTTTATAATATTAATAGGATGTAACGAAATGACACGACAGTGAAGACCTCGCATAACATACGTTTTTCGTTAACAATGTAGATAATCCGCAAATCTATAATGTAAACGACATCACAAAAGAAACAAAAAATAAGGTAATGCTTTAGAAAAACAAATCTGAAAACATTTATTACACGACGCGTGAAGAAATGTTCGGGGAAATGATATGTCGGCTGCCAGGAGCGAACTTTTCAAAGTTCCCACACGCCTAACAACACACGCCTCTTGTCATGCTGAGGAAATTGGATTAATTTAGAATTTAGACATTTCACTATAGTCTTACACATCCTTCCTATTTTCGGTGAACATAACACAACAAGATCTCACAATCAGCGTGCTCGTAATCGCAGCAACTTTGAGACGCCGCCGGAGCGAAATAACAGCAGGAGCAAAAGTGAAAATTAATCCAATTTATCTCAAAAAAACTTCCGGAAAACGCGAGATTCGTCACACTGATTTCTCTGTCAAATGCAGCAACGTGAAAAGACTTGGAACATTTCGCCATACCACGCTTTGGTTCACTCATCAATGAACCAAACTGAAAGAAAAGCAACGAGAAAAAAATAAAGGCGAGTCACTCACTCATTAAGTAAATTAATACTCAACGATATTGCTTCCACCGCAAAAAACAGCCAAAACAACGTGGCTGATTCACTTCTTAAAAATGTGCATAAAACCTCGGTTGAATTTATTTTAATATCGGTCAAAAAAGCATCGGTATTATTTTACTGGCTAAAGCAAATAAAACGGCGACATGACTCGTACAATTTTCCCCGAACGCCGAAATAAGTAATGAATGAATTTCAACTATGTCACAGGAATGACATCGAAGTAAATGATTTATTACAAAGGCTAACGATTTGCAGTCCGTTTACTGCACCGTGCATGTTTATTTAATGATGAAGCCCTCACTGTAATGGGGATGAAGCGAAGAGAGCTTTGTTTGCTGTTCCAGGGATGGAAACTTTTATCAGAACAATGCATTCTCAGCAGACGTTTCTGAAAGCCTCGCAAAAAACACTTCCCACGCTAACGGGGGATACAAAGGGCAGTAGTTACGACAGCACTCATATCTCAGCTTATTTTACTGTCATTCCATTCCCGTCTGTGCTTTCAGTTCTTTAAAAGATGTTCGTGACATCCGCGTTGTGCGAATGCGAAAATGCTTCTTTACAAACATGTATGTCAAAATGTTTAAATTTAAAAACATTTTATTCAGAGTTTTCAGCTAAAAGCCTGCCACGAGGGCAAGATCAAAGACAGCCGCACACGGCTGGTGGTCTCGCCCAAAGCACGACGCGACACGTTGGCTAAGAGGGGTTGCATCGTTAATATGTTTTTAAACAGTTCACATTAATTAAGGCTGTTCACCTTTTTCTCTCGTAAACGAAGGTATCAAATCAGGTCGCCTGGCGCCGTGTAACCTGTAAAGGGCTTTAAATGTGGACAGGATGGGTTTCTGTGGGAGTGTTTACCCTGGTAGCCGTGGCCATGGCGGGCGCCCACGGGGGCAGATTTGACGTACGCCGTTACGGTCACGTTATTTATTTTCAATCTATTTTCCGCCCAACCTTTGAAACGAGCGGGCCACCCTATTCTCTCCTCCATCGCCCCCGCCCAGGGAGGTGCGCCCTGTCAACCTATGCCTCCCCCGCCCCCGCCCTCGCCCCCGCCCCCGCTCGGGCGGCATTCCGGAAGCACGGCCACAAGCGATCGTCCTTTTTGTCGCACTTATGAATGATAATGCCTTTTTCATATCTGAATAATAACATTTTTCAGCATTGAAAAACGGTTGTCATGACACGTACAAAAATATTTTCAATTCACAAAGAGCTTTGTTGTTTCAAACGAAGTTTCCTAAAAAATAGAAATGTCAAAAAGCAACCATGTTTTATTAACTTCAGATATATTTGTATGGATTTTTTATGTACCGAATTCTCGTAAGGCTCAGCACACACATATATATATATATATATATATATATATATATATATATATATATATATATATATTTAAGGTAAATACTAGTTTGAATTAAAATAAATTATAGAAACGCCCGACGTTAATAGAAATCAGGTATAACTTTTGGGAGGCGGGTATGGGTACCGCCGCCCCGGGAACCATTTATTGGATAACCAACACCTCTGCCAAGTGGTTGGGGTGACCTGTCACAGAAGTGTTGGTAAAGTGGTTCGTACAAGTGGTTCAAACTACGTTTGGTGACTTAGCAGGGGTGCCCGGGTTCACTGGGTATAGGGTTGTCCGGATCTTGGCGACGGATGCATCTGCCCACCAACTGCGTGGAAGGCCGGATCGGGAGAGACTGGTTACGGGAGGTTTTTTGATCTCTTCAGCAGGACTCTCTCGAAACATTGCCTTGCACCGCAGTGGGAGGGATAGATACATACGTCCGTCACCCTGGACACACTGACTCCCAGATTCCAAACCACCCTTCATACCCTTTTCCTTCCCAGAACTTCCTCTTTTTCCTTTCCTTTTCTTAAAAAACCCTCCACACAGCATCCCCAAAGATGACATAGGCCCTGAGGGGAATTATTTTCCTCAGGGCCTCCTGTGTGGAGCTAATGTTAAAAAAACAGTATTTTAAATTACCAGACGATGTTGGTGAGATATTAATTTACTTTCGGAAGTAATCCCCGAGGCCAGGCATTGCAGCGTGTTTCTCTTATTCCGCCTAGTTAGCGGAGATCATCATTTCACGGTGGAAATTAAATATAGTGAACAGAGTCATTTTAATTAGTCTCCGTATCTCCGTATAGGGAAATAAGTCAATCATAGAATAAGTCAATTAAATTATAATGTTCGTCGTTAAATTTGTGGTCGGGCTCCGTATAGGGAACCCAGATGGAGCGGGCTTCCCCTTTTCATATTGTAGATCACTTTTAATGACGGGAGCAGGAAACAACCAGTAATTCAAATGTTGCCAGGATATCAATATCTCGGAAAAGTTTGTCTTAAAACAAGAAAAGTTTCTTTGTCTAGTAAATGTTACGAATAATTTAAAAATGTACTAATTACTTATTATACGTTACGGACGGTTAACATAAATTTATTAAAAGGGCTCATCTGAGACACAATAAGCACAATTAACCACTTTACGATATTAAATATAAAAACGCTCTTTAGTTGATTTTTCAAAAACGCGGCGAATTACAAATATCTTCATTATCACCATCATTAATAGCCTTCGGGCCGCGTGGTTGAATTTCAGAACCCGGCTTCGATTGCATGTCTGACGCCACGACATACGCGTCGCGCCACAAATAACATCTGTGTACATGGAATTTCAAACAAAGTTAGTTAGTTATCTTGTAATTCGGTTTCGAATTCAAGAATTCGTTACAAAATGTCGCTACTTCCGTCAACAGGTCGGATGGGGACGTGTCCCCCCTAGGTATAACTGCTACGAATTTGTGAATATGTAGTATTTTTCCGGATATAGAAATATACGGTAATACTTAGTTGTAATTACGCGGCCATAAATATATTGCATATGACGTCATGGCCTGTCCCGGTTTCTTTGTCCCGGTGACGCTGTCCCGGTGACTCTGTCCCGGTGACTCTGTCCCGGTGACTCTGACCCGGTGACTCTGTCCCGGTGACTCTGTCCCAGGGATGGTCTCGTGATATAAGTAGATACCTAACTTCTACCCCAGTTACTTGCTTTTATTAATGCATTAAAATCTATTAAAACTAATTATTCTTTCAAGAATTCTAGCACAACAACAACATTATCACCAATTAATTTTATTAATAAATTCTCAATGAAATAAGATTAATTCATAGATTCCCTGAGAAAGAAGTTGTGGCGGAATAATTATTTGAGATTTTAATAAAGGACCTTTTAACCCCTCAGGCTAATTTGTTAGGTTTTCTGTCCCGGTGATTCTGCCCCGGTGACTCTGTCCCTGTGACTCTGTCCCGGTGACTCTGTCCCGGTGACACTGTCCCGGTGATTCTGTCCCGGTGACTTTGACCCGGTGACTTTGATCCGGTGACTTTGACCCGGTGACTGTGACTCGGTGACTTTGACCCGGTGACTTTGTCCCGGTAACTGGCTATCACTCGATGCAGTGGATCCGAGGGACGGGCTATTTTTGGAATCAGTTCCTATTTGATTTTTAAAATGTTCACCAACACTAACTGGGCGAAGCGGAATCAAAAGCCGCCCGCAGGACCTAGCAATAAAAACCTGCTAATTATCTGATTATTGTTATCATAAGAACCAACAAAATAAAAAGTAAAATCTCAGGAATTATACATAATTAAAAAAATAAATAAACATGGATCATTTTATAGCAGCGAGTTATTCAATAAAGGGGTCGTCCATTAATCACGTGATGTTTCTTAGCAACTTTTTAACCCCCCCCCCCCCTCTGGTGATGTGTGGTGAGGTTTTAGACTAAACCCCCCCCCCCCCCCCTCAAAATCAAGTGTATTTTTTTTAGTACAAAGTATTTTGAAATTTTCAGAATATTATCACGAAAAACAAATAATCGTGATATCTCATTATACCCCCCCCCCTTTGTGATATTTCGTGACTTTTTCCGACCCCCCCCCCCTTTCGAGCTTCACGTGATTAATGGACGACCCCCAAATTAAAATAATTTATTGGACCGTATGAAAAGAATATATCATAAATCATGATGAAATGAAAACATAATATTTTCAGACTGGGTGAGCAAGGAAACATAATATTATTAAACAACCGAATAAAAATAAAGTATACGGTTACAGGTTACGGCTTTACGATATTCTTGTTATGTTCACTAGAACTTATCTCAGCAGAAAATGGAAAAATCATCTGGTTTTGATTTGAAATCGATCACCGTCTTACGATGTGAGATAGTATTGCCTGACAAAACAAGCTGATTTATCAGCTCCCAATAACCCACTACCGCTAGTAGTAGTCAGGAGTCCGTGAGAAAGCTCGTCTCCACTCTAACGGATGAAATGGCAGTACCGAGCAGAGACGATTCTTTACTGGCTATTGGGTGCCTAGAAGACTGGGAAGAAGGCAGAAGGCAGTAGTAAGTAGGAAGGTGGGGTAGGATAAGGCGGCGAGGGCTGGCGGGTTACAAAAGACGAGTGGCGACTTAGCGCACTGTTGGGGAGAAAACAGATGCCAAAACACGGGTGAATTAACATGAGAATTTAACAACCCTTTCCGTTTGCACCGAGCGTCTTCGTCTTCGACACGCTTCGACTAAAACAGCAAACAGAATTACGCCTAAGTTCCTTTGTAAGAATTGACTTAAAGATATTTCTCGGGTAGAGTATTATCTCCCCGCCTTAAGGCAAATTATTGTTTTTCTCGTCGTACTACTATTTACATAGTTCAGGAAGCATCTTTGCACAAACCTGCACCTCTGCACGGTAGATTGTAATGAGATTCTATTCCACGAAAAATGTTGGAAAACTCATTCCTAATTTCTATGAAAAAAATTTCATCGCAGTAACTTTAATAATGAGATGATATTATTATTACTTATTTTTTATTTTACTTTATCAGGGAAACAAACAGTTATGCCCGCCCCGCCCCTCTGCTCGGTCTGGGGGCTTTCAGTGATTTTTTGAAACTAGTAACTCCACTCTGCCCCACCCTGTACATATTTTATTAAAGTAATAACATATTATATGGTTTCATCAACCAGCGAAGTTTCCACAAAAAATCATAGAATACATAGAAAAACATAAACGATTAAAAAAAAACATAAAATGGTAGAAATAAAAGAAGAAAAAAAAAAACACGTAAAAAAGAAATAAAAAACACAGATTAAATTAAGTAGGATATATAATATAAAATTCAACAATTAGCCTATTAAAAAATACATTTTCACATCATAAGATAATGTTCAAGGATAGATATGATTTTAAAAAAACATTGACTTAACAATTTGTTAATATAATTGATGTATACACTTTCCAAAGGCGAAAATTTATTTATTAACTATTCGTCATATTTAGATAAATTACACGGTCCCATGCCAACTCCGAAAAAAATCAACTCTAAACCCCTTTGAAAAGTCATAAAAAGCTATGAAAAAAATAAATTTTAAAAAGGCCCATAACCCTAACTTAACGTAACCCATTTAACAAATTTTTCAATATTTTTATAATCATCACTTTTAATGACTTTTCTGGAGAGGTTCTGAGTTGATTTCATTTTGAGTTTCAGTCCGGTTACCAAATGACGCATTTTAATAGATAACAATATTAACATATTTTTAATTATTGGAAAAGTTTTTTTGATACATAAGGTATAAACAACATAAAAACTTTCAAATATAAGACAGTAAAAAACAAAACAAAAAATCACACCAAGTCTCTACGCGGGTACTAAAGTATGTATACAAAAAGTGCTTAAATAAAAATGCAGTACCTATAAATAGATTGATTTTAGAGGAGTTTCTGCAATAAAAAAAGATTTAGTGTATAGAGAGAAATAGCATATTTTAAATAATAGATAATTAGAAATAGATATACGAAATGGACGTCGCCAAGGTACAAATTTCTCCAATCAAACTGATATGCTGATTGCTTTTATATAGCCTTTTTATAAGCCCAGGAAAAATTATCTGCAGGCCCATAAGTGTGAAATCTCCTACTTCCGAACCCCTTTCGGATATGGTTTTATTATATAAGGTGGAAAATTAATTTCTTTAGATAATGATCGAAAGCATATTAATATTTGTACCTGAACATACAACATACATTTTGGTGATGTTTTTTGCACATTTTTTTTGACGTCAAGCCGAAGTTTAACCTCTATTACCCCGATTCCGAAAGTTACATGCCGAAGTGGATCGCATTAATAATAACGAAATCATAATAGTACTGAGTAGATTTAACTTCTTGACAAGTGGGTATATATTGTATAATACAGCGCACAATACAACTCATCCAAATACCATATTAGTATAACATGAGCTTCAAAAGCGTTAAAGAAATCACTTTTTGAAAACGCAAACAAAGTCAGATGGTAGACGTGGAATGAAGGTAAATAGCGGAGCACAAAGCCACGCGACATTAGACGTCAATTAAATTCCAACATAAAATGGAGTCTCTATTTACCCGGCTGATCAATACAATGCCCAGGAGTGTGCAGATAGCAAACAATAACCCTCTTACAAGAACAGCCCCGATAAATGGGAACTCGATAACCGCACACAAGTGTACATACCGGGACTACAGTACTACAGTATCTAGAACCTCTACCCTCTACCACCAGAGCACAGTGGGGCCGGTCGTGACAATCGTTGCCGGCATTGTTCAAGACGTGAATCGCTCCAACTATTCTAGCGGGCTAGTGGGCTTGCGGGCTGAAGGGCTGAACTCTGCAGCGGGCGGTCGGAAGGAACAATGACGTGCAACGATACTGAATTCGCGGTGGGTCCTTGTATTCTGAGTTCTGTACCAAGCACCAACACCACCATTTACGTATCTATTGATATTATATAATTGTCGTAAGTAAGAAGTTATCTGATTTTTAATAAATAGATTATTTCATTAAAAAAAATCAGAGTGTGCAAATTACTCGGTAGAAGTGAAACCTTCAGAAAAATAAAGTAGACAAGAGTGGGGAGACTAAGAAGCACTTTTTTATCAATGTTAAGGATGATTTTTTCCATATTTTACGAATTCCAGTGAACCTTTTCCTATATACTAATAATATTACATTTACATTTAGTATTTGTGTTTTCTTCTTCGTCGCTTTCTTTTGTGTTTTCTTTTGCCTGAATTGGAGTGGTTTTAAGATTGGAAATTAATTTTACAAAAACATTTTTTTATTATTTTGTAGGATTCGCCCCTTCGTCCGCTGAATGTCTGGCTAAGGATCTTCAGGCGCTTTATACTCGTACCACTGCACCAAAGGAGACTTGCGTGGGACTATGGATTTATCATATTATATTGGAACCGAGTACCCGTGAAATAAAAAAAAATATTTTATTGCTTTCTCATTTTCTCGCAGGCTACATCCTGCTACATGTGTTTGTGTCTTTTACTGCCACTATTTTTCGTTTCATTGTGTTTCAAACCACAACGGCGCTATAGAAGTTTTCACTTAAAAATATCCCTCAGTTGTTATACAGGTTGTGGTATCTGTTAATCCCAATAATTATGATTACCTGAAATGTGTTGGGAAACTTCCAAATAAGATCGAGGTTCGTTGAAATTAAAAGTTGCTTTACTTACGTTGTAGTAAAGTATACAATAAATATTTAACTGGACCAAACGTCCTTACTCTAGTAATCTCTAAGTTATTCTGTCGCTGTAAATCGCCAGACTGAAGGTATTAGCCCGAGTACCAGACGTCTTCGCCTATCTTCGGAACCGTTTGTACTCGTACATTAGACACAAACGAAGATAGATGACCTGTTCTAAAATAATATTAAAATTTCGTATGACTAACAGTACTAACGACGTCTATTAAAGGATATATTGAAACTACATGACTAACCTATAAACCACAGATGTATAAGGTAGGTTACTGCGTTTATAGTACAAGTTTAGTACTGCGTTGCGTAGGGTGGAGGCACCGGACTGACCAATTAATGTCAGCTTTTTATTGGGACAAATAACTGAGAATGTTAATAATCTCTCCCATAAAATTCCACTATCAAGAGCACTTTGTGGAAGTTATGGATTCCGGCTCACAGCCTTAAAAGAAAAACAACAAAAATCTTTATTTATCGAGTGCAATTTGCCCTTTTGTGTAAATTCCACAGGTACGCCGCCGCTTTTCCATGGTGCATAAACAATGCTTATTTTATTTTAGAGCAAACAATATTACCGTAGATGCAAATTGAATTGTAGATATTATTTCATAAGACAGCAAAGAACGAAGCAACGGAGGAATATTGTGTAAAATGAGATTTAAGATTGGTTCGGCGTAAGTAGAACTCGACCCTTGCATTGCACCGCTGCATAAGGGCGAAACGTGTGCAACTCCCGCAACGAACACTGCATCACAAATTACCAGAGATGTTTGTGGTAAACACGATTGCATGCGACGGAATGCAACGCGGTTATTAATGACACCGCGGAGCAGACTACGAGTATAATGGAGCGCGAGCGGTTTGGGAACAATGTTAACCTGACAAACTACCACTACCCTGTCATCAAAATTTCACTGCGAACTAAATGAGTCATTCACCCAGAGTGGGACGCAGTAAAGATAAAAGCAATGAGTTTGCAATAACATAAAGATTTTATTTCGATTAGCAAGCGACGTAAGCAATTTCGTAAGTACCTATTTGAAGCAAAACGACACACTAATGCGGCTAATTTCTTGGGAAAATGAGAGAAAAATAGTGAATGAGGCATCTCAAGAGGTTCATGCGATACTTTTAAGAACTGGCTCATTCCTGTAGGGAAGGCAATGTACGCAGGAACTGTAGGGAGGTATACATAAACTTTAGCGGTGGCTTGCCGAGGAAAAATAGTGGAATTATGTGAGGGAGAAAATGTCGAGAGGCTCAAACTTGTTATCTTTTTCTGAGCAAATATTTTCAGACAAGAAACGCGACTCGATGGAGACGGAAACTTAACCCCTAAATGTCCTCATTTAGTTCCTTTTACTTCTTTAGAGTTATGAAAAAATTTGATCATTTAGAGTACCTATCCTACTTAAACGAAAGGGGTGTAAATTGTATATCAGAGTTTTTAATACATCAACTAGGAAAATCACACGTTACCACCACGAGTTATATTGAAATATACATATAATTTTGACAAAATTATAAACAACAACGTTACTTATCGTGATTAATTTTTCGGTTATTATGCTGTGTTGCCCTTTCTCTTTCTCTAATTAACGTTTTGGACAAGTGACTACTGCGTTCATCGTCAGGATGAACAACTTTACTGAAGTAGGTATCTCACATTTGATGGATTTAAACGGAAAACGTAAGTAAGTACTAGGTAAGGCCGGCTGCCAAATTACGAAGTAAGTGCTGTCTCTAAGTAAACTTCACAATTTAAATTGTCAAATCACTTTGTTTGTTTAAAATGCTTGCGTTAAAACAAGGCAAATATCAGCAGAAACGAGTATTAATACCGATCGCCGCCATTTGCAAACTGACGTAGTTTCATGGCACTGACTTAAATCACGTGACACTTCAAAAAACGTCGTGCACCAAGGCCTGCAGGTACCTACTATAGTTGGCCTGGAGCAGTCGATTGATCCAATCAGATACGTATAGGTATGAACCAACCTACTACATAAAAAAAAATAACTTTGATTAAAAATGGCAGTCAAGAAATGAATTTGTACTTTTTTTACATTAACTCCATACAGGAGGCCCCGAGTAAAATAATTTCCCTAGAGCCTATGTCATCTTTGGGAATGCTGTGTGAAGGGATTTTTAAAGGAGAGGATGGAGAGAAAATTCTGGCAAGGAAAAGGGTGTGAGGGGTGGGTAGGAATCTGGGGATCAGTGTGTCCAGGAGAGATGGACATGTGAATCCATTCCTCACACCTCGGCGCAAAGCGATGGTATTGTATTATTTATTTTTTTAAATCTTAAAATTAGATTTTTTTTTTAAACTTTGAAATTTTTTTCCTTTAAAACTTATATGAATAGAAGTGAGTTTATTTTTTGGGAATATTCTCGCCTATTTTAGTTCAAAATACGAAAGCAAAGTTTTAATTGAATAGGTGGGCTTTATACCAGAAATGCCTATGTCAAATTTTTAAATCGCTCAGTGCGGCTGGAGAAGAAAGGAAGTGCTTAAGATCATTAAAAAGAAATTTAGTTAATTTGATGGACTTCCCTAAATTGAAGACTTTTATAATGGGTCGATTCCGGACCAGATGGGTACATACCCCCTCCAGTAGGTCTGTGATTTAGCCGGGACCTCTAATTAAGAGCAACGTTCAGTCAGGTTGTAGAAGTAGAGGGAAGGGCTCCACAAAGCAAAATGCATTAAATATATACTTTGTTCCCCAGAGGCTACATAAAACCGGACACTTTCTTCAGTGACTCGAAGCTGCCACTAATGTACCGTCCCGTGACTGAACGTGGAATGTACCGCGAGACCTTCACATAAGTATCTGATTTTATTTGTTTACCTAACATAAACTTTATTAAAAAAAAAAAAAAAAAACATTTATTGATTTGATACGATTTTAGATTTTCACGGCCAAAAGTATTTTTGTTATTAGTTTTTGGGGTATTATGCCGTGTTGCGCTACCTCCTTCTTTGACCAACGTTTCGGAGAGCGTTGCAGCGTCCATCATCAGGGCAGATGTGTTGACACATTTGCCCTTATGATGGACACTGCAACGCTGTCCGAAACGTTGGCTAAAGAAGGAGGTAGCGCAACACGGCCATAATACCCCAAAAACTAATAACAAAAATTTATTGACTTCTTCATTATTCTTTAATTAGTTAGTTTTTGGTGCCATAGGGTAAAGATTTTTTTGATTTGACTTTGGATACGAACTGAGATTTTTACGGCTAAAAGTATCATAGTGAATTATTTGTAAAATACTATACCATGGCACTTCCTCCTTCTTTAGCCAACTTTTCGGGTAGCGTTACAGTGTCCCTCAAAATTTGCTCACACGATGAACAATGTAACTCCGTCACAACGTGATAGATGTTTTTTTAATACTAACAATATTTTTAATATTATTTTTCGTACGAATGTAAGTAATTACTAGACGCGTCATACGATTGAAATAATTAGCATTTTTCAATCGAACTTTTCAATTATGAAAAAGCATGAAATCAAAAATATTCCAGAAACCCTAAGATTAGTTCTACAGACAGACACATTCACTAAGAAATGCAGGCCGCTGTCCGCTGAAAATTCTAACTCGAACCATCCGAGTCCAAGTCGAGCATACCACCTTCACCCCTTCAATACTTCTATCCACAATGGCCACTTATTGGCTTCTTTTTTCACTTAAGGGCTAATATACTCCCACGAAGAAAAAATAACAAAAGATATAATGTTCACAGTTAATTAATATACGCGGATAATTACGGAGGCAACCGAAATCCACAAACATCTTACAAACATTAATGGAAACGGTTAAGACCAAGCTTAGATTTAAATTTTTTTGACCGCTACACTAAAAGTAAAAGTAGAAAATCACATTACGTTAACTAATTATTTTAATGACAACATGGAATAACTTGTACACATCTGTTTTTATGATGGATACTGTACCACTGTTCGAAACGTTGGCCAGAAGGAAGAAGAGCAACACTTTAGACCACACGACTGAAGTAAAACTTTACTAACTTACAAAAGAACATATGACATTGACACTGGGGTGACATATGACATTGTGGTGACATATGACCAAGGGGTGACTTATGACCCTGGGGTAACCTACGACCTCGGGGTGACCTACGACCTTGGGGTGACCTACGACCGTGGGGTGACCTACGACCTTGGGGTGATCATCCTTATCACTCCACAAGTCAAGCTTGTGTGAAGACCCGACCGTTCACCTCGCTATCGATCACCGTTCGCATCGATTAGCGTTCGCATCACACATTTCGTAACATCACACTTTTAGTAACACATCACCACTTTTTGTAATACATCATCACTTTTCGTAACGCATTCACCAGCTTACTCCTCAAGCCGAGCGTGCGTAAAGAAGTTTTACTTCAATAACCAAAAAATAAATGACAATAAAACTGTATAAAATACATTCACATTCATGCATTCACATCACTGTATAAAAGTGTGTGAATGTATGTATGTCACCCTATACTCCGGTAGTTACAGTAACCAGCAGTTGAATCTGGCCATTACTTAGAGCACTCTACGCGGTCGCCAATCCAAGAGCGAACAGGATACGTTCAGTGCAATTATAGGGGATGGCAGACTGGGGGCATCCACTTCTGGGCAGGCCCTGGGAGGGCAGGGAGGCCGGGGGTGATGCCATCAGAGCTCGAGTGCACTCAGACGGCTTCCTAAATCCGAGACCAGAAATAAAACAAGTCGCAAAGAAGACGAGCAGAGGAGAAAAAAGAAGCTCTAGAGATGACATGACTTAATATTACCATGTGATACTTTGAATGCTAATGATGTCCTGGAAAGTACTAAACATCGCTGGAGCCCCTTCCGCGTAATAGCTTCAACTGTTGCTAAGACGGCCTCCGTGGTCAAGGGGTCGTGGAAATACTCTTGACTTTGAATCTGAAAGTGCGTATTATTTTTGTAATTAATTAATTACCTCTACAGTTACTTACTTGTCTATAATTATTTATTATTTTTTTAGTATAAGTGCTTTGTATCCCGATGAGTGATGAAGAAAGAATTGTTTTTGGAACATGTTGAAATTTTTTTTTTAAATAGAGGTGTAAACAAAGTTTGTTACTTTATTTCATTTTAAATTTAAATTTTCCTATATTCATTACTTTGAAGGTTACATAATTTGAGAATTTTTCGAACATCATGCTAGGCACATACCCGTGATTTGGTGGTCGAAATGACACCACAAAGTGATGGTGCTATTTTTTAAGGAATAAAACAGTCGTTTAAAAGCTTCATAGCGCACGATAGAAATGATGCTTAGACCTAAAAATATTTGCATAGACCAGAAGTTTCCTAAAGAAAGAGCTGTGCCAATTTCATGAACCGAGTTTTTAATGTAGACACAGAGTGCTTTTGTTTAATTCTATGTGCGAGTCTGATAAATATCAAGCCAACTTAAAGTGACAGTGCGAACATTCGAATGGACTTGGGACGACGCGCGACGGTTATTAGATTTGAGATTAATGGTCCAATTACCCGAAACGTCTGCACATCCAGCAAACATCTTGCAAAATCAGCCGTCTCGGGATTCAGACAGCAGTTTGTCCGTTTGGTGGGCGGTGGGCGGTATGGGCGTGGGCGGCGGGCCCGTCAGCCGCGCAGAGCTCGGGGCGGAACTTGTCCGTTTAATTAAACACCGCCACCTCTCATCACCCATCACCCATCACCCACCACCTACCCTCGGAGTGCATCCGAGGAACAAACATTGTCTCGCGCATTCTAAAAGTGTAATGGCAATTTACCGCAGCGCGCCGTCGTTATTCACACAAGACAATGGGAGAATGGTTTCCTAGGAAGACCTCGGCGAAAAGTTTTTAATTAAGGGTGTACGTGACTTGCGGCTGATTGTGGTCAAACCCCGGTTAAATTTCACAACCCCATTCATTTAACCGCTTTTTCTATTAAACTCATGTTGCACCGAGAAAATGCAATCAACTATTATAAAGGACTGCGGAAAATTGGAAAGTTTTTGCTAGAAATGCGAAAGTTAATTTTTTGTGGGGTGTTTGTTTTTAGCCTGAACTTGCGAAGTTGTGCGGTTGACAGAAGTGGAAGGTCAAGAAGTACCCTAGCTGGATATCAGTATATTTCAAGCCTTGTTTCTACTCTAAAAAGTGACTTCTCACCTTTACAAATATTTGAGTTTTTTTGCGTCAACTGTTTCGGCTTATAATGCCATTTTCAAACTGTGGTTAAACCACTTTGAGATGACTTATTTATACGATTTTAATATATATATTTTTTAAGGTGTCTAATTTGATTTATTACCGGTTAAACCAATTTGCAGAGAAAAAAAAATTTGAGACAGTAGATACTCTATTATGCGGGGTACTTCGAAATCTGTTGCGAAAACGAACGACCCCAAAGTGTTTTGCAAAACGAACAAATGAACCCAACGTAACGCTAATTAATAAAGTAAGGAAAACGATTTATTCCATATTCATAAGTATGTTTACAAAACCTAAACAATATAAACACTATAAGTCATAGCAATAACGTCATTTGTAAACAATTAAGAAAAAAATAATATTTAGTGAGGGAAAAACAGATTTCGGTGTATCCCACACAATGGACTACCTATTTACCGACTCAATTGAAATTTAAAATCGATAAATAAGTAACCTCAAAAAACGGTTTAACCACACTATGAAAATGGCCTTGTAAGCTGAAACACCTGTCACAAAAAAACCAAAATACCTGCAGTGCTTAATAATAATATTATTAAAATTAATTTTAATTAAATCAAAAAAAAAATGGAGTTCTATGAATTAAACACAAAAACAATTAATAGGAGGTTTGAGAAAATTCAAAGGAAAAGTAATATTTTAGGTAACGTGAACCGAAGAGGCTCTTAAATAAACAACTAGAAGGTAAAATTATATCGTCTGAAAACTTTTAAAATTTGTTTTGAACCTTGTTACTGAAGCCAACACACGTATGATCTAAAAAACGGCAATGAACTTTGTTTCGAGTACCCACTTATAAATATATTACTACTATGAATAATCTCAAATTAACTTTGTCCCATCATTTTAATTAACTGAAAACAAATCACTTCATATATTAGATTAAATGAGTGGTGTGTGTGTGTCTAGGGTGTATCGCCATTGTATAGAACTTTATTTATTTTTATAAACCAGTTTTCGCGGGGTGCGGAATATATGCTCTAGGTACATACAATTAAGCATACAAAATATCAATTTAAAATTTTAATAACAAGTACTGCCCCAAAGCAGTTGAATTATTTAAAATCTGGTAAAAAATTGTCCCTTTTTAAATAACAATATTAAAAAAAAAATGATAATAGAAAAATTAAACAATACAACTTTGTATAAACCACTTATATAATGTGCAAATCCGACCGGTTTCGGAACAAACGTTCCTTCGTCAGGGAAAGCTTATACAAAAAGCTTATTTCGTATAAGCTTTCCCTGACGAAGGAACGTTTGTTCCGAAACCGGTCGGATTTGCACATTATATAAGTGGTTTATACAAAGTTGTATTGTTTCATTTTTCTATAATGGATAACCACAAAGTAAAAGCTACATTCAAAAACATAAAATTGATAATATTTATTTTCCCGCAAAAATTTGACAAATTGCTGAGTCCACTTTCGCGCACTATACCCAGAAACACAACAAACATCTTTAGATCAACCGTCCACAACTCGCAGTACAGTTTCAAGTTTTACTAACGTTGATCATCCAACTGACCAACAATACTTTGCTTCATCTACTTCTTATTCTTATAAATCCAACAGACAGTGGACTATCTGTTGTATCCAGAACATTGGATTGCTACAGTATTTTTGATCGGGCAGGTGCTGCCATCATCTGCGCTACAATGCAAAATATTGGATTAGTGACAACAGATAATCTAACAAACGTGATCGATCGTAATAAGATTCGACGTGCTCGTGCTAAAACTAGGACCATACTGACTGCCACCAATCAGCCCCATTTTGATTTGTACATTTGCATATCATTTGACGGTCGAAAGGATAAAACATTAATCATGGAGGATGGACGCAGAAAAGTTGTGATAGAAGAACATATCAGTCTTTTGAAAGAACCTGGCTCACAATACATTGGCCACATGGGCGTTAAGTTCGGTGAAGCTAAAACAATAGCTCACAAATTGTTTGTAAATTTTGTGGCAAAATTCATTGATTTAGCGTGCATCGTGGCTATCGGATGTGACGGAACTAAGTCTGGAATTATTCGACTTCTTGAAGGAAAGCTCCATCGTCCAATCAACCACTTCAGTGGTTGGTCTGTCAGTTACATGCTAACGAGTTAAGTTTGAGACACCTTTTCGAATACCTTGATGGAACGACAACAGGTCCTAGAAGCTTTAGCGGCCAACTAGGAAAGTTACTCAAGAACTGTGAACATCTTCCTGTGATAGAATTTCAAGCAATATAATGCAACTTATCGGACATTACAAAATCCCATGACGACCTTACCACAGACCAGCTTTATTTATTGGAAATGTGCCGAGCAATCGCCGAAGGACAATGTAACGAAAACTTTGCGAAAAGAAACCCGGGTAAAATCTGTCATTCGCGTTTGTTAACAACAGCCAATACTATTCTCCGATTTTACATTTCAACCAAGAATCCGACAGAAAATCAGGTGATATTGACTGAATTTATGCTAAGAGTGAATGCTCCGATGTGGTTTAAAATAAAAACACAACCTTCGTGTGTGTACGGAGCTAGACACCTCCACAAAACCATACAATTGTCTCGTTACCTTCCAGAGCATTTGAAAAAGGTGGTAGATCCCGTAATTTAACGCAACGTATTTTGGCCACAGTTTGGCCACAGCTAAACGACGAACGAAGACAAATTAGAGAGTTGGCTCTGAGACGGATTCTAAGTATCCGAGAACCAACGTCAGGGTTCTCTCCAGTAAGAGTATTTAAGCTACCTGCTTTTAATTTCAACGCAGCACACTATGTATGAATGTGAGTGAGGCAAAGAGTGTGTGCCAAGACCGAGTTGTTTGGCGGTCCGTCCTCTCTGCCTACCCCTGCGGGGAAACGGCGTGATGGTTAGTTAGTTAGTTAGTCACACTATATTGATTTGATCTACTGGGAAAAACGATTAGAACCACCTTTTACAAAACTGATATCTAGCGAGACAATAGTTGATGCCATTGCAGACTACGAAATTATCGAATCCAACATTTTGTTTAAAATCCGATTGATGCCCTGTCACAAGCAAGCCACAAAAAGATGCACCAAAGTGGTAACAGCATCATGCTGTGCTGTTTGCGACCCTGAAAGACGTGAAGGGTGGATACAAAACAAGCTAGAATCTTGTCGTATAATGCCAGTATTCAATTCGAAGAAGAACTATAAAACACAATAACTTTTATGATTTTTTTACCTTATTTTTTAACATTGTTTGTGATTTTTTGTGTAGCAATGGTACTTTTATTGTTTCTTGATTATTAGATAATATTACAAGTAAATGAAAAGTTTAATTTTTTAATATTTTAACTACTTTTATTGAGCAAAGATTAAACCCTTCTTTTTCTAGTTTCTCGCTGTTTTTTAAAATTTGAATTGACTTGGGGCAGTACTTGCACTCGAAATATCTTAATGCTGTCATAATGACTTTTAAAAGTATCCTCAAAGAGCATCCATTCCACACCACGCTGCTAAGAAAAACAAAAAACAAAAAATCGATCCACACTAGGTGTACGTACAAAGTGTCTTATCTTCCTAAGAGGGAGTAACCAGAGAAAACCGGAAATTTGTCATTTTTAAGTCAAATTTTAGATTTTTCAATACGTCTTTTCAACAAAAAAATATAAATTGTTCTTTTATCTGGTAATATGTTTTAAATTTTTGAGAATTCATTTATTATTTTTAGTATATTAAGGTTACACCATAGGTCGTGGGAAGATTTTTTAAATTTTCAAACAAAATTTTGTATTATACACAAACATTCCAAATCATTTAATCTTGCAGTAAAATATATCAATAAATTATTTGAAAAAGCTACTTTTTAGAATTTTACTTTTAGTTCAAATAAAATCATTAAAATAAGTTCCGCACCCATGTTTTGTGTCGAAAATACTACGGTTTGTCAAAAATTACATTCTTGTTATGCTTGGACATTATTGATAAATTATAAATACTTATGATCAAAAAATAATTACAAAAAGTACATAATTTTAATAGTTTTATCATCACGAGTTTGATAATTTTTTAATGTAGGTACATATTTATCAAAGCAAATTTTGAATGAAATAAAATCGATATTGAGTTACTATGTTAAAACGCTGGTATGGAGAATAATCAATCTTTCTCATAGGAACCGACCTGTACAGTAAGGGTACGATCGCAAGATCATCGTTCGACGAAATTTAAATTCTCGGTCGCTGGTTATGGCTCTTAATTGTCCTACGAATTGTCCTAAAGTACCTATAATGTTCTAAAGTACCTATATTGTCCTAAAGTACCTATAATGTCCTAAAGTACCTATAATGTTCTAAAGTACCTATATTGTCCTAAAGTACCTATAATGTCCTAAAGTACCTATACTGTTCTAAAGTAGCTATATTGTCCTAAAGGACCTATAATGTTCTTCTTCTTCTTCTTTCTTGCGCTGTCCCAACTCATTGCCTAGGTAGGCTGTTGGGATCGGCTCTTCTCGTTCTCAGGTTGTAATATCTTCTGTTCTGGGTATCGCCTTCATCGAGGCCGTTTCTCTGAAGAATTTTGGAACATTGAGTCATCCAGGAGTTCTTCGGTCTTCCTCTGGATGACTGTCGGTGAAGCTCCATATACATTGCCTGCCTCACTGTGTGGTCTGATGGTCTCTGTCTTATGTGTCCATACCATCTCAACTGTCGTTCTTCCAGCTTACTATTTATGTCTGTGACACCCAGGCTACCACGAATGCGTGAACTTTTGATCTTATCTTTTAGTGATACTCCCGCCGACCATCTAAGCAATATAATATATACCTATAATGTTCTAAAGTACCTATATTGTCCTAAAGTACCTATAATGTTCTAAAGTACCTATAATGTCCTAAAGTACATATAATGTCCTAAAGTACCTATAATGCATGTTGAATGTTGAAGTATTGTGAGAAGTTAGTATGTGGCGCAGTAGAAACTTAATAATAGAGTCATTGTCAAAAGCAGATCATAAAATGAAAGTAAGTTGACTGTTTGCCGGTAAGATTAGGTAGTAAGTATGTATACCAAGTCGTGCTCCGTGTGGCAAATGAGTGATTAATTCCCAGAATTCACACATCATCTCGCGGAAAGTAAGAGGCAACAAGAACTTGGTTGGTACAAGTTAACAACATCATTAACTAAAAGTGGGGCGGTTAATGCGGTCATACATAATACAATGGATATTATAACACCGCTAATAACAAGTACCGGCTGCCATCGCTCACCCGTTTGCAGTTAAACCGCGGTTTTACTATGAAATAACCTATGATGACATTAACCATTCAGAATTTTTGCGTATTTTTAAGATGGTCAAAATATTTCCCCTTTACAATAAAATGGAATATTTCTGTATATATTTCATATTTCATGTATATATTTTATACACGTTATTGTCGTTCCATTTGAAAAAAAAAAATTCCCAAAGTTTCAAATTGACATTCAAAACGCGTTGGTTTCATAGAGGTGTACAATTAACTTTTTTGTTGGTTATTTTTAGATTTGAATATAAAGCGTGCCTTTGCCTTTCTAACACCGTATAGAACATATGCACCGAAAATGAGAACTTCTTTCTTTCAGAATGCGCCATTAAACAGATCTATTCCACTGCCTTTAACGGTTATGCATTGAGCATCGACATCTTCAATGTTGCCTATAGATATTTCAGTAACTATCTTTTGACATACGTCACAACATTGTGAAACTGCCCCCACGGAATTTTTTTCTTATTTTAAATTTTGTAATCTTCTCCGTAATAATTTGGTGTATAAATAAATATTTCTCACTATGATAGTAAGAGAGTTACGGCGATTTATACGTAAGCTGCGACAAATTTGGTCGACTGTGATTAAACGGGTTAACGACGGAGTTGAAGTTAACCTTCTCGTTAAATCATTTAGAGCAGGGGTGGGGAACCTGCGGCCCGCGGGCTCTTTTGGTGCGGCCGTCTGAAAGAACCACAAAAAATAACTTTTTTCACGGTGTTTCAGATGCATTTTTAAGACGTTATTACAAAATCGTTTTAAAACGTGATAAAAACTCCCATTTTACTTTTATTTTAATTTGTTATTGTGAAACGATAGTGAAATTCCATCGGAACTTTTAATTTTCTTGTACGGGACAGTCCCGATATTTCAGGATTGATGGCAACTCTATTCAGGGGGGAATCTTAGATAGTCTGTCATAATAATTATTTTCTAGGCATTTCTAGTGGATAGTAATTCAATAAAATACTATTAATGACAACTACGACGAAAAGAAAAGTTGATGTTGAGTGAAACGTGAAATCATTTGAAACTAAATTAGGGATGTGGAAAGTAACTCGAAATTTATAACACGACGCATTTTCCAACACTGCAAGGACAAAAGCCTTCTATATTGTTTGAATACGCTGGTGAGTGTGCGAAATTAAGTGAGGCATTTAATGAACGATTTAAGAACGTGAGAGAGCAAACGGATTTGAAAATATTTGCTAGACCGTTCAACGTCGAACCATAGAATGTGCCTGATAATCTGCAGCACGAAATTATTCGATTACAAAGCGATGATGAACTGAAAGCTAGATGTGACAATCTCCCCAAATAAAGTCAGGAATCACTGGTTATATTAAGTCAAGCACGTCCCTTAACATTTTGTATATAATGCAAACATAAATGCCATAATAATTCCCACACTTCTGGCATAAAAAGATCATTACGTGTAATTTATTGTAATAAGTTAAATGAGTATAAAATTATATTGGGGACAATAAATATGCTACAATATGTAGAAAAACCATTCGCGTAATCAGGGTACAATTTAATATAAGCTGGTTGACTAGTGAACTCTTATTAATTCTGAAGGTAAAACCAATATTGTGTTCACAATGCAAATTCCTGTTGCCGATTCATCTGCTAACCCTAACGCATTTCGAAGGTAAAACCATTTTGGTGTTCTAGGTGCACTATTAATTAAAGCTGGAGACTCACAATCCAATTCGCTCTGATGTAAAAACCAGTTTTGTGTTCAAAATGCAATGAAAAAATTCCATGTGTGGTTTCGCCTGCTTACGCATTTCGTAGAAACCCGTTCTCGTTTTGGAAGTGTATTTATAAAATTCTAGTTGCTTTTGTGCTGCCAGTATTAGAAAAATCCATTTTCGTGTACTCAGTAAAATGGCTACACTAAGTAGTAGTTTTAAGTCTCCACGTACAGATTCACCCTATAACTGAAACCAGTTCTGTGTTTAGAATGCAACGAAAAAATTCCAGGTGGGGTTTCATTTTTTGAAGCATTCCTCGCGTTAGAAGTGCATTTATAAAATTCTAGTTGCGTACTGTGTGCTGCCAGAATTGGAGGAAAGCCATTTTCATTTAATTCCCCATTTCGTTTTAATTCCCCGCGTACAAAATCATTTTTTAATTAAAACCAGTTCTGTGTTTAGAATGCAACGAAAAAATTCTAGGTGGGGTTTTATCTCGCTAACGCGTTTCGTAAGAAACCATTCTTGTGTGTGAAAAGCAGTTATAAATTTGTAGTTGCATTGTGTTGCCAGGATTGGAGGAAAGCAATTTCACGTTCTGAGTATAGTTTTAATTCCCCGCGTACAGATTCAAACTGTAATAAAAACCAGTTCTCTGTTAAGAATGCAATGAAAACGCATCAGGTGTGATTTCATTTGAAGTGCCTTTAAAAAATTCTAGTTTCGTAGTTTATGCTGCCAGAATTAGAGGAAAGCCATTTTCAGGGTCTGATTGTAGTTTAAATTCCCGGCATGCAAATTTCATCTAAACTGAAACTAGTTCAGTGTTCAGAATGCAACGAAAAATTACAGTTGTGGTTCCATCTGCTGATGCATTTTGAAGGAAACCATTCTCGTGTTCAAAGTGCAGTTATAAAATTCTGGTTGCAGACTATGTAAAACCATTTGCATGTTCTGAGTGTAGTTATAATTAAATAGTGTCGGCAGTTACGCAACCACTTTTAATTACTTTTAGCATAACTAGTTCTTTGACTTCAATGTGGATCTCCCCCCCCCCCTCCCTGAGACGGAAATCAGAGTGCGGCCCGCGGGTTAAAGTATGAACATCCAAATGGCCCGCGAAGCTAAAAAGGTTCCCTACCCCTGATTTAGAGGGTTAAATTTTCACGTTCAACCACAGATTAACAAAAAATTAACGACTTTCTATTAACAAGAAAACCATTACACGCCATTTCATGAGGATGAAAGATGGTACGAAAAAGAAGTTTATTGTGTTATACACTATTTGCCTACATTCATACATTCTCATTCATAAGCTTCTGTTATATTAACTTTATCGTGATGTATCTTATTCTAGTGACATTCCGCTCTCCATCTTTACAGCCTACAAGTTTAGTTCAAACCAAGTGTCCGTAATGTGCTAACACCGGCAGCCCTCGCATATTCGAAATCCGGACATATTTTTTAGCACATATCCGTGTCAGGGATCTCATTTCAACTTTACCGCATTCAGTCTACTTTAATCCTTCCTCAGCCGGCTCCAAACATTACTGTTGTAGATTAGGATGGGTATTAGAACTCCTATGGACAAGCACACTCCATTCCGTGAATATTCATAATTAGTAATTCAGCAAAAACAGACTCAAAATGTTTTCACCCTCCCTAAGACCGTATTAAAATGAGCAATTTGGTTCATAACATGTTTCTGCAGGTGCTGCACAGAACAGCAAACAGCACGTGCGGAATTTGCATAGAACATCATCCTAATAGTACATGATAGTAATATCTATCTTACGACGCAAAACACAAAGTCCAGAACACAAATTAAATACGAAGAGTTAGGAATATTTGTTTTATAAGAAAAAAGAGAGAATCTCGGGATCGAGAATACAAATTTCGTCGAAAGATGATCTTACGATCCTACCCTTGCAACTGTACAGGGCGAATCCGATGAGAAAGATTGATTAAGTCCATAAGAATTTTTTAAGGTTTTTATTCTCGCGGCTCTATGGATGTTACCCTTGGCTTTACCCATCGATTTATATATTAGGCATGACCAATTACCACTCCCTAGAGACAGGTAGAAGTATTGCTTTGCTTAAATATTTTTTTCAACTAATAAACCGTCACTTATCTAATAATGAGATTCTGGCCCAATTAAAATTTTTTGTACCAGAGTCTCACTCTCGAGGACGTCATCACAACCTCCTATATAGTAGAGCAAGCCGCACTAATTTATTTATGAACTCACCTGTGGGGAGAGCTACGTGCTTTTTGAATGCGGTGGATAAAAAAATAGATTAATTTTTTGTGTCCTATAGCGCATTTGTAAGATTTTTAGCATTGCAAATGGTACAATTATAACGTCTTAGGCTATATTGCCTGTAATTGTTATAAATAAATGTACAAATTATATATAAATAAATAAATAAATTATTCTCATTATTCTGTAACTGAATATCGATTATATTTCTTTCAAAATTTAAATTAATATATACCTACATCAAGTTATCAATAAATATACTTATACCTACAATACATGACAACTTTTTTTAGCCCGATTCCACGTAGACACCAAAGTCAAAATTTTTCGCTTCACGCGATCGCTATTTTCATCTCTATTTTCATATCTACGATTTCAGTTGGCATCACAGCATACAGCATGGTTCATGTGTTGTTTGCAGTGATGACAATTGAAATCCTAGATATTAAAATAGAGATGAAAATAGCGATCGCGTACGGCGGCCCCTGGACGATCAATTATATTGCTCAATATTACGAATTGAGCAATATTATTGACCGTTTAGGGTTAATATTGAAGATTGCTCAAGGATTGAACAAAAGTTTGAGCGAGTTTAATTTTCAGGCGACCCCTAGACGCTACGCTAATTATGTTTTGACATAAGTATTTATAATTTTTCCACAATGTTTTTATTAGAATAAATAATACATATTATATTTACACAGTTTTCTTATTGTTAAAAGTTTTGTAATCTCCTAACCTTTTTTCGTGAAATTCTAAAACAAGAGTAATTAAAAAAACAAGTTAATAAAAATAGCTTGTGATTAACTTGTTTTATATTACCTCAACTTCATTTATGTTTGCTTCATATTACGCGTTTCTCAGGATTTCAATTACTTTAGTAGTTTAGATGTGATTATAATAGGCTCTAATATAATCCAATTTTATAAATTGCTTGGTAACAAATATTATGAAAACCTACTATAGACGCCAGATAAGTGGATGACTTTTGTCTTTAATTCATACGGGCTTACTCATAATCGCAAAATAAGATAATACCACGAACGTGTTAGGTGAAATTGTTACTCATAATGGTGGGACAGTCGCGCGCATGCGCCATTTCTTATTCCGTCGCAATACGAGTGAGAATTTAAGCCACCCGATCACCAGGGATAACTCAGTATTACGGCTGTTTAACTTCGAAATGGCGAACTTTTTTGAGTCGCCCCAATTCTTGTTACGCCTACGCCTTTTCGTTTCCACATTCGAATTAATGTTTACGACGTTGTCCATTCTTAGTTATTGTTGAAACTTGAAACAAAAAACAATCTCGTTGAATAATATTTTGACATATGAATAAACGTGAAGTTGGCAACACGCCGCGTGCCAAACTAACCGTGTTCTTTCAGTTTTGAAGCAGAGTGTTGCTACCGTAAAAAATAATAACCCATAATCCAGCTGTCGAGCAATATTGGGAAAATTTATGATTATGAGTAAAGATTTTTAACCTGAGCAGTATAGGCCCCCTCCCCTGTATAGCTAATATGATGCTATAGCGTGAGTTATGAGTAAGACGGCTAGTGTTCAAATGTTAGACGTTTGTCAATTAGTCCACTCAAGATGTACATCTGTGCTTGCAAAAGGTCCAGTCTTTCTGATTTTTTTATATGTTGTTAGGACCTAAACCAATATTAAAAAAAACAGATTTGCAATTTCCAGAGTGCTGTGCGAGTGACAGTGTACCCAAAAAACCATGAAATTTTAGGACTTTTTCAGTGTTTGCTCAATATCTCTCAAGTTAACCTGCATACTTTTAAAGTAGACTAAATTTGCTACAATTGGAGACCAGGGCGAGCTTTATACAACCATTGGTTCCCAAGATAAAGTTCTTCGAAAATAGGCCATTTTTTCCAAAAGGTGAAATTTTTCGAAATCTGTTTTTTTTTTTAATATCGGTTTAGGTCCTAACAATATATATAAAAAAAAAATTCAGAACGACTGGACCTTTTGCAAGCACGATCACCTTTTCATGGACTAAATGCAAAGCTTATACATTCTATTTTTAAGGGTACATGAGGAGGAATGACAAATACCTAAGTGTTATTTCGAATCAGGTACTTAGGTGGTGAAAATAAATAAAATTGTGAATACATATTGTAATATTTTTCAACCCGGTAAAAATATATCTCCCATCAAATAATAATACTACATGCGATCCGTGATCAATTAGAGCAATTGAAACAAAATCATTTTCAAACACACAAATAAATTGGAGCGGAATTGTTTGCCTGCAGTTTGTCCTGTTATGTTTGTTTGTTGGCCGCTGCGAGCTACAAGCTGCAAGCTGCACACTGCACATTGCATGTGACTCGTGCAATGCAATGCAATGCACATGGAATAATAATGGATCCGATTAAATTACACGGATAATTAATAATAGCCACCGGTGCACTGCGCGTGCACGTGATGCACTCTATTCTCATTAATAATACATGAAAATTATAATACTGTTTGCAAAAATGGTGCAAAGTAAAAGTGACGATATAACAGTCAACATGTCGGGAAATAATTTAATCCTTGGAACTTGAAAGAGGATCAGCATATGATTATTTTTAGGACCTTAGGGTTTTAACATAATATAAATGTTAATTACAATGGTGTATTAAATAAGTGCCTATATATAATACAAAACCAATAAAATAAGAAAAAAATGTATGATATAACAAATTAGTACAATATTATACGGTAAATATCAATAATCAACGAAGTAAAAGAATTAAAGAACGAAAGTAAAAGAATGCAACATAATTTATTTTCAAGCTCGCGTAGTCTTTAGACTGGCGATTGAATGAAATAGTTTGTTTTCGACGAATTAACAAAGAACAACACTATTAAGTCGAGGGTCACGTTTGGTATTCGAAACGTTATTATAGACTGGGAGGCGAGATAGATAAACCCTACGTCATCGAGCTACTAACTACTTTGTAGTATAATGAATAAGTTAAAAACTAGAACCTTCTTTGTTCTAAGACTGTTGCTCTAATTATAATGTTATTTAAAGCAGGCCCTGTGCTCATGTATCACCTTGTACTCACGCTCCGTAGGTTTTGCTGCTAGGCCCTGCGGGCGGCTTTCGCTTCGGCTTCGCCCAGTTTGAGTGTTGGTCACCATTTTATAAATCCGATAGGAACTGGTTACAAAAATAGCCGGTTCTTTGGATCCACTCTGATCCGGACAAAATAACCGCGACAGGCAATGACGTCATACGTAATACATAGCCGCGTGATACTATTAGCCACAACTCCAATGTATTACCGTCAATCCTTTCATATCCGGAGAGAAGTCAAATTCTACAAATCCGTAGTACCTATACCTAAGGGGGGGGGGGGGGGGGGGCACGTCCTCATGCGACCTGCTAACGTGAGTGGGGCCGTCCTTTGAGGAATTCTTGAATTCGAAACCGAATTCAAGAAGTTTGTATCTATTTGTGAATCGAGTATTTGCGACAGACGCAAGGCTATTAATACTGTTTGATGATCGCGTTCTATCATAAAATTTAACTGTGGGTCCTAATCAAGATTTAATTATCATCAATATATTTTTTTGGTATCACTTCAATTAACGTAAACCTTTTGGTGACAAAAACATGCTGGGGTGCGCACTTACAAAACTTTTCATCTCTACGCCTTGAAAACTAAAAAGCCAACATGCTTAATAATGTTTATTAGATGTATAAAAAGCGGCCCAACTAAAACTCTAGCGAATTCTCCTCTTGGCTCTTAGACACCTCATCAAAGGTAGAACTAACGTTAGCGCTTTTCAAAAACACTGAACGCCTCAATCGCCGCCGTGACGTGAGAAATCAGTGTAGGTGAATAATTCCAGCGCGTTCTCGCGTGAAGCACGCCCCGCCACCCTCCCCCCCCCCCCCGCCGCCGCCGCACAGCCAAAGGAACAGATCAGTCCAATTAGGGGCGGCGGAACCAACCACCCCCACCCAGCTGTCGCAGCTTCACTCGAGTGTCTCCGTCAGAAGCCTTTAAATGTAAACCTCCAACAAATTGTCGGCCAAAGATGTCGGTAACTTAAGACGCTCTTTGAAGAAAAAAATCAAAAGATATATGTTGAAAGGCCCATAATTTTGGTAGCATTTATTAAACAAATAGCTGGTCCCCGGCATGCGTTGCAATGCCATTCAAAGAAATAAATTGATTCTTCCTGCATGTCCTTTCCCGAGCGTCGCGTCCCTGTTCCCTTCCAACTTCCCCGCCTTCCCCCTCCCTCGTCTCTTCCCTCTCCGCGAACCCCACTTCCCCCGTTCCCCTTCCCCCTACCTTTCCTCCCTGCCGCTAAAATATATGAAATACACACATTTTCATGTATACAAATTTCATAACGCCAGAGCTTAGGTACTATTTAGCCTATATGTTATTCTGATATACGAGCTATATTATTGATAAGTTTCATTAAAATCCATTCAGTAGTTTTTGTGTAAAAGAGCAACACACATACATATCCATACAAACTTTCGCGTTTATAATGCTAGCAAGAGTAGTGTAATAAGATGGAGTAACGGCAAAAATACCAACATTGTCTACTATATCACAGATGGAATAAACAACGTTGCTGGCAATTAATATTTTATCCGTTTCGACTAATTAAATGTACAAGTACGTTATTATGTGCATGTATTACTTTATTCACAAAATATTTTATTATGACATTCACAGTTGACGGTACATGATTATTACAAGTTATGAGGTAGGGGAGGCTGCGTCACAGAGGCCACTTAAAAGTTATGGCCATGATAAACCATTATTATCTAAACGAAGTGTAGGTACTACATTTCGTCAAATTATATCTTAAGGATTTTGGTTATTTGTTTTTGAGGTGTTATCCGTATTGCGCTACCTCCTTCTTTAGCCAACATTTCGGACAGCGTTGCAGTGTCCATCATCAATACAGATCCGGTAAATGTGCAATGTCCATCATCAGTACAGATCCGGCAGATCCGGTAAATGTGTACAGAGACCTGCCGGATCTGCCATGATGATGGACACTGCAACGCTGTCCGAAACGTTGGCTAAAGAGAAAGAAAGCGCAACACGGCATAACACTCCAAAAACAAATAACGAAAATACTTTTGGCCGTGAAAATCTAAAAACGTGTCATATCTTAAGGAGTCTAGTTTGCATCGACCATAGATTTATTCAATAAAGTTAGCTACATTTTTAAAAATGTTCAAAATAACAAAAAAAAAGTCTTCTATGCCCCAGGGCACTGAGGACAAAACATATTTTGGGAAGAATTTACGAGGACCTCTATCAGTACCGACAGATCTGTTCTCGGAATAAAAGTTATGTTCTCGGAGTTCCAAAATCAGGATCATTGCACGATTCAGTCGAAATAAGTTTTATCAATAAAATAACTTTGTTTAAATCCACTTTATTATATTTTTAAAAGCAACCGGTTTTGGTGCGACCTGAACCTTCCTGAGGGTGAATAAAATAAATAAAATAAAATACAGGATTATATTTTACTAAATAAACAGTCAGATTCGTCAAAGAGCCCTATTTTTAACATATTTCCCTTCCCCACCTTTTTATCCTCTCCTTCTTGGATACCACCAAAGTTGATGTACTCCTTCCCTCCTCTACTTTTCATTTGAATACTCTGTAATCCTGTATTTTATTTAATATATTTATTCACCCTGAAGAAGGTTCAGGCCGAACCGAAACCGGTTGTTTTTAAAAAATGTAATAAAGTGGAATTAAAAAAAAACCATTTTATTGTCATTATTATAATTATGTATACCCACAAAGTGTTTGCTGCATGTGAAAATTACAGTTTATTTCCTCTGAGTGCATGCAAAAACTTCCTTCGCAAGTTCACAGGTTATTTCCTCGCTGAACGTGATTCGCATGTTATTTATAATAATTTCATCTGCCTACGTTGTAGTTGAGAAAGTTTAGCAAGCTCAGCGATGCAGAAATGGCTTAAATATTAATTAAATTACATACTCGATGAACGGCGAAATATCTCCATTTCAAATAACAGGGACAAAGTTGGGCCGGTAAAAAGCGAATAATAAGTAATGAAGATTAATGGGAAACAAAACGCCAACTAAAACTCCTGCTACAAGTACCGGAGTCAACGGAATATGAACTATTACAACTTCCGAAGCTCGAAATAACTTTGTAGAATCTCTCATCATTTATCATACTACCTTAACGAAGGTATTGAACAAGTGCAAAGTGTGAAACTTAGTGTGACCGTTAGTTTAAAGTACACAGGAAATTCACCTCACTGTTAAATTAAGTTAAACTTTGCTTTATTGCATAGAATACCAGAGCAAAGTTTTCAAGATTTAGAAGAAAGGAAGAGACAAACCATTTCTTCCCTCAAAATTCGTTGAAATTTTGCAGACTGTGCAGAAGTTAATAAATCATTTCCACCAAACGACTAATCTCTTTGAAGATAGGCCAGGCGATAAGTTTACTAGCGTGCTCGTTAATTATATTAAGTTCACTACATTAAATAATAACTAACTAACCATCACGCCGTTTCCCGCAGGGGTAGGCAGAGAGGACGGACCGCCAAACAATTCGGTCTTGGCACAGACTCTTTGTCTCATTCACATTCTTGCATCGTCTCATACATACTTTTCTTTTATTCTGACTCTTGACATGCCCGACACAAATATCTGATTACCTTGCCGTGCCGTGTCTTCCTCGGGCGTCCCCAACTTCTTCTACCATTCACATTTGCGTCATATATTTTTCTTCTTACACTACTTTCTTTGTTCATTCGCTCTACATGCTCAAACCATCCATTTCTCATTACACTTACATCAGCCTTGCATTATTTGCGGATCTCCACATTTCTCACATGATCATACCTGGTTTTTACACACATCCGCCTCAGGGATCTCATTCAACAACATTCCGTCTACTTTCATCCTTCCTCCGCCAGTTCCATGCCTCAATGCCATACATCAGGGTAGGCACAAGCACTCCATTGTGGACTGCTAGCTTCGCTTCTTTTGACAGTTTTTTTTTAGTAGCGCCAACGGCATTCAGTCATTCATTAATTGAGTTACCTGCATTTACCCATTCTTTCAATATCTTTATCAGCCTTACCCAGATACACAAACTCATCTACCTGCTCCAAGTTTTTATCATTCCCAACTATATTGCACACTGTTTTCGTACTCTCTCTTTCATAATTAATATTTTTAATGCATAATTTAATGTTTATGAGACAAGAAGAACGACGGTGCATCCACAAGTAATGGCCACGATCATAATTCACATTTTCATGATTTATTAGGATGCACATAAAGTGCTAAAGTAGGTATTGTCATTATCAGCATGATCTAACATCTAGCCGTAACCGATAGCGTGAACGAGGCCAGTCAACGCTCGCGACACCTGCTTTGTTCACTGTTCAGCGTTCGGTGTTAGTGCGGTAGCTACTAGCCTTGGAATGAGAGCAGAGAAAACAGATTGGCTCGTTTTTCCGTGGGAAAACTCTCCGTTTCGACGGGGAATTATCTCACAGTCGTCATTTTACGCTTCACATCGACAAGGAAAACCGTTTCCTTATTGCACGAAGAGATAATAGGCAGGAATGAAGCATTCTCATTCCCAAACAACACAAGATATTTTTTTATTTATTTATTAAAATACAATACAGAATATAGTATATTATATAAAGCATTGTACTCCCAAGAGTTAATAAACTCATTGCGGGAATGATACGCATTACATGAAACATATAGCTGTATGTATTAAGTGGACATATCATAGGACATACACAACATTATTATTTCAGATAGTCATTCATAAAATGAAGTTTGAGCATGTTAGTTTGGGTCTTTTTACATTGACTTGCATATTTGATCTCGTTGGGTAGTTGATTATATTTTGTGTAAGCTATGTATTCTAGGGATCTTAGTCCATATTTTGTTGATTTGATTTTTGGTATATGAAGTTTGTTGTGATTTCTTGTGTTGTGTTGGTGTACGTCGCAATTGTAATTGAGTTTAGTGTTGGAATGTGCCGAGTGTTGAATTACTTGTAATATAGTTTTTGTTATTTCAAAAGTGGGAATGGTGTTAAAAGGAAGTATTTGGGTGTTTCTGTAAATGTCTTTGACATGTGTATCCCAAGGTAGACTGAATATATTTCGCAGGGCTCTATTTTGGACGACTTGGACTTCTGAAATCATTTTTTTTGTAGCAAATCCCCAGATTCCGGCAAGATATATTAGATGTGAGTGAATCATAGCATGGTAAATCGATCTTAATAGAGAAGGAGGAAGTAACCCGCGAAATCTATATAAAACACCAGTTATAGGAGTAATTTTGGATAGAACATGTTTAAATTGGTGATTCCATGTGAGTTGTGAATCAATGAAAAGGCCAAGATATTTTGTAACATCAGCCCTTTCAAGGCGGTTATTATCAAGACTTATATTAAGACTTACATTTTTTTTATTTGCAAACAATATGTAATGTGTTTTTCTTATGTTTAGGCTAAGTTTGTTTAATCGCAACCAGTTTGCCAGGCAAGCTATATCCCTTTCCATTTCCTTTTCTAGTTCGTTTAAATCATTATTGTGATAAAGAATCACTGTATCATCTGCATAAAGTTGTATTGTACCCTTAAGTCCCCATTTAGTAATATCATTTATATATATTAAAAATAGTAATGGTCCAAGTACGGAGCCCTGAGGCACACCACATTTTATCGTTCCCATGCTGCTTGTCCCTTTTCCAACAAAGGTCTGACAGTGTCGGTTAGAGAGGTAACTACACAGTAACTTCAGGGGAGTGCCTACTATGCCTAGGTGTTCTAACTTCTTTAGTAGTATCCCGTGGTCAACCGTATCGAAAGCCTTTTTTAAATCTATAAATAAGCCTGCAGTATGCTTACCCTGGTCTATATGTTTTTGGAGGGCATATACAAAATCGAAAGCAGCACATTTTGTGTTAGATTGGTTTCTGAATCCATACTGTTGGGATGCGAGTAAATTGTTTGATAAGAGATATTTAGTGAGCCTAAGCTTAATAACCTTTTCAAAAACTCTAGAGAAAACAGAGAGGATGGATATAGGACGATAATTAGAAGGATTTTTTTTGCAATCATCTTTGTAAATCGGAATTATTTTTGCTATCTTTAGTTGATCTGGGAAGATTCCACTATCCAGGGATTGATTAATAAGAAAAACAAGGTGGTCAGCTAATACATCTTTGCAAAAGTTCAGGTGCACGGGTGTAATTCCATCTAAACCTGGAGATGCATTAGACTTTAGTTGAGAGATGATACTGAGAACTTCTGTTTTATTTGTTTTGGCCATATATAGGGACTGGATTGCTTTTTGATCCGTGTTTATAGTGATAGAATCATCTGGATATGATGCAATTGTAGCTGCTAAGTTTTCCCCAACTGATATAAAGAAGTTGTTAAAAGTTGAAGCTATCTGTGTTGGGCATGTTATTTCTTCATTCTTAATCAAAAGACAATTAATTTCATCTTTCTGGGGTGTCGAACTATTTGTAAGAATTGCATTTATTGTTTTCCATGTCTGTCGCGGATTACGCAGGTTTTCTTTAAGTATATTCGTGTAGTATTTAGTTTTAGCATATCTTCTATAATTGGTAACTTGATTTCTTGTTTTATTTCTCAGTGCTGTGAATATATCACTTTGCTGATTTTTGTTCCAGAGTTTAAACGCATTGTTGCGCTGTTTGATAAGTGCATTTAATGTTGCATCAAACCATGGAGTATTACCCCTCCGTTGGTCTCCTATACGTAACTCAGATTTATGTTGGGATGATTTTATTGCTGTTTTGATGTATTCATTAAAATTATTAAAGTTTTCATTGGCATTACTGGTGGTTTCGTGTGGAAAGTTGTGGGATTCTAAATATGCTTTTAACATGTTTTTATCGGTTTTGGTGTTGTTTGAAGAAGAATGTATTCTATTATTAGTGTGATGTTTCAAGCTGTTTTGGTAATCTAATATCAAAATGTTATGGTCACTTAGGCAGGTATCTATATTTGCAGTAGTTGAGGAGATATTTTGTCTGTTTGAGATGATATGGTCTATTAGAGAAGTAGAGGTATCTGTTACTCGTGTAGGATAGGATGTGTTACATATAAAACAGTTGTAAGAGTCTAGCGTGTTGATGTATTTAAGAGATGTGTTATTTTTTTGAAGAATGTCAATGTTGAAATCACCAAAAATAAGGGTATCATTTCTACAGTTATTTAAAATAGATTCAAGATACATTAAGAATTCGTTAATGTTTGAGGTAGGCTTTCTGTAGATAACATAGATATTTAACGGTTTAAAATTTCTATTGCGGATATTAATTCCTAGGAAGGAATTTTCACTACAATGTTTTTCAATAGTTGTAGCATTTAATGAATGGTGTGTGTAGAGAATCACCCCTCCTCCTCTTTCATTGGTGCGAGACGCAAATGCACTTTGGTAGCCGTCGATGTTGAAGAAGCACTCCTCACCATCTTCCAACCAGGTTTCGGATATTGCAAGTACGTGTACAGTCGGTGTGATGCTCTTTAAAGTTTCTTCAATCTCGTCAATTTTATTTCTGATACTTCTCGCGTTAAGATACATTATTCGAAGGCTATTTTTTTTTGGCTTATAATCTTCAATTTTCTCATATTTGTATTCATTTATGCTGGCCTGGGACCCGGATGCTGTAGTTACAGTTGAGTTAGCCATAGTCAACTCTCTCCATTGTGCGTAACATCATTATGGTACGGTAGGGGCAGTCCCTATCGTTTGATCTATGTTTTGGTGCCTCAATTTTGCCTTTGGCCATTTTAAAGCAGTTCCAGCAACGGAATTCTTCTTTTTGTTCCTTCTTTGTGCAGTCAGATGATTTGTGTTCGCCAGCACAGTGTAGACAACGATCTTTTGATTCAGTACATCTCGCGGCGAAGTGACCGTATCCCATGCATTTATAGCACTGCATGATTGGGCAGCTGTCTTCGACTCGGACTCGCTGGAAACCTATATTTATTCTTTCTTGTTTTAACATAGCCGAATGTACTTCTTTTTTGACGATCAGAATAACATTTCGTAGCCTATCGTTTTTCCTGCTGTTGGTGAATCTTTGAATTTTAATAGCTTCCTTATCATTACCAGTGGCTTCGTAGATAGTATCATTTTGTTGCAAGATCATGTCTATTATTTCGGAATCTTGTGTTTCTTTTTCGATCCCCTTCAAGATAACATTAGGTCTAAGACGTTTGCCCTCATAAGCAACCAAGTTACCGTTGGTCAGCCCTGGAATTGCAGCTCTGATTTTATTAGCATCGTTGGAGGTCTGACACTTGATGATTATTGATTGATTATTGTGCAGAATGAAAACGCAATGTCGTACAAATACATATTTTCACATTGGAACAATGAAAAGCAAAATTTTCCCTGGAGTTGAGTAAAGCATGAGCATTTTATGAGAAGATATATTATTTGATTAATAAAAATAAAAACATATGTATGGTGAGAAGTTATAAATAAATAAATAAATATATATTTTTAGAATGTTTGACGTAACTTAAATAATACGTTATTAACCACTGGAGCGATTTTTGCCATATATTTCCGCCATTTTAAATGTCTCCGATTGCTTTTCGGATAGAAAGGGCATTTATCTGAGCAAAAAAATATTTGTAGTTCCCACGATTGTTATTTTGGACTTAAAACGAAGCCATTGAAAAGCTTTTTCTATTATGACCATAGATGTCGCAAGGTCGAACTTCGTATACTATTTTATAACGATGTTAAAAATAAATATTTAAAATATTTTTTCGCGCAGAATTTATGATCAGCTGTTAACGGTTAAAATTAAGTCCATTCTCCATAAATATACCTTCATTATCAAGTATACCACAGACAATATACAGAAATCTAAAATATTCTATGTTGACTCGAATAAGCACCTCTCCCGGCAGTTTCAAAGTAAAATTATAATAAAATAATATAAAATAGCAGGATTCGCGCTGTTATACGAGTAATATACGATTTTTTAAATATTTTTTTGATAAATTCTACAAATATGAGATAAACGGTAAATTATAGGTTAATTCATCAGCTATACAGCACTATAATAAGTTTTTATGTCTCTGTGTTAAATTCGAAGGCATTTTTTTAATGTTGGCGAAAAAAAAAGATCTTTTGAAAATCTCGAGCAAACGCAAAAAAAGTTTTAAAATGCCCTGTCGCTCCAGTGGTTAAATTGTATTTCATTATACTTGGCATTAGGTTCTTGGTAACACTGTGATAGGCATATTATCTCCACCACTTCTGTCACATAATATTGTGTAGTAATGGTTTTAAAGTTTTTTTAATGTTAGTAATTCGATTCTTTACTTTTACTTGGAGCAAAGGGCGAGTAAAATTAGTTCAGCTTCAAATCTCTGCGTAAAAGTGTTACCACGGAAACAAATCGCGCCATTAGTCACCGACCGCCATTTTTATTAAAACTGTACAAAGTGAAGCCGATGACGTGAATAAACGTGGAATGTCATCATTTGATAGAAACCAACTAGAGCAGGGGTGCCCAACCCAAATCGTTTGGTTTTCAAAAAAAAATTACATAACTGAGGTGGGCCAATTGAGGGATGGGGAGTTGGTCAGCATTTAATTAAATGTACTGGTTGGAATTTATTGCGAAAACAAATTCTTAGCGCAGTCATGAGCCTGGCACTTTTCAAACAATAATTAAATCGAGAGTCCAAGGTCTAATAATAATAAAGTTCTAATTGCAAAAAATATAATATAAATGTGATAAATTTACGAGAACGATTTGTCTTTTTTTGTATGAATATCAAAATCCAAAACATAGAAACCTAAAAAATTAATTTTGGGAGGCAAAAAATCTTCAATTAGGCCGCAGGTTGGGCACACCTGAATTCGACTGATAAAATTTATTACAATTTATGTTTAAATGTGTGTAAGTGATCACATCGTAAATTGAATTAATTCATTATACCCGTCTCATAACAGACATCCAGACATCGTCTTCAATATCAATAAATGTCCGAATCGAAACGTCTCGATCAATACAAAAAAATTAATTAAAAAGATTGAATAAAAATTAACTCGTAAAAAAGAGTTTTTTTTACCATAAAAATACTATTTTCAAATGTCTTTTAAAACATATATATATATATATATATATATATATTCATAACTGAGATTTTGTGATGTATGTCTTTTCTCTCTCTTGTATTTACTTCTCGTATATTATTTACTCCTGGGCACTTGGCACCAGTCGTAATGTTTCGTCTTTTCATCTTATTTAACTCTCCTTTCATCGGCAAGACAGTTGTAATATTCTCGCCTTTTCTCTTGGCTCTGATCGATATTTAAATTCTTAAGGCTTTGCATATGTGTGGTAGGGATGGAAAATTCCTCCCCTACGTCACACAAGCCTTTATAAAATTGGACCCTTATTTCCTCTGATAACTACAGAAAGCTACTTAAAGCTCCCTTGTACTACATACCTTTAGCGATATATGTACTTAACTAATAAATACGTTATTAACGACTTTGAACGTAAATATTTTCGTATTTAGGTTGTAATTAAACTCCATCAAACGTTGTGTAATTTTTTTGATTTATGATATAGGATTTTAATTACTTTAAGTTTTGTGATAACCCTCTTGATTCTAAACAGAGTGTTGAATTTCAAACTGTATTGGTCTCTCTCTTGCAAATTTAACCTTAAGTGATTTCTCTAAATGAACTAACTTCCCTTTGACGTTTATTATGATTCCCTACATCCTAATGAATTCATGAATAAGCAATACTAATCGAAACTACACATGACTAATTGAACAGATAATTAAATATAACTCGAATGGTTAAATGTTAGTAAATTTGATTATGATTGTATCTCGTGTTTGCTGGGCGCCCCTCCGTTTAGATTCAGCTGCTATAAGGTACATATAAGGATGGATTTAGTAGGTTAATGTAATTAGTTAATTGCATATTTGACGAACTCAGAATAACCCCTTTTCTGGCAAAATTTGGCTCCAGCCTCCATCAAGTAAGCAGGGTGATTAGAAGTCAACCCAAAATTCGCACAGTCTTTTGGCACGGTTCAATTGATTGATACCTAAGTTATCGCGTCCCAATTGACCTTCCTTCGCCATCATGCACTGCCTTCAGGTCTTCCCCCAAGCCCAGATACCTCCAAATTCCTACTCCTCCAAAGTTTACTATTTACTTAGGGCGAACCGGTTTCGTCCTATATGCAATCATATACTCACGGGTTTGTGTGGAGTTACGGGTCGTGAATCCTCCCTCCACGTTCAAGAAATGAGACGAGAGTGACCCGACAGGCCTAAAGCACTAATTGTAAGTGAGTTCGTTTCATTCAATGAACAGTACATAAAAAGATATATATGTAAACATACGTTTTGGGAAGGTTTATAACTCGCAATGCGAAACTACTTGCAACGCATCCCGAGCTCGGATCTCGCCCATCAAATTCTGCGAAATTTTCAGATTGATACCGAATAGATACATAAGAATAGTGGGTGACATATAAATATATACTAGTACAATAAGATCTTATCTGGCGATGTGTTTTGGAGATTCGCCATAACTCCAAGCTTTTGTTTGGTTTTGTTGACGGTTTTGTTTGAGAGATCCGCCATCTCTATGGTTTGATTAATGGTCCTTGTTACAGAAGCGAACACTGCCTTCTGTTGGTTGAACTGTATTTTTTTTTTCTTTCCCTCCCCTCCAATGTTCAACTTTTGATAAATTCTTGCTATCCCGTGATTCTCAATTGAAGCATGTAAATCCTCATTACCCCTTATTAAGCTATCCCGTGATCTTTCAACTGTTTCATGTTAAATCTTCAATACACCCTATTAAGCTATCCCGTGATTTTCAAATGTTTCATGTAAATCTTCAATACACCCTTTTGAACTGCTATAATAAATCTGTTAATTTTCAATTGCTTAGGTCTGTATACCTCTTCACGTTCAAATTAAAAATAGTGTTTAATTTTTTTTTCCTTTTGTTCCTAATAATTGCGCAATGTAATAATTTTATCCCGTTCCTAGAAGTTAATACCTAAGTACGATATCCATTAATCAAGGTCATTTTCTTTTCTTTTTACTGTATTCGAACTAGTGACCCAGTGACCGATATATTTTGTAAACAATTTGAGCTTTGTAAACATTCTCGATGGCCCCGTGACCTAGATTCAAGCGTATGAGGTATGTTTACTTTAGACATTCCGGAGACGTGTGAGATGACTCTAAAATTTTTTTCTTTGTTTGATAATGATGTACTTAGCGCAATTGTCTAGTCTGATACCCGATTACGTATACATATTTATTCATTTATATATATTTTGTCTCAATAATAATTTATAATATTAATATGTATAATTATATTATGATTGGAATATTTTCTAATATCATAACTTATTTCAAATGCTCTGGATTTTCTGAAATCATATTAATACATACATAAAATTAAATATAAAATATTGATTTGTAAATTTATCACACATAACTCCTTTCAATAGTTATTGATGAATTCAGAGGTAGGAATCGATACCCTTTTCCTCTTTTTATATAAGTGTTTATTTTTTTTTTTTTTTGATTAAGATTTTTCTTGGGAACAATAAATTACATATATATGTTGATATACTTACATATATAAATATATAAAATATAATTATTATACTTATAATATTTTAATATAGTTACATATCACATATTAAGCGAGTAATATCTTGGTCAAATAATTAATCCAAATACCAATGTTTGCTGCTTTCCGCTTCCTCCTTGGAATCTGTAAAATTTTATAACGGAAAAGACTTACCCCTACCAAGGTTTTTCCGACCGGGAATACACAGTAAACCTTGCTGCAATTTTCCTAAATTAATTTTTATTTTCCTAAATTTAATTAAATCTTTTTGACTTCAATTTTTTTTTTTTTTTTTTTTTTCCAATTAATCTAATTAATTAAAATGATGTATGAACTCTATCGTTCTAAACTGTATTTTATTTCAAAACTCGGTGGTTAGATAACACTTTAAATGATAGTTACTTCACGATTAATTTAGAGATGGTAAATTGTTGTTAAATTAAATTTTTATCCCTCCGAAATTTTATGTATTAATAAAATATTATTTTGTTTTATTATTATTATTTAAGATAATTAATTTAAATATTTATTATTTGTTAGAACACTTTCACTTAGATTGAACACACGTATTTAATTATAACTCCTTCACGCTAAATTATCACATCACTTCAGTTATTTATTGCACTAATATTAAACGCGAAATTTCTAAGTTTAAAAATACGATATTAAGTGATTATAAAATCCGAATTCCCACTAAAACAAATTGTATTTATCACGAGCACTTTTATTTTTCACAAGTAATTAATGCGTTGGCTTTATTTTTATTTCACTGATTCTAAACTGCAAAGTATTTTTTTCTGTAGACCACTGACTAGAATGTGAAATTTTTCTAAGTATCAAAATAATTATCACTTAGAATTTTTCAAATTTAAATCACCCACCGTTTCGTCACGTTCCGCGAAGTTAAAACCTTTTCGACCGCGACCGTAGACTGTCCTCAACTGGCATTTGTCTAGACTTTTATACCCCTCTCAGGTCCAAAAGATCGTATCTGAATCTCCTATAATAAACCAATCTAATTACTATCAACTCGTAATTTCTTGAAACCTCTCCACTATTGTCGAATGCGGTCTCTTTGTACGTTTTGCGTTTGATACTTTCAATTCTGTCTCGTACTCTCATACTTACAAGATCCGGATTTAGTAAGATCCATGTTTAATGGCCCAACTTCCTTTGTCCTGTTGTTCATACAAAACTAGCTTGAATTTAATAATTTTAAAGTTCTATTTTCATATATTCCGTAACATGTCCGTGCGTACGGCATCTACCATATGTTCCAAATCTGTCCCCAAATTCGCCTATCAGAGATATCTTCATGTCGAAGTCTTTCTCGCAAATTGTTCATTTTTATTTTATTATTTTTCCTCGAGTTTTTCTGTATTCTATATGAACCTTTCCATTTAAAACCGAATTTTCTCTATTTACGTCGTATATTTGAATTTTCCATTTTTTTTTCGAATTTTCTTTTATCCACGACACTCTTTCCATGAATTTCCTTATTTATCCTTACGCTATTGTTCATATCTCTATAGATTTTTATATTTCAAGCCGTATTTATTTTATTCACTGTTAATCTAAGATTTCCTTTGTTTTTCTCTGTCGTATCTCCTTTCCCCTCGCTTCCCTGTACTTCCCTGATATAACCATATCGTTTTTTGATGTTTGCTACCTCTTGGAAAATTTCATTTTCTATTTGTTATTAATAAATATATCATTTTTAACATCTTTATAGGAGATACCCCCACTTCGGCCCTTAAATTTCTGTCATTTTTATTGCTTCATAGAGAACGCCTTCCAAATTTTGTCCCGTTCTTACGCAAAATCCCATAAACCATATGTCTTGACAGTTGTATACATTAATCCCTGTACCCACCTGGCAATAAATCCTTTTTTATTTCAGTGTCGTTAACTTTTATGAGAATTCTTTAATATAAATATTTCATAAGACCCATGATAATTTTTATTACCTTTTTAACGGCTAATCGTCCTTATATAAACAATTTTCATGTTCGAATATTCCTTGTTTATCACAACAAAATACATCTGGGATCGACAACCATTGTAATGCCTCATCTTTATCTGCAATCGCGTACTATGCTAATCTATAAACTCCATTTTAATTACGTAAAATGACTCCTTTTCCTGAGTTTTTCTATCGCAATGTTTTCAGCATTTTCCACTCCCCTCCGTACTGCACTCTATCTTCTTCTCTAACACTTGTTACCGTTCTAGACATCTGAAATGTACCCTCGCCTATTCTTTAAAACTCTCATTTTTTTTGACGTTTCCTCCCTAAATCTTTCATCGTAGTATCCTAGCTCCGTCTAGAATTGATAACAATAATTTTCCATTGTTTTCTCAACATTTCCATTTCCTTTAGCACGTTTTCCCTCGAATCGATCATCTCCGGTCGTCACAAACAATCGTATTATAGATGAAAATCTCCCTAACATCTTACAATACGTTTTCGTCACTTGCTTTGCAATCTTTCACTTAAACTTTTGCATCGTGTTTACGTGTATCCTTTTTTTTTCGCACCTGATATGTTTTAATGCGTTCGAGAACTAGGGTTTCTGATCCCTGGAATGTACCGGTTAACCAAAACATTTCTTGGGGTCATCGTTCTTTTGTCCCTGAACAGATTATTTCTTCCCATGGAGTTTATTCACCTCTCGGTTTGGTGGGAACGTCAAACTCATTAATCACATTACTAATTGCTAAGTACAAAGGTCGTTCCTTTGTTCTAAAAATGGGTTCGGCCCTCTTCCCGTTGATAGGCTAACTCGGTTTTTAATCGTTTTTGCTGTAATTCAATTGGCTGTCAATATATCACGGCCTAAATTATACCGGGAGTCCCTGTCTTTGATTATTTGTTGATACCATCTGTGATCCTTGCATCAATACTCGTCTCACTTTGTCTAATTATAGATCCCTACCGTAAATATGAATTCACTTTACTCTAATCCGATAGATGTCGTAGACGTGTCCGTTTTATAAGTAATTGATATTTTCTTTTTAAATTAAAGTGGGAAGCTACGATATTTCCTAATTTTCACTGTTGATCAATGCGATTCATCACAGTTCCCTCCTCTGAACTCAATTTGCTGTGGCTAACGTTGTATTTTATTTTAATGTCCTCTTCTTTTTTTTTTTTTTTTTTTTTTTTTTTTTTTTTTTTTTTTTTTTTTTTTTTTTTTTTTTTCTTTCGTTAGACACCGAAATTGTGTTCAAATTTAGACTAGCTATCTTCCCCTCCTCATTTGGTTATCCCCTATCTCTACTCCGTGTCATATTACTTCCTATCTCCCCCTCCTCATTTTGTTATCCCCTATCTTTTTTCCGTATCCTATTACTTCCTATTCCCCCCCTCCTCATTCTGTTATCCCCTATCTCTTTTCCGTATCCTATTACTTCCTATCTCCCCCTCCTCATTCTGTTCGGATTGTTAACAATCTTGAATTTGAATCTCATTGTATTCTTTATTTTCTTTTCGCGTAGATTTTACTTTATGAAATTTTCTTTAATTTTGATAGATTCAAAATTAATTTCTTTTTGCTGGAACACGCCCCTCGACTCGCGTGTTTTGGTGGTCCCCAACCAAATTGGACTAAGACCTCCCTTACAATGATTTAAGTAAAGATTGTTTACAATCTCGCGGCCTTTCGGACAACTGAGAAGCGGGTGGTCTCTTGGTGTGCAATTAATTGTTTTTTTTTTTGTTTTGTAAGTATGAATATTTTTTGTGAAATGTGTGTTTTCGCACGACCTCACCCAACCCGACAATCAGTGGTATACATGTTTCATATAAATTTTCCAGCATTTTTTTTTTTCTTTATTTATTTAAACTTTATTTTATAATTCTTAATTTCTAATTGTAATTTCTTAATTCATCCAAAGTGGTTCTAGTCTAAGTGTTGTCCACTCTAATATTTAAATTTTTATAAATGTTCTTTATTATCCTCAAATTGGTCCAGCGTTCCTTTTTTCCTTTTTTTTTTTTTTTTTTTTTTTTTTTTCTAAAATATTTATACCTTAATTCAAATGTTACCTTTTTATCTCCATACTTAATGTCTACCCTATATCTATAGATAAACTTTCTCATTTCAATATTTCAAAAAAAAATTTCCTAGGCATTGTTCATTTTTCAAAATGTCCCTTTTGTGTGCCATATAATATCTCTAATTCTCTCCTTTTGAGTGTTCTTACTTATCTAACTTTTTTTTTTTTTCTCACTAACACATAAAAAAAGTAAAAAATTTTTTTTTTTTTTTCAACTAGAAAATCAAAATTAACAAATTTATTTGCCTTACTCTATTTCAATAATTGAATATGATTGTCGCTTATTAAGAACTTGTCCACTCACCCTCAAAGACTTAACGACGATCCGCCCCTCGCAAGCAATCTGATAATCTAATATTTTAGTAATTTTCTTTCTTCCCCCTCCCCAATTATAATGTACCCTAACATAATTTTATTTGTATTTCTCAATCGTTTATTTTTTTATTAACATTTACAAATATTTGTAAACTTCGCACTCTATCCGTTGATTTCCACTAACTGTAAACCTGATTTTTGTTTCTTATTACTTGTGTAATATCTAGCTAAATGTAAAGCGCTATAATCTCCTTTTATCTCCCGAGTTGTCTGCGACCACTAGCTCCTTCCCGGTTGTAGTTATTGTAGAATTTCTTTTTGGTGAACTGTTAACTTCGGTGCACTTGCTGCAACTAGCGTTTTCGCCCACACTTTCAATTGCGTGTATCCTCCTTTTTATGGCGCGGTAACGGTCACGGTATTTGTCCTTCTTGCTGGATTCCTCCCCACTCCTCTTCTTCATGTTCCGTTCTTCTGGTGTACATACCATTGTATCTAGTTTTCGTAGAAACTCAGCGGCGACAATCTCATCTCCTGATTGCCCCGAAAACCATAGCGATTGAATTTCCTTCGGATAATGTCTCATAATCTCGTCAACTATGCCCAACGGTGTGTCAGTAATCTTTAAAGCCTTCGCTAGCTCCCAATAGTTTGCGAAATGAGTGAGCATGGATATATTTTTCTTGGCATCATATACCCCTTCTGCAAGACGACGGCGAACTTCATTTTTCTTTATGTCTCCCCAATAGGTAGCTAAAAAATCTCGTTCGAAATCTAACATAGTCTCCCATCGTTTATTGTACAATTTTGCCCACGATTTAGCTTCTCCTTTCAAATTTTCCCGTACGACGACTAATGGATCCGTTCGTTTCACTTTTCTAGTGTATTCTTTTAAATCTTCCAGGAACTAATGGGATTTTGATTTCCACCGGAGAATGATGGTCGTTCCTGCTGTGGTAACATTTCCACTACTTGGAGAACGCTTTTCGGCGCACTATCCTCTCCTATCACCGCCACTGTTGCTGGACTTTCCAATTGTTTCTCGAGTTCTTGCATCTTATTGACGAGCGGTGCCAAAGCTGCCTGAATTATTGTAGTTATATCTCCTATGTTTATTGTTGAAGTCTCGGTTGTGACATTTTCCCCGATTGCTGTCACTAAAGCCTGGGCTCGCCTACTTGTTCCACGTTTCCCAACCATTTTCTTTATTTTCCGAGTGTCGCCTGGTTAATGTTTATATTTTTATCTTATTAAGCGACAACCTTATAATCTCTATTTTAATTTCCTAAATTACCTTATGTAAATTATGTTGCCTTCCTTATTCTATTTATTTACTTATTTTATTTTTTTTCAATTTTCTCGTTTTTCTGTATTTTTTATTTTATTTTTTTATTTTTCCTTTTACTTCGTTAACTTTTCTTGTTCCTTTTCCTCGGGTTTTTCCTGTAACATACCATGTGTGAGTCTCTCTTCACACTCTCGCTTATTTTTCGCCCTGTTCCTCCGATTTTGTGTCGGTCTCCCCCTCTGGCTGAACGACTTCTATCATATCCTCGACTCGTAACTTAGACCTCTTTGAACGTCTAAATATCTCCCGTAATTCATCTCCCGACGGTATTTCTTTAGCTTCTAATTCCGTCGCATCCACTTTCCTTTTTTCCGCCATTTTTTGTTTAAAATTTTTAATGAATTTAACTCAATACCAACTATTTATTATAAATATACCTATATATATTTATAATTTATTTTTTTTTTTTATATTTTTTTTTTTTTTTTTGGAACCTGTCCCCCTATAAAACACAATATTTTCAATTATTTATATTTGTTTGCATGATGATTGTAACCCAAATTAGATCAACTCTACCATCACTCTTCATTTCAATTAAATGTAGGTAATTGCAAAAAAAAAACGGAATGAATATTGTTACTCCAATGTTAATGAATATCCCGTGATTTTCGTTCAACCAATAATTACTTATTGTTTAGAATGCCAACCACTCCTTCAAGTTCCGCAATACCTACGATATTTTCGCAAAATCTGTTTAGAGTTCGCAATACCTATCTTGATGTTATTTCGTCAAATCCCCTCCTTTTTTTTGGTCCGAATGATCAAATGTTCCCTTAAATAGGTATATACCTATAAAACATTCGTCTGTGATATTAAACACTATCTCAACTCGACACTATCCCCAATCAAATATTTTATGTTATTTTTATTTTATGTTCCTTATCTTTTATGTTATGACTTTTTATGTGATAATCCTCACATACAAACCCACAACATTAACTATAAACAAAGGGTCACTTTATGTAGGTAAGTTCCCCCGTTTTTATCTGTAAAGTCTGTTTATTTTTTCCGTAACCGAGTGTTGATATCATTTTCGAGTTTGTTTATTCTACAATCTCTTAAAGCGATGCGCGTTACCCCCGATATCGCCTACTTCAAAATTTTTCGATGTTTTGTTATCACTTTCGATGCTTAGGTTATCAGTCTTTCGATGCTTACAAACACCGCGGTATCTCGTATCAGATTGTTTACATTACGGCCATTAACATTCTGGATTCAGGAATGTCAATACCATTATTCCGTCAAATTATGGCCTGCCTTGAATAAACTGTTTACGCTTGTATCTGACCTACATTCTTTGTTACGATATTTATAATCTCATAAGCAATCAACAAATTCATGGTCACTTGATTTAAACTTTATCGACACTTTTATAAATTATTTTAAAACATGTAGAGTTTATTCGTTAACACTTTTTTTTTTATATTTAAATGTATTGTTTATATATTTATTTTCGTATATTTATTTATTAATTTATATATTTTTTTCGTGTTTATTTAACGGCGCACTGTTCTGATTTTTTATTTTATTTTTATTATCACTTCATTTAACATAACGTCCTACTTATTATTATTATTATATTTTTTTTTTTTTTTTTTTCACTTTTTGCAATAGATTGACCAATAAAAGTTTTTTTTTTTTTTTTTTTCTAAAACAACTTGTAAAACTCTGATCTCCTGGTCACGGCACCAGTTGTGATGTATGTCTTTTCTCTCTCTTGTATTTACTTCTCGTATATTATTTACTCCTGGGCACTTGGCACCAGTCGTAATGTTTCGTCTTTTCATCTTATTTAACTCTCCTTTCATCGGCAAGACAGTTGTAATATTCTCGCCTTTTCTCTTGGCTCTGATCGATATTTAAATTCTTAAGGCTTTGCATATGTGTGGTAGGGATGGAAAATTCCTCCCCTACGTCACACAAGCCTTTATAAAATTGGACCCTTATTTCCTCTGATAACTACAGAAAGCTACTTAAAGCTCCCTTGTACTACATACCTTTAGCGATATATGTACTTAACTAATAAATACGTTATTAACGACTTTGAACGTAAATATTTTCGTATTTAGGTTGTAATTAAACTCCATCAAACGTTGTGTAATTTTTTTGATTTATGATATAGGATTTTAATTACTTTAAGTTTTGTGATAACCCTCTTGATTCTAAACAGAGTGTTGAATTTCAAACTGTATTGGTCTCTCTCTTGCAAATTTAACCTTAAGTGATTTCTCTAAATGAACTAACTTCCCTTTGACGTTTATTATGATTCCCTACATCCTAATGAATTCATGAATAAGCAATACTAATCGAAACTACACATGACTAATTGAACAGATAATTAAATATAACTCGAATGGTTAAATGTTAGTAAATTTGATTATGATTGTATCTCGTGTTTGCTGGGCGCCCCTCCGTTTAGATTCAGCTGCTATAAGGTACATATAAGGATGGATTTAGTAGGTTAATGTAATTAGTTAATTGCATATTTGACGAACTCAGAATAACCCCTTTTCTGGCAAAATTTGGCTCCAGCCTCCATCAAGTAAGCAGGGTGATTAGAAGTCAACCCAAAATTCGCACAGTCTTTTGGCACGGTTCAATTGATTGATACCTAAGTTATCGCGTCCCAATTGACCTTCCTTCGCCATCATGCACTGCCTTCAGGTCTTCCCCCAAGCCCAGATACCTCCAAATTCCTACTCCTCCAAAGTTTACTATTTACTTAGGGCGAACCGGTTTCGTCCTATATGCAATCATATACTCACGGGTTTGTGTGGAGTTACGGGTCGTGAATCCTCCCTCCACGTTCAAGAAATGAGACGAGAGTGACCCGACAGGCCTAAAGCACTAATTGTAAGTGAGTTCGTTTCATTCAATGAACAGTACATAAAAAGATATATATGTAAACATACGTTTTGGGAAGGTTTATAACTCGCAATGCGAAACTACTTGCAACGCATCCCGAGCTCGGATCTCGCCCATCAAATTCTGCGAAATTTTCAGATTGATACCGAATAGATACATAAGAATAGTGGGTGACATATAAATATATACTAGTACAATAAGATCTTATCTGGCGATGTGTTTTGGAGATTCGCCATAACTCCAAGCTTTTGTTTGGTTTTGTTGACGGTTTTGTTTGAGAGATCCGCCATCTCTATGGTTTGATTAATGGTCCTTGTTACAGAAGCGAACACTGCCTTCTGTTGGTTGAACTGTATTTTTTTTTTCTTTCCCTCCCCTCCAATGTTCAACTTTTGATAAATTCTTGCTATCCCGTGATTCTCAATTGAAGCATGTAAATCCTCATTACCCCTTATTAAGCTATCCCGTGATCTTTCAACTGTTTCATGTTAAATCTTCAATACACCCTATTAAGCTATCCCGTGATTTTCAAATGTTTCATGTAAATCTTCAATACACCCTTTTGAACTGCTATAATAAATCTGTTAATTTTCAATTGCTTAGGTCTGTATACCTCTTCACGTTCAAATTAAAAATAGTGTTTAATTTTTTTTTCCTTTTGTTCCTAATAATTGCGCAATGTAATAATTTTATCCCGTTCCTAGAAGTTAATACCTAAGTACGATATCCATTAATCAAGGTCATTTTCTTTTCTTTTTACTGTATTCGAACTAGTGACCCAGTGACCGATATATTTTGTAAACAATTTGAGCTTTGTAAACATTCTCGATGGCCCCGTGACCTAGATTCAAGCGTATGAGGTATGTTTACTTTAGACATTCCGGAGACGTGTGAGATGACTCTAAAATTTTTTTCTTTGTTTGATAATGATGTACTTAGCGCAATTGTCTAGTCTGATACCCGATTACGTATACATATTTATTCATTTATATATATTTTGTCTCAATAATAATTTATAATATTAATATGTATAATTATATTATGATTGGAATATTTTCTAATATCATAACTTATTTCAAATGCTCTGGATTTTCTGAAATCATATTAATACATACATAAAATTAAATATAAAATATTGATTTGTAAATTTATCACACATAACTCCTTTCAATAGTTATTGATGAATTCAGAGGTAGGAATCGATACCCTTTTCCTCTTTTTATATAAGTGTTTATTTTTTTTTTTTTTTGATTAAGATTTTTCTTGGGAACAATAAATTACATATATATGTTGATATACTTACATATATAAATATATAAAATATAATTATTATACTTATAATATTTTAATATAGTTACATATCACATATTAAGCGAGTAATATCTTGGTCAAATAATTAATCCAAATACCAATGTTTGCTGCTTTCCGCTTCCTCCTTGGAATCTGTAAAATTTTATAACGGAAAAGACTTACCCCTACCAAGGTTTTTCCGACCGGGAATACACAGTAAACCTTGCTGCAATTTTCCTAAATTAATTTTTATTTTCCTAAATTTAATTAAATCTTTTTGACTTCAATTTTTTTTTTTTTTTTTTTTTTCCAATTAATCTAATTAATTAAAATGATGTATGAACTCTATCGTTCTAAACTGTATTTTATTTCAAAACTCGGTGGTTAGATAACACTTTAAATGATAGTTACTTCACGATTAATTTAGAGATGGTAAATTGTTGTTAAATTAAATTTTTATCCCTCCGAAATTTTATGTATTAATAAAATATTATTTTGTTTTATTATTATTATTTAAGATAATTAATTTAAATATTTATTATTTGTTAGAACACTTTCACTTAGATTGAACACACGTATTTAATTATAACTCCTTCACGCTAAATTATCACATCACTTCAGTTATTTATTGCACTAATATTAAACGCGAAATTTCTAAGTTTAAAAATACGATATTAAGTGATTATAAAATCCGAATTTCCCACTAAAACAAATTGTATTTATCACGAGCACTTTTATTTTTCACAAGTAATTAATGCGTTGGCTTTATTTTTATTTCACTGATTCTAAACTGCAAAGTATTTTTTTCTGTAGACCACTGACTAGAATGTGAAATTTTTCTAAGTATCAAAATAATTATCACTTAGAATTTTTCAAATTTAAATCACCCACCGTTTCGTCACGTTCCGCGAAGTTAAAACCTTTTCGACCGCGACCGTAGACTGTCCTCAACTGGCATTTGTCTAGACTTTTATACCCCTCTCAGGTCCAAAAGATCGTATCTGAATCTCCTATAATAAACCAATCTAATTACTATCAACTCGTAATTTCTTGAAACCTCTCCACTATTGTCGAATGCGGTCTCTTTGTACGTTTTGCGTTTGATACTTTCAATTCTGTCTCGTACTCTCATACTTACAAGATCCGGATTTAGTAAGATCCATGTTTAATGGCCCAACTTCCTTTGTCCTGTTGTTCATACAAAACTAGCTTGAATTTAATAATTTTAAAGTTCTATTTTCATATATTCCGTAACATGTCCGTGCGTACGGCATCTACCATATGTTCCAAATCTGTCCCCAAATTCGCCTATCAGAGATATCTTCATGTCGAAGTCTTTCTCGCAAATTGTTCATTTTTATTTTATTATTTTTCCTCGAGTTTTTCTGTATTCTATATGAACCTTTCCATTTAAAACCGAATTTTCTCTATTTACGTCGTATATTTGAATTTTCCATTTTTTTTTCGAATTTTCTTTTATCCACGACACTCTTTCCATGAATTTCCTTATTTATCCTTACGCTATTGTTCATATCTCTATAGATTTTTATATTTCAAGCCGTATTTATTTTATTCACTGTTAATCTAAGATTTCCTTTGTTTTTCTCTGTCGTATCTCCTTTCCCCTCGCTTCCCTGTACTTCCCTGATATAACCATATCGTTTTTTGATGTTTGCTACCTCTTGGAAAATTTCATTTTCTATTTGTTATTAATAAATATATCATTTTTAACATCTTTATAGGAGATACCCCCACTTCGGCCCTTAAATTTCTGTCATTTTTATTGCTTCATAGAGAACGCCTTCCAAATTTTGTCCCGTTCTTACGCAAAATCCCATAAACCATATGTCTTGACAGTTGTATACATTAATCCCTGTACCCACCTGGCAATAAATCCTTTTTTATTTCAGTGTCGTTAACTTTTATGAGAATTCTTTAATATAAATATTTCATAAGACCCATGATAATTTTTATTACCTTTTTAACGGCTAATCGTCCTTATATAAACAATTTTCATGTTCGAATATTCCTTGTTTATCACAACAAAATACATCTGGGATCGACAACCATTGTAATGCCTCATCTTTATCTGCAATCGCGTACTATGCTAATCTATAAACTCCATTTTAATTACGTAAAATGACTCCTTTTCCTGAGTTTTTCTATCGCAATGTTTTCAGCATTTTCCACTCCCCTCCGTACTGCACTCTATCTTCTTCTCTAACACTTGTTACCGTTCTAGACATCTGAAATGTACCCTCGCCTATTCTTTAAAACTCTCATTTTTTTTGACGTTTCCTCCCTAAATCTTTCATCGTAGTATCCTAGCTCCGTCTAGAATTGATAACAATAATTTTCCATTGTTTTCTCAACATTTCCATTTCCTTTAGCACGTTTTCCCTCGAATCGATCATCTCCGGTCGTCACAAACAATCGTATTATAGATGAAAATCTCCCTAACATCTTACAATACGTTTTCGTCACTTGCTTTGCAATCTTTCACTTAAACTTTTGCATCGTGTTTACGTGTATCCTTTTTTTTTTCGCACCTGATATGTTTTAATGCGTTCGAGAACTAGGGTTTCTGATCCCTGGAATGTACCGGTTAACCAAAACATTTCTTGGGGTCATCGTTCTTTTGTCCCTGAACAGATTATTTCTTCCCATGGAGTTTATTCACCTCTCGGTTTGGTGGGAACGTCAAACTCATTAATCACATTACTAATTGCTAAGTACAAAGGTCGTTCCTTTGTTCTAAAAATGGGTTCGGCCCTCTTCCCGTTGATAGGCTAACTCGGTTTTTAATCGTTTTTGCTGTAATTCAATTGGCTGTCAATATATCACGGCCTAAATTATACCGGGAGTCCCTGTCTTTGATTATTTGTTGATACCATCTGTGATCCTTGCATCAATACTCGTCTCACTTTGTCTAATTATAGATCCCTACCGTAAATATGAATTCACTTTACTCTAATCCGATAGATGTCGTAGACGTGTCCGTTTTATAAGTAATTGATATTTTCTTTTTAAATTAAAGTGGGAAGCTACGATATTTCCTAATTTTCACTGTTGATCAATGCGATTCATCACAATTTGAACCTTCCTTCTCAGTGATCGGAATCAACCGCGCTACCAACGTCGCAAAATTCCGATTTTTAAAACTCACATTTATTTCGTTTTTTAGGTGCTTTAATTTATTAAATTTTCAGAAAAAAATGCACATACGCCTATGTGTTTGTGAGTAATTCCCGCAGATTGTTCTTAGAATGTATTGTCATTGTCAACTGTTCTGTATTGTATCTGCTGAGTTTCAGTTCGATCGGATGTCTCGGGAAGTGGGTTAATTTCAACTTCCAAATTCCGCAGCATTCATTCATTAAATCAAGAAAACAAAAGTAAAAGCTGTACTCACTATGTGTTTGGTCGACAGAAGAAAGTTGCTTCCCTTTTTGTAAACATGAGAAGAAGTGACTCGTCGCCACCTGTTGCTGAGCGCGCGCAACTAGGAGCACTGAAGTGACTGAAGCTTTCTTCCAGGAACCAAAAACTCTGAAAACATAAAAACCCGGCGTCAGTACGAGTGGCGTTGATTCATATCAGGAGATCGTGAGACGAATACCACATTTTACATGTCGCGAATTCCCTTACTCAATGTCGGGAAAACAGTATTATTCAAATTATAAAACAAAACAAGCCGTCATAAACAGATACACACTTAGGTACATTATATTCGGGGTTACAAGAAAATAATACGATAAAAACAGGTATAACCAAAATAAATAAAAAGGACATTTCGGCGTAAAGAAAAATCCCAGCTAAAATGTATTATGTGCGTGTACAAACATTTTAAAATGCAGATAATTTTTAACAACAATAATAATAATTTAATATTAAAATTTCACAACCAGCGGGCGAGAATTAAAATTTCGTCGAAATTTGATATCGCACCTTGCAACTGTACAGGGAGGTTCCGATGAGAAAGATCGATAATTCTCAGTACCAACATTTTTACTAATAAGACAATTTCGATTTAATTTCATCCAGAATCTGCTTTAATACGAGTATATACCTACATTCAAGTTAGCAATAAAAATGCACAAACGCGTGATGATAACATTTTTAAAATTATGAACTTCTGTATTTATTTTTTGATCATAAGCATTTATATTTTTTCAATAATATCTAAGTAAAATAAGTGTATAAACATTTTTATTTAAATAGATTGTAAGATCGTAAACAAATAGACAAACTGAAGTATTTCCGTCACAAAACACGTATTTACTCGGATTTTTTTAAATGATTTTATTAGAACTAAAATTAAAATTCTGAAAAGCAGCTTTCCTAGATAATTTATTTTACTGTAAGATTGATTATATGATTTGAGATGTGCGTTGTATAAATTCAACTTTGAAACGTTTGAAAATGTAACAAATCTGCCAACGCCCGACGGTATAACCTTATTACAATAAAAATAAAAATATTCTTTCAAAATTTAAAACATAACTTTACTTGATAAAATAACTATCTTTCAAAATCTTTCATTTTAATTTTTTTTATTTAAAAATGACATTTTTACAGTTGTGTCTGGTGATACCCTATTAAAAGACAAAACCTTTCAGTAAAACGTTTTCATTGACAAGGTTTATATATTCAAAGCGAGCGTCAGCATACAAGACCAAAATTGGTCAAGACAAAAGTCCTTGTTTGTTGGCAGATCAAGATTGAATTTTGTGCGTGGATGCTCATAATGTCGCAAGTTAGGATATTTTTTAAATTATTCAAAGTGTATTTTTCTTCATGTACGAAAAAAATATCCCAACTTGCGAATTAAGTTTATGTTTCGCAAAGAACTTCAGCCGAAGGTTGCCAACCGACGGGGATTTTGTCTTTTCACAAAATAATGTCTTCTTTTCTTGTACGGTGGGAAAGCAAAGAGTCAAAAGCAGGAAACCGCTTCCAATATTTTGTCTCCCATGAGGTACAAATTATTTAAGGTTATGAGGTCCACTACTACAACTGTGATGGAAAAAAATTAGCCAAAATTTATAGTGCATTCATATTGCATAACGGCATTCAGTCGATATAGATCTAGATGTCGAATACGAATAGATGATTGCCAGGATACAGCCGCAACCGCCGCGGCCGAGAGCTAAAAACTTTATAGAAACAATGCGGTTGCCGGAAACCTTTGCCGGAGACTTTAGCGGATGGTGCGAAGTTAGTAAAGAATATAAAGGTACATAATTAGTAGGTTTCCTACGAGAATCCCAAGGCTAATAAAAAACAAGTAAAAGGTAGGGAATGAGAATAATAACGATATGTCGGATACATCCATGAATTACCTGTTGAAATCTTATTATTGCAGGAATTATTCCCGGAAAAGCAATCTAAATTTCAGTCGATCGAACAACAAAGATTCACTTGTACCTAAGATGTAATCATTGTAACATAAGATGTTCATAATTGAAAAATTATATAAACGACAATATAATCTTGTAGTAACAACGGAAACCATTCGAAGCAACTTTTTCCTGCGAATTTCGTGTAGCGAAAGCAAATAAGGCCCACTTTTATAACAATTTTAATAATTTATCCAATTATTAGATTACTTCTAGTTAATATTTGATAGTTTTCATAACCACTAAGAAAACCTCACAGAAATACATCACGCCTTATTACTTATCAGCATGACAGAAAAAATAAAAAAAAGGCCGAGAACAAAACTAAATATTATGTGCTAACGAAAACAACACAATTTCGGTACGTTTAAATAGCAACTATAACGTACCTAATCATACTATTTAAGGTCAAAGGAAGAGACGGAAAGAATAAGATGAAAGTACCTGGCTATTCAGATCTGGTCAACATCTAAATTGAAGCTGATTGTATCTGGAGACGAAAAAACTCGAAAAACTTTTTTTTAAATTTTCCATTTCAAGGTAATTTATTTTGCGTAATATAAGTATGAAGCACAACTTACTAATTTAACTACATATGTAGTTCAAACGTCGCTGAACCAAAAGGTGTTTCGATTACAACTTTTAAATAGGCATCTAAAGGTAAACCAAAAATGTATTTATGCAAACAAAGCAATAGGTTCTTCAAGCTAACCGTTTACGAGCAGGGTTGCCAGGTCTTTTCCAAATAACACCGAACAGTGAGCAAAAACAAATTCGAGATGAAATTTCCATAGATTTCGGTGGTACCTTGGCAAATCATGGGGGGTTGTCGGACTTTGAAACAATGTAAGTAGTCAAATTATTCGAATAATCACATTTACGCAAGTACGCAGTCACCTGATGTGTACACTAATCCGCGAAATGGCTCGAAAACAGTGAGCGCGTGCTAGAAGCGCCTACATCGCACAAATTAAACAGGGATGCTACGCAACATCGATTGCCGATTGCGTCAAATCTGACAGTTGAATCGTTTATTAGGGAGAAAAAATATTCAGAAAAAAATACCGAACCACCTTCGGTATTTTTGTCATACCGAACACCGAACACGGTGCTAAAATACCGAACGGATTGGTAGAAAACTGTTTACGAGTCGTCAGGCCGAATTAAAGTTGTCTGAACGAAAGGTTACGTAAGTTTGACAGGTGACCGAATGAAATGTAATTTAGGTCCAGCTGTGACTGAAGTGGTACGTTTCTGAATGCGGGTTTATTGTTATGTCTGTGATTCATCGTAATGCATTGTGGGACCGTGTTGCTGACGGCATTGTCCGGGCTAACACTTCACACAATGGTCCAGAGCACGGGATGGAGGATGCTCTGAGAGGATCTAACTGGATGGGAGGGCCAATACGAAGAAGGCTGAAGGATAAATGCGGAATTGAAAAGTGCCACATCGTTAGTTAAGGCGTTCTTTTCACAATTGAAAACATATTTACTACCGTGCGTATCGATGCACGAAAGAAAACATATTTACTACCGTGCGTATCGATGCACGAAAGAAAACATATTTACTACCGTGCGTATCGATGCACGAAAGAAAACATATTTACTACCGTGCGTATCGATGCACGAAAGAAAACATATTTACTACCGTGCGTATCGATGCACGAAAGACAACATATTTACTACCGTGCGTATCGATGCACGAAAGAAAACATATTTACTACCGTGCGTATCGATGCACGAAAGAAAACATATTTACTACCGTACGTATCGATGCACGAAAGAAAACATATTTACTACCGTGCGTATCGATGCACGAAAGAAAACATATTTACTACCGTGCGTATCGATGCACGAAAGAAAACATATTTACTACCGTGCGTATCGATGCACGAAAGAAAATATATTTACTACCGTGCGTATCGATGCACGAAAGAAAACATATTTACTACCGTGCGTATCGATGCACGAAAGAAAACATATTTACTACCGTGCGTATCGATGCACGAAAGAAAACATATTTACTACCGTGCGTATCGATGCACGAAAGAAAACATATTTACTACCGTGCGTATCGATGCACGAAAGAAAACATATTTACTACCGTGCGTATCGATGCACGAAAGAAAACATATTTACTACCGTGCGTATCGATGCACGAAAGAAAACATATTTACTACCGCGCGTATCGATGCACGAAAGAAAACATATTTACTACCGTGCGTATCGATGCACGAAAGAAAACATATTTACTACCGTGCGTATCGATGCACGAAAGAAAACATATTTACTACCGTGCGTATCGAGGCACGAAAGAAAACATATTTACTACCGTGCGTATCGATGCACGAAAGAAAACATATTTACTACCGTGCGTATCGATGCACGAAAGAAAACATATTTACTACCGCGCGTATCGATGCACGAAAGAAAACATATTTACTACCGTGCGTAACGATGCACGAAAGAAAACATATTTACTACCGTGCGTATCGATGCACGAAAGAAAACATATTTACTACCGTGCGTATCGATGCACGAAAGAAAACATATTTACTACCGTGCGTATCGATGCACGAAAGAAAACATATTTACTACCGCGCGTATCGATGCACGAAAGAAAACATATTTACTACCGTGCGTATCGATGCACGAAAGAAAACATATTTACTACCGCGCGTATCGATGCACGAAAGAAAACATATTTACTACCGTGCGTATCGATGCACGAAAGAAAACATATTTACTACCGTGCGTATCGATGCACGAAAGAAAACATATTTACTGTCAAATGTAATAAATGAACCCGATCCAAACAACGCGCTGAACACATTTATGACCACAGTTGGAACCTATATTGCTAAACATACAACAAAAAATACCCCGAAAAACTACTCACATAAAGAAAAAAAAATAACACCCTGGATCACGAAAGGATTAGTAAACAGCATTCATAAAAGAGACACAATGCACATTCAAGTACGCAAAAACCCATATGATGACAAACTAAAAAATAATTACCTGCTATATAGAAACCTTTGTAATAAATTAATCAAACAAGCCAAATACAAGTACTACAAAAAAGAAATAAAATCCGCCAAAAATGACCCCAAAAAAATCTGGAAAATCGTCAAAGATATTACTTTCTCCAATACGAAAAAAGACTCGAAGATCAAAGTACTGTTAATAAATGGAAACAAAACCCTTACAAAAAATGAACCTGGTAAAATAGCAAATTTTATTAACTCCCAATTTGCAAAAGTTGGATCTAACTTGGCTGAAAAAATTCTTTTAAAAAACGGCACAACAGAAGACTCTTTAACCAAACTATCCTCTACCATGCAACCAAATCATTCGTTTTATGCTCACAAAATAGGTACAAAGGAAATATCGGATTTAATTATTTCTCTCAAACCAAATTGCGCTGTGGGCCCAGATAACCTCTCCAATCATATACTGATTAGTCTCCGAGAACATATACTTATACCACTTCAACATATTTTCAACCAAAGTTTCAGCCTCGGCTTTGTCCCCGATCATCTAAAAATAGGTTGTATTACTCCAATACATAAATCGGGAGACAAAACGCTGATCTTAAATTACAGACCAATCACTCTCCTAAATTCGCTATCGAAACTACTAGAAAAAACTATGAAAAAAAGACTGCTCGCATACCTTGACAAACACAAACTGATCTCCACCCGTCAATTCGGGTTTCGGGCGAAAATGGGAACAGAAGACGCCTTATCGGAACTAACCTCCTACATAGTAAAAAACCTAGATGGCGGTTCAAAGGTGTTAGGAGTGTTCTTAGACCTAGCAAAAGCTTTCGACACCATCTCACACAAATTACTCCAACAAAAACTCAAAAACATTGGCATAATAGGTCCACCACTAAAATGGTTCATCAGCTACATTGAAAATAGACAACAAATTGTAAAAATCAATAATCAAGAAAGTGACAAAGTAGGCAACAGGTATGGAGTACCCCAAGGCAGCGTCTTAGGTCCCATACTGTTTCTCATCTACATTAACAGTCTAACTGAGATAAGCCTAGGGAACATAGAGTACAAAGTTATCAGTTATGCAGATGACACTGTAATTTTATTCAAAGCCCAATCATGGGAAAAAGTCTTCAAAAACACGGAAGCAGGGATGACTGAAGTAAATAAATGGCTAAGAAATAATCTACTGACACTAAATATTTCTAAAACAAAATACTTAACTTTCAGTAAAACATTAGCTGGTCAGCCAGATAGTCGCCCACAACTACATCTTCACCCCTGCACAGTTACCTCATTAACTAACTCACGCTGTGTTTGTGACAAGATTGATTATGCGCAAAATATTAAATATCTCGGTTTAACTGTTGACAATAACTTAAAATGGGATCTCCAAATTAACCTAATTACAAAAAAAATACGGAAACTCTCTTACATCTTCAAAACAATTCGAAACATTATGTCACTTCCTCAGCTAAAAAATATATATTACGCACTCTGTCAAAGTATTCTAATGTATGGTATTTCAGTATGGGGAGCAGCTGCAGAGACTCACCTCAAATCACTTAAAAGTAATCATAAAACAATAATCAGAATTATGTTTAGAAAGCCTTATCAACATCCGACAGAACAGATAATGATCAACAATAACCTATTAGACATAAATAAACTATTCATAAAGAAGATCATCTACAAAAACTGCATAAAAATATCACCACACTTCATAACTCACTCGCAATACACAAGAGCAAACACACACAATCAACTACAAGTACCATATATCAAATCAAATTTTGCAAAAAAACATGAATCTTACTTGGCACCATATATATTCAATAAGTTTGTAGCCCAAACAAAGACCTACGTCGCATCTAATAATTTGAACTGGGTTTTCAAAAGATTTTTAAACTGGTTGAATGTCAAGGAAAGAAGAGAGATAAGTAATATTCTTAATATCTAATATTTTATATTTTCTATTTTCTACTCTATTTTTAAATTCTCTGATTTTCCTCTTATTTTTTATTATTATTTTTACTATAATATATATGTTTCTTTTTTTCTTTGTTTTACCACTTATTTGTTTTTTATGTAATTAGAAATTGTTAGTTACCAGCCTCAGAACAGACTTTGTCTAGTGAGGAGGGTAAGGAAAAAAAATCATGTTGTACATAACTAATAATAAATAAACGCCCGGGTTGCCGGCACTGAATTACTACCGCGCGTATCGATGCACGAAAGAAAACATATTTACTACCGTGCGTATCGATGCACGAAAGAAAACATATTTACTACCGCGCGTATCGATGCACGAAAGAAAACATATTTACTACCGCGCGTATCGATGCACGAAAGAAAACATATTTACTACCGTGCGTATCGATGCACGAAAGAAAACATATTTACTACCGTGCGTATCGATGCACGAAAGAAAACATATTTACTACCGCGCGTATCGATGCACGAAAGAAAACATATTTACTACCGCGCGTATCGATGCACGAAAGAAAACATATTTACTACCGTGCGTATCGATGCACGAAAGAAAACATATTTACTACCGCGCGTATCGATGCACGAAAGAAAACATATTTACTACCGTGCGTATCGATGCACGAAAGAAAACGGTAATTATGGAAGAGGCATAGTGGATGATTCACGACGGCTACCTACAACGAAGAGAACACTGAGAGAACACTCAGTAACTAAAAAAATAAAAGTATATAAAGATAGCAGCCAATAATGTGTGCGTTAAGAAAAATGAAGATAATGTTGGTAGTTCTTAGTCGAAGTATGATACAGTTAAAAGTGACCGAATTGAATAAAGACACCTTAGCTCAGTTGGTAGAGCATTTGCCTTGTAAGCAGAGGGTCCCGGGTTCGAGTCCCAGAGGTGCCAATATCTTTTTTTATTTTTCTGTCTACAGATTTTCGATTGAGTTTCGCTAATATTGTCTTCATTTAATTAAATATTACAATTTGAGGTTTTGCTCATAAAGGTTAAAAATAAAAATAAATATTCATCCTAGATTTGCAGAAAAGTCAATAGATGTCGAATATTGAAAATCAATTGGTAGAGCAATTGCCATGTAAGCAGGGGGTCCTTGGGTTCGAGTCCCGGTGGTGCCAATATCCTTTTCTGATTTTTTTGTCTCCAGATTTTCGATTGAGTTTCGCTAATATTGTCTTCATTTAATTTAAAAAAAAAACCATTGCGTAAGACTTTGAAAAGCACCTATTCCATTCCATTTCATCAACACTTTTTAGTACCTAAATTTAGACACCAAAAACATATCAAATACTGTTGAGCGTGTTGTGAATATCGACAAATTTTATTTGTTTAATAATAATTTGTAATCGAGAAACATGTAAATAAACATAAAGGTTTATTAAAGACATGGACGTTTCAACTAACTTTATACTACCATGTAATAAAATGTATACGACTAATGAAAGTGCTAAAAAACATTTGTGAGAAACCGTTATCTTCAAACGGAATTGTTAAGAAATGTTTTATTGTCCAAATGGAGTTAAGCTATGAGTAGAAAATGAAAAAAGCAATCGTCAATGCTATTCTAAACAAGTGCCTCGTTAAATCGTAGAGGGTACCAGGGTTTACAGAATAAAGCCAGTCTTTGCAGTTTGAGAGTTAAATAAGTTTAAAAAACACCGATAGCATAAAAGTGCAAAGAATGAGATTTTTACTGTAAAACTGTGTTATTATGTGAGAATTTTGTGTAATATCAACCATTAGATGCAGACAAGGTTGGAAGTTGTGATTTAACCAGAGGAAATACCTTAGCAATGCCAAATTTTACTGAAAGCTGTTTAGAAAGTACGTTGTCTGCTGGCAAGGTGCGAAGTTATTATTTTGCCAAGTTACTCCTCAGAAAATTGTTACGGAAATTTCGTACTGCGGGTTTTGTGTCATAGTGTCGTTATTCTGCGGGCGTGATTCAAAGACGCTATTATTGCCTGAAGATTCTATAGCAAAGTGCCAATTTGCTACACCAGGTACTCGGCTGCACGAGCTGCGCCAAAATGTGCAGTGTGCATACAATCTTTGCCGGCAAACTGATGTAACCTCGTTATAGCCGCCAATGGCTCGGCGCTTAAAGCGATAAAAATTCACAGCATCGCTGTACAGATGCATCGTCAATATTATCTGTGTCTAAACGGCGAAAGAATTGCCAATCTACGGGAGGTTCCGAATTGCCTGCGGGTTTCCCATTGGAAACTGTTATTCGAGGCGCAAATTGAAAGATAACTGCCGTGAAAAATTGAACTCATCTCAGGGCTTCAGACTCTCCTATTAACTCCTCACGGGTGAACTCCTTGTAAAACGAAATAAATGTGATCTTCGCCTGGAAGTGCTGGCTCTAGAGTGCATACACTGCATACCATTCAGGCGGACAGTCCGGGCTCATCTCTTCCGAGCACATCGGGAACAACAAAAACTGGCGGATTGACAAAAACAGGGAAAGACTAGTTTTCATGTAGTCTGTACCATTACATGTGATCTGTGACCTTCGAAACGTTTAGTGAAATGTAAAGTAGAATGTCTTACAGTGAAATATTTGTGAAAGATATTAGGAAATCACGAGTCTGTGTATTTCATACTCTCAGAACAATAAATAGAGAGGAGAAATACTGGCGAGCGCGATAAAACGATTTATTTCGTCATTCTTACGTTTCATAATAACTAACATGAAAGTTTTCATAGAAATTTTGATATCATTTGGAAAATGTAGGTTTTTTCTCTTATAAATTCAATAATATTATACCTTCTGAAGGCATTAACAAACTGTTAGATAATGCCTTCAGAAGGCAAAACAGCTGTCACGCGTAATGATAATTACAAAGCAGAACCCTGTTCATAATGAAGCGTTTTTCTAAATTAAATAATAGTATTATGGAATACACAAAAGAAACAAAATATATAACAATCAATCAAGTGTGTCATTTTTTGCTCTCTCGAAGTTGTTCCTTTCCTTCCGTTAAAACATCAAATTATACCTATATTCAAACTCCGCCAACTCTTCGGTGAATTCATACAAAATTAGTTTTCATATTTTCTCGAAACTGTTGATGCTGATTCATTATTGAAACCAATATTATAAAGTGCATTTCTGCGTTGCCGAAATTAGAATTTAGGACTATGTACCTACAAAGTGTATCCGCGCCGTGCAGTGCAGTGCAGTGCCGCGCTCATAAATATACCAATCCATATATTACCCATCCACATCACCGTGCGCCTGACAACCCAGAGGTGACCAACCTTTTAACATGTTCTGTTTCAAGTGCCAACTAACTATGACCCATGGCATCACTTGTAACTCCTGCAGTAAGCAGTTTCACTACGAATGCGGAGGGACATCTGAAACTACATTTCGAAAGGCTAACAATGAGAAAAGAAGAACCTGGCGCTGCATTACCCGCAAAACTTCACCCCAATCAAAAGCTCCGTCAACCAACCCTGTAGAAGATGTGATGGTTGAAATAAAAAAAATATTCTCGGAACTTGCCTCCCTCAAAACCCTTAATAATCAAGTAAAGAAAGACATGTCTGAACTTAAAAAATCCATCGACTTCAATAATTCAAAATTAGATGATTTTACTAAACGATTCCAAGCATTTGAACAATCGATGAACAAAGTAGACAATCTAGAACGAGACGTTTCCTCTCTTCAATTGACAGTCAAATTAATGCAAGAAGATTCAAACAAAAGGGAACAATGAAAATCGAAATAAAAGGAATACCTCAAGATAAAAACGAAAACATTCCAAATATCATATCAGAAATAGCAAACAAAATTGGTATTCACAACTTTAAAACCAGTGAAATTGTGTTCGCCACAAGAGTCTCGGCAAAAGACCCACTTCATTCAACACTAATCAAACCAATAATTGTAAAATTTACCTCCCGCTCACGTAAAAATGAATTCATCTCGGAAATTCGACAAAGAAAAGGAATAAGCACGAAGGACTTAAATTACCCCGGTGACGAAAGAAAAATCTATGTCAACGACCATCTGACCAGCTTTAACAAAAACCTCCTTTTTCGGGCTAAGGGGTTTGCGAAAGAGAAGGGGTACAAATTCACGTGGCTAAAAAACAGCAGGATATTTGTGAGGAAAAATCCTACTTCGCCTCCCATACTAATTGCCAAGGAAGAGGACCTCAAGAAAATTTCCTAACTCTTCGCGTCGTAAAATAGATTTTATATTCAGTCATGTACCTCCCCACACATTCCCCTCCTCCCATCATCTACTCCTATTACACCTAACCCCCTTCTCCTATTTTTCCCTCTCCCTTAAAATTTTTTATTCATTTCTAACCCAATCAAGTAAACTTTTCAAGAACCAATTAGAAAACCATACAACCGCCTGTTGGCTACCACTACCTGCTACACGCTTTACACTCAGACCTACTCGAAGGACTATCACGGTCTCGTTTACACCTATTGCCTTTTCTGCTGCGGTAGTAAGCAAATTATTATATACTCATTTATCTACAATAATTTTACCAAAATACCTACTAAATTATATTACGAATAGTTCTTACCTTAAATATGGGTACCTAGTACCTACCTATATCTAATTATATCAACATCAGAACAATAGTATCAACAGCCGGACCTGAGAAATACATATACATTATTATTATTTTAAACTCTATGATGCATCCACTTGCATTGTGTTAGATGTACTTACTCTGTCAAATTGCGTGCACTATAACCGAATTTACTTATCTTACGTATCTCGTACATTAATGTACGTACTTAAGTACTTAATTTTACGTGCGTACATCTAGCACATGCATTGTTTTAGATGTACTTACTCTTTTAAATTGCATGCACTATAACCGATCGATTGTCCTGATCTTCTTCAACGCCTATATATCATTTCATGTTCCAAATCGCAACAGCAGGCAGTCAGCTTTAATCTCCCTCTTTGCAAGACCAACTCCAAATAGAACTCATTTATCTACAGATCCACACACTCATTTAATTTAAATTATTACCACATTGACATTTTAACTCGACTTTACATGATATAAAACGAAAACTCATCAAGCAACATGACTCAAACTAGAAAGTTCAATCCCTATATATTCCCATCCTTTGCCTCTTAATCCTATTCCCACGATCCTCCCCCCCCCCCCTTTTTATATATTATAACTAAAAATAAATTAATTAAGAAAATACACTTACAATGTCACACTTTGTCATTAACTATCATCAGTGGAAAGTTCATAATTGGCATAATTAACATCTTATTATTGTACTATTTTGTAATCTCTGATTTGCTGTCAACTTTCTCTAAAATAAATAAAATTAAATAAAATTAAAATAGAGTTCTACGAAATAAACCCGTTAACAATAAATAAAAAATGTAGATATTACATCAAACGCTTTCTGATTACCTTTGGACTCAAAACTTTTCTTTGAATCGCAAGGCATTTAATCACGGTTTTCAAAGGATACCACATTTTAATTACATGTGACAGCTAACGACAGATAACGCTGGCGCTTTTATAGCTCGATTTGTCACTAGCATTAAGAATATTGATGCGTATGTTATTAATACAAACGCCAAACGAGCAATCGAATTTTTTGAAAAACAACACTTTTTTCCAATGAATGACTCCGGTTTTGTCAAAAATAACATCAATAACACCAGGCCTCCGATTATTAATCATGGGATCGCGTAGTTTATTTATTCAGAAATCTATTTCATTGTTAACATGACAGCTTTCATAGCCTGATGGTCTACCAGTTGAGGCAATTGATTGATTGTTTCCAAGTTTCAAAGTCTTGGTAAAAAGGCAACTCAGCCTTCGCGGAGTAAAGAAGATTGATAAATTAAAAATAAAATAAAAACACTGGTCAGGAAGTCCTACCGTTAATTTCAATTTGATTAATTTAACGACTGTTTTATTATTCTGGTAAAATGATAATATGGCGAATAAAATCCATAAGAATTCAAACACTGTAAAATTGATCAAAGTAAAGTTTGGCTTGTTGTGCAACGTGCAATGACCTTTAAGTCTGTGTGAGTCTACAGTCAGTCGTGGCACACAATCGGAATTGGACCGCAAATAGCCCGAGAGAAATGCTCCAGTGGAGTGCTTGAAAAACCACAAGCGTTCAATAATATCAGAATTATTTGTTATTATTTATTGTAGTTAAAGCGATATAAACTTAAAGTTAATAAATCAAAGCTAAATAATAATGATACGTAAAACAATAACAGCCTTATTAAAAAAAACCAGAGCACGCCCGATAACCCGTGTTGCTGCAGCAACATGAATAAAACAAAAATATACTAAAACACGAAATATTACTAATAAGGTTTGTTCTTAAAATGTATTTTAAATCTGGCAAACAATGTAATTTTTTATAGTGTAAATACTAAATGGTTTGTTTTCCTTCATAACCGCTAGGGGGCGGCGCCTGCGCATTCGTTGTTCGCGCTCATATCATAAATGAACTTTCGCGCAAAATCAAATTTCGCTTCGCGGATGTGTATGCAATATTCTTTAATGTGATGGTTAATTTCTAAATATGACTAATTTACTCCTACATTTATATAATTGATATATTTACCGTGTTTTTTGTGGTTTTTCATAAGTTTTAGTCAAGTTATAAAACAATAATCGTACTTTGAAAATTGAAATGTCAAAAACTATTTTATATGATACATGAAAATTCAAATTTACATTTAAAGGATTTTATTTTACGAGAATTTCATGAAAGTGGTGTTTTTTAAAATAATAATATCTAATAACACGTGTTCCTAAATGTATCAAAGAAATTAACGTCTTTAGAGATAAAAGAAATCTGTTATAAAAGCCGGTATAATTTTAGGTTAGTTTTTTAGCAATAAAAAAAAACTTTTTTACTTTTTTTTTTATTGCATGCACGAGGAAAAAGTGAGGTGATAGTTTCCTTCCAAATTTATTACATAAAAGGACTGTGTTTTTGAAATTTAGATTTTTTTTTAAATTTCTCTACATTTTAATCAAAAAAAATTTGGTAAGAAATTTTTTTCCATTTATTTCCGAGTTTGAATCTTAAAATATGTCAGTTTTTGAAAACTAAATTGTATTTTAAATACACAAATCTAAGAGGTAATTTTATCTAGTTTTCATTAATGGTATTTTTTTACGACACCTTCAAAAATAAGAAATATATAGAACATTCAAAATACTTTGGAAAAATTCCAAATTTCGTTCGGACATCGGACAATCGTTAAAACAGAGATAAACTACCCTCTCAGGCCGTGTAAACCATGGGTTTTAATTTCAATGAACAAATTTTTAATTAGTAATGTTTTCACATCCGCGGCCGTTTGTCAATTGAATAAAATTTTCACTGGGTTTTTTAGTAAGGCTGTAATAGTTTAACAATAATTAAGCAATAATTCATCTACCGAGATTACCTATAAAACTGCAGTACATTATATATCGTTCGCTGAGCAATTTATTTTTAACAAATGAGCTTACGGAAGTTACCTATAAAACTGCAGTACAATTGAACTTGAACGGAGTTGGTGGTAATCAATAATTACAAAATTATTACTAAACATTGCCATACTTTTGACTTTTGATATAATAGAGCTAGACACCAAAAAGGTCCCTTTCTCTTTTATCATGGGGTTGTTGAAAAAACGGTTTAGTTTGTAGTTTGTTAAAAATTATTAGCAATAGGACATGACTGCAATATGGGGCAAACGTAGCTATACTTTTCAATTTGTTATCTCGCCACAATTTCAATACACATAGTAAAAGAGCTGTAGACTAAAGGGGCAAGGGCATTAAATACACGTCTTGAAAGAACAAGGCTTGATTTCGCCAAAATACATTTACTTTTATTTCTTTAAAGAAAAACATTCCCAATATACGAATAACCTGGCAATATTTGCAAATCTCCTACTACCACCACAGTAAGCGGAAAATGTTGCTTATGTCGTGATGGAGGACTTAGCCAGCCGAGGAATCGAATACGCGACGCCAACTCAGCCAATGACTTGTTTCATGCGCGAAACCGCCACTATGAGAAAGGAAAAAAGGAAAAGATTGACAAAAGGAGACATTATTAATTTAAATAACAAATAATATGGTGCGTGAAAACAGGTTTCATAGACCATAACATTTGATCCGCCGACAGTTGTTGTCTCCCTGGTAAATTTATATACAACATGCAGTCAGTTTAAGAAAATACCGTAAAAACTATGTGTCCCCTAAGGGGTGTGTGCAGAGAGGATGTACCGCCGAATAACAAAACTATAAAACATTTACATTCAAATGCATCAAGGATAAACTACTTGTAGGTATATATTATATACTGTATACATCAGGGTAAAAGTACAAAAAATCAACACTGTAAATAAATTCATTTGATATCCATACCAACTTATTATTAACGTATTTTTGAAGTCGATTTTATGTTTTAAATTTGAAAAAAATTCACAAAAGATTATAATTTTATAATAATAATTTCGGCGGCCAAGTGTCGGGGGATCAACTATCGGGTCACCGTGAAAAAAACATACAAGTATAAAAAAAATGTTAATAAAAACGCGAAAAAATAGCTCCTCGTCAGAAAGAAAAACGTACGGCAGATTATTCGTAAACACATCGCGTGTGAAAAAATTATGGAAGCATCGGGAGTTTAAAAAATGTTAGTAAGTAAATACATCAGCACTGTTTATTGGCCAAGATGTCTTCCTCATTGCACTACTTGCTGAACCAGCAGAGTGCACACTACTTAGTGCACACTGCACTCCTAGTAACAGCTTGCAGCAGATGCTTTAACTGCGCAGCGTACACACAGAATAGCACAGTGGACGGCACATTAACGCATCCTCCTCCGAGTGGACAGTTCAATCATGCCCCAACAATCAATTCCCCGAGCCGAGAGTGCTCTCCACACCTCTTCCTGCATCGCCCCGCACTCTTAGCCTACTTCTCTCCACACTGTCACTGCACTGATTCACTGGAACACTGGTTCAGGGTCGCACTGTACTAATAATGACAGAGTGATGTAAAGAGTTAAGAAACAATCGGCTAAGGGAGAGAATTGCCGGCCCAACAGCTTGCTATATAGCCATTGCTATTCTCTTTTCTCGGGTAAACAGGTTGCGACATACAATGAAACTCGGGGAATAGATAACAAGTGTTTATTGTACATTTCTTATGGGGTTAATACACAACAAGGAATACGGTTTAAGACCTAAGGATCGGCTTAAGGAACCGGATCTTGAAGCTTGACTCGAATGGCTCAGGGAGAAAGAATAAGTAAACCTGTATCGTAGGGCGGGCGGGATCAGGAGGCAGCGGAGGCCTAACAAGGCAGGCTGGCTCGACCGGGGGGTCCGTGCTCTTCAGGAGGGTCAGGAGGCAGCGGAGGCCTAACAAGGCAGGCTGGCTCGACCGGGGGGTCCGTGCTCACAGCTACGCTTCTTCCGAAGGCCTATCTTCACTCGGGTCGGGTATATGAATTATCACGACGGAACTTAGCGGCGGCGTGGGTGCTATTTAATGCGCCATAACACGTTTCATCTGGATATCTTGCGATATTCACGGCGGGAGGCTACTCACGACAATAGTTATAGATCGTTACACAATATCAACTTCTGTAGCGGAACTTAGCCATTTTGTTTGCGGCACGCGTCGCGAAGTTATGAGCTACGGCGTCTCGTGAATGACAGCCGTGCGTGACTAGGTGTGGGACTCAACTGCCGGACGAGGGGAAACCAAGAGGCTGGGTGCTCCCGCGCTGTTGTTTTTATACCTATTCCCGCTTTGTTGCAGCTCTGTCTGCGCATGCGCGACTTATTTATTTATTAACTGTATAGCTCCATACGTTTTGTTTGCAATCTTTGTGCTAACATAACACTGCCTTCTCTGTCCAATATAGTGTGAGAAGGTTGTCAGGACTGTTCTTGCTTGACTCGTGCCATTATGAAGGAAATGTGGGGGTAAGTTGTAAATTCAGCATTCTTGCATTTGTAGGTTTGTGGAGAGTGTGCCTTCCTCTTTGAAGAACCTTGACGGAGTAATGGTGTTTCCCGTGTATAGGTGTTCATACTGTTTCAATATGCGTTCCGATTTAAAAAATTGCTCCTTGTGTCCTTGAAGAGTTTCCTTGTTCTTTGCATGTGTTTCTGGATGTCCTGCAGGCCATTTATGACAAGGGGTTGTCACTACCGCAATTAATTTAGCACTCCCTACCTACTGAGCCAAGAACGAATTTATCTACCTGTGAGCCAAGCTATACAACCCTATTGCTAAAGAAATTGTACCGGTCCTTTCTCTCGATACAAAACATGCTATTCTTGCGATACAAAACACGCTATTCTTGCGATACAAAACACGCTTTTCTTGCGATACAAAACACGCTATTCTTGCGATACAAAACACGCTATTCTTGCGATACAAAACACGCTATTCTTGCGATACAAAACACGCTTCGTTTGTTAACATAATTTGTGAAATTATTTACTCTGTTAACAAACGATCACCTTCCTTCTCGGAACAACAGAAGACTAAGATAGCAAAGCAATGTAATTTCAGTAGGGTATTATTTCTTCTTTCTGTATTAAAATTTGATAATCAATTCTCTCCTGATTTCTTAACTATATTCAGTTTTAGTTATAAGAGAGAGAAAAAAAAATAAAAATAAAAAGGGAGAGAAAAAAAAATTATTCACTAAACCAATCATTAATGCTGACTGAATGTCAAGCAATTTGTCTTGAACATCTCATTTTATCATTTTTCATTTAACAAAAGGTAAATTACTTATTCATATTTTACACGTACTAATTATACACATTTTCTTTTTTTTTTCTTATCCATTTTATGGATATTTTTAATGCGTTTTTATTTTTTCTGAACAACCGAGGTCAATTCTTCCGCATTTTACATAACATTTTTGTAATTATACCAATTTTTATTGATTATATACATTTTTTTTTCTCTTATCCATTCTATGGATATTTTAATGCGTTTTTATTTTTTCTGAACAACCGAGGTCAATTCTTCCGCATTTTACATAACATTTTATGCCAATTCAATTCATTATCATATATATTTATTTCATAACTTTGAATTAATAAAAAAAAATTTAAATTAATATTTTAAGAAAAAGAAAGAAAAAATTAACTGACAATTGTCATGTAATCAATTGGATTGATACATATTCGTATTTTATAATTTCTTTCCATTAAACGATAATACAATACATGTACTTTTTTTTTTTTCATCTTTTTCTTGTGTTATTAAAATTTTTTGACTTTTTTTACCTCATAACCCTTTTCTATTTATCTTACTTAATCTTTGATTCTGTTTTTTATGGTTTTCTTTAAGTATAATTATTAGGCATACCAGAACCTCTCGTGACAGTATAATTATGAGGCTATACACATCCTGTAATTTTTAAAAAAAAAGATACGTCCGAAACGTCATCTTCCTGTATGCGCATACATCATCACGTTAAAAAACAGTGATCTTGCCTCACTGACCAATCCATTTGAAAACCAGTTAACACTTCTGTATACACTACATTTCCAAATGATTGCGCTCGACGTTTCAAAAAACAATAAGGAACACCTTCACACAGATTGGTTTCCTTATTTTGATTATTAGGTGACACCTATTGCGTCCTCTATTCCAACCAACAGAATTTCTACAGATTCTTCATCAAGATTCAAGATATTATATTAAAAGATTATATTTATCTCTAAGGGGTTATTCTCTCACGAGGTGCGGTACAAGTTTCATAACACAGATTATTTTACTTCCGTTTTATTTCGGAATTTTCACGCTGACTTTGTCAAGTAAATTCACAATTGAACTATTTACGTGTTTATAATTTACATTTTATTATTCTATTATTTGCAATTTTCAAATACAATTTATATACATTTTATTTCTATATCATAATTCAATTTTCTATTTTAATTTAATATTGTTAAAATTTAAAGGTTATTTCTCACAATTTTATCAATATGCTGTATTTAGTCCAATTAATTTTCTTACCTATTGTAAAGTCAAGGACCGTTTGGCTTTACAATACTTCTTCAATCGATATTTATTGTTTAATTATTTCTTATACTGTAAAAAAAACATTTATTTACTTAAGGCGCCATGGTCTTTTTTTTTTTTTATAGGTAGACCAAAACTATGTACTTCATTTATTTCTTTTTCAATTGTTTTAATTTATGTTTACGTTCATAAAAAGGACACACTCAATTATTTCTTTAAGTATTATTTTATGATTTGTAAGCTTTGAGCCTTTTTTTTTTATCGTGATATCATTTTTGAGGGTAATTTGTTTGTTTTTAAATCAGCTTTTCTTTGTGATTATCCCAAATGCGGATAATTTGGGCGCGTAATTTGTTATTTTGCATCTGTTATCAGGTAGTCCTAATTAATAATACTTTAATATAATAATTTATTATTTTTTTATTATTCAAGGATATTTATAATTCATTATGAATAGAAGGAGTTAGCTGGTGCACTCAGATAGCCTCCACATCACAATAAAAGGTAATCAATAGCTTATTTTTACAACATAGGTTCATGACTCCCATGTCGTAAAATTTGTCTATAAAGAAAATCAATAATTTATTTTCATTATCGCTCTGAGGATGGACAAATAAAGCCATTAACTATATGAAAAAAAAACACTACATAAAAAAGATCACGTTTTTTGAATATGTTTTTACCCTATTCCTGGTATCGTTAATTCATAATTAACTGGCTCCAACATTTACTAAGAAATATGCCCGAAGGTTTCAAAACATATTAAATTACAACAGATTGACTTCCTTTAACGTTCCGAACTGTTACCAAAATATTTTTTAACAATTATAATTAAGGTTGGGGGGGTCCTATTAAACTTCTACTAATAATTATGATATGATGAAGGACCTAATTCACCATAATCATAATACAGAATATTTCTATAAACGTCTCCTGTCAACGAGATAAAAATATAAATATTTTATTTGTTATATAGATGCATAAATCTATACAACAAGACATCCCTTGGAAATCAAATGAAGTTTGATTTCCAGTCCTGGGTCAGGATAAAAAATAACTTCCCGTAAGTTGTTTTTTTTTTTTTAACTACTTACCAAAAAGAAGGTTTTTGGACGTCGCCCTCTAACGAATCTTTGTATCTTTATTCTTTGTTTTTTTTTTTTTTTGTACATAAATATTTTCAATCATAATAAATATTTTTGTTTTCGTTCTTCGGTTCAATGTTTTTTTTCTTTATATTTATTTTTTTAAAAATGGCGTTGCATTGGCCTTAGATTCGGTATATTAAGTGACTGTGATCCTGGAGCCCTGATCCTGGAAGTGGAGTAGCATGTCCACATCGTACAACCTGCGTTTGAATTCAATTTCAGGCAATGTTGAACTTGACAAAAAAAACGCGATTCAATGAATACAATTGAATATGAGCTGCTCTTCTTTCATTCAGATGAAAGCCTATTCACAAAGGGTATATTTTTATTTTAAAATCATACTTTAATGTAACTGTTTCCCGTAATCTTTCTTCTTTTTTTTTTTTTGATACCATAATCTATTTATTCTGAAAATAGTAAATGCGGTATGTTCTATTAACTTACCCAGACATATTTCACGTTTGGGAAGAGAAGGAAGGAGAGAGTGGAAGAGAGAGAGAAGAAAGAAGATAGAGAAATATAGATAAGAGATGAGTCTTCCCTTATGAAAACGAAGAGGAGAATGAAAGAGAGAGAGAAGGAGGAAGAGAATTGCAATTGGAAGGTTAAAAGGTAATGCGGTGAAGAAAAAAAACTAATTTTTCATTCCAATTACAATCTCACTGTTAATCTTTCCTAATTCTTCAATCAATTATCGTTATTTATCTTTCAAAAGATTGATGAGATAACTTTTCGTTTTTTTTTTTTTTTTTTTAAACATTGTTAACAAGAATATTTAAATTAATAATTAAACTTTTGTAAATAACATAACTTGGTGTTTTCGTTTCTCGCGTGTATGTAAAGTGTGGGCGGTAGGAAGGAATTTCAATTATGGAGATAAACATAACCGGAATAAGGTTTTTCTTTCTTTTATTTTATTTTTTCTTGGATTAATTCTCTGACTTCAAAAGGTCCTTCACATGGAATTTCCCCGTCAGTTTTCCGTTTAAATCTTCTAATATATAAACCGTACTAGAAATTTTTTCTCTTATTCTATTGCATACGAAGCGAGGTGCCAATTTAGCAGAAAAATATTCACCTGCTTTTGACTGGACGAAGTTCCGTCTCCACACTAAATTTCCCGATTCATAACTTATAAATCTTCGTCCTGAGTTATAACGTTTCGCGCTTGTTTTATAAGCCTCCATCAGTGAGTCTGTGACTTTATCATATATGGCTATTAGTTCTTGTAATTTTGTAGCGTACTCACTGACTGTGTTTGTTTCCTGCGTGTCAACATTACTAACTACCGGTATTATACGACAATGTGCTGACCCATGGACTATCTGTTCGAAACCGTGAAATAAGAAAAATGGCGTATAGCCTGTTGCTAAATTAACTGTATTATTCATTGCTGCTTGGACTATTTTTAAGTTTGCCGACCATAGTCTGTGATCATCTTTCACCAAGATCGCGAGAGTGGTACCTATCGTTTGGTTGTAACGTTCTACTACATTATTCATAGGTGTGTAAAAACTATTATAATAAACATCGGGTACACCATATTCCTTTAAGAAGGATTTGAATTCTTTGGAAATAAACTGTTTCCCATTATCACATATTATCGTTCTAGGGACTGAAACGGTTAAAAAAATATTATCTTCAAGCGCTTGTATTATTGATTTCGAATTCGCGTGCCGTAAGGGAAATAACCAGCAATATTTTGTAAATACGTCAACCACACTCAAGATAAAAAATTTACCATCGTAACCTTTAGGGAACGGACCGATTATATCAATACTTAGACTTTGAAGGGGGCGATCTGCATTTTTTGGACGTGACATTAGTCCTGCTGGGGGTTTCGTAGAGTGTTTATATGCCTTGCAAACAGAGCAATTTGAAACAAATTTCCTTACATCACGGTACATACCGTTCCAAAAATTTTTTAGAGTAAGTTTTTTAAATGTTTTAAAGGTTCCGGGGTGAACTGTTGTTATGGCTTCGTGACATTCAGCTATTATTTTTTCTCTATCCTCTAATGGAGAAACCAGTTTCCAATCGTAATCTTCCAACAATGAAAAATCGGCTTTACAATGTTTATATAATCTATTCTCTATTATAATATAGTTCGGGAATTTACCTGGATTTTCAATACAGTTTTTAAATAAATTCACGTACCAACTATCTTTTGAGTTCGGAATCGATGTTTTGACGTCTATTGGGGAAATTATTATGCGGGATAATGCATCTGGGACTACGTGTAGTGAACCTTTTCGATGAACAATATCAAAATCGAACTGCGATAAGCGTGTGGCCCAGCGTGCAAGGCGTCCATTTGGATTTTCTAAAGATAGAAGCCATTTTAAACTGGAGTGATCTGTAATAACTGTGAACCTGGATCCTTCTACATATGAACGAAAATTGTATACTGCGTCTAGAATTGCTAATAGTTCCCGCTCTGTCACACTATAGTTCCTTTCTGCCTTTGACAGTACTCTCGAGTAATAAGCTACTGGGTGTTCTGCGTCTGGAAATTTTTGAGAGAGACACGCCCCGATGGCGAAATTAGAGCTATCACATTGTATTATGAACGGTAATTTAAAATCTGGGCAACTCAAGACTGGTGCCGTTATTAATGCCTGTTTTAATGCGGAAAATGCCTTTTCTGTTTCTTCGTTCCACGTATAATTAGATTTCCCTTTCGTACCTCCTGTTATGTGTGTTAGAGGAGCTGCTATATCCGAAAAATTATTTATAAAGCGTCTATAGTAACTACATAAACCTAGAAATGATTTTACCTGTTTTGTGTTCTGGGGTCGGGGAAATTTTTTTATCGCTTCTACTTTTCCAGGGTCGGTACGGAGACCATCTTTATCTATTACAAATCCTAGATACCTCAGGCGTGATTTACAAAATTCCGATTTTTTAATATTCAACGTTAATCCTGCATTTTTTAATATATCAAGTACCTTCCTGAGTAATATTATGTGTTCTTCGAATGTTTTGGATATTATAATTAGGTCGTCTAAATATGCGAATAGGTTCGGCTCGAATTCTGGACCGAAAAGAGTGTCAACCAAGCGTTGTAACTCGCTAGGCGCGTTACGTAAACCGAACGGTAACCTGACAAACATGAAGGTTCCTCTCCCGGGTACTACGAAACTGGTTTTTTCACACGAACTTTCTTCTAGGGGTATTTGCCAGAATGATTTCACAAAATCGAGAGAGGTTATATAGTTTGCATTACCCAAATTATCTAGAATTCGGTGTACATTCGGAATGGGGTAAATTTGTGCTTTTGTGACTGAGTTTAATTTTCTACTGTCCAAACAGAACCTTGCCGTTCCGTCCTTTTTTGGTACCAGCAACACGGGGTTTGACCAAGCCGACCGGCTCTTCACAATTACGCCCAGGGATAACATTTCGTCTACTTCCTTTTCCAATTGTTTTAATCTGACGGGTGATAATGGATAATATCTTTGTTTTATGGGAGGGCCCTCGGTTTCGATTTTATGTGTAGCAAGATTTGTTTTTCCTAAGCCGCGCTTTTCAAAAGATATCGACTGATAATCGTTTACAACTTCGTTTAACTCTTGTAATTGAGCAGGTGAAAGGTCGTTTTTTGATTTTAACACTTTAATTTCCGAGATTGATGTTGTTTTACTATTCGCATCTTTTGAAAATAAATTAGGAGCAACCTTAAATTTTCTCCAAAAATCAATACCTAAGATAAATCTGGGTCCTATTGCCGGGATTATTACAAAGTCTATTATTTCTGTCGTCTCATTGCATTTCACGGGAAGCGAAATTTTACCTAAAACTTTTTGTAACTTATCGTCTGCCGTGCTAATTGTCATGTCACAAGGAATCAATTCGTAACCTAATGGTAGGAAATGTTTATACATATTTCCACCCAAGCAAGAAATCGCTGCTCCTGTATCTAAGAGTCCAGTGAAATATTTATTTTTAATTTTAAAGTTAGCGTGTGGTCGACCGTCTAGACCATAATTTATATTTATTGTTTCAAGAGGTTTTGTTTCAAAAAAGTATTTGACATATTTTAACCAGTCATTCCATTCTTTCTTCGCTACTACTTCTGACGGTTTAAAATTGGAATGACCGTCTACATGTTTTTTTGGTTTTTATTAAAATAAAACGGAGGTGGTTTTGAAAGGTCTGGAATCGAATTATTATTTCTAAACTCCTGTTTTTTCCATCTGGGACTTCTCCGCGGTATTATTACATTATTATTTTGATTGCAATTCCTTGCAAAGTGTCCGGCTTGTTTACATCTAAAACATAATCGTAATTTCGTACTTTTGCCTATATCCTGACAAGGAGATAATGAAGACACTTGTGTGGATCTAATATTATTCTTATTAAAGGTTTTATATTTTGAGTTTGCAAACTGGTTAGCATTATGTGTATTGTCTGATTCGGAACATTTTTTCTCTAGCTCTGCGCAGGTGTTTGGTAAATCATACAAGAATAGTTTATTGTATCTGTGAAGCAACCCGTTTTTGACAATAAATACTATCTCTGTTTCAGGTAATGGTATTTTTAATTTGTTATTCAAGGACGAAATCAAGTTTATGTACTGACCTACTGAGACGTTATGTAACTGTCTATATTGGTAAATTTTCGATCTAATTTTTATTTGATCATCTTCCGTACTAACGTTACTATTTTGAGATGAACTCCTCTGTGTATTATTTATCGTATTAAATTTAATTCTGTCTAATTCATCACACAATTTTTGTAACTGAGCTACATTTGTAATTTCTTTACCAATTCTTAATTGTGCGTAATCTGGTAGTAATCCTTTTGTAATCAAGGAGAGAAGTTCCTGTTCTGCTAATGGAATGTTTAACTTTGCATTAATTGATAGTGCTTCTAGAATAAAATCCGCTGCCATTTCGTTTTTCCCTTGAAATAAATTGAAAAGTCTAGATTTTTCTGTCATTTGGAACGCAGGATTCTCAAATCTTTTAATAAAAGCAGATTTAATTTCTGTCCAAGTAATATCCTTTCTAAAGATTTTCCGGTAGAACATTAGTGACGTGCCTGTAATAAGATCTATGAATCCTTTAGCTACATCTATATTGTCAATACCTCTCGCGTATTGCAATTCTGCAATTCTATCAAAAAAAGCGTGAACGTCTGTCGTGCCATCGAAGGTAATTTTCCAATTACTAAGGTTGATTAATTTTCTTTCGACATAACGTATACCTTGGTTCCTATTAACGTGAGTTATTTCTTTTTCCATATTCTGATTGATTGTTAAATCTGCGTCTTCACTTTGAATCATTATTTCTGAATTTACCGGTGAAGTTATTGATTCTCTGGTTTCTGAATTATTCAAATTTTCATTAAATAATCTACATTGTTCTCTTAGAGATTTCAAATTTCTTTTTGGGGTAATTCCTCTATCTAATAATATTTTCTTCAGTCTCACTACTGTATCTTTTTCAAAACCCACAATTCTCTCTAAATTTATTAGATTAGATGCCATCTTTAATTTTTGAAGGGAAGAGAGAAGAAAGGAGAGAAAGAAAAAAAATTAAATTAAATTAAATAAAACCGTCCGATTTAATGTCAAGATATCAATTAATTTATCCCACCATTAATTCAATAACTCTTATTATTTTTTTTGATCTAATTTATCTTTAAAAATTTTTTTTTAATTAATTAAAACTTTAACCTTTTCCTATTTCTTTTTATTACTTCCGTTATATTTAAATTTTCTAGCATTTATTTATTTTTTCATCGTTTTAATTCTTTTAAGCATTTTGTTTTAACTTTTTCCTCTTTTTAAAATAAAAATTCGTGGGAATACATATATATTTTCATATATGTGTTTTGCAATTGTTCAACTTGTTTTAGGGTCTATTACGGCACTTGATTGATGTACAATCTCAGATTACTCTTCAATTAATTACACCCGGGCTTGTCTTATATATTGAATTGTGACAGTAAATTTCGCATCCGCCTTACTTACCATCACTATCTTTTTTCATGATATATAAGATTAGCTTTCAAAATGACAATGATTTTACAACTTGTGTATTTTCAACTACAATCCTCTTTGTGGTTTCTGATTTATTCCACCAAAAAAAACATTGCAATTAAAAAACCAGTTTGATTTGATTTTTTTTTTTCTCTACCACATGATCTTACTAGTTGAAATCTGTTCTTAACTTTTTTTTTTTTCCACTATTATTTTATTTTTATAGGAAAATTAGCTTCTAAATAATAACGTCAAGCAATATTTTGGAAATATACATATGTTTATATATGTTTTTCTCTTTAACTTGTATTAGGGAGGGGTTTTTTTTACGTTCGCAATCTTCCTTGTCCGGGCTAAGCGGTTTCTGAGATTAAAATCGTCTCCACAACAGAGTTTGGATTCCAGAGATATACGACTGCGCGAGCATACTTAATCACTTAGAGGTTAAACTATGGGTCGCATTTGCCTTCCATAGTCTAATAGATCTTTAAGTAAAAAAGTCGCTGTTAAAGGATCATGATTTTATATAACTTGCCGTAGGTATGCTTGTTAGACTGTATTCTTTTTTTTTTTTTGGACTACATCTAATTCCAAGATACTTTAGTCAGGTGATACCGTCAAGTTATTAACTTTTATCATATACACGATTTTATACAAGTCAGTATTATAATTTATTTCCAATTTTAGCTTGAATTTGAATTCCTTTTATTAATGAATTTTATTTTATTTTTTTTTTTCAGAATATCAATTTCTCTAAATATTTCTATTTATTTTAATCGTATTTCTTAATAATTTTATTAATTTCAAATTGTAGCTTTAAAATCCTATTAATTTCGATAATTTCCACTAAAAAAATTTACCGCCTCGTCTATCTCGCGCTTAAATTCGTTTAAAAATCTTGAGAATTTCAGGTTTTGTTTATTCGGGGATAATTTTACGATGATACTACGCTTTTAAATGTAACAAGCTATCTCTCTTCGCATTATTTAATTTAAATCACATAAATAACGATGTAATTTCAAAAATTTTGCATTATTTACTTATTCGTTTGGCTTATTTCCTTGAAAAAATAACCGCTCCGTCGGGAACGCTCTTAAATTTATTACGACTTTCTCGAATGTTCCTTACTACGCGTGACGTAATTTGTATTTAGTTCAACATTTATCCACTTTCAATTAGGTTTAAATGATTTTACTTTTCTTTTCACTTGCAATTACTCTATTTTCAAACAATTTTATAATACGACAAGAAGTGATTCTAACTTCTACGATTTAAAATCTTTCTATAAAACACAAGCTGTTCACTGTATAACATAAGACATTTTTATTAATAATTTCATTGCGTATCACAATTGTTTAACCGAGTGTTTTGCGCCAGTGCTATATAGCCATTGCTATTCTCTTTTCTCGGGTAAACAGGTTGCGACATACAATGAAACTCGGGGAATAGATAACAAGTGTTTATTGTACATTTCTTATGGGGTTAATACACAACAAGGAATACGGTTTAAGACCTAAGGATCGGCTTAAGGAACCGGATCTTGAAGCTTGACTCGAATGGCTCAGGGAGAAAGAATAAGTAAACCTGTATCGTAGGGCGGGCGGGATCAGGAGGCAGCGGAGGCCTAACAAGGCAGGCTGGCTCGACCGGGGGGTCCGTGCTCTTCAGGAGGGTCAGGAGGCAGCGGAGGCCTAACAAGGCAGGCTGGCTCGACCGGGGGGTCCGTGCTCACAGCTACGCTTCTTCCGAAGGCCTATCTTCACTCGGGTCGGGTATATGAATTATCACGACGGAACTTAGCGGCGGCGTGGGTGCTATTTAATGCGCCATAACACGTTTCATCTGGATATCTTGCGATATTCACGGCGGGAGGCTACTCACGACAATAGTTATAGATCGTTACACAATATCAACTTCTGTAGCGGAACTTAGCCATTTTGTTTGCGGCACGCGTCGCGAAGTTATGAGCTACGGCGTCTCGTGAATGACAGCCGTGCGTGACTAGGTGTGGGACTCAACTGCCGGACGAGGGGAAACCAAGAGGCTGGGTGCTCCCGCGCTGTTGTTTTTATACCTATTCCCGCTTTGTTGCAGCTCTGTCTGCGCATGCGCGACTTATTTATTTATTAACTGTATAGCTCCATACGTTTTGTTTGCAATCTTTGTGCTAACATAACAAGCTATCTAAATTTAAATCAATAAAGGACGGTTTGGGTGATAATAAATTCACTATTTCAACATACTATCAATACAGAAAAACAATCAAGTAAATTATCAAAAATACTTATTTCAGTTGTCGGTGCGTGAAGTGAAATTATATAAGTTCAATGAATTCAATTAAGCTTTGAAATTTCCAAAATTGGAATTGATTGTGCGAATTCAGAAGAACGATAAGTAGGCACTTACACGAAATCATTTTTTTTTTAAATTTTGTATTCTACATTTTAAATGTGTATTTCTTTTGGTAATTTTTTTTTACAGATTTTTTGATTTTTCAAATTTACTAACGGTGCGGTGTTGATTCGAAAGGTATAACTTCTATTTATTTAAATTTTTTTAAATTTATGAGTAGAATCTCAAATTATAATATTTAATTAAATGAAGACAATATTAGCTAATTAAATGGTATAACTTCTGTTCGAATGTTAAAAAAAAGATAAATATTTGTTGTTTTGGAAAGTTCCAAATTTAAAAATTGGAACTGATTGTGTTAATTCAGACAAGCGATAAAGTAGGTACCTGCATTACATAATCAGTTCTTTATTTTTAATGTGTCTTTCTGTTGTTTAATTTTTTACAGATTTTTGGATTTTTCAAATTTACTAAAAATATTAATTCGAATAAATGATAAATAATTTCTGATCGAATCTGATAAATATTTGTTGTTTTTTGAAGGAAATAATAATCCAGAGGCAAATATTTTATAAAACTGTCGCAAATCCTACAATAATAATATCCTGTGATTTTGGATGGGTCTGCTCTAGCATCCACTTACATAATATTGATATATCGTATCAAATCATAAGCAACGGTACAACATAAGAGAACTTTCTTACAACGATCAAATGTAATATTTCAGGTGTGAGAGCAGTTCAGGTGTGGGAAAATATCCGAAACTAAATTAACATCAGCACCTCAGAAGATGGTGACGTGGTAGCGTGATAAGAGGTAATATTAACGTTCACCTTTACTTTCTATCAAGAAGTAATATTATTCATTATGTCTCGCGTGATACCTCATTGATACGTTATACGTGTTACGTTATTTTTTTATAAATCTTGTCTACATGCGAATCGTTTCATAGATCATACATTAGTTCCCGCAATTAAGCCACGAACTCACAGAGAAACAATGTTTCGAATACAAAGTTTCTGAAATACCACGTAGATGTTTACAGAAACAATGTTTCGGAGATCTTGTCGTTAGTTGTTTCGAGTATAACGCCTGAGAAGATAGTGTTAATGTGTCGTAGGTAACCCTCAAACTAAACTAGCCATTACTTTAAGATAGTGAAAGATATAATTTGCGAAACTAATTTGTTTCTGTGTTCTCTATCACAGTAACATGTACAGTCTTACTAATAAAAAAAACACTTAACTACTGTTAAACTGTGCACACTGTGTAAAGATTGTACATTTTATTTTTTAAAAGATTACTAATAACAATATGGAATTTTTCTGTTGGCTTCGGTGAATCTGCGCATGTGCAGTCCGCTGAGTCGGCCATCTTTAAAATAGAATTTGTACCGTATTTTGGATGATAATGAACAATTCACTATTTATTTGATATAATATCTTACATTTCAAATATAATTCAGCAATGTTGGCCTCACTGGGCAGCTCACCTTTGCTGACGCCTCCATTTTACAAAACAAAAATTTAAACATAATAAATTAAAAATAATGCTGCATAAAAAAAAGAAAGTTAAAATTAAACAAAAAATAAAAATTTATAACTAAGGTAAAATGAATTATTTTATGATGTGTTAGTATAATTGAACATAATTATTAATATTGGTGCTAACGGTAGGTTTTAGGTTAGTTCTGAACAATTATTTTTTAAATGGCTTATCCGCGTGGTTTTAATAAAAGTTCCATGAAAATTATTTAATAACATTAATGCCTTGTGCGTGTATAAATAAATAGTAAGTTCGAGAAATCAACGTTTAAATTGTGTAAAAATGAATTCAAAGTAGCAGATTTTTTCAGTCACTGTCACAGTCAAGTGAAGTGACAGCTTTCTTTCAAATTCATTAAAGAAGGACTTTTTTTTTAAATTTAGAATTTTACTAAACTATTCGACGTTTTGAAGGAATATGTCAAAGGTAGGCTTTTTTTCAACTTTGTTCGTGTTGAAAGCTGAAAATACTGCAATTTATAAACGCTTAAGTCTAAAATAAGTTCAAATACAAAATCCTAATAGGTAATTTTATTAAGTTTCTAAAATAATATTTGTTTTCACGACTTCTTCAAAAATAAGAAATACACAAGAAATTTCAAATATGTTGGAAAAATTCCAAAATTCGTTCAGAAATTATTAATACAACAGGCGTATACAACAGAAAAACTACCTCCCCTGGCAGTGTAAGCAGTGTATATTTCTTTCCATGAACAATTTTTGGTCATTTTTTAATTAGTAATGTTTTCATATCCGCGGTCGTTTATCAATTAAATTTAAAAAATCACGAGGTTTTCTAGTAAGGCTGGTAGTGTTTACCGCAACAGTTTTAACTGTTTTAGAAACATACTAATTGGTTTCAGAAACACTTAGACTTTGTATCTGAAACAGCGTTTATAACAATTGTTTCTCTGTGAATACATGGCTTTAATAGCGATTTCGTTTCCGCAAACAAGCTTCAGAAAGTTTAAATCAACGTCACGTTTCACATCGCTAATGGAGCCACTGTATTAAAGGTTAACTAAATGATCAATGGCCATAAGTATTCTATACAAATGGGGAACGGTTCGGGTTACCTAATATCCCAAGCAATACTAATAAGGGGTTAAACTTCTAATAGGAATTTATACTATTGTTTTGTAATGGAGATTTCGTAAATGATTTTATTAGTAAATAATAACCAAATGAGTAATGAATAACAAATTTGCATTCTAAATGAGTAATGGATAACAAATAATATATATTTTTACTTATTTGTAGGTTGTTCACAAATTACAAACTCTAACTTACAAAGGTAATTCTAATAATGAAGGACTGAATGCCGTTGGCGCTAACAAAAAACTGTCCAAAGAAGTGAAGCTAGCTGTCTACGATGGAGTGCTGGTACCTACCCTGATGTACGGCAGTGAGGCATGGAACTGGCAGAAGGATGAAAGCAGACTGAATTCTATAGAAATGAGGTCCCTGAGGCGTATGTGTGGTAAAACCTTTTACGATCGTGTGAGAAATATGGAGATCCGCAAAGGATACAAGGCTGATGTAAGCGTAATGATTACGACTAGGAAAGGAACTCTCAGATGGTTTGAGCATGTAGAGCGAATGAACGAAGAAACGAGTGTAAGGAGAATATATGACGCAAAAGTAAATTGAAGAAGAAGTCGGGGATGCCCGAGGAAGACGTGGCATGATCAAGTGAATTATATATTTGAGTCGGGCCATGTCAACAGCCAGAATAATAGAAGCGTTTGAAACGATGTATAAATGTGAATGAGCAAAGAGTGTGTGCTAAGACCGAGTTGTTTAGCGGTTCGTCCTCTCTGCCAACCCCTGCAGAAACAGCGCGATGGTTATTTAGTTACTACAATCTTCTTCTACAATTAATTTCGGATTTATTAATTAGTGTAGTTTTTATAGTTTACAGCAACGCATTAAAATATTTCATCCCTTTATAGAATAAACCTACCTTGCTTTGTTTTTCAATTTTATTTTCTTTATAACTTATGTAGTCATCATTTTCTCTTTATAATTTAGTCTTTATAATTTATGTAGTCATACGTAGGTTTTTCGAATAGAAATTATACAGAGAGGGATGAACACGAATCAAGTTTACATAGTTAAACAGTCTTACTAAAAAACCCAGTGAGAATCTTATTCAATTGGCAAACGGCCGCGGATGTGAAAACATTACTAATTAAAAAATTGTTCATGGAAAAAATACACATTGTTAACACGGCCTGAGAGGGTAGTTTATCTCTGTTTTATTAATGATGTCTGAACGAAATTTGGAATTTCTCCAAAGTATTTTGAATGTTCTACATATTTCTTATTTTTGATGGTGTCTTAAAAAAAAACCATTTATTAAAACTAGATAAAATTACCTTTTAGATTTGTGTATTTGAAATACACTTTAGTTTAAAAAACTGACATATTTTAAGATTCAAACGCGAAAAAAATAGATTTTTTTTTACCAAAACATTTTTGATGAAAGTGTAGAGAAATTTATAAAAAAACAAAATTTAAAAAATACAGTCCTTTTATATAATGAATTTAGAACGAAACTGTCACCTTACTTTTTCCTCGTGCATACAATAAAAAAATTAATAAAAAATTTCAAAGTGTTTTTATTGCCAAAAAACTAACCTAAAAAATAATATCGACTTTTCAAACAGATTTCTTGCATCTCTAAAGACGTTAATTTCTTTGATACGTTATTAATATAATATTTAAAATATTAATATTAAAAAAACACCACTTTTATGAAATTCTCATAAAATACAATCCTTTAAAAGTAAATTTGAATTTTCATGTTTTATATAAAATATTTTTTGACATTTCAATTTTCAAAGTAGGATTATTGTTCTTATAACTTGACAAAAACTTATTAAAAACCACAAAAAACGGTAAATATATCAATCATAGGAATATAAGAGTGAATTAGTCATATTAATAGAAATTACGATCACATATGAGTAATATTACACACCCATCCGCGGAGTGAATTTTTTTTCACGGTTTCAGCGCGAACGACGAATGCGCGGTTATGTAGGAAAACAAACAATATATTATGTACACTATAAAAATTTACATTGTTGCCAGATTTAAAATACATTTTAAGAACAAACCTTTTTAGTAATATTTCGTGTTTTAGTGTATTCTTGTTTTATTCAAGTTGCGACAACAACACAGGTTATCGGCCGTGCTGTGTTTTTTTTAGTAAGGCTGTAAGTGTTTATCTCGTTCATATTCGTCCATTATTCCACGACAAAAATTAATATTTATATAGTGGAATAACTTAAACGTCTACCTCAGCCTGAGCGAATTTTTTTATAATTGTTTTTGTCAAACTGGCAATACCATAATAGTTCTATAATTCGAAATAATCAGACGTTTGCCAAATGTCTATAGGAATACAATTAAAGATGTTCTGGTATCTTCTTTATTTTTCATTTACATACAAGAAGTGAGAACGAAGATTTTTATGAACGGCTTTTAGGACGATCGTCGAAGACGTGCATACGCTGCTTCCCTGGGACACTTCAAAAGGGTATTAATTTAATTCGAGAGTCTAGTATTAACACAGATTTGATATTGCCTCGAGAAACAAGTAAGGAAAAGCATCATTACGCATTTAAGCTTGAAGTGAACGCACAACCCCCATTCTCGTGGAAGCAATGAGAAATTAAATAGCTATGTTTAATTTCATGAAATATTCAAGGATTTTCTTTACACCTGAAAAGCTATTAGGGTGAATGCCCGCCTGTTAGCACGTAGAGTGGTTAGTGCTTGCTTTAATATTCTAATAGGATTATGGTGTTGAGGGGGGGGGGGGGGGAGGGCAGAGGGGGCTGTGCATTGTAGGGGTGCAAAGAATGAAGGTTTCATCCTCCGATTGGAATTGCTTGATAAATAACCCCGCTCCTTCGGCTCAAACGAAATGTAATTTAAAAGTCACAATGAAAAAAACATCACTCACGATTATACTGACGAATTCAGGTGGAAGTTGTAAACGTATATTATGAAGAAATACTTACCTACATAGATACTACCACCGAATTTCAATACTTCTAATTGAAGACAAAAATGGAATAAAAAATAACTATCTGTAATGTTTAATATTATTCACATTCAAACACCATTAGTTTTGTGGCGGTGCTTCTCAATAAAAATAGGTCCTTGATACAAACTGATTATGAGTTTACATATTTACGAGTACAATAATTATATTACAAGTCACACGACCTGTCTAAACTAGCGGCTAATTGAATCTGAGCGGTAAACAGGCGAGAACTGAGAAAACGACGGCCACCGCCGACCCGGGCACCCCTGTCGGCAATCGATAGAAGAACTTTCAATGCATTACACTACCGCATCTTAGTCCAACATGAAAGGTTCGTAGCTCATGATGGTAATGATACCACTAGCCGAAAATGGTAAGTCGAGAAAGGAAAAGCACATGATGTCAGTTGTGAGCAAGTACAGGCCTGGGCTCGTGACAGTGACCAAATTATAACTTGGTCACTGTCACGAGTGTTGTCGCTACGTAAATTTCACTGTTCAAAATACCTAATTTAATCACTCTGTTTATTAATACATTTACAGTAAAACAACACACAATCAGCAGGCACAACAATGAGTGTCAACAACAATCGTCGCAATTTGAAAACTATCGTTGCTCGATGGCACTGACTTGACCACGTGATACTACAAAATCCATCGTGCGCCGAGGTCTGTTCTGTATTCGTCCTTTTACCAGGGGGTTTATGGCTTTTATAATTTACATTAATTTGAAGATGAAAATCTTGACGCGTGGTGTCGATGTGTTTCATCCATCATGACGAACAAATTATAAAAAAGCCTGTCTCTCTTCATTATAGGGATTGTTTTTTAGTTTATTATGCCATGTTGCGCTTCCCCCTTCTCTAGAAAACGTTTCTGCGAGAGTAACAGTGTCCATCATCAGGGCAAAAGGGATGTTGGACACTGCAACGCTGCATTGACCGAAACATTTGTAAAATAACGAGGAAGTGCAATACGGCATAAAAACCCAAAAAATAATCACGATAATACTCTTTTCCGTGAAAATCTCAAATCACATCTCTCCTAATCTCGTCTTGCTTTCTCACGACCGATGCATGTAACTCAATGAGAAATTACAACGGAGCTCTCAGCAGCAGGACTATAAAATGCTTGTGCGTAATTTGTCAAGAAGAAGTTATCAGTTTAATTGTTCAAACAAGGCCAAAGTGGGGACTTTGTACTAGACCGATGGAAGTTTAATTTGCTAACGCGCGGCTCATAATTTGCTTAATTTCAGCAGAATGGTGAACGCAACAAATAATTAGGGCTGAACTACTCGCACTAGATTTAAATGTCCGTGTTAAATTTTTCCCACAAGAAAAACTAAAACCTTTCACACACTTCCCCAAATGATCATCTAGTCAATCCACGCTATGCAATTGCATTATATATCTAAGTATTATAAATACAAAACAATAAAAGAACAACATGTCAACCTACCAGAGACCAAATGGGAAAATAATTCACCGACTCCAGATATTTTCATATCAGAGGGTTCGGCTTTGTGGAACTCCTAATTGGACGTATAAATCCTACTGATCCCTCAATATAAATATTTAAAAAATCTTTTGTAATCTTACATGTATTTAAAATGACTGATTTTTGCATTTTTATATATAAATTCTTTGACAAATCTCATATGCCTAAATTTTTAATGAGAGACCACCAGTAGCCGAAAAAACAAATGGTAATATTTTTATAGTCTGAGAATGCCAAATTCTTTTAATATTCTCGCTACCTTAATCATTAATATTAACTTCACAATTAACATTATTTCAATTTACATATAAAGCACTACGAATAAAAATATGTTCATTGTGTTAATTCGAACATTATAAAAGACAATAAGTAATGTTTGCTATTTTATTAAATTCCCACGACAAACCATGAAATAGTCTGAATTTTTATGAAACCAATTGACAATTTTAATTATTTTTTGTTAAATATACAGGGTGTCCGGGGGTAAAGAGAACTTCGGGAGATGATTCTACATGATAGTATAAGTAAAAAAGATAAATAACTTTTTCCGAAATTCCAACTTTTAGGGGTAGTTTTGAGGTAAAAAGATAAAATTACCGATGTACGCCCAGATTTATTATTTTCTGTTACGATACGGGCTAATCACAATCGAGTCGGGCGCCCGGCAGGCTCTCAGCAAGTAAGTTCGTACCCCACACTAAGGATTTTTAGTAGGTATGTATTTTTGTATGGAAAAAAAAGTTGGAATTTCGGAAAAAGTTGTTAATCTTTTTTACTCCTACCATCATGTAGAATCACCTCCCGAAGTTAATGCACTTTACCCCCGGACATCTATTATACTATCGCTTGACATAATTCTTCAAACAGAGTTTCAATTTTGAAAATGAAACTTAAATTCAAAGCAAATACGAGTTGTAGAGTTCAATGAACCAGAGTTACAGACAGAAACACAACCGAAATGGGAATTTTGTTATGATTCAAACTAAATCTCCTCGCTGAGCAAAATAACATTTTTAAATTTTTAGATTGTATATGGAGTGCTTAGAAACTACAACTTGTAAGGGAAAAAAAAATCAAACTACAATTACATTATTCTTGTTCTACCAGTATTTCAATGTAAGATGCTCCCAGGAACTAGCGTCATTGATCCCTTCGGCACCAGTGCATAGTCGGGAAAGCCAAACAAGCGCCCAACATTATATGTACACGGTTGACCTAATCACATGAGAACGGGTCGTTTCTTCTCTCCTACAACTTGTACTCCCTTCTCTCCTCAAAAGACCCTCCACACAGCATTTCCAAAGATAACCCCGAGGTAAATAATTTTCCTCAGGGCCTCATGTGCAAAATAACTTCAGATAAAACAATCTTTCAAATTATACACTGCTCTCAAAAGTAGCACCGGTTATTTTTGTTTTTTGTTATCTGACTGGTCAGTGGTTGAGTGGGCATAGCGCTTGGGTCCCACCCGGGCGACGCGTGTTCGATTCCTCGGCTGGCTAAGTCCTCCATCACAACACAAGCAACATTTTCGGCTTTCTGTGGTGGCAGTAGGAGATTTTCAAACATTGTTAGGTTATTCGTAACCCGGGAATGTTCGTCTTTCTTTAAAAAAAAATAAAAAAATGTACGTACTTGTAATATACTTAATTATTATGTATTACAATATACTAAGAATGTTGAAATGAATGGTGTGCTCACCTTTAATTGGAATTGGCACTTTGACCATATTCAAATTGTAAACTAATGTATGTGGTGTATTCTGTTGGCAAGCCAACAAACAAAATAAATAAATAATTTACCCACAGAACTACAAGTTAAATTGATGAAACATCTACCAAAATGCACCGTTTGTTCCCCGAACAAGATTTAGATTTTTCCATCTACAATGGTGGGATTTATGTTTTAATCCTCAACGTATTCATAAAACGTAACGATAAATAGTGTATAAACATACACTAAAAAGATAAGGAGTATATCTAGATAATTATAATATCTTTAAGTGAGTTTTCCTTGTTTGTGAAACAGGAGATGGGAGGGAAATGTTACTAATGATGGTTTATAACATCTGACTAAGAAAACTTGGGAAGAATGGGAATCTCGCACAAAGGGCACAGATACCCCGGAACGAATGGCAGTGAACTAATACGCCATGTTCCGCTACTCCTTATTAGGTTACTCCGCGATAGGGCGCGCCATTAGGGTGAGAGCGGTGAGAGGCTCATATCCTGAAAGGGAACATCTACTTTCCGCGTTACTTCTCTTATGAGAACATAAAATATTCCGCATTGTACATTAAGACAAATTATTAGCATGCATGTACGATAAAAGGCAAACGTTGAAACGATATTCTACGTGTCATGCTTATTAAAACATAGTTGTTTTGTTAAAATGTTCAATGGACCGAAGAAAATGCTTATTTCGAAGTACGACTCAAATACAAAGAGTAAACAAATAATTTCTGAAAAAAAAAAAAAAGAAATAAACGTCGAAGAATGTATTGGATGCTTTTATTATTATCGTGACGATCCACGATTACGGTACCGTGACGGCACAAAAAAGGAAATAAACATACGTTCCGTGTGACAATAATGCTGAAGTTCTTTCTTACACATTAAATAATGGTGAGACACACAACATACGTGTGACTGTTTCCTGCAAAGCACTACTTTTTTCCTTTGGAGGAAACAGACATATCTTATTACAGCTCAGCTACGGCGATGGGAATGGCTCTTCATTTTCTTTATACATGTGAGGGAGATGTATGATAATGATTGTATGTTTCCTTTGGGGGGGTACAGACATAGGTTCACCGTTTGTCTCATTTTCGCCTATTGTTATTTAATGTGTAAGAAAGAGCTGCAGCATTATATGTTTAAGAACAAAAGCAAAACCATCAGCGCATTGAGGTTTGCGTTTTTGAATTTTTGGAATTCACTCGCACTTCCATATTATCCTTGCATCTATACTCCATACATTCAAAATTATCGTCACGGCTAGTAGTATAGTAGGGGTCCATAGAGATGTCACGGTGCGGTGTGTGAGAGAGATGCAATAAAAAGATCACTTTTTTCCTTTGGAGGAAACGGACCTACGTACATTGTGTACTTCATATTTTGAAAGAGTTAAAGCATTATTGTGATAAATAACGTATGTTTGTTGCCTTTTTTGAGTCGTCACGGTAATAATAAAATCACTCAATCAATAATCACCAACGACCGTGAAAAAGTAAAAGCTTTATAATGACAATTACCCGGCTACCCGGCTCAGAACAGATATTGTCTAGTAGTCTAGTGAGTCGGGTAGCGCACATATATGTAAATGTAAATAACTCTTGATATTAATAAACGCCCGGGTTACCGGCACCTTTAAAAAAATCAATACAAAACTTTAATAGTAAGAGAACAAAAAGTAACATCTTCCATTACCATCATAAAAAGAAAAGCATAACTTTCACCGGAGTTACTTAAAGACAGGAATCCCGCAGAGGCTTCCCAATTCTCAGTGGTAGGTAATTTATGCGGTTACAATTTAAAAAGTAAAATAAAGTCAGTGGAGCGTTCCTCATTATAATTTGGCAAGGTCCAATTGCCACAATAAGACGTTATATAACTTCGTTAAACGTGTTCAAACGTTTAATTGAACAAAAAATCAATACAAAACTTTAATAGTAAGAGGACAAAAAGTAACATCTTCCATTACCATCATAAAAAGAAAAGCATAACTTTCACCGGAGTTACTTAAAGACAGGAATCCCGCAGAGGCTTCCCAATTCTCAGTGGTAGGTAATTTATGCGGTTACAATTTAAAAAGTAAAATAAAGTCAGTGGAGCGTTCCTCATTATAATTTGGCAAGGTCCAATTGCCACAATAAGACGTTATATAACTTCGTTAAACGTGTTCAAACGTTTAATTGAACAAAAAATCAATACAAAACTTTAATAGTAAGAGGACAAAAAGTAACATCTTCCATTACCATCATAAAAAGAAAAGCATAACTTTCACCGGAGTTACTTAAAGACAGGAATCCCGCAGAGGCTTCCCAATTCTCAGTGGTAGGTAATTTATGCGGTTACAATTTAAAAAGTAAAATAAAGTCAGTGGAGCGTTCCTCATTATAATTTGGCAAGGTCCAATTGCCACAATAAGACGTTATATAACTTCGTTAAACGTGTTCAAACGTTTAATTGAACAAAAAATAATATCTTTTAATATTTCGTGTTACTTCATCGCGAATGTTAAATTATTTTAAGAAAATGAACTATTCGGAAATACAATTTTTTGCATATGGGAAATATGCAAAAAATTCTAAAAAATATTCTAAAAAACACAAAAAATGTCTTCCTTATCGGAGATATAAATATTGACATATTAGAAAATGGTCATCCCAATAGAACTGATTATCTACAAACACTGGCCTCCCATGGACTCCAAAGTATGATAAATAAACCTACGCGTGTAACTAATGACAACAAATCTTGCATCGATCACATGTTCAGTAAGACTATTAAATCAACCAAATCTATCATATTCACCTCTACTATAACCGACCACTATACAACAATTTTATCTATTACAAAAAAGAAAATACAAAGATCGCAGCCCTACCCAATTATCGTGCAAAAGACAGAAACCAAATGGAATGATGTAAAACAACAGTTACTCAATACGAACTGGATAAGCCTACTGGAAAACCTTGATGCAAATAATGCCTGGAGTAAATTCACTGAATATATAACATACACCATCGTATCAAATACCAAATCAATAGGAAAAAAGATTTCGCATAAAAACCAACATCTTAAGCCATGGATAACTCAAAGCGTTATAAATTGCATTAGAAAAAGAGATGAATTACATAGGAAATCTAAATTAAATCCTTGTGATATTTTTATACAACGATACTACAAAAGGTACAGAAATATTTGCAAAAATGTTATACGAACTGTCAAAGAAAATTATTATAAGAAGAAAATAGACGAATGTAACAATGACCCGCGCAAATTATGGAAGATCATTAATGAAATTACAAATGCAAAATCATCCCATTACAAGAACATGGAGGAATTAACAATTGAAAATACCCAAATCTCTTTCGCAAAGCATCCGGTCAAAATTCTCGAATACGTTAACGAATTTTTTACTAATATAGGGTCACAATTAGCAAAGAAAATCAGACAACCAATAACTAGCATTTTACCAGAAGAAAAGGAAAATATGAACCAGATAGATAAATTAAAGTTAACTGATGTAACCAATACTGAAATCAGAAATGCAATTGTATCCCTTAATATTAATAAATCATCGGGAAATGACATAATCTCAAATAAAACAATAAAACAACTACAAAATGAACTGACCTTCCCATTGACATACTTGGTCAATCTGTCTATATCTACAAATGTATTCCCTTCATGCCTTAAAAAAGCTACAGTTATACCCATACATAAAAGTGGTAACAAAAAGGATATATATAACTACCGACCCATAAGTCTCTTAAGCTCTTTTTCAAAAATCTTGGAAACTGTAATGAAGAAGCAAATTGTTCAATTTCTTGAACAAAACAAATTACTATCACCATCCCAATATGGTTTTAGAGAAAATCTGAGCACCAATGATGCCATAGAAAATCTAACAAGCATGGCCATAAAAAACATAGATGATGGGAAAAAATGTTTAGCTTTATTCATAGATCTTCAAAAAGCTTTTGACACAATAGACCATAAAATACTACTAACTAAACTAAAAAAAATAGGAATGGCCGAATCAACAATTTACTTATTGGAGTCATATATAACAGGGCGAGAACAACAAGTACAAATTGGCAAACAAAAGAGCAAACTTCTATCTTTAAACTATGGCGTTCCTCAAGGAAGTGTACTGGGACCGATTCTGTTCATTATCTACATCAACGATTTAACTAACCTTACCATTAAAGGAAACGTAATCAGTTTTGCTGATGATACTGTTTTATTATTTCAAGAAGAAAATTGGACTGATACATTTAACGAGGCTGAAAAAGGGCTTAGTGCACTTCAAAATTGGCTTAAAATCAACTCGCTTACCCTTAATATAAGCAAAACAAAATATATAACATTTTCAATGAACTCGAGGGGCCAACCAATAAAATCACTAGAACTAAAATTACATGAATGCCATGGAAATAATATACAATGTTACTGCCCCGTCATCGAAAAAACACAAAACATAAAATATCTCGGAGTAATAATTGACGAAAATCTTAGATGGGACCTACACATCAAAGGTATTACGGAAAAACTCACAAGCCTTATATATTTCTTCAAAAATCTAAGAAACGTGCTAAATAAAAAGGATATGAAAAGGGTCTACTATGCGTTATGTCATTCTCGAATTGAATATGGAATCATAGGATGGGGATCTGCTGCTAATACGTACCTACACAGCCTGAATACGATTCAAAAAGGAATCATAAAGACCATATTGAAAGTACCAATTAGAACGCCTTCAACTGAAATTTTCAATAACTTTGACGTACCAAATGTACAACAAATATATTCCAAAAATATATTATTGAAGCTCTTCAAAAATAATGAATCCTCTACTAGACCGTGTATGCATAACACTAGATCGAATAAAAATGATATAAAAAATATTCCAAGTTATAAAACCACATTTGGACAAAGAAACTATACATACTTTGCAACAAAACTCCATAACATCCTCCCCCAAGACATAAAACTAATAAAAAATCCAATTGAATACAAATCAAGAATAAAAATATGGCTTAAAGAGGTCAATGAGAAAATCCTAGCGAAGACGCTAAAAACGACATAGAAGACAAATGAACTATATTTAAATAACTTTAGTCCTCCTCGGCACAGGACCCCCTAGTGAGGAGGACTAAGAAATACAATATTTTTTTACTTAATTTCACATTCCATTTGTATGTAAAATTTTTGTATATAGTCGCTATAATAAAAAAAAAAAATTAACTAATTAATTTCGTTTAATTAAGGAAAAATATAATAAATGAATATAAAGTAGAAATGGACTAGTTCACACGAATCGATTTATTAAGTTATTGATACAACAGAAATATTCAACAACAAAAAAATTGACATACCGCGTTCCAAATTCTTTGAATATATTTGGTAAGAAAATAATGAGCATAAAAACATTTCTGAATTATTACATTTTCTCTATGCAATACCCATTTCAAAAAACATGAAAATCAAGCTTATTTTGAAGTGAAAACTTCTTTAGCACCGTTGTGATTTGAAACTCGATGAAACGAAAAAGCGACACTAAAAAGAGACAAAACATACATTTCTGTACATCTATGGGATTTAGACTGCGAGATAATGAGATAGAATAACCGGTCTCCTCTTGTGCGGTGGGTCGTAGCCCGCCCACTCTTGTCTACTTTAGTTTTCTGAAGATTTAACTTTTACCGCGTGTGAACTGAACACTTGTATTATTTAATATTATACTCATTCTTACTATGCATAATTTCTTTGTTCTCAAAGATCCAAAACAGGTCTTGTAAGAAGATCTCTAATCAATTCATGTCTCCCGAAAACCATAAAATTTGATAGCCTATGACGCCATGCATCTAAATAGCCAAAAGACGTGGCTATGGTCAACGAGAGATCCAACTAAATAATTGCATTCAAATGGAACAAAGTTGTTCACACGTGTTCATCCGATGTCAATTCAATCGAATAAATTAGATCACGACGAACTTCACTCAATTCAACTAAGACATTGTTAAATTTTGATCTCATTTATACAACTCGTTTTAAATGTCTTTCAACAAAAAACAGTTTATCAACAAAAATAAAATTTTATTAAAAATATTTTTGTAAGAAAGTCTAGCAACCATGATTTTACTTATTTTCGGAATAGTATTTGTTGGTCCCTATTAATGAACTACTCGTAAAATATATTTTCAATAGACGACTCTTGTACATTTCAATACACTACATCTCTTGTACTTAGCTAAGGCATGGCTCAAAAAAGTACATTATTTTGGGAGTCCAAACTCAATAATGGTTCTCTCACTGCAGACCTATGTAAAAAAGAATTGAAGTATTTTTGTAACCATTTCTGAAAATTGTAACATTGACGTTTTCGCACATTTTGGGAAATATCACGTAAAGGGTGTCAGAAACCAAAACAAGTTTTGGGAAACAGGCCTACGAAAGTCTTGCAGTCTTGACACTATCTTGTAATAAACATACAACATAAAAGTAATAAGTCAGTGTAAATGACACCTAAAGTAAAGAAGACAAAATGTACACACAATTTAAAGCCAATTTATTCGGTTTCATATTTAATTCGAGTATTGAGACACTTACATAAAAGTAATAAGTCAGTGTAAATGACACCCAAAGTAAAGAAGACAAAAAGTACACACAATTTAAAGCCAATTTATTCGGTTTCATATTTCATTCGAGTATTGAGACACTTACATAAAAGTAATAAGTCAGTGTAAATGACACCCAAAGTAAAGAAGACAAAAAGTACACACAATTTAAAGCCAATTTATTCGGTTTCATATTTCATTCGAGTATTGAGACACTTACATCAAAGTAATAAGTCAGTGTAAATGACACCCAAAGTAAAGAAGACAAAAAGTACACACAATTTAAAGCCAATTTATTCGGTTTCATATTTCATTCGAGTATTGAGACACTTACATAAAAGTAATAAGTCAGTGTAAATGACACCCAAAGTAAAGAAGACAAAAAGTACACACAATTTAAAGCCAATTTATTCGGTTTCATATTTCATTCGAGTATTGAGACACTTACATAAAAGTAATAAGTCAGTGTAAATGACACCCAAAGTAAAGAAGACAAAAAGTACACACAATTTAAAGCCATATATTCGGTTTCATATTTCATTCGAGTATTGAGACACTTACAAAAAATTAAGTTCAAATTGTAATATTTCAACATCGTATAAAACCATTGGTTCGTAAATATTGTGAAGATTTTATTTCTGCTTGATTCGTCAATTTAAACAAATATTTATAATTAAATTAAGTTAATTTAAATAACATTTATGTAAAAATTATTAAAATTATAAAATACACAGGGTAAGGCTTACATGGTGACCGGCCAACTCAGAATGAAACCAACTCGGAAGCACCTCAGAAAGGTCATTAAGAGTGGTGATATAAAAAAAAATATGGTCAAGTAGGTTAAGTTAGGTCGGGGTTACCGGCTATTTTAAAATTATTTTTTCATAGCTTTTAATGACCTTTCTGGGGTGGTTTTGAGTTGGTTTCACAGAACTTGAATAATAACCTCTCTAATTTGTTCGCTTTTGGGAACAACTCCTAAACCTCTCGAAGAAATCGTTGACTAGAAGAAGTCGTTCCACCCGTGGACTCAATATTTTCATAATTGACAATATTAATGAGCCCTCTTATATAAATGGATTGACAGAAATATTGATAAACTACCTAATATTTTCAAATACATAAATAACATAGTTAATGCTATTCAGCTTAGTTTCAATTCAAGTCAATCCTTAATCCAGTGGCCGAAAACTGACAAAGCCTGACGCGAACGCTGTACATATTTTTGATCCTAAATAATGAAAATGCTAATTGATTGGAAAACCATTTAGTGGAGGCACATTGTGCCCGAATTTTGCAAAGGGTTCTAATGCAGATTCATTGTAATCGTTCACGATGGCGTCAGGTGTGCCGGAGGGCGATTGATGGCTCTACTCTGCGGGGGTGGGTGGGTGGCTGGGAGAGTAGGGCAGCCCACCGCCCACAGCCCACAGCCCACAGCCCACTGCCCATGGTCCCTTCATAAGCCGACCGCGACCAGTTTGGTAGTTTACCGCTCGCGAGAAGAGAGCTATTCCGTGGGAACCCAAGAGGTGGTTTACTTAGTGCGCTGGACACCAGTGTTGTTAGGTATATCCAGTATGCGGGAGGCGATTGATCGGATAGCCAATAAAAAAGAAACCTTTACGTTAACACATATTAAAACTAGAGTTTATGAGGAGTTTTTACACAAAATACTTTTTTTTCTTCATTATAAAATCCGCTGACCTATTTCTTAGCGGGATAATTTAACAATAATTAAATGTTAATTAAACATAACGGAAAATTAGACAATAAATAACAAAGGAAGAAAAATAATTATAGAGTTATTATGAATTAGATACATATTATAAGCATACTCAAATGCAAGACAAATATATAATATTACATATAATTATTTAGATGATAATACTAAAAGTAGGTATAATAAAAATACCCCATAAGCAAATAATTAAATAATTGATTGAATTAATCTTAAAAATAACGGATGTACCTATCATATATTTTGCATAAGTAAGTGACAATTTCTTCTCCAAATATATATATGGAGAACAATTTTCTCGGTTTACCCGCATAACGTAGTCCTTAAAAGGACTTTTTAACTCCTGACGTTTCGGACAGATCTCACTGTCCATCTTCAAAGGCCTTATGTCTTGAATTTTTATCTCAAACTGATAGCTTTCGCGTGTCTGTTTGGTACAGAAGCTAAGACTAAAGTGAGTGCAAATCAATTCTTATGTCTAGAACGGAGTACCCGTTCTTCCATTATTTATTTATTTATTTATTTATTGTTTCTTTACACTGCAGGTAAAAATGTTTACAATACAATTTGTTACCTCACTAGGACAAGCCTGTGTTGAGGTTAACAATAATTATACAAGTTAACAAAAAAACACAAAATTATACAGATTTTGAAAGAACAATATTGTTGTATTTCTTACAGATTGAGATTAGATTATAGGTACCTACTAAACTGATGGCGCTAGGTAGTACATTAATGTAGACTTTTAGGGTGACCATAGTTTTGAGATCTGATTTAAAATAAAATAAAATAAAGTAAAGCTTTTTTTTAAGGATTAAGTTGTGAATAATAAATATATGTATACAATTTAACATTATTACTTATTATATTTGTTTATTTATTGTTTAGAACATTTTCAGAGTGTTAACAATTATTACATTAAATAAGCTGCCATTGGGATGTACATAGATATTAATGTTGACAGCATGTGTAAATCAAGGTTTAGTTGTTATTAGGTGAATATGCCACTACTTACTTACATTTATTTCACATTTACAATACACATAAAACATACATTTTTTACTTACTGCAGCACATGATAGATGTACCTATAATTTTATTAATTAATCTTCTTAATATTATAAACGCGAAAGTTTGTATGGATGTATGTGTGTTTGTTACTCTTTCACGCAAAAACTACTGAATGGATTTGAATGAAATTTTACAATAATATAGCTCATACATCAGAATAATATACAGGATATAATTTATGTTGCTAGCTAGGAAGAGGACGCGGGAGAGGAACGGGGATGCACGGGAAAGGTGATTCAGGGAGAAACAATGTATTTCTTCGAATATGGCATTGCAACACATGCCGGGAACCAGCTAGTAGTGATAAATACAATAATATTTCACTGTACACTCCTCTCCCAGCCAACAACAAGCTGACGCATCCATGGAAGAATAGTATTGAAAACTCATAATTTGTACAAATTTAATGAAAATCCTATTTCACATATTATGTATTTACCTTATTTCTTCAATAAAAAAAAATACCTTCATACCCCAATTTTAAAATCAAACGCGGAAAAAATATGGGTCAGTGTACTGAAATTTTTAGCGAATCTTTGAAAATATAATGTAAAGCAGCACAACTTGTTGAGGTAATCCGCTGAGAGAAACCGGCCACCGGCCACCGGCCACCGGCCACCGGTCACCGGCACCGGCCGTCTGCACGGTGGGAACGAGACCGCGGCCGGCCGCACTGGTTGGTTGCAAAAGCGGCCGTGGAATTGATCGATCGGTCAAACAACACTCCGTCTAATCGGCCGACAATTAACATCGGTGTAATAGTCGTCAAAAACAAACAAGTTGAAGGTTCAATCATCGCCCGCGCCGTGACGCAACGGTTACAATTTGGCTGAACTAAGTGGTACACAAATCGACGCGACGGTTCGGACCTAAACGACGGTGTTGTCAATATTGTAAATCATTTATTAATGATTGTGGACGTAAATACTTAAAATTTATAACAATAAGGTATTTTTTTGCGTACCGTAAACCGGGGTTTTTTGGAATTTTTTGCTTAAAATAGTTTTTTAAGGCAGTAGGTAGTATTGTTGAAATATTGTTGGTAGTAGTAGACTGGGAGACGCGATAGGTAAACCCTCTGTCATCGAGTACACGGATGAAACTACTTTGCAGTGATAATGGACATTTAGAAAACCTTAAAACAGCTGGTCTGCCGGTGCGCCTCTTGGCAGGAGCCGCGCAGTCATGGAAATAGTCAGCGATTTTTTTCGGTCTACCAGCCAGCAGAACCTGCGAACCTGGCACGTTCGCAGGCAGCCGGCGTCAAACAGGGGTAAAAAATAGTAAATTTTATGTCATCGAGTACACGAATGAAACCAACGAATAACTATAGTCCAGATCATCCCATTTAAGAATTTCTTGGTCTGCCGACCAGCAGCCTGGCAGCTTTTTGTATACGATTTTTTAAAGTTTTTTTAAAAATTTTTTCGTTTATCTTTATTATTTTTTTTATTACATTACATTTAAAAAAATTTAGATTGCCATATTTTTAAAAAATAAACGATAATGATAAAAATAATTTGAGAGTTCCGAGTGAACCCATCCGTCGGGCGAACTTTTCGACGCCAAACCACTTACGAAACCTGCCGCGGTGGCCCTCACCGCTGTCGCTGTCCATATTATTGTACAAATTTATAATAATAATAGTCCTTTTAAGATTGCCTAATAGTCTATAGTAGTTGGAAGTTCGAACAACCAACGCACCGTCGCCGTGAGAGCTGCGATCGTCCGTAAAACGACGGAAATTTCCGAACCCCGTCCGTTTCATATCGGTTTCGCTTGCCCTGCTGCATCGATTACATCGAATACAAGATCGAAACTAACGAAAAACTGTAATCTAGACTAGATCATCCCATTTATGAATTCCTTGGTATGCCAACAGTGCCGACCAGCAGCCTAGCAGTTTTTTGTGTCCGATTTTGTTAAGTTATTTTTTTTTTTAATATCTTTTTTATTATTTTTATTTCAATATGGTTTTAAAAACTTAGAATGCCAGATTTTAAATAAAATAAGTTGTGATGATAAAAATTCAATTTTGAGTGTTCCGATTGTACCCATCGGACGGGAGAGCCTTTCGAAGCGAAACAATTTACTGGAAGCTGGCCACGGAGCCCTTCGCCGCCATCGCGTGCCCATATTATTATACAAATTTATAATAATAATAGTCTTTTAAGATTAACAACTGATTGACAACTACCACACCGTCGCGGTAAGAGCTGCATTCGTCCGGAAAACAACGAATAATAAACAACGTTTCATATGGGTTTCGCTTGCCCTGCTGTATCGATTACATCGAATACAAGATCTAAACTAATGAAAAACTAGTTTTTTGAAAAATGATATACAGTTACTCCTATGAGGGGGTGACGTTGCATCGCTATTGTATTTCCGAATAAATCCCTGTCTACGATAATAAACACAAATTTAATAATTTTGGAAACTATTAATAATAATAAGGTAAATGAAGGTCTGTTTGGGAACACCATTTTTGATTTTTTGCAAAATTTTCAATTATCTGTGTAAATCTGAAATAAAATTTCTACTAAAATCAACGGATTCTTTAATTTAATTTTTTTATAATAGAAACCAACATACATGGTATAATTGTGTTGCATTTCACAAATACAGGAAAAAAATGATTCCTTCTGCATTATTAATCTTAGATCATTTCTGACGGTCTCCGTGGTCGAGGGGATCGACTCAGAAGGTCGCGGGATCGAATCCCGGCGTGCGCAAATAAATTTTATTTAGATTTTATTACTTGCCGGCAACCCGGCGTTTATTAATATAACATTATCATAAGCAAACAAGTAAGTAATCCGCCTCACTAGACAATACCTGTTCTATGTAGTATTTAAGTTTCTCTGGGTATTTATGTTATTTCACAATTAGTTCATTTAAACTAATATATAGTATATTTGCGGCATATTCCAGAGTGGAAGATACTCATTGTATCACCCTGGTGTAAAATCACCCTTCAGAATTGTAACGCCGCTTGAAATGTCTTTAGACGTGTTTGGTGACCAGATCTGAATAGCCAGGTACTTCCCCACCTTCCTCTTCCTTATCTCCTTCCCTTCTCCATTGACTTCAGCCTCCCAATATACCCCAATCGGGGATGCCATAGTCACACTGGCTCCAGGCGGGGAGCAGCTGGGACTCTTGTGAGGTATTCACAAAATGACGGGATACGTAAATCTAGTGTTAATGTTGATAATGTACAAAAATTGATGCGACCGTAATCGAAATTGAAATGTGTAAATCTTAAGAAAATCTAAAACTCAGTAATATCTCTACACTCTACATATCGTAAATTAAAGTCCGCCGCGCCGCGTCTACCTGCCGTTCTACTCAAAACAACTGAACGGGTTTTCATGCGCTTTTCACCAATAGGTAGAGTGATTCATGAGGAAGGTTAAGGTATATAATTTGAAGGTTTTGTGTAAATTGGTTGATATATATATATATATATATATATATATATATATATATATATATATATATATATATATATATATATATATACATAACACCGTCTATTTGGCGACCAGCATGGGCAAATATGCATCTAAAGTGGCGACCACCGACATTTGGCGACCGATATACGGTCGCCACTTTATTTTTCGAAATTTTTACACAGTTCGTAGTACATGTCGTCACAAGCATTTTGGCAAAAATTGTCCTGGTAGCCAAATTGGGCGTGAAGTGGATGATTTCGAATATTAAAGTTCCGCCATCTGTCGCTACGCAGCTAGGCGCTAGGTGATATACACGGCCATGTATACTGCCCTTCATCCTACCGACATTTAGGCGACCGGTGTGACATAACATGCCGCCTTTCATTCCTAGCATTTACACGCCACCGATGGCGTTGCAAATGTGTTGGGAAACAACGTTGCCGGTTAATTTCAACTCCCGTAATCTCACTCCCGTGAGGTGCACGTGGCGGTGGCGTGTTTTGCGACGTTGCCGCCGCGCTTATTTAGCCTCGGTTGCCTCGAATGTTTTTCCTTTTAAAATTTTATCGTGATCAATCGTATTATCGTATACCGAGCATTAACGTACATGTGATTTGGAGTGTAGGTATTTGGCGACCGACCATTTTAGTGTCTTAATTACAATACATTATTGATTACGGTTGACTCAATGAAACGGAATAAAATAATTGAAAGAATAACAGAAATGCAATATCAAGATGATTCTTTGGAGTCATACCTACCTATGACATAGAATTCGGATAATCTGAGGTACTTGCCTTCAATTAATAATTCTTCTTTTCGGTCATTTATACGGTCAAATTTACTTCTTTAAAATTCCCTATTCTTATTTTACAGGAGTTCACTTACTCTGACGGTGATGGTGGGATACGACCCAAATCCCATGTGTGAAACAAAAGGCGAGCTCACCAATTAATTTTAATCGAAAAAATAAAAATATTGCATGGATGATTCATCTAATCAAAACGACCCACGAACATTGTTTCCACAAAACTTCAACGTGTTGACCAAATCGAAGAAGAAAATTGATATAGAAATAACGAAAAATAAATTCAGTGCGCAGATCACATGCCGTAGAAATGAAACCTTCAGAAAACTAAAGTAGGCAAGAGTGGGTAGGCTACGAAGCACCGCACAAAGAGTAGACCGATTATTCTATCTGAGGGGCATACATTAATTGAGCTCAAAATGGGGGGTGGGGGTCCAGTAAAATCTCACCAAATCTTGAACAGTTTTTCAGCATATTGTCGCGATCATATTTACCACAACGGGGGGGGGGGGGGGCGTAACGGGGTAGCATTGGGCGGGATGGGATAGGGTGGGACCCCAGATACACAACTGATGTCTCGTGAGGGGAGAGGGGGGGGGGCACCAAATCTCACCAAAGGGGGGGGGGGGAGGTTAAATTGGAAAATTAACTGCTCACGTTATTAATGTATGCCCCCTTATTCTCTCGCAGTCTAAATCCTATAGATGTATGTGTTTGCCTCTTTTTAGTGTCGCTAATTTTCGTTTCATCGAGTGTCAAATCACAACGGTGTTAAAGATGTTTTTACTTCAAAATAGTACTGCCAGATTTTTGTTTTTATTTCGAAAAGGACTTAGGACAGGTGGTTTTAAAAATTTGAAGGAGTCATCAAAAATTAAAAATTTTAAGTTAATTTTCACGTTCTGTGTAAGTTCTATTCAAGTTCTGTTGTTATAACAATGAACTTGAATACAACTTACACAGATTGTGAAAATTAACTTCAAATATTTGAAGAATCTGTCATTTTTTTTTAACAACCCGTTAATTATAATTTTAATTGTTCGAGGCGTGTTTTCAGAAACATTGTATTCGAGGAAACAACATCGAAAACAATGCGACTAAATTTAATATAAATGTTTTTGTTTTTTACTTTAGTTTCACAGAGGAGGCCCTGAAGAAAATAATTACCTCAGGGCCTATGTCATCTTTGTGGACGCTGCGTATAGGAAAGGAAGGGGAGGAAGCTATGGGAAGGAAAAGGATTTTAGGGGTGGGTAAGAATCTAGGGTTCAGTTTGTCGAGGAGTGACGGACGTATGAATCCATCCCTCCCACTGCGGTGCAAGGCAATGTTCCGAGAGAGTGCGGCTGGAGAAGTTAAAGGGACTTCCTTAACCACTCTCACCCGATCCGACCTGTCGTGCTGCTGGTTGGCAGACGCATTCGCCACCAAGACCCGAACAAACCACACCCCATGAATCATTAGATGACTAAGTCGTAGGTGAAAATATTGAAATGAACCAGAACCCACCACATCAAATGCATCACAACCATATAAAAGTTTCTTAAATCCTTATCAGACAGTCGCGAGTAAACATACTACAGTAAAAAATTTTAGAGTGTGCAATTCACACGCGGTAGAAGTGAAACCTCCAGAAAAACTAAAGTAGACAAGAGCGGGAAGGCTACGAAGAAGTGCACAAAGAGGAGACCGATTATACTATCTCATTCTCTTGCAGGCTAAATTTTATAGGTGTATGTGTTTGACTCCTTTTATTGTCGCTATTTTTCGTTTCATCGAGTTTCAAATCCAAAACGGTGCTAAAGAAGTTTTCACTTCAAAATACAAATGTGCAGTTCACATGCAGTAGAAGTGAAACCTCAGAAAACTCTAGACAAGGGTGGGGAGACGACAACGAAGCACCGCGCGAAGAGGAGACTGAATAGCTACGAAGCACCGTACAAAGAAGAGACCGATTAGTCTATCGCATTCTCTTGCAGGCTTAATCCTATGGATGTATGTCTTTATCTCTTTTTAATGTTGCTATTTTTCGTTTTATCGAATTTCAAATCACAACGGTGCTAAAGAAGTTTACACGTACTCGAGTTTAATTTATGTACCTACATCATCTCTTAATATTTAAATTTTTTAAATTAGTAAGATATACATAATAAAAAAATGCTCGTACATCTATGGAATTTAGCCAACGAGAGAATAAGAGTATAATCGGTCTCCTCTTTGTGCGGTGCTTCGTAGCCACTCCTCCCACTGTATTCTACTTTATTTTCTGAAGGTTTCACTTTTAATTGCGTACTCGGATTTTTTTAAATTGTTTCGGATACCTATTTAGCTACCTATTATAAGATTTTTTAAATTCTTTTTAAACGTTTTATATCTTTTCATATACATAAGAAGGTGAACATTCATTATAAGTGATAATTAAATCCTTTTTTTACTTTGGTAGAAAGCAAAGCTTTGTGGTTTGACAAAGATATTAATTGAAATAAAACAATCACTTAGTTTGTAACCACGATTCATCCATTAATCTTTTTTATACCGACCGGTTTCGCTTAAACTGCGCATCAGCGTTATTATATCTACTTTGTCCCGTTGGAACGAAGCTCACGCACACTAACGAAATCCAAAACAATAAGCGCACACAAACTTAGCTGTTGCCGGCCGAATTCCCTATCCCCCCGCTCAGCTGTTATGCATTGTGGGTGTAGCCGCTAGCGTCTAGCCGGTCTAGCGCATCTTGTGTTCGGAACTCGGAAGTGCGTGCCGTAAGCCGTGCATATAGGTAGGTACCTATAGACTACACAATAGAGGTTCAAACTGAGGCTAACCCAAACATTAATTGAACGTAGTTATGCAGAAAGCAGCCAGGCCACAGTTTTGGCAAAAATAAGATATTGTTGTAATCCGACGGAGAAACGTCCATTCTATGTTCTATTAAAACCAGCCAGGTAGCTTTCATACAAAAATTCGTAGTAATCGCCTTCTTAAATATTTGCTGATCACGAAAACACCGTTTAACAATCTGCAGAAAGCGCCCACGGCACTCATATTCAGCAGAAAACAGCCAGAGACAACTGGTCGATTTTGTCAGTGCAACTAACATTTTGTTTATAGATAAGAGATTTGTTTTTTTATTTCTATTGTTGCCGGGAAAATTGCTCCCTCCAATTTTTGATCACGAAGTGTCTTTATATTGGTGTTAGGTTTATTTAATCAAAAGATCCAACATTTTTTTCTTTTGGAACATGCTTTTTTGATATCAGTCAAAAATATCGCTCCGGAAAAATCCTCCGTCCAATTTTTTAAGTCAAATTGATAGGATAGCTATTGTTAAAATGATTTCTGCAAAGATCCAACTAAATTTTCAACGGCAACCTATTTTTTTAATTGATTTCGATTGCACGCAGATTCCACGTGACTTTTGTATGAACAGGAGCCCGCGGGGTAAGGGAAGGGATGGGGCTAGTCGCACGGGGGGCAAGCGAGCCGATCGGCGCGGGATATAGCTGGATATAGCGAAGTAAGCGCGGCCGTGGCGGGGGCGGGGAGGGGTAGGAAGCCGACTTGATTTTTTTTTGTGTTTTATGGGATGTCCGAAAGTGCGAAGAATTGCAGAACCATTGAATATTATACCTCAATGAAAGAATGAATTTATGGATTTCATAACGACTTGGAAAAAATCGTGTGGATAGATATTTTTACCAAGATTACGAAAATGTTAGTAAAAATTTTTAGAAATGTACAGTTTTTTTAAATTTATTTTTAAATAAATAAATCCATTATTTAGGCCCGTGACGTCACTACATGAAAATGTCCCATCGCCGAAAATGTTAATTATTATTTTTAATTTATAAACTAACGTTTAGACAAGATTTTTATGCATAGCACAAAGGGTAACAATAAAGGGATTTTTCAATGTTGATGAGTGTTTCAGGCTGATAATTATTGCTTACAATAATTGCCGAAAATGTTCCTATTAATTTTGTAAAATTCCACACTGATTTATTTTTTTTATATGGCAGCACTTTGATTTCAGGCGAATTTTTGAATTTGACATTTAACGTTCAGTAGAATTATTGTTTGTTCTCTGCGAACTTATCATTTGGTTTCTTTTTGACATAGTTATGAAGAGAACCCCGTTCATTTTACGATGTCTGCACGTGTTTAGAGGTATAATGGTAGTGGTGCTGATCTTAACAAAATCAAATTTTATAATATTCTTCTTATTATTATAATTTACAAGTACAAGTATATTTCATTGGATTTAGTAATATAGACGTTGAACATTATAATGATTTATGATCAATAAGATGGATCAAGGAAAAAAAATATTTATGAGATGTAATATTTTTGGAATGCCTCGCTATTCTCCTGTGCCCTTTCTTGTGGAACATGTTCTTTTTTTAAATGATTTTCGGCTATGTAATTATCGTTTTTTCGCACCCATAAAATTATGTCCCGTCTTTCCGGTTTATAAAAAATGGTCTGATTTTTCGGATTGAAATTTTCAAAAAATCGCCAGGGTTTCAAAAATACGATTAAAAAAAATGCCGAATGTCTTAGAATATTTACCTAAACCGGATTTTTTTTTTAAATGCGATGCAAGTGGCCTATCCGCAAAATAATTATTTGTTCTTTGTAGCATTTTGATCTCGCCTGACTTATAGGACAGTGCAATTAGTGCAAAAAAGGGGGTCGCGATCGGAATTATTTCGGTAGCCCCAATTTTTTTATATGTTTTATACACTCATCTCCTGATGAAAAATCTGAGTTTTCGACCTTGGGTCACTTGAGCTTTCGCCGCCGTTTTGAAAAAACCTGCCGAAATCGCGCCAAAATCTAGTTTTTCTCAAATATTTCGTTCCCAATGAAAATTTTGGCTAAGGTAACTTCACAAGTTTTGTAGAACATAAAATTACCTACAATTTTTATTTAAAAAAATGTCTTCTACCTCTAATAAGTATTGAGATACACAACCGTAAAAATGTGTATAAGTTTATAAAAACAAGTAAATTGCACGACTTGGTTTGGTTTTCTGTACGTATCTCTTTTTCAGTACAGTTTTGTAGAGAATAAAATTTCTAAAACGATTTTTATGTTTTTTGTATTGTTTTTACTGATTTAAAGTATGAATGAACAAATATCGGTAGGTGAAAACATAAAAATTTATCACGATATTACCACGTCTTTAATATAGAAATAACGAAAAATAAATACAGTGCGCAGTTCACATGCCGTAGAAATGAAACCTTCAAAAAACTAAAGTAGGCAAGAGTGGGTTGGCTACGAAGCACCGCACAAAGAGAGGCCCGATTATTATCTCATTCTCTCGCAGTCCTATAGATGTATGCTTTTGCCTCTTTTTAGTGTCGCTATTTTTAGTTTCATCGAGTTTCAAATCACAACGGTACTAGGCGATTTGCAGGTGCTAGAAGTTTACACTTCAAAGTACAAGTGTGCAGTTCACGCGGTAGAAGTGAAACCTCAGAAAACTAAAGTAGACAAGAGCAAAGAAGCTACGAAGCACCGCACGAAGGGGAGATCGAATAGCTACGAAGCACCGCACAATGAGGAGACCGATTAGTCTATCTAATCTCTTATACTTATCACTCAGAAGTGATAAGTAAATAAGTACTTTTTTTCATTTTTTTTATTTTTTCATTCATAGTGTAATAATAAATTTTGTTAATTATTTTAAGTTTTAGATACTTACTTACTAGCGACTTGAAATTCAAATGAAACAGAAATGCGTCACGAAAATTTATTATTATTTTAATATATTATTATTATTATATTATATTTATTATTATTTTATCATATTATTACTCACCAATCAGTCGATTACATATTTTGGGAAATGAATATGCTAACATCGGCGACATTTATTTCTTAAAATTAGCGCAATATAAACATGCACTCAAAAATTATTTTTCCATAATGTAACTTTATATACGCAATATGGATATGTTGAAAAGAAATGTGATATTTCTCATTGTTCTTTTTTGTTATTTTTTGTTGTGATACACAAAATAATTGTATGTTATTTTAAAGTTTAAAACTACTATTATGTAATGATATTATTTTTCTTACTTTTGTACTCTATTATATGTTTATTTATAAAAGGCAGTATATCCGTTTATGTATTTAAAATAAATAAAATAAAATAATAGTTAATTAGTTCTAATATAATAGGTACGGTAAATCCTCGCTCTCACTCAAGGCTCCCATAGTCCAGCGGCGTAAAGCGCCTCACGAATTTAGTGGCCAGACAATTCAGACCGCGTGGGTTCGAGTCTTATAAAATAAAATAAAAAACGTTTTAATTTTTGCAAAATTAATATTCAATCTTCAAACCACACAAAATGAAAATGAACCACACCAAGAAGAAACCATAATTATTAATATGATGACCCAATGTATAGCAAAAGGTGCACCAGAATTCGACGTCAAAAATATGTATAAAATCATCCTTCACTAACTAACTAACCATAACACCGTTTCTCCGCAGGGGTAGGCAGAGAGGACGGGCCGCCAAACAACTCGGTCTTGGCACACACTCCTTGCCTCGTTCACATTCATACATCGTCTCACACATCCTCTTCTATTATTTTGACTCTTGATGCAGCCCGAATCAAGTATCTGATTCACTTGGTCTTGCCATTTTTTATATTAGCTCCACTCAGAAGGCCATGAGAAAAATAATTTCCCTCAGGCCCTGTCATCTTAGGGGATGCAGTGAGGAGGGTCTTTCAACATCATTTTACAACTCATCGTATTTCTCCGTAATGTGTTTATTTATTAAATTGATAAAATTGAGCACAATCTTTAAATTAAATTATAATTAATTATCAATCTAACAATTAACAATGTATTACGGCCAAATAAACGCATTGTTCCCACCCGCCAGTTACGGCGGCTACCCGCTAGGAGCGAGGAACCGAGGTAGGTACAATGCCAAACCGCGCGCCAGAGCTAAGCGCCCCGTTATTTGAATGATGCTCGTAGTAAAAAATCCCAAAACGTCAGAAACATGTCACTAAAAATCGGCTGACCGCGTGCCGCATGGCCGACCCGAAGAGCTTCGGCATTCTTCGCAAATATTCCGAAGCTTTGGTTCCAGCGGTAGTAAGGTTTGAACAAGATAATATTAAGTAATAATATTTCTCTTCTAAAATGTAACCATTAGTCAAAGGGTCAGCTATGCGTCTGGTGTGACATTATCTTGTTCGAGCCCTTGGGATGTACCTTTTTGACATTATTATTTGTTTGTCACCCATTGATCGAAGTTGTCACGACAGTAAATGGCGATATTGGCGATCCACGCCGCAGAGTGTTTCTTGTGTGTTAATTATTATTATTGGATTATTGCGTTATTATTATTATCTTTGGAAGGTTGAGTATTTTTAAATGGATATCACACCCACCCTTTCCACTAATCTTCTAATAGATGTAATATCAATAGTAATGGAGTGTAAAATGCTTCTAAAAATATTGAAACCAGAATAATTCTATAATAATTGGATAATTACTAGAGCGCCGTTTTAGTTATGTTGCGTTGTACAATTTATTATGAGTTCCTAGGCTATATGTATTTTTATTATTTGAATTTACAAACAGATACATAAAACATACCTACTTACCTGGCAGGTCAATTGACTATATTAAACTCTAGACATCAGCATGTTTTTACATCGCACGATATTTTTACTATTACAGTTACATGATATTTTTAGATACTTAGCAAATAATGTAAAATTATGCATGATGTCTAGATTTTTTTTTAAATATAATATCAACCTTTCGTTTTTTATGAATGGCTTGGTGAACCACCTATAACTTGAGGCACCAACAATCAGAGGTTTAGTGTATCCAGGAGTGACGGACGTATGAGTCCATCCCTCCAATAGCTGTGCAAAGCGATGGGTCGAGAGAGTCCTGCTGAAAAGGTCGAAAGGCCTCCCTCAACCAGTCTCTCTCCGCCACGCAGTAGGTGGGCAGGCGCATCCGCTGCCAAGACCTCACCCAATGAGTTCGGGCACCCCTGCTAAGTCACCAAACGTAGTGAACCTCTTGGGGGTGACCTATGGTAGAGGTGTTGGTTATCCAATAAATGGTTCCCGGGGCGGCGGTACCCATACCCGCCTCCCAAATTGAAATGCCATACGTCTTCTCGTTCATTCGCTCTACAATCCATCCGAGCGTTCCTTTCGTAATTTTACTCATTACGTTTACATTGGCCTTGCATTCTTCGCGGATCTCCACGTTTCTCCCAAGATCGTACATGGTTTTACCATACTCACGCCTCAGGAATCGCAATTCTACAGCATTCAGCCTACTTTCCTTCCTTTGCTTCCTTCCTCTTCCTTCCTCTACCAGTTCCATGCCTCACAGCCATACATGGGGGTCGGTTCCAGCACTCTATTATGGATAGCTGGCTTCGCTTCTTTGGACAGTTTTTTTGTTGGCGCCACTGGCGTTCTATCCTCCGTTAATGGAGTTACGTACATTTAACCTTGTTTCACATATCTCTATCAGCCTTCCCATCTAACGTAAACACACTTCCCAAATATACTTCACAATACATACTTCAAAAACTTATCCACCTGCTCCAAGTATTCATCATTCACAACTAAGTTTCACATTGTTTTCGTATCAAACACCACGATTTTAGACTTACTTACATTCATCATTAACTCATTCTTCATACATATTAAATTATCTATCTAGGTACATTTAAATTAAATATCTAAGCATAGTTTTCTATGTTTTCATATTGTTTAATCGAAAAAATCCCAAGCATTTGGGGCATGGCAAATAATCATTAAATGAGGAATGGTATTTTCTTGTAATGGGTTTTTTGAATTCCTGATAATTTTGTACATAATCTCCCGTTTTATGCAATTTAGCAGAAGACCTTTTCTTTCCTTGCCATTCATTATTGTCAGGATATTTTGAATTTCACATTCTATCTCGTGGTTTCTAAAAATATGCCTCGAGTCCTTTTCGAAATAAAAACAAAAATCCGGCATTCGACCTCTTTTGAAGTGAAAACTTTTGTAGCACCGTTGTGATTTGAAACTCGATGAAACTAAAAATAGCGACACTAAAAAGAGGCTAAAACATACATCTATAGGACTACAAGAGAATAAGATAATAATCTGGCTTCTCTTTGTGCGGTGCTTCGTAGCCTATCCACTCTTGTCTACTTTCGTTTTCTGAAGGTTTCATTTCTACGGCGTGTGAACTGCGCCCTGTATTTTTTTGTTATTTCTTTATCAATTTTCTTCTTGGATTTGGTCAATACGTTAAAGTTTTGTGGAAACGACGAACGAAGGTCGTTTTCAGAATGGGGGGTGAGGTTTGTCTAGGTCTTGGAGGCGGATGACCGGGACACACTGAACCCCAGATTCCTACCCACCCTTTAAACCCCTTTCCTTAAAATAATTTTCCTCTCCTTCCTTTCCTTCAAAAGCTCTCCGCACAACATACCCAAAGATGAATAATTTCCCCCAGGGTCTTCTGTGTGGAGCTCATGTAAAAAAAAAAGAAAAAAAAAGTACGAGATTTTAAATTAGTGACTGGTTATTCGTAACCCAATAATGATTGTCTTTCTTAAAAAAAATTGTGCCTTTATTGCACTTGTCAATTGCTACCTATCGCAATAAGGAGCCAATTTTATGCATCCCGAATAATTATTGCTAACTAAAATAACCTAGTTCCTGTTCACTCTATATATTTTTTTTTCATTAGCTCCACACTGCAGGCCCTGAGGAAAACAATTTCCCTCAAGGCCTATGTCATCTTTGGGGATGTTGTGTGGAGGGTATTTTTGGGGAAAGGAAGGAGAGGAAGTTTTGGGAAAGAAAAAGTATGAAGGGTAGTTAGGAATCTGGGGGTCAATGTGTCCAGGAGTGACAGACATATGAATCCATCCCTCCCACTGTGATATAAGGCGTGGATCGAGAGTCCGGTTGGAGAGATGAAAAGGTCTCCCTCAACCAGTCTCTCCTGGTCCGGCCCGCCATGTAGTAGGTGGGCAAATGCATAGGCTGCCAAGACCTAGACACAGCTCACTCCGTGAACCCGGGCACCCCCGCTAAGACACCAAACATATCTAACCACTTGGTGTGACCTATGGCAGGGCTGTTAGTTATCTTGTAAATGGTTCCCGGGGCGGCGGTACCCACACCTGCCTCCCAAATTTTTAATTTGATTGTTGTTTTTCCTCCCAAATATAAAATGATATAATAACAGTCTACCGTTTTGACTTCTTGGGATTCTGTTTTGGTTTCCTTCAAAATAATATTTATGTTACCAATCATTATGTACCTACGATAGATAGACCGTTGGCAAATCGAGAACGAATTAAAAGGATTCTGAAAGCATCGTAATTTAAACGTAATGCATTCAGGAATATACGGAGGTCGTCAAATGTTCGTAATGAACGGACGCCCTAAATATGGAATGAAGTGTGATATACGTACGATATACGCGGTTGCCAAAACGGCGGCAATATGAAAGGACGCCCAAAAGACTCTAAAGTATACGTACCTATCAAAAATTTGAATACCCTCAAAACACAATTTCTGGATAATTCTTTTACTATCACTCTTTTGTCAACCTAAAAACATGTGAACATTCACAGCAATTTTATTTAAAAACCTACCGTAAGCAGTGGTAGCCAAAAGGATGCGAAGTGAAAGGACGCCAAATCTGTAGCGGGATGTATATATATATATATATATATATATATATATATATGTAGAACAATTTTCTCGGTTTACCCGCGTAACGTAGTCCTTAAAAGGACTTTTTAACTCCTGACGTTTCGGACAGATCACACTGTCCATCTTCAGAGGCCTTATGTCTTGAGTTTTTGTCTCAAACTGATAGCTTTCGCATGTCTGTTCGGTCCAAAAGCTAAATCTTAAGTTTTAGCTTTTGGACCGAACAGACATGCGAAAGCTATCAGTTTGAGACAAAAACTCAAGACATAAGGCCTCTGAAGATGGACAGTGTGATCTGTCCGAAACGTCAGGAGTTAAAAAGTCCTTTTAAGGACTACGTTACGCGGGTAAACCGAGAAAATTGTTCTACATCTTACACCCGTGAAAACCTTAATCATAACATATATATATATATATATATATATATATATATATATATATATATAATATAAGGGAGAATGTCTGTATGTGGTGGACGAGCGGCATGGCAAGCGGGCGGTGTGCATTTGATTAATTTGTATGTCTACCGGATCTGCCCTGATGATGGACACTGCAACGATGTCCGAAACGTTGGCTAAAGAAGGAGGTAGCGCAACACGGCATAACACCCCAAAAACAAATAACGAAAATTTGTATGTTGATTTCGAAAGCTCTGTGTAAAGCCCGGGTATCGCCGGGGACCTCAGCTAGTAGTATTTAAGTTAAACCGAGCAACTACCGTACATAAATCTGTTATTGTTTGATTTGCTTTTTTCATAGTAAACGAAACGAATCATAGTTTCCGATATAAATTAAATTGTTAATAAAAGCGCAATTCGTCAAGCACTTTATAATCTCACGACCATAATGCGTATTGTATACGCTCCACTAAAGCGTGCGAAACGTTTTTACACAACTTTATTACTAATATTTTAGTTGGTAGGTTCCTACGTAATAAGGATACTATATTTTAAAAATAATTAGTGAGTTCCCGGCATGCGTTGCTATGCCACTTAATAAAGAAATTGTTTCTCCCTCCGTGTCCTTTCCCACTCGTCCCGTTTCCTTTCCGCCTCCTCTTCCTCTCCGGCGTTACCTTCCCCTCACGCGTCCCAACTCGGCCTTCTCCGCCTTCCGCCTTCCCCTCCCCACTCCCCTCTCTCACTTCCCCCATCCCGCGAATCCCCCTCCCGAGTTCCCCTCCCCCCTCCCGCATTCCATACATGCAGTTTTCAAACAGTTCGCGTGCCACCTATTGCAATTTTTTTATACAAATTTCATACCACACACATATTTCACACCAGTATATATAGAAACCTTCGCGGACGTGCTCACTACAACTCACCAAAGTTTCATCGCATTCAGATGGACGGTTTAGCAACGCATAATTCATGACACCAGAGCTCACTAATGTAGGTATACCGAAACCACCAACCCAGTTTCATCGCATTCGGGATGAATGGTTTAGCAACGCATAGACTAGGGATGTTACGAATGTAATATTTTTTACATTCGCGAATGCGAATGTTCCGAGTGAAAATGTGCGAATGCGAATGTTAAGGAATCACATTAAAAAAAAACTTTACTCAACATTAATCATCGTTTTAATAAAAACAATAAATCAATTCTTATACAGTAAGTTATAATCGTAATTAAGCAATTTAATAATCGAAGTTCAAAAGCATATTATATTTCAGAAAAAGCAATTTTGCAGCCTTTTCTCCCATGAGGCGATTTCTAAGGGGCTCGTACATAAATAAGGCCGGCTGCACTGAACAATTGTTCACTCGGAACGCTGACCGGTGGAGCGCTCAGATATTTACGAGCCAGATCTGTCAATTTGTCGTATTTCGATTTAGTCTTCCACCAGCCCAAAGGGTTTTCATCAAGAGGGGCTCGTTTTTCTTTAAGATATGCCTTCAATTGAGCTTTGATTTCACAGCTTATAGTGTCTTCAGATTCTGCACCGTTGGAGTTTTCGTTATCACTCGAGGAATCTAGGATTCCTGCCAGATTGCTTATAAGAGTTCTAGCAGAACTTGACGAAGGCTCATTAATGTTGCTTGTTGAAGTCCTCAACTTTTTAGCACCTGAAGCTGAATGCCGATTACCATCCTGGTTACTCTGCTTAGACAGACTTAGAGCCAATTGAAGAATATCAGTGTTGACTTTGTCTCTCACGATCTCACTAAAATTTTTTTGCTTGTATCGTGGGTCCAGTAATGTGGAGATTGTGAACAAAGAATCATTCTTCAACTTTTTCAAGGAATCACAAACAATGTAGCAAGCGCGCTCATGAGCTTGCGCGAAAAACAAAAGACACGTGGACAGTGGGCGAGTCACGACATGATCTGCACACATTCGCATTCGCTAAACGTTCGCATCAAATGTTGCGAATGCGAATGTCGATGCGAATGTTTAAAATGATGCGAATTATTCGCATATGCGAATGCGAATGTTCGTAACATCCCTAGCATAGACTAGCATCCATCTCATATACTCATATACACCCAGGCAAATATATTTAGATTTTTACAAATATATGTATACGCCATTTATTCTTTTTTAGTGGCACGCGAAATGGCATATACATAGTTTCACATAACCAACATACATTAGATACACATAGTTAAGCAAGCATCTAAAACTAAAACTTTTAAAATATCAACGAAATGATATAATCAAAGAACAATTGTTGGAATTTATATAGATCATAGGAACTTGCAATGAACATTAGAACTAACTAACCATCACGCCGTTTCCCCGCAGGGGTAGGCAGAGAGGACGGACCGCCTACAAATCGGTAATAAACCAATAAACATTAGAAATAAGTGAATAATTAAATAGGTGTATGATAGGTGGTGTGTTAAAATTTGGGAGGCGGGAATGGGTACCGCCACCCCGGGAACCTTTATTGGATAACCAACACCTCTGCCATAGGTCGCCCCAAGTGGTTCGCTACGTTTGGTGGTTAAGCAAGGGTGGCCGGGTTCACGGGGTGAGGTTTGTCTAGGTCTTGGAGGCGGATGACCAAGACACATTGAACCCCAGGTTCCTACCCACCCCTTAAACCCTTTTCCTTCCCAGATCTCTCCTCTCCTCCCTTTCCTTAAAAAAAACCCTCCACACAGCATCCTCAAAGATGACATAGGCCCTGAGGGAAATAATTTTCCTCAGGGCCTCCTGTGTGGAGCTCATGTAAAAAAAAAACCCATAACGTCACTCTTATGCAATTCGTGAAAATGATTTATTAAAACAATTCTAGACATTTATCCACTTTTTTTATTTTATTTGACCGTTACCCTACAATAAACACCTACATACTACATAAATCTATGCATGCAAAATCAAGTAATATGTAAAATCCGGATATCAAAATACCGATTCACGTAATTTAAATAAAATTCGAGCACGACCAGCAGATCAGCAGAAAGCTGACTGCATGCCCGCATGGCAGCAGGCAATTCTGGTCGCTTGCGGGCTCAATAGGTCGCAATTTCTGCAAATCCAGTCTGCCACCTCTTACCAGACCTGACGGCTCACTAGCAAACACCGCCACCGAAAAGGCTAACTTACTAGGTAAAATGTTTGCGGATAACTCAACCCTCGATGACCAAGGTGCTGTCCCGACGTCGGTTCCTCACTGCGGTTTTCGTATGAAAAAGCTGAGGATCCGGCATCGGGAAGTACTCCATGTTTTAGGAGGGCTTGATGTTAATAAAGCTAGTGGGCCTGACGGAATACCTGCCCTGGTACTGCAAAGGTGCGCTGCAGAAATAGCTCCAATTTTGACGAAGCTTTTTAAACTGTCCCTGAAGACTGGCTCTGTGCCCTCTGGTTGGAAAAAAGCGGTTATCCATCCTATTCCAAAGAAGGGTGACCGCTCCAACCCGGCCAACTACCGCCCCATAGCGATCACATCAGTTCTGTCTAAGGTGATGGAACGTGTGATCAACGACAAACTGCTCACATACCTCGAGAAGAACAAAATTATTAACGACCGTCAATACGGATTCCGGCGGAACCGCTCGTGCGGTGATCTTCTCGCGTATGTGACGCATGTTTGGGGGCGATGCCTGGAACGTTTCGGTGAGACCCAAACGGTTGCACTGGACATATCCAAGGCCTTTGACCGGGTTTGGCACCGAGGACTTGTCAACAAACTGCATTCTTACGGACTTCCCGCATCCTTGTGTACGTGGATTGCCGACTTCTTGAGGGAGAGGTCGATTCAGACGGTAGTCGATGGTTTCACCTCTTCCTCTCACTCGATAAATGCTGGCGTCCCGCAGGGATCGGTTCTGTCTCCAACTCTGTTTTTGTTGCACATCAACGACCTTTTGTCATGTGCACCAATTCACTGCTACGCGGATGACAGTACAGTTCATGATAGCTTTTTGTTTGACAAGCCCCCAAAGGGCTCACAAACTCCAACAGCTCGTAAGGCTTTGAAGCAAAGAATGGACGGTTACCTCGAGAGTGTTTTCTCTTGGGGTAAAAATAATCTCGTTGAATTTAATGTTACAAAGACCCAATCTTGTCTGATTACGTCTAAAAGGGATCGCAATGAAAATCTAGTCTCTTTCAACGGAAGCAATCTTCCGAACAGGCCCTCCATTGATTTGCTTGGTGTAACCCTAAGTGACCAGCTCAGGTATGGGGGCTCCATCGAAGCCAGAGTAAAGTTAGCCTCCCAAAAACTGGGCGTACTGTACAGGGCCCGCAGATACTTTAAAAGTACACAACTGCTAACCCTGTACAAATCGCAAGTGCGCCCCACGGTTGAATTTGGCAGCCACCTCTGGTCTGGAGCTCCAAAATACCTGAAAAATACCCTCGACTTTGTGCAGAAACGGGCGGTCCGTTTGATAGATTCTCCCATCTTAACAGACGGATTGCAATCTTTAGAGCACAGGCGTCGGGTGGGAATGCTATCCTTGTTCTACCGGTATTACAATGGAAGATGCTCCGAGGAACTAGCATCATTGATCCCTTCGGCACCGGTGCATAGTCGGGAAACACGCCAAACGCGTGCCCAACATTTGTACACAGTTGACATTAGTCACATGAGAACGGGTCGTTTCTTCGACTCGTTCTTATGATCAACAGCTCGGCTGTGGAATGATTTGCCGGCCTCTGTGTTTCCTCCTTCCTACAACATGGGTCTCTTCAAGACCAATGTTCATTCCTTCCTCTCCTCAAAAAGACCCTCCACACAGCATCCCAGATGACATAGGCCCTGAGGGAAATTATTTTCCTCAGGGCCTCCTGTGTGGAGTTAATGTAAAAAAAAAAAAAAAATTTACCACACCTGATAACAATATATATACAGGGAGAAAATTAATTTTTATCTTTTTATTTTATCTCTTTATATTATTTTTTAAAAATATTTTTATTTTATTATATACATGTTTACTTTAATTATATCTTTTTTAATTAATATAATATGTTATTTACCCGCCTCGGAACAGACTTTGTCTAGTGAGGTGGGTAAAATAAATCTACGAACATAAATGAAAATAAAGTAAGCGGCACTGAAACTGATTGCGGCACTGAAACTGTAGCAGTAACTGAGAAGAGTATTAAAGGAAATCCTAAATTACCAATGATTCCTGATATTATTTTGAGTTTTTGAGTATAAAATGTTAAACAAAGTTTGGTGTCCGGTGACAACTTTATTGAACCTATTACATTTTTTTGAACTATACAAAATCAATAGGTATTGGACAATAAAGGTCGGAGTGAGGGAATGGTCGATTAATCGCTGAGTGACCGACTAGTGACGACATGTGGAAAATTTTTTGTTGTTTTGTTTTGATTAAAAAAAAAAGCTGAAAGTCAAATACTATAAATACTCGTATGTATGTTTTACCCTTTTTTACGTATAACTTTGCGGTGATTTTCCTAACATTTTTTACATTTGTGTAAGAATGTCTGTATTGTTTTCAGGGAGCACAAAAGTTTGGGGTAAAACCGGCCAGTACCTATACGTTGACCCGGAATATTATTACGGAATTATTTTATTTTACATATGTTACAAATAAGCGGTAATTACCAAAGAAAAACTACCAGACAAGACTGGGAGACAGAAAAAATGAGGACAGCAATTTTAAGCGTAGGTGAAGGAGCAATGGGATACTTAAAAGCAGCAGAAACCTATGGAGTGCCGAAATTCACATTACAAGACCGTATCCATAAACACAGAAACAATCAACATTTGGCTTTATCTACGACAAAAGGCCTAGGCCGTTTCAAGCCTGCATTTTACACGATACAAGCCCGGTATACGGCTTTACTGCTTGTATTTTTTTCCATACATTTCTGACTAAAATTTTCGGACATGTTTATTTTGTGTGTTGTCATTCATAAAAATAATTATTGTAAACGAAATTTTATTTTAATTTACTAAACTACAGAACTTCTACCTTAGATATACGGTTTTGTACAGGTCTCCCCAACATGTACTTTCAAATGTCTTTTTAAAGATTTTTTTTAATTTGACCGAGGTTTGAACCTTCCTACCCAGTGTTCATGATCAACCGGGCTGCCAACTGGGCCAATTCCCGAGTTTATTGCGCACATATATTTCTTTAATTTTTTAGAATATTTGAAAAATGCATACATATCAGCGTGTGTGATCTTGATTGCCACCAAAACTTGATAGAATGCAAAGAGTCTTTCTGCAAAGTTTCAGCTCGATCGTATGTCGAAAAGTGGGTTAATTTCCACTTCCAAGTCCGTACCAGAATTTAAGTAAAAAATGTACAATTGTTTTAATAAATATCATTTTAATGGAATTCCACCACGAATCATCAGTATAAAAAAATAGAAGCAATACGTTATAACCATGTTCTTCCTACGCGGTGTAGATATTTGCAATTCGGCGGTTACCAACATTCATAGCAGGTTAGCAAGCTATCAAACTATTCAAAATACCATTCTAGACGGGGCATATCGGAATACATTGAAGGCGGAGGAAAATGTTATAAAAACGTCCCAATTCCTAGTTCCGTGCTATTTCAGTCATATTTCAATATCCAGCTCGTTATTTCACGCATCTCCGCTCGGCTGCGCCATATCCCCGCCCAATACTTCCCACACCCCCGCCCCCGCCCTCCACAGCAAACACCCGCCCTCCACCCTCCACCCACACCATCCACTCTGCTCCGCTGTGGGTATTGTTGAATGGAGTCTATCGAATCATAATATAGACAGGGAATAAGAACTCAAAAGCACATCTCAGAACGCGAGATGCAAATAACTTCGTTGAATTTCCTGGCAACATTGTGAGGGAAAGTAAGATGTATGAAATAAAAATATATACCAGAAGGCGGAAAAGATGGAATACACATTGCCAATAAAAATGATTTGAATGAAATTTTATTCGGATGTCAAGCGGTACGCGGATTTTTATGTTTGTTTTACACCGGGCCGAGCAAAGATCATTTTGTGTACATTATATATTATGTGTAATTCATAGAATATTTGCGGCATGTTCCAGAGTGGTAGAACTCTCAGTATCGCCCTGGACCGCTATTCAGAATTGAAACTTTGCTTTAAATGTCTTTTAGCCGTATTTGGTGACCAGATCTGAATAGCCAGGTACTTCCTCTTTCCTAACTCATTCCCTTCCCCACTGCCTTCAGCCACACAACGAACCCCAATTGGGGATAACATAGTCTCCCTGGCTCCAGACGGGAGCAGTTGGGGCTCTTGTGCGGTACACACATTAAAAAAAGGTTATTTTCTGTCACACAAGAATAGTTCAGGAAAGTATAATGTAAATCGATTAGCTGTTTCTATGCGGCGGAAATGAAATAAAGGCGTGATCAATTTTTTTTTTTTTTTTTTAGCAAAGTTTTTTTGGTACATTTACATATGGGTAAATACATAATAACAAAAAAGTAAGTAACAAAAAAAAATCCCACAAAGGCAAAGCCTGTGTGTGGGTATTATATTATGAAGATGACAGTGGTAGTTAAAATAAAATTATAAAAAAATAAAAAATATATATATATAAGCATAGAGTCTACAGTGATCAACATGAATGACTTCGTAGGAGCTTAAAAATTAAAAAATATATGTAAGATAAACACACAAATTAAAATATATATATGTATATATGCATAATGTCAACAGTGATCAACATGATTGACTTCATAGGAGTATAAAAATTAAAAAATATATCTAAGATAAACACACATTTACACCCATACTTAAATACACATGTACATACGAGTATAAATATATATACATATATATATATATTTCCTGTTTTTATTCTAAATATTCAGAAAGACTTCACATTTTAGAAGCTGATTGAATTACAGAAAAAACTTATTCAGTTCCAAACTATTTTTTACCCAGATTTTAACATTTTTTTTAAGTACGTTCAGATTTTGATCCTTGCTGATGGAGTGGGGTATGGAATTGAATAGTTTTGGGGCAATGTAGGTAATGTGTCTTTGGGCCAGTCTGGTTTTGCAGTGAGGCACTGTGTACACGCACGTGTTATGTCTCTGGCTAGAACGATATGTGTTTTTACTGAAATTGTTTGGACGTGTAAAAATATATTTGAGACATTGGATACAGTAGATCCGCCTTAGTTCTAGTATTTCAGTTTCTTGAAATAACTGATTGGTAGGATACATCTTGGACTTCTGGTACATTATCTTAATGATGGACTTCTGAGCAATTTCCAATGGTTTTATATGGTTATTGTATGTTCCTCCCCAGGCGATTATTCCATAGGAAATGGACGAAAGCACCAATGCATCATAAACAAGTTTCATGGTTCTTGTATTGACGATATTGCTCATACGTTTGAATATGTAATTTAAGTATCTCAGTTTATTTACAGTTTTTTCTACATGGTAAGTCCATTTGAGTTGGCTGTCTATAGTTACACCTAAGTACTTGATATATTTTCCTAATTTTACATCTTCGCAGTTATTCTCAGATTTAGCGATACATGATTTCTGTTGACTAAGTTGGTGTGCCAATTGGCAATTGCCAATCAAAGCTAATTAATACATTTAATTCGACAAAAATGATCAAGCGGATTTCAGAATTCCTCTGAAACAGAAAAAATGTGTGAAATAAAAATTGAGGTAAAAACCGAATACACCTTCTCTAAAACCACTCCCGTGTTATACATAAAATATGGGTGTAGAAAGCTTCCTACTTCTATCGTCAAATTCGATTATTGGCTTCTACCCCCGTGGCCGTAGCACGACAAGAAAAACTCATTAAAGACCCGCAAGAGGGAGTCAAATTTATACTTATTTACCCACAATCATATAATATACATTAACAGGGTAAAAATGTATAAGTCCGCATCACGGATAATACGGAATATACCTATTTTTAAAAATTAATAGACAATCAAATAAGACATTTGTCGGAAGTATCAATTTTATAAAATAAGTACTTAATTGGATGTTTTTTTCTTTGATAAGAAAGACAAACATTCCCGGGTTACGAATAACCCAACAATGAATGAAAATCTCCTACTACCACTACAGAAAGCCGAACATGTTGCTTGTGTTGTGATGGAGGACTTAGCCAGCCGAGGAATCGGACACGCGACGCCCAGGTGGGACCCAAGCGCTATGCCCACCCAACCACTGACCGGTCAACATTATTCCCGGTATTACTGGTAATGGGTTGAGGTTCAAGCTGCGGAAGCTGCGTGTCATCATCAATAAGATATACATCCCAGGTTTTTAATGGTTTGTATGGCAAGCAGGGTTTGTCTAAAGGGTATTGTAATTATTCTAATACCTTTCTAACGACGTTTTTATATTATGAACACAGGTTCAAACTTGTCAATAATGCATTCACTTCATAACATGATTAAATTATCGTTTTATATGGCAATATTCCTTATTAACCGTTTTATTTTCTCGATAGCCCTAAATACATTCACTCAGATTGAGATATACTTCTATTGATTTATATTCGGATATATCGCAATAATTGTTAAGAAGGGATATTTTTTTCTGTGTTGATGAAATCAATTTGGATGACGCAAGATCTTCTATGTGTAAGATAGTTCTGACCAATATCTGACATGATATACTATACCCGTCAGAGCATTGAAACAATAGAATGATAGGGTTACGGCGGTTATATAACTAATCGGAATTCTTCACTTTCTATGTTGCGGAAGGTTTCGTGCTCTTTGGACGATTCTTTGAGGTCGAAGACCGCCGCGGGCGACTTCTAACAGATCATTGGGAAACAATATCAGCTATGGGATTAGTATTGAATCATACAATACATAATCATATTCTGCACTAGCCTGTATACGTGTGAAACATGGTGTCAATACCGAGTAAACTCAATGGAACGTCTCCGGATCCAATATAATGATGCGTGCAGAATCATATTTGGATTCAGAAGGTATAGCAGCGCTTCAACAATGTTCACAGAATTAGGACTCCATGGATTCGCCAGTCTGATGAGACACCGGGTCACTGGAGCCAGGATGCGGCTAATGGCCTCCGACAACACGTTGGTGACCGCAGCATTCCAGCACCAAGCTCCAGTCCTTAGTGAGCGATGGGCCCGAGCGCACTTAAGATCACGCCCTGCATAATAATTGAATATTTACTTTTGTTATTATTAATTCTTATTACTATTATTTTTATTTACGTTCTTATTTCTTTACTGTGTAAATATATAAATATGTATAACTATATGGGACGTGTGGGATTGCACTATCCTCTCCACATCGAGATTATTATAATATTGAGATTACCAAAGAAAAAAAGTTGCATTCATTATAATATTACATTTCATCTAGGTATCTGTTGTAACTCCGAAAGTAATCTCCCTCAAACTCTCTTCAAAAAAAAACTCTGGAGTTCAATAAAACACTTTGGACTTCGTTGTGATAGATTAACAATGAGCTCTAATATCTTATTAGGCAGACGGTAATAATTATTACAACTACACATTACTTCAAATCAAGAAAAAAATCAACAGAAAGTAATCATGTAAGTTTGTTAACGTAGTCCCTGTTGCTGTGGATGATTGATATCAAGTCGATTCAGTCTACATGGGCCATTCACAGAAAATCTCCAAATTTCACTGAGCATTGAGAATCGTTGAGCGCTGGAGATTTTCGTACGCTTGGTTTTGGATTCGCCCGCGCTCATTCAGAAAATCGTACCATTCGTATGAAAATAGATAAATTGTCCTTTGAAGCCAGTGAATATAATGATATAAAATCGTTTCTAGGTTCACGTAGTGGGGAGGGGGAGGAGGCAGGGAAGAGGAAGGTGGAAAGTACCAGGAAATTCAGATCTACTCACAAATACGGTCAAAGCCATTTCAAGCAATGCTGCAATTCCGAATGGTAGTCTGACACAAGGGCGATACTGAGAGCATCTTCTAATAAGATAATATTATGCTGAGCTCCAGGATGACCTTGGCTCTCTGGTTAACGTATATTGTTTGAAAATGGCCTTCTTCTGAATGCAGATAAATTTGGAATCATATCATATTCTCGAAAAAACGCACAATAGTATATTCTAAATAATTAATAAACAAACCTTTTAAATCGGGTAAATCTTATCAGAGATCTTGGAGTTCTATTAGACAGTAAGCTACCTTTTCACTCGTACGTCGAAGGTTAAACCTTAAAATCCTTGAGGAACGCCGAAATATCCTAGCAATGCTTTATAACAATGTTATTGACAGCCCATACCTATTACACATTATTCATTTCAGATGTCCAAGAGTTTCCTCGATTTCAGGACATATTTTATATTCCTAAAGTCGGGTCCATTGCGCGGGCAAACGCCAGACTTTTGCTTTGACAGTCCCATAACAACATTCAAGGTCATAAATGTTTGACAATTTTTGAAGCTCGGGGGGGGGGGGGGGGGGGAGAGAATTAATTTTTTGACAGAAGATGCGCGATGCCGTGTATGTAGAATTAACGGAGAACGGCCTTTTGTGGTTATGTGCAATGAGCGGGCATAATCACGAGTTTATATAATATAATAATCAAAATATTTCATAATAAAATTATAATATAATATCAAATATTTATAAATATTCTGTTTTTGACGTAAATGTTTACGCACTCTAAATTCTAGTAACTTTAGGTCGTGCAATACAATAACGTTATTATATGTATAAATGTTATTGGTGCAATAATCGATATTTGTCGGAAATCTTTCCTGATAAATAAATATCTGTATTTTCTTCCTGGTGTAGCATCTTTTCCACATCGAACGCATTTTAACATTTACGTAAACGATAAACGTCAAGTTTTTTGGTTATCAACTGCGCGGACCTATAAACAATTATTTATGATTTTAAATAAATACACTGTCGTAATGGATGATTATTTCTTTCGTGAACTCACTTGTAAATAAAGTCTATTAATTTATAAATCGCTTTCAGAGACACGGGAGAAATTGACCAATTTAAATTTATTATATTTTTGATGCTACGTAATTATTCAGGTACTCTAAATTCAATAGTAATCGATATTAGTTGGAAATCTTTCCTGATAAATAAATATCTATTAAAATATCTGTCTTTTCTTCCTGATGCATCTCAAATTCAATAGTAACTTAGGACATGCAATAAACGCTAAACGTCAAGCAGGTATTGCTTATGTGTGGACGTCCGTATTCCAGACCAGTTGTCAAATTGTGTGGACCGCGCGAACTTCACCCCAATCTTACAAAAATATTTGGTGAAAATGTTTGAAGGTCATTGAATGCCCTTCAAACAATAAATGATTGAAGGTCATTGAAGGACTTTCAAATAATATTTGGTCGCCGGAGTCAAGGCTTTAAGAACAACAAATGTATTTATAAGAAGTTGTAGCACCTTTAATACATTTTGCAAAGACATACTCATGTGTTTAACACGAACCACACTAAATTCAAAACATTCTTAAAAAATAACCTTCGATTATATTATATACAACGGAAAACTAAGGACGAGTTGTTAATGAAGCTTGTATTAAAACTTCATTCAACATTCATAAAACCTTTTCTCGGAAGATTTTTTCAAGGTAGATGAGTGTTTCAGGCTGATAATTATTGCTTATAATAATTTTTAACCCTTGTGCTATGCATAAAAATCTTGTCTTAAACGTTGGTTTATCAATAAAAAAAATAAAATAAATAAATATATATATATAGGGGCAATACGTGTTCCTCTGGACATTTCCCAGTTTTTAGTAAACTTTATTTTTTTTCTTCTAAACTATTAGCAATTTATTTTATAAAATGACATATTTTGGAGGTCAGATAAATGATCTATTGTAATCTGATTTTTTTATTTGCTACTTTTTTTGTACATTGCGAAATAAACGCAATTGCAATAAAACTTGTTTTTTGTCCAGAGAAACAATACCCTGTATGTTCCTCTGGTCACTGTGTCATCCAATCCTCTGGACAGTACTTGTTCCTCTGTACAGTGAACAATAAATATTTTCTAAGTCATAAACACAATAAAACAATAACAGAAATACATAGTTTATTTAAATAATAGATCAGTTGCTATAGTCTAGAATATTTTTCTTGTCAAATTTTTTTCTAGATTATGTACTGTCATCCTAGGTTGGTAAAACCTATTTTAGAGTCATCTATTTTTTTATATAGGTGACAAAATATTCACAAAAAGGACTACTGGGGTAAAATGAATGGCTTATTAGTCACGTTCCAAAGTATTTTTCCTGATTTTTGCCTACACAATTTCGCTAACCATAACAAAACAATGTTTTATTGTAAAAAAGATACATTTATTTATGCCGCATTTTCCAACAAATCGTGATTAAGGAGGTGTTCCCTCGTTCTTCCTAATTTACTGCGTGGCACTAAAATATTAATTAACAGTTAAAAATCCTCAATATTAATATATTCTATATAAGCTGTACATAAGAATATTGTAGATTGTTCCTCTGGACATGTCCAGAAGAACAAGCAAAAAATGTCCAGAGGAACACGAGGTGGTCATTTTTTACAATTTCAAAAGATTCTCATTTTGAAGTTATGTTATTAGAAAAATAAATACCCTCGCGGTTTCTTGGATAAACATGCATTCCTAAGTAGAGTTTAAATAAAACAGACTTTTAAGTCTTTACCTTTACAGCATAAAGTCACTCAATAAAAACAAAAAAAAAACCTTTTCGATGACAAAAATATAATCATCGTCTCTCACTTTAGCTTTGACAGGAGAGAATGGAGATAAAATCAGTGTTATCAACTTTAAAATGCGCCTTTGTTGGCGGTACTTAATTAATACAAAAATCGATAGTTTATGAAATAACACCACTGTCCGGAGGAACAATCGTCCAGAGGAACACGTATTGCCCCTAATTCATAATATTTATTATTAATCATAATATTTATTACTTTATTGTAGGGAGTAGGCACAATTAAAACTAGTGATTTAAGAATACAGCTATATATACGAGGTGTGGCTATTAAATAACGAGACTGACGATGTGAAACATTTTATTTTGATTTCATAGATATTTATCACCTTCAACCCCCCTCTATCCCTACAACACTCCATCCGAATCTTCTATCGAAACAGTGTTGGAAGTCGTTATCTGTCAGCTCCTTCAGGCGCCGCATCCGCGCTCAAAAAGAAGAAGATGAAGAGATATGTAATTACGAATATTAGAGGAGCGCGCTAATATTTAAAGCAATAAAATCGATGCAAAAATTATGAAAATGTTTAATAAAACACGACTCGTTTAAAATAAAGCAAAAATCTCGTGGAAGGTATCTTAAGTATCATTTAAAGAAACATTGTGATTTTTTTCACGACTATAACTTGTAAAATAACTGAAACAAACGTGTTTATAATAATTTTCTGAGGATACTTTGCGATTTTTTTTCTATCGAGGGAATTTCATAAAATTTGCGTTTCGGCGTGGAACGCGTCTAAATATTATCTTAAAAAATAACATACATTTTTTTAAGAGCTTAAAAACCCCAAAAACATCAACAGCCTTACTAAAAAACCCAGTGAAAATTTTATTCAATTGACAAACGGCCGCGGATGTGAAAACATTACTAATTAAAAAATTGTTCATGGAAAAAAATACACTTGGTTTACACGGCCTGAGAGGGTAGTTTATCTCTGCTTTAGTAATGATATGTGAACGAAATTTGAAATTTTTCCAAAGTATTTTGAATGTTCTATATATTTCTTATTTTTGAAGGTGCCGTAAAAACAAATACCATTTGTGAAAACTAGATAAAATTACCTTTTAGATTTGTGTAATTGAAATACACTTTAGTTTTTAAAAACTGCCATATATTAAGATTCAAACGCGAAAAAATGTTTTTTTTTTACCAAAACATATTTGATGAAAGTGTACAGAAATTTGTAAAAAAAACTAAATTTAAAAAATACGGACCTTTTATATAATGAATTTGGAACGAAACTGTCACCTCACTTTTTCTTCGTGCATACAATAAAAAAATAAAACCGACTTTTATAACAGATTTCTTGCAACTCTAAAGACGTTAATTTCATTGATACGTTTAGGAACACATGTATTAGATATTAATATTTAAAAAAACACCACTTTTATGAAATTCTCATAAAATAAATCCTTTAAACGTAAATTTCAATTTTCATGTTTTACATAAAATACTTATTGACATTTAAATTTTCAAAGTATGATTATGGTTAGTATAACTTGACTAAAACTTATTAAAAACCACAAATACACGGTAAATATATCAATTATGCGAATGTAATAGTGAATTAGTCATATTAATAGATATAACGATCATATTTGTTTAATATTATACACACACCCGCGGAGTGTACATAGTCGGCAAAGTCCAGCGGTAAGGCTCTTGACTAGCACTCCGAAGGTCGCGGGATCGAATCCCGGCGTGGTAAATAAATTTTATATGATTAATTTGTGTTATTTCACAATTTATTCATTTAAAGTAATGTATAGTATAATGACTTATCTCCCATTAAAAGCATTCCTATAGTTTCAGCAATCGCACGAATACTTAACCAATGGTCAGATCGAAACAGAATACCGATTTTTTCGATATTGTCATCCGCTTTTGACGTGGAAGGGCAAACAGAGCGTGAATCATTTTCAACGTTTTCTCGGCCATCTTGAAAATGCGTAAAACAACTCAAAAACACGTGCCCGCATGCACACGTTTCTTTCAGTAAATTATAAGATTCAGTAGCTTTCTAAGTGTTATAGGAAATTTCACAACAATTCGTTGCTCTTTTGTTTCACGAAGGATGGGTTGTTTCAAAAAATTGGACAGGTTACGACGAAATATTTGAAGTTAATTTTCACGTTCCGTGTAAGCTCTATTCAAATTCTGTTTTTATATCATTATAGGCCAGTTGCTTCATAAAACTGAAATAATCACAGAACTTGAATAGAATATACACAGAACGTGAAAATTGACGAACCCGTCAATTTTTTTGAAACAACCCGATCTTAACATTTTCCTGATGAAACAAAAAAAAACTACTCTAATGCGAACGAAGGCTACGGCTAAACGAATTTGTTTACAGAAGCGAGAGATGCTGCATTCGAAAGAGAAGGCTTGATAAGGGAGTTGTTGATCACTTGCGTCTGGCGCACGCGTACTTCTTCTGTAGCAGCGTCAGTCTAGTTATTTAATAGCCACACCTCGTATATGTCTAGAGAGATAAAAAAATACCCAATAATGTTTCGCAAAAGAGAATAGGCATGGATAACGTATGAACACTAAGAAATCGTCGTAATTTGAAAAACATAAACAGGGTCGCAATAATTTCACACGGTCATCATGCTCCGGCACTTAAATAAAGTGATTGAAATTTTAATAACGTTCGGGCACTTGATCCTTCTCCAGCCTCATGCTAAAATTACGGACATAAACGGACAGAATCGCCAAGTTTGGATAATCCGGACAAAACCTAGAAGTACGCAAGCCTGCGAATTTTTTTTTTTTACATTAGCTCCACACAGGAGAAAAATAATTTCCCTCAGGATCTGTGTCATCTTAGGGGATGCTGTGTAGAGGGTTTTTTTAAGGAAAGGAAGAAGATGAAGTTGTGGGAAGGAAATAGGTATGAGGGGTAGGTAGAAATCTGGGGTTCAGTGTGTCCAGGAGTGACGGACGCATGAATCCATCCCTTCAACTGTGGTGCAAGGCGGTGAGTCGGGACATTCCGGCTGGAGAGGTCAAAAGACCTCTTCAACCAGTCTCTCTCGATCTGGCCCGCCACGCAGCAGGTGAGCAAACGTATCGCCCGCCAAGACCTTGACAAACCTCTTCCCAAGAATCCGGACAACCCTGCAAACGTAGCGAACCACTTGGGGTGACCTACGGCAGAGATGTTGGTTTCCCAATAAATGGTTCCCGGGGCGGCGGTACCCATAACCGTCTCCCAAAATGCAAAAATATGCCGGTATTGATAAATAGAGAATAATATGTTACAGTTTATTAGTGGATAAAATAGCTTAGTAACTCTAGCAAAGTATTGGCGTAATACGTTACGCTCAAGGATACTTATAACGTCATAACGTTTCCAGGTAAAATATTGAACACCTTCGCAACGCAACGCCTCATTATTCAGGAATTTACGCTTTCCTGATGCCATCAATATGTATTATCATCCCACCTTAAGCCCTATATGGGACGGGTGGGACATTTTATCAAGAGAATATTCATTTTCTCACCATAATTGTCGATAATCAGCTATCGCGAAGTAAGTTGCAACGATGGAGTATTAAAAGATACTAGCATGTAAAAAGATATGAAAACTTAAATAATTCGTTAGCGCGTTTGCCCGGAAAGCAAGAGGTTCTGGGTTCGAGTCCCAGAGGTGTCAATATGTTTTTCTGATTTTTCTGTTTCCAGATTTTCGATTGAGTTTCGCTTATATTGTCTTCATTTATTTAAATATTACAATTAGAGGTTTTACTCATAAAAGTTAAAATAAAAATAAAAATATTCATCCTAGACTTGCAGAAAAGTCAAGAGATGTCGCATATTAAAATAAAATGGATAAAGATTTATCCAGACACTATCTAGAGAGCATTTAGTTCGGGTTTGAATCTTGCAATTATACATAAAGATAGTTGCCAATAATATATGCGTTAAAGAAAATGAAGATAATGTAGGTGGTTCTTAGTCGAAGTATGGTACAGTTAAACATGACCGAATTTCATATCGACACCGTGGCGCAGTGGTTAGCGTGTTTGCCCAGAAAGCAAGGGGTCCTGGGTTCGAGTCCCAGAGGTGTCAATATGTTTTTCTGATTTTTCTGTTTCCAGATTTTCGATTGAGTTTCGCTTATATTGTCTTCATTTATTTAAATATTATAATTTGAGGTTTTACTCATAAAAGTTAAAAATAAAAATTAAATAATTCGATTTGAATATTACAGATAGCAGCACTTCCGTTTGTCACTATTACGTGAAGCGAGTGTGTACGACAGACGCTAGCGTATAAGTAGTATAGACCCGCTCCGCAGGTTTTTGCTGCTGGGCCCTGCGGGCGGCTTTTGGTTCGGCTTCGCCCGGTTTGAATGTTTGTGACCATTTTATTAATCCGACAGGAACTGGTTCCTAAAATAGCCAGTTCCTCGAATCCACTGTGATCCAGTGACAGCTAGTCAGCGTCGGTGACTCACCGAGACAAAGTAACAGTGCCAAAGTAACCGAGACACGCAATGACGTTATGTGTAATTTATAACAACTTCATCAAGTATTGCCGTCAATCTTCCAAATCCGGAAGAATACTTAAAATATATAAATCCGTAGCAGTTATACCTAGGGGGGAAACATTCACGTGCGAGCTGCTGACGGAAGTAGTGACATCTTGTGTCGAATTCTTGAATTTTAAACCGAATTATAACAGTAGCTTTGTGTGAAATTCCACGTACACAGTGGAGGTAATCCACCTCTTACCCGCCCTGGTATAAGTAACTGATGGTTACTCCTTCAAGGCTCTCGAAAGATTCAAATTTTTTTTGTTAAACGAAGCTACATTTATTTATTTTGAAAGAATCTAGACCTCCAGTGTCCTTGCATACGTTGTTAGTAAGCAGTATGCAAGTGCTTAACAGGAAAAACAAAACGCAAAAAATAGGTTAGTAAGACAAAGATAAATTAAACAGCGCAAAAGAAAAACTCATTCATGAGGCTCCATGAGGCGGAATTGCATCTGTAAAAACCCGCAAGCACCTGCATAAAATAAAGAACATAAGTAATACAATAAATCGCAAATCAATTGGCAAGCACCAACAAAAAATGTGAATGGCTTTCGGTCTGAACATAAACTACACTTAGCTTCCCTGTCCCTTAGCCAACCACTCAGTGAAGCCTCAAAGAATGTTAACTGAATATTTGGGGTAAAATACCCGAAGACTAAAAGAAAACTCAGCGTTGGGTAGTCAGAGGCAGGACAAAGGATAGTCAAGGTCGTCTGATCAAGCCTCAAGCCTGCACATGTCATTGGGGGAGGCGCAGATAGATTTGAGAAGGATCTGCAAAATTAGTAATGTAACTAAAGATGAAGCAGGGACGAGGTCCAGCACACCCCCATATGGGGATAGGGAAAAAATTTAAAAAAAATTGGAGTGCAGTTCATCCAGTACAACATTGAAATAGTTAAAGACAAACAAAACAAATCGCAAGGCAATTATATACATTTTTTAAAAATCATAGTGAACAAAATAATATAACGGAAATGTAAAATATAACACATAAATCATAATATATAATAAAATAAATGTCAATAAAATAAAAGAAATAACATATTACAGAAACACAAAATACATAAATCATAACAAATAAATCCAAGCGGTAAATGTAAAGGAATCATGAAGAGTGTCCATGAATTCAGAAGCAAAATACACCTGGTATCTAAGTTGTTTTACAGCTACTCAGCGACTCTAAGAACAGGCCATCTCTCAACCCAAACTTTCGTGAATTTCCTCAGGCACTCAAAGTTCACCTTATTCGAGACGAGATCTGTATTCCAAGCAGGTCTCGTAATAACTTGTAAACCATCAATCATTTCGTTTCGAGCATCCGTCAAAATCTCACAGTGCCACAAAATGTGCTCGGCTGTTTGGTCGGTATCACTACAAGCGTAATTGGGATGGGATGATAGAGCCAGTCTACCTCTAAACCCCCATGCCCAGAAAGCAATTGGGTGATATGGTGGTCCATTAAAAGATATGCCCCTTCCATTCTGATTTTAACTGATGGAAAGAAGGAGAAGGTACATCTTCCCAAATTTTGTTCTATCCCATCTCATCTGCAATTCACTCAGCGTTTTTATTCTCATCATCTTTAGAAGTTCGGGGAGAGGCACTGCTCCACCAGGTATTAATTCAATACCAAGGTGGTTTACAGGTCTTCCTCTTTTCAGACACTTCTTTGTCAAAACTTCCCTAATTTCTAAATCAATTGGCAAAATGCCAGCCAAACTTGGCAAAGCATCCGATGATATTGTTCTGTAGGCTCCTGAAAGCGCCAGTAAGGGGATTCGCTGGCCCCTCTTAAGCGCTGAATGAATAAGTGAATTACCGAGTCGATGTTCCCATATAGAGGCACCATATGAGACTTGTGCCACATATACGCATCTGTATAATAGACGGAGCGCAGGGAAACGTAAACCCCATTCAGCAGTTGAGATTCTTCTCAGTTTTAAGAAGAGAGCCTGGGCCTTACTAGAAACGCTTTTAACGTGAGTCAAGAACGAGGACGATCTGTCTAATGTAACGCCTAAATATTTAGTACCCTCTACAAAACGGATTACAGTATCTCCCATTTTTATGAAAGGGTTTCTACCTCTACTGAGGGAGCCTTTCATAAGGAGACCCACGGTCTTATGGGGAGCAAAAGTCAGTCTGTTTTCCTTTCCTCAGTTAAGAATCATTTTCAAACTTTCTTCAGATTTATTTTCAACTTCTTTTCTACTGTCCCCAGAGACCAAATACAATTTGTCGTCTGCGTAATCAATCGCAATAGTGCCTTCAGGTAAGGTTAACCTGGAGGAGTCATCGAATAAAATATTCCAGAAATCCGGTGCAAGGGGGGAATCTTGGGGACAACCCATGTCCACATCTCTTTCAATGATGCAATCACCAAAATAAATTATAATTTTTCTATCTTTAAAATAATCGCAAGATATTTGAAAAAGTTTCCTTGGACAATTACGATTCTTTAATATAGTTAAAATCATCTCCCACCATGCATTATCGAAGGCACCAGTTATATCTAAGAAGATACCGATTACGTACATCTTTGTGCAGACTTTCACCCAGTCAAGCGCAGTCATAATGGCGTGCTCCGTGGACTCACCTGGGACGAATCCATATTGATGTACATATGATGGTGTTAATGTTTCTCGTAGACGATTTTGAATAATTTTTTCCAATATTTTCCCCAATACGGGAAGAAGTGTTATTGGTCGATAAGCTTTAATATCCGTTCTTTTTTTGTCGTTCCCTTTAGGTATGATCCTGAGCACGCCTTTCTTCCATACAGAAGGGAAAACTCCCCATCTCATACACGTTTCCATAACCTGAAAGAGTTCTTCCTTGGCATGGATCCATACATACCTCACAATTATACTATTCAATTTATCATGCCTTGGTGCCTTCCTAGGACTCAAACCCCTAATTATAATTTCTATTTCAGCTCTAGTTATTTTAGAAATTTTTTCCTCCTGGGAGAGGATTGGAGGAATCCGTGATTGATTTCTAATCTGTTGGTGGTGGTCGCTTTCCCCAATGACTGAATCTGAGGGAACTAACTTTCCCAGAAGTGTATTGAGAGTAGTGACCACGATAATACTCTCAACGTTCCCGTTATCATTGTCGATAATGTCACGAAAATGATTATTGCACTTGCAATAATTATTATCTTGACTTGATAAACCTCCGCCTGGCTGCATATTTAATTGATGATTCGCTTTTGTTTTTTTTTGAGACTGGCAACTCTATAAACACGATTTCTGGCAAGACTTTTTGAATTCACACCGTACGGGAAGCCGGTGCATATTCGACTTGTCACTTTAGTGATAGTTCTGGAGTTAAAAATGGGATAATCCCTTCGTTACAAATTGTTTTTAAACGATTTTAATCGCGAGCCGGGCGATGTACATTTTGCGAACGCTTCTTTCTGATGTGATCGGAACGCTGTTTCTAATGTGATCGGTCGCCGCCATTGGGACCGATACTTGTCCGCGACATAACGGTATTGTAAATTAGGAATGCAACGATGAAAATTGCCTACCAATAACATGCAAAAATAGTATAAAGTATCTGGGTGTCATAGTAGATAGACACTTAAAATGGAAAGAACAAGTCCAAAATACAGTAACCAGAATAAGAAAACTTATATACATATTTATTAGACTGAGAAACATCTTATCATCCAATATGATTAAAACTATCTATTTCTCTCTTGCCCAATCTATTTTATTTTATTTTATTTATTTTGGAAAATCAACAGATATTTTACACTTGTAATAATAAAATTAATAATATACATAATACCCAATGATAGATTTTCACATAATTAAAATTATAATTAAAAAGTAAAACAAAAAGTAAGGGTCCTGTACTCATAAGAACTTAACAAAAATATAACCCTGAAAATTATTTAAAAAAAAAGATATAAAAACACAATATAAACTGTAATAATCTGCTTACAAAATTTCAAACATGAAGTAGGAGTCAGAAATTTGTTCTCACTTCACAACACCAATAATAATAATATGTACATTGTACATACCTACAACTGAGTAAATACAATAGTAAGTCGAATGACAAGTATGCAACTGACTGGAAAGGATTCAAAGCAATAACATGGTAACTTGCAATACGGTCAAAAAATTAATTAATGTTGACTATGACATACTTTTTTAAGGTACTTAAATTACATGAGAATATGTCTATATCATTAAAATTCTTATCAAATACATTACATGTTCTGAATATAAAAGCATTTTGTCTGAGATTAGTAGAACATTTTTGAAGATGAAAAATTGATTTTTCTCTGGTTCTAACGGAGGGGACTCTAAAATTAATCTCAGCCAAAAGGGGTGAACAATCAATAAAACCATTGATAATTTTATGAAGATATATTATATCTGCGGAGTCTCTTCTAATTTTTAATGATTTAAGTCCATAAGGGTCCTGCAAGCTGTTAATGTTATGATAACCAATATTAAACTTGAAATTTAAATGATGAACAAATTTTCTTTGGATGGCTTCAATGCGTTTAATATAAACATTATATTAAGGATTCCATATTTGAGAAGCGAATTCAAGATGACTACGAACATATGAAAAATACAATATTTTAAGTGTTTGGATGTTCTTGAATTCTTTTCCAATACGGAATAAGAATCCTAACATTCCTTAGGCTTTCTTCACAATCATATTAATATGTGCCTCGAATGTAAGTTTACTATCAAGTAGAACACCTAAATCACGAATTTGAGTAACCCTTTTGAGTGATTGGCTGGCTATATGGTAGTGAGGAGGACTAAGAAATACAATATTTTGTACTTAATTTCACATTGCATTTTGTATGTAAAATTTTTGTATATAGCCGCTATAATAATTTAAAAAAAAAGTTATGGTCAAATTTAATTTTATTTCTAGTGAAGGTAATCACATAACATTTAGAGTGGAAGATACTATCTGTATCGCCCTGGTGTAAGACCACCATTCAGAATTGAAACGTTGCTTGAAAATGGCTTTAGCCGTGTTTGGTGACCAGATCTGATAGCCAGGTACTTTCCAACCTTCCTCTTCCCCACCTCCTTCCCCTCCCCACTACCGTCAGCCTCATAACATACCCCAATTGGGGATGCCATAGTCTCACTGGCTCCAGACGGGAGCAGTTGAGATTCTTGTGCGGCATTCACTGTAAAAAAAAAGTGTTCATGTTGAGTTTATTAATTATACAATAGTCACTAAGCCTATAAAGATCTTCTTGTAATTTAATGCAGTCAATGATAGAGTTAATCGGAAGATATATTTTCATATCATCAGCGAAGAGTAGAACATTTGCATAATTAAAGCATTTTATAATGTCGTTGATGAAAATTGTGAATAGTAACGGTTCCAGGTGAGATCCTTGGGGTACACCAGAAGGTATATTTACGAACTCAGAGATGAAGCCATTAATTGTTACTCCTTGAGTGCGCCCATTAAGATAAGAGACTAACCATCGATACAAATCTCCGTGAATTCCTAAAGCTAGTAATTTGGATAAAAGAAGACTGTGATCAATTTTATCAAACGCTTTCGAGAAATCTGTATAGATTACGTCAACTTGGATTTGATCATCCATTGATTTCGTAATATTTTCAATGAATATGGCAAGATTAGAGACAACCGATCTTTTTTTCATAAAGCCATGTTGGTTCACGAGTATTACAGACTGGACGCAGTTATAAAGTTGTTCGTGAACAATTTTTTCAAAAATTTTACTGAAGATTGGTAACTTAGATATTGGACGATAGTTCTGGACATCATTTTTAGGCCCAGACTTAAATACTGGTGTGATAAGAGCACACTTCCAACGATCCGGAAAGATGCCTTCTTTCAATGAGGATTGAAAGAGCAATAATAGGGGCTTCGAGATTACCTTGCTACACATTTTGATAAAGAATGCTGGAATTTTATCACTACCCGCACCCAATGAGTTAGAAATAGTATCGATTATTTTTTCTATTTTTTCTTTTGAAACTGATACCGAAGAGATGTTAACTTGATTATTTATATTATGATGGTTGGTAGAGTGTACATCGGAGGTAGTATTATAATTAAAGGTGGAGACGAAGTGCTGTGAGAACAGGTTGCATATTGCAAAAGGATTAACAGCAGTAACGTCGCCCAGTTTCATTACATGAGGTAAACTAGAATTATTTCTTTTTCCTTTAACATAAGACCAGAATTTTTTGGGATCACGGGATATATTAAGTTCAGCGTTTGTTATAAATTGTTTGAGACATTCCCTAGACATTCTCTTCTGCCTTGTTCTAAGGATACAAAATTCATGGTAGTCTAAAAGATTGGACCATTTTTTCCAAGTTTTGAACACTTTATATTTTTCTTTAGTCAGTTTTATCAGAGCTGGACTGAACCAATAGGGATAAGAGTTGTTGATATGAACATCCTTTGATGGGACGTTTAAACGAATGATTTCATATAATATAACATAAAAACGATCAATGGCATTATTAGTTGATAAATTTAAGAATTCAGCGTACCAATCAATACTACCGAGAATGTTATTTATTGTTTCAAAATTACCTTTCCTAAAGAGATTGATTGTCCGTTTATTGTTCACCATAGGGGTTTCAAGAGCTATGTTTATGTCAAAGAGAATGGCTTTATGATGTTTACATTCCGGGATGAGATACTGGTCAGTATTTGATACATTTACAGGGGTCGAACTAAAAACAAGGTCTAGGAATTTATAATTATTATTCGGAAAGGTGCAATACTGCGATAGATCTGTAAATGAAAGGGTGTCAGATAGTTTGGAGATAATTTCAGATTGATAACCATTCATAATTTGCATACTGTTTCCGTTACTAAGAGACCAGTTAATTATTGGTAAGTTAAAATCACCCGAGATCACAAAATGATCGTCATGATGAAGGGCTCTAAGTTCACATAATTTATTCATAAATTCATTAATGTTATGAGAGTGATTGACTCCTGGTGGAATGTATACACAGCATAAGTTAATTTTTATGATATTTTTGATCGAAACAGTCACCCATATATCTTCTGCATTCGTGATCCAATCATTACGTTCGTGAGCTACGAGGTGCTTCTTTAACGCAATTAGTACACCTCCTCCTCGTTTTTGTTCTTTGCGGTCACGCCTAAAAACTAGGTAACGGTTGTCAAATAGCTCTTCACTGGCAATGCTATCTAAAAGCCAAGTTTCTGTTATCATTATAATATCAAAGTTGTTATTAGTAACATTAAAATAAAAACTATTTGTTTTGGATCGCAGTCCAGTTACATTCTGATAATAAACATTCAACATTTTGGTTCATTCATTTCATAAAATATATAAAATATTAAATTTTTAAAAGAGTTGTAGGCATGTAGTAGAACATTGTAAGTATTAGAGTGTTGTTGTAGTAAAGCAGAAAAAATAAAACATTAAACAGAGAAATATTGGTAATATTAATAGAGTTAATTTTTACGATTGATAAAACTAAAAGAGATTTCAGCAAAAAACCTTAATCAAGTCCGATTCCAAAGTCACTTGAATAATGGGACTGGATTCATTTTTTCGTATAAAGATTTTACCAAACTTGATCCACCTGAATTTAAAGTTCTTATCCTTGCATAAATCTCTCACTCTCTTGAAAAGTGCACGGGTTGAAGCCGTCAGATGTTCATTAACATAAACGTTGTTGTCCCCAGGAAGCTTCAGGTCGCCAGAGTTTATGCCGCCTTTCTTCCTTATAGCAGCTAGAAAGTTGTCTCTGCAGCGGCTGGTTGAGAACTTCACCACAATTGGTCGAGTAAATTTAGGATTTTCTCTAGGTTATTCCTTGACTCTCGTACGAGAAATACCGTCAATATCATTCGGGAGAACATCAATACCTGCCTTGGTTCCCAGCAATTTTATGACATCTACTAAATTTTCGTTCTTTTTTTCAGGAACGCCAATAATTTCTACATTGTTTTTTAATGAGGTTTGCTCCAGGCGGTTTAATTTGGATAAAATCAGATTATAATTTGTATCAAGTTCCTTATTTTTAAGTGTGAGGTCATTAATTATATTATGACACTCCCTTAGTTGTTCATTCAATGTTTTTAATTCACTAAACACTTTGAAAATTTCTTGTTTTATTTCATCTTTGAAAGAAATTAGTGTGTTACTCAAGTCTGGCTCTGAGCCAGTGACGTCAGACGGGTTATCCATGGCAGCAATGCGTCTTGATTTGTTGCCTGTTCTACTAGTGCCACTAGTGGGTAAGACAGACATTTTTAAACTTCAATATTCAGTAACCTTTCACTTATAAAACGATGAATTAACGTTTAGATTGCAAGGATCAGGGCACAATTTTGATTCACAATGTGTGGAAGGATGTAAAGACTGCGTTTCACGCGAGTAAATACTTGAATGCTAGTTAAAACAGCTATTAAAACTGAAATTCGTTGGACAAATTTGAACACAACTGTCAATTTCATGTACTTATCTTAAGGGTCGGGTATCAAACCGCGCTGACGCTGCAGTTAGGTATTTATTGTACTTGTAGACAAACACGGCCGCAGCTGACCGCCTGCGTCTGACTAGAGGAGATGTGGGTATACTAGACACTACGGACTTGGAAATAAAAATACACTTGCCTTATAAAATTAAAATTTAGTTCCTACTATAATGGATACAGCTTAACATACTAAGAATCATATTGTGGAATAGCGTGGATAGCTCATAGAGACATTTGCGCCTGGGTCAAACTGCCCATTCACTGCAGTTAGGTATTTTTGGTAGTTGCAAACAAGCTCGGCCGCCGCGATCTACTGTGTATTTCGGTTAGATTCAGGCACGACTGGTCAGCATTTTGATAAAATACGGAATAAAAATAAACTTGCTTTATAAAATTTTAATTTATTTCCAACATAATTGATACAGCTCGACAGACTATAAATCATATTATGCAAGGGCAAGGATACATATACTTTTTTTAGCCCCTGGACCTTTACAGACGTCTTAGTTTTTGACTCAATGTGACATAGAATATAATGGTGTTTTGATGTGGAAAAAATTTCTGGTTCATATATGGTTTGTATAATGTAATTTTTTTTTTTTATAATTTTACCAGAAAATAATGGGTGTGAATAAGTTAAGACAACCAGTTTTTACTCTGTGCCTTAGAAATTAAAAAAACAGGTAGTTTTGTCTTTGAAAGTTTATTTATATGCATACAGATTTTTTTTAATACCTAGTAAGAAAGAATATATTTTACAATTTATCTTTGATATACATAAAGTAGAACGAAGCACATTTAGAAAAAGACAGTCAAAAATATAAAGGAGTTGAGCCAAATTTTTATAAAACAACTAAATGTTTTATTTTTATGTACCTTACAAAGTCCCAACTGTTATCAATCGCCTGGGGCCAGTGATTGGGGTATGTTGTGAGGCTGAATAAGGTGGGAGGGGAATAATATAGGGGAAGTACCTGGCTATTCAGATTTGGTCACCACACACGGCTAAAGCCATTTCAAGCAACGTTTCAATTCTGAATAGTGGTCTTACACCAGGGCGATACATAAAGTATCTTCCAATCTGTTTTTTTATAGAAGGCTATTGAAAAGTTTTTTTCTTTGTATAAAACACGCTGTAACTCGTGTTGTGCGTGTTACAGGTAAAATTGCAAATGTTATATGTAAGTTCAAAATAAATTAATTACTACCCACAATTATTATAGTTATTCACAGCATTATCCAAAAAAAAAAATAAAGTTACTATTATATACTTGTTTACTATTATATAATTTTACAATTGAAAAATGCCCTCCACAACACAGGTTAATTCCTAGCGTGGAGGACATTATACTATACATTTGTAATGTAAACTTATTAATAAAAAAATTACAAAACAATACAGAGTGATAAGCGTTAGCTCCTCATTTATTCATAAGACTGTCATTTTGTAATGACATCATCCTTTCTCCAGGTCTATTATCGATAATTCTAAACATTCACAAAAAGTGTGGTAGATCATTCATTATAGCAAAAAGTTTATATGGAAGGCCATTACTCAGGCCGCTTATGTTTATTTAAAAAACTTACATGTTCACTGATAGTTTCTGTTATAACGATGTCATTTATATTGTTTCTGCTGCTTTCCTAAAAAAAACATATAAAATAAATTTATTTGTAATAATACAACCCAGAATTTACCCAACATCGAAATTCATTCGATTTATCAATGGATCTGACAGTCGTTGTTTTCAATAAAACTTAGTGACAATTTGAACGGAATCGGTAGAGAACTCAAAATGGTCGTCGAAATTATGCATTTTGACATTAAATTCGAGTTCGGTGAACCTCAAACTCCTTAAACCTGATTTTGAACCAAATCGTCAAAGTACTTAAGATATTCAAGATGGATGCCGAAATTTTGCATTTTGACATTAGATCCGAGATCAGTGCACGTCCAAACGCCCTAATCCTGATTTTGAACCAAATCGGTAGATAACTAAAGAAATTCAAGATGTATGCCGAAATTTTGCATTTGGACATTAGATCCGAGTTCAGTGCTCACCAATACTCCCTAATAGTGATTTTGAACCAGATCAGTAGAGAACACGAGAAATTTAAGATGGATGCCGAAATGTTGCATTTGGACATTAGATCCGAGTTCAGTGCTCGCCAATACTCCCTAATACTGATTTTGAATCAGATCGGTAGAGAACACGAGAAATTCAAGATGGATGCCGAAATTTTGCATTTTGACATTAGATCCGAGTTCAGTGCACTTCTAAACGCCCGAATTCTGATATTGAACCAAATCGGTAGATAACTACAGAGAAATTCAAGATGGATGCCGAAATTTTTAGATGTCAAAATGCAAAATGACTTCAGTCCACCTTCAAACTACCTTTGATAAAAATCAGTAAAAAAATTAAATTTTGGCATTATACCTTATTCTCCCTTTCTTCCAGTGGGAGGGTCTATTTTTTATGGCACGGTAAGCAAGAATTCCTTTATTTTTACCCATTTTGAAGGTACCTGAAGTTTAAAAAAAAAAAAATCTGTAAAACTGTAAACCAAGTTAAAAATAATTTATTAGATAATAAATATATTTTATTTCTACTTACCCGGTTACTGTAACACCTATCTCCTCAATGATTCCTTCAAAAATCGAATAAACAGCGAACAAAATTGCTGCGAAAAAAATATGCGTGCTCTCGCCTTGACCGCTATCTCAGAACTGAATGAATTCTGTGAAATTCAACCGTTATATAAGACATCGCGCGGCGTATTATTTTGCCATACATTTTTGTATGGCGGACGATAGTTGAAAAATTCAGAAAGTTTAGGCGAATTACAATAAAAATCTAGATACACTGAAGTGCTTTTAATTTAATAGCTTGTTTTAACATAATGTTTACTCTGAGATTACGGAAGGATTTTTGGTAAAAATGTTTACAACAGGTTCAGGAGAGATAATTGCGAAGGCCTTTTTCAACGTTTTAACTAAAGTTGCAGTATGTATAACTTATAGAATTTGTAAGATTACAGTAAAAAAAAATTTATCACTAGTAACTTTACACATTTTTCTAACTACCCGTTTATAATTTTCTAGTATTGCTGCTACGAGACGCGGATGCTACTGCTAATGCGGAGCGATGTTTTCCAAACCCGACCCTTAAGTGATTCTACAATATGGTATAATCGGGTGGGGTGGGACTTTCAAAATTAACCTCTTACCTGTAGAAAGGGTACAGAGGTTGATTTTGAAAGTCATCTTACGAAAACCATTTGTATTTCCAACAACACAGCTATTTGACTCTTTTAGGGTTCTCAGTCTTAATAAAATTTTCAAAAAGAACTCATTATTGCAAACTCATAAAGATCATTTCAATTCATCAACAACAACATTTACAAAAATAAACAACCGACCACGATCACGGGGCAATTTAGAAATTCCAAAATTTAAAACGAGTGCTTCCCAACACCATTATGCTTATCAAGGTATAAAATTTTTCAATGCTCTCCCGTATAAAATCAAGTCTGAAAAAAATTATAAAGTTTTTAAATCCCAAATAAAAACACTAATAGACCAACCCGACACTAATTATAAGTTTTAAATTCATCATCACAATAATAACAACAAAAAAATAAACTAGAACATATTCTCTAAAAATATTTCATCACCATATCAAAATTGAAAGCAAAGTACATACGCATTATTTGCAGGCACCAAATTGTTACAACTTTATTATATGTACCTACTCTGACAATACTGTCAGCCCATCCATTTCAAATATCAATGTTTTCTTAACCAACGATACCTACTTACAATCTACATACATATTGAATAAATACAATAATTTTATTTTTTTATTTATTTAATAAATGTTTACATGATACATTGTTGGTATTTTTTGACTACCACACTAGGCTATTGCCCGTGTTGTGTAAATATTATTTTGTCGTCTGCCTACTTCGGTTGTGTGTGGACGTATCTAAAAAATTTCTTCTTTACAATACAAGAGGTTTTATTGTTACACCGCTACTAGCATTTGCCGCGAGTGAGGTGACCGCGGTCACTAAACCCAACACATTATGGACGTGCTGCAACTAATAGAGAATATAAAACTTGAAATCTCAAATATATCGACCAAACAAGATTCCAAGGCCAAAACTAATCTAGAAACAAACATAAAACTTCTAGAAGAAAAATGGATACACGAAAAAACTTCATTTCTAAACGAGATCGCTTCTCTGCAAAACAAACTAATAGAAAAATTAGAAAAAAAAAATGAAAATGTGAGTTATATGGAAAAAAAACCTATGCAAGTCGACTAAAAGAAATACCGGAATCGAAATATTCATTGATTATTTAAAGTGAAAACACGAATATGACATCAGACGCGATAAAAGATCAAATCGTCAAAAAAATAAAAATAGCAAATCTAGGCATTGCAGTGAATGGAGTTCGCAAAGCCGCTCAAAATAAACTGATAATATCTTGCCCTACTAAAATCCACGCAGCAAAATTGACGGATGAAATAAATAAATTGCTCAAAAAAAATATGGTTGCCGAAGAATTAAAAAAGAAAAACCCCAAAATTTTCGTAAGAAATGTACAGGCAGATCTGACAGAAGAAGATATAATCGAGTCTTTAAAAACCCAAAATGATGGTATCAAAGATATTATGGATTGATACAAAAAACACTATAAAACTAATAAAAATGTTTAAACCTAAATCACAAAATGGACTAACAAATTATATACTGGAAACCAGCGGAGCACTGAGGTCTTACCTCATTGAAAAGGAAAAAATAAATATAGGATTCAGCAGAGTACGAGTGGTAGACGCCAACCCCCTGATGCAGTGCTACCACTGCTTGAAATTTGGACACACTGCACTGAAATGTTTGAGTAAAGATAAAAGCGCGACCTGCTTACATTGTGCTAAGGATCACGAATGGAAGGAATGCCCAAACAAAAACTCAGAAGAAAAATGTAGCAACTGTACATATCAAAACACTACTTTCAAGATGACCCTTAACACTAATCATAAAGCAAACGACACAAACTGCACTTACTTTAAAAAGATGATGTATATCGCGCAAAGTCGCATCGATTATGATTAGGTATGTTTTGTATGTATTTTTATCCTAAAAAACAAAATTCAATGCTATTAACCAAAACTCTATTTAAATACTTAACCTCTTTTTCTGTTAAGCTCAATAATATATGTCTTCTACTTAGGAAATATGAGTATCTCATATCCTTGCAATTTTTTTCTTCTCTAACTTTATTATATTCTGAATTATTGTTCCGTAACCACAGTGTTAACACGCTAGTATTGAAATGTATGTTGATGTTAGTCTATCCTTTGTTAACTTGTACATGCAGAAAAAATATTTATTGTTGTCAATTATTAAACCAAATATGTTCTGATCAAAACCAAAATCTAACTATGAATATATTGTTAATGCTTACTGCTATAAAAACATTGATATTTATAATTTACCTTTATAAATCTTCACACATGTTTACATACTATTCCCGCATATTTAAATATTATTCAGTATGGGTGATTTGAACGGAGATTTTGACATATCAGAAATTGATTATGAACGTACTCACAACTTTGAAAATTGGTCAAATAAACATGTATTAGGAATTAATAATATAACTGCCATTAACCTTAACATTCGATCCTTATCAAAACATTTTGATACTTTCCTACTAACTATTTCTAGTTCTTTGCGAAATATTGACATAATAACGCTATGTGAAACGTCGATAAATGAAAATAATGTAAATCTATACAAAATATCGGGTTTCAACTCTTACTATTTTTGTCGTATTAAAAGATCGGGTGGCGGAATTATTGTATACGTGAAGGATCATCTTACATTCGAAAAAATAAATATAGTAACAACAAATTTTGAATGCGTTTACGGCACTATTTCTATTTACAAACATAAACGTATACATCTATTGGCAATGTATAGACCTCCAAACACAAATAAAAGATTATTTCTCCATGAACTGGATACTATATTGGGCAGTATTGAGATTAAAGAATCCATTTTATTACTTGGCGATACGAACATAAACATTTTAAATGAACTCGAACCGATTGTAATCCAATACGAAAACCTAATGATTTCGGATTGGTCAAAACTATTAACGATGTGACACGAGAAGCAGTTTTGTCAAACTATATAACGGCTACTTGTCTAGACCATATCTATATAAGAGAGAGAGAGACCATAGAAATCAGTTCGTGCGTATGTGAAACAATAATAGCTGACCACTACCTAATTGCAACGACGATTTATTTCTCTACCTACGACAAACACACTTCAGACATATCGCACACTGAGTACTATACTGCACTCTCTGAAAAAAAAGTTAATCTATTTATCTCAATCACTGATTGGAATGAAATGCTACAATTATCTGAACCAAATGTATTGTACGAAGAAATGAAATCGAAATTTAAAAATATTTATCAACTAAGTTACATCACAAAATTTAATAAAAAATATCGCAATTATCAAAAAACTTGGATGAATGATAGCCTCATTGAAAATATACAAACACGAGATACTCTTTGGAGGAAATGGAAAAACTCACCTAACAACAAAAAATATGAAATCGATTTCAAAAAATACAGAAATAAATTAAATAAACAAATAATAAACACAAAAAAATTATACTATAACTATAAATTTAATCACTGTTTCAAAGACATTAAAAAAACATGGAATGAAATTAATAAAACTTTAGGAAGGAAAGATAAATCCGGTTGTGATGAAGTCATAATATCAAAATATTTCTTAAAATCCAAATCGAAAGATGCGGTGGCAGAAAATTTTGCAGACTTTTTGATCAGGGGGTAAATAAGTTATTACATATATGTGATGTCCGAGCGTCAAAATACACGCCGGAATATTTAAATCACACAATGTATCTACCACGAGCTAATACAAAGCAAATCGAATTAATTATCGGAGGTATGAAAAATTCCAAGACACCAGGCATAGATTTAATTCGTATGTATGATTTGAAAAAACATGTTAAATTACTTAGTCCTTTAATCGCCCACTTAATTAACAGAATAATTGATACGGGCCATATTCCCGATGAACTAAAATATAGTATTGTAAGGCCTATCTTTAAAAATGGAAATCACTCTTTAATAAACAATTACAGGCCGATTTCCTTACTTCCTGCATTAGAAAAAATATTAGAAAAATATATATCAATAAATTTAGATAAATACTTACATAATCTGAGTATTATTGATGAATGCCAGTATGGCTTTCAAAAAAATAAAAGTTGCGATAAATTGCTCGAAAAATTTTCTAATCATATAAATTCACAACTAAACTGTAAAAAACATGTATTGGTTCTATTTATTGATTTCTCAAAAGCTTTCGACACACTTAGTCATATACAAATAATTTAAGTACTTGAATTTATAGGTATCCGGGGTAAACTCCTCTTATTCTTTAAAAACTATTTGACAGATAGAAAAATGAGTGTGAAGATTTTAAATATAATTAGTAAATCAAGATACATCAAATCGGGAGTACCGCAAGGGTCAATTCTAGGTCCAAAATTATATATTATATATGTAATTGCTATGTGTAAAATTTTCAAAAAAGCTCGTCGATTCATTTTTGCTGATGATACTGCTCTTGTTGTATCAAATGAAAATCCTGAAATAGCTATACAAGAATTACAAAGAGATTTTAACGAGCTTTTCAAATGGGCTCATGATGTAGGATTAATTATTAATGTAAAAAAAACCAAATGCATGTACATAAAATCACCAAGTTTGAAAATGTGGAATATTCCTAAAATAACCGCTCATAGCTTTGACTGTATACATAGAGGAATTATTAATGTTTGTGACTGTAAAAAAATAGATTTCACAAATGAATATACTTATCAGGGAATAATTGTTGATAATTTTAAGTGGGATAAACAAGTGGCTAAAATTTGTAACCAGCTCAGATCCTTAGCCAGTAAGTTTTACAAATTAAAATTTATTTTGCCTCATTGTACTCTTAAACTCATATATTTTTCTATGGTAGAGTCCATCCTTAGATATGGTATTCGACCTTGGGGACATGCAAGCACTACTCACATTAAATATATTGAAAATTTACAAACCGCCATAATAAAAAAAATTGTCACAACAAATATTTACAAACAGAGACATAACTTAAAACTACTGTATGGCTCAGAGAGCTTACTTACAATAAAAGGTCTCCACTGGTTCACTACTATTATGGATAATATGGGGGAAAGCCCTTACAAACACCTACTTGTACACAAACATACCACAAGATTTAGAGAAGGAAAGGGCCTAAAAACTCCTCGAATATTAAATAAATATGGAAGCCGTGCTCTTGAATATCTAATACCAGTGATTTTCAATAAAATCAATAAAAACATAAAATTTGAAAAAAATGAGAGACTATGCCCTAAAATGATAAAACTATGGTTAATGAGCGAAAACTCCATGTATCTTTGAATATCTTAATATAGCTGCCTACATATCTTGTTATTAGGCAGGTATATTGAAATATCTTATATATTTATGGTTGTAAGTTAAATTATCTAATATTATTATTATGTGATCCATTCTAATGTTTCCTTAAAACTATAAATGTATTTACAAATATTTTCTTAGATATTATATTAAGAATGTTTAAATTGTTAGAACCTGCAGACAAGCTGCCATATGACAGCTTTGTGGGTCTACTCAAATTTTTTTTTGTACAAAATGTATTCTGTAATTAAATAAATAAAAAAAAAATAAAAAATTCTAATATATCTATGCCTGTATTATCTTATATTGCATCTTATTCCAATTTTAACTCTTATTTACTTCTAGTTCATTATGTCCACTTGTCTTCATGAATATATATTTTATTAATATAAGTACTTGTAATAACATACTCTGTGTACCTATGCATTTTACAATGGCACTCCAAAATTCAAGCACGAGAAATGTTTTCTCTTTTGAATTTGGTAGTTTCATTAAAAAGAAATTTATATATTGTTATTAGTTTTAAGAATCAAATGTTTTATTATGAATCTGTATACGTATGTATTTTTTTAAATAATAATAAAAAAAAAAAAAAACGGTTACGGCCAAGACGTTTGACCTCACGTGAACATTTCTATTCAAAATCTTCATTTCTCCGGTCTTTTGGACAGCGGCGCTTCTGTCAGTTGTTTTAGGGGAACACTTTATAATTTTTTCATTAGTTTAGGGTTTACTTTAGATAGATTTAGTTCTTACGTTACAACTGCAGATGGTAAACGGCAGAATGTGATTGGTACCATGCGGGTATTAGTTACTTATAATAATATTAATAAATATGTTTTTTTTTTGTAATTACGCCTTTGTCTCCTGTGATTGTTTTAGGAGTTGACTTTTGGAAACAATTTGACAAAGCTCCTCAATTGTTTCCAAAAGTGAATGATAGTCGTGTTTTTGAGAATACTATTGGTGAGATTCGTAAAATCACGTCAGCTTCCCTACTGTCTCCTCAAGAGAATGGTAGGTTTGCTGAATAATGTTGTAGATAAATTTAAATCCATTTCGTTTGAACAATGTGGCGTGGGTCGCACGCACTTAGTACAACACAAGATTAATACAACGGGAGATCCTATTAAGCAGCGTTATTATCCTTTATCTCAAACACGTCAAAAACAGCTTGAATCTCAACTTAAAGAAATGTTGGATTTAGGTGTTGTTTTTCGCTCGCGTTCAGCTTGGTCAAACCCAGTTTTGATTGTGCCTAAAAAGGATAGTTCTGCCAGATTTTGCCTTGACTCGAGGAAATTAAATAGTGCCACAAAGACAGATTCCTACCCATTGCCATATATTTCTCGTATATTAGACAAACTTCGTGGTGCACGCTTCATATCTTCTATTGATTTATTGAAAAGTTTCTGGCAAATTCCTTTACATAAGGATTCCTGCGCCAAAACGGCTTTTGTTGTACCAGGTCATGGTCTTTTTGAATTCGTTAGGATGCCGTTCTTTTTGGTCCAAAATTTAACGAAAACGTTTTTTGCTACTTGGACGACCTGATTATTATATCGGAAGATTTTGAATCACATTTAGATTTATTGATTAAGGTTTTTAATCGTATAAAAGAAGCCGGTCTAACAGTGAATCTTAAGAAATGTGAATTTTTCAAAGACGAACTAAAGTATCTTGGATATATAGGGGATGCAAAGGGTCTCCGCACGGATACGGTGAAACTAGAATCTATTCGAACCTATCCTACTCCAAAGAATTCTAAGCAGTTAAAAGCTTTTATTGGACTTTGTGGTTATTATAGACGATTTATTAAAAAAAATTCAACTATAGCAGCACCTCTTACAAGACTCACTGGCTCAAGGAAGGGGGTGAGTAACTTTACCTGGTCTCCGGAGGCAGAAGACTCCTTTAAGAAATTAAAAAAGGCATTAACTTCTGCACCGGTCAAAAATTGCCCTGATTTTTCCTTACCATTTAGTATCTACTGTGACGCGAGTAACGTAGGTATTGAAGGCGTGTTGACACAAAACTTCGATGGAGAAGAGCACCCTGTTTCGTATTTTTCTAGGTGTCTGAATGCACACGAGCATAATTATGGCGTGACGGAGCGCGAACTCCTAGCGGTTTTAGATTCGGTCAATCATTTCAGACCCTACACAGAGGGAGCTCACTTCACAGTGATAACAGACCATTCCAGCCTACAGTGGCTAGTATCGTTATCAAATCCGTCAGGTAGACTTGCACGTTGATCCACACGTCTATCTCAATTTTCATTTGATGTTGTTCATAGAAAAGGTAAATTAAATACTGTACCTGATGCTCTTTCGCGTAAAAACGATTTAACTGTTTCTGCCCTTGATACTGTTCCCCAAAGCTCAGATGTTTGGTACAATAAATTATTTTCGGATTGCAAAACTAATCCTCAACGTTTTAATAATTTTCTTGTTAAAGATAACCGTTTGTTCCGTCATTCTAAGTCCCGTTTCGCTTTACAGGAGGATACAGCTTGGAAGTTGGTTGTTCCTTTTTAGGACCGTAACGTTATCATGTCTAAAGAACATGAATCGAACATTTCTTGTCATCCGGGTGTTTTTAGAACCTACAAAAAAGTTCAACTCCATTATTTTTGGCCGGGGATGTATAGCAATGTTAAAAAAATTGTTAATAGATGTAAAACGTGCAAAGCACATAAAATAAATACATCTGCGCCGGCTGGCATTTCTACGAATCCAAAAATAGTCAACAGACCGATGCAAATGTTGTCTATGGACCTTGTTGGTCCTCTTCCACGTAGTTACGCTGGATTTATGTACATTTTATCGGATTTTGACGTTTTTTCGAAATATACTTGGATTTTTCCGCTCAGAAATGCTACTGCAAGCATTGTAAAAACTGTTGAACAATTCATTTTTCTAGTTCACGGTGTTCCACAAACCTTTGTGTGTGATAATAAGGAACTCCAGTGAAAAATATTATGGCTTTAAAAAAATATGTTCATATAGACCAAGAAACGCTGATTCTGAATATATAAGTTTTATTTCATAATATTAAACGCAGAGTTTTTAAAAAAATATTAAAAAGTGCATTTTTAAACCTCTTCTGAAAACACAGCGTTAAGTTGGCATTACTGAAATGGTTAACGGTGACGTCACACTTAACCTGTCACGTGGTGATAGTGTGTTGACATTTGAAATGACTTGAAGTGCACACGTACCTATGCAATTCAACATTTCGTGTGTTTGGTTTATTTTCATACTGTTTATAGAGATTTAGATAAATAATAGTTATTGTGTTTATTGAAACATAATTTAGGCCCTCAACAATTTACGAAAAGGGCTATATTTGCGGACAATCTGCAATAAATTTTGTCTATCTGAGGTTAAAGTCGTCCTATTTTGACATTTGGTTATGTATTTTCAAATTGTTTTTAGTATAGGGCTTTTTATACAAGTTGTTACACACTCGTCATGATCAGTGTATTATAAATACCAGTGTTTCTGTATGTATTATACAAAAACAATGCACCTACAAAGGAACGCCTGACACAAAACACGACGTCACATGTATTTGCAATGAAAGAGATGATTTATTGTTTGTATATTGCACTTTGATTAAATACAATAACAGTAGCGGTGAAATGTGGACATTTTACCAATGTTTTTCTATATTAAAAGCAGTTAATCTTGAATAAAAAACACACCTCACACCTGAAAGTCATTACAAAGCATTCTGCCATGACCGCCATGATCAGTGTTGCCAGCCGTGTCTTGTAAAAAGTCGCCTAAAATATATAAAAAAGTAACCTTTTTGTGTGAAAAATAACCTTTCGTATTTTTTCCAGTGGAATGGTAAAAAGTTGATAGAATACATGAGGATATAAATAAACCAATCATCATGAGGAGCTCAGAATTAAAGTGGGACATAAGCCATTTGGATTATTTTTGAGTAGAGCGAGTTTTTTGTTTTGTATATACCGGTATGAAAAATCTGATATTTTTTTCTACCTGCATAACCTTGCCGGCGTAATTAGCGGGTACTCAAAATGCAAAAAGTCAGATTGAGCGATCAATCAGATTTGTCGAGTGAGCGAGAAGCTATGGTTAATTTGTAATTTACACATTTTTTTTTTTTTTTTTTAGTTTATTGAGGTAACAAACAGTAATACATATTTTAATAATAAAGTAACATATTACATGGTTGCATTAACCAGCGAAGTTTCCGGTAAAATTTATAATATATATATATATATATATAAAAACATAGATTAAAACATTAAAGAAAACATAAAGTGATAGAAAAAAAAAAAAAAAATATATATATATATGTACATAACAGAAATGAAAAAAAAAACATACAAATTATAAAGCATATTATAGGATATATAAATAATCCAAATATTACTATTATAATAAAAAGAAGGAAAACAAACATAATGAGAATGAAAAAAAAAAATAATAACATGCAGCAGGGGTGAAGAGTTCGTAATTAACAATTTGTTTAAATTTTTTCTATTACTGATTTAATAAATTGGCCTGAGGACAAATGAAAAATATCAGAGTCGTAAAAGATATCATTGAATTTTGTGCACGTCCTTCAGAGAAATGAATGTTGTGTGTAATTTGTTTTTGAGTGTGGGATGTGGAATAGTTGGTTTGATCTTGTGTTTCTTATTGGACAGTGGAAATTAATGTTTTCTAGAAGACAGTTGTTGTCAACAACGTTGTTAATGATTTTGAATAAAAATTTTTGGTCGGATATATTTCTTCTATCTTTTAAAGTTGATAAATTATGGAATGTTAATGAGTCTTTTAGGTTTTCTGATGTTCGAAAAGATTTAAAGTCTAGGTGTTTCGATGTCTTTTTTTGAATTCTTTCTAACCTTTCAATATTTACTTTGTATTGCGGATTCCATATGACTGATCCGAATTCTAATATTGAGCGAAACGTGTTCCTCTTTCACAATAGTGTGAAAGAGAAAGAAGTAAAGTTTTGCAATAAGTGTATAGTCCATGATTTAGCAAGCCGTTAGCCAACACGAAAAAAAAACAAAAGAGCATTCCGTTTGACGTTGGTTCTGAAAAATCACCTAAAAGTGACCTTTTGAGTAGTGTAACCTGAAAGAAACCTTTCAGAGTAAAAAATCACCTAAAAAGTTACAAAAGTAACCTTCTGGCAACGCTGGCCATGATTCTTCATTCAAACAGGGATGTTCTGCCCAAAAAAATTATTTCCCTAGATTTCGAAGTGAAATTTACCTAGAATTTCACATTTACGCAATTACCTACGTAGCCACCCGATTGTGTAACACTAATCCTGTTATATGTTAATTAATATGATAATTAATTGGAAAGATATCGGAACTTGGTAAATATACTAATAATACCGTGATTTTCCAAATAAAACACTTTTTGCTACGTGAAGTAATAATTTAAAAGTACGAATACACTCACCACTGAATTAGAAACTGAATTCCAAATAAAAAAAAAACACTTTGCAAAATAAAAATCATAAGCAACCCGCCGCTCATTTGTACCAAGCGTGGTATTTTGAAGACCCCCCCCCCCCCCCCCCCCGATCGTGTCACGTAGTATGGGTACGTTCCATAATATCATTTTGAGTTGTCAGTGTTAAAAATAACATTGCATGTAAGTACATGAACAATAATTAAGATTCATAGGAATTCCAAAAAATATATATACGTATATATATATAAATATATAAATATTACCAGTAATATTGTCATATGTAATAAAATTTTTGCCAGAGTTCGAAATTTCCCTAGATTTTGTCCTGATTTCCCTTATCATAAAAAAATAAAAAAAAATTGGACTGGAGTTCTCTATTGTAAACAATTTGTTTCAAAAGAGTTCAAACAATTGTTGGCCGGTTATAATGTTCCTATGCCTTTTTACAACGCTTATTACACCCCGCCAAATAATGTTGTTGAGCGATATAACCAAACTATTGGAACTGCATTGTCTATTTTGACCGAGTCTGACCAACGTAATTGGTCTAGATTTCTGCATCAGATTCAATCAGCTTTAAATAATACGGTTAATTTTGCTACAGGTTTCACGCATTTCTTCCTTATGCATGGAAGAGAACAAATCATTGACGGAAAATTTCACAACATTAATATTTCTTCTGATGTCACCAACACTACCGTAGAACAATCTAGAGGATAATTCGCTAAAAAATTGGAAGAGCCAGCTCCTATTTATGATAAAGTTTCGAATGCGTTACTTCAAGCTTTTAAGAAGAATGCCCAACACTATAACTTGCGCCGTAAATCGGTGATTTACAAAGTTGGTGACGTCGTCTGGAGAAAGAACTTCGTTCAATCTAGTGGACCGGATTATTTTTCACATAAGTTAGTCCCTAGATTCGTTCGTAATGTCATTAAAGATAAAGTCTCAGATTTAATTTACACCTTGGCAGATATGAAAGGGAAAATTCTGGGAAATTTTCACGTCAAGGATATTGTTCGTCTTGATTAATTATTAACTAGTTTTATTATAGGAAACAAATGTGGTGGCGTGCAGGACTACCAACCCTTCACGTCATTTCATTTGTTTCTTTGTGTGTTTATTCTGGTCATGTGTCTTGGAGTTTGGTACCTCCAAAGCATGTGCTCAGAGTGAGCACTACATTCTAGTTTTTTGATGATAAAAAGAATTATTTATTTTTTATGTTGTTTTGAAGCTTCCCGGCTTCCGTAGTATTTCCAAAGAATTTGAGAAGGAAATTCTTAAATTTCGTGTATTGGAAAATCTGAGCAACTTTCCAATACACGAAGTTCGTTATTATTATTATTGATGTTTGTATTGGTATTTCTTAAATTTAAGTGCTAGTCTTAAAAAATAATAAATTAAGATTATTTTTATGTATAAAATCAAAAGAAAGAAATGCTTCGGCATACTTCTTATTAAGATTTTCAAAATCGAAATTTGAACTCTACCCCATCATGGGAGAGCTTATTATATGCATACATTTTAGTTTTAAGTATATTCCTTGGAATTGTGACTTACTGCTGATACCAGTATTTTTACTTTGCAATTGAATTACTAGTCTTAATTATTATTCTTTTTGCATTGGTTCAAGTTTACTTTTTTTGGTTCACTATGTTATAGCTAGGTATTTTGATAATTTTGTAATTCCTAAGCTCTGAGCCTAACATTCTAGACTCCGTTTGGCTTTTCTTTGTGTTCCTAACGATAAGCTTTATCACCACCTTTGTAGACAGGTTTGTTTTCTATTGTAGAATATCCTGATCTAATTTTTTAGAAAATGAATATTTTGTATGTTTTCTTTAACCACTTTGATAGATAGGTTTTTTCTTTCGTAATTGTAAATCCTAATCTGAGAAAAAAAAACTTTGATAGATAGGTAATTGATAAGAAATCCCTATTCTAACCACTTATACTTATAGTAGACAGTTTTTATAACTCGTTCTAACTAACTCAATAATACATAGGTATTATATATTCATTTTTACGATGCGTCCTGTTGGATCTAGGTAGGAAGATTAGTTTTACTCGCTATTAAATAATTGACTTAAAATCAGTGCAAGTGAGGGCTGGTTTACCACCCTTTTAGTGAAGCCCAATAATGGCAAAGTGTCCTACTAGAGGAAAAGTGATGCCCTAAGCATACCTATTTTTTTTCCCTATAATTTTCTTTTATGTTGTTACTCTTGTTAAGATGTCACGAGAATGGAAGGTTTTGGGCGACAGCCAATTTCATCAACACCCAGTATCACAAATGCTGAGGTTGCTTGTAGACCACCTATTCTCGTTTCATTAATTACCATGGTGTTTTATAATTTACTTAGATTTAAGTAACTTAGTTTTAAGATGTTGGCTCTTTAGTTATTAAGTGTTAACTCTATTAGATTTTTTTTCTTATACCTGCTGGACCTGTTTAGTTAGTATGTTTGTTTAGTTTTCGCGGGCGTGGTTTTCATGTTTGAGGGCAAACATTTTCGCGGGAAGAGGGGAATTGTCACGATAATGATTATTGCAATAATTATTATCTTGACTTGATAAACCTCTGCCTGGCTGCGTATTTAATTGATGATTCGCTTTTGGTTTTTTTTTGAGACTGGCAACTCTATAAACACGATTTCTGGCAAGACTTTTTGAATTCGCACCATATGGGAAGCCGGTGCATATTCGACTTGTCACTTTGGTGATAGTTCTGGAGTTAAAAATGGGATAATCCCTTCGTTACAAATTCTTTTTGAACGATTTTAATCGCGAGCCGGGCAATGTACATTTCGCGAACGCTTCTTTCTGATGTGATCGGAACGCTGTTTCTAATATGATCGGTCGCCGCCATTGGGACCGATATTTGTCTGTCTGCGACGTAACGGTATTGTAAATTACCTACATAATCGCGACTGGCATATTGAAGAGCTTCGCGAGAAAGAGTTCTTATAACCTGGTACGGTCATTGCTGGTCATATTTGTGACGGATGGATACTCGGCGTTCATTTCCTGATGAGGCGTGCTGACGGAAATCGTGTTTTTATCCGGTGGGCTCAACCAGAGCACTGGTGCTGATCTTGGATCCTACTCCCTGGCGAGGGGTCCTCATTCTATGGCCTTCCTGTGGGCCTTTCCCGGTTCCCATCCTGGAGATTGCGCGAGAATATGGCCCGCGGTTCCTCAATGCGCTATCTTCCAGTAAATTAAGAGTTCGTGTCAGTATAGAAGTAATTAGAAGATAAAGATCCATGGTCCGCAGGTACGATATTTCTTTCTGCTTAATTATGTTCCTGTCAAATTTTCAGAATCTGTTATGTTTTTGGGGATATGAACACGGGCCCTCAAAAGGGCAACATTGTTATGTTCTTTATAAAAATACTAGCCTTTTCCCGCGGCTTCGGTGGCATAGTATTAGGAGATTCCCACTCAGCCTCCTCTAATTTCCATCTACCCACTCCACTCCCCCCATCAAACCCCCCATCAAACCCCCCCCCTCCACCCACCCCTCCCCCTACTCCAATCCCCCGCCCAGCCCCCCTCCCCCTCCACCCACCCATTGCCCCACTTCTCCCGCCCTCCACCTTCCCTCTCCCCACTCCACTCATCCATCAACCCCCCTCCCCCCTCTTCATCAACCTCCTTCCCCCCACCCCCTACCCCTCCCCACACCCTCCTCCATCCTACCCCTTTCTCCTTCCTTTCCTCCCCCCTCCCCCTCCCCCCAATATCCTCCCTCTCCACTTACCCCCTCCACCAACACCCCCCCAACACCCCCTCCCCTCACCCCACTTCCCCCACTCACCTCACGCATTCCACACATTCATTCCCGATACGTTCAGTTTTCAAACTGCTCGCATGCCCCCTATTATAATTTTGTATACAAACTTCAAAATGCCAGAACTCAACGGTAGTTTTATACAAAATAACGAACAAAAAAAAAAGAATTATCCAATTTGATGCAGTCGTTCGGGTTTATGCGCATACATACGTTTCGGTGATTCATTTTTAGAGATAGTTATTAAGTACGACACCAACAAAGTACTCTTTTTAGGGTGAATTGCCTAATTAAAAAAAAAAAAACATCTTTTCCAAGGCGACAATTGGTTTCTGACGTTTGCAATAAATCGATTTTATTAGCGACAGAAAACGTATGATAAATAATTTCATAACGCCAAAGATTATTCATAACGCAAGAGCTTACCAATATATATAGCCTAACTTAAATAATCTAACTTTCTATTAGTGTAAGAATTCCATTCAGTAGATTTTGTGTGAAAGAGTAACAAACATACATCCATACAAACTTTCACCTTTATAATATTAGTAGGATACTGGGATTTGTTTGTTTTGGGAAATGAACTCTTTTGTTACTAAAACCAATCTAACCTCACAAGTTGGAACCTGTATTCGTTTATTCCCACAATCCTGAAGAGATTCTCTCACTCTACCATTAAATAGAATAGTCCGAAGGTACATTCGGATGATTACCGTTACAAATACCGTTACAATAATACTAGATAAAAATCGATTAGAACCTTTACCCGTTTTTTCAATGGTGCAACAAATATCCCATGGGTTAGAGTTACCAACATCTTTAAGCCAATTATGCCAAGCAGCTCGTTTAGCCAAAAGTACAGCCGATTTGAAAGCTTTACGAGAGCTACTTAGTTGTCTCCTGAGGGTGGATGTCTCCTCCTCCGTACATTCAACCCGTCTAGAGACACCTAAAGTTCTGCAAGCTCTCTTAAAAGTGCCCTTTAGCAAAGTCAGCTCATTCGACCACCACGGAGACTTAATAATCGTCTTCGGGTTTGTTCTTCCCAGAGCCGATTCAGCAGCTGATACTACGGCTGCGTTGAAAAAATTCCCCAAATTGTCCGGATCTCTAGCTGCTACGTCATGAAAACCCCTTAAAGTATCACGCAGAGCATCCCCAAAGTTATCCCAATTCGCGCGAGTAGTTTTGAAGTTCCAGGAGGATCTTGGAGCTTCGGTCTTCTTGACACCCACGTGTGTTACCTCACCATGTGTGTTACTGAAAGTAAAAATACTACCAGATTCATTTATTAAAGAAAGACCTTGCGTCGCAATAAGGCTTCGACGGCGTCTGAACGTTCCGTCTGTTGTTCAAAATTGTCAAACCACATCGGTGAGCGAGCATTAAAGTCTCCTCCAATAACTATGTTACGTCCTTTAAGCGCGTTTAGTGCGCGCGTCAGGCTCAAGATATGAGGTCCAATTGGATTACAATGTTTGAAATAGACTGAAATTAAAAAAAATTCAGTGTCTCCAAAATTAAGTGAAACACAAGTTTGGTACTCGTTTGACAGTCCCACCAGAAGGAGGGGACTGATTAACGAATGTTAACCAGGACTCCCGCCCCCGGTGCTGGGCCATTTTCGAGTACCGCACCCGGATATTGAACAGGCGTTCTACCTAACCAGGTATATTGCTCCTGAATGAGCAAGATGTCAATTTTTTTGTCAGTCATAATCTTCAGTGCACAGATGTTATTTGAAGCGCGGGCGTTGAGCGTGGCGTCCGACATGCACTCGTGGCTGGGTTCTGAAATTCAACCACGCATATGTTAGCCTATTAGTACTGTTTGATACCACACCGTTCACTCTCCACACTGTGATGCCTTTGTCTTGCGTCTTTATCTCAGGCCTACATCGCCATCGCCATCGGTTTCAGGCCGTGATTTTAAGAAAGTGAGTGTTCAGTCTAACGGTCAACTGTTAACTTTAATTAACTGATCATTAAATACTACTAACACAGGTACTCTACTGATTTGATTTGCCGTAATACTCTAGCATATTACCTACGAAACATTAAGGGCCTTACTAATAAACGTGATTTAAATTTTGCACAACTGTTAATGGAAAATCTATACTTAAATTCACCATTAGGTTATATTTTGTACGTACAATATATTATTTAGTCACGAAAATAAAAATAAAATGGTTATATTTACAATTTTATTTACAAAGTGATAAAAAAAACCTAGAATGATATCCCTTAAGAATTGTGCTTTTTTACCTATATTGTTGGAAGGATAAAATATTTCCGGTTTGCAATAAAATTCAAATAAATAAGATATTTATAACGGAAAACTAAAAACTGTTTTTGAAATGTGATGAAATATACTTGCAATGCAAACATAAAAAAAGTTTTATAAATGGCTCACCTCACCTTACGTTTCTAACTAAAATTACTGATAACGAAAAAAAAACGCACACATATTTTACTAGGAAAATGTATTATAAACGTTAACGTTTACTCACTTGTTCGTGATTTCATGCAAACATAATTAATAAAAATTTCAAGGTATCATTATTTCTATTCTCGTTGGCATTTTAGATAGAGTAAAGATACTATCCACAGTCCACGGAGACTCCCTGCCCAATTAGCGGAGGTAGCAGCGACTCGTGCGACCCATGTACCATCTCTACTGATCAACTAACCGCGATCGCATATCCGACTAATTAACAAGTTTACGCACCAAAACGTAAATTAATCAACAACAAAGAGAGCGACGCTATTCCTCCGGCTGCAAATTACGATAAATTTATACCCGTGCTTGTCTTGATAAATACTTCCTACATTATAAAAATATGTGGCCTGAAAATAAATAACACATATCTAAAGGATGGATTTCATTTGGGGAGTTCAGCCGCATTTCAACCTCTTCTTGAGCTAGAGTTTCGAACAGTATTCTACAGTTTCTTGGCAGCTTTGGTTTCGAGAGTGGCGATTTTGTTGTTGTTGTTGTGTATATCAATGACCTTTTGTCGTGTTGTTGAGATCTCACTTCTAACACCAATTGTGTTTGTGTCCAAGTCGATGAGATCTATATTCTAGAGCACCTTCCTCAAATGTCTTCTGACGCTTGGTAGATGTTGTAGGTATTATCTTTCGGGATTGTCTGCAGATGGCGAATGCACAGTAAGAAAAAGTTTGGAATGTAATTAAGTAGTTTAATAAAATATTTAATATCTGTAGTGTATCTAAAAGCTTCCGGCAGACATAGATGTCAGTACTAAAAACTGTCCTTAGGCTCCGCTAGATGGCAGGTAGCTTAGTACCAGTGATAAGCAACAGAGGATCCAGCAGCTCAGGGAGAGTGTTTAGTAGAACTCTCAGATCAGATTCCATTTAGCCAGTTCCGTTTAGATAGATTGACTATCGTGGTCAATATTGTAATACGCGAAGTATTAAATAAATACGGATAATCATCAAGAATCGATTATTCCCAAAAGTAATATCCTTCCAGGTGTGTTGGAGAATCTGTCAGTGTCTTATAACTAAAGAACACTACAACATCCAATATTTTTACAACAAGTTCGTAGTTATAATGTTAGTATAACAACGAAGAAACGAATGACAACGATCGATGAGTTATGTGGGCAAATTACTATTCAATCCTTTGTTAAATTATTGTGGTTTCAAATATTCTTTGAAGTTTTGTGGTAAAGAATATTTAATGTTTTTACTGGGACATGGTTACTTGCGTAGTTACTTGCGCAGTTACTTGCGTAGTTATTTGCGTAGTTACTTGCTTAGTTAATTGCTTAGTTACTTGTGTTGTTACTTGCGTATTCAAATTGATCATCTTTGCTGAATAATCACATGTCAGTAGATACACAGTGTAAAGTGAAGAATGCTAGGTACATTGGCAAATATTGGGAAACATAGCAGAAACATATAGTTTCAACACAGGTATACCCTAGTGAGACAGGCATCGAATAATGTAATGTAAGCATACCTTATATAGATAAATAAATAAATAAATAGCAATGAACATGAATTCATTGTTACGCAGATGACAGTACCGTAAATGATAGGTTTTTGATTGGTAAGCCCCCAAATTGAACTTACAAAAATTGTTTCATGGCGAAGGTAGAACAAGCTTTTGCGTGAACTCCCGAAGACTCAGTGTAAGAAGATTTTCATAAATAATAATAATAATAATAATCTATATTTTTGAATGTAGCTATTACTTTGTGGTTATCCATTATAGAAAAATGAAACAATACAACTTTGTATAAACCACTTATATAATGTGCAAATCCGACCGGTTTCGGAACAAACGTTCCTTCGTCAGGGAAAGCTTATACTAATTTGACAGTTTAGAACAATGTTTTATTATGGTAGGGGTGGAGCCGTTGTTAGTTAATAATGTAGATTGGGTGGGTAGGTATTAGTGTAGAGTGGGTGGGTAGGGGAACAAATCCATGATTGGGCTATATGACAATATTTTTTGTTTGTTGATAATAGATTCATTATTTTTAAGGGATTTTTTAATTTCCAAAGCTTCTAAGTTATCTAAACGTTTTCCTTTCGGATTTGCACATTATATAAGTGGTTTATACAAAGTTGTATTGTTTCATTTTTCTATAATAATAATAATTTATTCCAGAATGTATGCAGAGGAAGTGCATATTTTGAAATAACAAAAAAAGATAAATAATAAGATGAGGTAAAAAATAATTAACATCAACACATAAATTAAATAAAAACAAATAATAATGAGAAATGAAATATTAAACACAAACATTTATGCAAACAGCCGTTTACGGGGGGTATTTCACCATATCCCGTCTCCAGAGGGCCATCAGGGGAGACTCCATCCAGGCAGTCATGGCGGTGATGATCGCATTCTTCGAATTTTATGGCGCAGACTGCGCCATAAACTTCCCATGCGGTGGCGGAGAAGTGCACGGAAAGTATGCACTCGTCTCTCCAGGAACATTTCCGTAGCACTGCAGTATCTTGGTAGGCGGAAAAGTTGGCGATAAGCGTTATTGTAAGCAACCTTTAACTTATGCCATTAGGTTGCAGTGTAGTCAACCCACAGTTCTGATGTGTACAGCGAGGTACAAAAAGCGTTGAACGTATTCTTTTTACTTTGGGGCTGCAGGAGTAAAAACGTCTTGACAGCATACCCGCTCTAACTGATATTGCTCTTCTCTGCCTTTCCATGTCCTCGATATCCTTAAGGTCGTCTGTGATGACATGTCCCAGGTATTTAACGCTGTGATTATTTCCTTTCATCTAGCCATACTGAGGGTGTTCGGACGATTTCGTTTTTCTGTTTAAAATCCATAAATATTGAGTTGGTGGTATTATATAGGTTATGGTGTTTTGCAAAGTCTTCACAAAGTTTGAGTAATTTCTCTAATGCGCTTAGTGACGGTGCAAGAAGAACCATGTCATCTGCGTAATTAATGTTATTTACACACATTCCATTTAAATGGCAACCTATTTTCGTGGCATTAAGTCTTTGAATAAGCTCATCGGTGTATACATATGTCATAGTCAAAGGTCGATATGCAGTCTCTTCGCAGAATGACTGGTTTATCCTAGGTTTGACCAAAGACATCGGGCTTAAGACTTCAAGTCAGACCTGAGGATTGACTAGTCAAACCCAGAAGCACCGGAGCTTCAAGGATTGACTTATAACATATAGATAAAAAAGTTTATTTATTTATTACATGAATTATCGAAAGTACATGTAGTTTTTTGTGATATTTCACCCTCCATGCTAGGGATTACCCTGTGTTATGGCGGGTGAAGTTTATATATAGTTCACAGTAATCAGTCTTATACATATAATGCTGCTTAGATAGTAAATAAAGATGTATTATGTTTTGCCTGCTCTTAATACTATGCACACAGATCTTCTATAATAACAAAATGATATACTTATTGTTAGATTGGGTTACAAGAAGAAGATGAAGAAGTTAGAGAATTATTAAAAAATGAAAAATTTGAGGAGTTGTTAGATATAGATCACACTAATTAATCTTGTACATACAATGCTGCTAATTTAGAAAATAGAGATGTATTATGTTTTGTCTGAAAGGTGATTAAATTGATAGGTTGTAAAGTGAATGGGTATTAAAATTGTAATGTATTCCATGTGTAAGGATCTATTTCGTTATTTGTTTTTTAAAGGAATGGGGTTGACTCAACGTTTTTAAGTTTTCAGGGATAAGGTTAAAGATTTTAGGAGGTAGCTCAAAGACAACTCAAGTCAAAAAGTAATAATTATATCCTGTTTGCTAATTAAATTAATTCAATGAATAAGGTTAAATATATGGTGAAAAATTGGCTATCGGAAAAAAAAGATTTATATTGATTTTGATATGTATGAAAAATGTTGAATCTGTAGATATAAGATGTAAATTTTAAATTTAAAAAATGTATAAATATGTAACTAAAATATAAGCACCTGTTGACAAGCCGATTCAATTGGATTAGCAGGACTTGTTTGTTGATTATATTATGTATTATCTATTATTTCAATAAAAAAAAAAAATAAATAAATAAATAAACGCAATATTTAAGTAATGTTGGACGACTTCAGTATTACTCGTCGAAGGTTAAATATTCACATTTAACGTTTAATGTGTGATTCATTTTAGCGAGGTAGTTAATTAACCTAGTGAGTCTTCCCAGGGGTCACCATTCGTAAGTTAGTTCTGCACTTGGAAAGAATCAAAACCAGTTTTGGCAGCCTCTCGTGAAATTATCTGGGATACAGAATCCTATTTTAGCCAGAATGTCTGGTATTGTTATTAAACCATTTAGACGCTTATAAGCCATCAGCAGTATGCAACATCCCTTCTGTAACTAAGGCTGCACATACCTAGCATTCCCGTGAAAAATGCTGTTGTTAACAGCCATGGATACAAATCTAACTCTCTCATACAGAGGTATCGTAAAAATTTCTTTTGTATTTTCTCGACCATTAATTAGTACATCGACGGTGTCCTCTGGCCCCCATACCTGAGATGCACTCTCGAGAATGCTACGCACTAAGCTAAAGTAAAGCAGCCTTATAATTGCAAGGTTGGTCAATTACCTTGAATTCCGTATGACAAAACCCAACATAATTTTATTTATTATAATAATTTATTTATAATATACGTAAACCAAAATTTTATTTATAATATACGTAAACCAAATGTTTAAATTATCACTTAATGGTAAACTTATATCCTTTGCTGACGACACTGCAATAATTATCGAAAAAAAGACGTGGAACGATATTACCAATGCAGCCAATCAAGACATGAAGGTTTTAAAAAATTGGTTCGATAACAATTTACTATCACTCAACACAGAAAAAACTTATTACATTCCATTCTCTCTACAAGAAGATGTGCCAAATAATTTAATTAAGATAACAATTCATTCCAAAAATTGTGCAAATGACGGTACATGTAATACGGACTGCGCTAAGCTGAATCATAAATCTAATGTAAAATATTTTATTTTTAATTTTTAACTTTATGAGTAAAACCTCAAATTGTAATATTTAAATAAATGAAGACAATATAAGCGAATCTCAATCGAAAATCTGGAAACAGAAAAATCAGAAAAACATATTGACACCTCTGGGACTCGAACCCGAAAGCAAGAGGTCCTGGGTTCGAGTCCCAGAGGTGTCAATATGTTTTTCTGATTTTTCTGTTTCCAGATTTTCGATTGAGATTCGCTTATATTGTCTTCATTTATTTATTTAATGTAAAATATCTTGGAATTTTAATAAATAAAAATGTTAAATGGAAAGATCATATCAATCTCACTGTGGAAAGAATAAGAAAACTTATCTATGTTTTATATAACATACGAAATATTTTAAACAAGAAAACTATCAAAATTGTCTATTATGCATTAATTCAGTCTTTATTACAGTACGGCATTATTGGGTGGGGAGGGGCCTTTAAAGCTTCCTTACAGCCCATAATTATAATTCAAAGAATAATTATAAAAACCATTCTTAGGAAACCATACGACTACCCTACTATACAGATATTTCGGGAATTTAATGTACCATCTATTACAGAATTGTATAAGAGAAACGCCTTATGCCAAATTTATAAAGAATATTTTATTCAAAAAGTTCACCCCTCAGATAGCATAAGCAATAGATTTAAACTAATGGCTTAATAGCCATCCCTATGCTTAGAACGACCACGGCTCAGCACCACTATTTGTATTTAGGTGTAAGATGGTACAATATATTATTATCCAATAACAAAATTAATATAACAGATACACTGAAATATGAATTATTCAAAAAACAAATTAAGTCCCTTAAATTGGATAATGACATATTGTACCCTTAATGTTTACCCTTTATGTAATTAATTAATTTACCCTTACTTAAACAGCAATATTTAATATTTAAAAAAATTGTATTGATATTGTCTAAATTGTGTACCTACCTAAGATATTTATTTCATTAGTTCTTTGAAAATTGTTTACATAATGAACATTATTATAATTTTTTTTGCATGTAAAATACTCCTCCCATAAACACGAACTCCTAGAGCTCAACTTATGGAGTAGTAGAATAAAACATGAATTATTTTGTAATCTTGCATATATTATCATTGTAATGTATAAACAAAAATCTTGAAATAAATAAATAAATAAATAAAAATTGTTCTACAGATTTACAGATCTTTTCAATATGAGCATGAAATGTTAAGCGAGTCACACACAATTCCTAAGTTCTTGCAAGTCGCCATCGCCATGAGCTTCAGTGACGTATCTTTCATTTTGTAATTGAAATATATGGTCTACTAAGATAGGTACTACCTTTGAAAATTTTCGTAGATGAAGTTGGTTTTTGACACTTGAATTATAGGATAAACACAATTTTAGGGGTAAAATCACTTAAACATGGGATAAACTAGATTGAAGATTATATCAGAATGTTTTGGAAATAATATAATGAGGGAAAGTTTAAGTTAAAAACAGCGGAAATAATTACTTTAATCAAAAGTGCCGCCCGTAGTACGAAATCACACCATCCTATAATATGAAATCACTAGAGCGTATGAGAATAAATGTTTCATTAAAGGGGGATTGGTGATAAGTGACAAACCTTTTTAAGGGAAGTGTCATATCTGGAAAATTTCCAGCCTAAAGAGAAATTTAATATACCTAATATTAATAGATAAACTTTATTGAGCATCTCCATGCAAAGTACCGCTTGAGACACGTGCTCTTATTAATAACATCTTCTCATGCGGTGATCCTTTCTCGCGAAGAAGCAAGGATATTACTACGCAAATGTTTACAAGAGCTTCGAAGCGAACTTTTCTATCGTCTGCTGATAAGCTACTTAGTACAAAGTATGTAGGGAATTGGTAAGAACTTATAATATATTATAATAAAACGAATATAAAACTTTATTCCACTTAACTTAATTCGACCGTAACCGGTTTCAGCTCGTCAAAGCCATCTTCAGACTGGTACAAATATTTCTAAGTCTACGGTTTATATACACAACATTTTTTTTTACATTACCTCCACATAGGAGGCCCTGAGGAAAATAATTTCCCTCAGGGCCTGTGTCATCTGGAGTGCTGTGTGGAGGGTCTTTTTGAGGAGAGGAAGGAATGAACATTGGTCTTGAAGAGACCCATGTTGTAGGAAGGAGGAAACACAGAGTTCGGACAATCATTCCACAGCCGAGCTGTTGAACACAAGAACGAGTCGAAGAAACGACCCGTTCTCATGTGACAAATGTCAACTGTGAACAAATGTTGGGCACGCGTTTGGCGTGTTTCCCGACTATTTACGGTGCCGAAGGGATCAATGATGCTAGTTCCTCGGAGCATCTTCCATTGTAATACCGGTAGAAGAAGGATAGCATTCCCACCCGACGCCTGTGCTCTAAAGATTGCAATCCGACTGTTAAGATGGGAGAATCTATCAAACGGACCGCCCGTTTCTGCACAGAGTCGAGGGTATTTTTCAGGTATTTTGGAGCACCAGACCAGAGGTGGCTGTCAAATTCAACCGTGGGGCGCACTTGTGATTTGTACAGGGTTGCAGTTGTGTACTATTAAAGTACCTGCGGGCCCTGTACAGTACGCCCAGTTTTTGGGAGGCTAACTTTACTCTGGCTTCGATGGAGCCCCCATACCTGAGCTGGTCACTTACACCAAGCATATCAATGGAGGGCCTGTTCGGAAGATTGCTTCCGTTGAAAGAGACTAGATTTTCATTTCGATCCCCTTTAGACGTAATCAGACAAGATTTGGTCTTTGAAACATTAAATTCAACAAGATTATTTTTACCCCAAGAGAAAACACTCTCGAGGTAACCGTCCATTCTTTGCTTCAAAGCCCTACGAGCTGTTGGAGTTTGTGAGCCCTTTGGGGGCTTGTCAAACAAAAAGCTACCATGAACTGTACTGTCATCCGCGTAACAATGAATTTGTGCACATGGCAAAAGGTCGTTGATGTGCAACAAAAACAAAGTCGGAGACAGAACCGATCCATGTGGGACGCCAGCATTTATCGAGTGTGAGGAAGAGGTGAAACCATCGGCTACCGTCTGAATCGACCTCTCCCTCAAGAAGTCGGCAATCCACGTACACAAGGATGCGGGAAGTCCGTAAGAAGGCAGTTTGTTGACAAGTATTCGGTGCCAAACCCGGTCAAAGGCCGTTTGGGTCTCACCGAAACGTTCCAGGCATCGCCCCCAAATATGCGTCACATACGCGAGAAGATCACCGCACGAGCGGTTCCGCCGGAATCCGTATTGACGGTCGTTAATAGTTTTGTTCTTCTCGAGAACAGATTGTGAGCAGTTTGTCGTTGATCACACGTTCCATCACTTTGGACAGAACTGATGTGATCGCTATGGGGCGGTAGTTGGCCGGGTTGGAGCGGTCACCCTTCTTTGGAATAGGATGGATAACCGCTTTTTTCCAACTAGAGGGCACAGAGCCAGTCTTCAGGGACAATTTAAAAAGCTTCGTCAAAATTGGAGCTATTTCTGCAGCGCACCTCTGCAGTACCAGGGCAGGTATTCCGTCAGGCCCACTAGCTTTATTAATATCAAGCCCTCGTAAAACATGGAGTACTTCCCGATACAATTCTAAAAAAAATAAACAATAAATTACTTCTAAACATATACAAACTATTATACTCCTATACAAATAACTTATTCACTCCCAGATTAGATCCGTCCCCTTCCCCTCCCGCCCACCATCCCATCCCAATAAGCTATTATAACTTTTTAATCTCTCTAATTAATACACACCAGTGAAAACCTATTATTGGTTGAATAACATATACATATGTAAATACTCCTAAGTAAATAATGTAACTGTTGGTTTTCCAAATAAAATAAAATAAAATAAAAATAAAATAAAATGCCGGATCCTCAGCTTTTTCAAACGAAAACCGCAGTGAGGAACCGACGTCGGGACAGCACCTTGGTCATCGAGGGTTGAGTTATCCACAAACATTTTACTTAATAAGTTAGCCTTTTCGGTGGGGGTGTTTGCTAGTGTGCCGTCAGGTCTGGTAAGAGGTGGCAGATTGGATTTGCAGAAATTGCGACCTATTGAGCCCGCAAGCGACCAGAATTGCCTGCTGCCATGCGGGAATGCAGCCAGCTTTCTGCTGATCTGCTGGTCGTGCTCGAATTTTGACCGATTTATGATTCTCTTGGTTTCCTTTACCATTAAGTTGTAAGCTGTTCTGTCTTCGGATGTTCTAGATGTGTTGTAGGCTCGGTAAGCCGCGTTTTTTCGTCGCACTGCTTTAGCGCATTATCGACTAAACCATGGCTTTGAGCCTACACCAGATTCCTTAACAGTAGATTGGATGAAGCCATCCATCGCGGATGTGATGACTTCACCAATTTCCTGGGCACATCTTGAGGGATCCGAAGTCCGAAAACAGACAGCTAACCACGGGAAAGCATTAAAATGTGCCCGCAGACCGAACCAATCTGCTGACCTATAGTGCCACACTTTTCTCTTCAGCCTCTCGTTTGGTGGTCTGAAGTTTACAGGGATTGATGTCGTCACCAGGCAGTGGTCGGACGATCCTAAAGACGCTGTGACTTTAATCTGGTAACCATGTGGCACAGTAGTTAAAAATAGGTCTAACAGATTGGAACGGTGTAGGCTCCTGAACCATTTGCTCCAATCCTTAGCAAAGGGCAAAGGATTCCGCTTGGCGTCCAGCCGAGTCTGTTGATCCTGAGAACTTCAACCAAGGTAGCGGGACAAGAGGTCATCGATAGTGTCGCTTAAATGTTTGAAGAGCTCGGACGTGTCTGATTCGCTAAGGTTCGGTGAGCGATGTAAACATGCGTAGAATCTTACCGTACTGGCAAGATTGACGCGTACCCACATTACGACGAATCTGGAGTTTTCCAGATTCAACAGTCGCACACAGTTGACGTTAGCTCGACTATAGAGAGAGACACCTCCTTTAAGTCTGAACTTGCTTGCGAGGGTGAAGCCCGGGCAGTTCAGATAGGAGGCGTCTACAGGCTCAGCTATCTGCGTTTCAGACAGAAATAGTAGGTTGGGGCGTTGAGAAAAAAGGTGGTGGTGGACAGAGTTTAAATTGGTTTGCAGGCCGCGAATGTTGGTGTAATTCATCAACATTTTTGGCCTGCGCCGGGGCCTCCTACTCGCCGCTGTAATGCAGTTATTTTAAACATATTGGGGAGGGGGAGAGGGGTGGTCTACAAGGATTTTAATCAATTATAATAATTATATTTGTTGCTGAGTCGTTTTAGACTATCGAATTTCTAAATATTTTGGTAGTTTCAGTAAGCTAATTACATAGGGTTTGCATCTCACTTCAATGATGATTAGGGAAAAACCTTACACAAGTAATATGAGTTACTAATGACCTAATTTTATTGTCAAATCGTTATTATATTTATGAAGTATGGTATTTTTTTATTGCTTTTTGAAGGGATACATGTTTACATGGGAGTTGGAATGGTCTAAACTAATTACATATTTTAATATCGAAATTATTATGAAAATTACACTGGATACAAAAGCGGGGACTTAGCAAATGAATCTAATTGCTTTATCTTTACTAAGTTTCTTTATGAAGGGGTACATGTTTACATTGGAGTAGGAATGGTCTAAACTAAATACCTATTTTAATTTCGAAATTATTATGAAAATTACTATTAGAACTTATAATATTACCGAGTGAATTCTCATGCACGACCCAATTAGGAGAGTCACTTTCTACATAGTGGGGTACGTTTGTAGAAGCGTCTCTTGTCGGGGGTGTTTGGGCAGGTTTTAAAGTTACGCAACTTCAAACCCTGTTGAAGGAAGATTGCCGTTTAAAGCAGTTTGGGGCAAGTATTAACTACACGTCCATTATATTTATGATAAACTTGTAGCAAAGGTTTGGAAACCGCGAGTTTCTTAGTGAAGTTCACGTATGATGTAAGGTCGGCGAAACTTTATATTGGCTCTGAAACTATCTTCAGAACGGTTAACTTTATGGTGTAGCGAACAAATAAACTGCGAAACAACAATAAACGAAAACAGTTTTGTTCTATTACTCGAATCATCCGATCTCATATGGAATGGAAAAGTTTTGATGCGAAACCAAATTGAGGGAAGCCGATAGAAATACAAATGATCATCGTGTGAAGTCGGAGACCGTCCTAACAATTTGTACGTTCAAATAATTTACCGACACGTATTCCACGTGACGACAGAACATAAAACTCAATTAAAAACCTTCATTAGGATAATTGCAAATGTATTCCACAATAATCATGAACATGTTGACTCTCTTTGGAATTATGAACTGTTTCATGAATATGAACAAAACAATGAAAACGTGGATTCGAGCAAAGCTAATTACGGCATAAAATGAAGTATATTAAATAAAACACGTTTTCATTGTTTTATATAATAAAGCGATTGAAAATATTTCCATCATTTTGCCAAAAAATAATTCAAGGAAAAAAAATATTCCAAATCACAATTTTGGTAGATACCCTTTGGAAGCAAATGTTTAATCCTGATTCCAGAACTAAAGTCAACAAAACGTAGCTAGCAGAAGGTAATCCGAATACAATACCGCAAATCCTGGCAATCCGAAGCATTCCTGTAGCTACTGCGGTTTCCAAGCCTCCTTATTTACTAATATATCAGGTCACCTGTTACGGACAGTGAACTAATAGTTCCCATCTTAGACAATTCCTACCTACAACTGTTTCCAGCGTTAACTATTCACTCTGAATTGCCCGAAGCAGTGGTTAAGGTGAACGACTGCGCGGTCCTTTTCATATAAAACTTAATTTCGATTTGAGGCCAAAATACCCAATCGAACTACTTTTTTAAATCAAAAGGTTTAGTAAAATATCAAGTACGGATGGATACTACTTTATACTGGTGCTACTATATATATTTATCCTGGTGCTACTTTATTGGTGTGTTTTAAATTATAAAATACAGGCCATTAAAGAATTCAATTTTTAATGATTTTAGAGACAGCTTTGGAAATTATTTGTGATTGAATGATATTTAAAAAAATATATTTATTTTTACTCCACTACACAAATATGATGAATGATAATATAAAACATTAAATTATTAAAGTAAGCAATTTGATGGGCGAAAATTCAAAATTCAAACGACCGATTTACTTAGAACACAAATTTGTTGAATATATATAAATTTAAAATGTCTACCCATATTTTTTAAAAATATATTTTGTTTAATAACGCTGATGGGTTTCATTCGTGTTTGTATTCGGTTCGGCATATAGAATCGGAGGAATCCAGATTTTTGGAATTCCGCACATTAAGGGTACCTACCTACACGGTAGACAGGAGTGAAGTACCACATTATCGCCAGTCCGTTGCTAACAACCATCGTGTGTTGACATTTCGCTCTACGTTGAAATGTTATTTATCTTATCGTAACATAAAGTATAAACCCTATCGTATTCTTTGTGTAAACTTCTTATGTGAATCGACTCGTGACTCAGATTTCTATTGTGGATTATAAAATAACCCAAAACATTATCGCGCGCTTATGGATATATCTGTGATTGTAACAAGTGTCTCGTCCCCGAATGGAAACCAAGCCAGAAGACACAATAGCAGTGAGTACCACTTAATGCGAATTACCGTATCTTGTTTGGTGGTCGGGCATAGCTCGTATCGAAATCCATAAACGTTTTAAGTAGCAAAGAGTGGCCGCAAGGTTATTCTGACCCCCGTGCAGTGTCAGAAAACATATTTCGTTATATTTTTATAATAAACAAAGTGAAAATATTTTTTAAATGTTCATCATTTACTCATAAATAATCGCGAAAGTTGCCTCTAAAATCATGATTAATTTTTAAATAAATACCATTAACTTATATTAAAGAATGTCAAAGTTGTCTCTAAAATCGTTTCAATAGCCCACCTGCATCACATTTAAAAAAAATCCAGTTTAGGCAAATATTCTAAGACATTCTGTATTTTTGTTTTTAATCGTATTTTTGAAGCCCTGGGGATTTTTTAAAAATTTAAATCCGAAAAATCAGACCATTTTTTATAAACCGGAAAGACGGGACATAATTTTTTTTTCCAATTATTTCTGGCTTTCACCCTTCAAGGGTGTTCTAGGCCATCATTTCTAATTACAGAGAAAGGAAAGGTTTATATTATATTTCACTGTTAGTGCTTCACGTAAGGCGTAATATACTCACGTCGCTCACTAACATCAAGACTAGCTGTGTGAATCTTGATACTTTATAGCGGTGATGATTTATAATAAATAAACAATACTTATCACAACTTGTATGACATACGAAATAATGCACCAATTACTTATGCCTTTACCAAATATATACTACTTATACCTTTACCAAAGTAGCACTAGTATTTCATAGTTATTGTTTTCGCATTTTAGCAGGAGTACTACAAGACATGAGCGCGGTGTATATTCGTATTGTCGTATAATATAAAATGTACTGAAAACATGTTTTTAAATCAGTAAAGATAATGTCATGTTTGCACATAATTGTTTACATATTAGTTACAGCGCATAAATAAATAATAAAAAAACAACTTAATATATATTTTTACATACATAAATTATATCTAATATTGTAAATTTTTATGTATTTCTCTTATAAGTGAACTATGTATTATAAGTTCACACTTTTAAACACATAACTTCATCTCTCTATATTGTGAATCTTGTTGTAATTCCTCCAACTTGTTATCAAATACTTGGTTTACACTTTTTGACTTTTCAATGCTACTAACTTTATTACCTACTTATCTCATACACTGTAAATCTGAATATATTATATGTTATCAGGTTAATTCCGCAAATCCGAATATACTTTATGCTACCAGGTTCTTTTTCTATTTTTTTTGTTGTTATGTAATTATGTATGTATAATATGAACTAAACCTGTAAATTTGTCTGTCCTGGTACGGGAAACTTTCCTAGTTGGACAGGCAAAGCTTCCTAATATGTGTTTTGTACTTTCTTTTGTATGTATCTATAGTAAATAAATAAATAGGTGTGAAAAAACTTTATAGGTGTGAAAAAACGAATAATTACATAGCCGAAAATCATTTAAAAAAAATAACGTTTTCCGCACGAATGGCACAGGAGAATAACGAGGCATACCAAAAGTATTACATCTCATAAATATTTTTTTCCTTGATCCATCTTATTGTCATCATAAATCATTACAATGTACAACGTCTATATTACTAAATCCAATGTAATATACTTGTACTTGTAAATTATAATAATAATAAGAATATTATAAAATTTTATTTTGTTAAAATCAGCACCATAACTATTATACCTCTAAAACACGTACCGACATCTAAAATGAACGGGGTTCTCTTCGTAACATCTGTCAAAAAGTCAAACCAAATGATAAGTTCGCAGAGAACAAACAATAAATCTAGTGAACGAATTAAAAAATTCGCCTGAAATCAAAGTGATGCCATATACAAAAAAAAACAATGTGGAATTTTACAAAATTAATGGAACATTTTCAGAGATGGGTCATTTTCATGTTGTGACGTCACGAGCCCAAATAATGGATTTATTTACGTAAAAATAAAAAATAAAACTGTACAATTCTAAAAAAATTTACTAACATTTTCGTAATCTTAGTAAAAAGATCTATTATAATTCAGTGCCGGCAACCCGGGCGTTTATTTATTATTAGTTATGTACAACATGATTTTTTTTTCCTTACCCTCCTCACTAGACAAAGTCTGTTCTGAGGCTGGTAACTAACAATTTCTAATTACATAAAAAACAAATAAGTGGTAAAACAAAGAAAAAAAGAAACATATATATTATAGTAAAAATAATAATAAAAAATAAGAGGAAAATCAGAGAATTTAAAAACAGAGTAGAAAATAGAAAATATAAAATATTAGATATTAAGAATATTACTTATCTCTCTTCTTTCCTTGACATTCAACCAGTTTAAAAATCTTTTGAAAACCCAGTTCAAATTATTAGATGCGACGTAGGTCTTTGTTTGGGCTACAAACTTATTGAATATATATGGTGCCAAGTAAGATTCATGTTTTTTTGCAAAATTTGATTTGATATATGGTACTTGTAGTTGATTGTGTGTGTTTGCTCTTGTGTATTGCGAGTGAGTTATGAAGTGTGGTGATATTTTTATGCAGTTTTTGTAGATGATCTTCTTTATGAATAGTTTATTTATGTCTAATAGGTTATTGTTGATCATTATCTGTTCTGTCGGATGTTGATAAGGCTTTCTAAACATAATTCTGATTATTGTTTTATGATTTAAGTCTCTGCAGCTGCTCCCCATACTGAAATACCATACATTAGAATACTTTGACAGAGTGCGTAATATATATTTTTTAGCTGAGGTAGTGACATAATGTTTCGAATTGTTTTGAAGATGTAAGAGAGTTTCCGTATTTTTTTTGTAATTAGGTTAATTTGGAGATCCCATTTTAAGTTATTGTCAACAGTTAAACCGAGAAATTTAATATTTTGCGCATAATCAATCTTGTCACAAACACAGCGTGAGTTAGTTAATGAGGTAACTGTGCAGGGGTGAAGATGTAGTTGTGGGCGACTATCTGGCTGACCAGCTAATGTTTTACTGAAAGTTAAGTATTTTGTTTTAGAAATATTTAGTGTCAGTAGATTATTTCTTAGCCATTTATTTACTTCAGTCATCCCTGCTTCCGTGTTTTTGAAGACTTTTCCCATGATTGGGCTTTGAATAAAATTACAGTGTCATCTGCATAACTGATAACTTTGTACTCTATGTTCCCTAGGCTTATCTCAGTTAGACTGTTAATGTAGATGAGAAACAGTATGGGACCTAAGACGCTGCCTTGGGGTACTCCATACCTGTTGCCTACTTTGTCACTTTCTTGATTATTGATTTTTACAATTTGTTGTCTATTTTCAATGTAGCTGATGAACCATTTTAGTGGTGGACCTATTATGCCAATGTTTTTGAGTTTTTGTTGGAGTAATTTGTGTGAGATGGTGTCGAAAGCTTTTGCTAGGTCTAAGAACACTCCTAACACCTTTGAACCGCCATCTAGGTTTTTTACTATGTAGGTGGTTAGTTCCGATAAGGCGTCTTCTGTTCCCATTTTCGCCCGAAACCCGAATTGACGGGTGGAGATCAGTTTGTGTTTGTCAAGGTATGCGAGCAGTCTTTTTTTCATCGTTTTTTCTAGTAGTTTCGATAGCGAATTTTGGAGAGTGATTGGTCTGTAATTTAAGATCAGCGTTTTGTCTCCCGATTTATGTATTGGAGTAATAGAACCTATTTTTAGATGATCGGGGACAAAGCCGAGGCTGAAACTTTGGTTGAAAATATGTTGAAGTGGTATAAGTATATGTTCTCGGAGACTAATCAGTATATGATTGGAGAGGTTATCTGGGCCCACAGCGCAATTTGGTTTGAGAGAAATAATTAAATCCGATATTTCCTTTGTACCTAATTTTGTGAGCATAAAACGAATGATTTGGTTGCATGGTAGAGGATAGTATGGTTAAAGAGTCTTCTGTTGTGCCGTTTCTTAAAAGAATTTTTTCAGCCAAGTTAGATCCAACTTTTGCAAATTGGGAGTTAATAAAATTTGCTATTTTACCAGGTTCATTTTTTGTAAGGGTTTTGTTTCCATTTATTAACAGTACTTTATCCACATGATTTTTTCCTAGTCGTTATGAAATCCATCCAAGTGGCCTATTCTTATGGCCTATAATTCATAATTTAAAATATAAATAAATAAAGTAGCACATATCCGTACATATTTTTGCTATACCTTGTTAAAAACATAATTATTCAGTTTTTGTTAAAAAGTATTTTAGATAAAATTAAGTTTTGTATGAAAAAGACCGCGCGGTCGTTCCTCTTAACGTCGCAAGTAATGCGTGCGACAAATGGATAGCAGTTAATAGTAAAATCTGCCAGGCGGCGTCGATAATTTAGTGGTTCCTTCTTCGGAAGCGTCGCGGCGTTGGCGAGATTGCGTTCTCACGCGGGCAGGGCTCGGAGGGGATCATCTCGGCGCGCGGCGCTACTGTCAATCAGACAAACTCGTAAGTTGTAGCGAGGGACGCGCATTGCGCCCGGCAGAAATCTGCTACGCACTTTTCCGCATCGTTCCGCACACTTCCTCCGCCGAGCAGCGAGAGAACATTTCATTTTATGGTGCATTATTACGGAATGTGACAGGCAAAGCAGTCGGAACGGGGGAAAAGGTTTCACGACATTACCACTCGATCAGATAGTGTAGTAATTGAAAAAGCGGCTGAATAACTTCACTGATCATTGTAATATCCTGGAAAGTTTAGGCGTTGGAGCGAAACAGAGGAAATTCGTATATGATAACGAGAAGAAAATTCATAAACATGGCAAAAAAGATGTCTCCCTTACTTACTTCCGAAATTACCACTTGAAAAAATATTGTGATTCTCGTGGCTATAATTCTAATAAAAAAATGCAATTAAAAAAGTGTTCACATGTAGCAAACACTTTGTGGTATACACATAGTATGATAATTACAAAAAAACTTTTGTTTGAATACCACTTTATTACACATCCTTAATATATTAACCTACTTAAATTTATTAAATATCCTTTTTTTTATTTTTATTTTTTTTTATTTATTTAAACGCCCATAGGGCTTTTACATAGAATGCAGTACATTTTTTTTAATTACAGTATTTACAAAATACAAGTAACATAATATATGTTAAAAATAAAATTTAGGTTACATAAAATATAAGTGTTAAAAGAAAAAAAAAAATTAGGTTACATAAAGTATAACAAAATACAGGTAACATAAAATATAAGAAACAAAATATACTCCATAAAATATATAAGTTTAGATAAAGTAGGTAAGGTTAAAATAGTTGTTCACATTAGTTTATGGGATAGGTAGAAATAAATAGTTGGCACATATGGCGTTTGAAGTTTGTTCAGTTCAAATTATTGTCAAATACATCCATATTTTCGTTATTTGTTTTTGGGGTGTTATGCCGTGTTGCGCTACCTCCTTCTTTAGCCAACACATCTAGCGGATCTGCCGGATCTGCCCTGATGATGGACACTGCAACGATGTCCGAAACGTTGGCTAAAGAAGGAGGTAGCGCAACACGGCATAACACCCCAAAAACAAATAACGAAAATCTTAAAACCAAAAACTTATCTACATCCATATTGTTTAAGTATTTGTTACCAAGACTATGTAAACGTTGTATTGGAGAATGTAAATCATAGTTCGAATGAGATGTACGTATATAAAATGTCAATGTTTGTCTAGTTGTTCGTGTAGGTACATTTATTTATTAATTGCAGGAGTTCACAACTGTTGAATTTAGAGTTCAATAATTTTAATAAAAAGGTTAGGTCGTTTATTTTTGTCTGTTTTCTAATGTTGGAATATTTAAAGTATTCATTAGCGACGGGTAATTTATGTGCTCTAAAGGGATGTTAAGTTAAAAATTTACAAAACGTAGAAATTTTCTTTGAATTCTTTCAATAGTATGAATATGAATTTTGTAGAAGGGCGACCAGACTATGGAGTTATATTCTATTAGGCTTCTAACAAGGGATGTGTACAATAGTTTAATGATTTGTAACGATTCAAAGTTTTTAATTGTTCTTAATACAAATCCTAATGTTTTCATACCCTTATTTGCAGTTTGTTGAATGTGAACCGTGAAGTCTAGTTTCTCATCCATTATTATGCCAAGATCCCGCATTTCCGATACTCTTTCTAAATTTATTTTATTTATTGAATAGTCGAAAAACAGTGATGTTTTTTTTTCGGGAAAAGGTCAAAGTTTTGCATTTTTCTAAATTTAAATATAGGTTGTTTTGCGAGCACCAAATTTTTAGCATGTCTATATTGGATTGAAGAATTTCACAGTGATTAAGGATTGTTATTTCTTTACATAATTTAATGTCATCAGCGAAAAGCAATACGTTGACGTCTTTAAAGCAGTTGATTATGTCGTTTATAAAAACAAGAAATAAAATTGGGCCAAGATACCTTGCAGTACGCCACTAGTGGCGGAAAATGGTTTGGATATAAAAGATTTAATTTTTACAAATAAAGTTATACCTGATATGTAACTTTATATGTACTTAGCCAGCTCAACATATTTGCTCTGATTCCCAGAGCATGAAGTTTTCGGATCAGTATTTTGTGGGACACTTTATCAAAAGCCTTCGAGAAATCAGTATATATACAGTCAACTTGTTTGTTTTTAGAAAAAGACTCCAATATGTAGTTTTGAAAAAGTAATAGATTTGTTGAAGTTGATCTACCTCTGATGAAGCCATGTTGTTTGTCATTTATAATCTCCGTTAACATGGGATACATTTCATCAAGAACTAGAGATTCAAAGATTTTGGGTAATACAGATTGTATGCATATAGGTCGATAGTTTGAAATATCAGTCTCATCACCTTTTTTAAATATTGGGATAATATAGCTGGATTTCCAGTAGACAGGAAAATGTCCAGAAGATAGTAGCTGGTTAAAGAGAATGGTTAGTGGTTTACACAATACAGAGGAGCAATGTTTTAGGAAAATTGGCGGGATGAAGTCTGGGCCTGCAGATTTGTTAATGTCTAAGGAACATAGTTACAAGTTACATTTAGTTGGTACTTAAAGAAACCTTATTTTTCTTTCTTTTTATAATACTGCATACCAAAAAAAAAGAAGAAAAAAAATTCATAAGAAATGAATGATATTAATTTAAATTTTTTTTTTTAAAATTATTTTACTTAGATATACTAAGATATGTTTACACTTATGAGTACTAGACTCCAATTCAAACAACTATCCTCCGTTGGTCACCATGATACAGGCAGCTGCCTAGTATGGTGACCTAATGTATCTCCTGAAGTAAATTTATTATGTATGTAACATGTACTTATAAATAAATAAATAAATAGTTTCTTTTTGCAAGATTCTTCTGTTATGTAGCAGTCTGTTAAATGTATGGTTTTTTTAAATGTGTATGAAGGAATTTTGTCTTCTGGTGTTTCCTCATCGTAAACATTTTTAAAGAAATCTGAGAAAAGATTTACGAAATCTTGTGTGCTGTTAGCACATTTGTCGTCCAAATGCATTTGTGGTGGATAGTCTGTGCTGTCGTTGTTTAGTGTTTTGATAAATTTCCATAGATTTCTTGAGTGCAAAGCTGTGTTTTCAATAGAGTGTATACATGTTTTATAACAGATTTTAGAAAGATCTTTGCATTGTTTTCTAGTTTCACTGAAAATTGCATAGTCGATTATCGATCGAGTTTCTTTGAATTTTTTGTGAAGTTTTTTTTTTATTGTAATTATTACCTTTAAATAACTAGCGAGTACCCGGCATGCGTTGCAATGCCACTAAAAGAAAGAAAATGTTTATGTTTTAATTTTGTTCATTAAAGTGCTTTTGGTTACACACTATTTTTTGTTTGCCAGTCTAGTGCGTACACAAATAAATTAGAAGGTTTTCCGACGAGTGAGCAGGCCACACACAGCTGTCCATGTGAGAAGCATGGATTTTCCAAATTTAGCCCCTGCTATCCCCTACCACTACTACGTCTCCTTTGCAATCCCTTCCCCTGCTCCGCCCTCGTCCCCACCCCTCCTCTACGTGTCCTTTCCCGTGCGACCTATACTATATCAAATACACAAATTTTTCAAACAAGTTGTCTGCCACCTATTGTAATTATTTTATACAAATTTATAACGCCAGAGCTCAGCATTACATACACAAATCTTCTCGGGTGTGAGCACAATAACTAACTCAACGTTTCATCTGAATCGGATGAATAGTAAAGGAAATAATTTTATAACGCCAGAGCAGAGAAACATTCATTTTTATATATGTATTAAGATAAGTATAATATAGTTTGGTGAAATTCGGTTGATTATAAAAAAAGCTTACAAATTACTATCAATTAGCTTTTCAGTTCTATTCAAAATGATCCTTTCACAAAGTTAAGCTTATATTATTATTACACGTGTGGAACCTATATTAGGAAGCGGATCTGAAAGGGGTCGGCAATCGGCGTCGTCCGTAAGGGCAGCCGTCGGGATGCTTGACGGAAGGCGCCCGACCCGTGACGTTTTTCCGGGGCGCGTCGCCGGAAATAAATCGGATTACCAAACAGAGAAATAACAAAAGAAACAAAAACGCCATCTCTAAATGGTTTAAGCGGGGACATTTTGTGCTGCAGAATCTGGAAGATAAAATAAATAGTGAGATTCTTTTAAATAAAACACGAATAGCGTATGTATAAAGAAATACAGAAGAAAACACAAATTGGGTCAAAAAAGAGGCTTGATGAATACTAAATACGTGCCAAAATTACCAGAGCCATATTTGCGATGGGAAAGATTTTTTCTTACTGATTAAACTAAACAATGTATTGTCACGATAGCACGAAAAATCTGTTGAGTGCAAAAATGTTTGAATTTGAAAAGTAATTCCTACAAATGGGGTAACACAAGGAGTTATAACAGCTGCAATGAAGGACTTTTGTTTGAATCTGGATTCGAAGTCGAGGATTGTAACCATTCGACCACGGAGGCATGTATGTTGTGTCTACGTATAATATAGTACACATTCCTCGAATCAGAATTTTCCTCCGAGACAGAGAAGTGAATTTAAACTATACTAGTGTTGCTGTACTTCTTCTCCCCTCTTCGGTGTTAAGCTAACAATATTTCCTCTATAAAAGTTCTTGGTTTCCGGTAATTAATTAATGGCTAAACCAAAACTAAACTACGAAAATCACATTAATTTAAACTAATTATTGTACTGAAATATTGGCTCTGAGAGGATTAACGCGCGCAACATGGTATCACTTGTACATACAGAGATAGGTACAACAATCTATCTCGATGATGGACACTGGGCACTGGACACTGTGTCGCTATCCGAAACATTGGCTAAAGAAGGAGGAAGCCCAACATGGCATAATAATGCAACAATTAATCTCTCTCTATAGTCCATAAGATAGGTACAACACATGTTCACAACATTTTTTAACATTTCATTTAGGTATTTAACTTTGTGCCCACATGCAATTAAATTATTATTCTGCGCACAATGTCAGGACCCAAATCATGTATTGCCCGAAGCTGGAGGAACTACTCGTATTAAGAGTTGGTCCACAGAATTAAAGCAATTCACCAAATTTCAAAGTAAATTTTCAAGATCGGTGAAAGTCTTTTCATGATCTGTTGTTATATCTCAATGGGCCTGTTGTTTCACGGGGCTGAAATAATAAGAGAACTTGAATAGAATTTTCACAGATCTCGAAAATTAACTTTGTCGCCAAAACAGGTTAGATGTAATAAAACCTTTTACAAAGGCGTTTGTGGATGCTTGCACTCACTTCAAATTTTTATTTAGGATAGTTATCCAATGTGTTTTGAAATGGAGCAGTTTGATATAACAAAAAAAAAGATAAAAAAGATATAAAGATATAAAATAAGATATAAAAGAATTTTTTGAAATTAGAGATGAGAGCGATTTTCCTGCGTGGAAATAAAAATAAAATCAGTAACGAATATAAAATGTAAAAAGAAACCATGTCAGAACGTACAACGTACCAATAACAGAGAATTCATATGAATGGTTTTCAATTTGGAGTAGCGATTCCCGGAGTGAGAGAAGTGTGTGGGACTGATGCGCGACAGAGTGAAATAATGGAAAATTCAAGAGCTCAGAGTGTTTTGTAAAGAAACGTAAGAGATAATTCCACGGCCTGGCTTTGTGCGATAGCGCCATGATTAATGGTGGCAGCCCTGCGAGACTAGCCGCCCTTCACAGCCGCCCTAGCAGTCTGGTGCAGGACGGCGGCCGCAGCCGGGACGAATTAGTGTGCGGAGAGATCCTAACCCAAATCGGATGCTAACACGAGGCGGAAAAAACTAAATCCACGACACAATGGGCCCCTTTTATGGACAAGTCACTGGATTTTATGATCGATGGTTAACGGACATCGCATGTCTCATGCGTTACGTCTTCATAACATGTATTTATCAATGTTCCCGAAGACAGATGGACAGTAATTTTACCTAAGAAATGCTATCAATGAGCACCATAATGCATAGACTAGCAGCATCTAATATAAATAATAAAAATGTCCGCGGCAGGAAATGAGTCAGCATCCTCTAGATTTTCTAATTAAATCAAATGCTAAATTATTACACTGCGCAGGTTATGAATGAAGCCCAGTCGATTGTGTTTTATAAGTTTTCAAGAATGTTTTGTTGTGTAACAGCGCTCGGGGCAAAAGTACAGTGCAATATTTCCCAAACGATGTGTCAGGAACACAACATAAATTCTCAAATATTGTTTCCATCGAAACAGATTTGATAAATGTCTTTTCCGACTCCGTATATTCTTAATCTCCGCACAATAAGAGTCCGGTATCGACGAATATAATATGTACTTGACAAAAGGCCAACACACGGATGTAAGGGGTGGGTGGGTAGTTGGTTAGGTACATATTAAATAAAGAGTTAGGCGCCTATATAACATCACGTAGGGTACGGAAGTTCCATCGTTTTGGCATAAAGCATCGGAGAAAGAAAACATACACCCTGTTTGCGTATACTGCCATAGTGCGGGGGTTGAGAAGCGATTCAAGTGTTTCTGAATTTCTTTTCCTGAATTTTCCCAATAGCGTCGATTCATCTCCCGGCCGTGTTGCTTTACAAATCCCTAATCCATACACGTTTTCAAATAAAATTGGAGCTTTGAAAAGCGGAAGGATATATATTTTAAATAACGTTATCAATCATCATTTTGCTGCCTACAAAGGAGATGTGTGCGAGGCGCAAGGCGCGAGGCGGCGGCGGCAGGTGCCATTTTCTGAAGTGTTCATTTCGTTCATTCCCAATTCTGACGGCTCCCATTCAGACAAGTGTTCCTTGCCGCGATTCCATATTTCGGGACATTCGATCCAATCAGCGCGAGCGCCGGAATGAAAATCTTCGAGTTACAAGGCTTTATCCGACACGATACACGTACTTACTTACCTACCTGTAGCGAATATGGCGGGAACACCTTAAATGCTTTTTATTACATTTTACGACACCTTTCGGTACCAGCTTTATATGTAATGGAAACAAATCTATCCTGAACATTCCGATGTAGCTTCTGGAATAACTAAACCACTCTTGGGATCAATTTCAGCATGATTATTGAGAAATTATGAAGAGTATATATATAATAAATATTACCTTGGTTTATGGCTCGTCGGTTAGGTCGGAAAATTTTTTTTTAGTTCATTTAATAACATATGTAAAAAAGCTTTAAATAAATATAATTGACGAAGTACAAAAATAGCGAGCGATATTATTTGATGATTAGCGCGGACTCGCAAAAGTCACGGCTATTATAATTGTATGATTTAAAAGCTGAGAATATTTATAAAAAAATATTATTTACCTTTCGAATAATAGTGAACTTGAAAAATTACGACACCTGTTAAATATTTAAACAAAGGAAAGAGATGCACATTTAAAATAACGAATTATTAATTAATAAAATAGATTTGGCACCTCACCGTCGCACCTTATCCTATCCTACTAATATTATAAAGACGAAAGTTTGTATGGATGTATGTATGTTTGTTACTCTTTCATGCAGAAAATACTGAATGGATTTTAATGAAACTTTACAATAATATTACGAAAATAAATGTTCTCCTTTACCAACACAAACTCCGGAGAATGAAAACGGCCGACGCAAAACGCTCAACATAAATGCCCTAGTACATAATCTAGATAAAGAGAAATGGCACGATATTTTTAATTGTAATGATACGAACGAATGCTTCGAACTATTTGAAAAAAAATTATCAATGCACGTAAGTACTGCACATTCTATTGATTCCAAAAAACAATAATCAAAATTCAAACCAGTTAAACCATGGATAACTTTTGGATTAATTGTATCAATCAAACACAAGGAAGCAATATACAAAAAATTAATCCGACAACCTACAAACGAAACCTTAAAAAATACCTAAAAGCATACAAAAACAAACTTACGTATTTAATAAAAAACACAAAAGAAAACTATTTTCGATGAACGATGCAAAAAAAGTCTGGCATGTTATAAATGAAATCATAGATAAGAAAAAACATAAAAAAATGAAATACATAGTATTTACACATAACAATATCATAACCCAATGCCGCTAACATATTTAACAACTTTTTATAGTTCTAGTTGAAACGTGGCTTGTAGCAAGTGTAAACACGGCCGAATTCATAGATTCGCGTTACACGGTATTCCGACGAGATAGGAACCGTATAATTACCGGTAAGATGGACGGAGGTGGTGTGTTAGTGGCAGTGCGCAAGGAACTCGCAGCTTCCCGTCTCGACGATTGGGAAAAAAATCAAATTGAACAAATCTTTATATCAATTCCGTTAAGGTCTCTAAATCTCACCATATGTGCTGTATATATACCTCCTGTCTCGCCAATAATGCTTTATGATATTTTCTCCAAAAACCTGGAATCTGTCTTTTCATCAGAACCAAATAATACGTTTTGTGTTCTTGGAGATCTGAATCTACCTACTCTTACATGGACATTTTCCGAAGGCTGCAATCATGGTATTGCCTCCTCAAACACGGCTGCATCGCAAACTTTTCTTCAAACAATGGCATTGATGAGCTTATTTCAATATAATTGTATACCTAACCACAACGATAAATTCTTAGACCTTATATTTTACAGTCGCGAAACAAAAGTTACACATAGCGATGACCCTCTCCTTTCAGAGGACAGACACCATCCAGCCCTGGAATTTGAAATATCATCTGCGATTCAACCAAAAATAAAAAACAACAAAGAGCGTAGGCACAATTTCAGGAAAGCTGATTATACTCAAATTAATAATGACATTAATTGTATTGATTGGAAGTCTGAAATCGCGAATTTATCAGCAGAAGAAGCAGTAGACCGGTTCTATGTAATAATAAACAATATAATTGATGAGTTTATTCCAGTATTGGCCAGACGAAATGACAAATTCCCCATATGGTTTACTCCCGAACTTATTAGCTTATCACGGAAAAAAGATAAAGTTTGGCTCAAATGGAAGACATATAAAGGTCTTTCTGACTATCGTAAATTTTCCTTCTTACGTGCTACATACAAAAAATTGGCTAGTGAATCTCGAAAGTTATTTTTTGAAAACATCGAAAGTTCATTGCAAAATAATATTAAATGCTTTTGGTCATACATATCCTCCTTAAAATCATCTGATGGATATCCTGCTACTATGTCCTTCGAAGGGCGCAAATCTAATGATGCCCAAGAAATCTGTAATATGTTCTCTGAGTTCTTCAAGTCAACATTTGAACCCTCATGTATCAATGACTCAATTAACATTGACCAACTTGAGGCCGTTCGGGACTCTGGACTTACGCACATTCACACCATTGAACTAACGGAACAAGAAGTGCAATCAAGTTTAAAGGCGTTAGATATAAACAAAGGTGCGGGTCACGATGGAATACCGGCATTTTTCCTCAGATCTGCTGCGTCGTCATTGTATGTTCCACTTACCATAATATTTAATAAATGCCTGAGTGACGGGGTTTTCCCTGATAGGTGGAAGTTGGCTTATATTATACCAGTCCATAAGGGTGACTCACGTCAAAAAGTCGAAAACTATAGGCCAATATCTATTCTCTCGGCGATCCCTAAACTCTTGGAAAGACTTGTCCATGATAATATATATCCCCAGCTTGCCGCCAAAATTACAGAACAACAACACGGGTTTGTAAAAGGCAAATCTACAATGAGTAATTTACTAATTTACTCAAATTTCTTATTCACTAGCATGGATCGAGGCCACCAGGTAGATGCAATATACTGCGATTTCAAAAAAGCTTTCGACAAGGTTGACCACCTTATTCTTATTAAAAAAATAATGTTCAACGGAATTAGGGGAAACTTATTACGTTGGTTTGTCTCATATTTGACAAAAAGACAGCAAGCTGTATCATTACGAGGACATACTTCTACGTGGGAACCAGTTACCTCTGGCGTACCACAGGGGTCAATCCTGGGTCCACTGTTATTTATACTTTTTATTAACACTGTTACTAAATGTTTCATGCATTGTTTATTTCTTTTGTACGCCGATGATATAAAAATATTTGCCATTGTTAGGAATTTAAACGATTGTCTGCTCATCCAAAGCGACTTAGTAAGGTTCGAAGCATTTTGCAATGAAAACAAAATTTACCTAAGTTACAACAAATGTAAACAAATAAGCTTCACTAAAAATCACAACGCTATTATACACAATTATTGTATTGGTAACTATTTACTCGAGCGCGTTTACTGTATAAAAGATCTAGGCGTACTTTTTGATTCTAAACTCCATTTCGATGCGCACATTGAGAACATTGTGAATAAAGCTTACCGCATGCTAGGATTTGTCATCAGAAACAGCCGCGAATTTCGAAAACCTGAAACTTATCTTCTACTTTACTACACGCTGGTCCGTTCTCAACTTGAATACTGCACCTCCATATGGACACCACTTTACGGTGTCTATAAAGTCAACATTGAAAGTATTCAAAAGAAATTTCTGCAATACCTCAATTACAGAATGAGCGCACCTAAACGGGGGTACATAAATATGCTCTCGAATTATAACGTCACCACTCTAACTAACCGGCGAACATACCTTGACCTCATGACGCTTTATAAAATCTGCAATAACTTTATCGACTGTCCTGACCTACTGAAACTAATAAACTTCAAAATACCACCCAGAGTAACAAGGCTTAACGACTTATTCCACATTAGCCGGACGCGTACAAATGCTGGTGTCAGGGATCCAATCAGAAGAATGTGCGAATCGTTTAATCAAAATCAAAACATCAAGGATTCCGACTTATTTTTTGATACACGCAGTACTTTTAGTAGAAAATTGAAGGCCGTTTTCCTACAAAGTACAATACCTTAGACATTGCTTGGTTTATAATTTTAACTACCTTTCTTTTTTTAAATTTCTGTATGACATTATTTTTTATCTATATATATATTTGGTCTTACCATCAAAATTTTTCCAAAAACAATTTGTAAACTTTTATAAAGATATTGCGCATTCTTTTTTCATCTCTCTGTAAAATAATATTTACTTATGTATATACATACGTCTTTTTCGTATTTAACGGTAAAAATATTTGTATATGTTTTCATCTGCTGTCAATGTTAATTCGTGAGAAATAGTTTGGATGCAGGCGAATTCTCTTTTAATTGTTTTGTATATTCTTGTCAATTGACGTCTGTATCTGTATTTTCTCCTTAATAAAAAAAAAAAAAAAAAAAAACTTTTTTTGCAAATGTAGGCAAAAACTTGCAAATCAAATACAAAAAATACCGTTTAATGACGAACAGAGCATTAACGTCAATATCTTGAACAAAATTGACATGTTTCCCCTTACTTCAGCCCAGGAAATCGAACAAATCATTACAAGCATGAAGGGAAGATCAGCACCAGGTTTCGATGGAGTTACTGTCGAAACACTGAAAATTATCAAAAAAACATATTTCAAAACCATTAATTAACATTAGTCTTCAAAGCGGAATATTCCCAACGATATGAAAAACCATCATCACTCCAATCCATAAATCTGGCAACCCAGAAGAAGTGACAAATTATCGTCCAATTTCGCTGATTTCAAACATTGCCAAAATCTTTGAAAAAATGATCAAAAAAAGATTTAAAAACTCAACATTTAATTAACATTAGTCTTCAAAGCGGAATATTCCCAACGATATAAAAAACCATCATCACTCCAATCCATAAATCTGGCAACCCAGAAGAAGTGACAAATTATCGTCCAATTTCGCTGATTTCAAACATTGCCAAAATCTTTGAAAAAATGATCAAAAAAAGATTGACTGCATTTATTAACAAAAAAAACATAATTCACGACAACCAATATGGATTTATGAAAAATAGAAGTACCCAAGATGCGATTGCCAAATTATCGAACATTATTCGGAACACATTAGACAAATCTTTGAAATGCCTCGGAATCTTCATAGATCTTAAAAAAGCTTTCGATAGTATTTCTCATGATAAACTTATTAAAAAATTAAACTATGTTGGGATAAACGATAAAGCTCTAAAATGGATAAAAAGCTGTTTATTTGAACAACAAGTAGTCAAGATAAACAACTCCCTAAGTCTACCACTAACAAGTAATTTCGGGATACCTCAAGGCACAGTCCTAGGCCCCCTACTATTTATAATTTATGTCAAAGATATTTTTAAACTACCACTTAACGCAGACATAATATCATATGCCGACGACACAGCTATCGTAGTGAATGGGATCGACTGGAATAGAGTAAACGAACAAGCAAATAATAGAATGAACACCTTAAAACATTGGTTTGACACAAATCTTCTCTCATTGAATACTAACAAAACATACTACATACGCTTCTCAATCAACAAACTAAAAACACTCCCCAAGACTAAAATAATTATCCACAATAACACATGTAATAAAATAACATGTATCCAAGGCTGTTCAAAATTGAAATCAAAATCAGAAATTAAATATTTATTTATTTATTTATTTATTTATTTACGGACTTACGTCCAATTTAAAACAAAGTATCACGAAGTATAGAAATGAACAATGTAAGGATTCGGATGGTACATGAAAGCAAAGACAAACAGTGAAAATAGAAGAAAAATAAGTGTCAAGTCACGTCAAGACCTTGCAAAAATTAGGGTGAATATTACATATCTTCATTTGTTTAAAGAGCGACAGAAATCATTTAAGCTAATACCAAAAAAATCAAGGTCTTGACGTGAGTTGACCAGTCTACACATTCTGGACAGTGGTGAGTTATAACCATAGTTAGTCGAGTGCTGATTGAGGAAAAGCAGGTCTTTATTTCTGAGTCTACGAGAAGGTATATTAAATGTGATGAGTTGTAGTAATGTAGGCGAGTCGATTAAACAGTTAATAATTTTGAAGAAACAAATGAGATCAGATTTTATCCGACGGTCTTCTAAAGGAGAAAGGTTTAGAGTTTGTTCAATTTCAGCATACGAGTAATTGCCTCGCTCTAATCCTAGCCTCCAAGCAATTCCCTTTAGGAACCGATGTTGAACGGATTCAATATGACGAATATGGACAGCATAAAAAGGAGACCATATAATACAAGCATATTCAAGATGGGGGCGAACCAAGGAGCAGTAAAGAGTTCTTAGGGTATTTATGTTTTTGAAGTCAGAAGTGGTTCTAGTGATAAAACCAAGTAGTTTGAGAGATTTATTAACAATCGTATTTATATGTTCCCGGAAAGAAAGCTTGCTATCAAGAGAGACACCAAGATCTTTAATAGATTGAACAGTTGTTAGGCAATTATTATTTAATTTGTATTCGAAAACAATCGGATTTTTAGATCTGTAGAAGGACATAATTTTGCACTTATCGACATTTAGTTCCAAGCAATTAATTTTACACCAGTCATTGAAAGAGTCAATATCTGATTGGAAAAGAAGGCAGTCATGGTAGTTTTTGATTATTTTTAGGATCTTATTGTCATCAGCAAAAAGCCAAAAGCGTGTGTGAGAGAAAATACGAATAATGTCATTTATAAACAAGTTGAAGAGAAGCGGGGCTAAATGTGCTCCTTGCGGTACGCCGGATGTTACTTCAATAATAATGGACTCAATGTTATTTATTTTAACTCTTTGTTTTCTATTGCTTAAATAAGAATTAAAGAAAGATAGCAATGGGTTTCGTATACCTATAGCATATAGCTTGGCCATGAGGATAGCGTGTTTTACTTTGTCAAAAGCTTTAGAAAAGTCGGTATATAGAACATCTACTTGTGATTTATCTTCTAGGCCATTGATTACGGTGTTGGTGAAGGAGAGTAAGTTTGTAGTGGTAGATTTAGCAGATCTAAAGCCATGCTGTTCCTCAATCAGCACATTTTTGAAAATAGGTGTTATTTTTTTTGTGATTATAGATTCAAAGATTTTAGGAATATGAGATAACATCGATTTAGGTCTATAGTTTTCTACGTTCGACCTATTACCCGATTTAAAAATAGGTCGTATATAGGAAACCTTCCAGGAATCCGGAAAAGTGGCAGATGATAATGATAAGTTATATAATAAACAAATTGGCTTAGATACAACAGATTTACATTCTTTCAGTAATATTTCAGGTATACCATCAGGACCAGTGCTTGTTTTGCTGGGAAGATTTTTTAAGTAATTGAAAACATCTACAAGTGTGATTTCGCAATTATTAAGGTCAATAGTATTAGCATATTTAAGTGGAGGGATGGTGCATATGTTATCAGTATAGACAGAGGAGAAATGTTCAGCAAAAAGGTTGGCAATATCGAAATCGTTGTATCGAGTATCATTAAAAAATAAACTTGAAGGGAGATCGTTATCAATACGTTTTTGTTTAATAAATTTCCAAAATTGTTTAGGGTTAAGATTTAATTTTGTCTCAGTGAGTTCAATATAAGATTTATAACACAAGTTAGATTCAATTTTGGATAATTCTCTTAACTGAGAAAATTTTTGATAAAGCGCTAAGTTGTTCGTTAATTTGAATAACTTGTGTGTTTTCTTTTTTTCCATAATCAAATGCTTTAGTTTCATACTGAACCAAATAGGAAATTTAGGCTGGGAAAAAGTTCCCCTTGGAACGAACAAATCTATAGCATGAGTTATACATTCGTTGAATTTAAATACAGCATCGTTAATATTGTTGTTTGATAACATACCTGCCCAGTCATATTGGGCAAGGTACCTATTCATGCCAGTATAATCACCTTTGTTAAATTTGTAGTGGAATGTAACTGCTGATTTCAGAGTGTCACTTTTGAAAGGATTAGTGAAGTTAATATCGAGTGGTGGATGATATTTATCTATTGGTAATATTGAGTCAGTAGCTTCACATACACAAACGCTAGGCATATTGGTAAATATTAGATCAAGACAGTAACCTCCACAGTTATTGATCGAGTTTAATTGGTACATATTCAGGAAGGCAAAGAAATTTACTATTATGGAAGCATGAAGGGAAACATTATTAGGAGTTTTCACACCATGACTATCATTAAGCCACACTATTTTAGGAAGATTATAATCACCACAAATAAGTAAGGAATCGGCCTTTATGGAAACACGCTCAACTGCTTCAGTATGTGACTTATAGATTTCTATTGAAGAGGAGGGGGGAATGTATACACAACCAATGACAAGTTTCTTGGAACCAAGTAGAACACAAATAAATAATTGTTCAGATACATTATTAGACGATTCAAGAATGTGGCAAGAGTATTTTTTTTTAATACATATCATTACCCCACCTCCTCTACACTTGTTAGAAGAGGAAGAGCGGTCACAGCGAAAAATAATGTAGTCATGGAGTCCAAGTTCTGTTGAAGCAATATTGTCTGATAGCCATGTTTCGGTAAAACATAAAAAATCATAAGGGCATAAATTTATGGAGCATCTAAAGGAGTTTAGCTTAGTATTGAGACCACGAATATTTTGATAATAGGTGGAAAAGTTAGTATTAATAAGGTGTCGATTCTGATTCAGCCTAAAAAATTGACTCGAGATAATTCGCGTCTCTCAGCGGCTTGGCGGGCAGGACAGTCAGGGGAGCCAGTGTTGTGTGTGGACGGTTTTCTGAAAAACTTGCAGGTAGCACATGCTGGTGGCTTTTCAGGAGTCGGGCAAGCATCTCGATTGTGTCCAGGTTTTCCACAGTGAGAACATGTAGGCATGTCTGCGTTACATTTCGACGCCGTATGGCCGTAAAGTTGACAGTGTCCACATTTTAGACTGTCGATCCAATCCCTTACGGTGTGTATTTGCCAGTCCATAGCCAGTTTAGAGAAGCGAATGAGGGAGTGACGAACAGAAGGAGGAACTCTGAAGACATGAGTGCACGATCCGGTACGAGGTCCTACTTTGTGAGAGAACTGCAATTTATCTTTCAATTCATTAATTTGTAGACCGGTTTCTTCGTGTGTTTGCTGGTGGATTGCCAAGATAATGTTCTCGAGGGGCACAACTTGAGGTAGACCATGGATAGCTATCCGAGGAAGTTTATGTGAAGAAACTGCTGCTTTCAGACCAGCATCGGATAGGGTCGGTGCATTGGCAAGTTTTATGGCCTCTGCATCGGTACTTGGATGCACGACTACACCTCCGTTCCTTATTTCTCGTAACCCCGTGATTGTAATTCCCAAAGATGATGGGTTAGTTGAGGTTTTGAGAGTTTCAAGAGTACTGCTGGAAGGAAGTGACTTGTCATCTTTGGGGAAGATAAGTACGGCTGGTCTCGCAGGAAGTATAGGGGCATTATTTCTTGTGTTCGGTGGATATTTCGGGAGGACTTGGTTGGACGTAATCGAACTATACGTTCTGTTCCCATTTTCGGGTGTTTGATTAGAAGACATATATTTGTAGGTCTTCAATTCTCCTTCAAGGCTCCCTAACTTTACACCCATTTGACCGACATTACCCAATAGATCGGTGAATTTAGGGGCGAGTTTCGCTATTTGTTCCTTGGTGAATTTGTTAGATGTGTCCATTATGATGATATTTAATAGGTTTAAAATAGAGGTTGCCTTTGCCAGGAATTGTTGGGCAGAGTTTTCTTGTTCCATTATAATATTATGGATTATTATTAGATGTAGGTAGATGTTAGAATGGTAGAATATTCTGTTAACTTTTTGTCTATGGCTTCAAATGTCACTTGACTTCAAACTTCAAATTCAAATTCAAATTCAAATGGTTTCAAATTCAAATATCACTTGTCATGTTAATTTCAAGATTTTGTTTTTAAATTCAATCTTATAATATATCTGTTCTCACTGTAATTATTTATTAATAGGAAAACGATCCACTATTTTAATGTGATACACTTAGTTTAGTGTGAAAATATCTCGGAGTGATAATAGAACAACATATGAAGTGGAAGAGCCATATCTGTGAATTGGTTAAGCGTATCAGAAAATGTATATTTATATTCATAAGATTAAGAAATATTTTAAAACTCAACAATCTAAAAAGAGTATACTATGCACTAGTCCAGTCATCAATTCAATATCGAATTATTGGATGGGAGGGGTCATACAACAATATTCTAACTCCGATCAAAGTGATCCAGAAGCAAATCATTAAGGTAATCCTAAAGAAACCCTCCACTTGTCCAACAGAAACGCTTTTCGCCGATTTCACGGTGCCCCGAGTAGAGAATATCTTCAAGAAAAATGCAATTATCCAAACTTACAAAGATAAATATCATCAAAAAATTTGAAACCCATCAATCAAAAAGATATCAAGACAACTTCAAAATACCAAAATTAAATACCAAACTAATGCAAAACAATTATATCTATTAAGGAATAAAGTTTTTTAACAACCTTCCGATTGAAATAAAAAAACCAAAGACATCAATAAACTGAAACTCAAATTGAAGCTACACTTCATCAGGAATAATTAACTTAATAATTACATGTTTTTCTCTTTCTTTCTATATATTATCAATCTATATTCATCTATATTTTATTTAGATTTTTCGAATTTCTCTTAAGTGCACAATATTTTAGTATGTAACCGTATCCCATGTATGTACACCTACACGTATAGATAATCCAGGTGTTTCAATTGTTAGTATTATATACTTAACTATTGCATAATGTTATTCTATTTCTGTTATAATTAGTGTAACTCGCTCATCAAGCACAAGAACTAGCTTCTTCTTTGGTGAGATTGCAATTTTAAATAATTTGTGTGCCAATATATAATTTATATAAAACCACTGTACTATATATATCTACATTAAATAATAAAAAAAATATATATAGCTCAGTGTTCCGCAAACTTTTTGTGTTCAAAGTACACCTACCAAATCAAGAAATTTTAGAGGTACACCAAAGAAAAAACCATTGTTTATTTAATAATCAATATACTTAATATGAACATATTATGTTTAAGAGCCAGCCCATGAGGGATTTTTTCATATTTTATGGGTTTGCATGTTTTCAACGTCACCTGTGCACATAACAGCAGTTTAAAAAAAATATTTGTCCTAATTTTTTTTTAGATGCGTAGGTATGTGTTTTATCCCACCAGTTAAATGTAAATATTAACAAATAGGGAATCTCAGGGGAAATTTCCCAACGTTATAGGGAAAAATCGAAATCCAGCGATCCACGAAAACGGCTAAGATATAATACGACACTTTTTAATTTGTGTTCGGGAATGATCTCTGTAACTTCGGGTTTTTACGAGCGGACACTAGGATCAAATCCGTTTTGAGTAACAATGTACAATAACTTTTGGTGGAATTGACTTACAAATTCGATGAGGGCGACACAAGCGACCAATTTTTTTGCAAATTTCGAGAAAATCGATTGCCCTGCTTAGAAATGTGAGCCTGCTTAACTGAGCACAGATCAAAATTTGGAGCAATCGTTGATAATGTTGCCCTCATTTTTCCGCCGATCGTCCTCGGGCGTTCTGTTTTTTTAATTTAATCGAAGTTTCAGCATTCATTAAAACCCCAATTCGCATAAGTAGGTCATGGCAAATGGTAAGAGAAGTGCAACAGCGAGCTTTGAAAGAAGTAGATACTCATTTTTATATGCAGCCAAAAATGTGCTAGCTCAGATTCGGAAAATTTTAGTTTTAATGTCCGATCAGTTTTTGGCTCCGTGAATTCTTCCTGCTCGTTTATCGGTAAGTGTTAAAGGGAAATGCTATCTGAGAATGGATTTCGTACCTAGTCCTTGTCGATAGGTTGCAGGTCACACTTACGAAAATATGAGTTTTTTCTGAATTTTTTTCTGAATTGGCAGCCATAATATTTGGGAACATATCATTACTACCATCCTACTATCCTATCCTACTAATATTATAAAGGTGAAAGTTTATATGGATGTATGTTTGTTACTCTTTCACGCAAAAACTACCGATAAGATTTTTAAAATTCTTTCACTAATAGAAAGCTACATTATTTGCGAGATCTATAGGCTATATATATTGGTAAGCTCTGGCGTTATGAATAATCCCTGGCGTTATGAATAATCCCTGGCGTTATGAAATTATTTATCATACGTTTTCTGTCGCTAACAAAATCGATTTATTGCAAACGCCAATTGTCGGCTTGGAAACGATGTTTTTTTTTAATTGGGTTACTATGGACATCCCTTTGATGTTAAAATTTAAATACGTACAAAATACTAATTCCTACTTTACTGATTGGATTTTAATGAAACTTTAAAATAATATAAACATATAGGATATAGCTCAGAGCTCTGGCATTACGAAATTTGTATGAAAATTTCAATAGGTGGCACGATTAGTAAGATATCTATAATTCTTTAATCGATTTAAATTATTATGGAAGTAGGTACTTCAAATAAATTCTCTAATTTAAATATTTTCTAAAATAATTTTTTTTATTTAAGAATCTTTGTTTTCCAAAATATCATTCTAATATTTTGACATTTTCTATCACAGAACAATTATTGTTTTAATTGGATAGACAGGAATCGCATTTTTTAAATATAAAACTGCCGTACTGGATTTTTTGGTAGAATATAAAAAGAAGAATAATAATTCGTACTTAATAACTATCTCTAAAAATGAATCACCGAAATGTATGTATGTATGCACATAAACCCGAACGACAGAACCAAACTAGATAATTCCTTTTTTTGATCGTTTTCTTTTGTATAAAACTACCGTTGAGTTCTGGCGTTGTGAAACTTGTATAAGAAATTATATTAATAGATGGCATGCGAGCAGTTTGAAAACTAAATGTATCGGGAATGAATTTGTGGAATGCGAGATGTGAGTGGGGGGAGGGGGGGAGGGGGTGTTGGGAGGGTGTGGGGAGGGGTAGGGGGTGGGGGGAAGGAGGTTGATGGGGGGGGGAGTGGTGTGGGGAAAGGGAATGTGGAGGGGTAGGGGGTGAGGGGAGTGGTGGGTGGAGGGAGAAGGGGAGGGAGTTGATGGGGGGAGTGGAGTGGAGAGAGGAAAGGTGGAGGAGGCGGAGTGGGGTGGAAGAGGGTGGAGGGAATGTGGAGGGGGTGGAGAGGGGGAAGGGGTGGGTGGAGGGGGAGGGGGATTGATGGGGGGAGTGGAGTGGGGAGAGGGAAGATGGAGGAGGCTGAGTGGAAATCCCCTAATACCATGCGAGCGAAGCCGCGGGAAAAAGCTAGTTCATAAATAAACCAAACCACACAATACCATTGGTATCGTGGTTGATCCATAACACCAACTTAGCGCGAAAGCTTTCAATCTTGTCCGATGACGTTAAAATATTAGAATTCCTGCCTTGCATTTTTATTGAGCTCATGAGCAATACGAGATATTCAAGTTTTGCTACCAATTCTTCTTTTTAAAACGGAGAAGCAAAATCTGAATCCTGGGTCTCTAAAAAAGAATAGGTCGCTTGCGGTGAGGCACGCAAACTAAAGACCACGGCACACGCTAAAATAAAATACTAATTCCTACTTTACTGATTGGATTTTAATGAAACTTTAAAATAATATAAACATATAGGATATAGCTCAGAGCTCTGGCATTACGAAATTTGTATGAAAATTTCAATAGGTGGCACGATTAGTAAGATATCTATAATTCTTTAATCGATTTAAATTATTATGGAAGTAGGTACTTCAAATAAATTCTCTAATTTAAATATTTTCTAAAATAATTTTTTTTATTTAAGAATCTTTGTTTTCCAAAATATCATTCTAATATTTTGACATTTTCTATCACAGAACAATTATTGTTTTAATTGGATAGACAGGAATCGCATTTTTTAAATATAAAACTGCCGTACTGGATTTTTTGGTAGAATATAAAAAGAAGAATAATAATTCGTACTTAATAACTATCTCTAAAAATGAATCACCGAAATGTATGTATGTATGCACATAAACCCGAACGACAGAACCAAACTAGATAATTCCTTTTTTTGATCGTTTTCTTTTGTATAAAACTACCGTTGAGTTCTGGCGTTGTGAAACTTGTATAAGAAATTATATTAATAGATGGCATGCGAGCAGTTTGAAAACTGAATGTATCGGGAATGAATTTGTGGAATGCGAGATGTGAGTGGGGGGAGGGGGGAGGGGGTGTTGGGAGGGTGTGGGGAGGGGTAGGGGGTGGGGGGAAGGAGGTTGATGGGGGGGAGTGGTGTGGGGAAAGGGAATGTGGAGGGGTAGGGGGTGAGGGGAGTGGTGGGTGGAGGGAGAAGGGGAGGGTGTTGATGGGGGGAGTGGAGTGGAGAGAGGAAAGGTGGAGGAGGCGGAGTGGGGTGGAAGAGGGTGGAGGGAATGTGGAGGGGGTGGAGAGGGGGAAGGGGTGGGTGGAGGGGGAGGGGGATTGATGGGGGGAGTGGAGTGGGGAGAGGGAAGATGGAGGAGGCTGAGTGGAAATCCCCTAATACCATGCGAGCGAAGCCGCGGGAAAAAGCTAGTTCATAAATAAACCAAACCACACAATACCATTGGTATCGTGGTTGATCCATAACACCAACTTAGCGCGAAAGCTTTCAATCTTGTCCGATGACGTTAAAATATTAGAATTCCTGCCTTGCATTTTTATTGAGCTCATGAGCAATACGAGATATTCAAGTTTTGCTACCAATTCTTCTTTTTAAAACGGAGAAGCAAAATCTGAATCCTGGGTCTCTAAAAAAGAATAGGTCGCTTGCGGTGAGGCACGCAAACTAAAGACCACGGCACACGCTTTGCGGAACACTGATATAGCTCATACATCAGAATAACATATCTATAGGCTATATATAGCTCAGAGCTCTGGCAATATGAATTTTGTATAAAAAAGATGGCAATAGGTGGCACAAACGACAAACAACATTACGCAGAAATACGTGGGAAATTAATTCACCCATGTACCCACACACCGACAACTGAAACTAGTACGTTTAATTTTCTCTTTATTTTTCAATGTATGTTCTGGAGAATCAAAATAGTAATTTATTTATTTTATATTAATAATTTGACCGCACCGAAGAACCGCAGTGGTCTACGTATACGCATTTGAATTTCATTCGGAAGTATACAGTTTCTATTCCCTGTACTGGGAATCTGTGAAAATGGCTTCGCTGCCGTGCAAAAATAACGCTTTAAAATAAACATCAGCTTTAATTATAAAAACAACGTTAAACGGTGTTTTTGATAGACATTGTATAAATACTGTACATTTTCTTTTACCTTACCCTACCTTTAAATAAACCAGATGCTGGCAGTTTGTAGTGATGAGTAAATTGGTCCAAAACATTAGCCTTTAATCAACGGAAAACCCACTTCTAGCAAAAACACACATGATTTCCCAACACGTTTCATGTATAATTTGAGCTGCCCCGCGTCGAGCATTTTAGCCACGCTTCTTTATTGTTTTCGTTAAATTTCCCAAGTAATTAATTATGCATGTAGATCCCTGCTCACATTCCGTCAATCACTATGCAAAACACCCTTGATTTACATGCAAAACCATCGCCGGCTATTAGAATAGCGATTCCAATCCAATCGGCCAGCGCCAGCGCCAGCGCCTAGTTACTAGCTACTAGGTAGCCTGTCTATATTCTAGTGTCTAGTACAGCGGTTTTTTCAACCTTTTTGAGCCTGCGTACCCCTTGGATCCTTACAAATTTGTTGTACCCCGTAACTAGTGGCGTAACTAGTGGAGTAACTAGCATGGGTGTAACCCCCCCCCCCCCCCGAATTATACAATACGATGAATATGGCGCACAGAAACATAAGTTCGGTCTGATTTGAAATGTCTGTACTTTCGTCTTCTTGCAGACAAAGTATTTACTCTACCTACAACTGACATCTTGAGACGTTTCCTGAATTTGCCGGGAAATAGTCCTGTCTAACAGCGGTGTGTTTGTTACTTGCTTTGATATTTCGTGGCCGAGCATGCATCGGACAATGTCTTTGGCACACGGTATAATTAAATCCTCTGCAATTGTATGATTTTTTCCTTATTTAGGGATGCGATAACTTACTATGATGCTTCCAGAGCTGTTTCCTATGCTTTGGTAGCTCTTGAGAAAAGCGAACAATGTTTCTGTTTTCTTTCAAAAAATCTCTAAACTGAGCTGACTGGCTGACTGATGTATGGCGTTGCCTGCCAGGCTACCAAACCATCGAGCGTAAACCGCCGATGTTTGAAAACGTTGAGCTGAGTTTTAAATCCTACATTCGTGCCGCGTACCCCCAATCTTGCTTCCCAAGGGGTACGCGTACCACAGGTTGAAAACCACAGGTCTAGTACATCGCCATCATTCCTCGATAGAATGTTCAGTTAATGGAAAAAAGTGTAATCGAATCTAGGATTGGCAATTATTGTAAAATACTAAAAAGCGAAAACGATGATTTATCGGTTGCTTTATCAATTACATTACCATCGTCAGATCAAAGATAAAACTCATTTAGCAACATTATAGACTGGGAGGCGAGATAGGTAAACCCTACGTCATCGAGTACACGGATGAAACTACTTTATAGTGATAATGGACATCTAGAAAACCTTTAAAAAGCTGATCTGCCAGGGCGCCTCTTGGCAGGAGCCGCGCAGTCATGGAAATAGTCAGCGATTTTTTTCGAAAAAATTACGTCATAGAGTACACAAACGGGAATGGTGTCATATATGATATATGATAAAGGTCGATTAGAAAATGAGAAAAAAGCAGGTCTGCCAACTGGCAGGCTGGCACGTTCGCCGGCAGCCGGCGTCAAAGTGGGGTAAAAAATAGTAAATTTTACGTCATCGAGTACACGAATGAAACCAACGAATAACTATAGTCCAGATCATTCCATTTAAGAATTTCTTGGTCTGCCGACCAGCAGCCTGGCAGCTTTTTGTGTACGATGTTTTAAAGTTTTTTTTTTCTTAATTTTTCGTTTCTCGTTATTATTATTTTTATTTCACTATATTTTCAAAAACTTTGAATGCCATATTTAAAAAAAATAAGCGAAAAATATAAAAAAAAATAATTTGAGAGTTCCGAGTGTACCCATCCGTCAGGCGAGCCTTTCGACGCCAAACCACTTATGAAACCTGCCGCGGTGCCCCTCACCGCTATTGCGTGTTAATATTTTTGTAAAAATTTATAATAATAATAGTCCTTTTAAGATTGCCTAATAGTTCATAGTAGTTGGAAGTTCGAACAACCAACCCACCGTCGCCGTAAGAGCTGCGTTCGTCCGAAAAACGACGGAAATTTCCGAACCCCGTCCGTTTCATATCGGTTTCGCTTGCCCTGCTGCACCGATTACTTCGAATTCAAGATCGAAATTAACGAAAAACTGTAGTCTAGACAATTCCATTCATAACTTCTTTCGTCTGCCGACCAGCAGCCTGGCAGTTTTTATACGTACGATTTTTAAAGTTTAAAATTTTTTTTTAATTATTTTAATTATAGAAAAATGAAACAATACAACTTTGTATAAACCACTTATATAATGTGTAAATCCTACCCGTTTCAGAACAAACGTTCCTTCTTCAGGGAAAGCTTAAACTAATTATTAAGTTGTATTGTTTCATTTTTTTATAATCGATAACCACAAAGTGATAGATACATTCAAAAATATATTTTCATTATCTTTATTATTATTTTTATTTCAATGTCGTTTTAAAAATTGGAATGCCAGATTAAAAAAAAATAAGTGGCAATGATAAAAACAATTAATTTAAGTGTTCCGAGTGTACCAACCAGGCTATAATATGGGCACGCGATGGCGGCGAAGGGCTCCGCGGCCAATTTTCAGTAAGTTGTTTCGCGTCGAAAGGCTCTCCCGTCCGATGGGTACAATCGGAATACTCAAAATTTATTTTTTTATCATTACAACTTATTTTATTTAAAATCTGGCATTCTAAGGTTTTAAAACCATATTGAAATAAAAATAATAATAAAGATATTAAAAATATAATTCTTAAATTTAAAAAAAATTAAAACTTTAAAAGATCGTAAACAAAAAACTGCTAGGTTGCTGGTCGCAAACCAAGAAAGTCATAAATGGGATAATCTGGACTACAGGTTTTCGTTAGTTTCGATCTTGTATTCGATGTAATCGATGCAGCAGGGCGAGCGAAACCGATATGAAACGGACGGAGTTCGGAAATTTCCGTCGTTTTTCGGACGAACGCAGCTCTCATGGCGACGGTGCGGTGGTTGTTCGAACTTCCAACCACTATAAACTATTAGGTTATCTTAAAAAGACTATTATTATGATAAATGTGTTTAATAATATGGGCACGCGTTGGCGACGTAGGGCTCCGCGGCCAGATTCCAGTAAGTTGTTTCGCGTCGAAAGGCTCTCCCGTCCGATGGGGACACTCGGAACACTCAAATTATTTTTTTTATGATTACAACTTATTTTATTTAAAATCTTGCATTCTAAGTTTTTAAAACCATATTCAATTAAAAATAATAATAAAGATATTGAAAATATTTTTTTTTAATTAAAAAAAAATTTAAAACTCTAAAAGATCGTACACAAAAAACTGCCAGGCTGTTGATCGGCAGACCAAGGAAGTCATAAATGGGATGATTTAGACTACAGGTTTTCGATAGTTTCGATCTTGTATTCGATGTAATCGATGCAGCAGGGCAAGCGAAACCGATATGAAACGGACGGGGTTCGGAAATTTCCGTCGTTTTTCGGACGAACGCAGCTCTTACGGCGACGGTGGGTTGGTTGTTCGAACTTCCAACTACTATGAACTATTAGGCAATCTTAAAAGGACTATTATTATTATAAATTTGTACAAAAATATTAACACGCGACAGCGGTGAGGGGCACCGCGGCAGGTTTCGTAAGTGGTTTGGCGTCGAAAGGCTCGCCTGACGGATGGGTACACTCGGAACTTCAAATTTTTTTTTTTTAAATATTTTTCGCTTATTTTTTTAAAATATAGCATTCAAAGTTTTTAAAAATATAGTGAGATAAAAATAATAATAAAGATAAACGAAAAATTAAGAAAAGAAAAAACTTTAAAACATCGTACACAAAAAGCTGCCAGGCTGCTGGTCGGCAGACCAAGAAATTCTTAAATGGAATGATCTGGACTTTAGTTATTCGTTGGTTTCATTTGTGTACTCGATGACGTAAAATTTACTATTTTTTACCCCACTTTGACGCCGGCTGCCTGCGAACGTGCCAGGCTGCCGGTTGGCAGACCTGCTTTTTTCTCATTTTCTAATCGACCTTTATCATATGAGACCATTCCCGTTCGTGTACTTGGTGACGTAATTCTTTCGAAAAAAATCGCTGACTATTTCCATGACTGCGCGGCTCCTGCCAAGAGGCGCACCGGCAGATCAGCTTTTTTAAGGTTTTCTAGATGTCCATTATCACTATAAAGTAGTTTCATCCGTGTACTCGATGACGTAGGGTTTACCTATCTCGCCTCCCAGTCTATTATATCGTTCTTAATAACTGACTTAAAATCTTTTCATAAAAGGTTCATCTGCTCTTGATCCCGTTTTTCATCGGTATGCCAGCTATATTAGCAAATGTTTGGATGCAAACAGCATAATTGTTGTGCATTTTTATTTTTTCTCTAATGGTCTTAAATTTCAATGTCGTTATTTTATTGGTCAATGACATAAATATTCTTACCACTGTTATGTTTGAATTTATAAAAACTGTTTATAGGCTAATAAATAAAAAAAACATGGTTCACAGCTAATTTGATTCGCTAACTATTTGAGTGAAAGAAAATTATTTGTAAAAGTGGAAAACAACAAAATCTAAAAAAATTGTACACCTCTAATGGCTTTCCGCAAGGTAGCCATTTAGTTCCAATTCTCTTCCCATGCTTCATTAATGCTTCAAAAATGCTTAAGCTTATACTCTTTGCTGAACACATAAAATTTTACAACGAAATTGCCTATATTAATAAGAGCCAAGAGCTTCAAATCAAATTATTAATTAATTATAATTGTTGTGAAATATTAACAAATGTAAATAAATATTATTTGTCGAAACAAATCTCCAACACCAACAACCGCAATAGACAATATGCTACTGGAGATATTAATCAAAATTAGAGATCTCGGAATTATATTTCATGAAAAACTACAATTTGTACATGACAACAAACAATAGTATGAGGCATTAGGATTTTTGCTATTTATTAAAAACTTATATTCACTTGGTGCTCTGAAAATTCGATTTTTCTCATTGGTTCGTAGCCAATTAGAGTATAATTCCGTTGTTTGATCACCTCAACATAAAAGTTACATTGAAAATGTTGAAAGAATTCGGTGAAAGTTTTAATGATTTATTTATTTAAAGTTGAATATTCCCTTGGAACAATTTTTTTGCCCTCGAGAAGCATACGGAAGCAAGTAAAAAAGGTAAATGTTCAGTAGACCCAAAAAACTATTTTTTCTGCAACTATGGTCTCCACTTTTTCGGATATCCATATCAAACAAAAAAAGTCATTTTTAAATCAATTAATTATGTTTTAAAAACGAGCAAATAAAACGAAATATTTTATAGGTAAAGCGTTTAAAAATATTGTTTTAAAAAACGCTGACTTGAGTAAAACAAAAACAAGGACATGAGTCCTTCTGCTTCAAAATGAAGTGGAATATTTTGCTATGACATGTGGTGTAATATGATAGGATCAATGTTTGCAAATTGTTTACTTCCATATAAAGTGTAGTAATGTATAATTTGAATCATAATACTACATAATACATAGGATTTGAGTCATAATACTCAAAATGCAACTAAATCATAAAGAAGTCCGTGTACATCTTTCTGCTTCTAAGATAGTTGTTGCATCAAAGGTAGTTGCATCCGTTTACATTTTTGAAAATCCTATTTTTCTTCATCGTAGGACCTGTATCTTTCTGCCACTGATAAACATGATAATTTACTTCAAGTCTGCATCAAAAACTCATTTCTTCAAATTTTGGACCTGCATCCGTATGCTTTTCGGGAATTAACTACATATTTTTTACACTGACTTTTTAACACTTTTCGCTGTAATAAACTACCCACCCCTTCTCCTTCCCAGAATTTCCTCACCTTTATTTTAATACAAAGACCCTCTACACAGCAACTCCTAAAATGACATATGCCCTGAGGGATATAATTTTCCTCAGAGCCTTCTGTGTGTAAAAAATAGAGCTAGTGCAAAAAATAAAAATTACAATTAATTCGAAGTATGATATAGTTAAAAAATTACCGATTTGGATGTCGTCACTCGGGCGCAGTGGTAGCGCGTTTGCCCGGAAAGCGAGAGGTCCTGGGTTCGAGTCCCAGAGGTGCCAACATCTTTTTCTGATTTTTCTGTTTTCAGATTTTCGATTGAGTCTCGCTTATATTGTCTTCATTTAATTAAATATTGGATATTGATGTTTTACTCAAGTTAAAATAAAAACAACAAATGCAATGTTTAAACATACCTAAACAAATCCTTTAAGTCTAAATATTATTTTAGAAAATGTTTACATTATTACATATATTTTTTCATTTATTTAAATTGTAAACCATATAAAATCACTGTTACTTTATTACTAACCTTTGTAAATAAATAAATAACCTTTTATGCACCCAATGTAAAAGCCCTATGGCTGTATAAAGGAGTAATAAATGAATAAAAGAGGTTAAAGACAGCATTATTTGTTTTCTTGGGTGCGCGAGGAATTCACAGGAATGAGTGAAGCAACATCCAATGCGCGAATTACCATAATCCTACAATATAATGTGTGTTCTAGGTCACCCAGAGTTATCTTGCACAAATACGGTACTTTTCTTCTGATTCCGCTGGGTCAGAAACAGAAATCAGATATTACTTTGACAGTGATGGGTAAAGTTTTGTATTTTAGTAAAAAAATAAAATTTTCATTACTCCCCTGTCTACCATTAAGCCCATTCCTCCACAAATGGGAAAATTATACACAATCCTGGCGGGAGTAATAGAATGGAGATATATATATATATATATATACACATATCGAATATGGAATCTGTAATGCTTTCCAGATCATAGGTGGTAGTTTCAAAAGGGGATCATTATGGGGTGGTATTGTGTCGTTTACTTAAACTCTAATGCATTTGGAAAGTATTTTTTGTGAATAGGTACCGCACAAGTGTTCGAACTGGTCATAACGGTCTGGAGCCAGTGAGGCTATGGCATCCCCAATTGGGTTATGTTGAGAGGCTGCAGGTAGGGGAGAGGGGAAGGTGATGGGGATGAGGAAGGTAGAGAAGTATCTGGCTTTATAGATCTGGTCACAAAACACTGGGTAAAGCCATTTTAATTCTAAATGGTGGTCTATCGCATATGCATACAATAATTTGACCTCAAATCCTACGTTTCAGTTATTCAGTCAGCGACATGGTATGGCATGGATACGACATTAATAATAATAAAGGTTTACTTTATTCATTTTTTGTTTGAAATTGAGATAATGCTATCCTGACTGGGATCTCCTGTTGTTAACTGTGACATTAATGTTGTCAGTTAGAAGTGATGAAGTACCACCAATTACGTGTATATTAGCTTTAAATGATTTATAATCATCCAAAGTAGGATTTGTCGTATATTCTGACATTAGCAGTGCATGATTTATTTGTTAAATTTATCATTAGAGAATAAACACAATATTACCCATTTAGATCAAATCTCACCACTTTGTGAACACATTATAATAATATGCGTGGGTGCAATGGTTTCAATAAAAAAAACGATACTTAATCCCCCAGGGCTACGGCCAATTTTGTCGGAAATTTAAACATATTTCCGCTTTGCAATAAAATACAAATAAATGGAATACTTCTGAACGCATAAAAAAAACTGTTTTTTAAAGGTGATTCACAGCGCTTTAAAATTTTATAATTCAAAATGAACATTTTTTTTTAAATACTAAATTTTTAATGCAACATAAAAAAAGTTTTAAAAATGGCTCACTTTACATTTTTTCCAACAAAAATTATTGATAACAAAAAAATGCACACGTATTTAATTGGGAAAATGCATTATAAACACATACATATTTGATTAGGCAAATGTATTATCAACTCACCTTTTTGTCGCTTCGTGTAAAAATAATTAATAAAAAATTCACAAACATTCATAATTTTTTTTCAAATTGCAGCGGAAAACTTTGAATTCCTAAAGGTGACGTCGACTGTGGTTAACTTTTAGATCTGAATATAAATCGTGGTCTTTTCTCTTTCTAACACCTTTTAGGTCATTCTTGTAACCGTGATAGTAAGTGAGACATAACGATTTCTATGAAACCTTTCTGATTTGTTACGAAAAACGAACAAATTAGCCTGAAATTGAGTCCATAATAACACAGAGGAAATGTGCTCGTGTTCATTCTTTCTTGTAATCTTTCCAACTTTAAACTACTTTTTTATTACCTAGAACCAATTTGATATTGCCGAAGCCAACGAGAGTGATTTCATTGTTTAATAATAACATAACTTTATTACCTAGCAGTAATGTTAAATAAAATTGGGATTAAACGCGATTGTAAGTACATTACAGTTTCCATCCAATCAATGAAAAGCAATAAAATGAAACCGCCCGCGCCGGTATAAATGTATATTTTAGAGCCGGGCATGGAACGCCGGTGTATTTAAAGATAAAAATCGAATAGCCACAATTTTGAAGGGATTTATTAGAAGATACAATTTATTTATATCGCCTCTGGTGTCGGGGGGGGGGGAGGCGTGAGGAAGCGATGTATACTGTATCGGCAACAGTAACAGCGATCGGCAATTGGCGGCTCGCGAAGTGATCCTGGAGAATCTGTAACCCTTCAAAATTCGGGCGTATTTTGTCAGTTAGGTAAAAATATTTCCGATGTGCAATAAAATTTAAATAAATTGAATATTTGTGAACGTATCCGAAAATTAAAAACTATTTTCGAAAGGTGACGAAACATGCTTTCAAATTTTAATATTAGAAATAACCATAAAATGTTTTTAAATACAAAATATATTTTTAATTACAAATTTTAGGGATGGCTCTCCTTACGTTTTTTCTAACTAAAATTGCTGATAATGAAAAAAAAACACACAAATTTGAATTAAAAAAATGAATTATATACGTTTTCGTCACCTCAGTTTTGGCCGTTTTTAACATAATTCTAAAAAAAAATTAATTAATAATTCTTAAAAAAATAAAAAGATTAATTTTTTTTAAATTCTGGTCGGAAATTTTGATTCCATAAAGGTGTGTAAATTTGAATTATTTTGAGGTTTACTTTCCAATACCGTTTGCACAAGTGCACTAACTGTGAAGGCTCACACGCGCACGAGTGATGGTCGCGTGGCCCGCTAAAAGAATTAACAAATTCATACGGCCCGCCACTAAAAGTGATTGCCGACCGCTGCCGATACCCTTATCATTTTTAACGTGATGGGTGTGTAATGCGCAACCTTATCGGTGACGCGGGACTAGTAATAACCAACCACCTATCATTGATTTACGGTAAAATATTATATAACCTGCGCGAGATAAATTACCTCCACAAACCTGGAGGTATGACTTATGGGTAAAGAATTAGGGAGAGATAAATTATTATGTGCAATATGAAAAAAATAAGTTAAATTATTACCATTTTTTTACAATAACCGAACACGTGAAACCCTGAGGAATTTGTTTTTCCTCGGGGCCTATTGCATCTTTGGTAATGCTGTGTGAAGGGTCTTTTTAATGAATGGAAGTTTTGAGAAGAAAAAAGGTATGTGAGGTGACTGGGAATCTACGAGTCAGTGTGTCGAAAGCGACTAACTGAAGAGGTCAAAGGGTCTCCCTAAACCGGCCACTCCCGATTCGGTCCGTCATGAAGCTAGTGGGAAGGTAGCCGCCGCCAAGAGCTGAACACACCACATCGATTAACTCGGGCTCCCCTGCTAAGTAACCAAACATAACCCCAACTCTTGGGGTGACCTATGGCAGAAGTGTTGATTATCCAATAAATGGTTGTCGCGGCGGGGCCGTAGACGCTTTCCCAAAAAGATATTAAAAATGTCGATATTATTTGTATATTCGTTTGATAAATTGAAAAAGATATGGATAGGGAGAAATAAATTATTATTCAAGAAAAAAGGAAGACATGAGAATTAAAAAAAATTGAGCTGCACAAACAATTATATGAGACTATCTGAAGTTGCCGTTAGCCGGCGTTGCCCGGGTTTTTCACAGAGCTTTTTAAAATCAGATGTAGATAGTAATTTGCCCCTTAATTTGAACGTCAAGGGAGCAAAATTTCATGAAGAAGTATTCTGATTTAAGGGGTGGGAAAAGGGCGTGCGGTGGTTATTCGAAATTTCACGTAGATAATAACTAATAACCTTCTTTTGTTTTAAAGGTCAGGAGTCAAAGTTTCATCAAACTCGGAATAAAACTGAAGATTTGTATAAATATCTAATACTCGCCGCCCGCCCGGTCGGTGTTCGCCAGGCGGTGGCCCGCCACAGACACTCTTCTTTATGTAAATAGAAGATATAAAACACATGAAAAAAGAATAACTTAAAACAAATAACACGTCGAGTTATTTTAATACATAAATAAATAAATCTTTAATTACAGCAAGAAAACCATTAAAAATGTGTTGAAGAATATCGGAAATTGTGAGAAGGCGTTTATAGATTTACGTGAAATTAAACATAGAATGGATAAATCTCCGTCGTCAATCATAATTTCAACATTCATTATGAAAATGATAAAATATTAAAACGTGATACAGATACAGATCACTGTAATCCAATTACAAATACAAATATGTATCGTTATAAAGAGAAACACGCTCGTGTTATTATTTCTTGACAATAATTTATTATAACGATCCCAAACTTTTTCTTTGAACGGAGAATAAAGCCAATCACATTACTTCGACGACGCGGAACATAAAATACATTTTAACGAGAGATTGGCGGAAGTTGGGAATAACATATCCACAGGAAAACGTTATATTATTTTGTAATGACTGCATAACTGCAGAGAATTGCGAACGATATATCTATCATCGATGTGTGACTTATTGCTGATGCTGAAGGACCTTGAATGTTTTTTACGTGTTTTGACCACTGCACTTGTTGAAAGAATGCACTAAGCAAAGGAAAAAAAGGACCTAATGCGGACCCTTGTGGCGCTCTCTGCTATCTTGGCTGGGTTTATTCATGCACTTATAGGGGTGTATTAGTTGCGATTACTTGTGGTATGCGGGATTAAGTTTGCGGATGCGGTAAGCGGTATATTAGAGATGTTCATGCGATGAGGGTCGATTAAAGACTGACTGTGGGTAAGGTTAAACGACAGGTATATAGGGATGGGTAGGAAAGGAACATGTGACAATACAATCTACAAGCGCAGGGTCTATGATGTATGTAGGTAAGTGTAGCCCAACCAATCATAATGAACTAAACAGATTTCAATTTTGATTTATCGTGAAAAGCATTCTGAAAGTAAATAAATTATACTCAACTCATTCCCACGAAAAAATCGCAGACGTAGCGAGCTGTAAATACATTACACTTTTATGAGGTCTAATCTAAGCAATATAATTTCTATCTTGAGCTATGAAACAATAAAATATTCCTTAAGTTGTTGTAGCAAACGAAAAACGCGGCGGTGGGCAGTATTTTTCGTTACATTTATCAATAACTAGCTGGTTCCCGGCATGCGTTGCAATGCCATATTCAATGAAATTAATTGTTTCTCCCTGCATGTCCTTTTCCGTGCGTCCCGCTCCCCTCCAGCGTCCCCCTCCTCCCTCGTTCCCCTTCCACCTTCCCCACCTTCCCTATCCCCTCTCTCGCTCCCCTCTCTGACCAACCACCCTACCACCTTCCGTGCGGCGCGCGAACTGTCAAACGCGATGAGTATCAATGGAGCAGACATCTGTCAATTTTAAAAAAATCCATAGACAATTCTTTTGTCACAAAAAACATCTGTCTGCTAAATTAACATTCATCAAGCGCGCGAATTGTCAAACGTGCTAAGTTAAAATAGTAGGTTAAGTTTTCTGAAATTATCCAATTTTCTTGATTTTTCTTTCCTTAAGAACCTTCTACAAAGTATTAGAAAAGTTTAAAAAAAAGATGAATGAAATAGGTAAAGTCGTTCTGAACTTATGGCGTGACCAAGGGAAACAGTATTCATTTTATATATACAGATGGTTAAATTTGAAAGAAACATCGAAAACCAGCGAACTGAGTTGAGATTGAACAATGAAATATGTTAAATTATTAAAAATAAAAATTGTAAGTGACGTTGCTTTCAAATGCCCAACAAATCCCCAAAATATTGTCAACTAAAAACTATATTTCCAGCGGAAGCAGGCGGTGGGTAGATAGGAGACACTCCCTTCTCACCCCCCCCCCCCCTGCCGCTTCTGATTGGACTGTATTGGATTCGTTAAATAAACAAGACGACTTTTTCAAAAAAGACAAATAACAGTGAATTCGGCCGGAAATTGTTACGGATAGTTTCAATAACATAGACGCTGATTCGCAGCAAGAATAAAAAAAAAAACAATATTATTTTCAAAGTAAAAAAATATATTAAAAGGGTGACTTACATGTAGTGTAACGTGAACCTTATAGAAGAACACGTAAAGCAAGAGTCAATCACGTCATCTTGGTAACAAAACCTGTAATAAAAGAAAAAAAGAAATTTAGGCATATGTAGTAAGGAACTCGGGTGAAAAATATTATGGCTAAAATACGTTCATATAAACGCTGATTCTGAATATATAAGTATTATTAAATAATATTAAACGTAGAGTTTTAAAAAAATTATTAAAAAGTCCATTCTTAATCGTGTCTCAAAAAACACACTCTCAAGTTGGTATTATTGAATGTTTAGTACTGACATCACTGCTCACCATAATTTTACAGTCATTGTATTGAAATGTATGACACAAGCCATCGGTATTAACAACATTTCATGTAATTTGTTTATTTACTGTTTATAGAGATTTAGTTGTTGTGTTTATTGAAACATTATTTAGGTCTAAATAATTCAGTATCAAAAATAGAGGTATCTCTATAAGTTAAAATATTAATTTTTCGAAGAAAAGCTTCTTCAGAAAGGTTTTCACTTTGTGATGGCGTTATTTATTTTAATGAAAAGACAAATAACTTTGTTTACATCACTTTTATTTGTACACAATCTACATGTCTACCTGATGATGTGAACATCGTTCACGAAACATGTAGATTGTGTACAAATAAAAGTGATGTAAACAAAGTTATTTGTCTTTTCATTAAAAAAATATTAAAATATTCAAAAACTAAACTGTACAAAAAATCGTAATACTACTAATTCTCCAAGTCTAAACTTCAAAATGGCGGACGTCGAACAGCTGATTCGGCGCTGTATGCTATAGTTGCCCACAATTCCATAACATTGATTTCGATTCTTAACAGCCAAAAAAAAAAAAAAAATTTCAAACAATTTTTATACCACTGTACCGTAATAATATTGAAAAATATAATAATATAATATAATAAATAAATAATTACACCTAAATAATGTTTAACTTATTGAATAGTGTCATAGCTTCTTCCATATAACTTTCATACAAAATGATAACACCTGTTAAAAATAAAACAAACTTTTGGTGAGTGATGACGTCACACCATTCACCATACATACGGTGGTTTTCGGGGGTTTTTGAAAAATTTAACTTTTGTCACATCACTATTGTATGTTGCACATCACTAGCGATGAACTGCTTCTATAATGTTTGTCATCTATTCTGTGGTCTATCTATTGGGAATTAATGTCAATGGTGTAAACACGTCTTCAATAAAAAGTCTTTCATAAAATAATAACAGTATTTTCCATTTTAAATATATAACTTAACATGGTGTCAGAAGTCGGATGTTAATATTAATAATATAATATATTAAAAATTAGTGGTGAAAAAACAAGATGTCGAAGGATTCGCCAAAGTACGTACAACATCATTTTAATGCGTTATCAAATCTACACGCATCATCAAATAGCATAAATAACGATGGAATATGGAAAAATTGGTGGCAAAGTTATGAAATATACTTGGTGGCATCAAGTTTGGAAGAAGCCCCAGAAAAAAGAAAAACAGCAATTCTACTTCATTCCATTGGCTCCAAAGGTATGGAAATTTTCAAGTCATTTAACGTAATATGGAATCTATCACGCTAAAACAAGTCAACGAAAAGTTTGACAATTATTTTGCACCTCATAAAAACTTAACAATGTTAAGGAATTCATTTTTTACACGAAAACAAAATAATTCTGAAGACATTAACAATTTTCTACTGGACCTAGAAAACAAAAGTTTGTTATGTGAATTTGGAGAACTAAGAGAATCTCTGGTAAGAGATATATTTATAGCAAACATGAGTACAAATTTGAACCACATTCATCAACTCCTACTACAAGATTCTGCATTGTCATTGCATAAAACGATAGAAATCGCAAAAACCATATTAATGTCACAAAACAATGCTGAAAAAATAAATCAACAAATACACACAGAAAACATTCTTCAAATAAATCACAAAAGTACATCAAGACAGTCAAGATCACCGTCACCATCATCACATCGTCATTTTCACTCAACGTCAAGTCAGTATGGATTTTCCATATCCATATATTTTCCAATCGTCATGGATCACCGTCATCATCACATCGTAATTCAACCATCATCGTCAAGGTCAAGTGGTCACAACAATCCATGTGGAAGATGTGAACAACATCACCGCTTCAAATGCCCAGCTATAAACATCAAATGCAGGTCATGCAATTCTTTTGGCCATTTCGCAAAATTCTGTTTTAAAAATAATTGTTACAAGAAAGTCAGAAATTTAAAGTCAGAAGATTCAATACCCAATGATGACAGTGCTAATGGCTCTGAGGGACATTTTATTGCAACAATAAGAAATATTAACAACAGTAAGTTTTCAAGTCAAGCATGGCATTTAGATATAATTATTAATAACATAATATTAGACTGTATTTTGGATACAGGAGCAGACATTAACGTAATTTCAATATCAGACCTTAAAAAGTTAAATTTATGAAATACTATTTTACAAAAAGTTTCTACCAAAGTGTCAGGTTTTGGTGGAAATAAAATACCCATTATTGGTCATTGTGATCTAATGTGTGAAATACATGGAAATAAAAATAACATAATATTTTTTGTAACAAGTTTAGATTGTCAATCTGTCTTAGGTCTTCCCACTATTGAAAAACTTGGGATTGTAAAAAGAGTATTTAATGTCCAATGTAATCGTAACACCATATTAACTGAATATAATGACATATTTCAGGGTCTCGGATGTCTACCACCTGTCGTTCATCTCAAGCTTCGCAATGATGCTGTACCGTGCGTCGATCCTCCGAGAAAAGTCCCATTTGCCTTACAAAACAGTCTTCGTGAAGAATTAGATCGCATGGACAAAATGAAGGTCATTGAAAAGGTTACTAAACTTACTTCTTGGGTAAATTCTGTCATCATAACTGTCAAAGAGTCAGGTAAATTGAGAATTTGTCTTGATCCTAGAAAATTAAATAACTGCATAATGAGAGAATATTTTCCTTTCAAAAATATTGATGAAATTAGGTCAAAACTTGCTTACTTTGGATTCTGGTCACTAAAATTAGACGAAGAAAGTAGTGATTTATGAACTTTTCAAACTCCATTTGGAAGGTACAGGTATTTAAGATTACCATTTGAAATAAATGCAGCAACAGAAATTTTTTATAGGATTTTGGTAGATTTGTTTGGAGATCTGGAAGGTATTTTAATTTTTGTCTTCGGATTCTCCCAAGTCAACAGCACAAAAGAAAGTAAATACAAACAAAATATTAAGCAATCCTCCACAACCTCTACCCAAAACTAGCACGAAAGAGATCACCAGACCTAACATACTGAACTATGTCAACCGGGCAAATTCTGACTCCCAACTAAATGCTGCAAAAAACTAATAATTGACTCGGAAAATCGGAAACAAACAAAAATTAACAATCAAAACCAATTAACAAAAAGTCTCTCAATTCGGCTGGTCCCCGCGGGAGTTATAGACCACCACCCTCTAACAACAAGAAGAAACAAAATACTCAATATTGCAACTTTAAATACGAGAACCCTTAGAACCGAAGAAAGCCTACACGTGCTAGAAAAAGCTCTCGAAGAAATAAAATGGGATATCCTGGGCATTAGTGAGATGAGAAGACTAGGAGAAAAGATTGAGGAACGCATTGACTACATACTATTCCACAAAGGCGAAACAGCCGGTCAAAGAGGAGTAGGATTCATAATCAAACGGTCAATGAAACAATACATACAAGACCTAATTGGAATCTCTGATCGAATAGCCATTCTTAACATTGACATACCGGGATACCAAAAAGTATGGTCAGTTATACAAATTTATTCTCCAACAGAACAAGCAACAAAAACAGAAATCAAACTTTTCTATAAAGAATTAACTAAGATATTAACAAGGTATCAAAACAACCACATTATTCTAATGGGCGACTTCAATGCTCAAGTCGGGATGAAGCAATGCAAGGAAGAATATGTCTTGGGAAAGTTTGGCCAAGGTAGAAGAAGTCCACATGGTGAGTTTTTGGTTGAATTATTATTACAACACAATCTAACGCTCTTGAACAGTTTATACATGTAAAACCAAAAGAATAAGTGGACATGGATCTCCCCCGATGGCAAAACCAAAAACGAAATTGACTACATAACAACAAACTATCCAAAAGCCTTCACGGATACATCGGTCCTAACTAAATTCAATTTCAATACAAATCATCGTATGGTAAGAAGCAATATAAGAATAGAACCACCAAATAAATCTAGAAAACATTTCGCTTCACATACTACAAAACACCACAGCGATGAAACCTTAAGGAAAATAGCACAATCCCTAATTGAATCAGCTGAAGAATTAACTTTGAGTAACACTGATGCTCGTGCGAAATATGGAAAGCTAGAAAATCTACTAACTAAAGAAAAAGCTGAGACTAGCAGAAGAAACAAGTACGAACTAAGTGACACAACGCTGCAACTCATAGAAGAAAGAAAACACCTATTTTCAAAACATCCTAAAAAAGATAACATTAAAACTATAACAAAATTAAGTAAAGAAATCAGAGAGAACAACAGGAAAGATAGGAAGACCAAGAGGCTGCAAACATTAGAAAAGCATATAGTGAAAACAGGGGGAGTGAAAAAAGCGCTTAAAGAATTGAGAGAATCAAATAAAGAATGGATACCAAAATTAAACAAAAGGGGGAATACTTCTTCAAATAGAAAAAACATAAACGAAATAGCCACAAAATTTTACCAGGATCTCTACTTAAGCCCAGACGACAAACAAAAACACGATCCGAAGAAAGACGTCAATAAAGAGCAGGAAAACGTTGTAACTGAACCAAAAATACTTTCCAGAGAAGTAGAAAAAGCCATATACAGTCAGAAGATGGAAAAAGCCCCAGGTCCAGACAAAGTGACAAACGAACTTCTTAAAGGCACCATGGAAGAACTACTACCAATACTAACTTCAATATTCAATGATATACTTATAACTGGCCTAATACCTACACAGTGGAAAACATCAAACATTATTCTTATATTCAAGAAAGGACAAAAGGAAGATATAGGGAACTACAGACCTATAAGTTTGATGTCAAATATATACAAAGTATTTTCCAAAGTTATCCTGGAAAGAATAAGTAAAAAGTTAGACGAAAATCAACCACGGGAGCAAGCAGGCTTTAGACAAAAATACTCTACCCTGGACCACATACACACGGTGAAACAAATAGTAGAAAAATATAATGAGTATAATAAGAAACTATACATGGCATTCATCGATTACTCCAAAGCTTTCGACAGCATAAGACACATAGCTATATGGGATAGCCTTGAACAGCAGGGGATACCTTTAAACTACATCAATATTATAAAAAACATATACTTGAATTGCGAAGCGAGGATCCAACTAGAAACCTTGGGAAAAAAGTTCAAGATCGAGAGAGGAGTAAGACGGGGAGACCCTCTATCACCAAAATTGTTCTCGGCTGCTCTGGAAAGTATCTTCCGCAAACTAGATTGGGAAAAATATGGTATCAACGTACAAGGTGTAAAACTTAACCACCTAAGATTTGCAGACGATATAGTCCTATTCGAGGAAAACCCAATGCACCTAATTAGAATGATAGAATCACTAAACGAGGAAAGTGTGAAAGTCGGCCTATGCATGAACAAAGACAAAACAAAATTGCTTACAAACTCTGAACCAGTAACTATAAAAATTGACAACCAACCACTCGAATATGTGTCAGATTACATCTATTTAGGACAGATAATATCTCACAAAGATCAAACCACTAAAGAAATCGAGAGAAGAGTAGCAAATGGATGGAAGAAATACTGGTCTTTGAAAGAAGTCTTGAAATCTAAGGAGCTAAGTATGCAAATAAAAAGGAAAGTCTTCAACACGTGTATACTTCCAGTCATCACCTATGGATGTGAAACTTGGGCACTCACCAAACGCCACAGAGAAAAGTTGGAACGCTGCCAGAGAGCCATGGAGAGAAGTTTGACAGGAACAAGGAAACAGTACAGAGTGAGAGGTAGCACAATAAGGGAGAAAACTAAAGTTGCCGATGTACTTACCCGAATAGACCAACAAAAGTGGAGATGGACAGGACACATGATACGCGATCCACAAGAGAAATGGTGCAAAAATGTCACTGACTGGTATCCCAGAGATGGCAAGAGAAGTAGAGGACGTCAACACATGAGATGGGAAGATGACCTAAAACTCACTGCTGGACATCAATGGAGAAGAGTAGCGCGTGACAGGTCCCAATGGAAAATGTTAGAGGAGGCCTATGCCAAGAGGCAAACTGAGCTTCGGGATATACTATAACAAATAAGATCATGTCTAATACATACCTAACAGAAGTCCAGAATAAAAAGACTTATTATTATTATTATTGAAAACTTATCTGATAAATCACAAATTTTGAGAAATTTATTAAAAAATAATGTAGTATGGTCATGGGACCAGAATTGTGAAAAATCTTTTAAAATTTTGAAGGAAGCTATTTCAAATGCAACAGTTTTAATTCATTATGATCCAAAAATACCATTAACCTTGTCAGTCGATGCATTAAAATCAGCTGTAGGTGCAGTCATTATGCAAAATAACCGTCCAATTGCATATAGTTAAAAAACAATGACACAGTCGCAGGAAAATTATGCTCAAATTGAAAAAGAATTATTTGCCATACAATTTGGTTGTAATAAGTTTCATCAGTATATTTATAAGAGTAAGATTAAGAAAGGGACCCTCAGATGGTTTGAGCATGTAGAGCGAATGAACGAAGGAAGTAGTGTAAGAAGAATATACGACGCGAATGTGAATGGTAGAAGTCGGGGACGCCTGAGGAAGACATGGCACGATCAAGTGAACCAGATACTTGAGTCGGGTCATGTCAAAAGTCAGAATAATAGAATGTATGAGACGATGTATGAATGTGAGTGAGGCAAAGAGTGTGTGCCAAGACCGAGTTGTTTGGCGGTCCGTCCTCTCTGCCTACCCCTGCGGGGAAACGGCGTGATGGTTAGTTAGTTAGTTAGTTAGTCAGTATATTTATGGTAACAAAGTGACAGCACAGACTGATCATAAACCTCTTGTCTATTTATTTAAAAAACCTTTACATGATGTACCAGCTAGATTGCAACGTATGATGTTAGCTCTTCAATCTTACGATTTAAATGTGGTACAAGTCCCACGTAAAGAAATGTATATATCGGGTACTTTATCTAGAGCTGCTTTGAAAGATCATTATATACCCGATTATGATTCTGATCTTTACATTGTCATGTAAATTTAATTTATATGAACTTAGCTATTAGTGAAGAATATCGTAAAAAATTGAGTAATGCTAGTGCTTTGGATGAAACTATGCAAATATTTAAAAATATTATTACGAAGGTTGGCCAAATAGTAAAGATTAAGTCCATTGCACTTTAAAATGTTATTTTAATATTCAAGACGAGATTCATGTTATTAATGAGTTAATATTTAAGGGTAATAAATTATTAGTGCCTCAGTCTATGAGAAAAGAAATGTTGAATAAAATTCATGAAGGACATCAAGGAATAAACAAATGTATAAGATTAGCAAGAGATTCTTTATTTTGGCCTAGTATTTCTGTAGATATAAAAAATTTAATTGAGCGACGTCAAATATGCAATAAATTTAAGGTTTCGAATCAGAAGAAACCACTGATAGCTTATGAAATGAATAAGTTTCCATGGCAACAAGTAGGTATTGATTTAATGTATTTTGATAATCAAACATACCTTATTGTACCAGATTATTATTCAAAGTATATAGAAACTGCTTTTCTCAATAATAATTCCACTGCAAAAAATGTAATAATTCACTTTAAGTCTGTTTTTGCACGTCATGGAATACCAATGTCCGTAGTGTCTGATGGAGGTCCTCCTTTTCAAACGATTGAATTCAAATCATTTTTATATGATTGGGATATAGAACATGTAGTTACTAGTCCATATCATTCACAGTCTAATGGTCAGGCAGAGAGTTCTGTTAAAATTATAAAAAACATTCTTAAAAAATCTAAAGAAACAAATACAGATCCTGATATAGCTTTATTACATTATAGAAACACACCCAAAGCTAATTTACCATCACCCGCTCAATTATTAATGAGAATGAATATTCCCTTAGCTAAAATTAAATTAAAACCGAAGGTTGTAAGATTTTCTGATTACAGAAAGTGTATTGAAAAAAATAATGCGAAAAATTCCAAATATTATAATGTTAATGCAAAACCCATGTCTATATTACAAACAGGAGACAATGTATACTTTAAGAAAAATCCCAAAAGTACTTGGTTACCAGCTATGGTCAAAGAAAAATTAAAATGTAATAGGTCCTATATTATTCAAGATTATTATGGTAACACGTACAGACGAAATAGAATTCACTTAAAACTGAGATATAATGCAAACGTTAATAATGATCATCTGTCCATGCAATCTAATCCGGCACGTGAAGAGGCAAAAGCTGGAGATGAGAGACAGGTGGGAGAAAATAACATTAACAACCCTTACATTACTAGATATGGAAGAGTCGTCAAACCACCGGATAGGTATAATGTGTAATGTTAATGTAATGTAAATTGTATAATAGTGTTAATGTAATTAAAATTTTATTGTATTGTATAAATAAAGAAAGGGGATGTCACATCACTATTGTATGTTGCACATCACTAGCGATGAACTACTTATAATAATAATAAATAATAAATTTGGACAACTTATATAGCGCTGTTTTTGCGAAAAATCGCCTCAAGAGCGCTGTACAAATTAGCATGGATAATAACTTCTATAATATCAATACAATGGATAACTTCTATAATGTTTGTCATCTGTGGTCTATCTATTGGGAATTAATGTCAATCATGTCAATGGCGTAAACACGTCTTCAATAAAAAGTCTTTCATACAATAATAAAAGTGTTTTCCATATCTTATAATATATAAAACAAAGTCGGGTTAGTTACACTATTTATAACTCGAGAACGGCTGGGCTGATTTTGATGATCTTTGATTTGTTGGATTTGTCTCCGCCCCGGATAGGATAATAACTATTAAAACATCACAAAAGTTAACGAAATAAATAGTTATAAAGAAAATTATTTTCCCCATACATTTTGTATGGACCGAATTCTCCTATTTTGAAAGAACTGCAGCAATATTGTGAGGGGTATAATATTGAACTGTGCATGAATTCCAAACATTCAAAAACGTCAAATTTCAATGCGTTGATTGTTGTGCATTTGTTTTTAATCATATAATGCTGCCGTTCTTTCTTACACACTCAATGTCAATAGTCGAAAATGAGACAAATGGTGAACGTATGTCTGCACACCTCAAAAGGAAAAATACAATAATTATATTAAATCTCTGAAATGAAACGCATTTTTTTACATAAGCTCCACACAGGAGGCCCTGAGGAAAATAATTTCTCTCAGGACCTATGTCATCTTAGGGGATGCTGTGTGGAGGATCTTTTTAAGGAATGGGGAGGATAGAAAGTTCTGGGAAGGAAAAAGGTATGAGGGGTGGGTAGGAATCTCGGGGTCAGCGTGTCCGGGAGTGACGGACGTATGAATCCATCCCTCCAACTGTGGTGCAAGGCAATGGGTCGAGAGAGTCAGGCTGGAAAGGTCAAAAGGCCTCCATCAACCAGTCTCTCTCGATCCAGCCCGCCACGCAGCAGGTGGGCAGGCGCATCAACTGCCAAGACCCGGACATAAGTCACCTCATGAACCCGGGCACCCCTGCTAAATCACCAAACGTAGCGAACCACTTGGGGTGATCTATGGCAGAGGTGTTGGTTATTCAATAAATGGTTCCCGGGGCGGCGGCACCCGTATCCGCCTCCTGAATTCCCGTAAGTAATTGTAAAAGTAAGAAAATCACAAAAATATAAATCCGTACACAACGCCATCTCTGATACTGACAAAAACAAAACACGGATAGTTGCGCATTGATATTTGCTTCATTGCGTAATTTTTAACTTAATAAAAAAACTGAATTTAATTCAACAGCTATTGATTCTGAGGCGGTACGAAGTTCGTCGGGTCAGCTAGTTAAATATACTTAACAACTTTGACTATTATTTTAACTATTAAAACCTCTAAAAATAAAAAATAAATATGCAGTTATTTAAGTTAGAAGGTCATTATAAATTATTCATTAAAAAAAAAACAAAAAATGGACCGGAGTTCCTTATTATACAAAGTTCAATCTATATAAAGATTGTTCAAATAATATTGATTGTTTCTCACAAATTTAAAAGGAGTTTTAATTTTTATTTTTTACATTAGTTCCACACAGGAGGCCCCGAGGAAAATAATTCTCCTCAGGGACTATGTCATGGGGATGCTATGTGCAGGGTTTTTTAAGGAAAGGAAGGAAGTTCTTGGAAGGAAATTGGTATGAGGGTAGGTAGGAATCTGGGGGTCAGTATGTCCAGGAATGACGGAGAATTCATCCCCCCAACCGCAGTGCACGGCGATGGTCGAGAGATTCCGGCTGGAAAGAATAAAAGACCTCCCTCAACCAATATCTACGGATCCTGCCGATCCCACAGCAGGTGGGCAGACGCATCGGCCGCCAAGACCTGGACAAATCTCACCCCATAAACCCGGGCACCCCTGCTAAGTCACCTAACGTAGCGAACCAATTAAGGTGACCTATGGCAGAGGTGTTGGTTATCAAATAAATGTTTCTCAGGGCGGCGGTACCCATACCCCAAACTGAAATATATCACAATAACGAAAATATGAACACTAATGAAAATAATTATATTATATATTCATAACATGAAGGTTTTGATAGAATATTTTTGAAAGTAGCTATTACTTTGTGGTTATCCATTATAGAAAAATGAAACAATACAACTTTGTATAAACCACTTATATAATGTGCAAATCCGACCGGTTTCGGAACAAACGTTCCTTCGTCAGGGAAAGCTTATACTAATTTGACAGTTTAGAACAATGTTTTATTATGGTAGGGGTCGAGCCGTTGCTAGTTAATAATGTAGATTGGGTGGGTAGGTATTAGTGTAGAGTGGGTGGGTGGGTATATAGCCCAATATAATCATGGATTTGTCTGTCACATTGTGAACATAAGGTAGGAAAGCACAGCCTTTAGATTCTTGTTCGACGAAGACAGAATTGAACAAGAGTCTAAAGGCTGTGCTTTCCTACCTTATGTAACGCTGTCCGAAACGTTGGCTAAAGGAGGAGGTAGCGCAACACGGCATAACACCCCAAAAACAAATAACAAAAAAACTAAAATGTAATTCATTAAACTTGATAACAATAAAAAAGCCTGTCAAAACTAGAGCAAATCCGGGAAACAACAATATAGCAATTTTTTTATATTTCATAAAAGCAAACCCCAGAATGTTGCAAAGAAACTGGAGAATGTGTTTCCTCGGTAGATTTTCCAGAATGTTTGAGTGTTTCCATTTTTAAAGTGTGATAAACAAAGCAAAGGAGTCACTTTGACAGATGGGTTATTTTTGGGGAAAGAAGTGTTTGGGATGGAAAAAGCAGTAGGGCGATATGATAAGTAGGGTAACCTCACTTTGGGGTTTGGTATTGGCGTAGGTTAGATAAGTTTTTTTATCAGACATCCATTGCTGGATGAAGACCTTCCCAAAAATATTCCATCTTCCTCGCCATGGCCCATTTAGGGGTAACGGATATGGTAAAAGAGCACAAATGTTTACGAAAACTATATTTTCTAAATATACACAACGTATGGAACAAAGCCGAGCTCATTTTTTTCGTTGGGAATTGAACTTGTAATAACCCGCCCAGAGTGAATGTTTTTACCCTTACGCCACAACGGTAGTTAAAGGGAAGATTTTGATTTCGAAATTGTTTAATACGTATAAATTGACGCACAAAACCAGGATCAAAAGAGAAACCGCGCAATATAATTTAGATGAAAAGAAGAGTTAAACGCAAGCCCGCAACATTATAATCTCCCTATCGCATGAATACGTAATTGAGTGTGTAAAGCGAACTCTCGCAAGAGAAAACAATTTATGATGATATGCAAAAAGCTGACAGATTCTTCCAAGAACAAATGGATGAGTATAAGGCTGGAAATAATTAAGGGGGTGGTTTGGTATCGCGAGGGCGGGCTGTGGGGCAGAAGTCGAGAATTAAGAATAGTGGTCTGCTCGTAGGAGACATTCATCACTTCATTCAATAATTATACCAATACGGAGAGTCTGTCCGCTACATTCTAATAGTAAGTAACATTGATAAGAGTCGAACAAGCACTGATGAAAGTAGAAATATTTGTAAGAAGCGTGTTACAAAACTTTGTAACCATTTATCCACAGTTTGAAGACCCACCAAGTCTTCACAATAGTTTCCTTCCTAAGATAGATTTGGCCCTTCGGCGATAGTGGATTTAATTTATAAATTTTTTACTAAACAATAAATTCACAATAAAATAGAATTCTAACACGAATTATTAGTTTCAAAATAAAAATAAGTTTAAAAAGTAAAAATTCAACCATAGACCAGAGTCACAGCTTTTACCAAAATGCTACTATGTGGGGTAGTTGAAGAAACGTTAACGCAATAGAATTTATAATTCGAGACCATATTTTCAGAAGCCACTTAAATCGTTAAGTGTTTCCACTTCAGAATTGACGAAGTATCATATCACACCTGTTTATGTTACCCATATACCAAGGTCTGGATCATAAAGACAGAGCTTAGAAGTATTTGCTAGTAATTATCAAGAATTCACACCAGAATTCCAGACACAAGAAAACATTTTTTGCGACGCCAGATTGCCATTCAGTAGACCATTTAATTAAACTGTGGCGGGACACATCTGCGGATTATTAGCAACGAATTAATCCCCGCGCAATTTGGCGCCAGGGTTAAATAAATAAGTAGAAACATCCCGCGACAATCTCCATTTAAAAGTTTGACTTAAAGGATTGACCGCACTTGAATAATATATTATCTCTGACACATCCATTCACGTCTCATTGAGCTCGGACTCGGCCACGGACTGCCGGGCAAGTGAACAGCGCCGTTCAAATGTATACAAAAAAAATTGTAATCAAAAATAGGGTGGACGAAACACGATAATCAATAACGGCGAGTCGGAAATTGATAGATAGGTAAGAACTATAGAAGTTTTCAGAATCAAGGTTATTCAAGAAATTATGTATTGGTGGTGTCTAATAAAACCGAACAGGGAGAAATTAGGGCAACACCGTTTATATAAGATCGATATAGGCAAGTCGATAACTTTTACTGAAATTCGAAGGACCAGTTGTTCCGCAGAAATTCACGTGTGACAAGGCATCCAGCGCCATTTAGCTTTTTGACATTTGAAAGGTCCCATTGAACGCCGATTCTAGGTGCGTTTCAGCTTTCTATCAAATTGTAATAAGCTGATAAGCTTAGCAATATAATATTTGACCTCTTCTGCTGATCACAATTTCTTCAAAAGATGAAACGGGTTGAGAATCGGCATTTAACGGGGAAATTTCAGCAATTATAACAAAGTGGCGCTGAATGGCCATTTGATGACAATGTTATATTTGAATTTCGGAGAAACATTGAATTTTCTTTCTTGACGAGTCATCTTCAGTGTACTATTTACGGCTCTCAGGCGTAAGAACTGGTCAGTATGATGTAGCAGGCAATTGAACAGCAGCTAACTACATATTCAATGGGTTCGTGAGAAAGAATTCTACTGCGGAGATAAATTGAGAAAAACATTACCAAAAATATTTAACAATCCAGCCGCCGGATAATAAAAACAAAAAGCGTTCAGCTTTAGCGATAAAAATGAAGACGAGGGTATACGAAATAAGGGATTAAACCTGCTACAACCTGAAACCCGTGCGTCTGAAAGTAAACGAACAACCATAAATTGTCAAGAACAGTCAGCGAAATAAACTTTACCTGAGTTATAAAATCCCCTAAAAGTGAAAATAAAAAGCAGCCCTAATGAGAAACGGAACTATCGGAATCTGGTAATGTAATAAAAACTTGGATCGGCAAAAAGTAGAACGGCAAAGTGCTCGCCAAAGTAACTCGTGTTTATTATGGAGCTGTCACACTGAATCGTCACACAGATAAGCAGGGAAAGTTTGTTTGGCGTGACGCAGGAATAGATGGTGGTAGTTACAGATAGAAGGGAGGAGGAGGGTCGATACAGATAAACAACGGAGATGAGACGTTCGACAAAAAGAGGGCGGAAATGAAACACGGGCGGTGAATAGACATAATTCTGTGGACAAGAGAAACTATACCACTACATTTTATATAGTTCTATCGGAACTAGGACTAGGGTACAGATAATGAATGGGAAGAGAACAAAGAGGATGTTTAAATTTGATGAGTTTGGTTTGTTGGTTCAGGGCCCAAACTGCCTTCCCGTACGGAATCGGCGCACGACACACACACTACACCGGCTTAGCCGTATTTGCTCTTCACGGTAAATATTATTTGCGAGGGAAACCCCCATACAGTAATATAACATACTATTTGTTGATGGATAGAGATATATTTGATGAACAGAAGATGCCCGGTGGGAGGGACAAGGGTTGCGAATAATAATATAACGTCGGAAACATTTCGAGCGTAAACTCCGTTGGTAGTAAACTTGTAAACACAAAATAAACTATGTGCTTTTATACATGAACTTATCACGGTTAAGAAATTCAGCAGAGAAAATAATAACTAACTAACGGACGGACCGCCAAACAACTCGGTCTTCGCACACACCCCGTGTCACATTCACACATCGTCTGAATATATTATACTCTTATATTATTCTGGCTTTCGACAAGGCCCAACTTAAGTATCTGATTCACGTGATCGTGCCACGTCTTCCTCTTCTTTGACCATTCACATTTGCATCATATATTCTCCTTCAAAGAGAAAATGATGGTTATCTATATAAAAATCAAAATATCCTTGCTTCTGGGTTTGTATATACATGTAGAACAATTTTCTCGGTTTACCCGCGTAACGTAGTCCTTAAAAGGACTTTTTAACTCCTGACGTTTCGGACAGATCACACTGTCCATCTTCAGAGGCCTTATGTCTTGAGTTTTTGTCTCAAACTGATAGCTTTCGCATGTCTGTTCGGTCCAAAAGCTAAAACTTAAGTGAGTGCAAGTCACTTCTTATGTCTAGAACGAAGTACCCGGGTTTGCTGGTGATTGATGGTGGAGGGGGTGGGGGGCGGGGCTGGCAGTAGATACAATCATAACATATATATATATATGAAATTGACATTTTTAATAACCCATTCAATCACTTCAAAAAATATATTTTACCATCAATCGTATAAAGCTGATATTGTGATGAAGCCATTTATTCAAAGACAGGAAATATTGTACCTACTAAATCATTGTCCCATCAGCACAGGTGCCAATAATAAATTGTTGGTGATTCTTTCGTACTCTACCTTTTACTCATTCGTGTTCGTCATTCACTTCTGCATATTTACGAGTAGCTTATTATTACTGATATTATTTTTTTTATAATTTTTGTAATTTAAATAATCCATGTATATAAATTTTTGGGCATAATGCCTATTTTATGTACTTAAATAAAAAAAAAATAAAAATAAAAAAATAAAAATAAAAATATGTGTGAGATGTCTATGCGTTGCTATACCATTCATCCGATTGCGATGAAACTTTGGGGATTTGATGTGCAAATGCCGGCGATGTTATAGTGAGTTAAAAAAATTGCAATAGGTGGCACGCAAGTTGTTTGAAAACTGAATGTACCGGGACTGAATGTATGGAATGCGGGATGGGGAAATCGGAAGTAGGGAGGGGGAAGGGGATGAGGGCGAGGAAGGGGAAAGGGACGAATGGGAAAGTACACAGAGGGAGAAACAATTTCTTTATTAAGTGGCATAGCAACGCATGCCGGGAACTCGCTAATATTTTATACAACACAAAAAATTGTTTGCAGACACCCAATAAAAAAAATTAAAAGTACAATTTTAGGAAACGTTTTGTCGGCATATTTAAGATTCTCAGAATTTTAATTCTGCTTCAAAGAAACTTTGTTTCCGATATTGTTACTGTAATTAATATGAACATGTTTAGTTCACCCGGAAAAATAACTTTATTAAGGGTAGAATTTATATCAGGCAAATATAAGACCTCAAAGAGCTACCACAGAAAAAGTTTTCCACAATAAAGAGGGAGAAATAGGATTCAGAGTAAAATTTTCCTTTGGTCGTCGTTCTAGGTTAAACAAACTCGTTTAGCCGACAGACGACTATGGGAGAAGTGTGTACCTATTCACTAACCCCGCGAGCTGTTGCTATTGGATGTTGTGAGCTAGAGGAAACACGATCTGGATTACCTAAGCTGCAAGTCGTGTTGTCCACTAAATGCGTGAATCTTGTAAAAAGCTGTGTGATAATTATGATAATCTCAATCAAGTACCCAGCGGCTTACTTACACCGTTATGCGTGGGGGCATACATTAATTACGTGGGCAGTTTTTCTCCCCCCCCCCCTCCCTTGGTGAGATAAATTTGGGCCACTTCGCATATTCTTTTCAAGTTGTAAAAAAGTTAGGACTTAACAGTAGAAGAAGTCGTTGTGTTGTTTTTTTTAAATAAAGCGCCCTTTGAGAAATTAAATCCATTGTTTTTAAAGTTACAAGTTACCGATACATAACTTATTCCCCACTCAACGGACAAAGGTTCAATCAATACTTTATGTCTTCAGTTAAGTTATAGAAGTGTTAATTTTTAGTCAGCGTGGGCTTCTTATAGTTAAATTCCTTTGTATATTGAGAAGGGAGGAAGTTCAAAAAATGATCACACAACAGCGACATCCGAAATTAATGGCGCCATCTTTAGTCTAAATGAATAAACTTGTTGATAATAATTATAACCATTTTTAATCCATAATTGGTTTAAAACTGAACTAGAAATCAAAACACAAGTAACGCGAGATTTTGCTGGACCCCCCCCCCCCCCCTTTGAGCTCGCGTAATTAATGTATGCCTCCTATATACATAGTATATGCACATCATGAATAGACGTCGACAGTATATCATACCACTGAAAATTGGATACAACCACGCTGTCAATATTAAGGATCGTTTGTTGTGAGGGTGAATGGAGCGAAAGCGCTACAGGCGAAAATATTTCAGCGTACATTCTCAAGGTCACGTCGATAATGCTGTTGATTTTTATAATTCGAAATGAAAGTGTCCCCAGGGCCGGATCTACGAAATCTAGCGCCCTGTGCAGTAGGTACCGATGGCGCCCCCTACATTTTTATTTTGATTAAAAATTCGTTCACCCTAATTTTTTAATTTTTTAATTTTTTTTTTTTTACACTAATTTATCAAATAAAATCAAGACATATACAGGATGTAACTTTTCCAAGTGACCTGGCGGTAGCTCTCACACTCGTTTTTTTTTAAAGAGAGAATCGCCAGGAGCCCTATACTCTCTGAATCTATTGGGTAAACATAAAATTATGGTGCTATTTTTAATTATTTTAGGAAAAACTCTTTTTGCAAGTTATGCTTTAAAATAATACAACGAATTGTTTGTTTGTGCCCGTACCATGATTTAAAATATAGGTTACGAGACAATGCGGGTGGTTTCGCTGAACTAGGTCCAATAGACATTCTTGAGATTTACTGCGTTTATGTATATACCCAACGCGAATATTAATAGAAAAAGCAAATACAAATATGTTCTCATGGCAATGTACAACACAAGAATACCTCTGACAACCAATAGAAATTTAGTAATAAATTAAAAAATCAAATTTGTACCTTGCATTTCCATTTCCCCTGTGTTCTGTGTTGAGCGAACAAACTGCAAACATCATACAAAACACTAAACACTGACGTATCTATGGTATCAACGGCTTACGAAAGACGCTTACACTGATTATTACTGACTGTAAAATAACAAATCTTATAGAAATTAATTATAGGTACATTTAACGAACTTCAACTGCCAAATTAATTATGAAACTGTTAACAAGTTGCAACCTGCAAATCTTGCAAACCGTGCGATGTTTATGCTAATGAATTTATAAGAAAATTTCATAAGAAAATAGTCTTTAAACTACCTTCTCTTAGAGACTTAAATCGTACAAAAGCATTTCGAAAGGCGCAGTCGGTTTGTTTGTTCTCTTGAATAAAAGTACGGCGCTGTGATTGGTTATTGAATTTGGATCGCACCCATTCGTCGTAAAAGACGGTAAAAGATATATGGAAAAATAGATATTACATTGAAACTAAATATATGGAATTTGTAAAAAAATTCTGTAACTGACTATAAATTCGTAAACCGTTGAATACAAACCAGATGCGTGCGCAGTCTGTATCTTTGGAAAGTGTTGCTAGAGCGTAATAATTATTTCGTACTATGGGTAATTTTTAAACAATTCAGGGAATATTATAACAAATTTTTAATACAATATTTATTTTCTCACGGCGCCCCTTCGGAGTTGGCGGCAGGTTTTTTGCACGTTTTTGAACGTATGGCAGATCCGGCGCTGAGTGTCCCATCAAAATTCAGTTGCTTATTGTTTTGAGTACATTTTTAAACGGAATCGGAATGATTATTTTCTACATAGTTGCAATATCGAATCATTAAGTGGTGTTAATTTCTGTCATTCGGAAAGTCAATACACGAACAATGTATAGCCGCGAAATCTATTAGTTAAGAAAACCTTTTAAAAACATTACAGTTAGACCATAAGGAAAGTGCTACAAGCTATTTTTTTTTTAAATTTAAAGTAAAACCGCATAATGTCCGGATTCCGTTAACGTTTTTTTTATATTAACTTCACACAGGAGGCCTTGAGGAAAATAATTTCCCTCGGGTCTTTTTAAGGAGAGGAAGGAATGAACATTGGTCTTGAAGAGGCCCATGTTGTAGGAAGGAGGAAACACAGAGGCCAGCAAATCATTCCACAGCCGAGCTGTTGTCAACCGTGTACAAATATTGGGCACGCGTTTGGCGTGTTTCCCGACTATGCACCGGTGCCGAAGGGATCAATGACCATTGTAATACCGGTAGAACAAGGGTAGCATTCCCACCCGACGCGACGCCTATGCTCTAAGGATTGCAATCCGTCTGTTAAGCTGGGAGAATCTATCAAACGGACCGCCCGTTTCTGCACAGAATCGAGGGTATTTATCGAGGTAACGTTATCCGCCTGTCGCCTTCTGCTGATACAGAATGTAATGATTTTAGTAATCAAAACAAATTTTGTACATAAGTACATACTTAGTATATAGAAAGTACCTATGGAAACTAACAATTAAAACTATCATCCGTATCCAGACTGGAGAAATAATGAAAATGCAAATCCAAGAGTACTTACGCCTGCCAGCCGACGTTCCTCACGCTAGCTGTTAACGTAAGTGGCGCTATCTTTTGGCATTATTAGCCACTTGCTTTAATTCAGTTCTATTACGATAGTAGCTTACGTCACAAAATTTAAGTTTACAGATGGTTTCGTATAGCGCGGCGTAAGAGTTGTATTCAGAGTCAGATCCTTAAATTTCAACCGTACAGTCGCTAGGGTATGAATGACGTCAGATGTTGTATTTACTAGAAGCTAGACATGATGTACGATGTAATTACATTTTAATACCGTAATTGGAATAAACAGATGTCGTCATAAGAGACATAATTTATAATATAATATGGCTGAGCTGTCTGATATCTCACGAGGATCATTGAGACAATGGAGATACTTATCAAGACCCATAAAACTGGTACCTACGCAACAGTTATTCTTCAAGGCAAGCTCCCGGGAAGCATTCGCCCAGGGAATCAGAAGGATTACCTACAAACAAGGCAGTTAATCATCCGACAAAAGGTTACAGGGCTATTTTTACGAGCGCCCATTCTCTTCGGGCAGTAGTTAAAACAGAGCTTCACTAACTACCAACTTAAACGAAGAAAGAGAAGATGAATTATTTGGCTGTGAATAAACACGAGACTTTTTTTCGCGGAATTTTCTCCGTTTGCGTTAAAAAAATAGTTAGATCAGAGATCGTTATAGGAATTAAAAAGACTTCAAATTTAGAGCGGAAAATATTCTTATGATTTATGGCAGCCTCCTTTTAAAACAATATTTCACGGAATGCTTTCAACGAACTTCGCATAAATCACTTACCTCAATAAAGAAATAGGAGAATTCTTACGGCTTCGTGCTGATTCATTACTTTTTCAAACACACATTTGCGATGAAAAAGTGGCAGAGTATTGAAGCATTAATTTTAAAAAAACGCGGTATCGGTCTTATGTCGGCGAGGGATGCGAGTCATTCTGATACAAAGTTGATTGAAGCTCGGTTTGGAAGTTCTGAGAAGTCTAGTTTCTCGCGGCAGGCGGCAGAGAGACATTGGAACTTTTTGTAGGGTGGTTCTGGTCCCGGTGGACTGCAATTAGACGCCGCGTCATTATTCAGCAGACTGTAATCAGTGTTAGGCCCCCAGCGGAGGGGTGGGAAGTAATTTGATCACGGGGTGCTTTATTTGTTCGGGGGTAATAAAAAAAATACAAATATACGTCGAAAGGGTAAAAAGAATTTTTCGGCTAGTCCTGGGTAAAACATACGACAATGTTACGAGCACGTATTGTATTGGAAAGGAAGTAATTATAAGTGATTTAATCAACCCAAGTTGTTTTTTTACCTCAACTCCGCAAGAAAAATAATTTCCCTCCGGGCCAATGCCATCTTAAGGGATGCTGTGTGGAGGGTTTTTTTAAGGAAAGGAAGGAGAGGAGAGTTCTGGGAAAGAAAAAAGTTTGAGGGTTCGGTGTGTCCTGGTCATCCGCCGCCAAGACCTAGACAAAACTCACCCCGGGAATCCGGGCACCTCTGTTAAATCACCAAATGTAGCGAACCACTTGGGGTGACCTACCGCAGAGGTGTTATATCACGTGGTAATGTTTATATCACGATGGGTTGCATAAGCATAAAAAAGTTTTTAAAGCGTGTCTTATCGGTTTTAACGTTTTTTAGCAGTAAAACTGACCGACACTCTCGACTACTTTTATTTTAAAAATAAAAAAAAACCGTTTGTCGACATTAAAACGACGAAATCTAATTGTTAAGAACCTACTTATCATTTTTTTCCGAATAACATTTAGGTATTCAGAAAACATAAACAACTCAAAACAACAACAAAAAATATTTCGTGAATACACGGAACTTCACACATTTAGGATTTACGTTTATCGCTGGGGTATAAAATTTTGCTGACAAAAACAAATTAGAAAGCATCAAAAGTTGCAAGTTTGTCTAGAGCGAATCTCTGAACTAATACATCACCTGCACTCCTGCACGTGAACCCGTGCAAATGCACACTGCACAATGTTCAAAAGTGCCATAAAGCGGTCTAGTTCTAGGTGAAGAGATTATGCAAGCACAAATGAACGCTTCGAATAACTAATTAAACATTATTTGAACTTGGGGAGAATGTAATGACAAGTTTACCGATTGTGGCTTATAACGGGCATCGCACCGTTTGATTTAACAGGGTTTTCCAAGTACAATGGATCCTACATGCATATTTTTTCCACTAGTACCTACAAAGCACTTTCACCCAGGAACTAACACTCAATCGCTTTCAAACTTTCAAACATTACATTGATTTGACGATTCCACGTAAGTGTATAGTGCATTTGTTGAGCAGATCTGGTGGAGGTGAGCATTTGAGTTGCAGTTACCCTCCCTAACAGCCGCAATCTCCATCGAGTAGTGTTCCTGTGATAATGACTTGACTTCGGAAGCCGGAAATTGAGGGGCGTGGTCCTCATTATTTTCGAGTGCTAAATCCGAGGTTATTTCGGGAGAGTCACGTGTTTGGCAAGGTGGCAGACTCGTCTCGGGTTGAATTAATTGGAAGTTTTAAAAGAAAAACTTCGGGGGTTTTAAAATCCATTTTAACGGGCTGTTAAAACTGCATAATTTTTTTAACCGAAAAGTGTTCAAAATATTTCAAGATCCTTAACAAGTAATTACTTTTGCGTATCTCGTAATCTATGGCCGATTATTATTAAGATTACACAGTTTTAAAAAACAATACAATTAGATGAAACCTATTATTGACAGTCGAGCAGTATTTTAGACCGATATATTGGTTAGAATGTCCAAACACGCGCTGTGTTTGTTGGATGTTGTAGACATTATTTCCAGACTAATTAATCTTCAGAAGGGGTCGTCAGATCTTCGGTCTAACTGGTCTAGACGTTGCCTCTTTGGGTTTATCGGATGTGTGTACCAGTGATGCACAACCCGCGGTCCATGAGCCAATTTCGGCAGAGGCGCTTTCTTTTGTGCTTCCTATAATAAAATTGAATCGCTTCGGTTTTCTGGGAGAACAGATCAATAATGTTGTTTCTGAAAACACAGAAGTAACGGAAATTACTTTTGACATATCTTAATGTAAAATATTTTGATTCAGCCGCTCAAGCTTACAAGCATTGTTATGATTGTTGTACCATGTTTTAAAATTTCAAAACTAACTTGGTATGATTGCTGTATTAAAGGGTTATCGTTTTACGAAACACAAAAAGGTTACCTGATTTTTTAATTATTTAGAAACCGTGAATTAGGAACAATATTTTTAATATTACAACAATTACAGTACTGTTCACACGCATAATATTCTGTCTTGCAAAAAAACAAAATTTAAAGAGTTTTACCGAAAGTTATAGTGTAAATTCCGTTCATTGAAGAATTAAAATATTAAAGTCTGCATAGCGCATTGTTTAGTTCAAGATTAACAATCAAATAATAATCTAAAACCAATAATCAAAAACGTCAAGTGCTGTAAGCAAATTTTGTGACATTGTTATACGCTACGGTGTGGGTACCACTCGCTCTCCGCAAAAACAGTGCACAGTGTATTGGCCAGAGGTACGAGTACCTACTCGCTACCGTTCATAGCGGTTACTACAAGCGCAGCGGAAACAAGGCAGTCCCACCAGCCACAACAACTGCAAGTAAAATTTTTACAACTTTTTAATCAATATGGATGCTCAGGCGTATATTTCTTTAGCAAAGGACGCAGTCAACTTGCTGACCAATATGATAATGGAGCCTAATAATAAATTTACAAACGATCAGATTGCAAAAATAATACCTCGAACTAACGACATATTAGGAACCATCGCCCAAATGGCAGTAAAAATGGCAAACCTTGAGGGCGAATTAACGGCTCTAAAAAGTGCAACTCCAAATGTATGCTCCCCACAAGCCCAAACACAAACTGTGTGCGAAATCCTAGCGGAAATGAAAGAACAAAGTTACCGAGATAAAAATATTATTATTCACAATATTCCTGAGAATATATCATTATTTCAGACTGAATCAATAAAAATCGCATCAGTTAAGAAAATTATCTCCGATATGGATGCCTCAACAACAAACCTTGACTTAAAAATCTACAGATTGGGTATTCCGAAAACTGACAAACCCAGAAGTATAAAAGTTGAATTTCCGGAAGCCAAATGAAAAATTCTTCTAAAAAAGAAAAACACTCTGAAAAATAATATCCGAATTTACCGAGACCAGTCTTTTCTACAACGGAAACAGTTGACAGATTTAAGAGAAGAACTAGAAAAAAGGAAGTCTTCTGGTGAAACGGACATTACAATTAAATACCAAAATAACAATCCCACTATCGTTAAAATGCGCCCAAAAAACTAAACACTAAAATGTTAACACATCATCAAAATGTACGAGGACTACAAACAAAATTACAGGACCTGAAATCAAACTTACCTACTTTAAACCACGACTCTAACGCCCTCACTGACACTTCAGAATTGGGATTCTTTAATCACACCCAGAATCTTTCTGTTCATCATAATACTGCAGAAAAACTAAAAAACCACATAAGAATTAAAATATATCATGCCACAAACATCCGAGCACATCAAAAGGAAAAACCTCAATTTCCTTTATGTACCTAAATGTGAGAAGCTTGAAAGGTAAACTAGATGACATCAAATGCCTACTAAAATCTACGAAATCGAACTTCAACATTATCCTACTGTGTGAGACCTGGCTCAAAGAAGCGGACCTAAAGTACGTCAACCTAGAAGGATACAAACACGAAGCATCTTGTCGGCTGCAGGGAGCTGGAGGCGGAGTCTCTATATTTATAAAAGATTCTTTAGAATACAATGTGATTAATAACACTAGTGACCCCGACAACAACTTTCTATGGCTTCATGTAAATAAGCTTAATCTAAAAATAGGTTTAGTGTATAAAAAACCAAATACTGTTTTCAAAGACTTCCTGGAAACACTATCCTCTCATCTAGGATCATATAAAAGAGGTATTGTATTTGGAGACTTCAACATAAATCTGCTTGACTCTGCCAATAAACATACTTGTAAATATACGAACACAATTAGATTGATAATTACACTATTTTGAACAAAATAAACAAAAAACAGGCCACACGCATCACAGAAAATACAAACACAATCATAGATCATATACTCACAGATACAAAACTATCATACTCACTAACGAACTGTGATAAATCCATTTCTGATCATAATATACTACTCCTTGACGTAATTCACACATACGTTAAAAGCACATCTTTAAAATCGTCCCAAAAATATACACACATTAATCTTGATAATCTAAAGAATGATATCTTGCAAAATCCCTTTCATCTAAATATGAATGACAATTCGGTATTAAATTATGACAATCTTGTGAACTACTTGGAAAATAAAATTAATTCTAACAGTACCACTAAAATTAAAACAAAAAACATAAATAACCCAGACCGGATAACCAAAGACCTTATAAAATTAATCAATAAAAGAATTAAATTACATTTGAAACTAAAAAAAACAACCAAATAACACATTATTAAAAGCAGAATTTGTAAAAATAAGAAATAATGTCACTACAAAAAAACGAAGCTTAAAACAAACACACTACAGTAATCTTTTTAAAAAATGCGAAAATAATAGTAAAAAAACTTGGAACTGAATTAATAATATTATTAAGAACCAATCTTACACCTCAAGAAATTTGTGTACTAAATTAATCATTAATGATAAAATAATCACTAACAATGTAAAGATATGCAACCAATTTAATAATTTCTTTTGCAACATTGGCTCCTCCTTAGCCGCTAATATACATGGCAAAATCAAACACAATCCAGCCAATGAAATAACGTTAGTGCATGATAGCATTGAATCTTTATATCTTCAGCCTACTACGGAGTTAGAAATAAAGCTCTAAAACAAAATGCAAGTGCTGGTTACGATTCACTCAAATGTAAGACAGTGCTAAGTCTCTCCACAGAATTGATTCCTACTTTAACAACATTAATCAATCAATGTTTTAAAGAGGGAACTTTTCCGGATAGCTGTAAAATCGCTAAGCTGATACCAATTCACAAAGGTGGGTCCAAAACAAATATCTCAAACTACAGACCCATCTCAATCTTACCAATTTTATCTAAAATTTTTGAACGTGTAATTTACGATAGATTAAACAATTTTCTGCTAAAAAAAAATTCTTATATAAAAAACAATACGGCTTTAGGAAAAATCGAACACACTAGGAGCAATAAACGACTTAATCAGTAAATTTAGAAGCGGCATTGATGGTGGAAATTATATTTTATCTATATTAGTTAATCTTCAAAAAGCCTTTGATACAGTTAGTCATGACATACTTCTCAAGAAACTCGAGAAAATTGGTGTAGTTGGTCCTGCTCTCAATATACTCAAATCATATCTTAGCAAAAGAAAGCAATTCGTTAGCATTAACAATCAAAATAGCAACTACGTTCCAATAAACTATGGAGTTCCGCAGGGGTCCATACTAGGTCCACTACTGTTCCAAATTTATATCAATGATATATCGCAATTAATTTTAAATGGTGAAATCTTTTTATACGCAGATGATACAGCAATTTTCTACTGGGGTAAAGATTTAGATATCTTACTAGAAAATGCACAAACAGATCTAGAAAAATCAATAGTTGGCTCAAAATCAAATGTTTTAACAATGAATGTTAAAAAAACAGGATACATGATCTTAAGCTCAACCCGTAAAATAATTCCTCCTCATGTACCCTTAAAAATTGAAAACAACGACTTGCAAAACCTGATCCAGGAAAAATATCTTGGGTTGTGCATTGATCAGCATTTGACATTTAAACAACACATACAAGGTATTAAAGATAAAATCATCCCCTTAATTAGCGTATTTAGCCGGCTATCATATCTGTTGCCAAATAAATTAAAAATAGGTTTATATTATAGTCTCGTACAATCACATTTAAATTATTTGATTGAAATCTGGGGAAACGCATGTGAAACACACATAAATGAATTACAGGTAATACAAAACAAGGTAATCAAAAAACAATTTAATTACAAGCCCAGAACATCCACAAAAAAATTATATATGGAAACAAAACTATTAACATTAAGAAAACTATATGAATACAATACATGTCTCCTTATATACAAAATAATCTCGTACACACAAACACAGAATTCATTAAAACGTCCCAAATACACAAACACTTTACACGACAACGCGATAACATACATTTAAATACCATCCACACTAACTATGGTAAACAATCCATTGGTTACGAGGGGGGCAACTTATATAATTGCCTCCCAAATGACATTAAAAACGAAAAGAAGCTGGGTAAATTTAAAAAACAATTATTTATATTTATTCTTGGTAAACAAAATAATGAAATAGAATAGCGCTGTATTGAGATATTTATTTTATCTTAATATGTATAATTATTTCTAGTTAAATGAGTGAAAATGTAATTTTCTTTTAACTGGAATAAAAAAAAAATAAAAAAAAAAAAAATATATATATATATATATATATATATATATATATATATATATACATATATATATAATATTTGATATGGCGTAGATTTTGCATTAGGTACGTCACCTCATTTGGACAAGGTTCTAACTAACTTTTTTTTTTTAAAATGACATTTGAATTTCAAAAACATTTTTTGCTCATTTCTATAACCAAAATAGTTTTTAGGGATTTTTGTGTTGTGTTTCCGTAGATACTTGTGTGACGAAGCTCTAACACAAAGCTTTTAAAGCTTCCACATATATTCATGGTTGTAAAACCACTTCGAACTTTTTGCAATTATCATTTTGTTTTTATCTGACAGTCGTTTTTACGAGGCGCAGTGTAGATCGTCACTTTAGTTGTATACTTGGGTAGGGCTCAACTTCCCCTTTCCATGTTATAAAGTGTCAAAGTTTGCAAAGATGAATTCTCATAATCTAATTTACAATATCTGATTTTGAAGTCTAATCTTGTGTAAAGTATTTTAGTTAACATATTTTAAGGGAAAATATTTAATTAGAACGTGGCCCTATCTTGGAAAGGCGTTAGGGTAAATGTAGTTAGAACCTTATGCAATGAATTATCATGCCCTAGCTGGTCGCATATTGTTCCATCTGCACGTTTAAGTATGTTATATTTCAAAATTTCCCTTTAAAATATATTAAACTAAAATACTTTAAACAAGATTCAACATCACAATCAGAAATCTGTAAATAGATTATGAGAAATCGTCTTTATAACTTTGACATCTAATATCTCAGAACAAGGTAATAACAATAACTGGATAATTTTTAGAGGGCCGTTTTTGTGAAAAATCATGTAAAGGGCGCCGTAGGATTCAAGATAAAGTGAAGTTAGAGCTTTGTCCAACCAAAGTGACGTTTATATGGGATTCACATAACAAACAAAATCTATACTAGCGACGCCACCGACTGAAAAATTAAGGGTATCAAGCTAGTTCACTATCCCCTGGGGCCCGAAAACTCATTGAAAATATTTAAATTGGCCCACTGGCTAATAAAATTATACAATACTGACCTATACCAATAAACAAGGGTTCCTCTACTACAAATCTGCCCTGATCCTGATGATGGCTACAATAATGCTATCCTGTCGGCTATAGGAGGTAGCGCAACGCGGCATAATATCGCAAAAATAAATTACTATAATTACAAATAATATTTAAATTTAATCACGTTAAGAGCGGTGTCATTTGTGTGATATATAGAGGAGGTGACAGGACAGACTATACAAATATCGTTTAAAAATACACACATTATTTCGAAATTTATACACATCTACATCTACTAATATTGCGAAGACAAGAAGTTAATTGAGGAAAAAGAGGAAAGTGAAAATGGATAGAGCTGTGTAAAGAGCTAAGAGAGGAATCGATACACCTCTCCAATCTCTACAGACTGTTTAGTATTCAGCGCTCACCGTAGATAAGCTGTGTCGGAATTAATTAGCGCCAAAGTTGCAAATTAAGATAAAATTAAAATCAGGCTTTTTGAAATCGCGAAACTTTGACACCGACAAAACGACACTGGGATTATTAATTCCAGGAGGCTCAGAGCGAATCAACATTTTTTATAGAATCACTGAGGGAATTACAATGATACCGTTTGTATTTAAATTTTCTGGAATTTTAATACCGAGAAAGTTATGAGAACTCAGCTTTGGCTAATCAGGGACTTGAAGGAATATCTAAATATTCTGTTAAACTGAAAAATGACTTATTTTCCAAGATTATTCTAATATCTTCCCTACAATGTTCACTCGTAGCTTTGCACGGAGAAGGGTAATGCGGGTTTTTATCCCGCGACAAAATATCCCCGACAAAATATCTTCCGACTAAATATCCTCGACATAATATCCAAAGTACAAAATGTATCTCGACTACGATGAATTCTTTCTTATAACAATTTTTGAACAATAATTTATTGTCTTTACAGGATGTCTGTATTATTTTTGTTCCATTTTATTATTTTTGAACAATAATTTATTGTCTTTACAGGATGTCTGTATTATTTTTGTTCCATTTTATTATTTTTGAACAATAATTTATTGTCTTTACAGGATGTCTGTATTATTTTTGTTCCATTTTATTATTTTTGAACAATAATTTATTGTCTTTATAGGATGTTTGTATTATTTTTGTCCCATTTTACTATTTGTAAACAATAATTGATTATCTTTACAGGATGTATTGCGGTGTTTTGCTTCCTCTCTATAGCTCAGTGATAAGGAAAGCCGAGCTCAGTATCAAGACAAAGATGGCAGTGTTCAAAAATTGTATATCGCCCGACGCTCACTCACGGCCACCAGATATGGATGCTAAATGAAAGAACACGCTCTAGAGTCCAAGTTGCCGAAATGAGGTACTTGAGAGGAGTGGCAGGGGTACGAAATGGGATCAAATAAGAAACTCGACGATCCGAGACCATCTAAACATCGAACCACTGCTATACTTCATAGAAAAATAGCAAACTGAGGTGGCTTGGGCATGTACTAAGAATGACTGATGACAGAATTCCGAGGAAAATACTGAGTGCGATTCCAGAGGGTAGGCGTCCAGTGGGCCGCCCCAGTTGGGCGAGGCAACTCCAGAAACTGTGTGAGGAGAGGATGGGGCTGCCATGGACGGAAGCCAAACAAGCAGCACAAGACAGGGGCGCATGGAGAGGAGCCTCTTCGATACAGTCGATACGAATAGGACAAGGGGAAGAAGATGATGATAATACTTACAGCATGTCTGCATTATTTTTGGGCCATTTTTTTGTAAGTTAAGGTTTTAGTAGATATTTTGTTGGGGGATATTTTTTCCGTAGGATATTTTGTCGGAGATATTTTGTCGGAGATATTTTGTCGGGGATATTTTATCGGAGGATGTTTTTTCGCGGGATAAAAACGCGCGGAACCAGTATAAAGAAGGTGTATTCCAAGATTCACAAAACGAGGGAAATCATAAGTTAGTTAGGAAAATGTAGGTTAAAAAAAAATCGAATTTATCTTTATAACTCGAAACTATTTTTCCAAATAAGTCTAAATAAGACCCGGTAGCTGCCATAAGCAAAAACAGAAAAAAAATTACATATATTTTAGCGTTTTTGAGGTGTGACATTACGAAAAACATAACTACTTAGCCTCAAGTTTAAATATGTGACGTAGTTAGACCTTTGATTTTTGACTAACTAACCATTACGCCATTTCCCAGCAGGGGTAGGCAGAGAGGACGGATCGCCAAACAACTCGGTCCTGGGACACATTCCTTGCCTCGTTTACATTCATACAACGTCTCGTACATGCTCTTCTATTATTCTGACTCTTGACATGGCCCGACTCGAGTATCTGATTCACTTGGTCGTGCCATGTCTTTCATAAGCGTCCTCGACTTTTTCTACCATTCACATTTGCGTCATATATTCTTACACGCCTTTCCTCGTTCATTCGCTCTACATGCCCAAACCATCGGAGCGTCCCTTTCTTAATCTCACACATTACGCTTACATCAGCCTTGCATTCTTTGCGGATCAGGGATCTCAGTTCTACAGCATTCAGTCTACTTTCATCCTACCTCTGCCAGTTACATGCCTCACTGCCATACATCAGGGTAGGTACCGGTACTCCATTATGGACAGCTAGCTTCGCTTCTTGATTTTTTATTAAACCATTATTTTAATAAAATTGTCTACTCGTTTTAAAAATGAATAAATAATGCCCAGTGAAAAATAATTCTGAAATTACTGTTATTTCAGGAATCTCGGATGAACCCGGTTTTAAACATAAGCGTGAAATTAATAACATTCGAAAGGGATTTCTGCCCAATTCAGAGATGAATGGAAACAAGGCACAATAAATTTATTCAATAATGCAGAATAAGGATGAATTCGAACTCGACGGGACGTCTTAAATATTAAAGGGAACAACAGATTCAGATGAATACCTTATGTAGGGATTGGGTAAAATTCGTTGAAATATTTTGACATCTGTTATCCATTTGCTTCTTATGAAAATGTACGGACTTGTAGCACATAGGACACCCAAATGTTTCAATCTGAGACCCGTCGCTTAGGAAAAGGTCAAATTGATTTATTTTATTATTTTTTCTATGGAGATCGGCAAACGTGATAAAAAAAAACACGTTAAACCTGGGTAGGAGAATATAATATATAATACCCTTTTTGTACGAACTAATGAAAAACATAACGTCGTAAAGCTACGTAACGGTGTGTGCTCGCTACTCGCAATGAAAAATAAATATTATCTGTTTCAGATTTTTCACATCAACAAAATAAATATAGTAAAAATTATATAACGCCGAATCATGTAATTTGGCTTGTGTGTGACAGAAGCAAAAAGGCGCATTAAAATATGCCAGAAAGTGACGAAGGTAAACGTAATTTTATCACGCAGGTATAAAAAATAGCAAAGTAAGGTGTGGTTGAAATTAGGTATATAATTCAACGTTTGAAGCGAAATGAGAAAAACGTAAATTTTCAAAGAAAAATCACAGCGACGCGATGGTCTCACGGTCCAGGGGTCTGTAGACCCGGTTCTACCCGGACCCAGAGATTTATAGGGGACGGCAGGTGCGACCGCGTCCGTATCCCCAACAGGGGAGATTTAATATAGTGGTCTTATCAAAGTTCATGCGGAACTTATATTTAAACACGCGTGGCGTAAAAATACAAACTTTGCATCGCATCTGAATGTCGCGCGTTCAAATCCCGGCGTGCGTAAGTAAATATTAATTTATTGATTTGTGTTATTTCACAATTTAATCATTAAAATAATATTAGGTATATTTGCAGCACGTTCCAGAGTGGAATATACTCTCAGTATGGCCCTGGTGTAAGTCCACTATTCAGACTTGAAAAATTGCTTGAAATGGCTTTATTCGTGTTCGGAGACTCGAAGATCGAATAGCCAGGGACTTCTCCACCTTCCCTTCCCCACTCATCTTCAGCCTCAAAACATACCCCAATTGGGGATGCAGTAGTCTCACTGGCTCCAGGCGGTTGGGAGCAGTTGGGACTGTTGTGCAGTATTAACATAAAATAGAAAGTACTACCATCAGATCTATTCATGTATTTCCAAATCCTCATGACATGTTTATGACGAGCAAAGTACAGCAGAAGCAACAATCGGAAGACAGCAACAACAGGATGTAACAACAGATGTAATTATAAAATATGAAAAAATAGCCACTTAAATATAGGCATAATATGTGTATCCTAACAACATAGTTCATACATTTAAAAAGTTAAAATTTCAAACAAATTTTAAAAGAAAAATAAATACTCATTCATAACTGAAAACCGTCCTAGACTTAATTGTATTAACTTAATATTATATTATATTTCACACACATTTGTATTAACTAGCCCATACACGTGAAAAATCACGGGATAGTCTGAATGAGGTCGTCTCCTAATATATATATTTTTCATTTTGATGAAAATGCTTTAGATAATTTTGCAATTAAACAAATGTTTACTATCGTTAATAAACAAGTTATTAACGATAGTATTATTCGCTACCTACAAAAATTATGAAGTTATGAGCTTTCAAAATGAACTTGTGGCAATGGAGTCTCGTGAAGTCACACGAGACACGATTCAGTATCTACAATTCATAATTTGAATGACAGTGTACCGTGATGTCACAAGCTTTTAGGCCGCAAGTATCAACATTTTGATGGCATGTGTTTTCGGTACTGTTCGGTATATTTTCCAAAAATTCAAAAAGTTAGATTCTCAGCATGTTCTAATTAATATGATACATTTGTAAAAAAAAGTGAAATTTCGTTGTAGAAGAAGATCTCACTGTCGACAAATCAGTTCCAATTTTGAAAATGGCAATTAAAATAATTTTCTGTTAAAAATATTATGATATAGATAGGTACTTTATCGCTTAATTGAATTCTCCAAACAAACAAACATTGCCAATTTTTAAAATGACTATTAGATTCTAAGCAAAAATTCCACAGTTCATTGAAACGGAGTTACACCGACAGATGAATTCATAATGAAAATCTGTTATTTTTTTAACGTTTATTACAGAAGGCAAACTGTTACAAATAATTCATTAACAAAGATAACAAAAACGGGGAAAACCCTTGTCGGACTGAAAAAACTAATTTAAGCAATGAATTAAGTTTTCGCAGCAGAATCACTCGGGCAACTTAATTGGACCGGGCGCGCGAGACCAGGTTGGTGTATCTAGTGTGAGGAGGAGGGGGAAGGGGAGGGTGGCTTTTAGGAAAACAAAATGCACGCTCCAAGAGCTGCAAACACACATGGCTAAGTGCTAATTTATTTACAGGTGGCTAACTCATCCCTCGTGGGATATTTCCAAGATGATAACTTTTAGGATTTGCCACAAACGTCTGAAATTATGCCGCATTCACTTCTCTAAAACGAACCCAAACAACTTCGACTACACAATACATTTTAAAACAAGCAAGTTTTCCGGAAATAGGATTGCACCAAACGTGTCAAGTCTCCATTAAATTTTCTTTAAATGAAACAATGCAAACTTATGTCCTTAGATAAATACATACATTTTTTAAAGCGAAGAAGTAAGCAATTCGTACGCGAGAAATCAAAAGTTAGGATTACATTTATTTTGTTAATTTATTTATATAAAGCAGATACATTTAAATAGCAAATAACTTAATAGGAATACAGCACACTGTAAAAACAACTGAAAAAATTACAGTACAATACTGTTATATCTAGTCGATTGCCTGTTCTAAGAAACCATAAAATCTCCAGTTATTTATATATGTACTTAAAGTTTCGGAAGCACATACGAGTACTAAAATTTGCACTCATTTGTAAGTAGGTAGGTATCTATTGTGGAAGTGTCTGTATAAATGAGTGGTATAGAATCAACACACACAAACTCCACCATAGACCAAAAAATTGTTTTTTTTTCGTCATTTTATCCTCAACGTACCGATGAATTAAACTCTCTAACTCCAATGTAAAGTGGGTTTAAAAAATATGATATTTATTTTTATAACTTACGATATTCATACCAGTGAGTTTCTCCAGTTCAGTCAATGGGCGCTAGTTATTACGTTAGTGCGTGTCAAAACATCCAGTAGTTTGTTTGAGGGTGGTGACTTACTGCTTTGTATAATAATTTAAACTAATAAACGCATGGAAAACTTCATTTAAAACTATGAAAGAACCACGTGTGAAAGCTTAAAGTAAAAAGATAAAATTAAAAGTAAAAATAAACTCGTAAAAAGGCAAGAAAATCCTGATAAATGGGCTAACATCATTGCAAAACAGGTAAGGAAAATCAAAACTTTTCAATTTTGTAAGTCTCAAAATCAAACACATTGAACATCAAAACACTCAAACTCATTACTTTTGTTGCAAAATTAAACCGATAACATTCAATAATTTAAGAAGTATATATAATCATAATTTTTGTATTAATGATATTTTTGGTTTTCGTTTAAATCATCGATTCAAAGAAGAATTTTTTAAATGTGGATTTTGATGAAAATTTTGTATTTTATTTCCCACAATTCAACATAGAAGGTCTTTGTGAGTTTTGATTGTATACCCCTCAAATGGAAAAAAGCGGTTAGGCAAAGGCACGCTTCAAAGGGCGCGGTGGACGCTGAGAGTGCGGAAATTTGCAATTTAAATGGCAGTTAATGAGCGGCGCGGGTACATTTTGGTCATCAAATTAAAAGCGTTTGACGCCGGAAAATAGCCGATGGACTGCGGACTACGGGCTGACCGAAAGCCGCTCGCGCTCTGATGTGGAAGTAAATGCTTCTAGCGCGCCGGTCATTCGCATCTATACCTAATTGTGAAAACAATAGGTTTCGTATTAAGATCAACTAAAAACTTAATTCCTTACAGATGTTAAACTACTGTACGAATCTCTAGTTAGAAGCCTAATTGAATATAACTCAGTAGTTTTTTTTTTTTTTTTAAGTTTCTTTATTCTTTGAATTATTCATTACATGAATTGGGGATTTTTCGACCATCCATACTAGGCACATGCCTGTGTTGTGGTGGTCGATTTTCATATACAGTATATTAAAAGATGCAATATAAAGAAATGTGCAAGAATATAAAAAATAAAATAAAAATATATAAATATACATATTATATATAATAATATTAAAGAAATTTAAAGAAAACAAATGAATATAAAATAATGTAAATAACTAAAGAGTATGGAAACAATAAATTACTATAGAGTATAAAAGAGTATGAAAGAATATAGTAGAATATAAAAATAATATGAAAAGTATAGAACATAGAAGGCAATACATGAAAGAATATAAAAATGATATAATTATAAAATATATAAAGTCGAAGTAAGTACTTTGTAGAGTATGCAAATAAGAAATGATAACGATTTTAATGAAGATCTGTGTGTACGTGGTAATATTGGTAGGTACATTATTTCAATCCAATTTTTGTACAAATAAATTTTGGAATAAATTTATGTTTCGAGTCCGCCGAATTACACTGGTCACTAGAGTAAATTATTATTGTTACAGTGATTTTCTGGTGGCACTGGGCTCCGAGTACATAAACATGTAGATATAGGCACTAGTACACAGTGGTGCCAAACAGTTTTAAAGAATTAGTTTTTAAAAGTATTTAAACTTTTGGCTATTTATATTATAGTGATTACAACCAAAAAAATTTATTAGCGGTATATAAACCGATATCAATTTTATTTACAAAATATTACTAAAAACTTTTCTTCTCCCACATTTTATAAAAAAGTTGAAAGCTTTATTATATTTTCACAATGGAAATAAAATAAAGTGATGCTATCCTCCAGATAAAAGAAGTAATAATGAGATATTATATTTTACAAATATCAATAATTTGCAGATGATGTTTTCACAATGGCAAAAACACATTTTCACAGAAAAAATAAGTAGATATGTATGCACGAGAAGAGGACAATAAGTGAAATAATAATTAAAAAATATTTTTCCTTAACAAGTGGAAAAAAAAGAAAAAATTTTAGTGTGCTAGTACTTAGGAGTATTTTTTATGATTTGAATATATCATATTATCGAGTCAAATGCAGTTTAGCTGCTAACATATTGCAAAAGCGGTTTAGGCAAAAGTTGATCTTCATAAAAGGATTAAATATCTATCCCTGTTCTAGCAGAAAATATTAGAAAACGATAATGTAATGCTAAGGCAAAATTAAATTTGAATTACGGATAATGACACGTGACCTTTGTTTCCCACCAAGCTTATATTTAAATAAAACAAAATTTGGCAATGACATAATTCTCTTCAAATAAATTTTCTAAAGAAATTCTTTAAAAAACTGTCGACCCTTTACGGATATCCATATTTGGACACTAGTTGCAAAGTGAGTAAGTGTACTAGATTTTTTGATGTTGTTATTTAGTTCGTTGTATATTTTAGGTGCGATGTATGAGTATTGCCTTTGTGAAAAAGTTGTTTTTGTTGTAGGGATTGTGCATTTTGCATGAGTTGAGTAACGAGTATGTATATCTTTTTGTGTGGATTTTATCAAACCATTTTTCCAGATATGGATGAGAACTATCTTAATGTACAATTGGCGAATGTCTAAGACAGCTAGTTTTTTGAAGAGTGGCTCTGATGGATGAGAAGGGGAACATTTGAAGATGATCCTTAATAAAAGTTTTTGAATGGTCACTAGAGGGTAGAGAATGGATGCTGCACAACCTCCCCATCCTATAATGCCGTATGTTGCTATAGATTGAAACAGAGCAAAATAAACACTTCTGAGTGTTTTTATGTCAAGGATTGATCGAATAGAATAAAAAATATAGCATAACTTACGGAGTCTCTTTGTTATGGAGTTGATTTGGGCCTCCCAGCGTAAATGGTTATCTATAGTGACCCCTAGGTATTTTATTTCATTAGAAGGTTTGAGAATTGGGCATGAACAGCTGTTTGAAAGAGATAGTGAGGGATTATCTAGATTTTGTGGGCAAGTGTGAATGACTAGCTTAGGAAGGTTTTCTGGGAGAGTGAATTTTCGGATTGAGAAATGCATATATTGCGTTTTTTGAATATTTAGGGTGAGGAGGTTAGAGTCTAGCCATTTTTTAATTTTGCTCAGTCCAGAATTTGCTTTCTCGATTGTTATTTTCCATATTTTACTTGTAAATATGATAACAGTGTCATCAGCAAAAGATATTATATTACCTTCAATATCCAAATTCAGTAAGGAGTTCATATAAATGAGGAATAAGAGCGGTCCTAGAACACTCCCTTGGGGCACGCCATAGGAGATAGGTAAGCATTGTCTCCATGTTTGGTCTCCATCTTACAAAATTCACATCAATAATATTGAGCGAATACAAAAAAAATCTGCGATTTATAAATTTTAAATTAAATATCCCACTGGAAGCCTTAAAATATAATTTCTTATTAAATATTTTAAAAATACATACATTAGAAGACAGACGCAAAATAAAAGATTTAACATTTATTCAAAATACTAAACTCTAAAATCGAATGGTGCAAATCCTGCATTTCATTAAATTACGAATACCCACAGTAACAACATACTATTCTACTGCAGCATTCATATGCGTAACCACATTGCCCATTCTCCGATACAATGATTTCACACTATGGGAAATCAATACTTGGTGATGTTTTAATGTCAACTTGGCAAGTTTTGTGGATCATGTAAAGTATTTATTCCAACATTATTAGTAAACACATCTTGTATTTTTGTAAACTTATTAAATCGCTGTATTTTTTAGGTTTTGTTTCTTGTATTTTATGACTTGTGTGAATTTTTTAACTAATGTAATCATATTTATATTATTTCTTTCATAAGTTTAAAAACTATCGGTCATGTTAAAATTATATTACCAATCATGTAAAAAACCTCTGGGCGTTAAATAATATATTTTTTAAACTTATTTCCCACAGATAAATTTCATGCTTCCTGTCAGATAAGATCACTGGGAAATAAATTTACATTACATAACTTTACATATTATTTTGATTGGAACACGTATTTATTACACTGATATCCAATTTCCAAAAATAATAAGTTTCATGCACAGGCTTCACCAAAACTTCGTACGTCCCTTCCAGGGGGTGGGGGCTGCTTCTACCAAGTTCCAATCCTTGAAATGCGGCGGATGGAGGTAGGACGTAGGTATTACGTATAAAGTTACTTTGAGAATAAACTTGTAGGATTGCATAATAATTAAGTAAACCGTTATGTCCGGGGCTTTTACGTGCTAGCAAAAGTATATTATTTGCTGAAAAGACAATTTAAAAAGTGTAAAAAGTACTTAACTAAAAAAAGCTATAAAACAAAGGAAACACTCCACACACAAAGGCAAAAGGGAGAAGGCCGGTAATTATTCGGCTTTATTTAAGTTGCCGGAGAACTTGTGTGTTTTAACAGTCGCAGGCAAATTCAAAATTCAGAGAAAAATAAAAATTGAATAACCCATTCATTTATTTGCTAGACTTGTTCTCAGAGAAATTGACTTTTCCGAGGAAAAGTTATGCAAACTTGTAAAGATAATTAGAAAACAATTAATGTACAAGTAACACGTAAAGAAGATGGTCGAGAAATGAATGCAGATTTGACATAGGTACCTATTATTTCACCTTCTCCGATAGTGGACATTGGTTCACAATTGGGACTACGTGACTTACTTTAACCAGTAACTCCCGACTCCAGATACTAATATCTACAGCCTGTATGTCGGACGAATATCTACAGCTCATATTTTGGACTAATATCTACGAACTTCAGAGTGTGGACTAATATCTACAGAGCTAAGGTCGGACGAATATCTATGACGGTCCCAGTGGTGACTAATATCTATGGAGCGTAGGTTGGACTAATATCTACAGAGGGCAGCTGAGCAAGAGGTTGTACGGAAAAGCATAAATTACTTCAATTACTTAATTACTAATTACGTAAAGGATTAAACGTTTAAAGTACGTACATGAAGTTTTTGCATAATATTACGTATTTTGCTGTTTACGAGGACAATAATTTATGGAACAAACATGGAGGTCATAATTTTTTTTTTTTTTTACATGAACTCCACACAGGAGGCCCTGAGGAAAATAATTTCCCTCAGGGCCTATGTCATCTTTGAGGATGCTGTGTGGAGGGTTTTTTTTAAGGAAAGGGAGGAGAGGAGAGTTCTGGGAAGGAAAAGGGTTTAAGGGGTGGGTAGGAATCTGGGGTTCAGTATGTCCTGGTCATCCGCCTCCAAGACCTAGACAAACCTCACCCCATGAACCCGGGCACCCCTGCTAAATCACCAAACGTAGCGAACCACTTGGGGTGACCTATGACAGAGGTGTTGGTTATCCAATAAAGGTTCCCGGGGCGGCGGTACCCATTCCCGCCTCCCAAATTGTAAATAATACAAACATATTTATTTATTTCGAAATACACGGCACCACAAACTAACCTAACCTAACCCAACTGACATAGAAATGGTCATGGTAACAGACTAAATAATTTAGAAGCACTCAAAATAAAGAAAGCTGTAAAAACAAAAACCCAAATCCTTAATAATCAGCTAAATGTGTCCAATAGTCCGATATTAGGGATTTTTACATACATACATTTTTACAAATTAAGTTTTTTAAACTGCATAAGCAATATTACATTATTCCAATATGCTATACATAATTGCAAATCCAACCTCTGCCAGTGCCGTAGATATTCGTCCACACTTTGGTTCTTATAGATATATAGATCTTATATAATGTCAGCAGTTTGAGCTGTAGATATTCGTACGCACTTTGGTTCTCATAGATATTAGTCAGCAGTTTGAGCTGTAGATATTCGTACGCACTTTGGTTCTCATAGATATTAGTCAGCAGTTTGAGCTGTAGATATTCGTACGCACTTTGGTTCTCATAAATATTAGTCCGTGTTCAGTTTTTAGAATTCCTGTAGATATTATTTATTTATTTTTTCAGGTTCTCCATAAAACAGTTATACACCAAATTATTACGGAGAAGATTATAAAATATATGAGAAAAAAAAGGCCGAGGGGGCAGTTTCACTATGTTGAGACATATGTCAAAAGATAGTTACTGAACTCTCTATAGGTAACATTGAAGATGTCAATGATCAATGCAGAATCGTTAAGCAGTTGAATTGCTCTATTTAATTAGTAGACGCCTCCGTAACTCCCAACATTACTTGAAGAAAAATAAATTTTGGTCGCGGGCGACATTTTTGATGGGCTTTTTTCAATTTTTTTTAAAAACATTTTTTTTAATTCTTCCATATTTCGTCACTGGTCACTTAGCCGAGTAACCGCCCAATACCTCACATCGACCCTAGATGTTCAATACCTACTGATATTATATATTTTTAGTTAAAAACATCAAAAATGGCACCATAAGCCGAGTAGTCCCTTAACATCCTATAAATGTAACAGTATGGACAAGGATGGAGTTTTCAGAAAAGACAATTTACATTATATTGTAATTCTATTGAGCGCTAAATTTTAATATACTGAAATATCAATTAGAGACAAATGATGGATCAAAAAATACGCCACAATGATCATTTCCCATTTTGTTTGCAGTTCGATAAGAAGAAAGGTGTCGAAATCTATTGATACATAATAAATTCCTGGGAAAAACCGGGTAGATCACAGTGCATTGAGATGTGTGGGGGAGAGGACAAAATGGTAACTCCGGTTATATGCAAAATTTAAAAACATTTTTTGCAGTATCGTAAATCTACGTAAGTCTTTAACTCGGAGTTACTTCGCGTTTATAAAGAAAGTTTATTCTAAGCATGCAATTAAAGCATACTTCGCAAATATTGTAATGGTGAGGTGTGTATATTGCAGCAGTTTTTATAACAACATCATTAGTCAGCATTATTAACAAAGTAATATTAATCTAACTCAAGTGAAAGACATCATTTCACTAAACTAATTTAAAACTAAACCGAATCCGAAAATGCTACGTCGTTCTAAATTATAAGTCTAGTTTTAGGTTTAAACTGGATATTAGCGCCCTTGAAGTGATTTTTCACAAAAAAGGCGCTCTAAAATTGTCCAATTATTATTATTATTATTATTATCGGAATAATTCTCTACTGGTTTGATGTACTTCTGAACCTCTCCATTAATTTTCACGTATTTATTTGTGGTTATTTTCCTTTGGGTATTAAGAGAAGTTCAGAAGCCAATAGTAACATTCTTACGAGGTTTGTCTACTCTCGAGCATTTGAATAAGTCAATTTTATTTTAAATGTTTTTTTCTGTTGTTTTTATACAAATCAAAACCCCCATGTTTCGCTTCTAGCACGTCTTTAGATAAATATGCGACTGGCTAGAAAAATGTATCGAATATATCATACGTGTGAACGCACCTTGCGTGAACACTGCCAGGCATGTAATACCACCCATTAATGTACATTTTCCTCGTTTCATTTAACACCATTTTAAATTTATATAGATCGATGTGGTAGCTGCTTGCAAGCACTCTTATACGACGAAAAACTTAACTATTAGTTTCTTTTCCACCTCCGAGTTCTCTGAGCTGAGATCGTTGAGCGAAGCTTCCTCGGACGGCTGTAGGGATCTTCCGCGAGTATGACTTGGTCCAGGCTGATTCCTTTCATTTGAAGGAGCTGTCAAATCCAAATAGAACCGCATTTCTCTAAGTTAAGGTTAAGCTAAGCCTCATTGCGTAAACGAAATATCTGTAAATTCCGATTTAACGCGCCCAGATTAGTATTTAATTTTAAATAAAATAGTCTGCTTAAAGACATAAACTGATCCCGCTGTCGATCGTTGACGTTAAGAAAATTCGAGAGCAAACACATTTTCTCAAAAACAACCAGATTTTAATGGTGTTTTGTGCAATCGAAGCACACTTTTGCGAGTTCGAATTACTTCCGTCTGTAAAAAATCAGAAAATCTTTGGTCGCGGGCGGATGCAGTCAAATTTTTGGGAAATAATTTATTAATAGACCCACAATGCAACGTATAAACTACGAGAAGATATTTTTTAAAACGCCTTTAAAGTTGAGTAATGCATTAATAAGCCGTGAAATTTAGACGACAACTTTATTATATAGACTGTAGACTAAACAAAGACAGTTATGACATCATTTAAAAATAATTTCAAAGTATCGTCATGCCTGGGCGAATAGATTCCATTTCATTTCATTTCATTCCATTGTGGTTTGATGGGAAAAACGCGGTATTTTTGTGTAAACGATACCACCTTGCTCAAGTGATAAAATGCAAATCGCTGGTGGAAATCCCTTGGTTGAGGATGCATAATTAGCCAATGAAAGTCATCAAATAATAATGACTAATGTCCTGGAAGTTTTGACTCGTCATCTTTAACAATAGCAAAATCAAAATTCATGAATTCGATTTCTGATTTTTGTTTTTTCAGTCCAAGGGACTGTGGCTAGACCAACTTTTAATATATATATTTGTTTATATATGTATATATATATATATATATATTTTTTTTTTATTTTAAATTTGGGCCAGAGTTCAATCCCTACCAAGGTTTTTATCTCAAAGCCGTAGGCAAACGGCGTAAAAAGCTCATTAATTTGGATTCTACATAAGCCAAATACCCGCAGTAGGTTTGTACAGATACGTACGTGACCGAAAAAAACTCTCGTGAAGAACATTTCAAATTTTTTGTCCGAGTTTTTAATACACGGTACCAACTACCTGCTTTTAAACCGCGGCATACCCCATTTCTACTGATTTATTACATATGTACCTTAAACACTTTTAAGTTTTAAAGTTTAAAAAATATATGTTATTCTTGAAGATAATATATAGACATTTACCGTGCCGAAACACAAATTACACGAAATTCCCTCGAAAGAAAAAAAAATCGCAATGTATGCTCGGAAAAATTATTATAACACGATTTTCATTAATTAATTCATTATTTTTGTGTTTAATTCGAAGAACTCCATTGATTTTTTTTTTAAATTTAATCAAAATTAAAATCAATAATAATAAAATACTTGCGGAACTTGATAATAACTTATTATTATTAAATTTAATTTTAATTAATCACAGTGTTTCTTTAAATGCTGTTTTAGACAATACCCTCGAGATTTTTGCTCTATTTTAAACGAATCGTGATTTATTAAACATTTTCACGATTAATGTTTAAATATTACCGATTTCAACATTACGTACGTATCTCTCCATCTTCTTCTTCTTGAGCAGGTATACCGCGCCTTAGAGTGGTTTTTAAGTCTCGTAACTCACAGCGTAGGAAATGGATTCGAAAAACGAGCATCACGGTATGTAAACATTTTAGGAAAATATTTAGAATGTTTTTTAAATATATTAAAGAATAACATATCATTTTGTAAATTTATGAATTTAGAATTCTAAGAACTGGGGCCGACTTAATCTGATTTTTTTCTGAAAAAAAAAATAATAATTCACATCAAAATTTATGCGGAATCCGAAGGAAATTGGAAAAAAGTAAATTGGTAGAACTTTTTCACGACGAAGCAAAGCCTCGAATGTGCGGAAATCTCTATTTCACAATATGGGGTCTGAGTCAACTATTATTTCTGCTCGCGTGAGTGCTTTTAGATTAAAATAAAGAAACATTAGGCTCTTAGAAGGGTAGATTATGACGGATGACCATAATGGCCATGGTATAAAAGTGCTGAACTTTGGGCCAGTGTTTTGGTAACTTCTTTACTTTCAATTATGGATGTAGTCTTACGTACACCAGGGCGATACTGCGAGCATCTTTCACTCTGCAACATGCCGCCAATATTCCTTTGGAATAGATCAAATAAAATTTATTTGCCCATAGGATTTGAACCGGCAAACTTAGGATTGCTAGTCCCTCAACCCTCAACCATGGAGACCTTCTGCTTCTAACTTTATAATACTTAAGGGCACACATTGCGTCATGTGTATTAAACTAAACAAATAAAGTATTTTTAAATAAAACAAACACTTATTTATGAATATAGCAAAAAATACACTGAGTATTTAACCTAGAACTACGAGTACGAGTATTTAACCTAGAACTTTTAGTATCTTATACATTGATAAGTTTCATCTAAACTTAGCTGCATCAGGACATAATAACAATTTGGTATAAGCGAAACCGTTCGATGTATAAGATAAAAAAAAGTTTATGGCAAAATACGCAGTGTTTGTTTTATTTAAAAATATAATACCTTACCATAAAGTAATAGCTTCTCAAGAAAAAAAAACTATTATTGCAATAATTGCAGTATGTGTGTTGTTGTTCAGGGTTAGGAATAAATGGGAGTTACGAGAAAGGTTTCTGTTGAAGATTGTCTGTGCACAAGCAACGGATAGCGCGCCGCGGTGAGAAACAGACGTTTGATGCAAATGCCCATGTTGAAAAACGTAATACAAGTCAAATCGTGAATAATTCATGAGGAAAGCAAACATCGGCCCCCGAGTCTCGGGCCCGGAGCGCCGAGCCTAGAGCCCAGAGCCCCGTACCCCCCCCCCCCAGCTTGTAGCTTTCTTTATTCCTCTCTGTCGCTATCGCATTTCACACTTTTGTAAAATTCCAAACTGGCCAACTAACTCTTCGCACAGGAAAACTTGCTGAAACTCTGCGGTTTTGTTTTAAATGGGTTTCAACAGAGAAGCTACAGGAGATAGCATTGCAATGTGGTGCAGGGTAGGTTGTACAAATTTGATTGGTTGTTTTAATAAAATTGTACATTTATACATTACATACTTTCACACGTTTGTATAAATACATAATTACAAATTGGATTATTTTATGAATATAGAATTTATTTATTTATTTAAACGCCCATTGGGCTTTTACATACATTGTTATTAGTATTATTACATTAACTATATGGCATATAAAAGTTTAAGTACATATATGAATAAAATAATTATTATATGTGTAGTACCTACATAAATGTTTTACAAATAATATAGAATACCATTATGGAGAACAGTTTTTTTTTTGTACTTACAAACAAAAATAACGGGATTGAAATTAATCAGCATTAGTAGGGACTTAAGCATAATCGAAATATAAATTAAATTACAATATTAATTTGTAAAGTTACATATATATATTAAAGTTTAAAAGTCTAAAAGAAAAGAGTGAAATAAATAGAAGCTAAAAAGGGTTTTTCACTATGGAATGGTGAAGTCATACATTTCAGCAAAGTGTTTATGTAGATTTCGTTTAAGCACTGCTACGGAATCTCTAAATATATCAACGACATTACCAAATTTATTACCAAAATTTTGTATTCGATTTAGGGATATGTGCGCTTGATAATTTGTTTTGAAATTGTCACAGAAAAACGTGGAATTTTGTCTCGTATTTTTGGAAGGTACAAATAATTTTATTGTGGCCAGAATTTCAGGGCTGTCGATTCTATAATTAATAATTTTATTTAGTAGAACAAGGTCGGAGATAATTCGCCTATCTGACAGCGTAATCAAATTTAGTTGGTGCATCAGCTGGATATAATTTATATTTTGGATTGGAATATTTAGTTTAAAGTTAATAAATCGTAGAAATTTGTGTTGTACCCTTTCAATATTGTTGGAATGTATTTTATAAAAGGGGGACCAAATAGGCGAATTATACTCTACTTGACTTCTTACTAAAGATGAGTACAGTGTTTTCAAACATTCTAATGACTTGAAGTCGCATGCGGTTCTACATATAAAACCAAGCATTTTTAAGGCTTTATTTGTGATTTCATTTACATGCGGATTGAATGTTAACTGTTCATCAAATATAACACCCAAGTCCCTGATTTGAGTGACAACTGTCAATTTTACGTTATTTAGCGAATATACATAAATTATATGATTTCGTATTTTACAAAAACGAATGACCTGACATTTTTTAATATTAAGAAACAGAGAGTTAATGATGCACCAACGATATAGTTTATTTAAATTAAGTTGCAAAGTATAACAATCGTCTAAACTACGTATTGTTTTATATATTTTCAAGTCATCTGCGAAGAGAAGAATTTCCACATCTTTAAATATGCTAACAATATCATTAATAAATAACAAAAAAAGAATTGGTCCCAGGTGAGACCCCTGAGGAACCCCACTTGTGGCTTCGAAAACGTAAGATTCCACAGATTTTATTTTCACACATAGCTCTCTTTTACTAAGATAACTATCAATCCAACTTAATAGATTACCCTTGATGCCCAACATACTTAATTTTTGTACAAGGATATGTCGCCTTACTTTGTCAAAGGCTTTGGAAAAATCAGTATAAATTGAATCCACCTGATGCTTCAAGGCAAGAGAATCAGTTATGTAATTTTCGTATATGATCAAGTTACTTAGAGTGGATTTACCTGTGATAAAGCCGTGCTGGTTGGGTACAATAATATTATTAATTTGTTTAATAATGACATCTAGGACTAACGATTCAAATAGTTTGGGAATAGCGGACAATATACATATTGGTCTGTAGTTAGATACATCGCTTTTATCTCCCTTTTTATGAATAGGCGTAAGATAGCTTTTTTTCCACTGATTTGGAAAACACCCTGACGACAAAGACTTATTAAATAGTTTAAATAGTGGATAAGTCAAACTGCGAACACAAGATTTTAAATATGTTGGAGGGAAACCATCCGGTCCAGCGGATTTATTAGTATCTAATGCTTTTATAGCCTTTTCTATAGCGTTTATTTCAATAAAACAATGGTTTAGGTTAAGTGATTCTTCAAGTGATATATCGTTTGGGATTTCATTATCAGGAATACTATCATCATAAACACTTTTGAATAAATCTGCAAAAAGATTGACAATGCCTTCGGTACTGTCCGCACAATTGTTATTCAGATGCATAATATTTGGTAAACTACAGTCATTTTTTCGCTGAGCATTAGAAAAGTTCCACAATTTTTTTACATTATCATGAACCTCCATTTCTATTAAACTAATATAATCATTATAACATTTTTTGGACAATTCTTTGCACTGCCTTCTTAAGTTAGTAAACGTTATATAATCATCTACGTTTCTAGATTGCTTATATATTCGGTGAGTTTGTTTTTTAGTATAAATTAATTCTTTTAATTCTTTTGAAAACCATGTGGGGTAAAAGGATGCATTAAAATTAACTTTTGGAACATGACGTTCTTTTGAAGTGTTTAGGATTGAATAAAACTGTTGGATAATAAAAATTAAATATATATATATATATATATATATATATATATATATATATATATATATATATATATATATATATATATATAACCATTTTGACATTTAAAAACCGTTTACATTCTCTCGGCATGTTAAATAAACAGACTTGATTGAGAAAATTCTTTTTTCCGCCAGTTGAATTGGTTGTGAAATAAATACGAGTCACGAATTAGGTTCTGGGTTATTGGCACTATCATAGTGGATAACAATATCGTACCTACCGCCAATTATCAATTTCCACATATTCGTTCACTGATATTGATGTTTGTTGGTCTGCTATATGATTTTTTTTTGTTTTACACTACCCCACACAGAGGGCGATGAGGAAAATAATTTTCCTCAGGGCCTTATATCATCTTTAGAAATGCTTTGTGAAGGGTATTTTTTAAAGGATTGGGAGGATAGGAAACTCTGGGAAGGAAAAAGGAATAAGGGGTGGGTAGGAATCTCGGAGTCAGTGTGTCCAGGAGTGACGGACGAATGAATCCATCCCTCCCGCTACGGTGCAAGACGACTGGAGAAATCAGCAGCCTCAAATCCAGCCTCTCTCGATCCGGCCCGACCTAGACACACTCACCCGATAAACGCGGGCACTCCTGTTAAATCACCAAACGTAGCCAACCACTTTGGGTGACCTATGGCAAAATTTTTGTTTATCCAATAAATGGTTCCTGGTACGGTGGTACCCATACCCGTCTCCCTAGTTGTATAGAAGTAAATACTATCAGGGCTAAGCTGTCAAAGGCAATAACCTAGTTTGTTATTATTCTGCAACCGCACAACTGAATTTCTTATTTTTTCAGGGGTTCCCCAAGGATCGATCCTAGGGCCTCTTTTTTCCATTTTCATTAACGACATTGCTGGAGTCATTCGTTTTTCTCGCTTTTTGCTGTTCGTCGACGAATTTAAATTATTTCTTTTAATAAGAAATATTGAGGACTGCCTGCGCCTTCAAGCTGATGTTGATAACATTTCAGAATGGAGTCAACGAAACCAGCTACATTTTAATGTCTTGAAATGCGTAGTTCTGACTTTTACCAGAGAATTTAGTCTCACCTACCATAGGTACACTATGCTCGGTCATAATCTCAAACGAGTTTCTAATTATAAAGGATCTTCGGATTATGTATGAAAGTAATTTGACATTTCGTCCTCATATCGAAGGAGTGTGCCAGTCGGCCATAAAAATGTTAGGTTTTGTTCTCCGAACCGTCAGAGTTTTTCGTGATACCCGTGCTCTGAAGATTTTCTACTTCTCCCTGGTCCGCAGTAGGCTGGAGAGTGGTTCGCTTATCTAAAATCCTCATGAGGTGGGGTGCTCCCTCATGTTGGAGAGGGTTCAAAAAAGTTTCTAAGATTTCTCTACATGACGGAGTATGGCCACTATCCATGACTCTACCTAACGATCTTTCTTCTGGGCATGCTGGGAGTTCACTCCCTGCAGCTCAGAAGAGAGGGGTATGCCGCCACACACTTATTCAGACTGCTGCGAGGCTACATTGAGAACTCAGCCATTTTGGAGTGCATGAGTCTCTATGTTCCAGATGACTATCTTAGACAGCGTCATCATAGATTATTCTATCTTCCGGCCTGTAGGACTAACCTGCCAATGGTTCTACCGGTAGTGAGGAGTAATTGCTCCTGAACCAAATCTCTTCCGAGATTGATGTATTTGGCGTCGGTGAGGAGAGATTCAAAAGGGAAATTCTTTTGATTCTTGAAAGAGTCTCTCCACGCTGACGAAATCTTCACCAGTCCCTGAGATTTTTATTTTAAAATCACTATATTTCTTTAGATTTCTTCTATGTAAACATCATTTTCAAAATATTTATATGGCGTTATTTCTTACATGTAATAAATTAAAATTTGTAATTGTGTAAGAAATTAATAAAAAAAATATTATTATTATTATTATTAATTTTCCTCGTATTACATGTTATTCAATATAACACTACATTCGAATAAAAGAAAAAAAAAATAGCATGATATTCAGTATTTTATAAGTTGATAGTAGATATATCTACTGAATTATTCACCAATTATCTTCCTGTTCGGAACGGGGAATATTAAAACACGAGCTTAGCAGAAATAGGTAATTATGAAAATGGAGATATGAAACAAAATGAAAACAAATATAATTCGCTGTCGGAGAACAATTGAAAGTTACACCGTTATCTTTTTGCCAGGTGTCTCGTAGCAGTCGTAGAGACTGCAGGCGTAGCGCGTAGCCCGCGCTCTGTAGAAGGTAAACACAGATGCTTGCGGAGATAACTTTGTTAAGTTATGACTTCATTTCTACCCCGACTCGTATTTGCTTCCTTTATTTCCACCTCCCGCCCTTCCCACTTCTTTTCAGTGTTTATTCTATACATATACAAATGCACATCCTTAGGAATTCAAAGCCCTAATGCCATTATACGAAGACAGCACACAGCATGAACAGACTTCAAAGCCGTGAAATATGATTGGATACGCGGTTCGAAGCACACTACAAATGATTATACATTATATAATTAAATATTCCGAGATATGAATACCCAGATTGCAATTAGATACCAACGATATTAACATTTTATTTCCAATTGTGTTTGGTTCGTCGTTTTAAAAGGAGGACGTGTTATAAAATAATTTACAGTAACAAAGAATGTCATCAGTCATGGATATGAAAAACAAGTACGAGTATCTTCGGGGAAAGCTTGAAAATAAAATACGTGCGTCGAATTTGATTTGTTTTGATTTTATGTAAGAAAACAATAGAAAAATAATGCAAAAGAAAATGAAGTACGACCTTTAATAGAAGAATAAGTACGTGGATAATAATCTAAATCTTAATATATAAAAAAAGGATGTTTATTTGTTTGTCCCTCAAGCGTTCCTAAACCAGTCATCTGATTGCGATGAAAATTTGGTGATTTATTGTGTGCATGCCCAAGATGGTTTCTGTGTATAATGGTGAGCTCTGGGGTTAAGAAATTCTTTCCCATATCATTCATAGGAATGCGATGAAACTTTGGTGATTTGTTGTGCGCACGCTCGCGATGGTTTGTATATATAATGGTGAGCTCTGGCTGATATGAAATTTTTCATCCGATTGCGATCAAACTTTGGTAATTTGTTGTGCGCACGCCCGGGCCACGCAAAATTTTTTCCGATACCATTCATCAAAATGCGATGAAACTTCGGTGATTTGTTGTGTGCATGCTCGCGAAGGTTTGTGTGTATAATTGTGAGCTCTGGCGTTATGAAATGTGGATACAAAATTTACTATAAGTGACGCGCGAGTTGTTCGAATAAAGTGTATATTTCATATAGTTTAGCGGTAGGGAGGGAATACGAAAGGAGGAACACTTTCTTTCTTTGAGTGGCTTTGCAGCGCATGCCGGGCACTCGCTAGTAATAAAAAAAACATCGCAAACCAGCATCATTTGATTGCTGGTTTCTTTCCGGAGAGTAGCTTCCAATAATATTTGAACTTTAAATGATTTTAAGAGGGCATTCAAATATATTTAAATATCGACGATGTTGGCAAAGGAAAATTTAACTTGGATTTCGGAGTAATTGAAAATAGCCTCGAGCAAAAGAAATTATTATGGCATGAGATAAACGAAAATTATAATTATCAAAACAAATAAATACCGAATATCAGTTCAGCAATTAAAATCAAATTCATGTATCATAAAAAATGGCGTTATCAGATATCATCATTCAACATACTGATACCGTTTTCTGTGATATGCGTTATTCCGGTGAAAAGTTATTCATGTTCAATAAACTCATATTTACTTTGAATTTAGATTTGAACTGCTGCAGCTGGTGAGAAGAATATATTATGCACTATATTTTTTTATAAAGCGTAGGTGACTAAATAATATGTATGACGAAATGCTTGACAGTCGGAAGAGTTAAGGAAAAAAGAATCCATTTATTAAAAGTGGATGTCATGCCACTGAAAAGACATAATTTCATAAAATGAAATGTTTCCTTGTGCATAATAGTTTATACTACATACAATTTTTTAATATCATGTTTTATAGGTACCTGCATCATGCATGTTTTACCTTAATGTGCACTCTTTATTTGAATAGGCCACCTGCATAGATTTCATAACGACTTGGAATAAATCGTGTGGATAGATTTTTTTTACCAAGATTACGAAAATGTTAATAAAAATTTTTAAAAATGTAGTTTTTTTTTATTTTTAAATAAATAAATCCATTATTTGGGCTGCCGTCACTACATGAAAATATTCCTTCCCCGAAAATGTTCCCATTAATTTTATAAAATTCCACACTGATTTATTTTTTTTATATAGCACTTTGATTTCAGGGGAATTTTTGAATTTGACATTTAACGTTCAACTAGATTTATTGATGTATAAAGAGAACCCCGTACATTTTACGCTGTTCGTACGTGTTTTAGAGGTAAAATGATAATGGTGCGGATTTTAACAAAATCAAATTTTATAATATACTTATTATTATTGTAATTAACAGTACAAGTATATTTCATTTGATTTAGTAATAAAGACGTTGAACATTATAATGATCAATAAGATGAATCAAGGAAAAAATATTTTTGAGGTTTAATATTTTTGGTATGCCTCGTTATTCTCCTGTGCCATTCGTGTGGAATAGGTTCTTTCTTTTTAAATGATTTTCGGCTATGTAATTATCGTTTTTTCGCACCCATAAAATTATGTCCCGTCTTTCCGGTTGATAAAAAATGGTCCGATTTTTCGGATTGAAATTTTCAAAAAATCGCGAGGGTTTCAAAAATACGATTAAAAAATATATATGTATAGAATGTATTAGAATTTTTGCCTTAACCGGAATTTTTTTTTAAAAATGTAATGCAAGTGGCCTGTTATATCCTTATTTTAAATTCATTATTTTATTTTGTAGTATCTTGACTAGCTGTTTGAAAAATGTTTGTATTTCAAATAGTTTAAGGACAGGGAGGGAGGGACACAGGGGAGGGAAAATTCGGAATGGGTTAGGGGAACGAAGTAGGGGAGATTAGCGGGAGGGGGGACAAAGGATGCGGGAGGGGGGACAAAGAATCGGGGAAGGTGGAAGGGAACGCAGAAAGGGGAAGGAAACGTGGGAGGTGTAGTCAAGGAAAAGGGAAACTCGGAAGGTGGTGAGGCGGGGAAGGTAGAAGGGGAACGCGAGGGGGAAGAGGACGCGAGAAGGGAAGGGTACACGGTAGGGGAACTGGGGTGCATGGGAAAGGAGACGCTGGGGAGATTAGATATGGAGATACGATGAGTTAGTGGAAAAGTCAGAAATAGTAAATAATAAAAAGAATCATTGGAAAATTATCTAGTCAATTAGAAGAGGAATACGGGAGGGGAGGGGGGACATGGGGAGGGAATTGGGGCAGGAAGGGGTACGCATGGGAAAGGATACACAGGGGAGGGGTGAGTATGAGGGAGGGGCAGAGGGAGTGGCAGAGGGAGGGTTACAAAGGAGACAAAATAACGGTACAGGAAAGCTGGGTAAATTTGGAAAATCCTCACTGTATGTGGGCTGCTCGCGGGTCGGAAAACCCTCTGATTTATTCGTACATGCACCAGACGGAAAAACAAAAAATATTGTGTATCTGAAAGGACTTCAATAAGAATTAAAGCACAAACATATTTTTTCATGCAACGCAAGCCAGGTACTCGCTAGTAATTTTATAAACAGGATTGCAATATTTTACGTCTAAATTTTGAAAACGTTAATCACATTTATATAAATTTCAAGAGTTTTAATTAGTTTTACGAATCCGTAAATATACGTTTTTATCGTATCTGTAAAGTTTTCATTTTGTGGCTTGAAAGGGAAAAAAAATTATCCGTTAAAATAATATTATACTATCGGTAGGTACCTAGTTTAACGCTTGTCTGAATTATACTCACACGGTTTCTAGTTTTTATTCAATTTTTATGTGTACGTCAAAAAGCGATTATTTTATTTTCTAAAGAAAAGCGAAGTCGCTAAAATACTACTTTATTACGGATCTATTTGTTTTTAATCATTGAGGGTCTATATTAAAATGCTATGCGAGTATATACATAGTTCTGGCTGTTCTATTTTTTTGTTACATGTTTTATTCTATTTTTATGTACATGTCGAAAGGGCGATTATTTTGCACTCTAAAGAAAAGCGATGACGCCAAAAATATAATGTTCGGACCGTTCTATTCGTTTTCATTCATTGATGGTATATATTTCTGTGCTGTGCGAGTATATGGTTCTGGCTGTTCTACTTGTTTTAATTCATTTAAGGTATATATTAATATGCTATGCGAGTATATACATAGTTATGACCATTATATTGTTTTGTTCTATGTATTATCCATAGACATATGAATATTAATAGACCAGAACATAAAGGTGAGGGGAAGAAACCAACTACAGCGGGGCGCAGAGCGGGAAGATGGATTCGGTGATATGTGATTCGTCAATAACTCAATCTGAGAGTATATGGGCATCTCGCATTATAATATCACCATTTAGTTCTTAAAAGTAAGCTCTGCTCTTTAATGAATAAACCTTTTTACATGGGAGCGCGAATTGAAATGAACAAATTTACAAATTCCAAATACAGCAAAGTAAAATTCGCCTATTTTCATAGTTCAATATTTTGTTGACGTATTTAGTTAAGACACTTTTACAAATGTTTCATAATTTACTTACCCCACAAAACAGCGGCGAGCACACGCTATGTGTCTCGAGTGATAGTGTGTGTTACAAAAATGACCATATTATGTGATCTGAATAAGCTTATAATAAAGTGAAATAATGCTTTCCTATGGAATGTAATACGACAATTGGGTTTGTTCTCTTTTTCACTTCTATTTGTACACGTTTTCAAAACACAAGCCACTATTTTTGCCGTGTTATTTCGTAAAATGCACCGATGAGTGCTCGACGCTGGCTCGCAGAAGAATGATGACATCACATATTTTAGATTCACGCGAAGCCATACTCGATCCCAGCCGGTTCCAATGAACCGGTATGGGGAGGGGAAATAATACACTTTTATCGCTTAGGGCAGGTCTATTAATATTCATATGTCTATGGTATTATCAATGTTTTTATGTGAATGTCGAAAGGGCGATTATTTTGCACTTTAAAAAAAAGCGATGACGCCAAAAATATAATTTTCGGACTGTTCTATTCGTTTTCATTCACTGATGGTACATTTCTGTGCTGTGCGAATATGTGGTTCTGACTGTTCTATTTGTTTTTAATCATTGAGGGTCTATATTAATATGCCATGGGAGTATATAAAAAGTTTCGGCTGTTCTATATTTTTTTTGTTACATGTTTTATTCTATTTTTTTTGTATATGTCGAAAGGGCGATTTTTTGCACTCTAAAGAAAAGCGATGACGCCAAAAATATAGTGTTCGGACTGTTCTATTCGTTTTCATTCATTGATGGTATATTTTTGTGCTGTGCGAGTATATAGTTCTGACTGTTTTATTTGTTTTAATTCTTTGAAGGTATATATTAATATGCCATGCGAGTATATACATAGTTCTGACCATTCTATTGTTTTGTTCTATGTATTATCAATGTTTTTATGTGTATGTCGAAAGACGATAATTTTGCACTCTAAAGAAAAGCGATGACGCCAAAAATATAATGTTCGAACTGTTCTATTCGTTTTCATTCATTGATGGTATATTTCTGTGCTGTGCGAGTATATGGTTCTGACTGTTCTATTTGTTTTAATTCATTGAAGGTATATATTAATTTGCTATGCGAGTATAAAGATAGTTCTGACCATTCTATTGATTTGTTCTATGGTTTATCTATGTTTTTATGTGTATGTCGAAAGGGCGATTATTTTGCCCTCAACATTACGAAATTTCATTGCAATTATTAGTTTATTTCGGAATAAATACCTGGAAAATGGTCGTTACTAGCGGCAGAGCACGTTCTTTATTGCATTCTAAGAGCTAACCTTTGATCTGTAGGATTTAGATTACAGTGTTAAACGTATAAAAATGAGAAAAAACAGAACGAGCTTGTTCACAAAGCGGATAAAAACGAGCTTGTTCACAATACATCCCACCGTACAGCGCAATTTAACCGTAACACAAAAGCACTCGTTGCATATTTGAAATAACGTTAGAAACTTTAATCATAGAGCTGGATTAAATTTGAAGTTAATATCTTGATCTTGTCATATCAAACATTAATAATAGTAATGTCAGCGAATCGCAAGAATCAATAGTATCCATTGACTCTCATCATCCCCCATTACAAGCGATTATTTATTTGGCCCCCATTGAACTCCTTACCCCCCAACCTCACATTCACGCACCAAACTACAAGAAAGCTGATTATAAACAAGTGCGATTATATCTGTCTTCACTCAATTGGTCCCCCATTTGTATGTAAACAAACGTAGAAGAAGCAACAAATGTGTTTAATTCAATCCTTTATAATACCATTGAAAATTGCATACCAACATCTATTGTAAAACGAAACGATTGTTACCCAAAATGGGTTAGTACTGAACTAAAAAAACTCATTCAATGTAAAAAAAATTGCCCACATTAACTATAAATCCAATAACTCTATTGACTGCTGTAAATTTTTTTCTGATTTACGAAATAAATGTAAAAGTATATCTAAAAAATGCTATTCAGATTATATTACAGACGTAGAGCAGACTATCAAGTCAAATCCAAAACATTTCTGGAATTATGTGAAGTCTCTTAAAGACAATAACGGCTGTCCTAGATCAATGTATTCAGGGCGTAAACATGCTGACAATGATCATTTCTCAAGTGTTTATGAACACAATAATGATAATGTGACTTTATCTGAATTTAAATACACCAATGTAACTGATATATCAACATGCCACATTTCCCTGGATGATGTTAATAAAAAGATCAGATCTCTAGATTGTAAGAAGGGGTCAGGTTCTGACAAATTCCACCGGTATTCATAAAGGAATGCGCTCAGTTTATAGCAGCTCCTCTTCAACACATATTTAAGCTGTATTGACACCTGTATTTAAATCAGGTGATAAAAATTGTGTTTTAAATTATAGACCAATTTGCATACTGTCTACCATCCCGAAAATGTTTGAAAGTATTGTCTTAGATAAGATTGCTGATAAGTTTAGGCATATTATTACTTCCAGTATGGTTTTGTAACCGGTCGGTCAACCACAACCAATCTTCTATTATATGAACACTATATCTGTGAAGCTTTCACGTCTCGTGCACAGGTAAATTCAATATATACTGACTTTTCAGAAGCCTTTGATAAAGTAAATATTAATATCCTTCTCGCGAAACTGCAAGCCCTTGGTATACATGGATCATTCCTAAAATGGTTGAATAGTTACCTCCGTAACCGCGAACTCATGGTAAAATTAAATAATAAATTTTCGTATAAATTTAAAGTAACTTCGGGAGTTACTCAAGGCCCTCATCCGGGCCCACTTCTCTTCATTTTATTTATTTATGTTTCGATAATGTCAAATTCATTCTCATCGCAGATGACCTAAAGCTTTTTAAGATTATAAAATGTTTAAATGATGCACTTATCCTTTAGCAAAATTTAGATAGACTTGCTAGCTGGTGTGAAATAAATAAATAATTCCTAAACGTAAAAAAATGTTTCCACATGTGTTTTTACCGTTCACGGATTCCAATATCTACATCGTATTTAATTAACAACAATGAAATTGCATTAGTACCATTTATCAAAGACCTTGGTGTTATTTTTGACCGGAAACTTACATTTGATCGTCGAAACAATTTCCAATAAGGCCATGCAAATTCTAGGTTTTGTAATACGTAACACAAGGACTTTTCAAAACATTGAGTCAATTAAGCTACTTTACTGCTCTTTTGTAAGATCGCAGCTGGAATATGCATCTCCTGTATGGTCTCTGATTTATACCTGTAACTTACACCGTTTGTAGAGAGTACAAAGAAAATTTCTTCGATACGTTCAATTCAAATTGAGACAGCCTGCAATTGAAATCCGCTACAATGCATTAATGTCTGATCTAAACCTACCACTACTTTCTACCCGGTGTACTATTAATGACATTCTTATACTTTTTAAATTACTGAACACTCTCATAGACTGCCCTCAAATGTTAGGTGTTAAAAATATTCGTGTCCCTGTTAAATCAACTCGACTCCACCACCTTTTCCACAGTCACAATCATAGTACTAACTATTTCTATCATTCACCGCTAGAGCGTTTTCACCGAACTGCCAATACGTATACAGACCTTTTAGATATTTTCAAAACCTCACCGTCTTGCATCAAAGCAAAAATAATTAGTTATTTATGTAACTGATATGTTTGAAAAATGATAAATATTTGTTGTACTAATATGCATCGTATGTATGTACTGTATGTTATTATATATACATAATGTTTGTTAATGTTCGATACACTTGTATTATGTATGTAAAAGCCCTATGTACGGGCGTTTAAATAATAAATAAAAATAATAATTAATAATCTACACATTTAAAATATTGTGAGCTCTGGCGTTATGAAATTTATATAAAAATACGAATAGGAGGCGCGCGAGTTATATGAAAAAATGTGTTTTTTATATAGTTAAGCGGCCGGGAGAGAAGGAGGGATGGGAAACTTCATTAAACAGAATTAAAACATAAACATTTTCATTCTTTGAGTGGCATCGCAACGCATGCCAGTTATTCGGAAGTATTTATATAAATAGGAAATAAAGGACATACTCGTTTCCATTAGAATCTTTATACCAGGTTCCGAGATCAAAGCAACTTGAGGATAATTTAAGATATTATATATGTACAACATAATAAGTTGTAAGTTATGAAAACACTCGTACATACACAATATAAGTGGTTGGGCATTTACACAATACATAGTTACACTTACCTATATACATCTCTATACATCATAGACCCTCTGCTTGTAAGTTAGTATTGTCACATGTTCCTTCCTACCCATCTCTATGTACCTGTAATTTTTGTTACCCACTTCAGTCTTTAATCGAAACTCGCCGCATAAACATCTCTAACCCGCATACCGCAAGTAACCGCGACTAATATAGTCACATCAGTGCATGAATAAACCCAGCCGAGATAGAAGGAAGTGCCAGCGCAGTAAGTGCTTTTTTCACTTATTCCTTTATGTACAATCTCTCTACATGTGGAGTGGTCTTTCACACACATTTCACACCGTTTACAAAACACATTTCAAAGTCCTTCGATATCCACAGCCGCGTAAAAAACACACATCATACAATAAGTAAATTATTATCCGTGAGGTATAAAGCCTTTCAATTAACAAAAGTAGAATAATAGGTTAGTATCTAGAATAATGTAATGATAAGTTTCATTTATTAGTTTAACGTAAGTTACAGGCCCGAGGTTGGAAGATATTAAAATAGAATATAAATACATTTAACCTTATCTTTAATAAAGTGGTTTAAAGCAAATATATGAATGTGTTAATATTGTAATATTATAGCAAGCCTCAAAGTCAACGCTAGAAATTGATTGTTAGATTCGAAGTTTCTTTGGAAATGTTGATAAATAATTAACCAAAAGCCTGAGGTGATTTTCCAAAAACATGTTTTTAATAATAAACAATATAATTATAACTTCTATCAAAATTGATAGAATTCCAAACTTCCTTGCTATCAGAATTGACTCAACTATTACAACAACTATTACAACTTTACAATCTACGTTTACATGTAAAGATCTAGGTGTTTATTTAGACAATAAATTAATTTTTGATAAGCACATCGAACACATAATATCAAAATCCTACAAGATGCTAGGTTTCCTATTAAGAATATGTAAAGTTTTCAAAAGTGCTAAGACTCTTGAAATGTTGTTTTGTTCATTGGTCAGAAGTCCACTGGAGTATGCGTCCCCGGTTTGGAATCCTCAATATTAGATGTACATAGATATAGTAGAAAGTAAACAGAATAAATTCTCTAAATATTTATTCAAGAAATACAAGAAAACTACAAATAACATGTTAAGTTTACAAAAAAGGCGCACATTATCAGATCTGCTGTTTCTGTATAACCTGCTAAATAATAAAATAGATAGTCCTGAATTGCTATCCACTATTGGTTTAAATGTCCCAATGAGGCATACCAGGCACACTTCTCCTTTTCATATAGAATCCAATAACACTAATACAGCGAGCAACTCACCAATTACTCGCGCAATCATAACTTATACCCACTATGAAAAATTACTACACTTAAGACATTTTTCATGATTCCTTGCAAACATACAAAACTAATTTATTAAATTTCTTGGCGTGATATAATTGTTTTAAAATTACTTACACTTAACTTTTCATTAAACTTTAATCAGTCAATTACAATTAGTGAGCATATAATTCTTGATTTTAAAATGTCTCCTTATCTCCCCCCCCCCCTTTATCTTCCTTTTAATTATTATTACTCCATTCATTCAATAAGTAAGTTTTAAGACCGGTTCATATCTCAGGCGTAATTACCAAATGACATTCTATGGACTTACGTAATAGGTACATAACCATGTAATAATTTATTTTAACACACCTTATAATCTGTATTATAATGTACTGTGTATTTCTTAATAAACAAATAAATAAAAATAAATAAATAAACTATGTATGGCAACTATACCCCACAGGAAACGGCTCGGAATAGCTCATTATCTATTTATTATTCACATTGATAAGAATTTAATAAAACTTTCCACATTACGTGTAACATAGCGAAACAATGAACAAGGAGAGCTATTTAGAATGTTATGAAAACGACACTGACTGCATTTGTAAATTCTATTGTTGAAATAGAAGGACGTGATATTGGACGAAGCGCCGCACAGTGTTTCGTTTCATACAAACTACACGGAAACAAAACTCTAACACATCTCAAGTGCTTGTAATCCATCTTCGGGTGTTTTATACACTAATTTAAAAAAAAATTTAAAACCTTATAAACAAATTTTTCTAATTAATTTTTTAATTCAGATTTTTTTTTAACTCGCGTACATCTGAATTACTTTTTGTACAAACGTCTTACAAAATTAATTATTTACGCGCAATTTTGGTCACATACCTACAGTATTTATAAGTTTAAGACAATTCATTTTAGGACTAAATTAAGCCCAACCCCGCTTTTCGCCTGTTTTTCACCACTCACAGTGAGCTTTTCGAGTTCAAATATACTTAAAATATTATTAAATATACATTTCGTGAAGCCTTTCTTCGGCAAACTGGGCAAACTCCTCCACGTAACGAACTTCCTGTCTGGAAATCTAGTCTGAATATAAAAAAAATGAAAATTAGCGTTCGATTTGGATAGATAAATTCTCAGTAAGTTAAAATATATTTTTTTTACACATAAAAACATTCAAGTTATTTATTCTTATAAACAAAATTAAACGGTTAACATTAAATATAAAAAAAAACTAAACTACACATATTCCAAAGTAAGTTCAATTTTTTTAGAACTGCTTTGAAACATCTTAAATTCAATAAATAACCCAAAACCTGCCTGGAAATTTCGTACATGGTACCAATAAAATGACAAAATAAGCTTGACGAAAGTTGGCGTGCAAATATATCGATAATCTTATCGATATTTTGGTGACGCTTCCCGCCCGATTTCTAAACACGTCAAGTATTTACCTAACTACCTGGTGATAAAATAAAAAGGGCACACTTATGATCCTACCATTGAGAGCTCCAGTGTAACATGTCTTTCAGTTCCACAGCATAGCCTACAATCTCGCGCATTCATGTCAAGTCCCCTGTACTCGTATGCAGTAGAATGCAGTTTACACGTTCACAGAACGCCTGTCACGTGAAATTATTATCATCATACAAACAAAGAAGTCAGAATAGGACGTATTTAGTGAGGGGGATATGACATGTTGAAATTGCATTGCATTTTAGAGATCGCATATATATTATTAGAAGTTGCTTGGATTCTGCGAAATAACCATAACGATCGCATGAACAGCGATGATGGCAACGGCATTTTTGTAAAACTTTCAATAATAATAATAAGATAAGCTAAAAAATCTAGAATTTAAATACATAAAACCGGAACATCCTCTTCTGAGTTATTTAAAAATAAAAAAGAAAAAAGCGTGCTTCAAAAGGCAATGAATAAAAATAAAGAACTATAAACTACTAGGTGACCCGACAAACTAATTATTATTTTTTAATTTATAAACTAACGTTTAGACAAGATTTTTATGCATAGCACAAAGGGTAACAATTATTACAAGCAATAATTGTCAGCCTGAAACACTCATTTACATTGAAAAATCTTCCGAGAAAAGATAGTTGCCGCCAACGGGACTTGAACCCGTGTCCTTCCGATTGCCGGTCGAATGCTCTGACCACTGAGCTATGGCGGCTTATCAAATACCCGCCAAATAATTCAATATATACTAGTGTTTCATTCAACAATTACTGCTTGTTATATTTTTTCCACCTGAAAACAACCAACTTTATTTTTGCGAGGAAGACATTGTTAGTGTTAAATCCCTCGCTAGGTGGCGTCGAGACAAATTATGTCTGCATTTATTGGGGAAATACTTAAACTTGTTAAATATTAATTATTATTTTTTAATTTATAAACTAACGTTTAGACAAGATTTTTATGCATAGCACAAAGGGTAACAATTATTACAAGCAATAATTGTCAGCCTGAAACACTCATTTACATTGAAAAATCTTCCGAGAAAAGATACTTGCCGCCAACGGGACTTGAACCCGTGTCCTTCCGATTGCCGGTCGAATGCTCTGACCACTGAGCTATGGCGGCTTATCAAATACCCGCCAAATAATTCAATATATACTAGTGTTTCATTCAACAATTACTGCTTGTTATATTTTTTCCACCTGAAAACAACCAACTTTATTTTTGCGAGGAAGACATTGTTAGTGTTAAATCCCTCGCTAGGTGGCGTCGAGACAAATTATGTCATAAATAATTTCGTTCTGTTTCAAATACGAAAGAATGTTTAATTTGATCGTACAAAAATACTAAAATCGTGATTAAAAAATGGGAGGGTGGGGGTAGGAGGTTTAAAATTTGGGGTTATAGATATTTTTTGATGCCAAATAAAAAAAAATACAAAAAATGTCAAAAAACAGATTTTTTTTCTGGATAGGGACACCCTAATCACCTAGCAATATGAAATGTACTTTAAAAACTATTCTTATATCTACCAAATATACATAAAAAAATTACAATAATTGGTCGAGCCGTTTCGGAGGAATGCGACCACACACACCGTGACACGAGATTTTTATATATAAGATCTACCTGTAATTCTATCAAGACGGACAGAATTTTCAAGACACTGAGAAAAGAAAGCATCAAGACTGTCTTCGGAACTACGACAAAAATACAAATACAAGACTTACTTGAAGCCTGTAAAAACACATTTCCTCTTAAAAAAATGGAGTTTATAAACTCAGCTGTTCCGATTGTGACAAGGCTTATGTAGGCCAGATAGAACGGACCATCTCCGAAAGGATATTAACACAATTTCGAGCGTGTAAACTCGGCCATCCAGACAAATCAGTCATTAATTTGGATTTGTTCCTGTGAAGACCCAAAACACGTAGAGCACACTAATCATGGAGGTAAATGAAATTAACAAAAACCCAATTAAAGACGACGGCGCTAAGGCCAATAGTTCTTAGCATACGGTAATTGACGGCTACACCAAAAAACAAACGCAAAAAAACATTTTAAATTAGACTATAACGCCAGCTCTTAGTTACGTACATATAGATATATAAGTACACACTTCACCACAATCTGATTCATTGAAAATGATAAAGATACATTTTAAGTTAAGTAACAATTTAAATACGTAGGTACATTAAAATATATATGCTACATTTCGTATTCCCTCTAAAATAATCTGGTCAGGGAAAACTTTCCAAAATTGTCCAGGTTCCAGGTTGCCTGGAACAAAATGTATTTAGTAAAATGATTTGAATATTCCAGAACTCGTGAACTTTCTCTTCGAATTGTCCCTTGCGCCCACAAACCCTTTCCCCTCACTATATTTCCTAATTAGAGATACTATAAAGGTCCCACTGGCAACGGTTGAAGGTACTTTTGTGTGATATTTTCACAAAAAAAAACGTGAAACAAGAACATCATAAAAGGTCGTGTAATGTTCCCGAATTAATACATAAAATGACTCTCTGGGTTCCCATTCCTCACGTTACTACACGAGGGTAAGTACGCGGTATTAGTGTATTCCACAAGGGAGACAACCCTCCCCCGGGCTGTCCAGTGAACTCATCAGCTCGTCACGTGCCCTGGGCGGCCGCGGTAGGTCAATTTCACCGGGGCGCTGATAATGGAATGCATTACAGACGTTGCCACCTCGAACACACCGCAGACACCGATACTGACAGGCAGCAGGCAGCAGGCAGCAGGCAGCAGGCTCGCATTCTGAGCTTCTGGGACAACCGTCAAAGCAAAAAGACGTCGTATTACGAAACACCAACACAAAGATCTCGTTATGTAAGTACGCGCGCATGATTGTTTTACCCGGCGCGGTGAGTTGAGCATTAGGCTCCTGATGTTATTTATGGAATATTAAATAATATGTCCTTTGCGTTCTTGGTACCCTGGTACCTTGGTGCCTCTATCTAGAGCATGTCGAAAGGTGTAGCCAGCCTGATTAGCGCACCTGAATACTTTACCACGGCAATTTCCCCCGAGTTTGAACCTATAAAACTTATTTATTGCTTTTTAATGAAGTTATTTTAGTAGACATTAGTTTTACACCAAATCAAATAATTCCATAGTAGTAGTGACCATTTTTCAACTTCAAAAGCTTGCAAGTTGTTACTTCTAAGCTTTTTAAGGCCTTTTCATAAAAAAATTCCAGCCCTAAGGAGTCTAAAATTTTACAGTCTTTCAAAATATATCATTTTTTGCCACCAATATTCTCATAAATGAAATATCAGCAATAATGGAGGGTAGGAAATGAAAAATCTTGAAATTTCTAGTGATTTTAATATAGTGTCCTCTGCGTGCAATGTCGTATTTTCTACAAACATAATCAAAGTGTGTTTATTATGTTTTCTGTACCTGTTGGAAAATAATAAAATTAGATACCGCCTAAGAATTAATAATAAATTATACAGAACCCTTGAGGTGATTTTTTTTACAAAAACGGCGGTCTACAAATTATTAAATTATAATTTAATATTTAGTCAATCCGCGGGAAGGAAGCTTCAATCCACAGTCAGACAAAAAAATGAAAATAGATGTACTATAGTAAAAAACTTTGTTTTTACAGGTTGATTTTTACACCCTCCTAAAGCAACAATAATGGATGAAAGGCATTTTAAACTTGCTTAACATTCGATGCTAGCGGAGCTCGGCGCCATAGTTTCTGCTTACAATTAAATTAAGGCGGCGAAATAAAAGCTAACCTGCCGACGGTTTTGTTTTCCCTCCTGGTTTACCTCCAGAAAAGCTGGGCAAATTGAAATGTAAAAGGCGGGATGCGAGAACGTCCTGCATCGTTACGTTTGTCACACTTAGGGCAGAGGAATCAACAGTTCGTTGTAATAATATTACGTAGGTACACATATACGTGATACGCGATACCCAGCATGGATGCGGAACCTCCCGCGAGGATTCAGCCGCCAGCGAGCACCATAACGGACAAATGGTGCACCGTGGGGCCATGCTCGCTGTTCCTGTTCGCTGTTCGCTGTTCCTGCCACGGCTGGGACCGAGTGGGCTATTTGTTGAGGCTCACTGTAATGATAGCACTTAGCAGTTTGCCCCAGCACGAAGCACGCAGCACGAGATGGAAAAATCGTAGAAATAATACGCTGGTCTAACCCTCAGAGGTCGTTATTGCATTGCGAGCATTTCTGGAAAGAGATCGGAGAGATAACCTAACAGTCTCAGGTGGCCGTTATCATTTCTATTTGTACTAGTTTGTTAACTATTTGAGACAACGACGGTAAGCTTTGAGAATTTTTAAATTAAAACGAAACCGTTGTTAATCAGGAAAACAATTCTATTTCAGCAGTAAGGAGAAATCATTTACTAATTTGAAACTTGGTGGTTCGATGATTTTATGACTACGCAGTATTGAAAGCAAACATGTTTATGAAACAATAACGGATAATAATTCAATAAATTAACCGTTCTCGATATTAATAGAAGTTATTTTTGGCATATCAAACTTGTCGAGTTTGAAAATTAAATACACGGAAGGTAAATAATATCGAGTTTATACTGACAAATCTAACGCATTTATTTTGTAGTAAGTCTGTCGTTCTATTTATTATTCTATTCTTAATATTGTCTGGTAGAAAACATTGATAAATAAGGGGTATTGTTTTGGTGTATATAAAAATAGTAGGACGCTTCGGTCACAGGCCGTTGTTCCGTTAGTTTGCAAATTTGAAGAGAGAAAATTTAGTCTTGAAAAAAAAAACTAGTGTGCTTTAGACCACACGACTGAAGTAAAACTTCACTAGCTTATATCTCCCTCTTATCTCATAACGCTCTCGTCCCGCATTCACCAGCTTACTCCCCAAGTCAAGCGTGCGTAAAGGCCCGACGGTTCACCTCGCCCGAAAACACTTTTCGTAACGCTCTCTAAACACATTTTGCGTGTTTAGAAAAAATACGCAGAAAAGGGAATACGAGTATATTACAGATTGTATTATTACAGAAAATAATTAAAATGAAGTTCATTAACAATATTGGAATAAAGATCAATAATCCGTTAAAACTCACATACCTACTAATAAATAAATAAAATCTTACAGAATTTGGGGAGGTTAGTGTACTTCCACACATTCCATAAACTACAATGAAATTAATGATATTGACATTATTTTCGATTCCAAATTTATTTTATTTCACATATTAATACCGTTACTAATAATGGATTAAAAATGCTTGGTTTCACTTTCAGAGACCATCAAAATATTTCAACATTAAAAATCTTGTATTCTTCTCTTGTTCGAAGTCAAGTCGAATATAACTGTCCTATTTGGTCGCCCAATTAAAAAAAAATCGGGATAAATTCCTAATATACGTTAACTCTAAACTCGGTTTACCTGGAGAAACAATAAATTACAACGTCTTGATGAAAGAATTAAAATTATTTTAACTGTCAGATAGAAGACTTATTTCCGACACGACTTTTATTTAAAAAAGGTTAATGGCATTATAGACAGCCCGGATTTATTACGCTCAATTACCCTCCATACACACCAACAAGAACTACTGGATCTAAAACTTCTTTTAATTGCAAGAACAATATGAGGACAGGGTCATTTAGATACTCACTTTACCTAGACTGCCTGCCTTTAGAAATGCTTTCCCAGCAGTAGTAAATGTGTTCAAAAGCCCAAAATAAGTTTATAAACAGCCTAAAATTAAAAAAAAGGTCATTTTATTCTCATCTTACTTCAATGTGCGAATTTGTCATACAGAAACAATTTGTCAATGCAAAATGATTGGACAAAAATATTAATAAGTTTATGGAAAAAATACATTTTCATGAAATTTTCTTGTTTTCTTTAATGGTTTTGTTTTTCTTAGGGTATTACAGCTTTTCAGCCTCTACGGAACACAACTTACTGATTTTAAGCCGAGAAAATAAAAAGGGCCTCCACTGGTAAAATCCAAAATTATTCCCTAAAAATGTTTGAAAAACATGTCTTTAAATAGATTGTTTTTCAAAAACATATTAAAAAAAAACATAATTGTTTCAGAGAATCAACAATTTCCGGAAAGAGCTTAAACATATTCATAAAGGAGTAAAAAAAATAAAAATAAACAGGAATTAAAAAAAAAAACATACGCAAATTAATATATTATGAATAATAAATATGAAGCACAAACGATTAGATTGTTCCTTGAAACAGTTGACAAGTAGAATTGACAGCTACATAACATATTTTTATATTTTATATAATAAAAAGATTGGTAATTATATTAAATATCTAAGTGAAGGATTTATTGAAATAGAAGCAAGTACAAATATAGTAATCTCACAGTTGAAGGTGTCACAATAACAGGATCAGATAAACTATAGGTACCTACTGATTCTATTATTCTCTTACACGTATACGGCGAACTTATTGCCGACGCATGTTATAAAAGTATGAATGTTCATGTTTTGTAAGAAACACATATAAATAATCACATCTGTTAGGTAAACTGATCATTTTATCTTAAAACATAATCAAAAACATTTAGACACACATAAACGAGTTGGAGACAGCATACCAATGTTGATTTATAACATAAAATAGCTTCTTCAACAATGTTGTTTTTTATGAGTTTAACAACAAATGTCCTTTAATAATAACTAGCTGATACCCGGCATGCGTTGCTATGCCATTTAATAAAGAAATTGTTTCTCCCTGCGTGTCCTTTCCCATTCGTCCCGTTCCCCTTCCGCCTCCCCTTCCTCTCCCGCGTCCCCTTCCCCTCTCGCGTTCCCACTCCACCTCCTCCACCTTCCTTCTCCCCACTCCACTCCCCCCTTCCCCCGTCCCGCGAACCGCCCTCCCGAGTTTCCTTCCCTCCTCCCGGGTTCCCCTCCCCTTTCCCCCACCCCCCTCCAATAGTTATACTTTCACAACGCCAGAGCTTATCATTATGTACAGCCTATTTCAATCGCATATAATGTAGCTTTCCATTGGAGAAAGAATTTTTAATGTTTTTAGTGTTTTAGGCGTGATTGCTTGCAAACAATATTCAATAAATCACAATATAGAATTATAAGAATTCGTTCCATAAAAAATGTATGAAGAAAAGAATTTTCTTCGTAATTATTTTTTTCGCGAATTTTAATAGCTATTCTGCTATTCAGGGCGGAGACAAATCCAACAAATCAAATATCATAAAAATCGGTCCAGCCGTTCTGGAGTTGTAAATGGTGTGACTAACCGGACTTTGTTTTATAAATTAAGACAATAATGATCTTCATTCCAGAATTTGGGGAGGTAAGTGCAATGCGACACATCTCATAGAGAGTATAAGTACATAGTTACATAAGGGATTAAGTTATTTTTGAATCGCTAAAATTGTAATTTATTTAGTAATTCCAATGAAATAGGTAAGGCAAAATTGGATTTAAACGATCCCTAGCTGAAATGGCAGGAATGAGACATGTCGTACATTGTACCTACGTATTAAGTATGTAGAGACACGTTTAATACCATTGGTTTGGGTCGTCTAGCCGCGTGCTCTGAAATCATTTGGACGTCTTTCAGCGCAGGCGGAAGCTGCCTTTTAGCGTTTAAGGGCCGACTGCATCTGCATGCTATGAATATGAATACCCGCCCCGCGCCCCAACGCTCCACACACGGGACGGCATACCAACCTCAACCTAATCGAGGCTCCACCGCAGCGATACGGGAGCAGTCGGGTTGGAATGGGGTAGAATTAAACTACGGTGATGATTATGACAACTCTAATCGATGTATTAAATAATCTCTGAATGTTTCAAATACACGTGGATTGGTTTAGCGTGCAGGCACTTGACTAGGTATACAGCGTGGCGGTGGTTTAACCACTAACCTACTCGGAACAGAACTGCAGGGCTTGCACTGGTTAAGAACATGATGATTTAGGAAATAAAGAGTGTCATTGTTCCCCTACTTTTCAAACATAAATATATTACACAATTCAATGAGACGTGTTTTGTTTAGAAATTTCGTTTTTTTTACATGTGAAACATGGTGTCACTACCGTACCAGCTCAATAGAACGACTCCGGATCCAATATAATGATGCTTGCAGAATTATATTTGGATACAGAAGATACAGCAGCGCATCTTCAATGTTTACGGAGCTAGGACTACACGGATTCGCCGGTCTGATGAGACACCGGGTCACTGGAGCCAGGATGCGGCTAATGGCTTCCGATAACACAGTGGTGATCGCGGCATTCCAGAACCAAGCGCCACTCCTGAGCGAGCGCTGGGCCCTAGCTCACTCCAGACCACGTCCTACATTATAATTGATTATTTATTTCATTTCTATTATCGCTTATGTCTTTTATATTTGTTTGTTCTATTTACTTTATCTGTTGTGTAAATATGTACAACTTTATGGGACGTGTGGGATTGCACTATACTCCCCACATCCTGGAATAAACATTATTATTATTATTATTTACATTAGCTCCACACAGGAGGCCCTATAATAATTTCCCTCAGGGCCTATGTCATCGTTGGGGATGCTGTGGCTGAGTGGAGGATATTTTTAAGAAAAGGAAAGGGAGGAAGTTCTGGGAAAGAAAAATGTAAGAGGGGTGGGTCGGAATCTAGGGTTCAGTGTGACCAGGTCATCCGCCGCCAGATCCAGACAAACCTCACCCCATGAACCCTAGCACCCCTGTTAAGTCACCAAACTTAGCGAACTACTTGGTGTGACCTATGGGAGATGTGTTGGTTATCTGATAAATGGTTCCCGGGACGGCGGTACCCACTCCCGCTCCTAAATTTTGTTAAAAGTTAAAAGCTACAGTGTATTGCCTAAATAACACAGAAGACAGAACAGAATTTTCAACCAAATTGAAAATTTCTGGAAGCTGTAAACAATAATGATCAAAAACAAAGGTCAGAAAGTAGAACGTATGTAATAAAATCAGAGACGTGGGACGTGAGACGTAGAAATTAAGGAGTCTGATAAGATTATAAAGCAGCGTACCGTGGTCAATTAGAAAATAATTTATAAGGGTTAAAATAATAAAGTTACGGAAAAGAGTATCTGTTCAAGCAAGTTTTTGGTTGCGCCAACTTATTGTTGGTAACGGAAGCATAATCATCAACAAAAAGAGAAACGTGACAATTAATTATAAATACAGCGCTAACCAAAACTACGAATCGTAAATAACAGGGAAAAAGCGAGGAACGGCGGGGGGATGATTACAAGAATAAAATAAAAGTTGCTATTGTAATTTTGGTTAGGTTTATGAATATTTTTTATCATAATGAAAAAGTGGGGGAACATCCGTCAGCGGGCAGGGAGCAAGCGGGAGTAGGGGGCGGTGAAGGGGTTTTGGCGGTAAGTTAGTAATGTTATTGGAACGTATCTCAATGACTGAGAACGATGACGGAATTATAAAGTGCTTTGGATTAAAGTAATAAAATTGCGAAAAGGAGTCATTCAGTTTGTCAGTGGTTATTTACTGCAGTGGTAAATTATTTCGTGCGTACAGTCCTTTCTACTACAGTCATTTCTACTATGGTTCTTTCTACTACAGTTCTTTATACTACGGTCCTTTCTACTATAGTCGGTCAATATGAAGCTAAAGTTTCCAATACCTACTTAAGAAATTGAAGAATATTTCATGCCACTTTTATGCATGAAAAAGCATTAGCAGACGGCGTGTCGCGGTTCGGTAGGCCGAGAGGTCAAAGGTTCGCAACCCATTGATCGATTTATCATATACATAAATAAGATTTTAGATTCGACACGTCTTAGCAATGTTTGTAACTAGGTCCTAATAGCAAAGCACTCATAACGACACCTCTTTCGGCACTTTCCACCAGCCGCAAAGTGATCCGTAATGTTCATGCAATTTTTGTTCACTTGTACAATATACGACGTCGCTTTTTTAGATATATCACCTCAATGATTTTTAATAACTGAGCAGTCAGTGGTTGAGTGGGCATAGCCCTTGGGTCCAACCCGAACGTCGCGTGTTCGATTCCTCGGCTGGCTAAGTCCTCCATCACAACACAAGCAACATTTTCGGCTTTCTGTGGTGGTAGTAGGAGATTTTCAAACATTGTTGGGTTATTCGTAACCCGGGAATGTTTGTTTTTCTTTATATAAAAAAAAAAAAATTAAAAAAACTAAATAACTCGTCTCTGGAAATGCAATTTTTCATTACTAAATATCTCTGGAATCACTACACTTGTATATAATACCCATGTGGAAACCTTTAAATGGTTCAATTATTGTAACTCAATTATTATATGCTCTGTTATTAATGTAAACTCCCAAATAAATAAATGAAATAAAATAAATGCAATAAAATTTGATGTGTCTTACCGCACAATGCAAATATAGGTTTGGTAATGAAAAATAACAAATTTGTAGTTTTTTTAAATTCGTACAGAGTAGGTACTAAGATTGTAAATTATATTTATGTGTCCTTAAAGCATAATAACTCAACAATTTGAGACGCAAAAACAAATAAACAAGTAATGTATCAAAGACACATCCGTAAAGAACTGGGAGTCTGAGGGAACAGGAAACAAGGCAGTGAGTCCGTCCAAGTTTTCCGATAATTTCCGGGCCGACTTTAATTTAAATGTCGAAAGAGGCGACGTGAATGCGAAGTGTTCTACTTGAAAATAGCTCCAAAGTAAATAACAAATAAATAGAATGAACAGACGGCGACACAAATAATTCCATTCGGACAGTAATTCATTCAGTGGAACGAGAGTAACAGAAAGAAGGCGTCGATAAAAACAAATAAACTAATTAAGCGCATTAAATATGGCCCCGGAAGGCGGTGATCAATTATTGCGCGCCGTCAGTACGTCCAAAGGAAGTCAGCTTCAGCCTTCAGATTCCAACCCCCCTTTACTCCCGCCACTGAGGGAGGAAAAAACAATTCCACGGGGGAAGGCTTACCCGGTAATTAATAGTTTTCCAATTCAAAGAAGTTGCTTAAGAAAAATAAGCTTTTCCCTGGCGATGGATCCACAAAGAAGAATGATGGTCACTTAAAGGGAAAAAAATATCTTCTTCGGAACTGTAATGGGCACTAACGGCTATTCAAATATTTCCAGCGAGGACAAGCGTCAAAGCAGATAGTTAACAGATGTTCTACTTTTCATTAAAAGCTTTTAGCAAATTGAAGTAATACGGTTTTAGTCGAATAACTTTAAATATACATTTATTATCAGATCTCCCCGGATAGAAATAATATTTTTAAAAATCCACAAAGCAAGTTTCATTTTGAATTTCTGTCTACTCTTTGAATTTTTTCATCACAACTAAATATAATTTCAAACGACCAAAGCAACTCTTGTTGAATCACTTGAAGCGTATGAAATACACCGACTGAAAATTTCCGCATAAAATATGAGCGGGGGATGCATTCCAAAACGGAAAACCAGAGCGGAAAAACTCTTTGATAACGTATTCTGAATATGGCCAGAGCGGAGCTAATCCACCTGGAAAAACACATTACACACTCATTCTGTCAGATAATAAAGCAGATAAAAAATATAGAACTTAGCTACACGGATTGTACAATAAATCGTAAAAAGGGTGGAGCGAGTTTAATGTGTTTAAATCGCCAATGCAGATCCACACAGTTTGACAACGAGGCACCACACCTTAGTACGATAATGCAGGATCAAATCAGGATGGTGCCGGGAGAAATGGCCCCGGCTATATAATATTATGTGCAGATACAGTAGATAGATGGCGGGGAAACACACTTCTGGCAGATTACACTTTTAACACCCCGTCCAACAAACATTCGTGCTTGCGCATCAAACAGTTGTATGCTTTTGGACGTCAAAGAAAATTAGATTTTCGTTGCATTTTGGCCATGGCTTTGAAGCACTAAAATAAACACTCGATTCGAATTGATGCTCGGATGCGCTAAATTATTTTACCTCGACGGCAGAAACAACTTGCTTGTGGGTACATAATATATATGCACATAAATTCTTCTGTAGATTCGTATATTAGGCAAAGGAAGTTTGTATGAATAACATAATATAACATTAAACCTGTCGATAAGATCTAACACATTATAACGGTGTGCTTGGAATGGGATGCAATAAAATAATAATAAATTTCCGTTCTCAAGTAAAACGCTAAAAAGCATTTATTTACCAAATTCTCGTTAGAAAAGCTGAATTGTTAGCAGGTGGACCAAACTGAATAAACAGAAACAATTCATACCGTAAAAGCAGCCGTACTGGCCGTGGCCGGCTTTACCGGAGATTTTGTAGACACAGTTTTATAGAGATATTTGTTCCATTTGAACACTTATTAACGCACAATCGTCAAAATCCTGTCGTGTATAAACATATTTTTTATTATTTATTTATATCTATATATTACAGTTTACACCTTATTGTTAACATTTTTACATATGTAATATATTTTAAACATTTTTACATATTAATATTACATTTCATTATGTTGTGTGTTAGGTAGGTTTGAGAAGGTGAAACTGTTGGTTGGTAATATTGTATGTTTCGTGAACACCTCACTAGGAGAACCTGTGCTGAGGTGTTTACGTGTTTATGATTAAGTGTAACAGGTACAGGTATTTATGTGTTGTAGTAGAAAGTTAGTTTTTTTTTATTATTTATAATGTTATTATTTATAATGTTAACGCCTTCTGGATTTAACATAATATAACACAGTATCAGGTATAACTACAACATGAAAAGGACATCTCCAGTGAGCTTGTAAAACAGCAAGAAATAGAAAACATAAGTTGAGAAAGACATGTGTAGATAACAAATAAAAAAATATATATCTTACATATATATAAAAATTTCGTGTCACGGTGTTTGTGGTCGCACTCCTCCAAAACGGCTTGACCGATTTTTATGCAATTTGGTAGGTATGAGAATAGTTTTTAAAGTATATTCCATAATGCTAGGTCATTAGATTGTCCCTATCCAGAAAAAAATATCTTTTAAAAAAAATTTTTTTTTTAATTTTTTTAATTTGGCATCAAAAAATACATATAACCTCAAATTGTAACCCGCCTACCACCACCCTCCCATTTTCAATCGCGATTTTAGTATTTTTGTATGAACAAATTTTACCGTCTTTCGTATTTCAAACAGAACGAAATTATTTATATTGTTGAATGACAGATGGCACTACGTCCGCCTCATCAAACTCTCAACCACACATGCGCAAGACATTCACGAGAAGCGTCGCGTCATTTTGATATTTCATTCCGCATCATGTTCTCGCGTGGGCAAACCATCGAGCTTATTTGTGTTGACTAATGATGGACTGACAAAAAATATCGTACACTCAATTGCTCTTTGAAATTCATATTGATTTTCTTTATTTCATTTACCTACTTTAGTTGGTGTTTTTTGTTTTTATCGGCGGTCATCGTCTACAGCGCTCCATTCCTCTTTCTGTCATAGATCCCATCCCCACACACTTACAATATATTCGTTATTTTTTATTTAACAACGAAAATATTCGCTAGAAAAAATTTATATGGCAAAACAACGTTTGTCGAGTCAGCTAGTAATATATGTAAATAACTGAGTTATTATTTTTAATTTTTAAACTAACATTTGAAGACAAGATTTTTATGCATAGCACAAAGGGTAACAATTATTATAAGCAATAATTATCAGCCTGAAACACTCATCCACATTGAAAAATCTTCGGAAAAAAGATACATGACGCCAACGGGACACATGATTGTCCCGTGGATGAGTGTTTCAGGCTGATAATTATTACTTATAATAATTTTTAAATAACTTAGCATAAAGACGAGGCACGTATATTTAAATGGTAGGTAAAATATACTTCAAGTTGAGAAGTTGAAACGTTTAAAAATATTCCATTCATTTGGATTTTGTTGCGTAGCGAAAATACTCAAACCTTCTGACAGAATATGCCGCAGGTGTTAAGACAAACAAACAACGAAACTACAGAAGAGTTATGTATATTCACAAAATTCTGTGAAAAACAACTAACGCAGCGCCAGCGTTGCAACTTTTGCACGAAAGCTATAATTGTTTTACCAAAGCCGGTTGACTGCAGCTTGTGTTGTGTATCGGGCACTGTGGGCAGTGTGGGCCCAGTGGGTAGTGGGCAGTGGGCAGTGGCAGTGTTCGCAGCCTTGTGCGGGCTGATTGCACAATGTACGCGCCAAGGGTACGCGGACTCAAAGTCCCACTCGCGGAAAGCTTTAGGGTAAGCTTTTACGGAGGAAGGCCGAATCGGCACGTATTTTACGCTGCAGGCATCAGATAAAAATACTGTCAAACGACTTTTTATTTTTAAAAAAGAAAGACAAACGTTCCCAGGTTACAAATAACTTGACAATATTTTAAAATCTCACTACCACCACAGTAAGCGGAAAATGTTGATTGGATCGTGAAGGAGGACTTAGCCAGCCGAAGAATTGACACATGACGCCTGGGTGGAACCCAAACGCGATGGCAACTCGGCCACTGACAGGTCACCTTTGAATTCAAACTGAAAATAAAACACGTTTATTACATATTTATTTTTAAAAAGAGATACTAACATCTCCGGTCACGAATAACCTAATAATATTTTAATTCCTCGTACTTATATCGTTAAACGCGGAAAACGTTGCTTGTGCGGTGATAGAGGACGTAGCTAGCAGAAGACTAAACGCGTGACGTCTGGTGAGAACCCAGGAATGTTGGGAGGCTTAAGCAACCATGAATAAGAAGGAAAATAATTAACACATAATTAGATTTTATATAACAGCTTATTCCAGAATCCAGAAGATAGGATTCCCTGATGGGTGAGAGAGGCTTGGAGAGCGTCATCCTCATTAAAAAAAATAAACCTACACATTTATATATATCATACAACCATGCTTTTTCAACATTAAAGACGAATAAAATATGTACAGTTAATACAGAGTTTAAAATCTGCGTTAATATCGAATCAAAACACCAAAAGCAATTGAGAGAAACTAATTAAACTTAAACTCGCTTTAAATTCCCAGAAGTCAAAAGAGTAAAACAGAGCCGACTCAATTCGACTTTAAAACATGTGTTCATTCTCCGAGCGGGATTAGCTATTCAATACTGGTAGTTCTATTAGCGGAGGGTGGGGTGGTGGGGTGTTGGGGAGAAGACCGAAAACATCCCCGCACCCCTATTTATCCACTTGCCGTACAACGCCACAGCAGCCTCTATACTCGTAGGTGTAAACACCAAAAGCAATTGAGAGAAACTAATTAAACTTAAACTCGCTTTAAATTCCCAGAAGTCAAAAGAGTAAAACAGAGCCGACTCAATTCGACTTTAAAACATGTGTTCATTCTCCGAGCGGGATTAGCTATTCAATACTGGTAGTTCTATTAGCGGAGGGTGGCGTGGTGGGGTGTTGGGGAGAAGACCGAAAACATCCCCGCACCCCTATTTATCCACTTGCCGTACAACGCCACAGCAGCCTCTATACTCGTAGGTGTATACGGCGAACGATGGAAACTTTCACAGATAAATTACAGCCTATTGTTTGTTTTATAACCTTTGTAGTATTTTTTCAGGAAAGTTCTAAATACTTTTACGCTGAATTACAGGTCGTTAGAATAACAAGAAAATCTGGATTTGTTGTTTTTCATGGCGAACGGAATTTAATCAATTATTTAATTAATAAAAACACCTGAATATTGACATACTATTCTGCAACAATAATTCTGGCACCAACTACCTCATACATTCTCCTATTCCACGATTTCACACACTTGCAAACAAATTCACCTCAAGTATCGATGTATTTAATACAAAGTTACCATTATTTAAGAAACACTTGAATGATATTTTTATGTAGTATATTTTGAGATTTAGGGAGAATCACATAGCACATTGCATATATTTGTGTATTTTTATATTTATCTACAATTTAAAAACCGGTTGCCGTTTTCTTTTTATGTACTGTGATTTGAGTTCAAGAATTGTTTTTATGTAAATTTTGTAAATACACAATGTATACCTACTATTTTATGCCATCTGCAACTTTAACTTTTCTCTTGTATTGTAATGCATTATTTTTACTAAAATTTAACTTTATACCTTCCATTCATGTGATGTTTACTATTTTCAATTTCATCCTTTTTATTTAAAACTGTGTCTCTTTATTATAAACTTATATGTAAAAGCCTATCAGGGCGTTGAAATATTTAAAAATAAATAACTTCTTTAATAATATTGCTAATCTACTTTGTGGCATCAAGCTAATAAAATGAAAAAAAAAATAATTAAATGAATTAGATGATTGTTATTAAAGTAGTGATTTTAACAAAGTATTAATGATCAATTTATTAAAATAATGATTTTAATAAAGCATAAAAGATCAAATTATTAAAATAGTGATTTTAACAAAACGTATAACAAATCAAATTATTAAAGTAGTGATTTTAACTAAACATAACTGATAAAATCATTAAAGTAGATTTTAAAAGAAGATTTTAATTTTAAAGTAGATTTTAACAAAGCATAATAGACCAAATTATTAAAATAGTGATTTCAACAAAGTATAACAGATCAAATGATTAAAGTAGTGATTTTAACAAAGCTTAATGATCAAATTATTAAAGTAGTGATTTTAACATAATAGATCAAGTTATTAAAATAGTGATTTTAACAAAGCATAACAGATCAAATAAGTAAAGTAGTGATTTTAAAAAAGGATAACTAATCAAATTATTAAAGTGGTGATTTTGAAAAAGAATAACAGATCAAATTATTAAAGTAGTGATTTTGACAAAGCATAACTGAACAAATTATTTAAATTCAATATCACAACTGATCAAAGCGAAATCTGTAAACAAAATTCGTGGGGAGGAGTTTAGAAATTAAAAATTAGATGAATTGCTCATGAAATTGAATCGATAATGATTTTTTCACACAAGGAGTTTTAAAGAATTTGAAAAAAACAATCGTACCATGTCTCAAAAGAGAGTTTATTTAATATTTTAGTATCGTTCTGGCGAGGGGTATGTGAAGACGGCACCCGGCGATGGCGAGAGACCAGTTTAATATCGTTCTGGCGAGGGGTATGTGAAGACGGCACCCGGCGATGCGATGGCGAGAAACCAGTTTAGTATTGTTTTGGCGAGGTGTATGTGAAGAATGGCACCCGGCGATGGCGAGAGACCAGTTTAGTACACAGAGAGGCGATTCCAGTTCTACTTAAGGATAAGAAATTTATTCTCCTTAACGCTGAAAATAGTGAACGTAAAAGTCGTTAATGATTCAAAGGATAAGGACAATTCCTTATTCCTGAGTAGAACCGGAATCTCTCCCCCAATCCCAACTTCACACCCGGGAAAATTATTAACTTATATCCTGCTTCGGATGTGCCAAGGTACATGTAGGCCGGGCAGAATGGACAATCTCCAAAAGAATCTCAGAACACTTTCAAGCGTGCAAATTCTGCCGTCTTGACAAATCGGCAAATGCCGATCACTTAATTTGGATTTGTATTTGTTCTGTCCTGTGAATTCACCACAATCTACCACTGCCCTGATGATGGACACTGTAACGCTGTTCGAAAAAATTGGCTAAATGATGATGAAGCGCAACACGGCGCAATTCCACAAAAATAAATAACGATGATATGTTTCTAATTCTTTTTATCTCTTCCCATTTCTATTCGCCTTTAAAAAATATTAATGGGTTTCATAGACCAGATCAGATTAGGGCAGAAAAAAAAATACAGTACACGAAAAATTGACGTACATATAGGTAGGCACATAAAGTGCATGGAAAAATGTGTTAAAAATCGAATAGAAGCTGTATGAAAGGGAAATATGAAAAATACGTAATTATTCCACATGAATATAAATTACATGTAAAGCCTTTTAACGAACTGAGATAATTCAGATGAAACTGAAGGTAATTTAATTTCGACATAGTGAATGCGCAACGGGGTTTCAATACAAGTATAAAAAGACAACCCTTTTAAGCAATTTGAAGTGTAAAAAAAGGGATTGCAAAAATCCTGAAAAGCGCAATCCAGATGTCAATTAGGGGATTAAAGCAAGCAGCGCTAATCGTACCCACTAAACTTCGACCAAGGATACTAAAATATTCAAAGTTGGAAAGAAAATGAAAGGCGATCGAGCGAGAAGGGAGCAGGGAGCAAGCAGGGAGCAGAGAAGAGGTGTACATGGAGATAGTCGCAGAAAGGGGTTGCATATTTCACTGTCCGGGTGCAATACCCGCAAACAATGCAGATAAATTTCTGCCAGACATTTCCGGAATAGGACATAACAATCCCAAGAAAAACTCTCGAAAGGCGGTCACCATGGAATTTGTAAAGAATTTGGTCAACTCAACTAATTTACGCTCGCATCACCATTCAGCTCGAGCTGAACCATTTTAAACTTTTCATTTTTAACATGAACGGTTTTAATAATAATAATAATATTTTATTCCAGAATGTGCAGGGAAAAAGCAGAGCAATACATTCCATACAACAAGTAATAAAATAATTAACATCAACACATAAATTAAATTTAAAAAAAAACAAATAAGCATGAGAAATGAAATATTGAACACTAAAATGCTTTAAGCTCACTACTACAATAAGCTGCGGAACTATGAAATATTATAATACCCTAAACATTTAACTGTCAATAATTTAGATTAAACTGTTTGAACAAAATGTGCAGTTAGTTTGTTGTATTTGTCCAACAAACTAAAAATAATGTTGTACTTTTGAGAAAAACGCAAAATTTAATTACCGAAATTTAGTAGCTTTTATATTGACAGTAAGTTTTTTTAGAACCTTTTTTTTAAAATAGCTCCACCAGGAAGCCCCGAGAAAAATAATTTCCCTAGGAGGCCTATGTCATCTTTGGGGATGCTTGCTGGAGGATATGTTTAGGGAAAGGAAGGAGATGAAGTTCTGGGAAGGAAAAAGTATAGGGGGTGTGTCCAGTCGTGTCCGGCTGGAGAAGTCCAAAGGTCTCCCGCGACCAGTCTCTCCCTATCCAGCCCAGTAGGTGGGCAAACGCATCCGCCGCCAAGACCTAGACAAACCTGACCCCTAGAACCCGAGCACCCCTGCCAAGTCACCAAAAGACCTACGGCAAGGCTGTTGATTATCCACTAAATGATTCCCGAGGTGGCGGTACCCATATACGCATCCCAACTTGATTAACGTTACAGCAAACTACTGTTTATCATTTTACAGTTATGGAATTAGATAAGGCTGAACATTATTACAGTATTTCCAATAGATTTGTCATTTGTGAGTAAAAGATTCTGCGAAAATGAAAATAAATTGTGTATTTTAATTAAAATGTATTCTGTTTAGTTATACTCGTATATCTTGATTTTCAGTTACTTATCTCGGAAGAATCTCTTATTATGAACGAAACGTAAAAGAACTTGAAAAATTGTATTTGACGAGAAAACAAATTTCAAGATAAAATATTTAATAACGACAATTCTAAAGAAGTACGCAAAACAAATGCATGAATAATATTCTGATATTTTAACAAATTCAGAGCCACGAACCAGGGCGTAAATGCCGATTTTCCGATTTAATCTAATCTGAATCGATAATTTTAGCATTTAAACTTCCCAGGAATGAAATTATCAACAGATAGAACGTGCGAAGTCACAATGTTCAGTGCTCCAATAGCTCCCTCTAGTAAGCAGGTACTGAGAGAAAGGAAACGAACGTTAAAATTAACTGAGTTTTGCTTTTAATTAGATTTCACCGTTACCCATGGAATTTCAGGATTTTCCGTTAAATATCAGTGGCGAAATGGCACGGTGTAAATTCCACAAACTCTGGCGAGTCAAATGATTTTATTTTCATTATTTAAACCAAATTCCAACTAACTATTTGTTGGTTTCGTAAATTGTAATTAGCAGAGGGAAATCAAGTAGTGTGATTGTTGTACGAGTAGGAGTTTGAAGCCTTTGGAGAGGTTTCATTAAGAAGGTTTCAAAAGTATATAATATGAACATGGAATTCTCAGAACTGTACATTCACGTTATTCATATTTTATGTACCCACTTCTTACAATATTTTCAGCTTTATTGTAACTAACGTTACAAAATCACAATTTCAGATGCAATAATTCTCTTGCACCTTTAAATTTTAACCTCCTTACTAAGAAAAGCGTTTTAAATTTTACACAATTAATAATTGCCATACCATACATTAATGGTTGTATATCAGTTATGTAAAATTTAAAATAGTGTATTAGTAATGCCGTCGCGAGTTGATTTCTACTGAAAGTCGCGGGATCGAATCCTAGCGTGGGCAAATAAATTTTATTTGGTTAATTTGTGTTAATTCACAATTAATTAATTTAAAATAATATACAGTATATTTGCGCACGTTTCGCCCTGGGATGCTTCCCCACCTTCCTCTTCCTCATCTCCTTCCCCTTCTTACTACCTTCAGCCTCATAACCTAACCCAGATGGATATGCCATAGTCTCACTAGCTCCAGACAGGAGCAGCTTGGACTCTTGTGAGGTATTCACATAAAAAATAGCATTCAAAGATAAATTATAGATTTAGTTTACTTTGTATTTGTGTGATTTGAAATGTGTGTTTTTGTTATTAGTTTTTGGGATATTATGCCGTATTGCGCTACCTCCTTCTTTAGCCAACGTTTCGGACAGCGTTAAAGTGTCCATCAGGGCATACAGGGCAGATGTGATGATGATGGACACTGTAGATGATGGACACTGTAACGCTGTCCGAAACGTTTGCTAAAGAAGGAGGTAGTGCAACACGGCATAATATCCCAAAAACTAATAACAAAAATATTTTTGGCCGTGAAAATCTAAAATCGTATCTGAAATGTGTGTTGTATATTACAACATTTTCTATGAAAATTTAACACATCTACCAACGACTAACGGTATAACCTTATTATAATACAAATAAACATATTTTTTCAAAATTTAAAAGATGTCTTTACTAGATAAAATAATAATCTTTCGAAATCAATTAATATTTTTTGTAGAAAAGAGTCAACACGTCCAGAATTGGATTTAAAAATGATATATTTTCGGTTGTGTCTGGGTTATTCTCTCTTAAATCTAATATACTCGTAGGTATATAAAATAATAATAATAAAAAAATATAAACTTATGCACATATTTCATTCCAAATAAAATAGAGTTTTCTTTGTACTGCAATTTTTTTTTGTGATTGCGTCAGGAAATTTTGTCGGTGAAAATCAACAGCGTCAAGGTTACAAGTGAACATTTTAAAATACAATTCTGCGCCTGGTGAAAGCTTCCTTCCAGAAAAGCCGCAAGCTTTCCAGCTTAAAGAAAGTTATATCTCAGTCTTTCAGACAGGTCGACTTACACAGGAATCATATTTAAACATTATATTATTACATTTCATAAACCCACCTTTAAATTACGATGTCTCCCGCGTTCGTTTGTAGAGAGCGAACTCTTGGACCGAAACGAAGTTAATTTAGTGGGTACCGACAGTGGACAGTGGAAGCATAACGGAGTTAATTTAGTGGGTACCGACAGTGGACAGTGGAAGCATAACGGAGTTAATTTAGTGGGTACCGACAGTGGACAGTGGAAGCATAACGGAGTTAATTTAGTGGGTACCGACAGTGGACAGTGGAAGCATAACGGAGTTAATTTAGTGGGTACCGACAGTGGACAGTGGAAGCATAACGGAGTTAATTTAGTGGGTACCGACAGTGGACAGTGGAAGCATAACGGAGTTAATTTAGTGGGTACCGACAGTGGACAGTGGAAGCATAACGAGGAACAAGTGGGGGAGATATTATGTATTTATTGTGTTTGGTACTAAGAACTTAATAATAAAATTATTAAACCCTCAGGCCTCGGGCCTACTTTGTCAGAAGGTCAAAATATTTTCGCTTTTCAATGAAATCTAAATAAAACACGTCCGAAAACTAAAAAAATTTCTTGAAAGGAGATAAAATACGCTTTCTAATTGTATAATTCGAAATAAACATATATTTTTTTTAAATGCCTTGATGATGGACACTGCAACGCTGTCCGAAATGTTGGCTAAAGAAGGAGGTAGCGCAACACGGCATAACATCCCAAAAATAAAAAACGAAAATACTTTTGGCCGTGAAAATCAAAAAACGAATCGGATCACCTATTGTTTTTTCTACTAATAACGAAAAAAAAACATTCACATATTTTATTAGACAAATGTTTTATAAAAGTTATTGTCACCTCACTTTTTTGTTATTCCATGTAAAAATGATAAATAAAAAATTCTTAAAATTTCTTTTTTTTTTTTCAAATGGTGTCTGAAACTTTGATTTCATAAGGGTGTACATTTTACTTCTTTTGTGGTTAACTTTGACTAAAAAGCGTGGTTTTTTCTTTTTCTAAACCTTCAGATCATATTTCTAACCGGCAGTAAGAGAGACAACGATTTCTATGAGACCTATATGCGTTGTTCCGAAAACGAAACAAATTAGCCTGAGGGGTTAATTTTGATTTATTTTAGCAAAAAAAAATTAAACAACCCCGACGGCAATTCCAATATTAGGTTCAAAAGGGACCGAGATTTTCATCCAATACGCGCTTTAATATTTCTGACAATAATTAGGTATATACTCGTACACACACAATGATCCAGCCCGGTTTAACACCTGTACCAAAAACGTGCATAGAACATTAATCCAGCTCCATAATATTTTTTCTATTCACCAAAGAAAAATTGTATTATATTCCACGGAGCTCAAATTGAATGAGCGCCAAAAGAATTTTCCTGCCAGCGGCCATTACGGCTCGAAAAAATAACAAGCTTTCATGCAATTTAATGAACCAACCCTCCGAGGTTTGAAAATCTGATAAACCTGCAGCAGCCAGCAGCCACCAGCCACCAGCCACCATTGTGGAGCAGCGGAATACCAACCACTCACATAATCGGCTGCACAAAGAGCCAGCCGTTCGGGTACTTTCGGCGCCCCTCGGCAGTAATCGGCAATCCTCGGGGCGCTAATCAGGAAGTACGAGAAATGAATCCCGAATAAATCTGCAAGGTGCAATGATACGGTACGGCAATGGTACGGCACTATTCTAGAAGCGGATGGTGAAGGTACGTGGTTAGGAGTTGAATGGGTTCAATTTCAATACGTTTAATCAGAGCGTCGATGGTTCGATGCACATTGCCATCTATTTTATCTATATATATTAAGGTGGTCCAAATTTTTTATTTTATTATTTTTTATTTGTTACACGTATTCATAGAAATAACATAGTAAAATTTCAGCGAGATAGCTCAAGTAGAAAGGGGTGCTCAATCGAGTGTTGTTTTTGAATTTTTTGTGAAAAATGCTTAATTTTTACTTTTTGCTACAGGCCAGTTTCGTGTGTTAAACTATAAAATAAATATTAAAATAAAGTATTAAAGAGTTTTATAGACAAATTTGAACAGTATTTGACACTTATTTAGTAGACTGTGAAGTGAATCAGTGTAGTAAAATGTGTTCATCTACTCGAAAAAAATACGAAATTTTTCTACTTGGGGTTCGAGATATTGAGCCATTGATGAGGCTTAACCAACATCCTACTCTTCGGCAAGTTTTACTCCGTTATCACTACATATTAAATGATTCCAAAAATGTGAATGATTCTGCGCATATACTTATTAAAGAACTTATAAAAGTATGGAGTAAATCTAGTATTCCGACCAGACAACAAAATCACTGCATTGAAAAACTGATTAAGTTTCTTAAGAACTGGCTGCTATTGAATAAAAATAGAGGAAGAAATTCTGAAGCACAAAGAAAAGGAGAGTATTTTTTTAAAAAAGAACTAGACAACCTTTTTGAAAAATTGCGGAAGACAGAGCGTTTCTCATCGATCAAAGATGAGAACGGAAGATGATTATGACCTCAATCGACAAGAAACTAGAAAATGTCAAAGAAAGTTCTCTAAAACGGAAAAAAAGATCTGAAGAATTGAAAGAAATGGCTGCTGAAAGTAATGCTTCATCTTCGGCGGTGTCGAGATAAGAGTTAGAACTTGAGTGCAGCTTCAGTAGCACTTCAAGTAATACTAGCATATTAGAGGATAAGTCCAAATATGAGTTTTTAGTGCGTTGAGCTGTCTACAAGTGACATACATACTTACACAATACATTACCAGTGCGCTTGATCGTAACAAGATTTAAACTAATCAAGAGAGAAGAAAAACAAATTTTTCGATTTGAAAGTTATTATCTACACCAACGTTTGAATCGAAACGTCTTTGGCAGCAGATGCACCAGTAAATGACTTAATACTTTGGAATAGCTTAAAATTGTACGAAGTCATTGATTCCGAAATCAGTATAGCGGCTAGGGGTGTCTTAGAGCGTCACTTATGGTATTTGTCAGATGAACTAGTCGCATTTACCTTGTTTACCGAGAAGCTGTCTGATGCTGAGAAACAGGCCATTGTTCAAAAAAATAAATTCTGATGGCGGTAATCGTTCAGTACGAGGTGATTCTGCTAAGCTTGCCTCAGAGGTTACATTAGAAGCTTTTGCAACACAAAGAACGTTGAAAACGCTCTTAGATCTTGATTTCAAGGACTCTTTCTTGTAATTACCTCCTTAGACTTGGATTAACAATGTTGATTGCCTTAAGGCAAAATCTGAGTCAAAAATTTGCGTGTTGTTAATGATACAGCGGAGAGAGGTGTTAAACTATTTGAAGATTATAACACGATACCTACTCACTAAGAATGAGAGAGAAAAGCAATTTTTACTTCACATCGTTGAACAAAACAGAAAAATCATTTCTACCGAAACATTAAAAAAGGAGTTAAAAAAACATAGTTTTAAAAGATTGCGACTGATATTATGTTAATTATTGCTTTGTTCCCAAATTTTGTTCAAATTTAAATACTTATTTGACTAAAATACTTGTAATATTAATAAACCTTAAATTACGCGTTTTACTTAAAATCCAGAACTTTTGTCAGAAACTTCTAATTCGATGAGCACCCCCTTGTATATAAGATAGGGGGCTGAAATTTTACACATAATAGAAATGGTAGGTGTAACAAATAAAATGGGTGGCTACATCTATATTTGAAAAAAAAATTACTATATAGGCCTCGACCACCTTAATATATATATATATATATATATTTTTTTTTATGTTCTTTATTCAGTAAAGTTTATACATTACAGTAAATGGAAAATTTTTTGGCCATCACACTAGGCACATGCCCGTGTTGTAGTGGCCACTTTTATGTTAAGTATAATAATACAAATTCAAAATAAGTTGAATGAAAAACAAAATAATATAAAAATAAAATAAAATAATTTATACATCTAAAACAAGTATGATGTATAAAGGAATTAAAAATAATGCAAAATATCTACATAAGTTTAAGATATATGAATATAAAAAATAAGTATGGAAAACAGAAAAATTAAAAATAATATGAAAAGTATATGAAAGAAAATACCTATTATTGAATTAAAAATAATACAAGGAGCATGTATAAAAAAAAATAAAAAAATACAAGTACCTTTGTGTAATTAAAATACTATTAAAATGTAATAAAAATACAAGTACATTAAGTAAAAGTGTGTTTGTAAAAAATACAAATACAATATAAAATCAAAGAAAGTACTATTTGGTAAGAGAGTAGGGATAAGTTATATCTTGATGAGCGATTTGCATGTGCGTGTTAACATATATGGTAACATAGGTATATAGATATATATCAGAAGTTTTTGTGTAAATCCACGTTTGAGCTAAGGCTAAAAATATGTACTCAAATATGGAATTATTTTCACAATATTTTTCGTAATAAATACTTGAGTATAAGAAACATGTCAGTGGTGTTAAACATTATTTAATGATGAATATAAAAGAGAAATATATTATATTTTGGTAGAAAGCAGTCACTTTGTGGTTTGACATATTAATTAAAGGAAAACAATCACTTTGTTTGTAACCACGATTTATTGATTTAATTTTTATTTACCGACCGGTTTCGCTTAATACAAGCATCATCAGGGTATAAATTAAAACTGATGAAAAAATACATTGTGTGAGCTTATATATACATACAGACAGAGACAAAACATAATATAAAGTAAGAGTGAGAGATTGTAATTAACATCCTACATAGTGATAGAGAGAAAGAGACGGGTATATCTAATGAATAATTACATTATATCTACCGGGACAAAACGTCATTTAAACAGGTGATTAAGAAATAAAGTGGCTACGGGTTATTTTAGTTTATGGGAAATATTCCTAATATCGGACTGTTGGACACATTTAACTGATTATTAAGGATTTGGGTTTTTGTTTTAACGGCTTTCTTTATTTCGAGTGCTTCTAAATTATTAAGCCTGTTACCATGACTATTTCTGTGTAAAATCTTAACACCGGTGTTTTGATTGAAGGTATGATCTTTATCAATAAGGTGATTAGCGAATTCCGAAAATCCATTATTATTTAAGCATCTAAGATGCTCTTTGATTCTAATATTGACATTACGCGTCGTTTTACCTACATAAAATGATGAACAATCATTACAATCTAATTTATATATTCCGGAATGACTTAGTTTTTCGTCCTTATCTTTCGAATTAATTAAAAACTTTCCTAAATTATTGTTTGTGTAAAATGCCGGTCTTATTTCGGGAGGTATATTTTTTACACTGCAGGAAGAGAACTGATTAATGAATAAAATACGACGCCATTGGTAACAAAGATTATTATTATTATTTATATTATTATGATTAGTAAATAAGAAATTCTTAGTGGCTATTTGTTTTTGTTTTTTATTTAAAATTGTATCAATGAGTTCGGCATTATAACCATTATTAACCGCGATTTTTTTTAATTATTGCTAGTTCGTTGGAGAAATTAGTATTAGATAACGGTATTGTGACCAAACGATGAACCATTGAATGAAACGCGGAGTGTTTATGTGAAACAGGATGATTGGATGTGTTATGGATAACGACGTCGGTGTAGGTAGGCTTGCGAAAGATGTTAAAATTTATTTTATTATTTACGATAGATAAGGTGAGATCTAAAAAATTTAAAGTTGAATTAGTTCCTATCTCTAATGTGAATTTAATGTTTTGATGGTATGAATTTATAAGGATGAGGAAGGCATTTAATTGACGTTGAGTCCCTGTCCAAATACAGAACACGTCATCGACGTATCTACGCCATAGTAAGACGTTTTTTACAAGGGGTGAGGCACTAGTTAAAATTTTGTTTTCTAAATTATTCATGAATATATCCGCAATTAAGGGACTTGTAGGAGACCCCATGGGAAGGCCTTCGATTTGCTGATATATAACACCATTGAATTGAAAATAATTTTGGTTAAGGCAAACATTAAATAGTGAAGTCAGATCATTCACTAAATCTTTGGGTAAATTAGAAGTATTTAATAAATTAGAGATCAAACATTTGCTCTCCTCTATGGGGACATTAGGGAACAAGTTAACCACATCAAACGATATGAGTTTGCAATTTTTAGGGAGATCCAAATCTTTGAGTTCTTCTACTAGTGAAAATGAATTTTTGATCGTATATTTTGGAGAGAAAATATTGGAATTATGGAAAACATTAGTAATAACAGAAGATATTTTAAAATTTGGGGCATCACAGCAACTAACAACTGGTCTTATAGGTTTATCACTTTTATGGATTTTGAGGAATCCATATAATTTTGGAGCTTTCGAATTCTTTGTTAAAAACTTAACTTGATGATATGACTCATCTTGAAACATTTGGGATTTACAGGCTTTAAGAGTTAGTTTAACTTTATCTAAGAATTTTCCAGTAGGGTCTTTTTGAAGAGTTATGAAGTTGTCGTTATTGATGAAATCTTGCACTTTTGTATTGTATTCTCTTCGAGGTATTATAATCACGGTATTTCCCTTGTCCGCTTTGGTCAGGATTAAATTTTCGTCGTCTAATTTAGCACGAATATTTTTCATTACGGTTGTCTCGGGGTTTGGAGTAAATTTAAATTTAGGTATTAGATTTTTTATTGTTTCTGCACTTTTGTAGAAGAATCGTTGAGGTTTACCATATAAAGCTGTATCGATATCTACTGCAACGTTTTCTATTGCAGAATTAAAGTTTTTATTATTATATTTTAGGTTGTATTTTAAACCTTTCGATAATAGGTTCATCTCTTCAGGTAGGAAATGTACTGTTGACAGATTTTGGACTCGGTCAAAAAACGTATGAACTGGTTTTAGGTTTTCATTATTATTAGATTTATTTAAGGAACACAAAATATCAAGTTTTTTATTAATTATATTAAGTTTATTAAATGCTTTCACAGAAACTAGGTGTCTGACTTTATCGTCGAATAAGTCCCACTCAACAGAGTGCAGATCATATACTAGTTCTGTATGTAAGAGTTTTAAATTAAGTTTTATATTATTACGTTGTTTATAAGCACATTTAAGATCCTCTTTTAGCCACGCTATTTTTGCTAGATGAATGGAAGATTCATGGAATGATGAATTATTTTTAGCACTGTTAAAATGTACATTTATGTACTTTGGAAACACTTTCTTTCTTAAACATTGTTTGAAAAAATATATATTAATGCACAACACTTTGTATTTTATCGAAAAGTTTTTATACATTTTTGCTTTTGAGGCCGTACTCGCCGATTTTATATTTTGGTAGAAAGCAGTCACTTTGTGGTTTGACATATTAATTAAAGGAAAACAATCACTTTGTTTGTAACCACGATTTATTGATTTAATTTTTATTTACCGACCGGTTTCGCTTAATACAAGCATCATCAGGGTATAAATTAAAACTGATGAAAAAATACATTGTGTGAGCTTATATATACATACAGACAGAGACAAAACATAATATAAAGTAAGAGTGAGAGATTGTAATTAACATCCTACATAGTGATAGAGAGAAAGAGACGGGTATATCTAATGAATAATTACATTATATCTACCGGGACAAAACGTCATTTAAACAGGTGATTAAGAAATAAAGTGGCTACGGGTTATTTTAGTTTATGGGAAATATTCCTAATATCGGACTGTTGGACACATTTAACTGATTATTAAGGATTTGGGTTTTTGTTTTAACGGCTTTCTTTATTTCGAGTGCTTCTAAATTATTAAGCCTGTTACCATGACTATTTCTGTGTAAAATCTTAACACCGGTGTTTTGATTGAAGGTATGATCTTTATCAATAAGGTGATTAGCGAATTCCGAAAATCCATTATTATTTAAGCATCTAAGATGCTCTTTGATTCTAATATTGACATTACGCGTCGTTTTACCTACATAAAATGATGAACAATCATTACAATCTAATTTATATATTCCGGAATGACTTAGTTTTTCGTCCTTATCTTTCGAGTTAATTAAAAACTTTCCTAAATTATTGTTTGTGTAAAATGCCGGTCTTATTTCGGGAGGTATATTTTTTACACTGCAGGAAGAGAACTGATTAATGAATAAAATACGACGCCATTGGTAACAAAGATTATTATTATTATTTATATTATTATGATTAGTAAATAAGAAATTCTTAGTGGCTATTTGTTTTTGTTTTTTATTTAAAATTGTATCAATGAGTTCGGCATTATAACCATTATTAACCGCGATTTTTTTAATTATTGCTAGTTCGTTGGAGAAATTAGTATTAGATAACGGTATTGTGACCAAACGATGAACCATTGAATGAAACGCGGAGTGTTTATGTGAAACAGGATGATTGGATGTGTTATGGATAACGACGTCGGTGTAGGTAGGCTTGCGAAAGATGTTAAAATTTATTTTATTATTTACGATAGATAAGGTGAGATCTAAAAAATTTAAAGTTGAATTAGTTCCTATCTCTAATGTGAATTTAATGTTTTGATGGTATGAATTTATAAGGATGAGGAAGGCATTTAATTGACGTTGAGTCCCTGTCCAAATACAGAACACGTCATCGACGTATCTACGCCATAGTAAGACGTTTTTTACAAGGGGTGAGGCACTAGTTAAAATTTTGTTTTCTAAATTATTCATGAATATATCCGCAATTAAAGGACTTGTAGGAGACCCCATGGGAAGGCCTTCGATTTGCTGATATATAACACCATTGAATTGAAAATAATTTTGGTTAAGGCAAACATTAAATAGTGAAGTCAGATCATTCACTAAATCTTTGGGTAAATTAGAAGTATTTAATAAATTAGAGATCAAACATTTGCTCTCCTCTATGGGGACATTAGGGAACAAGTTAACCACATCAAACGATATGAGTTTGCAATTTTTAGGGAGATCCAAATCTTTGAGTTCTTCTACTAGTGAAAATGAATTTTTGATCGTATATTTTGGAGAGAAAATATTGGAATTATGGAAAACATTAGTAATAACAGAAGATATTTTAAAATTTGGGGCATCACAGCAACTAACAACTGGTCTTATAGGTTTATCACTTTTATGGATTTTGAGGAATCCATATAATTTTGGAGCTTTCGAATTCTTTGTTAAAAACTTAACTTGATGATATGACTCATCTTGAAACATTTGGGATTTACAGGCTTTAAGAGTTAGTTTAACTTTATCTAAGAATTTTCCAGTAGGGTCTTTTTGAAGAGTTATGAAGTTGTCGTTATTGATGAAATCTTGCACTTTTGTATTGTATTCTCTTCGAGGTATTATAATCACGGTATTTCCCTTGTCCGCTTTGGTCAGGATTAAATTTTCGTCGTCTAATTTAGCACGAATATTTTTCATTACGGTTGTCTCGGGGTTTGGAGTAAATTTAAATTTAGGTATTAGATTTTTTATTGTTTCTGCACTTTTGTAGAAGAATCGTTGAGGTTTACCATATAAAGCTGTATCGATATCTACTGCAACGTTTTCTATTGCAGAATTAAAGTTTTTATTATTATATTTTAGGTTGTATTTTAAACCTTTCGATAATAGGTTCATCTCTTCAGGTAGGAAATGTACTGTTGACAGATTTTGGACTCGGTCAAAAAACGTATGAACTGGTTTTAGGTTTTCATTATTATTAGATTTATTTAAGGAACACAAAATATCAAGTTTTTTATTAATTATATTAAGTTTATTAAATGCTTTCACAGAAACTAGGTGTCTGACTTTATCGTCGAATAAGTCCCACTCAACAGAGTGCAGATCATATACTAGTTCTGTATGTAAGAGTTTTAAATTAAGTTTTATATTATTACGTTGTTTATAAGCACATTTAAGATCCTCTTTTAGCCACGCTATTTTTGCTAGATGAATGGAAGATTCATGGAATGATGAATTATTTTTAGCACTGTTAAAATGTACATTTATGTACTTTGGAAACACTTTCTTTCTTAAACATTGTTTGAAAAAATATATATTAATGCACAACACTTTGTATTTTATCGAAAAGTTTTTATACATTTTTGCTTTTGAGGCCGTACTCGCCGATTTTATATTTTGGTAGAAAGCAGTCACTTTGTGGTTTGACATATTAATTAAAGGAAAACAATCACTTTGTTTGTAACCACGATTTATTGATTTAATTTTTATTTACCGACCGGTTTCGCTTAATACAAGCATCATCAGGGTATAAATTAAAACTGATGAAAAAATACATTGTGTGAGCTTATATATACATACAGACAGAGACAAAACATAATATAAAGTAAGAGTGAGAGATTGTAATTAACATCCTACATAGTGATAGAGAGAAAGAGACGGGTATATCTAATGAATAATTACATTATATCTACCGGGACAAAACGTCATTTAAACAGGTGATTAAGAAATAAAGTGGCTACGGGTTATTTTAGTTTATGGGAAATATTCCTAATATCGGACTGTTGGACACATTTAACTGATTATTAAGGATTTGGGTTTTTGTTTTAACGGCTTTCTTTATTTCGAGTGCTTCTAAATTATTAAGCCTGTTACCATGACTATTTCTGTGTAAAATCTTAACACCGGTGTTTTGATTGAAGGTATGATCTTTATCAATAAGGTGATTAGCGAATTCCGAAAATCCATTATTATTTAAGCATCTAAGATGCTCTTTGATTCTAATATTGACATTACGCGTCGTTTTACCTACATAAAATGATGAACAATCATTACAATCTAATTTATATATTCCGGAATGACTTAGTTTTTCGTCCTTATCTTTCGAGTTAATTAAAAACTTTCCTAAATTATTGTTTGTGTAAAATGCCGGTCTTATTTCGGGAGGTATATTTTTTACACTGCAGGAAGAGAACTGATTAATGAATAAAATACGACGCCATTGGTAACAAAGATTATTATTATTATTTATATTATTATGATTAGTAAATAAGAAATTCTTAGTGGCTATTTGTTTTTGTTTTTTATTTAAAATTGTATCAATGAGTTCGGCATTATAACCATTATTAACCGCGATTTTTTTAATTATTGCTAGTTCGTTGGAGAAATTAGTATTAGATAACGGTATTGTGACCAAACGATGAACCATTGAATGAAACGCGGAGTGTTTATGTGAAACAGGATGATTGGATGTGTTATGGATAACGACGTCGGTGTAGGTAGGCTTGCGAAAGATGTTAAAATTTATTTTATTATTTACGATAGATAAGGTGAGATCTAAAAAATTTAAAGTTGAATTAGTTCCTATCTCTAATGTGAATTTAATGTTTTGATGGTATGAATTTATAAGGATGAGGAAGGCATTTAATTGACGTTGAGTCCCTGTCCAAATACAGAACACGTCATCGACGTATCTACGCCATAGTAAGACGTTTTTTACAAGGGGTGAGGCACTAGTTAAAATTTTGTTTTCTAAATTATTCATGAATATATCCGCAATTAAGGGACTTGTAGGAGACCCCATGGGAAGGCCTTCGATTTGCTGATATATAACACCATTGAATTGAAAATAATTTTGGTTAAGGCAAACATTAAATAGTGAAGTCAGATCATTCACTAAATCTTTGGGTAAATTAGAAGTATTTAATAAATTAGAGATCAAACATTTGCTCTCCTCTATGGGGACATTAGGGAACAAGTTAACCACATCAAACGATATGAGTTTGCAATTTTTAGGGAGATCCAAATCTTTGAGTTCTTCTACTAGTGAAAATGAATTTTTGATCGTATATTTTGGAGAGAAAATATTGGAATTATGGAAAACATTAGTAATAACAGAAGATATTTTAAAATTTGGGGCATCACAGCAACTAACAACTGGTCTTATAGGTTTATCACTTTTATGGATTTTGAGGAATCCATATAATTTTGGAGCTTTCGAATTCTTTGTTAAAAACTTAACTTGATGATATGACTCATCTTGAAACATTTGGGATTTACAGGCTTTAAGAGTTAGTTTAACTTTATCTAAGAATTTTCCAGTAGGGTCTTTTTGAAGAGTTATGAAGTTGTCGTTATTGATGAAATCTTGCACTTTTGTATTGTATTCTCTTCGAGGTATTATAATCACGGTATTTCCCTTGTCCGCTTTGGTCAGGATTAAATTTTCGTCGTCTAATTTAGCACGAATATTTTTCATTACGGTTGTCTCGGGGTTTGGAGTAAATTTAAATTTAGGTATTAGATTTTTTATTGTTTCTGCACTTTTGTAGAAGAATCGTTGAGGTTTACCATATAAAGCTGTATCGATATCTACTGCAACGTTTTCTATTGCAGAATTAAAGTTTTTATTATTATATTTTAGGTTGTATTTTAAACCTTTCGATAATAGGTTCATCTCTTCAGGTAGGAAATGTACTGTTGACAGATTTTGGACTCGGTCAAAAAACGTATGAACTGGTTTTAGGTTTTCATTATTATTAGATTTATTTAAGGAACACAAAATATCAAGTTTTTTATTAATTATATTAAGTTTATTAAATGCTTTCACAGAAACTAGGTGTCTGACTTTATCGTCGAATAAGTCCCACTCAACAGAGTGCAGATCATATACTAGTTCTGTATGTAAGAGTTTTAAATTAAGTTTTATATTATTACGTTGTTTATAAGCACATTTAAGATCCTCTTTTAGCCACGCTATTTTTGCTAGATGAATGGAAGATTCATGGAATGATGAATTATTTTTAGCACTGTTAAAATGTACATTTATGTACTTTGGAAACACTTTCTTTCTTAAACATTGTTTGAAAAAATATATATTAATGCACAACACTTTGTATTTTATCGAAAAGTTTTTATACATTTTTGCTTTTGAGGCCGTACTCGCCGATTTTATATTTTGGTAGAAAGCAGTCACTTTGTGGTTTGACATATTAATTAAAGGAAAACAATCACTTTGTTTGTAACCACGATTTATTGATTTAATTTTTATTTACCGACCGGTTTCGCTTAATACAAGCATCATCAGGGTATAAATTAAAACTGATGAAAAAATACATTGTGTGAGCTTATATATACATACAGACAGAGACAAAACATAATATAAAGTAAGAGTGAGAGATTGTAATTAACATCCTACATAGTGATAGAGAGAAAGAGACGGGTATATCTAATGAATAATTACATTATATCTACCGGGACAAAACGTCATTTAAACAGGTGATTAAGAAATAAAGTGGCTACGGGTTATTTTAGTTTATGGGAAATATTCCTAATATCGGACTGTTGGACACATTTAACTGATTATTAAGGATTTGGGTTTTTGTTTTAACGGCTTTCTTTATTTCGAGTGCTTCTAAATTATTAAGCCTGTTACCATGACTATTTCTGTGTAAAATCTTAACACCGGTGTTTTGATTGAAGGTATGATCTTTATCAATAAGGTGATTAGCGAATTCCGAAAATCCATTATTATTTAAGCATCTAAGATGCTCTTTGATTCTAATATTGACATTACGCGTCGTTTTACCTACATAAAATGATGAACAATCATTACAATCTAATTTATATATTCCGGAATGACTTAGTTTTTCGTCCTTATCTTTCGAGTTAATTAAAAACTTTCCTAAATTATTGTTTGTGTAAAATGCCGGTCTTATTTCGGGAGGTATATTTTTTACACTGCAGGAAGAGAACTGATTAATGAATAAAATACGACGCCATTGGTAACAAAGATTATTATTATTATTTATATTATTATGATTAGTAAATAAGAAATTCTTAGTGGCTATTTGTTTTTGTTTTTTATTTAAAATTGTATCAATGAGTTCGGCATTATAACCATTATTAACCGCGATTTTTTTAATTATTGCTAGTTCGTTGGAGAAATTAGTATTAGATAACGGTATTGTGACCAAACGATGAACCATTGAATGAAACGCGGAGTGTTTATGTGAAACAGGATGATTGGATGTGTTATGGATAACGACGTCGGTGTAGGTAGGCTTGCGAAAGATGTTAAAATTTATTTTATTATTTACGATAGATAAGGTGAGATCTAAAAAATTTAAAGTTGAATTAGTTCCTATCTCTAATGTGAATTTAATGTTTTGATGGTATGAATTTATAAGGATGAGGAAGGCATTTAATTGACGTTGAGTCCCTGTCCAAATACAGAACACGTCATCGACGTATCTACGCCATAGTAAGACGTTTTTTACAAGGGGTGAGGCACTAGTTAAAATTTTGTTTTCTAAATTATTCGTGAATATATCCGCAATTAAAGGACTTGTAGGAGACCCCATGGGAAGGCCTTCGATTTGCTGATATATAACACCATTGAATTGAAAATAATTTTGGTTAAGGCAAACATTAAATAGTGAAGTCAGATCATTCACTAAATCTTTGGGTAAATTAGAAGTATTTAATAAATTAGAGATCAAACATTTGCTCTCCTCTATGGGGACATTAGGGAACAAGTTAACCACATCAAACGATATGAGTTTGCAATTTTTAGGGAGATCCAAATCTTTGAGTTCTTCTACTAGTGAAAATGAATTTTTGATCGTATATTTTGGAGAGAAAATATTGGAATTATGGAAAACATTAGTAATAACAGAAGATATTTTAAAATTTGGGGCATCACAGCAACTAACAACTGGTCTTATAGGTTTATCACTTTTATGGATTTTGAGGAATCCATATAATTTTGGAGCTTTCGAATTCTTTGTTAAAAACTTAACTTGATGATATGACTCATCTTGAAACATTTGGGATTTACAGGCTTTAAGAGTTAGTTTAACTTTATCTAAGAATTTTCCAGTAGGGTCTTTTTGAAGAGTTATGAAGTTGTCGTTATTGATGAAATCTTGCACTTTTGTATTGTATTCTCTTCGAGGTATTATAATCACGGTATTTCCCTTGTCCGCTTTGGTCAGGATTAAATTTTCGTCGTCTAATTTAGCACGAATATTTTTCATTACGGTTGTCTCGGGGTTTGGAGTAAATTTAAATTTAGGTATTAGATTTTTTATTGTTTCTGCACTTTTGTAGAAGAATCGTTGAGGTTTACCATATAAAGCTGTATCGATATCTACTGCAACGTTTTCTATTGCAGAATTAAAGTTTTTATTATTATATTTTAGGTTGTATTTTAAACCTTTCGATAATAGGTTCATCTCTTCAGGTAGGAAATGTACTGTTGACAGATTTTGGACTCGGTCAAAAAACGTATGAACTGGTTTTAGGTTTTCATTATTATTAGATTTATTTAAGGAACACAAAATATCAAGTTTTTTATTAATTATATTAAGTTTATTAAATGCTTTCACAGAAACTAGGTGTCTGACTTTATCGTCGAATAAGTCCCACTCAACAGAGTGCAGATCATATACTAGTTCTGTATGTAAGAGTTTTAAATTAAGTTTTATATTATTACGTTGTTTATAAGCACATTTAAGATCCTCTTTTAGCCACGCTATTTTTGCTAGATGAATGGAAGATTCATGGAATGATGAATTATTTTTAGCACTGTTAAAATGTACATTTATGTACTTTGGAAACACTTTCTTTCTTAAACATTGTTTGAAAAAATATATATTAATGCACAACACTTTGTATTTTATCGAAAAGTTTTTATACATTTTTGCTTTTGAGGCCGTACTCGCCGATTTTATATTTTGGTAGAAAGCAGTCACTTTGTGGTTTGACATATTAATTAAAGGAAAACAATCACTTTGTTTGTAACCACGATTTATTGATTTAATTTTTATTTACCGACCGGTTTCGCTTAATACAAGCATCATCAGGGTATAAATTAAAACTGATGAAAAAATACATTGTGTGAGCTTATATATACATACAGACAGAGACAAAACATAATATAAAGTAAGAGTGAGAGATTGTAATTAACATCCTACATAGTGATAGAGAGAAAGAGACGGGTATATCTAATGAATAATTACATTATATCTACCGGGACAAAACGTCATTTAAACAGGTGATTAAGAAATAAAGTGGCTACGGGTTATTTTAGTTTATGGGAAATATTCCTAATATCGGACTGTTGGACACATTTAACTGATTATTAAGGATTTGGGTTTTTGTTTTAACGGCTTTCTTTATTTCGAGTGCTTCTAAATTATTAAGCCTGTTACCATGACTATTTCTGTGTAAAATCTTAACACCGGTGTTTTGATTGAAGGTATGATCTTTATCAATAAGGTGATTAGCGAATTCCGAAAATCCATTATTATTTAAGCATCTAAGATGCTCTTTGATTCTAATATTGACATTACGCGTCGTTTTACCTACATAAAATGATGAACAATCATTACAATCTAATTTATATATTCCGGAATGACTTAGTTTTTCGTCCTTATCTTTCGAGTTAATTAAAAACTTTCCTAAATTATTGTTTGTGTAAAATGCCGGTCTTATTTCGGGAGGTATATTTTTTACACTGCAGGAAGAGAACTGATTAATGAATAAAATACGACGCCATTGGTAACAAAGATTATTATTATTATTTATATTATTATGATTAGTAAATAAGAAATTCTTAGTGGCTATTTGTTTTTGTTTTTTATTTAAAATTGTATCAATGAGTTCGGCATTATAACCATTATTAACCGCGATTTTTTTAATTATTGCTAGTTCGTTGGAGAAATTAGTATTAGATAACGGTATTGTGACCAAACGATGAACCATTGAATGAAACGCGGAGTGTTTATGTGAAACAGGATGATTGGATGTGTTATGGATAACGACGTCGGTGTAGGTAGGCTTGCGAAAGATGTTAAAATTTATTTTATTATTTACGATAGATAAGGTGAGATCTAAAAAATTTAAAGTTGAATTAGTTCCTATCTCTAATGTGAATTTAATGTTTTGATGGTATGAATTTATAAGGATGAGGAAGGCATTTAATTGACGTTGAGTCCCTGTCCAAATACAGAACACGTCATCGACGTATCTACGCCATAGTAAGACGTTTTTTACAAGGGGTGAGGCACTAGTTAAAATTTTGTTTTCTAAATTATTCATGAATATATCCGCAATTAAAGGACTTGTAGGAGACCCCATGGGAAGGCCTTCGATTTGCTGATATATAACACCATTGAATTGAAAATAATTTTGGTTAAGGCAAACATTAAATAGTGAAGTCAGATCATTCACTAAATCTTTGGATAAATTAGAAGTATTTAATAAATTAGAGATCAAACATTTGCTCTCCTCTATGGGGACATTAGGGAACAAGTTAACCACATCAAACGATATGAGTTTGCAATTTTTAGGGAGATCCAAATCTTTGAGTTCTTCTACTAGTGAAAATGAATTTTTGATCGTATATTTTGGAGAGAAAATATTGGAATTATGGAAAACATTAGTAATAACAGAAGATATTTTAAAATTTGGGGCATCACAGCAACTAACAACTGGTCTTATAGGTTTATCACTTTTATGGATTTTGAGGAATCCATATAATTTTGGAGCTTTCGAATTCTTTGTTAAAAACTTAACTTGATGATATGACTCATCTTGAAACATTTGGGATTTACAGGCTTTAAGAGTTAGTTTAACTTTATCTAAGAATTTTCCAGTAGGGTCTTTTTGAAGAGTTATGAAGTTGTCGTTATTGATGAAATCTTGCACTTTTGTATTGTATTCTCTTCGAGGTATTATAATCACGGTATTTCCCTTGTCCGCTTTGGTCAGGATTAAATTTTCGTCGTCTAATTTAGCACGAATATTTTTCATTACGGTTGTCTCGGGGTTTGGAGTAAATTTAAATTTAGGTATTAGATTTTTTATTGTTTCTGCACTTTTGTAGAAGAATCGTTGAGGTTTACCATATAAAGCTGTATCGATATCTACTGCAACGTTTTCTATTGCAGAATTAAAGTTTTTATTATTATATTTTAGGTTGTATTTTAAACCTTTCGATAATAGGTTCATCTCTTCAGGTAGGAAATGTACTGTTGACAGATTTTGGACTCGGTCAAAAAACGTATGAACTGGTTTTAGGTTTTCATTATTATTAGATTTATTTAAGGAACACAAAATATCAAGTTTTTTATTAATTATATTAAGTTTATTAAATGCTTTCACAGAAACTAGGTGTCTGACTTTATCGTCGAATAAGTCCCACTCAACAGAGTGCAGATCATATACTAGTTCTGTATGTAAGAGTTTTAAATTAAGTTTTATATTATTACGTTGTTTATAAGCACATTTAAGATCCTCTTTTAGCCACGCTATTTTTGCTAGATGAATGGAAGATTCATGGAATGATGAATTATTTTTAGCACTGTTAAAATGTACATTTATGTACTTTGGAAACACTTTCTTTCTTAAACATTGTTTGAAAAAATATATATTAATGCACAACACTTTGTATTTTATCGAAAAGTTTTTATACATTTTTGCTTTTGAGGCCGTACTCGCCGATTTTATATTTTGGTAGAAAGCAGTCACTTTGTGGTTTGACATATTAATTAAAGGAAAACAATCACTTTGTTTGTAACCACGATTTATTGATTTAATTTTTATTTACCGACCGGTTTCGCTTAATACAAGCATCATCAGGGTATAAATTAAAACTGATGAAAAAATACATTGTGTGAGCTTATATATACATACAGACAGAGACAAAACATAATATAAAGTAAGAGTGAGAGATTGTAATTAACATCCTACATAGTGATAGAGAGAAAGAGACGGGTATATCTAATGAATAATTACATTATATCTACCGGGACAAAACGTCATTTAAACAGGTGATTAAGAAATAAAGTGGCTACGGGTTATTTTAGTTTATGGGAAATATTCCTAATATCGGACTGTTGGACACATTTAACTGATTATTAAGGATTTGGGTTTTTGTTTTAACGGCTTTCTTTATTTCGAGTGCTTCTAAATTATTAAGCCTGTTACCATGACTATTTCTGTGTAAAATCTTAACACCGGTGTTTTGATTGAAGGTATGATCTTTATCAATAAGGTGATTAGCGAATTCCGAAAATCCATTATTATTTAAGCATCTAAGATGCTCTTTGATTCTAATATTGACATTACGCGTCGTTTTACCTACATAAAATGATGAACAATCATTACAATCTAATTTATATATTCCGGAATGACTTAGTTTTTCGTCCTTATCTTTCGAGTTAATTAAAAACTTTCCTAAATTATTGTTTGTGTAAAATGCCGGTCTTATTTCGGGAGGTATATTTTTTACACTGCAGGAAGAGAACTGATTAATGAATAAAATACGACGCCATTGGTAAAAAAGATTATTATTATTATTTATATTATTATGATTAGTAAATAAGAAATTCTTAGTGGCTATTTGTTTTTGTTTTTTATTTAAAATTGTATCAATGAGTTCGGCATTATAACCATTATTAACCGCGATTTTTTTAATTATTGCTAGTTCGTTGGAGAAATTAGTATTAGATAACGGTATTGTGACCAAACGATGAACCATTGAATGAAACGCGGAGTGTTTATGTGAAACAGGATGATTGGATGTGTTATGGATAACGACGTCGGTGTAGGTAGGCTTGCGAAAGATGTTAAAATTTATTTTATTATTTACGATAGATAAGGTGAGATCTAAAAAATTTAAAGTTGAATTAGTTCCTATCTCTAATGTGAATTTAATGTTTTGATGGTATGAATTTATAAGGATGAGGAAGGCATTTAATTGACGTTGAGTCCCTGTCCAAATACAGAACACGTCATCGACGTATCTACGCCATAGTAAGACGTTTTTTACAAGGGGTGAGGCACTAGTTAAAATTTTGTTTTCTAAATTATTCATGAATATATCCGCAATTAAAGGACTTGTAGGAGACCCCATGGGAAGGCCTTCGATTTGCTGATATATAACACCATTGAATTGAAAATAATTTTGGTTAAGGCAAACATTAAATAGTGAAGTCAGATCATTCACTAAATCTTTGGGTAAATTAGAAGTATTTAATAAATTAGAGATCAAACATTTGCTCTCCTCTATGGGGACATTAGGGAACAAGTTAACCACATCAAACGATATGAGTTTGCAATTTTTAGGGAGATCCAAATCTTTGAGTTCTTCTACTAGTGAAAATGAATTTTTGATCGTATATTTTGGAGAGAAAATATTGGAATTATGGAAAACATTAGTAATAACAGAAGATATTTTAAAATTTGGGGCATCACAGCAACTAACAACTGGTCTTATAGGTTTATCACTTTTATGGATTTTGAGGAATCCATATAATTTTGGAGCTTTCGAATTCTTTGTTAAAAACTTAACTTGATGATATGACTCATCTTGAAACATTTGGGATTTACAGGCTTTAAGAGTTAGTTTAACTTTATCTAAGAATTTTCCAGTAGGGTCTTTTTGAAGAGTTATGAAGTTGTCGTTATTGATGAAATCTTGCACTTTTGTATTGTATTCTCTTCGAGGTATTATAATCACGGTATTTCCCTTGTCCGCTTTGGTCAGGATTAAATTTTCGTCGTCTAATTTAGCACGAATATTTTTCATTACGGTTGTCTCGGGGTTTGGAGTAAATTTAAATTTAGGTATTAGATTTTTTATTGTTTCTGCACTTTTGTAGAAGAATCGTTGAGGTTTACCATATAAAGCTGTATCGATATCTACTGCAACGTTTTCTATTGCAGAATTAAAGTTTTTATTATTATATTTTAGGTTGTATTTTAAACCTTTCGATAATAGGTTCATCTCTTCAGGTAGGAAATGTACTGTTGACAGATTTTGGACTCGGTCAAAAAACGTATGAACTGGTTTTAGGTTTTCATTATTATTAGATTTATTTAAGGAACACAAAATATCAAGTTTTTTATTAATTATATTAAGTTTATTAAATGCTTTCACAGAAACTAGGTGTCTGACTTTATCGTCGAATAAGTCCCACTCAACAGAGTGCAGATCATATACTAGTTCTGTATGTAAGAGTTTTAAATTAAGTTTTATATTATTACGTTGTTTATAAGCACATTTAAGATCCTCTTTTAGCCACGCTATTTTTGCTAGATGAATGGAAGATTCATGGAATGATGAATTATTTTTAGCACTGTTAAAATGTACATTTATGTACTTTGGAAACACTTTCTTTCTTAAACATTGTTTGAAAAAATATATATTAATGCACAACACTTTGTATTTTATCGAAAAGTTTTTATACATTTTTGCTTTTGAGGCCGTACTCGCCGATTTTATATTTTGGTAGAAAGCAGTCACTTTGTGGTTTGACATATTAATTAAAGGAAAACAATCACTTTGTTTGTAACCACGATTTATTGATTTAATTTTTATTTACCGACCGGTTTCGCTTAATACAAGCATCATCAGGGTATAAATTAAAACTGATGAAAAAATACATTGTGTGAGCTTATATATACATACAGACAGAGACAAAACATAATATAAAGTAAGAGTGAGAGATTGTAATTAACATCCTACATAGTGATAGAGAGAAAGAGACGGGTATATCTAATGAATAATTACATTATATCTACCGGGACAAAACGTCATTTAAACAGGTGATTAAGAAATAAAGTGGCTACGGGTTATTTTAGTTTATGGGAAATATTCCTAATATCGGACTGTTGGACACATTTAACTGATTATTAAGGATTTGGGTTTTTGTTTTAACGGCTTTCTTTATTTCGAGTGCTTCTAAATTATTAAGCCTGTTACCATGACTATTTCTGTGTAAAATCTTAACACCGGTGTTTTGATTGAAGGTATGATCTTTATCAATAAGGTGATTAGCGAATTCCGAAAATCCATTATTATTTAAGCATCTAAGATGCTCTTTGATTCTAATATTGACATTACGCGTCGTTTTACCTACATAAAATGATGAACAATCATTACAATCTAATTTATATATTCCGGAATGACTTAGTTTTTCGTCCTTATCTTTCGAGTTAATTAAAAACTTTCCTAAATTATTGTTTGTGTAAAATGCCGGTCTTATTTCGGGAGGTATATTTTTTACACTGCAGGAAGAGAACTGATTAATGAATAAAATACGACGCCATTGGTAACAAAGATTATTATTATTATTTATATTATTATGATTAGTAAATAAGAAATTCTTAGTGGCTATTTGTTTTTGTTTTTTATTTAAAATTGTATCAATGAGTTCGGCATTATAACCATTATTAACCGCGATTTTTTTTAATTATTGCTAGTTCGTTGGAGAAATTAGTATTAGATAACGGTATTGTGACCAAACGATGAACCATTGAATGAAACGCGGAGTGTTTATGTGAAACAGGATGATTGGATGTGTTATGGATAACGACGTCGGTGTAGGTAGGCTTGCGAAAGATGTTAAAATTTATTTTATTATTTACGATAGATAAGGTGAGATCTAAAAAATTTAAAGTTGAATTAGTTCCTATCTCTAATGTGAATTTAATGTTTTGATGGTATGAATTTATAAGGATGAGGAAGGCATTTAATTGACGTTGAGTCCCTGTCCAAATACAGAACACGTCATCGACGTATCTACGCCATAGTAAGACGTTTTTTACAAGGGGTGAGGCACTAGTTAAAATTTTGTTTTCTAAATTATTCATGAATATATCCGCAATTAAGGGACTTGTAGGAGACCCCATGGGAAGGCCTTCGATTTGCTGATATATAACACCATTGAATTGAAAATAATTTTGGTTAAGGCAAACATTAAATAGTGAAGTCAGATCATTCACTAAATCTTTGGGTAAATTAGAAGTATTTAATAAATTAGAGATCAAACATTTGCTCTCCTCTATGGGGACATTAGGGAACAAGTTAACCACATCAAACGATATGAGTTTGCAATTTTTAGGGAGATCCAAATCTTTGAGTTCTTCTACTAGTGAAAATGAATTTTTGATCGTATATTTTGGAGAGAAAATATTGGAATTATGGAAAACATTAGTAATAACAGAAGATATTTTAAAATTTGGGGCATCACAGCAACTAACAACTGGTCTTATAGGTTTATCACTTTTATGGATTTTGAGGAATCCATATAATTTTGGAGCTTTCGAATTCTTTGTTAAAAACTTAACTTGATGATATGACTCATCTTGAAACATTTGGGATTTACAGGCTTTAAGAGTTAGTTTAACTTTATCTAAGAATTTTCCAGTAGGGTCTTTTTGAAGAGTTATGAAGTTGTCGTTATTGATGAAATCTTGCACTTTTGTATTGTATTCTCTTCGAGGTATTATAATCACGGTATTTCCCTTGTCCGCTTTGGTCAGGATTAAATTTTCGTCGTCTAATTTAGCACGAATATTTTTCATTACGGTTGTCTCGGGGTTTGGAGTAAATTTAAATTTAGGTATTAGATTTTTTATTGTTTCTGCACTTTTGTAGAAGAATCGTTGAGGTTTACCATATAAAGCTGTATCGATATCTACTGCAACGTTTTCTATTGCAGAATTAAAGTTTTTATTATTATATTTTAGGTTGTATTTTAAACCTTTCGATAATAGGTTCATCTCTTCAGGTAGGAAATGTACTGTTGACAGATTTTGGACTCGGTCAAAAAACGTATGAACTGGTTTTAGGTTTTCATTATTATTAGATTTATTTAAGGAACACAAAATATCAAGTTTTTTATTAATTATATTAAGTTTATTAAATGCTTTCACAGAAACTAGGTGTCTGACTTTATCGTCGAATAAGTCCCACTCAACAGAGTGCAGATCATATACTAGTTCTGTATGTAAGAGTTTTAAATTAAGTTTTATATTATTACGTTGTTTATAAGCACATTTAAGATCCTCTTTTAGCCACGCTATTTTTGCTAGATGAATGGAAGATTCATGGAATGATGAATTATTTTTAGCACTGTTAAAATGTACATTTATGTACTTTGGAAACACTTTCTTTCTTAAACATTGTTTGAAAAAATATATATTAATGCACAACACTTTGTATTTTATCGAAAAGTTTTTATACATTTTTGCTTTTGAGGCCGTACTCGCCGATTTTATATTTTGGTAGAAAGCAGTCACTTTGTGGTTTGACATATTAATTAAAGGAAAACAATCACTTTGTTTGTAACCACGATTTATTGATTTAATTTTTATTTACCGACCGGTTTCGCTTAATACAAGCATCATCAGGGTATAAATTAAAACTGATGAAAAAATACATTGTGTGAGCTTATATATACATACAGACAGAGACAAAACATAATATAAAGTAAGAGTGAGAGATTGTAATTAACATCCTACATAGTGATAGAGAGAAAGAGACGGGTATGTCTAATGAATAATTACATTATATCTACCGGGACAAAACGTCATTTAAACAGGTGATTAAGAAATAAAGTGGCTACGGGTTATTTTAGTTTATGGGAAATATTCCTAATATCGGACTGTTGGACACATTTAACTGATTATTAAGGATTTGGGTTTTTGTTTTAACGGCTTTCTTTATTTCGAGTGCTTCTAAATTATTAAGCCTGTTACCATGACTATTTCTGTGTAAAATCTTAACACCGGTGTTTTGATTGAAGGTATGATCTTTATCAATAAGGTGATTAGCGAATTCCGAAAATCCATTATTATTTAAGCATCTAAGATGCTCTTTGATTCTAATATTGACATTACGCGTCGTTTTACCTACATAAAATGATGAACAATCATTACAATCTAATTTATATATTCCGGAATGACTTAGTTTTTCGTCCTTATCTTTCGAATTAATTAAAAACTTTCCTAAATTATTGTTTGTGTAAAATGCCGGTCTTATTTCGGGAGGTATATTTTTTACACTGCAGGAAGAGAACTGATTAATGAATAAAATACGACGCCATTGGTAACAAAGATTATTATTATTATTTATATTATTATGATTAGTAAATAAGAAATTCTTTCTTATTGTTCTGTAATATACAAGTTATTTACTGGTGGTATAGGTTCATATGTTCCTTAAAGAAATTTCGCCCCTTTTCAGATATCCATTTATGCACACCGGTTGCAAAGTGAGTAAGTGTTTTTGATGTTTTGATGTCGTTATTTAACATGTTGAATATTTTAGGTGCGATGTATGAGTATATATATATATATAAATCAAAATATGCGTGCTTATAAATACATATATGTGTATATATGTAATTATAAGCACGCATATACATATATGTTGCTTAACCATTCCACCGATTGCGATGAAACTTTGGGGATTTGATGTGCGCATGCCCGCGATGGTTTCTATATACGAGTACAATAGTGAGCTCTGGTGTCGTGAAATTATGCGTTGTTAACCATTCATCCGATTGCGATGAAACTTTGGGGGTTTGATGTGCGCATGCCCGCTATGATTTCTATATACAATAGTGAGCTCTGGTGGCATTAAATTATGCGTTGCTAACCATTCATCCGATTGCGATGAAACTTTGGGGGTTTGATGTGCGCATTCCCGCGATGGTTTCTATATAATATATTAGTGAGCTCTGGCGTTATGACATTTGTTTAAAAAATTGCAATAGGTGGTATGCAAGCTGTTTGAAAACTGAATGTAAGGAATGCGGGAGGGGGGAAGGGAGATCGGGAGGGAGGGTTCGCCGGAGAGGGGAGTGGGGAAAGGGAAGGCGGAATGGGAACGCGTGAGGGAAAGGGGAGGCGGAAAGGGAACGGGACGAAAAGGACACGCAGGAAGAAACAATTTCTTTATTAAGTGGCATAACAACGCATGCCGAGAACTCGCTAGTAATAAATAAAATCGTATTTAATCCTATACGTTCTTCGCTCTGAAGAATTTATGGTAATGCTAGTTGTATAGAATAGAGCTAATACTTATTTTAAATTAACCCAGTATCTATTGACTTCATTAGAGAGAAAAAAGATAATGGTTTTGGAAAAAATTAAAAAAAAAAAAAACCCTTTGAAAACGCTTATCACTGAACAGAAGTGCTCTCCAAAATAAAACTCGTAAAACGTTTTTTATTCAGACATTTGTCATTTGGAATAGCCAGTCATTGGATGGCAAGGGGAAGGGAGGGGGGTATATGAAGAGGGAGGATTGTGGATATAATAAGGAGCACATGTGGCCATATATTCACTTATTACTATTAAAAAATTACCTTATAAGAAATGCATTTCATGAAATTTTAACAATATCATAATAAGTCACAGTAATAATATACTTTCTTTGACTTGCCTTAATAAACGATACTGTAACGGGATAACTAAATAAAATCCACACTTGTTTTACGGCAATCACAAATAGTCTTTATTTGGAGTAGGTATAATCAATTTGCAATTATGACACAGTTCAATAATAGTAAAGCAGTACAAAACTATAACAATAACTTTATGGGTACTTTAACAATAACCCTCAACCGCTCGTTAAACCTTTTAAAAGGGTTACACTAGTCTATAATCACTCTGGGTTAGCTGGAAGAATTTCAGTCGTGCCGGAGGTTTTTCTTGAAGATGCGCGGGTAGAACCGGAAGACCTTATATCGGTCAGACCATCTGTGACATCTGTGGCATCTAAGCAATAGCATCCCTAGCTTCTTATTAGTAAAGGACGAAGCGATGTGGGAAAAAGAAGGTATTCGAAATTGAATCACTCTCAATTTAAGATAGTTTTGTTACAATACCGATCATTTGTTAGAATATTAGAGCTTACTGACACACCGGATTAAACGGTTATCATAAAGAATCTATTTGTCGTTGATTCTTAAAAATATGTTTGTGGTCGAAGGTCCTAGAACTAGATGGAATGATTCCTCTTTCGCCACTTCCTAGATATTAAAATTAAATATTCTTATTATTTTTTTAAGTGGTTACTTGGTCATTCTCTTCAAACTAGATACTAAGCATTCATCGATATAATTATTTATTTGAACAGTCAGTGCCTGAGTTGACATCGAGTTTGGGTCCCACCCAGGTGTAATGAGTTCAATTCGTCGGCTGACTAAGTCCCCGATCACGACACAAGCAACATTTCCGCTTACAAACACATATAATATTTCTACCTTGTTTTGGAGTGGAAGATACTATAAGTGTTGCCCTAGTGAGAAGTGGTATGATATTAATATCTCCCAATCTTTATCAAATTAAAAATAAACAGAAAGTATGAAGGGCTTAGCTTATAGGCACGCCCTTTTATTTACAGCTAACCTAATTAGCACGAAGTAGAGTACACATAATATTACAGTCTGTATAAACACAAATAATAAATACAAAGACGCTTACTGAAGAACTAATTAGGCGACTTGAGGCATTCGAGATATGGATCCATAGAAGAATACTTAAAATAAGCTGGATGGACAGGGTTACAAATGAAGATGTTATGGTTCGAATGAATAAAGAAAAATAAGTTATTAAAACTATAAAAATCCGAAAACGTCAATATCTTGGATATGTGATGAGACATCTAGAGAAGTGCGAGATCTTGCATCTCATAATGCAGGGAAAGATTGCCGGAAGAAGGGCCCTGGAGAAGGAGAACCTCATGGCTGAAAAACCTGAGACAGTGGTTTAGCCAGTCTGCAGTCCGCATAGCCAACATGATAGCCAACGCCCGTTGAATGGACAGGACACAAGAAGAAGAAGAATAGAAACGAATAGAAGCAGAGATATTTAATGCATGTAAGGTATTCGTAAGGTGTAGTGGCATTTGTTAAAAATACATGTTTTCAGTGATGATTTCAATTGTAGTAGGCATATCGTGTATTTGTTTAATGTTACGTGGAAGATTGTAAGGTCATTTTTGTTGTTCAGTTGTAAATATTATCTTTCCATTCGCCTACCCAACTTCCTTCAGTCTAATACTTTCAAATTGGTGATTCAAAAATGCAATCACATAAAAAGAAATAAAATAGTTTAAAAATTAATTGATTAATAAAAATCATATTACATAATTAATTAGTGGTATTTTTATTACTGAAAGCATCATCGGGTTCAATCAAAACCATGGCGATATTTAGAGACGTAGTATCGCATTGGTTAAGTTGTTCAGCGCAGATTTAGGATGAAGTGGGGCGGCAAATTTAGAATTATCTAGGGGCGCGGGCGGCTCATGTGCCTTCCGGCGGGAGACTCTCCTGCAGGCGGCACTCTCAGGACGGCTCGTTTAGAAGCGGAAAGGTGTCAACGGTCCCGAAGTGAGTTCCGCATCGCATAACAAAAACGGAGATAAAAATGAAGGGTTCCGTAACATAAGTGGCGAATCATGAAATAACATCGCTTATCTGAAAGGGTATGCGTGAACGCTTATGCGATGTTTAATGTTTCAAGTAACGACGAACTATTTGTTTGGAGATTTCCGCAACGTCGTTTTGGCAGTGTCGCGAAAGGGCAACCGAAAAACGAAAACATTCACTCGGCTTGGCCCGTTATTAGGATTCTTGGAAATATTATAATATTAATTTTATATCATGACATATTTCTACTAAATAATAATTTTACAAGAAAAATTGCGAGTATTTTAAAAATTGCAGTAGGTAATCTAGTTCTCCGTCATATTATTATAGGAATCCCTAAGCGCTATGGCTGTAAAAATAAAAAGTCTACTTTTCATCCATTAGCGGGGATTTTTCAATGGTGCCTTTTCAATTTATCAGTTTGCCGGTCCGGCGGGAATCAGAATCCGCGCAGAATACACTTTCATAGAATACGTTTTTACTATTCATAAAAACATCTATATTTCAATTAGAGATGCCACGAATATTCGGCTTTATTCGGTATTCGGCCTATTCGGCTACTTTTTAACCATTCGGTATTCGGCCGAGTATTGCGGAACTATTCGGCCGAACACCGAATAGCAAATCATGAAAAAAATACCCAATATTACTCACAAAAGTTCATATTTAAAACCAATCAGTGTTAAGTTACGATGAATGAAAACATATTTTTTCTGCATTTGTTGACAGCAAAGGAATGCGCTTTTCATCATAAATTATACCCGCTTCCGAAAAAATCCGCTGACTACACTGCTACACTGCACCCGGGAGATGATACATAAATCTTAGCAAATTCTGCTAGGCTTGTATTCTGTTTTACGTAGACTGACCACCACTTGTAAGGGTCTGCAATCCGATCTAGGCGAACAGTTTTCATGTATTTTTTTACGATATACATAATATAAGTAACACAATTTGATATAACAATCAACAAATAATGCGTGTTGTGGCACGACCTATTCGCAAATGACAAAACACGACCATGGCGTAGTTACCGCACGTACTTCAATGATGCAGGTCGGAACCTGTCACCCGCGAAATGTACTAAGTGTCACCGAATATTCGTCGCTTCGGCCGAGAGCCCAGCCGAATATTCGGTATTCGCCAAAATCACTATTCGTGGCATCTCTAATTTTAATACATACACTACTGCGTGTATTTTTCTTCCTTGCGGGTATCAGGGATCGCGGGCATTTAATGTGAGTAATATTTTGATTTTGTCAGTGAGATAATATCTGCATTAATCATCAGAAGCGGGAACAAAACGGAATCAGGATCCAATGTATACCTGAAGTCAGCAGAAAATTAATTTCCTTCGAGGGCGGTTTCAGTATCTAGTACCTTCCTAATAATTATTCCTTGTTGAGATTTATTGTACAAAATGTGCCGCGGGCGAGTATTTCACTGGCGGAAAAGCACTAGACGGAGTCGGCCAATAATGGTGGCACAAGCTCTGGGAACCACTTCACAGGAGTATCCCATACAGAAGGATGCCCGGTAAAAGACATACTGCTAATTAATTCCACTTAATGCCACCGTGAGCCCTCCGGTGTAAAAATATATATCCCGATGCTCGGCGCCCTCCCCAGGGGGTGTGGGGTGGCCGACGGTTTGACCAAAAGGCAGCGCGCTGCAAATGGCCGAAACCGTTAGCCTGAAAATATCGGTTCGCCGGTGCACGTGGAAGAGAACAAATAATGCTTTTGAGAGTTGAACAAAGTAGTACATTATTTGTTGATACCAGTTGCACCATCTCTGAAAACACGGCGATCCACATATTCAATTTAAACTTTTTATTATTTTGGTACAAATTACCAAAAATGTTAATAACATTATTTTTATGTTTAAAAACAAAATTACTTAATATTAATTTATGTTCTGATTTCTGATGGTAGAATTGATTGTTTGACAATTCAGAAGGCGTAACAACTGCGGCGCCTAATTGTAAATATGTTGTTTTATATAAAAATAAAATATTATAAGAATAAAAATTACATTTTCAAAATACTGTACACTCCTTTTTTTTACAGTGAATACCGCACAAGAATCTCAACTGCTCCCGTCTGGAGCCAGTGAGACTATGGCATCCCCAATTGGGGTATGTTGTGAGGCTGAAGGTAGTGGGGAGGGGAAGGAGGTGGGGAAGAGGAAGGTTGGGAAGTACCTGGCTATTCAGATCTGGTCACCAAATACGGCTAAAGCCATTTTTAAGCAACGTTTCAATTCTGAATGGTGGTCTTACACCAGGGCGATACTGATAGTATCTTCCACTCTGGAACATGCCGCAAATATAGTATATATTATTTAAAATGAATTAATTGTGAAATAACACAAATTAATCAAATAAAATTTATTTGCGCATGCCGGGTTCAAACCCGCGACCTCCGGATTGTGAGTCAAGAGTCTTACCCACTGGACTACGGATGTCGTCAACTCCTATTTCTTTTATACATCAAAACACTATGTACCATGGATATTGGAGGTAAGATACTATCATTTGCCGATGATACAGTCTTAATATTCGAAGATGAAACATGGCAATCAGTTATTAATAAAACTAATAATGGCCTAATAAAAATGAGACATTGGCTTGACACAAATCTCCTTGCACTTAATATCGACAAAACACAATACATGACATTTTCCATACGCAAACATAATTTTCCCAACAATTGCCCTAAACCAATAATTCACTTATGTCCACTCAATATGCCCTCACCCGGAACCTCACCTAATACTAATTGCACGTGTCCTACCCTTAAATCATCAAAGGAAGTTAAATATCTGGGAGTAATCATAGATGAACAACTACGTTGGGAAGCACATATAAGTGACACAGTAAAAAAACTCCGTAAGCTCTGCCATATATTCTGCTTCTTAGATCCACCTTAGACCTAAAAACCCTTAGAAGCGTATATTTTGCCCCTTTTCAATCCATTGTAACACACGGTATTTTGGGATGGGGTGGTTGCACAGAATCCGTCATTAATCCAATAATTACAATTTAAAAACTAATACTGAGAATCATATTTAAATGCCAACCTACCCACCCCTCTAATGTGCTATTTACTAAATTTAGGGTCTTGGATATTCGCCAACTATTCACTAAGACAAGCCTTTCCTACATACGGAAAAATAACCTACTGGTGGCTCCACAACATCAAGTCCAAACCCGCTTTTCATCAAACCTGTGATGCGTGGTCCCAAAAACTAGAACCACATTCGCTCACCGACAATTTTGGTTCATTGCCCCCAAAATATACAATGCATTGAGCACCGATTTAAAATCAACTATTACCATACGCCTTTTAACTATTCGTGTTCAAAATTGGATATTCGAGAAGGGACGTGATTTCTTTAAAGAATATATATGACTTCCTAACCATTTTAATTGAAAAGAAAAAAAAATTAAGTAACTAAATAAAATATCATAATTCACATCTTTTTCCAACCTGACTTCACTGAAAACTTCACTCTAACCTAAAATATACTCTTCTAGATGACTATTTACCTACCTTGATTAACCTCCAGTAAATATTTTAGCTTTCATAAAATAATTTATAGATTAACATTATTTAAATCTTACTTCTTAGAATTTTATATTTTATAGTATTTTATTTTTAACTTCTTTAAAACATTTTCCTTTTTATAATCCTGTTTATTTTCAATTTTATGTATGTATGTATATATATATATATATATGTGTTCGTATGTATGTATATGTATTTATGTGTTTGTATATACTTATGTATGTGTGTATGTGCTTACGTATACACATATATTGTTATATTTTACCTTAAATATTTTTATCTTTTTTCTTTCTCTTCTTTCTAATATCTAATAATTTCTATTTCAAACCGACATATATTGTGTTCTAGTACTCACACTATATAACTTATATCATGTATGATTACCTTAACACGGGCATTAGCCTAGTAAGGTAGTAAAAAAAAACATAAAAGTGTACTTTCAAAAATTGTATGAAATAGTTTAAAAAAAAAAAAAAAACTGTCCCTGTAAATCGAAAAATAACACGTTTAAATATTTTGTATGGGTTTGATGGACAATTTCTTCATACGATAGTTACCGTTTATCATAATTAAGTTATGGATTTTTAAATAAAGACGCAAAAGTCATGACAAAAAAAAACAATAATAATTGTACATAAACTTGAAATTAATATTTTCCAAACAAAATTATCAAGCGTGCCATAATAGCAAGAGTTTGACAGTTAGCAAATAATGGCGATTCTTATTGATACTCGATGTTACTGCTAATTTGTGTTGTTTTACTGCAAGCATATTAATTAAACGCACTGATTAGAGTGTTTTAAACAGTGAAGTTCACTTAGCGACAGCACTGACGTCGTAAATTGTACTCTAGTCGGCCTTGCTACAATATCCTCAAAACTACAAATAAAGTGTACCCACAACAAACAGAACAGGGCCCAAACGAAAGGGAATGTTTGACGAAAATCTATAATTTTATTCCAATCCCACAAAAGCCCGATTTTAAGTGAAAACCGTGCGAAAGATTCAGCGTGGGAGCTACAGAAAGAGCCGCAGAAAGGAGTATTCCAAAGTGGTGATACTTTAGGGAAATATTCTGTTGGTTGGTTTGCCTCTCCTTTGCTTTGAATTGTTCTGAATAATAATTATCAAGACATTCCTTGTCTTACCTCAGGCGGGGATTAAACCAATTAACATCGTACTTTCGAACAAAGATATTGAACTTGGTCCACTGGCTAATTTTATTATCGAGATAACGACTTCAAACCGGAGTCTGAGATCCGAACAAGAGATAGGAAAGGGAATTAAAACCGAACAAATTTAATTGGAGAGATTTATCATTATTGTCCGTGAGTAACTGTCTAAAATTTTAACTACGTAAGTGGAGTAGTAACATATAAGATCAATAAATAATTAGAAACAAGAAACGTGAAGGATTTGTGAAACACACAAGTAAAATTGTATAATATAAAATAATCCCACCAAGAAAGCGGGATTGCGGAGTACGTTATTGATTCAAACGACGAAATAAACCCGGGATTCGCGCGTATTTGATAGTGCCATTCTGTTGCATGAATAAAATACATCGGAATAGAGTAAATCTTTCAAATTAAAGAGAATGGCAACGAAACGATATAATTAAACAAGTTATCACGTGGAATGCTCAAAGCGAGGCATCCGTACTACGAACTTTAGGTTAAATAATATTATTATTAATATAATTATTAATATTTAGTTTATTAATAATTATTAATATTTAGTTCGTAGAAAACAATCATGTCGTGGTACTTGCATAATAAAACTTGCTTTTAGCTTCTTTTGTATGTAGAGTTTATCTACAAAATGGCCAATGGAGTAGAATATAGAACATATGGATTTAGTATTACTTAATTTACACAAAAACAACAAAACACCATACAAAGCTACACAAACAATACACAATACCCGAGCCAAAAACAACGAACTTCTCCAAACTCCTTTTTTCAAAACCACCTTCGGGCAAAGACACTCTAAATACATAGCTTGCAAACTATACAATACACTACCAACTACGATCAGATAAAGTGACTCCTTTACAAAATTCAAACAAGATATTAAAAAATGGATTATAAGTATTGGACGCCACACTATCACAAATATCTGTAAAATAAATCACACATAGACATAAATAACTATTCACATACAACCTAACCCATATAAAACAAATGAAAATAATGGAATCCTGTCAAATTTAACCTATAAATAGACTAGGCAGAATTGATTTCATTACTCCATCTCCAGCATTTATAAAATAACTCTCTTTAAAAGATTTATTACCCTTCCAATCACCCTTCTGTTTTAATTCTATTCATAATATGTATTTTACCTGAAATATCCTTGTAATTACTATATTCATTTATATACCTGTACGCCTGTCTCGACACAGGTATACCCTAGTGAGACAGGCATACAAATAAAACCATTGTAAACATATTTTATTATAGATAAATAAATAAAAAAAAAAAAAGTATACAGTGATGATGAAAATAATAAAAATTATAACAGAAAGTAGAAAATGTAAAGGAGAAAAAGACGTGCTTAAAGATTAGATTATAAAATATACATAACTTTTTTATATATTTAAAAAAAAATTATTTAGGAGAAAAGTAAATGTTTACAATAATAATATAATAATATGTTACATTATGTTACACTATAAGGTTTTATGGTTACCCAATTAGTAGAGAAATATTCTCGGGTCTAATAGGGGAGCTAGTCTACGTACTTATATTTAGAACAGCTTATAGATAATATGTTACAAAAATGAAAATAAAATACTGGAAGATATTACAAAAAATTTACAATTAGAAAAATACATGTAATTATTGAAATAGAATATCAACTAAATATTGGCAACAGATTATATCTAAAGCATGTGTGTGCATGCATGTACACATCCATACACACATAAACACATACGTATATATATGCACATAACTACATGAATAAATATATGTACACACATACCAACGTATATACAAGTACGTACATACACATACATACCCACACACATACACATATAAAAAATATATACGTCTATTTGAGTACGAAAAACACTATCACTCATCAGAAAGTCCCCAAGCACCTTCCCGAAACTGTCTTATTTGGCTATGAACTTAATTTTTATTTTTATTTTTAACTTTATCAGTAAAACCTCAAATTGTAACATTAAATTAAATGAAGACAATATTAGCGAAACTCAATCGAAAATCTGGAGACAGAAAAATCAGAAAAAACGACTCGAACCCAGGACCTTCTGCTTTCATGGCAACAGCTCTACCAACTGATCTAAGGTGTCTATATCCAAAAAATTGACATTATCATATAATTTAATTGAGCATTGCGGAAATAATATAATTCGATTGGTTGGAATGCATTAGTTGGTTCATTAAAAAAAAAATCAAAACATCACCGGGTTACGAATAACCCGACAATATTTGAAAATCTCCAACTACCACTACAGTAAGCGGAAAATGTTGCTTGTGTCGTGATTGGAGGACTTAGTCAACCGAGGAATCGAACGCGGGACGCCTGGGTGGGACCCAAACGCGATGCCAAATCACTGTCAAAAATTTGAATGGTGCTCATTAAACATTTCTAAATCCTTGAATTATAATAAATATTACTTAATTGGTAATATACTGCCTCCTTGAAGCTTGTGAATAAGCAAAGTCGGCAGGAGACAAATATTTGAATCAATTTTTGTTTTTTATAAATAATAATTATACTCAGATGGCTGAGTTTAAAAATAGAAAAATGAAACAATACAACTTTGTAAAAACCACTTATATAATGTGCAAATCCGACCGGTTTCGGAACAAACGTTCCTTCGTCAGGGAAAGCTTATACTAATTTGACAGTTTCGAACAATGTTTTATTATGGTAGGGGGTGGAGCCGTTGTTAGTTAATAATGTAGATTGGGTAACTAACAACGGCTCCACCCCCCTGCCATAATAAAACATTGTTCGAAACTGTCAAATTAGTATAAGCTTTCCCTGACGAAGGAACGTTTGTTCCGAAACCGGTCGGATTTGCACATTATATAAGTGGTTTTTACAAAGTTGTATTGTTTCATTTTTCGATAATGGATAACCACAAAGTAATAGCTACATTCAAAAATATAGAATTTAAAAATGATCAATGATTTGAGTTTTCAGGAAACTATGGTGAAGAATAAAATTAAAGGTGGGTTCCAAAACGGCGAAGCATTGGAAAGTTCGCTCCGCAATTCCACGAAACACTTCCCGAGTGTCAGTGTCGGAGTATGGGAGTATAGGAGAGTGCCTCCGCACTCCACTATCCGTCCTCCACCCTACACCGATAGTCCTCTCAAGCGGAGGGGACAAGAACAATTGAAATCCAGGGCACCGAGCCGTGCTCAAACACTAAATCCTGAATAGTTACTGTTGAATGGACACGCGCTAGTTAACCAACAGCTAACTGCCGGTTAACGGCTGTCGGCTGTCTCGTTGGCGGATTGCCCCGGACTGTGAATAACTGCGGACGAATCCTGGAAACTAGTTACTGGGAATTGCATCACCCGGAAGGAAGCCATTACCCGCAGGTAGGTACTTGTACTCACCGGAACAGCCCAGCCATGGATAGGCCATTTTTAGAATACTACTATCGGTGTAGGACTAGCTCTTCATGTAGAGAATATAGTTAAGCTTTTGTGTTCGGTTTACAAAAGTAAATAATAAAAAAAAAATGTTGTCAATATAATACATATTGCTTGCAAGGTATCCCAAACAATATCCAAGTAAGCTACAAACCCGAGGTAATTAAGCCTACTAAGAATAACCAAAATAATTAGAAATTCGACAGTCAAAGACGACTTGGTAACAAATGTAATCGACCCATTGTACCCATATAGTTGAATAAAAAATTTGTAGACCACCCCTCTCCCCCCTCCTCCATACGTTATGTATAGGTATAAATCGTATATTAAGAATAATTTGTACCAGTCTGAAGATGACTTTAACAGGCTAAAACCGGTTACGATAAAATAAATTAAAGTGGAAATAAGTTTCGTATTTTTTTAAATTATATTATGACTAGCTGGGTTACCCGGCTTCGCTCGGAAAACATTCGAGAGTGTTCTGGAATGTTTCACATTGATGTTCCCGATTCTCTATTCTTGAACATTCCACAATTTTCCAGAAGGTTCCAGGATGTTCTGGAACGATGTGGAATGCTCTCAAATACTCTGACTGGGGTGTCCGACATCGCTCATGGAGTTGATGTGAGATTGAATTGACGTTCGAATCCACGACGGATCTTGCTTTATATACCCCAAATGGGTAGCCCCATACAAAAAAAAAACTTCAAATGTTCCAGAATAATGTTCCAGATCATTACACAACATTCAGGAGTGTTCTGGAATGTTCCATAATGATCTGGGCTGTTTCGATATGTTCCCGAAGTTTCCTCCTATTCTTTAACATTCCAGAATGTTCCGAGATGTTCTGGAATGTGGTGGAATGCTCAAGAATACTCTGGAATTTTTTGAACTGTTCTAGAAATTTCAACAGAGCCAAACTTTCAGCCCTTATATCTTTAAAAGCACGCCCTTCAGGTAAGAATGGGAACTTTCTTCATGGATGGAGGATAGAGGGCTACCACACAATATAACCCCCGTTATCGTACCGGGACTCGTCTTTGAGCTTTAGTGGCATGCAAATTATTTTTTTAATAATATAATTATCCAAACTTCTAGAACTTTCCAGAACCTTCTAGAATCACTGACGCTCTCCGTCACTCATTTCTGAAAGCTTCTTGAACTTTCTCCTTCCATAACATCCTAGAGCATTAGGTAACCTTTCAGAACTATCTAAAACCTTCTAATCACCGACATACTCCATCGCTCCTTTCAGAACTTTCTAGAGCTTTGTCGAACCTTCTAGAACATTTCAGAATCTTCTAGACTCACTAACGTACTCCGCCATTCCTTCCAGAATTTTCTATAGCTTTATCGAACCGTCTAGAACTCAGGAACTTTGTAAACTCACCGACGCACTCCGCCACTCCTTCCCGAAATTTCTAGAGCTTTATCGAAATTAAAAATACTTTATTTCGGAACTTTCTACACTCACCAACATACTTCGCCAATCCTTATAGAATTTTCTACAGCGTTATCAAATTTTGTAGAACTTTTCGGAAACTTCTAGACTCACGCCACTCCTCTCAAAACTTTAAACAGCTTTACAGAACCTTGTAGAACTTTCCGAAACCTTCTAAACTCACTGACGCGTTCCGTACCTCCTTCCAGAACTTTCTACAGTTTTATCGAAACTTCTAGAACTTTCCGAAAACTTCTAAACCCACCGACATATTCCACCATTCGATTCAGAAGTTTGTACAACTTTATCGAACCTTCTAAAACTTTTCGTAATATTCTAGACACACCGATTTACTCCGCCACTCCTTCCAGAACTTTGTAAAGTTTTACAGAACCTTCCTGAACTTTCTACAGTTTTATCGAACCTTCTAGAACTTTCCGAAAATTCCGCCACTCCTTCCAGAACTTTGTACAGATTTTTCGAACCTTCTAGAACTTCCTACAGCTTTGTGGAATATTCAAGAATTTTCCGGAACCTTCTAGACACACCGACACACTCCTCCACTCCTTTCAAAACTTTCTACAGCTTTACGGAACCTTCTAGAACTTTTTACAGTTTTATCGAACCTTGTAGAACATTCCGGAAACTTCTAAACCCACTGTCACATTCCACCATTCCTTTCAGAACTTTGTACAACTTTGTCGAACCTTCTAGAACATTTCGCAACCTTCTAGACTCACTGACTTACTCCGCCACTCCTTCCAGAACTTTCTACAGTTTTATCGAACCTTCTAGACTCACCGACATACTCCGCCACTCCTTCCAGAACTTTGTACAGCCCTATTGAATCTTCTAGAACTTCCTACAGCTTTATGGAAACTGCAAGAATTTTCCGGGACCCTCTAGACACCCCGACACACTCCTCCACTCCTTTCAGAACACTCTACAGCCTTATGGAACCTTCTAGAACTTTCTACAGTTTTCTCAAACCTTCTAGAACTTTCCATCTAGACTCGCCGACATACTCCGCCACTACTTCCTGAACTTTGTACAGTCCTATAGAACCTTCTAGAACTTCTACAGCTTTATGGAACCCTCTAGAATTTTCTGGAACCTTTTAGACACACCGACACACTTCTCCACTCCTTTCAGAACTTAGAGTACCGGCACTCGTTTCTGAGTTTTTGCGTTCCGCACGCTTTTTGGATGTTCTTTTATAATATATATTGATTATTCAACACCCGTCTCAGTAATAAATTCCTGTCGAGACTATTAGTTAATTAATTCATTTATATCATTGAAGAAGAATACAATACTGATAAATCTAAACGAAACGTTAAACAGGACAAGGCATAGACAAATAAAAAGGTAATGGTCGCAAGAGGGAATCGAAACCATCTCTTATTTTACCGGGACACAGCGCCTGAACCAACTCGGCCACCGGGACCTAATTATTTTACATAATTTTTGTTGATCACATATTTCAAATTCAGAACTAACAATATGATCTTGAACTAATTTTCCTCATATTTTAGGCTTCTATCTTTTTAAATGTTTACGAAGTTCTTAATGAATTTATTTATCCTACTAATATTATATCCTACTATCCTACTATCCTACTATTCTTCTAATCCTACTAATATTATAAAGGTGAAAGTTTGTATGGATGTATGTTTGTTACTCTTTCACGCAAAACCTAATGAATAGATTTTAAAAATCCTTTCACTAATAGAAAGCTACATTATTTGCGAGATCTATAGGCTATATATATTGGTAAGCTCTGGCGTTATGAATAATCTCTGGCGTTATGAAATTATTTATCATACGTTTTCTGACGCTAACAAAATCGATTTATTGCAAACGCCAATTGTCGCCTTGGAAACGATGTTTTTTTAAAATTAGGTTACTATGGAAATCCCTTTGATATTAAAATTCAAATATGTATAAAATACAAATTCCTACTTTACAGAATGGATTTTAATGAAACTTTACAATGATATGAACATATAGGCTATAGCTCAGAGCTCTGGCATTACGAAATTTGTATGAAAAAATTGCAATAGGTGGCACGATTAGTAAGATATCTATAATTCTTTAATCGATTCAATTTATTAGCTAAGTAGGTACTTCAAATAAATTCGTTTAAATATTTTCTAAAATAGAATAATATTTAAGAATCTTTGTTCTGCAAACTTCTCAAATTTTGACATAATGTCACACAACAATTATTGTTTTTATTGGATAGACAGGTATCGCATTTTAAAAAAAAACTGCCGTACTGGATTTTTTGGTAGAATATAAAAAGAAGAATAATAATTCGTACTTAATAACTATCTATAAAAATGAATCACCAAAATGTATGTATGCGCATAAACCCGAACCACTGAACCAAATTGGATAATTCTTTTTTTTGTACAAAACTACCGTTGAGTTCTGGCATTATGAATTTTGTATAAGAAATTATAACAGGTGGCATGCGAGCAGTTTGAAAACTGAATGTATCGGGAATGAATGTGTGGAATGCGAGAGGTGAGTGGGGGGAGTGGGGGGGGGTAGGAGAGGGGGAGGAGGGTGGGGGGAAGGGGGTTAGGGGAGGGAGATGGGGAGGGGGAGGGAGAGGGGGAGGGGGAGGGAGGAGGGAAGGAAGGGGAAAGGGAAAGGATGGAGGAGGTTGTAGGGAGGGGTAGGGTGGGGGGAAGGAGGTTGATGGGGGCGAGTGGAGTGGTCGGAGGGGTGGGTGGAGGGGGAGGGGGATTGGGGAGAGGGAATGTGGAGGAGGCTGAGTGGAAATCCCCTAATGCCATGCGAGCGAAGCCGCGGGAAAAAGCTAGTAATTTATATAAATAGTGTAACCGTATAAATAAAATCGAATATGTTTATACCAGGCATTACAATTTTCAATTTGGGAGGCGGGAATGGGTACCGCCGCCACGGGAAACCTTTATTGGATAACCAAAACCTCTGCCACAGGTCACCCCAAGTGGTTTGCTACGTTTGGTGATTTAGCAGGGGTGCCCGGGTTCATGGGATGAGGTTTGTCTCGGTCTTGGAGGTGGATGACCAGGACACACTGAACCCCAGATTCCTACCCACCCTTTAAACCCTTTTCCTTCCCAGAACTCTCCTCTCCTTCCTTTCCCTAAAAAAACCCTCCACATAGCATCCCCATAGATGACATAGGCGCTCAGGGAAATTATTTTCCTCAGGGCCTCCTGTGTGGAGCTCATGTAAAAAAAAAAACAAATAAATTCGTCATAAACTTGTAATCTGTTTCTTTGTCTTGTTCTGTTTCATGTTCCGTTTAGATTTATTAGTATTATCTTTTTCTTTCATGACATATTATCACATTAATGGGTAAAACTTACAAAAATATTTTTTGAAGAAAGTAATTTCAATAAAATTAAATTAATTTTTACATCGTCAATTGGTTTAGGTTTTATTGTAAACTTCTTCAGAACAGTATTAGATTAAACTAACTTAAAAGTTCAGACATTTACATTAAATGGTAAAAATATACATAGAGAGAAAGCATAATAAAGGAGGGTAGAACATCAGAGAGCAGAAAGGGAACAAATCTGACTAGAGGTTAATTCTTTTTGTTTAATTAATATTTTATTATTGCCACGACAATAATTATTACTACTTTTGATTGATTTGGTTAGTTCTAATACCTCCAAATTATTAGGGTGCAAACCTATTCTATTTTTACGCAAAACTTTCACCCCTGTATTCCTTTTTTAATATGGAAGTCCCCGTAATACAATAGGAAATATTCTCCACAAAACATGTGGACTCCTAGTGCAGGTGACGTAATAGGCTATTTCATAAATAAACATGTACGTAAAAATAAATAAATAAATTGAAAGCTCTTAAAACATTCGTTGAAATGACAGAGAAAGCAACATAAAGATATCCATCTCAAAATATTCTGAAAATGAAAAGGCGGAAAATTAGTAATATTTCCCCGAGCGTCCGGGCGATTCAATCACAACATCATTCGATTGTTACATTTTAGTAATTGGATTTTGAGAGTGTTTATCAGAACTTCATATTATAAATAGCATTTTCCTTATTTCTTGAGATATTTATATATAGATTTAATATCGGCTTCAGCACTTTTCTCAATGTTCAATTGTGTTCTAATAAAATGTAGTGTGGGGATGGTCCAATCTATTCTACTTCAACGTCATTTGCTCACAAAGGTAGCCACTGGCATAAGACAAACGTGTAATACACGCGCCATCAGTGTATCGATCAGCCATCATTTTAGGGGTTGGTGAACCATCCTGAATGACAACTTCACGACAGAGGCAACATTTACTCGGCGGGAACTAGACCAACCCAGATCTCTGTGGTGTCTGTCTGTATTATAACATGAAGTAGGTACTGCGATCACTCAACATGTAGGTAAGCACATCAGACGTAGCGGGGCTTAAACTGGCGTGCTCCGGAATACTAGTAGTAGTCGGCCTAGTAATTAGAGGCGGAGTAGTTACCTTATTTGGACGATTTGGAGGATGCCGCAAACCTGATGAGGTCTGTGTTAAACTATTAATTAAGTTTATGAACAATATAATATACACAATCGGAGTTCATTTTAAGCGGTCGGACTTTTGTGAATATGTAAAAGAGAAGTTTTGTTACCATTTTTAGTTGTCCTGATTAATGCTGTTTCTACGTAACATGAGAATAAAAAGAGCCTTTGATTTGGATAAAAAGAGTTCATTAATTTTTCAAAAGAACATATAGCTAGTAATCTTATAAAATACGGCCTCCGTGATCGAGGGGTAAGGCTCTTAACTAGCAATCCGAAGGTCGCGGTTCAAATCCCGGCGTGCGCTAGTAAATTTTATGTGTGTCAAGTGTAGTTTATGGTGGTTCACGATTTTTTCTCAAAAATTGGTCGGATAAACTTTTTGGGTTTCTTAAAACGGTAACCATTTAGTAAAGCGATCATAGAATGCACAAAAAGCGTCACAGGCGAAAAAACTTCCATCTCTAAGGGGCCATCCATAAATTAGGTCACACCTTAAGGGGAGGGGGGGGTCAAAATTGCAAAATACGTGACGTCAACGGGGGTCTCACAATGGTGACGATGTGTGACAGAGGGGGGGGGGGGGTCAAAATCATGAAATTCGTGTGACGTAATTTATGGATCGCCCCTAAGCTCAAGCCGACAAATGCACTCGATTTTTAACTATATCTCTTTTAACCACTTGACGGCCTCCGTGGTCAAGGCAAGGCACTCGACTAGCGATCCGAATGTTGCGGGTTCAAATCCCCGCGGCGTACGCATATAAATTTTATCTGATTAATTTGTCGTACTTACAATTAATTAATTCAAAATAATACGTAGTATATTTGCGGCACGTTCCAGAGTGGAAGATATTCTCAGTACCGCCCTGGTGCAAGACCACCATTCAGAATTAAAACGTTGCTAGAAGTGGCTTTTGCCATGTTTAGTGGCCAGGTCTGAATAACCAGGTACTCCCCTACCTACTTCTTCCCTATCTCCTTCCCCTCCCCACAACCTTTAGCATCAAAACATACCCCAATTGGGGATACACATGGCATACTAGACTTTTCCAGGAAAATAAATAAATTTGAAAAGTATGCTGCACAAAAAGCAGTGTATTTGACGTTTCAATAAAATGTTCCACGTTTCAAAGTTGGGAATAGGGTAAAAACGTAAGAACACACTTCATTTCAACGAAATTACAAAATACGCCTCTATCCCGTACAGAACCATCCGGGAAAAGTTCAAAGTTCAAAGTTCAAACACAGCATCATGCGCAGGTACACGGTACACGGTACACGGTACACGGTACACGGTACAGGGTAATGAGTGCTGTAGGAAGATTATTTCACCCCAGAATGGTTCGGAAATGAATAGCTATCATTTATTGTAATACAAAAACCAAAAAACACGCCCTCACGGGCCATTATGAAATACAAAAGTACCCCAAATAATGGACAATCGCGGAACATATTGCGTCCCGGCGCGGCACGGGAATAAATCAGCAGAAATAAGTTACCTCCGTTTCCAGCGACGGGAACAAATTTATCGCGGTCTGTCCGGAAAACGAACCCGCGGATAAATCGGACCGCCATTTTAATAAAACGGTTTTATAATAATAATCCCAAAGGAGCGAGATTAAATTCCACATTCGGTGGTGCGCGGTATTAATTGCTTCACGGATTGAGTGACACAAGTGTAAAGTGGGACGACCGGAGCGGCAATACCGCGTTTTAACCCCTCAGGCTAATTGGTTCGGTGTACGGAACAACTCGTACAGGTCTCATAGAAATCGTTGTGCCTCCCTTACTATAATGGTTAGAAATAAGATCCAAAGATTGTTATAAAGAGAAAACACTACACTTTATACACAAATTCAAAAGTTAACCATAAAATAATTAAAATGTACACCTTTATGATTCCAAAGTTTCTCGCCGCAATCTGAAAAAAATTATGAAACATTGGGAACTTTTTATTAATTATTTTTAAATAAAACGAAATTTTTCTTTTTTATGTGTGCATTCAAAATATTTATATTTAAAAAAAAAATGTTTATTTTGAATTATAAAATTTGACAGCGTATTTCATCACATTTATAAAACAGTTTTTAGTTTTAGGATTTCATTTATTTGGATTTGATTGCAAATCTGCAATATTTTGACCCTTCGAAAAAATTGACCCGAGGCCTGAGTGGTTAAGGTCTGTTTACACAAAGCCAGCTTTCAAAGCACTCTTCGCACGTGGACAGTGCGTTTTAGTGGTAAGTGGACACTAAACACTCTACTAAACACTGACCTCCTGTAAACAGGCCATTACATTTTAGCACGCGCTGATCACTGAACGCGGCTGGTTGATGACACGACCATAATAAATTTCCAATTTATTTGAACGTTCTGAAGAGATTTTGAGCAAAATCGAATATGGCTAACAGCGAATCAAAATCAAAAGTTTGCTCAACTTCAATACACTCCAGTTTTGACGGTGAATCTATTTCTAAACCGAAAATCGAATAATTAAGAGTAGGTACGCCAAACAAATAAACATTAGTAACCTTAATATAACCTAACCTAAATAAATTACTAATTTATATGGGACTGGAACGGTTTCACCAGAGATAAAGCTAAAAAATATATCACCACCAGAAACAAAAAAGAAGTTACTAATTCACACATATTATATCGTCACCTTAATTAGTAAATCTCCCTTTTTTACAAACTTGGACACGAATGCCAAGCTGTTTTTTAAATAACTAAATTTTATTACGAAAACCTTACATCTTATGAAAATATTATAATTTAACGAAAATGGCATCAATTAAAAGCTAACTATACAATATAAAAAAATCCTACATACTTCATAGACAATATATTTTTCAAGGTATATTCAATATTTCAAGTAAATCAGTTGAAAATTGTCTGAGTTATGTTTCCGGCCAACTTAAAAAATGCAGTTTTTGAGATACACGCGTTTCTTTTGAGTAGTAGAAAATCATGAATAATTTTGCAATACATTCAATCTACGATGCCTGCACCGTACAATTGGCCTTCCAGATAATCGTCCTGCTCTTGCTTTTCTTTTCTGCTTAATAATTAAAATAATAATTGGCTAATTTATATAGCGCCTTTTCGTGGAAAATCACCTCAAGGGCGCTGTACAAATGTGCTTGATCTTAATGTGATCCTTGCCTCTCTTACCCGTTCAGACAGCGATCTCTCTGAAGTTACTAAACTAAGTGCTATGTACTAAAATTCGAAAACCGAGTACTTAGAGATTTTTTCCGACCATAATCTTTTGGGACATCATTTTTGAGGTCTTGGGGACAATTAAAAAAAAAAAACGGTTTTTCGAAAATTCTAGAGTGGCCCTTATCATGAATAAATTGAAGCCTTTCCTACCATATCCATAGAGAATAATTAAAATAAATTTGTTATTTTTTTCTCATTAAAAAGTACAACGAACGCAGATAAGAAACAACTTTTTTTAAATACAATTTTATGGCTAAAATTATCTGTGACAGTTTCCATTGATTAACTTTTTTCTTTCTTATAAAATTATTCACAAAATAAGTTTTTGGCTTATGGCTCTCCCTTCACATTAATTTTAGTGTTTAACCAACATTTTGCACCTGGAACCACATGACAATTGTATAAAATGCATATTTTATGAGAATTTTTTTTGAGAAAATGCATATTTTATCAAATTCCTTTTTATAGAAAAGTATGTTTTCAGTTGATTTTCACAATAATTCAGATTTTCTTTACAACTAAATTGAAACGGATACTTCTCATACTGACAAAAATGAACATCACAGCGCTACAAAGTGAGTGTTTTCACGGATCATAAGTGAGAATGTTCAGAATATGAAAAGATAGCTGAATACTAAAGCACGAACAGAATGGTTCATTGCCATTGTAGCAAATCCTGTGACAAGGAATAAGCGAGCTGCGAGTTGCGAACTGCGATATATTGAAATAGTTTTCAAGTAATAATATTCCACGTAGAATAAAGTCCGCACAATCCGGACTAGAAGGTAACAGTATAATAGATACCAATACGATATCGCGTGAGGGATCACTATATTATTTGTGACAGCGAATATAACAAAATTGGTAAAATTTATGATGAAAACACATCGAGATATGTTACATTAAATTAAAATTATAAACCGAATATGTTATATCGAATACGTTTTCATCACAATATTATGATAAATAGATAATTTTGAGGTGGAAACCGAATATGGGAAATATTATGGATGATGGATAAAAAAAATCCGAATCGAATGGCGTATATAACTCATTTTGGCCAAAAACCTCACACGGGATATTTTGCGTATGCAACGACGCGACGTTAGGGTATATTGCATAATTGAATAAAATTGGAGATTTGTTTCGATATTCGATAAAAAATAGATTATAAGTTACACAATAAATAAATTAATTAAATTCAGTTTCATAACTTCGGACAGGCAAAATTATGTTCAAAAGGAGAAAGAGCAATTTATTTTTTATTGTTGTGTTTATTTGAAGAACTCGATTTAAATTATGTTTAAAATATGTACCTAAATAAAATTTAATAATATTATTAAAGGCTATTGACGGCTGTGAGTGCTAACTGTGGTCAACACAAAGTGTGGTCATTCCACATTGAGACGTCTTATTTACCCCCTTCCTATTTTTATTTGCATGGATGTTCAAGGTGATTTATTTATATTTTCGGAATTACTTAGAAAATCAATTGTGTGAAGCACTTACCATCACATAGTAGGAGTATAATTGATTATCGGGAATAAACTTATGAATAATTATTGACTTTCTACATTGTACGTTCCAGAAGCCTTTTCCTTTTCCGGTTCTATAAATTTAATAAATAACAACAACGAAAAGTTAGAGTTAGTTGAAACGTGGGAACTCAAAGAAACGGAGTATTTTCAACAAATGTTGCACTTTGTGAATTACGTGTGATTAGATTCCAGAGAGATTCCAAGTAGTCGAATTCCACAACCTTCACCCACTGATTCAATAAGTAGTTCTACCTGTGACTCTCCTCGGTTCTGCCTCTGACCCTCCTCTCGGAGCTCCGAGACCATCTGACTGGATTTAATAACTGAATTACTGTAAAGAACTGAAACGGAAAGTTTTGCTACTTATGGATCAAATACCTGAAAGCTACAGCACACGTTAAAAGTTAATAATCACTACTCAGATTATTTCGTCACGAAAATCCCAATAGGGTAACAAACTAACTAGATACCGAAAAAGAATTAATTGAAATTGAAAAAAAAAATGTGGGTAGATAGGTAATTCGCTAGGGCCAAACGGCTGACATGCTTACGTAGAAATAAAAATAAGATGAACTTTACGAACAAAAAAAATGCTAACCAAAACTGTATTAAGTTGTCCGGTCCTTTGAAAAGCGGAATAAATTCACAAAAAGCGATGCAAAAAACATAATCTAAATTAATCCTTTTAACACAAAAAATAAATAACAATGTGTAAAAAAAAATCAATATGTACGACTTCACAAAATAATAACATAATAAGAAACAATAATTAACCTAGATGAACAAAATTGTCTGCACTGTCAGAGGCGTCTCCACTGCAGAACAATGCGAAAAAATAAATCGTTCAATAATTCCTCTTTGGACATCACAGATAAATTCCCAAATACGCAGGTGATAATTTTAAATTGGATGTAGGCATTTCTTCCTATTTAATCTTCAAATTGGTGAGACTTTTTAAAATTAAAAACCTTTACAACAAATTTGAAAAAAAAAACAAAATAAGTAATAATAAAAATTATAAACAAACATGAACACATCAATCAAATAGGTACCTACCAACAGTCAATAACGATATTGACAAAGTTCAATTGACGAATGGTGAATAGGATAGTCTGTGTAAAGTGTAAAGCTGTTTGACGTTTGATTTTGACATGTTAATTGGATCTCACGGGAGGGCATGAAACAGTAATTATAACATGTACTTATTAATTATTCCCGATTTGAAAGCCTGTCAATACAGACGGGGGAAAAAGGAATTTATTTTTAAATACAGCTCGGCTAACTGAATTGGAAGATTTAATAAAAGTTTCAAATTTATCGCCCTTTCGAAATTCCATCTTTCTAATTCTCGTCAAAATTTACCGCTTTATTAATAAAATGAATTTACAAATTTTAGTTAACAACATACTTAATACATATATATATTTTTGAAGTAAAACTTCCCTTAGAAAAGCACAAAAATCATTATTACGAGTCATATTCAATAAACAGTCAGAAACAATTTGATTGATCGTCATACTCGTACTTAATAATATCTTGATTGTACGTGTACATTATGAAATAATATTGCAAATTTGACCGTCGTTAAAACGGGAATTCTTAGCTGAACAGTCCACGTACTTTGTAAATTTTCTAACAAAAGAAAGAAATAAAATAACCTCCAGTCAAATTAAATGGTTATGTGTGAAAAAGATCGTTAAATCTCGTACGAAATATCCACAAAGACAAAATGTAGATCTTAAAAGAATAATTAAATATCCAATTGTTTTTGTATAGAATAAAATAATGTAATTATTCTTAATTAAATAAAATTCTTTTGTTTTTACACAAAATGTTTGTAAAATATAAAATTACAACGTAGGATATATCCTATTGGTTGACGAGAGGAGTGAAGACCGTAATCGTGTTTAAATTAAGAATTATTTACGATATATACATAAGAAACGTTAAAAATTCACCCACAAGCATGAACACCATTAGCAAAAAAGACAATACGTTGAAATTAAAATGATGAGGATTAGGGATGGTTTCTCACTCCACCGCGCACCGGGAGGACACATTTTGTCATTAATTCGAATAATTCGTCGATTCATCTTGGTGCTCCGCAGGATGTGTTTAATTTAGGAGAAGAGCGGGGTTTAATGGCAGAGAAAAGCTTGTGGAAATTACAAAAATTAAAACATCAACCTTTCCTGAGCATTATTTCGGGACGATAATTTGTTTTCGCGAGGTAAATTCGAGCTTAAATATTTCCCCATTTTATGAAGTACGCCATTATTATAAACCCCTTTATCCGCTAATCTCCTGAAATAAAACAATAATATGATAAGAGCTTTTCTGAATGAGCTTTTGCTGCCATTTATTTTTACATTTACCCATACATAGGGGAGCAGTTCTTTCGTATTGTGATCCATTTTAATCTACCTGACATTATACTGGCGTAAGAAAAATACCTTCGTAGGGTCTAATAAAAACACAACTAATGACTATGCATGTGGATCTCAAAGCTTGTATCGCACGCAAGCTCGAACTCTCGTACCTTCCATCAAAGTTTCGAAGAAAATAAATAAAATATTATGTTTATACATAATAGACATTTGAAGAACTTAATTTGGAATATTCTTTACAATATTGTACCTTTCTCATTTGAAGATTTCTTATGATCATAATGTAAGATTTGTGAAAGCTTTTATACGCTCAGTACCTACTTAAATGGAATTGCTTTTTTTAGTTTGTTTACAAGCCTGCACGTCAAGCAAACATAAATAAAATTGAATAGATAGATTCTATACTTTCGGAGAGTGTTCATAAATTAGGTTTATACTTCAAGAGTAGCTGCTACATTAATTTGTACTTCCATAAATTTATTTTTTTAGAGGAAAGAAATTTTCCTGGGTTACGAAAACCTGTCAATACTACCGTCATTAAAAGCGGAAGATGTCACTTGTATTTTAAATGTGGAAAGATGAAGGACTTAGCCAGTCGATGAGAGTTTTCACAAAGAGAAATATGTGCCTACCCAAAGCGGTGAATTAAGATTTTTCAAAATCAATACTTTGACTGTGCCTGAGTTGGCATCGCGTTTGGGTCCCACACAGATGTCGTGTGTTCGATTCCTCGGCTGGCTAAGTTCTCCATAACGACTCAAGCAATATTTTCCGCTTTCTGTGGTGGTAGTAGGAGATTTTCAAATATTGTCGGGGTATTCGTATCCGGGAATGTTTGTCTTTCTTTTAAATAAATTTAAAAAAAAGAAAATGCAATTTTTTTACAAAGTGACACGTTTACATGCCTACGTATAACGCACATCCCTTTCAAATCACTTTACTTTTGAGAGATAAAACGTAAAATAGAAAATTAAACTGACAAATTAATCTTGAAACCAATTAAAAATAAAAATAAATAATTTCGTACATTTCTCCGAAAATAATTTGCACGGGAATTCGAAAGACACGAAGAAGAAATCGTGACAAATGAAAAGAAGCTAATTTCATAAATACATATAAGGAAAAGGAATGGCACGTTAAATGGGTGTGGTTGGTGGTTAGGTTGTTGCGGTTTTCTTCGCCGCATTACCTCGTTGAATATTTTCCCTCTAGTCTTTAAAAAGCCGCAAGATAACCCAGTATGAAAAAAGAAGTCATAATTTCATTAAATTTTGCTGCCACAAACTCTTTTTTGGGGAGTTTAGAATATTCATAAAGTATTAGTTAATTTTGTTTTGTTATAATATTTTCCAGTCTTATTAATTCCACCAATCTACTGCCATAGAATAATAATTGGATGTGTAGAACGCCGTTTATGTAAAAACATCACCTAAGGGGCGCTGTACAATTTATTATGAATTCTTAGGCTCTATAAAATTTTATTAGTTACAAATAGATTAACATGGCCGGAAAACACACTTTTATTAAAATATTTATTATGTTTGGAGAATATACGACTTTATACACTGAGGGCACTATATTTAAAACACTGGACATTGCATGATCTTACATTTGCTACCCCCATCAATGTTAGTATTACATTTATGAGAAGATTAGTGGCAAAAGTATAGTTGAATTTTTTTTTAAAGACTGGAGAATTAGGACTCTTCAGGGCTGGAGAATTTTTATGAAATGAACTTTACAAAAGCTTACAAATAATAATTTTTAACATTTTTAAACAATTAGTTAATTACAATGTCGCGGGCAGCGAAGGTAAAGTGGAAGGTTTTTGACTTTATGGATACGACTGTCTGAAAAGGTGAGTTTTATGTTTAGCTCTAAATTCCGCCGAGTCTGATCACAGGATCATTCTTAAATCATGTGGTACGGGTAGTCCATTCCAGGCTTTAGGTCCAAACAATGTTTCAGTTTAGGTTAGCAGTATCCTGGGAAATCTCAAACCTGAAGGAACGTAACCGCTGTTTTATACGGCGGTTACGTTCTGAAGGAACCGCTGGTTACTGGTTTAAAAATAGCATGCTTTTAGTTCGTATTCCAACCAAGATTGAGAAACTAAAAATAAAGCTTTTTCCGACCCGCATTTTGATCCCCACTTCTATTTACTTTAAATCACTTACGCTTATCACTGAGTTAGTAAATTCTCCTACATGTAAGTTATCTTTGTAATGTGTTGTATTTTATTACACAAACATATCAGACACATTAATTACGACCCAAGCACGCCCGAAATTAATATTAAACTTAAAAGTTAATTAACTTTATTAGGCAAATATTACAATTACTTTGTCCTTGACATGTTTAAGGCATTACATAGCTTCTTACAAAGCTCTCACATTGTTGAAACAGGGCGAATCGAATGGATAATGAAATCTATAAGAAAGTGTAGAAAGTGATATAGCATTGTTTTTATGGTTTTCGGTGCCATATCAAGATTCACGCCTTATTTATGAATGTTTAGTAATACTCAGAGTTCAGGTTGTCGGAATTGGGTGGGCGTGTGTTCTAACGAAATAAATACATTTTTCGTGTCTGGCGATGGATGGCTGTAGGTTGGTGGAACGACCAAGTAAATTAAATTTGTGAAGCAAATATCAGCCAAAATGTTGTTAAAGTAAACCTTTAGTTAGTCTGCGGCGAACATGCCACAGGGAAATGCAACATAGGCAGATACGACATAATATTCACGAAAAGTTCTATACGAACAGTTTCAATTTTAGGATTATAAAAATATATGGGCACATTTTCAAAATAAAAATACTTGGAATTTATTAAGAGAACGGTTTAAGAGGAAGCTACAAACCACATTGTGTGTATTCTTAACGTGACTTATATCGTCAAGAATACAGGTAATATAGGTAGGCTTACAAATCGCAAGGCAAATTGTGTGTATTCTTAACGTGACTTATATCGTCAAGAATACAGGTAATATAGGTAGGCTTACAAATCGCAAGGCAAATTGTGTGTATTCTTAACGTGACTTATATCGTCAAGAATACAGGTAATATAGGTAGGCTTACAAATCGCAAGGCAAACGGAGTCTAGAGGTCACGATTTTAAGTGCAAAAGTAGTTTTTATTTATTTTCTGATTTTATAAGAAACAAAAAAAGTTAATTAATGGAAACTGTCACAGATATTTTAGACATAAAATTGTATTTTAAAAAAGTTGTTTCTTACATTATTTTTAAAAGATGTATCTTATATAATTTATAAACATTATAATTTTAAAAAATATAGCCTGTACATTTCTAATTTTGAAAAAAAATGTTAATAGTTTCCGCTCATATTTTTTATAAAGTAACTAGCTGGTTCCCGGCATGCGTCGCAATGCCATATTAAAAAAAAAAAATTGTTTCTACCTGCATGTCCTTTCCCGTGCGTCCCCGTTCCCCTCCCGCATACCCTATCCTCCTGCGTTCCCCTTCCACCTCCCCCGCGCACCCTCGCCCTCTCCCGCTCCACGGTCCGCAAAACCCCCTCCCGCTTTCCATGTATTAAGTCCCAGTACATTCCGTTTTCAAACAGCTCGCGTGCCACCTATTACAATTTTTTATTCAATTTTTCATTTTTCGTATATTACAAATATTCATTTTTATATATTATAAGAACAATCAATCGAATTTGGTACCTATTTAAAATATCTATAATTTAAAAAATCCATAGACAATTCTTTTAATACAAAAAAAAACAGCTGCCTCTAAATTCAATTTCATCAAACGCGCAAACTGTCAAACGTGCGAAGTTAACATAGTCGTTAAGTTTTCTTAAATTATCCAATTTTCTGCGCAATTTTCTTAATTTTTCTTTCCGTAAGAACCTTCTACAAAGTATTAGAAAACATTAAAAAAACATGAATGAAATAGGTCAAGTCGTTCTGAAGGTATGGCGTGACAAAGGGAAAGAGGGATTCATTTTAATATATATATATATATATAAATTTTAAAAAATATTTTAATTCCACTCAATGGAAACTCCAATTTATCAAAAGCATATATATAGAGTAAACAGATTCGTCGTAAAGCTTAAAATATGAATTGGTGATTTAGCATTAAGCTTCGCCTTAACACATTCATCGAAATGTTTTTCGACTATTTTCTGAAACCGAAAAAAAATATTTTGGAACCGTGACTAAGCTTTAACGCATTAAAAAAACAACAAACAGGTGATAATAACGCCTGGCAACTAATTTTATTTATTTTAATTTTATTTTATTTGTTAGCGTTATAAACAGTCATTACAAGTTCATATATAACAGTGTTAGAGATAGTCATATCATTGACCAATAAAATAACGACATAAAAATTTGAGACCATAATAAAAAGAAAAACAAACAAAACAATATATTTATGTAATATAAACAGTTCTGAAAAAGTGCATCTACTCACTTAAATCTACAAAAAATGTATTTTCAAGGGTAATATATACTGTAACATTTTTGAAGAGGTTATTTAATGCAAACTGCTGAAATTAAAAAAGAAAATGAAGAAAAATGAAAATGAAAAATGAAAAAGAAAGATAAGGAATTAATGAAACATTAAGTTTTCCGTTGAATATAACTTTTTACGAATTTTATGAAGTTAGCAAGGGTTCGTGTTAAACATGTCAATATCTGTGCATAATCTATTGAAAGTGCTACAGCTTCTTCTTATAAACACATTTTGAAGATAATTAGCATTGCTCTTAGGAATATAAAATATGTCTGGAGATCGAGTGACTCTTATTGAACATCTGAAATTGATATTTTGTAATAGGTAAGGGCTATCAATAAAATTGTGGATTATCTTATAAAGCATTACTAGGTCTCTGATATCTCTGATATCTTTATGCCAAATGTGACCAAAAAAAATCCAACTATGGACTCAATGTACTCGAAAACGAAAGCCAAATTTAAACAGGTTATACCACACAATCTACTCTATATGTGACGTGGAATCAACAGTTTCCAGCTTGTTCCACTAGTTTTCGGACACCATGTATAATAGGATTGTCTATAATAACTAGGAATCGATTAAATCATTAAAATATATTAGTAAATATTAATAACAGCCTCAGTAGGTAGGCATCATGTCTACCTATAACTACCGAAACATAATTTTATTTTATTGTAGTTCATTATGAAATAAATAATAATACACAATTTTAATGACCCGCAATTCGTTATTTTTGTAATGTTAAAAGTGTGTATTTATTGTAAATTAATAAAAATAAAACGCGTTAATTCAATACTTACAGCATTTAATTTGTAGATTACGAGGTCAACTCACGCGAAACCTTATACTTGCTCGAACTATAATAAAGCGTTAGGCGGGCAGTAAAAACGTCATATTCGCAATAAAGAGGTTTAAATTAAGTACTATTGGGGATGGAGTGTAGCGCCTTCAGCAAGATTTCACATTCACATACATATTCGCACTTTCCGTTGCCGACTATTGACCGTTGAAGCTACGCCCCAGGCTCGAATAAATACTACACAGGCCATAGGGTAAATAGGTAAATGCATCGCGGGGAACGGTTGACATTTCCGCACGAACTCGCCAAATGAGCTTTTCCAAGAACTGTGGCACTTGTTACTACGAATATTTCTGGAAATATTGACTTTTATGTTTATTTACGAACCAATTATGTGAAAGGTTCTATGCCTTATCGTACTATGGCACGAAGGGGCTATAATTATATTTTTGTAAGTAATTACACAATTTAGATAAAATAAAAATAAAACATTAAATAATGCAAAGACACGACATTCATTTGTGCCTGCTGGTTGGCAAAGGGACACGGAAGCTAAGTGTAGTTTATGATCAGACCGAAAGCCATTCACATTTTTTGTTGGTACTTGCCAATTGATTTGAGATTTATTGTATTACTTATGTTCTCTATTTTATGCAGGTGCTTGCGGGTTTTTACAGATGCAATGCTGCCTCATGGAGCCTCATGAATGAGTTTTTCTTTTGCCCTGTTTAATTTATCTTTGTCTTACTAACCTATTTTTTGCATTTTGTTTTTCCTGTTAAGCACTTGCATACTGCTTACTAACAACGTATGCATGGATACTGGAGTTCTAGATTCGTTCAAAATAAATAAATGTAGCTTCGTTTAACAAAAAAAATTAGAATCTTGCGAGAGCCTTGAAGGAGTAACCATCAGTTACTTATACCAAGGCGGGTAAGAGGTGGATTACCTCCACTGTGCCTGCTGGTCCAAAAAATGTACCTCCTCATAAATAAACGGTCCTGAAAGAAAGTGCTAAATATAAAACAGCAATCAATAAACACGTGTGTTCTTTGACCTGCTAAACATTCATAGCCGGTATCAGCAGAGTGAAAATCAGGGGGTTTTTCACCACCCTCTTGAAGTCTTTATCCGTAGGATAACATATATAATAACAAGTAAATACTTGTAACAAAATGATATTATTATTACGAGCGTATATTGAGAGTTATTCAATCTCGAATACCTTCCCATTCCCGCGTCGCTTCGTCCCTTACTAATCGTAATTAGAGGCGATGGATAATGGATTGGTTAGAATCTTCACCCTCACTCAGATGTTACAGCTGGGATGACCGATATAAGATCACGTGGCACCACGAGAAAGTTGAGTTGCCCCCCGGTCTTACCCGTGTATCTTCAAAGAAATAACTCTGGCAGGACTGAAATACATACAACTAACTAATAAGAGTGAACACTCGTAACTCTTTTGTTAAAAGGTTTAACGATCGGTTGAGGGAACAATTTCCTTTGGGTTAAGTACCCATAAAGTTATTGTAATAGTTTTGTAGTTTTATTATTATTGAACTGTTACATACTTGCAAATTGATTGTACCTACTTCAAATAAAGACTAATCGTATTTACAGTATAAAAAATGTGCATTTTCTTTAATTACAGCCGCTACATATTCGCATTATATAGCCACTATTTAGTAGGTACTCAAACCTGTGTATAAATAGTGGCTACATTATGCGAGAATTTTGTTCATTTATTAAATACGTTATTCCATGGATAAGCTACCATTCTACTGCAAACTTCTAACCAGTTTAAAATTCTTAACAACCTTAGAATATAAACTCCCTAACTTCACGTTGAATTATCTACGAAGTTACTTAAGGCTCCGCAACCGGGTGCGAAAAGAAGAAGATGGAGAGATACGAAATTACGAACGTTAGAGGAGAGCGCTAACATTTACAGCGACAAAATCGATGCGAAAATTGCGAAAATGTTTAATAAAACACGACTCGTTTAAAATAGAGCAAAAATCTCGCGAGCATTGTCTTAAACAGCATTTAAAGAAACACTGTGATTTTTTTTTTCATACATATAACTTGTAAAATAACAAACATGTTTATAATAATTTTTGGAGCATACTTTGCGATTTTTTTTTCTATCGAGGGAATTTTATATAATTTGCGTTTCGGCGCGGGCAATGTCTAGATATTATATTTTTGAAGGTAGCTATTACTTTGTGGTTATCCATTATAGAAAAATGAAATACAACTTTGTATAAACCACTTATATGATGTGCAAATCCGACCGGTTTCGGAACAAACGTTCCTTCGTCAGGGAAAGCTTATACTAATTTGACAGTTTAGAACAATATTTTATTATGGTAGGGGTGGAGCCGTTGTTAGTTAATAATGTAGATTGGGTGGGTAGGTATTAGTGTAGAGTGGGTGGGTAGGGGAACAAATCCATGATAGGGCTATATGACAATATTTTTTGTTTGTTGATAATAGATTCATTATTTTTAAGGGATTTTTTAATTTCAAAAGCTTCTAAGTTATCTAAACGTTTTCCTTTATGATTAATATGAAGAATATTTATCCCTGTGTTTTTTTGAAAACGTTTAGATAACTTAGAAGCTTTGGAAATTAAAAAATCCCTTAAAAATAATGAATCTATTATCAACAAACAAAAAATATTGTCATATAGCCCAATCATGGATTTGTTCCCCTACCCACCCACTCTACACTAATACCTACCCACCCAATGTACATTATTAACTAACAACGGCTCCACCCCTACCACAATAAAACATTGTTCTAAACTGTCAAATTAGTATAAGCTTTCCCTGACGAAGGAACGCTTGTTCCGAAACCGGTCGGATTTGCACATCATATAAGTGGTTTATACAAAGTTGTATTTCATTTTTATAGATATTATCTTCAAGAATAACATATATTTTTTAAGAGCTTTAAAACTTAACATGTTTAAGGGAGATATATAAGAAATCGGTAGTAATTCGGGTAGCGGGTCCTTAAGGTACGTACGTAAAACCAACTCAGTGAACATAATACTAAAGTATCGATCCCAAATCCACAATCCCTTCAAAGTATTCAATTTCACTAGATACTAGCACAGTTTTACTACCCAAGAGATTAATTTTATTAGGGAAATAATGTATTTTATGTGTGTGAGTGTGAGCGTTGTCTAAAGTCTAATTACCATCGTAAGTATGATCCCGCTTTTAACTGGGCTATTTCGTGCTATCTACAGTATTTAATAGGCCTACTGCTGGGCGGCTAGCAATAAATAAACCAGCAATAAAATTTTATGGAATATGCGTCATGATAATGATAACAACAGTGGTATTGGTCCAACAACGGGTCCTCCTTCCAAAATACAGGTCCGCTGACCGCTATGGCGCGTTATTTCCTACTGCCTGTCAATTATTAACAAAGCGAATGAGTATCTAATAATAATATTGGGCTGATTTACATAGCGCTTTTTTTTGCGAAAAATCACCTCAAGGGCGCTGTACATAAATATATAATAAAATTAATAAAACTGACTTACAACTAAGATTTATAATTATAAGGAACGAAAATTATATAAAAGGATACTCAATTTCAAAAAGCTTTTTTCCAACTGAAAAATAAATAAAATCTCTTCGGTTTTTGAAATCAGAAAAGTTTCTTTCCGTTTACATTCGTTTTTGTGGGAAGTACTTATTTGAGTTCTAGAGTAACGAGTACTTTTATATTGTTTTGGGGAGATAAAAGGGAGGTAATTATCTATTCAACCGAATCAGATTTTAGTTAAAATAATAAAAATACTTGTTTTTATAGGAAAAAATTCTACGAAAACAAACTGTCTTTTAATTTTTGACATGTCTCATCGGTGCATTTGACATCTCAACCTATCATATGATTTGATAAGCTGTGAGAAGGCTGGAAGTTCGCGCGGATACGATTAGACCTGTCAAAAAATTTACGTAAGAACAACTTCGTAACTTGCTATAAATAACGGTAAGTGACTTCTGGTGTCGTTTACACTAGTAATTTGGCCATATGTGGCTTACGTGAGCGACTTACGGGAAAAATACTTACGTATGTACGGGCAGCTTAATTAGTGACTTACATCTAAGACATGCAGCTAGTGACTTACGGCTAAGACTTATAATTAGTGAGTTGTTATTTCCGTATATGGAGGGGAGGTAATTTCATCGGAATTTGATAGATATTTTTAATATCTTACAAAATACCAACGGGATATTTTTTCTAAATGCAAATCGATAACTGAATAGTCCAGGACATCTAAAGTATAAAATATATGAAAAAGTGCAGTAAAAAAACAACTAGGGTATCGCACCAAACATTTCTTTGTGGAAAGTGCATTACGCTCTTTCCGAGCGGGGGTGTTAATCATTTGCCACAGCACAACAACAAAAAACAGCACAAGGAAAGCAAAAAGCATGCAGCAACCTAGAGATAGTTCCATTAAACTCGATTAGCGGAGAGAGGAAAGTATTGTATTAAATTTTGTAAAAAATAAACGTTTTATGTAGATTTTAGCAAAATATAATTCAGAATGCGACCAGCTCCACCGCTAAATGCGTTATTGCATTATGCCGCCTGACGCCTGACGCCGCGCCGCGCCGCGATACAAGAGAAGATGAAAATTTAATTAACAAGGTTTGCGCAATTTCAGCCACAAACATTCCATCAAGTCTCTCCGCCCCTCTTTACAAACAAGGTACCAATCTGTTTCACCGACAAGGAAACATTTTCCGAAGAATCCAGGAATCAGGATGATCATCACAGTCAACAGTGGCAGGTATATTATTGGAAAAGCACAGGAATACATAGGCAGGGGCAGTGGAGCAGCAAGCAAACTCCGCGGCTGTTACGTTGCGAGGCTGATAATATCATTTGCCTTGACGTAACTGGGCTAATACCTCCTTGCAATGTCGCATAGTGCAAGGGACAATATAAACCTACTAAATCGGTTTTCTCAATCATTCTTATCATGCGCATTTTATTCGGATTTTATATAATACTAGATAAAGTCCCGGGCGATGCCAGGGCTTAACACAGAGTTTTCGAAATCAAATTTAGATAGTGATCTTCATGCAAAATTTCATCAACCTCGGCATAAAACTGTAGATTTGCAAACAAATCGAATCCACACCGCCCGCTTGCCAGCCCGCTCGTCCACTACATACAGACATTCTCTTTTATCTTTATATATAAAAATCTCGCATAAGATGTTTGTTCGGGATAAATTTCGAAACTACTTAACCGATTTTGATGAAATTTGGCTTACTGTGTGTAATTTATACCAACATAAAAGATAGGATAGTTTTTATCTCGATTATTGACCTCAATATTTATTATTGCGAATTAAAAAAAATGTTTGTTAAGGGACAATGCTTTGTAATTATATGTAAGTTCCATTAGTTTCTAAAAGATAGCGGTGCGAGTTAATTTATAGAAAAAACAATTGGTTATCTGGGTTGGGTAACCATCCAGTAGATGGCGTTGTTTCGCTAGCCAAAGCAACGCGTGGCCGGGTCGTCTAGTATATTATATAATTCTACTAATTTATACAAAACCTTGACAAATTATAAAAATATACCTAAATCTTCGTCATGAATCACTCTGTCTATTGGTGACAACCGCGTGAAAATCCGTTCAGTAGTTTTTGAGTTTATCGCGAACAGACAGACAGATGCGGCGGAGGGCTTTGTTTTATAATATGTAGAGATTGATCCCGAAATTTACGTATTTCTGTATTGTATTACAGATCAACGCAACTATTTTCAGCTCGCAACGTTACATCTATCGTGAGCGAAGAAGCTTTGAAATATTCAATTAATAACTAACGAAATACGCAATTAATAACTAACGAAATATTCAATTAATAACGTGCAAAAAATTAGACAATATTTTTTGTATTGCTCAATGCGAAAAAAATCAAGAGATAAGCCGGGTAGCAACCCTGATACTAGAAATTATATAAATTTCTTAAAATAATGTCGGCTGTCGTAAATAAAACACACAGTAATTACCAAAATTAGCAAAAATGAGGTAAGTATGGGAAGATATTAAATATCGATTTTTTTATGTTTTAAAATTTGTTTTTAATTTCTCATTTTTTTATATTAACAAAAGATGATATTGTTTTATGTTCTCGCAATGTAACCGTTATTCGTAGGTAAAGATGCAGTATTTCTGTTTATGTAAGTAAAAACAGTTCTACGTTGAAATTGAAGATTGAATATACTAGGTACACTGAAACGTTGCGTGAAATTACTTTAGCCATGTTTACTAGATCTGAATAGGCATTATATCCTGTATTTTCTTCCCATCTCTTTCCCCTCTTCACTCCTTTTGCTTCACAACATATCCCAATAGGAGATGCCATAATTTACTGGTTTGGAGTATGTGCGAATCTTGTCACGTACTCACATCACACTCACAGGCACTTCAAAAACGTTCACAATTGGTGAGTAAAAATGTAAAATCGCATATTTCTACAAGTGTTTTGATTAAAAATCAGTACATTAAGCTAATTATAAATATGCTAAAAGACAAAACTGCAGCACTTTGACTCTAGATTCTGGGGAATGACTCCCATGGGAATTACTGTGTATTTACTTATCACGGCAGTATACCCATCAATACACACCGAATTTCATGTATGTACATGTACAGATATAACCCATCATCAGCCCGTTGTGTAAATAGCTCTCTTGGGTGTGTGTGCAAGTGTGTGCTATCACTGACTGCAGAACAGGGGCGAATCTAGAACTCCAAAGCAGCCAGCAAACATAACCAAGGGGTCCTTGGGGTGAGGGTATTTTGAATGTGGTTTTTATGCAAAAAAAATCGCATAAGAGGAATGCTAGCGCCCTTTTAATACAAAATAAAATTTTGGATTTGAAGCTAAAATACCCACGGGCATACTGAAATAGGAGGAACGTGTCGAAAGCCATAAAACTACAAGAAAACAGTACTCCTCACAAAAAGTTTTTCTAATTTAATTTAAGGGGTTCAAGCAAGACTCTGAGATCTGACTGAGATTTGCCACCTAATCGCGATTTGGAGGGTTCCTTGCCAACTCAGAATTAAGTCAACTCAACACCTCTTTGAAAAGTCATTAAAAGCCACGAAAAAAATCAGAGGGTGCAATTCACCCGCGATAAAAGTGAAATCATCAGAAAACTAAAGTAGAGAAGAGTGGGGAGGCTACGAAACACCGCAAAAATAATAATAATAACGAAATATTTGTATAGCGCAGTTTTGTATTATTTCACATCAAGTGCGCTTAACTATAATAAATTTAAAAGTAGTCCTATAGTGTTCCTTACGAGTCCTTACAAAATATTGATCAAATAATGTGAAACAAAGCGTACGTATTTTTTAAAGTGCAGATAATTACCTATACTGTTATAAATAAGTTTTTCAGAATAATAAAATTCAATGGAAAACGTGAAACTATCGCACCCCCAATTGGAGTAGGTCAGTGACGGGATCTAAAGGAGTGGAAAATTAGGCAGTCAGCATTTGTTGAAATGTTAACCGTTAGATTTGCCCCTGCTGCTGAACTGTGTGTTTTCATGTTTGTTTATATGTTTGTATGTTTGTTTGTTTGCGCGTGGCGAGCAGGCGAGCTTAACCGAACAAGGTGGATTGCGGATATTCCATAGCGTTGGTTAAACATTATATTCGAATATAATTCTGAAATGAGTTTTAAATTATTCTTAGAAATCATATTAAAATTCACGATACATACCTAAACATCTTGTGGATGGTTAGATCGGGGCCACAATGTTTTTGTTTTACGTGGCCGATAGAAAACCTAAAAAGTTGTGGATCTGGCCCAATAAAACTAAATGCGTGTGGTTATAATTGTGTTATTGTTTGTGGTACCTAACGGTCGCAGGAGACCGGCCTTTAATCGCGCATTTCCTTAGAGGATAACGCAAGTCTTGTGAAAAACAAGCTATGTACATTATTCAATACTAAAAAAGCAAAGACTTGAACTTGTTTTGTGAAATATCCCCAAGACCTCGATTTGCAAAAGATCTCTAGAGGACGACACAAGTCTTGTGAAGAACAAGCTATGTACATTATTCAATACTAAAGCAAAGACTTGAACTTGTTTTTTGAAATATCCCCAAGACCTCGATTTGCTAAGGATCTCTAGAGGACGACACAAGTCTTGTGAAAAACAAGCTATGTACATTATTCAATACTAAAGCAAAGACTTGAACTTGTTTTGTGAAATATCCCCAAGACCTCGATTTGTAAAGGATCTTCAAGATTCTTCCATTGTATTTATTCAAAAAAATGAAGAATAAGAAAATATTCTTTCATGAAAACATACTCTGGATTTGTGTTGTAATGAAAAAGTCGGCAGCTCCAGTGCAATATTGTCCCCTGCTCACTGCTCACTGCTCACTTACCTGTGAAAAGAAAGAGGAGAAATTAATAACAGAAAACTGAAATTAAAATGGCTACGAAAAAACAAAAAGGTTCATATTTTACGTTAGTTAAAAAATGTTGGCAATTTGAATTGCAATTTATTGGCAATATCCAATTTGTGCGTTTTAAAAAATATGAGCTTTTAAATAGATCGAGGACGATTCACATCACACAATTGTCATATAATTGTAAGTATTATTATTATACTACATAACTAACTTAACCTAACCTAACTTAATATTATGTAGTATGCTCATTGCATGCAATGAAATTTAAAAAAATAATAGATAATACTACGTTACTGCTCATTACTTAAAATATTTATACCATTGAAAAATAAAAGTCCTTAATTTTGAAATCTCTAATTCATCAAGAAATCTTTAATTAATCTTTAATTAAAAATCTTTAATTCATAGTAGAATTTAATTTTTACTGCTTTTTTATGGATTAAAATATCTTTATTTTCTTCTGTTTCACCTTACAACGGCTATCTTCAGACTGGTCAGAAGGTGTTTTAATCCACGAAAGTCATAGAAAAAAAAAATTACCGAGAAGATATAAGTCACCACGCTTAATCAAGATTGATGTGCGTTCTTTTCTATAACGTATGGTAAAGCCCAATTTGGTAGGCTTTAATAAAGCAGCATGGAATTAATTTACCAAACAGAGAACACTCCAACAAAGGGGAGATGTTGATTAAAGAGGATCACAAGTATGACGTTAAATCTAGCTGAAGTCTCGAATGGAAATTTATCAAATTATGTTCAAACATAATTGATACACAAATTGCTCGAATTTGAGAGTCATCCAGTTTAAATTTCGACAGTAAATATTGATAAGGAATGATAAGATTTGACTGGTGACTTTTTAGGGACCGGAAACAGAGAATCCCCTAAGTTAAACAGCGTCGAGTTTGGCAAGGTCGGAACAAACCGGTTTAAATAAACACGACATTATAATGGAGTTAAAATAAACACCGTGATACTTCACAAAGTAGATAGTATAAATACACTGAGCGATAACATTTTAGAGTCTCTCTCTTTCAGTGAAGACCTTTTAACATTTGACTTCATAGCATATGTTTATTTATGCATTTTAGATATAAACATTTAAAAGCTAATTTGATCTATCAAGAAATTACAAACTCAGGTAATAGGTTTTCAAGTAAAATAAAAATCAATGTTGAAATCTATTTCCGTCGATCATAAAAAGAATTGTCGCAGATTGATTTAAAAGCCACTGACTATCCCCGATATATGTTAGCGCACTTGTAGTCAAATCTGGGCAATGGTTCCAAAAATTACATTTATTTCAGAAATGGAATTCTCTCATGTGGGATGATGCGAGAGAGACTTGGCGCGAGGCCAAACTGCCTAGATTCATGTGACACTATCCGACTAGTCCTGCCTAGAGCCTATAGGGTGCGGGCAACGGGTTAGGCGCAGTACAACCACCACCAATCCCACTCAGGAGGGTTGCTAATCGAACACCCTCCGGGTGTGATTCTTTTTATTTCAATTGAGAATATTACATATTACAAAGGCTGCCTGCTAAAACTTCTCGCGACCAAAAGTACTAAAGCAATAACAGTGACCTCACAGTCCAGAAGCAATCCAGCAAAAATACAACCTACACATTAACTTAAAAATCTTTTTTGTTTTTGTTTTGAACGTTTCTAGTGCTGCCAAGATACCTAAACGTGCATGGGCGTACAGTTAACCACCATGACCGTAAACATTTTCGACTTTTAGCTTACTTGTAAATTTTAGTGCAGGAGAGAAAAACCTGTTGCAGATTATAATTTCAAAGAATCTTGATTTTGTAAAAATTATAACAGTTGCTTTAAAAATATGGCACTAACGTCCATTTAATAATAACAAGAATTCAACAGTCGAGATAAACGTTATTTAGTAAACCATTTTCGGCTTCAAAGAGCATCGTGGCACGTAACAACATTCGCCCAAGGACTCTTGGAAGTCTGAAACTATAAAAAAAGAACCGTATTAAATTGCTATCCTGGACTCCCCTTGATTTTGAAAACAATGTTATTGAAATTCGATATTTGTTAATTATTAGACGAAGTATTTATATTCATTACTGTTAAAGTGGGAGGAGTACCCACGCTTCTCGAGAAAGTAAAGCGGCACTTCCTTTGGCAACACCGGAGACCTGTCCTATATTGACTCTTACTTTTACTTTTACTTTTACTTTTACGGAATTTTAGTAAACCTGCAATGTCTGTAATGATTATGGAGTAGTATGTCTGTAGTGATTTAACCCTTCAAAAATTTGGCTTTTTTTTCGGATCGTCAAAATATTTTCGCTTTACAATAAAATGCAAATATTTGGAATATTTCTGAATACATTCAAAAACTAAAAACTGTTTTAGAATGGTGATGAAATACGCTTTCAAATTATAGAATTCGAAAAATATATATTTTTTTTTAATTATAAAATTTTTGCATACAAACATAAAAAAGTTTTTAAAATGGTTCACCTTATGTTTTTTCTAACTAAAGTTATTGATAATAAAAAAAAATGAAAACAGATGCACATTTTATTAGACAAATATATAACAAACACATTATTGTAACCTCAATTTTTTGTCGCTCTATGAAATTTTTTTTTTTAAATTCCCGAAGTTTCAAATTCTTTTTTCAATTTGCGATTCAAAACTTTGTGTACATAAAAGTGTATATTTTATTTTTTTGGTGGCTATTTTTTAGATTGGAATATAAAGCATGATGTTTTTCCTTTCTAACACCGATTAGAACATATTTCTAACTATGATAGTAAGGGAGTTACGGCGTCTTATGTGAGACCTATGTGCGTTGGGACAAATCTGGTCTCCTGTGATTAAACGGGTTAATAACATTCCGGCGATTTTCCACGTAAACTAAAAACAGTTTAGGTACGTCGGTCTTCCACGATCTACCGCAAGCATGGTTATGTAATTAGATTAGGTTGAAAGGGTGGGTCACAAGAATTTATTAAAAAGTTTTTTCGTGAATAACAGAATGAAATTTAGGAATAAATATCAAATTTCAACCCCTCTCGCGTCACAATAAATGTCGTTTCATTAAAAAATAAGATCAAGTGGCTTAATGAAGTTAATAAATTTTATTTTTAAAGTGTGAGATATTTCTAACAAAGAGCCTTGTCTGTGTAACTGTAGAAGACAATTTGTAATAAAATCCTTAATTTAAAACTAAGTTAGCTGTATCGTGAGGGTGAGTTGGAAATGTGAATCCCTAAAATTTATTTGAGCAAAAGCCTGAAAAAGCTTTATGACTGTTCGGGAGGCTGGAAATACAAAGTTCGGCTGAGAATGTGTGATGTATGGCTTCGTTTTACAAAAGAAGGCTTTGTTTTACCTAATGTTCTGCTAAGGGTGTGTGAATTGCCAAATTTACGGTGTCATTTACAAATATTTCATCTGGAATATTTCCACGGGGAACAAAGAACTAGAGAACAAACATTCTAGTCAACTTATTATTTAATCTTCCGATTCACGATCCTTTCTCCTCTGAACAAAAACATCGGATTTATGGCCTTCATTCTCAAATTACCTGGTTCCTCAAATTAATTTTAAGAAGTTCTTTATTTTCGGAAAGTAAAACACAGTTTTTCGTGTCCGATCAGACAAACTCAGAAACCTCGAAAGCAAATTATGAGAAAAGGGCAAAATCAAATATCTTCATAATCTTAAATACGTAAAACTTAAAATCTAGATTCCAAGCAAAACTTTAAAATCACGAATATTGTTCGTTCAAATAAGTTTGAAATTGAGCCATCCGACAAGACGTGTATTTTAGAGGTTGGTTAGTCCAATATCTTTGGCCTGAAGATAGTACACATTGAATAATGAATTCGTAGGGATCTGAATTTTCGAGTTATTTTTCGGCGAAATTATTTTTAGCGCATTATTTTTGGTGAAAATGGCGTTATTTTTAGTAAATAAAAGTTATTTTTTGCGGAATTTTTGGGAAAAGCGGTGTTATTAATATTTCAGCAAAAGCGTTGGTATTTTGAAACAAAGAAATAGTAAACTTTTTGTGTCAGTAAACTTTTTAGTATTTTGCAGCAAAATAGGATTTTTTTACAAAATTGAAAAATAAATTAGCATACCTACACGTTTTCAAAGTGAATGTATATAACTTTCCTATTTTAAAATACCAGATAATCGGGTAAAGACTACGGAAATTCCGGTTATATGCCCAAAAATGGCTAAATGCGAGATTTTACTGTGAAAATATGACATTTTGCGTATAAATTCGAGATATTGCAACCTTTCAGGTCTCTAATAATTAAAGTTACATAATTTTACGACATTCATTTTCAAATGTAGGTTTAACATTTGGCAACAGGTTCAATGTAAAACATCGCAAATGGTAATACAAACCTATCTGTACATACGAGTACGTAGGTATTGGCAAACACTGGCAACCTAACCACACACGTAATATGGTCTACTAGGAGTTGATGCCAAATAAACCAGAGGGAGAGGGTCGGTTGGCTTAAATATTATCGCATTCATTCATTATTGCTGCATAATAAGAATGACAAAAATAAGAAATAAACCATTTCAAAATCGTCAGATTAACGATTTAGGATCAATTTTGGAATGTCAATTTGGAACGTTAATTTTGGAATTTATAATCTTGTAAGCAGAAAAATGATTTCTCTCAACAAGTGAAAGGGTTTTCAAAGTCACGGCAATATTATTTCCAAGAGAGAGAAATCTGATTATTTTGAGAAGAAAATGATAAGAATTGAATTGATTTAATCGACTGCTATGAAAAATGTTTTAATAAGAATTCCAGGAATATTCGAGTCATGTCCAGATATTATTGTAATTAATTACATTTTCCATGCGAGTGGCAGCACCTTTGTTGGGCGGAGGCGGAGGAAGGGAGAGGTTACCCTTCTAAGGAAGGAAGGGGGGGGGGGGAGTTTAGATGGAATTGACAGCATTACGAAAAGGAATATTTTTAAACAATCGTTACACAACCCGCACCCTTCCCCGGGGAAACTTTTAATAATAAGGCGTTTGCTTGACGCTGGTAAAATCTCAGGTTTACTTAAAGCAGGACTGAGCGAGATTCTTTAAAAAATGTCGGAAATTTAAACCATTGTCATCGCCTGCCACGAGATGAATGTCCATTTGGTAAATTCAGCAATGAAAATATATTTTTGAATAAGAGGATGCTCTTAGGGACCCACACAAAGTACAGAATACTACAGCATGGGAGAAGACACCGTCAACATTTTACAAGGAATTAATTCAAAAAGCAGATTTTCTGAATAAAAACGAAAGGGAGAGATGAGATAAAGGTTTTACAAATTGTAATCTTTTTAATTATGAAATAAGCATACTTAATAGAAGAACCTATCTACTTGGTTTCCAGACTAATTTTCAATTTCAGCGGCGTTGAAATTTGAAGAATAATGCCACAGTGTGCTACTAATACAGTGCAATACTTTCCTCCATTGTTCATGGCTTCAGATACCAACGAATAATAATATAATAAGCACAAATTGTGCTTTCAAAGTGAAATAAACAGTCTCAAAATCGCAGTGTCTTATTTAGACACAACAAAAATACAACTTTGTGCACGGGGCGAGCCGTCGCCGCCGGACCAACTTAAAGGGCCATTATCCTAGTCCTAGGGGCTAAATAAAACGTATATAATGAAAAATTTCATTAATAATTTTGGCGAAAGTTTTGTCAAAATGAAGCCCCTGGCTCTGAGGTAAAATTTGTGCCATTGTTCGGTAGAAAACTGCCCCGGGCAACGCAGGGCTTTTTAATCACGATATTCAGAAACATTGTTCCCAAACTTGTTTATTATGAACAAAAGATTCAACAATAGAAATGTGTTGCGGATTTGTTTCGTACAATTGTGTGTTTTTTAGGGCTCGAGATGATTCGAGCGTGACTTGCATTTGTTGGGAAGTAAGATATCTTAAGCGAACTTGGATGCGAAAAGGTATATAAGTATATTTAATAAAACAACACACTCTTACTAATAAACGTGGTGAAAATTTGATACAATTGATAAACAACCGGGTAAGTGAAAATCTTATTAATAGAAACTGACGTAAAATAGATTTTCACGGCTAAAAGCATTGTAGTGATTTATTTTGGGGTACTATGCAGTGTTGCTCTACTTCCTTCTTTAGCCAACGTTTCAGACACCGTAACGTTGTCCAAACGGTTGGCTAAAGAAGGGGGCAACGCGGCATAAAACCCCAAAAATAAATAATTATGACATTAAAAAAACAGATCATGGAAAGATACATACATTGCTTATCCAGCGAAGGAGGGTTGTTTATCTGTCTTATAAACTGTAATAATAATTATTTCTTATCGAATTTCCGAATTTTTTCAAGATATTTTAAATGTCTTACATATTTCCTCTTTTTGTAGATGTATTTAAAAAAACAACATATAATCATCCGCAAACGGTGCGAAACGCCTATTACGGTTGCTTCGTTCCTTTCCCATAATTCGACGCTGGGCTCGCGGGTTTTATCCTAATTATACGCAGCAAAAGGCACATGCTTATTGCTCTAAGAGAGTAACCTATATACTTTGTAACTACATACTAGGGAATGTTATCAGTCGGCTTATCTTGTCAGGTTTCCTACCAGAAAGCAACGTGACTAAAGTAAATATCTCTCAAAGCGAGCTTAAAAGCAACTGAAATACCGCAATGTAATGTGAAGTGGGTGAGGTGAACGATAGAACTACCGCCTTAAGGACGGATTCATACCGCACCAGGTACCTACACACGGTTAGTATTACATGGGTTGATACTCCACGATATCCATACTCAATACGTTCTCTGAGCATTGTTCTGTCCCATACAAGGGCCTGATTGTGTCAGTTCGTAGAATGATCGGGATCGGCCGAATTTCCGACAAAGTGGAAATTTCGTATCCAGGATGAAAGGTCTAATGAGAACTTTTCCTATGAAATAGACAGTATCAAAATTCTGCCAAGAGGTTTTGGGTAGGTACAATGCACTAAAACCTGACATTTATTAATGTTCATTATGCAGGACTATTCTTACAGAACTTGCTACCATCAATAAAATAACCCTGATATGGGTACCAGGACATAAAACAACGAGCGGGAACTACTCGATATGGACAGAAACTCGTCGAGGGAACTGGTAGGACTACTAACGAGACACTGCCATCTCAAGAAACACATGAAGCTTTTAGGAGTGGCAAGCCCAATAGATGTAGAAAATGTGAAGAGGACGAAGAGACTCCAATTCACTTATAGTGCCAACGTCCTGCCCTGGTGGGACTAGGCTCAGTTACCTGGGGAGATACACTGTAGAACCAGAAGACTTAGCCACATATCGAATGAGAACTCTGGTGAACTTTATAAAAGGGACTGAGGTATTGTTAAAGGATTGAGGTAAAATGGGAGATAGCACAATGGGCCTAAGGCCTAAGTGCTCACTGTTGGGAACTAGTCATAAGCCGTCTCCGCAAAGAATAAAAAAAAAAGTTCATTAAGGCGGATAACATTCGGAATCGGGCGAAACAAGAATTCCTTACGCAGATATAAGGTTGAAATTCCCGCTTAAAATCAGCCGCAATATGTTTTATTTTAAATATCAAAATACTTTTTTGTTATTAGTTTTTGGGGTATTATGCCGTGTTGCGCTACCTCCTTCTTGTTTGTCCGAAGCGTTGGCTAAAGAAGGAGGTAGCGCAACACGGCATAATACCCCAAAAACTAATAACAAAAATACTTTTGGCCGTGAAAATCTAAAATCGTATCAAAATACTTCTTTTATTCTGAAGTTCTGGCACAAAAAATGTTCAATTATTTTCCGTAGTCAATAATTAATTGAAATCTAAAGAACTTAATTTGCACAAAATAAATCTTATTTATTTATATGCAAAATAGTATAAAAAAACAATAAATTTTAAAAGCGGTAAAGAAAATTACAAAATTTTTTTTTTGGCTTAGGTAATAAATACATAATTACTTTAAGGCAAAAAAATTACACACACTGTAATATTTTGCGATTAAATTCGTTGTGGGACACCCAAAAAGGGATTCGTAATTAGGATATTTTGTACTTCAAAGCATTTTTACAGACTTGATATGCTATTTTTTAGGCATATAAAGACTTACCAAAAATATGGTTGATATTGGTTCTACTCGCAGAACTTTCATTAAAGCATGTGTATAATATTACGAAAGGAACAAATTTTCAAAAAAACACACGTAGATACTTTGCATTGCATGGCCTAAATAGAAACATCAATTATTATTGGTTAAATATTTGCAAATATGGTTGCAGCTAATGTGTGTGGGAATTATGCATGGCTAAAATACTAATGCTTGCTTTTATTCCAAAGTGATCACACGAATTGAAGAATTTGAATTGTTGAAATTTAATATGCACTCGTTAATGGACTAAAAGAAGCGGCTTTTGTCAATCAAAGTACCTCTACTAATGGATGACACAATATGGCCTTTCACATAGATTCGTTCTTACCAAAGAATAAGTCAATACTCTAAGTACAGCACTTATCGCAATATCCAGGAAGTAATTGCTGCGAAATCATTCAAAGAGCCATTGACGAAATAAATCGTAATTATGGAGAAGACAAAAAGTGACGCCTTAAATAGTCAAAACAAGTACAATAGCCACAAGAAGACCTGATTGATGGTCGCTGGATTTGGAAGTCACCAGGAACCGCGGGGATGGAGCTGTGGCAGTTGCTTCATACCGCCGCGCCGTTTCAGCATCCGTCAGCAGCATAAGTGAGGACTGAGGGTATGCGAGGCCTTCAAATTCTTATACTTTGTCTCATGCTTCTCATCATTCTTTATTATATCACATTTTAACATCTCCTTGTTTCCCCATCCCTTTAATTTCCTTAACACAAAAGTGAAAATATTCTGAAAAGATCGTTTGATGTGGACGTGATAGTGTTTTAGCCTAACAGGAGATTAAATTTCGAACGCATTAAATTATTTTACATAAGCCGACATCTGCACAATTTGATTAGTTTATACACACATAACTCTTTATAGACATAGATATACTAACATCCGAAAAGGCAACGCAATTAATTATTGAAGAAAATGCCAATTTGTGCGGCATTGCTGTAGATTATTAGCATGAGGAGGTATTTGTAATAAAAATCACACATTAAAGTTATTGCCAACAAATAAAAAAAATTATGATAGAAATATTATTTTCTCTCGACGAAATCTAATAGCCCACATTTTATTAGCGTTTATAATTAGATGCTTTCTCTTCGAATACAAACATAATAATATTTACAAAAAAATAATCGTTCTCCAACACAGGTATATAAATTTATCGATTTAAACCGCCGCTAAAATCGATCCGGTAAGACGAGAGGTTCTGGTTTCGAGTCCCAGTTGCGACCGTTATCTTTTTATTTTTATGTGTCTTGTTCTCTTTCATATTTTCGTTTAGATTATTAGCATTATCTTCTTCTTCAATGATACATTACATTGATGGGAATAACCTTAAAACGTTATTAAAAAGAGAATAGTTCTAATAAAAATTGAATATTCATTTAGACTTTTACAAAAAGGTCAATAGGTAGAGCCAAGCAGCGCAATGGATTTTGTCGAAATTTGCCAAAATAGTTAAAAAAATTGTCGCTAATGTCGCTCTCGTCGCATTTTAAGTCGATTCCGCAAAATGTTATTAAACTTTGTTACTTGACATGGATTTGACCCTAGTATCTGCTCGTAAAAATCCGAAGTTAAAAGATCATTCCCGAACACAAATTAAAAAAGAACAAATATATATCGTTACTCGCAAGATATCGATTTTTCCCTATAACGTGGGGAAATTTCCCTTGAGATTCCCTATTGTGATGAAAAATAATTACAAAAATAAAATTAATTGCTTTTTAAAAACTGACGGATATTTACGATTCAAATAGTATGGTTTTAAAAGTAAATTGCCATTTGTTTATGGGGTTTTAAAACTAAAATTTGTTTATTTTTAATTTAAAAAATATAAACGACAAAAAGTTAATCAAGTTCTTTAATAATCTACATCTTCTCAACATGACATTAATATTGGAGGTGTATTGATTTATTTTACATGTATACTAATATTCCCACATTTTACAATATGTACGCAAAATTCCATAAATTCTGGGATTTTTTTAAAGGTTTTCAACCCAGAAAAGATACGTGCATTATATGCTCGCCTAGCGAGAAAAAATGTCTCTCCACTGCTGGATTGTTAGGGCTGTCACACCATGGAAATATAAACACAGTGGAAAAATAAATTTATTTATTTGAAAGTTTAGGTTTTTACAGTAGGTAGCCATAGAAAAAATTCGAGTGCAATTTACATGCGGTAGAAGCGAAACTTTACCAAAACAATCTCAACCAATACTTGAAAAGTGAGTTCACAATCAAAGCGACCAATGAGCGCAGACCTAACGTAATTTCCGTTTCATATCTCAACCAATAGGAGTCATTAAAAATGACATCATAATCAAAGCGGCCAATGAGCGCAGTTATTTCCGTTTCATCCGAAATCCAAATCACAGCGGAGCTATAGAAGTTTCACTTCAAAAAACAGTTTTTATAAGATGAAGAAAAAAAACATAAAACTCACTTCAGTACTAAACAGCGATTATAATTGTTATTATTAATCGCTATTTAGTACTAAACTGATTGCTAAATTAATATTATAATATTATTTTATTATTCACTTCATATTATAATATTATTTTATTAATCACTTCAGTACTAAACAGCGATTAATAAGATTGTTATCACTAATATTGTTATTATTAATCGCTGTTTAGTACCGAATTGATTAATAAAATAAAATTATAATATCATAATATTATTTTATTAATCATTATGTGCCCGACAAATAATCTTATTAATCATTATTTATTACGCACCAGATTTAAATGTCCGGGTTTAATTTTCCCCACAGGAAAAACTAAACCCTTTCACACACTTCCCAAGTGATCATCTGGTCAATCCACGTTATGCAATTGCACTATATGTATTAAAATTACAAAACAATACAAGAACAACATGTCAACCTACCAGAGACCAGATGGGAAAATAATTCACCGACTCCAGATATTTTCATATCAGAGGGTTCGGCTCTGTGGAATTCCTAATTGAACCTATAAATCCTACTGATCCCTCAATATAAATATTTAAAAAATCTTTTGTAATCCTACATGTATTTAAAATTACCGATTTTTGCATTTTTATGTATAAATTCTTTGACAAATCTAATACGTCTAAATTTTGAATCAGAGACCTAGGTATAATGCCAGTAGCCGAAATAACAAATGGTAATATTTTTATATTCCGAGAATGCCAAATTCTTTTAATCTCATTTCCTAAATCTGTGTATTTTCTAATTTTTTCAGAAACAGTTTTTTGAATATTACAGGAATTTGGAATAGCTACATCAATGATATAAGTTATTTTTTTTAATTTTGTCATGTAAAACTATATCAGGTCTATTATGACTAATTGTTCTGTCTGTTAGTATAGTTTTATCATAATATATTTTATAAAATTCGTTTTCTAAAAATGAATTTGGTTCATATTCATAATATGGTACTATATAACGGCAGTCAATCAAGTTATGTTTAATTACCAAACTTTGGTGGATTATTTTTAAAACCTGATTGTGCCTAAATGTATACTCAGACGGCGCTAATATAGAACATCCCGATATAATATGTTCTATAGTTTCCGGAAAAGCCAAACATTTTCTACATAAATCATCAATTTGATTTATATCTTTGATTATATGCTTCCTATAATTTTTAGTATTAATGACTCTATCTTGAATGGCAAGCATAAATCCTTCTATTTCTGCGCTCAACTCTCCAATACTCAACCATTTGTTTGACGAAAGTTTGTCAACATACGTTTGGTTGAGATAATTGAAGTGTTTTGCATGAATAATTTTATTTGACCAGGAATCTAATAATTCCTGGTTAGTATTTATAAGAATGTTGGCATTCTCGTCATATAAATTTAAAGGTGTAATGTTTCTATCTGCCTTACAAATTATTTTGTGCATTTCTGAGCTATTAGCTTTCCTATGGAAAAAATTTCTAAGCATTTCTACCTGATTGTGTTTCAAAGATGTTATTTTGACTACACCTCTACCTCCTAAATTTCTAGGTAAATTAATTCGTTCTATAGCTGAATTTGGATGATGGCAATTAAATTTTGTTAACGTAGTTCTAATTAATCGTTCTAAACTATCTAAATCTGTATTGGACCATTTAATTATGCCAAATGAGTATGTTAATAAAGGTATTGCCCAAGTATTTATTGCTTTTACTAAATTTTTAGCAGATAGATTGCATTTTAAAATTTTTCTGATCCTAGTTTGAAATTTAATCCTAATATCATTTTTAATACTAGTGTGATCTAATCTATTCGATTGCGGGTATCCTAAATATTTATAAACCTCATCCCCTTTCATACTTTTAATATTGAAATTTCTAAATATACCCTCGTCTCCATCTACAATTTTGCCTTTCTCTATATGGATCGTTTTACATTTATCTAAATTATTTTATTATTGTTCTGCATTATTATTATTATTTACTATGAAATAAAGATATTCTGCAATGCGCTATATACAATGCGCTATATGCGCTGTATAATGATTTATTTTATCACTTTTATGTAAAACGTCTTTTAGGCGTATGAATAAATAAAAAATTCAAATTCCAATCTATAGTCTCATCGAGATAGCATAGTAACAATCTGGTACTGGCACTGCATGTAACTGTCTTTTAATAGTAATAATTTGATAACACGAAGACAATGGCTGAAAAAGTCAGAGATGCCCGAGGAAGAGATGAATCAAAAAATTATTTGTATCGTAAAACCAATGTTTAAAAAAACTTTTTCAATTCTTAACATTAATTTTCAATTTGGGAGGCGGGAATGGGTACCGCCGCCCCGGGAACCTTTATTGGATAACCAACACCTCTGCCATAGGTCACCCCAAGTGGTTCGCTACGTTTGGTGATTTAGCAGGAGTGCCCGGGTTCATGGGGTGCGGTTTGTCTAGGTCTTGGAGGTGGATGACCAGGACACACTGAACCCCAGATTCCTACCCACCCCTTAAACCCTTTTCCTTCCCAGAACTCCCCTCTCCTCTTTTCCTTAAAAAAACCCTCTACACAGCATGCCCAAAGATGACATAGGCCCTGAGGTAAATTATTTTCCTCAAGGCCTCCTGTGTGGAGCTCATGTAAAAAAAATATATTATTTCCACCTTAAAACTACACCCAGTTTTCAGGTAAACTAGAATTCTCAAAATCACAACTATACACCAAACCATTTAAAACCCCGAGCCACTCCGGGTACTCAGCCTATACTGAAAAAAGATAATAAACTTATTAAAATTTGTTTAAAACCAAGAACACATAGGTGAGTTAAATTATGAATAATAATATTATTTAACCATTTATATATTTGCACAGCCCTTGTGAAACCGTTCGAAATTTGAAATATGACACTCACTTTTTAATAAAATAATAAATTAGGACCCGTTGAAATACATGCTTGCGTCGAAAAACTAGGACAACACGGATATTGGGCTTGTATGTGGGTATTTAATACAAAAAATATTAGTAATCAGATATAAATGTCCCTGGACCGTCTGCAGCATTTGATGAAGCGTTATATAAACGAAATATGCAGGCCAAAATATTTCGTTGCTACTAAGTTATTAATCATGCTGCTAAGTTATTATTTTTTTTAATTGTTAAAAGAAATTTATTAAATCCATATTTTTTATTTAATTAAATGAAGACAATATTAGCGAAACTCGATCGAAAATCTGAGACAGAAAAATTAGAAAAGATATTGGCTCCACTGGGACTCGAACCCAGGACCCTTTGCTTACATGGCAAGAGCTCTACCGATTGAGCTACGGAACCCATATGAAATCATTTTTAACTGTATCATACTTCGACTAAGAACTACCAACATTATCTTCATTTTCTTAACGCACATATTATTGGCTGCTATCTTTATGTATGATTGCAAGATTCAACTCGAACCAAATGCAATCTAGATAGTGTCTGGATAAATTTTTATTCATTTTATTTTAATACGCGACATCTATTGACTTTTCTGCAAGTATTCTTATATTTTTTAAATCGAAAAACCAATTTATTTTGTTTTTATTCATATTTATTATTGGTTATTTTTAATTATAGATCTTACGCCTACCGAAGCCATTTCCAAATCAATACGCTTAACGTTATGGAAATAATTTTATACGTACATCTAGGAAATCTTAATAAAGCAGAATTTGGTATCAAACAAAAATGTTAATAATATTCTGAAATTAAAATGTTACGATTATTATGAGGTAAACAATATATTTAAAAAATATATAAGGAGAAGAATTAGAAAAAAGGTTTCGTAAACCGATTACTGTATGAACCGATCATCGAGTGATTACTGTATTTTATACGCCTTCGAATTTGTTGGACTTATATCGGAAGGTTTTATCATAGCAACGACCGCGTCTTTAAAGCATGCCCGTTTTCTGATTCCTTTCGACTTATATACTACAAATTAGCGAACGAACTTTAATGGATTGTTGTCATTCGAGTTATAGTGCACACATATTCAATTTGCACTAATACAGTCTTAATTTTGACATATTACTTTACAGAACAAAGCACCGCGGACGACCGTCCGATGCGGCTCATCTCCGCGTAATGAATCGGAATTATTTTTGCGTTCGTTTTTATGTGTATTTGGTGTTATAAAAAATCATAAATTACCAATAAAATCACAATATTTCCAACTTTTTTTTTTAAATTGTCATAGTTAAAACATTGTAGTTATGCATTATATTTTTTGTTCAATAATTACTAATTATTTTAATGTGTAAAAATAATTTCAAATTTGATTGATTTACGTAGTTTTAAAAATTATGAATACACTATAAATTAACCTTATTACAAAAATGTGAATATGAGGAGGTATAGGTAGATATTTTTTCTACGATAATATTTTTTTTAAATTTTTTTTTCGTATTGCGTATGATCACAGAAGAAGAAAAATTGGAGATCGATTTACGATTTATAGAAAACGGTTCTTGAACAAACAGTTATAAAGTATGATAAACATATTTTATATTTTTTTTAACTGAAGGGCACAGAAAAAGCATTTATCTATTTTTTTTTTGTATCAAAAATTTATTTTGGGGTGGTGTTATGGACACAGGCGACTTCGAAAATGCACAAAAACCCTAAATATTGCAAAATCCCTCGTGCTCTGTTAACAAAATCGGATATATTTATCCCTATCTAGGTTACAAACCAGTTCTTAGAACACTTGTTTCCAATGAAAAAAGTATTTGCCAAAACTACGGAAAAATAGTCGAAGATAATATTGTTAATTCCAAAATTTGAAATGCGATGGACAAATTTGACATTTAAATAAGAGGTGGCAGTAGCCGAATTGGTAAGGCGTTTGTCCCGGTAAGACGAGAGGGACTGGGTTCGAATCCCAGTTGCGACCGTCATCTTTTTGTTTTTCAATGTCTTGATCTCTTTCATATTTTCGTTTACATTACCTATTAGTGTTATCTTCTTCTTCAATGATACATTACATTGATGGGAATAAAATAACCGTCAACAGTTATTAAAAAGAGAATTGTTCTAATAAAAATTGAATAATTACTGGTATTTATACATAATTATTTTCTTAACTTAAACACACAAAAATAATTAATACCAACTTATATCGGTTAGATTTAAAGCTAACCGGAAAAAAAACTAATTGGCAAAAACATATTTATTAATTTGTCATTTAGTTTTGTTGATTTGGCAACAGAGTATTGCGAGTATCGTACGAGCACGTAGGTACTTATTTAAAAAAAATAGTAATTTAAATATATGGAGTGTTGCGTGGTCAATCATTAGGTTATCTGTGAAATGACAACAAGAATTACTACTTTATTTCTTCCGTGTAAAATTAGCAGAGGTCAAGCAAAAATAATACATTCTTGAATTAGAATAATATGAAATTATCTCATAGCATGCTCAGAAATGGATGTCTCCGCACGACAATGTCAAACCCGTACAAAAACTGCGGGATAATACGGATGTTGAACATGAGATAACTACAAATTCGAAGGAAAATGGCGATAGATAAGTCGATGGAATCCGAAATTTCATTATGCATCGAAGTTCGGTTTCGGAGAATGCTTACACCCGCCGATACTGAGCCTGCTGGTAGCTAGCTGATAGTGCTGATGCCGGGAGTGTAATATCGAGCCTACGCGCCAACTTGCCTCAGCTTACATGTGCGCACTACTTCACTACTATTACGTTAGTCTACTTGCGCAGAATTTTGATTAATAGTTCGGCCAACAATGAACAATGCGACACGAACAATACCGGCCAACTTATCCCACTGAATCCACATTTAGACGTGCGGCGCTGTAAATAGCAGTCTCGGCAGAGTGACCCTTACATGTCTCCCACGTGTACAGTACATGACGAATATTGCTTGACAAAGGAGGCTCATAGACGAGTGAGATATTATTTATTTTCATTACAAAGTTCTGATGTTTTACAATGAAATTAAAAAGGAAATCACTAAAGCTTTTATACGATGATCGGTTCTGGAAACCTAGAAGACTGATTGAAATTGCATTATGTTTGTATTTGTGAAGTTTCTTGAATTTATAAAATTCACAATATTTGATAAAAAAAATTGTACGCTGTATTAAACATTAATTAAAAAAAAAAAATTCATGACCCATGAAAAGGAGTAACTTTAGCATACACATATTTTACCGAATATTTATCTGAAAGCAAAAAAGTTTTCTGTATACCAACTTATAACAGAAAACTTGAAATATTACGCTCTTAAAGACGGTTAAATTAATATTTACATTCGTTTGAATAATACAAAGTTATATATAGCAAGTCACAGATGCAATGAATATCGTGAAAATTCTAATTAAGACATTTTAACTTACTCAAAGTAGGTACTGTTTACTTGTGATTATATCTATTTTCCGTTCTCTTTAAGTACCTGCCCACGACCTATCTCAGAATAACAAGTAGCTACATGTTTTGTTAACACCTTCCACATTTTACCAATACACTACACACATGTGAAATATTTCTTAATTCTTGACAATACAAAGATTCGGTATAGATAATATGAATACTTCAATTGATAGGTGTTCACGCCATTTACATAAGGTTACGATCGCTTTTTATCTACAAAAATGTATATATTTTCACACTGTTATGTGTCTAAAGAGCGCGTAATCATTTAGTGTGTTCCCGGGTCATTTGATAAGGTAAATAATTTGTGTTAACACATTATCGACCAATCCGAAATATATTATGCAAGTGAATGTTACCATTGTCGGGGGGCACTGACCGACAAAATCGACAGGCGAACCACGCAACACGGGCGTGAATTTTAAATAGTAGCTGTACTATTTTTACGATTTCAGGTGCCTCGGAGATTCCCAGAAACAAAAGAGGCTTGTTAACAAAAACTTGTACCGAAAGAAAAGGTCGTAACACGTCTGTATAAAATCTAGACATTTAAGTGGTAAAAAAAGTTGGACACGCCAAGGCCACAATCGAAACAAGTAACTCATAGAACAGGTAACATTAAAAAAAACAGGCAATTGCATTAGATAATATTAATTAAATATCTTTACTAACTCGGTAGCAACTGAATTACAAAAAAAAGTTTTAAAAGGAATATGAAGATGAAGAAAACTTATCTTAAACTTATCAGCCTGAACTATTATTTAGGAATAATAGTTCAGGCATATAACAAACAAACAACAAAACTTGGATATTTTTATAGCGTCATTTTTGTGAAATATCTCAAGCGCTCTTAGACATATCGATCGTCCAGTTGATTAGTCAGACATCTCCAAATATTAAGTTTTGAGGTAATGAGGTAAGCAATATTGAAATGCTCACCATAAATCAAATATTTTTTACACGTGCCTTTGCTTTATAATGATATCCCTGAGGCAAAACCATATATGATCGTGTGAGAAATGTGGATATCCGCAAAGAACGTAAGGCTGATGTAAGCATAATTAAGAAAGGGACCATCATATGGTTTGGGCATATAAAGCGAATTAACGAAGAAAGTAGTGTAAGAAGATAATATGACGCAAATGCGAATGGTAGAAGAAGTCGGCGACGCCAGAGGAAGATGGCACGATCAAGTGAATCAGATACTGGAGTCGGGCCATGTCAAAAGTCGGAATAATAGAAGAGTATGTAGGAGACGAAGTATGAATGGGAGTGAGGCAAAGAGTGTGTGCCAAGACAGAGTTGGTAGGCGGTCCATCCTCTCTGCCTACCGCCCGGGAAACGGCGTGATGGTTAGTTGCAGTTAGTTAGTGTTTTATATATTGTATCAACAGGTCGTCACCTTATTTGGAAAGGGTTCTATGTGACATTTTTTTCAAAAATGACCTATGAACGCTAAAACATTCCTCTTACTCATTTCTATACCCAAAATAATTTTCAGATGGATCTGTGTTGTTATTTTCGTAGATATATACCTAATGATATCGTAGATTTGTAAAGTGTATTTTTGTGATAATTCACTTCAAGTGCTTTTAAAATATGTACGACAAAGTATTATACACGTCTTTTTCGTATTAAATTTGCTATAAAATAACAGCGGGAGGCATAAAGGTCTGTTACATTAGAACTATATTTTTAAATATACTGCTAGTGAGCCAGACAACATCAATAATTTGTTAAATTCGCTACAAATTTTTCGCATCATAATTGATTTGGTTCCTTTTGAGAGTAATCTGAGTATTGTAACAGTTAGAGTTCCATATAACTGCGTACACAATCAAATTTAGATTTTTCCTTTTGAGAGTAATCTGAGTATTGTAACAGTTAGAGTTCCATATAACTGCGTACACAATCAAATTTAGATTTTTCCTTTTGAGAGTAATCTGAGTATTGTAACAGTTAGAGTTCCATATAACTGCGTACACAATCAAATTTAGATTTTTCCTTTTGAGAGTAATCTGAGTATTGTAACAGTTAGAGTTCCATATAACTGCGTACACAATCAAATTTAGATTTTTCCTTTTGAGAGTAATCTGAGTATTGTAACAGTTAGAGTTCCATATAACTGCGTACACAATCAAATTTAGATTTTTCCTTTTGAGAGTAATCTGAGTATTGTAACAGTTAGAGTTCCATATAACTGCGTACACAATCAAATTTAGATTTTTCCTTTTGAGAGTAATCTGAGTATTGTAACAGTTAGAGTTCCATATAACTGCGTACACAATCAAATTTAGATTTTTCCTTTTGAGAGTAATCTGAGTATTGTAACAGTTAGAGTTCCATATAACTGCGTACACAATCAAATTTAGATTTTTCCTTTTGAGAGTAATCTGAGTATTGTAACAGTTAGAGTTCCATATAACTGCGTACACAATCAAATTTAGATTTTTCCTTTTGAGAGTAATCTGAGTATTGTAACAGTTAGAGTTCCATATAACTGCGTACACAATCAAATTTAGATTTTTCGGGATGTCTGACTAATCAACTGGGCAATCGATATACACGTTTTAAAACGGCAGGAGGAATAAAACACTCATAAAACACAATTTAATCCAGTGATGAGCAACCCGCGACCCGCGAGCCTTTTTGTAGACATTTCCCAATTGGCTAAATAAAATATTTAAAAAGTTAATGTAGAGAATATTAAACAGTTCGTGGTATTTTCTTTACTTGTTTTTGCAGTGTTAGGTCGTGTTGCGCTACCTCCTTCTTTAGCCAACGTTTCGGACAGCGTTGCAGTGTGGACGTTGCAATGGACGTGCGTCGTGCAGCGTTGTAATGGACACTGCAAAAAAGGAGGTAGCGCAACACGGCATAACACCCCAAAAACAAATAACAAAAATACTTTTGGCCGTGAAAATCTAAAAACGTATCGGTTCGTGGTCTGTTTAATAAACATAATATTTTGAATGGGTTCCATTTCAAAAGGATAGGCACGCTTCCAAATTATGTTTCCGAAAAAAAAATTACGCAAGAGAATTTTGATATCACCTAAAAATCATAAGAATTTTTTTTATATATTAGTAAGCGTTAGGATACCCGGATGCTATGATCAAATATTTAAAGTTATCAAAATCTGTAATGCTTGATGCGAAACCCTTTTGTAATACAAATTACAAAAGGGTTTCGCATCAAGCTTTTGTCCGTGTATTTTGTATAAGCTCCCCAAAATTGTAAGTATTTTTTTATATGTTCTTTAATTTGTTGGGTGAGTTTTGGCGGCGGATTTTGAGACCATTTGGCCTCTCTAGCTGGACTCTCTCTACCTATCGCCTTGCAGGGCCATGGGAGGGATGGATCCGTACATCCGTCACTCATGGACCGCGAAACTACTGACTCCCTACACATCCCTCATACCCTTTTCCTTCCCAGAACTTCCCCTCCTTCCATTCCTTTAAAAGACCCTCCACACAGCATCAAAGTTAACTGCTTCAAGCAGTCATTCTGCTTTAAGTAGTCTACTCCTGCCGGTGAATAAATTTAAATTTGATAAATCGGCCCTTCGGTCAAAAAGGTTGCTCATCACTGATAATCGATGTTTAGGAAATAAGTTTGTAAAATATTCGGGGAATATGAAACTAACAAAACCAAATAATTATAACATGAATTATAACAAACCAAATAATTATTACTTGAAGTAACTACTCCTGCCGGTGAATAAATTTAAATTTGATAAATCGGCCCTTTGGTCAAAAAGGTTGCTCATCACTGATTTAATCGATGTTTAGGAAATAAGTTTGCAAAATATTCGGGGAATATGCAACTAACCAAACCAAATAATAATAACATGAATGTATAATTTGAAATAAGTGGAATAACACACAAAGTTAGCTTACAGTGATATCGAACGAGCCGAGAATGTCGTCAACCTCAATTTACAAGAATACATCAATATTCTTTGATGTAAAGGAATAGTCAGTTGCCTCGACCACTCCGCTACAGAGAACGTCTAGTTTTTGTACAGAATTGCGACTTAGTCCCATTATATACAGACGCCGCCTTACGAACGCGGCTTGCGAAAAAGTATCCGTGGCTGTTATAAAGTATCAACTACAAAATGTTTTGGAAATTTCAAGTTAAGTTTCAAATTTATTTAATCTGTTGCGAGCAGATTTTTTGGTCTCTGGGAGAACAAAAGGTGGTTTGCATAATCACCCACAAATAGGCCAGATTTTTTTCCCTTTTCCAAGGTAGGATGCAAATGTTTAATGATTCGATAAATGAGGTATGCTCTTGAATGTCGTGTCCTTCGACCAAGTGTCCTCGGTCGAAGGTCGTGTCCCTTAAAGATAATAATATATGCTGACGGCAGGAATTTGTCGAAGACGTCTCAAGGGATAACACGAAAATGGAAAACATAACCTAACTAACTATAAACTAACTAAAATTCAATACTAATAGAAAATCGCTAATAAAGAAATCATTTTGTCATTAATATTAAAATCACTATAAACTAAGAAGTATGGATAAAGTTTTCCACAACACATAGACTTGTAACCCTCTCTCTATGAAAATAATTTTTACACATTTTTGTATTTATTGGGCATTAACTATGTAACGATTTCTAGATATTTTGTGTTGAAAAGTTTTATTCTTTAAGTACATTTTTTTGCTACCGGTGTGGACACATCCATGTCATTCCCAGCAAACTTAAAACTTCTAGTGAATGACACGGATGTGTCGAAATCGGTAGCAAAAAATTAAAAAATGTAATAAATGTACTTACATAGAAAATAAAACTCTTCAAAACAAAATAATTTTCACACCTCAGCATTTTATTCTTTGATTATTATTTGTTTTTAATTGAACTAAAAATAACTGTTCTTGATATTTTTCTGACATATTTAACACGATTTTTAACAAGGATCGACACAGTGATAAGAGTAGTGATGAGAACCCAAAAACTATATTCGTAGACTTATAAACGACGATTTACAAGCATTTACAAAACAAGCCTGAAAGTCAAATGTCTCGTAATAATTTTATGAACATTCAAGATGGCCGCAAACTAGACAGAAAATTATCAGTACAAATAAGAATGAAATTTGCTTTTTAAATGCATTATTTACCACCCGGTATTTTTTAATTTTTCATCGTTTAGTTATTTTTTTGAAACGATGTATTGTTTGATGCGTTAGGACTGTAAGGAGTGTATCCAAATTTAGTAAACATTTGCCAAAATCATCGCATGTGAATTTAATCTGATCCGCAAGTTCATTTATTCATTTGTATTCTATTCACCCTGTACAGAATCGGCGCGAACCGCCATTGTGTGTTGTGACCAGACTACATACCGACACAGGATCGGCAGTGATGATTGAAATGGAAACCATTACAGAAGAGCGCCGCCGTGCCGCGGCCGTTGTTCAATATCAATTCAAACCAGAACGGTAGAAATGCGCTTTACCGAACCATTGAAAGTCATACAAGAGTACGAAATTGACAAGAATGTATCTACCGATAGGATTCTAGAATAATCTTAAGTTGATTTAACATAATCTGGTCATTTTGAAATGGAAAACGGATTTCTCACACGAACCCAACCAAACGTCACGGGTAGGATTTCAATAATCCGTGATAATACGAAATCAATATTGACTTATGGTAACGTTATTTTGACAATATCAGAAACGATTGCTGTCACCAATCAAATCGTTAGGCTTAATGTTGGTGACACCGAGATTGAGCTTTTGGACCAAATTTTGATAAGGCAGTTAGTTAGTGGCTAGGAAACGAACAGCTAAGTTTTTTGCATACCAGTCTAAAGGTGTTGTCACTGCAAATTCATCAAAATGTAATATAATATTTTGCATAACTATTGCTAAAATGGCGTGAAAGTAAGTGTTCTGAATCAAATAAGATAAAATAAGAATAATTTTGTGTATCCAAGTGCACAGAGAGATTTATAATAATAATAAATAATAAAACTGACTTTTCAGTACAATAAAAAATGTATTTATTTTTAACTTGCCAATGTATTTGCCGTAACAAACTACCGATTTATTTCAGAGACACCCATTAACAGAAGGAAAACAAAGACAATACGTTCCCCCTTAGATGCACGCAAATGTGGTTTCCGTGACCTCTGCGCAAAGGCGTTTAATTCCATGACCTAATGCTGCGTATAAATAGGTAGATATTACGAATTATGGGAAAGGAACGAAGCAATCACAAATAACGCGAAACGCTGCTTGCGGTTTCTTCGTTCCTTTCCCATAATTCGGAGGTTCGCAGTAATACCTACCAGTTTATCGTAAGTTTTCTTGTACCTCAACGCTGTTCCCGCAGTATTGTTTACAGTTTACATTGTCTGGTTTCATGGGCACCGCTACAGCTGATTGTCCGTGCGATAAGCGACCGATGAGATAAAAAAAAAACTTAAGTAAAACTGTCTGACGTCAAACAGTCTGCGAGAACCGGAACGGTACGTAGTTTTAATACAATGGTCTGATGCAGACATAACATCGAACAAAAGAAACATTTTTTCGCACCCGAGTCAGATTCGCAATAGAAAGTGAAATAAAAAATTCGACAGATTATGAGGAAATAATATTAATTATATTAATTAGAGATGTCAGGAGTTCCACTAAAAAACACCAAGGAGTTTGTCTACCTCGGGAGCAAAATAACATGGGACGGTCGGTCTAAGAGCGAGGTCGACAGCCGTATACACCAGGCTAGGCTTGCATTCAATAAAAGGTCGAAAATAATAGAATCAAATAATATCGACCTGAAACTGAGAATACTCCTCATCAAGACCCATGTATGGAGTATCTTGATGAACGGCTGCGAAACATGGTGCCTATCCGAAAGAGATAAACGGAGACTAGAAGCTTTTGAGATGTGGTCCTATAGAAGACTACTAGGAATTTCCTGGAGAGACCACATCACAAATGAGGAGGTTCTCCAAAGAATCGAAGGAGGAAGGCACCTGCTCAGGACCTAGTCCGAAAGGCGCGCAAGATGGATCGGCCATGCAATAAGACAAGAAGGCCTCTTGCATGCCATAATGGAGGGTATGACCGAGGGGACAAACGCTAGGGGACGCCCACGCCGAGAGTACCTGGAGGACCTGCTGGTGGACGTGCGCTGCTTATCATATGCAGACTTCAAAAGAGCCGCACAAGACAGGGAAGAGTGGAAGAAACGAATAGATGAAATTGCTGCAAACCAATCCCAAGATTGAAACCAGAGAGAGAATATTAATATAGATTAATGAAATAATTAAACACACTTTGTTTTTACCACAATAATCTTTATTTAAAAGTCAACATGTTTCAAGAACGATGTTCTCTTCATCAGGACATTTAATCTTAATGTACTAAAACTAAATGATCAAACATGGAAAGACAGGCGTGTGTAGAAATGGAAGTAGTGGAGGAGGAGAGAGGTGGAAAGGGGAAGTGCTTAGAAGATCAACAAGGGGGAGTGGAGGGGGGAGAGGTGGAAAGGGGGGTGCTTAGAAGAACATAGACAAAAAATTACAATGGAAATATGTTTAAGATAGGGTTATTCACAAAATTGATTGATTGATTGTTAGTAATATTTAAATTTCTATTAACATTTTTCCTAATTTCTAATATTTCTAAAAGATCTAAGTGAAAACCACTAACGTTAGTGTGTAAAATTTCAAAACCAGTATTTATATCAAATGAATGGTTAAATTCATTATCTTAAACATATTTCCATTATAATTTTTTGTCTAGGTTCTTCTAAGCACCCCCCTTTCCACCTCTCCCCCCCCCTCCCCCTTGTTGATCTTCTAAGCACCTCCCCTTTCCACCTCTCTCCTCCCCCACTACTTCCATTTCTACCCACGCCTGTCTTTCCATGTTTGATCATTTAGTTTTAGTACATTAAATGTCCTGATGAAGAGAACATCGTCCTTGAAACATGTTGACTTTTAAATAAAGATTGTTGTGGTAAAAATAAAGTGTTTTTAACTATTTCATTAATAAAATGGTGCCACAAAGTGAATTTGCAAATTTTGAAGAAGTTAATATAGATTAACACGTCCAATGAACGATAAAACAAAAATCAATACAACGGTTTGACTTTATGCTTTAATTGAAACAAAAAATCGTATATCGTGTGAAACTGCAAAAAACGCAGTCAAAATTCTCGAACATCTCGTCATGAAGTTTGCACAATTTTTTCGTTCTCGAATTTCTAGGTCAACGCAATATTTTTCGTAACGTCATTTCCCCCGTACTTTGAAATGTCCACGCAGCTGTCAATCAAATCAGACATTGTGCTGTATTGTTTGATACATATTTTTCAATTATTCAATAAATTATATGTGCAGTCCGTTTTTAAGATATAAGTGGAGTGAATTTTAGCAGACGTACTAAGGGTAGAAATATTTTTAATGTTATTATGTTTAATTCGTGTTATTTAAAAAAAATATTGAAGTATTACATAAAATTATTACGCAAATAAGAAAGACCACCAGACCACACAGTGAAGCAGGCAATGTCTATCTTCATCGACAGTCATCCAGAGGAAGACCAAGGAATGCTCCAAAATATTACAGAGAAACGGCCTGGATGAAGCGATACCCAGAACCGAAGAAGTTGTAGCCTGAGAACGAGAAGAGCGGACCCAATAGCCTACCCAGGCAATGAGTTGGGACAGTGCAAGGAATAAGAAGAAAATTTATTGGCACGTTGATCTTTTGTTGAATTTTTTAATGATGTGAATACTATTTAAGTCAATAGTCATTTATTATTGCTCGGTTATGTAAATCCCCGAATCATTTTACACAATTTTGCTGTTCAGGTTTCTTTCAAATTAAGGAGCGGAGAATACATAAATTATCTTGATTATTTATTAGGGTAAAAAATGTTTAATTAACATTATTTAGAACGAATAAGAAAATACGTTCAGTGTTTCCCCACAGAAGCGAACGAGTGCCACATACCGAACAAAAGCCACATATCCTGCGTGCGCAACCAAGAATTTAAGATCGTGTTACATCGCGAGAAACGGGAAGATCGACGACCGAATCGTAGGAATCAGTGAGTTCTGTACAAACATCAAAAGAAAACGAATCGTTCCAACTTGAATATCGTTAATAGATTTCTATAATAAGTAGGCAATCGCTGTATACTATTGCTGTTATATATACATTTTGGGAGGAAACTGCTTGAGGAGACAGCACTGCCTCCGCGGTTAAACAAACAAGAAGTTTAAATTGGGTTCAAAATAAAGATTAGAGTTATTTTCTCGGAATATGCACATTCTGGCGCAGAGCTGCTGAAACAACACGGGTACTGTGTAAATCCATGCACACTAACTTTAATGTTTACCTCTGCAGTTTATCATAATTTGCACAGACGCGCAGACGCGGCGCATACAGCAAAAATACAAATCAAATTTGCAGAGCAGAGAAATGTTGGGCAAGAAAAAGATAGTCAACATTACAAACAGTGTGAAGAAATTAAAATACACCGTTAAGATTTTTTTATCTCCATTATAAAAAAATGACCGTTAAAGTGCCAAAGCAGTTTGTCGAGAGGTCAATTTCACACATACATACATATAACGAGAATCAAAACAGAAAATAGATTAAGAAGAATAACGTTACAAGTAGTGACTACAATACATAGGCATAAAATACATAGACAGATAGATGAAACACGTACAATATACTCATAGACATACACTATCCACACTCAAAGACACAAAACATACTCGAAACACACTTATAGGCATATGTAAACATAAAATTAACACCCCATAAACAAATAACGAAAATAAGATTACATGCTTAAAATACATAGGTGCTCAGAAACAATATCAATATAAAAAAAAAATTGTGTAAATAAACCATATCATCATAATTTTTTTTCGTGACTTTTTCCAATATTTTTATATCTCTTCTGCTATTCGGGGCGGAGACAAATCCAACAAATCAAAGACAATAAAAATCGGTCCAGCCGTTCTTGAGTTATAAATGGTGTAACTGACCCGACTTTGTTTTATATATTAAAGAGATATAGTGGGTACAAGATGAGAGAATGTTCTTTGCCCGTATTTATTTGAAAATTTGGAATGGACATAGGATTTTGATCTACATTTTCTTTATATATAGAAACAAACATTAGTTTTTGGCATATAATTTTAAATCATAATATCTTTCGAAAAGGAAATATATTAACTGATTCATATAATAGTTTTATATATTTTCTGTGTGCATAAACACATTTGCTTAGTCATCGAGTTTTGAAAAAAATGTATGCATTAAAACAAATTAATGCAGAGTCTGATGCAAACCCGTAAAGTGAGACTAAACTATACATCTAAACTTTTATTAAACTAAATCAAAAACTTTTGACACCAATGTATACAAAATTAATATTATGCAAGCCCATACCTAAAGCAAAATACTTAATCGAAAGAACCGGTTGACAGCTTGTAGGTTTTGGAAAGGTACTCCCTGCAAAATATGCACTTTATTGCGGATTCAGACAACTCTCACCTGTACTAATATTATTTAGCGCAAAAATTAATATTCTTCTATAAATAACCAATGACGTTACATAAATAAATAGACTCGCCATAGTCTCATATACTCACAATATAATGTGGAAAGTAAGGAATACTCTTTTGTTTTCAGCGATTTTCAGTATAATTTCTTAATTCATAAGTTTATTCCTGTGCGATAAAGATAGACAATCAAATAAGTGAGTGTATGAATGCAATGAATATAGGAGCGGGCGGCGTATTGCTTGTCACTTTTTGATGGAACGTTCGCTGTCTTCTTTTCTTGAGGCCCACTCGAATAAAAGGTCCGGCTGCCTGTCGGAGTTTGATATGTCGAGCTATACAATAAATACAATAAGACAACGACAGTTTTCAAATGGTGGCGATTGTCATCAATACTTGTTAGAACTACTGATTTATGTGTTGTTTTACCGCATGCAAACAAACAAACAGAGTGTTTAGGCTGATTAGTCTACTTTAAAACAGTAAAGTTTACTTAGCAACAGAAATTTGGCTATTGCGCGTCCAGACCCTTTACTTTAGTAGGACTTGAATTTTCTCTAATGACATGTAAAACCGCGAGCGGGAAACATGAAAATTAATTGTAATATTTCGTCGCTGCACACATAATTTGAACAATGTGACGTTTTTGACGAAAATGAACTAAATATACAGTTTTTTTTTCTCCACCTTCTACAATAAGAGCCATGTAATAATAACCCATACTTAAGGAGATAGAAAACGAATCATGTGCACACAGTCAAAATTTTGCATCTCAAAAAGAACAATGTGAACTTATTTTCCATGGTTCATATTAAATGTGCGCTTGTTTCCACATCTATGGTCACATGGTTCATAATCTACATCTGTGATTATACCAGGGATGGGATGTCTAGGGAAATTTCTTTAGATCTAGGGGAGAAAAATATTTTTTAAGGAAAAAAGAAATCAGCACAGGTTTAGGGAAATTTCGAACTCTGCCCATTTTTAAAGAAAAATTATTTTTGAAGTTGTAATCTTTTATTTCTCGGTAAAGTACACAATTTCAGATAAAGGCATCGCTATTTAATGTATTGCTAATATTAGACCTTAACTGTTTAGGTACTCCATACACGTGTTTTTTCCTAAATATTGCCCATTACTAACACTTGCATCATTACTAAAAACATTATTTCGTTTCAACTTAAATTTAAATTTGGTTTCGTTTTAATTTCAAACTGTAAGATTTTTTATTGGAAAATAATGCATTTAAAATATGAGTTGACACTCCACTTCCACTAGCCGCCGCACTTTTATTAAGCACAGATTTTGAAAATTACATTTCAACTAAATTACTGCAAGAAACAACTAATTAAGTTTGGATAGATGTAAAAAGATGCATTAAAATTACATTTTTATTCAAAGTTCAAAATTTCCCATTTAAAACGATTCCTTTGGCGTCATTTAATTTTTTTTTATGTATCATTGCGTGAGTTCCATTTCAGTCAAAACATGCTTGATTTACAAATAATGTATTTTTTTGTTTTTTAAAGAAAGACAAACATTCTCAGTTTATGAATAACCTGATAATATTTGAAAATTTCCAACTACCACCACAGGCCAGCTGAAGAATCGATGTGCGATCAATGTGACGCCTGGGTGGGATCCAAACACGGTGCCAGCTCAACCGCTGACCGGACTTAGCTTACCCAAACTTAGAACCTAATAACCAATTTTTTATAACCTGAATACCTCAGAAGAGTCCCAACTACTCCCGCCTGGAGCCAGTGAGACTATGGCATCCCCAATTTGGGTATGTTGTGATGCTGAAGATAAGTGGGGAGGAGGAAGATGAAGAAGTACCCGGATATTCAGATCTAACCACCAAACATGGCTGAAGGAGTCATTTCAGTATCTTCGACTCTGGATTTTGTGGATGTAAATAGTTGTTTCTTGTAAAATTGTTAAAATGAAGTGAAATTTTTACCAAGAACCCAGTTGTAAGTTGTCACAATGGACTTGCAGAGTGTATTGTTATGTCCCAAACTACCGGCGTCTGCTGTAGGTATATTACAAACAGAAACTTCAACTGTTACGGTTACTGGTTTTAACTAGCAGAGCTCTAAGATTTTGTTGGCGCCAACGGCGTTCAGCCCTTCATTAATAGAGTTACCTGCATTTACCCTTCTTTCGATACTGTCAGCCTTCCCATCTCTCGTAAATATACTTCCCAAGTATACAAACTCATCCACCTGCTCCAAATACTCACAATCATTCACAACTATGTTGCACATTTTTTCATACTCTCCCTTTCAAATACCATGACTTTAGACTTACTTACATTCATCAACTCATTCTTCCTACATACTTGGTTCATCCTAGATACGAGAGACTGTAGATCTTCCATACTGTTAGAAATCAGCACCGCATCATCATCAGAAGTCGGGGACGCCCGAGGAAGACATAGCACGACCAAGTGAATCAGATACTTGAGTCAGGCCTTGTGAAGAGTCGGAATAATAGAAGAGCATGTATGATACGATGTATGAATGTGAACGAGGCAAGAAGTGTTTGTCAAGATCGTGTAGTTTGGCGGTCCGTCCTCTCTGCCTACCCCTGCTGGAAACGGCGTGATGGTAAGTTAGTTAGTTAGAGCTCTAAGATATTTTATAGATGGATTTTCTTCTGTAGAAATGTGGGTGTTGTGATGACCCAGAGATGAGTGTCATTCATATTTGGGAATGTTCAAATTAAAAGTTTCATTCATTCATTTTCAATTTAGGAGGCAGGAATGGGTACCGCCGCCCCGGGAACCTTTATTGGCTTACCAACACCTCTGCCATAGGTCACCCCAAGTGGTTCGCTACGTTTGGTGATTTAGCAGGGGCGCCCGGATTCATGGGGTGAGGTTTATCTAGGTCTTGGATGTGGATGACCAGGACACACTGAACCCCAGATTCCTTCCCACCCCTTATACCATTTTCATTCCCAGAACACTCCTCTCCTTCCTTTCCTAAAAAAACCCTCCACACAGCATCCCCAAAGATGACATAGGCCCTGAGGGAAATTATTTTTCTCAGGGCCTCCTGTGTGGAGCTCATGTAAAAAATATATGTATAATTTATACTTTCCCAAAATATATAAAATAATATAATACAAAATATCACATCCTCTGCACAAATATATTTTGTAATAATAGTGTTTCCCATTTTAAATCTCTCCTTTAAACAGAAGACTAGGGCCTGGTGGTCAGATTTGAAAGAAATATTTTGACAGCTGCTATTGAAAATGAACAATGTGACGAAAACTGTGCACAGAATATGAACCATGTGAACTAAATCGCATTAAAATGCGATTTTCTGATATAAAAAATGAATATTTGCAAATAATGTTTCATTTACTGAATAAAATATGTTTTACCTACTTTGTTCATAAATAGAATTTTCGTTTTCCGTTTCGTTATTTTTTTAAACAGTTTTTATCGATTATCTCAGAATGTACTAAAGCTCCATATTATGTATGCAGCGACGATTTATAATAATCGATAATATTAAGTAATTTGCGTGTACTTACAAATGAAATGTTATTCATTCGCCGTTACTATTATTTGCCGTGTAATTGAAACATTTTCTCATCACACAGGAGGGCATTTTGACACTTTTTAAACGCAATTTACTTACTGGTAAGTGCTGGTAAGACGCAACCTTACTCGACGCGTAGCAGTTTAGTACTAAAGTACAAGATATCGAGATCGTTACAATTGTCTTGTTCTTGTCTTCCCACTTTGAGATTTCTACTCCTCGTCTAATAGTGTGTAACGTCGTAGTAAATAACTCTTCACATCCAGCTTATTTGAGTTAATTGAAGGTGAAAATTTTCACGCGGGAATAAAGCACAGACACCAGAAATAAATTGATTAAAAAAAATATTAATTTAAAAAGAAAGACAAACATTTCCCAACTTACGAATAATCTGACAATATTTTAAAATCTTTGTTGAAAATGTTGTTTGCGTCGTGGAGGACTTATCCAGCCGAGGAATCGAACACGCGAGACTTGAGTTGGATTTGATGATATTATCTGTTTTTTTATTTATTTATTACAGTGTAGAATTACTCTATATTTTATATTTTATGGTAGATAGCAGTCACTCTGTGGATTGACACATTAATGGTACGAAACAATAACTCTATTTATAGCCACATAATTTGTTTAATGGTTTAATTTTCACTCTTTAATTTGTACTCCGATAATGCGAAACCAGAGTATTTTATAAATTAACCAATTTAGTGGTTATAAACGAAATTGTTTATTTATTTCATTACTATGTATTCGTATTTATTATCTAATTAGAAAAGACAGCAAAAAGTATCACATCTCGGCAGAATCAGTAAATAAAGAAACTTGTCCGATAACAAAAAAATACAATGAAATTATACCGTCATACTTTAAATACTGCTCAAGTATTCTCTCTCATAGCAGCGAAGAGAAAATGCTAAAATGCAAAAACCGCAAAAACAAATGATAAGAGGTAAGACAACGGATACCAGACGCTTTTAGCTCCACCTTCATAAATATGTACAAATATTTGTATATTTTAACAAACAAAAAATTATGTGAATACCGCTTAACAGTTCCATCTGCTTCCAACCGTCTGGGGCCAGTGAGACTCTGGCATCCCAAATTGGGATATGTTCTAAGACTGAAGGAGTGGGGTTGGGAAGGGGAAGGGGACGAGGAAGAATAAGGCGAAAAGTACCTGGCAATTCCATCAGATCACCAAACACGGCAAAAGCCATTTCAAGCAACGTTTCAATTCCGAATGGTGGTCTACCATAAGGGCGACGCTTAGAATATCTTCCAATCTGGAACGCGCCACAAATATGCCTTGTATTATTTTAAATGATTAAATTATGAAAACAAATCAATCCAATAAAATTCATAATACAAAAACTCATAAATTTGTTGTAGACCACTTTTAAAAAAAGTGGTCTAAGTACAACAAATTGATGTGTTTTTTATTAGGTATAAATTATGGCGAGCCACAAAGAATTAATTCACTTGCGCATGCCGGATTTGAAGTGGCTTGCCCCTTGACCACGGAGGTCTTCAAATGGTTAAAAGTCAGAGGGATAAAAATATTATTAGCTTTTATTGTTTTTTTTTGTTTGTTAATTTTTTTGTTTGTTTGTTTGTTTTTTATTTTTTTTTATTTATGAGTGAATTCATGCTCAACACGCTACCGGTATTCAGCCTCATACTCGTACACATATTTATATTTATGAAGTGAAAACTTCTTCAGCGTCGGGTCATTGTGATTTGAAACTCGATGAATCGAAAAAGCGACACTAAAAAGAGACAAACACATACATCTATAGAATTTAGCCCGCGAGAGAATGAGATAGAATAATCGGTCTCCTCTTTGTGTAGTGCTTCGTAGCCTACCCATTCTTGTCTACTTTAGTTTTCTGAAGGTTTCACTTCTACCGCGTGTGAAATGCACACATGTTATTGTTTTTTGTTAAGACAAACATTGCCGGGTTACGAATAACCTGAGAAAATTTTAAAACCTCCTACTACCACCACAATAAGCGGAAAATGTTGCTGGAATCGTGATGGAGGACTTAGCCAGCCGAGGAATCGAACACGCGACGCCTGGGTGTGACTCAAATGCAATGCCAACACAGCCACTGACCGATCTATGTCTTATATAAAATAATATTTAAAAAAATCATTTTTATATCCATCTGAACTCATATTCAAAGAATTTAAAGTCAGAAAATTAAATACTCTCTTCCTGTATCATTCAACCTTACAAGTTTACAAAGAGGATATCCTAAACAAAACCAAACCATTCAAAAACACAGTAAATCTCAGGCAAAAATACATGTTACCAATTCCCATTTGTAAAAAAACTACAAATACTTGGGAACAAACTTCTTTAATAAATTACCAGAAAATATAAGATCCCTTAAGGACAGTTTCAAAAATTTCAAAACACAATTAAAAAAATATACTGAAAACCTTAACTAAAAAAAAAATAATAATAATAATTTTAAAAATATATATATATAAAAAATTATCTGATTCAAAATTTAGGCGTATTAGATTTGTCAAAGAATTTATATATAAAAATGCAAAAATCGGTAATTTTAAATACATGTAGGATTACAAAAGATTTTTTAAATATTTATATTGAGGGATCAGTAGGATTTATAGGTTCAATTAGGAATTCCACAGAGCCGAACCCTCTGATATGAAAATATCTGGAGTCGGTGAATTATTTTCCCATCTGGTCTCTGGTAGGTTGACATGTTGTTCTTGTATTGTTTTGTAATTATAATACTTATATAGTGCACTTGCATAACGTGGATTGACCAGATGATCATTTGGGAAGTGTGTGAAAGGGTTTAGTTTTTCCTGTGGGGAAAATTAAACCCGGACATTTAAATCTGGTGCGTACATATTATATATATTAAGTATATATTATATATATATATATACTAATTATATTCAACTATATATTGTATTTAATAATTGTATTAAGTTTTTTTATATACTTTCATTATATTTATTTATCTATTGTATGTATTGTACCAAAAAAAAAAAAATTTCCAAAAAAAAAAAAAAACATTATCTTACACGCTTGTATAATAATGCTAAATTCAGCAATACACGTGGCATAAATGTTTTAAAATGAACCATCACGCCCCTTATTTGAGATTATTTTGGACTTGGATGAGATGTACCTATACAATAATACTAATTTTCTGTTCTTCCATATTTTTCAACCGTTCATCAATAAAAAATAGTAATAAAACCTGAGCGAAGACGGATTGTTCCATTAGTAACTAATATATAAAATTAAATCCACTGTATATTTGGTTACAATACTTTGTCTTATCCAATGAACTTTGACAGAACGAAACTAAACCAAGTGAGAGACTTCCAGAGTGAAAGGTCGCGGCTTGGTATTCCGCACGACCTCGGCCGATTTAATCAGATCAACCAGAAAACTTCTTATAAATTGCCCCCCACAAAACGATCAGTCTTATCACAATTCCCTTAAACTTGGAGTCAGAGGAATTACCGTAGTATTGATTAGGTGGCCTGGCTTCCCCAGTTCCCCAGTGTGTCGGTTAGTGGAGTACTGCACGCGCACACGGTCCGACAGCGGTCCGGACATTGTACAATCGGAGATGTATGGAGGACCGGCCACCGGCCAAGCCATTCCATCTTTACTGACAGGCCATACTTCAGCGGTTCGGAGGCACTACTTACATACAGGGTACAGGGCAGAGGGCACCACATAAGCTACTACCCACACTCTATAACCAAATCTTTAAGAAAGCAAAGAGAAAAACGCCCAACACATTCATTTTGCCTTTTGAACCAACACTTCTCAGTCGAGAAAAATATTTACTCTCGACTTATAAAAAGAGAGCGGATGTCTTACCAAACCTTGAAATACGCTGCAAATATTATGATCAAAGGAAAAGGAAAATATGATCCGATGACGTCGATAAACCTATGCAAGAAAAATAAAGCAAGAATTACTATATTTCATTGAAGTGCAGTTTTGATATTGATAGTTTTTATTTTATATATTCAATAATATCATTAATAATTTTAATATAAATTTTAAAATAAAAGTTTATTTATAAACAAGTCCTTCTGTGTAATCATCATTACACTTAACAGTTGTACAAACAATCGCGGAAAATAATTACACAGCAGAACTTATAAATAGAATAACAAAATTATTGAATATAAGTATGAAAGAAAAACTTATAAATTGAACAATATATTAAAGTTGATGACAATAAATAAGATCATTCAGTGTATCGATGTTTAATGGTGATATTATGTTTATTATTATTGATGGTGTATGCTCAACCGCTCCACACTCCACGCCAACTGATCCTGCTGGCCGTTATTTGGACACCAGCTCAAGTCCCCGGCGGTGCTCGGGCTTTTAGAAATCAGAGTTTTTATAAATCAGATGTGGAAAGTAATTTTTCTCTTATTTTAAATATCAAGTTTGCAAATTATCAAGTATCAAAATTATGTTATAAGGTGTAGGAAAGGGTATTGGATTTTCGAAAGCTCGAATGGACAGTGACCTCCTCCTGTTTTGAGGGTCAAGTTTACAAAATTTCATCAATCTTGGAATACTGTAGATGTGTTTAAAAAACGGTTCCATGACAGTGGATCCGCCGACAATTGCCCCCCCCAGGCGTAATTATATACAATGTGCAGTCGGTTCAAGGAAAACACGGTATACCTAATTACACAAAATATAACGTACTGACCCCGAAGGGGTGTACACAGAGTGTACCGCCGAATAACAAAAGTATAAAACATATTTTCATTCAAATGCATCAAGGAAAAATCTGTTTATCTATATACTACTAGTACTACTACTGTACAAAAAATCGACACTGTTAATAAATTCGTTTGTTATTCATACCAACTTATTATTAAGTGTATTTTGAAAGTGGGTTTCTTCTTTATAAACCGTGATTCACGCTCACACCGCGAAACTTTGGAGGTAGTAATTAAGAAAAAATCGTTATAAATTTTTTAAACAAAGCAATCAGTCGTAATCGTAGCTTTCCTTTTGCCAGTAATGCTCGTGTTCGGATAACAAAATAGCCATCGTCACATTTCAAAAACCTCAAATAGAACAGCTGACTGAGTAGGAAGACATAGTATAATTCTAAAGGTACTAGCCGTTCCCCGGCATGCGTTGCAATGCCCTTCAAAGAAATAAATTGATTCTCCCTGCATGTCCTTTCCCGTGCATCCCCGTTCCCTTCCACCTTCTCCGCCTTCCCCCTCCCTCGTCTCTCCCCTCTCCGCGAACCCCACCTCCCCCGTTCCTCCTGCCTTTCCTCCTTGCCGTTAAAATATATGAAATACACACATTTTCATTTATATAAATTTCATAACGCCATAGCTTACCATTACAGCCAATATGTTATTCTCATACTTTTTTTTTTTGGGAAGGAGGTGGGGAAGAGGAAGGTTGGGAAGTACCTGGCTATTCAGATCTGGTCACCAAACACGGCTAAAGCCATTTTCAAGCAACGTTTCAATTCTGAATGGTGGTCTTACACCAGGGCGATACTGATAGTATCTTCCACTCTGGACATGCATGCCGCAAATATACTATATATTATTTTAAATGAATTAAGTAATTGTGAAATAACACAAATTAATCAAATAAAATTTATTTGCGCATGCCGGGTTCGAACCCGCGACCTCCGGATTGTGAGTCAAGAGTCTTACCCACTGGACTACGGAGGTCGTCAATACTAATACTATGTATATATTTTTTTAATTCATTAGTGCCAAATTAAAAGTTATGGTAAATTACTTATTTTTGGGTGGTTTACCTATATACATTTTTTTTAAAGAAAAACAAATATTCCCGGGTTACGAATAACCCGACAATATTTGAAAATCTCCTACTACCACCACAGTAAGCGAAAAATGTTGCTTGTGTCGTGATGGAGGGCTTAGCCAGCCGAGGAATCGAACACGCGACGAACGGGTGGGACCCCAACGCGATGCCAACTCAGCCACCGATTGGTCATATCACAAAGTTGCACCGTGCAACACAAAGTTTCGCGGCCCGAACGTGGAACCCGGTGTAGAAACACATAAAGAAGGTAGATGGATGTGCACTGTGCAGTGGGCCAGTGGGCACATTTGCTAGCAAACAGCCAATAGGCCACTTGCATCACATTTAAAAAAAAAAATCCGGTTTAGGCAAATATTCTAAGACATCCTGTATTTTTTTTTAATCGTATTTTTGTAACCCTGGCGATTTTTTGAAAATTTCAAACCGAAAAATCAGACCATTTTTTATAAACCGGAAAGACAGAACATAATTTTAAAGGTGCGAAAAAACGATAATTACATAGCCGAAAATCATTTTAAAAAAAGAACGTTTTCCACACGAATGGCACAGGAGAATAACGAGGCATACCAAAAATATTAAATCTCATAAATATTTTTTTCCTTGATCCATCTTATTGATCATAAATCATTATAATGTTCAACGTCTATATTACTAAATCAAATGTAATGTACTTGTATTTGTAAATTACAATAATAATAACAACCGGAACCCTCTTGATTATCTGTTATTTTCTTTGCTTCGCAAAAGACAAAAAGCGGTCGCTTCAGCGGCTTACAAAACCTACATTTCTACGATAGAATCCGGCATACAGCATAATGTTAGAAAAATATGGTCCTATGTCAATTCTCAATTACTCAAATTACTACACTTAGACATTTTTCATGTTTATTATTATTACTCATTCAGTCAATAATTAAGTTTTTAGATCGGTTCATATCTCAGGCGTAATTACCAAATGACATTCTATGGACTTACGTAATAGGTACATAATCATGTAATAATTTATTTTAACACACCTTATAATCTGTATTATAATGTACTGTGTATGTCTTAATAAACAAATAAATAAATAAATAAAATAAAATTTGATTTTGTTAAAATCCGCACCATTATCAATATACTTCTAAAACACTTACGGACAACGTAAAATGTACGGGGTTCTCTTCAGAACATCTGTCAAAAAATCAAACCAAATGATACGTTCGCAAAGAACAAACAATAAATCTAGTGAATGTTAAATGTCAAATTCACAAATTCGGCTGAAATCAAAGTGATGCCATATAAAAAAAAAATCGGTGTGGAATTTTATAAAATTAATAGGAACATTTTCGGTGACGGGACATTTTCATGTAGTGACGTCACGAGCCCAAATAATGGATTTATATATTTAAAAATTAAAAAACTGTACATTTCTAAAAAATTTTATTAAAATTTTCGTAATCTTGGTAAAAAAATCTATCCACACGATTTTTTCCAAGTTGTTATGAAGTCCATGCAAGTGGCCTATTGCTAAATTAATATTATATCCGTAAGCAGGTTTTGATCGTTCATTAAAATAATTTAATACTTTGGTTCGACGAAATAATTGTTGTTCACTTTTCTGCCACCAGTTCAGCAACTAGCATTAAATTTGCACACTTAAAAATGCAAACGGTGAATTTAGGAATATTCAGTATTCAGCTCGCACGGTGATATTGCCTTTGTGGCGAAATGTGAATCGATTGTTTTCGGTGTTGGTGTTCTTGACATTTAGGATTTATGACGGACCTATATTTTATGCGGGACGAGAAGTGATAGTTTACTATGACGTGGCAACCAACACCCGGATCCCAAGGTAAAATTTAATCCACTCTTGTCAATTTTGGAGGCGGGTATGTGTACCGCCGCCCCGGGAACCAATTATTGGACAACCAACACCCCTGACACAGGTCACCCCAAGTGGTTCGCTACGTTTGGTGACTTATCAGGGGTACCCGGGTTCATGGGATGAGGTTTGTCTAGGTGTTGGTGGCAGATACGTTTTCCCAACCACTGCGTGGCGGGCTGGATCGGAGGAGACTGATTGAGGGAGGCCTTTTGACTTTTCCAGCCGGATTCTCCCGACCCTTCGCCTTGCACCGCAGTGTGAGGATTAGATTCATGCGTCCGTCACTCCTGACCACACTGACCCCGAGATTCCTACCCACCCCCCACCCCTCATACATTTTTCTTTCCCATATACGTACGGGCTGTCATTAGCGAGGAATTGACTGACATTAAAGTGTGACATTGACGACGATTATCGATATTTGCGTATTTTAACAAAAGAAAACTTAATATTGTCGTAAGTTTTGACTGTAAACCTGATTAGTGAAGTATTCTTTACATAATAATGGTATTAAATTTCCCGAATTACCGTAATTGCGATGTTTGAACTAGTCACAACTCGGGCCTATTTTTCAGAAAGTCTAAATGTTTCTGCTTCGCATTAAATTCCAAATTAATGGAATATTTGCGAACCTTTCCGAAAACTGAAAACTTTTTTTGAAAGGTGATGAAATACGCTATCAAATTTTATTATTAGAAGTAACCATGTTATTTTCTAAATATAAATTAATGTTTTGAATACAACATAAAAAATGTCTCACCTTACATACATTACATATTAAAAAACTCTCCACACAGCATCCTCAAAGATGACAGAGGCCCCTAGGGAAATTGTTTTCCTCGGTGCCTCCTGTGTGGAACTAATGTAAAAAAAAAACTAAAAAATACGAAAGAAAAAAGGATCCGATGCCGATTAATTATTAATGACGATTGATTATCATGTTTTAATCAATTAATGATGATTAATTATCATATTTTATCATGAGCTACGATTTGAGTTTTTTTAAGGCCAAAAGAATTATAGTGATTTCTTTTTGAGGTATTGTGCCCTGATGATAAACACTGTCAAGTTGGTTAAACGTTGTTTGAAACGTTGGCTAAAGAAGGAGGTAGCGCTACACGGCATAACACCTCAAAAAGAAATCACTATAATATTTTTAACATGTTTTAACAGTTATTGCCTTATCTACTACACCCTACATGAAGTTTTAGACCTACATATAGTGTCGGTAATGATAAACACATAAACTTATTTAAAACGCAACTGTTTACTTCGTTAATTGATGGGTTTTTTTCATTATTTGTTTTTGGGGTGTTATGCCGTGTTGCGCTACCTCCTTATTTAGCCAACGTTTCGGACAGCTTTGAAGTGTCCATCAATAACACCCCAAAAACAAATAACGAAAATACTTTTGGTCGTATCCCCCATTTAGGGGTTGATTGAAAAAGAATACCTTCTTCGATAATCCTTTAATCTTCTATTGTTAATCCTTTCCCACCAACGACATCCACAAAATAAAATGTTAATATTAGTAAAGCACGAAAACTGTTACTTTTAAAGCTCGGTTGACACATAACCTTGCTTTAATTTAAACACTAATTTATGCTGCGTGTTGGTGTTAAGAGTGATACCCGACTTAGATACTTTAACCACTGATTCCTGACATCGTGTTTTGGTGTAAAAATTTGTTATTTTTTCAACATATTTTTTCTATCACATGTCATCACTGCTCACTTAGTCAGGTAGTTGAGTCGAGTAACCGCCCAACCCCCAATCCCGACCCTAATGGTCCAAAATCTACTTATTTAAAAAATGTTTTTAGTTGGAAAACGAATAAAGTCAGCGGAGACCAAAATTACTTCTAAATTTTTACTCCGAACACCCTACAACGGTATGTCAGGTATCTGCGTATCTCAACACCCTGCATGACATATTTTCATAAACAACGCCGATTATTCCCTATACAAAAAAATGTATTCGCCATTTTACATAACATACTTATTATGATGAGCTGAATACGTTTCGGCGCTAGGGCCACTTTTAGCAGATAATATTTGTATCATAAAAATAGAGCAAAAGCTGAAGACAATAATTTATTGATGAACGTAGCAAGGACAGAAAGAGGAGATCTACAAGAAAATTTAAAAGTTTAAAGGAGGTAACAATACAAAGATAAGGAAGTCATCAGTAAACGGAAAGAAAGAAAAAAACCAACAGGAATAAAGTGTCGCTTGAACCAAAAGTGTTTGGGAAACAGCGTATTTTAATAGTGCAATTACGCGAACTAAGTGGACAAGTTTCCGGAAATGACGTCGAAGGTACGAAGTTAGGGAATAATATAGAATTCAAGGAGCTTTTCTATTACATATTGATGCCCCCGACTCAGGTCGGGAAAGTTCACTTTAACTCCGCGACAGGTCAAAATTTATTACCTCTTCTGTCGGAAACGGGGATCGAAAAACAAGAGAATAAAATTTCGGGAGTCTCTTTATTGATTCAAAAAGCATTGAACTATTTTATTGGAAAATTATTCCACCATCGGCAATAAACCATTGTATTGTTATAGTGGTGAGGAAATCATGTTTTCATATACACATTGTGATAACGAAATTGATTATTTTCATCGCCCTCCTTATTGGAACTTTTGACGTTTTTGTTTACTTCAAAATTTTTAACTGAATGACAAAAATGTCAGAAAATATGACGTTATGAAATTTTTTATGAAGTTTTTGACGGCGACAAATATTTGACAGCATTAATTACTTCAATATACACGAGTATGTGTTAATTTTAAAAGCTCATTGCAACACTAGGAAATAATTATTTTGTATGTGTGCTCACTAGGATGCCACAATTCCGATAAGATTTTTCAGAAAACGGAACAGCAAAAATTTAATATTAGGTACAAAGAAAAGATCAATAAACTCATTTTATGTCTTGTATTGAAGTAGGAAAGAATTCATCAAGTTTCATTTTTGAATGTTACGTATAAACACCGACGGCTACCGAACCACGAATTACGTGCAAGATATGGGAGCAACCGAAAGCGGTGTTTCGCGCCGTTTGCCGTTGATTCGTTCCTTTCCAATAATTCGTGGCTCGGTTGGCGTAAATTTTCGTGCAAGTATACGCAGCATAATAACTTCATATAGCCAAGCTACGATCAAATAATAATATTAACATCTCAGCAAGGGAAATCCCAGTGAGACAGATATACACTTCGCTTCTGTATGCAAGCTTTGCTTAAAAGAGCAGAGAATAGTGTTGTAAATTGCACTATGAAAATAACCAATTTCAAAAATAAATGTACGTGTATACAAATGTATTAATTTTGAAATTTGGTAAATTTACCCACAATTTTGAAAAATAAAAGCTAAAACTTTTTCGTTCATCAGAAATCCCTAAAATGAACTGTACGGTTTACTGAAGTTAATTTGAAGAGAACGAAAAAGATAATTATTTTCAGATTAAGATGGTACGAGAGATTTTTCAATATTTAATGATTTTTGCGCGTTTTCGAAGTCGCCTACGTCCATAACCGTACAAACAAAAAAAAAAGTTATACCAAAAGAATGATAGTTACATTTACTTTCTATCCCCAGAAATATAATTAAATATTAACAAAAAATATTTTTCATACTTTATTACTGTTTGAAAAATAGTTGTTTTCAACAAATCTCAATCGACCTGCAAATATTTTTCTTGTGTTGTCGTATGCATAAAGGAAAAAAAGGCAAAAAATATTTTGAGATAGAAAACATCTCAACGTATGCCGCTTCATTTTTTAATTTTTTAATTAAAGAGCCTTTTTAGCTAAATTACGATGTGATATTATTAAAAAAAACTGCATAAATCAGTCAACTTTAGAATCGTTTTAAAGTACCAAAAAACATGTTAGTTAATAAAATAAAAATATCATCCAATAAAACAGTATTTTAAGAATCTCAATTTAAAAATAAATATATTAAAATCCAATGATTTATTTGGTTTGCATCAATTTTCGTATCATATATTAAGAGCAGATCTCAATTATTGTTTCAGTGCCTGAACAAGCCCGAAGACGGAAGGTTGTCTGTCACGTTACTTTAAATAATTTAAGTAAAAGCTGAATCACCCAAAAGATCAGTCATTTACTAGACCTGAATACACTGTCGGAATTATTAAATGGCCCTTTTTACAATTTCTTATTTAATTTACTATCTACTCAAATCGCACGGGCGAGTTGTGTCGGCGCTGTTCAGGGATATTCAAAGTTAACATAATATGATATGTTTATGATAATAAAATAATGTTTTTGATAATTAAATAAATGTATATGATAATTAAATAAATGTTTCCTACATTTAAATAAGAACAAATAATAAGAAATGCGAAATATCTATTCGATGGCAAATAACTATTTTTGAAAAATCCCCCCCTCCACAAGAATCCCCCCTCCCATTCCCCCCGCCTAATTAATTTTTGTACTTGTATAGAATTTTTAAGTTAGTTTTAAGTTTGCTCGTGAATGACACAGGCGTGTCGAAACCGGTCGCAAAAAATTGAAAATTAAAGTAACAAATGCACATTGAAAATTAAAACTCTTCAAAACAATTTTTTTTAGAAATTGTTACATAGTCAATGCCCAAGACATACAAAAAATGTTGAACACACTTTAACGAAGTGTATTAAATACATCATGAAAAACATATTGGCAATATTGACGACCTCTAACCCATCCGGGTACAGAATTTAATAGTTTCAACTGAGTTCTACGCCACTTCAAGAAACATGAAATTCGTTAGATCAATTTTAATAGGAACATATTTGAAAATTCTTACAGGGACTGGGTAAAAAACAGATGAATCAAAAAATGACAAAATAAGTTAAAATCATCGTGGAGCGGCGCATTGTCAGTTGTCGTATTAGTATCAACGCGTATAAAGTGAAGAAGGCAAAGAGTAACAGCAAGAGCGAGCTGCAGCTTTCATCGCCAACAATGGTGGAGCGGGAGTTGATAAGCTAGGTACCTCCTGCCTGCTGCCTGCTGCCTGCTGCCTGCTGCCTGCTGCCTGCTGCCTGCTGCCTGCTGCCTGGTGTTTGGTAAAGTATGTATTGGAAGAGACTAGCCGCAATGTGGGAACTGTATTTGAATAATGCCCGCTGCACAGGATTTAAAGTACAGTTCGGCTTAGGAAGAATGCACATTTTTCATTCATACTTCAAGAAAAGTACGAAATCCCCGAGCCAGACGTCTGAATATTCGGAATTATTCCGAATTACCATATGCGGAAAGAGAGCTAGTCTTGTTTAGCCTGCATAATGTTTATTTGTGTTTGGCTTTTCGCCAGTCTTCTATTATGCACTTTGAGGAAGTCGGAAAACATATTTTTCGATAAATTATCCAAATAGATAAAATTTAAAAAAAATTGACAATAAAAATCAAATTTGCTGCCAGTGACAGTTTATATTATTAGCCTGAAATGCGTAGCCCGAACTGTAAGTATAAATATTATCACATTTCCTCAAATTAAATATGTTACTATTATAAGCCAACGCAGACCTATTATTATAATGTATCATGATTTTTCACTTGAATCATCAAACAGTATTAATACGCTTGCATCTGCGTGGTTGAATTCCAGAACCAAACTTCCATTGCATGTCCGACGCCACGCTTTATGCGCCGCGCCACAAATAACATGTGTTCGTGAAATTTCGAGCAATGCTACCGTTGTAATTCGGTTTTTAATTCAAGAATCTGCCAAAAGATGTCGTTACTTCCGTCAGCAGCTCGCATATGGACGTTTAATCCCTAGGTATAAGTACTAGTAATAGTACTATGCAATATACATTACGTATGGTAGGGATGTCGAAAGTGAAAAAAAATATTGATATATTGATGTATCGATATTTATTAAAATATCAATATCGACGACGATATATCGAGGAAAAGATATCGATAAATCGGTCAAATTTTCAAGAGATTTTGGTTTTTAAAATAATAGTGTATTCAGCTCAATATTATCAATATTAATTTTTGTACACAATTTGCTTTTTTTAATGTAAAAAAATCTCAATAAAAATGAAGGTATTTTTATCACTACTCATTTTTATTACTAGTAATAATTACAAAAATATCAAAAACTAAAATGCTATCTTCTAACTTATATGTAAACTGAGACGCATACAAAGTTTGTATGCGTCTCAGTAACATTCTATTGGCGTATTAATCTGTCAAAAAGGACTTCGTGTTTGGAACAAGGTATAGTCAATAATCATAGACAATTGGGAACCAACACATAGGAGTGGCTTAGAAAAAAAATGACGAAAAATAGCATACATTTCTATGTATGTACCTTTATGTATTTCTATGTAAGGAGGAGCTCTTTCAAGTCATGGACACGTGTCTGCGAAGAGGGGTTTTCCCCACAGAGTGGAAGAAAGGGGTGCTCCGTATTATACCCAAGGGCAACGATAAGCCAAAAACGGATATCAAGGCTTATAGACCTATTACGCTGCTTCCTGTTCTGGGCAAGATTCTAGAAAAAATTATACGGAACCGCCTATACCAAACCCTGTCTCCAGCGGACGACTGTCAATTTGGCTTTGTCCCGGGGCACGGAGCACGCCATTAAGTTTGCGCTTGAATGGGTAAGGGTCTGTCCAAAGAGGTACGTGATTGGAGTCTTCTTAGACATCACTGGTGCCTTCGACCATGCGTGGTGGCCGATGATACTGTCGAAAGTAAAAAACCGTAACTGCCCTCGTAAGTTGTTAAAGATAGTCTCTGACTATCTCAACAACAGAAGTATCTCCTTAACATATGGTTATATCACCATTAACCGGGAAGTGAACATGGGTTGCCCACAAGGCTCGGTCCTTGGCCCGGAATTTTGGAATATACTCTTTGACGATTCCTCCAGGCTGCCCTTGCCTGAAGGATGTATCTCGGTCGACTACGCTGATTACAAATTATTACTGGTCTCGGAGAACAGCAGGAGAGCAGTTGAAAGTAAAGCTGAAGAAGGTTTGAGAGTAATCCTTGAGTGGGGTAAGAGAAACAGGCTGAATTTCGCTCCCCAAAAGACCATGGGTATCCTTATGAAGGGCTTCCTCGACAGAGGAAGAAATCCTACTATAAAAATGGGAGACTCCAACATCCGATTTGTGGAAAATGCAAGATACCTAAGCGTTATCTTGGATCGCTCTTCATCTTTCCTGGCACATGTCAAGAGTGTATCAAGCAGGGCCCAGGCTCTGTTCATAAAACTGATAAGAATCTCAAATGCGGAGTGGGGATTACGCTCTCCGGCACTTCGCCTACTGTATAGGGGAGTGTATGTGACACAAGTCACGTACGCAGCCTCTATATGAGAGCATCGCCTAGACATCGTACTGATCCATTCGGCTCTTAAGTGGGGGCAGCGAACTCCCCTGCTGGCACTCCCGGGCGCATACAGGACTGTAGCTTCGGACGCATTGCCGGTTCTGGCCGGTATTTCGCCCATTGATCTAGAAGTAAGAGAAGTGTTAACTAAGAAAAAACTAATTAGAGGACGGTCAGCCGTCCATCTTGGAGTTGAACTAATACCAGGTGGGGCAGTACCTCTCCCTCGACTGCTGAAAGAGATACGTGAACTCACTCTTAATGAATGGCAAAAACGTTGGGATAGATCGAATACGGGCAGATGGACTTTCTCCTTCTTCCCGTCAGTTAAAGGCAGAATGGAAGGGGCGTTCATCAAATTGGATCATCACTTAACACAAATACTTTCAGGTCATGGTGAATTCAGGGGAAGACTGCACAGCCTGACCCTTGTCTCCCCATCCAAACTGTGCGTGTGGTGACACAAACCAAACAGCCGAGCACATTCTGTGGCACTGTGAGATTTTGACGGACGCAAGGGATGAAATGTTGGAAGGTCTGAAAGTAACTACGAGACCAGCATGGAATGCGGATCTCGTGTCGAACAAGGAGAATCTCGAATGCCTGAGGAAATTTACAAGGATTTGGGTTGAGAGATGGCCTGAACTTAGAGTCGATGATTAAATTTAACTTCATTATGTGTTTAGGATCCAGGTTTAATTGCTCCTGGCATCCACGGTCACCCTTCTACAATATTTATACTACTACTACTGCCCGGATATTACGCACTACATTTTGTTATTCACACTGAAACTGTTAACTCATGTACCTCTCATGTTTTGTATTAATATATATCATGTTTTCTTAGGTATCATCTTCAACAACCTCTTTAACATCTAAAATTTGTCTATTACTTTTTTTCCTTTTTGTTTAACTAGATATTATCAATAAACTTCGCGTATCCTAACTATACTTGCATTTTTCTAGCACTCTTTTTTTAAATCTAAGATATATATCAACAAGTTCTTCGTGTCTTGACTTGTATCATTCAAGGAGCCGGAACTGAACTACCATCTCGTTTTTGTATTGTCCTACACCCCATCAAGAGGGTGGAATAGATCTATGATCGTGCAACAACCGAGAAGATGACTCCCAAGGTAGCCCCTGCGTAACCCGCCCGCGCCTCCCCCGTCGCCATGAGCGGGCCAGAAGACCAACCGTAGCGGACCGGTGCCCTTCCGCCCTGCATCCGGTGACCCGATGCTCTCTTTTATCCCTAGTGTCTTCAGGTCTTTCTGCCCTTAATCCCAACACTTTCTTCGAGGGCCTTCCGGGGAGCCAGCATAGGGGCGCGTACACCGAGTCTTGCTTGCGACTGGACTGATGGCTCCGCTTATCCTCGGCGGGACTGCCGGGTGACTGTAGCTCAGCTGCTTTGGTTAAGTTAAACAATCTCATCAAATTATGTAATTTTTTTTATTCTGCATATTAACAAACTTTTATTACAGCTACATCAGGTGGCGGAGATGAGACGTGATACTGTGAAATAAATAACTAACAACATGTACGCACTCGCATACTGCCTGCTAACAATGTATGCCCGGACATTGGGGGTCTAGAGTCATTTTAAATAAAAAGTAGCTTCTTTATAAATAAAAAATTAGAATCCTGACGAGTACGGTGAAGGAGGAAACCATCTGTTTCCTTAGAACGCCATGGGAAAGTGGTGGGCAACCACCTCTATGTATGTACCTACACACATGAGATAGTATTGGTGATCACAAATACTAATGCAAAGACAATAGATTTGTAAGCTATTAATAGTTAATATTTCAACCGCCAGAAGTCATGACCCAATACAGTTACTTTTTTCCGTTCGTTCCTATACGGTTTTGGATTCTAGTGACTTTAAATACATAAATTTTTAAAAATATCGTTTTTGATACAATTTTCGATATTGGATATTTTGTATCGATATATCGGATCAAAATATATAGGCTAAAAATATCGATATATTGAATGAAAAATATCGATATATCGATACTTCTTCAACAAGCCTAACGTATGGCGTCATTGCGTGTCTCGGTTACTTTGTAACGGTTACTTTGTAATGGTTATTTTGTAAAGGTTACGTTGTCTCGGTGACTAGCAGTCATTTGGCCATACTAGATTAATCTGAATGATTTGATTGTATCAACATATCTTCTATGACTTAGGGTATAAAAAAAGATTTTACTCTAAACTTGTGACAGATAGTGCGTTTGATTATTTCGGGAAAAGGAGAAAAAAAGGAGGAATTCTTGTAAAATGTCAGTTATCTTTAAGCCACATCCGGTAAAATAATCACGAAATAAGTTCCAGTCATGTTTAGAATATTAAATAATGTCAAAGCGTGGCCCCTACCATGGTAAAGAACATTTGATGGGTTTCGACAGCATTGGCCTAACTTCATAAATACTGTGTTATTTTAAAAAATCAAGAATCTCATCATCACAAGATACGATTTTTTTCCTAATAATGTCGAATTATTAGGATAAAAATTTGCTCTATTGTCACAAAGTTTAAAAAATCGACTTGCAGTGGTAGATAAACGAGCTTTTACGCTAAACTTGTGACAGACAGTTCGTTTGATTATTTCGCGAAAAAGAATAAAAAAAGAGGAATTCTCATCAAATGTAGTTAGTTTGGCCAGAAGTTTTTTTAAGTTTGCAAATAGTTATTGTTCTAACGAGTATAATGAAACAAATTTTAAACTTTATTCCTCTTGGATATGGTTGGAGATTTTCAAGGCCAAACGTATTATGGTGATTAATTTTAGGGTTATTATGCCGTGTTGCGTTTCCTTCTTCTTAAGTCAACGTTTCAACAGCTTTGCAGTGTCCATAATTAGGACAGATATGTAGATTGTGGTGAAGTGGGTGTTTGTGTATTCCACTTGTTTTTATTTTATCAGACCGATCTGATATCAAACAATCACGTTCATCTTCTGAATTAGTTATTCTTATGATTTGCAATACCGTCGGCATTTCTGCGTCTTTTGAAGACAACGTTAGCATATTTTTTTGATATATAATCGTTATGTATTTAAAAAAATATCCAGATCATTATTAGTTCATTATTAAAATATATTAAAATATCCAGATCATTATTAGTTTCAATTTGGTAGGCGGGTATGGGTACCGCCGCCCTGGGAACCATTTATTGTATGACCAACACCTCTGCCACAGGTCACCCCAAGTGGTTCGCTACGTTTGGTGACTTAGCAGGGGTGCCCGGGTTCTTGGGGTAATGTTTGTTCAAGTCTTGATGGCGGGTGCGTCGGCCCACCTTCTGCGTGGCGGGCCGGATTGGGAGATGCTGGTTGAGGGAGACCCTTTACAACCGGTTACCGCTGTCCGGGCCGCTCGGTAGTACAGGGGCCCGACCCTCAGGCTCACGACTGAGGGTGGGCTGCCCCATCAACGAGTGTAAAAACCCCGCCGCTGCTGTTGTGCCGGTTCGTGACCGGAGGGGACCCAGCAGTAGCGTTTGGGGCGCATTGGGTGACCTCTCCAGCCGGACTCTCCCTATCCATCGCCTTGCACCGCAGTGGGTGGATTGGATTCATTCGTTCGTCACTCTTGGACACTCTGATCCCCAGCTTCCTACCCACCCCTCATACCTTTTCCTTCCCAGACCTCCCTCCCCCCACACCCCATCATAAAAATATTTAAAATCATGACAAAACAAACAACAAAAATTAACATCATTACAGCGGCGAGTAGTAGGCGACCCCGGCGCAGGCCAAAAATGTTGGTGAATTACACCAACATTCGCGGCCTGCATACCAATTTAAACTCCGTCCACCACCACCTTTTTTCTCAACGCCCCAACCTACTATTCCTGTCTGAAACGCAGATAGCCGAGCCTGTAGACGCCTCCTATCTGGACTGCCCGGGCTTCACCCTCGCAAGCAAGTTCAGACCTAAAGGAGGTGTCTGTCTCTATAGTCGAGCTGACGTCAACTGTGTGCGACTGTTGAATCTGGAAAAACTCCAGATTCGACGTAATGTGGGTACGCGTCAATCTTGCCAGTACGGTAAGATTCTACGCGTGTTTATACCGCTCACCGAACCTTAGCGAATCAGACACGTCCGAGCTCTTCAAACATTTAAGCGACACTATTGATGACCTCTTGCCCCGCTACCCTATGGCAGAGTTTGTGGTCCTGGGGGACTTCAATGTTCATAACGAACCTTGGTTGAAGTTCTCAGGATCAACAGACTCGGCTGGACGCCAAGCGGAATCCTTTGCCCTTTGCTACGGATTGGAGCAAATGGTTCAGGAGCCTACAAGGGTTCCTGATGTCCAGACTCACCGTTCCAATCTGTTAGACCTTTTTTAACTACTGTGCCACACGGTTACAGTATTGAAGTCACAGCGCCTTTAGGATCGTCCGACCACTGCCTGGTGACGACATCAATCCCTGTAAACTTCAGAAGAGAAAAGTGTGGCACTATAGGTCAGCAGATTGGTTCGGTCTGCGGGCACATTTTAATGCTTTCCCATAGTCAGCTGTCTGTTTTCGGACTTCGGATCCCTCAAGATGTGCCCAGGAAATTGGGGAGGTCATCACATCCGCGATGGATGGCTTCATCCAATCTACTGTTAAGGAAACTGGTGTAGGCTCAAAGCCGTGGTTCAGTCGACAAAGCGCTGAAGCAGTGCGACGAAAAAACGCGGCTTACCGAGCCTACAACACATCTAGAACATCCGAAGACAGAACAGCTTACAACAAAATGGCAAAGGAAACCAAGAGAATCATAAATAGGTCAAAATTCGAGCACGACCAGCAGATCAGCAGAAAGCTGACTGCATGCCCGCATGGCAGCAGGCAATTCTGGTCGCTTGCGGGCTCAATAGGTCGCAATTTCTGCAAATCCAGTCTGCCACCTCTTACCAGACCTGACGGCTCACTAGCAAACACCGCCACCGAAAAGGCTAACTTACTAGGTAAAATGTTTGCGGATAACTCAACCCTCGATGACCAAGGTGCTGTCCCGACATCGGTTCCTCACTGCGGTTTTCGTATGAAAAAGCTGAGGATCCGGCATCGGGAAGTACTCCATGTTTTACTAGGGCTTGATGTTAATAAAGCTAGTGGGCCTGACGGAATACCTGCCCTGGTACTGCAAAGGTGCGCTGCAGAAATAGCTCCAATTTTGACGAAGCTTTTTAAACTGTCCCTGAAGACTGGCTCTGTGCCCTCTGGTTGGAAAAAAGCGGTTATCCATCCTATTCCAAAGAAGGGTGACCGCTCCAACCCGGCCAACTACCGCCCCATAGCGATCACATCAGTTCTGTCTAAGGTGATGGAACGTGTGATCAACGACAAACTGCTCACATACCTCGAGAAGAACAAAATTATTAACGACCGTCAATACGGATTCCGGCGGAACCGCTCGTGCGGTGATCTTCTCGCGTATGTGACGCATGTTTGGGGGCGATGCCTGGAACGTTTCGGTGAGACCCAAACGGTTGCACTGGACATATCCAAGGCCTTTGACCGGGTTTGGCACCGAGGACTTGTCAACAAACTGCATTCTTACAGACTTCCCGCATCCTTGTGTACGTGGATTGCCGACTTCTTGAGGGAGAGGTCGATTCAGACGGTAGTCGATGGTTTCACCTCTTCCTCTCACTCGATAAATGCTGGCGTCCCGCAGGGATCGGTTCTGTCTCCAACTCTGTTTTTGTTGCACATCAACGACCTTTTGTCATGTGCACCAATTCACTGCTACGCGGATGACAGTACAGTTCATGATAGCTTTTTGTTTGACAAGCCCCCAAAGGGCTCACAAACTCCAACAGCTCGTAAGGCTTTGAAGCAAAGAATGGACGGTTACCTCGAGAGTGTTTTCTCTTGGGGTAAAAATAATCTCGTTGAATTTAATGTTTCAAAGACCCAATCTTGTCTGATTACGTCTAAAAGGGATCGCAATGAAAATTTAGTCTCTTTCAACGGAAGCAATCTTCCGAACAGGCCCTCCATTGATTTGCTTGGTGTAACCCTAAGTGACCAGCTCAGGTATGGGGGCTCCATCGAAGCCAGAGTAAAGTTAGCCTCCCAAAAACTGGGCGTACTGTACAGGGCCCGCAGATACTTTAAAAGTACACAACTGCTAACCCTGTACAAATCGCAAGTGCGCCCCACGGTTGAATTTGGCAGCCACCTCTGGTCTGGAGCTCCAAAATACCTGAAAAATACCCTCGACTCTGTGCAGAAACGGGCGGTCTGTTTGATAGATTCTCCCATCTTAACAGACGGATTGCAATCTTTAGAGCACAGGCGTCGGGTGGGAATGCTATCCTTGTTCTACCGGTATTACAATGGAAGATGCTCCGAGGAACTAGCATCATTGATCCCTTCGGCACCGGTGCATAGTCGGGAAACACGCCAAACGCGTGCCCAACATTTGTACACAGTTGACATTAGTCACATGAGAACGGGTCGTTTCTTCGACTCGTTCTTATGTTCAACAGCTCGGCTGTGGAATGATTTGCCGGCCTCTGTGTTTCCTCCTTCCTACAACATGGGTCTCTTCAAGACCAATGTTCATTCCTTCCTCTCCTCAAAAAGACCCTCCACACAGCATCCCAGATGACATAGGCCCTGAGGGAAATTATTTTCCTCAGGGCCTCCTGTGTGAAGTTAATGTAAAAAAAAAAAAAAAAGTTCCGGACAACTATTGGAATCGCGGACGTGTGGCAAGCCTACCAACTCGAGCGCCTAGTTATTGATCTGAACTTGATAGCACTATCATTCTATCGTCATTTGGTAATCGCTAATAGCGAATAGATTGTAGACTGATGGATTAACACACATGTTACAATATAGATATAATATACATTGTCATAGAATCATACATCAAGTTGGTAGTATGTATGATGGGAGGGTCTACGTGTGATGGGAGATAGTACGTACCCAGGTATGTACTACATAGTACGTAGTACTTAGGCATGTACTACATCAAAACACTTTGAGTAGGTGCTCACAGTTTGTAGGTACTTTATAATGAGAATCGATAAAAGTGACAGAAACTTTTAATTGCCGCACACTCGTCACCGTCGTCGGCGGCTTAGTGGAGTTCCTATTGCTCGATCGATTTACACTAACTGTATTACTTTTAAATAATATTATCAAATGAAGAACTCGGGGGAAACACGAATAGTGAACTTAGAAGAGTATATTATAAACTTCAACGAAAATCCAGAAATCATGTTTACGCGCCTTAACATTCTCTCATTTAGTTAATGTATAGAAAAAGTCTAATAAGTGGTAAATATATTTATGTAATGCAGTTTGTTCTCGGGGTTGAAATTTTTAGATGGAATTTTAAAAAAAACAGACAGGAAGGAAGGATTTTGGTTGTTTTTTAAGTGTGTTTTTTTTACTGTAAAGCATTATTTCCAAAACGGTTTCATAACTTGTTAAAGGTTACTAGAAATCATTAATTTTATTAAAATTAAATTCACGGCCATCTTTTTTAAGTAAGAAATATAATTCTTTAAAACTCATGGACGAAAACATTCCAGAGACCTTTCATTTAAAGCACGTCCAATATAGTAGAATTGTAGGCAAAAAATAATCCAGACAGGGGGCGGGGTGACTATAATTTCTTCAGGGTCCTCGGAGAGTGCCACATTAATATCACGGGGATATGAGATTAGAGTGACTACTAGCTAATGAGATTGAGTACCCTACTTGCATACTACGCGTATTTTATATTGGTCAAAAGCTAAGGATTGAATGTAAAAAAAAAATATAAGTGAGAAAAAAATATTATTTCACATGTTTAAGAATATTTGTTCGTTTTATTAAAAAAATATATCTATTGTAACAATGCTGGTTATTGAAATTTTGCAACGAGAGTTACCGGGCGATTCACATTGCAGTTAGTTTTAAATTAGTGCCGCGGTAAAAACGTGAGAAAATGAATTGTTCAATAAAACGGTATTTCGTTTTGTTTTCCATTTTATCAAAGTAATTTAGCAATATCAACAACTCTCAACCGATACTAATATACTTCAGGGACCAGCAATCAGCAAATATTTATCGAATGAATGAATAAATTTAATTGATTCCTGGTATTTCTTTTCAATTACCATTATACACAGTGTTCGGAAACTCATTGTAAAAGCGGGGAAAATGGTAAATCTACATTACATTTAAATGTCAACCTACCCATCCCTCTAATGAACTCTTTGCCACAATCAGGGTTTTAGATATTCGACAGCTATTTACTAAAAAAAGCATATTTTATATATGAAAAAATAACCTACCAATGGCTCCACAACAACAAGCACACACCCGCTTTTCATCAAAACTGGGTTGCGTGGTCCCAAAAACTAATACCTCATTCGCTCAACGACATTTCTGGTTCATCGCTCCTAAAATATACAATGCTCTGAGCACCCAAATAAAGTCAAGTAATTCTAAATCTCTTTATATAGCACGTGTACAACATTGGATTTTCGAAAGGGGACGAGCGTCCTTCAAAGAATACATAAGTTCTTAACACTATATTTTAATTATTAATTTTTGCATTTCAAAATTTTTATTTCCATTTTTCTTTAAAATATATATTTTTTTCTCTCTCAGTTATTCACTTAATTTTATTTATGTTTTAATTTATGTATATGTTTTAATGTATATATTTGTATAGAACACATGAGTTCTTAACGCTTTATATTTATTATTAGTTTATGTATTTCAAAATTTGAATTTTCATTTTTATTTCTATTTTTCTAAATATTTTTAATAATTTTTTTTTCTTTATTTTTCACTTACTTTTATGTATTTCTTAATTTTTATTTAGTATGTTTAATTATCTGTTTCAATAAAATAGTTTTTTTTAATTCCTTTTTAAAACATTAAATGTAGGACTATCACAAAACTGGCATTAGCCTAGTGTGGTAGCCAAAAAAAACCAAGAAAATCTGTAATCAATAAAATTTTGTGAAATAAAAAAAAATGAATATAGAGAACCAATATTAGAATAGAACCATCATTAGAATACATTGCGTACACTAACTATAACAAATTGCCTGAAGAATTAAGACAGGCCTCTAACAAATCTCGAAACGATATATTGAAATCCTATTTTTTCAAATGTTATTTGGAAAATGAGTCATAAGTAGGTACAAACTCTGTTCTGATAGCTATCCTGATTATCTCCAAGTACCAAACTTTATACATCCAGATATGATAGGCGCAGTGTATATCTTTTTTAAATCTTGTCATGTATTTTTTTTAATGTAAAAATCTTGTATTAGGTCTGTGTATTTTTGAGCATGTACCTTTCATTGTATTTTTCCTGATTTGTTTTTTTATGCATTTCTATAGTCCATCATGGAGGATACTTTATTTTAACTTTGTGACACCAACAGTACATAAATCAAATGAGTGGTTATAATATTATTCATAAAATCATATAAGACATGTTTCTGTGAAATATTTGTACAGTGATTTTCATATGTTTATGTCTGTATGTTGCTTCTGTAAAATGTTTTGTAAAATTTTTCTTCATTTATTGTATCTGCATATTGGTTTGGGTTGGGTTTATTTTTTCAAATGTACCAATTGGCGATCCCTTAATGAGTTTTGATAACTCATGGGAATGCAACTTCGTTGTTTGTTTTATTTAAATAAAAAAAAATAAAAAATAACGATCTGAGCATTTTTTTAAAATTCCTTTTACTTTTTGTCAGCAACTCAACATTTTTTGGAATCATGACTATTAAAAAAATAACAAAAAGCTGATTGTTACGCCCTTTTTTAAATCTGACCTAAAAAATTCCAATTTTGAACGCGGTTTACTCGAAAACGAAAGCTTAAATCAAAAAAAGTTATACCATAGAATCTACTCTAACTAAACTACCAAAAGTTTCCAGACACCGTGTATTATACTGCTAACTCGAACTGACCAAAATTAGCTACTTCATAGTAATTCTAACAAAAAATGGCTTATTCATCCGCTACAAGAAACTTGTATCCACTGAACAGAAAAGCACTAGAAGTGTGACCTACATATTAGCGACTATCTACTGTGACTTCTAGTCTCCTGACAGACTAAAAGAATTTCGTTCGCGTACCCCGTGAAAAACCACGGGAAGCTTTTAATCGTTTAAAGGAAAAATAATATGCGAATGTAAATGACATAGCATATCAGGATTTAAGGGAATATAACAGGGAAGCGCTTGAGACCTTTCAGTCAATTGGTTTCGGTTGGTTTCTGTTGGTGACCCGCGGTCAACAGACCGAAGTGTAAAAAAATTTTGAAAGCGGCGCAAATTAATATTTATTTATTTATTGTTTCTTTACACTGTAGGTAAAAATGTTTACAATACAATTTGTTACCTCACTAGGACAAGCCTGTGTTGAGGTTAACAATAATTATACAAGTTAACAAAATAACACAAAATTATACACATTTTGAAAGAACAATATTGTTGTATTTCTTACAGATTGAGATTAGATTAAGGGTACCTACTGGTACCTACTAAACTCATGGCGCTAGGTACTACATTAATGTAGACTTTTAGGGTGACCATAGTTTTGAGATCTGATTTAAAATAAAATAAAATAAAAATTAGTTTTTTTTTTTTTTTAAGGATTAAGTTGTGAATAATAAATATATGTATATAATTTATATAATATCAAGCTATTAATATGATATCAAGCTTTTAAAACACTCGCCACCTTTAACTCTTTCGTACAATCTCCAATTCTAAAGCGATATTTTTTTTACTTTTGTCAACCATAGATAAAATTTACTTTTAATTACTTGTCTATTCGGCGCTTGAAGGCATTATTGGATTGATCATTTTTTACAATGAGAAAAGAAATGAATCTAAATTTAATTTGACTGTCAAAATTGGCAAAATGTATAAATTGCTAATGTTTCAGAGGTGTAATTCTTAAACATCACTAAGAAGAAATTTTTTATTGCAAACAGCACTAATTAGCGATGATAGAATTATCTGTTTTTTCTTAGTACCTATCTACATTTTAATTTTTATTTATTTACAAAATGTATAACTTTGAATTTCTAACTATCAAATTCGCGTTAAAATTATGTTATAAATTTATTTTGTTATTGAAGGCTCCAGATTTCAAAAAAATTGTAACATTACTCTATTAAGTTCCTCAGTAGCATTTTAGGAATGTCCCAGATTTTTTTGAAAATATATCTGGCATTCATCCTTCAAGGGTGTTAAGCCATCATCTAAAATTATGGAGAGAGGGAAGATGAATTTATGTATAATTTTATTTAAATGGACAAATTTCAAAATTATATGGAAGATTGAAGTCGAATTACCTAGAAGTGAGATCCTGAATGACGGGGAGGCAATTTTAGATAAGGTGTGATAGAAGAGAGGATATTTGTTTAGAGAGACTAAAAATATGTGATAGACCCCCCCCCCCCATAGAAAGTAAAATCTGTGGTCTAGAAATGGGAAAGTGGATTTTAAAAAGGTGAGAAGGAACGTAACAATATCCAATTCTCATTCGAATAAGTGAGGACATTTCTTTTTAGGAAAAATGGGGGAATTGTTTAAACCACGGTTTTGATGGGAAAGTGTCCTTTGTATTAAGGCATTGCAGGCTTCCTGGGAAAGACTAGCAATGTGCCGATTATCTGCCCAAAAATAGCGGGATCTATCTTTGAGGATGGAAAAAAATGTCGGATAGGGGAATGTGGTTTACGAAGGTGAAAAAGGGTTGGATGCCCCTTGTTTTGCCAAGGAATTCACAATATCGTTACTAAAATAAAAACAAATAATTAATTTCTGGGTTTAAAAACTAGCCTAGTTTTAAGAACCTACAACTTTATTCATTTTTTTTACATTAACGCCACGCAGAAGGCCCGAGGTAAATAATTCCCCTCAGGGCCTATGTGGGGATGCTGTATGGAGGGTCTTTATAAGGAAAGGAATGAGAGAAAGTTCCGGGAAGGATAAGTTATGAGGGGCGGGTAGGAATCTAGGGATCAGTGTGTTCACGATGTACGAATCCATTCCTCCCGCTGCGGTATAAGACCAGCTTCAGAGGTCATAAGGTTTTCACAAATCGGCCTCTTCCGTTTCATCCCACTACGCAACCGAGCACATCCGCCGCCAAGACCTGAACACACCTCACCCGATGAACCCGGGCACCCCTACTAAGTCACGAAACGTAGCGAACCACTTGGGGTGACTATGGCAGAGGTGTTGGTTATCTAATACAAGGTTACCGGGGCGGCGGTACCCGTATCCGCCTCTCAAATTAATATTGGGCAATCGAAAATATTTTGAAGATGTAATTTATACATACAAAATAATATTATATTAAATACCAGCAAGTTCCTGTCATGCGTTGCAATGCCACTTAAATAAAGAAATCGTTTCTCTCTGCGTGTCCTTTCCCATTCTCCCCCTTCACTTTCAGTCTCCCCTTCCCCTCCAACGTCCCCTTCCCTTCCCGCGACTCCCATCCACCTTCCCCGCCTGCCCCCTCCCGCATTCTTCTCCACTCTCCAGCATATCTCTTCTACCTTCCCTGCCATCTCTCTCCCTCGTCCCCTAAAACTATATTAAATACACTCATTTTTCAAACAATTCGCGCGTAATTTATTGCAAATTTTTTTTAAATATCATAACGCCAGAGCTCACCAGTATATATTATAGAAACATTCGAAGGCGTGCGCACAACAACCTACCAAAGTTTTATCGCAATCGGATGAATAGCATAGGAAATAATATCATAACGCCAGAGCTCACTATTGTATGCAAAAACCATCGCGGGCATGAACACATCAAGTTTCATGTATGGTTTAGGAACGCAAAAGGTACAAACAAAGAAACATTAATTTTTATATACTAAGATTTAAAATATTTTGTTTAGTTTTTAGCTAGGTACATTAAACAAGTTTGTTTTGTTGAGAGCAATGGGAAAAACTCCCAACAATATGTGTAATCTGAACAGGTCCAGAATAATGTTGATATGATTCAAAACAGAGACCAATATAATAATAGTGTATTCCCGGGAATATTCGCGGGATTCAAATAAAGCTCATGTGTGAAGTGTGAATGACTCCGAACTCTGATCGGTTGTTCTAATTTTGAAACCAAACGGAGATTGCGTATAGCAGGGGTTCCCAAAGTGTGCGCCGTAGAAAGTAAAGAGGGGCGCCGTGCGCCGTCACATTGATTTGACTGAGTAACTATCGTATTTCAGTCTTTGTTCTGTGTTACAATTCTGAATTCTTATAAATATAATAAAACTCAATTTCATACTGCGGATGTTTTAATTTTTGTGCCTATCTACCTAATTACTATTATTGTAGCTACCTATTTCTTTCGACTATACTATATATATATATATAGTCACTATATCTATTCCAAATTACTAAAGTAGGGTGCCGTGACAAAATACTAAACTTGTAAGTGCGCCGCGGGCTGAAAAAGATTGGGAACCCCTGGCGTATAGCATCAGCTTGTAGTGATTCATTCTCTCTGCTATAAAGATCACGATATGCATTATGTGACGTCATGAATGCCACTGGCATTTATTTATACAATATGAGCATGCGATATATTAGAACAGTTGCATAAATACTTGTTATATTGAGTGGCCAAGTATAAAATACGAATTCGTTGTTGGAATTTATTTAAATGCTGTTACTGCGGAGTAAATAAACTACACGTCAATGGATGTAACATTTTTATTTTCTGCATACCGACTACCAAGGATAATAGTTCTGATGTGATAAGCCCCGGAGAATTAAATTTAATTTTTTTTTCATTCAGATTTCATGGTTAAACTGGAAATGCGGACTGGAGTTGAAATTACGAAAAAAAGATTTTTGTTTTTTACGTCGAATCTCTATTTTGGAACCCGTTTAATTATTATCCTAAAAATCTGTTAGAAATCCCGCTTTTATATCTTTCTATTTTTTATTTATTTACATATATCTTTAGGAATTGCTTTGTATATTTGTGTATATTCGTTATTTCACTATATTTAATTAATTTTTTACGGACTCGTAAGGAACACTGTAGGTTAATTTTAAGTTTATTATAATTAAGCGCACTTGAAGTGAAATATCACAAAACTGCGCTATATAAATACTACGTTATATATATGTAAAGAAAACCACTTATGAGTGCTTTCCTTAAGATTGTATTCACTGAGTAAGTACTGAGTAAGTACTGAGCTAGTAGGTGGCCCACTAGATATCAAACAAATGAATCGAGTTAGGAAAATATAACTGTCAGAATTATTGGATTAACAATTCCTGAAAATATTATCTTATTTTATTTATTATTTATTAAAGAAACCTGAAATAAGGGCTTTAAATGTTGTTTCTTTTGTTTTTATAGGTAAGTGAATCTTTTGTTAACCGATAATATAATTTTTAAGAGTTGTAAATACGTATTGTTAATAAATCTTTTGTTTTTATAGAGAAACGCAATTACGCCTTTGTTTTATTCAAGAATATAAAGAAATCATTATATATATATATATATATATATATATATATATATATATATATTACAACACATTACAAAATGATACTTTTTCTGTCCAACTGTGAAGGATATCCGTTTCAAGACAGCCAAATCGTATATTTAGTTCATAATATATAGGAATGGTTTCGTTCAAGAGATCACAGGAATGAGCTTCTGTCAAGACAATTTTTGAGAATTAAACGTCGAATCTCTATTTTAGAACCAGTTATTATGCTTTTATATTTTACCACTAAACGTCGAATCCCTATTTTGGAACCAGTTGTCCTGCTTTTATAACTTTCTACTAAACGTCGAATCTCTATTTTGGAACCAGTTATTCCGCTTTTGTATCTTTCTACTAAACGTCGAATCTCTATTTTGGAACCAGTTGTCCTGCTTTTATATCTTTCTACTAAACGTCGAATCTCTACTTTGGAATCAGTTCTCCCGCTTTTATATCTTCATAGTAAACGGCGAATCTCTACATTTTTGTTTTGAAGAGTTTTAATTTTAAATGTACATTTTTGTTACTTTAATTTTAAATTTTTTGCGACCGGTTTCGACACGTCCGTATCATTAACGATCAAACTTAAAAAATGGCGAATCTCTATTTTGGAACTAGTTACCTTGCTTTTATATTTTCCTACTAAACGTCGAAACTCTATTTTGGAACCAGTTATCCTGCTAATATATCTTTCTACCAGTGAAATGTCCTGCTAATTACTAACATTTGTATTATAATTTGAATAAGTGTTTCTTTCCGTATATAGTATTATGATGATGAAATAAAATGAACTACTTGACCACCCGGGAGCGTATTTCGTTTTCCATAAACCTCCCAGATAGGCCCACATTATCAAATAATGTGAAAAAAGTTATTGTAACAAATAAAAAAAAAACTCATTATAATTAATCGTTCTTCAAAACAACTGAATGGAATAAACAGAGAAAGGCTGAATTTTATAGATTTTCTATCTATCGATGACATTGATGTCGATGACTTGATTGCGATTGTTTTCAACTTCAAATGTTTGATAACAAAAAATGAAAAAAAGGTGTAGCCGCAGATAGTAACTACCAGCTTTGTACAATTTGTATCAAAAGCAACGCGGAAGGGTTCTACAATTGAAATATCTATCGCCCGCGGAAAGGGTAACTTCGTGACAAAGTTGATCTGAGAATACTGTCTGTGTCTGTGTCCGTGTCCGTGCTACACAAACTTTCCATTTCATAAAATACATACATTTAAATCTATAACATAAATATATATAAAACATATATAAATCTTTACAATTTGCTATGTTTTGTTGGATATAGATTGTTCTGAACCTACAGTGAGTATTAACAATTCTCATTTGTAAATCAAAATTTAAAAAAAAACGACCCAGTTTTGGTCTGGGAATAGAGCTCGACAATTGATTATATGATTATAATGTGTACGCATGTAAGGAATGCGGTGTGGTTCGTCTTCTTGATTAACTCCCGCCGAGTCCCGAACAATAAATGGCAGTAATATTATGTAACGTCTTCCATTGGAAGTGTGAGCAAATTGCTAAGTCTGTCAAGAGCAAAAACAATAGCGCTATCGCAACACGTGAGCAAACAAGAACGTGATCAAATAACCCCCAAAAGAAACAGTGAGATATTTTCCTGTATTTTACAAGCCAAAAATAACCGCATTTTGGTACAAATGAAAATAATCATTATTGTAGGCAGCCATGGCTGAATATTCTGTTTCTAATAGAGATTTAAAATTTATAAGCAATGTTTTAAAACGTTAACATATAAAGATGCATCATGCATGGGTACCGCCGCCCCGGGAAATTTACATTCGATAACCAGCACTTCATCAGTACAATAGATGGAATTTAACAGTGGCGATGATGGCAGGACTGTCAATTAAGTTAACCCCTCAGGCCTCGGGCCTACTTTTTCGGAAGGTCAAAATACTTCCGCTTTGTAATAAAATCCAAATAAATGGAATATCTAAAAACTGTAATTGAAAGGTGATATAATACGCTCTCAAATTTTATGATTCGAAGTAAACACATAATTTTTTTAAATATAAAATTTTTCAATGCAAACATAACTGAGTTTTGAAAATGGCTCACCTCACCTGCTGATAACGAAAAAAACACACAAAAGTATTTTATTGGGCAAACGTATTATAAATGTCATCGCTAACTCAGTTTTTTGTCGTTTCATGTAAAGATAAAATTAATAAAAAGCCCAAAAGTTTCATAATTTTTTTTCAAATGGCGGTCGGAAACTTTGGTTTCATAATGGTGTACATCTTAATTTATTTTGCGTATAGCTTTTAGATTTGAATATAAAGCGTGGTGTTTTCTCTTTGTTACACCGTTTAGATCATACATCGAACCACGATAGGACAGGGAGATTACAACGATTTCTATGAGACCTTTATGAGTATTCCAAAATCCGAAAAAAATTGCCTGAGGGGTTTTAAGTACAATAATTTAAACGATGTTACTATTCAAGTGTGATACAGGAAAGGTCACTATGTTTTCAGTCTTGAGAATATGTTTTTCATCAACACGGAGCCACATTCCAGGGCCCTATATTTCACTCCCCCCCCACAAGCGATCCCATTATTCCCCAGTTGCCGTGTTATGACATCCGCCACCCCCTTTAAATTCCCATTTGATCATGCTCTTTGATGTCCTGTCCATTTTGCAATATATCATATGGTTAACCCATCGAAGCCTTCGGAATCTAAATAATCTAACAATGGTTTCACGCTTATTCAAATTTTAGAGTTCAATGTTCATTATTTTTTTAGTATAATAATATGAACAAGGTCAAACATTCATTGTTGCGAGGTTGAATGTAATAAATTAAATAAAATTATGTAATTAATTAAAATTATGTAATAATTTAAAATTATGTAATTAATTAAAATTATGTACATAAATGGAAAGCTATTTTCCTGTTATGGTATTCATTTTCCAATCTTATAAGAAAGGTATTTGTTATACTAGGGACACTGTTTTGTTTTCTTTGGTGTGTCAATCATATACTTTATTCAAACTCTTAATTTTATAATAATACAAAGAGTAGGACGCTTCGGTCACAAGTTGTTGTTCCAAGAGATTGCAAATTTGGGAGAAAATTCAGTGTTGAAAAAATATAGGAAAAATGGAGGAGATAAAACAGGAATCTACAGGTATGGCTTCACTACATGAAGGAAAATGGTTACTATGGTAAAATAGGTATCTACTAATATTGAAAATAAAATGGAACAATGTTAGATGCTGGTATTTTTTAACAAAATCTGGATATTAAAATTTTGATCATGTTCAGACCTTAAATTAAACAGTTTTAATTAGCATTAACGTAAACCCCATTGACGTAATTGGCATCATTTTGTATACATACATAAATAACTTATACCTAACTTTGTAAAATTGTAAAGATGGAATAAATAAATAAATAAATTAAAAAAAAAAAAAAAACTAAGGGAAGGATTTTGTAAAGTTATTTTGTATTTTATTCTAACAATAAAGATACAAAAGTTGTCCAATATTGGCTTAATTTAATAAAATGATTCTTCCCTTAGTCGTGCTATAAACTGTATTCCCCGGCGAACGCTAATTTAAAACAGATTATAAACTTCTCAAAGGGAAACTGAACGGTTTGCCCCACCTTTGAGAATCGGAATCTCTCTTCTCTGCACAAGAGAAGGAATAAGCAGTTGATACGTAATTAAAACAACTAGCAGTTAAAAACCCGTTCCGCAGGTTTTTGCTGCTAGGCCCTGAGGGCGGCTTTTACGGCTTCGTCCACTTAGTGTTGGTGACCATTTTATAAATCCGATAGGAACTGGTTCCAAAAAGAGCCCGTTCCTCGGATTCACTGTCATCCAGTGATAGCTAGTCACCGGGACAGGCAAGGACGTCATATGTAATACAACTGAGTATTACCGTCAATCTTTCCATATCCGGATAGATACTACAAATTTACATACTCGTAGTACTTATGGGTACTTAGGGGGGGACCTCCCCATGCACCCTGCTAACGGAAGTGGCGACATATTTTGACAAATTATTGAATTCGAAACCGAATTACAATGGTAGTTTTATTCAAAATTTCACCGATGTTATTTATGGCGCGGCGGGTACGGGTGGTGTCAGACATGCACTCGAAGCCGGTTTCTGAAATTCAACCACGCAGAGGCTACCCTATTAATAATGTTCGATGTTTGTATAATGTTGGTACCACACATACGGTCCGAATTTTTCATATAAAAATACATCAATTAGCCGTATTGAAAGGTCAGAGTTTATCGTATTTTAACACAAATATTTCGCGACAACATTAAGATAGCGGAAATTTTAAATGCTGTAAAGAACTAAATGTGAATTGTTCAGGAGAGCGAATAGAAAGTTTTTTTTATTTTTTATTCATATCTCCTGTTTTTTGGTGACCTATAATTTTAATACTATAAAATTATATTGAATAGATCGTTCAGAACCAAAGATATTGAAATGTAAGAGATATGCTATCGGAAGTTTTTACTGGGTGGAACTGTGCTTCCTGGTGTCGCCGATGTTGTTAACCAACACTAATATACACCTTCAAAAAATCAACTAAATGAACGAACTCTTTCCGTAATCAAACTATATTGTTAACCAATACTATCGCACACCTTCACAAAATCAATTACTGTCCGTATTCAAACTATTCCCATTAGGAAGTAATCCACTGACAGTCGGGCGGCCACCATATCCTACCTCTTGTATTTGAATATCTTTGTTCAGAACATAACATTTTTTTGTAAATTTCTATAACACAGAATTAAATTTTTCGGAAAAAAAATTCTCTTAAAATGCACGTCGTAAAAGACAAATTCAAAGAAAAAAATGACATATTAAACTCGTTTTTGGATTTCTTGTCAAGAGCATTTCAAATTTCCGTTATCGATATTTCATTAGTATGTATGATAACATTATTAATCGGGAATAATTTTCTAGCAGGGGCGTAGCAAAAACTTTCTCCCTACCTCCCTCGACGGTCATGAAGTTTCTGTGCGCCGCAGGCGAATATCGACTCAATTATTTTACCGTCAAGCTTAGTTAATTCAATAACTACTTCGGTATCCGTCGAAATTTCAGGGGTCGTACACTCTTGTGTCAAGGGAAAGAATACAGGAGTCAAATCCCCTCAGGCCACAGGTTGTCGACTTCTTAAATTAATAATTTATTACTAATTTGAAAATGTTTCGAGTTTATTTTTACTGCCCATCATAAATAAGCGGCTTCTAAATGGGTCACGCAGATATTCATCAGAGATTTCCACACGTTATAAACACTGACCCGCACTTCTCTCCAACTAAATTTGGTATCCATGTTAGTAGGTTTAATATTTTATAACCGCAAAGATATCTCTGCATCATTTGTAAAGTTAATAATAATATTCTAGAGGCGAGTGTTCAACATAATCGATAGCTTAAATAAAAGTTAAAATAACAGAAAAATTTTCCCCGAAAGTCAGTAATAATGGTTTTTTAATATATTTAGGAGGAAAACCACAAACTTAATAGTTAATTAATTAGCCCACCCAAAAAGTTGTAAAACAAGTAATTATTGTGTGGGTATAGTTTAAATACAATTATTTATTTGAAAATGACAATGAAAATATTTTTAGAGTAAAAACGACGTTTAAAAAATGTGTGCAGTTCTCACCCGGTAAAAGTGAAACCCTCAGAAAACTAAAGTAGTCAAAAGTGGGGAGGCTACGAAGCACCGCACAAAGAGGAGACCGATTAAACTGTTTTATTCTCTCGCAGGTTAAATCATATATGTAGATGTAAGGAGGAGACCGATTAAACTATCTTATTTTCTCGCAGGCTAAATCCTATAGATGTATGCGTTTGTCTCTTTTTAGTGTCGTTTCCGTTTCATCGAGTTTCAAATCACAACGCTGCTAAAGAAGTTTCACTTCAAAAAGTAAAATATCCTTTATTTGTCTTTTGAAATATCTGTTTATTAGTTAGAAGTACTTCATCATGGCGAGGAAATTAGGATTTAACTCACGTAACAAAGCTCGGCAACCTCAAAAAATCTTTTCGAAATTTGAATATAAAGTTCTTCAAATTTATTCTCACGAAATTCGTAAATTATTTCCATATCATTCCATTTCCGGCTAAATTTCCACCTAAAAATTAAACTTCCAACCAGAAAACTTCACGTTTCATGCCTTTGGATTTAAATAATAAGCGACAATCCGCGGAAACCTGATGTTGAACCTGAACCAAGCGTTACTTATTATTGAGCTCATTGATCAACTACGTACAAGTACAATGTGTACAATATCATTTTTGCATGTTATTGTTATAATTGGAAATTCTAAATACAATATGCAAGGCTTACTTTTTTAGGTATTTATATTAAGCGGGAAACTTCAAATAACCGGTGGAGGTACACCAGCAGGTACCAAGTGGCGGCTAGTGATTTTTGGGTATGCTAGAGTGCTAATATTTAAAAAAAAATAGCATTATTGGGTTTGTTGTAGGCGAAAACGTTTTTTTTTATAATTTCGGTTTTTTGTACGAAGATTTTCAGGAAATCCGTGTGGTTACGCCCATACACAGACCTACTCATACACATACCTACATAGCACGCATACATACTGTCACTGCTTGGGATTGGTATTAATTATTGTTGCAAGTTCCTTTTCTACCCATCCCTATTGCCTACCCGCCAATCTTACCCAGTCTGTAATAAAACTCCCGCCGCGAGATGACCACTGTGCTCTGCTCCCGGTTACCGCCATTAAAAAACTCCGCTGTATACTATAAAAATAACGAAATTCACGCCTATTGTTTTTGTGCCTGTTGGATAGAGAGAGAAATTGGATGAGGGCATTGCCAGCTTAAAATTCTTGCATCCTTTTGGTGAGTCCTTCCTTTCTATGCCACATGTATTTTTATCATTTCAGGCAGTGATAGTAACACAAAATCAAGGTCCTTCGCCAGTCATTTTTACACAAACACATAAATCCACTCTCACAACATAAAATACTATTCACCGTGTGCAGTGCACTGCCAAACCGAAAATGTCCTGAAATATCAATTTTCATACAAAAAAACAAATTTTCGAAAAAAAAATTACAAGTTTGCAGTTCATATGCGGTAGAAATGAAACCTTCAGAATACAAAAGTCACGGGCAGCCACTTAGTACCTACCTACCACAATTATTCTAGTCGTTGATGAAACGCGAAAGTAATGGGTTCCGGAGACGATCAATGTTAATAATAGTCAATGTGCAATTCAATGCACATTGTCAAAGTTATTGACAATGTGCATTGAAGAGCGATTGAGAGAACCTCACATCACCCGTCAATACTTTCACCCTAGTTGGTGAGAGGGACGTACGCGGAAAAATAAATTAAAGTGTGCGAATACATTGACAATTTTTAAATTTAAATGGCAAAAAACGTAATAAAATAATAAACTAAAAATCTTTGGATTTTCTTTCTAAAAGTAAAAACTCGTGACGCTGAAATCTTGATTGTCAATCACTTCACCTGCTTCAGTAAACGATCAATTATTAGCAAATATATTGTCAATCGCATCACAGATCTACAATTGATGAAACTATTTACAATCGATATTGATTGTCTCGGGGGGGCCACGAATAAAAAAAAGTAATTTAATTTATTTCATCTTTACACGCCAGTGGGCTTTTACATAAGGTACATAATGTTTACGTTTTACACAATGGTTAGTAATAATAATAAGCAATAAGCAAAAAGCAATAAACAATAGTTAGATTGCAAAAATTAATAACTTACGTTACAGTGGTTTACAATTCTACAAATTTGAAAAAAAAAAATATAATAAGAAATTATCATAAATAAGTTGACGTAAAAAAAATTTTCATTAATGTTTTAAACACAGAAATTATTACATTAAAAATGTCGATATCATGTATAAATTTGTTTGCTAAACTATGTACGCTAGGAATTGGCGAGTTTCCTACATAATTTGTTTTGAATGGTGATATTAAAATTCGTCCTTTATACCTTGTGAGTCGAGTAGGTACTCTTAAATTGACTACATTCAGGAGTTCCCATTAGTCGAGCTCCGAGTTTACAATTTACATTAATGATTTCCTAATGAATTGCAAGCCTTTGGTAGCTTACCAAAAATGTTATCTTCCGTTTTGTTACCTATTGAGAGGTTATCAGTACAAAAAGTAAATAGGTACATAATATTATTGTGTACAAACAGTTTTACAATATTTACACATGGATAGAGAAGTCAGGGAAATAAAATGCATACGTAACTTAAATTTAATTAATAACGAATGTATTTTTTTTACATTAACTCCACACAGGAGGTCCTGAGGAAAATAAACTCACTCAGGGCCTATATCATCTGAGATGCTGTGCTGAAGGTCTTGTTGAGGAGAGTAAGGAATGAACATTGGTTTTGAAGAGACACATGTTGTAGGAATGAGGAAACACAGAGGCCGGCAAATCGTTCCACAGCCGAGCTGTTAACACAAGAACGAGTCGAAGAAGCGACCGGTTCTCATGTGACAAATATCAACCGTGTACATCTGTTGGGCACGCGTTTGGCGTGTTTCCCGACTATGCACCGGTGCCGAGGGGATCAATGACGCTAGTTCCTCGGAGCATCTTCCATTGTAATACCGGTACAACAAGGATAGCATTTATACCCGACGCCTATGCTCTAAAGATTGCAATCCGCCTGTTAAGATGGGAGAATCTATCAAACGGACCGCCCGTTTTTGCACAGAGTCGAGGGTATTTTTCAGTATTTAGGAGCTCCAGACCATAGGTGGCTGCCAAATTCAACCGTGGGGCACACTTGTGATTTGTACTGGGTTGGCACTTGTGTCCTATTAAAGTATCTGCGGGCCCTGTACAGTACGCCCAGTTTTGGGAGGCTAACTTTACTCTGGCTTCGATGGAGCCCCCATATCTGAGCTGGTCACTTAGAGTTACACCAAGCATATCAATGGAGGGCCTGTTCGGAAGATTGCTCCTGTTGAAGGAGACTAGGTTTCATTTCTATCTCTTTTAGACGTAATCAGACATGATTGGGTCTTTGAAACATTGAATTCAACGACATTATTTTTACCCCAAGAGAAAACACTCTCGAGGTAACCGTCCATTCTTTGCTTTAAAGCCCTCCGAGCCGTTTGAGTTTGTGAGCCCTTTGCGGGCTTGTCAAACAAAAAGCTATCATGGACTGTACTGTCGTCCGCGTAACAATGAATTGGTGAACATGACAAAAGGTCGTTGATGTGCAACAAAAACAAAGTCGGAGACAGAACCGATCCCTGTGAGACGCCATCAATGATATGATATCAATGATACCTTTTAATTCATAAAACAAAGTCGGGTTGGTTATACCATTTGTAACTCGAGAACGGCTGGACCGATTTTTATGATTTTTGATTTGTCGGGTTTGTCTCTGCCCCGAATAGCAGGATAGTTATTAAAACATCGGAAAAATTCACGAAAAAAAATATGAAGAAATTTTTTTTCGGAATACATTTTGAATGGAAGGAATTCTCATATTTTGAAAGAGCAGCAGGAATATTGTTATAAGTATAATATTGAGTAGAAAGTGAATTCCAAAAACTCAAAAACGTCAAATGTCCATGTGCTGATAGTTTTGCTTTTGTTCTTAAACATATAATGCTGCCCCTATTTCTTACACACTAAATATGACTCCAGATACTAATATCTACAGCCTGTATGACGGACGAATATCTACAGCTCATATGTTGGACTAATATCTACGAACTTCAGAGTGTGGACTAATATCTACAGAGCTAAGGTCGGACGAATATCTATGAATGTCCCAGTGGTGACTAATATCTATGGAGCGTAGGTTGGAAAAAAATGGCATTATTGATGTTGTTGTAGCCGAAAAAAAAATTTTTTTTTTTTGAAAATCAGTTTTTTGTATGAAAAATTTCAGAAAGTTTCAGTTTGGTGGTGTGCCGCACCGATTTCCTAAAAAAATTTCATACAAAACACCGATTTTTGAAAACATTCATGATGCCATTTTTTTTTTTAATATTAGCAGCACCCTAGCACACCCAAAAGTCACGAGCCGCCACTGCACTTTGGTTCTCATAGATATTAGTCCGATTTGTTCAGTTTTTGGCATTCCTGTAGATATTAGTAGACGCCTTCATAATATCAACAGTCGAAAATGGGACAAACGGTAAACGTATGTCTGCACCCCTCCAAAGGAAAAATATAAAAATTATTTTAAGAAAAGACAAACAACTTTGTTTACATCACTTTTATTTGTACACAATCTACATGTTTCGTGAACGATGTTCACATCATCAGGATCAAATGTAAACTAAACTTAAAAATTAAACATAGATCACAGATGGGACGAAGGGGTAGGAGGAAGGGGAAGGGGTAAGATTGAGGGGACAATTGGGATTTCAAAGTCATTAGCAGGGAAAGACCGGTTAAGTGGGAAAAGGTTCAAAAGAGGGTTTATAAAAATTTGTTGCTTATTAATTAAGTCTGCTTTATTATTTACATTTTTCCTAATTTCTAAAATCTCTAAATTATTAATTATTACAAGCAATAATTGTCAGCCTGAAACACTCATTTACATTGAAAAATCTTCCGAGAAAAGATACTCTAAATTATTTATCTGTGATGCCTTATAACCCGTATGTAATATTTTAAGTCCATGGTTTTTGTCAAAATTATGATCATTTTTTTATTAAATGATCTGCGAACTCAGATTCGTTATTGCCATTTAATGCCCTGAGATGTTCTTTAACCCTTACTTCAAAGTTTCTATTTGTTCTACCTATATAAAAGTAATTACAGTCTTTACAATTTAGTTTATAAACGCCCGATTTTTTTGTTTTAATGTCGCTATCTTTGTTGTTAAGGATGAACTTTTTAAATTTATTATTTGTATAAAATGCTGGTTGTATAGTACCGGGAATATTTTTACTAATTATTTTTGACATATTTTTATTAACAAATAGAATTCTACGCCATTGATAATTTATTTGTTTAGAAAAAGGGTAAATATATAGTTTTAAGAATTTCTGTTTATTCTTTTTATTTATTAGTTGATCTATTAATTTAGCACAATAACCATTATTAACTGCTCTTTGTTTAATAATATTTAATTCCACAGTGTAATTCGGAACAGACAAAGGAATCGTAATTAATCTATTAATCATAGAGTGAAAGGCCGTTTAATTACATTTGAGTACATCGTTCACGAAACATGTAGATGTAAACAAAGTTGTTTGTCTTTTCTTAAAATAAATAATGTCATCACAAAGTGAAAACCTTTCCAAAGAAGTTTTCTTCGAAAAAAAAAAAAATAAAATAAAATAAAAATAAAAATAATAATAAATATCCCTCACACGTATAAAGAAAATGAAATGCAATTCCCGTAAGTAAGTGGAAAAATAATAAAATCATAAAAATTATTAATCCTTACACAACGCCATCTCTGATACTGACAAAAACAAAACACGGACAGTTGCGCAAAGGGTTGCAATCTGTCCGGCTTTTTAGGTCGTGTCCGGCTAAATATTCATATGTCCGGCCTGCACGGCTTTTTGTTATTGTAACGCGGTGCACGCAGTGCCTGCAGAACGAACGCAACGCAAGCTACGCAAGGTGCAACGTGTTAAGGACGAGGCGGGGTCGGGGGAGAGTGGCTATTCTTGGTTCGCACGAGTTTTGTCTTTAGTTGGCGCCAGAAACGCGTAGTTAGCGTGCATTATTCAGTCAGACATGAAAACATGAATAATATGTACAAAATTATCAAAGACTACTTAAACTCTTGGACAAGTGTATTCAGCGCCGAATTGATAAGGGATTAAGTGGATTCCTTTAGCTGAGGTACCAAGCTGGGACCACGTAGCAGAAACAATAGACCTTCTATCTAAAAAGAAATTACAGTTAGATGACAACTTATTTGCCAATGGCAGAACTTTATAATTTTTTTACGGAAACAGAAGGATAACTGTGACTTCAAAAAGCTATTGGCACATCAAAAGAGGACTGTTTATTTTAAATCATTTGTTAATGAAGAATTTTCTTCCGAACTTCAGAAATTAGCGGAATATTACGTTGCGAATCCAGGTAAAACGCCCAGTGACCAAGGAACGCAATAAATTGCAAACAGAAACAATTGCTAAGATGATGTACACATTGTGTAATTTAAAAATGACAAGTCAAGAATTTTATGAAATGATTTCCAAAGAAAACGACATTTTGGATAAAACAGGTGAAAAAGCCAAACATACCTACTAAATTGTAGATTATTAGTTATTTTTGAATACCTTGGAGAAGTCGAGATTTCATTTTAATATGTTTCATTTTATATTTGTTTCATGAAAAATTTTAGTCAACTGTTTAACAAGAAAAATAGTTATGTTTTGTTGGTTTGTTATGTCTACAGACAGAAGACTCAATATTTAGTATTTTGACATGTATTGTATGTATGTATTGTATATGAATGCCAAATGATGACAAGAATAAGACTGATTAATGATTGTTGTTAAAACTGGTTAATGTGTGATTAATAAACAACTGTAACTTGTAATAGATTTTTTATTATTATGTAGAAAATTTATGTCCAAAATTACGTACGTACGTCCGGTTTTTAGGGCAAAATGTCCGGCCGAATACAGCGCAGAGTCAGGCTTTTTTGTTTTAGAAGATGGCAACCCTAGTTGCGCATCGATAATATAATTGTTGGTTGTGTAATTCTTAACTTAATAACAAAACTGAATTTAATTCAGCTAATAAGTTAACACAACAGTTATTTTTGTTGTTTATTTTTGGGGTGTTATGCCGTGTTGCGCTACCTCCTCCGTCCAACGTTTCGGACATCGTTACAGTGTCCATCATCAGGGCAGATGTGTTGAAGACTTTTGACAGTGAAAATCTAAAATTATATACAACAGTTATTGATTCCGAGGTGGTACGAACTTCGCCGGGTGATACATAAGTTAATGATAAAACAGAAAATCAGTTTGTGTGAAGCGTTAAAAAAATCAAAGCGAGATCTGTCATCAATGTCAACATGAAATGAGCACAATTTTTTTCTCTGGAATATCTGTTCAACGAAAATATTTTCAGCTCGCAACGTCATTGCCATTATGAGATATGCTTAAAATATTAAATGAGCAATTAAAAAAATAGTACGAAATTCCTAATATTGTTTGCTCTATATTTTTCATTTAGAAAATGATTTCGTATAGATATAGAGTGTTGAAATCACGAGCGTCTACCTATGTAGTAACTCTAGTAGATTGCATAAAAATAAACACAAGTTTGACCCGAGTAAACGATGGTGATTGAAGATTGCTTTTTCAGCTATTTCAGCATTATAAGGTCAAGGAGATCTGTTAAACGTGCGTAGCCAGACTGTAGATACCGTACCAAAATAAGCATAATACAATAAATAGCCTTTGAGCATTGAGTGATGATAATAATATGATTTACTTTATTAATATGTCGTGGGTGGGTTGTTTTTCTTTTTAACCTACACAACTTTTACCACTCTATCACATGTCTACCCCCCCGTCACATTCGTTTTTACTATAAATGAATTAATTCTCTCTGGATGTCAGAGAGGAAATTATAGCAAGGGGGGAAGGAGACCTAAAATGCCTAGTGGGGGTGACAAACACGAGCTGCGTTTATACCTACTTCGAATGACTACCCACGTGACAGAGTTGACGTATGACATACAAGTTGTAGGAGACAAGTTTTTTGAGATTTTTTAAAATATCATATAAAATAATAATCGCAATTACTTGATAGGTTGTACCTTTTGGAGTTAAAAAATAGTTTTATATTTTATGTCGTCATATAATTTTTGGGTAACATTATAGAATGTGCGCAAGTCGAGGTGGCAGGAGACAACTGTGATTTGTAAGAAATACACTTCTATCACGAGGAGTTACAACTCTGTCACGTAATTTTTACAACGAAAATATAAACACACATTTTTTTTAAAACGCACACCGTCGTTACGTCTTTAGTAGGTATAGTAGATTTTAAAGTAATAAATTTTTCTCCAATCTCTGGTGGAGACAACTTTATGTAGGTTAAAAAGAAGAACCCGGGTACCTACAGTACTGTATACTGATAGTACCAAAGAGTGACGATTTTTAAAATTTATTTTAACGAAAAAATATTTTTGGGACAAATATAATGTTCGTTAGTGGTTTACTTAAAGTGAGATGACTTCACATTATCTGAAAACTTTCCGGTTTCTCGATTCCTGAGCAAACCCGTTAAAAAATAATGTTTGCTCGTCACAAACTGGTTTCAATGAACACGCAAAGAATAATGTTGGTGCGTCTTCACAACCGTCTAGTACCAATAAATATTTCAATAAACTCAATAATCCACAATACTGTTCGTAAACATAACAATTAAATTATTTACAGTTTTTTAGCGATCCAACATACGATAAACATAATATAGGTACAAATCATTAGTAATATGGTAATAATAATAATAAAATTATTCAATTTAAATCTATGTACAATTTTGAAAATAAAAAGGATTGGATCTGAAATTTTCTTCAACCATATTTACACGACACGAAGCGAATGTAAGGTCAAGGCAATCCAAATAAAATATTGACAGCCGGCATTGTTGGGCTGTAGATTGCACAAAATGTATCATAATTGAGATAGATACATACTTTGCACGATAAACATTATGTATTGTAGTTACATACTCAGCTGGCAACATATTTATTTCAGCGGCAATGAAAATGATTTTGTCATTTAATAATTAGAAAACGAGTGTGTAAATGAATCTTACGGTATACCCCGGTCATCTAATCGTTAATTACGTCCAAAGTGCTGTCAAAACATCTCCAGAATCAGTGGTTTCGCACAACCATGTGCATCTGATAATATGTAAACAAAATTATGTCAAATCTTGTAAAAGACTTATAGCACGACAATCGTTATTTTCATGCAATCAGACATTCTACAAGGCAACTGCGGTCAATTTTAGGGAGATAAATGGTATTTAAACACATTCTAGGCGATATTTACTGTTATAAACCTAATGACATGTTACACGCTCGTCTTGGAACCCACTGAGTATGTGGTAAAATAACAGAAACAACCTCAAAATTATCACTCACCGGTCATATAGTCTGCGGGGAACAACACGCACAAGAACAACACTTTCATTAGATGACACAATTCAGCCCCGAGTTATTCACAATATCACGAAATGAGAACTTATTTACTCGAATAGGTTATAACAGCTACGAAACATAGAACGGCAACTGTCAAACGCGGCCGACAAATGACTGAAGAGCGAGCGCTTTCATCTAGCGGCCGATATCGGAACTAACTATGCGCGCGCACATTTCGACGATTCAAATGCAGTAGGTACTGCTATAAATATTTTTTCACACTTTTTAAGTACTGACCACGTTTCATTTCATATATAGTCTGTCAAAAAAGAGTAGAAAATATAAAAACTGGAACTTCTAAATTTGTAGACCGGCAACACCAATTTAACTGTCAAATATTTTTTTGAAGTGCAATGACACTGAATGTATAGAACACAGTAAACCACATTAAAAAAAAAACAACATTTTTTCTTCATGACATAAATTTGATTAAAAGATGATTTATAAAGCGATTTGCTTTAATTTAATTTAACATTTGAATTTAACAATAGATAGAAAGGAAGAATCACTAAAGGTGAGTTTAGTTATACTACTTTTAGATCTGAATGAGTTAAATATATTCAGATCTAAAATTAGAGATAAATGTGAGCAATTTCTAAACTGTGCTTTATATTTTATTACATTATAGTTATTCTTCATTATGTTAACACAAAATTTCAAAGGTATAATAATAATATACCTATATGCAATTCTAATTTTGAGATCGGCGAGTATCTATACTGCAATGAAAAAATATTTTTTCCACTTTTATGCCTTTTTAATTTTTTATAAAAATGTAGGGAACACAGCTTTACTTTAACACCATGAGTTATGTGTTTAGTGTTTAGTATTGCCATTTGATCAACAGTGGCGCCCTCAAATATTTTCTACTCTTATTTGACAAACTGTTAATTGGATTATCTTTGTTAACAGGGAAAATCGGTGTGTTTATTTATAAATTTATAATAGTAATTATACGAATGTTATAGCGGTATCTCAAATAAAAATGGTACGATCACTGCACTTTTGCATTAAATCCACACAGGAGGTAGGTACCTACCGAGGAAAGTATAGTAATTCATTTACTTATTAAAGTTATATCTTATTTTATGTTAATGTTCTTAGGTACCTCATCTTTTGATGGCCTTTTATAAAAGTAATTTTAATGGAGATGGTCAATTACTTCGTCCCGGTGACTTCGGGACCCTGTTAACTTACTACCCTTCTACCCTGGGGCTTGGCTATCACTGGAACCGTCAGTTTGGGAATTTTTTTATTGGGAGGCGGGTATGGGTACTGCCGTATAGGGAACCTTTTATTGGATAATCAACACCCCTGCCATAGGTCACCCCAAGTGGTTCGCTACGTTTGGTGACTTAGCAGGGTGAGATTTGTCTAGGTCTTGGCGGCGAATGCTTTTGCCCACCTACTGCGTGGCGGGCGGGATCGGAAAACGATGGTTGATGGAAACCAAACCTAGACCTCTCTAGCCGGACTCTCTCGACTCATCGTTGCACCGCAGTGGGCGGGATGGATTCATACGTCTGACACTCCTGGACACACTGACCCCCAGATTCCTAACCTAACCTAACGATGTATTTTTTTCCAGGAATCGGTTATTTCTGGAGCTGATTAATTTTTTATTTTTAATATTAGATCTCAGAAGGTGGGCGTTTCAAAGTTTATTTTCCATATCCACATCATTGTATCACACAGTATAAGACAGTATATATAGACTATGTTTAGATTGTTTATCTAGTTGATATCTCTGTAATATTTGGCAAAAAAAGTCAATAATTATTGACTTTTTATTTATTATTTGGACATGATGTGAACATTTGTTATTGGGTTGTAACCTAATTATTATAATTTATTGTTTTCTTTAATGCATGTAATGTTATTAACCTGTAAATGTTCCTAATTAAATATAATAAATAAAATATCGGTCTCCGGTAACTGGAACCGTAGTGACAGTCTAGTTTCAAGAATATTTCGGATTTAACAGTAACTAATTGTTAAATACATGGTCAGTATAAATTATTCAACTATCAAATTACTTTAAAACGGTAAAGCATTATATTGTCAAACTTGATTTAACTTTTCTGACCCAGTTTTAAATTTTTTCGAATACTGTTCTGAGTTGAAAAATTGGTGTCTACCAATAATAAGAGATCGATGGAGTTACCTGGTGCCTCTGATGGGATCTGATTTATTTGTCAACTTAGTTGGTCTATTGATGTGGCCATGGCCAATGGCGGACAACCCATAACCACGTAATGGGAATAATAATATTTATTCAAACCGTATCGTCAACAAAACGTGCTCCGTTATAATAGGTAAATATACCTTGGGAAGACTAATAATGCCATTTATGAAGATAATAAATAATATAGGTAGAGAGACACCTCGCGTACCGCAACAGTTTATTGGTTTGTTTGCCATCATTTAGGAACCTGCGTAATAGTAATGTACCTATAATTAGTTACTGTTCTTGCCCAGATGCCAGATATGGAACCAAATGTAGCATTATTAACCAAAACTGCTGTTACCTAAATTATTGTTACCTTGCTGTTAGATAAAAACAAATGATGATCTTTGCGTCTACGTCGAAAAATGTGCCTACTTATGTTGATATTCTTTTTTTCCAATATGGTATTGATTAGTATCTAATTTAATATCTCGAATCAAGAAGTTGACTGACAGACGGAAGCGAAACTGAGCTCGTACTTCATTTTAATAATTATTTAAGACTAGCGAGTTCCCGCCATGAGTTGCAGTGCCACATAATAAAGAAATTGTTCCTCTCGGCGTGTCCTTTCCCATTCGTCCCGTTCTCCTTCCGCCTCCCATTTCCTTTCCATGTTCCCTTCCCCTCACGTTCTTCCTCCACCTTCTCCGTCTTCTCACTCCCTTATCCCCTCTCCCGCTTCCATCCCTAACGCGAATCCCACTCCAGCGTTCCCCTCCCCCCTCCCGCGTTCCATACATTCAGTCCCGGTACAAATACAATTTTATACAAATTTCATAATTCCAGAGCTCACCAGTATATACAGAAACCTTCTCGGGCGTGCTCACAATAACTCATCAAAGATTCATCGTAATCGGATGAATAGCATAGGAAATAATTTCATAAAGCCAGTGCTCACCAATATATATAGAAACCATCGCGGGCGTGCGCACAACAACTCACCAAAGTTTCATAGCAATCGGATGAACGGTTTAGGGACCGCTTAAGGGACAAACAATATACTTTTATTTTTTTATATTAAGATTAATATCACGTTGTGTCGACGGATCTTCAGAAATGCCATCTTGACACTATTAAAACAATTCGTAGAAGACGGCGATAGGACAGTTAGCATGAATATACTCGTGTAATCATTTTTTTTATCGTAATGACTGTATTTTTTCAATTTTAGGTGTTGACAGCATGGGTACCGCCGCCCCGGGAACCGTTTATTAGATAACCGACACCTCTGCCATAGATCATCCGGAGTGATTGGTTGAGAGACTGGTAGATAGAGACCTTTTGATCTATCCAGCAGGACTCTCTCGACCCATCGCATTATTACGCATTTGGAGGGATGAATTCATACTTCCGTCACTCCTGGACACACTTACCCTCACATTCCTACCCACCACTCATACCTTTCCATCTCAGAACTTCCTCTCCTTCCTTTCTTTAAAAATACCTTCCACACGGCATCCCTTAAGATGACTAAATTAATTCGGAATAAATACATAATAATTATTATTATACTTATTTTAAACCTAGAAAAGAAGATTTGCGCAGCATTCACATTTTGCATGGACGGACCGCGCCCGTACACATTTGTGTCAAAACTCAGGAAGGAAATTGTGGAATAAGTTTGTATGGACAAAACGCCGCCCGGTTTCCTCTTAAGTCGTCTCGTATCCAGGCAGTTGACTCTGGCTGTGCGGTAATCTAATAAAAGTTTAAAAAAAAACATTACACTTATTGCTGGCAATTTGTGAACTCGAAATTATCAAACGGTGGGCCATTTCAAGTTTCTCTTAAAACTTTAAGGTTTGTGTCATGGGCATGGGTCCTAGACTGCCTTTTTAATTAGTTTTCATCAGTTGTTGTTTTAGTGTATAATATTTATTAATTAATTTATTTATTTATTTATTCATTTATTTATTAATTAATTAATTAATTAATTAGTTTATTTATTTATTTATTAATTTATTAGTTATTTAATTATTTATTTATTTATTTATTTATTTATTTATTTTTTATTTATTTATTTATTTATTTATTCATTTATTTATTTGTTTATTTAAAATTTACGGCACAAAGTGCCATTTACAAACATGTGTTATTTATTATATTTAAACAGTCATAGTACAGTGAAGAAAGTTTTTTTTTTTTAATTTCTCATAATAAGAGAAAAAGATAAAAAATTTCTAACTACTAATGAAAAATTCAAAAGGATACAATGAAATAAAAAGAATAACTTGTTATGAAGTAACCTCGTTACAATACGTAAGGCTGAAATGTTTGATAAGTAGAGCTTTGTATTTTAATAAGGAAATATGAAAAATATCAGCAACATTGGCATAAAAATTACCAATGGTGAGTATTCTATTTATAACAGAATTATATCCAGCGACAGACGTATAATTGTCACAATAATACATACTAGGGAACCTTGATCTAATGGTAGGTACAAGGAAGTGAATCAACTTTAATATATCAGGGCTATCCAACTGATGATTTACAATTTTGTATAAAAATATGAGATCAAAAATTTTTCTTCTGTCACTTAACTTCGACAATTTCAATGAGTGTAATAAAAAGTCATAATTTATTGATTCTAAAGGGATTCCAAGTCGAAAATTAATACACCACAAAAACTTGCGTTGAATTTTTTCAATGATATTAATGTGATTATTAAAGACAGATGGCCAAATTGTAGAGTTATATTCTAGAATGCTTCTACGAGAGATGTGAACAGAATTTTTAATGTGTGAATATTTTTAAAATCTTTGGAAATCCTTAAAATAAAACCTAACATTTTCATAGCCCTGTTGGCTATAGAAGTTACATGAGATACAAAGCAGAGTTTCTGGTCAAAAATGATGCCTAGGTCAAGTATTTCGACTACAGAGATTAAGTCTACATTACAGAGGGCATTATTATATATTATTGGGCGTTTAATTTTGTAGAACCTCATAACTTGGCATTTGTAATATTTAGCTGAAGTTTATTACCTGAACACCATTTGAAAAAACTATTGAGATTCTCTTGCAAGATTATGCAGTCGTGCACATCATTAATGACTTTAAACAGTTTCATATCGTTGGCAAAGAGTAAAACTTCAACATCATGGAAAATGCTAGTAACGTTATTGATGAATAGGATAAATAATAAAGTTCCCAGGTGAGAACCTTGCGGCACACCGCTGCTGGTAGCAATAAATTTGTGGGATAAACAGTCATTGATCCTTACAAAGAGTAACCTATCAGATAATTAGCTGATCAACCAAGCCAAAAAATTACCACTTATCCCTAATTTTTTTAGTTTATTTATTAATATTTTGTGGCAGACCTTATCGAAAGCCTTGGAAAAATCAGTATAGATGGAGTCTACCTGTAGCCTGTTAGTCAATGCTGTGTTTATATAGTTTTCATATACTGTAAGGTTTGTGAGAGTAGATCTAGAAGAGACAAACCCATGTTGGCAATTGGTAATTACATGTTTAATATTAGAGGATATTTTGCTAAGAATGATTTTTTCAAAGAGCTTTGGAATGCTAGACAGAATACAAATAGGTCTGTAATTGCAAACATCGTTATTTGAAACCTTTTTGAACACGGGGGTGAGATAGCAGGATTTCCAGCTATTGGGGAATTGGCCTGTTTTAAGAGATTTGTTAAAGATTTTGTGCAATGGATAAGAAAGAGAATTTATACCATTTTTTAAGAATATGGATGGGACATTATCAGGACCAGAACTTGTTTTTGGTTCCAAGAGTTTAATCGCGGCAATAATATCGTTACGTTCAATTACTAATTCAGATAATTGCAAGTTAATATCTGTAACAAATTCGGGAATACTATCAACAGGGACATCATCCAATATGTCGAAGGCCGATCGTAAAATCAGGCAGATCATGAAGCGCCTAGCCACATCATGATCTAGCCGCATCTTGAAATGGCGGCTGATCGTGATGTGCCTGAAGCGCTTCACGGTCTGCCTGATTTTACGATTGGCCTGCGACATATACACGGTGTTCGGATACTCTCAGTGCAAGCGGTAAACTGCTGAATCTACGTCACACGGAGAATCCAAAATAAACTTTTTTTCAATCCGAGCGTTCTTTTTTTTACTTTTCTCGGTAACTAATAATAATAATATTTTATTTTACATAAAATTATACAATGAAACATATGCGGAAACTTTGACTAGCCAATTAGGAATGGATCCTGTCAAATTGACAAGTTTAGTTCACATCATAATTTCATATTACATTGTTTAATTATATAACATATTATTTATAGAAGGAAAAAAAGTGTTACGATTGAATTCCTCATAGAAGCTTTAGTTAAATATACAATTTTGTGCTTATAAGAAAAAGAATAGCTAAGAGAAAAAATAATATCTTAAAATACAAATTTAATATGGAATGCATATGTTTAAAAATAGATACATGTTTGGTTATTTAAATCGCTTGCAAAAATCGAGAATCAAGACATTCTTCAAGCGAGATTACAAAATATTATAATTAAAACTAAAACTAAAAGGGTAAAATTCTTTGGAGTCGTGTCTACGCGTTGACATATTTGATAACAAGAGGGTAGTAACCCCGTAGCGACCGACGTTTTGTTTCGATTTACTCGAAAACAGAAACTGAAATAAAAAAAGTTATTTAAAAATTGACTAAAAATGTGTTGTAGATTAATTTTTTGTTTAATTTTTTTGTACCATTATTAGTTTCCTGATTCCAATCATAATGATTCTGGGTGTAATTCACAGAGTGGAAAGCTAATTCAAAAGCTTTGTCAATCTCCTCATTTACTATAAAGATATCCACAATAATATCGACAATCAAATTTAAAAATCTCCGTAACTATATTTTATTTATTACAAAATACATTCAGTATAAGGAAGCTTTGACTGTCCAACTAGGAAGGTCTCCCGTTCTAGGACAGTCAAATTGACATATTCATATTAGGTTGGTAGGTACATTATCATTCATAAAGTATTCGTAAAGTTAAGCTTCACCATTTGCATTTACTTAATTGTACAGTAGAGTAATAGATTCTAGAATCAATTAATTAACAAGAAAAAATGTATTCGAAAAACAGTAAGTAAAAGAAAAATAAAAGAAACGAAAAATTTTGTAAACAAAAGAAATAAATAAGGTGCTCTTAATACATAATTATCAAATATTTTTTTTTTAATAATATTACTGACTCTGTCCTGCCTAAATCTTGTAACCATTTTGTTATTTTTTTACCGAAGGATAACACAGTTTTAGTTGTGAAGGGATTTTGTTATTTAATTTCGGTCCGGTATGAGAATATCATTTGATAAGCCGCTGTGTTGCTTGTTGGAATAAAAAGGTCATTTCAGCCCTTACATCTGGTTTGATGTTTGTGTTCGATTTTTTTAATTTTATATTTATTTTTATGAGCATGAATTATTATCTTTTTTAATGTAACAGTGTCGAACATCTAGTACATTAAATTCCCTGAAGAGAGCGTCGTTCGAATATCTGAAAGGTTTCTTCATTATAACAAGTAAAATAGATTTCTGTGCCTTCAATAACGAGTTTCCCTGCACCCCCCCACCCAATACATCCGTAGGCTATGATCGAGTTGCATAGCCCGTAATATATATATTTTTAAGTAGTGTGTTTTTAAAATTTCCCGCAGTGAAATAAATATATGAATAAGTGTACGCACTCTTTTTGCTATATTTTCTATTTGGTTTTTCCATTTTAGGTTATTGTCAACTATAACGCCAAGATATTTAATAAATTTTACACACTCAAGAGCTTCACATTTACATGGAGAGTTATTATTTCCGAGGCTACAATTAATTTTATGTATTATGAGGTGGTGAAGTGTTTTGGGTTGTCCTGCAATAGTAGTGCTGAATGTTAGGTATTTGGTTTTTGATATGTTTAATGTAAGCAAATTACTGTCCAGCCACTGTTTAACTATGTTAAAACCGATGTTCGCAAGGTGGTGTGTTTCTTTCCAATCCTCTCCTTAATAATAATAATAACGTAGTATTTATATAGCGCAGTTTTGTGATGTTTCACTTCAAGTGCGCTTAATTATAATAAACTTAAAATTAACCTACAGTGTTCCTTACGAGTCCTTAAAAAATTAATTAAATAATGTGAAATGACGAATTTACAAAAATATACAAAGCAATTCCTAAAGAACAATATTAACAACAATAGTGAGTGCTGTTTTGGCACAGGACAATATATAATGATAAACCATCACGGTGCCATTCAACAAGAATCATTTAAACTAAATTATATAGAACAGGAGGCAGTTAACATTTAGAAATAATACAAATTCAGAGTGCACATAAAACTATAGTAAGGAGGTAATCGAAACCAAACAATTACCAGAAACTTGAGGAACATGGCTTATTAAAGTATATTGAAAAGGAGTTAAAATTTATGAAAAGTATGATTTTTTAAATAAGTTTGTTTTTAAAGCTCTTTTGAATTCAGCCAAGTTCTGGATATTAGTAAGAGCTGAGGGAAGTTTGTTCCAAATGAGCGGGCCAGTTACACGAAAAGATCGATCATAGTAAACGGCTCGATTTGACCTAGAAAGTTCGATTAAACGATTAGTAACATCTCGATCTGCTGACCTTAGAGTAAGCTGCCTATCGCTTAAGTTTTGTCGGACACATAGTTCCGATATATAGGCTGGCGCCATTCCTTGCAATGCTTTGAAGGTCATTAAGCAGATCTTGAACTCTATTCATTCAGGGCATCGAAGCCAATGAAGATCCTTTAGAAGCGGGGTTATACGGCAATACTTAGATTCACCAAAAATCATTCTCGCCGCAGCATTAAAAACGGACTGGATTCTATTGAATTGTTTTTTAGGCAAGCCAGCATACGCACTATTACAATAGTCCATACGTGAGACAACGAACGAATTTATGAGTGACTTTGCTCCATCAGAGGGAAGGCAACGCCTGATTGATTTTATCTGCCTTAGATGGAAAAAGCCTGAACTTACAGATTTTAAAATTTGTGATTCTAGAGAAAGATAATCCTTCCTTCAAATAATATGACGGTGTCATCTGCGAACGTAATGATTTTCCCACCTAAATGTTTATTTATTTATTTATTTATATCTATATATTACAGTTTATACCTTATTGTTAACATTTTTACATATGTAATATATTTTGAAAACATTTTTACATATTAATATTACATTTCATTATGTTGTGTGTTAGGTAGGTTTGAGAAGGTGAAACTGTTGGTTGGTAATATTGTATGTTTCGTGAACACCTCACTAGGAGAACCTGTGCTGAGGTGTTTACGTGTTTATGATTAAGTGTGACAGGTACAGGTATTTATGTGTTGTAGTAGAAAGTTAGTTTTTTTTCATTTTTTTTACATTTTAATGGTAATTGTACATAGATTACTTAGAAGAAAAAAAATATATAAGGTATATATGTATATTATATGTACATATGAATAGTTGGTAAATTCTTGATAGACATGTTTATTTATTTTGCACTTGTTATAGTTTGGTTATGTTTGGTTAGGGATTAAAGTATTTTGAATAAAGTGAATATCTTGATTTTTGATCCAGGCTGTGATATGTTTTTTGTGGATGTTTGTAGATGTATTTGCAATTAGTTGTTGTTTCAGAGTAATGGGCATATAATTAAAAAGTTTGGTTGCATAATACTGAAAATGTCTTTGTCCGTGTGTGGTGTGTGTTATTGGTATGTTCAGGGTTATATTTGTTAATGACCTGGTTTTTATTATTATTTTGGGTTGAATTGGAATATGGAGTTTGTTTTGGAGGAAGTATAGCAGATGCATGTTGATTACATAGTTCGTTGATATATATATATATAATAAAGAGAAGGGGCCCTAGTGTACTTCCTTGTGGCAGTCCAAAGTTATTTTCTATTGAAGTACTAGTAGCCTCATTAATTTTAAAAGATAATTGTGGGAAATAATTCTCTACTAGGTTTTTCCCGTTGCAGAGGCAACTAACGGGTTAAAACACTATGCGATTTGACGTGTGAACGTGGATGAAGCGAGGAGAAGTGTGTGTCAAATTAAATATCAATCCGTTAAATACCAAATTTTCATCACAATCGGTTAAACGGTTTAGCAATGCATAATTTCATGATGCCAGAGCTCACTTTTGTACACAAAAACCATAGCCGGCATGCGCACATCAAATTTTCAAAGTTTCATCGCAATCGGATGAACGGTTTAGCAATGCATAATCTTATGATGCCAGAGCTCACTATTGTATACAAAAACCATCGCGGGCATGCACACATCAAATCAAGGAGATGTGCACTTCTAATCCCAAAAGTTTCATCCCAATCGGATGAACGGTTTAGCAATGCATAATTTCATGATGCCCGAGCTCACTATTTTATACAGAAAGAATCGAAGGGATGCAGCAATCAAATCCCCAAAGTTTCATCGCAATCGGATGAACGGTTTAGCAATGCATAATTTCATGAAGCCAGAGCTCACCATTTTATACAGAAAGAATCGAAGGAATGCGCACATCAAATCCCCAAAGTTTCATCGCAATCGAAGAAGAACTAACACAGAACGTGAAAATTAACTTTAAAAAAAAGTGTGCTTCAGACCACACGACCGAAGTAAAACTTCACTAACTTTTGCCGGATATCTTATGTTTATAATGTTAAATTGTGCAGGCGCTTGCATTATAATGTAGTTTCCCGGAACTTGGGATGGAACCATTACAGTTAAGTTGACCCCGATGTTAAAGTGACCTTGCAACGCAGGCCGGGTACCCGTTGTACATAATGTTATGTTGTGCAGGCGCTTGCATTATAATGTTGTTTCCCGGGATTTGGGATGGAACCATTACAGTTTAATTGACCCCGAGGTTAAAGTGGCCTTGCAAGGCATGCCGGGTACCCGTTGTAAATAATGTTATTTATTGCAGGCGCTTGCATAAAAATGTAATTTTCCGGGAATTGGGATGGAACCATTGCAGTAAAGTTGATCCCGAGGTTACAGTGACCTTGCAACGCATGCCGGGTACTCATTGTATATAATGTTATGTAGTGCAGGCGCTTGCATTATAATGTAGTTTCCCGGGACTTGGGATGGAACCATTACAGTTTAATTGACCCCGAGGTTAAAGTGGCCTCGCAACGCATGCTGGGTACCCGCTGTATATAATTCATTTATTTACGGACAAATAGTCCATTAACAGTATAGAAGTTTTACTTTTTAGCTCACTATTGTAGTTGTATTGTATTTCATTTTGCGCGGCTAAGTAGTTACTAAGTAGGTAGGTACTTTTCACCAAAACGACGCCACTATGTTGTTGAGCATAAAATAATTTTATTTAAATTTTTTTCAGCACAAATAAATTTATTCAATATCGTGTTTTGATTTTTAAAGGAAAAAAGTCCCTGCAAGTAAGTACCTACCTAGAACACGCGTAATATATGTATTTTTATTATTTAACAATGTCCAATTAGAACCATGCTTCATTCATAAATAATCAACACATTTATAAATAATAAAAATAATAAGGCTGGGTTGTTTAAAAAAAAAAAATTGACAATAAGGAACTCCAGTGAAAAATATTATGGCTTTAAAAAAATATGTTCATATAGACCAAGAAACGCTGATTCTGAATATATAAGTTTTATTTCATAATATTAAACGCAGAGTTTTTAAAAAAATATTAAAAAGTGCATTTTTAAACCTCTTCTCAAAACACAGCGTTAAGTTGGCATTACTGAAATGGTTAACGGTGACGTCACTCTTAACCTGTCACCTGGTGATAGTGTGTATTGAATATTGTATTGACATTTGAAATGACTTGAAGTGCACACGTACCTATGCAATTCAACATTTCGTGTTTTTGGTTTATTTTCATACTGTTTATAGAGATTTAGATAAATAATAGTTATTGTGTTTATTGAAACATAATTTAGGCCCTCAACAATTTACGAAAAAGGCTATATTTGCGGACAATCTGCAATAAATTTTGTCTATTTGAGGTTAAAGTCGTGTCATATTTTGACGTTTGGTAATGTATTTTCAAATTGTTTTTAGTATAGGGCTTTTTATACAAGTTGTTACACACTCGTCATGATCAGTGTATTATAAATACCAGTGTTTCTGTATGTATTATACATAAAACAATGTACCTACAAAGTAACGCCTGACACAAAACACGATGTCACATGTATTTGCAATGAAAGAGATGATTTATATTGCACTTTGATTAAATACAATAACAGTAGCGGTGAAATGTGGACATTTTACCAATGTTTTTCTATATTAAAAGCAGTTAATCTTGAATAAAAAACACACCTCACACCTAAAAGTCATTACAAAACATTCCACCATGACCGCCATGATTCTTCTGGATTATTCATTCAAACAGGGATGTTCTGACCAAAAAAATTATTTCCCTAGATTTCGAAGTGAAATTTCCCTAGAATTTCACATTTACGCAATTACCTACGTAGCCACCCGATTGTGTAACACTAATCCTGTTATATGTTAATTAATATGATAATTAATTGGAAAGATATCGGAACTTGGTAAATATACTAATAATACCGTGATTTTCCAAATAAAACACTTTTTGCCACGTGAAGTAATAATTTAAAAGTACGAATACACTCACCACTGAATTAGAAACTGAATTCCAAATTAAAAAAAAAACACTTTGCAAAATAAAAATCATAAGCAACCCGCCGCTCATTTGTACCAAGCGTGGTATTTTGAAGACCCCCCCCCCCCCGAACGTGTCACGTAGTATGGGTACGTTCCCTAATATCATTTTAAGTTGTCAGAGTTAAAAATAACATTGCATGTAAGTACATGAACAATAATTAAGATTCATAGGAATTCCAAAAAAAAAAAAATATATATATATATATATATAAATAATACCAGTAATATTGTCATATGTAATAAAAATTTTGCCAGAGTTCGAAATTTCCCTAGATTTTGTCCTGATTTCCCTTATCCCTAAAAAATATTTTTCTCCCCTAGATCTAGGGAAATTTCCCTCGACATAACATCACTGATTCAAAATGACAACTTAAAAAGTAAAAAAATTATCGGTGGGTGAAGACCACCATAGATACGGTGCGTTTCTGGGAGTCTTTAAAAATTAAAACTTTGACAATTATTTTAACTATTAAAACTAACTTTAAAAATAAAAATAAAAATGCAGTTATTTAAGTTTGAAGGTCTTTATTCATAAAAAAAAATAAAAAAATTGGACTGGAGTTCTCTATTGTTAAAATTTTTCTAGCAAATTTTCAGTTCTAGAAAGTTCCGTTCGGGTTCTGTAATTATTTCAGTTTTGTGATGTAACTGGCCTATAATGATAAAACAACAGAACTTGAATTGAACTAACATGGAACGTGAGAATTAACTTAAAAAATGTTGAATTATTCAGAATCATTGAAACAACATTACCTTAGAGTCTATTGCATTAAAATCTAATTAGTTGTGTTGGTACCCATTGCGGTAGGTAACTGCGCATTTCCTCAAAAATTCCAGCAATCTTTTTGCTTTTTTCATCATATTTGCAATACTGCCGAAATAAGTACCTACTCCGCGATGAATTACATTTAAATTTAGCTGGCCAGTAAAATTTAAACTTCTAAAGCAAACTCTAAGCACGTTTTTGTGGTGTTTTTTTTGAAAATGTGCGAGTTTTGGCAGCTTCTCCCGAAGTTTTTTACATGGTATGGGCATGTTATATTAATGTCAAAAGTTGCGGAATTCTGTACTGTAAAATAAATTTTAAAAACATCCAAGCCGGGATCGGTTTCTGGGCCGCAATGCCGCGTACCGTAAAACCATAACGGAAAACTCTGAAAAGTCTGTGTTATTTAGGCTAAACATTTGACATTTCCAATCTTGACCTATCTCAACAATCCTCGCATTTGAATCATAGAAACTGACGGACAAAAAGACATCTTTCGTTTTTTATGCGCACCTGTCGGCGGGAAGTATAACCGAGCCGGGATTGAGTGATTTTATTAGAGGTGCTAGTTTTTGGTTCGAATCAGTTTTTTTCTGTGAATAAATCGCTAGCAAAAATAAATGATGTAGGCAAAAAAAGACACGCAAAAAATGCAAAATCAATGTACTGAGACCCTGCTGAATCTTTTTCTCAAGCGAAAGTGAACCTTACGGTGGGTGAAACCAAAGGGCGGTGCGGTCGATTTTCGCGTGCGGGAAAAATTTCACCTCAAGCCAAAGTGACCCCTGAGGTGGTCGAAACTAAAGGGGGAAGCGGTCGATTTTCGCATCAAAAATCAAGAGTGAGCTTTTCCAAAAGTGAGTATTAATTAATTCTCTATAACTCTATACAGTTAAACCAAAATTTATTGATACTTATATGGTCAAAAAATTGGTTTAGCCATAATATTGTCGTATCGTTTGGATTTGGAACCATTTATTGGATAACCAACACTTCTACCATAGGTCACCCGAATTGGTTCGCTACGTTTGGTGACTTAGCAGGGGTGCCAGGGTTCATGGGGTGAGTTTTATCTAGGTGTTGGCGTCCAATCTGTTTTCCAAACTACTACGTGGAGGGCCGGAACCGGAGAGAATGTTTGAGGAAGAGCTAACCAAGACCTCTCCAGCCGGACACTCTCGACTCTTGACTCGCCTCTATCGCCTTTCACCGCAGAGGGAGGGATGGATTCCTACATGCGTCACTCCTGGAAACTGACCTCCAGATTCCTACCCACCCCTTATTCGTTTTATCTTCCCTGAACTTCTTTTCCTTCATTTCCCTAAAAAGATACTCCACCCACCACCCCCAAAGATGACATAGGCTCCGAGGATTTTTTTTCCTCGGGGCATCCTGTGTGCGGATATTGTAAAAAAATATATAAGTATATTCATTTACGGTAATAAAAAATTGTTTGAAAGACGAAAAAAAACGAAAGTTTCGGAAAGAGGCTATTTTTCTGTCCTAAGCAGGAAAGGGGACACATTTTTTTTTTTTACATTAACTCCACACAGGAGGCCCTGAGGAAAATAATTTCCCTCAGGGCCTATGTCATCTGGGATGCTGTGTGGAGGGTCTTTTTGAGGAGAGGAAGGAATGAACATTGGTCTTGAAGAGACCCATGTTGTAGGAAGGAGGAAACACAGAGGCCGGCAAATCATTCCACAGCCGAGCTGTTGAACACAAGAACGAGTCGAAGAAACGACCCGTTCCCATGTGACAAATGTCAACCGTGTACAAAATAAACCTGCTTCGCTGTTAGCGGGCCCGAATCTGTATTTCGAAAGCTTTCGAAATATACTTGGATCATTTATATAGCGCCGTTTTCTGTTCAAATTGTTATTTTGATTTATCTTCCAATATTTTTTTTTCATTAACTTCAAATTACAGGAAAATAAATTGCCTCGGATTATACGGCAGAGTTTGTGGTCCTGGGGGACTTCAATGTTCATAACGAAGCTCGGTTGAAGTTCTCAGGATCAACAGACTCGACTGGACGCCAAGCGGAATCCTTTGCCCTTTGCTACGGATTGGAGCAAATGGTTCAGGAGCCTACAAGGGTTCTTGATGTCCAGACTCACCGTTCCAATCTGTTAGACCTATTTTTAACTACTGTGCCATACGGTTACAAGATTGAAGTTACAGCGCCTTTAGGATCGTCCGACCACTGCCTGGTGACTACATCAATCCCTGTAAACTTCAGACCACCAAACGAGAGGCTGAAGAGAAAAGTATGGCACTATAGGTCAGCAGATTGGTTCGGTCTGCGGGCACATTTTAATGCTTTCCCGTGGTCAGCTGTCTGTTTTCGGACTTCGGATCCCTCAAGATGTGCCCAGGAAATTGGTGAAGTCATCACATCCGCGATGGATGGCTTCATCCAATCTACTGTTAAGGAATCTGGTGTAGGTTCAAAGCCGTGGTTCAGTCGACAATGCGCTGAAGCAGTGAGACGAAAAAACGCGGCTTACCGAGCCTACAACACATCTAGAACATCCGAAGACAGAACAGCTTACAACAAAATGGCAAAGGAAACCAGGAGAATCATAAATAGGTCAAAATTCGAGCACGACCAGCAGGTCAGCAGAAAGCTGGCTGCATGCCCGCATGGCAGCAGTCAATTCTGGTCGCTTGCGGGCTCAATAGGTCGTAATTTCTGCAAATCCAGTCTGCCACCTATTACCAGACCTGACGGCTCACTAGCAAACACCGCCACCGAAAAGGCTAACTTATTAGGTAAAATGTTTGCGGATAACTCAACCCTCGATGACCAAGGTGCTGTCCCAACGTCGGTTCCTCACTGCGGTTTTCGTATGAAAAAGCTGAGGATCCGGCATCGGGAAGTACTCCATGTTTTACGAGGGCTTGATGTTAATAAAGCTAGTGGGCCTGACGTAATACCTGCCCTGGTACTGCAGAGGTGCGCTGCAGAAATAGCTCCAATTTTGACGAAGCTTTTTAAAATGTCCCTGAAGACTGGTTCTGTGCCCGCTGGTTGGAAAAAAGCGGTTATCCATCCTATTCCAAAGAAGGGTGACCGCTGCAACCCGGCCAACTACCGCCCCATAGCGATCACATCAGTTCTGTCTAAGGTGATGGAACGTGTGATCAACGAGAAACTGCTCACGTACCTCGAGAAGAACAAAATTATTAACGACCGTCAATACGGATTCCGGCGGAATCGCTCGTGCGGTGATCTTCTCGCGTATGTGACGCATGTTTGGGGGCGATGCCTGGAATGTTTCGGTGAGACCCAAACGGTTTCACTGGACATTTCCAAGGCATTTGACCGGGTTTGGCACCGAGGACTTGTCTACAAACTGCCTTCTTACGGACTTCCCGCATCCTTGTGTATGTGGATTGCCGACTTTTTGAGGGAGAGGTCGATTCAGACGGTAGTCGATGGTTTCACCTCTTCCTCACACTCGATAAATGCTGGCGTCCCACAGGGATCGGTTCTGTCTCCGACTTTGTTTTTGTTGCACATCAACGACCTTTTGTCATGTGCATCAATTCACTGTTACACGAATACATGATAGTTTTAGTACAATACATGATAGTTTTTTGTTTGACAAGCCCCCAAAGGGCTCTCAAACCCCAACGGCTCGGAGGGCTTTGAAACAAAGAATGGACGGTTACCTCGAGAGTGTTTTCTCTTGGGGTAAAAATAATCCCGTTGAATTTAATGTTTCAAAGACCCAATCTTGTCTGATTACGTCTAAAAGGGATCGCAATGAAAATCTAGTCTCTTTCAACGGAAGCAATCTTCCGAACAGGCCCTCCATTGATTTGCTTGGTGTAACCCTAAGTTACCAGCTCAGGTATGGGGGCTCCATCGAAGCCAGAGTAAAGTTAGCCTCCCAAAAACTGGGCGTACTGTACAGGGCCCGCAGATACTTTAATAGTACACAACTGCTAACCCTGTACAAATCACAAGTGCGCCCCACGGTTGAATATGGCAGCCACCTCTGGTCTGGAGCTCCAAAATACCTGAAAAATACCCTCGACTCTGTGCAGAAACGGGCGGTCCGTTTGATAGATTCTCCCATCTTAACAGACGGATTGCAATCTTTAGAGCACAGGCGTCGGGTGGGAATGCTATCCTTGTTCTACCGGTATTACAATGGAAGATGCTCCGAGGATGATGATCCCTTCGGCACCGGTGCATAGTCGGGAAACACGCCAAACGCGTGCCCAACATTTGTACACAGTTGACATTTGTCACATGAGAACAGGTCGTTTCTTCGACTCGTTCTTGTGTTCAACAGCTCGGCTGTGGAATGATTTGCCGGCTTCTGTGTTTCCTACCTCCTACAACATGGGTCTCTTCAAGACCAATGTTCATTCCTTCCTCTCCTCAAAAAGACCCTCCACACAGCATCCCAGATGACATAGGCCCTGAGGGAAATTATTTTCCTCAGGGCCTCCTGTGTGGAGTTAATGTAAAAAAAAAGATTACTGTACATATATATACAGGGTGTTAAAGACGTACTTGACTTACGTTAACCAGTGATTCCTGACATTACTTTTGGTCTCCGGTGACCTTTACGATATCTTTTTTATTTTTAAATCAAAGAGAAAAATTTCATGAAAAAACACACTTTGTAAAACACCACTTATTATTTGAATTAATATTTAACAGCCAACCAGGTTTTGCTTAGCTCAATTACATACAGACACATATATAAAAGAAATTGAAAGAATGACTGAAAGAGATAGCAATAGAATAGGCGACACCCTATTGCTGCCAGAAAGAGTTACAAATAGAAAAGAGGGAGACAAAATTATTACCTCTACTTAAACAGTTCCCTCCCTCTCCCTTCCCCCCCCCCCCTACTTACCAGCTCTGTAATAATTTTGTCTCGACTCCTTCTTTTCTATTGTTACATAAAAATAATGTAACAAGTGAATTATCTCTGTGAATGATACCTTTTAGGTATGAAGTTTATGAACATTCAACATTTTTATATTGGCAACATTGCCATGTTTATCTCTGCTCCGTTGGTCATACTGAGTATCTGCACAGAGGGGTTCTCAAGCAGAACTGGCTTTGAGCTCCTCATTCCTTGACCAGCCACCGTCCCATTGGTTGACTCAATCACGTAGTCATAATTCGCCATATTACAACATGTGAAGATTGTTAAATCTTCACATGTTGTATTAACGCCCATCAGCGGCATCCATTATTGTAAACCATCAACACATCCATTAAAATCCTGGATCAGCAGCGGAGTACCAAGGGAGCATATTATTTCTGCTGGATTTAATCAAAACCAGCATTGCAGAAGCAATCATCATAAGACTACAACTGAAGCTGGAGGTGCTTGCAGAGATGCGGCTGAAAATCGCTGACCTTGGCCGCCATCAATGTAGTCGGCTGGCTGGCAACCGCCCTGGGACTGGACGTCTCTGGGAAACCGCGAGACTGGAGACCTGTTCGTTGCTCCAGCCTGCCGTTTCAGCATATGTCAGCAGCGGAGGGGAGCTGACCGCACATCTCTGAAGGCAGCAGCAGCATGGATCGCCTACACATGGCATCACCAACACATCAACTCCTCAAGATTAAAATGGTACTAACGCTCCTTACAATGCCCATTCTTTATTCTAGCTTAGCCCTGATTATTTCTAAAATCAATTTATGATTGATTGAGTCAACCAGCTTCAGGGACGGTGGCCAAAGTCACCTGTGCCTGGTCAAGAAGTGAGGAGCTCAAAGCCAGTCCGGCTTGAGAACCCCTCTGTGCAAATACTCAGTATGACCAACAGACCAACTGAGCAGAGATAAACATGGCAATGTTGCCAATATAACAATGTTGAATGTTCATAAACAACATACCTAAAAGGTACCATTCACAGAGATAATTCACTTGGTACATTATTTTTCTGTAACATTATTTATATCTCTTTCTGGCACCAATAGAGTGTCGCTTATTCTATTGCTATCTATTTCACCTTGTATCTGTAGATATAAGATGTAAATTTTAAATTTTAAAAATGTATAAATATGTAACTAAAATATAAGCACCTGTTGACAAGCCGATTCAATTGGCTTAGCAGGACTTGTTTGTTGATTATATTATGTATTATCTATTATTTCAATTAAAAAAAAAACCATTAATTTAATTTCTTTTATATTTGTGTCTAAATGTAATTATCTTTAGTTGATTTAATAAGCCCTGATGAAGCTTGAGCTAAGCGAAACCTGGTTGGCTGTTAAATATTAATTCAAATAAAAAGTAGTGTTTTACAAAGTGTGTTTTTTCATTTAATGTATAATGTCACACCACAAAGAATTTGCTTCCTTCGATAAAAAAAGAGAAAAATTTCTTCCGCATGTCATTTTGGTCTCCGGTGACTTTACATTACACAGAAAAAAATTCTTGCATTTCTTCCACCTTCCAGTGCATGTCGTCACTGGTCACTCAACCGAGTAAACGTCTAATCTTTTATTCGCCTCCAACTATCCAACACCTACTATTTTTTTATGTTTATGTAGAATACAAAAATATATTATCGGAGGCCAATTTACACTTTTTACTCCAAATAATGTCAGGAATCACTGGTTAAAGTAAGTCCCTTAATATCCGGTATAATAATATATACCTATGACCCCCAAGAGGAACATTGTGATTTCTAGCATGCTGAAATCCATAAAGTTTCCACCAAGTAAGATGCACAAGACATTCCATATTACGGTAAAAGTAAAGTTGGACAACCCGAATTGCACAAGCGAAGCAAACCTGTGATGCATTAATTTCCAGAACTTTGTTACCAAGTTTACTGAGGTATTCACACGATTATGATTGCTGAATTATACGAAAAATGCTGAATTATACGAAAAACACTTTAGTGATTGGTTGGTCATTTACACTATACATAGCTACACCTACCTACATACATCATAGACCCTGTGCTTGTAGTTAGTATTTTCACATGTTCCTTTGTACCCATCTCTATATATCTTTCATTTTTTGTTACCCACATTAGTAATTAATCGACCTTCATCACCTAAACATCTCCGCTTATTAAATATTTCGCTTACTGCTTACCGCATCTGCAAACCGAATCCCTCATACCGCAAGTAACCGCAAGTAACCTAGTATAGTTATACAAGTGCATGATAAACCAACCAAGATAGAAGAGAGTGCCAGCGCAGTAAGTCCTTTTTTTCCTTTCCTTATGTGCCTTATTTCTGCGTGTGCAGTGGTCAAAACACATACAAACACATTAAAACACACAACAGCCCTTGAGGTGATTTTTCACAAAAACGCCGCTCTACAAATTATTATTATTATTACTAGCTTTTGCCCTCGGCTTCGCTCGCATAGTATTAGGGGGGTTTCCACTCCCCCCCTCCCTCTAACCCACCCCCCTCCCCCCCTCTAACCCCCCCTCTCCCTCCACCTTTCCCCTCTTACCCCCCCCTCCCCCCTTCCCCTCCCCTTACGGCCCCAAACATACCCGTTAGATTCATTTTTCAAACAGCTCGCGTGCCACCTATTGCAATTTTTTAATAAAAATATCATAATGCCAGAGCTCTGACCTATAGCCTATATGTTATTCTGATGTATGAGCTATATTATTGTGAAATTTCATTAAAATCCATTCAGTAGTTTTTGCGTGAAAGAGTAACAAGCATATATACATCCATGTTCACCGAGGGGAGGGTGCACTCATTCCCAGCTCTACTTCGCCACCGACTAGCCAGCTTCTGGAGCAGGATACGGACTTCAACCAATATCATTGTCGTGGCTGCATCCGAGTGGCTCAGTTCCCCATTAAATGAGCGATGGATGCAGATGATGAGGCGACCTCCATGATGGACGATCCCAAAATATCTTTTTATTTTTAATTCTGTCTACTTATTATTTATTTTAATTTTATGCTTATTTTTTGTTATTTGTGTGATGAATTTTGTTTTCATTTTATGCTTTAATTAGGTACCTACCTAATATTTAAACTTTTTTTTTTCTTTTCTTTTATAGTTGTTTATGTAATATGGCAGACTGGGATTGCACTACCCTCCCAGTCTTGCTGGAATAAAAACTTAAATCAATAAATAATAAATACAAACTTTCGCCTTTATAATATTAGTAGGATTATTATCAGTGATATTAAAAATGTTTTATAACTCACCTGCGATTTGGGTAATCCAATAGAATTTATGTTTGCCGTAATTGCAAAAGAGCCATTTGACGAGCAATTTGTTTGTCAGAATATTGACGCTTTGATCGCTGACGTACATAAAATGGCATGGGTATGTTGCAGAAGCATGCAGTGGCAGTGGTACCAATTTATTTGCAGAGCGTAGGAGTAGCAAGTTTGTTGAGGTATCATGATTGCTAATTAGAACAAGTCGTGCACATGATTACTGGAACTGGTCTCCGGGGGTCTTCGAGGGTCGGGGGCACGAGGGGGTGGGGATGTTTGGGGCTGCAGTTTAATCACTGTTTTGCGAGAGCAGCCGACAACAACTTTCTGTCGCACCCTGTGATAAGCAATATTGGCTTCCCAAAGTTCGGGGACCGTGTAATTTGAAAACTATCCCATGCCGAGTACCAACCGACAAATATTATATAAGTTCCTATTAAATCCTGAACCTCGCGTTCCTTCTGGTAATTTGTATCTCTGGAAAGTTGGCACGACTGCAGACATTTAAGAAGTATTAATTATGCCTCTAATGTTGTTCGCAACACATGTCCCCGTCATATGCACTAGGAAACAAAGTAGTCAAAGTAAGTACAACTTAATGTGGGGTTGGTCCGATTTTTTCATACATTTGGATTAATAATTATTATTTTGTCCTACCAAAGATTTTGAAATGATAATAACCGAAAGGTTATTTCACAAGCACTCCAGTGGCGGTTTTCAGTGAGCTAGAGTGCTATGATTGAAAAATACGACGTTATTGATGTTGTTGTAGCTAAAAATGATTTTTTTTTTTAATTTAAATAATTTGTATGAAGATTTTCAGTATATCTTCGTACGAAAAGATGAAATTTTGAAAAAAATAATTTTCGTTTTCAGTTACAACAACAACAACAATAATGTCGTATTTTTCAATCTTAGCACTCTAGCTCACTAAAAACTTACGGACCGCCACTGATGCACACACATGTTACTATATTTTAATTAAACAAAAATTTTAACAAAACAAAAAAAACGACTTAAAAAAATGCACTAAAAAGTTAAAAAATAATTTCGTATTCTTCTACAACTTAATAATCAACTTACTTTTTCTACTCATCAATATGTAGGTACGATTGTTATTTTAAAGTCGGTGTCAGTCAAGGTAGGTTTGTAACTACATACATAGGTGAGATGTGCTTGTGTCGCACGCGCGACTTGACGAGGCGAGAGGCGAGGGGCGAGAGCGGGGCCGCGGCGGTAGGGGAGCTGTTCAATGACCACACCGGGCCGGGTACCTTAGCTGACGCCGACTCCAAAAATAAAAATCGTACCTACATATATTGTTGAGTAGAAAAAATAAGTTGATTATTAAGTTGTAGAAGAATACAATGCTGCCGAAGAGATCAATGGTGCTAGTTCCTCGGAACATTTTCCATTAACATTCCTACCTGACGGTTGTGCTCTAAAAATTGCAATTCGTTTGTTATAGGGGAATCTATCAAACGGACCGCCCGTTACAGAAAGGAGTAAAGGGGTTTTTGAAAAGAATATTACATAATATTTTAAGTATGGTCATTTATCCCATAGTATAGCGTTTTTAAATCATTCGTACAGCAAAATTTTAGGGCGTTTTTTAAAAATACCTACTTACCCACTTTGGCATGAATAGATAAGAAGAATAGATAAGATCAAATTATGTTAATAATTATTTATTAATAGATCTATTTATTTAAATAAATGAAGACAATACTATCGAAACTCAATTGAAAATCTGGAGACAGAAAAATTAGAAAAAGATATTTGCACCTCTGGGACTCGAACCCAGGACCTTCTGCTTTCATGCCAACAGCTCTGCCAGCTAAGCTAAGGTGTCTATATCCAATTCGGTCACTTTTAGCTGTATCATACTTCGACTAAGAACTACTTATATTATCCTCATTTTCTTAACGCACATATATTTGGCTGTTATCTTTATTTATAATTGCAAGGGTGACCGGGCAACTCAGAATGAAACCAACTCAGAAGCACCTCAGAAAGGTCATCAAGAGGAATGATAACAAATTTAAAAAAATGAGTTAATAGGTTAAGTTAGGTTAGGGTTACCGGGTATTTTAAAATTATTTATTCACAAACTCAGAAACACCTTTCTGAGGTGTTTCTGAGTTGGTTTCATTCTGAGTTGCATGGAAGCGATTGCAAGAAATATGTATGTATCCTAAGTCCTGATGACATCCTCACAGGCACTGCATAAATCTTGATAAATAAAATAATCCGAGGTGCGAACAACAACGATCTTAATGATTACCTAAATCTTTGTCTCCGAGAAAGTCGCAGTTGATTTGGTAAAACCTAATGAAAAGTGTTGTCTATTTCAGTGTAACAAGTAACCGAACCATAACTTCGCAACTTTCGTAATTTCGTAACGTTCATAATTCCTTACTCACTTTTGATAGTTTATTTAAAATGTTGTGAAGAAGAATGTGGGTAGCGGGAGGAGAGCAGGGAGATGAAGGAAGGAGAAGGAAGAACATATAGTACTATATCACCGTGGAGCATCACACCTGGTCTTGTTTCGCAAAGGAAAAGCGAAACATTTTTCTTAGATTGTAAATGAAAGGACATTTTGTTTTAGCTCCACACAGGAGGCCCCGAGGAAAATAATCCCCCCAGGTCCTATGTCATCTTTGGGGTTGCTATGTGGAGGGTCTTTTTAGGAAAGGAAGGATATGAAGTTCTGGGAAGGAAAAATGTATAAGGGATAGGTATGAATCTGGGGGTCAGTGCGTCCAGGAGTGACGGACGTAAGAATCCATCCTTCCCACTGCGGTGCAAGGCGATATTCCGAGGGAGTACGGCTGGAGAAGTCAAAGGGACTCCTTCAACAATTTTCTCCAGATCCGGCCTAGATTTTGCAGAGTTGTTGGTTATTCAATAAATGGTTCCCGGGGCGGCGATATCTGCCTCCAAAATTGTTTGGTAGTTAATCAAGTTTGTCATGGTAACCTTACGACATAAAAATAATTATTTTTTAAGCAGTCGAAAAAGGCTCGGTTAAGGCTCTGCAACCGGGCACGAAAAGAAGAAGATGGAGAGATACGAAATTACGAATGTTAGACAAAATCGATGCGAAAATTGCGAAAATGTTTCATAAAACAAGACTCGTTTAAAATAGAGCAAAAATCTCGCGAGCATTATCTTAAACAGCATTTAAAGAAACACTGTGAATTTTTTCATACATATAACTTCTAAAATAACTGAAACAAACATTTTTGGGGCATACTTTGCGATTTTTTTCTATCGAGGGAATTTTATATAATTTGCGTTTCGGCGCGGGCAAAGACTAGATATTATTTTCAAGAATAACATATATTTTTTTAAGAGCTTTAAAACTTACCGTGTTTAAAGGAAATATGTAATGAATCGGTAGAAATCCGGGTTGCGGGCCCTTATTAAATAAATGGTGTTCTTTCGTGTTTGGAAAATTTTTGAAAAAAATCTTTTACATCACTTTATTTATTTCTTTTGGTCTGCAAACATCTTCGATGGTATGATTTAGAAGGGTATTTCTTAACCTAACACCCGAAGGCAAAAATGATTTATTTACGTTTAGTTTTTTCAATATTTATGACGTAATTTAAAGCAAAGTTTTGTTTCCTTGTGTATTTAATAAAAGTCTTGTACCGTATTGTAATATTAATTTGTAAACGGAGTCAGGGAACATATCTCCTTCCCGTGTCTAGTATCTACTGTGGTGGGTTGTGGTGCACATTTATGAGGAGATAATATTTAGTCCCCAGTGAGCGGTGAGCGAGCTGCTCCCTGCTGCTGTAGGGATTTATGAAATGTCACATGAAAATGAAATGCACATAATATCTATATACCGATTAATCTTGATTTCTTTTTCTTTTACTAGCGCAAAAAGCCTTAATTAAAGTTACTACAAAAAGTCTTTTAGATTCTCGACAATACAGTTATTTACGAGGAAACGCAGTCGTTGAAAATTTTGAATAATAAGAACTTTACCAAACTTTTGTTACTGCCACTAGTGCCACTGTTATCTCCCCCCCCTCCGAATACTGAGTGAAAGAGACAAATGCATCTCAGGCTGGTAATATATTATTCCCCGTTATTTTCCTCCAAAACTGGATCGAAGCAAAACGTACAGATATGCTAGTGGTTGATATCTATATTAAATTCAAAAATATTTACACTAGTATCAAAATCGAGAGAGGAGATTGGGGAATACGTTTGTATGGGTAAAACGCCATCGGTTTCTTCATAAAGACTTCGCCATTCTGAAATTATCGACACTTATCCAAAAACTAAGGCCCTGAGGAAAATAATTCCCCTCATGGCCTATGTCACATTTGGAGAATGCTGGGTAGATAGTATTTTAAGGAAAGAAAGGAGAGGAAGTTCTGGGATGTAAAAAGGAATAAGGGGTGGGTAGGAATATGGGGGTCATTGTGTCCAGGAGTGACGGACGTTTGAACCCATCCACCCCCATTGCGGTGCAAGGCGATGTTCCGAGAGAGTTATTAGGTAGGCAGGCACAACTGTTGCCGGACAAACCACACCCCATGAACCTTATTTTATTTTGTTTTAGTCGCGTTTGGAACTTGGGTAGGTAATAGAGAGATTGCGTGGGAGAAAAGTATGAATGTGAAAAGGGAACTTTCCTGAGCAATCATATTCCTGAAAACAACGAAGGTTTCTCCGACTAACAGATCTACCAGATTTACCAACTGAACTTTATTCCATATTCCGAATGTTTTGCGCTGAGAAATCACTGTTTGTTTGATTGATATTCTTTAAATGTGTAAGATCATCATCGTTTATATTAGATGTTTAAAATATGTACATAATGCGGTTAATATTTAATATTTTTGATTTCTCTTATAATGTTTCACGCACCGGAATTAAGTGTTTTGAAATAGGTCGTGTTATTTAAGTAAAAGGTAAAATAATGATTTTGTTGATTGATCGGCGATTAAGTTTTGAAAACGTTGTTATAATAATACAAAAAAATATAATGTGTACACTTTAGGTTCTACACATAGGTTGTAAAAATAATCGATTCAAAAGCATCTTGCATACAATGTTTACGAGTATTTTATTTAATTATTTATTTACGCCCTTTTTCCGTGCTTTTATATATGTTCAAATATCCATGAGCTTTTTTCCTATGTAATGAAAAAAAATCAATATAATTATTATAACTTATAAATATTAAATCTTATTGTAATTTATAACTACATGGTGACTATAGAAATTTATTATTATTTATAAAATATGTCGTAATCAAAGAGAAACAAACCTCAAAAAAAAAACTATTACTTCATTACCTACTAAAAATTAAATTACTTTACCTAGACATTTTCCACGTTTTCTTTGCAAACATACAAAACTAATTTATTAAATTTCTTGGCGTTTCTATTTAATACATATTATAATTTTTTAAACTATTTACACTTAACTTTTCACTAAACTTTAATCAGTCAATTAAAATTAGTGAGCATATAATTCTTGATTTTAAAATGTCTCTTTTTCTCACCCACTATTATTTCTTTATATTATTATTACTCGTTCATTCACTAATTAAGTTAAAACCCTTTCACGTCTCAGGTGAAACTACCAAATGATATTCTATGGACTTACGTAATAAATGCATAACCACGTAAAAATTTAATTTAACATACCTTACAACATGTATTTTATTGTATTGTGTACTGTGTATGTCTTAATAAACAAATAAACATTACCGTTGGATACTTGGGGTGATATAAGACAGTTTGTTATCCAATAAATGGTTCTCGAGGCGGCGGTGTCTACTTATAACCATCTCCCCAATTGAGAAAGAAAACCACCGAACTGCACAACAGAATTAAGAAACAATACATATACGTAAATTAATCAAACGAACCTCAACACAAAATTCATTAGTCAATAGAGGGCATTATGCACGGTGGATATGTACCTATTCAGGAACAATTTAACAACATTTTTCACTTCTTCCCATTTTCCAGTTCTTATATTTTATTTCTACTACCTCGGAACAGGCTCAGCCCAGTGTTTATACCAAGAAATGTATTTTCTTTATAGTTTCTACGTGTATTTTTCTCGCGTAAAACTAACAAAATGTTTTATGACTTTCTTTTCATGAAAAATTTACTAAAATTGTATGTATTTATGTTTAGGTATTTATATTTATTTATTTTTATTTATGGCTTAGGTTTCAAACATGCAATCATAATGCATGGATTGAATTGCGAGAGTTTTCCAGAAGCCGTGCACGAAAATCGCATTTTTAATTTTTTTATTGGATAAAAGATTATAAAAAGAAATGTAAATCTTGTTCCCGTGAGTACCATATATTTATGTAACAGTGGCTGTGTGGGTTAACGGCTGGGGGTTTAGGGGATGTCCTTAGCAAACCTTCATTTTGATTTCTGGTCGTAAAAAGACAAACGACATTATTTCTTGCTAGCTTTCAACTTTTAAACTGATAACTTCTACCTGCCAGCGAAAGCTTTTATCTTGGTCATAAACTTTCTCCACGCAAATATCTCAATAACATAAACACGTTCCATGAATAATTCAGGACTCCTGGAAAATTTTCAATAAGGAGCTAGCGGTAAACATTGCGGCAAAACGAGTGCATGAGAATATTCCAATACATTATTCAATGTACAAACAGATGCAAGACTTCGATAATCGATTCCCGCAAAATGTTAAATGCTTACTCGTACGTGCAGGCGCAATTGTGAATTCGAGAAGTTATTCTTATATGAGCAATCTATTACACTGCGGGAATATAAGAAGGCGCAGCAAAATAGCACAATATCTTCGCACGATGATGTCATCTCTCACCCTTCATGCACCTGAAAACCCTTCTGGATGGAAGGTGAGAGGCTCCTCCGATTAGACGGAAACTTGAATGGCAATCGGCTGACGCGAGAAATGTCCATCCCGTGTATGATCCCCTTGAGAGTGGGTTCTCAGTGCCTCCTAAACTCTGGTCTTCCATCAATAGGATTTTGGGAGGCGGGTTTGGGTACCGCCGCCCCGGGAACCATTTACTGGATAACCAACACCCCTGCCAAAAGTCACCTAAAGTGGTTCGCTATGTTTGGTGATTTAGCAGGGGCGACCAGGATCTCGGAGTGAGGCTTGTCTAGGTCTTGGTGGCGAATGGTGGTGATGGCACCACCCACTGTGTGGCGGTCCGGATCGGGAGAGACTGCTTGAGGCCGACATAATCTAGAGCTCTCCAGCCGGACTCTCTCGATCCATCGCCCTGCACCGCGGTGGGAGGGATGGATTTCATACGTCTCTCACTCCTGGACACATTGACCACCCTTTTCCCAATAACCCCTCATTCCTTTTTCTCTCCCAGAACTTCCTCTCCTTCCTTTCCTTAAAAAGACCCTCCACACAGCATCCCCAAAGATGAAAAAAAAGCATAAGGTGCTCCCACAGCCGTTGTGCCCACATGATGCATAGGTAGGGGCATAAAAAGTTGGCGATGTATGAATGCGGTGTGATACAGACCGAATATATATATATATATATATGTATATATATACTCCCCCCCCTGTCCCTGTCACACATCGTTACATTTGTGAGACTCCTTCCCCCCCAGCGTGACGTCACATATTTTGCAATTTTGCATATAAAAATAGTAGATAGTATTTGATAATATTTTCAAGTTTTTCGACATCATTTAATATTGTCACGGTTACATTTGCCACAACGGAGGGAGCATAATGGGATAAGGAAAATATTTTTGGGGCAGTCGCATGTTTCGCAGTCATTTTGTGCATGTGACGTCACAAAGCTCATGACCCCCCATACCCCTTGTCACACTTCTCTACTCCCTCCCCCCCTTAAGGCGTGACGTAATTTATGAATGGCCCCTTTTACACAAAACTTAAATTTGGTTTTGAGAGTCCAACGTCTCGGAGGGCTTTGAAGCAGAGAATGGACGATTACTCTAGACTCTAGTTTCCCTTTGGGGTAAGAATAAACTCGTCGAATTTAATGTTCCAAAGATCCAACCATATCTGATTACATCTAAAAGAGATCGAAATGAAAATTTAATTGGAGGTTTTCCACCACTTACCCGCCCTGGTATAAATAACAGATGGTTACTCCTTCAAGGCTCTCGCAAGGACTCTAATTTTTTTGAATGAACGAATCTACATTTAATTTTGAACGGATCTAGACCTCCAGTGTCCCTGCATACGTTGTTAGTAAGCAGTATGCAAGTGCTTAGCGGGAAATCAAGATACAATAAGTGTTAGTATGACTATTGACAAGATTGGTGATAGTGCACGAGGAGGCAAGCGCTGGGTGATTGTAGCTGTATAGCTGGGAGTACTATACAGAGCCCGCAGATACTGCAGTGGAGGTGATCCACCTCTTACCCGCCCTGGTATAAGTAACTGATGGTTACTGCTTCAAGGCTCTCGCAAGATTCTATTTTTTTTGATTAAACGAAGCTACATTTATTTATTTTGAACGAATCTAGACCTCCAGTGTCCATGCATACGTTGTTAGTAAGCAGTATGCAAGTGCTTAACAGGAAAAACAAAATGCAAAAAAATAGGTTAGTAAGACAAAGATAAATTAAACAGGGCAAAAGAAAAACTCATTCATGAGACTCCATGACGCGGAATTGCATCTGTAAAAATCCTGCAAGCACCTGCATAAAATAGAGAACATAAGAAATACAATAAATCTCAAATCAATTGGCAAGTACCAACAAAAAATGTGAATGGCTTTCGGTCTGACCATAAACTACACTTAGCTTCCGTGTCCCTTAGCCAACCACTCAGTAAAGCTTCAAAGAATGTTAACTGAATATTTGGGGTAAAATACCCGAAGACTAAAAGAAAATTCAGCGTTGGGTAGTCAGAGGCAGGACAAAGGACAGTCAAGGTCGTGCGATCAAACCTCAAGCCTGCACCTGTCATTGGGGGAGGCGCAGATAGTGCATATAGTACACAACTGATAACCCTGTACAAATTGCAATATGCGCCACATGGTTGAATCTAGCAGCCACCTCTGTTCTGCAGCCCCGAAATACAAAAAAACCCTCGACTCTGCACAGAAACGGGCGGTTCGTTTGATAGACTTTCCCATCCAAACGGATTGCAATCTTCAGAGCACAGGGGTCGGGTGGGAACTCGGTGGGTCCCGTGTGGAGTTAATGTAAAAAAACCCTCGACTCTGCACAGAAACGGGCGGTTCGTTTGATAGACTTTCCCATCCAAACGGATTGCAATCTTCAGAGCACAGGGGTCGGGTGGGAACTCGGTGGGTCCCGTGTGGAGTTAATGTAAAAAAACACTCGACTCTGCACAGAAACGGGCGGTTCGTTTGATAGACTTTCCCATCCAAACGGATTGCAATCTTCAGAGCACAGGGGTCGGGTGGGAACTCGGTGGGTCCCGTGTGGAGTTAATGTAAAAAAACCCTCGACTCTGCACAGAAACGGGCGGTTCGTTTGATAGACTTTCCCATCCAAACGGATTGCAATCTTCAGAGCACAGGGGTCGGGTGGGAACTCGGTGGGTCCCGTGTGGAGTTAATGTAAAAAAACCCTCGACTCTGCACAGAAACGGGCGGTTCGTTTGATAGACTTTCCCATCCAAACGGATTGCAATCTTCAGAGCACAGGGGTCGGGTGGGAACTCGGTGGGTCCCGTGTGGAGTTAATGTAAAAAAACCCTCGACTCTGCACAGAAACGGGCGGTTCGTTTGATAGACTTTCCCATCCAAACGGATTGCAATCTTCAGAGCACAGGGGTCGGGTGGGAACTCGGTGGGTCCCGTGTGGAGTTAATGTAAAAAAACCCTCGACTCTGCACAGAAACGGGCGGTTCGTTTGATAGACTTTCCCATCCAAACGGATTGCAATCTTCAGAGCACAGGGGTCGGGTGGGAACTCGGTGGGTCCCGTGTGGAGTTAATGTAAAAAAACCCTCGACTCTGCACAGAAACGGGCGGTTCGTTTGATAGACATTCCCATCCAAACGGATTGCAATCTTCAGAGCACAGGGGTCGGGTGGGAACTCGGTGGGTCCCGTGTGGAGTAAATGTAAAAAAACCCTCGACTCTGCACAGAAACGGGCGGTTCGTTTGATAGACTTTCCCATCCAAACGGATTGCAATCTTCAGAGCACAGGGGTCGGGTGGGAACTCGGTGGGTCCCGTGTGGAGTTAATGTAAAAAAACCCTCGACTCTGCACAGAAACGGGCGGTTCGTTTGATAGACTTTCCCATCCAAACGGATTGCAATCTTCAGAGCACAGGGGTCGGGTGGGAACTCGGTGGGTCCCGTGTGGAGTTAATGTAAAAAAACCCTCGACTCTGCACAGAAACGGGCGGTTCGTTTGATAGACTTTCCCATCCAAACGGATTGCAATCTTCAGAGCACAGGGGTCGGGTGGGAACTCGGTGGGTCCCGTGTGGAGTTAATGTAAAAAAACCCTCGACTCTGCACAGAAACGGGCGGTTCGTTTGATAGACTTTCCCATCCAAACGGATTGCAATCTTCAGAGCACAGGGGTCGGGTGGGAACTCGGTGGGTCCCGTGTGGAGTTAATGTAAAAAAACCCTCGACTCTGCACAGAAACGGGCGGTTCGTTTGATAGACTTTCCCATCCAAACGGATTGCAATCTTCAGAGCACAGGGGTCGGGTGGGAACTCGGTGGGTCCCGTGTGGAGTTAATGTAAAAAAACCCTCGACTCTGCACAGAAACGGGCGGTTCGTTTGATAGACTTTCCCATCCAAACGGATTGCAATCTTCAGAGCACAGGGGTCGGGTGGGAACTCGGTGGGTCCCGTGTGGAGTTAATGTAAAAAACCCTCGACTCTGCACAGAAACGGGCGGTTCGTTTGATAGACTTTCCCATCCAAACGGATTGCAATCTTCAGAGCACAGGGGTCGGGTGGGAACTCGGTGGGTCCCGTGTGGAGTTAATGTAAAAAAACCCTCGACTCTGCACAGAAACGGGCGGTTCGTTTGATAGACTTTCCCATCCAAACGGATTGCAATCTTCAGAGCACAGGGGTCGGGTGGGAACTCGATGGGTCCCGTGTGGAGTTAATGTAAAAAAACCCTCGACTCTGCACAGAAACGGGCGGTTCGTTTGATAGACTTTCCCATCCAAACGGATTGCAATCTTCAGAGCACAGGGGTCGGGTGGGAACTCGGTGGGTCCCGTGTGGAGTTAATGTAAAAAAACCCTCGACTCTGCACAGAAACGGGCGGTTCGTTTGATAGACTTTCCCATCTAAACGGATTGCAATCTTCAGAGCACAGGGGTCGGGTGGGAACTCGGTGGGTCCCGTGTGGAGTTAATGTAAAAAAACCCTCGACTCTGCACAGAAACGGGCGGTTCGTTTGATAGACTTTCCCATCCAAACGGATTGCAATCTTCAGAGCACAGGGGTCGGGTGGGAACTCGGTGGGTCCCGTGTGGAGTTAATGTAAAAAAACCCTCGACTCTGCACAGAAACGGGCGGTTCGTTTGATAGACTTTCCCATCCAAACGGATTGCAATCTTCAGAGCACAGGGGTCGGGTGGGAACTCGGTGGGTCCCGTGTGGAGTTAATGTAAAAAAACCCTCGACTCTGCACAGAAACGGGCGGTTCGTTTGATAGACTTTCCCATCCAAACGGATTGCAATCTTCAGAGCACAGGGGTCGGGTGGGAACTCGGTGGGTCCCGTGTGGAGTTAATGTAAAAAAACCCTCGACTCTGCACAGAAACGGGCGGTTCGTTTGATAGACTTTCCCATCCAAACGGATTGCAATCTTCAGAGCACAGGGGTCGGGTGGGAACTCGGTGGGTCCCGTGTGGAGTTAATGTAAAAAAACCCTCGACTCTGCACAGAAACGGGCGGTTCGTTTGATAGACTTTCCCATCCAAACGGATTGCAATCTTCAGAGCACAGGGGTCGGGTGGGAACTCGGTGGGTCCCGTGTGGAGTTAATGTAAAAAACCCTCGACTCTGCACAGAAACGGGCGGTTCGTTTGATAGACTTTCCCATCCAAACGGATTGCAATCTTCAGAGCACAGGGGTCGGGTGGGAACTCGGTGGGTCCCGTGTGGAGTTAATGTAAAAAAACCCTCGACTCTGCACAGAAACGGGCGGTTCGTTTGATAGACTTTCCCATCCAAACGGATTGCAATCTTCAGAGCACAGGGGTCGGGTGGGAACTCGATGGGTCCCGTGTGGAGTTAATGTAAAAAAACCCTCGACTCTGCACAGAAACGGGCGGTTCGTTTGATAGACTTTCCCATCCAAACGGATTGCAATCTTCAGAGCACAGGGGTCGGGTGGGAACTCGGTGGGTCCCGTGTGGAGTTAATGTAAAAAAACCCTCGACTCTGCACAGAAACGGGCGGTTCGTTTGATAGACTTTCCCATCTAAACGGATTGCAATCTTCAGAGCACAGGGGTCGGGTGGGAACTCGGTGGGTCCCGTGTGGAGTTAATGTAAAAAAACCCTCGACTCTGCACAGAAACGGGCGGTTCGTTTGATAGACTTTCCCATCCAAACGGATTGCAATCTTCAGAGCACAGGGGTCGGGTGGGAACTCGGTGGGTCCCGTGTGGAGTTAATGTAAAAAAACCCTCGACTCTGCACAGAAACGGGCGGTTCGTTTGATAGACTTTCCCATCCAAACGGATTGCAATCTTCAGAGCACAGGGGTCGGGTGGGAACTCGGTGGGTCCCGTGTGGAGTTAATGTAAAAAAACGAAACATAAATACCCAACCAAACTCAATAACATTTTTTTTTTCAATCTAAAGGTACAGTAAATCTGGGCAAATATTATCTATTAAGGATATGTGATATTTTATTTTATTGTAATTTAAATTATAATATAGGTACACACATTAAAGAACTCAATTTTGCATGATTTTAAAGGTCATTTTGGTGTTTTTTTTTAGTTAATTGTAATTATTAAAAAATAATATTTCTTTGTCTACTGTAAGTATAATGAAAAGTAAAATAAAAACGTTAAAAAGCAGTGTAAAAATTTTGGGTAAAAATTTTTGGTTGTTAATTATAAGATAAATTACTATTCCAAAGTAAATCGCCCACTTGACATTTAAATTTATTCCCACGAAAAAGATTTTTTATTCATTTTTATTATTTTATTTTACTTTTCATCATGTTTTTATAGAAATAAAACACAAATTATTTAAAAAAATAATTATCATTAATTGCCAATTTTTTCTTAATTTAATGGCTTTTTATTATTTAAAAAACAAAAGATAAAGTAGCACGTATCCGTACTACACATTTGCTAGATAAGGAAATTATTCAGTTTGGATGAGTATTATCGCCTCAAAGTCTAATTTATGTTTTTTTTATAAAAAAAGGCCGCGAAGCCGAACCTCTTAGTCTTAACATTATATAAAAGTACATAGAACACAATAAAAATATAACATTTTTATTTTTAATTTCCGCAATAATATTATGAACTTATTTTAAAACATTGTATGAAATGATAATATGGAATGGGTGCTTTTTTACGTTAACTCCACACAGGAGGCCCTGACGACCCTTCCTAAAGGTCATCTTTGTGGATGCTGTGCGGAGGGTCTTTTAGAGGAGAGGAAGGAGTGATCATGGGTCTTAAAGAGACCCATGTTGTAGGAGGGAGGAAACACAGAGGCCGGCAAATCATTCCATAGCCGAGACGTTGAACTCAAGAACGAGTCGTAGAAACGACCCATTCTCATGTGGGCGCGCGTTTGACTGTGCTGAGGTTCCCATTTAACAATTTAACAATGAAATAACATTGAAATAAAATAAAATAAAACTGAGATGGAACAAAATAAAACACTTAATAAAGGCGTTAATGAAAAAAAGATCTACAAAAATTCTGAGGCAGGTTTTTTTTTTTCTTAGCTCCACACAGGAGGCACCAAGGAAAACAATTTCCCTAGGATGCTGTGTGGAGGGTTTTTTAAGGGAAAGGAAGGAGAAGAAGATATGGGAAGGAAAAAGGTATGAGGAGTGGGTAGGAATCTGGGGGTCAGTGTGGCCAGGAGTGACGGACGTATGAATCTATTCCTCACACTGCGGTGTAAGGCGAAGGGTCGGGAGAATCCAGCTGGAGAGGTCAAAAAGCCTCCCTCAATCAGTCTCCTCCGATCTAGCCCACCTTGGACAAACGTATCCGCCACCAAGACCTAGACAAATCTCATCCCATGAACCCGGGCACTCCTGCTAAGTCATCAAACGTAGCGAACCACTTGGGGTGACCTCTGGCAGGGGTGTTGTTTGTCCAATAAATGGTTCCCAGGGCGGCGGTACCCATACCCGCCTCCCAAATTGTACATAATGAAATGTATATTTTAATGCCTTTATTATTTATTATTTATGTAAAAGCCCTCTGCGCGTAAAATAAAAGAAATAAATAAACAACTAAATAAATTAATGTTCTCCAAAACGAGCTAGAAAAATCATTTGTCATATATTTGGATTATAATTGTGTAATTTCTACTATTTAAGAAATTCTAAAAATTATAGTACTTCAAAATTAAACAGTTATAAATACATTTTGAATTCATATGTCAAATATTGGTTTATAAATGTGTAAATTCTGATTATGCAATTGTAAATGTTCTCTAAAATGGCCTGGAAAGAATCTCCTACTTGTGATCTCACTAAAGAAAACACTCATAGAACATTAATAAATGCATTCACTCTGAATGCATTTATTTACGTTCTCCAAATTGACCTCGAAAAAAATCACATCTTTGCGATTCTTTTAAAGACATAAAGAAACCATCCCTTAATTAAATACAATTCTTAGTGTTCTCAAAAGTTGTCTTGACAGAAGCAAATTCCCTTGATATCTTGAACGAAACTATTCCTTTGTTAAGAATATTATGAACTAAATATACAATTTGGCTGTCCTGAAACGGGTATTCTGCCCAGTTGGACAGACAAATGATCACATTGTAATGTATTGTTAATATATATGCATATGTAAATAAAAAAATAAATAAATAAAAAAATAAATAAAAAAAAATAAAAAATAGTGGTATTGTGTATTACGTATTGTATATGTCGCAGGCAAATCGTAAAATCAGGCCGATCATGATGTGCCTGAGGCACTTCACGAAGTAGCTAGGGGCATCATGATCTGCCTGATTTTACGATCGGCCGAACATATACATTATAATATAATATTACATTGTAATATTGTTACAGTTGAAGATGTATGTAACATTCCTGTATACTTCGGTCGGTGAAGGATTTCTGTCAAACTTATCATTGTTTGCGTATTTCTAGAAATAGCGTGAATACCATCAAAAAATCAATTTATTGTAATAATGTTGCAAATTGATACCGTGAGGCGAGAAAACTAAATCTTGTGGCCTTTTCTACTTGTAAAGTGTTAGAAAGCTTTCATTTGTCATTATCATGAATTGTGTTTCTGGACGGAATTTTATCGCGTACTTTTCGACAGGGCTTCAAATTTGGAATAATTATAAGTACCTACCGATGAGATAACCTAATCGAAATGTAATTTGAAATGTCAATTAATTTGACTGCCGATAATTAAAAAAAAACACCGTGTGGTAGTGGGTCGGTGACTTTTTGTATAAGGGATGCTGAACCTAATATCAAATATAAATACCTATAGACTTTTCCACGAACAAGATGCGATTACTGACAAAAAAATATGTCAAATTAGCTCTATAAATCCTTAATGCTTCACATCAATTATTACAATTCTAAAATTAAATAGATATTCGAAACATATTTAACGTATCAATCGGCGTCCGTTATTTTCAAGCCAAATTATCAAAATGGTCGCGCGAACAAATTCTCTAAAACGTACCCATCGAATGCTTATACTGCTTCAGGCAAAACTTGGCAGGCAGAACTAAACGCGAATGCGCAAATACCAAACTTTTTCTAACATCGTGGATGCGGAGTGGAGCAGAGAATCCACTATTGCTGGTATTGGTGCGTATAAGTGACATTCGACCACATTCGACACACTAGTGTCGTTAAATTGCAGTATTTATTGCTGTTTAAGACTAGAAAAGAAATCTCAAAGCTTTTTTTAATGCTGAATAAATAAATCACAATTATTATTTTATTAACATAGTTCGGTAGTAGCTCAAGCCAGTGAAAGTTCGGGATAATATTGTAGGATTGTGAAGCCGAAGATATTTACAAAATATTTGCCCCTGGATCACAAAGGAGATTGCTGCCTTTGCTTTTCCACATCTCAATTTACTGTCTTTGAAAAAAATATGTAGGTATATATTTTTGTTTTGGCAAATTAGACAAAAAATGCCAGAAATTTATGTCTCGAATTACCACAGTTAGTAGGTACCTAAGCCTGTAAAAAATAACAATTTCTGTCAAGAATTTAAAAAGAACATTTCAAATTTGGATTTATTACTAAAATATAATAATTTCGGTACCTACTTTTAGTTAGTAGGTACCTATTTCTGATACGGTTTCTACCTATCAGTTCTACTTTTGAAAAATTGAAAGTTGGTCGAACGTGAATAATTTTACGCATTCATCACCACTATTGGCTCTACAACCCCTGGTGGGTCTTGGCCTCCTCAAGAGTCTTCCTCCACTCATCTCGGTTTTGTGCCAGCTGCTCTCTCCAGTTTAGAAGCTCCAAGATAGATATGTCATTGAGGACGTTGTCGCTCCATCTTAGTCTTGGTCTTCCCAGGCTCCTTCGCCCTATTGGTCTTGAGTTCAGCAGGGACTTTGGTGCTTGATGTTCGGTCATTCTCTCCACATGACCCAGCCACCGAAGTTTTCCCAATTTTATAAATTTTGCGACGTTTAGCTCCTTAAACAAAGTATAGAACTCATTGTTATAACGTCTTCGCCAAAATCCATTTTCTAGAACCGGTCCGAAGATGCGCCTCAAAATTTTTCTTTCAAAAACGTCCAGTGCTCGCTCATTCCTCTTAGTTAGTACCCATCCGAGGCTTGTCTTGAGGCATCGCAACACTTTGTTTTTTATGGGGTAGGGTTGTTAGCCCTACGCCCAACCCCCATCCTGGAGGACCAGAGTTTTCTGTTGGGGTTTTCCTTCCCTTAGCTGGGTAGTTACCGTTTTATGGCGCCGGAAAATCGCCATTCGCCCTCTCTCTATCTGCTGTGATGTTATAATGGTGGTCATCACATTGCCTAGGGTTCGCGGGGTTTTCTGATAACCACTCGTGGACGCTATCGCTATCCGACTCTCGTCGGACTTATTGGTAGTGTTGCTGATGGTATGCAACGTGGCGTTTCGCAGCATTTTATAAGCACCTTCCTTCCATCAAAGAGTGTACCACTGCGACCCTACCAATTATTCGAACCTCAATTTTACGCATTACGCAGAAAAAATCACACATTCACTGGCGCACCGACAACCGAAATTAGTATGTTTGATTAAATAACTATATTTGAGATTTTTGACTTAATGATAAAAATTTAAATAAAAATTCATCCCAACTTGCAGAAAAGTACAATAGATATCGCTTATTAAAAATAAAAATGGATAAACGTTTATCCAAGACACTATATCTAGATAGCATTTAGTTTGGGTTTGAATCTTGCAATGACATATAAAGATAGCAGCCAACAAAACATAAAATATATGCGTCAAGAAAATGAAGTTAATGTTGGTAGTTCTTAGTCGAAGTACGATACAGTTAAATATGACTGAATCGGATAGGGACACATTAGCTCAGTTGGTTGAGTTGCGCCCCGGCAAGGCGAAGGTCTTGGATTCGTGTCCCAGATGTGATCGTATCTTTTTCTAATTATTCTGTTTTCAGATTTTCGATTAAGTTTCGCTAATATTCTCTTCATTAATTAAAAACCATATTTCAGTTTTTGAAGAGGTCCACAGCTTAGCAAACACTAAAGTTTAAAATTCTCAACACATCGGGTTTTTTTATTATCTCCTTCGCTATTCCTGCCTGTGGCATTTTCGATAATTGACCCTGCAGTGGTTTATATTATTTTGCCCAATTAAAATTACCAAACCAGCATTCATAAAAGTTGTGCTGATAGAAACACGGGTTGAAATTTCGCCACTCAAGAATAAAAAATTAAAAACATTTAATTTTTATTAACCTCGAACAAACAAAGAATGTATTTTTCATCCTTTCATAGGACTTATCTCGCTTTCCAGGAAAGAAACAGAAACCTTTCCTGTAAAGTTTTCTTTGTTATGTAACCATTTAAAACTGTAATGGTCATGCCATTTTCTTGTTTCCAAAGTCTAGATTGTTATCAAACTAAAAAAGTTAACAGTTTGTGGTAAATCTTACTTACACGTGGAGAGTTGAAAGTACGTTTTCGTGTTTTAATACCATTTCACCAAAATCTTTGTCCAAAAAGAATATTGAAATTTCTTTTTACTAAATAATGTACGCTAGGAGCTGGGAAAATACACTAACCACACTTTTTAAAAATCATATATTTTTAAATGGATTTCTCTTTATTATTTTTAATTATTAGCACGGTGGTAGTTGGGGTAATGCTTCTACCGCCTATTTAGTATTTTTTTATATATATTAAAAAAAAAATATATATATATATATATATTTTTTAAATTACAAATAAATTTTATACAGTAATTAATTACATAGTAGATATATTTGATGTACCCCCATAATTAAGCAAGGCTTGTGTGTAGGGGGGGTATTATATGTAATGTATATATGCATTTTACAACGGAATCGCAATCCGAAGAACGGATGAAGCACTTGTTCGCAGTATCTTGGAATATAGCTCCATTATTTGGGCCCCTTCTGAGCAAAACCATATTCTCGAAATAGAAAAAGAACAAAAGAGATTCATGCGTTACCTATATATGAGGGAATATATGTACTACCCTTTCTTGTATCCATCCTTATTTTTAGCAGGAATGCTCGATCTTAATACATTAGAAGCCCGCCGAAAAATATTTTTAGGAAAACATTTTTTTAAGATAATCTCTGGAACTATACATAATCCACCTATTTTGAAAGAGATTTACTTATATGTCCCAGACAAGTATACTCGTGGAAGGTCCCATACCCTTTTTTATGCTCCAAAAGTGAGGACTTCTGCCTATCAGAACGCGCCAGTCAACAGAGCGACTGAACTGCTCAACGAGTCTGCATTGACCATCGACATTTTTAACGTAACCTACAGGCAGTTTAACAATTATCTTTTGACGTAAGTCACAAAGTAGTGAAACTTATCTTTTTATGTGTTTTGCTATACTTTTTATCTAATTTGTAATCTTCTCCATAATGTATTGGTGAATAACCGTTTTACGGAGAACATGGAAAATAAATAAATAAATAGATAAATTTATTTTGCATTTGTTATTATGCAATCCTTGAATATTATGCATTGTGAATGAGTATTATGCATCCTTGAGTATTATGTATCCTTAAATATTATGAATATACCTACAGTATAAAATAAAGATTTCTTTTTGCGTCCAAAACGCCAAAAATATTTTACTCTAATTATTTATTTATTTGATGCAATATTATTTACATTTTTTACATAATTCAATGATGTTGGCCTCACTGGGTGGTTTACCCGTGCTGAGGCCTCCATTTCATATACAAAATTATACACAATACATATAAATATATATATACATAATATTGGAGAAAAAAAGGAAAAAAGTAAATAAAAAACATACGATTAAGATAAATTAAACTTAAAAATTAGAGATTTAGAATTAACTTAAAATTAAGAATAAATAATATTATATAAGGTTAAAAACGATATTTTTAATACGTGTTGTGTGTATGTGGGTGATTGTGTTTTATATTGGTTTTGTGTGTTACTTATATGTTTTGTTATTTTATGCTATGATATTTTGGTAGTATTGTCTATTTTGGTCTTTAATCCATTTTGTAATTTTGTGTCGGAATTTATTTTTGTTTTCCTCAATTTTATTTTCAAGTGTTAGACTGTTGAATGCTTTTATAGCGTGATATTGGTAATGTCTTTGTCCAAAGCTTGTATTTACCGTCGGAGTTTTTAAGTTTTCTTTGTATGCTTGTCTAACTGGTCTGTTTGTGATATTTTGTGTTTGTTGAAGGTTGTTTTTTTGGTCAAAAATGTAATTTAGTAGCGATTTAACATATAATTGTCGTATGTCTAGTACTCATTATGTCAGTAATCTATAGTTAAAGTAAGTCAAGTACGTCCCTCATCACCCTGTATAGTACGTAGGATGTAGACACGCACATATTATCAAATTAATGTCCTCATTGAGCAAAAAAATCAGATTGACCAATTCACACGCGGTAGAAGTGTAACCTTCAGAAAACTAAAGTAGACAAGCAGGCCAGTGCAATTAGCGATCCGCGATCGGAATTATTCCGGTAGTCCCAATTTTTGTATATGTCTTATATACTCACCTAGTGATGTAAAATCTGAGTTTTCGACCTTGGGTCACTTGAGCTTTCGACGCCATTTTGAAAAAAACAGCCGAAATCGCGCCAAAATCTAGTTTTTCTCAAATATCTCGTTTCCAATAAAAATGTTGGTTAAAATGGCTTTACAAGTTAAGTAGAACATAAAATTACCTACAATTTTTATTTAAATTTTTTTCTTCTATCTCTAAAAAATATCGAGATATGCAGTCGTAAAAATGTGTATAGTTTTATAAAAACAGGTAAATTGCTCGACTTTCTTTGGTTTTTTGTGCATATCTCTTTTCCAGTACAATTTTGTGAAAAAATTACTGATATCAATTTTGTAGAGAATAAAATTTCATATAGACGTAGGTATATGTTTAATGTTTATTTCGCAATTTGGTATCCAGGTTCTTAAACAAAATTTCACAAAAATTAGGTAAAAAAATGAATCAGAAAATAATCTTGGCATTCCTTGATTATTCTTTTTTTAAAAACAATTATTATTGAAATAACCTGTAACATACATATAATCATAACATATAAAAAAATATTAATTAAAGTTCATAGTACATAGATGTGGTAAAAAAAGAAGAAAAAAATGTGTTTTCTTAAAATTTATGACTATTAACTATAGTTTTTTACTGCCACTTACAGGCCCCGAAAAGCTGCAATATAGTCTTCCAATGTCTCAACAGCCGAATTTATGACAACAGGGTCATCGAATTCCTCGTCATCATTATAAACGAGGGCTGCCACAGCATTCTTACCATTCCAGTGAATACAGAATAGGGAGCATTTCAAACCTGACTTTCTTAACCTTTTTTGCATTGGCATAATATAAAGTTTAGCAACGCCTGAGGTGCAGTCGCCTTCATCATTGGCACTGGAGTTAGTAACCCAACAGCCTCCTTCTTCCACCCCCATTCAGTTGGATTTTTATGGTGACCAAGCCAAATCTGCACTTTGAAGTATGTGGTAGCCTGGATAAATTGAACTTGTCCTTTTTCACTCCTTTGACAGAAATAATGTACTTACCTACCTTAAATTTTCCAAACTTGATTTCTCATTGCAGCCATACAAAAGTGCAAAGAATTGTTCGGCAGCCAAAGTGATTATTTCTCGCTTTGCTTTTGGATCTTGAAATACACAAGTTTTATTCACTGAGTGGTTCTTGAGAAGAATATTACAAAATTTGTATATACCTTGACCGAACGGAGCACCAGTTACGTCGCAGCCACTTATGGCATGAATGAATAAAATGTTTTCAACTATTTCAATGTGTTTAAAACGTTTGTTAGAGTACATAGAACGTATCAGGTGATTTACCTTTACCAACTTTTTGGTAATATGCGTTTGGAGGTGAGAGGGCTGTGAGGAGTACGAACGGGTCAATATCCTGACCAATGATTATGACTGCATCATGTTGAGATGACAACGAGTTTGCTGTGGTTGTTATGAGAATATCAGCATCCTCTTCAGCTTCTACTGTCGTTATTTGCGATCGTTCAAAAGAGGCTCTGAGTAGGGAAATAAAACGAGACTTGTTCTTCTCATTTCCCAGAAACTTTTCCTTAGCGCTTTTTTTTCAACCGAATTTGGGTATGTATCATAATGATTTTGTACATAGCTTGACATATTGCTAAAAAATGATTGAAAAGGGTTGAGCACGACCCCATACAACATTGTGCAGTAAATATCCTCCATCCACTACGTGTATACTGCTTCCCAGTTCTGTGTTATTTGGTAGAGGGTTGGTAAAAAATAAAATATGGATTTGGTTTCTTTGAGCATGCCTTCCTCTGAGAAAAGAGACAGTGAGACAGGAGATAGTTCATATTGGAAATATTCTTTATGTTGAATTTCACACTTTTTGGCAATACACATACGATGGAATAGCATTGATGGATTTATTGTCACAGTCACACGCTGATTTTTTTATGCTGCTGGTTTTAAGTGTAGGTTTCCAAAGTTGACATAAGAAATTTCCCCATCTCATCTTTTCCCATTCTTATCATCGTGCCACGGCTTATAGACATAATCACATTTGTTTTAGGAAATGGTTCATGGCAAGCAAACCAATCAATGATAGTTTGGACGTCTTTGTCATCCCTCTTAATTCGTGTAGGCCTCATCTCTACATGTTGCTCTGACGTTCCTGATTCAACCCCACAGAATGACTCGAGACCCTCACAAATGTTATGCGGATAAAGAAATCCATAATTCTATAAGAACTATAATCCTGTGTAGCCTAAGTTATGACAAAAGTTTCATGGGGGCTGGCAGCTTTAGAGAACTTATGAGAAAAAAACAAAGATGTCAAAACAAAAATAACCGATTCCCAAAGAAATAACTCTTAAAATGTCATTTTTGTTTATGATTTTTGTATGTAAAAAGAGCTAAATTATCTGAAAAAACCATCTAAGAAGCTAAACCACATTTTTGGAGCTGACGACCTCAATTTAGAACTAAATGACGCCCGATGGCCAGTCCTGGAGTGGCTAATTGGCACCAACTGCAGGGAACCGGAGGGAGGGGGAGGGGTGGGGGTGAAAGGGTCGAAGGGGAGGGGGAGGGGGGGGGGGGGTGACGCCCCACTCTAGTTAATTTATTTTAAGTTATTATAGTTAAAAATGTAAAGCGAACAAAAGTCGAATGACGTGGTAATATCGTGATAATTTTTTATGTTTTCACCTACCGATATTTGTTAATTCATACTTTAAATCAGTAAAAACAATACAAAAAACATAAAAATCACAACTCTTATTAGAAATTTTATTCTCTACAAAATTAATATCATTAATTTTTTCACAAAATTGCACTGAAAAAGAAGTACGTCCAAAAAACCAAACCAAGTCGTGCAATTTTCTTGTTTTTATAAATTTATATACATTTTTTACGGCTGTGTATCTCAATACTTATTAGAGATAGAAGATTTTTTTCAAAATAAAAATTGTAGGTAATTTTATGTTCTACTAAATTTATGAAGCTACCTTAGCCGAAATTTTCATTGGGGACGAGATATTTGAGAAAAACTAGATTTTGGCGTGATTTTGGCTGGTTTTTTCAAAATGGCGGCGAAAGCTCAAGTGACCTAAGGTCGAAAACTCAGATTTTTCATCAAGAGATGTGTGTATAAAACATATAAAAAAATTGGGACCACCGGAATAATTCCGATCGCGACCTCCTTTTTTGCGCTAATTGCATTGGCCTAAAGGGTGGAGACTACGAAGTACCGTACAAAGAGGAGACCGATTATACAATCTCATTCTCTCGCAGGTTAAATCCTACAGATCAGTGGTTTTCAACCTGTGGTATGCGTACCCCTGGGGGTACGCGAAGCCAAATTGGGGATACGCAATAATGTGGCAGGCATGTAGAATCACTGGTTAAAATGCCTGTAGTCGTGTTACACTCTAAATAAAATTGAATTACTTAATAGTATTTGTGTGACTTCATTTTCTTAAATTCATGTAATAATTAGAGTATTAAAAATTGCGAATGAAACACGTCTTTCATTACACGTGTAAAAAAGATAGATAGAGGTTACGGGGAACAACACATTTGTAGTGAGAGACAAGGGGTACGCAGGCTCAAAAAGGTTGAAGACCACTGCTATAGATGTATGTATTGTTCTCTTTTTAGTGTCGCTATTTTTCGATTCATCGAGTTTCAAATCAAAACGGTGCTAAAGAAGTTTTCACTTCAAAAATATTTGTTTCATCAGAAAATAGCCTTTGTACAACTGAGGTATAATTTTCATTCTAGCAGAAAGAATATTTGAACGGGTCAAAGTTCAAAGGCGAAAAAGTAAATGCATCCTGCCTACATCCTCAGAGAATCGTCTTGACTAACGAACACATAGATTGCGTGCCAAGTGCAATGACCTGGAAATAAATTTCACGTTACACGCGAATACGTTACATTAATTAGTCAATTGTAGTTACGCTATGAATTGTAACGAAAGTGGGGAAATTGAAATACGAATCCCATGTTTTTGCACAACAGGCGCAATAAAAAATTCAAATGTTATTCATTTTCAATTTTACGTCGCTGTACTGTTCGGAGCTTCATGTGTCAACATTCAAATTTTCCAGGAGAGTAAATACAATCATATCGCTTCGTTATGCAAAATATTTTAATTTGCTTATATGAAGTACTTCGGGGATTAAAATTTGACAAAACTGCGCGCTGTAACGGGAAGTAAAATTACATTAAAACTAAGGGTTTTCGCAAAATCGTATTTTGTTGTAAGTTTTACTGTCCAGCGTCGCGTCGTTCCACTAATGTCACAGAAAATCACTTTGAGGCAGTTAAATATCAAAACATAAAAAAATATTTTTTAACAAAAATCTTTAAGATGTTTTTTTTATTCTCAATAGGATACAAACTTAAACCATTGCCCAGGAAAAGTTAGAGAGAATAAATTTGTTTTTGATTTTCTTAGTTATCTAGGTCGACTATTCGGAAACTCAAAATGCAGGATAATAATAAGTAATTAGTAATTATTATTCTGTCTTCTTCTCAAAGGGATAGAACGGGCTGGCGCTCCACTTGACCACAGCAACGACTCTGCGGTCGATGTTGAAGCCGTCAATTGTTTCCACTTCTTCAGGAGTCAGTTTGAAGTCGAAGATGTCGATGTTTTGTTGAATGCGGGATGTAGTCACGGACTTCGGGATTGTAATGAGACCACGGTCAAGCTGAAAATAGTAGACATGTAGTTTATTAATAAGTTAACAGATTAAATAATGTTTTTATTATTATTTTTACGTCTCATCATATACATTTACGCAGTCCTTTCGTAATTTGGTATCCTTGTCTTATGTAACTAACTGAATAGTTTTGGCGGGAGTATATACGATAAGAAGACTCTTGTTTGCGAGAAGTTCCTGCATTTTGCATTTCTATCGATTATAACATATTTTTCTTGAACACTTTTTTTCAGTTTTTCGTTTCAGTTTTTTAAGTTCTTAAAAAATATATTTTATTTATGGAGATAAGAAAAGATAAGTAATTATATTAAGAAGATAGAGCCGAAACGAAATTCCCAAATCGCGAAGAATGCTCCGAAAATTATTAAAAACACTTTTTTTTTGTTATTTAACATGTTATAGGTATGAAAAAATTAGCCATGCATCTTTAAATGCAATTTGAGGGCCCGCAACCCGAATTTCTACCGATTTCTTACATATCTCCCTTAAACACGGTAAGTTTTAAAGTTCTACCGATTTCTTACATATCTCCCTTAAACACGGTAAGTTTTAAAGTTCTACCGATTTCTTACATATCTCCCTTAAACACGGTAAGTTTTAAAGTTCTACCGATTTCTTACATATCTCCCTTAAACACGGTAAGTTTTAAAGTTCTACCGATTTCTTACATATCTCCCTTAAACACGGTAAGTTTTAAAGTTCTACCGATTTCTTACATATCTCCCTTAAACACGGTAAGTTTTAAAGTTCTTAAAAAAATATTATTCTTGAAGATAATATCTAGACATTGCCCGGGGCCGAAACGCAAATTATATAAAATTCCCCCGATAGAAAAAATCGCAAAGTATGGTACAAAAATTATTATAAACACGTTTGTTTCAGTTATTTTACAAGTTATATGTATGAAAAAATTTACAGTGTTTCTTTAAATGCTGTTTAAGACAATGCCCTCGAGATTTTTGCCCTATTTTAAACGAGTCGTGTTTTATTAAATATTTTCACAATTTTTGCATCGATTTTGTCGCTGTAAATGTTAGCGCTCTCCTCTAAAATTTCATATCTCTCCATCTTCTTCTTTTCTAGCCCGGTTGCAGAGCCTTAAGCATTTGACAAGAGATTTTTGCTCTATATTAAACATATTTTATTAAATAGTTTCATTATTTTCGCTTAATTATAATAGTTTTTTTTAACATTAGCGCTCTTCCTCCTACATTTATACTTACATATCTCCCTTTTGAATTGTTTGTATGGATAAAGTAATTTTGTTTTTTTTTTTAAATTTATTTATTTTTTATTTACAAAAAGATACATAAATTATAATATATTTTTTACAATAATTAATTACATAATACATGTATTTGATCTACCCCCATAAATAAGCAGGGCTTGCGTGTATGGGGGGTGTTCTATGGAAAAATATTTTTGGAAACTTTGCCTACGAAATAATAACTATTCCGAGTTTGATAACCATTTAATAGAGACAGGCCATAGCTTCAACAAAGAAAAAAACCAAGTTTAAACTTTCCAATATAAATTCACATTTTAATTTGTGCGCTTTGGAAACCTTAAAAATAATTTAAAAAATCAATAAAAAAATTAAGTTAATAAAATAATAGCACCTTGTAAATCCCCCTTATTAACAATGTTTTAATGTAATGTTGACTCCTCCCACCATTCTCCCCCTCCTCCAAAATCACCCTCCCACCACCCCACCTAATTAAATCTAATCATTTCTGTACTTGCATAGAATTATTAATTTAGTTTTAAGTTTGCTAGCGAAGGACACGCATGTGTCAAAACCGGTAACAGAAAATTTAAAGTAACAAATGTACATTGAAAATTAAAACTCTTCATAACAAAATACATATTTTACCACAAGAGACAAGACGTATGGAGAAAAAGTAAAACTAAATAGCATTTTATAATATTGTCAAAAAAATTGATCTTCAAAATGATGCGACGATAGGTTGGCTACATTCCCAGGCGACCGCGTTTTATGTAGGAGCAATAGGTGTATTTTATTTCAATTTTGGAGGCGGGTATGGGTACCGCCGCCCCGGGATCCATTTATTGGACAACCAACAGTCCTGCCAAAAGTCACCCCAAATGGTTCGCTATGTTTGGTGACTTAGCAGGGGTGCCCGAGTTCATGGTGTTAAGTTTGTCTAGGTCTTGGCGGCGGATGCGTTTGCCCACCCGTTGCATGGCGAGCCGTATGAACGTCGTTGCATCGCTCGCAGTGGGCACAGCATAGCATCCCTAAAGATGACATAAGCCCTAAGAGCTAATGAAAACAAAGTACAAACTGGTGAAACGCTGTAATAAGAGCTTGGATTCAATCTAACTGTCGACTTGGTGCAAAAGAGAAAAAGCCGTATTTTAAAGAGGTACGTAAAAATATTTGCAGTCATTAACGTTTTTTTTAATTATAGTGAAACGGTGGTTGCTTTCCAAACCGCCCTCTGGTTTATAGATGACGAGACGTATATAAAGTTGACGAGAATTAAAGAATGACACAACTCACCGCATAGCGCAATACAACTTGCACGGTGGACTTTCCGTACTTGTTGCCAATTTTAGTGAGGATGGGGTCGTCCAACTTTGGTGCCGGAGCGTCCTTGTCCTTGGCCCTCGGCTCCGGCATGGACCCGAGTGGGGTGTAAGCCGTGATCTCTATTCCGTGCTCCTTGCAGAACGCTATCAACTTCTTTTGGGTTAAGTTAGGATTCACCTGGAAACAAAACATTAGGTACAACTAATTGTTCGTATAATTCCAATTTTCCACAAATTGTACACGACTTCCCAGTGCCGTGTTTTCGTACATGCAAAAGGCCAAAAATCTATTAACCCTTACCGTCATTGGACAAAGTTTTTAAATGTTAGCTATAATACGACATTTTCACTGTTTTTTATTTAACTTGAAAGAATTAATATAGAGATTACGATACATAATGAAGACATTTTTATTATGTTGACGAATAAATTTTCTAAAAAGATTTAAAATGTGCCATTTTCAATTTGCCGCCAAACCGACATTTTCGTTTTTGTTCGTGAATACGGCGTTGTTGACGTCACATCGGTTAAATTTAGTGACAGCCGTTGAATCATAATATATGACCCCCACCCCTTTGCTTACCTCCCACTCAAACACCTAAAATTTGTATATCTGTCAACATTCTGTATCATAGTTTAGTTATAATATTCTCCTGAGGAATGAAGGGTGCTTCTGAAACCGGTAGAGTGTTTATAATATAAAAGTTGTCTACAACAAATTTTATATGTGTTTTATCATAATATATGAGCCTGTAAATAACCCTAAACTCGCTGGGCATAATACTCTAAAAATGTTTGATTAATGAATCTACTCACGAACAAAAATAAATCAACAAAATGGCAATCAGCACTGGTATAAATGTATACTAAAGACATTAGCATTACGTCTGCTGCATAGGCGGACTTTTGGTCTATGCACCATTTCTACACGTTAGAAATGGTGCACAATATGATATTATTTTATGATGGACGCCGATAGGTTATTAAGTTGATCATTAAAGAGTAAAATCCACAAGGATTCAAAATTATAATCATTTAGCAGTTGCTTTTTTTCACGCCACAATAACATTTTATTAATTTACATTCCTATTCCAAAGGACACTTCAACGACATCTGTCAACGACACCACCACAGGTCTATTCGCAGTTTAAACGGGCAGAATATATTTTATTATCCCTGAAAGCACATAGAGACCGCCAAACGACCGAAGCACGTAAAGACCACAAACAACACTTTGAATATAAATATTAAAAATTTATAATTGAGAAAAAAAACATCTTTTTAAATTTATGATACCTAACGACTATCGCGGCTGGTAAGACGGCTGGTAATTTGTTTATGTCGTAATGACGTTGTAGCCAGTTGGAAGTATTCCGGAGTATGTACACTTCTTTATATCTAAGATTTAGACCGTTTTTGTAAATTTATTTATGTGCTTCATTGTATTTTTCTATACCTTAGCTAATTGCAGTGAAACATATCCCTTCTGGAGTGCGAAAAAATCATCTAAATGAAATTTCAAAAACAAAACAACCTTTTTGTCATTTTTATCGCAGATATTTAAAAATATTTATCGTAACTTCATCGTCAGATGTCCCTTTATTCACACCGATTGTTTTATGGTAATATTATAAAACCATCAAATCAGAACCAGAAATTTTTTTCATGTCAAAATACCATTAGATTCTATATCAGATTGAGTAAAAAACTGAGACCTCAAAAAAGATCCAGAACGTAAAAGATGTATCTATGTGTATTAGGGTGTGTAAATTATTTAAACTGTTGAATTCAGAAACGCCCGTGGTCTCAAAAGTTGCGTCTTACAAAGAAAACGAGAACTGCATTTAATTTTTTTTAAATGGTTATAAGTTCGTTAAAATGTATTGGAAATCAGAAAAAAACCTAAAATATGTATTCTTAAATTATGATAATTAATATTTTTTTACAATAATTTACCCTTTTAACGTTCGTTTGTTATTTAAAACTGTAAAAAAAATTCAAATTTATGAATACAAGTAAGTCTGCAAGAATACTGATTTTATCCAGAAAAATGGTGTTTTCCCCTATTATATTTTTTAACAAACACATCACAAATGTTAAAGAAATTTTTTCGCGTTCTTTGAACTGCAGGGAATAGAAATTAAGTTTGCTATGAAATATAAAATATGGATCCTTTGTTTTTTTCCCCCCATCACGAAATCTATTTTATTTTCAAAATTTCCGGCCGTTTTAGCGAGCTAATAGTGAAAACTGATTTAATTTATTTTTACGTTTTTGAATAGCTACAGATCATACGCAACATTTGAGACCTCAGACGTTTAAAAATAAGGAAAAAAAAATTATCTCTATGGAGAGCGACACAAGCTAATGTGTATGTATCCATTCCATTGCTTATATGATTTTTAATCTGTCAAGCTGTGTCCATTATTCAGTAAATACATTTTTATTATAAAGCAAATGTACTTTTATTTCGTATTTTATCAAAACCCTGACTGATTTATCAAAATCGTGTCTAACGTACCCGCGTCCACTCTAAAAAGACGGTGGATGACGCGGGTGTTTAGCGGCCGCCGAATTCGTTCACAAGTAGCAAAAATATTAGTGACCGACCGAAGAGGCTCGGTTTCGGTTTCGGTTTCGGCAAGTTTCGGCAAAAAAATCGAGTTTCGGCAACAGTTTTGGTTTCGGCAGAAAATCTGCCGAACCTTCGGCTGCACCGAAACTCTGCGTTCGTAAATTATCTATCACGCGTCGTTCGGCTGACTTCGGGTGAGTTCATGGCTCGTGTGTCACCCGCCATTATCAGCTGAGTTCGCATCAGCCGGTTAAATACTTCATTACCTGTTAAAATACTGTTAAATACTTGTTTTGTATTTCATTTAACACGTATAATAAGAATGTTGTGATTGTAAATGCAATTCAAATTAAAATACGCAATTAACGAGGTCTTTCCTTTATAATGTAAGTGTTGTTTATTGACAAATTTTTGTTCCAAGAAGTAGTTAATATGTTTTGTTAATTTTTATAATTTTTATATGTTTCAAAGCAGTAATATCAAAAAATATATAAATTAGTATATATATTTTTAACATATTTCAATTATTATTATTTTTATTTCATGTAACCCCTGTTAACTCTCTGTATAAGTGTAAAAAATAACCCAAATAGATAAGAACAATAGACTACTAAAAAAAGTTTCGGTTTCGGTTTTGTTCGAAACTGAGACAGATACTTACCGAAGATTCGGTTTCGGTAGAAATTCCTGTTTCGGTCGGACGCTAAAAAATACCCAACTGCAGTGAAGCTGAGGCTTGATACTTGAGCCGTGTAAAAATGCCCATTTATTATTTTAACAACATTTTAAGTGATATGATTATTAATTTTTACCTCAACTTGGTTCATGGCTGGAACGGTTTTGGATGAATTCATAAGTCTTTCCAGCTGGGGGATGTTAAAGTTGGACACTCCGATGGACTTGGTCAGACCCAAACGCTTGGCTTCTTCCATAGCCTTCCAAGCGCCAATGAAATCGGTGTCGTCAACTTCATCATTTTCCTAAATCATGCAAAAATATCAATTATCACTTCATATGTTCTGTGGGTGTCAAAACAAAAGGGTTTCAAGAGACGCACCTAACTTACTTTAATCAGTGATTTCTAACTTTTGGACTAAAAAATAATATTTTAGTCTCAGGCAATAAATAGTTTAAACATTTTTTTATATAGCCTAATCTTATTCATATGTCACTTTCAGACTGTTTTTTTTTTTGTTTTAGCTATAAAAATTTAAGAGTCACAATAACATCATCTTTCTAAATCTTTTACTCCAGATAACCTCATGGTTAGAGTAAATCAGGTAAATCACACCCCGTATGAACATTATTTATTATCGGTAAATGTTTAAAACCGTATAAGTAAGGTTGAAATGGTAATGCTCTGATCCACTCTCACCTTATTATCTGGTTATCTGGTTAGTATCTGGGGCACTATTACTAAGAAACAAATATTCGAAATACAAGTAATCCAAAATAGAGCCATAAGAAATATATACCATCTACCATGGGATACACATGTCAAAGATATATACTGACTGACACAAATTCTTCCCTTTACCATTCTGCCAAAAGATAGCATCACCACTGCCATCCTACAAATAATTGAACAGTCCTCACACACCACATTAATCCAGCATTTAATTCCGATATCCACCAGCACAAAACACGATCACAAAATCAAATACACCTATCGTCATCTACTCACACTACTAAATTTGGCATTAACTCCTTACAATACATCGCACATACGCAATACAACGCATACCTCATTCACAATAATTAATGTTAGGTTGTAATTACCCTCCTGTGTACCACTAGGTATCATGCATCATGTTTCACTGTATTGTAATAGCCATTTTATGGCGTTGAAATAAATAAATTACCTAATGTCCTAAAACTATCAGAATCAAACAAAAAAATATTGGCAAAGGCTCTAAAAGGATATTTTCTCAGCAACTTTATTAACCAGTGACGAATTTAGCTGTCTTCCTTTGTAACTCTTGTATATTCTTCAATTACCTGTATCAAGTGTGTCTAGTCCATTTAAATGTCTATGTATTGTTTCATTGATTTCCGTGTTCTTATGTAAAAATAATTTTCCTTTAGATGTATAATGTTCTCCTTCCCGAAATGAGTTTTATTAAACTCATTGAGAGTAATGTATTATAAATTTTATGTAATTATTTTGTAATATATTATCTGTCTAATAAATAATAAAATGTTCATTTTGCAGCGATTTCGTGCGAATAGCTCACAATATTTGTTCAATTGCATCAAATAATTGTGGAGACCTCTAGCGAAGAAAACATGAAACAGTTAATAAAATTGTTTCTATAAAAACATGACTGGTCTATCGCTATAAGTAGCTCGTCGTAGGGATGTCGAAAGTGAAAAAAAATCGATGTATCGATATTTATTAAAATATCAATATCGACGTCAATATATCGAGGAAAAAATGTCGAGATATCGATATATCGGTCAAATTTTCAAGAGATTTTGCGTTTTTAAAATAATAGTGTATTCAGCTCAATATTATCAATAGTAATTTTTGTACACAATTTGCTTTTTTTAATGTACAAAAATCTCAATAAAAATGAAGGTATTTTTATCATTATTCGTTTTTATTACGTAATAATTACAAAAATATCAAAAACTAAAAAGCTGTCTTCTAACTGAGACGCATACAAAGTTTGTATGCGTCTCAGTAATATTCTATTGGCGTATTAATCTGTCAACAAGGACTTCGTGTTTGGAACAAGGTATAGTCAATAATCATAGACAATTGGGAACCAACACATAGGAGTGGCTTAGAAAAAAATGGTGAAAAATAGCATACATTTCTATGTATGTACCTACACACACGAGATAGTATTGGTGATCACAAAAACTAATGCAAAGACAATAGATTTGTAAGCTATTAATAGTTAAAATTTCAACCGCCAGATGTCATGACCCAATACAGTTACTTTTTTCCGTTCGTTCCTATACGGTTTTGGATTATAGTGACTTTAAATAAATAAATTTTTAAAAATATCGTTTTGGATACAATTTTCGATATTGGATATTTTGTATCGATATATCGGATCAAAATATATCGGCAAAAAATATCGATATATTGAATTAAAAATATCAATACTTTTTCAACAAGCCTACTCGTCGGAGTCGGAGAGAAGTCGTCAGGTAGGTTCCAGGAGTTTATTTTCTGGCAGCGTTATTTTGTAATTCATTAAATATGATAATAACTAATTGCTTCAGTTTAAAGACTCACATCTAGACTGACTGGCCAATGGATGAGGTAAAGATCCACAAACTCCAATCCGAGGTTTTCAAGAGACTGCCTCAGGGCTGGAAGTACCTCTTCTTCCTCGTGTTTGGTATTCCAAAGCTAAAAGAAAACAGTACATACTTTTTTGATTTCACATGCTTCCCAATATCATTATACCGTACTCTTCAACGGTGATAATTGATGATTAAACTCTTTGTGGCGTGATTATTAGATTATTTAATAAAGCGGGTAGTAAAATCACAAAGTTAATTAAAGACAATCAGTGTTACCTTTGTGGTAATGAAGATATCATCTCTCTTGATGGTGCTATCGTCCAGCTTTGTCTTAAGGGCCGCGCCAACTTGCTTCTCCGTGTCATAGATGGCGGCCGTGTCGATGTGCCTGTAACCGACTGCGATAGCCTCCTCCACTGCCTGCTGCACGCTTTCGTTGCTTCCGCCGTTCTAAAGAAAATAGTTTTGATAATACGGAAAAAATCATATTATAATAAGCTATGTATTTACTCCAAAGCAAAATATTGTTCAGAATCATCACAGTCAATAGGGCTTTCAGGCCTTTTGTCTGTGTGACTTGCATGGGTTCATTAATGAAGTAAAAACTTCTTTAGCACCGTTGTGTGTGAGCGTGATTTGATACTCGCTGAAATGAAAAATAGCGACTCTAAAAATAGACAAACACATACATCTACAGGATTTAGCCTCCACAGAATGAGATAGTATTATCGGTCTCCTCTTTGTGCGGTGCTTCGTAGCCACCCCACTCTTTGGTTTTCTGAAGTTTTCACTTCTACCGCCTGTAGAAGTGAAAACATTCTGATTTTTTTAATTATGAGTGGTACTTGAAATTAGTGATAATGTTAAAAATTCCGCACGCCAAAAATCTGAATTACCCCTCGTGTCATCATTTAACGTGAATGCAAAATCTGTACATGAATAGACTATAGAAGCCAAACTTTTTTTTTAGTTGCGTTGCAAGTAATACTTGCCGGATGATTTTAGAATTATATTTTTTTGAAAGTACTCTATATTGAAAATTCTAGAAATTATGTCGTCTGCAAAAATACGTTTATAGTACTATACGTCTTCGTGATGGTTTACGCAAGATGAAAATTCTACAAGGATATTTATCATGTTTGATCCTTTATATCTCCTTGGATGTTGGGACCTCGGGTCATATTGCAAATGCGAAGCGCAACATTCTAGTATCATTAAAATTCTCAGCGTCTGGATTCTGTAACGATATGCAGCGTCCCCTCCAGCCATCAGCCATCAGCCATCAGCCACCAGCCACCAGCCACCAGCCGCCAGCTACCAAGCTGTTCCTCGGCTGCATGTTGTCCTAATGTTTCCCTTCTATTTCCCTGTGCACTGTGCACTGTGCACTATTCAGGACTTGCAGGTAATATCTCAAATAAAAAAAGATAAGAAAATCTCTTCCTGAACGTCATTTCATTTCTTGCTCCGACAAAATTGTAAATTAATACTATATGACCCGCGAACTTCGTACTGCCTCAGAATCAATAACTGTTGTGTTATCTTTTTAGCTGAATTATTATTTTTATTATTAAGTTAAAAATAACACAATGAAGCAATTATCGATGCGCAACTATCCGTGTTTTGTTTTTGTCAGTATCAGAGATGGCGTTGTGTACAGATTTTATATATTTTTTGTGATTTTCTTACTTTTCCACTTACTTACGGGAATTGCGCTTCATTTTATTTACACGTATGAGGGAGATATAGATAATTAGTGTATTTTTCCTTTGGAGGGGTGCAGACATACGTTTACCGTTTGTCTCATTTTTGACTATTGACATTTAGTGTGTAAGAAAGAGGGGCATTAGAACAAAAGCAAAACTATCAGCGCATTGACATTTGACGTTTTTAAATTTTTGGAATTCACTCACTATTCAATATTATATTTATCACAATATTGCTGCAGTTCTTTCAAAAGATGAGAATTCGTTCCATTCAGAATGAAATGATGAAAAGAATTTTCTTCGTATTTTTTTTCGTGAATTTTTCCGATGTTTTAATAGCTATTCTGCTATTCGGAGCGAAATTCCAACTTCCAACAAAATTCTGACAAAAATTCCAACATATCAAATATCATAAACATCGGTTCAGTCGTTCTAGAGTTTTAAATGGTGTAACTAACCCGATTTTGTTTTATATATTAAGATTTATAAATAAATATATCATCTATAAATTAAAAAAATATTTCTTAGCCGATCAAATATTTTATTAATGCCGACCGATTTCGGAACGGCCGTTCCTTCTTCAGGGCAAATATATAAGGGACTTGACAATTATAAAACAGTGGGTGAGTGCAATGTGTTACTAAGTGGTAGGGATAGTTGCGTGGCTAGCGATTAATGAAGAGTGGGGGGAAATAGAACGAACATTGAAAGCGAACATACCTAAGATAGGACTATAATTTATTCAAAGGAGACAATATTAGCGGCTCTCAAACGAAAATCAAAAAAAGATATGATACGTTTTAAGATTTTCACGGCCAAAAGTATTTTCGTTTTTTGTTTTTGTGGTGTTATGTCGTGTTGCGCTACCTCCTTCTTTAGTCAACGTTTCGGACAGCGTTACACGGTAACGCTGTCCGAAACTTAGCGCAACACGGCATAAAACCCCAAAAACAAATAACCAGAAAAAGATATGTTTGAATCTAGGAATTGAAACCTTTCCGACGCTCTACTCCAATCACTGAGCTAATTCGACCCTACCCCCATCGGCCATATTTAACTGTATCATACTTCGACTTAGAACTATTCGTACCAACATTATCTTCACTTTCTTGACGCATATTTTTATTGTTTTTTTTAAGTAAGATTCTTCTAGAACTAAATGCAATCTAGATAGTTTCTTAACCATTTTTATTTCAATATGCGACAAATTTTCCGTAAAGCCAGGATGAAATTTTTTTTTATTTTGTGCTGGGTGTTCAATTCCTAGATGCAATGGTAACTTTTTCTAATTTTTCTGTTTCAAATTTGACTTTGAGAGTCGTCAATATTGTCTTGTCGATTCCTTGGCTGGCTAAGTCGTCCATCACGACTTAAGCAACATTTTCGGCTTACTGTGGTGGTAGATTTTCAAATATTGTCGGGTTATTCGTAACCGGGAATATTTGTCTTTCTTTGAAAAAAAAAATATATGTATATTACAATTTGAGGTGTCACTCACCAAGTTAGTTGGAATTTTTATTTTTAAAATGAATATGATTGAAAACTTATACTCACCAACCAAGTTCCAAGTCCAAATACGGGTATTTTGTTTCCATCATTCAAGGTCAAGGTTGGAATAGTCGGTGTGATAACTTTCTGAAATTATTGTTAAAAATATTAGGTACTGTTAGAGTTTTATTTTTTTTCAGATGTTTATGTCACCTTTTAGAAAAATCTCACGTTACTTGAAAAGAATATGCGAAGTGGCTTAAATTTCAACTGTGTGCGACTGTTGAATCTGGAAAACTCCAGATTCGACGTAATGTGGGTACGCGTCAATCTTGCCAGTACGGTAAGATTCTACGCGTGTTTATACCGCTCACCGAACCTTAGCGAATCAGACACGTCCGAGCTCTTCAAACATTTAAGCGACACTATTGATGACCTCTTGCCCCGCTACCCTATGGCAGAGTTTGTGATCCTGGGGGACTTGAATGTTCATAACGAACCTTGGTTGAAGTTCTCAGGATCAACAGACTCTGCTGGACGCCAAGCGGAATCCTTTGCCCTTTGCTACGGATTGGAGCAAATGGTTCAGGAGCCTACAAGGGTTCGTGATGTCCAGACTCACCGTTCCAATCTGTTAGACCTATTTTTAACTACTGTGCCACACGGTTACAGTATTGAAGTCACAGCGCCTTTAGGATCGTCCGACCACTGCCTGGTGACGACATCAATCCCTGTAAACTTCAGACCACCAAACGAGAGGCTGAAGAGAAAAGTGTGGCACTATAGGTCAGCAGATTGGTTCGGTCTGCGGGCACATTTTAATGCTTTCCCGTGGTCAGCTGTCTGTTTTCGGACTTCAGATCCCTCAAGATGTGCCCAGGAAATTGGTGAGGTCATCACATCCGCGATGGATGGCTTCATCCAATCTACTGTTAAGGAAACTGGTGGAGGCTCAAAGCCGTGGTTCAGTCGACAATGCGCTGAAGCAGTGCGACGAAAAAACGCGGCTTACCGAGCCTACAACACATCTAGAACATCCGAAGACAGAACAGCTTACAACAAAATGGCAAAGGAAACCAAGAGAATCATAAATAGGTCAAAGTTCGAGCACGACCAGCAGATCAGCAGAAAGCTGACTGCATGCCCGCATGGCAGCAGGCAATTCTGGTCGCTTGCGGGCTCAATAGGTCGCAATTTCTGCAAATCCAGTCTGCCACCTCTTACCAGACCTGACGGCTCACTAGCAAACACCGCCACCGAAAAGGCTAACTTACTAGGTAAAATGTTTGCGGATAACTCAACCCTCGATGACCAAGGTGCTGTCCCGACGTCGGTTCCTCACTGCGGTTTTCGTATGAAAAAGCTGAGGATCCGGCATCGGGAAGTACCCCATGTTTTACGAAGGCTTGATGTTAATAAAGCTAGTGGACCTGACGGAATACCTGCCCTGGTACTGCAAAGGTGCGCTGCAGAAATAGCTCCAATTTTGACGAAGCTTTTTAAACTGTTCTTGAAGACTGGCTCTGTGCCCTCAGGTTGGAAAAAAGCGGTTATCCATCCTATTCCAAAGAAGGGTGACCGCTCCAACCCGGCCAACTACCGCCCCATAGCGATCACATCAGTTCTGTCTAAGGTGATGGAACGTGTGATCAACGACAAACTGCTCACATAGAAGAACAAAATTATTAACGACCGTCAATACGGATTCCGGCGGAACCGCTCGTGCGGTGATCTTCTCGCGTATGTGACGCATGTTTGGGGGCGATGCCTGGAACGTTTCGGTGAGACCCAAACGGTTGCACTGGACATATCCAAGGCCTTTGACCGGGTTTGGCACCGAGGACTTGTCAACAAACTGCATTCTTACGGACTTCCCGCATCCTTGTGTACGTGGATTGCTGACTTCTTGAGGGAGAGGTCGATTCAGAAGGTAGTCGATGGTTTCACCTCTTCCTCTCACTCGATAAATGCTGGCGTCCCGCAGGGATCGGTTCTGTCTCCAACTCCGTTTTTGTTGCACATCAACGACCTTTTGTCATGTGCACCAATTCACTGTTACGCGGATGACAGTACAGTTCATGATAGCTTTTTGTTTGACAAGCCCCCAAAGGGCTCACAAACTCCAACAGCTCGTAAGGCTTTGAAGCAAAGAATGGACGGTTACCTCGAGAGTGTTTTCTCTTGGGGTAAAAATAATCTCGTTGAATTTAATGTTTCAAAGACCCAATCTTGTCTGATTACGTCTAAAAGGGATCGCAATGAAAATCTATTCTCTTTCAACGGAAGCAATCTTCCGAACAGGCCCTCCATTGATATGCTTGGTGTAACCCTAAGTGACCAGCTCAGGTATGGGGGCTCCATCGAAGCCAGAGTAAAGTTAGCCTCCCAAAAACTGGGCGTACTGTACAGGGCCCGCAGATACTTTAATAGTACACAACTGCTAACCCTGTACAAATCGCAAGTGCGCCCCACGGTTGAATTTGGCAGCCACCTCTGGTCTGGAGCTCAAAAATACCTGAAAAATACCCTCGACTCTGTGCAGAAACGGGCGGTCCGTTTGATAGATTCTCCCATCTTAACAGACTGATTGCAATCTTTAGAGCACAGGCTTCGGGTGGGAATGCTATCCTTGTTCTACCGGTATTACAATGGAAGATGCTCCGAGGAACTAGCATCATTGATCCCTTCGGCACCGGTGCATGGTCGGGAAACACGCCGAACGCGTGCCCAACATTTGTACACAGTTGACATTTGTCACATGAGAACGGGTCGTTTCTTCGACTCGTTCTTGTGTTCAACAGCTCGGCTGTGGAATGATTTGCCGGCCTCTGTGTTTCCTTCTTTTTTTTTTTTTTTTTTTTTTTTTATTATAGCGACTATATACAAAAATTTTACATACAAAATGCAATGTGAAATTAAGTACAAAATATTGTATTTCTTAGTCCTCCTCACTAGGGGGTCCTGTGCCGAGGAGGACTAAAGTTATTTAAATATAGTTCATTTGTCTTCTATGTCGTTTTTAGCGTATTCGCTAGGGTTTTCTCATTGACCTCTTTAAGCCATATTTTTATTCTTGATTTGTATTCAATTGGATTTTTTATTAGTTTTATGTCTTGGGGGAGGATGTTATGGAGTTTTGTTGCAAAGTATGTATAGTTTCTTTGTCCAAATGTGGTTTTATAACTTGGAATATTTTTTATATCATTTTTATTCGATCTAGTGTTATGCATACACGGTCTAGTAGAGGATTCATTATTTTTGAAGAGCTTCAATAATATATTTTTGGAATATATTTGTTGTACATTTGGTACGTCAAAGTTATTGAAAATTTCAGTTGAAGGCGTTCTAATTGGTACTTTCAATATGGTCTTTATGATTCCTTTTTGAATCGTATTCAGGCTGTGTAGGTACGTATTAGCAGCAGATCCCCATCCTATAATTCCATATTCAATTCGAGAATGACATAACGCATAGTAGACCTTTTTCATATCCTTTTTATTTAGCACGTTTCTTAGATTTTTGAAGAAATATATAAGGCTTGTGAGTTTTTCCGAAATACCTTTGATGTGTAGGTCCCATCTAAGATTTTCGTCAATTATTACTCCGAGATATTTTATGTTTTGTGTTTTTTCGATGACGGGGCAGTAACATTGTATATTATTTCCATGGCATTCATGTAATTTTAGTTCTAGTGATTTTATTGGTTGGCCCCTTGAGTTCATTGAAAATGTTATATATTTTGTTTTGCTTATATTAAGGGTAAGCGAGTTGATTTTAAGCCAATTTTGAAGTGCACTAAGCCCCTTTTCAGCCTCATTAAATGTATCAGTCCAACTTTCTTCTTGAAATAATAAAACAGTATCATCGGCAAAACTGATTACGTTTCCTTTAATGGTAAGGTTAGTTAAATCGTTGATGTAGATAATGAACAGAATCGGTCCCAGTACACTTCCTTGAGGAACGCCATAGTTTAAAGATAGAAGTTTGCTCTTTTGTTTGCCAATTTGTACTTGTTGTTCTCGCCCTGTTATATATGACTCCAATAAGTTAATTGTTGATTCGGCCATTCCTATTTTTTTTAGTTTAGTTAGTAATATTTTATGGTCTATTGTGTCAAAAGCTTTTTGAAGATCTATGAATAAAGCCAAACATTTTTTCCCATCATCTATGTTTTTTATGGCCATGCTTGTTAGATTTTCTATGGCATCATTGGTGCTCAGATTTTCTCTAAAACCATATTGGGATGGTGATAGTAATTTGTTTTGTTCAAGAAATTGAACAATTTGCTTCTTCATTACAGTTTCCAAGATTTTTGAAAAAGAGCTTAAGAGACTTATGGGTCGGTAGTTATATATATCCTTTTTGTTACCACTTTTATGAATGGGTATAACTGTAGCTTTTTTAAGGCATGAAGGGAATACATTTGTAGATATAGACAGATTGACCAAGTATGTCAATGGGAAGGTCAGTTCATTTTGTAGTTGTTTTATTGTTTTATTTGAGATTATGTCATTTCCCGATGATTTATTAATATTTCTTCCTACAACATGGGTCTCTTCAAGACCAATGTTCATTCCTTCCTCTCCTCAAAAAGACCCTCCACACAGCATCCCAGATGACATAGGCCCTGAGGGAAATTATTTTCCTCAGGGCCTCCTGTGTGGAGTTAATGTAAAAAAAAAAAAATTATCTCACCAAGGGGGGAGAGGGGGGGGGGGGTCTAGATTGAAAAAAAAAACTGCTCACATAATTAATGTATGGCCCCTAACGGTTCCATGCCAACTCAGAATGAAACAAACTCAGAACCACCTCAGAAAGGTAATTAAAAGCTTTGAAAAAATAATTTTAAAATAGCCGGTAACCCTAACCTAACTTAAGCTATTCGACCAATTTTTTTAATATTTTTTTATCATCTCTCTTCATGACCTTTCCGAGGTGGTTCTGAATTGATTTCATTCCGAGTTGGCCGGTCACCATTAATTCAGACTTGAAAACCTTTGACAGTTCTGTGTAAAGATATTCAAAATACGTTGTTAAAAAAATCAACCCAATACTTTCAAGGAATAAAATTATCTATCGAGCAGTATTTTGACACTCATCGTAATAAAATATAAATTATAAAGCACATTATTAATCTGGTGGAAATTAAAATGAAGATATTGTGCATATTACATAAATTCATATCAACCAATAAATAATGAAATACCTACCTACTGTCACAATCGCAGGTCAAGTTTAATAGTGTCAATGTTATCACCAAAGTTTAATATTCAGTACTAGTGTTTTGTATGACAAGTTATGAAAACGCAACCTGACCTAATTATTTTTTGTTGATACAATTCATGCTTCGGTGAAACTCCTGGAAGTACTTATTGATGGAAAAATGTTACAAGGGGCCATCCATAAATAACGTCACACCTTAAGTGGGGGAGGGAAGGGGGGGGGGGAATAGAAAGTGTGACATTGTGGGACAAGGGGTATGGGGGGGGAGGGTCATCAGCTCTGTGATGTCACATGTAAAAATCTAAATTATTAAAATGCAAAAATCTGAAATTGTGTAAGACTGCAAAATATGTGACGTCACACTAGGGAGAGGGGGACTCACAAATGTGACAATGTGTGACGAGGACGGGGAGTGGGGGGTCAAAAATCATGAAATTCGTGTGACCTAATTTATGGATGGCCCCTAATTAGAAATATGATTAAAAATCTAGTACAGTGGACCCGCGGTAAACCGATAAAAGTTTTGCAGGGCGATGTCGAATTATCGAAGTTGTCGGATTATGGAGTACTGCCTAAGACCCTCTACAGTCCGATTTTTTAAAAATAAGAGTAGGTACCTTGTAATTCGACAAATTAAAAATCAAATAATCTATTTGAACTACGAATCATTACTCTATAATTATGTATTTAATATGTAATATGTACGTGGAATTTAATAAATTAAACATAAAAATAAAATCATCGGTGCTATAGAACTAAAAAAATAATAACTAAACTTATTTATGTGAGGAAATAATATTATGTTCAAACAAATGTACATATGTACTAAAAGTGTTTCATAGTGAAGTGAAGATTCGCCGAAATTTTTATGTACAATCAACAGTGATAGGCGTTTCGGATTACAGGAGGCGCCGGATTACCGCGGGTCCACTGTATCACTACAATAGTAACTTTATTTTAATTTATTGAAACCATTGAATAACAAAATTATTATCAATATTTTTAATAGCCTAATAGTCGCACCGTCCTACTAAGACATAGTCATAGATTGTTGGATAAGCTACGTTAATTTTTTGCAAAGTGTATTTGCCTTCATAGTAAAAGATCAACCGGCGAGTACGAATTCAAAATCTATTGCAAACTCTTTAAATATTTGCTACTCACTACATATTATTATCATGTCAACCACAAACCCACAAGCTTGTTTTCAAGCTACCTACAACATTGCCAGACATATGTAATGACGTATGAGGCCGTACCTGACTTATTAGTGATAATGTTTATAACTTGAAAAACAAATTCTTTTCAAAATCTATTATATATCTACTAATCATTCTCATTGAGTGCTGACTTAAAATACAGGTTTATTTTTAAATTTGTAGAAAAAAAGTATAGCTTTACGCTCCCGTGTGCTACGTAGGAACCAATTAAAAAATCAATAATAAGTAAAACGTACAAAGAATACAAATTAGAAGAAAAGAGAAATTTTAGAAATTAAAATATTTTGGAAATTAAAAATTCCATTTAAGCCAGTAGGCGTAAATAAATAATAAATAATCTTTAAAATTTGTTTAGTATTCCATTTTATCGTTTTCCATGATTTTCAAAAGTAGAATTTTTAAACTGACACTAAAAGATTCTCTCACATTTTTTTATGTTTCTAATCGTCGACATTATCAGTGTTGAATGAAATGAAAATTGGAAAACTTGAAAATATGGGAATACAAATTTCTACTTATTAAGATAAAAAAAAACAACTTTTGGTACAGCAGTAAGAACTAGATGTTATTATAAATATATTTAAAAAATAACCAAAAAAAATTGTAGTTATTTTCACTTACGGCGTTTGTAAGGCAAATCGCAGCAGCCAAAAAGAAAAACATAAATTTGGCCATGGTGAGTGCTGAGTGCTGATTGGCGCAGTAGTTGATAATAGTCTTACTTGGAGCCCGGTTCACTTACGACTGGTCGATCTGCTCGTATGTGTTGATATATTGTAATTAGTTATTATATTCCAAATTATACAGCACCGTAGTCTAGAAAGATAAGGTGGTCACTTCCTATAATTCTCATAATTTTTTTATTATTCGGATTAAAAGTAAATATACAAAATAATAATATTTTACATGACATTCATTAACCATTTAATTACCCAGATAGTAGAAAAATAATCTAGGGATTGTTTTGATCTTTTAAAATTATTTATTAACCAAGATAATATAAATATAAAAATACACTTTTTTTACAGTTTTAGGTACAGTTTACGAGTATAATTTTTCATACCTGTATAATTTTTTGGTAACCACCTCACTAGGCAGAGCCTGTTCCGAGCCTGGGGAGCTAGTTTATTTGCTAATACATATTTAAAAATAATAAAGTGTAACACTCAGATGGCTAGCAATGGCGCACAACAACAGTCAAGAAGAAGAAGACTTTTCGGGTAAAGGGACGCTTGCTTGTTTATGGACACTTCCGCCTTGCTGTAGAGGGAACGAGGGCTGAAAATTGTAACCGTTTTGATATGTACTGTAAATAAACAGTTCAACCAAGTAATACGGACTATTAATTGACTTTTACCCCCACATACTACTTATTTTGTGTTACATATCAGAAGTGGGATCGGATAAATGTGCCGTGAAGTGTGAAATTATTGTTTTTGAAGTTTGTTTCTAACACCGCGTGCGTCACCATTTGTGAGTTTCCTGTAGTTTTTTTTTATATAATGTCGGGAATCGGAAAGGGTGTCATCCTCAACAAAGGATACAAGGCCAAAAGGAATGTGCTGAAAAAGTCCACGCGACAATTGATAAGAGAGACTCTGAATGAGATCACGGAGGGAAAACAAACTGCGACGGCGTTCGGAAAGGTCCGCCATTACGAATCGTAGCAGAGTTGGTTCCACTGTTTGACCCAGGAGACAAGGACTGTCATGTATCATCGTGGCTTCGTAAGATCGAGCAGCTGGGACTTATCCACGGATGGAGCGATTACGAAAAATCATTCACCATGCAAACGCGATTGACCGGCCAAGCGAAAGCGTGGTTTAATCGTTTGGAGCGCTACGATCTGGAGTGGTGTGAGTGGAAAGCAGCCCTCGAGCGAGCTTTTCCGCGCCAACATGATTATGCCGACCTACTTGAGGAATTGGTGAAGAGAAAGAAGTTGCCGCAGGAGACGATGTCTCATTTCTATCACGCTAAGCTCGCGATGATAACTCGGTGCCGTTTAGACACGGAAGCAGCAATGTCCCTAGTCATCAAAGAGCTACCGAGCGAACTGCAGGCGAATGCTTGTGCGTTTAAGTGCAGCGAACCGGATGAATTATAAGCAGGATTTTTGGCAGCCTTGGAGCACTACCAGTCTCCAGTGACATCAACATCAACATCGACACCGACACCAACGTCGGCATTAAAATTGGCTGGCATTCCCCGAACCTCCCAGGCAGGAGGCTGGACACCCAGGCAACAGGAATCCAGGCAGCAGGGGCCCAGGCAGCAGGAGCCCAGGCAGCAGGAGTCCAGGTGCTTCATATGCTCAAGACGGAACCACTTGGCTAGAGATTGCCGCTTCAGGCAGCAGCCATCAGAGAAATGGTCAAGATGTGGGCGCTTTGGACATCGAGAGGCCAACTGCCGTGCTCACATCTCGGAGGAAAACCAAATTCCTGTGAAAGAGGTAAGGATTGCACCTTCATTTGCGCTGAACAGCACTTATCTCAAGGAAGTCAGGGTAAATGGAATCTCATTGTGCGGATTCATAGACACGGGTCAAGTCAGTCAAGTCAACATAATCAACAACGAAAGTGCTGAAGCGATAAAAGACCCCTTGGAAGCAACCTCATATATTATTAAGGGATTCACAGGGACATGTGTTCCAGCGATGGGGCAAATAAAGATTGATGTGGTCATTGATAATATTGAGTTTGATACGGGAGCTTTGGTCACAGACACGGATGAACAACACAATCTGCAACATGAATGATGTAGATTTTTAATTGGCCAACCTATAATAAATACATATGGCATCGAGATGACAGTGACAAGTGGTAGAACCATGTTTACCAAGGAAAATGGATTCGAATCAATTTCAAAAATTAACATCACCGAAGACTCCGAAAGAAAACTCCCGGTGAGAATCATAACCACCACAACGATACCTATGGGAAAATCCGGCAGAGTAGATGTTATCGCACCCGAAGAAGGGAGATTATTGGTGAAGCCTAGGATGTTTTGCCTCGGGCAACAATCCTATACATTCCCAGGATTGCTTCTGGATGGTCCCGAAGCTAGTATTGAAGTAACGAACTTGGGCTCGGGAGAGCTCAAGTTGACCGCAGGATGCCTACTTGCTAGGGCAGAAAGACTAGTTGGAAACAGTGCTTTCCAAGGTGAAAGGATACCCGTAGAATACAATTCACTTGCTACGGAAGACATAAACATGGGAGAAGTAGATGAGGTGCATAAGGAAAACCTGTTAGGGCTTTTACATAAATGGTCCCACTGTTTTGCTACGTCCACGAAGGAGCTCGGTAAAACTACATTTGGGGAAATTAAAATAATATTTTTTTTTTACAGCGAATACCGCACAAGAATCTCAACTGCTTCCATCTGGAGCCAGTGAGACTATGGCATCCCCAATTGGGATATGTTGTGAGGCTGAAGGTAGTGGGGAGGGGAAGGAGATGGGGAAGAGGAAGATTGGAAAGTACCTGGCTATTCAAATCTGGTCACCAAACACGGCTAAAGCCATTTTCAAGCAACGTTTCAATTCTGAATGGTGGTCTTACACCAGGGCGATACTGATAGTATCTTCCACTCTGGAACGTGCCGCAAATATACTATATATTATTTTAAATGAATTAATAGTGAAATAACACAAATTAATCAAATAAAATTTATTTGCGCATGCCGGGTTCGAACCCGCGACCTCCGAATTGTGAGTCAAGAGTCTTACCCACTGGACTACGGAGGTCGCCAACAAAATCGCCAAATTACAACCACTGCCCAACCAGTTCATTACAAACCGTATAGACTGTCTTTTAAGGAACGAGAAATTGTACGGAACAAAGTAGACGACCTCCTGGAAAGCGGAATAATTCGAGAATTTAAATCTGAGTACGCAAGTCCCATTATTTTAGTGAAAAAAAAGACAGGAGACGTCAGGTTAGTCGTAGATTACAGAGCCTTGAATGCGATAACGGTGAAGGACAGATACCCAGTACTAAATATCGAAGATTAAGTTAACAGAATATCTGGGAACATGTTCTTCACCAGCCTAGATATGGCACAAGGGTATCACCAAATACCCATAGCTGAAGATTCAATTTCGAAGACTGCATTTGTAACACCGGATGGACAATATGAATACACTCGAATGGCTTACGGACTTGCAAATGCACCATGCGTTTTCGTCAAAACCATTAATAAAGTTTTAGGAAGTCTACGGCACAAGGAAGTACTGGTATTAATGGACGATATTTTGATCCCTTCTAGCACTGAGGAAGAAGGCTTGGTGCTCCTGGAGACCGTACTACCGAGATTGTTCGATAAAGCCAACCTTCGACTCAACCTGGATAAATGCTCCTTCCTGAATACGGAGACAGATTACATAGGGCACCGCATTTCTAAAAATGGTATCAAACCCGGAAAATTTAAAATCAATGCGGTAGCTGATTTCCCTACGCCAAAGAATGCACACTAGATCAGGCAATTTATTGGCCTAGCGAGTTACTTTCGAAAATTTGTCAAAAATTTTGCAACTATTGCCAGACCCTTGACTGAACTTACCAAGAAAAACTGTACCTGGGTATGGGGCCGTGATCAGAGTGAGTCGCTTGCCTCCTTAAAAACTATCCTTACTTCAGACCCATACGACTGCAACGCTCAGACTGAAATGCACACAGATGCCAGCAAACTAGGCATAGGAGGAATTTTACTTCAAGTTCAAGAAGATTCGGCGTTGAAACCTGTCGCATATTTCAGTCGTGTAACTTCCAAGGAAGAGTGTTTCTACCACAGTTACGAACTAGAGACACTTGCGATTGTAGAGACCATAAAAAGATTTAAAATCTACCTTACAGGGATACATTGGAGGTTGCCCACCACTTTCCCACGGCGTTCTAAGGAAACAGATGGTTTCCTCCTTCACCGTACTCGTCAAGACTCTAATTTTTTATTTATAAAGAAGCTACTTTTTATTTAAAATGACTCTAGACCCCCAATGTCCGGGCATACATTGTTAGCAGGCAGTATGCGAGTGCGTACATGTTATTAGTTATTTATTTCACAGTATCACGTCTCATCTCCGCCACCTGATGTAGCTGAAATAAAAGTTTGTTAATATGCAGAATAAAAATTAAAAAAAATACATATTATGATGAGATTGTTTAACTTAACCAAAGCAGCTAAGCTACAGTCACCCGGCAGTCCCGCCGAGAATAAGCGGAGCCATCAGTCCAGTCGCAAGCGAGACTCGGTGTCCACGCCCCTAAACCGGCTTCCCGGTAGGCCCTCGAAGAAAATGTTGGGATTAAGGGCAGAAAGACCTGAAGACACTAGGGATAAAAGAGAGCATCGGGTCACCGTAGGCAGGGCGGAAGGGCACCGGTCCGCTACGGTTGGTCTTCTGGCCCGCTCATGGCGACGGGGGAGGCGCGGGCGGGTTTTTATTTATTTATTTTCCATGTTCTCCGTAAAACGGTTATTCACCAATACATTATGGAGAAGATTACAAATTAGACAAAAAGTATAGCAAAACACATAAAAAGGTCAGTTTCACTACTTTGTGACATACGTCAAAAGAAAATTGTTAAACTGCCTGTAGGTTACGTTAAAAATGTCGATGGTCAATGCAGACTCGTTGAGCAGTTCAGTCGCTCTGTTGACTGGCGCGTTCTGATAGGCAGAAGTCCTCGCTTTTGGAGCATAAAAAAAGGGTTTTGCAGCGGCTACCTTGGGAGTCATCTTCTCGGTTGTTGCACGGACATAGATCTAGTCCACCCCCTTGATGGGGTGTAGGACAATACAAAAATGAGATGGTAGTTCAGTTCCGGCTCCTTGAATGATACAAGTCAAGACACGAAAAACTTGTTGATATATATATATCTTAGATTTAGAAAAAGAGTGCTAGAAAAATGCAAGTATAGTTAGGAGACGCGAAGGTTATTGATAATATCTAGTTAAACAAAAAAGAAAAAACAAGTAATAGACAAATTTTAGATGTTAAAGAGGTTGTTGAAGATGGTACCTAAGAAAACATGACATATATTAATACAAAACATGATACATGAGTAAACAGTTTCAGTGTGAATAAGAAAATGTAGTGCGTAATATCCGGGCAGTAGTAGTAGTATAAATATCATAAAAGGGTGACCGTGGATGCCAGGAGCAATTACACCTTGATCCTAAACACACAATGAAGTTAAATTTAATCATCGGCTCTAAGTTCAGGCCATCTCTCAACCCAAATCCTTGTAAATTTCCTCAGGCATTCGAGATTCTCCTTGTTCGACACGAGATCCGCATTCCATGCTGGTCTCGTAGTTACTTTCAGACCTTCCAACATTTCGTCCCTTGCGTCCGTCAAAATCTCACATTGCCACAGAATGTGCTCGGCTGTTTGGTTTGTTTTCACACGCACAGTTTGGATGGGGAGACAGGGTCAGGCTGTGCAGTCTTCCCCTGAATTCACCATGACCTGAAAGTATTTGTGTTAAGTGATGATCCAATTTGATGAACGCCCCTTCCATTCTGGCTTTAACTGACGGGAAGAAGGAGAAAGTCCATCTGCCCGTATTCGATCTATCCCAACGTTTTTGCTATTCATTAAGAGTGAGTTCACGCATCTCTTTCAGCAGTCGAGGGAGAGGTACTGCCCCACCTGGTATTAGTTCAACTCCAAGATGGACGGCTGACCTTCCTCTAATTAGTTTTTTCTTAGTTAACACTTCCCTTACTTCTAGATCAATGGGCAAAATACCGGCCAGAACCGGCAATGCGTCCGAAGCTACAGTCCTGTATGCGCCCGAGAGTGCCAGCAGGGGAGTTCGCTGGCCCCGCTTAAGTGCCGAGTGGATCAGTACGTTGTCTAGGCGATGCTCCCATACAGAAGCTGCGTACGTGACTTGTGCCACATACGCTCCCCTATATAGTAGACGAAGTGCCGGAAAGCGTAATCCCCACTCTGCAGTTGAGATTCTTCTCAGTTTCATGAACAGAGCCTGGGCCCTGCTTGATACACTCTTGACATGCGCCAGGAAAGATGAAGAGCGATCCAAGATAACGCCTAGGTATCTTGCATTTTCCACAAATCGGATGTTGGAGTCTCCCATTTTTATAGTAGGATTTCTTCCTCTGTCGAGGAAGCCCTTCATAAGGAGACCCATGGTCTTTTGGGGAGCGAAATTCAGCCTGTTTCTCTTACCCCACTCAAGGATTACTCTCAAACCTTCTTCAGCTTTTCTTTCAACTTCTCTTCTGGTGTTCCCCGAGACCAATAATAATTTGTCATCAGCGTAGTCGACCGAGATACATCCTTCAGGCAAGGGCAGCCTGGAGGAATCGTCAAAGAGTATTTTCCAAAATTCCGGGCCAAGGACCGAGCCTTGTGGGCAACCCATGTTCACTTCCCGGTTAATGGTGATATCACCATATGTTGAGGAGATACTTCTGTTGTTGAGATAGTCAGAGACTATCTTAAACAACTTACGAGGGCAGTTACGGTTTCTTACTTTCGACAGTATCATCGGCCACCACGCATGATCGAAAGCACCAGTGGTGTCTAAGAAGACTCCAATCACGTACCTCTTTGGACAGACCCTCACCCATTCAAGCGCAAACTTAATAGCGTGCTCCGTGGATTTACCCGGGATAAAGCCAAATTGACAGTCGTCCGCTGGAGACAGGGTTTGGTATAGGCGGTTCCGTATAATTTTTTCTAGAATCTTCCCCAGAACAGGAAGCAGCGTAATAGGTCTATAAGCCTTGATATCCGTCTTTGGCTTATCGTTGCCCTTGGGTATAATACGGAGCACCCCTTTCTTCCACTCTGTGGGGAAAACCCCTCTTCGCAGACAAGTGTCCATGACTTGGAATAGCTCCTCCTTGGCATGGCCCCATGCTTTCTTCACTATTACTCCGTTCAATTTGTCAAAGCCGGGTGCCTTCTTAGAACCTAAGCCCTTTATTATTACCTCCAATTCAGCTTTACTTACAGGTGTAATCTGGTCCTCCTGGGAGAGGTTTCTAGGAAGAAGCCGTGACAGATTTCTAATCTGTTGGTGGTGGTCGCTTTCCCCAATTACTGAGTCTAGAGGAACTAACTTTCCCAGAAGTGTTTCGAGAGTGGAAGCCACGTCCGTACTCTCAACATTCCTGCCATTGTTATCAATGACGATGCTTGTTAAAAACCGGTCAGAACCTTTTCCCGTCTTTGCAACAGCGCTGGGAATTTCCCACGGGTTGGCGTTACCCACATCTTTAACCCAATTATGCCATGCGGCTCGTTTCGCTGTAAGTACGGCCGATTTGAAGGCTGTACGGGCCAGTCTGAGGCGGCCCAGGAGTGCAGATGTCTCCTCCGTCGTGCAAACTCCCTGCCTGGATTGACTCAGAGCCCTGTAGGCCCTCTTATAGGCCCCCTTAAGCGAAGTCAGCTCACTCGACCACCACGGCGTCCTTTTGATCTTCTTTGGGCATTACAGGGATACACTTCAAAATAGTAACCGATTGTGTAGCGGTACGCTCTACGTTAGTTAAGAAGGACCTCATCCCTAGGATTGCAAGATGGTGGCTAGCCATTCAAGATTTCGATATGGAAATAGAATATAGAGCGGGTACCTAAATGCAACACGTTGATGCCTTGAGCCGAAATCCCGTTCGAGCAGCTCAAGTGGCAAAGATAAATGCAGAGGATTGGTTCCTATACTACAGTTGCAGGATCAATCAACAATTTCTAAAGTTAAGCAGCTAAAAAGCGCACAACCAAATAGAGATGTTAGCAACAATTACTCGCTTAAGGAAGGACGACTTTAAAGAAAAACTTTACATGGAGAACTTGTGGTGCATAAAATAGCAAAATGGAATCTCTTGCACAAATGCCATGATGAGATTGGACACCCCGGACTAAATAAATGTGAGTCCAGGATTAAGACTGTCATACCAGCAAATCATAATTTCGGTTCCGACTATAGCGCTCACACATCAGCGGTCGTGAGCGGACGTTTTTGGAACTAGATTTCGTTCCGCAGCAAGCTTGGTTTCGCGTATCTACTAGGACTATCTCACGCGGAGCTAGGGCTGGCTACAGTACGGGTCAGGTGAAGATGTTGAATTCTCGTTTCCAGAATTTTAATTAGTAGTAGGCAGTTATTTGTAATTTGTACATCGAAGTACATAAACACAAATATATACAAATGAAATGCGTAAACACAGTAGGTATAAAGTAGATGATATAATATAGACATGAATAAAAAATTTGTTATAATTTTTAAATATTTTGTTTTTTAATTGTACTTTAACCAAATTAACCGAATAATATTCAGTTGGATTGTAAAAAATGTCTCATTTTGAAATATTTATTCGTGTGGACAATGGCATTATTAATAGATTAAAACGGAAAATAATATGAAATATATTGATAATAGACTAATATAATAGTGACTTAGTCATTAGAACAGAAATTATTAACAAAAACACAATTTGAATTACACAATCACAAATTAAAACTGTCATTTTGACGGGAATTTCAAGCGCATGGTGTCTGGCCTCACTTTCGCAGTCCGATAATGACATTTTTTATTAGTAATAGTTCAAAACAGAAATTTTACAGTATTTATTGAATGTATAACTATTTTTTGATAATTTTTTACAACGTGCTTACACCATATACCTACTATAATTGTTTAATAGGCCAATTGCATCACATTTTTTTAAATTTTTTCCGGTTTAGGCAAATATTTTAAGCCATTCTGTATTTTTTTTTAATCATATTTTTGAAACCCTGGGGATTTTTTGAAAATTTCAATCTGAAAAATCAGACCATTTTTTATAAACCGGAAAGACGGGACATAATTTTATGGGTGCGAAAAAATGATAATTACATGGTCGAAAAACATTTAAAAAAAAAACTATTTCCACAAGAAAGGGCACAGGAGAATAACGAGGCATACCAAAAATATTACATCTCATAAATATTTTTTTCCTTGATCCATCTTATCGATCCATCTATATTACTAAATGCAATGTAATATACTTGTACTTGTAAATTATAATAATAATAAGAAAATTATAAAATTGGATTTTATTAAAATCAGCACCACTACCATTATACCTCTAAAACACGTACAGACAGCGTAAAATGTACAGGGTTCTCTTCATAACATCTGTCAAATCAAATGATAAGTTCGCAAAGAACAAACAATAAATCTAGAGAACGCTAAATGTCAAATTCGAAAAATTCGCCTGAAATCAAAGTGTTGCCATATAAAAAAAAAATCTGTATGAAATTTTACAAAATTAATATGAACATTTTCGGAAACGGGACATTTTCATGTAGTGATGTCACGGGCCCAAATAATGGATTTATTTATTTTAAAATAAAATAAAAAACTGTACATTTCTAAACGATTTTACTAACATTTCCTTAATCTTAGTAAAAAGATCTATCCACATGATTTTTTCCAAGTCGTTATGAAATCCATTCAAGTGGCCTATTATCACTTGATTCATAATCACATAATTATTAACCATTAACAACTTAATATTATAAATGGAACATAACTGGTTTAAATTATATTCACTATTTATGTACAATTACTTTATACACAACTGTATGCTTCCTAAATAAACACAAATAAAATAAAATAAAAAAAACACTGTTTAACAGGAAGTAACTTCTAACCAGTGTACAAAAAGTGTTTTAAATTTTTTTAAATGTAGATTTGGATTCATCAGTCGTTCTCAATATAAAACACGATCATTAGCTTTCAAAGACATACAGGGTGGGGCAGAGAGGAGTTACTGATTTCAAAAAATCACTGAAGGCTACCCAGACGGAGCAGAGGGGCGGGGCGGGTGCCGTTAGGTTGAGGAAATGATGCCGTTTATGTTGGTGACCATACCGTGGTCAGATAAGTACCGGGACTTTGTTGTGGAGACGTTCCTTAAAAACTGAAAAAAAGCGTTGTGGCTACGCATGGAGCTTTCCGGGTCCGGTTCGAGTTAAATCGTAATGACAGTTTTTCTCATCCTAAAACCACTCGGAAATGGATCAGTAATGTAAGGTTAACAGGAACTGCAGATTCTAAAATACCAGTTGGGCGACCTAAAAGCGTGCAAACACCTGAAAACATCGCGGTAGTAAGAGCGTCAATTGAAGAGTCTCCAACCCGAGCAGCGCGGAAACATGCCGCTGCGCTTGGAATATCGTCCAGAATTATATGGCAAATCTTACACTCAGACATTCACCTATACCCCTACAAGATGATGCATACACGGGAATTGAGCCCACAAGATTTTGTGAAACGTGGAGATGCTTGCATTGCAATCGTATCTGCTGTATCCCTCGGTGCTGTTTTGTGCACTGTCGACGAAGGATTAACCATTACATTTATTGAGTTTTTCATCCCACTATTGTGAGATTTTGGAGAACGTTAGGCGTCCCAAAATGAAAGAGTATGGCAAGGAACACGACACAGAAGCCTTCTGGTTTCAACAAGATGAAGCCATGGCCCATGCTGTCCATCGTTTAAGCGAAATGTTGCAAAATCTCTTTCCAGTTCACCTGATCTCTTTGTGGGGGGATATTCCATGGCCCCCTCGCTCTCCCGATTTGACCCCGAGTGACTTTTTTCTGTAAGGATACGTCAAAGCTGAGGTAAACAAACTTCGATCATGTACCATTGAAGCTCTGAACGAGGCGATTGAGGGCGTCATCGCTGGAATTCCGCAAGATATGCTGGGAAGAGTGGCCGAAAACTTCTTTGAAAGGCTCAATATGTGTATTGCTCGCCAAGGCCGCCACGTCAAACGATATCATTTAAAAAATATCATGAAAAAAAACAGCATCATTTCCCCGACGTAACGGCACTCGCCCCGCTCCTCTGCTCGGTCTGGGGAGCCTTCAGTGATTTTTTGAAATCAGTAACTCCTCTCTGCCCCAACCTGTATTATCAATTTTTTTTTTAAATATTTTTTTTTTCGACAAATTAGAGAGGAATCAGTAATTTACATTTCGAATAAACGCCGTTAGTAAGCTCGAAAATCATCTGTCAAAAATTTAAATAAAGCAAGTACACATTTCTAATATATAATTATTACTGAAACAAGTGTGTTAAATTAATCTTAGGGTAAAAAATAAGTCAACAATCTAGAAAAGTAGAAAATGACAAATGAATGCTTGATAAAAGCAAATAAAGATCTTATAAAAATAAAATGTGAATGGATGTGGGTTAACTTTCGAAATCACTGGACACGCATAGGAATATTTTTGTAAAAGACAACCTTTTTTGTTCAGGACGAAGGAAAATACTCCAATCAAAATTTCAATCACGTAAAATGAAAATTTGTTTTCGCCGTACGAGATCGCGACTTTTGACTGGATCATCAGTCCAATGATTTCGAAAGTTTAGTTGGATGTGTAGGAGTAGGCGTTTACTTCAATATGCAATACAATACAATCACCCAGCGAATAGTTTTCTTTTGCAGCCAGACGTTTTCTTAAGTAAAGACCTTTTTTCCATTTCATCTACTATATATTTGGGATCTCTAATTTGCATAATCCTTGAATGCCTTGGATCCACTATTTCTGGCAAAACGCAATCTGTATAAAAGCACTTCAATTGTTGTAACATTTTATCACGCCAAAACACATCGTCTTTTTCTATTAAAACTGTATGCAACGGTTTCTCGGGACCTGTCGTACTGCAAATAAACAGGTACATTTTTTTTAATATGTAACTGCCCTTGTACTTGATAATACCAATCATGGTTTTTGTTGATTGTTACTTCATTTTTTTCATTGATTTTAAGAAAACTAATTTTCTTCCTCCGAATTGCATCTTCTATATCAAGGCCAGATGCTGACGAAGGGCATTTAATTTCAATGAGTAAGTTATTTAAGTAAGATTTGTTAGTTTATTTATGTACAATTGTGAGATGCCTCGAAGTACAAATACATATATATATGTATGTATATATATATATATATATATATATATATATAATAAGTTCACTATGGTTTATATTTATCTTTAAGTTTATTTCCTTGTCAACTTAGAATGCATGACGATATGAACCCGCTTATCCTTTTGTATTCTGAGTCCATACAGTTTAACATACTCTGTATTTGTCCTACTAAGTTTTTGTCAACTTGGAATATACGATAATGTGAACCCGCATATCCTCGTGTATTCCAAGTTCAATCTCATATGAACTGTGTTCATATACTTTTATATTGCATAAACGTAATTAAGAACATTAAGAGGTATTCGCCCAAAATTTCAATATGTTCTCAATTTAATAATGTTTTAACTACATTTGCTAAACAATAAAAATAACTTACTATAATTATTCAGAAATTTCATTAATTTGAAGAATTTAATCAATTTCCAAGCTATGAGTGTGATTGATTAGTTCCTGCGAGAACTTCAGTAATTAGTTACGATGCACTAATACTATAATTTCTTGTTGCACCTTCTGGTACAAAAGTCGCATACTTAATTAATTGGCACCATTTTTTTTTTAACGATGGTTGTTGACTATTGATAACACCATTTATTTACGATGGTCGCTAACTATTCTATTGTCACCATTTTTAACAATGGTTGAATAATAAATAAATTGGCATCATTCATGCGATGATTGTATGACTATCCTTAACACCATTCAGTTACAATGGTTGGTTATATCCTGTATTTCATATACAAATGTTCTAATAAACTTATATTTTGTTTTCTATTATATAACTGTCAGAAAAACTTATCCCACGAGACCAGTTAGAGAGTTAGATAGGTAGGCTCTTCTAAAGAGGAATTCTTTTATCCATAATGGATTTAAAATCAGTGTTGAAGTGCAGATGGTACACCATCTAAGTGTATAAAGTGTTCTGAACAGTGATGCTTTACGCATATTTAATGTGTTGATGTTTATTGATGTCATATCTTGGTGATAATATCTATTCTAATATTAAGTTCTATTCTGTTATAGATGCTACGTCTACGGTAGTCCCAGACGAGAGTCAGAATACATCACCCAGCGTCTTATATGCTGTGGGTGATTACGGGCCCCGTTCACGTATCTTCTTATTGTCTACAAATTGTCTACAATTAAGGTCTTTAACTCTAAGTACTGATTTAATTATATCTAATTTTCTAACTTCGAATGGATGCGTCGCAGACTCAACCATCATGTCTTCCGCATGATGGGCGCGACTGATTTTGTCACGCACCCATTTGCAAGCATACTGTTGCTGGTAGTTTTGTTTTTTTTTTCTCTGATGTACAACTCATTTTTATGATATTATGTTTATGTATGTTTTAAGGAACCCATCACACCAAGTTAGGGTATCTCTTAGCTCAGGCTTTTTTTTGTTCTCCTTGTGTTTGAGGGCAAACACCTTGGGGGCGAGCGGGGTAATGTTATGTATAAAACATAGGTTAATTGTCGTTTTAAGTTAGAACTGGAGTCTATGAGGCGGCACGATAGCATTGTCTATTGTTTTTCATCCTGGCAACACCAGAGAGGAGCGGAAATGGGATGGTGGCACTTCCCCGGCGGGCGAAAGGCCCGCCGGAGGTCGAGTCGGGCATTCGAGATAATCGGGGAATATGAAGTGCATTGGTGCCAAATCATAGATTCGAGAAGTTCCCGTAAAGTTCGGGCGGTTATTATAGTGCCGTTACAAGTTTATTTGAGTTCCCGTTATGGTTTCGACCCCGCGAGTCGCGCTCCGGAAAAAATGTTGTGTTCACACATGGCCGAATTGTATTTTGTTTAGGAATAGGAAATTTCGATCTGGACAGTAAACGCCCCTGCCTTTAGTCCCAGAAACACCGTGGGCTAGTATGATTTCCGGCCAATATAATGTTCTACCCGATCTCCGCCAGGAAATCTCCTGGTGTATCAATTCACCATACACGTGCGTGACTCTGTCCATTTGCAATCAGCGCCAGCTTACTTCACCGTGGGTCGTGGAGTGGCCTTATTTGCTCGCGCCAGAGTATTTGCTCATGCTGCAGAGGCCAGAGGATTCCTGCCACCAATATAGTCAGCTCGCATCACCGTGGGACGTGGGCCGTTGCACCAACCTTAGTCACCGGGTGGATCCCTCATCGTCTAAACGACCGCGTTAATAGTCAGATTACTTTAGCTTTAGTTTTCGGTTATGGTCTGTGGGGGTAAGTTCTTTCCTATCTGTACTATTACATGCAATATTTGAAATAAACCTATACGGTTAGTCCATTTATAATTAACCTTATTTTATTTTCAAAACCTGGTAATTCCTGCCTATGCCTGACATCTTAGAACATAATTCCCCGCTCTGGGAGGGGGGGAACTCTGCTCTACCGCTGTGCTGGTCGATTTGGCGGGTCTGATTCTGAGGATTCCTCGGGATCAGATCCTGGCGCGTCCGGTGCTAACCGGCAAAGCCATTTCGACCACTCACCATAATTAAACCCCTTTAATAAATAGCCAACTATTGGCTATTCAATTGACCCTAACAATTTCAATAACGTCCAAGTTAAATTTCTGTGTTAAAAAATTCTGAGAGAAATGAGAGCGTGCGCAAAACAAATCAACAAAGTTTCACGGTAATCGGGTGAATGGTATAATAGAATATATGTATATATAATTTCATAACGCCGTTACCACTTTCTCCAGATCCGACCTGCCATGCAGCTGGTGGGCAGACGCATCCGCCGCCAAGACCTGAACAAACCTCACCCAATAAACCCAGGCATCCCTGCTAGTCACCAAACCTTGCGAACCACTTGGGATGACCTATGGCAGACGTGTTGGTTATCTAATAAATGGTTCCCGGGGCGGTGGTACCCATACTCGATTCTCGTGTTTGTTATTTTTGTAATACGAAAAATGGATATAAAAAAGGTCTACCCGCCCACCCCCTCTCAACCCCCCCCCTCATACCCTCCCTCAAATCCCCGCCCCCTTCACCCCCCTCTCAGCCACCCCCTCCACCTCATCCCAACTCTTCTTCAACCTCCCTCCCTTGGGAGTTGTTGGACTCTTATGCGATATAAACATAAAAATTATTTACAATAAAAAAAAATCCCATTCCCCATCCCCAGCCTTGCAACGCATGCCGGGTACCCGCTGTATATTATTTATTTATTTATTTACGGACAAATAGTCCATTAACAATATAACAATAACACGAATAACAAGCGAGCCTAAAGGCCCGACCCGCCTAGCAATTGATCACTGTTCGCATCGATTACCGTTCGCATGTCATTTTTTGTAACCAGCACCACTTTTCGTAACAATCACCACTTTTCGTAAGGATTCACAGTTAACCCCATGTGTCGAGCATGCGTAAAGAAGTTTTACTTTTAAAAAAAATGGGGCATTTGGGACTCTTGAGCAGTCGGGACTCTTGTCTCTTGTATCGTATAATGATGGACAAATAAAAACATTTATTTATAAATATAAAACTTTTTGCATAAAAATATTCAATGAAAATGAAATTTGGTCAACCCTGTAGATTTTACGAACGTGAAACAAGGAATTCGTATGTATTTACAGTTTCGTTCCCAAAATATTATTTCAAACTGTTTTGATTGACTCCCTCAGGCCATATCACAGTGCCCCAGCCATACCGAGCGAGTCGGAATCCAACGACAGTGAAACAGAGACCCAAGACCTGATTGATCTACTAGAAAGCTAGTAGGTAAGAATTTTTTTTTTTTTTTTTTTTTTTATTGAAATAATAGATAATACATAATATAATCAACAAACAAGTCCTGCTAAGCCAATTGAATCGGCTTGTCAACAGGTGCTTATATTTTAGTTACATATTTATACATTTTTAAAATTTAAAATTTACATCTTATATCTACAGATACAACATTTTTTCATACATATCAAAATCAATATAAATCTTTTTTTTCCGATAGCCAATTTTTCACCATATATTTAACCTTATTCATAGAATTACATTGCTTTATAGTGTCAGGTAATAAATTAAATATCTTCGGTATGATATATTCAAACGTTCTCTGTCCGTACTTATTGTTAAATTTCGGAACTATTAACCCGTCGTTACGCGTGAATCTAGTGCTGTATTTATGTTCTAATTTCTCTTTATGCTGCGGGGTAAATATATGTTGAATTATAATTTTGTGCCAAAGTATTGCCTTAACAGGTAAAATTTTGGCACTCTGAAACAGCAATGGTTTATTTTGTCTCTGTTTGAAAATATTAGGGACGACCAATAATTTTACAATTGCGTTTTGTACAACTTGCACTTGTTTCAGATTGGTTATAGAAGTATTTCCCCATATTGTTAATCCATATCTTATAATAGATTCTGCTAGTGACATATAAATTATTTTAAGTGTTTCAATTGATAGGAAAAAATTTAATGTGTACATTCTGCCAGCAATCGATCTGAGTCTTTTACAGGTTTTTTTTATATGTTTGTGCCATTTAAAAAAACAATCTTCAGTAACACCAAGATACACGTATTCCGAAACTAATTCTAAGCTTTCACATTTACAATTAGTTGGAATATTTTTATGAATGCAATTAAAATTATGAGATATAATATTAGGATTAAATTGAAATTTGGCATTAGGTGATCTTATATGCATTACTTTGGTTTTTTTAGCATTTATTAATAGTCCTGCATCATGTGACCATTTACAGAGTTATGTCACGTTGGTGGCGATTGTATGTCACCTTAACTCAGGTGTCGAGCAATACTATATTATTATGTCACGTTGGTGGCGATTGTATGTCACCTTAACTCAGGTGTCGAGCAATACTATATTATTATGTCACGTTGGTGGCGATTGTATGTCACCTTAACTCAGGTGTCGAGCAATACTATATTATTATGTCACGTTGGTGGCGATTGTATGTCACCTTAACTCAGGTGTCGAGCAATACTATATTATTATGTCACGTTGGTGGCGATTGTATGTCACCTTAACTCAGGTGTCGAGCAATACTATTTTATTATGTCACGTTGGCGGCGATTGTATGTCACCTTAACTCAGGTGTCGAGCAATACTATATTATTATGTCACGTTGGTGGCGATTGTATGTCACCTTAACTCAGGTGTCGAGCAATACTATGTTATTATGTCACGTTGGTGGCGATTGTATGTCACCTTAACTATGGTGTCGAGCAATAGCATGTCACATTGGTGGCGATGGTACGTCACATTGGTGGCGATGGTACGTCACATTGGTGGCGATGGTACGTCACATTAGTGGTGATGGTACGTCAAGTTGATGGCGAGTAATGTCACGATAGTGGCAGGTGGTAATATGTTTTATGCTTCTAGACCTTTTATGGCAAGGAGAGAAAGAGTCGTGGGGACACGACAACCAGTCAGGATGGATGAGTGTAACACTCAGATGGCTAGCAATGGCGCACAACAACAGTCAAGAAGAAGAAGACTTTTCGGGTAAAGGGACGCTTGCTTGTTTATGGACACTTCCGCCTTGCTGTAGAGGGAACGAGGGCTGAAAATTGTAACCGTTGTGAAATGTACTGTAAATAAACAGTTCAACCAAGTAATACGGACTATTAATTGACTTTTACCCCCACACACTACTTATTTTGTGTTACAAAAGGTATAAAATATTCCTTGTAAATAGTAGGTAAGTATACTTAGGGTGATTCCATTATCGCGGGTGCACCATTTAGACGCATATAAAGCTTCCTAATAATAAAACAAAATATATTTTAATGAAATTATTATTGGAAGAACAACATTTTCACATTTTCACATGTTTACTTTTTATTAGTTTAAAAGAATTTAATTTAAATATTTAAATAGTCAGGAGGGAGGTTCAAAGTGCGATCGCGGGTGCAACCAATTTGGCCCACCCTTTCCAAATCACAAGACAAAAACACAAAAGTCTGTTAATTGTGATACATTTATTATGTTATGCCTTGATATTTCGTAAGGCGTTAAACTAATCAACTAAAAAAATAAACAAATATATAGAAAACAAAATCAAGCAATGAATTATTAGCTTTTCAAACAATCGCGGGTGCAACATCAATTTATCGCGGGTGCAACTCATCTAGTTTAAGTGAATATAAACCTCAATAAACCCTGATAGAGGATCGTAATAAGAAAGCCAACAATGCGTATTACTAATCAGTGCTCTTCTTTGTCATTTATGTTAATTATTTCTTTTCGGTTACTTCAAAATTCGCCGAAAATTCTATGAACATATTACATCCATTAATCATTTTCAAAAACAAAAATTTGTTTTTTTTTTCTTCTTATTTTGTAGAATTCTTTCGTATATTTTTGATTTGTAAGAGGTTCCAGATTGTTATCATCCCAATTACTTTCTGTTTCAGTGGTGGTTTTCGTAGATTTCAAAATTAATTTGTATTGGAGACGAGACAGCGAGGTTCGCGCCACGGAAATGCTATCGGCGTCTTCAGATTGAAAGAAATGTTTTTATTGAATGCCTGATTTATTTTTCAGCCCTTCATATTTATCATCCAACGTGACCATCTTTTTTAACTGCTTTTTTAATATAAAGAAGATATTTCAGGGAGACTGGGTGCCAAATCATAGAATTTCTTTAAAAAAAGCTGAATATAATATAAAGACAACTATTAAATATAAATCACTAGTAATACACAGCTTATATTATTATTGAAGGCATAAACAATAAAATATATGATAAATCACACAATAAGGGTTGTTGTCAAAGAGTTGCACCCGCAATTCTAACAACACAATCGCGGGTGCAACCAATTTTTCATTAATCAACGTTTATTTCAATTCAGCTAACATTACACTCTTAAAAACGATTGATCTAAGTTTGCCATTGATTTCTTCTTTATTTTACAAAGTTTCAAAACGTTAGTACTTTATTTCTGTGAACAACACAAACTACATTTTTCAAACATCTCGCGCATCATATATAGTCAATTTTTAAGCGGATTTCATAATGCCAGAGCTCACCATTATACATAAAAACCTTCATGGGCGTGAGCACAACAAATCACCAAAGTTGCATCGCAATCGGATGAATGGTATATTTATTGCGATGAATGGTATACATATACTGCGATTTAAAAATTACCGTCGAGAATCGTCTATAGCGGAATCGCCCCTTACAGAAAAAATTACAGTGTACTAAAATATTGGAAAATAAGTAAAAATAATACAATAATAGTAACAGAAGATATATATGAAAATCATAGGTGAAAGTCTATTGGTTTTCGGTAAAATTGTAAAACGTTAGTTTTTTATTTTATTTTTAAAATAGCTTTTATTGCTCTTTATTATCATACCTATCGTTAAATAATAGGAGTAGTTATTCGTAATGGTATTGTGCAGCTGTCGTGTTGCACCTTTGTAGGTAGGTACATAATATACGAGGCAAATTCAGAAAGTATGTGTATTGAATTTTTTTTTTCAAAAAGTGTATTTGAAAAAAAAATACAGGATATCGTTGATAAACTTGTTGACTATTTTTTTTAAATCGCCATCCCGTTCAATGCATGTGGTGAGCCGTGGCACAAGTTTCTTTATATCCACCTCGAATAATTCTCCCGCCAGCTCCTTCCCCAACTTCAGAATCAATTTCTGCACCTCTGCTCGTCAGTTGAAAATTTATTTTCATCCATATATGCCTTCAAGAAAGTGAAAAGATGATAATCTGAAGACGCCAAGTCAGGGGAATACGGGGGGAGGGGGGGGGGGGGGGGGAGGGGGGTGGTTCAAAGCATCCCAACCAAATGAGTCCAATAGCGTATTGGTGGTTAACCTTTGTGAGGGCAGCATTCCGTCCTTTTGTTTTGAATGCTCTTTTTGAGCTTTTTGGAGTTTCACATTGATGGTCTCAACCTGAGGTAGAAATTCGACCAAAATGATGCCTTTTCGGTCCCAAATTATGATTTTGAATTTTTTGGCAGATGGAAAATGAATGGCATCATATTACAATGCTTTTTATGTGATTTTCACACGAAAACGGCGGTGTAGAAATGATGCTATAATAATAATATCTATTTTTATCACTAAGGAGTCTAAATCTACAGAAGTGGTGACTTACCATCGTAGGGAAACGTCCCTAAGTCTGGACCAGCGGCAAACCAAGCAATTCCTAATCATCGTAAAGCCATTTCTTATGTTTAGTATTATTATTATTATATTTATTCTTATTTTAACGTTTTTATAATGAGAAGAGTACCTAATTATTTTTTTAACATATTTAAAAATCATTTGTTTACATTTACAGGATTAAAGAGAAATGTCTTACAGCCTTATTTAAAAAACCCAGTGAAAATTTTATTCAATTGACAAATTGGCAATTGGCCGCGGATGTGAAAACATTACTAACTAAAAAATTGTTCATGTAAAAAAATACACTTGGTTTACACAGCCTGAGAGGGTAGTTTATCTCTGTTTTAGTAATGATGTCTGAACGAAATTTGGAATTTTTCCAAAGTATTTTGAATGTTCTACATATTTCTTTTGAAGCTGTCGTAAAAACAAATACCATTTATGAAAACTAGATAAAATTACCTTTTAGATTTGTGTAATTGAAATACATTTTAGTTTTAAAAACTGACATATATTAAGATTCAAACGTGAAAAAAAATTGTTTTTTTTTTTTACCAAAACATATTTGATGAAAGTGTACAGAAATTTATAAAAAAACAAAATTAAAAAATACAGACCTTTTATATAATAAATTTGGAACGAAACTGTCACCTCACTTTTTCCTCACGCATACAATAAAAAAATAATAAAAAATTTCAAAGTTTTTTTATTGCCAAAAAACTAACCTAAAAAAAGATACCGACTTTTATAACAGATTTCATGGATCTCTAAAGACGTTTTTTTAAATTTTTTTATTGAAATAATAGATAATACATAATATAATCAACAAACAAGTCCTGCTAAGCCAATTGAATCGGCTTGTCAACAGGTGCTTATATGTTAGTTACATATTTATACATTTTTTAAATTTAAAATTTAAAATTTGCAATTTCTTTTATACGTTAGGAACACATGTTAGATATTATTATTTAAAAATAACACCACTTTTATGAAATTCTCATAAAATAAAATTCTTTAAATGTGAATTTGAATTTTCATGTATCAAAAAAAATAGTTTTTGACATTTCAATTTTCAAAGTACGATTATTGTTATTATAACTTGACTAAAACTTATTAAAAACCACAAAAAACACGGTAAATATATCAATTATATGAATATATGATTGAATTAGTCATATTATAAGAAATTACAATCACATTTAAATAATATTACACACACATCCGCGGAGAGAATTTTTTTTTCACAGTTTCAGCGCGAACAACGAATGTGCGTGCGCCGCCACCTAGCGGTTACGGAGGAAAACAAACTATTTATTATGTACACTATAAAAAATTACATTGTTGCCAGATTTAAAATACATTTTAAGAACAAAACTTATTTGTATTGTTTCGTGTTTTAGTGTATTTTTGTTTTATTCATGTTGCTGCAGCAACACAGGTTATCGGTCGTGCTGTGGTTTTTTTTAGTAAGGCTGTTATGTATAAAAATGAATGTTTCTTTGGTTGTCCCTTATGCGGTTCTCAAATCATTCATACGATCGCGATGAAACTTTGGTGATTTGTTGTGCTCACGCCCGCGAAGGTTTCTATGTATAATGGTGAGCTCTGGCATTATGAAATCCGCTTACAAAATTAACTATATGTGATGTGCGAGATGTTTGAAAAATGAATATTATTTAGCGGCATTGAGGGAAGGCGCGTGGGGGAGGGAAATCCGGGGCGTGGGGGGGGGGGGGAGAACAAAGGAGCGGTAAGGGATTCACGGGAGGGGGGATGAGGGAGGAGAGAAGGCGTGGAATGTGGAAGGGGAACATGAAAGGAAGGAGGGAAACGCAGGAGGGGAAGGGGTTGAAGGGGTGGTGCTTGAGAACGGACACGAGGGAAGGGGTGGGGGACGAGGAAGGGACAGGGGGAAGACCCATTGCCATAGGGTATAGCAGGGAATAAATTTGGAAAATTCATGCTTTCCACACGGATAACCATAAGAAGTATGTTTATTTCATATAGTTTAGAGGTAGAGAGGGAAGAAGGGTTGGGGAGCGGAATCCGGGAGGGGGTTCGAGGGAGCGGTATGGAATAGCAGGGGTACATCTGGAAAATCCATGCTTCTCAGACTTACAGCTGAATGTGGGCTGCTCAAGCGTCGGAAAAAAAAAGTGTATCCAAAAGCACTTCAATAAACTAAATTAAAACTACAATCTTTCTTTCTTCGAGTGGCATTGCAACGCATGCCGGGTACACACTAGTTATATTATAAAATTCATGAAGTAATCATCAAAATTACTGAACTGGATAGAAAAACCGTTAATAATAATACGCTTGATTGGATAAGTTTTAAGATTTTCACGGCCAAAAGCATTTTCGTTATTTGTTTTTGGGGTGTTATGCCGTGTTGCGCTACCTCCTTCTTTAGCCAACGTTTCGGACATCGTTGCAGTGTCCATCATCAGGGCAGATCCGGCAGATCCGGTAGATGTGACATCTACCGGATCTGCCGGATTTGCCCTGATGATGGACACTGCAACGATGTCTGAAACGTTGGCTAAAGAAGGAGGTAGCGCAACACGGCATAACACCCCAAAAACAAATAACGAAAATACGCTTGATTCTTTAAAAATGATTCTGTTCACTAAACATAGTAGGGGGTAGATATTCGTAGATCTTTGCTGAAAAAGTTAGAAAATATTTAGTTTGCTTTTGAAACCTTATTTGTATGAGTGGTTATGAGAAACAAGGTGTTTCCCATTAAACAAAGATTCCACGAGCTAAATACAGAACGAAAGATTTTCGTACATACCACAGAATGAAGAATATCAGCTAATATTATTTCTACAAGTTCTTAGAACCTCTTTTCTTGAAAAAATGAATATTTCCTCAGGGAATAACCTCGATTTAGTTATGTTTGCAAACACAAAGTAATGTTAGCTTTAATAATTCTGAGTTTGTTCTACAAAAATAAATTCTAATATCTAAATTTCCCAAAATACATTTATAATATTAATATGTAACAGCAAAACTACTTGCGGCAATTTAGACTTTCAAAGTATCCACAAATTTGATTAAGACGACCATCCAGTTTTGACAGACAACGTCATTGACGATTGCTCTCTTCCTTCTAACACGTCTTGTATGGAAACAAAAAAGATACAAGATACTAGTACGATGACGTCACTTAACACCTACGTACGGGACTTGGACGATGACGTCACTGAAACACCTGGTCCTGATTAGTAGGTAAATCCGAAAAGTTTTTCGGAGAAAACCTGAAAGCTATCTTTGGGAGAATCGTGATTATACTACGGCATAAATATATATTTTTCAAGACCATTATTCGTAAAACTACCGCAAATTAAGGAACAAGGTTTGCTCCCAAAAAATTAGTAGAGCAAAGGCTTTCGCTCATGGAGAAAATGAAAAAAACAAGTTGCCGACGCAATCGCAAATCAACCTCCTGAACAACATCGATATTTTTCTGATCTGAGCAGCAGTGCTGGTCGCCGCGGCAGTCGCGTTTCAGTTGCCTTGTTAGTGGCTCACGACATGCTAAGTTTTGTCATGTTTTGACATGTTAGATCAGAAAAATATGGATTTAGTTCAGGAGGTTGATTGCAATTGCGTCGACAACTGATTTGTTTCAGTTTATCCATGAGCGGAGGCTCTTACTTTGATAACATTTTCTGTATTTATTACTTACTAGCTGGTTCCCGGCATGCGTTGCATGGCCATAATCAAAGACATGCATTTTTCTCCTTGAATCAACTTTCCGGTGCGTCCAGTTGTCCAGTTCCCCATCCGAATCCCCTTCCTAGCTGGTTTTATAAATTATATCCTGTGTGTCATTCTGATGTATGAGCTATATTATTGTAAAATTTCTTTGAAATCCATTCAGTAGTTTTTGCGTGAAAGAGTAACAAACAGACATACATCCATACTAACTTTCGCGTTTATAATATTAGTAAGATGTGGGTACTTGGCAAATGACAAAATTAAAAGTGTTCATTGATGTAAATAATTTCAATTTTCAATTTTAAAGGCGGGTATGGTTACAGCCTCGGGAACCATTTATTGGATAACCAACACCTCTACCATAGGTCACCCCAAGTGGTTCTATACGTTTGGTAACTTAACAGGGGAACCCGGGTTCATGGGGTGAGGTTTGTCCGGGTCTTGGCGGCGCCGAGTATTGGCGGCAGAACTGTCTCGCTCGATCGGGAGAGAATTGTTGAGGGAGTCCCTTTGACTTCTCTAACCGTACTCTCTCGGAACATCGTCTTGCACCGCAGTGGGAGGGATGGATTCATATGTCCATAACTCCTGGACACACTGACAACCCGATTCCTACCCACCCAGAACTTCCTATGCTTCCTTTCCTTAATATGACCCTTCACGCAGCTTCCCCTAAGATGCATAGGCCCCGAGATAAATGATTTTAATATAATTAATCTATGGGCCTCCTGTGTGGAGCTAATGTAAAAAAAAGAGAATAAGAATCTTACCTTACATGTTAAAATACAATATTGTTGAAAGGAAAAGGGTGACAAAATGCTTAAATTACTCGTAGTAAGCGAAAAGAGTTAATTCGTCTTAACAAATTGAATTGGCTAGTTTATATTACTTTATACTTAAATACGTAATTTAGGATAACTATTAAAGTTAACATATGTTGATAGCTATTTTAGTTGTTTTTTTTAATTAAAGTAATTAATTATATTACATGATTTGCAAATTTCTAAAATAAATTTAAATTTAAACCATCTTCATATTTTTCCGTATGTGTTTTAATGGTCTATGTATCTATTAGTCACCCAAGAGTATTGGAAATCAATACCTAGAGTATAAGTTCATAAACGGAATAAACACCTATACATACCTAATAATTCTTTTTTTTTTTAAATAGACAATTCACCCTAAAGAGAGTGCTTTGTGATAATTGATAATGTATATTACGAGTATGTCGAATTTCTGAAGTTACGAAATCATAGAATGTAACGGTATGGAACCATGTATAACATGCTGTAACGGTAAAATAAAACAAAATAAGAAGTTCAATTTAATTTATTATTTCATTCCGGCAAAACCTTCTATCGATTTTAAAAATCAATGTTCATATTTTGCATCAGATCCAAGAAATTCAATTAGTTCTCTGATCCTGCAGCATTTTGAAATGATTGATTTTTAAAAATCAAATATGCAATCAGTTGAAGACAGAGGAAGAGGAAGAGAAAGAGAGCGGGAGAGAGTCTAGGAGGAAGTCTTTTCGAAGGGGTAGAATGGACTGGCCTTCCAGAAGAGAGGAGATACGACGCGGCGGTCCAGGTTGAAGCTGTCAATCTTCTCGATCTCTTCAGGACTCAGATGGAAGTCAAAAATGTCGACGTTTTGCCGAATGCGGGACGGCGTCACGGACTTCGGAATGGGAATCAGGCCGCGGTCAACCTAAAAAGAATACACCGTCATGATCTAGTCAAGTCAGGTTATTTGCTATAATGTTTACTAAAATTAAAAAATCCTTTTCATTAAGACTACCTACACAGAAACTACGAGTACGTGTGCTTAAACCACAAACTTTTAAATTAAATGAAGATAATATTAGCAAAATTCAATCGAGCATCTGAAAACAGAAAAATTAGAAAAAGATTCAGTCACATCTGGGACTAGAATCCAGGACCTTCGCCTTGCCGGGGTGCAAATCTAGAGTTGTGCCATAGATTTCAGGTTCTGCTGAATTGAAAAATTATGCGACATGTTTTTTTTAAATCTGGAGATCTTTTTCAGTGCACAATTTTATCTTAATTTTAAGTAATTCTCATATATCGTCCCCTTTGTTCTTAATTGTCCAAATGACCATTTGAAAATTTTGCAGGAAGAGAAGGTTTTATTTCATTATTTCAATGAATCATTATGGTAGGTGCTTAAGATAAAGCTGTTCCCGTAAAGGCAAAGGTCTCATTAATTTAAATAATTCTTACTTAAGTGATTAACTATCATTTTTTATACTTTATTTTTAGTTTTAAAGTGGAGATTGATAAAACTAAAATGGTCGTTTGGACAATTAAGAAATGAGGCGACGATATATGAGAATTACTTAAAACTAAGATAAAATTGTGCACTGAAAAAGATCTCCAGATTTGCACCATAACTTAATTTAGATTTAAAATTGAGCATTTACGGCAATAAATTTAATTATATGATTAATACATTTCTAGTAATGTAGCCGTAAATATTAAAGATCCGAATTCAGAAATTAAAGGATCCCTGATAAATATTTTCATCGTACTGAGGACATTCCATTAGTCATTTTGGTCAACGGTTCTCAATAATAATATCCACTTTGAAAAGGTCTTAAATCTTATCAGGTTAAGGGCGCTCGTTGCCCCAGTACGGCGGGAGGTACTCTCTATCCGTAATCCCGAGAGGCCTTCTCGTTCAAGGGGAATAATTAATGTATGGCCTGTTGGCTCGTTGGCCTGGTGAATGTAATGTACATATACATATATCACTTACCGCGTAGCGCAGAACAACTTGCACTGTGCTCTTTCCGTACTTCTTGCCAATCTCTGTGAGGATGGGGTCGTCTATTTTGGGTGCGGGAGAATTCTTGTCCTTTGCCCTCGGTTCGGGCATCGACCCCAGGGGAGTGTAGGCCATTACTTCGATACCATGTTCTTTGCAGAAAGCAATCAGTTTCTTCTGGTTGAAGTTCGGATTTACCTAAAGAAAATATCATTTTTTAATAAAATTTTTGGCTTCTCAGCAAGTCGTTCGCATAATTTTTCAGCAAAAATATTGGAAAGACTTAATAATCGTTCTGATAATAGGTACCAGGTAAATCATTTTGTAGCGACTTGCTGTGCAGGTTAGTGGTGTACTGGATGGATAAAAAATTGTAATTTAAAGGAAATGGATAAATTTAAACACACACAGAGTCGCTGAACATTTCGAGGCAAGAGGGGACTGCGGGCGATTGTTCCAAATTAGTCTTATTTTTTTTTCAAAATTAGATACTGTCGGCGTTTACAAATACACTCAAACGTGTCTTCTTTAAAACTATTCGCCGGCACATAAGTATTTTTATTCCCTAAAAAATAGTCACTGCACGAGATACGTAGGTACCTACAACATTAAGGAATAAATCACGCCCATTCGGGGAACGTTGTAATGCAGAAATACGTGTGTGTGCGGTAGGAGAAATGAAAGATGAAGGTCCTTTTATGACTAACTATGTAAAGAATATGTGCTACAAATATTTTGCTTTTGTAGGAAATCATTCGAAACTTTAACGGCAAATTACTTATACATACCTATCTAGGTATATATATTTTTTTTCATTATTCCGGCTTTCACCCTTCAAGGATTTTCTAGGCAATCATTTAAAAATTCGGAGAAAGGAAATATTAATTTTATTTAAATGTGCACACATGAATATTGCCTGGGTGTCACAGACATAAATAGTAAGCTGGAAGAACGACAGTTGAGATGGCATGGACACATAAGACGGAGACCATCAGACCACACAGTGAGGCAGGCAATGTCTATGGAGCTTCACCGACAGTCATCCAGAGGAAGACTGAAGAACTCCTGGATGACTCAATATTCCAAAATTCTTCAGAGAAACGGCCTGGAGATATTACAACCTGAGAACGAGAAGAGCCGACCCCAACAGCCTACCTAGGCAATGAGTTGGGACAGCGCAAGGAAGAAGAAGACATGAATATTGAAGATTGAAGTCAAGTTCAAACTGAAATCAGAGATGAAATGATGAATGTAGGGGAGGAGATTTTAGATAACACTTGATAGAAGAGAGTATATTTATTTAGAGAGACAACCATAAACACGTGATCTGGAAGTTCCCATTTCTAGACCATAGAATATACAAACTGGGGAGAAAAGGACGTGAATTTTAAAAAGGTGAGAAGGAACGGAAAACGATGTCCGATTCTTATTCGAATCAGCGAGGAAATTTCTTTTTAGAAAAAATGGGGGAATTGTTAACACCATGGTATTGATGGGATAGTCCTTTCTCAAAAAAAAACCTTGTAGGGAAATACAACACAAGGTGGTAAAAAACAGTGCTTATGAAATCAGACTACTTAAAAAAAAATTACCTCAACTTGGTTGACAGCAGGTGTGGTTTTTGAAGAAGCGAGAACTCTTTCCAGTTGGGAAATGTTGAAGTTGGAGACTCCGATGGACTTGGCGAGACCCAAACTCTTGGCTTCCTCCATTCCTTTCCACGTGTCGAGGTAGTCTGTGTCATCGAACTCGCCTTTATCCTATAATCAAAACGTATTAAAAGTGGATTTGAATTCCTCCAAAAGGAAGCTATCCTCAGTCAAAAATTTGGTGGCGTTTATATAATTAGCTAACTTAAAGTGCTTATAACCCATAACCTATAGGTAGGTATATGTACATGATTCGATATGTGCACTTTTAGAAGTTTACTTGAATGTGAATAATTTTCATCGTCATCTTAGGGAATGCTGTGTGGAGGGTATTTTTAAGAAAAGGAAGGAGAGAAAGTTCTGGGAAGGAAAAACGGATGTAGGGTGGTTAGGAATCTGGCGGTCAGTGTGCCCAGGAGTGACGAACATATGAATCCAGTTCTTCAGCTGCAGTGCAAGGTAGTGATTCGAAAGAGTCTGGCTGGAGAGGTCAAAAGGCCTCTCTCAACCAGTTTCTCTCGATCCGGCCCACCACGCAGTAGGTGGGCAGCCGCAGCCGCCGCCAAAACCGGACAAACCTCACCCCATGAACCCGGGCACCCTTGTTAAAGTCACCAAAGTAGGGAACCTCTTGAGGTGTCCTATGGTAGAGGTGTTGGTTATCCAATAAATTGTTCCGTACCCCCATACCCCCTCTCAAATTGACCTGAATACATCATTACTATAATATATTTTTTCTAAAATACATGAATGTACTTTAATAAGTAAGATGTAGGTTTTCTTATGAATAAAACGCGAAACGACTTACATTAACACTGATAGGCCAATGGATGAGATAAAGGTCCACATAGTTCAAGCCGAGGTTCTCCAAGGAGTGTTTGAGCGCGGGGACTACCTGCTCCTGGCGATGTTTGTCATTCCACAACTGTAATGAATGTTTCATTGATAACGGTAATTTTTGATATTGAATCGGAATTTTGTGAATTAAATCAATTGTTTATTTTGTAACCCCCTACCTATATATTAAAAATCAAATTACAGGTGACGTCACGAGGCTCCTTCTGACATCACGGGCGTTTTAGCGGGCATCGAAAAATTAAAATTTTGACAGTGATTTTAATTATTAAAACTTACTTACTATAGTGTACTTCGCGTACAATGCATTTATACTCTCTCATCTTTATAATATTGTGATGTTTATCTCAACCTCAACAGCTGCTAACCTAATATATGTAGGTATAACGCCGTAGATGAAACCAGTGTCCTTGAGAGCCTCAAAAAGGATAAATAATGTGTTTCTACTTGTTACGGCAGAATAACACTTTTTGAGGTGTTCCCAAAACAACCATTTACATACACTTGCTAATTATATTACGCTCTACTACCTGCCGTGTTTTATATTATAAACAATTTTTGCGTTACTTGATCTTATCATTAATAACAATTGTAAACTAAGAAGGAGGTAGCGCAACACGGCATAACACCCCAAAAACAAATAACGAAAATTGTAAACTGTTTCTAAAAGCACATTGTTTATTTTTATTTTTTGAAGTAAATTACATTTTTTTATTTATTTCTTTTATAAATTAAATAATATTATTATATAATCTATAAAAACAGCAAACAAGTTCTTTAATTTTTATTTTATTTATTTACTTAACGCCCGAAGGGCTTTTACACGTTTGGTTGTACAATTAATTCATGACAGATGATTTTTAAACAGAAAAAGAAATAATTAGATAAAAGTACACAAGTCATAAAAATACAAAAATACAGCGATTTCATAGGTTTACAAAAATACAGATATGTTTAGGAATAGTTTTGGAATAAGTTTTTTAGAAGATCAACAAAATTCGCCAAGCTTATGTTAAATGTCAATATCACCTAAATATTAATTTTCCATAGTGTGAAATCGTTGTATCAGAGAGTGGGTGTAGTTCCTATGTTCTGCTATGTAATTATTATTACGCGTGACAGCTATTTTGCCCTCTGAAAGTATTATCCAACTGTGGTTATACCACTTACAGACGATGTATTTATATCATTTCTAGATGACTTACTTAACGACGAAAGATTTTATTACTTTTATTTATTTTGTTTTTTTTTTACGTAAGCAAAAAAATAAAAATAAAAGCAATATAATTTTTTATCATAAGTACCTATCTAGAAATGATATAAATACATGTAAGTGGTCTGTAAGTCAAACCAAAGTTTGATAATGTCTTCACAGGGCGAATCAGCTGTAGTAGGATTTGTTTACAATAAACTGTTTTTATAATTAAATAATAATATTATTGAATATATAAATATTAAAATGAATATCGAAAAAATAAACCTGATAATAATAAAAAAGCATATTATTATTTTAATACGATCTGTTATTTAAATTAGAAGTAATAAAGTAATAAAATAAATGGACTGGAGTTCCTTATTGGGGGCGAAAGGTACAGAATCTCATTCAAATGTTTTTGGCTACACAGCGGTCGCGAATATAACTTATTTCTGAATAGACTTTTAAAGTTCCAATTTTTTTAAATCAAAGTTTGAAATTTGATATGTTTGGCAGCCATGTTTTTTTTTCTTGTTCAACGTTTGTCGGAACGTTGATAAGCTAAGCATGGAAGGTTAGGAAATACGCATAAATTATTTAAATAACCCAAACTGAGAATCTGTAAACCTGTTTTGTGCATGTTTTACCAACTCCCCGATGAAAGTAGTTCTTTTTTTAATTTACTAATTTAGTTCTAAGGGCTATTTCAATAATTTGAGCGCATTTAGCAATAAGTGGAATAACTTTACCGATATCAGATATTATTTACCTTCGTGGTAATGAAGACATCTTCTCTTTTGACGGTTCCATCGTTGATTTTAGTCTTCAGGCCCGCACCAACTTGCTTCTCGGTGTCATAGATGGCGGCCGTGTCGATGTGTCTGTAGCCGGCAGCGAGGGCCACCTCCACAGCCTGTTGCACGTTCTCGTTGCTGCCGCCATTCTTATATAGAAACATGGATTAATAAACGGTTAGTTGCAGATCTTAAATGCTTAGCTTGTGGTATTTTATCTAAAATCGTTCTGTTCCGAGCATTTATATGTAGGTAAATAATATAATTATTCATTTATTTGTCTCTAATTCTGCGGGTAACCACGGGGTGGTCATGGATTACTTCAAAAACAAAGCAACGTCAATATGCCCGAAGTAAAAACTTTAGCTCTGGTATTAAACCCGATTAAATACATAATAGATAATTGTTTCTAATATCAGCATATTATGTATCATAAACTTCACAACATAAATTTCACTTAATAAATAGCCGTTCTTTTGAGGAAAGAGCATATTTATTGTGAAAAAACTTACTATATTTCGTAGATGATGCGACGTATAAGTAAGTATAGTAAATTAAAAATCTTTCAAAGCTTCCCTAATTTTTTGATTTAGCATTCTATTTTCTGGTTGACACAAAAAAACACGAAAGTTCACGTGGCAGTCATAAAGTTATGTTAATTTTAGCTTTCGGGTTTTATCTTTTGAATTCGAACGTTAATTTACGGTATATATTCGTATTTAATGACAAAACAAGTATGAACTCAAAATTTGTTTCGGAAAAGACTCGGAGTTATAAAATAATATTTTCATAGGGGAGTTGGTACGTGTTATATATAGGTAGTACCTATATAGTAATTCATGAAAATTTCAGGAATAGCGCGTTTCTAGTAGTTTGTTTTTTAAATTTAGGAAATGAATAGCGAAAGTAGTCCAGCGAGGAAGCAATATTATCGGTCACAAAACATTAAAACATCCAAAATTTTATGTTGTTAGAAATGCATAGATTACTTTCTTATGTTTCTTTCTTGTATAGCCTCGGATTAGAAATGTTTTGGAATTATTTATGCATTAAACCGCTTACTCGTTAATACGGAAAACTTTTTATCCAAATAGTTAGATTTAGCTTTATTATTACGAAAAGTGAGTAATTATGTCGGGGGAGACCAAAAACATGCAAAAAATATGCATTTAACATTTTCATTTTGTTAAAATTAATTGACTAGAGCGGTAACGCCATGTTTATTCATCGTTTTTATTTTAACATTTCATCAATGCTGCCAATCATAGAAAAATTATTTTTGCGTAAAACAAAGTGAATGCATCATTAACAAGTTTTGTACCAGTATTTATAACAGTAGAACATGGAAAGAAATGTATTAAAATAATTACACAAACCCGCTAGACAAACCCTGCGTAGCCAAACAAACCATTCAAAACCTGGGATGTTTTTTAAAAGCATGATGAAAAGCGAGTTTACTTTAGAGAATTTATTTTATAAGATTGGTACTTCCGACAAATGTCATATTTGATTGTCTATTAGTTAAAAAAGGAACATTCCGTATTATCCGTGCATCAAACTTCGACAACACGAACGTTCCGTGTTATCCGTGAGGTAGACTAACTGCATATTTACCGTTTTGGAAAACAATGTCATAGAAATTCCGTGCAGTAGGTAAGTTGATCAAGCATTACACAATGTTCATTATTTTTGTTAAGACTGATAACAATAATTATTTATTATCTCTAAGACTGATTGAGATATTAAAGCATGAGAAAAGGCAATAACCATTAACGAAGACAAAAAATGGCAGTGAGCCACGGAACTGGCATAGGAAGGGTGAAAGTAGATTGAATGATGTAGAATTGAGATTCGTGAGGCGAATATGTGGTAAAACCACGTAAGAATGAGGAGGGAAAGGGAAGCTTAGATGGTTTTGGCATGTAGAGCGAATGAACGAACAAGAGAGTGTAAGGAGAATATAGGACGCGAATGTGAACGATATAAATCGGGGCTCGAGGAATACTTGCCAAGATCAAGTGAACCAAATACTACAAATACTGGTGACCGGATAACTCAGAATAAAACCAACTCAGAAGCACCTCAGAAAGATCATTAAGAGTCATGATAAAAAATATAAAAAAATTGGTTAAATAGGTTAAGTTAGGTTATAGGGTTCCCGGCTATTTTAAAATTATTTTTTCATAGCTTTTGATTAACTTTCTGAGGTGTTTCGGAGTTAGTTTCTTTCTGAGTTGGCATGGTACCACAAATACTATGCCCAGAGTCAGAATAACAGAAGGGTGTGTATGAGACAAAATGAATGTAAATGAGGCAAGGAGTGTTTGGATGTGGCAAGAGTGGAAACCGAGATGTTTGGCGGTCCATCATCTCTGACTAACCCTGTTGGAAACGGCGTCCTGGTAGGTTAGGTAGTTAGCTTAATTATTTTATAATCAATACTCACCAGCCAAGTTCCAAGGCCAAAAACTGGAATTTTGTTTCCATCATTCAACGTCAGTGTCGGAATCTTTGGTAAGTCCTGAAAAAATGAAAAAAATGAATTGCCCTTTATTGAAAAGAAGAAATTTAAAAATCATGTACACTTTTATTTTTACAGAGGAAAAAAATCCCTCAAGGTTCATGTAATCTTTGGGATGCTGTGTGGAGGATCATTTTATGGAAAGCCAGGAGATGAATGAAGGTCTGGGAAGGTAAAAGGTATGAGGGGTGGTTAGTGGATAGGAATCGGGGGTCAATGTGTCAAGGAGTGACGGACGTATGAATCCATCTCTTACACTGCGGTGCAAGGCGATGAGTCGAGAGAGACCGGCTAGAGAGGTCCTAAGGTCTCACTCATCCAGTCGCTCCCGATCCGACCCGCCACATAGTAGGTGGGCAAACGCATCCGCCTCCAAGACCTGTACAAACCTCACCCCATGAATCCGGACTCCCATACTACGTACGTATTTGGGCGACCTATGGCAGGGGTGCTGATTATCTAATAAATGGTTGACGGGGAGGCAGTACCCGTACCCGCCTCCCAAATAGAACTGATCGTGATTATTTTTTGGTTTATTATGCCGTATTGCACTTTATCCTTCATTAGTAACATATTAACCCGAAAATTAATCATCATAATATTTTTGCCCCGTGAAAGTCTCAAATCAATCTCAAAACATACAAATAAATAAAACTAATCTAAAAACCTACTTCCGGTTACTTTCGGTAATGTGCATTCAAAACGGCTGCCTACAACGAATTTGTCAATTTTATTTTAACGAAATAGCTATTTAAATACATTATTTTGCTTCTCTCGCGGCTGACCAGTTAAATACCAATTGTTTTAAAAATAATTTGTTTGGGATGTCCAAAGTATCTGGATATTTACCATTCAACCTTCTAAACCTAAACTAAAGGGACAGAATATTCTGGCATTATATTTATATTATGTTATAACTAGCAGCGGAAGAGCAACGAGGATTGTAGGGGATGTGAAACCCAAGAATAACATTTGACCGTTTCGATATTAGGTTAGAACTCAGATCATTGAATATTTCATTTTTTTTATTTTTTTTTTATTAGTATCTATAGCAAAATTTGTACATAATGTATTTATAAATTATATTATATTAAGGCATACCGGTCAGTGGTTGAGTGGGCATAGCGCTTGGGTCCCACTCGAGCGTAGCGTGTTCGATTCCTCGGCTGGCTAAGTCCTCCATCACAACACAAGCAACATTTTCGGCTTTCTGTGGTGTTAGTAGGAGATTTTCAAACATTGTTGGGTTATTTGTAACCCGGGAATGTTTGTCTTTCTTAAAAAAAAAAAAAAATTATAAAGTTTTTTTTTCACTTTATTTAAAGTTTTTTTTTTCATTAGGATTAGGATATTAACGGAAACCAGGGGTAAAGTTCAGATTATGGGCGAAATTCCTAAAAAATAAAACTAGTTATCTTTTTACTAACTTTGGGCCGGGGAATCCGAATCTGAAAGAATTAGGTTGGGGCAAGCAAATATAAACTGAATTACACGACTTAAAAACTTTCGATACACAAACAACCTGCAATAAATTAATGACACATCTTTTTATGGGCGATTCTCCGAAAGAAGAAATTTAATTATCTTTATACTAATTTTGGGCTGGGAAATCCGAATCTGAAAGAATTAGGTTACACTCGGCAATATTAACTGAGTTAAACGACTGTACAATTTTGAATTCACACACAATATAACAGGCCATTTTGGACGCTTTCGGACAATAAATATCATAGAAAAAACCAAAGATATTACATATTACCATATAAAATTAAGTATTGCCACTAAGCAATAATATCAATAACGTAAAAAAACATGTTTATAATTTCAGTAATTATTTTTTATAAATTTTATTCACTTTTGTATCACAAACCATGTTACACAAACCTAGCTTAGCCGCTAAACTACTTGAAAACTGGGATGTTTTCTTTCCTTGACGCGAGTAGGCGCTACGAAGGGGGCACTTTCATTTGTATCACAAACCATGTTACACAAACCTAGCGTAGCCGCTAAACTACTTGATTGGTGGTTATTGTGCCTATGCTTACTGAAAATTCATATGTATGTTGATTGTTTAGTTGGAATTTATATACTGCAGCCTCGACAAGCGATTATTTGTTAATAATGCCTAAAGGAACCAAAAATAAAAAGGGGTACTGGCAGAAGTACACCAATAAGTACAAGTAACGCGATGCTACCCAATATATATTTGTTTTTTTTTTTTGTGTTTTCAACAACATTACAGTATATCATTTATCAATTATTATTGAAATATCCCTAAAATAATTTTAAGTGGTTTTTTCAAGTAGTTGGCGGGTTTTATGGGGTTTTTGATTTAGTTTTAGGGATAAATATTTTTGAGAGTTGGTAACACTGCCGGCACATTTGGTTTTTTCTATGGCATTGTTGAGAGCGTCAAAAACGTCAAAATTACCTGTAAACTGTGTATGAATTCAAAATTTTGCAGTCGTGTAATTCAGTTTATATTTGCTTGCCCCAACCTAATTCTTTCAGATTCGGATTTCCCGGCCCAAAGTTAGTATAAAGATAACTAGTTTCATTTTTTATGAATTTCGCCCATAATCCGAACGTTTTCCGAAACCAGTTATGTGATCAGGTTCGATGAGACTTTAATTTTGCCACCATTGCAATGATTGTTAGTTTCTGATCCAAGAAACATTTGTTCAAATTATGCATAAATAAATAAATTACTCCGATCGGTTTCGGATCAACAAATACACTAACTTGCTTAACATTAAAAAATAAAGGGTGAACACATCATCATACATAATTAGGTGTTGAAGTGGTGGTGGAGGCGTGCCTAGGGATTAGTGAAGAGTGAGTGGAGGGGAAAATGTACAAAAAACATAAATAAGTTATTCTCAATTTTTTTCTTACCTCCGCATAAATAACAACAGCATATTATGTCTATTTATGTTGACAAATTCTGACACGACTAAGACTAGGGAATGATATTTTCATGGAGTTATCACTTGACGTATAACAATCGTAAAGCAACCTGATATAATACTGATATTTACTGCAGGCTTCCCGGAAAGACGGACCGCCATCATGCAAAAGGTTTTCAAAGTGCTTTCTCATTAAAATATGCATCTTTATTATGGAGACCATTGCATAATCCAAAGATCTGATGAAGATGGGAATATATTAATGTTATTTCACTCGAAATTAATTTTAGAGCTAAGATAACAAAAGCTCTTCATATAAATATCAAAATTTCAAAAAAGGAATAATGGATATTTCTTAAAAGTTTATATCAGATAGACAGGTACTTTATTTATTTATTTAAATATGCATATATATTACAAAACATTACAAAATGATACTTTGTCTGTCCAACTGGGAAGGATACCCGTTTCAGAACAGCCAAATTGTATATTTAGTTCATAATATTCTTAACAAAAGAATGGTTTCGTTCGAGATATCACAGGAATTTGCTGCTGTCAAGACAACTTTTGAGAACATTAAAAATTGTATTCTGAATGAAGGGATGGTCTCTTAATGTCTTTGAAAGAATCGCGAAGATGTGATTTTTTTTCAAGGTCATTTTGGAGAACATTAATAATTGCATATTTAAAATTTACAGATTTATAAACCAATATTTGACATATGAATTCGCAATGTATTTATGACTATTTAATTTTAATGAAGTACTATAATTTTTAGAATTTCTTAAATAGTAGAAATAACATAATTATAAACCAAATATATGACAAATGATTTTTTTTCAAGCTCGTTTTAGGGAACATTAATTTATTTAGTTGTTTATTTATTTCTTTTATTATATATAAAGGCAGTGCCTCCATCTTTAACATGAAAAAAAAAATATTTGTAAACATGATTGAAATAATTTGGTTGTACGAGATAGTCAAAAATAAATACTGCGAAATTTTTACTCATTAAAACTTTAATGCAATGTGATGAAGATTATGCCCTGGCGAAGTAAAACTTTAATGCAATGTGATGAAGATTATGCCCTGGCGAAGTAAAACTTTAATGCAATGTGATGAAGATTATGCCCTGGCGAAGTAAAACTTTAATGCAATGTGATGAAGATTATGCCCTGGCGAAGTAAAACTTTAATGCAATGTGATGAAGATTATGCCCTGGCGAAGTAAAACTTTAATGCAATGTGATGAAGATTATGCCCTGGCGAAGTAAAACTTTAATGCAATGTGATGAAGATTATGCCCTGGCGAAGTAAAACTTTAATGCAATGTGATGAAGATTATGCCCTGGCGAAGTAAAACTTTAATGCAATGTGATGAAGATTATGCCCTGGCGAAGTAAAACTTTAATGCAATGTGATGAAGATTATGCCCTGGCGAAGTAAAACTTTAATGCAATGTGATGAAGATTATGCCCTGGCGAAGTAAAACTTTAATGCAATGTGATGAAGATTATGCCCTGGCGAAGTAAAACTTTAATGCAATGTGATGAAGATTATGCCCTGGCGAAGTAAAACATTTAAATTTTTGTGCCTGAACTTCGCAAAATAAAATAAAAACTCACTTTCTGTTGACAATGTTTTTTCTTGCGTGAATCAAAACAGGCGGCAGGTGTTAAGCGGGAATTTTTTACCTTATCGCCATCGCCATCGCCATAACCATTTAATTTTTACCTTATCGCCATCTATTTAAGGAATGTGATTGTTTGTTAGCGGGGCAATTTCAAATGTTACACGACGTGAAACAATAACCGAACGAAAGTCAATCGAAGGCCAAGATTGGAAATTAACATTTCAGCTGGACGCAAATTAATGAAATAGTACAGTCTCGATTACAGGTCGTGTTGATTGGGAAAACGTCATCATTATCAACCCAATGTAAGTCGGTATATAACCCAACTAAGTAGGTATTATGTTATTTTAAAGTTGATTAATTTTAAGAAAAATCGATTCACGAAATAAGTTTGAAAATATGACAGAGAACAAGATACAGAAAAATAAAAAAGATAGAACCTCTCGTCTTATTCAAACGTCATTTTTGTCATCTCGTATTTCAAATTTCATTTTTTAAATTTATTTTACTTTTTATTAATAAAATAACTTTCGTATACAGTTTTTTACAAGTTTTCGACTAGCACACTAGGCACACGCCCGTATTGTGGTAGTGTGCTAGTCGAACTTAACAACATTATCTTGGTCTAATTTTTTCCATATTATTGGCAGCCTACCTTTTTCATAGGAAACAATTTTATGTCTTTATAATGAATATAATGACTCATTATATTTTCACAGTGCATGATCATGAAAATCTCTAGGATCATAAAAATTTAATTGTTTAATAATGGCGTATATCTTATAATTTAAATAACAAATAAATAAAATAGCAAAATTCGTACATGATATTTGATACATCGTTTTTTCTTAAAAAATAATTATTAAGTTTGACCAAGTATTTTGACCTCAAATGCAAATAAAAATTTAGTTTACTTGTTTATTCTAGTTGAAAATGTCGCTAATTTGTGTTGAAATTGTTTAAATTGCTTTCATATTTTCAATTTTCCTTTTATTTAAATAGAATTATCTACTCAGTCTTCTACTAAACCGATTCACTTATCATAAATATCTAAATTATATTGTGTTGAAATTGTACCGCTCTTACATATATATTTTATTTTAATTTAATATATATTGTTTTTATATTAACTCCAGGCGTGGAGGACAACACACAATCTCTGTAAGTAAACAATATTTATGTTCTTAGGTAGATACTTAATACTTTAATGCCATTTTTGGATTTTGTTGGGTTCTAGACTGGAGAATAAATATTTTACGTTATTGTGACATGGAACTATCAAAGGCAAACACATTAAATTAATGCGACATTATATCCAATCATATATGGATTATTACTTTATAAAGCATGTTTGAATGCATTAATTAAAGGTTGTCACTTACAGCATTTGTAACACTAATCAGCACAGCGGCCAGCAAGAAACCAGCGGTCAACATCGTGGTTGGTGATGGATTGTGAATTCAGAAGATAAATCTCAGCTGTGTGACGATGTTACGTGGTGTTACCAGGAACCCGATTCACAATCGACTGATTCATCGGTGGCCGAGGTTTCCTACTTAAAGTGGCTGACCTCGAGGTGCCCCAGTACAGCGGGTTAGTGGATATGATTGCCTGTAACAGATTGTTATGCTTGAATTCATCGTATGGTTGGCTTATAGAAAAGTAGAAATTTAGTTTCGTTTTTGTTTTTTTTTTAAATTAAAAAAAATGAAATTCTTTAGTCGGCGCTTAATTCATTACAGATAGGTACTTTTATTTGGAACTTACAGCTACAGTACATCACAAATGCTCATATTCTGGTCGTCAATTTTTTTATACGATGCATTACAATGTTAAAGTGTTATAAGAAGTGAAATGCAAACAAAAAAAGATTTTAAGTAAAATATAAATAATATTATATTTAATGTAAACGTGAACATACTGGCTAACGATAATATCATCATCATTAAACATTATTAATAGGATAGCATCTGCATGGTAGAATTTCAGAACCCAGCGAAGGGTGCATGTCGGACGCCATAGGTGGAATTTTACACAAAGCTACTGTTATAATTCGGTTTCAAATTAAAAAAAATCGTCACAAGATACCTAGGTATAAATGCTACGGATTGATCTACTTTAAGTATCCTTCCGGATTTGGAAGGGTTGACGGCAATACTTGACGAAGTTGTTATAAAATACATATAACGTCATTGCGTGTCTCGGTTACTTTGTCACTGTTACTTCGTCACTGTTATTTTGTCTCGGTGAGTCGCCGACGGTGACCAGCTGTTACTGGATCCGAGGAACTGGCTATTTTAGGAACCAGTTTCTATCGGATTTCCTCAGATCGGATCGGATCCTAGCAGCAAAAACCTGCGGAGCGGGTTTTTAACTATATATTTGTAGGTTATATTTTAAACCTATAAAATGTAAAGTTTTTGATAAAATAATGGCAAGAAATGCAATAAGTATAAAAATTTAAGATATTTGAAAAACAAACTTAAATAATTCAAAAAAATAGTGTATCAATAATAAATGTGTAAAAATAAAGTATTCCGTACAACGACTGAGAAAACTTCAATATAATTACTTATATGGCAATTTTTTAAATTTAGATCTCTCTTTTTAAATCTTTACCTAACTCGAAATCACCTTTGTTCTTTCTTCTGTTATTAGTATTCAAACAAGGAACATGTTTGAATACTAATAACATCGTGAGATGAATTATTTACGGAGATTAATGATAATAATTAACAATCTCGAATACCACGACAATTATTATTACAATGGACAAGTTTGGCTTTAAATTTAACAGTACCTAAATACTGAGCCATAAAATTAAATATTGCATACTTTGTTTAAAAACACTAATTATTAGATTTAATTCAATGAAGACAATATTAGCGAAACTCAATCGAAAATCTGAGACAGAAAAATCAGAAAATATATTGGCTCCGCTGGGACATGAACCCAGGACCCTTTGCTTACATGGCAAGAGCTCTACCGATTGAGCTACGGAACCCATATGAAATTCGGTCACTTTTAACTGTATCATACTTCGACTAAGAACTACCAACATTATCTTCATTTTATTAACGCACATATTATTGGCTGCTATCTTTATATATGGTGTCCCAGCGGAGCCAATATATTTTCTGATTTTTCTGTCTCAGATTTTCGATTGAGTTTCGCTAATATTGTCTTCATTTAATTAAATATTATAATTTGAGATTTTACTCATAAAGTTTAAAAAAAAAATAAATAAAAAATAAAAAAATTAAAAAAACTTATTATTAGCTTCAGTTGTTCCAAAACTTTAATACCACAAATTAATTTAATATTCGTCGATTGTTATTCATTCAACAAAGAAAACACCTGATGATGCTTCGGGACAAGCTGGAGTCTAGAAAAAAAAGGTGAATCAAATTTAACAATAAAATATATAAATAACCTACCTAAAATCGTCAATGTTTTGCCAAAAAACTCCAACTAAATAAATGTTACATCTACTATCAGAACGTCAGAGGCATCAGAACGAAACTCAAGGAATTCAGAATAAGTGCCCCGACTCTCTCACACGATGTCATCATGTTAACGGAAACCTGGTTAACACCATCAATTTTCTCAGCGGAACTTGGATTGCACGATCACCATATCTACCGAGTAGACCGTAGTCCAAACACCAGCTCCAATACAAGAGGGGGTGGAGTCCTGATTGCTGTCCACAAACGTATTCCGTCAAAAGTGCTTAAAAACAAAAATAGTGAGGTTGAACAAATATTCGTGTTGCTCGAAAACAATAATGCTGGCAAGTTAATAATTGGATGTTTATATTTACCGCCATCCTCCGATACACAGCTGTATACAAAACATATTGAGGACGTGGAATTTTTAAGGTTTAAATATCCCAGTGCCAAACTTGTCGTAGTAGGAGACTATATCCTGGAACCATGATGACCCTGAATTGTCCGGTATAATATGTCAACTGCTAATCTTAGTGAGAGAGAGATTCTGGGTATGTCGAATTATTTATCAATCCCACAACTAAACACTGTCGCTAATATAAATAGTCGCATTCTTGATCTAGTTTTTTGCAGTCCCACAGCTAACGTATGTAAATCTTTGGAAGAACTATTACCTGTAGACGTTTACCATCCTCCTCTGGACATAGTTATTCCCTTTGTTAACAACACTCATCTTAAAAATATCAAGTCATCTTATAACTTCCGTAAAGCAAATTTTCAAAAAATTTCTGATTGTTTAAATACAACAGACTGGTCCTTTCTGGAAAACGCAGATATTAACGATAATGTAAATAAATTCTATGACATTCTAAATGATGCTATTGCAAATTTTGTGCCCCTTCGACGTAATAGAATTTCTCATTTTCCAAACTGGGTTAGTCCCAATTTGATCACTTTAACATATAGTAAGAAAATAGCTCATAAAAATTACAAGCGATCCAGACTGACGAGTGATTACAATAAATTTCAATTGTTAAGAAGGGAGTGTTGCTCAAAATTGTGCCATAAAAATTACATTGACAAAATTTAAAGTGAAATTCGTGTAAATATAAAACAGTTATGGAATTACACTAATTCTCAAAAAAATACTAACTTAGGTATTCCAACTTCTACGAATTTCAATGGAAAAATTGGGTGTAATGATAAAAACATCTATTCGTCGATTATTTTAAGTCTGCGTATGAAGAGGATATACCTAGCAACGAAATTCCAAAATTCTCATCAAATCTTAGTATGGATATATCTGAAGTACGCATAGAAATTAAAGATATCAAAAACCATGTAAATTTTTTAAATGCTAGAAAAAATACAGGACCTGATAATATTCCACCTGTACTAATTAAAGAATGTTTAAACGGCTTAGTTGTTCCTCTTTTTCTAATTTTTAACCAGTCACTAGAGACAGGCAGTTTCCCTGATACATGGAAACACAGTTTTCTTACACCCATTTTAAAAAAAGGGGACAAAACGGACGTAACAAATTATAGACCAATATGTATCCAATCATCGATACCCAAGCTTTTTGAAAAAATTGTCCTCCATAAAATGTCCACAAACATAAAAAAAATTATAACTCCCTACCAACATGGCTTTTGTTCAAATAAATCTACACTGACCAATTTACTAATATACGAAAACTTCATATCTAAATCTTTAGCCAACAGGTGCCAGTTTGACTCAATATACACGGATTTTAGCAAGGCCTTTGACAAGGTGTGTCACAAAATACTAATCAATAAATTGGCGAAACTTGGAGTTTATGGTAGCTTATTAATTTGGTTTGTTAGTTATTTGTCCAAAAGAATTCTTAGTGTGAAAATAAATAGCACACAGTCTAACAAATTTATAGCAACAAGTGGAGTGCCGCAAGGCTCCCATTTAGGGCCCATTTTGTTTATTATATTTATAAATGATATTGTTGATACATTTACTGACATAAATGTGCTACTGTTTGCCGATGACATGAAACTATATAAAGAGATTAACCACATTCATGATTGTATTATACTTCAAACTAACTTGATATATCTTTTTGAATGGTGCTCTATCAACAAACTAGCATTAAATATAAATAAATGTCAGTTCATTCATTTTTACAAAATTAATAATCCTATTAATTTTCAGTATTCTTTAAATTATGAAAATTTAAATTGTATTAGTGAAATTATGGATCTAGGCATTATGTTTGACAGTAAACTAACCTTTGTATGTCATATTAATAATATTATCAACAAACCCCTTAAGACTCTAGGTTTTGTTTTGAGAGTTGCAAAAGATTTCAATGATTTAGACACATTTATTATGTTATATAAAACCCTTGTCAGATGCCAACTTGAATATAACTCTACGTTATGGTCTCCCTTTTACAACATCCATTCAGACAACATTGAAAAGATTCAACGGAAATTTCTAAGGTTTATAAACTATAAATTGCATATTCCTATACTAAACATTGATAACAATTATCTCCTGGATAAAACTCTCTATTGAAACTTTCAGAAAGAAGAATAAGCATAGATTTAATACTATTACATAAAATACTGCATTACAAAATTGACTGTTCGGAATTACTTCAATTTATCAATATCCATGTTCCCCAAAAATCATGTCGACATTTATTACCCTTCTACTTCAATAACACCAGGACACTAGCTTATCAAAATTCTCCGTTTCCGAGACTTCACAGTCTCGGAAATAAATATTCTAATCTAGGTGATATATTTCATCTTAAAGCTAATCAGTGTAAACGTTGTATATTCTATCACTTTTATTCTTCTAGGCACAAATAGATTTACATAATTTCTTCAATTTTTGTTTGTATTGAATATGAGACTTCTTATCATTTTTACATAATATGTATTTTTATTTTATTATTTGTTTTGTTGTTACACTGTATTGTGTATTTTCTTTTCTCATTGTATTATATTTTCTTCATTGTTTGTTACTCAACTTATAAATTATAATGTAAAAGCCCATTAGGGCGTGTAATAAAAAAAAAAAAAACAATAAATAAATAAATAAATAAATAAATGAATAAATAAATAAATAAATAAATAAATAAATAAATAAATAAATAAATAAATAAATAAATAAATAAATAAATAAATAAATAAATAAATAAATAAATAAATAAATAAATAAATAAATAAATAAATAAATAAATAAATAAATAAATAAATAAATAAATAAATAAATAAATAAATAAATAAATAAATAAATAAATAAATAAATAAATAAATAAATAAATAAATAAATAAATAAATAAAAAATAAATAAATAAATAAATAAATAAATAATAAATAAATAAATAAATAAATAAATAAATTAATAAATAAATAAATAAATAATTAATTTTACTTTTGTGACAGGTAATTTAAAAATATATGAATACATCAAGAGTCCTAACTGCTCCCATTTGCCCGGTGCCAGTGGGAACACGGCATTCCCTACTGATAGGGAGAATGGAAAGGAAGGAGATGGGGAAGAGAAAGGTGGAGAAGAATCTGACCGTTCAGATCAAAAGCTAAAACTATTTCGGGCAACATTTTAATTCCGAATACAGGTCTTTTAACCAGGGCCGTGTTTAGTTAGGATCTTTAGAAGAGCAATTTTCTAACTAAAAACCTAAAAAGAAACAAGTAAAGTTACTTATAAATTTTATTTAAAAAAATATTATAATTTTAGAAAATTTTGCTAACCGTATTTAGAAGTTGATGAAATGATCATATAAATATGAAAACAACCCGATTTATTTATTATTCATCTTTATGTTATAAGATATTCAAAGACAGTATTTCATTTTTTAAAAATGAAATGGATGATAAGAAAACGAAGTAATATAATAGGTATTAATGAAGTAATAACTACTTTATAACTACCCAAAGCTACGAGTGTTTAGAAAATAGCTTATGGCTTTTTATTAGCGATTCGGTAGCAAATAAGTTGTCGGAGTTAGTTTTGATTTTGCTGTTTAAAATATTGAATTTACTACGAAAAATTCGGGTGCAGTTTACAAGCAGTAGAAACGAAACTTTACCAAAACAATCTCAACCAATACTTGAAAAGTGAGGTCATAATGCAAGCGACCAATGAGCGCAGACCTCGCGTGATTTCCGTTTCATATCTCAGCCAATAGGAGCCTGACATCATTATCAAAGCGGCCGATGAGCGCAGTTGTTGCGAAACAGGTGCAGTAATCGTCATTTCCGTTTCATCCGAAATCCAAATCACAGCGGTGCTATAGAAGGATTAGTTCAAAAAATATGAAGATTAGTTTATTTAGTAGTGCTTATTTTATTTAATATGCGCTAAACGCTTTCATGTAGTGATATAAGGTTTGGTTTTAAAAGAAGATATGTTTTAATTAAAATAAAGTAAAGTCTATTAAAATGTTTAAATAATTTGTCGAGCGGGCCCCATTAGCTGCAGCATTGATTGCCTGTGGTAAACGCGGTCCTGCGTTGAACACGGCGATACTGAGAGTATTTACCACATGGGTGCAAATAGATATAAGAGATATTTTATTATATTAATCAAATGTGAAATGAAGCATACTTATTTGCGCAACCTGGGATTCGAACCCTACATCTCAGTAGTTATAGAATTGGAAAATTGTCAAATAGCAAGCCTAGACCAATAAAAATCGAACTGGAAAACTCAATCCAATCGAGAAATATTCTCAGCAAACGAGGTCTTCTTAGGAACAATGTCAGAATTTACCCCGACTCAACCCCCGCTCAACAAAAATTTCTAAAAGATCTGAGGGTTCAACTGGAGATACGAAAAGAAAATGATGAAGATGTCACCATAAAATACATAAACTCCACTCCCAGAATTGTACCAAATCTGCCAAAAAACTAGCCAATTACAAAAATATCCAAGCAATTCCTCCTAACAATCGAACCAGAACTTTAAAAATTTATTACCAGAACGTCCGCGGACTGCTATCCAAACTCGATGACCTACGAGCAGCTCTACCTTCTCATCATCATGACATCATTATACTTACCGAAACCTGGCTAAACTCTGATATCAAGTCGACTGAACTCAGTCTTACTAATTACAAAATATTTCGTTGTGACAGAAACGTGAGATCAAGTTCCAAGTCAAGAGGTGGAGGAGTTTTAATTGCGATAAAACAGAAGTTGTCATCAAGAAAATTAACAACGAAACACAAAAACATTGAACATCTCATTGTACAAGTAACGACTCCTCTCGAGAAAATTATATTTGGAACGGCCTATCTACCACCACTTTCTGACCCTCAAACATACAGAAACCACTGTGAAGACATCGAAACAATTTCCTCAAAATATTCTCACTCGAAAGTTGTTATCGTTGGAGATTATAACTTACCAAACCTAACATGGAAAGCAAACAACTGTGGTCTCATCACAAACGAAAGTGAAAACGATCGTGCACGTGAAGTTTTGAACATGGTAAACTTTCTAAACTTTCACCAACATAATTTTATATATAATAATAACTAATAACAATCGCTTATTAGACTTAGCTTTATCAAACTATCCTAAAATATCTGTAGAACTCTCAAATGACCCACTCTTTCTAATAGATAATCACTACCCTCCCCTATACATAATTTTTTTTTTTTTTTAAAGTTTCTTTAATCATTGAAAAAATCTTTTTTTACAAAAGTTGGGGAATTTTCGACCACCATGCTAGGCACATGCCCGTGTTGTGGTGGTCGATTTTTAATACAGTAAATTATCATATGCAATATAAAGAATGTGTGAGAGTATTAAGAAAATACACATATGCATAAAATAATATAATAGAATACAAAATAGTATGAAATAATTTAATTTAAAAGAGTTACGAGTATAAAATCAAAGTGAGTACTATATGGTAAGCACATGAGAAAGGGTTTTTATGTTGAAAATCTACATTATCTACATTATTTAACACCAATTTTAGTACAATTATATGTTGGGCCTTCTTCAAGTCCGGTAAATTATATTGTACAGCTGTACAGTAGTATGTAGTATATAGTACAGTTGTTCATGTTTCAATCCGACGAATACTAAATAATAATTATTGTTACCATGGTTTAGTGCTGGGAAGTACACATGGGACTTCGTCGGATTCGATACACAGTGGTGCCAAACAGTTTTAAGTAAATAGTTTAAGATTATTTAAAATTTCAGCTAATTACATATAGTTCTTTACAGACAAAAAACTTTTATTGGTGGTATATTTTATTTTATTTTTTTATTAGTAATAGAAGGTACATAAATTACAAATAATTTTATACAGTAATTAATTACATAGTAGATATATTTGATGTACCCCCATAATTAAGCAAGGCTTGTGTGTATGGGGGGGTGTTATTGTATTGCTTTTTTTATATCATTCAGTTTATTTATATCACATTTAACTTACCATTTAAACGAAGTTTTCAGTATAATTTTTAAGGTGAGTTTTAAATTTTTTTATATTGGTATTCATGTTTCTAATTTTTTCTGGTAATGAATTAAAAACTTTTGCTCCGAGATATTTATGACTCAATTGTCCAATTTTTTTTTTACATTTTGGAGTGGGAAGTATTGATGTTTGTCTAAGACTTCTGTTATTTTTAAATGGTGCAACTTGATTTTTAATATTATCTTTATAAATTTGTAATGTAGCATGATAAAAGTATAATGCACTTAATTTTCTGATTTTAAATTGTTTGAATAAAAGTTCTGACGAATATGAGTAGGGTTTTTTTGAAATTGTTTTTATTATTAGTTTTTGTGATATGTAAATTGTTTGTGTTTGATTTGTATATGTACCGCCCCATCCTATAATGCCGTATTGTATAATTGATTGACAGAAAGCGAAGTATGTGGTTCTAAGTAATTTTTCGTTTAAAATATCTCTTGAACATGTAAATATATATGTTAGTTTCCTTATTCTGTTATATATTACAATCAATTATCAATTTTATTTATAAAAAGTAACTAAAACTTGAATACACAATTTCGTCGTGGAGCTGGTGAAATCAAACCAAGAAACAAAGAACAAAAAAATAATAAATAAAAAAGGCTTGGAGTGGAAAGGGCTAAGAATGTTAAGTTAAGTTAAGTTTATTAATATTTTTGAATGTAGCTATTACTTTGTGGTTATCCATTATAATAAAATGAAACAATGCAACTTTGTATAAACCACTTATAAAATGTGCAAATCCGACCGGTTTCGGAACAATCGTTCCTTCGTCAGGGAAAGCTTATACTAATTTGACAGTTTAGAACAATGTTTTATTAGGGTAGGGGTGGAGCCGTTGTTAGTTAATAATGTAGATTGGGTGGGTAGGTATTAGTGTAGAGTGGGTGGGTAGGGGAACAAATCCATGATTGGGCTATATGACAATATTTTTTGTTTGTTGATAATAGATTCATTATTTTTAAGGGATTTTTTAATTTCCAAAGCTTCTAAGTTATCTAAACGTTTTCCTTTATGATTAATATGAAGAATATTTATTCCTGTGTTTTTTTCAAAACTATGGTTATTTTCAATGATATGGTTAGCGAACTCAGAAAAATTATTATTATTAAGACACCTTAAATGTTCTTTGATTGTTTATTAAGTTAGTTTAGGTAATCAAGTTAATTTAAGTTAATTCAAGTTATTTTTTTTTTTGAAGAGTTTTATTAAATGTACATTTGTTACTTAAATTAATTTTTTCCGCGACCGGTTTCGATACAACCGTATCATTCACGAGCAGAATTAAAACTGCTCTTTAAAAAAGCTTCTTTTAATTCTGCTCGTGAATGATACGGTTGTATCGAAACCGGTCGCGGAAAAATTTAATTTAAGTAACAAATGTACATTTAATAAAACTCTTCAATAAACAAAATGTCTAAAAATTGTTACATAGTTAATGCCCAAGAAATATAAAAAAATAATTCAAGTTAGCCTAAAAAATTAAATATTAAATGCGATAATGAAAGAATACCTGTACAAAGAGTCTTAAACTTTAAACGAACCGACTTCGACTCCATTAACAGCCATCTCTCAAATACAGACTGGTCTTTTTTATCCGATGAAAACATTGATAAATCTATAGACCAACTTTATTTAAAATTTTCTAATACTATTGAATCCTATGTACCTTTTTATACACCGAGAAGCTATACCTACCCGGTTTGGTTCTCACCAGAGCTTACTGCCTCTCTTCAGCAAAAAAAGAGTCAACACAAAAAATTCAAACACAGCAAATCCATAAGTGATTATATAATCTTTAGTGAAACCGGGAAAAAATGTAAAGATCTTTCCAAAAAATGTTACAAAAAGTATATAACCTCTATCGAGGACACTGCCTTTAAATCCAAAAATCTTTGGAAATTTCTAAAAAAAATAAACAATGAAAACACAGAATATCCGCCAATAATGCAAATGAACGGAACCAATGCAAACAATACACAGGACATTGTAAACCTTTTTTCGGATTTCTTCAAAAATGTTTATGATGAAGAAACCCCAGATGATAAAATACCTGAATACAAATTTAGCAAGACTACACACTTAACACATTGCCATATCACACAAAGCTGCGAACAGAAATTACTTTCATTAGACACTGACAAATCCACTGGCCCAGACAACATTCCACCAATATTCCTCAAAAAATGCTCTAATACATTATCTAAACCACTCACATTATTATTCAACCGTCTCTTGACCCTTGGATACTTTCCAGACCACTGGAAATCTAGCTTCATTACACCTATCTACAAAAAACGAGACGACACTAATATAGCCAATTATCGCCCCATTTGTATACAATTATCGCCCCATTTGTATACCTAAGATTTTTAAATCACTGGTCCTTGATGAAATCTATCCCAAATTAATAAAATTAATTGACCAAAAACAGCACGGTTTTATCAAAGGTAGATCTAACGCAACTTATTTAGTAATATTTCAAAACTTCATAATACAATCTTTTGCCGAAAATAAACAAGTCGACTGCATATATACAGACTTTTCGAAGGCATTTGACAAAGTATCCCATAAACTACTAATCCAAAAACTATTTGCTCTAGGAATAAGGGATAACGTGCTAAAATGGTTTACTAGCTATTTATTAAATCTTTAACTGTTTGTGAAAATAAAATCATGGATGTCGAAAGCTTTCTGGGCTACTAGTGGCCTACCACAATGTAGTCAAGGTGACTACCTTTTTTGGCCCGGTTTTGTTCCTCATTTTCATCAATGATATAACCAATTGCTTCAAAGATGTCGAGGTATTACTCTTTGCTGATGACATCAAGCTATACAAGAAAATAACTAATAAAATAAAATACTTTTTTGTTTAAAACCACGATATTTATTAATTTTTTAACCGACCGGTTTCGCTTAACTTAAGCATCTTCAGGGTACAAATTAATACTTATTAATACAGATTAATACAGTATTAATACAAATTAATACAGTATTAATTTGTTAATACAGTATATTATATACAGTATTAATACAGTATTAATTTAATACAAATTAATACAGTATTAATTTGTACCCTGAAGATGCTTAAGTTAAGCGAAACCGGTCGGTTAAAAAATTAATAAATATCGTGGTTTTAAACAAAAATGTATTTTATTTTATCAAATATGTCAAACCACAAAGTGATTGCTTTCTACAATAATAAGAAAATAACTGATGTAAATCATTGCCATATACTTCAGTCAAATATTAGTATGTTTAAAGATTGGTGCGTTCAAAATAATTTATTCTTAAATGTAGAAAAGTGCAAAACCTTGACTTTCTTCAGAAATAAAAATCCTGTTTTATTTTAATATTCCATCAATAACACAGCTTTAGAAAGAGTCACGGAAATGAGAGATCTTGGAATTATTTTGGATGAAAAACTAAGTTTCGCCAATCATATCCACCAAATTGTAAACAAAGGTATGAAAACACTAGGCTTCGTATTAAGAACAACCAAAAACTTTAATTCCATACAAGTCATTAAATTATTATATGTATCTCTAGTTAGAAGCCTAATGGAATATAACTCGGTAGTTTGGTCTCCATCTTACAAAATTCACATTAATAACATTGAGCGAATACAAAAAAAAATTCTGCGTTTTATAAATTTTAAATTAAATATCCCACTAGAAGATTTGAAATATAATTTGTTATTAAATGTTTTAAAAATACACACACTAGAAGATAGACGTAAAATAAACGACTTAACATTCTTATTCAAAATACTTAACACTAAATTTGACTGTTGCGAACTACTGCAACTCATAAACTTACGAATACCGACAGTAACTACACGACAAAATACACTATTCTACTGTAGCATTCATAAGCGGAACTACATTGCCCACTCTCCGATACAACGATTTCACATTATGGGAAATCAGTACTTAGGTGATATTGACATATTTAACATAAACTTGGCAAAATTTGTTGATCTTGTAAAAAACTTATTCCAAAACTATTCCTAAACCTATCTGTTTTTCTGAAAACCTATGAAATCGCTGTATTTTTGTATTTTTATTACTTGTGTGCTTTTTTATCAAATTTTATTTTTATTATTTCTGTATATGTTAAATAATCTGTCATGAATTATTTGTACTACCAAAATGTAAAAGCCCATTGGGCGTTAAATAAATAAAAAAAATAAAAAAAATAGTCCAAAATCTATTTAAAAAAATTGTATATAATTATTATTATACGCGCCGATTATTTTTGTGTTTTTTTTGGGAATAAATATTTATTCTATAGCAATGAACTGTTCCCTTCTCCTTTCCCCACTTGTCCCCCCAGCACTTCATTGTGATCAACCGCTGTGATAACGGTCTCCCGTGAATTTATACATCACATATAAAAAAGGCATCGCAAGATTCCTTTGGAAATTATTATTATTCGTAGTCAAATCATTCAATATCATAGTGAACCATACGCAGAGAAGTCATTTTACCTTTCAGTGTAATAAACTGCAGAGAATTCACCCCACCTTCACTTTCCGTTAGTATTTCCTTATAAATACAGTTTATTGTCATTATAAGAATACATAAATCACTGTGCCGTGGAATGTATAAACCACCAGACGAAACAATGTCAGTTCTCGTTATTCCACCTGCACCGTAAACATTCCTCCTCCTTTTATAAATTTTAGTTATACAGCAAAATAACCGGCTTTACCCGAGTTTCGATGACTTATTGCACTGTTGAAAAATTGATTGAGAGAGGATTTTTTTTTAATTCTGTGTTTTTTCGAAGTAGATGGAAGTTAAATTGCTGACTAAAAATATTTGAGAAGGTTTAAACTTTCAGATTGGCAGCGCCTGTAATCTTTTTCTTACCTCTGCTTAGTCGAACTTCATTTCGAGAGTTTTTGTCGGAACCAACAGCAATGTTTGCTGAACAGCAAACATTGCTGCTTTATTTTCTGCTTCAAAAATTTGGTAATATATTAGTGACACGGAACAACGGATCAAAAAAGTTATGTGTGTGGTTGGAGAAAATTTGGTAATATATTAGTGACACAGAACAACGGATCAAAAAAAAAGTTATGCATGTGTGAAAATTTGCTACTATATTAGTGACACATAACAACGGATCAAAAAAAAAGTTTGTGTGTATGTGTGTTTGGAGAAAATTTGGTAAGTACTATATTAGTGACACAGAACAACGGATCAAAAAAGTTATGTATGTGTGTTTGGAGAAAATTTGGTACTATATTAGTCGTCGCCTCAGTTCTTATTTTTCCAACAGACCATTTTAGTTTTGTCCAATATCCACTTTAAAATTCAAAATAAAGTATAAAAAATGATTGTTAATCACTCAACTAAGAATTATTTAAACTAATGAGACCTTTACCTATACGAAAATAGCTTTTTCTTAAATACCTATCATACCGATTTACTGAAATAATTAAAGAAAACCTTCTTCTCCTGTAAAATTTTCGAATGGTCTGTTGGACAAATACGAACTAAGGCGACGTAGTGACACAGAACAACGGATCAAAAAAAGTTATGTATGTGTGTTTGGAGAAAATTTGGTAATATATTAGTGACACGGAACAACGGATCAAAAAAGTTATGTGTGTGGTTGGAGAAAATTTGGTAATATATTAGTGACACAGAACAACGGATCAAAAAAAGTTATGTATATTTTTGGAGAAAATTTTGTACTATATTAGTGACATAGAACAATGGATCAAAACAAAGTTATGTATGTGTGTTTGGAGAAAATTTGGTACTATATTAGTGACACAGAACAACGGATCAAAAAAAAAGTTATGCATGTGTGAAAATTTGCTACTATATTAGTGACACATAACAACGGATCAAAAAAAAAGTTTGTGTGTATGTGTGTTTGGAGAAAATTTGGTAAGTACTATATTAGTGACACAGAACAACGGATCAAAAAAGTTATGTATGTGTGTTTGGAGAAAATTTGGTACTATATTAGTGACACAGAACAACGGATCAAAAAAAAAGTTATGCATGTGTGAAAATTTCCTACTATATTAGTGACACATAACAACGGATCAAAAAAAAAGTTTGTGTGTATGTGTGTTTGGAGAAAATTTGGTAAGTACTATATTAGTGACACAGAACAACGGATCAAAAAAGTTATGTATGTGTGTTTGGAGAAAATTTGGTACTATATTAGTCGTCGCCTCAGTTCTTATTTTTCCAACAGACCATTTTAGTTTTTGTCCAATATCCACTTTAAAATTCAAAATAAAGTATAAAAAATGATTGTTAATCACTCAACTAAGAATTATTTAAACTAATGAGACCTTTACCTATACGAAAATAGCTTTTTCTTAAATACCTATCATACCGATTTACTGAAATAATTAAAGAAAACCTTCTTCTCCTGTAAAATTTTCGAATGGTCTGTTGGACAAATACGAACTAAGGCGACGTAGTGACATAGAACAACGGATCAAAAAAAGTTATGTATGTGTGTTTGGAGAAAATTTGGTAATATATTAGTGACACGGAACAACGGATCAAAAAAGTTATGTGTGTGGTTGGAGAAAATTTGGTAATATATTAGTGACACAGAACAACGGATCAAAAAAAGTTATGTATATTTTTGGAGAAAATTTTGTACTATATTAGTGACATAGAACAATGGATCAAAACAAAGTTTTGTATGTGTGTTTGGAGAAAATTTGGTACTATATTAGTGACACAGAACAACGGATCAAAAAAAGTTATGTGTGTGTGTTTGGAGAAAATTTGGTACTATATTAGTGACACAGAACAACGGATCAAAAAAAAGTTATGTATGTGTCTTTGGAAAAAATTTGGTACTATATTAGTGACACAGAACAACGGTTCAAAAAAAAGTTATGTATGTGCGTTTAGAGAAAATTTGGTACTATATTAGTGATACAGAACAACGGATCAAAAAAAAGTTATGTATGTGTGTTTGGAGAAAATTTGGTACTATATTAGTGACGTAGAACAACGGATCAAAAAAAAGTTATGTATGTGAGTTTGGAGTTGGTACTATATTAGTGACACAGAACAACGGATCTAAAAAAAAGTTATGTATGTGTGTTTGGAGAAAAAATAGTCGTAAATCTTTGTGAACTTATTATTACTTTCTGTATTCACAACATTGGGACATCTAGAGATACTGATGTTTGACGTTGCATTAATAATAGTGAAACCAAAGATATTGAAATATAATAGATGTGCTAACTGCAGTTTTTACTAGGTGGGACTGCGCTTCCGGGTGTCGCCGATAATGTTTACCAATTAACAAATAAACTAAATGAACGAATATTTTCCATATTCCAACTATATTGTTAACCAATAGCATTAGCACACTTTAAAAAAATCAACGAAATGAACAAATTATTTTCGTATGCAAACTACCCTAATTAGTTCGTAGTCCGCCGACAGTTGCGCGGACATCATAGAATATCTCTTTTGTATTTGAATATCTTTGAGTGAAACATACACACGTTGGTAATTGTAGTATTTTGAAAAGACACATAGTTTTCGTTGATATCAATAGACGCCGTTAAGCTTAGAGCTTCTATCAAGTTCCGACAGATGTGTGCGTCTCGAATTGCTAAAGACACGAATGCTGCCGAGGTTGACCGAACGGCCGAACTGGAAACGGGAAACATATTATTGTAAATCTTACTAATATTATAAACGAGAAAGTTTGTATGGATGTATGTGTGTTTGTTACTCTTTCACGCAAAAACCACTGAATGGATTTTAAAGAAACCTTATAATAATATAGCTCATATATCAGAATAACATATAGGCTATAATTTATAAAGCTAGCTAGGACGGGGACACGAGAAGGGAATGTTGACGCATGGGAAAGGTGATTCAGGGAAAAATAATTTATATGTTGGAATATGGCATTGCAACGCATGCCGGGAACCAGCGAGTAGGTACAATAATAAACCAGATCGTAACAATAACCTATTTATTCTTGAAGGGACCCAACACAATTTTTTATGTATGCCTGAGAATAAGGCATATACAGCACCTACATACTTAAATATTTTAATTATGATAATATTCAATCGTGCACATTTTATAAATTTAAAAAAAAGTAAATAGGTAAAACAAGGAAAAATTAAAACAAAACCATTTAAATGCATCCGTTATAATAATATTTATTTTATGTTTGGAATTTCAATGAATGTACTTACATAATATTCAGCAGAAGGTCCGGGTTCGAGTCCCAGAGGTGCCAATACCTTTTTCTGATTTTCTGTTTCCAGATTTTCGATTGAGTTTCGCCAATATTGTCTTCACTCAATTAAATAAAAAAATATTTCTGTAAAAAATTCTAGCTGGAACAAATAAAATCTATTTAGTGTAAGTTGAACTCTGCAAGTGAATAACCATTACCGACACTTAAAACTAAGAGCCTTTGCTCATAGATAAACTGAAAACTGATTGGCAACCATGGACATATGAATATATCTGGACAGGTGAGAAAGGGCGAACTTTATGAACAAATATGTTAATAACGTGGCGGGCAATTCGCGCTCCCATGTAAAAAGGTCTATTCATTCAAAAGCATATTTTGCTTTTAAGAACTAAATAATGGTGATATTATAATGCGAGATGCCTACATACTGTCAGATTGATTTTTTAACGAATCACAGTCATCTTTCCCCTCTTCGCCCACCATAGTTTGGTTTTACCCCCTCATCTGTGTCTTCTCGTCTATCCATTTGGATGTCTATGTTGGTAACTTAATTCACGTGCGCAACTTTCGTAATCATATCAGCTTGTTTAACAAAAATATATTTTATGAATAATTTATCAATTATCAACCGTAACATGTAATTTATCAACCTCCTGAAGAAAATTGATATTTTTCTGCTCTGACAAATCGCAAATTAATCGAAAACTTGACAGTTCCTGAGGCGCAACCATGGCAACCTATCAACCTGGCAAGTGAAACGCTCTGGCCGCGGCAACTAGCACTGCAAGTTGCGAATGACTAGTTGCGTCACCCTTGACAACTGGTCTTTGAGAAGTTAACTGTTTGCGGATCGCCAATGAAATTCGCAAGTTGCGTCCCTGTGGATAGCTACTGAGTTGCCAACTGGGTTTTTCAGTTGCCCCGTGAGCGGATGGATTAATCGACATTGAAAGAATAAATATTTAATAATGGTTTGCACAGGACGCCATTCAACAGCAATTGGTTTGGAAATATTAATCTGCAGTGAATGTTCTGAAAACAATGGGTGTATCGATATTCCATTGGCACCGGACATTGCATTTATAAATCAGCAGTAGGTGATTCTCCGCGGAAATGGAGCGATAAATTACACGAAACAAACAATTCCTGGCATTATCTACACACACATATCACTGGTTTGCTTTTATTATCTTTTTTTCTCAAGATGAAACAACCAAGCAGTCAATTTTCAAGTGTGTACATTATTCTTTTAGTTTTCCTGTTTTTATTTGTGTTTAAATTAAAGGCAAGAGTACTTATTCCCTGGTATATGTTATTGGAATAAAAATCTCTAAATAAAACGTGGACAGAGTAGCTTTCTCATACGGGCAGTTTCTAAATGGGCATTTTCCGAAAGTAATAACGATGCAGCGTTACATAATAATACGTTGTGCAACGCAATATAATCCATATCGACCCAATAACACTTAAAAAGGAAAGGGAGGAAATAAACCAACCTTATAAAATGAAAAGAAGAACAAAAAAGTTTAGGTATTAACATAAAACAGCAAAATAATTTTTCAAGTTGAACAATTAAAAATTAAGAGGATAATTTTTCAAACACAGCAAACTAACTTATGTTGTGGCATCATTTAATTTAAAATTAATTAACACGTAGTTTTTACCACTTTTAAGGTTTAATAGCCACCAACAAATTTTAAAGAGGATTATATTTCTATTACACAATTTCATTTTTTCATTTTTTTTTTGGCGCATCCAGACAATTTTCTATAAGTGTGACTGTATTGAACTCTTAAGGCATTCTATAGGGATCCACATCCACGGTTAAGTGACAACTCAACACGGTGGCACTTCAACACACCTTTGAAGTGATGAAAAAATAGCCCATAACGTGAACAATTTTTATTTTATTTTAATGAAAAGACAAATAACTTTGTTTACATTACTTTTATTTATATAAAATCAACAAGTTTCATCAACGATGTTCACATCATCAGGATCAAATATAATATATACTAAACTTAAAAATTAAACATAGATCACACATGGGAGGAAAGGGTAGAAGGGAGGGGAAGGGGTAAGTTACTAAACCGTATAAGCTGGGACTGGAGGAATGAATATGAAAATGTGAAAATTTATTATTATTTTATTTTTTGTTTACAATTTTTTAGAAAAGAACGTCTCCATACTGGGGTACCCCCTTCTCATGTCACATTGTACATGTTTACGTGTTTGAATTTCAAGTAAGTACGAGTACTTACCTATGTTAAAAATTACAAGAGGAAAATTATAAAGTTTTTTTTTATGCATTAACTCCACACCGGAGGCCCTGAGGAAAATAATTTTCCTCAGGGTGTATGTCATCTGAGATGCTGTGTGAAGGGTCTTTTTGAGGAGAGGAAGGAATGAACATTGGTCCTGAAGAGACCCATGTTGTAGGAAGGAGGAAACACAAAGGCCGGTAAATCGTTCCACAGCCAAGCTGTTAAACACAAGAACGAGTCGAAGAAGCGACCCGTTCTTATGTGACCAATGTCAACCGTGTAGGTACATATGTTGGGCACGTGTTTGGCGTATTTCCCGACTATGCACCGGTGCCGAAGGGATCAATGACGCTTGTTCCTCGGAGCATCTTCCATTGAAATACCGGTGGAATAAGGATAGCATTCCCACCCGACGCCTGTGCTCTAAAGATTGGAATCCTTCTGTTAAAGTAGGATAATTTATCACCGCCTTATCATAGCCCGTTTCTGCACAGAGTCGAGGGTTTTTTCAGTTATTTTGGGGCTCCAGACCAGAGGTGGCTGCCAAATTCAACCCTGGGGCGCACTTGTGATTAGTACAGGGTGAGCAATTAGGTACTATTAAAGTATCTGCGGGTCCTGTAAAGTACGCCCAGTTTTTGAGAGGCTAATTTAACTTCTTTTTTTTTACAGTGAATACCGCACAAGAATCTCAACTGCTCCAGTCTGGAGCCAGTGAGACTATGGCATCCCCAATTGGGGTATGTTGTGAGGCTGAAGGGAGTGGGGAGGGGAAGGAGGTGGGGAAGAGGAAGGTTGGGAAATACCTGGCTATTCAGATCTAGTCACCAAACACGGCTAAAGCCATTTTCAAGCAACGTTTCAATTTCTGAATGGTGGTCTTACACCAGGGCGATACTGATAGTATCTTCCACTCTGGAACATGCCGCAAATATACTATACATTATTTTAAATGAATTAATTGTGAAATAACACAAATTAATCAAATAAAATTTATTTGCGCATGCCGGGTTCGAACCCGCGACCTCCGGATTGTGAGTCAAGAGTCTTACCCACTGGACTACGGAGGTCGTCTCTGGCTTCGATGGAGCCCCATATCTGAGCTGGTTACTTAGAGTTTCACCAAGCATATCAATGAAGGGCCTGTTCTGAACATTGCTTGGAACAGAGGTTCCCAAACTTTTTTTCTCGTAGACCCCTTTCAAAATTTTACTGGTTTCGGTGGACCCCTGCTGCTACATTTCTACCATATTCCCAAAACTCGACAAAAAATTTGAAGATTAGTTCTACCGATGGAAATTTGCGTTGCGGCTGAGTTGCAACCCTTCATTCAGAGTGGTAAAATTAAAAGAAAAATAGTATACTTACTTGTATTCTATTTGTTAAAATAATATGATTACAGACTTAATAGAATTAAAATTAAACATTAAAATTAAATTAAAATTAAAATTAAACATTAATAACGTACAGTAACTTCAACAATGCAAATCAACAAAAAATAATTATTATTTTTAATTTATAAACTAACGTTTAGACAAGATTTTTATGCATAGCACAAAGGGTAACAATTATTAATTAATAGAAAAAATATAATAAGCAGTAATTGTTGAATGAAACACTAGTATATATTGAATTATTTGGCGGGTATTTGATAAGCCCCCATAGCTCAGTGGTCAAGAGCAGCTGACCGGCAATCAGAAGGACACGGGTTCAAGTCCCGTTGGCAGCAAGTATCTTTTCTCGGAAGATTTTTCAATGTTGATGAGTGTTTCAGGCTGATAATTATTGCTTATACTAATTGCAACAAAAAATAGTCATATTGTTAATGAGAGTGATGTACTTGATTGATTGACAATAAATTATCAATATTTGGCTTCAGTTTTGTAAGGAATAACCGCAAATCTCCCCGTTCTGTGATATTCAATCTGCTCCTTTTTCGTTAATAGGTTTGTAACGACACTAAAACTTTTTTCGACGAAGCATGACAAGGGAAATGCTCTCAAAAGTTTTCTTGCAATTTCCCACAGCCCAGGATATTTTTCGGGTATTTCCGCCTGCAGCCAAAAAGTTTGATAGCCTTTTTTAAACTTCACCTTCGGCTCCTCATTGGTGCTAAGCTCGAGTAGCTTCTCTTGTAATACTACATTCGCCACTTCCATTTCATCACATGGATTTATGATCCATGGTGGTATTTCCATCGTCAGTATATCTTCAAATCTATTTTTGAAGTTATCGTGAAGGGAATTTAAATGTTGAAAGTGTCGTCATATTTACAAGATCACAAGACACATTTTTATTCCCATACCATATTAATAAAATTATACTAACACGCAAAAACGAGATTCGAGACCTTGGCGTGATTTTTTAAGCAAATCTGTCTTTCACATCTCACATATCAGACATTGTTTCCCGCGCCAACAAAATGCTCGGATTTGTTCTTCGTAATGCGAGATCATTTACTAATGGAGTTGCAATACGAATAACATATGAAGCACTTGTCCGCAGCATCCTGGAATACAGCTCCATTATTTGGGCACCCTCTAAACAAAACCATATCCTAGAAATAGAAAAAGTACAAAAAAGGTTTATGCGTTACCTGTATATGAGGGAATATACATACTACCCATTCCTGTATCCATCGTTGTTCTTAACAGGAATGCTCGATCTTAATACCTTAGAAGCACGCCGAAAAATATTTTTGGGGAAACTTTTTTTTAAGCTGATCTCTGGTACTGTACTGAATCCACCTATGTTGAAGGAGATTAACCTATATGTCCCTAACGCGTATACTCGTGGGAGATCCCACACACTTTTTTATGCTCCGAAAGCGAGAACTTCTTCATTTCAGAATGCCCCATTAAATAGAGCAATTCAACTGCTTAACGATTCTGCATTTAGCATTGACATCTTCAATGTTACCTATAGAGATTTCAGTAACTATCTTTTGACATATATGTCTCAACATAGTGAAACTGCCCCCCTTGGCCTTTTTTTCTCTCATATTTTGTAATCTTCTCCGTAATAATTTGGTGTATAACTGTTTTATGGAGAACCTGAAAAAATAAATAAATAAATAAATAATAAATAATTAAAATGTGTGTAGCCATGCCTACCATACCCCAATGTTTTAATAATGTTAGAACCAATGTTTTTGAAATGTTTGTGTTAAGTTTGTGTTTTCGATCGCTGGAGGCGCGACTTGAGATGTCCATTTTTTATTATTTCATTCTAACCAAACATACATCTATCGATTTTAAATGTCAATTTTTATATTTTGCATCAGATCCATGTAAAATAATTCGTACGAAAGCGTGCACGTGAAACCAATGGCTCTCACATAGGTTTGTCTCCTTCTAATAGAGATTAGGGCATTTTAGCTGGCGGTGTTTGCATAAAATAATTACTTTTGTTAATTTAATTACTTGGTTATTATTATTGATAGAACAGTGAAATTTTGGTTCGCGGTAATGTTATTATTAGTATTATTTTTCGGTACTAAAATAAATAAAATGTTATCTGTAGTTTTCAAATGCGGCTGAAAAATAGATTGTATGGGAATTGTCACATCTGTTTCACCTTAAGGGCCTTTAACCAGCCAGCGGCCGAAAATCCATATTTCGTCGAAAGATGTTCTTACGATTACGGCGCGCGGTTCCAATGAGAAAGATTAATTATTCTCCGTGCCAGCTTTTTAAAATTATAACTCAATATCGATTTTATTTAATTCCAAATTTGCTTTAATTTATACCTACATCCAAAAATGCTGAAAGGCGTAATGATTAAACTATTAAAAAATTTTACTTTTTTAATTATTTTTTGATCATAAGTATTTATCATTTTTCAATAATGTCTAAGCAAAATAAGAATGTAAAAAAAACTTATATATATTATATATAGCTTGTATTAAGCGAAACCGGTCGGTAAATAAAAATTAAATCAATAAATCGTCGTTACAAACAAAGTGATTGTTTTCCTTTATATGTCAAACCACAAAGTGACTGCTTTCTACCAAAATATTAAATATATTAATTTGTAAGACCGTAGATAGATAAAATAGAGCAATTTTGGTCATAAATAAGTGTTCGGATATTTTATTTTAATGATTTTATTTGAACTAAATTTAAAATTTTTAAACATGCGTTTACTAGATGTATCGATTAACAATAAAGTATGATTATATGGTATGGAATATGTCTTGTAAAATAAGATTCTTCGTTTGAAAATTTAACAAATCTGCCACCGACCTATATAACCTTATTATACTAAAAATAAACATTTTTTCTCAAAATTTAAAACATGCGTTTTCTAGATAAAAGAACAATCTTTCGAATTCAATTTATAATTTTTGTGGAAAAGAGTCAATAAGTCTAAAATTTGATTTAAAAATTACATATTTCCGGTTATCTATGGTTATATGCAGGGTGTCAGGGGGTAAAGTGCATTAACTTCGGGAGGTGATTCTACACGATAGTACAAGTAAAAAAAGATAATTAACTTTTTTCGAAATTCCAACTTTTAGGGGTAGGTTTGAGGTAAAAAGATAAAATTAGTCCGGCGTATACGGCCAGATTTATTATTTTCCGCTGTTACGATACGGGCCAATCACAATCGAGTCGGGCGCCCGGCAGGCTTTCAGCAAGTAAGATCGTACCTCACACTAAGGATTTTTTGTATGTACGTCTTTTGGTATGGGAAAAAAATGTTGTAATTTCGGAAAAAATTGTTAATCTTATTTACCATCATGTAGAATCACCTCCCGAAGTTAATGCACTTTACCCCCGGACACCCTGTATATACCCTCTTAAGGTCTGATCTCACAGCATTTTGAAATAATTAATTTTTTGAATCGAATATGCAGTTAGTTGACGGAAAACAGAGGAAGAGAAAGAGAGACAGTTTAAGAGGAAGGTTTCTCGAAAGGGTAGAACGGACTGTCCTTCCAGAAGTGAGCGGAAAGGACGCGGCGGTCCAGGTTGAAGCTGTCAATCTTCTTAATGTCTTCAGGACTCAGATGGAAGTCAAAGATGTCGATGTTTTGCCGAATGCGGGACGGTGTCACGGACTTCGGAATGGGAATCAGGCCGCGGTCAACCTGAAAAGAATACACAGTCACGATTTAGGCAAGTCAGGTTATTTGCTATAATGCTTACTTCATTTTTTTATTATTTTTATTTATTTATTTATTCTTAGTATATTTATATTACAAAGGTATAATATATTGTCCTCCACACTAGGAGTTCACATGTGTTGCAGAGGACATTTTTCAGTTTTAAATTATTAATTATAAATTGTGAAGTAAAACAAAACAGTGGTCTTATTCTTAGTTAATATAAAATAAGAGAAACGTTAAAAATTAAAATACTAAATCGACTTCAATTCGACAAAATTATAAATTAGTTAAAAGGATTGTAGCCAGTTTCTTATGTGTTTTTTGTATTCACTAATGTTAGTTGTTTTATATTGTGTTGGAAGAGAATTGTATAGTTTTATAGCCTGGTATCTGTAGTGTTTTTGTCCAAAAGATGTGTTTGTTTTTGGTATTTGTAGTTGGTGTGCATGTCTTGTTCTAGTATTGCTAGAATTTTGTGTAAAGGAAAAGTATTTGTTTTGAATATAATTTTTGAATTTTAAGCACTGGGAATTTTTCGAATACGATTGAAGTGGGTGTTAGTATTGGTAATTTAAGTGTTACTTTTATTAGGGTTTTCTGAGCTTTAAACAGTGTATTAATATATGTTCTTTTTCAATTAGACTACCTAAACACTATACAGGCTTGAAGTGTGCTTACAGCTTAAATTTCAATTGTTGCATAAACAATAGATAAAATACATATTCTGCTTAATTGAAAAATTATGATGACGTTTTTTTTAATCACGTGATAATTACATAAAACTAACACAAACATGAATACACAAATTGCGCACTGAAAAAGATCTCCAATTTTTTACTGTAACTCAATTTAGATTAAAAATTGAGCATTTACAGCAATGTTTAAAACTGATTAACTGAAATGGATTATCGGTGAAATATTAATATTTCTCGTCCTACTGAGAACATTCCATTAGTAATTTTAGTAAAAGGCTCACAGTTATTATAAGACGGAGATTAATATCCACTTTGAGAAGGTCTTAAATCTTAACAGCTTATAAGAGCACATGTACAGCGGTAGGCACCTAAACTCCAGAGAGGCATTCAATAATATAGGAATAACTAATGTATGACCTCTTGGCCCGTTGCACAGTGGTTGCAAATGCTCTTTACCGTCTCATAAATCTGTAACTTCTTAGTATTTTTCGATTTATGAGACGGTCTTGTTGCAGGCCATTCCATAGTGCGTTAGCCTGTATGTATGTATGTAATGAACATATATGACGCTTACCGCGTAGCGCAGAACTACTTGCACGGTGTTCTTTCCATACTTGTTGCCAATCTCTGTGAGGATGGGGTCGTCTATTTTGGGTGCGGGAGAATTCTTGTTCTTTGCTCTCGGTTCGGGCATCGACCCCAGGGGAGTGTAGGCCATTACTTCGATACCATGTTCTTTACAGAAAGCAATCAGTTTCTTCTGGTTGAAGTTCGGGTTTACCTAAAGATATAACATATCAGCAAGTCGCTCGCATATTTTTTCAGCTAATTTTGGAAATAAATGGATAAGTACATAGTTTTAATGAAAACAAATAACTTTGTAAACACCACTATATTATTAATATTATCGACATATTTCAAAAACAATGTTCTCTTCTCAGGATAAGAGATTAATACAAAGTTATTTGTTTTCATTAAATTAAAAATGGCGCCACAAAGTGAACCTACTTACGAAGTTTGAAGAAAAAAAAATAGTTGTTCTGACAATAGGTAGCAGGCCCCCTAGCACAGTCGATCGATAAGGATTGATTGGATAACTTTCGGTACCTTCTCATTGTTCCCTAGGACAACTGCAGATCGCTAACGTAAAAACAACAGTTGACGTCGAATATACTAAGGTCATTTAGTGACTGTGACCTGTTTACCTGTTCGTTGCAGTCATGCTAGGGAATGATGAGAAATTACCGAAAGTTATCCTATCAATCCTTATCGATCAACTGTGCTAACGGACAGGTCTTATCTATTCTATAGTTTATTTCATAAAACACATTTTTGCCCTTGAAGTAATCGAGAATTTTTTTGATCAATCATTTTATGACGACTTGCTGTGCAGGGATGGTGGCGTATTGGATGGATGTTTTTTTGTTTTCTCAAAAAGATCCTTCACATAGCATCCCAGATGACATAGGCCCTGAGGGAAATTATTTTCCTCAGGGCCTCCTGTGTGGAGTTAATTAAAAAAAAAAAAACTAGACGGAAAGCAAGTCTTGCTATTCTGTCTTTCAAAATTTGGAACAATTTCATCGATAGCCCATTTCTCTTGGGATGCTATGATTTATATGTACCAGACCATTACAGCCGAAGAATGGCACGGCAAGAACGGCAGAATAGACGTCTTGGCAAAGCATAGTATGACGAGGGGAGTGGTGTTGTTAAATGAAATTGTAAACCATTTGGATATAAGTGACTGTTCTTTATATGTCTTTAAAATATTATTGAAGAGTCACTTGCCTAAATGCTGATAGGGTAACTAAATTGTACTATAATTGGAATTATTCTGTTATACAATAATAATAAAAAATAATAAAAAAAACATAAAAATAACATTGCAGTACGAACTGCGAGTCAAATTTAAACGGAATTGATAAATTTAAGCGCACCCGGCAGCTTTGGACATTTTGGGATAAAGGGAGTTGCGGACTTTAAACGATTCGCCTGCACACAGGTATTTTTTTCACAAAAAGTAGTCACCCCTCGAGATGGGTACCTACAGCAGTAAGGAAGATATCACCACTAATTGAAGAACGCTGTGATGCAGAAATACATTTGGGAGGGGTTGAAGAAGTGAAAAATGAAGGTCCCTTCCTAACTAATTATGTAAGTAAAGAATGTGTGATGTAAATATTTTGCTTTTGTAGCAAATTATTGAAAACTTTTACGGCAAATTTAGTTATTACTACGTACTTATAACATTGATAGTCATTTTAGACCGTTGCAAGATATTAAAGAAAACCCTCCCAATTAGTGTATTTAGCCGGTTATCACATATGTTACCAAATAAATTTTAAAAAGGTTAAATTATAGTCTCGTTCGTTCACGTTTAAATACTTCATTGCAATCTGGGAAAACGCATTGGAAACGTACATAAATGCATTACAGGCAGTACAAAACAAAGTACTCAAAAAACTGAACACCATAGTCGTCGAAAGAAATCACGAAATATCACAAGGAGGGGGGGGGAGGGGTTATGGGGTTATAATGAGTGAAGGTAAACAATCCATTGGTTACGAGGGGGGCAACTTATATAATTGCCTCCCAGACGATATCAAAAAATGAAAAGGTTCGGTAGATTTAAAAAAATAAATGGTTAATTTTTATTCTTAATCAACAAAATACTGAAACAGAGTAATATTTAATTTTAATGTAATGTATTTAGTTTAGTTTAATGTATTTAGATATTTCTAGTCATAAGTGAAAATGTAATTTTCTTTTTTCTATAATATAATCCTTAAAACAATAGATAAATAAAAATTAGTTTAATTTACCTCAACTTGGTTGACAGCAGGTGTGGTGTTTGAAGAAGCGAGAACTCTTTCCAGTTGGGAAATGTTGAAGTTGGAGACTCCGACGGACTTGGCGAGACCCAAATTCTTGGCTTCCTCCATTCCTTTCCACGTGTTGAGGTAGTCTGTGTAATCTATCTCGCCTTTATCCTATATGAGGGCACAACAGCACATATCAGGGCGCATTCACTATGGGATCATGATCAAAGAAGATTTGTTTCTCTGAAACTATCGAAACCAACACCAAATTAATGCAAACACATAGCAGTTTTATTTTTCCTCGAACATTTAATCCTCTACCAAAACACATTCAAATGACAAATAAAATATCACTTTACATAAAAGAACTAAAATTATGGCTGAATGATGCAGATGATGAAACACTTCTCTATAAATTCTGTGTAAACCTTCATGCTTCACTTTTCAATTCAATTCTGTAATTTCAAAACTAACCTTATTTAATTTCTTGAAACTTTTACAAACAATAACAAACTTTTATGTGTAACTTGTTTTACTATAATATTTTCACAGATAAAACTAACTAACTAACTAACCATCACGCCGTTTAACCGCAGGGGTAGGCAGAGAGGACGGATCGCTAAACAATCGATCTTACACACACTCCTTGCTTCGTTCACATTCATACATCGTCTCATACATGCTCTTCTATTATTCCGACTCTTCACATGGCCCCACTCAAGTATCTGATTCACTTGGTCGTGCCATGACTTCCTCTGGCGTCCCCGACTTCTTCTACCATTCACATTTGCGTCATATATTCTCCTTACACTCCTTTCCTCGTTCGTTTTATTTTCACAGATATAAATTTAAAAATATATTTTTAAATCTTTACTTTAAAATTTACATATTTTACTTGAACCTATTGATGTAATTTAGTACTTTTGCTTGTATTACCCACGCACAGGCAATGCCTTAGTGGGTTCCCATTATCTGCTTTTGAATTATATATATTAACTTTTTTCTAACTTTTACATTATTTGTATCTTATTTTATGTTATAAAGTCCTTTTGAAATGTATGTAGATATAAAGGAAAAAAATAGTATTAACATTATTAAATTAGATTGAAATTAAAAACTTACTAGTACTAATACTAGTTTTACATGGTTCGATATAATACATGAAATTTACTTGAATATGAATCTACGACCTGGACACATCATGACTATAATTTTTTTTCATAAATAACATAAGTACTTCAATAAGTAAGTCCTTAATTTTCTGATGAATAAAATGTGAATTGACTTACATTTAGACTGATCGGAAAATGGATGAGATAAAGGTCCACATAGTTCAAGCCGAGGTTCTCCAAGGATTGTTTGAGCGCGGGGACTACCTGCTCCCGACGATGCTTGTCATTCCACAACTGTAATGAAGGTTTCATTGATTGCAGTAATTATGAAATTAAATCTAGTGTTTAATTCGTGACCCCCCCTCCGTGGGATGTGTTCGCAAGAAGTGCATATATTTTCGACCAACACAAAACTGGTATGTGCCTAGCATGGTGGTCGAAAAATTCTCAATTTATGTACACATATTATAAAAGTTTTATTGGGCATCGAAAAATTATAAAAAACTTTATTAATACTCACACTTCCATTATCTCAACCAAACGTATGTTGACAAACTTTCGCCAAACAAATAGTTGAGTATTGGAGAGTTGAGGGCAGAAATAGAAGGATTTATGCTTGCCATTCAAGGTAGAGTCATTAATACTAAAAATTATAGGAAGCATATAATCAAAGATATAAATCAAATTAATGATTTATGTAGAAAATGTTTGGCTTTTCCGGAAACTATAGAACATATTATATCGGGATGTTCTGTATTAGCGCCGTCCGAGTATACATTAAGGCACCATCAGGTTTTAAAAATAATCCACCAAAGTTTGGTAATTAAACATAACTTGATTGACTGCCGTAATATAGTACCATATTATGTATATGAACCATATTCATTTTTAGAAAATGAATTTTATAAAATATATTATGATAAAACTATACTAACAGACAGAACAATTAGTCATAACAGACCTGACATGACAAAATTTTACATGTCAAATTAAAAAAAAAAAACTTATATAATAGGCCACTTGCAGAGATTTCATAACGACTTTTTTTACTAAGATTACGAAAATGTTATTAAAAATTTTTAGAAATGTACATTTTTTTTTATTTTAAAATAAATAAATCCATTATTTGGGCTCGTGACATCACTACATGAAAATGTCCCGTCTCCGAAAATGTTCCTATTAATTTTATAAAATTCCACACTGATTTTTTTTTTTTTATATGACATCACTTTGACTTCAGGCGAATTTTTGAATTTGACATTTAACGTTCATTAGATTTATTGTTTGTTCTCTGCGAACGTATCATTCGGTTTGACTTTTTGACAGATGTTTTGAAGAGATCCCCGTACATTTAACGTTGTCCGTACGTGTTTTAGAGGTATAATGATAATGGTGCGGATTTTAACAAAATCAAATTGTATAATATTATTATTACAATTTACAAGTACAAGTATATTACATTTGATTTAGTAATAAAGACGTTGAACATTAAAATGATTCATAGACAATAAGATGGATCAAGGAAAAAAATATTAATGAGATTTAATATTTTTGGTATGCCTCGTTATTCTCCTGTGCCATTCGTGTGGAAAACGTTCTTTTTTAAAAATGATTTTCGGCTATGTAATTATCGTTTTTTCGCACCTATAAAATGATGTCCCGCCTTTCCGGTTTATAAAAAATGGTCTGATTTTTCGGATTGAAATTTTCAAAAAATCGCCAGAGTTTCAAAAATACGATTAAAAAAAATACAGAAAAAGTAATTCTTAGAATATTTGCCTAAGCCGGATTTTTTTGTAATGTGATGCAAGTGGCCTATTGATTTCGCTATTCCAAATTCCTGTAATATTCACAAATATGTTTCTGAAAAAATAAGAAAGTATACATATTTAGGAAAGGAGATTAAAAGAATTTGGCATGCTCAGACTATAAAAATATTACCATTTGTTATTTCGGCTACTGGCGTTATACCTAGGTCTCTCATTCAAAATTTAGGCATGTTAGATTGGTCAAAGAATTTATACATAAAAATGCAAAAATCAGTCATTTTAAATACATGTAGGATGACAAAAGATTTTTTTAATATTTATATTGAGGGATCAGTAGGATTTATAGGGCCAATTAGGAGTTCCACAGAGGAGAACACTCTGATATGAAAATATTTGGAGTCGGTGAATAATTTTCCCATTTGGTCTTTGGTAGGTTGACATGTTGTTCTTGTATCGTTTTGTATTTATAATACTTATATAGTGCAATTGCATAGCGTGGATTGACTAGATGATCATTTGAGGAAGTGTGTGAAAGGGTTTAATTTTTCCTGTGGGGAAAATTTAACCCGGACATTTAAATCTGGTGCGTAAAATATTATAAATCGGTTGTTATTTGAGTTAGAATGCCATTATTAATAAAAAAAAGAGTGTGCTTTAGACCACACGACTGAAGTAAAACTACAAGACAAACCTCGCCCCATGAACCCAGGTATCCCTGCTAAGTTACCAAACATAGCAAACGGGGTGACCTATGACCTAGGGGTGACATATGACGTTGGGGTGAAATATGACCATGGGGTGACCTACCACCTTGGGGTGACCTACGACCTTGGGGTGACCTACGACCTTGGGGTGACCTTCGTTATCCTTATCCTTATCACTCCCCAAATCAAGCGTGCGTAAAGGCCCGACCGTTTGCTTCGCCATCGATCACCGTTCGCATAGATTACCGTTCGCATCACACTTTTCGTAAAACATCACTACTTTTCGTAACGCATTCACCAGCTTACCCCCCCAAGTCGAGTGTGCGTAAGGAAGTTTAACTTCAAAAAAATTAAAAATTTAATGGAGTTCCTTGTCAGGGGGTTCTCGTTTCGCGTTAGCCACAAAATCTCATTCGGATGTTTTTCGCTATCCACAGCGGCAGCGAATATCGCTTATACTCTTATCTTATGAATAATCTTTTAAAGTTGCAATTTTTTCATTGAAATTTGATGTGTTTGGCCGCCATGTTTTTCTTGTTTCTATGATGTAACGTTTGCCGGAACGTTGATGAGCTAAGCTTTAAAGGTTAGGAAGTACGCATAGATTATTTAAATAACCCAAACTAAGAACCTGTTAACCTGTTTTTTACATATTTCATCAACTCCCCCGACGAAAATAGTTATATCTTGTGGTGACCGGACAACTCGGAATCATGCAACTTCAACTTTGAAAAATCTTTAAAGGCGGTGAATTTTTTTTTTATTAAATATGTTACGTTGGATTAGGTTATGAGCTATTTTGGTTACAACTTTTAAAGACTTCAAAGGGGTCTTACAAGTTACATGATTCTGAGCTGGAACCGTATCTTGTACCTACTAATTAAGTTGAAACTACTAATTAAGTGATTTTTTTAATAATTTGGGTGCATTTAGAACTATTAAAGAGGAATAAGGAAAAAAGGAAACTTAACGATAACAGATATTATTTACCTTTGTGGTAATGAAGACATCTTCTCTTTTGACGGTCCCATCATTGATTTTAGTCTTCAGGCCCGCACCAACTTGCTTCTCGGTGTCATAGATGGCGGCCGTGTCGATGTGTCTGTAGCCTGCGGCGAGGGCCACCTCCACTGCCTGTTGAACGCTTTCGTTGCTGCCGCCATTCTTATATCACAGAAATATGGGGTAATAAACAGATAGTTGCAGAACATAATGCTTAGATTGTGGCATTATCTAAAATCATTCTATTACGAACATTTATATAAGTAAAGAATGAAATTATTCATTTATTTGTCTCTTATTCTGCGGGGTGTCTTTGGATTACGTATAATACTTATCCCCTCAGGCTAATTTGATCGCTTTTCGGAACAACTCATGTGTCTCATAGATATCGTTGTGTCAATACTCACCAACCACGTTCCAAGGCCAAAAACTGGAATTTTGTTACCATCATTCAAAGTCAGTGTCGGAGTCTTTGGTAAGACCTGAAAACAATAAGTGAAAACGGGAAATTTCAAAATCATGTAACATTTGTTGTCACAAAACGTAGTATTTTGGCGATCTATGGTAGGGGTGTTCATTATCCAATAAATGGTTCCCGGGGCGGCGGTACCCATACGCCTTTTTAACTACTCGAGCGACAGACCAACTAAAAACTTTTTCCTCGGATTCCTCGTGATTTTTTGGTGTTCATTTTGAATATTTTCCGCCGACATTAAAAAAATCATACTTCGAAAACCAAATGAAGTGCTTTATAGCCAATGAATTTACCTATATTTAAATAATCACCCATATTTTGAGGATTTATAAAAAAATATTAATAAATTATAAGCATTTTAAACGGAAATATTCTCAGGATTTTCTAGCTATGAACTCGTGAAGGAAGTTGAATTTTGCCTCCACATTAAATATTTTCTATGAAGTTTCTTTTAAAAGGTCAAATTCATGATGGTATATAGAAATATATGTAAGATAACAGAATTTTGATACGTTGTTAAGTGTTTCAATTTTTCGACACAAATTTTAATTGAGAAATGCCAAATTTCATTACACTAAAATGGAATGTTTAACGTACTCACCAAAAATAACTGCAACACATCAGACAGATACATTAATTATCTTTAATCCACAATACCAATTAACTCGAATAATGCTTTATTTATTGAACATAAACCATTTTCAAAAACAGTTTTCTCGGCAAATCTATTGCGCAGTAACCTCGAACACGACCACGAAAATTTTTGTATTGCAAGTTTTCACGACATTGCAACGCGTTAAGTGCATTGATAATATAATTCAATAACACTGGTTTACAAATATGTTAGATAAATCCACTGAACACGATGAAAATCGACATTATATATGCAAGCATTTTGGCAACGACCTCTTCAGATATTTTTGTTTAATTCCGTTTTTGTAAACCTGAATATTTCTTCAAAAACCAAAGTACGATGACACCTATTCATATAAGTAGAAGTAGGTTCTTCTAGCTTTCTTATAATGTCAAGTTTATACCGCGGGAATGTTAAAAAAATATTTCTTTTTTTTTTAAAGAATCGAGGGAATGTTTGCAAAAATTGGAGTCAAAGCAATCCGAGGTATTTTAAATAGTGCCATATTGTGGCAAAAAGCGCTCCTGTGGTTATGACGTTTTATTTTATAAGTTTAAATGTAATTTTATTTGCATAGTATTTTCAAAGTTGCCTCTTAAATCATGTAGAACAAAGAGTGAACAAGGATAAATTACACTTACTGATTATTTTCATATTTAAAATATTCCTTAACCTAACACATATATTATATACATTTTCTTATTCTCTTAACTAGCTCTGTAATATGACTAACCCACTTCAGGTTTTGATCAGTGACCGCACCGAGATATTGAAGAAGAGTTAATTATTACAGTACAAATAATATTACATTATTTACAGTTTACATGACCACATTTTTCTTCGTCGATTATAATATTGACTTTATGATCAGGTAATTTCTGTAAGGAAGATATGACTTATGTTATTATTTTGCATTAAGTGCGAGTAGGTTAATATCAAACCATGATTATAAGATATTTATTTATTTACGCTCTTAATTTAGTATTTATTAATATCTACATTTGAAAAATTGATAACTAGTTCCCATGTTTGACCTTTTATTAACAACTAGTTGACCCGGTGAACTTCGTACCGCCTCTGAATCATTAAATGTTGTGTTAACTTATTAGCTGAATCAAATTCAGTTTTTTTATTAGGTTAAAAATTACACCATGAAGCAATTATCGATGCGCAACTGTCCGTGTTTTGTTTTTGTCAGTAACAGAGATGGCGTTATGTACGGATTTATAATTTGTGATTTTCTTACTTTTCCACTTACTCGTGGGAATTGCGTTTCATTTTCTTTATAAGTTGTGAGGGAGATTTATTATAATTTTTGTATTTTTCCCACGGAGGGGTGCAGACAAACGTTCACCGTTTGTCCCATTTTCGATTGTTTACATTTCGTGTGTAAGATCGGCCCCACCGTTCTTGAGTAATAAATGGTGTATTTCTATTTTTGAGAGTGATGATTACTGATGATTCATGGTGGAATTCTATTATAATATATTATAATAAAACGAATATAAAACTTTATTCCACTTAATTTTTTCTTAACCGTAACCGGTTTCAGCTCGTTAAAGCCATCTTCAGACTGGTACAAATAATTCTTAGTCTACGGTTTATATACACAACATATTGGGGAGGGGTGGTCTACAAGGATTTTAATCAATTATAATAATTATATTTGTTGCTAAGACGTTTGAGACTGTCGAATTTCTAAATATTTTGGTAAATCCAGTAAGCTAATTACCTTGGGTTTGTAGCTCACTTCAATGATGATTAGGGAAAAACCTTACAAGTAATATGAGTTACTAATGACCTAATTTTATTGTCAAATCGTTATTATATTTATGAAGTACCTATGGTATTTTTATTTATAGCTTTTTGAAGGGATACATGTTTACATTGGAGTGGGAGTGGTCTAAACTAATTACATATTTTAATATCGAAAATATTATGAAAATTACACTGGATACAAAAGCGGGGACTTAGCAAATGAATCTAATTGCTTTATCTTTACAAAGTTACTTTTTGAAGGGATACATGTTTTTCATTGGACTAGGAATGGTCTAAACTAAATACCTATTTTAATTTCGAGATTTTTATGGAAATTACAATATATACAAAAGTGGGGACTTAGTAAATGATTCTAATTGCTTATTCGTTGCAAGGTTCCTTTTTAAATTTTTTATAAGGTATCCTTTGTAATTTTCATAATAATTTCGTATTCATTTAATTTTTTTTTGCTATCCTTTTTAAGCTTTTGTATCCATTGAAATTTTCATAATAATTTCGAAATTAAAATATGTATTTAGTTTAATTAAACATGTATCCCTTTATGTAGCTTTCTATCCATTGAAGGGCTTTGTGTTCTATGCCATTTTCTTTAAATTTTAATACAATTCTTTCATGGGAAATACTGTCAAATGCTTTCTTTTGTCGATGAAAATTCCTTCACATTTATTAGATTTGTTATGTGAACTCTGAATACTAGATGAATTTTTTGAATGGCATCTTGGGTAGTTTTTGCATTCATATTTCCAATTTTTCTTTTTTTAAATATTATTATCGACTCAGTCTTCTACTTAATCTATTCACTCATCATAAATATCGAAATTATATTGTGTTGAAATTGTACCGCTTTTAAAATATATTTAAAAAAATAAATAATTTATTTTTATATAATTATCAGTCTTTAACTATACTTAATCAAATAACTTATAAAGTTGTCCTGCACGCCTCAGGCGAACTCCTGGCGTGGAATAAATAAAAAAATTGTTCATAGATAGGATTAATGGATTCTGTTGGGTTCTTGATAAGGAATAAATATTAAATATTCACCATTGTGACAGAACTAACAAAGGCTAACGTGTTAAATTAATATGACGTGTTATATCCCATCAGGTAGGCACGTTTTCTGGATTATTATTTATAAAGTATGTTTGAATGCATTAATTATTAATAGATGCCACTTACAGTATTTGTTGCACCAATCAGCGCAGCGGTCAACAAGACACTGGCGGTCACCATCGTGGTTTGTGATGGATAGTGAATTCAGAAGATAAATCTCAGCGGTGTGGCGATGTTACGTGGTGTTACCAGGAACCCGATTCACAATCGACTGATTCATCGGTGGCCGAGGTTTCCTACTGAAAGTGGCTGACCTCGAGGACTGTGGGTTAGTGGATATGATTGCCTGCAACAAATTATTATGCTTGAATTCATCATATGGTTGGCTATAAAAAAGTAGATTTTTTAAAAATATTTATTTTTATTTATTTATTTTAACACGTATTAACTGTCTGAATAAGTTTAAAAAATAAGCCAAATAACAGTAAACAATCGATTTTTAACATGTCTAAAAAGTTTCGACGCCGAAACTAGATTTTTTGCCGAAACTTGCCGAACCGAAACCGAAACCGAACTTTCGGTCGGTCACTAGTTAACAATATTTTAAAAGCCAACATAAATAATAACACAAAAATCATATCGTACAACGATTGAGGAAACTATTTGATTACTTACAAAGCAAATAAATTTAATTTTAATCTCTCTTTTTAAATCTTCACCTTACACGAAACCACTTTTGTTCTTTCTTCTGTTATTTGTTGTCAAACAAAGAACATTTTTGAATACTAATAATATGAACATATGCTAATAATATGTAATACACAAGCAATATTTATAAAAAATATATACAAAATTTACAAATTGCTATTATAAAAAAAAATGTACCATCGAATATATACAAACAAAGAAGTAATCTAAAACTACTGTATGTTTCTAAGGGGCTACTTCCAATAAAGGGTCTTCTTTGGTACATTATTGTAATGGATAATGAGGAGAAAGCAAGTACGAAAAGCAACTGGTTCATAATCACACCACAAGATTCACTGAAAATAAGGGCCTCATTACTCCAAGACAAATAAGCATGGAAACCGAACGCTTAAATACTTAATACCAGAGATTTTCAATAAATTCATTAAATTTTTTAAACCTCAGAAAAATGAGAGACCCTGCCCCAAAAACACTAGTTGGCTAATAAGTGACGGATGAACGTATCTCTGAACATCTCAACGTACCTGCCTAAGTAATTTATTTATAGGAAGGTACATTGAGATATATTATTTTATATAATGTTTTAATTTTATAGATTTATTATTTTATATTTAAAATATACATGCATTAAAATTTTTAAAATATATATTTTATTTTTTAGACCCTACAGACAAGCCGTCATGTGTGACAGCTTTGTGGGACTACATAAAATTTGTATTTAAAAATGTTTTTTCTTGTATAAAAAAGTAGGTATATATAGTACCTATGTAATAGCCACTAGCTGGCTAACATCGTGAGATGAATTATTTATGGAGATTAATGATAATAATAATAATTAACAATCTAGAATACCACGGCGATGAATATTACAATAAACAAGTTTTGCTTTAAGTGTATGCGGAATAATAAACTTAAAGATTACTTTGTTATCCACTATATTGACATTTTGCATATAATATCCATTAGCTTCAGTTGTTCCCAACCTCTACCACAAATTAATATTACAGTCGTCGATTGGTATATGTTATAATTAATTTTATTTTAATGACGGGTGTATCGAACGTGTCGTAGGAATCCGTGTGCATCAAACGAGTGCGCGAAAGCGTATGACAACCCTGGAAATTCAAGAATGGAATTTACGCTCCCACAGAGTAACATGCCGCCAGCACGACAATCTGAGAGCTGCTATTGGCTAGCGGAATAATGTGCATGTGGTGCCCCTTCCAAATGATTTGTCTACAGCGCTATTATGTCCTTTAACTAACAAATCAATTAAAAACATAAATGAAATTGACAATGAATATATGCAGCAGCCTCATTGGACTGGAAAACACATCTGAATAACCACCTAATGCTTCCACAAGGGACTCCAGACAGCAATGATCAATGCCAAGGAAATGGCTGACTATTTACGTCACCCCCACCATGTGACCAGCCGAGCCACTATTGGTCAATTCTGAACAAAGGAAAAATCTGAATTATAAATATTTACGACAGCGAATTCATCTTCCGAAAAATTTGGAGCTCAATTTCGAGAAATTGGGAATAATTTGGATCAAGAAATAAACATCATCACCTAAAAATGAGTATATGCTACAAAAACAACCAAAAAACTGACGTCATTTACTGTTTAAAATTGTACCTTATATCACATATGTATACTTGTACCTTTTCTTGTAAACACAATAAAAATGATGTGAGGCTGTGGTATCCTGAGTTGGTGAAATCTTGGCAAAAACTATTACACATAATTTTAACACAGCTGACTTCCAATCGTAGCGACCAGGGAAATTACCTAAAACAAGTACCTTAGAAAAATTAAGGAGGTTCTGTCCCCCAAAAGTCCGACCTGAGTTTGCCCTATAAAAAAAGAAGTCAAACCGGTAGGAGGTCAGTTCAAAACTATCAGCCAAGAAGAAACAATACTCAAGATACCAACAGTCTTTAAGTTCAAACCTCTTTTCAAGTGTTTTAATCAGTCTTAGATTCAGTTTACCTCTCCCAGTATCCCAGTAACCTAAAATCCTAAAAACCCCAGTCTCCCACAGTCTCCAAAGTGAAAAATATTTATTTTAATCCAGTACTGAAATCAGTTTTGCCATTATAACTAGAAGCATTTTTTGTCAAAGTCGTAAATTAATTTAAAAGACCAGTGGCGTTCCAAAATCCACTGGCGTACCATTAGCGTGTCATTGTGGTCAGCTCCCTATTATATTTAGTTTAAGTACAAACGTCTAGTACAACGGGTGTTTTTTAATGTAAATACTTCAAGAGTCCTAACTGCTCTCATCTGTCCAATGCCAGTGGGAACATGGCATCCCTATCAATGTAATATATCATTGAAGAAGAAGATAACACTAATAATCTAAATGAAAATTTGAAAGAGAACAAGTCACCGATAAACAAAAATAAACGGTTGCAACTGGGCCTCGAACCCAGAACCTCTTGTCTTACCGGGACGAACGCCTTACCAATTCGGCTACTGCCACCTCTTATTTAAATGTCATTTTTGTAAATCTCATATTTAAAATTTCATAATTATTAATATTATATTAGACTAATTTACAACAATTGGCAACTACCCTTTTCATTAGAAACAATTGTTCGAAGATCTTGTGTATAACCTAGATAGTGTCTTAGATTTACTTCTATTCGTTTTTATTTTATCCCAAATTTATCCCAAAGTCAAACCCAGCCCCGCCATTAAAAATACACAAATGTAAAAATTCATCTCTAAACCGAAACTGTGACTGCCCATGCCTAGAGCAAGTAAACATTATCAAATATTTAGGAGTAACCTTCGATACACACCTGAATTGGAAGCAACATATACATAATACTACAAACGAAATCCGAAAATCTATATACTTTTTCAAACAAACACGCAATTTCCTTCACCTAAAACTTTTAAAAACAGTATATTACTCATTGTGCCAATCTCACATCGAATACGGAATTCTAGCCTGGGGTAATGCATATTCCAATGCCCTTGATCCCATCATGAAAGCACAAAAACTAATCATAAAAATAATTCTTAAAATGCCGCTTACTACCAGCACTGATACTATCTTCAATTCCTTCAACGTTATGGACATAAAACAGCTCTACTCAAGATCCATATTACTTAATTTACACAAAAACAACAAAACACCATACAAAGCTACACAAACAATACACAATACCCGAGCCAAAAACAACGAACTTCTCCAAACTCCTTTTTTCAAAACCACCTTCGGGCAAAGACACTCTAAATACATAGCTTGCAAACTATACAATACACTACCAACTACGATCAGACAAAGTGACTCCTTTACAAAATTCAAACAAGATATTAAAAAATGGATTATAAGTATTGGACGCCACACTATCACAAATATCTGTAAAATAAATCACACATAGACATAAATAACTATTCACATACAACCTAACCCATATAAAACAAATGAAAATAATGGAATCCTGTCAAATTTAACCTATAAATAGACTAGGCAGAATTGATTTCATTACTCCATCTCCAACATTTATAAAATAACTCTCTTTAAAAGATTTATTACCCTTCCAATCACCCTTCTGTTTTAATTCTATTCATAATATGTATTTTACCTGAAATATCCTTGTAATTACTATATCCATTTATATACCTGTACGCCTGTCTCGACACAGGTATACCCTAGTGAGACAGGCATACAAATAAAACCATTGTAAACATATTTTATTATAGATAAATAAATAAATAAAAAAATTTATATGGAATACCTGTTAAAATATTGTCAGTCGGCAATTTAATTTCCTCCAACTTCGAAAAAACACGAAATAATAAAAAAAAAATCATTTAATTTTCATTAGATCAACTCTATTTTTATAACTTTTAAAGGTTATTCCTGTCAATGTAATATAGCATTTAAGAAGAAGATAATACTAATAATCTAAAATAAAATATTAACGAAAATTTTCTTCGGACAATAGTTTCTAATGAAAAAGTGGATAAAAACGGTTGAAGATAATATTGTTTATTTTGAAATTTGAAGTACGAGATTCACAAATATGTCATGTAAATAAGAGGTGGCAGTAGCCGATAAGGCGTTTATCCCGGTAAGACGAGAGGTTCTGGGTTCGAGTCCCAGTTGCGACCGTTATCTTTTTATTTTTGTGTCTTTTTCTCCGTCATATTTTCGTTTAGATTGTTAGTTGTATCTTTAATGATAAATTACATTGATGGGAATAACCTTCAAAAGTTGTAAAAGAGAGTTGTTCTAATAAAAATTAAATGATTTTTTTTGTTTTTTTCGAAGTTGATGAAAATTAAATTGCTGACTGAAAAGATTTGAGTAGCTAGAAAAATCCGGATACGCAGCGGCTCAATGGCGTAGCGAACTGTGGGCGAAAGGGGCGGCCCGCACGGGCGGCACTTTTAAGGGGCGGTAAAATTTCATAAAACATAATAATAATATCTTGTAAAAATTTGAACCATTTCATTTCATATTTTTGATGAGCATGGAATTTTTCATTACTTATTCTGTGACGAAACCGAGGAATCCCCTTTTTTTAAATGATTGTATAATAATGGCATCTTGCTAATTGTAGCGACTGGCAACACCGTCTTTTTTTATATGAGCTCCACACAGGAGGCCCTGAGGAAAATAATTTCCCTCGGCGCCAATGTCATCTTTGTGGATTCTCTGTGGAGAATTTTTAAAGGAAAGGCAGGAGAGGAGAGTTCTAGGAAGGAAAGGGGTTTAAGGGGTGGGTAGGAATCTGGGGTTGAGTGTGTCCTGGTCATCCGCCTCCAAGAGCTAGACAAACCTCACCCCATGAACCCGGGCACCTCTGCTAAATTACCGTAGCGAACCACTTGGGGTGACTTACGGTAGAGGTGTTGGTTATCCAATAAAGGTTCCCGGGGCGGCGGTACCCATTCCCGCCTCCCAAATTGCACTAACCTACATTATTCTTACACACTCATAATTCAAATTATCGTATCAAATAGGAATGTAAGTCAACCAGAGAATTTGAAGAATGATTTTCATACATAGACATCCAAATGGATAGACAAGCAGTTACAGGTGAGGGGTAAAACCAAACTATGGAGGGCGAAGAGGGGAAAGATGACTGTGATTCGTTATACAATCAATCTAACAGTAAATAGGCATCTCGCATTACAATATCACCATTTAGTTCTTAAAAGCAAAATCTGCTTTGAATGAATAGACCTTTTTTACATGGGAGCGCGAATTGCTTGCCACGATAATAATATATTTGCTAAGGCCAAATGCTCGCCCCAAAAAGACTCGCCCCAATACACATAGCAATATTTTGTTGCCGTGTTTAGTTAAAACACTATTACAAATGTTTCATAATTTACTTACCCCTGTAATCAGCGACGAGCACACTGGAGAACCGCCCACATTCGCTATGTGCACATTGATATGTAGATATATTGTATAGCACACGCTACCGTTTTGGCGTTGTATTTCGTTAAATGTATGGATGTTACCTTCTAGTTGTTCACGGCAAGAATGATGACGTCACACGTTTTAGATTCAAGCGAGGCTCTATTCCCTCCCCATGGAGCGAGCCGGTTCCAAGGAGGAGCTCCAGCCGGCTCCATGTGGAGGGGGAAATAATACGTTTTTATCACTTAGGGCAGGTCCATGTATATTCATATGTCCGTGTTTTCATACCAATTTAACGATGGGAGGTCTTGATTTTTGGCAATGATATAGGAGTATTTCAGATACAAGCCCGATACCAATTATAACTGGCCACCACTCTGAGGCAGTGCCGGATCTGCCACTCGGTCAAAAATGTGCAAAAACCTGGCCGAGCACACGTTCCTTTTATATTAGGTACTGTCGCTCGCGATGGCTTTCATGTGGCAATGTACTTCTCGTGCGTTTGAACTGCGACAAGAAATTCACACTTTCCCGGAAGAAGATGATCATGTGACTTTCTGCTGAACCTGGCATACTTGTGCGACATATTCGAAAAAATAAATGTCTTAAATCCGTCTCTATAGGGCCATATCATGCACATAATTAAGTTTGTAGAGAAGATTTCGCCATTCAGGAAAAAACTACAACTGTGGAAGAGAAAAATGCGTGATAATCGAGTTAAGATTTCACATAACTTGCTGATACTTTTCATAGAGCACCTTTCACAGTTAACTGACTGGTTTGCAAATTACTTTGCAGAAGACCAAGTGCAGAAGTTTATGTGGATCCAAGATACATTCCGTGCTCAAGCTCTACAAGATTTTACTACGCAAGAAGCAGAAAATCTAATTGAACTCTCGAGCGTCAACAGCTTAAAAACAAAAAATGCTTGTTCGGATTTGACGGAGTTTTGCGTATCAGTCGAAAATGAGTATCTGATTCTAGGTGCTAAAGCTGGAACGGTCCTCATTCCCTTTGCGACTTTGGGAAGCTGGATTTTCAGCAGTTACTTTTATAAACAGCAAGTATCGCTCAAAAATAAATGTGGAAAAAGAAATGAGAGCAGTTGCATCAAGCCTTATTCCCCGATTCGAAAAATTGTGCAGTGAGCATCAGGCTCACCCATCGTACTAAACACACACACCTCTAGAGTACTTGAAAGGTTTTTGTAATGATATTTGCACTTTCTTTGTATTTTCACCTATGCTTTCCTACCAATAAATATACTTGTTCATTTTAAATACGAGTTGTATTAGTTTCTTACCTGGTTTCTTCTTCATAGTACTTAGTACAAATACGAGAAACAGCTACCACAGATAGATATTAAATGACCAGTGTGCCGTGAGAAAATTCAAATTTTCTAAGTGTGCCATGACTTGGAAAAGTTTGTGACCCCTGCCTTAACCATTTGAAAAGTACTCATACAAGTAGTGTGGCATAATTATTTGCGCTTGCAATACCTACCCACCTTTCAACTTAACTGCGCACATTGTGTGCATTGATTATGGTGTGCCTCAATTTGTGAGGCGGGTGTGGGTACCGCCGCCCAAAAAACCATTTATTTGATAACCAACACCTCTGCCATAGGTCACTTCAAGTGGTTGGCACCATTTGGGGACTTAGCAGGGGTACCTGGGTTCATGGGGTGAGATTTGCCTAGGTCGTGGCGACGGATGTGTTTGCCCACCTTAGCGTGGCAGGCAGGATTAGATTGAGACTTTTGACCTCCGGAGTCTCTAGACTAGACCTAGACCCATCTCAGTGGAAGGGGTGAATTCTCACTAGGCCTTGCACCGCAGTGAAAGGGATGGATTCATACTGGACATTTCTGGACACATTGAACTCCAGATTTCTATCCACCCCTCATACCTGATTCCTTCCCAGAACTTTTCCTCTCCTTCCTTTCCATAAAAATACCCTCCATACATCATCCCCGAAGATGATATAGGCTCCGAGGGGTTTATTTTCCTTTGGGCCTCCTGTGTGGAAATGATGTTAAAAAAAAGTTTCAAATTTGTCACGTATTTTTTAAACAAATTTAATTTGAACGTAAGATGTATTTTTCAATGTGTATTTTCCGTCGACTATTAATAACCATTCACAGTGCCTATTCTTTGTTACTGCTTGTGCAATGTAACGGAACCATATTCAATTTGCTGGGGACATAAATCACAACATTTGTATGAATCATGAATGACATTGAATCCCAAGTTAGCATGATGGGAAATAGCTTGGCACCCATTTTGTATGACAAACTTTTGAAATTAATTTTGCTAATCTAAACAAATACACAAACAGAATCCAAAATAATATTGAAATCGAACTAAATTAATAATTTTAAAATATATTTCTTTTACGTTTTATGTTTTAAAGGTGACCCGACAATTCGTCCTGCGACAATTCATCCGGCGACAGTTCATCCTGCGACAGTTCATCCTGCGATAGTTCATCCGGCCGACAGTTCATCCTGCCGACAGTTCATCCTGCCGACAGTTCATCCCGCCGACAATTCATCCGGCGACAATTTATCCTGCCTAATCATTTAGAAGATTTTTATTAAGTAAGTATGCAAAGAGGATATACGGCCGTACAACCAAATTCGATATACTTATATCTGAAGGCATCTTGAGTGGAAATCCGCTGTAAAAATATTTTTACTAACAATAATTTCGACTCTCCGAAGAAGCATGCGTGAATAACAAAATACGACAAACTTATACTTATAGGCTAGGTTAGGTTAGGTTAGGTTAGGTTAGGTTAGGTTAGGTTGAATTGTCAGGATGAATTGTCGCCGGATGAATTGTCGGCGGGATGAACTGTCGGCAGGATGAACTGTCGGCAGGATGAACTGTCGGCCGGATGAACTGTCGCAGGATGAACTGTCGCCGGATGAATTGTCGCAGGATGAACTGTCATGGAACCGTTTTAAATTACAGTGTTACACAGTTTATTTAGTTTTTGCCTTGAGTGAAGTCTTTTCGACTACAGTTGACAACTACTAAATTAGATTGTTTGAATATCTTTAAGAATCAAAACATACATAGGTGGACAATTTTTTCTAGAGGGTAAGAGTTTTTAATCTGAATAAATACACAATGCGCCAGATTTTGGCGATCTGGCACTGCTATGTGGTACCTGTTTGTTAGGTAACTACTGGAAACTGTTATTATTAATCGGCTGTGTTATTCTCCACGGAAGTTTATCTCGTAGGGAAACCAACCGGCATCCACTGTGTCCACTGTCCACACATCCACACATCCACACATCCACAGGTATCTCTCTGATTTACGACTTCAGCTCGCCAGAATTGATCGTATCAAAATTAATGACGTAATGAGAAAATATTTTTTATCGATGAGCTTGAATTTATTACATTTCAATATCTTTGGGTGTAGTATGTTTTTTTGCTTGTTTTAATAACATAGTGTGTTACCGACAATGCAATTAAAGTAAAAGGTATCTTAAAAACGTTAAATGTCAGTTGGTAACATAAAATATCAACGAAGCAATGATTAAGAAAAAAATATGCCATTTTTGACAGATTTTTTGGTGTGTTTTGCGTGTGAAAGAATTTAAAAATAACGAGAATCAATGATAACGGTAGGTTAAATGTGAAGTACGCATAAGAAGAGTTCAGAATAGTTAAATAAATAAAAAAACAACATTATGTTAACAGCTGTTTCGCCTTGTACCAAAGTCAAGCTGTTTGGGGAACCAGCTGCCACGCTAAATAATAACCATAAAGAAAAGGTATAAAATATCATATAAATATAATTTATTTCTAACGACATTCATTTTAAAAACTAATATTATAATGGAGTTTTACAAAATAAGCACAAAACAACACATAAATAAAAACATTCTCAGTAAAAAAAAACGAACATTTTGTAATTTGAATTTCAAGCAGGAATTTTAGAACGGATAGTAGGGACTTGGACTCCAGTCCAGCAAATGAAATATTCTGTAATCCTGGTTGAAATCATCTATTTTTGCAATTTCCTCAAGAGTCAGCTTGAAGTCAAAGATGTCAATATTTTGCTGGATTCGGGATGGGGTCACTGACTTGGGGATAGTGATCAAATCACGGTCAATCTGCAAAAAGACAATGGGTTTAGTATAATTAATTACTATTGCTTAATATCGCAAGGAATTAAATTCTAGTAACTTCATTTCAAATGTCTTAATTGACGAGTGTAGTATTTTCTTTATATTATTATTGATTTTCTTATTTTCTCGTAAAATATTCGCATGTTTAGGACATTAGGTCACGTAATTATTAGCAATTTTAACTTTTTTTTAAATGTGAACATCTCACAAGAGTCCCAGCTGCTCCCGTCTGGAGCCAGTAAGACTACGGCATCCCTAATTTGGGTATGTTGTGAGGCTGAAGGTAGTGGGGAATGAAAAGAGATTGGGAAGAGGAAGGTGGGGAAATACCTGGATATTAAGATCTGGTCATCAAATATGGCTAAAGCCATTTCAAGCAATATTTCAATTCCGAATGGTGTTCTGAACCAGGGCGATACTGAGAATATCTTCTATTTTGGAATGTACCCCAAATGTGCTATAAATTATTTTTAAATTAATTAATTCTGAAATGATAGAAATTAATCAAATAAGATTTATAATAAACACAATTAAATAACTTTATTTTAATACCACTTTATTATTTCTTAATCCAACCGGTTTCGGTTCGTCCTGAACCTTCCTCAGGGGTGAATAAAAATATATTGAATATAATATGAACATAATATTAACATTTCTGCTAACCATAACTCAATAGAAAAAAATAATTTCATTAACATGATGACGCATCTCAACTTTAAATCTTGTATTAATAGTAACACTCGAGAAATTAAAAACCAAACTCCATCATGTATAGACCATATCTGGTGTAATATACATTTAAATGAAATAAAAAATATTAAATCTACTGTTTGGAAAACCAATATAACTGACCATTACGCGTGTCTTATATTACATGAGACAAATAAAAAGCTAAACACAATACCCAAATTAAATCTTCCATATTCCCAAATAGACTATGAATTATTAAAAAATCATTAATAAATGAAAAATGGGAAGAAGTTTTAAAAAATAAATGCACCAACCAAAGTGCCTTACTGTTTGAAAAAACTTTAACTAAACACGTTTTAGAAGCAACAAAAACAACACAGATCGTCCCCAATTCAAAAACAAAGAAAATTAAACCATGGATTTCTCTAGGATTAATAAAAGCCATTCGAAAAAAAAAAAACTTTATAAAATAACACAAAGGCCACTAGTTAACAATAAAATTGTACTATATTATAAAAAATATAAAAATATATTAACTACTCTAATTAGAAAAACGAAAAACGACTATTACTCAAAAATTATAACAGAAGCTAAAGACAATAATAAAAAAATATGGTCAACAATAGATGAAATAATAAATAAAAATAAAACATATAAGCACATATCCGAAATATCAGATGGGAAATTAATATGTAATGTACAAAATGACACAAAAAAAATGTTGTAATATTTTAAATAACCATTTTAATAACGTTGGAAAAAACCTAGCAAAATCCATAAATTCGACCAATATATCAAATCCACAACACAGAACACAATGTCAAATAAATAAATTTGAGCCAGTCACAGAAGCCGACATTGACAGAACTATTTCGGAACTAAAAGGAGGTTCTGCCCCCGGCTTTGATAACATAGATGCTAAGACAATAAAAGCGATGAAAACATACTTAATTCTCCCAATATCACATATAATAAACCTAAGTCTAGCAAATGGCGAATTTCCCAATAATTACAAAATAGCAATTATATCTCCCATTTATAAAACAGACTGTCCTAAAGACCCACAAAATTACCGCCCGATTTCCCTTCTATCAAATATATCAAAAATATATGAGAAAATTGTAAAAAAACAAATTTGGACATTCTTAGATGAAAATAAAATAATCAATGATAATCAATTCGGCTTCAAAAAAAATACAAGTACTCACGACGCGATAGCAAAAATAACCAACTATTTATATACGGCCCTAGATTCCGATAAAAAATGTATCGGAATATTTATAGACTTGAAAAAAGCTTTCGACAGCATATCACATAAAAAATTAATAAATAAATTAAAATCTATAGGAATTAATGGGAAAGTTTTAGCATGGATAGCTAGTTATTTACATGAAAGACCACAACAAGTAAAATTACTAAATCAAGTCAGCGATTCAAAATATAGCGATTTTTCAATACCCCAAGGTACAGTTTTGGGACCATTGTTATTTATTATATATGTCAATGATATATTCAATATTTCTAAATATGGAGACATTGTCTCCTACGCTGACGACACAGCCCTACTACTAAAAGCAAACACCTGGTCTGAATTAAACAAAATGGCAAATACAGATATCAATGCACTAAAATTATGGTTTGATAAAAACCTATTGACTTTAAATTCTAAAAAAACCTATTATTTGCCATTTTTCATTAAAAAACAAGAAACACCTAAAGAAATAAACTTAATAATCCACTCTGTGACAAATACAGAAAACCACAAATGTAATATATCATGTTCAAAAATAGAAAGCAAAACTGATATTAAGTACCTGGGCTGGGCATAACAATAGACCAGCGTTTAAAATGGTCTCCACACATAAATATTCTGAACAACAGAATAAGGAAACTAACATATATATTTAGATGTTTAAGAGATATTTTAAACGAAAAATTACTTAGAACCACATACTTCGCTTTCTGTCAATCAATTACACAATACGGCATTATAGGATGGGGCGGTACATATACAAATCAAACACAAACAATTTACATATCACAAAAACTAATAATAAAAACAATTTAAAAAAAACCCTACTCATCTTCGTCAGAACTTTTATTCAAACAATTTAAAGTCAGAAAATTAAGTGCATTATACTTTTATCATGCAACATTACAAATTTATAAAGATAATATTAAAAATCAAGTTGCACCATTTAAAAATAACAGAAGTCTTAGACAAACATCAATACTTCCCACTCCAAAATGTAAAAAAAAAATTGGACAATTGAGTCATAAATATCTTGGAGCAAAATTTTTTAATTCATTACCAGAAAAAATTAGAAACATGAATATCAATATAAAAAATTTTAAAACTCACCTTAAAAATTATACTGAAAACTTCGTTTAAATGGTAATTTAAATGTGATATAAATAAACTGAATGATATAAAAAAAGCAATACAATAACACCCCCCCATACACACAAGCCTCGCTTAATTATGGGGGTACATCAAATATATCTACTATGTAATTAAATACTGTATAAAATTTATTTGTAATTTATGTACCTTCTATTACTAATAAAAAAAAAAAAATAATAATACAGATAAACATGGTATTTAAAAGAAAATTAGAAAAGAGAGACAGAACATCAATTTGTGAATCAAAAAAGGGGTAAAATTTACCCCATTTGAAAAATATTTCCATTACCCCCGTCCACGTTCACCCCTCCCTCGTAGGCATTTCCCTCCTCGCCCCCACCTAAGTTGATGTTCTGTCTCCCTCTTCTAATTTTATTTTAAATACCATGTTTATCTGTATTATATTCAATATATTTTTATTCACCCCTGAGAAAGGTTCAGGACGAACCGAAACCGGTTGGATTAAGAAATAATAAAGTGGAATTGAAACAAAGTTATTCGAAAGATCTTCGAATTGTGTGTCAAGAGCCTTACCCCTCGATCACGGAGGCCTAACTAATAATATTGTATATTAAATGAAAAAACACACTTTGTAAAACACCACTTTTTATGAATAAAAAGTGGTGTTTTTGTTTTTTCATTTAATATATAATGTCACATCACAAAGTGTTTGTTTCCTTCGATAAAATAATATTGTATATATTATGGTGGTAAAATGACTCGTTTTCTTACCAGATATCTTAAAACAACTTGAACGGTTGTCTTGTTGTATTTGCTACCAATTTTGGTGAGAACAGGATCATCTAAACGTGGATCTAGGTTGCTGGTATGGGTGCCATTGGGGAACCTCTTCTCCGCCATGGAGCCGAGGGGGCAGTAGGCGACCACCTGAATGTCTTTATCTTTACAGAAGGACACCAACTTCTTCTGAACATTGTTTGGGTTGACCTGTAATACCATTACAAATTTATTATTTTATATCAGAAAATGTGACAGTGTGTCAAATAAGAGTAGAAAACACGAGAGGGCGCCACTGTTGTTCAGATGGCAATACTAAAAATATAACCATGGTGGCAATCTAAAGCTGTGTAACCTACATTTTATTAAAAATTAAAAAGGCATAAAAGTGTTTTTTTTTCAATGCAATATAGATACCCATTGATTTCAAAATTAGAATTGCGTATAGGTATATTATTATTATGCGTTTGCAATGTTGTGTTAACATAATGAAGAATAACGATATTGTAATAAAATATAAAGCACACTTTAGAAATTGATCCCATTTATTTAATATTAGCTTGTACCTAGCGTTGCCCGGGCTTTAGATCATATATCGTCTCTAATTTTAGATCTGAATATATATATATATATATATATATTTTTTTTTTTAATACATGAATTATCGAAAGTACAAATAGTTTTTTTGTGATATTACACCCTCCATGCTAGGGATGACCCTGTGTTATGGCGGGTGAAGTTTACAGTTTGCGGATATACATTCATTTGTATATTCGTTATTTGTTTTTGGGGTGTTATGCCGCGTTGCGCTACCTCCTTCCTCAGCCAACGCTCCGGACATCGTTGCAGTGTCCATCACCAGGGCAGATCCGGCAGATCCGGTACACATCTACCGGATCCGCCAGATCTGCCCTGATGATGGACACCGCAACGATGTCCGAAACGTTGGCCAAAGAAGGAGGTAGCGCAACACGGCATAACACCCCAAAAACAAATAACGAAAATGCTTTTGGCCGTGAAAATCTTAAAACTTATCATTCATTTGTATAGGTTGAATTTTTCACTAATTGATACTATGCACACAAATTCTTCTACAATAAGAGAGTTTATGTAGTTATATGAATTACAATATTAACAAGATGGATTACAAGAATAAGGTGAAGAAGTTAAAGAATTATTGGGAAAGATAAGTTATTACTAGTATATTAAGGAATTATTGATATATAGTTCACAGTAATCAGTTTTATACATATAATGCTGCTTAGTTAGTAAATAAAAAATATATTATGTTTTGCCTGCTCCATACTATGCACACAGATCTTCTATAATAAGAAAAAGATGTACTTATAGTTAGATTGGGTTACAAGAAGAAGATGGAGAAGTTAGAGAATTATTAGAAAATGAAAAATTTGAGGAGTTGTTAGCTATAGATTGTTAGCTATTCCAATCAATAGCCACATACGATATCGTGGGATGGGGAGGCTGTGCAGCTTCAATTATATATCCCATGATCTTAATTCAAAAGCTGCTACTAAGGATTATATTAAAATGTCACCCATCTCACCCATCAGAGCCACTTTTAAAAAAATTCGCAATCCTAGACATTAGACAATTATACGTTAAGACAATTCTCATACACTTAAGGAAAAATGATTTAACACTCAAAACTCAACAAAATATTTACACCCGCTATTCATCACACCAAAAATGCAAAATTCCTCCAACAAAAACAGCTTTCGCCCAACGACAGTTCTCTTACATCGCGCCTAAAATGTTCAACTTACTGAGTATTGATATTAAGACATCGAAAACTGATGATCTTTATGCCATTAATATACAGAACTGGTATATTTTATATTTACTCAGGGAAGGAAATATTATAAAGAATGCCTTACATCTTAAAAACTGTTCTTATTTTTTCATATTTCTCGAGTAAAAAATCTTATTTCTAAATTAATTTTCAACCAAAACTTTATATTACGCTGATGCTTTTTTTCATATTTTTTGACATTGTTTGTCCATTTCATATGCTGCTTAGGAATACTTGTTTTTGTTTTTTGGGGTCTAAGACTATCATTGTTCATCCGTATAGATGATTTACATATTTATTCTTATTTTTTATTTCTATTATCCTTAAAATATTATTATTTTGTTACTTTTATTTTTATTTGTTATTCTCTTTTAGTTTTATTTATACAAGATTCACCTAGTTTAACTCCTTTCCTGTATGTGATCATGTACCTAATACTAGTATAATATATATGCTATATGTTTGTACTTTCATCTACATATATATGGATGATTATTAATATTATATACTTAATATCTTATGAATCTCGACTACCATAATACGGGCATTTGCCTAGCTTGGTAGTCGAAATACCATGTAAAACAATCCTGTAATAAACAAAATGAATAAAGAAAATTTAAAAAAAAAATTTTTTTTAAAAAAATAGATCACACTAATTAACTCTAACACTTTAACTCATTCAGATCTAAAAGTAGTGTAACTAAACTCACCATTAATGATTCTTCCTTTGCACCTACTGTTAAATTCAAACTTTTGTTAAATTAAATGAAAGCCAATTACTTTGTACAACACAACTTAACCAAATTTATGTCATTGAGTAGGTACCTTAACAGCAGTGTTGCTCCCATTTAATTTTTTTTTAAGAATAAAAAAATGTTTTTTTAAATGTGTGTACAGTGTTCTGTATTTTCAGTGTCATTACAGTTTAAAATAATATTTGACAGGTAAATTGATGTTGCCAGCCTACAAATTTTTAAGTTCCATTTTTTATATTTTCTACTTTTATTTGAAAGACTTATAACGTACAGAGAAAAATAGGTGTGTGGCACTATTACTATAAATATATATAATGTGATTCCATGACAATTGATCTTCCGACAGTTGCCCCCCTAGCATTCTTACATACAATTGCAGTCGGTTTAGAGAAAATACGGTGCACTTACTTACACAAGATAAAACTTAGTGTCCTCGAAGGGGTGTGCAGCAGTGCAGAGAGTTTGTACCGCCGATTAACAAAAGTATAAAACATATTTTCATTTAAAAGCATCAAGAATAAACTGCTTGTCTACATATTTTATATACCAGCGTATAAGTAAGAAAAATCAACACTAATAATAAATTCGTGTGATGTCCGTACCAATATATTTGTAACATATTTTTTTTATTTATTTTAGGTTTGAAATTGATACATAAAGCACGAAATATTATAATTTTATAATAATTATAATTTTGGTGGGCCAACTGTCGGGGGACCAACTATAGGGTCACCATATAATATTATGACATTGCGGCCAGTAATATGTGGTATGTACATATATTTACAGTGCATCATTGTATTTATGTACCTACAGTTAAAATCAATACTGATGAAGGTTGAGGAACTAAATATTTGAATTTTAAGAATAACATACTAACCTCAACCTGATTTACGACTGGTTTGACTTTGCAAGCATCCAAAATTTGCTGAATCTGGCTCTCGTTAAAGTTGGAAACTCCAATAGACTTAGTGAGACCAAGTCCGTGTGCTTCCTCCATTCCTTTCCAAGTTTCCAAGAAGTGTGTATTTGTAAAATTTCCATGTTCCTGAAAACACAAAGCCACATTTACTCGTAATGCCTTCATTTGGAATATGATGATTTATATCGTGGTGAGAAGCACATTCACATTAATTAAGACACAAACTGAGAACTTTTATTATTACCGTGACGACCCTCGTTTACGGTACCGTGACGGCAACAAAGGCAATAAACATATACGTTCCTTATAGCTATAATGCTGCATCTCTTTCTTATATATTAAATAATGGTGAGACACACAAAATACGTGTGACTGTTTCCTCCAAAGTACTACTTTTTTCCTTTGGAGGAAACAGATATATCTTATTACGGCCCAGCGACGACGACGGGAATTGCGTTTCATTTACTTTAAGCGTGTAGGGGAGATGTATGATAATGATTGTATGTTTCCTGAGGGGTGCAGACATACGTTCACCATCACAAGGCTGTAGTTAGTTAGTGTGTAAGAAAGAGCTGCAGCATTATATGTTTAAGAAGGAAAGCAACACCATCAGCGCGTTGACATTTGTCGTTTTTGAATTTTTAGAATTCACTCACTCTTTAATATTATCCTTGTAACCATATTACAAACTTTTAAAATTATCGTCACGGGTAGTAAGTAGTATTGTAGGGATATAAGGAGACATTACGGTGCAGTGTGTGAGAGAGATGAAGGAAAATGATTACTTTTTCATTGTGTGTCTCTTCTTTTGAAAAAGCTGCATCATTATTGTGGTAAGGAACGAATGTTTATTGCCTTTTTTATACTGTAATCGTGAATCGTCATGAAAATAATAAAAGTGCTCACTCTAACCCTGTGTTGTTAAATGGCAATACTCAATGCTCTTACGTACGTCTTGAGTTATTACTTACGTCTTCAGCTATTGGTGAATGGACGAGATACAGATCTACATAATCCATTCCAAGGTTTTCCAGAGATCTGCGGAGTGCTGGCACTACTTGTTCAAAGCGGTGATCATTATTCGTGAGCTGCAAATTTCAGAATCAATGGTTATATTGCACCCTGGCACTAATTGTGTGTCGGTCTTTGGAGAAAATAAATGTAAACAGTTTTCAATACAAAGATGACAGATTAGTTAGGTTAGGTTAGGTTGGTTGGTTACCTTGGTTGTGATGAACACGTCCTCTCTATTGATAGTCCCATCTTTGATCTTATTCTTCACTCCCAGGCCAACTCGCTTCTCTGTATTGTAGTAGACTGCTGTGTCTATGTGCCTGTAGCCAGCAGCTATTGCGGCTTCTATTGCCTTCTGCATGACATCCAAGTCGCCTCCTCTCTACAATATTATTAAAGATAATGTAATATCATATTATAGTTCTAACATAATACAATTTAAGCTTGCGTAGTGAAATGATTATTCATGTAGTTTCAGCTTTAGATAGCTTAGTTAATAATACGAAGTTCTGCTGTATCCTAACAGATGGCCATCACTCATTCATTATTCCATCAGAAGAGTACCATCTATAGTTGTTCTTGTTTTAGGTAAGAATGGTTACGATGATGGTCGAAGCCACCCCCGAGTTTGGGCGGGCTTCTACAGTATCTACTCTGTTCAGCCGCTCGCAGCAGCGGCAGAACTTTTTATGGCCTTGTCTAGTAAGGGCGTCTGTCCAGTTTAATATTCATTGTAAATATTGAAGATTACTAAATAAATTAACCTATATCTCATTTGGAAGATACCCAAAACATTGAGTTGTCTTACTATTGCAAATTAAGAGACAAAACAGCTTGTTAAATAAATTTAAGAAAAAGTGTCCTCTCGGTCATTCGGTTTCTTCGGACAGATACTTTAATGTAGTTGATTGACAATTTCCAGACAACTATTGGGTTCCCTGAGTTAATCAGATAGATGTTTTGAGACGAGATAACGACATCTGTGCCGAGACGTAAAATAATATCATGTGACGTAAAATAATAGATGGTAAGTTTTCCATTGCATATGAACAACTTACCACAGACGTCCCGAGACCCAAAACCGGAATTTCATTTCCGTCGTTCAAGCGAAGTGTTGTGGCTTTTCCCCACGCGGAATCGGGAACAGAGGGTAACTGGAAAATATAATCATTTTAAGATTAATGTACATCGAATATCATACCTACGAAAGCAAAATATATATCATATGTGCCCGGTGCAAGTGATTGGCAGGTGGCGTACGGTGAGGAGAGAGAGAAATTCCTTACTCAATTCTGAATGGTGTTCTCTCACTAGGTGTTATTCAATTATTTGAATTCAATGTGTGAATAAACCCATGTAAAAGTACACCATTTCCCCGTTGAGTCTCATTCGAAAGAGATTTACCTCTTCCATAGAGGTATTCAGTCTTCAGATAATATTAATTAACCTTTTCCCTAAGCGACACAAAATAATTGTTAATGAGAGAGGGACCAGCAACCTGCTCTTTTTCGAAAATCATATCTGTTTATTTTAGTGATCCCAGCAGACCTCCACATAAAAAAGTATAATACTAATAATATTTGAATTCAATGAAAAAAGGTTTAGTTATAAATAAGTTCGACTGTGGCCACTGCTTCGCCTTCCGAAGGAGAAACAGTTCAAGCGGTTTAATATTATTAAATTATAAAATAAACTTAAAATTAATATGGAGTTCTACAAATTAAACTCGAGGGCAATAAATATTTTTACTATCTCTGCATCTTAAAATGCAAGTCTATTCTTGTTATAAAAAATAATTATCGGAACAGAAGGCTGCAGTAGGGGCGATCAAGCCATTTTTCCATGTATCATTTTTGTTCAATTTCTTACCTTTAAAAGTTGGCAGAAAAATGCAATGCAAACCGACTGACATGCAGTTGGTTTGCATTGATTGATATTGCAGCAATTGGTCAGGCCAGCTGAAGTATGCAACAAGATCCCCTGAAGTAATTCTTATTTCAAAATACATACAAATACATACGTACAAATTCGTTACATTCACCTTTTCTTCACTAATATATCTACCGTAAAAGACTGAAACGTATCATGTTGGTATAAAATGTAACCTTGCGGCAGAGCAGAGACCAGGGCTCAGGATAATGGGCCAAGTAGTTATCTGTCATGTAGGTAGGGTTTTCAGTCAAATAAAAGAAGAGGAACTTTATAAAAATGTATTGAATCCAAACCAAAAAGCAACAAGGAAGTGTACAAACTTCGTACCAAGGTAACAAAAGGAAATATAAAAAATACACATACCAGATGGACTCCTAATGGACACGCTAAACTAACTATACGGAAATAACCCCGGTAGACGAACGCGATCTTGCTTCGCAGTGAGAAAACACGAGACGGGACGGGAACTCCAGTCTTCCCATATGGGAACGGCGCGGAATCCAGAGCACCAAGGTCGTCCTTCTAATTGGGCAGGAGGCCGCTATACCTCCAAGGAGCGCATTCAGCCACGGGCCATCTCGACGAACTCCAATCAAAAGGCACGTGGCCCCCAACAGTATCCAAGTCTGGCGTATTACGGTTAGCAGACCGTGACTTTGCGACGCGGGGTCGTGAAGGCATATTATAGTAGCCAACACCAGGAGCAATTCACTTCACGATTCCTTTTCCAGAAATAATTCCACAAAACGGCCAACCAGCCACATCGGAAAAAAGTGGGACTTTCACGTCATCCACTATAAATAACTCGTACACGAACCTCGCGTGTTACGTAAAAAACACCCCGCGTTCTTTTAGGTTTAAAATCGACTTAGATTCTCATGATTAAACGTAAATTTAAACACCAGGATGGTGAGTGACCAATTTCCGACCCAACTGCCCAAGTTGATCGGGAGGAAGTGACCATAAACAAAAAGGAACTCTCTCTTTTCCAAAAATTACCAGTGTCCAAAAAAAACACCATAGACAAAATAACCACCTAAGCAAGAACTGCATTAGTCACATAATTATTTATGTGACAATTCCCCCCTTCCCACGAAAATGTTTGCCCTCAAACATGAAAAACTAAGTCCACAAACTAACTAAACTATGAGTCCATCAGGTATCTAGAAAAATGATAACAAAAACATTAATTAGTAATTAAAATAACAACTTAGAACTAAATTTCTTAAAAGTAAATTTCTTAAAAGTAAATTTCTTAAAAAACAAAATTTCTTAATAATAAAGAACAAATAAGAAAAGAAAGGCACGAAAACAAGGAGTCAACCATCATCTACTAAATTAAACAAAGTTTTGAATTTACTTTAAAAAAAAAAAAAAAAAAAGGAGATCTGTTGTTTTCATGTCAATTTAACAAGATTTATATTTATAAAATACTCAACATTTTATATTTTAAGAAAAAACACAACCAAATAAATTGTAGAAAAGAAAAAAAATTTGATCACTTTTCCTTATACAGGAAATAAAGGCCAATTTGGCTTCACTTTTTAGGGTTAAACAGCCCTCACTCGCACTGAATTTACGCTATATTTGAATAGCAAAAAAAAGTAACCTATCTAACTAAGTCCATCCGGTTTAACATTCTTAAGATAAAACTTAAAAATAAACAAATACTTAAAATTAAAGAAGCCTAAATTATGAAAATAACTATATAGATATAGATTTTTCAATCAGAACAATGGAGTTCAATGTTGGCAAAACTAGGACACAAGAAAATTCTTATCTGTGTTATAAGTAATATAGAATCAGTATGCAAACTGTCTATCAGACGTGGGCAGAGTAGGGATCTTACATTGGATCATCTAACTGTCATTATTGAACCAGGATTTACAATTCCGAAGAAATACCTATATGTAAAAAGGTCGTCAAACTAGAATAATATTTAAATTATCCAATTTTCAAAAATCAAATCAGGTCAGGTTTTATAAAACAATAAATACCTGCCAATCAAGGTGGTCAGATTAGGATTTACATAACACAATACCTATCTATCAGATCATGACAAAAGTCAATTGGTACTTAACAGCAAAACAGAAAGTTAAGCTCGCAGCTTAGGATATCCAAAAATCCATTAAACAACCTGCATCAAAAACTCAAAAGAGTGACATTGTTTGTAAAAAAAAATGAGACCACGGTAATACCCAAGCTGGCATCCCTTGAAAAAAACACTCCACGAGTGCACAAAAGTCAGCATTTCTTGTACAAACAAAACAAAATGTGTGATCAACTATGGCTTTCAGTGAGTTGACACTATTCGAGGTGTGATCAATTCAAAATTTTAATGAATGACACTAGTAATACTTAATTTAAAGTTTAATAATGATACTAACAGTAAGATATTAATGTTTATATTATTTAGAGTTAAAACTATACAGAACAGACTTAGACTTAAAAAACTATACAGAACACACTTTCCTGTATTAGAGGCAAAGCGATAATTCCAAAGGAATTAATTATTAGTTAAGCACGCCGAAGCAGTACTAACTTTGTTAGAGACAAAACAACTTTCTTATGAACTAAGATTTATATAAAGAACTTTTAGGAAAGCTATACCATACTTAAACTTATGAAATACAAAATATCAATAATAAAACTAACAGAACTTTTGTGCATCAGAAAGGTGCTCAAGTCTCTGAAACACAAAATTCCAAAATATTCCTTCTCAAGTTCTCTGGAGGTTCCATGGGCAATGGGCAATAAAAGAGCCTCCAGTGGACTAAAGAAAGAAGGGCATAAACTTAAAAATAATAGCATTACAACTTAATCCGTTATACAGATGGAACATAGTATAAAAAGAAAAAAAATCAGTGTATGTATACGTACGTGAATCAGTATGTTATTACCAAAATATTCATACTTTTAATAATGCAAAAAGCTCGAAACTAGTATATGTTATTATTAACAGAGAAGGTAAAGTAACGAAGGAAAGAAAGACTTAACTATCAAAATTTGGGCGCCAGTGACCACAAGGATCACATTCCAGTTTACCGAGGGTAAATAAACGGTTTATCGTCAATGAACTAGAATTAAGTGTCTGTACTGAGCACAAGATTTGGAGGTACCAAACTCCAAATCATGAGACCAGAACAATCACAAAAAAAAACAAATGTAATAATGTGAAGGGTTGGTAGGCCTGCACACTACAACATTGGCCTCCTTAAAGAAAAAAAAACTAATCTATCCGAACAATATCTTTCACGTGAAAATTACCTACAGTTCTACCTTGCATATCTGCCAATGTGTACACTAAATCCGAGACTCTATTTTTTATAACATTACGAACGAATCTAGGTGCCAACTTATGGGAAAAGTAATCCGGACCACTGGATTGAACAAAATTCTTCCTCCAAATGACATCACCTACATTATAAACCACGGATTTACGGCGTAAATTATAATGTTGGGCATTCTTTTTAAAGGCCTGTATTAATGCATTTGAAACTTGTTCGTAAATAGGAACTAAGTCTTCCAACTTTTTTGCAAATTCGGCTCTAGACTGATCCAAAGGTACGTCCACGACACTAGAATAAACATTAATTTTGTGTAAATTGCCGTCAACAATTTGTTCCCTGCCGTGCATAAGGAAAAAAGGCGTGAAACCTGTTACAAAATTAACAGTATTATTCAAGGCTGACTGAATCTGAGGCAGAAATCTGGACCAATTACGATGGTCAGACTCGGTCAAGATAGATAAGGCAGTCCCGATAGTTTGGTTATACCGCTCAACTACATTATTTTGCGGGGTGTAATAGGCGTTATAAAAAGGCATAGGAACATTATAATCAGCCAACAATTGTTTGAACTCTTTTGAAACAAATTGTTTACCATTATCACACACAAGGGTTTGTGGAACACCGTGGACTAGAAAAATAAATTGTTCAACATTTTTTACAATGCTTTTAGTAGTAGCATTTCTGAGTGGAAAAATCCATGTATATTTGGAAAAAACGTCAACAACCGATAAAATGTACATAAAACCCGCGTAACTACGTGGAAGAGGTCCAACAAGGTCGATAGACAACATTTGCATCGGTCTGTTGACTATTTTTGGATTCGTAGAAATACCAGCCGGCGCAGATGTATTTATTTTATGTGCCTTGCACGTTTTACACTTATTAACAAACTTTTTGACGTCATTATACATACCCGGCCAAAAGTAACGGAGTTGAACTTTCTTATACGTTCTGAATACACCGGGGTGGCAAGAGTTAATAGATTCGTGTTCTTTACTTAGAGTAGCGTTGCGGTCTTCAAAAGGCACAACCAGCTTCCAGGCTGTATCCTCTTGCAAAGCGAAACGAGATTTAGAATGTCGAAATATACAATTATCTTTAATTTGGAAGTTATTGAAACGTTGGGGATTATTCATACAATTGGAAAACAAATTATTATACCAACTATCCGAAGTTGTAGGCGAAGAATCTATGGCAGCAACAGTAAAATCGTATTTACCAGAAAGAACATCTGGAACAGTATTTAATTTACCCTTTCTGTGCACCACATCAAAAGAATATTGGGAAAGACGCGTAGACCAACGTGCAAGCCTACCAGTTGGATTGGACAACGAAACCAACCACTGCAAACTGGAGTGATCCGTCACCACTGTGAAATGAACTCCTTCTACGTAAGGCCTGAAATGATTGACTGATTCTAATACCGCAAGGAGTTCGCGCTCCGTAACGCCGTAATTTCGTTCGTGAACATTTAAGCACCTAGAGAAAAAAGAAACAGGATGTTCTTCACCGTCAAACACCTGAGTAAGCACGCCGCCGATCCCAACGTTGCTCGCGTCGGAATGGATAGTAAAGGGCAAAGAAAAATCAGGGCAACTAATAACGGGAGCAGAAGTTAGAGCTTTTTTTAATTTTTTAAACGCGTCTTCCGCTTCTGGAGTCCAAGAAAAATTACTTATTCCCATTCTAGAACCAGTGAGTTTTGTCAACGGGGCTGCAATAGTAGAGAAATCTTTGATAAAACGCCTATAATAACCGCAAAGACCTATAAAAGCTTTAATTTGCTTCGAATTCTTAGGGGTAGGGTAAGTACGAATACATTCTAATTTAACGGGGTCTGTACGAAGACCCTTCGCGTCTACGATATAACCTAGATATTTTAACTCTTCTTTACAAAACTCGCATTTTTTGAGGTTAACTGTTAGACCCGCATCTCTTAATCGTTCATAAATTTTATTCAAAATCTTCAAATGTGACTCAAAATCTTCCGAAATAACAATCAAATCATCGAGATAACAAAAGACGTTCTCGTTGAACTCAGGACCAAAAAGAGCATCCACAAGACGCTGCAATTCGCTAGGAGCATTCTTAAGACCGAACGGCATCCTCACAAATTCAAACAGACCATGGCCTGGTACAACGAAAGCCGTTCTAGGACAGGATTCCTTATCTAAGGGAATCTGCCAAAATGATTTGCTCAAATCTATCGATGAAATAAAACGAGCACCCCTTAGTTTATCTAAAATACGTGAAATGTAAGGGAGGGGGTAGGAATCTGCCAATGTGACGCTGTTCAAGCGCCTCGAGTCCAAACAAAACCTGACAGAACCATCCTTCTTAGGAACAATCAAAACTGGGTTTGACCAAGCTGAACGGGAACGGCGGACAACACCTAAATCCAACATTTCTTTTAATTGTGCTTCTAATTGTTTCTGGCGAGTTTGAGATAAAGGATAGTAACGCTGTTTAATAGGATCCCCTGTTGTATTTATTTTATGACGTACTAAATGGGTTTTACCTAAACCACGTTCTTCGAAAGAAATTGACTTAAACTTAACTATAACCGAATTTAATTTGAGATTTTCTTGGGGGGACAGCAAGGAAGCTGATGTTAATTTGCGAACCTCACCGACAACCTTCCCAAAATTAACATTGCTGTCAACTTTTGGAAACAACTGAGGGGCCACGTCGAATTGCTTCCAAAAGTCTACTCCCAAAATAATTGAAGAGGACAGCGACGGTATAACGAAAAACTTAATATATTTCTTAATATTATTATACAATACTAGTACTCGCATAGTACCAATTATATCCTGACGTTTGCCATCCGCGGTGGTAACGTAGGAATCTAACTTATTTAACTTATACCCTAAACTTATGAAAAAATTATAAACAGAACCCCCGAAACAACTGACAGATGCTCCACTGTCTAAAAGTCCTGAAAAAACCAAATCCTTAATTTTAATATTAACATGTGGTCTAACATCTCGTCCACAATCAGCTAACGGCACACATGCGTCCATGTTGTGCGTGGTAAACTTAGATATATTACTAGGAACTGACGACGATCTTCTGTCATCCTTGTGCACAGAACGCAAAAGATCGTCGGTTAGTTTTTTGAATTAGATTTATTCGCGACATTATGCTTAAGAGAGTCCCTTTTCCATTTTTGACAAACTTGTTTCGTATGACCTTGTTCCTTACAATAGAAACAATTAAAAGTTTTCTTACTATTGAAAGCAGAACTAGAAGAAGACGCTCGTGGAGAAAAGGAAGCTTGATTATAAGTAACACGGTTTACAATTTGGGAGGCGGGAATGGGTACTGCCGCCCCGGGAACCTTTATTGGATAACCAACACCTCTGCCATAGGTCACCCCAAGTGGTTCGCTACGTTTGGTGATTTAGCAGGGGTGCCCGGGTTCATGGGGTGAGGTTTGTCTAGGTCTTGGAGGCGGATGACTAGGACATACTGAACCCCAGATTCCTACCCACCCCTTAAACCCTCTTCCTTCCCAGAACTCTCCTTTCCTTCCTTTCCTTAAAAAACCCTCCACACAGCATCCCCAAAGATGACATAGGCCCTGAGGGAAATTATTTTCCTCAGGGCCTCCTGTGTGGAGCTCATGTAAAAAAAAAAAAAAAAAAAACACGGGGAGAGTGCGAGCCTTGAGCTCGTGGCGGGTACGGCGGTTGAGAATATGGAACCCGCGGAGATGAATTAAACTGTGGTACAGGTTTGTCTACTGAAAGCTTATCAAATTTACGGCACACATTTACTAAAGCTGAAAGACTCTTTTCCGAGTAATAGGCAATGGCCAAAGCATATTTAGGTTGTAGACTGTCACAGACTAAGTCCACCAATTGTTCCTCAGAAAGCGGAACATCCAACCTTAAGTTTGCTAACTGAACATCTTCGACATAATCCACTATAGCCTGGTTAAATTTTTGTTTCATAGCGAACAAGGCTTTTAAAGCTTCCGTTTGATTGGTACAAACGTCAAAACGAGAAATGAGGAGCTTTTTCAAAGTTGACCAAGACAAAGAGTCATCAAAAATAGTTCTAAACCAGGAAAGAGCTCTTCCCTCCAGGAGGTCAGGGAAAGAGGTAACAACTGAGGACAACTCCACCTTCCGGCATCTGGATAATTCTTCTATGCGTAAAATGAAATTCCTGACATCCGAAGACCCAGAAAATTTTAAATCCCAAGAATGGACGGACGAAGAAGAAGTTGGAGGAGAAGACGATTGGTAATAATTATTAATTACGGTTGTAGTCTTTTCTAAACTAACTGTATTATCGTTACCTATATTCATATTGGAACCACTTCCTGTATTATCATCACCTATATTCATATTGGAAGCACTCCCCTCTTTCAAACTTTTATTAAAAGAGCGAGCCTGTTCGCGCATACTTGATAATGTAGCTTCCGGAACGATGTTACGATCCGTTAACAATTTTATCATTTCTTCCTTGGTTACCCCATTAATATCGGAAATCGCCATTTTTAAAGAATAAATAAAAATTTTAATTTAATTTATAATTAAATTATTATTCTCAAATAATTATATGAAAATAAATGTAATAATAGGATTAACCAAACTGTTATAATTAATTATTTATTTGTAACACGTCAATTACCAAACACCCTGTACGTATGAACTCGAAAAATAGTCATTGATTTTCAATAACGACAAAGCCATTTATAATTTATTTAAAATCACCTTAGAATGCAGTAAATATTTAAAATAATAATTATTTTTTACAACATACGTTCCATGAACTCCCTTTATATGTATGAAGGTATAAACGGACACAAATGCGAACAAGAACAGTGCCGTTACTATATTCTCCCAATATTTTAGTAACCGCAAGCTTATAATAAACAATTATTTATGATAAATGTCTGTCACAAGTCGTCCTATGTTTAAAAAACAAAAATAATGTATTTAATAATGAACTACCGCGGCTTTGTAAATAAACAATGCACATAACCTGACAAATGTCAACAAGAATTGACAGCTCGGCTCCGATAAAGCATTACATAGATGAAAAATAGACAGCTGACAGTAAAAATAAAATTGCCAGTAAACTGAAAAAATATTCCCAACAACAATTCGGCTATCACCTCTAGAGATATTATGAATTAATTTTCTGTTTAACATTATTTTAATGGCAACACTTAAAATTGCTGTCAAAGTAACCTGAAGTCTCACAAATCGGTAAACAAACAAAAATATTCAACAGAAACAGAACATAACTTAATGAAATGTAATTTCAGAATTTAATTCTCTTAATAGCAATTAAGTGACACACAGTATCTCTGCAGAACGGTTAATGTCATTTGACGGTAATAATAATAGTTAATAACAATAATACGACACACAGTGTCTCTGCAGACCGGTTAATGTCATTTGACGGGATGAAGAAGCGATAAGTTAATCAGGCTCTATATCAACAAGATAGATATATAACCAAATATATGCACACACACCGATTCATTTCTGATTCACTAAAATTATCAGCAAAAGAACTGAAAATCTACCCCACATGACAGAAAAGTACGTTTCGGGCACCGAAAATAACTGATTTTACACGTTGGAAGCGCCACTGAAACGTTGGACGCCACTGAAACGTATCATGTTCGTATAAAATGTAACCTTGCGGCAGAGCAGAGACCAGGGCTCAGGATAATGGGCCAAGTAGTTATCTGTCATGTAGGTAGGGTTTTCAGTCAAATAAAAGAAGAGGAACTTTATAAAAATGTATTGAATCCAAACCAAAAAGCAACAAGGAAGTGTACAAACTTCGTACCAAGGTAACAAAAGGAAATATAAAAAATACACATACCAGATGGACTCCTAATGGACACGCTAAACTAACTATACGGAAATAACCCCGGTAGACGAACGCGATCTTGCTTCGCAGTGAGAAAACACGAGACGGGACGGGAACTCCAGTCTTCCCATATGGGAACGGCGCGGAATCCAGAGCACCAAGGTCGTCCTTCTAATTGGGCAGGAGGCCGCTATACCTCCAAGGAGCGCATTCAGCCACGGGCCATCTCGACGAACTCCAATCAAAAGGCACGTGGCCCCCAACAGTATCCAAGTCTGGCGTATTACGGTTAGCAGACCGTGACTTTGCGACGCGGGGTCGTGAAGGCATATTATAGTAGCCAACACCAGGAGCAATTCACTTCACGATTCCTTTTCCAGAAATAATTCCACAAAACGGCCAACCAGCCACATCGGAAAAAAGTGGGACTTTCACGTCATCCACTATAAATAACTCGTACACGAACCTCGCGTGTTACGTAAAAAACACCCCGCGTTCTTTTAGGTTTAAAATCGACTTAGATTCTCATGATTAAACGTAAATTTAAACACCAGGATGGTGAGTGACCAATTTCCGACCCAACTGCCCAAGTTGATCGGGAGGAAGTGACCATAAACAAAAAGGAACTCTCTCTTTTCCAAAAATTACCAGTGTCCAAAAAAAACACCATAGACAAAATAACCACCTAAGCAAGAACTGCATTAGTCATATAATTATTTATGTGACAAGGCATTAAAACCTTTAACAATCGGGGCTGAATTTTCTCTGCAGGTAAATAAAAAAAATCAGATTATGTAAGAAATGAGATTTTTTACAGGCTAAAAATGGTGCGAGGACATGGTTTTTAACGAGGCAAATATTCACGTCGATTGTTTGGAAGAATTGCAAGATATTAGTAATAGTAAATAAGGAATTAAACATTTGAGCGAATTCGATAAAACTTATTACTTAAACAACTTTTTTGTTTCCATCACTTGTAAAAGAAATAAATATTCGCATCGAATATAATTAATGTAATAAGGGGCATTTTTTCTAATTGCATTAATGCAAAATTCTCTGATTTGAGACATTTAATACTTTTATAATCACAGCCAAGCAAATAAAGCACCATATAAAGATATTTTGATTTGTAAGCAGAATCAAATGGGCTAAAAATATTGAACGCTCGAAACTTTTTTTTTTTAAACTTTATTTATGACGACCTCCGTAGTCCAGTGGGTAAGACTCTTGACTCACAATCCGGAGGTCGCGGGTTCGAACCCGGCATGCACAAATAAATTTTATTTGATTAATTTGTGTTATTTCACAATTAATTCATTTAAAATAATATATAGTATGTTTGCGGCATGTTCCAGAGTGGAAGATACTATCAGTATCGCCCTGGTGTAAGACCACCATTCGAAATGAAACGTTGCTTGAAAATGGCTTTAGCCGTGTTTGGTGACCAGATCTGAATAGCCAGGTACTTACCAACCTTCCTCTTCCCCACCTCCTTCCCCTCCCCACTACCTTCAGCCTCACAACATACCCCAATTGAGGATGCCATAGTCTCACTGGCTCCAGACAGGAGCAGTTGAGATTCTTGTGCGGTATTCATATTATTAATAAGGTATTAATTATTCGGTAAGGCACTGCCTGAGTGTGGGTAATATTAAAACAACATACTATATTTCCAAGTACCCAAAGTATAAAAAAGACTTAAAAAACATATAAAATATAAAGATAGTACAAAAAGTTAGTATTACATAGGTAGAATAAGTGAAAAAGATTTTTTTTCAGCTATTATAAAAATATGGAGAAAAACAGACTGATTTTTTTTTTAGTTATTATAAAAAAATAAACAGAAAACATATTGTACTACAGTTTAGAAAGTTACAGAAAGTGAGTTGTAGAAGGATGGATAAATTTATAGAAAAAGCGTTTCAATATCTACATTATTCAACCATAATTTTACCTCTTTTACATATTTTATCATTTTATTTATCATTTGAGTTTGTAGTGGTAGAAGGTTAAATGTACGAGGACCAATGAAACTGCTATGTGTCTGCAACAATTTAATATTGGTTTGTGGGGTGTAAAATATATTATTTATTCTTTTGCTCGTTCTGTTTTCATTTATTTCGAAATTATTTTTGTTATTAAATACATATTTCAAATTTTGTAATATAAATAATTTACGTATATTAAATATTTTACTTTCTTTGTATAGTAAGTTGGTCGAGAATGTTTTATTTTTGTTATATATGACTATAATTTTGTGTTTTTGAATTATTTGTAGAGGCTTTATAAATGTATCAAGTGCACCACCCCATCCTATAATGCCATAAGTGATTGATGATTGCACCAGGGAAAAGTAGATCATTTTCAATTTTTCAATGTTTAGTACTTCCTTAAGTCTATAAAATATGTAGGTCAGATATCTTAATTTAGAAGTGATTTGATTAATATGTGATTTTCAATTAAGATTTATATCTATTGATACTCCTAAATATTTTATATTTTCGACATTAGTGAGTTCGTTGCACATGAAACACATTTCTTGATTGCAACTAGTATTATGGATTCTAATTTTAAGGTTGTCTTTAGGTTTATTTTTAATGGTTTTATAAAATGGCAAGTAAAATGTTTTGCTATAGTTTAAGACGAGTTTGTTGTATTTTAGCCATGTTGAAACCAGTGAAATACAATCAGTTGCTTTCGAAAAAGTTTCTTTCCAATGATTACCATCTACTATTATTGCCGTATCGTCTGCGTATGAAACAATTTTACCAGGGATTACAAAATTACATAAATCATTAATATAAATCTTAATATATAAAACAAAGTCGGGTTAGTTACACTATTTATAACTCGAGAACGGCTGAACCGATTTTGATGATCTTTGATTTGTTGGATTTGTCTCCGCCCCGGATAGGATAACTATTAAAACATCGCAAAAATTCACGAAAAAGAAAGTTATGACGATAATTCATTTCCTCCTACATTTAATATGGAACGAATTTTCATCTTTTGAAAGAGCTAAAGGAATATTGTGGTAGGTAGGTATAATATTGCAGTTTGCTTGAATTCCAAAAATTCAAAAGCGTCAAATGTCAATGCGCTGATTGTTTTTGTTTTGTTCTTAAACATAGAATGCTGCCTCTCTTTCTTACACACTAAATGTCAATAGTCGTAAATGAGACAAACGGTGAACGTATGTTTGCACAACTCCAGGAAAACAGCCACTTCTCTCCAAAACATTCAAGGTGCATTGCAACGTGTAGTATTGAAATTCGGTGAAGTCAATCAAATACATCTGCAAATTTGTCACGAAAGTCAGCGATATGGCGGTTTTTGGCATTCAAACTACACAGTTCATCTAAAAAGTGACGAATGCTTCTACTTTGGGTTGTTGCTGGTGAATGTTCGTGGGCCGACATTGTTTGAATCACAAGTCAATGGTGTAGTGTGCCCAACATTTCGTATTTCATGTCAGCAGGTCAATTTGCTTGAAAACGATATTCATTGGGACATGACAATCGCTGAAGCAATTGTTTCTGCATCTCCAAGTCTGATACGCACATTATTTGATATCATTATTTGCTATCATTATTTCGACATGTTTCCCATCGAATCTACGTGAACTATGGAACAAGTACAAAGATGACAAGGATGATATTTTACATCGAATTCGTTTCAGTTCAGGGAATCCTGATCTCGAGGTGAATGAGGATATACATAACCAGGCTTTGTTTTTGATCGAAGACATGTGTTACCTCATGTGTCTCAGTTTCTTAGTCAAGTTATGAATACCAACGCCAGATCGTGGAATGAACGACGCTTTCAATCAAGAATAGGAACTTGAACGTGAACATGATAAAGATGCATTGAACCAATCAGTTCGAAGTGTACGATACGTTAATCAAGGCAATTGATGATGGAAATGGTGGCTTATTTTTTCTCAGTGCGCCCGGTGGAACTGGAAAGACATTCCTCATGTCATTGATTTTGGTCACCGTTCGTGCGAGATCCGAAATTGCTGTAGCACTCGCTTCTTCAGGAATAGCGGCCGCGTTGCTAGAAGGATATCGAACAGCTCATTCAGTATTGAAATTGCTGTTAAACCTTCAAACGACCGAAATACGGATATGCAACATTACGAAACACTTAGCAATGGCCAAAGTTTTAGTAGCAAATAAAATCATCATCTGGTATGAATACACAATGGCGCACAAACGCGCATTGGAAGCACTCAATCGAACTATGAAAGATCTGCGCAATGACTCAAGATGTTTTGGAGGCGTAATGATTCTACTTTCTGACGATTTCCGCCAAACACTACCAGTCATTCCAAGATCGACCGCTGCCGATGAAATAAATTTCCTCAAATCATCGACTCTGCGGAGCTATGTGAAGAAACTTCAACTGACGATACATATGCGAGTTGCATTGCTAAACAATCCATCTGCCGAAGATTTATCCAAGCAATTGCTGATTATCGGTAATGAGTAATGACAAAACGAAAAATGTCGTATATCACGAGGTGCTTCAATGAAGGGAATCGACCCAAGTGCAACCCACAGTTAACAAACAGTAAATAATTTAACAGAAAGTAGTACAATAATGCCACGTGAATCATTTCGATTCGCTTTAATAAAGCAAACGCCTTGCTGCCACGTGAATTACATATCTTAATTCATTTTGAGTATTCATTTTAACTTTAAAAAATGAAATTAATTCAGCTAATAAGTTAACACAACAGTTATTGATTCTGAGGCGGTACGAAGTTTGCCTAGTCAGCTAGTTAAGAATAAAATCGGGCCAAGCACAGTTCCCTGTGGAACTCCATTTTTTTATCTTTGACTCTGAACTTAAAAAATTCTTGAAAAATTTTTATCAAATAAATTAAATAATTATATTGAAAAATTCTCTATCATTGATCCAAGTCAATATGGTTTCCAAAGAAAAAAAATACTGAAAAACTACTGCAAGATTTTTCCAATTACGTAAATAACCAATTGAATAATAAATTACATGTTATTGTTTTATTTATTGATAACTCTAAAGCTTTTGACACAATTAACTCAAAAAAACTGCTTAAAACACTAGAAAAAATTGGAATAAGAGGAAATGTGTTAAATTTATTTAAAGATTATCTTACAGATAGAAAAATATGTATCAAAATAAATAATACTTTTAGTAAAACAAAAAATGTATCTGCAGGAGTTCCACAAGGTTCCATATTAGGACCTACACTATATATAATTTATGTAACCATAATGAAAAAACTTTTCTCTTTTGTGAAACATTTTGTATTCGCAGATGATACGGCATTGGTCATATCACATAAAGATCTAAAAATTGCAATTGAACTCATGCAAATTGACTTTAATCAACTCTGTAAATGGTCACATGATGCAGGACTATTAATAAATGCTAAAAAAACCAAAGTAATGCATATAAGATCACCTAATGCCAAATTTCAATTTAATCCTAATATTATATCTCATAATTTTAATTGCATTCATAAAAATATTCCAACTAATTGTAAATGTGAAAGTTTAGAATTAGTTTCGGAATACGTGTATCTTGGTGTTACTGTAGATTGTTTTTTTTAAATGGGACAAACATATAAAAAAAACCTGTAAAAGACTCAGATCGATTGCTGGCAGAATGTACACATTAAATTTTTTCCTATCAATTGAAACACTTAAAATAATTTATATGTCACTAGCAGAATCTATTATAAGATATGGATTAACAATATGGGGAAATACTTCTATAACCAATCTGAAACAAGTGCAAGTTGTACAAAACGCAATTGTAAAATTATTGGTCGTCCCTAATATTTTCAAACAGAGACAAAATAAACCGTTGCTGTTTCAGAGTGCCTGAATGTATAAATATGTAACTAAAATATAAGCACCTGTTGACAAGCCGATTCAATTGGCTTAGCAGGACTTGTTTGTTGATTATATTATGTATTATCTATTATTTCAATAAAAAAATAAAAAAACTATAATTATTCCCAATTTTTGTTTTTTGTGTTCTGTCTGTAAGATAGTTAGAGAGTAGTTTTAGTGTGTATTTTTTGAAGCCTAGTAGATTTATTTTTGTAATGAGTAAATTATGATTTACGATGTCGAAAGCTTTTCTTAAATCTAGGAATATGGCAAGACATTTCTTTTTTTATCGATAGATGAGTATATCTTTTTAGTCAATTCATATATCGCATCCTCGGTGCTTAGGTCTTTACGAAAGCCGTATTGGTTTTTCGATAGAATTTTATATTCGTGTTCAATGACTCTAAACTTGATGCATTTTTCAAATATTTTCGAGAGGTTTGAAACAAGAGATATTGGTCTATAATTGTCTAATTTATTCGTATCTCCAGATTTATGAATAGGTATTATAGTGGAGATTTTAAATTGCTCTGGAAAATGACCATTTTTGAGGCATATATTAAAAATATGTTGCAATGGAGTTAAGACATGCTGTTTTATTTTTTTAAAGTATCACAAGATAATCCATCATTTCCCTTAGAGTTGGATGGTTTTAGGTTATCAATATATTTTTCAATTTCATTAAAAGTAACAGGAGAAAAATATTTTATAGGGTTAATTGAATCATTATTTGAATCTAATTGAGGAGGTGTCTCCATAGAAGCATCATTAACATTAATGCCGGATGATTCAAGTACTACGTCTACTACATTTGTAAAATAGTTATTAAAGCTTTCTGCAATGGCCGATTTGTTAGTTGTTATTTCATTATTTATTATAACCTCATTTTCAATATTTGAAGACATACTTTTTTTGTTGGCAATTTCATTTATAATATTCCAATTTTTTTTTAGTATTTTTTCTAGCATTTTCAATTTGTATACTATAGTATTTCTTTTTACAGTTTCGTATCAGCCTATTGAGTAAGTTACGATACATTAGATATTTTGTTTTCAGATAAGGCATTGTTCTGAGATTATTCTTTTTGCAATCTATTTGATATTTAAACATTTCTCTATATAATTTATCTCTTTGTTTAATTGATAAAATTAATCCAACTGTTATCCAAGGCTTAATTTTTTTAATATTTGTTGTTAGTGACTACTATTTTACTTTCACTTTTTAGAGTATGATCTCTCAGAGTTTTATAGAAATTCTGCGAGATGTGGATTTTCTATTGATATCACATTTTCCCAGTTTTCTAGCCTAAGTAAAGAGTTTAGAGTTTCATAATCAATGTCTACTTTTTCTAGATTTTCAGAATTTCGGTTTAGAGAAGTATTTTTGAAATGGTGTTCATAAAAAGTCGGGTAATGATCTGTGATATTTGTTTCAAGAATTGAAGAGATGATATTAACCGCCTTGTGCGACTTGACAAATATGTGGTCAAAACATGCCGAGTGACTTAAGGTTACTCTTGTTGGTGAGTTAATATATGACATGTGTCCAGAGCTTGATAAACAATCAAGATACTCATTTTGACAATTTACATTTATATTATTATCATTAATATTTATATTAATGTCTCCTGTCACAATGGAAAAAGTGAAATTGTTTCTATCAAGTTTACTAACAAAAGATTTTAGTTCTTTTACAAATAAAAAATCATTTAATGAAGGGGATCTATATATGGATAGTATGTGGTATTTATAGTTGTTTTGACAAAAAGTTACTTTTATTGCATTGGCTGTTTAAAATTCAATAAATTCAGCGGCAACATTTTTCAGAGTATTATGACAGAAGAAAGTAACTCCATCATGACCAGTATGCTTACAGGCAGATGAAATTATTGTATATTCTGGTAGGTTATATGGAAAAACTTGTTTCATTTGAGTTTCAGTTAAAACAATTACGCTTGGAGAAAAATCTAGGTTATTTATAAGTACACAGAGCTCATCGAAGTTTTTCCTTATACTCCTAATATTCATGTTCAAGATCGAGAAATTAACATTTTTGAATAGGTGATTTAGTTCACATGGGTTTTTACATTTATAATTTTCGTGTATATAGTTTTCTTCAGACATTTTGAAAGGTTGATGGTAGTTTGCTATGTGGTTTTATTATCCTTTATTCGGAGGGGATGTCTTCTGGCGTTCTTATGAGTAAGATTGGAGACGTTCGGTTTTTTCTCATCCATATTTTTCCATTTTTTTCCCATATAAATTTGTACCCAAGTCTTGACGATTTAGCTAGGTAAAGTAGGTGTTTTTTAAATTGGGTCAGTTGTTCGTTAATATATATTGTGTTGTTTTCTTCAAAATTTATGTTTTTTGCGTATAAAATACCATTTTTTTTTATGTGTTATAATTACGTCTTTACTTTCTTTGTTTTGTAGAGATACTACTATGACAGTATTTTTGTTCATCGGGTTTTTATTTTTGCTTCTGAAAATATTTGTCACATTAATCGTTTCTTTATCACATTTGAGTATGTCTATTATATTATTATATACATTTGTGATATTTTCATTTTCCTTAAAAGGAACACCCTGTATTTCAATATTGTTTTGTTTTTCATTTTGCTCCATTTTATTAATGTGTAGTTTTATTTCCTTATTTTCGGCTTGAAGTTGTTTATTCAGTATTTCTTTATTTTTGTTTTTTTCTTCATATTCGTCTAATTTCTCACAGCAAAATTCGACGGACTTCTTAAGTTCTTTTATTTGTTCATTAAAAGATTTCATAAGTTGATTGGTTAATTCATTAAATTTTTTTTCAATGCATTTGATCATTTTATTAGTCATTGTGTCTTCTTCTTCTGAGTCGCTAGATGGCGCCTTTTTTGAGTTTGTTTCTTCTGCTTATTCATTTTGAAAAATGGTTCGATGATCGGATATATTTAATTTAATAAATAAAATGTACGAATTTTTTTATTAAAAATAAAAATTTTCAGTCGGCTTCAGTAGGATTCGAACCGACGTCGCCAGAAATGTCCGCGCAAACTTAGTCAGTTGTTTATACCACTGACCCACGAAGACCGTGAAGCGTTCCGTGAAAATACCAGACTATAATAGGAACCGAGCACCAAATAAATAAAAATAATTGTTTATTGTTGTGTTCACTGATTGCTGTTAATGGTGAATGATCACTTCAATTGTTCAACTGTCACATCACTTTATTATTAGTTCACAAATGTTTATTAATATTTCTTAGTATATAAGTTAGTTTAAAATTGAAATCCTGCACTGTAAATACTGCTAAAACTTTTTACTTTGTGTTTCATGGGTTATAAACCATATATTTTTAAATGTTTGTTCGGAGCGATTAAGATGTGTGTATACCGTGAATACTTAGTATTGATGTGTGACAACTTATTTTGACATTTATGCAAAATTTGCCCAAATTGCAGCATCGTTCTATTTCATTTGGAATTATTCTTACTTTTATGATCTGCGATGTTTGTACATTATTGGATATTATCATTGAAGATAATAAAATTTATACTTGACGACTCCACAATTAAATATTACGTGTATCAAGAAGCAGACATTTTATTCGCTCTGTACAGAATACATAATTTAATTTTACATGTACGCGCAATTTACTTTTAAAATTTACAAAAACAAAATGTGTGTCAACGTTAAGTCCCTAGAATTTATTATTTTATTGGTACCTAGTGCTGTTCACGGCTATTATTGTACGAGAAGTTGCGACGATTTTAGGCTTCGGATAAACAATTTATTGGGAACACAAAATGGCATTAAAATATTCAATGAACTCCCTTTCCGGAATAAAGGAAGCCAAAAGCGTTGCAATTTTTCGAGGATTATGTCTCAATGTTATGCGGTTCAAATTTTAGATACCTACATTGTAAAATAAGGAAAAAAATTAATATTCTGTACATGAAAGGTTAATTTTATAAACAAATAAAATTTAAGTAAGTGCTAAATATATCAAAGTTTTTATTTTAATTTTATATAACACATCTTTTTCAAATGTACTTTAATACTTTGAGTTTTGAATCCTCTTACCCAGGAACTGGAGTTAACCACGCTACCAACTGAGCCAAATCAAAATTGGGTTAGACCGACATTTATCTCTATAAATAAAAATGAATCCCCGAAATGTATGTACGCGCATAACTTCCGAACGGCTGCAACAAATTGGATAATTCTTTTATTGTTGTGTTCGTTATTGTCAGGACAAGGTTTGTATTAAACTATTGGTGAGCTCTGGCATTATAAAATCTCTATTTATAAATAAAAATGAATCCCCGAAATGTATTGCATAATAATGCATAACTTCCGAACGATTCCACCAAATTGGATAATTATTTTATTGTTGTGTTCATTATTGTCAGGAAAAGGTTTGTATAAAACTATTGGTGAGCTCTGGCATTATGAAATTTGTATAAAAAAATGCAATAGATGGCACCCGAGCTGTTTTAAAACTAAATGTATCTGGACTGAATGTATGGAATGCAGGAGCGGGGAGGGGGAGGGGAGAGGGGGAACTCGGGAGGGGAGTGGGGAGAGGGAATATTGAGGAGGCGGAGTGGGAACGCGAGAGGGGAAGGGGACGGGAGAGGAAGGAGAGGCGGAAGGAGACGGGACAAATGGGAAAGGACACGCAGGGAGAAACAATTTCTTTATTAAATGGCATAGCAACGCATGCCGGGAACTAGCTAGTTTCGAATATTAATTGACGTCATGTCATAGAATTTCAGAGAAATGCGTATATGTCCGCGAGCGTGGGCGTGATTGCCACCAAAAAGTTGACAGGATGCACTGTCATCAACAAAGGGACTATTTGCCGAGTTTCAAGTCGATCGGATGTCAGCCAATGGGTTGATTTCCACTTCCAAGATTACAAGAAAACAAAAGTGAAATTCAAATAGATGCATTAAAAGTATACATGTAATAAGCTATAATACTTACCGAATTTGCAGCACTAACCAGCACTAGGAAATAAAGGAAGTCCCTGAGGGTAAACGTCATGTTAAATGGCTGCAATCCACTAAAGTCCAGACAGGTCCTCGAGAGCGGTGCGGTCTGCAGACCAGTAAACCAGCAACTGACCCAGCACGCGCTTGGTATTCCCCTTTAAACTCTATCCATCTTGTGAGGTGACCTCGATCAAACTAGTTTTCTTCAAATCTTTTTTGCTCGAAGAATAATCCATAAAATGCCCATGTTCATAATTATTATTCATACATACATAAATATATATTTAAAAATAATAACCTTCAATCTGGCCAGAGGGATCGGAATTATTTTTTATCCTCTTACATTATGCGAACAATTCGCACTGCCTGGGGAGTAATCAAATATACGAAAATTATGTATGCAGAAAAGATCAAACTGACGAATTCCAGTTATGAGATGTTTGAGGAAAAATAAGATTGGTTAAATAATATAAAATTACAGTAAGCTGTCAACTTTCAAAAGTTTATGTAAATTACGGAATGAGTATTTCTCTTGTGGGTGTTTAATTTATCATTATTTATATTAGTTGAAGTTCCCGGTGTTGCCCGGACTTTTGGCGGAGTTTTTAAAATTCTCATGTAAGCAGTGACTTTCCTCTCGTTTTGAAGGTCGAGTGTGCAAAATATTTTTAACCTCAGAATAAAACTGTAGATTTGAATAAAAAAAAAATCACATTCTTCTTTATATTTTACTTATTTATTTATTTGCAAAAACAGTAGAAAAACCAATACACTGCAAAAGCGGTTAATAAAATTATAAAAACAATAATAAATACACCTAGGTACATACAGTTAAAGCATAATATATTTCACGATTGAAATCGTCGTAGGACATATGGAAAATATCCACATTTCCTGCGAGACAGTTAATTTGCCTATGGGTATCACCATTGGTAAGTTAGTTCTGCACCTGGGAAGGATCCAAAGCCTGTGTTGGCGGCCTCGCGTGAAACTATTAGGGATATAGAATCATTTTTTAGCCTATATAATATATAATAATAGACAGACAGAGATACATGATTGAACGTCCGCTAATAACAGCCTTGCTCTCAGCAATGATTTGACAGCTCGAAAAGTGATCCAATTTCATAAACAGAAAATGATCATGCCGATGATCCGTTTTCAAGAAGAATCTAAATGCAAATTGGATCTTTTATACAAAAATGTTTTCAAATGGAATTAAGACTAACTGGACTGGGCTCTTTCTGCGAAACTTAAAATTCAAGTTTTGCAATGTGCCGTTATTTCAGAACGGGATTAGTATCAAGGGATATATGAGGTTTATATTCGTTATGGTTGAATTAATGTTGATATCCGCGGCAGCTATAAAATCGATGCTTGGAAGCAATATGGTCCAAGTGAACATGGTGGAAAAAGATTCTCTTATACGTTTGAATTTCCATATAGATTTACAATTCAAAGCCTCTCCTGGAAGATCCGAAGTGAACAAGTGTCCAAAAATTACTTGTTGCAAGGGGGTAGCATTTGTATCACGTAGTATTCACATGGGGGAGGTTCCTTCCTATGGGGTAAAGACAAATAATTCATCGATATACATTGAAAATTTATTGTTATTTTTGGCCACCATGTTATTCAGCGCGGACTTGCTGGGACCTCGTTTTGTTTGATGTACCTGAGAGAAATAGCAGTAACAATGATTCTTAAATTCTTAATGTGTTATGCGAATGAAAATACACAACTTATCGGATATATATTTTTTAATATGAAATAAAACATACGTACATCATGAAATATTTATACATTGTTTCCCGGCGTAAAAAAGAAACTGCAAGGCGATGATTAAATTTGCATGCAATGAAAATAAACAATGATTTTAAATTCAATCAAATCTATGTATAATTTTGGAATACTGGATATCAATGATTGGATACGGTTGCCCGTACTTGGCTATCATAAAGACTGTAGTCTAAATTGAATTTATCTACTTCCGCCACTTCCTCGGGAGTCAACTCGAAGTCAAACACGTTAATATTCTGCCGAATACGGGACGGGGTCAGTGACTTCGGGATAGGAATCACATTACGATCAATCTGCAAAAAAATAAATTATTAATAAACTTGTTGAAATTTTTCAGTCTTTTTTTTTTTACATGAGCTCCACACAGGAGGCGCTGAGGAAAATAATTTTCCTCAGGGCCTATGTCATCTTTGGGGATGCTGTGTGGAGGGTTTTTTTAGGAAAAGGAAGGAGAGGAGAGTTCTGGGAAGGAAAAGGGTTTAAGGGGTGGGTAGGAATCTGGGGTTCAGTGTGTCTTGGTCATCCGCCTCCAAGACCTAGACAAACCTCACCCCATGAACCCGGGCACCCCTGCTAAATCACCAAACGTAGCGAACCACTTGGGGTGACCTATGGCAGAGGTGTTGGTTATCCAATAAAGGTTCCCGGGGCGGCGGTACCCATTCCCGCCTCCCAAATTGAAAATTGAAAAAGTCTATCGCAAACAAATAAAATATTTTATTATTTTGCAGAGCATTGAAAAGTAACCATAAATACTGATTAAAAAAACCTGTCCCAATGCTTTGCAAGGTACCCACCTTTGGCATTATCGTGTAATGTGATCCTTGAACCAGTTAAATTTTGTGGGTTACAGGTTAAAACCCGTTAAAACACATCATGACCTTAATATTTTTTGATCATATTCATATCATATTTGACGATATTATATTTCACTAGTGAAAAATAATAGAGTACATGAACAAAATTTGAATCATACCAAAGATGTGTAATTTTTAAGCAGTAAAATTTATGGAGAATGTATCACCTGAAGAATCAGATGTTATAGTTTCCTTACCAAATATCTCAGAGCAACTTGCACCGTGCTCTTGTTGTATTTTTGTCCAATAGCCGTTAGAACAGGATCGTTTAGTTTAGGGGGCGGCTGCTTCCCGTCCAGGTCCTTGCTGCTGGGGATGGCTCCCAGGGGGGTGTGCGCCACCACCTGCACTCCCCGCTCCTGGCAATACGATACCAGCTTTTTTTGTGTCAGGTTTGGGTGAACCTGTAACAAATTCGATACGTTTATTAGTATAACCGACCATCTATGAATGTCACTAAATTTCTAACCTTAATAAACGAACCTTAAACCACTATGCTAGTGTTATTATCTTACTAGATCTCAGGATGACTATTATTTTAATCAATTCGTAATAATATCAATAACACTATATACAATGTTAATGCTCCCACTGCTTACAAGGATAATGAGTATAAATTATGCGAAAAACCCACCTCAATCTGGTTCACGGCTGGTTTGACGGTAGACGAGTCAAGCAGTTTTTGAATTTGCGTCTCATTAAAATTCGATACTCCGATAGATGTCGTGAGACCGAGGCGTCTCGCTTCTACCATTCCTTTCCAAGTCTCCAGAAGGTCCACATTGATTGCGTTTCCAAGTTCCTGAAGAAATAAAAGACGCCCTTTTAAACCTATTAAATATTGCAATAGCGAACTATTGTGTGCCGGTCTGTGAATTGTTATTTTGTGCAAAAGTTATGTAACTGATTCTACTAACATCTTCGCTTTCTGGCGTGTGAATGAGATAAAGATCAACATAATCCAGGCGCAGGCTTTTCAGAGATTGGCGGAGTGCTGGGACGACTTGTTCTTGTCGATGTTTGTCATTCCAAAGCTGTAGACAAATTAACATAATATATTAGTAGGCAGGTAAATGTTTTATTTTACTGAAGTTCTACATTACAATACCCTATTGTACTTCTGAAATGGTGTAAATTAATTGTGATATTAATATTAACCAAATTTCTTTAATCGTCATTATATATTAAAAAATACTTCAAGAGGTATTTTTTTTACTTAATCGTACGCAATACAAACCCATTATTTTGAATAATTAATTATATAATAATGAATAAACTAAGAATCGTTTGTTTGTTGAAATATATTTTGGATGTTTTGTTAATTTGATTTTAAAATATTATGTATGCAGATTGTTACCTTAGTTGTTATGAATACATCTTCCCTTTTGATAGTACCATCTTCAATTTTTGCCTTTATAGCCAGACCTATTTGTTTTTCAGTGCTGTAGAGCGAAGCAGTATCAATGTGTCTATAACCCGCGCTGATAGCTACTTCCACCGCAGCTTGAGCTTTATTCTGTTCCCCATCCTAAAAAACACGAACATTTGTAAAGCCAGAGCATTTCAATGAAAACGATGTTTTGCAGAATTTCCTTTGGCTCAATATATTTTGACTTAGTAACTTACCACAGATGTACCAAGTCCTAATACTGGAATCTCATTTCCGTCGTTCAGGGGAAGCGTTGTTGCCTTACCCGATTTAAAATTCTGAAAGATAAACAATAGTGAAAATTTGTAGTCTTAAAGCATATTAAACTATTAATCTATTTATCGAAGAAAGCAAACACTTTGTGGCTTGACATTATACAACTTTATTTTAATTTATATTGTTCAGGACAATAAACACATAAACTTTAAATAAGTTTCTATGTTTATTGTCCTGAAGAAGTTTGAGAACCGAAACCGGTCGACGAATATAAATTAAAATAAAGTGATTTTAAACAAAGAACTTGTTTCAATTTGTATTAACCTATTAATAATATAACTCGTTTGAGTACATAAATAAATTTGCCTTTAAAAGTCGTACAGAAAAACCAATAAAATTCCAAGAAAATGTGAGGAAAATCGATCATTTAATTGATACGGTTAAAACCGGTTAAGTTTTTTGCCGAAATGAAAACTTTCACTAATGGTGCGGTCGTGTATACGTTTTGTAAAATGGCTTTATGCAGCTTTGAACCTGTTTAACCAGATTAACTTATAAATATTATTAAACACGTCATAATACGCCTAGATTACTGAAGAATTATTATGTACATATTTCAGGTTTCAAGATTAAAGAATGTTTCAATATTGTAGTGAACATGTGGATACCAAGTAGTGTGAATGTGTTTTATTACTTACACCATTGGTGACACTGATTATCGCCGCAGTACAGAGACAGAACACGAGTTTATCCATCTTGTAGGATTTTCCAGTACCTCTTCGATCTCTAATATTCCCCGGAGCTTTACTTCACTGCAGCTCGGATCGCGTTCAACTGATCCCAAAGTGGTTGTTTATCCTTGATAGTAACCATACCATGCTTTATTCGTACCTTCTTCAGTGGCCTCTAAATATACAGGTTTGTTTTTTGTTAATATATAACTATTATTGTTTCTTGTGTGTAAAACCCAAGTTGAAATTAACCGAGACTCAGTTCAAAATTCTTCGAATTCTGGGATTCCCCTCTGTTATATGGAGTTTACATAATATGTAGAGCAGTACAAACTCTTTCGTTAAATATGTAATATGACACCACTGGATTATCATCAATGGAGGATTTTAAATAAATTTTAATCAGGTATGTTTGAATTTATAACTGTGATTCATATAATTTTTAAATGAAGTTTATTTAATATTACACAAACTTTTTTTTCTACGTGCTGGCTATATAATTTTGGTTATGATTATAGCATGATTGATAAATTAACTTAGTTATAATAAGTGCCGAATAAACCACTAGGTAACACTACATACTTTTTAAACAACGTGTTTTATTATATAATGTATGCATTTTCTTAATTTATAAAGGGGTAAAAAGGACTACCATGCCATTCCTTCGGGTCGACAATCCTGTAATCCAAATTGAAGTTATCGATCTTTTCAATTTCTTCGGGAGTCAGCTTGAAGTCAAACACGTCAATATTTTATCGGATATGTGACGGAGTCACGGCTTTGGGAATAGGGACCAAGTCACGATCAAGCTGCAAAATAAATTTAAAAAAACTCATTGAAAATAGGTAGGTACTCGTACTAGAATAACGAAGAAAAATATAAGTGGCGCTTTCAACTAAGCGGAGGATAATATTGATCAGCCAATAGCACCACTGATAAATTTGTTGCAAGAAATTACTGATGATTCAAAACGTTTCTTCAAAAATATTAGAAAATACAATTCATGTTTTCAGATGACTTCATTTGGAGCTAACGTTATAACAGTAAATTTTATGCCGACGTTTAAAATTCAGGGACAAATTTGCCATAAAGCTGGCTCTTTGCTTCCTTTTCACAGCAATCAACATAAATTTCTACAAATATATTTCACGGGAGATCAAAATGATCAGTTGAATGCACGCTGTAAAATCTCTAATAAAGTCAAAAGAAATATTGTTGAGTAGTTGAAAAAAATGTTAGATGATAAAAATAATTTAATTCGAATGTTTAAATGCAATTGATCTCATGCCACCAGAAAAAAAAAACCTTCGTAAATTTTTAAAAATTATTTATTTGCATATTGTACCTACATTGCAAATACAACGGGATGAAAATTGAATCAGCAAACAAAGCGAGATAAAGCCTAAAGCACATATTGACGAATGTACTTGAATTTTGTGGTATTGGAGAAATTCGTAAGCTTTCTTTAATGCATACGACAGGTGTTACTTAGCAGGTCACTGCCACCAAACAACGCTGTTGCGAAATGTTCAAGTTTCTTTTCATCCGTTAATTATTATTCTTTAACAGGTTACTCCAGTTCCTTACCACTTACCAAGTATCTGAGAGTAATTTGAACCGTGGTTTTATTGTATCGGTTTCCTATTTGTGTAATGGTAGGATCGTCTACTAGTGGGGGTCTCTTGGGAGGTCGGTTGTTGAGCTTGAACCTGCTTTCTGGCATAGATCCTAATGGAGAATAGGCGACTATCTGTATTCCCCTCTCTTTACAGAAACGAATCAGCTTCTTTTGAGTTAGATGTGGATTGATCTATAATTTAAAAAGTTTATGATACAGAAGCGGTCAATTATAGCACTGTGGGTGAAATGCTAAGTTTGCATTTGAATATATCGAGTTCGAAACTCAAAAGGGGTTACACAAACTTATTCCCCTTTTTGAAAAAAAAGCATTCTTAGTGAAACGGTCTGCGTCAATACTCATCTACATACTTTTTTCAAATAGTTAAATTGTATAAGAAAAACGCGGTTCGACATTTTAATGAAATCGAATAATACTTTGTTTTGCAGTTTTTTCAACACATACCTACGTGATATAGAAGTCATATAATATAAATATATTTTTATAATAATAATAATATTTGAATTATTTATACGGCGGTGTTTTGTGAAAAATCATCTCAAGGGCGCTGGTAAATGGCTAATCATGTACATTATCTTTTGATGTTGAAATGTATTACTTTTATATGTGTTTACAGTTTAAGTTCATTTTATCTATCCTACATACTTTAATCTGCGTTTTGTATTTCTACCACTTTATGTTTTTTGTATTTTTTTTATTTTTTCAGGTTCTCCATAAAACAGTTATACATTAAATTATTACGGAGAAGATTAAAAATTCAAAAGAAAGAAAAAAAAGTCCATGGGGGTAGTTTCACGTCAAAAATAGTTAACGAACTCTCTATAGGTAACATTGAAGATGTCGATGCTCAATGCAGAATAGTTAAGCAGTTGAATTGCTCTGTTTAATGGTGCATTCTGAAAGGAAGAAGTTCTCGCTTTCGAATCATAAAAAAGTGCGTGGGATCTCCTACGAGTATACGCGTTAGGGAAATATAGGTTAATCTCCTTCAACATAGGTAGATTCAGTACAGTACCGGAGATCAACTTAAAAAAATGTTTCCCCAAAAATTTTTTTCGGCGGGCTTCTAAGGTATTAAGATCAAGCATCCCGAACAACGATGGATACAGGAATGGGTAGTATTTATATTCCCTCATATACAGGTAACTCATAAACCTTTTTTGTACTCTTTCTATTTCTAGGATATTCTTTTGAAAATGGCTATGAATAGCATAATATATCAATATTTTTTTTAACACTGAAGTTTTTAAATTAATAGCATAATAGGTATATTATTTCAAATCTGATATCAATATATGGTCACCCTTCATGTGTATTACATTAAAATGAATTTGCTTCCTTCAGCTTAGATTCGCTTCACCCATTTTTTTAAGGAAAAGGGAAGGAGAGGAGAGTTCTGGGAAGGAAAAGGGTTTAAGGGGTGGGTAGGAATCTGGGGTTCAGTATACCCATTAACTGTAAGAACCATTAATCCAACAATATTGTTCTTGCAATATATTTTTTGTGATATTTTTATTGTTTTATAAAATTACTAGCTGAACCCGACCACGCTTCGCTGTGGCTTTGTCTGATTTTAATTATTAGAGGAGTTAACAAAAATTGTCTAGCAACTGTGCATTTTCCAAGAAGACACATTGCTTAATTGAATATCTGCTGTGACTATGCTGTAGTGTAGAATATAAGGGGTGAAAAAAAAACCTTCGTAAATTTTTTAAAATTATTTATTTATTCAGATCTTAAAAGCTTTTACAAAATCACTTTATTATAGATTAGCACCTATTAGTGTCAGCAATTCTTTGTAGTTGATCATTTCTGCGTTGCAAAACGATATCGCGAGGATGAAATTCTTCTCCAACTGTGACAATTCCCACCTCATTAATTGTTGGCGCATTATATCGTCTGACATGCTCACTTGCAGGTGTTTGATCAGCACTAATGATAATTTTATGGCTGTCTGATGGCATGAGATCAATTGCATTTAAACATTCGAATTAAATTATTTTTATCATCTAACATTTTTTTCAACTACTCAACAATATTTCTTTTGACTTTATTAGAGATTTTACAGCGTGCATTCAACTGATCATTTTGATCTCCCGTGAAATATATTTGTAGAAATTTATGTTGATTGCTGTGAAAAGGAAGCAAAGAGCCAGCTTTATGGTAAATTTGTCCCTGAATTTTAAACGTCGGCATAAAATTTTCTGTTATAACGTTAGCGCCAAATGAAGTCATCTGAAAACATGAATTGTATTTTCTAATATTTTTGAAGAAACGTTTTGAATCATCAGTAATTTCTTGCAACAAATTTATCAGTGGTGCTATTGGCTGATCAATTTCAGGTAGCTTCACTTTGCCGCTCGCACAACACATTCCTTGAGTTTCTCCTTTAAATTTCATCGCTTTGCAGTGTGGACAAACTTTATCCATTTTACCGATTTGAACAAATTTACATGAGGTATTGTATTGAATATCTGGTTCGTATGAAAAAGCAATTCGATGGTACGAAGCATGGTTATTCAAAAGTTGCACTTGCATTCGTCCTCGGCGTTGATCTATTTCTTCTTGACGTTGTTGAGATTAATCTGCTGTTTCGCTGCTCGTCTTCTTCGCGCTTCTACTCGTACGCTTTTAAGTCTTTCTTCCCGACGATTCGCCAGTTCTTCTGCTCGCCTCTGAATAATTCTAACTCGAACATGTTCATTATCGTCTAAACCAGGGTTTCCCAAACTGTGTTCCGCGGAACCCTAGGGTTCCGCGGAATCTGATCAGGGGTTTCCCGCGACGATTTGTTTGAAGAATTTATTTTAATTAATATACACATATTCACACTTCAGCACTGCTGAAATTATTAAGCGGCGTTCCAAACCTGGTGATCCAACCCTGGTAGAATACACGCGCCACCGTTTCTGCTTCTTGGTCCTTGATAGGCCTTGGCCATCTTGTGAACCGGTCTACGCATGTAAGGCAGTATCGGCGTCCTTCTGACATGGGCATGATGATGATGTCAATGTGGACATATTCAAATCTTGATGAAGTTCTAGGAAAGGTTCCAAGGGGTGCTGACATGTGTCGTGACACCTTACTTAGTTGGCACTGGAGGCAAATGCGTGCGAGTTTCCTTGTGTCAGCTTTGATGGCCGGCCAGACATAACGTTCAGTTATGAGTTTGAAGTTTTTGAAGTTTTTTTTTCAGAATTTATGAAGTTTTTTTTCCGAATTTATGAAGTTTTTTGAACGAATTTATGAAGTTTTTTTTCCAACGTACTACGATTTAAATAAATTATAAATAATTTATCTCCCAATGTCTCTCCCAATTGGATCATCGACATCGACGGGTACACCGCCCGAAGTAAATCGTGTGGCGGTGCGAATACCTCCATTCGTATAATAATACATCATTCGTAATATCGGCGTTGCGCTCCAAAGAACGACAATCCAGGAGTACCAGCCCTCTTTGGCGAGACCATCGCTCTCGCAGCAGTTCCAGGGGTCGGCAACCCGAAGACACGTGCTGGTACCACTGGAACTTTAGGACCAAGGCGCTTTCATGCAGGAAACCCCTGCAACTTCGAGCAGGGAAACGCCCCGGGCTCACACTGATGGTGACCAGCACCAGCAGCCCGACTCAAGTATGTCGCCTTTTCGTCACCGACCGGGTAACGCGTACCCAGTTTCTTGTAGACACTGGCGCGGACCTCTGTATTTTTCCACGGCGTTTGGTTAAAGGTCGTCCAGCCAAGCAAGCTTACGAACTGGCGGCCGCAAATGGCAGCACCATCGCAACTTACGGCAGCCTGACGCTCGAACTTGACTTAGGTCTGCGACGCGATTTCACTTGGAGCTTCGTCATTGCTGACGTATCCAAGCCCATAATTGGAGCGGACTTCCTGGCAAAATTTGAGCTGCTGGTAGACCAAGTGACTAACCTGACAACCACAGGCAAGCGAAGTAGCAACAATATTGCTTCTATCAAGACTGTCACAGGTACGTCCCCTTTCCACAAAATTTTATAACAGTACCCTGATATCACGCACCCTGATGGAGCCATGAAGGAAGTTCGCCATGCTACCCTTCATCACATCCGAACTACTCCAGGCCCTCCAGTTGCCGAACGACCCCGCCGCCTCGCTCCTGATAAACTCAAACGGGCCAAGAAGGAGTTTGAGACCATGGTCCGTTTAGGAATCGCCCGGCCTTCCGAGAGCTACTGGGCATCGCCACTATACATGGTCCCAAAGAAGGATGACCAATGGCGACCATGCGGTGATTATCGCGGGCTGAACGCCAGAACCATTCCTGACCGATATCCTGTACGCCACATTCAGGACTTCGCTCAGGCACTGAGAGGCACCAAGATTTTCTCAACCATAGACCTTGTACGGGCTTATAATCAGATTCCGGTGGCTCTTGACGATATTCCAAAGACGGCCATATCTACTCCGTTCGGACTCTTCGAGTTTCCAGTAATGTCTTTCGGCCTCGGTAATGCAGCTCAGACCTCTTTAATTCCAACACTTTCTTCGAGGGCGTACCGGGAAGCCGGCTTAGGGGCGCGGACACCGAGTCCCGCTTGCGACTGGACTGATGGCTCCGCTTATCCTCGGCGGGACTGCCGGACGACTGCAACTCAGTTGCTTTGGTTAGGTCGTACAATCTCATCATAATAATGATTTTTTTTCTAGCAACTTTCCCTCTTTTCTATTAATAAACTTTGTTTTCAGCTATATCCAGTGGCGGAGATGAGACGTGATACTGTGAAATAAATAACTAACACCATGTACGCACTCGCATACTGCCTGATAACAATGTATGCCCGGACATTGGAGGTCTAGAGTCATTTTAATAAAAAAATAGCTTCTTTATAAATAAAAAATTAGAGTTCTGACGTGTACGGTGAAGGAGAAAACCATCTGTTTCCTTAGAACGCCGTGGGAAAGTGGTGGGCAACCTCCAGCTCAGACCTTCCAACGCTTCATCGATGAGATCACCAGAGGGCTGCATTTTTGCTACGCCTACATCGACGACATCCTCATCGCCTTGTCAACAGAAGAGGAGCACATGACCCACCTAAAAACCTTGTTCCAGCGTCTTCAGGATTATGGTGTGGTCATCAACCCTGGCAAATGCCACTTTGGTTTGCATGAAGTTAAATTACTGGGATACCTGGTGTCTGGTGCAGGCACTACACCCCTGCCAGAAAAAGTCAATGCTATTAGAAGTTACAATCGGCCAGAAACTGTAAATGATCTCCGCCGGTTCCTCGGAGCCCTCAACTTTTAGACGAGGTTCCTGCCCAAAGCTGCAGATACACAAGCCCCACTCAATGATTTCCTCCAAGGAAATCAGAAAGGCAAGCAACCAATACATTGGACCAAAGAGACCATGGAAGCCTTTGAAAAGTGCAAGGAAGCACTTGCTCAGGCAACCCTGCTCGCTCACCCCAAGTGCGAAGCTCCACTCTCCATAGTCAGTGACGCATCTGACACCGCAGCTGGTGCCGCGCTCCAGCAGCTCATCGAAGGTCACTGGGAGCCGTTGGGGTTCTTCTCCAAGAAATTCAGTTCAGCGGAACGAAAATACGGCGCTTATGACGGAGAGCTCCTGGCCATCTATCACCATCAGACACATGGTAGAGGGCAGGATATTCACCATCTTCACCGACCATAAGCCCATCACCTTCGCTTTTCAGCAAAAGGCTGATAAGTGCTCACCGAGACAATTCCGCCATCTGGACTATATCAGCCAGTTCACAACTGATATCCGCCACGTCTCCGGAAAAGACAACATCGTCGCGGATGCTCTCTCCAGGGTCGAGACGATAGACACTCCTCTGGACTACGCAGCGCTGGTAGCTGACCAAGTGAACGACACGGAACTGGAAAAGTGCCTACACGGAGGTTCTAACCTCGAGCTAAGAAAGGTGCGCATCCCTGGCATCGATACCCAACTCTACTGCGATTTATCGACAAATATAGCCAGACCTTTTGTCACAAAGAAATTCCGTTCTGCAGCTTTCAATGCGATCCATCAGCTGGCTCACCCAGGCATCAAGGCAACGGTCAAACTCATAACTGAACGTTATGAGTTTGACCGTTGCTCTGGCCGGCCATCAAAGCTGACACAAGGAAACTCGCACGCAACTGCCTCCAGTGCCAACTAAGTAAGGTGTCACGACACATGTCAGCACCCCTTGGAACCTTTCCTAGAACTTCATCAAGATTTGAATATGTCCACATTGACATCATCATCATGCCCATGTCAGAAGGACGCCGATACTGCCTTACATGCGTAGACCGGTTCACGAGATGGCCAAGGCCTATCAAGGACCAAGAAGCAGAAACGGTGGCGCGTGTATTCTACCAGGGTTGGATCACCAGGTTTGGAACGCCGCTTCGAATCACCACTGACCAGCGAAGACAATTCGAGTCAAGGCTGTTCAGGCAATTGAACTGCTTGGCAGGTACGACTCAGATTCATACCACCGCATACCACCCTGCAGCAAACGGCATGGTGGAAAGGCTACACCGCCAGCTCAAGGCAGCAATCAAATGCCACCAGAAGGACCGCTGGACCGAAGTGCTTCCCACTGTTTTAATGGGAATTAGAGCAGCCTGGAGAGACGACCTTGCTACCACCTCGGCCGAGCTAATATACGGCGAGCCGCTCCGCTTACCAGGAGAATTCCTCGCTGCACGACCAGCAACCTGCGACAATACGAGCAACTTCCTCAAGGAACTTCGACAGCACTTCAACGAACTTCGACCGGTTGAAGGTACCCACCGTAGTGAAGGACGTCATTTCATCTTCAAAGACTTACCCACAGCGACTCACGTCTTCTTGAGGGACGACACCATTAAGAGCCCGCTTCAGCAACCATACAGCGGCCCTCACCAAATCGTCCGCCGGAATGGTAGGACCTACGTTATCCTATGCAAAGGAAAAGAATTAACCGTGAGCATTGACCGCCTCAAACCGGCTTACATCGCCAAGGAACCGAAAGAAGCCGCAACAGAGCTACCACCAACCCTTCCAAAACCAACCATCGAACAGGATCGGACTCACACGACCACTCGTTCAGGAAGGCGTGTTCGTTTTCCCGACTACCTCAATGTCTAAACGACTCTTTTTATCGCAGCCCTTATCTGTGCTACTGGGGGGGGGAGTATGTGGCGAGCCAACCTACCTACCTGCGCTGCAAAAAGTACTTACCTACCTGCGCTGAAGTATTCGGCATATCGTCGTACCTTACGGAAAGTACCGGAGAATTCAAATTTCCTGTACATTATTCTTTTAGAACAGCAAGCCAAAACAAATGGTCCCGTTATTTTTACTTCTATCACGCTCCGGTATTCCGATATTATTGTGAATTTTACTGCTTAGTAAAAAACTATGAACAGTTAAATCTAGTTTTTTTCGTTATTTGTTTTTGGGGTGTTATGCCGTGTTGCGCTACCTCCTTCTTTAGCCAACGTTTCGGACATCGTTGCAGTGTCCATCATCAGGGCAGTATTTATTATATAAAAAATGAAATCCAAACAAAAAAAATGCAATAAATAAAGCACCTAATGACTTTGACGGGTTTGAGTCCGTGAATTGCATATTTTCTTGATATCAGACAAAATATTAGCAAGTCGGATTCTAATATCTAATGTGGCGTCGAGCCTGTTCCTGCACTTTGGCTTGGTTGCAGCATTATTAGAAAATCCCTGCTTCTCATAAATAGGTTGTAAAAACGGAGGTAAAACAATAATAGTGAAAACAAAAACAATAATAACACCCCAAAAACAAATAACGATAATGCTTTTGGCCGTGAAAATCTTAAAACTTATCAGTTAAATCTAGTGTTTTTCTTTACACGTTTACGTGTAAAGAAAAACCTAAGACCTCCGTTTTGACAACCTATTTATGAGAAGCAGGGATTTTCTAATAATGCTGCAACCAAGCCAAAGTGCAGGAACAGGCTCGACGCCACATTAGATATTAGAATCCGACTTACTAATATTTTGTCTGATATCAAGAAAATATGCAATTCACGGACTCAAAGCCGTCAAAGTCATTAGGTGCTTAATTTATTGCATTTTTTTGGGCTAAAGTTCGGTGTTTGGGCTAAATTCCTAAAAAATAAAACTAGTTATTTTTATACTAATTTGGGGTCGGGGAATCCGAATCTGAAAGAATTAGGCGGCGGCAAGCAATATTAACTGAATTACACGACTTTAAAAAATTTTATACACATACAGGAAAATAGCCATTTTGGAAGCATTTTGATTCCTAGAAAATTAAACTAGTTATTTTTATACTAACTATGGGCCGGGGAATCCGAATCTGAAAGAATTAGGCGGCGGCAAGCAATATTAACTGAATTAAACGACTTTAAAATTTTCTATACACACACACGTGAAAATAATCATTTCGGAAGTATTTTGACACACGTAGTACAAAGATCATAGAAAAACAAGATAACATAGATGTTTTTACCACACAAAATTAAATGTTGCCATTAAGCAGTAATATTAATAAGGTAAAATAACATGTTTATATTTTAAGTACTTATTTTTTATAAATTATAAATTTTACTCACTTTTGTATCACAAACCATGTTACATAAACCCGGCGTAGCTGCTAAACTACTTGAAAACAGGGATGTTTTTTTGCCGTGACGCGAGCAGGCGGTATAAAGGGGCACAAACCATGTTACACAAACCTAGCGTAGCCGCTAAACTACTCGAAAACAGGGATGTTTTTTTGCCGTGACGCGAGCAGGCGGTATAAAGGGGCACAAACCATGTTACACAAACCTAGTGTAGCCGCTAAACTACTCGAAAACAGGGATGTTTTTTTGCCGTGACGCGAGCAGGCGGTATAAAGAGGCACAAACCATGTTACACAAACCTAGTGTAGCCGCTAAACTACTTGAAAACAGGGATGTTTTTTTGCCGTGACGCGAGCAGGCGGTATAAAGGGGCACAAACCATGTTACACAAACTTAGCGTTAGGTTAGGGACGCGAGCAGGCGGTATAAAGGGGCACAAACCATGTTACTTTTACCGCTTAGCTGGACTCTTATATGATCCGCGTATCCGACAGGAACCCTTCGAGACAAGCGAGTTTGACAAGGATACGACGGACGAAGAAGACTTGGTCGATTTATAAGGTATGTTTTTCTGCTGTTTTTTCTGCTGTTATCTATTTTCATATTGATATAGGGATAAATATTTTTGAGAGCTGGTAACACTGCCGGCACATGTTTTTGTATATTTCTTGTTTTTCTATGATCTTTGTACTAAGTGTGTCAAAATACTTCCGAAATGATTATTTTCATGTGTGTGTATAGAAAATTTTAAAGTCGTGTAAGTCAGTTAATATTGCTTGCCGCCGCCTAATTCTTTCAGATTCGGATTCCCCGGCCCATAGTTAGAATAAAAATAACTAGTTTGATTTTCTAGGAATCAAAATGCTTCCAAAATGGCTATTTTCCTGTATGTGTATAAAAATTTTTAAAGTCGTGTAACTCAGTTAATATTGCTTGCCGCCGCCTAATTCTTTCAGATTCGGATTCCCCGACTCCAAATTAGTATAAAAATAACTAGTTTTATTTTTTAGGAATTTAGCCCAAACACCGAATTTATTCCTTTTTTTGTTTGGATTTCATTTTTTATATAATAAATAAATAATATGTTTAATAACATTTTTTTAAATTTTTACTTTTAGATATTATACAACCTAAAAATAACCTAAGTGTTCCGTTAAAATTTAAGGGTTTGCAAAGTGTTCCATTGCAGAAAAAGTTTGGGAAACCCTGGTCTAAACGTTCTTGATAGTGCGGTTTGATCTTCTCTGACGATCTGCTTTTTTGTCTCGAGTACGACAGCCTATAGACGGGTCCATTGCGCGGGCAAACGCCAGACTATGGCCAGACGTTTGCTTTGACAGCCCCATAACACACATTCAAGGTCATAAATTTTTGTAGTGTTTGAGTTTCCAGTGTTCGGCGTTTGAAGGTCATTTCGGCGCTAGGAGGACTTTCAAACAATTAATTAGGGTAAAGTTCGCGCAGTTCACACAATTTGACAACTGGTCTGGAATACGGACGTCCACGCGTACGCAATACTTGACGTTTGGCGTTTATTGAATGTTAAGTTACTATTGAATTTGAGATGCACAGATATTTTAATAGATATTTATTTATTAGGAAAGATTTCCAACTAATATCGATTACTATTGAATTTAGAGTGCGTGAATAATTACGTAGCATCAAAAATAGAATAAATTTAAATTGGTCAATTTCTTTCGTGTCTCTGAAACCGATTTATAAATTAATAGACTTTATTTATAAGTGAGTTCATGAAAGAAATAATCATCCATTACGACAGTGTGTTTATTTAAAATCATAAATAATAATTTTAGGTCCGCGCAGTTGATAACCAAAAAACTTGACGTTTGACGTTTATCTTTTACGTAAATGTTAAAATGCGTTCGATGTGGAAAAGATGCTACACGAGGAAGAAAACACAGACATTTATTTATCAGGAAATATTTCCGACAAATATCGATTAGGTTTTGCACCAATAACATTATATAATAACTTCATTGTATTGCACGACCTAAAGTTACTAGAATTTAGAGTGCGTAAACATTTAAAAACAGAATATTATATTGAAATATTTTGATTATTATATTATATTTAGGTATAATAATATTTTAAACTCGTGATTATGCTCGCTCATGGCACATAACCATAAAAGGCCATTCCGTTTTCCCCACACAAGACCGCATCGCGTATCTTCTGTCAAAAAATGAATTCTCCCCCCCGCCAGCCCCCGCCTGCCTTCCCGCTTCACCCGAGATGGGATGTTTAAGTTTTGTTTTTGTTTTGTTTTCCGCAGAACACGGGAAGCTCAAACACTACAAAAATTGTCAAACATTTATGACCTTCAATGTTTTGACCTTGACTATCAAAGCAAAAGTCTGGCGTTTTCCCGCCCAATGGACCCGACTTATGTTTGAACGTGAGCGAGGCATCCCACGAATGGTGATCAACTTTGAAAAAACTTACACATCAATCAACTGGTCACAGTTACACTTTTTTGACCTTTTGAAAATTTGTCATATATAATTCGATTTTTTAATCTGATCTTTTTTTTAGGTTTTGCAAAGTTACGAACTGACGACATTCAGTACAGTACAGTGAGTAAATTTAAAACGCACAGAGAAAACAAATGAGTGAAAATAGTAATATAATTTGTTAGATATAATTCTACTTTTAAATCCGATTAAATTCTTTTTATTCCTAATTGTAGGTATCATAAATTTTTGTAACTTTTCATAAAATTAATAAAATGGCAACACTTGTCTAGAACCGTCATTCCGTTTTTTACTATAACAAATTATTCGTCGTTAAATTAATAAAAAACAGTTTATTTTTAAACAAGTTCTGCTGTGTAATTATTATTACGCGTGACAGCTGTTTCGCCTTCTGAAGGCAGACAGTTTGATAATGCCGTAATAAAAAATTACACAGCAGAACTTGTTTTTATTAATTTAACGACTAATAATATTATTGATTATATAATAAAAATTAAAATGGAGTTCTACAAATTAAACTTGATAACAATAAATAAATTATTAGTCATTGTAGGTATATGCAAACAATAATGTTAACTAAAATAAAGTTTTTGCTGTATGGAAACCTACTTTACACATTTATAAAAAAACCATAGATAAAATTGCGAGAAACAATTAACAAAATTTCTGCCTCAATACAGGTTCACCTAGTGAGGCAGGCAATGCACAACTAAAAATACTGTATAACTATACTACTCCTGTGTAACCTTTCTTACATTACTTTCTGTTTGTTAATTTTTCTGTACTGATTGATGTAATCTATTTGTAAACTACATTGAGTATGTAATTTTTTTATTTTTTTTAGTTATATTGTTGTTATTTCATTGAATAAAGATTATTATTATTATTATTATTATTATTTAAAACGCATAAAATTATCCTTTTCCTTTGGAACTTCCAAATAAAAAGTATGTATAAACGCTCTTCTGCTAAAATGCAATGTTCTGTAAAAAAAATGAGTCAATCCATCGATTACTTTCAGAGATTAGCGAACGCAAACATACGGAACCTAAATTTTTATATATATAGATTAAGCTCAACACAAGCTAGCCCCAGCTAAGTTAAAAATTGAAATGTTAACAATAATATCAAGAAAATAGTATTTTGAATTGAAGAATATGAACATATTTCACTTTTTTTTTCCGACCTTTATAACCGCCACCCCGGGAACCATTTCTTCGATATCCAACATCTCTGCCATAGGTCACCCCAAGTGATTCGCCACGTTTGGTGACTTAGCAGGGGCGCCCGGGTTCATGGAGTGAGACTGACGCCCCAAATCCTTACCTACCCGTTTTCCTTCCCAGAACTTCTCTCCTTCCTTTCCTTAAAAAGACCCAGCACACGGTATCCCCCAAGATGACATAGGCCCTGATGGAGATTATTTTCCTCAGGGCCTCCTGACTGGAGCTAATGTAAAAAATCGACCCTGGGAGGCTTAAAACAATATTGATTGAATGTTAGTTCATACCTCAATTTGATTGACAACTGGTTTAATAGTACAAGCAGCCAACAATTTAAGCAATTGTGTTTCGTTAAAGTTGGAAACTCCGATGGATCTGGCGAGTCCGAGGCGATGGCTTCTTCCATCCCTTTCCAGGTATCCACGCAATCTGTGTTCGAGTATTCACCACCTTCCTGAAATTAAATTAAATACACTAATATACGCCACAATTTTAAAACTTTCAATAATTCTGGAAATATTGTTTATAGACATTTAATACTTTTATAATCACAGCCAAGCAAATAAAGCACCATATAAAGATATTTTGATTTGTAAGCAGAATCAAATGGGCTAAAAATATTGAACGCTCGAAACTTTTTTTTTTTTAACTTTATTTATGACGACCTCCGTAGTCCAGTGGGTAAGACTCTTGACTCACAATCCGGAGGTCGCGGGTTCGAACCCGGCATGCGCAAATAAAATTTATTTGATTAATTTGTGTTATTTCACAATTAATTCATTTAAAATAATATATAGTATGTTTGCGGCATGTTCCAGAGTGGAAGATACTATCAGTATCGCCCTGGTGTAAGACCACCATTCAGAATTGAAACGTTGCTTGAAAATGGCTTTAGCCGTGTTTGGTGACCAGATCTGAATAGCCAGGTACTTCCCAACCTTTCCCTTCCCCACCTCCTTCCCCTCACCCCTACCTTCAGCCTCACAACATACCCCGATTGGGGATGCCATAGTCTCACTGGCTCCAGACGGGAGCAGTTGAGATTCTTGTGCGGTATTTAATGTAAAAAAAAAAAAAAAATTGCAGTGTCTTATTTATGGTAAGCATAGGTATCCATATTATTAAGTAATTACCGGGTGATGTGTGCAGTGGGAAGGTGTGTGAGTATGTGTGTATGTATGCGCATTGAACAATTTATATTATTGACATGATCTTCTTTTTAAATTTGGGCAGTGAATCGGAGAAAATGTCGATGTTAGAATTTAGACCAATATTATTGAACATATGAAGAGCACGATTGATTGGCGAATTAGTTGCTGCATTTGTCATGTAATTAAGCATGTGGAATAGTTCTGTATGGCGTGTACGTTTTAATGGTATGTTAAAATTAGCTAGGTAAAGAAGTTCAGTACAGTCAATGTTATTATTTAAAATTTTGTGTATAAATGTCAAATCAGCTATTGCTCGCCTTTGTTGCAAAGTTTGAAATGTGCATTCGAAGTTATTGTTGAATTTGAAGTTAAAATATTTATTATAAATTTGTTTTGAATATGTTCAATGCTACCTATTTATACTTTGTACTGCGGGATCCAAATTGGCCAGGCATATTCTAGTGTGCTTCTGACTAATGCAAAATACAACATTACTACTGTACGCGGGTTACTGAACACTTTACTTATACGAAAAACAAAACCAAGGAATATATTAAGGAAGTGATGAAGGAGGTCATTGTAATATGAATATTAAACATGCACCTTCTTAGATCGTGCAAAAGTGAGTAAGACCAGTAAAATAGACATTTATCATTTCAAGGAGTTTCCTGATGCGGAATAAGGATTGGAATATGCAGAACTGTCAACTGTTATTGTAAATAGCTCGTGTACGTAAATGACCACTTGATACAACTGATTGGAATAAAATTAGATTATTTCCATACGACACGTGCTTGGATACTGAATAATTTTTTACTGGGGAGAGTAATGGACGAATGACCAACATGAAATAACTATGTAGGTAGGTTACCTATTAAACGCGATAAGGGAAACTACGTATTTTATCAAAAAAGGTAGCTTGTTTCTTGAAATGAAAAGAAGCATTGATTGAAAAATTATGGTTGTCCTCGCCATTAGGAAGTAAAGGGTTGAATGATACCTTTTTTTTACATTAACTCCACACAGGAGGCCCTGAGGAAAATAATTTCCCTCAGGGTCTATGTCATCTGGGATGCGGTGTGGAGGGTCTTTTTGAGGAGAGAAAGGAATGAACATTGGTCTTGAAGAGACCCATGTTGTAGGAAGGAGGAAACACAGAGGCCGGCAAATCATTCCACAACCGAGCTGTTGAACACACGAACGAGTTAAAGAAACGACCCGTTCTCATGTGACAAATGTCGACCGTGTACAAATGTTGGGCACGCGTTTGGCGTGTTTCCCGACTATGCACCGGTGCCGAAGGGATCAATGATGCTAGTTCCTCGGAGCATCTTCCATTGTAATACCTTAGTGGTGATGAAGACGTCGTGTCTCTGTATTGTCCCGTCCTCCACTTTAGGCGAAACCGCCCGCCCCACGAGCCCCTCGGTGCCGTAGCGCGCGGCGGTGTCGAGGTGTCTGTACCCAGCTTCTATCGCCAGCTCCACCGCTACTCGAATGTCACCGGGGTCACCATCTCTTTGAGAATGAGAATTATTTCATCACTTGCACTTCGACTGATATATAACATTTTAGATATATACGAGTACCTAAGTTAAATTAAGATACTTACAACTGATGTTCCAAGTCCCAGCACAGGTATTTGAAATCCATCGGATAATGAAATTGTCGACGCCTTTCCTGATTTTACATCCTGAAATATTAATTTTAAAATATATTCAAATCTATGAATGTATTAAACAAATGTTATAAATGGTGTGGTTTTTTTATATACCAACACATTTTTTCTTCGAAATGATATATCTAACATTTATTTGGTTTTAAGTTCCGCTAAAAATACCCCTTTCAAGAACCTAAAGGCTACTCAAAAATATTGTATTACAAAACTCAAAGTCGGCTCATTTCAAGAGTAAGAATAACAGAAGAGTATGTACAAAACGCGGAGTGTTGCCGAGGCAAGAACCAAGAAAAATATAAAATCACCCGTAAACTGAGTTTCTAAATTGAAGATATTACTGTAAAATGGATTTTATAAATAAATATTACTGACAGCATTTGTTACACTAAAGATCACAGTAACAAACACGAACACTTTGATTTTGTCCATCACTACGACGAACTTTGAATTACCTGTTGGTAATCACTGTATTCAGATATTTCCCTCTCAGTTTAATCTAAAATTGGTATTCTCAGGAGCTCTTTTGGTAATCGACTACGGTCTTTGTACTCTATCTATCTATCTGTATCTTCCCGGAGTATGAACTGTTTTATACACAATAGGTAACACTTCTCGTGTGCCAATTGACACTGATATGATTATTCATTTATCGTTATTTATTATCGCACTTGTTACTAGAAAAAACTTACGAAAGTGCAAAAAGGCCGCAAAAAATATTTTACACTTGAACACTGACTGTTATTTAGCTTTATGGCTCGTTTAGTCGGGGATTCCCGAAAAAAAAATTTTTATTTTTTATTTTTGTTCCTAGCTCGAAGTATTACTCGGTCGGGGATTTCCCTGAAATATTTCTTATGTCATTCTAATTTCGTAATGTTATTGTTATCGTAAACGTAAACTCGTGAAATGAATTGTTATCTATTGACTGACGTGAATTAGTGAAAAAGTAGTTTTTCTATTTGCGTTTTTATTAGTGCTGAAAGATCATTTAAAAAAAAACAAGGTAAGTGGTTTTGATAGTTTTTTTTTTTTAATGGACGCAAAACTTGGATGCAATTATACCAGAATTGATCGATAACTGATTGAAGAAAAATGATAAATCATCTGTATGTTTTTTTTCGGTATTATATTGTTTTGTGTGCATGAATAAATACTTAAGGAATAATCAGTAATTTGGAGATTTTCAGAAAAGTTTTTTATGAATTCGAAATATGCGTTTTGAATTTGTTGACAAAGCGCTATTTACACCGATTACCAAGTCAACTATTAGTCAACAATTAGCTGTTTACATTGAAGTAGTTTCGCAAGCTAAGGTAATTCGTCTACCAAATGTAAGAGCACCCTCAGATTTCGATCAGTCGTCGATTCTTTAGATAAGAGGTCACCTGCACATTACTAGCGATGTAAATCATGATACCTTAATTATTTTATCAAATATTAGGTTGGGTATTATCCAAAATCTAGTTTGAGTTTCTAAAAAGTATTTTGAATGGCGACGTTACGTGAGTATGGCGTCTTGACGGTGTATTTATTCATTGACCCGGCCTATAATAATATCACATTTTTCCAGATTTTAGTGAGTGATTCTGTGTGAGAATCCAAAAGCTTGAATAAAAGACACGGAACAAGCAAACGGTTTTCTTTCGAATTTGGGGCGTACGGTGTGCAACTCAAATTTTAAGCACATCTCAAAACTAGTTTCAATTTAAGATTGAATCTGTATTCGGTAACTCGTTTTAATTAAAACTACACCTATAACATGAAAATGGTTTTCCTCCGATATTAGTACATAGTCTGAAACTTTCATATCTTGCAATAGTAGAACTCGGGAATGGTTTCCTTCGAAATCAGTCCGCAGATGAACAGAGTTACAAATGAAATTTCAAAAGAAACCATTTTTGAGTTCCACGTGCAAGATTTGAAAGTTGAAGAATATGTGCTACAAAGATCGGATTAAAACCATTTTCGTGTACTGCGTGCATTAATAATTAAAGCTGGGGACTTAAACTTTTACTATCTCACAATTGAAAGTTTATCGTTACACTCTGAACACAAAACTGGTTTTTACTTAAGAATGGGTTGTTAAAATACATTTTCGTGCCAGCGAATGATTTTCCTCAGAATTTTGCAGCATATTAGAATTGAAAACTCCACTCGGAACTTTAGAACGAAGTTTCGAATTTTTTTATCGTGCATTTGGAGAACCTAACTGGTTTTAACTTTCTGATTGCGTTTCTCCAGGTTCAAAACTGCATCCAGAACTCAAAAATGGTTTTCCTCAGATTTTTGTACCACAAAGTATGCAACTTAAATTTTTTAACTGCACTTGGAAAATGAGAATGTTTTCCTTCGAAATGCGTCAGAACAGAATATTTTTTTGAAATTCTGAATACAGGACTTGTTTTAACTTAATAATTAATCTGATAAGAGTCCACCGGCTTAAATTAAAATTGAACCTTATTATTTTTTTCAAAACTGGTTTAAATTTAAAAGTGAATCTGTATTCGGTTAATCGTTTTAGTTAAAGCTACACCCATAACATGAAATTGGTTTTCCTCCGCTATTTGCAGTACGTAGTCTGAAACTTTCATATCTTGCAACTCGGGGAATATCTTGCAATAGTGGAACTAGGGAATGGTTTCCTTCGAAATGGTTCCGCAGATGAACAGACTTTCAAATGAAATTTCAAAGGAAACCATTTTCGAGTTCCAAGTGCAAGATTTGAAAGTTGCAGACTATGTGCTGCAAAGTTCGGAGGAAAACCATTTTCGTGTACTGCGTGCATTAATAATTAAAGCTTAAGACTTACACCTTCACCATTTCACGATTGAAATTTTATCGTTACACTCAGAACACAAAACTGGTTTTATCTTAAATACGTGTTGTTAAAATGATGTTTTCATGCCAGCAAATGATTAACTTGAGAATTTTGCAGCATATTAGAAATTGAAGACTCGGAACTCTGTTATTTGCAGCTCTATGGCTCGGTCGGTCGGGATTCCCAAAAAAAATTGTTGTTTTATTTTCGTTCCTAGCTCTTATTATTGCTTTGTGTGGGATTCCCTTGAAATATTCCTTGCTTATCACCTACGTCATTCTCATTTCTTTCGTACATTGTGATTATTGGGAACTCGTGAAGAGAATTATTACCTGTTGTTATTGTGGAAAAGTTGTTATTAGGTTAATGTTTTTAAAAGTTTTTTCATTTTGACGATTGCGAAATTTTTGTTTACACATTTGACTAGCTAGTAATGTTTTTATATTTAAGGAGGTCGAAATTTGCGTTTTGAATATCTCAAAGTAAACTTTAATAGGGGGGATGACACCACTTTTTCCGCCCCGGTTGCCACCCATGCTAGGTATGCCACTGCTTATTACGGTTCAGTTCACTCAACATAACTTATGGACAGCGTATACTATGAATTTGCATATTTTATGGGTTCAATATTGATATTTTTATCCCTATCTCTACATATTATAAATTAAAGTCCTCCGCGTCGTCTATCTGTCTGTCTGTTCACGGTACACTCAAAAACTACTGAACGGATTTTGGACATGCGGTTTTCACCAGTAGATAGAGTGATTCGTGAGAAAGGTTTAAATATATAATTTGTCAAGGTTTTGTGTAAATTGGTTAAAGCATAATGATAATTGTTTGAAGTGTCGGAAAAAGTCAAGCCGCCTGGAAGCTTTCATCGAAAATACTGCATTATCCCTTTGAGATATAAAAAAACAATGCATTGTGGGATATTCCTCTTTTATAGATATACAAAAAAGTCAGCGATGGCATAATATATCTATCTTTTACGGATAGCTAACTCTACCCATTCTATCTTCTAAAAAAAATGGTCACGTACAATGCGGTAATTGGAAAGCTATTTAGACGGATACAGTATTAATCCTTATCAACTTAAATATCTTAGTTACGTCAAGCATTTCATGCACCTTATTATAATCTTTCGCACCTTCTCTACGTATAATAAATTAAAGACCGCAGTTTAGTTAGCCTCCCAAAAACTGGGCGTACTGTACAGGGCCCGCAGATACTTTAATAGTACACAACTGCTAACCCTGTACAAATCGCAAGTACGCCCCACGGTTGAATTTGGCAGCCACCTCTGGTCTGGAGCTCCAAAATACCTGAAAAATACCCTCGACTCTGTGCAGAAACGGGCGGTCCGTTTGATAGATTCTCCCATCTTAACAGACGGATTGCAATCTTTAGAGCACAGGTGTCGGGTGGGAATGCTATCCTTGTTCTACCGGTATTAAAATGGAAGATGCTCCGAGGAACTAGCATCATTGATCCCTTCGGCACCGGTGCATAGTCGGGAAACACGCCAAACGCGTGCCCAACATTTGTACACAGTTGACATTTGTCACATGAGAACGGGTCGTTTCTTCGACTCGTTCTTGTGTTCAACAGCTCGGCTGTGGAATGATTTGCCGGCCTCTGTGTTTCCTCCTTCCTACAACATGGGTCTCTTCAAGACCAATGTTCATTCCTTCCTCTCCTCAAAAAGACCCTCCACACAGCATCCCAGATGACATAGGCCCTGAGGAAAATTTTTTTCCTCAGGGCCTCCTGTGTGGAGTTAATGTAAAAAAAAAAAAAAAAGACCTCCGCGGCGTCTGTCTGTCTGTCCCTTCGTGATAAACTCAGATATGGCGGTGGTTATAAAGGTTGGATAACCATCCAGTAGATGGTATTGTGTTAGTAAGCCACAGAAAAGCGTGGCCGGGTCAGCTAGTTATATTATAATTAGTTTAAGGTTAATCTGCACAAGTCTACATATTTACCTCCTCTTTACATCAATAGTGAATAACTACCGTAGGTATTGGTTAGAGTTAGAACCACGGAGTGCGTCATATCAAAAGAATAATAAAATGCGTTTTTTCGTGATGGGATTACATTCACACAAGAGGGACGAGGGGAGTGACACCAACCGACTATTGATTAAAATACACCCGACATGTTTAATAAGTCAGGTACGCCTCGTACGTCATTACATATTTCTGGTAATATTGTACGTAGCTTGAAAACAAGCTTATAGGTCTGAGTGGTTAAATAGGTTCTTAAATACACGGTGTCAGAAAACTAGTGGTACAAACTAGTAGAGGGTCAATTTATTAATTTTCAATTTGTTCGTAGGCCGCAGGAGACAGGACACCTAAAAATCGAAAACCTATTTGCATTGTTGAAAACATTATTTTTTAATAAAAAAATTACAGAACGCGAAAAACAAAGCATCTCAGGCAATTTTTTTTATTTCCAAGGCCAAACCAACAAATATTGTCGATTTTTATCATTCAGAACATATAAAAAATACCTGCATTCAATTTTGGCCAACTATTGATTTAAATCGTTCAGAAAATTAAACAAAATTAATCAAGAAAACTTTGGTAATTTTATAGGCATAGATCTTAACCCAAAAGCGCTGCGTTGCAAAAGGTTTTTTTCTACACTGGTCGAAATGCGAAAGTTGTCTTTTTAAGAATATGATTCCTTGTCCAGTAAATGTCAAGTTGACTTTATTTATACCGATTTTAGTAAGGCGTTCGATAAAGTTAATCATGAGTTATTGCTGAATAAACTGCATAAATTCGGTATAGGTGGTTCACTATATAAGTGGTTTAACAGTTACTTGGTCAACAGATTACTGGCTGTTAAAATAGATGGTACATTTTCATACAAATTCACTGCTACGAGTGGTGTACCCCAGGGGTCACATTTAGGTCCAATCCTGTTTTTATTATTTGTTGTTAATGTGTTATATATTTTCAATGACGTTCAAGAATTAATGCTTGCAGACGACCTGCTATTATTCAAAGCAATCAGAAACATTAGTGATTGCACATATATTGCCATATAACTTGTTAAGATTTATTATATGGTGTCATTATAACCGCTTGCAACTTAACACAAGAAAATGTCAAATTATTTATTTACGCCCATTTAGGCTTTTAAATACACATATATATATTTTTATATATATAACAATATTTACGAAATTAAACTAGTAAATAGTGCAGGAAATGACTGTTTAAAACACTTGCACAAAAACAAATACATATAAAGCAAAGATACTATTGAATTTAATCCCCACAGTGTGCAGGCACAAAATATAAAAAAAATACAAAATGGCTTCTCTCCTTCAGCCGACAAAACACCACCAATATGCTAATCAATTCAAACAGTTTCATCAAAACATTTCCCTACTTGATGAAAAAAACTTCAATAAGGTAAGCTTATGTAGTAAAATTGATGTATTAAATTTAATATATCAACAACATTGGAGTATTTGTTTCCAAGCTGTTTAATCCGTCGCATAGGAGTGTAAAATTGGGATATTGATGTTGAATTGCTACAATAATATGGTAGGTACTGTCTTGTGACTGACCTGCCTGTAGTATGAAAAGAGATTACATATAATAAATCAGGGGTGTCAAATATTGAATAAATGATTTTATACAAACAGGTTTAATCGGAAATGATTCTACGATCAGATAATTTTATTAAATTTAATGAACAAAGTAGGATATCGTAATATAGACATTCACTAGGAATGCCCGTTTTAAAATTTACATATCTTAAACATTTATTTTGGATTCTTTCAATCGTTTGTGAATGAACCTCATAATTTGGGGACCAAACCGTGGAATTGTATTCTATATGACTCCTTACTATTGACATATAAAATGTTTTTACAGTATTGACATTATTGAAATCACTAGATACTCTTAAAATAAATCCCAACATTTTCAATGCTTTATTGGTTATTATTTCTATATGCTTGATAAAGTTGAGTTTCGTGTCAAACCAAATACCTAAGACATTAATTTCCGAGTCAAATACTAACGACATATTGATAATGGAATAATTGAAAAATATTGGATTATTTATTCGGTAAAACCTCATAATTTGACATTTGCTTGTGTTAAGTTTCAAGCGGTTATCATGACACCATATAATAATTCTCAACAAGTTATTTGACAATATATGTCAATCATTAATGTTTCTGATTGCTTTGAATAATTTCAGGTCGTCTGCAAACATTAATACTTGAACATCATTGAAAATATATAACACATCATTAACTAATAATAAAAACAGGATTGGATCTAAATGTGACCCCTGGGGAACACCACTTGTAGCAGTGAATCTGTATAAAAATGTACTATCTATTTTAACAGCCAGTAATCTGTTGACCAAGTCACTGTTAAACCACTTATATAGTGAACCACGTATACCGAATTTATGCAGTTTAATCAGCAATAACTCGTGATTAACTTTATCGAACGCCTTACTCAAATCGGTATAAATAGTATTAACAAGTTAGTAAGGTAGATTTTCCAGTAGAGAAACCATGTTGTTTAGGAGAAATGACGTGGTTTAATCGGAAAATAATTTTTTTGAGAAGAATTTTTTCAAAAACTTTAGGAATTGTTGATAAAAGGCACACCGGTCTGTAGTTAATGTTATGAGGTTTTATCGAATAAAGAATCCAATATTTTTCGATTATTCCATTAACAATATTTCGTTAGTATCTGTCTCGGAAATTAATGACTTAGGTATTTGATTTGACACGAAACTCAACTTTATCAAGCAATAAAGCTTTGAAAATATTGGGATTTATTTCAAGGGTATCCAGTGATTTCAATAATGTCAATACTGTAAAAACATTTTATATGTCAATAGTAAGGAGTCATATAGAATACAATTCCACGGTTTGGTCCCCAAATTATGAGGTTCATTCACAAACGATTGAAAGAATCCAAAATAAATGTTTAAGATATGTAAATTTTAAAACGGGCATTCCTAGTGAATGTCTATATTACGATATCCTACTTTGTTCATTAAATTTAATAAAATTATCTGATCGTAGAATCATTTCCGATTCAACCTGTTTGTATAAAATCATTTATTCAATATTTGACACCCCTGATTTATTATATGTAATCTCTTTTCATACTACAGGCAGGTCAGTCACAAGACAGTACCTACCATATTATTGTAGCAATTCAACATCAATATCCCAATTTTACACTCCTATGCGACGGATTAAACAGCTTGGAAACAAATACTCCAATGTTGTTGATATATTAAATTTAATACATCAATTTTACTACATAAGCTTACCTTATTGAAGTTTTTTTCATCAAGTAGGGAAATGTTTTGATGAAACTGTTTGAATTGATTAGCATATTGGTGGTGTTTTGTCGGCTGAAGGAGAGAAGCTACTTTGTATTTTTTTAAAAATATTTTGTGCCTGCATACTGTGTGGATCAAAGTCAATAGTATTTTTGCTTTATATTTGTTTTTGTGCAAGTGTTTTAAACAGTCATTTCCTGCACTATTTGCTAGTATAATTTTGTAAATATTGTTATATATATATATATGTATGTAAAAGCCGAAATGGGCGTAAATAAATAAATATGTAAGTAAGTAAGTTTTTATTATTTTGAGCAGCTGATTTACGACTTTGAAGAAAGAGTGACGTTTTCCGCTAATCCCCTTTGCCAAAGAGAACAGAAGCCTTTTTTCTTTCGTTATTTGTTTTTGGGGTGTTATGGCGTGTTGCGCTACCTCGCCTATGCCATTGAGGTAGCGCAACACGGCATAACACCCCAAAAACAAATAACGAAAATACTTTTGACCGTGAAAATCTAAAAACGTATCAGAACAGAAGCCGTTGAATATTCTTTGCCGCATTTTTTAATATTTTATTAAGCCAAGTGGGCAGTACGAAAAGACTCGCGTGCCACACGAAATGGGATCGCGGGCCGCGGGTTGCTCACCACTGATCTATACCAGAAAACTTTTTTTTGATCTGAGCTTTTGGTTTTTATTTTTAGTTTTAATATTTTTTGTGATATCCAAATAACTTCTTCATTTATGCTTTGTAAATGCCAATTAATTGTGGGATACATAAAATTACCATATTTTTGTGACCACGCATTTGCACGAAAGAAAACCAAATTATTATTTTATTATTATTATTTTTTGGTTTCAAAATTATCCGTCTTGTTAAAATTGTACTACCAATCATGTTAAAGCTCTCTGGGCGTTAAATAAATAAATAAAAATAAATATGATAATTATTTCATTAGTTAAGTTGTACTACTTCATAGAGGTACCAACAGATGCCACTGATTTGTTGCCGTAGAATTTGTTCCCACGAGCACAGCCTACATACTAACAAAAAAACTAACACAAACGCGAAATCAATTGAATGCTCACAAAGCTCATAGTACACAAGTACATTTGCATTCCACATAATTTGTAAACATTGAATGGTCCACTCTGACGTTGGCAGCACTTGGGTACCCGTAGTTGTGCTTGTGCCGCGTTTTAGTATGACTGTCGGTGGGGCGCGCGCGTAGCAGCAATTCGCACAGAAATTTCATGAAAAATTTTTCAGTTGATAGGTTTTTTTTCATAAATTTAATAAACATCAATATTTTTTATGCTTTGCCAATACGAGGGGCTAGGTAGTCCTGCCATGTCTTTATGGAATTCAAGCCCCGGCTTGTGCGGTATTCACATACAAAATATATGTACGGTCAAAATTTCCGCTCGGTTGTGATAATAATAAGAAATGTTTCATTATGAATCTTATCTTTTATTGCACGATTTTCAAACAATGCTTAATATGGAGATACGATTAGCTTTAAATACTTCATTTTAAGTGTGTAATAATAATATTTGGCTGATTTATAAAGCGCCGTTTTCATGAAAAATCATCTCAAGGGCGCTGATCATCTCAAGGGCGCTGAATGAATGTAACTAAGTATCATATTAGTTTGTAAGTATTATTTGTAAAACAGTCAACACACCATACACCTGATTTCAAATCATCAATATCATGCTATTAGCCGATCTGACCAAATGTAAGGTGTACCTTATCTAAAATCTGGAGTGGTAGAAAGGTACTCTCCCCATTGCCCCAGGGAAAAATCACCATTCAGAATCGAAACGTTGCTTGGAATGGCTTTAGCCTTACTTAAATGAGTCATAGCAATAACGTCATTCTAAATCAATTAAGAAAACCCTTACACTTAGTGCAAGGCAAACCAAAGGGAAATACTCCGAATCCCACATTAGCACTCTCTCAATTAGTGTCTCTACAAATTGGTTTAACCGGTAATAAATCAACTTAGACACCTTCAAAAATTGACATTTAAAATCTTATAAATAAGTCGTCCGTACGTGGCTTCACCACAGTTTGAAAATGACCTTACAAGTCGAAACAGCTGTAACTAAAACACTAACCAAAAAACTTGCAGAACTCGATAATAACATTATCAAATTTAATTTTAATTAAATTTCTAAAAATGAAAATGGAGTTCTACGAATTAAACACAAAAACAATTAATCAATTAATAATTAAGGCTTTAGCCGTGTTTGGTGACCATAGCTGAATAGCCAGATGTTTTCCCGCCTTCCTCTTCCCTTTCTCCATCGACTCCCCGTACTGTTTAGCCTCACAACCTAACCCAATTGGGTATTAATGGTGAGGTATTCATTTTAAAGTATTCAAAATCGATTGAATGATTTTTTGCAATTTACTTAAATACTACTAGGTATATATGTATATTTATTACTAATATACTATTTATATTTACTATTAATATACTATACGTATAACAACTTCTGCGCCGAACCCCTTTTCTCTAGATAACCGAAAACATAGAAACATGCCTAATGCCTGTATCACACGTACCAAGTAGATGGGCGAGACAGTAAAATGATACCTACTAGGCCGAGAGAGTTGGGTGAACGAGTAGGTGTTTACACGTATTTTTTAATTTGGCACCGAGTCAGTCAGTCAGTTCAGTTGCGACGTTGCAGACTAGCGAGACAAAATGGATCGCAAAAAGATAGTCTAACAAAGTGATGCGAGCGACGTCAGGCGAGTGGCGAGTACGCAGCCTAAAATGATGTTTTCTTTTCCTTTGTAAAACAGAGTCAACACAAGTAGTAACTACTAGTAATTTATAAGATAAAAAGGTACCTTTATTGATTAAAAAAAACTCATCAATATAACAGTTTCATTTTAAAGTTCGTAAATACTAGTGTTGATATTGAATTTATCAATTTGCGCAATTTCATCAGGAGTCAAGTTGAAGTCGAAGATGGCGATGTTCTGGCGGATGCGCGATGGGGTCACTGACTTGGGGATAGGGATCAAATCTCGGTCGATCTGGAAAAAAGATAAATCATATTAAAAAACAAATACGCTTTAAACTTTGGCATATTTCAAAAATTATAGTGTGACAGATTAAAGATTGCTTCGGAAGTCAAAACAGCTATGGGAACGTACCCATACTACGTGACACGTTTAGGGGGGGGGGGGGGCTTCAAAATGTCACGCTCCATACAAATTAGCGGCGGGTTGGTTAGGTTTTTGGTCACCGGGGGGGGGGGGGGGGGGGGGGGGTTAAACAGCAAAAAATTGGTCACGTAGTATGGGTACGTTCCCTATCACGCATACAAATAACTAGGGAAGAACATTATAAAATATCGTATATCAAACTTTCCAGTTTCAGTTGTCTCTCTGCGATTATAAATCTTATTCAATGAACTCAGATTTGTTTTGAATTTTAGTAGTATAATTTTTAAGATTGGAACTGATTGCGTCAAGCATTCAGATATGCTATTAATACGTCATATACCTACCATATAAATATTTTCACAGAAAGTTAATTTCAAAAATGGAACTCACTCATCAAAAATTCAGACGATCCCGTTCTTTTTCACAGCTGGTACAATAGTCTTTTTTATTATTTAAAATGAATATTCAAATACAATGAGTTAATAATAAAAAAAAATCCATAAAATCTTTACATCCATTTTTTCATTTTTCTATTCTGTTCTCAAATTGATCGAATGATTTATCGGGTTTTGGTTGTTCAAATTAAGTTGTTTTGTAACGTTTTTATTGCGATGCAGTTTCAATAAATATGCCTTAACCTTGTAAGAATAGCCTCGGAGTTTTTTTTGCGTTTTAACTCAAATATTGAAGGTATGATACAGAACAAGGTTAATTTAACTGCGATTAAAAAGAAAGCTAAAACTTAAACAGCGTTACTCATTGAATCAACGGGTCCCACCTAGGCACCCTGAGTTTAATTCCTCGGCTGGCTAAGTTTTTCATCGCGACAAGAGCAACACTTTCCGCTTACTGTGGTGGTAGTAGGAGTTTTTCAAAGATTCATTGTCAGGATATTCGAAACCCGGGAATGTTTGTCTTTCTTTTTAAATAAAAAATACAATGCCAAGTGTTATAAGTTATAAGGAAACACTTGCAAGTCTAATAAAGTAGAAAGAGTTTTTTTACATTAGCTCCACACAGGAAAAAAATCACCCAGGGCTTATGTCATCTTTAGATAAAAAGTGTGGGAGTAAGGAAAAAGACATGAGGGGTGGGTAGGATTCTGGGGGTCCATGTGTCCAGGAGTGACGGTTGTATGAATCCATCCCTCCCACTGCGGTGCAATCAAAGGGTCGAGGGAATCGGACTGTAGAGTTCAAAATGTTTTCCTCAACCATTCTGTTTCGATAGCTATTGGAAGTTGTTATTTTCTTCCGCGGAGTTCGAAATCTCTACCTACCACTGTTGGAATGAAAAGGGATGAAGGGGAAAAATGGGATGTCCACCGAAAACAAGATGACCCTACCTTGCTGGTGATGTCCCGGGGTCTCCACTCATGCACTAAAGAAAACTCCACAGTTGTAGACACGTATCTTGCGCGGATCCGGGTTTCGAATATATGGCGACGAGACCAAAGTACTTGGCTGTCAGTACCGCGCGGGTGTTGAAATTGTACTGACTTCGCGGTTAGGAATCAATCTTGAACCGGTGACAATGGAAAAATGGATATATCAGGATAGGTAGGTAAGACGGGAGGAAAACATAGGTGTAGGTACAAATATGCCCGAACATATACCGCCCGCCAAAAATAACATTTTTCCAATACCCATCGAAACCGGCCAATTTTGAAAAATACAAATGTATGAAAAGAAACCTACTCCTAACATTTAATCTATTCCTTACAAACTAGATGCACGTGAAACTAAAGACTATACGTGCAGAATGTAAAGAAAAAATAATAACTCGAAAAACATAACTAAAACAAAAGATAGCTGAATCGCAATCAATGCGAAACCATTGAAGGCAAAAAAAAAACAAAAAAAAAAAAACAAAAATTATATGAACCTATACCAAGATTCATATAAAAGAGAAAAAAAAAACGTTACTCTCTTATTCTACAGGTAAAAGACAAAGCTTTGCCACAGGCCGTAGATATACACCATCGCTGGTTTGTACTGAGGCTAATCTTACGACCCCGTCAGAGCCCGGCTTCACCTCCCTTATCCTGCCGAGCGGCCATTTCAAAGGAGGACTCCTAGTATCTTTGATGACCACTAGGTCGTTTCCTTGAAGGTTACGGGTAGCCTTATACCATTTGACGCGATTTTGTAACGCTTGTAAATATTCTGTATTCCAGCGCTGCCAAAAATGTTGTGTCATTTTCTTTAAATGTTCCCACCGATTGAGACGATTTATTTTAACCTCCGAATAGTTATATTCTGGAATCGAAATTAACGGTTCTCCAATTAAAAAGTGACCTGGAGTAAGGGCCTGAATGTCCTCAGGGTCTGAGGTTAGAGGACAGAGAGGACGAGAATTTAGTATGGCTTCTATTTTATGTAATATAGTTGTAAATTCCTCAAACGTCAATGAAGTGTCCCCTATTACTCGTTTTAAATGATTTTTTACGACTCGAATGTTCCCTTCCCATAGTCCTCCGAAGTGAGGACTGGAGGGAGGGTTAAAGTTCCACACTATTCCCTTTTCTGAACATGTACGCCTGACTTGTTCATCATTACGACAATTATTTAAAAAAAATTGTGTTCCTATCAAATGGCGTTTCGCCCCAACAAAGTTTGTACCGCAATCCGAATAAATGGCCTGACAAATACCCCGTCGTGAAACAAACCTATCGAGGGTAGCGATAAAGGCTTCAGACGAGAGATCCGAAAGGACCTCGAGATGTATCGCCTTCGTTGCCATGCAAACAAAAATCGCAAAGTAAGCCTTGTATGTCTTAGCACCTCTGCGTTTTCCTTCCTTTAGGACGTATGGGCCGGCCAAATCCACCCCCACACCACTGAATACACGTTTGGGCGTAACACGCGCTTCTGGCAGACTGGCCATGAGGGGATTTTGCGGGGACGCTCGCAATCTCGCGCATCTCACACATTTGGACACCATTTTCTTGATTTTATTACGTGCCGATACAATCCAATAATTTTGCTGAATCAGGAATTGCAGAGTTCGCGAACCAGCGTGTAGATAGGCCTTATGGTAATAAGATATTAACAGTTCCGCAATCTTACTGTTTTTTGCCAAGATTATTGGGAACTTAGTATTATATTTTAAATGAGAGTTGTGGAGCCGCCCGCCAACGCGAAGTATGTTTTCGTGGTCAATAAACACATTTAATTTTTGAAATGCCACTGAGTTGACCGCATCATTTTGCAGCATTCTGAATTCCTCGGGAAAATGAAACTGCTGGTCGCATTTCACTATTAGGGTGACCGCGCGATTTATTTCTGCACCGGTCAGAATTCCAGATCTACGAGCATCCTTGGTCCGTTGCTGCGTATTGTAAATAAACCTAAGCAACCAAGCGACCACATTCCGAAGACGGTTCCAAGAAGAAAATCGGAAAAATTGTAGGCCCTCATAATAATCAAGCGGCCTGTGAATTGTTGAGACGTGGGATTTTACTTCCGGTAGCTCTTCAACCTTTAATTTTTCCGGTAAAGACAATGGCCACTTCTGACTTGGCTGAGCCAACCAAGGAGGCCCTTTAAACCACAATTGGTTATCTATTATTTGCGATGGACATAAACCGCGAGAAGCAAAATCGGCTGGATTTTATTTTGACGCAACGTGGTACCACTTTGCGTCCTCGATTCCATCAATAATTTTGATAACGCGGTTCGCGACAAAAGTTTTCAAAGTATGAGGTGGTGTCTTAATCCATGATAAAACTATGGTGGAATCGCAAAACAATATTATTTCTGTTATTTTCACGAGAGTTTCTATCGATGACTTCGTCATTTTTACCAGCTTTGAAAGTAGGTAAGCTCCCATAAGCTCGAGACGTGGTATTGATAATATTTTCAGCGGTGCAACTTTAGATTTACTCGTAAGTAATGTGACTTGAGGCTGTGCTTCGTTCGTAACCAAATATATGCAAGCCGCGTAACCTAATTCGCTCGCATCTGAAAATCCTACTAAAGTACAATTTGAGTTTTTTATTGTACTGCAATGTCTCGGTATTTGTAAATAACATAACCTAGGTAATTCATCCAAGAAATTTTCCCATAAACTAACAATGTTTTCCGGGAGGGAGTCATCCCAACCTAGCTTTAATTTCCATAGTTCCTGTAGAATGCATTTCACCTTAAAAACAACAGGTGTTATTAATCCAATCGGATCGAAAATACGTGCAACACAGCTCAGTATTGCACGTTTTGTAAAAACCTTTTCTTTTTCTTCTACCGAGTACGAAAATGTATCTTTATCAGGATTCCAAATTAAACCTAAAATTTTCAACGAGAAAGATGTTCTATCATCAAATGCAACTTTACCACTCGTGTGGCTCCGGTGCTCAATTGGAATGTTATTTAAAACTGATTGTGAATTGCTCATCCATTTTCTCAATTGAAAGCCTCCTTTTGTAAGGAGTTCTTTTAGCTCCGTCTGCAGCTGAGCGGCGCTTTCCGGTTCCCATTCACCGGTAACAATGTCGTCAACGTATGTATCCGACAACAGTGCCTTAGAGGCCTTTGGAAATTGTGCACCTTCATCTTTCACTAGCTGATGTAATGTCCTTATAGCCAGGTACGGCGAAGAAGTCACCCCGAACGTGACCGTGCCAAGTGTATATTGCCCTACTGGCTCTAAGGGAGAAAAACGCCAAAAAATCCTTTGAAAGGAAGTATCCTCTTCTCTGATTCTAATTTGAAGAAACATCTTCTGAATATCCGTAGTAAGTACTATCGGGTATATACGGAATTTTAAAAGTATGTGACTTATTTCATTTTGTAATTTTGGACCCGAATATAAACAATCGTTTAGCGAAATTTGTTTATCAGATTTACATGAAGCGTCAAAGACCACCCGAATTTTAATATCATTTCCTATTTTTTGAACAACCGCATGATGTGGAATGTAATAAGTATTCGGTATCTCAGTCGATGGGGAAACTCTTGTCATGAAGCCTTGCCCTAAGAAATCATCCATATATTTACCGTAACGTTCCGCCAATGTTGGATTTAATGACAAGCGTTTTTCAAGATTATAAAATCTCTTAAGGGCGATATCATATGTGCATCCGATATCCACATGATCTCTGCTCTTGAAAGGTAGTGCCACGATATACCTGCCGCACCCTTCCCGGTTGACTGTTGATTGAAATATGGTTTCGCATTCATTATCGTCCTTATTCTGAATAATTTTGTTAGAAACCTCTTCAATTTCCCAGAAACGACTTACCGCGTGGTTTAAGTCACTATTTTCAACCGCAGTTAACGCTGACGTCACCAAGGGTTGTGCTGAATTATAACCTTGTAAACATGATCCCATTACTATGTATCCGAATATTGTATTAACAGCTATTAAATCACGATTTGAAATATAACCTTGCCTCCATATTTTTGCAATCAAGTCAGACCCCAATAGGAAATCTATCTCTCCCGGATTTCTAAATTCTGGATCTGCAAGATTTAGACCTTTAAATTCTTCAGAAGTATCTTGAAAGTTTATATATGGGAGTTTTGACGTAATATTGGAGATTATTACTGCCTGCCCTGAAACCCAAGAGCTGTTTTGCAAGGAAAATATTTTACAATTAACTAAACCTTGCACATTACTAACTGTTGCGTTATTGATTCCTTGTATATTACCGTTCCATGTTTTCGATTTCAAGCCCAATATATTAAATAATCTTTCCGAAATGAACGAAATTTCGCTTCCCGTATCGATTAACATCCTCGCACTATGTTTACGTCCTGAATTATCAAGGAATTCTGCCAGCGCGGTAGGCAATATAGATCGCTTACTCAATCCAAACGCTACGTTGCATATTACTGGGTTATCACTTCCAGTATCACGGTTGTTTGGCGAAGGAGATCTTTCATCAGTATGTAGCAGAGTATTGTGCGTTCGGTTGCACCTTTTGCATCGAAACTTTGAACGGCAATTTTTAATAAGGTGCGAATTTAAACAGTTGAAACATAACCGTTCCCTTTTAACGAAGTCTCTTCTACTGACCATATTCAACGACAGAAACTCCTGACACTTTGTAATATGATGCGAAGCTCCACATTTTCGGCAACTAATTTTATTAGTGTTGTCGTTGGATACAACTAGAACCCTTTTTACTCTTTTATCTTTAATATCCGATAACATATTTATACGGTTTTGAGTTGCTAAGAACTTGATTAACATTTCTACGTCGGGAATTTCATCCTTTTCCACTCTAGTTTCAAATGCCCGCCGTGTATTTGAATCTATTTTTTGCAAAACTAAATGACATAAAAATTCTCCAAATAAGTTTTCCCTACGTAATTCGTGAAGTCCAGAAAGATTTTCCCGTAAAATATTCAAAATGTCTACATTATTAGAGAAGTTACAATTTAAAATAGAGTTAACGTAATATATAAATAATGCCCTGGACTCGGAATAATGATTTAATAACGTTTCCCAGGCCAAATCATAATTCTCTTGTATCAGAGGAATAGTTCTCACTAGAGATAAGGCCGTGTCTTTTAAACAGCTAAGTAGGTAATGAAATTTTTCAATTTTACTCAGAGAACTGTTCTCATGCACAATACTTCTGAATATATTAAAAAAGGGGGGCCAATCTTTAATATGTCCACTAAACGAAGGAATTTTTATCTCTGGAGCCAGAAAACTACGAGCGGGCCCAGAGCGTTGTACTTCTTCGCCTGACACGTCATGACGATTATTCTGACTCGCTTCGCAAGCATCACGTGCCGATGTAACTTCGAAGAACAATTCCTCAAATACACGCGACACCTCCAATATATCATTTTTCGACTCAAACTCGGGAAGTGAAACCAGATCTGACAGCTCACATTGAATACTTTGAAATTCCTCATATGTGGACTCTAATTTATCCATTCGGGCTCTGAATTGACATAGCTTAGCCTTTTTATCCAAATCTTTTACAAGATCATAAGCCGCCTGTATACGACCGAACAATCTCTGGCGTTTTAATTTTAACGAACCAATTTTGGTTGCAACTTTATCCATTTTTAAATGTATTAAATACGTAAATTAACAATTATAATAGTAGGTATCTACTTGCAACAAATAAAGTATTCTATTTGCACCCAATATTATCTACCTACCAGCTGAACTGATAAGCCGTACCTGCCGAAACTACCTACTATTGATAATAGTCTTGCAATGACACTAGTTTGAGTACAATTTCTAATCATGTAAATTAACTAATCTGTAAAGAATCAAGGTAAATTCTACATCCGCCGAAGGACCAATGTTTCGATAGCTATTGGAAGTTGTTATTTTCTTCCGCGGAGTTCGAAATCTCTACCTACCACTGTTGGAATGAAAAGGGATGAAGGGGAAAAATGGGATGTCCACCGAAAACAAGATGACCCTACCTTGCTGGTGATGTCCCGGGGTCTCCACTCATGCACTAAAGAAAACTCCACAGTTGTAGACACGTATCTTGCGCGGATCCGGGTTTCGAATATATGGCGACGAGACCAAAGTACTTGGCTGTCAGTACCGCGCGGGTGTTGAAATTGTACTGACTTCGCGGTTAGGAATCAATCTTGAACCGGTGACAATGGAAAAATGGATATATCAGGATAGGTAGGTAAGACGGGAGGAAAACATAGGTGTAGGTACAAATATGCCCGAACACATTCTCTCCCGACTCGGTCCGCCAGGCAGTAGGTGGGCAAACACATCTGCCGCCAAGATCTTGACAAACCTTACCCCTTGAACCCGGCACCCCCGCTAAGTCACCAAACGTAGCGAACAACATGGGGTAACCTATGGCAGGGGTGTTTGTTATCCAATAAATGGCGGCGGTACCCAAAACCGCCTCCCAAAATGAACTGTGGTAGGTTGATTGACTAACCAAGTATCTCAGAACGACTTGGACGGTGCTCTTGTGGTACTTGTTTCCGATGGCCGTGAGGATGGGATCGTCCAGGTGCGGGGCGGGCTTGGTCTTGGTCTGCCTGCTGGAGGGCATGGCGCCCAGAGGGGAGTAGGCCACCACCACGATCCCCCTCTCCTGGCAAAACTGCACCAACTTCTGCTGAGTCAAGTTCGGGTTAACCTGCAACACAATATTTTGTTTATTTAATTCAATGGATTGTAATTTTATGATGAATACTGTGCATCACCGGCTATTTATTTTTGTCTTCAAATATTTGATGCCATCTTGGACTTGTCATATGTTTCCCACAAAAATCACATTTTGGACCTAGACTTATAATTATAAATTTTTTCCTCCAGGAATGCCCGACGTAGAGCTAAGTGTGAACGACATGTGGAGGCAGACTAAGGAGGTGGTGGGCAGACATGACATCATCCCTGTGGCCACCGAGGAGTGGATCAGGCTAGAGGTGGTGGAGTTCCACTCCTGCGTTCAGCAAGACGAATACGCGAGGACAAGGATTATTAGGTATGTCAAAGAATATGTATCAGATGATCAAACATTGCAAAGTACAAACGAGAAAACTCTTAATATAATCATGAGCATACTAGTCATGATCACGTGGCGTAATCACTAGCACTAAAACACATGAGTCTTATAATCATGAACACACTAGTCATGATCACGTGGCGTAATCACTAGCACTAAAAGACACGAGTCCTATAATTAAAGAAGACCTCCTTGAAAAGATCCACGTTGTTGTACGTTGTACGTAGAGGCCGGCAAATCGTTCCACAACCGAGCTTTTGAACTCAAGAACGAGTCGTAGAGACGACCCGTTCTCATGTGACAGCTGTCAATCGTGTACAAATGTTGGGCGTACGTTTTACGTGTTTCTCCTCTGATGCCAAACGCTAATTCCTCGGAGAATCTTCCATTGAAACACCGGTAAAACTCCGGTAAAACACCGGTAAGCATTCCCTTCTGATGCCCGTGCTTTGAAGATTACAGATTAAATTACTTACTTATAAATGATACACCTTTCGTACCTACTTCACCATGGAGTTATTGCGATATTCTACATTTGTATTAATTTTTGATTTAGTTTTATCTCGTGAATTAAATTAAGTCCAACTCATTCACAATGACATATTTCCTCTCATTGTTCTCGACGTGCTACATAACATTTAAGAAACGAGGTTAATAAAAAAAACAAAACTGCGCTGTTTCACAATCAAGCGAGGCGTGGGTACATTCTGCATGCATAGATGCAATGATGCATATTTTTACCAGTAGGTAATAAATAATAGATTCGTAAGTAAAACTTACTTCTATCTGGTTGACTGCTGGAGCAACTTTCGAGTTATCCAAGATTCTCTGGATTTGTGTCTCATTAAAGTTGGAAACACCAATGGACTTCGTCAGGCCAAGGCGCTGGGCTTCCTCCATTCCCTTCCAGGTCTCCAAGAAGTCAACATCGGTGGGTTTTCCATCGTCCTGTAATAAAAACATATGTGAAAAAAGGATTGTTTTGAAAATATTGTCGTTTGCACATAAAAATGCAACTTATAAGATTTCAGATAGATGTGTAGAACTATGTTAGGTTGCGTGTTGGGAGATCTTTATTGAGTTCTATTAAAATCACAATTTGCAAATAAATTTAGGAATGGATAGCGAAAAAGATTTACACAACTACCGGCACCCAAAAAACCAAACGGACGTCGTTTAACTGTCAAGGTTAACTGTGGTTCAATATCGATGGTTCTGCATTCAAACATTTTAATATAGGCGACGCTTCTGGAAAGATCGCTATTTTTTTCGGAAACAATCCAAAGCATGAGGTAGCAGAGGCTGGCTGCTTCAGATGGAATAAAATCTCAAGGTCGCTGCAAGCTGTAACTATTTTATTAATTAAAACTGCCTTTTGTTTTTGTGTTGTCCAACATTAAAATAATGTAGTCATTATGTGCTCAAGGGTACTTACATCCTCACTGCCAGGTGTGTGAATAAGGTAAAGGTCTACATAATCCAAATTTAGCTTTTTGAGAGACTCGCGAAGGTCTGGAACCACCTGGTCGTAACGATGTTTGTTGTTCCATAACTGTAAAATAATGTAGTCATTATGTGCTCAAGGGTACTTACATCCTCACTGCCAGGTGTGTGAATAAGGTAAAGGTCTACATAATCCAAATTTAGCTTTTTGAGAGACTCGCGAAGGTCTGGAACCACCTGGTCGTAACGATGTTTGTTGTTCCATAACTGTAAAATAATGTAGTCATTATGTGCTCAAGGGTACTTACATCCTCACTGCCAGGTGTGTGAATAAGGTAAAGGTCTACATAATCCAAATTTAGCTTTTGAGAGACTCGCGAAGGTCTGGAACCACCTGGTCGTAACGATGTTTGTTGTTCCATAACTGTAAAATAATGTAGTCATTATGTGCTCAAGGGTACTTACATCCTCACTGCCAGGTGTGTGAATAAGGTAAAGGTCTACATAATCCAAATTTAGCTTTTTGAGAGACTCGCGAGGGTCTGGAACCACCTGGTCGTAACGATGTTTGTTGTTCCATAACTGTAAAATAATGTAGTCATTATGTGCTCAAGGGTACTTACATCCTCACTGCCAGGTGTGTGAATAAGGTAAAGGTCTACATAATCCAAATTTAGCTTTTTGAGAGACTCGCGAAGGTCTGGAACCACCTGGTCGTAACGATGTTTGTTGTTCCATAACTGTAAAATAATGTAGTCATTATGTGCTCAAGGGTACTTACATCCTCACTGCCAGGTGTGTGAATAAGGTAAAGGTCTACATAATCCAAATTTAGCTTTTTGAGAGACTCGCGAAGGTCTGGAACCACCTGGTCGTAACGATGTTTGTTGTTCCATAACTGTAAAATAATGTAGTCATTATGCGCTCAAGGGTACTTACATCCTCACTGCCAGGTGTGTGAATAAGGTAAAGGTCTACATAATCCAAATTTAGCTTTTTGAGAGACTCGCGAAGGTCTGGAACCACCTGGTCGTAACGATGTTTGTTGTTCCATAACTGTAAAATAATGTAGTCATTATGCGCTCAAGGGTACTTACATCCTCACTGCCAGGTGTGTGAATAAGGTAAAGGTCTACATAATCCAAATTTAGCTTTTTGAGAGACTCGCGAAGGTCTGGAACCACCTGGTCGTAACGATGTTTGTTGTTCCATAACTGTAAAAAAGACAAAATAAAAAGGTGAGAAATAACGACAGGTTTCAATGTGTAATTAATCGAAGTAATTATAATTCAATTGATATCTCGATTTCCCGAGTAGGTACCTATTTATTTGATTTGCTCTTGACTTACCTTGGTTGTGATGTATATATCTTCCCTCTTGATGGTTCCATCCTTTATCTTATTATTTACCCCCTGTCCCACTTGTTTTTCCGTCTTGTAGAGGGTAGCAGTGTCGATGTGTCGGTATCCTTCATCGATTGCCGTCTCAACTGCCCGAGTTATATCGTTTGGATCCTTTTCCTATTCAACAAAAATATAGTGCAAAAATAAGGATTCCAATTTATTAAATATTTGTATGTCATCTCACCACATATATAAATTAATGCTAGGTATATTCGTAAAGACACCCACCGTGTAAATTACTGTAAATGGATGAATGCTAGGTATGTTTATGAAAACATTCACCGCATACATGGATAAATGCTAGGTATATTTATGAAGACACTTAACACATATATGGATAAATACTAGGTATGATTATAAAGACACTTAACACATGCATGAATGCATGCTTGGTATGTTTATGAAGACACTCAGCACATACGTGAATGAAAGGTAGGTTATTCATGAAAACACTCACCACATAGACGAATCAATGATAGGTATATTCATGAAAACAATCATAACATAAATTAATGAATGCTAGGTATGTTCATGAAGACATTCAACACATACATGGATGAATGCTAGGCATGTTTATGAAGACACTCAACACATACATGGATGCATTCTAGGTATGTTCATGAAGATATTCACCGCATACATGGATGAATGCTAGGTATGTCTATGAAAAAAAACTGAACACATACATGGATGAATGCTAGGTATCTTCATAAACACATCTAACAAATACATAAATGAATGCTAGATATTTTCATGAAAAACTTACCACATACGTTCCAAGTCCAAAGCAGGGGATATGAGTTCCATCGTTCAACTGGTGCACGGGTGCTTTTCCTGGTTTGAAGTTCTAAAATATACACAAAAAAATATTAGTAAAACATATGCAAAAGGGAAAATAAAACCATGTAAACTAACTCATGAGCAAGAGTTTACAACAGACCAAAAAAGTAAAAATACTGCTGACTAAATTAACAGTGTAAAAATAGTGAATAGTGAATAAAGCTTCATCACTTTTGCGCATCTGGTCGGCACAAATAGTTATTGTTTAATAACAAGATATCGTTATATGTTTTTCCTTTGACGCAAATCAAAACATGTTTCCCATTTTGACTAAAAAGATGATGTCCACAACATGTCGCTTTGGTAAATATGCAGTTAGTCCACCTCACGGATTACACGGAACGTTCGTGTTGCCGAAGTTTGATGCACGGATAATACGGAATGTTCCTTTTTTAACTAATAGACAATCAAATATGACATTTGTCGGAAGTACTAATCTTATAAAATAAATTCTCTAAAATAAACTCGCTTTTCATCATGCTTTTAAAAAACATCCCAGGTTTTGAATGGTTTGTTTGGCTACGCAGGGTTTGTCTAGCGGGTTTGTGTAATTATTTTAATACATTTCTTTCCATGTTCTACTGTTATAAATACTGGTACAAACTTGTCAATGATGCATTCGCTTTGTTTTACCGCGCTAGTCAATTAATTTTAACAAAATTAAAATGTTAAATGCATATTTTTTGCATGTTTTTTGGTCTCCCCCGACATAAATACTCACTTTTCGTAATAATAAAGATAAATCTAACTGTTTGGATAAAAAGTTTTTCGTATTAACGAGTAAGCGGTTTAATGCATAAAGTCGCTTTTAAAGTTCACATTTAAAACCGGAATCTGTATCTTTGCAACTGAAAATAGATTATTTTTTAGATTACCCATCACAGGTTTTCTCGTCAAACCGGTAAAATGTTATTGAGGAGTTAATGGGTCGTGAATAAATTATGTAAACATATTGTATAGTTGTAATTGTTATATATCAGTCGCGAAAGTAATACAATACAATGTTTCCATTAGTAGTTTATGTAACATATTCAGTGTCTTGATTTCTAATGTGTTCACTCGTGAGAGTAGTAATAGCTACTTGCAGGGATTGCCATTGGTGAGTTTAAGTGCTTATTTCATCCGAGAACAAAATATTATTATTTTCACTGTCCAGGGCCCTCTCCCTCTACGATAAACTTTTTCAAATGCATGCTTATTCGCATTTGTTCAATACTATGCATCACAATTTTGAAATTAGTTTCATTTTGAAAGATTGAATAAAAATGTCATTTACATAGTTACGTTTCTTTGGACAAAATGCATAATTCCTTATTTCAAATTATAAAAAGTTACATAAAACATATGATTAATATTTAAGTAGGTAGGTATTTAAGTAGTACCTGCTTACAGATTTTATGATTTCAGTTTTGGTTTTTGTTTTGATTTATTGAGTAAGAGAATAATAGAAACACTTTTTTGGTCGCGAGGTCTATTATGTCAGTACTGGTAGTATAAACTTTATGTTAATCGTCAATTAAAAACACAATGCAACTCACCTAACTTATAGTTTTTTTAATAGTAAATAAAGCCAACTATGAATTAGTAAATTGTAAGACGTTAAATTCAGCCATACCTATATGAAAAATGCCCATCATTTATTACAAATCTATTTGAACCTGTCTGAAACAGGTAGGTTCATAAATAATTAAAACAGGAATAAAGTTAAAATAAGTTTTGTTTTACTTATCCTTATTCATTGTTAGATTGCATCAATGTTATTGGTTAGTTGCTTCAGTATTCACATCACGATTAAAAAATTTATATCATAAATAATATTATGGATATAAAATAAAATAAATGGTGAATAAAACTACTATGGAGATCGAAAATAGAGCAGTATAAAGCATTTTATATTATTATAGATTACATGGAAGCTGAATATATCTACATTTAAAATAAAACACGTATAAATTTGTTGTAGACCACTTTTATTTTATAAAAACTACCGGTTTCGGAAGCACCGTTCCGTCGTCGAGAATATTATCCAGTTATAATATTCTCCTGACGAAGGAAGGGTGCTTCCGAAACCGGTAGATTGTTCATAAAATAAAAGTGGTCTACAACAAATTTATACTTGTTTTTATTGAAAATTATGGCGAGCCACAAAATTAATGCTTTTTACAAATATGTAATACCTACATTTCTTTAAACCATTAAAATGTTAAAAAGGAAAACAAAATTTCACCATAATATTACTTATTTATTGTTTATGTGGTTATTTTGTCAGTGTAAATTTGAAGCCACAACTTAAAAACAAACAATATTTATTACTTACAGCATTTGCGACGGCGAGCGCAGCGGCAAACAAAATAACAATTTTTACCATCTTTGTGTAACTTGTTTATGTTCAGAAGAGGTGGATTGGCGTTCTAAGGAGTGCGGAGTGGAGAGGTGTTCTCTGCGGACCCGTTCAGAACCAACTGGCCCGGCGCTGGCTGCGTCTTCCCTCTTAACCCAACTCAATGTCATCCGTCTCTCCATCCAACCAACACACAACACAATATGCAAGTTTCTAACAAACACGACCTGTACCTACCTGCTTGAATCTCTATAGTTTTTTTATGAACAGTTTTCCGCAACGGTTATTGGTACTGGACAGGTTTCATCACTTAGTTGTTTACTGTGAAAAAATGTCGCACCTCATAAATCTTCAAACATATATACGCATGTAATGTTAACTTCGAGTTTTGTAACTTTAACCTACACCCTATCTTATCGTACACAAAAATAAATACGGAGCTAATCATAATTGCCGTTTTTCTTTTTACTTTTTACTAACTACTTATTAACTATTACCTTTACTCTTCAATTTTTTCACAGTACATTTATACTGTTACATTATTTATGTTGTTTGACAATTTTTATGTTAATAGCCCGTGTTGTGCCGAGTATGTGGAAATAAATAAATAAATGGCTGGAAACATTCGGAAAATGTTCAACAATACCAATTAGCCTTTAATTGGCCTATTTACACACGGCTCGGCTGTACCAACAAACGTAAGATTTTTATAAATTGATAGGCAGCGATAAGTTATTTTGTAATTTTACCTGGAACGCAATGTAAAAATAAAATAAAATCGGCTAAATTTATTAATATCCATTAGGATGGAGCTAAATGTGATAATATCCATAAGTATACGTTAGGTTAGGTTAGATTATATCTACCCATTAAACAAAAATCTTACGTACCTACGTAAATCATTTTCAATTTAGGAGGCGGATATGGGCACCGTCGCCATGGAAACCATTCATTGGATAACCAACACCTCTGCCATAGGTAACCCCAAGTGGTTCGCTTCGTTTGATGATTTTACAGCGGTTCCTGTGTTCGTGAGGTTAGGTCTATCCAGGTCTAGGTGTCTGCACACCAACTGCGTGGCAGGCCAGATCGCGAGAGACTACCTTCCCGCCTAGATCTAAAGATAGTCCCAAAGATGACACAGGCCCTGAGAGGAATTATTTTCCTCAGGCACTTCTGTATAATCATTTAATGATGCTAATTTAGCGATTAATTTTTATGTATCTGTACCCTACCAAGTTCGTATGTCCGGTGGGTCCCTCGGATACCATTGATTGGATAACTAGTACCTCTGTCATAGGTCACCCCAAGTGATTCGCTACTTTTGGTGACTTAGCAAGGGTTATCGGGTGTGGTGTATTCGGGCCTTGGCGGCGTGACGGTTTGGCGAGACCCTTTGACCTTTCCAGCTGGTGTCTCTCGACCCATCGTCTTGCACCCCGCAGCGGGAGGGACAGACTGGTATGTAGGTGGACTGACACGTACAATCCTACCCATCGTCTTGCACCCCGCAGCGGGAGGGACAGACTCGTATGTAGGTGGACTGACACGTACAATCCTACCCATCGTCTTGCACCCCGCAGCGGGAGGGACAGACTCGTATGTAGGTGGACTGACACGTACAATCCTACCCATCGTCTTGCACCCCGCAGCGGGAGGGACAGACTCGTATGTAGGTGGACTGACACGTACAATCCTACCCATCGTCTTGCACCCCGCAGCGGGAGGGACAGACTCGTATGTAGGTGGACTGACACGTACAATCCTACCCATCGTCTTGCACCCCGCAGCGGGAGGGACAGACTCGTATGTAGGTGGACTGACACGTACAATCCTACCCATCGTCTTGCACCCCGCAGCGGGAGGGACAGACTCGTATGTAGGTGGACTTACACGTACAATCCTACCCATCGTCTTGCACCCCGCAGCGGGAGGGACAGACTGGTATGTAGGTGGACTGACACGTACAATCCTACCCATCGTCTTGCACCCCGCAGCGGGAGGGACAGACTCGTATGTAGGTGGACTGACACGTACAATCCTACCCATCGTCTTGCACCCCGCAGCGGGAGGGACAGACTCGTATGTAGGTGGACTGACACGTACAATCCTACCCATCGTCTTGCACCCCGCAGCGGGAGGGACAGACTCGTATGTAGGTGGACTGACACGTACAATCCTACCCATCGTCTTGCACCCCGCAGCGGGAGGGACAGACTCGTATGTAGGTGGACTGACACGTACAATCCTACCCATCGTCTTGCACCCCGCAGCGGGAGGGACAGACTCGTATGTAGGTGGACTGACACGTACAATCCTACCCATCGTCTTGCACCCCGCAGCGGGAGGGACAGACTGGTATGTAGGTGGACTGACACGTACAATCCTACCCATTCCTCATACTTTTCCTTCCCAGAACTTTCTCGCACTCATTTTCTTATAAAAACTCTCCACACAGCGTCCCTTGAGGGAAATTATTTCCCCCAAGAACCACCTATGTAGGGTTAATGTAAAAAAAAACAAACAAATAAATTAAATAACAATATAAGTACGTAGTTATAAGTTTAGTACCACGTAGAACAAACGTAATGTTGAATAGTTCATAATACACCTATGTATAAAAGCACGATAGCAATCGTATTATTTGATGTCAATTGAATTATCGAATGTTCATAATTAAGCAGATTATAATATAATGTCGTATATTTCCTTGTAAGTTATAACCTTATATTTCAATATCTTTGATTATAACTAATAATAATAACCGACACTAGATGTAATTATTATCACGTGGAAAATGGAGAAGAAAAAACGGAGTTCGAGTTAATTGAGAGGGATGAGTGGGGGCGGGGAGAAAGAAAAGAGGAAGATGGGGTTTCCGGGAATGTTTGTAATAATATGAATTATTTATTTACGAAGTTTTCTTCATATCGAATGTCTTTAGATGAATTGGCGGGTCCAAAGATATTCAAATATGAAAGAGACATTACGCTATGATGTCCGTGCGACTGTCGGCGGACTACTACATAATCGGAATACTTTGCATACGAAAATAATTTTTTCATTTAGTTGATTTTTTGAAGATGCGCATTAGTATTAGTTAACAATATAGTTTGAATACGGAAATAATTCGTTAATTTTGTTCAACGTTCGTTTAGTTTATTCGTTAATTATTCGTTCATTTAGGATGTGTTGTTTCAAAAAATTTGACGGATTCATCAAATATTTGAAGTTAATTTTCACGTTCTGTGTAAGTTCTATTCAAGTTCTGTTATTATATAATTGTAGACTAGTTGCTTCATAAAACTGAATAAATCACAGAACTTGAGTAGAACTTACACAGAAGTGAAAATTAACTTCAAATGTTTGATGAATCCGTCAATTTTTTTTAAACAACCCATTCTTAGTTTATTCGTTAATTGGTAAACAATATCGGCAACACCAGGAAGCGCAGTCCCACCTAGTAAAAAGTGCGGATAGCACATCTCTTATATTTCAATATCTTTGGGCGGATCCGACAAAGTAGTTTTAAAAGATTTGCTGTTGTCGTTATTCGGGTAGTTTTTGGAAGAATATTTTAACTAATACTGGTATATAGGGGATAGGATATTTGAGTATTTTTATTGAGAGTTCTTATTCGTGGTTTGATTGGATCCTTAACAATATTATAAAAATGAAACAGTGAATTGTATACCTTTACATGAAGGATTGTTTACCTTTTATTGATTTTTTGTTTCGAAACCTCAGAGAAAAGCTCAAAAATGATAGTTGGGTTATTGTTATTAAAATTCCAAGAATTAATAAGTGACATTCCCCCGGCAGCAGCGCTTTCCCCTTGAACTATATTTATTTATTTGTACACGCCCAATTAGGGCTTTTACGTATGATAATATTAAAAATACATTTGATATAATCAAAGAATTAAAGAGATATTACAATTAAAATAAGTACCAAGTATAAAAATTTTAACTTAAAAACAATAGATAGGGAATAAGTTTGTCAAGGTAATAAGGCTAGGTTAGACTTACAGAACCTAGCACAACAGGTCAAGAGATTAATTAACAAATGTAAAACAACACTTTCAATGAATCAATTCATGACAGCCAACCATGTTTCGCATAACTCGAGCTTCGTCGGGGCTTAAACATCAAACAAGAGTATTTACATACAGACACGCACTTCCATTAAAGTAATACAACGGCAAAATGAGATACAAATAGAAAAGAGGAGACTTATAATTGAAGGTGTAGAGAAGGGCAGAGGGAAACAGTTTCAGCGGTGGGTATTACAAAGTATGTTTAATTCACACTCCCAAATATATGCTTATCAACAAATGTAACCCCTATTATAGTATAACTAAGATAAATATATTGCATCTCACGATTACTTAAGAGGGAATACCCAGAGAAAACCAGAAATATATCATTTTTAAATCAACTTTTAGATGTACTGACTCTTTGTCACAAAAAAATTTAAATTGATTCCGAAAAGTTGTTTTTTTATTTAGTAAAGGTACGTTTTAAATTTTGAGAAAATATGTTTATTTTTAGTATAATAAGGTTATACCGTAGGTCGTTGGCAGATTTCTAAATTTTCAAATAAAATTTTGTATTTATTTATTATTAGTTTCAATAGCAAGGTTTGTACATGTATGTATAATGTATAGTATAAGTATAGATTCTTTTTTTTTTCACAGACCTCCTCACTAGGATTTCCTGTTCTGAGGTGGCCTGTAGTTTTTTAAAATATTTGTATTTGCTTATGGACAATGGTGCTTATGGACAATGGTATTATACAACATACATTTCTAATCATGCAGTAAAATAAATCAATAAATTATCTGGGAAAGCTATATTTAAAAATTTTCGTTTTAGTTTAAATAAAATCATTTAAAAAAAGATCCGCGTTCGTGTTTTGTGACGAAAATACTTCAGTTTGTCTATTTATTTACGGTCTTACAATCTAATATATTTAAGATTTTTTTTAAAATTATTATTTTGCTTAGACATTATTAAAAAATTATAAACACTTATGATAAAAAAATAATTACAAAAAGTACATAATTTTAATAGTTTTATCATCACGCCTTTCAGCATTTTTGGATGTAGGTATAAATTAAAGCAAATTTTGATTGAAATAAAATCGATAATGAGTAATAATTTAAAAAAGCTGGAACGGAGAATAATTAATCTTTCTCATTGGAACCGCCCTGTACGATAGCAAGAACATCTTTCGACGAAATGTGGATTCTCGGCCACTGGCTGGTAAAGGCCCTTAACAGACAACCTTGTTGCCATAAGAAAATGTAATATAATAAGAGCTAACTAATTAATGTTTATATAATCTTATTTTTACCCTATTATTTTACGACACACATATTACATCAAGTACCTAATAGGAAAAAAATAACACTGTTCGGACACCACTTTATTGAGTAGGTATGTAAACACAATATATATATATATACCAACTTCGGTTTAACCTGAACCATAATAACGTTAAAGTGATGCCCAAACAAAGTTATTTTATTAAAATTATAATTAACTATAGCTAATAAACTAATAAGTGATTACTACCTCTGAAAGTTTAACGTGTGTATTATATCTGTAAAAGTCCCATGGGCGTTCAATAATGTAATCATAAATCCAATTTGGGAGGCGGGAATGGGTACCGCCGCCCCGGGAACCTTTATTGGATAACCAACACCTCTGCCATATGTAGGTCACCCCATGTGGTTCGCTACGTATGGTGATTTAGCAGGGGTGCCCGGGTTCATGGGGTGAGGTTTGTCTAGGTCTTGGAGGCTGATGACCATGACATACTGAACCCCAGATTACTACCCACCCCTTAAACCCTTTTCCTTCCCAGAACTCTCCTCTCCTTCCCTTCCTTAAAAAACCCTCCACACAGCATCCCCAAAGATGACATAGGCCCTGAGGGAAATTATTTTCCTCAGGGCCTCCTGTGTGGAGCTCATGTAAAAAGAAAACATACAAAAACAAAAAGTTAACAACTTTTTTAAATTTGATGGAATAATTAAAAAAAATGATTTAGATTTAAGTTTTAAGATTATAATTTTAAGTTTTAGGATTTTCACGGCCAAAAACATTTTCGTTATTTGTTTTTGGGGTGTTATGCCGTGTTGCGCTACCTTCTTCTTTAGCCAACGTTTCGGACATCGTTGCAGTGTCCATCATCAGGGCAGATCCGGCAGATCCGACATCGTTGCAGTGTCCATCATCATCATGCCGGATCTGCCCTGATGATGGACACTGCAACGATGTCCGAAACGTTGGCTAAAGAAGGAGGTAGCGCAACACGGCATAACACCCCCAAAACAAATAACGAAAATGATTTAGAGCATATTATTTAGTAATAATTGGTATAATTTTTCTCCATAGCACTTTTTAAGACCAGAGCCATGTGTAAAATATGTAGGTACTTACTACTTAGTATTGAACGCTTCCTTGCTTAGGCCCTTATACTGCATTGTGTAGTAAACAGAGATGCACCGGGCTGTCTCGTTAGTTTAATAGTATGAGAAAGCTAGTCAATAACCTTAGTTTCCTGTACTTGTACCTACTCGGTCGCTGTACGAACGTGCCCTTGGCCCTTTGTCGTATCTCTGCGCCTATGTCGGCCTCGCGATCTTCCGGCGGCAGATAACATTATTAGGAAGTCCGTGGTATTTGAGGTGTGTCATTAGTGATGAAAATAATATAATGTCTTAGAACTTTAATTTCACGGTATATTCATATACGAACAAAGCCAGTACAAAATCAATGTGTTACGCAATATTAAGAATTTATTTAGATGTTTTAATTCACGAGGAAGGCTTATGGGGTCATCGCTGCCTAATTAGACCTTATTAATTGTATAGAAGCGTTGGAAGAAGGTTAAGAGGAAGTGGGATATTCATTATTATAAGTAATAATTACTAGCCTGAAACATTCATCTACATTGAAAAAATCTCCCGAGAAAAGATACATGCCACCGACGAGACTTGAACCCGCTTCCTTCTGATATCAGGTCAACTGCTCTTAACCACCGAACGACGTCTGCTTATCTCCTGCCCGCCAAATAATTCAATGTATACGAGTGTTTCATTTAACAATTACTGCTTATTACATTTTTCCACCTGCAAACAATCAACTTTATTTTTATACGGGAAAGGCTTTTTAAGAGCAGTTGACCGGATATCAGAAGGACGCGGGTTCGAGTCCCGTCGGTGGCATGTATCTTTTCTCGGGAGATTTTTTCAATGTATCTACATTGAAAAAGTGTTTCAGGCTAATAATTATTGCTTATAATAGTTGTTACCCTTTGTGCTATGCATAAAAATCTTGTCTTAAACATTAATTTATCAATTAAAAAATTATAATTAAGTGGGATATTACTCGTTATACCGGATTATTACAAATTGTAGTATGAAAAAGTGCCGCTCTCTACCGAATGTTATAATGATTTTTTATCGCACAAATGTGTCCACAGTGAGCTCTCATCTCAACTATATAGTACGAGTATCTGATTCTTTGGACATGTTGCTCGCCAAACTGAGGACTCCAGCAGTCAGTTGCAAAGTGGAAAGTCACCAATGCGCTGGAGAGACCAAGTAACCGGTTCGTCGCGCGTCGGTGTCCGCAGTTCTCCCCGCAGCACAGAACCGCGAGGAGTGGAGAAGCCTTGTCCACCAATCATATGGTAATTGGAGAAAGAGTCACGATCATCAGTAATAAGGAACGATAAAGATAACGAATTAACACTGATCTTGATTATGGTACACACAATTTTATGTATTGATATCCCATCTAAGCACCGACTACCACGATTGTTGATTAAAATCTCTCATAAACATACCATAAAATGACATCAGTCGAACTCTTCCTTCAGATTTTTTTACGTTGACTCCACACACTTCCAATTTGGGAGGCGGATATGGGTACCACCGCCCCGGGAACCATCCTGCAATAGGTCACCACAAGTGGTTCGCTACTTTTGGTGACTTAGCAGAGGTGCGTGGGGTCCATGGGTTCATGGGGTGAGGTTTGTCTAGGTTTGCTGCCAATGCGTTTGCCCACCTACTGCATGGCGGGTCGGATCGGGAGAGTGTGGTTGAGGGAGACCTAACCTAGACCTCTCCAGCCAGACTCTTTCGACCCATTGCCTTGCACCGCAGTGGGAGGGTTGAATTTGTACGACCGTCACTCTTAGACACATTAACCGTCAGATTCCTGACGGTCCCATACTTCTTTCCATCCTAGAACCTCCTCTCCTTCCTTTCCAAAAAACCTCTCCTCAGCATCCCCAAAGATGACATACGTCCTGAGGGAAATGTTTTTCCTTAGGGCCCACTGTGTGGAGCTAATTAAAAAAAAAACACAGGAGGCCCTGAAGGAAATAATTCAAATCACGGAATTGTCACATAAATGTTTGAATGGCGTGAGGACCATGTCTTGCTGTCCAGAACGTATTGACTTCATGGCCACTTTATATAAAGTAAGTACGAGGTGGCCAAGAACCAAATAACCTCGTTTCGTGGGTATTGTTTTATTTTTTAAATAAATTGCAAGGTTTTTGTTATTTAATTAAGAACCTTGAAAGAACCTATATTGAGAAAAAAACTATCGTAAAGTATTTAATGCAATTTATGAATTTGTTATCAGTTTCTTTGGAATCGTAATTAACAATATAAAATGTTCGTAAAACATGTCCCGAGCATTTTTAATTTTAATACTCTTCGTGAAATTCAACAAAAACCGAAAACAAGCAAAACTTTTTCTATACCGCGGAAGTTTTTTTTTCATTTTGTGAAAAAATAGTAGACTTTTTATTGGTTTTTATTGGTACAATCCCGTTAAACCGCAATAAAGCAGTTTGTCAACAGGATGTTAATTTTCAATTACAATTTAAACATACATACATACCAAAGATATTGAAATATAAGTAGATGTGCTATCTGCTGTTTTTACTATGTGGGTGTCACCGATATTGTTTACCAATTAACAAATAAACTAAAAGAACAAATAATTAACGAATAAACCAAACGAACGTTAAACTAAATGAACGAATTCTTTCCTTATTCAAAATATATTATTAACCAATATTAATGCACATTTTCAAAAAATCAACGAAATGAACAAATTCTTTTTGTATGAAAACTACGCTAATTAGCGCGTAGTCCGGCGACAGTTGCGCGGACACCATAGCATATCTCTTCTGTATTTGAATATCTTTGATACATACTAATATTATTGAAATAACTACACAGATTGTCACAATTAACACACATGAATTAAGATATATTCAAAAAATTCCCTGTATTAGATATTCGACAAATTTACACAAAAACAATCTTAACTCATCTGATTAAAAATAAAACATGTACATTTTATGAAAATACCCAAAATATTGTAAACACACGGCACAAAACCAAAGAACTCATACAAATACCTAAAACAAACACAACATTTGGTCAAAGAAATTTCAAATACATTGCGCCTAAAATATACAATAACCTACCTGACAAAACAAGACAATCGAATAATATTAACAAATACAAAATCCTGATCAAACAATGGATCATCGAAAAAAGTCGTGCAATAATTAGTCACCTCACCCAAATATAATCCTCTATCTCATTATTGTTACCACTAACCAACCTGAAAATATTTTTGCTGTATTGAAAAGTGTACTTTATTTAATATTTATAAAATATTTGTAAACTAGTCTGTCTCGACGCAGGATTTCCTAGTGAGACAGGCAAGGCCAAAAAAATATATGTAAACCTTTTTATATAGATGCACATAAAAAAAAATATATATATATATATAAGCCATCTCTATTTAGCAACCATTGTTTCAGCATATATCTCAATCTATTTGTAGAATCGCAATTTTTTAAATTACTTGGTAACATGTTAAATATTTTTGGCATGTTATATTCCAGGATTCGCCATCCGTAGTTATTATTATATTTTGGAACAAGCATTCCTTCATTCTTTGTGAACCTTGTTCTACTTTGTTCTACTTTCCTCTTATAATCAGACTCGGATATATGCTGAATTATTATTTGGTACCAAAATAAGGCCTGTACCGGTAATATTGTTAAATTCCGATGCAACAATGATATGTTTTGTCTTTGTGAAAAAAATGTTTTTGAACTAATAATTTAACCTTAGCATTTTGTACTGATTGAAGGTGGTTTAAATTAGTTTTGCTTAATAATATTAAAAAAAATAATTCATCTTAAGGAAAAAATAGAAATAATTTACCAAACCAGTCAAATAAACCACATTTTACAAAATGGTGGCGTTTACTCGAGGACATGTTTTTTTAATAAAAAAAGCCAAAATACCACAAGTATCAGTAGGTACCTACTATCGCCCAAAATTTCACATTAAATTCTACGAACTTCTAAGAATTGAATAGAGATATATGAAATAAAACACCTGTTCGTACCTACGTCAATTCATTCTATAGGTTGTGTACATACTTCGTGTTTATGTGAATGGTTAGCGTGTATACGTATATGGTTGCCTAATACTTATTTGATGTCCGTAGCATTTACACATAAACACTACAAATTCAATTGTAGCATTTAGACATAAACACTACAAATTCAATTGTAGCATTTAGACATAAACACTACAATTTCAATAGTGTTTATGTTGTAAAATGTTACAGTATAATTTTATGAAATCATTAGTTTTTATTTTATCATTCCATCCTAATTGCTGTACAATGCTGGATATTTTAATTCGCAACCCGCTGCAAAGGGTCCATTTTCTCTCAACTCCATGGGATTACTATTACTATTACTATTATTATATCTCCACGAATATTAATAAAGTAAATTAAAGCACATCGTCTCATTGATTTGGGTTTAATTTTATTTTATAAAAACAACATAAACAATATTAAAAAGATCGTGAATAAACTAAGTTCTTTAACTATCTTCTATATTTATAATTTTTTTCGCATTGAGGGAGCGGGCCGTATCGGTAGAGACGGGACGTGAAATAAAAGGCGTCGGTCAGTGTAGTGAGTCAGTCTTTATTGTTGCTACGTAGCGAGGTCGGAGCTGAGTGGAGTGACAGTGGTGCCGATAGTGTTGCTGCTGCGTGATGATGAGTGATGAAGATCAGGTGACTATGGCGGTGAAGATCACAGGTCTTCAGGGAGCCGGCGTGTTGCTCTACACCATGGCGGTGTAGAAGTGACCTTTGTCCAGGCGGTCGACCGTCGTCGCGTTGACGAGGTATGGCGGCTGTGTGGCCTTTCAGTCGACACACACACATGACGCAGGAAGGAACCTTGAGAGGCGATGAGGATGCTGGTTGCTGGCTCGTTGCCGGTTGTGGTTGCTGGTTGTGGTTGCTGGCTTGTTGCCGGTTGCTGGCTCGTTGCCGGTTGCTGGTTGCTGGTTGTGGTTGCTGGCTTGTTGCCGGTTGCTGGTTGCTGGCTCATTGCCGGTTGCTGGCACGTTGCCGGTTACTGGTTGCTTGATATCTCATGTCGAGATGGTAGTTGGAGATGAAGGCCTCGAAGGTGTTACTGGTGTCACACTAGACATGTGTAAAACACTTGTTGCTGACTGCGCGGGCTGTTGCCCCGCGCAGGCACGTACTTAGTCGCGGCACTGCTCGGACTGTGTTGCTACTCGACCGATGAATGAAGACTGAACTGGTACTCAGCGAGTGAGCGCTTGCTTATATACTCGCGGCGAGTAATTACTCTCACGGTAAGCAATGCTGGGTGAATTCACGCAAAGCTGAGAAATCGCTCGAACCTTCTGTGGGCACTTGTATGGTACAGCCACACGTTCTAGGCCTTTCGCGTAAGTGGCGGAATTATTATTTACGAGGCGGCGCGGCCGTAGAAACTGAATGTAGGTATTTCGTAGTTTCCAGCGTGTTCGGTCGGAGTCCAGTGGCGGCGCAATTAATTAATTTATTTATTTATTTATTTATTTACGGACTTACGTCCAATTTAAAACAAAGTATCACGAAGTATAGAAATGAACAATGTAAGGATTCGGATGGTACATGAAAGCAAAGACAAACAGTGAAAATAGAAGAAAAATAAGTGTCAAGTCACGTCAAGACCTTGCAAAAATTAGGGTGAATATTACATATCTTCATTTGTTTAAAGAGCGAAAGAAATCATTTAAGCTAATACCAAACAAATCAAGGTCTTGACGTGAGTTGACCAGTCTACACATTCTGGACAGTGGTGAGTTATAATCATAGTTAGTCGAGTGCTGATTGAGGAAAAGCAGGTCTTTATTTCTGAGTCTACGAGAAGGTATATTAAATGTGATGAGTTGTAGTAATGTAGGCGAGTCGATTAAACAGTTAATAATTTTGAAGAAACAAATGAGATCAGATTTTATCCGACGGTCTTCTAAAGGAGAAAGGTTTAGAGTTTGTTCAATTTCAGCATACGAGTAATTGCCTCGCTCTAATCCTAGCCTCCAAGCAATTCCCTTTAGGAACCGATGTTGAACGGATTCAATATGACGAATATGGACAGCATAAAAAGGAGACCATATAATACAAGCATATTCAAGATGGGGGCGAACCAAGGAGCAGTAAAGAGTTCTTAGGGTATTTATGTTTTTGAAGTCAGAAGTGGTTCTAGTGATAAAACCAAGTAGTTTGAGAGATTTATTAACAATCGTATTTATATGTTCCCGGAAAGAAAGCTTGCTATCAAGAGAGACACCAAGATCTTTAATAGATTGAACAGTTGTTAGGCAATTATTATTTAATTTGTATTCGAAAACAATCGGATTTTTAGATCTGTAGAAGGACATAATTTTGCACTTATCGACATTTAGTTCCAAGCAATTAATTTTACACCAGTCATTGAAAGAGTCAATATCTGATTGGAAAAGAAGGCAGTCATGGTAGTTTTTGATTATTTTTAGGATCTTATTGTCATCAGCAAAAAGCCAAAAGCGTGTGTGAGAGAAAATACGAATAATGTCATTTATAAACAAGTTGAAGGGAAGCGGGGCTAAATGTGCTCCTTGCGGTACGCCGGATGTTACTTCAATAATAATAGACTCAATGTTATTTATTTTAACTCTTTGTTTTCTATTGCTTAAATAAGAATTAAAGAAAGATAGCAATGGGTTTCGTATACCTATAGCATATAGCTTGGCCATGAGGATAGCGTGTTTTACTTTGTCAAAAGCTTTAGAAAAGTCGGTATATAGAACATCTACTTGTGATTTATCTTCTAGGCCATTGACTACAGTGTTGGTGAAGGAGAGTATGTTTGTAGTGGTAGATTTAGGAGATCTAAAGCCATGCTGTTCCTCAATCAGCACATTTTTGAAAATAGGTGTTATTTTTTTTGTGATTATAGATTCAAAGATTTTAGGAATATGAGATAACATCGATATAGGTCTATAGTTTTCTACGTTCGACCTATTACCCGATTTAAAAATAGGTCGTATATAGGAAACCTTCCAGGAATCCGGAAAAGTGGCAGATGATAATGATAAGTTATATAATAAACAAATTGGCTTAGATACAACAGATTTACATTCTTTCAATAATATTTCAGGTATACCATCAGGACCAGTGCTTGTTTTGCTGGGAAGATTTTTTAAGTAATTGAAAACATCTACAAGTGTGATTTCGCAATTATTAAGGTCAATAGTATTAGCATATTTAAGTGGAGGGATGGTGCATATGTTATCAGTATAGACAGAGGGGAAATTTTCAGCAAAAAGGTTGGCAATATCGAAATCGTTGGTGGCGTGAGTATCATTAAAAAATAAACTTGAAGGGAGATCGTTATCAATACGTTTTTGTTTAATAAATTTCCAAAATTAGGGTTAAGATTTAATTTTGTCTCAGTGAGTTCAATATAAGATTTGTAACACAAGTTAGATTCAATTTTGGATAATTCTCTTAACTGAGAAATTTTTTGATAAAGCGCTAAGTTGTTCGTTAATTTGAATAACTTGTGTGTTTTCTTTTTTTCCATAATCAAATGCTTTAGTTTCATACTGAACCAAATAGGAAATTTGGGCTGGGAAAAAGTTCCCCTTGGAACGAACAAATCTATAGCATGAGTTATACATTCGTTGAATTTAAATACAGCATCGTTAATATTGTTGTTTGATAACATACCTGCCCAGTCATATTGGGCAAGGTACCTATTCATGCCAGTATAATCACCTTTGTTAAATTTGTAGTGGAATGTAACTGCTGATTTCAGAGTGTCACTTTTGAAAGGATTAGTGAAGTTAATATCGAGTGGTGGATGATATTTATCTATTGGTAATATTGAGTCAGTAGCTTCACATACACAAACGCTAGGCATATTGGTAAATATTAGATCAAGACAGTAACCTCCACAGTTATTGATCGAGTTTAATTGGTACATATTCAGGAAGGCAAAGAAATTTACTATTATGAAAGCATGAAGGGAAACATTATTAGGAGTTTTCACACCATGACTATCATTAAGCCACACTATTTTAGGAAGATTATAATCACCACAAATAAGGAAGGAATCGGTCTTTATTGAAACACGCTCAACTGCTTTAGTATGTGACTTATAGATTTCTATTGAAGAGGAGGGGGGAATGTATACACAACCAATGACAAGTTTCTTGGAACCAAGTAGAACACAAATAAATAATTGTTCAGATACATTATTAGACGATTCAAGAATGTGGCAAGAGTATTATTTTTTAATACATATCATTACCCCACCTCCTCTACACTTGTTAGAAGAGGAAGAGCGGTCACAGCGAAAAATAATGAAGTCATGTAGTCCAAGTTCTGTTGAAGCAATATTGTCTGATAGCCATGTTTCAGTAAAACATAAAAAATCATAAGGGCATAAATTTATGGAGCATCTAAAGGAGTTTAGCTTAGTATTGAGACCACGAATATTTTGATAATAGGTGGAAAAGTTAGTATTAATGAGGTGTCGATTCTGATTCAGCCTAAAAAATTGACTCGAGATAATTCGCGTCTTTCAGCGGCTTGGCGGGCAGGACAGTCAGGGGAGACAGTGTTGTGTGTGGACGGTTTTCTGAAGAACTTGCAGGTAGCACATGCTGGTGGCTTTTCAGGAGTCGGGCAAGCATCTCGATTGTGTCCAGGTTTTCCACAGTGAGAACATGTAGGCATGTCTGCGTTACATTTTGACGCCGTATGGCCGTAAAGTTGACAGTGTCCACATTTTAGACTGTCGATCCAATCCCTTACGGTGTGTATTTGCCAGTCCATAGCCAGTTTAGAGAAGCGAATGAGGGAGTGACGAACAGAAGGAGGAACTCTGAAGACATGAGTGCACGATCCGGTACGAGGTCCTACTTTGTGAGAGAACTGCAATTTATCTTTCAATTCAATAATTTGTAGACCGGTTTCTTCGTGTGTTTGCTGGTGGATTGCCAAGATGATATTCTCGAGGGGCACAACTTGAGGTAGACCATGGATAGCTATCCGAGGAAGTTTATGTGAAGAAACTGCTGCTTTCAGACCAGCATCGTATAGGGTCGGTGTATTGGCAAGTTTTATGGCCTCCGCATCGGTACTTGGATGCACGACTACACCTCCGTTCCTTATTTCTCGTACCCCCGTGATTGTAATTCCCAAAGATGATGGGTTAGTTGAGGTTTTGAGAGTTTCAAGAGTACTGCTGGAAGGAAGTGACTTGTCATCTTTGGGGAAGATAAGTACGGCTGGTCTCGCAGGAAGTATAGGGGCATTGTTTCTTGTGTTCGGTGGATATTTCGGGAGGACTTGGTTGGACGTAATCGAACTATACGTTCTGTTCCCATTTTCGGGTGTTTGATTAGAAGACATATATTTGTAGGTCTTCAATTCTCCTTCAAGGCTCCCTAACTTTACACCCATTTGACCGACATTACCCAATAGATCGGTGAATTTAGGGGCGAGTTTCGCTATTTGTTCCTTGGTGAATTTGTTAGATGTGTCCATTATGATGATATTTAATAGGTTTAAAATAGAGGTTGCCTTTGCCAGGAATTGTTGGGCAGAGTTTTCTTGTTCCATTATAATATTATGGATTATTATTAGATGTAGGTAGATGTTAGAATGGTAGAATATTCTGTTAACTTTTTGTCTATGGCTTCAAATGTCACTTGACTTCAAACTTCAAATTCAAATTCAAATGGTTTCAAATTCAAATATCACTTGTCATGTTAATTTCAAGATTTTGTTTTTAAATTCATTCTTATAGTATAACTGTTATCACTGTGATTATTTATTAATAGGAAAACGATCCACTATTTTAATGTGATACACTTAGTTTTGTGTGAAAAACACAATCTAGATATCGATTTTTGAAACTTTTTGTAGGACAAAAATATTTGGTTACTTATGAGAAACTCCATAGATTATAAATGCGGCACAAGTGGCCGCCACAGCATGATACTCAACGCATCTTACTTCTTACGTTATTGCTCAGACACTGTCAGAGCGCCTCCGACAGTGTCTTCCGTTTCCGCTGGGTGTTCTGTTGTTTATTGTCTATTTTTTGGAAAATCTAACAACTGTTTTTCCGCTAAGATCCACTATCCGAATTGTTTTTTTTTTAAATTTAATCGCTGGTATTTATTTATTTCTGTGAGTGCATCACGTCCAGCTATTGTTGGCTAAGCACAAATGTTGTTGTTTCAAGTTGTTATTGATTTTTGAGTTGAAATAAAGAAAACTAGGAATATTTTTCATGTCTATTATTTCTATTTTAACTACAATAACAGAACTTGAATAAAACCTTTGCATAACTTGAAAGTTAACTTTGAAATTTGTGGAATAAATAAATTCTGTTAAATAACTGGTCCATAGTGTTTTAGATTCAAGTTATGTTAGGTTATATTAATATATTATGTTGAATTCTGGTTCTGAAGATAAGTTACCAGTTATTCTGTCTCGTAGACAATATTTCCTCGTGGTAAAGGTTGGTTTTAACATAAAATAAAATGGTATCCAGAAGGTTATAGTTTTTAATACATAAATATTTTATTTACATGACGAAAAGGCACTTAGCACCAATAATAATATCGTTAAATAATTTCGAAAACGACAACTAATCGAATAACACAAACATTTCACCCAAAATCTTCAAAACACACATTGTGATTTGAAAATACAAAATATGTCTTTTAGAATGGATAATATGGACTGTCTTTCCAGTATTTTGCGTCGATTATTCTGAAGCCGGTGTTGAATTTGTCGATTTCTTCCATTTCCTCGGGAGTCAAGGAGAAGTCGAACACATCAATGTTCTGCTGGATGCGAGATGGTGTCACGGACTTAGGGATTGGGATCAAATTACGATCAAGCTGGAAAAATACATTAAATATTATAAACATTACCAAGAAATTTAAAAAAAAGTAAATCTTTGACTTGATTAATTCCTTATTTTTCTTTATTTGAGTGCTGACAGTTTATATTATTTTTCGTGAGATGCAAATAAATTTTGACTTGTTAAACAAATTTAACCCCAAAGAGCAAACGCGAATCTCAGATAATCTGAGTAAATTTATTGAAGTTTATAAACCTAATTGTTTTATTTAATCACTATATATTATTAATCATTATTTTTTATTTATCACGCGTTATGTCATTCTCGATTGAAAATGGAATTATAGGATGGGGATCTACTACACATAAATACATACACAACCTGAATACAATTCAAAAAGGAATCATAAAGACCATACTGAAAGTATCTATTAGAACGCCTTCGATTGAAAATTTCAATAGCTTTGACGTACCAAATGTACAGCAAATATATGCCAAATATATATTATTGAAGCTATTCAAAAATACTGAATCCTCCACTAGACCACGTATGCATCACACTAGATCGAATAAAAATAACATATAAAACATTCCAAGTTATAAAAACACATTTGGACAAGAAACTACACTTATTTTGCAACTAAACTCCGTAATATTCTTTCCCAAGACAAAAAAATAATAAAAAAATTTTATGAGTACAAATCAAGAATCAAAACATGGCTGACAGAGGTCAACAAAAACATTCTAATGAAGACATTAAAAACGACATAGAAGACAAATAAACTATAATTAAACAATTTTAGTCCGCCTCGGCACAGGAACCCCTAGTGAGGAGTACTAAGAAATACACTATCTTTAACTAACAAAACCATTATATTTTGTATACTACTAATACTACTTGTATAACCCAGATTCCATAGTCTTTTCGGGACTGGCGTCTTTTCCAATAGAATAACCATCCTAATTACATACCGTAATTTTTATCAATCTCTTTCTTCTATTTTTGAATTACTAACATTATCTTCAATCATTTAAAATATTTTTGGCTGCCATTTTTTTGGTAGTTTCTTTTCAAATATATTTACAACCTGTCGAGCGATTCAATACCTTTGGTGGGATCGTTATCGAGATAAGGAACGTGATCTCCTATCAGATTTGTGTGATTTATTTGCGTTTTATATCTACAACTTACATTAAATGAATAAATAATCATGCATACTTGCAGGAATTCATGTTTAAAACTATCTAAACTAAAATATGTGACAGTAAATATGTAAAAATCACACAAATCCGATAGGAGATCACGTCCGTTATCTCGATAACGATCCCACAAAAGGTATAGAATCGTTCGGCTGGTGGTGTCTTGAATAAACCTTTTCAATTTTATTTTTAAGGGTCATTTTCTGGATCCCCTCTCTTGACAGAAGGCCACCAGCTTCGAATGTACTAGTGTTGGGTTCACCTGTCATTAAGTACAAACTCACCAGGGGTCCTAGCATGGTCGATCGATATAACCCTATATCAATACGATATCGGTATAATCCGTCATTTATGGTCAGTTATCAATATGTGCTAGCACGCTCAACAATTGATAAGGGATATTCCGACCGACGATTGACAAAAGCCCACCAAATCGTATGCATTCTTGTATGGATAAAACCCCAATATTAATACGAAATGTAATAAATCCGTTGTCTATGGTCAGTTAGCGATATTTGCGAGCACAGTGAACATACAATTCCGACAGTCGGTTGACAAAAGACGCCGTTTTTACCGTGGCTTCCGGAGTGACAGATAAGCTGTCAATGTACAGATTTTTAAAAATAATGTCGTTTGTTACGCAAAATAACTGGCTAATTAATGAGTAGAGGTGAACTAAAAAAACTCTTAGAATTTAAAGAAATCGTATACGAGACCCATAGACTCAGTTAATTCATTTAAAAGGCGATCAATTAATTGCTTTCAATTTCGAGAAACGAAATTTGTTAAAATGTCGTTTAGTCTTAAACAGTATCAACATGCGAAACGTCAATATTTATTTGTGTTTTTATTTTTATTTTTATTTTATTTTTATTTTTTATTATTAAGTTAAAAGAAACATAGTATTTCACTTTCTTAACTTAAATACAGAACATATACACGGTGTCCGAAAACTCGTAGTACAAGCGGAAAACTGGTGAACCTGCATCACAAAGAGAACCCAAATAAACATAAAGATATTCAATTTAAGCATTTTTACATTTAAAATTTAAAAAAAAAAAAAAAAAAAAAAATTTTCGGCTATATGAGGGTTAAAGTTTTTTTCCGATACACGGAAATCTCATGATTTTAGAGCGAAGATGCTCTCTAAAACTCTCTCGCTAGGTACTTTACTTAGTACTGGATCAATTCGAACAACGAACAAGCCTTGTGAGAAAAATTACTAGCATAGGTGTGTTCTAACTTACATTATGTTGTAACGTTCCTTAATCCAAAAACACTAGGTAGGTAGTACATTACAAAAAACACAAACATGTCATTGATACATCACAAAAAAACGCATTAACATGCGTTGGTATATTCCATTATAATCCACAATATTCTTAATTTGAAAATAACACAAAAGTTTGTTAAAAACCAGCGAAATTAATTACTGTTATTCACAAATATCCACTTTTAAAGTTTGAAAACACAAAGGGATGTTAACGATATGAAGACCCGTACTAAACTGCGTAAAAACGTGAAAAAATATTTACCCAGATTCGGGAGTTCCCGTGTCCCTTCGACTTGCTATGGTCAGTCGAATCGTGTTCCCCATGCAGTAGTGTTCAATTTGCGCTGAACACTGGGAATATTATTTTTAATTTATTTAACATTCCAAATTTGCAGTTTTGAACTCACTTACGACATTTATGATTGAGTATTGTTTTATTTTCTTAATTCACTTATTTTTTTATTAGTTTATTTACTTATTTTTTCACTTTTAATCAAAACAATAACTTTCAACAATAATATGAAATTAGAAACCAACTTTCTAGTTTAAATACGGTACGACTTAATTTTGTCCTATAACTTATCACTACAAAAATAATGCTCATGTTGTTCGGGAGTTTAACTTAGGGGGCATTAATTACGTGACCTCAAAATGGGGGGGGCGGAGTCCAGCAAAATCTCACCACATCTTGAACAGTTTTTAAGCGTATTGTCGCGATCATATTTACCTCAACGGGGGGGGGGGGCGTAATGGGATAGCATGGGGCGGGATGGGATAGTCTGGAACCCCAGATACACCACTGATCTCACATGATTGTTGCAGAGTTAATTAGTTAATTATTGCGGACATCAAACAAAAAGAGGTATACCTACCAAGGGTATAAGGGGTTGGTAGGAATCTGAGAGTCCGTGTATCCAGGAGTGACGGACGCATAAATTCATTCCTCCCATGGAGGTGGAATATAATTAATAGTCCAGTCAGCCTATGTCGTAGAACACCAGTTGAATCACCATCGACTACTATTATTTAGACAAGTGTTTAGCCAGAAATCCCCGCCTCTACCCCCCTTGCTTCCCCGCCTACGCCCCCCTCCCCAAAACATGAAAAGTGTAAGGGTTTCGTAAATCGCGTCTATCTCGATTACTAAACAACATATCGGGTTGCAATTTTTTATTTTCTTTATTGTAACATTGTCTACAATTAATGTCCAGTTAACTTTTGTCGTAACTTTTACCGTTTGTTTGTAATTCGTATGAAAAGGTAAAAATTAGTATATTTTTTGGTATGTAATTTTACATTTTGTCACAGAACTTTTTAGGCCGACATTTTATGAAAAAATGTTTCCTACAAAGATTGTAGCCCTTTCTATGAGCTGTAAAATTATATATTTTATTGTGTACTTTATGGCTAGAAAACGCCAGATATCAACCGTGAATGCTTGGTTCACCATCTCTGCATCGCTCTGCGGCAGCCGATTCATTAACGCACTACTCATGTATGATGTTTAACTCATTAATTGTATTTTTTGTCAATTGTTTTAAATTTTGGTTTTACTGAAGAAGTGAGATTATGCTTACTGGTAATAGTTCAAGTTGCCATAGTATTTCAGTTTAAAATCTATAACTTTATTTATTGAATGGAAGTATAAACTAGCTCCATTATGAATAACCCCCACTAACACGAGTATTTCACGTTCGCGATTTCCACATAGCTTTAGTGCACTAAAACCAACGAAATAATGACAAGACTAGAAGAAGTGTGTGAAGATTTGGTTAAAACTAGTAGAAATTCAAAACTGTGGCTACAAGAGTTTAAATTGGTGAATTTGGTTCTAGACTTTATTCTGGCGGAGAGAATCGGCGATTGGAATTTGCACATTAATACAGTCAAGCAAATGATACCTTTTTTGCATGCTGCTGGTCATTTGCTCTACGCCAAATCCGCACAAATACACTTAAAACAAATGTTGAGCGTACAAACAAAGATGTCAAAAGTAGACTTCGAAAGGTTCGTCAATAATTTCCGATATTTAAAAAAGGAGACAAAAATGAGGTGAGCAATTACAGACCGATCTGCCTTTTATCAACTATTGTAGGAGCTAAAACTTTTGTAGGAAATATTTTTTCATAAAATGTCGGCGTAAAAAGTTCTGCGACAAAAAGTAAAATTACGTGCCAAAAAAATTTATCTTTTCATACGAATTACAAACAAACGGTAAAAGTTACGACGGAAGTTAACTGGACATTAATTGTAGACAATGTTACAGCAAAGAGAATATAAAAAATTGCAATCCAATATGTTGTTTAGTAATCGAGATGGACGTGATTTACGAAACCCTTACACTCTTCATGTTTATGGGGGCACAGGCGGGGAAGCAAGGAGGGGTAGGGGCGGGGATTTTTGGCTAAGCACTTGTCTAAATGATAGTAGTCGATGGAGAAAAAATTAGCTTTATACTATTTTTTCAATCTAATTATTACATTATTAAAAAAAATGATAATAACCTTGTTCACATTCGTTTCGAACACTACTGTACCATGCGACCATTTTTGTTGGCGGCCATGTTTGTTTGTGTACCCGAGGATGATACGAATGCAAGTCCAAAATTTGAAGAAATGAGTTTTTGAGAAATGAGAAAATTTGAAAAATTATCATGTTTATCAGTGGCAGAAAGAGTCCTATCATGAAGAAAAATAGGATTTTCAAAATTGCATATGGATGCAATTACCATGATGCAACAACTATCTTAGAAGCAGAAGGATGTACCATGGACTTTATTCCTTTTATAATACACCACATGTCATAACAAAATAGTTCACTTCAATTAGAGGCAGTAGGACTCAAGTCCATGTTTTTGTTTGACTCAAGTCAGCGTTTTTTTTTAAACAACTATTTTTAAAGGCTTTACTATAAAATATTTCGATTTATTTGCTCGTTTTTAAAACAAAACTAATTGATTTAATAATAACTTTTTTTGTTATCTATCAGCACGGATATCCGAAGAAGTTTTTTTTTTTTTACATTAACTACACAAAGGAGGCCCTGAGGAAAATAATTTCCCTCAGGGCCAAATGTCAAATGTGTACAAATGTTGGGCACGCGTTTGGCGTGTTTCCCGACTATGCACCGGGGCCGAAGGGATCAATGATGCTAGTTCCTCGGAGCATCCTCCATTGTAATACCGGTAGAACAAGGATAGCATTCCCACCCGACGCCTGTGCTCTAAAGATTGCAATCCGTCTGTTAAGATGGGAGAATCTATCAAACGGACCGCCCGTTTCTGCACAGAGTCGAGGGTATTTTTCAGGTATTTTGGAGCTCCAGACCAGAGGTGGCTGCCAAATTCAACCATGGGGCGCACTTGCGATTTGTACAGGGTTAGCAGTTATGAGACCATACTTACAGAAAAAATACTTTTTTGGCTCTCCTGAACATTTACCTTTTTGGACTTGCATCCGTATGCTTCTCGGGTAAAGAATTTGGTTCGTGAGCTCACAGTTCAAGGTCAAGTCATGTTTTGAAAAATGTAGCTTATCTCTTCTAATTGTGTTCATCGAACCGAGCGCAGAAAGGGACAGCAAATTTCGCATTGCACTCTGACGAGCGCGAAAATAATATTAGGCCAGCTGTTTTTAACCGTGAAATGACCGAAAAACACGGAATAAAATTATGGATAATTTCAAAATAATGCTTTAAATCCGGATTTCTTTGTTTGTTTTCTTTTAAATAGTTTTTTTTAATTAGGTACTATGATCGTCAGTAATAATTTATAAGAATTTGACCAAAAAAAAAATCAACTTCTGACTCGATTTACTCGAAAACGAAAGCTCAAATCAAAAAAAATTATACTACAAAATCGACTCCAAATGTGATGAGGATTCACCAGTTTTCCGCTTGTACTACGAGTTTTCGGACACCTTGTATATATAGTATAGTAGTAAGAATAATATTTTTAATTTTGTTCCAACATTTTGAGTTTAAATAGTTTTTTTTTAAAGGTTTTTATGTTATTTTCCGATTTTAGGCTATCTGGAAGGAGATTATATATATGAACTCCCTCGTGACCAATACTTCTCTTGCCACTTTCAGTCTTGACAGTATTTGTGTACAATTTATTGTGTTGTCTAGTATAATGTTCGTGTACTTGTGATGTTTTTATAAATGTTGTGTTTGTGTGTATAAGTCCATTTTGTATTTTGTAGATTAAAAGACATATGTTATATTCGTACAATGTTCTTATTTTCAAAAGGTTCATTTCCTGGTATAGTTTTTTTGTGGGAGTGTCTGGGTTATAGTTGAAGAGTTTTTTAATAACTTTGTTCTGTATTATTTGTAAGTCGTTTAAGTACGTAATGTATGTGTTTCCCCATATTTCTATTTCAATTCGAAATTGTCAATTTATTGGTATTTTTCATTTGTACGTAGGAGCACATTTCAAATTAAGAAACGAAAATTCATTCAAAAGATCCCCAGTGTTGCCATCCTATGTCGATTCCTTATTTATTTCCCTTCGACGTCGGTCTGCCTATCGATGGTGCAAGCGTGCTAGGGCAATCGGTTCGTTTTCGATACGATATTGTAAATCACTCTGTCCTTTATTTAACTGGCGATATATCTACACAACTTTATTAATAATGACATTCTTTCTGCATAATTACTGGTTTATTAATGAACGGAGGCAGATTATCGAAGATTGCAGGATTGAATTAAATCGGAATTCAGACGTTTTCGAATATATCTCGTATTACGGCAAATGATCTCATTGTCCAATTAACTCCTTTTTTATTGTCAAAAAATACATGCGGACTTCCAACGTATATTAAAGTGTGTGTATTTAATATTATTATGAAATCTCAGCAAAAATCTCGATGTAAATGGATCTTTAAATGCTCAAAAGAGAAGATTATTAGTTAGTTGTCATATTATTCCATTAATGGATTACGATATTTTTGACAGGTATTGTAGACCGGGAGCCTGGCTATACAAACCCACGTCGTCGAGTACACTGGTGAAACTACTTTGTAGTGATAATGGACATTTAGTAAGCCTTAAACAAGCTAGTCTGCCGGTGCACCTCTTGGCAGGTTCCACGCAGTCATGGAAATAGTGAGCGATTTTGAAGTAAAATTTCTTTACGCACGATCGACATGGGGATGGGTACCCGGCATGCGTTGCGAGGCTCCTGTAACCTCGCGGTCAACTGTAATGGTTCCATGCTATATAACATTATATACAACGGATACCCGGCATAAGTTAGTGAAGTTTTACTTCAGTCATATGGTCTAAACTAAGGCACACTCATTTTTTTTTCGAAAAAATTGCGTCATCGGGTACACGAACGGGAATGGTTTCATATGATAAAGGTCGATTGGTAGATGAGAAAATTAGCAGGTCTGCCAAATTGGGATAGAAATTAGTAAATTTTAAGTCATCGAGTACACGAATGAAACCAAGGAATAACTGTAGCCTAGATTCTAAACCATCCCATTGAAGAATTTCACTAGTTCCATGACTGCGCGGAATCTGCCAAGAGGCGCGGCACACCAGCTTTTTTAAGGCTTACTAAATGTCCATTATCACTACAAAAGTAGTTTCATCCTTGTACGCGTAAGGTTTGTGACGTAAGATTTATCTCCCGGTCTATAACTGCGATACCATAGACATTGTGACAGCTACGTAGAAAGTACCTCAAGTGTTGCCAGCGTATAACAATTTCTTTTTGATTACCTTACATTGCCCATCAATATCGGTTCGGTACAAAATCGTCGGTTGTTATGCCATATCGATTCGATATTGTAAAGATAACGATTTCAGTGTGCTAGGACCCCAGGTATCTCAGCATAATCTGCACAGTGGTCTTCTTGTGCTTGGCTGCCATGGCGGAGAAAATGGGATCGTCCAGCTTGGGGGCCGCGGGGGTGCTCTGGCGCCTCCCTTCCGCCATGGAGCCCAGCGGGGAGTACGCCACTATCTGGATCCCCCTCTCCTGGCAGAAGACTACCGGCTTCTTCTGTACTAATCTTGGGTTGACCTGTCATTAAACTACAAACTCACCAGGTATCTCAGCACAATCTGCACAGTGGTCTTCTTGTACTTGGCTGCCATGGCGGAGAGGATGGGGTCGTCCAGCTTGGGGGCCGCGGGGGTGCTCTGGCGCCTCCCCTCCGCCATGGAGCCCAGCGGGGAGTACGCCACTATCTGGATCCCCCTCTCCTGACAGAAAGCCACCAGCTTCTTCTGTATGAGGTTTGGATTGACCTGTGAACAACAATAAAAATATGCACAAATTATCCCAACTTTTTAAATACAACACCTCATTTTGTGCGCACTTCGCACGTCGTGATATGTTTATTTTTATACCATATTCTAAGCATGAATATTGTATAAGCTACGTAATTATTTTGTTCTCAAGAACAATATACATAGGTATAAGTTATTTCAACTGCTTGTGATGATTATATTTATTTCCAGGTCGGTTAAGGAAAAACAACAATACAAAACGTTGCATAAATAGTAATTACTAATCACAAACAGATTGATTTGATTTAGAAAATACACGTCAATAAATAATATACCCACATGCTTATTCAATTCCTCAAATAAAATCTAGTTCCAATTATTACAGCAGCAGGGAGGGGGGGGGGGGTACTAATTGCAACATCCAAATCTCTGAAGGCTCAGAGATTACCCTGGTCTACGTGTACTGAGGAGATCTGGATATCAGTGCCAATACTGGGTAACAATAATAAACTCAAAAATTTATATATCTGCTGCACATATCATCTACAAAACACCAACTACATTCACAACCTAACTCATCACTTCAACACCACATCAGACCTGCACGCAAATCACCCGGAAGGATTGCTTTTATTAGCTGGAGACTACAATATATCCAAACTAAAATGGAAGTTAACCGAAGGGCAAAACCAATTAGAACCAAATTTTCCAGAAGACACTGCTAGCAGTGCCTTAGTAGACTTCCTTTCATTCACCCAACTACACCAATTCAATTCTATAACCAATACAAACAAACGAATTCTTGATTTAATCATGACAAATATTTCAAAATGTAGTATAACCCATTGTACCGAACCTCTGACGCCTGAAGATTCACATCACAGAGCATTAGACATAGAGTTATCAACTGTTACTGTACCGTCTCTCTCCGGCTCATCTAGGACAGTTAAAATGTTTCACCGAGGTGATTACGGTCAAATCACTGATGAATTATCCAAAATAAATTGGAAACTCGAATTTCAAGGTAAGGATACCGAAAAAGCCGTATTAGATTTTTACAATATCATAAATGACATTATTCGCAAATATATCCCCGAAAAAAAATTTACGGTAATTTAGAAAGGTTTGCCCCCTGGTACACTTTACCACTTATTAAAATTGTAAAAGAGAAATTAAAATATCACAAGAAATGGAAAAAATACAAGAACCTGGCTGACTTACCAATCATTTTCAGTACTGAGAAATCGTCAAAAGAAGATCGCGTTAGAATGTTATGAAAACTTCATTATGACGGCAGAAGATTCAATAAAAAAGTGCAGCAAACAGTTCTGGTCATTTGTTAAATCAAAGAAATCCTCTTCCGATTTACCAAAGCAAATATATCTTGGAGATATTTCCTGCAATGATGGACAATCCATATGCGACCATTTTAGTGATTATTTTAGATCAGTTTTTGTAGAAAATTCCAACCCTCGCCTCAATCTTATAAACTGTGAGAATGATGACGACAACTCTAATCTACATATACACAATATTAACTTCAATCAATCATGTGTACTTAATTATTTAAAAAAACTTGATCCGAATAAAAGTGCGGGATCTGATTTAATTCCATCCATATTTTATGTAAAATGCCGGGACCAATCGGCTTATCCTCTCTCCTTGCTATTCAAAATGTCATTTGAAGAAAGCAACTTCCCCAACATCTGGAAACAAGCACTCATTACACCAATCCACAAAAGCGGGGACAAAAATAACATTACCAACTACAGGCCCATCTCCAAACTCCCAATTGTCAGTAAAATCATGGAAAACATAGTTCTTGATCAACTTTTTCCGGCGGTACAAAAAATCATATCTAAAAATCAACACGGCTTTTTCAGAAAACGGTCGGTCGAGACAAACCTTCTGGAATACACAGATTTTATTTTAAATTCTATGGGTGGTAAAAATCAAGTAGACTCTATCTATACGGATTTTTCAAAAGCCTTTGATAAAATTAACATTGACCTGCTTCTGAAGAAACTGTTAAAAATCGGGATTAATGGTGACCTTCTCAGATGGATCAAATCATATGTAACAAACAGAAGTCAAGCAGTTAAAGCTAAGGGTTTCTCCTCGCGTTTTTACAGTATACCTTCAGGAATCCCGCAAGGATCACATCTCGGACCTCTCTTGTTTATTTTATATATCAATGATATAGGTAAATGCTTTAAAAATTCCAAATTCCAAATTTTTGCTGATGACACTAAGATTTACAAAAAAATCACTAATATTAATGACAGCCTAGAATTGCAAGATGATATCAATAGGCTTGGAATATATTGTGCTAACAACCAACTGTTCCTTAATCTGGAAAAATGTAACACAATATCATTCACCAAAAGCATAAACCCCCTAATATTCCCGTACAAAATCAATGACGTAGAGATAAAAAGATGTTGTGAAGTGAGGGACTTAGGAATAATAATGGACTCCGGAATGTTTTTCCGTACACATATAAATTCCATATGTGACAGGGCGTACAAATTTCTAGGATTCATCATAAGAGTGACCAAACCATTTAGGTCACCACACGTAATCAAAATACTGTACGTCTCTTTTGTTCGCTCAATATTAGAATTCGGATCAGTCATATGGAATCCCCAATACAAAGTAAATATTGAAAGGTTAAAAAGAATTCAAAAAAAGATATTGAAACACCTAGACTTTAAATCCTTTCGAACTTCAGAAAACCTAAAAGACTCATTAACATTCCATAATTTATCAACTTTAGAAGATAGAAGAAATATATCCGACCAAAAATTTTTATTCAAAATAATTTCCACTGTCCAATAAGAAACACAAGATCAAACCAACTATTCCACATCCCACACTCAAAAACAAATTACACACAACATTCATTTCTCCGAAGGACGTGCACAAAATACAATGATATCTTTTACGACGCTGATATTTTCCATTTGTCCTCAGACCAATTTATTAAATCCATAATAGAAAAAATTAAAACAAATTGTTAATTACGAACTTTCCATCCCTGCTGCATGTTATTATTTTTTTTTTTAATTCTCATTATGTTGGTTATCCTTCTTTTTATTATAATAATAATATTTGGATTATTTATATATCCCATATGCTTTAATTTATGTGTGTGTTTTTTTCTTTCATTTCTGTTGTATATATATATATTTATTTTTTTTTCTTTTTTTTCTACCACTTTATGTTTTCTTTAATGTTTTAATCCATGTTTTTATATATATATATTATAAATTTTAGCGGAAACTTCGCTAGTTAATGCAATCATGTAATATGTTACTTTCTTATTAAAATATGTATAACTGTTTGTTTCCTAAATAAACTAAAATAAAAAATAAAAATACTCTTTTTTATATAAGGAAGTTCACATTTAGAGGGCATTTAAAAAAATAAAAATTCCTGTACTTTTATCTATATAAAATGTTTTATACATGGTTACGTTTTTAGATTTTCAAGGCCAAAAGTAGTTTGGTCATTTGTTTTTGGGGTGTTTTGCCGTGTTGCGCTACCTGCTTCTTTTCAAATGTTTCGGACAGCGTTGCAGTGTCCGTCATCAGGGCAGATTTGGCAGATGTTTGATATATGTTTATTAGGATTTTGGTTACTGTAAAGGGGTAAAAAAGGAAAGGAAATAAAGTTATTCTTGGAATATACGTGAATAATTCCTTAGGTAGATGGTTTTAAAATCAAAATGTAGAGTGAATTTACTGACCTAACTCATAAAAATTATTGTATTTTTAATATTTTAAATAAATTAAAAGATTGCCCTGAATTACTACAATATATAATGTTTATTCAAGTACCACAAGACGTGCTATGGCTACTTAAATGTGGTAATAAAAATAATTATATTAATAAGGATTCCACGTACTCAGCATTTCTCGGAATGCATCGTTATGGTAATAAATTCAGCGATGTTAATTATTATGTAATTGATATTGATAATTCCAATAGATAAATTCATTTACAACTATGTATTGCGATACGATGCTTCATTGTCATTTTCAACGACATTTATAGAGAGTTTGGCAAAGGTCTTTTTTTGACGATGTCACAAAATAGTAAAACTGCCCCCATGATTTTTTTAAACTTATGCATTATTACCTGTCAACATGATTGCATAACACAACGTTGTCACCTCTTGCATGTTTATTTGATATTAGTGAGTACTCGGCACGCGTTGCAATGCCACTCAAAGATGGTGTTTGTGTATTAACTCTGTTTATTGAAATCCTTTTGAATACACAACATATTTTTGTTTTTTTGGTTCGTATACAAAAATCAGAAGGTTTTCCAACCCGTTAGCAGGTTACGTACAACTGTCAGTGTAAGAAGCATGGATTTGCTACGTGGGTTTTTCGCCAAGTGGCAAAGCCAAGTATACATTTTGTAAAACAACTTTAGTGTTGTAGTGCTGGTCAGGAACCCACAGATTTTATCCCGTAGGAAGCGCCAATTCTGGACGGGTTATGGAACCCGTCAAGAATACCTGTGGTTCCCAAATATGCTCAGGGTGTAGATCCTAAACCACGATATGTCGCTCTCCAAGGGATGGTGTGCCAGGTACATAATTTAAAAGGCAGAGTTGTGAGAACAAGCTTATTATTTAAAAAAACAAGTAGCAATCAGGGTTTTAAATATGTCATTTCACTTACCCCCATAAACCGACCTCTTTTATTATTAATACTATCGCTAGCTAGCTAATATACTGTCCATCTAGTAGCTGCAAGGCCCAGGCGGCATTTCCCCATGCAGGATCTGGATAGCCCCCTCACCGAAGCCGAGATCTGGAGACAGTTCCTCCGCCAAAGGGAAGTCGTCAAGCGGCCTTTCGCCGCGATCAAATTAGCAAGTCATCCCCATGCAGGATCTGGATAGCCCTCACCGAAGCCGAGATCTGGAGACAGTTCCGCCGCCAAAGGAAAGTCGTCAAGCGGCCTTTCGCCGCAAACAAATTAGCAAGTCATCCCGCCGCCAAAGGAAAATCATCAGGGGGCCTTTCGCTAGAAGGATTGGCGTGTAGGGAGGCCGACCTCGGTCCAGACGAGAGTCAATGTCGGCGTTAATTTACTATTCCGCTACAAAGATCGGCAAATAGCATCGCGGGCTAACGGAACCCCAATCATCCGTCAAAACGGGCTCTGACCCAAGTGTGATCGAACGTATTTCTCATCGATTAAATCTTTCCCGGTTCTGGCACGCCTGGCCGCCATACAAGTTTACGTTGCGGAATCTCAACTAATCCCAGCAAAGGAATGCAAACTCGCGATCACACAATACGTTCACGTAATCACTTTTACCGCCCGGCATTTCTCAAGTAAAAAGGAATTATTTTCCCGTTCAAATACTAAATTCTCACAAAAACTCCATTGACTGTCGCGTAGCTAGGTTCCGGGCCCAACTCTCCGAAACCTACCTACACAAAAAGTGACGTATTGCCGCGGAACTGCTCCAGAGATCGCCCCGGGCCGTCGATAAAGTCAGAGCTGGCACTCTAATAATTAATAACAAGTTCCTACCTAATTACGATTTCGACGGGTAGAGTTGTTAGGATGCAGTACAAATAATAAAGATGTTAATAATTATATTTAAAGTAATACGGATTTGTACTGCATCATAACAGATTTTCTAAAATACCATGATTTATCCTACCGTTACCATGACTCCTTTGTAATCCCACCCTCTGCCTCTTCCTCGTCCCCATGCCTCATCTGTGTGTCTTTTTTCACGCGTCTCCCTCCCCGTTCCCCTCTCACGTCTCCGACCTTCCACGTCCGTTCCCACGTGCCCCGTTACCTCCCTCTCAGTCCCCATTGCCTCCCTCCCTCTCTTTCAACCACCGCCTTCCCCGCGTTACCCACCTTTCTTCCCCTCCCGCGTCCTCCTTTCTCGCGACTACACTTCTTGCGTTTCCCTCCCACTCCTGCGTTCCCCTTCCACCTTCCTCCCTCCCTCGACCCCTCTACCGCGAATCCCCCATCAGATCAGATCCTTCCCCTCGTCCCCCTCCTCCTTCCCGAATCACCCCTCCCGAATCACACCTCCCTCCTTCCCTCAATGCAGCTAAAGTATATGATATACCTACATTTTTTAACAACTCGCCCGCCACTTTTTTAATCCTTTATAAAAAATTCAAGGCGCCAGGGCTCACTATTATAAATTGAAACATTCGCGAATGTGTATATAACAACTCATCAAAGTTTAGTCGCAATTGGATAATGGTACAGGAAATAATGTCGTAAAAGATAGAGCTTGAGCTCACCATTATACATAGAAACCTTATAATATAATCGGATAATGGTACAGGAAATAATTTCGTAAGATAAAGATCACCATTATAATATATAGAAATCTTCATGGGCATACGCACGACAAATCACTAAAGTTTCATCGCAATCGAATGAATGGTGTAGGTACCGCATAAGGGACAAACAAAGAAATGTTATTGTCTTTGGTATCGTTTAAAATCATCAATTCAGTTTGTTACGTTCGTAGTTGTGTCTACTAATATTATTACTACTTGTTTATGTACGTATTTTTTTACTATTTCTTATTTACTGTAACCTTGATATATTATGTTCTACGTTGTAATCTCTGCAATATATTGGTCTGCCTACAGCTGTTCTATGGAGACTATGAAAAATATGTAAATGTGTTATTTGTTTTACAACAGGATCACAGTTTTCTTACTACCAGTATGACCAAATTTCTTGTTTACACAGTTTTCTGCTTACTTTACTTTAATAATAATAATAATAATAATATTTATTTCACATAAAATTTTACAATGAAACATATATGGAAACTTTGACTAGCCAACTAGGAATGGATCCTGTTTTAGGCCAGTCAAATTGACAAATTTAGTTCATATCATAAATTCATATTACATTGATTAATTATATAAACATATTATTTATTGAATGAAACAAGTGTTACGATTGAATTCCTCGTAGAAGCTTTTGTTAATAACTACAATTTTGAACTCATAAAAAAAAGAAGAATAAGAAGAAGAATAAGCGAAGAGAAAAAACAATGTCTAAAAGTACAAATTTAGTATTGAATGCTTGTTTAACAATAGATAAATGTTTGGTCATTTAAATCGCTTGCAAAAATTGAGAATCGAGACATTCTTCAAGCGTGGTGACAATATCCATATTATAATGAACGTGGATGTTTAATAGTGATTACAAAAAATAATTATAATTATAATTAACGTGAGTGACGTATCCCTTAACTTTACGAGCGGGTGAAGAAACTCAAAAAGAATGTGACTCGAAAAGGATGCAGCAAATGAATAAAAACAATTTGTATATAAATATTTCATAAGTTAGCTAGTGTATAAATAGTGACATGACAGAGTGGTTGATAACAAATTGTATTTATTTCCCTTTCCTTGCTTCATTTTTTCATCCTACTAAGATATTTTCCCTTAGAGCACTTAATATAAAATAAAACCTGTAAAGTAAATAAAATCCAGATGGTAATGTTAAAAAAAAAGATCACCGCAGGACTTGAATGTAGAACAATGGGAAGGGTATTGATAAAATAATAGACAATTATGTTCTGAAGTTATAAGTACGTGTTTTTGTAATATTACGTATAGTACGCAATTTTGTATAAATTATATTTGTACGTATTTGTATAAATTATAGCTTACGTAATTTTGTATAATAAAAAGAAAGATCTCCACAGGAGTTGAATGTAGAAAAATGGGAAGGGTATTGATAAAAGAATAGACAATTGTGTTCTGAAATGATAAGTACGTGTTTTTGTAATGAATGGAACTATGAGTGAGTGTTTTTTATTATTTGTTTTTTTTTTTTTTTTTTCTTATATATTTTTAATTTTGTTTTATTTTATATGATGAGACTATCTATTGGTCAACAAATCTTCGCTTTTGATCCTCCCTAAATCAAGGAGCCAGTCGTTGATCAATTTGCGCAAAACATTTGCACTTTTAGTTTTCCAATCATTAGGAATGATATTGAATAATTTAGGTCCTAAGTACGAAAATTGCCGTTGGCCGAGGGACGTCGTGATTTTTATTGGGACTATTGGATTGTTCCTTGAAAGTCGAGTGTCGTGAAGGTGGTCAATGGACGGGAAGTGTTGACGTTGTTTTTGAGCATGTAATATAATCTTTCTAATATACAATTGTCTAACATCAAGTACTTTTAATTCCGTGAATAATGCATCACTGGGGTACCTGAATGGTTTTTTAAGGATGACTCTTAGTATTGATTTCTGAGCTTTAGCCAGGGAGTCTAATATTGTTTTGGCACATCCACCCCATCCTAGGGATGCATATTCGAGTAAAGAATTACACATGGCATAGTATATTGATTTCAAATCTTTAACAGAGAGAATATTTCTGATGGTTATAAAAAGGTGTGTAAGTTTTCTGACTTTTGAGGCCGTTGCGTTGATGTGTTCATCCCATCTCAGATATTTATCTATGGTGATCCCTAGATATTTTAAACTATCCACGCATTCAAGGTTATTGCAAGTACAAGTGTTCGGTTCATTGCAAATGTGAATAGTAATATTTAGTATTACCTTAGGTTGACCCGCTTGTGTTGCACTAAAACGTATAAATTTTGTCTTGTCCGTGTTAAGAGTAAGAAGATTGTAGTCTAGCCAATGTTTGACATTGTTTATTCCAATTTCTGCTTTTCTATGCGCTTCATGCCAGTTTTTGCCCTCAAATATTAAGACCGTATCGTCAGCAAAAGTGATGATATGATCGGCAAGGTTACTGTTGCAAAGATCATTAATATAGATATTAAACAATATCGGTCCTAAAGTACTTCCTTGTGGTACACCAAATTCGATATTGGCTGGATCGCTTAGAGTACCACTAATAATAACTCTTTGGCTCCGATTTTCTAGATCGCTTCCTAACCATTTAAGTAACTGCCCCTGTATTCCGATTAGCTGTAATTTTTTCAAAAGGATTTTGTGCGAGATGGTATCAAAAGCTTTAGCCAGATCCAGGAAGATCGCGATGCTTTTGATTCCTCGATCGATGTTATTAGAAATTACTTTAGTCAGATTGCCAATGGCATTTTCAGTACCTAAACCCGGCCGGAAGCCATATTGTCTCTCAGAAAGGATGTTTTTATCTTCAAGATAAAAGCTAAGACGATTTTTGACAATTTTCTCTATAATTTTTGAGACTGAATTGACCAAAGATATGGGCCGGTAATTTTGAATCGCAGATTTATCTCCGTTTTTGTGCAGTAATACAACAACTGAATGTTTTAGATGGTTAGGGAATATTCCTGATTTGAGACTTAGATTGGAAATGAACGCTATCGGAGATGCAATGAATGACTTAGTTACTTTAAGCAGATTAGTCGAGACTTTGTCTGGTCCACAAGCGTTAGATGGCTTTAGGTCGTCAATTATTTCCAAGACTTCATTCGTCGATGTTTGTATATTGTCTATTTTATGGACGAGGTTAGAGGTGACCAACTTGGCAAGTTCGATTTCTGTTTTATTGCATTTATCGAGAATTTTTTTGGCAAGTGTGGTTCCCACCGATGTGAAGTATTTATTAGCAAAATTCGCCATATTTTTAGGATTAGAAGAGCTTACGTTACCGATATCTAACGATTTAATTTCGGAAGACCTGTTTATTTTTGTTTTACTAATATTACGAAATGCTTCCCACATACGTTTTGGAGAATAAGAATTTTCAGAAATGAACGTTTTAAAATAATTTTCCTTTGTATATTTAATAATCTTTTTGCATAAGTTCCTATATTTCTTGTAGTGAGTTTGTACTAAAATATTATCTGGAAATTTTTTGGCCTTTTTGTGGAGTTGGTTTCTTTTGTGAATCGATTTTACAAGGCCAGGAGAGATCCAGGGCGTAAGTTTAAACTGGCTGTTCGATATGTGTTTGTTACTTGTATGTTTAGATATATATATATGTAGAATACAAATGAATTCTTTCATCGCAATGTCAGTGTCAATTTGTTCAAATACTTTTTGCCAGTTTTCTAAATGCAAGTCCTCAATTAAATTATTAAAGTTTAATCGAGGGACGTACTTGATTTTAGCAGGGGGGGGCGGCTTATCTTTAAAACACAGGGCTGTCGTATAGTGATCAGAAATTGACGTGTGGATAACGAATGAGTCAGTGAGGTTGATATTTTTTACGTTGATGTGATCCAAACAGGATTTGTACGTAACTTTCGATACTAGTGTAATTAATAAATTCATGTACATATACAGGCTACTTGTTCCGTCTACTTCCATTTTGTTGTGTCATCATATGATATATTATTTAGTTTTAACCCCTAGCCGGGCGTTAATAAATGTTTGACTAAAACTCACCTCAATTTGGTTAACCACGGGTTTGACTTTGGACGAAGCCAACAGTTTCTGAAGTTGGGCTTCGTTGAAGTTGGAAACTCCAATGGACCTGGTGAGGCCGAGTCTCTGCGCTTCCACCATCCCCTTCCAGGTGTCCACGAAGTCTATGTTGGTCAGGTTTCCTTGTTCCTGCAAATGCACAAATAACTCACTTATTACGTGAATAGTCTGCTGTTTGCTGATGCTGCGGTGCTGATTTCTCACAGTTTTTTTTAAAATTAATAAACATTAACTTCACACAGGAGGCCCTGAGTAAAATAATTTCCCTCAGGCCCTATGTCATCTGAGATGCTGTGTGGAGGGTCTTTTTGAGGAGAGGACGGAATGAACATTGGTCTTGAAAAGACCGATGTTGTTGGTAGGAGGAAACACAGAGGCCGGCAAATCGTTCCACAGCCGAGCTGTTAAATACAAGACCAAGTGGAAGAAGCGACCCATTCTCATGAGACAAATGTCAACCGTGTACATTTGTTGGGCACGCGTTTGGCGTGTTTCCCGAATATGCACTGGTGCCGAAAGGATCAATGATGCTAGTTCCTCGGAGCATCTTCCGTTGTAATACCGGTAGAACAAAGATAGCATTCCCACCCGACGCCTGTGCTCTAAAGATTGCAATCCGTCTGTTAAGATGGGAGAATCTATTAAACGTTGCCCGTTTTTGCACAGGGTATTTTTCAGGTATGTTGCAAATTCAACCGTGGGGCGCACTTATGATTTGTACAGGGTTAGCAGTTGTGTACTATTAAAGTATCTGTCGGCTCTGTACAGTACGCCCAGTTTTTGGGAGGCTAACTTTACTCTGGCTTCGATGGAGCCCCCATATCTGAGCTGGTCACTTAGAGTTACACCAAGCATATCAATGGTGGGCCTGTTCGGTTCCTCGGCTAGATTGCTTCCGTTGAAGGAGACCAGGTTTTCATTTTGATCCCCTTTAGACGTAATCAGACATGATTGGGTCTTTGAAACGTTGAATTCAACGGGAGAAAACACTCTCGAGGTAACGTCCATTCTTTGCTTTAAAGCCCTCCGAGCCGTTGGAGTTTGTCAGCCCTTTGGGGGCTTGTCAAACAAAAAGCTATCATGGACTGTACTGTCATCTGAGTAACAATGTATTGGTGCACATGACAAAAGGTCGTTGATGTGCAACAAAAACAAAGTCGGAGACAGAACCGATCCCTGTGAGACGCCAGCATTTATCGAGTGTGAGGAAGAGGTGAAACCATAGGCTACCGTCTAAATCGACCTCTCTCTCAAAAAGTCGGCAATCCAGGTACACAGGGATGCGGGAAGTCTGTAAGAAGGCAGTATGTTGACAAGTAATCGGTGCCAAATCCAGTCAAAGGCCTTAGAAATATCCAGTACAACCGTTTGGGTCTCACCGAAACGTTACAGGCACCGCCCCCAAACATGCGTCACATACGCGATAAGATCACCGCACGAGCGGTTCCACCGGAATTCTCATTGACGGTCGTTAATATTTTTTTTCTTTTGTTCTTCGTATGTGAGCAGTACGGAAGACCTACAGTTTCTCAAGAATGAGTTAAAGATTAATGTAAGTTAATGATGAAAGTCTGAAGTCATGATGTTTGAAAAAGCGAGCACGAACACAGAGTGCAATACAGTCGTGAATGATTAATACTTGGAGCAGGTGACTGAGCTTGTGTGGACGTATATTGACGAGAGATGGGAAGGCTGATAGAGATATTGAAAGAAGGGTATATGCAGATAACTCCATTAACGGACGACTGAACACGGTTGGCGCTAACAAAAAAATGTCCAAAGAAGCAAAGCTTGCAGTTTGCAATGGAGTGCTGGTACCTACCCCGATGAATGCCAGAGAGGCATGGAATTGGCAGAGGAATGATGATCATGTATGATCGTATGAGAAACATGGAGAGCCACAAAAAGACAAGGCTGGTGAAAGCTTAACGAGTAAGATTAAGAAAAGGATGCTCAGATGGTTTGGGCATTTTTTTTTTTTTTACATTAACTCCACACAGGAGGCCCTGAGGAAAATAATTTCCCTCAGGGCCTATGTCATCTGGGATGCTGTGTGGAGGGTCTTTTTGAGGAGAGGAAGGAATGAACATTGGTCTTGAAGAGACCCATGTTGTAGGAAGGAGGAAACACAGAGGCCGGCAAATCATTCCACAGCCGAGCTGTTGAACACGAGAACGAGTCGAAGAAACGACCCGTTCTCATGTGACAAATGTCAACTGTGTACAAATGTTGGGCACGCGTTTGGCGTGTTTCCCGACTATGCACCGGTGCCGAAGGGATCAATGATGCTGGTTCCTCGGAGCATCTTCCATTGTAATACCGGTAGAACAAGGATAGCATTCCCACCCGACGCCTGTGCTCTAAAGATTGCAATCCGTCTGTTAAGATGGGAGAATCTATCAAACGGACCGCCCGTTTCTGCACAGAGTCGAGGGTATTTTTCAGGAATTTTGGAGCTCCAGACCAGAGGTGGCATGCTTCAAATGAACGAAGAAAGAAGTGTACTGAGAATATGTGATGTAAATGTGAATAGTAGAAGAAGTCTAGGACCCCGAGGAAGACATGTCACGATCAAGGGAATCATACTGATTGTTTTTGTGTTTAATTCGTAGAACTCCATTTAAATTTAATTTAAATAAAATAATAATATTATTATCAAGTTCTGCAAGTATTTTAGTTATTATTTTTTTTACATCTGTTTCGGTTTACAAGGCCATTTTCAAACTGTGGTTAAACTACTTTGATATAAGTTATTTATAGGATTCTAAGTGTTAATTTTTGAGGGTGTCTAAATAGATTTATTACCGGTTAAACCAATTTACTGAGAAATTAATTGAGACAGTAGACCTTTATTATGTGGGGTATTTTGGAATCTATTTTCCCCACACTAAATGCTAAGGTTTCCTTATTTATTTAATAATGACGTTACTGCTATGACTCATTGAAGTGCGTTATATTGTTTAGGTTGAATAAGTTGACGACCTCCGTAGTCCAGTGGGTAAGACTCTTGACTCACAATCCGGAGGTCGCGGGTTAGAACCCGGCATGCGCAAATAAATTTTATTTGATTAATTTGTGTTATTTCACAATTAATTCATTTAAAATAATTTATAGTATATTTGCGGCATGTTCCAGAGTGGAAGATACTATCAGTATCGCCCTGGTGTAAGACCACCATTCAGAATTGAAACGTTGCTTGAAAATGGCTTTAGCCGTATTTAGTGACCAGATCTGAATAGCCAGGTACTTCCCAACCTTCCTCTTCCTCACCTCCTTCCCCTCCCCACTACCTTAAGCCTCACAACATACCCCAATTGGGGATGCCATAGTCTCACTGGCTCCAGACCGGAGCAGTTGAGGTTCTTGTGCGGTATTCACTGTAAAAAAAAAAAAAAAAGGCAAGGAGCCTCTCTGCCTCATTCCCCAGTCCTCTCTGTCTAACTCTGCGGGGAAACGGCATGATGGTTACTATCAGCATTGTTTAGTTCATAGGTTCTGAACGTCGGCGATAACTTTGTGGGCCTTTGAGACTTTCAGAGGCATTGAGATGGCATATGGTCTAAAAAAGAACAAGCTAATCACGTTCTAATAATCTTACTGGTATTATTATTATTATTAAGAATTGACAGTATATAATGAATACAAGAAGGAAGGAGGTAGCAACCTGGTACTTAAAACACAAAAGAATTGCTTGTTTTAACTTGCTAAACAAAAATGTGTAACCAATAATTCAATATATTTTTATACTTTTGAATGTAGCTATAACTTTGTGGTTATCCATTATAAATAAATGAAACAATATTACTTTAATTGAACCACTTATATATTTGAGTAAAGCCGACCGGTTTCAGAACGTTCCATCTTCAGGGCAAACGTATACCTACTGATTTGATAGTACGAATTAGTGGATGGGAACAATGTATTATTATTTGATTTTATTTTATTTTATTTATTTTAGGGAAAGTTGACCTCAAATCTGAGAGTACACAGTAAAACAATAGTAAGAGAGTAAATTATACCAATTATGAACTTTCCACTTATGATAGTGAATGAATAATAAAGTGTGATATTGTAATGCGTTATGGTAGGAGCGAGCCTTGCTAGGTATTAAAGAAGAGTGGGTGGGTAGGGGAACATATTCATGATTGGGCTGTAAGACAATATTTTATACATACATATAATAGATAAAGTTAAATCCAAAAAGTTTAATTTTTCATTGCCTATTTCTATCGTAAATTTTATTTGATTATCAAAGAAATTTAAAAAGTTAAGAATGTTGTTGAGTTGGCGTTCCGATCCTGTTTAAATGACGAAAATGTAATTTACATATTTCTTCCATGGTAAAACATTGCTCAAAAGGGGGGATTTTGAATTAAAAACAGTTGTTTCCAAATCATTCATAAATATATCAGCAAATATAACTTAGAAGCCTTGGAAATAAAAAAAAATCCCTTAAAAATGATGAATCTATTATCAACAAACAAAAAATATTGTCTTACAGCCCAATCATGGATATGTTCCCTTACCCACCCAATTTTCATTAATACCTAGCAACGGCTCCACCCCTACCATAATAATACATTGTTCCTATCCACTAATTTGTAACTGTCAAATCAGAATACGTTTGCCCTTAAGATGGAACGGTCGTTCTGAAACCGGTCGGCTTTACTCAAATATATAAATGGTTCAAACTAAGTAACATTGTTTCATTTATTCAATGTATTTTTAATCGAATTATTGATTCGGAGAAATTTGACCCTCCCCCCCTCTCCTCCCATAACGAGTTGAGGTAAATATAATCGTGGCAATAGCTGTTTCAGATTCGCGACAGATGGTGAGAAAAAAAATATTCTCAAAGTGGGCGGTGGGCAAAATAAGGTTTCAATAATGGCAATATGTATATGTCGTAGACCGATCGTAAAATCAGGCAGACCATGATGCGCCTAGCCACATCGTGAAGAGCCTGGTGGCTGAGCGTGAAGTGCCTGAGGCGCATTATGATCTTCCTGATTTTACGATTGGCCTGCGACATAGATACCTAAAAATGCAGTTAGTTGAATAAATGAATATCGATAAAAAATGTGATAAATGTGAAAATGTGATTTAAAATAATAAATAATAATAGAGAAAGGATACTCACGTCCACACTGACAGGCCAGTGGATGAGGTATAGGTCCACGAAGTCCAAGCCGAGGTTCGCGAGAGACTCGCGCAGGGCGGGAACCACCTTCTCCTGCTCGTGTTGGTTGTTCCACAGCTGAAGTCAAACAAACATGTGTCGTATTTATTTATTAGGTGCTGGATAAAGTACTTTTCCGCGGACAAAAACCCACCAATTTCATGACTTAAGGGGAACTGCTAAGCGGCCTATTTCATGCAAAACTTAAATTTGGAGTTTAGACCAAAATGTTTGACCAAACTGAATAATAATTATTCAAGTGAAAACTTCTTTAGCGCCGTTGTGATTTGAAACTCGATGAAACGAAAAATAGGGACACTTAAAAGAGACAAACGCATATATCTATAATCTGTAGGTTTAGCCGGCGAGAGAATGACGTAGTATAATCGCTCCTCTTTGTGGGGTGCTTTGTAGCCTCTCCACTCTTGTCTACTTTAGTTTTCTGAAGGTTTCACTTCTACCACGTTTGAATAGCACACTGTTTGTTTTTTTTAAATCAAAAGGTGTCCAACCAGAAACTTTTATTAATGCAATCGCAGAGAAGAAAAAATACAGGACTGCTTTACAGTCTATAGGCAATGTCAAATATTTTTTCTTACCAGCAATTCAGTGCAATAAAATCAGAGTACAATTCACACGTGGTAGAAGTGAAACCTTCAGAAAATTAAAGTAGACAAGAGTGAGGAGGCAACGAAGCACCGCACAAAGAGGAGACCGATTGCAGTATCTCATTCTCTCGCACGCTAAATCCTATAGATGTATGTGTTTGTCTCTTTATTAGAAAACTAGTGGCAGAAAACGGGTAGATGTGTGCATTTGCAAATTTGAATTTTTATTTCTATTTTTATTTAAAATACGATTTTTTTTCTTTCTTTCTCTTTATTTTTCACTTACTTTTATGTATTTCTTAATTTTTATTTAGTATGTTTATTATCTGTTTCGATAGAATAGTATTTTTTTAGTTTCTATTTAAAATATTAAATGTATGACTACCACAACACGGACATTAGCCTAGTGTGGTAGCAAACAAAAACCCAAAAATCTGTAACAAATAAAATATTATGAAATAAAAATAAATGTACTATGTAGTATTTTAAATAATAATATTTGTATTGTCTAATTTTAGAAGTGGATATTACAAAACATGGCCTTAAGAATGTTAAGAAGGTTTAAATACGAAATTTTCAAAAATGCTTTTCAATAATATATATTTCGATATATAAATCATCGCGGATTTGAAATGTTCCCAACTTTTTGTGTAGCAGTAACTCGTCGCATTTGCGCAATAATATGCATTCCCAAGCGGCTTTAGGATTTTTTCGTTTATTTAAAAGAAAGACAAATATTTCCCGGTTACGAATAACCTGCCAATGTTTGAAAATCTCCTTCTACCACCACAGTAAGCGGAAAATGTTGCTTGTGTCGTGATGAAGGACTTAGCCAGCCGAGGAGTTGAATACAGAACGCCTGGTGGGATCCAAACGCGATGTCAACTCAGAAACTGACCGGTCGGCGGCTGAGTTGGGAATTAGGGTGTGCATTTCTACCATTTATGGATATGATCGAAAAGATCGCTTGTCTCCTAATTCCTTCCACCTCACGACATTCCCCAAACGGGTGAAGTATACTCATAAAAAAAATCTGATGCAAGAGTACCAGACCAAAATGTTGAACATCGATGAAATCTCAATTCTTTGTTTTTCCTTACATTGCCATTTTCCATTGATCACTTTCCGGCTGATGAAGTTTATTAATTTTTTTTAAAGAAAATTTCTTCGGAAAGGTATTTTTTCTGTAAATTTACTCCTGATGATGTGAACATTGTGTATATACCTATAAATAAAGTGATGTAAACTAAGTTATTTGTCTTTTTAATAAAATATCATCCGTATTATTTTTACCAATATCCAAAAGTAAAAACTAATAGCTACGTACTTTAGTGGTGATGAAGACGTCCTCCCTGCGGATGGTGCCATCTCTTATCTTGGTCCTCACCCCCTCGCCCACCTGCTTCTCTGTCTTGTACAGTGCCGCCGTGTCCAGGTGTCTGTAGCCCGCCGCTATTGCCACCTCCACAGCGTTCTTCACTTCATTAGGATCACCGCCTCCCTGAAAATTATAAAGTTTTTTTTTTTACATATGGGTACTTAAATCGTTGTATCAATTACTATGATGGGGTTTGAACATGTTGAGCGGATGGAGAAAGAAAGGAGTTTTATTAACATCCTACTAATATTATAAAGGCGAAAGTTTGTATGGATGTATGTTTGTTACTCTTTCACACAAAAACTACTGAATGGATTTTAAAAATTCTTTCAGTAATAGAAAGCTACACGATTTGCGAGATCTATAGGCTATGTATCACGAAGTTATTAGTGTACAAAACACTTATCAGACAAGTACTTACGTACGCAGCTGAGACTTGGGTACTAACTAAGAGGAATGAGCGAGCACTGGACGTTTTCGAAAGAAAAATTTTGAAGCGCATCTTCGGACCGGTTCTAGAAAATGGATTTTGGCGCAGACGTTATAACAATGAGCTGTATACTTTGTTTAAGGAGCTAAACGTCGCAAAATTTATAAAACTGGGAAGACTTCGGTGGCTGGGTCATGTGGAGAGAATGACCGAGCATCAAGCACCAAAGTCCCTGCTGAACTCAAGGCCAACAGGGCGAAGGAGCCTGGGAAGACCAAGACTAAGATGGAACGACAACGTCCTCAAAGACATATCTATCTTGGAGCTTCTAAACTGGAGAGAGCCGGCTCAAAACCGAGATGAGTGGAGGAAGACTCTTGAGGAGGCCAAGACCCACCAGGGGTTGTAGAGCCAATAGTGATGATGATGATGATGATGATAGGCTATATATATTGGGTAATTTTTGGGGATTAGTGTCCATGGCTATTACGAATATTTTTTAGAAAAAAACTTTAGATTTGCCTTAATCACTATAAAAGGAAACTTATTGCATCACTAAAATTTCACTTCGCGAACCGAAACTATGACATCCCGCCCGCCATTTTGTCGCTGTCAAAATACGTTTTTGAATGGTTTGTTTGGCTACGCAGGGTTTGTGTAGCGGGCTTGTGTATGTTATCTTTACTTTAAAAAACAGCCTACGTTTTTGAATGGTTTGTTTGGCTACGCAGGGTTTGTGTAGCGGGCTTGTGTATGTGACAAATGGCGGGCGGCAGCGGGCGGGCTGTTGTAGTGTCGGTCGGAAGTGAAATTTTATTTAACGACATTGAAAATTAAAATGCATTATTTTCCGCTAGCCGTGATGCAATAAGTTTCCTTTTATAGTGATTAAGGCGAATCTAAAGTTTTTTTCTAAAAATTATTCATTATAGCCATGGACACCAATCCCCAAAATTTACCATATATTGGTAAACTCTGGGGCTATGAATAATCTCTGGCGTTATGAAATTATTTATCATACGTTTTCTGTCCCTAACAAAATCGATTTATTACAAACGTCAGAAAAAAGACAAACCAAAGTCGCCTTGGAAACGATGTTTTTTTTTTTTTAACTAAGCAATTCACCCTAAAAAGAGTGCTTTGTTGGCGTCGTACTTAATAACTATCTCTAAAAATGAATCACCGAAATGTATGTATGTGCATAAACCCGAACGACTGCATCAAATTGGATTATTCTTTTTTTTGTTCGTTATTTTGTACAAAACTACCTTTGAGTTCTGGCATTATGAAATTTGTATAAAAAATTATAATAGGTGGCACGCGAGCAGTTTGAAAACTGAATGTATCGGGAATGAATGTGTGGAATGCGAGAGATGAGAGGTGGGAGTGTGGAGGGGGGGTTGGGAGGGTGTTGGGAGGGTGTTGGTGGAAGGGGAAAGGGGAGGGGGAAGAGGGTGGCGGGGAGTGGGTTAGGGGAGGGAGAGTGGGGAGAGATTGAAAGGGAAAGGGGAAGGATGGTGGAGGGTGTGGGGAGGGGTAGGGGTGGAGGGAAGGGGGTTGATGGGGGAGAGGTGTGGGGACAGGGAATATGTAGTGTTAGGGGGTGAGGGGAGGGGTGGGTGGAGGGATAGATGGAGGGGGTTGATGGGGGGAGTGGAGTGGAGAGAGGGAAGGTGGAGGAGGCGGAGTTGGGTGGGAGAGGTGGGAGGGAAGGAAGGGGAGGGGGAGGGGGAGGGGGAGGAGGAAGGTAGGGGGAGGAGAAGTCGGGAGGAGTATGGGGTGGGGGAGGGGTCAGTGGAGAAGGAGGGGGAGGGAAAGGGGGGTTAAAGGATGAGTGGAGTGGGGAGAGAGAAGGTGGAGGGGGGCGGAGTGGGGGGAGGGGTGGGTGGAGGTGAAGAGGGGGGAGGGGGTTGAAGGGGGAGTGGAGTGGGGAGAGAGAAGGTGGAGGAGGAGGGGGAGGAAAAGGGGGGTTAATGGATGAGTGGAGTGGGGAGAGGGAAGGTGGAGGGGGGCGGAGGGGGGGGGGAGGGGTGGGTGGAGGGGAAGAGGGGGGAGGGATGAGTGGAATGGGGAGAGAGAAGGTGGAGGAGGCGGAGTGGGAAACCCCTAATACCATGCGAGCGAAACCGCGGGAAAAAGCTAGTTTAATATAATTTAATCATGAAATGCGAGTGAATGAAGGGCGAAGTCAGGAGACATAGTACGATCGAGTGAATCAATTTTTTTTTTATTTTTTTTTTTTTTATTCATTTATTTTTTTTATTTAGAAGAAAAGTAAATGTTTACAAAATAATATGTTACATATCATTCATCAGTTTTTGTGGTTACCCAATTAGTAGAGAAATATTCTCGGGTCTAATTGGGGAGCTGGTCTATGTACTTATGTTATATATTTAGAACCGCTTATAGATAATATGTATAGTTACAAAAATTAAAATAAAATACTTTCAAACATACTGTAAGATATTTCAAAATATTGTACAATGATAAAAGTACATACAATTTTAGAAATAGAATATCACAGAATATATGTGAAAATCATCGATAAAATAATGTTGCTTATATGTAAAAATACAATGCGAGATTTTTTAAAATTTAAGATAGTTTTTCTCACTTTTAATTGCATACGGTAATTCGTTATATAGCTTTGGGCCTACATATTCATAATGGTGTTGTGCAGCTATCGTGTTGCATCTAGGTACATATAAATATGTTCCCAGAGGTTCTACTTCGTGTTGAGGACTCTTCAGATTCTTTGAAAACTGTTAAAATAGCATTTTTTTTAAATAGTTTTGAAAACGGTAGGACCTTAAATTTTTCAAAAAGTTCGCTGGTTGGGAAAATTCTTGATTTTTTAATAATAACTTTGATGATCACTTTTTGTGTTGTTACTATCGGATACAGATTATTCTTATAGATGCTTCCCCACGCGATACGCGATATGCAATATGTTGAATCAATGTCAAAACCGAGTTGCGCAGTGCTACCAAATTGGGGTAAATAGCGTCAGGCTCAGTTAGCACTTTGTCTATAATACTAATACGTCTATTGAAACAAATTAATTTTTAGAAAAAAAAAATATTGTGATAAAACTATACTAACAGACAGAACAATTAGTCATAATAGACCTGATATAGTTTTACATGACAAAATTAAAAATAACTTATATCAATTATGTCACTTTTCCTAATTTCTGTAATATTCAAAAATCTGTTTCTGAAAAAATAAGAAAATATACAGATTTAGGAAATGAGATTAAAAGAATTTAGCTTTCTCAGGCTATAAAAATATTAGCATTTGTTATTTTGGCTACTGGCGTTATACCTAGCTCTCATTCAAAATTTAGCCTTTATTAGATTTCTCAAAGAATTTATATATAAAAATGCAAAAATCAGTCGTTTTAAATACATGTAGGATTACAAAAGATTTTTAAAATATTTAATCAGTAGGATTTATAAGTCCAATTAGAAGTTCTACCGAGCCGAACCCTCTGATATGAAAATATCTGGGGTCCTAGCATGGTCGGTCGATATAGGTTTTATCGAAAATGTCGGTAACTTGACATCGCTCCCAAGCACGACTGCAGGCCGCTAACGAACAAATAACAGTTCACATCGACTAAGGGTTCCTAATTTATTTGACATAAACTGTGATTTCTTCGTTAGCGTCCTGCAGTCGTGCTCAGGAGCGATTTCAAGTTACCGACATTTTCGATAAAACCTATGTCGATCGACCATGCTAGGGGGGCTGGAGTCGGTGAATTATTTTTCCATTTGGTCTCTGGTAGTTGAGATGTTGTACTTGTATTGTTTTGTATTTATTATACTTATATTCTGCAATTGCATAGTGTGAATTTACTAGATGATCATTTGTGGAAAAGTGTGTGAAAGGGTTTAGTTTTTCCTGTGGGGAAGATTTAACCCGAACATAAAATCTAAAGAGTCCTTACTTTAATGTTCTTCAATAATGCATTAAATCTAATAAAATGCTTCATTTGTTTCCTGCTAAAGTTTATTTGAATCTTAATTGATTTATTTATCAATAAAACACACTTTTAGAAAACGGGTACGTTCGGGTTGCTATAGCTGGTAAATATAACTTTATTTATAAAAAGACGTTGTTAAAAGGTAAGCAAAATTGTTTTATGCATGCTAGCACGAATAATAATATAAGTGTGCTTTGCTGATAGTAAAATTACATGAGATAAATTAACCCCATTTGTTAAAACGAAAGTTTTGTGATTGTGAGTCGTTGGGAGTACGTTCTGTAAAACAAATTAAAATTTGCTCATAGGAAACATATCCAACATACTGATCCAACATACACTTATCCAACATACTGATAAAGTCATCAAAAAACCAAAAAAAATTACTTGGATTTATAATTCATTTATAAAAACCTTTCCGCAACATACATACTCTATATTCCCCTTACACAGCGTATACCCGTCCCCACTGCACTGCACACCGATCTAGACTTCTTTCTACCAAGCCAATATTCAAGGAACTGAAAGAATTTAAAAAAATAGTTTTACCACTATAAACCAAACTTACACGTCTTAAACACCAAATCTATTAATTTTTACAACTTCAACTCCCTTCATACCTGACATTTAAAATGTGACCAAATCTTGTTATTTAAAATTCTGAATAATGGCCTGGACTCGCCAGAGCTTACCAACTTAGTAAAAAATCATATTCCGTCAAGATCAACACGACAATCTAATTTATTTAACTTGCCCACATGTAAAACTAACATTAGAAAAAATATCCAATTCCCTTGTACATGTGCGCAATATGACAAAAAAATTCAAAATATTTTTTTTTTTTTTTTACATTAACTCCACACAGGAGGCCCTGAGGAAAATAATTTCCCTCAGGGCCTATGTCATCTGGGATGCTGTGTGGAGGGTCTTTTTGAGGAGAGGAAGGAATGAACATTGGTCTTGAAGAGACCCATGTTGTAGGAAGGAGGAAACACAGAGGCCGGCAAATCATTCCACAGCCGAGCTGTTGAACACAAGAACGAGTCGAAGAAACGACCCGTTCTCATGTGACAAATGTCAACCGTGTACAAATGTTGGGCACGCGTTTGGCGTGTTTCCCGACTATGCACCGGTGCCGAAGGGATCAATGATGCTAGTTCCTCGGAGCATCTTCCATTGTAATACCGGTAGAACAAGGATAGCATTCCCACCCGACGCCTGTGCTCTAAAGATTGCAATCCGTCTGTCACGATGGGAGAATCTATCAAACGGGCCGCCCGTTTCTGCACAGAGTCGAGGGTATTTTTCAGGTATTTTGGAGCTCCAGACCAGAGATGGCTGCCAAATTCAACCGTGGGGCGTACTTGTGATTTGTACAAGGTTAGCAGTTGTGTACTATTAAAGTATCTGCGGGCCCTGTACAGTACGCCCAGCTTTTGGGAGGCTAACTTTACTCTGGCTTCGATGGAGCCCCCATACCTGAGCTGGTCACTTAGGGTTACACCAAGCATATCAATGGAGGGCCTGTTCAGAAGATTGCTTCCGTTGAAAGAGACTAGATTTTCATTTCGATTCCTTTTAGACGTAATCAGACAAGATTGGGTCTTTGAAACATTAAATTCAACGAGATTATTTTTACCCCAAGAGAAAACACTCTCGAGGTAACCGTCCATTCTTTGCTTCAAAGCCCTACGAGCTGTTGGAGTTTGTGAGCCCTTTGGGGGCTTGTCAAACAAAAAGCTATCATGAACTGTACTGTCATCCGCATAACAGTGAATTGGTGCACATGACAAAAGGTCGTTGATGTGCAACAAAAACAAAGTCGGAGACAGAACCGATCCCTGCGGGACGCCAGCATTTATCGAGTGTGAGGAAGAGGTGAAACCATCGACTACCGTCTGAATCGACCTCTCCCTCAAGAAGTCGGCAATCCACGTACACAAGGATGCGGGAAGTCCGTAAGAATGCAGTTTGTTGACAAGTCCTCGGTGCCAAACCCGGTCAAAGGCCTTGGAGATGTCCAGTGCAACCATTTGGGTCTCACCGAAACGTTCCAGGCATCGCCCCCAAACATGCTTCACATACGCGAGAAGATCACCGCACGAGCGGTTCCGCCGGAATCCGTATTGACGGTCGTTAATAATTTTGTTCTTCTCGAGGTATGTGAGCAGTTTGTCGTTGATCACACGTTCCATCACCTTAGACAGAACTGATGTGATCGCTATGGGGCGGTAGTTGGCCGGGTTGGAGCGGTCACCCTTCTTTGGAATAGGATGGATAACCGCTTTTTTCCAACCAGAGGGCACAGAGCCAGTCTTCAGAGACATTTTAAAAAGCTTCGTCAAAATTGGAGCTATTTCTGCAGCGCACCTCTGCAGTACCAGGGCAGGTATTCCGTCAGGCCCACTAGCTTTATTAACATCAAGCCCTCGTAAAACATGGAGTACTTCCCGATGCCGGATCCTCAGCTTTTTCATACGAAAACCGCAGTGAGGAACCGACGTCGGGACAGCACCTTGGTCATCGAGGGTTGAGTTATCCGCAAACATTTTACCTAGTAAGTTAGCCTTTTCGGTGGCGGTGTTTGCTAGTGAGCCGTCAGGTCTGGTAAGAGGTGGCAGACTGGATTTGCAGAAATTGCGACCTATTGAGCCCGCAAGCGACCAGAATTGCCTGCTGCCATGTGGGCATGCAGTCAGCTTTCTGCTGATCTGCTGGTCGTGCTCGAATTTTGACCTATTTATGATTCTCTTGGTTTCCTTTGCCATTTTGTTGTAAGCTGTTCTGTCTTCGGAAGTTCTAGATGTGTTGTAGGCTCGGTAAACTGCGTTTTTTCGTCGCACTGCTTCAGCGCATTGTCGACTGAACCACGGCTTTGAGCCTACACCAGTTTCCTTAACAGTAGATTGGATGAAGCCATCCATCGCGGATGTGATGACTTCACCAATTTCCTGGGCACATCTTGAGGGATCCGAAGTCCGAAAACAGACAGCTGACCACGGAAAAGCATTAAAATGTGCCCGCAGACCGAACCAGTCTGCTGACCTATAGTGCCACACTTTTCTCTTCAGCCTCTCGTTAGGTGGTCTGAAGTTTACAGGGATTGATGTCGTCACCAGGCAGTGGTCGGACGATCCTAAAGGCGCTGTGACTTCAATCCTGTAACCGTGTGGCACAGTAGTTAAAAATAGGTCTAACAGATTAGAACGGTGAGTCTGGACATCAGGAACCCTTGTAGGCTCCTGAACCATTTGCTCCAATCCGTAGCAAAGGGCAAAGGATTCCGCTTGGCGTCCAGCCGAGTCCGTTGATCCTGAGAACTTCAACCAAGGTTCGTTATGAACATTGAAGTCCCCCAGGACCACAAACTCTGCCGTAGGGTAGCGGGGCAAGAGGTCATCAATAGTGTCGCTTAAGTGTTTGAAGAGCTCGGACGTGTCTGATTCGCTAAGGTTCGGTGAGCGGTATAAACACGCGTAGAATCTTACCGTACTGGCAAGATTGACGCGTACCCACATTACGTCGAATCTGGAGTTTTCCAGATTCAACAGTCGCACACAGTTGACGTCAGCTCGACTATAGAGACAGACACCTCCTTTAGGTCTGAACTTGCCTGCGAGGGTGAAGCCCGGGCAGTCCAGATAGGAGGTGTCTACAGGCTCAGCTATCTGAGTTTCAGACAGGAAAAGTAGGTTTGGGCGTTGAGAAAAAAGGTGGTGGTGGACAGAGTTTAAATTGGTGTGCAGGCCGCGAATGTTGGTGTAATTCACCAACAGTTTTGGCCCGCACCGGGGACGCCTACTTCTCGCCGCTGTAATGACGTTAATTATTGTAGGTTGCAAGTTCATGATTTTAATTGTTGTTGTTTTTTTTTTTATATGATAGGAAGGAGGGTCTGGGAGGGAAAAGGTATAAGGGGTGGGTAGGATGCTGGGGTTCAGAGTTTCCAGGAGTGACGGACGTATGTATCCAACCCACCCACTGCGGTGCAAGGCGATGGGCAGGGAGAGTCCGGCTGGAGAGGTCGCCCAATGCGCCCCAAACGCTACTGCTGGGTCCCCTCCGGTCACGAACCGGCACAACAGCAGCGGCGGGGTTTTAACACTCGTTGATGGGGCAGCCCACCCTCAGTCGTGAGCCTGAGGGTCGGGCCCCTGTACTACCGAGCGGCCCGGACAGCGGTAACCGGTTGTAAAGGGTCTCCCTCAACCAGTATCTCCCAATGCGGCCCGCCACGCAGAAGGTGGGCCGACGCACCCGCCATCAAGACCTGGACAAACATTACCCCAAGAACCCGGGCACCCCTGCTAAGTCACCAAACGTAGCGAACCACTTGGGGTGACCTGTGGCAGAGGTGTTGGTCATCCAATAAATGGTTCCCAGGGCGGCGGTACCCATACCCGCCTACCAAATTGACATTTAGACAATATAGACATTTTTAGCAATACCCGTCAGAAATATCGAACAGAATAACGAGTACGATCGAAAATCATTATAACACCGTGAAATATAGCAGGAATATATTCTATCCTTATCCTATATTCCACTCTCCTTTATCTAAAATTAATTTTACGACACAATAAAGTCCCATCTCCAAACAACAGTAGCGCAAGAGAATTTTTTGGCTCGACTTCAGTTGACTTGGGGGGCATACATTAAATACGTGAGTTCAAAAGGGGGGGAGGGGTCCAGCAAAATCTCACGTTACTTGAAAAGAATATATGAATTGGCCCAAATTTATCTCACCAAGGGGGGGGGGGGGGTCTAGATTGGAAGAAAAACTGCTCACGTAATTAGTGTATGCCCCCTTAATATATTATGTTTTTATCTCTGTATTCGAAGTATGCATGCATACATTTTTTCATGTATCGATATTTTGTCCGATTCACTGCCTAAATTTCAATAATGTAATTTGTTCAAAGCACATAATTTATTTTTTTTAATTGCCGGCAACCCGGGCGTTGAAATAAAATTAACATATACAAACAAGTTAGTAACCCGCCTCACTAAATAAGGTCTGTTCTGAGACGGGTACATATAATTGCATACATATACACATATGTATACGCATGCATGCACATAATCATAAAAACATAGGTATACAGAATCAAGATAAAATTATTGTAAATTGTTGTTGTTTATAGTGGGATGTCCATAATATCGTAAAACCAAAAATATAAAAAGAATTATTGAAAATTGTTATAAGGTTATCATGGAATGTCTGAAAAACCAAAAATCTTAACGGAATTATTGGAAATTATTATAGGTTATTCATGGAATGTATATATATAGTTTCATACAATCAAGAATTTCGCTAAAACTTTAAAAACACATAGTTGCATAATGCACATAATGCCAAGATCTAAATCTAAACATAGTAACAATTCAGCAAAATAATATAAACAAACGTATGGGGTAATAATAAACTTAACATGCGTTAAACATAAGCAGCAAAGGAAAGAATAAATCTTTATAAATAAAATAATACATATCTGTACACAGAGGTGAAGATTAGATTAGGATGGTATCAAAAGTAGCTTGGTGATGCATGCCCTTTTGTAAGTAGTAAACATGTGTTGAAATGTTTACGTAACCTTTTTAGGTTTTTTTAGTGTTACAAAAGTGGTTTCTTTTAGGAAGGTGTTGAAAATTAGAGGGGCAAGGTAGGATTCGTGCTTTTTGGCAAAGGTTGATTTAATTTTTGGCACTAGAAGTTGATTATGTGATTTTTCTCTTGTGTTTAGTGGGTGAGTTATGAGGCCTGGTGAGGATTTTATGCAGTTTAATTGAATGATCTTTTTAATGAATAGTTTCATTATATCTAGTATGTTATTTGCAATTAGGAGATTTTCCGTTGGATGCAGATATGGTTTTTTTAACATGATCCTAATTAAAGTTTTATGAGTCGTGTTAAGTGGCTTAATGTACTTATCAGCAGATCCGCCCTAGGCCGAAATGCCGTATGTTAAAAGGCTTTGACAAAGAGCGTAGTAAACATTTTTTATTTGTTTCAGTGACATGATGTTTCTTATTGTTTTAAAAATGAATGATAGTTTGCGGATTTTCTTTATGAGCGAGTTAATGTGAAGTTTCCAGTTTAATTTATGGTCCACTCTTAAGCCTAGATATTTGATATATGTCAGTATGTTATATTTTTTTCGCGGTAGTGATTTGAGTTTTTTGAGGTAATACATGGGTGTAAGTATAAAGGCGGAAGCGTTTTTGGTTGCCCAGTGATGATTTTGCTGAATGTTAGGTATTTTGTTTTGGAGATGTTTAAGGTAAGGGAACGTACCCATACTACGTGACCAACTTTTTGCAATTTTTAACCCCCCCCCCCCCCCCCCGGTGACCAAAAACCTAAGCAACCCGCCGCTCATTTGTATGGAGCGTGACATTTTGAAGACCCCCCCCCCCCTAAACGTGTCACGTAGTATGGGTACGTTCCCTAAGTAGATTTTTGTCGAGTCAATTTTTATTTCCAACATAGCAGTTTCGGCCTTATCCCAACTTGTACTTGTACAAATACATACATATATTCTCACACACACACACACCCACCTTCCCACTACGCACATCACCTGGTAATTACTTCACACGCGCTAAATAAGACACTACAAAGAAACTACCCACCACGAAATATACTTAAAAATTGTAAATTGTTTTCATTACTGTAAATAATGTACTGTTCGTTTCTGTTTATAAATAAATATTCGCACTCTGCTTACTCCTTAGATAAGATAATACCCGCAGATTATTATAAACAACTTCATTACTAGTACAAGAAGCAACTATTTACGTCGGGGGAGATGGTAAGCAGTATAAAACTTTTAATTAATCTTGTTAGTATGTTTACGGAATGTTCCGCTTTAATCTAAATATGCACAAATTATTTAAATAACCCGAACTAATAAACTGATAATCTGTTTTGTGTGTGTTTTTCTATCTCTCCATATATACAGCAGTATATTATTGTTATATGTTTCTAGCCCAAATATACTATTTTTGTACACAACTTCTGTTATCGACATCACGATTTTAAATGTTAATTCGATTCTCTTATACGAATATCTCTCAAACCATCGATATATTTGCAGTTTTAAAATGGTTAACTGCAAATCTATTATTTTGTTGTATTTTTGTATTTGTTTTTCCCTTGAGATTTCACAAATGTTAACCTATACTATATTGTTATTTCCACGCCATATGCAATTTAAAAACTTTCTTTTTTCTTGTAATACATTATTTTCACTTAAATTTACCTTTGTACTCGTACCTACCATTTCTTCAAGTTTATCTTTTTTTTTAAATTTGAAAAAATTGTCTCTGTATCACGCTAATAACGTAAAAGCCCATCATGACTTTGAAAATTAATAAATAAATAAAATAAATATAAATATTTAGCGAACTAACAATCATTACATTTGTATAATTTTATATGCCTACTTTTGGGAGGCGGGCATATTCTGTTATGTATATATTATATTGCGCATATTCCTACACAATTTAGGAGGCGGGAATGGGTACCGCCGCCCCGGGACCTTTATTGGATAACCAACACTCTGCCATAGGTCACCCCAAGGGAAATTATTTTTCTGAGGGCCTCCTGTGTGGAGCTGTGACCCTCAATCAAAAATTTGAAGGGGAAAAATCAGAAAAAGATACGGTCACATCTATAAATTGAAAACGGGATCTTAGCCTTGCCGAGGTGCTGCTTTACCACTGAGCTAAGATCGGGTGTCGGTAATATTGTCTTCAGTGATTAAGTATTTAAATTTGAGGTTAATTATAATAAAAATAAAATATTCATCTCAGACTTGTAGAAAAGTCAATAGACATTTTTAACATAGCATTTAGGTGAGTCTGTCTTGCAGTCATACATTAAAATAGCAGTCAATTAAAAATATGTGTTAAGAAAATGAAGATAATATTGGTTGTTCTTAGTCAAAGTAAGATACGTTTAAATATGATGGAATGAGGTAGGGTCCCATTAGCTCAATGGTAGAGCAGTGCCCGGCAAGGGTAAGGTCCTGGATTAAATTCAGTAAATTTTTTGGATTTTTTCTTTCAAATTTTCGTATGTCGCTAATATTGACTCCAGTGATTAAATATTACATACTTATTATTGAAAAAGGTTTAGACCGTAAATAAATTTATTTTTAGTACTCACCACAGCTGTTCCGAGGCCCAAAACAGGAATCTCATTTCCATCGTTCAAGCGGAGCGTGGTCGCCTTCCCTGATCTGAAATTCTGAAGTATTCATTGAATTCAACCAGGTGAAAGTAATAACATAAGCAAATTGTACACATTAAAGCGCGTCTCCAGCGACAAAATGTTTTCAAAACATCATACAATAACAAAAACATTGGGTCCGGAACACAATGTTTTTGTTCGCCGTGGCCAAACCGTGGCAGTTGGAAAACAAAAAACGTCTGGCCACGACCAAATATTTTTGTTTTTGTCGTATTTTGAAAACATTTGTCGCTGAAGACCCGGCTTTATGCAATACATAAACATAATGGTAAACAATATGTCAGACAATACTCATGAAAACATATACAACATAGAATAAAGAATATAACACTAGAAGTTCCTTCCGTTCAAATTCGAACGGTGGAAACAAATGTGCCACTGACTTAGTACATTTTGGTTCTAGATCGTTTGGATCTGTCTTTCTTCCACCTGCCTGACATTTTATATCGCCATCCCTATTGAATTTCGGAATAGGGTCTATACTTGGATCGCGAAACACGCTCACAAGGCCTTCTTATGTTATTCATTATTCTATGCCATACAACTAGCGATTCTGTCAACAGTAGACCTCGCGTCCTCGTTTGTGACAATTCTTTTTTCAAACTTTCTTCTTGCAGGAAGGTACCATAATATTGGAAAAATTTGAATAAAAAGTTCCAAATAAGCACGATGATTTCACATTAAAAAAAGATTCTTTGCTGCGTCAAAGTTAGCTACCTAGTCAAAGTTAGTCACCTAGTTAAAGCTTGTCACCTAGTCAAAGTTAGTCACTTAGTCAAAGTTAGTCACATAGTTTAAACTAGCCAACTAGTTAAAGCTAGCCACCTTGTCAAAGTTAGTCACCTAATTAAAGCTAGCCACCTAGTCAAAGGTAGTCACCTAGTTAAAGTTAGCCACTAACAACCTTGTCGAAGCTTGTCACCTAGTAAAAGTAAGCAACCTAGTTAAAGTTAGTCACCTAATTTAAACTAGCCAACTAGTTAAAGCTAGCCACCTAGTCAAAGTTAGTCACCTAGTTAAAGCTAGCCACCTAGTCAAAGTTTGTCACTTATTCAAAGTTAGCAACCTAGTCAAAGTGAGCCACCTAGTTAAAACTAGCCAACTAGTCAAAGCTAGTCACTCAGTCAAAGTTAGTTACCTAGTTAAAGTTAACCATCAAATCAAAGTAATCAAGAATAACTTATAACTCAGTTTCCAAGTGATACTCCGTTCTTCAAATAAGTTAAATTTTGTTTTGTTTTTAACAACTAATTACAATAATTCTAGATACATTATCCTAATAGTAAAATTGTTTATTAGTAGATAAATACTTATAATTACATATCACCGAACTTACTAGTTATTTTTTTTACATTCACATTGTAATTTAAGAACTTACAACATAATATAGGATAAAAAATGTACACTACTCTTCCAGACACAAGCTAATGCTTCTATGGAAGAGTGGTATTAACATATTTGAACATGAACTTGTACGCAAATTATTACATTATCTAAATGTATATTATATTTTATATGCTAAAATAAAAATAAAAAAAAATTTAAAAAAGGCTTGCTTCAATAATAAATGCAGAAGATTTTAGACAAGCAAATTTACAGACAGACGAAATGCAAATAGGTCAACTAAAAACTGAACCTCGCTACGCTCAGTCAATGAACCTAAGAGAAGGTATCTACTCGTACATACAATGCTTAATTCTTTAGAAAACTATCACAGCTCTGACGAATGGTAAATACAGATTCCCATTTCACCTCAAAATATCGGCTGTCGGCGAAAATAAACATTTTCTCCTAAATGCATTGTGTAGTTGTTCAAATGTCAGGCGAAAGTGATATTATTTGCGAGGCATTCAGTCAATAGTTGATTGTTTACCGACGCTATTTACATTATCATAAATACTCCATTCTGAATTACTTCCTACTGATAATATAATAAACCAGGGGGCAGTGGAGACGGGACACTTGAAATTACTTCCCACTTTCTGTAAAGTAAACTTATTAGATGAGAAGTTCCAATATTAACTAATCACATACTAAGCAGTAGTACTTACTTAGGTTAAATACCGGTAAACGTTTTTCCAGACAACATTTGTAACGAATTTCCAATATTCGTCAATCCAAAAATATCAAATCGTACTGATTGTGTGATCTTTTCTGTGTACAGCCAACGCAGAATCAATCGACAATTTTATGGCATGGTCTTTTCTGTGTATTCTGATTGTGTGGTTTTTTTCTGTTTATTGTCAACATAGAATTAATTGACAATTTGATTGTGTAGTCTTTTCTGTGTATTCTGATTGTATGTTTTTTTCTGTTTATAGTCAACACAGAATTAATTGACAATTTGATTGTGTAGTATTTTCCGTGTATTCTGATTATTTGGTATTTTCTGTGTATAGTCAACGCAGAATTAATTAATAATATTATTACTACACTAGTAGTTCTATAAACATTGGACCTCACGTCTAAAATTTTCTCATATTAATAAATCAAAACCAAAATTTTCTCTGAAATTATAAGGTATGTAAGTGGTACTTAAATAGCTGCTTAATTATTGTAGGCCAAATAATTTTATGTAACATTTCTTTAAAATTTCAAATAAGCAATTATGCAATTTGTCTGAAGAAACGGCGCAATGACGACTATTTATTTTTTAAATTTTCCAGGCAGGTAATAAATAATGCCACAATATTGAAAAAATGCGGATGAGAAATTCCAAATAAACACTACAATTCCACATGCGAAAAAACAAAAATTAAAACAGCCAAAATCTTGAAACGGAAGGAACGTACAAATTCGTAAATTTTGACTGTATTTACGAATTACAAAAACGTCGTGCTAAACAGGACATAGCAGGGCTCAGTCAATAATCACATAAATTTCATTTACATCACTTTAAAAATTTATTTAATGTAAAATTTATTAATGTTATTTTCAAGTTCTGCGAGTATTTTAGTATGTATTTTGTTACAGCTGTTTCGAATTACAAGGTCATTTTCAAACTGACCTTGTAAGTCGAAACAGCTGTAACAAAATTGCAAACTAAAATACTTGCAGAGCTTGATAATAACATTATTAAATTTAATTTTAATTAAATAAATAAATAAAATTAAACAGACTTGTACGGATATAAAACAACTTTATTTTAACATATTTCTCAACTGGTTTCAAAAGTAGGTACCTATCTTTCATCCATCAGGACAATATTAAAACTGGTGATTGAAGCTGAATATTAAAATTATTGGTATAATTAATCTAATCAGATTAATGAAGGGAACCTCTAAAACTGATAGAGTAATGTGTAAACAAATTTATGTTAATATATTTATTTATTCACGCCTTGAAGGCTTTTACAGTAACACATTATTATAGATACATGAGTTATTCAGGAGTATAATTATAAACATTAAAAGTATATAAAATTATAAACTGAACATTAAGTATATAAGCAGGTTCAATATGTTGCTATGTAGGTTCATTATCATGAAAATTGTCCAATGGAGTTAATAAGTTTAGTGTAATAATGGTAAAACAGAAGTGCTTAAGGTACTATGAAAGTAATGGTAAATTGTAATTATGGCAAGCCATAAAATAAATGCGAAATATTATTGATCGTGCGCGGATTTTTAAACAATCCGTTATTGATTTTTATTGAACATTGAAAAATAAAATGCCGTATACAAGAATATTGCATTTTGTCTTATTTAATAGCCCATTCATTCAGTAATATTTAAAACCGATATAGCGCTCACGATGAAAAATATCGTTGCGAGCCGAAAAGAATTAACGTGAGATTCCACACGACGCCAGAGCTCACAAAGGTTTTCGTTAGACATGTAAACAGATTGTGAATTTATAGTTAGCCGAACGTTGTATATTGTTTGTTAGAATACGTGTTAGTTTTATCCACCGAAAAGAATTAACGTGAGATTCCACACGACGCCAGAGCTCACAAAGGTTTTCGTTAGACATGTAAACAGATTGTGAATTTATAGTTAGCCGAACGTTGTATATTGTTTGTTAGAATACGTGTTAGTTTTATCCACCGAAAAGAATTAACGTGAGATTCCACACGACGCCAGAGCTCACAAAGGTTTTCGTTAGACATGTAAACAGATTGTGAATTTATAGTTAGCCGAACGTTGTATATTGTTTGTTAGAATACGTGTTAGTTTTATCCACCGAAAAGAATTAACGTGAGATTCCACACGACGCCAGAGCTCACAAAGGTTTTCGTTAGACATGTAAACAGATTGTGAATTTATAGTTAGCCGAACGTTGTATATTGTTTGTTAGAATACGTGTTAGTTTTATCCACCGAAAAGAATTAACGTGAGATTCCACACGACGCCAGAGCTCACAAAGGTTTTCGTTAGACATGTAAACAGATTGTGAATTTATAGTTAGCCGAACGTTGTATATTGTTTGTTAGAATACGTGTTAGTTTTATCCACCGAAAAGAATTAACGTGAGATTCCACACGACGCCAGAGCTCACAAAGGTTTTCGTTAGACATGTAAACAGATTGTGAATTTATAGTTAGCCGAACGTTGTATATTGTTTGTTAGAATACGTGTTAGTTTTATCCACCGAAAAGAATTAACGTGAGATTCCACACGACGCCAGAGCTCACAAAGGTTTTCGTTAGACATGTAAACAGATTGTGAATTTATAGCTAGCCGAACGTTGTATATTGTTTGTTAGAATACGTGTTAGTTTTATCCACCGAAAAGAATTAACGTGAGATTCCACACGACGCCAGAGCTCACAAAGGTTTTTGTTAGACATGTAAACAGATTGTGAATGTATAGTTAGCCGAACGTTGTATATTGTTTGTTAGAATACGTGTTAGTTTTATCCACCGAAAAGAATTAACGTGAGATTCCACACGACGCCAGAGCTCACAAAGGTTTTCGTTAGACATGTAAACAGATTGTGAATTTATAGTTAGCCGAACGTTGTATATTGTTTGTTAGAATACGTGTTAGTTTTATCCACCGAAAAGAATTAACGTGAGATTCCACACGACGCCAGAGCTCACAAAGGTTTTCGTTAGACATGTAAACAGATTGTGAATTTATAGTTAGCCGAACGTTGTATATTGTTTGTTAGAATACGTGTTAGTTTTATCCACCGAAAAGAATTAACGTGAGATTCCACACGACGCCAGAGCTCACAAAGGTTTTCGTTAGACATGTAAACAGATTGTGAATTTATAGTTAGCCGAACGTTGTATATTGTTTGTTAGAATACGTGTTAGTTTTATCCACCGAAAAGAATTAACGTGAGATTCCACACGACGCCAGAGCTCACAAAGGTTTTTGTTAGACATGTAAACAGATTGTGAATGTATAGTTAGCCGAACGTTGTATATTGTTTGTTAGAATACGTGTTAGTTTTATCCACCGAAAAGAATTAACGTGAGATTCCACACGACGCCAGAGCTCACAAAGGTTTTCGTTAGACATGTAAACAGATTGTGAATTTATAGTTAGCCGAACGTTGTATATTGTTTGTTAGAATACGTGTTAGTTTTATCCACCGAAAAGAATTAACGTGAGATTCCACACGACGCCAGAGCTCACAAAGGTTTTCGTTAGACATGTAAACAGATTGTGAATTTATAGTTAGCCGACCGTTGTATATTGTTTGTTAGAATACGTGTTAGTTTTATCCACCGAAAAGAATTAACGTGAGATTCCACACGACGCCAGAGCTCACAAAGGTTTTCGTTAGACATGTAAACAGATTGTGAATTTGTAGTTAGCCGAACGTTGTATATTGTTTGTTAGAATACGTGTTAGTTTTATCCACCGAAAAGAATTAACGTGAGATTCCACACGACGCCAGAGCTCACAAAGGTTTTTGTTAGACATGTAAACAGATTGTGAATGTATAGTTAGCCGAACGTTGTATATTGTTTGTTAGAATACGTGTTAGTTTTATCCACCGAAAAGAATTAACGTGAGATTCCACACGACGCCAGAGCTCACAAAGGTTTTCGTTAGACATGTAAACAGATTGTGAATTTATAGTTAGCCGACCGTTGTATATTGTTTGTTAGAATACGTGTTAGTTTTATCCACCGAAAAGAATTAACGTGAGATTCCACACGACGCCAGAGCTCACAAAGGTTTTTGTTAGACATGTAAACAGATTGTGAATGTATAGTTAGCCGAACGTTGTATATTGTTTGTTAGAATACGAGTTAGTTTTATCCACCGAAAAGTTCATTGAAGTGACTTTTTTCTGCAAATGAGGACGAGATAAGAATTTACTTAATTTACCAATCGCGGTCAGATGTGCAATGGCGGGCATTACACGTACGCTCCGGAACGCGCGTTCTGCCTGCCGCTTCTGGCCGTCGCCGCACAGAAAAATTCCACACTGAACTGCATTGCAAACCGTTGAGGCTAACCACGGACATATGAATATACATGGACCTGCCCTAAGTGATAAAAACGTATTATTTCCCCCTCCACATGGCGCCGGCTGAAGCTCCACCTTGGAACCGGCTCGCTCCATGGAGAGGGGATAGAGCCTCGCTTGAATCTAAAATGTGTGACGTCATCATTCTTGCCGTGAACAGCTAGAAGGTAACATCCATACATTTAACGAAATACAACGCCAAAACGGTAGCGTATTCTATACAATATATCTACATATCAATGTGCACATAGCGAATGTGGGCGGTTCTCCAGTGTGCTCGTCGCTGGTTACAGGGGTAAGTAAATTATGAAACATTTGTAATAGTGTTTTAACTAAACACGGCAACAAAATATTGCTATGTGTATTGGGGCGAGTCTTTTTGCGGCGAGCATTTGGCCTTAGCAAATATGTTATTATCGTGGCAAGCAATTCGCGCTCCCATGTAAAAAGGTCTATTCATTCAAAGCAGATTTTGCTTTTAAGAACTAAATGGTGATATTGTAATGCGAGATGCCTATTTACTGTCAGATTGATTGTATAACGAATCACAGTCATCTTTCCCCTCTTCGCCCTCCATGGTTTGGTTTGACCCCTCACCTGTAACTGCTTGTCTAGTCATTTGGATGTCTATGAGGCTAACATAATATAGCGGACTTTACTTTTAAGCGTCGCGCAGAACGCTCGTTCCGAAGCGTACCCTGATTTGATGATTGTGTAATTATTGCACATCTCGGTGATCCTGTGGTTATAACGGAGTATTGGAGATTTTTATTACATAATATGTTGGAATTCATTGCTAACGATAAGTAGATACTTATAATGTGAATAATCACAACGAAAACATTTATATTTATATTATTAATAGTGTTAAAAAAACTTGTTTTAAATTATTAATTATCAACATTCTGGTGTGTTAATGTAAGTTTTCAACATTTGTTGTTTACATTTGTTGTTTACGGATATATTATGTTTTTGTTATGATTATTCGCGTAATATCTCGGACTATTAATAAACAAATACCTATCTTATTGCATCATCAACTAATTATTTGTGTTATTGAATGTTATTCTATTTAATGCATTCAAATAATGCGCGTATGATTATATAATTTAATAAATATATAAATTCAAACATTTCCGGGTTACGAATAACCTAACAATGATTTAAAAAATCCTATTACCACCAAAGCAAGCGGAAAATATTGCTTGTGTCGTGATGGATGATTTAGCCGGCTGAAGAATTGAACTCATAACCATACAACCTAACGGACATCGTGAATTTTGAAGAAAAAATGAAATTAACATTTATGATTGAAAATACTTTCTACATTTCCATTAAAAAAACTTATAATATTTCACATTTCAGGGTAATAATTATACTTTTTTGTAATGTTACTCAATTTAGAGAGATAATTTTATTTTTATTTTTGAGGAGTTTTGAGTCGTGAATGTGGATTATTATTATTTATATCAACTAACTTATAGATATTATTAATTTTTCTATACTTTGTTTTCAGTAGGTAGCGAATGATATTTTTAGTTTTGGAAATGATTTGTAAAAATTTATCAACAAAATTTAATGTAGCTCTTGGTTCAATGTGGTCCAGAAAGAGAACATTTTATACAAACTATGTGTTAACTGAAGATGGTAATTGAATACTTATAAAACCGAAATTAAAAAAGTAATTTTACAAAAATAAACCTACGTTGGTATTTTTTTAAACTTTAAACGTAATTTAACAAATAATAATATATATCCTATCTCTTTGCACATAAATTCAATCTACAGAATTGAACAGTCCTTTAGGTTTCCTTAAATATGTAAATATAATAAAATAATTTCCTTATTTTTTTATATTCTTCCGTAGACACATTATTATAATTTGTATTGGTAACCCAGTAACCATTCTTTTAATATGTTTCATTATTTATTTATGTCACTGCACTTATACCAAATAAATGATAATATATAAAATGACTTAACTTATATATAAAACCAAGTGACCTTAACACGGAGTACCTACTCCGATATCCCTAGTAAGGATTCATTTTTCGTTTTGTTAAAAACCTTTGAATTAATAAACAAATATTTAAAACCTGTCCTTTTAAAGATTTACTTTAAAAGAATAAGTTTTCCATTTCTCAAGAGGTAATTATTTCATATTATAAAAAAATTTCGATTACTGAGTTTTTTACGTAAGATATGAACACAAATACAAGAATATCATTTTCCGGACAGTGCACGAAAAAATCATGAAAAGAAACATTTTAATAAAAACATCCCAAGAGCTTTCAATTTTTCCGTTTAATTTTAGTTTACACCTAATTTTAATGGACATATTTTTTACTTATGCTGCATATCATGTTCCATCTAGAACATAATATATAAAATAATTATAAAATACATCTAAAGGTACTTTTTTAAATTTACTGTATTTCAGTGTGTTTTCAGTATTTAAACTTTAATTTAAAAAAAATAGTTTTTTAGTGCTACAACAATCTCAAAAGTTCATAAAAAATGTAAAAAAACGCAAAAAATAAAAATAAATAATAAATTGATAATATGCCTAAGAATCATTAAAATAATACTTTTACGCGATTCATAATTTTTTCAGTGCCTTAAACTTATTTTCAGTAACCCAGTTTTGTTTCGCTTGATGCTACATTTATCTAGAAAGCCTGTTCAAATTTTCATGAAAAAAAAAATACAAAACGTAAGCAAACCACGTGCGCAAAAATACCTTTTCGCCACACCGTCTGACGCCTGGCCAGACGCGATGCCAACTCAGCCACCGACTGGTTAATAATGTAATGAATGTTTCAAATTCATATACTTTGTTGTTTTTAAGAAACCCTTTGGCAATGGTTTTATTTTCAAATATTCACCAACTAGTACAATGCGGTAGCTTTCTAGTTAGAACGAATTTTGGCATTAAAAATTACCAACATGTAATGAATAATTTGAGTGCGTTATTTAATTTAAATTTATTTATGAATATAAAAACCCAAATCATCTCTCAATATCAATAAAGCTAAAAATAGGTAAATAAAGGTAAACTTTGTATTTCCCTCTAATTGAAAATTTATAACACCGCATCGATATTGTTCGTGATACATGTATGAACCTACGTTATTTTAAAATGAGAAAAGAAGGGGTAAAGAACTGTATAAATGAATATCAGAGAGTAACATTAAAGATACTTTAGCGAAAACGAGATTTGAAGTAGAAAAATACTGTTTTTCTACTTCAAATGTGTTGTGAGGCTGAACGCAGCGGGGAGGGGAAGGAGATAGGGAAGAGGAAGGTGGGAAAGTACCTGGCTATTCAGATCTGGTCACCAAACACGGCAGAAGCCATTTCAAGCAACGTTTCAATTCTGAATGGTGGTCTTACACCAGGGCGATACTGAGAGTATCTTCCAACTATTTTAAATGAATAAATTGTGAAATGCACAAATGAATCAAATAAAATTTATTTGCCACGCCGGGATTCGATCCCGCGACCTTCGAGTCAAGCGCCTTGTCGCTGCACTACGCCGGCCGTCAAGTCTTACAAGCAACTTACGACCATTTTTCAAGGTTAATCAAACTATAAAACTAGATCGATCAGTATCGATATATTCATCAAAAAATAAACCATCAAACCACTTTAACCAGTAAACACCAGACACAATGTTTTTGGACTTCTACGATATTTTGATTCTCAGAGGAAAACAGAAATCACAATTTAAATTAATAAAAAACTTAGTTTTTAACACTTTTATTGTTTACAAAAACCAAAACGTTTCGTGAGCAATGCTCACTTCTTCAGGGTTTTTATTGATGCGGCTTTTAGTGAGCGTTGCTCACGAAACATGTTGATTTTTGTAAACAATAAAAGTGGTAAAAACTAAGTATTTAATTAATTTCAATTAAAATGGTGCCACAAAATAAGTTTGCTATGTTAGAAGAAGAAATCACAATTTTATATATAAGAATTTTCACGGCTTTTTCTTGGTGAGCATCCTTCATCAACAGGGCAAATCCTTCTGAAACATTGGCTACAGAAAAGGGAGTCAGGAAGAACCCAATTTACAAAAAAAAAATAACCACAATTACACAACCCAGGCTCACGTATTTAATGTTGCGTTAGTGACAGGTGTTCTGGGTTAAAAATGGATTGAAAGTGCTTGCATTGCCATAATAAAACAAACTCAACCGTTGAAATAATGAAACCAAATTGTGAAACTACTTCTAAAGTAGCAAATGCAAATGATGTACACAATAATATTTAATTTATTTACAACTTACTGCAAAACTCGTACCGAGGCACAAAAATAGGCAAAACAAACACACCGATAATTTCTTCATGTTTGTTCTAGAGAAGAGGTTTGTTGATGTTGATGAAGAAGTATAGTTGGAAAGGTAATGGACCTGGCTTGAGGACAGTTCCGATACAACTGGCAGCCGGTGCTAGCTTGACAGTCTGCTGTGAGTGAACAGTGAACAGCTAGGTCGTGTGGTCCACCGTTCACCGTTGTGTTTACCTCTCGGAGATACTGGCACATAGTATCACAGTACTACATGATAGTTGACCTCGCTCCGCAGATCAATGGCTCAGAGATTTTGAAATATCGGCCATCTCGGAATACAGTTATGCGCTGATGGGACAGATTGCCGGTCCGAGGCCAATTAATGCACTCAATTAATTGATTTGCTGGTTCACTTGGGATGCATTTTGATTATTATAATATAATATGTTTATTTTTTTATTCATCATCAGAAGCACACGCTTAACCACCAAAGCAGTTTGTCAGCAGCCGTGTAGTAAAATATAAAGATGTCATAGAAAGCGAGGCTTGCATTTCACTACAAAGTTCTTGAGGTATGGACCTGGTAGACCAAGGACAAAAGTCGCTCGAATGCAACAGAAATTAAATCGCTGAGGCCTGTGTGTGGTAAAAACCTGCGTGTGGTAAAATAATAGACAAAAATACAACACCGAACAAGGTGTAAAAGGTTGTCTTGGTTGTTTGGAGATAGATGGGCGGAGAAACGAGCATTAAGAGATTAAATGTTTCGCAATTCAATAGATGTCGGTGACGGCCCAGGAAGATATGGTACGGTTGAGTGAATACAAGAATTGTTATATTATCAAGAGGCGGAAAAATGAGTATATGTAAGTCGATGATGAAAGTGACTGAAGCAAGGAGTGTGTGCCAACATAGTGTTCTGGGGATCAAGTCAAATCAATATTTAAGTCCAGTCACGTGCATTGCCGACGTAATAGAAGATAATGTATAAATGTGAATGAAGTAATTAGTTTGTAACAGTGTGTTTCCTCGACGCCTGCACGAACTAGGCCTTGGGTGATCCCTTTCATCGATTTAATGAAGATTTACTTTTATGTCGTCAAATATAGATCCCGCCAAGAGTCAGTTTGTTGACCTACGACTAACACGAATCATTACTTTCCTCACATGTTTCTCCGAGATTTATTAATGGTCAATAACGCGTTTGCATGTTTTCACAGGCTTAATGCAATATCTCGTATATAACGGCGACTTTAGGCCAATTATCGAAGCTGATAAATTATACGGTCAAGATTTTATGCCGGAAAATTCGATCAATTGACATTCGAATTTCTACCAAAATAATTTGAAGGCCAACGGTAGATACACGATACAAGAAGCTGCAGCGATACGAGGTACGGATACAACGTAACCATAAAAAGCAGTTACAAGTTAGTGTTAATATTTGGACGTTATTAAACTCTGCCCTCATTATTTATTCATCAACGGTCATTATTTGATTTAAAGAAAACATTAGGATTGTAGGTAATTTTAGATATTTTGCTTGTTTTTACTTACTTTCGTCGTAGGGTTGGGTTTTTAAAAAACATCAAGATTTTAAAACCAGACTGTTTGTTTATGTTTTGCTACTTATAAACAGGTAAGTATTACGGCGAACTGAACTACAAATTATGGGAAAGGAACGAAGCCAACATATCTATATTAATCTGTGCAATGTTTTAATAAGATGAAGAACATGGTGTAAATAAGTTTTTAATATAAGTTGTGCCATGTACCCACATCGGTCCACATCGCGGTACGTAGCTATAAAGTATATGCATTGTTTTGTTCGCCGATTAAATAATACAGTAAAATAATCCTTCCAACTTGTTGTAGATTGACCGCAGAAATCAAGCAAATCTATTACAAGTCAATAATTATTCCTTTTCTTCATCTAAAAAAATGCATACATTTCAGGAGAAAACACAGAAAAAATACTAATTAACACACAATAATATAGAATAAATTTACAAAGTATTACTCACAGATTTGAACGCCCTGGCCCCCGAGAGGTGCGGAGGCGACCCCTCTGGCTGTCCGGCTGGTGTCCGGGGGTGTCTGAGTCTGACTCATAATTCTAATCATTTTTCAAAGTGGAAGGATTTTGCTGAATACATTTGCTAATGACTGTCTCAATTTTTAGATTGCGCAATAATCACGAACCGTTCATTCCGATGCGACGCATCTCTTTCATTCGCAAATAATTGATATTTTATTGGTCCTACTTTGCTTAGTTTATTAACTAGATTTTTGTAGATTGGATTGTAGACTCTCGGGTGCGCGAAAACTGAGCCTAGCTGCTTGTAACTCCCCCCTAATTGCTTGTAATAGGGTCGTTTTCACAAGAGCTGAGATAGCTGTGGGAATTGTGGGATAAAAGGAATGATGATAGGATAAGAAGGATAGTTGAAAATTTAGATGCTGTGCTGCGTATAGATTGGCAAACCGAGACGCGAACCGAGATGTGAACCGAACAATCACGAATTTTGGGAAACTTTTCCATTTGCTTCGTTCCTTCCCCATAATTCGTGGTTCGGCTCGTTCCGCCCGCGTGTGTTTATGCAGCCTTAGGTATCAGGTCAACAGTCGGATAGTCAGTTTGCAAGTAGCAAAGCTCTTATCTGTGTATTCTACATCGATGCTAATGTTTATTACAATACAACTAAATAATCTCTAGTGTTTATTGTTCCCAAATTAAATACTTAAACTTGGCAAAAGAGTTCAGCGGCGTGCCGTGTTTTTGTAAATATTTTCCTACACCAATACTAGTAAACTTTCTTCATCAAAAAAATCATTAACCTCTTAGTCCACATTAATTCAGATTACGAGAATTATCTAACCTCTAAAAGTTAAATGGGTAATTAACCTCCCAGTTTAAATGGGTAATGGTACAAAATATTTTTATTTTACAAAATGTTGATTCAAGATGAAAATTCTTTGAACAATACTGAAAAAAAAAACAAAAAATCAGAGTGCAATGGCAAGAAGTGAAACCTTCAGAAAACTAAAGTAGACAACAGTGGAGAGACTACGAAGCACTTTTTTTTATCAATGTGAAGAATGTTTTTTTTTCATATTTTTGTCGTCGAATTCCAGTGCATTTTTTCCTATAAATTTGGTCATCTTATTAGTATCTGTGTTTTCTCCTTCGGGGTCACTGGATATCGCTTTATTTTGTGTTTTCTTTGCCTGTTCATTTTGGAGTGGCTTGAAGATTGAATATTGGTTTTACAAAAATAATTTTTTTTTTTGGATCTCGTAGGATTCGACCCTTGGTCCGCTGAAAGTCCGGCCGCTAAGGTTCGTCAGGCGGTTCATACCATTAGGCCAAGGGAGACTTGCGTGGGACCGTGGATTTATCGTATTATATTGGCACCCGTGAAGTAATTAAATATTTTATTGCTATCTCATTCTCTCGCAGGCTAAATTCTATAGATGTATGTGTTTGTCTCTTTTTAGTGTCGCTCGCTTCCGTTTTATAGAGTTACAAATCACAACGGTGCTAAAGAAGTTTTCACTTCAAAAAAAAAAGAAAATTGAGAAGTTTTAAATAACAACGGAACTACTGCCCACTTTACAGGTCGTGTAGTTACTGTTTATGTTGTGAAAACTCTCTTATTCCATAAGTCGAAAAAGTGTTTTTTGGAAATAAATATAAAATTAATAATATTCAGTCTCTCTGTGCAGAGAGCAAACAATTTTTGAGTACAGAAAGTGTCACGAAGAATTTCAGCACGATGACCCCGGACTTGATAAACTAAAGAGGCAGACTGAGTAACCAACAACATTAAAAAAAACATTTTATTTGGACTTCATATTATAATAAATTATTTTAAAGTAATTATCTCACTGAGCTCAGCCTTGAAATGCCTTCGTAAGACGAAACAGCTGTCACGCGTGATAATAATTTTCTAGCAGAACTTTGTTAGTAAATAAACATTTTTTTTAAGGGCAACAAAAAGTAAATGAAATTAGAATTTTATAGACGAGATTTTTTCGCTTCACTTGGTTTTATGTGTGGCAGCTATTTCGCCTTTCGGAGACTTTGAAACGCATTCGGTAGGACGTGAAAGGAAATAAACATAAACAAAATAAATATACCCCATTCAAACTAAGAATTTTTAATTCTCTTTTCAATAAATTAAATCCAGTACGGTCAAACTATAAAAAATAGTGAGTACTTATAAATATATTGGTTGTACTTAATTGATTCACAAAATGGAATTCCTATGAAGACAAATAGACGGCTTCAGTGATTAAGCAGTAAGGATCTCGACTGGTAATTCGGCGGTCGGGGTTCGAATCCCGGCGTGCTCAAGTAAATTTTATTTGATTGATCAGTGTTATTTCACAAATCAATAATTTGAAAATCATATAAGGTATATTTGCAGTGCGTTTCAGAGAGAAAGATACTCTCAGCGTTGTCTAGTGTAAGACCATCATTCAGAATTAAAACGTTGCTTGAAATGGCTTTAGACGTGTTTGTTGACCAGATCTGAATAGCCAGGTACTTCCCCACCTTCCACCTACCCATCTACTTCCCCTACTCACTACCTTCAGCCTCATAATATACCCTAACTGGGGATGCCATAATCCCACTGGTTCCAGGCAGTTGGGGGAAACTGGGTCTCTTGTGCGCGTGCGGTATTATCATTAAATACAATAATACTAATCAATTTAGGAGGCGGGAATGGGTACCGCCGCCCCGGGAACCTTTATTGGATAACCAACACCTCTGCCATAGGTCACCCCAAGTGTTTCGCTACGTTTGGTGATTTAGCAGGGGTGCCCGGGTTGATGGGGTGAGGTTTGTCTTGGAGGCGGATGACCAGGACACACTGAACCCCAAAATCCTACCCACCCTGGTAAATACTTTCCCAGTAGTAGATAGAGTTAAACATTTGGAAATATTAAGATAGGAAATATCAAAGTACCTACGTACCGAGTGAGATAATATCACGGAGTAAATTAGTACCACAGAGTAAATTAGTATCACAGATTATGTTAGTGTCACGGAGTAAGTTAGTATCACGAAGTAAGTGAGTAGTATCACGGAGTAAGTTAGTTTCACCGTGTTTCACGTAGTAAGTTAGTATCACGGAGTAAGTTAATATCACGGAGTAATAGAGTATCACGGAGTAAGTTAGTATCACGGAGTAAGTGAGTAGTATCACGGAGTAAGTTAGTATCACGGAGTAAGTTAGTATCACGGAGTAAGGTAATATCACGGAGTAATAGAGTATCAACCCGAATTGAAAACAAAATCTTATTTATGTACACGTGTTTTGTTTGTTCAGCGGTGGTATTACAATTTTTTCTCGGAATAAAATCGTATCAAGTCGCCATTCCACAATGACAATCTTCAATGAGTAAGTGTTTAAATAAAGTTCTGAGAATTTATTTGTTATTCTAATATTGACAATCAGTGATAATCCTGGGAAATGTATAATTACGCACTATTGTAAGTACGTACCTCAAGCATTCATTCTGAAAACATCATTCTGAAATGTAATTCATCATTTAATTTTTCTAAAAAAAATTACGCTTTTTATTTCACATTTTAATGGAGAATGAATAAGTACTAAATAAATACTTCGATATTTTCTACTATTCATAAAGTATTAGCTTGTTGGTCACTTTACGCCGACAGAAACTCACAACTCCCATGAATCGATAAAAATAAATCATTGAAATAACGATGAAGATGTCGAATCGGACCAATCTTAGAGTCTGTTCTCGGTAGAGATACATATTTTTTGCATTTTTTTAATTACCTGCAATGTTATATTTGCGAAATAGAAATCAAACATTGAATAATTCATGGATTGCCTAAACTCAAAACAATCTTATATAAAAAAATCTCGTGTCACGGTGTTTGTGGTCGCACTCCTCCGAAACGGCTTGACCGATTTTTATGAAATTTTTTATGTATGTTTGTTAGGTATGAGAATAGGTTTTAAAGTACATTTCACACCGCTAGGTGATTAGGGTATCCCTGTCCAGAAAAAAAAATCAATTTTTTGGACAATTTTTTTTATTTTTAATTTGGCTACCAAAAATACCTATCGCCTGAAATTTTAACCCTCCCACCTCCACCCTCCCACCTCCACCCTCCCACCTCCACCCTCCCACCTCCACCCTCCCACCTCCACCCTCCCACCTCCACCCTCCCTCCTCCACCCTCCCACCTCCACCCTCCCACCTCCACCCTCCCATTTTTGTATGAACAAATTTAACCGTCTTTATGTTGTTGAATGACAGATGGCGCTACGTCCGCCTCATCGAACTTTCATCCACACATGCGCAAGACATTTATGAGAAGCGCCGCGTCATTTTGATATTTCATTCACTATCATGTTCTCGCGTGGGCAAACCGTCGAGCTTATTTGTGTTGGCTAAAGACGGACTGTCAAAAAACTACGGACACTCTATTGCTCTTCGAAATTCATATTGATTTTCTTTATTTCATTTTCCCTCTTCAGTTGGTGTTTTTATCGGCGCTCATCGTCTACAGCGCTCCATTCCTCTTTCAGTCATAGATCCTATTCCCACACACTTACAATACATTCATTATTTTTTATTTAACAACCAAAATATTCACTAGAAATAATTTATACGGCAGAAAAACGTTTGTCAGGTCAGCTAGTACTTTTACTGGTATTAATACTTGAATGCATAGTCATGATTTTTTGATCCGAAAATTTGATTGCCTCGTGGACATTTTAATGTTTATTATAGATCGTCTATAAATACTCCGGATGCTTTTATTAAAATACTACGAGAAGGAGACATTTGCCTTTGCTTTGACCGGTAATTTTTCTAGCAACTATTTTTATCAGCCCTTTTTTTAAAAAAATTTCTTCATTTATTGCTTTGATACATAATTTGTGGATTTTCGACCACCATGCCTAGCACTTTTTGTTTTTTACTTGAGCTCCCCATAGGAGGCCCTGAGGAAAACAATTTCCCTCAGGGCCTATGTCATCTTTGGGGATGCTGTGTGGAGGTTTTTTTTAAGGAAAGGAAGGAGAGGAGAGTTCTGGGAAGGAAAAGGGTATAAGGGGTGGGTAGGAATCTGGGGTTCAGTGTGTCTCGGTCATCCGCCTCCAAGACCTAGACAAACCTCACCCCATGAACCCGGGCACCCCTGCTAAATCACCAAACGTAGCGAACCACTTGGGGTGACCTATGGGAGAGGTGTTGGTTATCCAATAAAGGTTCCCGGGGCGGCGGTACCCATTCCCGCCTCCCAATTTGAAAATGCCCGTGTTATGGTTGTCGATTTTACATATAGTGCATTAACTTTTTAAATAAGCACCATTTTACATACAGTGAATTAACATTTTAAATAAAATAATGTAAGGGAAAATAAAAGAATTATAAACTTTTATCAAAGAATATAAAATAACATAATATTAAAGAAAATAAATTATGAAAATGAGTATAAAATTATATAAAAAGAGTATGTAAGAGATAAAATAATATAAAAAGCACATGAAGGAATATAAAAAGTATGTTATTTAAAAATATCTAAAATCAATAATATAACGTATCAGACCTATACAAAATGCTCTGAAGTGGAAAATCTTTATCCATTTTTTTTCGGGTTTGCTTTTATTGTATAATGTGGGAAAATGTGTTTTAGGCTTTAACCGGAAAACATTTAAATATTTTTTGAAACTGAGTTTCACAAATAAAAAAAATAAAACATGTTTTTTTGTATAGGTAAATCGAAATAGGGCTACCAGCGAGAGGAGTGCGTGTTTTCAATAGAGTTTTACGTATTGGATCCCCATGAACACAGTACAACCCGAATCATTGTACATAAATGATTGTTATAAACATAAATTCCACACTTTAAATCGCGAGTGCGAAACATGCAGCCTTACTGAAAACGTCGTGAAAATTATATTCAATTTATAAACGACCGTGGAAGTGAAAACAATGCTTATTAAAAAATGATAAAAAATTGTTCATGAAAAGATGTTTATTTATATATAAATACGTTGATCATACAGCTGGCGGTTGTTTTTCTGTTGTATACGTTGTTGATAAAAATAATTCTGTAACGAATTTTGGAATTTTTCCAAGGTATCTAAAATGCCCTATATATTTTCCTAAAATGAAGATAATACCATTTTAGAAACTATATGAAATAAAATATAAATTTGTGCATTTAAAATATACTTTGATGTTTAAACATTGCCAAATTTTAAAATAAGCTTCAAACACGAAAAAAAAATTAAAAAAGCTTACGTATGTTCTTAATTCCCATAAATTGACAATAAAAAAACTGAAAATTTAATTTCATTGCCTGCACATCTGAAAACGTTAATTTATTTGATACGTTTACCAAAACATGTATTAATTAGACTTTTAAGTTATAAAAAACAATATTTTTTAAGGAATTCATATAAAATAAAGACCCTAAAATAAAAATATATTGATACAACATATAAAACCATTTTCTACGGTTCGATTTATAACATATTGAGTGATAACTTTACTAAAACTGACGAAAAAAAACTTAAAATAATAGTGAATATGTATATTGATTTCATCAATATAAGAGTTAATAGGTCATTTGAATAGAAATCATGAACTAAAACATGATCTTAATCACAACTTCGCGATAAAATTTTTTCCAGTGAAAAAGGTGAAGGCGCGTGCGCCCTAATCACCACCACCTTGCAGTCATTACATAGTATAAAATGAAGTCGCTCAAAATGTATGTGCGCATAGATCTTTTAAACTGCGCAACGGATTTTCATGCGGTTTTCACCAATAGATAGAGTGATTCAAGAGGAAGGTTCTAGCGTTTCAACAGCCTCGGGATACACTTTCGCATCATGCACTTTAAGAAGACTCTGTGATGCCAAATCGACCTTTCGGCTCCTCGAGTAACGCACACATCAAGGGCGAATTTCGGTCGAAGGGGAGCGTAACCGAGATCGTATGAGAATTATTCAGCCCGTCGATCTCAAGCCAAAGTGGACCTCGGCGTTTAGCGTTTCGGATAGCTTTACGTTCCGATATCCTTCGAAGTCTTTCGCACGAGCATTTGTTTTTTCGAAGATCGTTGACGTAGGTCAGTAACATGTGTCAATACATTTTTCGTTCGCCAGCCGGCCGACCGGCAATCGCAATTTCTTCGAAAATATCACGCCCGGAAGCCGACATTCGGTAAAATAACGTCCGCGGAAGTTTTTAGAACTCTAATTGATCGTAGTAATTATCACATTTCACGAAAACATCGTCGCAATATTCGTTTGAAATCTGACATGTGCGAAAAAACCGCGGAAAAGTCATATTTGGAAACAGATGTTTGAAAATATGTAAAATTTTCAGGGAGACGCCTGTCGACAGAATCTAGAAACGCAGCTTTTCCTCGGAGAAATTCAAAGACGTATCAAAATTCAATTTCGAACGTAGGCAGATCCTAGCGCTAAAAAATGCTGTTGTTGAACGATGCGTGGAACGAGTTTCAAATTAATCGCATTCGTACGAGGGTGATTAATAATATTTATTAAATTTTCTTCAACCTTGCAATACTGAGCGCGGAACGTTATCCAAAACCACCGCAGGTTTTCAAGGCCCTGACAGCGTCGGCTGACGTAATTTGTATGGAAAATGTTCAAAAACCGGCGCAGGTATTCGATTTTCAGGCTACGCTCGAGGCGGTCAGGACAACGTTTAACGGTTGTCTTGCCATATAAATAAAATATTATTTTAGAATATCGGGATGAACCAGGTAGGAACCCCGAAAATTACATAAACGGATAAATTATCCACGGTAATCATTTATAAAGTATAACTAACGAACGAATCGAGCAAATTGGAAAATTCTTTTTGAGTCGGTTTCGTTATTGTCAGGGCAAGGTTTGTATAAAACTACCGGTGACCTCTGGAATTATAAAATTTGTTTAAAATGAATCGCCGAAATCTATATATGCGCATAGCTTCCGAGCGAATCCACCAAATTGGATAATTCTTTCTTCGCTGTATTCGTCATTATCGGGACAAGGTTTGAATAAAATTACCGGTGAGCTCTGGCATTACGAAATTTGTTCAAAAATGATTCGCCGAAATGTAAGTACGCTCATAACTTCAGAACGACTGCACGTAATTGAATAATTCTTTTTTTGGCGCGTTCCTTATTGTTAGGACAAAGTTTGTATAAAACTACTGGTGAGCTCTGGCATTATGAAATTTGCATACAAATGAATCGCGGAAATGCATGTACGCGCATAACTTCCGAAAGACTGCACCAAATTGAATAATTCTTTTTTTTGTTATGTTTGTTTATTGGCTGGTGAGCTCTGGCATTACGAAATTTGCATAAAAATATTTCAATATGTGGCACGCGAGCTGTTTGTAAACTAAATGTAACGGCAATGAATTAATGAAGAGCGGGAGGGGGGGAGGAAAACCAGGGAGGGGGGAGGGTAACCTGGGAAGGGGGAGGGGAACTCGGGAGAGGGGTTTGCAGGGTGGGGGAATAGGGGGGGGGGGGGGGTGGGGGGGGGGAGTAGAGTACGCTATGAAAGAATATTTTTAGTGTTTTTGTTTTACTCGAATAAAACAAAATTTTTGTTTCTAAAAAATTCTGAATAATACATTTTTGTAGCGCCGTTTTTGAAAAAATTACTACAAGTCTATTTAGTACCAACCTGCGCACTTTGAAATATTATTCAACTTAACTGTAATGGTTCCATTCCAAGTTCCGGGAAACTACCTATAATGCAAGCGCCTTGCAAACGCCTGCACTATATTATAACATTATATACAACGGGTACCCGGCATGCGTTGCAAGGTCACTGTAACCTCAGGTTTCTTCATAAATTTAATTTAACACACACTCCTCCTCGCTTCATCCACGTTCACACGTCAAATCGCATAGTGTTTTAACCCGTTAGTTGCTTTTGCAACGGGCAAAACCTAGTAGTAGAGAAAGGCCGAGAAATTGAAGTATTCAATTCAGGCAGCGGGCAGCTTGCAAGCGGGTGGTGTGGATTTTATAAAGGTTGGGTAATGGCGTTGTGTTTCGTTAGCCACAGCAACGTGTGACCGGGTGTGCTAGTTATGAATAAAAACAATAATTTTAACAAGTACAGCACAACGTTGCGAGAACAACAGTTTTTTAGTTTGTTTGTAGTAACATTTCGAAAAACAAAATGTATAGTCCTTATATAATGTGTAACCAAAACACCTTTTAACATCCATGAAGTATTTTAGTAAAGCTGTTGAAGTATTTTAGTAAAGCATCAATCAGTGGATTTCGCAATACCGACGCAAGAAAAAAAATCCAAAGTACTCATTTTTGGAGATGAGGGTGGAAGGCAAATGAGACGAAGTATTGAGAAAAACTTAAACAAAATAGAATGCCAAAGTCATATTTATCCCGGTGCCACTGTAGATAAATTAAGTAAAACTATCTTACAGTCGTGTGAAATCCTTACAAAAGAAGATTTTGTAATTATTTTTACTGGGACAAATGAAAAATCGCCACAAAATATAATCAGTCACTTATACTCCATTATTAATAATCTTCAAAATACCAATGTTATTGTGCACTCGGTACCTAAAAATAATTACCTGAATGTATCAAAACTCAACCGTGAAATAAGATATCATACTTCTGTATTCAAAAATCATTGTCGATTCATCGGGCCAATTTTCTACGACCAAATGAATGAATACGATATATCGAAGTCGATGAGTGTGGTAAGAACAAACATAATTGATATAATTAAGCATAACCACCGGAAAATGTGCTACAATATCGAGCAGGTAATAAACACTTATGAACCGAAATCTACTTACAATACTACTTATACGCAAACTGCAAAAAACTGGATCCCGATGTTGCCGGAAAAATCACCAATTTAACGGACGAAATTACATCTTATAACAATAAAGAAGAACAACACACCAGTCATATTAAAACATGCTGTAACTCTCTACAAACAGTTGGGGACAAAAAAAAATCAAACTTCAATTTCATTCCTGTACCTAAATATTAAAAGCCTGAAAGGAAAAGTCGACGAGATCCTGTGCCTATTAAAATCAATTGAATATAAGATCAACATCATACTTATGTCAGAAACATGACTCAAAGAAACAGATATACCATTCATCAATATTGAAGGCTATAAACACGAAGCATCCTGCCGACCTGAGGGCATCGGTGGTGGAGTATCCATATTTATTCAAGAAAACTTAGAATATAACTTAATTGATAATATAGTAGATCCAGATAACAACTTCCTTTGGATACACTTAAACAAACTTAGCTTAAACATCGGAGTGATATATAAAAAACCGAACACCAATTTTCAAGATTTTCTAGATAAGTTAAACATACAACTGAAAACTCACAAAAGGTCCATAATACTGGGGGATTTCAATATCAACTTACTTGATTCCACAAACACACATACTTGTAAATACACAGAAATCATCAAGTCAAACGATTTCACTATAATGAACAAAATAAACAAATTACACGCAACACGTATTACAGAAAACACCAACACCATTATTGATCACATCATCTCAGACGTAAACCTTTCGTATACTATAACAAACTGTAACACCTCAATATCTGATCACAACCTACTGATTCTTGACGTACTTCATACGTACACTAAAAAAAACTCCCAAAAATCCTCTTACAAATATACAAAAATTGATTATGATAAACTAGAGGAGGATATCCGACAAAAACCCTTTTCTATAAACAATAATGAGGACTCGGAACTACAATAACTTTGTAAACTATCTGATAAACAAAATTAATTGCAACAGTTCAATAACAATAAAAACAAATAAAACCTCTCTTCCTGATTGGATAACAAAGGACTTATTAAAAATGATTAAAAAAAGAAATAAACTGCACCTTAAAATTAAAAAACAACCCTGTAACCTATTACTAAAAACAGAATTTACTAAAATACGTAACGACATAACTTTAAAAAAACGAAACTTAAAAAAACAATACTACAGCAGCCTATTTAAAAAATGTGAAAATAATACCAAAAAGACTTGGAACGTAATAAACAGCATCATCAAGAACCAAACAAACACGCAAAGTAAACCATGTACAAAATTAAAGAACGTTAATGAAATCATCACAGAAGACATCAAGATATGCGAATACTTTAATAACTACTTTTGTAATATTGGCGCTTCTTTGGCTGATAATATAATCAACAAATACACCCATAAACTGGATGATAAAATTACATTAAAGTATGAAAGTGCGGAATCAATATACTTGCAACCCACAACTGAACCCGAAATATTAGCTATCATAAAATCCCTAAAATCAAACGCGAGTGCTGGACATGATCAACTAAAATGTACAACAGTACAAAAACTTGCCCCACTACTAACTCCTACACTAACTAAACTGATTAACCTGAGCCTGAAAGAAGGTCAATTTCCGGACAGTTGTAAAATTGCAAGGGTTATTCCAATATATAAAGGGAGCTTGAAAACTCAAACATCTAACTATAGGCCCATTTCTGTCCTACCGATTCTATCAAAAATATATGAAAGAGTAATATACGATAGGCTAGACAACTTTCTGAAAAAAAAATCATTTCTATATGCCAAACAATACGGTTTCAGAAAAAAATGTAATTCTCTCTCTGCAACTAATGATCATCGTAAATAAACTTAGAACTAGCATAGATAATAAAAACTATGTCATAGCAATTCTCGTAGACCTTCAAAAAGCCTTTGACACCGTAAGTCATGAAATACTGATTAAAAAAAATAGAAAAAACAGGTGTAACCGGTCCAGCTATCAAACTAATAAAATCCTATCTGTCCAACAGAAAACAATGTGTTAACATAGGAGATAAAAACAGTCAACTCGAGTGTATAAACTACGGAGTTCCACAAGGATCAATACTGGGGCCACTTTTATTCCAGATATACATAAATGACATCTGTCAGCTAAAACTACATGGTGAAATTTTCTTATACGCAGATGACACGGCAATTTTTTACTTCGGCAAAAACTTAGAAAGTCTATTAGAACAATCTCAAACGGATCTTAATGTACTAAACGATTGGCTAATACAAAATATATTAACAATAAATATTAATAAAACCGGTTACATGATCTAAAGCTCACCTAAAAGAATAATACCATCGCATAAACCATTACAAATAGAAGAAAGAGACCTACATATCCTAGATAGCGAAAAATACCTGGGCTTATATATTGATAAACATTTAACATTTAAACAACACGTAGAAAAACTAAAAAAAAAAATCATCCCATTAATTGGTGTATTTGGTAGAATTGCTCATCTTCTACCAACAGAGGTAAAGAGGGGCTTATACTTTAGCTTAATCCAGTCCCACCTAAATTATTTAATAGAAATATGGGGAAACACAAACAATACGTACTTAAACGACTTACAAATAATACAGAACAAAGTTATTAAAAAACTCTTCAACTATAACCCAGACACTCCCACAAAAAAACTATACCAGGAAATGAACCTTTTGAAAATAAGAACATTGTACGAATATAACATATGTCTTTTAATCAACAAAATACAAAATTGACTTATACACACAAATACAACATTTATAAAAACATCACAAGTACACGAACATTATACTAGACAACACAATAAATTGTACACAAATACTGTCAAGACTGAAAGTGGCAAGAGAAGTATTGGTCACGAGGGAGTTCATATATATAATCTCCTTCCAGATAGCCTAAAAACGGAAAATAACATAAAAACCTTTAAAAAAAAACTATTTAAACTCAAAATGTTGGAACAAAATTAAAAATATTATTCTTACTACTGTACTATATATATATGCTCTGTATTTAAGTTAAGAAAGCGAAATACTATGTTTCTTTTAACTTAATAATAAAAAAATAAAAATAAAATGTTTTTTTTTTGTTATAGTACCTAATACCTCGCAAGAATCTCAGCTGCTCCCGTCTGGAGCCAGTGAGACTATGGCATCTCAAATTGGGGTATGTTGTAAGGTTGAAGGTAGTGGGGAGGTGAAGGAGATAGGAAGAGGAAGATGGAGAAGTACCTAACTATTCAGATATGGTCACCAAACACGGTTAACGCCATTTTAAGCAACGTTTCAATTTTGAATGGTGGTCTTACACCAGGGCGATACTAAGAGAGACCGGGATTCGATTCTGCGACCTTCGGATTGCGAGTCAAGAGCCATACCGCTAGACCACGCCGGCCGCGGCGGCGGCCGTAGATATGAATCTTGAGATTTCATAATCAGTTCATATCTATTGTTTAAAAAAAGAACATAATGTCAATGCTAATTAATTTACAAAAAAAATCAGGTGTTTGGATCAAGAACATTAAGAAGGTGTATGATGGGAATAATAAATCATATACGAGTGCCTACCAAAAGTATTTAAAAAAATCGTTTACATGTGATTTAAGCCCACTCTATATTATAACTTAACTTATATTATAACTCTTGCTTCATATAACATGTACACATAAATAAACTCTTTTTCAATAAATAAAGAATACCAATGCATTATGTCAATACGAAAAAGTGTTAATAAAAGTTAAAATGTTGTAAATAATGTATTGCGATAAAGTTAGAAAATTAAGCCATTTTTAGAAGTTTGGCTTTATCGGCTTAGCGTGGCCGGCGGTCAAGCTTTTATAAACTTTCAGAGAAAATCGACCACTGAAAACTCGGCAAATTTTCTGACCGATTTCCGAGCACGAGCATTTAAAAAGCTCCGCCCTTTAGTCGTCGTCGGTCGCTCGAACACTCCGCTCATTCCGGAGACCATTGACATGGGAGGAGTTGATGGCCTCTGCTTCACTCAAATTACATAATTACCTATGTGACCATGTTTCTTTGACGTATTAAGTCATTATTTAAATTGGGAGGCGGTATGGGTACCACCGTTCCGGGAACGGTTTGTTGGGTAACCAACACCACTACCATAGGTTACTCAAAGTAGTTTTCTATGTTTGGTGACTTAGCAGGTATGGGGTGAGGTTTGTCTAGGTCTTGGCGGCACATTAGTACGCCCACCTCCTGCTTTGCGGGCCGGATCTGGAGAGACTGCTTGATGAAGACATCAACCATCTCTCCAATCGAACTCTCTCGACTCATTGCCTTGTACCGCAGGGAAAGAGATGGATTCATACGTCCATAATTCCTGTATACATTGACCCCCGATTCGTGCTCACCCTTCATACCTATTCCTTCCCAGAATTTCCTTTTCCTAAAAATACCCTCCACACAGCATCCTCGAAGATGACATAGGGAAATTGTTTGCCTCAAGAACGAGAGGGTGTGTGGATCTAATGTAAAAAAATATGTACATTGAACAAAGGAAAATGACAAAATATTATTTCAACTTTCACATCCATACAAAACCAATTTACACTTTTGTTGAAACTTACTTTTTTCTTTCCTTCCCTTAATTTCTCAGCATTTGTTGATTTGTTCTGTGATAGTTTCCTACATGGAACAACACGTGATCATTGACTACTGTTCAAGTTATTGCTTTGGTTTTGTTTTTTTTTCCCTTTTTACAAACATTTGACACATGGCATTATTTTCTACCCGAGGAGGAGAATTCTTTGAAATTGAAGCAAAGACGGCTCAAGCCACGTTTGCTGCAAACTATTTATTTTTTATACTATTGTTTTGTAATTGGATATTTTATTATTTAAAAACATTATTTTCCACCATTCTTTCCTTTCCAGATCTTTTTGTACAAAATAAATATAAAACATAGGATTTATGAAATTTATTTGCATTTTTGGTAAGAATATTTTCAATTAAATTGGGGTAATATCCATTGAACAGCGACAGATTGATTCGATGTTCTGAACATTATATAAAAATATTTAATTCAGAATGACAGTCTTTCTTTAGGGCGGATACTGAAATACTGAGAATACTGTCCGAATTGTCCGAATTCGAAATGTCAGAAATCGCTCCGAAATGTTGTGAAATAAGTGCAATCACATCACAGCTGCAGCGTACGGCTAAGGGTTTATCTAGTGTAGACTGCATCAATGAAGTCGGTACATCCCGCGTCCCATAAGCTTCGTTAAAACTTTTCGTAACAGAACTGCGAACTACTGTAAACTGTTCAGTGTTCACATGAAATGCCGCGTTATCAGAATTTGTTTTGGCGTGTTAAGCCTGCTGCTGATTACTGCTCCTTTCGGGAACTTTTCATTACCCTGCCACTAAATATCTGCAAATTACTATTCAACATCTGTTTTAATATTATCGTTCAACGAAATATAAGGAGAGTGAAACAAGTTTGATAACAATGCAAGTGAATAAAACTTTTCTTTAAAATAAAACAATAACTTTCTTTACATCACTTTTATATATTTTTTCCAATGGTGATCTGGTTTCGCTACAGTAAAATCTATTCATGACGTGTTTCAGTGAGGTACGAAAAAACAGACTCAGCCCCGGGGGGGGAAGTTGGCAGAGGAGTGGGACGTGAGTACTCTCTAACTCTCTATCAATAGGGAATAACTTCAGTATCCAGCTTTTACTGTCGATTTGATAGTTATTGACTTTACTATATTGCAGTCTTACTAAAAAACGCCGTTAAAATTGTGAAACTGTTGTGAAATTGCGACCGTATATGTGAAAAAATAGATAATAATTAAAAAATGACAAAATATTGTTCACAGTAAGATATATAAGTTGTATATACAGCCAAAAAGGGTTGTTGATCGGTTGTATATATTTATTTTATTAATAATTTCTGAACGAATTTCGGAATTTTTCCAGCGGGAAAGATAAAAGCACCGGCGCACTAACCAGTAAAAATTCGAAAAACAAAATGTAGAGTCTTTGTACAATGTGTAACAATAATACCGTTGAATAGCCGTGAAGTGTTTTTTTAGAAGTTAGGCCGATAATGCCTGTCATTGTTTTGGATTTCATTATCTCTAATCTCTCAAACACTTAAGTGATTTAATAAATGTAATCTGCTTCGTTTGAAAAATAAAACATTAATCCGCTCCGCAGGTTTTTACTGCTAGGCCCTGTGGGGTGCGGGCGGCTTTAGGTTCGGCTTCGCCCAGTTAGTGTTGGTGACCATTTTATAAATCCAATAGAATCTGGTTCCAAAAATAGCCGTTCCTCGGATCCACTGTCATCCAGTGCAGCTAGTCACCGGGACGAAGTAACTGAGACAGAGCAATGACGTCATATGTAATATATAACTGCTTGATAAAACATGTATTACCGTCAATCTTTCCATATCCGGAGAGATACTACATATTAACAAATTCATAGCAGTTATACCTAGGGGGTGACGTCCCCATCAGACTTGCTGACGGAAGTAGCGACATCTTGTGACTAATTCTTGAATTCGAAACCGAATTATAAGAGTAGGTTTGTGTGAAATTCCACGCACACAAATGATATTTTTGGCGCGGCGCATAAGTCGTGGCGTCAGACATGTACTCGAAGCTGGATTCGGAAATTCAACCACGCAGACGTTCCCCCACTAATACTGTTCAATGTTTTTACTAGAAATCGCTTGAATATTGAAAAACAAGTAACGTGCCAATGGGTTGGTGGCACAACACTCCGTCGGGGGTGACTGTGGAGAAAGGACCAAGCGGTCAATATTATTGTCTTGTTTTACCTATTGTGAAATTGACTCTGAACATTTTTGGCCACCCCCATAGATATAAAATAGACGGTGTTGTAAATTAAGTGTAATTTAAAAAAAATATATATATCTAATGACACATCAAAAAATACGATTTGATTATATATGATTTTTACATAGCAAAGATTACCAAAAAGTAATCTTTAATAAGTTATCAGAATATTTAATAGCAAAATGATAAATGAAACAATTTTTATTTATTTATTTATTTTATTTTAAATGCACATTTACAGTTATACATAACCAATAATAAACATACATTTTTTATTTTTTTTTATTTTAACTTTATGAGTAAAACCTCAAATTGTAATATTTTTCCTGGGTTCGTGTCCCAGATGTGTCAATATCTTTTTCTGATTTTTCTGTTTTCAGATTTTCGATTGAGTTTCGCTTATATTGTCTTCATTTAATTAAATATACATTTTTTTGTTTATTAAGTAATAATAGCGTTTTTAAATTGATGAATATTTAGTTTCAAAATATCTATATCAGGGGGCAGGAAATTTAGTAAAAGAATCATTTTTCCGAGCGGCATTACTAATGGTAAGTTAGTTCTGCATCTCGGAACAACAAAAGTTCTGTGTCTGCGCGCTCTTGTGAAGTTGTCGGGGACATAAAACTCAAATTTTTGTAATTATTATTATTTATTATTGAAACATTTATTATAATTACAATTTTACAACTAAATATTTTTTTTTACAGGTTTTTTTTTTTTACTACCCTTCCATTAAAAGCATTTGCTTGTGTATGGAAGGGGAGTGTACATAAATGCTATTAGTTATTAGTTAGGTATAAGTTAGTACTTAAATAATTAATTGTACATAAATATATGTGAGCTGCAGTATTTATTTGATAATGGTGTGTTTTTTTTTTTTTAAAGAAAGAATGTTATGGAGAACTAAGATATTTGTAAGATTAATTGACAGTAGTTCTTTTCTTAAGAACATCTTTAAAATGTCTCTTGACAGAGAGCAGCATTCGGGCCTTATCATTGATGCTTCTGATTTCCTCTGGTAGACGATTAAAAAAATTTCTTCCCTGATAAGTATAATGATGCTGTGCAAAAGACGTATTTAGTTTTGGGCATAGAAAAACATGTTTAAGTCGAGTTCTGTTTTCATTTAAAAATGGATATTTATCTTTTTCTTTTATTATTTGAATTACTGAATTTTTAATATATAAATCTTTAAATGTGGGTACTTGAAATTCTTCAAACAGGCGTTCTGTTGGGTAGTCTAAGGATTTTTTTAATATAATTTTAATAATTGTTCTTTGTACAATTTCTATTGGAAGAAGGTTACATTTATACGCGGATCCCCAACTAATAATAGCGTATTGTAGAGTGGATTGAACTAAGGCATAGTAGATTAAATATAGATTTTTTATCGACAGAAAATTTCTAATTCTTAAAAATATATATATTAATTTTCTGATTTTGTTTACTACTTGACAAATTTGTTCCTTCCATTTCAGATTTTTATCGATAATTACGCCGAGATATTTAATTTTATTTGTTGTTTTTAATATTGTACAGTTTGATTTGCAATAATGTTGGTTGTGAATTTTAGTGTTATCGTGTATGAGAATGTTAAAATTTTTGGGACCGTCGTTTGGATGGATTGCAAATGGAATTACAAATGTCTTTTCACTATTTAGTGATAGTAAATTAGTGTCGAAAAAATTCTTAAGCGTATTGATGTCTTCTGTGGCCTGTAATTCTACATTTTCCCAAGTATTTTCACTTATTATTAAAACTGTATCGTCGGCGTATGATGTAATTTGACCATGTAGATGTTGAAAAAAAATATCGTTTACATATATGGTGAAAAGGATTGGTCCAAGCACTGTACCTTGGGGGATTCCAAAGCTTGAAATCTCTTGATCACTATTAATACGATTGATTTTTACCACTTGAGGGCGGTTTTTTAAGTAGTTGGTGATCCATTTAATCGCGTTGCCTTTTATGCCAATATCATTTAATTTTTTTAATAGAATCTCATGGGATATGCTATCGAAAGCCTTTCTGAGGTCAATAAATATGCCCGCACATTTTTTACCTTTATCTAATGATTCGTAAATGTATGAAGTTACGTTAGCAATTGCATCATGTGTGCTGAGTGATTTAATAAAACCAAACTGGTTTTTGTGTAGTATTTTATTACTATCTAGGAAATTTACTAATTGTTTTTTTACTATTTTTTCAAAGATCTTTCCTATGTTAGAAATTAGACAAATTGGGCGATAATTCGTTACTTGGTGTGGATCACCAGATTTGTAAATAGGTGAGATTATTGTGTTTTTGTAGTTCATTGGAAATATTCCTTTCGTTAAACTCAAGTTTATTAAATGAGTGATGGGTTTTATTAAGTAAGATTTCATAGATTTTAACATGTGTGCCGTAATAGAATCAAAACCGGGAGACGAACCTCCTTTCATATTTTCTATTATTTTTAAGATTTCACATTCTGTTGTTATTTCAAATGTTGAAAGTATATTACGTTTATGTAAATTTTTATTTTTATGTTTTTCCGGGTTAGAAGGTTTATGAATATTTTTCGCAAGATTTTTTCCAACATTTGCAAAGAAGGAATTAAATATGTTTGCACATTGTTTAGGCTGTAAATTGGCATCTATAATTTTTTTATCGTGTTCGATGTACTTAATATTTTGTGTTTTTTTTGTATTGTCTATGGCCAAATTCACAGTTTTCCACATTTGTTTATGGTTATTTTCTGAAGATAATATTTTATTTTTAAAAAACTCTTCCTTACTTTTTTTAATATAAGATGTTAATTTATTTTTATATTTTTTATAAAAAATATATGCTTTTTCATCATGGGGATTTTTTAAAGTTGTTTTATAAAGTTTTTCTTTGTTTCTGATAGATATTATAAGTCCTTTGGTAATCCAAGGTTTTAAACATCTTAATTTTGATTTTATGTGTATTATTATTTCAGTTGTCGAATTTTTAATGTGTTGTGACAGGATTTTTTCAAAGTTAGTCGAACATATTTCAGTATCATCACTCTTTAAAACATTGTTCCAGTCTTCCTTTTTTAGTTTTTCAGAGAGAATAGTCATGTCTATTGTTGATTTTTTGGGTATTAAATTATGTTTTTTATGTTTAATATTATTATTATACAGAAGTAAGCATGAATGATGATCAGTTATGTTAGTTTTCCAAACAATTGACTTTAGTTTGTGAAGATCTTTAATGTTTACGTTTGTCCAAATGTGATCTAAACAAGATGGAGTATGTTCTTTTATTTCTCTAGTATTTTTATTTATGCAAGATATGAAATTTTGTTCAGTCATACAATTGATGTATTCAGTTTTGTTATTATTTTCTATTTTTTCATTAATGTTCACATTAAAATCACCCACCACGATATATAATATATCGGGAATACAGATGTTACCGTTTAAAAGTTTATATGCTGTTGTCAGCAAAGCAGTTTTCCTTCTTTCGGTGAGGCTATTAATACCCAGCATGCCGGACAAAAAGGCTGATGGATATAACCAGGGATAATATCCGAAGTCTCTAAGATATAAATATCTCAGAAACTTCTTTTGCACTTTCTCAATCATTTGAGAGTATGTTAAATTTAACTTTGTTTGAACCACTTATATATTTGAGTAAATCCGACCGGTTTCGGAACAATCACGGATATATTCCCCTACCCACCAACTCTTCATTAATACCTAGCAACGGCTCTCCACCCCTACTATAATAATACATTGTTCCCATCCATATTTCGAAAATGTCAAATTAGTATCTGCTTGACCTGAAGAAGGAACGGTCGTTCCGAAACCGGTCGGATTTACTCAAATATATGGTTCAAACAAAGTTAAATAGTTTCATTTATTTATAATGGATAAACACAAAGTTAAAGCAACATTCAAAAGTATTTAATACCAAAAATACTAATTTCGGTATTGTGTCTGTAATTCCGGTTCAACGAACTCTAAAACTTTTGTTTTGTATTATTGTTTAATTTTATTGTTTTATTTTATTGTTTTATTGTTAAAAAAATCAAGTATATGTAACCAATAGTGCGGCCCGCGGGTCGCTGGGTGTACACTTGTGGCCCGCGGAGCATATGCACACATTTTTCTTGTGATGTACTTAAAACCAAATGAACATTCCAACGTACGTAGTTCGTATCATATCTCATATTGGAAGTATCTCAGTACATTGATTCAACTATGTTGATGTCACTGTATCCTCTTAAGGACACTACTTGCTCACGAGATTTGTTAGGAGCTGTTACGTCGACGTTGGATCGCTTTTCGATACAATTCAATAACCTGTCGGGCTTAACAACAGATGGTGCTCCTCAGCAATGGTTGGGAGACACGAAGGTTTAGTAAAATTGATTGAAAATGAGGCCTGCAAAGTTGGTAATACTTCGATGCTAAATTTTCATTGCATTATTCTAGTTATGGAAAATGTACGTTCCAAGTCCCTTAAAATAGATCGTGTCATGAAGGTGGTCATCAAAACAGAGAACTTTATTAAGTCGAAGGGGTTGAAACACCGCCAGTTACAAGAGTTTCCCAAGTCTTTGGATTCACAGTACAATGACATGACGTTACAATTTCTGCAGAAGTAAGATGGCTGACCCATGCCAAAATGTTGAAAAGAGTGTTTGATTTGAAGCAAGAAATACAATCATTCTTCGCAAGCAAGTCAAAACTTATCTCTGAATTTAAAGACTTTGAAGGAGTGGGTTGGCGATTTTACATTTCTGATCACTTTTAAAGGCTCCTATTGGTTGATATATGAAACTGAAATGATGCGAGGTCTGCGGCGCTCTTTGGTCGTTTTGATTATCACCTCACTTTTCAAGTATTGGTTGAGATTGTTTTGGTAAAGTCCTACCGCGTGTAAACTGCACTCAAATTTTTTTAATTATTATTTTTTATCTAATAAATATATGTTTGATTCTCATTTTTGTCATAAATTCTTAAAAAAATAATGTATTTCTTGTTTGCTTTGAATAATAAAAGAATTGTTGTTGCACAGCCCCGAAGGAAATCTCATTTCTAAAATCTGGCCCGGCTGCTGAAAAGGTTAACCACCCATGCTATAATGTGATATTTTTCACAGAAAATTATTTTAATTACCATCTTCAAAAATTGAAACTGATCTCCATTGATGTCTTGACGACCTGAAACTACCAAATCTGCTAATAATAGTGGAATACGTTTCGTCCAGATATCAGTACGCAATAGCGCCTTTATGACTACCCCGTGATTGTATGTGTTAGTTATATAACAAAGCTATGAATGTGTTTAACTCTCCGGATTACGATACTCCTGACACATTTAATTACTACTTTATCCCCCGTGATCCCATGATCCTGTGATCCCTGGATCTACACATCTACAGGCACCTTCAGTTATCTTGACGACATGACTAAGCCCCTTGTCGGATACAGAAGGGTTCTTAAAATAACGCGACATTAGCAGGTAATACAGATGATATCAAGTCTTTTTATCTAGATCTTCTTTGTTCATTAGTTACATATTAATCAAAAAAAAATTATGAACGCACGTTAAATTCAACACACACAGTATAGAATTCATAGCTAAGCCGCAACCCGATTTTCTACCGATTTCTTACATATCCCCCTTAAACATTTGAAGTTTTAAAGCCTTTAAAAAAATATATGATATTTTTGAAGATAATATCTATACATTGTTATGAAGCGATTGTATTTGTCGTTAGTTAGGTACTATTTTTAAAAAAAATGCACTTTAATTGGGTAGGTTGGCAGGGCTGGGGGAGTTTCGTTCAACGCGTCGGTAGGCGGCGTTTGGTTTTTTCCGTTTCCGCACTCTGGTTTTTACGGCGATATGTGCGGTACGCCGCGAAAACAACGGTCACTTAATTTTTAAGTTTTAATACGATGTGATTGAAATTCAAGTTTTGGGCATCTGCATTCGGGGGAAGGAAACACGTTGTGTTTTTTTTAAATATAAATTTCAAATATTTATTCACGTAAAACGTGAGTTTCGCGCGGGTCCCAAAGTGACCACGAGTTAATTGGCGATGTTCGAGTGAAAATACTATTGTACCTCATTATCCGAGTCATCGGTTTATATAATAACTCGCCGCGCCCGTGATTGTATGCAGGGCAAACATCGAATTCCCACCGGGGGTTTATTTATGGAACAAACCCGAGTTTACCGCAGTATTGAACAATACTCCGCCTCGATTGCTGACGAGCCTTCCTATACAATTTGGAGGAGAGTTTGGGTACTCCTCCCTTTCTCTGAGGGTCCAGGTCTATCATCCCTTCCATGCGACCGCCGTGGAGGTCGCAGGCACAAGCTGAGCCGCAGAGGTTGGGACCTCCCTTGCCACCAGGAGGTGGTGTTGGTTCTCACGACATCGGGGGTACGGCGGCAGTAAATTTAATAAGTGTAGCTAGGAATAGCATAAATTACGAAATTGGTCCCGGGGGTGAGTCCATACAATTTGTTTTATTATGTCTTATCATGTCTTTCGCTATATTTTGCGAGCGTATTAATCGTGGGATTTGAGTGGCCGGGTAGGCCGGCGTAGAATTTAGTTGCTTGTGAGAAAATGAAGTCCTTTATCAACGGAATGTTGGAGTCTTTATGGAGACAAGAAATTCTACTCTATTTAGGCGCATTAAGCGCAAGTCTAATGGCTTTGTTTTGAAATATTTGAATCTTCTCTAAGAGACTGGGGGGCCGCATGCCCCCAAACGGGGCAAGCATAGGTGAAGCCGGGCCTTATGGTTGTTTTATATAAAAGTAATTTGTTGTCCGTTGATAAACGACTTTTTTTCCCATCATTGGATAGAGTGAAGATAGACATTTATTAGCTGCTTTAATTTTTCCAGTTATGTGTTTCTTCCAGGTGAGCTTGGAGTCTAGCGTTACACCTAGGTATTTAATTGACTTTTCCCATGGAACATTTTCCCCAAACAGTCTAATGAATGGGGGCCGTCTTGGCCGTGTCTTTGAGAAAACGGTCGCGGCGCTTTTAGTCGGGTTAATAGATATTCTCCATTTTTTACACCACTTTTCAGTTAAAGTGGTTTGTATCTGAACGCGGCGTGTAGCAGTGGCCTCCTCAGTTGAGCTAGAAATGATATTAGTGTCATCCGCAAATTGTGTGATTTTAACATTATGATCCACGGGTTTAGGAATATCGCTACAATAGATGTTGTATAGGGATGGTGAGAGTTGGCTGCCTTGTGGGACCCCAGCTGATATGGGGCGGGATGTGGAGAATACATTTTCTACTTTGACTTTGAAGGATCTATCTCTTAGGTAGCTGGATATTAGTTGAATAAGTCTTAATGGATAACCAAGAGAGTACATTTTATATAAGAGGCCGTTATGCCAGACTTTGTCGAAAGCCTTACTAACATCGAGTGAGAGAATTACTGTTTTTTTTTCTTGATATTGAATGCCTTCGTGATGTGTTCCACCACACGTAGGAGTTAGTGAGAGGTGGAATGACCTGCTCTAAAACCGTGTTGAAAGTCTGGCAAGAATTGACTTTTATTTGTGAATGCATTTAGTCGTGCTAGTATTACTTTTTCCAGGATTTTACCTAGGCGTGGAAGGAGGCTAATTGGCCGATGATTCTCCGTTAATAATGGATCCTTGCCTGGTTTGGGAATTAAAATTACGTCAGCTTCTTTAAAATCCTTAGGAAAGCAACGCAGCCGAAGTGACGCATTGCAGATGGCTGTTATGGCGCAGATGCCTTTAGTTGAGAGATGTTTTAAAATCTTATTTGAAATGCCATCGGGCCCGGCGGCCTTCTTCTTCTTTAATTTTCTAATTATATTCAATATTTCTTTAGGGGTTGTGCACCTGATTAGGGGGTCTTCAGGGTCTAGATTTAAGATTGCTTCTACTTTTGAATCCACTTTTGCTACGAACGCAGGATCGTCGTGATCGGTGTTTGGAGAGAATTGACTTGCAAGGCTATCTGCAAAGGATTCTGCCTTGTCTGCAGCGGAGTAAACTTTTCCTTTGAGGCCTTGAATCGGGGAGATTTTAGTTTTCGGGCGTCTTAGTGCTTTGGAGAGCTTCCAGTAAGCTGCTCTATCGTCTTCTAAAGTTGAAATGAAATCGTGCCAACACTCGTTGCGAAATTCACTGAGGGCATCGCGCACTTCTCTGTTAAGTCGATTAAGTTGTTTTTTTTTTTTGTGTGCATTACAGATTGATTTAATCCTATTACAATACACATAACATATACATGAGAAAAGAAATTACAAAAATAAATATTTTAGAGTCCTTGCCTATTATTCTTGAAACCTTCAAGACTAATGTTGAAAATGTCAAGAGACCTAGAAATATCATTTAGCAGCACCATACCTCTTGTCATGCTATGTTGTTTCACTATCGGGTTGCAAGATCTTTGCCACTCCTTTCTAACAAGATTTTTTTCCCTAATAAGATCTTTGATCTCTTCGGGTATTCCGTGACGTGTTGTGACGTTGGGAATCTCATCGGACGCCTCGGTGATGCATGATTTTATTGTCTGGATAAAGTTGGAGGTAGCGGCATTTAGGGAGGCTAATGTCTGTTTCAGTTAATTTACATGTTATATGTATGAAAAAAATCACAGTGTTTCTTTTTAAATGCTGTTTTAGACAGCCCTTAAGAGATTTTTGCTCTATTTTTAACGAGTCGTGTTTTATGAAACATTTTCACTATTTTAGCTTCAATTTTACCGTTTTAAATATTAGCGCACTCTCTCAAACATTCGTAATTACATATCTCTCCATCTTCTTCTTTTTGAGCTGGGATACGGCGCCTTAAGTCATCTGTGGGCCGGTAGCAGACTACGTAAATAGGTTTTACGTATTTTTCAAGAAATCTTTAAAATGTTTATAACATTTAGATCGGCTCACAATGGGCGCGTGTTATAAAATGGGGTTTCGAGCAGATTGGTTAATCAATACAAACATCTATAAAATAACCAACGGATAAAAAGTTGCAGGAAATTCTGCGGGAAATTGTTTGTGAATAGTACCCTTAGTTTAAACATTTCTGTTCTTCCGGGATGTCATTCATACTATTCCGTAGTTCGAAACATCTGAAGACTATAAGTGGGTGGTTGAGTTGGAAAAGTGGTTTTCCACAGAAGGTTTTACCTCTATCGGCAGCTGCTATTTCTCCATTTACCCCATTTACCCCCGGGCGATTGAACATTCCCCACTTTTCCCTTGGGGTATATTTACAAAAAAGCATTGTTGTGTTCGGCAGTCATTAAAGTAATGTTGCCGGATTCTATTTCAAACTAACGGAAGAATTATGACTACTTTTATTTTTAAATACGATGAAAATATGTTATGTTTAACTATGATAGTTCTGTTTCCATAAACATAATACTTTTTGAATAAGCCGCGGTGTACCGACTCAAAATGATGAAGGATGTTAGAGAGAGCGCGTTAATATTAAAAACGATAATATTTAAGCGAAAATTGTGAAAATGTTTAATAAAACTTGAATGGTTTAAATAAATTAAAAATCTCGTGGGGATTGCCTAGTTCAGCATTTAAAGAAACAGTGTGAATTTTTTCATACATGTGACTTGAAAATAACTGAAAAAAATGTGTTTTTAATAATTTTCGGAGATACTTTGCGATTGTTTTCTTTCGAGGGAATTTCATATAAATTTCGTTTCGGCGTGAGGAATGTATATACACATTATCTTCAAGAATAATGTGTTTTTAAGAACTTTAAAATTTACAGTATTTAAGGAACATATCCATAACAAATCCAAGAATAATTCAGTGCAAAAACATTCATTTTCTGTCAAAGAAACATAACAAAAGATAATTAATTAAATAGAAAAAAAAACTTGGAATAAAAATTAAAAGGGATTTAGTTGGTCTTGCTCCCTTTACGCATTCTTACCACGGGACAAAATAAAAGCCTGCAACTTCCGATCTTGTGGTAAACTTTCCGCTTCCGCTTCTTCCGGCTGTACGAGTTTTTCCGCCGGAAATTCGCTTTCAAGATGAACTGCAGTCTTCAATAGGGGATGGTTCGCAATTTGCTCTTACCTACTTCGTGTATCTAAACGTTTTTTAAATTTTTATTTTAAATTTAATTGGAGTGTTTTTTACTTTCATATATTTATTTTCAAAAAACTGTATGGTATGTGTAAACTGTATGGCAGGGGTCAACAATTACTTTCATGAAGGGTCCGGTCCGGAAGGGAAAAAGCCTTCCTAACAACAACTAAAAAGCTAAAAATTGAAATAATAAACTTTACATTTAATAGTATTACATAGTATTACATATTACATACATTACTATTGAACAAATAAAACGAATGGGTTCCGGAACATTATTTTATTAAATCATAAAAAAATGTTATGAATAAAAAGAAGTATTGTAACAGACGTATCAGCGTCTTCACAAGACTGTAAAAAAGTACCGGGTTTTTAGTGCACGTTCAGGATGATGGGATGATAAAAATAATAAAGGGCTGACCTCCCTAGCACCCAGTGCCTGGTGGGTGAAGGACACTGGATGTGCCGATTCTTCTGCCTGAGCCTGGCGCCTGGCGGTTGCCAAAAGTAGGGCCGGCTTGTCACACCTTATTTTGTCGGTGTCGCCCACGAAAGTGGTCGCTTAAAATTGCGAATTAGAAATAATTCTACAGCGTAACATTGGTATAAACAGGTACGTATCTTAATTCTAACATATTTATATAGGCATGATTTATCCGTAGATTTTTGTTTTGGTGAGTTTGTGGCAATTTTTAGGCAAGTTTACAATTTGGTGATAGGTATTTACTGTTTGTTTACTTGTGGGAAGTTGAATTAAGAATCTAGTATTTTTCCCAGATCCCTCGCAAGACTGGCTACTTAAACCTGCTTGTTTCATCGTCTTCCGAGGTCCCTGGATTTTTGAAATGGGAAAAAAACGGATTTTTGCAAGGAATTTTTCTAAGTCCTTTTTCTGGGCAAAAAACGCCCTAGCATTGCGAGTTTAAGGGTCAGAGACTCAAACTCTCTTTCCCTGAATGCCCTGCAGGACTCTGAAATGAAATATGTTTATTTCATTGTCCTGCGGGGTGTGTAAGTTATATTAATTGAAAAAATATACATTTTAGGTTACCCTTCTGGGGCTGGGGGCTTCGCCTTGCCCAGTGGGAAAGGCGTCCGCCTTCTGGGGCTGGGGGCTTCGCCTTGCCCAGTGGGAAAGGCATCCGCCTTCTGGGGCGGGCGTTTTAAAACAATAGAATAACAAGTATGTAAATTATAAGAGTTTAAAATGTCTCCCGGTTGCAACCTTAGCACGCAAGCATTTATTTGTCGCACCGGGGCATTGTACATAATAAAAAGGATAATTAATGAAAATTAAAATATTTCGGCGAAAGATCGTCGCTGGCGGCACGGTACTAACGAGCTTAGTGGCCAGAAATTTCGGAAGGAATTTCAAAGAAATGACCACTAAATGTAGAGGATACCGCCAGCGATGACTTTGCTGAAAAAACAAACGAGGGTACGTAACACGTCGGTTACAAGTCTCAAGGTTTTTTTTTAAAATATTAATGAGAGAAATAACATTTTTGTCTTGGACTATCCGTCCGAAGCTTAGACTATAGTTTGAGCAGGCTATTTTCATTAAATCTTGGAGATGTTCATCGGTAAGTCTGCTCAAAAAATTATTTTTAACTAGCTGACCCGGCCACGCGTTGCTGTGGCTAATAAAACACAACGTCATCTACTAGATGGTTACCCAACCTTTATAACCACCGCCGTTCTTGAGTTTATCGCAAAGAGACAGACAGATGCCGCGGAGGACTTTAATTTATAACTATTTAAGTTAATAACGTATTTTAGTTAATAAGGATTAATACTGTATCCGTCTAAAGAACTTTTCAATTACCGCAATGTACGCGACCATTTTTTTAGAAGATAGAGTGGGTATAGTAAGCTATCCGTAAAATATAGATAAATGCCTTCGCGGACTTTTATGTAGATCTATAAAAGAGGAATATCCCACCATGCATTGTTTTGTTATATCCCCAAAGGATTAGAGTTTTTGATACGTTTTCGATGAAAGCTACCACGCGGCTTGACTTTTTCCGACACTTCTAACAATTATAGTTTCAACCAATTTACAAAAATCCTTGACAAATTACATACCTAAACCTTCCTCACGAAACATTCTATCTATTGGTGAAAATCGCATGAAAATCCGTTAAGTAATTAAGACAGACAGACAGATAGACGACGCGGGGGACTTTAATTTATAATATGTTGATGTTGAAGTTCATCTTGGAAAATGAATCACCCAAACAAAGTGAGGAGTTTAAATGCAATTTTTTTAAATTCTGGGTTTTTATTAGCACCAACAAAATTTAACCAAAACTCTTGACAAGAAACTTCCTATTTTTGGTGTTTTAAAACTGTATTTTCTTGGAAATCGATAATTTCATGAAAATATTTGCAGCTTCATTGCTCCATTCATCACCAGGATGCGGAGAGTAAATGTTACTGAGGATGTTGATGATATTATCAATTTTCTTCAAATGTGTGAATCTGTTTTCAAATTCCGATTTAAAATCCTCAATGAACGTCTTGTATTAGCCGACGTTAAGCTCGGTTTTAATGCTGATTTTTTTTTTAAATAGGGAAATGTTAGTTAGTTAGTTCATTATCAAGATTGATCTTGAAAAGATCGAGTTTTCGCAAAACGCTTTTACTTTTTACATGTGTAAAATATTTTGTATTGTTAACAAGGTCCGCCCAAAATAGGTCGGCGGTCCGGATCCGGACCGCGGTCCGCCATTTGGTGACCTCTGCTCTATGTTATGGTATGTGTAAGTGACTTACCTTTTATTTTGATGGTCGAGTGTGTAAAATTTCATTATTCTTAAAATTAAACTGTAATTTTGTAAAAACACAAAATTCACACCGCCCGCCCTCCAGAGACACTCTCTTTTATGCGAATAGATAGATTAAAAATTAAGCATTATATATTAAAAAACCTTCTGATTAAATCATTAATGCAAAACTGAAGAAGCACAGTATAAACATGGGCCTTTGGTATTATTTTTCAATTGCATGTTGTAATACAAAAAAAAATATATGCGATTAAAACATACGTTTTAATGTCGAAAGTTACAGGGGTTAAATTATTTTTTACACGAACCTAATACTTTTTCGATTGTCTTTCAGAAATGGGCGATATTATTTTTTTTGCATTTTAAACTAAAATCATATTATTATTTCCATTAAATAATTTGTATTATGAACAGAAACGCAGCTCCGACTTAAAATAATAAGCGGATTTGCTACGGAAATGACATCCAAAACTTCCCCAGCCTTCTGAGCCTGCTGAGGATAAACCAAAGATATTGAAATACAACGATCAACCAATAAAACAAAAGATATTTTTACGGATTTAAAATAGCGAAGAAAAGTTTGTGAATTAATTTTTTAACATTGGAAAACTTTCATCGCTTTCAAGGGAATTGAATAGAATGGATTGCATAATATCATAACCAAACGGAATATATTTTTAATAAAATAAAATACTTATTTGTTTAAAACCACGATATTTATTAATTTTTTAACCGACAGTATTAATTTGTACCCTGAAGATGCTTAAGTTAAGCGAAACCGGTCGGTTAAAAAAATAATAAATATCGTGGTTTTAAACAAATAAGTATTTTATTTTATTAAATATGTCAAACCACAAAGTGATTGCTTTCTACAATAATGGAATATATTTTGCTCAGTTAGGATTCTATAAATACATTTAATGAGATCGGAAGTAGTCTTTTTCCACTGTATAAGTTTGGGTGTTTGTAAAATACTACGGGAAACCTTTTCTGTGCGCATGAATAGGTGCTAAAACTTTTAAAATTCTTTTTCACACCCGCTGACATAATGAGTAAATTAATACGACTGTAAGTATTTTGGGCGTAAATGTCTAAGTGCACCCGGTGACACAAATTTAGAACTCAATTTTTGAAGTAAAAACACAAAAAGAGACAAACACACACATCTATAGGATTTAGCCAGCGAGAGAATGAGATAGTATAATCGGTCTCCTCTTTGTGAGGCACTTCATAGCCTCTACAAGATTGTCTATTTTAGTTTTCTGAAGGTTTCACTTCAACCGCGTGTGAATTGCACTCTTTTTTTAATACCGAGGTTACACGCAAATAAAAATTATGGCATACCCGACTTCGACTGAGTGTAATCACGATTTTCTCATGTTGAATAAGTGAAAAGTATGAACCGAACATTGTGGCGTCAAGTCTCGTATTTGACAGATGAAAGGATATTTCCACACTCTACAGTAGTTCATGATAGAGTTAAGGGTAGAAAATACATATTTGAGTTCACGTACATAGTCCATACAAAAATGATGTGCATATTTCAGGCCACCGCTCACCATTTAAAATTTTTCGCTTCTTCAAAATAGATTTTCTGGTTTGTGCTCTAATGAGTTGTGTAGGTATCAATTAAAGTTTCAACATAATTTTTAATGAAGAGATGTTCTGGCTCATCTTGAAATAATCGAAGAAAGTAAACCGATGTTTGAATATAATAGAAACGTCTTGGTGGTCCGTGGTCGTCGCTAAAACAAAATTTCAATCCTGGAGTTTCCATTAAAAAACTCAGGCTTTTAAGAGCTTATTTTGAGACAGCTGTCTTGGCTCAAAATCTCTCGGCAATATCCTGGTCCATTGTTACTTCTTTACCTCTTTATTACCCTTTGTTCATAAACTTCCGGGAAATAATGTCCACGAAAAATGCGACGGGCTTTGTTCCTTTTGTACACTTTTCCGTTAAAACCTATCCAAGAGTTGGTATACTTTATACTGTAAACGTACAATGTACGACGGTGCACGATGTAACGTTAGCATTTATATAATGATGAGCATTTTAGGCAAGAGAAAGGATAATGACCTGTAAAAAGAGAGATTTCCTCTCCGTGTATTTTCGTATCTACGAGAATCCTGAATTTTTGAAAATATTATCTTAATAGTTGTGTGATTTATGATGACTGAAGGATGAGAAAATTTGTGTTGAAAGCCGTTAAATTAAGATAAATAACTAATGCGTATGAAAAATAAGTTTTAAATGTGTAATCTTTAAATAAATTGACAAAATTCGTAATTATTATATTTTAATTTTAATTTTTAGAAATTTAATTAAAATTAAATTTGATAATGTTATTATCGAGTTCTGCAAGTATTTTAGAATGTATTTAAGTTACAGCGTTTAAGGTTTTCGACGTTTCGGTCATTTTCAAACTGTGGTGAAGCCACTTACGGACGACTAATTTATTATATTTTAAAAGTGAATTTTTGAAGGTGTCTAAATTGAATTATGACTGGTTAATCCAATTTGCAAAGACACTAATTGTGATTATGTGGTTTCCCTTTGCACTAAGTGTAAGGGTTTTCTTAATTGATTTAGAATGACGTTATTGCTGACTCATTTTAGTGCATTATATTGTTTAGGTTTGGTGAACATACTAAGTAGTGGGGAATAAATAATTTTTCTTACTTTATTAATTAGCGTTATGTTAAAGTTAGGAAAATTATTTATTCCCGACTACTTAGTATGTTCACCAAACCTAAACAATATAATGTACTTAAATGAGTCAGCAACGTCATTCTAAATCAATTACGAACACCCTTACACTTAGTGCAAAGGGAAACCACATAATCACTCTCTCAATTAGTGTCTCTGCAAATTAAATTAACCAGTAATAAATCAATTTAGACACCTTAAAAATTCAGCTTTAAAATATAATAAATAAGTCGTCCGTAAGTGGCTTCACCATAGTTTGAAAATGACCTCACACATCGAAACAGTTGTAACTAAAATACATTCTAAAATACTTGCAGAACTCGATAATAACATTATCAAATTTAATTTTAATTAAATTTCTAAAAATTAAAATGAGTTCTACGAATTAAACACAAAAACAATTAATATATTGTATTTTCGGCACTACTTTATTTTTAACCTGACAACAGAATTTTAACATTTTCGAGGGAGCGTTTGGTTCAATTAAATATTCCTAATACTAAGCAGCATATAAAAATGAATGTCTCTTTGTTTGACCCTTAAGCTTTCCTAAACCGTTCATCCGATTGCGATGAAACTTTGGGGATTCGATGTGTGCATGTCCGGGAGGGTTTCTATGTATAATAGCGAGCTCTGGCGTTATAATTTTTTTCTACACTATTCATCCGATTACGATGAAACTTTGGTGAATTGTTATGCGCACGCCGGCGAAGGTTTCTGTATGCATACAGGTGAGCTCTGGCGTTATGAAATTTGTATAACAAAATTGGCAATAGGTGTGAGTTCTGCAAAATTGGTGTATTTCATATAGTTTAGTGGCAGGGTGGGAAGGAGGTTGGGGAGGGAAAGGGGGACGAAAGGGAAACGAGAGCGTGGACGAATACGAAAGGACATGAAGAGAGAAAGGATTTCTTTATTTGAGTGGCATTGCAACGCATGCCGGTAATCGCTAGTTTACTTGTAAATTTATGAGACCCTGTGCTGAGGGGTACTCTATTTTGGATAAGTTTTCAGGGACCCCTATGTTAATATAAGTTAACGGTTTGGGTAATGTTTTTCATACATTTTACTTTCCTTCTTCCTTTAGAACTTCCTCTCCTTTCTTTCCTTAAAAAGACCCTTCACACAACATCCCCAAATATGACATGGGCCCGGTGGAAAATTATTCTCCTCATGAGATTCTTGTGCGGGGTTAATGTAGAAAAAAGTTCGACCGATGCTCACCAAAATCATGGCAAAAGAACAGATACTTTCATGAGTCTCCAGAGCATGAAATACCTGTTGTCTCTTCTGCATATAATTAAATTGCAGCGTACTCAAACTTCTATCATAGGATCCATCCAGAGAGGGAACACTTTGTAGCTGAGAGCTTTTCGACCACAAATTGTAGAACGCTCGAATCGAAAAACGAAGTGTTAGCCGACCAATCAATGGCCATCACATCACCAAATGTCACTCCTAAACCACCAAAGAGAGCATACCTTCGAACTGAAGATATTCGCTATGACCAGGTTGGCTACTGATGATGAAGAAAAATAGTATAATTTTCCAAAATGTATTTCCGAAACACAGACCCAAGCTTTTTTTTATATTAATTATAATTTTTATTTTAGTAATTTGTACATTTAGGTTTACAAATTTCTATTTGATAATAATATTTCATATTCACTATATTTTTTTAAGTTTTATGTAGCTCCTACAATACATCTTGAACTTTCCAATTGGTGTGGACTTTAAAGTTTCTGGTAGTGTGTTATACAACTTCATTCCCTTGTACAGTAGACTGTTCTGCGTATACGCTTTGTCCTTTTTTTGTAGCCTAATTTCCTTGCACGTCCTTGTGTTATATCTGTGAATGTCTTTATTGTATAAAATTTTATTTGAGAAGTATTTTGGTAACGTGTTGTTCAATATTTTGTGGATAAATACCATCGTGTTCAAGGTCAGCATCTGTTTCACGGTCAACCAATTTAGTTCCTTTAACATTTTAATTATTTTTGAAAATGTGTTTCGTCGAAGAATTATTCTCATTGCCCTGTTTTGGAGAATTTGTAACTTATTTTGTTCTCTTTCGTTACATAGCTTGTGTAAATTCACCTGCAAAAACATGGTTCTGTGAGTTCCACAACAAGCCTAATAAATAAAATTTTAATAATCAATGTTTGTTTTGTTTCGGTGTATGTCTTAAATCCATTGATCCGGCTAAAGGCGGACTTCTTAATTTCAGCTATTTATCTGGAAAAGTGGACACATTGATACGGAAACAGAACGTTTAGTTTGTACTAATGGTTTGAGGTAAGTAGTTCCAGAGAGGTTGTAGGTCGTAGATCGTTGGTCGTAGGTCCTCATGGTTGAAATATGTTCTGTCTTTTTCGTTTTCATACAAAACGTGAGAGAAGGAAGATTTTTCGTCGATGACGTACGTACGACCGCTCTCTGGGAATATATTACATACTTTATGCACGTTCCAAAAGGAAAAAATGTAGGTATGTAAATTGTGGATTCCACATGCAGACGCGATGTTAGTTCTCACGCGTCTGCGCCTGTGAGAGGGATTTGCATGTCAAAATGGTAAGTGGGACTTCTGACTGCGATTTATCCAATTCTGCGTTGTCAGATTTTTTAAATATTACATATGTTGATGTGATGTAATCTTTAAACTATTGGTTTTAAACTTGATTCATTGGACCGGTAGTGAACATATTTAAATTCTTTTTTTTTTATTTTTTTTTATTTTTAACTTTGTGAGTAAAACCTCAAATTGTAACATTTAATTAAATGAAGACAATGTAAGCGAAACTCAATCGAAAATCTGAAAACAGAAAAATCAGAAAAAGATATTGACACCTCTGGGACTTGAACCCAGGACCTCTTGCTTTCCGGGCAAACGCGCTAACCACTGCGCCACGGTGCCGATATCAAATTCGGTCATTTTTAACTGTATCATACTTCGACTAAGAACCACCCACATTATCTTCATTTTATTAACGCATATATTATTGGCAACTATCTTTATGTATGATTGCAAGATTCAAACCCGAACTAAATGCCCTCTAGATAGTGTCTGGATAAATCTTTATCCCTTTTATTTTCATATGCGACATCTATTGACTTTTTGTGCAAGTCTAGGATGAATATTTTTATTTTTATTTTTAACTTTGTGAGTTAAACCTCAAATTGTAATATTTAATTAAATGAAGACAATGTAAGCGAAACTCAATCAAGTCCCAGAGGTGTCAATATCTTTTTCTGATTTTTCTGTTTTCAGATTTTCGATTGAGTTTCGCTTACATTGTCTTCATTTAATTAAATATTTAAATTCATTACGTGATTATTCCCTTGTAAAATAAAACTCAGTGACGTTCAAAGGTGTATTTTTATTGAGGAGACCTGATAACTTCGGTTTTTAGGTCTCTGTCAGGATACTCAGGATTATCGTTGGACAATGGAGGCCATCAAAATAATATGTGATACATCATATTGAAAACGTAATGTTAAATAATATAATGTTTGTGTGCCCTTTGAAACAACGGCCCACGTTCAGAAGTTTTCACTTCCCTGTGCTCGTGACTTTAAACTAAATCCAATTTGTTTCCACTTTCTCACAAGTCAAATGCTTAACTCGTATGCTCTGGTACACACTGCACAGTGCACATTGCGCATGGCATACATTGCTCTTTAACCCAGAAAGCTGTTCCCTCTATTCGAATATATACACATACGAGTTGGTATTTAATGACGCTAAGTAAATAGTTTCACTGCGGGCCATTCTTTCTTAGTAATAAAATAACTAGTACTTATTATTGCAATGCATAAAGGTCTAGATTAAATTCGTCTCTATTTTTGGTATTTCTCGGGCATTAACTATGTAAAAATTTCTAGACATTTTGTTTTGAAGAGTTTTAATTTTCAATGAACATTTACATGTATGTCACTATAAATTTTACATTGGAACGTTTAAACATAGTTTTTTCTTTGTGGGAGCTACGTTTGTTGAACATTCCAATATAAATTCATATTTAAATTTTTGCCGTTAAGAAATCTTAGAAAAAAAAATGTATTTTTATTTTTTTACTTAATAAAATAATAAATTTTGTAAATCACCCTTATTAACAATGTTCCCGTGTAATGTTGACTCCTCCCACTGTTCTTCCACTCCTCCAAAATCACCTCTCCCACTACGCCCACCTAATTAAATCTAATCATTTTTGTACTTAGTGAATGAAACGGATGTGTCGAAACCGTTAGCAGAAAATTTTAAAATTTAAAGTAATAAATATCCATTGAAAACGAAAACTCTTCAATACAAAATAAATTCTTCATGGCTCATCAAAATATTTTTAGAAACAATCCGATGCCTCAACAGGATCTCTTGTTTGTTTGTTCCGTTTTGGTAGAAAAAGTAGTTTTGCTAAAAAAATTATATTTTCAATCGACCTCTCATGTTATATATTTTATAATAACACTTTTTATCATGACAATGTGTTGTGATTTAAAATGTAGATACTGTTTAAAAAGCTTCTTTGTAACTCCATAAAATTCATTTAATTCAATTCAAGTAACCATAAAGTCCATAGCAATCTCATTCCAGCGGCAGGTATAAGTGCTCTAATGTAAATTCAAATATTTCACTTCCGTCTCCAGTGGAGCCTGAGCCAAGTCTCGACGTGCTCCGCGTTGACGTGTATTGTGTATTATCCGTTCGAAGAAAAGTTTAACGTCGCTTCTTGTTTTCCTGAATAAGTTACCTTTTAGATTTATTACGTTGGAAGAAACGTTCCCCCCCCACTACTTCGTATCTAGCAGTTTCTAGCCGTATCACTACCTATTCCTATTTGTTCCTGCCTTTTATATCCGTACCTGCTTCCTCTAAAGTTTTCCGTGAGATTTACGTTAGTGGTAATTCCTTAAGATTTTTAAGTGCTTTGTTGAAGGATACGCCAATGCGGTTCATCTAATACAATTATTCCTAAAATCTTTAAATGTAATATTTATTGAAGGATTTCCCACCTCCTTATTTTATTTATTTGTTCATGTCCCATTTGAGGTACTATACATTATTACATTATGATACAAGAAAAATACAAAGTGCATTAACAAAATATCAATAACAAATCTGTACCTTAAAGAATAAATCACACCCACAGCTATAGACTTAGCTTTGGACTTACGTTTATCCTTTAGGGTACAGATATATGAAAACATAGTACAGTACCATCATATAATGACTATAAAGATGTTGTTGACATATTCAACACACCATTCATCAAATATAAACAAGTCATTACCCAATTTATATTGAAAAGAAGAAGATCAAATTTAATTTAATTAACCGAACAAACTACGTAGCTCAGCATCGACTTACGAGACCTTATCAATGTATTGTAATTTTCCTAGTATTACATTTTTCCATCTTGCATGGTGGAGTATTTATTTTCGATGTTATTTCGTTTTTTACTTTGTTTTTGCTTTAGATGTTGTTTTTGATTTTGTCTTCTATTTTGTTTTTGATTTTGCTTTGATTCTGTTGTGCTTAACTTAGATATTCTTTGTAATAAATAAAAAAAAATAACGTGTAAAAGCCCCGCCGGGCGGGAAATTCATAATAAATAAATATTTTACTATAGATTTTCAAGTAGGTACTTACTTCAGATATCTTTACTATCAGACTGAAGAGAGATAGCTTTTAAATGTATTATTTTATTAAAAATGATTTTTTTTTAAAAACCAAAACCATTATTAAATATTTAACTGACAGCCCTGAAACAGATAGCTAATTAGCAATACCTGCTTAATAATTTCAAACAAAGATAACTTTGAAGGTAACAATAAACTCAATGCAAATTTACTCTATTTAGTGCTTATAAATACTGTTGACAACTTTTTGACAAGTCCCCTTTGTTTAGGTACATCTTTTTTTTCTAAATAATCCTATCTAAATTTTATGTTCTCTGTTATTATAACATTGATATTATTTTTTTTGTATAGTAACAGTAGTTTAGTAACACATAATAGTACCTATCCTTTACCTAAATACTTGCTACTTTGTTAAATGTTTATTTCTACTTTGTTATTATTGATAATCTCCTGTGTACCACTGTATATTTCTAGCCGACCGGGTTTCGCTACAACCGTAGCTTCATCAGGGCAGTATAATACTCTACTAACATTAGGTTACATGTGTGTTATAATATATAATTTACCAAAAATGGGCTGGACTCGTCAAGTGGAGGAGGAGGAAGAAGGCATAGATGGAGAATTGGGAAGGGAACGGACGTGTTCTTTATCAATAGGGAACAATCTTAGTATGGGACTTTTATTTAAATTTAGTTGGTTATTAACTACCTTACTATTAGTGTTTATGGCTTTCCTAAGTTCAAGTGCCTCTAAATTATCCAACCTTATACCGATATTGTTTTTATGATTAAGTTTGGCGCCAAACTCTTATTTGTAGGAGATCTAGCATGGACGATTGATAATACCCTATATCAATACGATATTGACTAAATCCGTCATCTATGATCCGTTATGAATATTTGTGAGCACGGTGGGTGGTCAACGATTGATAACAGATATTCCGAAGACGATCAATAAATTTTAGCGCGGCCTCCATAGTATCAGATGAGTTTCAGCTAACTTTTGATGTAAAATCAGGCAGATCATGATGCGCCTAGCTACTTCGTGATCGGCCTGGATTTTCGATTTGCCTGTGACATTTAGATATTTTTGAATAATTTCGTTCGTTATATATATGTTCGTTACGTACTGGTTTATTTAATGAACTGACTGAACTAACGAAGATCTTAGAATTGAAAGAAGTCAAGTGCGCGATCCAAGTCGTATATGCAATCCATAAATAGTGCATCTAAAACGCGATTAATTTATTCCGTTCGATCTTTGAGAAACAATAGTGATTGAAATGTGACTAAAGACCTCAGTAACTAATTAACTCCCGTTGAGAGTCAAAGAGTAAATGCAGATTGCCAATGCATATTTAAGTTAGTATTTCAATTCAACATTGCCAATTATTAATATTTTTACATAATTGTTTGGCGTTTGACTTTTCGGAATGTGAATTCATAGAAAACACCTCTAGAGATGCCAGAGTAAATCGATTTCTTATTTATTCCCTATCAATATCGGTTCGGCTGTCAACAGTGAAACCGTGCTCAGAATATAGATCCTATATTGTAAAGTTATAGATTTCTCCGTGATTCACTAAAATCCAAAATCATATCTAATTTCCATCATTTTACGTTCGCGGTAATCAATTTGGCTTGTAGTGTGTAGTTATAACTCGCCACACGATAATCAGGATGCGCTGTATTACACACACCCTTGACCACAAACAAACCTTATGTGAACCGGGAGTAATTATTACAAACTCGGGCCAGGCCGGGAATATCATATCACGTAACAGCACTTCAAAACTAACATAGTAACCAATTAAAACTACAATTATATTCTATGGCGAGCATATTTATTTTGCAATGTGTTTGCTTCGTACGTTAGTATTGAATGTACGTATAGGTAATATGTGGGTATTGAGTAACAGTAAAACGGTTGTTAGTTTTAACTGTTGGATGAGACATTTGAAGGATAGGGAATGGGAAAACAATAATTTAATGGTAGAGAAAAGTTTGCGTTTGGCCTGAGTCTAGTTTATGTTTTAAAAATAATTGTTTAGTTATTTAATTAAATATTTTAATTTGTGAAAATGATATCATAAGATTTAGGTATCTAAGGATTGTGGAAATCAGAGAAAGAGCAATTATATATTTACTGAAAAAATACACTTTCAGGATTTGGCCATAAATAATTCATAACCTTAAGGCAACGGCTGAGCGCCTTTTTCATACAAAACTTAAATTTGGAATTGAGACCAAAAACAAATCTAAGTTTGGTACGAAAAAGTTCCTCTTAATCGAATATTACACTTATAAAGAAACTAATTTTAAAAAATCAGGGTGAGAAATTCACACGCGGTAGAAGTAAAACCTTCAAAAAAATAAATTAGACAAGAGTGGGAAGGCTGCGAAACATTAGGGGTCGTCCATTAATCACGTTATGTTTTTTAGCAACTTTTTAACCCCCCCCCCCCCCCCCCACGTGGTGATATGTGGTGAGGTTTTAGACTAACCCCCCCCCCCTCCCCGAAATCACGTATATTTTTTTTAGTACAAAGTATTTTGAAATTTTCAGAATATTATCACGAAAAATAAATACACGTGATATCTCATTATACCCCCCCCCCCCCCCGGTGATCCGTAGCAACCGATTTAACAGTCCACTTTTACGATTTGCTCCCGATTATTTTTCAATGTATTTTAAATTACATCGGAAAAAATGACTGATCCCGCTCTCGAAGAACTAATAAACATTATCCTCGATCAAGGCAAGACAATAAATGAATTGTTAGTACGATTAAAGTCAGTAGAAGCAATTTTGAATCGACAAGTGACAAATGTAATATTACCTACACCAACTGTCAGTGACATCGCGCAAGATACGAGTTCCTTGCAAATAGTGCCAGGCCCCAGTGCCAATGTAAGTGATACTAATGTGTGTATGCGTCAAGCATCCGTAATCACGCCCCAGCCTGTCTAGCCCACCGCTTCCCGGCACTTCGGGCCTCCGCGCTATCACTAGAGCGCCTGTAAACAACAGCGGTCAGGCAATTAATGCACGCAAAATGACTACCAGAGCAAGCGCTAAAAAATGTACATCTGAGGAAAATACACATACCTCTTCTACGTCTACTGCAGCAGCATCTCGTACTCAAACAATATCGGCACAATCCCCGACGTCCGAACAACCGACACCGCCTATAAAATCGTATAGCGATGCCGTCGTCAACGGCAAAGGATTACGTTCTCGACCAATATCTAAAGGGACAGGTTCTACGGAAGACAACTTGGTGGCCATCCCAAAAAACCTCCATTCACACGTATTCATGTTTCACCGAGCGACCACAGAAGAGCAAATATCTTCATTTCTAAAAAAGAAGAAGCCCGATCTGGAATTTACGGTCCAAAAACTCGTTACGAGGCACGAACGATATGCTTCGTTCAAAATAGGAATTCCGGAAAAAAGCTTCCATTTTTTCCTGGATCCCACGATTTGGCCTGAAAACGTGGCTTTCAATGAATGGTCATTTCGGAGGCCACGATCCCAAGACGGTCGGCACCAACACACAAGAAAACAAGTATTAATGGAATATATCAAAACGTAAGAAGTTTAAATAATAAAATTTTAGATTTTATGACTAATATAATGTCCCAGAAACCACTTTTGGTAGCTCTTACTGATACATGGTTAACTTCGGCACCTATTCGTCGGAGCTATTTGGAAATCTATACCATGTCTACAGGAAGGATAGAGGGACACTCCTGGCTCTCCGAGCTGACAGCCACTCTCACGCCGAAAGACTAGAATACTTGGAAACACAAGGTGAAGACTTGTGGGTGAAAGTAACACACAGAAATGTCATCATCTACATATGTGTAGTATATTTTCCTCCAAATACAAAATCGGAACAATATCACTTATTTTATGACAAAATTTTAAGTGAAAGTGTAAAATTACAATAAAAAAATATTATTATTTTCGGCGATTTCAACTTTTCGTCAGGGAAAAACCCAAGTGATATTTATGATTATTTTTGCTCTTTTTATGATTTAACATAATTTTTTTTATTTTTATTTTATTTTATTTTTATTTTTATTTATTTTATACATTTTACAAATATAAGACAAAAAGTCCCGATAAACTAGTTTTTAGCAGTTTGTCTAATTAAACACTGTTTATAACATAAATACACGAATGTTAGACTTAGTATTATGTAACATAAATTCAAAAAATGCTGTTGTTCGTCGCCATGATTCTCCACTAGTCAAAGAAGACCTTAATCACCCTTCACTCTCATTCACACTCGATTACATAACAAAATCACAAAAAAAATCTGACGTATTGCCTCCGGATATAAACATGGGTTGGATTTTCCACGAAAGCTCAGATCATAGAAATGCCTTAGAACAATATATTTGGAATCATTATGACTGCCTCGATGTAAACCTGGCTGTTGAAACGTTCTATAAGCAGCTCAATAATATTTTCGACTTATGTTTAAAAAAAAGATCCACATGTACAAAAAACAAAATCCGAACATACCTTAACAATCTTTAAAAAATCTCGAAAATTGATCAAATAGTTAATTGGTCAGGCCTATACTGAATTTATACGTGAGGCAGAGAATATTATTATAACAGACCCCACTCGATTTTGGTCTTACACGAACGATAAACGTCGCGACTGTGATAAACTTAATCACATGAATTTTAATGAAAATCAATACAATGGATATTCTAAAATCGCAGAAAGTTTCGCAAATTATTTTCAGTCAGTATACAGCGACAATGTTCCCAAACTTGACATTTCCTCTATAGCTTCTTCATCAAACAATGCTTTAACTGTACAAATTCACGAAATTAACGATGATGATATTGTTGCCGCTTTCCACAAGCTAAAACCAAAATTCTCCGTCGGCCCAGATTTTATACCACCAATTATACTCAAATTATTTAATTCAACCTCTAAAGCACATTTTTAACCTTTCACTTCGTAATAATATCTTTCCTGAAATGTGGAAACTAACGAAAGTCACACCTATACACAAAAAAGGCAAAAAGTCGGCAATCGATAATTACAGACCTGTAGCTGTCTTATCAGCACCCGCAAAACTTTTAGAAACCATAATTTACTCATAAATATATAATCAAACAAAACATACACTTATCGAAAATCAGCATGGATTTCGTCCCACTCTATCACACTCAACAAACCTAATGAATCTCACCACCTATATAAATAATTCATTTGAAAATTTTGTACATGTCGATGTGATTTATACAGACTTCGAAAAAGCATTTGACAAAGTCGACCATGATATTTTATTAAAAAAACTAAGTGACCTCGGATTCTCTCAGAATTTTCTCGCTTTCGTAGCTAGCTATTTACTCAATCGTCGTCAGTATGTCAGTTACGGACACCAGTTTTCTCACTAATACAAAACTAACTCCGGGATTCCCCAGGGGTCGAATCTAGGACCACTCTTCTTTCTTTTATTCATTAATGATATAGGCAAGACCATTAACCGCTCAAAATATCTCCTCTTCGCTGACGATATTAAACTTTTCAGAGCTATGAAAAGTCATATAGATTCCATTCTTCTGCAGAAATATCTTGATTCTCTTGCCAAATGGTCGGAACTAAATAATTTACCATTCAGCATCCAGAAATGCAGTGTCGTCACATTTACAAGATCACAAGACACATTTTTATTCCCATACCATATTAATAAAATTATACTAACACGCAAAAACGAGATTCGAGACCTTGGCGTGATTTTTGAAGCAAATCTCTCTTTCAAATCTCACATATCAGACATTGTCTCCGGCGCGAACAAAATGCTCGGATTTGTTCTTCGTAATGCGGGATCATTTACTAATGGAATTGCAATACGAAGAACATATGAAGCACTTGTCCGCAGCATCCTGGAATACAGCTCCATTATTTGGGCACCCTCTAAACAAAACCATATCCTAGAAATAGAAAAAGTACAAAAAAGGTTTATGCGTTACCTGTATATGAGGGAATATACATACTACCCATTCCTGTATCCATCGTTGTTCTTAACAGGAATGCTCGATCTTAATACCTTAGAAGCCCACCGTAAAATATTTTTGGGGAAACATTTTTTTAAGCTGATCTCCGGTATTGTACTGAATCTACCTATGTTGAAGGAGATTAACCTATATGTCCCTAAAGCGTATACTCGTGGGAGATCCCACACACTTTTTTATGCTCCGAAAGCGAGAACTTCTTCCTTTCAGAATGCCCCATTAAATAGAGCAATTCAACTGCTTAACGATTCTGCATTGAGCATTGACATCTTCAATGTTACCTATAGAGAGTTCAGTAACTATCTTTTGACATATGTCTCAACATAGTGAAACTGCCCCCTTGGCCTTTTTTTCTCTGATATTTTGTAATCTTCTCCGTAAAAATTTGGTGTATAACTGTATTTTTTTTTTTTTTACATGAGCTCCACACAGGAGGTGCTGAGGAAAATAATTTTCCTCAGGGCCTATGTCATCTTTGGGGATGCTGTGTGGAGGGTTTTTTTAGGAAAAGGAAGGAGAGGAGAGTTCCGGGAAGGAAAAATGTTTAAGGGGTGGGTAGGAATCTGGGGTTCAGTGTGTCTTGGTCATCTACCTCCAAGACCTAGACAAACCTCACCCCATGAATCCGGGCACCTCTGCTAAATCACTAAACGTAGCGAACCACTTGGGGTGACCTATGGCAGAGGTGTTGGTTATCCAATAAAGGTTCCCGGGGCGGCGGTACCCATTCCCGCCTCCCAAATTGCTTAATGGAGAACCTGAAAAAAAAAATAATAATATTTCGTGTTTTTTTCCGAACCCCCCCCCCCCCCCTTTCGAGCCTCACGTGATTAATGGACGACCCTTTATCTCGCAGGCTAAATCCTATTGACGTGTTTGTCTCTTTTAAGTGTTGTTATTTTTCGTATCATCGAGTTTCAAATCACAATGGTGCTAAAGAAGTTTTCACTTCAACAAAATACGTTTTGTTATTTTCAAATGGGTGGTTCAATATTGGAACTATTATTTTCATCGTAATATTTTTGAGACTCCTACCGCCAATCAAAACTCATTATGACAACAAAGGATGAATCTGTGCACTAACAATATAATAAAAAAAATGTATTGGAAATATATCAAGTTCAATGGCAACATTGCATTTATTAATTCTTCACCACCATAACACAGGGACATCCCAATCTCAAAGCATTATTTGTGAAATAATGAGAGTGTGCAGATTACATGCGGTAGAAGTGAAACCTTCAGAAAACTAATGAAGACAAGAGTAGGGAGGCTACAAAGCAACGCACAAAAAGGAGAAAGACTGGTCTATCTCATTCTCTCGCAGGCTAAATCCCATAGATCAGGGTTTCATAAACTTTTGCAGCCACGGACCACTTTCACAATTCAAAAAAATTCCACGGACCTCCCCCCCGACATAAATATTTTTAGGGATGAAAAAACCTTATTTATATTAATAAAACATACTTTCATTACAATGAGAAGGGTGCTGCTGTTTGGCCTCAAAACGTTAAATTGTGGAATTGTCTTCGATAAGGCAAGGCGCATGTCATCTGCGACGTTCAATCGATTGCTACTTTTTGTTTTTATTAACACCAGAACCGAAAACCCTGCCTCGCAAAGGTAAGTAGTAGCAAATGGTATCAGAACGGACAAAGCTCGCTTGACAAGAAGAGGGTGAGCTTGAATAAAAAAACACCAAAACTAGCCAAGATCTTTTGCGTGAAATTCAGCTTTCAAAACTTCTTTTGATCTTATGTCAACTAATAAGATCTTCATCGCTGATATTATAAATATCAATTAAAAATGGAATTCGCACCCACGTTTCTTTTTTAAGCGATTCTGAGCTAAAATAACCTTCAAAAGACGTCTGCAATGTTTCCAGATGCTTGAACACCTCTTTTTGCACCATTTTTGATATCGTGTTGCCGTCACCTTGTGTTATCAACTCTTAAAACATAGGACAATTTGCGAAATTACCTGAATCCACTCTCCTCTCGAGTTTACTACACACTTTCCTAGTAAATATGTTTGCAGACTGACCTACTGCGGACCCCTGATACACATGCTACGGACCCCTAAGGGGTCCGTGGACCCCACTTTAAGAAACCCTGCTATAAATGTATGTGTTTGTCTCTTTTTGGTGTCGCTATTTTTCGTTTCATCGAGTTCCAAATCACAACGGTGTAAAAGAAGTTTTCACTTAAAAAATTAGAATTATAGTAAATTAAAAAAAAAATTATAATTATGTGTCTGGAGCAACTAGAGACTAGAGCTATGTGTTCTAGCTCTAGTAGCATCTAGGAGCTAGGCATATTTTAATATTTTTTAACGGGCTGAGATAGGAAATGAGCGCAAGGAATATGTAATCTTTATATATTTTATATATAAAAATGAATCCCTGTTTCCCTTGGTCACGCCATAACTTCAAAACGATTTTACCTATTTCATTCATCTTTGTTAAGATTTCAGGTACTGAAATATTAATATTTGTGATTGTCACCCTAATGGTTGTGGCAACATTCTTTTGTGTTGGCAATTGCCAGGGCGAGTTCGTATTGCCACGGATTTTAATTCCTTCTTCTCTTGTTACCATCCGTCTTGGGCGGGTCGTTTTTGGCAAAACGTCTGCTGCCAGGTTTTCACTTCATGTGGGTTATAAAACCGCGGAGAGAGATAGCATCATTGAGCTCACCCTACATGAGCTACCCTACGGGTCTTTTTATTGTGTGAATAAAGACCAATTATTCAAGAGCTGGAGTTGTTATTGAAGAGTTACTCCAGCCACACTTCCCTTTGGAATCTGGTGTTACCACGCCGGATTGCTCTGTCAGGAGAGCGGAAGTACAGATCCTGAACATTGGTCCTTCGAGCCGGATGATCATTATTGGGATTGATTCATTCAAGCTGGGTGATCATTATTTGGATTGATCCATTTGAGACGGAAGATCATTATTTGGAGTGGCCCAGTCAGGCCTCATCATCATTGGGAGTGGTCCAGTCGGCGTCCTCATCACCATCATTGGATTGATCAAGCGAGCCTCATCACGACGCTCGCATGCACAGAAAATCAGGTTGTAGCCTTCCTTTCATTGTCCTTTCAAATTCCATTTTAATAAGCTAAAAATCTGTGTAGATGCCACATTATTTCGCATTGATTATATCGAATTACATTCGGGTGTTCATAATCAGATGCTTTCAATATAGCATAAATTTATTGGTGATAATAATTTTTATTGTTGTATTCAGTCTGCCGAATAACTTTGCTTTGCCTACCTACATTTCTAGCCACGCGTTTGCAAGTTTCGTCTTTGTATGCCATAGTATTGTGATTGGGTTCTCTATGATCTATAGTATCAATCATTTTTGTTTACGTCGAACCGCGTCAAACTGCCGTATTGTGTTTTCAGTTTTTAAATCAAGTTAGTGTTATTTCGTTAAAAAATGGAACTCGACAGGTTGATTAAACGGCGCGGGGTTTTGAAAGGTTCATTAACGAGATTCGAAACCTATTTAAGCAACGAAAATGATATCACACCTGGCGTATTGTCATCGAGGTTAGACGCCATCAAGCCTTCTCTGATAGAATTCTCCAAAATTCAGCTGGAGATTGATTTATTGAACAAATCAGAAGATAATGACGCGAGGGATAATTTTGAAGGTACATATTTTAATATAATTGCATTAGGACAGGAAATGTTATCAAAATTTAAGAAGATTGAAAATGTCCCAAATATCTCAGTAAATTTACCACCAATCTCTATACCAGTGTTTTCAGGTGACAACCATAAATGGTTGACTTTTAAAAATTCGTTCATTGCCTTAATTCATGATAACAGTAAATTAAATAATGTTCAGAAATTTCATTACCTTATTAGTTATGTGTCCGGAGAGGCACTTGATTTGATTAGTTCTCTAGAAATAACCGGGGATAATTATAGTGCAGCTTGGACAATGCTTATTTCGAGATACGAAAATGTCCGACTTATAGCAAATAGACATTTGAATTTCTTATTTAATTTTACACCGTTAAAACGACAGAATCATCATGAATTACGGAATTTAATTGATCAAGCAAACATTCATTTGAGAGCTTTACACAACTTAAAGCTACCAACAGAACATTGGGATACATTAATCATACATATTCTAACCTCAAAGTTAGATAATCACACACGTAGCCTTTGGGAATCAATAGAGTGCGACAAAGTTTATCCTACATTCGTGCAGTTTAGCAATTTTATTTCACAAAGGTCTCAGATCCTGGAAACTATCCAAGGTGACATTGGTGGAATGCAACAGAAATCGGAACCAGTTGCAACAAAACCAAGGTTTTTTAATTTTAAGGAAAGGAATTCTACAAACAAAGTTATGTTAGCGTCGGGCAACGTTAATTGTATGCTGTGTAATGACAGTCATTTCATTTATTCGTGCAAAATATTTGTTAACAAAGAACCAGCGGCACGAAGAAAGCTCGTATCAGAGAACAATTTATGTTATAACTGCCTAAAACCGGGGCACCCTTCAAAGGTGTGCAGGTGGAAGGAAAAATGCAGTGTTTGTGATCGAAAACATCACACTCTGTTACATATCAATACTGATAATGTACAAGCGGGTACTTCAACTGGCAAGGGTCAGTCGGAGGTACCAGTAAATTTAACATGTCATAGTGACATGAACGGGCGGGAAATTTTACTATCTACCGTAATAGTAAAAATAGAAGACGCGTATGGTGGAACACACAAAATACGCGCACTTTTGGATTCGGGTTCAATGTCTAATTTTATTACAAAGGATACTTGTAAAAGATTAAATTTGCATTGTACAAAGTTGAATATACCTGTTTCAGGTTTGCATAATAATTTAATTCATGTAAAGGAAACAGTTGACATTAAATTTAAATCATTATGTTCTCAATACCGGGATGAAATATCTTGTTTGGTATTAGATGAGATTTCTTGCAATCTTCCGCAGACCGTGATTAATCCAAAAATGTTGAACATTCCAGACGGTATCCAGTTAGCTGATCCGCAGTTTTACCAGCCAGCTTCTATTGATATGCTGATCGGAGCAGAGATATTCTGGCAGGTGGTTCGTACGGATCAGATACAGTTAGGAAAGGATAAACCTACATTGCATCGAACGGAGCTAGGCTGGATAATATCAGGAGCTGTACAGAGGTGTCATAATACGAGGCCAGTTAAAGTTTGTCATATTTCATTAAATTCTTTGCAGAATCAAATAGAAAGGTTTTGGAAGGTTGAAGAATATGAAAATAGTAAGCATCACTCTCTGGAAGATAGTGAATGTGAAAAGATTTTCAAAGGCACGCATAAACGCGATGCAAATGGTAGATTTGTAGTCAACTTACCATTTAAATCTAACCTATCTCAATTAGGAGATTCATTTAGAATTGCTAAAGGTAGATTAGTGTCAATGGAAAGAAAATTCTTAAGACAACCTAGTTTAAAGGAACAATACTCGGAATTTATTGATGAGAATCTTGCATTAGGTCACATGACTGAATGTGAACCTCCAAAACGCGATGAAACTACTTATTATTTACCACATCACGCTGTATTTAAAGAATCAAGCACAACTACTAAAATTCGTGTTGTTTTTGACGGGTCGGCTAAACCCGCTCGAGGGATTTCTTTGAATCGCGCTCTAATGATTGGGCCCACCATTCAAAATGATATATTTTGTCACTTGGTATTTTTCAGAAAACATCAATATGCAGTCACCGCAGATATTGCAAAGATGTACCGCCAAATTAATATCAACCCGGAACACAGAAATTACCAACGTATATTATGGAGAAAGGATGCGGAGGATTGTTCGAAACACTATACGCTAAACACGGTGACATATGGTTTGGCTCCTTCACCTTATTTAGCAATACGTTGTCTGCATCAGCTAGGTAATGACGTTTCATTTACTCATCCATTAGCTAGTAAATCCCTTAAGGAAAATTTTTATGTAGATGATTTTCTTTCTGGTAGTGACTCCATTGATACTTGTCACTTGCTTAAATCACAAATCATTAATGCGCTTGCTACAGCAGGCATGGAGATTAGAAAATGGAGGTCTAATGCGCCCTCGATTAATGATTCTAAAGATAATTTAGAATTATTGCCAAATGAATCCAATGAAGCTAAGATTCTCGGATTAATATGGGACACCAAATTTGATGAGTTTACCGATCAGGTAGAAAGCATAGACTCAAAGTTAGAAGTAACAAAACGTCAAGTTTTATCATTAATGTCAAAAGTGTTTGACCCTTTAGGACTGGTAGGCCCAGTAATCATTGTCGGTAAGATAATTATGCAAAGATTGTGGAAGCTAAAAACATCCTGGGATGACAAGCTACCCAATGACCTTTTATTGGCCTGGCAGACTTACACGCTGAGTCTCAGTAAAGCAAATCATATTCGGGTACCGAGGAAAATTTTCTGCTTTAATAAAAAATCTTTTAGCTTACACGGTTTTTGCGATGCATCTCAAGGAGCATATGGCGCTTGTCTGTATTTAAGATCTACCGATGAACACGGCATTCACCAATCACAGTTAATATGCGCTAAATCTCGTGTAGCCCCACTAAAAAATTTATCGTTACCACGTCTTGAGTTATGTGGAGCACAATTATTAGTTAAATTAATGAAGCGGGTGACGGCAGCTCTCCAAGTAACTGTTGACACCACTTTGTGGTGTGATTCGTCAATAACATTGGCTTGGATTGCAGGAGAACCGTACCGTTGGACTACTTTTGTTGCTAACCGCGTATCAGAAATACAACGTGAAGGTGATGGTGCTATATGGCGTCACATTTGTTCAACTGAAAACCCAGCTGATATAATTTCCAGAGGAATAACATCTCAGCAGTTGAAAACATCTTCATTATGGTGGTCAGGACCACCATGGCTCACGTCCGACGAGGATAAGTGGCCACATTCTATATTTGATACTCCCACGGAGTTGCCAGAAACGGCGAGGATAGTTTTGGTTACTAGTAGTCCTGTCGATTGGGAAATATTTAATAATTATTCTTCATTAAGACGACTGAGGCGCGTAGTTGCTTATATGTTACGTTTCATGCATAACTGTTCTAAACGAAGACCGATGCGGGTCGACGAGCTTTCTGTAATCGAACTGGAACATGCCATGCATGTATTGATTTTGAACGCTCAGCGATTCGCATTTCATGATTAAATAGCGTCTCTGAGTAATGGAAGATTTGTATCTAGGCGGAGCAAGGTAAAGGCACTAAATCCTTTTATGCAGGATGGGTTGTTGAGTGTTGGAGGTCGACTATCACAATCCGATATTACCTCGCTCTCTCAAAAACATCCAATTTTGTTACCACAAAATCATAAGTTGACTGACTTAATAATAACCCATCTGCATTATGAGAATTTACATTTAGGATGTAATGCTCTGCTCGCATTACTGCGTTTACGTTTTTGGCCAATATATGGTAAAAACGCAGTGAAGCGAGCACTGCATAAATGTATTGTATGTTTCCGAGTCCGTCCGCGCGAGTGTCGCCAGCTCATGGGTGACCTTCCTGCTGACCGATTCCGAATCCAAAGACCATTTTATGTAACCGGCATAGATTTTGCAGGTCCAATTTTAATTAAGTCTGGTTTAACCAGAAATGCTAAGAGTGTAAAATCTTACATATGTTTATTTATTTGTTTTTCAACGAAGGCAATTCACCTAGAATTAGTGACTAATTTAACTTCAATGGCATTTATGAATGGATTGAAAAGATTTATAGCTAGGAGGGGTAAACCCTCACGACTCTTTACTGATAATGGAACTAACTTTACAGGTAGTTTTAGGGAACTTACTGAACTATTTGATTTTTTGAAGGCATCTGATAAAGAAATCCATAATTTTTTGGCCCAGCAGAATATTAGCTGGAGTTTCTTGCCTCCCCGCTCACCGCATCACGGGGGACTTTGGGAAAGTGCAGTTAAAATGACAAAGTTACATTTAAAAAAAAGCAATGCGGTCAACTGTTTTGACATACGAAGGCATGAATACCATACTAATACAGATTGAGGCTTGTTTAAATTCCCGTCCTCTGACTCCATTAACATCAGATCCAAATGACTTAAACGCACTCACTCCGTCACACTTCCTTATTGGCGACAACCTGTTAGCATTGCCTGAGCTTGATATCCACCATCTGCCTACAAACAGGCTTAATATTTACCAAAAGATGTCTACCGTTGTTCAATCTTTTTGGCACAGATGGAGCCGGGAATACCTAGCAGAATTGCAGAACCGAGTCAAATGGCAAGAAGGACGTCAACGCAGTTTACAGCCTGGTGACATGGTCATCATCAAAGACAACCAACTACCTCCGCAGTACTGGAGGATGGCGCGAGTGACGGAGATCCACCCTGGCCAAGACGGACGCGTCCGCGTCGTCTCCTTGAGGACGGCCAGAGGTGTCACCAAAAGAGCCGTGACACAGCTCTGTCTACTTCCCATGGAGGATCCTTCCTCCAACCTGGATTAAGAACCAATTACAACACTAAAAGTGATGTGATGTGTAAATCAAAGTGCCGTCAGGCTCATCAGTGCCAAGTGTTAAACTATTTTCTCATAAGTGGGTGCAGCGCACCAGAAGGTTCTACGTTATTAAACTTTATTTTTTAATGTCAAGTCTGACATAGGGTTATATACTTAGTTATAAGTTTTTTTGTTATTATTTTGATATCCATATATTGAATATTGTTTATTTTTGTATGTGAACTCGTTGGGTAAATTCTGGGTACCAATGTTGCAATCTCTTCTTATATTATTGTATGAAAAACAACTATTCCTTAATACTCGTTTTTGGGCGGGAATATGTTAAGATTTCAGGTACTGAAATATTAATATTTGTGATTGTCACCCTAATGGTTGTGGCAACATTCTTTTGTGTTGGCAATTGCCAGGGCGAGTTCGTATTGCCACGGATTTTAATTCCTTCTTCTCTTGTTACCATCCGTCTTGGGCGGGTCGTTTTTGGCAAAACGTCTGCTGCCAGGTTTTCACTTCATGTGGGTTATAAAACCGCGGAGAGAGATAGCATCATTGAGCTCACCCTACATGAGCTACCCTACGGGTCTTTTTATTGTGTGAATAAAGACCAATTATTCAAGAGCTGGAGTTGTTATTGAAGAGTTACTCCAGCCACACTTCCCTTTGGAATCTGGTGTTACCACGCCGGATTGCTCTGTCAGGAGAGCGGAAGTACAGATCCTGAACAATCTTTTTTAAAAGTTTTTTCATACTTTGTAGAAGGTTCTTACGGAAAGAAAAAGTAAGAAAATTGCGCAGAAAATTGAATAATTTCAGAAAACTTAACGACTATATTAACTTGGCACGTTTGGCAGTTCGCGCGTTTTTTGTTTTTTGTATTAAAAGAATAGTCTTTGAATTTTTTCAATTATACATATTTTAAATAGGTACCATGTTGATACCAATTTTGACTGATTGTTCTTATAAAATACAAAAATGAATATTTATAATATCGAAGTTTTGAAAAACAATTGTAATAGGTGGCACGTGAGCTGTTTGAAAACTGAATGTACTGGGACTAAATAAATGGAACGCGGGTGGGGGTTTTGCGGGACGGATAGCGGGAGAGGGCGGGTAGGGAATGCGGGAGGGGAACGGGGATACACGGCAAAGGACATGCAGGGAGAAACAATTTATTTATTTGAATATGGCATTGCAATGCATACCGGGGGGTGACGGAGGGATGGTGGACAAGGGAGGGGCAGAGGTAGGCATTGCAAAGGAAACATTTAGCGATAGGGGATAGCAGAGATAAATTTGGAAAATCCATGCTTCTCATACGGATAGCTATATGTGGCGTGTTCACAAATTGGACGGAAAAACAAAAAATATACATCTACCGGATCTGCCCTGATGATGGACACTGCAACGCCGTCCGAAACGTTGGCTAAAGAAGGAGGTAGCGCAACACAGCATAACACCCCAAAAACAAATAGGGAAAACAAAAAATATTGTTTATATCCAAATTATCCAAAAGTCCTTCAATAACCAGAATTAAATTATTATTATTTTTTAATTTAAATAAAATTTAATAATACATATTATTATTAAGTTGGGCAAGTATTTTAGTTTTTATTTTTGCTTGGCTTACAAGGCCATTTTCGAGCTGTCACGTTATTAAATTAATTAGAAATGAAATGGAGTTAACGATTTAAACAAAAAAAAAAAACAATTAATAGAAAACACATTTTCCTTCTTTGAGAGGCTTTGCAACGCATGCCGTGTACTTGCTAGTATCTGATGAGAGTGATACCGAAATTAGTTGTCTGGGAAGTATTTCAGCAGGACGCGGTTCAAGGTGGCGGTGACACATTTAGGAGACGGAATAATCAACATCATTACATACCTAGTATAAAATGAAGTCGCTTATTATAGTAGAGAAAAGCCGAGAAATTCAAATATTCAATTCAGGCAGCGGGCAGCTGGCAAGCGGGTGGTGTGGATTTTATAAAGGTCGGGCAATGGCGTTGTGTTTCGTTAGCCACAGCAACGCGTGACCGGGTCTGCTAGTTTACAATATAATAAATGTGTGACGTTCTTTCATCCCTGCTTTCTAAATTGGAGAAACAAAATGAAGATTATTTTTAGATAAGGAAATACTTATCTCGCAGTCTCATATACTCTACAAGGGATTGAACTGAAAGTAAAAATTGTTACTAATACTAAATGAACGTTTTGATGGTTGTAGTCGCGCGGTCTAAAGCAAAGACTCCCATTCAAGCGTCGCTGGCTCAATCAAACCATGTTAAACCCCTGCAGAACAGTTCTTCATCGTTGAATGTGAATTAATTTTAACAAAATTAAAATATAACATGTTAAATTAAATTATGCATTTTTTCGTCTCCCCCGACATAAATATTCAGTTTCGTTATAATAAAGCTAAATCTAACGGTTTGAATAAAAAATATTATAATAGAAGCGGAGAAAGACATAATTATATTTTTTCAATTAGTTATGTACAGAAATTAATAAATGTTTCAGTCTGAAGTAATCTTAACGGTTCAAAAGTTTTGTTTTAAATATGTTAGTAATTTAACGCAGTGAGTGACGCAAGAAAGCAAACTGTGGAACAGTTTTCTAGGAATACTGCTTCATTAATAGTGAATGAATTCATCAAACCCTTCGCCTTTGGTTTTCTTTGGAAGTTGAATCGTAAATCTTAGCGCCACGTGCAAGTCAAATCCATTATTCTCACAAAAACATTGAATTTTGCATCGATGACTTTAATAAATAATGACTTCGTTTTGTCTCCCCTACTTCTGGTTTCCCGGGAGCGGGTTCTAAATGAGCTCCTAATCAATACTGAGTACTTACGTATTATTGGTTTCCTGGGAGCGGGTTCTAAATGAGCTCCTAATCAATACTGAGTACTTACGTATTATTGGTTTCCTGGGAGCGGGTTCTAAATGAGCTCCTAATCAATACTGAGTACTTACGTATTATTGATTTCCTGGGAGCGGGTTCTAAATGAGCTCCTAATCAATACTGAGTACTTACGTATTATTGGTTTCCTGGGAGCGGGTTCTAAATGAGCTCCTAATCAATACTGAGTACTTACGTATTATTGGTTTCCTGGGAGCGGGTTCTAAATGAGCTCCTAATCAATACTGAGTACTTACGTATTATTGGTTTCCTGGGAGCGGGTTCTAAATGAGCTCCTAATCAATACTGAGTACTTACGTATTATTGGTTTCCTGGGAGCGGGTTCTAAATGAGCTCCTAATCAATACTGAGTACTTACGTATTATTGGTTTCCTGGGAGCGGGTTCTAAATGAGCTCCTAATCAATACTGAGTACTTACGTATTATTGGTTTCCTGGGAGCGGGTTCTAAATGAGCTCCTAATCAATACTGAGTACTTACGTATTATTGGTTTCCTGGGAGCGGGTTCTAAATGAGCTCCTAATCAATACTGAGTACTTACGTATTATTGGTTTCCTGGGAGCGGGTTCTAAATGAGCTCCTAATCAATACTGAGTACTTACGTATTATTGGTTTCCTGGGAGCGGGTTCTAAATGAGCTCCTAATCAATACTGAGTACTTACGTATTATTGGTTTCCTGGGAGCGGGTTCTAAATGAGCTCCTAATCAATACTGAGTTCTTACGTATTATATCTAATTAACCCAATTGCATATTGTGAATGCATATCTTTCTTTTCCATTTTGGGTAAATATGCAGAGTCTACCTCACGGATAATACGGAACGTTCGTGTTGGCGAAGTTTGAAGCACGGATAATACGGAATATTCCCTTTTTAACTAATAGATAATCAAATATGACTTTTGTCGGAAGTATCGATCTTATAAAATAAATTCTCGTCAAAATAAAAGCAAAAAAGTACCTACTTCGAATTATTGGGTTGAGATTCAAACTACGAAAGTTGCATGTCATCATAATTTAGATATATAGTCTGTCAAAAAAGAGTAGAAAATATAAAAACTGGAACTACTAAATTTGTAGACTGGCAACACCAATTTAACTATCAAATATTTTTTTGAAGTGCAATGACACTGAATGTATAGAACACTGTAAACCACATTTTAAAAAACATTTTTTCTTCATGACGTAAATTTGATTAAAAGGTGATTTATAAAGCGATTTGCTTTAATTTAATTTAACGTAAATTTGAATTTAACAAAAGATAAGGAAAGAAAAGGAAGAATCACTAATGGTCAGTTTAGTTACACTACTTTTAGATCTGAATGAGTTAAATATATTCAGATCTAAAATTAAAGACATGATCTAAAGCCCAGGCAACGCTAAGTACTTTATCTAGTATTAAATAACGTGAGCAATTTCTAAACTGAGCTTTATATTTAATTACATTATAGTTATTCTTCATTATGTTAACACAAAATTGCAAAAGTATAATAATAATATACCTATATGCAATTCTAATTATGAGATCGGCGGATATCTATACTGCAAAGAAAAAATATTTTTTCCACTATTATGCCTTTTTAATTTTTTATAAAAATGTAGGTTACACAGCTTTACTTTAACACCACGAGTTATGTGTTTAGTATTGCCATTTGATCAACAGTGGCGCCCTCATATATTTTCTACTCTTATTTGACAAACTTGTACATCCCAGGTTTTGAATGGTTTGTTTGGCAAAGCAGGGTTTGTCTAGCGGGTATGTGTAATTATTCTAATACATTTCTTCCATGTTCTGCTTTTATAAATACACGAAGTAGGTACAAACTTTTCAATTTCCAATCAATAATGCATTCACTTAACAACGTGAATAAAATATTGTTTTATATGGCAAAAATATTTTTTCTATGATTGGTAGTATTGATTGATTGTCTACAAAATGTTAAATAAAAACGATAAATGGCGTTAAATGCATATTTTTGCATGTTTTTTTGTCTCCCCCGATATAAATACTCACTTTTCGTAATTTCAAAGCTAAATCTAATAATTGTTTGACTAAAAAATATTTCGTATTAACCCTTAAATCCATGATTTATTTATTTTTCTTGAAAAAAATATATTTGGTATACATGTACATGCATATGCAAGGAAAAAAAAAGAAAAAAAAAAGGAATGTTTTAATGGTATTTTATTTAAAAAAAACATATGTTGCAGATTTACAACACCATGCATTTACTAGAAATTAATATTAAAAATTTACTTGTGAAAACTTCTGAAACAATTCTTGGCTTTAGTAAGGCAAAGGGCTACTCCACATTTCCCATACCTTGTTTGTGTGTATCCCTTACACCCAGGCATTTTGCACCTGCCTCGAACACAATTAACAGGCCAGTGACCGACATTATCTGTCCTTATGTCCTTAGGTGGAATATGCTGAACTGGTCCTTGCCTTTTCTTGGCTTGGATTTTCATCTCAACACTGTCACTGGTGCTGGGTCTTCCTCGCTTTTTACAGAGTTCAGATGCATTACCAACTTTGCTTAGTACCTCTGCTAGTTCCAGTCTATATTGACACAAATTCAGAATCGATGAATTGGCTTCAGTCTCTTTCAGATCTTTATAAATAAGCCACGAATTTATTACTGTCATGTCCATTAGATGGTAAAATATACGCAGGTACCACTTTCGACTTCTCATTGCAATACGATACCTCCCAATGAAGCTGTCCATGAGGTCTACTCCGCCCATATGGGCATTATATTCTTTTATTATGTGTGGACAAGAAATCTTGATCCTAGTCTTATTTTTTTTGTCAAACCTTTCTACTTGAGAGATAGGTTCTGCTCCGACATATGAGGATAGAAAAGTGACAGCTGTATTGTCCTTCCAACTAACAGATGTCAAATCAATGTCGTCATAGGTAGTCATCTGTTCTTCGTAAGTTCCACGGGGGACAGATTTCTTCATTAGTATTTTTTTGTCAGGCAGTTTACAGTTTACAAGTCTGTTAGGTTGAACAGTACCCAGGCTAAATATCCCTTGTTTGGCAAGATGGGTAACTAATGGTACAGACGTATAAAAATTGTCAAAGTAGATGATATGGTTTACATGCCTCGGAACACCTCTAGCTAGTCGGATCACAACATTTCCCACTGGTCCAAAATCTGGTTCATCTTGAAACCGCTCACTCTCTTGACCAGTGTATATTTCAAATTTATGAGCAAAACCTTTTACACTGCACATGACATATAATTTGAACCCCCATTTATGAGGTTTCTTTGGTAAATACTGTTTCATAAAGTGTGCCACCTTGGTAGCACACATCTGTTCATCGATAGACAACCTTTGTTCCATGGGAACTGATGCAAATTTTTCATTTAGATGGCTAATTATAGGCCTTATCTTATGGAGCCTATCATGTTCTGGATGATCTTTGGGTAAATGTTTATCGTTGTCGTTGAAATGGAGATATCTGCGAATAGTCTCAAATCTGTTAGTGTCATTATTTTCTTGATTGGTTCAAAACCTACAGTATTAGACCAGTATCAATGAATGTTGGGATATCTTATGACAGACATGTATAAGAATATTGACATGAACTGTCTTAGTTCATTTTCAATCAGTAACAATGGTACTGTCACATTTTTTTGAACTGCATAGAAATTAGACTCTTCAACGATCCTCTGAACTATTTCTGTTGTAACAAAATGTGAAAAAAACCTATATGGAGTACCAGTAGCTTCTGGATCCCTTAGTTCAGGTGGGTATGTATTATTTCCACGAAAAGCAGTCTGGTCAGGATTCATAACAAACCCTTTGGTCTTCCAAACAAGTCCCTTCATAGTTGCTCGACGACTGGCTTGCGTTGTTGAAGGAAAGGGAACCTGAGGCACTTCATCACTATATCACTATATCAGACTCGTCATTTTCCTCCTCTAAGGGTTTCTCAAGGTGAAAATTATCAGGGTCTTCTTCATCAGACTCTTCGAGATCATCTTCAGACCTCTCTCCGTCATTGATTTGTGCTAAATATTCTTCTATTTGCCTTTGATTCAAGGATGACATCTGAAAAACAATGAAAGGCGCGATCAAAACCTAAGCAAGCATGTTCTCTAGTAAATGCATACAGTTGCAGATTTACAACATACAAAAAAAAGATATTTCCAACAAAACCTAAAACAATTTCTCAAAACTAATGAGTGTACCGGAAAAGAAGAGTTATTATATATAGGTATTATATTTTTGTATCTACTTACCTCAGAAAATCAGAATAATAACAGCAAAACAAAATTGCAATTCTAACCTCCAAAAAATTTTCGAGAATCTTCACTTTGTCAAAGAAAAAGTGACATTTGACATTCGCGAAAGAAAAAAGTGGTGTTGCCACGCGATAAAATATATTACCGTGAATGTGATAATTCTACAACGGCATGCATTAAGTATACCCCAAAGAGTTAAAGGTGATTTGAACGGTATGTTGGCGTTTTGCAACAATATGCATTTAACGAGTAAGAGGTTCAACGCATAAATAATTCATTTTATTACTATTTTTGAAGTGAAAACTTCTTTACCACCGTTGTGTTTTGAAACACGATGAAACAAAAAGCGACACTAAAAAGAGACAAACACATACTTCTGTAGGATTTAGCCTGCGAGAGAATGAGATAGATTATTCGGTCTCCTCTTTGTGCTTCGAAGCCTATCGGCCTGCTATTTGTGGGGTGCTTCGTAGAATAGATTGTTTTATTATTTTTTTTTCATTATTTTTTTTACCTGTACATACACGTATACATATACCTGTTTAAATTACGCTTATTGTGTTAACCGTTAAAACTGTTCATTTCTATATCATCTCAATCCAGTTCCAGTAAAACGAATAGAGCTTAGTGGAATCCATTAGTGAAAGTGTTATCCACGTTCTCTGTGCAGAATAACTTGCTTTAAATTCAAACACAAAATTATAATTTCTAACCTTATATCAGTGACTCCTGCAAATTTATTTGTCATCCTCGTTTTGACAGCTGTGATTGAAAAAGGGTGACAAACATGACGTAAAAAAGGAACACTGTAGGTTAATTTTAAGTTTATTATAATTAAGCGCACTTGAAGTGAAACATCACAAAACTGCGCTATATAAATACTACGTTATTATTATTAATCGCCGCCATTTCTTCTCGCAGCCTTGTCATTGGCTTATTGCTGTCACTGCCCACTCCTATTGGCCGTGATTGACATAAACAACTTCTAAAATATTTTAACAATTTGCAATGCCTCCTAAGAAGTTGCAGTCTGATGACTCCGAATTATTAAAGTACATCGATCTAAAATTCGAAAGCTTTCAAATGTTTTTTAAATCTGAAATCCGGGACCTCATAAAGGCAATAGATTTTATGTCAAAAAAAATCGACGACTATGAAGGAAAACTAAAAACTATGGACCTTCATCTAAAAGAAGAAAAAACAAAGTCAGTTAGGCTTGAAGGCGAGATTGCTGATCTCAAGAAAACCGTAAATCACCTCGACATAAGGAATAGTAACCACGACCAACAGCTGCTCGAAAATAATATTGAAATCTTCGGAATCCCAGAAAAAAATAACGAGGATCTTGCTGATACCATTTTAAAAGTTGCAACTAACGTGGGATATACAATAAACAGAGAAGATATTCTTTACGCCAGCAGGGTGAAAATACGCCAACATCCTCTACCCGATGGTCCTGGACCTGTTACCCCCCGTGACCCCCGCCCCCGAAACATTGTGGTCAAATTTGCTAGCAAGAAATTAAAGGACGAATTGATTGCTGCCATAAAGAAGAAGAAGGGACTCAACTGCAGTAGCATAGGTTTAGTCGGAGGAAAAACATTTATTAACGACCATCTCACAAGAAGAAATAAATATTTATTACTGTCCGCGAAAGGGTTTAAAATCGCTAACAACTTTAGTTTTTTTATGGGTGCGAAACGCCAAGATATACATAAGAAAGAACGAAACCTTTCCTGCAATCCTGATATCTTGCCCTGCGCAATTATCAAACCTGGTATAACTATAAAAACTTCTAACCTTCCTATTCACTTCACTTATATTTCATTAAATCATAATTACCTACCCTTTACTCCAACGCACACAACAGATCATAACAACACATTCATTCTATCGGTATCAACAGCTAAAATGTTCAATAACCATACCTACACACTTGCACATTCAGTATATTATCCAGCGATACACTCGCCGAATGCATATTCCAGTGGACTTGTGGCAGACAATAATAAATCGGTAATTTACTTCATTCTCCAATGTTTGAAAAAAAAATAATTTTTTACCAAAATGCACGTGGCCTTTGTACTAAAACGAACGAGTTTTATCACAATGTTCTGATAAATGAATTCGATATAATTTTATTTACTGAAACTTGGTTAGTAGACAGTATATCTGATAAACGAGCTCTTCGACTCCAGGTACAATATTTACAGAAAATACAGAGACACGTCCCTCACGGGTAAAACCAAAGGAGGTGGTGTCGCAATTGGTATTAAAAAAAAATTACTGTACATTCACAAGAGTCATGGAGCTCAGAAGCTGAGGACATTTGGATTTCAATAGTACTAAAAGACCCAAAACGTCGTATATTTAATATTCACATCTGTTGTTCGTACTTACCCGGAGTCGGTCCAAAGCCATCAAACACTCAGCAATTATCTCTTCTCAACAGTCATACGTCCAGAATATCCGATCTAACCACAAACTATCCAAATGATATCTTCCTTTTAATTGGAGATTACAACATGCCTAATATCAGCTGGAACACCACACATCATCCCCGCGGTACTGACCTTTGCTCCACCACCCTACTTAACTGCCTATCTTACTCAGATTTAAAACAATACAACCACATTAGTAGAACACTTGATATAGTGCTCTGTAACACCACAGTCTGCGTCTCTCCTGCCGACTCCCCTCTGGTTCAGGAGGACACACATCACATATCCCTAATAGTCGAACATAATATTCACGTCCCTACAACTACTTCCCAACCCCAAACGATCAAATTATTCAATAAAGTCAACTATGACCTAGTCAACGACGCTCTGTCAAAAACTGACTGGTCTTCTGTCTTAAACGCACAAGACGTCAACACGGCGGTTAACAGCTTTTACTTAATCATTGACGCCTTAATTGATAACTTTGTTCCAAAGAAAATTCTATTCATCGGCTCTTATCAATATTACTAAAGAAAAGCTCAAATTCTTTCGAGCCTGGAAACGCCGCAAGAACCTACTAGATTACCAAACTTTCTCACATACCACAATTATATTTCACACTTAGAATATGCCATACAAAATAATGTAAAAAAAATATGTAGCTTTGTGAAAACGTAAAGAAAATCTCCTTCCATACCTGAACACCTAACATATGGCTCGAGAATCGCACACAATAGTAAGGAGATTACCGATCTATTTGCTGATTATTTCTCTACCGTCTTCACTGATCACACTCAAAATTTATCATCTGATGTTCATGAATCTGATCCGCTGAATAACATAGCTATATCCTCAATTACAATCAACGACGACATTACCTACAAATATCTATCATCCATTGACATTAACAAAGGACCTGGTTTATATAGTTTGCCTGGTATCTTCATACGTAATTGTAGTAAGTATAATTAACTCCTCCGGTCAGTGCAATTTTCAAAAAATCATTAAGTGAAGGTACGTTTCCTCATAAGTGGAAGTCTGCCGTAATAACTCCCAATTTTAAAAAGGGTGACAAACATAACGTAACAAACTACATACCTATCTCTCAACTTCCCATATTAAGTAAAATTCTTGAAAAAATCGTTTACGAACAACTTAACCCGACTATCACTACAACAATTGCACAGAACCAACACGGATTCATGAAAAATCGGTGTACAACATCTAACCTTGCCCTATTAGTCAACTATTTACAGAGCAATATGGACGAAAGGGTGCAGGTCGATGCTATGTACTGTCACGTAACGACGGGCTCGAACCGCCTGATTACGAACTTATAACAAATTAATAATAAATAACACCACAATGTTCAAGACACAACAACAATGGTTCAATTTAAATACTTACAAAAACCAAATTATAATACAAACCTTCGGCTAGCTCTTCTCAGGGATATTGTGTTCTCAATTCGATCGGATTTGATTCAAAACGATCGTCGCTTCATTTATTGAATAAAGATAGGGTTTCATAAATTAGAAGATCTCTTGTCGCTTTTAAATAATTTGTGAATTTATTACTGACTCGACGCTTCTAGGAAAAGCTATTAATCTCTTTGTGAACTCAAGGTTAACGATTCTAAAATATAATAAAAGGGTTGAATGATAACACATAATTATATAAGTTGTGCGTACGTTACCCCGTCTCGGGTTTCATCTGGGCAGAGGACCTCGTCCGGAAACACCACTGAGTTGATTTAGATATATAAAATTTAACTATATTTTAAATTACGTGTTCCAAAAAACGTTGGAACCAAAAGGATCTAGGCGGCCCCGGCCAAAATGCGAAAGACCGACCCATAGCGCAGTTAAAACCAGAAGAAGCTCGCCAGGGCTCTCGACGCAGTGCAAGGGTCCTCGGGCCCCTCCCCCACCAAAATTCGCGCCAATCAAAACGTCTAGACAATGTTGCCAATTTTTGACAACTAATATTAAATATTTAGTACCTGATGACGGAAATAATCATATAGGGGTGGGAAGTTAAAATTCAAGAAAGCACTTCATGACACATCCCCGAAAACACCAGGAAAAAACCGCCGTTGTAACGAAGGTTTTTTGAATCTAAACCCTTCAAAGAATTCCCTCGATAAACTTTACAAAAAAAAATCGTTCACATAGAGATTCAGCATTAAAAACCTAGGCAAAAGTTGTACAGTTTACAATAAGTTATATAGTTTACAATTTATATAAAATATCAAATAGACAGCAAAATCAACACGTCGAAGTGGCCTGGCAGGAACTTTATTACACGCAACTTCCTAGGTAGCGCAAGTCAGTGTGTAATGTCCATCAGGGCGTCTAGAGGAATAGTCAGGATCCTCAACAGGAGAGAAATGTCAACATGGAACAAAATAACAAAATTATTAGAAAGGTACAAACACTTAGGCATCAAGGCACATAGAGTAAACAAAATTATCTGAACAGTAATTGTATAAGCAACAAGAGATCAAAGCGTAAGGTAGCTCCACATTAGATGTCGTGATGTATGTATTGACATATCGTAGAACAAAAAGCACATTTAACCCCCTTTTAACGAACGGGTAATGGCTCAGTTAAGTCAGTATCCACTTTTTAACAGTACGGATTACTGGTTAATGACATATTAAAACAGAACAGATAACAAAATAGACAACAAAAATCAGAGTCCTTTAAAGACCCAAACAGCGTCCTGCATCAATTCAATTCAGGATCACTCATACCGCATCCTATAATTCAGGACCATCCAAACAGCGTCCTATAACTCAGGACCATTCAAACAGCATCCTATAATTCAGGACCATTCAAAAATTTCAAGAAAACACATTAATAATACCTCAGGTTTTATCACATTCACTGTAATATAATTGTCGTCGATGTATGGCGTTTTAAGGCAATATTTAAAGTTATTGTAGTCAGCGCATTATAGTATTTTTTTAATGATGACAACAATAATTTAAAGTTATTTTAGTCAGCGCATTATAGTATTTTTTTAATGATGACAACAATAATAATAATGAAATAATAATTCAGAAGTCAGGGACAAAAGTGTTGAAATATATCATAAAACAGTATAGCTTTTCCACTTCCTTTACGCGGGCTGTGCCGCGGGGCGCCAGCTAGTTTTTTCCCGGAACGAGCAAACCATCGAATCGCAATTATTAATCACCAACGACCTTCATTCTCGAGCTTGAAAGAGAGGTGAAAATTAATAGCAAGCAGAGGCTAGTTATATATGAAATACAATACGAATGTCGAATGATGTGCATGAATAGTTATAAAATACAAGTGTAGTGTGTATCTAGCCGCCTTCGGTTAATTACTCCGAAGTGGCCATATTGTAGGGTGTGTACACACTGCTTTCGAATGGGCCCCTTCGAAAACAGTGTCAAGGTCAGTGTATGTGTGAGTGGCGAATGTTAGTGATTATCACATTCGGTTAATTACTCCGAAGCGATTGTAATGTACGTGTATGCACTATCCCAAAAGCGTCCTTTCGAAAACAGCACGATGAGTGTAGGTATGTGTGGAAGGGTGTGGTGTCAATTTCATATCTTATTTTCACAATACGTTGATTTCTCCGGTTCCTACAAAACCATTAGAGTGATAAATCAGTCAAAATACGATTCACGTCGGTCGCTTAGCGCGAAACTCTACTCAAACAAATAAATTTCAAAATTATTTGAAGAAATAATTTTCCACTTGGCTAAGATGGATTCCATCTTGATTTTCTTTGAATAACTATTTTCTAATTGGTATGGGCCAACATTCTAGTTGCATTCCATCTTGATCTTCTTCTATCAACTTATCAAATATCTGTAAATAAGTTCGCTCCTTATCCTGATTATTTCAAATAATAACATTAATTTCAATTAACATCTATTGATTTCTATGCAATCAATCTACACCGTTAGTTGAATAAATCTAGACACTTGTTCTATCCTGAGCAAAATCTCGAAAGTCCAACGTTATAATCGAACCCACTATCACTTCTCCGTAAAATAATTAATTAATAGTAATACCTATACATTAATATTAACAGATACCGATTATATCCCTCTATTTAAAAAGAAAATAGCTATCGTACTTCCGTTACATAGACCGTTACATCCGTTCCATTACCGTTTTCATAGACTTCGTTGTCGTATCAATTTGTTGTTGCGGGCATGGGTACCGCTGCCCCGGAACTATCTATCGTATAATCAGCGCCTCAGTTATAGGTAATCCTCTTAAGGGATTCGCTACACTTGGGTATTGCTTCATTCGCTACGAGTGCCTGAGTCCATATGGGATAAAATCGAACTGACTACCTGCCGTCGAACCGTAATTTGGAGAAAGGAATTCCTATGTCTGTCACTCCTGGACACTGACCACTAAATTTATATCCGCCCCTCATCCCTCTTTCCTTCCTCTCCTTCCTTTCCTTAAAGGGCCCTCCACACAGTATCCCCTAAGATATCATAGGCATAAACATATTTATCTAATCTTTAATAGGTTTCTACTCTTCGATAGAGAGATATGCATGGTTACGGAGATATATAATTTCGCAAGGAATCGAACCCGCGACTGAATTTTGAAGTAAGGTAATTACGTCGGAGTGCGTTGCATTATTATCATTCCAGATTCGAACTGGTAGGTATTTATATCCCATAAGGAAGGCGGTATCATTGAACAATAAAAATTATATCTCACTGGTAAATCACGAGAATTGAACTCGATTAGATTTTTATTGCTGTCGTTATTTTAACTGTTAAAAATCTATTTTTAAATAGGTAAATACTATTTTACCATTCTAAATCATCAGCTTGTTTCCAAGCTACCTACATGGGCTTACCCAACCTACTAAACAGCAATAATCTTTTTAGGGTGAATTGCCTTTAACAACAAAAACAGCAATTTGATATTATTTGTTCACGTGGTTTGTTAAACAAAAGAGATTGTTATGCGGCGGCAGCGGGGTGCTATTACAGTTGTTCTCGGAACGATTGCGGCCGCTCACCCTGCCTTTTTTATATAGCTCACACGTATGACGAATATGTCCCGTCTTCCCACAGTGGTAGCAGACGTTGTCTGAGCTATTTTTCTTGGGGTCTTTCGGTGTAATAGCATGGCTCGTCGAAGCCACGCTATTCAAGTAACTATTGGTTCCCGATCTCGGTTCACGGGGCGGGCGCAAGGCTAATTTTTGATAATTTTCGAACATAGTACACGCGATTTCTAGATCTGTAGCGGAGCTTTTGCTATGCATGGTCAACATACTAGCATACTGCGGAAGTAGACCACGCTTCAGTGTCTCCACGAGTTCTTCCTCCGGCAAAGGTGACTCTAAAATAAGGTTTTTATGACGCGTCTCTATAAAAAATTCTCTGGCCGTTTTCCCGTGCGCTTGTTTAGAGGTATAAACTTCGAGTTTACAATCCCAAGTTGAATTCGGAATTTCAAATTTGCTTATAAGTTGTTTTGTGAGTTCGGACCACGATAAACTTTCTCTAGGCAAGGAGAGAAACCAAAGCATTGCTATTCCCGTAAGCAGTTCGTTGAAGCATTTTGCTACTTCATCAGGGTTGACATTCCGGCTTACGATTAACACTTCCACGCGATTTAAAAAATCCCGAACATTTGTCGTACCGTTGAATTTCAAATTCCAAGAAGCGAAATTAGTCACCTTCGATTCCCTCAAAACATATTTAATTTCTACCGGTGCGGGCGGCTTTAACATTTCTGATTCTTGCGAAACAGGATCTTTTTCATCGTTGGCTGGCTTAATTCGGCGAATAAATGCCTTGTTAAAAGAGCGCGCCTGTTTTTGCAAGGTGGACAAATCCTTGCTTCCAACAATACCCCGTTTTCTTAAGGCCTTTCTCAGATGCAGAACGCTGGAAGTGTCGACGTTGGCAATGATACCTTCTTTAAAGCGAATTAGGGCGTCCATTTTATAAGTTGATTTAAACTTGATTTAATTTATTTCAAATAACCTTCTCTAAATAACTAAGCAGATGCTTTCTTTCGTTGTTGTTGGCCACTCGAATAGAAAAAATGGTATTAGTAATTAATATTTTTCCGGGAAGTTAATATTTATATTTCGTTGTTCCTCCGAAATTAATAAATTGTTACGAAAACGCACGAATTATAAATAACTTTGGGTAAATTAAATGATATTTAAAACCCTGGCTAAATTCAAAATGTCGATAGTTTCGAGCGCGGCGTGGGTTTTTATTGGCGGAGACGGCGTGGCTTTATAACGAACACGTGTTGATTTAAACGGTCAAGCACATGTGGTGATTTGAGACGCTTCCAAAATGGTGGCTGTTAAACGACAAAAACTTGGTTTAACGGTCAAAAACACGTGGTGGTTTTTTTTAAATTCGGAGATGCGGCCGACAAGATGGCGGATCCTTAAAATACTCGTGAACTTTTTAAAATACTTTTCGATCACTTGATATACCGGCGGTTGAAAAAACACGTGGATCAAAATGGCGGCGTTTGAAAACACGCTTGAACTTTTTAAAACTATTCACAATCACTTATTTAGCTATGCATTTAAAGGGGAATAAATTATTATTATTTACATATTTATACATACATCACGAAAAAAAGCATGGAGTTTATGAAAAAAAAATCAATGAAAGCGACAAATCATAATGAACCAAATCTAGCCCCACGTTGAAAGGCGACAGTGTCACGTAACGACGGGCTCGAACCGCCTGATTACGAACTTATAACAAATTAATAATAAATAACACCACAATGTTCAAGACACAACAACAATGGTTCAATTTAAATACTTACAAAAACCAAATTATAATACAAACCTTCGGCTAGCTCTTCTCAGGGATATTGTGTTCTCAATTCGATCGGATTTGATTCAAAACGATCGTCGCTTCATTTATTGAATAAAGATAGGGTTTAATAAATTAGAAGATCTCTTGTCGCTTTTAAATAATTTGTGAATTTATTAATGACTCGACGCTTCTAGGAAAAGCTATTAATCTCTTTGTGAACTCAAGGTTAACGATTCTAAAATATAATAAAAGTGTTGAATGATACCCCGTCTCAGGTTTCATCTGGGCAGAGGACCTCGTCCGGAAACACCACTGAGTTGATTTAGATATATAAAATTTAACTATATTTTAAATTACGTGTTCCAAAAAACGTTGGAACCAAAAGGATCTAGGCGGCCCCGGCCAAAATGCGAAAGACCGACCCATAGCGCAGTTAAAACCAGAAGAAGCTCGCCAGGGCTCTCGACGCAGTGCAAGGGTCCTCGGGCCCCTCCCCCACCAAAATTCGGGCCAATCAAAACGTCTAAACAATGTTGCCAATTTTTGACAACTAATATTAAATATTTAGTACCTGATGACGGAAATAATCATATAGGGGTGGGAAGTTAAAATTCAAGAAAACACTTCATGACAGTACACCGACTTATCAAAGGCCTTCGACCGCGTTATCCACTCAATTCTGTTAAATAAACTCACTCGTCTTGGAATACACGGTGACTTGTTTAGATGGATTAAATCATACATTAGCAATCGTAGTCAAGTTGTCTCAATAAATGGAGTTTTATCCAAAATAACCAACGTAACCTCGGGTGTCCCTCAGGGTTCCCACCTTGGTCCGCTCTTCTTTAATATATACCTTAATGACATAGGCTCATGTTTCCAACACTCTAAATTTTTACTGTTTGCAGATGATATGAAAATTTACAAAACGGTTTGCTCTATCGGACTGTAAAGAGCTACAAAGCGACTTAGATAGGCTCTGCAACTATTGCACAGCTAATTATTGTGATGTATTGCATTAATCAACAGTGAAAATTAGTAAATATCGTAGCTTCCCACTTAAATTTAAAAAGAAAAATATCAATTACTTATAAAACGGACACACCTACGACATCTATCGGATCAGAGTAAATTGAATTCATATTTACAGTAGGGATCTATAATTAAACAAAGTGAGATGAGAATTGATGAAAAAATCACAGATGGTATTAAGAAATCGTCACGGGCAGGAAGATTCCATTTTTTAGGCTCAATTCCAAATATTGATATCTTGACAGCCAATTAGGTTGAAGCAAAAACAATAAAGAATTAAACAAACCAATCAATAAACGGGAAGGCGTACACCAACGTCTAACAAAAGATCGACCTTTAGACTCGGCAATTAAGGGTATAATTAATTACTTTTTCATTCCCACCAAACCGAGAGGTGAATAAACTCCATGATAAACAAGATCCGTTTCAGGGACATTAGTACATTGAACCCGCGTTTGGAGGTAAACATTAAGTACAATTGTGAGGTAATAAACCGTAGTTTTCGAAATAATCTGGAAACTTTAAAGATTGAAAAAAGATACACGTAAACAACGAGGGAAAAGATTTAATTGAAAATTGAATAGGAAGTGAGAAAAACTTGATGGAAGCTGTTAAGGGAATTTCCATCTATAATACGATTGTTTGTGACGACCGGAGATGATCAATTCGAGGGAAAATATGCTAAGGGAGATGGAAATGTTGAAAAAACAATGGAAAATTATTGTTATCAATTCTAGACGGAGCGGAGATATTAGGAAAACAAGTTGAAAAGAAAAATTTCAAAAAAAATTCGAGTTATAAAGACAGTAACGATTGGACGAGGGGACGATTCAGAGGTTTATTGCAGTAACAAGTGTTTGAGAGAAAATTAGAATAGAGTACCTAGGGGAGGGTGAAAACACTGAAAACATTGCGATAGATTTAACTCATGAAAAGTAGTCATTTTACGTAATTAAAATGGAGATTGTAGCATAGAGTTGCAGCATAGACTGCAGGGAAAAATGAGACATTACAATGGTTGTCGATCTCACATGTATTTTGTTGATATAAACAAGGAATATTCGAACATGAAAGTTGTTTAGATTAACGCTATTAGCCATTAAAGAGGGCCATAAAAATTAACATTGCTCTTACGTAATATTTAGATTATAGAATTCCCATAAAAATTAACGACACTCAAATAAAGTAAAATTTATTGCTTGGTAGGTAGAGTTAATAACGTAAGCACATGTGAAAGCTTATGGTTTATGTGGTTCTTGGTAAGACAGAGACGGAGTCTGGAGGACGATCCATGTGAAGTAATAAAAATGACAGAAATTTAAGGGCCGCAGTGGGAGTATCTCCTATAAAAATGTGAAAAATGATATATTAATTAATAACAAATAGAAAATGAAATTTTCCAAGAGGCAGCAAACATCAAAAAACGATATGATTATGTGAGGAGGGTACAGTGAAACTATGGGAGAGTAGATGCGACAGAGAAAAACAAAGGAAATCTTAGATTAACAATGAATAAAATAAATACGGCTTGAAATATAAAATTTTATAGGGATATGAAAAATGACAAAAAGGTAAATAAGGAAATTCATGGAAAGAGTGTCGTGATTGAAAGAAAATTCGAGAAAAAAGGGAAAATTCAAATATACGACGTAAATAGAGAAAATTCGGTTTTAAATGGAAAGGTTCATATAGAAGACAGAAAAACTCGAGGGAAAATAATAAAATAAAAACGGACAATTTGCGAAAAAGACTTCGACATGAAGATATCTCTGATACGCGAATTTGGGGACAGATTTGGAACATATGGTAGATGCCGTACGCATGGACATGTTGCGAAATAGATGAAAATAGGACTTTAAAATTATGAAATTCAAGCTAATTTTGTATGAACACCAGAACAAAGAAAGTTAGGGCAATTTAACATGATCTTACTGAATCCGGGTCTGGTAAGTATGAAAGTACGAGACAGAAATCGAAGACGCAACCGCGGTAGGGCTTAAGGAACAGCATTCGATAATAACGAGGAAATTTCAAAAGATTACGAGTTGATAAGTATTAGATTGTTTTATTACAGGAAATTCAGATACTCTCTTTTGGACCTGAGAAGGGGTTGTCACATAAATAATTATGTGACTAATGCAGTTCTTGCTTAGGTGGTTATTTTGTCTATGGTGTTTTTTTTGGACACTGGTAATTTTTGGAAAAGAGAGAGTTCCTTTTTGTTTATGGGCACTTCCTTCCGATCAACTTGGGCAGTTGGGTCGGAAATTGGTCACTCACCATCCTGGTGTTTAAATTTACGTTTAATCATGAGAATCTAAGTCGATTTTAAACCTAAAAGAACGCGGGGTGTTTTTTACGTAACACGCGAGGTTCGTGTACGAGTTATTTATAGTGGATGACGTGAAAGTCCCACTTTTTTCCGATGTGGCTGGTTGGCCGTTTTGTGGAATTATTTCTGGAAAAGGAATCGTGAAGTGAATTGTTCCTGGTGTTGGCTACTATAATATGCCTTCACGACCCCGCGTCGCAAAGTCACGGTCTGCTAACCGTAATACGCCAGACTTGGATACTGTTGGGGGCCACGTGCCTTTTGATTGGAGTTCGTCGAGATGGCCCGTGGCTGAATGCGCTCCTTGGAGGTATAGCGGCCTCCTGCCCAATTAGAAGGACGACCTTGGTGCTCTGGATTCCGCGCCGTTCCCATATGGGAAGACTGGAGTTCCCGTCCCGTCTCGTGTTTTCTCACTGCGAAGCAAGATCGCGTTCGTCTACCGGGGTTATTTCCGTATAGTTAGTTTAGCGTGTCCATTAAGAGTCCATCTGGTATGTGTATTTTTTATATTTCCTTTTGTTACCTTGGTACGAAGTTTGTACACTTCCTTGTTGCTTTTTGGTTTGGATTCAATACATTTTTATAAAGTTCCTCTTCTTTTATTTGACTGAAAACCCTACCTACATGACAGATAACTACTTGGCCCACTATCCTGAGCCCTGGTCTCTGCTCTGCCGCAAGGTTACATTTTATACGAACATGATACGTTTCAGGGTATAAGACGGAGGACAAACGCCAGTTGAAGACAGTCTGCGGTCGGTTTTGAAAAGGTTGAAAGTTCGTGAGACGCGACGAAACGCTGGGTAATTTAAAGTTGTAAAAATTTCTAAGTGGTTGGAATCTTGAGACTTGAAAAATTTGCAATAAAAAGATCAGTCACCCAGAAAATTTGAAAACTAAAGTCAGTGAAAATAAAAGCGTCTAGTATCAGTGAAATAAATAAATGAAGTGATGTGATAATTAAATGTTAAGAAGTTATAATTAAATACGTGTGTCCAGTCTAAACGGAAAGAGTTTTAACAAATAATAGATATTTAAATTAATTATCTAAAAATAGTGCAGATTGAAAAGGGTTAATAAATAAATAAGTGCATCCAGTTAACCGGAAAAGTTTCGACGAAAATCTTTAATTAAATTAAGTGGTTTAAATTAAGTGCTAGTCTTTTATTAATTTAAAAATAGTGTAGTCGAAATAAATCTACTCGTAAAATTATAAAAAGATTAAAAAAAAAAAAAAATAATAAAACAAAATAATATTTTAAAATAATATACAAGAGAGAGTAGTATAGTTTCACATCTATTATATATGGATGATATAAAATTATTTTCAAATTCTGAATCAAATTTAGAGAAAATGATTAAGGTAGTTAAATTTTTTTCAGATGATATTAAAATGACTTTTGGTTTAGATAAATGTAAAACGATCCATATAGAGAAAGGCAAAATTGTAGATGGAGACGAGGGTATATTTAGAAATTTCAAAATTAAGAGTATGAAAGGGGATGAGGTTTATAAATATTTAGGATACCCGCAATCGAATAGATTAGATCACACTAGTATTAAAAATGATATTAGGATTAAATTTCCAACTACGATCAGAAAAATTTTAAAATGCAATCTATCTGCTAAAAATTTAGTAAAAGCAATAAATACTTGGGCAATACCTTTATTAACGTACTCATTTGGCATAATTAAATGGTCCAATACAGATTTAGATAGTTTAGAACGATTAATTAGAACTACGTTAACAAAGTTTAATTGCCATCATCCAAGTTCAGCTATAGAACGAATTAATTTACCTAGAAATTTAGGAGGTAAAGGTATAGTCAAAATAACACCTTTGAAACACAATCAGGTAGAAATGCTTAGAATTTTTTTCCATGGGAAAGCTAATAGCTCAGAAATGCACAAAATAATTTGCAAGGCAGATAGAAACATTACACCTTTAAATTTATATGACGAGAATGCCAACATTCTTATAAATACTAACCAGGAATTATTAGATTCCTGGTCAAATAAAATTATTCATGCAAAACACTTTCGTCAAACATATGGTTGGGTATTGGAGAGTTGAGCGCAGAAATAGAAGGATTTATGCTTGCTATTCAAGATAGAGTCATTAATACTAAAAATTATAGGAAGCATATAATCAAAGATATAAATCAAATTGATGATTTATGTAGAAAATGTTTGGCTTTTCCGGAAACTATAGAACATATTATATCGGGATGTTCTATATGAGCGCCGTCCGAGTATACATTTAGGCACAATCAGGTTTTAAAAATAATCCACCGAAGTTTGGTAATTAAACATAAACTTGTTTGACTGCCGTAATATAGTACCATATTATGAATATGAACCAAATTCATTTTTATAAAATATATTATGATAAAACTATACTAACAGACAGAACAATTAGTCATAATAGACCTGATATAGTTTTACATGACAAAATTAAAAAAATAACTTATATCATTGATGTAACTATTCCAAATTCCTGTAATATTCAAAAACCTGTTTCTGAAAAAATTAGAAAATATACAGATTTATGAAATGAGATTAAAAGAATTTGGCATTCTCGGACTATAAAAATATTACCATTTGTTATTTCGGCTACTGGCATTATCCCTAGGTCTCTGATTCAAAATTTAGGCATATTAGATTTGTCAAAGAATTTATATATAAAAATGCAAAAATAGGTAATTTGGTAAAAAAATTTGTTAAAAAAATAGGTAACATGTAGGATTACAAAAGATTTTTTAAATATTTATATTAAGGGATCAGTAGGATTTATAGGTTCAAAACTTACCGGCAAAAAATGCTTCAAATTGCTAAAGAGCGCATTGACTACGAATAAATATTGTAAATTTTCATTTCCTCAAACTCTTATCTATAAATTAACAATGAATGATTCTTTATGTAACAAGGTATTAGGTAAAAAAATATGTATTGAAGAAAACTTACATCACTCTATAAGAGATTTCTATTTTATTTGCACTGAAAAAGGATTTACTCAATTTCATAAAAAGATTAAAAGCGTAAAAATTTTTTTTGAAAAATTTATAATATCTTTAAAAGAAATAATTTTTTTCCCGGGCTTGATTGGGTTTACAAAGACCTACTCTACAGGCGAAACTAATTACTCCATTCCAGGGTACCACGTAACAATAATAAGAATAAACAAAAACTCTGATATTGGAATACCTATTTGCAACCAGTATAATGTTCCCAATATTAATGTTTATAGTTTATATTTTAAATACAAAATTTAAAGACGTAAATAAATTATATATTTATATGTTGTTATTTCAGCCATCATATCTATGTATACATAGTGTATATTTAAAATTCTTTGCCTCTACCATTTGTCATTACAAATTACATAAATGTATCCATAAAATAACTAACCTAAAACTGCAAAATGAATGATTTTTTATGTAACGCTTTGGATAAAAAAAATTGTATGGAAGAAAATTTGTCACTCCATAAAAGATTTCAATTTAATTTGTCCTGATAAAGGATTTAGCCTATTTCATGTAAATATTAGAAGCATAGAAAGGAACATGGATGAATTAATAATATCATTAAAAGAATTAAATTATTTCCCGGGCTGCATAGTTTTAACAGAAACGCGCTCAGCCGGTGAATTGAATTTCACTATCCCGGGGTACTCTTACTACACAACAACAACAAAGTTAAACAAAAACTCTGGTATTGGAATATTTGTATCTAACCAATACAATGTACTTAATATTAAAGAGATTCACAGTATTAGTAATGTTAACATATTAAATATTGAATTTATTGATATTGGGTTTATTGAATTTATTGATATTGGTATTTACCTGATATTGGGTCAGCCTGTTGTCTGGTATGGCTCGGACATCTCTCTCCGGAATGATAGAGGATTTAGTGCCTATGAGGAAATGGTTTGGGGTGAGGGGTTGGTAATCGTGGATGTCATCAGACAAGGAAGTCAATGGACGGGAATTTAGACAGGCCTCAATCTGACAAATTAAGGTATACAAAAGTTCAAAGGTTAAAGCAGAATTACTAGTGACTCTATACAAATGAAACTTCGCTGACTTGACCGCAGCTTCCCACAGCCCTCCCTGACTAGGGGCTCGAGGGGTTATGAACCTCCACTCAATACCTCTGTTAGCTAAATAATTTTGAATCTTGTCGTTGTTCTCTCTCAAACTGGTATACAGCTCCTTGAGCCTATTACTGGCCCCCCGAAAGTTGCTAGCGTTATCGGAAAAGATCTTATCAGGTTCTCCCCTACGGGATATAAATCTCTTTAAACTGTTCAAAAAAGCATTGCTAGATAAATCCGAAACTAATTCCAAGTGAACCGCCTTTGTGGAAAAACAAACAAAAATACATTAATACGATTTCACGAGTGGAGCTCTCCTTAGTGGCCCACTTTTGGTTGGAATCGGTCCAGCAAAATCGACTCCCGTGATAGCAAAAGGTCGGCTCGGTGTGATTCTTTCGCTCGGTAAGCTTCCCATGATTTGGTTACCAATACGAGGATTACACCTAAAACACACAATACACTTATGTAATATCTTTTTAACAGTATTTTTCCCAAAAATAGGCCAAAACCTTAATCATATTTCAGCTAATAGCGCTTGAGGTCCTGCGTGTAAGTTTACATAATGATAGTGACGTATAATCAATTCGGTTAGCTTATGTTTAGCTGGCAATATAATTGGATGTCTTTGTTGGTACGATAGGTGTGTAGCTAAATTTAATCAACCGCCCACATATATAAGACCATCACATAAAAAGGGATGAAGAGATTTTAAGTTACTATTTTTGTTGACATTTCCCTGGTTTTTTAATGTCTTCAACTCTTTTTGAAAGGCATGTGCCTGAGCTGATTTCAGTAGACAATTCAAACTTGCTTCTAGTTCAGCTACACTTAAATTACCTGAAATTTTACTTTTAATATTTCTGCAGTTATTCACAAACCGCAGTACATATGCTGTAACCCTTTTCAATTTGATAAATGAGGAAAATTTTCCAAATATTTCCCATTCTTGAATATCAGTAGATAAAAGAATAATTTTACTCTTGAGCTCCGGAGGGTTTGAACAGGAAATGTTCGATATAGGCCAATCGTTGACTCCGTCGGTCAACCAATTTGGTCCATTCCACCATATTTTAGAATTTATCAGTTTATCCGCAGTAGCTCCTCTGGAAAGTATATCCGCTGCATTGTCGGATGATGATACGTGTCTCCATTGATCTGGATCACTCAGTTCTTGTATTTCGGCTACTCGATTGGCCACGAAAGTGCTCCAACGAGTAGGTTGACCTTTCAGCCAACACAGCGCTATCGTAGAGTCACACCAATAATATGTGTTGATCTTCATTATATTCAATGCTTGTTTTATAGTTTTCATTAATTTTGCCAGTAGTACAGCACTACATAGCTCCAACTTAGGCAGTGAAATAGACTTCAATGGTGCTACCCTTGATTTGGATGTTATTAAGTGTGAATGCCACTTACCGCTGTGGTCCATTGACACCATATAGATACAGGCTCCGAAAGCCTTCTCAGACGAATCGCAAAAACCGTGTAGCTGTAGCTCTTTTGCTTGCTTGCAAATAATTTTTCTTGGTATTTTCAACACATTTAGCTGAATTAAATCTTGCAGGTAGGTCCTCCAGGGTGCTAATATTTCATTAGGTAACTGATCATCCCATGCTGCTTTGGACTGCCACAGCCTTTGCATTATCAATTTGGCTATGACTATTATCGGCCCTAGGAGTCCCAATGGATCGAAGGTTGATGCGATGCAAGACAATATCTCTCGTTTGCTCTCGGTTGGACCTGATGGCTTCATTATTACATAAGAAAAGTAATCAGATTCATTGTTCCATGTTAATCCTAATATTTTCTCAGTCTTTGGATTGTCAGTAATAATTTTGTCGGAATCGCCTGAATCGGCACACTTAGCTTGGCCCGACTCGGCTGACAATTCCAACGCATTGGACCTCCACTTCCTCAACGTCATCCCCGCAGATGACAAGATGCTGATTAATTCTTCTTTTAACTTTTTACAGGATTCCAGCTCATCTGCTCCCGTTAACAAGTCATCCATATAGAAGTCATTTTCTATGACCTGACTAGCTCTAGGAAAAATTAAATTATTATCCATACCAATTTGCTTTAAGCATCTTGTGGCTAAGAAGGAGGAAGGTGCCAGTCCATAAGTCACAGTCTTCAGACGATAATGCTTGAGCACATCCTGTGGCGACTCGCGCCATACTATCTTCTGTAGGTCCAGGTCATCTTCACACATGTTAATCTGGCGGTACATCTTCTCGATGTCGGCAGTCATGACTATTTGATGTTTCCTGAAATGCAATAGTTGGTTATATAGATCCTTTTGTATAACAGGTCCTGTCATCAAGGCTTCATTGAGGGAAATTCCATTTGAGGTTTTGGCGGAGCCGTCAAAAACGACTCTCACTTTAGTAGTAGTGCTGGATTCTTTCACTACAGCGTGATGCGGTAAAAAATAGGAGTCACGATCCCCTTTTGACTGGTCACACATCTCCATGTGTCCCAGTTCTTCATATTCACGCATGAATTTTACATATTGTGTCTTTAACTCGGGATGTGACACAAATTTTCTTTCCATGTTTTTAAATCTTTTTTCGGTAGTGAGCAATGAGTTTCCCAACTGATCAATGCATGCCCGACGCGGTAAACTTACAACATATCTACCGTCATCTTCTCTAGTATGAGTACTTACAAAACTGGCTTCGCAAGCCTTTTCTTATTGAGTTTGAATTTTAGTGGAATTAATCTCTTCCAATTTCCAAAATTTTTCTATTTGATGTCTCAACTTATTTATAGATAAACTGCAAAAATCTGATACAGGCCTTTGTTTGGGATACACGTTGATAGGACCGGACACAATCCATCCCAGTTGCGTACGTTGAAGCGTTGGTCCTGACTCGAGTTTCAATCTATCGTTGTTTAGCATTTCCCAGAAGCTCTCCGCGCCCAACAGGATGTCGATGGGTGCAGCTATATTGAAGTTCGGGTCTGCCAGCTCCAGTCCTGGTGGTATTTTGAACTCTTTTTTCGCCATTGTCACTTGTGGTAAATTGGTTGTAATTTCCTGTAAAATCAGACATGATATTTCGCGTTTATAATCCGTATTAAGCGAAGTCATCTCCACTGAAATTCTCTTTTTTATGTGTGTGATATTATTATGGATCCCATACACGGGTTTGTTTATCCATTCACATGGTAAATTTAATTTATTAGCAAATTCAGCTCTCATAAAATTACTCTGCGCACCAGAGTCAATCAGGGCGCGAGCTTTAAACATTTTATTGTTGGCCCCCACAATTCCTATGTAGGCGGTTGACAATAATATTATTTTTTCTGCCTTTTCCGATGCAGAAAAATTCGACACTATAACCTCGTTATTAGCATCCATATTTGAGGTCTCCGGCGGAGGTACCTCCTTGTGTAATAGAGTATTGTGGCTATACTTGCCACAAATTTTGCAGGTTAGGTTTGTCTTGCAACTCTGTGCCTGATGACCCAACCTCAAACATTTAAAACACGCCCGGATTGATTTCGTAGCATCAATCCTATCCTGTAATTTTAATTTTAGAAATTTTTTGCAAAAATAAATTTGATGACCTTTATCATTACAATAAATGCAGTTGTTTGCCTTTATTGCCAAGAATACCGATGAATCTTTTTTGTTATTATTGTCGCCTATTTGCATTTTATGTAGGTTAGAAGATTTTTTCTCTGAAGCATTCATAAGCTCCAATACTTGTGCCCTAGCAGATAAACATTTTATGAATTCCTTTAATGTAGGTAATTCACCTTGCAATGTATATTTTTCCCAATTTCTCCGGGTAGCTATATCCAATTTATTTGAAATTATGTAAATAATCAAAGGATCCCAATGATCTACTTTAACTCCGATGTTTTGTAACGCTTTCAAATTGACATTAGTTTCATCAATTAAATACCTTAATGCTACAGGCTCTTCATGTTTCATCTCCTTTAATTGAAATAGAGTTTGGATATGTTTATGTACGGTAGCCCTGAGATTCGCAAATCTGTCGTGCAACAATTCCCAAGCCGATAGGTAGTTTAATTCCGAAACTTCTAGATTACTAATTATTTTCAATGCGTTCCCTTTCAGCGCAGATTGTAAGTAAAAGAATTTTTGGACGTTGCTCAAGGAACTGTTATTATGAACCAAAGTTTTAAAGGTTTCAACGAAATTTACCCAATCTTTTTGATTCCCATCGAATTCTCTCAATTGGAGAGTTGGGAGTTTGATGTCGACTCTACCCTCGTTAATTGAGTCCATCGCCCCTTTAGCAGTAGCAAGGACTGAAAAATATTGATTTTCAAACGTCTCGCGCTGAATAGAATTTTCCAGTTCCTCATCCGATAAAATTTCAATTTCGTCCTGTATAGATTCGAATTGATCTAACAATGGCTTTATTCGGTCGTACCTCAGTTTAATTTCAATCGCGGACAAGGAGTTTATAGAATCCGCGAAACGCGTCAATTTCCCCTTAATCACGCCTCTCTTGGCTATTAAAGATTTGATCTTATCCATTTTGTGTACAAATACCTTTTCGTAGCTTAATCCCTGATAAAATGTGTTCCGACAATGCGTATTTATTTATTTGAGAAGCTACCCGCCTGAAAAACAACAACGACAATATTCCTGGCAATTATTAATTGAGAACCTAATGTTCAATCAATTGAAAATCATGAGTTGCATAAAATCTTTACGTGGGTAGTGATTTTATTTTTTACAATACAATATTTATGGGATTAATCTTGTTAAAAAACTACGAATGAGTTCTGTATGGATGTTAAAGAATGGGTATGGGTGGGAAGGCACTAAAAACTTATCTCATTTCCGATGTGAATTCAGTCTTCCTTTGTTCATCTTTGTGATTCCGGTAATTGTAATATTGGTCATCTGTATTAATTGGCAGCTGGTTCTTGTTTTTTTATATTATTGCAGTCCTCTGATTGCAATCCGGATCGTAAGGCCCATGTTCAAAATTGATAGGGGTCCTTTTAAATAAAATAATTATCCTTGCAAAAAACTTCACTGTTTATTTCACTTGGACATGTTATAAATGTATTATAATACGGTGTCAATACACCGGGCCAAACACTGGCAGTTGTTTACTGTTAAAACTTGCGTTGGGAAGAAGCAATAATAATGGGATGCTAGCACTTTTATAACATAAAAACCTGCACACATTTAAAGAATCTACGATTATACATTTTGACATTCGAAAGCATCTACAAAAAAAATGGCTTCCTCCATAGTATGTACTTGGTAGTTAAAACAGGCTGCGAACACTCAGCGTCCAGCCAAGCCTCGCACCATTCGAAATATCAACGTCTGGGAGCTTGCTCAAGCAACCCATAGGTGCTGGTAGTATCTCAATTTTTAACAGTAGGTAATCATAATAAACGACAAAGGGAAGTTAGCTCATTTAGAGAAATTATTTAAAGTTAGATTTGCAAGAGAGAGACCAATACAGTTTGAAACCCAACGCCCTGTTTAGAATCAAAAAGGTTACCACAAAAAATGAAAGTAATTAAAGTCCTATATCATAAATCAAAAAAATTACACAACGTTTGATGGAGTTTAATTACAACACAAATACGAAAATATTTACGTTCAAGGTCGTAAATAACTTATTAATTAGTTATGTACATATATCTCTAAAGATATGTAGTGCAAGGGAGCTTTAAGTAGCTTTCTGTAGTTATCAGAGGAAATAAGGGTCCAATTTTCATAAAGGCTTATGTGACGTAGGGGAGGAATTTTCCATCCCTACTACACATATGCAAAGCCTTAAGAATTTAAATATCGATCAGAGCCAAGAGAAAAGTAGAAAGAATAATAATGTTAAAGAGATGGATGAAAACAAGAATATCACGACTGGTGCCAAGTGCCCAGGAGTAAATAAATATATAAGAATAAAAAAGAGAACATTACACTATTTAGACCTCAATGTTTCTAAATGCCACACTATGTCCTTTACTAGAAACAAGCACATAATTAACTTTTCATATTCACTCTGCGATGAACCCGTGATCTTAAGAAATGAATGTAAGGACCTTGGGGTCTATTTAGACAGTAAACTTATATTTAATACGCACATTGATTCAATCACCGATAGATCTTACAAAATGTTGGATTTCATACTACATATTTAGAAATCAACATACTCTAGTAGTGCTTTACTCCTCACTAGTCAGAAGTACACTGGAATTTGCATCGCCGTCAATAATATAGAGCGCATATAAAATAAATTTATTAAGTATCTCGGTTATAAATACAACAATAATTACATCTGCACTCTCCAATCCCTGAAATCCAGGCGAACAGTAGCTGACATGACATTTCTCCATAAAATTATACATAACGAAATAGACTACCCAGAACTTCTATCCCAAATAAATTTTAACATCCCATCTAAAAGAACTCGCCACACCAACCTTTTTTACACAACTAGTAATAATACGAACGCTGTGGCCAACTCCCCCATTCCCGCATCCTTCAAAGATTCAACTCAATTCAAAAAACCACAAATATCGATATATTTTTTGATTCCCTCTCTGTATTTAAGAAAAACATTTTTAACACACTGAATTCGCACACAAAATACACACATCCACACACCCTCACACATACAAACACTCTCACACACCCCTCTCCTTCAATAATTTACTAATTTAATTTAGGTATAATGTATTATTTATCTCACAAAAGCATAAGCATATAACAGCGACATGTCATTGGTACCAATTATTGTATTAATTCTATAACTTTGTAACTATTTTCCATTATGTAATAATGTACTGTTTGTTTCTGCAAAATAAAAATAAATAAATAAAATGCAAAATAATTTTTAAACTTTGTAACAATATATACATATAAGAATCAATTATGCTTATTTCTGTCTATATATGTGAGTATATGAGATTGTGAGTTAATGTATTATTAAGCATAGGAAATGTTTGAAACTTTCATAATACCTTCTTTAAACTATTTTCGGATCATTACAACCACATGACAATAAATCTAAAAAGTTTTTTAATCACTACAAAAACTCTTGCAAAACATTCGAAAATGTCAAAATTTGAGAATGATATTTTTCAAAACAATGATTGTTAAATCAAATTTCAAATTTTTAATTTCGAAAATCTTTAATTAATAGATTTATTTGAAGTACTCGCCTAATGCTTTTGAATCGAATCAATATTTTAAATAGGTACCTATGTAAGGCACCAAATTTTATTGATTGTTCTTATAATATACAAAATTGAATATTTATGATATATGAAAAATGAAAATTTGAATAAAAAAATTGTAATAGGTGGCACGCGAGCTGTTTGAAAACTTAATGTACTGGTACTGAATATATGGAACGCGGGATGGAGTCGATGGAGCGGGAGAGGGGTGAGGGAAGGTAGGGAAGGCGGAAGGGGAACGCGGGAGGGGAAGGAGACGCGGAAGGGAAACGGGAACACACGGGAAAGGACATGCAGTTAGAAACAATTTATTTCTTTGAATATGACACTGCAACGCATGCCGGGAACCAGCTAGTATTAGGTATAATAAAAAATAAACCCTACAATTATCTACCTTTCATTCGTGTCATTCTCTTGAAGTTTAGTTTTCTGAAGGTTTCACTTTTCATTTTTTTATTATACCTACCTGCTGAGATAGTTAATTTAGCGTTAGACATGTTTTTGTTTAATTTGCTCACGGCTCCGAGAACCGATTCCACGTGCATAAGAGAGAGTGTGCTCTAGGTGGGTATTGTGCAGTGTGCAGTACCTACGAGTATGTACGTGCAGGAAGCCGCGCCCGCGCCGTACCGCTCTATAGATACTTATAACCAGATAGTTTTTCTTTGTTGAATACAAAACAGGGTATTATTTCTAGCGAAGTTTCGCCCGCAACTGCATCCATAACTTTATGAATTTATTGGCTTTTGAAAATCCCGGCAGAATGTAATGAAAACATGATACATCGAAACATGTACATAATAAATAATATGGTATCAAATTATAAATTAACATCATATTGAATCAAAATATTTAATTGCTATACAAAATTAATCAACATCCATATTCCCAAAAGATCTGGCCGACATTTATTACCCTTTTACTTTAACAACACCAGGTCAGACAGTGGTCTTACCAAATTCCCCGAAATAAATTAAAATTCTGATCTGGGGGATTTACGAGTATTTCATCTTAAAAATAATCAGTACAAATATTGTTGATTCCAATTCTTTTATATATCTAGGCACAAATAGACGGGTATAATAACTTCAGCAAATTTTGTTTATATTGCACTAGCTGACCCGGCCATGCGTTGCTATGGCTAATAAAACACAACGTCATCTACTGGATGGTTATCCAACCTTTATAACCACCGCCGTCTTTGAGTTTGTGAAGAGACTTTAATTTATAATACGAAGAGATGGTGTGAAAGATTATAATAATGTGAATGAAATGCTTGGGGGTAACTAACGTTTTTAAGTTAATAAAGATTAATACTGAATCCGTCTAAATAACTTTTCAATTACCGCAATGTACGTGACCATTTTTTTAGAAGATAGAATGGGTATAGTAAGCTATACGTAAAAGATAGATGTATGCCTTTGCGGACTTTTTTGTAGATCTATAAAAGAGGAATATCCCACCGTGCATTGTTTTGTTGTATCCCAAAAGGATTAGGCAGCGTTTATGTTATGTTAGCGTTATGTTTCAACCAATTTATACAAATCATTGACAAATTACATATTTAAACCTTCCTCACGAAACACTATCTATTGGCTTTCGCAGATATCTATATGTGAGATTTCTTATCATTTTTACCTATGTATTTTATTTTATTGTATGCTTTTGTTGTTCACAATTTTTTTTTGTTGTATTATATTTTCCTTATTGTTTTAATTTCCAGGTACTTAAAATAAATGTGATAATTAACTTATAAACTAGAATGCAAAAGCCCATTAGGGCGTGTAATAAATAAATTAATACAAAATATGCAGAAGGTAACACAAAGAAAAACAGAGTGTGCAATTGACACGTGACAAATATCCTCCGATAAAATATCTACTTAAACCTAACCTAACCCAACCTAACCAAAAATGGGACAAAATAATACAGACATCCTGTAAAGACAATAAATTTTTTTTTTATTATTATTTTTGTCCTATTTTATTATTTTTGAATAATAATTTTGTATGCAAGAATTGAAAGAGGATCGCCATTTCTGTCCCATGAAAATGGTAGATACATACTCTTATCTCACTTCCATACTCAGGTTACTTCCCCCCGAATCCCGAGTGTACAGTAATATTTCGAAAAAATCTCAAAAATGTTTAACAGAAATATTTTTATTTTTTATTTTACTTTATAATATCCCAAATAATTACATAATTTGAGGAACATTATTTAATAACCGAGCTTCCATTACGATGGTTACGAAATACTTAAAATACTAGTATGTATAAAGATGAACGCGAATGTGTCACAGAATTTAAATTAATATTCAACATCGACACTGAATTTCAAAAACAAATATGAGCTGTAATGAAATATTCTTTACAGTCAAACTTTTTTTCTGATACAAAACAAGGAATAAACAAAACCTCCCCATTCAGAATTTAATGAAAAAAAGTTGTTTTAAAAGTTTTCAACTCCAAATTCCTGTGATAAATTTGTGTTTGTTACCAATAAAAAAAGTTCGGGAGTTTCAAATCCAATATGTAAATTGTGTATGTACATTTATAATACAAATTTTCTAAAATATAAAATGTGCAACTTGGAGAAATATGCATCTGGCATATTTGTTTTTAGAGGATTTTCGTACAAATTGAGCATTTTGATGGAAAACTGCGCGATTATTGCGTTGTTGAGGAAAAGCGCTTAAAGCCGGAATTGGTTCCATTCGATATTTTGCCTTTGGCGCTTTCACACGTCGTGATTTGCTGGGCGGGCACGAGGCGCATTCGCCATGCACCGCACGTTTGTTGACGTCATAAGTGTAAGTTTGGACGGCTGGTCACAAAGGAGCTCCCGTGCCAACTCACACGAACCAGCCTGCCGCAGCTGTCCACACCGTGCCGCGTACTATTAAAATGACTATATTATTACGGAGAGTGGTATAACAATTGTTTTAAAACATGTCGTGTATATAAGTAAATGACTATACGTACGTAATAATTGTAGGCAACTGAAAAAGATACAACGTAGCTACAGCTGTTTCATGTCCGCCATTTTGGAGTACGGAATTCGGGGTTGGAGGGTTGGCCGCAGCGACCACACGATCGGCCAACCTTCCAACTCCGAACTAAGTTCGGAGTTGGAAGGTTGGCTTCAGTCTGGACGTAGCATTAGAATTGATGTATCGGTGTATCCGTGTGGTCTTCAAACTAAGCCAACTTACCCGAAACGGCCCGCTGTCTTGCTTATTTATTATTATTGCCCACTTATTGTAACTAGTGTAGAAGAGACAGCAAGTTTTTTATGGCACTGAACGCATATTGTATTACTGCACTTACGGGTGTCCTATTCATTCAGTTCGTAATATGATTTAAACATACATAATATACCTACATATAGCAAGTGAAATAATTACAAATTCTTAAATTTGAAATAATTAATGTTTTTCTTATATTTAATTCGAATCTTTATTAGTAGATTTACAGAGGTTTATAAAGTGTGCACGACTTATTGGAAATCTGCGGCAACTGGAGTATCATGTGCTCAAGTATTCGACGTATCGTAACTGGAGTGGCAAAGGAAGCAAAAGCATAACCGTCATCATCGTCGACTCAATGACCAACGTTCAGCACACCAGGGAAGAAACGACGCAGACTATCAACCAAACCAGATGTAGATGATTTCGATAAGGAGGTTATTAGAAGATGTATGTATGATTTTCACTTAGTTCAAAGTCTTTGCCAACGATGAAAAAGTACATAGAGTTCTGAAAGGAAACATCGACTACGCAGGGTGTATAACTATGTTAAGGAAGGTTGTTCACAATTCGGGTTTTCGCTGGAGAAAATCAGAAATTTACCGAAAGTTGCTAATTTTCTAAAAAAATGATATCCGATTTAAACGTTCCACACATCTCACTAAATTAGAAAAATATAGGAATGACCGACGTCCAATTGTGTGTTAGATATTCTGCGAAATAATATGTCTTCAGAATTTTGGGTAAATCGTGTATACTTCTAGGAAATATGGGCTCTCCACACGACATTGCATGTAGTGACTGCGGCAGTGACTGCAGAGAGCGTGAAGTTGAGCCAACTAGCGCTGTCTCGTTTGTTAAAGGGCCGCTAGAAGGAGACAGCGCTAGTTCGCTTAACTCCACCCCCTCTGCAGTCACTGCCGCAGTCACTAAATGCAGTGTCGTGTGTAGGCCGCTATAGAATAAATTAATATTGAGCGTGCTTTGTAAAATAATAATTATTCCCCGAAAAACAATTAGGTATAATTTCCAATTGATGTAATTTCAGTGGACTAGGCTCATTATTATCAATGGAAGTTTGTTATTTATAGCAAGTATTCTTAAATAAAAGCTAACAATTATTAGCATTACCCTTGACTTTATTTGTGAATACCCATTTGAATACAATCCTGAAGATTATCGCATTTATATAATAAACTTTATTTTGATAACCTTCAGTATTTCAATAACAATGTTGTAAAACAAAATAAGTTTTATGTGACCGAATTTAACACGCTTTGGCTTCGAAATTTCAATTGTGAAATAATCATTAGGTAATAGTTTTTTTTTTAATACACACCGAAAACTAAACACGCTGTATGAAAGTTTTGCATCTGTATGAGTACTGTGATGAAACCAACTCAATTTGCGAGACTTGTACCCGCTACCCGCTACCCGCTACCCGCTATGAGCTTGCTACACGTTTTAGGCCACCGCACCGCGGGCAGACGATTCATTATTCAGGAGGAAAATGCCAACAAAGAGTGCGGTGAGTGGATGTGCCACACATCTGGTGTTGGCGTACTAAAATATTAATGACTTTCTTCAATAAAAGGGATATGGGCCGCTTGACTTCATACACAGTTTCATTAACAGAGCAATCTCACCGCTAAACTGCGGTCTAAACCGTTTCCTTTACCTATCTATGCATAATAAAATAGGTTGCCTTTGTTTTTGCATTATGCATTTTCAATATAAATTTGTATATGCAATGCGCGTATTTATGCATTTTTGGATGATTTTTTCATGTTTCCATCGACTTTTGAACCTAAAACATATCTTTTTAACACGATAACGAATATTTTAGTATCCACTAAATAAGTGCCGGGAGTTTTCAATGGTAAATGACCTCATTAACTGAATTTAAAAAAGTATTTCCGACAGCCATTCACTTTTACAAAACAAATTTCCGAATCTTAAGATGCCTCCATAATTTGTTTGAGCAAATGGATTGAAGTAGCTATATTTTATACTAACAATTAGGTACGACGAAATATGTACTAACTGACCGACTGTTCCTCCACCGCTCTATAACACTCGAGAGAATAAAGAAAGAATAAAATACAGAAATATTTAATATTCATACAAACAAATTATTATTCTGTTGTATCTAAAACCCTACTAATTTTATAAAGCACATCTGTTTCTTTAGAAGTCCTCTGCTCTGATACGTCAGTTAGAAATCGGATTGCAAAACAGTCTGGAATAATCGAATCGGTTCGATTGTTCTAAACAAATTTTAAAAGGATGACCGGATGGTGTCCTTCGTACGGCCACCTAGTGAGGTAGTTTAAAAGGATGACCAGATGGTGTCCTTCGTACGGCCAGGGATCTGCTGAATTTGGTCCACATTCCACTGCCACCTAGTGAGGTAGTTTAAAAGGATGACCGGAGGGTGTCCTTCGTACGGCCAGGGATCTGCTGACTTTAGTCCACATTCCACTGCCACCTAGTGAGGTAGTTTAAAAGGATGACCGGATGGTGTCCTTCATACGGCCAGGGATCTGCTGACTTTAGTCCACATTCCACTGCCACCTAGTGAGGTAGTTTAAAAGGATAGTGTCCTTCGTACGGCCAGGGATCTGCTGACTTTAGTCCACATTCCACTGCCACCTAGTGAGGTGGTTTACCAACAACAACTAAAAATAATTTTGTATCCTATCTATATATTTTATTTTTCTTAATAAATAATTTACAAAAATATATTCGGCGCGACGCAACGTAAATAATTAAAAAATATATTTTTTGCGAACTTTCATTGTAGTTCTACTTTTCATATTTTAGTTTATATTCATTACATATTTCCTAATATATATTTAAACTTACTCCATTATTCGTATAGTGCCCCACTAAAATAGCGAAACCTTCTCGCGAGCGGGTGCGGCTAATAATTTCTGGTCGTAAAACTTGAAGTGTGAAATGTGATGATGAATGGCCGAACCACTTCGAAGACGGGAAACATTTACGTTGCCATGAAAAAAAAACCCGAAAGTTTGGAATCATTTTTAAGATTTGTGGCTACTTACCCTAAATACTTAGCGGCGGGTTTACTTTTGAACTAAAAGCAGGAAAACTTCAAACGTGTCTCGGGGCTCGGAAAACGCAACAACTTTCACAAATGAACATTGAAGTATCTCGCAGTAGTTAAAAATTTTACTCGTTTATCTTTGAGGATATTAATGTTGGGAGGAAGTTTATTCATGCGTAAATTACCCAGTGGCTCGGCGGGCAGGTATTTTGGGAGCATGAATCAGTTTTATTATAGGCCATACCAATAAATAAATCGTTGCTAGAATATTTATCTGCGGTGCTTTTTTAATATTGGGAATCGCTCTATAACTCTGAAAAGAGGAATGTGTTGTGTATTGCGTTCCAAAATGTAAAAAGTTATGCTATTTTTTCCAATAATACTATGAATGCAAGCCACTCTACGAGTATGTGATGAAATATCAGAATAGAAATCCATGGATACGGACACAATAATTTAGGATACTGAACTTCCTCGAATTTATCAAATTTTTCAAATGGCAATGAGCAGGACACATTGCCTGGGAAATGTTCAAAGTTCAGTGAGTCTTTGAGAAGGACGGGATGACCGATGATTATGAAATTTGGTGGTAGCACGTGTCGGCTAAAAGCTTGGAATTCAGTAGAGCGGAATAGCGAGAGCAAAGTGGGGTTATTTTTTTAAGTTTACAAAAACTACAAACAACGAAATATAATATATAAAAAGCAGCAAAACCACGAAGAGGGAATAACGAGACAAAACCGGAAATATGTCATTTTTAAATAAAATTTTAGTCGTATTGACTCTACGAAAAAGGGTAAATTGATTTCGAAAGATTGTTCTTTTATTATCTGGTAAAGTTACGTTTTAAATTATGAGAAAATGTGTTTATTTTTAGCATAATAAGGTTATATACCGTAGGTCGTTGGCAGATTTGTTAAATTTTCAAACAAAATTTAGTTTTATACAACGCACATTTCAAATCATACAATCATGCAGTAAAATAAATCAATAAATTATCTGGAAAAGCCATGTTTCAGAATTTTAATTTTAGTTTAAATAAAATCTTTAAAAAAAAGATCCGGGCACGTGTTTTGTGACGAAAATACTTAAGTTTGTCTATTTATTTACGATCTTTCAAACATTTAAGATTTTTTACATTCTTACATTCTTGCTTAGACATCATTGAAAAATTATAAATACTTATGATCAAAAAAATAATTACAAAAAGTACATAATTTTAATATTTTATCACCACGCCTTTCAGCATTTTTGAATGTAGGTATAAATTAAAGCAAATTTTTAATGAAATACAATCGATATTCAGTTAAAATTTTAAAAGCTGGTACGGAGAATAATTAATCTTTCTCATTGGAACCGCCCTATACGATCGTAAGAACATCTTTCGACGAAATTTAAATTCTCTGCCGCTGGCTGGTTTAGTGCCCTGAATTACAGCCACGGTGCTATTCAAATCCACAACTTAACCTTTTCGAGGTCAGATTTCATCACTTCGCCTGTTTATAAATAAATGTTTCGGATTAATAGTCGTTATGAAACACTGGTTACGTTATAGTTATAATATTAACATAATGAATAAAAGCCCGCGTTGTAGAATTTATAGGTCTCTCTGGCTCTTCGTATCTGAAATAGAGTAAAAAATAACGTAACATTCTGAAAAAAGGATTATCATTTCTTTCATTTTCACGTCCGCTGACTATGACACGTTTTATTACCCTTACCGAATAAACCCTTACCACGGTGAAAGTGAAACGGTACAGAGAAGAAGTGACTTGATTTATTGTGCTGTAAATGTCCCCGGAGCATACACAAAGTGTCACGTGGAACCTCCCGCCTCCTGCAGCTTCCTGAAGGATTTATGGCCGCTCTTTGACGCACCTTACCATCAGTGTCCTGGTGTTGTCTTACATTAGGAAAACATTTATTATTTTGGTCTAGATGTACATAGTTTTACACTCGTGTAGGAAAACCTTTAAAAATAAATTGCAAGTAGTATTGTTGCTTTTAATCCTTTCCACGTTAAGTCAGCTTTTGAACGGTCAGTGACCGATTTGGCATCGCGTTTGGAACCTACCCAGGCATCGTGTGTTAAATTCCTCGGCTGGCTAAGTCCTTCATCAGGACACAAGCCAAAATTTAACATTCCGCCTCATTCCGCGTGCTGTGGTGGTAGTAGGAGGTTTTCAAATATTGTCAGGTTGTTTGTAACCCGGGAAAGTTTGTCTTTTCTTTAAAAAAATAATAATATTATCGGTAAGACACATTTAATCATGCTGATTTATTAAATTTAGCCGATAGTGTTCCATGGTGTAGTACTGAAGTAGAACGTTAGCAAAACAACGGAAAGCACCATTACTCTGTGATTATATTATTTTTCAATATCGATAAACCTACTTCTTTTACTCCGGGTATACTTCCTAAAAGGGGTTTGTGTTTGATGCGTTACAGATTCCCATGAAATACAAATCGTGTTCGATTATTTTGCCATAATTTATGTACCAATATATTTATATGGATACCACGAAAACGGGGTGAATGGTTATTTTTTTGTAGAACATTTTGAGAGAGAAAGCGCCCGGGCGTGAGAGGTTAGCTCAGCAAATGCCGGAAATATGTAAATAGAATCCTTTCAGACAAAACAAAGCTGCCCCGAAAATGTTTTCATATTTCAGCTGACATTTGGAAAAAGTGGAATTTTTCTTTGTGTTTTACTATGAAGATGAAACTTAATCGGCCTTACTCCGAAGGATCACTTTCCGTTTCCAACCCTTTACTTACTTTTTTTTTTTACATTACCTCCACACAGGAGGCCCTGAGGAAAATAATTTCCCTCAGGCCTATGTCATCTGGGATGCTGTGTGGAGGGTCTTTTTGAGGAGAGGAAGAAATGAACATTGGTCTTGAAGAGACCCATGTTGTAGGAAGGAGGAAACACAGAGGCCGGCAAATAATTCCACAGCCGAGCTGTTGAACACAAGAACGAGTCGAAGAAACGACCCGTTCTCATGTGACAAATGTCAACCGTGTACAAATGTTGGGCACACGTTTGGCGTGTTTCCCGACTATGCACCGGTGCCGAAGGGATCAATGATGCTAGTTCCTCGGAGCATCTTCCATTGTAATACCGGTAGAACAAGGATAGCATTCCCACCCGACGCCTGTGCTCTAAAGATTGCAATCCGTCTGTTAAGATGGGAGAATCTATCAAACGGACCGCCCGTTTCTGCACAGAGTCGAGGGTATTTTTCAGGTATTTTGGAGCTCCAGACCAGAGATGGCTGCCAAATTCAACCGTGGGGCGTACTTGTGATTTGTACAAGGTTAGCAGTTGTGTACTATTAAAGTATCTGCGGGCCCTGTACAGTACGCCCAGCTTTTGGGAGGCTAATTTTACTCTGGCTTCGATGGAGCCCCCATACCTGAGCTGGTCACTTAGGGTTACACCAAGCATATCAATGGAGGGCCTATTCGGAAGATTGCTTCCGTTGAAAGAGACTAGATTTTCATTTCGATCCCTTTTAGACGTAATCAGACAAGATTGGGTCTTTGAAACATTAAATTCAACGAGATAATTTTTATTTTATTTTTAATTTTAAACTTTATGAGTAAAACCTCAAATTGTAATATTTAAATAAATGAAGACAATACAAGCGAAACTCAATCGAAAATCTGGAAACAGAAAAATCAGAAAAATATATTGACACCTCTGGGACTCGAACCCAGGACCTCTTGCTCAGACCTCAGCAAGAGGTCCTGGGTTCGAGTCCCAGAGGTGTCAATATATATATTTTTATTTATTTTATTTATTTATTTATTTTTTTATTGGCAATGTTTATTAAAAATACATTTGAAGTTACTTCAGTTACATAGTTACATAGTTACATAAGGTTAACAAAAAAAAAAAAAAATTGCCTTTCCTCACCATAAAGAGACAATGCTCTTGTGTTTGGTGAAGGAGTTCTAGCTCAATTAGTAAATTAATGATCGTGTAAGTTAGTAATAACGGCTATTGTAAATAATAAGTAGGTTAAAAAATCTTGTATAAATTTACAAATAAAAATCCTGAAGAGTTTAAAAAAATCATAATATAAATTAAAAGATCATTATAAATGGAAGAATCATGTAAGTTAGTAACAAAAATTATTGTAATAAGTAAGTAAAGGATACGTAAGAAAGAACGCAAGATTTATACAATAGTAGACTCAGAGATTTAGAAACTAAGAAATGAAAGAAAAAAGAAGGAATAAATGATTTATAAAATAGCAGACTTTAAGATACAAAGTAAACATATTTGGGACTTTTATAGCAGTTTCAGGAATTTTTTTTAATTTGGGCTTAAATTCCTGCATATTTTCGATGGTTTTTAATTTTAAAGGGAGGTTGTTATAATAGATTATGCCCAGATAAAGATAGGAATTTTGGATGTGCTTAGTATTAAATTTAGGAATTTTAATAGTTTTCTGGTATCTTGCTGATGTATTGAATTGGAAGTTACGAGTATTTAACTGTATTTCTTTGTAAATTTGAAGAATTGAATATTTTTTATAGATTTTGTCTATTATAGGCACATTGAATATTGAAAAAAGAATTTCAGTAGGAAATTTAGACGGTTTTTTTAAGATTACCTTAATTATCAACCTTTGAACAATTTTGAGGGTGAAAATAAAGTTGGTTGTTTTCAGGTGGGAAAAAAAATAACAAGCAGTAATTGTTGAATGAAACACTAGGATATATTGAATTATTTGGCGGGTATTTGATAAGCCCCCATAGCTCAGTGGTCAGAGCATTCGACCGGCAATCGGAAGGACACGGGTTCAAGTCCCGTTGGCGGCAAGTATCTTTTCTCGGAAGATTTTTCAATGTAAATGAGTGTTTCAGGCTGACAATTATTGCTTGTAATAATTAATTTTGAGGGGATTTAAAATATTGTCATATGTTCCTCCCCAGCCAATAATACCATATTGCAATATAGATTGAACAGTTGCATAGTACACTCTTTTTAGGTTTTCTAAGCTAAGAATATTTCTAAGTCTAATAAATATATAAATACATTTCCTAATCCTTTTGACGAGTTCACAAATATGTGTTTTCCATTTAAAATGTTGATCTATATATACACCAAGATATTTGATTTTGGGAGTTGGACTAAGTATAGCACAATCTTGATTGCAGTTAGTTTTATTACATTTACTTTGGTGTATTATGATGTTTAAATTTGGTTCTAATTTGAATTTATTGATAGAGAATGGGATAAATTTTGTTTTTTCAGTGTTTAGAGAGAGGAGATTTTTATCGAACCAATTTTTCAATATATTAATATCAATGTTAGCTAGATTATTAACAGTATTCCAATCCGTACCTTCAATTATTAAGACAGTATCGTCAGCATAAGATATTATTTTTCCGTTTAGTTTTTGTATGAATATGTCATTAACATAGATAATAAACAGTAACGGTCCCAGGACTGTACCTTGAGGTATGCCGAAATGACTCATTTTTGGTGAACTAAGCACACCATTAATTTTTACAACTTGGGGACGTTTGAGAAGGTAGCTTTTTATCCATTCTTGAGCTGAACCATTTAATCCAATGTTTCTTAATTTACTTATAAGTTTGTCATGTGATATACTGTCAAGTGCTTTTTTGAGATCTATAAAAATTCCCAGGCATTTAAATGATTTATCTAATGAACTATGTACAAGGCTACTTAATTTTGCAATTGCATCTTGTGTGCTTCTACCATCCATAAAACCAAACTGGTTTTCATTAATTATATCGTTGCATTTTATAAATTGGCTCATTCTTTTAACTAGTTTTTCAAAAATTTTTGCTATATTTGAGATTACTGAAATGGGGCGGTAATTGTTTACTTCTTCTGGATTACCTGACTTAAATATTGGGGTAATAGTAGTTTGTTTGTAAATTGATGGAAATACTCCGCTTTGGAAACTTGTATTTATTATATGCATTAATGGCTTAGAAATTTGATTTTTTATGTTTTTTAAAATATCAACCGTGACTGCATCAAAGCCCGGAGCAGATTCTCCTTTCATATCGGTTATGATAGAAACTATTTCGTCCTCTGTGGTGACTTCAAATGTTGTCATTTTATTTTTAGCATTTATATTACAGTCTGGAGATGTTATAATATTTGGATCAATGTGAAAGAGATTGGCGAGATTTTTCCCAACATTTGCAAAGAAAGTGTTAAATATATTTGCAGCTTTTGAGGGGTTTTCTTTACAGCATGTTTTTGAGTTATCATGATTAATAGCATTGATTTCGTTATTATTGTTTTTTTTCTTGTCAATTATTTCATTTACAACCGTCCATACTCTTTTACTATCATTTTCAGCTAGATCCAACTTCCGTTTATAGTAACTTTCTTTAGAATGTTTTATGATATATGTAAGTTTATTTTTATATGCTCTAAAGTGATTAAGTAAGTTTTTATTATTAGGTTGTTGAGTTGTTAATTTATAAAGAGCTTGCTTACGTCGTACAGATACTATTAATCCATGAGTAATCCATGGTTTTATAGGTTTGAAGTAAGACAGTTTGTGTTTGGGAATTATATTTTTTGACGAGTCATTTATGTATTTACATATTTTTTCTTCAAATATTTTACAGCAGATATTGACATCATTACATTGTAATAATTCGATCCAATTTTCTGATAGAAATTTGTTTTTTAATGTATCCATATTAAGTACTTTTTTGGAAGATTTTGTTTGTTTAAATGATGGCAATATTGGATTGCTGGTTTTGTGGTTAAAAATACAAGAATAATGATCAGTGATAGTTGTGTGAATGACAGCTGCTGTTATATTTTGGATATCCGGTATATTTGTAAAAATATGATCTAAGCATGAAGGTCGTTGACCTCGAACGTCTCTAGTGTACGAATTTATGCACGATAAATAATTGAGTTCTGCTAACATGTTGAGATAGCTATCTTTATCCTTACTAGAATAGTCGCTTGCGATATTTAAATTCATATCTCCAACAAAAACATTGTTTTTATTTCTAAAATTTAATAAAATATTTTTTAATTCATCAATAAAGTGTGACACTATCGACCTATGTGTTCGATAAATAGCAATAATGTTATAATGTTTATTTATGTCTTTAAATTCAATATTTAATATGTTAACATTACTAATACTGTGAATCTCTTTAATATTAAGTACATTGTATTGGTTAGATACAAATATTCCAATACCAGAGTTTTTGTTTAACTTTGTTGTTGTTGTGTAGTAAGAGTACCCCGGGATAGTGAAATTCAATTCACCGGCTGAGTGAGTTTATAATATGTTTTTCTGATTTTTCTGTTTCCAGATTTTCGATTGAGTTTCGTTTGTATTGTCTTCATTTATTTAAAGATTATTTTTACCCCAAGAGAAACACTCTCGAGGTAACCGTCCATTCTTTGCTTCAAAGTCCTACGAGCTGTTGGAGTTTGTGAGCCCTTTGGGGGCTTGTCAAACAAAAAGCTATCATGAACTATACTGTCATCCGTATAACAGTGAATTGGTGCACATGACAAAAGGTCGTTGATGTGCAACAAAAACAAAGTCGGAGACAGAACCGATCCCTGCGAGACGCCAGCATTTATCGAGTGCGAGGAAGAGGTGAAACCTGTGATGAATTGCATTGATCAACAGTGAAAATTAGGAAATATCGTAGCTTCCCACTTTAATTTAAAAAGAAAATATCAATTAGTTATAAAACGGACACGTCTACGACATCTATCGGATTAGAGTAAAGTGAATTCATATTTACGGTAGGGATCTATAATTAGACAAGGTGAGACGAGTATTGATGAAAGGATCACAGATGGTATCAACAAATAATCAGAAACAGGGACTCCCCAATATACTTTAGACCGTGATATATTGACAGCCAATTGAATTGCAGCAAAAGCGATTAAAAACCAATTCAGCCTATCAACGGGAAGAGGGCCGAGCCCATTTTTAGAACAAAGGAACGACCTTTGGACTTAGCAATTAAGAATGTAATTAATGAGTTTGACGTTCCCACCAAACCGAGAGGTGAATAAACTCCATGGGAAGAAATAATCTGTTCAGGGACAAAAGTACGGTGACCCCAAGAAATGTTGTGATTAACCGGTACATTCCAGGGATCAGAAACCCTAGTTCTCGAACGCATTAAAGCATATCAGGTGCGGAAAAAAGGATACACGTAAACAACGTTGGAAAAGTTTAAGTGAAAAATTGCATAGCAAGTGACGAAAACGTATTGTAAGATGTTAGGGAGATTTTCATCTATAATACGATTGTTTGTGACGACCGGAGATGATCGATTCGAGGGAAAACGTGCTAAAGGAAATGGAAATGTTGAAAAAACAATGGAAAATTATTGTTATCAATTCTAGACGGAGCTAGAATATTACGATGAAAGATTTAGGGAGGAAACGTCAAAAAAAATGAGAGTTTTAAAGGATAGGCGAGGGTACATTTCAGAGGTCTAGAGCAGTAACAAGTGTTAGAGAAGAAAATAGAGTGCAGTACGGAGGGGAGTGGAAAATGCTGAAAACATTGCGATAGAAAAACTCAGGAAAAGGAGTCATTTTACGTAATTAAAATGGAGTTTATAGAGTAACATAGTACGCGATTGCAGATAAAAATGAGGCATTACAATGGTTGTCGATTTCAGATGTATTTTGTTGTGATAAACAAGGAATATTCGAACATGAAAATTGTTTAGATAAGGACGATTAGCCGTTAAAAAGGTAATAAAAATTATCATGGGTCTTATGAAATATTTACGTTAAAGAATTCTCATAAAAGTTAACGACACTGAAATAAAAAAGGATTTATTGCCAGGTGGGTATAGGAATTAATGTATACAACTGTCAAGACATATGGTTTATGGGATTTTTCGTAAGAACGGGACGAAATTTGTAAGGCGTTCTCTATGAAGCAATAAAAATGACAGGAATTTAAGGGCCGAAGTGGGGGTATCTCCTATAAAGATGTTAAAAAATGATATATTTATTAATAACAAATAGAAAATGAAATTTTCCAAGAGGCAGCAAACATCAAAAAACGATATGGTTATATCAGGGAAGTACAGGGAAGTGAGGGGAAAGGAGATACGACAGAGAAAAACAAAGGAAATCTTAGATTAACAGTGAATAAAATAAATACGGCTTGAAATATAAAAATTTATAGAGATATGAACAATAGCGTAAGAATAAATAAGGAAATTCATGGAAAGAGTGTCGTGAATAAAAGAAAATTCGAGAAAAAATGGAAAATTCAAATATACGACGTAAATAGAGAAAATTCGGTTTTAAATGGAAAGGTTCATATAGAATACAGAAAAACTCGAGGAAAAATAATAAAATAAAATGAACAATTTGCGAGAAAGGCTTCGACATGAAGATATCTCTGATAGGCGAATTTGGGGACAGATTTGGAACATATGGTAGATGCCGTACGCACGGACATGTTACGAAATAGATGAAAATAGAACTTTAAAATTATTAAATTCAAGCTAATTTTGTATGAACACCAGGACAAAGGAAGTTGGGCCATTAAACATGGATCCTACTAAATCCGGATCTTGTAAGTATGGAAGTACGAGACAGAATTTAATGTATCAAACGCGGAAGGTACTAAGAGACCGCATTCGACAATAATGGAGAGGTTTCAAGAAATTACGAGTTGATAGTAATTAGATTGGTTTATTACAGGAGATTCAGATACGATCTTTTGGACCTGAGAGGGGTATAAAAGTCTAGACAAATGCCAGTTGAGGACAGTCTACGGTCGTGGTCGAAAAAGTTGTAACTTCGTGGAACGTGACGAAACGGTGGGTGATTTAAAGTTGAAAAATTCTAAGTGATAATTATTTTGATACTTAGAAAAATTTCACATTCTAGTCAGTGATCTACAAAAAAAAAATACTTTGCAGTTAGAATCAGTGAAATAAAAATAAAGCCAACGCATTAATTACTTGTGAAAAATAAAAGTGCTCGTGATAAATACAATTTGTTTTAGTGGAAAATTCGGATTTTAAAATCACTTAATATCGTGTTTTAAACTTAGAAATTTCGCGTTTAATATTAGTGCAATAAATAACTGAAGTGATGTGATAATTTAGCGTGAAGAAGTTATAATTAAATACGTGTGTTCAATCTAAGTGAAAGTGTTCTAACAAATAATAAATATTTAAATTAATTATCTTAAATAATAATAATAAAACAAAATAATAGTTTATTAATACATAAAAGTTCGGAGGGATAAAAATTTAATTTAACAACAATTTACCATCTCTAAATTAATCGTGAAGTAACTATCATTTAAAGTGTTATCTAACCAACGAGTTTTGAGATAAAATACAGTTTAGAGCGATAGAGTTCATACATCATTTTAATTAATTAGATTAAATGAAAAAAAAAAATTGAAGTCAAAAAGATTTAATTAAATTTAGGAAAATAAAAGTTAATTTAGGAAAATTGCAGCAAGGTAACCGTGTATTTCCCGGTCGGAAAAACCTTGGTAGGGGTAAGTCTTTTCCGTTATAAAATTTTACAGATTCCAAGGAGAAGGCGGAATGCAGCAAACATTGGTATTTGGATTAATTATTTGACCAAGGTATTACTCGCTTAATATGTGATATGTAACTATATTAAAATATTATAAATATAATAAGTATATTTTATATATTTATAAATGTATGTATATATACATATATATATGTAATTTTTGTTCCCAAGAAAAATCTTAATAAAAAAAAAAACACTTATATAAAAAGAGGAAAAGGGTATCGATTCCTACCTCTGAATTCATCAATCTATTAAAAGTAGTTATGTGTGATAAATTTACAAATCAATATTTTATATTTAATTTTATGTATGTATTAATATAATTTCAGAAAATCCAGAACATTTGAAATAAATTATGATATTAGAAATTATTTCCAATCATAATATAATTATACATATTAATATTATAAATTATTTATTGAGACAAAGTATATATAAATGAATAAATATGTATACGTAATCGGGTATCAGACTAGACAATTGCGCTAAGTACATCATTATCAAACAAAGAAAAAATTTTAGAGTCATCTCACACGTCTCCGGAATGTCTAAAGTAAACATACCTCATACGCTTGAATCTAGGTCACGAGGCCGTCGAGAATGTTTACAAAGCTCAAATTGTTTACAAAATAAGTCGGTCACTGGGACACTAGTTCGAATACAGTAAAAAGAAGAAAAAAAAATGACCTTGATTAGTGGATATCGTACTTAGGTATTAACTTCTAGGAACGGGATAAAATTAATTATATTGCGCAATTATTAGAAAAAAAAAAGGAATTAAACACTATCTTTAATTTGAACGTAAAGAGGTATCTACAGACCTAAGCAATTGAAAATTAACAGATTTATTATAGCAGTTCAAAAAGGTGTATTGAAGGCTTAGATGAAACAGTTGAAAAATCACGGGATAGCTTAATAAGGGGTAATGAAGGCTTAGATGAAACAGTTGAAAAATCACGGGATAGCTTAATAAGGGGTAATGAGGATTTACAAGATTCAATTGAGAATCACGGGATAGCAAGAATTTATCAAAAGTTGAACATCGGAGGGGAGGGAAAGAAAAAAAAAATACAGTTCAACCAACAGAAGGCAGTGGTCGCTTCTATAACAAGGACCATTAATCAAACCATAGAGATGGCGGATCTCTCAAACAAAACCGTCAACAAAACCAAACAAAAGCTTGGAGTTATGGCGAATCTCCAGAACACATCGCCAGATAAGATCTTAATGTACGAATATGTATTTATATCACCCACTATTCTTACGTATGTATTCGGTATCAATCTGAAAATTTCGCAGAATTTGATGGGCGAGATCCGAGCTCGGGATGCGTTGCAAGTAGTTTCGTATTGCGAGTTATAAACCTTCCCAAAACGTATGTTTACATATATATCTTTTTATGTACTGTTCATTGAATGAAACGAACTCACTTACAATTAGTGCTTTAGGCCTGTCGGGTCACTCTCGTCTCATTTCTTGAACGTGGAGGGAGGATTCACGACCCGTAACTCCACACAAACCCGTGAGTATATGATTGCATATAGGACGAAACCGGTTCGCCCTAAGTAAATAGTAAACTTTGGAGGAGTAGGAATTTGGAGGTATCTGGGCTCGGGTGAAGACCTGAAGGCAGCGCATGATGGCGAAGGAAGGTTCATTTGGGACGCGATAACTTAGGTATCAATCAATTGAACCGTGCCAAAAGACTGTGTGAATTTTGGGAGGACTCCTGATCACCCTGCTTACTTGATGGAGGCAGGAGCCAAATTTTGCCAGAAAAGGGGTTATTCTGAGTTCGTCAAATATGCAATTAACTAATTACATTAACCTACTAAATCCATCTTTATATGTACCTTATAGCAGCTGAATCTAAACGGAGGGGCGCCCAGCAGATACGAGATACAATCATAATCAAATTTACTAACATTTAACCATTTGAGTTATATTTAATTATCTGTTCAATTAGTCATGTGTAGTTTCGATTAGTATTGCTTATTCATGAATTCATTAGGATGTAGGGAATCATAATAAACGTCAAAGGGAAGTTAGTTCATTTAGAGAAATTACTTAAGGTTAAATTTGCAAGAGAGAGACCAATACAGTTTGAAATTCAACACTCTGTTTAGAATCAAGAGGGTTACCACAAAATTTAAAGTAATTAAAGTCCTATATCATAAATCAAAAAAATTACACAACGTTTGATGGAGTTTAATTACAACCTAAATACGAAAATATTTACGTTCAAAGTCGTAAATAACGTATTTATTAGTTAAGTACATATATCGCTAAAGGTATGTAGTACAAGGGAGCTTTAAGTAGCTTTCTGTAGTTATCAGAGGAAATAAGGGTCCAATTTCATAAAGGCTTGTGTGACGTAGGGGAGGAATTTTCCATCCCTACCACACATATGCAAAGCCTTAAGAATTAAATATCGATCAGAGCCAAGAGAAAAGTGTAGGCGAGAATATTACAACTGTCTTGCCGATGACCAGGAGAGTTAAATAAGATATAAAAAACGAAACATTACGACTGGTGCCAAGTGCCCAGGAGTAAATAAAATACAGACAAATATACGAGAGTATGAAAAGACGAAACATGACAAACCATCGACTACCGTCTGAATCGACCTCTCCCTCAAGAAGTCGGCAATCCACGTACACAAGGATGCGGGAAGTCCGTAAGAATGCAGTTTGTTGACAAGTCCTCGGTGCCAAACCCGGTCAAAGGCCTTGGAGATGTCCAATGCAACCGTTTGGGTCTCACCGAAACGTTCCAGGCATCGCCCCCAAACATGCGTCACATACGCGAGAAGATCACCGCACGAGCGGTTCCGCCGGAATCCGTATTGACGGTCGTTAATAATTTTGTTCTTATCAAGGTATGTGAGCAGTTTGTCGTTGATCACACGTTCCATCACCTTAGACAGAACTGATGTGATCGCTATGGGGTGGTAGCTGGCCAGGTTGGAGCGGTCACCCTTCTTTGGAATAGGATGGATAACCGCTTTTTTCCACAGAGCCAGTCTTCAGGGACATTTTAAAAAGCTTCGTCAAAATTGGAGCTATTTCTGCAGCCCACCTCTGCAGTACCAGGGCAGGTATTCCGTCAGACCCACTAGCTTTATTAACATCAAGCCCTCGTAAAACATGGAGTACTTCCCGATGCCGGATCCTCAGCTTTTTCATACGAAAACCACAGTGAGTAACCGATGTCGGGACAGCACCTTGGTCATCATGGGTTGAGTTATCCGCAAACATTTTACCTAGTAAGTTAGCCTTTTCGGTGGCGGTGTTTGCTAGTGAGCCGTCAGGTCTGGTAAGATATGGCAGACTGGATTTGCAGAAATTGCGACCTATTGAGCCCACAAGCGACCAGAATTGCCTGCTGCCATGCGGGCATGCAGTCAGCTTTCTGCTGATCTGCTGGTCGTGCTCGATTTTGACCTTTTTATGATTCTCTTGGTTTTCTTTGCCATTTTGTTGTAAGCTGTTCTGTCTTCGGATGTTCTAGATGTGTTGTAGGCTCGGTATTATGTCGACTGAACCACGGCTTTGAGCCTACACCAGTTTTCTTAAAAGTAGATTGGATGAAGCCATCCATCGGGGATGTGATGACTTCACCAATTTCCTGGGCACATCTTGAGGGATCCGAAGTCCGAAAACAGACAGCTGACCACGGAAAAGCATTAAAATGTGCCCGCAGACCGAACCAATCTGCTGACCTATAGTGCCACACTTTTCTCTCTTCAGCCTCTCGTTAGGTGGTCTGAAGTTTACAGGGATTGATGTCGTCACCAGGCAGTGGTCGGACGATCCTAAAGGCGGTGTGACTTCAATCCTGTAACCGTGTGGCACAGTAGTTAAAAATAGGTCTAACAGATTGGAACGGTGAGTCTGGACATCAGGAACCCTTGTAGGCTCCTGAACCATTTGCTCCAATCCGTAGCAAAGGGCAAAGGATTCCGCTTGGCGTCCAGCCGAGTCTGTTTACTTGGGCATCCCAGATTGGGTGTTGCAAGTATATACACCATATATCTTATATACTTTAGTATATGCTGGATATCTCTGCTTACCTCATCAGAGATATCCGGGTTCTCTAAATAAATGGTCACGGAATTTAGTTTATAAATCATAACACTGATTGTTTGGTAGAGTTATATTTTATTTGACACCAGAAGTGAGATATTACAAGGATTCTATCCGCGACAATAATTTGCGTAATTAAAAATAGCTTACTGGCGAGAGGAACGTTCAGAACGGAATGATCTCGAAGTTTTTTCCACTCGCGAGCTCAGTTCTGCTGTCTGCGCATTTTGTTGCGCAGACAAGTGTTGCTAGAGTCAAGGTGACATTTTGCTCAAAATATAATAATAATCGCGGTGCCTACATACCTCCTCCCCAGCATTTTATGCGACAAACGCACATATGTAAAAAACTTAAAATTAAACAAAAATTACATATATAGTGTTCGATGCCCATTTGATTATTTTACATTAACACAGTCGGACAAATTGGAATACTGGAACAACCAGTTTGTTGTAAGATCGAGAAAAAACCAAAAGTAATAAACTTTAACTATGTTTCTAAAAAAATAATCAAGTGGGCTTGACAAATAATGCTGACTAAAGCAACCTAGTTTGAGTGTAATAAACACTTACTGTAAAAGTGATAACTGTTAATTAAATTATTAATTAATTAATAAATTTTTATAAGTCTCATAAGCTACGGAAAGGGGAAACCACACCGTGCTAATACAAAAAAATGTAACCTGTTGGCTAAGTTAAATTACTTCAAATCTATTAAAGATGAGTGACGTGTGTCTTCATTATAATCATACAACTAGGGATAAAAATTAATAAGTGAAAATTTTACACAACTTATAAGTCAAGATTACTTCAAATCTATTTAAGATGAGTGACAAGTGTCTACATTATAAACATGTAACCAGAAATAAAAAATAAATATGTGAAAACTTCACACAACTTATAAGTCAAGAAAGAAAATACATAATGGGTATCACACTTCGTAGAGATAAGGAAAGGGGCAACCACGTCATATCTATATGAGGTATGATATTCACTGCATAAGTAGAATGGTATCATATACTTGAGTACTTAAAATTAATAAAGTTCATTTTTTTATGTATAGAACATCAGGAAACGTATATAAATATATAAAAATATCAAACCTATATAAAAATAAGGTGAACCATATTAAGAAATGTGTTTAGACATCTGTCCCGTAGATCGTGGGATATCATAATGAAAAGTTGTAACCTATGCAGATCAAAATTTTTGTGTAACTAAAATTACATACATACATCATACATTAACCATTATGGAATACTACACGCAATAGTTGGTATTATAATTAGGTCATGCATTTAAGTGCATCTAAAATTACATCATGCCTTTATTAGCATGGGAAAACGAATACAATATAGCTTGTATTATTTTTAGATCATATTATTTATTTGCAACTAACATTGCATTTGCATCATGCATTTATTAGCATGGAATATGGAGTACAATAGTTTGTATTATTTTTAAATCATACATCTAATATTATATACATCATGCTTTTATCAGCATGGAATAAAGAATACATCTCAAGAAAAATCTTGGAAAGTTACTTCATGTTATAACATGGTATATCATTTTATGATAATAGTTGAAAAGATTTTTCCTATTTACATTTGAAAAAAAGTTGAAAAGGTTTTTCATGTTTTGACATTTTTATAAAAATAGATGAGAAAATTTTTTTAATGCTTTAACAGGTGTACATGGGTGGTCTACGTCATACATTTATAAGTACGGAAAGAGCAGTACAAAATTTACCTATAAATACATGATAACAATATGCTTCACGTTTTGACAGGTGTGGGAAAGGTAAGCAGTCATCACACACCTATCAAAATATGGTAATATAATAAGGAAATGGAGAAGGCAGTTCATTGTACCTTCTACACATACTTGAATTTTCATACTGAAAACGTATGGCAAAACTACATCATGTTTTCCCAGGTATTGTGGAATGATACATCACATACCTACAAAAACATGGAAAACACTCATCACACTTTTGTAAGTGTATGGAAAAATACATCATGCACTTAAAAAAGCGTGGAAAAAACGAAACGACACATATTACATGGTATTTTGTTATGTATAAATATACATGTTGACATCATGTTCTATGAACATGAGATTTTTTAAAAACAACCCTTCCTTAAGACAGGATTATTGAATATATCAATTATGACGATGGTTAAACAAACCTAGAGTTCAATTTCTACCAAAAATTGTAGTCTCTAATTATTTTCATTATATAGTGAAATCATGTTCTATGAACATGGAGATTTAAAAATAACCCTTCCTTAAGACAAGGTTATCAAATATGTAAAAGAATAACATAGTTAAATAAACTTAGAGTTCCAACTTCCATCAAAAGTTGATGTCTCTAGTTATTTGTAGTTACAGTAATCTTTAAAAAAAATACTACCAAAATTTATGTCAATAATGTGGATTTACTAATGAGATATATATCTGTGAATCGAATTTGGGAGTATATAGTGATTTTATATCGGAAAAAAATTTATATGGAAAAACTATGTCTCTGTCAGCCTTTTTTCTAAAGGTCCTGGTACCTGTCTGGAAAATGCACTCTTCTACCGAACCTTGTAGTAGTAATTTTGTCCGGGGTCTGTTCCGCGACAGGTTCTTCGATAGTCAACTTCTCTTCGGAAGGAACGAAGGCTGGTTTCAAGCGATCAATAGAGACGCGCTTTGGTTTTCCATTGATGATAATGACGTATGCCTTTTCGTTACGTTCTTCCACTTTATAAGGTCCATCGTAAGGGAGTTGAAGAGATTTTCGTGCGGAGTTTCCTTCGTTTCCTTCTTCTACTCACGTTTATCAGTTCTCAGAAAAACGTGAGTAGAAGAAGGTAGATCCTTATGTATGAAAAACTTTCCTGAACCGTGATTACTGGCAGGAGTAGATTTTATATTTTCAAATCTTCTTTGTAGTCGACCGACGTAAGTATCTGGCTCTTCGCGAGGCGTAGGAGTGAAGAAATCACATGGTAACCTCAGCGTTCTACCATAGGTAAGTTCAGCAGGCGAGCATTTTAAATCATCACGAACTGTTGACCTCAATCCAAGTAGTATAATAGGGAGAGTCTCCAACCAGTTCGGGTCGCCGTTAGCCATAAGTGCCGACTTGAGGGTTCTATGCCACCTTTCTATCATGCCATTAGCTTGAGGGTGGTAGGCGGTTGTCCGCGTATGCTTGATTCCGAATTTTTCTGTGAGTTTCTTGAAAAGACATGACTCAAACTGACGTCCCTGATCTGTCGTAATAGTTTCGGGGACACCATGCCTCGAAATCCAGTGAGGTGTCAGTGCTGTTGCGACTGTGTCTGCTGACATATTCTTTAAGGGAACTGCTTCGGGCCAGCGAGTGAATCTGTCAATCATGGTGAGCAGATATTGATAATCACTACAAGCGGGCAGGGGTCCAACCAAGTCGATGTGGACGTTCCGGAAACGGTCTTCAGGCAGAACATACGTGGCTCTTGGCGCGACTGTATGTCTGGAGATTTTGGCCTTTTGACAATTTATGCAATGTTTGACAAAGAACTTTATATCCTTCGCCATGTTGGGCCAAACAAATCTCAATTTAATACTGTTGACAGTCCCATTAATGCCTGGATGACAAACATTATGCACATTTTCTATGACCTCTTTTCTCATATTAGATGGTACGAAGGGTCTTACATGACCGGTAGAGATATCACACCACAATGAAGAATTAGTTCCAGGAATCACCATTTGACGTAGGGAGAGGGAGGAGTCCTCAAGTGCCTTAGTAATTTCGTCGTCGTGACTCTGCTCTTGTCCCATTCTCTCATAGTCAATTGCAGAAGGGCTATTTATCTCTTCAATGCGAGAAAGAGTATCTGCAACTGTATTCTGGTCTCCGGAAATATGTTTGATGTTGGTGGTAAATTGAGATATATAATCTAGTTGTCTCTCTTGACGAGGAGAACTTGAGGCACGTTTCTTGTTGAAAGCGAAAGTGATGGGCTTGTGGTTCGTGTAAATAGTAAAATTTCGACCTTCTAAGTTGCTCCTAAAATACTTTACTGCCTCGTAAACACCGGTTAATTCACGGTCAAACGTACTGTATTTACGCTGTGCCGGGGTAAATTTTCTTGAAAAAAATCCTAAAGGTTGCCAAGCTGTACCTTTATTTTGTTGCAATGATGCTCCCATAGCCAGGTTGGATGCGTCCACCATAACTGCTAATTCAGCGTTTGGGTCTGGATGTGCTAACAATGCGGCAGAAGCGAGATGTCGCTTGCATTGGTTAAAATCCTCCGTTAATTCCGGGGTCCAAGTAAGAATACGTTTGACATTCTTTTTATATCCAGAAATGCAATCAAAAAGTGTTGTTTGGGCGCTGATAGTGTTGGGTAAAAATCTTCTATAATAATTGAGCATTCCCAAAAAACGTCTTAATCCTTTGGCTGTTTTGGGGAGAGGAAAATCAATAATAGTTTTCACTTTCTCTTTAATTGGAGTCATCCCTTCCGGTGAAATGGTATGACCTAGAAAATTAACAGTCGGGAGTCCAAATTGACATTTTTTAATGTTAATTACCAATCCATTATCTGCTAATCTTTTAAATAGAATATCCAAATGTTTTTTATGCTCCTCTTCATTGCTGGAGGCTATAAAGATATCATCAAGATAAACAAAGCAAAAATCCAGATCTCTGGTTACGGCATGCATGAAACGCTGGAAGCTTTGGGCAGCGTTGGATAATCCAAATTGCATAGTCGTAAATTCAAAAAGACCAAATGGTGTTATAATAGCCGTTTTGGGTATATCTTCTGGTTCCACAGGGATCTGGTAGTATGCCCTCAGCATATATATTGTTGTGAAGATTTTTGCTTTTGCGAGTTTATGGGAGAAGTCCTGGAGCTGCGGAATGGGGTATTTGTCGGAAATCGTTTTGGCGTTGAGACGACGATAATCACCGCACGGTCGCCATTCCTCATTAGGCTTCTTCACCATGTGTAAAGGGCTCGCCCAGTTACTCTTGGACGGCCTGCAAATGCCTTGCTCCATAAGGTAATTAAACTCCTTTTTGGCTGCTTCTAACAGTTTTGGTGCGAGTCTGCGAGCTCGTTCGGTTACAGGTGGGCCCTTGGTCTCTATGCAGTGCGTCACTGTATGTTTCTTGCTATTTAGAGCTTGCATATTTGGTCGCGTCAGGCTTGGATATTTATTTAAAATCTCTCTGTATTTTTGTGATGAGGAAATACTGGAGATACCGGATGAGGGTCCATTGGATGTTGCGCCTCGAATCCGTAAGCCTGTAGACTGGTCTGTAAGTGTACCCTTTTTTAGGTTGACCGACAAGTTAAAATGATGGAGAAAATCAGCACCAAGTATGGCTCTATTCACATCAGCCACTATGAAACGCCATTTCATTGTTCTCCGGAGGCCGAACTTAAGTTCAATCGTCCTTGTGCCGTAGGTTCGGATGGAATTCCCATTAGCTCCGTATAAAGTTGTGGGGCACTTGTCGGAGGTTATGTAATTCTTCGCTATTTTCGATGTCTTCGGGATCACAGAAATTTCTGCGCCTGTGTCCACTAAAAACTTTTGGCTTGTTTCTTGGTCATAAAGGAAGAGACGACGAGTCTGAGTAGGAATTTCGCATGTCTCTACTGTGGAATTCCTTCGTCGTTTCCCGACCTCTTCGAGCGGAAGGTACACGGTTGTTGGCATCGGTAGGCATTTTCACCGAACTTGGCATGTAATCTGCAGTACCCATTCGGTGTTCTGTTGGGCGATCTACCGCGGGACCTGGAACGTGGTCTTCTAGCAGGATTCTGATGATTACCTTGTCGAATATTGTTGCGACGTGGGCTCTGGCTTCTGTGCTCGCTGTAGGTAGATGGACGGTCACGATTATGGACCTGCGACATCTTCAAACGTTTCACCTCGTGGGTAAGAGCTGCGACCTGCTCTAAAAGGCCTTGCATTGACGTATCATTACGTTCGGATCTTGAAGTTCCGGGTTTGGTGTCGTGGTCAACCGCGCCACATTCTGTTGTCTGGTACACATCAACTATCTTATCGGCAGCTAGTGCTAGTTGGTTTAGGTTATTGTCCGGAAGTGCTGATAGTATAGCTTGTACATGCTGCGGAAGACGTTGGAGCCATAGTGTTTTTACGATAGCGCTTTCCGCTAGTGTTGGTCCAGCTAACTCGAGCATGTGTCCTAGAAGTCCTGTTGGTTTACGGTCTTCTAATAGCAATCCCGTCAATAATCGTGTTAACCGCTTCTCTTCGGAGTCTTGAAGTCTGTCTATCAGCGATGCCTTGAGTATGCAATATTTGTCCTTCACTGGCGGGTTTATCACTATGTCGCAAACGCATTGTAATGTTTCAGCGTCCAAGGCGGCGACTATGATGTTATATTTAGTAAAATCTTCCTTGATGCGGGAGTTAGTAAACTGGGCCTCGGCCTGAGCGAACCATAACGCAATATTAGTTCTCCAACAGGCTGGTAATCTCACAGAAACGTGATGGATGGATGTTTCCGAAGAACAGCTCTCGTTGTTTGATTCCATGTTTGGTGTTGGATTTTCCTTGCGCAATATTTCTTCTGTTCCTATAGCTATGTCGCTTGGTTCAATGGAGGGTGTCCCTCCGGTAGATGTCATTTAAGTGCAGACAATTAAGGCGAGACAAAAATATGGAATACCCGACAGTGAAATAAACTCCTTTGTGATAAAAATAGTTAAAATTGAAATTCTCAATTTTTAAATTAAAAATAAAAATCCACACTAATGCCTTTTTTCTTTCAAAATTTTTCAACAATAATTCTGATAAAAATAAGTGGGAATTATATACCTCCACTATTTATTAGTTGATTCGATAGTTGTTTAAAAACTTTAAAAATCGTTAAAATTGTTAATTTTTTTTAAAAATAGTTGAATATTTTCTAAAATTTTAGTGTTAAAATTTATTAAAATTTTGTTAAAACTTTTTTTAAATTTATTAAAATTTTTGTTGTATAGATAAACTCGTTTTCGATGATATTAAATAGTTTTAGATGATAAGAAAGAAACTTTAAAAATCATTACAATATTTCAGAACATGTGCGATTTGCAACATTATTGTATTAATTTGACCTCAAGAAAAAATATGGCATCATTGTCGTAAAAATATGTCGAACCAATTTTGTCCGGCGACGATTCTCACATGAACTCTGGCTGCTGGTCTCCCTGATGACGGATTCAGGATCCTGCGTTCTCTGGCGGAAATCTCAGGATTCACGTTCCCTAGTGATGAACTCGGAATGCCTCGTTCCCTGGTGATGATCACCTACGGTCATCGCTGCGCCAATCCGTTCTCACTGAAATAGAGGGTAACACGCACTTATCATTCAGGAAGGAACAATTTATTTTAACAAAACATTTAGCGGGATAATAATGTAAAACGCACTTATTATTCTGTAAAAAATGATTATGTTACTAAAACATTAGTGGGATGATGATGTTTCAATAGATAATTAGGTGTAAAACACGTGTTTGACAAGAACGTGTGACAATGCTATCGAAATAACACGGTCGTGTTTTTATTAAAAATTACTGGAACATTTATTTCAAAAGGGATTTTACTTTAAGTTATGCTATAAAACAATAGAATTTACTTACTTGCTGTCCAGGATTCCGTCTTGGAACGTTTCTGCTCCCCCCGCCAGCAAGCTAGTTCTTTTAGTCGAAAGGTCACCAGTTTTAGTATATGCTGGATATCTCTGCTTACCTCATCAGAGATATCCGGGTTCTCTAAATAAATGGTCACGGAATTTAGTTTATAAATCATAACACTGATTGTTTGGTAGAGTTATATTTTATTTGACACCAGAAGTGAGATATTACAAGGATTCTATCCGTGACAATAATTTGCGTAATTAAAAATAGCTTACTGGCGAGAGGAGCGTTCAGAACGGAATGATCTCGAAGTTTTTTCCACTCGCGAGCTCAGTTCTGCTGTCTGCGCATTTTGTTGCGCAGACAAGTGTTGCTAGAGTAAGGTGACATTTTGCTCAAAATATAATAATAATCGCGGTGCCTACAATACTATATACCTACCCAAAATTTCAGATTAATCCAAACTAATACAGGAGCAACTTATTGAATAATCAACGAATGAGGATCTGAAACCAATATTAACTAACTAACTAACTAACCATCACGCCATTTCCCCGCAGGGGTAGGCAGAGAGGACGGACCGCCAAACAACTCGGTCTTGGCACACACTCTTTGCCTCACTCACATTCATACATCGTCTCATACATTCTCTTCTATTATTCTGACTTTTGACATGACCCGACTCAAGTATCTGATTCACTTGATCGTGCCATGTCTTCCTCGGGCGTCCCCGACTTCTTCTACCATTCACATTCGCGTCGTATATTCTTCTTACACTACTTCCTTCGTTCATTCGCTCTACATGCCCAAACCATCTGAGGGTCCCTTTCTTAATCTTACTCATTATGCTTACATCAGCCTTACATTCTTTGCGGATATCCACATTTCTCACACGATCATACATTGTTTTACCACACATACGTCTCAGGGATCTCATTTCAACAGCATTCAGTTTACTTTCATCCTTCCTCTGCCAGTTCCATGCCTCACTGCCATACATCAGGGTAGGTACCAGGACTCCATTGTGGACTGCTAGCTTCGCTTTTTTGACAGTTTTTTATTAGCGCCAACGGCATTCAGTCCACCATTAATGGAGTTACCGGCATTCACCCTTCTTTCAATATCTCTTTCAGCCTTCCCATCTCTCGTAAACATACTACCCAGATACACAAACTCATCCACCTGCTCCAAATATTCATCATTCACAACTATGTTGCATACTGTTTTCGTACTCTCCCTTTCAAACACCATGACTTTAGACTTACTTACATTCATCATTAGCTCATTCTTCATACATACTTCGTTCATCCTAGATACGAGAGACTGTAGATCTTCCATAGTGTTAGAAATCAGCACCGCATCATCAGCATACAACAGGCAACATACTTTCAGATTACTCAATTTCGCGCCCAATCCCACCTCTTTCAATTCTTGCATACAATTATCCATGTATAGATTGAATAACCATGGTGACATTACGCAGCCTTGCTTGACACCTTTTGTGATGTCAAACCACCCCGTAAAACCACCGTTCACCCTAACACACGCAACGCTTCCCTCGTACAGAGACGCAATTGCCTGTATGAGATTTGTATTCACTCCATACTTGGACAAAACCTTCCATAGCTTTTTCCTGTCGACTCGGTCGTATGCTTTTTGTAGATCTACAAAGGCGCAGAAAAGTTTCTGATTTTTCGCCAGAAATTTCTCAGTAAGCATACGCAAGGAGAAAATCTGGTCCATGCATCCCTTTCCACTCATAAAGGCACCTTGCACATCCCATATTTTATCCTTTGTTTCCATTCTTACCCTTTCAATCAATATTCTTCCGTACAGCTTGCCGACTGAACTTAGCAGGCTAATAGCCCTATGATTTCCACATTCCATACGTGACCCTTTACCTTTGTATAACGGCATGATTACAGCCCTTCTCCAATCTAATGGCGTGTAACCCTCCTCTAAACACTGGTTAAAAAGTTTGCACAACCATGTGAGAATAATATGGCTATCTCCTTTAAAGTATTCGGCAGCAATATTGTCGAAACCAACAGCCTTACCATTCTTCATGCATTTTATCGATTTTTTTATTTCATCCACGCTGATTTTGATTGAATTCACTCCGTCATCGTTCATACCCAATTCACTGCAGGCCTCACTATCCCCCGGATTGCTTTCGAAAACCTCCTCAAAATATTTCATCCATCTCTCTTTTATTTCTTCCTCATTCGTCAACATTTTTCCATCTTTCGATTTTATGACTTTCCGGCTTCCGTTCTCTGAACCACTCCGGGACCTTTTGACCTCCTTCCAAAACAGTTTAATGTTTTCTTGGAAGTGTTTTGTCATTTTTATTCCCTCTTCCTCTTCCAGGCGTTTCTTTCGTTCTTTCACTCCAACACTTACTCTTTTCTTACATCCCTTATAAACTTCTTTCGCTCTATCCCTCTCTTCGCTAGAATCAGTGCCAGCCGCTATCAGACGTAACCATGCTTTCTTCTTCTCTGAGACCAGTGCTTTGATCTCGTCATCCCACCATGCGTCACCTTTCTTCCTACCTTGCGTACTTATTCCACATACATCTCTAGCAGATTCACAAAGACTCACCTTTATGTGGTTCCATGTTTCATCAATGCTTAGACCGTCCATTTCCTTCTCATTCAATCTCATCTCTGCCAAATTCTCATACTCACTTCTGACATTAGCATTTTGCAGTTTTTCTACTTTGACTCTTGTTGGAGTTGATATCGTTTTCACTTTAGAGCGCCAGCCGCGAAATAGGTTTACTCTCGACACCACCAGAAAGTGGTCAGTTTCAACCTCCGCCCCTCTGAAAACTCTGGTGTCCTCGGTAACGGCTCTCAACCTAGAGTCAATTACCACAAAGTCAATTATCGATCTTTCATTTCCTCTTTCCCACGTATATTGGTGGACACATTTATGATCGAAAAAAGTATTCGATACAAACAGGTTCCACTCTAAACATACTTCAAGTATTCTGTTCCCATTGTCATTCGTTCTTTCATCCCCGAACTTACCTAAGGCTGAATCAAATCCGTCACGTCTAATTCCCACCCACCCATTCAAATCTCCCGCCATTATAATCCTTTCATTCGAATTTTTTAATCTCATTACGTCGTTCACACCAGTCCAAAAATCATCTTTCACTTCGTCGCTTTCAGAATTAACAGGAGCATAGCAAATAACCAGAAACACCCTTGTCAAACCAATTTTGAATCGGATCCACATTATTCTCGGACTTACACATTCATATTGCGACATACATTCAACCATTCTGGGAGACAGTAACGCTGCAACACCTTGACAAGCCCTCTCTGTATCTGGTCTCCCAGACCAGATGACAAGTCTATCGTTGTGCTGCATTGTACCGCTCTCTTTTTTCATACTCTCTGTCACACAAAGTACGTCCAAACATTTACTATCCATTGTTTCACATAATTCATTCATCTTTCTTTCCATCCCTCCTCTGATATTCCACGTACCAATTCGACATTGTTCCCGTTCCGTCCTCCTCTTTGCGCTACCAAGGGGTTGGCGATGTGATGGGTAGCGAGCCTCATCGACACAAACCAATATTTAAACAAATATACCTCAAATTCTGGTTACTAAAATGGATATTTTTTTTTTTTTTTTTTTTTTTTTTTTTTTATTATTTTTTTTTTTTGAAACATTTATTATAGTTACCATTTTACAACAAAATATTTTTTTACTACCCTTCCATTAAAAGTATTTGCTTGTGTATGGGAGGGGATTTATCAATTATTATTTATCAATTTTATATCCCACATTAAGGGCCTCTGGGCCTCAAAACTTGAATTCAGTATAGTTACGGTCCTCAATACGTGGAGACTTACATATATTACCCACGAACATCGAGCCATTAATAATCTCCGTTTCATTTATTTATCATCCCATCAGTTTAACCTACCTTATTGAAAAATACTGTGTTTATATTTTGAAACACAAGTTCTAATTTCAAAAAATTAAACACTATCTCAAATTCAAAATGTTTCTGTTTATCACCATCAGTACATCAAAGTTAAATTTGTGTTTTTGCTATTATGGAGTTGTGTGGAATTATTTAACTTGGCGGTTCATGGTCAGGTTTTTGCTATGAGAAGGAGACCATGCGTATAACAAGTTTGGGAACCATTGCTTTACTGTATCCACCTCCCAGAAGTCCATTGCTGTACTGTGTGGGATAGTAATTAATACTGATTCCAGCGATCGACTCAAGGAGACATGTCATGATTATTGATATTTTTGCTTTATGGCAAGAAAATTTTGGTTATTCAATTGTATATTCAGATTTGTAATCTAAACACATTGAAAAAATAATCCAGTGATTAATTTCGTTAATGAATACATTCATTTTAACAATCGTTATTTCGCCTCACAGGCATTATCAATTTGAGATAGGCACTTCTTTTTATAGGTATATCACTAGATACATACACATACACTTAACTACATAAAAATACAGAAAATGTACAAAACAAAAAAACGCCTTCATTTAATATCGTAAAATTAAAATTATTAATAAAATAAAATGTCGCCTTTAACCACCGTTGATTATATTAGGAAGCTTTGCCTGTCCAACTAGGAAAGTTTCCCGTTCCAAGACAACAACCATATAACCGGTTTATTACAGTTTTATATTATTATACTAGCTTTTGCCCCCCGGTCTCCTTCACCTTCCCTATCCCCACTCCATTCCACTCCCCCTCTCCCCTACCCCTCTCCACACCCTCTTCACCCTCCGCTTCCCCCTCTCCACCCCCCTTCTCTCCACCCTCCCCCTCCCCCTTCGACTCCTCCCTCTCCCCCTTCACCCCCCCCCCCCCTCCCCCCCTTATCACCCACGTGCCCCCTCTCTCACTCAAAAGTATTATGGGGTTCCAACTCCACCTCCTCCACCTTCCCTACTCCCACACCACTATCCCTCCCCCCTCCACCCCCTACCCCTTCCACCCCCCTTCCCCCGCCCCCTCCCCACCTGTCCCCGCCTCTCTCTCCTTTCCCTCAGCCTATATGTTATTCTGATGTATGAGATATATATATATAATATATATATATAATATATATATATATATATATATATATATATATATATATATATATATATATATATATATATGTAGAACAATTTTCTCGGTTTACCCGCGTAACGTAGTCCTTAAAAGGACTTTTTAACTCCTGACGTTTCGGACAGATCACACTGTCCATCTTCAGAGGCCTTATGTCTTGAGTTTTTGTCTCAAACTGATAGCTTTCGCATGTCTGTTCGGTCCAAAAGCTAAAACTTAAGTGAGTGCAAGTCACTTCTTATGTCTAGAATATCTCTCTCTCTCTACCGCGCACCTCCATCCTCAAAAATACACACTTTAGACATAAATAAAGTAGTCCACAACTTGTCAAACTTTCCCCTTGATAACGCCACTAAATCAGTACTCGCAAAAGGTTTCAATTTTAGTGTAACGCCTTCAAAAATTCCAAAAGAAGATATTATCACCGCAGTAGAATCAGCCATCTCAAAACTTCCCTTAGACAAAGCCGAAATAATCCGTCAAGAAACGTGTCATATTCTTAGAAAAGCCGTGCAACCTAAGAATAATATATCACTGGAAGAATTTAAAGCCCTTAAGGCACTTCGTTCGAACGAAGAAATAATAGTCTTACCGGCAGATAAAGGCAACGCGACTGTAATAATGAATACAAGCGATTATACCTCAAAAATGCGGGAAATTTTACTTGATCCCGTTTACAAAGTTAATAAAAACGACCCCACTACATATCTAGAAAAAACAACAAAAAGTAAAATCGTGTCCTCTAAACTCGGTGATGATCTCAAGAAGATGCTTATCCCCAGAGAAAAGTCATCACGTTGTCCAAAAATGTATGGTCTTCCAAAGATTCACAAACCCAACGCGCCTCTCAGGCCTATTGTTAGCTCGTGTGGTTCGCCCACCCAGATATTAGCAAAATTTCTTGCCCAACGCTTTCAGCCTTTTGTTGAGAAAGCAGATTCTTACGTGCGTAATGCTGAGCATTTTATTTCAACAATTTCTAATATAACTTTAAACAAGGGTGACATTTTAGTGAGCTTCGATGTAGTCTCTTTGTTCACAAAAATACCAATAAATGAAGCATTAGAGTTAATTAAATCGAAACTAGACGTTCCGACTGATTTTATCACTCTGACGGAACATTGCCTTAAAAATACCTATTTTCAATTTGAGGGACAAATATATAAACAAATTCAAGGGGCCCCGATGGGCTCACCCCTCAGCCCGGTAATCGCTAATATTTACATGATGTACTTTGAAATAAAGGCATTAGAGAGCGCCCCTCTGAAACCTTCACTATGGCGTCGCTATGTGGATGATACCTTCATTATTTGGCAACACGGAATTGAAGAATTAAATAACTTTCTTATTCATTTGAATAGTATCCATGAAGATATTAAATTTACCATGGAAATCGAAGAAAACGATTGTCTCCCATTTCTCGATATTTTAGTTAAAAAGAAAAAGAACGGCAGCCTTGGCCATACCGTATATCGTAAACCGACACATACAAATAGATACTTAAACGCCAACTCAAATCATAACCCATCTCAGTTGTCATCAGTTATAAATACCCTAGTTACCCGGTCAAAACGACTAGCGGACAAAGATCATATTCATGAAGAACTGGGTCTTCTTAGTAGTGCTCTTCAAGCAAACGGTTTCTCCAAATATTTAATAGACAAATCCATAAATAAACGCAAAAAAAACTATTTCTGAAACGAAAGAAGAACCCCTTTCTATAGCAATTCTCCCATTCATCAAAGGCTCGACAGATAAAATCAGTCGAATCCTCAAAAGAAATAAAATCAAAACTATTTATAAATCAGAAAATAAAATCTCGTCTCTATTAAGAAGTCCAAAGGACCACATTCCACTTGAGTCACATGGTATTTATAAAATACCTTGTGGGGCATGTGAAAAGGTGTATATTGGACGTTGCAATAGAAAAATATCATGTAGAATTGCAGAACATAAAGTAGATGTCACTAATAAACGCTTAACTTCATCCATAGTGCAACACGTCCTTAATGAAGGTCATAAAATAGACTTTAATAATACAAAAACAATAGCTAGCATATACAATGAACCAAAAAGAATTTACCGCGAAGCAATAGAAATTTATAAACATAAAAATAATATGAATACTAGAAATGACGCAATCAGAATTCCCAACACCTGGAAAGTCTTAATCGATGAAAATACCCCAAAAACGGCATTTCCAAAATTACCAGTAGTGTCTCCAATTAGCTTTACCAATGAGGTATCTACTGTCAGCCCCGCCCCCCACCCCCTCCACCATCAATCACCTGCAACCCGGGTACTTCGTTCTAGACATAAGAAGTGACTTGCACTCACTTAAGTTTTAGCTTTTGGACCGAACAGACATGCGAAAGCTATCAGTTTGAGACAAAAACTCAAGACATAAGGCCTCTGAAGATGGACAGTGTGATCTGTCCGAAACGTCAGGAGTTAAAAAGTCCTTTTAAGGACTACGTTACGCGGGTAAACCGAGAAAATTGTTCTACATCTTACACCCGTGAAAACCTTAATCATAACATATATATATATATATATATATATATATATATATATATATATATATATATATCTCATACTGATGTATATATATAGTATTGTTCACTTTGGAGACACCTCACTTTTTCTGCCGCGCGAAAAACGACCAACCCGACCTTTTCGTTTCAACCACCTTAAGGGTCACTTTCGCTCGAAGCGGATTCAGACAGATCGTGTCCCGATTAGGGACCAGATTTCATACAAAAAAGATGATGCAGGGTTAACAGCGCACCCAAACGGCGAAAACTACAATTAAATCTCTCACCGAAGAAGAAATTCGGCCTCAGTTATATTTCTGAATTGTGAAAAAGCTATATCCTTTTGATTGACTGGATTCTTCCCAATGATTCTGCCATGTGGAAATCATGTTTTTCTTCAATTTTATGAAAATGTCATCGGTGTTTAAAAATTTATATAAAATATCCCCCGAAATAATCGCATCTTTCGCCAATGAATCGGCTTTTTCATTTCCAGGGATACCGCAGTGACTAGGTATCCAAGCCAAGACGATTTCTTTGCCAGAGTCGGTTAATTTATGAATTAAAGTGCGAATTCCAACACAGAAATCGTCTTCTGGGTAATGGAAAGGGGAAGAGTTTAATTTTTGAAGTGCACTCAGGGAATCGGAGAGAATTAAGAATTTTCCAATGTGAACATCGTCAATGTATTTGAGGGATTTAAAAATGGCTATACATTCAGCAGTGAAAACGGAAGCCTCTTTTGGAAGTTTAATTTTTCTATCGACTTGATCTGATGGGCAGTGGAATGCCGCTCCCACATGGTTGGATAAGGGAGACTTGAAACCATCTGTGTAAATAATTTTCCAGTTGGAATATTTCGAATTTAAAATTTGGATAAGTTTTGTTGGAGCTTCGTGATTGTTAATTATGCCGAGAGAAAAAAGAATATTTGGTTTACACAAATGAATACGAAAGGAGTTGGCATATAAAGGAAGTCTGTCTGATGGATTTAAGAGGGGTTTATACGCACAGTACGTATGGAGGCTTTTAACAAGAAGAGGGATTGATTTGTTCCTCCAATATGGAAGTGATTTCACTTGAGCAGTGAGTGCAGTAATTTTGTCTTTCTGTGGGTGATTAGAGAGTCTTAAGCATTTAAATAAAAAATTGTCAGCCAAGAACTGTCTTCTGAAATGAAGAGGAGCCTTCACAGCCTCCACTTGTAAAGCGTTAATTGGGGAAGAACGCATTGCTCCGATAATCAATCTTAAACATTGAAATTGAATACGGTCCAACCTTGCAAGATTCTTTTTAGAAGTGGGTTCAATGAGGAATGACGCGTAATCCAAATGACTCCTAACATATGCGTTATAAAAAAGTTTTTGGGCGAATGGATGACTTCCCCACCAGTGTTGAGGCCAGCTTGACATTTGTTAATGATTAAATGAACATACGGGTTCCATGTTAACTTAGAGTCTAAAATTATCCCAAGGAATTTTATTTGTACCTGCATAGGGAGAATTGAATTATTTATTTGGACTGTTACACTGCTCCCGTATGGAGCCAGTGAGACTATGGCATCCCCAATTGGGGTATGTTGTGAGGCTGAAGGTAGTGGTGAGGGGAAGGAGGTGGGGCAGAGGAAGGTTGGGAAGTACCTGGCTATTCAGATCTGGTCACCAAACACGGCTAAAGCCATTTTCAAGCAACGTTTCAATTCTGAATGGTGGTCTTACACCAGGGCGATACTAAGAGTATCTTCCACTCTGGAACATGCCGCAAATATACTGTATATTATTTTAAATGAATTAATTGTGAAATAACACAAATTAATCAAATAAAATTTATTTGCGCATGCCGGGTTCGAACCCGCGACCTCCGGATCATGAGTCAAGAGTCTTACCCACTGGACTACGGAGGTCGTCAAAATAATAATGGAATACAGAGAACTAAGAAAGCATGAGAAAAAACTGCACAGAAAGAAGAAACGAGTATTTCTCGAGAACCAAATCAAGGAAGTGGAACTAGCCAAGGCCCAAAACAGAAGTCGACTTTTCTATCAGAAGGTAAACCATCAAAGAAAAGAATACAAGCCCAGAATTACAATGTGCTACGACAGCGAGGGAAATATTTTGAATGAAAAGTCAAGAATTCTGAATAGATGGGTGGAATATTTTGATGTTCTGCTAAACGGAAGCGTAGATGAGAGTGTGGGTGAAAATTTGACAAGGGATGGAAACATCACTGATGGTGGTACTAATGATGATGACAATGTCGAGCCGCCACCAACATTAGAAGAAGTAGTGGGTGCCATTAAAAGTCTACATAACAATAAATCACCTGGAACTGACAACATCTCTGCAGAGTTATTCAAATATGGCGGAGAGAACCTTCAAGTCCATATATATAATATCATTAAATCCATCTGGTGCTCTGAGACTCTGCCAAGTGAATGGAACTGTGGAATAATCTGCCCCCTTCACAAGAAAGGAGACCCTATGAACTGCTCTAACTATAGGGGCATAACGCTGCTGAATATCTCATACAAGATCCTATCAAATGTACTGTGTGGTAGGCTTATGAAATATTCGGATGGCATAATTGGCCAATATCAAACTGGGTTCCGTAAGGGGAAATCTACAACTGATCAAATCTTTTCACTGAGACAGATACTGGAAAAACCAAAAGAATTTAATGTTGATACATACCATTTCTTCATAGATTTTAAGGCCGCCTATGACACGGTAAATAGAGAAAGACTGTACAGAGCCTTGGATGAATTTAATATCCCAAGAAAACTGGTAAACTTAGTAACGCTCACAATGTCTAATAATGAGTGCCGAGTCAGAATACAACAGGATCTGTCAGACACCCTAAAGATCTTCAATGGACTAAGACAAGGAGATGCACTTGCCTGCATTTTATTCAATTTAGCGCTGGAAAAGGCCATCCGAAATGCAGGTATACAAACCACAGGCCATATTTTTAACAAGTCTGTTCAGCTCCTTGCTTATGCTGACGATATAGATATCATCGCACGCTCAGAATATGAACTAAAATCGGCGTTTAAAAACTTAGCTACGTCGGCAAGGAACATGGGATTGGTCATCAACGAGGGGAAGACAAAATATATGCCCGTACATGGACGCCAGAATCCACCAAGTATACAGATAGATAATTATACATTTGAAACTGTCAACGAGTTTGTATATCTCGGTACTATGGTGACAAATGACAACAATGTATCCAGCGAAATCAAAAGAAGAATAGTAGCTGCAAATCGATACTACTTTGGGCTACAGAAGCATATGAAATCTCGCCACCTTACCAGAAGAACTAAAGTCCTGCTTTACAAGACCCTTATACGACCTGTTCTTATGTATGGTTCGGAATGCTGGACAATCAGTAAGGGTGATGAAGGAGCCCTAGAAAGCTTTGAAAGGAAGGTGCTGCGAAGGATTTACGGTCCAGTCTGTGGTAATGGAGAATGGCGTATCAGATACAACCAGGAGCTATACGATCTTTGCGGGGACCCTAATATCTCCAAGGAAATCAAAACTGGAAGACTCAGGAGGGCTGGACATATCCAGAGAATGAGCGAAGGAGATATTCCAAAGCGAATTATGGATGGTGCACCTGGGGGTCGGAGAAGAGTTGGAAGACCAAAGCTTCGATGGCTGGATGGATTGGTGAAGGATGCAAGCATCATCGGCATCCGAAACTGGCGCAACGCAGCACGACACCGACAGTCATGGAGGCAGGCTCTGCTGGAGGCCAAGACCCGACCTGAGTTGTAGAGCCACAGATGATGATGATGATGAAGGAAGTTCTCCATATTCATATTTGTTGATTAATTTTTCGCATATTTTTTCCTCATATCTACTGCGTCTGAGCATTCAATATCCCACTAAGGAGCTGGGGGAGGTTTCCCTTTGTTACGTGTCGTTTTAATGGGGATAAATTTTACTGCGGCCGTAATGACTGCAGACACAAATAAATCGTAACATTCCGCAACATTTTCTGTAGTTGGAGAGGGCAGATTTTGCACAGAGAACTTTGTATGATTTGAATAGTCACTCCAGTTGGCTCTGGCCTCAGTTTTCAACTACTGCACTTGACATTTTTGTTGGAATGATAAATATTTGAGGATTCAATGAGGATGGGGTAATGATCACTCCCATGAGGGTCATCCAAAACCTTCCATAACAGGGATGCGGCTATGTTGGAATTGCAAATAGTAAGATCAACCATGCTGGGTCGCTGACCAGGCACCTGAAGACGAGTAGGAGAACCATCATTGATAATACAAAAGTCTAGTTTATCTAGTAGATCAACAATATCTCTGCCCATTCTGTCACAATTGTGAGCTCCCCATAATCCGTGATGGGCATTGAAATCTCCCAGAACAAGAGAAGGGGTAGTGACCTTGGAAAACATAGCTTTTAGGATTGATTTAGAAGGTTTATTAGATGGTGATATATACAAAGAAATTATTGTAGTGTCAAAAACCTTCACGGCCGTCACTTCAAAAGGACAACCAATTGGTTTTACATCTACAGGGGAGAAGGGGAATGATTTTTTAATTAAAAGAGCGGAGCCGCCCTTTCCATCTTGACGGTCGTCTCGAAGACAGTGGTATCCCCTGACTCTGAAATCAGAATCCGGTTCCAGCCATGTCTCCAAGATGGCAGCCACTGCAATTGAGTTTGAGTGTAATGTGTTTAAAAATTCTTCAGTCTTATTTCTATGACTATGACAATTCCACTGAAGAATCCTCATCAGAGGAGCCATTTCTAGTTGAGTTGATAATATTAGTAATTTGTTTAGCAACGTGAGACGGTATTTGAATGTTGTTTTTATTTAAATTTTGTAAAATATGTAAAAATGAGGTGATTAGTGTAGAGTTAAGGTCTATATTATAATTTTATTCTTTAGTAGATGACTTTAGGTAAGAATTGAAATTTGAACTGGAAGGAGTTTGTCCATTAGGGAACCACAGAAGGGATTCGTGATTAGCATTATTTTTTTGTTGTTAGAACTCTACGTTTCACGACCCTTTCAACAGTTTTTCTAAATGAAGAAGAAGAAGGTTGAGAAGGGGTGGATTTTTTAGAATATTTGGAAGTTACTTCAGAATAAGATGGAATGGATTTGTTAAACATTCTTGATGCTTCCGCATAAGAGATGCTCTTCTCGGTCATTGTGTGTTTAATATTGCGCTGCCTTGACAGTTCAGGGCAAGTTTTGCTGATGGACATGTGAATTCCAGAGCAGTTTAAACATTTATAATTTTCCTCTGTTTTATCACAGGAATCGCCACTATGGGACGAACTGCACTTGAAGCAACGGGGTTCTGATCTGCAGAGGTTCTTCGTGTGTCCAAATCTGCAGCACTTGTAGCATTGCACAGTTGGGAACACATAGAGCTCTACTGGTAGAGAGGCGTTAAACGTAGTAACATTTTGTGGAAGGTCTTTGCTGTCAAATGTTAGGACAACGGATTGGGAGGGTCTCCATTCTACAGAGTTTCCCGTATTAAACCTGTAATTTAGACGACGCGCTTTTAAAACTTTTCCGAAACCTTGAGGAACAGTAATGTTTTCCAGGATGTCCTCTATCGACCAGTGCGGTGGGATCCCTTTTGTGACACCTAACTTTGTAACCTGATATGTAGGTATGAAAACGTTGTACGAGTTTTTTTGGCAACATCAGATTTTACAAAGCTATTGGCCTCAGCCGCTGTCTTGAATTCAACAGAAAGACGGTTACGCCTAACCGATTTTACTCCATTCCAGACAGGGTGGATTTTATTTTTAAACATAAAATGTCCAAAGTCCACATCGTATAAATTTGATTGTTTTTCATCCTTTGAAATTTTAGTCACGTGTGTAATGTAAGATGGTCTATCAATATTATTATACAGACGTGACATTTGTGAAGAAGTATTGTTTAACAGTGGGGCGGGTGTGGTGGAAGGGCTTGCTGGACTTAGAATTGAAATCGAGGAAGAAGTGGACGGAATTACATCCTGTATAACAGAATTATTTGGAAGGGAGTCGTTTGACGTGGAGGGTGTTTTTCGATGTATCTGTTCAAAATCTGTTGCATTTCTATTATCTGCTGGTTTAGCAATTTTTATTTTTTTTGACGTAATCGTTACGAAGTCCGAAGCCTCCGGAATACTAACCGCGATCAATTTTTTTGTAACACGCGAGGATTCAGATAGCAAACCACCATCTGGGGGATCAGGTGGTTTTTCTTTATCCATTTTCGAATAAATCTACAGCACACAAATAAAAAAAAATCTTAGCTTAACTGCTCCGAAGAACCAATTATATAACACAAATGCTTACAGTGTAATGCAGCATTCATATTATATTTGTAATGCGGTAGGTGCCTACCGTTCCATCGAATTATTGCAAATTCGCTAAGTATTTATTGAGAAAACGCGTAGGTACCTACACCAATATTTATTTTTCTCGGTGTGTACTAGGTAGGTACCGGCTTATTAAGGGTTTTCTTTCCTTTAAATGTTAAATCGAAAATTAATGATATGAAATGAAAAAAATCACCCAAGATGGTCACTTTTTGAAATATGTAGGTACACGGAGGTTGCTTCTGGACAACCACTGTTGGCAGGAACGTTATTTTTAAATTAGTTAAGTTCATTTTCACGTAATGTGCGAGTTTTATTTATTTAATTATATTCAAAACTCATCATATTTATTATTATTTATACTTATTATTTCAAAACAGAAATAATTACGGAACTTGAATAGAATTTGAACAGAACTTTCACAAAACATTAAAATTAACTTGAAAAATTGAAGATTTTTAAATATTTTTTTTGAAAAGCCCAGACTAAATATATTTCATATGTTTTTTACGTACGTGCAGGTACCTCTACATATAATCTAAGTAGGTACCTACCTGCACATACCAACTCGGAATCATCTGATGATATTGCTTATGTATTTTTTTGCAAATTTATAAAATAATTAAAGAACTTGAATAGAATTTGAACAGAACTTTCACAGAACGTTAAAATTAACTTGAAAAAATTGGAGATTTTTAAATATTGTTTTGAACAACCCAGCCTAAATATATTTCTTTTTTTTTACGTACACCTCTACACATTAGTACCTGAAATTGCTTGAAGTTGAATGGGATAATTTTTTTTAAATATTGAATTTATATAGCGCTTTTTTGTATATTGCATTTTTATGATAATCATTCAATATAGGATTGGTACCGCCGCCCCGGGAACAATTCATTGGTTTCTATATAAAATAATGAGCTCTGGCATCATGAAATTATGCATTGCTAAACTGTTCATCCGATTGCGATGAAACTTTGGGGATTTGATGGGTGCATTCCCACTATGGTTTCTATATACAATAGTGAGCTCTGGCATAATGGAATTACGCATTGCTAAACCGTTCATCCGATTGCGATGAAACATTGGGGATTTGATGTGTGCATGCCCGCGATGGTTTTTGTATGCAATAGTGAGCTCTGGCATAGTGAAATTACGCATTGCTAAACCGTTCATCCGATTGCGATGAAACTTTAGGGATTTGATGTATGCATGACCGCAATTGTTTTTGTATACAATAGTGAGCTCTGGCATCAAGAAATTATGCATTGCTAAACCGTTCGTCGACTACCTGTTCCCTTTGTGGGCGCTCACTTCTCGCTTCATCCGCATTCAAACATCGTTTTTTCTTCATATACATATTTAATTTAACACACACTCCTGCTCGCTTCATCCACGTTCACACATCAAAAAGCATAGTGCTTTAACCCGTTAGTTGCCTCTGCAACGGGCAAAACCTAGTTATATTATAAAGCTTAGATAAACGTCAAAAATATTTTACCATCAGATGGTCTGATCTTTTCAGCGAAGTCTGAATACTTTCATTTCTTTCAATTCTTATGCTAAAAAAATTATATGTATTGAGTTAACATCACACTCTTGTTACAGTTTATTTGTTTTTCTTTTAGATTGTGCCTCCGACATTTTGATTTTTACTTAAGCCATTTCCATCCATAAAGTTAACTAGGCAGGTACTTACAAACTTTTCCCTATTAGTATTATTTTTTAGCGTCTGCCATTTATTTTGCGTTTTTTTTCTGTACGCTTGTGTATCTACGTTAAAGCATTATACAAGGATTTCAATTAAAAGTGCTGAGAACGCTAGCTAACATGTTCATCTATCCAACTATTTACCTGATTGTGTGTTTAACCTGTTAGGCTTTAAAATATTTTCACATTCACGTCCCAATCGACACGGTAAAATTTCATGGAATTCCGTGTTGCTTCCAAGGTATTTTAAATGAGCCGTATATTTCTTATTTTTTAAGTCGTCGAGAGAAGAAATATCAGAAAGTAAGTAGAAATATTAGAAACAAGATAAAATAATATTTGAGATGTACCTTTGTTTTTGTAATAAACATTGAAATTTCTAAATAATTAAATTTATATAACAAATATCAAATATGAAAATGTTAACATAAAAACTTACTGAAACATCCATAATTTTGAAAGAATTCAATATTTATAAAACACATTCCTTTTGTGTAGGGAATTAGTAAGAATATTTCCGCTTCACTTTTTACGCCATTTGTACAGTAAAAAAATATAAATATATTTTTTAAACTTTCAACAAAAAAACAAATTTGTAATCACACACTTCATGTTTTTTTGGATTTTGTAAAACCAAAACGTCCTCTAATGAATTCATTCAAATAATCAAAAGAATTGGAAGTAGGTATAATAAATAATTTTATTATCGAAGGAAGCAAATACTTTGTGGTGTGACATTATATATTAAATTAAAAAACACACTTTGTAAAGCACCACTTTTTATTAGAATTGATATTTAACAGCCAACCAGGTTTCGCTCATCTCGAGCTTCATCAGGGCTTATTATAACAACTAAAGATAATTATCTACAGACATACATATATAAAAGAAATTAAGAGAATGAGTGAAAGAGAAAGCAACAGAATAGGCAACACCCTATTGGTGCCAGAAAGCGATACAAATAGAAAAGAGGGAGACAAAAATAATTACAGGATGGATAAGTAAAGGGGGGGGGGGGAGAGGGAGGGAATTGTTTAAGAAGATGTTAACGGAATAAATTAAAAATGGGACTATCAGATAAATTGTTTTGATTATTAATAATGTTTGATTTATTATTGACGGCTTTTTTGATTTCGAGAGCTTCTAGATTGTTTAACCGAATTCCAATTCCATTTTTATGTAATATTTTAGTCCCGGAGGTTTTATCGAATGAGTGGTTAGTTTCTATTAGATGGTTTGCGAATTCTGAAAAAGCGTTACTATTTTAACATCTTAGATGTTCTTTAATTCTTATGTTTATGTTCCGGGCCGTTTTTCTGATATAAAATGCAGAACAATCATTACAATTTAGTTTATATACGCCGGAGTGGCTAAATTTATCGTCAATATCTTTAGTTTTAATTAAGTGTTTACCTAAGTTATTATTAGTGTAAAAGACGGGTTTTATTTCCGGAGGGAATTTTTTTACGCTCAAAGAAGAAAAATTATTCGTATACAGTACTCTACGCCATTGGAATTGGTGATTAATATTTACATTATTATTAGAATTATTAAAAAGAAATTTATTTGATGCTGCTTGTTTCAATTTTTTTATTAAGAATATTGTCTACTAGTATTATTGTAAACTTTAATTAAAAACCATTCAGTAGTTTTTGCGTGAAAGAGAAACAAACATACAAATAACATCCATACAAACTTTCACCTTTATAATATTAGTCCGATTGGTTTTTGCCCTGAAGAAGTCCCATATGTTATCGAAAACAGTCGGCGTATAACAAAAAAAACAATTCACAGTAACTATTGTTTCACATGAAAATGTTTCAAAAGCTTAACACAGCTTAACAAAGCTTAACAAAGCTTAACAAAGCTTCCACACAGATTGTATTCTATGGTCTTTTTATTTTTCAAATAATTATTTAAGATTAATAAATATTTGTTGTGCATAAAAGCGGTCATACTTTTCTTTCTACACAATTCTAAATCAATGTACGTTTTCTTTAAAATTATAAAAAAATATATTTCAAGAGAATATTATAAAACTGTTTTACCATCAGTTTGCAACTGTCAAATTTAACCAAAATTACCCTTGAATTACACTATTTTCCTTCCGTTTTCAACATTTGTATAAGACTACACAATAGTAAGGCAGGTACCTATTGAAATAACACCCAACCGTTGGCGTTGGTCGATTCAAAAATTACCCACGTATACATAAACTGTGCTCTTCGAAATAAATAATTGGCAGCCGGGAACAGAGAACAAGGAACACGGAACAGGCAGCTTAGTTAGTAGAGTCACGTAAGTAATAATACGGGAAAATTAATTAATTAAATTTTGTCTCGCGGTTTTGGTGAAATTCTGTTGTTCACAACGGAATAATAAATATTTTACATAAAACGTAATTTAATATTTTCAATTATTTTCACTATTGCGAAATTATTTAAGAAGTTCTTTGGTTATTTTTGTAAATCTTATTTATAAAAATCTCGTGTCACGGTGTTTGTGGTCGCACTCCTCCGAAACGGCTTGACCGATTTATATGATTTTTTTTACTTATATTTGGTAGGTATGAGAATAGGTTTTAAAGTATATTTCATACCGCTAGGTGATTAGAGTGACCCTGTCCAGAAAAAAAAACTTATTTTTATTTAAATTTTTTTTAACTTATATATATTTTTATTTGGCATCAAAAAATACGCATAACCCCAAATTTTAATCCATCTACCTCCACCATCCCATTTTTTAATCGCGATTTTATTTTTGTATGCACAAATTCAACGGTCTTTCGTATTTCAAACAGAACGATATTATTTATGTTGTTGAATGACAGATGGCGCTACGTCCGACTCATCGAACTTTTATCCATAAATGCTCAAGACATTCACGAGAAGCGTCGGTTTCAACTTGTAGAATCTAATTGCAAGAAATGAAATTGAGAATTTATAAACCCAAAAGAAAAGGCTGGCGGGTGACCATGAACAAAAATGTATGGAATTCTTTAGCAGAAAGGTGACATACACGTTAGGTGGTAAAAGAGGCGAAAAGAAAAATGATGAAATGGAAATGCTAAATGAATTTAAATTTCATAATATAGGACAACACAACACCCACCTAAAATATAATATTTTAATAGAAAATTATTTTAATTGTCCTTATGAAAAGTGGAACTTACGAGTATATGTCCAGAATCCAGACTAGCGATAAAGTTTAACCTGTATTATATATATATTTTTACTATATGTATGTATACCCTTTTTAAATTTCTTAGGGTTAATCTTAACAAGTAACGTTTTCAAAAAGCTAACTAACTAGACTTAGTAACATAAAATCCCGGTTCTGCGCTAGTAAGTAATATTTGTTGATAATAAATAGGTCAGAAAAAGGGAATATCTTGCAAAGATGTTTAAAAGACTGTTCTGCCACGTATTACTTGTTTCATCAATAATCAAACCTCTTATTCTCACTCATCGCAAGATCCGACGTAACAAATTAAAGTAAGTACAAATCAACTTAATGTCATGGCTTCTTTGACTAAATAATACTGACAACTGAATTTAAGAGGCGAGAGTTCCCGCCACCCCGAGAACCACTTATTAGATAACCAACATCTCAGTCACAGGTCACTCCAAGTGGTTCACAACGTTTGGTGGTTTATCTAGGTCTTGGCGGTGGATTCTTTTACCAACTGCATGACAGGCCGGATCGGGAGAGACCGGTTGGGGAAAACCTTTTGCTCTCTCCAGCAGGACTCTCCCGGAACATCATCACCCCGGAGGGTTGGATTCATACGTCCGTTAGTCCTGGACACGTTGACCTCCACCCCTCATACCTTTTTCTTTCCCAGAACTACCGAGATCTTATATTTAGTTCTTTTACCACATTATATAAAACGGGAGAAACATTAACCTATTTTTTCCTCTTTGTCAATTTAAATGGAAAACATCCGCCGATCCATGAAGTGCACCCCATTCCATGTTTTTATACCTCTATTCTCCGGGATAAACCTTTCACAAAAACATTTCTTCACTTTTCGCCTTTTTGCGGTTTTCACGTTCTCCACCCGAGTTTTTTTTAAACAGTAAAAAGTAAAGGGGAGATTAAAAACCGGAATTCATAAAAACGGATACCTAGTTGGCATGAATATGTTTCACATAACACTTTAAATACAATATTATTTTTTATTCGTTATGAGTTTATATTTGCCCGGTCATTATTATGTTACTATGAGTTTTTAAAGCCAGATAACGTGCGTAATGAAAAAGAAAACCAAGTTTAGTATTTTTCAAATTATAATTCTACCTACATAGGTTACAACTCTTTTCTAAGGCATATTGTGAGATAATCACAATCGTTAAGGTTGTTTCATTAATAACTTCACCACGGAGCGCTTAGTTAATAAAAAACTTCAAATTATTTATTAGACAGCAAATATATTTAGAAACCCAATATTTTCAAAGCCGTTAAATTCCCATCAACATCGACCAAATAATATCGATGCTCTTAATCATAACCAACAGTTTTAAATGGTACACCGCTGAAGACTACCGCAGACCAGGGGATGTTTTCAGTGTTCAGGCTCCGGGTTACTTGCGAAAGGTTAATGGGGAACGGGTCAATGTTGAAGGGGGAAGGGCAAGGGAGATGGGAAACCGTAAAGAAACGTTGAAAGGATATGTTGGATATGTGCTTATTACAATTTTACGAGTTTAATTCAGAATATTCAACTTTAAAAAATGTACATTACCTACGGTATGATATGGAAAGAGTTAGGTTTAAATTCTACTGCGAAACGACAAGAGTTAGATGATAATATATTATAATAAAACGAATATAAAACTTTATTCCATTTAATTTTATTCGACCGTAACCGGTTTCAGCTCGTCAAAGCCATCTTCAGACTGGTACAAATACTTCCTAGTCTACGGTTCATATACACAACATATTGGGGAGGGGGAGAGGGGTGGTCTGCAAGGATTTTAATCAATTACAATAATTATATTTGTTGCTAAGTCATTTTAGACTATCGAATTTCCAAATATTTTGGTTATTCCAGTAAGCTAATTACATTGGGTTTGCAGCTCACTTCAATGATGATTTGGGAAAAACCTTACAAGTAATATGAGTTACTAATGACCTAATTTTAATGTCAAATCGTTATTACATTTATGAAGTTTGGTATTTTTTATTGCTTTTTGAAGGGATACATGTTTACATAGGAGTTGGAATGGTCTAAACTAATTACATATTTAATGGAATTCCACCATGAAATATCACTCTCAAAAACAGAAACATTAGTTAGACGATATTATAAGATTAGAAAATGATTTCACTTTTCTATTATATTTTAGTTTGGGAAGCGGGTATGGGTACCTCCACCCTTGCCATAAGTCACGCCAAGTGGTTCGCTACATTTGGTGATTTAGCAGGGATGCCCGGGTTCATGGGTTGAGGTTTGTCCAAGTCGTGGTGGCAAATGCGTTTGTCCACCTGCTACGTGGCGGGCCGGATTGGCATATTGGTTGAGGGAGACCTAACAGATCTCTTCAATTGGACTCTCTCGATCCATCTTCTTGCACCGTAGTAGGAGGGATGGATTCATACGTCCATCACTCCTGGACATATCGGCCCCCATATTCCTACCGACCCCTTATACCTTCTTCTTTCCCAGAACTTCCTCTTCTTCTTTTCTCTAAAAAGAACCTTCGCGCAGCATCCGCAATGATGACATAGGTTCCAAGGGAAATTGTTTTCCTTAGGGCCTCCAGTGTGGAGCTATTGTGAAAGAAAACAAAGTATGGTATTTGTTCACAAAATTAACCATTCCATTTCCCACACTCAATAAGGTGGCCACGCGCTATGAAACCAATACTCACCTTTGCTAACAGTATAATTATCTATAATATATGTATGTCATTTGTTATTAAACTTCCATAGTTACGATTGGTGAAAGAGCGGGTGTTCCTCAGAATTCATATCTTCGGTACAAAAGTCCCACATGGTTTGTAATGAATAGAATCTTTTTTTAAATTAGGTTCTCGTTTTATTAAGGCAAGAAGACCACAACAAATACAAATTTTAAATCAAGAGTTAGATACTATTTTTATTTAAATAAATAGTTCTATTTCAATCTATTTCAATTCATTTCAATCTATTTAAATATATTTCTGCAGCCAGTAACCTGTGATTGTCGGTACAAACGAATTTGTACCAAATAATTAATATAAGAGGTTAATTTGATGTGCATTCACAATATTGTTAGGGATTAGGTAGGTAGGTACTTATAAAGTCCCGAGATGAGGTAGTATAATTGTATACCCGGAGCCCACCTGCCGCCAAACTAAATATAATTTAAGAAGAGAATAGAAAAGCAGAAAGTAAAGGAAAGAATTGGATAGGTGGATTTCCCCATTGGCATTAAATAAGGATGAATAAAACATTTGCATTTGATCTTTAAAACCAGTGAATAATGCTCCAGCCGCCCATACCCACTTTTTTCTCTGGTGGACTTTTTGCGTGCTTTGTTTTTTTTTAACCGTTTCGATGTTGTTTTTTTTTATTAATATCCATATTTTACATAAAGTTTAATTTTCTCGTCGAATTTAAAAGCCAATGAGCCTGTCAAAAAATCGCAAGGATATTTTGACAATTTTATATAATTCGTTTTTAATAATAACTCACGAAATTATATATGAGTCCATCATATGTAATCTCATATTCCCACTAGAACAAAATCCTGTTTAAATGCAACAACAACAGGACTGAGAATATTCCACACTCGCTTGTACCTAGGTTGCATAAAGTTAATAATAGATACGCAGATGTGGCGGATCTATTTAACTGCACGGAAGATAGGTACCTACAGGAAGGCTATACTATCAAATATTTTTAATCAATATTAATTTTATTTGTACTATAAAATTTCATTTCACATCTCAATCAAATGCCACAACTAACTGATATACAGTTTTTTCGTTATTTCTTATTTATGATTTTGATTATCAACTATGATTTTGTGACACGTAATTAATGTTTATGGAAGGTATATTTATACCGTTTATATTAAATAAGTAAATATTATTCCTACTTCAATTTATAATATGTGTCCCTTTAAAATCTAACTATGAATCAAAATTATATGTTATCATCAATATAATAGAATTTTAATAGACAATGGACACGACGACAATAAAATAATTCATATCACTTATAAGTAAGGTATTCCCCAGACAACATTAAAGTAATCTAAATCCGAGGTTAGTATGTCTACAGCTAATAACCAATTAACAAGAAATCTAATCGTCAAAGACGACGAAGATGGCAATAAACATGGTAAAACCCACATAAATTATATAAAATCCCTGTAGTCTACAACCCCCCCTCCCCATCCCCACATGTAATGTACGTAATCTGTAGATTAAGAAACAATTGTACCTATCTGAAGATGGCCCTGACAGTCTGAAACCAGTTACGGTCAAAACTAGTTTTGTACTTGTCTTACTTTATTATATTAAACGAAATGATCTTTAATTTTTACATTTGGAATATTTGAACCGACAACCGCGCCTGTCGCAAAGTATACATATAACTTAAGCTGCGATCTTTCCGATCCCAAGATTTGTATAATGCCGTATGAGTATGTGGGGGCTTTCCAAAATAAAAATTACATTTTCTCGTTAGATCACCTAAAATTTGTTAAAATGAAAATTTTCTGTTTTGTTGATCGGAAAACCGTTTCGATGCGCAGAGCGTAGACTTTATTTTATTTTTATGCATGAGCCCTGGATTATTTAAATATGAAAATATTGATCATGCTTCTGTAGCAAAACTACAATAATATGTACTGTAAAAAAGAACTAACACAAAATCGTCGAGTTACAGTCTACTAAAAAACTTAGTCACTCTTCGCTGAGAAATGTTTTTTTTCTTATTAACTCCACATAGGAAGAGATTAATTTATTCATTAAAAGAAAATAACTTAGGTTACATCACTTTATTTTTTGTATTTTATAATATCAACATGTTTCGTGAACCACGTTCACTTCTTCAGGAATAAAAGTATACTTTTTTTGTTACTTTGTGATGTCATTATTTATTTATTAAAAGAAAATAACTTAGTTTACATCACTTTATTTTTTATATTTTATAATATCAACATGTTTCGTGAACCACGTTCACTTCTTCAGGAATAAAAGTATACTTTTATTCCTGAAGAAGTGAACTTGGTTCACGAAACATGTTGATATTATAAAATATAAAAAATAAAGTGATGTAAACTAAGTTATTTTCTTTTAATAAATAAATAATGACATCACAAAGTAACAACCTTTTAGAAGAAGTTTTCTTCGAAAAATTAAGATTAATTTACCTCAGGGCCTTTGTCATATATATTATAATTATATTTGTAACATTCATAATAAACATAAATATCACAAATATGTTATGTGATATGACACACATCTATGTCATCTGTATTAATTTGTATGATTAAATAGAATAAGTCAGAAAACATTTATTTCTACGATTTATTTGTTTGATTGTTTTATATATTCACTAAATACTTTATAAGTAATATCTCAAAATAAAGATAGTCGTTGTAAGGAATATTATAAAAGGTAAAATAAACAAATCCAAAGAGAAATTTATAAATAATGATCATACAATTATAAATAATACATAAAATTATAATATAAATAAAGATATTTTGAAGGCTGGCGTGGTCTAGCGGTAAGGCTCTTGACTTGATGAAACCAAAAAAAAAACATAAAAAATATTTCGGGGCTAACCAACTCGGCCATTGTGATCTATTTATTTTACATCGTTTATGACGATCTCATATTTCAATTTCAGAATTAACAATATTATTTTCAACAATTTTTTCTCGCACATTTTGGTTGCTTTATTTATAAACTAGCAGACCCGGCCACACGTTGCTGTGGCTAACGAAACCTTTATAGTCAATCTGTTAAATCAAATCCACACCGCCCGTTTGTTACCCACTGCCGCTGCCGCTTGACCAGATATATTATATACTAGCTGACCCGGCGAACTTGGTACCGCCTCAGAATCAATAACTGTTGTGTTAAATTATTAGCTGAATTAATTTAATTTTTTAAAGTTAAAATGAATACTCAATATGAATTAAGAAATGTAATTCACGTGGCAGCAAGGCATTTGGTTTATTAAAGCGAATCGAAATGATTCACGTGGCATTATTGTACTACTCTGTTAAACTATTTGCTGGATGGGTTGCACTTGAGTCGATTCCCTTCATTGAAGAACCTCGTGATATACGACATTTTTCGTTTTGTCATTACTCATTACCGATAATCAGCAAAGAATTGCTTGAAGAAATCTTCGGCAGATGGATTGTTTAGCAATGCAACTCGCATATGTATCGTCAGTTGAAGTTTCTTCACATAGCTCCGCAGAGTCGATGATTTGAGGAAATTTATTTCATCGGCAGCGGTCGATCTTGGAATGACTGGTAGTGTTTGGTGGAAATCGTCAGAAAGTAGAATCATTGCGCCTTCAAAACATCTTGAGTCATTACGCAGATCTTTCATAGTTCGATTGAGTGCTTTCAATGCGCGTTTGTGCGCCATTGTGCATTCATACCAGATGATGATTTTACTTGCTACCAAAACTTTGGCTATTGCTGAGTGTTTTGTAATGTTGCATATCCGTATTTCGGTCGTTTGAAGGTTCAACGGCAATTTCAATGCTGAATGAGCTGTTCGATATCCTTCTAGCAACGTGGCCGGTATTCCTGAAGAAGCGAGTGCTACAGCAATTTCGGACCTCGCACGAACGGTGATCAAAATCAATGGCATGAGGAATGTATTTCCAGTTCCACCGGGCGCACCGAGAAAAAGTAAGCCACCTTTTCCATCATCAATTGCCTTGATTAACGTATCGTACACTTCGAACAGATTGGTTCAATACATCTTGATCATATTCACGTTCAAGTTCAAATTCTTGATTGAAAGCGTCGTTTATTCTACGATCTGGCGTTGGTATTCATAACTTGACTAAGAAACTGCCTCACATGAGGTAACACATGTCTTCGATCGAAAACAAAGCCTGGTTATGTATATCCTCATTCACCTCGAGATCAGGATTCCCTGAACTGAAACGAATTCGATGTAAAATATCATCCTTGTCATCTTTGTACTTGTTCCATAGTTCACGTAGATTCGATGGGAAACATGTCGAAATAATGATAGCAAATAATGATATCAAATAATGTGAATATCAGACTTGGAGATGCAGAAACAATTGCTTCAGCGATTGTCATGTCCCAATGAATATCGTTTTCAAGCAAATTGACCTGCTAACATGCAATACGAAATGTTGGTCACACTACACCATTTACTTGTGATTCAAACAATGTCGGCCCACGAACATTCACCAGCAACAACCCAAAGTAGAAGCATTCGTCACTTTTTAGATGAACTGTGTAGTTTGAACGCCAAAAACCACCATATTGCAATGACGTTGTATAGATAGACTTGCCATAGTCTCACAAACTCAAGATATAATGTGGCAATTAATCAACACTCTTTTGTTTTCAGCGATTTCCAATAATTTCTTAATTCAAAAGTTATCCATGTATGATAGAGATAGACGCTTAAAGAATATGTGCATATGGACGAAACAAAAGATTGAACGCGGGCGGCATGTTCGTATTCAAAATTTCTGTCGAATACTGTCTCAAGGCCGACTAAAGTAGGAGGCCGGGCACCAGTCGAATTTTGAGGTGTCAAATTTTCAAGCTATAATGAACAACGATAGTTTGCAAATGACGTTGATTGTTATTGTATTTGTAGTTTCTGCTGATTTGTATGTTGTTTTACAGCAGGCAAGTAACTAAAAAATCATTAGATTATTATTATAAAAAGTAAATTTTACTTAGCGACGGCATCGACTTTGTAATTTGGCTGTTGCGCATCCAGACCTGTACTTTAGTAGGTCTTGAGTTCTCTAATGACGTATAAAATCTTTGGGCGGAAAGCCATTGTATTATTTATATAATCGATAATAATAAGTAATTTGCATGTATTTACGAATGAAATGTTATTCCTTCGATTTTACTACCGTTTACCGTGTAATGGAAACATGGACAAAATTATCGAATATAGAGATAAAAAAATTTGAAACCTTGAAGAGGGACATTTTTATCAAAATTGAATCTCAGACCACAGAAACAACAAAAAGCATTGAATTTATAAGTGCTCAATATGATGAAATACTAAAAAAATTGATGTTACAAATAATATAAACCAAGTTATACAAACTGATTTCGAAAATATTAAAAAAGATATGAATGAAAAAAATAATACAATAAAAAAACTTGAAATTAGACTGGCAGATATTGAAACCTTGTCAATATGTAATTCTTTAGAAACAGCTGGGATTCCCCAAAAAATAAGAGAACAACCAATTGAAATCATAAGGAAGGTTGCTGCAGCAGCTGGGATAACTATAAAACATACAGATATTACTGAAGTCATCCGAGTCCCAGACAGACGAAATGGAGCTCCACCCAAACTTCTTGTCACCTCTTCCGAGAAAAGACAAAGAGATTCACTCCTTGATAAAAAGAAAGAAATAAACTATGAAGAAATTAAGGATCTGTCGACCTCTCAAATCTTCATCGGGGAAGAACTAAGCCCTTATCATAAAGAAATACTATGGAAACCAAAACAATTAGCCATAGAAAAAAAATACCAATATGTGTGGTACAAAAATGGTAAAGTTATGATTCGTAAAAAACATGAAGATAAAATAATCTACATTAAGCACCTTGATGATATGGTGAAAATAATTTAGTAAGTAATATAAAAACATAATTAATTTAGATGGCAAAAATGGATAACACAATAACAACAAACTTACCTAACTTATCATCCATAAGAAATAATTTTAACATAATGCATCAAAACATTAGAAGTATTAATAAAAACTTTGACGAACTACAAATATTGATAAAAAGTTTAAATCTAAACTAGGATATAATTATTCTTACTGAATGTTGGTTAACTGATAAGTTCTATCCTCTACAAATCGATAAATATGTCCCTTACTCTACAATTATGAATAATACCAAAAATGATGGTGTCATCGTATATATTAAAGAAGATATTGAAGCTGATGTCATAGAGATCGGTATTAAGAATGCGAACTGCTAAGGATATCAATCGGCAATGATACAACAATACTCGCAATTTACAGATCTCCATCTACAAAAAATCTGGAGCCATTTCTAAACTCCTTATCATTTGAACTGAGTTTACTAAGAAACACTAAAGATGTATTTATTATCGGTGATATAAATATTGATATCCTTGAAAATGGCCACCCAAAAAATATGATTACATGCAGACACTTGCATACCATGGATATGAAAGCCTAATTGACGAACCTACACGTGTATTTAATGATAGCAAAATTTGCCTTTAGTAAAACTAATAAAAAAACTCAAGCCATTATTTATACTACCACACTGACAGACCATTACACAATAATTCTATCTATAACAAAAAATAACTCTTATGTAAACCTAAATACGAAATCACTCCTAAAGAAGTCTGAAACAAATTGGGAAAATGTCAAAAGGGAGTTAACAATGAATGACTGGACCGCCCTTCTGGAAAAAGATGATACTGATACTGCTTGGAGTTATTTTGTAGAAATTATACAGCACAGTATTCTATCTAACACCAAAACCACAGATAAAAAGGTATCTCATAAAAATATTCACATTAAACCATGGATCAGTCAGAATATTATAAACTCGATGAGAAAAAGAGATGAACTGCACAGAAAAGTAAAAATCAACCCTTATGATGTCCATACACTTCGATTCTACAAAAGATATCGTAATACATGTAAAAATGTAATTCGTTATGCTAAAGAAACATACTATAAAAACAAAATTGATGAATGCAATAATGATTCCCGTAAACTCTGGCAGATCATAAACGAAATTACAAATACTAAAGCCTCGCATAAAGACAAAAACATTAAAGAATTAAACATTGATGAGATTCCCACATCTTTTACGAAACACCCAGACAAACTTCTTGACTTTATAAATAACTACTTTTGCAATATAGGCTCTAACCTTGCAAATAAAATTAAACAAAATTCTACTACTGTCGAAAAAACAATGAGGAATGATGATGTAAATCATGAAAACAGCCTTAATATAGTCAAGATAACAATATAACCTCCTTAAACACAAATACCTCATCGGGAAATGAACTGATATCAAGCAAATCAATTAAATACCTACAAAATGAGTTAATTCAACCACTGACAAACCTTGTAAATCTATCATTATCTAAAGGTGTTTTTCCCGCTTGTCTTAAAATTGCTACGATCATACCATTATATAAAAATGGTCCCAAAAATGATATTTCAAATTATCGACCAATTAGTATTTTAACTCCTGTGTCGAAAATATTGGAAAAAGTAATAAAAAAACAAGTTCTTACATTTTTGGATACCAATAAAATATTATCACCTACGCAGTACGGGCTTAGAAAAAACCTGGGTACTGGTGACGCTATAACTAATGTAACTAATACAATTATTAGAAAACTGGATGAAGGCAAAAAATGCTAAGCTGTTTTCATTGATCTTCAAAAGGCTTTCGATACAATTGATCATGAAATACTGTACTTAAAACTAAAAAAAAATGGAATAACCGAAACAACTCTAAACCTACTTAGAAGTTATTTAACTGGAAGAGAACAAATTGTACAAATTGGTAAAAGAAAGAGCAAATCTCTTCCAATTAAATTCGGGGTCCCCCAGGGAAGCGTATTAGGACATATACTATTTCTGATGTATATAAATGACCTTATGAATCTTCCCATTAATGGAAACATAATGAGCTTTGCAGATGACACTGTTATTATATTCCACGAACAAGATTGGACAAGAGCCTACAAGGAGGCGGAACATGGCCTGGCTGTACTTCAAAACTGGCTAAAAGTAAACTCCCTTACATTAAATGTTAGTAAAACTAAATATCTAACTTTCTCCAAAAACAAAAGAGGACAACCAATGAATGTGCATACCCTCAAATTACATGAATGCCAAAATACCTTTCCACAATGTTCCTGCCCGTCTATAACCCAAACCAAAAGTATTAAATATCTTGGGATTGAAATTGATGAAAATCTACAGTGGAATTCACACATTGAGCTTACCTCAAAAAAGCTAACAAAACTCATCTACTTCTTCAAAAAATTAAGAAACATCTTGTCGATGAGGGATCTAAAGAGAGTATATTATGCTTTATGCCACTCTCGATTGGAATATGAAGTAATAGGATGGGGCTCAGCAGCATCTAATCACTTAAAACAACTTAAGATAACTCAGAATTGCATTATAAAGACCATTCTAAAGGTCCCCATAAGGACGTCAACAGCAGAAATTTTTAAACAGTTTGCTGTTCCAAGCATACAGAAAATCTATGCCAAAAACATTCTAGTACATCACCACAAAAATGATTCAGAGGCAGACACCTCACACGCTCATAAAACCAGAGCCAAACAAACAGACATACTTAATATACCAAAGTGTATCTCTTCATTTGGTCAAAGAAGTTCTGGATTTTTAGCAGTAAAGTTATATAACAAACTCCCACTTAGTATCAAACAAATAAAAATAAAAAATAGCTACATTAAGGACATTAAATGTTGGCTGAAGAATCTATCGGAAAATGAACTTACTAGTATACTTAAAACATCATAGAAGTTTCTGGAAAGCCTTATCCAATCAATGAAGTTAAACCATAAAAGTCGCTAAAAAACTTATCCAAAGCATAGTCCCCCTCAGCACAGGATCTCCTAGTGAGGAGTGTTATGTTAAGATCTCTATGATACAAGATAGAACGATTGTCTATGGTGGAGTAACTCTCTGTAAAACATGTCAACGAGATTCCAATAAATGTTATCTCCAATAAATAAGTCTTTTAATGTAATAGTTAACATTATAATATGGTGTCAGAAGTTAAAAAACATCAAAGTCTCAAGTGTAAAGTTTATTATAAAATAATACGTTACGTGAAATTATAAAGGATTGAAAAGATTCTAAGTGATTAATATAAAATTAAAAATGGCGAGTGTAAACGCCTGTCCGCCAATGAGTTTCGATGGAAATCTATCGCACAACTGGTCAAAGTGGATCTTAAAATTTGAATTATTTTTGCAAGCATGCAATCAAGATACCGCTACAGATTCCAAAAAAGTTGCTCTACTTTTATTCTCAATGGGCGAGAATGCTATCGAAATTTTCAACACATGGACCGATGTCGATAATGAGACAGCAAAATACGCCGTGGTTATTAAGAAGTTTGAGGATTATTTTATGCCGAAAAAACATAAAACAATGGAAAGGTATAAATTTTTCACAAGAAGACAAAGAGAAGATGAAAATTTTCAAGATTTTTTATTGTCACTTCGTAAATACATTGCGTCATGTGAATTTGGAAATATGAAAGACGATATTTTAAAAGATATTTTTATCATTAATATGCACAAAAAACACTTCAGAATTCGAGAAAATCTATTACAACAATCCGATATTGACACTGATAAAGCATTCAATATTGCTCAAAATATGTTGTTGTCAAATGAAGCTGTAACAGAACTTCAAGAAGAATTTCATTCTACTAGTGAAATACATAATATTCACAGTCGTCGGGATAAATTAAGGAATACGTCAAGAAACCAAAGAAGTCCATCAAGGAATCGATTTGGAAGTCAGTCAAACCGGTACACAAGTCATAATCCAGTCGGAAAGGAAAAGTCATTTCAATTCTCGCAGAGAAGTCATTCAAAAGTACAATCATGTAAACGATGCGGAGAAATTCATCGCACCAGATGTCCGGCAATGAGAGTTAAGTGCCACAAATGTCATTCTTTTGGTCATTTTTCGAAAATGTGCTACAGTAAAACAATAAATTCTAAAAATAATGTAGGAATGTTATTTTCTGAAAATAACAATGATTTAGATTTTAATATTGGTACAATCAATTTAGACTTGATTAACTCAGATAAATATTGTCAAAATAATTCGATAGATAAGAGTGGTCAACTAATTTTAAATAAAAATACTCAGAAAATCTGTCAAAACAATTCAAATGTAAACAAACAAAGTTATGATTGTTACATGTCAAATTTAAATATTCCAGTCAATGATTTTAAAATCAAGTCAGAGTCTAACAATGTGAATGAGGAATTATTTATAAGTCATATTAATATCCAAAATGTTAATAATTTGCATAATACAAATTGGATAATTGAAATAACAATTAATAATTGTAAAATACATGCCATAATCGACACAGGAGCGATGGCAAATATGATTTCGTTAGAAAATTTTAATAAATTAAAAATACCTAAGTCATTACTAAAAAACACAAATGCTAAAGTGACAGCATTTGGAGGATTCAATGTACCTATAATTGGAGAATGTAATTTAAAATGTTATTACAATGAAAACAAAAGTCAATTAATAACATTCATAGTATGTAAATTTAAATGTCAAACAATAATTGGTTTAAAGATGTGTGAAAAAATGAATTTAGTTCAAAAAATTTATCAAAATTCTTTTGTGAACTATAAAAATACTGAAAATTTATTAAGGCAATATAACGATGTGTTTCAGGGTCTTGGATGTATACCGTACACATGTCATCTGTCAGTGGATCCGAACGTAATTCCAACAATAAATATTTTTAATTTTTATTAATTTTTTTATTAATTTAATTTTTTTTTAAAATAAATATTTTTAATTTTTTAATTAACATAATAAATTTGAATTTTCATCTCTTGTCTCTAAATATTTTTCGATATTTTTATTTAATACTAAATTATGACATTTTTAACAAAAATTATAATGAAAACTTAGATATATATTTAATGTTTTTTAACAAACTAAAAACAGTCTTCTTCGCTAGACAATGCATTTACATTTGCATGAAATTATATAAACAAAAATAAAATATTTTTTCTTAAGACTATGCATTTTATATAAACAAAATTAAAACATATAAAATGTTTGTATTTTAAGTAAACATCTTTAATTAGTTTTACATGTATCTGTCAGGAATCTTCACAACTCTTCCTGATCTGGTAATGACTTGACTTGAGGTAGATGGAACCGCAAAATCTAAACTTGGAAAATACATTTGACTAGTATTCTGACTTTTAGTTATTACTTCTGATGATTGACTGTCTTGTTGACTTTTTTCTTGAGTATTATTATTATTATTTTCATTTGACTTATCATATCTTAAATGAATTCTGTTTCTTCTATATTTATTTCCATTTGAAGTTTCAATTATGTATGACCTTGGACTTTTATTCCACAACTCTTTTACTATTGCTGGCTCCCAATGACTTTCTGGTTTTCTTTTAAAAACTACTTTATCCCCAATATTTAATGGTTTTAAATCCTGACTACCTCTATCGGCATATTTTTTCATTTTATTTTGACGATTTTCTGCTTCTTTTTTATATTCTTCAAATTTGACTACTTTTGGTTTTAACTGACTTTTTGTAGACGGTAAGTTACAACGAAGTTGTCTTGACATTAATAATTGTGACGGAGAAGGTAAATTCTCTTTTGGTGTTGTACGATAATGTAATAATGACAAATATGGATCGGTTTTATCTTCTTGACATTTTCTTAAAATATTTTTTACAATTTTGACTGAACTTTCTACTTGTCCGTTTGACTGAGAATGATACGGACTTGTTGTTATATGATAAATATCCCATTCATACGTAAATGATTTGAATGCGACTGAATTGAATGGTGGACCTCCATCACTGACCAATTCTAATGGTATTCCATGTCGACTGCAAATTGATTTTAAATTTTTTACTACTACATCTGCTGTGTTATGCTTATTCATATTCGCAATTTCTATATACTTTGAGTAATAATCAACTACTACTAAATAATAAATATTATTAAATGTTAAAATATCTACACCAATACGTTCCCAGGGATAGTTTGATATTGGGTGCGATATAAGTGACTCGCGTTGATTAGATGGTTTAAATTTTAGACATGTTTGACATTGTTCGATCATATTTTTAATATCTGAATTCATATTTGACCAATATAGAAAATCTCTAACCAATTTCTTTGTTTTTATAATCCCTTGATGCCCTTCATGCATTTTCTTTAATATTTCTGGTATCATAACTGTAGTAATTATCAAAGAATGACCTTTAAAAACTAAATCGTTACACACATTTATTTCTGATTGTATATTCCAATATTGTTTAACTAAAGAATTAATTTTATTTTTGGATGTGGGCCAACCTTCAATGTAATACTTTATTAAAACTTGTAAAGCTGCATCCTTCCTAGTTGCTTTCTTAATTTCTTCTAATTTTTGTGGTGTTACTGCCATGTTATTAACTATAGTGTTAACATGTAAATTAATATCACTTTCAAAAGTTAATGTTTCTGTATTTGGCAATGCCGACCTTGATAATGTATCTGCAATGTACAAATTTTTTCCCGGAATATATTCTACAATGAGATCATATTTTTGTAAATCTAGCATCATTCTTTGCAATCTGGCTGGTATGTCATATAACGATTTTTTAAATAAAGTAATTAATGGTTTATGATCAGTTTGCACATATACGGTTTGACCATATAAATATTGATTAAATTTATAACAACCACAAACTATAGCATATAATTCTTTTTCTATTTGTGCATATCTAGTCTGTGCTGGTGTGAGTGTTTTTGAAGAATATGCTATTGGTCTTTTGTTTTGCATAATGACCATGCCTACTGCTGATTTTGATGAGTCAACAGATAATGTAATCGGTTTATTTTTATCGTAATGTGTCAAAATTGGTTCTGAACTAACTATATTTTTTAATTCATTGAACGACTTTTCGTAATTTTCATCCCACAAAAATTCTACGTTTTTCTTTAATAATTGTCTTAATACATTAGTTTTTTCTGACATATTTTTGATGAATGGACTTAAATAGTTAATCATTCCTAAAAATCTTTGTAATTCTTTTTTATCTTTAGGTGACTTCATTTCCCTAATAGCACTAATTTGTGAATAATCAGCTTTTATTCCTTCATCACAAAATATGTGACCTAGAAATTTAATTTCTTTGACGTTAAATTTACATTTACTCATGTTAAATTTTAAATTATTCTCCCGTGCCTTATCTAACACTTGTTTTAAAGATTTATCGTGACTCTCTTGATCTTTTCCAAAAACTAAAATATCATCAATAAATATTGTTACTCCTTCAATATTTTCAAATAATTCTTTCATTACTCTAGTAAATATTTCTGAAGAATTTTTAATACCAAAAGGTAAACGTTTGAAAAAATATCTCCCGAATGGGCTATTGAATGTACATAATTCTGCACTTTCTTTATCTAACGGAATTGACCAATATCCTGATGTTGCGTCAAGATGAGAAAAAATTTTTGCTCCGTGAACTCTATATCTAATTTCCTCAAATGTTGGTAATGGATAATGTGACCTTTGTAATGCCTTATTTAAATTTTTGGGATCTAAACATAACCTCAATTTACCATCACGCTTCTCTATGATGACTAACGAACTCACCCATTTTGTAGGTTTTGTAATTTTTTCTATAACGTTTTGTTTTACCATTCCATCTAGTGCCTCTTTTAGTCTGTCCATTAGTTTGAAAGGAACTCTGCGTTGAGCATCTATTGTTGGAATTACGTTCGGATCCACTGACAGATGACATGTGTACGGTATACATCCAAGACCCTGAATAAAAAATATAATATAATAAAAGACCCTGAATAAAAATATAATTTTCTAAAATTTAAACCATCTAATCAACGCGAGTCACTTATATCGCACCCAATATCAAACTACCCCTGGGAACGTATTGGTGTAGATATTTTAACATTTAATAATATTTATTATTTAGTAGTAGTTGATTATTACTCAAAGTATATAGAAATTGCGAATATGAATAAGCATTACACAGCAGATGTAGTAGTAAAAAATTTAAAATCAATTTGCAGTCGACATGGAATACCATTAGAATTGGTCAGTGATGGAGGTCCACCATTCAATTCAGTCGCATTCAAATCATTTACGTATGAATGGGATATTTATCATATAACAACAAGTCCGTATCATTCTCAGTCAAACGGACAAGTAGAAAGTTCAGTCAAAATCGTAAAAAAAATATTTTAAGAAAATGTCAAGAATATAAAACCGATCCATATTTGTCATTATTACATTATCGTACAACACCAAAAGAGAATTTACCTTCTCCGTCACAATTATTAATGTCAAGACAACTTCGTTGTAACTTACCGTCTACAAAAAGTCAGTTAAAACCAAAAGTAGTCAAATTTAAAGAATATAAAAAAGAAGCAGAAAATCGTCAAAATAAAATGAAAAAATATGCCGATAGAGGTAGTCAGGATTTAAAACCATTAAATATTGGGGATAAAGTAGTTTTTAAAAGAAAACCAGAAAGTCATTGGGAGCCAGCAATAGTAAAAGAGTTGTGGAATAAAAGTCCAAGGTCATACATAATTGAAACTTCAAATGGAAATAAATATAGAAGAAACAGAATTCATTTAAGATATGATAAGTCAAATGAAAATAATAATAATAATAGTCAAGAAAAAAGTCAACAAGACAGTCAATCATCAGAAGTAATAACTAAAAGTCAGAATACTAGTCAAATGTATTTTCCAAGTTTAGATTTTGCGGTTCCATCTACCTCAAGTCAAGTCATTACCAGATCAGGAAGAGTTGTGAAGATTCCTGACAGATACATGTAAAACTAATTAAAGATGTTTACATAAAATACAAACATTTTATATGTTTTAATTTTGTTTATATAAAATGCATAGTCTTAAGAAAAAATATTTTATTTTTGTTTATATAATTTCATGCAAATGTAAATGCATTGTCTAGCGAAGAAGACTGTTTTTAGTTTGTTAAAAAACATTAAATATATATCTAAGTTTTCATTATAATTTTTGTTAAAAATGTCATAATTTAGTATTAAATAAAAATATCGAAAAATATTTAGAGACAAGAGATGAAAATTCAAATTTATTATGTTAATTAAAAAATTAAAAATATTTATTTTTTTTATAAAAAAAAGGGAGATGTTATGTTAAGATCTCTATGATTCAAGATAGAACGATTGTCTATGGTGGAGTAACTCTCTGTAAAACATGTCAACGAGATTCCAATAAATGTTATCTCCAATAAATAAGTCTTTTAATGTAATAGTTAACATTATAATAAGGAGGACTACGAATATATTTTATATATACATCTAACTAACATGTTTCATATAAAAGTGTAAAAAATATTATATAGTTACTAAATAAAAAATAAAAAAAAATAAATAAAATTTCTCATCACACAGGAGTGAATTTTGGCGCTTTTTAATGCAATTTACTTACTGGTAGGACACGACCTTACTCGATGCGTGGCAGTTTAGTACTAAAGTACTAGAAATCGAGTACTCTACAATTGTCTTGTTGTTGGCTTCCCGCTTTGAGATTTTTACCACGCGTCTACAGTATATAACGTCATTGCCATATTGCTGAATTTTGTGACAAATTTGAAGATGTATTTGATTGACTTCACCGAATTGCAATACTCCACGCTGCCTTGAATGTTTTGGAAAGAAGTGGCTGTTTTCCTGGAGTTGTGCAGACATACGTTCACCGTTTGTCTCATTTTTGACTGTTGACATTGAGTGTGTAAGAAAGAGAGGCAGCATTATATGTTTTAAAACAAAAGCTAAACAATCAGCGCATTGACATTTGACGTTTTTGAATGATTGGAATTCACGCAAACTTCAATATTATACCTAACACAATATTGCTGCAGCTCTTTCAAAAGATGAAAATTCGTTCCATACAAAATGTATGACGACATGAATTTTCTTCATAACTTTCTTTTTCGTGAATTTTTGTGACGTTTTAATAGTTATTCTGTTATCCGGGGCGGAGACAAATCCAACAAACCAAAGATCATCAAAATCGGTCCAGCCGATCAACCCGACTTGGTTTTATATATCTTTTTTAATTTTTTTTTTATTATTTATTGAAACATTTATTATAATTACAATTTTACAACAAAATATTTTTTTTTCAGGTTTTTTTTTACTACCCTTCCATTAAGCATTTGCTTGTGTATGGAAGGGGAGTGTACATAAATGCTATTAGTTATTAGTTAGGTATAAGTTAGTACTTAAATAATTAATTGTACATAAATATATGTGAGCTGCAGTATTTATTTGATAATGGTATGTTTTTTTTTTAAAGAAAGAATGTTATGGAGAACTAAGATATTTGTAAGATTAGTTGACAGTAGTTTTTTTCTTAAGAATATTTTTAAAATGTCTCTTGACAGAGAGCAGTATTCGGGTTTTATCATTGATGCTTCTGATTTCTTCTGGTAGACGATTGAAAAAAGTTCTTCCCTGATAAGTACAATGATGCTGTGCAAAAGACGTATTTAGTTTTGGGCATAGAAAAACATGTTTAAGTCGAGTTCTGTTTTCATTTAAAAATGGATATTTATCTTTTTCTTTTATTATTTGAATAACTGAATTTTTAATATATAAATCTTTAAATGTGGGTACTTGAAATTCTTCAAACAGGCGTTCTGTTGGGTAGTCTAAGGATTTATTTAATATAATTTTAATAATTGTTCTTTGTACAATTTCTATTGGAAGAAGGTTACATTTATACGCGGATCCCCAACTAATAATAGCGTATTGTAGAGTGGATTGAACTAAGGCATAGTAGATTAAATATAGATTTTTTATCGACAGAAAATTTCTAATTCTTAAAAATATATATATTAATTTTCTGATTTTGTTTACCACTTGACACATTTGTTTCAGAATTCCTTCCATTTCAGATTTTTATCGATAATTACGCCGAGATATTTAATTTTATTTGTTGTTTTTAATATTGTACAGTTTGATTTGCAATAATGATGGCTGTGAATTTTAGTCTTATCGTGTATGACAATGTTAAAATTTTTGGGAGCGTCGTTTGAATGCATTGCAAATGGAATTACAAATTATAACACAATTGTTGGTAAAATGTTATTTATTTAAAGTATGTTCACAGATCACATATAGTAAAAATAGTCACAATGTATCAATTCACAATAATAATAATTAACTGAGCAAGGGATCGGAGGGAACCTTGCTGTTTAGGCTTTGGGAACAACAAAACTGACTGTGGTTCTGCTTAGAGGGTCGTATCATAGGACGAAGCGCAACTAAGGCAGCAGTCGGGGTCTGGTTGGTGCTTTACTTATGGTAGTAAAATACTCCTTAGAGGGTCGTGCCAAAACTAAGAGAGCGTACTAGTCAAGAGCGAGCTACAGACGAACTGGTTTAATTTAGGGCTCGCAGCTCTTTATATAGGCCATTCCTTGTTGCGGGGCGTGGTTTATGTAGCGACTCGAGAGTAGGAAATGCGCAGAAGGCGTCTGCGCAGCCTGGTTCGCCTAGTTTTGGGTGAGCAGGATGGCGCTGTACGGGGGAAAGAGATGGTGTAGTGGCAAGCGTAAAAACGGCGCACTACATCCTCCCCTTCTGGATCGAGGAACGTCCCGTCGAAGATCCAGATCTGTAGTAGCGTGGCGGCTACTTATTCTTCTTTGGTCGACCTCGTTTGCGCAGAGGAATAACCGGAGCGGGCAGCGGTGTCAAGTGCCCGTGGTATGGAGTCAGTGCTGAGGTGTGGTAGGTGCCTAGCGAGACATCTGGTGCTTCCATTGAAGCTACCTCGTAGCTCGTTGGTCCATGTTGCTTCAGGATCAGGTTGGGGCCATCGCGTCGTGGTCCTAATTTTGCGCTGAAGCCTCTTGCGGCTTTGCTAAGAGCGTGGGAATGGACAAAGACGTGATCCCCGGGCTGGTAATGGGGGTCTTCTCGCCTCTTATTATCCACGTAATTCTTTTGTTTGTCTTGTTTCTCATCATTGTGGGTCCTGACAAGACGTAGGGTATCGGCTAGTTGTAGCAGATGCGGCGTTATCTCGGGGATGAAGTTTTCCGATAAGATAATGCTTCTCAAGTCTCTTCCGACGTCATCGGCTGACCTTAGCTCACGTCCAAATATGAGATAGGCAGCGGAATATCCGGTGCTTTAGCAGAACGCGGTATTCATGGCGAAGCATATTGATGGTAGGCTTTCAGCCCATTTTCGGTGTTCTGTGCCAACCAGGATGGCTAGTTGTGGTTTGAGGTCTCGATTTTTCCTCTCGACAGGATTGGCCTCTGGGTGGTAGGCTGGTGTGAAGGTGTGCTTGATGTCCAGGCAGTAAGCTATCTGCTGCATCACGGCACTTACGAACTGGGTACCGTTGTCGCTTATCAGTCGGCGTGGGGTCCCATAGCGTAGGCATACTTCATCAATCAGGACGCGGGCGCAGGTCTCGGCAGTCGCGTCTTTGAGGGGAAATAGCTCTATCCAGCGTGTGGCCACGTCTTCAATGATGAAGATCCAATTCTTCAAATCCTCGGAAGTTGGGAGTGGTCCGAAGAGGTCGAAGGCTACTGTTTCAAACCTCTGGTTCATTACTGAAGTCTGTAGGAGGCCGGCGGGTTTTAGGTTTGATGGCTTGTACCTCTGGCACTCCAGACAGTTCTTGACGTATTTCTGTATGTAGGTCCGCATATTCTTCCAAAAGTATCGTCTGGCAATTCGTCGAATCGTGCGTTCTACTCCGTAATGCCCAGCGGTAGGGGCATCGTTATAGGCCATGAATATTTGGTGTTGCTCATGCTCGGGGACGACTAGTTGAGCGTCCTCTTCTTCGATATCGGGTGCATATCGGTACAATACACCGTTTTGCATCAGGTAGCCCTTAGTTGTCCAGTAACTAAGGTCTTCGTTTGGATTTTTGGCTTCAAAACACTCGATAATTTTCTTCAATACAGTGTCTTTCAATTGTTCTCTGCGGATGTCAGCCGCGTTGCGTACTGGAACGTCGAGGGTTATCGTGCATAGTGCGCAAATAGTGGGTGGGTCTTCCAGTAATGGTGGCCGTGATAGTGTGTCCGCCACCATGTTTGAGCGTCCAGGTGTGTACTGGATTTTCAGGTTGTAGGGTTGAAGCTGCAGGGCCCATCTTGCAAGGCGACCTATGGGAGACTTTAACGTCATTAACCACTTTAAAGCTTGGTGATCGGTAACCACGGTGATTGCTGTCCCTTCAATGTATCCTCGGAACTTTGCAATTGCCCATACGACTGCTAGGGCTTCTCGTTCTGTGGTAGAATAGTTCCTCTCCGCTGGTAGTAGCAGGCGGCTCGCGTATTCTACCGGGTGTTCCTCTAGTCCCTCCCCCTGGACCCAAACTGCTACAATTGCGTAGCTGCTTGCGTCCGATTTTATGTTGAATTCCTTGCTTCCATTGGCTTGTCGTAGTATGGGGGCGCTAGTGAGTAGTGCTTTCAGGGTGTCGAAAGCATTCTGCTGTGGGGATTTCCACTCCCAGGTGGCGTCTTTCTTTATCAAGTCGCTGAGTGGCTTGGCGGTTTTAGCGAACTCGGGTACAAATCGCCTATACCAGGAGCATGTCTGAAGAAATGTCTGTAGCTGTTTGACATTGTTTGGCTCCTTCATTTTAGAGATCGCCTCTATCTTCTCCGGATTGGTGCTGATTCTTCCGGGGGTTATTACGTGTCCTAGATATTTTATGCTTCGACAGCAGAAGTGACATTTAACTCGATTTGCAGTAAGATTAAATTCTCGTAGTTTGGTGAACACTTGTTGTAGGTCGGCGAGGTGTTTATCGAAGGTGGGCGAAAGTATGATTATATCGTCCAGGTATGCTAGGATATTGACTTCATCTAGCTCGATCTTAAGTCGGTCAATCATGCGCTGGAACGTCACGGGCGCATTGCGAAGTCCAAATGGCATCTACAAGAAGCGGTAGAGTCCGAATGGGGTTATAAAGGCCGTCTTGTCACGGTCTTTCTCCAGTATCTTGATCTGCCAGTAGCCAGATCGTAGGTCTACTGTAGATATAAAGTTTGACTGCTTTTCTGAGTGTAGCAGGTCATCCATTCTGGGCAGGGGGTACACGTCTGGTACCGTTATTGCATTGAGGAGGCAAAAATCAATGCAGATGCGCTTGTTTCCGTCTTTTTTGGGCACCATAACCACAGGTGCGGCCCATGGTGAATCTGCTTCTTCTATAATACCTTGGATTAACATACTGTTAATCTCGGCGTGGAGTTCTGCTTGGTGGGCTGGCGAGAGCCTGTAAGGGGCTACTGAAATCGGCGGGTGTTGTCCGGTCTCGATTCGGTGCTCAATTTTTGTCGTAGATGACAGGGTGGCCGAGAAGACAGCGGCGTTGTCACACAGCAGGTGGTCCAGCTGGTCCCTCTGGGTAGGTATAAGGTGGGTGGCTTCATCTGGTCGGAGGCTTAGTATTTCGGCGTCCAAGGTACAGAACTCCACTTCATTTCTGGGTTTTCTTGGGGAGTCATCGAAGAGCCGATAAGAGCGTATCATTACCTCACTTAAGGCGTCTTCCTCCATCGCGACCTCAGGAAACAGCTCATTCAGGGCTATCATCTTAGCCCAAATGTCAGTGCGAGGCGGTGTCTGTGAGATAGGACTCATGAACGGTGGCACGTAGATCTCACATTCATTGTCCTGTACTGGTGGGGCGGGCAGGCGAACCTTAGGCGGTGTCTGTGGGAGAGGACTCATGAACGGCGGCACGTAGATCTCGCATTCATTGTCCTGTACTGGTGGGGCGGGCAGGCGAACCTTCGGGAGTTTATGTGCTCTCACTTCTCCTATCTCACCAGTCTTTTGCCGTTGTCGGATACCTCAGTTTGGTGGTATGACGTCATCTTCCATGTGCAGCATATACCGTACTTTGGGGCTGTCAGTGAATGCCCATGCGCGCTGGGGAATGTTTATATCGATCTCCGCGTCTTCGATAAAATCGACGCCTAGGAGTGTTCGATTCTCGTGTCCTCCTGGGAGCACGATAAAACTGGTGGGTATCTTCCGGCCTCTTAGTGTCAAGGTGGCGGCTATTGTCTCGACCTCCTGACGTTTAGGGACTCCATCCGCCAATACGATATCCATGATGGTTTGCTGGGTTTTGAAATTTTGAGCGATTAGCCGCCGGTGTAGCTCAGCTGACGCTACGCTCAATTTTGCTCCGGTGTCTACGTGAGTAGTGCCCAGGAAGTTTCCAATCCCGATATGTAGTATAGGTCTCGCTCGGGGAAGGCCTACTTCATGTATCGAGCAAAAATCGGCTCGTGGGTGAGGGGTGTCTATTCACCCTTGGCTGCACTGCGGGCACTTGCTCCTTACAACGCCTGGTTTACCGCAACCGTAGCATGCGAACTTCGCATCACTGGGTGTCTCCAGCTTCTTGACTGGAGGAGTGTGCTTTACGTACGCTCCTATATCGTAGCGGGAACGGCACTCCTCGGAACGGTGCCCAAATCTGCGGCAGTTAGTGCAGCGTAGGCGGCCGTCTGTTCTGTTTTACATCGCACGTAGTGGGACGGTCTTCGTACTCTTGTACAGGCTTTCTTCCGCTGCACGGGCTTTTTGGAGTAGTTCAGCGAAGGTATTGATCGCTTCGCGCGGCACTCTGTCTCGTATCCGGATATTCAGTTGTCCGAATACTAGGTCTATCTGGACCTTCTCTGGATGGCTGGGCGGTGGTAGCTCCGCGAGTAACACCCGCTGCTTAGCAATGAACACATCGGTTGATGTTAATGCGTCTTGCTTGCATAAAAATATTTCTGTGTACACTTTGTACGCTGGCTTCTTAGGGGCGAAAGCATGCCTGAGGAGGTTCGTTGCGCTCTCCCAGTCTCGTACTTCTCCTTTTATGCCGAGCCACCATGCGGCGGCGTCTTTCGTAAGCAGCAGTGGTAATCCTTCCAGAGCGCTTGCGTCTTCGATGTTCTCGGCGCACTTGAAGATGGATGCGGCGGCAATAAAACTCTCGACCGCACTCCTGTCTCTGGTACCATCGAAGCGTGCCGTATAGGTGGTGAATGTACCCGTACGTGTTGGTTCCGACTGCATCCGCTTCATGGAGTTCATTAGTTCCGCGAACTGCTCCTGCGTGAAGCAGATGCCAGCACTTTCCTTGGCCTGCATTGTGAAACGAGGGCTTCGACGTGGTAGCGATGAAATTTTGTAGATGCACTGGTTTTAATTTCTACTTTATGTATCTGGCCACTAAGTTGGGCGCCAGTTTTATAACACAATTGTTGGTAAAATGTTATTTATTTAAAGTAAGTTCACAGATCACATATAGTAAAAATAGTCACATAATAATAATTAACTGAGCAAGGGATCGGAGGGAACCTTGCTGTTTAGGCTTTGGGAACAACAAAACTGACTGTGGTTCTGCTTAGAGGGTCGTACCATAGGACGAAGCGCAACTAAGGCAGCAGTCGGGGTCTGGTTGGTGCTTTACTTATGGTAGTAAAATACTCCTAAGAGGGTCGTGCCAAAGGACGAAGCGCAACTAAGAGAGCGTACTAGTCAAGAGCGAGCTACAGACGAACTGGTTTAATTTAGGGCTCGCAGCTCTTTATATAGGCCATTCTTTGTTAGACTCGACTTAGACTAGTTAGGTAGCGACTCGAGAGTAGGAAATGCGCAGAAGGCGTCTGCGCAGCCTGGTTCGCCTAGTTTTGGGTGAGCAGGGTGGCGCTGTATGGGAGAAAGAGATGGTGTAGTGGCAAGCGTAAAAACGGCGTGCTACAAAATGTCTTTTCACTATTTAGTGATAGTAAATTAGTATCGAAAAAATTCTTAAGCGTATTGATGTCTTCTGTGGCCTGTAATTCTACATTTTCCCAAGTATTTTCACTTATTATTAAAACTGTATCGTCGGCGTATGATGTAATTTGACCATGTAGATGTTGAAAAAAAATATCGTTTACATATATGGTAAAAAGGATTGGTCCAAGCACTGTATCTTGGGGGATTCCAAAGCTTGAAATCTCTTGATCACTATTAATACGATTGATTTTTACCACTTGAGGGCGGTTTTTTAAGTAGTTGGTGATCCATTTAATCGCGTTGCCTTTTATGCCAATATCATTTAATTTTTTTAATAGTATCTCATGGGATATGCTATCGAAAGCCTTTTTGAGGTCAATAAATATGCCCGCACATTTTTTACCTTTATCTAATGATTCGTAAATGTATGAAGTTACGTTAGCAATTGCATCTTGTGTGCTGAGTGATTTAATAAAACCAAACTGGTTTTTGTGTAGTATTTTATTACTATCTAGGAAATTTACCAATTGTTTTTTTACTATTTTTTCAAAGATCTTTCCTATGTTAGAAATTAGACAAATTGGGCGATAATTCGTTACTTGGTGTGGATCACCAGATTTGTAAATAGGTGAGATTATTGTGTTTTTGTAGTTCATTGGAAATATTCCTTTCGTTAAACTCAAGTTTATTAAATGAGTGATGGGTTTTATTAAGTAAGATTTCATAGATTTTAACATGTGTGCCGTAATAGAATCAAAACCGGGAGACGAACCTCCTTTTATATTTTCTATTATTTTTAAGATTTCACATTCTGTTGTTATTTCAAATGTTGAAAGTACATTACATTTCTGTAAATTTTTATTTTTAATATAAGATGTTAATTTATTTTTATATTTTTTATAAAAAATATATGCTTTTTCATCATGGGGATTTTTTAAAGTTGTTTTATAAAGTTTTTATTTGTTTCTGATAGATATTATAAGTCCTTTGGTAATCCAAGGTTTAAACATCTTAATTTTGATTTTATGTGTATTATTATTTCAGTTGTCGAATTTTTAATGTGTTGTGACAGGATTTTTTCAAAGTTAGTCGAACATATTTCAGTATCATCACTCTTTAAAACATTGTTCCAATCTTCCTTTTTTAGTTTTTCAGAAAGAATAGTCATGTCTATTGTTGATTTTTTGGGTATTAAATTATGTTTTTTATGTTTAATATTATTATTATACAGAAGTAAGCATGAATGATGATCAGTTATGTTAGTTTTCCAAACAATTGATTTTAGTTTGTGAAGATCTTTAATGTTTACGTTTGTCCAAATGTGATCTAAACAAGATGGAGTATGTTCTTTTATTTCTCTAGTATTTTTATTTATGCAAGATATGAAATTTTGTTCAGTCATACAATTGATGTATTCAGTTTTGTTATTATTTTCTGTTTTTTCATTAATGTTCACATTAAAATCACCCACCACGAAGCAGAGTTTATTTTTTAATTTTAATAATATGTATTTGAGGTCATTAATAAACGTAATAATACTCGTGCCATGCGTTCTATAGATAGCTATTAAATGATATATTGATTTGCCGAGTTTGAAATGTACTTCGATGCAGTTTACCAAATGTGTTGGGTATTCTATAATGTTAACAATACCAAATTTATTATTTGCAAATATTATTATTCCCGAATTTTTGTTGATATCTACTATGGTAGAAATATAATTGTACGCAGGTAAGCGATAAGACGGTGACTCAGCGTTCGTAAATGTTTCGGTTAACACTATGAAGTCCGGCTTTTTAATTAAATTATTTATTTTTAGAATTAGTTGATCTAAATTTTTCTGAATGCTACGGATGTTTATGTGCATAATAATTATATCATTGATGTTTTTAGAAATAATTTTGTTACATGAATCAGTACAAATACATTCATATTCTTGAATTTGAATATTTAATTCTAATTCGCTATTTAAGAAATCATTCATTTAATGAATGCATTTTTTGGTTGTATTTTGGTTGACTTTTTTTTTTTTTTCAAAAATTTTTTCTTCAAAATTAAACAAAAAAAAATTTCTTCCGCATGTCGTCACTGGTCACTCAGCCGAGTGTCCGACGAACCCCTTACCCCGCCTCCAACTGTTCAACAACTACCATTTTTTTATGTTTTTGTAGAAAAAAAAAAAAAAAAAAAATCAAAAATGTCACCGGAGACCAAAATTTCATTTACATTTTTTACTCCAAATAATGTCAGGAATCACTGGTTAAAGTAAGTCAAGTACGTCCCTTAACACCCTGTATAAGTTTTTTTTATTCAATGTCGTAGTTTATTCTTTCTTTGGCTAATTTAAGCATGAAAGAACGAAACTTACATGTTTCGCTGTTTGTTCGGTGGTCTATTTCATTCATTTTACTGTTGAAGGAGTTTATTTCTTTCTTCTTGTTAGCTGAGTGACAGTTAGCGCATTTGGGCGGCAGTTCCAGGGATTTACACTCGGAGATGGGATGATCTTCTGAACAGTGCTATATTAAGATTTTAACCAATTTACACAAAACCTTGACAAATTGTATACCTAAAAACCTTTCTCATAAATCACTCTATCTATTGATGAAAACTGCATGAAAATCTGTTGCGTAGTTTAAAAGATCTAAGCGCACATACGGCGTGAACGACTTCATTTTATACTATGTAAAGATAATCACAAAGTTCTAACAAATTTATGTGAAAAAAAAAAATTGTTAATTTATTTGAGACCGTTACCTATTTATTTTTCTGTGTCTTGTTCTGTTTCATTTTTCGTTTAGATTTCTTAGTATTATCTTTTCTTCGGTGATATATTACGTTGAGGGTTTTATAACCTTCGAAAGTTATTAAATAGTTATCCCAATAAAATTGAATGATCATTGCTTTTTCCAGCGAAGAGAGTTTGGATGTACGTTTTTCGGATTACCCAACGAGGGGGATTTATTTTGCTTTCTATTTTTATTTCGGTACGGCAACAAAAAAAATAAAGAAAAACGTCAAAGTCTGCCCAACCGAGAACCGAGAACCGTTTCAGTAGAGAGAAGTTACTTATTTGTAGTGCAACAAGCAACAAGGGGTGGCCAATTAAACGGTTTTTGCTACTCAATAGTGACTTAATTGTGTTCCATAAACTTCCCCAAACATTCCTTAACCAGCGTTTTAAGAAGTGAGTCGTTAGAAATGGAAATAAATCGTATCTAGCATTAAACCAATTGATAATATAGCAGTTTCAAGTCACGAATATTTATGGTGTATAAAAAAGTGAAGGAACTAACTAACCATCACGTCATTTCCCCAAAGAGTTGGCTGGTTAACAATACACAACTTTATTATGGCATGACTATAATACCGTTCTACCCTCTCCTCATTCCCAAACCACGTGTAACACATTATTTCGTTAGTTTTTTAACGTCCCACCAAGTGTTGTTTTTAATTTTGACAAATGAATTATTGATTTATAGGACAAGCTTCCTTATGTTAACAGGGAGTTTTTAAGAAGGATTAACCAGACAAAACCGTAAATACGTCATTTTTAAATAAAATTTTAGACGTATTGACTCTTTTTCATTATTTGTTTTTGGGGTGTTACGCCGTGTTGTGCTACCTCCTTTTTTAGCTAAAGAAGGAGGTAGCGCAACACGGCATTACACCCCAAAAACAAATAACGAAAATGCTTTTGGCCGTGAAAATCTTAAAACGTATTGACACTTTTCCACAAAAAATATATATTCTTTTATCTAGTAAAGCCATGTTTTAAGTTTTGAGAAAATATGTTTATTTTTAGTTCAATAAGGTTTTACCGTAGGTCGTTGGCAGATTTGTTAAATTTTCTAACAAAATTTTGTATTATACAACTCACATTTCAAATCATATAATCATGTGTAAAATAAATCAACAAATTATCTGGGAAAGCCGCTTTTCAGAATTTTAATTTTAGTATAAATAAAATCATAGAAAAAAAGACCCGCGCACGTGTTTTGTGACGAAAATACTTCAGTTTGTCTATTTATTTATGGTCTGACGGAGTAATATATTTAAGATTTTTTTTACATTCTTATTTTGCTAAGACATTATTGAAAAATTATAAATACTTATGCTCGAAAAAAAAATACAAAAAGTACATAATTTTAATAGTTTTATCATCACGCCTTTCAGCATTTTTCAATGCACATACGTATAAATAAATTAAAGCAAATTTTGATAGAAATAAAATCGATTTTGAGTTATTATTTAAAAAAAGCTGATACGGAGAATAATTAATCTTTCTCATTGGAACCGCTCTGTACGGTTGTAAGAACATCTTTTTACGAAATTTGAATTCTCGGCCGCTGGTTGGTTAATGGCCCTTCAGATTTGGAACGATAGGTACCTTTGTATAATACTGGAAGTAATAGGATTATTTATAGAGTAAATGAATACATGTAGGTATCTACTGTTTTAGAAATTTTATTCAATATCAGCATTACATTAAAAAGTTATGCTGTGCTGTGCTAGGACATCTATTCTGCCGTATGGCATCTTTAAAAAATGTGGTGACCCCTAAAAATAAAGTGTAAAAAATTAGGAAAACACTGTATTATATATTTCGTACTTTTCTTTTAGGAAAAAAACTTGGTAGAAACTTCTCTCAATTAAGAATTTTTAATGGTTTATTATGTCCTGACATCCCAAAAACATTCTGAACACCACCATATTTACCAATACGAAGGTATGGAAATCGTTGTATCATCGATTCCATTTTAATGCTTTTATGAAAAATATATTAGCTAAGGTTGCCTTTCTCAACCCTGATATTGCCCGGAGGCCCGAGGCAAGCCCGGCCAGGGGAAGGGAGGTTCAGGAGCCAGGTATGTGTTCGCTACTTTTTTCGTTAATTAATTGCAAACGACAGCATGAAGGCTGCTCTAACTGATTTCAGACAATTTGCCGGGGATTTGCGACGGCAACCAATTATTATTGTTTTCGCCCGTGGCAGTAAATGAAAATAAAATAATCTGGCATGCTCATTATTTTTTCTTCTTTTTCCCAGATGGTTTTTATCCAGCCGACGAATTGCAGATTTCACAATTTTTATCGCAATTCCTCTATGATACTTATCGCTACATGAAATGTATCTGTTTATTAAATAGGTTTGTCCTAAAATTCACGAATGCGAACGAAGAAGCAGAAAGATTCATATTTAGTAAAGAAAATTGTTATAAATGGTTAATTGAGCAGAAGGACTTCAATAAAAACATGGCTTCACGTAGGAAATCTTCTAGTTTATTTCACGGCACATTTTACAACAACTTTGTTCCCGACCCGAACAAAAACACTTAAGTTGGCCACTTTGACCACTAGCTAGATAATGCTAGCTGTTTACAGGAGATCCACGTTATTAAGAGAGCATGTTTTTAACTGAAATTGTCGTATTTATAACTGGACTTTCACATACTAAAACAAAAAAACCACCATTGTTAAATCTAAATAATATACAGATTCCAGAAATCTGCTTTATCCTCTATCCTTAAAAACAGTGCGACCCTATGGCCGTAACTTGTAATCTGTAATTCAAACAGTCAAGTTACAAAATCTACCGCTAGGTGGCAATAACCTTCACTTTTTGAACAAAAATTAAGATAGAAAAATTTAAATCATTCAATGAGTAATTTAATCTCAATTTTATTGCCTTTAACAACAACGACAACAAGACAGATGTGATCATTGCCAAATTAGCTGATTGAATCAAGGAGAAAATCCCGCATTCAGATACCTGTCGCTATTTGCGTATGAAGAACCAATAGGAATGCTTCGCGATTCCTTATGCTGCCCACAACGGAATCATTGGTATTTTCAGTAGGTAATGTTCGTAAATCTTGCGTACACTTAATTAACGACATTTATTTAGCCGTACACATTTCAGAAAAATAAACAAAATGCAATGAAAAACGCTGTAAGTAAGTCTGAGCCAGGTCTGGTCACAGACGTGATTAAGAGGGTATAACCAGAGATAACCGGAAATATGTCATATTTAAATCAAATTTTAGACTAGTGACTCTTTTCCACAAAAAAATATAAATTGATTTCGAAAGATTGTTCTTTTATCTAATAAACGCATGTTTTAAATTTTGAGAAAAATATTTTAATAAGGTTTTAACCATAGGTCGTTGGCGCATTTGTTAATGATAGAACGTCCAAACCCTTGTCCTGCTGGAAGGAACTTCCGGAAGGACAATTCGACGAATGTGCGTCCTGCCAGCAGTACGCAATTTTTTGCGGTTTTTATATGAATATAAGAGGCTCTCCTTCTAGCAGTACTTGACTTCAAAAAACATTCTGCTTTTGCCCGCGCTAGCGACAAGACGTTCTGTCCTCACAATAATTACTTCTCGCTTACGTTTGCCTGAAACAGATTTAGAATTCAATTCTTTCTCTTGCTTGTGCGTCCGCGCAAGTAATTGGTTAAATTGCGTACTTACGATTTATCAAAAAAACCTGTTATCATTATGCCGGATCACTACGATTGTTTTTCCTCAGGGAGGGTTTCAACTCGTGGTTCGGCCGCTATACGAGTGCTGCCAAAGTGTGTTTTTGTATCATTCTAAACAAGTGAATCCCGTGGTTGTCCTGTATCAGTGTTGTTGTGGTGATAAACCGAGTGTCGAATGGTGTTTAGTTCATCAATATTATCGAGAGTCTCCTCAAAAGCAGTAAGTCATTTCCATTTATCGCTACATTGATTGATTTATTCTACAGAGTTCATCGCCTCCGTTTCATTCAAGTAATATCTTATTCCAAATAATCACAAAACAGCTTAATATTGCTTTCTACAATTCCCCGTAGTAACAACTTTCCACTATTGAAAATATTAATTCCCCGTCGCATTTTCAAACAAATTCTCAGCAGAGTAACAGTTCAATAATCATTAAAAATATTAATTACCCGTTGACCTAAAGTCAAATTAAAATATTTCATCATGTCTCAATTTGAATCCAACGTAAGAACGTTTATCGCCAACCGGGTTGGCCGTGATCTTTTTTCTGAGGAGAAGGACCACTTAGCCATTATCGTCATTCGGACTTATCTTGAAGAGTCCGTTGACTCTTCACCAAAAAGTCTTTACTCCGAATCCAGTCAAGGTTGTTCTCGCGCCTGGGATAACCACAATGTAGAGATGGAGGACTGTCAGTCGTCCTCCGACGAATCCGGCTACGAATTAGTAGCCAGGCGTAAAGGTTCACGAACAAATTCAAATGAATCGCTGACGCCGGTAAATTCTCCACGATCGTCTCCCCTATTAAAGAAAAAACACCATCAGTCACCCAGAGCCGATGTGGCTACTACTAATAATAAATTTACCTCCCTGAGGTCAAAATCTCCGCCTCCAGATAGAATTGTAGAGCCTACAGCTAATGACGATACGCCAAAAAAATTTGCGCGTATCCTAACTATCGTATTACATAAAAAATCAGAAACTACGGCCCTTCTTCGCTCGCTTGAAGATAAGGGTATTGATTTCATGTTATCACTAAAGTGCCGCGTGACCATCATGCAGTCACGCGCTACCTATTATCTAAAAAAGTGGAATTCCACACCTTCAGACTGCCCGAAGAGAAACCTCTGAGGGTGATCCTGAGAGGCATAACCGAGGATGTCTCCACAGAAGAAATAAAGGATGAACTAATCCGTAAATACCTGGTACAAGCAGTCCACCGGATGAAAAATGGTAGAACCAAGGCACCTATGCCCCTCGTGCTCGTCACTCTGACGAAAAATGAAGCGGGCAAAGACATCTTCAATTCGCTGACGTCGATTTTCCGTCTGAAGATCCAAATAGAACCCTCCTGTCCGAAAATGTCCCCACTATAATAGCTGGGGATATGAATGCAAAACACGGATCGTGGCATTCCACATAGAATAACATAAAAGGAAACGTGCTCGCAAAGTACGCGAGTACCAAACCTATCGTAGTCGATGCCCCAGATAGACCTACGATTCATCATCACAACGATATTCCGGATATGATTGATATCGTTTTACTTAAAAATACTAGTCATTTACACTCCCTCAGAGTACTAAACGAACTTACTTCAGACCACGATCCAGTTCTTCTAACTTTAACAGGAGGCTCTAACCCTCTGGTCCTCGATAATCCTCCACGCACTAAAATCAAATGGAAAAAATTAACCGAGCTGCTAATTAAAAACATAGTTATACTTACATCAATTCCCGACGAAGCCTCCCTAAATGCCGCTACCTCCAACTTTATCCAGACAATAAAATCATGCATCACCGAGGCGTCCGATGAGATTCCCAACGTCACAACACGTCACGGAATACCCGAAGAGATCAAAGATCTTATTAGGGAAAAAAATCTTGTTAGAAAGGAGTGGCAAAGATCTTGCAACCCGATAGTGAAACAACATCTTAATCGACTTAACAGAGAAGTGCGCGATGCCCTCAGCGAATTTCGCAACGAGCGTTGGCACGATTTCATTTCAACTTTAGAAGACGATAGAGCAGCTTACTGTAAGCTCTCCAAAGCACTAAAACGCCCGAAAACTAAAATCTCCCCGATTCAAGGCCTCAACGGAAAAGTTTACTCCGCTGCAGACAAGGCAGAAGCCTTTGCAGATAGCCTTGAAAGTCAATTCTCTCCAAACACCGATCACGACGATCCTGCGTTCGTAGCAAAAGTGGATTCAAAAGTAGAAGCAATCTTAAATCTAGACCCTGAAGACCCCCCAATCAGGTGCACAACACCTAAAGAAATATTAAATATAATTAGAAAATTAAAGAAGAAGAAGGCCGCCGGACCCGATGGCATTTCAAATAAGATTTTAAAACATCTCTCAACTAAAGGCATCTGCGCCATAACAGCCATCTGCAACGCGTCACTTCGGCTGCGTTGCTTTCCTAAGGATTTTAAAGAAGCTGACGTAATTTTAATTCCCAAACCAGGCAAGAATCCATTATTAACGGAGAATCATCGGCCAATTAGCCTCCTTCCATGCCTAGGTAAAATCCTGGAAAAAGTAATACTATCACGACTAAATGCATTCACAAATAAAAGTAAATTCTTGCCAGACTTTCAACACGGTTTTAGAGCAGGTCATTCCACCTCTCACCAACTCCTACGTGTGGTGGAACACACCACGGAGGCATTCAATATCCAGAAAAAAACAGTAATTCTCTCACTCGATGTTAGTAAGGCTTTCGACAAAGTCTGGCATAACGGCCTCTTATATAAAATGTACTCTCTTGGTTATCCATTAAGACTTATTCAACTAATAGCCAGCTACCTAAGAGATAGATCCTTCAAAGTCAAAGTAGAAAATGTATTCTCCACATCCCGCCCCATATCAGCTGGGGTCCCACAAGGCAGCCAACTCTCACCATCCCTATACAACATCTATTGTAGCGATATTCCTAAGCCCGTGGATCATAATGTTAAAATCACACAATTTGCGGATGACACTAACATCATTTCTAGCTCAACTGACGAGGCCACTGCTACACGCCGCGTACAGATACAAACCACTCTAACTGAAAAGTGGTGTAAAAAATGGAGAATATCTATTAACCCGACTAAAAGCGCTGCGACCGTTTTCTCAAAGACACGGCCAAGACGGCCCCCATTCATTAGACTCTTTGGGGAAAATGTTCCATGGGAAAAGTCAATTAAATACCTAGGTGTAACGCTAGACTCCAAGCTCACCTGGAAGAAACACATAACTGGAAAAATTAAAGCAGCTAATAAATGTCTATCTTCACTCTATCCAATGATGGGAAAAAAAGTCGTTTATCAACGGACAACAAATTACTTTTATATAAAACAACTATAATGCCCGGCTTCACCTATGCTTGCCCCGTTTGGGGGCATGCGGCCCCCAGTCTCTTAGAGAAGATTCAAATATTTCAAAACAAAGCCATTAGACTTGCGCTTAATGCGCCTAAATGGAGTAGAATTTCTTGTCTCCATAAAGATTCCAACATTCCGTTGATAAAGGACTTCATTTTCTCACAAGCAATTAAATTCTACGCCGGCCTACCCGGCCACTCAAATCCCACGATTAATACGCTCGCGAAATATAGCGAAAATGATAATTTTAAATATAAAAAACCCAAGATAGTCCTCCGGAAGGAATAAAAAAACCTGCTTACAGTCGCAGTATAGTTTTAATCTCACTTTCAAACCAACCATAATAATAAAATATCAGTAAAGTATCTATAGATAATCCATCATATAATTATGTTAGAGTCAGTAAACTCATGTTTAGGAACTCTGAAAAATAAATCAATCAAAAGTCAAAAGTACTTGACTTTCATGCTTGTTAAAAATAGGCAGAGGTGACAAACTTTCAGTATTTTACATAATAAAATTAGACATGGGCGCTTATTAATATAACAGGGTAGAAAATAAATAAGGAAATGAAAAAAAAACGTAAGTGAAAATTGTATTTACTTTGAGAAAATTAAAAAAGGATAATGCTGAAATTACATTCATGATATGGTAGGTGGAGCAGTTTATTCCTGTCTGCGGAGAGTATAAAACACATTTCGGACCACGTCTTGCAAAAATAGCTCGCCATCTGCTGTTTTTTGTTGACTCTGGAGCAAACTATATATTTGCGCTGAACTCTCTTTCTGTCATCTGATTTTGACAGGGCCTCAAGAATATGTTCTCCACTGTGAGCGATGTTCTTGTGTGGTGGCGGCTCATTATCTTGTAGTTTATCAACGTTATTGGTAGTTAGAGCTAATACCAGGTTGGTAGTAAACCACATGTGAGACACCTGATCATGTTCGGAGCGAAAGAAATGATTCTTCTTCTTTCGTATGGTGGGGGGTCAGAGGGGGACATCTAGGTCTGCGAGCCAGTCTAGGGCCTCAGGCGTTGCCCTGTGGACCTCATCAATCCCGCCGGGGAATGAATGGAGCGGGCATTCGTTGACCACATGTTCGGTGGTCTGCACCGCACCGCATTCACACGCAAGAAATGATTAAAAACCAAATACGCATTCATTTCTATAATGCCCAGAACTGAGGCATATATTCTGCACAGAGTCTTTTTCCGCTGTACTTTCAACAGATGCCCCCTTATGCGTCGGACACTATGCTGCCATCTCAGACACAGGATAGAAACTATGTGCTGTCTTTACCAGTCCAATGAAATACAATCCAACTTTGAATAACTCCACAGCTGTTTTGATTGAAGCAAACCAAGAGTTTTCTACTATAACTCTGCCAGAACCATGCCATGGCTCTGTCAATCTCAAAGTAGTTGCAGTTTCTGCGCCAAATTCTCTTTGCCATTTCTTCGTACTCATTGCTTCTTTGTCCTCATTAATTTCCATTCTGATTATAATGTTTGTGTCACTATCGCATGCTGTTTTTACTTCACAACCGACTCCATTTGGTTTTCTTTTAATATTCATAACTGCTGGCATTTGGCTTTGAAGTACGTACCCCTTCCATACCCGGCGAACATGGATTCATCTACAGTTATTTTTGACCCAGGACGGATGGTATCTTTTAGTTTATCATTCACCATCATTACTAATGTTCTAGTGTTGCGCCATTTATCAGAAAAATCAAGGTCTGAGGGTTGTGTGAAGCGCAGTGCATTGAGAATGATCTCAAATCTTTAGCGGCTCATACCAAATCTTTGTCCAAAATTTTGAAAAGAACATTTTTATTTTACAAGACATATTTCACATCGTGTAATCTTACATGATGATTTTTTTGGACATTTATTTTGCTTAGATATTATAAATACAATTGATAAAAAATTATAAATACTTACAAATAACTATAAATAGTACATAATTTTGATAGTTTTATCATCACGCCTTTCAGCATTTTTGGATGTAGAAATAAATTAAAGCAAATTTGGAATGAAATAAAATCGATATTGAGTTATAATTTTAAAAAGCTGGTTCGGTGAATAATTAATCTTTCTCATTGGAACCGCCCTGTACGATCGTCAGAATATCTTTCGAAGAAATGTGGATTTTCGGCCGCTGGCTGGTTAAAGGCCCTTAAACGCGCGTGCCGCAATCTCCCTGTGTTGTATTGTGTGTTGTGCTATGACTATGAGTGATACGCGGTGGGAGCGGGAGGGGAATGTGTCAGTTTCTCAGCGAGTAACTGGATCAGTTATTCTATTACGTTTCACTTAAATAAAGCCAGGAGCCCGCTGGCGCTGGCGCTGATGCTGGGGGAATGACAAATCGTTTTTCTTACTAGCTGCTCGGAAAACCATCCAGGAAAACATACAATTATTATGACGTCTAAGAAAGAAGGTACACATGATATAAACATGTTTTATAAATAATAAAAATATTTTTTTACATCCTCTTCACACAACAGCAATTTTCAAGATCTTTTTTCTCATTGAACAATTTTTCTACAATCATTAATCGCGTTCCGGCTGATGGTTACCAGGTAAATAGATATACGCAATTTGGGAGGCGGGAATGGGTACTGCCGCCCCGGGAACCTTTATTGGATAACTTACACCTCTGCCATAGGTCACCCCAAGTGGTTCACTACGTTTGGTGATTTAGCAGGGGTGCCCGGGTTCATGGGGTGAGGTTTGTCTAGGTCTTGGAGGCGGATAACCAGGACACACTGAACCCCAGATTCCTACCCATCCTTTAAACCCTTTTCCTTCTCAGAACTCTCCTCTCCCTCCTTTCCTTAAAAAACCCTCCACACAGCATCCCCAAAGATGACATAGGCCCTGAGGGAAATTATTTTCATCAGGGCCTCCTGTGTGGAGCTCATGTAAAAAAAGACATTTGACGATTGTAAAAGCCTGCAATGGTTTTTAATTCAATACTAGCGCAAACATAACATACTGGTGAAAAATCACAGGATATTATGTTTACATTTTTGAAAAAGACGATTAGAACTCATAAAACATTATATTATGTGTAGGTATTTTAATGGCTGAATTTATTCGAACAAGCAGTTTCAGTTTTAAAATGACACATTAAAACACGCTTTTACCTAAATTAAATATTTATCGACTTTAACACATGCACTTGAAATATCAAACAGTATTATAAAGATGCGAAATATCAGACAGTATTAATATTAATACACATCTGCGTGTTGGATTTCAAAACCCAACTTCGATTTCATATCCGACATCACGCCTTACCCGTCGCACAATGGAAACTTCCGTGTACGTGGATTTTCAGACAAAGCTACCATTGCAGTTCGGTTTCTAATTCAAGAATTCGTCACAAGATGACGAAAAGAGCCGTTCCCTTCCTAGGTATAAGTTCTACTAATTTGTGAACCTGGAGTATCTCCCGGATTTCAAAAGATTGACGGTAATAAATACTTACGAGTAGTTGTATCAAGCGGCTGTATACTAAATATTTTATTTTATTTTATTTTATTAATCATTAACGCCCTCATGGGCTTTTACATACATTTACATTATTTATGTTTTAGTGCATACAGGTGTGTTTAGATGACAAAGAAAACATAAATAGGTTATACACATGGTACACAGAAGTAAAGATGGTAAGTAAAAAGTATAGCATTATACAAGAGAGACAGAAAAAATCAGTTTTAGAGCTGCAGATAGCATAATATGTACATAACAAATACCTAATGATAATGTGTGGGTTCTTAATGTATGTATAATTTCTACGTGTTGAATACATGGCGAAGGTGATTTAAAATAAAAATACATAAATATGACGTCATCGTCCGTCCCTGTTACTTTTTCGCTGTGACTTGCCATCACTGGTTGATACGTTGACAGTGGATACGAGGAACGGGCTAATTTTGAAACCAGTTTGTGTTTGTGATCGCAATGGGCGCATCCCCAAATTGAAAGAATCATGAAAATCTGCGTACAAAAAAATTGAAAACATATATTTTTACAGTTACAACGACATCAATAAATTCTAAGAGCGATAAAAGGGTACCAAATGGGTTCAAAACGGATCGAATCTTGGTACCATGTTATTCCTTATTCTGATAGATGAGATTCAGGACTGCATACGTCATAGCTCATATCTCCTATTCTGATGATGGAAATCGAATCAGATGATGATTATTCCAAACTGCAGGCTGACTTCGATTCAAACTCGATTCGACCTCGGTCGTTAGATAATAAACTTAATTTCAATATAATAAAATTCCTCGTTATGACTTATAGTCGTTCACGAAATCCGTTATTCTACCAGTATAGAATGAATTGAGAAGTACTAACATGCGTAAATATCATCAAGGATCTTGGGGTGATCTTTGACCCCAGGCTGACATTTTAAAATCATGTAGTGCAGCTTACTTCGACTTGCTCCAAAATTCTTGGTTTTGTAATTAGAACTTGCAAACAATTCAATAACATAGAAGCAATGACTGCCATGTTCAACGGAGTGGTCAGGAGTAAGCTGGAGTACGCCATTACTGTCTGGATACCTTATCAAATTAAATACATAAATATGATTGAACAAATTCAAAAACAATTCCTAAGGTATGTTTACATGCGATCATACGGAATATATCCGAAATTCGTGCATCACGTGGAACTGCTAAAGGAGACAAATTATCAAAGCCTGGAGACCAGGCGTAATGCAGGACTCATGGTATTTGAATTAAAATGACTAAAAAACCTTATCAATTGTCCATATCTCTTGTCATGCTGTGGCTTATTCACTTCGAACACGTAGCCACGCCCTATTCTGCATACCGCAGGGTCGAACAGATGTCATGGCTCAACCTACATGACGAGAGGTATGACATTGCTTAATGCCCTACCAGCAGATATAGATGTGTTCAATATCACAATACCATGTTTAAAAAAAAAAAAAAAATTATGTACATGTATTGTCAGTTGTAAGAAAATTGTACCATAATTGGATAGAGTACAGCCTGTCGTACAAAAAAAAATGTTTAAAATTTAAAAAATTTCTTATACTATAAGGTGGGTCACAAAAAATGTTATTTAAAATTCTAAGAGCGATAAAAGGGTGCCAAATGGGTTCAAAACGACATGTTTAAAATTTTTCAAATTTCTAATACGATCTTCTTCCTCCGGATTCACTTCAAAGTATTGAAAATTTTCATTTTAAGGGGTTATTTCTAGAGTATAAAAAAGTTCCTATGAATACCATATTTTTTGTAATCTTCCACGGCAAATATACCAAATCATTTACAAAAAGTCCCAAGATTGAGTCTCGCAAAATAATGCCGAAATTTGAAAGTAAGGAGGATTTTGCTGGTATTTGAATACACTGCCTTGAGATAATTTCAATTATATTCATATATTTTTTTAACAAATAAATCAAAATGTTCCCTCTATTTCGTATTTTATTGAAAATACTTCATTTTTAATGGTTTATCTAACGTTTTTTTTAGATTTGACAAGAGTGGGTTTTTCTCTATTAAGTGAAATTTCGAAGTAGAAGAAGAAGTAGTTTCGGAGGAAGAAGATGATATCCAAATATACGCGATTTTATATTTCCATTTAACACTCTTTTATCACTTTTACACAAGTCATTACACAAAGATTTTTTTGCCATACAGTCGTGGCCCAATCTATTGTGCAGGGCCCGTGAGATGGTTTTTCACTAGAGGTGATTTATGATTAATTATATCATCCACTAATTATTATTACCAGTAAGACACTACATCTGTCATTATCTCTACCCACCCTAGACGGCGGCGGTACCCATACTCGCCTCCCAAATTGCTATCGAAGCGACCCGAAATCCCCAATGAATAGCCAAGATATGTAATGAAAATAACTGCTTCAGATTTTGCCAGCTGAAAATCAACATCTTTTTGAAAAATTGTTGCGTTCAAACGTATTTTTCACACGAAATCATTGCTTTTCGGTTCTAGAAATTACATTGTACCTACACAATTGGCAGATTTATTTATTATCCTTCCATTACGAGCGCTTACCATGTCCAAACATTACAGTTTTTTGTTATTTACAGGTCACATATATTATAATGATTTTATACATCACTATACTTCTTCTTTTCCTTCTTGCTGAATCGTCGCTAATTACAACATATTATTCTATTATTGCATATTTTAACTTTGCTGTAAGCTGTAAGCAACGAAGCAATTAGTTATTACCTTTTGTTATTTGTAGCCTTTTATACAGCAAGTCACTAATGACTTCTTAATTACTCTACCCGACGAATAAATCCCAAATGCCTACATCAAAAATACGGTCTTTCCTCGGTGAAATTTGATGATGAAGATTTTACGGCAGTTTTCAAAGTTAGTTAGTGGAAGAAATACGTGAATAGATGTGATTTGATGGATGGTAAAATGGATGCTGAATTTGTGGGAGTTCTACCTTTGGCAAACACTGAATATGACATCCGCAGTGGAGACCCCCAATGGCAGTCGCCAACTATTTATTAAAATTAAAAATTATTTCTTAGAAAAGATCTTAGATCAAGAAGTTGTTAAATTTTTCCCCATGTATCGACATTCCAGTTAATTAGGCAGACATCTCCAAATACTACGTTTTCAGATAAAAGTAATATTCGAATTCTACCCCAAATCAAATAATATTGACATATGTCTGTGTTTTACGTATTAAAATGCTATAACAAAACACCGGGAGGCATAACGGTCCGGGACATTAGTACTACATTTTGAAATATTCTACTAGTGACCCAGAAAACATCGTTTGTTTAATTTAGTAAAAGTTTTTTTGCATTATAATTGATTTGGTTGTGTAATGAGTTGTAAATGAGTTGTAATGGTTGTAAATGAGTAATCCGAGTATTGCCCCACACAATGGGTACACTTTTACATGTAACTCAAATTCAAATTCAACTCAAATTTTGATGTTTCAGAAATGTCTGACTAATCGACTTGACGATCGATATGTTTTGGTTAGCAAGAAAAAACACCCATGAAATAATTTGGATTTCGTATTGCGTTTTTGTCGGCAGTCAAAAATATTTGACTTAATGCATAGATTAGGTTAGATTAGGTTAGGTTAGGGATTAACGTAATCGGTTGAAAATCTAGTAAAAATATCATAACCTAGAAAAATCGTTATATAATATGGAGGTTAAGTCCTTTTAATTAATCGACCAAAAAAACATTTGTGTTGCTAAGTTGTGTAACACAGAAACGACATTTTTGTTTATTATATCAATTTCGTTTTTATGGTTTCTTCTGACGTTTTACAATAAAATAAGTGACAATTTACATTCTAACTGACACTTCAACATTCAAAAATAAAGAGAATACTTTTCCTTTACACATTTCTGAATTGCATGAATAAATCTTAATAACCAAATACTTTAGTAACGTATGGATATAATAAAAACAAACAATACTGGGTATTTGTTGTTTCTATATAAAAGAATAGAAATAAAAACAACAAATACCCAGTATTGTTATTAAATTTATTTAATGTCAGGTCTGTGTCGCGAGGATCATTTCATCCATATCGACAGATTGTAGCTGAAAGTAGAAACGCACTTTATATATTTAATTTTATTTCACTGCTAATGCAGGGTGTTAGGGACGTACTTCACTTACTTTAACCAGTGATTCCTGACATTATTTAGAGTAAAAAAATTAAATAAAATTTTGGTCTCCGGTGACATTTCTGATGTTTTTTTTTTAATTATTTTTTCTACAAAAACAAAAAAATGGTAGGTGTTGGACAGTTGGAGGCGTGGTTAGAGGTTGGTCGGTTACTCGGCTGAGTGACAAGTGACGAAATGCGGAAGAATTTTTTTTTGTTTGATTTTGAAAAAAAAAAAAATGAAATAAAAGGCATTGAAAAAGTCACCGGTGTGATGTATTGCATTAATCAACAGTGAAAATTAGAAAATATCGTAGCTTCCCACTTTAATTTAAAAAAAAAATATATAAATTACTTATAAAACGGACACACCTACGACATCTATCGGATCAGAGTGAATTGAATTCATATTTACAGCAGGGATCTATAATTAAACAAAGTGAGATGAGTATTGATAAAAAAATCACAGATGGTATTAAGAAATAATAATAATAATAATCTTTATTCAATGAAATAACAACAATATAACTAAAAAAAATAAAAAAAAAAATTACATACTCAATGTAGTTTACAAATAGATTACATCAATCAGTACAGAAAAATAAACAAACAGAAAGTAATGTAAGAAAGGTTACACAGGAGTAGTATAGTTATACAGTATTTTTAGTTGTGCATTGCCTGCCTCACTAGGTGAACCTGTATTGAGGCAGAAATTTTGTTAATTGTTTCTCGCAATTTTATCTATGGTTTTTTTATAAATGTGTAAAGTAGGTTTCCATACAGCAAAAACTATATTTTAGTTAACATTATTGTTTGCATATACCTACACAATTCATAAACTGCAAGGTTATTACTACAATAACAACTGTCAATGACTGGGCGTTTGGGTGAGGGCACCAGTATAGGCTCGATCATTAGAATGTATCCATATTTTAACATATTTTTTAAACTCTCTCTGTGTTTGACTCAGTTTGATGTTTTCTGGGAGAATGTTGAATATTTTTGTGGCAAAGTATCTAAAGCTACGTTGACCAACGGTGGAAGAGAGTGCTGGAACTTGCAATATGTCTTTGTTGGAGTTACGTGTAAATCTTAAGTTTATTTTTTTTTCGTAAAGCACATGTTTGTTTTTAAAGAGATGCATGAGGATAGTTTTTACATAGATCTGTCGAACATCAAATACTCTCATTATTTTGAATATAAGGTCACTGTCTGCAGTTAGAGGAAGTTTGAGAATAATTTTCATAATTGTTTTCTGTGCCTTTTCGACAGGATCTAGAGCTGATGAAGTGCCCCCTCCCCATGCAATGATACCATACTCAATGATAGATTGGGTGATTGCAAAATAAATCGTTTTTAAGAGTTGTAAGTTAAGAAAGTTCCTTATGGATCTGAAGAAGTGTATTGTTTTTCTAATTTTATTTGCAATGATCTGGGTATGTAGGTTCCATTTGAGGTATGGGTCAATGGTGAGGCCGAGGTACTTTATCTGTGAAGTGCGCTCTATACTGGGGCACTCATTACATTCATTGGAATTCGTACAGCTATGAATTTTTATGGAGTAATCATCATTAGGTTGGCCTGTAGTATTGATGCTTGAAGTAACATATTTAGTTTTCTTCGTGTTAAGGGTAAGTGTGTTTATATCTAGCCATTTTTTAATGAAGTTAATATTTTCTTCAGCTTTTTTAAATACAGCTGACCAATTATTGTCTTCGAATAATAAGACGGTATCGTCTGCAAAGCTAACAATGTGTCCTTGACTTTCAAGATTGCAAAAGTTGTTAATATACAGTAAGAACAGAGTCGGTCCCAAAACGCTTCCTTGTGGAATTCCATAGTCAGTTGAGCGCTGATTACTGAGAGTATTCTGTATTTTAACCTGTTGTTGGCGTCCATTTAAGTAGCTTTTGAAGAAGTTTAGCTCTTTGTCCGAAATGCCGATGTTCTCTAGTTTTTTAATTAGTTTAATGTGTGATATTGTATCAAAAGCTTTAGAAAGGTCTAAAAAGATTGAGATACATTTATTTCCTTTATCAAGGCTTTTTACAATGAAGTCAGTCACACTGGCAATGGCATCTGATGTACTTTTGTTTTTTTGAAAACCATATTGATTAATTGAAAGTATTTTATGGCTCTCGATAAATTTTAAAAGTTGTGCATTAATGAGGTTTTCAAAAACTTTAGACAAGCTATTTAGTAGAGTAATTGGTCTATAGTTGTTGATATCTGTCTTGTTTCCAGATTTGTAGATGGGAATTACGATACTTTGTTTTAGGTTAGAGGGGAAGTAGCCCTGTGTAATGCTTAGGTTTATAAGGTATTCCAGTGGCAATGTAATCTCCGAAGACAGCATTTTAAGGATTTTGGTCGTAATTTCATCTGGTCCAGCGGAAGAAGTGTTTTTTAGAGATTTAATTGTACTGAGAATTTCTTCTTTTGTTACAGTTCGGAAGAGAAATTTTATATTTTTTTATTTACTTGATCCTCTGAATTGGTAGATTGGGTGATTCCACTCTGGGGGATTTGAGAAGCAAGATTTGGACCAATGTTAATAAAAAAATTGTTTACATGATCAGCAACGAGTTTAGGATTTTTTGAGGTTTCGACAATATGTCCATCAATAGAAAGTTTATTTATGCTTTGTTTCTCTTTTGTAGTTTGTGAGTTTGTGGCTTCTCTTAGTATTTCCCATATTTTTTTGGGATTGTTGTTACTTTCTGTAATTTTTGCTGAGTAGTAAATTTCTTTTGCTTTTCTGATGACGTTACAACACATGTTTCTATATCTTTTATAGTGGTTGGATGTTATTTGGTCATATGGATTATCTTTGGTTTTTTTGTGTAGCATGTTTCTCTTGTGTATGCAATTTATAATGGAGTGGTTAATCCAAGGTTTCAGGGGTTTCAGTTTATTTGTTATGTTTTTGGTCAACGTCGTGGAATGGTAGTGTAGTTCGTTTTTCAAATAGTTAACAAAGTATATCCATGCGTCCTCTGATTGTTTAATTTGGAAGAGTTTGTACCAGGATTTGTTCTTAAAGTTTTTTATTAGGTTTTGAAAATTGATTTTATTGTATGCTAAAGGCATGTTACATTTATTTATTTTGGTAGCTGTTTGTATTGCAAAAATTGTTGAATAATGATCCGTGATTGTTGATTTGTAGACGATACTTTTGGATGGTTTTTTGGACTTTACCATAATGTGGTCAATGCATGATATAGATCCATTAGTCGTTCTTGTTGGTGAGTTGACGGTACTCACTAATCCATGGAATTCTAGCATGTTAATATAATCTTGGCTTTGGTGGTGTTGGTTGCCCGGTAGTATGTTGATATTTAAATCACCTATTATTATAATATTTTTAGCATTGGAGAGATTTGAAAGTATGCAACTAAGACTGTTTAGGAAAGGCGTAATGTTACGAAACGATGGCGAGCGGTAAATAGCCAGGATTACAGTATCATTGTTGTATTTTATTTGCGTGCAACTTGCGTTCTGAATTTTTAGTTCGGTTACTGTGAAGTTTTGATTATTTTTTGTGTATACAACAATTCCATCGTTCTGATTATCAAAAAGAGTTGAATTATGCGATGTGTAGTTTTTGATGATTTTGGGTGTATATGTGTTTGACAACCAGCATTCGGTCAGGATGATTATGTCGAAATCGACATTTATGTGGTGAAGTTGTATTAAGAGTTCATCAAAGTTTTTATTTATAGATCTTATGTTTTGATGCATAATTTTGGTATAGATAACATTCTCGATCAGGCGTTTACATATATTAGTATCGGAAGTTGTGTAAGACTGGTTTTTGTTATGCATTTCCTCATCTAAATATTCCATTGTGAAAGGCATGTTGAAAAGTAATTATACAGCAAAAAAATTGTTTATTTGTTTATGGGAGCTCCACTGTCCATGGCAATAACCGGGAGTTTCACCCTAATTATAGAGAATGAATTAGCTAAGTAGATAATTATTATTGTTGTAGTTCGAAACAATATGTTTAAAGTTTCTCCTTACCATTTGATAATGAAGGGTGATCGGGGCAATAACTAACCGGAACTGGAGCTCTCCAGAAACAACTAAACCATTTTTATCAGATCATCAGCGTGTTTAATGTAGATTATTTTTTCTCCTTCTTTTTTTCTAATCATAATTTTTGAATCTTTGTACCACACATAGTTAAATCCCGTTTCTTTCGCCTTTGATTTTGTTCTCCATAGAAGGTCTTTGTAATACGGACTGAGAATTTCGCTGATATAGATTCGTTGACTTCCTGGATCCTGCGAGGTGGGAGAGTTTAAAAGTTTCCTGTTTGTAAGAAGTTGGTATCTCTTTTGTCGATTGTTTAGTTTAACATGAAATTTCGGAGTTACTCCCGGTCGTTTATCAGGGATCCTCTTCATTTCCACGATATCTTCTCCTTTTATATCAACTCCTGCAATTGAAGCCACCCGTTTTATAGCATCAAAGGTCTGCTCGTCATTTTTTGGAATGAGGCCGGAAAACTCCAGTGAATCATCTTGTGATCTTTGATCAACTTCCGCCAATTTGACTTCTAGGCACTTTATTTGTTTGTCCTTTTCTGCAAGTGTATTCCTCAGTGACTCTACTTCAGAAACCAATTGAGTAATGGTTTCCATTTTGGCAATTAGATCGTCATATTGTCGGCTGATGAAATCTCTCGAGTTTCTACTCTCTAGGTTTTCATCTTCAATTTTTTTTATAATCGCCAATTTAAAAGCTTCCAGTTTTGTTACCATTTTTTTTTCCATTTTCTCGATTAATATATCAATTTGAGAAGATACATCTGTGTTCAGGCTCGTTGACATGGGCATTTGTCCTTTGCTTCGAAGGTTTTTGTCAGCAGACATTTTTTTTTTTGGTTTTGTGTTCTTTGTAGTAGGAAAGGTTGAACACTGGCACTAATACTCTATGTTATTATTGTATTATTTCTATGTTGTTATTGTGTCTGACGTTTGGTTCATTTATGTCAAAAACGAAGAGTTTGGACACCAAAAACACACAGACAATCATCACGGGCAGGGGGGTTCCATTTTTTAGGCTCAATTCTAAATATTGATATCTTGACAGCCAATTAGGTTGAAGCAAAAACAATAAAGAATTAAACAAACCAATCAATAAACGGGAAGGCGTACACCAACGAAGAACAAAAGATCGACCTTTAGACTCGGCAATTAAGGATATAATTAATTACCTTTTCGTTCTCACCGAACCGAGAGGTGAATAAACTCCATGGGAAACAAGAGCCGATTCAGGGACATTAGTACATTGAACCCGCGTTTGAAGGTAAACATAAGAAACAATTGAGAGATAATAAACCGTAGTTCTCGAAATAATCTGGGAACTTTAAAGATTGAAAAAAGATACACGTAAACAACGATGGAAAAGATTAAATGGAAAATTGAATAGCAAGTGACGAAAACGTGTTGGAAGCTGTTAAGGAAATTTCCATCTATAATACGATTGTTTGTGACGACCGGAGATGATCAATTCGAGGGAAAACGTGCTAAGGGAGATGGAAATGTGAAAAAAACAATGGAAAATTATTGTTATCAATTCTAGACGGAGCGGAGATATTAGGGAAAATGATTTAGGAAGAAAACTTCATAAAAAAAATGAGAGTTATAAAGAGTGTAATGATTGGACGAGGGGACATTTCAGAGGTTTAGTACAGTAACAAGTGTTTGAGAGGAAATTAAAGTAGAAAACCTTGGAGGGAAAAATACTGAAAACATTGCGATAGATTTAACTCAGGAAAAGTAGTCATTTTACGTAATTAAAATGTAGATTGTAGCATAGACTGCAGGGAAAAAAGAGACATTACAATGGTTGTTGATCTCACATGTATTTTGTTGATATTAAAAAGGAATATTCGAACATGAAAGTTGTTTAGATTAACGCTATTAGCCATTAAAGAGGGCCATAAAATTAACATTGCTCTTACGTAATATTTAGATTATAGAATTCACATAAAAATTAACGACACTGAAATAAAGTAAAATTTATTGCTTAGAAGGTAGAGTTAATAAAGTAAACACATGTCAAAGCTTATGGTTTATGTGATTCTGGGTAAGATAGAGACGGAGTCTGGGGGACGTTCCCTATGAAGTAATAAAAATGACAGAAATTTAAGGGCCGAAGTGGGAGAATCTCCCATAAAAATGTGAAAAATGATGTATTAATTAATAACAAATAGAAAATAAAATTTTCCAATAGGCAGCAAACATCAAAAAATGATATGGCTATGTGAGGAGGGTGCAGTGAAACTATGGGAGAGTAGATACGACAGAGAAAAACAAAGGAAATCTTAGATTAACAATGAATAAAATAAATACGGCTTGAAATATAAAAATTTATAGGGATATGAACAATAACGTGAAAATAAATAAGGAAATTCATGGAAAGAGTGTCGTGAATAAAAGAAAATTCAAGAAAAAAATGGAAAATTCAAATATACGACGTAAATAGAGAAAATACGGTTTTAAATGGAAAGGTTCATATACAAGACAGAAAAACTCGAGGAAAAATAATAAAATAAAAATGAACAATTTGCGAGAAAGACTTCGACATGAAGATATCTCTGATCGGCGAATTTGGGGACAGATTTGGAACATATGGTAGATGCCGTACGCATGGACTTGTTGCGAAATAGATGAAAATAGAACTTTAAAATTATGAAATTCAAGCTAATTTTGTATGAACACCAGAACAAAGGAAGTTAGGGCAATTTAACATGATCTTACTGAATCCGGGTCTTGTAAGTATGAAGGTACGAGACAGAAAACGAAGATGCAATCGCGGTGGGGCTTAAGGGACAGCATTCGATAATAATGAGAAAATTTCAAGAGATTACGAGTTGATAGAAATTTGATTGGTTTATCACAGGAAATTCAGACACTCTCTTTTGGACCTGAGAGGGGGTATAAGATGGAGGACAAATGCCAGTTGCAGGCAGTCTGCGGTCGTTTTTGAAAAGGTTGAAGGTTCGTGAGACGCGACGAAACGCTTGGTAATTTTAAAGTTGTAAAAATTTCTAAGTGGTTGGAATCTTGAGACTTGAAAAATTTGCAATAGAAAGATCAAGACACTCAGAAAATTTGAAAATTAAACAATCAGTGAAAATAAAAATAACGTTTACGCATTAATTACTTGTGAAAAGTTGAAAGTGCTCGTGATAAATACAATTTGTTTTAGTGGAAAATTCGGATTTTGTAATCAATAAATATTGTATTTTTATTCTTAGAAATTTCGCGTCTAGTATCAGTGAAATAAATAAATGAAGTGATGTGATAATTAAATGTAAAGGAGTTATAATTAAATACGTGTGTCCAGTCTAAACGAAAAGAGTTCTAACAAATAATAAATATTTAAATTAATTATCTACAAATAGTGCAGATTGAAAAGGGTTAATAAATAAAAAGTGCATTCAGTTAACCGGAAAAGTTTCGACGAAAGTCTTTAATTAAATTGAGTGGTTTAAATTAAGTGCCAGTCTTTTATTAATTTAAAAATAGTGTAGTCGAAATAAATCTACTCGTATAATTATAAAAACTTTAAAGAAAAGAAAAAAAAAATAATAATAAAACAAAATAATATTTTATTACTACATAAAAGTTCGCAGGGATAAAAAATCAATTTAACAACAATTTACCATTTCGAAATTAATCGTGAAGTAACTATCATTTAAAGTGTTATTTAACCAACGAGTTTTGAAATAAAATACAGTTTAGAACGATAAAGTTTATACATCATTTAAATTAATTAGATTAAACGAGAAAAGTCGAAAAGATTTATTTAAATTTAGAACAATAGAATTTAATTTAGGAAAATTGCAGCAAGATTTATCCGTGTAGAACCCGGGTGGGAAAACCTTGGAGGGGTGAGTTTTCCATTATAAAAATTTTCCAGATTCCAAGGAGAAAGCGGCATGCAGCAACCGTTGGTATTTGAATTAATTATTATAACAAAATATTACTCGCTTAATATGTGATATGAAACTATATTAAAATATTATAAATATAATAGGTATATTATATATATATATATATATATATATATATATATATATATATATATATATATATATATATATATATATATATATGTAGAACAATTTTCTCGGTTTACCCGCGTAACGTAGTCCTTAAAAGGACTTTTTAACTCCTGACGTTTCGGACAGATCACACTGTCCATCTTCAGAGGCCTTATGTCTTGAGTTTTTGTCTCAAACTGATAGCTTTCGCATGTCTGTTCGGTCCAAAAGCTAAAACTTAAGTGAGTGCAAGTCACTTCTTATGTCTAGAACGAAGTACCCGGGTTGCAGGTGATTGATGGTGGAGGGGGTGGGGGGCGGGGCTGACAGTAGATACCTGATTGGTAAAGCTAATTGGAGACACTACTGGTAATTTTGGAAATGCCGTTTTTGGGGTATTCCGAAACGTCAGGAGTTAAAAAGTCCTTTTAAGGACTACGTTACGCGGGTAAACCGAGAAAATTGTTCTACATCTTACACCCGTGAAAACCTTAATCATAACATATATATATATATATATATAAACTTAAGTTTTAGCTTTTGGACCGAACAGACATGCGAAAGCTATCAGTTTGAGACAAAAACTCAAGACATAAGGCCTCTGAAGATGGACAGTGTGATCTGTCCGAAACGTCAGGAGTTAAAAAGTCCTTTTAAGGACTACGTTACGCGGGTAAACCGAGAAAATTGTTCTACATATATATATATATATATATTAAAAATTTTGTTCCCAAGAAAATTTAAATCAAAAGTAAAACACTTATTTAAAAAGAAAAAAAGGTATCGGTTCCGAATACCTACCTCTGAATTCATCAGTAGCTATTGAAAATAGTAATGTGTTTGATAAATTTCCAAGTCAATGTTTTGTATTTAAAAATTTTATATATGTATTATTATAACTTCAGAAAATCTAGAGCACTTGAAATAAGTTATATTAGAAATTATTTCAATCATAATATAATTATACATATCAGTATATTATTAATTATTTATTGAGACAAAGTATATATAATTGAATATATATATATACATTATTACTATACTTATCGGGGATCAGATTAGACAATTGCGCAAGGAAGATCACTATCAGATAAAGAAAAAAATTAGAGCCATCGCACACGCCTTCGGGAATGTTTAAAGTAAACAAACATCATACGCTTTGAATCTAGGTCACGAGGCCGTCGGGAATGTTTACATAATTAAAATTGTTTATAAAATAAGTCGGTCATTGGGATACTAGTTTGAATACGTTAAAAGAAAAAAAAATGACCTTGGATCTTGAAAAGACAATTATCATTAGTGGATATCGTACTTAGGTATTAACTTCTAGAAACGGGACAAAATTATGATATTGCGCAATTATGAGAAAAAAAAATTAAACACAATCTTTATTTTGAACATGAAGAGATATCTTTAGAACTAAACAATTGAAAATAAACAGATTTATTTTAATTTAAAATAAAACAATAACTTTGTAAACACCACTTTTATTTTTATACTTTATGCCGACCGGGTTTCGCTACAACCGTAGCTTCATCAGGGCAGTATAATACTCTACTAACATTAGGTTACATTTGTGTTATAATATATATTTTACCAAAAAATGGGCTGGGCTGGACTCGTCAAGTGGAGGAGGAAGAGGGAGGCATAGATGGAGAATTGGTAAGGGAACGGACGTGTTCTTTATCAATAGGGAACAATCTTAGTATGGGACTTTTATTTAAATTAAGTTGGTTATTTACTACCTTACTATTAGTGTTTATGGCTTTCTTAAGTTCAAGTGCCTCTAAATTATCCAACCTTAGACCGATGTCGTTTTTATGAATAAGTTTGGCGCCAGCGTTTTTGTCAAATTTATGATCGTTTTCAATCAAAATAAAATTTTCTATAGAAATAGGAACTAATTCTACCTTAAACTTTCTAGATCTTACGTTATCAATAATAAATAATAAAATCGAATTTAAAATCTACCGCAAACCAACGTTCACTGACATAACGATTCACAATTCCTCTAACCATCCCAACTCCCATAAACATTCAGCGTTTCATTCCATGACACATAGATTAGTTACAGTCCCTTTATCAAATACCAACTTTGCAATAGAACTATCTACGATCAAACAAATCGCAATAAATAACGGTTACAACCCAAATATAGTAGACAACATTCTAAATAAAAAATTTAAAAAATTAACCACTAGTAAATTTTTATACAATAGTCCACCTCATAATAATAATATACCAAGTAATAATAATCAACCTCATCAATGGCGTAAAATCCTGTACATCAATAATTTATCTCAAAAAAGTGTTAAAAATCTCCCATCAGAAATCAAACCAGCATTTTACACTAATAATAATATAGGCAAACTTTTAATGAACGGTAAGGATAAGGAAGACAGTCTATCACACTCGGGAATTTACTCACTTCAATGCAGCGATTGCGCATTTTTTTTATATTGGTAAAACAGCGCGCAACATAAACACCCGTGTCAAAGAACATCTTCGATGCTTACACAGCTCAGGATTTTCAGAATTTGCAAACCACTTGATTGAAAACGATCATAAATTTGACAAAAACGCTGGCGCCAAACTTATTCATAAAAACGACATCGGTCTAAGGTTGGATAATTTAGAGGCACTTGAACTTAGGAAAGCCATAAACACTAATAGTAAGGTAGTAAATAACCAACTTAATTTAAATAAAAGTCCCATACTAAGATTGTTCCCTATTGATAAAGAACACGTCCGTTCCCTTACCAATTCTCCATCTATGCCTCCCTCTTCCTCCTCCACTTGACGAGTCCAGCCCAGCCCATTTTTTGGTAAAATATATATTATAACACAAATGTAACCTAATGTTAGTAGAGTATTATACTGCCCTGATGATTTACAAAGTTATTGTTTTATTTTAAATTAATAATGTCACATCACAAAGTATCCGCTTCATATGAACAAAGATTTATTTTAGCTAGTCAAATAAAAGAGTATTGAAGAATTACATGGAAATTTCGAGTAAAAATTTATGGAATAATTACTCTCATAGGTATCAATCATTTACATGAAACAATTGGAACATCACGGGATAGTCTAATAAGGTGTATTGAAGATTTATATGAAGCAGTTGATAAATCACGGGATAGCTAAAAAAAATGTATTGAAAATTTACATGAAGCAATTGAGAATTACGGGATAGTAAGAATTTATCAAAAGTTGAACCTTGGAGGGGAGGGAAAGCAAAAAATACAGTTCCACCAACAGAAGGCAGTGGACGCTTCTATAACAAAGACCATTAACCAAAACAATAGAGATGACGAGTCTCTCAAATAAAATCGTCAAAAAACCAAACAAAAGCTTGGAGTTTTGGCGAATCTCCAGAACACATCGCCAGATAAGATCTTATTCTACTAGTATCTATTAATATTACCTACTATTCTTACGTATTTATTCGGTTACCAAACTTAGAATTTCGCAGAATTCTATGTTTATATATATATATATATCTTTTTATTTGCTGTTCATTGAATGAAGCGAACTCATTTACAATTAGTGCTTTAGACCAGTCGGGTCACTCTCGGCTCATTTCTTGAACGTGGAGGGAGGATTCACGACCCGTAACTCCACACAACCCCGCGAGTATATGATTGCATATAGGACGAAACCGGTTCGCCCTAAGTAAATAGTAAACTTTGGAGAAGCAGGAATTTGGAGGTATTGATGGCACAAGGAATGGGCGACGGAAACACGATAACTGAGGTATCAATCAGTCGACCCGTGCCAAAAGATTGTGCGAATTTCTAGTTGAAACCTGATCACCTTGCTTACTTGACGGAGGCAGGAGCCAAATTTTGCCAGAAAAGGGTTATTCTGAGTTCGTCAAATATACAATTAACTAATTACATTAACCTACTAAATCCATCTTTATATGTATCTTATAGCAGCTGAATCATAATGGAGGGGCGCCAAGCAGATACAAGATACAATCATAATCAAATTTACTAACATTTAACCATTTGAGTTATATTTAATTATCTGTTCAATTAGACATGTGTAATTTCGATTACTACTGTTTATTTACGAATTCATTAGGATGTAGGGAATCATAATAAACGACAAAGGGAAGTTAGCTCATTTAGAGAAATTATTTAAAGTTAGATTTGCAAGAGAGAGACCAATACAGTTTGAAACTCAACGCTCTGTTTAGAATCAAAAAAGTTACCACAAAAATGAAAGTAATTAAAGTCCTATATCATAAATCAAAAAATTACACAACGTTTGATGGAGTTTAATTTCAACATAAATACGAAAATATTTACGTTCAAAGTCATTAGTTAAGTACATATATCTCTAAAGATATGTAGTACAAGGGAGCTTTAAGTAGCTTTCTGTAGTTATCAGAGGAAATAAGGGTCCAATTTTCATAAAGGCTTGTGTGACGTAGGGGAGGAATTTTCCATCCCTACTACACATATGCAAAGCCTTAAGAATTTAAATTTCGATCAGAGCCAAGAGAAAAGTAGAAAGAAAATATTAAAGAGATGAAGATAAAAGCGAGATATCACGACTGGTGCCAAGTGCCCAGGAGTAAATAAATAAATAAATAAAAAAACGAAGATATCACAACTGTCTCGCCGAAGACCAGGAGAGTTATATAAGAATTAAAAACAGGAAAAAAGAAAATATTACACCGGATACCAAAATTTCATTGAAATTTTTTACTCCAAATAATCTCAGGAATCACTGTTTAAAGTAAGTCAAGTATGTCCCTTAACACCCTGTATAAAATTATATGCCAGCACAATCACACGCTCATAAAAAGTCTTATAATTTAAAAAAATTGATTTTCTGTTTCAGGGAGCGATATTTATGACAGTTCTGAGTCTGGAGGAAAAGAATTTTAAAAAATCGTTCACCCGTGGTTTAAGGACCAGCAACCCGAATTTCTACCGATTTCTTACATATCTCCCTTAAACACGTTAGGTTTTAAAGCTCTTAAAAAATGTAGGTTATTTTTTAAGATAATATCTAGACATTGCCCACGCCGGAACGCAAATTATATAAAATTCCCTCGATAGAGAAAAATCGCAAAGTATGCTCCAAAAATTATTATAAACACGTTTGTTTCAGTTGTTTTACAAGTTATATGTATGAAAAAATTCACAGTGTTTTTTTAAATGCTGTTTAAGACAATGCCCGCAAGATTTTTGCTTTATTTTAAACGAGTCGTGTTTTATTAAACATTTTCGCAATTTTCGCATCGATTTTGTCGCTGTAAATGTTAGCGCTCTCCTCTAACATTCGTAATTTCGTATCTCTCCATGTTCTTCTTTTCGAGCCCGGTTGCGGAGCCTCAAAATTACCACATAACTTTGTAATCTTGTCTTCCAAATATAAGCATTTAATTCAGATTGAAGGGAGAATGGGCGACAAAAACCGAAAATTCATGTATGATCTCAAAGTAGTCCCCAAGATTAAACCCATTAAAAAACTTATCACATCTTTATTGAAGCAGTTTTCGCAGTCAGTTTTAATATTCACCAACGTCTATCGAATTAAACCTTCGGAGGTGAATGTTTTTATTATTTAAAAGTCGTTCTCTTCAAAACGCTATTCTCGAAGCACTTAAAACTTTCAATAACGCCCGAACTCTGCTTCTTATTCAAGCGGAAACTTTTTGCTTGTGCTTAATTAATAATATAATGAAGTGCATTTTTAAAGTTCAGGAGAAAACAAACAGAATGCACGCGGCTTCACACTCCATTCGGTTTTTCATTCCAATTAATGAACTTTAAACTTATTCTCCGGGCTTTTACTTTTCGAAATTATTCGACTACTGAAGTTCTGTAAGTAAGTTCTGTTTAGGAGTAAAATTATAACCTTTTCACGGTGAAATTTTAGTAACGCTTTACATTTAAAATACGGGTTTACCTGGGATCTAATCCCCTTTATAAAACTGTTTTTTTGTTGAAACAGTATAAGGTCTATTTATTGTTAACCTACTGAAAAGAAAACGATGCTGTAGAAATGCATAGTATTTTTTTTTACTAGCACATGGCGGCATTTTGACAAGACTACGGTAAATAGATCACTAATAATAAATCACTTTGACAGTGTTCAAATTAATCGAAAATAAGATATTTATTACTTAAATATTGGTTAAAACAAAGAAATTTAGTAACATGACAATTAAAAGAGTTGTTTTCGTTATCCAGATTAAAATTAATGTCGGAAAAATGGGATGAAGAGAGTTTTTAGGGTAGTAGGAGATTGTGGACACATCGCGTCCCCAATTAAAATTATTATGTTTTTGAGGTGATGCCGAAAATCTTTAACATCTATTTTGTATAGTACCGCACAAGTAAATACCGCACAAGAGTCCCAACTGCTACCAACCGTCGGGAGCCAGGGAGACGACGGCATCCTCAATTAGGGTATGTTGTGAGACTGAAGGCAGTGGGAAGGGGAAGGATATGGGGAATAGAAAGGTGGAGAAGTACCCGGCTATTCAGATCTAGTCATTAAACGTGGCTAAAGCCATTAAGCAACGTTTCAATTCTGAATTGTGGTCTTACACCAGGGATATTCTGAGAGTATTCCACACACACACAAGTAGTAACATAAATTGAATAGAATAAAAAATTTGAAAAGAGATTATTATACATAATAAGAAAAATAATAAGTTAATGATATGAATTTAAATTAAAATAAATAAGGAGACACCACGGATTTAGCTTTTCTTTGTAGTGATTGATCCATCGGATTGAAAACTACTAAGGCCAATATCTTTCTATTATGACAAAAATGAATACATTTTATATACAAACGCACTTTTTGTACATATTATTAACGAAATAAAAAAAACGGAAAACTACCTAACTATAGATTGGAGCAAATGGTTCAGGAGCCAAGGGTTCCTGATGTCCAGACTCACCGTTCCAATCTGTTAGACCTATTTTTAACTACTGTGCCGCACGGTTACAAGATTGAAGTCACAGCGCCTTTAGGATCCTCTGACCACTGCCGGGTGACCAAACGAGAGGCTGAAGAGAAAAGTGTGGCACTATAGGTTAGCAGATTGGTTCGGTCTGCGGGCACATTTTAATGCTTTTCCGTGGTCAGCTGTCTGTTTTCGGACTTCGGATCCCTCAAGATGTGCCCAGGAAATTGGTGAAGTCATCACATCCGCGATGGATGGCTTCATCCAATCTACTTTTAAGGAAACTGGTGTAGGCTCAAAGCCGTGGTTTAGTCGACATAATACCGAGCCTACAACACATCTAGAACATCCGAAGACAGAACAGCTTACAACAAAATGGCAAAGGAAACCAAGAGAATCATAAATAGGTCAAAATCGAGCACGACCAGCAGATCAGCAGAAAGATGACTGCATGCCCGCATGGCAGCAGGCAATTCTGGTCGCTTGCGGGCTCAATAGGTCGCAATTTCTGCAAATCCAGTCTGCCACCTCTTACCAGACCTGACGGCTCACTAGCAAACACCGCCACCGAAAAGGCTAACTTACTAGGTAAAATTTTTGCGGATAACTCAACCCTCGATGACCAAGGTGCTGTCCCGACGTCGGTTCCTCACTGCGGTTTTCGTATGAAAAAGCTGAGGATCCGGCATCGGGAAGTACTCTATGTTTTACGAGGGTTTGATGTTAATAAAGCTAGTGGGCCTGACGGAATACCTGCCCTGGTACTGCAGAGGTGCGCTGCAGAAATAGTTCCAATTTTGACGAAGCTTTTTAAAATGTCCCCGAAGACTGGCTCTGTGCCCTCTGGTTGGAAAAAAGCGGTAATCCATTCTATTCCAAAGAAGGGTGACCGCTCCAACCCGGCCAACTACCGCCCCATAGCGATCACATCAGTTCTGTCTAAGGTGATGGAACGTGCGATCAACGAAAAACTGCTCACATACCTCGATAAGAACAAAATTATTAACGACCGTCAATACGGATTCCGGCGGAACCGCTCGTGCGGTGATCTTCTCGCGTATGTGGCGCATATTTGGAGGCGATGCCTGGAACGTTTCGGTGAGACCCAAACGGTTGCACTAGACATCTCCAAGGCCTTTGACCGGGTTTGGCACCGAGGACTTGTCAACAAACTGCATTCTTACGGACTTCCCGCATCCTTGTGTACGTTGATTGCCGACTTCTTGAGGGAGAGGTCGATTCAGACGGTAGTCGATGGTTTCACCTCGTTCTCACACTCGATAAATGCTGGCGTCCCGCAGGGATCGGTTCTGTCTCCGACTTTGTTTTTGTTGCACATCAACGACCTTTTGTCATGTGCACCAATTCACTGTTATGCGGATGACAGTACAGTTCATGAAAGCTTTTTGTTTGACAAGCCCCCAAAGGGCTCACAAACTCCAACAACTCGTAGCGCTTTGAAGCAAAGAATGAACGGCTACCTCGAGAGTGTTTTCTCTTGGGGTAAAAATAATCTCGTTGAATTTAATGATTACGTCTAAAAGGGATCGAAATGAAAATCTTGTCTCTTTCAACGGAAGCAATCTTCCGAACAGGCCCTCCATTGATATGTTTGGTGTAACCCTAAGTGACCAGCTCAGGTATGGGGGCTCCATCGAAGCCAGAGTAAAGTTAGCCTCCCAAAAGCTGGGCGTACTGTACAGGGCCCGCAGATACTTTAATAGTACACAACTGCTAACCTTGTACAAATCACAAGTACGCCCCACGGTTGAATTTGGCAGCCATCTCTGGTCTGGAGCTCCAAAATACCTGAAAAATACCCTCGACTCTGTGCAGAAACGGGCGGTCCGTTTGATAGATTCACCCATTTTAACAGACGGATTGCAATCTTTAGAGCACAGGCGTCGGGTGGGAATGCTCTCCTTGTTCTACCGGTATTACAATGGAAGATGCTCTGAGGAACTAGCATCATTGATCCCTTCGGCACCGGTGCATAGTCGGGAAACACGCTAAACGCGTGCCCAACATTTGTACACGGTTGACATTTGTCACATGAGAATGGGTCGTTTCTTCGACTCGTTCTTGTGTTCAACAGCTCGGCTGTGGAATGATTTGCCGGCTTCTGTGTTTCCTCCTTCCTACAACATGGGTCTCTTCAAGACCAATGTTCATTCCTTCCTCTCCTCAAAAAGACCCTCCACACAGCATCCCAGATGACATAGGCCCTGAGGGAAATTATTTTCCTCAGGGCCTCCTGTGTGGAGTTAATGTAAAAAAAAAAATAACCAACCATCACGCCGTTTCCCCACAGGGAGATAGAACGGACCGACAACCATGCCCTTTGTTTTATACATACTCTTATATTATTCTGACTCTTAACATAGCCTTATTCAAGTATCTGATTCACTTGACCGTGCCATGTCTTCCTCGGGCGGCCCCGACTTCTTTTATCAATCATATTTGCGCTAGGTATATATTCTCTTCTCCTCCACCTTTCTTCGTTCATTCGCTCTACATGCCCAAACCATCTACGCTTACATAAGCCTTGTACTCTTTGCGAATCTCCACATTTCTTACACGATCATACATGGTTTTACCACACATACGCCTCAGGTATTCCATTTTTAAAGCATTTAGTCTCATATTACTACAAAAAACCCTTGCCCGAAGTTTCTAATTTCGTAAAAAGTATTTTTATTTCAAAATTCCCTCAATATTACTTAAAAACTGTGTTCATGTTCTAGCTCTTCCTATTACTATAATTTTCAATTTATTTCTACAAGTTATTTTCCTGAAATTTGGAAAAGTAGCATTATAACACCTATTTTTAAAAAAGGAGATAAAAGTCAAATTGGAAATTATAGTACCTTATGTATTATGTCATCACGACCTAAACTTTTTGAAAAGATTATATTAAGTAAAATCATGTATCAAATTAATCCACTTATATCAATATTTCAACATGGTTTTTATTTCTTTTTTATTTCTAATACACTTTCCAAGGGTTGTTATGATAAAATATTTGTCAATATATCTCGAAGTTTATTTTATCATAGATTTAGGCAAGCAAGTACCTAATTTCGAGATGTGATTAAATAATATTAAAAAAAATAATAAACTTCAACATAAATTTATTTTTTTTGAATTTTGGAAGTAAAATAATAAATACAAAACAATTTCTTACCTTTTCTTAATTTTAAAATAGGTATTCCAGCAATTATGTTGAACTACAATACTATTTTGAATGATATGAATATGCTCAAATTATCAGACAGAAGAACTTTCACTGACTTGGTATTTCTGTATAAAATTCTAAATGATTTAGTTGACAGTCCGGTATTGCTCGAATTGATAAGCTTCCGGATTCCACTACGTAATACTAGAAGTCAGGATTTTTTTATTTTTTATTTCTTATTTAGTAACTATATAATATTTTTTACATTTTTATATGAAACATGTTAGTTAGATGTATATATAAAATATATTCGTAGTCCTCCTCACTAGGAGATCCTGTGCTGAGGGGGACTATGCTTTGGATAAGTTTTTCAGCGACTTCTATGGTTTAACTTCATTGGATAAGGTTTTCCAGAAACTTCTATGATGTTTTAAGTATACTAGTAAGTTCATTTTCCGATAGATTCTTCAGCCAACATTTAATGTCCTTAATGTAGCTATTTTTTATTTTTATTTGTTTGATACTAAGTGGGAGTTTGTTATATAACTTTACTGCTAAAAATGCAGAACTTCTTTGACCAAATGAAGAGTTACACTTTGGTATATTAAGTATGTCTGTTTGTTTAGCTCTGGTTTTATGAGCGTGTGAGGTGTCTGCCTCTGAATCATTTTTGTGGTGATGTAGTAAATGTTTTTGGCATAGATTTTCTGTATGCTTGGAACATCAAACTGTTTAAAAATTTCTGCTGTTGACGTCCTTATGGGGACCTTTAGAATGGACTTTATAATGCAATTCTGAGTTATCTTAAGTTGTTTTAAGTGATTAGATGCTGCTGAGCCCCATCCTATTACTCCATATTCCAATCGAGAGTGGCATAAAGCATAATATACTCTCTTTAGATCCCTCATCGACAAGATGTTTCTTAATTTTTTGAAGAAGTAGATGAGTTTTGTTAGCTTTTTTGAGGTAAGCTCAATGTGTGAATCCCACTGTAGATTTTCATCAATTTCAATCCCAAGATATTTAATACTTTTGGTTTGGGTTATAGATGGGCAGGAACATTGTGGAAAAGTATTTTGACATTCATGTAATTTGAGGGTATGCACATTCATTGGTTGTCCTCTTTTGTTTTTGGAGAAAGTTAGATATTTAGTTTTACTAACATTTAATGTAAGGGAGTTTACTTTTAGCCAGTTTTGAAGTACAGCCAGGCCATGTTCCGCCTCCTTGTAGGTTCTTGTCCAATCTTGTTCGTGGAATATAATATAATTTATTTCAGTGCAGTAATTCTGGAACTAACTACCATAGGTATTCCTCTTTACCCAGAATACTAATGGAGGGAAACAATTATACCAAGTCAGTGGACATCTTCAATTTATCTTTAAACAAATATAAAATATTGTTACGAAGGCAGTTCAGTTATGTACAATAAATACTGTATATTTCTTACTATTCATATGTAAAAGCCCCGAAAAAGGGCGTTAATAAATAAATAAATAAAATATTTCAATTATTTCTTTTCGAATATGATATAAAAATTGGAAAATTTGTTGAGAACTCACTCCTCAGTATTTATTCCGTGGTGGTGGATTATTTACTAAAGTCTAACGTGATTCTTATTTACGTGTTATTTCGTTAATATTATAAAAGTAAAACGATTGTTTATTTAACCGAAATGGTTCTACATTAAAAAGGCCGCGATCATTATAAATCGTGGTGCCGATAAAGTGTTTTTAATACACATTTCTGAGATCGTAATAACCACAGAATATAACCAAAGGATATAATTTGAATTTACTTGCCAAGTATCAAGGCAATATATTTAAAAATATGGAAATTTAATAAATCACAAGGAGACTAACCTGTCTAATGACGAAGGAATTATAATCTCGCCTAGATTTACAAATATTCCATGGCTGGAGTGAAATATTGGAGATAATACTGTTTTCAGCTGACTACAGTTCAAGGTATTTTGTCAGACTTTACAACATGAGAAAAACCAAGATTTGTTATTTAGTTAGTTAGTTACTTGAATTTTTGGTCGATCCAAGGGAGGTGAGATTAAGAACTATAAATATGTTTTAATGTTCCAATTATGTTTTCTATTATGTTTTAATAAATCTATTATTTCTTATTACTTATCATTACTGTCTATTTTATTTAAAATCCTTCTATTTTAACCTTAAAGTTGTATACCAAAGGCCCTGAGAGAGGATTATTGCTTACCCATCTGCTAGCCTGGTTAATCAACCAGTGGCGCCCCTTTAAAAATAAAGCTGGCAGATGTTATTTCCCTTTTAAAACATACCTTTTAACATTTTATTATACCTGTGATATGATATTTATGAGTTCCTTATGTACTAAGATCACGATGTATTCGCGTAACAATTTGACACAGTCTTATCTTTCTTAGTAACAGGGTCATCAAGTTGACACTATTTATGCTGATTTTAGCAAAGCCTTTGATACTGTTTCTCATAGCATTTTAATAGAAAAATTAGAACACTTGGGAATAAGCGACAACTTTCTCGAATGGCTTAGAAGCTACTTATTATATAGAAAACTATCTGTAAAAATTATCTCCATAACTTCATACACTTTTGTTGCCTTAAGTGGGGTCCCCCAAGGTTCCCACCTAGGATCAATTCTTTAACTACTATTTATTAACGACATTTCATTAATTTTCGATAATATTCACTTTCTTCTATTTGCCGACGATCCAAAGATGTTTAAATCGATCGAAAATTCTTCTGATTGTGTAACTCTACAAATGAACTTATATAAATTTTATGAATGGTGCATCGCAAACAAATTATGTCTTAATATCAAGAATGCTAAACGATTTTTCATAGATCTAAAACCCCTTTATTATTCGACTATTCAATTAACAATGCCACTCTAAAAAGAGTCTTTGAATTCAACGACCTTGGCGTTATCTTTCACTCCAAATTACGCTTCTTGAATCACATTGTTAGCATTACCAGTAAGGGATTACAAATGCTTGTATTTATTCTCAGAATCGCTTAAGACTTTAATAACATAAAAACCATAATATTACTATACACGTCTTTGGTTAGAAGTCAGGTTGAATACAATTCAAGCATTTGGTGTCATTTCAACTCTCATTGTTTACAAATTGAAAAAACTCATATTTTTTCTTACGTTTTATTAATTTCAAAATTGGTATTCCTATTATTAAAATCAATTATGTCAATTTACGCAATAAACTTAACTTATCGAAATTATCTGAAAGGCGAAAAATATTTGATCTCCTTTTATTGTATAAAATTGTTCATTCAAGGTTGGTCTTATTCCAAAAGCATACTAATTAGTGTGTTTTGATTATTTTTAATGTTTTTGTTGCTCGTAGGTATATGAATTGTTATAACTACGAGTTCTCTAAAGTCATCCATGTGGAATTAGCATTAGATGGTATTCCTATTTTTTTACATTGCGTTAATGCTTTATTTGTATATTTTGAAATCTTTTTTATTTATGTTATACTGTTGATATAAATGAAATTTTTATTTGATATGTAAAAGCCCAATAGGGCGTCAATAAATAAATAAATAAAAAAACCACAATATAATAAAATACTTGTCTAACTGTAGGTAGGACATATTAAAATCTGCACTTTCTTGTGATAAACAGGAAATATAAAGGGCTATTAATAGAGTTTGTGGACTTCTAAGCTAATCAAAAGAACCTTGTGCTGCGATAATTAATAAAATAAGTAAATAACAAATATTAAAGTATTATAATAATGATTTTAGTCAATGCGAAGGATACTCAAGTCAACAGATGGGGATTCAAAGGTTAGATTTCTGTTTACAGTATGTTTTCATTAATTTTACTAACGGCGATGCTCGGATTGCCAATTTAATCAGACAGTTTACTTTAACGGTGGAACTTGAAATAAGCTGCAAAGCCAAAATAGTAAAGTTTTGTTCCAGTACTCGGTTAACCGGCTTCTTCTTCCCAACAACCCACACAAGTCCGGCGACTTCAGACAACTCTCATACTACTAATAATAACTCTCCTCTTTGTTGGCCAACTTCGTATTCCAACTGCACCGTCTATTAGCGGATTTGCCATCGTATGGATTCGTCTTGACCAACAAACTGCTGGCTGTGGAAACGCCATAAAGGGTCCGTAAGACCGGAGTTACCGAACACTAAAGTGGCCTCTGGGATCGGTCTTTTAGTTTTCTTATACAACTTATCTTTTTTGTACATGTTCAGCAAGTTCTTCATATAAATACTAGTTAAAAATGTAATTAAGACTACACACCATAAAAGAAATTCCAAACCTCATTCTATGACAGTTGATACCCCGACAGTTAACCTCCCGGCATACTTATATACCATATGCAGTTGGTTCAGGGAAAAACGGTATACTTACTTATACGCAATATAACTTGTAACAAGGGTCCCCGAAGGGATGTATAGGGAATGTACCGCCGAATAACAAAGTACAACACATATTTTCATTCAAATGCATCCAGGATAAAACTATTTTTCTGTACCTGCGTATAAATATTAAAATCATAGTGTGCAATTCACACGCGGTAGAAGTAAAACCTTCAGAAAACAACCTAAAGTAGGCAAGAGTGGGGAGACTACAAAGTACCGCACAAAGAGAAAGGAGACCGATTATACTATCTCATTCTCTCGCAGGCTAAATCCTATAGATGCATGTGTTCAGAAGGAGCTAAAGAAGTTTTCACTCCAAAAAATCGACACTGTAAATACATTTCTTTGATATCCATGCCAACTTATTATTATTAAAGATGTTTTAGACGTCCATTTTAGGTTTGAAATCGGTAAAAAATTATAATTTTGTTATAATTATATTTTCGGGGGCCAACTGTCGGGGGATTAAGTGTTGGGTCTAGGGTTGCTATCTGTCCGGCTTTAGCCGGACATGTTTGGCTTTTTTGGCAACGCAAGCTACGCAAGGCGCAAGACGAGGCGGGGATGGGTGACAGTGGCTATTCTTGGTTCGAGTGGGTTTTGTCTTTAGTCGGCTCGTTAGTGGCTCTTTTATGTCAATATATCAAAGTTGAATCAAATGCACGAAAACTTCAGATATTTCAGTCAACGAAGTAATTGACCAGTGTTCACAAATAATGGACAATATAAAAAATGATAGACTGGAACAAAATTTATGCCTAATCAAGTTAAACTCAATTTTGCGACATTTGTCGAAGGCTCACCCAGGTCGCGTGGAAGAATTCAAAGAAATATTGAATAATATATACAAAATTGCCAAAGACTACTTACTCTTGGACCAGTGAATTCAGTCCCGAATTGAAACACTTTAAGTGGATGACCTTAGCTGAGGTACCAAGCTGGAAGCACGTAGCAGAAACGATAGACATTTTGTCTAAAAAAAATTAGATGACAGCAAACTTTTTGACTAATGGCAGAACTTTGCGATTCCAGGCCACAACGCCAATGTTGAAAGAGTTTTCTCTTTAATAAACGCCCAGTGGACCAAGGAATGCAATAAATTGCAAACTGAAACAATTGCTAAGATGATGTACATATTGTGTAATTTAAAAATGGCATGTCAAGAATTTTATGTAATGATTTCCAAAGAAAACGACGTTTTGGATAAAGTAGGTGAAAAGGTCAAATATACAAAATTGCAGATTTTGTAATTTTTGAATAATTTGGAGAAGTCGAGATTTTAATTTATTTTTTTCGTTTTTGTCCACAAAGATAGATATGTTTCATTATATATTTGTGTAATGAAAAATTTTAGTTAACTGTTAAACCAGAAAAAGAGTTAAGTATGCTTTGTTTGTTTGTTTTATAAGTTTATTATGTTATGTTATATTATGTTATGTTATGTTATGTTAGACTCAATATTCTTTATTTTGTTAGGCGTTTACAAAGTGAATTGCGCCAACTGCCCATCGTATTACGTAGGTCAAACTGGGAGGTCAGTCAAAACCCGAATTAAAGAACATTTTACAAACTGGGTGAATGACAAAGGAGAATTGTCGAATGTAGCATCACACTTATTAGAAAATAAACACTCGTTTGATAAAGACAGAGATGTTAAAGTTCTCCATATTTGAAATAAAGGTCATAAACTGGATAGACTAGAATCTTTAGAAATTACCCGCTTAACTAAAAAAATAGAATCTTACTTTGTAATGAATAAGCAATTAGAATCATTTGCTAAGTCTCCGCTTTTGTATCCATTGTAATTTTCATAATAATTTCGAAATTAAAATAGGTATTAAGTTTAGACCATTCCTACTCCAATGTAAACATGTACCCCTTCATAAAGTAACTTTGTAAAGATAAAGCAATTAGATTCATTTGCTAAGTCCCCGATTTTGTATCCAGTCTAATTTTCATAATAATCTTCGATAGTAAAATATGTACTTAGTTTAGACCATTCCAATTCCAATGTAAACATGTATCCCTTCAAAAAGCAATAAAAAATACCAAACTTCATAAATATAATAACGATTTGACATTAAAATTAGGTCATTAGTAACTCATATTACTTGTAAGGTTTTTCCCTAATCATCATTGAAGTGAGCTGCAAACCCAATGTAATTAGCTTACTGGAATAACCAAAATATTTAGAAATTCGATAGTCTAAAATGACTTAGCAACAAATATAATTATTGTAATTGATTAAAATCCTTGTAGACCACCCCTCTCCCCCTCCCCAATATGTTGTGTATATGAACCGTAGCTAGGAAGTATTTGTACCAGTCTGAAGATGGCTTTGACGAGCTGAAACCGGTTACGGTCGAATAAAATTAAGTGGAATAAAGTTTTATATTAGTTTTATTATAATATACTTTATTTTGTTATTGATATATTCTATATAAATGCCAAATGATGACAAGAATAAGACTGATTAATGATTATTGTTATTAAACTAGTTGATTACATGTAACAGATTTTTTTTATTGTGTATAAAAGTTATGTCCTAAATTACGTACGTATGTCCGGCTTTTAGTGCAAAATGTCCGGCCTAATACAGTGCAGTCAGGCTTTTTTTTTATTTTAGAAGATGGCAACCCTAGTTGGGTCACCAATAAATCTGTTATTTTGATATTTCATTCATTTACGAAAACTTTCTGATATTATGACAAAATATTTTTTTAAAAGAGAGACGTCATCATCACACGATTCATTCGTAGGTTATTTCTGAATTATCAGAAAGAGTTAACCAAATACTTCAGTTGGGTCAAGGCAATAGTCATCAAAAGAGTGCGCGTGAAGATTAAAATTATGAATGTGAATAAAACTAGGAGCATGTTTTAAGACAGAGATAGTTATATCTTCTCCGCCCATTGAAATGGTGAAATGGTGCGATCATTTATTAGTTAGCTCATTATCAATAGACATTAAAAAATGTAGAAATCCTTTTTATTGGAACATGATGGAAACAACAACTAAAAATTTATTAAAAAAAATTGTATCATGTTTCGTATCTTACAAAAAAAAAAAACATACGCATTAGCTAATGGATAGAGACATGAAATAATAAAATTTGATTTTTTCAACCTAAATTTCTAGTACTCGATATGTATATCTGGATACCTTGTCTAAGTAATGGTTCTGACCCAATTGTAACAAGTTAAGTACAATTCTTTACTAACCAGTCATTTTAAAGGGGTTATTTTCATTTAAAATAGAGCTGACATTCCACACTGGCAGCACAACACACTCGAGCAGAAAACATTTATTTTTCATCGAGTCTTCAATAAAAATATTTGAATTGTACAATATTCCACAGTCCATTCATATCTTAGCACGTCCCACCCGAGAGCACCCCTTCTCTGAAGAATGTCCCTCATGGCGCTCGTGGCTCATGGCTCTTCCGGGGAGAATTTTCACTGAAAATTGAAATTCTCTACAGTGCTCCGAGGCGCATTTCATGAATAAGTTTTTTTCATGATCCGTGACATGAAACTGTCGAGCGTTTTGCAGGGAATGTATATTTTAGAGCTATTTAGAGAGTATCGTGAAATCCGCAAAGGGTGCGAACGTGAAGACACAAGAGTGGGAATATTCTTCAGCGTGCTTTTAGTTGTGTCTTTCAAAACGATATATTGAACTGATATTAAATACACTCTATTGTTAATTTTTTTTTAAATTCCCCAGTTTAATACATGTATATTTCATACTAATTAATCAAATCTTGAAGTCTTGAATTAGAAAGAGATAAACATTCATTTTGTCAAAACATCCTATATTTTACTTATGCATGATGTTGTGTTCAAAAAGTCGAACCGCCATGAGATAATAAAAAGAACGTGGCTTTGTCGTTGTCATTATGATGTTGACAAATTTGAATGTAGTTAAGAGAAAAACCTAATAGGTACAACCCAGAGTAACTGACATCAGCGCTCTCCCTATCCGCCCCTGAACTGCGCCCCGAGTGCACATGAGGGTAAGTGAGATAAGGAGAATGCAATTGTTTATGAGAGTAGGTACTACTCGTATTCCCCTGAAACAGACGTTATATGTATTTGACGCTGAATATTCCTTAAGTTTATTGAGCTGTTTGCCGCTGACTTCCATTTCAATGTTAGCGTTGTTTGTCGAGAGAGAAGTTTCAATCGATTATTATTTCCGTCATATTATTTCGTATGTGGTTTTCATTAGTTCAGATAAAGAACAGCTTTAGTTCGGGTGGGCAATGTAGATAGGTCCCACGCTGATTTGCGATGATGAAACTATTTGAAAAGTCTCGATTTTGAGGAAATTGGAATCACCTAAAACCTACAGAGATTAAAATATCATGAAACCAATTCAGAAAAGTCTCCTTTATAATTTGTTGGTAAAAAAACTTTTAGAAAAGTTGGTAGAAAACATCTGATAAAAAAATAGTAATTAAGAAACATTCCCAGAAATGGAAGAAAACAATGGATTTTATATAATTTGGTCAAGTTTACATAAACACATTTTTATATTAAAAATGATGGCAAATGATTTTACTCAAAGACCGTGATAATCTGGAAATAATAGAGATCCCAAATTACATTGGTGGTAAAAAATAACGATTATAAATACTTTGAAATCGTTTATCTAACAAGATTATTATTCAAACTGAGGGAGCGGGCCGGATTGGTAGAGACGGGGCGTGAAATAAAAGGCGTCAGTCAGTGAAGTGAGTCTGTCTTTATTGAGCTACGTAGCGGAGGTCGGAGTGACAGTGGTGCCGTTAGTGTTGCTGCTGCGTGATGAGTGAGAAAAAGGTCAGGAGAATACGGCGGTGAAGATCACAGGTCTTTAGGGAGCCGGCGTATTGATCTATACCATGGCGGTGTAGAAGTGACCTTGGTCCAGGCGGTCGACCGTCATCGTGTTGACGAGGTATGGCGGCTGTGTGGCCTTTGAGTCGACATAGGAAGGAACCTTGATGCAGGAAGGAACCTTGGAACCTTGACGTGACGCAGGCTTGTGCTTGAGAGGCGATGAGGATGATCTCTGGCAGCGGAACGCGGTGGGTTCGAATGCCAGAGAATGGGTTGAGTCCCAAGCAGAAAGCACGGCAGGCTTTATGTGCTGCGGACGGAGACATCTCATGTCGAGGCGCGAACGGGCCGGACAGCGAATGGTGATTGGAGAAGGAATCCTCGAAGGTGTTGGTAAAGTTCTTGGAGTCACACTGTACAAACGTTATTCACATGTTGCGAGACGGGCATCCCGCGTGGGCCGATATGGCGTAGCGGCACTGATCGGACTGTATTGCTACTCGACCGATGAATGAAAACTAGACTGAGACTGAGCCTGGCGCGGGCGAGCGGATCGGCTGCTTACACACACACTGGTTCCAGACGTGAACAACTGGGACTCTTGTGAGGTATTCATATAAAAAAAATATATAAAAAAATGGAAAGACGAAAAACTCAACCGAATGTTTCTAAGCAGCACACGTCCCAACTAATGGATAAGGGTTGCGATACAGAAAAGGCGTTTTCTGCATTGAAGCATTGTTTTCAATTGCGTTCATGGATATTCATGGATACTATCCCTCCATACTATCGGAAGTCTAGGAACAAGATAGAAATAAACCAACCGCAAACGCATCAATCTGAAAATTGCAAAGTTGGCAAAAAGAACCGGTATTGCAAAACAAATAAGTCGCAAGTCTCACATCCTGTTCTACCTGAGAGGAATGAAAGGAATTATATGAAAAGTTTCTTCGCCGCACACACTTTCCGCGCTCCATCGCTTGTCCGAATCAAACTCTTTCTGCATTCACTTCCGCGTCGTTCACTTTTCCGTTTTCGTTAGATCGATTCCTCCTTACTTATTTCGCTTCTCTTCGTTCTCCCAGTTTCAACTTTCTTAAATCTTGTGTGAAGAGGTGATTTCTACTTGAGCCAGCAGAGAGAAATCTCGGCTGAAAAAATGCATTGTTTGATTGATAGACCTCAGAATATTTTATTATTTACCAACTGGCTTTGTCATAAAAAATTTATTTTAAGATGAGCTTTTTTTTTGGAAGATGATTTTAACTAAATTAAAGAATCGTAATTGTCCAAGAAAACTTTTTCAAATATCTTGCGATTATTTTAAAGATAGAAAAATTATAATTTCTTTTGGTGATTGCATCATTGAAAGAGATGTGGACATGGGTTGTCCCCAAGGTTCTCCCCTTGCACCGGATTTCTGGAATATTTTATTCGATGACTCCTCCAGGTTACCCTTACCTGAAGGCACTATTGCGATTGATTACGCAGACGACAAATTTTATTTGGTCTCTGGGGACAGTAGAAAAGAAGTTGAAAATAAAGCTGAAGAAGGTTTGAATATGATTCTTAACTGGGGAAAGGAAAACAGACTGATTTTTGCTCCCCATAAGACTTTGGGTCTCCTTATGAAAGGCTCCCTCAGTAGAGGTAGAAACCCTTTCATAAAAATGGGAGATACTGCAATCCGTTTTGTAGAGAGTACTAAATATTTAGGCGTTACATTAGACAGATCATCCTCGTTCTTGACTCACGTTAAAAGCGTTTCTAGTAAGGCCCAGGCTCTCTTCTTAAAACTGAGAAGAATCTCAACTGCTGAATGGGGTTTACGTTTCCCTGCGCTCCGTCTATTATACAGATGCGTATATGTGGCACAAGTTTCATATGGTGCCTGTGTATGGGAACATCGACTGAGTAATTCACTTATTCATTCAGCGCTTAAGAGGGGCCAGCGAATCCCCTTACTGGCGCTTTCAGGAGCCTACAGAACAGTATCATCGGATGCTTTGCCAATTTTGGCCGGCATTTTGCCAATTGATTTAGAAATTAGGGAAGTTTTGACAAAGAAGTGTCTGAAAAGAGGAAGACCTGTAAACCACCTTGGTATTGAATTAATACCTGGTGGAGCAGTGCCTCTCCCTGAACTTCTAAAGATGATGAGAATAAAAACGCTGAGTGAATGGCAGATGAGATGGGATAGATCGAATATGGGAAGATGGACCTTCTCCTTCTTTCCATCAGTTAAAATCAGAATGGAAGGGGCATATCTTTTAATGGACCACCATATTGCTTTCTGGGCATGGAGAGTTTAGAGGTAGACTTCACAGACTGGCTCTATCATCCCATCCCAATTGCGCTTGTGGTGATACCGACCAAACAGCCGAGCACATTTTGTGGCACTGTGAGATTTTGACGGATGCTCGAGACGAAATGATTGATGGTTTACAAGTTATTACGAGACCTGCTTGGAATACAGATCTCGTCTCGAATAAGGTGAATTTTGAATGCCTGAGGAAATTCACGAAAATCTGGGTTGAGAGATGGCCTGTTCTTAGAGTCGCTGAGTAGCTGTAAAATAACTTATGTACCAGGTGTATTTTGTTTCTGAATTCACGGACACTCTTCATTATTCCTTTACATTTAGCGCTTGGATTTATTTTTTATTTATGTAATATGTTATTTCTTTTATTTTATTATATATTATAAGTTATATGTTATATTTTACATTTGCGTTATGTTATTTTGTTCATTATATTTTCAAAAATGTATATAATTGCTTTGCGATTTGCTTTGTTTATATTTACTATACTACCTGTTAATAGATGCCATGTTCCTTATTTTGTTTTCTTTGCCTTTAACTATTTCAATGTTTTTTGGATGAACTGAACTCAAAATTTTTATTTTTTTTCCCTATCCCCGTGTGCTGGACCTCGTCCCTGCTTCATCTTTACTTACATTATTAATTTTGCATATCCTTCTCAAATCTATCTGCGCCTCCCCCAATGACATATGCAGGCTTGAGGTTTGATCACACGACCTTGACTGTCCTTTGTCTTGCCTCTGACTGCCCAACGCTGAATTTTCTTTTAGTCTTCGGGTATTTTACCCCAAATATTCAGTTAACATTCTTTGAAGCTTCACTGAGTGGTTGGCTAAGGGACACGGAAGCTAAGTGTAGTTTATGGTCAGACCGAAAGCCATTCACATTTTTTGTTGGTACTTGCCAATTGATTTGAGATTTATTGTATTTCTTATGTTCTCTATTTTATGCAGGTGCTTGCAGGTTTTTTACAGATGCAATTCCGCGTCATGGAGTCTCATGAATGAGTTTTTCTTTTGCCCTGTTTAATTTATCTTTGTCTTACTAACCTATTTTTTTGCATTTTGTTTTTCCTGTTAAACACTTGCATACTGCTTACTAACAACGTATGCATGGACACTGGAGGTCTAAATTCGTTCAAAATAAATAAATGTAGCTTCGTTTAATCAAAAAAATTAGAATCTTGCGAGAGCCTTGAAGGAGTAACCATCAGTTACTTATACCAGGGCGGGTAAGAGGTGGATTACCTCCACTGAGCTTTTTTTAAAATAATATAAATTATTTTAACACTAGAGTACACGCGTGGGCTACATATGTAGCCCAGGGTATTGTTTTTGTTCATAACTTCGTGAAATTGCGTGATTTAACTTCGAGTCTCTAGCTAAGCTCCGATTGGTTGTTGCTCGACGCATTCAGTGTGGCGTGAGCGATCGACGCTAGGGCGCGTGTGAAAAATAATGATTTTAAGTTGTTGGGCTACGTATGTAGCCCATGCGTGCACTGGCGGAACTCAAGAAAGCACAAGGAAAACTGTATAAGGCGTGTATGTAATGATCACCAAATTTTAATTTGTCCGTATGTAATGATCACCAAATTTGTATTTGTCCTTCGTAAAATGAAAATTTAAAAAAAAGTTTTTAAAAAAATGTAAGAATTGAACCAAAAATTGGTTGATCTCATATAATAAAAATTATGTGATTTTTTGAGAAGTCTGAAGTTTTGTTAATATTTGAAGTCTGAAGTTTTGTTAATATTTGAAAGAGAAGATATTTTTTTTTTATTTCGGTTTACTTAATACATGTCATTTATAATAATAAATGAGTTTTATTTAAGAATTAAACGATTATCTTTCAGTATATTTCAATTTAAAATGCTTTTCAATTTTAAAGGCTACAAGTGAAGCCCACGCGAGCACTCATGAACGTTTTAGAGGCGCGTGTACCGTAGTGTTAATGCCCATGCAATTATATTCTTACCATTGCGAAATATGGAACTTAGAACTTAACTTAACTTGTCATCTCTTTAAAACTTTGGTTAATATTATGGTCGCTAGTACAACTCCAGATAAAAAAACACAGAAAACAGTGCTCACCATTTGATAATTCTCTGTGCTCACATTTAAAAAAAAATACTTACCCCATATTGTCGATGGTTTTACGGTTGCGAGGAAATTTTCTGTATTTTTAACCGATTACTTTATTGTTTGAACATTAAAGTTACCACAACTGCTACGGCCTCAGAAAAGCCGTCGTCCAAACAGCTGGAAATTCGCCAAAATGTACATGGTACAACTCGCTACTCGGGTGCGATGACAAACGGGTCCGAGTCCGTATGCGGGTGCTTGTCCGGGTTCGGGTCTGAGTCCTTGTCCGGGTCCTTCCTTGTACGGGTTCTATTCGGGTCTAGCTCCAAGTCCTTGGCCGAACCCGTGCGTCCCGATAGCCGCAAGAGCTGAGCATTCATTAACCAGTCCGCACCCAATAACTCAGACCCAAGACCTGCTCCTAGAACTGGAGTACTTTTAAAAGGAAACATGCCTCGGAGGTCTCCGGCAAAATACAGAACTCATCTCATCTCTACTAGGATGCGGAATCCGCATCGGACTTATCGGATTTATTATACTATAGGCGTAATGCGGTACATCCAACGCTGATCGGTGGAGGAACTTGTATATAACTAAATGAACAAATAATTCTGTAGGTAGTTCATTTGATATGATCTGTTCGATGTGTGCGATGCCGTGGACGCTTAACAGAAGGAGGAAGCGCAACGCGGCATAATAACTCGAATAATAATCACAATAGTTAAAAGATTTTTTTATCAAGTTTAATTTGAAGCACTCTACCTATTGCATTATAATTTTTTGTGTTAGCAAGTCACGTTACATCTTGTGATTTTTAACTAAGGTTACAATGGCATTGGGGATATCTAACAGTGGAATAACGAAGTTATTCAGTTCTCGAACGTGCCTCTGCTTAAACTCTCTTCAGAAAAAGAGTTGGATCGAATCTTATCTCATTTTGGTTCTGCTTGCGTGGTGCAGATATAATCATTAAAAAATAATAATAAAATAAGGTTAAAAAAATGAACACCACAATGTCAAGCGAAACAATATCGACTGTGTTTGATAAAAGCCTTCAAGCAATATATTTTAGGAATGTTTTTTTTCAGCGGATTCATTTCATATTAGTCTTTATAACACGATAAAAAAAAATTTGGTTGATTTAGGCAATACCAAAAACTAAATTTATCCTTAAGTTTTTTAGTTTATTAGGAAAAAACCGCAGATGAAATCACTCGATACTCAAATTTTTTAAATTTATAAATAGAATTACAATATCTAACATCAAAATTTAAAAACAAAGAGATATCTGCTTTCATGTAATCTTCGAGATTTTTGTAACTTTTACGAATTTGTAAATATTTGTTTTATCTGTCTATCTTTATTTATAACAGTATATTTGCAGCACATTCCAGAGTGGAAGATACTCTCAGTATCGCCCTGGAGTAAGACCGACATTCAGAATTGAAACGTTGCTTGAAATGGCGTTAGCCGAGTTGTGACCAGATCTGAATAGCCAGATACTTCCCCACCTTCCTCTTCCCCGTCTACTTCCGCTCTCCTACTACCTTCAGCCTCACAACATACCCCAGTTAGGGATGCCAAAGTCTCACTGGCTCCAGACGGGAGCAGCTGAAACTTTTGTGAGGTATTCACATAAAAAAGTCTCGAGTATGTGGTTTTCTGAAGGAATGTTTCTTTTTTTTAGTAAATTTATAAATAAATCGAATAAAATTTAAATAAAATAAATGCTCTTGGGATCGGGGATCTAGAAAATCCTATCTTCTATCTATATAGAAATATAGAAAGTGTTCAGAAAAAGTTTATGAAATATGTCTCTTATCGCGTGCGAAATGATGAAAACTATGTCCCCGTAAACCTTAAATCTCTTGATCAACGCCGAGATATCAGAGAACTATTAATGCTCTGTAAGATTATTCATAACTTCATTGATAGCCCGTACTTACTACAAAATATTCATTTCAGATGTCCATTAAGAGTTACTCGATCTCCAGACACCTTTTATATCCCTAAGAGCAAGACAAATTATCTTGAAAATGTATTTGTAAGAAGAAGCTGTAGCATATTTATGCCCAAATATCGATGTGTTTAATACAAACCTTGATAAATTCACAGCATGCATAAAACAATAACACTATTGAATACCACATGTTTAACCAATAACTTAATATTTCATTGACTTCTGTATTTCTCTTTTTTTTATTTTTAGTATCACCATATTTTCTCTCCTACTTTAAGCAGTTCAAATTCAAATAAAATCACTTCCTGAAATATATTATTGATATCCATCAAAATTTAAATGTAAACCCTTGAAAAATTTCAGTGAATTACTTTTTGTAGATTTAAGTAAGAAGATATTATAATAATAATATTATCATAATTGTTTATATCAGGTATAGGTATTGTGTATTTTTGCATTATGGTTCTAAATTGAAATTTGTCGTTATTTTATTGGTCTATGAAAAACTTATTTTTATCAATGTCATTTATGAATTTTATACAGACTGTTTATAAAGCTAATAAATAAAATAAAATAAATAAATTATGTTTGAATCAATCAAATTATCTTGAGTCAATCGATGGATTGACTCAAGATTTTAACAAAACATTGCATTTTAGCAGAAGAGCGTTTAGACATACTTTTTATTTGGAAGTTCCAAAGGAAAAGGATAATTTTATGCGTTTTAAATTGACTCATAATTAGTCATAGTAAAAAACGGAATGACTGTTCTAGACGAAAAAAACAAAGGCTACCGTCTAACTGTGCCAATGTCATTTCATTCCTCTTTACAAATTAATCATTTTATATAGATATAGTTTTAAAATAGTATTGTAAATTAGTGTAATATAGTTTTAACTTGTATATTTGTTTTGTCAGTAAATATTTGTGTTATGTAATTGGTTCTTTGGAGCAGTTAAGGTAAGATTTTTTTTTTTGATTTGTGTCCTTCAGATTTACCTATTCGAAAATGGATCAAGAAAAACCACCTGATCCCCCAGATGATGGTTTGCTATCTGAATCCTCGGGTGTTACGAAAAAAATGATCGCGGTTAATACTCCGGAGGCTTCGGACTTCGTAACGATTACTTAAAAAAAGAAAAATTGCTAAACCAGCAGATAATAGAAATGCAACAGATTTTGAACAGATACATCGAAAAACACCCTCCACGCAAAACGACTCCCTTCAAAATAATTCTGTTTTACAGGATGTAATTCCATCCACTTCTTCCTCGATTTCAAACCTAAGTCCATCAAGCCCTTCCACCACACCCCAAATGATATTGTTAAAGTTTTAAAGCATTGTGCCATTAAATTATTTGCTGATGATACATTGTTATATATAGCCAGAAAAAATTTACAGGATGCCATTGAAGAGATTCAAAATGACTTAAATAATGTAACGCTTTGGTTAAACATAAACAAACTAAAACTGAATGTTATGAAAACTAAATTTTTGATTATTGATAGGCAAGGTGGAACTGAACATGCAATACTAACCATTGATAACATAAATATAGAAAGGGTTAACAATATTAAATATCTGGGTGTAATATTAGACGATAAATTAAAATTCGACAAACACTTCGATTACATATCTAAGAAAATTGCTAAAAAAAGTTGGCTTCTTAAAAAGGATTAGGAATAACTTGTATCTCAAGACAACGCACCTTGTATATAATTCTATTGTAACTCCTCATTTAAATTATTATTCTAGTGTTCTATTCTTATGTAACGAGACCCAAAATAATAAACTACAGGTTATACAAAATAGGGGAATGAGGATGATTCTGAAATGTAATATCTTTACTAGAGTTAAAACTATGTTACAAAACTTAAATATGATGGCAACTAAACAACATATAATATATAATACGTTAACAATGATGTACAAGCTTAAAAATAACACGCTCCCTAAATATCTGCAAACTAATATTATGTACCATGAAAATATTCACAATTATCCTAAGAGGAGTTGCCGAGACTTCAGGCTTCCCAAAACTAAACTTACGTGTACACAGAACAGCGTGTTTTATAAAGGTCAAAAACTTTATAATAACCTACCAAATTCCATAAAGGAAGCCTCAAGTCTTGGCACTTTTCGTAAAACATGTGCTACATACATTAAGAAAAATTTATGAATTGTATTTATTTGTATTAACTGTATGTCTTAAATCCTATTGTTTGTATTTCTAACTGGAGTAACTGTATTTCTTTTTAAAACTGCATTCTTTCCGTTATAATTTTATGACTATATTTATTTTATTATGTATTTTATATGTTTTTTTTAATACTAGATGTATGAAAAATTTTGCTTACATTTAAATAAAGTTACAAAAACAAAACAAACTAACACCCGCCCCACTGGTAAACAATACTCCTTTACAGATGTCACTTCTGTATAATAATCTTGACAGACCACCTTACATTACACACGTGACTAAAATTTCGAAGGATGAAAAACAATCAAATTTATATGATGTAGACCTTGGACATTTTATGTTTAAAAATAAAATCCACCCTATCTGGAATGGAGTGAAGTCGGTTGGCCGGAACCGTCTTTCTGTTGAATTCAAGACAGCGGCTGAGGCCAATAGCTTTGTGAAATCTGATGTTGCCAAAAAAAACTTGTACAACGTTTTCATACCTACATATCAGGTTATAAGGCTAGGTGTCACAAAAGGGATCCTACCGCACTGGTCGATAGAGGACATCCTGGAGAACATTACTGTTCCTCAAGGTTTCGGAAAAGTTTTAAAAGCGCGTCGTCTAAATTATAGGTTTAATACGGGAAACTCTGTAGAATGGAGACCCTCCCAATCCGTTGTCCTAACCTTTGACAGCAAAGATCTTCCACAAAATGTTACTATGTTTAACGTCTCTCTATCAGTAGAGCTCTATGTGTTCCCAGCTGTGCAGTGCTACAAGTGCTGCAGATTTGGACACACGAAGAACCTTTGCAGATCAAAACCCCGTTGCTTCAAGTGCAGTTCGTCCCATAGTGGCGATTCCTGCGATAAAACAGAGGAAAATTATAAATGTTTAAACTGCTCTGGAATTCACATGTCCATCAGCAAAACTTGTCCTGAACTGTCAAGGCAGCGCAATATTAAACACACAATGGCCGAGAAGAGCATTTCTTATGCGGAAGCATCAAGAATGTTTAAAAAATCCATTCCATCTTATTCTGAAGTAACTTCCAAAAATTCTAAAAAATCCACCCCTTCTCAACCTTCTTCTTCTTCATTTAGAAAAACTGTTGAAAGGGTCGTGAAACCTAGAGTTCTAACAAAAAAAAATAATGCTAATCACGAATCCCTTCTGTGGTTCCCTAATGGACAACTTCCTTCCAGTTCAAATTTCAATTCTTACCTAAAGTCGTCTACTAAACAACAAAATTATAATATAGACCTTAACTCTTCACTAATCACCTCATTTTTACATATTTTACAAACTTTAAATAAAAACAACATTCAAATACCGTCCCACGTTGCTAAACAAATTACTAGTATTATCAACTCGACTAGAAATGGCTCTTCTGATGAGGATTCTTCAGTGGAATTGTCATAGTCTTAGAAATAAGACTGAAGAATTTTTGAACACATTACACTCAAACTCAATTGCAGTGGCTGCCATCTCGGAGACGTGGCTGGAACCGGATTCTGATTTCAGAGTCAGGGGATACCACTGTCTTCGAGACGACCGCCAAGATGGAAAGGGCGGCTCCGCTCTTTTTATTAAAAAATCATTACCCTTCTCCCAGTAGATGTAAAACCAATTGGTTGTCCTTTTGAAGTGACGGCCGTGAAGGTTTTTGACACTACAATAATTTCTTTGTATATATCACCATCTAATAAACATTCAAAATCAATCCTGAAAGCAATATTTTCCAAGGTCACTACCCCTTCTCTTGTTCTGGGAGATTTCAATGCCCATCACGGATTATGGGTAGCTCACAATTGTGACAGAATGGGCAGAGATGTTGTTGATCTACTAGACGAACTAGACTTTTGTATCATCAATGATGGTTCTCCTACCCGTCTTCAGGTGCCTGGTCAGCGACCCAGCATGGTTGATCTTAATACTATTTGCAATTCCAGCATAGCCGCATCCCTGTTATGGAAGGTTTTGGATGACCCTCATGGGAGTGATCATTACCCCATCCTCATTGAATCCTCAAATATTTTCCATTCCAACAAAAATGTCAAGTGCAGTAGTCAAAAACCAAGGTTCTTAACTGCCAGGGCCAACTGGAATGACTATTAAAATCATACAAAGTTCTCTGTGCAAAATCTGCCCTTTCCAACTACAGAAAATGTTGCGGAATGTTACGATTTATTGGTGTCTGCAGTCATTACGGCCGCAGAAAAATTTATCCCCATTAAAACGACACGTAACAAAGGGAAACCTCCCCCAGCTCCTTGGTGGGTTATTGAATGCTCAGACGCAGTAGATATGAGGAAAAAATATGCGAAAATTTATTCAACAAATATGAATTTGGAGAACGTCCTTTAGTATAAACAGATTGAAGCTAAGACCAAACGTCTTCTTAAAAACAAAAAACGTCAAGGTTGGAAAAAATTTTGTTCATCATTATCTCCCAAAGTTCCTCTTTCAGTTGTTTGGAATTCAATTGGCAGGTTTAAGGGTTCTCACGTCCCAACGGTGACTCGACCACTCACTTCAGAGTGGGTGAAGGAATTTGCCGATAAACTAGCTCCTCAAACTGCAAGTAATTTTAATGAAACAGAATTCACATACTCATTTAAAACACGGGGTTGGATGGACACCCACTTCAATTTAACGGAACTTAGGGAGGTCTTAAATGATCTCACATACTCATCCGCTGGTGTAGATGGAATTCCTTATAGCTTTATTAAAAACTGCGACGTCACCACACTCAACTATTTTCTGTCAATTATAAATCTGATCTTTGACTCCGGCAAATTTCCATCATCCTGGAAAACTCAAATAATTGTTCCCATTCTGAAACCCCAGAAAGACCCTAACTCTGGACTTTCTTACAGACCTATAGCTCTGTCATCTTCCTTAGTTAAAATAGCTGAACATATGATTAAAATACGTCTAGACTGGTATGTAGAAAATGAGAAAATTCTTCCCAGCTCTCAGTTTGGCTTTCGAAAAAGAAAAAGTACGATCGATCTATCCTGACTTCTGATATCCAGTTGGCCCTGGCCGATAATGAATTCCTTGTCGGTGTTTGCCTTGATATGTGTGGAGCTTTTGGCAATGTTTTATTAGATGTTTTATTTAATAAATTATTAAAAATTGGCATCCCTCGTAAGCTTTCCAGTTTTATAATTAACCTCCTTCTTACCAGGAAAATTCAAATCCAGGTGCTGGATTCTCCTCCACTGGAAAGAATAGTAAACGAGGGTTTGCCTCAGGGCTCCGTCCTTAGTCCTATCCTTTTTAATATATATAACTTTGACCTGCATCGCAGTATGCATCCATTTTGTAAAATACTTCAGTATGCAGATGATCTTTTTATATATATTTCAGGATGAATTATTTCTATTCTGGAGGAATTGATTAACATTTGCATGAAAAACCTTGACACCTGGTTAACAAATCACGGCTTAGAAATTTTTCCTTCCAAAAGCAATGTTATCGTCTTTTCCAGAAAACGTGTTACTCCGCGTGTAACAGTCCAAATAAATAATTCAATTCTCCCTATGCCGGTACAGATAAGATTTCTTGGGGTAATTTTAGACTCTAAGTTAACATGGAACCCGTATGTTAATTTAATCATTAACAAATGTCAAGCTCGCCTCAACGCTTTACGTGCCGTTTCATGGGTCTGGTGGGAAAGTCACCCATTCACCCAAAAACTTTTTTATAACGCATATGTTAGGAGTCATTTGGATTACGCGTCATTCCTCATCGAACCCACTTCTAAAAAGAACCTCGCGAGGTTGGACCGTATCCAATTTCAAAGTTTAAGATTGATTATCGGAGCAATTAACGCTTTACAAGTGGAGGCTGTGGAGGCTCCTCTTCATTTCAGAAGACAGTTTTTGGCTGACAAGTTTTTATTTAAATGCTTAAGACTCTAATCATCCACTGAAAGACAAAATTACTGCACTCACTGCTCAAGTGAAATCACTTCCATATTGTTGGAACAAATCAATCTCTCTTCTTGTTAAAAGCCTCCATACGTACAGTGCGTATAAACCCCTCTTAAATCCATAAGACAAACTTCCTTTATATGCCAACTCCTTTTGTATTCATTTGTGTAAACCAAATATTCTTTTTTCTCTCGGCATAATTAACCAAGATCACCATTCGTGGGATGCCTCGCTCACGTTCAAACATAGACTGTCGTACTCGACACGCAAACGCAGATCGTCAGAGGAGATCAAACCGCACTATCAAGAACGTTTAGACGATAATGAACATGTTCGAGTTAGAATTATTCAGAGGCGAGCAGAAGAACTGGCGAATCGTCGGGAAGAATGACTTAAAAGCTTACGAGTAGAAGGGCAAAGAAGACGAGCAGCACATTCATCTCAACAACGTCAAGAAGAAATAGATCAACGTCGAAGACGAATGCAAGTGCAACTTTTGAATAACCATGCTTCGTACCATCGAATTGCTTTTTCATACGAACCAGATATTTAATACAATACCTCATGTAAATTTGTTCAAATCGGTAAAATGGATAAAGTTTGTCCACGCTGCAAAGCGATGAAATTTAAAGGAGAAACTCAAGAAATGTGTTGCGCGAGCGGCAAAGTGAAGCTACCTGAAATTGATCAGCCAATAGCACCACTGATAAATTTGTTGCAAGGAATTATTGATGATTCAAAATATTTCCTCAAAAATATAAGAAAATACAATTCATGTTTTCAGATGACTTCATTTGGCGCTAACGTTAAAACAGAAAATTTTATGCCGTGTTTAAAATTCAGGGACAAATTTACCATAAAGCTGGCTCCTTGCTTCCTTTTCACAGCAATCAACATAAATTTCTACAAATATATTTCTTGGGAGATCAAAATGATCAGATGAATGCACGCTGTCAAATCTCTACTAAAGTCAAAAGGCATGTTGCTGAGTCGTTGCAAAATTTTTTACATGATAACATTGGAGGACCCACCACTTACCCACCCTGGTATAGGTAACAGATGGTTACCCCTTCAAGGCTCTTGCAAGGACTCTAATTTTTTTGGTGAAAACGACTCTACATTTGATAACGAAACTAGACCTCCAATGTCCCTGCATACGTTGTTAGTAAGCAGTATGCAAGTGCTTAGCGGGAAGTACAGATACAATAGGTGTTAGTATGATAAGATATAGGCAAGACAATGAGACAGGTTGGTGAAAGTTCACGAGGTGGCAAGCGCTGGGTGATTGTATCCAGCGTATCCTACAAGCACCTGTTTGGGAAGAAGACACAGTAGATAAGTAATAAGGGAATGGCAACGGTTGGGAGTCCTCTTCAATCAAGAATGCGCATGACATTCGGTCTAGTCGTGAACCACACTCAGCTTCCGCGCCCCTTAGCCGGTTCCTCGGTGATGCCTCAAAGAAAAGTAAATGGGAGATTGGGGGGAAATACCAGACGACCCTAAGAAATTCAGCGTCGAGTAGCCGGAGGCAAGGCGAAGGAGAGCTGAGGTCGCCCCCCCCCCCCAAACCTAAAGCCTGCACATGTTGCTGGGGGTGGCGCAATTAATTTTAGAGGACACCGTGCCATCGTCGACCGACTCCTGTTGATGCAAGGACGAGGTCTAACGCACCCCCAGAAGGGGAAAAAGAAACATAACAAAATAAATAGATAATAATAATAATAATAATAATAACGTAGTATTTATATAGCGCAGTTTTGTGATGTTTCACTTCAAGTGCGCTTAATTATAATAAACTTAAAGATGCAGTTCAGTTCAGCCTTCTGAACGAGGCGAAGTAGCATTGTGAGACTAAAAACAAAAAGAGAACAAAGAAACCAAAACAAAATTTAAAAAAAAAACAAAGTCGAGTATGTTAGTTGAATCAATAGTGTTCCTTGGAATATGAAGCTGGAAAAAAAGAAAATCACAAAAAATTGATGAAAAATAATGAAAACAATAAACAGGTATCTCGATAGAACATCGTGTAGCACAGCTTAGTGAAATCTAAAATAAACCATGTGAAAAGAAATAAAATAAGCAAAAAAGATATAAGTCACAGAAAAATAAAAGAAAAAGGAACAAAATGTATACAATAGAATAAGAAAAAGGTACCTAAGATAGAGATGATATTATAACAAAAAAATATATATAAACAGATATAAAGCATAAAACATAAAATTCTAGCAGTATATGTAATAAAGTAAAGAGAATGTCCGTGGATTCAAGAGCAGATACACGTGGTACCTACATGATTTTACAGCTAGTCAGCGACTCTAAGATCAGGCCATCTCTCAACCCAGACTTTCGTAAATTTCCTCAAACACTCAAAGTTCATCTTATTCGAAACGAGATCCGCGTTCCAAGCTGGTCTCGTAGTAACTTGCAAGCCATCGAGCATTTCCTCTCGGGCATCCGTCAAAATCTCGCAGTGCCACAGAATGTGCTCAGCTGTTTGATCAGTATTACCGCAAGCGCAGTTAGGATGGGGTGATAGAGAGAGACTATGAAGTCTCCCTCTGAACTCCCCATGACCGGACAGAAGTTGGGTCATATGATGATCCCTAGTGATGTACGCCCCTTCCATTCTGAGTTTAACTGACGGGAAGAAGGAGAAAGTCCACCTTCCCGTATTTGACCTATCCCAACGTTCCTGCCATTCTCTCAAAGTTCTTTCTCGCATCTCTCTAAGAAGTCCTGGGAGGGAAACCGCTCCACCTGGTATTAGCTCAATGCCATGATGGGTGGCAGTTCTTCTTCTCGTTAGAAGCTTCTTTGTTAACACCTCCCTAATTTCAAGATCGATAGGCAAAACGCCGGCCAAAACTGGCAAAGCGTCCGAAGCAACTGTTCTGTACGCACCCGAAAGCGCCAGCAAGGGGACTCGCTGGCCTCTCTTGAGCGCCGAGAGTATGAGTGCATTCTCCAGGCGGTGCTCCCACACAGAGGCCGCATACGAGACTTGCGCCACGTAAGCCCCCCTGTATAGGAGACGGAGCGCTGGAGAGCGCAGTCCCCACTCAGCAGTAGAGATTCTTCTCAATTTCAAAAAGAGGGCCTGGGCCTTACTTGATACGCTTTTAACATGGGTCAAGAATGAGGACGTTCGATCCAAAGTGACGCCTAAGTATTTAGTGTTCTCAACGAATCGGATGTTGGTATCTCCCATTTTGATGGTGGGATTTCTACTTCTATTGAGGTTACCCTTCATCAGGAGTCTTGTGGGGAGCGAAGGTCAGCCGATTTCTCTTTCCCCATTCTAAAGTCACACTTAAAACCTCTTCAGCTTTACTCTCAACTTCCTTTCTGCTGTTCCCCGAGACCAGATACAATTTTTCATCAGCGTAATCCACCGAGACACATCCTTCAGGCAAGGGCAGCCTGGAGAAATCGTCAAACAAAATGTTCCAAAACTCAGGTCCAAGGATTGAACCCTGAGGACAACCCATGTCAACTATTCGTTCAATCAGGTAGTCTCCAAAAGAAAGGATGACCGTTCTGTCGCAGAGGTAATCAGCGCAGATCTTGAACATATTTTGTGGACATTTCCTATTTTTGAGCTTGACTAGTATCATCGGCCACCACGCATGATCGAAGGCACCAGTGATATCGAGGAAAATTCCAATTACGTACCTCTTTTGGCAAGCCTTCACCCAGTCAAGCGCATACGTGATGGCGTGCTCAGTGGACATACCGGGGACAAAACCAAACTGCCGCTCGCAGGGTGGGGATAACGTTTGACGTAAACGCTGCCTAATCAGTTTCTCCAGAATCTTCCCCAGGACAGGTAGCAGGGTAATTGGACGGTACGCCTTCAAGTCCGACCTTAGTTTATCGTTCCCCTTTGGTATAATCCTAAGCACGCCCCTCTTCCATTCAGAAGGGAAAGTACCTCTTCTCATGCATGTATCCATCACTTGGAAGAGCTCCTCCTTGGCGTGGATCCATACTTGCTTCGCTATTATTCCATTGAGCCTATCATACCCTGGTGCCTTCTTAAGACCCAAACCCTTGATTATCAGCTCGATTTCTGCTTTAGTTACTGGTGTCATCCTTACCTCCTGGGCGAGGTTTCTCGGCCTACCGTGAAATCTGTCACGGCTCCTAAGCAGTGACAGATTTCTAATCTGTTTGTGGTGGTCGCTTTCCCCAATTACTGAATCTACAGGAACTAACTTACCCAGAAGTGTATTGAGAGTGGATTCCACGTCCACACTTTCAACGTTCCTTCCGTCCTTTTCGGTTATTACGCTAGTTAAATACCGGTCAGAGCCTTTTCCCGTTTTTTCAATGGCGCTGTGGATATCCCACGGGTTGGCGTTACCCACTTCTTGTACCCAATTATGCCATGCAGCTCGTTTTGCTGAGAGGACGGCCTGTTTGAAAGCTCTACGGGAGCCACTGAGTCGTGACTGGAGGGCGTGTGTCTCCTCCTGCGTACACCCGCCACGTCTGGATACGCCCAGGGCTCGATAGGCTCTTTTGTAGGCCCCTTTCAGTGAAGTCAGCTCATTCGACCACCACGGCGTCCTAATAACCGTCTTTGGGTTTGATCTTCCCAAGGACCGCTCGGCAGCTGATACCACGGCTGCATTAAAAAAGTTCCCCAAATTACCCGGATCTCTTGCTGCTACATCATGAAATCCCCTTAAAGTATAATGTAGAGCTTCCCCAAAGTTATCCCAGTTCGCCCTGGTGGTTTTGAAGTTCCAGGAGGATCTTGGGGCTTCCGTCTTTTTGACACCCACCGTGAAAGTTATTAGCCTGTGATCGGAGGCAATAGCGCATTCGTAAACCTTCCATTTAGATATCTTGGCCGCAACTGATCCAGAGCAAAGAGTAAGATCAATGTTGCTCTCACCATGTGTATTAGAGAAAGTAGAAATGTTCCCTGGCTCGTTAATCGGAGATAGACCTTGCGCCGCAATAAGGTCTTCGACGGCGTCTGAGCGTTCCGTCCGGTTACTAGAAGTATCAAACCACAATGGTGAGCGAGCGTTAAAGTCTCCTCCTATAACTACGTTACGTCCTTTAAGCGCGTTTAGTGCGCGCGTCAGGCTCAAGATATGAGGTCCCACTGGGTTCCCGTACTTAAAATAGACTGAGATCAATATGATCTCAGTGTTTCCGAAATTTAGAGAGACACAGGTTTGGTACTCGTTTGACAGTCCCACCAGAAGGAGGGGGCTGATCAACGAAGTGTTGACCATAACACCCGCCCCCGGTGCTGTGCCAATTTCGAGTACCGCACCCGGATAGCTTATTGGCGTTCTACCTAACCGGGTGTACTGCTCCTGAATGAGTAATATGTCAATGTTTTGGTCAGTCATGACCCGCAACGCCTCGAGCGTGGCCAGTCGGGACCTCTGCAGGTTGATCTGACCTATAGAGAGAAAAGCGTTAGAACCCATAGAGTCAGTCATGCGAATCTGCGTTTCCAAAGCAGCTTTATGGGCTGGGCACGTTCTGTCTCCTGTTGGGTGATTCGCTGGTTTTTTAAAACGCGTGCAAGTGGCACAGACAGCGGCCTGTGCTTTCTTGGGGCAAACATCAATTTCATGGCCGGTTTCAGCGCAGTGACGGAAGGTGGTCGATTCTTGCGTGCACGATTTGCTTATGTGGCCGTACTGTTGGCACTTGAAGCACCTAGTAGCTCCCAAATAGTCGCGAGTGCGGCAAGCGTTCCACCCAAAAACCTAATCCCCACAATTTCGTATTGGGAACTGTGTATATATTTATTTCATGTGGCAACCCACACAATAAATGTCAAACATTGTGTGCGAATTGCTTCATCTGTGGTTGCGTTGTTATTTGTTTTACGTTTTAACTAACTAATCATCACGCCGTTTCTCCGCAGGGGTAGGCAGAGAGGACGGACCGCCAAACAACTCGGTCTTGGCACACACTCTTTGCCTCACTCACATTCATACATCGTCTCATACATTCTCTTCTATTATTCTGACTTTTGAAATGCCCGACTCAAGTATCTGATTCACTTGATCGTGCCATGTCTCTCTCGGGCATCCCCGACTTCTTCTACCATTCACATTCGCGTCGTATATTCTTCTTACACTACTTTCTTCGTTCATTCGCTCTACATGCCCAAACCATCTGAGGGTCCCTTTCTTAATCTTACGCATTATGCTTACATTCTTACATTCTTTGCGGATATCCACATTTCTCACACGATCGAACATTGTTTTACCACACACACGTCTCAGGGATCACGTTTTAAATTGTAATCAAATTATTAGCAATGTGTAATTCTTTCAAATAACATATCATATCATATCTGCAACAAAAGTCGAGCAGTTTCTTTATTAACGCGAAATCTACGTCTTCCATCAGGTAGAAATTCCTGCGTTTATTATGTCGCTTTACACGCCGTGTCATTTAATTAATTATAAGTTCATCGTCAGACCTGATGAACCATCACTTGTTGCGAACATAATTGTAAAATACTAGCAAATACCGTAAAATAGATAACAAGAAAATCTCTGAACTATCACCGAAGTGACATTTAGACAACGGCCGCCATTTTGGTTACCTTTCCTTTCTCATTTGCAGCACCATTGTGGGCCTGTAAAATGTAAGGTGAAAGTAAACGGTAAATGTCAAATGAAAAAAACCCACTTCCTATACATTTTACCGTTTACTTTTACAATTAGCATTGCATTTAGCATTTTCGGTAAATGAAGAAACCCACCCAAAGAGGGAAGATATTCATTTTCCTTTTGACAGCCTCCATGGCCGAGGGGTAAGGCTCTCGACTAGAAATCCGAAGCACACCAATGAAGGTTTTTATATATACTATCAGTTGTGGCGTTATAAAGTTTGTATAAAATTTTTACAATAGGTGGCGAGTGAGCTGTTTAAAAAATAAGTGTAAATATGATTTACATATGGTCAGGTCAGGTCAGTACAGGTCAGGTCAGGTCGGGTTAGGTCGAGTTAGGTCGGGTTAGGTCGGGTTAGGTCGGGTTAGGTTAGGTTAGGTTAGGTTAGGTTAGGTTAGGTTAGGTTAGGTTAGGTTAGGTTAGGTTAGGTTAGGTTAGGTTAGGTTAGGTTAGGTTAGGTTAGGTTAGGTTAGGTTTTTTTTTTTTTTTTTTTTTTTTTTTTTTTTTTTTTTTTTTTTTTCCTTGAGTGTTCTGTTATTTACCTTGTTTATTATTTATCAAGGTTCATTTAAACTTTTTGATTTTACAATTTGAGCTATTGATTTGACTTTTTCATGCATGTTGGGATAGGTGATGGGTCATGCAAATATGGGATGTGGAGAGGGGTTAGTGGGTAAATAGGTTAGTATGTCTGTCTAACATGGGCTATCAACTGCTCCAACATTTGTTTAACGGCGTGAGGGAACCATGTAAAACCTCAGCCGGAGCAGTATTGTGTATCTGAAAGAAATGGGGATGTTCTGTTAAGGTGGTCATTGCTTTCCCTCTTAACGGAACCATTTGTAGGAAGGTAGTGTTCTTTAGCGTTCTAGCGTTCTCACGTATCGTTATAGATTGATCGGATAGCTTAGCTTTAGTCGTGCTTGATATGATTTAATGTTAATGTAATTTCTTTTAATAATTATTTATTTTGTTCCTTAATTTTACTTATGATATTTTTTGCGAACTTTATGAAGATTTTTCGGAGAGGTATAATTTGTATGACATCAGAGATGTCAGTCAAATTTATATTTCTCCTCTGGCATTCTTTGGTTATTTGCCATCTTTCCATCGTGAACATTGGGCAGTTTAACAACAGATGTTTCACTGTTTGGTCCGATAGTTTGTCACAAGGGCAAGCCGGACTATCTTTAAGCTTGAATCTGTGAAGGTAGGATAGGGTCGCTCCATGACCGGTAAGGATTTGCGTGAGTTCGAAAGTTGGAGTTGTCTTTTTTCCAAACTCTTTGGCTTCCATTATACTCCTGAAAAATAGCCGTGTTCCTTTACCTGTGTCAGAGTTTTTATACCTTTGGTCCCATTCTTCAAGAATTGCCTCCTTTATTTTGAACTTTGCGTAGCTCAGTGGAAATTCCGAATAGAGTTTTTGTGTCTTCGTTTTTAATGCAGCGTCTTTTGCTAGCTCGTCTGCTCTTTCATTTCCGTGGATTCCGTTGTGCCCACGTATCCACAAAAATTTACAAGCAGATCCTCTTTCTCTCAAAAGTTGAGCCAAGCATTGTATTTTGAAGACCATTGGGTTAGTAGGTGTCCCGGACTCTAGGGCGTGGGCAGCGCTTTGTGAGTCTGTCAAGACATTAACTTTTTCCCAATGCTTTTGCAGTTTGTGAGCCCACTCAAGTGCTTGCATTATTGCGAAAAGCTCTGCTTGAAAAACTGAGCAGTAATCAGCCAAGGGCAGTTTCCTTGCTGTAATTTCTCCGCTAGCATTGAACACAGCGAAGGCCGCACCCACTTTTCCTCCAGTTTTGCTTCCATCTGTGTAGATATCTATTTCGTTCTCTTCAAAGGAGTTTCTCTCGTATGTTCCTGGAAAGATGACATTTTCTCCAATTTGTTTACTAGGATGGGGTAGATGAGTGACCTTTATGATTCCCTGGTACTTCCTATCATCAGGTAGTAGATGTAAAGTTCTGTTCCTTTTTGTCTCACCAATAAGTCTGAGTTCTTTGAGTTTTAGGTCCATAGGTATTAGTCCCCCTATTGCCTGCACGGAAGTGAGGGACGTAGTGCGGTAAGCTTTACATATTCTGATGCCGATAGTCCTTTGGACTCTATCTAGTTTTCTGCGAATATTTTTTCGTTTTGCAGCTGTTGCCCATACCGTCGCAGCGTATGTTATTATTGGTTCGACTACGCCTATGTAGATTGTCCTTAATATTTCAGAACATAGACCCCAAGTAGGTTTAGCCATAAATGCAAGTTTCTTGGTTATATTGACAGCTTTTTGGCATACCATGTCCACGTGCTTGCTCCAATTTAACTTGTCGTCTATGACGATCCCTAGAATTTTGCAGTCCCGGGAGAGTGGAACAGTTTTACCATTCATCACAATGTTTGGTGACAGTGTCTTCCTGTTACTAATGAATAGAACTTTTGTTTTTTCCTCAGAGAATTGCAGTTTTACTTTTTCACCCCAGTCAGTTATTAAGCAGAGGGTATCTTTAATTATTTTTTGTAGTTCTGCCACATCTTTATGAGTTATTATAACTAAAACGTCGTCAGCAAATGCTTGTATGCGTACGTTAGAGTCGAATTTAAGGTTTAGCAGTTCGTCCAAAACTATGTTCCATAGAATTGGTCCACATGCAGATCCTTGTATACAGCCCTTGTTCGAGTGTTTTTGCGCCCATGCGCCTGCGTAAATTGTTTCTACAATTCTGTCCGACAGGTAGTCTTTAAAAACTTTGTATATGTTAAGTGGACAGCCTTTATTGGTAAGTTGCATTTTTAGGTAGGGCCACCATGCGTTGTCGAATGCCCCTTTTATGTCCAGTGATATTAGGCATGCATGAAGTCCTTCTTTATTCGCTTTCTTGATGTGGTTTACAGCGTCAAGCATTGCGTCTTCTGTGCTTTTTTGTTGCGTGAACCCGTATTGGTTTGAATTAAGTTTCCCCTTCGTGCTGAAGTGCCAGGTTACTCTCTTAATGAGTATTTTTTCTAGTACCTTGCCAAATACCGGGAGGAGACCTATAGGTCGGTATGAAGAGATATTACCGTAGTCTTCTTTTCCTGGCTTCGGAATAACCTTAATTCTAGCGACCTTCCAAAGGATTGGGAAGCAGCCAATTCGGAGACATGCATTGTATAATGCCGTAAAAATATCTGGGAGACTTTCGAACGCTTTCTGACATATGTCGGCTGTAAAGTGATCTCTTCCTGGGGACTTCTTTGTATCTATGGATGCAAGTATTTTATTTATCTCGGTTCTTGTAAACGGGGGGTCGATTTCGCTAAGGCGGTCTTCTTCCTCATTATTCCGAATACGTGTTTGTTCTTCTGTTTCACTGACTGGAGAGTCATTAGGGAAGAAATGATCTAAGAGTGTGGACGCCGTCTCTTGGGCTGACGTTGTGGACACAGTATTGAATTGTAGCGTTTCTGGTGGTGACTTTTGAGTTGCTTTAAGAACTCTGAGTACCGTGGACCAGACTGTATCTTTTCCTTGGCTGCTGCAAAATTCTTTCCAGTTTTGGATTTTTGCTGCAGCAATTTCCTCCTTGTAGCGTTCTCTCAGCTCGAGGTATGCTGGTAGTGTGACCGCATCTCTTCTTGCTGGTCCTGAGTTCATCAGCTTCCTCTTTGCAGCGAGAACGTCTTTCTTCAGTTTTTCCAATTTATCATTCCACCAGGGGCAGATTTTTTGTCTAGATTTTTTCAGTGGGGGGATAGCCGTTCTGCATGCATCCGATACGGCATCCATGAGGACTGAAACTTGTCTGTTGAGGGTACCAGCTTGATTATTCGACTCAATCGCCTGAACTGTTATTCTCTTGTCTTCAACATTGGATTTTAGTGTCTTGTCGAATTCTATCCAATTTGCCTTACTGGTCTTATATAGGAATGTTGAATTTAGAATTTCTTCTGCTGATGATTTATTGAATTGCGCATCGAAAGTTATTCCATTATGGTCAGACATGGCAGCAATTCTTTTGTCAACTTTCCAGTTCTTTACGAGTCCAATTACGTTGTCGGAACACAAGGTTACGTCGATTACGCTGCTCAGTAGCGCGTTTTGTCGAACGGTTTCAAATGTTGGTGTTGTTCCTTCGTTGACAATATGTAATTGTTTCTGGGCAATAAAGTCGCTCAGTTTGTCTCCTCTTTTGTCTGTCTTTTTGCTGCCCCACCAAATACTTTTGGCATTGGCGTCCGCTCCAATGATGATTTTCTTGTTGTTTGTGTCTATTAGCCTGCTAGCTTTTTCTAGGCTGATGTCGATATCTTCATTTGGGGGACAATATATTGAACCTATTATTAGTGGGGTTCCCTGGGATTGTGCTTCAATAAATACATTGCAGTTGTTGCTGAATTTGTGGAGGAGGACACATGTGTCCGCAATACTTTTATTCAAAACTATTATTGCCGCCTTGACTGGGCAGTCCACACTTGTTTTTTGAAAAATGGGTCCATTGTACGATGATTTATTAATTTTTCCCGTATTTCCTGTATATGGCTCCTGTATGATGACGATATCTATTTTCCTGTTAATCGCGTTTTGTAAAAAGTTGACGGTAGCAGCTTCGCACCTCTGTAGGTTTGCCTGCGCAAACTTAATTACCATAGTCAATCAAGGTCCTATATATCTCCACATTCCTTTTGTAGATAGGACATTCCAGAGATTGGGCCATGTGGTTTGTTGGTTTTGTTAGTTTTTGCCTTTTGTTCGCTGCTACGCAGCTTTGGCAACAGATCACACCTGTATTTGGGGCTTGGCATGTTTGAACTTTGTGGTCTCCACCACAGCGCCAGCATACTTCCTTGTTCTTACAGTGAGCTATCGTGTGGCCATATCCCAAGCACTTTTGGCAGCTAAGAATTGAAAGGTATTCACTGACGCCGGCTTTATAATATCCGATGTTCAGCACCTTTTTGTCGATTATATATTGCCATACATGTGGCGCTACCGCTATCACCGCACATTTGCGGGTCGCATCCTTTTTAAAGGGGATTTTGTGAATTAATTTTATAACATCTTCGGGTTGATGCTCTCCCAAGAGAGAGGCAAACCCGCTATTTTGATTTATTATTGCCGTAACAATTTCCCTTTCCGTTAAATCGGCACCAATTCCTTTAAGTATAAGTCTGGGTTGAAGTTTAACCCCCTTTTGGCTCTGCAGATGTTCCATTTTGGACACTTCGGTCGAAAATTTCTTGCATTGTTCTTCTGTGTCGCATTGAACGTATACTCTATTGTTTGCCAACTTTTTTATCTTTTTTATGCCAATCCCTAAGGATGTGACATTTATATTTTCTTTAATGGTTTTTTCTAGAGTCTCGCTTGCTATGGGAGATTTCCCTGAGACGACTATGGAGTACATTTTCTCTACAGGGGCAGTAGTTACCGGAGAGCTTTCTGAATTCGGTGCGTGTGCTGTGGGGGACTGTCTGGATCCACTTTTTCTACTAGTTGCATCTGCGTAACTAGTGGAGGTATTGTTTTTCTCCACATCCGATCGATGGACTGTCGGTTCGTTATTGATCGTATTTTTGTCCCCTTTTTGATTGGCGATCATTACTAATTGTTCCGTGTGTCGCTTTTCCTGCTCATAAAGTTCCTTTACATGTTCCGCTTTGAGGATCAGCATTTCTTCTCTCAATTTATGGTAATCTTTGGCTTCTCCTCCTAGATCCACTTGAGAAACTGTTAATGTTGCCATTTCTTTGGCATTTGCAACCATTTTTTCTATTGCTGCGGTCACAGCGGCTTTGTGGGTGCCTTTTATGTTCCCACAGGAAGCTAAGGCCTTCTTGGCAGAGTCTGCTTGTTCCAAGGTGTTTTGGAAAATCAGCTCCATAGTTTCGCTGCTTGCTGATGCAGTCTCCGCCTCTGAGAAAATCTTGACTGGCTCAGTCTCTATGAAATCCGGTACAATAATCGGAGGATGTGGCGAAGATCCTGCGCTATCATTAAACTTTACCGGAGTTCTTTGCATTTTTGATGGTTGCTGGTTTCCGTCGGATAGTATTTAGTACAGAACAGAATCAGGTACAAGATGAAAACAATAGTAAGAGATGCAGCGTGTTGAGAAAAAATAAAAAAAAAAAAAAAATTTGGGCGCAATTTGTGCAAAAAAAATTGCAAGTGATTTTGTGCAACGTGAATGGAAACGTTTTAAGCACTATTTAATTTTTATGCAAATCTGTTGAAACGTTGAGAGATATTATTTAAAACTTAGGTAAAAACTTAAACGCAGTCGAAACTTCTTTAAACTTTTTGAAATCTTTGTAAGAAACTCACCGCTTGGCTTGCGAAAGAACACTGGTTGACCCGGCTTCTTGCCTGCCAACAGCGGGTAGGTTTGGGTGGAAACTCCACAGATTAAAAGGCTCGCGGTGTAACGACACGGGAAAAAATAAATGCGAAATTAAATTCACTTTGATTTTAAGGAACGTGAATGGAAACGTTTTAAGCACTATTTAATTTTTATGCAAATCTGTTGAAACGTTGAGAGATATTATTTAAAACTTAAACGCAGTCGAAACTTCTTTAAACTTTTTGAAATCTTTGTAAGAAACTCAGCGCTTGGCTCGTGAAAGAACACTGGTTGACCCGGCTTCTTGCCTGCCAACAGCGGGTAGGTTTGGGTGGAAACTCCACAGATTAAAAGGCTCGCGGTGTAACGACACGGGAAAAAATAAATACGAAATTAAATTCTTTTTGATTTTAAGAAACGTGTATGGAAACGTTTTAAGCACTATTTAATTTTTATGCAAATCTGTTGAAACGTTGAGAGATATTATTTAAAACTTAGGTAAAAACTTAAACGCAGTCGAAACTTCTTTAAACTTTTTGAAATCTTTGTAAGAAACTCACCGCTTGGCTCGTGAAAGAACACTGGTTGACCCGGCTTCTTGCCTGCCAACAGCGGGTAGGTTTGGGTGGAAACTCCACAGATTAAAAGGCTCGCGGTGTAACGACACGGGAAAAAATAAATGCGAAATTAAATTCACTTTGATTTTAAGGAACGTGAATGGAAACGTTTTAAGCACTATTTAAATTTTATGCAAATCTGTTGAAACGTTGAGAAATATTATTTAAAACTTTAACGCAGTCGAAACTTCTTTAAACTTTTTGAAATCTTTGTAAGAAACTCACCGCTTGGCTCGCGAAAGAACACTGGTTGACCCGGCTTCTTGCCTGCCAACAGCGGGAAGGTTTGGGTGGAAACTCCACAGATTAAAAGGCTCGCGGTGTAACGACACGGGAAAAAATAAATACGAAATTAAATTCACTTTGATTTTAAGGAACGTGAATGGAAACGTTTTAAGCACTATTTAATTTTTATGCAAATCTGTTGAAACGTTGAGAAATATTATTTAAAACTTAGGTAAAAACTTAAACGCAGTCGAAACTTCTTTAAACTTTTTGAAATCTTTGTAAGAAACTCACCGCTTGGCTCGTGAAAGAACACTGGTTGACCCGGCTTCTTGCCTGCCAACAGCGGGTAGGTTTGGGTGGAAACTCCACAGATTAAAAGGCTCGCGGTGTAACGACACGGGAAAAAATAAATGCGAAATTAAATTCACTTTGATTTTAAGGAACGTGAATGGAAACGTTTTAAGCACTATTTAAATTTTATGCAAATCTGTTGAAACGTTGAGAAATATTATTTAAAACTTTAACGCAGTCGAAACTTCTTTAAACTTTTTGAAATCTTTGTAAGAAACTCACCGCTTGGCTCGCGAAAGAACACTGGTTGACCCGGCTTCTTGCCTGCCAACAGCGGGAAGGTTTGGGTGGAAACTCCACAGATTAAAAGGCTCGCGGTGTAACGACACGGGAAAAAATAAATACGAAATTAAATTCACTTTGATTTTAAGGAACGTGAATGGAAACGTTTTAAGCACTATTTAAATTTTATGCAAATCTGTTGAAACGTTGAGAAATATTATTTAAAACTTAAACGCAGTCGAAACTTCTTTAAACTTTTTGAAATCTTTGTAAGAAACTCACCGCTTGGCTCGTGAAAGAACACTGGTTGACCCGGCTTCTTGCCTGCCAACAGCGGGTAGGTTTGGGTGGAAACTCCACAGATTAAAAGGCTCGCGGTGTAACGACACGGGAAAAAATAAATACGAAATTAAATTTTTTTTGATTTTAAGAAACGTGAATGGAAACGTTTTAAGCACTATTTAATTTTTATGCAAATCTGTTGAAACGTTGAGAGATATTATTTAAAACTTAGGTAAAAACTTAAACGCAGTCGAAACTTCTTTAAACTTTTTGAAATCTTTGTAAGAAACTCACCGCTTGGCTCGTGAAAGAACACTGGTTGACCCGGCTTCTTGCCTGCCAACAGCGGGTAGGTTTGGGTGGAAACTCCACAGATTAAAAGGCTCGCGGTGTAACGACACGGGAAAAAATAAATGCGAAATTAAATTCACTTTGATTTTAAGGAACGTGAATGGAAACGTTTTAGCACTATTTAAATTTTATGCAAATCTGTTGAAACGTTGAGAAATATTATTTAAAACTTAAACGCAGTCGAAACTTCTTTAAACTTTTTGAAATCTTTGTAAGAAACTCACCGCTTGGCTCGTGAAAGAACACTGGTTGACCCGGCTTCTTGCCTGCCAACAGCGGGTAGGTTTGGGTGGAAACTCCACAGATTAAAAGGCTCGCGGTGTAACGACACGGGAAAAAATAAATACGAAATTAAATTCTTTTTGATTTTAAGAAACGTGAATGGAAACGTTTTAAGCACTATTTAATTTTTATGCAAATCTGTTGAAACGTTGAGAGATATTATTTAAAACTTAAACGCAGTCGAAACTTCTTTAAACTTTTTGAAATCTTTGTAAGAAACTCAGCGCTTGGCTCGTGAAAGAACACTCGGTTAGGTTAGGTTAGGTTAGGTTAGGTTAGGTTAGGTTAGGTTAGGTTAGGTTAGGTTAGGTTAGGTTAGGTTAGGTTAGGTTAGGTTAGGTTAGGTTAGGTTAGGTTAGGTTAGGTTAGGTTAGGTTAGGTTAGGTTAGGTTAGGTTAGGTTAGGTTAGGTTAGGTTGTATGGATTGTTAGTATCTTCTATGGGTACCTTGCTTGTTACGCACAAGGTTTCTCCTAATTCTTTTTTCTTACTATATGTATCTTTAAGTTATTTATTTAGTTATCTATTGTTTCGTTAATTTCTTTTATTCTTTTGGTAATTTTTTCTAAGTACGCTATATATATTTCGCTTGGTTTTTTCTGATTCCAGATTTCTTGCCTATTTTCTTCTGTTATTCCATAGTTTTTTAGTTCAAAATTTAGTCTGAATCTCTCTGCATCAAAGATAGAGCATTTTTCTAGTACATGTACGCTGTCCTGTATTGATGTTTTGTCGCACGGGCATTTGTCATCATCTATTATTTTAAAACGTTTGAGATATTCTTTGAAGCACCCATGTCCTGTCAAGATTTGGGTTGCAGTAAAACTGTTTTTAACGTGTTTTCCTTTTTGAAGTGCCGTGCTTATATTTGGTAAGTATTTTTTTGTAATTTTTCCCGTGCTTTCCTCTATATATCTTTTGTTCCATTTATTTTCAGTTACTTTCTTTAAAGTTATTTTTGTGTAGCTTTGAGGTACCTTGCTATAGTCTGGTCTTTTTTTAAGTGTTCTTCCCCTTTTCGCTGCTGTATCTGCCCTTTCATTACCTTCTAAGCCGTTGTGCGCTCTTACCCATTGAAAATTTACCCTGTTTTTATTTTCTCTGCATGTTCCTAGTTTTTCTAAACATTCTCTTGCTATTTTATTTGTTGTTCTCTCTTTGCTCAGCGTTTCTAAAGATGATTTACTATCTGAATTTATAGTTATATCTTTCCCTTTTATATTGTTTATTTGTACCCATTCTATTGCTTTTTGAATTGCAATCATTTCCGCCTGGTATACAGTGCAGTAATCTTCTAACTTATAAGATTTTGATACCCAATCTTGTCCATCTACTTTTATAACTACCCCGGCGCCCACTTTACCTTCTTGTTTACTTCCGTCTGTATAAATTTGTATAGCATCTTCATTAATCTTATTTCCTTTATCTAGTTCAATTGTTATATTTTCTTTAACTGTTTTCCCTGGGTGCGGTAGTTCGTTAACACTGCACGTGGTCATTATTTCCCTGTCAGCCGGAAGGAAGTTAGCTGTTATTCCCCTTCTATTAATTCTGTACACATCTTTTACTTCGTCTATTTTTAGATCTATTGGTGGTGTTCCCGCTAAGGCTAAAGCTGAGGTGGTGGAGATTGTCCTGTACCCTTTACAAATTCTAATTGCATATTGTCGCTGAGCGCTGGCTAGTTTCTTCCTATTCTTAACTTTCTTACACGTGTCTCCCCAGACCCCTGATCCATACGTAAATATTGGTACGATTGCCCCGTCATAGATAGTTTTTAAAATTTCAGGCGATAGTCCCCACGTTGGTTTTGCCGCTCTACATAAGGCTTTGAATATTCTTGAGGTTTTACAGCAAATATAATCTATGTGTTTATCCCATCTAAGCTTATTGTCCATTACCATACCCAAAATTTTTACTTCCTTTACTGGTTTTATTTCTTTACCGTTCATTTTTATGTTAATTGTTTTATCCCGGAGCTTACTCATTACCATGATCTGCGTTTTTTTTTCTGAAAATTCTAATTTTACTTTTTTACCCCAACTGCTTACTTTTCCTAATGCTCTTTCCGCCGTTTCTTTAGTGGTTTGTAGGTTTTTTCCGTTTACAATCAGAAGGACATCGTCAGCGTACGCTTGGATGTAAACGTCTGGGCCAAGATCCATTTGCAGTAGTTCATCCAGTGATACGTTCCAAAAGATTGGCCCGCCAATCGATCCTTGAATGCAGCCCTTTGAGACATTTTTTTCGCTCGAATGGATTCCGTGTTTTATTCTTACTTTTCTATTTTCTGTGTAACTTCTTACTAATGTAACTAGGCTGGAAGGGCAATCTTTTTCTACGAGCTGTTTTAATAATTGTGGCCACCACGCGTTGTCGAAGGCTCCTTTGATGTCAAGAGATATGACAATTACTTCGTCATTTTCCTTCATTTTTCTTTTTATGACTTCGACTGCATCATAAATTGCATCTTCGGCTGATTTTTGCGCGGTGAAACCATATTGTTTTGAGCTTAATTTCTTCCCTTTGCCAAGGTTCCATTTTATTCTGTCTATTAGGATTTTTTCAAATAATTTCCCTAGAACCGGTAGAAGTCCAATCGGCCTATAGTTTTCCAGACTGCTGTAGTTGTCCTTTCCTGGCTTAGGTATGATTATGATTATGGCCTCCTTCCATATTTTTGGGAAATATCCTATGTCAAGACACTTCTGGAACAATTTTGTGAGTATCTCTGGGAAGCTATCATTGAAGTGAGTAAGAATGTCAGATGTGATCCCATCCGCCCCAGGGCACTTCTTCGGGTCAATTGATCTAAGGGCGTTTTTTAGCTCATCTTTTGAAATTTTTGGTTCCTGGTCGACTGTTGTCTTATGCGTTGCTTTTGTTCTTATTTCCATTTGTTCAGGAGTTTCATTTATCACATTGTCATCTGGGAAGAAGTGTTGAAGAATTTCTTTAGCAGTTTCTTCAGGGTTATTGCTTTTAAAAGTTGATGTGGGTGCCCTGTTTGGTGGGTTCGTGAGGACTCTATAGATATTGGACCAAGTTGTTTCCTTCGTTTGTTTTTGGCAGAAGTCTTTCCAGCTACTGGTTTTTGACTCTCTTAACTCGTTTTTAAAATTTTCTTTGGCTTCCAAGTATTTGGGTAAAGTCACCTCAGATCTTCTTTGTCCGCATGAATTTTGAAGTTTCCTTTTTGCAGAGACCAGTTCCGATTTTAATAGTGTCAGTGAGTCAGACCACCATGGGCAGTTTTTTCGTTTTCCTCCTGGTTTAGGGATAGACCTTTCGCAAGTTGTTTTGATGATTGAGGAGATAGTTTCTACCTGTTTTTCAAGATTTATTGGGTTACTGGAATAGACGGGGTCTTCAATTGTGATGTTTGCCTTTTGCAACATTTCTTTCGCGACTTTTTCGAACTTGGTCCAGTCTGCAAGCTTTGTTCTGTACCTTGGGGTTGTTGATTCAGGGGGCATTATTGTGTCTGATATACTCATCGTTATAACATTGTGATCAGATAGTCCTGTTTGTTCCACACCCCAGTTTGTGACTTTGTCCATAATATTGTTGGAGCAGAAGGTAACGTCTATGAATGAGGTTAAATGGTTGCCGGATCTCCAAGTTTCAAATGTTGGAGTGCTGCCGTCATTTAATATGTGAGCATCCAGCGTTGCTATCGTCTCTGCTAGTTCCTCGCCTCGTTTATCTGTTTTTGGACTACCCCACCACGAGCTTTTTGCGTTGAAATCACCGCCTATCAGAATGCTCTTGCCTTTTTTCTTGTTTTCTTCATTAAGTTTGGTGATTGTAAGTATCTGGGGTGCAAGAGGATTATTTGGTTCAACATATACTGATCCTAGAGTTATAGTTCCAACTCGTGTTTCTATTTCTATGTATGTTGAGTTCTCGGATGTGATTGAAGATATCATTGTTGCTTTAATACTATTGTTGACGAGAATTGCTGACTTGTTTGGGCTTTCTCTGGTTCCTTTAGTGGATTGGTAAACTTGCCATCTTTTCGTTTTCAGCTGCCCTGTGTTTCCTGTGTAAGGTTCCTGCAGCAGAATAATGTCCGATTTGTCCGTATTAACCACACTGTCTGTCGCGGATTGGCATCTTTGCGCGTTCCATTGTTTGATTTTAATTTTTCCTCCCATATTGAATTTGTGCTGTCCCGGTTTTTGCACGTATTTATTTGCATTTTTTTTCCTATTCATAATTTGTGTGGTCAATAGATCTTTCGATTTCTCTCCTGTAGAGTGGACATTCGTGCGTTCCTGATCTATGTCTTGACGGAGCTGAGGTTTTCCTCTTCCGGTTTTCATTAACACATGACCCGCATTTTACTTCGTCAGCTTTACCTTTATTTGGACATTGTGCAAGCGTGTGTTTCCCGGCGCAGTGCCAGCACCTCGTTTCCATATCACAATGCTTCTTTAGATGACCAAATCCCAGACAGTTCATGCATTGCATTGTTGAAATGAAGTTTTCAGCACAGATTCTTTGAAATGCGATATTTACTCTGCCTAGGTTAACCATTTTCTTCCATATTTTGGGGTTTGTTTCGATCACGACGTTTGTTAGGCACGGATTTTTATTTTTTTGGAAAAAGAGTATTTTTGAGTCTTCTTTTAGGCCAGCGAGGTCTTCGTTCTGCTCTTCCATTATTTCTATTAACTCTGCAGAGTTCAGATCCTTCTGAATACCTTTTAAGATAATTTTGGGATTTCTTTTCTTGGCGCAGATCGCAGATACTTTTTCCGACGACAGAGTTTTCATTATAAGTTCTGCGTCTTCTTTCTTCTCGCAGCTTATGATTGCTCTCCCGTTAGTAGATTGTCGGATATTTGTTATGCCCACCTTCAGTTTCCGTGGGTCTAGGGAATTTTTAACTCCTTTTAAAACCTCGGCACTGTCTTTCTCGTCTTTGTGGCTGACGACCACGGCGTGTCTTGGAGTAGGAAGTGGTGGAAACCTTCGATCCATTTCGCCATCCTCTTTTTCTTTTTCATTGTCAGGTTTTGTCCTGTTCCATGGTGAAGACGGCGCAGTAATTTTATCTTCTATCCTTCTGATTTGTTCCGCCATTGTATTTATAGCACTTAACATAATCGGACATTCTTTAGCTTGGGACGGATTATCAGTTTTAATAAGTTCCATTATTTTTTCGGTAGCACTGATGATGTCTTGGGATTTCGCTTTTCGAAGGATCGTTTCGCATAATTTTATTATTTTATCATCCCGATTTCCGATAACCATGGAGTCGTTTTGACTTTTGGTGAATTCCGGCATAAGGTCGTACGTTTTGTCGACATGTGCGCATGACTTGTTTGGTGAGCGCATCATTTTGGCGTAAGGATAAAGCTGCCGCGCAGCGGTAAATTTTTATTTTGATAAACTTGAGCCTAGAATGGCGTGAAATATTCTGCGGTCGCCGGAAGGACGCCGAACAAGGCTTTAAGATGATTCTACTGAATTTAAAAGAAACTGAGACAAAAACTCGTGAAAACTGAATTTAAGTTGAAATTTAAACGAATCTAAAACACGTCACTGAATTTAAATGAAATTAAAGAGATTCTGCGGTCGCCGGAAGGACGCCGAACAAGGCTTCTATGATGATGCTACTGAATTTAAGAAAAAAAAACTGAGACAAAAACCCGTAGAAGTGAATTTAAGTTGAAATTTGAACGATTCTAAACCACGGTCGCCGTGGGGGCACCGAGATCAAAAGGCGGTGAACACAAGCTAGAAAGCGTGCAAATAAGAGACACAAAAACACGAAACAAAGTAATGTGGTTAGTTAGACAGGAATTGGCTGTGTGAAATATTCTCACCGATAGCTGCACTCCCTTCGGAACTTCACTTGATACTCGGTTAGGTTAGGTTAGGTTAGGTTAGGTTAGGTTAGGTTAGGTTAGGTTAGGTTAGGTTGTATGGATTGTTAGTATCTTCTATGGGTACCTTGCTTGTTACGCACAAGGTTTCTCCTAATTCTTTTTTCTTACTATATGTATCTTTAAGTTATTTATTTAGTTATCTATTGTTTCGTTAATTTCTTTTATTCTTTTGGTAATTTTTTCTAAGTACGCTATATATATTTCGCTTGGTTTTTTCTGATTCCAGATTTCTTGCCTATTTTCTTCTGTTATTCCATAGTTTTTTAGTTCAAAATTTAGTCTGAATCTCTCTGCATCAAAGATAGAGCATTTTTCTAGTACATGTACGCTGTCCTGTATTGATGTTTTGTCGCACGGGCATTTGTCATCATCTATTATTTTAAAACGTTTGAGATATTCTTTGAAGCACCCATGTCCTGTCAAGATTTGGGTTGCAGTAAAACTGTTTTTAACGTGTTTTCCTTTTTGAAGTGCCGTGCTTATATTTGGTAAGTATTTTTTTGTAATTTTTCCCGTGCTTTCCTCTATATATCTTTTGTTCCATTTATTTTCAGTTACTTTCTTTAAAGTTATTTTTGTGTAGCTTTGAGGTACCTTGCTATAGTCTGGTCTTTTTTTAAGTGTTCTTCCCCTTTTCGCTGCTGTATCTGCCCTTTCATTACCTTCTAAGCCGTTGTGCGCTCTTACCCATTGAAAATTTACCCTGTTTTTATTTTCTCTGCATGTTCCTAGTTTTTCTAAACATTCTCTTGCTATTTTATTTGTTGTTCTCTCTTTGCTCAGCGTTTCTAAAGATGATTTACTATCTGAATTTATAGTTATATCTTTCCCTTTTATATTGTTTATTTGTACCCATTCTATTGCTTTTTGAATTGCAATCATTTCCGCCTGGTATACAGTGCAGTAATCTTCTAACTTATAAGATTTTGATACCCAATCTTGTCCATCTACTTTTATAACTACCCCGGCGCCCACTTTACCTTCTTGTTTACTTCCGTCTGTATAAATTTGTATAGCATCTTCATTAATCTTATTTCCTTTATCTAGTTCAATTGTTATATTTTCTTTAACTGTTTTCCCTGGGTGCGGTAGTTCGTTAACACTGCACGTGGTCATTATTTCCCTGTCAGCCGGAAGGAAGTTAGCTGTTATTCCCCTTCTATTAATTCTGTACACATCTTTTACTTCGTCTATTTTTAGATCTATTGGTGGTGTTCCCGCTAAGGCTAAAGCTGAGGTGGTGGAGATTGTCCTGTACCCTTTACAAATTCTAATTGCATATTGTCGCTGAGCGCTGGCTAGTTTCTTCCTATTCTTAACTTTCTTACACGTGTCTCCCCAGACCCCTGATCCATACGTAAATATTGGTACGATTGCCCCGTCATAGATAGTTTTTAAAATTTCAGGCGATAGTCCCCACGTTGGTTTTGCCGCTCTACATAAGGCTTTGAATATTCTTGAGGTTTTACAGCAAATATAATCTATGTGTTTATCCCATCTAAGCTTATTGTCCATTACCATACCCAAAATTTTTACTTCCTTTACTGGTTTTATTTCTTTACCGTTCATTTTTATGTTAATTGTTTTATCCCGGAGCTTACTCATTACCATGATCTGCGTTTTTTTTTCTGAAAATTCTAATTTTACTTTTTTACCCCAACTGCTTACTTTTCCTAATGCTCTTTCCGCCGTTTCTTTAGTGGTTTGTAGGTTTTTTCCGTTTACAATCAGAAGGACATCGTCAGCGTACGCTTGGATGTAAACGTCTGGGCCAAGATCCATTTGCAGTAGTTCATCCAGTGATACGTTCCAAAAGATTGGCCCGCCAATCGATCCTTGAATGCAGCCCTTTGAGACATTTTTTTCGCTCGAATGGATTCCGTGTTTTATTCTTACTTTTCTATTTTCTGTGTAACTTCTTACTAATGTAACTAGGCTGGAAGGGCAATCTTTTTCTACGAGCTGTTTTAATAATTGTGGCCACCACGCGTTGTCGAAGGCTCCTTTGATGTCAAGAGATATGACAATTACTTCGTCATTTTCCTTCATTTTTCTTTTTATGACTTCGACTGCATCATAAATTGCATCTTCGGCTGATTTTTGCGCGGTGAAACCATATTGTTTTGAGCTTAATTTCTTCCCTTTGCCAAGGTTCCATTTTATTCTGTCTATTAGGATTTTTTCAAATAATTTCCCTAGAACCGGTAGAAGTCCAATCGGCCTATAGTTTTCCAGACTGCTGTAGTTGTCCTTTCCTGGCTTAGGTATGATTATGATTATGGCCTCCTTCCATATTTTTGGGAAATATCCTATGTCAAGACACTTCTGGAACAATTTTGTGAGTATCTCTGGGAAGCTATCATTGAAGTGAGTAAGAATGTCAGATGTGATCCCATCCGCCCCAGGGCACTTCTTCGGGTCAATTGATCTAAGGGCGTTTTTTAGCTCATCTTTTGAAATTTTTGGTTCCTGGTCGACTGTTGTCTTATGCGTTGCTTTTGTTCTTATTTCCATTTGTTCAGGAGTTTCATTTATCACATTGTCATCTGGGAAGAAGTGTTGAAGAATTTCTTTAGCAGTTTCTTCAGGGTTATTGCTTTTAAAAGTTGATGTGGGTGCCCTGTTTGGTGGGTTCGTGAGGACTCTATAGATATTGGACCAAGTTGTTTCCTTCGTTTGTTTTTGGCAGAAGTCTTTCCAGCTACTGGTTTTTGACTCTCTTAACTCGTTTTTAAAATTTTCTTTGGCTTCCAAGTATTTGGGTAAAGTCACCTCAGATCTTCTTTGTCCGCATGAATTTTGAAGTTTCCTTTTTGCAGAGACCAGTTCCGATTTTAATAGTGTCAGTGAGTCAGACCACCATGGGCAGTTTTTTCGTTTTCCTCCTGGTTTAGGGATAGACCTTTCGCAAGTTGTTTTGATGATTGAGGAGATAGTTTCTACCTGTTTTTCAAGATTTATTGGGTTACTGGAATAGACGGGGTCTTCAATTGTGATGTTTGCCTTTTGCAACATTTCTTTCGCGACTTTTTCGAACTTGGTCCAGTCTGCAAGCTTTGTTCTGTACCTTGGGGTTGTTGATTCAGGGGGCATTATTGTGTCTGATATACTCATCGTTATAACATTGTGATCAGATAGTCCTGTTTGTTCCACACCCCAGTTTGTGACTTTGTCCATAATATTGTTGGAGCAGAAGGTAACGTCTATGAATGAGGTTAAATGGTTGCCGGATCTCCAAGTTTCAAATGTTGGAGTGCTGCCGTCATTTAATATGTGAGCATCCAGCGTTGCTATCGTCTCTGCTAGTTCCTCGCCTCGTTTATCTGTTTTTGGACTACCCCACCACGAGCTTTTTGCGTTGAAATCACCGCCTATCAGAATGCTCTTGCCTTTTTTCTTGTTTTCTTCATTAAGTTTGGTGATTGTAAGTATCTGGGGTGCAAGAGGATTATTTGGTTCAACATATACTGATCCTAGAGTTATAGTTCCAACTCGTGTTTCTATTTCTATGTATGTTGAGTTCTCGGATGTGATTGAAGATATCATTGTTGCTTTAATACTATTGTTGACGAGAATTGCTGACTTGTTTGGGCTTTCTCTGGTTCCTTTAGTGGATTGGTAAACTTGCCATCTTTTCGTTTTCAGCTGCCCTGTGTTTCCTGTGTAAGGTTCCTGCAGCAGAATAATGTCCGATTTGTCCGTATTAACCACACTGTCTGTCGCGGATTGGCATCTTTGCGCGTTCCATTGTTTGATTTTAATTTTTCCTCCCATATTGAATTTGTGCTGTCCCGGTTTTTGCACGTATTTATTTGCATTTTTTTTCCTATTCATAATTTGTGTGGTCAATAGATCTTTCGATTTCTCTCCTGTAGAGTGGACATTCGTGCGTTCCTGATCTATGTCTTGACGGAGCTGAGGTTTTCCTCTTCCGGTTTTCATTAACACATGACCCGCATTTTACTTCGTCAGCTTTACCTTTATTTGGACATTGTGCAAGCGTGTGTTTCCCGGCGCAGTGCCAGCACCTCGTTTCCATATCACAATGCTTCTTTAGATGACCAAATCCCAGACAGTTCATGCATTGCATTGTTGAAATGAAGTTTTCAGCACAGATTCTTTGAAATGCGATATTTACTCTGCCTAGGTTAACCATTTTCTTCCATATTTTGGGGTTTGTTTCGATCACGACGTTTGTTAGGCACGGATTTTTATTTTTTTGGAAAAAGAGTATTTTTGAGTCTTCTTTTAGGCCAGCGAGGTCTTCGTTCTGCTCTTCCATTATTTCTATTAACTCTGCAGAGTTCAGATCCTTCTGAATACCTTTTAAGATAATTTTGGGATTTCTTTTCTTGGCGCAGATCGCAGATACTTTTTCCGACGACAGAGTTTTCATTATAAGTTCTGCGTCTTCTTTCTTCTCGCAGCTTATGATTGCTCTCCCGTTAGTAGATTGTCGGATATTTGTTATGCCCACCTTCAGTTTCCGTGGGTCTAGGGAATTTTTAACTCCTTTTAAAACCTCGGCACTGTCTTTCTCGTCTTTGTGGCTGACGACCACGGCGTGTCTTGGAGTAGGAAGTGGTGGAAACCTTCGATCCATTTCGCCATCCTCTTTTTCTTTTTCATTGTCAGGTTTTGTCCTGTTCCATGGTGAAGACGGCGCAGTAATTTTATCTTCTATCCTTCTGATTTGTTCCGCCATTGTATTTATAGCACTTAACATAATCGGACATTCTTTAGCTTGGGACGGATTATCAGTTTTAATAAGTTCCATTATTTTTTCGGTAGCACTGATGATGTCTTGGGATTTCGCTTTTCGAAGGATCGTTTCGCATAATTTTATTATTTTATCATCCCGATTTCCGATAACCATGGAGTCGTTTTGACTTTTGGTGAATTCCGGCATAAGGTCGTACGTTTTGTCGACATGTGCGCATGACTTGTTTGGTGAGCGCATCATTTTGGCGTAAGGATAAAGCTGCCGCGCAGCGGTAAATTTTTATTTTGATAAACTTGAGCCTAGAATGGCGTGAAATATTCTGCGGTCGCCGGAAGGACGCCGAACAAGGCTTTAAGATGATGCTACTGAATTTAAAAGAAACTGAGACAAAACTCGTGAAAACTGAATTTAAGTTGAAATTTAAACGAATCTAAAACACGTCACTGAATTTAAATGAAATTAAAGAGATTCTGCGGTCGCCGGAAGGACGCCGAACAAGGCTTCTATGATGATGCTACTGAATTTAAGAAAAAAACTGAGACAAAAACCCGTAGAAGTGAATTTAAGTTGAAATTTGAACGATTCTAAACCACGGTCGCCGTGGGGGCACCGAGATCAAAAGGCGGTGAACACAAGCTAGAAAGCGTGCAAATAAGAGACACAAAAACACGAAACAAAGTAATGTGGTTAGTTAGACAGGAATTGGCTGTGTGAAATATTCTCACCGATAGCTGCACTCCCTTCGGAACTTCACTTGATACTCGGTTAGGTTAGGTTAGGTTAGGTTAGGTTAGGTTAGGTTAGGTTAGGTTAGGTTAGGTTGTATGGATTGTTAGTATCTTCTATGGGTACCTTGCTTGTTACGCACAAGGTTTCTCCTAATTCTTTTTTCTTACTATATGTATCTTTAAGTTATTTATTTAGTTATCTATTGTTTCGTTAATTTCTTTTATTCTTTTGGTAATTTTTTCTAAGTACGCTATATATATTTCGCTTGGTTTTTTCTGATTCCAGATTTCTTGCCTATTTTCTTCTGTTATTCCATAGTTTTTTAGTTCAAAATTTAGTCTGAATCTCTCTGCATCAAAGATAGAGCATTTTTCTAGTACATGTACGCTGTCCTGTATTGATGTTTTGTCGCACGGGCATTTGTCATCATCTATTATTTTAAAACGTTTGAGATATTCTTTGAAGCACCCATGTCCTGTCAAGATTTGGGTTGCAGTAAAACTGTTTTTAACGTGTTTTCCTTTTTGAAGTGCCGTGCTTATATTTGGTAAGTATTTTTTTGTAATTTTTCCCGTGCTTTCCTCTATATATCTTTTGTTCCATTTATTTTCAGTTACTTTCTTTAAAGTTATTTTTGTGTAGCTTTGAGGTACCTTGCTATAGTCTGGTCTTTTTTTAAGTGTTCTTCCCCTTTTCGCTGCTGTATCTGCCCTTTCATTACCTTCTAAGCCGTTGTGCGCTCTTACCCATTGAAAATTTACCCTGTTTTTATTTTCTCTGCATGTTCCTAGTTTTTCTAAACATTCTCTTGCTATTTTATTTGTTGTTCTCTCTTTGCTCAGCGTTTCTAAAGATGATTTACTATCTGAATTTATAGTTATATCTTTCCCTTTTATATTGTTTATTTGTACCCATTCTATTGCTTTTTGAATTGCAATCATTTCCGCCTGGTATACAGTGCAGTAATCTTCTAACTTATAAGATTTTGATACCCAATCTTGTCCATCTACTTTTATAACTACCCCGGCGCCCACTTTACCTTCTTGTTTACTTCCGTCTGTATAAATTTGTATAGCATCTTCATTAATCTTATTTCCTTTATCTAGTTCAATTGTTATATTTTCTTTAACTGTTTTCCCTGGGTGCGGTAGTTCGTTAACACTGCACGTGGTCATTATTTCCCTGTCAGCCGGAAGGAAGTTAGCTGTTATTCCCCTTCTATTAATTCTGTACACATCTTTTACTTCGTCTATTTTTAGATCTATTGGTGGTGTTCCCGCTAAGGCTAAAGCTGAGGTGGTGGAGATTGTCCTGTACCCTTTACAAATTCTAATTGCATATTGTCGCTGAGCGCTGGCTAGTTTCTTCCTATTCTTAACTTTCTTACACGTGTCTCCCCAGACCCCTGATCCATACGTAAATATTGGTACGATTGCCCCGTCATAGATAGTTTTTAAAATTTCAGGCGATAGTCCCCACGTTGGTTTTGCCGCTCTACATAAGGCTTTGAATATTCTTGAGGTTTTACAGCAAATATAATCTATGTGTTTATCCCATCTAAGCTTATTGTCCATTACCATACCCAAAATTTTTACTTCCTTTACTGGTTTTATTTCTTTACCGTTCATTTTTATGTTAATTGTTTTATCCCGGAGCTTACTCATTACCATGATCTGCGTTTTTTTTTCTGAAAATTCTAATTTTACTTTTTTACCCCAACTGCTTACTTTTCCTAATGCTCTTTCCGCCGTTTCTTTAGTGGTTTGTAGGTTTTTTCCGTTTACAATCAGAAGGACATCGTCAGCGTACGCTTGGATGTAAACGTCTGGGCCAAGATCCATTTGCAGTAGTTCATCCAGTGATACGTTCCAAAAGATTGGCCCGCCAATCGATCCTTGAATGCAGCCCTTTGAGACATTTTTTTCGCTCGAATGGATTCCGTGTTTTATTCTTACTTTTCTATTTTCTGTGTAACTTCTTACTAATGTAACTAGGCTGGAAGGGCAATCTTTTTCTACGAGCTGTTTTAATAATTGTGGCCACCACGCGTTGTCGAAGGCTCCTTTGATGTCAAGAGATATGACAATTACTTCGTCATTTTCCTTCATTTTTCTTTTTATGACTTCGACTGCATCATAAATTGCATCTTCGGCTGATTTTTGCGCGGTGAAACCATATTGTTTTGAGCTTAATTTCTTCCCTTTGCCAAGGTTCCATTTTATTCTGTCTATTAGGATTTTTTCAAATAATTTCCCTAGAACCGGTAGAAGTCCAATCGGCCTATAGTTTTCCAGACTGCTGTAGTTGTCCTTTCCTGGCTTAGGTATGATTATGATTATGGCCTCCTTCCATATTTTTGGGAAATATCCTATGTCAAGACACTTCTGGAACAATTTTGTGAGTATCTCTGGGAAGCTATCATTGAAGTGAGTAAGAATGTCAGATGTGATCCCATCCGCCCCAGGGCACTTCTTCGGGTCAATTGATCTAAGGGCGTTTTTTAGCTCATCTTTTGAAATTTTTGGTTCCTGGTCGACTGTTGTCTTATGCGTTGCTTTTGTTCTTATTTCCATTTGTTCAGGAGTTTCATTTATCACATTGTCATCTGGGAAGAAGTGTTGAAGAATTTCTTTAGCAGTTTCTTCAGGGTTATTGCTTTTAAAAGTTGATGTGGGTGCCCTGTTTGGTGGGTTCGTGAGGACTCTATAGATATTGGACCAAGTTGTTTCCTTCGTTTGTTTTTGGCAGAAGTCTTTCCAGCTACTGGTTTTTGACTCTCTTAACTCGTTTTTAAAATTTTCTTTGGCTTCCAAGTATTTGGGTAAAGTCACCTCAGATCTTCTTTGTCCGCATGAATTTTGAAGTTTCCTTTTTGCAGAGACCAGTTCCGATTTTAATAGTGTCAGTGAGTCAGACCACCATGGGCAGTTTTTTCGTTTTCCTCCTGGTTTAGGGATAGACCTTTCGCAAGTTGTTTTGATGATTGAGGAGATAGTTTCTACCTGTTTTTCAAGATTTATTGGGTTACTGGAATAGACGGGGTCTTCAATTGTGATGTTTGCCTTTTGCAACATTTCTTTCGCGACTTTTTCGAACTTGGTCCAGTCTGCAAGCTTTGTTCTGTACCTTGGGGTTGTTGATTCAGGGGGCATTATTGTGTCTGATATACTCATCGTTATAACATTGTGATCAGATAGTCCTGTTTGTTCCACACCCCAGTTTGTGACTTTGTCCATAATATTGTTGGAGCAGAAGGTTACGTCTATGAATGAGGTTAAATGGTTGCCGGATCTCCAAGTTTCAAATGTTGGAGTGCTGCCGTCATTTAATATGTGAGCATCCAGCGTTGCTATCGTCTCTGCTAGTTCCTCGCCTCGTTTATCTGTTTTTGGACTACCCCACCACGAGCTTTTTGCGTTGAAATCACCGCCTATCAGAATGCTCTTGCCTTTTTTCTTGTTTTCTTCATTAAGTTTGGTGATTGTAAGTATCTGGGGTGCAAGAGGATTATTTGGTTCAACATATACTGATCCTAGAGTTATAGTTCCAACTCGTGTTTCTATTTCTATGTATGTTGAGTTCTCGGATGTGATTGAAGATATCATTGTTGCTTTAATACTATTGTTGACGAGAATTGCTGACTTGTTTGGGCTTTCTCTGGTTCCTTTAGTGGATTGGTAAACTTGCCATCTTTTCGTTTTCAGCTGCCCTGTGTTTCCTGTGTAAGGTTCCTGCAGCAGAATAATGTCCGATTTGTCCGTATTAACCACACTGTCTGTCGCGGATTGGCATCTTTGCGCGTTCCATTGTTTGATTTTAATTTTTCCTCCCATATTGAATTTGTGCTGTCCCGGTTTTTGCACGTATTTATTTGCATTTTTTTTCCTACTCATAATTTGTGTGGTCAATAGATCTTTCGATTTCTCTCCTGTAGAGTGGACATTCGTGCGTTCCTGATCTATGTCTTGACGGAGCTGAGGTTTTCCTCTTCCGGTTTTCATTAACACATGACCCGCATTTTACTTCGTCAGCTTTACCTTTATTTGGACATTGTGCAAGCGTGTGTTTCCCGGCGCAGTGCCAGCACCTCGTTTCCATATCACAATGCTTCTTTAGATGACCAAATCCCAGACAGTTCATGCATTGCATTGTTGAAATGAAGTTTTCAGCACAGATTCTTTGAAATGCAATATTTACTCTGCCTAGGTTAACCATTTTCTTCCATATTTTGGGGTTTGTTTCGATCACGACGTTTGTTAGGCACGGATTTTTATTTTTTTGGAAAAAGAGTATTTTTGAGTCTTCTTTTAGGCCAGCGAGGTCTTCGTTCTGCTCTTCCATTATTTCTATTAACTCTGCAGAGTTCAGATCCTTCTGAATACCTTTTAAGATAATTTTGGGATTTCTTTTCTTGGCGCAGATCGCAGATACTTTTTCCGACGACAGAGTTTTCATTATAAGTTCTGCGTCTTCTTTCTTCTCGCAGCTTATGATTGCTCTCCCGTTAGTAGATTGTCGGATATTTGTTATGCCCACCTTCAGTTTCCGTGGGTCTAGGGAATTTTTAACTCCTTTTAAAACCTCGGCACTGTCTTTCTCGTCTTTGTGGCTGACGACCACGGCGTGTCTTGGAGTAGGAAGTGGTGGAAACCTTCGATCCATTTCGCCATCCTCTTTTTCTTTTTCATTGTCAGGTTTTGTCCTGTTCCATGGTGAAGACGGCGCAGTAATTTTATCTTCTATCCTTCTGATTTGTTCCGCCATTGTATTTATAGCACTTAACATAATCGGACATTCTTTAGCTTGGGACGGATTGTCAGTTTTAATAAGTTCCATTATTTTTTCGGTAGCACTGATGATGTCTTGGGATTTCGCTTTTCGAAGGATCGTTTCGCATAATTTTATTATTTTATCATCCCGATTTCCGATAACCATGGAGTCGTTTTGACTTTTGGTGAATTCCGGCATAAGGTCGTACGTTTTGTCGACATGTGCGCATGACTTGTTTGGTGAGCGCATCATTTTGGCGTAAGGATAAAGCTGCCGCGCAGCGGTAAATTTTTATTTTGATAAACTTGAGCCTAGAATGGCGTGAAATATTCTGCGGTCGCCGGAAGGACGCCGAACAAGGCTTTAAGATGATTCTACTGAATTTAAAAGAAACTGAGACAAAAACTCGTGAAAACTGAATTTAAGTTGAAATTTAAACGAATCTAAAACACGTCACTGAATTTAAATGAAATTAAAGAGATTCTGCGGTCGCCGGAAGGACGCCGAACAAGGCTTCTATGATGATGCTACTGAATTTAAGAAAAAAAAAACTGAGACAAAAACCCGTAGAAGTGAATTTAAGTTGAAATTTGAACGATTCTAAACCACGGTCGCCGTGGGGGCACCGAGATCAAAAGGCGGTGAACACAAGCTAGAAAGCGTGCAAATAAGAGACACAAAAACACGAAACAAAGTAATGTGGTTAGTTAGACAGGAATTGGCTGTGTGAAATATTCTCACCGATAGCTGCACTCCCTTCGGAACTTCACTTGATACTGACGCGACGTGGCTATAATTTTACTATTGAAGTGTTGCCATAGAGAAGAATTGAACGTCAGAAAGAGAAAATGAATATAATTTTTTTTTTTTTTTTTTTGAGTGGTGGCAACAAATGGTGATGTGACGGCTATGATGCTTTAAAAATGGCGGCTATGATGCTTTCCAAATGAATTTAAATTTTTAATCACAAAGCGGTAAATTTTTATTTTGATAAACTTGAGCCTAGAATGGCGTGAAATATTCTGCGGTCGCCGGAAGGACGCCGAACAAGGCTTTAAGATGATTCTACTGAATTTAAAAGAAACTGAGACAAAAACTCGTGAAAACTGAATTTAAGTTGAAATTTAAACGAATCTAAAACACGTCACTGAATTTAAATGAAATTAAAGAGATTCTGCGGTCGCCGGAAGGACGCCGAACAAGGCTTCTATCGGTTAGGTTAGGTTAGGTTAGGTTAGGTTAGGTTAGGTTAGGTTAGGTTAGGTTAGGTTAGGTTAGGTTAGGTTAGGTTAGGTTAGGTTAGGTTAGGTTAGGTTAGGTTAGGTTAGGTTAGGTTAGGTTAGGTTAGGTTAGGTTAGGTTAGGTTAGGTTAGGTTAGGTTAGGTTAGGTTAGGTTAGGTTAGGTTAGGTTAGGTTAGGTTAGGTTAGGTTAGGTTAGGTTAGGTTAGGTTAGGTTAGGTTAGGTTAGGTTAGGTTAGGTTAGGTTAGGTTAGGTTAGGTTAGGTTAGGTTAGGTTGTATGGATTGTTAGTATCTTCTATGGGTACCTTGCTTGTTACGCACAAGGTTTCTCCTAATTCTTTTTTCTTACTATATGTATCTTTAAGTTATTTATTTAGTTATCTATTGTTTCGTTAATTTCTTTTATTCTTTTGGTAATTTTTTCTAAGTACGCTATATATATTTCGCTTGGTTTTTTCTGATTCCAGATTTCTTGCCTATTTTCTTCTGTTATTCCATAGTTTTTTAGTTCAAAATTTAGTCTGAATCTCTCTGCATCAAAGATAGAGCATTTTTCTAGTACATGTACGCTGTCCTGTATTGATGTTTTGTCGCACGGGCATTTGTCATCATCTATTATTTTAAAACGTTTGAGATATTCTTTGAAGCACCCATGTCCTGTCAAGATTTGGGTTGCAGTAAAACTGTTTTTAACGTGTTTTCCTTTTTGAAGTGCCGTGCTTATATTTGGTAAGTATTTTTTTGTAATTTTTCCCGTGCTTTCCTCTATATATCTTTTGTTCCATTTATTTTCAGTTACTTTCTTTAAAGTTATTTTTGTGTAGCTTTGAGGTACCTTGCTATAGTCTGGTCTTTTTTTAAGTGTTCTTCCCCTTTTCGCTGCTGTATCTGCCCTTTCATTACCTTCTAAGCCGTTGTGCGCTCTTACCCATTGAAAATTTACCCTGTTTTTATTTTCTCTGCATGTTCCTAGTTTTTCTAAACATTCTCTTGCTATTTTATTTGTTGTTCTCTCTTTGCTCAGCGTTTCTAAAGATGATTTACTATCTGAATTTATAGTTATATCTTTCCCTTTTATATTGTTTGTTTGTACCCATTCTATTGCTTTTTGAATTGCAATCATTTCCGCCTGGTATACAGTGCAGTAATCTTCTAACTTATAAGATTTTGATACCCAATCTTGTCCATCTACTTTTATAACTACCCCGGCGCCCACTTTACCTTCTTGTTTACTTCCGTCTGTATAAATTTGTATAGCATCTTCATTAATCTTATTTCCTTTATCTAGTTCAATTGTTATATTTTCTTTAACTGTTTTCCCTGGGTGCGGTAGTTCGTTAACACTGCACGTGGTCATTATTTCCCTGTCAGCCGGAAGGAAGTTAGCTGTTATTCCCCTTCTATTAATTCTGTACACATCTTTTACTTCGTCTATTTTTAGATCTATTGGTGGTGTTCCCGCTAAGGCTAAAGCTGAGGTGGTGGAGATTGTCCTGTACCCTTTACAAATTCTAATTGCATATTGTCGCTGAGCGCTGGCTAGTTTCTTCCTATTCTTAACTTTCTTACACGTGTCTCCCCAGACCCCTGATCCATACGTAAATATTGGTACGATTGCCCCGTCATAGATAGTTTTTAAAATTTCAGGCGATAGTCCCCACGTTGGTTTTGCCGCTCTACATAAGGCTTTGAATATTCTTGAGGTTTTACAGCAAATATAATCTATGTGTTTATCCCATCTAAGCTTATTGTCCATTACCATACCCAAAATTTTTACTTCCTTTACTGGTTTTATTTCTTTACCGTTCATTTTTATGTTAATTGTTTTATCCCGGAGCTTACTCATTACCATGATCTGCGTTTTTTTTTCTGAAAATTCTAATTTTACTTTTTTACCCCAACTGCTTACTTTTCCTAATGCTCTTTCCGCCGTTTCTTTAGTGGTTTGTAGGTTTTTTCCGTTTACAATCAGAAGGACATCGTCAGCGTACGCTTGGATGTAAACGTCTGGGCCAAGATCCATTTGCAGTAGTTCATCCAGTGATACGTTCCAAAAGATTGGCCCGCCAATCGATCCTTGAATGCAGCCCTTTGAGACATTTTTTTCGCTCGAATGGATTCCGTGTTTTATTCTTACTTTTCTATTTTCTGTGTAACTTCTTACTAATGTAACTAGGCTGGAAGGGCAATCTTTTTCTACGAGCTGTTTTAATAATTGTGGCCACCACGCGTTGTCGAAGGCTCCTTTGATGTCAAGAGATATGACAATTACTTCGTCATTTTCCTTCATTTTTCTTTTTATGACTTCGACTGCATCATAAATTGCATCTTCGGCTGATTTTTGCGCGGTGAAACCATATTGTTTTGAGCTTAATTTCTTCCCTTTGCCAAGGTTCCATTTTATTCTGTCTATTAGGATTTTTTCAAATAATTTCCCTAGAACCGGTAGAAGTCCAATCGGCCTATAGTTTTCCAGACTGCTGTAGTTGTCCTTTCCTGGCTTAGGTATGATTATGATTATGGCCTCCTTCCATATTTTTGGGAAATATCCTATGTCAAGACACTTCTGGAACAATTTTGTGAGTATCTCTGGGAAGCTATCATTGAAGTGAGTAAGAATGTCAGATGTGATCCCATCCGCCCCAGGGCACTTCTTCGGGTCAATTGATCTAAGGGCGTTTTTTAGCTCATCTTTTGAAATTTTTGGTTCCTGGTCGACTGTTGTCTTATGCGTTGCTTTTGTTCTTATTTCCATTTGTTCAGGAGTTTCATTTATCACATTGTCATCTGGGAAGAAGTGTTGAAGAATTTCTTTAGCAGTTTCTTCAGGGTTATTGCTTTTAAAAGTTGATGTGGGTGCCCTGTTTGGTGGGTTCGTGAGGACTCTATAGATATTGGACCAAGTTGTTTCCTTCGTTTGTTTTTGGCAGAAGTCTTTCCAGCTACTGGTTTTTGACTCTCTTAACTCGTTTTTAAAATTTTCTTTGGCTTCCAAGTATTTGGGTAAAGTCACCTCAGATCTTCTTTGTCCGCATGAATTTTGAAGTTTCCTTTTTGCAGAGACCAGTTCCGATTTTAATAGTGTCAGTGAGTCAGACAACCATGGGCAGTTTTTCCGTTTTCCTCCTGGTTTAGGGATAGACCTTTCGCAAGTTGTTTTGATGATTGAGGAGATAGTTTCTACCTGTTTTTCAAGATTTATTGGGTTACTGGAATAGACGGGGTCTTCAATTGTGATGTTTGCCTTTTGCAACATTTCTTTCGCGACTTTTTCGAACTTGGTCCAGTCTGCAAGCTTTGTTCTGTACCTTGGGGTTGTTGATTCAGGGGGCATTATTGTGTCTGATATACTCATCGTTATAACATTGTGATCAGATAGTCCTGTTTGTTCCACACCCCAGTTTGTGACTTTGTCCATAATATTGTTGGAGCAGAAGGTTACGTCTATGAATGAGGTTAAATGGTTGCCGGATCTCCAAGTTTCAAATGTTGGAGTGCTGCCGTCATTTAATATGTGAGCATCCAGCGTTGCTATCGTCTCTGCTAGTTCCTCGCCTCGTTTATCTGTTTTTGGACTACCCCACCACGAGCTTTTTGCGTTGAAATCACCGCCTATCAGAATGCTCTTGCCTTTTTTCTTGTTTTCTTCATTAAGTTTGGTGATTGTAAGTATCTGGGGTGCAAGAGGATTATTTGGTTCAACATATACTGATCCTAGAGTTATAGTTCCAACTCGTGTTTCTATTTCTATGTATGTTGAGTTCTCGGATGTGATTGAAGATATCATTGTTGCTTTAATACTATTGTTGACGAGAATTGCTGACTTGTTTGGGCTTTCTCTGGTTCCTTTAGTGGATTGGTAAACTTGCCATCTTTTCGTTTTCAGCTGCCCTGTGTTTCCTGTGTAAGGTTCCTGCAGCAGAATAATGTCCGATTTGTCCGTATTAACCACACTGTCTGTCGCGGATTGGCATCTTTGCGCGTTCCATTGTTTGATTTTAATTTTTCCTCCCATATTGAATTTGTGCTGTCCCGGTTTTTGCACGTATTTATTTGCATTTTTTTTCCTATTCATAATTTGTGTGGTCAATAGATCTTTCGATTTCTCTCCTGTAGAGTGGACATTCGTGCGTTCCTGATCTATGTCTTGACGGAGCTGAGGTTTTCCTCTTCCGGTTTTCATTAACACATGACCCGCATTTTACTTCGTCAGCTTTACCTTTATTTGGACATTGTGCAAGCGTGTGTTTCCCGGCGCAGTGCCAGCACCTCGTTTCCATATCACAATGCTTCTTTAGATGACCAAATCCCAGACAGTTCATGCATTGCATTGTTGAAATGAAGTTTTCAGCACAGATTCTTTGAAATGCGATATTTACTCTGCCTAGGTTAACCATTTTCTTCCATATTTTGGGGTTTGTTTCGATCACGACGTTTGTTAGGCACGGATTTTTATTTTTTTGGAAAAAGAGTATTTTTGAGTCTTCTTTTAGGCCAGCGAGGTCTTCGTTCTGCTCTTCCATTATTTCTATTAACTCTGCAGAGTTCAGATCCTTCTGAATACCTTTTAAGATAATTTTGGGATTTCTTTTCTTGGCGCAGATCGCAGATACTTTTTCCGACGACAGAGTTTTCATTATAAGTTCTGCGTCTTCTTTCTTCTCGCAGCTTATGATTGCTCTCCCGTTAGTAGATTGTCGGATATTTGTTATGCCCACCTTCAGTTTCCGTGGGTCTAGGGAATTTTTAACTCCTTTTAAAACCTCGGCACTGTCTTTCTCGTCTTTGTGGCTGACGACCACGGCGTGTCTTGGAGTAGGAAGTGGTGGAAACCTTCGATCCATTTCGCCATCCTCTTTTTCTTTTTCATTGTCAGGTTTTGTCCTGTTCCATGGTGAAGACGGCGCAGTAATTTTATCTTCTATCCTTCTGATTTGTTCCGCCATTGTATTTATAGCACTTAACATAATCGGACATTCTTTAGCTTGGGACGGATTATCAGTTTTAATAAGTTCCATTATTTTTTCGGTAGCACTGATGATGTCTTGGGATTTCGCTTTTCGAAGGATCGTTTCGCATAATTTTATTATTTTATCATCCCGATTTCCGATAACCATGGAGTCGTTTTGACTTTTGGTGAATTCCGGCATAAGGTCGTACGTTTTGTCGACATGTGCGCATGACTTGTTTGGTGAGCGCATCATTTTGGCGTAAGGATAAAGCTGCCGCGCAGCGGTAAATTTTTATTTTGATAAACTTGAGCCTAGAATGGCGTGAAATATTCTGCGGTCGCCGGAAGGACGCCGAACAAGGCTTTAAGATGATTCTACTGAATTTAAAAGAAACTGAGACAAAAACTCGTGAAAACTGAATTTAAGTTGAAATTTAAACGAATCTAAAACACGTCACTGAATTTAAATGAAATTAAAGAGATTCTGCGGTCGCCGGAAGGACGCCGAACAAGGCTTCTATGATGATGCTACTGAATTTAAGAAAAAAACTGAGACAAAAACCCGTAGAAGTGAATTTAAGTTGAAATTTGAACGATTCTAAACCACGGTCGCCGTGGGGGCACCGAGATCAAAAGGCGGTGAACACAAGCTAGAAAGCGTGCAAATAAGAGACACAAAAACACGAAACAAAGTAATGTGGTTAGTTAGACAGGAATTGGCTGTGTGAAATATTCTCACCGATAGCTGCACTCCCTTCGGAACTTCACTTGATACTGACGCGACGTGGCTATAATTTTACTATTGAAGTGTTGCCATAGAGAAGAATTGAACGTCAGAAAGAGAAAATGAATATAATTTTTTTTTTTTTTTTTTTTTTTTTTTTTTTTTTTTTTTTTTTTTTTTTTTGAGTGGTGGCAACAAATGGTGATGTGACGGCTATGATGCTTTAAAAATGGCGGCTATGATGCTTTCCAAATGAATTTAAATTTTTAATCACAAAGCGGTAAATTTTTATTTTGATAAACTTGAGCCTAGAATGGCGTGAAATATTCTGCGGTCGCCGGAAGGACGCCGAACAAGGCTTTAAGATGATGCTACTGAATTTAAAAGAAACTGAGACAAAAACTCGTGAAAACTGAATTTAAGTTGAAATTTAAACGAATCTAAAACACGTCACTGAATTTAAATGAAATTAAAGAGATTCTGCGGTCGCCGGAAGGACGCCGAACAAGGCTTCTATGATGATGCTACTGAATTTAAGAAAAAAACTGAGACAAAAACCCGTAGAAGTGAATTTAAGTTGAAATTTGAACGATTCTAAACCACGGTCGCCGTGGGGGCACCGAGATCAAAAGGCGGTGAACACAAGCTAGAAAGCGTGCAAATAAGAGACACAAAAACACGAAACAAAGTAATGTGGTTAGTTAGACAGGAATTGGCTGTGTGAAATATTCTCACCGATAGCTGCACTCCCTTCGGAACTTCACTTGATACTGACGCGACGTGGCTATAATTTTACTATTGAAGTGTTGCCATAGAGAAGAATTGAACGTCAGAAAGAGAAAATGAATATAATTTTTTTTTTTTTTTTTTTTTTTTTTTTTTTTTTTTGAGTGGTGGCAACAAATGGTGATGTGACGGCTATGATGCTTTAAAAATGGCGGCTATGATGCTTTCCAAATGAATTTAAATTTTTAATCACAAAGCGGTAAATTTTTATTTTGATAAACTTGAGCCTAGAATGGCGTGAAATATTCTGCGGTCGCCGGAAGGACGCCGAACAAGGCTTTAAGATGATTCTACTGAATTTAAAAGAAACTGAGACAAAAACTCGTGAAAACTGAATTTAAGTTGAAATTTAAACGAATCTAAAACACGTCACTGAATTTAAATGAAATTAAAGAGATTCTGCGGTCGCCGGAAGGACGCCGAACAAGGCTTCTATGATGATGCTACTGAATTTAAGAAAAAAACTGAGACAAAAACCCGTAGAAGTGAATTTAAGTTGAAATTTGAACGATTCTAAACCACGGTCGCCGTGGGGGCACCGAGATCAAAAGGCGGTGAACACAAGCTAGAAAGCGTGCAAATAAGAGACACAAAAACACGAAACAAAGTAATGTGGTTAGTTAGACAGGAATTGGCTGTGTGAAATATTCTCACCGATAGCTGCACTCCCTTCGGAACTTCACTTGATACTCGGTTAGGTTAGGTTAGGTTAGGTTAGGTTAGGTTAGGTTAGGTTAGGTTAGGTTAGGTTAGGTTAGGTTAGGTTAGGTTAGGTTAGGTTAGGTTAGGTTAGGTTAGGTTAGGTTAGGTTAGGTTAGGTTAGGTTAGGTTAGGTTAGGTTAGGTTAGGTTAGGTTAGGTTAGGTTAGGTTAGGTTAGGTTAGGTTAGGTTAGGTTAGGTTAGGTTAGGTTAGGTTAGGTTAGGTTAGGTTAGGTTAGGTTAGGTTAGGTTGTATGGATTGTTAGTATCTTCTATGGGTACCTTGCTTGTTACGCACAAGGTTTCTCCTAATTCTTTTTTCTTACTATATGTATCTTTAAGTTATTTATTTAGTTATCTATTGTTTCGTTAATTTCTTTTATTCTTTTGGTAATTTTTTCTAAGTACGCTATATATATTTCGCTTGGTTTTTTCTGATTCCAGATTTCTTGCCTATTTTCTTCTGTTATTCCATAGTTTTTTAGTTCAAAATTTAGTCTGAATCTCTCTGCATCAAAGATAGAGCATTTTTCTAGTACATGTACGCTGTCCTGTATTGATGTTTTGTCGCACGGGCATTTGTCATCATCTATTATTTTAAAACGTTTGAGATATTCTTTGAAGCACCCATGTCCTGTCAAGATTTGGGTTGCAGTAAAACTGTTTTTAACGTGTTTTCCTTTTTGAAGTGCCGTGCTTATATTTGGTAAGTATTTTTTTGTAATTTTTCCCGTGCTTTCCTCTATATATCTTTTGTTCCATTTATTTTCAGTTACTTTCTTTAAAGTTATTTTTGTGTAGCTTTGAGGTACCTTGCTATAGTCTGGTCTTTTTTTAAGTGTTCTTCCCCTTTTCGCTGCTGTATCTGCCCTTTCATTACCTTCTAAGCCGTTGTGCGCTCTTACCCATTGAAAATTTACCCTGTTTTTATTTTCTCTGCATGTTCCTAGTTTTTCTAAACATTCTCTTGCTATTTTATTTGTTGTTCTCTCTTTGCTCAGCGTTTCTAAAGATGATTTACTATCTGAATTTATAGTTATATCTTTCCCTTTTATATTGTTTATTTGTACCCATTCTATTGCTTTTTGAATTGCAATCATTTCCGCCTGGTATACAGTGCAGTAATCTTCTAACTTATAAGATTTTGATACCCAATCTTGTCCATCTACTTTTATAACTACCCCGGCGCCCACTTTACCTTCTTGTTTACTTCCGTCTGTATAAATTTGTATAGCATCTTCATTAATCTTATTTCCTTTATCTAGTTCAATTGTTATATTTTCTTTAACTGTTTTCCCTGGGTGCGGTAGTTCGTTAACACTGCACGTGGTCATTATTTCCCTGTCAGCCGGAAGGAAGTTAGCTGTTATTCCCCTTCTATTAATTCTGTACACATCTTTTACTTCGTCTATTTTTAGATCTATTGGTGGTGTTCCCGCTAAGGCTAAAGCTGAGGTGGTGGAGATTGTCCTGTACCCTTTACAAATTCTAATTGCATATTGTCGCTGAGCGCTGGCTAGTTTCTTCCTATTCTTAACTTTCTTACACGTGTCTCCCCAGACCCCTGATCCATACGTAAATATTGGTACGATTGCCCCGTCATAGATGGTTTTTAAAATTTCAGGCGATAGTCCCCACGTTGGTTTTGCCGCTCTACATAAGGCTTTGAATATTCTTGAGGTTTTACAGCAAATATAATCTATGTGTTTATCCCATCTAAGCTTATTGTCCATTACCATACCCAAAATTTTTACTTCCTTTACTGGTTTTATTTCTTTACCGTTCATTTTTATGTTAATTGTTTTATCCCGGAGCTTACTCATTACCATGATCTGCGTTTTTTTTTCTGAAAATTCTAATTTTACTTTTTTACCCCAACTGCTTACTTTTCCTAATGCTCTTTCCGCCGTTTCTTTAGTGGTTTGTAGGTTTTTTCCGTTTACAATCAGAAGGACATCGTCAGCGTACGCTTGGATGTAAACGTCTGGGCCAAGATCCATTTGCAGTAGTTCATCCAGTGATACGTTCCAAAAGATTGGCCCGCCAATCGATCCTTGAATGCAGCCCTTTGAGACATTTTTTTCGCTCGAATGGATTCCGTGTTTTATTCTTACTTTTCTATTTTCTGTGTAACTTCTTACTAATGTAACTAGGCTGGAAGGGCAATCTTTTTCTACGAGCTGTTTTAATAATTGTGGCCACCACGCGTTGTCGAAGGCTCCTTTGATGTCAAGAGATATGACAATTACTTCGTCATTTTCCTTCATTTTTCTTTTTATGACTTCGACTGCATCATAAATTGCATCTTCGGCTGATTTTTGCGCGGTGAAACCATATTGTTTTGAGCTTAATTTCTTCCCTTTGCCAAGGTTCCATTTTATTCTGTCTATTAGGATTTTTTCAAATAATTTCCCTAGAACCGGTAGAAGTCCAATCGGCCTATAGTTTTCCAGACTGCTGTAGTTGTCCTTTCCTGGCTTAGGTATGATTATGATTATGGCCTCCTTCCATATTTTTGGGAAATATCCTATGTCAAGACACTTCTGGAACAATTTTGTGAGTATCTCTGGGAAGCTATCATTGAAGTGAGTAAGAATGTCAGATGTGATCCCATCCGCCCCAGGGCACTTCTTCGGGTCAATTGATCTAAGGGCGTTTTTTAGCTCATCTTTTGAAATTTTTGGTTCCTGGTCGACTGTTGTCTTATGCGTTGCTTTTGTTCTTATTTCCATTTGTTCAGGAGTTTCATTTATCACATTGTCATCTGGGAAGAAGTGTTGAAGAATTTCTTTAGCAGTTTCTTCAGGGTTATTGCTTTTAAAAGTTGATGTGGGTGCCCTGTTTGGTGGGTTCGTGAGGACTCTATAGATATTGGACCAAGTTGTTTCCTTCGTTTGTTTTTGGCAGAAGTCTTTCCAGCTACTGGTTTTTGACTCTCTTAACTCGTTTTTAAAATTTTCTTTGGCTTCCAAGTATTTGGGTAAAGTCACCTCAGATCTTCTTTGTCCGCATGAATTTTGAAGTTTCCTTTTTGCAGAGACCAGTTCCGATTTTAATAGTGTCAGTGAGTCAGACCACCATGGGCAGTTTTTTCGTTTTCCTCCTGGTTTAGGGATAGACCTTTCGCAAGTTGTTTTGATGATTGAGGAGATAGTTTCTACCTGTTTTTCAAGATTTATTGGGTTACTGGAATAGACGGGGTCTTCAATTGTGATGTTTGCCTTTTGCAACATTTCTTTCGCGACTTTTTCGAACTTGGTCCAGTCTGCAAGCTTTGTTCTGTACCTTGGGGTTGTTGATTCAGGGGGCATTATTGTGTCTGATATACTCATCGTTATAACATTGTGATCAGATAGTCCTGTTTGTTCCACACCCCAGTTTGTGACTTTGTCCATAATATTGTTGGAGCAGAAGGTTACGTCTATGAATGAGGTTAAATGGTTGCCGGATCTCCAAGTTTCAAATGTTGGAGTGCTGCCGTCATTTAATATGTGAGCATCCAGCGTTGCTATCGTCTCTGCTAGTTCCTCGCCTCGTTTATCTGTTTTTGGACTACCCCACCACGAGCTTTTTGCGTTGAAATCACCGCCTATCAGAATGCTCTTGCCTTTTTTCTTGTTTTCTTCATTAAGTTTGGTGATTGTAAGTATCTGGGGTGCAAGAGGATTATTTGGTTCAACATATACTGATCCTAGAGTTATAGTTCCAACTCGTGTTTCTATTTCTATGTATGTTGAGTTCTCGGATGTGATTGAAGATATCATTGTTGCTTTAATACTATTGTTGACGAGAATTGCTGACTTGTTTGGGCTTTCTCTGGTTCCTTTAGTGGATTGGTAAACTTGCCATCTTTTCGTTTTCAGCTGCCCTGTGTTTCCTGTGTAAGGTTCCTGCAGCAGAATAATGTCCGATTTGTCCGTATTAACCACACTGTCTGTCGCGGATTGGCATCTTTGCGCGTTCCATTGTTTGATTTTAATTTTTCCTCCCATATTGAATTTGTGCTGTCCCGGTTTTTGCACGTATTTATTTGCATTTTTTTTCCTATTCATAATTTGTGTGGTCAATAGATCTTTCGATTTCTCTCCTGTAGAGTGGACATTCGTGCGTTCCTGATCTATGTCTTGACGGAGCTGAGGTTTTCCTCTTCCGGTTTTCATTAACACATGACCCGCATTTTACTTCGTCAGCTTTACCTTTATTTGGACATTGTGCAAGCGTGTGTTTCCCGGCGCAGTGCCAGCACCTCGTTTCCATATCACAATGCTTCTTTAGATGACCAAATCCCAGACAGTTCATGCATTGCATTGTTGAAATGAAGTTTTCAGCACAGATTCTTTGAAATGCGATATTTACTCTGCCTAGGTTAACCATTTTCTTCCATATTTTGGGGTTTGTTTCGATCACGACGTTTGTTAGGCACGGATTTTTATTTTTTTGGAAAAAGAGTATTTTTGAGTCTTCTTTTAGGCCAGCGAGGTCTTCGTTCTGCTCTTCCATTATTTCTATTAACTCTGCAGAGTTCAGATCCTTCTGAATACCTTTTAAGATAATTTTGGGATTTCTTTTCTTGGCGCAGATCGCAGATACTTTTTCCGACGACAGAGTTTTCATTATAAGTTCTGCGTCTTCTTTCTTCTCGCAGCTTATGATTGCTCTCCCGTTAGTAGATTGTCGGATATTTGTTATGCCCACCTTCAGTTTCCGTGGGTCTAGGGAATTTTTAACTCCTTTTAAAACCTCGGCACTGTCTTTCTCGTCTTTGTGGCTGACGACCACGGCGTGTCTTGGAGTAGGAAGTGGTGGAAACCTTCGATCCATTTCGCCATCCTCTTTTTCTTTTTCATTGTCAGGTTTTGTCCTGTTCCATGGTGAAGACGGCGCAGTAATTTTATCTTCTATCCTTCTGATTTGTTCCGCCATTGTATTTATAGCACTTAACATAATCGGACATTCTTTAGCTTGGGACGGATTATCAGTTTTAATAAGTTCCATTATTTTTTCGGTAGCACTGATGATGTCTTGGGATTTCGCTTTTCGAAGGATCGTTTCGCATAATTTTATTATTTTATCATCCCGATTTCCGATAACCATGGAGTCGTTTTGACTTTTGGTGAATTCCGGCATAAGGTCGTACGTTTTGTCGACATGTGCGCATGACTTGTTTGGTGAGCGCATCATTTTGGCGTAAGGATAAAGCTGCCGCGCAGCGGTAAATTTTTATTTTGATAAACTTGAGCCTAGAATGGCGTGAAATATTCTGCGGTCGCCGGAAGGACGCCGAACAAGGCTTTAAGATGATTCTACTGAATTTAAAAGAAACTGAGACAAAAACTCGTGAAAACTGAATTTAAGTTGAAATTTAAACGAATCTAAAACACGTCACTGAATTTAAATGAAATTAAAGAGATTCTGCGGTCGCCGGAAGGACGCCGAACAAGGCTTCTATGATGATGCTACTGAATTTAAGAAAAAAAAACTGAGACAAAAACCCGTAGAAGTGAATTTAAGTTGAAATTTGAACGATTCTAAACCACGGTCGCCGTGGGGGCACCGAGATCAAAAGGCGGTGAACACAAGCTAGAAAGCGTGCAAATAAGAGACACAAAAACACGAAACAAAGTAATGTGGTTAGTTAGACAGGAATTGGCTGTGTGAAATATTCTCACCGATAGCTGCACTCCCTTCGGAACTTCACTTGATACTGACGCGACGTGGCTATAATTTTACTATTGAAGTGTTGCCATAGAGAAGAATTGAACGTCAGAAAGAGAAAATGAATATAATTTTTTTTTTTTTTTTTTTTTTTTTGAGTGGTGGCAACAAATGGTGATGTGACGGCTATGATGCTTTAAAAATGGCGGCTATGATGCTTTCCAAATGAATTTAAATTTTTAATCACAAAGCGGTAAATTTTTATTTTGATAAACTTGAGCCTAGAATGGCGTGAAATATTCTGCGGTCGCCGGAAGGACGCCGAACAAGGCTTTAAGATGATGCTACTGAATTTAAAAGAAACTGAGACAAAAACTCGTGAAAACTGAATTTAAGTTGAAATTTAAACGAATCTAAAACACGTCACTGAATTTAAATGAAATTAAAGAGATTCTGCGGTCGCCGGAAGGACGCCGAACAAGGCTTCTATGATGATGCTACTGAATTTAAGAAAAAAAACTGAGACAAAAACCCGTAGAAGTGAATTTAAGTTGAAATTTGAACGATTCTAAACCACGGTCGCCGTGGGGGCACCGAGATCAAAAGGCGGTGAACACAAGCTAGAAAGCGTGCAAATAAGAGACACAAAAACACGAAACAAAGTAATGTGGTTAGTTAGACAGGAATTGGCTGTGTGAAATATTCTCACCGATAGCTGCACTCCCTTCGGAACTTCACTTGATACTCGGTTAGGTTAGGTTAGGTTAGGTTAGGTTAGGTTAGGTTAGGTTAGGTTAGGTTAGGTTAGGTTAGGTTAGGTTAGGTTAGGTTAGGTTAGGTTAGGTTAGGTTAGGTTAGGTTAGGTTAGGTTAGGTTAGGTTAGGTTAGGTTAGGTTAGGTTAGGTTAGGTTAGGTTAGGTTAGGTTAGGTTAGGTTAGGTTAGGTTAGGTTAGGTTAGGTTAGGTTAGGTTAGGTTAGGTTAGGTTAGGTTAGGTTAGGTTAGGTTAGGTTAGGTTAGGTTAGGTTAGGTTAGGTTAGGTTAGGTTAGGTTAGGTTAGGTTAGGTTAGGTTAGGTTAGGTTAGGTTAGGTTAGGTTAGGTTAGGTTAGGTTAGGTTAGGTTAGGTTAGGTTAGGTTAGGTTAGGTTAGGTTAGGTTGTATGGATTGTTAGTATCTTCTATGGGTACCTTGCTTGTTACGCACAAGGTTTCTCCTAATTCTTTTTTCTTACTATATGTATCTTTAAGTTATTTATTTAGTTATCTATTGTTTCGTTAATTTCTTTTATTCTTTTGGTAATTTTTTCTAAGTACGCTATATATATTTCGCTTGGTTTTTTCTGATTCCAGATTTCTTGCCTATTTTCTTCTGTTATTCCATAGTTTTTTAGTTCAAAATTTAGTCTGAATCTCTCTGCATCAAAGATAGAGCATTTTTCTAGTACATGTACGCTGTCCTGTATTGATGTTTTGTCGCACGGGCATTTGTCATCATCTATTATTTTAAAACGTTTGAGATATTCTTTGAAGCACCCATGTCCTGTCAAGATTTGGGTTGCAGTAAAACTGTTTTTAACGTGTTTTCCTTTTTGAAGTGCCGTGCTTATATTTGGTAAGTATTTTTTTGTAATTTTTCCCGTGCTTTCCTCTATATATCTTTTGTTCCATTTATTTTCAGTTACTTTCTTTAAAGTTATTTTTGTGTAGCTTTGAGGTACCTTGCTATAGTCTGGTCTTTTTTTAAGTGTTCTTCCCCTTTTCGCTGCTGTATCTGCCCTTTCATTACCTTCTAAGCCGTTGTGCGCTCTTACCCATTGAAAATTTACCCTGTTTTTATTTTCTCTGCATGTTCCTAGTTTTTCTAAACATTCTCTTGCTATTTTATTTGTTGTTCTCTCTTTGCTCAGCGTTTCTAAAGATGATTTACTATCTGAATTTATAGTTATATCTTTCCCTTTTATATTGTTTGTTTGTACCCATTCTATTGCTTTTTGAATTGCAATCATTTCCGCCTGGTATACAGTGCAGTAATCTTCTAACTTATAAGATTTTGATACCCAATCTTGTCCATCTACTTTTATAACTACCCCGGCGCCCACTTTACCTTCTTGTTTACTTCCGTCTGTATAAATTTGTATAGCATCTTCATTAATCTTATTTCCTTTATCTAGTTCAATTGTTATATTTTCTTTAACTGTTTTCCCTGGGTGCGGTAGTTCGTTAACACTGCACGTGGTCATTATTTCCCTGTCAGCCGGAAGGAAGTTAGCTGTTATTCCCCTTCTATTAATTCTGTACACATCTTTTACTTCGTCTATTTTTAGATCTATTGGTGGTGTTCCCGCTAAGGCTAAAGCTGAGGTGGTGGAGATTGTCCTGTACCCTTTACAAATTCTAATTGCATATTGTCGCTGAGCGCTGGCTAGTTTCTTCCTATTCTTAACTTTCTTACACGTGTCTCCCCAGACCCCTGATCCATACGTAAATATTGGTACGATTGCCCCGTCATAGATAGTTTTTAAAATTTCAGGCGATAGTCCCCACGTTGGTTTTGCCGCTCTACATAAGGCTTTGAATATTCTTGAGGTTTTACAGCAAATATAATCTATGTGTTTATCCCATCTAAGCTTATTGTCCATTACCATACCCAAAATTTTTACTTCCTTTACTGGTTTTATTTCTTTACCGTTCATTTTTATGTTAATTGTTTTATCCCGGAGCTTACTCATTACCATGATCTGCGTTTTTTTTTCTGAAAATTCTAATTTTACTTTTTTACCCCAACTGCTTACTTTTCCTAATGCTCTTTCCGCCGTTTCTTTAGTGGTTTGTAGGTTTTTTCCGTTTACAATCAGAAGGACATCGTCAGCGTACGCTTGGATGTAAACGTCTGGGCCAAGATCCATTTGCAGTAGTTCATCCAGTGATACGTTCCAAAAGATTGGCCCGCCAATCGATCCTTGAATGCAGCCCTTTGAGACATTTTTTTCGCTCGAATGGATTCCGTGTTTTATTCTTACTTTTCTATGTGTAACTTCTTACTAATGTAACTAGGCTGGAAGGGCAATCTTTTTCTACGAGCTGTTTTAATAATTGTGGCCACCACGCGTTGTCGAAGGCTCCTTTGATGTCAAGAGATATGACAATTACTTCGTCATTTTCCTTCATTTTTCTTTTTATGACTTCGACTGCATCATAAATTGCATCTTCGGCTGATTTTTGCGCGGTGAAACCATATTGTTTTGAGCTTAATTTCTTCCCTTTGCCAAGGTTCCATTTTATTCTGTCTATTAGGATTTTTTCAAATAATTTCCCTAGAACCGGTAGAAGTCCAATCGGCCTATAGTTTTCCAGACTGCTGTAGTTGTCCTTTCCTGGCTTAGGTATGATTATGATTATGGCCTCCTTCCATATTTTTGGGAAATATCCTATGTCAAGACACTTCTGGAACAATTTTGTGAGTATCTCTGGGAAGCTATCATTGAAGTGAGTAAGAATGTCAGATGTGATCCCATCCGCCCCAGGGCACTTCTTCGGGTCAATTGATCTAAGGGCGTTTTTTAGCTCATCTTTTGAAATTTTTGGTTCCTGGTCGACTGTTGTCTTATGCGTTGCTTTTGTTCTTATTTCCATTTGTTCAGGAGTTTCATTTATCACATTGTCATCTGGGAAGAAGTGTTGAAGAATTTCTTTAGCAGTTTCTTCAGGGTTATTGCTTTTAAAAGTTGATGTGGGTGCCCTGTTTGGTGGGTTCGTGAGGACTCTATAGATATTGGACCAAGTTGTTTCCTTCGTTTGTTTTTGGCAGAAGTCTTTCCAGCTACTGGTTTTTGACTCTCTTAACTCGTTTTTAAAATTTTCTTTGGCTTCCAAGTATTTGGGTAAAGTCACCTCAGATCTTCTTTGTCCGCATGAATTTTGAAGTTTCCTTTTTGCAGAGACCAGTTCCGATTTTAATAGTGTCAGTGAGTCAGACCACCATGGGCAGTTTTTTCGTTTTCCTCCTGGTTTAGGGATAGACCTTTCGCAAGTTGTTTTGATGATTGAGGAGATAGTTTCTACCTGTTTTTCAAGATTTATTGGGTTACTGGAATAGACGGGGTCTTCAATTGTGATGTTTGCCTTTTGCAACATTTCTTTCGCGACTTTTTTGAACTTGGTCCAGTCTGCAAGCTTTGTTCTGTACCTTGGGGTTGTTGATTCAGGGGGCATTATTGTGTCTGATATACTCATCGTTATAACATTGTGATCAGATAGTCCTGTTTGTTCCACACCCCAGTTTGTGACTTTGTCCATAATATTGTTGGAGCAGAAGGTTACGTCTATGAATGAGGTTAAATGGTTGCCGGATCTCCAAGTTTCAAATGTTGGAGTGCTGCCGTCATTTAATATGTGAGCATCCAGCGTTGCTATCGTCTCTGCTAGTTCCTCGCCTCGTTTATCTGTTTTTGGACTACCCCACCACGAGCTTTTTGCGTTGAAATCACCGCCTATCAGAATGCTCTTGCCTTTTTTCTTGTTTTCTTCATTAAGTTTGGTGATTGTAAGTATCTGGGGTGCAAGAGGATTATTTGGTTCAACATATACTGATCCTAGAGTTATAGTTCCAACTCGTGTTTCTATTTCTATGTATGTTGAGTTCTCGGATGTGATTGAAGATATCATTGTTGCTTTAATACTATTGTTGACGAGAATTGCTGACTTGTTTGGGCTTTCTCTGGTTCCTTTAGTGGATTGGTAAACTTGCCATCTTTTCGTTTTCAGCTGCCCTGTGTTTCCTGTGTAAGGTTCCTGCAGCAGAATAATGTCCGATTTGTCCGTATTAACCACACTGTCTGTCGCGGATTGGCATCTTTGCGCGTTCCATTGTTTGATTTTAATTTTTCCTCCCATATTGAATTTGTGCTGTCCCGGTTTTTGCACGTATTTATTTGCATTTTTTTTCCTATTCATAATTTGTGTGGTCAATAGATCTTTCGATTTCTCTCCTGTAGAGTGGACATTCGTGCGTTCCTGATCTATGTCTTGACGGAGCTGAGGTTTTCCTCTTCCGGTTTTCATTAACACATGACCCGCATTTTACTTCGTCAGCTTTACCTTTATTTGGACATTGTGCAAGCGTGTGTTTCCCGGCGCAGTGCCAGCACCTCGTTTCCATATCACAATGCTTCTTTAGATGACCAAATCCCAGACAGTTCATGCATTGCATTGTTGAAATGAAGTTTTCAGCACAGATTCTTTGAAATGCGATATTTACTCTGCCTAGGTTAACCATTTTCTTCCATATTTTGGGGTTTGTTTCGATCACGACGTTTGTTAGGCACGGATTTTTATTTTTTTG